>OX352711.1:12500-10012500 GCA_947095575.1 Electrophaes corylata | reverse complement strand
GGGTCGAAGTTTGTATGAAAATAACTTCACGTGGACAAAGTTGCCCGCATTTTGCTAGTAAATAATAATAATGCAGCCCTCTCTAAATATAAAGAACGACGAACTTTTTTCTAAAATAGACATAAGCTCAAGTTTGATTTTAGTCTCTGTTTTGTGTTGTGCAAGAGGTTTTTATATGGAGACTCGATAAGTGCCTATACTGAGCGTTATAAGAAGTCACGACTTCATACAAAACCACTCTTGAAACGGGCTCGTGATTTGGAGTTCTACACTCATAAACAGTGTGGTCGTATATAATATTGTACCCATTTGGATATTATTTTGTGCTATCTTCCCACTTTCCACACATGACATGGCAATAACAGAGATAAATCTACTCAATCCTTAGGGATTATCTATCAGGCAAATGTGAATACTATGACGTACTACAGCTGCGCGATTTTCATCCGTATTACCTACGAAATAAGATCGATGTAATGCTGCAAAGATTTCAATGCAGCTGCAATATATCAACATCGATTGTGTGCTGCAAGAATTTTAAATCAACTAGACTGCTTTTCGTAGTAATAAATAAATAAATAAATAATGCTGGACAATCCACACAGCATCATCTAGCCCCAAGCTAAGCAGAGCTTGTGTTATGGGTACTAGATGACTGATATACTTAATACAATACTATATTACGTACATAGATATTATTTATTATACATAGAAAATTACTTAATACCAATATATTACACACATACTTAGTTGTTTTTTTACTATACAAAGAAAATACCCAGAACACCCGGAATAAATATTTGCAGATCGTACAAACATTTATCCTGAGGCGGGAATCGAACCCGCAACCTCCTGCGTCGCAGGCGGACATTCGCCCGCCGCGCCACATCGGTCGTCAAAGTAAAGCTCTTTGTGAAGGGCTCGTGGGGGGCAGTACTACCATCGTGCCTATTTCTGCCGCCAAGCAGTGATGCTCGCATTGCTGTGTTCCAGTATGAGAGTGTGGGTGCCGGTGAAATGACAGGCACATGAGGCTTAACCCCTGTATGCCTCAGGTTGATGGACGCAGAGTAGTGCATTGTAGAGCACGTAGCTAATGGGCGTGAACTACAATGCAACGCTTTATTGTAGGTGATGGTTACCACTTAACATCAGGTGAGACATATGCTTGTTTTAACAGGAGTAGAATAAACAAAAGCATTTTAAAATGCTAGCTTACGAAAGTAATTCTGGAGCTTTCAGTTAGACTAAACCTATATTAATTCTAAGAATCATTGTCCTAACTGACTGAATGACTGATATATAGGCAACGCGTTGTCTAAAACACTTGTCATATATACTTGAAATTTTTAGTGTATATTTGTCCTGCTGTTTAGAGAAGCGTACCTACTAGTTGTACGGAATTGAAATTTTAGGATATTCGTATTGGTACGTGTGCATCCAAAAAGAGAATACCGAGAAAGGAATTCCCGTACTTCAACCCCTAAACTTCCGTAGTTCAACCCCTAAACGGGTACAGCGGGGGTTCAAGTTTGTATGAAAATATTTTCACTAGGACGAAGGCGCTTTTTGCTAGTTCAGTATAAACTGACTATTCGCCTTTACAACAGTTATGTTTCAGTACGCGCGTTATTCATTTATCAGTGAAGGGTTCTGCCAAAGTTCTTTACGATATTTTAACCCAAAAGGGGTGGATAGGGAAATGAGGCGACAAATAAAAAGTATCTCCAGACCGCAGGTGGGCATGAAACGTGTGGTAAATGCGACTTGGCACGAACTTTTTATATTTAGGAAAGAAAATGTAACTAACTTTTGCGGTTTCAGAAAAGAAAAGAAAAACTGGAGCGGTTTTAATCCTCACACCATATCTCTAGTTTTGTATAGTTACTATTAATACTAACATCCACTTAACATCAGGTGTGCTATCTGCTTGTTCCATCAGCAAGTCACATAGAAAAAAAATTAATACTGTTTTTCTAGCTACAAATTACTTAAACTAATATACAGCTATACCCAAGGGGTACCCGTGAGCTTGATAATTTATTTCCTTAATTATCACAACCGTGAGTTCAATCCGAATGGCCTGAACAGACCCAAACAATGGATACTTGAACATCTTCGTACGAATTCGCAATCCAATGGAAATGATGCTATCTGTCAAGCAGGATAGCAACGGCTTTTTGTCGATTTTGACAGTTTGCAACCATGCTATAAGAGCTCATGGTAGGAAGCTGTACTCGATTACCATAAAATACTTGTACTTAAAAGCCTGGACTTCAACCAGCGTCAAGACTTTACGACCAGCGGTTTAGGCTAACATATGGTAACCATCAGTAAGAATGGGAATATATAAAATAAGAGTCTTTGTCCTGGCCGACTGACTACGCACAGCCTAAACAACTGGTTGTAGAGAATTGTTTTTTTAGGATATATTCGACTTGGTACGTGTACTAAGAAAGGAATTACGGAAATTTAACCCCTAAACGGGTACCGCGGGGGCTAAAATAAGTAGGTATGAAAATAACTTTACGCGGACGAAAACGCGCGCGTGTTGCTAGTTTAAAGCTGGTCGTTGACAGAAATCGAACGAAGTCGTAGACAGAAACCTTAGCTAGTCATAAAGTTAAAGCATTTGTGCAATTCAAGTAGCATAAATAGTATCATGTTTGCGGTTGCGGTACTATGAACTGAAGATTCAAGAACTATTAGGTCAAGAACTCAATTACAGGGTGTAAACAGGTTACCTTCAAAGTTTTAAATGAGACTGTCTGATCCTTCTTATTAAGGTATTCATCAGTTTAATAAAAATAACGTATCGCTTATAAATTGCTGCTTATAAAATAGTGCCAGAACTCCAGCACTTCTTTAAATATAGTAGTAGTTTCAGTAGTAGTAGAACTCTTAGTGGAGGGCTCTTCCGGGGAAGTACTACCACCATGCCTATTTTTGCCGCCAAACAGCTTGCTGTGTTCCGGTTTGAAGGGTGTGGGTGCCGGTGTAATTACAGGCATATGAGGCTTAACACCTGTATGCCTCAGGTTGATGGACGCTGAGCAGTGCATCGTAGGGCACGTTCTTAAGGAGCGTGACCTACGAGGCAATACTTTGTTATAGGCGAAGGTAACCACTTAACATCAGGTGGGCCCTCTGCTTGTTCCATTAGCAAGTTGGCTAAAAAAAATGATAATTTCAACCTGAACACACAACGGTGTAAAAAAGAATGACCATTTTAGCTGCTAGCAGTGCAGTATCTTCTGATTTAATAAAAAGCCTTTTTCACCTTGTAGAATCTCGCGCCAGCCTTGTGGAACCTGTTCTATACTGCAGATAATTTAGTTCGTTCGTAGATCGTCGGAAGTAGGTCTGATGATAACAGCAGATACCATAAGTCAAGTCTGAAGATGTTGAAACTAAACGTTGAGTACCATCGTAAATGGTAGTGCAGATTGAAACAAGAATCGAGAAGTACCAGACTAGAAACGTCCAGCCTAGAAACGAAAATATCTTCAGATCACTATAAATTTATGTAAGTAGGTATTTAATAATTTCATATAGGTAATTTGACATAGTATAATAATAATAATAATGCTGGACAATCCACACAGCATCATCTAGCCCCAAGCTAAGCAGAGCTTGTGTTATGGGTACCTACTAGATGACTGATATACTTAATACAATACATTAGGTACATGCATAGATATTTTTTATTATACATAGAAAATACCCAGAACACCCGGAATAAATATTTGCAGATCGTACAAACATTTATCTGAATCTGAAACAAGGGGGGCCTGCCAGAAGCCGATTTAAGATAATCCAGTCTTCTCACCAAGTAATTATGTCTGAGATTATTGTTTGCTAGATTAAATTGATAAAATACTACACGACACAAAGTTTTCTTAGTGTTTTATTTGAGTTGTTGATGGCTACCAGCAGATGACCCACCTGATGTTAAATTGTTACCATCACCTTTAACAAAGCTTTAATCAACCTAAAGCACACATTCACATGAGTTAAGCCTGATGTGCCTGTAATTATATTATAAAGAGGAAAGGTTTGATTGTTTGTTTGCATTGAATAAGCTCCGAAACTACTGGACCGATTTGAAAAATTCTTTCACTGTTGGGAAGCTACACTATCCCTGGTTGACATAGGTTATATTATATTTTCAAAAAAATTAGGGATCCTTACTAAAGCCCATGCGAAACCGTGACGCGCCGCTAGTTGAGTATAAAAGCATTCAAAGCAAGTCGTTTCGTGTCTTCCGTTCTATTGGACCCGCGTACTCTCAGTAAGTACATTCATCGGTATTTCAAACATCGTGGTTTAGATGTACTTACAAACATTATAGCGCGTTTGAAGGTAGCTCCCATCAGATCACGTTTCACAGTAACATGCGTATAAATCCATTACGTTTCCTCGTGTGTGGCACTCTAGCGGAACAAGACACGCTGAATTATGCATTTTGGAGCAGTTCAAGCCACTTATGGCTTCTTAAGAAACGGTCATCGCTATAGCGGCCGCAGTATAGCAGTACCTGATTTTACGCATACTGTAGGTAATTTAGTTCCAGCGCAAACAAAAGGACAGAATTGGACTATGAAATAAATAAATAGAAATAGCATCACGACTTTAATTCCCAACCACGGTAGATATTCCTCCGATCTCTAAGTACCAAGTACCTACCTACTCTTGAGTTCGAGTTAAATTTAAATAAATCAAGGAACTTGTGTGCCAATTTTCATCAAAATCGGTTGAAAAATAAACCCTGCAGGCAAAATCATTTGATGACCTATCTTGAAACTGAGACGATTTACTTGCTCAGTCAAATATTTATGGACATTATTTTCGAATATCATCTAGGCTCAAACTAAGCATAGCACAGCCGATTCCGGACACCGCTTGTATAAAAACCATGCTTTTAAAAACAAAAGTATGCCGTCAAACTGATGGACCATCTGCCAGCAAACATAAGATACAGCATGACTCATTACATTTTTATCTGTATGAGGTACTTTTGTTTATTTGTCATGATCTTTCTTCTTTTATCACCTTACATTCGGGCTTAGAATAATCATTATTATCAGCCTGGCTGTTGAGTATATCAAATCTTCCCTATACGTTTCAAGGAAGAACAATTTTGAACCTTCTTCGTCAACCTACTTATTTGTTTAACACTTGATTACACAACCTAAGCAAGTGTACATAAAGTAGCGACTTCCCGTGATTCAAAGAATATACTTGGTTTATTAGGTGAGGTATCCTAAGTTTCGTCGTTTCGTCTTCCTTCGTGGTTGTCATTCAAGAAACTTTAATCCCCAGCGGCTCGTCGTTAAAAACAAATAGGTAACTAGGACTATAGCACCGTTTATGTGGCTGTCGAATGTGAATCTCCAGGTGATTCTCTCACATACATTAACACAAGACAAGTTTTTATATATTATTTCGATGATTTTTGAGGAAAGATCTTTAGACCTTTGGAAATTTGTTTTTTTTTTTTTTTTTTTTTTTAATTTAATTACGTCTTAATTCGTGATTTTATGACAGTTTAAAAGTCTGTCAAAAATTCATTACTTGTGACGTGATTCTTTTGAGGATTCGGGCACTAGTCTAGTGAAACCGCAACGGCTGCATGGCATCTGTTAACACATGGTCAATGAGCAGGTTGCGCACTCATCCAAAACGTAGGGTAGTGAGTTTGGGAATGGTCGCATTCTGAGGTTCTCATAACAATTTTTGTACTAGCTGATAGTACAACCATTTGCCATGTGATAACCATAACCTATAGTTATTATCTCACAGGTCACTTGCATGTTAGGAACGTGGTCTATGATGCACTGCCCTCCATAAACCTGAGACATGCAGATGTTAAACCTCTAACTTCACTGGCATCTACCAGAACTTAAAACAAAAAACTAATCTTCAAGCTAGAACACACTAACTCAGAAAATGGTTGGCGGCAGAAATATTCCCTGGATGAGACCTTCACAAAGAACCCTATTATACATTATTTTGTTTGAGCTTTTACAAAAACTCGATGTAATATGGAAAGAGTTCCAAATAAAAATTGAGACGGATTTTGTTGCGAAACAATTTTGACGAAAACTATTCAATTATGTAAAAAAGATTGATTCTTCTGTAAGATAAACTGGGACGCACTCAATGATATTATGAATATGTGAGATACTTTTCACTTTACTCTGAAATATTTTCCCACATTGTATTTGGCCGAAACCAAATTGTTATATCCAATTCAAAATTGGAATAATAAATCGAATAATATGTACACCAGCACGTGTCCGTTACGTGACCCGAAAATCTCGCATTTATTAAAATAGAAAGCGTTCGATTTCGCTGCCAATACGGTTCATCGCACATGGTGGTCTACAACCTTGGACTGGTAGTGAAACTAACCGTAATTATGATGAATATAATGACCAGTTAGAACGTTAGAATCACGTAAGAAGCCACATGCACATGCTCCCTCTTTTTACTTCGTCTCCTGCATCTGCATTGGCTCTATGGAGTTCACTATGCATAAAGAGATGATTTGGCTGAATTGCAGCTAGTCTAACTCTTTTAAACAAGCACACAAGCTACCTAGGAGCTTCGCAAACTTGAGGAGTAACTTAGGAGCCCTTTTTTTGGTCACATTAGGTTTATTGTTATCAAAACTTACTGTCAGCAATAGGTTATTTGTCCACACTGGTTGCCACTCGAAGACCTTAACTCTACATCATGAAAGTGCCAGACAAGTCCAATCAACAAAATCAGCTTGAAAACGCTGCCCAAGAAGAATCTGGTGCTAGAGTAGCCCTAGAATGAGAGAGCGAAACAATTCAACGAAAACAAACCCAAAGAGGTTCCAAACCAGTCTTCCAAACCTGTGAAGCTTCGGGATAGAAACTTTAGTGCTTTTGGGAGGAGCTAGCTAGCTACAAATTTAACCAGATCACTACATGGTACTACGGGAGTTCTATACAAGATACAAATCAGGCTGGGATTCACCAACAGAAAAAAAGACGATCAGATAAGAACTAGAACTGGTTGATAAGCTTGAACTTAATGATGTGAGTCAAATTTGAATCAGAATCAAAATCAGATGAATATTTTTAAGATTACCTAGTGTCAGGCCCGTTACATACTTATCAACATATCAATGACATCTCGAGATAACAATCCAGCTTATTCTCCGAACCTGCTCGACAGAACAACACATGTTTTTAAATTATAAACAAGGATCCTTCGACAGGAAGAAACTCGAAACGACATCGCCATTGTCATTCTCGTCACCTATTATTGAAATAAGAATTTGCTAGCAATTACATATTAGTCTGTGGTTATGAGTTAAGGGTGTACTGACTAGGACATGTACTGTATGATGTAGTTTTAACAGTAGATAGTTTTTAGTAGTAGTAGATCTCTTAGTAAAGGGCTCGTCCGGTGAAGTACTACCACTATGCCTACTTTTGCCGCCAAGCAGCTTGCTGTGTTCCGGTTTGATTACAGGGTGTGGGTGCCGGTGTAATTACAGGCACACGAGGCTTAACACCTGTATGCCTCAAGTTGTTAGACGCAAAGTAGTGCATCTTAGGGCACGTTAACGAGCGTGACCTGCGAGGAAATGCTTTGTTATAGGTAATGGTAGCCACCTAACATCAGGTGGGCCATCCGCTTGTTCCAATAGGGTTTTTATAAAGGGCTTGTTCGAGAAAGTAGGTACCTACTACCACCATGTCTATTTCTGTCGCGAAGCAGCGTTGTGCTTTGGTTTGAAGAGTGTAGGTGTAGTACTACTAGTTAAAGCAATTGGTAAGAGCAATAACGTCAATTCATTGGAATCGAATATCTCTCAAAAAACACATGAAAAGAGATAGCAAGATTGAAGTTAAAATAACTAAATACTAACATACATTTGACACAACGCCATATAGCCCCAAACTGAGTAAACATGTACTATGGAAACCAGATAACTGATAACAGAATAATACTTACATCCTTTTTTGTAAATACATACATAGGAAATAATAAAACACCTAGACACAGAACAAACATCTGTGTTCATCACACAAATATTTTTTCTCAGTGGGGATCAAACCCACAATCCACAGTGCAGAGGGCTGAGCCACTGTCAACTGAGCTGTGACGGCTGTTAAAGGGTATAAATACTTGTAAATTATTTAGCATACAGCTCAAGACAGAATTAATCTAACACAAATTCATAAATCATCACAAAAACCTCAGTGTGCACCTTCTTTATACCATTTAAATGCGCGACACGCCTTCGTTGGGTACGCACACGACATTAGAATTGTAAAATCATTTTTGCGGCAGTGAAACTTAGGGAAAATTATCGTGTACATGCGTAATGTGGCGGGCAAAACCAATAGGTACGTGAAGTTGATAATTCAAGCATTCAGACTTGAGTCAAATAAATCTTTTTCAAGCTTTATGATGTTTTTTACCGCTTCATTCTTCATCAATTCTACTCTGAAATATATCTTTAGTAAAAATAGAGGATAAAAATGATCAGTTTCATGTTCTTCAGAAAAAAATGCTTTAACTCTATTAATTACAAAATCTTATTACGTAGAATAGTTGTTTTAGAGAAACAATAAAAACCAGCCAAGTATGAGTCGGACTCGCGCACGAAGGACTCCATAACAAAAACGGCAAAAAAATTAAGTTTGCCGTATGAGAGTCCCCATAAACATTTACTTTATTCTGTTTTCAGTATTTGTTGTTATAGCGGCAACAGAAATACACAGAAGATCTGAGAAAATTTCAACTCTAATATCTATCACGGTCACAGCCTGGTGACAGACAGACAGCGGAGTCTTAGTAATAGGGTTCCGTTTTACCCTTTGGGTACGGAACTCTAAAAAGACCAGTTTTCCCTCAGATCTCTTAGCATCAAATATCTTAGTTGTAGTGACAGCCGCCTCAGTTCCGTTAGTAGTAGCTCTGCCTGTGCAAGTGGGAGTAATCAGACGTACGTCCAAGCATGCGGAAAACAATTAGTAACAATAGTTATCAAAGTTAAACGGCAGTTATCAGTTTTTTAATGAGGACTTACAACATTTGGAGCAGTCTGTCTGGCTTTAATGGTTACAAAACAATAGTCGTCAGACATGGTATCTGTAATTTTATCTCAAAATACTTTAGTTATGACACTGGCTCATTAGAATGTAGTTAGTAAAAGCAGTAGAGATTGTACCAAACTGTTGATGGTTACAAAATTCCCGCGTAATCTTTTGCTGGGCTTGCACAAATCCCCCTTTGATTAAGCGTTCAGCTGACTGACAGGTTTTTAGTTATTTGAAAAGGCAGACGTTTCAGAGACAAGGGTATTTGTTTTTGCTGAAGCGTGTAGCTGTCTTTATATTTTCTTTCTGGCTAGTGTTAGGACTAGGCTAGGTATTATTCTGACTAGAGCATTATTTAATTAGATAGGTAGGTAAATAGGCAACAACTCTTTAGATATCATCACTACAAAGACACAGACACACATTTTAGAAACTAAAATATTCTAAAGTTAAACAAGTAAGTGTGCTTAAAAAGTAATTTAGGGTGATGCTATGATTAAAAAGAACCGTTGCAGTTTTGGAGAAAAAAGCGTATAAAAGTTAAAAGAATCTATCTAATTAGTGTTCTGTTGATGCTAATTTGTACCCTTGTATTTTCTTTGACTAAATAACATTTAATCCGTTGGTAGGTTCGGGTGAATGACCGAGAAAGGTAACCTTTTATTCGAATTACCATTACAAAAGCTAAATATTTGACAGTTATTTGAGAAATTATTAATGGAATTTGAAAGGGTTGAAATAATTAATGTCGTTTTGGCAATTAACAAATTCTGGTTTATGCTCTACGAGTTAATTTTGCTCTGTTAACTACAGGGTCTCTTATTTGTATAAGCTGTGTTAGTTTAATTAAATGAATTTACTTAGTTTTAGAATCTTGGCTTTGTGCATACATTCGCTTTAATCCTTTCTCTAAAATCATACAATTTTGCATATAATTCTAATAAGCATTTATCTAAACTCAAGTATAATATTACAAAGTTACTACGGGAAAATATTTCAAAAAAATACTGGCAGGATCCGAAAGAAGTATGTAGGTATATAAATACCTACGTACGTAGGTATGTAAGTACCTCAGAAAAACAAAGGTGACTTACGTTTGAGCTTTATTTTGATACTGTTTTTGGGACTCCAGGTTGAAAACAATCCTTGCACACTCGCCGCACTTCGAACACCCATTTACTGACACAAACTCATAGTAATATTCTCGCACGAAGATAAAACCGCATCTGTTTTTCGATAAAAACGTTTATTTTAATATTAATCTATTAAATTGTAAGGTTTTTACGTATTCACGGCACAAAAGAGCATGCTCTAGCGCAACTGTCAAATGATACTGCATTTTACCGCTAGCTGGCGCATGTAGCGGGAGGAGAGAGAAAGCGATAGCACTCGGTAGGTGGGAAAGAGACGGATGCCGTCACAGCCTTAAAAAGCTCGAGCCTCTGTTTGGCCTGAATTAAAATATGCAAGCAAGTAGGTGTTGCAATTCACCATTGTTTTGGTATGGTAATAAGTCTGCCATACTTCCGTCTGTTATTTTACGGCAATTGATGTTTATTTGCGTAGATAACCTAGTTTTGGTTTTATTGCTAATGTTATGTGTACCACGATTTCATAATATAGCTATGGCGACAGTGTGTGTAAAGGATTTTCTCAAAGTATGAAAATATCTGATCTAGGTTACACTCAGTTGCCTAAAAGTTGCTTGGGTCATTCGGTAGCGCTGTATTTTCGTTTTTTGATAACTCACTCATTTGTGAAACTGTTTTCCACTTACCCAACCAAATACATATATACAAAGACGTACTAAAAGTATCACCCTTCGCTCATCGGGTAAAAATAAGGTACAAAGTTAACAAAGCCACTTTTCTGTGAAAACATTTCACTTAATAAATAATTCAGAAAGTTAAAACCACCACGAATCTTCGATTTGTTATAATTCTGTTTAGTCAATAGCTTATCAGGCAAGGTATTATAGGAATCCAGCTGTAACTAGTAACCTACCGAACTGGAAGTGGTGTTGGATAATGGCGATCAAATAACAGTAAGAACTGGTTATTGCGTAGCTTATCATTAATGCATGGCATTTGCCGTGGCGGTTCCGAAGACAAGTTTCAAAGAAAAGGTTTTCCATCAGTCACATCTCAAATCAAATCAAATCAAATCAAATGTTTTATTAAGTATTACAATATAGTTCCAAATCTCCTTTTAAGTATATAAATACCTGTGTTAGGAGATCACACTCTTCCGTAACAATTTTTTTTCTAAAGATTAAATATGTATTAATCGTGCTAAACAATACTATGTGATTTTACTAAATAAATTTATACTATGCTAATTTAGTAATTATGCCTAATAAATTTGATGCTTAATTCTCGTAATCGAATATCATCATGCTTCGATCGTGTTAATCTCTAAATGGAAACTATAATGTCAGGCTCAATTTTCACAAACAAGTTCTAGTTTATCATTTCAGCTCCAAAAAAATACGTGAACTACACAAGACCTAGATGTCTTGTGAACTCATTGGTATTCTTACTAGGACAGTAGCATTTCAAGTTTACTCCATAAATTTTTGTTTCTTATGTTTTATTTATCTGTTTTTAAGACCGTTCTGTGTTCTTTTTTCTTCTTTAACACCTATCCCTCGTACGACCCATAACTTTGCCAATTTTAAGTGATTTTAAATAATAACGACCGATGTGGCGCGGCGGGCGAATGTCCGCCTGCGACGCAGGAGGTTGTGGGTTCGATTCCCGCCTCGGGATAAATGTTTGTACGATCTGCAAATGTTTATTCCGGGTGTTCTGGGTAGAAAATACCTAAAAATGTATAATAAAAAATATATATGTACGTAATTATATTATATTAAGTATATCAGTCATCTATTACCCATAACACAAGCTCTACTTAGCTTGGGGCTAGATGATGCTGTGTGGATTGTCCAGTATTATTATAATAATTTTTAGTCAAGTAAAAATTACGCCAAGTCAGCTCGACTTAAATACGAAGTCGAAGATGGTATTTTATTCAAAACCCAGGGATTCCCTGTTTTTATTCAACAATAATATCATAAGAGTATGAATATAGAAAAAAGGCCCACTTTTATTCATCATCAGCGTCCCAAAGTAGTCAGTATATAATTTGTTTTAGTTTTCTGTAAAAAAACGATGGTACATTGTCTACTAGATGATGATATGTTTATATAGATTTCGGGAAGTATTCGCTGGAATTCTATAACTTGGTACTCGTAATGTTGTTCGACATCCTTCTGACTACTCAAGTGCTTTAAGTTAAATTTTATTATACAGCCAGAGAGTTCGCTTTAAGTGCCGGCGTCTATTTTGAACGGTTATGGTGAGGATGTTTTCAAGATAAGAGTGAATAGTATATTAATATAACATCTTTAGAGTAAGCGTGCCTCTGACCACATTATCTGAGCAGTCTCGTATTACGCGATCAAACATTTGCTTAGAGCTTGTCCATACTGTTTATTCTTATTTTCACTACATTTGCTATTTATACTGGTTCCAATCTACACCAATTATTAGAATCTTTGTCCTGACTGACTGATATATAGACAACGCACAGTCTAAACCACTGGTCGTGGAGACCTGGAAGTTTCAGTGTATTATTCGTCGTATGGTGCGTGAAAGTGTACTACGTAACGAATTTCCAAAATTCAACCCCTAAACGGTTACAGAGGGGGGTTGCAGTAGGCTTAAATATTACTAGTACTACTACACTTACGCCCGAATGTACTCAAACGCAACTTAAATTTAATGATGTCTCAAGTCGCAATTTTTTGACAGTTTGCAATGAAATTCTGTCAAAAATTCGTTTGAGTATTCAGCCACTAGTGGCCATTAGTATTACTAAGAATCGTTACTTGCCGAATAAGCCTTTATCCTAATTGGTTAATGACAGTGACAGTTTACACCAGCGTCAATAGTGTGAGAGTTTCTCTGTCAGGTATCGACCCTTATTACTACTATAGAAGTAGTACGGGTTTTTTTTCTTAATTCTTTATTGCACACAAACAATACATAGAAAAAATACATACATAGAAAACATGTACAAAGGCGAGCTTAACCCTAACAAGAGTTTTCTTCCAGCAAACCTTTGAGGCTAGAGAGAGGTGACTATAGAGGTAGGTTCGTGCACATTTTTTTGTTGCTTTTGTTTAACACTGGTGGTCTAGTTGGAGAGATCCCACCTTCTAATCAGTCGTGGGTTCAATCCGGTCGTGCACCAAAATTTTTTTTGTTATAAAAATGTATGTGCGCAATGCCAATGCTCTCAAAAGGTGTAGGAAAATATCGTGAGGAAACCAGTTAGTATTCAGCGATGGGTTTGCAACCAGTCACGTATGGAATAGTATAACTACTGCAAAATGTGGGTATGTACCAAATATACTATCTGAACGTACCTTTAAATTAGACATCTGCCATTAAACATCCTCGTAGAATCAGAAATAGATGCTTGGTACAAAAAAATCGGGAATATCTACCGTGCTTGAAGATTAAAGTCGTGATGAATTTTTTTTGTTTAACAATGAATACGAAGAAAAATATGTGATAGGAACGGACACGTTTCGTCCATCGACAAACCTGTTCAAAGTCTTGAAAAGGAAAGTGCAGGAAGTGTTTCGCGAGCTTTAAATTGCAGGACTGACATTATCTGTCATTCTTGTTAAGCTTAAGAATATTTTATTTCTCACTAGTTGACCTGTTCGCGACTTCGTTTGCCTTTTTTATACAAGGTTCATCCTCTTTTTACACCCGTTTTAGGGATGACAGCTCAATAAAACCCATACTAAGCTTTAAGTTTGACTATAAGCTAACTAATTCTGCAAATCGCATCAACATTCATTCAGAAGTTTTAGCGTGATGCGCGTACCAGAAATCGTACAAACAAACAAACATTTTTTTATGTTATTGCTAATGGAACTAGCATATGGCCCACCTGATGTTAAATGGTCACAAATGTATTCATCTACCTAAGGCATACAGGTGAGTGCCTGTAATTTCACCAGCATCCACACCCTTCAAACATACTTTTGATTTCGTAATTTTTCCTTTTTATAAGTACTATTAGTAAGATTTCAGAAAAATACCTTTAATGTACAAATTTTTCGACCTCTACAGTTTTTTTATAGATAAACCCACTTATTGAGAAACATTATTTATACAACACCAGTAAACATAAATAAATGCAGTAAGCTAGAGTAATAATAACACGCGGAATTAAATTGGTACAAGTAGGTAGGTATGTAAGAGTAATAAATAGGTAGATATATAGTAGGTACCTATGTGAAAGAAATCTTATTCTCATCCAAGTTGTTTCTTAGTATCTAAATTACTTAAGCATAAGCTTGGTAGAATGTCAATATCAGAACTTGTGAATCAGAAATGGTTTTAAAAAATATACGTACGTCCAAATTATGGAGTTGAGTTCCTAAGTTCCACTGCAAACTATGGAACTTAGGGCTATAGAATGTCAATTAATATTTACATGAGCTTTGCTATAATAGCATGCAGTAAACTGTCAAGCAGTTTGCTATGTTCCGGTTTGAGGGGTGTGGGCGCCGGTGAAATCACAAGCACATGAGGCTTAATACCAGTATGCCTCAGTTTGAAGGATGCAAAGAAGCTCATCTTAAGCACGTTCCTACGAGGCAATTTTTTATTAACGATAGTAACCACTCAACATCAGGTGAGTCATCCGCTTGTTCCATCAGCAAGTTGTATAAACATTTTTTTTTAATTTCTATTATAAAAAGGTTTGTGTGTGCGGTATTCTGTTCACAGAACTATTCGTTATCTATTATATAAAAGAGCAGTTCATTTAATATTTTCGATAGAAACGGGATATTTACCATGATTTCTATCCAAAATATTGATTAAAACCATGATAGTTTAAAAAGTTATAGCAGTTCATTTATTTATATTCCCAATTCTATTTGCTAAAGCCTCAAGTTTGTTCAAAGATTTCGATTTCTAACGTCTGCTTTTGATATGTAAATCTGAACTTGCAAACCAAAATATCAACCAATTTTTACCGTTTGATTTTAGAACTTTGATTTCAAATATGGAATTGACGTTACGTAATTGGATATTGCCAATAGACGTTTGGGTTAGTTGTTCTTCTTTTAAATAAGCGACACGCGCGCGACTTCGTCCACGTAAAGTTACTATCATACAAACTTCAACCCCTGCAATATTGGTTTAGGTATTGAATTTCAGGAATCCCTTTCTTATTACATCTCTAAGTATCAAGGTAAACGTACCCTCAAAATTTCAAGTTTCTACTGAAAGCTTATAATTGATGGTCAATTCCATCTTGCTTCATGCCGTGTGTGTCTAGTTATATAGTCTGTGGAGGGGCACTGTATGTAAAGAAAATAATATACTCTGTCTTCTGAAAAATGTTTTTGGCGGTAAAAATGTTGCGGAGTTTGTTATTTGGCAAAATATAAATGTTATTTGAATAGAATCACATACTTATTACTATAAACTACGTCCAGTGGCTTAAGCTGTGCGTTGCCCATGTCAGTCAGTTATTCAAGAGAAAAATTGTTATAATTGGTATAGATGAAATTTATTTGACTGTACCTGCATAGATTTATCTCTAGATAATCTAGAAGTCTTTATTATCATGATAAAACACTAGGTCTACAGATCCACTAAGCAATATTTACATTTAATTAATTTTAAGCAACATCGCGCCCGTAATCCAGTTAATCAGTGTAGGATTGTACAGTGTACGTATCGGATTAAATTAATTGGTTTCAAGGTACGTAAACAAGCGTTTGATCCTTCGATTATAATTTAACTGTGTGCGATTAACTATTTACGAGTAGGGATGCTAGTTACTACAATTATTTTTTTTATCTTCTAGGCACCTGTCCGACATATCGACATACAATTTTTGCCAATGTCAAGTGGATGAATAAAGAGTTTTTAGTCAAGTTGAGCCAGTAAAAAAAAGTTGGTTATAATCGGTTTTAAAAGAAAGGTTGCCGTTTCTTTTCAAAACCAAAGGGAACCATTTTTGTTCAAATCAGCTCACTCCAGCAATTTAATATTACACTTTCATTTCAACTGATACTACGTGTACAAAGACTTCAAGAATGTGGGATAAAATACCACCGGAATTACACATCCGAATTTTGGATAGAAACGGGATAATTACCATGTTTTTTTGTTTGATTGTTTCCCGATATTTTGATGCAACTGTGCCGAAATATCGGGAAACAAGCAAACTTAAAAATCATGGTAAATATCCCGTTTCTATCCAAAATATTGATCGAAACCATGATAGT
Organism: Electrophaes corylata; assembly: GCA_947095575.1. NCBI lineage: Eukaryota > Metazoa > Arthropoda > Insecta > Lepidoptera > Geometridae > Electrophaes > Electrophaes corylata. The sequence continues at coordinate 9,996,090 of OX352711.1, read as the reverse complement.
TTAAAAAGTTATACACATCAGAGCTTTAAATAACTCTTGAAAAAGCTATGCTGCTATAAAGAACTAGTGTGACGGAAGAAAATAAGTACTTAACCTCTTTATTATTCAAAACTTTTTGCAAAATATTGAACGAGTAAATAGGATCTCGTTGAAGTCTTTTGTATAGAAAAACTAATCGATATTGCAATCCGTTCATTTTATTCTTCTAAAAGTTTCGTTTTATTTGATGAAGGCAGCTGGCAGTCGCTTTATTTTCCTTTTACCTTCGGAATGGAATTGACTGCATTCGGGTAGGTAGTACGTTCTTCTACATATTGAAGATAGATAGATTATAACTTTACTGTACACCATTAAAACACAAGATAGTAATTAGATTCTACATATCATCACTGAGATTGCGGTCAAACGTTCATCTATAAATAGTAAAAAATATATATATCAAAGGTTTATTTACACACTAAGTATTTCTGTGTGTCCGAGGAATTTTGTAAAACCAATAAGTAGTTTTCTTTATATTTTGACACAACCTTCTCCCAAAACTATTATACATTAATTTCAAACAAAAAAAAGTTTTGCAATGTACCTATGAATTATCAAAATAATAATAATGTTTGGTGTGTAGGGGTTTTCACCCCTTTTAAACTCTTTTTAAGAGCTCATTGTGAAGGGCTCGTCCGAGGAAGTACTACGGTAATGCCTATTTCTGCCGCCAAGCAACTTGCTGTGTTCCGGTTTGAAGGGTTTGGGTGCCGGTGAAATTACAGGCAAATGAGGCTTAAACCCTGTATGCCTCAGGTTAATGGACGCTGAGCAGTACAACGTAGTCCACGTTCCTAACGAGCGTAACCTACGGCGCAATAATTTGTTATAAGCGATGGTAACCACTTAACATCAGGTGGGTCATCTGCTTGTTCCATCAGCAAGTTGTATAAAAACTCTCAACTAACTAATACCTACCTACCTGCCTACTAACCGTACAACAGATTGGCTCAATGTTTCGAAAGTTATCAAAACATACATACAGCTACATAATACCGTAAGAGATAATCACTTTGCTCTCTTGATCAACTAAAGATTTTTTGAACTGAAAAGTAGGAAAATAAGTGGATCGATATAATAAAACACGCAAAAATTATAAAATACATTAAAAGCATGTTAGAAATTACGATGATGTAAAACATCATAATAATTATCAAGCAATCCGACTGTAGCAACCGTTACGCCGTCGTCAAGCCATTCGGGTAGGTAAGCTACGAGGGCATTTTTCGTTCTACGATCCCTAATAATGCCTTCCAACACATTGTTATTTAAATGAAATAAATTACCAGCGCATTAGATTATAAAAGAACAAGGTTAGCTTACCTAGTCCCCGCAATTTACAAATTGGAATAAACAAATAAGCGCCTGATGTTTTATTTATATCAATGAAACAGACGTGCTATTTGCATTTCATATTTACGCAGACGGCACCGAGTTGATTTACACACGGAGCAACACATAATTTCGCGGTCCAAAAACGTAATTAAATGAAAGCTTTTATAATATTCAGAGCTTAATAATACATTTCTAGATGACCAACTTAGATGGCTAAAGAATTGTAACTAAACTAGAATAAATAAATAAATATTTGTGGACACTTTACACAACATCATCTAACCCCAAACTAAGCATAGCTACCACCACCAGACCAACCAGACGACTGATAGAATACTTACTTTTTTTTTGTAATTACATACTTAGAATTCAGTATACCTAACACTCAGACAGAGAACAAACAATTATGTTAATCACACAAATGTTTGTTCTCGGTGGGGATCGAACCCACGGCCTACAGCACACAACGCAGAGCTACTACCAACTGAGCTGAGAGGTATAAAATAAGAAATTAGGATTTCTATAGAAATCAATTGTTCCGTAGGCGGATTCTGAGTTTTTTTTTCATTTTCCGGACACCTAATTTCGGTTTGCAAGCTTGATTGTTTTTTATGGTGATACAATAGTGCCCTCTTATGCCGCTACGGGCACTTTACGTACCTATCTCCATACAAAAAAATAGAAAAACGCAAAAAAGTTAGAAAAAAAGTGTACGTACCGGCTCGAGTTATTATCAATACCTAAATTTACTATTCATCTGCATTGTTTGAGAGTTTGACTCATTTATCCTCCTAATACACTAAAGTATATAATTAGAATCGATTATAATAATTGTAATCGAGAACCAAAACTTTTTTTGGGTTCTAAATAAAACCCACAACCTACATAGGTACGCACTTACTTATCTATGCCAATTTGTTCCTACATACGCACTTACTTTACTATGCCAATTTCTTTCTTTTTCTTGTATAGTTTCGTTACAAAGTACCTACCTAGGTACCTACCTAGTAACAATTATTTAAAAGCAAAAATAATAGATAGCGAAAAAAACGAGTGTGCTTTAGACCACACGACTGAAGTAAAACTTCTTAACTTTGTAACTGGCTATGAGAGAAGGAGAGAAAGAACAGTGCTTTCATACCCTCACCATGGTAGTGTTAAACGTTTAACGTAACCTTGTTGGAAGTCGCATAAGAAGTATTAATTCAATATGATAGCGATAATGACAAACATCGCTATCACAAAAATAGCTCTTTCGCTGTAAATTTTAGTGGCAAGCGTCACACTAAGTGAATCGTGTTGGCTTCCATTTGCGCTAGGGAGCGCTTATGCAAGGCACTGCTAGGCAATGCTATGCCATATTTTATGTAAATCCCCCGTTTTGCGATGATGCACTTTAGCCTAAATGGTAGCACACTTTCTACATTATTTAGCTCTTGATTTCAGAAGCTAGCATAAAAAAATACCAGGTAGGTACTGTTTTTGGAAATATATAGGTAGAGCTAGACTAGCTACCTATATTTTGGAAATATATAGGTAGCTAGTCTAGTGGTAGTGACCCGGCCTTCTGATCCTAAAGCTATGGGTTAGAATCCTCTCGAGTAGCAGAACGAAAATGTTATGCACGCAATGCTGTTTAGGTAATAGTAAAACCGCAGAATATAAAGACACGCAAACTGGACATATACCTACCCTTCTTAGGATTATAAAAGGTATGTTAAATGGTCTCCATGCTTCGACCAATCAATTGTTCGTGAACATGTTTACAATACCACCTAATTGGCTGATGATAATGATGCCAGCAAAGTTTCTAATTCAAAAAACTTTTAATGAGCTAAATTTTTGTGTTTAAACTTTACTTGTTTTACAAACCAGTACCCTTATTTATTGTTATACATGTAAGCCGTAAGGGATGGAAAACTTCAATCAACGACAGCTGAATTTATTACGTATGTTAGGGTAAAAGCCCAATCTTCTTAACACCCTTTTCACACTCTACGGAACCCTATTGAGAACTTTGGTCCGTGTTGCAAAAACGCGTATACATAATGTGTATAAAACGCCTCACAACTTCTCCGGAATAGAAATCCAAGGTTCTACTATGAAATGTCTAAGCATGTCAAATTGTATAGTGTAATATTGTATGTTCAAATAAATAAATATTGACATTCATTCACATAACGCCATCTATCCTCAAACTAAGTAAAGCTTATAGTTGATAGAATACTAATAGATTTACTTTTTTTATAAATACATACTTAGAATACATATAGCAGACACAGAATAAACATCTATGTTCATCACACAAATGTTTGTTCTCGGTGGGGATCGAACCCACCACCTAGAGCGCAGAAGGCAGGACTACTACTGAGCTGTGACCGCTTATGTACAACCACAATGCCAAAATGAAATTGGTATTTAGATAAACGCCCTTGACCAATTCGTGAGGGGTAACAGCAGTAACCAACAAACAAACATTCGCGAACAGCGCGAATATTTAACTGCCTAATTATTATCTGTACCATGAGCTTAGTCCGAATAGAGCCGAAAAATGGATACGACAGGTTCCGGATTTTTACGAAGATGATCGAACAAATCCGGAATCCTTAAAAATTGAAAACGAGTCCTTACTCTAAGTAAGTCTCTTTTTTTTTCTTTGTGGCATGTGTCCGTCATTCGGACAATTTTGCCAATGTCAAGTGGGTTGAATAAAATACTTCTTAGTCAAGTCGAGTCGGTAAAAAAAAGTAAGGTCGGCTGTGATTGGTTTTGAAGAAAAAGATGGCGCTTTTCTTTAAAACCAAAGGGAAACATTTTCGTTAAAATCAGGATGCCAAATAACACACTTTCATTTCAACTTTTCACACTTGTGCTAAGACCTCAAGCTTAGATCATATACTAAATGATCTAAGACCTCAAGTAATGATGGTTAAAATACCACCAAAGTTATCCATCAGAACTTAAAATAACACTAGAAAAACCATTAAAATTAAAATACAATGTTGCTTCCGAAGATGACAGAAAACGAATCTAAGTATTATGGTACTGATACACATGCTCTAAAATAGCATGCTAAAAAGCGTGCTATTGAGTATGCTCAATATGAGCATGCTGATGAGTAGTTTACATTTGCTAGCAATTAGCATGCTAGTTTTAAGGAATGCTCAATAAGCAAACCTGTTCACATGTGCTAAAAGCACGCCCCCTAGACCCGCGCTGCATGTAGCATGCTAAAAAATCGCACGGCTGTCGATTTTTGAGCATACTCGAGCTCATTATTAGCAATGTTTTCAATACACATGCTACTAATGTGCATTTGCTCAATAAAAGCATGCTTTCGTGCTAGTAATGAGCATGTGTATCAGTAGCTTTAAGGTACTGATACACATGCTCTAAAATAGCATGCTAAAAAGCGTGATATTGAGTATGCTCAATATGAGCACGCTGATGAGTAGTTTACATTTTCTAGCAATTAGCATGCTAGTTTTAAGTATGCTCCTGAATAAGCATGCTCAAAGCAAACACTCCAATTACACATGCCATTTTATAGCATGCTCTCTCGCTCTCTGTCTCAGTTCAAGCAAAGCCATGGAGAATCAAACAGCTATCCGTATGGAGCTGAATAAGATCATCCTTTTGCTGGCGATGCAATGCATCCAGAAGCTTATATCAGCTCGGCAAAAAAAGAGAAAATAAAGAGAAAGATTTGGGTTGCGAACGACTGCTCGATACTAGCATGCTCAATAAGCAAACCTGTTCACATGCGCTAAAAGCACACCCCCCTCGACCCGCGCTGCAGGTAGCATGCTAAAAAATCGCACGACCGTCGATTTTTGAGCAAACTCGAAATGAACATGCTTATTATTAGCAATGTTTTCAATACACATGCTACTAATGTGCATTTGCTCAATAAAAGCATGCTTTCGTGCTAGTAATGAGCATGTGTAACAGTAGCCTTATTCTATGTGGAAAACAATGCTATCTGTCAAGCACGATCGCAACGGCAATTTTGGCGTCATTTTTGACAGTTTGAACCGTGCTATAAAAGTTACTGTAGGGGTGCTGATTTTAATCAAGTTTCAAACAAATATTGCTGTATTCCGTTTTGAAGGGTGTGGGTGCCGGTGAAATTACAGGCACATGAGGCTTAACACCTGTATGCCTCAGGTTGATGGACGCAGAGCAGTGTATAATAGGTTACGTTCCTGACAAGCGTGACCTACAAGGCAGTGCGTTGTTATAGGCTATGGTAACCGCTTAACATCAGGTGGACCATATGCTTGTTCCATGTATAAAAAAAAACATTTTACGATACGACCAAGTATATAAATTGCTGTCACTATTTTATGATACATTCGTTGAGTTGAATTCCACAGTGTGCCCGAGGGTCGTGGTCACAACCTCATTACCATATCAAAAGCTTTGAGGTCTGCAAAGTCTCATTCCAGTAGCTTTTTATTTCCCTTGCTTCGTTTACTGTACCTATCTAAAAACAAATCAGCCTACAATTAAACCCAGCAATCAACTGGCTTGTTAATGAACGTTTTGCCAAGGAAATGGTGAGGGTAATTGTAACTAATTGCCGAGTTTTCATTTTACTTGAATTTCACTTAGTACCTGTCAGGTAGTCCAATCTGAAACTTACATCTATCAACTGGTAGTGGCTGATTTACTATTTGTATCTGGAACTGCAGCAAAAGTACACTGCTGGTCGTGACCGTGATTCTGGACCTGCTGATTGTAGATTACTGGCCTAGTACGATGTTATTTTGCACACGACTTACTTAAGAAAAAAATATTTTTACTAGACAGGTTTTTATCCATGTATCCGTAAAAGTACGATTCGTAATAATTAGAACCTAAAATGCACAAGCTTATGTTTTCTTTGTAAGTGAATTTTAATTCATAAATGAAATTTAAAAAAAAACCGTAACAAGAACAAGCAGATGAACCTGTAATAAAGTATTGCCTTGCAGGTCACGAACGTTAGGAACGTGTCCTATAATGCACTGCCAAGCGTCCATATGACTCATATAAACGCCAAAGCCATGTGCCTGTAATACCATAATCACCGTAACCCTTTAAACTTACTAAGTTTTAACTTACCTTTTTGCCATTACGCAGCATAAGTGGCAAAAATAGGCAGGGATTTCACCGGCATCCACCTCTTCAAACCGAAACACAGGAAGCTGCTTGGTGGCCGAAATAGGCGAGGTGGTACTTCCCCGGACGAGCCTTTTACAAAGAGCTAACTACTACTAAAGTTAAGTTTTTTTTTTTAAGAATAGAATATACGTTTATTAGACACACACACATAAGGAAAATTACATCTAAAAGAGGTAGATAGGTTGGCATACAAACGAAGATAAGAAATAAGTAGGGAAAAAGAGACAACATAACATAGGTACCTAAGTACTTATATAATTAATTATACAATAAACAGGAAGTCGGTACAAAAAACAAAATAAGATTAGAATCTAGGTAGGTACCTACCTAGGAAACCTAGTAGATAGGTATGTAGCCAATAATGAGCACCTTTGTACCAACTCCAAACGTTTCCCCACAATAGGAACATTACCTACCTACTACAATGTGAGTATCTGCCTTTCCCTATGTGAGTGTGGCCAAACAGGTCCAGGCTCAGCTTAAATGCCACTCCCAAGCGTTGTAGCGCTGGGAGTTTTCAAGTGTTACTTACCAGCTAGTCCTCGCTGAGTCTTTGCGCGACGAGTGACGGCAGGCGAGGCAAGGCTGAAGGCGCGATCAGCTCGCGGCAGCTGCAGGGTCGGATGGCTGGGCTCGGAGTGTCGCGCGCAGATAGCTGCTTCCACCATAGAGTCGATGCTGGCTGACCGTGGTATCTGCCCCACTGATTCCCGCCTGTGAAGCACACAAACAATGTTAAAACGTACACAAGGTCCCGTTAACTCGGTTGTTCGCTCGATTAATAATTTAATGTTATTATTATTATTATTATGTCCAGCAGTTGACTTCTACAGGCTGTTGGTGATGATGTCAGTGTACAGTGCATTAGGGTAAGTTAATAATAATAATCATAATAATAATGCTGGACAATCCACACAGCATCATCTAGCCCCAAACTAAGCAGAGCTTGTGTTATGGGTACTAGATGACTGATATACTTATACAATACATTAATGTATATTTTTTATTACATCTACATAGAAAATACCCAGAACACCCGGAATAAATATTTGCAGATCGTACAAACATTTATCCCAAGGCGGGAATCGAACCAGTAACCTCCTGCGTCGCAGGCGGACATTTACACGCCGCGCCACAGCGCGGTCGCGGCGTTCTAGTAAGTCCAGATAAGTTATTTCCCAACGGTTTAATTTATATTCTAATGTGACAAAGAAGTAATTTGACAGTTTGTCAAATTTTTACCAAGTTTTGGTGTCTATCGTAAGAATAATATGTTCAGAAAGAAGTTATTAAAATGCAAATACGCGGTAAACATAATCTGACGCCGTCGCGGCGCCTGGCACGCCGGGTCGGGTAGCCGTTGATATCGTACAATTAAACGAATTAGTGGTTATACGCAACTTTTTGTCGATATTTTCAGCATGAAATGGGGAAATAAAATCGTTTATAATACATGAAACGGTAGTAAGGTCACCGTAAGGATGACTTACGTTAGACCGTGTCGGGTCCGACCCGAGTCTGAGCCGAGTGACGGCCATAGCACGGTCAACTAATCTATCTACCAATTATAAAAATCTTTGTCCTGACTGACTGACTGACTGGGATATAGACAACGCACGGCCTAAACTACTGGTCTTAGAGACTTGAATTTTCAGAGTATATTTGTCGTGGTGTGTAGAGGTGTACTAAGAAAAGAATTCCCGAAATTCAACCTCTACGCGTGTACAGCGGGGGTTGAAGCTTGTACGAAATAGCTTTACGCGGACGAAGTTGCACGCGTTTCGCTAGTATTACATATCGCTAATTCCAGATCGTGAAAATTAAACATGAATGTAGTCTAATTACAACAATATTTTTGCTCGGGCGAGTAGTATACTTGTAGCATCAGTCATAGAGTGAGCTCTTTTTGTCTCTATCTTTGTCTAATCCATATAAAATATCTGACAGTCGACGAGAGTCCACGAGGTTTTAAGCCGTCCACGAGAGTCCCCTATGTGTAGTGTAGCTTGTGTGTTTGCTACTCTCTGGTCGACACTGTACATAGCCATGGATACCGTGCTGGTTGAACAATTTCACTGTATATTCCGGTTGTGTTATGTCCACGTCACATGCACCGACGCATTGCCGCCTCTACCGGGACCGCTCGCCAGATGTCAGATATAATGGGTACAAAGTGGGAAACATTGTTTGGAACCATCATATTGTTATCACTTGGGCGAACGTAGGTATTTTCAATAATTAAAACATGACTAGTTCTCGCCCGTGGCAGAACTGAAATTCGAGTGAGTTAATTTTAATCTGCTCTGCTAGAAATGTGAGTCTTCCAGAGACAGACAAAAGAAATATCTTCACGATTTAATCCCCTGGCTTGGTAGATATCCCCTCAGATATTTTAGCACTTGAGATATCTAATGGAAGTAGCAGAGGTACGTCCAAATATTAAATTTAGCACATACCCACATTAGCTGACGTAATTGTCAAAATTTTGCCACAATCCTGTCGCAAGTGTCATATATGACAGATACCCTGCAGTACATCTGACATATTCGACAGATGGCAGATTACTGACTGTACCAAGAGATTAATTCCCGAAGTTGAACTCCAAAATGGGTTAAAATTTGTATGAAAATAACTTTGCGCGCGTTTCGCTTGCCTGGCATATTTTTTTATCTGTGATAAAGAAGATAACTTGAAGCGGATGAAAACACATGCGTTTGCTAGTCTGTCATATTTTTTATCTTTAATAAAAAATACTCATCGATGTCATTATTCTAAAAAAAAATATAATTTATCATCATCATCATAATTATTATTATGTTTGTATCATGTAGGAATTATACTATGTTTGTATAGCATGTTATGTCATTATATAGCAAATTATGGTATTAAATATAATAGCAAGGTAATATGCCCTTCAAGAACCTTCAGTAACTTCATTAGAGAGCCAATTAAGGATGATGTCAGAAGGCCAGAGGTTAGAGTAGTCAATTACTTATCCTGCCAATTTCATGATATTGAGAATCCTACTAATATTATAAACGCGAAAGTTTGTAAGCATGGATGGATGAATGTTTGTTACTCTTTCACGCTCTAACCAGTGGACCGATTTGGATGAAATTTAGAATAAACATAGATTATAACTTGGATTAACATATAGACTACTTTTTATTCCGAAAAACTAACGGGAACGGGAAAAAAACTGCCACGCGGGTGAAGCTACGAGCGGCCGCTAGTAAGAAATAAAATTAAATGGACTAACGTAAATTATGTTCTAAAGGTCAAAATCTTCTGTATTTTTAATAAATTAAATATTTATTATCAGCCTAAAGAATTCCATGAATATAAGCCTCGTCTAAGTTTCCAGCAAGAACGATTTTGAGCTTTCTCGTTAACGATTTTGAGCTTTCGCCATTCGCGAACCGATGTCGATTCTAAGAGATATATGGCCACTTTAACTTGCTGATTCTGAGAGCTATGTCGGTGACCTTGGTTCTTCTACGGATTTCCTCATTTTTGATTCTATCTCGAAGTGAAACTCCCAGCATAGACTCCGTTGCCTGTCTGTCTGTCTATCTGTCTGTCTGTCTGTCTATCTGTCCGTGTGTCACCAGGCCCCATGAACCTCAAGGCCTCGTGTACCTCATGAACCGTGATAGTTAGAAAGTAAATTTTTTTACAGATGATATATTTTTGATGCCGCTATAACAAGAAATACTAAAAAACAGAATAAAATAAAAATTTAAGAGGCTCTCATAAAAAAACGTGTTTTTTGCCGTTTTTACCATAGATAATGGTACGGAACCCTTCGTGCGCGAGTCCGACTCGCACTTGGCTGGTTTTTACTTTGAGAAACAATGTTGGAATGTACAGTTAACCCTTTTATTTGACATCCCACTTTATATCATTCTAAACAAGAAGGTTTTTTGTCCTCTATAAAACCCCCTATCTTTACAACCCCTTGTCCCATTTTTATGCATACCAGTAACAACCTACCAAGTTTCAGCAGTACGAAAGTTATGCTCGAACAAACATACATTCTAGTGGTTCTGTGAGAACAGTAGACCTCGCGAGTTCTTATAACTAAGCTATAACTGACACTTTTCGCTTTTACAAAATTGAAGTCCATGCATTACGCTTCAGCAAAGTTCCCCCTGTGTGGATTATCCAGCGTTATTATTATTACTAGACTACAATCAAAAATAGCAATCGACAAAAAAAAACAAGAAATTTCTGCCAACTTTGACAAAAATGGTTGAAAATGCAACCTGTACGCGAGAACCGACAAACAGACAGACAAAAGCATTTTTGATCAATCTCAAAACTGAGACGTTTCGCTCACTTCGCTCGCTCGATCATCCCAGCAAGTTTATTTTCAATAAGGCGACTCTAGATTCTATAAAAGCTTTAAGTTCAATAAAATGTTGAAGTTCATCTACTTCAAATGATTTACTGAGGGTAGGAAGAGGGTAGGAGGGATGCGCGAGGTCGGAATAATAATGAGATTGAAACTTTATTACAATGTAACACTGCAAAAAAAACTGTTGCATTGTAGATGGTTTAAACAGCTTTATTTACCGTTGTAGTGAAAATGTGATCTGTCAGGCAATGTTTTGTTATAGGTGATGCTAACAACTTAACATCAGGTGGGATATCTACTTGTTCCATCAGCAAACATACTTGCTTTTGCTCGTTAGGATTCCGGTATTACATTTTAACTCAGTTGCAGATTCCTTTCATGTAGCCATGAATAGCAAAGTAAATAAAAAATCGTCTGAAGATGGAATAAAACTACGCCATATGGCATAGCTAGATAAAACTTTGTGGCCTAGAAATATCAATATTTCTACGTATACTCGTAAAAATCGGCAGCTTGAGGTGTCGCTCACGAAATCACGTTACCTTTCCACGTAGTCACGTACACGATCTACGTTACGTGTTCCGAAGCGTGAATTTAATCATGAGCGGCAATTTCCTGACGAATAAAAGTGCTCAAAGAGTGAAAGCGTTTGTATCTGTGCTACATTGTTTTGAAGCCCCTGGGTCTTGTCTCTCGTTTTATGTTAACCTATACCTATTATAAGAATCTTTGTCTTGACTAAGTGATGTATAGACAACTCACAGTCTAAGCCACTGGTGGTAGAGACTTGAAACTTTCAGGGTATATTTTGTCTTGATGAATAAGATTGTAGTGAAAATAATTTTCTGTAATTCAACCCCTAAAGAGGTGCATCAGGGGTTAAAGGTCGTATAAAAATAGCTTCACGTGAACGAAGTCGCGGGTTTTCACTGACCGTATAATAAGAACTATTAGTAGTTTACTAGTAGCAATCTGAGGTTTCGCTTACTTGGTTATGTTGCCAATATCAATATTTAAGCACTTCCGTCATGGCTTGTCCGGTCGTTTTGTTTGGAACCTGCAAATTTGTGCGACACAAAAAGTGACTTTATTTATTCCGCTATTGTCATCAGCCTATAAATAATTATATAATTTACTGAACATAGGAAACGTTGCCAAAAGCATCACGCGTGTGTCTTTATTTCGAACTCAGTAGATATATTTTGGATATAAACGGGATATTTACCATGATTTTTGAGTTTGATTGTTTCCCGATATTTCGGCAAAGTTGCATGCGCCATGATCACGGGTCGAACTTAAAAAAAACTCAGTAGATAGATTAAAATATATACAAAATACTCGTTCGAGAGTGGTGGTGAAGAGGCCCGCAGCTCAGCATATCCTTGCTTGCCACAACATTTTTAGCGGCATTAATAAGTTATTAACGCATGTAAGATACTAAATTACTTGAGACATTTTGGAAATGATTTTTAGTAGAATTCGTTCTATTGTACTGGCAATACTGACAGAGATTGACGGTAGTCTGCTTGACAGACAAGATGGCGGACAGTCTGACGTTCAGCTAGGAAAGGTACCGTACCGTAAGGTACGGTAAGGTAAGGTTTGCTGGAAGAGAACTCTTTTAAGGGTTAAGCTCGCCTTTGTACATATTTTAATATTAAGTTTACTCATGTAATTCTCTGTGTGTACAATAAAGAATAAAGAATAAAGAAAGAAAGAGCGGTAGGAAACGGGCAGTCTGTCTTGGGATCGGATCGGAGTCGGTCGATAGTTTTGTAATATAAATGTGAAGTGTTATTTTAAGGAGATTGATGTAAGTACCTGGCTGTAAGACTATTGATTAAACGGTAGACTATTTGCAATATTGGTTTGGTTTTGCTATCCCTTGATTTAGGATGTGATCTTACACGCATTTAAAACTAAAGTTGATCAGCATATCACAAACGCTTTTTAAATATTATTGATTAGGTACGTTAAATGAGTAGGTATGTAATGTACCTACCTACTTACCTACCTTAAGTTAACCGCAATGCGTGTTACGCTCAAGTGTCTCCTGTTACCGAATAATCAAGTAACAGCTTTTATTAAAAGAGAGGCTTCGAGGCCAGAGTGGGGATAAATTGTTTCTATCCAAGCAGAAAAACCTTTGTTCCTATATCCCTCTTAATTCAAGACACCCTACTGAAGGAGCCTTATTAATAGGAGCCAGTAGGGTAAAGATCTGTGTAGTGAAATTGAGCCCCATTTATGCGAAAATGTCATCAAAAATTGGTCCGCCAGGATACACCACCTACAGCGGAGTCGCGGCGGCCATTTGGCTTAAATTATATTCCATACATGTCAGCGAATATCCTTTAAAATAAAATCAAAATTGTGGCAATATCACTTAAACAGGTTTTTTATTTTTATTTTTAAGTTCGAGCGTTCTTAATGAAAAACCCTTTACTACCACCGTAACCTTTTCTGCCACCAAGCAGTATTACTTGCATAGCTGTTTCGGGCTTAACCAGTGCGATTTAAAGGCAAGTGTGACCTTTAAGGTGATGGACACAGTGCACATAGAGGATAACCTCAGAGGACGTACTGTCAGAGGTATCATCAGGTAGACTATCTGCTTGTTTCATTACTTTTTCTTATAAAGAATGCCTTCGTAGATTTCTTAAGTACTATTATGTAGCTCAAATAAAAAAAAAATTCGTTCGTCTAATAGTATCATACGAGTATAGTAAACTTTATACTTATCGTCTGTTTTATAATGGTTGCTGAAGTCTTCTTTAGCTGAAATAGTTGATAAAGTCAAGTCTGTTGCCATCTCTATTTTGTTGATATGACAGTGACAGTGACAATTTATGACTTTAGTACCTAATTTTCAGACGATTCATTGCTACCTACGTATTTATACTATTCATTCATTGCATCTCCTCATTGCATCATTGCCTGTTTCGCGCACAGCCGCTCGGGCAAACTCACCACTGCCGCGCACTCTCGCCGCTCTCAACGCTCTCGTGAATGACAATCCACAGTTTGATGTGTTTGCGGATGGATGGTCAAAAATATTATCGGATTGCCTGAGATTCTGTGAGCGAGACGTATGACAGTGCTTAGTTTGACATCATAATATGCAATTTTTGACATTGGAATTTAATTATTTCTTTCAATTTCTAGTTGACATGTAACTTATAGTTTAATTTTTTAGTTTTTCTTTTAGTATTTTGTAATGTACTTAATTGTGTCCCTAATGACCTGATTTTTGTATTTTTGACCTGACCTGTACTGATTTTTGTATTTTTTTGTCTTTCTATTTTTGTCTTTTTAGTACTTATTTAATTAATGTAATTGGTGTGTAACCGTTTTAGTTAAATGTAAATAAATAAATAAATAAATCTCTTATATTTATTACATTTATTTATACTATTCACAACTTTTCCAAATGTTGTGTAAAATAATAAAATGAAAACTCCAAATATTACAAAATTAACGTCAAACTTTCAAATTTTATAGCTTTTACTAGTGCACAAGTAACAAAAGTACCTATTAGGTATTTGGTTTTATACTTTAAAAAAAAAGTATATAAGTATTCTATCAGTCATCTGGTTCCCATAGTACAAGCGATGCTTAGTTTGGGGTTAGATGATGTTGTGTAAAAATGTCCACAAATATTTATTTATTTATTTATAACTTAGATTAGTCTTGATTGTTGTTGTGCCAAAAATAAATAAGTTAATAACATTTTTTTTTTGAAAGCAGTTATGGAGATTAGAAGATTGAAAATAGAGAACTCTTTGCACAATAAGAAAAAGTTTCAGAGTAGGGTATGTTGGAATTACACGTTCACCCCGTAAGCCTCAAGTTCTCCCACAAGTTATAATGGAAGCCAGGGATCATAAACACAGCCGTGCGCTGAATCCAGACCATTATAACAACACCTGCACCTTGTGTTGAAACTAAACAACATTTCTTCAGTGAAGGTCACCGCCGAGGGTCTTTGTCAAGTGGAAGTATTTCGCGATTTCTGTGTACTAAGTACTACACATCATAAAGTTTTGCTTCACAAGTTCTTGGATAGTCAAAGGTTCTGCTTGAGACATATGAACTATTCTGAATACATTTGAAATTGCACATTCTTGAGAGTTCCTTCGTGTGAGTTTTACATCAAAGTTGGAAGCTCTTGTGTGAAGCTATTCCCTGATGCAATCCTACAATGAAACGTGAATAATTTAGATCTGGGAATCTGGGGAATTATTTGGATCGCACTCTTTTAGACTATTTATCTGAGATAGCGTTATTTTAACGGTTTTGACATTCGAATAGAAAATGAAAAGTAAAAATGTTTACCGACCTACGAAATGGGTCAGCTAGGTTTAAATATATTTATCCACTGCCTTCGTTACGTGCAAAAATAGTTATGAGAAAATCCCAAAAACTCGCATCGCTCGTAACTATAGACAAATAGGAAAAGTTAAAAAGTTTCCAAAAACTAACCACCAGTTTTTCGGTTCAACTTTAAATGGGCGTAGTTTTTTATTTAATGCATTTCATGAAAGTTTAAATTGTCAAAGTTAATGACTTTTAACACATTTAAAAAATTACATACCGTAAAACAAGCTATACCGTTCCCTGCATTTTAATCTGGATAAAGGCGATGGAATGATTAACCCCGAATACCCAACACACCTCAGCTGGTTTGCTCTTGAAAACGCTTAACGATGTTTCGTATTTTCGTTTAGTGCGTTTACTGCGGGACAACTCAACAGCCGATCCCATAGTCAAGCTGACACTGCCGAACATGCCACGTAGTGTGATTCAAAACGATAACACAAAACTTCGTTTATCGTTTTTAAAGAACCTGCAGATTTAAGTCGCGGTTTTTTGAAGGTTTGCAATGAAAATCTGTAAAAAATTCGTCACTTGAGACGTGATTATATCTGGGATGCGTTTGAGTATTTGGGGGCAAGAAAATAGAGACAGAGTACTCAAGCGCGAAAATTACACTTGGCTTACACAATCCTTACAAATGAGACTCTTCTCTCATCTACCGCTAATTTAACCTTCTTACACTTTTACTTACTCTCTTTCCTTACATTTAAGTTACTCTTTTCACTATTTTTTTTTACAATTCATGCAGTGATTACCCTATAACTAATTGTGCAATTAGCTTACAGTACATATGTACGTACCTAGATATAAGAGTTTTTTATACTTGTATTACTGTAACAACTGTTGGTAGGCCGAATAAATAAATAAATAAAAATAAATTCGTTGTTTATTAATTATTTATCCCATTTTACGTTCGTAGACTCTTAGAACCAGCTTCCTTCACGTCTTTTCTGGTGACCCGTTCACCTTATTTAATTAGAAAACCCGCAAGACCGGATATTGTATTTGCCGGGTCGAAGTCACGTCCGGTTTATTGTAACGGTAACCTGACCGCACTATCCAGTTACGGTGGACAAAAGCTGGCCAAGAGTGATGACATAATAGAGTTGCTACGGGTAATCAATTGTTTAAGATGTAGGTCGCGTTGGATCTAGGTTATATGTATATTTTTTTAATGTTAGTAATTGCTGATGGAAGAAACTTATGGCCCACCTGATGTTAAGTGGTTACCATCGCATATAACAAACCATTACCTTTCAGGTCACGTTCGTTAAGAACGACAGACGTGTATACATGTGATCCTCATGTGCCTGTAATTTCACCGGCACCTACACCCTTTAAACCAGAACACAATAAACTGCATGGCGGCAAAAATATATAGTAGTATTACGTTTCCTGACGTTCTTCACTAATATAAGTGCTTATAAGATGTTATAATTGGGCATGAGGCTACCTGCCTAATCAAACTGTCAAGTTCTACATCACTCAATTTCGAACTTCTCCAAGACATAAATTCAATTTTGTCGAAAGTGTCTCCAGTAAAGAAAAGAGTCATATCCCAAGAAACTGTGCAATTGGAAGCGAAGCGTGACCGAGCCATGTCAATGCGAGTTACTTGCTCCACTGACTCGCACGCTCTGCAACAGTGTAGCCAACTTTGCACTTTTCCCGCTACTTTCTTAAAAGCGCTTTACTTCGTTAAAACTTTGATAGTTTCAGACAATTTGTTGGATAATGAAAATATAAAGCATATTGTCGCGCCTAGTTATATCATCATCAACAGCCTGTAGAAGTCCACTGTTTGTGAAAAGCATTGTCCCTGATCGCTGCTCTCATTACTTTCCATCCCAAGGGTGCCTGGAAGAAATCATTTTTAGCAATAAAACCATCCATTGTACTTTGTTAACTTAGTCTGTTTTTAACAAATTATCCTCGTGTAGAATAAAGTGTTTTTTATCTATTTACCTAATGTTGCCAGCGAAAAGAATACATACAAGCATGCTTTCCATCAAATTGATGTAATATAATTTATCATGTTCAAGCCCAATGGAATATGAAATTGTATAAATTAATATACGACATAATGCAGTCAGACAGATAATTTAAGCGACATACTCATATTTTCATTAATTAGAAAATTACACGGAACATTATATTTATTTGATGGAAACGCGTAATAGAATCAAAATTTCATACTCAGTTAATTTGAATATAATGTATAATTCAATTTATCTTAATTTAAATACTAATTTAAATTTATACAATCAGAACGCTGACGTCATACTGTTTAATGAAATAAGGTATCTCTAAGGTTTTGAGGAAATTTAAATTTTTCATTTTACACTGAAATGTAAATGAAATATTTTTTTATTGCACACCTTACAAAGTAACATAAACCCGGCTAAGTGCGAGTCGGACTTGCGCACAAAGAGTTCCGTACCATTATCTATAGGTAGTAAAAACGGCAAAAAAATAAAAAGAGCCCCCTTAAACATTTATTTTATTCTGTTTTTTAGTATTTGTTGTTATAGGGGCAACAGAAATACACCATTTGTGAAAATTTCAACTCTCTTACTATCACGGCTCATGAGATACAGCCTAGTGGCAGACAGATAGACAATAAGACAGACAGCGGAGTTTCAGTAATAGGGCCCCATTTTACCCTTTAGCTAAGGAACCCTAAAAATAGATTCTGCATGTCAAATGAAGTAAGAAATCTTGATAGAAATAACACCATTCTGCTATAATATTTCTTGACTTGATAAAGGTTTTATAAATGATATTTCTGTGACAGTTCGCCTCTAAAATGTGGGTAAGTGGTTACAAAAGCTTGACCCTAAAGTTAGTTCAGTCTGGTATTGAAATTCGCTGTAGCTTATAGTTCTGCAGGTCTAACGATAAACGAAGTTTCAGACTTTCGTTTTGAGTTCCACTGTTGGGCCAGCATCATCTAGCCCCATGCTAAGCAGAGCTTGTGTTATGGGTACTAAATGACTGATATACTTAATACAATACATTACATAAATAGATATTTTCATTATACATAGATAATACCCAGAACACCCGGAATAAATATTTGCAGATCGTACAAATATTTATCCCAATATGGCGGACATTCGCCCGCCGCGCCACATCGGTTGTCGGTGATGCATACATATCTTTAGATCGTTTGCAACGGTCTGTAGATAGCTCAACTGTTTCATATGTATTTTGTACAGACCAATTATAAATACTTGAAATGGGAGAAGAGTTTTATTTATTTAGATTCCTACGCTTTCAGCCACGACAGCTGGTCGCGCGACATAAGTCGCGGCCGTAGATCTGCTATCATTTTAAAGAAACAAAAATAGAAGAGATGGATCGTTTTAGCTCCGTGATATAACTTTAGCAAACAATTTTGAGAGCGCTTCATCAACGAAATATGCTTCTTTACTCCACGACAACATTAAGGTAGTAGAGGTACTTATACTAATAAATATTTAGCTACTTTCTTGGATTTTTAATGGTATCTTTTAACAACAGATGTAGCAAAGTGCTTTGGATTGCAACTACAAAAGTTTAACTGGACGAAAATGCTTCTAGCATTAAGTTCATCTGTATCTGATACAATGTTTCTGATTTGCGCACAAAAAAAATTGATATCTCTACAAATTGTGTTTCAATAACATTCTGTTTAAATTTAAGATAAGTAAAATACATATTTATGTGAATACTAGCGGCCGCTCGCAGCTTCGCCCGCGTGGCAGTTTTTTTCCCGTTCCCGTTATTTTTTCGGGATAAAAAGTAACCTATAAGTTAATCCAAGATATAATCTATGTTTATTCCAAATTTCATCCAAATTGGACTACTGGTTAGAGCGTGAAGGAGTAACAAACATCCATTCATCCATCCATCCATCCATACTTACAAACTTTCGCGTTTTTAATATTAAGTAGGATAATAATGGACCATTTTGCACATCACTTAGCCCCAAACTAAGCATAACTTGTACTATGGGACCCAGATTTTTCTAATATAATGTTTTATATACTTTTTGTTTGTAAACACATAGATACAATACCAACAGTCTAAAGATAAGCTCTAATCCAAGGATAAAATATATATTTAAAGTTCAATCTGCAATCAAAACTTGTTAACTCAATAAATCCTTTGAGCGAGACAAATCATTATGTTGAACTCCAACACTGCGGTTGCTAACTTTGTAATTTCTTAACAGTGATTGGGTATGTCTGTAGAACTTTGTATTTGGTGGCCGTCGGCAAAACCCCGTCGATAAACTCGAAAAACAACCGTCAGCTTATTTAAAATTTCAATAGCCCTTATTTAACAGTGTAGTAGGATAACCCCTGGATAATCCTAAGGTCGTGGGTTCGATTTCAGTCGTGCACCAATGGATTTTTTCAATCTAAAGATTTACGTGCGCAAAGCGTAGCGCCATTGCAAGTATTCTTGCAATGGCGATGGGCTTGCAAGCTGTCACGTATGGAATACCAACTTCTCTGCAAAATGTGGGCAAGAGAGTTCTGCGGAAAGTGGTTTCGATTCCAGCCACAACACGTCTTATTGCGATTCCTAAACTGAATCATTGCGTTGGACAGATTCTATGACACAATAAGAACCGTATCACGACGGAGTAAATGTCAACGAATGTGTTCAAACAGAACAATTCAGTTTAGGTCCGCAATAAGACTTGATGGTACGGCCCTAGCCCTTTTTGCAGGAGGCTAAAATGACGCACACGGACATCTATTTGAAAATGTCATAGTCATAGTCATTTATTCATAAGATTTCAGGTACATAAGGATCTTTAAAATTAATTTGCTTCGGCTAAAACCTACATAGTCGAACATACGCCATTCTGTCTCGAACATTCTCTTTATAATGCCGCAGGTAGTGTGTCAATATAAATAGATCGTTGAACTACTTTGTTCTTCATACAAAGGTATTTTTTCTCGAACATTACATTACTGCCATAGGCTGTAGTATATTGTTTGTGACCGCCGCGGGCGCTACAAATGCTACGGAGCTCAAAACTGCTACGAACCGCTACGTATTGCTGCGAACTTTTTACAAACCCTTGATCTTGTGCATAGCTTTGTAATCGCATGAGCGAACTCAGTTCAAATTACTTAATTACACTGTATGTAATTATAAGAGTTATAACACGTCTATATGTTTTTTTATTTATTTATATACTGTCCGATGTAGGTGGTGGGTTCGATCCCCACTGAGAACAAACGTTTGTGTTGTTAGCTTAGATGTTTGTTCTGTGTCTGGGTGTTATATGTATTCTAAGTATGTATTTAAAAAAAGTATTGAAGTATTCTACCAGTTATCTGGTTATAGTACAAGCTATGCTTAGTTTGAGGCTAGAAAAATGTGTGAATGTGTTTCAATACTTATTTTATTTAATTTGTTTTTTTTTAACTAGATACTTATGTGAATTTATTCATCTATTTCTTATTTTTTTAGGGTTGAACGTACCACAGGGTACAACGGACCCCTATTACTAAGACTCCGCTGTCTGTCTGTCTGTCCCTCTGTCACCAGGCTATATCTCATGAACCGTGATAGTTAGACAGTTGACATTTTCACAGATGATGTATTTTTTTTGCCGCTATAACAAAAAATACTAAAAAACAGAATAAAATAAATATTTAAGGGAGCTCTCATACAAAAAACGTGATTTTTTGTCGTTTTTATTATAGACAATGGTACGGAACCCTTCATGTGCAAATCCAAATCACACTTGGCTGGTTTTTTTTATTTGATCGAGAGATCGTCAACTCGGTTGTGCGCTCGATAATTGCTTAATTAGTAACCCGTACCGTAAGCTTCCAAATGTCATGCATTAGGAGAGTCACGGTACGGAGATTTCCCAACTTTATAATTGTTTTGATGCGTTCGAAATACAAAATTCTTGTATTATGAGACCCGAATATCCTCGAACAAGCCTGAACATACCCAAACAATGGAAATGAGGACATCTTCAGGCAGTTGACGCTGCCTGGCATACCGCGTAGTATAACTCAAAGCGACAATACGAAACTTCGTTTATCGTTTCTAAGAGTAGAGCTGTACATTTCGGTATGATTATATTTCTTACTACTACTTTCCTTAGTCAGGTAAATCCTACACACTATATTCACTTCATACCTACCTACCAACTTTGTAAAAGGAAATGAATGAGTTTTAATATTATTATATGACTTGACTGTCCGCCTGCGACGCAGCGGTTGCGGGTTCGATTCCCGCCTTGGGATAAATGTTTGTACAATCTGCAAATATTTATTCCGGGTGTTCTGGGTGTTTTCTATGTATAATAAAAGAAAAAAAAACTATATATGTAATGTATTGTATTAAGTATATCAGTCATCTAGTACCCATAACACAAGCTCTGCTTAGCTTGGGGCTAGATGATGCTGTGTGGACTGTCCAGCATTATTATTATTATTATTATTATTATTACTGTTGAGGGGTATTCTAAGCCGCGGTTTTATTGCTTTATTGTCTTTATCGAAACTAAATTGGTATTGACTGTAAGCTATTTCATCCAGTATCCAGATAAATACTTTATCCTTTATATCCCGAGACGTTTATTGCATTGCCTCACCTTCGCCGTAAACTCTGAGATAATCCAGATAAACGTCTAGTTCTGTAGCTTATTCGAATTGAGAAATTAAGCTGTTGAATCTTTTCGAATTAAGATAATGTAAAAAGATTGTTGCAAAGACAGGAGGAGAAATACTATTAGGCTTGTTTCTGCCGCCAAGTAGATTGTTGTGTTCCGGTTTGAAGGGTGTGAGTGAATCGCAAAAAACGAATGTTTGTGGAAAACCAGCCATTCATTGACGACCGATGTGGCGCGGCGGGCGTACATCCGCCTGCGATGCAGGAGGTTGCGATTTCGATTCCCGCTTTGGGATAAATGTTTGTACGATCTGCAAATATTTATTTCGGGTATTCTGGGTATTTTCTATGCATAATAAAAAAATATCTATGTATGTAATGTATTGTACATCAGTCATCTAGTACCCATAACACAAGCTCTGCTTAGCTTGGGGCTAGATGATGCTGTGTGGATTGTCCAGCATTATTTATTTATTCAAGTCATCATGTCATCTAGGTATCTAAAAAACAGTGTATTTTAAACTAACCTTTCCCAGCTCAGTCTTCTCGGGGCGTCCATAGCGATGTCTTCTGGGGTCCCGCGCACGCCCTGTGTAAGTAGTCGTGCGAGCCTCGAACCCGCACTCGAGCCGCTCGTGCTTGACACCGACCCACGAGGCGTTGGTACTCTGAATAATATTTATAATGTTTAAGATAGATCCACAAACAAACAAAAGTTGTAGACTGGTTAAAACCACAGCTAAAATGAATATTTTGGATAGAAACGGGATATTTACCATGATTTTGATCAAAACCATGATAGTTTAAAAAGTTATATTACAGCTAAGATATTTTCCATACTTATAAGAGCACGTGTCCTATTTAAAGATGCAGCGTGTCCATCTCTAGGACGTAAGTGACACTAATAGTTGTCCCAAATCGAAATCTCGAGGTATTTTTTAATGCTGTATTGGGTCAGTAGTTGGTATTTGCACCTACTACGTTTGAAGGCATACAAAAAGACGAAAAAGTGATCAAACTTTTCAGCCAGAAACACTTCAAATCGCATAAATAATGACATTATGAAAGAAGTATATTTGTACACGGAGTGGTTATATTATTTTGCTTTATTTTAAGGTCATAATTTAGTAAATGAGGTAAGTACTTTTTAAGCCCCATATCTTTACAACCACATAATCAACGCTAACAAAGAAGCAGTAATGGGAGCAATACTGGTTGGCGACAGAAATACAAGCAGGTACTTACATACGAGTACTTCCATACATAAGGTTAGTCTGCTTAAGTACCAACGGAGCCGCAAACAAAAACCTAAATAAATAAATTTCAAAGCTATCTCGTTAGTGGTCATTAGTGGTCAAACTCAAGCGCAACGAAAACCAATGGCATTATGCCAACTCTAAGAATTTCGTAGTCTATGTTTTACAACCCTTTGAGTACCCTATAAGAAAACGAGAGCGGTTCACAAAGAGAAGGGTACTCCACATTATTTTGCTTGCTTTTTTAATAAGATTGCTACTTGAGTAACTACTCCGAAGTGAAAATAATTACGGAGATTGAATTCGGATTGGATGCTGTAGAAAGTATGCGAGTAACTTGAAGGCAGACGATACTTTGCGACGATAAGTAGTCATTTGCAGGACCGTCAACTCGGTCGTTTGCTTGATTAATAACCCGTATCGTAAGCCTCCTAATGTCATTGCATTAGATGGCTCACGGTACGGATGTTTGACATTTAGCTATGCGTTTATTATAGTTATCATTTCATTTCATTTCATTTCAATCCGGAAGCCGTTGCTGAAAATTCGTGTTACGAAATTATTGTTTTCTAGTGCAAAAATTTAAAAATAATCATAGCTGTCGAGTAGGAAAGGTTAGAGTCCCGTTTTAAGTTTAAAGACATTTATTCTCATACAAAATTTTACATTTCTTTTATAATGAGATACATAGAATAAGCTTATTGCTAGAACAAAGTTATTACGCCTCTTGATAGCGCTGCCGTAGCTAACACTAAACAATAGTACCTAGCTAGGTATTTAGATATAAACAACGAAGCTGTAGATAATCTAACTAAAAGGACACATAAATTTGCTCAAGTACCCTTTGGATACGGAACTATTAGGGCACGTATAAAGCATTAAAAAAGTAGGTTTTTTTTTAAATGTACCTACGCTAACAGAAAGAACCAAGGTTTTGGCATCCAACATCTGTTCAAAGCGGTATAACAATATTTTTCGTACCTGTTGGAGATTTGCCAAAACTGTGAAATGAAAAGTATCTAGCTACCTACACCATTCTGAACATCTGCAGACAAAGACATAATAGACAGAAGGGATGAAAGTATGAAATTACTCAGATACTGTTGGTATAAGTTATGGAAGATAAATAAGTAAGTTCGTATATGGTGCATACACCTTACTAATGCCCGTTAGTAGCTACGATCACCCGTTAGCAGTACCATGGATTGTTGCCTATCAGATAATCCCTCCCGTCATCGGCTCGTGTTAAAAAAAGAAAATGAATGAAATCGCAACACGACTTCAATCCCTAAGCCCGGTAGATATCCCCTCCTATCTTTTAGTACCTTCTCAAGCGTCTTCCAGGATGTCTAAGAAGGGTAACCAGAGGAAAGTCCAGATAGTAAATTTGGTACATACCCACATTTTGCAGTAGTTAGTATTCCATACGTGACAGGTTGCAAGCCCATCGCCGCTACTAGAATACTACCTGGTTTCTTTACGATGTTTTTCTTCACTGTTTAAGAGCACTGGCATTACGCACATAACTTTTCCAACGGAAAACTCCATTGGTGCACGACCGGATTCGAACCCACGACTTTAGGATCAGAAAACGAGGTCACTCCCACTAGACCACCGATGCTCTCTAAACGGCTCATATAAACTGATACTGAAACATTAACCAATGGTTCTTATGTTATATGGGGAGATCTTGTAGCTCGTAGAACCGACAGCCACCAAGGTTCTCGAATGGGGACCACGAATCGCAAGGCCATAATTACTAATGCTTACATTCTTGTCCAGTTGACTATACAACACAAATTGCATCAACAAATTCGCCAAATCAATCTCTTCTGGAAATAACAAACGGACATTACATAGCGTCAGAAAATCCGTAAATTCTCAATTTTCAATTGCTTTTGTTTTTTGTGTCTGGTTGTTATATTGTATTCTAAGTATGTATTTACAAAAAAAAAGTATATATAAGTATTCTATCAGTCATCTGGTTCCCATAGTACAAGCTATGCTTAGTTTGGGGCTAGATGATGTTGTGTAAAAATGTCCACAAATATTTATTTATTTATTTATCGGTAAGTACATTGATGTAACTTCTATGTAGTACCGTACTGCAGTAACCACCTAGAAGTCTATGAAAACTAAACTTACCCCCTAGCCAGTTCCTGGATAAGTTAGAACGCTCTCAAAGTGTTCTATTGAACGTTAGGGTGCACTGCGGAAAAGCATGCGTTCACGAATACAATACCTACGTGTTTTGTAAAATAGTTCGAAATTCGATCAAACGCAGAAAATATTTGATAAGAGTTATTGAGTTGTTGCGGAAATAACAGTCGACAGTCCATTGGCTAGGAGGGTATCATGCTCTTTGTCTTCCAGGTCGTGGTCACCATTCAAGAATCATTATTCCCTAGCAGTTTTCAGTTGGTAAATCATTATGACAGAATCACTAGAAGACCTATGAACGATGCTGAGAGAACTCAATATTGTCTCTCAACAGTTACCAAAGTCTTAAAATAAACATGAGTAAAACGAAAATTATGTCAAATGCTCATTCGCACACACTTAATAGATAGAAAAGCAATTTAAAATACGGACCTTTTAGGGCGGCTTAAAAGCTCATCAATCAGACCCGAACAAACCTGAACTGTCAAGCACGATAGCAACTATAATATTGGCGTCGTTTTTGACTATTTGCAATCGTGCTTTAAAAGCTCACAGTACGGTTGATTCCTTTTCACAGTGCGGCGTTAACAAACGGGTACAAACTACCACGTAGTTTATGACTTCGTTTCGGTTGTTCGAAACTAAAATTTGTTCTGAAGAAAGTTTAGAAAGTTCTCAATTGAGTACCCTACATAGAGTACGTACTACACATATTTTATACTAGCGGCCGCTCGCAGCTTCGCCCGCGTGGCAGTTTTTTTCCCGTTCCCATTATTTTTTCGGGATAAAAAATAGCCTATATATTATTCCAAGTTATTATCTATGTTTATTCCAAATTTCATCCAAATCGATTTACTGGTTAGAGCGTGAAAGAGTAACAAACATCTATCCATACTTACAAACTTTCGCGTTTATAATATTTCCTACTAATATAATATAAGGTAAGGTAATATAAGGTATAATGTAGGTTGCAGAAAGGAACAAAAATGGATAGACTGTATGAAATGAAGAGTGATAGATGGGGTGAAAGAAGAAAATGTACCAACCCTATTTAGCGTGCGATGAGGGTTGGAAAATGATGATGATACTGAGGTAGATTGTAGGATGTAGATAGTTTAATTGTAGGCAACAAAGTTCAAATGCTTCTCGCGATAATCATTTTTGGGATAATATAAAATCATGGTCAAATTCAAAAAGGCATTTATTTATTGACTTCACTCAGAATCTTATTAGAATTAGGTGAATCTTATAACAGATGGAACCTAATAATGCTCTACGATAGCAATATTAGGTTCCATCTGTTATAAAATAATAATATAATAATAATAAAAACTCATTTATTTCCTTTTACAAAGTTGGTACCTAGATAGGTATGATGTGAATACAGAGTGTAGGATTTAACTGACAAAAGAAACAACATACAACGTACCCACTTTGCAAGGGACTGGAGCTTGAAAGGGGTTTGTTAAAACCTGTAAGACAAGTCTCCAGGTCCTCCAACCATGGACATTGGATCTTATTAATTTTGACCTTTACCTAAAATTTTAAACATTTTATAAGGCACATAATATTTATGAGAATCTACTGGACTTGAGATGTGAGCTTATTTCTAAATTTTTTTATAAAACTATTATTTCGTAACCACAAAGAAAGAAATAAATTTTCAGATACGTGTTTCTCCAAGATAAAAGACTGTGTTACGGCACTTATTGCGAACATTAGTCTTTGTTTTCCCAACGAAATGGACTGTTTAATATTTCACTGAATAAAGTTTTAGTAGAGAACCTTATGAAAGAATTACTATACTTATTCTTTCCATGCTTGAAGTAAAGAAAGTAAGATAATGATTTGAATATAGTGAGTTTGTGATATCTAACCCTTTTATACTAGACAGGGTTGAATTTCGGAAATTCCTTTTTACGCGCCATAAAAACCAAATCTCTGCGACTGTGCGTTGTCTATATATCAGTCAGTTAGGGCAAATATTCTTATGATTGGTATAGGTTTTCCGCCGGGTAGCGCTAGTGGTTAAATGGGAGTGACCCCACCTTTAGATCCGAAGGTCGTAGGTTTGAATCCGGTCGGATATTTTTAAGGCGCACGTTTATACGGCGCGAAAGCATTCGCACGGCTGCCGCGCGGTTGAGAAAACCAGTGCCGAGTATCCAAGTATCCTCCTGTCAAGCAGACAACCGCTCGGTGCTTGACAGGAGTTTGAACGTTGTTACTTAGAACATAGAGAAAACACTCGGTATTGATTTAATCAACCGCGCGGCCGCAGCGCGTCAGTCGTGCGGTCACTGCGCAAAGTCTTTTGCACGGCATAAACACCCTCAAATGAAAAATGTGTGCGCTATTTGAGAGCGTTTGTACCTCTCAAACGTGAAGAAAAAACAGCGTGGAAAACCAGTTAATATTCTAGCAGCGGTGATGGGCTTGCAACCGATCACGTACCAACTACTGCAAAACGTGGGTGTAATTTTTGGATATACGTCGATGCAATTTAGTACTTGCCATGCCTGAAGTAAAACAAATGATTTTCCCCTACGTTCATGTAAAAGTTGAATAAATCTCAAACAAGAAAACAAAACAATTTGCAAATCTTTTATTTTTCTTTTTTTGTTACTTCAATTACAAACAAAATATTCTCATTCTCAATGGAATCTTTATACCTGCCGTTTAGTACGTATGATTTTATTTCGGTATTATCGTTAAAAATAAGCGCTATTGCACCCTTGGCGCTTGTTTTTCCGTTTGAACGACAAAAGCATTTGAAAGAGCTTTTTCACAATCCTCTTTGCTCAGTTGTAACTGTACTTTTTCCGTTGTATTTTTATACTTATTTAGTCCTTAATGCAGCAAACAAAGATTGTACAAAAGGTGAGCTTAATGCACGACACAATTTCCTGTTAGCCAACCTTGAAAGGTGTGTAGGGCGTGGGTTCGATCATCACCACAAATATTTATGTTATGTACTTAGATGTTTTTTCTATGTCAGGATGTTATATAGTACTTAAGCGATGTATGTATTTACCTATTTCGCTGCCAAACAGTGATTCATTACTGTGTTCCAGTTTGAAGAGTGTGGGTGCCGGTGAAATTACAGACACATGAGGCTTAACATCAGTATGCCTTAGGTTGGTGGACGCAAAGTCGTGCATTGTAAGGCACGTGTCTAAAGTGAGTGACTTACAAGGTAATGCTTTGCTATAGGAGACAAATAAATAAATAATAAATAAATAAATAATGCTGGACGGGCTAGATGATGCTGTGTGGACTACACAGCATCATCTAGCCCCAAGCTAAGCAGAGCTTGTGTTATGGGTACTAGATGACTGATATACTTAATACAATACATTACATATATAGATATTTTTATTATACATAGAAAACACCCAGAACACCCGGAATAAATATTTGCAGATCGTACAAACATTTATCCCAAGGCAGGAATCGAACCCGCAACCTCCTGCGTCGCAAGCGGACATTCGCCCGCCGCGCCACATCGGTCGATGATTGCCACTTCACAGCATGTGCTTGTTCAACCAGTAGCAGTAGCATAAAAAACTTAAGATTATTTCAATCCGAAAAATGTATTTATTCTTACAATGCTAGTACTCTCAAACAGTGATGGAAAATATTGCTAGCTTTGAGTGAGGTCAGCATTTGTTTTATAGTAACACCTGTGTCAGAAAAGTATCGATCAATCGTAAAACCGCATCTACAAAGTGCTTCGATTTGATTTGATATTGCGAAACTCTCAGTAACTGACCTAAATTTCTCAATTTGTGGGAAATTGACATTTCACAGCACTGAAGTAAAGCGACGGACACACGTTTGCTGCAAGCGATTTAGAGCACTCATAAAAACCTTACTGTGTGTAAAATAAGTATGAAGAATAAAAGAAGTAAACGAGAAATGTAAATTATTAGAAAGTATCAAGGCAGTAATTATCA
Organism: Electrophaes corylata; assembly: GCA_947095575.1. Lineage (NCBI taxonomy): Eukaryota > Metazoa > Arthropoda > Insecta > Lepidoptera > Geometridae > Electrophaes > Electrophaes corylata. Next base: position 9,966,814 of record OX352711.1, on the reverse strand, counting down.
ACAAAGAAAAAACAAGTAAATATGTTATTGTGGTACTTTGTCTAATGTACCTACCTACACGCCCTGAGATCTTTTCAAACAAATAAAATAATCCGACTGGCTGACATATAGGCAAAGCACAGCCTAAACACTCGCTACATTTAGGTTAAAATTTCTCATGGTGCGTAGTGTACTAAGAAATATAATAGACATAGACATAGACAGAAATTTATAATAGGATAAACGGGGGGGTTAAAGTTAGTATGATAAAAGCTATACACGAGTGAAATTAAGATCACACTATCAATGTAAAGGCATTTTTTATAAATGCCAGCTAAAAATCCTTACTATTTTTTTGAACATTTTTTGATAGAACAATCAGCTAGCCTACCTGATGTTAAGTGGTTACCATCGTCTTTGATAAAATATTGCGCTCGTTAGGAACATGTCCTACAATGCAGTGGTCAGCGTCCATCAACCTGAGGCATACAGGTGTTAAGGCTCACGTGTCTGTAATTTCACTGGCACTTACACCCTTCAAACCGGAACACAGCAAATATTGAACACTTATATTACACGGGTATTTATCGCGTATTACCTTTTTTATTTATTTTCCCGACGTTTCGACTATGTTGCAATAGTCGTGGTCGCGGGCAGACAGCAAGGAACACAGCAAGTTACTTGGCGGCAGTTTTAGGTACGGTGATAGTACTTCTCCGGGAAAGTTTTTTCACAAAAAGCTCTACTACTACTATACATCTCCTGCCCCATGTTTAACACAAAAATGCATACGCAATATTTTATTCCAATATTAATATAATCATGGGACGTTGTTCAGGAATTAGTAAGGTTATAAAAGGTTTACCTTCATAATTTATAAGCATGCTCAAAAGGGTTTGGGGTCAGCTGTCGGGAACGAGTACAGAAATTCCGGGATATTACGGAAGTAGAAACGTTTCAGTGGTTTGAAGGCCAAACCAAAGACAAAGACAAATAAGTATATTCTGTATCGTATTTTTATGCTACGAGGTAAAATCATTGAGAATGAAAAGTGAGAATAATAATAATAATAATGCTGGACAATCCACACAGCATCATCTAGCCCCAAGCTAAGCAGAGTTTGTGTTATGGGTACTAGATGACTGATATACTTAATACAATACATTTCATACATAGATATTTTTTATTATACATAGAAAATACCCAGAACACCCGGAATAAATATTTGCAGATCGTACAAACATTTATGCCAAGGCGGGAATCGAACCCGCAGTCTCCTGCGTCGCAGGCGGATGTTCGCCCGCCGCGCCACAGCTGCAAAGCACTGCTGGTTGCGACACAGTAACTAAGAAACGTTAACGTTACGAATGTCAAATTTGTTCGTGCTTAGTCTTCAAAGGCTAGCCTCCGCACTTGCGATCGCTCTTTTCGGCCCTTATAAAAACATACTTTTTGTTGGAAAATTAGTATTCTAGTAGCAGTGATGGGTTTGCAACATGTCACATATGGAATATCAACTAGGTATCAAAAGTAATATTTGGACGTACATCTGACTACCCCTTTATTGAATTGAATGTATTTTATTTACTTGGTTATGGGTGATTTTAGGGGCTAGTCTTGTCAGGTAGCGACTACTACACTGTGGAATGGCCACGCAATATACTCGTAACTCTAGCAATAATTTTCATTGATTTTCCCGGTGGCACACAGGCTGCATGTAACTGAATATTGCGTTAGCTAATTCAGTGCTAATTTATGAAAATAAATCAAAATTTCATATCAAGCGGTAAATTTATTCAATATCTTTATGTAAATGAGACCTGGCGCTGATTTTGATAAATATTAATGTTGAAAAAGGGGTTACGTTCATAATATTTTTTATATAATAAAACGTTGATTTCTACTAGGTTACTCACGGGCGACATGCGAGGCAATGCTTTGTCATATGTTATGGATACCGCTTTACATCAGGTGGGTTATCTGATTGTTCCATCAACAAATCGTATTCAAAAAATACTCTTCAGTGACCTATAATGAGTGTTATTTAAACTTTCTGTTTTTATCATAAAGTTTAATTAAGTTTATTACAGAGAGCATCTTTTGGGGGTGTCCCCACCCTTCTGATTTATCTTCTTCTGATTCTGATTCTAAAGTTGTGGGTTCAAATCTGGTCATGCACCAATGGATTTTTCTGTTTTAAAAATGTATGTGTGCAATGAAAATGCTCTCAAACGGTGAAGGAAAACATCATGAGGAAACCAGTTAGTACTCTAGCAGCAGCGATGGGCTCGCAACCTGTCACATATGGAATACCAACTACCTGCTAAAAACTATGGGTTGTACCAAATGCTCTATGTGGATTTACCTCTGACTACACCCCTCTAGACATCCTCGAAGAATCTCAAGTAGGTACTAAGAGATCGGAGAGAATATCAACCGTGCTTGAAGATTAAACTCGTGATGCTATTTATTTATTCGATTTCAAAGTGTAATATTTTTAAATTCCTTTGAAGGCAAACGAGCTAGGTGAAAATTTAATCTAAGGTAATAGGAAATATCAAATTCTCGGCAAATAACGTTGTTATTGGTAATCCAGTTGGCGACGTCGACGGTAATCCAGTAAACTGACCGGTACAACTTGAGCTGGGGTGGTGAACCGGTTTACGTAGTCAATTCCTGTAAGTACTATTTTTTTATACAATTTGCTGATGGAACAAGCTACCTATAACAAAGCATTGCCTTGTAGATCACATCCGTTAGCAAGGTAGCCTACAACACACTGCTCTGCGTCCATCAATCTGAGGCATACAGATTTTAAGCCTCATGTGCCTGTACACCGGCACCCGCACCCTTCAAACCGGAACACTGTAAGCTGCTTGGCGGTAGAAATAAGCATGGTGGTAGTACTTTTCCGGACGAGCCCTTCACTAAGAGCTCCACTACAACTAAAAAAAAAAAATTTTTCACCTGTCATACTCTCAAAGTGTGTCATTTTAACTTAGCGTAGGTGGACTAAAGTGTGTTAAACAGTCTTCTAAAAATTTACTTTTAAATTTTTAGTTTAAAAACTTCTTTGAGATGTTCAATTTTTGAAATGTTTTTGAAAATAGAACTGCAAGCGACATCGTTGTTTATTTAGAACATACAAAAAGAACGTACTTTTTTTTTATTGTGGCATCTGTCAATTTTGCCAATGTCAAGTGGGTTGAATAAATTCTTTTTAGTCAAGCCGAGTTGGTAAAAAAAGTAAAGTCAGCCGTCATCGGTTTTGAAGAAAAAGATGGCGTTTTTCATCAAAACCCTAAGAATATGGACTAAAGCAGTAGAAATGCAGCTATAATAGCAACTCAATACACTAGTTTATGCTCTTTTCGCTTACGACAACGTCAAGATGTGAGGAAAATAGCGCATATACATTCATTAATTCAATTTTTAGAGTTATTCAGTACATTGTCCATCGTTTGAAATGACGGAAGTGTTATTTTACACTTTTCGAAAAATATCATACTTGTAAATTAAAAACTCATGAACGACCTTATTGCTTTCAGATAGGTAAGAACTATCATAATAATGTCGCGTTGACATTTCTGTGAAAGTTCCCGGACGATTTGTTGTATTTTTTATAATATATTTGAAAATAATGCATTAGATCACTCAAAAACAACGTAATAACTGCAAAAAAAGGAGCGTAATGTGTGTATAAAATGCCATGTGTAGTTGAAGATTGTGATTCAAGTAGAAAACGATAAGAAAATGAGGATGTCTCGCTATCTTTCCATTTGTGAGTTTTACTGGAAAATTTGTGTTATTTATAGAACCAAATGCTCAGAATATCTTTGTAAATTATGTTGTCTCCAGTTTTCACATACATTTCCACCTGTTTTACTAAGTTTTCATACGATAATTACAACCAAAATAATTTAATCATAGTGATGTAGTAAATTGTATCGATGAGTAAAAATGTCGATGATTTTACCATCCATAATCATTGTTTTAGATTTCCCAAAGAAGACAAGATGAAAAATGTATGGTTACAACTCATACAAAGAAGCGATAATTGGACACCGAATAAAGTCATTCACGTCTGTTCCAATCATTTCACAACATATTCATTTCAACCTAATGATCAAGTAAAATATCGGCGGCTAAAGCCATCTGCAATACCAACATTATATTTAACGCACGAATAAAAACTTGAGAGGTGTCAAGGGACACCCGGATGGAACGAAGTTCAATCCGAAATAGAAATGAAAATATCTGGCTTGCTTTCTATAAGAGAGAGAGAGACAGACAGAGAAACATGCGACGCCGCACAGCTTACAATAGCTTACTATAGCAAAAAGTGTCGTGACAACTTTTCGTAAGAATTTTTTCCGTCTAGCCCCCTTTCACAACGCGCGATAAGAAACTTCGTTCCAAAAACATTACGATGTAGGACCAGGTGGTGCAAGTTTGCACTATCAAATACTCGATCTTCATTGTAAGATTTTTACCATTCGCCTAGCCAAACTGTTGTGCTAGTTTTTTTGAAATAACTGCTAGAATGCTAAGTATTTTAATTTGAGCAGTCTGGAGACGACCTGCTTTATGCTCACGCTTGCTGTGGAAAGTTCATCGCAACGAGGTTCATTTCGAGCTCGCCTCTACCCGATTATTACATCCTTACTACAACCTTTTTGATTCATTCGCTAAATAGTTTTACAGTAGCCATGGCCGACGTAGGTAGATACATATGTTAAGTTTGCAGAGAGTGCCCGACTCACACTGAAGTGCTTTTGTTACTGACCGACATCGAATGGCTCGTTTATTTTTTCTTTATTGTTTTAATTAATAATAACTAAGCATTTGGCTGCAGTGTAACTGAAATCGATAATACAAAACTTCGTTCATCGTTTCTAAGAGTTGGTAGCTAGCCCTACAGACATACTTTATTTATCGATATCGAAGTCGACATAGTTACAACACTAACATCACAGAATACTACGTAATATTCGTAAATGTTAGTGATATCTGTTCAAAAGACGGATTTAAAAGTTTGTATGCATCTCTTTCTTGTACCATTTCAATATCGTAAGTGAAAACAGTACAAATTTTGTGTAATTGGTTGCTATTTTATCATGTCTTCTACTAGTCTTCTAATTCTATGTCAAAACCAAAGGGAAAATTTTTCGTTCAAATCAGGATGCCTCATAACACACTTTCATTTCAATTGTTCACACTTGTGCTAAGACCTCAAGTAATGATGGTTAAAATACCACCAAAATTACCCATCAGAACTTAAAATAACACTAGAAAAACAATTAAAATGAAAATACAATGTTGCATCATGATCTAAGGTTGCATCCAAAGATGATAGAAAACGAATCCAAGAACGTACTTCTTTATTTATACGAACTGCAGAAAAAATACGTATTTCTGTAAATAAATTATTTAACAGCCCAGAGGTATTCTATGAGACCTTGCTGTAGGTAACTCTATACGGTCTTTAAGTATTCGGAGTGGCCTTATTACACCCTACCAGGTAAGTAAATCTTAGAAGGTATACTTACTTCAAACCCAGGCTATCCTGTCGGTCCTCACTGGCGATACTGGAACGGGGAGAGTTGCCGAGACGACTGCTGGCAGACTTTCTTCGGAACTCATGAGGGTCTGGCTCATCCTTGCTGGTGAAGGAGATGCGTGGTGCATGGGCACGCAGACCGCTCACTTTATGAGCTGATACCCCGCGGACAAGCATTTGGCTTTGCGTGAGATCTGTAACAAAAAGTACAACTTTACTTGGTACAATGAAGCGTTCGGTACACGAAGAATTGGTGTTTAAATTAAAAAAAAAAATTCAGACAACACAAAAATTAATTTTAGATCCATATTACGTTAGTCATAACTTATTCTATGTTAGTATTAGTCTGCAGTCCAATCCAGTTATTGATGAAAATATTTCAGCATTATCCGATTGCAGTGCTCAAGGAACGGGCTATCCCATTTATTGGATAATACGTTCCTCGTTATGCGTTTAGTAGGAACGACCTCGGATTTTTCGAAATAAATATGAATAGTAATAGTATAATAGTAGTAGTAGAGCTCTTAGTGATGGGCTCGTCCGGGGAAGTACTACCACCGTGCCTATTTCTGCTGCCAAGCAGCTTGCTGATTTCTGGTTTGAAGGGTGTGGGTGCCGGTGTAATTACAAGCACACTAGGCTTAACACCTTTATGCCTAAGGCCTGTAACCACTTAACATCAGGTGGGCCATTTCTTGTTCCATCATCACCTTGTATAAAAAAAATGGTGAAATAAAATACTGTGAGGAAACCAGCTAATATTTTAGTAACGGCGATGGGCTTGCAACTGTCATGAATATGCAAAATGTGGTTTGCCAATTATTATATTTGGACGGTTCTGACCAGCCGTCCTTTTAAACATCAAGAAATTTAAGTAAGGTACTATAAGATCTGAGGAGATATCTACCGTAACTGGGAATTAGCATCGTGAACCTATTTCTATCTAGATTTGCCTAGCCTAGCTATAATCACTCTGTACCATTAAAATCAAATATCACACAATGTTTGGTTTCAAATCAATAAACGGCAAAATTCTAGAATCTATAGAATCCAACCGCAATAAAAAATTCCAGCCTCAGTTATCCGGAAACAAGGACCCAAATATTTGCTATTGGGAATTCAGCGCAATAAGAAAATGAAAGAATTGTCTGAACATACTAATGGAATATTCTATTTCATTAGAAGGAATGTCCCGACAATTCTTCCCTAGGTTCCTCCTGCGACTCGTATTTGTGGTATTGTGGAATGGGATGGGTTTGTTACTAATGAAAAATCAACGATACCTTTGCATTAATCTATTACTGCCCGGTTCCTATATTCTACGAGCATCCATTAGTAGCTAAGGATTGCAGTCTGTCAGATAATCTCATATCTCTTTGGAAGACATTTAGTGAAATATGAAAACGGAATAGACATGGTTAAAAATCATTTATATATCTATAAAAGGTGCCGGTGAAATTACAGGTACACACCACCTAAAAACGAGGATTGCTACAGACCACACCACTGAAGTAAAACTTCTATGAGAGAAAGAACAGTGCTTTCATACCCCCTCCATGGTAGTGTTAAACGTTTTACGCAACCTTGTTGGAAGTCGCATAAGAAGTATTATTTCAATAATAAAAAAAACTGGGAATTTATACGGGACCTATAAAGTATGGACGTCTAGAGACTGATGAAAAATATAATAAACATTTTTCGTAGTAAATAAAGACCGATTTGGCCGGTTTTTACACTTACTAATGGACGCGGTTTAGTAATAGGGTCCCGTTGATACCCTTTGGGTACGGAATCCTACGTGTAACTGAGCAAAAACTTAGCCTTAAAACGTAATAACAAAACGTAAAAGGCTCGGTACGTGTTTGGAATACTCGGATCAGACACCACATTTCCAAGAAAGCGAGCACTTTAGAACAGGTATTGAGGATTCTTACATCATTTACTGTTCATCTAGATCCGTTTATCTCTATACCAATGAGTCTTTATCCTGACTGACTGAATGGCTGTTTATTTCTGTGACTTGGAATTACTTTAGTAGTATCAGAGCTCTTAGTCAAAGTCAAAGTCAAAAAGCATTTATTCAGTAAAATCCGCAGGGATCATCTTGAAACGTCGTAAATCTAGGGGAATCTAAGCGCCAGTTCCTCCTGCGACGCTCCCGAGGTTGCGGGTTCGATTGTTCTTGGGATAAATGTTTGTACGATCTACAAATATTTATTCCGGGTGTTCTGGGTATTTTCTATGTATATAATATTCATGTATATCAGTCATCTAGTGCCCATAACACAAGCTCTGCTTAGCTTGGGGCAAGACGATGCTGTGTGGATTGTCCAGCATTGTTATTATTATTATATAGAGGTACAACGAGGTTGAAGGTTGTATAAAAATTGCGTCAGGCGGACGAAGGCGCGCGTGTTTTCGCTAGTAATTATAAACATGATTATTAAAACCAGTGTTTCTTTATTTTAATTAACATTTCTTAAAAACTGTATTTTTTTATGGCTTACATCAATCTTTTTCTTACGATGATATATTTCCACAACTTTACGCCAAGACAATCAGATCTTGCCATAATTTACGTTGCGGAAATGATTTAATTATGCTTCCGACGCACAAAAAGCCGAATTCACGTGATTTTACAAAACTTTAAGTTCCTTACTCAAATCGTTTTGACTGAAGGAATTAAGTAAGCTCAACTTTTTACGAAACGAGATTCATGTTATTTCCAGCATCTATAAAATTTTGAGACCCAACTCTCGTATGACTCTCGTTTTGTGGAGACGAGACGAGATTAAAACTAGAAATTGATCATCAAAATTGGATCTGTCTAAAATGACAGTTTCGAAGAATATCATTTGGAGACAGACTTGATCGAAACTTGTATTTAAATGATATTTTTTATTTTTAGCCTATACTGTCCCACTGCAGGGCAAAAGCCTCCTTACCTTTTTTCCAACTTTCTCTGTCCCTTTCCAAGTAGGACCAACCGCGCGGCAGCCGCGCGGTCACTGCGTGAAATCTTTCGCGCTGCCTAAACGCACCGCGACGGTGCTCAGCGACAGAAAACGATTCTTTCTGTTTCTCATGTCGTTGAACAAATATAAATCAGGTACCATGTTGAATGTAATTAATAGCTATTATTAATTTAGATTTGTGGTATTAATTTATGCGAATACAAGTGAAAAATTATGCTCATTAGAATGCGCGCGTGTTGAGGAAATTAATGTGGGCTTTGTGCGCAAGCAGAGTTTAATTATTCACGAGCACACTAGGTACATAACGGTGAATAACCTATGACGGATATTGATTAAATATTCTCTCGATGAAAAACATATTAAACATTGAATCTATACCTATTATAAGAATCTTTATCCTGACTGACTGACATATAGATAACGCACAGCCTAAACCACTGGTCACGCAGGTGGCTAGTCTCTCTTGTTGTTGTTAAAACCTAACAATAAATTGGTGAGTAGGTAGGTAATAGGTTGTTATACTTATAACTAAACTAATATTGCTTGTATCACCGTATCTTGCTTTATTAACTGTCAAGTTAGATAAATCACAAAAAAACGAGTGTGCTTTAGACCACACGACTGAAGTAAAACTTCTTTAATATACGAAACGTAACTGGCTATGAGAGAAAGAGAGAAAGAACAGTGCTTTCATACCCCTCCATGGTAAATGTTTAACGCAACCTTGTTGGAAGTCGCATTAGAAGTACTACTTCAAAAACATATTGATGGTAAGTAGGTAGGTTACTTAGGTTAATTCTTATTTTGTTTCCGTGAAACTGAGTAACTTGAGATATCTATAAAAATACAATAAAACGAAATTTTATCGTATTGCTCCAACGGTTTGTATTCTCAGACAGAATTTATCTTAGAGATATTCACACGGTACTGTAACCATAAAAAACGTTTCGCTTGTTTAATATTCTTTGTGATTTTCCGAAATATGGACAAAGCTGATAAGATTCTCCAGCATTCGAGAAATTCATTGACTTGTAACAGTTTATTGTGAATTAGCGGCGCGTCTCGGCTTTGCACGGGTTTTAGTAAGGATCCCAAATTTTTTGAAAATATAATATAACCAATGTTACCTATATATATATGGTATAGTGTAGCTTTTTATTGGTGAATTTTCAAATCGATCCAGTACTTTCGAAACCTATTCAATGCAAACAAACAAATTTACAAATATTTCCTCTTTATAATATTAGTTGGATATAATCTACGATTATGGCACAACTATAATAGCAAAAAGGTAGCGATTTCACTTTGCAACATTTTGGGTATACTTGCTGATTCCTTGGGATAAATGTTTGTACGATCTGCAAATATTTATTCCAGGTGTTCTAAGTATTTTATATGTATAAAAAAATTTATGAATGTAATGTATTGTATTAAGTATATCAGTCATCTAGTACCCATAACACAAGCTCTGCTTAGCTTGGGGCTAGTTGACGCTGTGTGGATTGTCCAGCATTATTTATATAAATTTGATGTGGAGTTTTCAAAGAGTTATTCAAGCGTATTTTTTTAGAAAGATACAAAACATACTTTTGTAACAAATGTTCGCATTTCCGCTAACGCTAACAATTTAACTTAATTTGCACCAGCCGCCCGGAGAGCATATAACGGAACCTTTGTCGTACCGTACTACTCTAGGCTAGAGTGAGACAAATGTCTCATATAAATAACCCTAGAGATGTCATCAAACAAATTTAGAAAGGTATGGTCAAATTGATGTCTTTTTTGAGACAAGTAATTGAAATATCCTAACTATGTTATGATAGGCACCACACTGGAGCTTAATTATTTACATTATTATTTATTTAATTATGTACATTATTATTATTTTTTTAATTTAATTATTTTTATTTTTTTTATTATTTATTTTTTACCAAAAAACAGTGGCGCGTATATATATTATTTTTAGAACTAGTGACTTATGAAATTACTTATGACCTGGGCTACCGTCAACTCGGTTGTACGTTTGATTAATAACCCGTAACGTAAGCCTTCAAATGTATTAGGGTCACGGTACGGATGACTAACATATATCTATGCGTTCGAAATACAAAATATTGTATTTTGATACCCGAATTGGCACGAACAGGCCCGAACATACCCGAACAATTAATACGAATGCATCTTTGTACAAGTCTGGAAACCTTTGCTAAAAGTTTGAGTTACGAAATTATTAAGTAGTAGTTATTGTCTTTTAGTACAAAAATGTACAAAAATGTACATTCGTATTAGTTTATGTGTAGCTAAAACACCGCCGCCCGATAACACCCCATTACTCAGGGGTGGTTACCCCTGGCCTTGAAGTTTTAATAACGAGGCCCATTCCTATCCCCTCGCAAGAGGAGTAGAAGATGATAACCTCTTAATATCAGGTGGGCCATAAGCTTGTTTCATCAGCAATTCAATAAACAAAAGTCTGGAAATATTCTTTCTTTCATTTCAGAACTAGTGACCTAGAATAATGTCTAAACTAACAATGCTGGCAGACAGGTGAATGCTCTCTCGGTGGTTAAGATGCCTTGACCACATTAAGTTAGAGAGGCCATAATGAATGTCGTAAGATGTTCAATAAACCAGTATTGCTTAGACTTTCTTATGTACAGTCAGCTGCACTAGAATGTATACAATTCGTATCTTACAGAATGGTTTTACCCCGTTAAAATTAATATAAGCAGGGCAAAAACTCAAAAAATATGTGAACAAATCAGCTAATTTCACAATTTTTGAGCTTTTACTGTCAAAAAGTTTACTATAAGGTTTTGATACCGTTTTGAAAGTCACGAAGTGTATACATTCTAGTGCAGCTGACTGTACATACTTCTTTTTTTATGGGGGATTCGATCCCCACCGAGAACAAACATTTGTGTAATGAACTTAAATGTTTGTTTCATGTCTGGATGTTATATTGTATTTTAAGTATGTCTTTACAAAAAAAACATATTAAATAAGTATTCTTTCAGTCATCTGGTTCCCATAGTACAAGCTATGCTTAGTTTGGGGCTAGATAACGTTGTGTGAAAGTGTTTAAGAATATTATTGTTATTATGTACGGTAAAAATTCCAGGTAGAACATAAAGCAGTGATACTTATATTGCTGTTCCTATTTGAAAGGTATAGGTGCCGGCACAGTTACGTATTAACGCCTCAAGTTATCGTACGTAAAACTGTACGAGCAAGCCACACCAAGGCCAAGTGCGAGTTGGACTCGCGCACGAAGGGTTCCGTACCATTATCTATAATAGAAACGGCAAAAAAACACGTTTTTTGTATGAGAGCCCCCTCAAATATTTGTTTTATTCTGTTTTTTAGTTGTTATAGCGGCAACCGAAATATATTAGGTGTAAAAATTTCAAGTTTCTAACTATCACGGTTCATGAGATACAGCTTGGTGACAGACGAACAGACAGACAGCGGAGTCTTAGTAATAGGGTCCCGTTTTACCCTTAGAGTATGGAACCCTAAAAATAAGTACACAAAAGTTATGAAACCAGAAGAACAAACATGTACGAAATCGTACTTGCCAAAATTACTCAGATCTTGCTTGCTACGAGTGCTACGCCGTAGCCCTCACGTAGCAGCTAGCGTAGCCAAAGTGAATTTTGCAATTTCGTTTGCTTCCATTTTCTTTGGTAGTAAATTTTCCTCCATCCGCTACAGGAAAGAAGGTGGCGTGTTATACTGAAAGCGTTTTGGCACTGACGAGCCATTCCCTGGAGGTTCTTTAGAGAAAGCATAGGTGAGAATTTATTTTCACTCGAAAGCAGTTTTACGAATTTGAACTTTTCAAATGCACTGAAATAATATGTACAATCAGCTGCACTAGAATGCATACAATTCGTAACTTACAGAATGATTTTACAGCGTTACAATTAATATTTAACTTAATAAGTAAACTTATCAGCTAATTTCACGAGTTTGAGTTTTTACTGTTTAAAAGTTTACTATAAGATTTTGATACCGTTTTGAAAATTCCAAATTGTATACACTCTAGTGCAGCTGACTGTCTCTATAGTAATATGTAACGTATGATCTACCGATGTTTGACGACCGATGTGGCGCGGCGGGCGAATGTCCGCCTGCGACGCAGAGGTTGCGGGTTCGATTCCCGCCTTGGGATAAATGTTTGTACGATCTGCAAATATTTATTCCGGGTGTTCTGGGTGTTTCTATGTATAATAAAAATTATCTATATATGTAATGTATCGTATTAAGTATATCAGTCATCTAGTACCCATAACACAAGCTCTGCTTAGCTTGGGGCTAGATGATGCTGTGTGGATTGTCCAGCATTATTATTATTATTATTATATTATTGCAAAGTTTCATTAAAATCTTTTCAGTAGTTTTTTGCGTGAAAGAGTAACAAACATCTATACATAGCTATAGACTTTCCTGTTTAATATTAGTTAGGATAGTCTAAATATAGTCAGTGAGATGTATCAAATCAATGATGGATGAAAAGGTCGTCATGCTGCCTGACATGGAATTAAGCGAGGCGCATACGAAGCAAAACAGAGCAGAGAAATCTATTCTGACAATGTGTCATTGTTAATTATTAGTTATTCACACATCTAGCCCATACTAGGCTAACTATAATAATAATGCTGGACAATCCACACAGCATCATCTAGCCCCAAGCTAAGCAGAGCTTGTGTTATGGGTAATCGATTACTGATTTACTTAATACATTACATACATAAAAACAAAATTATTCGTGGAAAATACTCAGAACATTCAGAATATATATGTACGTAATGTAAAATATGTATGTATGTAATACAATATTAAGTATATCAGTCATCCAGTACCCATAACACAAGCTCTGTTTAGCTTGGGGCTAGATGATGCTGTGTGGATTATCCAGCATTATTATTATTATACTTATAATTGGTAAAGATTAAAAATAAAGTTACAGTTTCACACTAAAACATTTCCTGGTAGGACAACATTGGAACCCAAACTAGGATTACCCTATCTAATGGCATACCAAGGCCTTCCGCCAAACAGATAAGGCTAATACATACATATTGAGTATAAAGAGGCAACATAACTGTAGTAGTACAATTCCTAATAACAATAATTGGACGTACCTCTGACTACCTCTTAATCCTCAAATATTCTATAGTTGGTACCTGAGCATTGACGTCGTCAACAAATCTGAGGGGATGTCTACCGTGCTTGAGGGTTGAAGTCGTTACGATCACTCCCACTAGAACACCGCTGATCTCGTTTTTAGAGTATGTAGAAAAAACCAGCCAAGTGCGAGTCAGACTCGCGCACGAAGGGTTCCGTACCATTATCTATAATTAAAACGGCAGAAAAATTACGTTTTTTTATGAGAGCCCCCTTAAATATTTATTTTATTCTATTATAGCTGCAACAGAAATACAACATCTGTGAAAATTTCAACTCTCTAACTGTCACGGTTCATGAGATACAGCCTGGTGACAGACGGACAGTCAGACAGACCGACAGCGGAGTCATAGTAATGATCCCACTTTACCCTTTGAGTACGGATCCCTAAAAATAATAAATCGCTTAGCAACCAGCCATACTTGAACCGTATTCGCACGTAAACTTCATAAGCTCAATTTTATGTCGTCGACAGGTGTAGATCGCGTAAACAAGCCTGTTATTGTACGATCAGATAATATGCAAAGTGACGTCAGCCTTGTAAACGGGATGTTGAAAATATCGTGTTGGAGATAAAATATTGCTCACATAAAAAAAAAAAAAAAAAAAAGTTTCGTTCGTTTTCTGTCATCTTTGGAAGCAACATTGTATTTTCATTTTAATTGTTTTTCTTGTATTATTTTAACCATCATTACTTGAGGTCTTAGCACAAGTGTGAACAATTGAAATGAAAGTGTGTTTTGACGCATCCTGATTTGAACGAAAATGTTTCCCTTGGGTTTTGAAGAAAAACGCCATCTTTTTCTTCAAAACCGATGACGGCTGACTTTACTGTTTTTACCGACTCGACTTGACTAGAAAGAATTTATTCAACCCACTTGACATTGGCAAAATTGTCCGCTAGATGGACAGATGCCACAAAAAAAAATGGACTAAAGTTATTCTATGGTTCGGACTGTCTGGTCCATATTCTTTGTGTCTGACTGACATAAAGACAACCCGAAGTCAAGCCACTGATTTTTAAGGTACCGTCTTGGTGCATTAAAATAAGGAATTACTAAAATTCAACCCCTTAACCTTAACGAATTTCTTTTTTATTGCACCAAGACGGTATCTTAAAAATGTCTGTCTCTACGGCCAGTGATTTAGATTTTCTATATGTCAGTCAAACAGTCAGAACAAAGATATTATTATTGGTATAGAGCACAAGGGCACTACGAAATTGTGACGCCATTTTGAATCCTTCATGGTTCAATATGTAACCCAAAGTATCTATGGCGGAATAGTTCATGTGTATGTAATTCCGGTACCAATTTGGCCCTTCAAGCCAGCCGGAACAAGCAATAAGTGGAAATCACTGTGTAGGGACTTTTGGGTCGAGGAAATCACAACTCATCCCGATTCCCTTTTTAGTGCAAATAAGTGGTAGATATAGACTATAGAGTAAAAGTCTTGGGCGGTTTGTAAACAATGCTTAATGTACGCAAAAAATGACCTATAAAAATAAGTAAATCGTTTTTATATTGGAAATCTTCACAGAAAACGGTCAGGTCATTTCGCCAACGCTTCTTTGGTCTGCCCCGGTGGTGACTTCCATCTACAGGGATGCATTCAAAATTATCCCTTGATAAATGCTTTTTGACCTTGACCTTGACCTTAACCTTGACTTTGAGTTTTTGACGACCGATGTGGCGCGGCGGGCGAATGTCCGCCTGCGACGCAGAGGTTGCGGGTTCGATTCCCGCCTCGGGATAAATGTTTGTACGATCTGCAAATATTTATTCCGGGTGTTCTGAGTATTTTCTATGTATAATAAAAAATATCTATGCATGTAATATAATATTGTATTAAGTATATCAGTCATCTAGTACTCATAACACAAGCTCTGCTTAGCTTGGGGCTAGATGATGCTGTGTGGATCGTCCGGCATTATTTATTTATTTATTTATATTGGAAATCTTCACAGAAAACGGTCAGGTCATCTTGCCAACGCTTCTTTGGTCTACACCGGTGGTGACTTCTATCTACAGGGATGCATTCAAAATTATCCCTTGATAAATGCTTTTTGACCTTGACCTTGACCTTGACCTTGACTTTGAGTTTTTTCCGCCACCACACCGTAGAAAGCGGCACCGTGTGTAAGCCACCTTGTAACCCACCAACTACACATGTTTGTTTGTAACCTCGTACAATACAAATTAGTGTACCTATCCACTTCTGAGGAAACTCCTCCAACAGTCAAGAATATTTACGTAGGTACCAATCGAAACAGTTTGCCAAACATTGTCACTATACAAAAACCCTTGGTCACTTAGCATAGAGTTCAAAATAGCTTTAGTAAAACTAGCATTGTTCAACTGTCATTGGAAATACGCAGAACGAGGGTCGACATTTTGACGTGAATATCCACTGCTTTCAAAGCAACATCTGCGGAACCCGTAGCTTGATTTACATATAATTTTTTTCTACCTTTTAAGACTTTTGTAAGTACCTAAAGTGTCAACTGGACCTTATTATTTTATTTAGTTACTAGCTGTGCCCGCGACTTCGTCCGCGCGGAATATAACAAAAAAATTATTTACTGTTTTTTTCATTTTTGCATTATATTTTACAGACAGACAGACAAAAATTTAAAAAAATGTTATTTTGTTATATGTACCGTATATATATTCATATGCATGTAGTAAAAAGCGGTTATTTTAATATTACAAACAGACACTTCAATTTTATTTATTTGTATAGATATACAGTTGGCCTTACAGATATTATTTATTTATTATTATTATTATAATATGGATATACTATTATTGTGCGTCGTAAAACGTACCCTGCTTCTTCTTATAATACGTCTTGAATGCAGTTAGAGCATGTTTAGATGACGTAAAAGATTTCGCGCGGTTTTGAAGATCGATACTGAGTACCGTCTTTATCTATACTTACTAATGTAAATTTTGTGAGTTTGTGACGTTGTAGGGGGTAATTCTCTGGATCTTTTCTGGATTTATATCATCAAACATTTTTAAGGCCACATTTTTTAGTCCCGCTGGAGCCCATCAGGATGAACGGGAATAAACAATAGGGACGCAACTGGACACGAAATGTGGGGAAGAGTGAGAATGCACGTTTATTATGTTTTGTGGTTATGAATTTTTTCAAAGGTTTTTGTAGCTTCTGATCTCTCAAATTCATCGTTAGATTAGTTCAGGGCGAACCAGTAGTACAATCTAGATTGAATTAAAAACCTGTTTAATTCGCTAAATGGCATCTCCGCTAATAAATAGCACCAATTTAAAAAAAAACGTCGCCTTACTTAATTCAGTACAACAAGAGTAAATTATAACTACGCTTTGCACATCTTGACACCTCTTTCCAAGAAACGCCCGGAAGCAGTCACCTAATTTTGTGGCGAAATACACTCTGGAGCAATTAATCAGAGTCCTAGCATTAACCTTTATAATTGTATCTAAGCAGTGTGTAGCGAACTTTTGAGTTTCACTCTTCTGTTTTTTTTATACAACTTGCTGATGGAACAAGCAGATGTTCCACTTGAAGTTAAGTGGTCACCATTGCCTATAACAAAGTATTGCATTGTAGGTCACGTTCTTTAAGAACGTGCCCTGCGATGCACAACTCAGCGTCCATCAATCTGAGGCATACAAAGCGTGTTAAGCCTCATGTGCCTGTAATTTGCGGCGCCCACACCCTTCAAACCGGAACACAGCAAGGTTTCGAAGGATTAGTTATTTTCGATTTATTTAATAAAATAATCTTGAGTGGGTAAGAAATTTTAAGTAATATCTACGATGTCTATGAATTAGTTGTGAAACTATTTAAATATTTTTTTAGATAGTTTGTAATGGCAACTTTTGTTGGCAACGGCATACCTTGAGTTTCTGACGGACGGCGTTCTTAGAGTCAGCAAAGAAAGCGTTGGCGAGATAATCTGGACTCTGGACGCAAATGTTTTAGTGACCTTTTTATAGTGGGATGAAATAGGAAAAAAATGGTAACATAATTGCTCTATTTTTATCTAGATTATATATCTTGCTGGTCTGTCGCAATAATAGAGTCAGAGAATCATTGCTCTCAAGTGTATATTATAAAACGTAACACCTAAAAGGAAGGCAGTTTTCCTCAAGGAATTAATAATTCATGAGGCTGACAGCCAAGCCGGAAAATGTTGGCGTAAACCAGTTTTATGAAAGTCAGCACCAGTTTTGACATTATCAAATGCTAATAAATCAAATACGGATCTAAAATATTGTTCACATACAAAATCATAGCTAAAAGCTGTCCGCGTGAAGTGTATTTGCATAGAAGCCTCCGCTACACGTTTAGGGGTTGAACTTTGTGAATTTCTTTCTTAGTACATCTCAATGCACCAAGACGAAAGTGCTCTGAAAGTCTCTTCGACCAGTGGCTTAGGCTGTGCGTTGGTTATATTGCAATGTTAGATAACTTGCAATCATTTCTCATGGGCCATATAACTTAGCTGAGTTTTATGTTTTGCCCTGCAGGCTAGTTGGACTTACGTATTTTCGGCAAAAAGGGAATACACTGCTCTACGTGTATTCGATGACTTTGTTGAAAGTAAAGAACTACTATCAGATGAAGCTATGTATTAGCAACTGGGTACAATCAATTCAAAGCAGCCTTTGGGGTGAGATAGATTGTGAGGCCAGACAGTAATAACTCAAACCCGAAATTCCTTTCTCAATGTTTATCTGTAAGTAATTTACACCGTAATGTAAATTATTTATGTTTATACTTGTTTATGTTGTTATTGTACGTAAAACATAAATTACTACCATAATAATTCTGCTACTTACTTACTCAACGAAAACAAATCTTCTATACCACTTATAAGTATCGTTGTCCTGTCTGACTGACTGACTTCGCCTAAGCCGCTGATCGTAGTAACTTGAAATGAATGAGCAGGTATATTTGACTTGGTAGGAAGAAAAAAACTTCCCGAAATTCAAAAAAGATTCCTAAAAGGGTTACAACGGCGGTTGAAGCTTGTATGAAAAAACTTCACGCGGACATAGTTGCGCGCGTATTGACTAGCTATGTTCCTGATTATCCTGTTATTTCACCGACACCCACACCCTCCAAACCGGAACACAATAATGCGAGCAAAAAATGAAACGACGGTAATATCATGGAGAACATAATATATTTCTTACCAAAATAAAATTTACAATCCATTTACCAAAATATATACCTACAAGTATACCTTGGTTTCGTTGCAAGCTTTAACATAGCCAGAAGGCAAATGGCTCGTGTCTAAGAATTAATTACGTCAAAATTACTCAACTCAAGACCTTAGATTATAATCTGAAGTACCTACTACGAGTATAAGGTATGTACTCTTGAAGTGTCAAACAAAAGTAGGTAGGTACTTTTATTTTATAATAATAATTAATAATAATAATAATTTTTATTCAAATTAAAACAGTTGCTGGTACTTAATGTTACTTAAAAAAATAATTTACAAACAAATATTTTTATACAAAGCTTATAATACACTTGTCGTGGTAATGAATAAAAAGTGATCTATCCCGCTAGGAATAAATAAGAATACTCTTGCTAATGTTTAGACATAATGAAGAGTCAGATTTGGAAAGCAAATTTTACGTTACATTTGTTTTTTTTTTCGTTACAGGTTTTTTTTAATTTTACCTGCTGGTAAGTGACGACGATGAAGCAGGATGGTCTAGAACCTATTCACTGTATTCACTATTTACTATTAGATTATAAGTGGTCAGGAAAAACAAAAGCTGGTAATGAGTTTTACTCTTACCAGTCAATGTCTGCCCGCGCCACGGCTATTGCAACATAGCCGAAACGTCGGAAAATAAATAAAAAAGGTAATATGTGATAAGTACCCGTGTAATATGAGTGTTCGATACATGTTCAGATCACGAAAGTTTAAAAATACAAAATTTGACGACCGATGTGGTGCGGCGGGCGAATGTCCAACTGCGACGCAGAAGGTTGCGGATTCGATTCCCGCCTTGGGATAAATGTTTGTACGATCTGCAAATATTTATTTCTGGTGTTCTGGGTGTTTTCTACATATAATAAAAACTATCTATGTATGTAATGTATTGTATTAAGTATATCAGTCATCTAGTACCCATAACACAATTGGGGCTAGATGATGCTGTGTGGATTGTCCAGTATTACTATTATTTTATTACAACTGATACAGAACAAATAAAAACTCTGCTTACATTTTCATACGAGCTATTCAGGATGGCGTCATCTCGGTCAAGGGTGTGCTGGCTTGCATCTGAATAATCTGAATGGTCCCTAGAGCATCCACGCGATGCATTTTATAACCTTTATTGAGCCATAGTTGGGGAGTAATAGGTTAGTTGGTATGTCCATGATATATGGAAATCACGTACTATATTAACATGTGCTCACAAGGTCTTCTAAATCATAAAACGGCAGGAAGCAATCAAAGTCAAAAAGCACTTATTCAGTAATATCTGCACGGATCATCTTGAAACGTCCTAAATCTGAGTGAATCTAAGCGCCAGTTCCTAGAAAAACCGAGAAACTTACGGCTTTAGTATTACATTTTAAATTTGATTTGTTTCTCTAATCTAGGCTGACCAACAGTTTATTTTATACAATATAGCAATAGCTATAGATTGAGGGAACCGCTCAACATCAGATGGATATTTTTTTATGTACTTACATTATAAAAAAAATTGTTGTTTATTTTTTGTATCAGACTAATTTATTTACATATATATAGTTTTTTATTTTATAAATTTTTTGTAAATTTTTTATTATATACTTAATTAATTCTTGTATCTGGTTTAATTTTTTATATAATTTTTTTATTTTATTTTTATGTTTTATTCCCAGAATGAGGACAAACGCACCTGGGGAATAACCGTTCAAACATAATGTATACAATATAAAACTCTTAAAAAATAACTTTAGATAAGTAGTAAAACTTCAAACATGGCCAACAATTACCATATATATGCGAGCATGTCATTTGTAAAACGGGCTATTTCCCCCAAGCATTCTTCACGCTGCATTTTATAATAACCTTGACATTCAACTTCGTGCCAGCGATAACAGACCTCGAGGGAAATTCACACATGTGTTGAAAACTCTCCATTACTCTCTGAGATGAGAGAGATACAAAATGTTCAGTAATAAACATGTAATAAACTAAAGAGACGCTTGAATATACAATGACAAGTACATACCCACATATTGCAAACTACTGCAAAATGTGGGTACGCACCAAATGTTTATATCTCTGTTATAACCCCTTAGAAATCCTTAAGCAGTATCGTGTACTTGGTGGTAAGATATCTGAGAGGATATCTACCGTACTTTGGGATGCTATTTCTGTCTTTCTTTACGGTTCAATTATATTTTGATTAGAAAATTGCTGTTGGAATTGTGTGATTTGGGTACCTCTATACCCAATTTAATCAGTTGTAACACACAATCATCATCATTTTCCTGCCCTTATCCCACTTTACGTGGGATCGGCACATCAGGTTTTTTCCCTTCAATCGCCTCTATCATCCGTCACACAATCTATCCATCTTTTCTTTGGCCTACCTCTACTCGCATATCCATCCACATTCAAAACTGACACTCTTCTCGTTATATGACATTCTTCTCTTCTCATGATTATGTCCATACAATATAATAACTATAAATATAATATAAATTGAAATAACGTTTAAAAGTACCTATGGTGATTAGTATGTACCGTAAAGGCTCCTTTATGTACAATTTCCCTTCGAGAAACCTTCCGATTAACCTGCCACGTTAACACAAGCATACATTAAAGACTAACGTCTAACTTGAGAGGGAAATGATTTTGGCTTAAATCGTTTCCAACCCTCCCAAATTCCAAACCGATCAGCTAAAGACATTTTAGATTGACTATTAATGCCGCTCGGGGTGAGACGGGTTTACAATAAGTTCAGTGCCTGAGGTAGACTTATTACATTCTATCAATGAAATCTCTAGAAGAAAAGTACAAAAATGTTTGGAATTTACGTGCTAAGATAAAATTACAAGCTTTGCTTTGTTTGGGGTTAAAAGAAGCTGTGTGAATGTGTGATATTATTTATTTTTAAATCACGTTTTTAATATTCCGTCTGGTTTATTTATCTGGTATATTTCAAGTGTAAATACGGGCAGACTTCTGAAAGGAAATAATTATAATGTAAACTTAATAACCCGTAATAACATCAACCATCTTTGATAATAAGCCGCTTTTACAAAACTACCCTCAAATTCAGGGTTACCCTACTCTGTTATAACGAAAGTACCTATCCTACCCGACGTCAAGGATCAGTGAGGGATAAGGAGCTATTTTTTACAGAGCCTGACAAAAGCTATGTCAGGGTAAGCTTCAGAAAGTAACACGATTGAAAATAATGAGGCTGTTTTCATGAGGTTTTGGCCAAACATTTGACCGACTTCATTTACCAAAGTGAAATAGACAGTACTTTTATTACAGTCCGTTTTTAGCAAGCGTAGTATGCCTGGTTGAACTTGATTGATGAAGTAAGGAACAGTGTGACAAGAGATTGTGGAGTAAAAGAAGACATAGTAATGAGAGTAGAGAAAGGCATGCTAAAATGGTTTGGGCATGTTGATGAAATAATGAATGATGATGGATGAAGGAGGATTTATAAAACAGGTGCATCAGGCATGTGAGAATGAGACTGTTGGAAGGGGAAGACCTCAGCGTACGTATCTCAATCCGATATAAGACGTTTTAGGTCAGGTCAAGAGTACCCTTAACCGACGAGCATGTATAAAGAATGTTCTGAGAGTGAATGAAGCAAAAGAGAAAGAAGAAAGAAAGAAAGAAAAGCTTTTTATTGACCCAAATCATCATCTACCTAGATACTTACATCCGTAAACTTAAAACTACATTAACGTACCTACCTTGCTAAGTACACATAAAAATAACATAGAAAAAATAAAAGAGGTATCTCAGGATCGTAGTAAGTGGAAATCCATGGTCTCTGCCCCATGGGAACAGGCTTGATTTTATGTATGTATTTAGCACCGAGTCAACTGATGATTAAAATAGACCTGTATCGTGTTTAGAAGATTTGTCGTAGTCACCATGCTTGGCAGGCGGATGAGTGACAGTAGTGTCGGTGATAATCAGAAAATGCCAATGCCTATCTCATGCGGGGCTTCCGTCAACTCGGTTATTCATAATTGTCCATTAGTACTTCAACTTGCTGATTCTGGGTGCTAAGTCGATGGCCGTGATTCTTCTATATCTGATTCTATCACGTAGTATAACGCCGCCCATAGTTCTTTCCATATCGCATATAGCTTTTAGCTAGTGTATGAAGCCGATAATTAGCAACTCCATCTCAGTTAAATAATACACAAAAATTAGTGACATACGCGGACACAAAACCATAGTGAGATAAACTTTTTGACAAGCGGAGAGAGATGGAATGAAATAGGTATTAAGACCCCAAATACTCCCTAAAACAATCAACCAATGCTAAACTCCTTAAATAAAGCCTTACGTGTAGATTCATTTGAAAAGAATATTGAGTAAATTGGTTAGTGATAAAATGTTGGCTAACTCTGACTTCGCTAACGGACGTTTAAATTGACCTAAATTCACATTTAATTTAGTTATAAAATATCGTAGGGCACTTTTAAAAATATTTTACGAATATTTTTGCTACAATAAAACGGTCTTTTAATATTAAAACCTTTATCTAATTAACCATTAAACCCTGAACTTTGCGTCGTTTAAATTCAAAGGCTTTCAATGGCCACATTGTAAAAAGGGGTAAAAAAGTTGTTTTAATTTTAAATAGGTAACTTTCTTTTTACTTAAGGTTTTGAACAAATCTTTAATTCTTTTGACAACCGCAGGGGAAAATGGTCCTCGAATGACAACCACGAACTGGAAGTCGAAGATTAGGACGCCCACCCCTTCGATGGACTGACAACATGGCAACTCATCAAAATCATTCTTTCTGGAAACATATTTGACAGCCGTCACAGCTCTGCCTTCTGTGCCGAAGGTTGTAGGTTCAATCCCTACCAAGAACAAACATTTGCGTAATGAACATATAAGTTTGTTCCGAGTCTGGGAGTTATATTGTATTCTGTATATTTTTTTACGACCAGTTGGTCGTAAAGTAAGTAGTTACTTGAGCGACTATTAATCTGTATAATATGGTCACGTAAGGAATACCAACTAATTCAAAACGTAGCTATGTACGAAATTTCGTATTTGGACGTACCTCTGACTACCTCCCCTAGACAGTCTTGAAGAACCCTAAAAATCAACGTTGTTAGTATAGGGGTCAGTAATTCGAGTCTAAGGGCGGAACGCTTTAATTAAAATGCCCAAGGCGTAAGTACAGTAATACATTTACATGGCTTTTATAGCTGAAAATTTTGCTTTGTGAAAGTTTCCGTGCAACGCCTTTTACGGTTGGAATACTCTAAAAGCTCGAGTTCTCTCAAAAAGCTCACTAATAGGTTGTCACTTAGCTCCCGGGTCCGTGTCCATGGTTGGACAGAGGCCAAAACACTCCATGCTCTGCGGAGATTATCAAATTTATGTAATTTATACCTCTTTATTTTAAAGCACCTCACTAAGTTGGATTCATCACACTGAAGCTTCATGTTATATTTATACCAATATTATAAAGATTATTGTTTGTTTGCATTGAATAGGCTCAGAAACTACGGGACCGATTCGAAAAATTCTTTCACCGTTGGGAATCTACACTGTCCCCGGGTGACATAAGCTATATTATATTTTCAAAATGGTAATAAATGGTTGATAATGATAAATGGTTGTACGATCTGCAAATATTTATTCTATTAATTCTACTAATTCGTAATGTATTATAAAGTATATCAGTCATCTAGTACCCATAACACAGGCTCTGCATATCTTGGGGCTTGATGATACAGTGCGGATTGTCCAGCATTATAAAACAAATATTGTTTTCATGAATAGACGCTGATCTATGTCGTTGATTTTGGTTCATTTACAGATTTCCTAATTTCTTATTTTATAACGTAGTGAATACGGGCATAGCTCTTTTTATATCACTATGTGAAACATTTTGCAAATAAATATGTAAGTGTATTAGTACCTCTTAAATCATTGTTTTCGCGAAAAGGATGAGCTTATTACTACTTCTCTCTCTCTTTTCTAGTAGCCGTTCCGCTCTTGATTCATTATTTTGCCCTCGAGTAAAAATGTACTGCTGTGTTTCTTGGCAAATAAATATATTTTCTGTTTTCTACCTATTATAGAATCAACTTGCAGTTAGAAATTAAAACGTAATTGTATCATGACTTTAATGCCCAAGCACGGTAGATATCCCCTCTGATCTCTTAGAACCAAGTACCTAATTGAGATTCTTCGAGAATGTCTAGGGGGTAGTCAGAGGTACGTCTAAATAGTACATTTGGTACATACCCACATTGTAGTAGTTAGTATTCCCCAGTAAGCCCATTGCCTATAGAAAACAGAATTACTTTACAATGTGTGGGTAGGTAAGTACAATATTTGTGTAAAATAATGTAAGTACGTTTATATCCTACTACTAATATTATAAACGCGAAAGTTTGTAAGTATGGATGGATGGATGGATGTTTGTTACTCTTTCATGCTCTAACCAGTAGACCGATTTGGATGAAATTTGGAATAAACAAAGTCTATAACTTGAATTAACATACAGGCTACTTTTTATCCCGAAAAAATTAAGGGAACGGGAAAAAAACTGCCACGCGGGCGAAGCTGCGAACGGCTGTTAGTTGTAAATATATTTAAAACCCTGTTTACTTTATCTTAGACTAACTTTCGCAGTTTATTTTTACGTTACCGTTTGTTAGAAACGTGTTTAAGTTAGACTACCACTGGTACCGTCGCGTGTTGACAGTGCACCTTATCGAGCACGCGACGCCACTTTTTTACCTCTGCACCAAAGCCACTGAATACATAATAGTAGTACCTTAGGCTAGATTTAGTCTTAGATTTCTACAAAGCGATAAAGTTCATGTTAATGTGTATTCTATAAGACTTTTAAATACCGACATACCACTGAGTTATAATATTATTTTTATTAATCAAATTTAAAAAATCAAAAGCTTATAACACCATACTCCATGCACGAAAACTTTAATTACAACATTAGTTTGGGGCTAGATGGTGATATGTCAAATATATGTCACATTTGACACACTTACATCTAGCCTCAAACTAAGCAAAGCTTGTCATTCGTTTTCTGTTATCTTTGGAAGCAACATTGTATTTTCATTTTAATTGTTTTTCTAGTGTTATTTTAAGTGCTGATGTGTAATTTTGGTGGTATTTTAACGATCATTACTTGAGGTCTTAGCACAAGTGTGAACAATTGAAATTAAAGTGTGTTATGTGGCATCCTGATTTGAACGAAAATGTTTCCCTTTGGTTTTGAAGAAAAACGCCATCTTTTTCTTCAAAACCGATGACGGCTGACTTTACTTTTTTTACCGACTCGACTTGACTAAAAAGAATTTATTCAACCCACTTGACATTGGCAAAATTGTCCGCAAGACGGACAGATGCCACAAAAAAAAAAAGCAAAAAGCTTGTTCTATGGAAAACAGAAAACTAGAATACCTACTTAAATACTTTTTTATAAAAATACTAGCTGACCCGTGCCCACTTCGTTGGGCGGTAAACATTTTTACAAAGGTACTATGTAAAAATAAAGATGCACGGTGGCGCTAGTACATAAGTACTGATGATTGTAGTCATTATAAAATAACTGAAGTAGTACTCGGCGTCGCCAACAGATGGCGTTAATAGAGGGTATATGGCATAAAATAGCGGCCACTCGCAGATTGCGTGACAGATTTTGCCCGTTCCCGTTATTTTTTCGGGATAAAAAGAAGCCTATGTCCTATTCCAGATTACAATCTATATTTATTCCAAATTTCATCCAAATCGGTTCACTGGTTAGAGCGTGAAAGGCTGCACGCGATATTGGGCAGTACCTACTTGGACATTTTCTATTTTTTCTAAAATAAAAGTAGCCTAAGTTACTCCTTATTACATCAGCTATTTGCCAGTGAAAGTCCCGTCGAAATCAGTCCAGCCTTTCCAGAGATTACCCAGAACAAACAAACAGATGGACAGACAGATAGACAAAAATTGTAAAAAATGCTATTTTGGTACATGTACCGTATATACATTCATATGCATGCAGTAAAAACCGGTTATTTTAATATTACAGACGCTTCAATTTTATTTATTTGTAAAGATGAAATAAACATTTTTATCTCTTCCAACCAGCTGTAGGGGTTGTTTTTTTGAAATCATGAAAAACTTGTGTAACAATATCGTATTTTGAGTGTCCGAACCAAAACTGAAAGAAATCAAGTCACGCATATAAGGTACCTACAGATCTTCCATGTATGTACGTAAATGTTGACACCCGACCTTCCCCTTTTCGATAGGGTAGTTTTAAAAAATGTTAAGCGTTGTTATTACTATTTTTGTATTTTAAGAAGCCAAACTGAGTTTGAAGCAAATCACACCATGCATTATAACTTTTCCATACAAACGCCTTTTCGCACCCCTCATAAGGGTAGTTTATGAGTCCTTCCCAACGCGTGTTGGTAATGTACAACTATGGAAAACACGACCTGGGAATTGGTGACCATTGCTCTGATTGGTCGAACCAAAGCTTATGGCTTCGTTAAGACGCAACTAAAGAGTCAAGATGTACTTTAGTAAAGGTAGATCATGCAGTTTTATTTCTGGCGCTTTGGCGGCTACTGCCGCAGCACGCTCGCTCTGCTCGCTCGCCTCGCGCGTTTTTTTTATGTTCTAACCTAACCTAACCTATCCGAGTCGGATCCGCCCTAGAAAGCGAGTGCAAAAGACGCAACTAAAGAGTCAAGTTGTACCTTAGTATAGGTAGATCATGCAGTTTTAATTCTGGAACTTCGGCGGCTGCTGCCGCAGCACGCTCACTCCGCTCGCTCGCCTCGCGCGTTTTTTTTTTATGTTCTACCCTAACCTAATTTATCTGAGTCAGATCCGCCCTTGAAAGCGAGTGCAAAAGACGCAACTAAAGAGTCAAGTTGTACCTTAGTATAGGTAGATCATGCAGTTTTATTTCTGGCACTTCGGTGGCTGCTGCCGTAGCACGCTCGCTCCACTCGCTCGCCTCGCGCGTTTTTTTTAAGTTTTAACCTAACCTATCCGAGTCGGATCCGCCCTAGAAAGCGAGTGCAAAAGACGCAACTAAAGAGTCAAGTTGTATCTTAGTATAGGTAGATCATGCAGTTTTATTTCTGGCGCTTTGGCGGCTACTGCCGCAGCACGCTCGCTCCACTCGCTCGCCTCGCGCGATTTTTTTATGTTCTAACCTAACCTAACCTATCCGAGTCGGATCCGCCCTAGAAAGCGAGTGCAAAAGACGCAACTAAAGAGTCAAGTTGTACCTTAGTATAGGTAGATCATGCAGTTTTATTTCTGGCGCTTCGGTGGCTGCTGCCGCAGCACGCTCGCTCCGCTCGCTCGCCTCGCGCGTTTTTTTTATGTTCTAACCTAACCTTACCTATCAGAGTCGGATCCGCCCTAGAAAGCGAGTGCAAAAGACGCAACTAAAGAGTCAAGTTGTACATTAGTATTGGTAGATCATGCAGTTTTATTTTTGGCGCTTCGGCGGCTGCTGTCGGAGGACGCTCGCTCCGTTCGCTCGACTCGCGTGTTTTTTTTATGTTCTAACCTAACCTAACCTATCCGAGTCGGATTCGCCCTAGAAAGCGAGTGCAAAAGACGCAACTAAAGAGTGAAGTTGTACCTTAGTATAGGTAGATCATGCAGTTTTATTTCTGGAACTTCGGCGGCTGCTGCCGAAGCACGCTCGCTTCGCTCGCTCGCCTCGTGCGTTTTTTTATGTTCTAACCTAACCTAACCTATCCGAGTCGGATCCGCCCTTGAAAGCGAGAGCAAAAGACGCAACTAAAGAGTCAAGTTGTACCTTAGTATAGGTAGATCATGTAGTTTTAATTCTGGCGCTTCGGCGGCTGCTGCCGCAGCACGCTCGCTCTGTTCGCTCGCCTCGCGCGTTATTTTTATGTTCTAACCTAACCTAACCTATCTGAGTAGGATCCGCCCTAGAAAGCGAGTGCAAAGACGCAACCAAAGAGCCAAGTTGTACCTTAGTATAGGTAGATCATGCAGTTTTATTTCTGGCGCTTCGGCGGCTGCTGCCGCAGCACGCTCGCTCCGCTCGCTCGCCTCGCGCGTTTTTTTTATGTTCTAACCTAACCTAACCTATCCGAGTCGGATCCGCCCTAGAAAGCGAGTGCAAAAGACGCAACTAAAGAGTCAAGTTGTACCTTAGTATAGGTAGATCATGCAGTTTTAATTCTGGAACTTCGGCGGCTGCTGCTGCAGCACGCTTACTCCGCTCGCTCGCCTCGCACGTTTTTTTTTATGTTCTAACCTAACCTAACTTATCTGAGTCGGATCCGCCCTTGAAAGCGAGTGCAAAAGACGCAACTAAAGAGTCAAGTTGTACCTTAGTATAGGTAGATCATGCAGTTTTAATTCTGGCGCTTCGGCGGCTGCTCTCGCAGCACGCTCGCTCCGCTCGCTCGCCTCGCGCGTTTTTTTTATATTCTAACCTAACCTAACCTATCCGAGTCGGATCCGCCCTTGAAAGCGAGAGCAAAAGACGCAACTAAAGGGTCAAGTTGTACCTTAGTATAGGTAGATCATGCAGTTTTAATTCTGGCGCTTTGGCGGCTGCTCCCGCAGCACGCTCGCTCCGCTTGCTCGCCTCGCGCGTTTTTTTTATATTCTAACCTAACCTAACCTATCCGAATCGGATCCGCCCTTGAAAGCGAGAGCAAAAGACGCAACTAAAGGGTCAAGTTGTACCTTAGTATAGGTAGATCATGCAGTTTTAATTCTGGCGCTTCGGCGGCTGCTGCCACAGCACGCTCGCTCCGCTCGCTCGCCTCGCGCGTTTTTTTATGTTCTAACCTAACCTAACCTATCTGAGTCAGATCCGCCCTTGAAAGCAAGAGCAAAAGATGCAACTAAGGAGTCAAATTGTACCTTAGTATAGGTAGATCATGCAGTTTTAATTCTGGCGCTTCGGCGGCTGCTGCCGCAGCACGCTCGCTCCGCTCGCTCGCCTCGCGCGTTTTTTTTATGTTCTAACCTAACCTAACCTATCCGAGTCAGATCCGCCCTAGAAAGCGAGTGCAAAGACGCAACTAAAGAGCCAAGTTGTATCTTAGTATAGGTAGATTATGCAGTTTTATTTCTGGCGCTTCGGCGGCTGCTGCCGCAGCACGCTCGCTCCGCTCGCTCGCCTCGCGCGTTTTTTTATGTTCTAACCTAACCTAACCTATCCGAGTCAGATCCGCCCTAGAAAGCGAGTGCAAACGGAGCATAGGTTTTAGCATCCAATCCTAAGCTTGTGTTTTCCAAGAGTGCAGAAAATTTGGTATGACCTAAAAAGCACAACCACGAAATACACGACCATGGAATTGGATGCAAGAATGTAAACCAATTCCTGGCTGTGTTTTCCATGGTTGTGTATTCCATGATTAAGTTTGAAGCTAGTTGCAATAATCAATAAGATTTTTCCATACAAACTTTGACGTCTCATCACACCCTTAAAGGCATTTTATAAGGGCAATTAAAAAAAATCCATAACGCCTTTTAAAATAACATTTATCCTAAATTTCATTTCAATACGATCGCTAAACATGCATACAAACGCTAAACATTACACCCTTTTTCAACCCCTTGGGTGTAAATTTTCGTAAATAGTTTATTAGTAAACACCTAAACCTTTCAAAGAATGCCTAAGCCAAATGTTTATAAGTTGGCGTATTTATGAAATTAATATATTTCCTTTCAACCAGCTGTAGGCATTGTTTTTTAAAATCATGAAAAACTTGCATAATGATAACGTATTTTAAGTGTCTAAACCAAGGTTGAAGTAAATTAAGCCGCACATACAATTTTTTACATATAAATGTTGACGCGCGACCTCCCCTTTTCATAAGGGTGGTCATGAAAAATTTTTAAACGTAGTAATTATTATATTTGTATTTAAAGAAGCCAAACTGAGTTTGAAGCAAATAGCACCACTCATTATGATTTTTCCATACAAACTTTGGCATCCCATCACACCCCTAATAAGGGTAATTAAAAAAAACAATAATGCATTTTTGAAACCTTGACATTAGTAACATTTATCCAAAGTTTCATTTCAATGTGATCACTAAATACGATTCTGCATACAAACGTTTACGCCCCTTTTCAACCCCCTAGAGTGCGAATTTTCAAAAATCGTTTCTTAGTAAGCACTTAAGCTTTTTAAAGAGTGCCTACGCCAAATGTTTTTATGTTGGCATAATTTTATTTTCTACGAAATTATTGGGGTAGGGGTAGCTGTAGGGGTTGTTTTTTAAAACCATGAAATACTCGTTTAGTAATATCGTATTTTAAGTGTCCGAACAAAGATTGAAGTAAATCAAGCCAAGCATACAGATTTTTCCATATAAATGTTGACACCTGACCATCCCTTTTCGTAAGGGTAGTGTCGAAAAATTTTGAATGTAGTCATTATTATTTTTGTATTTTGAGAAGCCAAACTGAGTTTGAAGCAAATCGCAATACGCATTACGATTTTTCCATACAAACTTTAACACCCCATCGCACCCCTTATGAGGGTTGTTTAAAAAAAAACAATGTTGCATTTTATAAGCCTTGCCATAAGTAACATTTATCCAAAGTTTCATTTCAATACGACCACTAAATACGATTTTGCATACAAACGTTTACACCCCTTTTCAACCCCTTAGGGTGCGAATTTTCAAAAATCGTTTCTTAGTAAGCACTCAAGCCTTATAAAGAGTGCTTAGTACACCAAATGTTTTTAAGTTGGCATAATTTTATTTTGTATGAAATTATTGGGATAGGGGTAGCTGTAGGGGTTGTTTTTTAAAACCATGAAAAACTTGTATAGTAATATCGTATTTTAAGTGTCCGAACAAAGATTGAAGTAAATCAAGCCAAGCATACAGATTTTTCTATATAAATGTTGACACCCGACCATCCCCTTTCGTAAGGGTAGTTTTGAAAAATTTTGAATGTAGTCATTAATATTTTTGTATTTTAAGAAGCCAACCTGAGTTTGAAGCAAATCGCAACACGCATTACGATTTTTCCATACAAACTTTAACACCCCATCGCACCCCTTATAAGGGTTGTTTAAATAAAAACAATGATGCATTTTATTAGCCTTGCCATAAGTAACATTCATCCAAAGTTTCATTTCAATACGACCACTGAATACGATTTTGCATACAAACGTTTTCACCCCTTTTCAACCCCTTAGGGTGCGAATTTTCAAAAATCGGTTCTTAGTGAGCGTCTACACCCTTTAAAGAATCCTTATGCCAAATTTCAGACTTCTAAGCCTTGTAGTTTCGGAGGAATCGTGATGAGTCAGTGAGTGAATGGACTTCTCTTTTATATAATAGATAGATACATAAGATACAATATACCATGCAGGCACAGAACAAACATCTATGTTCATTTATCACACAAATGTTGACTTTGACTGATGTACTTAATACAATACATTACATGCATAGATATTTTTTTTATTATACGTAGCAAACACCCGGAATAAATATTTGCAGATCGTACAAACATTTATCTCCAGCGGGAATCGAACTCGCAACCTCCTGCGTTGCAGGCGGATATTCGCCCGCCGCGCCACATCGATCGTCATAAAAGGTAAATTTTAGCTTGTAATTTAGGTTCATGGAACCATATCTTACTTAGAACTATCTTACAAAGTAATAACAGAGAAACTCTGAATAATTATAATTGGACTCTATAGGTAGTTACAAAAAATCGTACTCTCCGTGATCGATTTAATTGTGTTACAGGGTTACTTTGACCTATAGAATTTATTATTAATTTGAGTAGACGAGCTGATGTACATACAAGGTTTATGTATAAGTGGAAAAAAGGAAAAATTTGGAACCGTACGGAATAAAACCGTCAAAACCATTCAATCAAGCTAATTACATACTAGTGTGTATATGTTATGTATATTACCCTGTATGTATGATTGTTGATGTGCTTAAATGATCGATTAGTTTTTAATTATCTAACATTAGTAAATAAGTTACGAAGCACGCATTTCCAAGGCTTCCACTCAGAAAAACTATAAATTAAGTTTTGTATTGTAGTTTTGAATTACACTGCGGGCCCTCGGTAACACAGTCGACTGTCAAGTGGTTGTTGTCTGGCATATCCCGCAGTGTAACTCTCTATAAAACTTGCTGATGGAACAAGCAGATGGCCCGCCTGATGTTACGTGGTTACCATCGCTTATTACAAAGAATTACATCGTAGATCACACTCGTTAGGAACGTACCCTACGATACACTGCTCAGCGTTTATCAACCTAAGGCTATTACAACCTAAGGGTAATTTGTATTACAAATAAATTATAAATAATAGTATTAGCTGTAATTTTCTTTGTAAATAAATGTAGCCTTAGGTTGTATTTGTTTATTTAAATACTCTTCTAGATATTAAAAAACTTATGATATCATACTAATATTATAAACGCGAAAGTTTGTAAGTATGGATGGATGGATGGATGTTTGTTACTCTTTCACGCTCTAACCAGAAGACCGATTTAGATGAAATTTGGAATAAACATAGATTAATAATAATCATAATATTTATTTATTTGCAAGAAACTTTTTTACATGGTTTACTCTAAAATTATAACTTGGATTAAAATATAGGCTACTTTTTATCCCGAAAAAATAGTGGGAACGGGAAAAAAACTGCCACGCGGGCGAAGCTGCGAGCGGCCGCTAGTCTAAAGTAATACTAAAACTAAATATAAGAAAAGGTTACCTAACCTTGAATGTCTCTTTGTCTAAGTGAGTGTTCGTGGGTGAAGAGTCTGAGTGTTTAAATTACCCTTTAAGACTCCCCTATTTTCTATTTTCTTAAAAAAATGTAGAAAAAGGTATTTTCTCCAAAATATGTAATGGGCTTTTTGGTAGGTAAGTAAGAAGGTTATGGGTTCGATCCCTAACAAACTTTGTGTGATATTTTTTTTTGTGTCTGAGTGTTGTATTGTATTCTAAGTATGTATGTACGAGAAAGTACTCAGTAATATATCAGTTAAGGCTTGGTATTCCTGCAACTTTAGGCATTTAGCGCTGTCTCGGGCCGCACGCGAAATACGTAGCGCGGACGCAGCGGCAGTGAACTCGTATGCCCCCGCCAGCGACATAGTATAGCAATTAGCAGTAGGATCATTTTATTTGACTTTAGAAATTCATCTTTTGTGATCAAACTTTGTTTATAGTAAAGTAATAGTTTCGTAAATAAATGAAGGAACCTCCCTATTTTTGTTTTCTAAGCATAATAAGGTATTATTTTGCCGGTTTTTTAGCGCTGAATGTGGTTGTGGTTGTGGATTCGATTCCCGCCTTGGGACAAATGATTGTAGGATCTGTAAATATTTGCTCCGGCTGTTCTGGGTATTTTCTATGCATGATAAAATATATATATCTATGTAATGTATCATATTATGTGTAATAGTATACCCATAACACAAGCTCTGCTTAGCTTGGGGCTAGGTGATGCTGTGTGGGTTGTCCAGCACTATATTTTTAAATTATTAATTTTGTAAACAATATGAAGACGGAACAAGCAAGTTGCCCACCTGATGTTAAGTGCAGCTATTGCCTATAATAAAGTAAAGTCTAGCTACGTTTGTAATATTCTCTATTTGGTCTTCTTTATTTGGTTATTTCGTCGTATCTTAGAAACAGGGGCATAACTGTAAAAAGTCAACTTTACAGAAGATTTTTTCTGATTATTTTATAAATTGAAATATTTTTAGTATTAAGGTGGTTCGATTTCCATACAAATGTATTTTACCAATTGTAGGCTAAGGTAGTATAATTTCACATTGTTATAAATATTGTTGGTGTTTTTAGTGGTTTTCATTTGCGTGAAATTATATTTTATTAAAGAAAACAGAAGAGTAATAGCAAAACTAGCATCGAAATTTTAGTTCATGTCTGTCAGTGTTTATGTGGACACAGATAGTGTCGTCACTTACGACTACGATTCTATATGTGTGAGTTTCGCGACGTTGCCAGCTCGCGGCAATCGCGGGTCGTGGGTTATTGCCGCTCTTCTCCGTGTTTTCATAATAAGTTCGGCTTAAAAAACTAACTTTGGAGGATTGAACATGTATTGCCAACATAATAAGTTTCGGATAATTATGGGAAAACATTTCATTACGAACCATAGTATTAACTTTATTATTATGAGGTACATATCAAAAGGACTGTCGACTGTAATCCCCAGGCACAGTAGACATACATCCGTTAGGGCAGCCGTCATACCTCAGTTCGTAGTAGCTTTCTGCGCTGTAAGTGGTGGGTTGGACCCCCACCGTGCACAAACATTTGTGTGATAAACGTACCTAGATGTTTGTTCTGTGTCTGGATGTTATGTTGTATTTACCAAAAAATACATAGGTATACAAGTATTCTAGCAGTCATCTGGTTTCTATAGTACAACCTATGCTTAGTTTGGGGCTAAATACGAATATGTGGTCAGGTTTTCAATTCAAAATGGCGGGTACAGATCATAGTACTAAAACTGATATGGGTGTCGTTTTCGACTAATTTGGGGGTGCTGATTACGAATATCTGGTTAGATTTAAAATTCAAAATGGCGGGTGCAAATGATGGTACAAAAAACTGACATGGGTGTCGTTTTTTACTGATTTGAGGGTGCTGATTACGAATATCTGGTCAAATTTGAAATTCAAAATGGCGGATACAAATCATGATACAAAAAACTGACATGGGTGTCATTTTCGACTAATTTGAGGGTGCTGATTCCGAATATTTGGTCAGATTTAAAATTCAAAATGGCGGGTACAAAAAACTGACATGGGGGTGTCGTTTTCGACTGATTTGGAGGTGCTGACTACGAATATCTGATCAGATTTGAAATTCAAAATGATGGGTTCAATGGCGGGCATCAGCAAACTCAAATCAGTTGAAAACGACACCCATGTCAGTTTTTTGTACCATTATTTACACCCGCCACTTTGAATGTCAAATCTGACCAGATTTTCGTAATCAGCACCCCCAAATTAGTCGAAAACGACACCCATGTCAGTTTTTTGTCCCATGATTTGTACCCGCCATTTTAAATTTCAAATCTGACCAGATATTCGTAATCAGCACCCTCAAATCAGTAGAAAACGACACCCATGTCAGTTTTTTGTATCATGATTTGTATCCGCCATTTTGAATTCCAAATTTGACCAGATATTCGTAATCAGCACCCCCAAATTAGTCGAAAATGACACCCATGTCAGTTTTTTGTACCATCATTTGCACCCGCCATTTTGAATTTCAAATCTGACCAAATATTCGTAATCAGCACCCCCAAATTAGTGGAAAACGACACCCATGTCAGTTTTTTGTATCATGATTTGTATCCGCCATTTTGAATTTCAAATCTGACCAGATATTCGTAATCAGCACCCCCAAATTAGTGGAAAACGACCCCATATCAGTTTTTTGTATCATGATTTGTATCCGCCATTTTGAATTTCAAATTTGACCAGATATTCGTAATCAGCACCCCCAAATCAGTAGAAAACGACACCCATGTCAGTTTTTTGTATCATGATTTGTATCCGCCATTTTGAATTTCAAATCTGACCAGATATTCGTAATCAGCACCCCCAAATTAGTCGAAAAAGATACCCATGTCAATTTTTTGTACCATCATTTGCACCCACCATTTTGAATTTCAAATTTGACCAGATATTCGTAATCAGCAACCCCAAATTAGTCAAAAAAGATACCCATGTCAATTTTTTGTACCATCATTGCTCCCGCCATTTTGAATTTCAAATCTGACCAAATATTCGTAATCAGCACCCCCAAATTAGTGGAAAACGACACCCATGTCAGTTTTTGTATCATGATTTGTATCCGCCATTTTGAATTTTAAATCTGACCAGATATTCGTAATCAGCACCCCCAAATTAGTGGAAAACGACACCCATG
This sequence comes from Electrophaes corylata, assembly GCA_947095575.1. NCBI lineage: Eukaryota > Metazoa > Arthropoda > Insecta > Lepidoptera > Geometridae > Electrophaes > Electrophaes corylata. The sequence goes on along the minus strand of OX352711.1, from coordinate 9,929,941 downwards.
TCAGTTTTTTGTATCATGATTTGTATCCGCCATTTTGAATTTCAAATTTGACCAGATATTCGTAATCAGCACCCCCAAATCAGTAGAAAACGACACCCATGTCAGTTTTTTGTATCATGATTTGTATCCGCCATTTTGAATTTCAAATCTGACCAGATATTCGTAATCAGCACCCCCAAATTAGTCGAAAAAGATACCCATGTCAATTTTTTGTACCATCATTTGCACCCGCCATTTTGAATTTCAAATCTGACCAGATATTCGTAATCAGCAACCCCAAATTAGTCAAAAAAGATACCCATGTCAATTTTTTGTACCATCATTGCTCCCGCCATTTTGAATTTCAAATCTGACCAAATAATCGTAATCAGCACCCCCAAATTAGTGGAAAACGACACCCATGTCAGTTTTTTGTATCATGATTTGTATCCGCCATTTTGAATTTCAAATCTGACCAGATATTCGTAATCAGCACCCCCAAATTAGTGGAAAACGACACCCATGTCAGTTTTTTGTATCATGATTTGTATCCGCCATTTTGAATTTCAAATTTGACCAGATATTCGTAATCAGCACCCCCAAATTAGTAGAAAACGACACCCATGTCAGTTTTTTGTATCATGATTTGTATCCGCCATTTTGAATTTCAAATCTGACCAGATATTCGTAATCAGCACCCCCAAATCAGTAGAAAACGACACCCATGTCAGTTTTTTGTATCATGATTTGTATCCGCCATTTTGAATTTCAAATTTGACCAGATATTCGTAATCAGCACCCCCAAATTAGTCGAAAACGACACCTATGTCAGTTTTTTGTACCATCATTTGCACCCGCCATTTTGAATTTCAAATCTGACCAGATATTCGTATTTAGCCCCAAACTAAGCATAGGTTGTACTATAGAAACCAGATGACTGATAGAATACTTGTATACCTATGTATTTTTTTGTAAATACAACATGACATCCAGACACAGAACAAACATCTAGGTACGTTTATCACACAAATGTTTGTATACGGTGGGGGTCCAACCCACCACCTACAGCGCAGAAAGCTACCACGAACTGAGGTATGACGGCCGAACTCATTATGAAAACACGGAGAAGAGCGGCAATAACCCACGACCCGCGATTGCCGCGAGCTGGCAACGTCGCGAAACTCACACACATATAGAATCGTAGGCGTACGTGACGATAATATCTGTGTCCACTTATACACTGACAGAAATGAACATTAGCAAACTTTGTACTGTTTTACCCCCTCCACTCCCGTTTTCTGGAATTATTTTTGTAACATCTTATGAAAAATAAAGTCCTTATTGTATCTCTCAAATTTAATTAAAATCTGTCGATAAATAACGCTACAGTAAACTTCCCTCCTTTTCCCCCTTTTTTTACATCCAATCAAAAATCGCAATCGACAAAAAAATTCCTTTAGCTCAAGGAATATGTGTGCCAATTTTTGTCAAAATCGGTGGAAAACTGCGACCTCTAGGCGAAAACAGACAACCGGGCAAAAGCATTTTTGCCCTATCTGGAAACTGGACACTTCGCTCGCTTCGCTCGCTCGGTCAATAATAATAATAATAATAATAATGCTGGACAGTCCACACAGCATCATCTAGCCCCAAGCTAAGCAGAGCTTGTGTTATGGGTACTAGATGACTGATATACTTAACACAATACATTACATACATAGATATTTTTTATTATACATAGAAAATACCCAGAACACCCGGAATAAATATTTGCAGATCGTACAAACATTTATCCCAAGGCGGGAATCGAACCCGCAACCTCCTGCGTCGCAGGCGGACACTCGCCCGCCGCGCCACATCGGTCGTCAGTTGTTGTTTATATACGTTTTTGAACTCATGCATGATGTAAACACCAATTACATTTTTTATTTATAGTGCAAATGGTCAATGCAGCACATGGTACGCAGAGGTAGGATATAGACAAAATATAAAAATCGGACAGCGATATTCATTAGTTATACCTACTAGTATTCTTATACTATGGCACTATGACCGCAACAGATCATATCATATTTACTTACTTTCTTATATTTTTATAGTGCATTCTTTTAATTTATTATTTTTATGCCTGTAAACGACTTTTTTCGCTGGCGTTGTTTATTGCCCATTATGAAACTTGCAATAATTATATAAATTCGTCAAAAACTTATTGATTGGTGCACTAAATTCGCCGCGGAAAAAATTGACACAGGTCCGTCGTCTGTAAGCGCCAGCGCGCGACTGATCGCCGCCGGGCTTGTGCATTTTGTGGTTATTTAAACATAGTGATTATGAAAATAATTTTAACAAGTCAAAATCTACGAATTTGTTTAGATATATTTTGTGTCTTTAAATCAGTACAAAAAAAAAATTCAAAATATCAGTAGTTTAGTTTTCATGTTAAAAAAACATTTGAAAATGGGGTAACTTTGGGATTTTTTTTTATCGAGTGAAGTTCATCAGATCTTGTAACCGAATACGAATTTAACTAGACCAGAGCTTTAAGTATTAAATATATTTTTTTCAAAATTTTAAACACTATTTTCTATGTTTCAGATGCTTTTAAAAATCACAAAAGCGCGGCTTTCTGGGAATAGAGGCCGTTAATTGATTCCCATACTGTAAGCGTTGCTTAGTTTGGAGCTGGGTGGCGTTGTGTGAAATATTTGCTTATTTATTTACAGCTTACGTAACACTCCGAGCTAAGCTCTTAAGGCATTATCCCCACTTATAACCATTATTTAAATTTAAATATTGCTTATAATATCTTCTGTTACTGTTTGTCAGACTCATTGGTAAGAGATGGCAATAGTTCATGATCTAATTATCTTTTGACAGATTTTTATAAGTTAGGTTTAAGGCTTACTATGGCTTAAATCTCTATGTTTAGATATATTTTTATAAGTAAAGACATAAAAATATATCTAAAGAAAAACAATGTTTAAACTAGTAATGACAAACAATGTACTGTGGAACCACATCGGTGGTGAATGTGGAGCTTTTCTAAAATTAGCCCCTACTCCACCATAATTCGCTTTACAACTACCCACAGTAAAAAACGTTCACAACAGCAGGCAGCTATGATATTACAACGGTATAGTGTTGTAACACTTCCGGCTTTGACTCTCGACTCCGGCTAAAATTTTCGGCTCATGGCTATTTAAACACTACATTAATTTACAAAAAAACTACATCTTACATAAGTTTTTGAAATAGGCATGTATAAAATATATAGGATACAGTTATCTACAGACCATTGCAAACGAGATAGCTCAACTGATTCAAATCAGTTCTAATTTAAGTTATCTGGTTCCCATAGTACAAGCTATGTTTAGTTTGGGGCTAGATGATCTTGTGTTAAAATATCGATTGTCCTCGGTGGGGGTCGAACCCACAACCTACAACACAATAGGCAGAGCTACTACTAACTGAGCTATGAGAATAGTCAAACTAAAAATACGTGGACTATGTCCAGCTGTGAACATATTTAAGCTGATTACGATGAGGCAAATAAATAAGGATTATCCGACTTTTTTAAATACATCCTTCTCCCTCCTCTAGTGAGGTCATAATGTTTATTTCAGCATTATGGTCAGTTTACGGGCGAAAACAAATTAAACTGCATCGTAATTACAGTGTACAGTTTGGGTGACGGTCTGGTTGTGTTTGATGAGCAGAACTCGATTTATGGATTCACTAACTACTTACCAAAACCATAACTCTGTCGTACTAAACACGATGGTGGATAAAAAAGGCAAAATTGTTCTTCATGAAAGGTTTTTTATGCTACTACTGGTGGAAATAGTAAATGGTTCACCTGATGTTAATTGGTAAGCATTGCCACCAATCTAAGTCTCATGTACCTGAAATTTCACCGGTATATACCCTTCAAACTGGAACACAGCAATGCGAGCAGCACTGCTTGGCGGCAGAAATAGGTACGATGGTAGTACTTCTTTGGACGTGCCCTTTCACAAAGAGGTCTACTAATATTAAAATTCAATTCCTAAAATTTTGCCCCCAAAAGGTCAGGTCACGCGGACGAAAACTCACGTGTTTCGATAGTTTTTAATATATGTATTTTTTACCCGCTTAGCACGAATTTACATACAGTTCAAAAAGTTTTTTACGTATTTTCAGAGCAGATGCAATATGAAATACATGGGAATTTATTGGAGTTATTTTTTGGCTTTTGTATTTATTCATGCTTTCGGCAGAGTGCGACCCAAAATGAACGAGTAAAACATAAAATGGCTACTGGATACTGAAACTGTAAATTGGTGAAACTGTAATCAGTTTTACAACTTCAGGAACGAATATAAATCTAGATTCGAAATCTCGTATCAGATTAAATAACATTCTGACCTTAGCTTTACAACATTGTACCGTTTCAAGGTAAGAAAAATCAAGGGCAATTTAGGCTGGCAATAAATATCAATTTACCGCTTCTAACTTTTGTTAAGAACGGTTGACCCAGCAAAACCGTTTCTTACAAGTACCCTGACCCTTTTCGGATAGAACCCACTCTTTGTGTTTTAAGAACCAGCGATTATGAAAGAACATTCGTAAGTTGGAATTATAAGCTACTAGCGGTACGTTCCGGCTTTGCACGGGTTTTAGTAAGGATCCCAAATTTTTTTGAAAATATAATTTAGCCTATGTCACCCGAATCTATTCGAAAGCGTCGAAAGATTAAATCTTTCGACGCTTGTAACTTTCAAGGTAATCTGATTTTACTGTAGAATATATAGAACAAGCCTAGACAACAGCAAGATAATTCAGTATCAAACTTAACTTCGGACGCACGTTAATAAATAGTAGACATTAAACGCTTACAGCGTTTGTATGGACATAGTACCGACTTTTTTAACCTTAAGCCTCATGTACTTGTAATTTCACCGGAACCCATACCTTTCAAGCCGGAACACAGCAAGTTGCTTGGCGGCAGAAATAGGAATGGTGATAGTACTTTTCCAGCCCTTCACAAATCTCCACTATAGTTCATCTTCAGTTGTTTATAAAAGAAACTATAATAATAACAGCACGCCCACTAGTTTGACGTGTAAACTTACCATTGCTTCTTTGCGGGTCTATCTGCGCCGACAGGATGGAGAAGCCGGGTGCGATGATGGCAGGCAAGGTCCTCGAGCGCAGCAGCGGCGGCGGCATGCGTCGAGTGCAGCCGCCGAGAGCGTCCGCAGCCGCCGCCGCTGCCGCCGCTGCACTGTGGACAAACATACCATTTAATATTATTATATGCTTGTGAACACGTGAAGTTTTTTTTTTATACAACAAAGTTGACAAACAAGCTTACGCCCCACCTGTTGGAAAGCAGTTACCGTAGCCTATGGACACCTGCAACATCAGAGGAATCACAAGTGCATTGCCGACCCTTTAAAAATTATTTCCTCGAGCGGTATTCGAACCCATGACCTTCTTGATATGAGGATGCGATAACCAACTTCGCTTATCGAGGATACAAATAACTCAAGGACAAAGATTCTTATAATTAGTTTGATTTTTACCAGTGTACATGCGTTATGTATGTTATGTTATGGTTTGTGTGCTTCGTAAACTTGAAGTTATTTTCATACGAAATTCAAACGCTGTGGTTTTTTTTATAAATGATAGCTATGCGGTCGGATATTTGCACACTATTTTATAGTAGGACATAATGGGATATCTTATGTAAACCCCAACACCAAGAATATTGTATTCGTACCTACCTATGTTCAAGCAAATAAAATTCTGATTTCTGATTTGGCTGATGCTAAGTGGTAACCATCACATAACAAAGCATTATCACGCAGGCCACATTCATCAGGAACGTGCCCTACGATGCACTGCTCTGCGTTCATTGACCTGAGGCATACAGATGTTAAGCCTCACGCCAAGTGTGATGACTATGACCTCCTAATTTGGAATGCTATTCCGCCACTGCCAGCAATGAACTTATTTACCACTGACGACGATAGCTGTAAAAAAGTGACAAAAATAAAAGCTAAACGAAAGCTCATGCTACAAACAAAACTTGAGGAGAACAATGTTTTTGCAACACCTTCCTGAGTGCGTCACTCTCACGTCACAAAGCCTACATGCTCAAGATCTTCACGTACGCGTTTGCATAACGCCCCCGCCTCTGCTGGATTTAATGGCTGTTTTACACAGTCGTCAAAAACGGTTTTCTGTGAATGGTTTTTATCGAGAAAGTAATTTAGAGTCAGAGATGGAATAGAAATACAAATGTAAAGTGATGTTATTTTAACAGAAAATGCTTGTGTTTTAAGTTGTTGATTTGATTTTACAATAAATATGTTTAATACTAGCGGCTCGTCCTGGCTTCGCACGGGTTTTAGAAAGGATCCCAATTTTTTTTCAAAATTTAATACATCCTATGTCACCCGGGAGTAGTGTAGCTTCTGTCCTGTAGTTTCGGAGCCTATTCAATGCAAACAAACAAACAAATATTTCCTCTTTATAATATTAGTATAGATAAAGATAATACTCAAACATTATCTACAGTAATACCTTCATTTTGTTTTTTTTTTTCTATACGCCTGCTATGAAACCTTCACCTATAACAATGGATTGCCTCGCAGGTTATTTTCGGTAGGAACGTGCCCTACGGTGCATTGCTTTGCGTGCATTGACATTTTTTCCAAGTTTCAGGTACAATGAACCGATATTGGACACGGACTGGTTTTCTACTAGTCTAGACGTCCTTATGTGCAGAGCTTTAGTTTTAGTTTCCTAGAAAGCGGCAACCGTCACAATCGAAATATTTGCGACATAATGGTCAAGATGAATCGTTGACTCTCTCGTAGGAAATCATTGGATTTAGAGGGCTTAAGAAGAAGGTTTTTCCTGAAAATGGTAGAGGCGGCCTAACAGTAAGTAGACTCATGATGATGACCACATTGTTTTACGACCAAATAACGTAATATTATATTCCAGAGGTTCATTTCTCGTATGTTTTGGAGCTTGTCTGAAGTGGGTCTGTTTGAAATGTTAGTTTCAAAGAATACCATTTGACGATATTTTTATACAATAATTAGGCCTCTGATATCCATCTCGTGGTATATCTATCTCTGACTATCCAATCTTATGGGTATAATTATCACGCAACGAATTAGTTGTAGCCAAGAAAATCTTCGCCAACACAGTATAACGAGTATCAGATTGAGACAATCGCGCCATATGTAAACGTTATCACGTTCGAATGGAACGTTTCTTGGTAACTACTGCTCAAAATATACGTGGCAAACCGATCTCTATACATGTAACGATTATTTTATACACTGCTTAAAATCATCCCACTGTTTGTCATTATTTGTTGGTAAGAGATGATAATAGCTTAATTATTGTTTATCTTTTAACATTCTTTCAAGTAAAACGATTAGTATTTTGGCATTCTCGTTCAAAACTATCACAAATTGTCCCTGGATACTGATTGTACAGTCAGCTGCACTAGAAAGTATACAATTCGTAACTTTCAAATTGGTATCAAAACCTTATAGTAAACTTTTAAACAGTCAAAACTAAAAAATCGTGAAATCAGCTGATAAATTTACTTATTTTTTGAGTTTTTGTCCTGTAAATAATAATTGTTACGCTGTAAAACCATTCAGTAAGTTAAGAATTGTTACATTCTAGTGCAGCTGACTGTACAAGTGAACTCTCCGCTATCTTGCGTTAGTGACGGCCACCGTATGTTAGGAAACTAAACCTGTACTAAAAGAGCTGTAAGGATAATCAGTAACTTGAAACCCGTGGTAACACTCTACTCCTTAGTTGTTATTTTAACCTCAACTAATGATCGAATACGACCTGATGGCTTAGAATTAGCTAATTGATAAATACTGTGATTTCCGATTGTTCTACGTTTTACTTTACGAGTCTCAGTTACTATGTTTTTAAGATCTTGAGTGCGATGACTATGTTTTTACACCTATGGTCATTATCAGTTATCTTCTATACAACAACAGTCTGTTTCATGAAAACTTAGACATTATAACGGGTCTATAAAATCATATTGTCACTGTCTTAGAGACTATGAACCTTATGAAACAGAAGGCAATTTTTGAAGTGAAACTTCTAATGCGACTTCCAACAAGGTTGCGTTTGAGCTTGACTTCGTCCGCGTGAAGCTATTTTTATACAAGCTTCAACCCCCGCTGTACACGTTTAGAGGTTGAATTTCGGGAATTCCTTTTTTAGTACACCTCTACACACCAAGACGAATATACTCTGAAAATTTCAAGTCTCTACGACCAGTGGCTTAGGCTGTGCGTTGTCTATATCCCATTCAGTCAGTCAGGACAAAGATTCTTATAATTGGTATAGATAGATTAATTAATGGTTGCTATTTTATATTAAATCCCTGTCAGTTACCTTTTATTAATCTGTCACTTAGAATACTAAAAGAAGTGGACAGGAAAAAAAAAAAAATTACAATAACCCTGTATTTTTATCTCCAAACTTTACACAACTGTTTCACTTGGTACAGTCACATTTGTCTTCACTTCTTCGGCATTTACCGTTTCATTAGTTTTAATTGTATTTATTTCTGCAGGAACTTTTGTATCTCCTAAGCCTGTCGCAGCATCAGTCTCAGTGGCGTTTGCATTTGTGCTGTCTAAGGCACTATCTTGTATCTTGTTCCTTCTTTTGACTTCTTTTGACGATATACCAGAGTTTTTTATATCGGTTCCAAGTTCGTTCGCTTGTTTATCACAGTTGCTTGATAAAATGTTCCCTAGAATAAAATGTAACTTTTATGTACCCATATAAAATACATGAATACTCGTATAGCCGACAGAGGCTTGGGAATGAAGATTTTTTTTATATTCACAGCCTGTAGTCCACTGCTGAACATACTTCCCCATACGTTTTTAGGATGACGATTTTGTCCCCATTCAAAATTATTCCCTGGCCCTGAAATTATTAAGGCCTGGCCATTGCCACTTCAACTTATTTTGTGACGATATTTTATATATGGTGGTAAGTGAATGGTCATAGAATATAATCTAGAACCACTTAAGAAAAATAACTCTTTTTACTAAGAGAATAAACTTTCACAAAGGAAGGACTCTTGAGGACGGTAAAAGTACGAGTAAGTATGAACACCTTTGTTTAGTTATACTGTTGAATTCGGAGCGGACATTTTAATTCAAATAATAACAATAAATTGTCGCCCTCTATTTAAATAAATACCAGTCAAAAACGAGACAGACTTCAAAACTTTTAGAACAGTTTCTAAACGAAAACACTTCGATTTCTAAAACAAGGAGAAATAATGACCCAGCTATAGAATGGGTACCTATAGTAATTTGGCAGATACTAAAAGTTAATATAATAAACCCAATAAAGAATACTAAACTATTTTAAGTAACTTCCAAAGACAGAAAGGATATGGGGCATGGCATGGCAGTAGATCTTAGGACATGTTCCTAAAGTGTGTGACTTGCGAGGCAATGTTATTCAATCTGCTTGTTCCATCGAGTTGTATAAAACAGCTTTATAGTATTATGCGAGCTCGTAATTGATGTATGGCGTTAGATAATCTAGTCTTTTCGTACCATCTGGGAAAACATACCCTGAGCCTGGATGAGCTACAAGAACTCACCCCCAAGATAATCTTCCAGTTCCTAATAGCTGCAGAGTTCAGTGGTGAACTATGACCACACACCTTAACAAGTGGCGATCACAATAGGCCATATGGCCGCAGTAATACCAAAGCCGCCAAAATATAATAAAAAATAATACAGATACTCTAAGGGACTGTTTATACGGCGCAAAAGAATTCGCGCGGCCGTCGCGCTGTTGAGAAAATCGATGTCGAATATCCACCAAGTATCGTCAAAATGTAACGTTTAACTTTATTTTGGTGAATAAATGATTATTATTATTATTATCAACTAGCTGACCCGTGCCCACTTCGTTGGGCGGTAAACATTTTTACTTACAAATCTTAACTGAAGTAGTACTCGATGTCGCCAACAGATGGCGTACGGCATAAAATAGCGGCCGTTCGAAGTTTCGCCCGCGTGGCAGTTTTTTCCCGTTCCCCTTATTTTTTCGGGATAAAAAGTAGCCTAAGTTACTCCTTGTTACATCAACTAACTGCCAGTGAAAGTCCCGTTGAAATCGGTCCAGCCGTTCCAGAACAAACAGACAGACAGACAAAAATTTTAAAAAATGCTATTTTGGTATTTGTATCGTATATACATTCCTATGCGTGTAGTAAAAAGCGGTTATTTTAATATTACAAACAGACACTTCAATTTTATTTATTTGTATAGATTAAAAAATATCTCAAGAGGTCGTCCAATACAAAATACTAGTTTGTAAAGAGTTTTAGAAACTTAAATCTGAATATCATTTTCACTCTCGGAGTAGTCTGTTCGTTTTAATATCAAGCTACAGTCAGCTCAGCTGTACTCTAAGTTACCAGCTGAGCCAAATAAACGGCTGTTCGTATTAGCATACCAAAGTAAGGTTTTGAAGCAAGGAAAGTTTGTTTTCCGAATTGCCTCAAGATTTCAATAAGTGAGACGTTTTCGTTCTTTATTGTTCTATGTTGATTTGAATTCTACTTTAGACTCAATGTTTAGTCTAGGTTATGTAAACAAGCTTATTCTGTACTTTGATTTAAATAATTCAAATTTAAGCTTTGAGTTTTCGATTAAAGGACTGTAAAATATATTTAAATAGCTCTTATGGTGAATACAATAAATGAAAAATAATAAAAATAAATAATTTCACGGTTTTAATCTGCAGGCACGGTAGGTATCTCCACAGAATATAAATGTATAAGAAATAATGAAAATCCGGTGTCGGCCGTATGAAACACTTTGTATTCATTATGAGCAGAGAGTTTTGTTATATAAATAAAGTAAAATAATAATTTGTGTATCTCTTGGGATGAATGAAATAAATTTTAATAAAGAACTTGATAAATGTAATCCAGGCACAGCAGATATCTCAGATCATAAAGTACCAAGTTATACCTACTCAAGATTATTGAAGTGGAAACTTCTTTAGGCACGTTAAGCACTTTTTGGGTGAACAAAAATCATGGAACTCGCGTCATCGTCACCGAACGCTTTCTATAAACTAACTGAAGATCTCTTCGGTTGTTGATGGAACAAACAGATGGCCCACCTGATGTTAACCTATAACAAAGTATTGCCTCGCAGGTGACACTCGTTATGAACGTGCCCTACGATGCACTACTCCATTAACCTAAGGCATGCAGGTGTTAAGCCTCGTGTGCCTGTAATTTGTTGGTTGGTTTGTGTTTTTATTAATCACTAGTTTAAACGCGTTTCCAGTGCGCAACTTCCCTCGCATGATGTTTTCACACAAACTTTAACCAATTTAGGGGTTGAGTTTTGGAAATTCATTTCTAGTACACCTCTCCAAGACGAATACAACCTAAAAATTTCAAGTCTCTCGACCAGCGGTTTAGGCTGTATATTGTCTTATAACTTTTTATAATGGTATAGATAGATAGATGATAGGAGTTATAGTAACTTTATATCCTATGAAACGTTTGTTTTTCTGTGTTTCAAAAGATCAAACGGTTTGTGTGCGGCTTGTTGGGCGGCTTAGCAACAGGATTCCGGTGGCACTTTGTAATACAGAACCCAACCCTATCTCGCTTATGTTGTAAGAAAAGGTCAATTTAATTAAAAGAACAGGATAAATCTTACCCATAAATAGGTTGCTAATACCAGGAACATGGACGTTCCCATCCTCCACTCCCAAATCTAAATGAGATCTACCGACATTTGATATGCCGACTGCGTTTAACTTCAGCGTACCTTTTCCTGAAAATACAAGGGTTGTTTTTATCTCAAGGTTTTGTATTTTTATGGAATATTTATATGGAAACACGGGTTGTGTTTATTAAAAAATATTTTTGACTTTTTATAATGGTTTTTTTCATCTTTTACTCAAATAACATAGAACTCGACTACTATAGTGCGTTTCATCTTATAGTTCCTATGCCGTCATGTTGGTAGTAGTGAAAATAAGTGTTGTCATTATTACCCATTCTGTGCTACCATAAAATCAGGAAAATCATGTATCTATGTACCTGCGACTTCGCATGCGCCTTAGGTAATGACATTTACGATCTTCTCTTTCGAACATTTAGCTAAAAATTATATTAATGTAAGTTATAAACTTGTCCGTTTTCAAAATTTCATCCACATTACAACTTATTACCTGTTATACAAATAAGATACCATTCATAAGGTAAGCATTTTTTTATGCGTCTACGAATACTATTATGATTTATTTATTTATTAAATTAGCACAGTTAATCACCAGTTACTATAGAAGCATAGTTCACTAAAACCTGTACTTTTATCATGTAAAAGCCCTCGATTCTTTAGAGACTTCCCCAATTTCAAAAAGAAAAGAACTGCCGGTCGATTTTTAGTGCTAAGTAGTTATTTCCATAAAAAAATAGAGCGTGATCCCTGATATTTACTCGGGCGTAATTTTTCTTTCGCAATAGCCTTTATACCCACGTAGAGGCGTAATTTCATGGCGTACCAAGATCATTCTTTCTTTTGGATCATTCACTACCCAAGCAAAAGGTTTCGCAAAATGGGCTTATTGACGTGTCGTATCGAATCCGAGAAAGCCTTTGCATCACTATTTTGTTGTAAATTGGTGTTTAGAGATTTGGTAATCACATAAAATTTTACGAAAAGCACGTTTGTACCAAAACTGGTGTTTTTATCACTGATGTACATTAAATTCTCTGTGGAGAATACATTTATGCCAGTGTCGGCCAGACGTAGTAAGTAGGTAACTAAGTTTAGCTGGTAACATCTTATTTAGACTAAAAGGCTTTCTAGAAATTATGTAAGAAACGGCGGGGAATTTCATAAACAAATGACACACAAACAATTCACAAGTCGACTTAACAAGACATTCTTTTGTTTTTACTCGCTTGACATTAGAAAAATAATTCAATTAGACAAAAGCCATACGTAACGTTTCATCGAAATTCCGTTATAATAGTTTTCTTAATGTTATTATGAGTTCTATTCTCAGACGAATTAACACACAAATAATCGATTTTATACACTACAACATTACTGGTAGGCCGATTCTGTGTTTTTCGTTTTCCAGATTTCAGTTTGCGAGCTCGATTTTTTTGTATGGAGATAGTGATAAACGCCCCTAGCAGCCTAGGGGGTTACCACCCAAACCAAAAAAATCTCAAAATCGACACTGCTGAGGTTTTAATGAGCAATTGAAATAAAAGTGTAAGGTATTCTGCTTTGAACGAAAAAAATCCTTCAATTTTCAAAAAAACCATTGTTTCTCTAAAATCAATCACAACCCGACTTGATAGAATTCAACTGACTTTAGTAAAACCTATGTTATTAATTTAATTGATACGTGCGAAAATGTCTGCGGAATGATGGATAGATGTCTTAAAGAAAAAAAAAGAATTACTAGCGTCTAAACTTAATTTAGGCCTAATTCTATGGTCTAAACCAAACGCTTAAGAACCATGTTTATACATCTTGGCAGTGCCTACCATTTTCCTTTGAATGACGTAACTAAACGTGAGGCTTTGAAGGCATGTCAAGTTAATGTAATTAATCAGAAGTGATTTAAGTTAAGTTGATTACACTGAGAATATTCGCACCAACGTTATTAAATCTGAACTGAAAAGTCTATTTTGGCACTTGAAGGGATTAGTTGTAATTTGATTTAGATAAGTTAGTATCTAGTGCTAATCTGCTTTCAGTTATAATAAATAAATCTGTCATATTTGACACTTGCAACAGAATTTTGTTAGCAACAGCAGATTAAGGCTAGCGTCCACAGGTCGGCATCGCACGTATCGGACGCATCGCACGTAAAGGATTTTAGTTTGCCTTGTATAAAAACTCATACAACAGCGTCCACTGATCCGCACCGTACGGTCTGCTCATCGGCAATGCCTACATGCGATGCGTACCGATGACGTCATACGGAATGCCGATCAGTGGACGCACCCCGCGCGCTCGCTCCGCATCGTCGGCATTTGACGATCGTCTTGTCAACACACGTTGTGTTTGCCTAAGAATCTTTTCTCTTGTCCCAGGCTGCGGCTGAAAAATCCGAATGAAGGTGGCATCGGCAATCCGATTGCTGATACTCGCGTCGGCAATCCGATCGCTGCCGATACAGTGGACGCAGTCTAATTAATCCATTTGATGCGATGCGTCCGATACGTGCGATGCCGACCTGTGGACGCTAGCCTTTAGTCAGCCTCCTGGTATTTTACCTGATTCACCAAACTTAAGATGAGTATCAACTTCTCCAACGGCACTTATTCCAGTGGCAGACAGCTTTAGCTCTCCAGTCCTTGGCATCAGTGGATCACACTTAGATTCCAGGGTATTTGTATTGAGTTCTGATTTGTCTACAGATTTCTTCTTTTTTTTATCTCTGACTTCTTTTAGTTTTGTTTCTAACTGCAATTAAGTTTATACTGGTGAAGTCTTGAATTTTGTCACAATCAAAGATGGCCGTTATATGATATAAAGACGCGTAATGTACATACATATATAAGAACGAGCCCCACGATGTACTACGAACGTCTACAATCCTCGTCTTTTTAAGAGCTAAGACGAGATTGAAACTATAATTTCAACATAAAATTGTTTTACAAAAAAAATTACAGCTAATGCAAGTATTTATAATTGGTATATACAAATACATATGAAACAGTTAAGCTATCTACAGACCGTTTCAAACGATCTAAAGATAGTTCAACTCATCCAGATCAGTGCCAATCGGAAGCGTTCCCAAAACAGTGGCTAAATTGCCATGCTGAATGGCATTGCTTATTCCCTGAGCCAAAAACTCACCAGCCTTCGGGTCACGCGTCGCTTCGACCAGACGCCCCGAAAGAATTTTAAAAATAACTTCTTGGTTGTCTGGCTTCACATCTTAGTTAGTAGTAGTTCTACCTTCTGTACTAAGTTGTGGGTTCGATCCCCGCCGAGGACAAATATTTGTGTGATGAACATAGATGTTTGTTCTCTGTCTGGGTGTTAAATTGTATTATAAATAGGTATGTATTTACAAAAAACGTATTGTATTTATTCTATCAGGCCTCTGGTTCCCATAGTAAAAGCTATGCTTAGTTTGAGGGTAGTTTGATGTTGTGTAAAAATGTAAAAAATTAGGTCTGCCTAAATGTAGTTTTGAAGAATTACCATTTGGAAATGAGAAAGTCTTCTGAGTGTACAGGTGTTACATCTTACGCCTCTAATTTCTCCGCTGCCTACACCAGCAACCACACTACACACACTACTACAGCAGCTTGCTGTATTCCGGTTTGAAGGGTGTGGGTACCGGTGTAATTACAGGCACATGAGGCTTAACACCTGTATGCCTCAGGTTGATGGACGCTGAGTAGTGCATCGTCGGTGACGTTCCTAACGAGCGTGACCTACGAGGCAATGCTTTGTATAGGTATAGGTGATAGTAACCACTTAACATCAGGTGGGCCATCTGCTTGTTCCATCAACAAGTTGTATAAAAAAAAACCTTTGAAACCGAAACGGTAAAAATAGGTATTGTTATAGTATTTTCCTGGCCAAGTCTTTCATAAAGAGCTTGTTACTTAATTTAAAGATAATTTCTCTTTACCATTATCATAAACACTACGGCTTTAGAAGCATCACAAACAGATGGTTACTATAAGTAACTATTTGCTTATGTTGGTGTACAGCTCTATATTATATTACCTGACCCGCCCCCAAGGGTGTCTTCTACCCCGAACGTAAAAGTTCAAAGGGGATGCTACATTTTAGAAAAGGCAAAAGATCCTGGCGAAACCAGTTCCCGAACCCATCCCATCTATATCAATTACAAGACTCTCTGTCTTGACTGACTGACTGACATATAGACAACGCACAGCCTAAATCTCTGGTCGTAGAGACTTGATATTTTCAGGATAGAGGTGTATTAAGAAAGGAATTCTCAAAATTCAACCCCTAATCGGGTACAGCGGGGGTTGAAGTTTGTATAAAAAAGCTCCACGTGGGCGAAGTCGTACGTGTTTCGCTAGTTCTATTATAAAAACTTTTATTTGTGCCTATAAGATTTATAAAAATGTCTTCGAATCATGCCCAGATGCCTAGGGACAGATGATTTGCGACTGACGACGTTCTAGCACATTCTTTCTCAAAGTTTGCGATTACACCCCCTTGTGGAGGCCTAGAGAGGGGCGGTAAGGGTCTCAGATAAAATGAGGGGTATTGAAATTGTTTAGGAAGTAATGGCTGATTTATATTTCAACTACATTATATTTTAAAATTTACTGAATTTAAACCTACCTACTACACAACATCGATTATTTAGTTCTTATTTCTGCCATGTTTGACTGTAAAAATACTAAAAATAATTAACATAGCTCTCGTAGAATAGTCCGTGAGCAATCAGGTTTTCACAATTTTTGATAAATTACATCATTTGTGCCAATATTGGGGAGCGCTGAAAAATTATTGTTTCCCATAGTGGGCGGTAGACGAAATAAGTTTGAGAACCTTTGTTCTAGCATAAATATTATTCACCATTATTGTAGGCTTGGTGTCATCTTAAAAAGACAGTGATACTTTTGTTTATACATCTTGCTGATGGAACAAGCAGATGGCCCACCTGATATTAAGTGGTTACCATCGCCTATAACAAAGTATTGCCTCGTAGGTCACCTTCGTTAGAAACGTGCCCTATGACACACTACTCAGCGTCCATCAACCTGAGACATAAAGGTGTTAAGCCTAATGTGCCTGCGATTTTTCCGGCACCCACACCCTTCAAACCGGAACACAGCAAGCTGCTTGGCGGCAGAAATAGACATGGTGGTAGTACTACCCCCGACGAGCCCTTCACTAAGAGCTCTACTACTGCTACTACTAAAACTTTACGCACCATATCTAATAAAATATCCTTCTGCTCCAGAAAGGCTTCATCTACCAAATCATGAGTCCGTTTTGAGTTTACAGCTGGTTTTGAAGCATTAGTTGTGCTGTCAGCATCACAGAGTTTGAACACACTGACCAATCCCTATAAAACATAAATAAAATAAAATCATGATAGTTTTATCTTTTTATGCTACTGCTGGTAGAACAAGCATGAGATGGTCGAGCCCACCATCACCTATAAGCATTGCCTTGTAGGTCACGCACGTTAGGTCCGTGCCTTACGACGCAGTACCCTGCGTACACCAACCTGAGGCATACTGGTGTTAAGCCTCATGTGCCTGTAATTTCACTGGCACCCACACCCTTTAAACCGGAACACAGCAATGCGAGCATCACTGCTTGGCGGCAGAAAGAAGTACGGTTAGTTAGTTACAATAGTATAGGTTAGTTTTAAAAAGAAATTAATAACTTAATGACTTTATTGCAGGCACGATATATATCCCCTCATGTCTTAGTACTAAGTAGACTTAAGGTTCTTTGGGGATATGGAATGGGGGTAGTCAGAGGTACGTCTAAATATAACATTTGGTACATACCCACATTAAGCCAGTAGTTAGTATTCCATACTTAGTATAAATTACATAAAATACTTGCCACTAATAATTTAGATGTGGTGCCCAGATCCAATATCCTACGAGCATCCGTTAGTAGTACTAAGAATCATTATTTATCAAGTATGCCTTCATCTCATTGGCTAATGGTACAGTCAGTTGCACTACAATTACAAATACAATTCGTAACTTTAATAATGAAGTAACAGCGTTGCTATATTCTTTAACATGATGAACACATAAGAAATAAGTACATTCGTTCGCTGATTTCATGTTTTTCGTGTTTTTAATATGCTGAAATTTATTGTAATAATGTGATACCATATTGCAAATTACAATTTGTATACATTCTAGTGCAGCTGACTGTACACTGACTTTTACACTGACCAATGAGTAGAATGTTTATCTGACAAACAGCGACTCGTTACTACCGGTTCTTCTTTACTAACAGGCGCTCGTAGAACATTTGAAACTGGGTATACGATGGTTCAGACGTGGCTCATCCACGGCTTTAGATTGATAAACAGTAAACTATCTGATCATAGCTAGGTACGTATTCAACAAAAGAACAAAGCAATCCTTTCAGCAATAGACGAAAAACAGCCCACGAAGGCAATAAAACCTAGCAAAAATAAATAGCTATCACCCAAAATAAAATCAAAGGCGAACGTACCAAAACCACTAAAACGATCAACTCCATACTATATCTGTAACGAATAAGACTGTGCAATCGGCGGTTTTACGACGGCGAAAATCTCTTAAAATAAATGCAATTTAACATTTTATTGCAACAATGCACGAATATCGTTCGTATGCTCGAAATAGGATTATAGCGACACTTCAGCCACTCGTAAAAGCTGAAAGGGCTTTTGTGCACTCTGTATTCATACCTTATGCGTTATTGAGCTGCTGATGCTAAGCAAATTATACTGAAACCATTTCTCTTAAACCCCAGTAGTGCGATCATGGAACTTCGGTCGACAAACATCGACAAACTGATTTTCTATCGAATTTTATCTGCATCTGCTAACACAGAACTAGCCTCAACATATTGAAGTAAAACTTCTAATGCGACTTCCAACAAGGTTGCGTTAAACGTTTAACGCTACCATGGAGGGGGTATGAAAGCACTGTTCTTTCTCTATTTCTCTCATAGCCAGTTACGTTTCGTATATTAAAGAAGTTTTACTTCAGTCGTGTGGTCTAAAGCATACTCGTTTTTTTTATCGAATGGTTTCCTTGTTTTGGTGAAACTTCTCGATATTTTCTTTTCTAATTTTCGACCTAATAAATTTCGATCAACCCCATTTTATCGAGAATTTATGACAAATTTTATCTATCGATACATCCATGCTTGTGGTGCAGTTTCAATATCTTACAAGCGTTTGATAGCATCACTAATTGCATTGCTTTAATAATACAGTGACAGTGTTCTGGGTATTTTCTATGTATAATAAAAAATATGTATGTATGTAATGTATTGTATTAAGTATGTCAGTCATCTAGTACCCATAACACAAGCTCTGCTTAGCTTGGGGCTAGATGATGCTGTGTGGATTGTCCAGCATTGTTATTATTATTATTATTACTATAGTGTTCACTCGCTAATTATGTTAGAGATAGTAGCCCGGTAACACAGTCAGATAGTTACCCGGTAACGCGATCGGAAAACGCTAGACAATTATACTAGAATTTTAGTGCGTCCAAAAAAACTAGGGTAGAGTTTATCTGACAGGCAACGACGGTAGGGTATTAGAACCGGGCATAAGACTCAGAAATGCTAACAAAATTTTATTTTCGAAGGTCGCAATGTAAAACGCCATTGATGTATTATAGCTAAGCAATAGCAACAAAACGGCCGCAAGTCTGTTTCCTTCT
Organism: Electrophaes corylata; assembly: GCA_947095575.1. NCBI lineage: Eukaryota > Metazoa > Arthropoda > Insecta > Lepidoptera > Geometridae > Electrophaes > Electrophaes corylata. The sequence continues at coordinate 9,910,485 of OX352711.1, read as the reverse complement.
AAATTTCATTATAATGAGCAAATAACAACGTTTTGAAAGGATTTTATAACACAGCATGTATCTGCTAAGATTAGGTCTTACAATTGTTCTAAGCAACCAAGCCGTTAAAACCGTCAGTCTAGCAGCGGCGATGGGCTTGCAACCTGTCACATATGAAATACTAACTACTGCAAGATGTGGGTACGTACCAAATGTACTATCTGGAATCCAGATAGTACATACGTACCCACACGTCCAGATTCTGGACGTAGATAGATAGAAAACTCTTTATTGTACACCACAACGAACAAAAAAAATTACATAATATACAAGTTCTTAAGCTTAGTGAAGTACAATGGGCGGTCTTATCGCTGTAAGCGATTTCTTCCAGACAACCTTAGGATGGACAAGAAACTAAATGAGTTTTAAATGGCGGTGTCATAAATAAATACATAGCATTACATAAGTATAAACAAAGATTAAGATGTATGGATTAAATTAAATAAGTGACTAAATATATATATATATATATATATAGATAATAGGTACTTAACACTACTTTACTTATAAACATAATAAAGAAGAGATAAATAACATATTACATAGTAATATAACACCTCTGACTATCCCTTTAGATATCCTCGAAGAAGGTACTCGAGTAGGTACTTGGTACTATGAGATCGGAGGGGATATCTACCGTGCTTGGGAATTAAAGTCGTGATGCTATTTCTTTTTTTCTTTCATCTTGTAAAATGCCATCTAGTGTATTTCTTATGCCGCTAGTACTTATAGGAAAAAAATCGAAGAAACCGATATATATATAACGAGTCTTGATTAAAGTGTGGGTCTTCACGAGGTTCAGGCATGGCGAAAATGCTAAATTCAAGCTTCACAGTACAGCTTAGATCTTTATTTTACAATAACAATTATGGTTTTGCAAAATTAGAATAGGATGACGCAGATAACTTTAGATTGATTTCTGGAAACGCGATGAGTTCGATACAAAGTGGGTTTCACGACCGCTTCGCTCCAATGTCAGAGTAAAAGTGAAACTACTCCTCACTCACCGCTCATCCGTTCCGTTCTGAACGAACGAACTTATCAATCCAAAACAGTACCCACTCTGTATCGACTTCACCCAAGTGACTAGTCACTTGACGTTTCCGTGTCAAATCTATACCAATAGATGGCGCTAAACTAAAACTAGAAAACAGAACGACTCCGCCTTGACAACGCTCCGACATATATATATAGAAACTTACCTACATACGATTAAAATAAAATGTGGATAAATTATTGCAACGGGTGCAAGGAAGTATTTTACAAATTTGATTCATATTAGCAGAAAGGATCCAGTCTACATGTCCAGTTCATAAAACTGGATCATTTCTAAGCTAATTAAAATATAATGATTGTAGTGCTGTGTAATTAACAAGTTTTTAAGGATATACAGGTGCTTGTATTATATACTATCAATCTACCAAAAAAAACAGAGCGGGGACGTGGAAGCTAATTGCAAAGTTACGATTTAAATTCCCCGATAGGTACCGATCATAAAACGGAAAGGCAATAACGGGCGAAATCGAAATTGCAAAACAAGTTACAATTTGATTTGCCGATTCAATCGTATTTGCGATACTGGAAATGGTAAGCAAACAAGAGTTGGCTCTAGTTACTTTTAAATTGGGGTTTTTGTAAACTTTCTTTGTTGGGAACTTTTTGTCTTTTGCGAAAAGAAAAGTTTTGATACAATTTAGGAAAGGTCTCATGAAAGTTGTTTTTTCTTCTTAAGACCGTAGTTTATTTTCTTAAAACGGGCTTAATGAAGCGTATTGTGACATCGTGAACGAAATAATTATGTTTTTCATTAAGAATTCACAACTCGTGAACCAATTTGCAACAAAAAGTATAGCCCAAATTCGTCTGATACACTGCTATATGTCAAGGTAGGTAAAAAAAGAAAAGTCAAAAAGCATTTTTTCAGTAAATCTTTACAAGGAACCCTTTTACAAATCTTCTATACCTATAATTGATGTATCAACGTACAGCTAAAACCACTGATCGTAGAGACCTGAAACTTAGAGGGTGTGTTTTTTGCATGACGTAGGCATCCAATAAGAAAAGATTTCCGAAATTCTACCCCTAAGAGTGTAAAAAACGAGGGCAACGTTTGTATGGGACAACGTTATTCCTTGGTCCAATCTACTTCAAATTTTGCATAAACATTCTTTAACATAATTTAATGGAAGACGTTTTTCGTATTTTATTGAAATTCATCTCCTAACGGGGTTAAAAAGGGGTAGAAAGTATTTTTGAGGGTGATTTGTGTCGAAGTTAATATCAACACTCCTTTAGTGCTTTTGATTTAAATTACATTTTATTTTGACACACATGTTTGTAAACTCAATTCGATTATATTAAAAAAAAGTTGAACTCACATAAAATACTCTTTAGCATTGGAATGTCAAATATAAAAGAATATTTAAATCGGATTAGAATTCGAAATTTAAATTTTATTTGTTCTTGGATATTTGAATGAAAACTTACCTTATACCTTGATTTTCCTTCGAAAATTCCTTGGAAATCTCTTAGAATACTTACTCAGCAAATATTTGCGATTACTGTATAACTTGTTTGGAATTTCATTTTCACTTACCCTATAAAATAATGTTTGTACGTTTGTTTGCTTGTAAACAAATCACGCAAAAACTGCCGAACCGATGATAATGGGGCTTTCATTAATAGACAATCTAACTGCGGGATTTTAAGTGAATTTAGTGATACTGTTTAAGTATACTGCACTCCACCTATTTAAAAATATGTAATTTCTTTTGGTCATCTTTTTTTGTGTCCAAGACAAAAATGTAAAAATTTTGTGACGGGGTCCTCATTTCGGTTCTGCAGTGCTTATTTTTCTGGTACCAATATATTTAGATATAATAAATAAAAAATTAAATAAATAATGCTGGACAATGTTGGAATTAAGTCTAGGTAGGTAGGAAGATACTCTAACCCGCGGACGAAGGCGCGAGCGGGACAGCTAGTTACAATATAAATAATGAAGCAGTGTGGTAAAAATGTAAACAAAAGGCTTCTGTAAAAAAAACTAGAAGCAAAGCCGAGCTTGTTGCCTGATTTTGTGACTACTAAAATACCATTTGACGACCGATATGGCGCAGCGGGCGAATGTCCGCCTGTGACGCAGGAGGTTGCGGGTTCGATTCCCGCCTTGGGATAAATGTTTGTACGATCTGCAAATATTTATTCCGGGTGTTCTGGGTGTATGTAATGTATCGTATTAAGTATATCAGTCATCTAGTACCCATAACACAAGCTCTGCTTAGCTTGGGACTAGATGACGCTGTGTGAATTGTCCAGTATTATTATTATTATTATTTGTATTTTGATTGCAATTTTGTATTTCAGGCGAATTTATTCTTTGGATTTGCATCGGTACTGATGTGCCTGGCGACTGTCAGATGCACCAACAGCAAGTTTGTCAAAACGGTGCCAACCATTACCAACTCTCTCGTCAACCTTGGCAAGATGGAGATAGCATTTTATTTTAATGGAAAACACCCAGGTAACTTTAAACCAGCCCTGCCAACCAATATTTATTAAAGTTTGGTGACACTGCAATAGGTTTCTAACCGAATATTTAAGCGCATCTCGATTTAACACGTCTCAAGTCACGATTTCTCGACAGTTTGAAATGAAAAAAAAATGTATCACTTGAGACATGCTTCAATTTAAGTTGCGTTTGAGTATTTGGGAGTATATATATTTCTCTATAGCCTAAAAATTTTAAACAAGAGACTCAATTTCGAACACGTTCTAAATCCTCAATACGTTTGCCAGTTTTGTCATAGTTTGAAATAATTACGAATCAGCAGATTAAAGTCTTGAAAACGATACACGAAGTTTCGTATTGTCGTTTTAAGTTACACTGCGACGCATGCCAGGCAGCGACCACTTGACTATAGAATGGGTTACAGTGACCCGGCAGTGTAACTCAAAACGGCAGTACGAAACTCCGTTTATCGTTTTCAGGAGGAGGAGTTCATGTTGTATTAAAAAGATTTTATATCATCCCAAAAATTATTTCATCAAGTGGGATTTGAACCCACGACTTTTCCCTTAATACGGGGATGCGATAACCAACTCTTCCAAATCTTTCTTAAAATCTTTCGGAAATCTTTGTGATTTCCTTAAGTCCTGCACTTAAGGAAATCACAAAGATTTCCGCTAGCACTATAAAAACTAACAAACTATGCTGTATTAAACTCTTTGAATGCTTTACAGAAGACCCGTCAAAAGTATCCTATAGCCCTTCCATACCAAGCGTCCCTACAAGCAGGTCTCAAGTAATGGAAGCCCCGTGTCCATGCTCTTCCTTCAAAAGTTCCAAGGATTCTTTCCTTTCCGAACCCTCTGAGCTGATCAACAAGATTCTGAGAAGCAACGACCTGTTTAAGGACCCCACATCTGCCCACTGCTGCGATTCTCATGAGCAGATCCAAGAAAGCACTGTGTTCTTCGAGCTGGGTCCGAATCGTGCACCAATGACAATAAACAACCTGAAGAACCCCTTAAACCCCATGAAAGTTCCTCGTTTTCAAAAAGTAATGCATTCGCCATCTGGGGTTTTCCCAATGAGACCAAAAGCTATGGAAATATTTTTGTTTCCGAAGCGAAAAGATATAGCTAGCATGGACTTTTCAAAAATAATGACAAAACCAACTGTCGCAAAGGCTGAGATCCAGGTTGTAGGTGATAAAGAGATAAAGCCACTGAACGAAGGGGTTTCAGTAAAAAAGGATTTGACTAGTATGTTGGAAAAGAAAGAAAATGATATCGACAGTACCCTTAAGGTAGAAACATCTGTTACTAATGTGAATAATGCATTGTAAACTTTTAGTTAATAATAAAGTTTTAATGAATATCAGTATATCTCTTTATTTTTACGTACACAACATCTTGCTCCAAACTAACCATAGCTTGTACTATGGGAACCAGAGGACTGATAGAATACGTATAATTTTTTGTTTTGTAAATACACACTTAGAATTCAATATAACACCCAGATAGAGAACGAACATCTTTTTTCATCACTCAAATGTTTGTCCTTAGAGAAGATCGAACACACAACCTACAGCACAGAAAGCAGAGCAGGTAAGTATTCCAATTGGATAGGTCTGCAAAAGTAAGGAATATACACACCGATAAACAGGTTTATAATGATTTATTTGAAAAACCGGCGATATATAGGGTGGCTTGGTTCGCAAAATAAAAACATGACGAAAACAAAACTCAGTCAACTAGAAGAGATGCTAAGCACCCGTTGGAACAGCTAACTCACAAAGTCATAAGCAACAAAATGAGACAAGGTCATTGGCCAAAATCAAACTTTTTATATTGAGTACTAGTGATCGCTCTAATCAAAATCATAGACGATTATTTCTTAGATAAACTTTCACGAACCCTTCCTTCAAGTACCTACGTATTTTGTGGAAAGAATACCAATAACCTAGGTAATCAAGAAACAATCAATCTACATACAGGTGTTTCATTTCGCAAATGTTTCATTGTGTATATCGGTCATTATATTTTCAAAAAAACTAGGGATTCTTACTAAAACCCGTGCGAAGCCAGGACGAGCCGCTAGTGTGTTAATATGCAAATTCGTCTTATAGCGATTTTTTTTTAAATTATTAGTCATTATGCGTCAGAACTATCTGGTCTGAGGTTTCTTTGGGGTTGGTTTGTTATAATTTCATTTAGTAGTAGTATGAGTTCTTTGTGAGGAGCTCGTCCGGGGAAGTACTACCACCATGCCTATTTCTGCTACAACCAGCTTGATGTGTTCGTGTTTGAAGGGTGTGGGTGTCGGTGAAATTACAGGCACATTAGGCTTAACACCAGCGTGTCTCAAGTTAATGGACGCGGAGCAGTGCATCGTAGGGTACGTTCCTAATGAGCTTGACCTACGAGGCAATACTTTGTTATAGGCGATGGTAACCACTTAACATCAGATGGGCCATCTGCTTTTTCCATTAGTAAGTGTTATGAAAAATCCAGTATTTTCCAGTACTCCAGTTTCACAGTAACAGGTTATTACCGGCTAACTCAATAAAAAACCGAGAGCATGTTCCTTCAGGTCGAATAACTAGCCTTTTATCAAGCCATCTCTAACCACTTACCTTGTGACTCAACCATTGCGCGCTCACACGTGTCCCATAAAACAGCTGTAAAGTTAAAGGGCAACAGACGTCATCCATATCAATATTCTCGTAAAACAGATACGCTCAAGCCGTGATCGGTATAACGAGTACGTGAGGGTTGTGCAGATAGCTTCATTTACATTCTGTAACGGAATTATCTACAGGTAATCATCTCTGATGGAGGTTGCTTGATTGTCCACAGAGTAATTACTGTTTTTGTGGGTTTTTGTTCAAAAAAGGTTTTATTGTGGAACGTATTATGTATCTGTTCCTTTGTGTAGAATATCTGAGGGCCAATTCTCGTAACAGATTATCATGAAATTCAAGGTTCGATCTTGTCAATTGACCAAATGGTAATTCTTTGAAACGGACATTTCAGGCAGCCCCAATTTTGATAATCAAATTCTAGTAGTTCTAGTAGTAGTAGAGCTCTTAGTGGACAGCATGTCCAGGGCAGTCTACCACCATGCCTATTTCTGCCGCCAAGCAGCTTGCTGTGTTCCGGTTTGAAGGGTGTGGGTGCCGGTGTAATTACAGGCACACGAGACTTAACATGTATGCCTCAGTTTGATGGGCGCAGAGTAGTAAGTCATAAGAGCGCGTTTATAATGAGCGTGACCTGAGAGGCAATGCTCTGTTATAGGTAATGGTAACCACTTAACATCAGATGGGTCATTTGCTTGTTCCAGCAACAAGTCACATATTAAAAAAAAGTAGGTTCAATCTCGTATTAGCTCTAAAAAATGAGATTTGTGCTTTTGAGCCTTGTTCATACGAACAGAGCGATCGTTTGACAGGTTCATATTATGAGTGTTTGTAGCGTCGTCACCGTCGGATAAAATAAGGAAGGGAGTTCTAATGTCATGGGTTCGAATCCGATTGTGCACCAATGGATTTTTCTATCCGAAAAATATATGTGCACAATGTTGTCAAATGGCGAAGAAAAACACCGTGAGGAAACCAGTTAGTATTCTAGCAGCTTGCAACCTATCACATATAGAATTGTAACTACTGTAAAATTTGGGTATGCGACAAATGTAATATTTGGACGTACCTTTGACTTCCTTAGACCTCAAAGAATCTTGAATTGGTACTTGGTACTAAAAGACCTGAGAATACATACCATGCCTGGGGATTAAAGCCAAACTCAAAGTCAAAAGGTATTTATTCCATAGAATCAAAGTGGTCACATAGACGTTTTTGAAAATACGTGTCTTTAAGAATTTCATAGTTTACTGTAAACTAGACTTTTACAAAACATTCTGCAAACCAAGCTCAGATGGCTAGGTACGTTAACGACCTTTACGACCTTACAGCCACCACGAGGCAGGCGATTCTGTGCTTGAAATAAAGCTTTTTCAATTCCAACTATCCTGTTTCCCAGCACTTTAAATGCTGTCGTCACACCTCCATTGGAAGAGATCTTATTATTCTATTGGCAGATGCCTACCACTGCCTAAGGACGTTTGTGTGATGGCATAAAGATTTGTTCTCTGCCTGGGTAAAAAAAACTATTCTTAGTTTGCGGCTAATAAAGTCCTCTTCATCGATGACGGCGACCCTAATTAAAACTGAAATTATAGAATATGATACCTACTTTTTCCTAGCGCGAGCTCTTATGTGACTCGACAGACAAATACCCGATTACATGTGAAGCAGAATTGTATGTGTGTATAGGTGTAGGAGGGTTTTGGTCCTTCTTTGCGTATTTAGCATTTTCTGTTGAGTGTTTCATGTCGAGTTTCCTGGAATGTATACCTTATGTACCTTATGGTAAATTGTAGAGCGCCAAGATGACCTCTGTGAAGCAAGCAAGCAATTAGGTACTGCCGGTACCGAGTAGGTATGTATGTAGCGAACGAGTCTCACAAATTTGCCAGCAAAATGTAAGCTTTTATTTACTGTAGGAGGATGGAAAATGTCAGCAGTCAGTACACGTGTCGGCGTACGTCAGTACACATTTTACAATGTGAAACACGTTTAAAGGATGACTCATGCTACACCGTGTCGGGTCCGAGACGAGTGTCGGCTTTAGCACGGTCAACTAAAATTACATTATATAATGTATGAACACATTATTCTACACCGAGCGGCAACCAAGAAACGGCCGAGGAACGGACAACGCTCGGAAATAACTCTGTCCACTCAAAGTCAAAGTCAAAAAGCATTTAGTCAGTAATATCCGCAGCGAGCATCTTAAAACGTCTTAAATCTAGGAGAATCTAAGAGCCAGTTCCTCGCGACCAAGCCTAGAAGAACCGGCAAGAAACTTACGGCTTGGTTCCTACCGTTTTCTGTATGATCCTGTTACAAAATAATAATAATGTAAATAATGAAGCTCCAGTGTGGTGCCAATCTAACTTTTTAAGATGATTGCAAGACAGAAACTCCATTTTCTTGTAGTTGAAGATTTATCAGATACTTCATCGTCCAGAGCAATGGCAATAGCCGCAAATTCAAGTTGCAACACTAGCTTTGCTCTGGCGAATATACTGCATCACGGCGCAACGGTAATTGCTCGGACCCGTCTTTGTAATGTAATCAGGCACGGGCCCGACTCGGTGGCCGTGCTACGACTGGAACTCGGCTCGGACCCGACAGGGTCTAGCGTGAGTCATCCTTAATCCCTAGGGATGCTACAGATTCCCGGGGTTCATTTTTTATTGAGTTTTAGAGTAGTTTTTATGCAGTTAACGGGTTAATTTACGGGGTTTGCGCATCTAGATTTATGCAAGTATTTTTCATTGATATTTCGATGGATACTCGTATATATGAAAGAAAGACCGTTAGAATATACTGGTTTGTGATAATTCTGCTCAAGTTAAATTATATTGAACGAGTCCACTATGGGTCTCCCTCGTATTTTATGAGGCGGTTGCATGGTCACTACACTTGGCACGGATTTGTGACCGCAGTATTAGTGTTAAGGGAGGCTAGCACGAACAAATCTTCTTTCTTTGTTGACAGTTGCGTTACATTGCGCTGTATCAGTAACTCTGCTGCAGAGTGTCGCTTGGTCGCCGCGTAGTATAACTCAAATGTTAGTGCGATACGTTAACGGTACTAATGATAATGTAATTACTCTGTATTATGGGTTCAACTTACTGTTTATCTTTCCTCTGCTGCCGCTTCTTCTTAAACGCCCTCTTGACTCTGAGGAGGAGAAACGCGGCGCGGTCGATAGTCAGAACCGACGGCCGCTTAGCGGCGTTGGGTTCGTCCATCTCCTCCGTCTCATCGCACAACCTCAGGCCGGGCCATCGCTGCTTCGTGGCGATTCGCGTTTTGACCTCCTTACTCACGCCCCTTACGCACTCCGTTTTCAAAGCATTTTAGAATACTTTACTTAAGTACATACTAGTAGTACCACAAAGCTTACACAGATGATAACACTTCACTGAAATTTGCAAGTGTCATTTCATAGACCGATAAAAAAATGCACGCGCACCGACATAGAACGTATCGTACCTGAAATAAAAGAAATATTAAAGTTAGTAATGTTGTAAAAATGATTTAATTAAAATTCATTATATTAAAATCAATAACTTATTTTAATCTGGGATCATAAAACGAAAATAAAAAATCAACATTTCTAATTACATTATTGCTTTTAAATTCATTAAAAGAGCTCAAAATTGAACTAGATAAATCCATAATTAAATTCACGGGCTAAATTAATGAACATTTTGGGGCAACGGATGAAAACAGTAAATCTCTGGATAATTAATGGATTCAAATTCTATGGTATAATTAGGGAGGGTACGTCACGTATCCCTGTAAAAAAAGAGCGTTGTGAGAATGAATTAAATAAATAAATAATAATACAGGACAATCCATACAACATTATCTAGCGAGCTTGTGTTATGGGTACTAGATGACTGACATACATTACATTCGACCGCCGCTCCACATCGGTCGCCATATCTTGGAATTGTTAACCAGTTCACATTGAATTGACACCACATTGGAGCTCGAAGACAACAATTTTAACAATTTTAATGAAAAACCGTCTTCTTGGCGTTGAATGTCACATCTATCAGAAGTTGTTCTATCCAATATAAAAATGTATCCCTATTTTGGTCACGCCATCACGCGTTTCGCTAATTCTTTTTTGTTGTGTGTGTCATGAAAAGGTTCTTGCATTAAAAAAATTAAGAAAATTGCGCAGAAACTCAGAAAGATAATCGACGTTTACCGCCCAACGGAGTGGACACGGGTCAGGTAGAGCAAAATTATTTTAAAATTATGAAGAACATGCTTCATAATCCTAATTCGTATATTACTGTAACCAAAACCATACAAAAAAACAAGTCTGCTTTAGACCACACTAACCACACGACTGAAGAAAATGTGTGCTTGCACCTCTCTCTCTTGTCCTACAGAAATATACGAAACGTAACTCTCTTTCTCTTTCTATCTTCACTAACTTATACCTCCTTCTAAACTTTCGTTCGCCTCGCCCGATCACACTTTTCGTAACGCTCTCGTCACGCATTCACCAGTTCACACCCCAAGTCAAGCGTACGTAAAGCGGTTTTACTTCTATAATTAAGGAACCAAACCGAATTTGTTGCTTAATTAGACTTAGATAAATGGGGAATATCTTCAAATCTAAGATGTGAACAGATAAATCTATGACAGACTTCATTGCCTGTGATTTACTCTGTGGAAGGATGAACGTCTGTCTACACTGACACCATCTAAATTACAAAATTGATTAGGTGACTTACTGGCTAACTGACACTGAAGTCATCAAAATTAGTAAGGTCTTCTCTTCTCTCAGAAACGACGAACGAAGTTTCGTATTGTTTTTAATATTTTTTTTATTTCGAAAACAGAACGATCACGGTACGGTAAGTACTTAAAATAAGTATATATTAAAGCTAATGCATAATCCAACAAAGTTTCAAAGTCACTGCCAAAAAGATTTTGTTAATAAAATATTGGTCACCGCGCGAAATCTTTCTCGTCGTCTAAAGAGACGCAGGTCTACTCTTAGAAACGATAAGCGATTTTTTGTATTGTCGTTTTGAGTTACAATACGCGACATGTCAAGCAGCATCAGCTTGACTTTTGACGGCTACCAAGTTGCCCCGCAGTTTATTACAAAACGACAATACGAAACTTCGTTTATCGTTTCTAAGAGTAGACCTGCTGGGTAAGAAAACAAAAGCAACTGTAATAACAGGCTTTTAACAAGACACAAAAGCTGAGTGCAGTATGGACAGTGACATGTTTGAACACGGCATATCCATTTTCCCCAACAACTGATATGATGGCACTTTTATGAGATAGTGATTTAACATTGTTATGGTTGGGGAAAGCTACTGTTCCTTGCTAAGATATTTTGGAGAAAATGAGGACAGAAAAGAGATATACGTGAGTATGGACATAAAAAGGACCGATGCGTTACGATAGTACGAAACTTTGGACGGAATCTTTCTCCTATCCTAGAAGCTTCTCGTGGTTATTCTGAATATTATCATCTAAAAACAAAACTACAGGCGTTAAATCACTTCGTACAATCAAGGAAAAAGTAAATTAACAATTTATTCATTTTTATAGTGCTGGAAACAAATATTATCCGACTCCGGGCATAACTTTTGGCCACCTAATGGAAAATGATCACCGTTGCCCATGGACACCTGCAACACTAGAATATAAGAGCTCACGGTACCTTTAAAAATTTTACGTTTTTGGTCCTTATTTGTAAACACTGAATAAACTGGCATATTATTGCAGACACAACTTTCTCAATAAAACGAGAGGTTCCTCCCTGAATCGATGAATAGACATTGAATTAAAGGGTTCAAACGAATTGCCCACCATTCTTACGGCCCTTTGAATAAATGCGTAAAGGTATATTCATAGAAAACGGCGAGAGTTATGATGGTTGTAATTTGTTTTACTTTACTGTGTACTTATTTGTGTTATTTGACTAAAATTTTTAGGGTATAATTTGTTTTAGTGCGAAGAGAGTGTACCTACTAAGAAAGGAATTTTTTGAACCTCAACCCCAAAAACTGCAGCGAGAGGTAAAGTTGGTATAAAAACAGGTGTGCGCGAACGAAATCACTCGTGTTTTCACTAGTATATGTATATGCAGTAAACTAACCGTTTAAATAGTATCACAAAAACCCTCGAAAAACACTTTAATATCAAGATTTCACATTAGTGTATGAAAACGGTCCGGTCACGTATAATTTGGATGTCTTCAAGAGAAGAGTGAATAGGTATCTTCTAAGTAAACGTGCTACACCGTCGACTGCATCATCACTTAACATCAGGTGAGATTGCGGTCAAACGCTAACCTATTAAAAAAAACACCAACATAGTTTTTAGAACCAGTAAGTTGGTCCAGGCCATATAGATCGTAGAACCGAAAACCGCTGGGAAATAAAAGTTCTCAAATGTCGACCACAAACCGGAAGACGAAGCGTAGAACGTCCTCCTACCCGATGGGCTGATGACATTGTTAAGATCCCTGAAAGTTGATAGATGGAAGGGGCTCAAAACCGTTCTTCCTGGAAACATATGGGGAAGCCTAGGCCGCCCCATATGTGGACATAGGTCCAGCTATGGACTTCTACAGGCTGTTGATGATGATAAAGTAAAATAAACGGTTCCTCGCACATTTGATGTACGTATCTTATCTTAACAAGCCAATATTAATACAGTTACCTATTATGTCTGAGATAGGAAAGAAAGCCGAAAACCGGGCTCAGTGGCACGTCTTGGGAGAAGCCTACGTCCAGCAGTGGACTAATATAGGCTGATGATGATGATGATGATGAGGAGGAAAGAAAGAAGAAGAAGAAAACATGTTTATATTTGACCTTATATATTACTGTATGTTATTTGTACTACACAAGTTGTACACATAAACAGTAGCGCGTATACTATAAACAAAAAAAAACAGTGCCTTCATAGTTGAAGGTTGTAAACTATATACCTACCTACTTAGCAGTAAAGTTTGTGTTACTTGGGGTAAGAGTTCGCCAGAGATACGTCCAAATACCTGGCACATGCTTACTTTTTCACAAAAGATTCGCAAGATAATCACGGCAGTTTCCTGTAGCTGAAAGTTGACCTATTCCGTGTACACAATCTCCTGAGTACAGAAATAAACTTTATCCTCATAAATACTTTTGCTATCTTTTAAACAAACTAGTGTTTAGGACGTGGTACGGGTAACAATGGAAGACAATTTTATAATCTTGTTACCGTGTTCGTAGCGTCGTGGAATATCGTAGCATTTCGAAGATCGTGCTGATTTGTGATATGCCATTTTATTTTTCAAACCACATGCTCAATAGCGTCTAGGTTCATCATCATGTTATATGACATGATGATGAACCTATCCAAAAGCTAGTCATGATAAACTAAGGTCAATAATATTGAATTTCATTATTTACGATGATATGTAACTGTGTGATTTTTTTTATATTAAAAAAATTCAAAAAACCGGCCAAGTGCAAATCGGACTCGCGCACGATGGGTTCCGTACCATTATCTATAATAAAAAATCACGTTTGGTGTATGAGAGCCTCCTTTAATATTAATTTTATTCTGTTTGTTAGTATTTATTGTTATAGTGGCAACAGAAATACATCATCTGTGAAAATTTCAATTCCCCCAAAATTAAAACATCACAAGGCTTATTTGATCGGGTTCGATTAACTCTCGATAGCGCGTGGGCTTAAATCCCACGTGGGAATATTTATTGGGATAACATAAAATGTTTATAAATAATTATACTGCTTATTGATTTTTTTAGTAAACCAGATTGTAAATAAGTAAATATTTATAATGGACCTATACTTCAGAGTACGGTTATATATGGAGCGCTATGGCCTTGCCGCTGTATAAGTAATCTTCGAATAACTATCTACCGCATAATAAAAACTAGTTATTATTATGCGATAAAAACTATTTCACGGGTCTTCAAGAGTTTGGACGAACTTTATCACAAAGAGCTCTATTATACTGTTGAAGTTTCAGAAAAAATAACTTCTTGAGTATAAGTTGTACGTTAATGTAATAAATACTTCGTATCTTCAAGGACCTGTGCCAGTATAAATAGACCTTGCAATATCGGGATCATTAATCTACGGTGACCTATATACGGAACACTGTACAGTTCAAAGTTCAAACCATGAGGTACCTTTTGCTTTTAGTTTGCACCTTATCCGCTACGGCCACAACGGCTACAGCTAAACCGTATTTGTATCGCAACCCTACACACAGTGGCTTACACATAATAATAATAATATAATAATAATAATATTGCTGGACAATCCACATATCATCATCTTGTCCCAAGCTAAGCAGAGCTTGTGTTATGGGTACTAGATGACTGATATACTTAATACAATACATTACATACATAGATATTTTTTATTACACATAGTAAACACCCAGAACACCCGGAATAAATATTTGCAGATCGTACAAACATTTATCCCAAGGCGGGAATCGAACCCGCAACCTCCTGCGTCGCAGGCAGACATTCGCCCGCCGCGCCACATGTACTCATTCCCAACCCAATAGCTCATTATGGTTTAACTCTGGAATAGAGGATCCGTTTTCTGTCATATCTGGAAGCAATATAATAAAACCGGCCAAGTGCGAGTCGGACTCGCGCACGAACGGTTCCGTATCGTAATAAAAACGGCAAAAAAATCACGTTTGTTGTATGAGAGCTTTCTTAAATATTTATCTTATTCTGTTTTTAGTATTTGTTGTTACAGTGGCAACAGAAACACATCATTTGTGAAAATTTCAACTCTAACTATCACGGATCATAAGATACAGCCAGATGACAGACGGACAAACAAACAGACAGCGGAGTCCTCCCGGAGCGGAGCGGTCCCGTTTTACACTTTGGGTACGGAACCCTAAAAACGTGCTAAATAATAAATAAATAATAATAATAATGCTGGACAATCCACACAGCATCATCTAGTCCCAAGCTAAGCAGAGCTTGTGTTATGGGTACTAAAGATGACTGATATACTTAATACAATACATTACATATATAGATATTTTTTATTATACATAGAAAACACCCAGAACACCCGGAATAAATATTTGCAGATCGTACAAACATTTATCCCAAGGCGGGAATCGAACCCGCAACCTCTTGCGTCGCAAGCGGACATTCGCCCGTCGCGCCACATCGGTCGTCACAAGCTAAGGCCACATTATTCCTTTTTTCCAAAGTATGTTCGAGTCGGTAGTACATAAACAAAGGCAATGTTACGAGTACGTAGCCATAAAGCGTCCAGGTTAGCACTCCATAAAAGTCATCACCTTTTGACCCAAAAAAGTTCAATAAAACCACAATAAAGTAAGAAAAGCTCATCATTGTGGGTAGTTACTGACTTATGATCCATATAAAATTAAGTACTTTACCTTTTTAGTTCAGGGTTCAGAACTTGAAAAGTCTATAGAAAAGTAGACACCGAGAAAAATGGATTTCGAGCCTAAAGTTAAAAAAGTCTTACACCGTTGAATTGTAATTATAACACTGGGCGAGTTTGTAACGTTTAGAGCCTGTCCAGAAGGCGCGATTTACGCGCGTGTCCTCTCGCGCGTTTAAATTTGTATTGCGTCCAGATGCGGCGAAATCACACGCGCGTGTGATGAGACGGATTTGGTCAATAAAAAGTTCCGTGTCAAAGTTTTCACGCTCCATATTTAATTGAATACGTCCACTCGCCACGGACACGCGCGTAGTACTGGACGCTGCAATGGCGCCGGAGTATCTCGACTCACGCGCGTACGCGCGTAAAACGTGCGAGTCGAGAGTCCCGCTCATTGCAAGCGTTTTACGCGCGTGTGAGGTAACGTGCGAGAGCATCTGGACGTATGTAGCTCTAGTATCTCGAGAACGCGCGAGTGCCTACGCGCGAGTGGACACGCGCGTAAATCGCGCCTTCTGGACAGGCTCTAACGTTAGTTTTTGCCTTTCAAAGTGAATACGTCAAAATTATACCGTCTATTACACTTACACAGAACGACCGGAACAACTTCATAAGACGTTTCTGTTTTTTATTACGTTTGGTCGGTTTTTTGCCTTTATACGAACCAAATCGGCACTTTCCGCTTTTAATTTTTCTCAGTGTAGGTTTAGTATTGAATTGAAACACTCCAGAGGATCAATTCTTGTAACAAAATATCATCTAATTCTAGTTGTGATTGTGTCAATCTCCAAATGTACTCACCGTAGCATTTATCTCAGATAGGCCAATGAAACTCTAGTTTCAATCTCGTCTCAACTCCAAAAAATGAATTAAGCCTCTGGACTTCGCGTGGAATAAAACTGCTTTTATCAGTTATTTAGGTACTTATAAGTTTGGAAAGGACATAACCCCAAAGATTTCTAGTCATCCTTGATATTCTTCCTTCTTCCCTTCTTTCAAAACTTCATTTAGATAGTACCAGTAGTAGTAGAGCTCTTATATCTGCCGCCAAGCAGCTTGCTGTGTTTCGGTTTGAAGGGTGTGCGTGCCGGTGTAATTACAGGCACACGAGGCTTAACACCTGTATGCCTCAGGTTGATGGACGCAGAGTAGTGCATTGTAGATTGTAGGGCACGCTAACGAACGTGACCTGCGAGGCAATGCTTTGCTATAGGTCATGATAACCACTTAACATCAGGTGGGCCATCTGCTTGTTACATCAACAAATCACATAACAAAAAAACCTAATAGTAGAAAAATCTTATTTTTAATTACCTTACTACCGCTATCAAGACTATAACCATTTATAACAAATTTAGGGCTTTAGTGCCATATTTTAATCAACGTTTACGACTCAAAGATCATAAGAAACGATGCCGTATAGAAGTCTATTTCTAGCGAGTAGTCACCATAAATAGAAATGTCATTCATAACTTTATCCGTAAACAGAAATAACATAACCCGTAAAATTCGATTTCTGTCTCCATATCTCCCATGGAAGTCGTTATAGACGAATAAGGGAATGCATAGGCAGATGGGTAATAAACCCCGATACTGCCGCCACCAGTCAACCTGAAATGCATGGTGACCAAGGCAAATCACCTACTTCCAAGTATGAGGAAGGCCAAAGTCCAGTTGTGAACTTAGACTGATAATGCGACAAGGTATTAGAACTCTCTAATAAGGTAACTACCCTAAAACTTAGTCGCTTGTCGACGGTGCGAGCTGAGTAGGAAGACAAGACAGTCAACTAGTATGTTTTTGAACTAATCATACACAAACAGATCTGGGGCTAAATTCTTAAAACGAAATATCAAGTTTGAATCGCGTCAAATGGTATCTCAAAATGGTATTCTTTGAAACTGAAATTTCAGACAGACCCAATTTCGACAATCAAATTCTTGTTTTAATCTTACCACAGCTCAAAAAATTTACGAGAATTGGGCCTTTATCTGTAGTAAGAAAAACACAGACTGTTGCTCGGGCCACGGGCACAAGCAAGCACTCAAAGCCAACGTCGGTCACGGAACAAATCTGAGCATTCGATCGTGCGTATATTCGGAGAAACAGATATGCTCGCCAGATGGCATATAAAACCGCCACATATTACAACTTGATTTTGCTTCAAAAGAGACAACAGTTTTTATTAAAATCGTGATAACAACAGATGCGTGCATGTGACGCAAAATCACGGATCGAGTTATCGAATTCGATTTGAGACGCGTCTGTTGGGTAAATCTGTGCGTGCGTAGTTTGGAAGTATTTTTTCATGCTTTTTGTTTATTTTTATCTTTTAAAAATACTCTGTGGTGTTTGAATTGTTTTTGAGATATCGCGCGTTTAGTGGAGTTGTGGCGACGATTAGGTTTCGTTAGGTTCAGTGTATTATCATATATTTTTTTGTAATAGTAGAACACTGTATAAACAGCTCGCGCGGAGAAGTATTACCTTTTATTTTGTTTAATGCTAATGCTCGTGGAACAACCATATGGCCCACCTGATGTTAAGTGGTAACCATCACCTATAACAAAGCATCGCCTTGTAGGTCACGCACGTTAGATTCGTCCCTTACGGTACAGTAATCTGCGTCCACCAACCTCAGGCATACGTACTGGTGTTAAACCTCATGTACAAGCTAAAAAGCCAAATTGTACTAACTTATACCATAGAAATATTATTTATTCGATTCATTATCTGTTGTGTATACTTAATTTCCTTTCAAACAAACTTCCAATGTAACTTTGGTCGGCGGCAGTGGCCAGTACTTAATTGTTTATTTGGAGGAAATAATTCGATCATCTTGGTTACTTGGCTCTGTTTATAAAGTTTAAAATTAAATAGTAGCTGAGGTTTCCGATAGGCAAACGATGCTATCTCTAACTACCTCTCTTAGACAACCTCGAAGAGTCTAGGTACTTGGAACTAAGAGACCGAAAGGGATATTTACCGTGTTTGGGGATTAAAGTTGTAATGCGATTTTTTTTTTTCTATGCTATCTCTTTTTCATCATGAAACTGAAAACGACCAATAGATTGATCAAATAGAAAGAAAGAAAGAAAGAAAATACATTTATTTTTGGACACACAGCACACAAACAAATACAGACAATAAATAAAAAAAAAATACTAATTGGTTTCCTCACGTTATGATTTTTCAACATTTTAGAACACTGGAATTGGCAACATATTTTTTTTTTTAATAGAAAACTCTATTGGCGCACTACCATACATAGGATCAAAAGGCGGGATTACTTTCACTAGACCACCTGTGCTTATTGTAAATAACGCTCTAATATTGTTTAGAGAATTCAAGAAATTAAATACTGAAATCTTTGTCAGTATATTATGTTAAACAGTCATCAACCCTGGATAGAATTTAAACGCGAAACTCAATTCAGACCGATGTTATATCCGTATTTTGCAGCGACAAATACCATTACACTGCCGTTAAGTTATTTAGTATCGGAATGAGTATTTACGATGAATTTTACGGACCAATGCACTTTAGTTTCATTATGGCCATTTCTGAATTGAAATTTCTTGTATTCATCATCATCATCAGCCTACGAAGTCCTTTTCTGGACATAAAAAATTGTGGACTTTTTAACACGAGATATTTATTTATTTACAATATTTTTGCACAACAATTTTTGAACGATATAAATGTTAAATCTTCAGTACCTACCGTAAATAGTTTTTTATGAATCTTGGGCATATAACATCTTGAAACATACTCTGAAAGAGATCGCTTTTCAGCGATAAGACGACCCATTGTACATTCTTTGCTGTTGTTTAATATTATTATACCTTCGTACGCGAGTCCGACTCGCACTTATTTTCTCTCATTGTCACTTTGTACAAGCCATTTGTCATTCATTCGGAGTTTTAGATAAAAGCTAAGTTTCTCCGCTCCATTACTCTTATCAAGTAAGATAGACAAAAACCAAGGAAGTTAGCAATAACTTTAAGTTTAAAGGCTTTGAGTTTCAACAAACGTTTTTCGTAACCCTAAAATCAATGTCTCTTGTGAAGATTCCGATTTCCACTTACCGGTAGAATACGTGGGAGGTGTTGTGTAGTGTTGTTGCTAACACAATGGAATGACTCCTATTACAAGTGTGAAATATGACATATTTTCTATAGCAAACCTGTCATATTTGTCACTTGCAACAGGAGCTTGTTAGCAGCAGAAGATACGCAATCAGAGGGCAGGTAGAATCACGTCTTAGGAGTCTTGCATTGATACCATACCGAGGCGGTATCGATGAAACTATAGTAGACCCAACTCTAGTCGCAAATTAATATGCTTGCTGTGATTGTTACAACTATATGTGATGTTTATCGGCTTGCGTTAAATATGAGTATAATATTGGCTTTTGCGATTTATTACGGATAGTGTAAATTGTGAAATTCGAATGCTTATCTGGTCCTTTGTGCCTATAGTTTATTTATTTTCAGTATATAGTTAGTTGTATGAGTACTAAGAGCGTGTTTAGACGATGAGAAAGATTCTGTGTGGCTACCGCACGGCGGCCGCGCGTTTGTAGAAAACAATACCAAGTCTTCACCAAATATCGTCTCAATATTCTAGGCAGCATTCCTGTCAAGTGGCCAACTAGCTAAGCGGTTTTTTACGCGATTGACCCGCGGTTGGCTGCTTGACATTTCAAGATAATTCAATAAGACATAGAACATTGAGACTAGACTATACAATACTATACAGGAAACGATATTTTCCCAACGAAATCTTTCGCGTTGCATAAACACGCCCTAAGGATGTTTCTTCATGGTTACATTGAAAAAAATAAATTCTTATATTTACTAGATTTTATTATCATGCATATCTCGATCGATGTGTGATTTTTAGGATATTTTTTCTATTAACTACTTAGCTTTATAGTAAAAGACATAATGCTAGGATAAACTATAAAAACAGTTCTTAATATACCTAAAATACCTATAAGCTTGAAATATTTAAGCGAATCATATTTTTAAACTCCCTCCCACGATAATTGTATTTTTAATTCGTTAGATATTTTAATTATAACTACATGGCACCGTAGAAAGCACCACTATCCAGAGCTGTGAAGCGGGCACCGAAATTATTTTTCCTTACAAATTTCAGAAGCAGATGCGGTCTGTGTAGGTCTTGTTAGACTGACTGGGGAGCCCTTTCAGAAAGTAATTTAAAGTTCGTGCTATGGTGACTTATACGCGCTGAACTTTCCGGGTACCCTACTAACTCCGTAATTATTTTTACTATCTTCATCCCGCGGGTTCGCCCGTAGTTTAATTAATAAAGCTTCAAAAACTAAGTCGTAAGGTTCTCTATTTTTTTTCCTTTCTTTTTTTTGTAAGTTTTTTGCCTGCCTCCCCTTACTGTAAGCGATTGCACGATGTCAAAAACGATGGCAAATTTGCCGTTTAACGCACATTACCAGACCAACCAGACCGTGTTCTAGTAGTGGCGATGGGCATGCAACCGGTCACGTATGGAATACTATCTACAGCAAAATGTAGGTATGTGCCAAATGTAATATTTGGATATACCTCTGACTACCTTCCTTATATAAAACCTTCCTCAAAGAAACTTGAGTTAGTAACTGTTTGAAATATTTATTTTCTTTTAAGAATTAAAATTCACTTACAAAGAAAAACCTAGTTGGTAAATGATTAGTGCGCCTTTTAGCTATATAAAGATAAACTATAAAAATATTACAAAATAATGCTTTACGTTAGCTAAAGTAAGGTAGGTAAGTACATGCGTAAACTAAACTAATAAATTAAAGTGATGTCAACAAAAAGTTATTACAAACTACCCACCACAACCGACATTATGAACAATGGTTCTAACAATAGGCTCAATAAGGTCTGTGCCACAGTGAGTAGCTATGCAGAAATATAAAAATAGCGTTAGCAACTACTTGGTACAAAGAGATCTGAGGGGATATCTACCATGCTTGGGGATTAAAGTCGTGAAGCTATTTCTTTTTCGGTTTTTTGTTGTCATATTGACAAAAAAGGTAAGAGTAGAAGAGTCTGCTAAATCTAACCTCGTCTAGACATTTTAAAGGAAACAGACACTAAGTCACGGAATAACTTATAGCCTCTACGGTAAGCCAGAAGACAAATAAAGCCATTGAACCGATTTCACAAGATTATTTAGCAGGAGAGCAGTTTGACTAGACAGTTTTATTAAAAAAGTTTTTAACGTTTTCTACTTCGACGAAAATATGTTGTGTGCCCAAAACTTACGCACATTTTAAGTATGAGTGGAAATACTGAGAATTTATACTCAACTGCTTGTTTTCGGCTGAATCAGCTTTTTTGCATTTGAGGAGAATAATACTATCTGCTAATTATATACATACAGGGCGTAACTTATTAAAAAATAAACACGAAATAAAAATTGTCACTTTTTGTCTGTTGTTCCGTGTTTTTGGCATCAAAATTTCGGTAATACACGGTAAAATAAACATAAGTACCTAATTAACTTAACACGTAAAATACTAAAACAGCAATGAAATCGCGCTATAATATATGACGACCGATGTGGCGCGGCGGGCGAATGTCCGCTTGCGATGCAAGAGGTTGCGGGTTCGATTCCCGCCTTGGGATAAATGTGTGGACTGTCCAGCATTATTTATTTATTTATTAAAAAATTAAAAAAAAAAAAGGAATATCAATTCAAAATTAACAAACAGTCCACACAGCTCAATGAATCTAATTACCTTTTTCTAAAGTGAGACACCTTTCACTGGCATACATTTTTAATGTTTTTTTTGACCGTCATTATTTTCACTTCAAAACGTTTTCCTTCGACTAATGGGTTTAAGCGTTTTCCTCTTTTTTAACAACCACAAACGTTACCACAGAGACATTTGCTCTTAATTTTTCTTCATCCACCTAACATAGTATCTTTAGGTAATGAAAAAAACTGAAGCTCACTTTTTTAATACGACTTGCTAATGGAACAAGCTGATGTTAAGTGAAGTAGAACTCTTAGTGAAGGGCTCGTCCGGGGTAATACTACGATCGTACCTAATTCTCCCGCCAAGCAGCTTGCTGTGTTCAAGTTTCAAACCTGAACTACAGACAGAACAAATTACAGACACATGAGGCTTAACACCTGCAATACGAAGATTCGTATTGTCGTTTTGTAATAAACTGCTGAGCAACCAACGCTGTATAACACCCCAATTTTTACCCCAATAAAAATCGCAATTGACTAAACAATTTTCTAATATCGCATGCTATACAGTGGAATATGGTAGATCATAATATAAAAATCGCAACATATACTTCTCACCCATATTCGCAATAAAGTTAATTTGAATTTGAATTTAAATAAATTATGGAACTTGCGTGCCGATTTACGTCAACATCGGTTGAAAAATGCGACTTGTAGGCGAGAACAGACAAACGGACGAACAAAAGCATTTATGGCCAATCTCGACACTGCGGCGTTTCGCTCGGTCAATTAAGACGAGATTGATGGCCGAAGTACTTAAACATATATATCTAGTTAGCTACAGCTAACCTATAAACGGAATGTCAAACGTAGTGACCCGTTAAGCTGCAGATAAGGCGGACCTGAGGTGTTTGCTGGTGAATATCAGACAATACCTTCTAGACGAGCTTTTGTTTTAAGCATAAGAGCTGACCTAGCGAGAGCCAAGACCATACGGCCTATTTAATTTTAAAATTGCTCTATAAATATATAAAAAATAGTAGCAGTAGCTTTTGGTAAAGAGCTCGTTTACGTAAGTACTACCACCATACCAATTTCTACCGCCAAGCAGCTTACGGAGTGACGGACGTAAAATTACAGACACATGAGGCTTAACAACTATATAGGTATACTTTAGGTTAATAAGATACGTTCCTAACAAATATTTAAACAAATTTCTCTATTTGGTTAACTTTTAAATTATTTTACTTTAACATATATTTTCTGTCGCCAAGTAATGATGCTCGTTTCGGTCTTTACCTCTCTATGTATATCAATTGACTTACCCATAGGTACTTCACGTGACCTGAATATTTTCAGGTGAAAAATCGTTTGCCGTGTAGGCACCTTATTAAAGGCTGACGTACCCTCATCAATTCAGATCTGCTTACATTCAGCGCTGTGCACACCAAAGCGATTGGTACAGTTGGTGACACACAAGGTGTTCTTTGACATATCACGTGACCAAGCTGCGTAGAACGCATTTCTTATAATAATAATAATAATAATTTGTCGCCAACTATGCACAATTCATTCTACCTGCGTCCGTGGTACCGTACACAATGGTGATCAGTTGGTATACCATAGTAATAACTAGTGATTCTGTAAGAACAGTAAACCTCGCTTCCCTATGTAGAGTGTAGACCTTTGAGCAAAATATGGGTACGTTTTAGCGATTACTTGCGTTTCCTTGGCCCTAGCAGGTCAAATCTGGTTTCTACGGGTTCATCTTGTAAAGAGAGGACTGCGTAGACTGTTTGGACTGACTTTTTTTTATTACGTGTTTACTTGGGCTTTGTACCATTACTTTTAACGAGAGCAAACGTTCAAGAACTTACAGTAATATACGAGCAGCGAAGCCTTCGAAAGAACTTGTATTTTTATCCAGTTCTCACACACGATCCCAAGTGCAGTTAGAAACTGACATTCACTACCGCAAAATATGACGCAGTTTTCTCTTTCAAGTTACAGTAGTTACGTGTTTTAAAAGGTTAGAAAGAAACCAGAATATAGTAAAGTTTGAAAGTTTGAAAAAGTTTATTGACAAAACGTACAAAGGTTACAAAATAATGGATAAAGGGAAAACACGGAAATAAAAAGAAAAAAATTTGGTATAAACCAAATCCCGTGCTCTTACCCATTCATCCTATCAAAAAAAAGGCATAATGTTAAAGTTAGTAAGAATTAGAATTATTATGAAGCGAAAGTGGCAATTTTTTATTCAAAGATTATTGAGGTTGATTGGCCTTTAACACGCAAGGAAAAGAAAAGTTTATACTATAGCAAACTGTAGACGTCGAAAAGAAGTATGTCAATTGAAAACTTAAAGTTACTCATTTACGTTAAATTCAATACAACATAACCATTGTTTTCTAAACTCATTGATTTGCTGTAAAATATTTTTAATTTTAAGAGTAAGTAGGTATATAAGTGTGGAGTTGTGGAGTTTAAAGTTTTTGTTAGGTACCGTATTCATACGTACATGGATTGGAATGTAATTAGCTGTCGTTTTTACGGTCAAATAAACTAACTTATTATTAAATAACTTCCACTTGTAAAATAGGTTTTGTGCAGTGAATATTAATAATAGTGAAACGTGCGTGACTGTGGACGTGAAGTTATTTCTATACAACCCCCTGCTATACCCGTTGAGGGGTGGTATTTTAGAAATGCCTTCCTTACTACACCTCTACGCATCAAGACAAATATACTCGGAATATTTCCACATCTCTACGACCAGTGGTTTAGGCTATGCATTGTCTATATCAGTCAGTCAGGACAAAGATTCTTATAATAGGTAGACATTATAGATTTTGCACAAAAGTACTGATACACAACTTGACGACTGATGTGGCGGCGGGCGAATGTGCGTCTGCGACGCAGGAGGTCGCGGTTTCGATTCCTGCCTTGGGATAAATGTTTGTACGATCTGCAAATATTTATTCCGGGTGTTCTGGGTATTTTACATGTATAATAAACTATGTATGTAATGTATTGTATATGTAGGTATATCAGTCATCTAGTACCCATAACACAAGCTCTGCTTAGTTGGGGCTAGATGATGCTGTGTGAATTGTCCAGCATTATTATTATTATTATTAGAAGTATGTTCCTCAGCCCAAAAATCTTTACTACCACTCTTTCAAATATAAAATTAACACGTCTAGATTCAACACGTTTTATTGTGCTATTAAAGAGATACTAAAACTGTTCCCGTAACTTGTCCTATCTATTTTATTGCGCCTACTATACATCCATCTAGGGAAAAGAAGAAAATCCTTCTACCGAAAGGAAAGTACCTATATTGTTTATCTCATAGGCACAGATGATTTAGTAGTAGCTACCTTTCCAACGAGAACAAATGTTTGTTATAAACATATGTGTTTGCTCTGTGTTTGGGTGCTATTGTATTTTAAGCATGTATTTACAAAAAAGTATAATATAACTTATCTGGTTTCCATAGTACAAGCTTGACTTAGTTTGAGACTAGAGGGCGTGTGAATGTTTATCAATATTTATTTGTTTAATTTTGTAAAAACTTGTATTATGATGACATTACTTTAGTAAACTCAAAAGTCAATAAAAAAAAATTACTGTGGACATTTTTACACAACATCATCTAGCCCCAAACTTATGTATGTTTTTTTGTTGTACATACATTCATAAAATACACTATAACACCCAGACTGAGAAGTGTGTTCGTCACACAATGTTTGTCCTCAGTGGGGATCGAACCTACAACCTACAGCCCAGAAGATGGACTACTAACTGAGCTTTGACACAACTTTTGCACCAACTTTGTGTAATTCGTGTTATTTTATTTAAAAACTTTCAGTACTTATCTTGCTGTATTAATAATAATATAATATAATAATGCTGGACAATCCACACAGCATCATCTAGCCCCAAGCTAAGCAGAGCTTGTGTTATGGGTACTAGATGACTGATATACTTAATACAATACATTACATTACATTTGCTCCTGAATATAATTATACATTACATACATAGATATTTTTTATTATACATAGAAAATACCCAGAGCACCCGAAATAAATATTTGCAGTTTTTTTTTTTTTTTTTTTTTTTTTTTTTGACATTTTTACACAACATCATCTAGCCCCAAACTAAGCATAGCTTGTACTATGGGAACCAGATGACTGATAGAATACTTATATACTTTTTTTTTGTAAATACATACTTAGAATACAATATAACACCCAGACACAGAACAAACATCTATGTTCATCACACAAATGTTTGTTCTCGGTGGGAATCGAACCCACCACCTACAGCGCAGAAGGCAGGGCTACTACGAACTGAGCTGTGACGGCAGATCGTACAAACATTTATCCCAAGGCGAGAATCGAACCCGACACCTGCGTATTAACCATCACTAACGTTTTTCAGGAATATTTAAAGGATGAGCCCTGAAAACCGTACAAATAAAAGTAGAGTACTCTCCGATATTGCGTCCGCTCCGAATTCCATTTAAATTCTATTACCGCCAACTTGAATGAAACCTCATTCGTATTGGTACTGCTCAGAACGAGCTGAAAACCCCGTTTTCGGGTTTTTTGTTTAACCAACATTGTTTTAATCAAACCACTCTTAAAAGTTTTAGGTTTTAAGTTAGATATTAAAAAATTAAATTAGAGTAGTAGTAGAGCTCTTAGTGGAGGGCTCTTCCGGGGAAGTACTACTACCTTGCCTATTTCAGCCGCCAAGCGCTTGCTGTGTTCCGGTTTGAAGGGTGTGGGTGCCGGTGCAATTACAGGCACATGAGGCTTAACACCTGTATGCCTCAGGTTGATGGACGCAGAGTAGTGCATCGTAAGGGCACGTTTATAATGAGCATGACCTACGATGTTGATGTGATGTGTGATTATAGGTAATAGTAACCACTTAACATGGCCAAGCAGATGGCCCACACTCAGGTGGTGACAGACAGACAGTCTTAGTAATAGGGTCCCGTTTTACCCTTTGGGTACGGAACCCTAAAAATTTACGAGTCATTTTTTAGTGAATCAAAAATATATACTACCTACTAAGTTTACATTTGGGACGGTCGACACTTTTGAAAATAAAACCTTTAAACTTCTATCCAATACGTGTCGTCTTTCCTCTGACCTCCATCACCCCGTCATTCGCAAAAACCACAGTAGCCTTCAGAGGTATATGTTCAGAAACATTCGATAAACTACGAGTACCTACGTCAGCGCCTCTAGTAAATGTCATATACTAGATATGTAAGAGTTTGTAGACAAAAGACCCACAGCTGTGCTAAACATTAGCGATATCGAACGAGTTGAGTTTTTAACCGTGGGGGTCTAACTTAGAAGGACCTTTTCATTACCTCCCATCGTCAAAAGCGACTATGAAAATGTACAATATGGGCGGCATCTTCTGAGTACTACACACCGACACTGTGGTTACCAATCCACTTGCCAAGCGTGGTGACTTTTAGTAAACTAGTGGAGACAGACCGGCAGTAGACTTATTTAGGCTGATGATGATGCGTTTTTGGCAAGCCCACGTTAGCACAATTAGACATATAGATATAAAAGCTTTATTATGCAAGAGCTATGAAGTAGACAAATTTTATTACACAGCTTAAAATAAATAAATATTTGTGGCATTTTCCCACATCATCTAGCCCCAAACTATATATAGCTTATACTATGGGAACCAGATGGCTGATAGAATACTTATATACAATTTTTTTGTTAATACATACTACGAATATAATATAACACCCAGACAGCGAACAGACATCTATATTCATCACAAAAAAAAATCTTCGGTGAGGATCGAACCCACAATCTACAGTACAGAAGGCAGAGCTAACTGAGCTGTGAGATTAATCACACACAATTTAGCTCTGCTAGAAACGCATGGGGAAGTTTAATGAAGTAATACTTCTAATGCGACTTCCAACAAGGTTGCGTTAAACGTTTAACACTACCATGGAGGGGGTATGAAAGCACTGTTTTTTCTCTCTTTCTCTCATAGCCAGTTACGTTTCGTATATTAAAGAAGTTTTACTTCAGTCGTGTGGTCCAAGGCACACTTTTTTTTTTCTTCTGGCTTTTATGTATTGATGATGATGCTTAATGAGATTTATCGAACGTTTCTGAGAATGAAAGCCAGAGGTCGTTTGAAATGTGTCGACAAAAACTGGACAGGCAATCACTAACCAAATGTAGCGGACAACATGATTTAGTGGCATCAAATCCTTGACCGATGACCGTAAATTACTTTACTGTATACGTACAAAATGCCTTCGGAAACTTTATACAGTCCTCTAAAGTATAATAATAATAATGCTAATAACAATCCACACAGCATCATCTAGCCCCAAGCTAAGCAGAACTTGTGTTATGGGTACTAGATGACTGATATACTTAAATACATTATATTACGTACATGCATATTTTTTTATTATACATAGAAAATACCCAGAACACCCGGAATAAATATTTGTAGATCGTAAAAACATTTATCAAACCCGCAACCTCTTGCGTCGCAGGCGGACATTCGCTCACCGCGCCACATAGGTCGTCATACTCTGACTACCCCCTTAGATATCCTCGACATAAAATAACTTTTACATTAGCTTGCATTGCCCTAGTTACTAACACCTAATAGTAATGAAGCAATAAATCAGTGTACGTCCAGCTTTCACCGTGTTCGGTTATTTTTTAGCTTTAACTTAGTTTGGTCCACCCCAAACAGCCGTGAAACTGTTCCTGTTGTTTGTTTCTCCCTGTTTTTAACACTTTTATCGTTAACTTTACCGTGTACCTACAGATAACGACTGTTTTATTGATGGCCCTTTTTGTACAAACAATGTAAAAATGTTTTCTAGTAATGGTTTTCGTGTTAATAGTAATTGTACTTAATTGACCTAATCAAGAATGTTTTTTTATGTGCGTTGTTCCTTTGTTTTTTCTATAGGGTACGCATTTACATTTTAGTATTGGTAAACCCTTTACCTCGAACAATCAATACACTCACTCAGCAGATATACTCTTGTAAAACCAAACACACT
Source organism: Electrophaes corylata (assembly GCA_947095575.1). Lineage (NCBI taxonomy): Eukaryota > Metazoa > Arthropoda > Insecta > Lepidoptera > Geometridae > Electrophaes > Electrophaes corylata. Next base: position 9,881,041 of record OX352711.1, on the reverse strand, counting down.
CAATAATGAAACATAAATAATCAAAACTCGGACAGAAAACATTATAACCAAAAGAGAAACAAATAAAAGCGATATCACGGCTTTTATATTTACACTAGCTGCCCGATCGCGACTTTTATGCGTTTTTCATATAAACTTCATCCGTGTTTGCACCCGTTTTAGTGATGACAGCTTAACTAAACCCATACTAAGTTTTAAGTTGAACTATAAGCTAACTAATTCTGCAGATTACTTCAATTTGTTCAGTAATTATTGCGTGATATGTGTATTAACCAAACATTTTTTTTTTAAAGTTGATTTACTTTTTTGCCTTTTATAAAGTACTATTAGCATGATTTCAGAAAAATACCTTTAACGTACAAATTTTTCAGCACAACAATGTGTACAATTTTAATATAGTACCTACTTATAGATACTTAGAGATAAATAAATGGGTCTTACATAAATGTGTATTTTTTAATACCGATAATAGGCAACGTAAAACCTAAACCGCTGGTTGTAGATATTTGGAGTTTTAAGGGTTAATTTGACTTAGTGCGTAAAAGTATTTCCGAAATTCAACCTCTAAGCACCAGCCGGGTTAAAGGTTGCATAAATAATAATAATAATGCTGGACAATCCACACACCATCATCTAGCCCCAAGCTAAGCAGAGCTTGTGTTATGGGTACTAGATGACTGATATACTTAATACGGACTAAGCCGCGCGCGTTCTCGCTAGTACGAAATAAATGTATTATGTTTGTTATTATAGTCTCAAAATTTTAAGGGATCAAACGCAACTAATTCATGTGAAAATATTTACATAAGTATTTACATAATTAAATTCATGTTTACAGTACAATTAACGTACCTAATTTTAAGCATAACATAAACATTGTAACATAATTACACACGAAAACAAAACACGAGTAGATTAAATTAATACGGTTCTAAGCTAAAGTTCAGGTAAAAACGACTCGTGTACCTCTCAATTTATTCCAAAAGAATTAAATAAAAGAATTCTTGGGAAACTACAACAATTCCCTGAGCAAATTGACAGCGGGAATCGGAACTAGGGTCTGCGGGAGACAGCGAGGTGCATTGGAATAATATTATCCTCAGCCACAGATTTTCCTGCTTATATTTTAAATGCTAAATCTTAGCTTCGAAATAAAACTTCTAGAAGTTAAATGGGTAAAGATAGTGCTAGGATATTCCGAGAATTTTTAAGTAAGTTTTATAGTAAGGAATAGCTATAGTTTATAATATCAAATTAAAGCTATTTTTTTTCGTTTTCTGTGCATGATAGAATACGGTTGCCTATGTGAAGTGACCACAAATAGGGGTTGCTAACTGTTAAAGATACTAGTTGTTAAAAAACATTCTGGCCACACTTTGATTTATAGTCAAACACTAATAAATAATAGCTTAAAAAAAAAACCTACTCAATGAAACCATATTCTGTCGACGCAGAAAAAAATCAGAAACATAAATCTAAAAGTTATTTTTGAAGATTTATTGGGAGATCCTTGGGATTGGGAGATATTTTGAGCGGGAAGCGGATCATTTTACTTCATTAGATACCTAATCATGTTCCTGTCAGAAAATAGTTTTAAGGAATGTCATCATTTTGACAGCAGATAAATGTATTCTACCAGATTCTAACTAGGACAGCTGTTGTAACATCTTGTTTAGCAAAGCATTCTTTGAAATAATCGTATTTTATTCCGTTAACTTTTTGCTAGACACTAGCAAACGTTGAGTTTTATTTATATGATTGCTGATGAAACAAGCAAATGACCTACCTGATGCTAAGTAGTTACCATTGCCTATAACAAAGCATTGCCTTACATGATTGTTCAAAATGTACCCTACAATCTTATAATGTTATCATATAACCATCAAATAACGTTGGAGACATCCAGTAGTGAACTATTTGAGGCTCATGATATGACAAATTAAATATATGCTTATATCATTATTAATTTTATTCGACATGACATTAAAATAGAGCAATGTCTCGTTATTAACGCCTCTTCCTATTTGACACAATGTTGTTTTAAACATGAGCCAGAATATATTAATATACTGATCGCTAATAAAGTTATGCAGTAAAAAAGTGAAATATTTTAAATCCGATACGATATCATCTATCATCATCCACAGTCATGACACCAAGATCAAGTGAACAAAAACAATCAAACGAAGGTCCACGGAGGGGTGAAGTCATCTATATATATTAGCAATAGTATCTTTGTCCTAACTGACTGACTGACATAAATAAATAATGCTGAACAATCCACACAGCATCATTTAGCCCCAAGCTAAGCAGAGCTTGTGTTATGGGTACTAGATGACTGATATACTTAATAGAATACTAATATTACATACATAGATTTTTTTTTTTTATTATACATAGAAAATACCCAGAACACCCGGAATAAATATTTGCAGATCGTACAAACATTTATCCCAAGGCGGGAATCGAACCCGCAACCTCCTGCGTCGCAAGCGGACAATCGCCCGCCGCGCCACATCGGTCGTCAGTATGAGTCACATATAGACAACGCACAGCCTAAATCACTACTCGTAGAAACTTAAGATTCAGGGTATTTGTTTTGGTTCATAAAGGTGTAACTACTATTTTTTTTTTGTTTAGGTAAAAGTTTTTTTTTTAATACGTATTTTTTTTACCTATTCTTATATTTACGCCGGTTGTTTAATGTCATACGATTAAATAAATAAGGTGTACTAAGAAAGGAATTCTCAAAATTGAGCCCCTAAACAGGTACAAGGGGCGTCTAATTTTCTAGGGTTAAAGATGATCCCTGGGTATTATTGATTAAAGGCTTTTTGACTTTGACTTTGAAGATTGTGTAAAAATAACTTCACGCGGATGAAGTCGTGTGTGTTTTCAATAGCCTTGTATAAGACTCCCGTATCCGCATTTAGAAGACAGTCCATTAAACGTTAGTCGAGCCATCTTCTTAAATTAAATGGCTTCCGTTTGACAGATTCGATTATTTTTATTCCGTCGTGATACAGTCCATAATTACCTACTTACGTGATTACAATCTATTAACTGTAGCATTTAAATTAAAAAATCTTGTAGCTCGTCTCGCTTACGCAAACAGTTCGTAAACGCGACGAATATTTAATTGCAGGCTGCAATTAAATATTGCTGCAATTTGCAGCTATTAAAAACTACCACAAAATCGGTCTAATAAGCCTTAGTGGCTCATGAGACCACTTAGCTAATTTATTAGACCATGATACGGGCCCGGGCTGGAGTATTTGAGGTCTAGACTAGTGTTTCTTTAAACCAGCTGGCTTGAAGCTTGTTTTTTTAGGCTCTTCTAGGCTTGGTCGCGAGGAACTGGCGCTTAGATTCACCTAGATTTAAGACGTTTCAAGATGATCCCTGCGGATATTACTGAATAAATAATTTTTGACTTTGACTTTTACTTTACTTCGTTTATAGTTTTTCACGGTGGACTGTTTACGTAGAACTGCGATTTACTGGCTACTGCCATGAAAAACGATAAACGAAATTGACGTTTTGAGTTACACTGCGGGGCACCTTGGTAACTAGTCACAGTCGTTGCCTGGTATGCCGCGCAGACTGAACCAAAATGTCAATAGGAAACTTTGTATAACGTTTTACATGTTAGACCTGTAGTTTTATACAACCATAGGACCATAAACTTTTCTGCTGATTCTGATTTAATTCTTTTTTTCTCATGAAATTCTCAAAGTTATAAAATATCGGTTATGACCATAATTTTTCAAACTAGTGACCGGGCTTATCTTATGGGTTCCGGTAACTTCATTCTAAAAATGGTGGTCCGCATTTTTGTGTGCGGTATTAGGTCGATATTGTTTTGTATTGTAAAAACAGAACCCTTCTTTTCACGCTATCGATTGAAAGTAAAATGAGTGAGTTTGAAATCTGTTATCAATACCAATTATAAAAATATTTATCCTGACTGACTCGCATATGGACTACGCACAGCCTAAACCACTGGTCGTGAAAGCTTGAAATATTTAAAGTATATTTGTCTTAGTGCGTAGAGGTGTAATAAGAAAAGAATTCCTTAAATTCAACCCCTAAACGCGTACGAAGTTGAAGTTTCTAAAAAATAACTTAACGCGGAAAAAATCGCGTGCGTTTCGCTAGTTTTTAATAAATTGTTTGCAATATTTTCAGGTTAAACATGTTTCTCTTATGGGCAGTAGGTAAAGGTCGTTAACCTGCGCCGTTCAGAGCAGTTTGCTGTGAATTATAGCTTTGCCCCTGCCACATACGGTGGCTATGAAATCTTCAGGGTATTATTAGGATATTTTGTGGCGACAAGTACTTTTGCCTATACATTATTAAGTTTTTTCTCGCGGCTTTGCTCGCTTGGTGCATGAATAATTAAGATAAAAAATATAAAAATTAAATAGTAAACTTGGAAGGGTAGTGTATAGACTTATCCATTTCTAAAAAGCACCATTGCAGTGATCTAGTGGGAATAGCCACACCTTTTGATCCTAAGGTCGTGGATTCAAATGCAGCCACGCACTTTCAAAAAATTTATGTGGACAATGCTCTTAATCGGTGAGATAATGTAATATTTGGACATACCTCTGACTACCCCCGTAGGCATACACAAAGAATTTCGAGTCCTAAGGTCTCGAAGTACCAAGAAATCTGAGAGGATGTCTACCGTACCTGAGGATTACAATTGTGAGCTATTTGAAAAAAAGAAAAAAATTATAAATATTCTATGCCTATTTCTGCCGCCAAGCAGCTTTCTGTATTCCGGTTTGAAGGGTGTGTGTGCCGGTGAAATTGCAGGCACACGAGGCTTAACATCTGTATGCCTCAGATTGAAGGACGCAGATCAGTACATCGTAAAGCACATTGTTAACGAACCTGACCGACGAGGCCATGTTTTTTTAAAGGTATGGTAACCACTTAAGATCAGGTGGGCCGTCTGCTTGTTCCAGCAGCAAATCACATAAAAACTACAATATTTTACACAATATTTTACAAACGTGAATGTAGATACTGCGATGTAAATTTAAGCTACCACAGTAAAAACTCGGCAAAATGAAAATAACCTCATCACTTAGTACCGGTTTAAATATTTATTACGGTCAAGTACAATTATGGTAGTAGGTATACAGGCCAGCCGTAGCCTTTTCAAATCAACTTTGGGGCCCTTCAGGCGCGCTAACTTACAAACTATACTTACTTAAAAGCAGGTTACCATACTTGTTACTAAGGAACCATCTTTATTTCATCAGATCGCAGTTTCGTATTTTAGTAGTAGAGCTCTTAGTGAAGGGCTCGTCCGTGGAAGTACTACCACTTCTGCCATCAAACAGCTTGTTATCCAGTTTGAAGGGAGTGGGTGCCGGTGTAATACAGGCACATGAGGCTTAACACCTGTATGCTTCAGGTTGATGGACGCATGGCATTAAATTGTAGGGCACGTTCTTAACGTCTGTAACCTACAAGACAATGCTTTTTATAAGAAAAAAACTGTTTATATTGCGACACAAAACCCAAAAGTACTGTAACAACTACTAAAATTCTAATACTAAACTAAATAACAAGGTCCTAAGGTTGCCTGGAAGAAATCGCTTTCAGCGATAAGGCCGCCCTTGTACTTGTACTTTGTTAAATCTAGATTTATAAGCTATCCTTGTGTACAATAAAGTGTTATCTATCTATCTATCTAAATACTAAAGTTTAGTGCAAAAAGGGCTTTACCTCAGCATAAGTTGATTGAATTACAACTAATGCTGGTCTTCCATCAGAACGGTTCGGTTATGTAGGTGACGGCTACTATCCACCCGCTTAGCAGTAAGTTGTATGAATGTATGTGTGTTGTATGCAAAATTTTGCAAAGAAATACAAGCGACGGCTATCGGCTTTCTATGTAAATGTGGACGTGAAAGTAGCCTGTGTATCCAAGTATGTAAGTTACGTTATTTGTTGTACTAAGTTCTGCCGAAAGGGAATAACTTTATTTTGTAGTTGCGTTTACTTAGGTAGAGTAGAGCCGTTACGGAGGCGCGTGATAATGAGAACTGAGATGGCCAATTTGAAAGTCCCTTAACAGGTTCTGGAGGCAAGGTGGCCAATACCAAAGCAATATGGCGAAATAGGGATCCCAAATCCAGTGTGGTTGCGCAGCCCCCAGGACATACCTTACTTGAGGGGCTACCGTGAACTCGGTTGTACGCTTGATTATTAACCCGTACCGTAAGCCTCCAAATGTCCTGTATTCACAGATGCTCACGGTACGGGTGTTTAATACTTAGCTACCTATACGTTCGAAATACAAGTTAATTGTATTTTGAGATCCGAATTCTCACAGCTTAGCCTAATTCACAGGAAAGACACAATTATAAGCCACGGGTTTCCTCACGATGTTTTCCTTCACCGTTTGAGAGCACTAGCATTGCGCACATACATTTTTCAGAAAAATCCATTGGCGCAAGACCGGATTCGAACCCACGACCTTAGGGTCAGAAGTTGGAGTCACTCTCACTAGGCTACTAGTGCTTTCGATTATACTAAGTAACAATAATGCTAGACAGCATCATCTAGCCCCAAGCTGAGCAGAACTTGTGTTATGGGTACTAGATGACTGATATACTTAAGGTTAAACAAGTCGGTACGTTGTCCATACAAACGCTGTAAGTGTTTAATGTCTACTATTTATTAACGTGCGTCCGAAGTTAAGTTTGATACTGAATTATCTTGCCATTATCTAGGTACATTACCCTATATGCTACAATAAAATCAGATTACCTTGAAAGTTACAAGCGTTACAAAATTTAGTACTAAGTCTTTCGATGCTTGTAACTTTCAAGGTAATCTGATTTTACCGTAGCATATAGGGTAACGTACCTAGATAATGGCAAGATAATTCAGTATCAAACTTAACTTCAGACGCACGTTAATAAATAATAGACATTAAACACTTACAGCGTTTGTATGGACAACGTACCGACTTGTTTAACCTTAATACAATACATCACACACATCGATATTTTTATTTTATATATAAAATACCCAGAACACCCAGAATAAATATTTTCAGACCGTACAAACATTTATCCCAAGGCGTGAATAGAACCCGCAACCTCCTGCGTCGTAGGCGGACATTCGCCCGCCGCTTCACTTCAGTTATCATAAGTTTTTTTTTATACAACTTGCTGATGAAACAAGCAGATGGCCCAGATGTTAAGTGGTTACCATCACCTATAACAAAGCATTAATAAAGTAAGTTAGTTAAGTATAAATGGTATGCATAATTATTATCGACAGTAGCTAGTAAACCAAAGCTTAGTGTATTATGTAGTATTACTCGTATCACGTGTTAGATAATCTTGTCTAAGGTTACATTGTTTGTCACACTGTGCTATAAAGTGGTATTATATCCTAGGCTCGTAAATCCTAGATGCTGGCAATAATGTTTTGAGCACCGAAAATTTCCGTCGGAAGAATAGATCCGGTGGATCGTTGAAAATTTGTGAGGGTAGTGACAAAATGGCACTGGGTAAGTTATTTATTTTATTACATTACTTTCGCAGCTTGTTCGTGAGATTCAAATTCTGTAAAGGACCTTATTACATTTTTATGATGGTAAAATTTGTAAAATATATTTTACTGCCCTAACATTTCTTGGCTGAAATTAAACCCTAAAAAGAATGAGGCTGAATGGCGTAATGTTCAATAATCTATAACATTTATTATAAAAATTATCCTGACTGATTGGGTAATGTAATCTGTCACCTAATTTGAATGCATACTGTGTGGTAAACAAGACTAACAGTTTTATTTACCACATAGTATACAACACGACACAGTAGGTGAACAATACACACAAACACAATACATTTTTATACTTACTACAAACACTTATTTACTAATTTACAAACCTTACCTCCCAATCACACAAAACGTTTACCTAGAATTATATTATAAAAAAATATAAATAAATGTAAATAGTATCACGACTTTAATTCCCAAGCACGGTAGATATCCCCTCCAATCTCTTAGTACCAAGTGATCATGTGACAGACTGCTGTATTTCGGTTTGAAGGGCGTGAAATTACAGGCACATGAGGTTTAACACCGTATGCCTCAGGTTGATGTACGCAGAGCATCGTAAGCTACGAGGCAATATATTGATATAGACGGTGGTATACCACTTAAGATCAGGTGGGCCATCTGCTTGTTCCAGCAACATGTCGAATAAAAACACTTTTTTTTCGCTACATTACTTCGTGAAACAATTACTGTCAAGAACACTTTTTAATGCTTGAATGCGTAAAGAATACACAAAGGTAACAAAGCTTTGTCACCATATGTAGACAAAGTCTGCTCACCAGCCTGACAGTAATAGCCTACAGTACAGACACGCCGGTCATTAGCCTCGTGACTTTGCTTAAACCCCACAATATAACACGCGACAGCGCTCATTATCGTGTGAAGTTTTATCAGCTTAAACTATCTCGATGACAAGTAGGGATGCGACGAAGAACTACGAAAAATTGAACCGTAACCGAATTAGTAAATAAGTAAATAACCCACACAATGTCAAGTGGTTACCTTTTGCAGTACCTCCCACTGAAAACAAGCTCTGTTATGCATTTATCATGATAGATACCGATAAAATGTACCAACCTATTTATCAAATAATAATAATAAATAAATAAATAATGCTGGACAATCCACACAGCGTCATCTAGCCCCAAGCTAAGCTGAGCTTGTGTTATGGGTACTAGATGACTGATATACTTAATACAATACTATATCAATAATCAATAATCTATACCAATTGTAAGAATCTTTGTCCTGACTGACATATAGACAATGCACAGCCTAAACTTGAATTTTAAGGTATATTTGTGTTGATGCGTACAGGTGTACAAAGTAAGGAATTCCACCCCTAAACGGGCGTAGCAAGGGTTGTATGAAAATAACTCGTTTAAAGCTACGCATGACTCAAATTTATCAGCAAAGTTATTCATTCGGCTTGAAAAAATCGATTCGGAAGCTTACGGTAGGACTTTTGACAGGTGATATGGTATTGTTATACAATGAAGTAGGTACAACCCTAGATTGTTTGCAAATAATTTTAGAACTTTTGTGGAGCATGCTAAAATTTTTCGTACTTTGGGTTTTTAAGGTCGCATGTTCTAAAGTTGAAATGCCTAGAAATGAGATATAAATATTATTTTTTCATTTCTGATTCTATCACATAGTGAAACTCACAGCAAAGCTCTCTACATATTTGGAATATGTATTTATTGTATTATCTGGACGTACCTCTGACTACCGTCCTTAGACATCCTCGCAGAATCTCAAGTCGGCACTATCAGTAAAATATCGGAAGGAATATCTACCGTGCTTGAGGATTCACACAGGACAGTCTATTATAAAAAAAGTGTTTTAATAAGCGTATATTTCATAGACACAGAATTATAGCAATAATACATTTTTATCAGCGAGTTGTGGTATGTACAATGTACGACAAAGTTATTGTTATAAAAACATTCCTATTGAGGTTTTTATCAGTCCTTCAGCCTAATTCGAGTTAAATGGTTTTGCGTCAGTGATTATCGCGTTAATAAAGGGATCATCGGAAGCCGGCACACCATGAAACGAATTTAGCTAGTACCTGTTTCTGAGAAACGGTGCCCGTCGCTTTGACGGCTGTTATACGCCCGAATACTCAGACGCAATTTTTTTTTTTTTTTTTGTGGCATCTGTCAATTTTGCTAATGTCAAGTGGGTTGAATAAATTCTTTTTAGTCAAGTCGAGTCGGTAAAAAAAGTAAAGCCAGCCGTCATCGGTTTTGAAGAAAAAGATGGCGTTTTTCTTCAAAACCCAAAGAATATGGACTTCTATGTCAAAACCAAAGGGAAACATTTTCGTTCAAATCAGGATGCCTCATAACACACTTTCATTTCAATTGTTCACACTTGTTCTAAGACCGCAAGTAATGATGGTTAAAATACCACCAAAATTACCCATCAGAACTTAAAATAACATTAGAAAAACAATTAAAATGAAAATACAATGTTGCTTCCAAAGATGACAGAAAACGAATAATTTAATCACGTCTCATATCGCGATTTTTTGACAGTTCCCAATGAAAGTCTGTCAAAAATTGTCACTTGAAACGTGACTAAATTTAAGTTACGTTTGAGTGTTTGGCCGATAAAGTTATAGATAAAGTCTTAAACTTTTCAGGGAATATTCATTATGGTGTGTAGAGATGTACTAAGAAAGAAATTCCTGAAAACCACCTAAACGGATATATCAGGGGTTGAAGTTTGTATAAAACTTCATGCGGACGAGCTTTTTAACTAGTTAAAAATAAAAATGATCAAGAAGTGGATTTGATCTAAATGCCAATAAATTTACACCAGTTCAGTATGGCCAAATTCTAGAAAAACAGGCAGAAAATTAGCTCTAAGCAGTTTTTTGGTACTTGGCAACAATGAACAGTTTATTTCAGTGACCATGAAGGCTATAGGTGCCATTGTCTACCTGTCAGCAATAACAATGACATTATAGGATGTCTGGAAAGGTAGCCATTAGTTAGAGGTCATTTATCTAGGTTAATAGAGATCTAGTGTAAAAGCGTGTTTTGTTCGCATGACGCGAAGGCTTTTGGTGTAAGATTTCAGCGTGAAGGGTAGTACACACGTCATTTCTATGACGTGATAAAATAGCACTTTTCTAGGGATCATAATGTGTTTGCTCAAATTAGTTTTTAATAAAAATAAATAGACGGTTGTAATATCCTGTTATATAATATCCTAAAGTCTTGTTTTTTTTGACGACCGATGTGACGCGGCGGGCGAATGTCCGCCTGCGACGCAGGAGGTTGCGGGTTTGATTCCCGCCTTGAAATAAATGTTTGTACGATCTGCAAATATTTACTCCGGGTGTTCTGGGTGTTTTCGATGTAATAATAATAATAATAATAATAATGCTGGACAATCCACACAGCATCATCTAGCCCCAAGCTAAGCAGAGCTTGTGTTATGGGTACTAGATGACTGATATACTTAATACAATACACTACATATATAGATATATTTTTTAGATGTATACACGATCGAATCTTAAATTTTACGGTATTTCATTACGAGAATGAGGCCCCTGAAAAGGTTTCAAAAAAACTTACACGGGCTTCGCTATTATCACTGAGCGTAGTTTATCCAACTTTAGTTATTAATTTTATCCAAATGGTACTTTATTTTTATCAAACTTCTTATATTTTCACACCTTCCACAAATTGGAACATTTCGTGACAGTAATAGCAGCTAATGCCGGTGATTTGCTATAAATTGCCACTTTGTAGAGCGTTGATCGAGCCGAAGCGGGCTAAAGCACGATTTCTATAAATAATATTTATTTATCGGATCGTTTGCTGGTTTAATACGAATTACCATGTAATGGATATTTTAACTAAGTGTTACTTATGCGAGTGCGTACAGTGATAAAACTGAATTCTAATGAGCTTATGGTAAAAATTACCGGTAGCGGGAGTATTAACAGCGAAAGTCATGCCACTAGCTACCTATGCAAATGTTGTCAATGCTGAACGTTGCTTTTCAAACATTATCTAAGGTTGTCTGGAAGAGATCGCTTACTAGCGATAAGACTGCCCATTGTACATGTATAAATTTAACATACATTGTGGTCAAACGTTAACCTATAAACTGTAAAAAAAATATAATATATTTTTTGTTTTTGTAAGTTTTTCTTTTTGTTAGTTTGTAAGGTGTGCAATAAAGTATTTTAATTCATGCATTTATTCACTCTTGTTACGTGTGGGACGCTTCACTTAAAAAACTCTAGAAGCTATCGTACTGTACAATCGTTAATCAAGTACTAATCTTGAGACTGCAATAAAAAGAAGACAAAGATTAAACTACATTGTTTCAAATGAACTCGGAGTTCCTCAGAAAATCAAGCTGGCCCAACACTTATTTTCCATCTGACAATAATAGAACCGACTGTTCAAACGAATGCCTTTGAAATTGAATCAATTTACGTAAGGCAAATTGCTGAATGGAAGTGACGATTGGCAGTTTCTTTTTTCTCTAATCGACTTAAATCAAGCTCTGTTGACACTTTATCAGACTTCTCCGTGGTTTATAGGCTTTGCTCGAATCAAATCGAATGTTGTGCGATCTTTGTAAAAAAAAGCATTTAGATTCATCATCATCAGCAGCGTCCCAGTGCTAGACATAAGCCTTCCTTTAATGGATGGTAGTACGATTTTGAGTCATTTCCATCCACCGACTTCCCGCGATTCTCACAAAGTCGTCGGTCCATCGGGTGGGTCCAAGTTCTACGCTCCGGCAATCGGCAGGCAAATATTTTGAAATAAAATGAGCGTTGGCAAGCTTTGGTGTGTCATGTTAAGATGATCTTGAATCCTGAGAGGTCATACCAAAGAACTATAGCTGATGTTTAGTATTGTCATTTTGATTTACACTGCGCAGGATGTCAGGCGGCGACAACTTGACTGTGGGACGGCTACTGAGTTGTCACGCATTGTAAACTAAAAACGACAATGCGAACCTTTGGCCTATTGTTTTTTGGAGTAGAGACTCTGGGTGTTATACCAGAATAAACGAACACCCCTTAGTTACACTGTGGAGTAACTCGGTAGCTGTTTCACAGTCATGTTATCGCTTCTTAGCATACCTACTGCGCAGTGTACGAATAACTCAAAATGATAATAAAGATCGTCTTCCAGGACACCCTGGTTATTTTGTGGTTAAGATAACTGACTGAAATTATCAGCACGTAAAATGTCGCCGTCTCATTCTTATAAACTGAAATAATAAGGACGGCTATAATTTTAGCGGTGTCAAATTAGGTTAGAATAATATACGGAAGCCTTTGGATACCCTAAAAGTTCAAAACTCTGGTACTGTAATAGCTTTAACTTAGGGATTAGGTTTTTATCGTTAGCTTACGTAGTTTATGACCGTACAAAAGCGCGATCAAAGAGTAAATTGACATTTATTTTTCCTTCACGCTTAATTGTTTACCTCTGCTTGATTTCATGTTGTTTACGTTTTTTAGAATTAATCTATTACTGAATCAAGAACACTCCAAGCATAGGATGACGAATTTATATACGTATTTATCTACAAATTCCTCTATTCCTCGCGAACTGGCGCTTAGATTCACCTAAATTGAAAATGTTTCAAGATGATCCCTGCGGATTTTACTGAATTAATTCTTTTTGACTTTGACTTTGATATATCAAAATGACAATACGGAACTTCGTTTATCGTTTTCAAGAGAAAGCTTGAAGACATAATCCTTATCTCGGCGTTACATTAATAGTGACACTGCATCGTTTAATCGCATTGTGCGCGTAATTGAATTCTATTCGGACAGCGAAGCGATGGTCAAGACAGCCATAAACATGATATTAACTCTTTGATATAAGGTTGAAAATTGCGTTCGTCGCTGACAATACCGTCGTATCTTTAACTGACAGAAAGCTATTATTAAAGCGATATAAGCGATAAAATCCAGCGTAACTATTTTGAGTACTAGGAAAATAAGTACTTCGGAAATCGAATAATCGAACAAATATTTGTGGACATTTTTTACACAACATCATCCACCCCAAATTAAGCTTAGCTTATGTTATGGGTACTAGATGACTGATATACTTAATACAATACATTACATACAAAGATATTTTTTATTATACATAGAAAATACCCAGAACACCTAGAATAAATATTTGCAGATCGTAGAAACATTTATCATAGAAATTTTAGATAGAAACATTTATCACACGCAATCTCCTGCGTCGCAGGCGGACATTCGTCTGCCGTGCCGCATCGGTCGTGTGTAAGTAGTTGTAGAGCTCTTAGTGAAGGGGTTGTCCAGGAAAATACTATTCCTATTTCTACTGAGAAGCACCTTAATTTGTTTCGATTTAAAGAGTGTGCCTGTGAAATTACAGCCACATGAGGCTTAATACCTGTCTCAGGTTGATAAGCAGAGCAGTGCATCGTAGGGCACGTTCCTAACAAACATGACCTATGAGGCAATACTGTGTTAAAGGTGATGATAACCACTTAAGAATTCGATTATTCCATTAGCTTATTTTTTAAATATACATTGCCTGACATTGCGGTAACATGCCACACATTTGAGCTGTCATTACCGCGCAGTATATACCAGTTTTAATGCGAACCTTCGTTCCCTTTACGCAGTTAACCCCTGGTTGCACGACGTTGAAATATTCTTGATTGAAAGCTTAATAAATGGTGACCCAAATACAAAAAGAATGAATGCAGATGGCTTAACGAAGTTAACAGTTTTCGAACGAAAGAAATATATTCCGCAGACCCTTTAAAATCCAATTAATGGTGAATAAAAGTGCTGTGTGGAGAGTTTTTATGCTAAAGTATTCAATATTTAAACGACTATTTTGAACGGTGATTCTTCAATCTTTTAATTTGTTAAGGTTACTTCTTTTTACCTACTGCTGGAACAAAAAAAATATTACTTTGTATAATCACTCACATATTTATGTATCTCGAATACATATTTGGCAGTGCTATCTATCATCATGGTTCAATTCTATTCAATCCTTGTGATAGTAATATTCGTAAACGTAATTTGATAGATCGCGACAAAGGCTACGTCGTAGCACTTCGTAGCAAAGGCCTACGAGAACCTCTCAATATAAACGTTTCTATCACTAATCCCTGCTCTTTGACGGACGTTTGAAACAATTATAAGAGTATTTGCTCTGTCCTACTAACTATATATATGCAATGCGCCTGAACCGCGCTGCTAGAGACTTGGCATTTTCATAGTAATGTTTGTCTTAATCCGTTGGGGTAAAATAATACCTACTTTAAAATCAAGGCTTTCTATAAAATAGGTGTTTTGGTCTCAATAGCCCTAAAGTGCTTAAAGCCTCTTTACGTAAAAGTTTTTTACAATAAATTTTCTATTTCATTATACATAAGGGATGTAACCCAGTTGTTTCAGTTTTGTGTACCATAATTTTGTAGGAAGATATCTACCACTTTCCGTAATCTACATCATCAACCTGAAGATATCTAGATTTGGACATGGACTTACCCCAAACGTTTCCAGGACGAACTATTTTGTTTCTTCTCTACAATAACCACACTTCACAATCTGAGGCTGAGGATTTGTGAGGGTGACGCTTCAACATCTAGTCTTGTGGTCTTTATTCGAGAACCTTTATTTAGTTACCCGTTCTATGAACTATATGGCCCGTCCATTGCCATATCCACTTGCTGATTCTGAGAATCAATCACACAAAGGATTTAAGTATTATATCAGCTATTTGGTTCCCATAGTACAAGCTATGCTGAGTTTGGGACTAGATGATGTTGTGTAAGAATATCTACAAATATTTATTTATTTCTATCTAATGGGACTTATTTTTGTGATCTAATGGGTAGTGATTATAACTGCTTCATCAAATGGGAGATACCCGTCTCATCAACGTTGTTATACATTTCCTCCTTGAATTAATTCAGCCGATTCTGCCCTCTTTTGGATGTTTTATCGAATTGGATCCACGACCTTCATCTGAATTTCGGAACAAGCGAAATAATTTTCAAAGCCTTTTGAATTAATGACCGTTTGTTTTTATGTTTTGTGATCCACGAAAATATTTGTAGACATTTTTACACAACATAATCAAGCCTCAAATGATGTATAGATTGTACTATAGAACTAGATGACTGATAGAATACATAATATATGTTTTTGAATGTGTATCAATATTTATTTATTTTATATCAACATCAACCATGCATTAACACGCATTTGGTACACCCAATGTTGCTGCAGCAAGATGTGGTGTACATACCTAGGTACCTAGGTAAGTAGGTACTAAAAATTTGCTAAACATGGGGCTAAAATGACCCAACATATACGAGGTAGTTTTACTACCAAGCTTTAGTGACAAGTTAAATAGAAATCGAACCGAACCGGGCTATAACGGTTTGAGTGCGAAAAATATATTACGGTCACCAATTCAATTTGTAAATATTGAAAAATTCTAAAGATTTTACGCCAATTTCTTCGGATAGATTTTTTTCGGTAGCCGCAACGCAATGCTGCGTTCTACCAAAGAGATCGACAAACGGCATTATTACTTCCATTTTCAAAAATAAAATGCTATTCTTTTTTTTATGGAACAGTAATAATTCTGTATCTAACATTATTCTACTTATGAATAAAGACTTTTGCGTTTTTGTAGACTCGATTGACAAAAATAAACTTCATACTTTTTACATTTTTTTCTATACTTTTTCCCTCACTTTTTCCCTTAGAGGAAAACTTGCTATTGTACCAATTTTATCTTCGCTCTGGAACGCTACAGGCTCTTTGAGTAGGAGTAACAAAAAGTTTTTTGAAGTGAAAACTTCTATAAGCGCGTTGAGCGCTTTTTGGGTGAACAAAAATCATGGAACTTGCGTCATCGTCACCGAACGCTTTCCATGAGCTATATGTACACTGTATATATGTGTACTTTTTGGCCCAGTTTTCACTTCTATCGGCAGTCAACAAAGACTGCCTTACTTTTTTTTTATTTCAGCAGTTTTTTCTACTCTACGTGTACAGTCAGCTGCACTAGAATGTATACAATTCGTAACTTTCAAAACGGTATCAAAACCTTCACACTACTACTTCACACGTACAAAATTGTGACTCAACTAGTTTAGTATAGATACAATGGATGTACACATATAAAAAGTTGTTTTGGGCCTAAAGTAATTGAAGGAACCGCGAATAATTCCATTATCGAGAATGAACCTGCCAGCTATTCGATAACACGAGGAAATGTTGCAAGGTGTGTCTTTGGTTTAGGCTGTTTGCCAGAATTAGGAAATTCAATTGAAACGTACCTACATACATCATCCAATTTGGACTCTGTAATGGTTTTACTCGTTTGGATAATCAAAATGAGTTATTGTTCTTATTTACAGTTCCATATTAATTTATTACATTTGATCATTGAAAATATAAACTATGAAACCGTGGTAAAGACCACATCTTGTTTCAATTGATAGCTTATTTTATTATCCAAGTAAACCTTAAAAAGTTTAGTCACAAAAAGTAGAATAACATGCACTCCGATAGCATAACTATAATAAAAAAACTTTTTAATTTATTTTTAAATAATGCTGGACAATCCACACGCACCATCTAGCCCCAAGCTAATCAGAGCTTGTGTTATGGGTACTAGATGACTGATATACTTAATACAATACTATATTACATGCATAGATATTTTTAATTATACATAGAAAATACCCAGAACACCCGGAATAAATATATGCAGATCGTATAAACATTTATCCCAAGGCGGGAATCGAACCCGCAACTGCATCACAGGCGGACATTCGCTCGCCACGCCACATCGGTCGTCATTTACTTTTCTTTACCTATCTACGATATGAATAAAATGTAAACTTAAAAAAAAATAAACATAATAAACTTTAAACATAAAAACCTTTAACCATAGTCACTTTACTACTAATAAACACGAACGGAAACTATGAGTACAGCACTAGGTTTGCAAATCCTAACGACCATAAAGTAAGATTAAGTGCATTCTGCAGCGGCGATAAACGGCTTATTGGCTTCCACGTGTGTTACGGTGTGCGATGATTCATAGGTAATAAGCATACGTTTTTCAATCGATACCTCTAATAGAGCCTAAACTAGCGATTACAGGTTTTTCACCTGTCTTATATGGAACCAAATATAATAATAATATAATATAATAATAGAATAATAATGCTGGACAATCCACACAACATCATCTAGCCCCAAGCTAAGCAGAGCTTGTGTTATGGGTACTAGATGACTGATATACTTAATACAATACATTACATAATTATAAAGATATTTTTTATTATACATAGAAAACACCCAGAACACCCGGTATAAATATTTCCAAATCGTACAAACATTTATCCCAAGGCAGAAATCGAACCCACAATCTCTTGCGTCGCAAGCGGACATTCGCCCGCCGCGCCACATCGGTCGAATATGTATCGATGTACCTATATCATAACATCTGTGTGAGATTACAAGAATACAGATTTTCTTATTTTTCAAAATGGCCGATCCCTTTTCTTTATATATCAACTAGCCGACCCGTGCCTAATTCGTGGGGCGATAAACATTTTTACTATTTATTGTTTGGGTTAATATATAGCTTATGACACTCACAAATAACGTGGCTTTCTATTATTAATAATTTTCAAAATCGGTTGAGTAGATATTACTCCAGAACTTAGTATAGATGAAAGTTAAATTTTATAGTTATTTAAATTAAATACAAGCTGTACAAAATAATTTAAAATTATTAATAATAGAAAGCCACGTTATTTGTGAGTGTCATAAGCTATATATTAGCCCAAACAATAAATAGTAAAAATAATTTAAAATTATTTTGTACAGCTTGTATTTAATTTAAATAACTATAAAATTTAACGTTCAAAAAGTAACGATGTCGAAAATCTAAAATTCAAATAGTTGAAATGCTGAACACTAAAGTCATTATAAAACAACAACTGGATTGAATAAAAAACTTTAAAATTGTAAAGCTTGTAAAGTTTGCTAAACGTTAGATGGTAACGAGTATAACGACGCCGGGTCGACAGGGGACGTTAAAAGTTCTAACGATGTTATCTGATAAGGCTGAGCTACCGTCGCTAGTCTGTTTGTACAAGATATTGATAGTGTTGGCGAAAAAACTAGATACCATTTAGCAAAATTACATCTTTGCTATTATTTTATTTGACTATACACGAGGCTCTAGGTGGCTGGTTTATTTATATTAATTATTTTTTATTTTTACCCTATAGTCAAAAGTCAAAGGACGTTTATTCATTTTCACTTTTTTTATACTACTTGCTGATGGAACAAGCAGATGACCCACCTGATGTTAAGTGGTTATCATCACAGTAGCATTACCTTGCAAATCACGTTTGTGAGAAACGTGCCCATCGATGCACTGCTTTAGGTACTTCTATCAACCTGAAGCATTCAGGTGTTAAGCCTCATATGCCTGTAATTTCACCGGCATCCACACCCTTCAGACCGGAACACAGCAAGCTGCTTGACGGCAGAGATAGGTATGGTACTTAAGCAATTCTGTAAACGCGGTGTTGCATGCTTGCAAGAAAAGGATTCCCCGATCTGATTGAATTCCTTGTTCTTTGATCCTATAATCAATAGAACGTAAAAAAACTACGCAACACCACAACATACAGACCGATATTTTTACAATTAATCTGCAAAATAAAAAGCCTTTTCAGCGAAAAAGTTATTTCATTAGTCTTCTATTGATACTTTCTCAAAGTAGATAAAAATGGCATTCGTACTAGAACTCGTTACCTAGAGTAGGTAATAGATAAGTGTACTTAAGCACCAACGTTTTCTTTGTTCGGAAAATAAGGTAAATTATTGTTAGGCTAGGATCATGAATATGGAGAATGTATGGGTTGATGTTACTTACTCTATACCGAAGCTTAGACCTTCAAGAAAGCGTACGTTAACGAACAAGTTGATTGAATTAGGGAAACAGGCCTTTATCATGAGCTCTTATAGTAGCACGGTTGCCAAAAACGACGTCAAAATAGCATTGTTTCCCATTTTTTGTACTAAAGTGTAAAGGATTCCGGATTCGTGCAAACATGCTCTCGTATCCATTATTTGGGTCTGTCTCGGCCTGTTTGGACTCAGCCCACGGTACATATTATTAGGCAAACAAACTATCGAGCTCACGGTTCAGTCTTCGGTTCATTAGCAACAAAATTTATTTTATTACGATTATTTTACCCAACACTAAAAAGAAGCCTGACTGACACTGAAGAAGCGGGAAGTCGGTGTATACAAAGGCTCAAAAACGTTCTTCCTGAAAACGTATAGGGGAGGCATTATATCAAGCAGTGGTCTTCTAGAGGATGTTGAAGATGATTCTAACAACTCAGCAAGTACCTATCTGTGACCAGTGTTGTGAGCATACCTGTCTAGCACAAGTCTTCGGTTCGACAATGTAAGCCATCGTTAATAAATAACTGCAAAACTTGAAAAGTGCCTGTAATGGCACTTTAGCACAAAGGCTACCGCTCACTCACAGCCATGTCATGCACGACAGCTAATAAATTAGTTATCGTCCAGTCAAGTGTGATAGATTACAAAGGTTATTAAACTGCATGGCGGTGGAGCAGAGCTCATTGTTCGCACCAAAAAGAACGCGCGCTTTTGTTTTTCAAATTTAAAAAAAAGGAATAGTTGTTCCATTTTCGAGTTTCAAGTCTTCCAGTTGTTCAATTTAAAAAAACGGCTATCTACGATATGTCACCGGCGTATTCTGTCGTATTTCAGCCACATTGTGAGACGGGGAGACGACAACTTAGAAAAGGTCATTATCCCTTATCCTTCACTATTTTAGATTATAGAAAGGAAAAGATCCCGTGAAAGATCTCCAACCAGATGGTCTGATTAGCTCAGAGCCAGAGAAGCATCTTTCTACAATGTGGTGCAAATGGCTACGAGTCGCTGGAGGCAGGTCGTCTACATCTGCAAAACGATGCTTGGTGATCACGATCTTCAGGACCACAAAGAAGTTCCATTTTCAAAATTGAAAAGAAAAGAAAGAAATCTATCCCTTTAACCTCTATTCAAAACCACTACATCCCTAGGTCGAGGTTATGCAATGATACTTAATCCAAATACTGCGGTGTATTGTCTCTTTGCGACGCAGTGTGATTTGAATATCAGCCGCCTTGCGTTTACGCCATAAATGACCGATGTGGCGCGGCGGGCGAATGTCCGCTTGCAACGCAGGAGGTTGCGGGTTTGATTCCCGCCTTGGGATAAATGTTTGTACGATCTGCAAATATTTATTCCCGGTGTTCTGGGTATTTTCTATGCATAATAAAAAATATCTATATATGTAATGTATTGTATTAAGTATATCAGTCATCTGGTACCCATAACACAAGCTCTGCTTAGCTTGGGGCTAGATGATGCTGTGTGGATTGTCCAGCATTATTAGCCTACAACTAATTTTGTTACTAAGTACAACAAAAACATGACCTACAAAATTTCTTCAATGACTTTTCTAAAGCTCAACAAACAAGTAAACAAACATTCCGAACACAAACACTTTCCAGTCTCAAAATGATTTATTGTAGATCAACATCATTGCCTAACAAGCTTCATCCCATATCATCATGTTATGACGTCAGGAAGCTAAACAGAGCAATGCCCTACAAACTAGATCGTTTTTGGAAACTGTAAATTCACTATTTTAGATTATAGACAGTTATTTTAATGGATAATAAAAATTACCGGTTGCGGTAATTTGGTTTACAAAGTTTGGGACTGTGCTAGATTTATTTCCTTTCAAGAAATAACCTTTTAGGTAAGGTCGCAAAAAATAATGGACGGCATAAAATCATAAGACCATGAAATAGGACAAGATAAGTTCATGTTGAGGGCAAAAGCAGAAACTATAAACATGAAATACGCAAACGTGGAACTGCCTCTGAAAATTTTGGGCTTCATTTATAGGCTTCCTGAAAACAACCTCACTGGTATGTTCTTTTTTTAACTAAATTTGCTATTATAAAAATGAAACTAACTCAATAAAAATAAATTAAACAAAATTAAATTAATTCTATAAAATAAATTTCCCCCTTGGATATCCATCCAGGATCATGAATAATATTTGATATTAATCAAGAGATTTTAGATGTTTACAGTTCTTTGTTTTTGGATGCACAAGCAAAAAGCCCATCTTATATTAAGCAATTGCATAAACATTACCTACCTCCCAGGTCTGCGTAGACCTGCGATGTAATGCTTAGGAGTATGCCGTACAATACACTGCCTTGCGTTAATCAAACTAAGGCTTACAGGTGTTAAGCCTCATATACCTGTAGTTTCACCAGCACCTATACCCTTGAAACTGGAACACAACAGCACTGCTTAGCGGCAGAAATAGACATGATGGTAGTACTGCCCCGGACTCAACGAATAAGGATCAAGATATCTATAACTGAACTAAGAAGGCATCTATAACTGGTGGAATCAGGGGCAACTCCTATGGTAGTTTGTTTGCGTGTAGCTATTTCCATACAAACATCAACCCTCGCCCTTTTTAGGGGCGGGGGGGCATTTCAGGAATTTCTTTCGTAGAAATCAATGCACCAAGACAAACATGTCTTGATTACCAGCGTTTTATGCTGTGCAACTTAATACATAAAGAACATTTTTAGACATCGTAGGTAAAGCAAATAATAAATCTGAATTTCATTAGTAACCCAAATAAGAACATGATAATCACATTCTGAATCCGTTCAGAATAAGGAATCTGTAAGCAGTTTGTGTTGGCAAGTGGCCAGTAACCTAAACGGCTCTTGTATTGTCGATAAAACGAACTATTACAATAATATTGTAGCCCAGACACTTCCAACTTTATCGATCAATCAATACCTTATAAGTAGGTAGTAACTATCCGGAAAAATGTTGATAGGTTCAAAGATCTATAATGACCATTATTATTTGTGAATACTGTATTTTCTTGGAAGAATATACATCAATGTCTTTCGTTCTTATCTATCTTACAAACCACCTAGTGTATCAATCACGCAAATATAAAGTAACCAATTCACCTGTCACGTACAGACAGTAGCTACATTGAGAGCAGAACGAAAGGGCCGAACTGAGGAAACCCGAGGAAATTCGTTTTTTTATGCTACTACTGGTGGAACAAGAATATGACCTATCTGATGTTAAGTGGTAATCATCACCTATAACAAAGCAATGCCTTGTAGGTCACGCATGTTAGGTGCCCTAAGTTATACCCTGCGTCCACCAACCTGAGACATACTGGTGTTAAGCCTCATGTGCCTGTAATTTCACCGGCACCCACACCTTTAGACCGGAACACAGCAATGCGAGCATCACTGGTTTACGGCAGAAATATGTATGGTGGTAGTACTTCTCTATACGTTTTCTTTCTCTTTAAAACATTTTTTAATGTTATTTTTCTGCTGTGTAATTTTGGTAGCATTTAGATCAATATCACTTGTGATCTTGGTGTAATGTGTGTGCAATTAAAATGAAAGTGTTTTGTGGTATCTTGACTTGAATGAAAACACGACCTTTTTATTCAATACTAATGACAGCCCGGCCTGACAGAATTTAACTGAATTGACTTGACATTGGTAAAATTGGCAACCGATACGGTCTTATTGAGTAATTATACAGAACTAGCGAAACGCGTGCGACTCCATCCGCGTGAAATTATTTTCATACAAGCTTCAACCCCCGCTGAACCCGTTTAGGTATTTAATGATAGCAGTGGTTTTGGTTGTGCATTGTCTATATGTCAGTCAGTCAGTCAATCAGTCAGGACAAAGTTTCTTAGGTAGATTACTTACTCTTTAAATGAGAGTACTAGCTTTGTAAATATTTTAACAAAGAACAAAATTCTCAAGAAAAAGTTGAACCATCTACCATTTCAAGTATTTTCTCTTTCATTCGTTACTACTTAGTTTCGGAAGAAAACTTGCTTTGCAGTTTTATCACGCAAACCTTAGCCTAGTTGAAGGTTTCACCACAATTGCTCTTTGTAACGATTCGTCAACGGAAGCTATTTCTGTTGCCTTTGTGCGATCCTGCCTTATGATGAACGACTTTTTCCCAAAGTATTCTTACAAAAGATTTTCATTTTTATTTGACTCTGCTTGTTGCAATATTATGATTATGATTGTGTAGTACTAAAGAAAGAAAATATTTATTTTTACGCTTTATTTGTTCGCTAACTTTGGAAGGCCTATTTGTCCTTGATTGCAAAGACATGTCATTGCATCTAATAGCCTTCTCTAACCAAACATTGGGTTCTACACCTATAATAACAGTCCTTAGATATTTATAACACTAAAGCGCAGAGTGATTATAGATCCTTTGGTGCTAATTGCCTGTGGTCACGTGTGCTGTCCTTGTGAAGTATGAAGTGTACATTTTTAAGGTCATCAGTTTAAGCTATTCTGGGAATTACTGCTTCGCGTGTAGTCGGTGGATAGAAAGGGCTCAATATCGTTTTTTTTGGAAACGTATAGAGAGACTAGGAGAGGCTTACCTCTACTTTTTAAGGCTGATAATGATAACTTTTAAATAACACTTCTCTTTTGTTATATCTCTGAGTATTATAAGTGTTAAAAAGAGGAATAATATGTTGCACGTGCTAATACAGAGTAAGCGAACGATTTTGATTCACCAAACCAAATTGCCAATTTATGAATAGTCTTTAGTGTATTGGATACAACTCGGTTCCGTGGGTTTGATCGCAACCAAAGAATATGGACTTAATATCGCAACATCAATAATAATTCAGTCGGTAAATTTGTTCCATGACACATACTTTAGTAGGTATGCTGTAGCAACAAAGCATGTTTATACGAGCGACAATGAAACACCAATGAAAATAATGACACTGCAGCGAATTACAACTAAACTAGAGTTTCCTCGCGACTGTGCTTGAGTGGAAATCATTTCCTCGTAAGACTAAAGATACGTTAGCTCCTAAAATAGAAAGTAGGTAACCTAACGTCTCGAGAATGCAATCTCCAAATCACATGTGAGTAGGTGTTTACTAGTTTAGCCTAAACATCGTAAAAGACAGACAGAAACCAGGGCTTGGAGACAGTATATTACGATCATTTTATTGCTTCAGCTCAAACAAATACCGTTCACATTAACCTAATTTGGTGTTTAATTCTTCTATTTTAAAGTATAAAGTTGATTCAAAAGTAGATAAAAATGATGTACCTTTACGAATTTAGCTCATAGGATTAGTAAGCTGGAATGGTAATGGGCCGGCCATGTTTGCCGTAGAACCGACAACCGCTATTTGGAGACCACGTTTAGGTAAGCGTCATCCTTCACCTATCCTTCACCTTGGGTTATTCCCATCTGATCATATGATCAGATTGTGGTTGCATCTGATCAAACAAAAAGTTCCCATCAGATCATTGATCAGATGCAACTGTTTTTTTGAATTCAATTTTGTGCCAACGGATCATAATTATATTTTTGGCGTGTAATATTACTATGCAACTAACAACCTTTTTCATTATGCGAACCGCTAAGGAGTGGAACTCATTGCCGGCTTCTGTTTTTCCTGACCACTATAATCTGGATCTCTTTAAGGCAAGAAAGAATAGGTGTCTTCTAGACCGTTCTACTTCATCGTCGGCTTCATCGTCACTTACCATCAGGTGAGATTGAAGCCAAAGGATGGTCTATTAAAGTTAAAAAAAAAGATGGAGTGACGATCTGCGAAATGTCGAGCTGGCCAATACTGGATGAGAAGAGCTGAAAACCGGGCTCAGTGGCGCGTTTTGGGAAAGGCCTACGTCCAGCAGTGGACTAATATAGGCTGATGATGATGATGATATGTAAGGAGAAGCAATACCAGTATTATGCAACGATATCAGTAGGTAATCTAACTTCTAACCACACGCAGTTTCATTGTGGTTGAATAGAAGTAGGTAAGAATAAACATGCTTGATTCAAAAGCATAAAAAATCTAGGTATTACTAAGATTTGATTGCAAGTAATACAGGGTCAACCTACATAACATCGAGTAGTATAGCTCTTTATGAGGGGCTCGTTCAGAGAAGTACTACCACCATACCTAGTACTAAAACGATAAACGAAGTTTCGTATAGACGCTTTGTAATAGGTACACTGCGGGACAACTCGGTAGCCGATCCACAGTCAAGTTGACACTATCTGACATGCCCCGTAGTATGATTCAAAACGACAATACGAAACTTCGTATATCGTTTCTAAGAGTAGACCTGCTGGACAAAGATTCTTATAATAATAATAATAAGAATGTTGGTCAATCCACACAGCATCATCTAGCCCCAAGCTAAGCAGAGCTTGTGTTATGGGTACTAGATGACTGGTATTTATACTTAATATTATAAAGACTTGATTTTTGAGAAGATTTTGAGAAGATTTGATTGTTTGTTTGTTTGTTTGCATTGAATAGGCTCCATAACTACTTACCCGTTTTGAAAAATTCCTTCACCGTTGGGAAGCTATATTTCCCCCGGGTGACATAGGCTATATTTTCAAAAAAATTAGGGATCCTTGCTAAAACCCGTGCAAAGCCGGGAAGGACCGCTAGTACTATATTTTTTATTATACATAGAAAATACCCAGGACACCCGGAATAAATATTTGCAGATCGTACTAACATTTATCCCAAGGCAGGAATCCAACCCGCAACCTCTTGCGACGCAAGCGGACATTCACCTGCCTTATTATTATTCTTATAATTGGTATAGATTCTAATAGATATATAACATCGGTGATGCCAGTTCGATAAAGCAAGCAATGCAAGAAAACTTGCATAAAATCAATGAGAAGATTAAATTTTCAGGGTTAGGTTCCATCTTGATTTAAGATAAAATTCTCATTTTCTTTGCGCTTCCCGTCGGTCGTCTTAGATGAGTTCATTGTAAACTTAAGCCCCGGTTTTACAAAATGCGATTACCGTCATAGAAAGGACGTAACTCGCCTGCAATTATGTTTTGTGTGACGTAGGTGCCGATGTAAAAAAAAATGTTTTCAGAAAATGGTTAAGTCATAGTTTGTTAGATTTTATAGTGCTTACCTGCACTTAAGGAAATCACAAAGATTTTATATCATCCCAAAAATTTAATTTAGGTAGCGAAGTTGGTTATCGCATCCCCGTATCAAGAAGGTCGTGGGTTCAAATCCCACTCGAGGAAATAATTTTTGGGATGATATAAAATCTTTATGGTTAGGTTAGGTTAGGTTTTACCCTTTAGGTACGGAACCCTAAAAATAATATAGTTACAATATTTTTATTAAAATAAAAATAAACCACGACAAAGTTTATAATTCTCACACGCCCACTAAGGTCACAAACGCTTCTAATAGAGGTTTGAGCTTATCAATAGTGTAAATGCATGTATTTTTATCTCATCGTAGCATTTGTATGCATTGGATTCTGCTTTGCTTATATCTGAATCGAGTAAGGTTATCTGCTAGATACATTTTTAACTTCGCTATGTATTTACAAAACATACAACTAACACAAGTATTCACACTATGTATTCAAAATAGGATTAGTAGGTACTTAGGTCAAAAAAAAAATCAAAGTCGGCGCCGGTCTAGTTCGAGCCGGTCCGGGCGCCGGTGATTTAGGCTATGCGTTGTTTATATAACAGTCAGTCAGTCAGTCAGTCAGTCAGTAAGTTACTCAGTCACTCAGTCAGTCAGAACAAAGATTCGTATAATTGGTATAGATTAGAACATTAACACCACTTTTACAGACTGCCCAAATAAATACAATTTATCTTTGAAATAGAAATAAATAGTTTCACCTTCCCCTGGGTAAGAAAGAACCCCTGGAAGTTTCTGAGACAAACGAAGATGAATTCCGTGAGAATGTCGACTATAATGAAAATACGAGGAAACAGACTCAGATTATGTACCAAGATACAAATGGTAGAGCGAAATTGGCTAAAAAAGTTCCCGGAATTCAAAAACAGGATTGCAATTCACTACAAAATTTAAAAACAAACGTTATTTAAATTTTGCTTAAAATGAGTCCTGTCACTGTATGTCATTACTAATTAGTAAGAGATGGCAATAGTTTTAACATTCACTATCTTTTCATTTTCTTAAATTATTATA
Source organism: Electrophaes corylata (assembly GCA_947095575.1). Taxonomy (NCBI): domain Eukaryota; kingdom Metazoa; phylum Arthropoda; class Insecta; order Lepidoptera; family Geometridae; genus Electrophaes; species Electrophaes corylata. The sequence continues at coordinate 9,853,242 of OX352711.1, read as the reverse complement.
TAATTTATATACTTTATTGCAATTCAAAATTAGTACATTAAGGCCCGCTTACACAACAATCTAATTTTATTTTATTTAGCTAATCACGTTTACCAAGATAAACACGTTTAGCGTGGCGTCACAGCTCAGTTAGAAGTAGCTCTGCCTTCTGTGCTGTAAGTCGTGGGTTCGATCTCCACGAAAGATAAATATTTGTGTTATGAACAAAGATGTTTGTTGTGCAAGCGGGCCGAAACATCTAAGCTAAAATTGGTACCATCTAAACTTAAAAAAAAATACTATAAATATTCCTGATGATATTATGATTACTCCGATGAGGCTTGCAACCATTATATTACCATAAAACAATAAACAAAGTCATCCTTAATTAAAAGTTTTACCAATTTAATGGATGCGAAAATTACAAATTGATTTGATCGAAACTTGGATTATTTTCAAAACTTGGTTACTTTGTATCATTTGATTGACGACCGATGTGGCGCGGTGGGCAAGTGTCCGTTGCGACACAGGAGGTTGCGGGTTCGATTCCCGCCTTGGGATAAATATTTGTACGATCTGCAAATATTTATTCCGGGTGTTCTGGGTATTTTCTACATATGCATAATAAAAATATCTATGTATGTAATGTACTGTATTAAGTATATCAGTCATCCAGTACCCATAACACAAGCTCTGCTTAGCTTGGGGCTAGATGATGTTGTGTGGATTGTCCAGCATTATTATTCTAAAAGATACTGAAAAGTTTAGCTTAGTAAATTCTGTTCGTAAGGGGTCTAGACGCGTAGGCCCTCTCGTAGATGGTCTACGACGTAGACACTATATACTCTATATGCTACGAAAACGTAGGTTCTACACTGTTTTTAAAGTTTGAAGAAAGGTCGCCCGTAAGACTGTAATTACAGGCACATGAGGCTTAACACCTGTATGCCTCAGGTTGCATTGTAGGGCACGTCTCTAACGAACGAGAACTGCGAGACAATGCTTCCATATAGGTGACGGTAACTACTTAAGATCAGGTGGGCCATCTGCTTGTTCCATCAGTAAGTCAAATAAAAAAACACAAGAGTGAATAGGTGTCTTCTAGACTATCCTGCTTCATTGTTGGTTGTTGACTGTTGGTTCCATCGTCACATACCACCAGCTGAAATTGAAACCAAACCAAGTTATTTTATTATCTAAGGTTTTTGTTTCTACATTTCTAATTTAAATGTTTAACCATTGAATAGTAGTAATATGTAATTCGATTTCGTTTTTCTTGTACATACGAGTACTACTCATAGTTTTATATATGTTAGTAAAGCGTGTATTGCAGCCAATATCTGGTGCACTACTCACTCTGGCGCCATTAAAAACCAGCGTTGCAAGAGCTACCATTCTTGTAGCTGCTGAAAGGTGGCCTTTTTTGTCACCGGTGGCCGTTTGACGACCGATGTGGCGCGGCGGGCGAATGTCTGCCTGCGACGCAGGAGGTTGCGGGTTCGATTCCCGCCTTGGGATAAATGTTTGTACGATCTGCAAATATTTATTCCGGGTGTTCTGGGTGTTTACTATGTATAATAAAAAATATCTATGTATGTAATGTATTGTATTAGGTATATCAGTCATCTAGTACCCATAACACAAGCTCTGCTTACCTTGGGACTAGATGATGTGTGGATTGTAAAAAAAAAACTAGACTATAAATTTCATTCATGTTATTATTATATATGTTTCTATTCCAAAACATCTCCAGGAAGAATGATTTCGAGTCTTCTCCAAACCAATACTGAATATCATCGGTCCATCGGATATTAAACCGATACCAAATAAGTAATACAACGTTGGGAAACTGTAATAACCACGATAATATTGATTGAAGTTGATGTGATTAGAATCACAACTTCGATAATTACAGGGAAGGCTCCAGCCAAAGTAATAATCAAGTTATTGGAAAAGAGTTATGAAAGGCTTTGTCTGTAAGGCACTGGGCTTTCCAGGAAGTAGGTAGGTATATACTTATAAGTAATAATAATAACAATAGTAATGCTGAACAATCCACACAGCATCATCTAGCCCCAAGCTAAGCAGAGCTTGTGTTATGGGTACTAGATGACTGATAAACAATACTATACATTACATGCAAACATATTTTTTATTATACATAGAAAAACACCCAGAACAAATACGAATAAATATTTGCAGATAAATATTTGCACAATACGAATAAATATTTGCAGATCGTACAAGCATTTATCTCAAGGCGGGAATCGAACCCGCAACCTCCACATCGACGACCGCCACATCAGTCGTCGGCATAAACTTATTTTCCTTTATGATTCTAAAATACAAAAGAACAAAACGAATTTTCGGACTCATTACGCACAAAACTCATTGCATATTCTGATAACCTTTTATTGAGGAGATTAGGAAAAGGGATGGTAGTCTATTATTAAGCCGTGGGCGGAAGGTTGACAATAATTATCATGTTCATAGACAATAATCATCGTCGCCCGCGTGCTGAATTTGAATGTCAAAATAGGTACTGGGAGTGACTGGGAGAATACTTAGGATACTTTTACCCTCGTACCAACCTAATGACATATAATCTTCTTCTAGCGTGTCAAATGGTTACCTACACTTTACTGGCGTAGAAATTCGCCACTTCCACGGCAGTGCCCGTGGCTTGGATTAAGTCCTCCCTTGTGCAGGTGGTAGGGCACAAGGGGCACAGGAGCAAATGGGGCATAGACTGGATGGGAGCTCCGCAAACGCATTCAATCCGTGAGACGTCTCGCATTCCCCATCTGCATAAATTTTCTCTGCAGCGGCCAACCTGAGTCCGGAGCCTATTCATAGACATCCAGGTCGGCCACATAAATAATATACCAACCTCTTTTACAAAAAATATGAATATAAAGCACCGGTGGTCTAATGGTAGTGACCCCGCCTTCGGTCGTGGGTTCAAATCCGGCCGTGCACCAATGGGTTTTTCAGTTCGAAAAAATTATGTACGCAATGCCAGTGCTCTTAAACGGTGAAGGAAAACATCGTGAGGAAACCATTTAGTATTCTAGCAGCGGCAATGGCTTGCAACCTGTCACGGGATGTATACCGAGTTTGGGGATTAAATTCGTGATGTTATTTATTATTATTTTCACAGCCGTCACAGATCAGTTCGTAGTAGCCCTGCCTTCTGCGCTGTATAAACTAAAAATTCTTCAATTTTTACCGGTGGTCTATTGGGATTGACCTCGCCCTGATCCTCAGGATCGTGGGTTCAAATCTGGTCGTGCATGATTTTACTATACGAAAAATGTATGTACAGTCAGCTGCACTAGAATGTATACAATTTGTAACTTTTAAAATGGTTTCACAGCGGTGCTAAAAACATATGCGCGACAATTATTCTAGAAATAAGTGAGATCATCAACTAATTTCATGTCTTTCTAGTTTTTGAGGTGTAAGAGTTCATTTTGTTGCTGAAATACCGTTGTGAAAGTTACAAATTGTATTATAAATTCTAGTGCGGCTGACTGTACGCTATGCCAATGCTCTCAAACGGTTACGGAACACCTCGTACGAAAACCAGTTAGAATTCTAGCAGCGACGATAGGCTTACAACCTGTCACACGACTACCAACTATTGCTAAATATGGATATGTGTGAATGTAATATTTGGACGTACCTCTGACTATTCCCCATCAAAAAAAATCTTGAGTGCTACTTGATACTAAAATATCTAAATATATATAACTCAAAGGTGACTGACTGACTGACTGACATAGTGATCTATCAACGCACAGCCCAAACCACTGGACGGATCGTGCTGAAATTTGGCAAGCAGGTAGATGTTAAGACGTAGGCATCCGCTAAGAAAGGATTTTGATTAATTCTATCCCCAAGGGGATAAAATAGGGGATGAAAGTTTGTATGAAACTTTGTCTATTTTAAACCGATCGGTTTAATAATAAACTTTATTGAGGACAAAAGCAAAACTAAATAAGGACAATAGCAATTAAGCTAAACTAAACATACTTATTTACTAATACAAAAGAAAAGAAACTAAAAATCAACTATGATTTTATCCCGAAAAAATAACGGGAACGGGAAAAAACTGCCACGCAGGCGAAGCTGCGAGCGGCTGCTAGTCTGAGATAACTACCGTGCCTGTGAATTAAAGTCATAAATTCCTTCAGTTTTTCATCAGCCATCCATAATAATGAGTAGAATAAGAAAAGAACACAGATCATCATAATACCAACATACTAAGTGTTATGAAGAACTAGAGGCCTCTCGCAGCTTCGCCGTGGCAGTTTTTTCCCGTTCCCGTTATTTTTTCGGGATTAAAAGTAGCCTATGTCCTATTCCAGATTACAATCTATATTTATTCCAAATTTCATCCAAATCGGTCCACTGGTTAGAGCGTGAAAGAGGAACAGACATCCATCCATCCATCCAAGCATTCGCATTGATAATATTAATATAGTAGAATAATTTTTGTTATAAACGACAACGTAGGCAATTTTGTTAAATAAATACCATTTGTGTTGGTAGTTAGGTAACTAATAACCATGAAAAGAAATACTTCCCACCTCCACATGTCACTATATAGGCAGTAACCTGCAAATTGCGTCCAACTAGCTTTCCTCAATCCAGGTATTATCCAAGTAAACCTTCTTTCTCTTGCTCGTATAGGTAATATTCTCTACCTATCCTAAGTAGATAATTATAGAACCCAATACAAAATTACATTTACCTAGGTACCTATCTACCTAGGTAGAACGTAGGTAATCTAGATCTTTGAATCCACCTAGCACACTCAGTGTCATTAACACCTCCCTATTACAACATTGGTCGCTCAGACGCTCAGTAGGTAGGTATAAAGTGAAAAATACATGAATCTTTCATCCCGATTCCAACTGACCCCCACTTTTCGAGATGTATCCCTGCCGATCTCCGACAGTCTGGAGCTTTTAGGGTTCACCCTTACCCCCAAACTAAACTTTGGCTCGTTTATTGAGTCCAAGGCCAAGACAGCTGCGAAAAAACTAGGCATATTAGCCAAGGTGAGGCAGTATTTCACACCGGGACAGCTTCTGAACCTGTACCAAGCGCAAGTCCGGTCGTGTATGGAGTACTGTTCTCATCTTTGGGATGGCTCTGCCAAATACCAGCTTGAGGCCTTGGAAGTCATTGAAAGACGAGCCAAAAGGCTTATAGGCGACGATGCATTAGTCGAGTCTAAACTTCTTAGTCTTGAGCATCGTCGCAAGGTAGCCAGTCTGTCGGTATTCTACAGGATGCATTTCGGCGAGTGTGCCTTGGAGCTCCACAACCTGGTTCCCCCGTCCCCGTTCTACCATCGGACCACCAGGCGTACGGAGACGAGACACCCGTTTATGGTTGATATCCCTTCCTTCCGCACCAAACGCTTTGCCTCAACCTTCATAATGCGCACAGCAAAGGAATGGAACTCGTTGCCGTCGTCTATTTTTCCGGTCACATATAATTTGGATGTTTTCAAGAGAAGAGTGAATAGGTACCTTCTAGGTAAGCGTGCTACATCGTCGACCGCATCATCACTTAACATCAGGTGAGATTGCGGTCAAACGTCTACCTATAAATAGTAAAAAAAAAAAAAAAAAAAAATCCCATAAAGCTTTTCCAAACATTTCCGTTAAAAGATGTTTACACGCAAGAAAGGTAGAAACATCTTGACGATCCACCTTTACGACGTGCGACAGGCTAATGGTCTTCTTAATTAAAACTGTACAAGCTGCCGACCTAAAAATAACATGGCATAAGTTTTTTTAAACTGGGATTAAACCTATTTATCCTAATACAAAATAAACATAAACCTTTGGCTCATAAGGTTGCTAAATATATAGATAGGTAGGTACTTACCGGTTAATGTAGAAATTAAAAATTATAAAACATACACAACAATCCAATGTAAAACCAAAACGGTGATATTCCGAAACACCCAGGCAAAGTTTAAAACTGTCTATGGCACAAAACTTTCGAATCAAAGTTAGCGAATTCAATTTGAATTTATAGTTCGAAATTCGAAACGCGCGGGAAAGCGTCCCGGGCGGGCGACCGGCGCTATATTTCGGGCGAACTGAAGACTGGCGTGCTGGAGGGTTGTCTCTGGCCGAGACGAAGGCACGGTCATGCGCGCTCAAGTCAAGCTATGTCAGTTTCAAACGAAAACTTTTAGGTAACGAACTTTCTAAGCTTTTTCATTTTTCTTTCACGCTATTATCAAAGAACCGGGTAAAAATTGAAAGCTAAAAAATTATGAAACTTCCTTTGACAGCAGTAAGCACATACCAACTTGATGTGATTCTATAATTTACATAAACCTAAACAACATGAACGCTCATAGCTATAAAATTTGATAGCGTACTTAGTAGGTACCTATTTTATAATAGTCTAGGTACTTCAGTGATTGATTTTACCTGATTCCAACTTTGCCTGCAACACAAAAACACGTTGAATCTGTCGGAAAAGCTTTCATTCTGGAAACTTATTAGCGTTTTATAATAACGGGAAAGACCTGTAATAGCGCTATTTCCCAGGCAAAGCTAGTGGTGTCGGTTAGCTAGAGACATCACGGGTCACGGCCGGACCGAAATCAAGTTAAAAAAAAAACGTCAAAAATATTAGGTAATACCTAGTACCTAGACACACAAGACCCGCTAGATGGAGAAAATCGTGAGAGGCTTTTCCGCAACAGTAATCAAGGGCACAGAAGGCTCATAATTAATGAACTAAGTAGGTACCTATCTAGTGTAGTGTGCGTAGTGTGTAGAGTGTGTAGGTACTAGGAACCACATTTAAAGTGTGGAAGGTAGATTTCAAAATAGAGGCATATTTTGTCGTTTTCATTAAGACTGGTTGAGCCAAAGCTCGAATTAATTTGAAGAGGATACAAAGGGCAAGGGCGCTCCGCGGCAGAATTACCGCGGCTGGGTGGGCAATGTTCTCAATACGGATACCTACGCAATTTGAATTTCGTTTTACAACGCAATAATGCAGAGAATCGGCTTTGAACGTGAGAGTTTTGCAGGAATTTTGTTTTGTTGTGTGCTATTTTTTTTTTACCTTTGATTTAGTTTTTGCAAACGACTGTAGGTATTTGAAGTAATACTTCTAATGCTGCGACTTCCAACAAGGTTGCGTTAAACGTTTAACACTACCATTGAGGGGGTTTGAAAGCACTATTCTTTCTCTCTTCTCTCATAGCCAGTTACGTTTCGTATTAGTAAAGAAGTTTTACTTCAGTCGTGTGGTCTAAAGCACACTCGTTTTTTTTATACTTCTTGTAAATGGATAATGCCCACTGGGAATATGGCCCACCCGATGTTAAGTCATCTATAACAAGGTATTGCCTCGCAGGTCACGCACGTAAAGAACGTGCCCTACGATGCATTACCCTGCATCTATCATCCTGAGCCATACAGACAGGATGTGTCTGTAATTGGACCGGCACCCACACTCTTCAAACCGAAAGACAGCGCTACGCGCATCAGGTACTTACTACTGGGTGGTACAGTGGTACGGTGGTACTTTCCCGAACGAACTGTCACAAAGACCTGTACTACTATTACGAGAATATTTCAAAGACACATACCTAAGTACCTAATTAAATATTTAAGGGACGTAACAAGAAAAGATGAACTAAAATATTTTTCTACTAGGTTCTGCTAGAAAAAATTAGGTATCTCACCAATTTATTTTTTAAAGTCATCTACTAGGTAGTCCTTTTCTAGAAAAAAAGATACGGATAAATTTTGATTCAATACAGGTCATGTAAATTCGATCCGGCTCAAAGGACTTTATCTAAGTCAAGCACGCGTTGACTCGCGTACGAAGGGTTTCGGGTACCATTATCTATGTATAATAAAAAACAGCAAAAAAATCACGCTTGTTCTTATAGCGGCAACAGAAATACACACATCAACACTGTCTAGGGATATTTTGTATAAAGCTCATAACTCTAAAAATACTGGCCGGTTTTAAAATCTTTTGATGAAACCTTATTTAACGAGGCCTTTTTGAATGATTCCAAATTTGAATTTGAAAAAATAAATTGGTAACAAAATAATTGCGCGGCATTACTATAGCGAAGGTCGAAGGTTACAATTTACCTACCATAGTTTTTGGTAGTTTTTTGTTTCAATTTAAAGTTTTAAAACAAGTTATCAGTTAATTTCGAATGTAAACCACTAAATGCATCATGCAGCGGCGCCATTTAGCTACAGATGAAATGTTAAGGGCAGTAGACATGCTCCAAGTTGGGGCTACTCAGCTGAGTATTGCTGAGGAAATTGGAGCAAAACAAAACGTGAAATCAAGATTATGGTCACGTTATCGTGTCACCGGTGAAGTGGCTGAAAGATACAAAGGCGCAAAGCGCATATCCACTCAACGACAAGACCGATTTTTGCAAGTTGCCGCGAGAAGTCAACCAAATGTTACGGCCATGCAGTTTGTTCAAAGGCTCCAGTCAGAATACCAGTTGCTTGCGAGTGACCAAACTGTGAGAATAATACTGCATGAAGCTAACCTTTATGCTTGCAGACCGCTTAGCACTCCAGCACTACGTCGAGGTAATCGTGGACGAAGATTACAGTAGGCTCGTGAACATTTGCATTGGGATGAGAACCAGTGGTCTGTAGTGCTGTTTGCCAATGAGTCCCAGTTCGGTTTCCATCCCGATTCACGAAGAGTACGTGTATGGCGAGTTTCTGGTCGTAAGAGCCGTCTGGAACACCCTCAGGAAGTCCATCCATACCGCGGCGGAGCAATTATGGTTTGGGCAAGAATTCGTGTTGGTGGAAGAACAGACCTCATTTGGATCAGAAGCACCATGACCGCTGAAAAATACCGTACCCAGGTGCTTGTACCAATAGTCTACCCCTATCGACTGCAAATGGGCCAAGAATTTACGCTCATGCACGATAATGCCCGTCGGCACACAGTGCGAGTAGTGACCAGCTGGCTGCAGGAGCACGACGTGTCAGTCTTAAACTGGCCCACGCAATTGTCAGACCTAAACCCCATAGAGCATGCATGGGACATGCTCCAAAGAAGGGATATGAACCATTTTTCCTGCAAACATTGCGACTAAAGAGCAACTTTTTTGCATCTTAGCAGGATCTGAGACAATATACCGCAGTAAGACTTTGATAACTTGATTCAAAGCATGAAAACCCGTTACAGGACCATTGTAAACGTCATGAGTGATTTTACTGTCTACTGATTTTTCATACAATTGCAAAAAACGGGGTCATTTTGCTTAATTTTGCACATTTTCTTAAAAAACACATTCATCCTTAATTGTACAATTTTTTCCCTTTTTGTTATTTAGTCAGTAAAATTTTATTTACGAAATAAAACTATTTGTATTTTATTCTAAGATCTAGTCTGCTAAACGGGCTTTTTAAAAATACATACATGTTGCATGTTATTTATAACAAGTTTTGTGTAAATTGAAGAAATCCAAAATATCCCTAGACGATGTTGATGTGTGTACATCATCTGTGAAAATTTCAACTCTCTAACTATCACGGTTCTTCTTCTTCTTCTTTTATTATATGGCTTTTCAGCGGCTACTAAACTTAGAACAAAAAAGCGGAGATCTGAGATGAGATGCAGCCTGTGACAGACGGATAGACAGACAGACAGCAGTCTTAGTAATAGGGTCCCGTTTTACTCTTTGGGTACGGAACCCTAAAAAACTTAGTTAATTTCAATTTCTTTAACCCTCCTTCTGGACTAGTAAAAACCAAACCTTTAACTGAGCACTTGCTAGTTTTCTTTAATGAACAATACAATTTTGTGTTTTAACCTTTGAAATACCCGACACAGTGGGTTTCTGACTCTCAGAATAGCTGTGGGTTTTCAAATGCTAAAGCGTCAAGCAGGTTTAACTCTCGATTTAAAATCCTCTTCTTTGTATCAAAGTTTATTTCATACCGTCATCATATTAAGAGATTATTTACAAAAACAAAAAATACTAAAAAATAAACATTAAAAAACCATAGTCCATTTGTAACATATCAATTTAATATGATTTCTATTAACATTACCTATTGTATAATTTAAATACTCAAACTTTACATTGAACATTGTGGAACCGCTATATTGTGACGTAGCGGGATGAGGGTATAGAAAAAACTGTGTTTATGCTGTTCTTTTATTGAATTCAGGTCTTCCGGTGTCCGCCGGATGCAAGGAGGCCGAGAGAGTCTCGACCTCTAACGTGGGCTACCAATGGCGACTACTCGATGACAGTTTGATCCTCTTTCACTAAAAATTCAATTACTTCCTCCACTGCATTCCCTTGGTCGGACTCGAGACCGTCGGTGTCCACGTCTAGAAAAACACATAAGTTAACTTGTAGCTTAAAATACTAACACATTCATAATCTATAAGTAGGTAGATAGGCATAGGAGTTCTAAGTCGCAGAACTGGCTTAGGAGAGCGCTATGCTGGTATTTTTATTACGAGAAAGAAACACAAATGAGGAAATCTGTAGGAGAACCAAGGTCATCGACATAGCTGAGAACTTCAATTTGTTTCATCATCATTTTTTTTTTATTTGACTTGCTGATGGAACTAGCAGATTGCCCACCTGATGTTAAGTGGTTACCATTACCTATAACAAAGCATTGCCTAGCAGGTCACGCTCATTATAAACGTGCCTGACGATGCACTTCTCTGCACCTGAGGCATACAGGTGTTAAGCCTCGTGTTCCTGTAATTACACCGGCACCCACACCCAACCGTAGATCATACATTATAACATTTCTGAGTCTTTTCCATCCATCGACTTAGCGCAATACTAACAATATCGTCAGTCCTTCGGGTAGCAAGACGTCTTACGCTTGATCTTCCGGTTCATGGTCGCCATTCGAGAACCTTTATTCCCCAGCGGTTGTCAACTTTAGTGTTAATTTGCTTCAGAATCAGCAAATTGAAGTGGCAATGTTCGGCGCATGGAGAGAGATAAGCAGGTAGGTACTTACAGTTTCTCAGTTCGAGTCTACGCGGCTTTTGATCGGCCCATTCCTGAGACTTTGCTTCGCGGTACTCCACGTGTTTCTTCATCTGCTCAGTACGTTTGGCCACCAATTCCTGACAAATAAAACATTCAAAGTCAAAAAGCATTTATTCAGTAAAATCCGCATGGATCATCTTGAAACGTCTTAAATCTAGGTGAATCTAAGTGAATCATTAACTTACTATACCATTGCATCGATTTAATTTACGAGTTTATAATGTAGATATTAATTTAACGCGTAGGGAAACAAGTAAAAAAATAACTAAGCTATGTGACATCTGATTCTATAAATGCATTGAATATAAAATTTAGGAGTTGCATTTCAAACTTTGGAATAATATAGAATTTGAATCTGAATTGACGACCGATGTGGTACGGCGGGCGAATGTCCGCCTGCGACGCAGGTGGTTGCGGGTTCGATTCCCGCCTTGGGATAAATGTTCTGTAAATATTTATTCCGGGTGTTCTGGGTATTTTCTATGTATAATAAAATATATCTAATTAGTCATCTAGTACCCATAACACAAGCGCTGCTTAGCTTGGGGCTAGATGATGCTGTGTGGATTGTCTAGCATTATTATAAAAATAGAAATAAAAAATTGGGAAAATAATAATAATCATCCACATTAGTAAAACTTTTGTCTCCTACAAAAATACTCTAGAAATCTATGCATATATCAATTCTCACAGACTAATTACAACTGTTAATTGTGTTTCCTTACCTTGCTAGCCTTGTTGCTGCGCATGCGATCCTTGGATTCGAACTGAGAGTAGTATTTCTTGAGGTTCTTCTTGATATCTTTCTGCTGCTTCTCTGTGAGCGGCGACGGTGGCCGCGGTCGCCAGTGGAACTGCGCGAATCCTTCCTTCATCACTCTGTGAACATATAGTTCGATATTTGCTTATAGACTAGACTGTTATCACAGCTCAGTAGTAGCTCTGCCTTCTGTGCTATAGGTTGGTGGTCCGAGTACAAACATTTATGTGGTGGACATCGATATTTGCTCTCTTGGGTGTGTATATAATATTCTAAGTATGTATTTATAATTAGTAATTTGTATTTATTTTTATACTACCCAAGCGGAAAACCCCAAACATGCTTCCTGTTACACCTACTGTAACTGTGGCTTTTTATACTTCCAATCCAATCCATTAACAACTCAGAAAGTACTAAATAGCCTCTGTATAAACAATAATTGCACAGGAAGGTTAAGATTTGATAAAACCCAACATGATTTGAAAAGAGTACGCAAAAATGATCTTAGCTATAGTTTTCTTGCAACTATATTAAAATTTAAAGCTTACCTCCTCAAGATTTTGCCCTGGAAGGACCAGATGTAGTATCCGCAGTCCATCTTGCACTTTAGAGAAGAGACGCCAGTCACTACGTAGCGGCCGGTCGGATCCCACTCAATACCAGACATCTACAAAACAATAAAAAATATTAATCATGCTGCCGCAGTATACAGCAATATTAATAATAATATTACTATACAGAATGGTATTTTGAGAACGGTGGTGTTGGAAAAGTCCATAAACACGCGAAATAAGAAAAAGTCGTAAAGAAGCCATCGATTTATAAGTAAACAAGACCCAATCCTATTTAAGTAACCTAAAAAATGTACCAATGTACCAATCTTTTACTTTTACCTGTAACAATATTTAATATTATTAGGGCTCGTACCGGGATGGACTCCCACCATACCTACTTCAGCCGCAAGCAGTTAGCTATGTTCCACTTTGAAGGGTGTTCTTTTTATCTTTTTTCACATGAATCTTAACACATGCATGCCTCAGGTTGATGGACGCGGAGCGGCACGTTCTTAAAGGTGACCTACGACCCACTTAAGTTTAGGTGTTTCATCCTCAAGTAAAAATTAAAAAGACGAAGTTTGTAATGGTGGTTGAAATAAAAACAATTTTAGAATGCTCCGACGTCAGAGGTAAGCTTACCTGGTAATGATCAGAAACATTCATGATAGTAAAATCATTAGTGTCCAGGAACTCCAAAGCTCCGCCCGTCAGTCCCAGATTAGCCAACACAATAAACTGTCCCGATGGAGACCAAAACAGATGGTTGAATGGCTTCCTCTCAAACTTCTTCAGCAAAGTCGGAGCTTGACCAGTATTCACTTGATAGAAACTGATCGAGATGTTAGCTGGATCTCCATGAATGATGGAGAACTTGGATCCAACTGGTTCCCAAGCAAAAGCCTGGATAGGTTCCTTGATTTCGACAGAATCTACAGGTATTTCTTTCTCTTTCATGTGGAATATTTCAAAGTTATAATACATTCCAGAGTATTTAATATCATTCTTGTCTTTCTTGACTTTAGAGTAGCGATCAACCTTCACACAAAGATAGTCTCCGCTCTTCTGCCAGTGGATCTTGCAGTCAGCCACTGAGAACAAATTCTTGGAACGTATTTCTGTGCGATTGGGGATCTCAAGAAGGGTGACCCGGGCTGGGACGTCCTTGTCTTCTGCCACCCAGTATGCAAGGACATTATCAGTTGGAGACCAGCTGAAATCTCTGAAATTACAAAAGGATAATTACCTATATGAAATGGAATACCAACTACTGCAAAATGTGGGTATGTATTACCAAATGTAATAGTTGCAAGTACTTGCCTCTACCACTTATCCTCAAAGAATCTTGAGCAGGTATTTGGTACTAAGAGATCTATGTGTCTGGTGATTGTAGAGTAGCTATTATTTTCTTTCTACATTATATAACTTTATAAGAGCCCAGTAACAAAATAGAAAGTACTAAAACCTTTCCCAACAGTGATTACTTTATCTTTAACTGCATCACAAGCCCATCATCATCTATACGTCAAACTGGTCTATAACCTAAAAATCCTGTCCGAGGATACAAACTCTACAAAATATAAGTTCAATGTTTTTTGGTTTGTATAATCCGTAGAGTAATTTGCGAATAGTGGAAAGAGAGAGGGGGCTACCCTTCCCTTCCCCTTTTACAGTTTTGGCAATCTATATCTATCTATACCAATTAATTATAAGAATCTTTTCTCCTGACTAACTGGGATATAGACAACGCACAGCCTAAACCACTGGTTGTAGTCTTGAAATTTTCAGAGTATATTCGTCTTGGTGCGTAGAGGTGTACCAAGAAAAGAATTCCCGAAATTCAAACCCTAAACGTGTTGATACAGCAGGTTGAAGTTTGTATGAAAATAGCTCCACGCGGACGAAGTCGCGCGCGTTTGCGAGTTTAATATACCAGAGAGTAAAGCTCGTTCGGCCATCTAATATTGGGTCTTCCACATCGTCAACACCTTGAATTTTAATCCAGTATTTACCTGATGCCAGGGATCTTGATAGACTTCTTATCGAGGAGACCGAAACCAGGCGTCTCATACACGGATAGTACATCCTGGCCCAGCCGAGCGAAGAATCTATCGTCTTTGCTCCAGCGGAAGATCGGCCACGTCACGTACTCATCTGGCGGAGGAAAACTTCGCTTCTCTTGACCGGTTCTGTTAAGCAATTAAATAAATACAATTAATAAATCTTTCCTCTTTATAATAATACTAGCGGCCGCTCGCAGCTTCGACCGCGTGGCAGTTTTTTTCCCGTTCCCGTAATTTTTCCGGATAAAAAGTAGCCTATATGTTAATCCAAGTTATAATCTATGTTTATTCCAAATTTCATTCAAATCGGTCTACTGGTTAGAGCGTGAAAGAGTAACAAACATCCATCCACCCATCCATCCATCCATCAATCCATCCATGCTTACAAACTTTCGCGTTTATAATATAAGTAGGAAGTAGGATTATATATATTATTTATAATATATTAGTATAGAAGTGTAGATAAATAAAATCATTTTTAAGCTTCCTCACATATTCATTTACTTGAAAAATAAATTATTCAAAACGCAATGTGGCAATAATTTAACATAAAGAAACGTGTATAAATAAACTAGTATTAGAGACACTTTACAGCCTTGAACCAAAAATTACCAATGCTTTAGACACGTTCTAAACGTGCGGAAAAGAAATTTGAATACTTTGCATTACGCGGCTTTTTTGAAAAACAACTTATCTAACCCATACTTATCATCATCATTACCATTATCATCATCATCGTCATTATCATTATCATCATCATCGTCATTATCATCATCAGCATATAAAAGACCACTACTGGACATAGGCCTCGCCTCATACGTTTCCGGGAAGAACGATTCTAAGCCCTTTTCATCCATTGACTTCCCGCGATCATAACAATATCGTCAGTCCATCGGGTAGAAGGCTGTCCTACCCTTCGTCTTCCGGTTCATGGCCGCCATTCGAGAACCTTTATTCCCCATACATAAAATAAACGTTATACTCCAAAGAACTAAAATACTCTATAAGAAGTTCTGTCACTGTTACTCAGTACCGACTGAAAACCGTTTATCTTTTGACGTACTTTTACAAGGTAATAAATGGTTACCAAACTCGAGGTCGAAAATTCAAAACATAATATAAATATTAGGTTATGAAACCGAAAGTCGGACCGAAACTTTTACTTGGATGCTATTCTTTTGGGTGAATTTTAACCGGTTGTTTTGATTTAAAAAACAAATTCATGAACTGAATTTGATTAAATCCATGGGACTACCTCAAGAGTGTACCTTGTTTACCTTTAGCTACCAATAAATTTATGACTAATGATAAAAATGTATGACATGAACAAACCTTATATCCCAAATGATGAGCTTCTTATCATCACCTCGATCCCCGCTCGGTGAGAATGTAACAATATAGTTCTCACACGGCGAGAATGAGATGAACCTGGCTTCAGGGTGGAAAAACTTCTGGAACTGCTGGAACTTAGGCCCCGCCCACAGAGCCACGCCCCGCCAATGGAAGGTCGCCAGGTATGTGCCGAGGGGTGACCAGACTGCGTATGTTTCTGTCCAGTTCTGTAGCAAGAAAATAAATAGAAAAAAATCATGAATGCCATGAAAAATCCTAATATTTCTTGGTAAACAGTGGCACTTCAAACTATTTAGCATGACTATTGTTTTATAGTGGCTAGTGGAAACATGCTTCTTACTGACTAAGCACGACTTCGTCCGCGTGAATGAATCTATTGTCATACAAGCTTCATCCCCTGCTAAACTCTTAAGGGGCTGAATTTGAGTAGTTTCTTTCTTAGTACACTACAGCACAGCAAGACAAATAGTATCCAAGACCAGTGGTGTAGGCTGTGCATTGTCCATATATCAGTGAGCTAGTTAGTTAGTCTGTCAGAACAAACATTCTTATAATTGGTATAGATTGGGTTATTAGTTATTAACAAATAGAATGATAACAGCTAATTATGATAGTTAGTTGACCTGTACCACTTTCAGATGATTAATTGGTAATTGACAAGTACCACAGTATTGTGGACAGTTTTCAACAAATGCAAGAACTGTGCAATAATTTCCATACTTGCATAATTATCGCTTTAAGTGAAATTTTGCAAGTAATTGCAATTCAGCACAGAACAGCAATAATAAATAAGAAACAACACATAAAAAAAACTACCAACCTTATACAGGATAGTTTTTAGTAGTAGTAGAGCTCTTTGTGAAGGCCTTGTCAGGGGAAGTACTACCACCATGCCTATTTCTGCCGCTAAGCAGCTTGCTATGTTCCGGTTTGAAGGGTGTGGGTGCCAGCAAAATAACAGGCACATGAGGCTTAACACCTATATGCCTCAGGTTGTTGGATGCTGAGGAGTGCATCATAGGGCACGTTCCTAACGAGTGTGACCTATGAGGCAGTGCTTTGTAATAGGCGATGGTAACCACTTAACATCAGATCGGCCATCTGCTTGTATATAAAAAAGGATTCATTCTGCAGCAGTTAGGTTGTCGTCATCATCATCAACATCATCAGCATAAGTCCACAGCTGGACATAGACCTCACCAATATTAGGGTGGGTTTGCCATAGTCACTATGCTTGACAGGGGAATTGGTGACCCCAATGACAACATTATGTATTTAGAATACCGGTTTTTTATTTTTATCTAAATAATATAGATTAGGTAGGTAAATTGTAAGTCTAATCTCACAATACTGCAGCAATAAGTACTAACCGGCCGTTCTTGCAAAACAACTGGTTCAGGCAGGGCATTCTGGAACACCTGTAATGCAGTACCAGTTCCGATGCCAATCAGGAACTGATCGTATGCATCAGGGTCCATGAGGTACCATTGTAGGTCTGATTGGACCTTGAATGGCTGGGGGGAAGGCGGCTCCCATTCTTTAGGGATGTCCGAGTACCTGGAATTGAAGGGATGTGGTAAGTTATGTCTTTTTACAAACTGTAACACAATTTTTGTTTAGGTGGTGGTAAGCTAATCTCAACTAGTTTCACACTGGTACAAACATTAAGAAGTTACTATTTTGAAAACTTTGTCAGGAATAGGGGCAAAAGGAAGATGTAATTTGAAATGATTGCAGATTTTGAAACACTACTCTAGAGCTTATGTGCCAACACACTCATGAGTGATATGTTAAGATTATCATCTGGAAGGCTAGTAGGTTGGCATATTATAGTCTGAGCGAAGTAATCTTTATACAAATTTCCACTCACACTGAACATACCCATTTAGGGGATGAATTTAGGGAATTCCTTTCTTAGTACACCTTTACGCACCTAGACAAATATAGCCTGAAAATTTCTAATCTCTAGGACCAGTAATGTTGGCCAGTCAGGACAAAATTCTTATAATTGATACAGATGGATATTTTACCTTTCAGAACATGATTGTAATATTTACACCATATGTTTCTTTTACTGAGGGATAAAGCTTACTTATGTTGCAATGTCGTCAGTCCAACAGGTAGGGTAATGTTTTACCTACCTTAAATTAAACAGTAGTGTCAGAATACAACTATTTCAAAAAATACACTTCTGAAAAACGTGTGTGGTGTTTACTACTACAATTGTCATGCATTGCAGAGATGTAAGAATAACGATTGAACTTACTTATTGAAATCCGTGAACAGATTCACTAAAAATGTATGCTGCTTATCTAATTTACAATTATTAGTCGCCTTAACGGCCTCTGCGGCGTTTTGAGGGTTACTGTACTCCAGGAAAATGAACCCTGCCGTTGCTCCATTTTCTTGGGTTGGGTAATATTCGTTGACTATTTTCCCGAATTTACTGAATATTTTGTTTATCACACTCTGCAGCTTCTCGAGCCTCTCGGGCCCGACCTGCGGGCAGCCATCGATGACGATTACATTTTCGTAACCGTCAGACTCTTTTGGCTTTTGCTCCAAAAGGTCCTCCAGCAATTCTGCAACGTCAAAGTTAGGTTAGGTCTATCGACCCAGTGAAATACACTTACAAAAGCTTTTACACACATAATTAGACTGCAGTATGCACTAAACCTCGCACAACATCTACTATAACCGCTAAAATTAGCAACAACATCACAGAAAAGTTACAAAATGCGTGGGTGACGCATATGGCCGGTCGAACTTGTTCATGGATTATGCCCACCTTCATCGGGAATGTCATCGACGAAACCCTCAGGATCATCGAAGTCGGGCTCCTCCTCAAAATTCTGCTCCTCATTATCACTTTGAGGAGTTTGATTCACTTTTTCATCGCCTTTTTTCTTAGCCATTTCGAAGATTTAACGTGCGGGCCTGGAAGAATCTCCATTAGTGACAGACCATAGAGAATAAATATTTAGTTGTAACTTTCACTTACTGAAATGTCAACGTCAAAATATGTAAAATGCATAGGTACTTCATTCTTAGCACAAGAAGTTCTGATTATATGGAAATAAAATTTTAAATATAAACACAGCTAAAAATTTTATGGAAATGGTGCACATTTTGTTCGCAAATTTCAGGCCATGTTTTCCATGGTTGTATTTTTCAAGGGTACACATTACCTATACCTACTTGTTACGGCCACTTATTGTCATAACCAAAGAATATGGACTAAAAGCTGGTCATAACCCCCACTAGAGTGGTGATAGCTTAATTAATGGGGATTAGGACAATAAACTTAACTGAACGGTTCCTTTCTAGGGCGGGATATATTTTATATATGCTACTAGCTGACCCGTGCCCACTTCGTTGGGCGGTAAACAAGTTCACTTACAAATCTTTGAATTTTTTGCATTTTCATGTAAAATATGATGAAATACAGACGCACGGTTGCGCTAGTAGGTACATAAGAAATGATGATTGTAGTCATTATAAAATAACTAAAGTAGTACTCTGCGTCGCCAACAGATGGACAGACAGACAAAAATTAAAAAAGATAGGTACTGTTTTGGTATATATACCGTATATACATTCATATTCATGCAGTAAAAAGCGGTTATTTTAATATTACAAACAGACACTTCAATTTTATTTATTTGTATGTATAGATAAAATAAAATGAATGCTCACCAAGCGAAGGAGTGAGCTCCCTCGGTGAATTCATTCCATTCCATTTTTTGTAAGTCAGTCAGAAGACATTAGCAAAACCTAGTATCTATCTTATTAGATCATATAATGTAGGTACAGTTCCATTAGTTCATATATTATGTACCTACCTACCTATGTCATAATACGAGTAGTATAGTATGGCATGGCATTACCAATACCTACCTACAACTCTACCCATACCTAATTACCCACGTCTGTTAGTCGGTCGTCCATTCAGTCCAGCCAGTCAAGTAAGTTTCAAAGTATTCTGTGTTGTGTACCTACCTACTGCGTGCGTGGTGTGGTGTGGTGAGTCTGTCAGTAAATCAGTGCCTCCGTCAACGTGCGCGAAAGACGTCTTTTCTTTGTGTTTCCCGCGTTTTTCCGTAGATAGACAACTCTGCTCTCAATTCTCACGAATATCCCGCGCAAAGGTAATTAACACCCGGTGCGTTTTATTACAACTTAATTGTGTGCTAATTTGTGATTATATTGAGTTTTTTTATTCATGAAATCAAGCTGGACCACCTTTGTTATTATTACCTGTATGGTAGAATGGTTAACTATAACTACATAATGCGTATGAGTTGACTATAGGTAGGTACCTGAGGTAGGTACCTACCTACCTACCTACTATTACAACCATGGAACCACCTACATTTTTTGCTTGATTAAAAGCAAGCTAACTTTGCGAGTTCTGCAGTAATTTTTCTAGGGTTGGTAAGCCGGATCGCCGGCCGTCTTCAGTTTTCGGCCTTTACGCGTTCTTGATGCAGTAAAATTAAGAAATTATCGTTTTTAAATGCAATTTCTGACCGATTTTTTTAGCAAGACAAAGCAATTGAATGCTTTATTTTTGACAGCATTTTTGGTCAGTTATTAAGCCACGAGTGATTTTTAGCGAATTAATCAATTTGGCGGCGGCCATCGCGGGTACCGCAGCGTGCGGAAATTAGAAAAAAAATAGTGACGCGCCTTTTACTCTAAGTTAAGTTTGTGTTGTTTTTCTAAGCAAACATTGTTGATAAACGTTTAAACTACTTCAAAACTTAATTACCAACATACTCCTAATATGATTTTCGCCAAATTTTGAATAAACTAACAAATATCTTGGGGGCCGCGATCCAACATTGAAATTTTTTCAAAAGTTTAGTTTACGGCCTAATGGCCGGCATGTGGTGCATCAAGTCTTCTACACTTTTGTCTCTTTTACTCAATTGTTTAATGGGTATATCTCAAGTCTTTTTCATTTACGATAGTAATATACATGGAGATGCTAGCCATTAGTTCTCGGCCGCCAAATTATGTGGCCTTCATAATGAAAAAGGAGTAATAGAAATGACTATTTTGGGGGTGGCCGAAAACCCGACTATAGATAAAATGGCACCCCAGTTTTCGGCATGACCTAAAGTTGTATTGAAATCATGTGGCCGCTAGCTGAATGTCGCTATTAGCTTCCGGCCATAAGACCAAAAAGTTTGTATATTTTTATCTTTTTGTATTCTACAAGTTTATTTAACCTTTTGATAGTAGGTAGGCAGCACTAGTTTATTGCAGATCGACAAGGAACTTATTGCACTAGAAAAAGTCTATAAAATCCCTAGAAAAGACAGTGTTTTTAAAAGTGTACTTCACGTAGAGAAAGATTTAGGCAACAAATTATCACTAACGATTCGGATCAAACAAAATTGTGTTAGGTATACTGCACGTGAAGAGCACTCTCCTGTTTTAAATGCAAATCAGTACACAGAAATAAATTTAAAATCAGTGAAAACATTGGCTGAGTCTACAAACTTGTGGAGAGCAAGTTCTGCGATGGTGACATCAAGGGTGCCTCCCGTATTTTGTTTTCTAGCGACACGATAGCTCCAAATTCTAATGATACTCTCATATCTCTTGAGAGTAAGCATCCACCCGTAGGGCCAAACCTTCACCTCCCCGATCTCCCATAAGAGAGTGATGTCGGTGTAGGCACGACCAGCCAAGATGTGCTTAGGGTCGTCATGTCGTTCCAGAGTGGCTCTGCCAGCGGCCTGGATGTTGTGACTCTACACCATCTAAAGGATTTGCTGTCTGACGGATCTGGCCATGCAGGTGAAGTCCTTCTGGGAGACCTGACGTCCCTGATCAACTTGATGTTGTCAGGTTCAAAAAGAAGGCTATCGGGATAAGACCCATAGCCGTGGGCACCACCTACCGGCGCCTTGCGGCTAAAGTCTACTGTCGGAAAGAAGCCAACTACCTAGGCGACTATTTCTGACCTGTTTAGCTGGGCTTTGATTCGCGAGGCGGTTGTGAGGCAGCAGTACATTCCCTTTGTACATTTTTGGACCAAAATTATGGGGAGGTGATTTTGAAAGCGGATATCAAAAACGCCTTTAATTTCTTAAACCTTGCTAAAAGAAATTTAAGAGAAAATCCTGATATTTACCCAATTCTCTGGCAGTGGCTCACCTTCTAAATTAATTTACCGGAACAATGATATTTCGTGTGCCGTTGGTTGTCAGCAAGTTGACCCTCTTGGTCCGGCCATGTTTAGCCTTGCTATCCATCCAATTATTCAACGTCTTCAATCCAAGCTTAATGTTTGGTATTAGGATGATGGAACTCTAGGTGGAGATGTAGACACAGTTTTTGGTGATCTAAAACTCATTGCAGATGAATTTCGGCAAACCGGTTTACAATAACCAATACTTGATGAATCCTTTCCGGTATTCATAGATAAGAAAATTCAAAATTTTACCAAAACTTCGGACCGATTACTCAAAATTAATAGCCATATTATGGCTTTTACAATTATTAGGTTCTGCCTTTTTGTACCCAAATTTACATACTCTTTACGATGTCGTCAGTTGTGGAAACATACTGAGCTGGTGGAAGGCTTAGACAACATAATAAAGAATACTTTATCATCGGTTTTGAGTATTTATTTGGATGATAAGGCGTGGTCGTAGGTATCACTGTGTCAAACTGGAAGGCTAAGGTATTCGCAATATTTCAAGTGCCTACCAGGTTTCTTGTCTTCCGTCTATAGCACTAGTCCACGTGCTTTTTGTCTCAACGGCAATGGGACGGGCCCCTGTGTGAGTTGACGCGGAATTGTCTGTTAGAACGTTGTTCCAGCTCTGCAGATCGTGCCCGTCTCCTAGCTGTTTGTAAATGGGAGTCAGGGCATTGGTTGCAAGTTCTTCCCTCACATAACATTGGTAATTAAATGGATCCTGTCACGGTGCGTATTGCAACTTGTCTACGGTTGGGTGCGCGGTGCTGTGCGCCTCAACAACGCCAGTGCGGTACTGCAGTTGACTAGCTTGGTCATCACGGATTATCATATACTAGAGCCGCCGGTCGTCAAATATCTCGTCACGCCAGTCTTAATGACATCATCCGGCGGGCCTTTACCATTGTGACGTTTATATTCTCGAGCCGAATAGTCTGCTGCGTGACGATGCCTCGACAGAGCCTACAAATTTGCTCCCCTTGGAGTCAAGACTCTAGGTCCATGGGGTACCGAGGCCTTCCGAATTTTTAAATTTCTTTCGGGGCGTCTGGTCGAAGCGACGCGTGACCCGAGGGCTGGTGAGTATCTGGCTCAGCGAATCAGCATTGCTATTCAGCGTGGCAATGCAGCCAGTGTTTTGGGAACGCTTCCGATTGGCACTGATCTGAATAAGTTGAGCTACCTTTAGGTCGTTTGCAACGGTCCGTAGATAGCTCAACTGTTTCATATGTATTTTGTACATACCAGTTATATATTAGCTGTGATTTTCTTTGTAAATAAATGTGTAAAGTGTATTAGTATTATAACCTAATTGTATTAGCACATAATAGACCTAAGAAATAATAAAATTAAACTTGATATTGTTTCAAAGATGCTTTATCTAGTGTGCGATTTTTTTTTCATTTTTTTCTTCAAAATTGAGCATCATGTTGATTGTGATTTTTGATGTACCTGATAAAAACAATGTTAAACTCACAAACAATACGGTTTTTTTTTACTTTAGATTTAAAAATTCATTTATAAGTCAGTTTTAATAAGGTGGCCGAAAACAGAAGACTCCATGGCCGAAAACTGAAATTTGTGGCCGAGAACTGAGTTTTCAGCATTTTTTCGGATTAAATTAAATATAAAAATAACTAAAAGCTTCTAGTGCTAAACGGCATAATAATAATAAACTTCATTATATAGGCTATCATATAACATCATTGGGACAGGTAAATTAGGATTGTATTATTTTTTTCTGAAGCCCTAAAGTTGATGGGAGCGCTAAGAGGCCGCTATCCGGCACAAAAACCTTTCTCAGTGCTAACCACATGACACATTAGATCATTGATTAGGACATCAATAAATTTAGTAAGGTGAAGTAAAACTTGCATTAGAGATAGGTAGGTATGTACTTGGTAGGTACCTACCTGGTTTACTCGTCTAAGGTACCTACCAACTACTTTAATAGTCGTGGGTTCATATCCCACTCGGGACAAAAACATCAAGCACTAGAAAACGAATAAATTACCTAGGTAGGTACCTACTTTGATATAGGTAGGTCAGGTCCCTACCTACTTTAGTAGTGTTCCGAATTAATACCTAGGTAGGTAGGTAGGTACCTACCTACTTCGATTTTACAGAGCTCCAAGTCTTTTTGTGGTTTCTGTTTTGTTATAAGCGAGCGTCCCTGCCGGAGTCGGCACGCCGCAAATGTCAAATTTGTTAGTGCTAGGCCCTCAATGCACCTCGTTGGGAGTTTTATGGTGTTTTGTGTTATCTACCTATACAAGATTTGTGTCTGGAGACACTATAATCGTCAATCAAATGTGCTGAGACTCCATAAAAATATCAATCACGAAACGGGTTCGCAAAAGTAGGTAGGTACATAGCACAAAAACTCATTGACACTATGTTCGTTATTAGTTTTAGAATGGACTGGTCTGCCTGCCTGCTTTGCCTCTTCGTTGTAGGCCTAGCCAGGGCAGAGGAGACGTGTCACTCCGCTGATGAAGACCCTTACCTGCTCTTCGGAACCAAGACGTCCTACCTCTTCGCGACTCGAGGCCTGCCGAGCACCAAGGCTCATGAAGTTCCAGGTATGATTACATCGATCAGTTAAGAATAACCAAACAAGCTACGTCAGAAGCGATTATTCCTCCTCTATGACGTAGCAGACGACTGAGACTGAAGAGGTTTAGATTTGATTTCCACGGCAAGACAAAATGTTCGCTATAAGTGTTTGTTACTGATCGATTTTGAGGTTCCATGGTAGTTTCAATCACAGCATACGTTTAAAAACTTGTGAGATCTGCAACAACTTTTGGTTGAATTTTTCAGTTATTTTGTTTTAAAAACGAATCTGATCAAAATTGATTTTGATAAAACTTCTATCTGAGAAAAAATAAACAAATAAAGAAAAACTACGAGGAAATACTTTTTCTTAGTAACCACTTAACATCAGGAGGGCCATCTGCTTGTAACATCAGCAATCACATAAAAAAATTGCTTGCAGAATATAAAAGAAAGAAAAAAAAATTGCAAAAAGGAAAACTCGGTGTGAGATTATTAGTAACATGGTAAGGCGTAAAAGTCACGTTACTAAAGTTAGTTAACTTAGTTAAATTCATGGCTATTAGAATATAAAGAACAAATTTTATAACTTTATATCTTCAGGAAGGTATCAATGTAGAGGACGCGCTCGTTAAAAACATTGGAAGATTTCCAAACATTTTCCATGCTCCTGAATATTTTTTTAATAATAATTTGCAACATGGCTCATTAAATTTAAATTTAAAGTTCCCTTTCGTCACCTTTGCTATAGACAAGGTAATTTATAAACAAGCAAAGCGTCTCAGTTTCGAGATTAGCCAAAAAATGATTCCTCCGTCTGTCTGTCTGTTCTCGCTTAGTCGTATTCTTCAACCGATTTTGACGAAAAGTGGCTAGCAAGTTCCTTGATTTATTTCAATTTTAGTCGGCTGAGATTTTCGATTGGGGGGAAAAGGGTGGGAAAAGAGGGATGTTTGCTATAGCGTTATATATGGATGGATTTCAATTTTGGGAAGGAGATAGTGTCGGTTATTGCACGGTTATAAAGGGCTCGCGAGGTTTACTGTTCTCGTAGGGCCACTTGTTATTCAAAAACAGTAATAACATCGTTACATTACTACATTTACCACGGTGAAATGTGTAAACAACATAATACAATAGGTTAATACCTATAATAAGTAAAGTAACCTATTTATTTATTTAGTTCAACTATATCTATACTTTCATTTATTTGTCTTTTGCGTTCATGTAGCCATCCACGGGTTTTGTCTGAAAACCAGCGCTGCCTATCATTTTTATTTATTTATTTCAGAAAACACAGCTTGGTTTTCCAGCTATATAAACTGAAGCGCTTAAAAAATATGTATAGATGTGTAAATGCATAGTAATAATATAAATACATCTTTAAAAGTAAAACATAGGGCATACATTTAAAACAAATACAGTAATATAAAATGTCCAAGTCTAAATTAAATAAAATATCAAAGGATCATGATCATGGATGAATTTGTACGCGAATTCATCCGTTACTGTCTTCTTACTATACATTTTGTGGGATTATAGGACCGTGCCTGTATAAAATGTTATAAAAAGAACATGAAGCTGGACGAGGTTCGACCTAAATAGTTTTATTAGAGCCGAGATAACACCCCACATGGACAACCCGCAACTGTGCATGGAGGCGAACTGAGGTGCATATATCCACCTGATTAGTTTTCCCCACTGCTGGCACCATTCTTGTGACATCTATAGATTTAAATAAAATGAAACGAGATGCTGGATGGTCAGTTTAAATCATTAGACTCTAGTTCCTTCCGCTGGTGAAAGTAAAAGGACTACTCTTCAGCAAGGAACCTTCGACGCATCGAAATAAAATGATCAGAGCGCCTACTCTGCAAAACTATGACGAAGATTTATAGTGTCGTATTGAATAAAAAAAATGTTATTCAGAAACCAACTAAAAAACCCACTCTTGCAAACGATAAGCGAAGTTTTGTATTGCCGTATTGAGTTACACTGCAGGTCCTCGGTAACCCATTTCACAGTCAAGCTTATGCTTCCTGGTATACTAGGCAGTAAGTTTTCAAGAGTAGACGTCCAGAATACCGAGGTTCTTCGCGCACTTTATCGTCTGCATCCAATCCCAACCTGTCTACTCCGGTAAACGATGAACGATTTCACAGCATCGATTTAAGTCACACTGCGCGATATGCCAGTCAGTGACAACTTGATTGTGGAATATTCCTCGCAGTGTATGTAACTCAAAACGACAATACGAGACTTCACCTAACACTGAGACAAGAAGGCATGCGTTCTCGATTTCAAAAAAACAATGTGAATTCGTATTTTTTAGGATTCAGAGTGCTTTTGCAGACGCTTCTACTTTTCCCTCTGTAGTCCGTCGAGCATTGGGCTGGGGATCAATTCTCGTAACTCGAAATATCGTCAAATTCAAGTTTCAATAGTGTCAATGTCCAAATAGCGTTCTTTGAAACTGACATTTCAGACAGGCCCAATTTTGTCAATCGAATTCTTGTTTCAATCTCGTCTCAGCTCAAACAAATTACGAAAGTTGGGCTTCATCTGGTTGAGATAAAAAGTACGAAAATATCTACATGTTCAGTGCGAAGGCGAGATTCTTAAAAACTAAAAAAAAGCTGGGCGGAAATTCTTCCATACACCGGTTCTTTCACCATTGACTTCAAGACCAACATACACATTTCAACTTTAACTAAAGAATTGTTTACTGTCGCAACTCGCCTTCATACTAACCGGTCACACTACAATCAAATAAATATTATCAGGCATCAACCATTATTTTGATTGCTAGGTCAGCACAAAATAATGATGCCATCCGCTGGCCTGGCCCTGATTTCGTATACTGAGTAATGTCCCTTCTGATCTGAATTACATATTTTTGCATTCCATGAAAACACCTTCCGTGCGTGCTAACTGCCAATAATCTTCCTTTGTTCTCGTTCGTGTAACAAATGAGCGCTAGCAAGTAGGTAGGATAGGCCGTAGTGTCATCAATCGTTGATTCATGAGGTCACTGCGATTCCAGTCGATAATAACATAGCCACATACATGTGGAAGGAAAAAACCTGTTGTGCCGACCCCACTTAGTGTGGGATAAGGGCAGGAAGATGATGATGATGATACATGCCACCGGTTCTCTTTTTTTTTATACAACTTGCTGATGAAACAAGCAGATGGCCCACTTGATGTTAAGTGGTTAAGCCTCGTAGGTCACGCTCGTTAGGAACGTCACCCACGATGCACTACTCAGCATCCATCAACCTGAGGTATCAACTTAAGCCTCATGGGTCTGTTATTTCACCGGCACCCACACCCTTCAAACACAGCAAGCCGCTTGGTGGCAGAAATCGGCATGGTGGTAGTACTGCCCCGGACGAGCCCTTCACAAAGAGCTCTACTACTCTTTACTCGGAAACTGTACATGAGATCTCCCTACATGATAGCTGGTTGTACAGTTTGTATTATATTCTCTTTCTTCCTAATTCTGTCCTCGAAAATCAAAATTAAATCGCGAAATAGAGAAACGATACTCACGTGTATACCCACAACACCGCTATGTCGCCAAGAATTACCCCCGGAAAAAGCCTATGGTTCTTATGGCAGTAGACTTATTTAGGCCGATGGCGTACCGAAGTACGTGATGACAATCAAATTTATTGAGTATTGAGTTATGTACTTATCTCTCTCTGTGGTCGGTAATTCATAAATGAAGATTGTGATCATTGGATGTCTGTAATGGAGTGGACGGCTTTTGACGGACGATGTGCGTTTGTTGCCAATTTCTGGTCAGGTCAGTTTGGCTGGTCAGTCCACCTTGTTGAGGATCTACCAAAGAGATTGCTTTCCTAACGTTTCCAACGATGACCTGTTTTTGAGGTTTCCGTCGCCGCGCCGCGAGTTAGTTATGTAGGTACCTAGATAATTATTTTCTCCTTGAAACAAACATGTTAAAATGCCTTTGTTCCCGGTGAGCCTTATATAAGTGTTAATAGGACCATCAATCGTATGAATCATGAGCTCACTTAGAGCTGGTCTATTTATATCCTCGCAAGGGCTGCTGTACCTGTGCGATAATTGATTATTGACATCAGAATTCATACGAGTAAATTAAATCTACTTAGTTCTGCGAACAGGCCAGTAGTCTCGAGGAACATACTTCCATTGGTAGAATTCTAGCAGTTACAATTTACTGCAGTTTGAGTATATGTTTTGCTCATCACAACGAAGATCCTCATCAGATCTCCAGTATCGCGCTTTTTGGTCCTTTTTGGAGGAAGTGCCATTCCAATTGAAAATCCCCAACGTTCAAAATCCATACCAATTATCTCAAGATATCATCAAGAATATTTGTCCCTGACTGACTGGCTGACCCAGTCTAAACCCTTAGACGACTCGTCTAAGTCTAAACCTCGGGTCATAGAGACTTAGGGTGTACGTAGACTGAGAAAAGAATTCTCGAAATTCAACCACTTAAAGGGCACGGGGGTTTAAGTTTATATGAAAATAGACTAGTGGACGAAGTTGCTCGAGTTTCGTTAGTATAAAGACGTAAAACCTGTATACCAAGTTTCATCTAGATCAGTTGTAAAATACTACTTGTAGACCAACAAACTGACAAAGAAGAGCAAATTTTGCCAGACTTGAAACAGACTCTTCGTTCGCTCTGTTAATTACAAAATACAATAAGTAAATAAAATAAATAGATTTTGTTACTTCAGCTTCTGGCGTAGTTTCCTTTCATCAGTTTTATGGGCGATTGGAGTAAGGAGTGGTGTAAAGTGACCTTTGCATTGTAGGGGCACATTAATTGGTCAGTCTGGCCCAAGGTTAAATAATGGCATGACCGGAACTGTTATATTAGTCCATGTTACTCCTAAATATTTGACCTGTAGTTCAGTTTATTTTCTACTAGCGGTCCGTCCCGGCTTCGCACGGGTTTTAGTAAGGATCCCTAATTTTTTTGAAAATGTCATATAGCCTATGACACCCGGGGATAGTGTAGCTTCCCAACGGTGAAAGAATTATTCAAATCGGTCCAGTAGTTTCGGAGCCTATTCAATACAAACAAACAAACAAATCTTTCCTCTTTATAATATTATTAGTATAGATTTGCTATCGATGATCGCGTTTCGTTCGTGGTGCTATAACTATAGAAAAACTAAATATAATTAAATCTGGCATAACAGCCAGAAATAAGAACGGAAGGGTACACCTTGTGATTGTATTTCAGGAAAGGGGTATACCCAGGGTTGGGTGTAACAATGCAGGTTGCGTTCGTTAGTACGTGAACGCGCCTACGATACACAGCTCTGCTTGTGTGTACTGCTCCGAACGAGCCCTTCATAATGAGCCCTATTATTATGACTACTCTGTTGATTAGGCAAAGTACCTATAGGTAGGTAATTTGGTACATGATAATGGTGATTGCCCAGTTCCAATATCTTACAAACGTCCGTTAGTATTGCTAAGCTTATCGGGTAAGCCTTTAAACCATTGGCTAATGCTACAGTGACTGTTTACTGGCCAATTAATTGAGAGTTTAATTGAAAGACCCGTAGTATTACTAACGAATGCTCTTCGTCGAACGAACATCATGTTTTACCACCATGCCTATTATTGCCACCCAGCAGCCCGGTGAAATTACAGGCACACTAAGCTTAACACCTGTATGCCTCAGGTTGATAGACGCAGAGCATCATCGTAGGGCACGTTCCTAATGAACGCGACCTGCGAGACAATGCTTTGCTATATATAATGGGGTGATTATTATTATATACTTACTGTCCATGATTTGATTAGAAAAGTAGGTAAAAGTCTGATTTGTAGAGTACGCACTTTCCTGTGGTTTGTAGCAAATTGTTCTCACTATGGCCGTGGGAACAAGAGCATACGTTCAGCTAGCTTAGATCTCTACCTGCTTTACAATTAACATACAACAGCTTTGGATGTCTTTTCGAAGATGACACTCCCAATCTCGGTAAACAAAACATTTAGAAATAATTGGTAGTGAGAACAAAGCGATCAATCTCTGTAGCAACTTGGACGATTTTACATTGTGTGTATTTGCTCGAGCACAACTTTCGAACCATGCATTCAATCTGCATGTAATTAGGGTAGGTCTGTCGGTGGACATTTGTGTGTTGAACGGAGATTTTTCTGTGGCGTTTATATGTATGTTTCTTCTATGGCGTATGTACTTATAAGTAGTCTATAATTAATCTGGTTACAGTATAAAGCTTTGCTTAGCTAGGGCAAGTTGATATTGTGTAAAATATCCACATATATTTATTTCGCTAACACCCAGATTCGATCGTTAACGACAAAATACCTACATTAGTTGATTTCAGACGATGATGTTATAACCGGAAGAAACATGTCGTAACGTCGGTCATGCTATGGAATAAAGAATAGTACAAATAGTACACAGTAAACAAACCTAGAAAGTAATGTAATCTATTTATAATGCTGTGTAGCGCTTATTGGTAGGTATCCATGGTGTACGTTTACGGATGTCTGCGGTGGACATTACAACGGTATCGCCAGTCTCAAATCACTTGTAGGAATAAACTGTGAAGCTATGGTGAATTATCTGCTCTATCTGTGCAAAATTATCTGGAATCTAACGGTTTTGGAGACTGTGGTAGGTCTACTCTAGGCTTTGTCGATCGAAAGTATTAGATTTAATTGCGTGTGGGATTGGTCTAGTATCAGTAGTCCGATGATTTAGTCCGATGATGCTGATCAATACAGATCATCGGACTACTGAGCCTTAGAATTACCGATTCTTCCGAACATACTCGAACAATAAATACGAAGGCATCTTCGTACAAATCTGGAAGCTGTTGCTTCTAGTCTGGTACCTACAAAAAACTAAAACAATCATAGCTATCGAGCACGAAAGTTAGGCATCGTCGTTTGGACAGTTTGCAGTCGTGTTATAAGAGCTCACGGAGGGTCAGATCAGTAGTTTAGTTAGAATCTAAGGTATAGATAATTTCTTCTGTTCAATCAAGAAAACCTCCCAATGCGATAGCCAGACCAGCAGGTCTACTTATAGAAAGTATAGAAACGATAAACGAAGTTTCGTATTGTGGTTTACTCTGCGGGACAACTCGGTAGTTGATCCACAGTAAAGTTACAAAATACGAAACTTCGTATATCGTTTCTAAGAGTAGAACTGCAGTAGAGTAGTTGAGTTGTATTTGTTCTTGTCTACAGGATGCGAGCCAAAGGCGTTCTGGATGCTGAATCGCCAGGGCTCCCACAAACCAGAGGCAAATGAGATACCAAACATGCATGCTCTTACCGACCTCAAGAATAACATCGTTTTAAATTACAATAATCAAAACTTCAGAGACCTAAACGTAAGTTCTTAGAAAACTCTTCTTAAGAACGTGTGTTTATTTTTATAAGTCTTGCTGATAAAACAACCAAATAAGCCACCTGGTATGTGTATAGGTATGTGGTTACCATCGCCTATAACAAAGCATTGCCTTGCACGATCGTTAAGAACGGGCCCTACAATGCACTACTTTGTGTCCATTAACCTGAGGCATACAGGGCCCTTAGACAGGGCCTCATGTGCCAGTAAATTAGAAAAACTTATCATTTTGTAAATACATACGTCAAATATAATTAGAACATCATTGCAAGCAGATCTCCAAAAGGCATTCTTTGAAACTGACATTTCAGACTGGCCCAATTTAGACAATCAAATTCTAGTTTCTATCTCGTAGCTCAATTACGAAAAATGGGCTGAACTGATACATCGTTTGCATAAATATCTGATTTGGCCGTAGAATCTAAACTAAACTTTATGTTTATACCTTACATTTCAGAATCGTATCTGCTCAGCAGATTTGGACCTCCTTAAAGTGTGGAGTAACCGACAGAACCTCACATTCGCTGGAGATCTCACCAGCGATGGGTATATGACCACACAGCAGCTAGCTCAGGCTTTCAAGCACAAGTTCCCAGGTCTACTGACTGGGAAACAAAATAACTATTTGGTAAGTCTTGTGTAGATTCTGTAAATCCATGTTAAAGATATCCGCCATCTTCGGCACATGAATATAAAATAAGTGAACTCATCAACTGATTCCATTATTTTTGAGTTTTTGTTCGATGAAATAAGGGTAATTTGACGGATGTCCGTCAAATGACCGAGACTTTAACGTGCAGCGCCAAAATATATATTTCCGATATAAAAAAAGTATTCTGTGTGCAGCGCCAAAGTGGGCGGTTGTTGTCAGGATATACATTTTATAGTATATAGCCGACTATAAATTCGCGTATTTTTTATTTTCCAGTTCAAGTTCGGCTCAGACCGGCGATCTATGACCAGTTTTCGCTCTTTTACCGAAGGCCTTTTAGGGGCAGAGGCTGAAAGTTTGGATATTCCGAAGGAAAACGACGAGAAACTGGTTTATGTGAGTTGCTTATTTACCTTACTGTTAGAACCAACAATGGCTTGCCTCAAATTGAGACCTCGTTATGCCTGCGAGTCGACGCTTATAAGTACGACTTGTTTACGAAACAAGCAGATGACCCACTTGTAATTTTTTTTTTATTTACCTATAACCATAACTTATACATAAGCCACCTGATGGTATGTGGTTACCATCAACTATAAGCATTGCCTTGCAGATCACACACGGTAGAAACGTGACCTAACTGCACTGCCCAGATGTTAAGCCTCATGTGCTTGTAAATTCATCAGCACCAACACAGCGGCCCTCAAACCGAAACACATCAGCAACGCTGCTTGGCGGCAGAAATATGCATGGTGTTAGTACTTCTCCGAACACGCCCTTAACAAAGAACTCTACTACGAATAAGCAGTAGTATATCTTTGTCCTAGAAGTTAGTCTTACCTGAACTAAGAATCCATTGAAACTAACAAATGGGAGTTCACGATATAAAAGTTTTTAAATTTTACTATTTAAAAACCAAGCACAGCCCCATTTAGAACCCTATATCTTACTAACCCCATACTTACCTACCGTACATTCTATGCACCTGCCTTCATGCCTATCGGATCATCGCAACAGTTTGAAAGTTATGCAAGCAACGTCAAATCGCTTGGCTATTGAGATCTTCACTCGGTTAACTCTCTCCATCAACAAATTGAGAACAACCTTCTTTTGAAGTGTTGTTTTATTTATTAATATCATTATCATCTAAGAATATGGACTATAAAATTATCATACATTGTTTATGGTAGCAAACCTAATTTAAATCACTGACCAAAGACAATTTACGTAAACGGCACGATACCTCTTTGGATAGCTAAACTTAAAAATATGCTTTAATTGTCGACCTATGTGGCGCGGTGGGCCAATGTCCGTCTGCGACGCAGGAGGTTGCGGGTTCGATTTCCGCCTTGGGATAAATATTTGTACGATTTGCTAATATTTATACCTAGTGTTTTGAGTATTTTCAATGTATCACAAAAAAATATCTTTGTATGTAATGTATTGTATTAAGTATATCAGTCATCTAGTACCCATAACACAAACTTTGCTTAGCTTGGGGCTAGATGATGCTGTGTGGATTGTCCAGCATTATTATTATTTACAGCCGTATAAGTCCTGTCACGCATGGTCCAGAGACGTCAAGGAAAACAATGAGACTCTATCACAGAAGCAAATCTTCGAATCCAAGATGGAGTACCGAGAAATGCTAAGCAATATATCACAGCGCCTCGGCTTCAAGTATGAAATACAGAAGGAAACTATCCTAAGTATTTATCATATGTGCGCGTACAACAAAGCTTGGGATGTGACGCAGATATCACCTTGGTGTGCTGTGAGTACTTATTATCTTGATACATCATATCACCTCAAAAGCTGGAATAAGTCTACCTTTGATAAGTTTGCCTTTCCATGTGTGAAGGCCATCTCCTGGTCCTCTAAATCGCCTCTTTATCATCCACGAAAGATGGGGGATCCTATTGTGCTATGCCACCGGCGGGACCACCACAGTTTTAGACTATGATATGTTTCCATCTAAATGCAGGCGACTGTATGTACAGATAGCATCAAATTTAGTTTCGAAAGATAAAAAAAAAAACATTTTTGGCGACTCGTACAGACAGCATCAAAATCGTTTCGAAATAAAATTAAAAAAAAAAATCATTCGATTTACTAGTGGTATCCAGGTTGGTCACCTGTTGATGGTAAGTGGTTACCATTACCTATAACCCAGCATTGCTTTGCAAGTCAAGTTCGTTACGAACACACCCAAGATACACTGCTCTGCGTCCATCAACCTGAGGCATGTGCCTGCAATTTCACCAGCACCCACACCCTTCAAACTGGAACACAGCAAGCTACTTGGCGGCAGAACTAAGCATGGTGGTTGTACTTCCCCGGACTAGCTCTTCACTAAAAGATCTACTACTACTTAAAACTATTACTGTATATTCTCCAAACTCAAACTCCTACTGGTTTCGAGAGCAAGGACTAACTTGCTTAAAGAAGCACCTATGACAAGGGCTCTTCGTCTTATTAATAGATTATGCGAAGAGGAGGACTTTGACTTTTTTGTGGTTTCATTGACGAAATTTACAGAAAGAGCTTTTATGTTTTTTTAGATTAATAAGTAAGTAGTTGTAATTGTTTTGCATTGTCGATTTAGTTTTAAACTGTTAGGGCAATGTAAAAGGAAATAAATAAATAAATAAAATAAAAAATATTCCGGGAATTCTTATCTCTACTTATTTAAATACTGCTTAAAATTTGTCATGTCACCTGTCTATCATTCTCATTAGTATGAGATGGCAATAGTTTAAATCTTAGAAAAAATACTCCGTATTGTTTATCGTTTAACAGTTTTTATAAGTAAGACTATTAGTCATGCGCCCAAGAATACAAATGACGAGAGAGTGTTTCATAAACACTTTAAACATGTGTTTTACTTAGGTGCATATTTATATTTTAAAAATAAGTTGTCACTTCATTCACTTACATTCATTAGTTTGGTTTATAAGAACAAACAGAGAGTAAACAGACTTTACCATGCCTGGGGAATAAGTCTGTTCTCCCCGATATTTTACAAGATCCTACTAATATTATAAACGCGAAAGTTTGTAAGTATGGATGGATGGATGGATGGATGAAAGGATGGATGTTTGTTACTCTTTCACGCTCTAACCAGTTGATCGATTTGGATGAAATTTGGAGGAAACATAGATTATATTTTTATATATAGGCTACTTTTTATCCCGATAAAATAACGGGAACGGGAAAAAAAACTGCCACGCGGGCGAAGCTGCGAGAGGCCGCTAGTATTTTATAATTATTCATAGTACAAACTATGCTTAGTTAGAGGCTAGATGATGTTGTGTAAAAATCCAGAAATATTTATTTAATTTACAAAGTGGTTTAGCTTATTAGCTTGTGCGTTGTCTATTATGTCAGGAGATCAGGATAACAAAGATTCTTATAATTACTTAGTATACATTTAGTGAGTTTCGTATTTTCTTCCAGGCATTCTCCCGGGAAGATCTGAAGCGTTTAGAATACGCAGAAGACTTGGAAACATACTACAAATACGGGTACGGCTCCCCTCTGCGTGACAAGATCGGATGTCTTCCCATCAAGGATATGCTCAACTTCTTCAGCAACCATGTCTCTGAAGGTATATTTTATCTATTCAATCATTTAATATCTTAAAATCGGTTACTTTATTCATCGAATTAAGTTCTCTAAAGAACGAGCGATACAATGATTTTTTATAGGTGATGGTAACCACTTAAGATCAGGTGGGTCATCTGCTTGTTACATCAGCAAGTCAATTAAAAAAAAATTCTAAAATTTATCATTATAGTACCCTAGATACCTACTTACCCATGGGTAAAAGTGAATACCACGACCAAGGCAGCGTGGCCGGCATAATTTAGCGGTTGTGGGAATATTTTGACCAGAAAATAACCTTTCTCTTTGCATCCGATGCTGTCTACCAATGGGGTCATTGCACTGTAATGTACACACGGTGACCGTGACGTAACCGGTTACTTATTTGTGCGGTAAAATAGGAACCAGCAAAACTGACCCAGAAATATAATGAAATATACCTACGTTAAAAAAACCAGTAGTGGGTACCTATGTAGTTATACAGTGTACGAAACCTGCTTCCATGTCAAATTTTTCAACTATAACTTTAAAAATAAGAAGGTTCTCCATTCGACTGTTTTTTTCGTTTGTTTATGCTACTGCTGGTGAAACAAGGATATGGCCCACACGATGTTAAGTGGTAACCATGAACAAAGCATTGCCTTGTAGGCTCGCACGTTAGGGTCGTACCTACTCTAGTAGGTACTGGATGCAAGAACTATTACCTACCTACTAAGCTGAGGGCCGAATGGCTCATAACGGTTTCGTTAGAGAATAGGTATCAGCGCTGAACTTGAACAGAATTAACGACCGATGTGGCGCGGCGGGCGAATGTCCGCCTGTGACGCAGGAGGTTGCGGGTTCGATTCCCGCCTCGGGATAAATGTTTGTACGATCTGCAAATATTTATTCCGGGTGTTCTGGGTATTTTCTATGTATAACAAAAAATATCTATGTACGTAATATATTATATTAAGTATATCAGTCATCTAGTACCCATAACACAAGCTCTGCTTAGCTTGGGGCTAGATGATGCTATGTGCAAGGGCGTAGCTACCGCCGTATCAGCCGTATCAATTATACGGGGCCCCCGGGCTACATACCCTACATACACCCCCGGCTTTTTGTTGCTAGGTATGAATTTCTTGGCTTAGAATTAAATCTAATTTATTTTTGCGTTTTTGGGCATTTTTTTTAATCTTTACCCTTCATTTGGGCCCCTCAATTGATTTGATACAGGGTCCTTCCAAGGCATGCTACGCCACTGGCTATGTGGATTGTCCAGCATTATTATTGTCTGTTTTTATTCCAACAAAGTCTTCCACAAATCTAAAACGTCCAACCTGCCAACTTATTTCCTTCACATTTCAATTTCGTGTTTTTCTTTCAGAAATTCGCCAACTTCCTCTATCTATGATAACGTTTACGGACTCTGCGATGCTTCTAGCCACTTTAGCCGCGTTGAACACTCGATACGACACTGTACCCTTGACGGGAGACAACTACCGGACCCCCACAGTTCAGGCCAGGAAATGGACCACGTCTACCATGGTCCCTTTCAATGGGAACCTAGCCGCTGTGTTATACAAGTAAGCAAGTGATAATAATTATAATATAATAATAATAATATTACCATAATATTCATATAATTTAATTACTCCCAATTTTTGGAACCATAAAACGACGTGACGCTGGCAGAAATGTCCAAACAAGGACGATTGCCATAAAAAAAAATATGAACCGCATCACGACGGAGTTCTAACAGAGTTTTTTTCCACAGGTGCACCCAAAACGGAAACTTTCAAGTGAAAGATCAGTATCAAGTTCTATTTCTCGAAAACGAGAAACCTATGTACATCGAAGAATGCCGTGTGGGGCTTTGCGATTGGTCTCTTGTCAAACTCCGGTATAGTGAACTGGTGGGAAAGTGTGACCGGGAGTTTTGCAATGGTGCTGAACGCATCGCTATTGGATTAAGTCTAATTATAGGGCTGTTTGTTAGCAAAATTATAGTTTAAGTGTTGAATTTTGATTACTTAGTGTGGCAAGAATGTGTGACCGTGAAAGCCTAGTTGATTATTTTTTTATACAGAGAACAAGCAGAGGCCACCTGATGTTGAATGGTTACCATCACCTATGACAAAGCGTGTTCTCGCAGCTCGCGATCGTTAAGAACGTGCCCTACAATGCACTGCTTTGCGTCCATCAACCTGAGGCCTGCAGGTGTTAAGCCTGTAATTTCACCGGCACCTACCCTTCGAACCGAAACACAGCAAGCTGCATGGTGGTACAGATAGGCATGGTGGTAGTACTTCCCCGGACGAGCCCTTCACTAAGAGCTCTACTACTACTTAAAGACTAACACTAAAATTTTGATTCTATTACCATTTTGGTTTTGCGGTAGCTTTCTGTTGTTTTCTTCGAAACGACAGAAAAAAAAATTTAAGCAATATGATTGTATAAAATATCTTTGCATCTTTTACCTGCGTATTTTACTTAAAAATCACATTAGGACTCATTTTATTTGCATTGTCTAGATTTAAGTAGTAACTAATCAATTGTTATTCTATTTAAGATTTACTTACCTAAATGTTTTTAAGATTTTATAAATGTGTTTGTTACTAAACATTTACTAAAGTTTATGTTACAAATGTTGATGTTTTAACAGTTAAAAAATTTTGTAACTTGCAGCAAATTTAAATCATGTTTTATCTTTTGAATAAATATTTTTATGTAGTGAATTAAAACAATTATTCATTTGACAGACTTATCAGTTTGGTCACTTATAGGTTCTGGGTTCGATCACTACTGAGCAAACATTTGTGTGATAAACTTGAATGTATTTACAAAACATATTCATATACATTATTTATTCTATCTGCCATATGGTTCCCATAAGAAAAACTTTGCTAAGTTTGGGGTTAGAAGGCGTTGTGTAAAGATCTACAATTTTTATTTATTTAGTCCGTCATCTTACTGACTAAAGATCATTTTGATTTTATAAAAAGAGAGATTTATAAATCATAAAAACGTTTTTATTTCATTTATAAAAACAGCACAAAATTAACAAGATATCGCCATAAAAATACAATTCTGTTATTTATTTTCCCTTTAAAATCTCTAGTTTTTCGTCTGTGTAAGACGATCAGTCTTGATTAATCCAATTCAGAAGCCAAAATGTATACAAAACAGATTTATATTTTTATGGCGGATTTTTACCGAAAGGTGTCAAACACAATTTAGCCTATATTTAATACAAACATTATGCCTTATTTTAAGACAGGAATATATTAGTTCTGGTTACTCTTAGTACATTTAATCAAGTTAACTCAACCGCCCGAAATTATCTGTTTAGCAAGCATACATTACGATCTAAACAGATATCTGCGAGCGCAGCTT
The DNA here is from genome assembly GCA_947095575.1 of Electrophaes corylata. Classification (NCBI taxonomy): domain Eukaryota; kingdom Metazoa; phylum Arthropoda; class Insecta; order Lepidoptera; family Geometridae; genus Electrophaes; species Electrophaes corylata. The sequence goes on along the minus strand of OX352711.1, from coordinate 9,813,663 downwards.
AAAGGCAACACTTCTATAAAAAGCTTATAAAAATTTCAATATTGCTTTTAAGTATACATTTTTTAAATGTAACAAAGTAGCGAAACAAGCATCTGGCCCTCCTGATGTTGAGTGGGCACTTTTTATAACAATTATTTTCTCACAGGGCACATTACGTACCAAACTTTATAAAAAACTTGAACAACTGCATGATAAAAACAGTAATGAATGATATTTATTTTAATGTCATAATAACATAAGGCATTGTGGATTGGGCTACAATTGAAGCTATTAGATGCATCTATATTTGAATACTACAGGATTAGACATTCATGTGTCATTACCATCCGGTTCGGCTAGCACAACATATCACTATCTACTCTCAGAAGAAAGTGAGATACAATTTGATAACCTAACTAAGCGTATAATCACGTGGCGTCTTGCGTACTATTTGAACTATGTCGTGTCCGTTTCCCCACACCCGAAGACGATTTATTCTTCGGTCTCTTTCTATCACTATCCTCCTCACTCACACTAACACTTTTACACCTCGGTTTAGGGCTCAGCATAGTATCTGAGCTTATAGAATCACGCTGTGACTTTTTTCTCTGTCTTTTCGGAGTGCTTTCCCCTACCATCATTTCTGTGAACTGTTTCTGTCTGGCCTCCCAGTAAAGGTTTTGCCGTCTGATGACGTCAGGGTATTTGGTCTCGAAGGCGATATCTGGCGGGATGAGAAGCTCCCAACCAGTTCGCTGGTCGTACTTTGCGACAGAACTGATGATTTCTAATACTTCTATAGGTGGGACGTGTACAGCTGCAGAAACCTTCCGCCGGTCGATGTACTTATGCTTTGTGAAGAGATATAACTGAAACAAAATAGTAATTAAGTTTAAAAAATTGTGAAACCGACTTAACCCGTTACTTAGATGTCATTCTTTTGGTTAGGCTTTTCCAGTTATTCCATGAAATTTGTATGGGACTACCTCGAGACTACTTTGTCAAACAAAAAATAATTGTCTAATTAAAGACATTTTTAAAAAAGAATTTACATAAAAAAATACATACAGAACATAGAACCTTCTTTTTATAAAGTCGCAAAATATATAGTTGGAACCAAACGGAACAGCTTACAGTTTTGGTAGATGATACCTTACTTTAGTCCTAACTCTATAGGTGATACAAAAGCTCTTTTTTTTATGACGCATCATTGAAAATTATTTTGAAATCAGGCCAGCCATTTAGTGTGGCTTAGTCAGATTTGTACATACTGACCATGTAGTATGAGTAATAGTAGAGTAGTTTTTTCTGTAGATTAGACTAAGCTGTGAGGATGGTATTACCTCCATAACAGGGGTATGAGTGAAATATGCTGAATAAATCATCTATAATAGATACAAGGCCCGTTAACTTACCACATGGTCTCTCGCGGCTGCCAACAAGCGAGGCGGCACAGCTCCCTGCTTGGTGTAGAGAACAGCAGACCGAGGAGTCCACAGTCCTCTCACGCAGCAAGCGGCACCGCTCAGCTCCGACACGAGCCCTTCCTCTGAGATCATTTCTCCTTTCTCCGTCCGGATCAGAGAACGAAGGTCGTGGAACGTCATCAGTTTCGCTGGAAAAGAAATCAATGCTACTGTTAGGATAGGAAGTTGGTATTGAGCTTTGAACTGATTCTAAAAATCACTGTTTACCTACCTACCTGGTACCTGGTGGTGGTGGTGGTTACTGGTTATCGTTGCATCACAGATCACGTTCGTTGGAATCGTGCCCTATGATGCACTGCTCTGTGTCCATCAACCTGAGGCAAACAGTTGCTAAGCCTCACGTGCCTGTAATTTCACCGACACCCACACCCTTCAAACCGGAACACAGCAAGCTGTTTGTCGGCAGAATTAGGCAGGAATAGGATACAGGCCTTCCTTAAATTTGGGGGTTGGCAGGCGAATGGGTAACCGCAGTGTCAGTGTTTATTACATAGGTGATAACCACTGGTCATAGACTTGAAACTTGCAAGGTATATTCGTCTGGGTGCGTAGAGATATACTATGAAAGGAATTACAGAAATTCAACTCCTCTGTCCAGTCGTGCGCACGAAGTCACACGCGTTCCTCTCGTGAAAGTTATAAAATACTTGCTAGGGTTTTAGCAAGGATCTCTAATTTTTTTGAAAATATAATGTAGCCTGTGTCACCCGCAGATAGTGTAGCTTCCAACAGTGAAAGAATTTTTCAAATCAGTCCAGTAGTTTTGGAGTCAAATCAAATCGTTCCTCTTTATAAAATTAGCATAGACATTCAATATTAACACTGTGGTTCATCCGACAGTAACAGACGAGGCTCTGACGACCGATCGATGACGGTATAGCCCTTACCAATCCTGGCACTGCCAAATTACCTGCCGCTGCTGCCCTCATGCCCAACGTGGCGATTAGGACAAACCTTCTCAAAATATGCCTTACCATTGAATAGAATATCTTTAATCTGTTGTTCAACTGAAGGTCGCTTGGTGGGCGCGGTGTCTGCTTCATCATCAGGTGGCGGCGGCACCAACACTCGCACATACTCATTCGGATTGAGCGTCAGAGCTGACCCATCGCTTGTTGTTGCACTGAATAATTTCAGACGCTCTAACTGTCAAAATAGAATACAATTAAATGAAATACAGTTACAATTTTAATAATTTCTAAAAGGAAGTATACATGTTAAGCTGTGTAATACTTCCTTTTAAAAAACTCGATATTGGCAGATTTACATAACACCTATTAAAACTAAGCAAAGCTTTTAACAAATAAATATAAATTTGTCCTTACTGATTGACTGACTGACGTTTAGACAACACACAGCCTAAACCACTGGTGGTAGACTTGAAATTTTCAGGGTAGTTTTGTCTTGGTCCACTGAGAAATAAATTCAACCCGTAAACAGGTATAGTGATGGTTGAAGTTTATATGAAAATAACTTCACACGGAGGAGTAATTTTCGGTAGATAAAATTCTTAGTGAAGAGTATTCTTAGTACATGATGGCTTGATATGGACAGCGTCCAACATAGCCGATAACATGTTAAACAGTTTACCTCAGCGTGATCAGTGCCCGAGTGTTTCCACATAGCGTCATACCACGGCTCTGAAGACATGCGCTGCGATATCGTAGCGAAAGACTTTTCCCGCGCCTTTTTAGCCATCTCCGTTTCTTGACGGGTAAACTTTACTGTAACCTGAAATATTTACAAATGAGTTTAGCTAGATAAAAGAAATTAAAGCTGTATGGATGGGTGCTATTCTAAGCCTAGACGACCAGGTGGCAATTGAGATATTTGTGATTCAATCACGCCAGTTCAGAGCCTGAGATTTTTACTCGTAATAAATATAACACTTGGATTAATATTAGATAACTTTTATCTCAAATAAACAATTGTAGTAGTAACGAAAAAGTGCAAGAAGGAAGGAAAGAAAGCACCTAAAATATGAATAATATAATGATAGTAGACTTCCGCTTAGAGAAAGAAGTCGCAGGCGGTAGCAAATTTTTTATAAGTAGAGTTTTGTACTTTTTGAATACAAACTAGACGTGCAAGACTGGAATCAATATCTTATGTTAAGTACCTACCTGTGTAGCTTCAGGTTCTTTTTCTTCCTCATCAGAATTATCATCATCTTTGTTTCTTTTGAACTTATCCTGCTTGTCAAAATAACTGTATGATGGCCGCATTTGAAGTACACCTGGAATAACACAAGTATACCTCATCATCATTAGCCTCAATCACTGCTCAACATAGACCAAGTATAAATTAGTATAAGGGAACCTATGCAGAAGGCAATTAAAATTGCTTACTGGGAAATAAAAGTAGAAAGTCTGCAAGGTTTTTAGCAATGTGGAAGCTTCTATAGATCATACAAAAAAACGGTAGGAACCAAGCCGTAAGTTTCTTGCCGGTTCTTCTAGGCTTGGTCGCGAGGAACTGGCGCTTAAATTCACCTAGATTTAAGACATTTCAAGATGATCCCTGCGGATATTACTGAATAAATGTTTTTTGACTTTGACTTTGACTATAAATGATTTCTTATCAGGATAACTTCTAGTAGTTAAACAAGATGAATATAAAGTGTAGTTTACCCTTGTTAACTTGTATAGGAGTGATATGTAGTTCTTTATCTTGGAGTATAGCCACTGCATATGTTTTTGTATCTGTACATGGTGCCGAGCTTTCTAAAACTATTTTGTCCATCATTCCTTGCTTGAAATACAGAGATTTGTCCTTCTCTTTGACATGCCATGTTGATTCCTTTTAAGACAGAATACATATCCTTGTAAATTATAATATGAAACAATAATTGAATCTCTTATAGCATTTATAAGATTTTTTGTCCTGACTGACTGACATTATAGACAATACAGAGCCTAAACTGGTAGTTGCAGCTTGAAATTCTCAGGGTGTCTGACTTGAAATTACTGACATTACACACAGCCTAAAACACTGGTGGTACACTTGAAATTTTCAGGGTAGTTTTGTCTTGGTTTTGAAATGGAATTCTAGGTGGAAAAGACTCAAAATGGGTGGCCTACATCCAACATCGGACTACTACATGCTGTTGATGATGATGAATAAATTTATTGATCAAATTAAGGTTAAATGTCTGTGGTCATTCTTCCATGTTTGTAGATGCTATGGGATTAATTTTGGGACTAGCCACATAGCCAAGGTATACTTAGGTACTTGCATAAAATAACATAAAGATTTTTATATTAACCCAAAAAAAAATTCCCTCGAGTAGGAGTATAAAAATCTTTGTGATTTTCAAGTGCAGGTAAGCACTATAAAAACTATTCAAGTATGAAATAACATCTAATAATCCTTAGCTTGTTTGTGAAAGTAGTTAGTATATTAATAGTACCTGCTCTATTGGTACAATGAAACTTGATCCTGGCGGTATGATTGAATACATAACTTTACTTTTCTTGAGCTACGAGTTTTTGAAGTGTACTACTAGCCTGTGGCCATAAATTGTGTAGATTTTGGACACATTTAAATTACCTGTTGTCCATCGGTATTGATAGCAATCTGCTCGCCTTTAGACTGGCAGTACTTATCACTGTACGTATCTAAACCCACTTCTAGACGCAACATTTGATTTTTCGGTTTGATAGCAGCATTCTTGATTTGTATATCTTTCCAGTCTCTATTTCCTGGTCTAACCGGATACTGCAATATTACAAGGTTATCGGCTAGCGCTTTAGATAAAAATACATCCACCTGCAACAAAGTTATAGGTGTTTTAGGCAAATTCTGGAGTAGCAACATAACCTCGCCAAATTCCACGTTGCTAAGTAATTGGCCATGAATATTACCTCAAGCAGCAGACGGTCTTCTGTATCCATTATTTGGGTTTAATTCTTATCCACCAAGCTTATAACATTTCAACAAATTAACAGAAATACAAAACGTCAAAACTACAAAACTTCTAAAATAATAATCGAGAGGAATCTAGCAACGCTCTTTCGATTCGAAGTTGTCGAACTTTTTGACGTTAGTAAAGTTTTTTTTCGCCCTCACTAAACAGGCTAATGTCCTAGAGAATAGCTCGCCTATCATTGTATTTTTTTCCTTCAATTAAATGTTATACTAGTACAACAAAAAAATCCACTACTACCGTATTCTATTTCCCTACTAGATCGCAAAAAATCCCACTGTCAAAATAAAATTATGACGGATTTAAGAAGCGTAAATAAAAATAGCTGTCTAGCTGTCTGTCTAACTTACTAGTGCTTACTTGTGAATAGCTCATTACTACCGTAACTTAACCGGTTATTTTGCCATAGTACCTTAATATCCTCACACAAGTTGGTAATATAATCCTCTGCCTTGCGCTGTTGTAGGTACGATTCTCACCGAGAACAAACATTGAGTAATGAAACTAAACGTTTGTTTGTAGTAGGTACCTTACCTAATTCGTGGTATTAATGATAAACAAACTGATTTCAAGATTATTTTACCTATAAAAAGTTATTACAAAGAACAAACACTATTAACTAAAAAGTTTTAACTATATAATATTGCTGCACACTTCTGTACTTTTTGGTTTTCAAAGCCTAAAAACTATTATTCTTGCTATTTTTGACAGAACTTTGATCTCTAAAGATGTCAATCAATTAAATACAGAATCAGATACGGATTGCTTGACTAATTTTGATAATTTAAGTTTTTTATACATAAATATATTATAGAGCCAATCTCGAGCACAATAATGATCTTTAGGTCTTTTGTATTCGAATAGATCTTAAATAATATAAAACAAACATGTCTGACATGATAATAAATGGTAAGCAAATTAAGATAAATACCGGCACAGGTTTTTAGACCCAACCTTAAATGTGCAGTCGTTTTTATTTTTCGTAGGTGTAAAGGGTAATGATAATGCATAATCACTACATTTTGCTCTGAGATCAATGCCACGGCTTGCATCTGTTTTTTTATTATACATAGCCCTAAATTAAAGAGCTAACAGTTTGCATTGTAGTACACAATGGTATTTTTATTAACATACGCGCCTAAATATTACATCGGTTACAAAATATGGATACTTAGGTCAGTATGCTACGATTTCACGAACTAGGTACCCATAATAAGCACTCTCATTACGCACACCTTCGTTTGTTCTATGAATAAAATCCAATTTAGGAATGCGAATGGTAGTCTATTGGCTATATGCATTTTTTTATTGTTTTCAGATTCGGTCCCTGTGGATAAAAAATGGAGTGAACTCATAAGATACAATATCTTTATCATGAAGCTCGTAGAATTTGTAAGTATATTGCATTCTTTAGTAGAATTGTATTTTTTTTAACAATTTTTTTTCTTTAAAGCGTGGTTATTTGAAGTTTATTTGATGGTACTAAAATGATTCAGACTTCACAATTGTTTTATCTCCTCAATCTAGTTGATCTGCCATGACATTTGTATCACATCTGATATATATGGGGTGTCTCAGCGCCGATTTTAATGATTCCGAGACACCCTTTATATCAGACATAAATTGTATGTTACAAGTAATTGTATGTTACCATACGTGAAAAAGAAATTAGTGACATAATTTTGAAAATTAATGAAGCTGAACCACGAGCAGTGGTTTGTGCTTTTGGTAGAGTCGCGTCTACTATCTGATATTGTTTTGAGATGATGATATATACAGGGTGGTTTTTTGAGAAGGGCGGTGATGGACAAGTCCAATTTGCACAGATTAATCCTTATCAGCAACAAAATCCATTGGTTCAATATAATACAGGTGCCTTTTTTTTTTAAATCATTCGTGTTGATTTCCAACATAAATCAAAGGTTTAAAGTAAAACGAAATATGCAGTTATTGTTTTCCTATAAATCGAGGGCATTACTCCTTTTACGACTTTTCTTTGACTCGCGTAGTTTCGGAATTGTCCATCAACGCGCTTCTCAAAAAACCACCCTGTATACCTATATACCGGGTGTAATAAGACCACTTCCCAATACTCCAGCAATGTGTAAACATAACAAAGTCTAATAGAATACCACTTAGCTGTCAGTCATATGCGTTTAGAGTACCTACTTCCCACCTACCTACGTACCTACTACCTAGTAGGTACGATTATTTTGCTAAAATTCTTATTTGTCATATATACCGTGACGGTATCTCTCAGAACAATATCGTATCAGTCAAAAGGTATTTATTCCATAGGGTCAAAGTGATCATTTAGAATAGTCTTATAACTAAGTGATTATATAATTTGGCATGATGTGATACGATGCATGCACCTACAGATTAAGCATCAAAGCGCTTCGTCTGTATTATCATAGTCCAACTACCAAACACACATCAGCGGCAGGACCTATGCTTATAATTTAGTTCTGCTATTGACCCACAATTTTTGTTCTTTGTAGGGAATATCTCTCGTTATAACGATGTTGCCCACGGTGATTCCTAAGCCTAATGGACACATGTACTGCATATCAACCGGTCCTACTCTAGTGATATCGTTATTATTTATTATTCTTTATCTAAGAAAGAAAGTGCCATTGTTTATGGAAAAAATGTACTTGTTTTTCCAAATTCTTTTTACATTTGGGGCGTTCATTCAGTGTTTCCTTCTAAACCTGGCAAAGGTTTGGCTTTGGTTGATCTATGGAGTATTTTATTTTGCATTACTAACTGCATTGTCACTGGATTTATTTTTAATTGCCAACGAAAGAGGGTGTACTTTTAGTTGTGCCTAGATCTTTAAACAGCGTGTAGTACCTTGATGAATTAGAGTGTACTTTGATTGTGAATAATATTAAATAAACATAAACTTATTAAATTATTTTAAATAGCTTACATTATCTTACCATATATTACATATTGTTTTTATTACATACAATCTATTATTTTGAAGAACAAAAATCGGTACTTATGTAAAATAATAGAAACGGTTACAACACTACACATTGACCTTGTCCTTTTGACAGCTGCTCAAAGGTCAAATAGCGATTTCGTGCATGCATGCATGTATGCACTTGCACATATATTTACTTATTTGTGTTTTGTTTGGTTATGAATGAAAGCAAAACACTGAAAACATTTACCATTTTTGACTAGCCCTTTCACAGAAAATGTGTATAAATTTAGGTAGGTACCTAGGTTATAAAATCTGTGAAGTGTGATGAACCGTACAATAGAATTATTATTTTTAGGTAATATCAATGCTTCTAATGCTAGTCCCCTTCATATTGACGGATGCTGGTACGTTGCACTGCCTGGCGATCGCCCCTACGCTCATACTATCAGTAATGTTCATTGTGCTTTATCTAGTGGACCAAGTGCATGATTTAGCCGAGCAAATGTATATATCAATACAGATAGGCTTGAACATCGTAGCTCTTGTCTCTGCAGTAACGATAACAAGCACTACCGCCCCTCTCTACGTCCTTTTCTATTGCCATATGCTTATCGCCTTGTGTATTGACCAGTACTATGTAATAAAGGAGCGAGGTTGTGCAATATTACACTGAAAATAAATTATCCAATAAGTTGTATGCTTATTATTCTGTAGATTAAAGATACGCCTCAGAATTTTATGTTTCTCAAAAGATGCTACTAGATGGTCCATATCTTACTTTTAGGTAGTGGCCCTTCTTCTCAACATTATCCGTCATGTTGTGGAGCCTGTGGATGTGTTGTCCTGCCTCGTCGGAGGACCAACCTTAATGATATCTCTACTTATAATGGTGCTGTACATTGTGGACCAAGTACAGTATGAAGCGGAGTTTTATTATGTGTTCATTGAAATAATTATAACAATACTTGCATTTGCTAATCTCTTCATAGTTGGTCGAATGATAGGGGCTATTTATGGTCTGTTCTACATTGACCTTTTGATTGCATTTTCCATGGATATCTATTACATGCAGAAAGAAAGAGGATGGACATTATAACAGTGTGTGATAAAAACTGATAACTTTTTCCTGTATGTGTACAACTCTAGCAATGTTTTTAAAAGGTTTTAGACATTGTTTTAAAACAGTCATGTTTATTAGAAAATTATATGTGTGGTTTTTAAAAAGAATAATGAAAGTGACTTTAAGAGAACTGTTTTGGTATACTATGGTAATAGTTGCCATTTGTTATTTTTGGGCATTGACTAAAAATTATGAAAGTACTTTGAAGCTGCAGTCAGCCAATCCGATTATACTGTGGTGGACTGAAGGTTTTCCAGGAACATCAGAAACAAAAATCTGCCCTAATAAAATTCAATGTGATGTGTACAGTTCTAGAAACTTAAGTGATATTTCCAAAGTGCAAGCTTATTTATTCTATGGCAGCAATATTAATTTTAGTGATTTGCCAGAAAGAAAACCAGCGGATATAATATGGGGTTTATACCATGAAGAGTCTCCTAGAAATGTAGAAGAGCTTATGCATGAGCCTATTTTGAACTTGTTTAACTTTTCATCAACATATAGTAGGTATAGTGATGTCCCATATCCATTACAGTATCTTGAATCTTTTGAAGACATAACCAGTAGAAAGTATTTTATAAATACTTCTGAGAAGAATGCTTACTTAAAAGACATTGCCCCAATTCTGTACTTGCAAAGTGACTGTGAAACTTCGACAGAAAGAGATATCTATGTGAAAGAACTCATGAATATAATACAGGTGGATTCATATGGAGCGTGTGAGAATAATAAACAATTGCCAGATAAATTTACCGGAGATTATTTGAACAATCTGAATGAGGATGAATTCCTTAAATTCGTAGCAAGATATAAGTTTGTTATAGCTATAGAAAATGGTGTTTGTGAAGACTATGTGACTGAAAAGTTTTGGCGGGCGATCAAAGTAGGCAGCGTGCCTATCTACTTTGGGTCACCTTCGATCAAAACCTGGTTTCCTACCCAAAAGTCTGCGGTTTTGCTAGAAGACTTCCCTACTCCTAAAGTTTTAACCAATTATATCAATAATCTACTAAAAAATGATGATTTGTATGAAACATACTTGGAACATAAACTAAAGCAGATAATTACAAATGATTATCTTATAAAAGAGTACAGTGAGCGACCCTATCAGCTTGATACTTTGAAAGCTGTAGAAAAATTTGAATGTCATGTATGTGAGAGGTTGCATAGAAGAAATAATGGCGATAGTAAATTGAATATTGTAACTAAGAGCCATTATGACTGTCCAAAACCTCTTTCTGCACTAACTTTAAGTGAAAACCCATCTAATAGTTGGGTTCAAACTTGGGAATATAAAAAGAATGAAGCAGAAAAAATATACAAGAGAATTATGGATATAGAATAGTATATTTTTGTAATTTACAAGTTAATATATTTTTACATTTTGTATTACCTAAATTGCTTGTTCCGTTTATTGACAAATTGCATCTAATGGCGAAACTGGATGTACTTGGTAGTGTAGACCTCTTTTAATCACGTGAGGGATTTTCTTTGGGACCATTCTGTAAATAATAGTTATAATTTGTTAGTTTTTATAGTGCTTACTTGCATTTAGTTTCTAGGAACATAGATAAGTTTCTAGGTACATACATAGTACATAGATAAGGTACTTGTTATTCCTATTATTACCTACTATTATTATACTGACAGTATTCATGTTCTAGTTAGGTAGCAATTCCATGTTCCGATGCTAAGGTCGCGGGTTCGAATCCAGCTATTTACCTAATCCTTGTATTTGAATATTATATGTGCCAAAAATGTGCGCGTTTAGTGCTCTCAAACGGTGAAGAAAAACATCAGGAGGAAAATACGGACAAGCTAACTAACTCCCGTAAATGCGCACGCGTGAGACGTTTATAAAAATTGTTTTCTTTATCAAGACTATTATTGATTTTGGTCCTTTTTCTCTATCTACTTGAGTTAATATGGGGAAATTGCAGGCTTAACAAATGTATGCGTCAGGTTGACGGACGCAAAGCAGTGCATCATAGGTAGAGTTTCTAACGAACAGGTTTTGTTACAGGTGATGGTAACCACTTAACATCAGGTGGGCCGTGTGATTGTAAAAAAAAAATGCTTTCTTGAGTTTGAAAATATAGGTCTAAGACTATTATGATTAGAGGTTCTTACGATATGCAATCTATGATAGGACAGACGGACAGGCAGAGCGTGCAGCCCGTACAATCATCTGTCACATGAGGAATGTGCGTTTGCGGGTCGAATCTGAAACATAGGTAGCTTTTAGAACGTGACACATACGCGTAGCCTTATCTATGGTACGGTTATGGTATGGTAAATTTTTTGTTACATTGTATTTTGTTTCTTATAGCAACGAGATAAAAGTCACCGGACATCTCTGTGAAATGCATAAGCTCTAGTAGGTAGGAAAGAAAATTTTGTACTAAGGCACGTAAGGTTTATATTTAAAACCTGGTACTAATAAACTCGGCGTGACGTAGTTTAACTGTGTTTTGTCTTTTGTTCAGGCAGTTTCAAATTAGATCAAAAGAGACAAAACACGGTGTACCTAACTATTTCGAGGTTATGCCGAGTTTATTAATAGTAGGGTTCGAGGTGTATCCTACTACAAGACTCATTTGTTATAAAAAGGTAAAATCCAATACAAAGAATTTCAGTCGTCAAGAAGTCATTTACAAGTAGCGTTGCTATGTTCCGGATTTAAGGATATGGGTGCAGGTGAAAAATAGGCACATGAGGCTACACACCTGTATGCCTCTAGCTGATGGAACAAACCTAACGAACGTGACCTGTAAGGCAACCTACACCTGTGTTATAGGTGTAGGTTACCACTCAACATCAGGTAGACCATCTGCTTGTTCCATCATCAAGTGGTAAGTCAGCGTCGGTTCCACGTAGCTAAACCAAGAAAAGACAGCAAGCTTGCCTAGCGTTGTTTTGTATGAACCTGGTAGGTACCTAATTTCAGAATAAATGCTTCTCGTAAGAAAGAATGGTAGACTTACTCAATTGATTGGTATCCTGAGTCTGCACACGCCATGTAACATTTTCCGCAGTTAATACACATGTCCTGAGAACGAAAACGAAATTCAGCCACAAAATAATTCATATCATACATGGCACTTGCCCCCAAATCAACCGTGCTGAATGAATCAAAGTTTTTACCATTCTTTGTTTGAAATACGACCGACGATAGTATACTTCCGTATACTATAGATAATGATAGCATTAAGTTACTCCTCGCATAGTTTAGTGCGAAAGTTTTAAATAAATAAATCTACAGTAAAAAGGCCAAAAAATCACGTTTGTAGTATGAGAGTATTATGGCGACAACAGAAATACATCATCTGTGAAAATTTTAACGCTTTAACTATCACGGTTCATGAGATACAGCCTGGTGACAGACAAACAGACAGCAGTCTTGGTAATAGGGGACCCTATTACCAAGACTGCTGTATGTTTGTCTGTTTTACCCTTTGGGTACGGAACCCTTAAAACGATGTTTTCTTTTGAGAGATCCATGAAGCATAAACTCTCATAGGTACTCAGTCGCAGGCATGGTAGGTATACTTACGTCATCAATAAGTGCCACAACTTGCTTAGTATTATCCAGATGTTTGTAAGTCCCAACTCTAGGCAGTGCTTCTCCCAAAACATCCTGTATCCTAGGCACTTCAGTGTGGCCGTTCACGCCGTTTGTCTTTGTGTAATTATCGTTCTTATTGTCTTGTAGTATGTCTGATTTTAGCCTGATCGCGTGGAGCTGTTCTTCCCGCTTCTGGTTATAGGGACCGAAGTGTGCCAGTACCTGAAATATCAAAATAATTTAGGCACTATTTTGATATGTATAAGAATTTTGATGGTATTGAATACTAATAGAACACTAGTGGTCTTGCGGAAGCGACTTCGCCTTCTGATTGTAAGGTCGTGGTTTCAAACCCGGTCGTGCACCAATTGTTTGTTTCTATTTAACAAATGTATGGGATAAAACCATAGTGCTCTCAAACTGTGAAAGGAAACATTGTGAGGAAGCAGTTAATATTCTAGCAGCGACGAATACCTTTTTTATGTGACTTGTTGATGAAACAAGCAGATGGCCCACCTGATGTTAAGTTACCATAACTTATAACAAAACATTGCCTCGCAGGTTACGCTCATTATGAACGTGCCCTACGATGCACTACTACGATCCATCAACCTGAGGCATACAGGTGTTAAGCCTCATGTGCCTGTAATTACACCGGCACCCACACCCTTCAAACCGGAACACAACAAGCTGCTTGGCGGCAGAAATAGGCACGGTTAGGTACCTACTGTTTCCTCTCGATAAATAAAAAATGGGGACGATTAGGAATAGCTTATGCTGCAAAACTCAAGGTAAGTAAAAGTAAAAGGTTACCTTTCCATCATCACCGTACAAGGTTTGAACAGGTTTTCCCTTCTGGTGTTTGAAGGTCGGCGGTGACTGTCCGAGCCAGCCTGGCAGACCAAGCGAGCGCAGGTAAAGGAGCGACTTGAGTCCCGTTATGTAATCCTCAACCACTGTGAAGTCCTGGTTTTGGACTGCACTGCAAATCTGAAATTATTTTATTATACCTATTACTTCTTCTTCTTCTTTTTTAAATGGCTTCTGTGGATCTAACAATTCCCGTGACTTCGTTTGCACCCGAATAACATCTGTGCCAATTTTTTATCCTGACGGATCCTGACTGACTGACATATAGACAACGCACAGCATAAATTTAGTATTTTTGTTATAGCGGCAACAGAAATACATAATCTGTGAAAATTTTAACTCTCTGACTATCACGGTTCATGAGATCCCGTTCTATGGGTGTAGTGGTTGGGTATGGAACCCTAAAAAGTAAAGCGAAGAAATTCAATATGGCGGCTTAAAATTAATTATCCCCTATCTTATTAGGTAATTATCTTTAGTATTTTAACCTGATATGTTAAAAACTAATTAATATAAAGTATTTTTAATGGGTTTCGATGCGATAAGACTGTAAATTGAGGTTTTGATTCCCATAACACCGAGTATTTTGATTTCGTGGTCGCTTAATTTCGATTTTTTTGTTAAGTAATTTGTTTTGCTAAATTTATTTATGTATTTAGTTTACCTGTACAACCGGAGCACCGCACATTATAAACTGCATCGCGGAATCTGCGGAGTCTATCCCCCCGATACCCAGAATAGGGAAGCCGGGTAGTTTGTTTCCTATAGCTGAGACCGCTTTTAATCCCATGGGGCGGGTCGCGTTCCCTGACACGCCACCGTAGGTTGTGTGTTTTTCTACACCTGCAAATTAAATGTAAAATTAAACAGGCTTCAGATTTATATAGAGGCTTAACACCTGTATGCCTCAGGTTGATGGACGCAGAGCAGTGTATTGTAGGACACGTTCCTAATTAACGTGACCCACAAGGCAATGTTTTGCTATCGGCGATGGTGACCACTTAACATCAGGTGGGCCATATACTTGTTCCATCAGCAAATTGTATAAAAAAAAAACTCAGGCACCGTAGAAACCCGGTAGAACTTCGGTCGACAAACTGACTATATCTATAGCATTTTATCTACACCCAGCACAGAACTAGCCTCGACATATTTTATCAAGTGATCTCCTTGTTGATAGCTTGTTGAGAAATTCAGTCAAACTTCTCGAATTTATTGCCCATACAAACTTCAACCTCCGCTGTACCGGTTGAGGGGTTGAATTTCGGAAAATCAAGAAAAATATACCCTGAAAATGTCAAGTCTACAACCAGTAGTTTAGGCTATGCGACGCTTATATAATAATAATAATGCTGGACAATCCACACAGCATCATCTAGCCCCAAGCTTAGCTGAGCTTATGTTATGGGTACCTACCTACAAGATGGCTGATATACTAAATACAATATATTACATACATACATATTTTTTATTACACATAGAAAACACCCAGAACACCTGGAATAAATATTTGCAGATCGTACTTACAAACATTTATACCAAGGCGGGAATCGAACCCGCAACCTCCTGCGTCGCAGGCGGACATTCGCCCGCCGCGCCACATCGGTCGTCAAATAGGTTCACTTCTACGCATGAAGAAAAATATACCCTAGTCTACGACCATCTGCTTAGGCTTTGCGTGGTGTATATGACAGTCAATCAGTCAGGACAAAGATTCTTATTATTGGTTTAGATTAAACTTTATTTAAGAAGTGGGTCTTACCCACTGCTGGCCACGGTGTAGCATCAGGCTTGATAGTCATCAAGCCTGACACTGTGTTGATAGCTGAGACTCCGCTAGCGCCTCCATCGTGTGCTGCGGTAGCTATGCTGACAATATCCGTTATGTTTGGAGTGAGCTTCACGAAAAATGGGATCTTGACCGCCCTTCGTACCCATTGTGATATGCCTTTCACCAGATCTGGGTCCTGAAAATATGAGCATAGAGTCATAAGGCAATTGTGTTCTAGCAGTGATGATATCGATGGCGATATCAAAGTATTGAGTAGACACAGAATTGAAAAAAAAAAGAAAAAAAAATACATGAGCATTTAAATACAAAATGAGGTAGAATTCTGAAGGTCTTATAAAAATCTGTCAAAAGATAAACAATGCTTGCACTATTGCTATCTCTTGCCTGGTAGGGTAGAGATCACTTTTAGGAATAAAGCCGCCTCATGCCTAATAGCGTAATAATTGTTACGAAGAAAATCTTAAAATAGCTTGGCAATTTTGCAAAAATTTGCGTGTGAGGTCGAAAATATTTTTTAACAAATTATGAATCATAACGATTTTATATTATCCCAAAAACTATTTCGTCGAGTGGGATTTGAACCCACGACCCCCATGCGCTAGCTAACTGCGCTATCGAGTGTTCAAATGACCTGATGAAAATTAGTCTTGGGATATTTTTTGGAATAATATTATGTGATTTCCTTAAGTGCAGGTAAGCTTTATAAACTAAGAAATTATAGACCATGTTTGCGTGTTTTCCACTAAGTAATTACGGTGTAATTACAGGCACATGAGGCTTTAACACCTGTATGCCTCAGGTTGATGGACGCAGAGTAGTGCATCGTCGGTGACGCTCCTAACGAGCGTGACCTACGAGGCAATGCTTTGTTATAGGTGATGGTAACCACTTAACATCAGGTGGGCCATCTGCTTGTTCCATCAACAAGCTGTATAAGTGTTTTACCTACAAAAAAATAGTGATAATCTGAGGTATTGAGTGCGTTTACCTGTCCGCAAGCTAATCCCATGCCAGACTCCCCCATGCCGTGAGGGCAGGAGAGATTGAGCTCGAGTGCGTCTGCTCCCGAAGCCTCTGCCTTCTGAGCCAGTTCTATCCAATCCGCTTCGTTGTATGAACACATTATCGACGCTATCACAACCTGAAAATTGGACGTTTTTTTTAAATTTATATAAGTAATAAAACTAGCGTACCTATCGCGCGCAACTTCGTTTCCGTTTTTTAATTTATCTGCATACAAACTTCAAATACGCAGGTAGTTTAGGGATTGAATTTCAGGAATTTATAGTAGGTACTTGTCTGCGACTTATGCACCCTGAAAATTTTAGTCTCTACGACCAGTGGTTTAGATTGTGCGTTGTATATGTTAGTCAGTCAATCAGGACAAAAGGTTCTTATAATTTATGAATATTGCGTAAGATAAAAGTTTACATGACAATTGGTAAACTAATTTCGAAGATATAGAATTGAGTAAGTTTCTATGGGAACACTGCTGATATACTGACATCTTAAAGTGCCCTCTGAAGCTCTGAAGAAGTAAAATGCGCAATTGTCCTACCTTATTAGGAAAGTCCTTTTTCAGTTCTGTAATGCTCTGGCACCAGTACGCTTCACACTTTTCGGAGATCAGCTCTATGTTTAAGAAGGAGCCTTGCCCTGGTCCAAAGTTCTCGCCAGATGTCACGCCGCGAACTATGCGCGGTGATATGTTGGTCACTAGATCCTGGCAGATAAGGTTTAAAATTGAATAGCATTATCCCGGGTAATACAGAGTTAATACTGACGATTATACAAATTTCCCAACCAGGCTTATAAGTGACGCTATAGCTGACCCGCTCGTGACTTCGTTCGACTTTTTCATACAAACTTCATGCCCTTTTACATCCGTTTTAGAGATGACAGCTCAGTTGAACTCGTAAGCTAACTAATTCTGCAAATCGCATTTTAGTTTTTACGTGATGCGTGTACAAACAAACAAACAATCATTTTAAAGTTGTTTACGGTTTTTTTGTGTATTTTTAAGTAGGTAAATAAAGTAACAAGATTTCAAAAAAATACCTTTAATGTACAGGAAAATTTGCATTTTTAAATCAAAATAAATGAAAAAAAAACCCCTAACCCAAACCTAATATTTTTTTTGGACAGAACAAAGCCATAGACAAATTACCAGTTTAAAAACGCAACGTTTAATCGGGAAAGCAGGGCTAAACCTAGATTACCTAGAACAAGTCTTACCTTATCAAGCCCAAAAGTTTTGGTGACGACGAATCCCCAACCTTGTTCAAACGCCCGTCGGATCATAGCAGAACTGGTCGTCGGAGGGGCGCTGGCCAGACCGAAAGGATTCTCAAACTTGATGCCGCAGACTTCGACAGATAAGTCTACTTCGTCGATTGGACAATGGAACTTTGGTAGCTCGATTGGCGAGTCGTATGGAATTCCCTGTAAGATAAAATATATTTGTAGTTATCATATAAAAAAATCACCCAAACTGTACGCAATGATGTCACCCAGTGTTCTAGGGTAAATCGTATTATTGTCTGTATCAGTGAACCAATAGATTTTGTTGCTGATAAGAATAATTCTTTACAAACAAAAGTATTACTAAAATGAAAGGAAATAGCAAATTTACACTATTTTATTATTTTTACACGGAAAAAACTTAGGTACTTCCTATTCAAACTTCCATCAAAAGTAAAAGATTTAAAAAAAAACTCATACTTAGGTACTTATGCAGTTGTTGTTTTCTTATAAATTGAGGTCATGACTCCTTACGACTTTTCGTGATTTCAGACTTATCCATCACCATATTCTTTTCAAAAACCAACCTATATAAGTATTTTATTAGTCATCTGGTTCCTTGGTTTCCATAGTACAAGCTATGCTTAGTTTGGGGCTAGATGATGTTGTGTAAAAATGTCCAGACATATACACCTATTTATAAACGATATTAACCTGTAAAAAGCAGTGCATAAACCAAGCGGCAGTCTTGCCATCATTGACAGATTCGACAGTGGTCTCAGCGACCCCTGCTAGGTCGCCGCCGACGAACACTTGCGGGTTAGAACGGCTTTGCATGGTTCTTTCATCCACATCAGGTAGTCCCCAGCGATTTAATTTAACACTTTCCATTGCTTCTTTCACTGCAAAACGAAATATTATGCAATAGATAAGATACCAGCTTGCTAACTCTTTTAAAACTTACAAAACATCATCAAAAAAAAACGACCACACGACTGAAGTAAAACTTCTTCAATATACAAACCTTATTGGCTATGAGAGAAAGAGAGAAAGAACAGTGCTTTCATACCCGCTCCATGGTAGTGTTAAACGTTTAACGCAACCTTGTTGAAAGTCGCATAAGAAGTATTACTTCAAAAAAACATTTGGAAGATAACACAGACGCATGTGCTGAGTTTGTGTTATATTATGTTTACAAAAAAACTATCGGTGTTCTATCAGTTATCTGGTTCCGATAGTATAGGTTTACCTTAGTTTGGGGTTAGATGGGGTTGTGTCTAATGTATGTCAGTATTTACGTTTTATTTACAGTTTCGCTATCTACGCTCCTACTACCCTGGTAGTAATAAACTCAGCGTAACGATGGAATAGTTACACCGTTTTGTCTTTGCAGGAAATTTTAAATTAAGTAGATATAAAGAGAAATTAAACGTGATATAACTATTTCGAAATTACGCTGAGTTTATGAGCAGCAGGGCAGCAGCTGAGTTTATGAGTCGTATGTCTAATGATACTCCTAATTTATTAACATCTGGATTTTTACTAATAAGGTGTCCTTGGTTTTTTTTCTTTGTCATACGACACAGTTTTGCCCATGTCAATGCGATATAATGTATTATATTATATATATACAATTATTGTATATATCAGTCATCTAGTACCCATAACACAAGCTCTGCTTAGCTTGGGGCTAGATGATGCTGTGTGAATTGTCCTGCATTATTATTATTATTATTATATTTATTCCATCGTGATACGGTTCATATTGTGTCATCGAATATGTCCAAACGGAGCGATTCAGTTTAGATATAGAAGACTGAGCCAGCGGCAGCGTCCCTCTACGACGTATCTCGCACATATTTTGAGATAAAAATAAATTATTATTATTATTATCTCGCGCATAACAGTTACCAGAGGAGACGGGCGCGGGGAGTGACGTAAGAGGCGTTACCCATCCCCCCCCCTATGTCTGTAATGAAAAGTTTTACCATCAGTCTCGTAAAGTCCGGACCCGAAGGCAGATATGATGAAGTTAGCTTTAAGCTGTAACACCTGGTCCTCATCTTCGATCCAGTCGCCGTCGTCCAGCTGTTCCGTGCGACACATACGCAGCCCTGTGATCTGTTCAAATGTGCATATTTTTGTGAGCTTTGCCATGATATACTAATAAATAAGACCACTGATTGGTTCTTTCGTTCATGCTCAGGATACTATTAAGGTGGAACAAGTCATTACTATTCCCATACAAACGCTTAGAAGATTTAGTACTAAACCTTTCGACGCTTGTAACTTTCAAGGTAATCTGATTTTACTGGATATAGGGTAACAAGCCTAGATAACGGCAAGATAATTCAGTACCAAACTTAACTTCGGACGCACGTTAATAAATAGTAGAGATATTCAGTTACAGCGTTTGTATGGAAATAGTAACGACTTGTTCCACCTTAATGAATATTTTTATCGCTCTGATAATTTAAATTCGCCTTCGTAGGGAACATACTTATGTCACAATCTACAACCAGTTTTTGATTTTAGAAAACTGGAATTAAAAAAAAAGCTTACCTTTCCATCTTTGACTATAACTTCTCTAGGTGACATAAATGGCACAAACTCGCATTTCTCCTCTTTAGCTAAATCGACCTGAAAATTAAAATAAACAAAATATTATTAAGTTACCTTTTGTAGATACCAGTATGATAGGTACAAAATATTTTTGATCTCATTTTCTGTAATTAGTATGTAAGCAACGTGTTATAATAAACCACCTAGTGATCGATTGTCGTGTCCTACCAGGCTCATGTTGAAGCTTGAATTTATGTCAAGATCTTCTGTACCTACACAAAATCGACGCAATAATTATAATGTATTTGATTTGATACTAAAATGAAAAGTAAAAATCTTTACCTACCGCCCAACGAAGCACGGGTCAGCTAGTGTTATATGCATTTGTATAGCTATAGAGATGTTCATACCTCCTCAGGAACAGCTCTTATATTCCCGAATCCCTTTCTAAAGACAACATAGACGCGACGCGCGCCACAACGAAGGGCGGAGGTAGCGCAGTCGAATGCAGTGTCTCCTGCGCCCAGGACTATAACGTTTCCGTAGAGTTCTGGCAGAGCGGATTTACAGGCACACATTCCTGAAAGAAACGGCAGTTCAGGGGCAATTTTCATGTAATACCTAGTACCAATACACTAGCGGAATAAGGAATGTAGAACCAAAATGTCAAATTCGCCAAATAAAATGATCTTTACTTTAACCCTGTAACTAATAAACTCGGCGTAACGTAAAAGTTGAAATAGTTACACCGTATTTTGTCTTGTGCTGATAGGAAGATCGAAAGAGACAAAACACTGGTAACTCCGGTAACGGCAAGTTTATAAGTAGTAGCGTTAGTATTGAAACAGGCAGGTACCTCTTTTACTGCCCCTAGACACAAGAGGTAGGAAATCCTTGCTGGTGTAGAAGCCCATCTGTTGCGTCAAGCTCTTGAATATTGGCACGCTCTTCGGCTCAGGGAGGCCTATGCCGAGGAATACGGCTGCATGGCCGTCTCTCAGCAGACCCTGGAAATTATATCTAATCTAAATATATATAACTCAAAGGTGACTGACTGACGGACTGACATAGTGATCTATCAACGCACAGCCCAAACCACTTGACGGATTGGGCTGAAATTTGGCATGCAGGTAGATGTTATGACGTAGGCATCCGCTAAGGATTTTGATTAATTCTACCCCCAAAGGGATAAAATAGGGGATGAAACTTTGTATGAAACTTTGTCAATTTAAAACCGATCGGGCTGAGACGTTGCATGAATAAAGCTACTATGCTTTTATCCCGAAAAAACAACGGGAAAAAACTGCCACGCAGGCGAAGCTGCGAGTGGCCGCTAGTTGTATTATGTGACTGACCTCAGTTTTTTTATGATATTGCTGGCAAGCATATGGCCCACCTGCCCCCTGATCATTGTAATTCTGTTAGCATCAAAATCCAGTCGCATATGTCAAATATGACAGATTTGCTATAAAAAATCTGTCATATTTGACACAATTGCAATGAAAGTCTGTCAAAAATTCGTCACTTTAGACGTGATTAAATTTAAGTTGCGTTTGAGTATTCGGCCGTTAATAAACTGATACTTTCCTAAGCTCCAGACAAACTCAGGAGATAAAATTACCTGTACAGTGATATCTTTAGAAGATAGTTTTCTGCCTGTAACGAATTTAACTCCGAGATTCTTCACTAAATCCACTTCATACTGCACAACATCGTATGGGAGTCGGTACTGAGGTATCTCTGCGGCACTGAAAAAAAAATCACGACTTTAATCCTCAGGTACGGTAGATATCCCTTCAGATATCTTAGTGCAAAGAACTCACTCGAGATTCTTCAAAGATGATTAAGGGGGGAGGGGGTAGTCAGAGGTATTTTCAGATTACATTTGGTAAAAAACCACATTTGCAGTAGTTGGTTAGATCAGGTTTCAAGCCCATCGCCGTTAAAAATACGCATGGATAATCTTTCGTAAATTATCAGACACCTAACTTATTGCAAGAGGTTGCGGGTTCGATTCCCGCCTTGGGATAAATGTTTGAACGATCTGCAAATATTTATTCCGGGTGCTCTGGGTATTTTCTATGTATAATAAAAAATATCTATACATCCATCTTGCACCCACAAGCTCTGCTTAACTTGGGGCTAGATGATGTTGTGTGGATTGTCCAGTATTATTATAAAAGAGATTTAAATCAGGGAAGTTAACTAGTTCATTAAAACAATTTAATGATCTTAAAAAAAATATTGCCTTTAATTTGTTGCAATATGGGTAACGTAAAGAGACATCTGTCTCATTTTTTTATCTAAAAAAATGAGTGTGCTTTAGACCACACGACTGAAGTAAAACTTCTTTAATATACGAAACGTAACTGGCTATGAGAGAAAGAACAGTGCTTACATACCCCCTCCATGGTTAAACGTTTAACACAACCTTGTTGGAAGTCGCATTAGAAGTATTACTTCAATAATATGGATTTAACACGTGGTTCTTACCTCAATCCTCCCAAGTACTTCTCCTTCTCATAAACAGTGATGTCCTGATACCCGAGCCTTGCTAGGAAGCATGCACAACTGATACTAGCCGGTCCACCGCCTATCAGAGCGAGCTTCTGCTGCCCGCCTTTGAGTAGCGGTTTTGTCTTCGGGTCCAGGGTTTGGGATATGCCCATTTTCATGAAGATCTGAAAAATTTACGAAAGTATTAAAAAAATATTGAACTCATTATACGGGTATTTATCGCATATGTATCTTGTTTATTTATTTTCTCGTCGTTTCGACTACGTTGCAATAAACAATACAAATAATAAATAAACAAAGTAATTCGCGATAGATGGTTGGTGGACGCAGGGTAGTGCTTCGTAGGGCACGTATCTAACAGCGTAACCTACAAGGCAATGCTCTGTTATAGATGATGGTTACCATTTAACATCAGGTGGGCCATATACTTGTTCCACCCGCAGTTGCATAAACAAAGAAAACCGGCCAAGTACGAGTCGGACTCGCGCACGAAGGGTTCCGTACTATTATCTATAATAAAAACGGCAAAAAATCACGTTTGTTGTATGTTGTATGAGAGCTCCCTTGAATATTTATTTTATTCTGTTTTTTAGTATTTGTTGTTATAGCGGCAGCAAAAATACATCATCTGTGAAAATTTCAACTCTCTAACTATTCAGAGATACAGCCTGGTGACAGACGGACAGGCAGACAGATAGCAGTTTCAAATCCAGGAAGTCAGTAGGTACTCACATCGACAGCAAAATGCTGCAAGCCCCCTATATTGATAGCGCCTTCCTCACTTGCATGCAGGTTGCAGCCGCCGACACAGAGGTCGCTGGTGGGACACACCATGCCGCAAGTAAGGCCCAGGGGGTTGTCCGAAAGAATCGCTTTCGCGGCTCCATAGTAGTTCTAGTGGAAAAAATCCAATATATAATACAAGATAGGTTTGCCTTCAAAAAATGTTATAAGTAATATTCTTTACTTTTAAAAGAGTAGGGTGTAAAAAACTATTCCTAAAACTGAAGGCACATGAAAAGTTTCTTATAGGTACATTTTTCTTATCTGAGAGCAAGAACATAACCCACCAAACCAAATCAATTTTTAAAATAATAATAAATGTTGATACTCATACACGTCTTCTAACACAAACAAGCAAAACTTGTACCGTGGGAACATACTGAGAATACATATAACACAAGACACAAAATGGCCATACATTAAAAAATAATAGACGCTGATATATAAACACAAAGCTAACTAGAGACAGAGAGAAAAGTTATGAGAAAAAGGGATAGTTACATAGAAATGGAAAGAAAATACCTTGGTAGCGATACTGGAAATAAAGCTCTTGACATCTATTTGCGTAGGGCAGGACTTCTGACAAGGTGCGTCTGCGCATTTGAGGCACCTAGCTGCCTCTTTTAGAGCGCCACGCTCTGACAGTGTTGTATGTTTTATGTCGTCGAAGTTCTTTGTTAGTGTTGGACAGGTCTGCAAGGGAATTTATTTATTTATTATGGCACACAGAAACAGGATACAAAAAAAAACTGTTTTCACGACCTCAAATTTACGTTTTTTCGTATGCAAAACTCTTTTATGTTTGTGAAACTACAGTAGTTTCTAAGCCACACGTTAGATCAAAGTTTTTGATGATTTACCTTACCTTATTTTATTTTTCTCAAAAAAACTTCGCTGCAAGTAGGTACCCTAAATGAAATTGTCTATATAAGTATCAAAACTATCTACAAAGCGTCTGTTTTGTGTAATTTTAAAATAGGTACTTACAGTGCATTTTCTGTCAGTATTTCTCTTCCAATGCTGCTTATTCTTCTTGGTCTGCGCTGAAGGCACCAAGTTGGTGTAAGGTTTCGTTGTTGGGTTCAAACGCAGCAGATTCTGAAATGCATCAGTTAGGTAACCAGTTAGGTTACGCGAGAAATTTTAGGAGTGTGACTCTTAATCTAAAACTGGATTTAAATCGATAGGTACCTACTTATATAGCATCGATTTTGTGTGTGGTCTGTCAAAAATTATATGACACTCGATTCCGTTTGGAATTTAATTTTGGAATATGATCCTTATTTTGATCCACCTTGTATTTAAGTTTATTAGGTAGGTACTTACCAATAGTTAAGCAACATAATTTATATTTTATTATGAGCCTTGTCTTGATATTTTATTTTACTAACGTCTTGAACGTAGCGATAACCCCGGGTTCAAAATTATTATTTATCAAATATTTTAAGCGTACTAATTAGTTTGTGAGATGGTGATAAAAATAAGATTATAACAATTTTGTTGTATATCTGTTGGTATCTACGTAAAAGTCTTTTACGTTCAATTTATATCATCTTTTACTAAAAGATGATATAAATTGAAACGATAGAGTCAACAGCATAGGTATAAGTAGGTACCTAACTGCTATTACTAGTTCTGTTTAGATACAAAGGCGACAGGTATGCCGCGTTTTTAAAAATAGCAATTTGCAATTTTTATTAAACAAAATGAAGTAGTATTTTGCTAAATGTTGTATACCTATGTTTACCAAGTATTCATAAGAGGGTCGGGGCCTTGTAGACAAAACACTCATAGCAACAAGATGCCATGCCTACAAAGATATCTTATCAAAATCGTATTACTGCGATAAAAAACTTTACAAACTGACCTCTATATCTGGTAGTTCCTTGCTCAGAAGCACCTTCGACATGTTGAAATCGGATAATGCGTCTTAATTTATAAGTAATAACATTCACAATACGATAGCCGTAATATCTTAAATTTCCTCGTAGTAGCCGCGGACTGCTCACTGGCAGTGCCAAACAGCAACTGAAGAGTGAGTGAGTATGAATGTGTAAAAGTGAATTGACTTAGTACTATCTTGGTCGTACACCAACTATTTTATCTTGAACTCTGGCTAAAACGTACGTTACTCACTAAAATAATGAATTGTGGGTGGTCAACGTAGATCATTGCATAATGGCTGTGATATTGTTGCACACTCTTGGTACTCTGTGGAATTAATTGAATTCAAGGTGAATGCAAATTAAAGTTAATACGGAAAACGTTCTTCTTTTGTAAAGGTCCATAGTTAGAGGTACCATATGTAGGTACAGTCAGCTGCACTAGAATGTATACAGTTTGTTACTTAGGAAAAAACAGAAACACCCTTACGACTAATTTCCAGGTACGGGAAATATCCTCTTAGAACCAAGTAGTATAGACTCCCAGGTTCGTAGAGGATATCCAAGATGGTAGTCAGAGGTAAGTCCAAATATTACAATTAGCGCATATTCACATTTTGCAGTACTTGATATTCCATGTGTTACAGGCCCATCGCCGCTATTAGAATACTAACTAAAATTCAACATTCAGCCGCAGTTGTTATATAACTTTTAGCCGTATTTAATAATAACAACCCTAAAATTGACAGTTATATTTTTATATAGCTTGTTGAATGCGAAAATATTCATTGTATTCGCAACTGTCGAGATTTTATGATGTTTCAGAACCAGTCTATAGACTGGTTACAACTATTCAAATCAACAATCTACTCGAGTTAAACGTACTTAAGGACAAGTCAACCTAAGAAACTATCAGTTTTCTTGAGTAGGTAGTCTTTAAGCGTAACCTAGCAAAGAAATAGCATCACGACTTAGTTATAAACATCTTACCCTACTACTAATAAACACGTAACCAAATAGTTACACCGTGCTGTCTCTTTCGATCTAATTTGAAACTCCCTGTCAATGCAAAAGACAAAACATAATAATAAACATGAATAGTTGAACTTTGTAATAGTTTTAAAATGAATGTAAAGGAAATAAAATTAGGAATAGGGTTTAAAAAAAACAAACATTTGAACAGTTAATATAAATATATTTTGAATTATTCAGAGGCTTTACAATATTTGGAAGAATTTTCTCCGACAGCGTTATATGTAATCCAATTTATAGATACAGCAAATTTTAATACTTTTTATAAAAATAAACTTATCCAAACCATTAATTTTAATGTAAGCTGAAGTTAATATACAAAAGTTTCATGTGATACATTAAAATATACATTAACATACAATATGCGCTAAAGAAATAATTTTAACAAAAGAATGATAATTCTCTCAATTGCGTTAAACTTCGATCAATGATAGTACCCCTGATATAGATAGGGTCGGCACACAAGATCCGTCTCGGTAAATTACGGTTGTTTTGACAATTTAGTGACATTGTTTAATAGGTTAGGACATGGTTGTAATTAGGTTGAACTTAAAACTGTAAACAAATGTAGCTATCTAAGTATATATTCACGCAGACAGCTTTTATGATTTTGTATGTGACCGTCATCTACGGGTATCATTGATCGAAGGCGTTAAACAAGGAATATTCAAATTTCATCTAAACCTTTAATCTGAAGTACACACATACAACTAAACGAATTCATAATACCAAATCGTGATCAATAATTGGGAAAAAGACATTCTATAACGTAGTGAAACAACCATTAAAATTGTGACAAAACATTAACTTTACCTGTCCAAAAATTAACTAATTTCCTACATATATATTGCCAATATTCATAGCTATATCTAGGTTTACAGTGAAAATGTTTCGGTATATTAAAGCCTATAAAAGAAAGTATAATCGAAGCCCCCAATAAAATGCCAAGTTACAATACAAAATGCAACACCAAAAATGGCGCCTCCTCTTACATTTTTTATTTAAAACTAATTTTCAATGTTATTTACATGCCTGTTTCTTCTAAATATTTGCATCTGAACAATACATACATTAAAATCTTACCGCTACATGCTCTGTGCAATTGTTCGAGCTTCTAAAAAAAGTATGTTCGTCTATGGCAACACCAACGCTGTTAAGGCCCAAGCAACAACAATTGCACACACCTTAAACCAAACTTACTTGTATTTCTTAAAGTTTATATCAGGAGTGGATTTAGACAGTAATTAACTTAGTGCCATATTCGTAGCAGCTGTTGTCCTACATGCCGTATTCTGGGGTAACACTTCAGAAACGATGAGGTTTCGTGTCACAATACGCAGTATGTCAGGCAGTAACACCTCAGACAATAACACGAATTCTTTATCGTTTGTAGCTAGATGTATAAGTCGCTAAGGAATTGAAGACGACACAAATCAAAACGAATAATCTTGACGTATGATTAGATACTTCGGAATACGGCTGTAAGACCTACGGTGCGATAGTTAGGCGAGCGACGAACTAAAACGTATTAAAATGTTAAAGGCCATTTTGTACCCCCGCGGTCAATTATAGCCCAAATCCGATACCACATTTGCGATGAAATACCTCCTTGACAATGGCGCGTCATACAGCAAGGCATTCGCATAGCTGATACCGCATTAAGGTATTTATTGCGTACAACATTGAGCTCAATTTCTTGTGGAAGACAGTGCGAAGCTATACTATCCGCCTTTACTGTATGGCACAATAAAGATACAAATTCAAGTACTAGAAAAAAAAAACATGGCCGCCAACCACTAAGTTTTTTCTCTTTGCACATGAAAACGCGACCTTTCTTTACCCGACTGAGTTAAGAGCGACCAAAAAAAAGAGTACATCTCAACTTGATTGGTAAACTATAAAGTAATTGTGCGGATTACAAAAAGTTCCAAATATCATGTTATAATCGATATGTATTTAGGTTATCACGTTTTTATAAAACTGTTTGACTTCTGATTTCTGAAGACATTGAACATCTTCTCTTTAGTAAAAAACGCTTTTGCCTAAATATTTAAGAATAAAATGATTTTTTTGATACATTAATACATTAGAAACATCAATGGTTAATTATTCGCTTATAAACAAATACTGTACTTAATAACACCGACTACAATACATTTAATACAACAATTATTGGGACCAAATAAAAATAACCATTATAATAATAATAAGCAATAAATCGAAAAATATAATCTCTGCTTTAAAACAAATTTCAACAATTCCTTTTTGTATCCACACGTGAACAAGTGGTAAACATTTTGTACCGAATTTTTTATACAAAGGAATGTAGCAAAGATTGAACGAAACAGCACCTACATACTGGGATTTCCTAAATAGTCATAATCGACCATACAGACAATATTTTTCTAATAAAAAAGGCATAGATTAGTAATTTTTACAGCCGAATAAAAAAATTCAGCAACACGAATTTCCCGATTTTAAAAGCGATATACACGCGTAGCTCACTCACACTGATCCACGATACATAATAGTTAATGCGTAGGTACAGCTATATGCTCTTATTGCAGTCTATATCATTAATAATTAATGCGTACGCATTAATTATTAATTATATAGACCATTTAACCGTAAAAAAATTGCTATTTGCTCTTATTACAGTAAAAAGTAATAACTATTTGCTCTTATCGCAGTCCTTGACATCAATAATTAATGCATAGGTACTTTAACAGTTAAAAATAATAGCTATACCTTTTATCGCAGTCTACGTCATAAATATCGTCACCTGTATGGCGAATTCACGAATCTGCAAAATACACATTTCACAAGAGAGCAAAAAACTTCATAATAATATGTTTTTGCACTTTGCAAACAGTTCCCAAGGATTTTGAACTTTTATATATTTTTGTTAATTTAATTGATAGGATGTTTTTTAAGCTTTTCTTAAAAGCATAAGCTGTTCGGCGTTAAAAAGTCATTTTCGTGAAAAGTGCAGATTCGTAAGTTCGCCATACAGGTGACGATATATAATGCGTAGGTACTTAAACAGTAAAAAGTTATAGCTATTTATGCTCTTATCGCAGTCAATGTGATTTAACAGCACTCTATTGTATTGATATCATTGTAGACGGATGGTTGGTGCGTTGTATAGAAAGCTATGCTGTTGCACTGCCTTCGACGTACTACTATCTGAAAACAAAATCAAAAGGATCTTTATTTACTATAAAAATAAGGTCACTTTGTGATTGAACAAGCAAATGACTTGATGTGAAGTGGTTACAATAAAATATTGCCTTACAGGTCACATTCGATAGAAACGTGCCATATGATGCACTGCTCTGCGTCCATCAACCTGATCGCAGACTTAAAATTTTAAGGGTATATTCTGCTTGGTGTGTAAACGTGTACTAAGAAAGGAATTCCCAAACTTCAAAGGGTCGCAGGCGCACATTCGCCCGCCGCGCCACATCGGTTGTCAAAAAGATTAAAAAGATTAGCGGCCGCTCGCAGCTTCGCCCGCGTGGTAGTTTTTTTCCCGTTTCCGTTATTTTTTCGGGATAAAAAGCAGCCTATATGTTAATCCAAGTTATAATCTATTTTTATTACCAATTTCATCTAAATCGGTCTACTGGTTAGAGCGTAAAAGAGTAACAAACATCCATACTTACAAACTTTCGCGTTTATAAAATTAGTAGGATTATAAAGAAGTATTGGTACCAGAGTGTTTAGAGCAGATGGCACCGTTTGTGAACTTTGACCGGCGGTAAGGGACATAGCACAGCACGAATCGCCTCGTCGAATACAGTCTTCAGCCCTTTCTGCGTGAGCGCTGAGCACTCCAGGTACTTGACGGAGTTGATCTCCTTCGACATGCCGAGACCCTGGAATAATAAATAAAAAAATAAATAAAATAATAAATAAATAAAATAATAAACAAATAAAATAATAAATCAATAAAATACAATACAAATACAAAATGTTTATTTACTTTCACTGAAGTTTGTGTATCTTATACAGTGTTTGAAACCTCCTTTTAAGTAAAAAGTATACTTAGGAAGCTTCGCTCTTCCATATCATACTTAAACTATTTACTATTGTGATTATACAGAAAAAAAAACATTTAGGTTACACAATTAGTATTAACAAATGTACCCATACAAATCCTATCTAATGTAAAAACGATTACAAAAATATGAAAAATATGATAAAATAATAAATAAATATCAGCGGAAAGTTTTACGCAACATCATTTAACCCCCAAACATTTAGCATTACGCATTATGCATTTAGCTTGCACTATGAGAACCAGATGACATAGAATACTTTATAGGTTAAGTACTTTATACTTAACTAGCGGCCCATCCCGGCTTCGCACGGGTTTTAGTAAGGATCCCTAATAAAAAAAAAATTATAACACCCAGACACAACCAACATTTACGTCCATCGCACAAATGTTTGTTTTTTCCTCCATCGACTTCCCGTGATCCTAACAAACTCGTCAGTCCATCGGGTAGGAGTTAGTTAGTTCATATAACTTCCTCTTGGAGTCGAGACTCTAGGTCCGTGGGGTACCGAGGCCCTCCGGGTTTTTAAAATTCTTTCGGGGCGTCTGGTCGAAGCGACGCCTGACCCGAGCTGGTGAGTATCTGGCACAACGAATCAGCATTGCCATTCAGCGTGGCAATGCAGCCAGTGTTTTGGGAACGCTTCCGATTGTCACTGATCTGGATCAGTTGAGCTACCTTTAGATCGTTTGCAACGGTCTGTAGACAACTGTTTCACATGTATTTTGTACATACCAATTATAAATACTTGTATTAACTATGTGATACACACAACAAAATTTATATTACCTGTGTGTAGGTGATGGGGGCAAGTTTCTTGTCCTTCAGCTTCTCAATAGTATCCTTGTCTTCGCGAAGATCAAGTTTGGTTCCGACCAGGATGATGGGCGTCGATGGGCAGTGATGCCGAACTTCTGGGTACCACTGTAACATTACAAATTCAACATCAGACTCACATAATGTAGAGCTGTTAGTGAAGGGCTCGTCCGGGGGAAGTACTACCACCATGCCTATTTCTCCTGCTAAGCAGCTTACTGTGTTCCGGTTTGAAGGGTGTGGTTGCCAGTGAAATTACAGGCACATGAGGCTTAACACCTGTATGCCTCTGTTTGATGAACGCAGATCAGTGTAATGTAGGTTACGTTTTTAACTAACGTGACCTACAAGGCAATGCTTTGTTATAGGCGATGGTAACCACTTAACATCAGGTGGGCCATACGCTTGTTCCAGCAGCAAATTGTATAAAAAAAAAAACTTTAGCAGCACCCATGCCAATCCAAAACATCAACGTTGCTCGGCGGCAGAAATAGTCGTGATTTTTCAGTACGATGATTATAATATAAAAATAAGGTGTAGTAACACGCACCTTAGCTCGCACGTTCTCGAAAGAGGCTGGGTTCACTAGTGAGAAGCATATGAGGAACACGTCAGTCTGTGGGTAGGACAGTGGCCGCAGTCGGTCGTAGTCCTCCTGCCCGGCTGTATCCCATAGGCCCAGGTTGATCGGCTTGCCGTCTACCATTACATTCGCTGAATAGTTGTCGAATCTGAAACGTGAAGAACGATTACGGTAAATTAACATCACTATGTTTTTTTTTAAATACAAGTTATAATAATAATATAATAATAATCCACACAACATCTTCGAGCCCCAAGCTAAGCAGAGCTTGTGTTATGGGTACTAGATGACTGATATACCTACTTAATACAATACATTACGTACATATATATTATTTTATTATAGGTACATAGAAAACACCCAGAACACCCGGAATAAATATTTGCATAGAATAAACATTTATCCCAAGGCGGGAATCATCAAACCCGCAACCTCCTGCGTCGCAGGCGGACATTCGCCCGCCGCGCCACATCGGTCGTCCGATGGACACAATAAATAATATTATGTGGATATTTCTCATAACATCATCTAGCCCCAAACTAAACATAGCTTGTACCTACTATAGGAACCAGATGACGATAGGATACTTCAATACTTTTTTTGTAAATACATACTTAGAAAACACTTATAACAACCCAGACAGAGAACAAACATCTATGTTCATTACATAAATGTTTGTTCTCGGTGGAGATCGATCGAAACCACAGCGCAGAAGGCAGGGCTACTACGAACTGAGCTGTGATGGTTGTCAAAACAAATATCATCATCATTGGCAGCTTGTTTTAACCCACTGCTGGGCATAAGCCTCCTCCCTCAGACGCCACTCAATACGGTTTTGGGCCTTTTGCATCCAGGTCTTTCCCTGTACAGCAACGATGTCATCCACCCATCTGGCTGTTGGTCTGCCAAGGCCTCTCTTGTGTCCTCTAGGCCACCACTCTGTAAGAGCCTTAGTCAGAGCCTTAAAACAAATATAGTTACAGATTAAATAGGTAAGTAATTTACTCAGTAAGTAGGTATGTTAACTTAAAACTACGCAAGCCGAGAATCAAGCTAATTAGAAAAACAAATTACTAATTAACTCACGTAAATTCAGTATAACCTAACATTTTATTTTTGGCTTTTAGCATGACAATATATTTAGGGCTTATGTTATTTTTATCAAGGAAAATGTATAAGTTCTATATACATTATACATACATACCTATTGCGGATACCCATTTATTATAATATAAATAGTCATAACTTTCCAATATAATACAGTATTTTTAGCAAACATTATTTTTTATTACTGAGTTTTATATAACTCGCAATCAACATAAATTTTTTTTTTTCAATAAATTTCAACGATCGGATACTAATGTAACGTTTGCATAACCATGTATGTGTTTCCTATTATTTTCCCTAAGTAGCTCTCGTAGAACCGTCAACCGCTGGGAATAAAGGTTCTGGAATAGCGACCACGAACCGGACGACGAAACGTAGGACGTCCTCCTACCCGATGGATTGACGACATTGTTTAGGATCGCGGGAAGTCGATGGATGGAAAGGTCTATGCCACGCAGATAGAGGAGCCCTATGTCCAGCAGTGGACTTCTACAGACTGATGATAATGATGATGAATCACCAGGTGTCGTTCTGCAGGTGTAGTCGGCATGTCTCCAGCGACTTCAATTTGTAGCTACTTGCATCACAATGTAAAATGATGTTTCTCTGTCCCGAAGCTAGTGAATCCTTTTACAGTTGTTTGTAATGCTACCTTTAGAGCTGGGAGTTTCAAAGCGTGATAGGGTCAAAAATGAAAGAATCCGTAGAAGAAACAAGATCAAGGTATAACTACAAACTACTCTCAAGTTGAAATGGTAGACAACAAGTCTTGTACCAACATTATTTTATCCTTTAAAAAAAATTTACATTATCAGTAGATGAAGAAGATCAAAATCGTCTTCCTGCCCGGCTAAAATATGCAGCGCGACAAAATATTGTCTACTCCTTATCCCGTGCAAAATAGAGATATCCCTATATATCTTCCTGTGCTAACATGCCAGTACCAAAAATCTACCTCGTTCTGTCAAATGAAAACTTAATGATTATGTTTCGCTTATCTGTGGGTATTTTATCTATTATTTCTAAACTGTCCATCAATAGAAAAAGTATCTCGTGTCAAGCGCGACATATCTCGCGTTGCACATCTTAGCCCGGCTGGTATTGATGAATGTGTGGTTTAGCTGTGGACTTCTTCAGGTTGGTGATGTATCGGCCTGTTATAATTTTGAAGGCGAGTGCTCTTAGCTATGTGACGTAAACGAAAATGCCATGCTGCAAAGTGTTGGTACTGTCTTGTTGTTTACCTTATCATGATGACGTTTCTTATACGTCATATAATAAATAACGGAAGAGTCACATTGTTATATAGCTGTCACCATTAAGCCATTGAGGGCGTCTTGGTAAAACCATTTTCTATCTAGCTTCGATCAATGATACCCTTAGATTGAGGGTCAGCGCAAAAAATCCGTCTCGGTAAATAAGTGAGCTTTAATTTTGTTTTGACAATTAGTGACATTATTTACTAGAAGACATGGTTGTAATTAGGTTGAACTTGAAACTGTTTATCATTTTTTTCTCACTTCGTTAGTAAACAAATACAGCTGCTATCTAACGGCCGAATACTCAAACGCAACTTAAAGTTAATCACGTCTCAAGTGATGAATTTTTGACAGACTTTAATTGCAAAAAATCGCGACTTCAGACGTGATTAAATTTAAGTTGTGTTTGAGTGTACGAGCGTAAGTCACGCAGACAGCTTTTAGTTATGATTTTGTATGTGACCCTTCATCTAGGGGTATCATTGATGGAAGATCTAAAGTAAAGGTATGCTATGCACTAAGCCTTAATATCCATCGGGCGAAGGCTCGCCTTGTAGGATTACCACAAAACCATACTAAGATTGGATCTAGAAACTTATAAACTACACTCGGGAGCAAAGATTTAAGAAGTACTAAACTCTATAAAACACAATTTATTTCACAAAGCTAGCATTCATAATTTCAGAGATTTAGATGACCTGAAATTTTACTTTCGAGTAAAGCTCTAAGGATTTGGGTACTATGCAAAAATATCACCAAGTTTTAATCTCAATTTCGGGTAAGGTGTTTTTATCTACTTGCTGATATGCAGCAGATGGCCCATCTAATGTAAAGTGGTAACCATCACCCATAAGAAAGCAATGCCACGCAGGTCACACACATTAGGAACGTGCCCTAACATTACACAGCCATCCATCAACCTGAGGGAATCTGCAAGTGCTATAAAAAAAAAGAAAATAAAACTCTATACAAAGTACTTACACTGTGGGTATGTACTCTCCCGGGAAGGCGTTTGTCGTATAGCTGATGAGCAGGCATGTTTTACCGACGGCACTGCGGACAAAAAAAAAATCACATATTGACTTCACATGCAAAAAACTAAATCGTTTTATTTTTGTAATAAAGAGATTGCGCCAAACATCAAGTCAAAAAACAGCTCTGACTGCATACCATGGTTATGTTGCCTCAGTGTTGAGGTATGGTTTGTTACTTTGGGGTAATTCGACACATTAATAGGGCATTCATTGTACAAAAAAAGTGCATTAGAGCTGTGTGTGGTGCTGGTCCACTTGACTCATGCAAGCCATTATTTATAAAATTGCTTACGTTGCCTAGTCTATATATATTTCAGGTATGTTGTTTCATTATTGAGCACAGCAAATACTTTGACAAATGTGAGGATAAAGTAAATTCAAAAATAAAATTAAGGGACCCTACGAGATTATTAATTCCGGTTCGGAAAACTGTCCTAAGCCATAAAAATAGTTATATAATGTGTATAAAAATTTATAATAGAATACCTAAATCAATAAGAGAATTACCATATAAAAAATTTAAAACAAAGTTGTTTAATTGGCTTGTCGATAAATGTTTTTATAGAGTCACAGATCTGCTCAGCTAACACTCAGATTTAAATTTATCATATAATTATTGAAATGTTTAAAATTAGTTGAATAATGAAGTTATAAGTAGACATTTAATTTTTGCATGCTGGGCTTCCTAGCGAAATGTGTGGGCCTAATAAGCTAGTTATATAAGTTCTCCATGTACCTACCACATTTCAAGCAAATAAATAAATTTCATTTTATTTCATTTCAAAACAAACAACATTTTAAAAACAGCTAAAAGACGTATCATCCTTTTAGTGATCACGTTTGTCAGCCTCTCGCAATGTTCATTAAAATCAAATTAAACTGAAATGATTTTCCTGTCGATGATTGAGCACCGGTCTAGTGGGAGTGACCCCGCCTTCTGATCCTAAGGTCGTGGGTTCGAATACGATCGTGCATAAATATTTTTCTGTTCGAAAAATGTATGTGTTCAATGCCTGTGCTCACAAACGATGACGGAAAACATTGTGAAGAAACCAGTTAGTATTCTAGCAGCAGGCGATGGGCTTGCAACCTGTCACCTGGAATATCAACTAGTGCAAAATGTATGTATGTGTCAAATGTAATATCTGGACGTACTTCTGACTACCCCCCTTAGAAATCCTCGAAGAAACTCAATTAGGTGCTTTGTACTAAAAGAGCTGAGGGGATATCTACCGTGCTTGAGGATTAAATTCGTGATGCAATTTTTGTTTTATTTTCTTCTGATGTATTTTTGTTGTTTATAACATTTAGAAGTTCCAGTCAGGTATTAAAGTGTACAAAGGTTGACTAAAGGTATAAAACAAAGCAAGATAACGCAACAAAGTCATGAATAATATGTTAGCCTACATTGTAAGCTGACATATTATTCATGACCTTGTTTCCACTTGGGTCATCAGATTGTCATGTAGGCCCTACATGACAATCTGATGACCCAAGTGGTAACCATGCTTGAGCACGTATTCAACGTGCTATAAAATATTGAACGTCTAAAATTATTATCTCTCAGATTTGAGAGTATAAAATGTCTTACGAAGTACGTACCGGTTGGGTAAATAGAATGTGATTTTTTAATAAGGATTCTCAGTCAATTTCTGTAGGGATCATGAACAGAACTAATCAGGTCAGTACTATAAAGTGGGTGATTAAAATTCAAAACTTAGCGACGACGTTCACGCTGAAAGTGATAACCGAATAAATGAATACAATCAGTGGCGGATTTGCAGTCTCGGCCGCCCTAGGCCCCAAGCCATCAGCCGCCCCTTTCTCAGCATCGACCATATACTGCCCTACGGTCGTGGCCGCCCCTAAATCTGGCCGCCCTAGGCCCGGGCCTACAGTGCCTTAGGGTAAATCCGCCACTGAATACAATCATCGACAATTTTCGTATTGGTCAGAATAATTATCAGATTCTTTAATCGTAACTCAAAAATAAATGAATTATCGAAAATAGACAGGCAATGATTTTGTAAAACTATTGGTCAATACTCTTCTAGAGCTCACTAACTCATAAGGTGGGAGGAGGTTTACGCTAGAGTTAGACCAAATATTCTGAGAAATTGTTTAGAAACTGAAAACGTAAATTGGAAACAGTTTAGTAAATATCTAAGCGCATATTTCCAGGATTTGGGTTGAACAAATATCTCTATAACCGAGGATATTGTACCCTGTATCCCACCCAAGCCTGGAAGGCAGCTATATAATTTACATGTAAATGCCGAGTAATAACCACACAGAGTCAAAGTCCTGTTCATCATTTCAGATAACGACTGAAGTGAATTGCCAAGATAGGACGGAGTTTTATGACTTGAGAAAGGAGCAATATTAAATTACAGTGCGGTAATGCCGTAAGGGCAAAGAGCAAAAAGAACTTTATGGAGGTCTAAATATAAAGTGGAGAGTTTGAGTGGTTTCTGATTCAGAACAAGTGCAAACATTAATTACGAGGTCGGTAGTAGAAACCATTTGTTATTAAAATAAACAACTACATATAAAACATTATAAAACAACTGTTTTCACCAATGTGCTGATAGTAAAAAACTTGAATCTTTCTCGAAATTCGATTGAGCACCAGTAAATTCATCACAATTCACAAAACCTTGATTGAAAAGTGAATTAAAATTATACCAAAGTGCAAAATAACAGTGGGTTACGGACAGAAAGATGAAGTGGGTTGTATGCGTGACATTATACGTATTACAACCAAAAACCTCGGATGCATTACCTGTTCTGTGAAGTCTAGTTTTAGTTCCCTTACTATTGTAGCCATCGTTTAGTTCTTAATATTCATCACTCGTCTCACGATAAGGACGCCATGATATGTCATCCTGTCGGATAATAGCGCTTTCGCAGGACTGGATGCACGGGCGACGACGTAGTCACACAGTGAAGGAATGAGTAACACTTTCGGACTATGCTAATAAAATTAGTCTGTGTCTGTGACGGTGCCGGTGATGTTAGATAAGAATACTGATTATTACTGATAATGTTAAATGTATAACCTGTTATAAGGAAACGAATCTATAATGGCACCGCTAATTATTACTTCTCACTCTTTTGCAGTGTGCGAGTTAGAGGTGATGATTTAGCGTCGCTATTTTAGATTCGTTTTTTTATTTAGCCAGGTTAAGTAGTAATAACTAACCAGTTACGTCTGCACCATTAATGGGGCAAATCAATGGTGAAAACGTAACCGCGGGGTTATAAGTTGTACAATATACATATAGCATGCATAGCAACAAGTTATGACAGAACAGAAGGATTTCTCAAGAGCTGTTCACAAAATATCATGTTAATGTTTTATTGGCATCAATGTGGCTTCTTAGGTTCGAGAACCGGGAGCAAACGGTTGTGTGATGAACATAAATTTTGTTTTCTGTCTGGGTGTTATATTAAATTAAAAATTAGAATGAAATATGTAATATTGTGCTTTATGAATGTATTTACAAAAACACGTATAATACATATCTCATCTATCAATTACCTGGTTCCTATAGTGTACAAACTTTGTTTGGTTTGTGGCTAGGCTAGATGATGTAAGGTAAAATGGCAACATACATTAAAAAAATTAAATCACCAGTAGCAGAATTATAAACATTGTAATGCTGATATTATAACCTGGCACGTTCACGAACACGAATGGCATTAATTCCATCAGTATTATGTTAATTAAAGTCAAAACATACGCAAAAATTTATACAGTAACGCAGTCGAATACAAAGGTCATCCAATTTTACATCTTTAAAATATTTTTATGAAAATTATGTAAGGCTTCTGTTTAAAAATTTTATTTCAACCTTTGAGTAATGAAATAGCTAAGATGATTACTACAACAAAAGGTATTACGCATCTCTGATTACAATATCCGTTCGATTTTATATAAACTCAGAAATTCTGCAAGGCAGCTGTTACTAGGTCATACTGATTAGTAATCATCGTGTTGAATCAGCAAACATAATGACTATCTAATCATTATTGCAAGATTTATTATGCGATTCGACCATTCAAGGGTTTTCTGAGATTCATCTAAGAATATCTTGCTCAGGTATAGCTTTATCGTTGTTGTACTGACTCACCAAGGTGCCGTAAATCTGAGTCACGACGAGGAGGTCGAATTTTCAATATTGTCGTGTCAATAAAAACGCTCCCGATTCATCGCGATCGGTCCGATACTGTCAATATTTCTCTTCCACTGATAAGACACCGTCTGTTTGGGTTTAGTTTTCTTCCTATACCTTTACCAAACCTTATTTGAAAAAGTACTATTACATTCTATATTTGGATCACCTCTATAAAAGTCAAAACATAAATTCGTCTGCGATATACGTGAAACTTGTATTCCCAATACTCAGAACACATAAACAACAACAACTCAAGCGAACGAGTCTACTACGATTGCAGCCAATTACCACCTAATACTTCTTACTGTCTCAAAGCTCGGAGATCACGTCATCAATCGTTTATTTCTCACAAATGAGGTGGATTAGACACAACCCGCAAAGCGTGTTCATTTATTTTATTACTACTAAACTTTTTCTTTTCTTCTCAATGGCATCTGTCTAGACAATTTCACCACAGTGTCAAGTGAATAACTTTAAATAGTTTCTAAATATGCCAATCAAGTATCCTCTCAAGTCGAGCTGGCATTTGGGTTTGAAGTTTACTAGTTCAAAATACGGCATTTCCCTTCAAAACCTCAGGGAAACATTTTCGTTCAAATTATGACACATGACACTTGCATTAATTTCAACTGCTTACAGAAATCCAATAACGTTGGTTAAACTCACCGAAATCACACACCGAATTTAAAAATATATTCAAATGAAAAGGCTATGTTGCTCCCGAAGATCCGAAAACAAATAATCTAAACGTACATTTTGCATCATCAAAATTATGCACCCTAAAAGTCAGTCAGTCGATCATAATTATTTATTCATTTACAATCATACAATTGTGACTACAATACATTTGGGAGTGACAAGTTAATAATTAAGTACACTAGATAATAAATTAGATTCATCATCATTACATTCATTCATATTTAATGAAATGAATGTAAGAAGCAGTTGTTTTAAAATGTATGTTACGAAGAAAACAATAGTACCTATTGCTCCGGCTAACGGCACAGCGGCATGGCAGACGCCAGTCTCATCATAATGAATCGTAATGAATTTAAAGTGAACGCGGTAGCGTTAATTTTTATCACAAGCTGTCAGAGACTGGAATGTTACTATTACATAAACGACCTTGATGCACTAACTTTAAGATTCGATAACACATGAACACGCGCAGTGTCCATCTCAGCCGCATAACTCAAAACCTTTTATAAACCTATCTTACTCGTAAGTACCTTAGTTATGTTATGACACTGATGAGAAATGGCAAACATCCTCATCATCATACACGCTGGCATCAAGATTTAATCTTTACCAGCTCTGTTCACTAGAACACGTCCTAAACGAATGTTTTGGGAGGAAACTACGCGTTGAGTTTTGTTGTTTATACTCTAAACTGTAATAAAATCACGGAAATATATTGAGTAAAACCCACATCACTGTTTCATTTATTATCTAGTAGTCCTTAGGGAAACTTTGAACTAATGTTTGGTGGAAGTTTGTCCTCAAAACATCACCGTAAGGGCTGTTGGCCAAAGTATTAGTAAAAATAATTGTAGATCTGTTGCAACAAATGCACAATCACTTTTTGTGGATGTCATAAGTGACGACAAAGGGACAAACGCAACAAGAGATGAGCAGTTACATTTCCTGACAACTGTTGCCCCGGGTGGTGTAACCCAAAACGTCAATAAGAAACTTCGTTATCGTTTTTCATGGTAGACTTGCTCATTCCAAGCGTGGTGACTAAGGCGAAATCCCTCTAAATCAAAGGGAGCTAGACATATTCACTATTTAGGCATTATCTGAAAATATTTATTCCGGGTGCTCTGGGTATTTTCTGTGTATAACAAAAAGTATCTATGTATGTAATATAATATTGTATTAAGTAGGTATATCAGTCATCTAGTACCCATAACAAAAGCTCTGCTTAGCTTGGGGCTAGATGATGCTGTGTGGATCGTCCGGCATTATTTATTATTAATTTATCTAGGCTGATGACAATAACATCAAGAATAAGCACTCTGCCCAATCTGGTTAAGCGTCAAACGTTCTCCGTCGCAAAATCACAGCGCAGCGGGAGAGTTGCTCGAACCAAGTTTATAAATAAACCAAGTGCTAAAGGAAATATTATAACACTCCAGTCATTCGTCGTAACCACTCGAAGGTACAATACACCGTTGGTAAGTGTTGACTGCAGAGCTGGAAACTTCAAAGAATGAAATGTATTCTGGCCTTGATTGTTTCTCTAATTGGATAATTGTTTGAATTCAAGTTCTTAGGAATTCGAGTAAACAGATTTTATTTTTAAAGGAGTGAACGCTGAGATGACGACTGATAGAAGAGAATGGAGGAAGAAAACCTGTTGTGCCGACCCCACTTAACGTGAAATAAGGGCAGGAAGATCATGAAATTTTATTTTTAATCAAAATTACTCTATGACGTACACTAGAAGAAAACGCATGTGTCTCTTTATTTCCGGTATAAATCACACTTGTTAATTTTATTCCATGAAAACTAGGGTGGACTCTGACATGGGATTTATATTACTAGTGGAAACGCAGGCGACTTCGCGTGCGTGAAGTTATTTTAACACAAACTTCAACTCACGTTGAATCCACGTTTAGGGTTTGAATTTCAGAAATATACCCTGAAACTGTCAGTCAAGTCTCTACGCACACAACCAGTGCTTCAGGCTTTGCATGACAATCAGTCAGAACAAATATTTTTATAAGTGATGTAGATATTTATTCAAAAACAAACGAGCTACTGAGCTATATTTTAACCATCTGACGATGGTGTCTCACTAAAAATACCGTACTCTGTCAACCGAATAAACTTCTCTTCACATATTTTTATTGAGAGCATGCCATCAGGGTCAATGCTCTTCACTTGGTGACATTTGTTAAAGCGTTATTATCACAGTGCTACCAGCTGATAACGTTAGTAGTTCACGGAACTGCCGTAAACATACATTGACTTTGATTTGATGTAGAAATCTCGTTTATACACATAACAGAGGCGATGTTTTAATTAGTTTATATATCAAATAATGCAATATATAATTTAAAAACCGCCCAAGTGCGGGTCGGACTCGCGCACGAAAGGTTACGTACCCATCTAAATAAAAACGGCAAAAAATCACGTTGAATGAGAGCTTTTCAAATATTTATTTTATTCTATTTTTTAGTATTTGTTGTTATAGCGGCAACAGAAATACATCATCTGTGAAAATTTCAACTCTCTAACTATCACGGTTCATGAGATACAACCTGGTGACAGACGGACAGACAGGCAGACAGCGGAGTCTTAGTAATAGGGTCCCGCTTTACCCTTTGGGCGCGAAACCCTCAAAACGTACCCTGAAACTTTCAAGTCTTTACGACTAGCAGCGGTTTAAACGCAAATCACATTAGACCTGTTTCTCGTGTCGTGTCAGGAGGCTATCGGGCTCACATTTTGTATAGAAGTGATAACGGCACAGGTCTGCTTCCTCTATTTCTGTCTCTGTCTGTCCATTAATGTCTACGACCAGCAGCGGTTAAAGGCAAATCACATTAGACCTGCCCCGTCAGAAGGTTATCAGCCCCATATATTTTATATCTATAGAAATGATTGCATTAGAACAGACGGCGCAATTCTGCTCTCGCTGTTTCCGTCTATCCCGTAAAAAAAACTGAGAAAGTCGACGCGGGTTCACGCGGTCTATCTCTAGTGTGATTTTGCCTTTAGGCTGTGCGTTGTATATTTTCTATGCCAGCCAGTACTACTAGTATTATAAAGATACTAAAAGCATTAAAGATTTAGGTATAGGGCTTACGACTTTGGGAATCTAAACCTCAGTAGGGTCAGCATGTTCCTGTCTT
This sequence comes from Electrophaes corylata, assembly GCA_947095575.1. NCBI lineage: Eukaryota > Metazoa > Arthropoda > Insecta > Lepidoptera > Geometridae > Electrophaes > Electrophaes corylata. The sequence continues at coordinate 9,770,074 of OX352711.1, read as the reverse complement.
TTGCTCTAAGGTCAGATTCTACGAAACTTGGACAACTCTCATACCTAACATGACTCATTCATGCATGACGCACGAAATGATTAAGACGTCCTCGATAAGTGGCTCCTAGAGATATGTATATCAGCTTAGTAGTTGTTTTATGTTGGTACATAGTATGGTAGTGAGAAAGTTACAAGAAGATCCATGACGAAAGTTATCACAAAAAGCTCAGTTGACAAAGTTAGAACTATTCTAGATTTAGTAATAGAAAGCAGTAGAAAAACTATGTATTTAAAACGAAAGGCAATCTTGAAATGCAAGCTAGACATGAGTGTATACTTTTACATCATGCGAGCAACTAATGGGGTTTTATTGCATCTAAGAGCCCCCAATCAAATCATAAAAAATAACATTTTAGAGGTAATACATTGCTAAAAACTACGTTAGTAGTCAGCACACCAAATCTCAGATTGTAGAGATTTCGGCGTAATAGAGATCATGTCGAAAATCTTGTTTTTTTAATCCGGATGTCCAACAAAGACCTTTATAATGTATTATTTAGCCATAGGTACGAACAAGTTGCTCAGTTGCACACATTATTTAAGCGGTTTTGGCAGGTTTTTAACCAATTTTATTCGAAATTCTCTGTCTTTTTTCGACCTAGATCGAATTAGACCTAATCTCTAAAGAGCGAGAATAGGCCAGGTCATATATTATAATGTAAATTCGGGCAATAACTCATAGAACCGATAATCGGGAAATATAGGTTCTCGAATGGCGTCTATGAACCGGAAGATGTAGGATACCACTAGGATCGCGTGAAATTATTGTAAAATGAACATAATAGTTCCTCCTGGAAACGTATAGGGGTGATCCAGCAGCGAATTTCTACAGTTCAAGTGCACTACGAGAAACTATGGTGAGTAACGAATGCGTCACTGCCGACTTATCACGAACTCCACTGCACTGCATATATGCAAGTTGAATGAGCTCAGCTGGCTTGGTAACTAGTCGAGCGAGGGTCGTCAAATTAATGCAACATTTTTTACTTTAATTCAATAAAGCCACGGGAATTCACGGAATTACTCATCATATAAGTAGGCATAGTAGTACTCTGAAGGCTTTTGAACTCGAATCTACTTCGCAGGAAGTGTACAGTTTCAGTCCACACCGTCGTTTGTCTATAACGATAAGATAATGGCATGATAACTTTATCGTTGATATCCATATTGTTGTATGATCAGCACCATTTTTGACGTTGAACATCCCACAGTGTGCAATCGTAATTCCGTGTAAAACATTGCGTTCCTCGAATTCCTATGAACTTATTTATTGCATTTCTGTTTTTGTTGTATGAAGCTTTGCAATGAATATTTCTCAGGAATATTTCCAGTGCGCGTGGTTCGAAGAATATTTTTTTCAGAGCAAATTCTACCTAATTCTAAACAATTAGATTATAATTTACTCTCAAAGTCGGAAAATGTTTTCTATGTCATTCATGTCATTGTTTCATGAATTTAAGATAGGTCTTCTCAAATAACGATTCCCATTAGCTTGCTTATTATGCAAGTCTCACTACACGAACACTTTATAAAAATGGGTGATAATATAAGCTGAATATTGTATAGACGCAAGGGCCTGGGTTGACCTTAATGTGATGCAGTAAAGATCTGAGATGCTAATACAATTATATGAACACTTACACCGCGATTGCATACTCGTAGAAGGCCGCCTAATGGACCGGGAGTAGGTACTCAGCCAAATTGATTGGCTCTTAGGGAACTATTAAGCGCGGGTCTTGTATAATCGGAACCGATTCGATATTCATGTGCTGAACATATATCGAATTATTCGAAATGCTGTTGTAAATTAGAGAAAGTCTATAAACTTCCTACTTATGCAACGGTCACGTTCAACGCCATTACGGAGATAGCGAGATGAACTGACACTCCCTAAAATATAAATGACTAGCGGCCGCTCGCAGCTTCGCCCGCGTGGCAGTTTTTTTCCCGTTCCCGTTATTTTTTCGGGGTAAAAAGTAGCCTATATGTGAAACCAAGTTATCATCTATGTTTATTCCAAATTTCATCCAAATCGGTCTACTGGTTAGAGCGTGAAAGAGTAACAAACAAACATCCATCCATCCATCCATCCATACTTACAAACTTTCGTGTTTATAACATTATTAGTAGGATTATTAATAAAGAAAACCAACTGCTAGAAGAGGTTACCTCATCTAGCCTACCTCAAAAAATATGAATTTCAAAATCTCGTCTCATTGGCCTGCTGTTAAACATTTGGAATGTTTACCGGCTTCCAGTGTTCCACTCAGACTACTCGACGATCCGCACGCAAATTACTCGGGTTTGATAAGTGTTTTGCAGATGAAATTTAAATAACATCAACAATATTATATTATTTTGGATTGAGCTTTTGCCGAACCGAATAGAATGTATTGGCAGAAACGGCGCCCAAACGAGGGCATTTTTTTATCTTACGTGGGTTTTTCAGGATAAATTATTATAAGTATTTTTACTATCTCTATTATTATATTATGGAAACCGAAAAAACGAGTAAAGAACCGAGAAACAATGTTTTCCAATGTTTTTCGGTTCTTTATATGTAGCACACATCTTGCACATATCTTACTACTGGATGTTTGTTACTCTTTCACGCTCTAATCAGTGGACCGATTTGGATGAAATTTAGAATAAATATAGATTGTAACCAGGATTAACATATCTATAGGCTACTTTTTATCCTGAAAAAATAACGGGAACGGGAAAAAACTGCACCCGGGCGAAGCTGCGAGCGGCCGCTAGTTTACACTATATTTCACTTATACCTTATACACTAACTAAAAGATTTTTCTTCTTCTTTTGAAACATCACTAGGCTGATTTTGTGGAGGAGCTATCCAGCTCCTCCAGGTATAAAGCTATGTACCATAGGTCTATATTGGTAGGACTTGTTCATTATCAAGCTTTTAATATAGGTACAAAACAGAGAAAATTACAGTTGGGCACCAGTAATTACAATCTACTTTGACGACATTATCACTGGTGCGCAAATGTTTGAAACTCTTCTAACTAATCTAGATACAGTACCGACTACAGTTTCAAATTAGTTGCTGAACTTGTCAGACTTGAAGTGACTTTGAGAAGTCCTTCATCACTGTGAATCGCTGTCAACTGAGGATTGAGTAGACGGTAGACATTAGTAATTGGCTGAATGTCATAATCTAGGTCATAATCTAGGCCCTGAACATTGTGGTTGCTGGTTTCATCACTATGAACTAATTTTAATTTAGTGTATATATGTTTGTTATAGGTATACAGTATCGGTATCTATCGGTTGTGGTACCCTTACTTTGGAGGCTTCACGGTCGGATGTCAAGATCATTTAGAATAATGGCGCAGTGGATGGGGTTCATAAAAATGTATTCCGAAGGGTCGTTGAACGTGTGATATTCATAAACGCTGACTGGATCGGGTATTGAGGGTGACCAAATCTTTTTAAAGTTTATCTTCACAGTATAGTAAGGAACAGTGTGATAAAAGAAGAAACAATGATGAGAGTAGAGAAAGATATGGTAAATAAAATGGTTTGGGTACGTTAAAGAGGATGGATCAAAGAATATTGACGAAACTGGTGCATCAGGCGAGTGTGAATTGAACTGTTAGGAACTTGGGATACATATCTCGATCAGATAGCAGACCTTTTAAAGAAAGGTCAGCTCAAACGTACCCTAACCCAACGTGCATGTATACCTCTGAAATATCTACGGTTAAATTAAAACTTTTAATCTTATTACAAAATATTAGCTAATAAAATTATGTAGCCGAGAGGAGCCGATTAGTATTCAGCAAAATGGATTCTGCAGCCAGACTCGTCGGACGGATGACATTATCAAATTAAGCAAGCCGGCTTCGAAACCGCAATGCTCAATTTTGCATTTCATGTGCTATATATTCAGATAAATATTTCCTTCCTTATGTTTTGTTTACATGATCAATGAAGACGTCACGCCTTTGACGCTGGGATTTAGGCTGTTATTTACAGAAAAATGCGCCCACTTAAACATTTTGAATATTTAACCAAAATCAGCATGCGAAAAACCGCATGCCTTTTAGGGTTGAAAGCTCCCAACAAAAGCGGGACTCGAGGGAGCAATAAAGGAACACACGCGAGAGATGTGAAACCATATACACGAACAATGTAAACTACGCCGCACTGCCTTTGTACAAAAGCCAAGACACGGTGTGTGTGCATGTGTTACTTAGAGCAAACACAAATAAACGTGGAAATGTGATTTACGATTTAGCTGAAATTCTGTATAATCGGGCACAGAACGAATGGTTCGATAAAGCAAATTACTACGCAATTTCTGAACGGTACTTGCAGACAAAAGCCAATACTATTATGGAAGGAGAATCACGTCATTAGAAAACTAATCGGATACAGGCACGTAAGGCACTTTGAGACTGAATTGTGCATTAAATCGCATAAGACCACACAAAGGCAAGCGTAAAACCTCGATTACACAATGTTTACAAAGGATTTGAACGGTGTATAGAGATAGCGAAGGTTGTTAAATTATAAAACGTTGTCGCTACCCAGCGTGGTGGGAAATAACATTACCAACGGGACATCAAAATAAAACGCACTCCGTTCAAAATTATGTCGACGTTTTAAGCGATAATATTGAAACCAGATTCGTGTATTTGGCTGTCTCATCCAATAATGACATTCAACTGTATAAGTACGTCTGTTTTGAACGAAGAATTAACTATTTAGCAAGGTTGTTTGGTGTATAAACAGTTATGGAAATGTTTAGCGAACTCAAAGCTAGACGAACCAATCTAATAACAGAACTTGAACAAGAACTGTGCTGTTATTGTTTGCTCAGCAAACTCGAGGTCATGTATGGCTGCTGAACCTATTCCGCTTGTTAGAGCAGCAATATCGATGTGCGGAAAAGGATCCAATACTGGCCTAGTTACATTTGTATCGATGGTTACAGAGTTATATAAATTCCATTGTAAATAGCAGAAATACTGGTGGTTTAGCACAGGTTCCAATAGAATTCCTTAGAATCTCATTGTCAAACACAGTGATTTAAGTAAATAAAACTAATTTATTTAAAGAGTCTGTGGCATATTGAACTCTGTCATGAATTAACATTAAGTAAATTTTACATTACCTTTTCATACCCTAAGCTGTATCATACAAGAAAGACGTTCGGTGATAAAAAGAAATTCGTTTGAAAGTGAAGAGTGTTGAGAAGCAATGTTATCTTGAAAATTGATACTCCGTTGAAAGAACACGCCCGAAAGACTAATTGGATAATTCGATCTCCTCGACTTCTTGGTGAAGACTGGAGTATTGGCATTACTAATATTTATATTTTGACGACGAAACGTACCTCTGTTTCAAAGCTCTTCAGATTTCAAGAGTATTTTGATATTAATAAACGCTTCAGGTATAAATAACAATGATAGCAATCGGACTTCAAACACGATGATGCAATGTAACCGTTTCAGTTTTAGGCTACTTATTGTTTGAGCTCACGCTGCTGTTTTGTTACCAGCATCTTGCTATGGCATAATTGTTACGACTTAGATGACCCACTTAGGGATGACAAACAATTACATTGTATTACGGAGTTACGAAATCAGTTATACTCAAGAAACTGGTATGATGAAGTGTAAAGGTGAATTGGATACAAAAACGATGATACCTATACAAATTTTACTACCTATATACTTTATTACCTTTATGCAGTAAAGTATAGTAAATTTTGTATAGGTAGGTTAGGTACCAATATTTTATCTATCAACTTTACTACTTAATGAAATCATGGATTACATTGCATAAACCAATCACTGCGACTCTCGCAACTCCGCCTGCGCAGGTAACCTTTGTTTATTTTATTCCTATTTTATACCTTTGTTTGATAGTATTTCTACAACACAATAGGAAAATAGACATTTATAGGTATTACGTTTGGGCTTATGGTGGCTGCGTTGATTGGCAATCTGAATAGTTTCATGAGTGCATGAGTCACAGAAAGTCACAAGTAACGCGTGGAACCAAATCAATAAGGCATGTTTTTACCCTTTACAAAAATACTTATAAGTTACGAACGAAAACTACAACTTTTAAGCTAGTATTGTATGTTAGTGGTCGCTTCAGATTTCTCATTGTTTTGGAATAAACTGAAGATTATTCGCTTGAAAAATCTGTTCCATGCAGCTGCAACCAGCAAACAGGTCAGTCGCGAACTCGGGATCACGGGGCATCAGCCGGAATTAGGGCAGTGTAATTACTTACACGCTCGGTCCACCGTTCAACCCGGTAGAGCAGAAAGAGCTTTGTGTAGGAAATAGTTTGATGTGAGCTTTTCTGGGCATCTCAGTAGGCAAGTGACAACGAATCTATATATAACACACCACTAACTATAAAGATAAGTCACTTGTCATATTTTTTCATACAGAATTAGAAAGTAGTACGTGTACGTGTATCAATAAGTAGCCATGAATCATACAAAGAGTACTAACCACATTTCAATCAAGACTAGTTTGTAGTTAGGTGTCACTTTCGAAGAAAGTTTGAGCATCGGTTCCGGACACCTTTTCGATTGCAATTGCAACATTAAACCGAATTAGAAACACATGCCTGTAAATGTGTTGAAATTCTGGGTCAGGTTAAATTTGTCCGATATTATTAGCACGGAAGAAATAATAGTATTAGTCGGCGACCTTGAAAGCTCCCACGCGATGTTGTTTCTCTAAATTTCACGTCTCACAAACCCAAGTAGGTACTACAGCTATCATAAATTGTATTGCTTGTTGTGTGTACGTTTCTATTTCCAAGACTATTTTACTTTCATAAAGTAAATATTATCCGTGTTTCGAATGTTCGATACGATCATCGTGCTATCAACCAAGATCCAATCCGCAATCTCAGCAACGTGCTCATAACAAAGCAAAACGAATATTCTGATCCTTATCCGTTGTTTACTTGCGGTCTAGGAGCGGTCTTGTGGTTTCTGGGATTCGTGAGAAATCTGGTTCAGTAAACGTCACTGACAGGTTACCCCTGCCTGTTAAAAGATAAAATACTAACGGGTAAACTCAGTAGTCCGAATTTATCCATCAGTGTGTACGTATAAGTATATGTTCTGATGACAGAAGTAACAGTGTGATGGCTTCGGCTTTTGTCTTGAAGAGTGAAATTCCGGTATACGCCCGCAGATCGACTGGTTCGGTTCCCGCTGAAGGGGAGCACAAGGTTACGGGATATTTAGCACGCACGACATGCGAGTTACGGTTAAATGGATCAGTTTTGGTAGTCAAATATAGAGCATTTGTTTTAAACTAAGTACTAGTGCCTAGATGACAATTATTATGTTTTTCTTATTTAATTTACAATGTTTTAGCATTCTTTGGAGATTCTCGCATAGAAATCTCGGTGTTGTTTGATGTTCCGGCTGGTTTGAATCATCAAATGCAATAAATCTTAAAAACACGCTACTTTATCGTTCTCTCATAGTGTGTACGTAGTATACGTACATTATGTTTCGATTCCCACGTTTGGTAATGTACTCGGAAGTGAATGTTCAGCCACATTCACATGCTGGTATTTAGATAGACATTAGCTACATGTCTTTGTTTCTATTCGGTAAGGGAGACTCGTCTCGCGATCTCACCGTTTCTTATTATTCTGAAAGAAAGCCAATGGCAATAAAGATACATTTACAAGTATGTCGGTCCCTTGTTAATTAAAATAGTAGTCAGTTCGCTCATGCATAATATTTCTCTTGGTCTGCATATTAATTTCTTGAAATGTAATATTTAAACAGCTCATAACTTCACGAAGACATGCTTCATGCTTGTAATGAAATATGATATCAGAGGCAGTTCTGACAGTACCATACCCGAACCAAAACCATGTACTTACGTATGTATTTCTATAATAATATTTAAAGTTGTGAGCAAAACCAGATGGTCTCTGCCAACACTAATGTTCTGGATCATTAAATTTCTAAGCATGGCCAAATATGAATATTGATGACATCCTCGCCTCGGGCTTAAAATGATACACGTATCGTATTTAACTCAAAAAACTTCTCAGAAGTTTTTATTATTTTTGAGTATCTCTAAGGTAGGTACTTTGGGTAGGAAAGATGAAGATAACTTAAAATGTACCTATTTCAAAATATTATTCCATCTGAACTCAACTGAACACTCTTTCTTGTAAACTAATTTATTATAGAATCTCGTGATTATTACATATTCTTTAATTACGACTTTACTTGGAACAATTACTTATTTGTTTACTGAAAAAAACTGGGAAATAAATTTTGAGCGATTTATGAATGAAAAGTATGATTGGAGCAGTGTCTGGGCCGGCGCACATTGGCGGCACGGCATGGTATTTTTTAGGAGACGAATTATAATATAACCTAATTATATGATAATAAAGTTGAAATTTCAATGTTAACGGTCGTGGGTACGATAGAAATACCGCGGTATGCTTAGGCAACATTATTTTCATACCGTCAAGCTATATTTTTATTCCTCGTCTAAAAAATATCTTGCCATACCGTACCGCCAATGTGCGGTTCCCTAACATGAAGTTAGAATGAATGCACAAGCTATGAAAATTTAAGAGGCAGGAGCAGATGGTATACCGGATGTATGAAAGTTTTTAAAAACGTAGGTATAAGTGTTTGGCTTTATTCTTTAATAAGTTGCTGCATGAAGAGGCGATGGTGAACAAATGGTGGTAATGCATGCTGTTACATAGTTATTGTTGCGCTCATGAGTGGAGTTCTGGGGCAGGCTGGAGATAGACTTAAAATAAGCAAGAGAAAAAAGCACATGCCTTGCGACTTTACCTGTGATAAGTTAATTTTACAGTTACAGCCCTGTTTTGTGGAATGTTACCATGATTGTAACCTAGTTTTATATATTACTTGTAGTTAACTAGATTTTACTCTTCTTTTAGATTACATCGCACGATTGGAACCTAAAAGTTTCTGAACGAAATAAGACAATGGATGGTTACATCAGATCAGGTTGATCACGCTGTTTTCGGATTACACGAGCGGATCCAATCCGTCGTGTTTCCTTCCGATATTCGATTGCAGTCATGCCTCAGCCATTACGGTGTAAATTGATTGTCGTTTTAAGCAATTTCCTTTTAGTGTTCAACACTGCTCGTTTATTTATTTTTATAATAATGTTATTTACTCGGTTACAAAAACAATTTAAATTTATTTCATAAACAATAATCTTGCTAGATCGTCACCAATAGAGTAAAAGCATTCTTTTAGCATTTGTTGCTTCAAATCTGATAAAAAAAATACTGACATTCTTGGTCGTTTTCAAAATATTGACAGAGAGTTGAATAATCTGACAGCCCTGCTGCAGTGTTTCGCAGTACTTACCCTAGGACAGAACAGTGCCCCTAGATCCATTCTTCTAGGAAAGTATTACAAAAATATCCGTTAGTAAACTCAAGTTCAACAAAAACGATCTTAGATGGGGAAGCTCTCCTGATCCAATCCATAAGTAATGGCACAGATTACAGGCAGCGTTACGTGATAAACGGTTCTTTTCCATAGAGACATTCTAGGAGCAACTTTCACGCAATTCCACCTAATTTATGGATCACTATGAGTCACTCACTATGTTGTTATAAATTCTTGCAAGACTCCAAGAGCTCTTCGTCACTTAATTACCTATGTTATTTTACGATTGCTTTAGTCAATAAGCCTTTCAATTACCCTATCTGTCAGCAAGTCCTTCACTGAACTCGATATCCAATCGACGGACGGGTGTGATAATCCCTGTTGTAATCTATACCAATTAAAAGAATCTTTGTCCTAACTGACATATAGACAACGTACAGCTTAAACCATTGGTCATAGAGACTTGAAATTTTTAGGTTATACTCGTTTTGGTACGTAGAAGTGAAGTGAAATTACTAGGAGGGGAATTCTAAAAATTCAAACATTAAACCAATACAACGAGGGTCGATGTTTGCATAAAAATCAATCAACACAAAGTTGCGCGTGTTTCTAGTACGCTATACGGATAAGTTGCTAGTACGAAATAAAATGAATAATTCCTCGTATTGACATTTGGGTTGATCAAAGTCCATTCTATTGATAATTCCCAAGACCGACATCGGTTGTCCTGAATGTCAGGAGACGGAAATAACCACATATTATTATTATTATATTATTATTTAATTATTATTATTGAATGGTGCCGATGGAAACGCTATAGAACCGTTAATCTTAGATGGTTTTTTTTATGTTATTGTTGATGGACCAAGCGGATGGCTTGATGTTAAATTGCATCAGGGCATCTATAACAAAGCATTACTTTGCATAATGATCGATAAAAACGTGCCTTATAATGCAATGCTCTGCGTCCATCAACAAGCACAGCAAGTTGCTTAGCGGCAGAAATAGGCATAGTGGTAGTACTTCCCTGGACGAGCCTTTCACTTAGAGTTCTACTACTACTTAAAACTTGGTCTGGTGAAATTTAAACCTAAAAGAGTGACCGACTTCTAACTTTATTACACATTTTAAATGTGTGTTAGTTTTACTTACATGCCCCAAACTTAACGCATTCTATTGAATGAATATACAATACAAAGGCAGCATGTGAGTTATGCTTGGCTGTCGTGGTAGATAGTGGCTCAATGTTTCATTCATATAGTGTATTGATTAGAGTTACCCGTAGTACCTCGAAAGAGTGGTCAAATCCGATGCGGGTGAGTTATTGGACTGTCGAGAGAAAGTGCACAAGTGCTGTCACGGCCTATTAACATTCACCAAATCTTTGGAAAGACAATACTCCTTGCCGTATGGTTTGATTTTTCCCGTAAGTATGTACATTATGTTTAAAATAATCAACATTTTAAGATTCGTTTTAGAATAAAAGTTACTTTTATAGTGTAGAAGAGTATAAATAATAATCTTTTTTACAGGTATTATTGACGCCAAGCGAGTGAAGCTTCTCATTTTCGTATGTTGTCTCCTACAGATCGCATTTTACAACCGATCTTGACGAAAATTTACAAAAATCCTTGATTTGTTCAAATTTTATAGTGGATAGACTAATTTCAATTTTGGGAAAGGGGAAACGTCGGTTATAGCATCGTTTTAAAGCGCTTGCAAGTTCTACTGTTATTATTATCACAGAACCACTAGTTACCTATGTGTAAACATATGAAAGAACATGGTATAGTATGAAGTTGAGTAAAACATATCCGAATAGCGTGTACACTTCAGTCGGACGCAACATGGAATTAATTTCGTACTGAGTGCTCCTGTTTCTAACACGATGGGTAATGAATTAGTTTAAAGTGTACTCCACTTGTACGCAAGTATGGTGTTCGTTCGTACATTTCATACGAGTAAGTTAGGTATCAAGTATTTTTTATTGTGTAGCGCATTTATTTCTATAAACTGCTTTTTTACTCAAATTCGTTAACTTGCAGCTTGCTACAGTAGGTACGTACTTACCTAACTAGATATTTGCGTAATGTAAACCGGTTACTCATTTGAAATACACTTAATTTCAAATCTTCAAACTGTTGTTGCTATTTCTTTGCAGAATCCAGATAAACATTGTATTGATACCTCTTGAATTCTGTTTTAAATTGACTACATTGTTTGCCTTATTTAGTGTACCATTCGTTTTTGTTTTCTTTTGTGTACTCATCTAATAATTTAGATTAGTTTATAGCTTTTAAGGGCTTTGGTACTTGGACTGTAAGCCAAAATTGTGTCTTTGAAATAAATAAATAAAATATAAATCTATATGGGTAAGAATTGAGCCCACAAACTACAACACAGAAGGCAGAACTGCTACTAACTGAGCTGTAAGAGCACCAGAGCTCTAGTGGTATTGACCCCGCCTTTTTATCCTAAGGTCGTGGGTTTGAATCCGTACGTGCAGCAATGGATTTTTCTGTTCGAAAAATTTAAGTGCGCAATGCTAGTGCTCTAAAATGGTGAAGGAAAACATCGTGAAGAAACCAGTATTCTAGCAGCGGCGATTAGTTTGCCTGTCAAAGTGTTATTGGTGCCACTTGACTGGTTCTGACCAACCAAGTGTAAATAGTATTGAGTTACTGCAGTTTACTGCCAATTAACTGAACTGTGACAGAAATACTAAGCCTTGTTGTACTGTAGTGTGAATGTTGTGGTTGTTATAATTACTAACTAGGTACCTATCATAGGACTGATTTAATTGACATATTATAGACAATGCACAGCCTAACCCAATGGTTGTTGAGACTTGAAATTTTCAGGGTATATTTGTTTTGGTGTGTAGAGGTGTGCTTTAAAAGGAATTCCAGAAATTCAAGGGTAGTATAGAAAGTGGTTGAAGTTTTTATGAAAATAATTTCAAGCGTTTCACTAATCATCATCATCATCATCTTCCTACCCTTATCCCACTTTATGTGGCGTGGCACAACATGTTCTTTATAAAATCCATCTGGTATGTAATATTTCCAAGTCAATACCTCAGTATGTAATGCAAAATGTGGCTACCATATCCACTGGACCCAGTTTTTAAAGAATGTTTGTTTTTACATTCTTTTACCACCAGCAAAATGATGACTAAGAATGTGGATGGATATGTGGGTAGTAAGCCTAAGAAAAGATGGATGAACTATGTAAAAAACAATGTGAAACAATGAAAAAGGAGAGCATTAAAAGATGACAGCTGACATATCATCATTTGACATAGGGGAATGGAAATAGATCATTTTGTGCCAACTCACCAAAGTGGGATAAGGCAGGAAGATAGAGAAATAATTGTGAACAGGAAGTTGATGAAAATTTTTAAATAGTAAATATTGTTTTAATAATAATAAAAAACCTATATAACACTGAATAAACCTATTTCACTCAGGGATAAATAATGTAACTGTTAGTCATTACTACCACCATCACTATTAGTGAGACAACTGGTGTATACTTACAACTTCCGTACCATCATATCTTATTGAAATTTCTAGACTGAATCATTCCAATTTGACAGATTCAATGACACAATATGAACTATATCATGACAGAATAAATGTAATTGAATCTGTCTAAATGGAACAATTCAGTTTAGTGAATTAATTACTGAATCACAATAAGACTTAATGGTATGGAGGCTAGTCTAATATTGGATCTGTATACACTTTTTGTCAAATTAACATGAAAGTGCCTGCCTGCTGCAGCCAGCACCCATAGCGTCAAAGTACCTACTACTATCTTTTTTGGCACCTCCACTATTATGACATGGCCTATCTAGGTAGGTGCTATAACAAATTTGAAAGTTATAGTGAATTAAACATAAAACTGACTAGCACCTTGTTAAGTGCTAAGATACCGTGATTTTGTCACAGGCACTCAAGTTTCAACTGACAAAGGCTATAATATTTGTGAGTAGTACATGAAAAACTGTATGAAATGTCTGAATAGAATTTATTCATCACTAATCAGTTTATCACTCCTTTATTTAGAATTTTACGATAAACTATTTGTGCACCGATAACTAGTGATAAGAGATGTTGAGTAAAAATTACTAATCATGAAAGTAAAACTAACAATTTGTTAGCTAGATGTTTAAGCTTTTTAATTTAGTAAGTAATTGTGGAACCTAATTTCATATTTATCTATATGATACCCACCACATTTTCAAACTTTATAAGTTGGTATTCTTTTTTATAGCGCCTCAGTGATGGAACATCAAATGACTACCTGTTGTTGCGTGGTAACCATCACTTATAAGTCAAAAGGATTCCACTGCCCTGCGTTTAACTTGAGGCATACATACAATATGCTTTGTTAATTGAAATAAGAAGAAAAAAATAGGTATGTTAGAGAATTTTTCCCTTAGTTAATGTTTCCCTTAACAGATTTGAAGCGTAAATCCTGTATTTACAACTTCCAGATGATATGGAGAGATATAGAGCAGCAATGAACAGTTTTCATATGGTTCAACAATATGTGATAGTGCAGCAAGTTGCTGTGGTAGCAGAAATAACTCAAGACAAAGGGTTGGTACCATGGTACCCCTTAAGTTACTTAGTAACTTTGCATTAGTCATACTGTACATACCTATTTTGAAATTGAACAATACACAGCGATCGTACGTTAATAAACGTGTTTTATCTACATCCAATTTTGTTCGAGAGTAGGGCTGACTGACAGTCGTATCAAGACAATTTAAAATATGACGTCAACGCAGCCACCAATTTGTAAAGTTACGAAAGAGTAACTTTATGTTGTTACATGAGGATCATAATCTGAACTCACCCATCCCCGACGACCACGCATTTGATTGCCTGCATTACTGCGATCTATTCAACCGTTGGCACAAATAAAACACAAATCACACGGGTGGTCTCAAATTTGCTCACTGCACTCGATTTTCAGATGCAATCAATACGAAACGGCATCACAATCAACACTAACGAAAAGCACAGTTTCTAGATAACAACATTAATTTCATATCTTTGCAAGATGATAAGAATTGAATTCCTTTTCTTCCAAAATAAAATAGTCGCTCGCTGTCGTTTTACATTACAATCCAATCCAACTACAGTACAGCGGCTCGGCGCGGCGGCGGCGGGCGATTACGTACGTATAGATAGTACGTACCTACATACGTACGTAGTATAGTAAGTAGGCATGTACATTACTATGTTTCGTTCGGTTCTCGGTTTCTGTCTTGCTTGGTGTCAGTTTCGGTCACCCGGTCGCGTCAGTCCGGTCCAGTGTTGGGTTGATTGGGGCGAAGCCATAGACTATATAAACTTTGCCTACCTACAGCAAGACTTCAATATTTTTTTGAAGGTACATTGCGTGATTGAGCTATGAGGAAAAGTTGAACGGACTTGGACAACGAAAAATATACTACCCTAGTTTTTAAGTTTTAGCGTAAAGAGTTTATATAGAATAAAACCGGAACATTTCCGAAAGAAACAGTTGCTTCCCTATTCCAAAAGCACATGCGCACAATGCGTGCTGAATAGCTATTTGTCTATGGTAAATTAAATATGGCTACTTTTACAGATCGTGTTGCGCGGTATTGCGTGATCCGATATCCGTTATTCGTTTGGTAATGGCTAAAGGTGATAAAGATCTGGAGAAACCTATGGTGAACAATGAGTTGCCCAACACCGAGTGTCGGAGCACCGATAACGAAGATTCGGAGTCGGCTCCGGATCAGCCCTTGGACATAGGAGAGCATTATTTGGTGCGGCGTACCGATGAGTCATGGCAGCCGGCTGAGATTATACAAACGCGGTACAACAGCGCTGAAACCACTTACGAATACTACGTGCACTATGTCGACTACGATAGAAGACTCGATGAGTGGGTTTCCCGCGACAGGGTTATGTCTGACAGGTTCGATATTTGTGAACAAAACAGTAACAACATAAACGGTGACCACCTGCTCACGGACAAGTCAGGCCGTAAGATAACACGGAACCAGAAACGTAAACATGATGAGATCAACCATGTACAGAAAACCTATGCTGAAATGGACCCAACGACAGCGGCGCTCGAGAAAGAACACGAAGCTATAACAAAAGTCAAATATATTGATAGAATCCAAATCGGGAAATACGAGATTGATACCTGGTACTTCAGTCCATACCCAGAAGAATACGGTAAACAGTCAAAATTATGGATTTGTGAATACTGCTTAAAGTATATGAGGCTAGAGAAAACCTTCAGGTATCATATTGGAGATTGCACGCGGCGACAACCAGAAGGAAGTGAGATTTACAGAAAAGGCACCATAGCAATATTTGAGGCAGATGGCAAAGAACACAAAATCTATTGTCAAAACCTATGCTTACTTGCCAAATTGTTCTTGGACCATAAGACATTATACTTTGATATTGAACAGTTTTTGTTTTACATACTGTGTGAGGTTGACAAACATGGAGCACATCTAGTTGGATACTTTTCTAAAGAGAAAGATTCACCGGAAAGTAACAATGTGGCATGCATTCTGACACTGCCTCCTTTTCAGAGGCAAGGCTATGGTAAATTACTCATTGCTTTCAGTTATGAGTTGTCCCGATTAGAGCAAGTCGTTGGGAGTCCAGAAAAACCTTTATCAGACCTGGGGAAACTCAGCTATAGATCCTACTGGGCTTATGTTTTATTAGAAGTGTTAAGTGGGAGCCGAGGCACCCTAAGCATAAAAGATTTGAGTCTAATGACAGGTATATCGCAAACAGATATTATATCAACACTGCAGTCCATGAATATGGTCAAATATTGGAAAGGACAACATGTAATATGTGTCACTCCGAAAACCGTTGCAGAGCAATTGGCTACTTCCCACTTCAAGAAGCCTCGATTGACCATTGATCCTGCTGCATTGAGGTGGACCCCTCCAAGCAAGCAAGGGAATTCTACAAAAGCTAAAAAGTAGTACAGGTTAACAGGCACAGCTACGGAAATGCAGAATATCAGTCCTGATCAGAGTTATTTTCCAAGCAGCAGGCCTGTTTCCTTGAAGGTACGCATTACTGTACTGCAGCCATTCAAGAACATTTAAGTGTATCAGTGTTAGTATTATTCTTGACTTGGTAGTCAATTTTTGCTTTAAGTATAAATGATAATTGCATTTTCTGTGTTAAGTCAGTAAGGTTCTCTAGTGTAAAGCATGATAGGAGAGTGAATAGTTTTCAGTATGATTTGAAAATACAAATTAATAGATTAGTTCTAAATTTCAAAGAAAACTCAGTTTTAAGTTCTACATGCACTGTGGAATTTTTCTTTATAGATACTTTACATATATGTTATACTTATTGTTGGAGTGAAATTTCATATTTACAATATTTGTTATCAAATAATCATCAGGTCTTGATCATGTAAAAAAGTATAACATAAATTTTTAAATGTAGTTTGAAGTTGATAAATTTATTGAAGTGTATTATTTTTATGTAATAAAATTAGACATTCAACCCAGTGTCTATAATAACCTTTTGATGATAAAACTAGTAATTAATGTTCTTATTGTAGATTGCTTTTAGTAATTGATCATTTCAGTTGTTTATCAATAGTATTGGCATGCATATATTTCCTGCATTTTGTACAAATTTGCATTGACATGTGTAAGCAAACTACCTTCCATTGTAACTACATATAAAACAAGAGTTAAATGTTTGAAAACCGAGTCTTGTACAGACCTATTTTACATATTGTCTTTAGTCTTAGAAATACCCTCACACATAAGAAGATCTGTATGCTTTATTTGACCACATTTCAGTTCCTTTTGTACTGGTAATAGTGATACTAATAATAAGTTAGTTTGAGTTTAAGTAGAATTCTGATTGTATAAGTTATTTTAGTTATTCGCTTTTAAGTTCAAAGTTCTATACAATCTTAGAATGTTGGTTTCGTTTCAACTGATACACAAATGTGATTCTCCATAGATTTTGTAAACTGTAGCTGAAATTTCGAATACTTTCCTGTTCTAATAATACCTATATTATGAAAAGTTGAGTGACTTGGTGAAATTACGTTGCCGGACATGTGACCTCTTGTCGTCAAGATTGCGTCACACAAAGGTGAACACTTGAAACTCTTGTGAAATATCTATTTTTAATACACTATTTGGAATATTAAACAGTACACTAGGCTAAGGTTCGAAAATGCTTCTGGAAAACGCAATTTATTTCCAGTTTTGTTAAATGCTTGCACAGCAATTATTATTATAGTGATCTTTTTAACGCTGTGTTTTGATTAGATTCTGTGAATCGTTCGTTTTCACTGTTTATTTGTGATAAAAGTTTAATTATAAGTTTTAAGTGTCGGAAGTTCTTGAATAAAGTGAGGGAGGACTTATTATGTTGTTTTCTCTTCTATTCATTATCATATTCTATTCATTGACGACCGATGTGGCGCGGTGGGCGAATGTCCGCGAGGTTGCGGGTTCGGTTCCCGCCTTGGGATAAATGTTTGTACGATCTGCAAATATTTATTCCGGGTGTTTTCTATGTATAATAAAAAATATGTATGCATGTAATGTATTGTATTAAGTATATCAGTCATCTAGTACCCATAACACAAGCTCTGCTTAGCTTGGGGCTAGATGATGTTGTGTGGATTGTCCAGCATTATTATTATTATTTTGTAGTAGTGCCGTTCATTGGACAGTACTACCTTGGGATTGGGATCATGTTATTCAGTCCAAGTGTAGTCCGGAGAAGTACCTACTGCCACCATTCATATTTCTACCGCCTAGCACAGCTCGTTGTGTTCTGGTTTGAAAGGTGTGAGTGCAAGTGAAATTACAGGCTTAACACCTATATTCCTCAGGTTGATGGACACTGAGCAGTGCATCGCAGGACACGTATGACGAGCGTGACCTACGAAACGATGCTTTGTTATAGGCTGACTGATGGGTAGCTATCACTAAATATATATGTTCTGTGGCTATCACTTAACGTCAGATGGGCTGTGCTATCTACGAGTGGCATAAAAAAAACCTGAAAATCTCTCCCTCTTCCAATGGGGACCCGTCACAGTTTTTTCTATGAATGCAGTTTTATAGGCCTTGAAAAACTAAAACATAAAATGCAAAATTTTTTTTTCTACGGCCAAAACTGACTAAGTTATGGGCAAAATACCGAACGAGATTCACTGACCGCGCGAACGGAAGCGATGACGTCACAAAGGCCCAGCGCTAGCCGCCAAACCACTGCGCGCCCCGCGTTTCTGTTCGCGATACTCGTCCGACACGGAGCGTAACGTCACCAAGTGATTTAATTAGGTTTTTATTAGAAGGTTGTTATTTTAATATAACAAATGAGTATTAGAAATAAGGTAGATATCGGTTTTGAGCAAGCGCAATCCGATAATCTATCTAAAGTTGATACCTTCATGGTATTTGATTATCTTAGTAATCATTTAAATTACACAAGCGCTGAAATTCATGGTTGGAAACTTCAGAGGTAAACAAATCTCATTATCAACCTAATCAGAATAACAGGATAATATGTAGGTAGGTACACATACTTGGACTAGCCTATAAAATACCTAAAAGTTTTAGGTTAGTCAGCCAGGGAAGTTGTGTTTGTTGTTGTAACTACCTACGCTGTTATTTTCAACATTGGTATGTAGATAAGTATGTAGAAACTTAAAGGTTTAAAGAAAAATATTATGTAGGTATAAAATAAATAAAATTAGACTTAAATACTTAATTTGACAGGAATGTACCTACCTAAGTTCTTTGGACACGTAATTTAGAGCTATGAATAAACGAAAGCGTTAGGTATGTTAAGTTTAAAATAAGCCCTAAGAATTTAAATTATATTTTGTCGTAGGTTATACCCAGATTTATTTAAAAATTATACAATAAATAATCAAGGTCAGGAATACAATACAGGAATGCAATACTTCCTTCTTCAATCTAAGCATTCCTCCCCACAAGCCTATACTTGACGTAGTTCTCCATATGACGACCGATGTGGCGCGGCTGGCGAATGTCCGCCTGCGACGCGGAGGTTGCGGGTTCGATTCCCGCCTTGGGATAAATGTTTGTACGATCTGCTAATATTTATTCCGGGTGTTCTGGGTGTTTTCTATGTATAATAAAAAATATGTATGCATGTAATGTATTGTATTAAGTATATCAGTCATCTAGTACCCATAACACAAGCTCTGCTTAGCTTGGGGCTAGATGGTGCTGTGTGGATTGTTCAGCATTATTATTATTATTATTATCAGCTTCCACCTAAAAATATAATAAATTCAGGTATATATTTTTTCTTTTTTATTATATATCACTTTTGCCCGCAACTTCGTTCGCGCTTAAATTTACATGGGTAAGTACTTCTTTTTCATTCACTTTGGCTACAGTTTTATTACATGTATAGATAGATATCCTCATCCTCGAGGGTACGACGCCAGAGGCATGGAGCAGGAGTGTGGTGGTACTGTTCTTTAAGAAAGGTGATAACACCCTTTTGAAGGAGAGTAGTTACTAATCGTCTCGCTCGTAGGCTAGACGACTTCCAGCCTCCCGAACAAGCCGGGTCCCGAAAAGGCTTCAGTACCATAGACCACATTCATACGCTCCGGCAGGTTATACAGAAGACCGAAGAGTATAACCAGCCACTTTGTTTAGCGTTTGTGGACTATGAAAAAGCCTTCGATTCAGTCGAAACCTGGGCAGTGTTACGGTCACTCCAGCGGTGTCAAATTGACTATCGGTACATCGAAGTGTTGAAAGGCCTATATAGTAATGCCACCATGACTATCCGACTCCAGGACCAGAGTACAAATCCTATCCAGTTGCAAAAAGGAGTGAGACAGGGAGATGTAATTTCTCCGAAACTGTTCACGTCTGCACTGGAGGATATTTTCAAGCTCGTGTCCTGGAATAGGTATGGCATCAATATCAATGGCGAACACTTAAGTCACCTTCGATTTGCCGACGATATAGTCATAATGGCGGAATCGCTGGAAGACCTAGAAACAATGCTTAGAGACCTCAATATTGTCTCCCAACAGGTGGGTCTTAAAATGAACATGAGTAAGACGAAACTTATGTCAAATGCTCATGTCGCACCCGTACCGGTATATGTTGGAGGTCAGCCGACGAATCCAACTCGAATGGGCAGCGTTCGGGAAATTACGGCACATCTTCTCGTCACAGTTACCGCAAAGCCTCAAGACGAAAGTCTATAATCAGTGTGTGTTACCAGTGATGACTTAATGGCACTGAGACGTGGTCGCTAACTATTGGTCTCATACACAAGCTTAAAGTCGCACAACGAGCTATGGAGAGAGCGATGCTGGGAGTTTCACTGCGAGGTAGAATCAGAAATGAGGAAATCCGTAGAAGAACCAAGGTCACCGACAGCTCTCAGAATCAGCAAGTTAAAATGGCAGTGGGCAGGCCATAAAGCTCGTAGAACCGACAACCGTTGGGGAATAAAGGTTCTCGAATGGCGACCACGAACCGGAAGACGAAGCGTAGGACGTCCTCCTACCCGATGGACTGACGACATTGTTAGGACCGCGGGAAGTCGATGGATGGAAAGGGCTCAGAATCGTTCTTCCTGGAAACGTGTGGGGGAGGCCTATGTCCAGCAGTGGACTTCTACAGGCTGATGATGATGATGATGAAATAGATATATATTCCCCAAGACGGAAATATTCCTCTATAATCCCAAAATGATCCCCGATATCCCGGGAAACTTGTGGGATACTCCCGCATTGGGGAATATTACCGAGAACGGCACATTTTATTGTAGTTAGACCTGAGTACGACCCTGGTTTTAACCCGACTACCGAGGAAGGGTTATTAGAAACTTCACTACTTACATTTTTTATCATTTACTTACTCATTGAAATATACCTAGTAGGTACGACCCTGTATTTTTCTTTAACATTCGTAAACAAGCTTTACTAAGCTACCTACGCACCTGTTTACCACACGAGTAATGATTGAGGATCATTTTGATGTAAGTAGGTAGGTACCTCCATAATATACCAACTATGATAATAGTTGGTATATTATGGAGGTTATTATGGACAAAATCTTGAAGTTTGGCACGAAAGCGGAATTTTGTCATCCCTCTTCATGATAGTGCACCATTTTTTGCGCACTTTCGGGACCTTTGGCACATTGAAAAATAGTTTTTTAGGTGTACTAACTGAAGTATTAGTACACTTCGGTACTATACAGTACTTATAGTTCGGCATATTCACGTAAAAACCACAACACGACCCGCGCAGATCGAGTGAACTCTAATAAATGAATTGCGGAGAGCGCGCCCGCGGGCGGAAAAGATATCGTGACGTCACATGAGCTATTCGGCCGCCCCGCGGTTGACTGGTACAAAATGTGTAATATCTTCGCAACCAATGGAACGATTTCAATGATTTAAAAAGTATCGTACCTAAACGAGTAAAAGGAACACCATTACATAGATAATATATGCATTTTCCGACTTGGTACGGGAGCTCATTCAGGGACACATACAGAAATTGAATGCTCTGTTTGCCTGAGAATCGGTTTGATATAATATATAGCCTTGAAATATCCAGAAAGGCCAGCATTCTTTAATTCTCAACTTTATTTGTAAACTTAATTTTATATAAAATTTTATAAATGAGTTGAGTAGGCATTGTAAAAAAATTCATAATGTAAGTAGGTACGTAATGAAATCACAACCATAGGGTTATAAAATAAATAAAACAACCTTTGCACAATATCTAGTAATTCAATTTATTTACTATATAGTGTTTAACATGGATTCAATATTACAAACACACGAATGTAACCACATTTTCAAAATATTTGTGTATCTCACCGTGGTTTTGACGTTTAATAAACGATCTTATATTTATAACTTAGAGCTTATATTCGTACAACAAACGTGAGATTTGATTACCTACATGTTTCAGACAAGATTACTAATCCCTCTTGAAATTGGGTCATTGGGCTGTGATAAGAGGCAATGCAAATTGCAGACTGATCGAATTTATACAGTAAAAGTATTAGAATAATCGGTTGGCAACGAAGTGTATCTTAATACTTTTAAGTTTTAAACACAGCCAACCAACGCCACGGGTTCATTTATTTATGTGCTAACATCTACGTAAAGATGATGTAAACAGCGTCTGAGGTCGATAGGCACTTACGTTCGTGACTTGTAAAGCCTACACACGCCTACGTTGTAGGTCTACGGACTACGTGAGCGACAGGTACGACCGTGTATATAAGACCATTGTGTCGACCCTGTGACCCTTTATGTAACAGGCGCCTCGGTGGGGCAAAATGGAACACCCACGAGTCGTGGGTGTTCCATTTTGCTCGGCGTGCCGGCGTGCCAGGCTCGGTCGTGGGCCACGACCGAGCACGCCTTATCTTGTTGTCTTAAAAGCGCACACTGCATAAGACATCAGAGCGCTGCTCTCCCTCTGCCATCCATAGGATCGACACAACGGCTACGGTTTGAGTAAACCCATCTACACAAACTCTAAGTGCCAACCCTAGTGGGGCAGAATACACCAAATTTTAAACTAGTGGAAACTGCCCCAATAAATCGATTTAGTAGGGCAGACTCCACTGCGATATTTAAGGCTTTCCACTCTGCACTACCAGTGGTGCGGCTTGGTGGGGCAAAAAGGAACAATTCGGTCATGGGCTATGACTCCATCAAAGAGAGTTTTCTGCCAGTGTCAATGCCATCAAAGAGTGTTCCTTCCACTTAGCCGGATCAATTCTGGTGGTGTTCTATCTTAAATAAAGTTTGCTTTCTGATAAAATCGATATAAACTTTGGTGTTTTGGCAAAATTGCGTAAATTGAATTTTTTAATTTTTAGTCTTTCATGGAATTGAAAACTTTGACTATGACTTGTAAGTCATAGTCAAAGTCATAAAAAGTTATAAGTTATAGGTAACTCTGTTATTAGTTTCACATTTTGTGAAAATTGTGGTTACATTCATGAACGAGTAGCAGTAGGTAGGTACGTATCTTCTGTTTTACATTACTTACGCAGCATTTCTAACGTTGAAGAACACAATACATACTTATAAAATAGCACTAGTAAGAATTTACCTACTTAGTCTGCCTACCCTATCGAGCTAAGAAAGGTACATCTGAATAGTACCATAGAAGTAGATAATTTCTGCATTTTATACGATTGAATCAGTGTTAACTAGGTAATAAATCTTTGGTTGGTTGATGAAAGTTACAGATAAGTACAACTTTTATAAATTAAACTTAACTAATGACCTGTTGCACTATTCTTGAATTCAAGCCAAGACTGTGTGAGAACTCTCCACCAATATTTAGTTTATTTCAACTTATTTATTTATTATTATTTATTTATTTTTCCAAGTACATAGTTTTCCAATTTTATGTTTGGGTTTTTGTAAGCACTCTTAGACAAGTGCCACAGAATAGATAATTAAAAAAAGAACAAAAAAAGAATATTAAAGAAGCCACCGAAAATAAAAAAAAATATTGGTGGAAGTGTACCAGCAGCGCCATCTAGTCCTAAACTATACAAAGCTTGTTTTATGGGAACAAATATGAACAATTGAATAGAACAATTTTAGTAGTAGTTAGTAGAGCTCTTAGTGAAGGGCTCGTCCGGGGAAGTACTGTCACCATGCCTAATTTTGCCGTAAAGCAGTTTCCTGTGTTCCGGTTTGAAGGGTGTGGGTGCGGTTACGGTGAAATTACAGGCACATGAGGCTTAACAACACCTGTATGCCTCAGGTTGATGGACGCTGAGTAGCGTATTGTACGTTTCAAACGAGCGCGATCTACGAGGTAATACTTTGTTATAAGTGATGGTAGCCACTTAACATCAGGTGGGCCGTCAGCTTGTTCAATGTTCAAAAGTTGTATAGAAAAAAAAGGTGCTTAGTTATTTTAAATTTTCTAATTTTAGCAGCAACAGGCCTAAAACATAATCAAACACCGTCTAGCATTTGATATTCAACAATTTTATAATTAAATTTTCATTTATTAACGATACTTTCATTTGAACTCTGAAACTACATAACTGAACTTTTGATATGAAATGTTGTTTCAGTAAAATGTAACTAGATGGCGCTAATTCTAATTTTTTACCGAAGACGAAGCCCACGTTTGTTTTAATTAACCAAGTTCAAACCAAAGTACCATTTATTATGAAGAGACTAACCATCATATTGTGATATCTATATCTAAATACAACACTACGATACAATAACATATTAATATTGTACTACATACGACCTACCAATATTGCACAAGATTCGAGGATATCTAGGAAGGGTAGTCAGAGGTAAGTCCAGATTTAACATAGGGTACATACCCATATAAAAGAAAATTATTACATAAATTTGTTATTTCAAATGGTAGTCAGAGAAATAAATTCTTCTAGTAGTTTAGTTAAACATGGATTTCAGTTATATCTTTGGCGATTATTAGGATTCGTAATTTCACCCTTGGCAGATAGGGTAAGTCAACATTTGTATAGTTCGCAAAGACCTTTGGTTGTTTTACAGTTACATTATGTAAGGCTTCAGTGTGTAATAAAAAATTTAAATAAACCATTTTCGGTTAATTTTATACCATGTAAATCTTAAATTATCCACAAGCAAATAGTACTGACTACGACTAACTTTAACATAAAGATTCATAGAGAAAAATACACATTTCAATTGCTATTATCGGGGTTTGATATAATTTGTACTCAATTTTAGACCTTGTATATTTGACATAATAGCTATTTGTAAACCTATGCTCGCTGAATCAGTTTGGATTAAAGAATATGAATTTTGACCTAAATTTTGCTTAAGGCTACACTAGTCGGTACGTTGTCCATACAAACGCTGTAAGTGTTTAATGTCTACTATTTATTAACGTACGTCCGAAGTTAAGTTTGATACTGAATTATCTTGCCGTTATCTAGGTACGTTACCCTATATTCTACAGTAAAATCAGATTACCTTGAAAGTTACAAGCGTCGAAAGATTTAGTACTAAATCCTGTAACGCTTGTAACTTTCAAGGTAATCCGATTTTACTGTAGCATATAGGGTAACGTACCTAGATAACGGCAAGATAATTCAGTATCAAACTTAACTTCGGACGTACGTTAATAAATAGTAGACATTAAACACTTACAGCGTTTGTATGGACAACGTACCGACTAGTGTAGCCTTAAGAATAGCAATCGAAATATGACTAAATAATAACAGACCTAGTAATTATTATTAGTTCTATGTTATAACATTACTATAAGAAAATACTATGTTTTAAAGCGCTTATTAACAATTTTACATAATATTGCATGCTTTAAACGTGTTTTTATAAATATATTTGGTTAAATGATTTTATAGGTACTTATTCATACAATTTTACTACACTTTATCAACAATAAAAGCGTTCTTAGACTACCGGAAAGACAGTATACACTGAACACACATACAATATCATACGAAATCCTTTCTTGGTCCAGTGACGCCCTTAGATTTATTATTTATAGAAAAAAGATGTAAATTTTTGCAATTTACCACAGATTTTACATAAATCTTTAAAGTATGTAGATTAGTGTGTCCGTATTGACGAGCTATTTAATTAATTAAGGTGACAATAGGCGCTTTTTTTTCCCTACAGACTTTGCAGACTACAGTTTGAAAACGAACATACAAAGTTTAGGATGATATAGAATTGTCTTGCTGTTATCTATTCTTATTTTTTAATAAAATATATTTAATTCCTCGAAAGATATGTAATTTACACGCAACTTCAAGCGTAAATAAATACCGCAAGGAGTATAAAGTCAGTGTCAAAACCATTTACAAGCATAATTTCTTTATTAATGAGCCTCCCCCAACGAGTTCATGTCAGCGATAAGTGTCACCTTAAGCAACCTTTCCTTATATTAATTGGCATCTTTTTTAAAGATAATTTATCTCAGACGGGACGTTATTGAACCAAGACTAGGCTGAATTCATTTAAGTGTTACCAGCTTATCTGTTCAGTAATTGAGGAATTACTGATGCCATTTCTTTCGCATTTTTCTCATCGCAGTCAGTTAGTATCTTCTGTTTCACAATTTGCTGTCCTTTGCAGCTGGTAACATTAAAATTTACTTTCAATCATATGTGCGTTTTAAATTCGCCAACATAGCGAATTTTACAACACACAATCTAATTTATTCCAACAACTTTTAAGATTCAAACAACGATATGCTCGTAAATAGTTATCAATATACTTACTAAGTAGTATGAGATTTCAAGTTTTTAAGCTTGGTTATATATTGTAAATTATGTATTTCTATAATATATCGCCCAATGTTCATAGAAGCAGACACATAACAAATAATTATTTCATACACAAAATACATTTTTCTCTGCTACGATCGAAAATCATCATCATTATCATCATACCTTCCCAATATTTGAGTTTGCCATGCCAGCACGCTTGTTAGAAAACACATTCTAACGGTACGAAATAATTATTATTATCAATCTATACAATTTGTTTTGCACTGGGTGAGATAAATATTTTTCTATCTTACACACAAATAAGTAACAATATAGGGTTTGACAATGTGATTAGAAAAATACATTATAATCAACATTTATGGTACATTTTTAAATAAAGTTTTTGAGAATGGCACGACAGTGTACTTTGGAATAATGAAAAATATCACAAAACGAATCACAAGCTTGGAATATTAAGATACAATAGGTTCTTTTATGTTATTTACATAATTT
Source organism: Electrophaes corylata (assembly GCA_947095575.1). Lineage (NCBI taxonomy): Eukaryota > Metazoa > Arthropoda > Insecta > Lepidoptera > Geometridae > Electrophaes > Electrophaes corylata. The sequence goes on along the minus strand of OX352711.1, from coordinate 9,742,806 downwards.
TATTGTTTTATATACGTTATATAATATTGTCTACATTTCCACTACCAACAGGTACTGTAAGCATAGTGTATTTTTTTTGATTAAAATTAAAAATTAAATAAGAATTCAAACAATATTCGAGATGTCACCACACAATACAACAATACAAAACTAACTCTTAAAATAAGTTAAGTAGAATTTTAATGAGAGATCGAACTTTCCGTACGTTTTAAAACCTTTGCAATAAATATAAAATATCATGATTACCTATTTCGAGATCTGTGGCTCCAAAGTGGAGTACTCTCTTGTCCAATAAGGTTGGTAACCAAAAACAATGTTGCCATATGATCGCAGCGTTTAGTATGTAGGAGCAGTGTAGTCGATGTTGCCTGAAACATAAAAAAAATATATAAACATTTTGGTTCTACCTTCATAATGCAAACCACTAAGGAGTGGAATTTCCGTTATCTATTTTTCCTGATCACTACAATTTGGGTATCATTAAAACCAGAATCACTAATAGGGTTCTGTTTTACCCTTTGAGTACGGAGCCCTTTAAAAGGATAAAAGGATTTAACCTGACTGTTGCTGCGAGAAGGGAGGCTCGCTGTAAGTTGGCTGCGGGTCGGGGCCACCGGGGTAAGTGGGGAAGCTGCCCGGGCTACCCACAGCTCCCTCCACTTCGTAGGCGGGGGCAAAGGCCGCGTCAGCGCCCATACGGAACCGTTGGAACGCAAAGAATGCGCAGGCTACCTGAAAATATATAAGACCACATATTAATTAGTAAACTAGCAACAACGCGCGCGATACCCCACCCCGCTGTACCCGTTTATGGGCTAAAGTTTTTCATTTTCAGGGAATTCCTTACTTAGTTACAACTCTACGTACCAATACGAATATACTCTGAAAATTTCAACGTATATTCGTACGACTATAACTGTACTATATAAAGATTTTTATAATTGGTATAGGATGAGTTTAATTTAATTTCTGTTCTTTAATGGTGTAGCTACATCATGGGTAAAATAATTTTTTTTAATCAGTCCATATTCACCTGCTTGGGCGACTATTCTCCCCCCCCGTCTTTAGACCTAAGATGATGAAAGACGCAGAATTGGACTAATCACATTCTTGGACCATGTCTCCCCTTTTTCTGCAGTTGGTCCGACCCTGCGCTTTTGTTTACTTCTCTTTGTTTGCGAACTCATCGATCCGAGATAAAAATAGAGACAGATTAGTACAGAGCCGTGACCTGATAAAATTAAGCCTAAACATGGCTAGTAGGCTAAATAAATTAACTCAATCTTGAGCCTTGAAACAGTTTCTAATATATACTACTAAACCGATCTACCTGTAAATACCAGTAATAGAGCTCTTGAATTGCTCGTCCGAGGAAGTACTATAGACATGCCTATTTCTGCCGTCTAGCAGCTTGCTGTATTCCAGTTTGATGTGAAATTACAAGCACACGAGGTTTAACATCTGCATGCCTCAGGTTGTTGGACGCAGAGCAGTACAATAGAGCACGTTCCAGACGAACGTGACCTACGAGGCTATGATTTGTGAGAAAGGGTATGGTAACCACTGTTGATAAAAACTCACCCAAGCGAATATGGAGAAAAAGCAGAAAGCGATAGCGCCTTGCATGTTGTTTGCGGTGCCGGGCGGTGGGTTGTCCGTCTTGCCCCACGCATTCGACAGATAGCAGAAGCCCACGAAGTAAAGGAAGGCCCAGAAAGCTGGAAACGTACGGAATCTGGCTTGAGAATCAGCGTAGTACCATATAAGTTGTGCTGTAAAGTCCGGGTGCCAAGTCATCGATTCTACTAACCGGCCACTTCAATTGAGAGGGCTATGTTGGTGATTTGATAAAGTACCTATAAAATGATGTGTAAAACTTATGAAAGCAGTAAGGTACATGAGCGGCCATATTATGAGGACCCTCGACGAATTTCCGCGATGTGTCTCTGAATGATTTTGGTGAATAGTTCAGGATAGCTCGATTATGTAATCGTAGTATAAGTTAGTCAGATAGTTTAAGCAAAACCACTGTTAGAACTGCTTAAATTTGTTGGTGAATACTTGGAAGGCAATGTATTTAGGTCAGTGCCAAGCACCTGGCTTACAAGGAACGTCATAAACGACTAACTTATAAAGCGGCGTCATTATACTCTTCACAATTTCGCTACAAAGGTGCTTTTCTCAGGACTGACGTACCTATGCGTAGGCACTTATCATTAGGACGCTTGTAGATTTGCGACTCTGAACCCACTTACATTCGTGTGAAGAATCTTAACAGCCTCTAACCGGAAGGCTCTTACTCAGAAGCTGGCTTTAGTCGTACCTAACGCATGGTCTCTATAATTAAACTATGTTTACTACCTCTGTGGCTGTAACAGTTGGTTGGATCCATTAAACTTTATCCGACTTCAAGAGCCCTTAAAGTGGCCTAAGTTCCACAAAGTTGAGTAAGGCGCTGCGCAAACGTAGACACTTTTTGTTGCCGACACAGCGAATCATCACAGGAAACTACAGTTGCAGTGTCCAGTAACGGCAGTCGAACACAGTCGCCTAGTACAACAGGACCGTTTGTGCATCGTTGTACAATTGTATGAAGAGGAATGGTAATAGGTATATCTTGAACTGACATATTTTAGTTTCCAGTTACCTACACCGAATCCTTATAGGCAATCCATATGTATAGTAGCAGCAACTGAGCACAAATAGTGTCTACGTATGCGCAGGGAGTGGTTGATTTCGCTTGATCAAAATATTCACTGGTATCGCGTACACAAAGAAAGATGTCTACATCTGCGCAGCGCCTAAGTCGTCAAATGGACTGGGTAACTGAATACTACGAACTTACCTACCACAAGTGCTTCTTAACTCAAGAGTCTTGAGTCATCTATTTTATTTTATTGACATCGCTTTGAAATAAATGTGAGAGTGTAGGTATATAAATTGGATAAGGTAACGAGAGCCCTGATTGATTCGCCTCGACTGTGACATACATTCCTATAGAGACATGGTATCGATCGTTTCATTAGGTACCTTCCAATTACCCACATCACCTTCGATTTACGTCATTGCGAACTCGCTGGAAGAGCTAGGAACAATGCTCAGATACCTTAATATGACTAACTTGCAAGACTAACCTGCTGAAGAAGAAGCTAATTCTGCAGGTAGTACCTTTAGGCAAGACTTTAGGAAATTTCTGGTCCAACGCCATAAAATTGAATGCTTCATTTGCACAATATAAGGAACGTTTTGGGGCACAGTTAACGATCTATAAAGTTTACATCCGCTCAACAGATTGAAAAGACTATTAAAAGGAAATGCCGGCCTTTGGATTTTATTAGTTAAGAAAATTAGGTGATTAATAGCATCATAGGCCGCGTAATGGGCTGGGATGAATTTTAAAAACGCACAGGCCAGGAAACTTGCCGTTTGTTCAATTTTAGGAAATAAACCGAGCTAGATCTTCTGCTAAAGCTGTGACTAGACTGGTTTAATCGGATCATGAATTCCGATCCTCGGACAAAATAATGGACCCGATCTTCGACACCAATTGCATTCTTGAATTTATATTAACCTAAATCGGTGTTTCAATAACTAAGAGTTCAATTAATGTGACCTAAGGTGACTTATTTATTACCAATTTGACTGGGATCCATTCTTGATCCGTGTGATCAAAATGTTATAAGTAATGTAATTTCCACAATGAGTTTAATTTTTTTTTAGTTGTAGATATAGAAATAGAATAGCAGAAATCAAATCTGCTCGAATCGAACAAATATAGAATTTTCTACGATGAATACGATAGTTGTCCACTCCAGTAATTGCTAGAGAAACGTTCCAAAGAAGTCCTAGATCAGCCAGAATATAGTGCTTCCTGGTCTTCACAAATAACGTTTGCTCGAACAAGTACTTTCTAACGATGAATGCTACCGATGCAGCGAATGCGATGACACATATGCCCACTCCGCAGTCGCAATTCGTGTCGTTTTTGAAGTAGTAGGTACCTATACCGTACCATACGTTCATGTTTGCAATTTGTGTATTTTGGGGATAAATAAACATATTTCCTTTAATTCATTATTTATTTCTACCACTTCTCGCATTCGGATGTGTGTGAGAGAAAACAAAAGATAAGCTTACCGGAGAAGCCCAGATCAGCCAGAACATAATGCTTCCTAGTCTTCACAGAGGACATCTGCTCGAACAGGTACTCTCCCACGATGAATGCAACCGATGCAACAAATGCAATGACAGAGATGCCCACTCCGTAGTTGCAAGCGTTAGTATCATTGTTGTAGACGCAATACTCCTTGCCGTCTTCAGCTGCACGCCAGCCTTTTGCTGATATGCAGCCCATTACAATGGTGGAGAACAACTGAGGAAAAATTATCAGTTCTACATTAGGTGAAAATTAATTAAACCTATCTCCCATGCATAGTGGATAATTGTAATTTAAAGTGTTCTGTTTGTTACTTGTGGAAATTAATTCCATTTCAGTTAGCAATGCCTAAATAAATAAGTATTTGTTTATAAATTATGATAACTAAAAAATATAATGAATTCAATGAATGCCTTTTTGTTGTGTAAATTGGTTTAAACACAAACAAAAATACATTGTGCATGGATTACGGTTGACCTGCTTATTGATGCATTGCTTTGTTCCGTAAAGCTAAGGCTTAGAACTAGAACACTCTTACTATTAATATTTTATGTGTTGGAACGTGAAACATTTGCAAAATCAAGATAGACAAACAGATACTTAGGTCAATTGAATATATCAGTACCTATTAGGTACCTGGAAATATTTTGACTTCTAATTTGTAAGTAGGTAATTAATGCTTCCGATTGGCACTAAGATGGATTAGTTGATCTGTATCTAGATTGTTTGTAAAGGTCTGTAGATAGCTTAACTGTTTCATATATTTATATATATATTTATGTATAAAATAAATAAATAAATAATGCCGGACAATCCACACAGATATTTTGTACATACCAATTATAAATAAGTACTTGTATTACCTAGCTGTAGTAAAGCTTAAATTTATGTTCTAAGATCTTCTGTACACAACATGAACACAATAAATATATTTGATTTGATTTAAATAAATTTTGAATTAATGCAACATTCAAACCTATCATTTACCATAGGTAATAATAGTCTTCTAGAACATAGAAGGAAAAATATCCACCTATATCTATCTATTTACTTAAAAGGTTCAATATCAAGGATTACAAGTGTGTAAGTAGAGTAACAATAAGTATACTGATTCTAATACCAATAGCAGAAATCAATATTTACATAAATGTTAGCTATGTATGCTGCAGTGTACACAATCTGCTCAAGGTCAACTCTTATTACCAACTAGGTACAACTTTGAATCACATTGTACATAATAATGGTTCACTGTTCACATTTTTATACTTATATAAAAATATTCAAGCACAAGCCCAGGAGTTTCTATATTGAAATTACCTGAGCTGGATAATTTGAGTGGCTATTACCTCTTTTGTACCTACCTATTATAGAAAGTAGGTAGGTATTGTTGTAATAAAATTGTTTTAAAATCAGTCGGTAGGTATATATTATATAGTTGCAGGTAAAATATATGTAATCCAACAAATTTATATTTACCTACTGGGACCGTTATTGAATATTCATAAGAGACATAATTAATTGATTTGGCTTCTCCCATCCTTTTAAAATCAAGGCTATTGTTCGAATTTTATAGTTTTGATTTCTAAAATACGCATGAACAGAAATCTCTTACCCAACAGACCGCCCTAACGATCACGGGAGGCCTCTGGATGAAAACCTGAGGGTCGAAAGCTCCTCCAGCTTTTCCACCGCCATAAGCACCTCCTGCCTCCATCATTACGGTTTCTGATAAATATTTTGATAACTACAACACCAAATTCAACTGCACATTCACGCCTCAATGAGATTACGAGCTCCGTACGCAACGAATACCTAATTTTAATATTGATCGTGCAGGCAGGCTAGCAGAATTTCAGCAGTTTGACAACTGTAAAATGACATTTCTCCGTCCTTCGCGCATGCTTGACATCGACCCGCTGAAACGTGCTCTCATTGGCTATAGTTTATAATGGCGGGATCTACAACCAATGGTGAGAGTTTTCGTGTGAAAAATTCTTAGCTTCCGGATAATTTGACATAGATAACACAGCATACGTTTCATTTCACGCTATTTTTGCTCCCCTTATTGAATAGCAAAATATAAATGTGAAAATGGAATGGGATAAGTATGCACAGTACAAGTACGTTAGAAGTTACAGATAAGTCGGCGTAAGCAAGCCTTTGCTTCTGTTGTAGATATCAAAAGTAAGTATCAGGGGTATATTTGGGTTCCGTACCTACCTAAAACGGGACCCTATTCCACCATTACTAAGACTTCGCTGTCTGTCTGTCTGTTCGTCTATCACCAGGCTGTATCTCATGGAACCGTTATAGTTAGAAAGTTCAGTTAGCAGATCTAACAAACATTTTTAACCCAAGGCAGGAATCGAACCCGCAACCTCCTGCGTCGGACATTCGCCCGCCGCGCCACATCGGTCGTCACTACAACATATACTACACTAGTGGCAAGTAGGTACCTACTATAATTTATATTTTGGTAAATATTAGTGTAAGTACCTACCTTTAGACAGACGGACAGAAGTTACTTTCACATTTATAATATTAGTAGGGATTAGACCTATCCTATCTAGGTACAATGGAGATAACCACAAAAAAGTAATACCTAGATAAATCATATTTGATCTTCTCAGCAATATTTTTTATAATAGAAATGTCAGGAAACATTTAAATAAAATAACGATTGATTAGATATTACAAATATATTTTTATTCAATTAAAACTGAACTAAAAATAAGTAAGATGTTATGTATGTAAGCTGCTTCCAATAATTATTAAAATAGGTACAAATAAAGGATATACGTAATAATTTTGTTTTACATATGCCGCCATACCTACAAAGTAAAATTTTGACTAGTTCTATGCAAAGGCTAACATAAACAAAGTTGTGTGAACCGTAGTAAGACCTACCTAGGTTCTTTTTAATATTTAATTCGCAAAGTTGGTATTTTCTAAACTTTCTAAACAAAATTTTTTAAAATAGCGAGACCTTAAATCATAGTTTTACATTATTGTGTAAAATTATGCAACATTAGCTGTTCTGCTGTAATATTGAAAAGTAAACCTAATAATAATATGGATACATTTTTCAAATAATGTTTCTGTAAAAATATGTGCTATCTGAAAGTTTTATAAATAATCGATTACGTAGATACCTGATACTTCATAAAAAGTTGTGAAACCTGGAAAGTGATAAAATAGCTTATAACCTGATGAAATCTAAAATGGCGGCACTAATCATGATGTAGCGCCGCCATTTTAGATTTAATTTCATTGATGTATAATTCAATAAAAGTCTGGTTTCTACAGGTACATAAGCTAGGTATACAAAAGTCTAGGTTACAGTATCAAAGGACGCATACCCAGATAGGTATTGATCTTAGAAAATATTTACAAGATCAAGCTTAGTGTGAACTGTGCTACGTTATTCACTATATTAAGTACCTACCTAAGTTCTTTTGTTATTTATTGTACATTCGTGGAACTCTATGTTACTTGCACGCTACTGCAATCAGTATGTAATCAGCATCTATTAGTACGTTCTGCAATCAGTATATACTAATAGGTACCTACCTATCAGCCCCTATATAGGTAATTAAAAAAGGTGACAGACCAAAATAGTTTTATCGCAATTCTTTTCTGGCAGCCTTCTCAAAGAACTTTTTAAAACAAGAATATTATATTAGTAAGTACTTAAAACCTCGTTTGCTTGAACCGATAAGTTATTAGTTATCACAAACTCTTTAGAGTTTAAAACGGGAAAAGCGGTGTTCAATTTAAAAAAAGAAACTAACTTAATAAGTTTTTGCTCTGCAATAAAATGTAAAACAATTCTCATACCGTTCATTTAGGTATCATCTACAAGTTGTAGGTGATTTATAGTGCGTTGGGTTTTTGGGACGCTGTAGTGGCTGGGCCAGGAAGATGGATGTTTACTGAAAATATATACAATCCTTTTCACTTTTCCACCTAATTTACAAAAGAATATGGTTCATGGACGCATTGGTATCTATGTACTTAATATTTTATTTAGCCGAAGATCGGGCTCATTGGCTCGCCATGGAAGATACATATGTCTAACAGTGGACTGCGATAGGTTATTGATGATAATGCCTGATTATTTTATTACTACACTGATTGCAATGCAAATAATGCCATATGTCAAGTATGGCCTCTAGATATCACTTTATTACGGACATGCTATAACAGCTGTTGAGATCTATCCAAAATTGCCATTCAAAATAAACATTCTCGGGGTACAAAAAATACTGCCGTTTTTATTTATAGTCAAGCAGAGCGGGAAAGTTACAGAAGTTACATTTAATTAACCAGTGGAAACTGCATGTCCATTAAACTTTTACATACAAATACATGGTCTATTTCTAATACGAATGTCTATCATACAATCACTATATCTATACCAACTATTTTGTATAAACTCTAACTATTCTAACATACTCGTTCTACAATTTTATTGTACATGAAAAACTAGCTACTGGGATATATTTATCTATGACATAATTTAAGTAAAACATAAGATTTAAGTATTTACAAAAAATAGCCATATTCAGTTGTATGACCCCATTAAGAAACATGTTAGGAACTAACTTAAAAGCTTATCAGAATTACTTAAAATCAAGTTTATTTTTATCGTCAAAATGTATAAAATGCTCTACACTCGTACAAAATCCTACAAAACTATGAAAATATTGATGCTCTATTTTGTAGTTATTCTCATAATCATAGCAAGTGGCAGGATGAAAATTCATAGTGTTTGCTAAGCAACAGCTGCAAAACTGCTCTTGTCACATGCTAAAAAAATCACATACAATAAGGCTGTCCACACACACAACGGATTGTAAATTGTATATTTCTATAGTAAAACTTAAGATGTCATATTCTGCTTGATAGCCGATAGGTACACAGTATAAATCTTTGGAATTTATTGTGTTGTAACTAAATTCGAGTAACAAAACTCCAAGTTTTAGGAATCTGCCAGTCCTTGGCGTTTTTCTTCTTCGAGCATCGCGTCAAGCTCGTCAGTTAGGTTCGCGAGCATGTTGCCGATGTCGTTTAGGACGTCGACGGGTTCTCCGCTTTTGCCTTCTTCCTTGTGGTCTGTCAGGGCGTGTGGTGTGGTTGGTTTGATGTCGTTCCGCGGCGGGAGGCCTGATAGACCCATGCCGGCGCGTCCGTAGTCAACTGTGTGTGGTCGGCCTCCAATCTGACCCCGGTTCTGTTTTATTGTGCCTGCATTCTCGTTTGCGAAAGGAATGCTATCTGATTCCGTACTGGAACTTGACTGCGGAAGAATAAAATGGAAATTAAGTCAAGTGCAAAGAACCTATTATTGTTCTTGTAAAATGGAAAGTACATATAAACTTGTAAAATTACTTAATCTTTTTGTCTTTAAACTGAAAGAGTCAAACAGAGCTTGGTAGATACTTTAGGCTAGTTTTTTTTGTTATGATGTTAAGTAGTTACCATCGCCAATAACAAAGTATTACTTCGTAGGTCACGTTCGTTAAGAACGTGTCCATCAACTAAGGCATGCAGATGTTAAGCCTCATGTGCCTGAAATTTCACCGGCGTCCACACCTTCAAACCGAAACACAGCAAGCTGGCTTGGCGGCAGAAATAGGCATGGTGGTAGTAGATCAGAGACTTCCCCGAACAACAAGAAGTTTGAAATGAGTATAAATAAGTTCTTACCTACGTACGTTTTATTTTAATGAAAGACATAGTTACCTTAAAACTAGCATCGGACCCAGTACGCAGTTTGTCTTCTTCATACCGCCGCGGAGGTGACGACGGTGCGGGTGGCGGCGGAAGCAGCCCCGTACTATCCAGACTGACGCTCAGGGAATCCGAACTGGGGTACGCTGGAAGACTCAACGGCAGACTCTTCTCAGGGTGGATTTCCACCGTTGTCTGTCCGAAGCGCGTGAAGGGAGCGTATTGGGAGCTTTGACGTTTCGGAGGGTCCGGAGGTGGCTTACGAGCGACGTGAGGACTCGCTCCGTACGCCACACGTTGCAATCTAGCCGAGTACGCGATCTCATCGTACGCATAGTCCGGTGACTTGTCTCTATACGCAGGGGTAGCTGTAATTTTAGCCACTGGGCGTGGACGAACTAGCCCTCGAGGACGCGGCAGAGTCCCACCACCTTCGTACGAACTGTCGTTGGTCGGTGTAATGTCACCGTCGTCGTACGAGCGTCGCCATTGACCCCCGACGTAGTACAGACCGGCGTCAGGTGAGAACGTGGAGTGGGAGCCGCGTTCTGAGGGATCTTCCAAACTTTCTAGTGACTTGCCGCGAGGATGACGGATCTGTGAACATTTTATAGCGTCGTTAGTTTTATTAACACTTCGGTAGCAAGATCCTACGTAGGCATTACAAACTTTGTGACTAATATGAAATTGTAATTCTTAGAAGTATATTAACATGGATAAAAACATTAGGTAATTATATAAATTGATAGAATACAAGTTAGTTACATAGCATCAAAAACGGCCCCAATCGTCAAAAACAAATTCAAGTTCATGCCGAATTCTTTCACTGATTCGTGATGTTCGTTAGTTATTTACAGTGTGTCAATACATGCGTGCTTATTAGTAAGGTAAATACTCATAATAAGTAGATACTGTATAGCTCTGACACTTCTTTCTGAACCTACACCTGCGGTAGACTGTGAGGGTAAATGCAGCTCACAGTGTACGACTTCGTGAATGCCTTATATTCACAACTACCTAGATAATCTTCCCTGACGAAAAGTTTTCTCGCAGTCTTTCTTCGAGTCGAGGATCAGAAGTTAACGCAGGGAAGGTCCAGAAAGAAGTGATACCACTACCGTGCAGACTATCACAATTCACACAGAAAAACAAAACACTGCGGTGTCTATAGGACAAAACTGGTGCACGTTAAAAGCTGTGCTCTGTGCAGGAAACTGGCGAACGCCAAAGAGGTTCTCATACCTGTATGGGGATCAGGTCAGTGCCACATATGGGCGTCGGTATTGCATCAAACTTTAGGTGGTTTAGGTCAGGGGGCTTATGGTAACTCCTCGTCTGCTGCCACTGCTGGTATTGCTCCCTCGGATATAAAGTCTAGCCGAAATCAGCCGAATATGTCCGAAGTGCGTTTGTGTTTGGAAAAAGAAAACAAAACAAAACATTCACATGCTGCTTGGGCTGTGGTATGGATGCAGCGATGGTTGGTGGGTGGTGGAATGCTGGTGAACGGACAACTCTGCGATTGCATACTTGACTTGAGAAAGGAGGACTCAAGTCCATGTTAGGTTTAACGTGCACATCATAATTGAGGGTAAAGGTCTATTTACCAACCAAATACATATACCTCTAAACATACAAAATGTACCTAAAGGTTTATATACGTGCAATATCTGATTTAGTGCTATGCATCTTTTTGTCCAAAATCGGTACAGTTCCGCGTCTTGTTTTCATTTGTTTGGTAAGAGCAGTCGCAAAGTTGTACAAAGTTCGACCAGCGAAGTGAATTCTAGAGTGATGGATGATAGACGTAGGTCTAAGCGAAACATCTGAACGCATTGGGAAAATGTTGGTTACTGTTAATAGATTTATAGCTTTTTATCGAAAATCTGTCCTAATGAATTGCTCTTCCTGATATATGTCCAAAGCTATAGGTGCAGCAACAAAATATAGCTGTATTGTAATGTTGGATGAATAATCTTCACAAACTTTCGCCTATTTTTTAATTAGTTCATAAATAAAAATATGAAAGCTCTTGTTAAAGTTACAATTTGTTAGTTAGATTAAAAAATCATTAGAATTTTTGCTTAAATAAAATATGTTTCGGTCTAATTAATAAATATATTTTGCTATTATTTCAGTTTTTTAACTGTAATTTAAAAAATACTCTTATTACTTGAGAAATTTAAATGATTTAGCATTGGATGAAGGTGAATGTAAAATGTGTGGAAAAAACAACAAAATTAAAAATATTGTTTCAAAGAAAAGTGATGCATTTAAAATAAATTGAAATTGAAGGAATTGAAATTGAAGGAATTGAAATTGAAGAAATCTAACATTTATTCTAAAACACTTTCTAGAAGGGTGATGAAAGCGGAAACAAAATCCGCTGTCATAAATCTATTTATCAATATCAGACTAATTCTAAAACATCACTAGGGGTAGAGTATAGAGGTAACTTGTCTATGGTACTGACCTGTCCCGGCTGTATCCTGGTAAAGTCCAGTGAACCCTGGTTACTGATGCTTCTCTTTCCTGCTCGGATGTCCTTGACTCTTTTGATAGCAAGGAGGATTTTCTTTTGATGACCGAGCCTAACTATACCCATATCTTCTAAATCCTGGAAAATTTAAAAAGTATGGTTTTTGTAAACTGTCACAAAATAGGACATAATCCTCGGTCTATAAAGAAAAAGACTTTATTGAGGACTTGTCTAACTACCACCAATTAGGTACCACCATCCCTATTTTTGCAGCTAAGCAGCTTGGTGTGGTCCGATTTGAAGAGTGTGGATGTCGGTGAAATTACAGACACATGAGGCTTAACAGTACACGTCAGGTCGATGGACGCAGAGCAGTGTATCGTAAGGCACGTTCTTAACGAACATAACCGCGAGGCCTTGTTATAGGTGATGGTAACCACTTAAACATCAGGCGGACCATCTACTTGTCCCGTCAATGAGTTGTATAAAAAAACTGTATGGCTTAGTTTGATGGGACACAGAACAATGTATCGAAAGGCACGTTCTTAACCTGCGAGGCAATACTTTTTTATTATTCCTTACGAGGCATTTCATTGTTATACGTAATAGTAACCACTTAACATCAGGTGGGCCAACTACACGTCCCAACAGCAGTCGCATAATCTGTTATGAGAAGTGTATTGAGTATATATTCTTACCTCCCAGGCCAGCTGTGTGACGTCATGTACAGTACGATACCCCTGAGCAACTAGCGCAGGGCCATACTCCTCAAGTCGAAGCAACCGCAGCCATTCTTCTAACGATCCCTGCAATAGTGATATAGTATTTTGAAAAAGTAAATTTATATAAACGTGACCTTGTGGAAGTCCATTGTAAAAGTATAAAACAGGCAAGTAAATATATAGTTAGCTAGTTTTGACATTTAATCTAGTACCCATAACACAAGCTCTGCTTAGCTTGGGGCTAGATGATGTTGTGTGGATTGTCCAGCATTATTATTATTATTTTTATTTAATCGCCTATTTTATACTTATAGTTTTTTTGAAATTCGTAATTCTAGCCTATCCAATACCTATAATAATGTCTGTTCTGAGTAGTTCTAAATATTTTGGGAACAATTTGAGTGATAAGCTTTTTCTGGCTTTGCAGTTTCTTTTTTAGACCTAAAGGAAACTGAGATTAAGTAGTGAGAGTATGGGTGAGCTTATATTAACACCCTACTAATATTATAAATGCGAATGTTTAGATGGATGGATGGATGGATGGATGGATGGATGGATGGATGGATGGATGGATGTTCTTCTTTCACGCTCTAACCAGAGGACCGATTTGGATGAAACTTGGAATAAATATAGATTGTTATCTGGAATAGGACATAGGCTACTTTTTATCCCGAAAAAATTACGGGAACGGGAATAAACTGCCACGCGAGCGAAGCTGCGAGTGGTCTTTAGTTATTATTAATTTGTAAAAGGATCATACAAAAACCGGTAGAACCCAAACTGTAGGTTTGTTGGTTCTTCTAGGTTTGGTCGCGAGGAACTGGCGCTAAGATTCATCTAGCTTAAAGACGTTTTAAGATGATCCCTGCGGATGTTACTAAACAAATACTTTTTGACTTTGACTTTGAATCTTTTTACGTTTTTTTAAATTGTTGGACATAGTGGAGTATTTTTAGAAATTTCGCCTAGGCCTTACACATACTTTTTAAATAAGAAATCCTCATACCGGTATGTAATCAGGCAGGTTATCAGGAACGTTCAGGTTCGCCAGTTCAGCCTTTAACCTTTTGCGATGGTTGGGTTTCTTGATCCCCACAGCCGTGAGGTCTTCGGGAGTCATCCTTGTGACTGTAGGGAGGTCGTAGCCCGCATCTATGAATAGCCTCGCGTATTCTTCCATTTGGAGTTCCGCTAGACATGCGTGGATTATGTCCGTGTCCTGAAATAGAGAAGGTAAGGATATCAAGGTATCTTATCTAGCTAACTAAACTTTTACTCTTCTAACTATTGCTTATCTAGAGATTAAATAAAGCTTTCTTTCTGCAGGTCTACTCTTAAAATCGAAAGACGAAGTTTCGTATTGTCGTTTTTTACCCTTGGGGTATTTTAATATAGTATAAGTTTGATTAAATATTTAATAAACCCTCTCGATAACGCAGTTAGTTAGTGCATCCCCTTCAAGAGTCGTGGGTTCAAATCCCGCTCGAGGATATAATTTTTGGGATACTATAAAAAAAGTTTTATACTTACAGGTAAGCCCTGTGCCATCATAGCCCGCATTCTATCTGCCAGGTCCCCACAATGGCAGGCTGCGTGGTGATGGTGCGGCATACGGCCTGATGCCCTCCCGCTGTCTAAGGACGCTGAGGAGTGACGGGAGCCGGAGCCAGCTGACCCTGATGAGGAACCAGGACTGTCGCGGCCAGGGCTCTGGAAGTTGTGGTTAGTTTGTTAGGTTTCAAATACGATCGAAAGACAAAATACGAAGTTACGCCGATTTTATTAGTAGTAGGGCTAAACGAAATCACATTTGCATCATCACATTTGCCTTGTAGGTCATGCACGTTAGGTACGTGCCCTACGATGCACTATACTGCGTCCACCAATCTGAGGCATACTGGTGTTAAACCTCATGTGCCTGTATTTCACCGGTACCCATACCTTTCAAACCGGAACACAGGAATGCGAGCATCACTACTTAACCTTTACACAGAGTGCTCTACTACTACTAAAAACTATGTAATTCCACTTTACCTGCGTCATATCAATTCCCTGGTCATCGCTAAGAGCAAGTTGGTGATGGTAATAGACTGCTGCTTTATGTGTGAGCGGCTGCGACGGCGGTGGGAAGGTGAAGGTGCCGCCTCCAGCCGGACTCTTGCCGAGGCTGCCACTGGCGCCGCTGACTCCGGACACCCCGGACACTGTGCTGCCATAGTCTGAGTGGTCATCTGGAAAAAGCAGATATGAAAGAATAGAATGAATAAAAATACTTTATTGCACACCTTTACAAACTAACAAAAAGAAAAACTTACAAAAACAAATAAATATATGTACAATAGGCGGTCTTATCGCTCGTAAGCGATCTCCTGCATACAACCTTTTTTTTATAATGTGTTGTTAATTTTCACTTAACATCGGATGTGCCATCTGCTTGTTCCATTAACCAGTCACATAAAAAAAAGGTAGGTACCTCGTGTATGCGAAGGCGTGTCCGGCGGCTGTGGGTACGCTTGCTCCTCACACGAGGCATACCCCTGCGAACCGAAGCTGGAGCCCGAGTGTCGGTGCTGCGGTGTGCCGAATGCGTCGCCGGGCACCGCCGGCGGAGGCACACGCTTTGCCGTCGCCGTCTTGCCGGCGCTGCCACCGCGTGACATTCCGCCCACTGGAACAGATAGATATTGATTAGTGTGTGGGTTGAGTACAAATCATTGAAACAGATAATACTAAACATTTTATCGATAATCTTTAGAAATTATACGTCACACCTTTAGGTTTTACCTCGGTTAAAACAGTGCATTAAACATAGGTATTAACATATTTTAATAAATAAAAAGAAAAAATCTATTCAAATAATCTAAATAAATTGAATTCAATTACGTATCTTAAAAACGATATGCGACAGTTAAATGAATTATTTATTTTAGTTACAATAAAACATGTAGGACCGAATATTTTTGCTCCATCATTATTACATGCATAATCCTTAGGACCGAAAACAAACAGTTATCAAACTCCTAACCCTTCGACCGGACTGACAATCTCTTATCTAGTTTGGACAGGTCGGCCTGCAATCTACTGATGAGCTTTTCATCCCGTTTTCGATTATCGAAAATGCCTTCGTTTATCGTTCAGTCGAATCAGTTTGATTATGTCGATAAGTCAAAGTCAAGATCCTTGGCTAGATACTACATTTACTATTTACTTGATTACTTACACAGTTACAAAAGGCGCGACTGGCCTTCTTAAAAACTTTATATTGCTTAAACTGAGGTCTGTCACTGTTTGTCATTTCCTATTGATAAGAGACTAAGAATATGGACTTCTTATTCTATGATAAGATATGACATTTATTCATTCTTTATTTATATATTGTTTCGAAGTAAGGCCATATATGTTTTCTGTCCAGCACGATCTTGAACTGTCTTGAACACGATAAACGAAGTTTCGCATTATTGTTTTGAGTTACACTGAGCGACATGTCAGGCAGCAACAACTTGATTGTGGAATGGGTTTTGAAGGCCCCGCAGTGTAACTTAAAACGACAATACAAAACTTCGTGTACACATTCAGGAGTAGATCGTGCACGCTATTTCCACTTAGGGCAAAAATTTATAAAAAACCTTTTAGATTTTTTCTTACGCTCATATCATCCTTTCATTGTTTAAAAGAAGCTTGTTTACCGATATCTCCAAAGACACAAGTAAAGACATTACATTGGATATAAATAAAGTTAAAAACGAGCTTTAAAAAAATAGAAATTGGCTCATTTTAACTCGCAGGCACGGTAGACATCCCTTCAAAGCCCTTAGTACCAAGTACTTTCTATTTTTTTGAGAACGTCTATGGGGGTTAGTCAGCCTTTAAAGACATGAAAAAGAAGACTAAGAAATTATCACAATTTACTGTGTATATTTCTGAGTTTTGTACGATGTTTCTGTCACAAGCCGCGGTTATTTATTCGGTTGGCTAGGGCAGCACTAGTAATGAGGTAAGGAGTCATCAATCATGGTGTAGATTAGGTGAATCGGATCGAACCAGAACTAATTGCTTAGCTAAAACGATGGCGTTAATGGGGAAATGGACGGGAAAAAGCTAAATTTAATTAAACGCCTGTCTGATACACGTGTGGGCATAAATTTGTAAGAAATCATCTTGAAGGACAAAGAAGAAAATAGTATAGAAAAAACAAATATTTTATAATAAGTTTGAAAAACGTTCTACGCTAAAAACAAAACAAAAAAGTTTTTTTTTAATTTTTTATTTATACAACTTGCTGATGGAACACGCAGATGGCCCACCTGATGTTAAGAGTATGTATAACATCAAAATTAATAAAGCAAATACTTCTTCTTTCTTTCTTTCATTTGTCTACTCGAAGTGAATAATGTAGGATGTGTTTTCATTTGTTGTTGTTATTATACATTATTTTTATGTAAAACAATGTACTAAATAAAATATATGTTTAGTACAGATTAATATTGTTCATACTTGTAGTGTCCCTAGGATACGTTTTCTAAAGATAAGTAGAGTAAAGAATTAGTAGTAATGTAAAATTATGTTTTTATTAATATCAAAATGGACCAAAAAAGCATTTCGACATATTCGATCTCATTGCACGGATATCGCTTTCTTAAACGCATTCAATTACTTACTGGCATGCATCTGAATATGGATGCAATTAAAAAAAAACATAAATTGTCTTCATTCGCATTCAATAAGTGATAATGCGTGACAAATTGCATCGAATTGAAAGTCATTTGCATTCATAACAAGGCATTAAATTCGTTGAAATTTTATTGGGATTATTACAAAATCCCACACGGCCGGTGACTTATGAAGTTTTATAAAAATATGGTATTTCAACGCTAATTACACGTGACAAAATATCTTCCCACATTTCGTCAAAGACAGTACTAATTGACTGTAAAGTCGGAAACCACCGGAAGTAGGCACGTCACTAGCAGGTTATCCGGTAATCTGGTAAACATTAATTACCACCCACTGCTGTGGCAGATATTTTATAATCTGTACCACTGTTATCACCTGGTCTAGCTTTCCTTGGATTATAAGGCCACCAAGAGAGATTGCAATATTATACCTGTGTAATAAGAAGTAGTCTAAATACTCCAGGAACGTGTATTTTGCTGTTTATTTTATGATGTATTGTCGATATTGATGCTGAGAAAACGGGCAAAAAGAGTTAATTTTTTTTCGCGTTTTGAATTTTTTTTTAAAATCAGAATCGTAGTCTGAATGCCCAGTTTCAGGTTTCAGAAGTAATCTTTTTACACCCCATACATTGTCATCCTTGTAGATGGCTTGCCTCTAGCGCTTTCTTTTTGTGTATGGCCATTTTCACCACGGAGCGGCGGCGTAAAACTGCTTCTAGTCTTGTTGATATAATTACTTAGAGGAAGGAATTAAAGTAAAGTACTGTAGAATAACAACCGTACCGTTCATCGTAGAACCGACAGCCGTTGGGGAATAAAGGTTCTCGAAAGGCGACCACGAACCGGAAGACGAAGCGTAGGACGTGCTCCTACCCGATGGACTGACGACATTGTTAGAACCGCGGGAAGTCGATGGATGGAAAGGGCTCAGAATCGTTCTTCCTGGAAACGTGTGGGGGAGGCCTATGTCCAGCAGTGGACTTCTATAGGCTGATGATGATGATGATGACTGTTGAATATAAAGCTTATTAACACTAAACGGACTAACTAAACACCCATAGATAGATACATTTCCAAGAACCTATTGGTTTTACACAAGAGTTAGCTGTAAATATCACATTTTATTGTTGCAATTTGCAATCAAGAAACTTACAAGCGCTAACTTATATTGCTGCATAAAGAAGTCTACTACATAATTACTACCGGCACAAGTTACCCGACAGATAACTAGATACCTTGCAGATAAACAACCGATCATGCCTTGACATCACTTAGATTCTAACTAGCAATAAGTGAAACGGTGACGCTTCCGATAAACACTCAGGAACCTACTAATTATCTACTATTACCGACACATGAATAAAATTACAATTTCCTCGATAAAGAATACTGTAGATTGCACAAGCACATGAAAGCTTTAAAGGAGGATTAAAAAACGCCACCTCTAGATAAGAATAATAATAAGAATTAAATAAATATTTAAGGAGGCTCTCATACAACAAACGTGTTTTATTTGTGGTTTTTGTTATAGATCATGGCACGGAACTCTTCGTGCGCAAGTCCAACTCGCACTTGGCCGGTTTTTTTTGACAGTTTGCGATCGTGCTAGCTAACGGTGGAGGGCTGATATTATCCTACTAATATTGTAAACGCGAAAGTTTGTAAGTATAGATGGATGGATGGATGTTTGTTACTCTTTCACGCTCTAACCAGTAGACCGATTTGGATGAAATTTGGAATAAATATAGATTATAACTTGGATTAACATATAGGCGATTGCTACTTGTTATCCCGAAAAAATAGCGGGAACGGGAAAAAATCGAAGCTGCGAGCGGCCGCTAGTTTTCATAATAATTATTGAGGATGCGTTTGATCAATTAGCATAAGAAACGCGTCTTTGTTTGATAATGTAATCTCACTGGTTAGGTCATAATCGTATTAGTCGTAGCTAATAGGCAGCCTTAAAAGCCCGTCAAGCCTAGCTCGTAAATATGGTAATATAAGCTTGAATCAATAATTTTTCCACTGGATTCTCACGGGAAGAAACTGTGGGTGATATAATAAAATGGTAGAGTGAATTGATTTAATTCACGTTTAATACTATGTTGGTTTATAAACAGCTAACATTTAATGAGATTGGGTTCCAAAGTTGTTTTCAAATTGTTTCTATCGCCTACTCAGTTTGACAATAAATAATTGCATAACTGGGTTTTTTTGGCTGTTTTTTTATCTACTTAACGTCAGGTGGGCCATCTGCTTGTTCCATCAGCAAGTCAAAAAAAACTATTGTTTTCTTCGTTGGAAATTCTATAGAATAATGTTCATGACACACACAAATCCACAACCTATGCAGAAGGTAGAGCCATTACCAACTGAGCTGCGAGAGCCAGACTAAACCAGCTCTAAGAAAAGCTAAAAGTACTACTTATGTACTTTTATATTCTATCTATAACTATTTCCAATAAAATGTTAATCGGCGTCTTGTGCAATTTAATTTCTTACTAGTACTTAAATTAATAACATTTCAAAACGTGAATGCTTAAAGTAATAACAGATAAGTTATAGATTAGATGCCGTAGGTTGAGTTGTTTCAGAAGTGTTTAAGAGATTTCATTTTGTAATTATTTCAGCAAACATAACCGGCAGCCGATTCTATTAAATGATTAGACAACCTAAAATAATACCTAACATAATTTATATGCTCAAGTAATCGTATTTTAGTCTCTTTGTATTTTGTGTCAACCTCTAGTAGTAAATACCCTTTTAAATATTATTGCCGATTTTGCCAAGAAATACCTGAGCGATCCTCTTTGGCAACTTTTAAACTAGAGCTCAAAAACATAATAATTTAAAATAAAAAAAAATATATATCGCGACCGATAAATCTTCTATTGTGATTTTTAAATGGTTATGCAAGAAAGTATTTGGGCACAATTCTTGCAGTCAGTGATTTAAATTCTGTTTTCTACCTATAGTAAAGACCTGCAGTTAGAAAACAGAGTTATTATATAATGCGATATTTGTATAAGAAACAAAGTAGTTTAAAGTGGTGCTAAATATTTTATAACATCCCAGTCCAGTATATTTGTAAAAGGAAATAAATGAGTTTTTATTATTATTATTATTTTGCCTAACCAATTGATCATACAATGTTATTTCGGCTCATTTTCATTCGACGCTGATGAAGATATAATCGCATCACGCCAGGACGACAGACTGCGTTTACGTTTTTATTAACCCAAGTGCCCCTTAATTGGCCAGTGGCCATTAAAATTACAACTAATAAGAGAGCATCCGAGTTTGTAACAGCTTAATTGTCAAAACTTTAGAAGAAAATAAATAAATAAAACTATGGCTGACTGACAAGAGAATCAACGAACATCTTGCATATCTTAGCCAGAATTATATTAGAAAAAAAAATTGTGCTTTAGACCACACGACTGAAGTAAAACTTCTTTAATATACGAAACGTAACTGGCTATGAGAGAAAGTCGCATAAGAAATATTACTTCAAATATAGTAGTAGTTATAGCAGGAATGTGCCACCAGCAAGCAGTAACATAAAAATAGGAGTGTGTAAATAAATTCGGAGTGAAGCTTCCTTTTCTGGAGTAACTTAATTCTTATGAGCAGTAGAAGTAAGACACTTTAAGGTATAGCAGAGAGTACTAACAGTGTTCTAGCTAGCAAGAGAATACTTATAAAAGTTTCATTAGGTAGGTATATCAATATAAAATTCTACATAAATAAAAGATAAACGTTTTACTCTACCCCAAGTATGGTACTAGACTCCGCCTAACTAATGGGCCGTCCATTAGTCGGCCAGAGTGTAGTACTCAATAAGTATGCGGGTCTAATTGAGTACATCGAGAGAATAATCGTGAAGTGGAAGTGCATTTTGTCTTGTATAGTTTACTGTATCGATTACACTGTTTTTACTTTTTAGTGTTTTTAATCAAACAGGTACAGTGTATCAGTCGCTCTACCCATCGGCAGCTAACATGTCAATTTGCAATGTCTTTTCAGTACTATTCTTTAGGTGTAGGTATTGCGTTACTAATCTTTTTCTCGCATACGTGTAAGTTGTGGAATAAACTTTCTTCTGCTGTCTTCCCTAAGAGTTTCAACTGGGGACCTACCAAAATGGGTAAATAAATTACATGAATGTTTATGGTCATTTTGACATATCATCTAGCAAACCAAGCATTGGACCAGGCCCAGATTTGCTATAGAATATCTGTCATACTTGACACAAGAGACTGGATTTTGATACAGAAGATACGTGATCAGCCCCCAGATGACTGATATAATACATATCTATGTTTTTTTTGTAAACGCATAGTTGGAATATAATATAACACTCAGACAGAGTATAATAATAATAATAATAATGTGTTTTTATTGACATAAAGTTTTACAAGATAAAGTTTTGAATCCAGAGGTTCCCGTATAAATATCTGTTTTCATCACACAAATGGGGTGTCGGTGGAGGTCGAAACCATATCCTACAGCGCAGAAGGTAGAGGTACTGCTACTACTAGACTGTGAGACCAGTCAAAATTTTTCCTTGAAAGGCTGGCAGCGCATCAACATCGCTTCTTGTGTTGCAAATGTCGGTCGTTGGGCGACATTTTGGTGGTTTTAACATATAACCAAGCATAGTATGTAGTAGGAAAATACCAATACAAACATAGTTCGTGTTTTATTGCTTTTCAACTCTGTACCTACTGCAACACTTTCCCAAAACACGTCGAAACAAAGGGCACTAACGCTCATTAGGACGAAACAATTAGATATCGGCCTCCTAATGGCGCCACAATTAGTTCATTGCACTACCCATGGACCCAACCCAGAGTATGTACCAACCTAATTTAAGGGCATACTGGTAAAGGTCTGCTTACATAATGCCTGTCTTCATGTTCTAAGCATGTTTGCGTTGATGTATCGTGTGGTAATATTTTGTTCGAGAATAAATCCACAAATCGATAAGATACTAATTTATAATGCGAAATGTCGCACATTTGTAATGCTTCACGCCTAAAACACTAAGCCGATCGAAACGAAAGTAGGCACGCATATTCGTAAGCAGCTTGCTATTTGCAGACTTTTTATGTATAACGGATTAGTAATTTAATTAAATAAGGAAACTAGTATAAAGTAACAAAAAGTTTATAGTAAAAAGTGAGGTCTAAAAGTGCAAAAACAAAAATGTCCGGGCTGCAACAGAAGCGGACGCCTCGATGGACAATGCCCGCTTGTTGCTCTTCACCCATCTTTCTATCCCACCGCGCCACGAACCAAGACGCATGTCGTTGGCACAAATAGCACAATGGGACGACAGGAATTGAACTCGGTGCTCGCGATCGGCAGCTGACGGGTGATATCGCGCGGCCAAACAGCACATGAGTACAAGGTCGAAAATAAGATACGGCTTACGAGTTTAATAAAGCGCCATCTATCGGCATTTTATGTATAACTTTAGGTCATTGACGTTTAAGTACGAGAATTTATACATAAAGTTACCTGTAATTATAGTGATGCATCTAATTTATCTTTATATTCAGATACAGAAAACGATTTGCACTCTGTTATAAAATGTATGTAAGTAGATTTCAAACGCAGCTCTAATACAAAACAATGAATGGAAATTATCGGAAAAGTTACGTTTTGTTTATCGAAGCCTCTTTGGGGAAGACAGGCGAAAGGGAAAAATGGCGTTTACGTTGTAAATTCCCTTTGCTATTTTACACGAAATTTAGGACACGGTTGGCTGTCCACACGTGTAATTTGCGAACGTGTTACGAATTTACATTGTTTTAATGAAATTGTATTTTACAAAGATTTTTTTTTCAAAACAGTGGTTTTATCTTTTATCTTGCTTGTCGGTCTAAGTTTTCAAATTTATTTGCATGCATATTTTCATAACATTTTGCATTTTTGCCAGACATCGCGATGCTGTGATTCCAAAGTACCCGATTTCATTTCAGACTTCTTCGTAGTACCTACATACCTTATTAGTTTACAATAAACGTACATAATTTTACTTTGAACATAATTTAATGATATTGCACATTAAAAAAATAACTCTGTTTTCTTACGGCTTTTTTTTACTATAATTAGAAAACAGAATTTAAATCACCGATCGCGGGAAATAAGTACCTACCTTTTGAGCAACGTTAGAGTCATCAGATAAACATAGCTTGTGTAGGTATCGTTCATGAATACAATAATAATAAATGAATAAGTATTTTTGTAGACATTTTACACATTGACGACCGATGTGGCGCGGCGGGCAATTGTCCGCCTGCGACGCAGAGGTTGCGGGTTCGATTCCCGCCTTGGGATAAATGTTTGCATGATCTGCAAATATTTATTCCGGGTGTTCTGGGTATTTTCTACGTATAATAAAAAAATATCTATGTATGTAATGAGTTGTATTAAGTATATCAGTCATGTAGTACCCATAACACAAGCTCTGCTTAGCTTGGGGCTAGATGATGCTGTGTGGATTATCCAGCATTATTTATTATTATTATTTAACATACATGATGTGTAAAAATGTCTACATAAAGCCCTTATACGCCTACCGTTCTTTTCTTATTAACCAGCGAATCTCGAACCGAGTGTGTGATGTTGCAACTTTTACAAGATCTGACGAATCAATCTGATAGCAACAGTAAACACGTATCGAATTTCAATAAAGCCGAAATTGCAATTCCAATTAAAACAAGAGACTTCACAATTCAAATTAAACTTTATTTTCACTTAAAATTAAATAACTGGCAACATTGGTAACCCAATATTAAAATTGCACATCGCTCCGTGACGTGCCAATGGGGAAAGGGATATAAATTCAGACAGTATACTACTACCAAATTAAAAATGTAATTAAAATTGGTAGATGCCCGCGGGGAGGGCCGACCTCATTAAATGGTCAGGTAATTAGCAATTTTGTAAACGACCTTATTCATTAATTTCGAGGGGTAAGTTACCACAGTGAAGTTACTGCTCCATTTTACTAAGCGCACATTTTCAGGGAAAATTTTATGGTTCCACAGAAACTAATGTGTGATTTATACACTTAATATTTTAGTGAATAACATGCATACCATAATTATATTAAAGTACATTGGACTCCTGACTTGAACAACATTGGCCTAGCACCTAGCACCATAGCACTAACTAGCATAGACTATAACTAGCATTGTAGATTAGAAATTTATTTTAAATATTTTTTTACACAAAAAGGAAGGAGATAGGCGAACTTAATGCTAAATAGCATTTTCTTCCAGTTAACCTTGTTTAATGTGGATTGGGTGGGCATTTTACACTTTAATAGACACCGCATTTTTACCATTAGTCAGGATGACCAGGAAGCTATTAAAACTTCTTGAATGGTCCGTTGATCGCACTTATCGTTAAATGTCACAAGTAGATGTATATTTCCTATACATTCGCCTAGTTTCCTATGTGGACCGGCGACGCTTGCAACTCTAGTCGCCTATAATCCAGACAATATGTCACCTCTAAGACCCCGTCGTGTCACTCCTAGGCTAATGGAGTGAGATGGAAGATAAGCTTTCCTTTGCGTGTCTAAAGTACCGGAGTACTGTGCTTTATCTGATGACAGATAACTTTTGTTATCATAATAGGTATGGATGACACAAAGTCAAAGTCAAAAATCATTTATTCAGTAATATCCGCAGGGATCATCTTGAAACGTCTTAAATCTAGGTAAATGAAAGCGCCAGTTCCTCGCGACCAAGCCTAGAAGAACCGGCAAGAAACTTACGGCTTGGTTCCTACCGTTTTTTTGTATGATTCTTTTACAAAGTAATAATAATGTAAATAATGAAACTCCAGTGTGGTTGTGGTGCCAATCTAACATAATAAGGTGATTGCAAGAAAGAAAACACAAACCAAAACGCCATTGGGAGATACAAAAACAAACTTTTTCAATTAATTTCCACCCAGTTACGACATTCCTTTTAAGAGGCCAGCATGTCTTATCAAACCAATTCCAATTTCGTTCACGTTATTATCGATTTTCAACCGTGCACCGGTATCCAGGGAAAGTGGCCCTACGGATGTGACAGCCACCACCATAGATTAACTAGCAGGTTCTACGCAAACCACACAGACTAAAGAACAGTTTCTACGCCAAGCACACAGTATAAAACGACAGTTTCTATTTAAGATCTCTGATAGTACACCGGCTACGGACACTGTGAGCGACGTTATCTGCACCCGCGATATACGAAATACGGAAAAGCCATATTATTCCAATGTAACGAGGAAATGTGGTCGCTTTACCGGAATTTAGATCGGTTTCGTACGACAGATCGGTACAATCGCATTTAGAAATTATAAATGGTTTTATAATTGAATGGGAAACTATACTATAACAGGTTAGTTTCACTAGCACATTCAACGGTTGAGTTGACAAACCAATTCTATTCGACATGTCTTATAAGCAATAACTGAAGTACAATGACAAATGGCTAAAGTAACCGTTGGTTAAAGTAAACACAGTAGATAGATAGATAGATAGAAGATAGACCGATAGAAAATACTTTATTGCACACCACAACTTAAGGATAAACAAGTATACATAAAACTTAAACATAATGCTAACATACAATGGGCGGTCTTATCGCTAAACAGAGATCTCTGCCAGACAACCTTTGGATGAAATGGACTAATGAAGTTAACAAGGGGTGCTTTGTGTAATAGAAGATACAAACAATAAAAAATAAATAAATAATGAATATATAGTTAAATGCATAGTTACACAATAATATAATTACAAACAAAACAAAACAGTATTATGTATATTATGTACAATACACCAAGGTTCAATAAAAAATCGTTTGCTAAACAAGAAAGCGTCTTGTTATTTTTGTTGAATGCAAGCAATTGTAGAGTTTGCATAAAAGGTTGTAAACAGCAATTTTCTCATTCGCCTCGTCTCCCCAAGGGGATACTTTGGTAAACAAAACCGTAACTTTGTCGATAATTTTACACTTTTGTTGTTTGAACGGGGAATTTCGTATGCGTTTAAAATCTACAACCACGAAACAAGCCTACCTCTAACCTACCTACGTAAGCCATTATTGTTACTACCTATGGTAAAATTACAGGCTTTTCAGATCTATATACCACTTATAGGAATCTTCATCCTGACTGACTGACATATAGACGGGTTATTCCTAGACAACGCACAGCTTAAACCACTGGTCGTAAGGATTTGAAATTATACTCGTCTTAGTCTTAAGACTGTAGAGGTGTACTAAAAAAGGAATCCCCAAAATTCAACCTCTAGCCGGGGGTTGAATTTGTTTAAAAATAGCTTCATGTGGACGTGGTTTGCAGAAGTGTTTTAAGAAAGACTTAAAAATTGGGGGGGGGGGGTTGATGTTTGTATGAAAATAAATTCACGCGCACGAAGTCGCGCGTTTCGCTAGTAATTTGAAAAGTATGAAAAATAAATATCGACGTTTTAATCGTCTCCCATTCGGTAACGGTATTGTGATAAAATATTCAATTATTCATTAGTTTTTTTAAATTAATCGAAGTTCGAATTCTATTGATAATTCATGATAATCAGAAGCTTAGCTGGCAACATTATGTAAAACAAATTGTTTCAAATTTGTCACTTCTGCATTTTTTATGTCAATTACTAAAATATTTGTTTATAAGATTGATGAAAAAATTTGTGGAATGTCCGCTCTGCTTTTAATGGTTTAGTTTCGTTCAGACAATCATGCGGTGTGAATACCTCATTGGTGACCCAAATTTAATTTACTTTCAACATTTTTTTATGCAACTAGTTTATAGAACTAATATCGTCAAATTCAAGTTTCGATCGTGTTCGTTTTCAAATGATATTCTTCAAATTTATTAAAACAAACGATAGTATAACGACAATACACACTAACGCTATTTTTATTTGCTGCAATTATTATTTATTTTAGCTTCAGTGACAAAGACTGAGGAGCGATAGGTGGTACGAACATGCTATGAGGAGGGATGAAAGCCATGTAACCAGAAGAGCGATCAATATGTTTGTGGATGGATGAGGGTAGAGGTAGGCCAAAGAAAAGATGGATGAACTGTGTGAAAGATGATGTGGATAAAAAAGAGTGAATACAGATATGACGGCAGAGAGGAATGAGCTCCCCTGCCCTGAAAAATTCTGGGTGTTCCCCTAGAAGAGCACCGCCCAAATAGTCCGCCTTAGAACAAGGAATAAAAAAAGCTCGTGACCTAGAAGTATTACAGTTGAAGCTTGGGTAAAACCGCAAGCTAGAGGCCCTTACTCGCAGTCACACAAGCTGCTAAAGACCCGATTGGTTGAATAAAAGAAGCGAACACGTTACCCCCCACATAAAGTGGGATAATAGCAGGAAGATGAGATATTATTAATTTTACCTACCGAAGCGGTTAATTAGCGTTTAGTGATAAATATATTTATTTGGTTACGGCAGTGCGATAGTGATCAGAATATTGATGAGGTTATTATTAGCTAAGCATTGATTTTATCAGCGATTTACGCAGGTGATTAGCGTTCGTTAAGGTTCATTCGTGTGAAACGGATTGGGGGATAAATGTCATCAAATTATTCATTATTATTCAAAAATATTTTTTTAACTAGCGAAACGCGCGTGTCTTCGTCCGCGTGAAGCTCATTTTATACAAACTTCAAACACAAAACTTAAATGCATCTTAGATTTAAGCACGTCTCAAGTGACGAATTTTTGACCAATTTTAAACAGTACTAAAATTTGAGTCAGGTTTATGTATGATGACAGCACTAAAACCTACTGAACTGAATAATGTTATGACCTTAATAATTTCTTGCTCTATGTAGAATTAAGATCTCCATTGGGACTTAATAATATCAAATTGTCATGCATGTAATTAAATTGTAACACGTGTCAAAGTGTCACTTGTCACATCGTAAGGCTTATTTGCTTAATGTTAACTGACTGCCTACTGAACAAAAGGTAGATAACGTTTAACAAACAAACTTACCAGCTTATCAGAGACTGCGTTTAGTCATGTTTTAAAATTAGGTACTTCCTAGCCTACTAATATTATAAACGCGAAAGTTTGTAAGTATGGATGGATGGATGGATGTTACTCTTTCACGCTCTAACCAGCAGTGGACCGATTTGGATGAAATTTGGAATAATTATAGATTGCAACCTGGATAAACATATAGGCTACTTTTTATCCCAAAAAAATAAGGGGACGGGAAAAAACTGGCACGCGGGCGAAGCTGCGGGCGGCCGCTAGTAGTGTTATAAAGGGGTTAGGTTCGTATGATCTAGAATGTAAATGATCTGTATGAGCAATGTGTGGGTGGAAAAAGCCTTAAAAAGTATACAAAGGGTACCGTAAGTTCGATAGTTTGTTTGCCTAATTATCTCTACCGTGAGTCCGAAACGGCCCGTACAATCGATATCGACATCCTTAGCACCGGGATCCGTTACTTAGTACAAAATGTAAAACTATGCTATCTGTCAAGCACGATAACAGTGACAAGTTTGGCATCGTTTTTGACAGTTTGCAACCGTGCTATAAGCTCACGGTAAGGGGGAAGGTCTAGAAGGTCTTAACTATACTAATATTATAAAAAGAAAATTTAATTATTTGATTGTTTGTTTGTTTGCATCCAATAGGCGCCGAAACCACTGGACCTATTTGGAAAATAGGCTATATTATATTATAAAATAATTGTCCCTAATTACTTAGTAAACCCGTACGAAGCCGGGGCGAGCCGCTAGTTTTTAGAATAAAAAAGGGTACAAACCACACGCCGGTATTTTGGTTCCGATGAATTGATGTTCAAACTTACCTGAAAAAAAAGATATTAACATAAGTAGGATGTAGGATATTTTCTTATTATTTTTATAAGGTATCTATAACATAGCATATATCTATAACATAGCATTGCCTCGCAGGTCACGTTCTTTAGGAATGTGCCCTATGATGCACTAATGTAATTTTGGTATACAGGTAAAATATTTATCAGTTATTCTAAGGTTAACATTTAAGCTTGCATACAATTATAGTATAGTATACTAGCAAAACGCGCGCTTGTTCGTCCGCGTGAAGTTATTTTCATACAAGTTTCAAACCCCGCTGTATCCGTTTAGGGGTTGAATTTCTTTCTTAGTACACCTCTACGCACCACGACAAACATACCCTGAAAATTATAGTCTTTTCGACCAGTGGTTTAGGCTATGTGTTAATAATAATAATAATGCTGGACAGTCCACACAGTCAGTGTGTAGTCAGTCAGTCAATCAGTCAGTCAGGACAAAGATTCTTATAATTGGTAGGTATGTCTATATGACCAGTGGTTTAGGCTGTACGTTGTTTACAGGGTTACAGGAAAAATCGTGCTAGATCCGTTAAGTATTAGTATTTATGTAGGTATCAAAATAATAGCAAATAAGTACTGGTAACGCCATCTAGTGTGAGAACGCTGTCTATTCATGTTTGTGTCATGAGCCTGTCAAAAATAAAAGTTAGTCTGCAGAAACCTACCTTTCGTGTTTTCATTATAGGTTATGGGCCATTTCTATTTTTCGTGAAATAATTGGTAAAATTCAATCCCAGGACTATAAACTATTGACAATCGAGTAATTTGTGCTGTGTGACTTGTGTTGGTCGGACTAGATTTGTTTAAAGTATAAACTGTGACGTGCAAAAGTATTTTTTATTTTGTCGTTGAACAAGTTCTCGAACAATGGCCGGCAGTTACATCGTAAACGTGCCCAAACTCAAGGGACGTGAAAACTATGGCGAGTGGGCGTTTGCCGCCGAGAATTTTCTCATTTTGGAGGGCATGGATATCAAGAAAAAAGACTGTGTGGCTGAAGCTGATGACAAAAAAGCAAAGGCAAAGTTGATCATGACTATTGATTCGTCTTTATATGTCCATATCAAAAATGAGAAAACAGCATATGATGTATGGGAGCGACTGAAATCACTATTTGATGATTCAGGTTTTCAAAGAAAAATCAGTTTGCTACGGCATTTGATTTCTATACGTTTGGAAGACAGTGAGTCAATGACTAGCTATGTCACTCAGATGGTGGATGCATCGCAGAAATTACAAGGCACGGGTTTTCAAATTACGGATGAGTGGATTGGGTGTTTATTGTTGGCTGGATTAACGGAAAAATTTGCCCCGATGATCATGGCTATAGAGCATTCGGGCATGACAGTTAGTACGGACGCCATCAAATCGAAATTAATGGATATGAGCACAGAGGTTGGCAGCTCTGGAAGCGGTGAAAGCGCATTTTTATCAAAAAGTTGGCAGCAGCGCAATAATAAAGGTGGCAGTAATGCAGATATGTCAAAGTCATCGTCAAATACATCAAAAACGTCAGTGTCGCAAAAATCTGTCAAAACGATTAGATGCTACAAATGTAAACAACTCGGTCACTACAAGAACCAATGTCCTGAAACAAAACAAAAGCAAGTAAATGCTTTTAGTGCTGCATTTTTGAATGAAAAATTCAGTACAGAAGATTGGTACGTAGATTCAGGAGCGAGTGCGCACATGACTCCTAGCAAAGAAAAGTTGTTGCGAGTTCGACAAGTATGTGACGTAAAAGAAATTGTTGTGGCGAATCAGATGTCTGTGCCAGTTGTATGTGTTGGTGATACACAAATCACTACAAAAGTGAATGATTCTCAGTTTGACATCACAGTAAGAGATATTCTATACATACCTAACCTAGCAACAAATCTGTTGTCAGTTAGTCGGTTGATAGAAAATGGAAATAGAGTAACATTCAAAACCAATGTTTGCCACATCTATAATCAACAGAATGAACTCATTGGAGTAGCAGATTTAGAAAATGGTGTGTACAAGTTGAATATGGTGAAGTCAGAGAAAATATTAGCTGCTGCAGTTCAGACTATTGATGCTAACCAATGGCATAGGAGACTTGGTCATATAAATAGTAGTGACTTACAAAAAATGAAAGATGGAGCTGTAGAGGGAGTGTCTTTTGATGAGAAGGCTAATATACAGAAGTCCAATTGTGAAGTATGCTGTGAAGGCAAGCAATCACGTCTGCCTTTCTTGCATAAAGGTCAAAGAAGTGAAAAACTGCTAGAATTGATACATTCAGATGTATGCGGGCCTATGGAAACTTACTCAATTGGAAAAGCAAGGTATTTTCTGCTTTTTGTCGATGATGCCAGCAGAATGGCTTTCGTATATTTTTTAAAAGAAAAAACCCAAGTGCTACAGTGCTTCAAGGAGTTTCAAAGGTTAGTAGAGAATCAAGTCGGAGCCAAAATAAAAATATTGAGATCTGACAATGGAGGGGAGTTTTGTTCCAATGAAATGGAAAATTATTTGAGGAATGCAGGCATCATTCATCAGAAAACTAACCCGTACACTCCGGAGCAGAATGGTCTCTGTGAGCGCCTCAACAGGACCATTGTTGAGCGTGCGAGATGCTTGCTGTTTGAAACAACGCTAAGCAAAGAATTTTGGGCCGAGGCAGTAAATACAGCAGTATACCTTAGAAACAGGTCTCCAGCTTCTGGATTAGGTCAAATGACGCCTTATGAGAAATGGACAGGGCAGAAACCTGACCTCAGCCATATCAGAGTGTTTGGCAGCCCAGTTATGGTCCATGTCCCTAAAGTAAAGAGAGTGAAGTGGGACAAGAAGGCAGTCAAGCATATTCTTGTGGGATTTGCAGATAACATTAAGGGTTATAGGTTATATAATCCAGAAACAAAGTGTGTAACCACCAGCAGAGATGTTGTAATTATGGAAAACGATAGTAGAAATTCAGACATGGTACAAGCTGTGGTGGAAGAAAAAGAAATCCCTAGAGAAGAAGATCAACCCGAAGAATCTATATTGGATCCAGCTGACACAACATTTAGACCAGAAGATACCATAAACACTTCTAGTTCTGATGAGTTTTTGGAAAGTATATCCAATGATGAGCTGACAGACGTTAGCCCCATAGGAAAACGTGAAAGAAAAGTTCCAATGAGGTATGGGTACAGCAATGTGTGTGTGATCAATGATATGGAAATATGCGAGGACAGCCTAACTTATGAAGAAGTTATGAGTGGAGCAGAATCTGCAGAGTGGTGTAAAGCAATGGAGGATGAGTTACAATCATTCCATGAAAATGATGCATGGGAATTGGTTAGCAAACCAAGTGATGGTAAAGTAGTACAATGCAAGTGGGTCTATAAAAAGAAGTTAAATAGTGATAACACAGTGAGATATAGGGCAAGACTGGTCGCTAAAGGTTTTACACAAAGAGAGGGAATTGACTATAAAGAAACCTTTTCACCTGTTCTTAAATATTCAACTTTGAAATTGTTATTTGCTATTAGTGTTAGCTTAAATTTAAAAATAACCCATTTGGATGTCACTACAGCCTTTCTCAATGGCCATCTCGAAGAAACTGTTTATATGCAGTTACCTCAGAATTTCAAATGTAAAGATAATGAAGGTAAAGTTTTGAAGTTAAAAAGGGCTATCTATGGCCTTAAACAGTCAGCAAGGGCATGGTATAAAAAGGTTGATGACTGTTTACAAGAATTTGGTTACAAAAAATCTGTTTATGAACATTGTTTGTTTGTAAAATCATCTGGAAATGACAGGACCTTTGTTGCATTATTTGTTGATGATTTTTTCATTTTTTCAAACTGTTCTAAAGAAGTTAATCACCTAAAAAGCCAGTTAAGTGCCAGGTTTAAACTAAAAGATTTAGGTGAATTAAGGAAATGTTTGGGTATGAATGTAAAGATAGAAAAAGATAAGATTTGTATAGATCAGGAACACTTTATAGAAACATTGGCATATAAATTTAATATGGAAAATTGTAGTGACATAGATACTCCTATGGAAGCTAGTTTGAAACTTGAAAAGGGTAAAAATGTTAACAGTAAATATCCATACCAGCAGTTAATTGGTAGCCTGATGTATCTTTCTGTTCTTACAAGACCAGACATATCATATTGTGTTAGTTATCTCAGTCAATTTAATAATTGTAGTTCTGAAACACATTGGAAACATTCTAAACGAGTTTTAAAATATTTGATAGCAACAAAATCTTTTGGTTTGATGTATGTTAAAAAGAATAATTCTGATTTAGTAGGATTTGTAGATGCCGACTGGGCTTCAAATGTTATAGATAGGAAATCCTATACTGGGTATTGTTTCAAATATTCAGAATGTGTAATATCTCATGAGAGTAGAAAACAGCAGACAGTAGCCTTGTCTAGCACGGAGGCGGAGTATATGGCTATCTGTGAGGCCAGTAAAGAAGCTATTTTTCTAAAGAATTTATTAAATGAACTTGTTAGTAGAGAAAATAAGCCGATAACATTGTATAATGATAATCAGAGTGCACAAAAACTCTCAGAAAATGGTATGTATCATAGAAGAACCAAGCACATTGATGTTAGATTTCATTTTATCAGAGAAGCAGTTGCAAATAATTTAATAAAAATTGTATACCTAAAAACAGGAGAAATGCCAGCTAATATATTTACTAAAAGTTTGTGTAAAGTAAAGCATTATAAGTTTTTGCAGTGTATGGGCATAGTAAAACTAAAGTAGGTAGGTAATGTCATGAAATTTTGTATTTTAATGATGTTTTGTTTTTGGATTATTTTGTTAAGTCGTGGTATTAGTATTTATGTAGGTATCAAAATAATAGCAAATAAGTACTGGTAACGCCATCTAGTGTGAGAACGCTGTCTATTCATGTTTGTGTCATGAGCCTGTCAAAAATAAAAGTTAGTCTGCAGAAACCTACCTTTCGTGTTTTCATTATATTAAGGGCGTGGAGTACCCATCATTTCTGACTTATTTCACTATGAAACACCCTACCCTAAACTTAACCCTTTTCGAGATATTCGACTTTTAATTTTTTTATTTCTCAACTTTCACTTGTCTACTAACGGTCTATTCAATTAACTTATGCACTATTTTAATGATGGACGTCCTAAAGCATCTTATTACAGAAAAAAAACAAAAAAATTTAGTAGCTAAAAATCGGCAATTTTCAATAAAAAAATTAAAAGTCGAATATCTCGAAAAGGGTTAAGTTTAGGGTAGGGTGTTTCATAGTGAAAAAAGTCAGAAATGATGGGTACTCCACGCTCTTAACGGATCTAGCACGATTTTTCCTGTAACCCTGTATATGTCAATCAGTCACTCAGCCAGTCAGTCAATCAGTCAGTCAAGATGAAGATTCTATAAATAGTATAGATATGTGCCTGTAATAAGCTTGATTGTAGTAGGTTCTTCCCCGGCCGAGCCCTTCACAATAGGGTTTTTTGTCACTACTACCTGCTAAAATTATGTAGGTATTTTCTAAACGAAAATTAATAATACAAAACGTTAAAAACACAATTGAATGTAAATTGCAATGAAGAACCGTGATCTCATAACAGATTGCGTCAATAGATTTTGTAGAAAATAAAAAAAGAGTGTGCTTTAACCACACGACTGAAGCAAAACTTCTTTAATATACGAACTGGCTATGAGAGAAAGAGAGAAAGAACAGTGCTTTCATACCCCCTCCATGGTAGTGTTAAACGTTTAACGCAACCTTGTTAGAAGTCGCATTAGAAGTATTACTTTAATAATCGTGACAAGGCAGTGGGTCAAAGCGATCTTAGTATTAAATCATAGTGGTTTATTAATCATAAGTATTTCTTGTTAACATAACTATAAGACAAGCACGCAGTTGGTTAAAGTAGGTATTAGGGTACCTAACCTAGGTACCTAGGTACTTAATATTAGAATGTTTCTGATGATGATTTTTTGGTTTGCTTTTGATGCTATTTTAACGTGTAAGGTTACCTACCTTACACGGTACATAGGTAGGTACATAATTGTTGCGATTGAAGTGTTTAATTTGGCTTACTAGCTTAGCTACTACTAGAAGTTGAACTTTTGAAATTTTGGATGAGATATCTTTATAATTTTGAATATCCCCGCCGCTAAGCCTGCGTAGCATTCGCCCACTAAGCAATTCCGGGTTTCAAACTATTTTAAAATTTTAATCCGAATCGATCTTGCCATTTCAGCCTTTACGGATTGAGTCAGAAACATACCTGCCTAAAAAGCGGTTAGGCCACATGTGGGTAGATAATGATAAATATCACCTGTTACTGAACTATCTCTATACTTGCACAACAACAACGTTGAAACTGCGTCTTTTTCTCTTGACAAGATACTCCTCTTTGACGGCAGTTGTCAATGTCATAATTACTTTTACAAGTGCTATTCAATCAAATGTACGGCACTACCAACCTAACTGTTCCTTTTCGACAGCTGCTCGTAGCAAAACATTTCACTCCAATCATGTTGTTTATTTACCATCGTTCTTTATTATTACCTCAATTTAGCCGTAAAAGCCGTCAAACCACTTGTCAAGTGATTGTCAAATCATATAGGTTAGGAATTTTGGCGCCAAACGTTTAATTTATGGTGAAAGCGTGCCGTCTGCAAGCCTCAGGCAATACCGGTATCGGTGTATAAGAATAAATAGTAAAACACATAATCACACATAAAATATTTCACCATAATAATCTTATCAACAAATGCATTGAGCTTTAGCAGCAATTAGTGAAGTGAAGAATTTTCTGAATACTTAAACTTGCAAATAGTAACTAGTTTATTGATTCACTTCGCTGTGAAACATAGACGAGTTACTATTAGTAACTAGTATTAGTAAGGTACTCGGCAAGTAGGTATAAACTAAACGTTTCGATTTGTCTATGGCCGATTATAATCTCAGACGAATGTATCATTGTGGGCCTTTGGATAAATAACGGCAATCAGTGGCGTGAATTTGTGTAATTTGTTAAGCTGAATTTAAATCAAGCCTTATTTGCGAGCTTTAGCTTTAGGATAAGGTTATCTCAATCTTTATAGGTGGTGAATAAGTAAGTTCCGTTTATTAAGCTCCTAGGGTAGGGTAAACAACTTTGTATCTACCGACGCGTCGTTCAAAAGGTTCGATGAACTTAAATTTAAACTATAACAATAAATACCGGTTGCAGATATACCGTTCTTACAACATAATAGTGTGTGCATACATGGTTAATCTAAATGGAAAAACGATGATAGCTACAGTAGTCGTTAAACTGTGTCGCAACTATCAACGCCCGCCTCCTATGAGCGGTTCCAATATTTCTAGAAAAGTAAAATGTTTGCATGCCCATTACTCGTTTTATACTCCCGGAAGACCTGGTTTAGGTAGACTAATATATACTTACCTACTAAAAATATAAGATAGTTTTCCAATCCCAGTAGTAATAGTTATCCCTCCCTGGCTTCAGCTGAAAATCAGCATTGAGTGGTGACACACCCAACATTTATGCTGATATGAATACCATTTTAGCATTGGCCCCTACTGCTGACGCATAAGCCGATGGGACACATTTATTTTCCTATATTAATATTTTATGTGATAGAATCTACCTATACTTACCTATTTATCCAGTAAGGCTTGTGTTATTTATAAAACGCTAAATAAAAGGATATTCTATTCTATTATATTCAGTAGTAATAGGATTAGAAGACTATCTTGTGACTGTCCAGTATTTTGGAGATGATGAACAGATTTGGAAACTTTGTGAAAAGTGATTCTCACTGTCTGAGGTACACCTAAGACGATAGTAGGTCCAGTGGCTTAATAAATATCGAGGCTCAGTTCGGAATTATAAGGTCTTTACTAGTACTACCTACCAGCTGCTGATAACCTGTGACTCTAGATAGTGCATAAGTAAGAGGTAATTTACTGTTAATACAACTAATATCGACAAGTATTGATACTGACTGCGGTACGGTATA
Organism: Electrophaes corylata; assembly: GCA_947095575.1. NCBI lineage: Eukaryota > Metazoa > Arthropoda > Insecta > Lepidoptera > Geometridae > Electrophaes > Electrophaes corylata. The sequence continues at coordinate 9,705,167 of OX352711.1, read as the reverse complement.
GGTATCTACGGTAGATTGTAAAACAGAAATTTATTTAAGTAAGTATATTTATTTAAGTTCGAAAGAATATTTAAGAATTTAGAGTGGATGCATGGAATGTGGATTATTTATTTATTTAATGAGTTAATTAGAACGGCACAAAACACACCAATTACACTAATTAACAAGTATTTAAAGTCATTTATAGAATAATTTTAAACAGGACGAAACAAAATACAAAAAAGAAAAGAAAAAGTACATTATAAAAGAATAATTAGGGTTGAAAATTAAAATTAAATGAATCACAGAGTTATTAAATATTTACAAACAAATTAGATCACAGATTAAATTCAATAGTCAGGTACACACTCTCTTGCTAAATAGAAAATAAATAGAAATAGATAATAAATGAAATAGTCTGAGGCCCAGGGCTAACCTAACCTAACCACGTTGTACCAGTTTTAATATTCGAAACGTTTTTGATTCCTAATCTCCATAGACACTTGGCCACAGTGGCCTGATTAACATTATACATTTTTTAGCTATGGTTTTGTTTCTAGCAGATAACCTTTAATTTCCTTGGATTACAGTTTATATTAGTCATTGGTATGAGGAGATTATCTGACAGACTAAGATCCGTAGTGCTACTAACGGATGCTCGTAGAACGTAGAAACCAGGTTAAACAACGTCAAATAATATCTTGCAATGTAGTTTTAGCAGACAACAAAGTTTCCATGTTATTCATACGCATTGAGATCACAATAATAAGCCAAAGATACACAACACAACATCGGTGTACAACAACTTACAAAGTTTCTCTTCGGACTAGCATAATATTTGCAGTTTTGTTCTCTAGGTGGGACACAGTGGGGGTCAAAATGCTATCTAACAATCGTACAACCAGATCGTAGTTTGTACAAACTTTGTATACAAGCCGCAGTGTCTTTCCAGTCGCAGTAACTAATCCTCAACCGACTCAGTTTGGTGACTAAAACGGAGCAAAAGACTTTTTCATTTTAGCTAGGTCCCAAAAGTGGTCTTGCATTTGAAAAGTTAAAAATTTAAATTGCTTCTTGTCTCGGCAACTTCACCGTATGAATATTAAAAATTTTCCACATATGGTGCTCCGGTTCCTCTTGTTAGCTTGCTATCATATTTGAGCAATTTTCTTACCTAGAAACTCAGATCCACTTACAAAAGGAAGTACTTACAAAATTAGAATTAATTTGATAAGAGAAAAAAGGTGATATGAAATGACTGTAGTGTACATGTGCCGAATAATACGTTCGGACATACTTCTGACTACTTCTAGAATATTGAGCTGCAAACATACGTGACACTAAAAAAAGTGAAGTGACCGAGAAAGTTGGAAAAAAGGTAGGGAGGCCTTTGCCCTGCAGTGGGACAGTTTAGGCTAAAAATAAATAAAATAAATAAATAAACATACGTGACCCTATATTTTTAAATTTTTTTAAACCAAATTATTGTGATTCGTTTTAGATTCTGTGATAGGACTATCCTAAGTAAACAACTAGAAGTAATATAACTTGAAGATCAGATCTCAAGTCAAAGTGTAAGCCAAGCAATTGAAGAGTCGTCGAGTTTTCTGAATGTGGGCTAAGCGAAAGCGGAATATCGAGTTGAGACAAAGAAAACTCTTATCCGCCCACGGCTAGATAAACTAAGCAACCTTTATGTATTTGATATATAAGAAACTGACTGTATAGAAGTCATCAAGTTATAATGTGTATGTCAGGCCAACGCGGTATTTGATTTTTTAATGTCAACTCATTCTTAATTGAAGTAAAGAATATATTTTGATGACAATATAAAAAATAACATTTACATTCCATATGAACCTTGATGGATAGTGCTCTAACGTGGCACTTAAAAAAAATCCGATGAAAAAGACCCGGTGCCAGTGGTTTGATTTTCGTAGTTTTAGGGGCAGATTTAGGACCCAATCGCTTTAAATTCATCTTTGAACGGATGTTTGTAGAATACTAAATAATCATTAAGACAAAGGTTTAGTCTTGGTGTATTTAACTTTTGTTTTCCATCTTATATTTCAGCGACATTTTAAACATCCGTGCGGTCGCATTGTCCACGATATCAGTTGATGTTAACAAATGTTATCGACTCCACTCCACAGTTGACGTATTATTAACGACACCAGTCCAAACCACAAACATCTAGTTATTACAAGAATTATTACTGTTTGAACGTTTGGTAAGTATAATAGAAGTCGGGTGGTCTACTACGTGATTCGGATTGGGAACAATATACTATTATCGTAGGCAAATATTATGGGTGAACAGGGCGCGGCCAATGTTTATATAACTGGTGTCTAGAAGCCGAAACGAACCAAATGGCCAGTATTATAGAATTTGTGTTGACAAGAGATCTGTATTGTTTGTTTATGTTGGTACCAATTTACATTTCCAATAACAAACATAGATAGCTCTATTGTTTGTTATTGGAAAGGTAATGGAGTTTTTCATCATTCAGAAACGTTTAAAATAAAGTGTTTTTCGTAACATTATTCAATACCATGAATTGCGAAACGCTACTTCGTCCGCGTGAACCTATTTTCATACAAACTTCAACCCCCGCTGTACACGTTACACGGGTGTTAGAGGTTGGATTTCGGGAATTCCTTTCTTAGTACACCTCTACGCACCAAAACAAATATACTTTAAAAATTTCAAGCCAAATTTCAAGTGGTTTAGACTGTGCGTTGTCTATTATCCCAGTAGTAAATGTAATATTTGGACGTACCTCTGACTACTTTCATTAGACGTCTTCAAAGAACATCGAATCGGTACTTGGTAAGTACTTAAAGATTTGAGGGGATATCTACGGTGCCTGAAGATTAAGTCGTGAAGCTATTTTTTTCTTCTTAATCTACTTAGTTATATTTTTGAAAGGTTTATCAAAGGCTATTAGTAGTTATATGGCATCTACGCAAAATATAATGTGTTTCGAGTATATAATGACGTGATCGCAATCGGAATTCCTCGCTATCTTTTAGTATTTACGTCGAAATTTTATCACACGCCGCCGATCCGGTCCAGAACCAGACAGGTTCCTCGGACCAACGTGGGATGAACGGGTTGGCAAAGGGTTAAGTTATGTAGCTATAACCACTAATACCTACCGTTTTACTTGTATCGGTATTTTTTAAAGTTTTACTTGTGTCGTTTTCGTTTTATTAGGGCATGTTTTAGCACTTAGCAGTTTTTTTTGCCTTATTTTGTAATGTCAATTTGCGAGAGCTCTGGTCTTGATAAAGTAACGTAGATACTTACATTATTTCTAATATATTTAATACATTTCTTTTTAAAGATAATTACAGCTAATAAAAGTATTTATAATTGGTATGTTCAAAATACATAATTATGAAACAGTTGAGCTATCTACAGACCGATGCAAACGATCTAAAGATAGCAAATAGGCACGGTGGCAGTACTTCCCCGAACGAGCCCTTCCCTAAGAGCTACTACTTAAGCCTACAATAAGCACCCAGATACAACAAACATTTCTATCCATCAGACAAATATTTGTTCTCGGTGAGGATCGAAACCGCACTCTACAGTGCAGCCGGTGTACTCTTGAAAACGATAAACGAAGTTTCGTATTGTCGTTTAGCAATACACTGCGGGACAACTCGGTAGCCAATCCATAGTCAAGCTGATACTGCCTGAAATGCCGCGTAGTGTGATTCAAAACGACAATACGAAACTTTTTCGTTTTCAAGAGTAGACCTGCTGAAGCAGAAGGCTGTGTCGGCTGTCAAATGAGCTACCCAGCGACAAGTACAGCGACTCAGCCTGATTATCTTGTCAATAGTTCGATATCAATAAAGCTCTATAATGATTCAAATGTCGTTCACGCAATTACCGTCACGATGGCGGTTGCGTTGCGAAATTACCATTTATTCACACTTTGAGGTGTTAATTCTGTTATTTGTGACTTATTTATTGATCGGGTATTGCGACAGGTTTCAATTGGAGGAAATATAGTGGTAAGTAAACATACGAACAGCTACATTTTGGTATATTAGTTTTATTACCGCCATTCTTCAAAACAGAGACTCAATTTAAACTGTGTAGGACCTATTTCTGACGGCTGTTTGTTAGATTAGATAGAATGTTCGCTTTAATATTGAACTGAAAAAAATTGCTATTAGCAGTGTTTGTTTGTTTGATTTTCCCTGTATGTGTATATAAATAAATATTGCATATATTTGACACAACACCATCTAGCCCCATACTAAACAAAATTTATTCTGTGGGAACCAGGGAATTAATAGAATAGGTATGCACTTTCTTTATTTCTATATTTTTTTATTTATATAAGTACTACACCAAAATAATTAATTTACAATCAGAGGCGATTCAATAATGTGTACAGGGTGACAAAAGACTATGCCCGAAAACCTTCAAAGCGTTTACCGATCTATCCCAACTGCTGCAAAATGTAGATACCAAATGTAATATTTAGACGTACCTCTGACTTACTTAAAGGTACATGTTCCTAATAGATGATAGATGTGAGGGGATATACCGTGCTTGGGAATTAAAAGTAGTTGCTTTTATAAATACAGAATTATCTACTTAAAATAAAATACATCAACATCTAACTTCATCCCATCGAACTCACAACCAACAAAACATAAACTAAAATAACAACTACTTACCATCTTGTTGTTTCATCGTTAGCAACATTTGAAGCATCTTTAAAATATCGATTTGCGAACATGTCTTGGCGCCAAGCGACTGGATTTTAATCGATATAAGATCGTTTCCTGACTCGATTTTATTACTCTGCAGTAAGGGTATATGGAATGTGTTTTCAAAATGATAATTTATATGATATCGGTGGGTATTAATTGTTTTATATTATTTATTTTACTTTTATGTTCATTGCAGTATTCAATTACATGGTTTGTGTCATTCTATTGCAAAATCTGTGGGAACAAATCGCATAATACCTACTTTAGTGACTCATTTAGGTGGGGGCTGAATAAAATGATTGTAAAAATACTTTTTATCGTCAGTCGCATCAGAACAGGCGTGGGTGTCGCATCTCCCCGGATAAAGAACCGTATCGGTATCTCCGTTAGTTTAATCTCAAGTCTTTGAATATAATGGCTTATGTTTCCATGATTTATGGTTTGTTTGTTCAAAGGTGGTTTGCAATTCAGATGAAAGTTGTGATTCAAGTTGTTTCAACTGTTATAACGAGTCAATAAGCCTCAAAACGGTGAATAGCTATAGTTCTATGTACTTTCCGTTGCATTTTCTTAGTAAAAAGAAGAAAGAAAGAAAATATGTTCATTTATATACCTATTATAAGAATCTTTGCTCTGACTGACTGACATATCGACAACGCATATCCTAAACCACAGGTCGTATAGATTTGAAGTTTTTAGGGTAGGGACTTGGTGTATAGAGGTGTACGAAGAAAGGCATTCCCAAAACTCAACCCCTAAACGAGTACAGCGAGGGTTGAAGTTTGTGTGAAAATACAAAGGGTGGATTTTTTTGTATACCCTAAAATAAGGCAACTGTTTACTAACAATTGAACAAGCGGTTACCACAATAACCGTATAGCGTGACATTGACGTAATCTATAAAACTACTGTTAACGATAACTAGCTTCTGTCAGACCAGTCATAAAACGGTCGGTTAAGTGTTGGCGAACATTAACCGATTAACTTCCATACTGGCGGACAAATTGATAGCTGTCAGTGTAACAATAGGGCTAGTTGGTATACGCTAATGCAGGCATGTTAACGATAAGCATATTGAGGCAGCTGGTTATGCTAAAAGGCTTTGGTAGGGTCTGACTTGGCCCCTTTAATAATAAGTAAACCTACTTTATGTAAAGTCAAATAGTAGTTTTATCTTTTATCAGTCGTGTCTGCGTTTGATTTGTTCTTTAGAAAGATTATACAAAAACGCCTACAAACTTTTTACTTGTATCTTCTAGGCTTGAACAGGTGCTAAACATGCTAAGATGCTGCTAAGATGTGCAACGCGACAAAATGTTATCTACCTACTTACTCGTTTTATTATGCAAGATAGAGATATCTCTTTATGAACCTGCACAAGCACAATCCTACTCTTAATATAAATGCAAAAGTTAAGATGTTTAGCTGTTTGTGGCTCAATTAAATCACGGCCTAATAACAGGATTAATTTGAATGATTTTTTTTTAATTTTTTATCCCGCTTAGACCAAAGTCCTGAAAGAAAAATGCCATGCACTTTACTGAAACAAATGATGAGCTGATCGTGCGGGCGGCTGATAATTTTTATTAGATTTTCAGTAAATTTCTTTATTAATCGAAAAATAATATAAAAACCTCGAACGATAAAAATATGAAGCAATATAAAGCAAAACGGTAAATAAAGTATCGAATTGTTGAAGGACCAAGCCGATAGCCCATCTGATGTTGGTGGTTACCATCACCTAAAACAAAGCATTGTCTTGAAGGTTAATGCACTGCTCTACGTCCATCGACCTGAGGCACACTCAGGTGTTAAGAATCATGTGTATGTAATTTCACCAGCACCCACACCCTTCAAACCGGAACACAGCAAGCTATAGCCAGAAATAGGCATGGTGGTAGTACTTCCCCGGACGAACCCTTCACTAAGACGATAAGATATTCACTTCCCCAATACGAGCCAAATCATTTTCTTTTGTCAAATAGAGAGAGTTTGATATTTCATTTACCCACGTTTAAAATTACCAAGGTAAGCAACTCAATCAATAGTATGATAATATCATCAAGTTAAACATTTGTGACCAACTATGTAATCTAGTTAAATTATCACTTATCATGCGTAGTTTGATCCGAATTACTTTATAAATTCATGATTATATGGGTGTGCGTCAAATCTACATAGAAATAAGGACTTACATAATACCAATGACATGTAATATACAGCCTACATTACATTGTGAAGTATGCATGTCTTTCATGTTTCATCATGCTACTTACTAGTAAAATAACCGCCATATAGAGCATAAAAAAACTAGGATTACGTAAGAAGTTTTTGGATCTCCTAGAGCATTGTAATGCATGTTGACGAGTAGTAGTAGATCTTTTTGTGAAAAGGCTCGTCCGGGGAATCACTACCACCGTACCTTTCTGCCACCAAGCAGTGATGCTCGCATTGCTGTGCTCCGGTTTGAAGAGCGTGGGTGCTGGTGAAATTACAGACACATGAGGCTTAACACCTGTATGCCTCAGGTTGGTGGACACAGTGCTTCGTAGGGCACGCAATGCTTTGTTATAGGTGATGGTTACCACTTAACATCAGGTTGGCCATATGCTTGTTTCACCAACAGTAGCATGAAAAGAAATATACATTAGAAACGTGCCTCACGATGCATTCATTAGCTTGAAGCATACATGTATTAAACCAGTAATTTCACCGACACTTCCACCCTTCAACACGAAATACTGTAACGCTGCTTGGCGGCAAAACTAGACGTGGTAATAGCACTTTCCCGGACGAGCCCTTCACAAAGACCTACTACTACTACAAAAACTTCTGCAACATTTTCCGATATTCCAGTAGCACGCTATATTATGATTCTATTTTGATGTTATTTACTCTGTGGTGATTCAAACAGGGACCAATGGCGATGTGTAAGGCTCGTTCTCGTAAAAAATAATTGTTATTACACCGTCGAAACGCTGTTTCCATTTTATTTTGAATTTTAATGTCCTTTACGTGGCGGCTTGTAATTGAGCTGAATTTATTAAGACACTTAACAATTTTTCCAATTACCGTATCTGCCTGTTATTGTATGTTTAGGGGTCAATGATTTTTTATTGGCCCTGTTTGAGATCTGTGTCGACGATAATTTAATGTATGTATAAAGGATCCTGCTAATTAGATTTCAAATAATTGTTTCGTTATTATTAAGTCAAATAATTATTGTATTCTAAGATGTGAGTAAACTTAGCAGATCATTGTCCAGCAGATAAAAAAAAATGAGAGTTCTATTCGCATGCAGTTAAGTTTTACAGTTCCTGGTATTTTTCAGGAATAGCTCTGGCGTTTAAACCTGAAAAAATGATCTGCCAACTTCCAGTAGCAGATCATTTTGCAGCAAATAAAAAAAAAGTGGGTACCTTTCTCTACTACGCTCTACAGTTCCTGATACTTTTCAGGAATAGTTCTGGCAATTTCAGCTGACTGACTGAATCTTATTTGAAAATACAATGTAGGTACTCAACTTCTAAGTATCTATTTCTTCTAAGTTCTAAGTATGTATTTACAAAAATAAAACACATATATAAGCGATCAGTTATTTGGCTATAGTGTCAGGTTATATGAGTGTGAACCAAATGGAAACATGTCTTATTTTCCTTAAGGGTTTTCAAAATAATGAACGACGCAGATAATTTTGCAACTACTCGTACGTAAAGGCGAGTATACACTAGCAAATAATTGAGGCGTAAAGGTACGATTACATCGCGGGTGGCGCAGTGTGCCCTGCTGAGTTAGCCTAGGGTTGTCACAATCCAGTTTTCAATATTTTATGTATGAGTAGGTTTTTTTTTGAAAAACTTTATTGTATACTAGAATACATATACTTTTACTATGGGACCAGACACTTGATATAATACTTAAGCATATTCTTTCGTAAATATATGTACATGTATAGCATACAGTATAACACGTAGATACAAAAGAAACAAGAAATCAAATTCTAATCAAATTTGTGAAATGTTCATCTCACAAATGTATTTTAAATTATTTGTATAAAATCACGCCTGTATCTAGAGGATTCGATCCCGGGATCCCGAATCTTGGGATCCCGAGATCCCGGTCATATTTTAGTCCCGAAATTTTCGGGATTAAATTTAATGAATAACGGGATTTTCGGGATTGATATATTTTTTAAATAAGTCAATAAAAATGTGCGTGAAACGAAACGCACTTACCTTAATTTGACATTTGGCAACCATCTTGTTTACACAGCTGATTTCCGATTGTTTTTGCTAACGACCGGTAACCGGATAATATGTAAAAGTGTGTAAAAATTCCCGCTTCACGTCGTGTAAGTATTGATATTTTTTTTGTTAATTGGTGGTAATCAATGAAATTATTAAAAAGCAACATAAATTAATTAATGTGTCTGAGTAAATAAAAATGAAAAACAACAAGTGCTATTTTTTGTACCCAAATAAGTCTAAAGAAGTTGATTTTTTGAAGTTTATTATTAGGTTTATAATTTTTTTACAGAAGTGCCTGGTTTGTTTATTTTATAAGAAGAAAGTATAATTTTGTTTAACCGCCTTTTTGAAGATTTAAAACTTAAATATTCTGTCCTCATAAAACTAAAAAGTTAATAAAAAAATCATTTTGATAGGTTTTGCTGTCTTTTTTGCTACCACTTTCCATTACCAATACAGTCCCGGGACTATCCCAGGATCCCGAGATTAACTTTAGGTAATCCCGGGATCAGAAAAATCGACCGGGATCGAATCCTCTACCTGTATCCCATAGAAGTATGTAGAGACCACAGATTTTCACTCACGACCCGGGTGTACCTGTTTTTGCTTTATTCACTCTACTTCATTAATATCTTAAAACATTTATTGCTTAAGAGTTTACTTCACTATATTAATATATTTTTGGTGTGTAGAACGCAAACAAGTATCTAATGAAACATGTTTTTTTTATTTGTTTGTGCTCTTTTGGCGCGTCAGAGGCCTTTACAGGAACATGACTTTGACTTCGACTTTGTGCTTTGACGCGCTAGGAGTGAGCGCGTTTATTTGACAGTTCAAATCGTGCCCCAATCGCACCGTGTCGCGGTTGGGAATGACAAATATGGCTTATTGAATTTGGTTTTGTTAGATTCCAAGCCGCTGTCTTGTCGTATCTGTGTGACGCGTTTGAATTTTCAATAGTGAATAACCCCCCAGAATATGACAACCCAGCGCCACAGACAATATAGCAGTCACGATCCTGCGTATCTTAATTGATTGGGCCGTGGCTATTACACACCATTGACTCCCAGTTAGGGCTGCCCCGTTAATTTGCGTCCCACATCGGCGGTACTTAATCATGTGTTAACCGAACACGTTTGATTAAAGGGATGAAAGGGACGCTAAAGGAATTTTGTATTGTCATCAAGATAGTTGGTCGTAAAATAGAGCACGTAATCATCATCATCAACACACCTGTTAAAGTCCATTACTGGACATACGCCTCCACCATACGTTTCCAGAAAGAATAATTTTGGGCTCTCTTCATCTTACGACTTCCCGCGGTCCTAACAATATCGTCAGTCTATCGGGTAGGAGGGTGTCCAACGCTTCGTCTCCCGGTTCATAGTCGGCATGAACGAGGTATATGCCCTGTCCATTGCCACTTCTGCTTGCTGATTCTAATTATGTCAGTAACCTTGGTTCTTACGGGTACGGTACTTATACGGGTACGGTACTTATACGGATACGGTCGCGAGGAACTGAAGTTTAGATTCATCTAGATTTAAGACGTTTTAAAATGATCCCTGCAGATATTACTGAATAAATGCTTTTTGACTTTGACTTTGATAAAAGTTCGGAAAATAGAACACGTAAAAAGTAAAAATTCAACAGCTCGGTTTGAGAGAAATCTATCTAGTTACAAAAATAAGGTAGGATATAAACTAGTAAAAAACATGCTTAAAAAGAAATTCAGCAGAGTAACTAATGTGTTCTTGGTCTATTTATAAACACTTTAAACTACAGTGAAAGTAGAATTCTGCTATTCAATGACCAAAACCGTTGTGCGTCTGAATCGAAGCTATTTGTAAAGTCTGCAGGTCCATCATGCCAGTTATTTCCATTTGTATAGCTAGCGCTAACAAGGGGTCCGTAGGTAGGATATCTGCCAGGGCCATGACTTGATATTTGCATAATGTAGAATAATCTTGTCAAAATAGTGATATTCACAAACCTGTGACCAATCCAGGGTGTGACCAATTCAAAACAGCCACAATCATTTTAGGTATGTATTTTATGTATGTGATGATGTTTTCTGGTTTCTAAAGTACATATAATTCCCTTCGCTTTTGGTCAAAGTTTTGAACTACATTTGATTCGTCATTACCCATTACTATTGGAAATCAAAGTTTCAATTTATTTACTAACTTAATATAAAAGGGGAATTAAATAACTGAAACTTAATCGCTGTACTTTTTGCTGTTCACTATCTATACACACTAACATGCTTCATGATTTTTCACGTAAATGTCGGGGCATGTTAATACTTTATTCTCAGAAACAGTATTAAAGTGGCTCTACTGTAATTACAACCTAGTACTTTAATTACCTGACTTCTGCCCCCGTTAGCATTCCCTTACTACATCTCTGGCTACGTTCAACGTTAAATCACCCGTGGGCGATCGACAAAAACTGAATGCGCAATTTTTTACCACAATGCCAATTAAAAAAGGAACAAACCCATCTATTGAAAAGGTGAAAGTGAATAGGAGTGAAATCTATTTTGTACATTAAGAATAGTTTTATTGTAATTTTACACATTGAATTTGCAAGTGCCTTAAAGCCTCATATTATTTTATTTGCCACTACTGTTGGTAGTCTGGTCATTTTATCGATGTTATGCCGCTAACCGCAAACTAACTCAGATGCTAATGAAAGCTTTTTTTTGCTAATGAGAAAAAAAGGATTTATTCTACCACAAAACATGAGCAAAAAAACGTCAGTTTGCGGGTAATAATATAGTAGTAGTAGTAGAACTCTTAGTGAACGGCTCGTCCGATGAAGTACTACCACTATGCCTATTTCTACCGCTAGCAGCTTGCTGTGTTCCGGTTTGAAGGGTGTGGGTGCCAGTGAAATTACATGAGGCTTAACTTAAGTATGCCTCAGGTCGATGGACGCAGAGCAGTGCATCGTAGGGTACGTTCACAACAAACGTGTCCTCCAGCGAGGCAATGCTTTGTTATCGGGAATGGTTACCACTTAACATCATGTGGGCCATCAACTTGTTGCATCAGCAAGTCTCATAAAAAAAATAACGACGTTAGTAGCAGAATATTTTACCCGTAAACTAACCCCGTAACATGCGTAACAAATCAAATTGTAGCAAGTAACAAAGTGTTACAAATCATACATCAGGGAACATCAGCCTGTCACTTTTTGCCCGCGGCTTATACCTTTCTGAGAACTTTTTAACCCGTACTTTTTGTATCGTCAAACTTTATTACATCGCAAGAAGAATATTGATTACGTATAATTTAAGCGAAATAATTGTTACGAATAGTTATCATTAAAAGTTAACTCTGTTTGTCGTTACCTATTAGTAAGAGATAGCAATAGTTTGGGCAATGTTTAGCTTTTGAGACTTTTCTATGGAAAAACAATGGTTAGATATCAGCGTCGTATCAACTTCCACAGGATAGCTATATTACGTATAAGCGTTATATTTTATCTGTGCAAACATTCCACAGAGTGAAATAAACACAGACCAATCTAGAAGCAAATGGCTTTTGAAGTATAGGCCTCTAGATATCTGTTTACAGGACATAAAAGTAGGTAAGATATCTAAAACCTACTACTACGTGTCATAAGATATACCAACGCTTGAAAAGATGATCTCAACTTTGAGTCACAAATCGTGTTTATTGTGTATTCTCCATAACAAATTATACATATTCTATTCTTTTCTAATCTTATGTGGCAGTGGGCAGGCCATATAGCTCGTAGAACCGATAACCGTTGGGGAATAAAGGTTCTCGAATGGCGACCACGAACCGGAAGACGGAGCGTAGGACGTCCTCCTACCCGATGGACTGACGACATTGTCAGGACCGCGGGAAGTCGATGGATGGAAAGGGCTCAGAATCGTTCTTCCTGGAAACGTGTGGGGGAGGCCTATGTCCAGCAGTGGACTTCTACAGGCTGATGATGATGATGATGATGATTCTTTTCTATACTATAATAAAACTGAAGAGTGAAAAGTCTATTCATCACACAAATCAAAAAAATGTTTGTCCTCGATGAGAATCAAACCCACACTTACAGCGCAGAAGGCAGGGCTATTTTTTAATACAACATTGATTATGTACTATTAACTCGCTCGAATGTATTTGCATGCAGTCTGTCATCTGTAAGTAAGGTAGCACTTACCTTAATCCTTTTTTTGATTGTGTTTTATTTTCACATACAATGTAATTGACCATTGATGTGGCGCGGCGGGTGAATGTCCGCCTGCGACGTTGGAGGTTGCGGGTTTGATTCCCGCCTTGAGATAAATGTTTGCACGATCTGCAAATATTTATTCCGGGTGTTCTGGGTATTTTCTATGTATAGTTAAAAATATCTGTGTATTTAATGTATTGTGCAAAGTATATCAGTCATTTAGTACCCGTAACACAAGCTCTGCTTAGCTTGGGGCTAGATGATGCTGTGTGGGTCGTCACGCATTATTATTAAACTGAGCTGTAACGACTGTTATGAAATAAGTTGCATTTTGTCATGTTCTTGCAAGACTTCTTGCCGGCTACTTTGAATGCAGTAGTCGTATTAAAATTTCATTACCTGCGTTGGTTCGAATAATTACAATAAAGTAGCTGGACCTGAGACATATCATACTTACTACCCAATTATAATTACAAGATGAAGTAAATGATTTGCATGCAATAGCAACTAGATAGATGTCTTAAACATAGCTACTTTAATCACATCTTTACTAGTGATTATAATATTATATGCAGTTACTGTAGAGGCTAAATCTATACCAATTATAAGAATCTTTGTCCTGACTGACTGACTGACATATACGCAACGCATCACTGGTTGTAGAGACTTAAATTTTTCAGAGTATATCCATCTTGGTAAAGGAATTTAAGAAATTCAACCCCTTTTAACACAACGAGTGTAACGATTAGCTAGTATTCTATATAGTTACTCTAAAAGCTAAATAGCTAATAATAATAATATTTATTTCAGACAACCTAGAAACAAATACATTTCTGGTTCATAATACATTTCTGGTTCATATTAAATAGATAAATTGGATACTAATACTTATACATAATTATTTATTACATTACACAAACAGTCAGGGTACTTTCTTCATAAGGGGTACTTCCTTGTAACTTTGTTGCTTTACTTGTTTTGTCTCTTTCAATCTCATTTGAAACTTCGGACAATGCAAAAGAAAAAACACGGGGTAAACATTTCAACGTTTATACTGAGTTTATTAGTACAAGAGTAAAATTTTAGTATCGTCAGGCTAAAGTAATAAAACCAAAGAGGTTGCTTTGAATATTTAAAGCAATCAAACTAATTTGCAAATTTTGCATTCTTAGTGCGAATTATTTTGAATGTAAATTTATACTACATCCGATGTGACCAAATGCAATGCATTTTAAATTAAATGATCATAAAAAGGTGGTGAAATATTATCACAGCAGGAGCCAAATCTTCCAAAGAAATATCTCGATAATATCACATTTTCAATGACTACAAAACGCTGCAAAACATAACGGATATTTTGCAAGCTCTGCCATGTCCAAAATTCGCCGACGTTCAAAGTGATTATGTTTTCTGCGTGCTTAGCACATGTGGCAAGCTGCTTATCTAATGAGTCGGAAATATATACACTGTTGTTTTTTTTTTGCAAACTTCATTGATTTCAATTTACACGATCACAGCTCTTTAAGGCTACACTAGTCGGTACGTTGTCCATACAAACGCTGTAAGTGTTTAATGTCTACTATTTATTAACGTGCGTCCGAAGTTAAGTTTGATACTGAATTATCTTGCCGTTATCTAGGTACGTTACCCTATATTCTACAGTAAAATCGGATTACCTTGAAAGTTACAAGCGTTACAGGATTTAGTACTAAATCTTTCGACGCTTGTAACTTTCAAGGTAATCTGATTTTACTGTAGCATATAGGGTAACGTACCTAGATAACGGCAAGATAATTCAGTATCAAACTTAACTTCGGACGTACGTTAATAAATAGTAGACATTAAACACTTACAGCGTTTGTATGGACAACGTACCGACTAGTGTAGCCTTAAGATCTCGAATTCCTGCTTAATGATCGAAATGGCATTGTTTTTTTGGAGATAGTGAACTTGTAGTGACAGTCTAAGCCTTGAGGTTTTATTTTCATATCAACATCTGAGTGGTGGTTTTTTAAAATATTTAGGTAAGCAGTACCTCAAAAAAATTTTTACATACAAAAATACATATAGCATGATACAAAAAGTTTCTACGTTAAACCTCTTGATAATCGATATTTGTATAAAAAGTTTGTATAAATTAATCACTTTTTACAACAGCTTGAAGAAAGCTATAGCAATCTTGTGAGAACTGTAATAAAAATAGAAACGGGTTGAAAAAATATTGGCAAAAATCTCATGTAATTTTTTTCACAATTGACTAAGTCTGCTCGGTAAAAAACAGATATCATTCAATTAACTGTGCTTTGTTCAGGGATGCGTTATAAATCACCATCGGACAGAGAAACTGTGACAACCCTATTGTAGTGGGTATGTGTGGGCGTGACCGATTTATGTCGTAGGCCAAAATTTAGGCGCGACGCAGACCATGCATGCACGCCATGCATTATAAAACTGTGTGGGTTTTGCCTTAAATAAATCAAAGTAATGCCTCCTATATAGATACGAATACCTACTTCTCTAAAAGCTCGTATTCGATAAGTTACGACAAGCACTTAAAAAAGTATACAAGTCAGTTTCTTCAACATTACAATATTGTATTTAGGTAAGTACCTAAAAAAATTTGGCGGGTCGGTTTGCACAGTTCGAGTACCCACGAATTTTGTGTCAACGAGATGCAAATTAAACTCTCAAACATTCCGATGACCTCACAAAGAGTCAACTTGTTTATCCAAGAACTTAATATCGAAGTCATTTGCGGCTTATTCTTCAATAACTTAGAATAAAGCTCACAATTTGCATGTTAAAAATTATTTGACCGTGCTTCAGTGCCCAAATAAATTAGAATCAACATAAAATTCTGTTGGCATTGGACGCAAAGGAAATATACACTATCGACGCAAAAAATTATGAAAACGCAAGAATCAGTGGATTTTTACGAGGTTTTGGTAATAAATAACATATCGACCATCAAAAAATAATTTATTTGAAACATAAGACATTTATTGAATGTGCCTAATCGAATAATAAGCATTGAAATATAGCTTTGAATCCCTAATATCTATCGAAGTAAATCTTTTACGAAGATTGCGTGAGTTGATTGGGCGCTTAAAATTAGCCTGTCTCCAGCAGTGGGCTCTTTAGGGCTCGACCGGGAAAGTACAACTACCATGTTGTGTTTGGGTTTGAAGGGAGAGGGTGGCGATGAAATAAGAGGCTTATAAAGCATACACCTGTATGCTTCAGGTGGACTACCTGACCTGGCCTCTCTTTATTACAGGTTACCATGTAACTTCAGGTGGGCTGCTTTTTTCATTAGCAAGTTATGTTTATACGATATTATAAAACAATTGAATGCCTGCGCTGGAATCGGGTGTATGCATCTTTCGTGATGAATTTCGTGACTTTCATTATAAAGAAGCAGCACATGGGTCGTATGCACAAAGAATACAAAATTTAATTTATTTTAACCAGAGAGTCAGACATGGTAGGTAAGTACTACGATCACAAAACTTGAAAGAAAAAACGAAAGACAAAATATTGTCTTTTAAAATCGTGGTCACGCGTGGAATTTTAATTGTACATACATATACAAAACATTAACTATTGGTCACATTTCTACCAACTTCCGTTACCGCTAAGATTAAAGAATACCTAGGGTATATCAATTATTCAGCAACCTTTTTAACATGTCACAGTAGAGTTGAGATTCTGTTATATTCGTTTCGATTTTGTTGCTTCCTCTGCCTCAATACGGGAGCTTTTAAAATAAAACCAAAATTGTATACTTAACTCCAAAAAGGTTGTGACATTTCTTGTCACGGTCGTAAAACGCTACTTCCTTTTATAATAAAAACAGTTATAACGAATGCTATAACAGTTAACAGTTTAACACCAGTTAACGAAGAAACTAATTATTTTCGTAGTTAACTCTAAAATGAAACAGTCGCTGAGATTTTTATCGAAGCTTTTACCGTTTTGTCGTTAGTAGAGAATAAAAAAAACACCATTCCTATAGCTTACTCTTTGCAATTAGGTACTGACGCGAAACTAATGTTTTAAAAATATATTAAGGTAAAAAAATATTAAATTAATTAAAAAATCAGATTCACGTCTGATTTGCAGGCTCGGTAGACATTTCCGATTCCTAACAAGTTTAAACTAGGTACTACTGCCTAGCAGTAGAACTAAAATATAAACAAATACAAAATTCAAAACACACGCAACGAATATTTTGCTTTTGTAAAAGTTTTTGTGATTTTTCTGAAGAATGTTACAAAGAAAGGGATTCAGTCATGACGAGCTGTCATACAAACGTCAGACAATAGCATATAAATTACCACATTCCTCCTGCCAAGGAAAAGCACCATAGCACCCATAGGGCTTACAACCAATGGGAAGATCGGCTGAGGCGTGCCTCTAGAAAGTACTTTTGATTTTATGCCAGAAAATGTATGGTTATTAAAATAAAGGAGTATTCTAGTCACTCAGGATAGGACAGACGTGAAAGGTATTTTAAACTGAGCTTTAGCACCTTTAGTAAATACTTTGCCTCTAAAGCTTAAACTAAAAGTAAGAAAGTTGTAAGTCAATTTAAACTGAAAAGTTTTAGAACTTCGACATCTAAGTTCGAGATCTCGTGAGACTTTTTATAATTACCAGATCTTTTGATATTTGTGGTTTGTATGTGTTTGATATTCCTAGCTTTAAATAACATTAAATCGGTTGGACCAGTGGACTTAGCAGTTTTCCAAAAACCTTATTTTAGATAGATACTTTCTAGGTTTTATTGCTACATAAATCACGACGTGGTCTAAATTAATTCACCCAACAGATGCTGTTAGAGACAAAAGTATAAAAATAAAACTGTCCCGCTTAAGGATAGGAGTAAAGATATAAAATTTTATGAATGTGGATTTCTACATGATTTATTTTATTTATTAAAATTCAAACCGTGGTTTTATTTTATTTTGCGCATATACCTGCATAATAAAACTAAGTAATCCGATAAATAAGAAAAACGATCTGTTTTTGGGTTAGACACATAAAAAAGTTTAGAGATAAATATTTATGATTTTTTTTTTACACAGCATCATCAAGCCTCAAACTAAGCATAGCTATGAGGACCAGAATGACTGATAGAATACTTACATTACTTTTGTAAATACATACATAAAATACAATACAGACAGACAGATAACAAATATCCATGTTTATCCTCGGTGGGGATCGAACCCACAACCTACAGCGCAGAAAGCAGAGCTACTAAGCTGTGAGGCCAGTCATGTGAGACGAATGAAGAAAACATGAGCACTTTAGATATTTGAATGTGGCTGCATTATTATGAACTGACTTATCTTACAAACAATATAATTACATTTTCTGTCCACTACTAAATTATTGGCAACATTAAATTGCAATGAAATCAATCATAAACATTAACTGACATCACAACCAATTCAATAGAACTAATAATCGTAAATTACATACATTATTGACTAAATCTATACTGTATTACTATGATAAAATTGTAGAGGTCGAAAAATCTGTACATTGTAGATTTTTTTTCTGAAATCTTGCTAATAGTACTTAGGTAAAAAGAAGAAACCAACTTTAGAAAAAAAATTGTTTGTACGACTGTTTGTACACGCATCACGCATGTTGATGCGATTTGATAGCTTAGCTTAGAGTCCAAGCACACGGCCGTATTTTATGCGCGCAGACGACGCGCGTTTACAGCGCCGTAGATGCCCAGAAAGTAGATTGTGGCATTTCTATCGATTACGTGTGCATAGGTTATAAGGCTGCGACTGAATCTCGTTTGATTTGCATTAGCGCGCGTCATCTGCGCGCATAAAAACCGCCGTGTGCTTAGGCTGTTATAGCTAGCTTAATTTGAAAAATTAGCAAAGTTGTTTAATTGGCTAGTCGATAAATGTTTTTATAGTCAACCATCGGCTCAGTTAATTTTCCGATTTAAATTTATATAATTATTGGAATGTTTAATTAATTAGCAATAATGTAGTTATAAGTACACACTTAATTTTTGCATGCTGGGCTTCCTAGCGAAATGTGTGGATCTAATAACTTATAACATAGCTATTTAATAGCTTATTATAAACTAGCTTATTATAAGCTAGATATTTAAGTTCTCCGTGTACCACATTTCAAGCAAATACATTTCTTTTCAGTAAATAAATTTCATTTAGCTCATAATCTAACCTAAAACTTAGAGTGGGTTTCATTGAGCAATAAAGCGGGTATAAAGAGGGCATGAAATTTGTATGAAACATTCAAAGAACAACGCAGACAAAGTCGCGAGCAGGTCAGCTAGTTCAACATAAACGCGAGAATTCAGTACGATCACATTAATTAGTATTTTACGTTATAGTACCTCCAAACATATTGGTAAGCGGGGGCGGTATCACAGTTGGGTCAAGAAAAGGTTAGGCAAGATTATTAACTGATATAATTTATGTATACTAATTAGAACACTGTGGCATTTTGGTTACGATTACCTCATTGCGCAACCATATTTGCTTGACTTTACCTTATTTAGACTCACTAATATTATAAAGAGGAAAGATTTGTTTGTTTGTTTGTATTGAATAGGCTTCGAAACTACTGGACCGATTTGAATAATTCTTTCACCGTTGGGAAGCTACACTTTCCCCGGGTGATATAGGCTATATTACATTTTCAAAAAAATTAGGGATCCTTACTAAAACCCGTGCGAAGCCGGGACGGACCGCTAGTAACTAATAAACAGCAACCAATTTTGCTACCAAACGACGATTTAGACTTCGATCGAGTCTAGACCAGTAGCATCTAGGTATTGTGGTACGAAAAATATCAAAAGTAAATAAATTAATATAAAATAAATAATAATAAATAAATAAATCTTTCAAAAGTATTTTATATTTGAAACTTTAGTTTAAAAACTAAAGTTTAAAGTTTAGGTTAAATACTTTAGTATTTTAGTGACTTATTATAGTAGAGCTCTTAATAAAGATTTCGTCCGGGGAAGTACTACTACTACTATGCCTATTTCTATCACCAAGCAGCGTTTAAAGGGTGTGGGTGCCGGTGAAATTACAGGCACATGTATACCTCAGGTTCATCGTTGGGCATGTTCCTAATGAATGTGACCTGTAGGTAATACTTTGGCATGGTGATGGTTACCACTTAACATCAGGTGGGCCTTGTTTTATCAGCAGGTTAAATAAAAAACCATGGTTTTAATTAGAAACGGGATATTTACCATGATTTTGTATATGGCGAGTCAATTAAATATTTTATTGAAATCATACTGTGGAAGCAGTTTTGAGATAGGTACAAATAATTTAGCCTAATTAGGTCAGTTTTAACTTTAGCTGTTCTGGCCGACTAAATAACATAAAATTTAATGGCCTGGATATTAGCTATTACCTACGTTTTATGAACATTGCTCTAAAACAGTTAATTACAAGTTTAACCTTGGTTAGACCTAGATAAAATGATCTAGACCAGAATCTTATGATGCTTTCAGCCTGAAGAAGGCTACAGCTGTTATTTAACTTATAGCGGTTATATAGCGGCTATAGAACCGACAACTGCAGGGGAATAATAATAGTAATAATGCTGGACAATCCACACAGTCTTCTAGCGGCTGTTGATGATGATGATGAGTATGAAAAATCACAAAGCCTTATTTTTAAAATGCCTAAATGTACTTTAAGTCTAAAAATCCCGTTTACTCGTATTTTCAGTGAAATATAGCCCATTCGTATACGTCTGACAAGTTGGTAGGCAGTGAAAGATAATTACGTGCTCCAGGCTGACGGTCGTAGGGCTCATTTCAACGGAATTAACTTTTAGACTTGCGTACCACTGAGTTTCTGGAAACCTCTTTGTTTTTTTTCTTATGAAGTACTTACACCACATACCAACTTGAGAAAAGATAAGTAAGACTGAATAATGGCTCTCCTGAAACTGCCTATGAATAGAATTGACCTATTTTAAAGTAGAAGTCCTATTTTATGATTTTAGATAAAGATGACAAAACAGGAAAAATCACAGTTCAATAAATTTTTTTTTTTAAAGATTTGGTAACTTTTCAGATTTAAAAGGTCTACAGGTCACTTCACACACAAGCGGGCACTTCATAATAAGGGCTGTACGGTTTATGCAAACCGCACAGTATTAGTACATGTTCTCGCGGGTCAGCATTTTATGCTATAACGTGGTTTTTCCATTCAATTACGTGGAGTTGACGACAACCACCCAAAACGACTACACGTCATAGCATAAATCAGCTCATTAACTAAACTACAAACTATTAAACAAGTGAACTTTAACTTATTATTTTACTGAACTCTCAACAACAACTAACTCTATAAGATTGTAGGGTACAGACCCTACATCTTTGTTCTTTGTTTTTTTTTTTTTTTACCTACACGTGGAATTTATCGCCCGGTATCAGTGTGTGAATAAACTGTGTGTGCGGTGGATTTTACAAGAACTACCTGTGGAATTACTTTCCAGAACTTTGAATAGTGGTTTGTATTTTCTTTTCGGTAGCGATTCGGTTTGGCTGGCCTCCCACAAGCGGGTCTCACCAGTTGAATTGAGAAGGCGCATATACCGTACAGTGAAGTACAACTCCACATACTTTCATAACTCAATAACTTCGTTTCAAGGCTTACAACATGGGCGAACTCGAAAATATTCTTGCAACACAAAACCAGATCAAGGAGGAGATTGAAAAACTTCTCCGTAACTTTAAGAAGGATGGAGCCGAACGAAGGACTCCACTTCACGTTAAAAAACGACTAGAAGTTCTAGATTCCTACTGGGCAGAATTTCAAAATAACCATACACTACTCTATCAATTTGAAGATCACGACTACTCCTACTTTGCTGAAAACCATTATCAGCAAACCAAAGAGTTTTACGCTGCAGCTCGAACTTTCATCAAGAAATACGAGCTTTCCGACGCAACTGACACTACTGAGAAGAGAGAAAAATCTCCTGCCAGGGCTCCAACTCCAACTATTCAGGTCACTGGAGCTAAACCTTCGGTGGAACCTTCAACTTCGCAGCAACAACAACCAACTACTGACAAAAACTCAACAAACATCAAAATGAAATCTCAAGGTACCGCTAGCAAAACAGATGAACTGCAACGCAAACAAAAAAGCAACTTTAAGGCTTTTACTCGTACTCTCGCCACAATCGACGTAGCAAAAATCAACGAAAAATGGGAGTTCGAGGATGTACTAAAAAACCTTGAGTCCAGGTGGAAAACTATCGATTCTCTTCACTGGGAGATCGATAGCGAAATAACAATCGAAAAAGAGTACGAACAGACTTTCGAAATATATGAACAACAATTTAACACAATGGAAAAAAAAAAAAAAAAAAAAAAAACAAAGATGTAGGGTCTGTACCCTACAATCTTATAGAGTTAGTTGTTGTTGAGAGTTCAGTCGCTAGCTGTCTCGTATCAATGCAACGTCATCCTTAACAATTTAGACGACATAAAAAAATTCTGGGAGATTGAAGATATCGCAGAATCCACTCAAATGTCTGCAGAAGATGCTCACTGTCTCCAACAATACAAAACTGAAACAAAACGTCAAAGTAACGGCCGCTATGTCGTGCGGCTGCCTTTACATCCAAACATCGAAGAAAAACTCGGAGAATCTAGACCAAAAGCAGCAGCTCAATTTTTTCAACTGGAAAAAAGGTTTAGAACCTCTGAAAACGTAGCTGAACAATACAAAATGTTTATGACAGAATATGTTCAACTAAACCACATGCAACTATGCACAATTAACATGAAACCGAGCTTTTACCTACCTCACCATTGTGTGCAACGTGCCGATTCAAAAACTACTCCGCTGCGTGTTATTTTTAATGCATCGGCGAAAACAACTACGGGTCAAAGTCTAAACGATTTGATGTACAGCGGCCCAAATTTACAAACTGACCTACTATCTATTATTTTGAAGTGGAGACAGTACAAGATTGCGATCACAGCCGATATTGAGAAGCACTTTCGCCAGATTCTCTGTCACGAAGAAGACCAAAAGTACCAAAAAATCTTGTGGAGAAACTCTCTTAATCAACCACTTCAAGAATATGCCCTAACTACTGTCACATATGGCACTAAAGCGGCACCGTTCTTAGCTATGATGACATTGAAACAACTGGCAAACGATGAACGAAACAACTACCCAGAAGCTGCTGCAATCCTAGAGACGTCTTTCTATATGGATGATCTGCTTCTGAGCATCAATGACATTCAAACCGCAAGCCGCATCAAAGATGATTTAACCAATTTACTCAAATCTGGAGGTTTTAACCTGAGGAAATGGTCATCCAATGAGGCAAAACTACTACAAATCCAAGGACCTGCCAGTAACAAACCGGAAGTATACTGCTTCAAGCACCAAGAGTCAACAAAGACATTGGGTCTTCGTTGGAATCCAAACGAAGATAACTTTACCTTTCATCTAACTTTCAACACTACTTCAACGAAACCTGTCACTAAACGCGTCCTTCTATCGGAAATTTCTAAGATTTTCGACCCATTGGGTTGGCTGAGCCCAGTAACAACAAAACTGAAACTTATCTTCCAAAAGGTGTGGAAGGAAGACCAACAATGGGACGACAACGTACCTGATTACGTAAACAAAGAATGGGAAAAGGTCAAAGTACAATTACCCGAAATAAACGACCTAAAAATACCTAGATGGTTACAAATCAAACTAAACGATGACATCGAATTACATGGATTTTGTGACGCGAGTATAAATGCCTACTCCTGCATAATCTACACCAAAACTAAAATAGGCTCTGTGGTCATAGTAGCCGCAAAGTCACGGCTTGTACCAGCAAAGAAAATAGTCTCTCTTCCCCGACTTGAGCTGTGTGCGGCTGTATTACTATCAACACTCATGAAAAAGGTACAAGAAAGCAGCCTACTAAACCACAAAATAACTGTGAACGGCTGGTCAGACTCTACTGCAGTCCTGGGATGGATCCACGGTGATCACACTCGCTGGAACCTGTTCGTGTCAAACAGGGTGCAGAAAATAAAGGAAATAATTCCTCCAAACTGCTGGCGCTACGTCAAATCAGCGGAGAATCCCGCGGATTGCGCTAGTCGTGGAATATTACCTTCTCAACTAAAAACACATCGCCTCTGGTGGAATGGACCCGGCTGGCTACCTACTTTCCAACCAGAAAAAGGACAACAAATCTACACTACGAACGAAGAAGCCAAAAAGTTACAGACAAATGTCACAGTACAACGTCACGATGACAATTGTATTCAAGACCTACTTACAAGAAACAGCTGCTTGACTCGTGTTACAAGAGTTGTCGCTTGGATACTACGCGCGAAGTCACGTGACAAGCAACTACCTAACTACTTAACTGCATCTGAAATACAAATGGCAAGAAACATTATTTTAAAATATGTTCAACTTAACGCTTTCACGGAGGAAATTACGGATCTAAAACTAAGAAAAAGTTTAGATCGTAAAAGCAAACTACTACCCCTGAATCCTTATCTCGACGACCAAGGATTACTAAGAGTAGGGGGTAGGCTCAACAACGCCTACATCGATGCTGAACAGAAAAACCCCATTATCGTGCCGCATGATGGTCATTTTACCGAGATGTTGATCGACCATGCCCACAAGATGACTTTCCATGGGGGAGCTCGCATAACTTCAGCCAGATTGAGAAAACAGTACTGGATAATTGGCGGCAACAGGGCTGTCAAGAAACGTATTTTCAATTGTGTAAAGTGCAGAAGGCACAATCCTTTACAACAAACACAGCTGATGGGTGACTTACCGGCGGCGCGGTGTAATCCGACCCGGCCGTTTTATCACACTGGTGTTGATTACACTGGGTACATCGATGTCAAAACGAATAAAGGCCGAGGTGTAAAAACAACAAAAGGGTACGTAGCTGTCTTCGTCTGTATGTCAACGAAGGCTGTACACCTGGAACTGGTCTCCGACCTTATATCGACGGCGTTTCTAGCAGCTTTACGAAGACTATCGGCTCGACGAGGAGCACCACGTCACATTCATAGCGACAACGCGACCAACTTTACAGGTTCAAATCGCTCTCTGAAACAAGAATTTATCAATCTGAAAAATATGCTTGATCCTGAGTTCTTCTCAGCCATAACAGACATGAACATTGAATGGCACTTTATCGCTCCGTCGTGGCCAAGTGCTGGTGGACTCTGGGAAGGAGCAGTCAAGAGTCTAAAGTTCCACCTTCGAAGAGTCTTAGGAGAACAGAAACTCACGTACGAAGAGCTGTCAACACTTTTAGCAGAACTTGAAGCCTGCCTCAACTCAAGACCCCTCATGGCGCTAACAGAAGATCCGGAAGACATAGACTATTTAACACCATCTCATTTCTTAGCCAGTGGTCCAACATTAACTATCGTGGAAACAGAAACTGATGAACGAAAACGCTGGCAGCTGGTTCAAAAAATATTCAAGGACGTCTGGAAGAGATGGCAATCTGAATATCTAACACAAATAACTTCTCGAAGCAAGTGGCGACAACGACTACCAAACATGGAGATAGATGACCTTGTGGTCATTCATGACTCCAACTTGCCCGCTGGAAAATGGGCACTAGGAAGAGTGACCGAGTTACACAAAGGAAAGGACGATTGTGTTCGTGTGGTCAGTCTTCGAACAAAAAACGGGATTATAAAACGTCCTATAACTAAACTATCAAAACTGCCTGTTGCTAAGAGTGAAGAACTACATGTACAAAACGAAAACAAAGACACTGAAAAAGACGAAGTCCAGTCACCAAATAATGAACAACCTCAAAACAAAAACAAACGAACCAAAAGGAGAAACAAGATGTCATGTAATTTAATATGGGCGATTTTATCAATATTTTCGTTCATAACACCCGCTCGGTGTGACTACAGCCTACAAAACATAAACTCTAATCAAAGCATCTACTTCGACAAGGTCACAGACATGCACCTTATACGTGACGAATGGAAGTTGATCGTTTATTACGATATGGATCTCTACTGGCAGGGAATACAAGCTTTCAAGAACTATATTACAGCGCTAAAAAGGACATGCACTAGCATCGAGAAACACAACCAGTGTGACGTAATACTTCTCCAATTACGACATGGTTACTCAGAACTGATGCACTACAGCGACTTGTTACTCGATCAAAAACTAAAACCAACTAGACAACGGAGAGGGCTCATCAATGGCATCGGTTTCCTATCTAACAGCTTAACACATCATATGAACGCCCTCGATAAGGCTACGAACACACTTGCAACTTGTGAAGGCGATGGACAAAAAAAAGAACGCATTTCTACACACGATGTTCACCAGTATGTAGTGCTGTACCTCCTTGCCGGCGCAGTACTTCTCGCAGCTGGTATTTACTTGTGGCAGCGCTCCCGAGCGCGCTGCTCGGTAATGCTCCCAGCAACGACTCGAAACGACCGTCGACCTTCCGAAAACATCATCCAGCTCGTGCAGTTACCTACGGTACCTACGAGAACTAACTACGTCGAACGATACCTCCGCGAGCCTGCGACCTATAGATTCCAGAGTGAATCACCACAACGCACGCGTGGACAAAGCGACGTCATCTATTATCAAATAACTATTTAGTGCAAACAAGTGATAGTGTCAGTGTGGAATGAATGAAATTTATAAGTTAGATTAAGTTTCTTAACATTTGTTTCACCTTGTACTTTTCATCCCTTGTACTTTTCATCTCGCCCTCGGGAGCATGTACGGTTTATGCAAACCGCACAGTATTAGTACATGTTCTCGCGGGTCAGCATTTTATGCTATAACGTGGTTTTTCCATTCAATTACGTGGAGTTGACGACAACCACCCAAAACGACTACACGTCATAGCATAAATCAGCTCATTAACTAAACTACAAACTATTAAACAAGTGAACTTTAACTTATTATTTTACTGAACTCTCAACAACAACTAACTCTATAAGATTGTAGGGTACAGACCCTACAAGGGCCACAAGCGACAAGTGCGGGTTTGGCGCGGGCCTGGCGCGAATTAAGCGCGGGTCGGGCGCTGAATGGACGTGGTTGTTTCGGACAACACCCGACCCGCGCACGACTAGCACACGCGTGTTCTGTATTATATCCATATCAATTCAACGGATTATAACCGCGCCTGAACCGCGAACGACCCGCTCCAGTGCCCCGTGTTGTGCATTTTATCTAAAATCTAATGACGGGACGCAGACGAAAAACTATAGGGTACAAATTATTTTCGAAAATTCCTTCACACAAGTAGCAGCTTGCACGAACAAAACATCGTATTTTCAAAGAATTCCCCAATCTCAATCTCCCAGACTTACACTTCATAAAGCGAAACGTCTGGAATTATAGGCGACACCAATTTACTTTAGTTGAAATAATTTATTCTTCTAAAGAACGCAGAGGATAATTCACAAAGCGTCATTCTTCTGTTGTAATTTGAGTAGCAACGCTGGGACGAGTCTGTGACATAATAGCTGTTGTCAAACAGCTGCTTCAGTTAGTGTATTTGTTTATTCTCATTACCCTAAATAAGCCTGCTGGACATAGGTCTTCTCCACATTTGAGAGGGTTGATAGAGTATCGTTGCTTAGTACTCAGGAAATACCGTCAGTAAAATACAGGATTTTTATATTGCAGTGACCAAATCTTGTGAGCGACCGTGCTAAGTGGAAGTGGTAGGTTATGATACAATCTTATCTAATATAATATTTTGCTCGTAAATCCTTAAAACGTGTAACATGAAGTTTTGTTTTTCATCGTTTTGTTTCTTAAACTTTACTTCACCTAACAATTTAGTAGCAGTAGAGCTCTTAGTGAAAAGCTCGTCTTGGGTAGTACTACCATGGACGCAAAGTCAAAGTCAAAGTCAAAAATCATTTATTCAGTAATATCCGCAGGGATCATCTTGAAACGTCTTAAATCTAGGTGAATCTAAGCGCCAGTTCCTCGCGACCAAGCCTAGAAGAAAGCAAAGCAAAGCAGTGCATCGTGGGTCACGTTCCTTATAAACATATCCTGTAAGGCAATGCATGATTATAGGTGATGGAAACCACTTAACATCAGATGGATGCTTGCTCCATTAGCAAGGGGTATAAAAAATATGCAAAATATAAAAACGAAGTATTCATAATAACATTATTATTATTAGTTTGGGGCTCGACGGGATTGTGTCAAATGTATGTCAAAATATAAAAAGAAGTACAACAGAATAACTGTAAAAGTACTATACAATTTTATTTTTAAATCTAAGGGTGTGACTGATCCAGCTATTATGTCTGTAGGCTGTGGTAGAGTTTTCTCGCTAGCGTTCGTAATAAGATTTTAAACGCGAAATTCTGTCTAAATGAACTCTCACATCGGCTTCATTGGGATTTGTGCTCTGTTTTGTTCAGTTTAATTAACTTGTTTTACGTTGAAATGTGTATTCAGGCAAAATAAGCCTAAAATATTATAATATTAAATATTCATGAAACTAAAGGAATTCATATTGAGCGCTGTGATCAGATTCCTTAAATACCCCTAATAAGACAAGCAAGTCGCATTAGAATTATGTATTACTTCAAAAAAAACACTAAATAACATCACGACTTTAATCCCCAGGTTAGGTATCCCTTCAGATCCTCGTAGTACCTCAAGAGCCCATTCAAAATTCTTTCAAGATGTGTTAGATAAAAGTCAAAGGTGTTTCTAAATTTTACATTTGGCTCATACCCACATTCCCAGTAGTTAGCATTCCATACATGACAAGTTGCTAGCTCATCGCCGCTGCTTGAATACTAATTGTTTTCCTCACGATGTTTTCCTTCACCGTTTGAGAGAACTGGCATTGTGCACATATTTTATTGCGACTTGCTGATGAAACAAGTGGATGCCCCACCTGATTTGAAGTGGTAACATCAAAGTCAAAATCAAAAAGCATTTATTCAGTTATCCGCAGGGATCTTCTTGTCTTAAAGCTACGTGAATCTAAGCGCCAGTTCCTCGCGACCAAGCCATGACAAACTGAAAAAAAAAACTTACGGTTTGGTTCCTACCGTTTTTAACCAACCATAACCACAACAAAGTATTGCTTCGCAGGTCACACTCCTCAACAACGTACCTGACAATGCATTGCTCTGCGTCCATCAACCTGAGGCGCCTCATGTGCCTGTAATTTCACCGACACCCACACCCTTCAAACCAGAACGGCAAACTTCTTGGCGGCATAAATAGGCGTGGTGGTAGTTTTTCCCAGGACGAGTCCTTCACTAAGAGCTCTACTCAGAGGCGTCTTTACCTATGGTGCAGGGTGTGCGGCGCACACGGGCGCCGGGTCTAAGGGGGCGCCGAGCGCTCTGCGCCCTAATGCGACACCTCCAAAGATGCGTCGAAAGAAACCTTAAAGCTTCTTTCCCTTTTTCTGGAAGGTTAGAAGGTTTTAAAGTAAAAGAACACTTTATGGCGCCAGGGTACTAGTTGCACTCGGGCGCCACAAGGGCTAGAGACGCCTCTGGCTCTACTACTACTAAACTTTACTTTTGGTTATAAAGCTACGGTTTTGAAGTAGTCTAAAGCACATGTTCATAAATCCTTGGAGTAGGTACATACATTTACAAAACCTACAGATCGTACAGTAAACAAATTACAATAATATTTTGCCAACCTTCGGTTCCTGATCTTTGACATTTGCTATCAACAACTTGCAAAAAACCCAGAAGTAGCAATTTTTAAGAAATGTTTCGTAGTTATGTAACCTAATTTACAATAATTTTAATGTTTCGTTATAAGAATACTATAAACAGTTTAGGTATGAAAAAGTATCGAGCTGAGGCCCTTTCTTGTTTATTATTATATTATTTTATATTATAGGTACTTAGTACAATTTTGGAGGTGAGATGAGATTGGAAATAGAATTTGATTGTCAGAATCGGGCTTCTATGAAATGTCAGTTTCAAAGAATACCACTTTGGAGATTGACACGATTGAAACTTGAATTTGACGATATTTCATTATGAGAATTAAGCCTTGGGATCGTACTATGTAAATTGAAATTTACCTCTTGCAAGTCAAGTCAAGTCAAAAATCATTTATTCAGTAATATCCGCAGGGATTATCTTGAATATGATCTTGCCTATGTCTACACTACGTATAGGTACATACTTTTTAAGTATATGTCATCTATCAATAAGACGTGTTCCGTGTTTCGAAATAAAGTGCTGAGACGCCGATCTGTGACGTGTAGGAACTCGGTACTAAGAAACACACATTTATGTTATGTAAGTATAAAAACTGTTAGATATCGTTTTTCTTTGTTTTTCGTATGGTTTAAACGTTTTCGTGCGTGTTTTTTATTTTATTTTTGTTTTATTATTAAGCGTTTTGAATTTTTCTTTCTTTCTTTCAAATAAGTACCTATAGTAAAAACTAAAAATAAAAAAAGTTTATCAAGCAGGCACCAAACTTGTCACTTTTTGCAAGTCTTTGATAAGCCCTCGATAACCCGTACTTATCGAATGGATAAACCGTTTCAAAGTTCAGTAAACTTTGATCACCACTATCATGTCATGAGAAAATGATAAGACTGTCCGACGCTGTGATCAAGTTTGGCGGGAAACTTGCTGTAAGTATACGTCTCGTCTGTTTTGTCAAAATCTTGGTTATGGAGTTTTCAGCAGTTTAGGGATATAATAAAATATACTAACATTCATTTGACACAATGCTATCTATATCTAGTTCTAAAATAAGTACAGCTTGTACTATGGAAACCAGGTAACTGAATACTTAATTACTTCGTTTTGTAAATATGACAACCGATATGTTTGTTCTGTGTTATATTGTACTAGCTGTTGCCCGCGACTTTGTCTGCATGGTTAGTTTTTTCCGACTTACTCAACACTTAAACAAACAATTGGCCAAAATATTATGATTTTGGCCAATTTACACAATATCTTTATAAATAATAGCTTATGTGTTATTCTGATGTATGCGCTATTATATTGCACAGTTTCGTTAAAATCCATTCAGTAGTTTTAGCGCGAAAGAGTAACAAACATCCATACTTACAAACTTAGTACAACAAGAAGGATTCTATGATAGAACACAATCTAACACTTAGACATAGAACAAACATCTACGTTCATTACACAAATGCTTGTTCACGGTGGGCATCGAACCCACAACCCAGAGCGCAATAGGCAGAGCTATTACTAACTGAACTGTAACGGCTGTCCCATATGGATATTTAATTTTGGTTTGATTTATGCTCGGTTCCAATATCCTTCGTCCGTTGGTAGTACTAGTAAATACCCAGAAGACCCGGAACAAATATCAAAAGAAAGAAAGATCGTACAAACATTTATCCCGAGGCGGGAATCGAACCCGCAACCTCCAGCATCGCAGACAGGTATTTCGCGCCACATCGGTCGTCGTCGATGGAAATAACAGATGCGGTATTGCAGAAGGATTAAGTACTCCGGCATTATTCAAAGTTTATTATTTACTAGCTGACCCGTGCCCACTTCGTTGGGGGGTAAACATTTTTACTTACAAATCTTAACTAAGTAGTACTCGATGTTGCCAACAGATGGCGTTAATACGGCATAAAATAGCGGTCGTTTGCAGTATCGCCCGCGTGGCAGTTTTTTCCCGTTCCCGTTATTTTTTCGGGATAAAAAGTAGCCTAAGTTACTCCTTGTTACATCAGCTATCTGCCAGTGAAAGTCCCGTCGAAATAGGTCCAGCCGTTCCAGAGATTACCCGGAACAAATGGACAGACAGACAGACAGACAGACAAACAAAAATTTTGAAAAATGCTATTTTGGAACATGCATCGCATATACATTCATATGCATGTAGTAAAAAGCGGTTATTTTAATATTACAAACAGACACTTCAATTTTATTTATTTGTATAGATACAGAGAATATCATTTGTAAAGCGAAAAGAATATCCGTGTTTACGCTTCTTGTTGATTTTCCGGCCCACCAGTGATATATTTATGTCTCCCTTATACATACAGCCTGTGAAAGGGATGGATGTTTTGTGTGATTGGAGTGTGCAGATGGATTCAAAAGGATTTGGGAACCCGGGCACCGGGTAAACGAGGGTACACCATTTTTGAATAAAATAAATTTCTTTACCAAAGGGGTACTTTTGCTTAGGTTTATGTGGTGCGGGCGAGCTCTTTTTATTGTACTATCATTTTTTATATGGAGCATGTTCCTTATTGAAAAAATATTTTCTTAAAGTACCTACTTGCAATAACTATACTAGTATTAAGTTATACTATTGAATATAACCGTTGAACCGACAACCGTTGGGATAAAGGTTCTCGAATGGCGACCACGAACCGGAAGACGAAGCGTAGGACGTCCTCCTACCCGATGGACTGACGACATTGTTAGGACCGCGGGAAGTCGATGGATGGAAAGGGCTCAGAATCGTTCTTCCTGGAAACGTAAGGGGGAGGCCTATGTCCAGCAGTGGACTTCTATAGGCTGATGATGATTGAATATAATATGATTAAAATATCACTTTAAAAGCACTGATCGTAGATTTAAAATTTTTAGGGCATATTTATCTTGTTGCGTAGAATGGAATTCCAGTAATTCAACCAATAAACGAATACAGCGAGGGTTGAAGTTAGCATAAAAATTATTTGACGACCGATGTGGCGCGGCGGGCGAATGTCCGCCTGCGATGCAGAGGTTGCGGGTTCGATTCCCGCCTTGGGATAAATGTTTGCACGATCTGCAAATATTTATTCCGGGTGTTCTGGGTGTTTCTATGTATAATAAAAATTATCTATATATGTAATGTATTGTATTAAGTATATCAGTCATCTAGTACCCATAACACAAGCTCTGCTTAGCTTGGGGCTAGATGATGCTGTGTGGATTGTCCAGCATTATTTATTTATTTATTTAACTCTACGCGGACCAAGTCACGGGCGTTTCGTTAGTTTTTATAAAAATAGAGTTCTTTAAAATGTATTTTAAATATTTACTGTCAACCGCAGAAAGCTACCCACGTCTGGCCCACGCTCTCTACAGCGAATCCCAGAAACATTGATATGAGAGCGTTTTTATTTTGTCGATTTAAAATTGCAGAGAACTTAGCACACATGGTTATTGATAAGGCTTGATAAAGTGAACAAGGTATTCTAGTATTATTAATTATGAAGCCATTCTTTTTTCATTTATTTTAAATTTGACACAATAATATATTTATTAATCTGTTTATTCTTCTATATTCTTAATATATTTATTAATATGTTATTGTGTCAAATTTATAATTTTTTGTTTCTTTCGATGAAACTCCTTGTTGCAAAAGACAAAATACGGTGTAATTATAAGTAGTAATAAGTAAACATTTAATTTTCCTACACCATAACAAATCAACGTGTGTTTTTAATCATTACTTAATATAATCAATAAGAGTTTTAAAGTATAAATGTGTATTTTTAGATGTTTTATTGCGAAATACATTGTTGTTATACGCTTGTTAATGTGACAGATGAGCTTGCATGGTTTTGATAAGACTCCTGCACCCCTCTTGAAATTTATTCACACCCCCAACTTTGAAAACGATCTAGGTGGACTCAGGTAGGTAAGCTACTTAACGAGCACTTTGAAAATAACTTAAGGCTACACACGGTGCTAAATTGATCTCCCTTACCTTACGGGTCCCGGACGACTTGTAAACGTTTTTCCCTCGTTCAGTTTCGATTTTACGAGTTGCTACGAGTTTCGAATTGCTTTTATGGGCTCCTAGTACCTTCGCAGCCTATACGCTGAATAATTTAATTGTGCGTGCCTGTATCGAAAAGTTCTGAGAATATAGGAAGAATAAACAGATTTTATACTTATTTCTACCAAGGCAGTTCTTGATAGAGTAATAAATTCAAGTCTTTAGTGAGTTCTTAAAGCTTCATACATTTTTATCACGTACTTAGCGTCCTCGTAGATTTAGTTCACAGTTTATCTACTTAAAATAAGCGTACATAAGTGTTACATGGCCGCAATAGTACACATAAAAAAAATAACCGAACATACCAAATAGGCAGTACATAAGCTGAAACAAAGTTCAACTTAGTGTACTAATTAGTTATAACAGATTTTATACAAACCAGTTTCCGCGACCTGAACTCCTCGTTTAATCATGAGCCAAAAGTTCTTAGTTAATCTGATACATAAGGTCAATGACCAGAGATGTGTCAGCCTTCTTATTGACCGGTGTTGGTAGTATCATATTCTAGCGTCATATGCTGAAGTTTTGCAGTAGGTACTTACCTGAAAAGATAGAGACAAAACATTGTTAAACATAGTAGAAAAAGATGGATTAACCTGTCTGAAGTGTTGTTCCAGTTTTGTTTAGATTAGAGATACAAATTTATACTATTACTTTGTACGGTTCTAACAAGTAATAGTATAAAATTGTATCTTACTATCGATTCATTGATAATGTTATAACCATTTGTTATGGTATCTAAATTGACAAAACGACCCACAGTGAAAAAATAATAATAGATTGTCTAGTAAAGTACTACCAACGTGCCTATTTCTACCGTGAAGCAGCTTGCAGTGTTTCGGTTTGAAGGGTGACGGTTGTAATATTACAGGCACATGAGGTTTAACACCTGTATACTTCTGGTTGATGGAACCAGAGCATTTGCATCGTAGGACACGTTCGTAACGAACCTGCGAGGGAATGCTTTGTTATTGAGTATTAATATCAGCGGGGCCATCTGTTTGTTCCATCAGCAAGCAGGATAGAAATAAATTATAAATAAGTTCAGATATACAACGCAGAGTTGTGTATCTGGCTATTCATGTTTAGTGAACTTTAAGCTCCCCACAATCGTCAGTATTTTAAGTTCCTTTGGGCCTACAATTAGGCTTATCAGATATCCAAACACCCGGCCATTAGTTTTGACGGCATCACCCACAATAAATAACAACTGACGGTGTAATTAGCTGCCTACGCATTGGGAAAAGCGGGCCGAATTTCATAATCTCCCCAGGACACAGAGTAAGTATAACCTACAGGTTGCCAGTTAGGTCCGCCTACTACAAAGCCACGAAATAATGTATCTTTAAATTTGATGCCTTTTCATTGACTGCAGGTCTACTCATAGAAACGATAGACGAACGGTATTGTCGTTTTGAGTTACACTACGCGGCTTTGTCAGGCAGCGACAACTTGACTTTTGACGGCTGCCGAGTTGCCCCGCGGTATATTACAAAACGACAATACGAATGCTCTCGTTTTTAAGTGTAGACCTGCTGGAAGCTTCCTTAAAGATCTTCATTCAGGAACCTAGCAATATGCGCAAAACCTAGCAACATACTTTTAAGAAACCCTGATATATTTTTTACTCAAAATTAAGGACAAATATTTGTGTGTGATAACATAGTTTCTTCCCTATTGGTACCATGTATATTTTTACAAAAAAAAGGATAAAACGTATAGTAAATGTATAAGTATTTTAATCAGTTATCTGGTTCTCATAGCAAGCTATGCTTAGTATGCTTTGTTTGTACAACATAATTTGTTGTGTAAAAATGCCCACATAATATTTGCTTAGAGCTAAACATTTCTTGCGTTAAAATTGCGTTGAATTTGCATTAAAGCGATAGGAATAATGAAAGACTGGCGCCGGTAGATCACGGTAGATGGCGCCGGCTTGTTGCGCAACAAGTTAGACAATCTCTCTCGTGTCTAAACATCATCATCATCTTCCTGCCCTTATCCCGCTTTATGTAGCACAACATGTTCTTTTCTTCCACTCTTCTCTGACAGCCGTCATCTCTTTTCTGCCTGTCATCTTTCACACAGTCCATCCATCTTTTCTTCGGTCCACTTCTACCCACAGATCCATCTACATTAATATTCATCTCTCCTGTTAACATGACTTTGATCCATAGAATGGTTGTTATTTTAGCAAGTCTTCTATTAGTCTCCTTATTCTATGCTTTGATCCCATAGAATAAGGACATAAAGTAAGCTTTGAACCTCTTCATGACATGCCCGTACCCACGTGATCTCGTGTCATGTTGTAAACATAAAAATTAATATTTACATAAAATTTTAATAAATGTACACATAACCCTTAATACAAGCTATGCTTAGTTTGGGGCTAATGTTGTATAAAAATGTCCACAAATATTTATTTATTATTATTTTAGAAAAATCAGTAACAGTAACGCAAAGGTCTACTCTTGAAAATGATAAAAAAGATTCGTAATGTCGTTTCGAGTGGGTTTAAGTACGTTCAAATATTACATTTTGCTCAAAAGAAAAATAAAAGTAGCTTTACGATTTTGACCCAGGCACAGAAGGTATCCCCTCAGATCTGTTAGTACCAATTCTATACTCTCTGAGGATAGATATCTCAAGAGTAGGCAAAGGAAATATTACATTTGGTACATACCCACATTTTGCAGTTGTTGGTACCCCATACGTGACAGATAGTAAGCCCATCGTCGCTGTTAGAGTACTAACTGGCTTCCTTTGATGTTTTCCTTCACGGTTTGACTGTTACACCGATGTTGTTTATTCGAAATCGTTTTAAAACAAGTTTGATTCGGGTATAGTGGCCAGACATGGACCTGTTGGCTATTCTAATCTGCGGGTCAGGGATCTCGCCCACTGCCGCCTACAGATGGCGCCGAGCCTCAGTATTTGGTGGAATAATTCATATTTTGCCGAAGGTGTCAGAATAAGGTGCTAAATATTGATGCGATAAAGTGATATTATGCAATGTTTCGTAAGATGTCTTATTTACATTGAGTAATTTGATTCCTCGATAGCGAAGTTGGTTATCGCATCCCCGTATCAAGGGGAAGGTCGTGGGTTCAAATCCCACTCGAGGAAAATAACTTTTGGGATAATATAAAATCTTTGTAATTTTATTTGAGCAAACCTTTAAATACTTTTCATCTCTTTGTAAGGTGCTTACTACTTGCTGGTAACAAGCATACTAACTCTCCACCAAAAGGCGCCTGCCGCCCACTAGCTGCACGATCCCCCCTGTATCTCACCCCTCGCCCCTGTAAACTCAGAGGGAGCGGACTGACTTTCGTAAGTTAAAGTCAAAAAGTCAAAAAGCATTATTCAGTATTATCCGCAGGAATCATCTTGAAACGTCTTAAATCTAGGTGAAGCTAAGTGCCAGTTCCTCGCTCATTAGTGACTTGAATCAAAGCAGTAGCAATAGTGGTTTATACTTTCATAGCTTTTCATGACACATAACATTCTCCCTCATCACATGCCCATAACGAATTAAAGTAAGGCGTAAAGTTTCTCACCGGCCAGTACCGATACTATAAATCACTATCGTCTATGTTAATTAGCAGTCTGCGTCTAGGATCCGCGCCTGCGCCTACGGCCTGGCGCCGGCGCACGTAGGCGGTAGTGAAAGGAATCCGGCGGAAAAACTGCACCTGTACTTAGCATTCTTGCGAGTACTCACTATGACGATCGATGTGGCGCGGCGGGCCAATGTCCGCCTGCGACGCAGAAGGTTGCGGGTTCAATTCCCGCCTTGGAATAAATGTTTGTACGATCTGCAAATATTTCCTTCGGGTGTTCTGGGTATTTTCTATGTTTAATAAAAAATATGTATGCATGTAATGTATTCTATTATGTATATCAGTCATCCAGTACCCATAATACAAGCTCTGCTTAGCTTGGGGCTAGATGATGCTGTGTGGATTGTCCCGCATTATTATTATTATTATGAGGGACCGGTGACTTGTGTGGGTATTGCAGGTCTACTCTTGAAAGCGATAAACGAAGTGCAGATCGAACTCACAACCTACAACGCAGAAGGCAGAGCTACTACCAACCATACTCGTTTGTTATTTATGAGAGCACTGAGATTGCGCACATAAATTATACCGGACCGGATTCGAACCTACAACCTTAGGGATCAGAAGGCGGGGTCATTCTCACTAGATCGCCACCGGTGCTTTTGTTTATTTATCTAGAATTCGAGGATAATAAGAGAACAAAATAACGTTGATTTTGTAACCCGATCCTTCCATTCATGAAAACCCCAGTAGGTCACTCCTACGCACCGCAATTTTATTAGTCTCAACAATAAAAAAAAAACTTTGAAACAGTCGTAAAATGTCTTAACACTATAACGAGGACACTATAAATCCTGACAAATATGTTTATACCTCCTTTAATCTGTTTTAGGGTTCCGCAGTACATATAAGAATGATTATGGAACCATTGTAAATTGAGATTGTCACGCAGTCGTCGCTGTGTCGTCAAGTGTCACATCGCGTCGCGGCTTGTGTCAAATCTTGTTTTGCGCATAATGAAAATGGCTTATCGTAAGATTTTGTACTTGCAACTTGCTTGAAATGAGTGCGTCTTAAACGAAGTGGGTCTGTCATGCTAATATCGAGTCCAAATGAATCAAGATATTATATAATAATAAATGCCAGCTAAGTGCGAGTCGGACTCGCGCACGACAGGTTCCGTACCATTATCTATAATAAAGACGGCAAAAATGACGTTTGTTGTATAAGAGCCCTCTATAATATTTATTTCACTCTATTTTTTAGTATTTATTGTTACAGCTGCAAACAAAAATACATCATCTGTGAAAATGTCAACTCTCTAACCATCACGGTTCATGAGATAAAAGCCTGGTGGTAGACGGACAGACATGCGAAATCTTAGTAGGTAACAGGGACTTGATTTACCTTTTGGGTTCGGAACCCTAAAAACAGGCCTTTTCATCTATTGTAGATTGGTACCAACGGACGGACGGCCGGATTCGTACCAACGACCTTAGAATCAGAAGGCGGGGTTGTGCCGCTCGCAGCTTCGCCCGCGTGGCTGTTTTTCTCGTTCCTGTAATTCTTTCGGGATAAAAAGTAGCCTATATGTTAATCCAGGTTACAATCTATATTTATTCCAAATTTCATCCAAATCGGTCTACTGGTTAGAGCGTGAAAGAGTAACATACATCCATTCATCCATCCATACTTACAAACTTTCGCGTTTATAATATTAGTAGGATATTATTTACAGTAGCTATATGTAAGGTCTGTGACGCGCGTGTTCTACAATCCATATTTCAATGGGCATACGTATCTTCTTATTGGATTAAACACGTACCAATAAACATGGTTCAGATAAATAAACTAGATATGCCGATAACTGAGGGTGGTTATTTACGTAATCTTTAACCATAAACTGGCCATGTGACAAGCGATAATAGCACTTATTGCCGTGGATTTACGTGTGTTTTCGTAAATAAATGTTAATATTGATAAAAGATATAGTCTGGCGCCCTAGGTTCGCTCTCACGACTTGACGCCTACGAACTTTGTGTAACCATTGGACTGCTTTTGAACTCTGTTATACAAATAGCGCAATGTCAAACACTAAAGCGCTGTTCAATGGTTTGTAGACAAATTAAATAATGAACGAGAACCAGCTGAGTTTAGTATCTACCTAAGTTTTAAAATAAGATTTAGAGATAAAACCAGTTAGTATTTTAGCAGCGGCGATGGGCTTGCAACGTGTCATGTATGGAATATCAACTACTGCAAAATAAGAGTATGTACCAATATTTGGACAAACCAGAGTGGTATGTCCAAATATTACACTTGGATCAAACCTATATTTTGGTTGGTATTTCATACGTGACACTACAAGACAATCGCCGCAGCTATAATACCAACTGGTATCACGATATTTTCGTTCATTTACATTAAAAGATATTTAAAAAGATAGTGCCTGAGAGAAAACGAGATATATTTGGAAACGTAATTTCGTTTAGTAATGTAAGATCGTGCATATTCTTAGTATCAACGCCATGCTGCAGTAATGTTATATAATTCTAATAGGCCGTTAGTAACAGGAGGCAGCTAATAGTTTCCGTCATACGTACATAATAATTTCTTATTTGATAGCAAATTGGGTTTACACTTTCATGCTGAGTCCTACGTCTGAAATTTTTCAGTGTACGGTTAGTGTTGTGTACACAATTCACGTGTAAATTTGACTAGCAAAATCAGTTCTCTAACGCTCAACAGACGCGCTTCTAGTGCATCCATACAATTATTTCACATGAACCGTGTGCACCTAAAATCTCAGACTTAAGTTTCTGAACCTGATTCTGTCCATTTTACAACCTCAGAAAAAAAGAATGTTTAAAAGAATAGAACCTATTAAATTTTAAAAGGTTCTAGAAGGCATGAGTAAACCATAAAGATGAACAGTTTTTTTTTCTCAATTTATGGCACTCACCTTGAATTTATTCTACCTGTGGGTGCCGGCCGTTGGGTAGCAATATGGCGCCTCTTTACATTACAATTCTTGCAACGTGCTTCTCTGTAGTCAATCTTAATTAGCTTCAGTGTACAGACATCAGCTTCCATGATCAATGAATATGGAAAATTCTTCTAAGTATTATCGGCTGCTTTTAAATACGTCTGTAAAACGCCAGTTTGTTTGTAAATAGTTTTTAAGCTTTTTATTTGAAAGCTCCATAGAATAGAGTATGAGAAAACTAAATGATGTTAGTTTACTATTTTGTACCTAAACAAAATATACAATATACAATACGTATTTTAGGAAGTCACTGGTTGTACAAGTTATACTTAGTTTGAGTTTAGATAAAGTTGTGTAAAAAAATTGTCCATAC
This sequence comes from Electrophaes corylata, assembly GCA_947095575.1. NCBI lineage: Eukaryota > Metazoa > Arthropoda > Insecta > Lepidoptera > Geometridae > Electrophaes > Electrophaes corylata. The sequence goes on along the minus strand of OX352711.1, from coordinate 9,664,282 downwards.
TTTTTTATTACTATATGTATCACAACTTTTACTTTTTATCTCTATCGTTGGATATTTTCTAGGGTTAGTAAGATCTAATATATTAATAATAATAATAATGCTGGACAATCCACACAGCGTCATCTAGCCCCAAGCTAAGCAAAGCTTGTATTATGGGCACTAGATGACTGATATACTTAATACAATACATTACATACATACATATTTTCTATTATACATAGAAAACACCCAGAACACCCGGAATAAATATCTGCAGATCGTACAAACATTTATCCCAAGGCGGGAATCGAACCCGCAACCTCTGCGTCGCAGGCGGACGTTCGCCCGCCGCGCCACATCGGTCGTCATATATTGTATATCCGGCGAGGGTAGCTCAAACATATCGACCTTCACCGTTGGAAGAGCTTATTTATTTAAAAAAATGAGCATGCTTTAGACCACACGACTGAAGTAAATGCGAAACGTAACTGGCTATGAGAGAAAGAACAGTGCTTTCATACCCCCTCCATGGTAGTGTTAAACGTTTAACGCAACCTTGTTGGAAGTCGCATTAGAGGTATTACTTCAATACTAAATTCATGACGCGATGACTGATTCTCATTTAATGAGAATGTGGTGGAGTTATTGGATAATTACGGTATAATAGAGCGGGTCAACCTACGCACTGTCCGATTATGATAATCAGTAACTAGTCCGGATAACCGGATGTTACGTGTCCAAGCGTGAGGGCCATGGCGGCGAATATGCAAAATACTTAGGTATAATTAATTTGTGTTTCAGTTGTTCCCTTTTTTGGTTTTCTAAGGGTTTGCGTTGATGGATAGGGAACATAAATGTTTTGTTAGTAAGGACATATTACGGAAATATATTGTGTTAATAAACATTCTAGGTAATCAATCACTTCTGTTTTAATTATATTATGACTGATGAGCGTACAATAAAAAATAAATAGGTTTACTTTAACCGCCGTACTTATAAACGTTATTTAAATTTAAACACTGTTTAAAATTGGCAGTCTATTTGCCATCAAATAGTTTAAGAATTTTTCATCTTTTGACAGGTTTTTATAGTCGGCACGATTATGAACAATTAAACAGTCATACTATATTTTTTCACGTTGATTCACAACTAAGTATAGTATATATAACTAGGGTAGTGCAAAGTGCAGCGTGCATTACTATTAATCCTTATTAGCTGCTACCCTCGCTAAGCCAGAGGTAGCCGGTTCAAATCGCCAGTCTATCTATTTGCATTGAAAGCGTCCAGATTTCAGTCTACTTACCTACAGTGAACTGGGATTAGAGCTTGATAATATGGAAAGTAGGTGTATGCTGTAGAGCAGACAGGGAATTAGCAAAGCTGTGAGCACTAAGCCCAGGTTTTCAGGACGAGTTCTATTTTCAACCTTATGTCGAACAAGTAGTTGACGTTTATTGAACTTTTGTTACATTACAGCCGCTACATGTTGGCTTGCGTATTCATAGCAAACGTAGCTTGCCTAGACTAGACGGGTGGTCCTTCCATGATTCACAGGCTTACAAACTTATTGATATGATTGATGCGACAGGACAAACGTCTCCTTAATAGGAACTAGTATTCAAAATTTCATACATCCTACTAATACTATAAACGCAAAAGTTTGTAAGAATGGATGGATAGATGGATGTTTGTTACTCTTTCACGCTCTAACCAGTAGACCGATTTGGATGAAATTTGGAATAAACAAAGATTATAACTTGGATTAATATATGGGCTACTTTTTATCCCGAAAAAATAACGGGACGGGAAAAAAACTGCCACGCGGGCGAAGCTGCGAGCGGCAGCTAGTAGAATATATTTTTCTGAAAGTTATTTGTTTCGAGATATATGTATAAAAGAAATTCGATCACATCAAGGAGTTTCATAATCAACTTTTTAGCTAGCTCTAATGATCTAATGATCCGATCACTTGCGCCAAGTATGACTCTGTTTTGGCTATAAGCAATGGCGTAATAATTTAGTGTTGAATCTATGATTAGAAAAGGAAAAGTTCAACAAAATAAAGACAACAAAAGTAAAGACAATAGGTACGTGTTCGTATAAAAAGTAGACTCTTATATACATTTAAAACGTATAAGATTGTTACAATCCGAAGCACCCATTCGATATATAAGCAATTTCTGAGTATGTCGGCATGCGCGGCCCGTTAGCCGACCAGTATCATCGTCGTTTGCATAATCGAGACACAGGAGACATGCTCTGACAGGATACTGGTATAATCGAGACGCAGGCAAGGGACATCATGAGACAGGGATACGTTTAGACATGTTGTGGCAGGGGATGTGGAATAATCCAGTCTCGGATATACAAGGGCCCACGTAAGTACTAGTTTTGTTTTTGCTAATATTGTTGTCCCGGTAATGGTATTTATATAATTAGTGAATCTGGGATCAGTAAACTGGGGGGTAAGCACGAACGAATCCCACTTTCGTATCGAGACGATACATGGTAGCACGAACGACAACCGATTTACTAACTTCCTATCGAATTACGTTACTTTACTAGCTATCGTTTACTTTACGTACGTAATGCCAAAAGTGTTCGTGCTTCCAGTTTTAGTTTTCTTTACGCACGATAGAGGCGCTGTGCGAAATCTCATACATTTTGGTAACGCTATTAGCGTCACGATAGCCAGTTCGTGCTTAGGCCCCTGTACAGTCTATTAAATAATAATAATGGCAATTCTCGTGGCCAATAAATAATTGTCTATCTCATAAGATCAACCAGAAAAGATTTGGCTTAATTTTTAGAAACGGTTTAGTTCAAAAAACATTTAAATTACGCATGCACGTCATAGTAAATTGGGTAGTAGTGGTGTATAACCAGTAACTTGGTATGGCAAGCCAAAATTTTAAAATATTTCCCACCTCTAGTTGGTTTTGTAAAAATATTTTACACAGAACTATCCAACGAATATTCTCGTCCAAATTTATCGCCTTAAAAGATTCTCAGGTAGGTAAATTTAATAAATCTCGTGCAGATTTCTCATTACGGTTTAATAAAACACCCTGGGCAAGAAACACGTTCACAGCAAGCTAAGGCTTCGGCAGAAGGCTCAGCGGGGATTCATTATACTTACTTAAAACTTTGCTTGGTATAATGTTATTTAATGACAAACTAAACCACGAGAAAATCTAGAGCAAATGACTTGTAAAAAAAAGGTTTTAATCGTTAGCTATTTTAATTTATGATTTTAATTTACTTCGTTTTCTTTTAATTATTTATTTACTAAACACAATTTAGGCTTACATCACTTACCAAAGTGCCCAAAAGTAATGAGCAGTCAGCTGCACTAGAATTTATACAATTTGTAACTTTACAACGGTATTACAGCAAAACAATGAACTCTTACACGGTGTAAGAGTTCATTGTTTTGCTGCATAACTTTTTAGTTTTTGAGATGTAAGTTACACCTCAAAAACTAAAAAGTTATGACATTAGTTGATGGTCTCACTTATTTTTTGAATAATTGTACCTAGTGTTATTTTATTTAGCACCGCTGTGAAACCATTTTGAAAGTTACAAATTGTATGCATTCTAGTGCAGCTGACTGTACATGTGCACTTATCGTTATCACTAATCTTAAAATCCAATGTATATACAACTTGTATTATGCAATGCCATACATTGCATCCAAACATCCAATCTGTATAATTCAAAATATGCTCACACATCTACATTTTAAAAACCAACGTTTCTTACGCCAAGAAAGACTTATATCACTACTTAGCATACCCAATCCACAGCCTTCCAAATCTGCAATCAGCTAAACCGTATATATTTTCGCACAAATTAATCAAAGTAATCGCTGCGGTTTGGTGCTGTTTTAAGGCTATCGTTCATCTCTTAATCGTTCTTGTTAGACATCGTCTTGAGATGCATTTAAAACTTTGTATGGAATGATGTCAAAATATTTCATCTGCATGCAACCTTACACCATCGTGATGAAAACAAGTTGCGCAAACTGAATATTATGTCAGTACTAGCTTCCGTTCATTGCTTCACTCGCGTGACACCCGGTGAAAACTTATCTAATTATACTCCACATAAAAAAAAATATCCGTAATATACCTACAGAAAAATAACTCATACATTTTCTTTTTACTACGATATTGCAACTCTTCATTGCGGTACTCTAATAACATTACAATCTAACCAACTAGGCTAATGAGTAATTTTGTTTTGACTTAATTTTATAGAAATAATAGGGGCCACTCGCAGCTTCGTCCGCGTAGCAGTTTTTTCCCGTTCCCGTTATTTTTTCGGGATAAAAAGTAGCCTAAGTCCTATTTCAGATTACAATCTATATTTATTCCAAATTTCATCCAAATCGGTCCACTGGTTAGAGCGTGAAAGAGGAACAAACATCCATCCATCCAAACATTCGCATTTATAATATTAGTAGGATTGATAACTAAGAATGTGTCCATAGGCGCTTTTCTTACAGTCTCTAGATATTTAAGCATAAAGTCCCATATATGTATATAATAACCCATACATAAAGTCAACGTCACGACCACTGCAAACGATGTAACATTTTAATTGCCATCTAAACAGACGGATAACGGGACAAATCAACCTTGAAAACGATACAGGCAGGCGAGGTAAAACAGGTAATAAATAAACAATTCTAGTTATAAAGTCTCGGAGCGCGGGCGTGGACGGGTTCGCTTCTTCTTTTTGCTAATCCCTAGGCATCTTCAAGTTCAATACACTGATTGTGAGACTTATAAGGCTGGTTTGTCGTGAGGAAGCACAGCGGATGGTTGCAACAATGTAAATAATGCACAGGGTTTGAAAGTTTCTTACCATTCTTTATTTATTCTGTCGTAGATTTAGTCAAACAAAATCTTTAATTACAGTAGCCTCACAGGTCAGTTAGTAATAAGCCTGCTTTCTGTGCTGTAGGTTGTGGGTTCGATCTCTCTTACATCTTACATGAGTTCTCTTACATCTTAACCCTTAACCACCTACCATCCGTCTCACAGACGGCAGAAAATTTAAATCGTTAATATTTTGGCGCCCGAAACACCTATCAACTTGTTCGTCCCTGTACCTTCCCACCGCGTATCTAAGTACGATGTAAGCGCTTGTCATGGTTGTACGTGCGCGCGTTTGTCTTTGGTAAGTAAAAATCTGTCATTGAACGTCCGAGAGACGGGTGGTAGGTGGTAGTGTGACTTTTTTGAAATAGTGTTTTTTTTATGTTTTAGATTAAAATGGCTTCTAATAATAGTGTTATAGAGTATTGGATATACAAGATCCATCTAATGAGGAAAATCAACCTAATAATGAATGTAGCGATGTAGATTTGGATATCGGAATACAGCACGCAGTAGAGGATAGCTGCGATTCGAATTCTGAAAACGTGCTGTGGAGAATAACGTTATTTCATCAGTTTCGTCTGAAGATGATGATGAGCCTTTATAAGAAAGTAAAAAAAAACTATTTTTATTGAATGCTCCAACAAAATGTGCATTCACTGTTGCGAAAACCCCTAAGATTCATGGCCTGCAATTTTGTTGAAGATTTAATTATAATGACAAACATTTGATTTTATATTACTTGTTGATTATTATATTTTAGCTAAAAAAAAATTAGAAGTTCCTATTCGATTCCATTATTTTTGTAAACCTCATTCTTTGAATAAGATTATTTTTAAGTTAGAATTAGGAGTTGTTTCAAACAAATTGAGATTTTAAGAAAAATTGTCATTATTTATGTGCCATGTTTGCTTTAATACATACTTTTATATGTCTTTAAACCGATTTTAATTCATAAACAAATATCTCTGCCTTAGATTTCACATACGATAGTCATTTCACTCATAAGTCTCAGAGACGTATGGTAGGTGGTTGCGTGACAAAAATAGGTGGTAGGTGGTAAAGGGTTAAGGAAGGTATAAATACAAACACTCTAAATTTCATATTTTTTCTATAGATTAAGTATCGCGTCGAATCAGTCAGTTTATCATTCAGTCAGTTCGCAGAATAAGTGAAATAAGAATATGAAATTTAAATAAAACTAAAGAAGTGATTTACATACTTAACTTACACTGCTACCGTCCATTAGCTCTTTATACCGCGTCTAAATTCACTTTAACCGGGGTCAAAGTTCTCAATAGAGGCGCCGCTTGATAGTTCTTACGAAATTAACGCTTATCTTATTCCTTTATGAGCTTATCCGGTTTTATCTTCAAGGAAACGACGTGTGTACCACCGAAGTACCGCCACTGCTAAACGTTAGCCTGTCTCTAGTATTTCTAGCCTTAGATCTTGAGTTATAAGTATAAATGTTATATTCTTTTGCATCGTTTAAAATTATGTTCATATCTGTTTTGGACATATGCATTTTTAGTGTCAAAAAAATATAGGTGGCTTACTTTTGAATATGTCCACAAATATATATTTATTTTAAAGCCTTGCAGTCAATAAAGGTGATACCGTTTGGAGTAAATCAGTGCATAATAATAATTTCTTGTACCGCACTGATTTTAAGAGTATCGCTTTCAGAAGCTCGATCTCACTAAACGTAACGCACAAGAGTGTAAACGCAGCATCATTTTGTTCTCGTTCGGGGTCACCAAATACAAGAATAATTCAAGAATCAAGACAACAACAAGAATCTTTAGACATTTCCCACTTTGGTGGGTTATGGTAACCTGATGGATGTTAAGACTTATTTTCCACTAGTGAAACGCGCGCAACTTCGTCCGCGTGAAGTTATTTTCATACAAACTTCAACCACGCTGTACCCGTTTAAGGGTTGAATCTTAAGAATACTTTCTTAGAACACCTCTACGCACCAAGACGAATATACCCTGAAAATGTCAAGTCTCTACGACCAGTGGTTTAGCCTCTGCGTTATCTATATATCAGTCAGTCAGTTAGTCATGACAAAGATTTTTATAATTAGTATTGGACTGCGGCTAAAGTTTCAGAAAACTCTAGTTCATGTTTCATCTCTCTCGTTTCGAGAGAAATCCGCCACTGAGAGAATGACTCAATGATTGCTAATAACACGCCATTAAATAATAGGTACGGATTTATCAGATAAAATAAACCATTAAATCACTAATAATGGTTTACGGATATTAAAGGAATAAAAACTTTCAGTAATAAAGTTTCTAGATAGAGCGAAATATAAGAGCGTGCCAACTTTCTTACATGAAGTAGATATTGATAGAAAAGTTAGTTTATTGAACGTCTTCGACTTTGGCTTGCGAGTTGGTTAGACTTTATTTTGCTTTATACTAAGACATTTCCTTTGGTAAACGATGAGGGTCATTTTATATACCCGGATATAAATATCCTACTAATATTATAAACGCGAAAGTTTGTAAGTATGGATGGATGTTTGTTACTCTTTCACGCTCTAACCAGTAGACCAATTTGGATGAAATTTGGAATAAACATAGATTATAACATGAATTAACATATAGGCTACTTTTTATCCCGAAAAAATAACGGGAACGGGAAAAAACAGCCACGTTGACGAAGCTGCGAGCGGCCGCTATTTTATGCCGTATATCCTCTATTAACGCTATCTGTTGGCGACGTCGAGTACTACTTCAGTTATTTTATAATGATTACAATCATCAGTACTTATGTACTAGCGCCACCGTGCATCTTTATTTTTATAGTACATAATTAGTTCTGTACATAATTATAGTACAGAAAATCCAAAAATTCAAAGATTTGTAAGTAAAAATGTTCACCGACCAACGAAGTGGGCACGGGTCAGCTAGTACCTATGTAGTAGTATAAGTAACTAGTAGCATTCGATAGACATCAATATATCTAATTACTATCTAACTACATTATTAATGTTGGTTGTTGAGTACCTCGTTCCAGTCCTATTGACACAATAACAGCTAAAGCTGAACCTAGATATCTCACATTTCAATTTGTTCTGATAAAGTTATACTTAGATTGACGCCTACATTCTTCCGCAGATGACCTTAATTTAGATGTAACTGTGCAAATTAGTATTAGTGCTTTAGTAGTAGTAGAGCTCTTAGTAAAGGGCTCGCCCGGGAAAGCACTACCACCATTCCTGTTTCTGCCGCCAAGCAGCTTACTGTGTTCCGGTTTGAAGGGTGTCGGTGTAATTACAGGCATGAGGCTTAACACCTGTATGCCTCAGGTTGATGGACACAGAGCATGTTTGCAATGCTTTGATATAGGTGATGGTAACCAATTAACATCAGGTGGGCTACATGCTTGTGCCATCGGCATGTCACATAAAAAAATATGGGTTCACACGAAGGCCTGAGAATTGGAAAGTCCTACAAACTACAATCCTGTATAATATCTGTTAAATATTTTTTCTTTACAGAGCAATAAAATGTATTCTTCAGAGTATATTCTTATCTTCTCAATTTTACGGTGACAAAGTATAAAAATAATGTGTCCCAAGAACCAGTTTAACGTAATACAATCTCGATATCTCAAATGGTGATATCTGTATTGAGATGGTCCGGAAAATATACACACGCTTAGCACGTGTTTCTATAGACATCGAATTCGTTGTGATTTTGTTTATTTATTTAATCAGTTTACCAACAGCTGCTACAACCATACAAACTTAAAAAAAATCTCACTAATGACAGGCAAACATGCATATTTACAAGCAACTTTTTTTAACTTTTTCCTTTTCTCCTTATCCTCTTCATCCGAAGGTTACATGGAATATATCCCTACTTATTAAGAAGGCCGTTGAAATTGTTTTATTTTATTATTTTATCGTGTGTTTTTTCCAACAAAGTCAAAAATAATTTTTTTTCAGTAAAATTAATGAGACGATGGGAAGAGCAGGTCAACGACATTAGTAAATATCACAGGTAATGCCTGGCACTGACAAACATGAACATGCCCAAAGAAAAGCTAGACTGATGATGATAATGTTTCCAGTAAACTATTATGTATTAAACGGTTAAAATAATTATTATATGCATGGTGTGTAGACTTCTTGATATTTTTTTATGACAATCACGTGATCCAACAACGTATCATTAATGTATCAAAATCCATCAAGGCGCTTCGGCTGCTGTGGCTCACAAAGAAACATACACTCGAAAAACATTACCCTCCTTCAGGGGCAGTTGAGTAAAACCCTAATGTGACACAACAAATATTAAAAAAGTCAACAAGGTTTCGAAAATGTCAGCGAGATAATAATATCGACTAATCGAAAAATCCGTTTTACTCGTTTAGAACTGCAGGTGGTGACCACAGGAGATTGCTTTCACACGTTCAAGCATCGAGTTTATCTACATATAACAATCATAAAAATCTTTGTCCTGACTGACTGGCTGACTGGGATATAGACAACGCACAGCCTAAATCACTGGTCGTAGAGACTTGAAATTTTCAGAGTATATTCGTCTTGGTGCGTACAGGTGTACTAACAAAGGAATTCTCGACATTCAATCCCTAAACGTGCGGGGATTGATGTTTGTATGAAAAAAGCTTCACGCGAACAAAGTCGCGCGCGTTTCGCTAGTTTAATATGAAACTGTTATTAAGCGCAGAAATAAATTTAAAGTACCGTTGGGAGGCTCTAGTTTTGATAATTGGGCCTTTGACACATTCTAAGGTATTTAAACAGCAGGATAAATTAGGTACTTAAGTTTTATTTTGGAAACAGTGTGATATCTGACATAAATGTGATAAAATTTAGTGATTTTGAAGTTTTGTTTTAATTAACCTGTTTAGGCATGAGAGTTTTTTGTTAAATTCGAAATAAACTTTATTAACACCTTCCGCTATTTATACTTTCTATTTTATGCTCAGTTTCAATATCTTACAGTGAGTGTTAGCTGATGTTACAGTGGAAGCTTAGACTGGCCAATGAGGTGAGCTTATCTGACAACAGCGACTCTTACGGCCGACGAATTTTTAACAGACTTTCACTGCTAACTGTAAAAAAATCGCGACTTGAGACGTGATCAAATTATTTTTATTATATAATTAATTAATTTAGCGAGCCCCTAAATGCATTTAGGAAGCTAGTTACGTTTAACATCTTGCACAAGAAAAATTAAGTCGCTATTACGTTTACACTAACAGTTTTTTTTTATACAAACTCAATATTCATGGTGGTGGGGCTTACTATTCCATATGTCTTAATATAAAATAGTGTGGTAATGTCAAACTAATGTTCACTCAAACAAAACTCAACTAATGTTGAGCCAAAGATATATGTATAGTACCTAGGACATTACTGAATTAAAACATACTTTTATAGCTGAAGTATATGCTGAAATCAAAGCCATCAGTCTAACTACTTACTCACAGATTAATTATTATATAAGAGGGTAGAAAAGGATGTTCTTATTAATGGATTTTTGAATTCCCTGGAGTTTACGAGAGTGATATTATATCCTGTACCCTGTATAGCATCCAGACAAAGAATACACAACGTCAAACATACGGCTGAAGATAGAAACTTGCAAACTTTAACGATCTTGGTTTTCAAACAAAAACTAAGGTTTAGTCGCTAATAAGAACATGCTTTGAATAATAGATAGCAAATACATGACTTTATTATGAACCATAAAATCGATCATATCATAACAATCGATTTAGTTCGGTTTAACATAGCTACCATCTAATTAAGATACTAATGCAGATTGCAAATTATAAAATGACTTTTTTATCGAAATTAATATAAGGTAGATATTTTTAAATCAATTACTATAATTAGAAAAGCACCATAGCTCCCCGCTATAATAAAATTAAAATCAGTTTGTTTATGTATTTTAATAGCTTCGAAAGCCATAAAACATTCTTAGCTAATGAAAACGATTTTTTGTTTCAATAAAAAAAAAACGATAACTCAGTCCTTAACGGGTTTTTGAACTAATCAAATTTAATACGGTATTGATTTAGAACATATTTTGAGTATCTTTCTTAACTAGAATAGTTTAAAATTTGGGTAAGTTTACAAAAAAAATTTTAGAAATTCTTAAAATAAAACAGGTGCCTGCTTTATTTATTTAAAGAATTTCTTGAACAAAATGATAAAAGAAATTTTTTCAGGGCGACAAATTTAATAAATAGAGGAGCGCGCGTGACTTCGCTTGCATAAAGCTCAGCCCTGCTGTACCCGTTTAAGGGTTAAATTTTGGAAATTCCTTTCTTAGTTACACCTCTACTCACCAAAACGAAAAACCAAATTTGAAATCTTTATGACCAGTGGTTTAGGCTGTGCGTTGTTTATAAATCATCAGTCAGGACAATGGTTCTTAGAATTGTATAATATGTCCATAATTTAACATCAAATTTTGATTCTCTTTACCATTTAAGTTTCGCGGTTGTTCTGCCGATTGCCAAGGCCGCTTGCGAGTCTCGTGAAACTAAAAATCTTGACGTTTGTCAGTGAGATATTTATTGATCACCTTATAACTATGATGCAACTATGGATCAGGTTTCAGGCGCCAAGAATCCTTTTAAAATTCTTAGACAATCATTATTATACTTCCTCAATGCCCATAATGGCTTAAATCGAAAAACATAACAACGTTTATGGTGACAGTGTGTGCATTGGGTGTTGTCGCGGCAAAAACGCCTTTGCTAAAGCTAGTTCCCAGAATGGAAGACTGGTTTTGAGCAAGAAGTGAGACGTGATGTGCAAGCCTGCTTAGGAGTTGCCATTGCGACGAGTTTTATGTTCTATACGACTCTTGATTTGCAATTCTTACGGTGTAAAATGAAGACAGAGTTTAAAACTACTATAAAGTATGATATATTCACTATATTGACAGCCGTCACAGCTCAGTTCATAGTAGCCCTGCCTTCTGCGCTGCGGGTTCGATCTAAACCGAGAATAAACATTTGTGTGATGAATATATTATTGTGCTTGTTTTATGTCTGGGTGTTATATGTCTAAGCATATATCTATAAAAAATGTATTAAGTTTTCTATCAGTTGTCTGGTTCCCATAGTTTTGCTAAGCTTGGGGCAAGGCGTTGTTTAGAGTATATTCATTCATATGTATTTTTTTATATTGACATATATTTCACATGTTAATTTAAAAAATACATATTTATGAATATACTCTAAAGACTTATAGCTATAAACATAAGGCACCCTACCATATAAAGACCACACTAAATGTTGGCCACAATAATGCCATGGTTAACTACAAAAAGAACTTTTCTAAGTTTTTGTAAAGGAATCAACTTTTTGTAAAAGAAGAAAAAAGGAAATAATTTACGACTTTATTTCAGAGGCACGGTAGGTATCTAAAGTGGTTGCACTGTTTGGAATGATCTAAAAACCCATAACAAAAAAAACTCTACCCTTCCCTGACATCAATGCCGAGAAATATTGCAGTGAACTGAAGTCCAAGACTACTAAAGCGTATAATTATGAAATCATAGGGTAGGGATTGGATTATGATTTCCGAAGAAACCGCTTTCAATCAAATTCGCAAGTTTCTCCGAATCAAGAGGCGGATTTATCGAATAAAATTTTCTAAGGTTAGAATTATATACACATATTATATTCTCAGAAGTTCAAGTATTTTATCCATATAGTTGACAGACTGAATTATTTGTAACTCTCAAATTTGTGTCACAGATAACAACAAACATTAACAGGGCAAGTTCTCGAAAAATAAGTAAACTCACCAACAGACTTGATTTTTAGTTGGGCATTAATAATACTGTGATAAAATTTTGTTATGAAATGTAGGTACTTATATTTCAAGTAAATACGAAAGCATGATATACTTGATAAAGGTATTTCCAAATACTTCGTTGAATTGACTATCTAGTTCTGTATTTGGAACTGATGGCAAGGTCAAAACTTGGCCTTATTTTTTATGCTTTGGCGTTTTCAGCTCAGTATTTTTCCAACTTTACAGCGATTGCCGTTATGTGAAATAAAACAAAGATATACACAATGTTAAACGGAATTTTATAGTTATTTGCTTATAAAAGTATAACTAAATTCTCGACAACATCAATTTATTTTATTCGTGGTTTCCGATTTCTATGGATAGTTTTGCATTACCAAGTATTCTGTTTGTTCGAAGTGAGTCCCGTTTCAAATACTGCTCAAGATCTGATAACTTGTAACATGAGTGTAAACCAATGTTTTGATAAATAAAGTAGCACCTCAACACTTCCACTATTCGGTAAAATCTTTCGTAGTAGAAAGATATTTCTTTAGAACAAACAATTCTGAACAGTTTTCGAAGATTTATCGAAGAAATGGCGTCGGAAGCGTACTTTTGGCAAAGATGCGAATGCTAAGATGGATGTGTGTAGTTATTAGAATAGATAAAATACAAAATGAGTACACTTGAAGAAGTTTTATACTACCAGCATCACCAGTAACGGAAAGATTGAGGAGCATGCGGAGGGATGAAAGTCATGTAGCCAGTATATTATGTATGTAGTGAGGTATATGAATGTGGATAGATATGAGATAGATCAATGAACATATTGATGAACTGTGTGAAAAATTACATGGATAAGAAAGAAATGAGTACATATGTGACGACCGACAACGGAGGAAAGAAAATAACATGTTACGCTGAACCCATATACAGTGGGATAAAGGCAGGAAAATGATCACAGGAATGGCATCAACGCTTGTAAAAAGTGGACTTGTGAATACGTACCTATACAAGAAAGCTAATGTTTTTGTCCCAACTCAAGTTGAGATTACTATCATAATAGTAACAACAAATTACGATTGGTTATCGCATAACTAGTTTCCATTCATAAATTGCCGATAACTCTAACAGGTGGTATGTGTCGAATGGTTGGCTGCTCAATAAAAACTGGACATGTTTTTTGCCAAGTTGAACATAAAACTATTAAGGAATGCGAGTTTTTAACATACCTACAAGTATTTCATAATTATCTCTACAGTGTTGTGAGGTCTTAAGGTCTTGCAACGCACTTGTCCGTTTGCAGGTACATATTTCACAATGCAGGGTGTGTTTTTGAGTGATTACAGTTAAGCTTGCAATTCCAATGCAAAATCCCAACAAGCTAAGAGGTTTCCGTCAAATTAATTCTAAAGTAGAACGAGTGGGACTAATTTAAGTAGCTTAAGAAGTGTTCTAAGCTTCTCATAGCTTTCAGCAATGAAGCAGCTGTCTGATTCGCAGATTACTGAACTAAGCCCCAGTCAAGTAGAATTCATGCCAAAATCCATCCATTAGCGTAACTTGCATCAATTATAACCTGCAAACTCTAGTTTATTGGATTGGAGCAGCAGAGGGATAAGCAAGTTGATAGAGCACGAACGCAAAGTCTAGGTTCATATAAGCATACAATTAAGCAAATCCCAAAGATTGAACGTAGCTACGAGTAAATGTCTGTCATAATCTGATTGCAGATGTTCAAGATTTGAGAAGAAATACAGTCATGAACATATTGATCACAATAATCGCCATCGACCTAAATAAGTCAACTGCTGGAAAGGTCTTCGCTAGTGGAGTTTGCTATAGTAACCACGCCTGACAAATTGGTAACTGCAGTGTTGGTGTTTAGTACTCAGGGGATGTTACTGCCTATCTCCACCACCAAAATAGTAAAATAAATTGGTTTGGCTTGCAGTGAGCTACTTTGAGCATTTTTCCATGACCATGGTTTATATTTTTATTGTCAGAGGCACGCTATGTGCCTTATTGCTACTCTACTTTGTACGGTAAACCGGATTTATTATTTAAGTTGGCATTCGGTCGGATTAAGTCGATAATAAATAGATTCACGATGCTGATTAACTACTGGGTTTTAATTTGATCTGACACAATGATACCTTTCGCGAAGAAAGCTTATAATGGTAGTTTTTCCACTTTATACATCATCACTACACAGGAAAAATTAATTTGCAAATCCTGCAAAAATTTTGGGCTTTACCACAGAACTAAATAAAGGAAGTATTATGCATAAAAAATAGATTTTTGCTAAACGGTGACAGAGATAACTTCAGTTCAGTGCAGATGAAGGGATCCTTAAGGATGAATATCATGATTTCCAAGATAGTGATAACTCTTAGTGTAGATGGTAGATTAGCAGACTTAGATCCGTTGTTTGTAGAACGATGTATGTGTGTTTTCGCAAATTATATGGCATTTATCTCCAAAACAACCTTTCCAAAGCGAAAGCACGTCCAATTTGTCCAGTTTTAAATTTTACTACTAACTTCCATCATAAGCTTTACATTTAGAATCTTATTTACCAGTGTTAAGGTTGATATTTGTGTATATTTTAACTAAAGGTAAAAGGATAACGGTAGAGTTGCAAGTTCCAAGTTTGGCTGAATCTTGACACGCGATTTGTTTAATTTTATCTCACGTTCGCATACTTGCCGCATCTGCCTTGTGAATATTTCAGCATTTTTTCGTCTTTACAGCTATCTTAGAGGATTTCTAGCAAGCCAGGCAGTCATGATGCATTTTTTTTATATTCACATAGTTTTAATGTATGATTATATATAAGTAAAACGCGTATCGCAGCCGTTAGCTGGTGCACTACTCACTCTAGCGCCACTGAAAACCAGCGCTGCAAATGCTACTATATGCAAATACTGAGTGGTGGCCTTTCTTGTTGCCACATTATAAATATCATTCATAAGAATAAATATTTTTTCTCTAACTCAAAAAGGCCGTCATTGTAGCATATCAGAGCGGGGATAAAATAGCATTTCATCCTCTAGGGGAAAAAGTTTTTTTTTTTAATTTTTGTGTATCAAATGACAATGAGCCTACAAAAACGAAAAAGTTTTTAATCATAAATAGAATAATCATGAATAAAGACTCGACTTTGACGACCGCTGTGGCGCGGTGGGCGAATGTCCGCCTGCGACGCAGGGGTTGCGGGTTCGATTCCCGCCTTGGGATAAATATTATTATTATTATTAAAACTAAATTTATTCCAGGTGTTCTGGGTATTTTCTATGTATAATAAAAATTATCTATGTATGTAATATATTGTATTAAGTATACCAATCATCTAGTACCCATAACACAAGCTCTGCTTAGCTTGGGGCTAGATGATGCTGTGTGGATTGTCCAGCATTATTTATTTATTATTACTGTTTCATAAAAAAATAACTTCATTTTAATTTTGAAAATGGAACTAAAATCGGCGATCTTTGGTAGAATGCATGCAATGTGTTGCGGCTACAGAAGAAACAAAAAAAAGACATTGGCGCGAAATCTTTATAATTTTTCTCTAATTGCAAATTGAATTGGTAGTGACCGTAATTAATTTTACAATAGTGAAAATGTTGGTTATCTACAATGACGGCCTTTATGAACAAGAGAAGTGAAAAGTATAGTGTAACACACGGAGCTAAACCCATTAAAACTCGGTTTCTATTTACTTGTAAAATTACCTCGTATATAATGGGTAATTTTAGCTCCTTGTATAACAATCTACTATTCTATTCTATTCTAATGGAGGGGTCCTATTCTAATTCGGTTACAGAGATCATCGATTATATTATATTTTTCAAAAAAAACAATGTTTTTTCCATGCCATAAGCCAAAGCTCAACAAAGGTCAAATCGAGTGACCGACCGTCTGCAGTAATTGGCCATGATGTCAGCGTCTGAATTATAGGTGATACATGAATGGACCAGGACTACGATACTTTGATGTAAACACCCTTGAACTTGACTTGAGCACGCGCTGAACAATTGTGCGAAATTGTACAGCGGTCTGACAATCAGTTCAGGTTACCTCATCATAAACAAATATTTTTCTATTAAGCTTCTTTGGTGTTTAAACATGTCGTGAATTCAGCACTGTGATATTTTAGATTTTAGGCTAGAGTTGAACATGTTGTACGGGTAAGAAAAGGTAGTTTATGTGACCCAAATTGGTACTTCATGTAATCACGGATGTGAACAATATCTCCGTGTGTGTCCTAGTTGTAGTTTAGTGCAGGTGAAAATCAAATTACTTCAGCTTTCATTACGGCTAGATCGCTGTTATTAGAGTATGTTACTTTTAAAAATTGTAATATTGTGGTTGACGACCAGTCCTTATGGTTAATAAATAATTGCTGAGTTGATCGAAGCTCACCTAAAACAGCACACAAAATACGACATCAAAGAAACTAGTCGGTTCCGTCTATTGTGTATATTTACTCAGCGTATCCTGTACAAACCAGAATACCATAACTGTAATCATAAGTAGGTTGCCTTGAAAAAAACCAGTGACCAACTGGTTTTCAATTCGCATTGCAAAACTTACTGCATGGTACCAATTGATGATAGACTTTTGCGCACGACTTACTTACCTGTGAAAGGAAAGAAACAATTACTTAAATTATTTTACCGTCTAAATATTTAAAAGTCTTAGGGCGAGTTTATACGGCGCGAAAAATTTCGTGCAGTGACCGCGGTAGTGACTCGGTATTGTTTTCCTCAACCGCGTTGAATTGAAGGTCACTGCGTGGAATTTTTCGCATCGTCTAAACAGGCTCTTAGGTTACTAACTGACTGACTGACAGTTAACGCACCAACACGGAGCATGATTTTTTAGAATACAACGTTGGGGCCCAATTCTCGTAACAAAATATCGTAAAATGTAAGTTTCGATCGTGTCAGTCTCCAAGTGGTATTCTTTGAAACTGACATTTCAGACAGGCTCAATTTTGACAATCAAATTATTGTTTCAATCTCGTCTGAGCTCAAAAAAATTACGAGTTGGGCACCAGTTAAATAATTTAACTTGTATCAATCATCGAAATATTAAAAACTCAGTTACCTGACTGACAGTTAACGCACAGCCAAAACAGAGTATGATTTTTTTGGGTCCATCTTTCTGCTTTCTGGAAAGGGCTCAAAATTGTTCCTCCTGGAAACGTGACAAACTGGCCTCTGTCCAGCAGTGTATTTTGACAGGCTGCATATGATGATGATCATTTATCACGAAAATGCTTTTCTAATTAAAATAATTAAACTAAATAATTTACATCCTTAGTTGTGGATTGCTAATGTTTTAATAATCAGAAACTTGTACTAACTTATACCTAGTAGCTTCTATAGCAAGTCCATGCATGCTACAATGCGTGTCAAAGTGCCATGAAAGCAACATGGGGTTATTGCTCTATCACATTTATGATTATGTGTGTTTTGAAGCCATCAGTTGAGCAATACCCCGAATTCAAGGCTTTTTGGCCTATAACGCAGGACCGTAGCGAAGTTTATGTGAGAAAAATGTTGTAGCTTTACATTATGCATGATAGATATTGTTTTTTTATTTGTTGTGCTCGTAGGGTTGAGTTCTGAAATGAATATTTAAATTAGAAAAAATAAAACAAAACGCTTTACAACTCTAATCCCCGAGTACGCAGATAGATATAAGATATCTTTGTCAGTATCCATTCAGATACTGTCCATTTTGATATTGTCACTAAAAATTTCTCGAACTATGCTGTGATTTGTTTTCTGTAATTTTTGCAAGCAATATAGCTCTTTCATTTTAATTATTTTTCTTGTGTTATTTTAAGTTCTGGTGTGTAATTTCAGTGGCATTTATGAAACATTACTTGATGTTTTATCACAAGTTGAAATTAATGTGTAGTGTGGTTTGATCGAGAATGTTTCCCTTAGGTTTTGAAGAAAAACGCCTTATTTTTCTTCAAAATCAAAGACGGCCTGACTTGACAGAAATAGACTGATTTGCGTAAAAACTACTAACTAATTTTCTTAACACTCGAAGGACGCCATAAAGAAGAAGTAGAATGGCCATAAGCTTTCTTAGATTTTGTGCAAAGAATAGTCGACACGAATACTAAATTCACGGAGCTCAATAAGGCTATGCTAAAACCTATTGAATCTCGATTAACGACCAACAGATGAAAGTGATCAGGAAACACGCAAGGTCCAACCAAAGCTTAAATCGCACGCAGACTTATCGGAATCAGCTCTTGAGCCTAAGGACCCGTCTACACAGCAGCATTTGCTCAATAAAGTGCCTTTTCTGTACTAAAAAGCATGTTGCCGGACCGCTACAGTTCAGCAAAGCGCACTATATTTACGGAAAGTAAACGCAACGTGTGGACAAAGCTTAAACCACATCGTAATTTATAGTACCACGGCCTAAGCAGGAGTAATTAGACAGGAATATTTGCAGCCGGGACTTGAACCGGCTATCTCCCGCCATCGTGGCGACTACATCCACATTGTTCCCAACAAAGGGTTTTTTTGCCTTTATTGGGTCTTAAAATCTTGGGACAGGCTTGGAGATATTTTTATAGTTTGGGTAGAAGTTGAAAACGGTCAAAAAAAGATATGTGATAAAACTTTGGGTAAAATAGTCGATCAATAGTAATTTGTCCTTAGTATGTCACCCTACTTTCGAGACAAATAATCTAAACACATCAGCAAGGATACTCGCACATTCTGTAAACATTTCACAACACCGTCTAGCTCTAAACTAAGCCAAACTTGTACTAAAGGAAATATGTCCTATAGAAACCTTTATTCATAGATTTATTTTAAAATAACTTTCACAAACGGCCTTACTTATAAAATTAGACACATAATAATCATAAAACGATAGCCATCTCTTACTAATCACTAAACACAAACAGGGACAAAGCTAATTTTAAGCAGTAGATAGCGGTACATATATATTTGCCAAACATTTTGAACTAGCTTGACCTTAAAGTACCAGAATAGTGTTGTCACAAAGATCAACCTAACTAATATAACTCCAAATAACCAGCGCGTTATTACACAACTGCTCTGTCTCAATGTCAGGTATCAAAGCCTTAAATGTGACAAAGCCGCTTTACTAAATCCCATTAAATAGGTAAGTGGTCACTTCAAAGAATACAAAATAGCCAGTAAGATGTGTGTCACTCCGCAAACAGCACCTTTTTAAGAAATACTCAGAGATGAAAGTTCTTTCTGGTGTTTTTTGAGAGGTTTTCCTTGATGAGACTTCGAAATTTCGAGAAAGTGTTGCGTCTTAGAGTAGATCTAGCTAGGCAAATCCGTACCAATCATAAGAATGTTTGTCCTGACTGACTGACATACAGACAACGCACAGCCTAAACTACTGGTCGTAAGGACTTGATATTTTCAGGTTATATATTTATCTTAGTGTGTAGAAGTGTACTAAGAAAGGATTTTTTAAAATGCAACCCCTAAACAGGTACAGCGATGGTTAGAGATTAAAAATTTGAGTATAAAAATTACTTAACACGGACGAAGTCGCGCGGGTTACGTTAGTACATATATATGTATTGGTAGTATTGATTGATTATAAAAAAGAAACAGCATCACGACTTTAAACAGGCACGGTAGATATCCCTTCAGATCTCTCAGAGGTATGTCCAGATATTGCATTTGGTACAAACCTACATTTTGCAGTAGGTAGTTGGTATTCCACATGTGACAAGTTGCAAGCCCATCGCCGCTGCGAGATTACTGACTGGTTTCTTCTAAGAGCACAGCCATTGCGCACAGAAATTTTTCGATCAGAAACATACATTGGTGCACGACCGGATTCGAACCAACGACTTTAAGATTAGAAGGCGGTGTCACTAGACTACGCTCTCGGTATTGATTATGCTGTTGCATTTCCTAAATTAGTTTAACAGTGCTCGAATTATAGCCGACCTTCCAGTTTTTAGAAAGATGTCGTATCTTTTATGTTTAGTCTAATTAAGTAAGTTGAAGACAGAACGTGTCTTTGTAATTCTTGTAAATGAAATAAACTTGAAGTGACAAAAGAGTTTATGTGGTCTACGTTGAGCGATAATATAACGCTCGCGTCGTGCATTTCAATTTTGTTTTTATGGTCCATATATCAGAATGCATTAGGCACATCCCGGCAACAAAACAGCGCCGAAAATACTTTTGTCTCTTCGAATTGTGGCGTTTACGTGGACATAAATCGGATCATAAACAAAACAAATCATTTTTCTCCATTCACCAGGGCCAGCCAATAAATACTTTGCCCAAATCAGTCATGGAATTCAAAATACATATGCATGAGTTTCTAGCGCAATCGAAGTAACAACCACTTGCAGAAATAGCCGGGTATTAAAATTACACACCTGATTTATTTATGCACCTGCCTATTCTCCGTTATGATGTTGGTGTTCTAGCAGCGGCGATGGACTTGCAACCTGTCACGTATGGACTATGAACTACTGCAAAATGTGGGTGTGTGTCAAATGTAATATTTTGAGCTGGTAAAACTAGGCCATAATAGATCTGAGGGGAATATCTACCGTGCCTAAGAATTTAGACCGTAAGGCTTTTTTTTCTATTCTCCGATATTATGTTGATATTCTAGCATCAGAGATAGGTTTGCAACCTGTCGCGTATGGAATACTAACTATGTGGGTATGTACCAAATGTAATATTTGGACGTACCTCTGAGACTGTCTTATCTCTGTAATTAGCAAACTGGCTGTTTTTTTTGTATTCTCTGATGTTTTCAACCAAGAAAGGAAGGTATTTCTTTGTAGGAAGGGTGTGGAGACCTTGTATGCCAAGAAACTCGTGCCATGGGTGCATGTCATTGCTGGCCCACACTAAGCGGAATGCGCAGCCTACGCGCCGTCTTTACATCGAAATGTGGGTTATCAATCGTCGACTATTGTGCATTGCTCACTGCGCCGGTTTCGACAAATGCTTGACATTTCCGAGTTATTGCCGTGTTGTGAGGTGTCGGATGTAGATCATGGTTATTCGTGAAGCGGTTTTCACAAAGAAGTGAAATTCACAGAAACCGTTGAAAATTTACTACGTATTGAACCTTCTAGTATTGGTATTGTTCCAATTTTTGCTTGACAAGTGGCTTGGTATATTTTCATGTATGTATTTATATTTAAGTCATGTAAAGAGTGATGAATATGAATGGATATGGGGGCAGAGGAAGACAAAAAAAGATGGATAAGCAGTGTGAAAGATGACATGGATAAGAAAGGAGTGAGTACAGATAAGACAGATGGGAGTGGATGAAAAGAACAAGTTGTGCCGACCCTACATAAAGTAGGATAAGGGCAGTAAGATGATGATGAAGAGGCTAGGTATATTTTATTCAGGTTGATTTATACAGTATGTTTGATACTATTATTGATACTATAGGTCTTATTCATATTAGTCGCTGAGGAATGCACTAGCTAAAATGGTGGATAACATTGTTGCTATCTCTTTTTATTGACATGACCAAAATATCTATACAGCCGTTTTAAAATGTCCTGGATTATGAAAAGAGCATTTATGTTTTACGCTACTGCTACCATGGATATCCCCCATGTATTTCCAGGAAGAACTATTTTGACCCCTTAATACCTCGATTAATAGGTTTATAACCAGTAGAAGGCCGTACCTACAGTGAAACAAAGAAAAATAAAACCCAGTCAACAAATCAATTCTTATCAATCAGCTCACACACCCGCTAAATTGGTAGTGGTAATATTAGTTTCAATTGTCGCTAAACAGGAAGACACGCTCATTGACGCATTCATGTGTTTCAAGCAGGACGCAGTAACCATCAAGAAAATAGACAAATCTGTTTTGTATTACCGCTGACAATGGGTGTTTTGATGGCGGTTTTACTACAGATTGCGATTTTGATGGTGATAAAAGTAAAACTGGAGCGTAAGCTAGTGGTTCTCTCCAGCGATTTCAACACCAACTAATACCACCACACTCGACGGTATTGGCCCAAAATCACTTTCAAAACACGCACATTCTCGTCCCAGGTATCGTAAAATGCGAGACTATTTTATTGTAGGGACCGAAATCTTTTACTGACACTCGTAAAATAAAAATGGTGTAAAATTCACGCATTGTGCCAGCTTCATTCTTTATTAACGGCTTGTGGTACATCCCTACTGTTATTATCGATTTGGAAATTAAATAACATAATCCACTGCTGTTTTTCTTGTTGCGTGACGTTGCATAAATGATGAACAAAGCGTAAGCTGTAGCCAAATGCGATCATTTGAATTATTTCAGATATAAATTCTAGAGGTACCCTTGATTGCTGTCTTACTCTTTTTATTCAACTTGCTGATGATACAAGCAGATAGTGCACCTGATGTTAAGTATTTACCATCACCTATAACAAAGCAGTCACAGGTCACGTTAGTTAGGAAGTGGTAGTACTTCCCCGGACGAGTTTCAGCTAAGAGCTATAGGTACCAAATAAAGGGAATTCTATAAACAGAACAGTCTTCGGTCTGAAATAAGGCGATTTCTCTGACGAGAATAAAGGATCGTAAAAGAGTTTTTCGTTAAAAAGCTATTGAGGCTCGAAGGATAAATGTCAGCGTGTTTTAGATCTGTTTAGTAATTTATTGATCATCGATCTCCTTATTTTAAGACTGCGTGGGAAGCAACTAGAAATAAAGTCGTTTCATGTTTTTAGAAGCTCACAAGACTCTTGGTGGAGAGAAGGCTTTACTCCTACGTTAGAAAAATGATTTGCTGGGAGACATTTATCACGTATTCACTTAGTCACGGTAAATTGGTACATACTACAGTATTAAGTAACTTATAAAATGAAAAAGATATTAAAAAATTGAAATTTTGGTAGCAGGTCCTCATTTTGAGATGTTTACAGTGCTGACCCGTGACGTATTTTTTGGCTCATTATGCTTAGGTAGATTTACCTGTTTGATCGGGGAAAATAAAATGGAGGTACCTATAGGTACCGAAATATTTACATTCTTTTGTTGCTGATCGTACCTATGGATATTTAAAACCACAACTTTTGTTTTACTGTTATCTCCATACCAGAATACAAACGTCATTCTACTTACTAATACATTATCAGTTGTGGCAACTCCAATTAAACAGGGTGTTATTACATAAAAAGGCCTTAATTAAAAGGCTCCAGCCGCCAATTACTGGCTATAGGATATTGGCAGGTCATTAGGACTGAGCTAGATCACAGGAATTTAGTGTTGTGAATCACGATTCTAAAAATCGATTTCGCTATCGGTGAGAATGAGAACCGATTATTTGGAACGTGGTTTAAAAAAATTGGGGGGATTAACACTGTTGATTTATGATTGTGTTTTTAAAGCAATATATCAGAATTGTGCCAAAAATCTAGCTACTACAACACTATAAAACTTCTAATTAACTTTTAAAATAGGAAGCGATTTTTTAAGATTTGTGATTTGAATATTATTTAAATATACTAATCTAAGTACCTATTTTAATTATTTTATTTAACGTTAAAATCATTGCCGTATAAATGGGAGGTTTAACGTGGTTTTACTAAGCCTGAAAATTACAGTTGCAAGCTTTTAATTCTTTTTTACAATATTAAACGCAAAGAAAAATATTAACAAAACTTTAATCATTTGTCTTAACCGGTAAACCACAGTATCAAATCAAATCAAACATCTTTATTTGGAACTAAAACATGGCACAGATTTGTAGAAAAACGATGATATCCGCCGAAGTTTCAAAAACTGTGTCACGAACATAAACGCCCTCCTTTGAATTCAAAAATCCCAACAATATGTAGATTTGTTCCTGATAGAATGACAGTAATCTGATTTGTTTACAGAAGAGTCCAAAAATAAATTATGACGTGTTCAAATGCGTGTACCAGTTTATCAAATAAGCATGAAATTTATGGAACAGTTTTAACTGTTCTTTGCAATTATGTATCTGCATTTGTCCAGCCCAGCCCAGCCCTAGCCAGATTTTTATCGACATACCTAGACCGATTGCCAACACTAACTGCCTTTCAAGAGCCAGTCTGTGCCAGTCCGCCTACTTGCAGTCAAGTGCTGCTTGTCTGATCAGTTGAACGGCGCCACTGTATCAATTTGTGCATTTGCGACAACCGATTAAACGCTTGAGGTAGAAACAATTGTATTGTAATGTCAGTTTAAACAATAACATGACACCTATCACCTCTCCGGCTCACTGTGCGTTTGCTACAATTTTTGTTATTCCAACTTTGCTGAATTAAGTAATATTACATCCGATTATCATGTCAAACTACAAATTTGTGCCCTTACTTGTAAAAAGATAAACAACGTATAAATTATTGCCATCTCTTATCAGTGTAATGACAAACAGTGACATTTTAAACAATATTGAAATTTAAATTAAGTACGTTTTTAAGGGTTAGTATTTACTTTAACCAGCATTTAAAAATAGGATTGCTTTAACACTTTCGCATCAAACGGAGGATAAAACTAACTATTGTAGATAAAAATTTCGATAATCATCTAAGACAACACTAGTTGAATAAAACCGCGGCGCGACGTTGCCTGTCAAGTGTAGATCTAACCACAGATTAGACAACATTAACTACAACACCTCAAGCTATGAACAAAGTGCATTGCTTGAGCATAATAAGTACATAAGCATCTTAAAGTGTAGGTCGTACCTACACTTATAGGTGGATGGCGCCACACAAACAGACGCCACGGTAACCATACATTAAAACCACACATTATAAGCGATAATCAATTAGGTTCACTGTGGCATTTAAGTAATTATGCGCCTAGATAAATACTGGGTCATAACTGAAACGCAAATTATCGTACTACTAAATAAAAACTCGACTTCTAGACGTTTAGTAAACTAAACCAAATGCAAATTCTAAATAAAAAGCATATAAAAAAATAGAAAACTTTGATATTTTAATTCCAGTTAATTTTCAACTAGATATCTCTTGAAAAATATACATAGATAGATATAGAGGTCATGTACAAAGGCGAGCTTAATTCTAACAAGACTTTTCTTTCAGAAAACCTTTAAGGCTAGAGAGAGCACATAATTATTTCCAAAAATTTCCAGTTCTTTGAGGTTTTTTCCACCGATAACAAACTTCAACATAAACTGTGTCGCAAAAACTGATATACCTGCTTGTTCGCATAGGTGTTATGTATGCAACATGGTATATATTAAAAACCTGCATATCTGTTTATGTCTATCTTGATTATAGGTATTGCTTATCATTATGTTAGTTGCAACACGCCACGCGGCGCCGACCTGCCGCGGTGTGGGATGTATTCAGCCTTAAATAATACAATTTTACTACCAAATGAAACCTTAAAACAATGTAGATAAGGACTAGTGTTTTCTTGCAAGTTCCAGAATAGTGCCAGAGGGTTATAAACATTAAACTAATACAATTTAGGCTCTTATTCCCGCTTTAACGTTAGTATTCAATTGCATTATTGATGTAAGTACTCGATAATGATGATGATGATGATGAACATTTTAAGAACCCTCCAGAAATTGATACTTAAAGGTCTTTTTGACAGATGTTCTTTGTCACAAAATTAAATGCTTGAATTTCGATTGGGGTTCGTTTTTTGTATTTTTTTGGAAGTAATATAACTTTTTCATTTTAATAATTTTTCTAGTGAAAGTTTTAAGTTCTGATGTGTTATTTCAGTGGTATTTTAACTTACATTTCTTGAGGTCTTAGCACAAGTGTGAGCAGCTGAAAATTTGCTGATAGATCAAACAAATGGCCCACCTGATGTTAAGTAGTTGTACATTTTAGATCGTACCCTACGGTGCACTGCTCTGTCAGTCTGAGGCATACGTGTGTTAAGCTTAAAATGCCTGTAAGTTCACCGGCACCCACACACCGAAATGTTCAAATATCTGTATAGTCTATGCCTTATCCAATATGTTATTTATCGATATTCGCCATCTTGGATCGCTTTTTGACGAGTGGCTGACATAATAGAGGCTTTGTGATGGATATCCCCAGTCGCCGGGGAAATAAAGTTGAGTAGGTACGAATTGTGTAGGATGTGGGCCTTCGTATTGTGTTCAAAAGAGAAAATTAATTATGGAAACCATAAAACATAGGAGTCAGATTACGTCTTATTATTTTTTTATTATACAACTTGTTGATGGAACAAGCAGATGGCCCACCTGAAGTTAAGGGGTTACCATCACCTATAACAAAGCATTGACTCGTAGGTCACGCTCGTTAGGAACGTCACCGACGATGCACTACTCAGCGTCCATCAACCTGAGGTATACAAGTGTTAAGCCTCATGTGCCTGTAATTACACCTCTGATGATATTTTCGTTTGGTTTGATTAAATTCTCAAGCTATCCTAAATGTTTCTTTCTACCCAACTCACTTACAGTTAGTTTTCTAAACTAAATATGATTGTATAAGATAAAATAATATTATTAAGATAATCTATATCTATACGAAATATATGTCCTGACTCATATTTAGTTATATAATATACTAGCGAGACGCGCGTGACTTCGCCTGCGTGAAGTTATTTTTGCGCAAACTTCAACCCCGTACCTGTTTAGGGGTGAAATTCAGAAATTGAATTCCTTTCTTTATACACTACGTACCAAAACGAATATACCCTAAGCATTTCAAGTCTGTACGACCAGTGGTTTAGGCTGTGCATTGTCTATATGTCAGTCAGTCAGAACAAAGATTTTTATAATTGGTATAGATTAAAAGAAACTCATACTACGATTCCTAATTTCCCAAAAGCTTAAATATATGTAACTGATATAGTTTCAATACGATTCTAGCATAATTTGTGTGTTGTGTTTTTCTTATCCTCTATTTTTCCGAAAGGCCAATGAAAGTTTTCTTTAGCCCTTTTGACCACTTTCGGCCCAAACCTACGTAACAATATAGAAAGAAGGGTTTTTAAGGGTTCATTCGTGCTATCACCTTTGAAAATAATACACCGTTATCGAAGCATTGAGAATTTAAGTCACGTAGCCCGTTTACTCCGTAGTGTTTATTTTAAATAAGATTTCTTAAGTAAAAGCAAACTCCGCTGAGTGAAAAAAAACATGGGAAATATTCCAAGTGCCTTTTGTAAGAAATTTGCAAAAGGAAGTAATTGGAAGTGAGTTAAAAGAATTAATTGGACAAAGCTAAATCTTTTACATACACTCACTTCTAATATGCCGTCTACTTATCAAGTCGGTAACAGAATCAAGGATAATGTTCAATCATAATTACCTACTTAATTGATTTAAATTCCCCCAAGCCGAACAAAGAATCAGCAGTCTAATTCCAGAACAAAGCAAGCCACCTCAAGTATTCATCGGAACATGCAATCCTGTGTTTAAACAATCGGAATTCGCGAGCATTAATCACCGGCAACCCGATGGTTCCTTTCAATGTTGCCACAACAAATTAAAGCGGCTCGGAATCATTACGTTTCGACCACACTGTTTCGCCACCTGTCATAATTCAGACACAGCTTATCATCTAGCTGCTAGCTAGCCAGCTAGAACACTATCCTAGAATACTTCCCTAGTGACCAAAGACTGACAACCGCTGGGGAATAAAGGCTCTCGTATGGCGACTACGAACCGGAAGATGAAGCATAGGATGTCCTTTTATGAACTGATGACATTGTTAGGATCGCGGGAAGTCGATGGATGGAGAGGGCTCAAAATCGTTCTTCCTGGAAATGTATAGGCCTATGAGCATCAGTGGACTTCTGCAGCCTGATGATGACTAGAAACCGAATTCACGTATTTTTTTAGAGCTTAGACGAGATTGAAACTAGAAGAGGCCTGTCTGAAATGACAGTTTTGAAGAACATACCATTTGAAGATTGACACGATCGAAAATTGACCTGGCTATTGTTAATTGTTTGAATAACATTATTCAAACAATTAACAATAGCCAGGTATGTTTTGTTGTAGTCTGTTTTTTTAACCCTATAATTATGGGATCAGTATTTATAATGTAGTTTATTATATTTGTAAAACCGTGTTAGGTATGCTATTTATCCCAAAATAAAAATAAAAGAGACTAATAATCCATGACACCATTCGATTTTATCTCTCCATTTATTATCATCATACTTCAAGCTAGTTTGGTGTAAGAGAAACATGTATATTTCTATCTACAAACGAGTTTAATAACTAAAGAGTTTTTATACTTAGTGACATGTAGACAACGCATAGCTTAAATCATTGGTCGTAAAGACTCCGGTTCACAGGTGGAATTTTGAGGAAGTATTTGCCTTGAATATTAGTTTCTGCTCTTTCTTTTGAAATTCTATCAAATTTCACATTTGCTATGAAGGTGAGTACAAAGTTTAAATTTAAGTTGATAGTAAATGGGCCAGCTGAGCTTTCCACATGATCTGTTCATTCAGATGTGGCAAGAACAACCTGGCCAGGCGCTGATTCTCAAGGAATCGACGGTGAATAATTAATGAGAGGGGAAAGCGGGAAATCTATTGTGGTCGCCACGATGGATGCTTTTCATCAGGCTTAATTAATTGATATTGTTATCATTTATTCAGAGAATATGAGAGTGGTTTTGCGTGTTCTGAATGTTCTGAACGATTAGGAATCCAGTAATAAATGGCTGATGTCACTCAAACTTATAAAAAAGGCGAGAAGTTGAGGAATAAAAGACTTTTAAAACTAAAATTTATACAAAAACTTCGGCTGTTTTGTAAACAGATGTTCTAGAGATTTAGATCCTTCAGAAAGTAATACAGAAAGTGCCCTCCGAAGCAAGAAAAAAAATACTGAAATTAGTTTAAATATCTGATCAAATCGGAATTTACCACAATTGCAACAAAAGCTGTTGTTGGTGTGAAACTGGCGTGAAGCAGCAATTTCCCCAGGGCGTAGAATCGATAGTCTATTGTCATTCCCCTGCATTGAATTATGTGTAGGGTGACTCCTTAACATCTGCGAAGTCTATCAGCTTTTCGTAAGTTTGTTTGGCTCAGTTGTTCGTTTACCCTTCATTGAATGCCATTGGAGACTGTATTTTGATTTTGACATGTTTCGCACTTTTACCAATAGGTTCTCAGTAATAGCTTGAGGATGTTCAAGTGGATGTTATGAGTGATACAATGTGGTATTCATAATAATATTATGATACCTGTGAGATGTATCATCAAACAAAGGAATCCTCGGTAAAAGGGCGCGATAACAAATACGAGTATAGCTACTTGTCAAACACTACATTGATAAAGATAAATAATTATTGATACCTAAAATATTGAAATGGAATTTGAATGGAATATTGTATTCCATTCAATCATTGATGTCGGCGACAAGTCTGCCAGATTAAAATGGGATTGGACAGGCCACACCAGTTGTATGTCTAACGAGAGATGGGTTGCGGTCGTCACACAATGAGTACCTGCAAAATTGTATTCCATCAACTATCTGGTTCCCATAGTACAAGCTATGCTTAGTTTGGGGCTAGAAGGTGTTGTGTGAATATGTGTCAATATTTATTTATTTATTAATTAATGTATCAAGTGTTTGCGTAAAACTCGGTACTTGGTTGATTATGTTCGAAACTGAAAATATGAATTTGGTAGTCAGTCGATACGGGTACGGCCGCAATCATTGTATTGTTGTGTAACTAGGTTCGCCTCTTGCCGTAATGTAATAAAGGCCTAAGTTAATGACGAAAAGCGAATAATAGAAACATTTTTATGCATCGCAGTATTTCTATAAGAAGTAAATGCATTATCTATACCAATTATAAGAATCTTTGTCCTGACCGACTGACTGGGATATACTGATATGGGACAACGCACAGCCTAAACCACTGGCCGTAGAGACTTGAAATTTTCAGAGTATATTCGTCTTGGTGCGTAGAGGTGTACTAAGAAAGGAATTCCCGAAATTCAACCCCTACACGTGTACAGCGCTGGTTGAAGTTTGTGAAAATAGCTTCACGTGGACGAAGTCGCGCATTTCGCTAGTAGAGTATATTATATGTAGATAATAATTTGCATAAGTTTTTTGTCTCTATGAAGTAGCTCTTTGGTGGCGAAAAATTACACTTGACTTCGTATGAAACTAAACCGATGTTGTAGCCTTAGTAAATTCCCAATCACCATAACTACAACACAAAGCTCAATAGCTCTGATATAAAGACTGACTGACTGATATAAAGACAGCATACAGCCTAAACTGGTGCGGTGGCGGGCCGCACTAGAAAATAACATTATACAGGCGAAGTAACGGGCGTTTTGTTAATACATTATAAATACATTAAATACATCGAGTAAAACTCCTTTCTGTGCATTGCAAGTGTCAGATATTACGAAAAAGTGTAAATGCTGTAACAATTAAGGTTTACTTCTATGGACGTAATTAATGGTATTTATGCAGATTAAATAATCGTTTTTAAGTCATACACGGTAGTTTATACAAAATTAACTATAGTATTATGGTTTCTTGTTAAACTGATGTTTACAGTCATAATAAATTGCACTTTTAATTCACTGGCATTTGGATTAAAGTTTACCGATGATGAAGACTAAGTGTTGTTATGAAATACTGTCAAAAATATACAGAATACTCATTGTAAAAATGTTGTGTAAAAATGTCCACAAATATTTATTTATTATTCAAAACAATAAGCGGTTTTCATACAAACTACAAACTTTAATACACGTTCGAAGGTTACGTTTCAATAACGTCTAGTCCCAAATTCAGCATCACTTGTACTATGGGAACCAAATGACTTGTAAAGTACATAAATACTTTTTTTTGTAAGTACATAATTATAATACAATATAACCACCAGACAGAGAACAAACATCTGTGTTCATCACACAAATGTTTGTGAGTAGATCTTTGTCATTGAGACTGGTATATATGTATTAGTTAGAGGGTAGGTCCCTAGACCTTTCCTTGGACCAAGCCTCAATCTAATCCACGATTTTCAATACATCTGCATCGTGTCCAGCTTGGACGGATTTGGGTCACTTTCGTTTGTTTGATGCCTAATTATAATAATAATAATAATAATGCTGGACAATCCACACAGCATCATCTAGCCCCAAGCTAAGCAGAGCTTGTGTTATGGGTACCAGATGACTGATATACTTAATACAATACATTACATATATAGATATTTTTTATTATACATATAGAAAACACCCAGAACACCCGGAATAAATATTTGCAGATCGTACAAACATTTATCCCAAGGCGGGAATCGAACCCGCAACCTCTGCGTCGCAGGCGGACATTCGCCCGCCGCGCCACATCGGTCGTCCAACTGACTTTATCTTTAATGTCTGCCGGAATTATATTACTATCTATCATATTATATCACTTCTCATAGATACAATCTAGTGTAGTGCTTGAGTGGTAATATATATCTTTATAATTTGTTTGTTAGATTTTTTTCCATGAGCTTTGTAATGTCAAAAGTAAAAATAAAAAAGTACAAAATAGATTATTAAATATTATGGTATATTTAATCGTCAATTTTATACTTTTACAATGGACTTCCGCAAAGTTACACACGAATCAATTAACAATCCGTAACGTTTTTTTATCCAGTCTCCAATTTTCACCTTAAAAATATTTTTGAAGTCAAACTGCTTGTAGTTCTTGAGTCATTTACATTATCTGCTAACAGATTACTGGTAATTTACTTTTGCTCACTGCCTCAAGGGCATTAAATGTTGACAAATGTGATTTTACTGCATTCATACACTTTAATTAAACGTATTTACGTTTTTAAATAAAGACAAGACTTTTATCGGAAATGTTGGCATGGTATAATTTATTTAAAGAAAATAAGGCACCTGTTTGTAGTTTTTTTCTTAAAAGGTAATGGGTTCATTTCGTGTAATTAATGTATCCGAAAGATAAAAAGTGATTTGGTAAAACATTACAAAATGTAAATGTTTGGTAAGAACCGTAGCGTTCAGAAATTGGAACATACAGCAAGAATGGAAATCAAGAAACAGTCAATGTTTTAATAATGTTTTCTAAAAACGTGATAAGAATGAGTCCAGAAAAAGTTAACTAGGTATAACACCACAATACAAAATAGCCAATCCAAATGTTAGTAATTTTAGAAAATTATAGTTTTCTAAATGTCTAAAATAAAAAAAGCTAAACAAGTAAGGGGACTAAGAGCGGTTGAAGATATCATAAATTTTATTGATTGTAGATCGATTTACATTTGTTATACTCGTGATTGTGACGACAATTTTATCAGACTCGTTTATAAAATAAACGAATCAAATAATTTTACGCAAAAACACACTGTGCGCAAATTACTGGTTTCATAATAAAACTGAGAAATCAAGAAATAATAATTGTTTTGGCGCTAAGTGAACATTGTATGGGTGATAATGGATAAAAGTAATAACACCAAATAAGACATCGTTTTTCGATTAACTTTCACACGTAGGACTGTAATTTTAGAAACATATTTGATAGTTCCGTGATATGTTGAACACTAGTGGAAACGCGCGCAATTTTGTCCGTTTAAACCTACAATTTCATATAAACTCCCGCCGCACTCTTTAGGAGTTGAATTTCAGAAATTATAGAAATTATTGCCTTACCTACGCATCAGGACAAATATACCTAAAACATTTTAAGTCTCTACGGCCAGCGGTTTAGGCTGTGCATTGTCTATATTACGTCAGTCAGTCTACAGAAAGTCAGTTGCTAAGAAATATCATCAAATTCAAGTTTTGATCGTGTCAGTCTCCAAATGGTATTGTTTGTAACTGACATTTCAGACAGGCCCAATTTTTACAATTATTCAACCTCACCTAAAGTCATAGTTTCAATCTCGTCTTAGTTTCCAAAAAATGTGTGAATTTGGCTTCGGAACAAAGACACAAATTATGGTCATGATAAATAACTTATTTATTAAGCACCTTATAACTAAAAAATACCTTAAAAACTATAAACACAATTAGGTAGTCTCATTTATATTTCGGCTTCGTTGCTACTACTAATGAAATGTTATCAGTGACAGAACATTAGGTTCAACATAATAAAAAACACATCGCAAGCGCAAAGCTCTATAACAGGTAAGTGGTCCCGTTCTTAATCTGCCCACTTCCTTCACCGATAATCACTATTTCTGTATCTTTGACTTTGTAAATGTCGATGGAATTGTAAAATATTATATCGATGGAAACGGGTCGCCAACCAGTGAGTTTGAATGCAAATGAGAATTAAAAATAGTGTTGCAAATGCAACAGTCGATTCGATGGAAAAAAAATATTTACTTTAATCCTCAGGCTCTGATCTCTTAGTACGAAGTACCTACTCGAGATTCCCTGAGGATGTCTAAGGGGGGTAGTCAGGTCAGTAGTTGGTACCCCATACGTGACAGGTTGCAAGCCCATCGCCACTGCCAGTATAGTAACTGGTTTTCTTACGATTTACCTTCACCGTTTGAGAGCACTGCATTACACACATCAATTTTACGAACAGAAAAATCCATTGGTGCACGACCGGATTCGAACCCACGACCTTAGCATCAGAAGGCGGGGTCAATTCCACTAAACCATCGCACCATGAGAATAACGAAATAGTAAAAAAACTCGTAGGTACACGAATTATCAGCCTTCAAGTCGGAACATCTCAACAGATTTATAAGCAATCTACTATAACAATATCCTAAATTAAGAGTGTTGTAAGATCCATTCGGAGTAACGATCCTTTTCACAAGAGATTGGGCAGTAGGTACCAAGGGGTATTAACAAAAGGATATAATCATGTTGGTAAGAATGTTTCGCAATGTGGAGACTATATTCCTGGAAATCTAATTTGTCCGGGTTTTAGACATGAAAGGTGCTTTTGTGTAAAAGTTTATGAAAGGTAAATTACTGTTGTACTTATTATTTTTGCTATTGGACTGAATAAGAATGAAAAAAAATTAAAATGAAATACATTTATTTAACACACACAAAACAGAGCATAACATACATATAAAGGTATAACAGTACAAAGAACAGAGAAACGTAGAGAAAGTAGGTAGACAGAAAGATAGGAGGCACAAATAAACCAAAAGTAGGTACCTAGGTAAGTAGGTAGGTAGGTACCTACAAGTAAGAAACCTACCTATGTACCCACACCTACTATGACAAAAAACGGAGTAAATACAAAAAAGTTGTGCCAATTAGTCGTGCTCTGTGTCTCGTGTGGTTGAATTGGCACTGTCTCAGCATATGCTACCCCACGCGCATGAAATGTGACATGCGGCAAAAAGACAGTGAACCCTATATATTTCCAGGAGTAATGACTATAAACATTTGCCATCCACCGACTACCAGTAACTACCTACTACCGGAAGAACTACTTTCCGGTTTGTGATCACTAATGAAGAACTTTTATTTCCAACATGTTCGTTCTGCAAGATGTTACTATTTCAACTTGCTGATTCTGACAGCTATATCTATACCTTGCTATACCTTGGTTCTACATCATAATATTTTGTATGGATCTTGTTTGCAATCTTGCTTAGTCAGCTCTGCAGGTATGATGATCTTTGATGTGAATTAGGCCGACTAAGCTGTAAGGATGGTATAGATAGGCACTGAGCAAACCTGCTCTATCTAAAAACTCTGTCCCAGATACTATAGCGTCCCGTAAATAGGGGTATGAGTGAAAAACTTGCCCCTGACTCTGTATAAGTAATAAATAATCTAGATCAGACGTAAAGCCTGTTTACAAGCAACTTGTAGAATAAAAAACGAAATACAACCAGTTGAAAGAGTAGTCCATCTATAAGAGCAGTGCACTAAAACAACTGACCCACCAATCACCACAAGTGAAAGCGAATCAGATATAGGTCGAGAGATTACGTCAAATTATCATAGATCTACCATCACCTCGCACCTGACCCGTCAGCGATGTAATCGCTGTAATTATTGTAAATACAGCGCTGGTCGCGCTGCTCATCTTGATGTAGGCACCGGATAGAGAGAGATGGTGTAAGTACATGTAAAAGTAACCAGAGGTAGCGACTGCCAAGTCACATTGAACAAACTACGCAACCAGAAGACTATAATATACAGACAAATTTATAAAGATATCGCTGGGAAACCTGTTTCTTTCCAACTGACTCCGCTTGTAAACAATTAAGAGCTACTGGTATGTAAACATAAATAAAGACTAACTGTTAAACTATAGTAAAATAAATTGAAACTATTATAAAACTATGGGATACCATTTAAATTATTATGCGTTCTGACAAAAAAACTTTTTCAATAAATGAAT
Organism: Electrophaes corylata; assembly: GCA_947095575.1. NCBI lineage: Eukaryota > Metazoa > Arthropoda > Insecta > Lepidoptera > Geometridae > Electrophaes > Electrophaes corylata. The sequence goes on along the minus strand of OX352711.1, from coordinate 9,628,283 downwards.
TTATTATAAGTGCTTCAGCTCGTACCTTGTACCCACAAATATCAGATGTAGCTCCAAGCTAGAGTAACGCTCCTCCCATGAGCTCGAGCCCTGAAGATATCCCGATAACCAGCAACCGTGCTCAAATATTTACTTTGACGCTTTGTAACCATCGTTAAAGCTACTTCTGTTGTTGTTTGAAAAAATGATGTGTAAATAAGACATGAATTTGAGATTGGTTTGTAAAAAAGTGGTTACAGCAAGCGACTAGCCCGTGCAATTGTTAACATAAATTCATTTCAACATTTTCCTTTGGGTTTGGACCAAGAGTCTAACTAAACCTAGGCCGAAAGGAAAATAAAATAATAAATAAATAATGGTTTTTCAATGGGTAAGGCTAAGGACTCACGAAGCGGTTTTCACCCGTGCCCGCCGCCGTGGCGGAATGGAGTTTTATTTTCAAAACTCACGAGACCGGAGTTTTGTGCGGTTACGCAGCCGTCGCGGTTGCGATTATCGCTCGCAAACTTGGCGGTTGATAATCGCAAGACGGGCGGTTGCAAGAAGTCCACGCGCAACGGCCCGCCAACCGACCGCAGAACGCGCGGGTGCAACCCGCCGCGGCTGCGGGACCGCGACCCGCGCCCGCCGGTACAAGATGACCGCCGGTGCAGCGGGACCCGCAAACAATCGCACACGCCGCGGGCGTAAAACGCGTCGTGAAATGTGCTTTAATTTTTTACATAAATATCTGTATTCTACAAAGGCTGCGGGCCCGCAACCGCGGCGGGCACGGGTGAAAACCGCTTCGTGAGTCCTTAGCCTAACTATTTTATAGTTAGGTACTTACATGTTCAGCACTTTCACATTTTTCTTAAGACAAGTTATTTTAGCACATTACTTACCTGAAACAAAAACAAAGCCAATAAGTACACAGAATTCACAGAAAATGAACAATGATTTATTCATCGACAAGCTCGAGTTACTGATTCCCGAACTCCTCCTAAATTTAATAGATCAAATTCTATGGGGAGCCTTAATCCATTGTAATCGAGAACACGTGTGTCGCGAAACTTCGCCTAATTTAGCCTAATATTCTTACCCGAACACACGGTAAAAACAACTCTATTGTTGAGGGTTAAAGTGGAATACTGTTTGAATTAAAGGGAAGTTGGCAGCTGTGCGCATAACGTGTTAAATCAAAAATCGATATTTCCGGCAGATATCAGAAAGTTCTCCAATCGAATTAATTTGTTAGTTTGTATCAAAGTTTTCTTACGGCGAAGCGAAGAATACTTGTACCGGCATAAGAACTGCCCTGTCTGTACTTCTCACAAAATGAAAGACTTCAATTTGTCTCTGTTATTTATATTCGCCAAAACAATAATCGCAATCGAAAATCGAACAAAAACTTTTACGTTCTCGACCGCAGCCCTCGCGACTGGTAGACAGACACAAAGGGGACCGTATGGGGACGAACGGCCGAACAATAAAGGGCATTGAAAGCCGTCTCCAAAGGGCACAGGTTTTAAATAATAGTTCGGAGAATTCGACCCGGCATGCCTCCTGCCAAGGATTTACGGTAGGGACTTTTTGCCCAATCCGTCGCCAGCAAAACCGGGGGTAAAGTCGCGTTCAAAAAATGGAAAAATTCTTTGAATTTTTGGTCGGGAATCTGGATGCTTTCTCATATTTGCTTCCTTTGATCCACCATTTATGCATATGTGATATGTTGGTTTGCATAAATATGTGCTTGTACTAGACACTCAGCGAACGAGGTTAATTTATTGTATCTAATAAATCAACAACACCTACTAAAGCAAGTGTAAAGTGGTAACCCTAACTTCATAATTAAATCCCGGTTCTCATCACATTCTTTCTTAGGACTACAACGAATCCGCAAAACAGACTCTGCAAACTTCTATTTAATGCAAATCTATCAGGGCAGGGCAAAAGAAATGCAAACTTTTTATAAATGTTTGCACGGGAGCTTTGTCCAATGTCTGAAGCACAATTGAGGGGAAATACTTTTGGACCCGACAAAAACCATTAGTGTATTTATGAAAACGTTTTCTGAGTTTTTTTTTTAAATTGGGTTTTGTTAGTTATTTTATTTGAGTGTCACCACTTCTCCTACCAAAGACAACAATAAAAAAAATGCCTTATTTTTTTATTGTTGACTTTGGAATATTAGAACTAGAGTTAAGTCTATAACAATTACAAGAGTCTTTGTCCTGACTGACTGACATAAAGACAACGCACAGCCTCAAGCACTGGTCCTAGAGACTTGAAATTTTTAGGATATATTCGTCTTGGTGCGTAGAGGTGTACTAAGAAATGAATTCCTGAAATTAAACCTTCAAACGGTCTGAACTTTGCATAGAAATTACTTCACGCGGGCGAAGGCGCACCCGTTTCACTAGTTGAAAGATATTGTTACTGGAGTCCAGCCACAAAAATAAACTAACAAAAAGAAATGAGTCGTAGTTAATCAAAAAGCTTAATAAGAACTCTTATATAAAACAATACGACGCAATTTTGAAAATTCCTACGTAGGTATAGTTGAAAGCAAATTAGAGCTTAGTGAGACATTGAAAGACATTGCTCCTACTTGCCCACGTCAATTACCTTTAGGGTTCTTAGATACCATACGAATGCCTTTAATGTTATGATCAATAGCATGTCGGAAAATGTCAATTACACAGCAATCCAACACAAATTGCGTGTAATAAGCGTAAATCACAACTTCGTTATTGACATACTTATAGGTATACTTTGCTTGGGTTGATAAAGATCATGAAACTTGTCTCTCTAAGCTAAACCTTTGCATGTCGTCATGTCATTTAGCCTGCATTGTACTTGTGGAAACTCAGCTACTGCTGACGGGTTGAAGTCCTTACTACATAAACTGATCAAACATCAAAACGGATCAATTATTTCATATTTTTTGTTATATGGCTTGCTGGTTGAAGCAACAGATGACTCACCTGATGTTAAGTGATAACCACTACCTATAACAAAGGTTTATCAGAGATCAAACACGACTATTAGGACTAGTTTGACCTTTTGATTGAAACGTAGTGTTAATATAGTTTTATCATCTGCAAAAACTATCAAATCCATTATTTGAATTTTAGTGACTACACATCAGTTTTCATCTGCCAATTATAATATAATATCATGCTTTTATTTTATTTGCATTTTTATGTAAGAGCCGCTTCTGAAAATTTTAGAGGTTTGGTCCGGGTAAAACCTTCGTATTTTTTTTAAGCTGAGACGAGATCAACAATTTCATTGTCGAACACGATCGAAACTGGAATTTGACGATATTTCTTTACGAGAATAGTGCTTCTGATAATAGAAAGATGTCATAAATAAACTTCTCTATTTCATAATCTCATGCATAAACCATTACTGTATAACGACAGCCGAACCCCTACATGGTAATGCACTCGAGGCGATATCATTTTAGTCTAAAGGCGCATTGTTCCCTCAGATCTTTATCAGAGCGTCCTACTTTTATGCCATTATACCACGTGCGCCAATGGTTGCACAGTTAGCAACTTTCAGTAGTAAGATTGCAACTTTTATTTCAACCAATAAAACCTTATCAGATACTATACTACTCATGTATTTGTTGTCAAGTCTCGAATATCGACACAATCATGGTAAGTTGTGTTACTATAAATCTGTAAGATAGAAATAATTTATTGATTTGCGACCCAAAACATAAACAAAACTAAACTCTGAATGCTAAGGTACAAAAATAAGATTAGCGTGTCGCAAAACGGACTCTGTCTCAGCATAAGCTGGTTGGACTACAACCAACGCCTTTCTTCGCCAGAGCCGTTTGATGATGCCACGGACAATTTACCCACAATCCACAGTTTAAGAATAAAAACGAATAAAATAATAAATGCAACTATACTGTTCCTAGTACTTCACTTTTGTTACTGTGACGGCATCAATACATTTGAATATCAATAGAAGACATTGAATTGCTTTTTTAACCACTTTGACAATGCCTCAAGGTCAACACACAAAGTAAATTTTATTTTTATTTATTTGTTTATTCATTATTATATTCTCAGTACAGTTTTACCTTATTTATTTTACCCTATGAACCTCAATATTTCTCTATGAGTGTAATATTTCGTCCTTTAAGTTAATAAGCGTACCGAAATGAAAAGTTGCTCTGAAATCGCCAATTTTATCACCCGGGCACAACTTCAATAAAGTGGCACAGGCCCTACAACAGACACTATTGTGTGAAACTCATACAAACTCATAATTGACACTTAGCGTACCGTTACAGATGATTTATACCCGGATTAAAGTACAGAAGATAAGTGCAGCTCATGAGAGAATTGAGAAAGCGAACAGTTTCAGTCATTGTGCTGATAGACACTAATGGGGTGATATTTTATCTGTGTGTAAGAATGAAAGAGAGATCGAGTTATACTCGTATTTTAGCAATGATTAAGTACTAAGATTAAGTCAGATTTGGTTGATTGGCACTTGCATCAGTATCTGAACTATAGAAATCGTTGCTTTATTATATAGTCAACACCACTATTATTAGTGTGGATTCGATAATGATGCATACATCATACAAAAACACCCATTTATTACAAAACAACCGTTACACCACTAGACTTTGACGTTGTTTTTACTTATTATATTAGGTAAATAATGTAATCCTTAGCTTACATTACTTACTTGTTCTGTTTGCGTATACTCTTCATTCGATAAACGAGTGACTTCTGACCACGTTATTTTGTTGATAAGTATTTTTTTCTATTGTATTCTTTTTATATCTAAATTTTGAATCAATTTCTATAAAGTTATGACGTTATAAACTTTTAGTAATATTTTCTACAAAAGAAATTTTGGTATTCTAATCAGAGTATAACATACATAAGCGGCCCAATATACGTATTTTCTTGTAGCTGAGACGAGATTGAACTTAGAATTTAATTGTTAAAATTAAGAATGTTTTAAATGTCAATTTCTAAGAATACCATTTGAAGATAGGCACAATCGAAACTTGACTTTGATGATATTTTGTTGCGAGAATTGGGCCTCAGGGCGGCTACAAAACGTCAAAAACATAGATGCATATAACTAAACGAAAACCACTAACGTCATTTCTCACACCACTAACCAAGCGGATGTTTCAAAATGGATGATGTAATATAGTAAATAATAACTCAGCATGCAAGCCAAGGTTAGTGTCATGTCAAGTGGTAACAGAAGTTGTCTAGCTGTCCGTCTGGTCAATCGGTTTGACAGTATTTTAGAAGTATTGTCATTCTTGTGGTTGGGATTAAAATTTTTGTAGTAGGTATTTTTTTACGCTACTGCTGGTAGAACAAGCATATGGCCCACCTGAGGGCTGATCACGTATCTTCTGTTAGCATCAAAATCCAGTCGCATGTGTCAAATATGACAGATTTTCTATAGCAAATCTGTCATAATTGACACATGCGACTGGATTTTGATGCTAACAGAATTACATGATCAGGGGGCTGATGTTAAGTGGTAACCTTCACCTATAACAACGCAATGCCTTGAAGGCTACGCACGATGCACTACCCTGCGTGCACCAACCTGAGGTATACAGGTTCAGCCTCATGTGCCTGCAATTTCACACATGTATGCTACTGTTTTTGACATAACTACTGTGTTTTGTGGTACTTCCCCGGACGAGTCCTTCACTAAAAAGCTACTAATACTATTACCGTGGAGTTTTCAATGTAGGTTGTGAGGTTCACCACAGATTGATTTCCACAGAATCCCGCTGCAGATGATATCATGTCGCGCACTCGTACGTGCCCGATCTGATAACCGGTGGCTACGTGAGGTGGCAACACTCGACCCACACAAACCTACAGATTCAATAACCTGGCTTTGCTTTAAAAATATTAGGTTCGTACTTCGCAACACTGACCTTTTGTTTATTTTATTATCAATAATAATCCTACTAATATTATAAACGCGAAAGTTTGTAAGTATGGATGGATGTTTGGTAAGTATGAATGGATGGATGTCTCAATACCACGTAGGTATCACTCAAGATTCTTCTATGGGGGGTAATTAGAGGTAAGTAGGTACGTCCAAATATTAGTTGTACTTACTTGGATGACATTTTTTTGTTGATTATATTTCTAGTTAATTTGATTTAAAAACCAAATGATTTTAATGTAATTTCTGTTTCGAATATACCTTGATACAAAAATAAAAAATATACCCTCCTCCTTTATCGAAGTCGGTTAAAAATCCAAATAAATAGCTGAATCTTAATTTTTATTACATTGAATTGAGAAAAAAATATTGAGCACTAACTGTGGAAATAAAAGAACAAATCATTTGCCAAACAAAAAATAATGCAACATGCAAGTGTTTGATACTTCTGAAAAGTATAATACACAACCCTACGTTTTTTAAACTTTTTCTTTAATCTTTGAAATAACTCCGACATTAAGCCCCTAGCTACTCAGGCACAATAGCTAACTATATATGTATACCTACCAAAAAGCAATTTGGCTAAGAGACAAACAAACCAGCTGTCATCACGGTCGTCAGAAATGCATGTTAAACTGTCAGTACCCTCGGCTCCCCTCCATCACGGATATTGTGTTAGAAATGTAACTAGAACTGACATAATTTGATAGAAAAGAAGATTTAATTACTTACAGAAATGAGTACAATTTATTTATTTTATTAATTATATAAATTCGTTACAAATAAATTGTAGTAGCAGTGTATGTATGTAAAAAATTTAAATAAATAAAATAAAATAAAAAAGCCATTTATTCCTAAACCACTTACATATTTTTATAAACACAAACTTAAAAACTAAACATTTGGGTTAGGTAGGACCCCTCTTGGGCATAAGCCTCCTCCAATTCCTTCCACCTGTCGCGGTCTGCCGTATATGTTAAGAATACTATGTGTATATTATGTGTATATCGAAACTTTTTAATCTCAACTCAAACAAAATGTGTCATATAACAAAACGTTCTAATTTTTTAGAATCGTTTGCAAAGAGATCAAGGGTCGCAATTAATTGATCTTTCTAGACTGACTGCACGGTCGGTATCCGAATAGACGTACCTTTGACTAACCCCTTACACGTCCTCGAAGAACCTCGAGTAGGAACTTGGTTGATACTATGAGATCTGAGGAGATATCTACCGTACTTGGGGATTCTCCGCTTAGCTTGGGGCTAGATGATGCTCTGTGGATTGTCCAGCATTATTATCATTATTACTATTGAAATTTATGCATTTATGTCTCTAGCCAGGCGAGGAATTAACGTTTTTTCGCGGGTTTTTGGCTATTATTATATCGTGATGCTATTTCAGTTTGATTTTTCAAATATGTATGCGACGCCCTTATGTCAATGTTTCCCTTACATGTACCTACAACAAATGTATAACATACATAGACCAACAAGTAACCCAAACAATGATAAAACCCCACATTTCTAAAACAAAGCTTAAAACCAGTTTATATGTGCACAAATTCAAAGCCTGAATGTTTCATGTAAAAACTAGACCAACCACCACTTAAGGGGTATTGTTGCCGAGTTGTAAGCCCAGCGTAACGGAAAATTAAAAAGGCAATCTTCCTAATGAGACCACCCCTAGTGGAGGGTTAACAAGCGCAGATAACATTTGTGCGTGACATAGAATTACTTGCAGATATTTGATAAAAGCAGGACTAGAACATAAAATAAAACTAACAGTCGTGAGTTTTCAAGGATTACTGATAGCAGAAATTAAACATTGAAATAATAGGTATGTGCTGTTTCCAATTTGTTTGGACATGTTATCGTATAAATAAAAACATTTTAGCGTAAGAATTTAGGACAGACTAGCGAAACGCACGCGACTTCGTCTGAAATTATTATACGAACTTCAACCCCTGCTGTGCACGTTTGGGGATAGAATTTCGGGAATTTCTTTCTTACACCTCTACGCACCAAGACGTATATAAGTACCTTGAAAATTTCAAGTCTCTATAACCAGTAGTTTATGCTGTGTGTTGTCTAATATGTCAATCGATCAGTCAGTCAGGCAGTCAGGACAAAGTTTCTTATAATTGGTACAGATATAGAATAACAAGCTTGGTAATACAGAAACTTTATGCAATAATTTTAGAGAACAAAGCTTACAAAGATTTATTTGGGTGAAAGTTGGTTATATAAAAATTAATACGAATCGCACTCACAAACATCAATTATAGGTATTTAAAACAATGATTATAATAATTAAATAATAATAGCTTACAAATCGACTATCATTAAGCTTGCGCTATTATTTTAACCCCAAACAAAATGCACCACCATTATGTAAACTGTTGATGTAATTTCAATATAATTAACATGTGTGTATGGATATTAAGTTCCTTTAGTCCTTATAAGTTCGATTATGTAATTCATTCATGTATGCTTCCTACACATTGGTGTAGGTGTAATGAGTAGAACCGCCAGATGTTCGATTGATCTGATAAGTACCAGCCTAATGGTTTTCTTCAATCATTGAGTGGTAATTTTTATTATATGACATGCTGATGGAACAAGCAAGCTTATGTTAAGTGGTTACCATCGCCTACGACAAAGCATGGCCTTGCAAGTCATGTTCCACGATGCATTGCTTTGCGTCCATCAACCTGAGGTATACAAGTGTTGAGCCTCATTGGCCGTAATTTCACCTACACGCTTCACCGGAACCCAGTAATAACCGTTTACCATTTAGGCTGTGCGTTGTCTTTACCTACGTCAGTCAGTCGGTATAAACAGTTCTTATACATGAAAGGACAAAGGACCAAAAACCATCCTTGTGATTTCCATGAGCTATGGTTTCGTTACTCTGTCAGTAACGCATGTATTATATTTATTTAAAGACTTCGTTCTTCAATTCTTTATTGTAAGAAACATTTACAAAACAGTGATTACAAAAGACATGGTACAAAGGTATACTCAATCCTAAAAAGAGTTTTCTTCCAGCAAGCCTTTGAGCTGAGAGAAAAGTAAAAATAAAGTGGTAGAGATGTGTACTAACTAAAAATAGTATTATAAACCTATATACTACTATACATATGACTACTACTACTACGTTCATGATATGACTTAGCTCTCCACGAAAACTTTTTAAAAGTTCACATCTGGGCAATGCATTTCTCTGTTTTATCTATGAACTAGAGGCCACTCGCAGCTTGGCCCGTGAGGCAGTTTTTTCCCGTTCCCGTTTTTTTTCGGCATAAAAAGTAGCCTATGTCCTATTCCAGATTACAATCTATATTTATTCTAAATTTCATCCAAATCGGTCCACTGGTTAGAGCGTAAAAGAGGAACAAACATCCATTCATCCATCTATCCATCCATTCATCTATCCATCCATCCATCTATCCATCCATCCATCCATCCATCCATCCATCCATCCATCCATCCATCCATCCATCCATCCATCCATCCATCCATCCATCCATCCATCCATCCATCCATCCATCCATCCATCCATCCATCCATCCATCCATCCATCCAAACATTCGCATTTATAATATTACTAGGATTTCCAACTCAATTCCGGATCCAATATTTGACCAGCAGCTGACATCATCTAGTTTAATACCCAATAGCGGAGGCGTGAATAGCCTCGGAATGATTGCAGTATATGGCCAGGACATTGATACTTTATATACATTTGTTACGGTCAATTCTAAGAAAGGCGTTGAGACTTAAATTACTCCTTATTCCTTTTAGTACCTTCAAATCGTGCTGTTATTTAGTAACGTGTTAGAATTATCTTAGTACTTATTATTTACTAGTGAAACATGCGCGACTTCGTCTGCGATCATTTATCTTCATACAAACTTCATCCCCGCTGTTTCCGTTTAGGAGTTGAATTTCAGAAACTCCTTTCTTAGTAGGTAGGTACACCTCTACGGGCTAAGACGAATACATATACCCTGAAAATTTCAAGTCTTTACAGCTAGTAGTTTAGACTGTGCGTTGTCTATCAGTCAGTCAGTCAGTCCGGATAAAGATTTTTATAATTGGTATAGATATAAATAGATTAAGATTTTTTATTCGCCTCTATTAATATTTTGATTATTTAAAAAATGTATACTCCACGTTTTGTCCCAATCTTTTCAGATTTCTTGATGCTTAAAGCGTTCTAAGGGTAAGTACGTCAAAGCTTAGTCCAAAGTATTATAACGATCGTACAGATTTGTATCGGTCATTCCATTCATGACATAGAACGGTCTGAATAGGCAGGTGCCGAATTAGGCTAAATAACACAATACAAAATTACAAAGCTATGGTGTTTTGTATTTTGTAGTTTTAGTATAACTTGGACATATTTTTAAAAAAGAGACAAAAAAGTAAACCTTTGCATATTGACTTGCAGACCCGTGCCCGCTTCGTTGGGCGGTAAACATTTTTACTTTTCATTTTTCGGGTTAATAGTCGGCTTAAACGATAGGAAACACATGGTAAATACTGCGGAACTGACTAAGCCGTGGGTTTTCTCACAATGTTTCCCTTCACCGTTTGAGAGCAGTAGCATTATGCACATAAACTCTCCACAGATATAAAACAATATTTTATCCAGAGTAACCTTATCTGATGAATTATAAATAAATTGCCTTACAAAGCCATTACAGTTTTCATTTTTAGTCGATACTCTAAAACATGAGTTAAAATTATATAAACTACCTAATTAATAATTACAGCGGGCGCCATTTTGACCGTAAATCATAATGAACATTAATGAACCATCTATAATTCAGCTATTATGTCAAACTTAATTAACTTGGTATCGTTTGCCGGTAAAATATAGCGTCACGGTCGCAGCACCGGTAAAACAGCTGGATCACTGTATGGATATATTTACAAGCTTATTAACTAGCCCCATTCCTATAAACGTTAATAAAAATTTATATATTACTTAAAATGGCGCCTGTCACTGTTTGCCATAACCTACCCATTGATAAGAGATGGATATAGTTTAAGGTTTATCTTTTGATAGATTTTTCACAAATCAATCAGTAAAAACGACGCAAACTATGTAGTTAAAATATAGCAATGACAGCATTGCTACATGTTATGTCCTATAGGTATGTTATATTTTTTTGTACTGTAACTGTGTAATCTGAGATTAATTGACTTTTTCTACGACAGTACAAACAATCGGTTAATTTCCATAAAAGAAAGCATTTAATTCGGTTAAGCTCTGCGGTTAATCACAGGTTTAAACTAACTAAGCCCCGCTGGTCATTTGTACCCGTCGCTCTAATAATTAACTCAGACGAGCTGAGAGCGGTAAACGGTTAACTACCATTTAAATAGAATAATGGGATAGTATAGGGTTAAGTTTACGCAATGGTTACGCTTTGATGATGATCATTAGTGTTCCGTCGTGATGTCGCAATTAGGGAAGCTAAGCGAGTGGACTCAAGACTCACATAGTAAAAGGTTCTTCCAGCTACCGCCCAGGGCTCGAAGGCAGCGATGTAGCCGAGGGGTCGGAGTAGCCGGCGGGGTACGGGGTAACGGTATCCTCACATCCCCTTCTGATGAACTCCTCGCGAGCAATGACGACCCTCTATCCCTAGAAAGTGACCGACGCCGACCAAACGGTAATCCTCTGACAGTAGCGAAGTTCTCCTCATAATTAAACGTTTCTAATGGAATTGACTCAGACTCTCTTCTGCCCCTGACAGAAAATGTCCTCCTGAAACCATTTGCCAGACTGTCCATTGTCTTCCGCTTGGGTTTCGGAACCTCTTCCGAGCTGATGACTGTAATGTCGTCCATGTTCTGTTGCTCGTATGGCTTGTATATTCTGGCGTGTTCGATACCAGTCAAGTCTTCTATACCTCCGTGTCTGTACTTGAGAGGTTTGTCTGGTCTCCGTTCGATAGCTCCAAGTTCGTCGTAGCTTCTGTAGGTGGAGGTAGCTCGGCGAGGCGCAGGAGGCCTTCCGGCTCTGTCTATGGTCATTTTATGGGCCAAGTCAACCTGACAAGGAAATTTCGGGTTAGCGGTTTTGCTTTGTTGGAAGATCTGGTGACCTTGGCTTGTAGGGTAGCAACCGCGTTAATTCAAAGTATTACTGTAGGTTTATGCGCCTGCAATAGAGTAGTCTATTTCTAGATTGTAGGACCACCAAAGTCATGTCAATTGAATAGTATGTGTACCTATGGGCATGTTTAAGCAGCCTTGGGTTTGAATTATTACGAGAATATGTGCTAAGTTTATTTGCATTGGCAGCATAGTTTATAAGACTGGTGGTAAATATTTCACAACGTTTTCAGAAATCATGTGGCTCAGCTTACCTACTGTTCCTGTTCAGACATTCCCTGTTAAGTCATTATTTTAATTACACATCTGTCTACAAAACTATAATAGTATATAGTTCCATGAATATAATGTTAAAGCTTACGATTTAGCGCCATTGTCGAGTTACAGTTATCACATCTTGGTTGGTAGTAGGTCTTCCTACGTTGTAAGTTGTGGGTTCGATTCTCACCGGGGACAAACATTTGTGTGACGAACACAGATGTTTCCTCTGTGTATTGAGTGTTTATTGTATTCTATGTTTGTATTTACAAGAAAAATAGTATTCTATCAGTTATCTGGTAAACGAGCTTTGCTTTGTTTGGGTCATGTTGTGACAAATGTATGTCAGTAGTTGCTATTTATATATTTACTAATGAGATTGTCCGCTAATCAACATAGTGGGTTCAGTAGATTTAAATTATTTAGCATACCGAACAAACAATGGTTGTTTTTACATTTGTAAAGCAGTAGGACTAGTGTGAAGTGCGTGTATTGGCGCAGTTTGGAGTAACATTGTCGTGACTTCTGTGGCACAGACTGTACAATAGTTTATATGATTCTGAGGAATATCACCATAAAATTTGTTTACTAAGACAGGGTGCGATAACCCTGATAAATTGACACGATCACGAAAAGAATATATCAATACTATTGTAGGTACAATCCAAAATATGTAACTTTTTCCTCAACATCAAAACAACTAAATTCATCAAGTGGTAGTTGCCCAAAATATTATAAGGGTTCTGTTCATAACTTTCAAATAGAGTATAATCAACTCATAAAATAAAGAGGTATCTTAGTTTGCTACGGCACCCTAAAAACAGGACAAATATACGTGACAAAGAGAAATATTGGTAACAAAACTTTTTTCAAAGTAAAAACGTCCAATTAACTAAGGAAAAGTTTCACTGCTAATCCGAAAAGGGGAGATTTATGTAGAACGAAGCACCATCCACATAAATTCTTCAAAATAGAACTTGGGCAATAAAAGGATACTTTTAAAAGAAATATACCAATTCAATGTACGCAATAACGTATAAATTACGCAAAATTTTATGTACGCATGTACAAGAAGGAATACACACGTATATACGACAGTACCTTATTGACCCAACTTTAAGTATTTACTCTGCTTTAGGTTCTAAAACTCTTACGTAAAACGTGAGTTAGACACGTCACCGCTGGACATACGCCTCCCCCATATTTATGGATGGAGGCTTACTATAGTCATCATGGCAGGTGGATTAGTGACCGGAGTGGCAGTAAGTTTACCAGCGCATTATTTACGGACCTGGTACCGTCATCGTCAGTAAAGTAACATGTTTATCTGGTAAGACTTTTCTTTATCTAACCTAAGTATATAGACAGGATAATGCATACCCAATAACGAGTTTCCTGTCAATACTGCTAAAGTATGCTGGTGGCGGTTGAAGAGTGTAATTGCTGCACTTTGAACGTACTGTCCCATTGTGGAATTGCCTCCAATTGTGCGGCAAGTTCTTACATAGCTAAAAAGTATTCAGCTGTGGTATTCCATGCTTATAACAAACCCACTTCTGCAAGCTTGTTACACTTTCAAGTTCTAGATATCTACATGGGGACTGTGTTTGCATGATGCATAATTATTATACTTAAACCTACTTGAACTTAGTTATATGTTTTGTAAATCTACACCTTGTTATTGCGGATCTGTCATTCAAAACTTAAGTGCAGTAACATCTGTCAATAATAACACAGCTGATCAGTAGTGTTAAACTAAGTAGGTGTGTAGAAAGTCACGTCAGGGTCGAAGAAAATTGTAGTCACACGTCTAACATGTCTGGTACCAATCACCAGGTATGATTTTTTTAATTTTTTGAAACTTTAAAGCCTCATATCTCGGAATGGTCAAGCATCGACTTAGTGATTTCTCGCACTACGGGGACGGTATGTTCAATATGTTATTTTGAAACAAAGTAAACTGTTGTGTTTCTGTTACTGTTTTTCTTTGACTGGCTTCACAGCTGAATCGGTATGTAGCTCAGCCTAAGCTGCGCTGTTGTGCTGTGGGTTTAATCTCCACCAAGGATAAACATTATGTTTGTTTAGTCTGGGTGTTACGATTATAATAATAAGTATGTTCATGTCTTCTAGGCGTGGTCGCGAGGAACTGGCGCTTAGATTCAACTAGATTTAAGACGTTTCAAGATGATCCCTGTGGATATTACTGAGAAAATACCTTTTTACTTATGACAGTATACAAATAAGAGAAAATATGTAAGTACATAATATTATATTACTAAACATTTATTTCCCATAGTAAAAGCTTTGCTTAGTTTTCGGTTAGATTATTCTGTGTGAAATGTCTATTTTAATTTTTTTTTAGCTTTATTTTCAAGCTACACGATAGCGTATAGAGCCAGGACATAAAACTTTTATGAATTTTGGATTGTCGTTTTAGGGTTTCGCGACTACGCTCAGACTGTCAGATGAGTAGTGTCCTAGCTGTATTTTCATTCTCTATATCACGGGCAGTACGATTAGCGACGGAATCCGAACAATTATCGAATTAGATACCATTTCCCGCTAGTTAGGGGACGTGTTTGACCTCATTGAAGGCAGTTAGGTGACTCTAATTCATTTAGTTGCGACGACGGTAACTTGAAGAGGCAACAGGTTGTTAGTTTCAATGTTCACGTGACTTTAAAAGAAGGGTTAGTCAGATTTAGCAGCTAGTCTTTTTTTTTATATAACTTGTTGATGGAACAAGCAGATGGTCCTCATGATGTTAAGTGGTTACCATCACCTATAACAAAGCATTGCTTCGTAGGTCACGCTCGTTAGGAACGTCACCGACGATGCACTACTCAGCGTCCATCAACCTGAGGCATACAGGTGTTAAGCCTCATGTGCTTGTAATCTGTGTGTGTGTGTGTGTGTGTGTAGTCGCAAAAATCTGTAGGTATCCGTTATTAGGTCAACCGAAGGCCTCTTTCCTCGTTTCAAGGGATATACTCGAACCTAGGTAAGCTTACTGAGAACTGGTAGTAAAGTTACTGTCCTTATCTAACGTAGAGTCAGAGTAGGTCATAAGCTCATACGAACTTAGTTCTTAGTAGAGTTCTTTGTGAAAGCTCTCGTCCGGGGTAGTACTACCCTTGTACCTATTTCTGCCGCTAAGCAGTGATCTTCACATTGCGGTGTTCCGTATGAAGGGTGTGGGTGCCGGTGAAATTACAGGCACATAAAGTACGAGTATGCCTCAGGTTGGTGGACGCGGGGTAATGCATCGTAGGGCACGTACCTAACGTGCGTGCCCAACAAGGCAATGCTTTGTTATAAGCGATGGTTACCACTTAACATCAAGTGGGCCATATGCTTGTACCACCAGCAGTAGCATAAAAAAAAGATTACCGTTTTAAGGCTGAAAATTAATAGCTGCTTGCTTATTCTGCTTCTTCTTTCGAGTCGATAATCAACAACTATATTTATTACAGACATATACACACATCTACATCTATAATATATACACCAATAGGTGGCTTCAACATAGTTTCAGCTGTTTCTAAAATTTTTTATCGTTTACCGTTCCCAAATCCACCAGTTCTAATAAAAACTTTTTACGATGTTCTACAATGCTGCTTTGTTTATAGTTTCTTTAAAGTTTTGTTTTCTTTTTTAGTCCTTATAATAGAAAACATTTTGCGGTTCGTTATGTTAACAATAAGAATCGCCCAACCATGTAATTGGTCTATCGCCTTTTGAAAGTGGCTTGTTTGAGAGTTGATGTTTTACAAAATAAATTAAAATCATTGTTACGTTTTCCTAACTAAGAATGAAATATTGAAAACAGAGCAACTATCCTTTAGGTTTTTTAAGTCGTTAAACCGACAACCTCTGGGGAAAATTAGTTTTTGGCGACAACGAACCAGAAGACAAAGCGATGAATGATGATGGTGCGTTTATGTCCGAAGGACTAACGACATTTCTAAAATCACGAGAAGTCAGTTGGTGCAAAGGGCTTAATACTGTTCTTCCTAAAAACTTAAACGGGAGGCATTATGGACACATCATAACATAGGAAAAACGAACAGCAGGTTTAATCTTACATCCTTTTTTAGTCTTTATTTGGAATTTGTAATTCAGTCATAGAATTATCTTGTAATTTTCCAAAGGTATTTCAATCGGCAGTTTATAATAACCATACGAATAGGAACTTAATGCTTAAACACATTAACAGAATAAGTGGGTAACATACTTCAAGCATAGCTAAAATTAGTCGCTAAGAGCAAATGCCACTTAACTCTTCAGATAAACAATCCTTCTGCATGTTTATAAAACAGTCATTAAACAGGAAGCTACTGTTTTACAAAACATGTTTGAAATTACGCTTTTAATTTAAAAGTTGCGAATTTTAACTAAATAAGTGGAACGCCCGCAAATTTACGTAATGTTCTTATTACCTATGTTAAATCTTCCACTACTTACATTCTTTGTTATTTGAATTTCAAAATACACTCTCCGGAACAATAAAACAAATTGGCTTCTAGAGTGTTTGTCTAGTCTGATTCTATTCATTTAGGACCTAGGGTAAGGGACTAGACCTTGGGATTAAGCGTGGATATTGTAAGGTCTTTTCTAACCCAGTTAGAATACTTCAGATATACTTATAATGATCTAAATGAAAAAAAAGACACAGCACAGAGGAACTTTTTTTAAGAAAACTGTTTCCTGATTTCAACCAACGTCGATTCAACCAAAAAAGCACCAAAACCATTTTAAATCAGATAGCTCAGTTTCAAGGCTGAAATAATTTTTGAATTCTAGAAGTTTTGTTGCTCACCCACATAACTTGAAGGTATTCAAAGCTAAAAACAAGATTTAAGTAGTTATTGATGATTGTGATGAAAGGTGGCGCATACAGCGATCTTGTACACATGCATTACGAAAACAAGGCGACGCGCGGTAATGTATTATGATGCATGCATTGGGCAACGTATGTGCTCCGTATATGGACAGATTACCTAATAATGCTACTTCCTTTGGGCATGATAAAGTGCACGAGATTGAGAATTTGGTAGCGTTGTGTGGGAATATTACTATCTAAATACTTTCATATAATATAACCTACCAAGGAATCTGATATTTCAGATTTCTTGTTGGCATTCAAGAATTCAATTTGTTTTTAAATGTATAATATATGATATCAAAAGATGGGATAGTTGAGAACAATTTTGGGATAAGGGTAGGAAGATGATTTATCTTTTCTTGGGTAATCTGTCATGGTCTTTCTGAGGGACCAACTATTAAATCCTAAAATTTTTCAGATGTCTGGTTTTTCATTTTCTTTAAATCCGTTGATTTATTTTATATAATCCTCCGAACCTTAACCTGCGAAATGTCATTGCTTTTACATATACACTTGTCCAATACTTAGCCTACTTTACATGGCACATAAAGATTTACTTTATTCCGAATACCACGGCCCCAATACTAAATGTCTGAATGGGTTTGATGACAGTTATTCGATATCGAACTTACGTAATTTTACGGATTAATTAATTTAATCAATTAAGAAAACGATCCGTGCGGAATTGATTTATATCGATTACAGAAAACTTCATATTTGCGATTTGAACTTGAGTTTTTTCATTTTATAAGTAGTTTTAGTATTTTTTTTCAATGAAAGCTTCTAGCACGCTTCAGAAAATGTCTAAACGTAAAATATTATCATTATGAAGATTAAATAAGATAAGATACAAAAAATGTAATGTATATGTTATATCTTTAAATGAGGTATTTAATACAGCAATGAAGACCAATCAAAATATCTGACGTTGGGAAGTTCGCAAATAAGCGCAATGTTAACCAAACGACCGTAATAAGTTGAGTAAACTTATTGTCAGCAATTACCGTATACATGCGAAAGAGGTTCGATGACGCTATTGGACTTGAATTATACTTCCGTGATCATAGTCACTAGCCAGTTAAAAGCAAACAGTTCTATGCCAGTAAAAATATATAACATGGTTTTGTAAAACTTAATATTCTGTGGTAATAAGGATTACGTACGAAACATATAGAAGGTATTTTCTCTAGTAAATAATCTCAAAGTTGTAAAGCTAGACTCAACTGCTTAAATACAAGTGAAATAGACAAATAAAAACAGAGATTTATCAAATAACTAAGCACGGTGATAGCGAGACAGTCAACCTAATCCATCAGCGGACACACTACTAATAGTTAAAATTGCTGCCACTCCTGTAGAAACTCGACCATCACCTGCCGCTGCTAATAAAACAATATCTGACCCCAGAGAAAGTAACTCTACAATCGATTAATCCTAAACCCCCAGGCAAATAAATGAGAAGATAATAACAGATCAACTAATAGTTACACTGATAATTCGCAATCTGACACGCCAATTGCTGGTTGCGTTGTTATTTAATACGTCCGTGAAGTAAGTCCCGACAAGATTGAGACTCTCATAACGTTTGATCGTTTGGAGCTAAAGTTTTTAGAACGGTGTACTATAGTGGTTTTTATAGTTCTGACAAATTCGAATTGTATTCTGTTATTTTGATTTTGGTCTTGTACATTAGCTATCAATCTTACATAGTTCGCTAGCCTGTCCTTCAATGTCAGGGGCTGTTCAAAGAAGGGTAACTTTCTTTTCATAGACGTATGATTTGCTATATTTTCAGACTTTACTGTAACTCGGCTGCCTGAAGTAATTTAGGACTATTGACTGGCTCCGCTTTCACCGTGATGAATGACGAGGTCCCTCGCACCTCACGTCTATTGAGGCGCACAAATCGCTTTCCTTTTATGCCTGTCTTGCTTACAGGGAAATTCATTTTAAAAGCATCTTGTTACCGCGTCACCCTCGTTATACACAATAGTGCACTATCTAATACATCCTTCAATTATTACTAGTTTCTTGTGTGCTGCAAAATTCGTCACTGAATATGGCCACTCTCACTCGGCGGTCTCATTTACATTTCGAGTGCATGGGAGGGCTTCGTTTTGTCTCTTTGCCGTACAAATGTTTAAATGAAAGCCGTTTTTGCGCGTTCCTCTCCATTTTTAAACGAGATTTCACTCGACAAAAACCCGATAGCTTTAACCGTTATTTAAACAGTCCCTTGGATGTTTATTTAATATTCTTTTTGAGCTTTTGTCACAGGACAAGATGTATTGGTTATAGTCAGAAATTGAACGATGTTTTTGGATCTTCTATGACAGTTTGTGCAAACTGTCAAGTAAGTGTCATTGTTTAGGCCCTTGTTGTCGGTAGTTAGCGAAACAGTGTTACTTCATCGTTAACGGTTTGTAGATTGTCATTACCGATCTTACTTCCACGCTTGTTTTAAAGTTGTAACATTTATGTGGTTGCGGTCAGGTCAGCCATGATTATGCGATTCCTCACCGTCACATGTTCGTAATTATTGTCTCGATATATCAGATAAACACATCGGAGGTAGTCTACGGCGCATACATCCATCATCTTACAAAGCGTGTATTGGAAAGCAGTTTTTGTACTGTCAAAAGTATGTGACCGGATATACATGGCCAAATTTATTGATCTCACATTAGAGCAGTAATTGCTTGTCATGCAAAAAGTGAGTTAGTTCATACAAATAGGAAACTGGAAAAAGGTTGCAAAGCGTTCTCGTTTCACAAAATGCTATTGAACGGCCAGGACCACGAAAAGATTGATAGTGGTATTTATACATTTTGCTTTGATTGGTGTCTTGACGCACATAAGATAGAAAGATGATAGAGTGGACCAATCACACGCGTCGTATTTTTTTACTCTAGACGTGGAGGCCATTGACATCGGACAGAACCTTGATGAGGAAGCAACTGTGCTTATAGTACTATCGCTTGATGGATTAGCCTGTCAAATGCGGAACTTCCATACAAAGTAATCTAATTTTAAAAAGTTAATATTAACAGCTTCTCTATTATTATGTTTGCTTAACGATAAGGGGCCCAATTCTTATAAGCTTAGGTTGAAACAAGAATTTGATTGTCAAAACTGGGCTTATTTGAAATGTCAGATTAAAAAAATACCATTTGGAGATTGACACGATCGAAACTTGAATTTGACGATATTTCGTTACGATAATTGGACTCCGAAAGTTCAAAAATCTATTCAATAGCGGTACAGCTGTTTCTATTTTGGGTCGTTTAGTTTGAAGTTTCAAGTTTTATGATTTAGGTATCGTGCGATGCAGACGGTGGAAGTTACCTGTTTTATTGAATCGTGCAGAACGGATTCGAATGTTATTGGCTCATCAAGGCCAATTTGTCATAATGCAGATATTTTTAGATTCACCAGGGATTGTAACAGATATCAATAGGTATTTCGAAACTGAATTGAATGTGATTGATAGTCAAAACTGCAGCATCAAAGAACCTTTGGGTTTTCTGATGGTAATGCGAGCTTAGATCTTACTAATTACGGAAACTTCTAACTTAGATCAGATATTTTACCAAAGACTTTAGGTTGACAAAAATTTAAAAAAACTATCAACCCTGCCCCGTCTTCGCGTGGGTAGCCCAATATTGCTCGATTACAACAACATAAAACTACATCTATAGGTGAAATAGTTTTCGGAATCGGAATCACAAAAAAAAACATACAAACGTATAAAAAATCAAATCTTTTCTCTTTATAATAAGGTTTAGTCTAACGTAGCTTTCTGTATAGGAAAGAATTTTCAAAACTTCTGAATGGTATTTTTGAGTTTATCCGTTTAAACACATCAAAAAAGTATTTTCTTTAAATAATATTAGATTAGCTAAATCGTAAAGCAGACCCTATGTTTCGTAAATAATAGGATACCAATACAATTCACTGAGAAAAAAACAACAAACCAAAAAGATCAATGAAAAATGATGCCCTAAAATCTAAAGGTCAGATAACCGTGAGAACAAAACACCATAAAAACCGAAACCTGATGACATGACTAATGCTTTACCGATGGAGCCAAATGTATGAATGCGTCCACATACGAGGCACAATCTCTTAGAAAACAGGCTATCGGCACCGGCATTCTTAGACTTAGGTAACGATATAATGCAACGTTTTACATAGAGAAAAGTTGTAGAAGTTCACTACAGGCAAGTAAAGCGTTTTAGAATGAATTGACTTAAGCAAAGTTTAAATGCATTTATTTAATTGTAAAGATAATTGTTTACAGCTAAGCCAGTTCCACGCGACCAATTTAAGCCTAGAAAAACCGGGAAGAAACTTACGGCTTGGCTCCTACCGTTCTTTTGTGAGCTTTTTACAAAATAATACAAAATGAAACTCCAGCATGGTGCCAATCTAACTTATCCAAAAAGTTTTTCAAATTTAAATATGTAATCCCAATAATTATGTTTTCTATCACTGTTTGTTATTACCGATTGAAAAGAGAAAGCGATATTTTTAACATTGTTTATCTTTTGACAGATTTTTATAAGTATGGCCATTAAAAACTAAAAAAATAACCTACTATAAATTGTATTACTTATCAGTTATTTGGCTCCCATAGAACAAGCTTAGGTTGGGGCTAGATGATGTGGTTTGTAATGTCCACAATTATTATTTATTAGTATAACAATTGTAAACTTGTTAGCAGGTAAAAAATATACGTACGAGTGGCTCGGACGGTCATGGGCTGGCAACAGGTAGGTACATCTTAGTAGGGATGTGAACAAATAATCGATTTTTATTTAAAACTATCATTATTATCTTATAATCGATTTTTTTTTAAATCAATTTTAAAAAAATCGATTCATAAATTAACACGTAATTTAAAAATCGATTAATATTACTGTAAAAATCGATTATAAGATAATAATAATAGTTTTAAATAAAAATCGATAATTTTTTTCACATCTCTACATCTTAGTCGTGTCCATAGATAGGCGTTCATTATAGAGTAGACGCGACATGTAATGTAACTCATTGTAAATTAATGGTATCGATATACCAAGATTATAGATAGGGTTGAATCACATACACGTATCTATATTATAGACACATGATCTACCCTCTTCTTGAACTTGTTGGACTAAAAGTATTGTTTTATTAAAATAATAACATTCAGAAAGTAAGAGTTTTGTTTTTTTTAACCGACATCTTACTAATTTTTGACTCAAGCACCGTAAATCATAAACCGATTAAAATTTTTGTTTTTCATTTGATAGGATATATTTTCAGATCGATCCCGTAGAATTAAATGTCTATGGGATCAATCTGAAATTTATCAAATTGAAGCTTGATTTTTAAATTCAAAAACTAAAAAATATGTATCCAAAAGCGTATGTCATCCAAGTACGTAAAAGTACGCTTCTCGCCAAGGCACGTTTCTCGCGACCTACGAGGCAATACTTTGTTATAGGCGATGGTAACCATTTAACATCAGGTGGGCTATCAGCTTGAATGGTTTCCCCTGCGTCGCTCCGCCACCGCGTCTGTTCCATCAGCAAGTTGTATAAAAAAACCATATCACAGAATATCGTCAAAATCAAGTTAAGATTGTATCCATCTCTAAATGGAATTCTTTGAAACTTACATATCAGATAGGCTCTATTTTGACAACCAAATTCTACTTTCAATGCCGTCTTTGCTTAAAAAAACCTATGAGAATTGAGCCTTGAGTTAGCTATTCACTTGACCATGTCGTTGCCAATTGTCCACCTGCCAACCCTACGCTCAGCTGATAGGCAACACGATTATAATCAGTAGGTGACGTTGGGTTCGTGGTTGACACTATCACTGCTCGAAATAAATTGTGTATTCACTACGTTTGCCGTGTGGGTTATAAATCGTTAAGGTACTGCCTCACTGGAGATAACATTTTGTAATGTTACATGAAATGAAAAAATTAAATAGCATCACGATTTTAATCTCTAAATAAGGTAGATAGACCCTCAGATCTCTCAGTAGGGTAGTCTTAAGGTACGTCCAAATTTGTACGTGGGTACGTAATATTTTGCAGTAGTTAATATTCCAAACGTGACAGGTTGCAAGCCCATCACAGCTGCTAGAATACTAACTGGTTTGCTCACGATGTTTTCCTACACCGTTCAAGAGCATTGGCATTACGCACATATTTTTTCCGAACAGAAAAATCCATTGGTGTATGACCGGATTTGAACCCACGCCTTTAGGGTCAGAAGACTGGGTTACTACCACTAGACCACCGGTGTTCTTAAATTTTATTCATCAAATTCATAAAAAATCTTAAAATAATAGAAGTCTTAGAGATAAACGAAAAAGGAACAGAATAGAACAAAAATTCAGGAGTTTTTACGATGTATCATTTTCTCTAGAACACTTAGATGTTCTAGATGTTTCAAACGGATATAAAGAGCAAGTGATGCTGTAAAATTCAAAACAGGTGACATTGTTCCAACTGTACCACGAGATAAAATTGAAATGTTACAACTTTGCCAAACAAGAACATTTTAAACATACTCATCTCATGTTACGTTGATACTAAACACTATAAGATTGTTGCACTTTGCTTATATTGTTTTACTAAAGTAAATAAATAACAAATAAATACTGACATACATTTAAAACACCGCTATCTAGCCCCAGACTAAGCAAAGCTTTTACTAGACCCAGATAGCTGATTAAATAATAATAATAATGCTGGACAATCCACACAGCATCATCTAGCCCCAAGCTAAGCAGAGCTTGTGTTATGGGTACTAGATGACTGATATGCTTAATACAATACATTACATGCATAGATATTTTTTATAATACATAGAAAACACCCAGAACACTCGGAATAAATATTTGCAGATCGTACAAACATTTATCCCAAGGCGGGAATCGAAATACTTTAATAATAATAAAAAAATAGCCTTTATTGCTGCTTTTCATTACAATTAGTATATACATACATGTCTACATACTAAACACTTAATTAATTTAATTTATTCTATTATTTGAATTATCGGCAACTGGATATTTATGTAGGACAGCTTGTCTGTCGACAAAGGCCTCCTCTAAAGATTTCCACTACTTACATAATTTGTATGTATTTATTAAAATACTTTAGTAAATTCATACAAATATAATAACACCCAGGTAGAGAACAACTATGTTCATCTATTAGCTACTTGAGTGATTTATACGCTGCCACCGAAAACGCCACAGGTGTGGCCAAGTATTGGGAACGCAAAATTTAAATAGATAAGTTTTATCATCGACACGAAGAAGAAGAAGAAGAAGCTACTTAATTTATAAAGAGAATCCAATAAAGGTAAGATTCGATTTTTAGTTATAGTAAAAGTTCTATAATTTCCCACGTTTCGACCTCATAGACGGTGATAAGTCATTGTTATAAGCTGAAATAGTTACTCAACATCAAGTGCTTGCGTTATTCAGTTATAATTTGAATGAGGTTTTTTTATGTGACTTGTTGATGGAACAAGCAGATGGACCACCTGATGTTAAGTGGTTACCATCACCTATAACAAAGCATTGGCCCGCAGATCACGAACTGAACACCTCTTAAATTCTGTTTTAAATTGACTAGATTGTTTGTCTTATTTAGTATCTACCTACCCATTTGTTTTTATTTTCTTTTGTATAGTTTAGTTTATAGCTTTTGGGCGCTTTGGTAATTTAACTGTAAATTGTGTCTTTGAAATAAATAAATAGATTACACTAATTTTGATTGTCAGTGCTATATTACAACCGTTACAAGTCATCGAACCCCACCTTACTCCACTAATAGTGATAGTGATAACGATGTCATTGTTTACGCTTCGTCAAGCTTATAGAGTCATTAAACTAGTTTCTTGCATCTGTCTACTATCACTACCAGATAGAAAGGTTTTTTACATACAGCTCAGTCCTTGTTGCGACTTAAATAAAATAAAAAAACGAGTGTGCTTTAGACCACACGACTGAAGTAAAACTTCTATAATATACGAAACGTAACTGACTATGAGAGACAGAGAGAAAGAACAGTGCTCATACCCCCTCCATGGTAGGGTTAAACGTTTAACGCAACCTTGTTAGAAATCGCATTAGAAGTATTACTTCAATTAGTTTATTTCCATCCAGTGATTCTTTTAGAAATTCTTTGTCTTGAATGACTGACTAACGGATCAACAGCCTAAATCACTGATCGTAGAGATCTGAAACTTATGTTCAGGTCAACTTTGTTATCAGATGCCTTTGTTATACGCGTTCTTTGTATAACGTGGGCATCCGATCAGTAAGAATTTTCCTAAATTCCAATTTTTAAATTTATTAAATTTATTAAATTAAAAAAACGATCAAAGGACTGGCGCTTATCTTGGACAGAGAATTAGTTTAGCGATCCAAAGAGGTAACGTTGCCAGCCTTTTGGGCACACTTCTTGCGGTCAGTGATTTAAATTCTGTTTTCTACCTATAGTAAAGACCCGCAGTTTACTATAGGTAGAACATTTTAGAGTTATAAAATAGGTATGTCGATATAGGGTACATAGGTTAAATATTAGAAGTAAAATATTTGTATTACCAAATTACTTCTGTTATAAAATAAATAAATGTAAAAAATACACATAAGTTATGAGATAACATTGAGTTACATTGCACCGAGTTTAAAAAATTTGTTTACTTTTAAACAAATTTTTTACGTTTTTTTACGTTTACTTCATCTTCTCTAAAACGTTTTCAAACGGTCTTCAGATCATGGTGCAGACAATTCAATAATAACATGTCGGTAACATATCCTTTGTTTCGTTTTAATTAGTTTTTATGGTCCAGCCAGCCAGCGGGCTGGAACACGTGTGTACAGTAAAACAACAATAGAGTAACAAACGATTAGGCACAGTAATTGCCTTTAGTTTTTATGCTTTCTTTGATAAAGCGACTGACCTACAGAATAACTCCATCAAATACTCGTAGGTTGGTAGATAATGATTTAAACAGTATCATAGGAGGCTTTTTCAATCGTGAGTCTATTTACGGGATGCTTGGAACAGGATATAAGATGGCGTAGACTTACCCAGCATCTATACCATCCTCATAGCTTAGTAAGCTTATTACAAAAAACCTACAACACGGTCAATATGGGTGGAGCTAGCTAAGCCACTATACATTTACATATGTTTAGTATGCATGCTATTGATAATGTTTAACTAAGAAACTGGAAATTTTACGGAATTTGGAACGGGCAATTAGTTGAGAAGTAAATCAAAGAATTTTTTCAGAAGTGAGATCAGAACCCTCTACCGTGAGCTCTAATATAACGACTGCAAACTATCAAAAACTATAATATAAACTATGAAAAATGACATCAAAATTGCCGTTAGCATTGTTTTCCATTTTTTGTACTAAGTAACGGATTCCGGACTTGTACGTAATGCCCTAGAATCCATTGTTAGGGTCTATTCTGGACAATTCGGGAAAAAGTTCAAGATGCTGGACATCAACATAAAACTGATCAAAATATTTGCTTTACAAATAGCATTGTTTTCCATTTTTTGTACTAAGTAACGGATTCCGGACTTGTACGTAATGCCCTAGAATCCATTGTTAGGGTCTATTCTGGACAATTTGGGAAAAGTTCAACATGCTGGACATCAACATAAAACGGATCAAAATATTTTCCAACTCAATTTTATTTTACTTGTCGTGCACAAGAAGTGTTGAAATAAAATAAATGTTAACACAAGTTTAAAACTCAATGATCATTATTCAAAAGAAACTGATACAGAGTGACAACTAACAAAAGGCTAAAAGGATCATCACGTATTCATTTATCAATTGCCAGTTTCACTTCTTGTACAATGTAATTTCTCAAAAGTCACACAAATTACATATGTATAGTATATCTTAAACCGGCCTCAAAAGGTTCGAGTTTTTTTATTCATGTATTTTCATCGATTTTTGTGGACTGATTTTGAATTAATTATTTAAATTGAGAGAAGTCTTTTGAATCTTCTTTTGAATCTTCAAAATCTGTTAGATAAATTGATTTAAAAAAAAAATATCTGGATAAATCCTACCAAAAATTTACAGTTACACCAGTTTATAAATTTATATATTTATGTTATTTTTGTTCTTTTAAGCCTTTTTATTTCCCTGAACGATTTTTACACGGCTAATATAAACGTATTATATATAATATTTTGTGGAAAGATACATTAAACTTGAGTAAAATAAAGGAATTGAAATCGTAAGAAGGGCTTGCATCCAACTTGTCAGTAACGAAAATTCTCACGCAACTTTGTCTTGTAGCTAACAAACAACACAACATAACAGTTATTAGCATAAACAAAAGCAACACAATTAAACAGTCAGAGCGTGCACAAAGGAAGAGTATGACAGCTAATTGTAGGGTCCAAATATGGCACGGAGATTACACAGTGTCAGTGTGCCTGATATGGCACGGAGCGTACCCAAATGGGCACCTTGACTAATCGCGACCACGACCGCAAGGGGGTCGAAGTTCTTGAGACACTTGACAGAAACAGTTAAGATGCTGGAAAAATTTTGAATGTTGAAGTGTTCGTAATATTTGTTAAAAAAGTTATGAAAAAGAGAATGGCATGGCCCAGCGAGAGATCACAAAAACAACCTTAAAAAGTACTGGTATCACCATTATAAAAGTTAAGATTTCTTTCTTTTCTGAGTTTAAAGACAGGACTTACTCATAATAATTTACCGTGATAATGCTAAATGAAGTAAGTAGCAAAAAAGATGACGCTTAATTTTTCTAGATAAAACTTATCATCAAGAACCATCAAGCGTCACATCTTTCTTACTAATTTAGAGGCTATGCAAATGAATGCGGTGTTTTATCTAACATCATAAGAAAGAGGAACGAATTTAGCTGACAGATAAAAGATAAAATTGTAATATGATGCGACAAAGTTTTCTCTTAAGAAATAAAGTCGTGGACATTAATAACTATTAGGTGACATTAAGTAATTTGAATAATTTTTTACTAAACAATATAATTTTCTAAAAATGGCTGAGGCAATTTCTTCCAAAGTAACGTAGGTATAACCACGAATAAAAAATCAACAAAGAAAGAAAACATTTTGAAAACGCATTACACGGAAACGTACTTATGTTACCTTAATACGCTTAACACAAAACAATGATTAAAAGGAGAAAGAAGAAAAACGCGGTAATATCCTGAAAGAATACTGTGCACACACTTGCTTTCAAACGCGATAACCAAACAGAGAAAATAATAGAGACCTTGCGTCATACATTTTCAACAATCAAAAGGATATATATAGTCATACCATCAGATTATATATTGATGATTTGTTATTTAAGAAACGACTGTATTTAAAAAAGTACAGGCAATTTTAAAGTAATGTGAGAACACAAAATAGAGACTTGTTGCAAGTGTTTGGCTGGATGCCAGGCATTCATTGCAAACAGCAGCCACCCGCAATTTACACGACTTGTGAAGCGAAAATTCAACAAAATTAGCGAAACACAAAAAAAAAATACTTTGTTCTCTTTGCACAATTAAAATGTTGTTGCAGGTGTGATACTTATATCTATAATAATAACCATAGCATTAGTAAGTGTGAAAAATCAATGAAAAAGTGAGACTTTAGAAACACAATTTTGTTCTAAAGCTCAAAGCTCGAGTATTTTAGTTTGGCGGTTTAGTATTATGAGTGACAAATTACAATGCATGTCGTTTGTTTTTAAGAAGCATAAAACGAAATAAACAAAACTTATCTCCTCCAACTAAGTAGTAAAACACCAATAAGCGACGGAAATTAAAAAAGTAACATCTGTGACGATTACTCAATCTCAACCTAATTCGTGAGAATAACAAAAAAATACAACCCTCTGGGAAAGTATGAAATTTAAAAAAGTATACATTCTAGCGGATATTGCACCCATTTAAAATAACAAGCATATCCTGCTCTTTGATTGAACACAGGAAGGTAACCGCTCAGCATTTCTAATTAACTAATGTCATTTATCAAGTGCATTGGATCCAGTAATCTCAATGGACATTCAGATTGAAAATCAAAATTTTCTTTAGAGAATGATTAACGATGTTATGTCACTTGGTCCGCCCCTCGTCAGCCACAATGTCCAAGTCATGCCATATAATAGCAATATTGTAACGCTTGGCGTCAAGTAAATTACCTACCAGGCCATAATTAACAGTTATTACATAATACGTTTAGTTATTATACGTCATAATCGTAACTTTGGACCGCCATAAACAATATTTCCGATTTCAAATTATTGGTTCATAAAATCTCGACCTGCCTAAATTAATATCTTTATTTGAAGCCTATAAGTCCACTTTAGTTATTTTATTTTTGTCATTTTCATAAATGGTTTTATTTTTTAAAGTTATATCATTTTAGTCGTTTTTTTTTACTGTTTAGATAGAAAAATCACTTTCTGTAATATAGTGTTATGTGCAAGCGCACTCTAACTAATATTATTGCTGAACAGGATATGGTAATGGTGGCAGAGAAATGGAAGGCGTAGACTACGACTATTTTAGTATAAGTTCGGTGTAAGGGCGATTTATTTTCAGCTCTATTTCCTTTCGAGGCGATTCGGAAGAGACGACTACTTTTACTTGATTGAAATCTCTGTTAAAATCTTATATGATGTGGGTAGCATATTAAACTCTATAGATAAATTATCATTTTCAAATAATATAAAATGATGGCTAGAATAACGTGGAGAAAAATCTTACTACGTTGTATTATATTTATTTGAGTGATGCTTCAGTTCTTACTGTTGCTTGGTAAATGAAATTAAAAGGTGGATTAATTATATTTGAAATAAACTCAGCACGCAGCTAAGAGGTTTCCTTCTTAGGGAACGCTCCGGAATTAATTTTGTAAATGAATTCGTCAAGATTCTAAAAGCGAATTAAATTAGAAATATAATTTCGTTACACTGGAGATTGTGAAAAAAACTTTACGAAGAAGTCAGAATTTATTATTTTTATGCTTTTTATTTCCTTTTATTGCTTTATGTTCCATTTTATTATTCTTCCCTAATTGTATCGATTATTGTAACTTGAACTTGGCTTGACACGCTACCGCGTGATTAGATTACATAAGACCTATACATATAAAACTCTCGTTTTTTTGTGTATATTCAGTAGATCTGAGAATAGGTTGAAAACTATTTTTTATACCCCTAAGTAAAAAGAGTGGCCCACTCCAAAATGTTTTTTTCACCGATAAAACCACTTTTACCCGTTCAGCTAGTACATCTATATTATATCCCACTTTGGTAATAAATAGTCTATCAATTCGTTAGTTGCAAGGAACTATGATCGAATCTTGAGAAAGGACAATAAAGTAGATGTGACATCATTTTACGACATTCTTATCAAACTGCCTTACATCATCAACAATTATTGAATCAGTGTTATCAAGCTAAACAATCCATATTCTTCAAATTATTTTCTTCAAGACCTTAATAATATGAGGATCATTTACCTGGTTAGCATCGTCCATAATTTTATAAACATCTGGTATTTGCAGGGTACCGTCAAAGGGACAATTTTTCACCGTCATGTACACAGCTGCCTGGCAGGTGTGGGTAGAGTACGTGGCACGTTTTGACAGATCTCGTCCTTTTGTAGTGTAATGCTGCATACCTGAATTTATTTGGCATTGTTGGGTTTGTTTATTATGCTATTGGTATCTAATTAATGTCGTATGTATGTATAATCGTGTCAAGAGTTGCATACTACATTATATACACATACTAGCGAAACACGCGCGTCTTCGTCCACCCGGAGGTGGAAGTTTGTAAATTTTGGGAATTTCTTTCTTAGTACACTTTTACGTACTACGATGAACATACCCTGAAAATTTCAAGTCCTTACAGCTTGTGACTTAGACTGTGCATTGTCGATTATCTGAGTCAGTCAGTCAGTCAGGACAAAGACTCTCAAAGTTGGTATAGAACAGATAGATTAGATTCCTCTCTATTCTGAGATCCTAAAAAAAGGGTTTTATACCAGTTAAGGGTATGTAATCGCAGCTTAAAATGCATCCCATCTGGCTTACTCGGTAAAACACTCAAGATGGATAAAATCTGCGGTAATTCTCGTTTACACGCACTCTGCGCTTATTAATATTCATAAAACGTTGTCAGCAATTATTTTGAGTTCTACCCGCTTGGGTTAATGCTAAGTATGGAGAATTGTAGATACATTAACAAACACGATTTCACAAAACTCTTGTGTTTCTGTTGGCGTATTAAACAAATAAAAGTTTGTGGAAATTTTTACACAATATTATTTTGCCCCAAGCTAAGCATAGTTTGTACTACGAAAACCAGATGACTAATAGAATACTTTTTTTTTTGTAAATACATACTTAGAATACAATATAACACCCAGTCAGGGAACAAACATTTGTGTTTATTACACAAATGTTTTGTCCTTGGTAGGGATCGAACTCACAGCCTACATCACAGAAGGCAGAGCTACTATGAGATAAGCTGTGAGGTTAGTCATTTTTTATATTGTTGGTTACATAAAATTTATCTTTCTGTATTCAGATCAACTATTACTTTGACTGTTTCGTTGGAGACATGCTTAAATATAATTAGCTTTAATATAATAAGCTTAAATATACCTAATAATTTACTCTAGAGTATATCAGTTATTGGCAAAGTTTAGCATGTTTAATAATTTATTAAATTTATTTCAAACATAAGGCCTACATAAGTTCGTTGGTGTTTTTTCCAGCTCGCTAAGAAGCAAAAGCCGCCTTGCTAAATCTGTTTACACACTTTACTAGTTCTGCAAGGCATGGCAAATAGTAGTATTGTTTTGTTACACGCCTTGTTTCCACTTGCACGTAAGCTTGTTACAAACCCTCGATGCATAAAATTGTTTCATTGCAGCTCGTTTTCTACGAACAAAGGTACTATCATTATGCTCAATAAACCTCGGTGCAATTTTTATTTTGTACTGTGAAGGAACTTTTGTTTTCTTTGTCTGCTCTTTTGTTTTCTTTTACTACGGAGCGAGAGATTCGATGTTAATGAGATAAGTTGAGAATTACCCTTATAAAAACCTTGTACAATATTATTATCATGTAAAATATAAATTCGTCGTAAAAGTAGAACTATTTAGGTATCTTAGAATCACCTGACAAGCTCTGGATGTAAGTTCGGACTTTGGTACAATCTACCAACTTTGCCTTAGTTGCGCTGAAAATGTTTTTACATTTTATTTACGATAAAATAAGAAGTAAAACATCGTGAGGAAATCAGTTGGTATTTTAGCAGCGGTGATAGGCTTCCAACCTGTCACGTATGGAACACTAACTACTGCAAAATGTAATAACTGGACGCATTTTTGATACGCATTAGACATCCTCAAAGAAACTTGAGTCACTACTACTTTGGTACCAATAGATCAGAGAGGATATCTACCGTACCTGGGGATTAAAATCGCGTTTTTTTTTCTTCCATAATGGCAAATTCTCACAACTATCACAAGCACAGCCTATTATGTCACCAATCCAAACAGTGTAATGTTCTTATCTGTTTCTAAAGTCACGTTCACACCATAACTTGTACTCTTGACAACCAATCACTCCCTAAATAAGGATGGAGAAATTAAAAACTTCTAGAGATATGTATCTCTATGTCGACTATCTCACAGTTGTCAAGCAGGCCGTGCAGGTTGCCGTAAATGGCGATCATCGACCAGGCGATCATAATCGAAGGAAAAACGCAACTTCAAGCCGGACTTGACCTGTTTAGAGATTATCCCACAAGGGTATAATCCAATCCGTCTCAAATTTTCAGGGATACTGTTTCAGTGCCATATTCGACGTCCATGACGAACATGAACTAAATGAAAAAGATATATACTTAAATACATAGATAATTACAAAATCCACCAGTTTCCACATTCGTCATTTTATATCAAAAAAATATATACAATCATATGTATTTTATTATACTGGCGAATGTGAAATCTAGCGGATATGTTCTAATCATTATAAGTAGACATTATCGTAAAATTGGTTAGGAGAATTTTCAAATGCAGTATTCATAGAGTTTAAATAGCTTACTTAGCCGTTTGAGTGTTATTATAATAAAAAATATTTGGGGATTCAAAAACTTCATCCATAACTCAAGAATCACCTTTCGATTGTATGTTCCAAGATAAATAGTAAAATATAATATTTCGTGCTTTGTTATACAGATTTAGGTGTATAATAAATGAATATAATCTCAGCTGCACGCAAAGTTAGCGAGATTGTCAGATAAAAGGCCTCGGGCTGCGCAAGCGCATCTGCCGGCCCACGTGCCGCCCGCGCTTATAAAACTTTTTTCTTGTTTCCGCCACAGAACATTCATCATCCACAACAGATGGTAATAATAACAGGGTTAGAGGAAGGTAATGCGTTCTTTAATTAAATTTGATTCTCCCTTTTCCATTTACGTAGGTGTCGCATTGTTTATGTCTAATTTGTTTGTTTTTTATTCCAGGCCTGATTGTGCTACGGCTTCGTGAGAGTCGTTTCGCCCTAAATTTTTACCGCGCACATGTGCGGGCCTGTTTTTTTTCAGTTGCCATCTGAGGTCTATTCCGCAACATGTGCCAAATTAATGGCTTCAAGAGCATCGCGCTTGTAAGGCCTCTCAAGACCAAATGTCTTAATTGCGAGCCCGTCGCTTTTGGTATTTATTTTAACGTTGAACACAGACTACCTTGGTTCACTTAGTGTTATGCATATCTGTAGGATATGCCAAGCAGCGATGTTTTCAAATCAATGAACGTACACCGTAGTCCCTATTCGTATTAATGATTAGTAGGTACCTACACTAACTACTTACAAGCTTTTTACTACTCACACGATAGCTTTGTTAGTTACTATTTTGAATGTTGTTATTAAATTTTGTTCTACTGGAGCCATGGGCATGCTTATGGCTTTGTTGTGTAACCTCTATGGCGGTGATTAAATCTCACCATTATTATTAACTGGCTCCATTCAAACACCCACTGTAGTTCTAGGCGGTTCAGAGCTATGCCGTCCACCCACTGGGGCTGGTCCCGTAGGCGCTCCACGGTCACACAAGCCTTTATTCATACGACTTCTAAACTCACTGTTCGATTGTTTGTGCTGCGCTAACTCAAATTTACATTCAGAGAGTCAATGTCGCTACAGACTCAAGGTCCGCTATTGTTTTGACTGTTTTGGTGGTCCGTACAGAATACAGTCGCGCTCATTTGAATATGCTAAGCGAGCCGATGTTTAAATCTCTTCGTGCTCTCCCGAGTGCGGATGAGATGTTCGTGCGCCGTGCAAGCCAAGATCATTCGATCATCCAGATTCAACACATTAAGTGACAATTAACAAATCCATCATGCAGATATTTAATGAACTTTACCATTTATTCTCATGTTATTTTTCAAGAGGACCATCGGCGCAAGTTTCCAAATATCTCACAATCTGCACAAAAGCATCACACAAGCAGTCACAACACTGTAAAGTATCTAATCCAATGATCACCGGCACTAAGTTTTATTCAGAAGTTATTAAACAATCGTCTGAGGAGCAGCGAGTTGATAGCACACGACCTCTCACGGACTCAGTAAGCGGCAGACTGGCCGGGTGAAGCGGAGAGGTGGAGTGGAGCTGTGGGAGTGCGCGCGGTAACCGGCCGGCAGTAGCGGTAGCGGCAGCGGCGCACCTAGTACCTATTCTGTAATCTATGAATTCGAAGTAGGTAGTCGCTGCTGCACATAGAAACTATTGCGATATCTGTGACGAGGTGCGGTAGCTCCCTTTTTGCGGCTGGTCCCAACACTGTACCCAGCAAATCCAAACACAAAACTGTCGTGACTCGGGGATGGATTAAGCCCACTGTATGAAATTCTTCTTATTTTAACGCTGTTGTTGTGTTTTTGTATCTGTCTGACTGAGCATTGAGCATAATATATGCTGAGATTCAGATGTGTGGGCGCGCAGCCTGTGCGATGTCTGTTGGATAATACGTAGATTGTATAAAATGTATGCGGCGAAGTGATACCGTTATCGGGTGTACCACTCAGCGAAGTATCGACAACAAATCGACAGTGTCGGATTGAAATTGCCGCTGCAAAATTAA
Source organism: Electrophaes corylata (assembly GCA_947095575.1). Lineage (NCBI taxonomy): Eukaryota > Metazoa > Arthropoda > Insecta > Lepidoptera > Geometridae > Electrophaes > Electrophaes corylata. The sequence goes on along the minus strand of OX352711.1, from coordinate 9,592,867 downwards.
GACAGTCCAACTTATGCAAGTTATAATAACATAACTATGATATCCAACAAGAGAGATACTAAATTTCTAGCTAAACATACTAAATCATCTATAGGCGATGAATTCCTTGATAGAAAGCCGAGAAGATTTATGAAGCTCTACTTGATTTTAAAAGTTTATTAAGAGATTCGGTCAATAAATCATCTAACAATTTGGAGAACTATCAATCGTTGACCATCTTTATGTAAATTATGATGCTTGAGGTACTCCAAGATGAGATAATAGTCATAGTTGGGCAGTACTTTATTGATAACCAAATTATTGTTGTCCATTTTATCCAGGTGAATTTACGCTGATTAGCAAAATCCATCTGAACATTGGAGTTATCGCGCCCCTAATCCAAACTAATATTTAAATGCCTTTATTTTCTTCTCAAATTCCTCATTTTGATATAGACCGTTATTATCCCTTCGAATATCTACCAAATCGAGCCTTTCTTGTGGATCAAAGGCTCTTTCATCCCAAATTTAATTTAAATTCGTGATTCCAGTATCCATATTCCATAAAGCGAGGCTAATCGTAAAATGGAATCTCTCACTTTAGTAATTAGATATATTATCCTTTTCTCTCGATTGTACAGAAGCGATAAGTTTATAAACTAGTTTAGATCGAGCTCATCAGCCGCGGGGTCCTCTTTTAGTTTTATTTGGGAATATGTTCTGGGAAGGTCGGCTCTCAAGGACGTCTGCCTGACAGCATATTATTATATTATTTTTATTTGATCGAGGGTTATAGTTGTCTCACAAGTGGTTTTTGGGAGTGGTTTAGTTAAAAAGCTATATGTTACCTGATAGTTTGTGGGTAAAACTTAAAAAGATACTCAGATGAATCGTGATAATCAGTGTCAATCTATGACATTTAAAGTAAGGAGTTTTAAGGACTTATCTTCCCGATACAAAAAGTTGGAGCATGATTAATACTAATAATTTCAGCTATAGCTGACTATTTATTTTATTATTATATTATTATTATTTACTCCCATAAATAAATCTAAATGCTGAACTTAAGATTTTTAGGTTACCATGTCATATACTCTCTGACACACTGACTGTTTTCACTGACAAAGCTCTCATGGCAATGGGCAGGCCATATAGCTCGTAGAACCGACAACCGTTGGGGAATTAAGGTTCTCGAATTGCGACCACAAACTGGAAGACGAAGCGTAGGACGTCCTCCGATGGACTGACGATATTTTTAGGATCGCGGGAAAGTGAATTCTTACAGGCTGATGATGATGATGATAATTTTTGTATAAGATGTTAATTAACTTAAATCTCATTAAAATGTAGATTTACTTTTTGTACATCAGCCAATAAGGCAGAGCAAGATAACATTAGCTACCGTAAAAGCTGTTGTCGTTTTTACGTTAGAAGTCACACTTGTAAGTAAAGCAGTTTTTATCAAATTATACCTTTTTGTCCCTTGTGGCTCAATTTACGTTTTTATGCTTTACTTTTTCTGTTTTTTATACCTTTTAACTTGACTATATTTGGTTGAATCTAGATTCTAGATACATTTGTGTTGATTGCTGTGTAATGTATGTCTTAATTGGACAAAATTGTTTCTTTTTAGGTTCAAATAGTTTTTATAAGTTAACTAGCGAAACGCGCGCGACTTTGTACGCGTGCAGTTATATTCAGTTAACTTTAAACGTTAAGGGGTTGAATTTCGAGAATTCCTTTCTTAGTACACCACACACAAAGACGAATATACCCTGCAAATTTCAAGCTACTGCGACCAGTGGTTTAGGCTGTGCATTGTCTATATGTTAGTTAGTCAGGACAAAGATTCTTACAATTGGTATAGATTAACTTAGTATTTCGTTTTCATGATATAATACTTATACTTTCGGTATTTGCCGTAGGTATATTTATTCGTGGAAATAGTTATAGTTGAAAATATTAAAGTTAGCAATATGCCAAGAATTTATTTAGATTTCTCTCAAAGCAATGCATTATTTGTATTTACGACACAATATTTCATCAGATGGAGTTCATAATCGGTGTAGTGCCTACGCTCTCTCGCACCACTTGTCACTAAGCCCACACATTTTGTCAAACGATCCCCTCACGACGCATTGTTATTATACTCTTTGTTTCTTTAACTTTGATGTGAGCTTGTTGCAGTGACCCTATTTATCTACTGCGTCTATGTAAAGTTTTCTTTGTTATGTTCGTCTCCTCTAGTTTGTTTTCAGGTATTTTATCTGTAGAAATTGTGGTTCTCGAAATTTAAGCAAGTTTTGTCCTTTTGTCAATAAATTTATTGTATTTAAATTCGTGTTTTGGAATTCGTGTGTGTTTGGAAGAATTGGAACGCTGGGTCTAATGTGTGGTGTTGCGATATAAAGGAACATGTTTTACAGATTCAGTGCTGAGATTGAAGTGATTTCAAAACATATGTCATGGACAAACATCTGCAAACCATTTTCGTATCAATTTAAATGTCAAGTGTCTCTTAATCGGTTTATCTTTCTTTGTAAATCTTACTTTAGTTTTATTTTAATTTAAATATCGTTTTTCAGGGTCTATTAGTTTTTAAGTATATCTTTTGGGATGAGATGTTTTATTTCCTTTTGATAGTTTTTTAAAATATAAATAAGCTATTGGTACCGCAAGAGTATAAACGTTTACGAATGGCGACTACAGACGAAAAGACGAAGCCTAGTATACCAGAGTCCACTAGATGGGCCGACGGTATTGTAAAAATCACGGGAAATTGGTGATTGGAAAGTATGGGCCTACAAATTAGTCATCATTATGATCTTCCTGCCCTTATTCCACTGTATGTAGAGCCGGCACAACATGTTTTCTTCTTCCATCCCCTCGTTCAGACGTCATATCTGTTTCACTCTTTTTTTCCATTCATGTCATTTTTCACACAGTTCATCCATCTTTTATTTCGTTTGCAAATTAGTCATTTACTTAGATTAGCAACTTATTATAGAAGTATCTTAGTTATTTTGGTTTACAGCCAGCTTTTTTCGTAAAGTTTTTTAAGCTCACTAGATGGGAAAAGAACTTAAAATGTTCATTCAGATTTTGCAATTAAGGTGCCGTTAACCTTTTCATGCTAATTCGCCTACGTGGTGGCGCATTCCGTATGTAAGTTGTCTTTTTATTTATTTAACACAACTTTATTTGTTTCATAAATTTTTAATTGGTTTTGCCTTACGTTTTTAATTACGTACAAGATATACCTACGTTTTAAAAACCTTTTGATTCAAGTTGAAAGTAATTTTCCAAATCGATTTACAAACTATGGCTTGTCGAGGTTTTGCTCCTTCTAATAGCCTTGACCTTCTTCTTTATCTAGCTAGCTAATGTAACTTATAGTTACCCTCGATTTCCTTCTACCATTCTTTCAATAATAATTTGTAACGTAGCTGTCATCATATTTATATGTAGTATACCCAGATATTTTCCCTCTTCGGTTCAGAGTTTCAGCAAAACTCTTCTCCTTTACTCGCTTTAGCACCTCTTCGATACTAATTTTTTCTGTCCATTTTATTCCGTACTTTGCCAGTACTATATCTCAAAAACTTCAACTTTGTCCTGTTGTGTTATTGTCCATGTATCTATACAAATTGAAAGAATCTTTGTCATGACCGACTGATTGACTGACTAACTGACATACAGATAACACACAGCCCCAATCACTGGTCGTAGTCTTGAAATTTTCAGAATATATTCGTCTTGGTGCGTAGAGGTGTACTAAGAAAGAAACTCTCGAAATTCAACCCCTAAACGTGTACAGCGGGGGTTGAAGTTTGTATGAAAATATTTTCACGGGGACAAAATTGCGCTCGTTTCGCTAGTTTATCTAGTATAATATATTATATTGCATGAAAATTACTTGACGCGTGCATTTCGCCAGTGGTATATAAAAAGATAAAACAGATCACCGAATAGAAGTAAAAATATTTGGTGCCGCCATGTCTGCAAATGTTTGTGAGGATGAGTATGTCAATGTTGACTCGCATTGGGCAATGCCTATGATACGATATCAAAGGATTTGTAGATACATGATTGATTAGCTTGCGATAACAATGTCTTTGGAATTTCTTTCATAACCAAGGTAATGGAATATGAACTCGTTACATACTTCCAGACATGTTTATCATCAGCCTGAAGAAGTATACTGCTGGATATAGGCCTTCCTTATACGATTCCAGGAAGAACGATCTGGAACCTTCTCTATCCCTTGACTTCTCGCGCGGTCCTGAGAATGGCATCGGTCGATAGGATAGGGGACGTCTTACATTTCGACTTCCGGTTCGTGATCCTTTTCGACAGGCAATTTTGCCAGTGTCAAGGGAATTTATGTGTCAAATGTAATATTAGGCGAACCTCTGAATACCCTCTTGGACATCCTCAAAAAAACTTGAGTTGGTGCTGCTTAATAGGCCCTAAGAGATCTGAGGTGATATCTACCATGACCGCCAGTTGCATTAACATCTGAACGTTACAGTGTTTCGAAGGGCATTACAAACTCTCGGTCCTAGCTTAAGCCATCTCAGAAGTAACAGAGTAAAACGAACCTTGAATAGCGTATGCGTTTGAAATGATAACCGAAATCGCTTTCTCAACTCTAAAAAATGAAAATAAAACAGAATTCCCTAGAAAACAAGCGGATAAAAATGTCGGACGTTATACTCCGCCATTAGCTACAAAGAACAAAACAACTAATTTGTGCTTCTCATTTGACACAAAAACTGTGCAATTTGATCCGAGCCTTCCCGCCTGGCTAATTGCTCGCTCCTTTCCAATATGGGGTTACTGTAGGGTGACACTGATTCTTACATTCTTAGAGAAAAGTATCGAAAATTATAACGTCATTATATGCTGTTTAGAATGCTAGACAGTTGTCCGGAACTTGCCTGAGACAGTGCAATCCGGCTAAAACTGTAGGTAGCTTTTATCCACAAATTAATATCGGCCATTATATGGAGTCTACCCTACACTGCTTTTTTCCACTCCCTTGACTTTATTGCTGTAACTGTTGACACCCTACAACACCATAATGCCTGCGCAGCTATTTTCGACAAATTTATTTACATATTTTAACGCTCAATTGATAGGGGTTGATCAATTTAGGGATGCAGCTCATTCGACTGTGTAATAAATACATAACTTAATAACACTTTAAGTTTAGTCCGAACTGGGAAATTAAGGTAATTTTGTGTAATTAATTTGATGTAAAATTGACGGTTTATGCAATAGTGGTAATTATTATTTTAAAAGTATCTTTTAGCATCTACCACCATAGAAAAGATAGGGCCTCGAAAGTAGAACACATACACATGAAACCTTATCATAATACATAATCATATAATTAATAAGAATTTTTGTCCTGACTGACTGACATTAGACAACAGTCTCTGATCGTTTACACAGCCTCTAGACTTAAAAACAAGGTGTGTTTCAAGGTATATTTGTCTTGGCGCGTAGAGGTTGTACAAAGAGAGAATTCAAAAAGTCAACCTAATATGGGTGCAGCTTGTATAAAAATAACACAGCCACACGCGTTTCCACTTGTATTTTTATATAATCAACCAAAACTCATTACAAAAAGCTGATATTTAATATTACAAATAATTACATTATTGATAATTTACAATATCACCTATGTATATGATTTTATTTAAAAATCAATATCATCATTGACGACCGATGTGGCGCGGTGGGCGAATGTCCGCCTGTGACGCAGGAGGTTGCGGGTTCGATTCCCGCCTCGGGATAAATGTTTGTACGATCTGCAAATATTTATTCCGGGTGTTCTGAGTATTTTTTATGTATAATAAAAAATATCTATGTACGTAATATATTGTATTAAGTATATCAGTCATCTCGTACCCATAACACAAGCTCTGCTTAGCTTGGGGCTAGATGGTGCTGTGTGGATTGTCCAGTTTTTTTTTTTTTATTTTTTTATCATAAACCCAACGTCACTCACTGTTATAAGCCACCCTTAGTTTTTGCTATCCTACACAATATTTATAAAGCAGGACAGTTTATTAATAACAGAGACAACCTATCTAGCCGAGAGTGCACAAAATACACACACAGGCGATCAAATTGGCATAACCAAAGCTTAATTAGAAAACAATGCACCATGGTACTGTACATTCACGAATGAATCATATTCGAAAGCTAGATACATCTTTTAATCAACAAGCTAAAGAAACACAAGATGCCGTTGTGATATTCAGTTATACATGCCTAGCCTAGCTTTGAGTATAGAACCCACTTTGTAATGAATATAATAAATATTTTTATTAGAGATTCAAACATTTGTAACAAACATTTCATTTGTTCTTTGGTTTACTGGTTTTCTTGTTTTTATTTGTTAGCTTAGATCGTCTTTTTAGCACTAAGTTTTTGTTTTAGAAATTTACTAGCAGACCCCACATTGGTTCAACATTAGGTGTGACATCTGTACGCTATTCTCCTCACTAGAAATTTATAAAATAATCTAACTTATTCAAATATAAAAACTGGTACTTTTAGGTCTTGTAAACACGTCACAGTTTCATGTGCCTGCATTGAATAATTATTAATTTATAGTTCACCTATTCAATTTAATGTATGCGTTTCAACCCCATAACTTCACGATCGGGTGATTTACAACACTGCAATACAAAAAGCGTGTTAATAGTTTTATCTGATTAAAAAAACATGTTTCTTGCCATATGGTGTTAAATTATTATACTAATTTAAATCAGCTTTTGAAACATTCGTATTTACAATATATAAAAAAAGATGAAATAGCCGTACCCAGGCACGGTAGATATCCCCTCAGATAGCTTAGTACAAAGTACCTACTCGGGATGTCTAATGGGGGTAATCAGAGGTAAGTACGTCCAAATGTTACATATGGTGCATACCCACATTTTGCAGTTGGTATTCCATACGTAACAGGTTGCAAGCCCATCACCGCCGCTAGAATACTAACTGCTTTCCTCACGATGGTTTTCTTCACCAATGTCAATCAGGTAGATAAACTAAAGGAACCTTTTTATAGCTTGATGTTTTTCTCTGTGCTGTATGCAAGTATCAGTGTATTTATAGCTACAGTCGTGAGGGGTTTGAATGGTATAAAACGATGCATGATGTAACAGAGCCTTTCGTGCACGCAAAGAAAGAGTTCAAATGTTTTTAAACAAATATAGTTTTTTTATTTAACTACTGGTAATAACTGGCATACCACCAGTTATCATAATGGCATTTCTCACATCAAGAAGTTAACTTGTCTCTGCGAAAAGTCGTTTTGAAAAGAATTCAAGTTCGCTGGCCAACCCGATGTGACTGATGTTGCATATATTCCAGTATACTGTTTTTTTACCTATAAAATTTAACAAGAGACAACCATTTTACAGTCCCGCTGAACAGTTTTATAACATCAAAGAGATCTCAAAACTAAAAAATATATTTGAAGATTCAGACGAAAGCAGAATCCTAATTAAGTCAGCGACAAAGAATACAGAAGTATCCTCAAAAGAGTAACAACCATTTATTTTAAACCAACTTCATAAAACGAGGAGTTCTACATTCATACCTATAGCCCAAAGTAGGTATTTCCAAGTAACACGTGGTCTGTCCCGCCCTAATTATAATAATGCGTATTATTTTTACGACACATCCGACTTCAGAGCCAGACAGACCGACATTCCGGCTTCCCAGGAAATAGAAAGGAACGGTGAGTGAAAGACGGTTAATAGCAAAGTTTATGACGTCGTTGGAAGAGATATAAGCTGACGTAGAAGAGACTTAGAAGTTCAAGACACTACTCCTTGCTAAAAAACAGGACTTCATTTCATAAAGCATTTATGCAGGAGAAGTCCACTCACAAACTCATTTATTAAAAAATCACTGAAACTACAGGATCAAGAGGTCTAAAACTTGCAGAGGCTTTTAAAGCTGGCAAATGATACTGATGAAACCGGCACAGAGGGATAGTACAAACAAAGAGAGGTTGATACGAGAAGCCAGAGAACCAGTCAGACTGATTTTACCCACTTCTGGCACTGAGATATCGATGGTGATGAGTGGTCATTGACCGAGTAAGCGCATCGTTTTTGCTTCATGTGTGACAAAATTTGCTTTCCCCTGTTTATATTGTTGGTATTCTTCTAAAGGTCATATTTTATTACTGATCTGGACGAAACTTGATTCACAGACCTAACGACTTTATAGGACTTTCTTGTTGACGAGGGTTTTTGATTATACATATTCCTTAAAGGGAGGCTAATCTTTTTAGTGGTATATACATTGTTGCAAAGATTGTACTCGTAAGGTATGTTCGCAGAAGTACAATTTATATGATATTCTGATCTCGAATGGTCAATATAACCAGCTACAGCTGAAGAACATTGCTTTATTATTTAAAATAATATATTTGGGAAATTAGAGGCCAAAATAATATTCAACACTAAACTAAAACAACGTACCGACATGACGAGCTCGCTTAAACATTTATTATGAAACGTTTGTAGAAATTTTACTCTTTTCATACATAACCCGTAGCTGCAAAAAGATTATTTTCTCACCCGTCATAGAGATAGTCTAACAAATGTTATCTTTTTAATAAACAGGTAGTTTGCACCTACTGTAGATGATCATACCCTTTCTGAGAGCGTCTGGGACAGGACCCCCAGAAAAGTTATGGCGTGTGGAGTTATCTAAACCGCGAATTTTTCAGAAATTTTACTTCACTTTGAGTTTTGTTTGAGAACACTAGCATTGCTGGACTGGACTAGTTCGACTGGTTTAATCCGCGACTTCAGGATCGGAAGACTACAACTAGATCACTAACTCACACCACACCTCGTATATCGGTTAGAATTAAGATATTATAAAGATAGTAAGGATAGTGTTATTGATTATCTAATCTTTTGTTTCAAAGTGAATTTATAAAAACATACATAGATTTTATCAATATATGGGTGACATGCATAATTACATAACGGGGTAAGGAACGACTTTTGAGATGTGGCGTTGAAGGAGGATGGAGAGGACAAGTTTTACACAAGTTTTGACAAAAATACTCTAACGAAGAGGTTTTAGTACGAGTAATGGAGAACAAGGTTTTGCCTAAGAACATATAAAACCGAAGAGGAAATCGCATCTTATACATGACAGCCGCATACAAAACATTATTGAAGTAAAAGTGGAAGAAAAGCGAGTTAAAGGAAAGCCAAATATAAGTAACATGAGCCAGATAATGGAGAAGGTTGCTGCCATGTCGTACAAGGAGGTTAAGGAGGCCGTATTAGAAGAGCTAAATGGAGAAACCTGCATCAAAACCCCGAAAAGAGCTGAGCTCTTAAATCTAAGAAGTAGATGAAGATTAGATTGTTGTTTGCATCTGTCAACTCGCGATATGATATTTTCGATACTCTGCGTCTGTACCACACTAAACTTAATTATTCGAAGGACAAGTTAAAATTTTAATTACTCCAAAACGCCAGCGAGAAATAAATTGTGCTTTGGAATGGAATTAAAGTGGCTACAAAGAATGAACGGCTAAAAAGAGATGGCGGTAATAATGTGTAATTGTTTTGAGATCAAAAGGATGCGAAATTGGTAAGTGGTTCTGTTTTTTTTAATACTTATATGAATGATTCGGTGAAATAAAATCTACAAAATAAATCTTTATTTACAAATAAAATAACAGCCTATACAAGTATTTATAATTGGTATGTACAAAATACATTATGAAACAGTTGAGCTATCTAAAGACATTTGCAGATGATCTTAAGATATCTCAACTGATCCAAATCAGTGCTAATCAGAAGCATCCCCAAAACACTGGCTGCATTGCCACGCTGAATGGTAATGCTAATACGCTGAGCCAGCTGTGAGATGTTCACCAGCCCTCGGGTCACGCGTTGCTTCAACCAAACGCCCAGAAAGAATTTCAAAAACGCGGAGGGCCTTGGTACCCCACAGGCCTAGAGTCTCGACCCTAAGAGGAGCAAATGCGTAGGCTCTGTCATGACCTTCATATTTGCGCCTTTTGAGATCCTCAGTATAATCTGCAGGCACACAAGAAAATATGTCTACAAAATTGAAAGTTGACAACAATTTAGAAGTAGACCAACCGATGTTTGGATTAATTTCTAGATGTTTACAAGGATTTCAAGAACTAGGCCTTTCACCAGCTGTGGTTCTTCAGGATGATCTAATACGTTATTTATAGTTAATGACAAGATAATTTAGAACAATTTTATATTTACAGCGTACGTCAAAAAATAAACACAAAACACAGCACATGTTTGAAGGTCGTTATCACACATCTGGTAACATAATGCTATGAAGTTATATCATATTCGGTACAGCATATAAAAGGAGAGCTTAGTCAATACGACTTCTTTCAAAATCAAACGGTTTTTACTCAGTATAATAGAATCACAGAGATCATTTGGAATAATCTTATAACTAGGTGAAGTAATAGGTATTGTTTTTAGTTTTTGGAGTTGGTACTAGTTCAATTTAATCCGAAGCTTTTTGTCATTTATATAACCTGATATTTTGTAGCTAAACTTTTAAAATTTAAAGCTTAAGTTTTAAATTCTTTTTATTTACTTTTTAAGAAGTTTTCTTCATAAATTGTCTGAGAAAACTTAAATGTCTTGTACGCAAATTTTGATTTTATTCGGCAAGGTTTTTGGCCTACCTTATAGAACGCGGTAACTGAAGCCTTTACACGAAATTCTATAATTTGGTTATAAGCACGTTCTCTGAGGCCCAATTCTCGTAACGAAATACCATCGAGCTCAAGTTTCCATCGGGTAAATCTCCAAATGGCAAAAAAAAAACGTGAATATGACCTCTGATGTACTGGGTTTGTCAAACGGTTGTACTCAAATAGCCCTGCCATTCTTGTATGAGCTATACATGAATACAAGCTAGTTCACACGACAGTAAAGTATTTGATTGTTAAGACAAGCTTATAATGGTAATGAGTGTGCCGGGTTGAAATATAAAATGTACGTTAACTCCTATTAAAGCCCTTTTTTAACAGACTTAAAACTCAGGAGAAAGAAGAAGGAATTGGAATTCGATAGATTTTTTTAAAGTATATTTCAGTTGCGGTTCTGGAATGGCTAAGTCAGAGGCTCACTTCTCGCATTTTCTTAGAACGGAGACGAGATTGAAACTAGAATCTGATCGTCAAAATTGGGCCTGTCTGAAATGTCAGTTGCAAAGTACGCTATTTGAAGATAGACACTATCGAAACATGAATTTTATGATACATATTTCTTTACAAGGATTGGGTCCCAGTTAAAAACAATTAACGATGCTATTGCCACACAGTTCTGTGTATCTACAACTTATTTATTAAACGTTTACATTGAAACAGTTTTTAGGCAAGTGTTAAGTATTCTGTTCATAGTAACAAGTATTAATGGGCTAAGAACGTGGTCGACAGACGAACAACACTGCTATTTATGTACGGTTTGTAATGGCTTGTATTTCCTTAGACTGGACTGACTCACGGGATTTGAAAACGTACAACTTTTGTAGGGTTTGTTGAACAACTTTTGTTTTACAACCCAATGTTTGGTGATTTATGGTTATTTAAAGTTATTTACCCTATGGATCATTGATATTTTATGAGCAGAAATTTAGGAAAACGAAGTATTTTTATTTTATACTGGTGGGAACGCACATGACTTTGTATGAATCTATTTTCATACAAATTTCCACACCCGTTAGACCAATAGGGGTTAAATTTCGGGAATTCCTTTTTTTGTACCCTGAAAATTTCAAGTCACTACGACTAGCAAATTAGGACGTGCCTATACATATAGTAAAAAAAATAACTGCAGTCGTGAACTCACATATTATGTGAGTCAGTCAGGACATAGATTCTCATATGTGGGATAGAAAGATACAATTACAAATTATTTTTAATACCAAGTTGGTAGAAAAATATTGATCATAAGTAAAACACCGGTAGTACAGCGGTTAACGCATCGATGTATCGAAAGGAAGGTGGAAGCTTCGAGTTCTCTGTGTATAAGTTTACAAAACGTGGTTTTATCATCCTTTATCCAGGCTTCTACTAACTAAAACCACAAGAAACTCAAAACCAGCCTAATAAAATCGTTATATCTTATTGAATGATCTATGATACACAATATGCCACAAAATCTTACTTATATCCTCTACATACAAGTATAACAAGATTTACTACAGTAAACCGTATTATTTACCGTTCCAAGCGTTTTGAGAAACTGAAATTTTTGCAATTTGCATATCTAACTTTTCATGAACGTATATTTTTGATGTTGTTTATTCGAGTAAGAAACGTTGTTTATTCTCTATTACCGTGTGTCCGTGTTATAATGAGTCGCATTTCCCCGGCTAAAGTCGGCACGCACTTAGAATCCTTGTGTTCGGCTGCATCTGACTGATAGCACTATTTTACTAAGCCAAAACAATTCAACCTTAACCTAACTACAAAGAGGTCACAATCGAATGCGGAGGAAAGCAAGGCTTTGCATACAAATCGTCTAAAGAAATCAATGTTAGAAAAGATCGGAGTTTCACGACGTTTCTGAGGTCTCAATGTTCAGTCGACGGTAGAATTTTAATTCGGATTCAATCTTTTATTTTTTAGGCGCTTCACACTGCTACGATAAAGTTTACATTACAAGACACCATGTGACGTCATAATGACTGAATAAAAAAAACCTTCACAATTTTAAGGACTAATTCAAGGAACTTTATGTTACGTAAAGTAAAATTATTATTGAAATAATGGAGTTTGAGCATAATAAAAACTATTTGAATTTGCATGCCAGTGATTTGGTGAAATGTGACTCTAAAAACTTTTTACCATGTTTTCGCAAAATCAATATTTCATTTCATTTAATCCCTAGAAACGGTAAATACCCCCTCATTTTTTTTGTTCAATACTAGTTATCATATAGGTACCTACCTCCGACGGACTTTTATTTATGAAAATGAATTTATAGCTACGTAGGCAGTAACATTTAATATAACTTATAGGTTCACAAACATTAATTAGCAAATAAGGCACAGTCTGGGTTCTGCTGAATCCTGTTGATTCATTTTGACCTCCAGAACGGGGAACAGACAGGAAACTCTTCTGAAAGTCAATAAATTACTCAAAGCATCGACAAGGTGATTACATTCCCGTTACTTGTATGAATGCCAAGAATGCTTTAATTACAAGATTGAGTGAATGCCAAAGACTTTGGTGAACTTTTACAATACCTTCTGTGTTTTATAAATCGACTTCACAAGAATGAGGTTTCTTTCATCGTTCAATAGGTAAGATATAGCGGAACACTGTCACATTTTTCTTTTTTTCTCCATACTCTAGTGTAATTCCACAGATTATTTTGCCAGTGTGAAGAGAATTCATTTTAATAGTTTTTAATCAAGACAAAAGTCGGGCTGTCCAACTGGATTTGAAAAAAGATGAGTACTTTTTAAAACTAAAGCAAATATTGTTATTCCGATCAGGATACCACTTTCTAAACTTTCTTTACAACTGCAATTAGTTTTATATATAATGCGAAAGATTTAACCGATTTTGGAGGACTGGTCAATCTAAACACAATAAATTGCCTATATGTTCACAAAGATTTTTATATTATCCCAAAAATTATTTTCCTCGAGTAGGATTTGAACCCACGACCTCCCCTTGATACGGGGATGCGATACCAACTTCGCCACCGAGGATTCAAATGCCTCGACGATTTGAGATAATATAAAAATCTTTGTGATTTCCTTAAGTGCAGGTAAGCACTATAAAAACAAATAAACTATATCAGTTCACTACACAAATTCTGCACTCGCCAGGTAGGTAGTAGGTAGAGATCATAAAACTTTCACCGCAAAACAAATCCTCAACAACAACAATCCTAACAAAAAAATTTAAGCCCTCGTGCAATTGACAGATGAACAAATAGATTGTTCCGGACCCGAGTGATAAGGTCTGGAAATTCCACAACACCTTTAATGAGTTTGGCCAACCCAAGGCCATAACACTTCTTTGTTTACTAAAAGCAGTATAACGGCATCGCGCATGGAATTTACAAGGGTTTTGCAAATATCGGAGCTTATCAACAAACCCCACATCTGGTCAACGGGTGCGACCAAAGCCACTTTTGTTTGTCAGACCTTTTATACCATCGTTAAACCATTATTGTCCATACGATGGATGAGATTTAACTCCAGCCGTACCGTTTTAATTTCGGGAAGTTCTTGGACTCAATGCAACTACAGTGCAATCTATAAGACAATTGTCGTGGATGAGTATATACTCCGAGTCTACGTTCTATGGATAGTGAATACTCCACTCTCTCGGTGAGTGATCTTGCTTCAACAGCTCCATGGCGCTTTTGGGCCTTTTGAATATATACCTAAGCTCCATGGGGCCTCTACTTGTAGCACTCGTCCAGGCCCAAATGTCAACATTTGGTACGTAGTCAACTACGTACGACTCGCCCGACTTACGACTGGCATGTCGTCAGTAACAATATAACAGAAAGAGTCCAAATCTAACACTGTTAAGGTTGGTTAAAATAAAAATACCTTTATAGCCTGTTCAGTTCAAAAATACAGCAGTGGGATGTAGGCTTAGAGGATAATGATGAACAGTATCGTCTATTTTTGGCGAAGGTTACCTGAAACAAAAACATACATCATAAATTTTACATAAAAAAATTAACCAAAAAGTATTTGACAGCGGTGGGATTCGAACCCACGCCCTTTCGGACTGGTGCCTACCAGCGCCTTAGACCACTCGGCCACGCTGCCAAGGGTAAAAAATACTGTACTGTACAAACGGATGTTTAGCAAACGATCTAATGGATTCCATGGCTATACTTAACCACGTAGGACGTCCTAGGAGACTATAATCTCAGTAACCTAGGTGGGTGTTGCTGGAAATCGAGTTATTAGCGCCCATAAATCTGTAATCTGTTGGTAATGATCGCGTCTCATAACCAGTAAGTAATTGGCTATTTTACGAGTGTTTGCTGTAATTGAAGCGCGTTACGAAAGGTTACGCCTCTGTGATAAGATCGACGGTCAACAAACAAAAACAGATAACAGACAGAAGAAAATTTTCGCAATTAGATATATTTCTGTCCTGGGTTTCTGGCCTAAGATATTTTCTTACTCAACTCTCGTCTGCCAGCCGGCATCACAGGGGTACTTATATCTTACCCATATCATCTCTCAGACAATCTGTCTCTGATTTGGTGTACCTCAACTTCTGTCCGCATTAATTTTATATTGTCATCTACCTGAATGAGTATAGGTACATTGTTTGACATAAGCATTTGGGGAAGTAGGTATACACGGCACTATCCTACTAATATTATAAACGCGAAAGTTTGTAAGTATGGATGGATGGATGGATGGATGGATGTTTGTTACTCTTTCACACTTTAACCAGTAGATCGATTTAGATGAAATTTGGAATAAACATAGATTATAACTTGGATTAACATATAGGCTACTTTTTATCCCGAAAAAAAAAACGGGAACGGGAAAAAAAACTGCCACGCGGGCGAAGCTACGAGCGGCCGCTAGTTTTAACTAAGTATACGACAAAACAGCGGCGTGGAATCTGACAAAACCATATTCTCTATACCATATCATTCCCAATCGCGAAACGGTGCGATTGGGGCACCAATAAAGCACACAGTGTGTTCCTGCAATAGTTACTAAGGCTCGTTTCTTTGAGCATCTTTTGAGGTTCTAATTAGGAATTGCGTTTGCGTTTAGATGCCGAATAATGCCGCTGCAAGCGTTCAAATTGCAATCAAATGTGCGTAGTCTGCGTAGGTAACTAGATATATGATTATTATATCCTTAGAGTAGGTCTAGGTGGGCGTCTGCATAAATCCGTAGATAATGATCGCATCTCGCATCATATCGGCTATTACGAGTGATCGGTGCGCATGCGCATGCGGCGCCTCACGACCAATCAAACTTGCAGACGTAATGCGAAACTGGTTCAAATGGACATCAACACTTTAGTGGGTACTCTATCGATAAATAAATATTTGCGGACAGTTTACCCAGCACCATCTAGCCCAGAACTAAGCTTAGCTTGTAGGTACTATAGGTAGGTACTACTCAGATTACTGATAGAAATATTTTATAAAGATATACTCACATTACATTTTCCATTGTGATATCACTTTATCTATACAGAAAAAAGGTTTGATTGTTTGTTTGCATTGAATAGGCTCTGAAACTACTGGACAATGACAAATTGTTTCACCGTTGGAAGCTACACTATCCCCGGATGACTTAGGCTATACTATATTTTCAAAAATATTAGGGATTCTTACTAAAACCCATGCGAAGCCGGGACGGACCGCTAGTCCTAAATAGATTAATAAAAAAAAGGTTCGAAATTGGTATTATATCAGTTTCGCGGTACCACTCTTAGCTATAGGTGTATGCGTTGGCCGTAATGAGGCAGAATACGTGGAAAACCCAGTTATCGTTGACTTGCGGAATAGCCACTACTACTCCGTTCCTTAAACCTGCAAATTTTATACCTTTGCTACACTGATTTGAAATTGAAATAGTGAAACAGAAACGGCCTCCCGTTTATAATCTTTAGCCTCGATAGATATCCTTCAGATCTCTTAGGGCCTACGAGGTGGCACCAACTACTCAAGATGTTTCGATAATTCTAGTAGTAGTAGAGCTAGTCGTGAAAAGCTCAACCGGGGAAGTACTACCACCATGCCTATTTCTGCCGCCAAGCAGGCTGTGTTAAGGGCACGTTTATAATAAGCGTGACCTGTAAGATAATGCTCTGTAATGCTAAGTGACTACCTTTACCTATAGTAAAGGTAGTCACTTAGCATCAGGTGGGCCCTTTGCTAGTTCCATCAACAAGTTACATAAAAAAAAAACAGTGAGCAAAATATTTCGCTTCAGCTTATAAAAACGAGGTCACGTGATTTTGACACTTTTCATTTAAAAAAATTCCAGTTACAGCTATGCATTCTGATAAATAAAGTATTTTCAACTGCAATAACACTGAGCAAAATATTTTGCTTCAGCTTATACGAAAGAGGTCACGTGGTTCTCACACTTCATTTTTAAGGATATAGAACCTCCGGAGTAAAAATCACGTGATCTATTTATTCTCATAATATAATTCAGCAACGAAACGGAAACGAGCAGTCGGCAAAAACCACTGAGCAGACAAAGGTCGGATTGTGTCGAACACAATTTGTGGCTTCGGCATCCTATAACGATAAATCTCGACATAAGCAGATTTACAGCACTATAAATAGGCTGCGAGCTATAGGAAAGCAGGTACCAGCTAACCGGTTTTGGTTTTTGACCGGTCTACCCGTATGTTTGTTTATATACGAATTTAACCCATATTTTTTTCTTTTTATGTGGTCCTCTAACCAGATTTTACGATTTTTACTTTTGGATCAGCATGATCCCAATTGTCATCTAAAGAGCTGTCAAGTAAGTCTAGCAATAGGAAGTTTTGCAAAAATTGATAACACTGCATAAGAAACAAAATGTGCGACTCACAAGACGGCTTCCGATAGACTGACGTAGTTACGATATATTATCACACCTTATTTTATTTTTTTGTGGCATCTGTCTGTCTTGCGGACAATTTTGCCAATGTCAAGTGGATTCAATAAATTCTTTTTAGTCAAGTCGAGTCGGTAAAAAAAGTAAAGTCAGCCGTCATCGGTTTTGATGAAAAAGATGGCGTTTTTCTTGAAAACCAAAGGGAAACATTTTCGTTCAAATCAGGATGCCTCATAACACACTTTCATTTCAATTGTTCACACTTGTGCTAAGACCTCAAGTAATGATGGTTAAAATACCACCAAAATTACCCATCAGAACTTAAAATAACACTAGAAAAACAATGAAAATGAAAATACAATGTTACTTCCAAAGATGACAGAAAACGAATTCCACACCTTATTGGTGTCAGGTCGGTTAAATAAAACAATAATAAAATGTACATAATTTACATTAGACGATATAATAAACCTTCGCTGCGTGTGAATCGCTTTAGAATCGCGGGAAGTCGATGTATGGAAAGGGTCAAGATCACCCTTCCTGGAAACGTGTAGGGAGGCTTATGTTCAGCAGTGGACTTCTACATGCGAATGATAATAATGTAACCTGGTTTTTCATAATTTGTTTTATGCGAAAAATCAAACCAGTAGCGGGCATCGAGAGATATCGGCTTTGTATGCAAATGCATCCACACTACCTATAAAAACGCAATATCATCAAAACTGATTTAACTGCTTATAGGATGATTTTCAGGCTTTTTAATGACTGCGACCTAAATCTTAGTCGATTGTTTTGGACAGTCGTAAAAATCGATCGATATAAACTGTTATAAGCAGTTTTGTTTACGTATGTTTTTGTTGAACGAAAGTGGTATGATGGCCGCCCACTGGTGATCAAAATGCATGCCGAAAACGTGTAGTCTACCTTCATAAACGTCTAGTACCGTTTATGAAGCTATACACTGAGTTTTTAGGTCACTATAAAGCCTTTTTTTTAAGTTGATTTCCTTTTTTGGTACTATTAGCAAGATTTCAGAAAAACTACTTTCAAGAACAGACTTTTCTACAGTTTTATTATAGTAACTAGCGGTCCGTCCCGGCTTCGCACGGGTTTTAGTAAGGATCCCAAATTTTTTTGAAAATGTAATATAGCCTATGTCACCCGGGGATAGTGTAGTTTCGGAGCCTATTCAATACAAGCAAACAAAATTTTCCTCTTTATAATAATAGTTTATAGTAATAAATATAGATAAGGATTTTATTATTATTTTTATCTGTGTGCGTTTGCTACACATTTGGTCGATTTTTTGCGGTTCACTGGATTAAATCCACGACCCTCGCTCGTAGATATTTGTCATCAACATGATCATCAATCTTAATGATTTACTGTCACCCTCAGTGTTACTGCAACGACTGCAGAATTAGTCAGTTACTGTACTCGTGACTCACGATGATAGATTTGAGTAAAAAGTTAATCGCCTCAGTAAACAGTTACCCGAGTCTATGATCTGTCTTACGCAAATCAGTTACTTGACGAGCTTTACACAAGCATTGCTAGTGTAATAGATTTACTTCTAAACAACTTGATGATAGAACAGGGGGTATAGTCAATGATCATTCGTTTCATAGCGATTCTGATGCTGAAACAACGTTACATTTATTTGTTTATTCATTGCTTAGATATAATAATTTCTTGCTTCTATGGAAAGCTTAGAAAAAAACGGCGAAAATATCACGTTTGTGACAAACGTGATATTTTCGCCGTTTTTATTATAGATAACGGAACCCTTCGTGCACGTGTCCAACTCGCACTTAGCCGGTTTTTTTAAGTATTGCTACAATCTGAACACATTTTGCAACAAAAATCATCACACAAACATTGCCTCGAAAAAATCCTGATCTTGAGTAGCTTTACTTCCTATCCACATTAAGGTTCCTATTTCGCAATAGGGTGGCTGCTACACCAGAAAACGCACTCCAAAATAAAGGTATTAGGGTTCATTATTGAGAAGTGGGATGAATAGGCCATCAACCACACGCATGATAAAAGTCAGCGGGGCACAAGTGATTAAAATAAGTACGGATTTTGGGGCTGCAGTAAACCTTTGAGTTTCTTTAAAGATCTCTCCGTCATTATGACAAGCGTAGAATGAAATGAACTTCAACTTTTTGCGTGATAATAAGTGTGATAATAATAAATAATCAGTGGCCCTTTGAATAGTGTAATTTTAAAATAAAAGTCTGCATTGTATCGTTATAATGTTATAGCATAATAAGCTATTGTAGAAAATATAAGAACGTTATGCTACCTACCTGTTCTTTTTAGGGTTCCATACCCAAAGAGTAAAACGGGACACTATTACTAAGACTTCGCTGTCTGTCTGTTTATATTAAGTTATGTTATTGTGGCAGTTGAATACCTAATATTATTATATTCTATACTGACGAAACGCGCGCGGCTCCGTCCGCGTGAAGTTGATTTTATACAAACTTCAACGTCCGCTGTAGCCGTTTAGGGGTTGAATTACAAGAATTCCTTTCCTAGTACACCTTTACGCATCAAGGCGAATATACCCTGAAAATTTCAAGTCTACAAGCAGTGGTTAAGGCTGTGCGTTGTCTATATGTCAGTTAGTCAATCAGTCAGTCAGGACAAAGCTTTTTATAATTGGTATACTTAGATAACAAAATAGGTTGTTATTGGTTTTCGTAATTAATTCCATCGACCATTTCTGTTTTGTTTTGTGATATACATAATTAGGAATTTAAAGTAAACTATCGCATATAAAAAAAAGTTATAGTGATAGTAATGATGAACGCAGACTTCAAATTCTGTATGGCACCTCGCCTATATAACGGCTATGACGGCCATCATGTGACGGTCTCCTCATCTTAAAAAACCGAGGCTTTAATGGGGTTGTGAACCTGCCACGCCCGTACCAGCCCTGCGTCTTTGAGCCTAAAATAAAAGAAATATTCTCCAAAACTTCGCTAATGAGTGTTGAGGGACCAAATTATTTATACGTTTTGTTTCTCGTTTCTAATTTAAGGGCTTTTTGAAGTCCTTTGAAGATTTTAGTTACATTTTAGAGCTAATGGAAACATCTAGATACTTATTCATAGCCCCTAACACATTTTGGTGACTGTGTAAAATAATAAAATAATCTTGTCACTGTCATTTATGTTTTACTAGCTGACCCGTACTCACAGTTACCGCAGTTACCGTAGCGTATGGATGTCACTTCGTTGAACGGTCTAAATCTTTGAATTTTTCGGCTTTTCTGTACTATAATGTGAATGTATTATACATATAAACCTTTCTCTTCACCAGAACCACTCTATCTATTGCTGAAAACAGCATTAAAATGCGTTGAGTAGTTTAAAAGATCTAAGCGGACAGAAAGCGGAAACGACTTCATTTTATACAATGTACCTATAGATGTCAACAAAAAGAGATGGCAAGATTATATTATTATTTGGGTATTTTCTATGAATAATAAAAAATATTTATGTACGTAATGTATAGCATTAAGTATATCAGTCATCTAGTACCAATAACACAAGCTCTGCTTAGCTCAGGGCTAGATGATGCTGTGTGGATTGTCCAGCATTATTATTATGTACCATCGTTTAAAGTAATTTCCTGTAATAGATCACAAACTAGTTAGTTAGGTGTAGTTTTCGCAAGCTATCCCTACATCGTTTAATCATCTGCGATGGCTTGCAAATGCGGTAATGATGATGGATGGCCATGACCGTGCCGGTCAATAGGCTACACTAGATCGCCCCTTGTTCGAACGCCGTGAATCAATCACGAAGTTATGTGAAACATGCCATGAACAGTTTAAAGGGCAGATTTGTATTAATTATGAAGATTTCTATTAATTTTATGAAAAGAAAGAAATAGCATCATGAATTTATTACCTAAGCAAGCGGTAGATATTCCCTCCGATCTCTAAGTACCTACTAGAAATTCTAAGGTAGGTAGTCAGAGGTATGTTCAGATAGTACATTTAGTTCATACCCACATTTTGCATAGTTAGTATTCCATACGTGGCAGGTTACAAGCCTATCGCCGCTGCTAGAATACAAGAAAATTTAATATTTGGAAGAACCTATGACTAACCCCTTTTAGAAGTCCTCAAAGATTACTAAGTTGGTACCACTTGGTGCTAAGGGGATATCTATCGTGCTTGGAGGTTAAAGCCGTGAGGATGTACTTTCTGTTTTTCTAATACGCGTTTATGAATGTACTAGCGGCCGCTCGCAGTTTTTTTCCGTTCCCGTTATTTTTTCGGAATAAAACGTAGCCTATATGTTAATCCAAGTTACTATCTATATTTACACCAAATTTCATTCAAATCGGTCCACTGGTAAGAGCGTGAAAGAGTAAACAAACATCCATCCATCCATCTATCCATACTTACAAACTTTCGCGTTTTTAATATTAGTAGGATAGTAGGATTATGATCACTACTTCTTGAAAAACAAAAGTAGCTACTAACGCCCATTCACAAACTACATCACCACCCACCACCGTCACCGCTCTCAAGCTCCAGAGAGCACGCACGCTACCCTGAAATCTAAATCGAAAACAATATGGGGCAATCAAGCGATCGCTAAGCACGGCCGATGCCCGATACGATATCTGCCCGTACCGTGCCACTTTCATTAATCACAGCTGTTTTAGTTTCAAACTGACTGAACACACACTGATAGTGCTACCATACTACCATGCACGAAACTCACGCAAATAAATAGGCTAAAGCAATCGGTTTTAGTAGTAGTAAAGCTAAAAAGTAGTACTATGCCTATTTCTGCACCCAAGAATGCTAAAGTGCCCGTGAAATAACAGGCACAAAGCCTAATTTTCGAAACGAAATATCGTCAAATTTAAATTTCGATCGTTTTAATCACTAAATGGTTTGAAACTGACATTTCAGACTGGATCTAGTTTCAATCTCATCTCAGCTCCAAAAAAATACGAGGGCAGTGCGTCTGATTCACTGAACACTTATATTACACGGGTAGTCTGCCCGCGACCACGACTATTGCAACATAGCCGAAACGTCGGGAAAATTAATGAAAAAGGTAATACGCGATAAATACCCGTGTAATATAAGTGTTCAATATGTGATTCCAGTTATGTTTAAAATAGAGTTTCACTTAAAATTATGAAAACCCGTATACCGGCTTAACATGGTTAAAATACCATTTAAACTAAAAATAGATTTATCCAATACAACTATGCATCGTTACTGTTCTGAAATGTGCCGTCGCCGCCGGCGACTACAGCCGGACGAAGCGTGCTATACTCAAATACTCTACTTCACATAAGCTTTGTAAGGAGTAATTTTCCTAAAAGCGGAGTCCGCTATGATAGCCCTACCAGATTATATAATGTGATTGACACTTAGCAGCCTGCCAGACAATATATCGAGTCTTTCTTCAGATGGTTTAATATACATGTAACACGTTTCTCTTATTATTAGAAGATGCACACAATACAAATGGTCTTATTTATCTTTGGGGGCTCCACCAGCTGAAATGGTTGATAAATCTATTGCCATCTCTATTAGTTAACATAAAAGCAACAGTGACGGGCATATTAAATGTTTGTGGCTCAGTCACGCCCTCAAGCATGAATTTGGATGAAACTCGATAGAATTTTAATTCATAACCTGAGTTACCATATTATAGGCTACTTGTTTCACTAAAAATTACTGGAATCGAGTAAAAAATACCGAATAAGTGGAGGTACAGTGCCATAGATACGCTTAAATACTGATGTTAGTAAAGTTACCGTCAACATGCCGTCTAGTAGATACAGAAGCGAGAGTCCGCTATTACGGTTTCTGACGGTCACCGTTTGTTAGCGATCGTATCTTTAGCGGGGTAGCCCGGAGGGAAAAAATACAGTACCATAAAATGTATCTACACTGTACACAGATTGTCAAACGACAGGGGACTGATTGTTTTTGTAATGAATGCGGAAAAAATGTAAAATTGCTTTGTGGTGGCGTGGAGAGCGTTTTATCTTTTCCACTGTGGTCCCCGCGATAAATGTGACAAGGTACTTTTGTCTAGACATACAATTAAAAAAAATACGAATAGAACCCATATTTTTTTGCTTCTTGTCTGTCATTTGACGAACAATCTTGCCAATGAAACTCGATCATCGATTTGTGAAAATATTTTATTGAATTGTCATAAATACAAGCACATACATAAAACACGTGCTAGTGAGCCAACAGCCATTAAAACCATTGATCTTGGCTTCTATAGCTGAAGCAGCCGAATAGTTCATTTTTAAATGGATAGAGTACAAGGTATCTCCTCGCAGTGATGAAAAACACAATACTTAGGTACGAGTAAGCATTCATCTTATAAGCTGATACACCAATTTATCTTTATTGGCCGACTAAAATATTACAACATTCAACATCAATGTGCCCACGAAGCATCCCTGACATCATAAGCTAGATGAGATCATACAAGGACTTTGAAACTAATAAAACCGACAAGGGACTCTCGTACATCTGAATCTAATTTCCGAATTCACTTTGAACTGACATTTGAGCGGAGGGGACATCTAAGGACCAATAGATTTGTATTATTACTTCCTTGATATTAGTTATGTGAACTCAATTTCAAGACAAACAGTGTAGCTTCAGAAACTGGTATCAAAAAGTTATATTAACTTATTCCAACTTGTATTTCACTATAGTTTTCTGCAACCACCGACACAGATTTAATGAACAAATAAACTTAATAAAACCACTGAGTTCAAATTACTTATTTTAATCTCGGTTAGATTAAAACAAATAAAGGAAACATTGTTGGTTTGATGTCTGGAAAAAGTAAAGAAAAAGTTACGGTGACAAGGGTCCGTAAATCGCTATAAAATGAATAACACAAGCTCATTCCCTCTGCCCACAAATCAATATCTCACAATCCCGCACATCTCTATCTCCACACACGATCTACCTCTTTTTAAAAGTTCGACAACACCCGATAAGCCGTCTCGCCTTGTATAAATCATTTTTACGGGCGTCTGCGTCTCCCTTGTCTATGCGACAAGCTTTCACGGCATGAATGGGGACCTTTATGCCTGACTGGCAATACAACTATGCCAAGTTTTCTATACCCACCCTGTAAGCCCAACCCGTTGAGATAAGGTTCACTTTTGAGTGCGTGGGGTGAGCCAGGTGGCAAAATATGAGCCTCCTTCGAGCCGAAATGCCTAAACATGGCCTATAAATATCGTACGCTGCATATGCTTATGTGTCAATGTGTGCAGTGGCCAAGAATGTGATCGATGAAATCTGTTCGGGCCCTTCGGGAGGCAATATTTCGACTGGTAACGACATGTGTAATATTTTAGAGGAATTGTTTTTGGAGGTTGTTATAATAAGTATGGTTGTTTATTACTTTTTTAACTTGACAACCGATGTGGCGCGGCGGGCGAATGTCCGCTTGCGACGCAAGAGGTTGCGGGTTCCATTCCCGCCTTGGGATAAATGTTTGTACAATCTGCAAATATTTATTCCGGGTGTTCTGGGTGTTTTCTATGTATTATAAAAATATCTATGTATGTAATGTATTGTATTAAGTATATCAGTCATCTAGTACCCACAACACAAGCTCTGCTTAGCTTGGGGCTAGATGATGCTGTGTGGACTGTCCAGCATTATTATTATTATTGTTATTACTTGGTGGTACAGGAGAGACAAATAAGTGGTGAAGATAGTGAGTTTAATTGATTATTCTTTTTACAGAATTGCCTGATAAGCCAGAGAGAGAATAACTAATGAATGAATGAAAAATAATAATTAATATTAACTTTTATATTTGAAACTGCGTCCTGCGTCGCAGGCGGACATTCGCCCGCCGCGCCACATATGTCGTCAACCACTTAGGATCAGGTGGGTAATATACAAGTAATCGTAGAAAAAAAAAATGTTTAGCCAAGACTGTGTCAACAACGCATGTGCGGTATTTTTACCGTGTGTTTTAACTTTACAATCCCACTGCTACCGCGACACCCTGTATTTATTTAGGATGCATCCCTATTTACATACGATGGTGTGCGGCCGAGCGAATTTGTATCCTAAATCTGGAAGTATTGAATTGAAATTTGATTGTATTTATGTAGATAGCTAGAGGTTAGTAGCCATGTTCTCATAAACAAAGGGGTACTGACCTTGGCGTTCAGCCAGATTAAAAAAATAAGCTAGTTAGATGCCCTTTTTCAGGTCAGAGAGTTCTCAAGGTAAGACTAGAACAGACGCAGACGAGATTTCATACAACACCCTCGAACCCCAAACAAAGAATCCAGACAATTGATGAATACTTATAACTTTTCTTGTGAATTCTTCCATTTTAATATTTTATAATATCCAGACAGGTAACTTCTGTTCATCATACAAAGTTTGTCCACGGTGGAAATCCAACCAACAACCTACAGACGCCTACAAAAGGCAGATACCCTCCTACAGGTCAGAGAGACACACGAGGACGAAATAAAACACGAAATTTCATACAACACCCTCCAACCCTAAGCTAAGGATCCAGATAATTGATAAATACTTATAATTTTTTTGTAAATTCTTCTATTTTAATATTTTATAATACCCAGACAGAGAACTTCTGTTAATCATACAAAGTATGTCCACGGTGGAAATTCAACCAACAACCTTCAGACGCCTACTTACAGTGCAGAAGGCAGTATGTACTTCTACCAGCTGAGTTGTAAGCTAGTTAAACTTTTTATAAAATTAAAATAATTATATTAAATAGCATCATGACTTTAATCCCCAGCACGGTACGATGTCCCCTCAGTATCTGTTAGTACCATCAGGCAACAGGACGCGCTATTGAAGTCGCCTCTTACTGGGCTCACATTATATAAAGAATTTATTCGTTTAGCCAATGACTCGAAAGAAGAAGAAGAAGTACCAAGTAGGTACCTACTCTAATGGGGGTAGTCGGGATACATTTAACTTTTGGTAAATAATACATGATTTTTTACGGTCTTTTTTACCGCGCACGTGTAAGTTGTGGAATGACCTTCCATCTTCGGTCTTCCCGCAGAGCTACAACATGAAATTCTTTAAGAAACGGGTTAATCTTCTCCTTAAAGGTCGGCAGCGCATCGGCATCGCCTCTGGTGTTGCAGGTATCCATGGGCGACGGTGACCACTTTCCATCAGGTGGCCCGTCTGCTCGTCTGCCTGCTATGGCATAAAAAAAAAAAAAAAAAAAAAAAAAAAGATAAACTGTTTACCTTGTCATTGATATTTTCTTACTTGATTCTTTTTTAATAGCAAATCGCCGCTTTTATTTTTAAAAAGATTTTTACACAGGACAACGACTTTTACAACAGCTAACGAGTATCATTCACTCAAAAATTCAAAAGGCTGCAAATTATAAGCACCTAAAACTGTTACACCGTTGAAAAGGACTGCGTACGGAAAATATATTTTATTTATTTATTTATTTAATCAACTTACGACTATTATTACAAAACGTAAAAAAACGTTAACGTTATAATAATAATAATGCTGGACAATCCACACAGCATCATCTACCCCAAGCTAAGCAGAGCTTGTGTTATGGGTACTAGATGACTGATATACTTAATACAATATTATATTACATACATAGATATTTTTTATTATACATAGAAAATACCCAGAACACCCGGAATAAATATTTGCAGATCGTACAAACATTTATCCCAAGACGGGAATCGAACCCGCAACCTCTGCGTCGCAGGCGGACATTCGCCCGCCGCGCCACATCGGTCGTCAAAATATAAAATGTATGCCTGCAAAAAAACAGCTTTCATCTCACTAATGTAATCCAATACGTTAACTAAGTGGCACCGTCCTAAGTACATAAAGTTTCAGGGTTGACATAATAATAATTCAGTTTTTTCCTTAAAATTTTTCAGCAAACAAAAATTGCTTACATAATATAATAAAGAACATGAGCCTAAAATGAAGAATAAAACTGAAAAATAATAAATAAAGTGTATAAGACGGCTGTCACAGCTCAGTTTGCCCTCACTTCTGCGCTGTAGGTAGTGGGTTCGATCCCCACCGAGAACAAACATTTGTGTGATGAACATGTTTGTTCTGTGTCTGGGTGTTATATTGTATACTAGGTACTCTGATAATTTGCAACGCTAACGCTAAACACCGTAGAACCATTTTTAACCGAATTCAAAAAAGGAAGAGGTTCTCAATTTTACTATTTTTTATGTTTGTTACCACAGGACTTTCGACTAGATGACTTTTGTTTTATTTGAAAGCTGGTGCTTCCCGCGTGGTACCATTTCAGTCAATTTTGTAGTGGTACAATTTGGTCCAGTTCTGACAATGGCATCCATAAAAAAATTTGAGTCGTTTGTTTTTGTTAAAATTTTATTTTAAATACAAGTGCCAGCCCTAAAGAACAGGCTTCACAAAACACTGAAAACTTGGAGGCTTAAATAATAAATTGACAGGTCGAGCTAATGTGACTTAGTTAGGAGTCTACGCCACTCGCGTCACGGAACATTGTGAGGGTTCATTGAAAATTTAGATAAAACTTTCAGCCTATCTACCTTATGCTAATATTTAAAGCAGACGCTTAGAGTACAGAGATACATTTATAATGTAGTTCTAAAGAACAACTTAGAAGCTTAACAAGATAAAATATTTGTCAGGTCAGGTCAAAACTGTAGAACGCTTATACCACTTACTGTTGAAACAAGCAAATGGGCCACCTGATGTTAAGTGATCACCAACACCTATAACAAAGCATTCCCTCGCAGGTCACGTTCGTTAGGAATGTGCCCTACGATGCACTGTTCTACGTCCATCTGAGGCATATTATGTGCCTGTTACTGCCGTGTTTTAGCACCCGCTGTTTAAGGCCGCTAGTGTATTAACACAACATAAAACACTTACACGGACTTGCCTTAAATTTTTCCCTCTGAATGTCACGTCTAGCACGCTCACCTATTGCTCCTCATTCTATGGCAAAACTCATAATTACTTCGTCTCTTCTTATTGCCACGCAAGACTCCTATGGCAAAAGTCATTTTCGCGACTCGTCTTTGTAATGCAAATGCGTACCTTTAGGCTCCGCACACACGAATTAGGCAGAAACATATTGGATTCTTAACATGGGAATTAAGCGAGGAAATTAAGGCAAAATTACACGTCGTGACTTGTAAGGCTTATGTGCTGAATTCGAATGGAAAATTAAGTTGTAGCTCAGTTTACCTGACTCACCTCGCTGTCTGATTGCTGTTTAAGATGAACCAGTAAAGGGCAAGGAATAAAGTTGTATTTGATGGAATACAAGTATTATGAAGTTGCTATAGTTAGTTTCGTCATCATTAACCTTTGCGGTCCACTTTTAGTCTCTTCCATGGCCAACATTGCCACGCTGATGGCAAAACTGATTTGCTGAGCCAGATACTCGCCAGCCCTTAGGTCACACGTTGCTTTGACCAGCCGTCCAGATATAATTTTAAAAGTTAAGTTACTAAAGACACAACTCAAAGTTCATCACCATCAGTTAAAAAAGTTCACTGTTAAATTATTCCTATGATCTGGAGTTTTAAGCTCGCTACAAAATATATTAACTTAGATTTACTATAGTAGAAAACAGAATTTAAATCACTGACCGCAGGAAGTGCCGAAAAGGCTGGCAACGCTACCTTTTGGATAGCTAAACTAATTCTCTGTCCAAGATAAGCGCCAGCCCTTTGATCAACATAGATTTTATATATTACATATATATAAAATAGATTCTTTAAAGTTTCTGTTACATAATATAATTCCAAACAAATTATCAACCGTTCATCTGTTTACCATATTCGTGCGTAGTTCAAGGCAGTTGACCACTGTCCGCGTTGAATGAACCAATAAAGTCCTGGTTCGTGACGGTAGGTAATATACGAGAAAGCACGTGGATGGTATGCTCTACCCTTAATTGGATGGTGTTTGCTTTTTATCCAGCTTCGAGTAAAAAGTAGTTTATTGACTACTTAAATCAGTAAGTTGCCTCAATAAAGGTATTTGCAAAAAGTATTATGTATACAAATTTTTTTTTTTCAAAACTGTAATTTTGAATAAAATTTGTCATGACGTAGTGCGGTGTAGCCTACTACAATTTTCTATTGAGTGGTTCCACACTTTGTTGCAACTCGTTGTAAGTTAAAATTATCAGCAAACTCGAGTTCAAACTTACCGAATGAAGAATCTAAATCCTTTACATTTATTTTAATAAAATAATAAAACAAATATCTAATTACTGTATTTTTTTTCACTAATAAAGAATATCCGGTACATATCCCAGTGCTCAGCTGACCGGTCGGGGTCATTGACTCCACGTTTAACGACTTGCCATCCGAGGTCATTGCCTTCGGCAGCCTGGGGCGGGCGCTATCTATGTTCTACTCACTATTGTATTTTTTTAGTACAAACTCGTGAGGATTATTAAATACAAATAGCATTAAAAACTATTTTCCAAATATACAGGATATTCTTATATTAAGTGACATGGCTCACCCATGTTATAATCTGACCCAAAGTATACAGTGTATGCTCTTGACACGGAGTTTAGGTTTTGCTTATTGATGCAACCTATCAAATATAAAACTGCAATGCAGTCACCACAATGCAGGCAGTAGCAGGTTAGGATACATCCACACAGCAGGAACCGGCGGCGCCGCCGGCCGCCGCCGCCGTTGCTTCCGGAGTTAGCGCCAGATGCAATTTGTAACGCTTCTTTATAAAATGGCGTTTGCAAATATGAATGTGTAAATTGTTTAATACCAACAAAAATGTTAAAGATGTATCCGAACACAGTGTCTATGGCACTACCTACAAATAGCTGTGTTCGGGTGACATTGTTCTACTAGACGACAGTTTATACAGTCCACAAAATTAAATCAATAAAGTAATTCAATTATAATTACTCAATCTTTTTCTTCTGTACCACACAGGAGAAATTGGTCCTTCGAACCGTTATAATAGTCCTTCGGAGAAGAGAAGGGGAAGTGTACATAAGTTTTGTGTTTCTTCGTGTGGCGATCTAAGTAAGCTGCATTACTTCCTTCCCGGCGGGATACTTTCTTTCGTTTTGCACGGCCGCCTTTTGGGAAAGGCTGACGGCGAAAGAAGCAAATACTCCTTCTTCGTGTTGCACGGCCGCCTTTTAGGAAAGGCTGACGGCGAAAGAAGCAAATTCCTACTCTTTCGTTTTTCACGGCCGCCTTTTGGGACAAGGCTGACGGCGGAAGAAGCAAATACGCGCTCCATATCATCCATTTGGAGTCGTGTTACATCGGTAACATCAACATCTTCGAGTAAGAAATTAACCTTTTCATTGCAAGTCATCGGTCAAGTCAAGGTCAACTCAAGACGCTCATTCAATTCCGGTTGCGGTGGTGCATGCTGGTCACAAGGTATTCGTTCGGGCGGTGCAATAGTGTATCCGAGCGCGATCGGCGGCATAGAGACAAACTTCGACATCGTGCTTCGACCAATCACAGGACGTCGTTTCGTGCTTGCTTGCGCCTATTGGACATCTATTGAACTGAAGTTGCAATATATTGAGAAATCGCTTTTTGTGTATAAGTGTGATTTGCTGTGTGATTTTCCGCCATACAAAATCGCCATATTGGTTTACTTTAATTTACGGTGTAAACAAAGTTTTAGATTGTACATAAATTTTATTAGAATAAGCGTTCAAAAATACGGGGCGCGTTGAGCTCATATTGTGGTGTCTACATAACCATAAAATAGTAAGTAGTGACGGGAAGAATCGAGTATAATATTTTACCTAAGCGTCGTTGCGCTTGCGCTTGAGTTTTCTCACGTTTGTTCAAACTTTTAATCTTGTGTTCGGCATTTGTCTTTTAGGTTAACATTCGGTACAATGTCTGAGTTAAAGGCATTGATGGCCAATCGAGGCTACGTCAAAGGATCCCTAACAAGGATCTCGAAGTTTTGCGAGTCCGAAGAGGTAAAAACTTGTGCGTATGAAATATTACAAGAGAAACGCACTCGACTGACCGCAGCATTTAATGAATACGAGGCACAAAATAGGGCCATTCTTGTGCTTGACCCCGGTGAAAAAGAAGACTATGGTGAATACGAGGAGTTGTTTTATAAAAGTGTGGCGATCCTGGATTACCAGATGAAGATACGCAGAACGGAGGAGCTCGTGGTAAAAGAGCATCCCGCGTCTACTGTTACTGGTGAGTTCAATAAATTACCAAGAATTACAATTAAAAGTTTCGATGGTAAAAATGTAGTGGATTATTATCCATTTATTAACCTTTTCCTGTCAGTTATTCACTCTGATAAAAAACTAAGCGCTTGTGAAAAGTTATATTATCTTCGCTCGCTGCTAGGTGGAGAGGCTTTGGATATAGTTAAGAATTTACCACTGAATGATCTAAGCTATGAAGAAGCACTGCAGCTTTTAAAAAATAGGTATGCAAATATACCTAAAATTGTGAATTTCCACATCAATAGCATGCTTGACTTGCCCATCTTCACAAAATGCACAGCACAAAACTTACGCTCTATTATAAGCAATGTAAACATGCACTTAGCCGCACTAAAAAACCTTGAACAGCCTGTGCAGTACTGGGACAGTTTGCTTATAAATATTTTAGCAAAAAAGGTTGATAATTATACTGTCCGGGGCTTCCATCTTGATAGAAATCCTAAAGAGGTTCCTACATTGTCTGAATTCCTCTCTTTCCTAGAGAAGAGAGCTATCGCTCAAGAGAACACCGGAGAAGAGGGACATTCTGCGGCAACCTCCGAGAGAGCTTCAAAGTCTACAAAGGCAGTAAGCGGCGTAGCAACTTCCAAGGCATTATGTAAGTTTTGTAGTAATTCTCATAGATTATATGAATGTGCTAAATTTAAAATGGAACCTGAAAAGGCCAGGTGGGAGTTCGTTAAAAATAAAAACTTATGTATGATTTGTTTAAATGAACACCGTGGGAAATGCATGCTTCGCATTAAATGCAATGTTTGCCAAAAGCGCCACAACACGCTTGTGCACGTGCCATCGCAAGCTAGCGACAATGACGTAATGCTTGCTGCAGTTTCCAATAGTTCTGAGGCAGATCAATCAGCAGTTAGTATGACAAATACTGCGCACACCCAGGATGTCCTGCTGCCAACGGCGATAGTACGAATCAAAGGTAAAAATGGTGCATTTGTCAATGCAAGAGCATTGCTAGATAGTGGTTCCCAGATCTCATTCATAACTGATAGTTTGGCAAGCAAAATTGCTTGTGATTTATACGAGTCAAGCCAACAAATTCTGGGGATTCTTGATGGTATTCATAAAGTTTCAAAGCAAACCAAAGTTTCTATTTATTCATCAGTGAATGACTATTCCACTGAGGTCACATGTTGCTTAGTAAAGCATATTACTTGTAAGCTGCCCCAGCAAAGCTTTGACATGAAAAAATTTAATATTCCACCTCACATTAAATTAGCCGATAAGAATTTTAATCAGGCTGGTGAGATAGATATTTTATTAGGGTGTGACATATTTTTCCAGGTGCTGCAGCGTGAGTCGCTGCCAGCTACGCCTTCCGGCCCGTACTTAGTAAACACTGCCTTCGGTTATGTTGTCGCGGGCAGCCTGCCTGTCTCAGCTGGCAAGGTTTTTGCTTCAAATTTATGCATTCGTGTCCAAGGTAACAAAGCTCATAATTTTCCACACAACGTAAAAGATCAAGATCCTCAATTGCACGAAATTAACGAAAACATATCCAAATTATGGGAATGTGAAAAAGTACCTACTGTTTATAAAGAGGGCATTAGTGAGCACCAATTAGCTGAGCAATGTTTTCAGTCATCTGTTCAGTTGCGGGATAGAAAGTTTTCCGTGGGCTTACCTTTAAAGCTTGAGTTAAAAAATGTGCAATTGGGGGATTCTTTTTCCTATGCATTGCAGAGGTTTTATAATCTTGAAAAGCGTTTCGCTAAGGACAATCTATTGTCTAAAAAATATAAAGAATTCATAAAAGATTATGTTGACCAAGGTCACGCAAAGGTTTTTAATATTCAAAACTATAAATTAGATGATGGTCAAGTATATTTTCTTCCACATCACCCGGTTTTCAACCCAAATAGTAAAACAACGCCAGTACGCGCGGTGTTCGATGCAAGCATGAAAACAAAAAATGGTTTATGTTTAAATGATGTATTACTAAATGGTCCTGTCGTACAAAATGAGCTGTTTGATATATTAACGCTGTTTCGAACATATAAATTCGTTCTATTATGTGACATTAAGGCTATGTACAGAGGGGTGCTCCTAAACGAGGAATTCTGCTGTTTACAAAATATATTGTGGCGTGATTCTATCCACGATCCGGTTGAGTGTTTGCAGTTGCAAACTGTCACATATGGAGTCAAAAGTTCGGCCTTTCTTGCAACTAGATGTTTGTTAGAGCTTGCTCAGATTTTTAAAGACAAATACCCCTTGGCTGCGTCAGCTTTGAAATATTCAACTTACGTAGATGATATACAGGTAGGAAGTAATGAGTTATCTGAATTAGAAGCTACTAAATTAGAATTAATTGCTATTATGAAGGAGGCCAGCCTTTCACTGCACAAGTGGTGCTCGAACAACAGAAATATATTAAAAGATATTCCCGCTAATTTGCAATGCTTTGATCATATAGATTTTGATAAAAATGATATGTCCATAAAAACATTAGGGCTCACCTATGACGTAGCATACGACACGCTTAATATGAAATGTCCTGAAAAAGAAGTGCTGAATGTTTACACTAAGAGACAAATGCTGAGTTTCATAAGCAAGTTCTTTGACCCATTGGGTCTCGTTGGTCCCTTGTTAGTTCAAGCCAAGTACTTAATGCAACAGGTGTGGTTTGCGGATATAAAATGGGATGATGTTTTGCCAGAGGATCTCAATAAGCAGTGGGTTGAATTTGCCAAAGGATTAGTTCAAATGTCATGTGTTTCAATTCCTCGAAATATCAATGTACAGTCGTCCAATTCATTAGAACTCGTTGGGTTTGCAGATGCCTCAAATATTGCGTATGGCTGTTGCTTATATTTGAGAGTTATCGATGCAGACAATGTTGTTAAGGTAAACCTATTATGCTCTAGATCACGTATAAATCCAAAAAATAAAAAACTAACTACACCACGTCTTGAGCTCAACAGCGCTTTGTTATTGGCCATGCTATCAAAAAAGGTGCATGACACCCTGTCTATAAAATATGTTGTAAAAACGTTTTTATACCTGGATTCTCAGATCGTACTTGCTTGGTTGAATATTGCTCCTGTAAGGCTTAGTGTGTATGTAGCTAATAGAGTTGAAAAAATTAATCAAATGTCAGGGCAATTTGAATGGAATTATGTAAAGTCCAGTGAAAATCCAGCAGATTGTTTGTCGCGCGGAATGTCTCCAAAATTGCTGGAGACAGAGGTAGGAAAATTGTGGTTTCATGGACCTGGGTATTTACACAGTGCAGGGTATGTACCTATTAAAAAATTATATAAAATTGAAGGAGGCATTGTTCCTGAATTAAAACCAGAAACACAGATATGTAATGCTTGTAATAAGGTAAATGACCTGACTACTATACTTGATAAATATTCCAATATTGAAAAACTCACACGAATAATTGCGTATATAAAAAGATTCATTAATAATTGCAAAAAGGAAAGTGTTAAGAAACAAGGTAAATTAAATCCTGATGAATTGACGTCTGCATTGCATGCTGTTATTAAAATTGATCAAGATAGGCATTTTCAAACTGAAATAAAACAATTAAAAGAACATAATAGTTTATCTAACATAAAGTCAAATTTGAGTAATTTGAACCCATTTCTTGATTTCAGTTCTTTGCTACGAATCGGAGGGCGATTGCAGAACGCCAATCTGTCGTTTTCCCAGCGACACCCGATTATATTACAAAAAGGTTCTAACGTCACAAAATTAATCATTCAAAACGAGCATTTGCGGCTCAAGCATGCAGGGCGGAAGTTAATATTATGTAGCTTAAATGAACGGTATTGGATTATTAATGCAAGTAGAGAAATTAAGTCAGTAATACACAAATGCATAATTTGCTTTAAGCTTAAGGCCAAGGCTACAACCCAACTCATGGGTTCCCTTCCATCTGATCGTGTAAATAGTACGCGGCCGTTTCAAATTGTTGGAACAGATTATGGAGGGCCTTTTTATGTAAAACAGTCTAGGATTAGAAAACCTGTCATTACAAAGGCATATATTGTAATATTTGTGTGTTTCGTCACAAAAGCAATACACATTGAATTGGCTTCTGATATGACAACAAACACATTCTTAGCTTGTTTAAAAAGATTTATATCCCGTAGGAATAAACCAACTAAAATACATTGTGATAATGCCGCCTACTACAAAGGGGCAAGTAATATATTAAATGATTTGTATGAGTTACAGAATTCCACAAGCCACCAGGAGAAGGTACATGACTTTTGCAGCGCAGAAAGGATTTCATTTCACTTCATTCCGTCATATTCTCCAGTATTCGGCGGCTTGTGGGAGGCTGGAATAAAAAGCGTTAAGTATCATTTAAAGCGTGTGATAGGACAGACTGTTCTCACTTATGAAGAGCTTTACACAGTCTTGGTTCAAATAGAAGGAATCCTCAATTCCAGACCTCTGACGCCTATGTCAGCTGATCATGAAGATATGTCTTACCTGTCACCCGCTCACTTCTTAACTGGTTCTACCTTAACTGCTTATCCAGAGTTAAATCTGGTTGGTGAAAATGTTGGAAAGCTTTCCTTTTGGAAGCAATGTGTGCAAATGCAACAAACATTTTGGCATCAATGGCACAAGCAATACTTGGTTATGTTGCAAAGCAGACCCAAATGGAAAGGTGTCCAGCCAAACCTAAAAGTAGGAACGATGGTAATAATTAAAAATGATAATGTATCTCCATTACAATGGCCTATTGGCAGAATTGTTGCTGTGATGCCAGGCAAGGACGGCAAAGTACGTGCCTTAGATGTAAAAACCTCTAAAGGTTCAATCATAACAACTAGCATAATGAAAGTGTGCCCTCTGCCACTTGATAATTAGTATAAGAATAATTAGGTATTGTAATAATTAGTAAGTACTCTCTCCTTTTCTCTAGTAAAGTAATTAAAAGATAAAAAAAAATATTTAGGATAGAAATAATCATTGCGGTTAAATTTAATAAAGCTGTTGCTATTATTCATAATAGACAAAAATCATAGATTATTTGTTTAAAAAATAAATAGATTTACATAAGATTAAAATTAGTAAAATAAGACCCTAGATATAACTTTAGTCAGGGCCCCAATATGTTTAATACCAACAAAAATGTTAAAGATGTATCCGAACACAGTGTCTATGGCACTACCTACAAATAGCTGTGTTCGGGTGACATTGTTCTACTAGACGACAGTTTATACAGTCCACAAAATTAAATCAATAAAGTAATTCAATTATAATTACTCAATCTTTTTCTTCTGTACCACACATAAATTGTGTAAATAATATATGTAAGCCGCACTGAAAGTCGCGATAAAACGAGGAAGATGCAAAGTGGACTGTACTAGCAACTGTTTATACCATTTGGTTGTATTTGTGAAGAAAATTACCAGAAACAAGACAATTGCATTTTTTTTGTAAAAATATGGCGTATTTTTGTTGTTTTTTTTTTAATAGAATCAGAAAGATACCTTCTTCTATGGATATCTTAAAAAGCAAGTGATGGAACGCCTCAAGGGATGGGCTGTAGCATCTCCTTAGTACATCACACCGACACTGCGGTCACTATCCGCCAAGGGTGATGATTACGGCAAACCCTCTCAAACATGGAGGTGGTCTATATCCACGATGATGGCGTGACATAACGTTCAACAAGCTCGTTTATATCATCACGGAGTCATTTGCGGTTTGATCAACTCAGATGTTCGACAATGCTTCGTCTACGCGCCAATCTATAGTAAATACACGGGTAGGACCATTGATTTGCAATCACCCATTCAGCCTGGTCTGGATGCATAGAGGCTCATTCACAAACCCACAGTACTTCAGACTCAATGCCGTTTTGTTGGCACAATAACCCCTTAATTCAATTCGTGACAGATGAACGCACTTAACATAAATGAAAATAGCGAACAGGCACGTTTCCCAGTTTTATTATATATACGTAGGTAGATTCTACTTATGTACTTACTAAAATAACTTTGGTACCAACCTGGATAAAAGTTCTGGCATCATTTAAAGATGCTTTCCTAAAAGATTTTGATAGAAAAGAAATAATCAGTCCTATTGGTTAATTTTTTTTAATTGGATTGCTAATGGAACAAGCAGATGACCCACCTGATGTTAAGCCTATAACACAGCATTGCTTTGGAAGTCTTATGCGTTAGGATTATACCCTACAATGCACTGTTCTGCGTCCATCAACCTCAAGGCATACATGTTAGCCTTATGTGCCTGTAATTTCATATCTTGTAGAATATGATGCCAATTCTAGCAAGTTTCAGTGAAACGGTGTCATCATCATCATCAACTTCTACGGGCCCCACACGCTTCCAGGAAGAACAATTTTTAGCACGTCCCATCCATCGACTTCCTGCGATGCTAATAATGTCGTCAGAAACGGATTCAGATAGTAAATCGACTTTTAGGCCACCCTGCATTTATGTAAGTGGAAACGGGAAATGAGCTCTGTAATGACTTCTGAGAGACTATCTCACGTGACCTACCTAGGTAGCACTCGGTTATAAACATGTTTCTAGATTGAAATTGAATATGAATTGCATCCTACTAATATTATAAACGCAAAAGTTTGTAAGTATGGATAATGTTTGTTACTCTTTCACGCTCTAACCAGTAGACCGATTTAGATGAAATTTGGAATAAACATAGATTATAAATTGGCTTAACTATAGGCATATACTTTTTATCCCGAAAAAATAACGGGAACGGGAAAAAACTGTCACGCGGGCGAAGCTGCGAGCGGCCGCTAGTTTATAATATAAATGAGGTTTTATTTCAAAGATGAAGAATATTAAATGTATGTGCATCTACTGCTGCTGGTAACCTGATCTCGTTTCTTCGGTTCTGTGTCTGTGTCTTCTCCATTGCTGGCCAACTATTGTGACAATACCATCTAACCATCTCGGGCAGTAGTCTGCCTTGTGGTCGCTAAGCTGAGTTGTACATGGGCATATACAAACATCACATAAAAAAATAGTTATATTGACGTATCCTCTAACTTATCTAAACACACAACGGAGCTGACATGACTCCACACTGTCCCTGTGTCGGGGAAGGGTTGTGAAATTTGTAACTATACGTATACGTGCTGTGAAAGGACGCAATTAATATGGAACAGTTTGTCAATTTGTTGCAATTTAGAAAGGCCCAGGTAACAAAATAAGTACCAACGGAAAATCGAACGATAGTGTCGGTTTGAAGGTAGCTTTATTTACAGTTTGTAGGTAACCGTTAGACCGCAATCTCACCTGATGTTAAGTGATGACGTGGTCCACGGTGTAGCATGCTTACCTAGAAGATACCTATTCACTCTTCTCCTGAAAACATCCAAATTATACGTTTTCGGAAAAACTGACGACGACAAAGAGATTCACTCTTTTGCTGTGTGCATTATAAAAGTTGAGGGAAAGCGCTTGGTGGGGATGGAAGGGATATCAACATAAACAGATGTCGCTGGTAATCTATTGATAGAATTGAAATTAGGGAACCAGGTTCTAAAGTCCCGAGGTACACTCGTCGAGATGTATTCTGTAGAAGACCTTGGACGAGTTAGTAGCTTGGACAGTGGAACCTTGCACTTGTGTCTACATCATACAAATGTATACTAAGCCTATAGCAAAAACAAAGAAGGGAAACGAAGCCAGATGGCGGGGCAGTGTTGAAACACCCGTCCAGCCTTATTCGTCTGCGAAAGTTGCCTCGGCCGCGAATTTTCGCTGTATTTGTATTAAAGCTCGACATGTCATAAACTTCGTATCGAACCATACCTTTTGCACGGTTGGAAAACAATTTGCTATGCCATTTGTGACCTTATTTGTAACAGTTTAAAGTTCAAGAGCTTTGTTACGGATCGTAAGGGTAAGAGTTATGTTGTCGATTACGATTCGCGGTAAGTAATTTGAGGTTTTGTTTTATCTTTTTTATTTCTCTTCTTTCGGATTTGGAAATGGAGCGGTTGATGGCTTCATTAGTAAAATAAATAACCTCGGGAGATAGCGCCTAAAAGGATTGCTGTCAGTATATTCATTTTAATATTTAAAAAATATATCCGAAAGTTCTGATTTTGTCAACCAGCAACATTCACATCACTCAACTGAGAGAAACTATTTATACAAGTCTGCATTAGAATTAATTTAGTGAAAATCAAAAGCAGGGGAAAGTAAAATTGTATACCTATATGAAAATTAATTCTCTTACCTACTAGGATAAAATAATTATGAAGCTTAAAATAATAAATCTAGTTTCACATCAAAGCGTATATCTATACTATAATAAAACTGTAGAGGTCGAAAAGTCTGTACATTAAAGATATTTAGCTGAAACCTTACTAATAGTGCTTAAAATGAGGTAGAAAGACGGAATCGACATTTAAAAAAAAAAATGTTTGTTTGTACAATTGTTTGTACAATTGTTTGTACACGCATCACGCAAAAACAGCGCAATGAATGTTGCTGCGATTTGCAAAAGTAGTTAGCTTATAGTCCAACTTAAAACTTAGAA
Organism: Electrophaes corylata; assembly: GCA_947095575.1. NCBI lineage: Eukaryota > Metazoa > Arthropoda > Insecta > Lepidoptera > Geometridae > Electrophaes > Electrophaes corylata. The sequence goes on along the minus strand of OX352711.1, from coordinate 9,552,450 downwards.
TGGGTTTCATTGAGCTGTCATCCCTAAAACGGGAGTAAAAAGGGGATGAAGTTTGTATGAAAAACTCTTAAAACTTGCATATATGGGTTTGAAATTTAGCATGAAGAAATAACATAAGAAATAATTAGATACCGGTTTTTTTGTTTTCAAAAATTCAATCATTTGGAGTAGAAAAACGGGAATTGTTTACGGGAAAAGTTACAGAAAGATAGCGTTCTGTAAATTCGCTCTTTTTGACATGGTTGATTTGGCTGAGCGGACAGGTCAGCGGCTGCTGTGCCTAAGGTGCCGAGTTCATTTCTGTACGTAGTATGATTACTTTTTGTATTTTGAATTTTTTTTGAGCATGTTTTAGTTAACCTGATTTAGAACTAGATGGCACTGAGAGGTAAATAGATATTTTAAGGTCCTATTCTCTGAGTGAGAATTGTGTCAAAAACCGGTTCATCAGTTTAACAAATTCAAAACAGAGATGGCATTGCCTGACGTATAATGAAGTTCCGATGTAGCAATAATACATTCAATACACGCCGACGAGCCGAAAACATGCTCTTGGTCGGGTGTGTACAGTAAATTCGAATAATGGTGAATGTTACGGCTTACGTTTGTTGCTGCACACAGTACGTGGCCCCACGTATTTTATATACATGAGAAGATGTCAAGTACACCTACCTGAAGAACATGTGGCATATTAGATTATGACCAACACTGGGACCAGACCTCAGAAGAAGCATGTATCAGTGATAGCCCATGTCGCCTCAGGCACTTATTTGCCGTGATGTTGGTATTCTGTGGACTATCGGATTCAGCACAGTCGTGGCAAAAATACCAACTCCAATTTTTCTGAGGACTTTTTAAGAGATCAAAGCACAATAGTAATGCTATTGATTGTAGTCTAAGTTCTCTTCAGGATATTATTATTTCGATTATCAATTAAATCAATATATAAAAAAAGGCACATAAAAAAGCCGCCGAAGCAGTCGATAGGACTTTGAAAGATATTTGTAGAAATAATCGTAGCATGGGTGGTATCACAGTCCTGTTCAGAGGCGATTTTCAACTGACACTATATACCCGTAGTGAATAGATCAACAAGAGTTGACCAAATAAATGCCCTATTATAACGATCCACTTCTGGCCTCATAGCTGGTTCTATCCATCAATATGAGAGTATTTTTAGGTGAAAATCCTTTTGTCCAAGAGTTTTACAACGTTCTACTTCAAATTGGCGAGGGCAACAGAGCGGAAAAGTGATGCTTCTTCGCCAATTACGTCCTGTTGTAACAACGCTAGAAGACCTGGTAAAGTGTCTGTATGGGGAGGTTGCATAAGTAATACATCGTGAAAACTCTAGGTTATATGACAGGGCTATTAGTTCCAAGAAATGATCAAACGATTGCTATCAATAATCAAATTCTTTCAGAAATTGAAGGCAACGAGATGGTTTATTATCATTCCGAGTAATTTCCCCTTTCAATTTAAGAGGGCGCAATTTCTGGTAAGCTTATGCGATGACCATCAACAAATCTTGAGGTCAAACAAACACTTAAAGCTGCAGGTTTCGATCTTAGGACTAGCTGTTTTTCGCATGGTCAGCTTTACGTCGCATGCTCACGAGTCACTGACCCTCAAAACCTATTTATTGTAGCACCTGATGAAAATACTCAGAGCTTCGTATGTATAGAAATTTTGTAATATCTTTCTATCTTTAGCATTTTTCTATTTTTCCTTAAGGCCAAGAGCAAAATACAACGCGGACGAAGTCGCGAGCGGGTCAGCTAGTATTGAATAAAATAGCTACAGCCGAGCCCGTAATAATTCCTATGCAAATAAACTTGAATTTAACAGTAGAAGTTTACAACTTTCCATTTATTCGCCATAGAGAAAATCGGGGTTGGTTACTTGGTACCGGACACGCCGCCATTGCAACTTTCCCGCCATTTCCTCGATTTGGCGCGCTACTGTTTATTTTTCTAAGTGTTGCAGCTTGAATACATTTAAAAAAAAGTTTTTTATCACTAGCAACGATCAGAATAATTGTGTTGTACACAATAATAAAACGTCTTTCTTTGCGTTTACTAAAATACAAATAACCAAAGCCAGTTAACTTTTAGGTGTAGGTACATGTTAGTGTTGTGTACACGGTTCATGTGTATTTTTTGTATGCATACACGATAAGCGTCGCTGTCGGGCGTTTGGGAGCGTTTAAGCGCCGGTTGAGAAAATCAATACAGAGTATCGTCTTGTCTGTCTCTATATTCTAGGTAACGACGTTCTAACTCCTCTCAAGCGGCCAACCGCGCGGTTACTATGCGGTTGACGTGCGGTGCCCACGACTATGAATGAACGTTGTTATAGAGACGGTACTTCGTGGATACTCGGTATTGTTTTTCTCAACAGCCATGTGGCGGTTGCGCGAAATCTTTCGCGCCGTATCAATGCGCCCGGAGTACTGATTTTATTGTTATTAAAAAAACCTAAAAATTCCTAACTACGCTCTCTGGGTACCTTATGTTTTCATGTTCATTCATTGTTATAGTTTAGACTTATAAAGCGAGTGGATAAAAGCCTCAATTTCAAAATACGTCAAAGATTTTTCAATGTTTTTTACCACGGTCAAACTAAGTCCGTTTTTAACACCGGAAGTCCCAAGTGTTGACTTCCTACTTGACCAAACACGAATCGCGAGCCCACAAGCTATTCTTGTGATTCAAGAGGTCCAACCTTTATTCACTCCTTGTCCTTATCAATCTAAAACACAATCTTTATTGCTTTCAACAGTGTATAAAAAGACATTTTCACTGTAGGTACCTGTATGTTTTTTTATATTTATACAATGGGCGGTCCGATTTCAATTGTTTTCAAATTTGTTTACATACACTTTAGGTTAGACTAGCAATGCGACTTTGCTTTCTGCAGTCTGGACAAAGATTCCTATAATTGGTGTGTATATAGATTAAGTAAGTAAATAGGTAGTTTTTCATTTTGTTCATATTAACAGAATAACGGCCTTGTCCACTTTTTGTATGGATCTTTATTCCGACTAAAATCTAAGCAGCCTAAAATGTTGTGTTCTCTGAAGATACAGGTGAGATTGAAGCCAAAGGATGGTCTATTTATGAAAAAAAACAGATACAAAAAAATGAAAAATATTCAAAAATTCTAAATAAAAAATATTATAAACAAAGGCCATTGCCTTTTATAAAGAATTTTTAATTGTATTTTTAATAAGTAGATAGTACCTATAAATAACATAAAATAATTTATATCAGAGTTATGTTTCTAGTACTTATTAAAAACATTTATTTAAAGTGTTTAAAGGCAGTTCCGTTAAGTGATTGTTCCCCACAGTAGGACCAAAATGTACAAGCTTATTAGTCCTAGTGTGGGTATTAAAACTATAAAATCTTTATCCACATAAAAGCCGAATGCAATGTCGAAATCTCACATACCTGAAATAACTGTTTTTATTTAACTTAAACGGTCTATAAAAAAGTTAAAAGTAAACACCCTTACGTCCACAAATAAAACGGTCACGTGCGCCCGACACCTGGCGGTCTGGGGTATTTCGGGTCTTCACAGTTTGATTTGAATAACTTATGTATTAATAGTGAAGAGTTCATTGAAACCTACAAATCAGTAAACTACAGTATCCAATTTTCAAAATATCGAATTGGATTCTGAAAATAAAATAACGTTGGTTGGAAATCCAGTCAATATCGAACCCAGTGCTTGAAAAAGTTACGCAAAAAAACATTTTGGACATTTTTATACAACATCATCTAGGCACAGCTTGAACTATGGGAACCAGTACCTGATAGAATGCTTTAAGTGTTTTTTGTACATACTTAGAATACAATATAACACCCAGACAAAGAACAAACATCTAGGTCCATCACATAAATGTATGTCTCGGTGGAGTTCGAATCCACAAACTACAGCACAAAAGGCTACCACTAGCTAAGCTGTGAGGCCAAAATTTATATATTTTGCAACACAGGTTTATATGTTATAGTACTGTTGGTGTACGCACTTACAAGAAGTTATAAGTAAATATTTGTGTACTTATCCATTTTCATTTATAAGTATACTTCATATATAAGTATATTTTCATATATAAGCAGAGAAATAGTACTGCAAAACGAATAACGGAAGACGAAAAGTATGGCTGTTTACAACAGAAGCTTATGTGCTTTTAGATTCAACAGAGCCGTACACTCCCAATCACTTTAACTCTTGCATCATCTATTCCACTTTCCGACCTTACTATATTCTCATAAGGGTCAAATTTGCACTTCTCAAATTGCAGTGCTTTATGATTATTGACGAGGCATCGACATGTTCTTCCGGCGAGTAGAACACTCTCTGCGATTAAATATTTAAATAGGAGTAGCGATCGAAATAAATTGTCTGGCTGCAGGTGCCTTGGTATGTTTAGGCCACTGTTCATAAACATTGGAACGGGAAGCGGTAACCGCAGCTAAGATAGCGGTAGGCATCGGTTATGTAAACAGTTCTAAAGTACCTAAGTAGGTACATAATAAAGTCTACATATCAATTTATTCCGTAACGCTCAAAATTTACCTCTGCTGTAGCCGGACGCTGTAGGGATTGAATTTCTGGAGTTCCTTCAAAGATTCAATAGATACAAAAATTTAATAATGTTCGTGGAAAACCACAGTTCATAGAATAGCAATCACAAGAATAGTAAATTTTTGGAAAACGTTTGTCAACTGGATCAAAATCAAAGTCCATCAACCGTTACGAACGTACCCTACAATGCACTGCTCTGCATCCATCAACCTGAGGCATACAGTTATATACTCGTATATAAGCCTCGTGTGTCTTTAATTTCACTGGCACCCACACCCTTCAAACCGGAACACAGCAAGTTCATTGGCGGCAGCAAATAGCCATGGTGGTAGTGCTTCCCCGCACGAGTTCTTCTTTTAAGCTCTACTACTACTCTATTATGTTTTCACTACTAATAAACAGTGATCTAGATGCGAATGCTTACAAAACGGCTTACATAAACAAGATTGTAATCCTCTAAAGTTTTAATTATTTTTAACCACTGGACTTTTTTACAAGGAAACGGATGGGGCTGGTGACTTTAAAAGACAAAACACGCACATTGAACACGCCGTGACAAACCTGTTTTCCAAGAAGCGACTACCGTCATATGAATCCCATAACTATCTATACTAATTATAAAAATCTTGTCCTGAGTGACTGTCTGACGCATAAACAACGCACAGCCTAAACCACTGCTCGTACGAACTTGAAACTTTGAGAGTATTTCTTTTGGTGCTTAGAAGTGTTAAGGAATTCCCAAAATTCAACCCCTAAACGTGTACAAGCGGAGGTTGGAGTTTGTATGAAAATAACTTAACGCGAGCGGAGTCGCGCACGTTTCGTTAGTATCAAATAATATAATTATAAATCGATATTTGCAGACGTTTCATAAATGAATATCTAATTCCAAACCAAGCAAATCTTGTACTATGGGAACCAGATAACTGATAGAAGCCTAGATTGCAAGCCCTTTTATAGGCAGTATGTATAAAAGAGATCGCCTTTACTTTACACGACTACATTCTTTATTCGACAACATAATTTTACAGTGATGACGCGGCATTAACGCCCACCGCTATGTAACAGCCGAGTGACGGTGACAGCTTCGTAAAAAACATGGTTTCACTGATTACTTTGTAAAATATCACCGCGTCGGGCTTGTAATTAGCCCACATTTAATTAAACCGCGTTCGAGCGAGTGTGAACATATCGACAGATTTCACAACATTTTTGTTGCTGGGTTTATTTTTCATCAGATTTTTTTTTTAAATTTTTTTCTGAATCAGCATTACCATTCAGCGTGGCAATACAGCCATTGATTTGGGAACGCTTCCGATTGGCACTGATCTGGATCAGTTGAGCTACCTTTAGATCGAACGGTCTGTAGATAGCTCAACTGTTCCATAATGTATTTTGTACATACCAATAATAAATACCTGTATTAGCTGTGATTTTTTTGTTAAATCTTAAATATCTTCCTGTGCTAACATGGCAGTACCAAAAATCTATCTCGTTCTATCAAATGAAGACTTATCTATATGGCCTTACCTATAATTTCTAAAATGTCTATCAATAAAAAAAGTATCTCGTGTCAAGCGCGACATATCCCGCATTGCACATCTTTCCCGCATTTTATTATTTGCCCGGCAAGTCATCTTTCACACAATTTATCCTTTTTTTCTTTGGTTTACCTCTACCCTCATGCAAACAAGCTGGAGGTCGATTTGTGAGTGTTCTTCCTAGGAGAATGCTTTATGTAAACTCCTGTAACCTTGCCACAGGAGCAATTGTTTTAAGCTGATGATATCTTCCTTACCTGAAAAGAAAAAAAACGATATAAATACCTTTTAATTTGGAATTTTGATGAAAACTATATTTAAAATAAAAAAAACGAATGGCTTCCCGCCTGTATCCCCACCCCACGCATAGTAGTCTACTATGCCTGAGATAGTAGATATCTCCTCAGACCTCTTAGTACCAAGTACCTACTAGAGATTATTCTCAGAGGTCAGAGAGAGAATCAGAGGTACGCCAAGTATTATATTTGGCACATAATGCACCCACATTTTATTAGTATGCTGTACGTAACAAGTTGCAAGTCAATCTCCGCTGCTAGAATATTAACTGATTTCCTTAATATGTTTTCATTCACCATTTGAGAGAACTGCCATTACACCTATAAATTTTTCGATAGAAAAATCCAAACTATATTATATAATATAACCAAACATATAGAAAAATCCAAACTATACTATAACTATATTATTTTATTCAGCCCGAAGAAGTTCCATGACTACAGGAATAAATATTTAGAACCCTCTCCATCTAATCTCCCAATCTTCTCGCGATCTTCATAATGCCATTGGTCCATCGGGTAACTTAAAAATAGTGTTGTGACGTCACATAATGACTAATTTCTGATAAACGCTGTGTAAGTAGGAACTTAACGTGATTTTAATAAGACCACCAACAATGAAATGATAAATCGGCTTGTGTAATACACCTTCGACCTTATTTCAACATGCTCGATAATTTAAGGCGGTTCTCGATACGTTTTTGATCTCTGTAAGATGCTATAGAACAGGAAACGTTAAATCTTATATGTCTTATGTAAACAAAGTAGCAGATTTCTATAAGATACGTTTTTTCATTAGGGAAATTTAAATCCAGTGAGAAAAATTTATAATTGCATCCCGAGCGTCAGCGAGGGGTCCTTAAAAAAACATTTTTTCCACGAAGGATTTACTTGCTGGAGAAAAGTACTGACTTCGCATAAAACACTCTGTTTTTCAAACTTCTTTACGAAAATAATAAATGAGTCGCCAACCGTACATGGCGGTGGCAGTTTTGTCTAAGCGAAAAAATTAAATACTCATTGTTGATTGTTTTACTGAGTTCAAATCAAATATGTCATGTTTTTAATAAAACAAAAGCCTTTTCCGGTCGAAAAAGGTGTAAAACCAATCTTTAGTGAATCATCATCAGCCTGTAGAAGTCCACTGCTGGACATAGGCCTCCCCCACACGATTCCAGGAAGAACGATTTTGAGCCCTTTCCATCCATCGACTTCCCGCAGTCCTAACAATGTCGTCAGTCCATCGGGTAGGAGGACGTCCTACGCTTCGTCTTCCGGTTCGTGGTCGCCATTCGAGAACCTTTATTCCCCAACCTTTATTAACCTTTATTTAATCAACCTTTATTTATTCAATTCTTTAGTGAATATTGACATAATATATCCACAAAATCACTCATTTCAATACGTAAACTGAAAATTACTATTACAACAATCAACATTATTGACAATACTTTCAACAGTACAACGTAACATCGATCAATCCATATCAAGCACATATAGCACCTTTCTACCAAATTACATGTTCCTTTTCAGTCTTTATAAAGTAACCCATCGGTTTCCTAAATTCCAAAGTCAATCTTGCCAAAGAGAATGGTCTCCATTGCCGATAGAGACGCCGACAATGGCGTTATAAAGTTTGATTTATGGTCACGTGGCGTGGGTTGGCACGACCATTTTATGGAACCAAAGGAATTTGTTCAATTATCGACCTGTGAGTGATGTACGAATGTCGGATACTGATGGATTGGGAACACAAGAACACTTCATAAAAGTAGTGATACAAAACGCTATTCATATCGATCGACTATTAGGTTTTTATTTAGATCTAAGAAAGAAAGAAAGAAAGAAATTGATTTTCGGGAATTCCTTTCTTAGTACACCTCTACGCACAAATAATAAAACGTTTAAACGACGAATAATATAAAAAAAGAGGGTCTGAAAATTTTCCCCAGAAAGAATATCATCCAAGTAAAAGTTAAAGTCGGTTTCACAAGTTTTTAAACTTAATCTTACAACTTATAGAGCGGAGTTGTATACCTAAGTACGCACCAAGACAAATATATCTTGACAAGTCTCTACAACCAGGTTTATATGTCACACATATACATGTCATTCTGTTAATCCAGAGTCCTGACTGAGAACTAAGATTTCTATAAGTATAGATATAATGTAATGTACCTCATAGCTGCTTTGCCATGAATTCACCAAGTCCAAAATGGTGAAATTACAGGGACATAAGCCTTAACATTAGTATTCCTCAGATTGCTGGACGCAGGGAAGTGCTTCGTAGGGCACGTAACTATCGTGTGTGACCTACAAGACAATGCTTTGTTGTGATGTATACCACTTAACATCCAGTGGGCCATATGCTTGGTCCACTAGCAGTAGCATAAAAAAAACGAGCGTGCTTTAGACCACAAGACTGAAGTAAAACTTCTTTAATATACGAAACGTAACTGGCTATGAGAGAAAGAGAGAAAGAACAGTGCTTTCATACCCCCTCCATGGTAGCATTAAACGTTTAACGCAACCTTGTTGGAAGTCGCATTAGAAGTATTACTTCAAAAAAACCAAGAAAATATCTTGTGCCTGGAATCTTGTAAGTTTAAAATGGCGATTACTATGTAGAAGGAGAAGCGGAAGCTGTCTGTTTTATTTCGCCTGCTCCAAACTTAAGAGCGGTATTAAATTAGCATGTATAAGACGCAGGGGTGTTTGAGGCAAATAGTTCATCGGATGCTTTCGCTCCGTCGTCTGTTGTATCTATTATGCTAACGAACGTCTGACTTTAGTGATAGCTTAATAATATTGCAGCAGGAACACTTTTTTTGCAGGAAACTTGCAAAACGCTCGTACTTCGCGTGAAGCTGTTTTCACACAAACTTCAACCCTCGCTGTACCCGCTTACGGATTGAATTTCTAGAATTCCTTTCTTAGTACACCTCGGCGCACCAAGACAAATATACCCTGAAAACTTCAATTCTCTACGATCAGTGGTTTATGTTGTGCGTTGCCTATGTCAGCCAGGAGAAAGATTCTTATAATTGGTATAGAGTGTGAGCTAGTGTTCGTTTGCTGGCTTTGCTTGCGTACCTGCAGTATTATAAAATATATCCTCAAATAGCAGTATCTGCTATTTGAGGATATATATCGTATATGGGGATTAAATCCGTGAGGCTGTTTCAATTTTTATTTGTAAATACATACATAGAATACAATATAACACCCAATCAGAAAACAAACAATTATGTTCATCATACGAATGTTTATCCTCGGTCAGGATCGAACCCACAACCTACAGCTAAGAAAGTAATGCTGCTACCAAATGAGCTGTAACGGCTGTTAAGAATAAGGGGCTAGAGTGAACCAGCTGTGTGAAAGGTTCATTTACGTAAGTATTTTGCCAGATTCTATAGACTGTAGTCTTCTATTTTATAAAATAAACTCTTGTTTCAACGTTAAACGCAGAAAGTGTTCACTTAAATATTGTAGTTTAGCTAATATTTGCTCTCCTAAGTGGCTCGAGCTAGATAATAGCTGAGGATAAGATTTCAAACGTTATATTACATCGCAGTATAAAAAGGTCTAGACAATGTCAATTCGCCTCAAAGCTATTCTATTCGTAAACGCACTATTTAGTTGCCGGCATCATTCCCATTTGTTAGTGTAATAAGAGGAAAAAGGGAGCTCTCTAAATAAAATGATTCGTGGACGCGTTAATACGTTAAACCACCGGAACCACGGGTAAACATTGAAAAATAACACATCAATCTAATTCTTCCCCACACAATAAACTTGCGGCAAGTGAAACGTTTTTCTCAATACCGGAAAACTCCATTAAAACAGGAAACTTAAGTGAAAAAGACATTATCATTATCCTTCAAAAGATTCAAGCGTGCCATTCGTACGTAGAAAACCCACCCACTGCGTCACAAAGGCTCCCCTGTCTATTCGAATTTGTCTGAAAATAAAAATAGTAGGCACCTGCAACTAAATGCATTCGGGGTTTCGTAGAACGGAAGACGGCGGTGAATTTCTTACGTCATTGCTGATAACAGACCAATTCTATAAAGATCTGGATGCTGATGGATGTTTCGAGACCATTTGGAAACTATGGCATAGACTATAGAGAAACGTGCATGGTTTCGTTTGCGTGCAGCTATTGTTATATTGAATTTCAATAAATTAAAATAGAAAATACCTCAAAATATACCAGGGTAAGATCCCTAGTAAGTATATTAAAAGCATTTTCCATTTTAAGTATTTTTTACTTGGTTTTGTTTAGGATTTCGTACAGTTTATCCAGACATAATGAATATGTATTAAAATTGCAAGAGTCTTCAGAGTAGAATTTAGATATTTGATAAAACATATTGCGTAAGTGTATGACGTAATAAACTCATCGCAGTCTCTTGCTTTCAGGAAGGGGCGTTTGAAGTGCGCTCATTTTGCGCGCTCGAGGGTGACATGTCACGTCGTATCGTTACATACACGTGCTCGTGGTTTGGGAGGATTCAAATAGTGGAGGTTCTGCAGTACCTAACGAATTTAGAAAATTTTAGAATCTGTTCTTGACATGGTCACGTGAGACTGGCGTCTAGATTTATCTAGATTTAAGATCATCTTTACTGTATTATTAAATAAGTTATCTTTTTACTTGGACTTTAAAAAATGCACCAATGAGATGGACGGGCCAAATCAAGGTTGCCATTGATGTTCATACCAACTAATATGCCATGGGAGCAGCATTGCGGAACGAGTGACGGAGGATTGTAGGAGAATCGTAGTCACTATCTCAACATGATGACATGAGGTCATCAAACAAAGATTCTTGACAGAGTTGACCTCTTTGTCAAAGTGTGTAACGACCAAGACGGCTGTCATAAATTAGAAAAAAACGCGACAGTGTTTGGCAGTGTTCCACTTAGAGCTAATCAAAATATTATATGCTAGCGGCTCGTTCTGGCTTTGCACGGGTTTTAGTAAAGATCCCTAATTTTTTTAAAATATAATATAATAGCCTATGTCACCCGGGGATAGTGTAGCTTCCCAACGGTGAAAGAATTTTTCAAATCGGTCCAGTAGTTTCGGAGCCTACTCAATGCAAGCAAACAAACAATCAAATCTTTCCTCTTTATAATATTAGTAGAGAGATATACAGAATATAATTTACGCTAAACAACCATAAAAATAATTATAAATTTTTATTCAGAAAAACAACACAAAAATAAAGTAGTTGTAACAAGTATTAATTCGCAATAACATTTTAGTTTCAAAACAAACATCACCCCTGTGGGGTAATAAGTAAATAACAACAGACTACTTAGGGAGGGTCTCTCTTCCATACATCACAGTCTCATATGCAGCGTGCGTGAGAAGCGTGCGACTTACTCGCGCATGTGCATTCTATTGTCCATGCGACGACCCGGGTAAAAATAATACTCCCTTTTATGACGCTATGGGGTTCCTACACAAGGGTAAACTACTCAATATCTCTATAAAAACCCTGTAGAAAATTCAGATCTAGTAGTATTTTTTACATTACTATGCAAACTTCCACCGAAAATTGGTTAGAACGAGATCTAAAGTAGTTTTTTTTAATACGTCATAAATCGTAAACCGCAATTTACCTTTCATTCAATCAACTCAAACATTAAAAAAAACAACAAGTACAACAACAACAAGTTACAACAAACTACAAGAACTTTTATATTATGTTACTTGCTGCTACGGAACCCTTCATGAGCGAGTCCGACTCGCACTTGGCCGCTTTATTTGTTGTTTTTTTTTGTACGGAACCCTTCTTGCGCGAATCCGACTCCGAACTTGGCCGGTTTATTTTAGTCTAGTCGTCTAGTCTAGAGAAAGGCCTACATTTAGCAGGGCTGATAAAGTGAAATTTAATCATAATTACTCTTTTGTCACATAAAGTTATAAAAATAATTCGATTATAAATCATTTAAATTTATTCCTACATGTATCGTTACAATGTTTTATGAGTGTGCTCCACCTATCACCGAGTCTGCTATTTTCACTGAATGAAACCCAACGCCTAGTGTTCAGTCTATTCCGGGTCCAATTTCCAGGCATACGTGTTTGTTTTCCAAACAGTGTTATAACTTCGCAACGGCTAATACACGCTCCGTGTTCCCTTCTAGTTAGATGCAGTTGTTTCATTGTTTGTACGACCTGTTACATGTTATTAAACAGTTCACAACATTTGAGGAATAGGTCTGTTGGAAATGTAATTTAGAGCATAAACTTTACTTGCTAAATTTATATCACAATATTTCATAGATACTGCTTTTTAGTAGAAGTTAAAGCACATTGTGAAAGGGTTTGTCCACTAGTTCGGCTAAAATGTACAACGCGACAAAATTTTGTCTACTCGTTATCTTGTGCAAAATAGAGATATCTCTTTATATCTTCCTGTGCTAACATGCCAGTGCCAAAAATCTATCTCGTTCTGTCAAATGAAGACTTAATGCTTATGTTTAGCTTATCTGTGGGTCTTTTATCTCTTATTTCTAAAATGTCCACCAATAGAAAAAATATCTCGTGGCCAACGCGACATATCTCGCGTTGCTCATCTTAGCCCGACAGGTAATGTGTCAAAATGTTGTCTACTCTTTTTCTCTTGCAAATAGAAATATCTCTTTGTCTACCTCTGCTAACAAGTTAATGTTAAAAACCGATTTCGTTATTTCTAATGAAGACATAGTGTTAATGTTTAGTCTATATATGGGTCTTTTGTCTACTGTAAACTGCAAAATGAAATTAAAATCTTGGTTACTGACATTGGATTATAAAGAAACCGAAAAAATTCTTCAAATTGAATGCTAATGCACCGCATAACGTCCTCTACCTAATAATGAGAGTTGTACCTACTCTAAACTGTTATACCTATTGTTATTTCACTTTTTATTTTTGCAGAGAAAATTTTCTTACTCTATGTTTGCTTAGTTAGTTTACGCTGTTGATTACCTACCTATTACTCTTAGCTTTACCCTGTTTTTACATTGTCTATTTTTTATATTATTCCTAGCTTTACCTTGTTTTACATTGCCTATTTTTTATTCTAATAAGTATACTTATTTTATTCTTTGTTTACCTATGTATTATTTGTGCGAGGCGAGGGGAGGGCGCTGAGGTTCGGGAAACAGATTTTCTTGTCCGAAACTCAGAGTTCCAAACCATGGAATGTCTTTAGTTTACATAAGTTACTTGATGACATTTTGTTTGTACAGTTTTTCTGAACAATAAACGTTATATTATTATTGTCTACAATTTTTAACATGTGCAACAATAGAAAAAAGTCTCGTCTCAAGCGCGACACATCATGTTGCACATCTTATAGCCCGGCAGGACTACCACGTACCTATTTCTGTCGCCAAAGTCATGCTTGCATTGCTGTATGCTGATTTGAAGGGCATAGCACCACAAGCACGTCAGTCCATTTAAAGGATGTTAAGGCTCATGCCTTAACATCCCTAGATTTTAGTAGATTTTAGTTGGCTTAGTTTCAACCCCTGCCAAGGCCAATAATTTACAAAGCGAGATTCGATATATTCCACTCGTATTCGTCTAACCCCACTCGATCAACAATCCACAGTATTTCAAACATAAACTGTAATTATTGTGACAGCAAACGGTCACAAATGCAGATGAGACCAAATAAAAAGCTAAAGCCACATTATGGGGCAAATAAAAACTTATTACAAATATCAACTTGAAGCCGAATTCGGAGAATGCTCAGGAAAATCCAATAACCGAAATGAAACGGCGGAAATTATTCGCGTAAAGGAGATTATTGCGAGCGAAGTCGGCGGAGACGGCAAGTTTGGTTCTAATGCGAAAATCGATAAAAGTAATATTTTATTTAGCCTTGTTTTGTGAAACAGGACGAAACATGGTAATGAATGTGATGCTTAGCAGGTATTTGCACATTATATTGTATCCTAAATACACATAGGTATAATAGAAAAACGCGCGAGACTTAGCTCGCGTGAAAGTAATTTCAAAGAAACTTCAACCCCCGTTTTACCCGTTTAGGGGTCAAATTTCGGGAATTCCGTTAGTAAACCTCTATACGTCTATAACGACGTGACGCTGGCAAAAATGTCCAAACAAGGACGATTGCCATAAAAAAAAAACCTCTATACGCATCACGATGAATATACCTTAAAAATGTTAAGTCTCTGCGACCAGTGGTTTAGGCTGTGCGTTGTCTATATATCAATCAGTCAATCAGTCAATCAGTCAGTCAGTCAGTCAGTCAATCAGTCATTCAGGACAAAGACTTATATTGGTAAAGATAGAACATGCGATCAAGCCAATTAGGATTTTTTTATTTGTTGACATTTTTACACAACATCGTTTAGCCAAGCATATTTAAACAGAGACGCCTCACGACCTTAGGCACGGCAGATAAGCACTAAGAAATCTTGGAAACGACTATTTGAGGATGTCTAAGGGGGTAATACTAAACCACCTAAGATTGTCTAAGGTTTAAATAAATAAATAAATAATGCTGGACACTCCATACAGCATCATCGAGCCCCAAGCTAAGCAGAGCTTGTGTTATGGGTACTAGATGACTGATATACTTAATACAATACACTACATACATAGATATTTTTATTATACATAGAAAATACCCAGAACACCCGGAATAAATATTTGCAGATCATACAAACATTTATCCCAAGGCGGGAATCGAACCCGCAACCTCCTGCGTCGCAGGCAGACATTCGTCCGCCGCGCCACATCGGTCGTTATGTAAGTGGAAACGGGAAATGAGCTTTGTAATGACTTCTGAGAGACTATCTCACGTGTTATACCAAATGTACTATTTGTAGAAGACGTGTTGTACATATTTTGTAGTAGATGTACTATGAATCGATATTATTTATGCATTTTGTCAAGCTACAAAATATCGTGAAAAACTAATGATTTATGTATGTAACTAGCAATTTCGATATTCTATTCAAAGCGCGATGCATGAAAATTGGTTTTTCCAGTCTACGCTTTGACAAAGCACTTTTCCATCTAACATTGTTCCACGGTCAAAGGGTTTTATAGTGCTAATTTGTGGTTGATGGAAAAAAATATTATGTATCTATGTTTACAAAAAAGGCATTGACGTTTGCTACTCCTGAATATTCAAACGCGTCTCAAATTTCAAGTTGCGATTTTTTGACAGTTTGCAATGAAAATCTATCAAGAACTCGTCACTTGAGACGAGCTTAAATCTGAAATGTATTCGAGGGTCAAGTCTCACAAAAACTCCTAATTTTGCGTAATTTTGGTTTTGAAATATTTGTAGAAGTCCAAGGAAGGTTTAAAAGGTGAAACAATATAAAGAAGATAACTTTTATTGGCGGTACGAAGTTCGCCGGGTCAGTTATAAATAATTAAAAAACTACCGTAATTTTTTTAAATACAATTTGCTGATGAGCAAGCACATGGCCTCCCTTCACCTATAACAAAGCATTACTTTGCACATTCTTTAGGAATGTGCCCGATGCACTTTTATATTCGTAAAATCAACGAAGGACTGTTCGATATAAGCTAAGATGGAGTTCTTTCCTACCACATCATTCTTTCGTTCTGATCTAATATCAATTACGGTAAACTCTTACTTCATGTTATTTTTTACATTGAAATTATATAATTATTCGTTTATCGGTCTAGATACGCCTCACCTGTACAATTGCGTTCAAAGAAAGTAAAACCTTTTATTAGTTTTCATTATCGTGAGACGTATTAAATAGGTAAGTGGCTTAATTGGTATACTTATAACGGTGTAGCTACCTACTACGAAAAGTGGGCATGTGCTAACTTGTAATCTTATCTCTTATTAAATCTTTGTCCAATATAAACATAGCAATAATCTCAAAAAAGGTGACTACGGGAAACCCCTCCCTCTCTCAAAATAGGGGATACCTACGGCCAAGCAGTACACAAAATGATTACTAATTATAAAACAAATATGTATATTTTATGCATCATTTTAAAGACTCTTTTCATTTAAGGACTGCTTGAGAAAGATTGCTATTTAGCGATAAGACCTCCCATTCTATAATACAGCTAATATTTATCTGTTATTTTATGACTTAAGAAATGCTCATTCAGTCATCATATTACTATCCTAACGTATTAATTTCACGCCTGTTATGTCCCCATTTATCAGATCGCTATTATAACAGCTTTCACATCGATTCTGTTAAATTGAAAGACTAGTGTCGTTAATTAATAAACGAGCAATTATTGATACCAGCCTGTACAATAGAAAACGTACTTTGGCACAGAAGTGATAACTAATATAATATACCAGGTACACACACACAGGTTTATACACGTAATTGTCACGTGATTTTTATCACTTTTTATAATATTATCCCGGATTCATCACAAGTCACAATACATCAATCTGGTTGGTTATTTACTAAAGGAACCAGGCCAAAGACAGTAAGTAGGTTAGTAACTCATGATCATTACCTACTTACAACTTCACTGCAGCAGAGGCCTCCTCTATATGAATTTGAGCCCTTTCTCTACTAAAATCCTATCTAAAACTGTATTAAGAGTAGCTTTCCCGAATTCATCTTCCCACTAATAGCTTTACCACCATCAAACACGTTGATCCAGGTCCAGTGAGCAGTAGAATCTACTACTACTACTAATGTTTTTTTATATTGGAAAGCTTTTGCTGTGCCAACATAAAATGCAAACACTTGCTCAATGAAGGCGAATGAATAAATGCGATTCGCTCACAACTGTTATAAGGATGTGGGCCTCGATTTATTTGGCGAGAGTCGGCTGATTTTTCCTCTTCCACTACGTAAATCATTTCCAGAACCCCGGAACGCCCGTTTTGTACACGTTTCATACACTGCAAGTGACAGAAAATGTATTCGTTTTGGGCTTAAAAGTTTATAAACATGCAATTGTTTTTAATGATTGCAGCTGTTCTTGCAATAAATCATATAGGGAAGAAATAAAGTGAAATTGTTCTAACATCTTTAGACACCCAAATCTTATTAGAACCAGAAATTAATGATCTTACCCGATTTTACACTTTTTTCGAACACAAAAATGAGAATTAATCAATCTTTGTATTAAATATATAATATATGAGTAACATTGTACCCCATTTTTAATACCCGCTAGCTAAAAAAATATTATTTTCAGTTTTCTTGTGTTCCCGCAGTGTACGTCTTGGAATCTTATTTGCCAGTTTAAGTCCGTTTTGCAAGAAAAATCTAAGCGATTTGCTTTGCTGGCAGTGTGTAGCAGTGATTTTGTACAGATGCACAACATTCCGTGTAAAACACGGAAAACTCGTGAAATTCTTTTACACCGAAATAAATATTGTAAGTAATCGAAATAGCTAAAGTTATTTCACTGGTGCAAAAGTTGAGTTTGAAATATTTCACACTAGGCATACAAATCTGAAAAACTAATGGACACACAGGTTTGTGATGGATGGTACAAACAAAGAGAGTGCTGGACACTGCTGTATGAAGTAAAGTTTAAATGATGCTAGAATAAATTATACACAGCTTGTGCTATATGTTGTATATACCGCAGAGTTTGTGCTAGGGATGCCGACATATTATAGGGGAATATATTTTTGTAGTTATGATGACTTTATATAACTTCAAAGCAAGTGTTACGACCTATCTGGGTTTGATAATTTGACGAGTTCCAACCAAAATGTTTAATTAAAATCTGAGTTTGAGGATTTGGAATCTACAGAATTAATTTCGCATCAATTTCGGAGAGCGCGGTCACAGATGGAACACTGTTAATTAATTTATTATTGTATTCCATAGAAATGTTACATTCTGTACCCATAGCACCTTTTCCTGTAGGGTTAAGATGTGCAACGCGACAAAATTTGTCTACTCGCTTTTTCGTGCAAAATAGAGGTACTATTTTATATTTGTACCTTAGTTGTGCTAATATTGCAGTTGCAAAAACCTATCTCATTCTCATGCATAAAGAGATATATTTCTCTTGTTTGCACAAGATAATGAGTAGACAAAATTTTGTCGTGTTTCACGTCTTAGCCCGACAGGACTCGCATGAGCATCTTATGTAAGCCAAAATTAATTTGGTTTATAAGAGGGAGGTGAATAAAAATAAATAATCTGGTAATCTAAACGCCTCATGATAAAACCACGCCTCGCCAGGTA
Organism: Electrophaes corylata; assembly: GCA_947095575.1. Taxonomy (NCBI): domain Eukaryota; kingdom Metazoa; phylum Arthropoda; class Insecta; order Lepidoptera; family Geometridae; genus Electrophaes; species Electrophaes corylata. Next base: position 9,533,820 of record OX352711.1, on the reverse strand, counting down.
TTTTATAAATTACGCCCCATAAAATTTGTCTCCTGCAAAAAGAACTGCAATTCTGCAGTTTTACCCCTATCTCGCGACCTACCACGCGTTCACAAGTATTAATTTACGAGCCATTAATCGTCGAATGTCCCATATATCTTGGGCCGCTGCTGAGTTATATTTAATCATTTTATTATTGCTTTCATAACTCAATCCGGATATGCAACCGTGTGTAGTTAATTTTAAGCTTTTCCACGAATGAGTAATTATCGATGGTCCAAGTTAGGTTATTAGGATGTCCTGAAGTATTACAATAAATCTTAACCGTTGGTCTAGTGGTAGCGTGAGTAATGTGAGTTAGAATCCTGGGTGTCTCTTTTTTATGCTACTTCTAGTGGAACAAGCATATGTTACATGCAGCCATATGGCCAATACAAGTCCTGGTTTCTGATAAAAAATTGAGTGTGAAGTGTGCTGCAGCAACAAATGGGCAACTAAGCATAAACGTAGATATAACTAGTCAATACAAGGTGATTCTTTACTTGTTTCTTCATTTATTTTAATAAAAAAACTTGAAAAACTATACATTCAAGAATGTCTAATCTAGGTGTGTCAGTAACACAAGAACGACTGAACTAGGTTCAAAGTACTTTTATCAATAACCAAGCCAGGTAGAGCATGTCCAACCACTCTACTTATCAGCTGACTGACATGTCCACGATATAAGATACAAGCAATGCTTACCATCGACGTGATAAATGCTTATCAGAGTCTAAAGTGTCACAAACAAGGGTACGACGCATGTGTGTAATGTACTAATGTTACAATTAGGTCGAGAGAGTTGATGTTAGTTCTGGAACCCAATTTTGGTAACAAAGTATCGTAAAATACAGGCTTTGATTGTGCAAATCTCCAAATGGTATTTTTTTAAATTGATATTTCAGATAAGCCCAATTTTGACACTTCAATTCTTGGTTCAATCTCGTCTCAGATCTTAAAAATTAGGAGGGTTGAGCGTGAGACCCCGTAGGTACAATATTTTTTATATACTTAATAGTAAGTGTAGTTATTCAATAGTAATTTTGATAGCAGGCTCATAGTATGGTCATCAGGTGGGCTAAAAGTCATTTTCGTAAAAACTTCATCAAATTCCAGTTTCAATCTCGTCTCAGTTCAAAAATACTTGGGTTTCTGATGACTAAACATAATTTAATTAATTTTATTTATGAATGATGAAACTCCTTTTTGGTATACTTTGATGATGATCGTATTTTGTGTAATTTATTAATTAACTAATTTTATTTTGGTTACTGCGATATCGATCCTAGTTTTATTTAATTTGCTCTTAATTTTCTTTCAGAACACACCGATTCTGGGACAACCTATGTATGGATTTAGATCATAGAAATAACAAAGGGGTCAGATAATAAAATCAGTACGTCGCAGCGGCATGCCTGGCAAATGTCGCAAAGTGGACCGTTTATCACGGGGACAGAACTATCTCAACTGGGACATGGGTGCCGGAACGACCCAACTTAGCGTGTTATCTCCGAGAATGGATGAAAATATTATACCCTAGTTTGTGTGTGGAAAGCTATTTCTGAGAGCAGGGTTCTTTGTGACACTAATTCTGGATATTGTATAAGGGGTTTGCCAATGCTTATATGTTGGTAAAACCCCATATACAATAAAATATATGTCGTTTTTTTACCGTTTATAGGTAAGCGTTTGACAGTAATCTTACCTAAAGTGTTGTGATGCGGTCGACGATGTAGCATGCTTACCTAGAAGATAACTGATACTTCAAACTAACTCAACTTATACTTTTGAAAACATCCAAATAATCAGAAAAACCGACGACGTTTGACCGTTTGAGTATAATTGATAATTATCTACTGATTTTCTATCAGTTGTCATTAGTCTCCTAGTTCATATTACTGACTATCTTTAAACACGTTTAAACAAATAATAGAATGGACTTACGCGTAACCCATGTTTATAGTAGGTAAGTTAACAATTACAAATACAATAAATATGTAAATTGCTAATAAAAGTATTCAAAAAAATAAAAACAGATTATTCATTTTATATGCACATAATATCGTTTATGTATGTACCAGCTAAAGCAGTCATAAAGCTAGGTTAAAAACCTTTGGGTAGCCAACAACTCTGTCACAAGAATCGGCAAGCTTATATGAATATAATAAAATGTGGTTTAATGCCGTCTCAAGTGCTCCAGCTCGCGTAGCAGTACAATACATTGAGCAATAGACAAATTATTCGGTGGTGTCTGAACGTGCCGGCACAAAGACGTGTCTGCCTTGCGAATCGTTGACGTGTTGCTCCCAATCGTAAACTTCTGCCTACGCGGCCTAGTAAGGCACTGACACACCAGGCCTTCTCAATCTAAAAAAAACACAAAAAACTATGTATTATGACAACCAGATAGATTATAGAATACTTTATAGAATAGGTACATACATACATTTTTTTATAAATAGGTACAACACAACATCCAGACACAGAATAAACATCTCTAGGAACAAAAATCTGACTCAAGACGTCGAAACTACACGAAGATAAAAACTATACACACACTATTTTAATAAGATAAGTTGGTTCTAAAATACTCTCTGATAAAACACATCGAAATATGAAACAGGATATACCTTTTCATACCAAAATAACAGGCAAATCAAGTCTTATTCGAAATGGTAACAGTGTGTCTACAACTTTACTCGGCTGTCTCTAACCGCGGATTACTCCCTGTTACAGCAGAACAGGAAAGGCAATAAACTCAGGCTTGAACTTCAGCTTATTGTTTCTATTGAAGCACATTTCGCTGGAGACAAATCTTCAGAGCAAACTGCTCAGTTCTACCTATTTATACATAGCTAGCTACCTGCCCTGGCTTCGCACGGGTAGCCTGTTATTCATTGATATTGTAGCTTTTTTTGTACGACTTGCTGATGGAACAAGCAGATGGCCCACCTGATGTTAGGTGGCTACCAATGCCTGTAATAGCTTTTTATGAGTAAAATAAGCGCAACTTCGTTCGCGTCAAGGTATTTTCATACAAACTTCGACGCCCGCTGCATTTCTTTAGAGATTGAGAATTAGGTGAGAAGTAGGTACTCCAAAGTATCATTAAGACAATCAAGATAGTTATACCCTGAGAAATTCAAGCTTTTTCGACCAACAGTTTTGGCTGTGCGTTGTCTACAGGTATGTCAGTCAGCCAGGACAAAGACTATTATAATTGTCAACAGTCAAGTCCACAGCTTGACATTAGACTTATACTTGGAGATCGCAGTATACGTGTTCCCATAGTCGCCTTTTACGACAGCCATATGAGGTAAGGAAGGTGTTCTATTCTATGGCGGAACCTCGGTTAATTGGTATAGATATTCTGTGCAGTTAACCCCTTACACAGATAAAAAAAAAATCTTTAAAACGATATGAATCTTATCCTCATACCTTGATCAATTCATTCAATTAAATTTTAAATTAAATTAATTTGATTAAATTGAATTAAATAATTTAAATTTTTGAACATCGACATAATATAAACCTACCAAATTTGATGCAAATCAGTCCCCCGTTCATGTATTTCTGTTGGCATCAAAATCCAGTCGCATGTGACAAATATGACAGATTTGCTATAGAAAATCTGTCATATTTGACACATGCGACAAGGTTTTGATGCTAACAGAAGTTACGTGATCAGCCCCCTGATCATTAGTTCGAAAATTATACTAGAACAATACACGCCCGCAAGTTGCCACAAAGATCTTTGATCACTTCGTTCTCCCGAGCAAGCAGTATCCCACAGAAAATACTCACATATCTCAAGTACCACTTACACTAGTAGCAAACTGACTTTGAAATTGCTTGCCCGGAAAATAAAGCTATTGCCACTTTCACTTCACGAAGAACATTTTCATTCTAACTTCAGATAAAATAAACTGATTCAACGAGCAAATTTTAATTTTGTGCTTCAACGTTCACGCCGTTGATCAACGTGATTGAAGAAAACAAGAAAATGCTTTACTGTTAATAGAAAACCTAGTTTAGATCGTAATTGTAAATTCTCTCGAATTGATTGTAATTTACAAAAACACCTATCCAAATTGTGTTTCAGAGTTTATAACAAGAGTAGGTTGTTAGGTAAGAGCTTAAGTGCTTAGGTCTTAAAACTTCTGTTTAAGCCTACTTTACGAAAACCCATCTTGCCTCACTTTGGCTTAGCGATTTATATACTTTTTTGAGCTTACGCTTGAGTCGAGAAACCCTTTACATTTTTATTATTATATACATATTTCTAAGAAAACCTTGAGTATTTTTTTATAAGTGATGTTACCACTTAACATCGGGTAGGCCATATGCCTGGTCTACCAGCAGTAGCAAAAAAAGATAGTACCTTAAAACTAGCTCCTGAGAGCTCAATTCCATTCGACAAATTCCACACTCAACATCGGATATCTATTGTTTTTGGCTAAAATTCTCCAAGCCAATATTATTTCTAAGCTCAGTAGCATAAATCCTATTTTACTTTGATAGCAAGTTGCTTTAACCCTATGGTTTCTGGACTTGGACGCAAAAGACATAAAACACAACGATGTGAATGTGTATGTGTCGTCGTCGTGGCCCTGACAATACCTTTATGTTACGATGCATTATCTCAGCAATTTGCACTTGCTATGCAGCAATAACTTTAGTTCGAAGTCAGAATCAGAAGGTGCATATCTTGTGCTTAGCCTTTGCATGCGCAAGTTATAATAACATCAGTTTGATGACTGAGTTTAGGATAAGAGGTTTTACTCTTAAGATTAGAGAATGCTGGAGTTCTTTTGTATGATTGCTAGTGGAAATTGCAGATGACCCATCCGGTAATATGTATTATTGCTTTGCAATTCACGTTCGTCAGAAACATACCTACCCTATAATGCACTGTTCTGCGTCCAACAACCTAAAGCATTGGAGTTATGCTTTATGTGCCTGTAATTACACCGGCACCCACACCCTTCTAACCGGGACACAGCAAGCTGCTTGGCGGCAGAAATAGGTATGGTGATAGACCAAACGAGCCCTTTAATAAGAGCATTACATCTACTAAAACTACTTACTACTCTAAGATGGGTAGACATTTTTTTACTAACAGATTTAAACTATTTGAAACTGATTTTAATGCCTATCGATAATGAGAATAGGTATAATGTAAAAAACTCATAGCACATTATTATGGACACTATGAAGACAAATAGCCAAAGGTATATAATTCGTATCTACACCTGCTAGGAAAGTGTGAATTACTGATGATCGTAGCGTGTACTTTAGTTAATACACACTCATAGCTCAGATTAGAAGAGACCTCACCATTATGAAAATCTTTAAATTTGCTGCTTCTTTGATCACAGCTAAGACAAGAGTCTTATCTGTGGCAAACAAACGTGGTGTACACGGTTCCGATCAGCTGTTTGTAGGTACAGAACACGCTGATATGAACAAGCATCTAAATCATTACACAGAAGTTATAGCCACCGTTTACGCCTCCGCATGAGCAGTTTGCCAAACTAACATGTTCAACCTGTGTCCGTAATGGAAGGTTACTACTTAGAATGAATAATCGCTTTAAAAAAATTACATCTCTCACGTTTTAATTCCAGTTCCAAGGCTCAAGTTCAAGCCATGCCGCTAACAACATTCATCTCCCTTATAATACCGTTTTCTGACAAACGCTATTGTTAATTTCAATCAAAGATTTATCACCAAGTTTATTTCTATTTGAAAAGCTATTGTTACCATTCGAATAATGTTAAGTCGTAAAGTCTTTGTGGTAATGATTTTACGGTTATGTTCGTTAAATTGAATATCTGTTCGTTGTCTTGGCACCTCTCGTGTGAATTCTTGGTTATAGTTCTTTGGTAGAGCAAGCTTCAGGCATACAATTATATTTTCTTTATTATCATCTTAGCTGCAGCCAGAAGAAGTACTTACAACGACTAACAGACTAAACACTATGATGAATACGCTAGATTCACTCTCGAGCACTCATTTGATCAAAAAAATATTAGTAAGTATTCCATCAGTTATCGTTCAAGCTAGTTAGTACAAGCTATGATTAGTTTGGGGCTAGATGATGTGCAAAGACATCCACAAATATTTATTATTATTTATTCGAAATTCCTTGAGACAATAACGATGACTTATGCTGACTTTTATTTCAACCCTATAGGTTTTCTTCTACTACCCTTTGTCAGCTGTCATATCTGTACTCACTCCTTTCTTATCCATGTCATCTTTCACTTCATCCATCTTTTCTTTGGTCTCACTCTACCCACATATCCATTCACATTCATATTCATCACTCTCTTGGTAACAACTTTCGTCCCTCTTCATAGTATGCCTGTACCACGCTAGCTTATTAATTGCTCTTTAATCTTTCTATCACTACTGCTACTTTCAAACTTCTCCTGATGTACTCATTGCGTATCTTATCCGTTGTATTAACTTCACACATCCATTTCAACATTCGCATCTCTGCCGCATGCACCCTTTTTTCATCTGTTCCTTTTTTTACTGTAGTATGTAATCTAAATGCTAACTACAATAAAGGACTTCATCTGTTTCCTTCAGTTTTACAGCACGGTATAAATAATCTAACGCTTGTTGCATTGATAGCTCACAAATAGCCCTTGTTTATTATCTCAGACGTTTATTGGTTTTATTGAGCATGTTAAAGTAAAATAGACGTTTTGTAATTTAAATTAAATAAACGATCTCATTTTAAGATAACATCTTGATCGAATTCTTACATTTTTATAATGAAATTGAATGGCATACTTTGATCAGATTTATGTTAAATCCATTCCAGGGTTCAATGTTCTCTAATTTCAATCAATGGTTGACCTTTTTACATATTTTACAAACTAGTTGCCCCACTCGCGACTACGTCAGCGTGGTTTTTCATAGATCAATGCAACCCATACTTTGTTTTAAGTTGATCTACAATCTACAAGCTAACTTATTTTGTAAATCGTTTTTGTGGATTCAAAGATTTAAATTGATATCAGCAAATATTTGATTGTAAAGATTGGTATTGATCCAAAGCATTCAGATTAAAAATAAGTAATCTAGATACCAGTCGCATATTAGACAAGACATTTAAAAAACGTTTCATTTTAAAAAACGTTTGTGCCTATACCGATTATTAAACGCAGTCAACTGAAAATTCCAGCTCTAAGCTACGAGTCAAAAAGATCTAATAAAAGGAAGATAATTTAAAAGTAGTCTGGACTTTTATGAAGCGTCCTATGTCGACATTCAATCTTCGTGCACTATTGCCCGATCCGAGTGTTTTATCACGGAATTAAAATGTAATCTTTTGTCTCTGGGTTTCATTCGATCTTGGCTTTATTGCAAGTTGTCCGGTTTATGGAGATGACAGTGTCGTTTTCTGGATTAAAAAAGTTTACTTTGTTATTCACGAGATACATTATCCATAGATGTACTGTAAGACCTAACCACTATGCGAATTTCTGCTGTCAAGAAGCTTGCTGTGTTCCGGTTTGAAGGATGTTGGTGTCGGTGAAATTACAGGTGCATGAGGCTTAACATTTGTATGCTTCTGTTCTAACCGAATGAACCAACAACAATGTTAGGATTGCGATTAAAATCGATGTATGTATAATGCAATTTTTTTTCCTGGAAACGTATAGTAGGTATTAGTTAGGCCTATGTTTAGCAGTGGATTTTTTTTAACTGATGATGATGGCTTTGACGATCTAATAAACGAGCATAATACATACCACAGTAATACATACTTATAAAAACAGAGTAACATGCTCGCCATAATATTGCTAGGCTGACTGTTACCTAAAACAAGTACTGGCTACTTTTAGTACTAGCAAAAAACGCGTGATTTTGTCCGCGTAAAGTTATTTTCATACTTCGGGTTTGAATTTCGGACATTCCTTTCTTAGAACACCTCTACGCACCAAGATAAAGATACTCTTAAAATATCAATTCTCTACTTCAAAGAACTTCTGCTCACGCAAACAAAACGGTGTGCAGAAGCTATGCAGATATAAATCACAGTAAAGTTAAAACTTTCTAAGAGTAACTACCATGTGAAATTAGGAACCAACAAAATGATTGATAGATCATACATATTACCTATTAGTTACTAGATCGATACAAGCACTACAAGCATCAATTTACCCTTGATCGATGGCCATCGTAAATACACGCCATGCTGATATTATCGATATAAATTGAATCCAGCTTGGTTCTATCTAGATTATATTAGCGAGCGTGCTGTGCAAATAACTAATTTGATCGCTTTTCAAGCACTATGGTTGCTTGTAGAGTTTTATGAAGGCATCATAATCGTTATCAATGTACTTGAAGTCGGGGGTTTTTTTATGGTTATTGCTGATGAAACAAGCAGATAAACTACCTGATGTTAAGTGGTTACTATCACCTATTACAAACCATCGCTTTGCAGGTCATGTGTTAGGACTGATCCTACGATGCACTACTCTGCGTCCATCAACCTGAGGCATTAATTTTATCGACACTGTCAACCTTCCAACCGGAACACAGCGAGTTGCTTGGAGGCAGAAATAGGCATGGTGGTAGTGCGTCATCAGAGGAGCACACTAAGACTACTACTACTACTAAAAGCTCTACATACTACTCGGGTATGAAAGGCGAGCTATTGGAGCCAATAATACTGTCACCTTATATTTATATTCAGTTATAAAATGATTAAAAAAAAGATATATTCATATATTACATAACCTAGACCTATCTTCCGCCTTATTTATAGCTAGCGGAAACGCACGCGACTTTGTGTGCGTGAAGCTAAGTTCATACAAACTTCAAGCCCGCTGCACCCCTGCTTTTAGGGACTCCTACCACCTTGTTAATGTATATTCAATTGTAATACTTATAAATATTCATACGCCTGTAAAGGCAGGTTTTAGCCGAAGCAAATTAATTTTTAAGATCCTAATGTACCTGAAATCTTATAAATAAATGACTATGACTATGACTACACCTGGTCTTAGTACATCTACGCTCCAAGGCAAATACACTCTGAAAACTCCAAGTGTCTGCGACCAGTGGTTTAAGCTGTAAGTTATTTTTATGTTAGTCAGCCAGTCAGGACTAACATTATTATTAGTGGTGTAGATATGGATAGCGAATTAGAAGTTATTGTTAGCCACCGAGGTTTTATAGGAGAGTAAAATCTCGGTTATGTTTCACGACCATTTTAATCATATAGCGTGTAAACTTACATCGGCAATTAATCTCTTTGCTACAATACCGCCCTCTAGATTAATTCTAGTGGCAACACCCACTGCGACTCTGCCTAGCTTAGTGCACTATTCAATTCATAAAATATTGTCGATATATTTTTAACAAAGGTTTTTCAGCATATTCATCTTGTTTCTAGCCGTGATCGGTTTAGATTTGTGTGTCACATACACATGTGTATTATAGTTAACTTGACGACAAATCTTGTATCATAGTTAGCTATCCGATCATTATTATTTTTATTCGACTTGTTAATGGGATAAGCAGAAGGACCACCTGATGTTAAGTAGTAACCATCACCTACACATTGCCAAGTCAGATACGTGGGGCGTGCTATTGTAACTGTATTTTTGATGTTTCGTCCAGTTACAAACAAGTATACATATAAACAAAGTTCACGGTTTCCCGTTAACTTAACGACCACTCTCCGACTTTCTAATGAAACTTTCAGATTACTTTACCTTAGAAATTACAAACCAACGAAAGCCTAACTAATTTGCTGCTGATAAAGATTTGAATGCCTTTTCAACAACACGTAGGTACAGTCAGCTACACTAGAATGTATACAATTTGCAACTTTCAAAATGGCATCAAAACCTTACATTAAACTCATAAACAGTAAAAACTCAAAAATCGTGAAATCAGCTGATAAGTTCACTTGTTATTTGAGTTTTTTTCCTGTAAATATTAGTTGTAACGCTGTAAAACCATTCAGTAAGTTACGAATTGTATACATTCTAGTGCAGCTGACTGTACCTATTTTGGCCCAAGTCGAGTCGGTAAAAAAAGTAAAGTCGACTGTCATTGGTTTTGAAAAAAAAAACACGGCGTTTTTCAAAACCAATGGGAAATATTTTCGTTCAAATCAAGATGCCACATAACACACTTTTATTTCAACTGTTCACACTTGTGCTAAAACCTCAAGTAATGATGATTAAAATGCCACCGAAATTACACATCAGAACTTAAAATAACACAAGAAAAACAATTATAATGAAAATACAATGTTGCTTCAGTTGCTTCCAAAGATGACAGAAAACGAATCCTAATATCAACTTGAATGCAGTTTTAAGTTTTGACAGTTGACTCAATCTTGACACAAAGCATAATTTAAGCTCTAAACCACACAATAAAGGAGATAGGCGACCATACAGATGCGTTCAGAAGAGCTTCCGCGTCTGTGCGTGCAATAAATATTCATTCTGACGTTCATAAAGGTGTATGCACACATAACCGGCAGCAAACTAGCTCACAGCCGGTTATCTTAATATCCAGCAACCAGAGATATCAAGTTATTTAAATATTATTATTTTTTTACAGTTAGGTCAGTTCGCTTCAGGTATAAAGCCTATAAAATAATGCAGTGTCTGTAAAAACATAAAAATAAAAATAAATAGGATCCCGACTGTAATCCTAGGCACCGTAGATATCCCCCAAGATACCTTTGTACCTTCTTTCTAGTAAAGAGGTCTTGAGGGTTTCCATAGGGGTAGTCAGAACCACTTCCAAACATTATATTTGAAACATACCTAAATGTTGATATAGTTAGTATTACATACGTAAAAGTTGCACCCCTTCACCGCTGCTAGAACGCTAACGAGTTTCCTCACGATGTTTTTCTTCACCGTTTGAAAGCATTAGCATTAAGGTATAAACGTCATTAACCTAAACAAGTCCTCTGCTGGACATAAGCCTCCCTGATATTTGGAGAGGTATCATAAGCACTACCTGGTCACCACAGCATCTGTGTGTAATCAGGAGAATATGTTGCTTTAGACATCCATAGAAAGGAATGAATGAGTAATAGTCTAAGCTGGGACTACCACGGGATGAGGTAGAAATGTGCAATGTTGTGCACCCACCGTTATACGGGAATGTGTGAATCCACCATTTCAGGGGCATGTGTGGTGGGCGCCCGACCGCAAGGGCAGTCGATTTGGCGAGACTGCATTATTGAACGAAGTGGAACGGTACCTATAGATCCAGGGACACATTCAGGGAAGGGGGTTAAGTATATTTATGTCTATTTAGAAAGCTGAAAGCATTTGGGTGTTACATTGTATTCTAAGTATGTATTTACAAAAAAAAAGTGTACAAAGTGTAATAAGACTACTTCCGAAAACTGAAACTGCGCATACAGGTCATGGTTCTGTTTACAAAAAAAATCAACAATTTTTAACCGTTTTTTCTGTTTTCAGCAACAATGTCAACAATACTTACATCATTTTTTTTCCTTTGTAATCAGAATCATGGTCTCAATGCGTAGTTTCAGAATTAAGAACGCGAAAAAAATTTCGACAAATTTTTACCGTCTGCTTAGCTTGGTAATGATGCTGTGTGAGTTATCCAGCATTATTATTATTATTATTAAACTTTATCGTAGTTCAAACTAATAAATACACAAACTATAGAATACAAAACTATTTTAAAGCTTTTGGGCTTAATTAAAATTCTTGATTAATTCTTGGTTAAGTAGGTATATTAGAAAAAATGTTTTGTAGATAACTCTAAAAATAGATTTTATCATTTTAAAAGTACAAAATCAACAAATATTTTTATCGGGGTTTTTTTCTCGTACTCATGTAACTATCTCGTGTAAAATACATATATCATATTCTGCCTGAATACCAACTGGTATGTGACCGCAAGAGCATGATTCCACTTTTGGTGAGACAACATTATTGAGCCAAGTGAACCAATACAGGGATGTAAGAAAGGCGGGGGCGGTGACCTTGAAGTAGCACTTTCTAGAATTTTACAAATTCATTAAAGTACCAGTCAATGTGCTCTCAAACAGTGAGGGAAAACATCGTGAGGTGGTCTCCTCACGATGTTTTCCTATTCGATACGCGACAGGTTGCAAGCCCATCACCGCTGTTAGAGTACTATCTGGTTTCTGAAAAATCCATTGGTGCACAACTGATTCGAAACCACAACTTTGAGATCAGAAGGCGGGGTCACTCCCACAAAGATAACTATTTTTTTTTTCGCACGGTCTAAAATGCTTTAAAAATTTACCTAGCGATTCGGACCGCGATACTGGTTTCCGACAGCGTCACCGGGTTCCGGCAGCATTACTGGCTATGCCATTGGTGCTCTTGAATAAAAATAAATAAAATAGTCCGGCCCTGAACCATCATGAGTAAAGGCTATATGATTGGTGACGATCTGATTGAATCGTGATATGACGGATGTCAAGTCATTTGTTGTGTCGACACGTTGATTGTATAAATCATGTCGACGATCCGGGAAGCAACGTTCATTACCATTTATTAACTTGTTTTCAGTACAATATCGCAGTTGAAATAGCCAATTAAATAAATTTAATAATAATAAATGAATAAAACTCTACTGAGGACAAAAAACTAGCAGTTAAATTACTTATGGTACTAATGCAAAAGAAAAACATACAAAAATCAATGTCCTGCAATGGTCAGACAACCGTAAAAATCATCAATCGCGGTAGATGATAATGGTGAAGGAAAACATTATTACAAATTTAAAGTACAATGGGCGGCAATATCGCTCAATAGTGATCTCTTTCAGGTAACTGTAGGATGGATAGCATATAAAAGACTAAAGTTGGGATATAATGAGGGACGCACTTAAATAAGAATAATCTAAAAATGACAGCAAATCTTTTTTTATACAACTAGCTGATAGAACAATCAGATGGTCCACCTGATGTTAAGTGGTTACCATCGCCTATTACAAAGTATTGCCCCGTAGGTGTAATACTAATAATAGCATACGTAATTTTGGATGGCTTTTAGTATTTTTATAATTATAATATCGTGAACTGCAATGGGCTATATTTTAATAAATATAACAATTATTAGAACCTCTGTCTTGACTAACTGACATAAAGACAACGTACTGACTCAACCGCTCATTTACAGGGTGTATTAGCGCAAAGCTAATTCAACCCCTAAAGGTACGCATCGGGTTTCGAAGTTTGTATGAAAATTGCACGCCCTTAAGCGCAAGGCAAAACAACTGCCACTATCTGCGTCTCTTTTAGGGTAATATCAGTTTGATCTTCAACTTTTACAAGCACCTATTCCAAAAGCTTGTTCAGAGGGTTCTTCTGAAAACGGCCGAACTATACCGGGTGTAATAAGACAACTTCCAAAAACTGAAACTGCGCATTCAGGCTACGATTCTAATCAATACAAATAAATAAAATTGAAGTGTCTGTTTGTAATATTAAAATAACCGCTTTTTACTACATGCATAGGAATGTATATACGATACATATACCAAACAGCATTTTTTTAAATTTTTGTCTGTCTGTCTGTCTGTTTGTTCCGGGTAATATTTGGAACGGCTGGACCGATTTCGACAGGACTTTCACTGGCAGATAGCTGATGTAACAAGGAGTAACTTAGGCTACTTTTTATCCCGAAAAATAACGGGAACGAGAAAAAACTGCCACGCGGGCGAAACTGCGAACGGCCGCTATTTTATGCCGTATTAACGCCATCTGTTGGCGACATTGAGTACTACTTCAGTTAAGATTTGTAAGTAAAAATGTTTACCGTCCAACGAAATGTGCACGGGTCAGCTAGTTACAAAAAAATTAACACTTATTGTACGTTTTTTCCATGTTTTCAGCATAAATATCGACAGTACATCATAAAGTAAACATAACTACATAATTATCTTATTCAAAAACGAGTAAAAACGACAAAACACCTAACAACCTAAAGGATATCGTGATCATCTGACCGGTGTTTTACCCTTGCGGTCGTAATAATAGTAAAGTGGTTTTTTAAAAGATTTTGTTGTAGGTAACTTTACATGTTCCTGGTGTATTCGGAAGTGGTCTTATACACCCGGTGTACCTGAACGAAAACCCCCACACAAGGAACGTGAGTGGAAAACTTTATAATTCAACCACAGCAGCCATTCAATTACTCCAACAAAAGGGCAACTTTCCATTAGAGAATTGGTATATTAATATCATTAAGATGAGGCAGTTTCCAAGACAGGGAGAAAGTTCAAACGTTGTAGATGAAGTCATATCTTGTTAAGGTACCTCGTTTGCATACAATAAAGAAACCGCCAAATGAATTAGGTTCTGCGACGTGTATTCGCGAATTTGAATTTCGAACCTATTAATTAGTAAGTAAAGATTTTACTGTTACATAATGACTTTGCAGGTTTTGATTTTAAACACTATCCCGTGGAAATAAAGCTGAAAATGCAATTTACGTAGCTAAGTTGGTTCTACGCTACGCGACTTTTAATTTAATTTCGTGTGTATTACGGTTTGATTTTCCGTGAAACTGAGCGAGGAAGTGGAGAATGAGTGACTGGTTTCTGTCGAAGGATATTTTCTTTGTTCATTGCAGTGTTTTTTATTCATATTTTGACAAGCGGCTATCGAAAGTGCATTTTAAAAAACTCGCGTTTCGTGTTTTGAAGGGGAGTTCGCAATGTTTTTTCAAAACAAACAAATGAGCGTCAAATTTAAAAGGAATGGAATTTTGTTTTGCATTTTATTTTATTCAAAATTAATAATTCAAAGTTGAGCTCTTTTTGTTGAGGCCTTTTTTTGTTCTATATTTCAGAGACGTAGATGAAAGGGTTGGTTTTGTAAGAATTTCATAATTACTACTTTTCTAACATATAAACTAAAGTTATAACTAAATACTTACAGTTAGGTATAGCACTGCCTTTTCTGCCAAAGTAGTTTTTTTAACATAAATTATTTACCTGAAAAAAAAATAACAAGTTAAAAACCTTAACATATAGACCATAAGCTAAAATAAAAACAGACCAAGTGCGAGTCGACATATGTAAGTACATATGTAAAAGGCAGGGTGTTAGACATTTACAATAAATATATAATTCCATTACAGAAAATATACATCTATGTTCATCATTAACACAAATGTCCTTGGTGAAAATCGAACCCACAATCTATAGCAGAATAGTTGTGAGGACTCTAAACATAATATTTATACAAACCGTTATATTTTACTCATTTGCTGTTTATAATACAATTCTACACGTCACTCATCAAAATTCAACTTATTCAAGTTTTTTCTGTATAGTTGGTACCATTTGGGAAACGGAACCCAAAAACCTTCAAAAAGTCAAAGGTGCAACCTCAAACAAACTACAGACCCTCATGTATCTATATTCCTTATGTTGATGAATAGAAAAGGTGGCGGAAACTATTCGGCCTGGTAGGTGGTGAAATATTTCAGACTGTTATTGCGTCTCCACTTTGGGATTGTATCGAATAATCCGGGGTAAAGGTATGTCCCGTCTTCTAGCGATACGAGAAGCAAGATAGCTATGTGATTTACTCTACAAAATGACGATTTAACGTCAAACAAAAACGACGCTCAACGATAAAATTCACTGATCGTTGTCATCTTCAGTTACGCTGTTTATTATTAGTTTTTTTTTCGTTTCTCTAGTTTCAGTTGACTAGCACAAAACGTGAGTGCATATCGCATTTTGTTCATAATTTTTATAGAATCTAGCAAGTAAATGCATACAAATACTATGTGGTCGAATAAAAACAACACTTATAAAGTGTTGTTTTTATTCGACCACATAGTGAGTATTTGTTTTTTTTATAAATCAGTCGCGTTCTCGAGCTTATAATATCAATCTCCAATAAAAAAAGGCTCACAGAACTGATGAAAATTTTACGAATCTATTGGACTGTCCTCAATAGGTTTGAATTGTATATAGACTTTTGTTTTATATCGGTCTGGATGACATAAAACACTACATATGGTAATCGGCTTCCGTAGTACGCAGTTTACTTTGGCTTTGCGTTAAATTTTAGTTAGTATTTGTTTTGTCTTAGCTCAGGATAAATCAGCTAATGGGATCACGCTGTAACAAGGCCCATACTCACGGTAGAACTGATACGAAACTTCACCGTAACTAGAGTCCCAAGGGCGCTATGATCTGACCGCACTCTTCCAAACTTCTTGTTTACCCGACTTCTTCTGATAAATTATTAGTTTTACCTTCATTTATCCACCTTTTTATAGTGTGTCCAACTAAAGTAGTAACACTCTTTTAATCTATATCTTCTAGTTTAAGTAATTAAAAACGTACTGCGTCAATAAAAAACCGTAATAATGAAGAACTGTTCAGTTTGAGTAAATACTAAAAACGTTTAAATCTTTTAGTACTTGAATCCTGTTCGGTCGATTCAAATTTTATTATTTACTAGACGCACGCGACTTCATCCGCGTGAAGTTGTTTTTACACAAACTTCAACCCCCGCGACACCCTTTTACGGGATAATTTTCGGAAATTCCTTCTCTACAAACCAAGACAAATATACCCTGAAAATTGCAAGACCTTACGACCAGTGGTTCAGGCTGTGCGTTGTCTATATATCATTCAGTCAGTCAGGACAAAGATTTCATCTCATCACTCACTCAATCACTGCCATTGTAAAATATGTTTTACAGATTTAGGTCACATGAAAAATAAACAACATGAAATACCACTGTGAAATTTGATCAAGATTATTATTGTTATAAAAATAGTATAAGAGTTTTACTAGACTTGATGTCTGTACAAACATATTTATCAGCGTGTGCCAATAAATTCTACTTGCGGAAGTCCATTGCAAGATGAGAAAAATATCTAGTACCATACACACACACAGTAAAAGTACCAAACAGAAACATAGAGAGATATTATTTTTTCGTGAATATCAGAGAAGCAATAGCTATCTATCTATACCAATTATAAGAATCTTTGTCCTGGCTCCTGGCTAACATAATAGACAACGTACAGGTCGTAGAGACTTGAAATTTTCAGGGTATATTCGTCTTGGTGCGTAGAAGTGTACTAAGAAAGGGATTCCCGAAATTCAACCCAAACGGGTACAGGGGGGTTGATGTTTGTATAAAAATAACTTCACGTGGACGAAGTCGCGCGCGTTTCACTAGTAACCTTAGGCTAGGTAGTGACTTAAAACATTTCGAGCTAGCCTTAAAAACTTTAATACTTCCCAATAGCGGTCTGCATAGGTAGGTACACGGTCGTTCGTGACAGATCAACTAAGTCAGACAAAGATTAGCGCTGTCACCCTTCAGATGGATTGTCACTGTTATCCGTGGACTTCTCCAGTTACTTCATAAGGGGATAGTCTGTATTTCTAGGTTTGGTCGCTAGGAACTGGCGCTTAGATGACGTTTCAAGATGATCCCTGGACATTACTGAATAAATGCTTTTTAACTTTGACTTTGACTGTCTTGTGACTATCCCGGCGCCGTCGATAGCTAGTTTTATATATTATTATAGAGCTAGGCTTCCATTAACCTTCATCAGAGTTGGCTCATACAAACATAATTTATAAGGGCAGTTCACGGGTTATATTACGCTGGCTTTGGCTCAGCGAAGAATCACTCATGACCACATTTTTACTCCAACTTCTCAGGCAGTCCTGCGTCAAACTGCCATCGATTTCCCCTGCTGGCTTCATTCCAAACCTTTTTTCTTTGCTAATATATTTGCGAAATAGCTTGACTTACTGCTTAACCTAGTAGCAAGTTAGGTACTCACTCACTTGCAAATGCAAACCGAAAAATACGACAATTAAACAGTAGGTTTGTATAGAAAAACTCTCATTAACAGTAGCGTCTGGCGGAAGACCACTGAGACACGAGAACGACCTGAAGGGGTTGGAACTGCGTGGTCTCAATCACCCGTGTATATAGCCGTTTTAGTAATCCAACGGTTAAAACAGCATAACCATTTTTGTATAGCCAGAAAAACGTCATTAAATTTTTATTTCAGTTTTTTTCAATTAAGATTCGTTTCCGATTTGTATATTATCCATATATCTTTCAGATTAAACAACAGACTTTTATAAAAAAGATTTGTATGATTGTCGTATGCAGTATACATAAATATACTGCAAGTGGTCCCAATTTCCTGACAAAGTTATAAAATAGGAAATAGAATCCGCTGTCTCAGTTTGCGGCTCCAGTCGCCTGTGTTCTCGCCCGGCTTTACTAGTTGCGTAACAAGAAATGCCAGCATTACATCGGTAGTGGTAATAAAGGATGTGCCAGTCATGCTCGCTTTGTTTGAAGAAACGGAATGTAGGAAATAGAGTGAATAGGTCATATACGTACCTACCTACAATCATCGAGAGTGAATTCTGTTGTACCCGGCTTACATTAGTTAAGTATAAAAGTACAGTGGTATGAATTCTCAATTTATCTAAAATAAATAAATAAAATAAAATAAATAATAACCATACGTGTAGTTGCCAATCGTCACTTTCCTTGAAAATTGTATTTCGGCTATTACTCTCTACTAGTCTTTAAAAGCCAAATAGGCTAGAGGGATGGCATAGGAGAGTATTAAGCAATCCTCTAATTATCTCCCACTACAACAGCTTACAAGAAGGGATTCAGTTAGGTGAAATACTTACAGATTAAATTTACAGCTCACAAAATAATGGACCAAAGTGCAATGCATTGTAATAGTCCAAGGCGGTAGATCGTTCGTCGTGCCATTATAATGATGAAGGCCAGGTGCACACAACATCTATTCTCTGCTCATTTTTACTAAACACAGATATTCAAACTAAAAAACCGCAATATTAGTGGTAAAGTCAAAGTCAAAAAGCATTTATTTAGTAAAATCCGCAGGAATCATCTTGAAACGTCTTTAATCTAGGTGAATCTAAGCGCCAGTTCCTCGCGACAAGCCTAAAATACCTTTTCATCATATTTATGCGCGACATATTTCCAATCATGAGCACAGGCTTCTGATACAACCTCATAAGAGACTGTTTCATGAATAACCAAACAGCTGTCCAAAGAAGATAAAACCACCCCTTTCCTTACTTTGTGCAAATCTCGTCTGTATACAAACACTCGCAAACAAGTCTGCACGTAATTAGCAGCTCGTTGGTTATTCACCAATCAATATGCACGTACCGGGTGTTATTTATCAGCTAGTAGGGTTGCCACTTAGGAGTGTAAAAGACGGATATATAGGTGTTTCTCGTAGCGCACGAATCAAAATTATGAGTGTTTTAAAAGGAATAAAACAATCAGAACCGCTTTCACTTGATGATGCAATTTTTATACATCTTCAATCCCTGCTGCACCGATTTTGGGATTGAATTTCCATAAAATCCTTTCTTAGTAAATCTTTATGTATCAAAACAAATACATACAACTTTCAAATGTCTTTAAAATGCCCGTTTTTTATTATGTCAGCCAGTTAGCCTAGTCGAATTTTCTTATAATTGCAATTGATGTTTCATTGTAGTACACCGATTTATTACTTCGATTCATCGCTGCTCGATAGATTATAAATGTGTGGTTATGTTTTGATACTATAGTTTGAAATTTGCGCGATTGGCTTCCAGTAGGCCGGCTTCATTGTAGGTATAACTATAAAAAGTTACAGCTGGTATAGAAGAATTGATTTTCCTATTCTCAACATGTATTACGCAGGCCACAGACACATTTAGGCTCTAAGACCCATCATACTGTGAATAACATCCGAATAAAGCTTTTTTTTCCCGATTATAGCCGGTATCCGACCAAAGATAGCCGGATGTTACCGGCTATTTCACGCCTGGCGCTTTGGAAGCTCTATGAGCATGATGTATAACCGGAACCCTCGAGACGCCTTCATCATTTAGCACGGGACCGATGCGATGCTTGCGGTCTGGGACAAATTGCTTGGCGGTTAGTTAGAGTTAAGTCATTGATTTAAACTCAAAAGTTAAGCCAAATTTAATGGTGGACCTGCTTGGTCCAGACTATTGCAGACAGTCAAATGCTTTTCTACTTTTGTGGGTACTTGTAGCTTTGTAATCGACCGTGCTGAATTAATATTCGTAAAGTAAACAGGTTTTTGCATCTACTGTAGATGATTTTTTATAATAAAAAATATCTATTATGTAATGTATTGTACTAAGTATATCAGTCATCTAGTACCCATAACACAAGCTCTGCTTAGCTTGGGGCTAGATGATGCTGTGTGGATTGTCCAGCATTATTATTATTATTATTATGAAATTTCAAAGTTTTCAAGCATAAAAATACTGTCCCAGTTTAATATTAAACCAACGTCACGAACAACAATAGTAAATCCTTTACGTTCACAGCGAAACGACACTCAAAGACACATCGTATCACAGGAGAGCGATTAAAATTCCTCTATTGTGGTCTCGCAGCCATTGTTTCCCGTTTTTTATCTACCTGTGACGTCATCAACACGGAATTGAACTAACTCTTTCACAGTAGAAGTAATAGTATGACGAAATAGTTTGACGACCGATGTGGCGCGGCGGGCGAATGTCCGCCTGCGACGCAGAGGTTGCGGGTTCGATTCCCGCCTTGGGATAAATGTTTGTGCGATCTGCAAATATTTATTCCGGGTGTTCTGGGTGTTTTCTATATGTATAATAAAAAAAAACTATATATGTAATGTATTGTATTAAGTATATCAGTCATCTAGTACCCATAACACAAGCTTAGCTTGGGGCTAGATGATGCTGTGTAGATTGTCCAGCATTATTTAAAAAAAAAATTAAAATTTTAAAATAAAGATTCATAAATTGTAACAAAATATTGTTTTTGCACTTTTACGTTGAATTTGGTACAATGAATCAATGTGCTTTGAGTTATGCAATTGCTAAAAGCAGGGATAACCACTTAATATCAGGTGGGCCATCAGTTTACTTCATCAGAATCTTCTAAAAAAAAGTACTTAGCTGATGACATATATAAATTTAGAACTTAACCGCAAATGATACTGACATGAAACTTTTAGATTATTGTTAACTAGTTTAATAGTTTGATTTTAAAATAAAAATAACTGAAAAGAATGTTATCCAAGTAAAAGTTTTTTTTACTTACCTACTCTATACTTCTAGATCTAAGTACTTTTTTCTATACTTAGTAGGTACATTATAAGGCCAGACAATATTTTACTAGTCTAAAAATTTAAGGAATACTTATGGAGCTGTACGGTCCCAACCACTAGACCAAGTCTGATTCTGATCCTAAGGTCGTAGGTTTGAATCCAGTCATGCACAATTGGATTTTTCTATTCGATTAATGTACGTACTCAATGCCAGTGCTCACATACAATGAAGGAAAATATCGTGAGGAAACCAGTTAGTTCCAGCAGTGGCGATGGACTTGCAACCTGTCACGTTCGTATTCCAAACTACTGCAAAATATGGGCATGTGCCAAATGTAATATCTGGGTAGTGTCTGACTAGTGACTACCTCTTTAGACATCCTCGAATAATCTTGAGTAAGCTCTTTGTACTAAAAGATCTGAGGGGGTATACTTGGGGATTAACGTCGTGATGCTATAACGTTCTTTTTTTTTCATCTAAAAATTTAATCAGCGTTTCTATGTTTTCACTACTCTATGATTTTTCCATTTCTCCCTATCTATGCTGTCATATAACGGTCTAATTAAAGGCCTTTATTACGAAGGTATGAACTTGATTGGATTTTAAGGTAACAGGGGTCGATTCAATGAAAGGTTGTCGGTGTTTATGAGGAGTTTTCAGCGGGGTTTCAGGGTGGGTTCTATTGTATGTGGGCACACGCTGATTTTAGGGTTCTTAAGAATATCAGGTTATTTCAAAATTGACGATTAATCGAGCAATTTAGAAAGATATGTGGGTGATGGTGGTTTCGGCTTAGAATATGAACCGAGATCGGCCACCGGGTGGTTTTAGTGAGTCGACGAGGGTTCGTCATCTTACTACCTTACCGCATTCCTCGGTGTGGTAGAGTGTGTGGTAGCAGATTTATTTCCGACATTAAAAAAAGGATCACTCTATTATCTGTTATGGATGTCTTGGGTGGTGACTAAGGGAACACACCAGGGTATAATAGGTAGTAGCATCTCCAAAGCACTAGTACTGCTGTCACCAATCTGCCTGCCAAGCGTGTAGATGGCTAACCCTCCCACATATAGGAGAAGCCTATCTACAGCAGTGGATTAATTTGCAATGGATTTATTTAAACTCATGAAGAATGGCGACGAATAATATGTGGAAATTCCGATTTGATTCAGAAAAATCTGAAATGTATCGAAGATTTATTCACAAGTAGAAAATGTTATAAATTTACACCAGGTAATTTCACCAAAAGTTCAACAAAACTTTTTGGTTACTGAAAAGCCTTGTTACAACTCGTAAAACGCTAAAGTATACTGCTGAAGTCATACAAATATCGTAGTAAAAATTCCAAACTCCTCCGCTACAAGCCCTGACAAAAATATGGCCCATGTCTTGCCCGCACCAGACCATTTACTCTTTTATGAGCCTTGGCATCACTCCAAAGTGGCCATTTCAAATAATTTTAAAGAGGGTAACCCTGTGTGAATACTGCCCTCACTTATAGTGGCGGAAAATGTGACCTATTATTTCAGTGAGGATGTTTTCACAGCGCTATTTTTCTTGGTTACCAACATATTTGTAAATGCAAAAATTGTGTTGTGTTTTTGGTTGACGAGTTTAGGTGCTGGAGAAGAATACTCAGAATATTATGGACAGCACATTGAGAGTAAACAAATCTTTAAGAACCTACAGTCTTGAAAATTTACTCGTTTAGCTTAAAACCGACTTGTATTTGTAATATCTGACCAATTTGTAATCATTGAACTAAAGTTCCGCCAACAAGAAAAACTCGGATTTTGTATGGCTTAGTACTTCTATTATAAAGTTTTTTTAAATATCATAATGGTCCCTCCGTTACCTTTTGTTAAGTTACTAAACAAAATGTGGTATTGCAAACTTTGTGGTAACTTTGGATCCATTTTTTATCACGAATTTTTGAATGTTTTCACATAAGTTATGCCCCAGTATAGGATCTCATTTCAATATATATTTATTACAAAGAAGATGCTTCAGTACTTATAATATAACAGCTGAAAAAGACGGAGATAACCTAAAAAAACGAGTGTGCTTTACCATACGACTGAAGTAAAACTTCTTTAATATACGAAACGTAACTGGCAAAGAGAAAGAGAGAAAGAACAGTGCTTTCATACCCCCTCCATGGTAGTGTTTAACGTTTAACGCCATCTTGTTGGAAGTCGCATTAGAAATATTACTTCAAAAAAACTTATGACCAACAAGGTGGAAAGCAAAAATGTCGCGGGGTCGTAGTCCAATACGTTGATCCGATCATCCGCACTACACATTCATTTACAATGCTCTGCTTATTAACCAGGTGATGTTTCGTATTGTCGTTTTGAATTACACTCTGCAGCAACTCGGTAGCCGGTCTACCGTCAAGTCCAATTGCCCATTGGTATATGCTCTTAGATACAAACAAATGCAAATATATAAAAGGTCTGGCTTCGAGAGCGGCGGCGTGCATACAAAAACTTTCACCGAAGAAAAATGGCTGTCCTTATAAGGAAACCCTACAGATGCGCTTATACAACGCAGCTAAAGTAAGCATGATGATGTATGATCGTAATTAAGATATTGCTGTGTAAGGCACATTGAGTGTGGATGAAAGGTAGTGTTGTAGTTTGAACAAAGTTTTGCGATTTTTAGGGTTCCGTAGCCAAAAGGTTTATTAACTAGCATTATATCTTTATTTATTCTTTCTCATGTAAGTGACAATTTGTCTTAGTGAGAATAAAGTTCTTTAAACCGAAAGGTAAAACGGCACCCTATTACTAAGACACCGCTGTCTGTCTGTCTGTCTGCCCGTCTGTCATCAGGCTGTATCTTATGAACCGTGATCATAGTTGAAATTTTCGTAGATGATTATTTCTGTTGCCGCTTTAGCAACGAATACTCAAAAACAGAATAAAATAAATATTGAAGGGGGCTCTTATACAAGAAACGTTACTTATTTGCCGTTTTTATTATAGGTACAGAACCCTTCGTGCGCGAGTCCGACTCGCACTTGGCCGGTTTTTTTTTCATGTTGAGATGCCACCTAATCCAAATTCAGCAGAAGTAGGGCTCTTTGTGAAGAGCTCGGCTGGAAGCACTACAACCATAACTATTTCTGCCGCCAAGCAGAACTGCTGGGTTCCGGTTTGAGGGTTATGATGCCGATGAAATAACAGACAATGAGCCTTAACACATTTATGCCTCTTGATGGACGTATCGGACGATCACAGCATCGTAAGTCGCGTTCCTAACGTGTATGACCTGCGAGGTTGACGGCGATGTGTCATTATAGGTGATGGTTACCACTTAACATCGGGTAGGACATCTGCTTGTTCCGTCAAGTCTTATAAAATAAAAGAACATAAACCTGCCTGTTTATGTAGGTACATTAAGTACCCATTCGGAGATTTCAAGTATTTTCAGGAATCGTAACCAGAATACAGACTACTGAAACAGTTTTTTGAAATCTATTTCAGGCAGTTATTATGAGCCAACCAATAAAAGTGTACGACTAGTCACAACTCAACTCTTTTACCTGTATCTTTTTATTAACATTTTATTTTGATTAAAAGAGAGTGAAACAGTCTGCGAAGTTTTCTCCTCAATGCAAAGCAAGTGTTCTTTAGAATTTTCTCGACGGAAACGAAATATTAAACATTATGTTGAACATTCGTCTAGACGAAACGCTCGCGTCTATACCACGTTATTGTAGAGTTGTGAATGCTTCATTATATATTATGTGCACATTTAAACAAAGCGGTGAATTTAAACCTTTATTATTAGGATAACATTTCAATATTTTATCCTTTTAAACGATAAGTACAAAATTTTCAACAAAGAACGCTTCTCAATCTCAATACAACAATATATTCCGAAGCTTTTTCATCGAATTTACTCAACAAATTGACAAAATCCCGGTAACAGATTTCCTCGGCTCTCCACAAATTTTCGATAGTGCCTTACGCGACTAGGTTATGAGCGGGGTTGAATGGCTCCCTACAAATCCAATAAAGAAACGTGCCTTCAAGAAATTTATGTTATTGACCGGATTATGCCGAGTGACGTGTGAGAACTGAAGGAACTGAAGCACTCTTGGTCGGTTATCGGTGGAAAATGACACGTATTCCCATAACATTAGAATCAACATGCTCCAGCAATTATAAAACTCAGGCGTAAACTATTACTTCTGCTTACTAAGTCTGCCTGTAGTTCCGAATAGTAGGGCTCGTCCGGGGAAGTATTACCGCCATGCCTATTTCTGCCAACCAGCTTGTCGTGTTCCGGTTTGAAAGTGTGGGTGCCAGTAAAATTACAGGCATATGAGACAACATCTACAGGCCTCTGGACGCAAGGCAGAGGTTCCTCTAAGTGAAACTTCTACACGTCAATACTGTTATCCTTTCTGTGACTCTACTACCACTTCCTTCTGATCCTTTGCCTTTAAGAACTTCCCTTCATTACCTTCACACGCTGAGTTCTATCTAAAATGGCGGGTTTATTGATTGTCCCGCCAAGCACCTTTTCCGAAGCGTCAGCTAAAGGGACCTTTCTACATATTGCGTTAAATGATTTCGTATCCTGTCATGTTTGTGATTTATTGGTTTGTAAAGTTTAATATATCCGACACTTGGCTTTCAGTTTGCTTACTTAAAATCCTCTATTTCTGGATAAGGACTGCATGCAGGGTACCGGAGACATATTGACAGATGACTTAAATGATGATAGTGGTCATGTATTTCAACCTTACAGAAACGTTTAGACTTCATTCTACTTTTGTCCATGTTCTTAAAGTTTTTGTTGTTGAACTGCCGTATTTATGCCGTCAAACATTAATATACGCATTGATTTAATAATAATATATATGACGGAGACGCTAGTCCAGTATGGTCCAGCTGGTCGTCCGCGATATCTGCACTGATGACGTCACAGCTGTCTTCATTATGGTGATGACTCATGACCGTCGGCAAAACATAAACCGAGTCAAAGAAACATTAAATAAGCCAAAGAAACACCAAGAACGTTGTCACTGTCGTTTATTCCGCACCAAACAAATCTGGTTTTTACAGTAGGTCCGAACGGTGCGGCGGCTCGAGCCAGACTGACTGCCGTATTTTTTTTTTTTTTTTTTTTTTTTTTTCGAACGGACTAAAATGCTGGTATAATCGCCTAGCGATTTCCGACAGCGTTACCGGGCTACTGGCGAGCGCAGAAGGCGCTACGCCATTACAAAGTTGGTTTTGTTGGCAACGAGCACAAGGGCACCACTTAGGTACGGACCTCGGCTTGGGCTGTTGCCGGAGAAGGGAGCTACGGAGAGACTCTTCGCCCTGAAGGGGCGTTAACGGGGAGACGTCTTCGACCCCGCCGCCGGGGTCGGTGTGTGATTGTGACTGCCGTAGAGCGCACCGCCCGTATTTATGCAAAACACAGCCGCCCGCAAGCTACCTCGCCACTAAGAGTGTTTTGCTTTTACGCGTCTTGTTGTTTTTACAATCAATTAATTAATGACCTTGTTGACCTTAAAATAATGAATCAACGCCTAATTAACTAATAATTCACTTAAAACTGAAACAAAACATTGTGATTTCAAGTAGCTCCGGCGTCTTGCTGACACCAATGTCGCCATTGCGCCGATATATATAAGGCTTAACACCTGTATGCCTCAAGTTAATAGGCAGAGGACAGAGCATTGTAGGGCACGTTTCTAACGTCCGTGACCGGCTATGCAATGCTTTGCTATAGGTGATGGTTAATATTTAACATCAGATCGGCCATTATGCTTTTCATCTGTAAACAGTATTAAAAAACGACTAGTTTCATTTCATTGTAGCTATGACACAAAAGATAGCCACAACGTAATCAGATTGGGCAAGTATAAACGATAAACGGACTATAATTCTATGAAAAAGTTTTAATCCTTGCATGACAGCTAAACATGTAAATTAGTGTATGTATTTCTAGGGCAGCATTCCCCATAGATACCTACCTACATTTGTACTTACAAATAAACAAATCCCAGTAGACGTAAACTAATCATGCAAATGTGTTTAGGTAATTAATTAACGTGACAGAGCCATTCCTTGTCTGGAAAATTAATTTTACGTGTTGAATTATACGAACATTTGAACAAAAACAGAAACCATTTACTTTAGTTGGTTATACACGGAGAGTTTTTGGTCATGTTAAAGCCGGCGCCCAGATCTTTTATTACTTAATCGTATTTGTGTCGTTGGTTCAGTTATTGAATTTGATAAGTATTTAGCACCGAACTGAATAGTCGAAAAGACTAACAAAAGTGAGTTCAGCACATGGTAAGGCCGCGCACATGACTACCTACAGTACAGTCCACCGCCGCCGCCGCGCTGCGCCGCGCGCCGAATGTACCTACCTATCAGCACAGAATAAATAATAGCTGTTGGTATCGGTGTAACCAATTTTCCCTTCACACTTTATCGGGCTTAGGACCGTCAGAAAAGTAAGTGATACGTACACGTAGTTTGCACTGAGGGAACTTGGGGTTCAGAGATGCTCATGCGTCTAAGAGTCGACAGATGCTCGGGATATTGATAGGCGCGCCTTGCTTCATAATGATAATAAATTACACTATCACTTATCACTAAATTATCACCAGCGGCAGCGTAGAGGCGTACCATGTGCAGGAACTCCAGGTAACTGTAAAAACGCTGCGTATTGATGTCGTAAGTTTGTAGGTACTACGCAAAGCATAAACGCACGCGCGCGACAGCCAACAGGTGAATGTGCCGGCGCCGACTGCCGAGCTACGCTACACGTGCCGAGTGAGCATGATAGAGAGTCTATCTCGCTCACTCAACATGTGATTGGAAAGATTATGTCGTGGGCGGTGTTCGCGATGACATGTGATTGGTCAAGGTCCACGTGGACTAATAGGTGAATTTATAGTCAAACGAAACGCCGCCGTGCCGCTTGCTTTGACCTGTTGACCTGGGGGCCAATTCTCGCTCTTTAGAGATAAAGTCTAATTCGACCTAAGTCGAAAAAAGATGGAGAATGTCGAATAAAATGATATTATGCTATTCTCGTGATGTCACCAATAGACATAAGTCGTAAAAAAGCTTTCGACATGCAAAGAGTGGTTCCGAGCGATAGAGATCAAATGTCGAAAGATCGCTGCCGTTTTTCAAGGACAACCCTGCCTATTTTGACAAAACTTTTGGTTTGCTTAAGTACCTATTAATTATGCCAGGTATTTATAAGCCTTTATTGGTTTTCGTCATTACGATGCAATAACAACAGTAGGTAATAAATCTTAGTAAATCCTAGTAGGTATATTCTAAACAAGTGCTTTCTGCTAATAAAATTATGGTAATCAAACACATAGGTACAAGTAGCGGCACGTAAGTCTAGCGCTGAACGATACGCGGTGGGGATAGCTGCGCATGGGTACTGTCGTGCACGCAATACAATTATACCTTTAATTAATTATTAGCTAAATAACGTTATTGACATTATTTTAATGTAATGTCAAATAGTAAACTATTTATATTTATATTATAGAAGATGAACTATTTATAGTTTGTAGGTAGTTAGGTACCGAAGACATAATTTTTAACAAGGTTATGGCGAGTAGAAAAATAAAAACATCTGTTAATTTGTCAATTTTTATTTTAGATTTTTAAGTCTAGTCTCAATTAATTCATTAGATTCCCTTTTTAAAAAACAATTAACGTCATAAACCATTTTCCTTGCCTGTCTTTTCAAAACAATATTTCTTCTAGGCATATTCACTTTAAAGCCACACACAAACTTAAAAAACAAAATATAGCAAACAAATTCAAACTTAACAAAAAACAACAACAATAACAATACAATTAAGAACGCGACTGTACACTGGATGTGCGCGGGGCGTCGTATCAGTGCGGGGAACGTAATGCGACTGGAGAGCCAATCAGCGCTACGCACGCCCGCCCTTCATCCCGCTAGCTCCCCTCAGGTACCTTATTTTTTACTTCTGCGCAATAACGGTCAGCGCTAAAGTTTCGTGCCGCTACTAATACCAACGTTTTATTTAAAAAAAAAAAATCTCTGGCGTAGCTCATTATCGGCTTCGGTTAACTCAAGCAGCCAATTTTTGAGCTGACGTTGGGTAGGTTTTTTTTACGCTTGCATTATTTATTGATGTTATTTCCGGGCGCCTAGCAAACTTTCAAAGTAGGTAGGTACTCGTTGAGACTTTCTTTTTTTTTTTTGTGGCCTCTGTCCGTCTTGCGGACAACAATTTTGCCAATGTCAAGTGGGTTGTATATAATACTTCTTAGTCAAGTCGAGTCGGTAAAAAAAGTAAAGTCGCCTGTCATTGGTTTTGAAGAAATAGATGGCGTTTTTCTTTAAAACCAAAGGGAAACATTTTCTTTCAAATCAGGATGCCACTTAACACACTTTCATTTCAATTGTTTACACTTGTGCTAAGACCTCAAGTAATGATGGTTAAAATACCACTAAAATTACCCATCAGAACTTAAAATAACACTAGAAAAACAATTAAAATGAAAATACAATGTTGCTTCCAAAGATGACAGAGAACGAATCCGAGACTTTCTTTACAAAACACAAATAGCCGCTGTAGTTTGATAGCTTGACTGACACTGACAGTTTAGTTACACAAAGTTTCGTACCACGCATGTAGGAACATGTAAAGATATTCAAATGTAATATTTTATTAAAAAAAAATTTTTGTGTACTTTTTACTGTAGATTCATATTCAATTTATAAAATCATTGTATAAACTATGTTGTGTACATACTTTGTGGCCACAAAACTATACAGTTAAAGATTCAACGAGATCTCGTTGAAACAATAGCTAAACCGGAACGTATATCTGAGATCTCTACAGAAATGTCGTGCCGCCATTTGTCGAATTCTAGTGAGAATACGGTTTTTTGAATCGTTAGACATTTTCGTGACATTTTGCGTAGACATTCAAGTTTCGACATGATCTCTATTTCGCCAAAATCTCTACAATCTGAGAATTGGCCCCCTGTGCCGCTGACGCCATGTGTCGCGTGCCGACAAACGAATAGCAACTACTATCGGCTCTTATATTATCGAGTAAGTTTCGTGTTATTATTAATAACAAAAAAAAATGATTTATTATTCATATGTTTTTTTGAGTAGGGTTACTGATAAAGATTACGTGGGCGCCGGCTTTAACATGACCAAAAACTCAGATTGTATATTCCCAGTATACAATGCAGAAGGGTATCTACCAAGTTTTTTTTATACCGGGTGTAAAAAGAAATCTTCTGAATACTCCAGGAACGTGTAAAGTTACCTACACCAAGGTCGTATAGAATACCACTTGGCTGATAGTTAAATACATTTAGGGTAATACCATTATTTTGCTGCAATTCCTATTTATCAACCAGCGATGTATTTCGTACAGCCGGTCAACGAGCGCGCGGGGGCAGCGAAAGCGAGGGCAACGTACCGGTCAGATAATGGCGATTTATTTTAGATTGCTGTTTTTGGTGTTTTGGTAATAAGATACTTATGTTTTATCGAAAACACAGAAAAAACAGGTAAAAAGTGTCAATTTTTTTCGCGTTTTTTATTTTTATTTTAAATCAGAATCATGGTCTGAATGCGCAGTTTCAGTTGTCGGAAGTAGACTTATTACATAACCGATTCTTTAAGTCCGTTTCTGAATAACATAACTGACTTATGAGCGGAAATTAAAAAATTACTCTAATAAATTAATAATTTCTAACTTCAAGGGATATCTGAAGGTATGAAATGAGATGGCCTTTCAAATAAAAATAATTTTCAAAGTCGAACATCCTCTTTTGACTTCGGTTAAAAAGCTGCGTCGCAAAATATCTGAAGGAAATATCAAGGGTCGTAGCATAAGTTCCACTCATAGGGTCTTTGTTTTAAAGCACTTTCATCGAGCGTTTAGTTTATTAAAATGCCCAAGTCTCCTTTGTAAGTCGGCAGTATTTATATCACTTGGGGTATTTTGTTCGATGGTTATTGGCTATGGTCATAGCCGAGATTCGAAATGTTTATGGTTAGTGTTATGTTATGATGGAGATTGCTGACCACTGTAAGTTTGATGTAACTTTCCCTGGGCTTGTAAGCATTTGGAAGAACTATATTATGTTATAACTTATGGACTGAACAAAGGACTAAAAGTTGCGCAACGGGCTATGGAGATTGCTATGCTGGGAGTTACGTGATATAATTAGAAATAAGGAGATCCGTATAAAAAACAGCCAACATAGCACTTAGAATCAGCAGGTTGAAATTGCAAGCAGAACCGACAACCGCTGGGAAATAAAGATTCTTGACTGAACCACGAACCGAAAGATGAAACACTAGCAACTTTTTGATCTACACAAAATTCTTCTTTAAAAATTCTGAATTATTCTTAGTTGGCAACGCTTTCCAGCCCCAAACTAACCAAATTTTGTTGGGAATCAGATAGCTACGATGGGGCTAGATGATGTTGTGTAAAAATCCATAAATATTTGTATTTATATTACAATACGAGCAACAACGGATACAAAACTAATACCTATGGTTATCACAAGAATGATTGTTCTCGGTATTAGAATCAAACCCACAACATACACCCAACTGAGCTGTGAGGTAAGTCAGGTAAGTTTCCATTTAATTTATATTCCAACCAACTTCAAAAACGAGGTTATCAATTCGTCTACGTATTTTTGTTTTCTTTCATCGGCCTTCCGGACATTTGGTTTATATATCGGTGGAGCCGTAAATCTGTTCCTTTGATCGTGGGCCCTTGTCCGACGCAATGGCCCCTCTGGGACACCGCTGGTGATTCTAATCCGGTACAGGTGCTATAGAACTTTGAAATTGATTGAACGATGAAGTTGTTTTGATGAATTCAAACACGTTTAGCTTTGTAAAAGTGACCTACTCGCATTTATAGCATAGAATTGTTTTTTGTAATTTTTGGAGCGACAGCTTTTTCATGTTAATTGTGTTTCTCGTATAATTTTTTGTTCTGTTGCTTAATTTTTTTGGTTGTATTTTAGCTAACATTATTTGAGGTCTAAGCATTAGATGAAATTAGAGTGAAACATGAGGTATTCTGATTGGATCCAAAATGTTTACCTAAGGATTTGAAAAATCGCCGTCTTTAAAAGCTGACTACTTATTTTCACTGGCTTGACTTGATTAAAAATTATTTATTCAAATAGGTACTTTACACTGGCAAAATTGTCTGTCGAATGACGGATAGATGAATAATGAATCTGATGATGTCATACAGAGAAGTAGAGTTTTACGTACTATCAACATTCTTTAGCCATGATCAAGACGTTAAGCGGTTTTTCTGGCACTAGAATAAAACAACCTATCAATCAATCAGTCAGTTTCAATCTATCAGTTAATCACTAGAAGTTGAAGAGTAAATTGCATACCAACAAGCACTTCACTAGTTGATACAAATACGAACAAATCATTCAACAAACAAATGCACCATACAATGTTTAAAACAATTGATCCGTATTCAGTTAATAGTTCACGTTCTATAACTAAGAATAATCTACTCTATAGTCTGGGTTATAGAGTCGAAAGTACCTAAATGTGGACGAAGTAGATTTTTTTGAAACTTTCGGGATCAAATTACTAAGGCAACTCCACTGGAAGTTCTTATGTCGTACTCAGTTACAATAACAGTGTAAGATACTTTAGCAGTAGTCGATTAGGACTTTGTATTGTTTTTATTGGACTAAGTACTTAGGTACTTTTGCAATCCAGCAACTGTTTTATCTTCTGTTTCAGATTTTCAGATACTCTGAGGTCAATATTAGCCCACTATACCAATTATAAGAATGTTTGTCCTGACTGACTGACTGACAGGCATATAGACAACGCACAGCCTAAACCACTGGTCATAAAGACTTAAAAATTTCAGAGTATATTCGTCTTGGTGCGCAGAGGTAAGGTAGAGGTGTACTAAGAAAGGAATTCGCAATATTCAACCCATAAACGGATACAGGCGGCGAATGAAGTTTGTATAAAAATAACTTCACACAGACGAAGACGCGCGCGTTAAGCTAGTAAAGAATAAAAATTTGACAAAGAAATTGCTGGGTACAACTGTTGATGTAATAAGAAAAATGTAAATTGTATAATGTCCATGTAAAAAAGGAATTAATGTATTAGGTTCATACTTAGTTGTATTAATAGTTTATGTATATACATATAGTACACGTATAGTCTGACCGCTAGATTTAAAAAAAACAAAATCATGCAATCCTAAGAAACGATATGTGTAACACAGAATAGACAAGAAAGGGTTTATAGACCAGCTGTGAAGTATTGGAAATTAATAACTGTCTATACACTGGCATATCTTTGTTTACAAGTAGTACTGGTAGTTTATTGACGGAGACAAATAATAAATCAAAGCTCTGTGAAACCGTGTAATAGAATAGAAGAGAAAATTGAAATTGGTCACCAAGTTTAACCAGTGAAGATTTATGCTTCCTGCATTCAGGTCATAGCTGAACAAGACACCATAACCCAGGAACAAGCTTGTTCACCAAACTTGTATAACCTAGCGTAGTTCCTAAGAATCTGTAATCTGATGACCGTAATATAGCGGTTCTGAAAACTTCTAGGTCTTCACAATGCTTATACTTTTATGAAATGGACTGTCAAAGAGTAGTTCCTTACTAGTGTTTTATTCTGAATGTTATATTTTGTATGCTTATAGTTTAGACGTTCTTAAAATAATAGCGAAAAGGTAACTACTATAGATGCTACACCGTGATGCAGTTCACGATGTATGTTAGGTGAGATCGAAGTTCAAAATAAAAAAAAACTATGATCAACAATTTTTTTTCGCTTCTACTGGTGAAACAAGCATATGGCCCATCTGATGTTAAATGGTAACCATCACCTATAACAAAGCATTGCCGTGTAGGTCACGCACGACGCACTTAATGCACCTAATTACGATGCACTTCCCTTGCGTCCAACAACCTGAGGTATACTCTGCCTATAGGCACAGGTATTTCAGTATTTGTAGATTTGCGATTCTTGCATTCTCGTTAAAAGTCACGGTTCTTGGGTTTTAGTCTCAGTATCTTCGTATATGACGACTGATGTGGTGCGGCAGGCGAATGTCCGCCTGCGACGCAGAAGGTTGCGGGTTCGATTCCCACCTTGGGATAAATGTTTGTACGATCTGCAAATATTTATCTCGGGTGTTCTGGGTATTTTCTATGCATGATAAAAAATATATAATGTATGTAATGTATTGTATTAAGTATATCAGTCATCTAGTATCCATAACACGAGCTCTGCTTAGCTTGGGGCTGGATGTTGCTGTGTGGATTGTCCAGCATTATTATATTATTATTATTATATCTGACTAACAAGACCTGGTTTTGTGGCCAACAAATCATTAGGTTCCTTTCTATACAGTGTACTGCTATAAACAATGCGTAGGGGTCTGTGCTTATTTATACAGGTCTGAGGAACAGCCCAGCATCCGCTTAAGATCGAGAGATTTGAAATGAGTACTTATTATAGATAAAGAGCTCTAACGTATAGGAGAACTAAATCCTCATTTCGACTGGCTAAACAGCTCAGTTGAAAGAAAGTTGGGTGTTTTAATGAAAGTCGGTTTTTAAAATATTTATCTAGGTATTATACTAAAAATATACCAAGTAAGTATTCTACCAGTACTTAATTTGAGACAAGGTGTAAATATGCTGAGCTGAGGGAATGTCTACCGTACTTGGGGATTAAAGTCGTGATACTGTTGATTTCGTGTTGTTGACAACCGATGTGGCACGGCGGGCGAATGTCCGCCTGCGATGCAGGAGATTGCAGATTCGATTCCCGC
Source organism: Electrophaes corylata (assembly GCA_947095575.1). Lineage (NCBI taxonomy): Eukaryota > Metazoa > Arthropoda > Insecta > Lepidoptera > Geometridae > Electrophaes > Electrophaes corylata. Next base: position 9,498,760 of record OX352711.1, on the reverse strand, counting down.
CTTGGATAATATTTATCCTGGGTACTCTGGGTATTTTCTATGTATAATAAATTGTATTAAGTAGTAGTATTGTATTAAGTATATCAGTCATCTAGTACCCATAACACAAGCTCTGCTTAGCTTGGGGCTAGATGATGCTGTGTGAATTATCCAGAATTATTATTATCATCATTTTATTTTATAATAACAATTTAATACAAGTAAAACAGTGCTTGTGCAGGTTATGTTGGTAATAAACATGAAGGTTTCCCTGCGAATTCAGAGTCTTTATTAAGTTCGCGCAGAATATGAGGTTGCCCTATGTTTTTGTTTTGATCATAGCTATTGTTTATGTTTTTGCTTGGAAATTCCAAGATGAATTCTGATATAGTTTTTCAAGAAATAAGTGAGATCATCAACTGATTTCAAGACTACTTTTCGAGGTGTAAGAGATCATTGTTTTGCTGTAATACTGTTGTAAAAGTTACAAATTGTGTAAATTCTAGTGCAGCTGACTGTACACATAAAAAAATCAGTGTTTAAGTTTTTCCATTTATTATTTCTTTTTAAGCTACAGTGCAGTTAGAGAACTAAACGCTTACTACGAATTTATAACTAAGCTTTATTTTTTCGGGATAAAAAGTAGCCTATAATAATATGGTAATTCAAGTTATAAACTATGTTTACTCTAAATTTAATTCAAATCGGTCTACTGGTTAGAGCGTGAAAGAGCAAACATCCATCCATCCAGGAGGAGGCGAGGGGAGGGCGCTGAGGTTCGGGAAACAGATTTTCTTGTCCGAAACTCAGAGTTCCAAACCATGGAATGTCTTTAGTTTACATAATTTACTTGATGACATTTTGTTTGTAGCTGTTTTCTAAACAATAATCGTTATTATTATTATTATCCATCCATACTTACAAACTTATAATATTAGTAGGATGTAGGTATACCAGATGAGACTCTAGATACTAACCACACACGAATAAGAGGCGACGAAAGTTTTCCACAGCCAATCCATCTACGTCTAGTTGTTGTTGTTCCACCTCACGACCTGTCGTTCACACTATTCGCCTTTTCTCCCCGATAATTTACCGATATGTTTTTTCATTCGGTTTTCTGTGGCGTAAACAGAAGCTTTGCTTATAACTTACGTTTTAAGTTTTCGTGTTCAGTAGATGTAACTGCTTTTTAAAGGTATTGGTGACATAGATATATTATATTTTCAAAAAATTAGGGATCCTTACCAAAATCTGTACGAAACCGGGGCTGGCCGAAAGTAATTTTTTAAACTCTCATTGCGTAAGGTTCAACGATTTTGAACTTTCAACCTTCAGGTTACATTGGGTATAAGCATGTACATATACGTCCTTGGAAAAAAAGAAAGAAACAAATAAATAACATCAGTTAGACTATATTCTTGGATATAATAAAAGCTAAAACGCGAACATCGTGAGATCTCAGTTCACAGAACCAATAATATGAATTTTAAAGATTAATATCAATTCTCTTGTGCCTTGGAACACACATAATAGCAGACTGGGAGACGCAAGGATAATTTGCGATTTGCGCCGCGCTGGAGTTCCACTTTCACCTAGATGTGGAAACCTAGTCACGAGATATGAGATGTTCCATTGACATTTTTGAGTGCTACTTCCACGTGTTTGGTCATTGTTTTACGTGTTTCATTGAATAACGGCTGTTGATTTAACAGTTAAGCTCCAGCAACACACACTAAGATGGGTAAAGCTCAGATAAATAAGATAAGATCATACTAATGAAATTATTAAAAAAAAACCATAGGTGCACGAATCTGGATTTGAACCCACGACAGGAGCCGGTGGCGAGCATGACCCACTAGACCACCGCTGCTCACAAACCAATAAAGCTAAAACCACGACTTGAGCTCAGAAGTTTACACTATTAATACCAAAATAAATAAATGTGTTGGCAGTAAAATAGAAAAGCCATTATCTTGAAACACAACAGCTGATGATTGAAATAATAGATAAAATTTACGAACAATTAATGTTCTGACCTTCATAGATACTTCACTAAAAGCACCAGTAACTCACCGATGTGAACGAATCCTATCGACTTTCGCTACAAACCGACCGTGTCCACACAATTCACTGTGCTCCTGTATCAAACAGGTTTCCTAAAGGCTGGACACACTAGTTGAAACGGTAAAGTTTTCTTCAAGGCTAAGACTCACTGGTAAAAACAGTTTAAACTCTGAAATGCTGTTTGTCATTGCAGGTGCAAAGAATTACAAACATGTTCATAGATTCAACGTGTTGGAAATTCTCATCTGATCAGAACTCCTCAAATAACTACCATGGATGTCGTAAAAGGTGAGTTAGGGAACGCTCAACCCGGATGAGGTAAGAGTAAGGTTTCTTAGCTCATCCGGGCCTTCAGAAAATCTTTCAGTTCTTAATAGCTGTAGGGCATAGTGGCGATCACAATAGGCCATGATGGCTGCAGTGACACAAAACCATTTACTTATTTTTCTGCCCACATTGCCCTTGCACCTCAGAGAAAAGGCCTCCCCTCCCTCGTTCCACTCTTCGCCATTCAACGCAATTACAGGCCAAGATCAAACTCATCGCGCCGTCTTTTCCTGGGCCGTCCACGTCGCCGAGTTACGTTGGGTGGGATACACTATGTGGTGGTTTTAGCCCACAAGTCGCTCGACATGCGGCAGACGTGTCCAGCCCAGTTCTACTTTAAGCTGGAAGCTTTTCTGTCTGCAACTTGTGTTTTGAAGCGCAGTATGCTGTTCCCATTCGCACCACCAAGAATTGAGCAGCATTCGCTTGCCAAGCGTGGTGACTATAGCAAAGTTCCTCAAACACAGTAGATGGCTTATGTCCAGCTGTGATCATAAACTCAGTGAGCTCAGTGATTTTTCTAAATCTAATAATAAAGAACTAAGTATGTATTTGTGATGAATTGAACGGCAGAGTCACTCGAAAGTAGCTTGGGACCACTGCTTCTGTCGTGTTTAACTAGTTTAGCTACACTATATTGTACCTACATCCAAACTCTAACTATTGCGAACTCGTATAAGTGGTCCATAAATTACAGAGAGCGCGTTACTGTTGAGTTCCCTGCTCCTTACATCTGGTTGTCTTGCGGGAAACAGCCGAAATTCATTGAACAAGTTGGTCATTTGGACTATTTATTGGATTTAGTTGGCATTTATACTCTTGGGCAATACAATAATATATAACGTATATTACTGTTACATAAAACAGTGAAACTTGAACCATCTTTTGATTGAAAACAACAAATACTTCATAGAATACAAAATAATCATAATTAAATTTTTTTTTTCAGTCAAGCTGAGTGGAGTGACCAACAAATATTTTTTTGCAACAAACTTATCCTAAAACATCTGCGGAGAATATAAAAATAAATAAATTTGTGGACATTTCACTCACACAACTTTATCGAGTCCCAAATTATTTATATTAAATTATTATCATAACACCCAGAAGAAACAAGTATATCACAAACGTTTTTGAGGATAAGATCAAACCCATTGAAAGGCAGATACTACCAAAGAGCTGTGAGGCCAAAGGTTCTCGAATAGCGACCATAGCCCGGAAGACGAAGCATTAGTGAGCGCCTCACCCGGAAACCAACATCACCAACATAATATCGCGGGTTTTTGATCATAGTTAGGATCATTTTTCCTGGAAGTCTGATGGGAGATACTTATGCAAATCCAGTCCACGGTTTCTTCATGATAAATAAGACAAGGGGTAGAAACCAATTTGATAGGTGCATCGGCAATAAAATATGCACTATATTTTATTGCCGATGCACCTTCAATGAAATCTGTTAATTATAGGCTGATATCTCTAATCGAGTTTCCATTTAATGATAGTCAATTACTTTTTGAAAGTATCAACATAAAATCATTACAATATCTAAAAGCAATAAATACTAGTAGTAAAGGTTCTTTGTAAAGAGCTCGCACGGGGAAGTACGACCACTATTTCTGTCGCCAAGTAGCCTGCTGTGTTCCGGTTTGAAGGGTGTGGGTACAGGCTACAGCTGAAACTACATGCACATTACGCTTAACACCTGTATGCCTCATGTTGTTAAACGTAGAAATCTTGGCAAGTTCTTAAAGTGCGTGGCCTGTGAGGCAATGCTTTGTTAGGTGATGGTTACCACTCAACATCAGGTGGGCCATCTGCTTGTTCCATCAACAAATCGCATCAATAAAAACTTTTACTTCAGTCATCATCATCAACAGTCTATAGAATTCCACTGCTGTACATAGGGCCTGCTACTACTGTACATTTTCAGGCCGAACGATTTTAAGCCTTTTCCATACACTGGTTTTCCGCGATCCTAATAATAATAATAATAAATAATGCTGGACAATCCACACAGCACCATCTAGCCCCAAGCTAAGCAGAGCTTGTGTTATGGGTACTAGATGACTGATATACTTAATACAATACTATATTACATACATAGATATATTTTTTTTATCATACATAGAAAATACCCAGAACACCCGGAATAAATATTTGCAGATCGTACAAACATTTATCCCAAGGCGGGAATCGAACCCGCAACCTTCTGCGTTGCAGGCGGACAATCGCCCGCCGCGCCACATCGGTCGGTAATGTTGTCAGTCCATCCTGACAACATTATTAGGAGTATTAGCTTCAGTAATTTCAACTAATTAATAATAAAGGATTTACGAGTAAGAAAGCAATCCAATATAAAGTACAAGCAGTGAATTTTATACCCTGGTCAAGTACGGGTCAAGTCATTTAGAGCTTTAAGAACTTGTAATTAAGTTGCTAATTGTTTAATGGCTCAGCTTTTCCCAGGAGCTCCGTAATGGGTGATATTAATTTTATTAATTAGAAATGTTCTTACGGAGTCATTCAATATTTTAGGGTGCTTTTATGAAACTTGATTTTACTTGGTTCGGTTCTTAAACGGACTTCCTGATTTGAATAGGTTTTTCAAATTCAAATTAAGGAAGTTGTAATGGGAATGCGTTTCGTGGTTCTTATTACGAAACGCGTTTTCTGGATGATTTCTTCCATAAAATATAATCACGATTTGAAAATTTAAATTAGACGATCCTGTTGTTGAAGTAAAACTTCTAATGCGACTTCCAACAAGGTTGCGTTAAACGTTTAACGCTACCGTGGAGGGGTATGAAAGCACTGTTCTTTCTCTCTTTCTCTAATAGCCAGTTACGTTTCGTATATTAAAGAAGTTTTACTTCAGTCGTGTGGTCTAAAGCACACTCGTTTTTATGTTTTGTTTAGTTGCAGAAAAAAATGTATTTAGGAAGTTAATTACGTTTAACCTCTAGCACAAGGAAAATTAAGTCGCTATTACACTGAACATGTTTATCTTGGTAAACGTGCTTACCTAAATAAAATTTAATTAGATCGTTGTGCAAGCAGGCCTTAAAAGCTGTGAAGTCGGTTTGATGTTTTGTTAAAAAGGTTTCTTTTGATATATACATTGCAAAACAAATAAATATCGCAATATAATCATTCACTCTGCCGTCATTTTACACCGCAAAACAAAAACTGATATCTGATATCTTATCACCGATTTGCAACAACGTGGTTTTTATCAGTTTTATTAAAAGGTGTGCCTACGCGTTTCCCTACTCCCATCTTTGTAAAGGCAGACTCACATGATGCCCGCGCCGCGTGTCGTGGCGCGTCAGAAGCTTATCATTCCTATGCATTTTGTATAGAAGTGATTACACTCTAGCTAGAGCAGACCGTGTGGCTCTTCCCCTGTCTAAGTCTATCCCATACAAAATATCTGAGTCAGTCGACGCGGGCTGTCTCTTATGTATTACCAACCTATTCGTATTTATATGTACGTAGGTACTTATTTCTGCCGCTATGCAGTGATGCTCGCATTGTTGTGTTCCGGTGTACAGGGTGTGAAATTACAGGCACATTACTTCAGGTTGATGGAGTAGAGTAGTGCATCGTAGGGGACTTACCTAACGTGCGTGGCCTACAAGGCAATGCTCTGTTATAGGTGATGGTTACAACTGAACATCAGGTCGGCTTGTACCACATGAAGTAGCGTAAAAAAAAGTGTGATTCTGCCTTAACTCCGAGTATCTATTGTAATTCTGATAAAACTGATATAAAGTATTGTCTACACGAGATGTCTCACGTACGCAAAGATCACGAATTGATTTATTCAGAGACAGCGGGGTGAATAATGTTGATTTGATAAAGGTCCTTTGCTTCAGTGCATTAACCTTCATTCTACTATCCTTTTGTTTAAACATCTTTATAAAACCTGGGCGACAAAGTGGAGTAAAATACTGCCAGATACAATACATGCATAATGAAATCGCATCTATTTTATAAAGGTGTAGGAAGAGACCATAGATTTCTACTTGCTAATCTAACCATATAGAATAACATTTAACATTTTTCACACAAGCGTACTAGTCGGTATCTTGGACCCGGTGGTCTTTTACTAAAACGTATTTTTAGACTGAGAATTTGATAAAGATCTTGGTAAATACTCGTATATAGTAATTATAAGAATATTTGTCCTGACTGACTGACATTCAACAAAGTAAAGACTTAAGTCTAAGGGGGCGTGCGCAATTAAGTTTTAACGTGTTTTTGTTAAATTACTTACGTGATTTGTGATTTTCAAAGTGGGCGGTAGACGAAATAAGTTTGAGAATCTCTGCATTAGACAGACAATTCAGCCAATATTTCTAGTGTTTTAATAAATAGTGTTAGAGTTTATTTTATTTCTTTTCTCTGTCAAGCAGGCCGGCCCGTCACTCCGTCATTAGTTGACAAATGTGTCAATTGGTGCCACCGGACGTAGGGTTAGACTTCGATAAATCGCTGGTGTCAGCCCTGACCCTGCTGATCGGCTGTGTACTTGTACTTTAGGGCAGGGTTGAGCTAAAGAGGTCTTTTAAATTGATCGATATGTCCATTTATTTGTTGGGCTACAAAAAGGTCTGAAGGTTTTTCTAGAACGAGTGGGGTTTTCGGCGCTTTCCGGTCGTTTGGTACATTAATAACATAAACTACCTATCTATTCTACTACATATTATAAATACGAAAGCTTAAATGTTTGAATATATGTTTAGAAGTTCATGACTTAAACACGCAGCTGTAACGGTTACACCGATGAAACTTGGAACACGTGCAACCTTGAAAATTTCAGAGTATATCTGTCTTGGTGCGCTGAAGTATAATACTAAGAAAGGAATTCCTGATATTTAACCTTCAAAGGGGTGCAACAGGAGTTGAGTTTTGTAGTGAAATAGCTTGTGTTTCCAATATTTTTTTTTTACTGCTGGTTTAGGCCCTAAGCCTCCCCCAAAAAATTCCAGTTTTCCCTTTCCCGGGTATCCATCACCTCCATTCAAAGGCACCTAGGACTTCTCACCAACGCTTTCTAGGCCGTTTTTCCGTCTATCAGGAACTCAGGGTATGTTATAGTTTGCATACTAGTTATTGAATAAAATTCGATAGTAATCTTATTCTAAGTTATTCACATCACAAGCCTCTCACGAGTTTATTTGTGTGAGGAAACAGTGGTTTTTCCGCGTGTCAACCCTGTCAGTATTCTATCAGCCGTCACCAGGGCTGTCTAGCCACGGACGGGCTATTACCGACGGATAACGGATGTGTGAAATGAAGGGAACGGGACAAGTGTTCACACGATTATGGCGGCTCGCAGACTGTGACACTTCAACTACGACTAACTAGTCTTTGTTGTAAAGTTATTTCTATTTATCTCCCGGTTCAGTCAGTGTGGCTTTATCTAATGCGTTAGTAAATGGGTATAGGTTTCTTCTTTATTATGTTTTTAGCTCGAGTTATTCGCTAATCTTCTCCAATACTCACCTCACTCAATACCTGACAATAACGTAGTTCATTGAGACAGTAAACGTAGCACCTTTTTAAGTTTTTTGTTAGGGTTTGTACATGCAAGAAGTAGATGTCTGCAAGATTATAGCAGTATTATAGCTTAATTCAGTTATGTATATAAAAACACGCAACGATTTACTCGTCTTCGTAAAATGCTAAACCCAAACGATATATCTGTACGACTTCCAGCTAAATTATTAAATTGAATCAATAGGTAGGTTAATGACAAAAATAGATAAGTTGGGTTATTTGTTGATTCTGATCAAATAATCTGTTATTTAATCTGTTCAATTTAAATATTACATAAAATGAGTCTTTTCACTGTGTGTCATCTAAAAATGATAATAGTTGGCAATAGGTTTTTTTTTTAATCATTGATTCTTTGCCTTCATTCTCAAGTTTAAACATTGATTTTCTTTTGACAGATTTTTATATGTAAGACCATAAATGCTTTGTCCAGCGTTTTTAGCCAAGTCCCGAGACGTTGTTGACTATAGTGTAGTGTAGCGAAGGCTTGCCCAGCACTTATTCACTGAGCCTAGCACAGGAAATGGAAAGATGCCTTAAATCACGTACTAAGAGTTTACGTTGCTTGCTAATGGTTGCAAGGACTTGCAGTAAGTTAGGTACCTGAGATAGTTTACTCAGCGAGATAGGAATATAATACCTAACTCACAAAAAAATCAGCTTCAAATATAAAAATGTTATTGTACTGAACAGGTATTATTATCTACCATGAATTTATATTTATTTTAAAGTAATTTTAAATTCCACCTACCCTTTTCTATAACTTACAATTTGTATTTACCAACGAAAAATACAGATTGCAGATTACCAGTCTGGTAATCAGTCAGACACTTTTTGCTGAATTCAAGTTTAGGTCAGCTTGAGTTTCTTTAGGATTTCCAATCAGACGGCTCACAAAAACCGGCATGCTCCAATAATTTATAACAATCTTACTCAAAAAGTTTCATCTAAAGTGGCTTCTATTTGCAAACTCACCTGAAACAAAGAAATACAAAGTTAGAAACAAACAATTTTTTTTTGCTTTTGTTTATTTATTTATTTATGTGAATGTTTGGATGGATGGATGTTTGTTCCTCTTTCACGCTCTAATCAGTAAATATAGATATAGATTGTAATCTGGAATAGAGCCTAGGTTAATTTTTATCCCGAAAAAATAACGGGAACAGGAAAAAACTGCCACGAGGGCGAAGCTGCGAGTGGCCTCTAGTAATATAATGTAATAGTGTAAAATTATAGTAAGAAGCTGTGATACATGATACAAAGTTTCTCCACAGTGCAGTGTTCAACACTAATGAGTTAAAAGCATAACTTCATATAAGACAAAGCTAACTGAGCTAGGCACTCAACCAATTTAAAGAGGCACTCGAGCTAATTATTCTATAAGGAAAGGTCACAAAACTGTATTGCATTGGAATATAATATTTATGAATCATTATTTTGATTAAAATCATGATGTAAACGACGAATATCTGTCATTGAAGGTGATAAGTGCACATTTAAACAAAATTTACATCACATTTATAGTCTTTTAGGCGACGAATTAGAGGTGAATCTAAAACATCTAATAAAATATCAATAATTGGACAAATTTATAGCAGAATAACACCGAACATGCCTTGTGAGGGCAACAGCGGATAACCATAAAAAATTTACGGCAAGTATCATTTTTCAATGACTTATAAATACGTAATCAAAAATAAATATCATTTGAAAACCACAGAAACCGCATCTACTGTAATCCGAGTAGTGTCTAGTGAAGTCCAGTTCACACTGCAGTAGAGCGGGTAGTTTGGTATAACTAATTATTTCACTTCGGAAGATATCATTGCGTTACAGTGGCGGCTGTAAGGATACGTCCATAAAGCCTATATTATACCAGTTATTTAAGTTTATACGTTCATGATAAATTCATCTGGAATTCACACAGCTTTGCAGATTTTTGTAAAAATACCTTTGAAAATAGAACTGACGATGGTCCAAACGCACTAAACTTTTGTATTTACAGTATTAGCATTAGTAGGATGGTATGGAATATATCAAAACAACTTATCGTAAGAGTATGTGACGATTACTTCCGATTGCAACGGTGAATCCGTCCAGAGCCGTTCCACTTTTGTAGATACAGGCCCTTAGAATGTGAAGAGGTTTTAACACAGTAATAAAGAAGCGTTAAAATACAGAGATTGCGATTGGAAACATTAAGTGCGATGAAGGAATTACAATCACATTCCACTATTTATAACATAAGTGGTGCCTGTAAGTTAGTACGGTTACATATTTAAAAAATACAGTATATGTAATATCAAAATCAAAGTCATCTATTCCATAAAAACAGATTGATCACGTAGATTAGTCTTATGACTAGGTGAATCTAGGTGCCAGTTTCTCATGACCAAGCCTAGAAGAACAGGCAAGAAACTTACGGTTTGGTTCCTACCGTTTTTCCTAAATATATTCCTAAAGGACGCTGATCTCTTGGAATAATCATCTAACTAATATGTTCTTTCTTGCATATACATCAGTATGAAGGAATGGTACCACACTGAAGTTTCATGTCATATTATTTTGTTAAAAGGATTCCACACAAGATAGTATGAACCAAGCTGCAAATTTCATAACTGCTCTTCTAAACTTGGCCGCGAAGTACTGGCGCCTAGATTCATCTAGCTGTAAAACGTATCTAAGTAGGTAATCTTGTCAATTTCAATTAAAAAATGTTATTTGACTTACGCCCGAATACTCAAAATCAGAATAATCTTTATTGTATTGGATGGTATTGGCCGAATACTCAAGCGCAACTTTTTTTTTTTTTTGTGGCATGTCCGTCTAGCGGACAATTTTGCCAATGTCAAGTGGGTTGAATAAATTCTTTTTAGTCAAGTCGAGTCGGTAAAATAGTAATGTCAGCCGTCATCGGTTTTGAAGAAAAAGATGGCGTTTTTCTTCAAAACGAAAGGGAAACATTTTCGTTCAATTGTTCACACTTGTGCTAAGACCTCAAGTAATTATGGTTAAAATACCACCAAAATTACCCATCAGAACTTAAAATAACACTAGAAAAACAATTAAAATGAAAATACACTGTGCTTCCAAAGATGACAGAAAACGAATCCCCCAACTTAAATTTAATCACGTCTCAAGTCGTGGTTTTTTGACAGTTTGCAATGAAAGTCTGTCAAAAGTTCGTCTTTGAGTATTCGGCCATAGACTTTCAACCTAAACTCCTTTAGGTACAATAAATGTTTTTTTATCACAATATTGCAAAATATTCACGCTGCGCTGTAACTAGGCCCAGCACAAAAAACCATCCAGAAAACAGGAGAATTTCCCCGAAAAATAATAAAGAACCAACAGTACCCACTATATCCTACAGACAAAGCATCCACTGTTGTAATATACGTTGTATACTTAGATCATTTACTCTCTAGATGCTGCTTCAAACGCACCAACGCATCGAAAAAAATGTCAGAGTACTGTACTCCGACAAGTCGCTCCCCGCCCATCAGTGTCAATTGAATTTTCATGGCGGACGGTCACATCTCTGTGTAACATTTTGTGTCTGCAATGGCGAGTTGTACAATAAAAGTGTGCAGAAACTACAGAGGACGATTAAAAATGACAAGTGAAGTGTCCTTCCATCAGTAAGTATCTAAATTTTAAGTTTAATTCCAAGTAATTTGATAAATATAATTCAAAAATTAGCGCGTATTATTTCAACTCGCACTTGACATGTTTGTTAGTGTTGCAAGGTTTTGTATACACAATTCCCCATGTGAGTGCGCGATTGTCGTTTACTTATGTTAGTAACAGACTATGAAAAAGAATATACATAAATCATCATCATCATCCTCATTAGGTACTCAATAAAGTTTACTGCAGGATACACTCGTAGGTCTCGTGTGCACTCTACTTATATAATTATGGAAAAAGCGCACGGCGCTGGTGAGTTTTATTTCAGACTCAGAAATCGGTCAAGTGCGAGTAGCCCTGAATATTGTTTGAAGGTTTTACTTCTGCATTTTACTGTTCATCCGATTAGGCAGTTAGTACAAAATTTTTGCTATGTGGTTGTGTAGGTATGTACCCAAGAGGATTTTGACAAAAATGGTCAAGTGCGAGTAGGGCTTGAATATTTATCGTTGATTTTCTTATTTTTAGACATTTTTTAAGCTTTTTTAATATGGGTATCGTTTTCGACCAATTTCAAAGATGACATTAATTTTGTAATTCAAGGTGGTGAAAACTTTTTTGTTTTTTTTTTACCAATACCAATTTTTTCCACTAAGTATCGTTTTCGACTAATAAAGGGCCTAAGTATATATATTAGCACTGACCTTGACCATAATTATAGTAACTATGTTACATTTTTTTTTCAGAATTCCAAGTGATCCTATCCAAAAAAGTAAATGGGTGAAAATTATACAGAAAAGCCGCATTTTAAATTTTTTTTAAAACCAGGTGAGATGAATGCAAAGCGTTTTGTCGTACAATAAAAAAATACTTATATATTTTTGCTTTTTATTTGCTTTACATTTTATTTTACAAACAGTCATAAGATTGTTAGTAACAAAAACAGACCTAAGAAAATCAAATTCATAACCCGACTTCCCCTTGACCATTTTTTGGCAAAATAATTTCCGGGCACACATTTAATAATTCACAAACCGTAGTTGAAAGAACCATATTTGCATTTTATAAATGAAAAAAATAGTCAATTATTCATGCCCGACTCGCACTTGACCAATTTTATATGTCCGAAACTGTCTCGTGCTAAAAAACGCAGTCACATCTTACTTAAAAACCGGAACCTAAATTTGATCTGTTTACCCCATAAACTGGGAAACACATTGTCAGCTGGTAATGTTACGCACGCACACAGTGACAAATATAATGACGTGCCATGAGTGTAAGACAATGTGAGCGCGTGTTGATGTATGGGTGACACGCAAACAAGTTTGCCTAACTTGGCCTATTTTTTAGGTACGCGTTGCAGGAGTAGAGTCTATCTAGAGGTAAATGATCTAAGGTTGTATAATATTATTATATTCTATGTCGAGTTCGTAAAATATTTTCCTGTTAACAGAGCGGAAAATATAATAATTTTTGTTTGTTTTGGACCGCTTCTTAATAGAACAGACCTCTTGAAGAGTCATGGGACCATTGTCTTTCTTATAACCTTTTCTATTAGGTTTTATGAAGCGCGGTACCTATGAGTCGTTGGACAGACTAGAGATTCAGTTTCTAGACTATAAACATGCGCCACCGAACAATAGATTACACAAAAAACGAAAGAAACCAATCTTCTTGGCTTGGAGGTGAAAAACTAGCGCCTAGGTTTACCTAACTTTAGTAAAACGATGTTTCGTAATGGACAATGGTCCCTGTGATACCACTATGTAAAAGCTTTTTGTCTAACATAATAACTTAATGCCTAAGTAGTAGTCGTCCGGGGAAGTATTACCAATGCCTATTTCAGCCGCCAAGCAGTCTTCCGGTTTAAAAGGTGTGGGTGCTGGTGAGTTACAGGTACATGGGGCTTAACACTTGATGGACTGACGACATTGTTAGGACCGCAGGAAGTCGATGGGGGGAAAGGGCTCAGAATCTTTCTTCCTGGAAACGTATGGGGGAGGCCTATGTAGCAGCAGTCTATAACCACTTAACATCAGGTGGACCATCTACTTGTTCCATCAGCAAGTCTTATAAAAAAGTTAGATTATATTGATGAGCTCACGGTAGATTTTGTCGTAATTGTTTTGTCTTTTTATCCCACGTATAAATAAGTCAACAACACGTAACAAATGACCATATCCAGCCAATTAAAATGAATTGAACAAGCCAATATTCAGTGATAGCAAAAATCAAGCAGCAGTGCTTTTTTGTGCACTGAATTTTATGCAGGTTTCTCGTTTCTATTTCACAGCCCATTTTTTTATTCGAAACGTTTTCAGATGACAAATTGAATCAATTGCCACACGCCCGTACCGTGTTTCGAAAAAATAACTGTTTTAATATACAATGGTAGAGATGATTTTGCAATACAAGTAATATGAAACCAAGTAATAGAAAGTACTTAGATACTATTTTATTGGTTTTAGGTACCGGTAGGAGCGAGTGAAGCAAGCGAAGCGTCTCAGTTTTAAGATTGGCCAAAGATGCAAAAAATGGCAAAAATGCGTCTGTCTAACGAAAATTGGCACACAAGTTCTTTAAGTTATTAAAAAGTTTTTCCGATCATAACTTTTAATTGGGAAATAATAGGGGGGTAAAAGGGGGAAGCTTACTGTAGCGTTATTTATCGACAGGTTTCAATCAAATTTAAAAAGCACACCAAGAACTTTATTCAAAAAAAGTCCAAAATTGGGGAGTGGGGGCGGTAAAAGGGGGAAAGTTTTTCTCATGTTCAATGATGTTATTTCTTTATTTTATTCTCGTGTAGCTTACGTTATCCTACCCACCTCTTTTGGTTTCACAGTTTAAGTTTTCCACCGGACTGAAAATGTAAAGTTGGCTTCAAGCTCACGTAACATCGTAGATGGATAAAGTTGAAAGTTACGAGTAGGTAGGTACTTTATATCCCTTGACCGCAGCCTGAGACCCTTGAAAACTGCTGTTTGAATAAGTTTAGGACATCCTTAATTGTGCCAGTAGGTACTTCAGGAGAATGAGGGCATAAAGAGAGAAGACAAAATTAAGGAGATAGAATTAAAACCGAGGAACCGTGAATATTATCAAACTTTTTCAGTGTATAAATATTTTTAAGTCAAATATGATTTTATTTGATAAATCTATGGATATCACTTTAAATTATATTATTGCTAACACATGGGCTGGTCCGATGTGTTAAGTTTATTGAGGAGTGAGGAGTTGAATTTATAAAATACTGTTTTGCAAATGCACGACTAATAAACGCATTTATTTTTATATAAACATACGTACAGATTTTACCGTTAACCATAGACGGCTGACTAACATTTCCCGCGGGGGCAGGGCGGGCGCATCAGTCTCACATAATGTCAACTTTGCACATTCTTTGTGTCCCTACATACACTAGCTGACCCCGCAAACTTGTAAAAATAATGCAAAATTAAGCATAATATTTATTTTCAGTTTTATCACGCCTATTATTTATTATTTTATTTTCCTATTCCGGACGCAGATAAATCCAAAAACACAAAAATCATAAAAATTGGTCCAGCCGTTCTTGAGTTATAAGTGGTGTAACAAACACCACTTTTTTTCTTTTATATAATATAGATTACAACCTAGCGAATAGATTCTCTGACAAAAAATGAGAAATAACTCACTGGACGCATCTCTTCTCACATGTCAACTGAAACAGATGAATGAATCAGATAGCACCTTGGATTATAGTTTTAAAAACAGATCGCCAAGAAACAAAATCTAAAAAAAAAAATATACATTATATCTAATAATACTTATGTAAAAACCAAGAGCTGCAAGAGGATAATAGTTTTTTTCTATGGTCGATTCCGAATTTATCATATACTCAGTAAATACTATAATTTATTTTGTGTATAAGCCAGTAAGTTTTTCAACCCAGGGAGACTCAAAACTAACCCAAAAGTGATCCAATTAAACTTTCTTATCTACCAGTTAGGCATTCGTAGAAATGGTTCAAAAGCTACGAAAGCTCGTAGAAATAAATGCTATCAAATACGAGCATCACGCGCGTTCCCTATAGATAGACCACCAGTGGTGCAACGCGCGAATCAATCGATCATGCTGATGATCGATACATCGAGCACCGGTTCTCAACATAATATCAGTTCAATCTTTGGATTAGTTGAGAACCCATTAGAGAAGAGTAGGCAGAAATTTTAGTGTACCTCATACATGTTTAGACTAACGAATTTGATCATAACATGATATTGAGTAGTAGTTGAGCTCTTTAAGGGCGTCCAGGGAAGTACTACCTCTTTCTGCCGCCAAGCAGTGATGCTCGTAATGCAGTGTTCCGGTTTGAAGAGTGTGGGTGCCGGTGAAGGCTTCACATCTATATACTTTAGGTTGTTGGACGTAGAGTAGTTAATCGTAGGGCACGTACGTAAGGTACGTGACCTATAAGGCAATGTTTTGGTATAGATGATGATATATATAGTTTTATAATAATAATAATAATGTTGGACTATCCACACAGCATCATCGAGTTCCAAGCTAAGCAAAGCTTGTGTTATGGGTACTAGATGACTGATATACTTAATACAATACATTACATACATACATATTTTTTTATTATGCATGGAAAATACCCAGAACACCCGTACAAACATTTATCCCAAGGCGGGAATCGAACCCGCAACTTCCTACGTCGCAGGCGGATATCCATCCGCCGCACCACATCGGTCGTCAAATAGTAAGAAGTCAAATATTACATATATATGGTAAATAATGTCATAAAAATTTAACCCGATACGTAAAGTGACACGTAGTTCTATGTATGGTCCACACAACGCTAAATTGGCCCATCAGATCAGAATTTTAAACAGAAAACAGAAACAGAAAATTCCGGTTTGGGATACTGGGTTATCTTGCAGTAAAATCTTAACGCATTTTGGTCTCTGATGTCAATCAAATTCGCTAAAATTAATAACATGTTCCGAGAATGAAAAGAGCAGTAAAATAATTCGAACCCGCTTCGATTTTTCAAGCCAGTTGGCATCCGTAGTTATTTCAAGAAAATGAGGTTTACGATAATTCAACAAGTGTTCTTAATTAAAGAATCGCAATAAAAAGATTGGATTATATCGTAAGATGTTTTGGATTATTATGTCGATCAAATACGTCTAAAATTACATACAAGCTTACGATATAGGGTTTGGAACGAATAAGAAAAAAAGATATGCTTTGTCCTGACGTACATTTAGACACCGCACAGTCTAAACCACTAAAAAAAAAAAATTATGTCTTAATGCGTAGAGGTGTACAAGAAAGGTATTCCCGTATCCTTAACTTAACGGAGGCTAACACAAAAATGCACCCCAAGGCGGAACTTTTGGTGACAGACATATATTAGATACTTATGTACTTTATATATTGTACATGATGTATTTTTAATATTATGTATACCTCTACAAATATTTTACATCTAATATTTAACCTATCTACCTTATATCTACATATTTTATAACTTTTTCTACCTATAGTAAACTGCGGGTCTTTACTATAGGTAGAAAACAGAATGTATTTATATGTAGGTAATGTGAAAACTAAGAAGGTAAAAAGTTTTTTTTATTACTATTTATTGTCTTGATAAAGCAGCTAGAAAGTCTTGCAATATATACCTTATTGTGTGGAACAGTTATTGACCATGAGGTTTCTCAAACAGCTTTGATTGATCACGTTTCGTTGAAAACTAATAATCTTACCCATCACAGCTTTTATTACAGTTATTAAACAACAGTTTAAGCCCTACTAACCAAATTATAAATGCGTATGTTTGGATGTTGGTTTATCATACTGGCCGATTTGGGGGAAGCATAATATGTATAGTTCTTAGAATAACATAACGGGCAATATATTACTAAAGTACCATGCGAGTGAAACCGCAAGTCGAAGCTAGTAAATCTATTCCAACTATAAGAATCTTTGTCCTGTCTGACTATAGACAACGCACAGCCTAAACCACTGGTCGTAGAGACTTGAAATATTCAGGGTATATTTGTCTTGGTTCGTAGAGGTGTACTAAGAAAAGTTGAAGTAAAGCTCTCAGTGAAGCGCTTCTACATGTTTCATTAACAAGTCGAACAAAATAATTTCTGAAATTCAATTCCTAAAAGGGTAGACCGAGTTTGAAGTTTGTATGAAAATAACTCACGCGGACAAAGTCACGCGCGTTTCGCTAGTAATATATCCTCTGTAACAAACAGTGCAGAAGTTTGAGAGCCGTCGTCTCACAATTGCTATTGTATTGCGTATGACCAACTGTACTTTATTAAACGTTAATTGATGTATGCGGGCTGCGAAATTGTGCCATACGATAACTAAACGATATGCATACAATGTATAGAAGGCATAATGTTTCTAATTAGCACCATTAAGTTCTTAGAGGAGAAGGTTCTTTGAACAACGCATCTACGTAATGTTGGTAAAACTGTTCCTGAAGTTTTCCTTCGATAATTTATTTACTTACCCAAAGATATCAAACAACTACCGACAAGACAATTTAAAACTAAACTATGGCTATGGCCCATTGTATGTTAGCATTATGTTTAAGTTTTATGTATACTTGTTTATCCTTAAGTTGTGGTGTGCAATAAAGTATTTTCTATCTATCTATCTATCTATGGCTGAATGGCTGGTTAATAAGTGTTTTTATTATATTGATGAACTAATTGAGTAGAATTAATGACATTAATATCTTGTTTTGTTTTTATTAATGTATATGTATTATTAATGGTTTAGCTAGTTTGTTGGCGGAAGTATGTCAAACAAATTAACATAATACCTAGCATAATATATTTTACTACAGGTAAAATACTTCAGCACCATACTTCAGCAAATAAACGATTTCATTTCATTTCGAAGAAGCTTGTTCTAGCTAAAAATTAAGTTCGTATAAACTAGTAACTAATTCGGATGATGGGGTCTTTAGCTCGCCCATATTGCCTTAACGACTGCTAGAGCTGGAACAAACAGCTTGTCTGCTCTTGGAAGCATCGACGCACTAAGAGCTAAAGCCAATAAGCAGTCACGCAAAATACAAAATGACCACGGGCATTCCGTGTCACGGGGACCCGTCTTTGAATTTGACCTCCAACAACAAACACCAAAACAAACTTTACCGCTTAGACGAATAAACTGCACAATTTTTCTAAGCTCTGCGGTCATCAGTCCTGCCAAACATGATTACTATCTATGTCCCACTATAAGATTGGCCTACGTCCACAATAGCTATGAACTTCTGACTGATAGTAGACAAAATGATTAATGATTATAGATACATCTTCGGGTAAGTACGTAATACTAGACGTACATATACTCGTACCTAAATGTTATCAATAAACTACAGTTTTATTATATATAAACAGTTTTATTATAATGGCGTGTAAAAAACAAGCGACGAAGCGCGATGAAAACCACATTAAGCTACTTAAACGAAATCAGATACGTTAATCTATAAAATTCCGACTAAACAAACTTGTATGACCCTCATCTGCCTAATTATATTCATTGTGAACCTAACACCATGCTGGTTGTCTCACGGTGTGGAGTAACCGGTCAATAGAACCATTGCATTGGTACCTGATAATGTTTAATTCATTACGCGTCATAGGTACGCACCGCGGTATCACAAAAGGACTGGGCGGAATGTTAACATTTTGTTTCCTAAAACACCACTTAATTTAGTTACCAAACACGTTTTTTTTAATACAACTTGCAGATGGAACAAGCAGATGGCCCACGTGCACTGCTCAGCGTCCATCAACCTGAAGGATACAGGAGTTAAGCCTCATGTGCCTGTAATATCACCATTACCCACACCATTCAAACCGAAACACAGCTAGCTGCTTGGCGGCAGAAATAGGCATGGTGGTAGTACTAAATCGGACGAGCCCTTCATAGAGAACTCTACGATTACTACATCAAAAACCAATACTAAAACATACCTACTATATTCAGTACTTATAGTTTAATGGGGAGCGTTAAGGAAATTACGGTACATCTTCTAGTCACAGACACCGGAAAATCTCAAGACGAAAGTCTATAATCAGTGCGTGTTAGTCTAATAGTCAGTGATGACTTATGAAACAGACGTGGACGCAAACTATTAGTCTCATACACAAACTGAAAGCTGCTCATTAGGCTGTGGCAAGAGTTATGATGGGAGTTTCACTACGAGATAGAAACAGAAATGAGGAAATCCGTAAAAGAACCAAGGACATCGATATATTTCTTAAAATGAGCAAGTTTAAGTGGAAATAGGCAGGTCAATGACAACCGCTGAAGAATATAGGTCCTCGAATGAAGACCACAAACCGGAAGACGAAACATAGGATGTGGATATAGTTAGATTCTTCGTAGCATTATTTTACTCTTAAATTATTTCTAAATCATCGGATCTTGGAAACTCGAGATAGAGAAAGAATAACATATCACTGTTTCAGAAGGCAAACGAGATAAATCAAAGCAATAGTGTAGAGAACACGCCACAAGAATGTCATGCCATAATATACTCTAATACGATGAGACGGAAACAGACGAGAATACGATTAAACTGCAGTTTTCACAAAAGCGGCAACTACTGTAAGCTGGTTGTGTACTCAATAAAACGATACACGAATTTTCGTATTGTCGTTTCCAACGTAACCATATTACTTGTTCCACCAGCATAAGCATAAATAAAAAAATATTCGGCCAAGTGTGAGTCGGACTCGCACACAAAGGGTTCCGTACCATTATCTATCTATACTTAGTAAAAACGGTACAAAAATCACGTTTGTTGCTATAGCGGCAACATATATACATGGCTGAATCAATAGGTGTCTTCTAGACCGTCCTGCTTCATCGTCGGCTTCATCGTCACTTACCATCAGGTGAGATTGAAGCCAAAGGATAGTCTATTAAAGTTAAAAAAAAAAACACCTGTGAAAATTTCAACTCTCTAACTATCACGGTTCATTAGATACAGCCTGGTGACGGACAGACAGACAGACAGCGGAGTCTTAGTAATAGGGTCCCGTTTTACCCTTTGGGTACGAAACCCTAAAAAAGGTCCAAAAACTTAGTTTTTTTTTATTTGAAGTTGGTTATCACCGCTACATGGCGGCCGTTTTACGGTTCACGCTTATCAGACACCAAAGCTTTTAGAGCAGACTGCAGACGCATCGTAAAAGCTTAGTGGCAGTGCTCAGCATTCGAACACATTTGTGCAACGTCGTGATGCGTTTTATTACTTTCAAAACAGGCTCGTCAAGTTAAATATTAAGATAATTGCAAGAACAATTTTACAGAAATTTTATAACTTTAGCCTGTCTTTTTTACAATGAGTTTATTTTTTCTTTTGTTATTTATTATTACAACATCAATGCAAATGATTTTACACAAATATTTAACATTCTTACCTACACATTAAACCAATAAGAATTGGTAGAACTCGTTTTGCTTATATTATATGTAGCGCAAACCTATGTCACCTCAGTCGTTGATTTTATGACTGAACTGCGCATCAGCGGAGTCTTAGTAATAGAGTCCCGTTTTACCCTTTGGGTACGGAACCCTAAAAATAATTATCCAAGGCACAAATTAAGTAAGCTCTAAAAGTGGATAAGTAGCTTTATGTCAGAGAATTTGTTTTATATTTCCTTCCTAGGAAAATAAAAGTATAATAATAATAAATATTATTAAACATATCAGAGTATAGTATAGTAGTAGTAGAGCACTTAGTGAAGGGCTCGTCCGGGGAAGTACTACCACCATACCTATTTCTGCCGCCAAGCAGTTTGCTGTGTTCCGGTTTGAAGGGTGTGGGTGCCGGTGTAATTACAGGCACATGAGGCTTAACATCTGCATGCCTCAGGTTGATGGACGCAGAGCAGTGTATTGTAGGGTACGTTTCTAACTAACGTGACCTACAAGGCAATGCTTTGTTATAGGCTATGGTAACCATTTAACATCAGGTGGGCCATATGCTTGTTACATCAGCAAATAGTATTAAAAAAAAAGTTTAAAATTACTATGTATGACCCGTGCGAATCCTAACTCGTATGTAATTAGGCTTTCCAGTCTCCCGTTAGTATTTGATCACGTGTTCTATTGCTGAATAATAAATTGTTCAAATATTTTTGACGTCTATTTCAAGGGTATAAATATATCGTCAAATCACATCTAATGAAAAAGGTTGTAATCATTAAAAGTTTCTATAGAAGTAAAACAAGCATTATTGGACTCAATCAGCTTCCAATAATCACTGATGGCAATAAAGCAAAATGCCATAGTTAAAATGCCTAATACTGTTGGCGTCTCTTACCTAGTAGCTCTTTGTGAAGGGCTCGTCCGGGGCAGTACTACCACCATGCCTATTTCTGACGCCAAGCAGCATGCTGTGTTCCGGTTTGAAGGGTGTGGGTGCCGGTGTAATTACAGGCACATGAGGCTTAACACCTGTATGCCTCAGGTTGATGGACGCAGTGTAGCGCATCGTCGGTGACGTACCTAACGAGCGTGACCTACGAGGCAATGCGTTGCTATAGGCGATGGTAACCACTTAACATAAGGTGGGGCATATGCTTGTTCCATCAATAGGTTGTATAAAAAACAACTTTAGGAACCAGATGAATGATAAAATACTTACACGTTTTTTTATACATACTTAGAATACAAAAAACAGACATCTATGTTTGTCACACAAATGTTTGTCCTCGGTAGAGATCGAACCCACAGCCTACAGCTCAGAAGGCATAGTTTCTACTAACTAAGCTGTGACACCAGTCTGAGGTGGAGGAGTGTCTGTATAGAGGGGAGGGTACACCTTAGTACACCCATACGCACCAACACTAACCTACCATGGAAATTACAAGTCTCTACGACCAACCGTTTAGGCTGTGAGTTGTCTATATGTCAGTCAGTCAAGACAATGATTCTTATAACTTATTAATTTTCTTTAATAAATGAATTTTCTTTCTTCTTTTTTTCTATAATGGGGACCCGTCACAGTTTTTTCTATGAATGCAGTTTTATAGGCCTTGAGAAACTAAAACATAAAATGCAAAATTTTTTTTTCTACGGCCAAAACTGACTAAGTTATGGGCAAAATACCGAACGAGATTCACTGACCGCGCGAACGGAAGCGACGACGTCACAATGGCCCAGCGCTAGCCGCCAAACCACTGCGCGCCCCGCGTTTCTGTTCGCGATACTCGTCCGACACGGAGCGTAACGTCACCAAGTGATTTGATTAGGTTTTTATTAGAAGGTTGTTATTTTAATATAACAAATGAGTATTAGAAATAAGGTAGATATCGGTTTTGAGCAAGCGCAATCCGATAATCTACCTAAAGTTGATACCTTCATGGTATTTGATTATCTTAGTAATCATTTAAATTACACAAGCGCTGAAATTCATGGTTGGAAACTTCAGAGGTAAACAAATCTCATTACCAACCTAATCAGAATAACAGGATAATATGTAGGTAGGTACACATACTTGGACTAGCCTATAAAATACCTAAAAGTTTTAGGTTAGTCAGCCAGGGAAGTTGTGTTTGTTGTTGTAACTACCTACGCTGTTATTTTCAACATTGGTATGTAGATAAGTATGTAGAAACTTAAAGGTTTAAAGAAAAATATTATGTAGGTATAAAATTAATAAAATTAGACTTAAATACTTAATTTGACAGGAATGTACCTACCTAAGTTCTTTGGACACGTAATTTAGAGCTATGAATAAACGAAAGCGTTAGGTATGTTAAGTTTAAAATAAGCCCTAAGAATTTAAATTACATTTTGTCGTAGGTTATACCCAGATTTATTTAAAAATTATACAATAAATAATCAAGGTTAGGAATACAATACAGGAATGCAATACTTCCTTCTTCAATCTAAGCATTCCTCCCACAAGCCTATACTTAACGTAGTTCTCCATATGACGACCGATGTGGCGCGGCTGGCGAATGTCCGCCTGCGACGCGGAGGTTGCGGGTTCGATTCCCGCCTTGGGATAAATGTTTGTACGATCTGCTAATATTTATTCCGGGTGTTCTGGGTGTTTTCTATGTATAATAAAAAATATGTATGCATATAACGTATTGTATTAAGTATATCAGTCATCTAGTACCCATAACACAAGCTCTGCTTAGCTTGGGGCTAGATGATGCTGTGTGGATTGTTCAGCATTATTATTATTATTATCAGCTTCCACCTAAAAATATAATAAATTCAGGTATATATTTTTTCTTTTTTATTATATATCACTTTTGCCCGCAACTTCGTTCGCGCTTAGATTTACATAGGTAAGTACTTCTTTTTCATTCACTTTGGCTACAGTTTTATTACATGTATAGATAGATATCCTCATCCTCGAGGGTACGACGCCAGAGGCATGGAGCAGGAGTGTGGTGGTACTGTTCTTTAAGAAAGGTGATAACACCCTTTTGAAGAAGAGTAGTTACTAATCGTCTCGCTCGTAGGCTAGACGACTTCCAGCCTCCCGAACAAGCCGGGTCCCGAAAAGGCTTCAGTACCATAGACCACATTCATACGCTCCGGCAGGTTATACAGAAGACCAAAGAGTATAACCAGCCACTTTGTTTAGCGTTTGTGGACTATGAAAAAGCCTTCGATTCAGTCAAAACCTGGGCAGTGTTACGGTCACTCCAGCGGTGTCAAATTGACTATCGGTACATCGAAGTGTTGAAAGGCCTATATAGTAATGCCACCATGACTATCCGACTCCAGGACCAGAGTACAAATCCTATCCAGTTGCAAAAAGGAGTGAGACAGGGAGATGTAATTTCTCCGAAACTGTTCACGTCTGCACTGGAGGATATTTTCAAGCTCGTGTCCTGGAATAGGTATGGCATCAATATCAATGGCGAACACTTAAGTCACCTTCGATTTGCCGACGATATAGTCATAATGGCGGAATCGCTGGAAGACCTAGAAACAATGCTTAGAGACCTCAATATTGTCTCCCAACAGGTGGGTCTTAAAATGAACATGAGTAAGACGAAACTTATGTCAAATGCTCATGTCGCACCCGTACCGGTATATGTTGGAGGTCTGCCAACGAATCCAACTCGGATGGGCAGCGTTCGGGAAATTACGGCACATCTTCTCGTCACAGTTACCGCAAAGCCTCAAGACGAAAGTCTATAATCAGTGTATGTTACCAGTGATGACTTATGGCGCTGAGACGTGGTCGCTAACTATTGGTCTCATACACAAGCTTAAAGTCGCACAACGAGCTATGGAGAGAGCGATGCTGGGAGTTTCACTGCGAGGTAGAATCAGAAATGAGGAAATCCGTAGAAGAACCAAGGTCACCGACAGCTCTCAGAATCAGCAAGTTAAAGTGGCAGTGGGCAGGCCATAAAGCTCGTAGAACCGACAACCGTTGGGGAATAAAGGTTCTCGAATGGCGACCACGAACCGGAAGACGAAGCGTAGGACGTCCTCCTACCCGATGGACTGACGACATTGTTAGGACCGCGGGAAGTCGATGGATGGAAAGGGCTCAGAATCGTTCTTCCTGGAAACGTGTGGGGGAGGCCTATGTCCAGCAGTGGACTTCTACAGGCTGATGATGATGATGATGAGATAGATATATATTCCCCAAGACGGAAATATTCCTCTATAATCCCAAAATGATCCCCGATATCCCGGGAAACTTGTGGGATATTCCCGCATTGGGGAATATTACCGGGAACGGCACATTTTATTGTAGTTAGACCTGAGTACGACCCTGGTTTTAACCCGACTACCGAGGAAGGGTTATTAGAAACTTCACTACTTACATTTTTTATCATTTACTTACTCATTGAAATATACCTAGTAGGTACAACCCTGTATTTTTCTTTAACATTCGTAAACAAGCTTTACTAAGCTACCTACGCACCTGTTTACCACACGAGTAATGATTGAGGATCATTTTGATGTAAGTAGGTACTATGATAATAGTTGGTATATTATGGAGGTACCTACACCTACCTACTTACATCAAAATGATCCTCGCAACAAAATCTTGAAGTTTGGCACGAAAGCGGAATTTTGTCATCCCTCTTCATGATAGTGCACCATTTTTTGCGCACTTTCGGGACCTTTGGCACATTGAAAAATAGTTTTTTAGGTGTACTAACTGAAGTATTAGTACACTTCGGTACTATACAGTACTTATAGTTCGGCATATTCACGTAAAAACCACAACACGACCCGCGCAGATCGAGTGAACTCTAATAAATGAATTGCGGAGAGCGCGCCCGCGGGCGGAAAAGATTTCGTGACGTCACATGAGCTATTCGGCCGCCCCGCGGTTGACTGGTACAAAATGTGTAATATCTTCGCAACCAATGGAACGATTTCAATGATTTAAAAAGTATCGTACCTAAACGAGTAAAAGGAACACCATTACATAGATAATATATGCATTTTCCGACTTGGTACGGGAGCTCATTGGTATAAATAGTTTGGACCATTTTATTTTCATAAATATTTCCACGCGAAGAGACTAAGAACAAACTTTCACAATATCATGTAGCATCACTTTCCTGGTCGTAAATTTTTATATTAGTGTGTAACATGTCGCTGTGTCATCGCGCACGTGCGTCAAAATGGCGGAAAACGTTATTTTTGGCGGGAAACATTGCGTGACAGACCTGCCAACGAAGGTGGATCTGACGAGGTGTTTCGCATACACCACGCACGATTTGAAAACGTGTTTGCAAACATACGATAAGCTGACGCGTATATTACGTGGCGGTTTTTATTGTGGATCCGTTTTGTGATGTTGCAAATTGTAAACGAATCCTACTAATATTATAAACGCGAAAGTTTGTAAGTATGGATGGATGGATGTTTGTTACTCATTCACGCTCTAACCAGTGGACCGATTTGGATGAATTTTGGAATAAATATAGATTGTAACCTGAATTAACATATAGTCTACTTTTTATCCCGAAAAGATAACGGGAACGCCAAAAAACTGCCACGCGGGCGAAGCTGCGAGCGGCCGCTAGTAATCTATAATAGGTAAGTACCGGTTATAAAAATCTTTGTCCTGATCGACTGACTGACATATAGACAACGTACAGCCTAAACTGGACGCAGAGACTTGAAATTTTGATGATGTATGCGTCTTAGTAAATACATACATAATCGTAATAAATACTTATAGAACAAATATTTGTGGACATTTTGACACAACATCATCTAGCCCCAAACTAAACATAGCTTGTACTATTGTAAATATAAATTGTAAATACCTACAAATACAATATAACACCCAGGCAGAGAACAAACATCTATGTTTATCACAGTAATGTTTGTCCTCGGTGGAAATCGAACCCACAACCTACAGCACAAAAGACAGAGCTACTACTTAACTGATTACTGTGGAATGTACCAAATGTACTATTTGGACGTACCTCTGGCAACCCCTCTTAGACATCCTCGAAGAATCTTGAGTAGGTACTTGGTACTAAGAGATCGGAGGGGATATCTACTGTGCTGTGATGTTATTTTTGAACTATTTATTTGTATGTTTACAGTAAACTTAGCAATTACCTACACTAGTTTAGACATGGTAGTATGAAACGAAAGCCCATCACGCCCTTGTTTTCCAAGTATTTGAAAGGGCTTGCGAATAAAATTCAAGGCGACGTTTTACGTCCGCCATGCTAGCGAGTAGTGGTTCGCTCCTTTTTCGGATGCAGGCCGGAGTTGCAACTGTCACGTTTAGTTCTTCGCAGAATTAGAGCTGCCAACGCGATAATTGTTGCTAGATTTATCAAAAAGTAACTAGACGAAACATCATCAGTTTATCTACCTAATTAGGCCTTAAGTACATATTAAATTCCATTCGATGGGGTACCAGAATATAAATGTTGGAATAGATTATTCATATCTCCACCATTTTGTGTTTATAAGAATATACGATATGTCTACTAAATTCCACTGTTTAAACCTTATCGTTTTATATATCGGCAGACAGACAGACTAAATAAATTAGACCGAAACAGTAAAACAGTGCCTCTTCAGTCGTTTTTAGTATGCAGTAGCATTAGTAAAAGATGTGCCTGGTAAACTAAGGCTAAATCTAGCCAAAACGTTTTTGAGATAGAAATACTGGCAGAAACCTCAGTAATCGGAAAACTTGTAGATAGATATCCCAAGTATTGGTTCCTTGAACCTCGCTGCCCCTTTGGAACCGGTCGGTAAACGCCGTGAAAAAAGATCGAAGAGACGCACCGTTTGGAAGATTACTCGTAATCCCCAATACGTTGTATTTTAAACATCGCATAAAATTTGCTGTGTATCCAATGAATCGGTAAAAGAATAGCTTAAGGATTGTTTATCTTGTAGATAATTCTTATCTGAAATTATGTTAATACATTTATTTACAAAGAAAATTACAGCTACCTAATACAAATATTTATAATTAGTATGTACAAAATACACTATGAAATAGTTGAGCTATCTACAGACCATTGCAAACGATCTAAAGATAGATCAGCTGATCCAAAATTATGTTATTATTATGTTTATAATCGCTAAAGTTTATATCTTTTATAAATTCGGACTAAAGAACTTAACCATAAAGACAAATTATCACTGACATGATAATAAAAAATAATCCTACTTTGGATGGATTTTCGATTATTGGACTAGTATTATAAATGCGAAAGTTTGTAAGTATGGATGGATGGATGGATGGATGGATGGATGGAAGGATGGATGTTTGTTACTCTTTCACGCTCTAACCAGTAGACCGATTTGGATAAAATTTGGAATAAACATAGATTATAACTTGGATTAACATATGGCTACTTTTTATCCCGAAAAAATTACGGGAACGGGAAAAAAACTGCCACGCAGGCGAAGCTGCGAGCGGCCGCTAGTAATTTTATAATTCTAACTCAGTACGGGTAGACAGAAATATTTCTCAGCAATCGGTTGTCAAGTAAACGTAGCTAATAAATGAATAAGCAGTGGTTGATAGGTTGGAAAAGGCTTACAAAAACTAGCAAACATTCGCTATTTGGGTCGAAATCATCTGTCTAAGGTTGCTTTATCTAGAGATCTCTCCCACAAACCCACAAACAGGTAAACGCACCCCTAGAAATCAATCATACAGCTTCATTAACCTTCTCACGGCGTATACAAAGTGGTAACAAGTTAATCAGCGTGACAGATCGCAAATCAACTAGTTGCAGGTGTCAACTGTAGATAGCAATCAGACATTACAGATGATAGAGATAGGATCGGTTCTTAAATGTCGATTGGAAATAAACGGAATAAAGTTCAAAAAACTCGAGTTGAAACATGTCGGTGTCATCATCATCATCTTCCTGCCCTTATCCCACACTAAGTGGGGTCGGCACAACAGGTTTTTTCCTTCCACTCTCTTCTATCAGTCGTCATCTCAGTGTTCACTCCTTTCTTACTCATATCATCTTTCACGCAATCCATCCATCTTTTCTTTGGTCTTCCTCTGCTTTTATAACCTTTCACATCCATATCTAACACTCTTCTTGTTATATGACTTTCTTCCCTCCGCATGACATGCCCATACCACGCTAACCTATTACTCCTCAACTTATCGGTCACAGGCGCTACTTTCAAACTACCTCTAATATACTCATTTCTTATTTTATCCATCCTTGTCACTCCACACATCCATCGCAACATTCGCATTTCTGCTGCATGCACTCTTCTCTCATCCGTCCCTTTCATTGCCCAACACTCAGATCCATACAGTACGACAGGTCTTATGATGGTCTTGTACACATTCCCCTTAACTTTAAGGGGCATACGTGGATCACAAGTTGTTCCTGAGACCTGTCGCCATTTCATCCATCCCGCATTTATTCTATTTTTCACGTCTCGATCAATCTCACCGTCGTTTTGGATTGATGCACCGAGGTACCGAAATGTACAAAGGAATAAATAAAATAAATATTGACAGCATTCACACAACGCCTTTCAGCTCCAAACTAAGCAAACTTTGATAGAACCAGATAGCAGATAGAATACTTACATAGTTTTTTTTGTTGTAAATAAAAACTTAGAATACATATAACAGACACAGAACAAAGATCTGATCAAATGTTTGTTCTCGGTAGGGATCAAATTCATCATAATAAATAAATAAATAATAAATAAATAATGCTGGACAATCCATGGGTACTAGATGACTGATATACTTAATACAATATTATATTACATACATAGATATTTTTTATTATACATAGAAAATACCCAGATCACCCGAAATAAATATTTGCAGATCGTACAAATATTTATCCCAAGACGGGAATCGAACCCGCAACCTCCTGTATCGCAGGCGGACATTCGCCCGCCGCGCCACATCGGTCGTCGGCCATAATAAGAACTATAAGCAAGATAAAGTTAAAAAAATAGAAGTTATGAACTCAGCTATGAACTCGGTTTTTCTTGCCACTAACTAATCCCACAGGAACGGTAAAATAATCCCAACCACAGACGTAAACATATTATTTAGTCATAATTTATTTTAAAAGAAAAATTTTTACACATTCGTATAAAATATAGTTCACTTCCGGTATACGTAGTAATCTTCTAATCTCCATTTCGTTTTCTTTTAATGAGAGATAAAAATGCCTTAAAAGAGCTAGTGTTTACGACATAAGTTCAAAGAAAGAAGATAAACAGGATCATAGATTGTTTTATTTGGAAGTGTCTCCATAAAACTTGGTATTAGCAGAGCTTATGAGAACAAACCTATATACATACATAGATACACCAGATCAGCTAGATCACATATGGCCTTACAAGAATGATATACTAACTGCATCGACGACCGATGTGGCGCGGCGGGCGAATGTCCGCCTGCGACGCAGAGGTTGCGGGTTCGATTCCCGCCTTGGGATAAATGTTTGTACGATCTGCAAATATTTATTCCGGATGTTCTGGGTATTTTCTATGTATAATAAAAAATATCTATGTATGTAATATAATATTGTATTAAGTATATCAGTCATCTAGTACCCATAACACAAGCTCTGCTTAGCTTGGGGCTAGATGATGCTGTGTGGATCGTCCGGCATTATAATAATAATAATAATAATAATCTACACATTCCGTCAAGGTCCAATTCTCATAACGAAATATCAGAGAGCATCGGTGGTCTAGTGGTAGTGACCCCGCCGTCTGATCCTTAGGTCGTGGGTTCAAATCCAGTCACGCATCAATGTGTTATTCTGTTCGAAATTTTTATGTGCGCAATGCCAGTGCTCTCAAACGGTTAGTATTCTAGTAATGTGGGTACGTACCAAAGGTACTATCTGGACGTACCTCTGAATACCCCCTTAGACATCCTCGAAGAATCTTAAATAGGTACTTGGTACTAAGAAATCGGAGGGGATATCTACCGTGCTTAGGGACTATGCTATTGCTTTTTTTTTAAATATCATCAAATTCAAGTTTCGATCGTGTCAATCTCGAATTTCGATAGTCAAATTCTAGTTACAATCTCGTCTCAACGCTCAAATATACGATAAAAATCTATAAAAACATAAACAATACCTAAACTACTGACATCTCTTACCTACCACTGAGTAAAATTGCAAACAGAGAGCTATATAATTATAATCACATTGAACTAACGGGTATGCTTAGCATAAGCGAGTGCAACAATTGTCATGGTTCTTTGAAAATGAAGGTGAAAAGTTGAGAGATTTAAAATGTTAGGCAAAGTCAAAGTCAAAAAGCAGTATCGTCGATTGGTGTAATCACCATGTTTTATGCCAGCATCTAACCAGTTGCAATCGTGGGTTTAAGCTAGACTCCCATGGGTCACATTAGTGTCCCAGCGGCCTTCTCAATCCTGTGAAACGGCTCTACAATACAGTGAATCACATGAGAAACTCAAACAAGTTGATCCTACTGCAAACATCGGCTTACCCATTGTTTGAAAGTGAACGCGTGCGGATTTTTTTGCCGTTTTACTTTCAAACTGCCTTTTTATACGCCAGAAGAAAAATATAGCATTGTTTCTGGTCCCAAAATTAGATTTATTTTAATTTTAGCATAGTTATTCTTTTTTATCGTTTGCTCATTAGAATACAATGGTTTCAAATGAAATTAGGAGGTCACCTTTATTTAACGCTTGTTGTTTTTCGTCGCCAATTCATTTTTTGCTTGGCTGTTTTTTACTTGCAAAATAATGCAAGAATGCAGTCACCACCTCATCGGAGACCCCATATGAGATGCACGGCTTCGTAACCGGTTTTAAAGATGGCATTTCCGAATTCCCGCAGCTATCCTTTTGTGAAACACTCATCGAATTTCAAGAAGCATAGTAGAATGATCAGTCATTTCAATTTATTCCTTTTCTGTGTCCTTATTTTTACATTTCTCAATAGTGATTACCACCAACCAATATAGTAACACCAATTAGTAGAAGGTACTGTAATACGTAAGTATATAATATCAATGATAATTATTCAGTGACAGGTCAGGTACAACTCGACCACACACACGCACACATGCTGGAACTATCTCAAGTTCCGAATACACTACCTGCACTGAAACGTGTGTGGTCTGATAGGTACTAAAATTTCCCTGTAAAAAAGATAGTATGACGCAGGCTTTAAAATTTCACGGTTTCGATTATTGATAGAAAGGCCATTAATTCCCAAAACCAACGATATATTTTGTTCAAAATGTATTGTATCACCATATACCATTGGTGAATTTCTTAGCTTCATCAGAAAACCACTCAAGAGATACTTCGCATTTATACAGCATCTTAATATCGCCTGTCAATGATATTTTCAAAAGACGACTAAGATAATTCGTTCTAAGACGTTTGCGCTTAAAATTCACAAGAGCGAATTGTTTGCGTATATCCCTAAGAAGGTACCATTATTGTTTTACATATCTACACAAACTAAAATGAATATCGAGTGTTTGAACAAGTGCCTACTTGCAAATACCAGTATCATGTACCGTACGACCGACGGGCAAACTGGTTGGCTCACTTTGTCATGCCGCGAATTGCAATAATAAAAATAAAAAGTATACTACAAAATGAAATGTGATCCAGCAGGTGAGATCTTATTGCAGAGATGCCAATTTAGCGTGCAATAAGTAGGTAGCACTCTATAAATTCCCACTCTGCACAACTATCTGGAGGAAATGGTCTGGGACAGACGACAGTCGCTCAGACTGAACCCCAGTAGATAACTCAGGTCCATAGCGTACATTATGTTTCTGTAGGGATGGGACTTTAGGATCGATAAAACTGGACAAACTATCGAAAAAGGTTTTTTAATCCGGTCAAAACGGCTTCAATTTCCTTCGAGAATTCGTAAACAGAATGGCAAGTAGGTAGTTTTTATACAAAGAGTTCTGTAGCAAGGTTTACTCAATATTCAAGTGCATAGTTTTTTTTTAAATATGGTCTAGATTTTGTTATTTGCAATGGGTACATGCAGTAGGTACATTTTGTGTCTTTTAGTTTGCCAAATAACATAGCTGGGTAGCTATGTTATTTCGCAAACGATACTCTTTTATTAATAGGTTATACTTGACGAAACAGTTTATTTTATCATACCTATTTAGTTGATAATTAGCACAAAGGAAAAAAAAATGCATCACGACTTTAATCCCCAAGCACGTTAGATATCCCTTCAGATCTTTTAGTACCTAGTTCTCCGGTCTCCGGTAGTTAACCGGAGATTCTTCGAGGATGTCTAAGGGTAAGAGTAGGTAGAGAGGCAGGTAGAGAGAGGTAGTAAGAGATACGTCCAGATATTACATTTGGTACATACCTACGTTTTGACTGCAAAACAACTACTGAGTAAACTACTGACTTGATACCTATCCCATAATATGTTGTTGGTATGGTTAAGACATAGGTATTGTCAAATTATTAATTGAAGTTACATATTATACAAGCAATTGTGTGAGGTATTACGGAAACATCGATAATGCAAATGTACCAATATTTGATCTGTTGTATTATTCATTTCTTGATTCGCTGTCTACTCATTCACATCGAGCGAATTACTGGGGGCAACGTTGCGTAATGTATGTAAAAAATCTATACAAATTCATGAGCAGGCTCTGTATTTCGGGAGTTGTCCTGAAATCGATATGCGTACAGCCACCACTAGACAACACGGCGCCTGTAATTCAATCCGGTCAAGAAGGGTGGACTCTTATTGCTAGGCGCTTACATACATTACACCTCTCTTTTCGCCTTGGCTTAACTGTATTGTATATCTAATATATGGCTTATCTACTAACTGACCCACTCGCCACGTCCTTCGCGTTTTTATACAAACTACAAACAATCGTACAAAAAAGTTTTTTTTAAAGTCGATTCCGGTTTTTGGCTTTTTTTAAAGTACAGTTAGCAAAATTTCTGAAAAATATGTTGAATGTACAGACTTTTCGATCTCTACAGCTTTATTATAGTATAGAATAGAATTTTACCAAGTTCCTCATTATCCCCTGCCCACGTGAATTCCCCGCACTTCAACACTGTAACAACTAAGTCAAATTATTTCTATATACATATATCACTTATATATACAAGCTTCACAAAGTCACTTTTGAAATATATTAAAGCAGCATTAGATTTAAATAAACAGGTCTTTTTTATTTGGAAAATGACAATACCACACTTTTTTAAACTCAATTTCACTATGAGATTATTTCGACTATTTTATTTATCTGCGTATGATGCAATTTTTTAAATGAACAAAAGTAACTTGCATCGTTATACGAGTAATATCATCGATATAAATAGGTACACCACTGTTCCTGACAGACTGAAGTGGCAAGTACGAGACATTTTTCATTTCGATAAGTTTTGAGTTTCTGCCGATAGTTTCTGCTGTAGACGTAACATGATTGAGGACGGCTACGACTGTGTAGAGGAAATCCTTTTTGCAATAGGAAGTGGGCGAACTAATCAAGGAACGGTCAAAGAAGAAATTGTACAGAGAAATAAATACTTTCAGTTCAATAGCTACGACAAACGTACTGACCGCTAGTACTGAAACAGTTCTACTGAATAAATAGAAAATGAAAGAGCCGTGGAAATACCTACCGAGTCCCTGTGGTTGTATAGAAATGCTGATGCAGTATAGAGCAATCTTCAGAACTGTAAAACCGTATTCGGTTTCTGGAAGATAGCGTACAATGAGTATTTGATAACGTGGATAAAAAGTTAGAAGCTAAGGTGACATGTATTATACCACATTATTTCCCTTCAATTACAGTTTCCAAAATTTATTACAAACGTCGACAAAGCACTTCAGAATAATCCACTTCAAACTAACATTACAAGTACTCGTACATACGAAAATCAAGAAAAATGTGTGCTCTCAACCGTTAAGATCAAGCGCTCTCGTCTGTCGCTCGCATTGGGCCTCCCCTGATGTGTAGAACCGTACGTAAAAGGTTTCAACAGCTGCTCCCCCGTGCAATATTAAAAGATCTCTGAAGTGGGCGAGAGTTTATAAAAAAACAGGGAAAATATGCCGATATTGTACGCACTCAATACGTAGGAGCGTGGGGCTATTAGGTGCTTTGCTCACGATCTGTCACAGCTGAGTTATTGCTTAGCGCTCTGAGTTGAATAATTGAAATTCTCTTTCTCCATTTAAACGAACTGCACCTTCATGAAAGCGAAGCAAGCATGAAAACTTGCTAAGTTAGATTTCACAGCGCTACTGAATGTTAACAGTTGTAGAAACTACGAACTTTAGTTAGACTTAGTCAGTTATTTAGACGCAACTGATAAGATGGTTGATAAGTAAACTTAATAAAGCAATCAATTCATTCAATAACAAGGATCAAATAAATCTCATAACCTTTTGCATGAATAGAAGAATAATAGGTCAATGCACAATAATGCTATAAATAAAATAACAAAATGTAATTGCTTAGCTGCGGGCATGCCGATTTCGACCTTGACGATATATTCTAGTAGGTTAAATAATATTGAGTAGATAAACACGTGATTTAAATTCCACGATTGATTCGTAAGCAAAGCGGTTAAGTCCGATGAAAAATTCACCCCAGAAGAGAGGGCCAACTTCCACCAATCCAATTACGAAAGCGGTACTCTGGAAATTCTAAACCGATTATACAGAATTGAAAACATTAAGTACTCTTTGGATTTTGACTTCCTACTATCCAAAATCGAACCTTATACCGTCCACACTGAACTCAAATCAACAAGTTGAAATAGGAGTCAAAGATGGAATTCGAATGAAAATTATTTACGGAATGAGAGTTTTCGCACTCTGAGCAAAGATGGCCCTGATTAGGAAAGTTTTATGGCTTGCCGTTTTATGGGACAAACATCGTTTCCACAAAAACGTGACCGAAATTGCTTGCAAAATAAATCATTTTCAGGTATTAGGAAGTAATTTCAGAAGGAACGGTTGAAAAATTATTACAATACAACATCGAAAGAAAATTTGATCTCACCTAAATCTTACAAGGAATAAAAATACATACTTGCTCGAATTTATATACGTACAATATGACCAAATCATGTGTTATCAAAATGATCTGCAGAGCAAATTAGAGAGCATAATTAGACCACTTTTATTGCAGTCAACTTGACTACCACCAATAATAATTTCAGAGCAATTTGTACCTTGGTGCTAAGATAATAAATACCATACCCACTAAACATTTGCAATTTATGACAGCTAAGTGACCCACGCTAGCAACGAAAGCTCGCTGTCTTCGTGACTCACGACTCGAAAGTGACAACTTGAAGTACAGTCGGGCCCAGCAGCCTTCAGAACCTCGATGATCCGGTTTCCAAAATAATTACTTTTTGAAAGTATCGAGAAACCAAACCAAAAGCAGTCGATGGAAACATGAGACGTATTGATGACTTACAAATCGGAAGTCTAAAAGTAAATTTTGAAAAACTTTCAATAAAAATAATTCAATTTTCTTATGTCATCACCGTCAACAGCCTTATAAAGTCTGCTGGACACAGACCTCTCAAAATTTAGGGAGAGGCTTGCATTAGTTACTAAACATGGCAGGCTGATAGGTGACCGCAGTATTGGTGTTAAGTACCTACTCAGAAGATCATTTGACAATAAAATACACATTGCTAGGATCACGGAAAGTAGTCTTTGAATAGTTTCTTTTGGAACAGCAGTGGATTTCTACGTGCTGATAATGAGGATGATGACTCAGGAGATGTTGCTATACATCTTTTGGTGCGTTACCTTAGTCTTCTCTTACGATATCCACGGAAGGTGATGGTCATGTCGTCCTATTCAAAACCACCGATGAAAAAACCTAAAGAAAATCGTATCAAATCATACCAAGAAGATATTCTGAAAACTTGCAAAGCCAAATTGAATGTAGGTAACCTAAAACCGTTTATAGCATCGGCACGTTGCCGAGTCAAACTCTTGCAGTCTAAACTCAATCAGGAACTGTTCAAGTTTAAACCAAACTTGAGGTAACTCTAGGGTACCGATGTCCGAAACCACGTAATCAAAATGGTGTTATTGAAAGTTTGGCTGGGAGACTCGGCTATACGATAGTAAACACATTGATTAGCTACCTGTAAAACAATCCTAATAATATTATAAATTCAAAAGCGTATTTATATACGCACTAACCAGACCTGGATGAAACTCGGAATAAATAAAATCCTACTAATATAAACTTGAAAGTTTGTAAGAATGGATAGATAGATGGATGGATGGATGGATGGATGTTTGTTATTCTTTCACGCTCTAACCAGTATCCCGATTTGGATGAAATTTGGAATAAATATAGAACTTTTTGTCCGGAAAAAAATAACAGGAACGGAAAAAAACTGCCACGCGGGCAAAGCTGCGAGTGGCCGCTAGTAACACATAAATAGCCTATATGATATATGATATCATCGACCAACGAATCGATGTAATCGATAAGTAGGATAACGGATAACGATCGATGTATAAGTAGGATAATCTTATTTATTTAGGAAAAACAAAATCAAATTATGCGCCACTTATGACGGAACCTTGTAACATGATAGAAGTCAGGTAATGGAGGATGCGGATGAGGCAAATGGATGGCAAATATCTAGTGAGGATGTGAGCTATTACAAAACTAGATAACCCCGAACATGCGTAATTTAGGCATGATTATCAATTAGCGACAATTTCATACGAAAATATGCCTGTTTTGTTCTTATCCTGTTTTGTTTTGTTTTGTCTTTATTATACGGTGATTTTGACTCGTTTATGAAATGTTTTTTGACTTAATAGCAGCTACATGCCCAATTATTATTTTAAAAAAAAAATATTATTACAATAATCATTATACATCGGGTTGGGATTACAGTTATAATATAATAGCAAGATACGCGCGACTTGGCCCGCGTAAAGCTATTTTCATACAAACTTCAACCCCTGCTGTACCTGTTCAAGAGTTGAATTTCGGGAATATCTTTATTAGTACCTATACCTATACGCACCAAGATAAATATACTTTAAAGATTTCAAGTTTACAACCAGTAGTTTATTAGGCTGTGCGTTGTCTATATGTCCAGTTAATCAGTCTGTCAGGACAACCATTCTTATAATTGGTATCGATAGATAGAGTGATTTGATTTATACCCTGCCTAGTTAAGCAGGTGTAGGTCCCTCATCCTTAAATGACAGGTATCAACCTGTACTCGAGATTATAGTGGATATCTGAAGGAAAACAGATCTTGTCTGAGGATGAGTCGTGTAGTATTGCAACTCGTAAAAGTTTCATAGTAAAGTTGCATATCTTAGCATTGTCTCGATGGTTGTACATAAACAAAATAATAGATATTGTTACCACTGCATGATCCCATATTTAATGTCACTTTTGACGCTTCCAGTTAACGTTCGTAGCTGAATAGAATATACTTAATGATTCTAGTTAACATTCTTGGAACAATACAGAAACAATACCTATATTATTTCAATGGGTGTTGAAATTTAAATGGTAGATAGATATTTATTATTATCTTTTATTGAGAGCATAAATCGATTAAGATCTGGCTACTTTCGATTTCTTTTGTTTCTGACTGTGTAAGAAAAAAGGTAGTTAAACCAATCTTTTCACTTTTGACCTTATCGTGGCTATTAAATCGTATGGTGCTGTAATGTACAGCAACAGACACTTACTTAAGGTGTCAGTGGTGTTCATCAATGATACAAGAAAGAGGAGAAAACACAAATTTTCGGTGTGATGATACCAGTCCGACAGCGTTGAAAATTAATGAGTTAACTAGCGTGTAAACGTAACTTTACAATTTATCTTGGGATTTTGATAAAAATGTTGCAATTTTCGTTTTGACACGAACCAAGGTAACAAGTACCTGCGGCGACACCAAGATGTGTTTTTATAAAAACCAAACGAATTTACTGAAATTACTAGAACACTAAACAAAGAAAACTAAGAATTTTTTATTTTAGTCCATACGAATAAACATTAATAAGTCAAAAAAGTACCGAAACATTAAAATGATTCAAAGCTTACATTTTGTGAAGTATTTTATTAG
This sequence comes from Electrophaes corylata, assembly GCA_947095575.1. Lineage (NCBI taxonomy): Eukaryota > Metazoa > Arthropoda > Insecta > Lepidoptera > Geometridae > Electrophaes > Electrophaes corylata. Next base: position 9,459,597 of record OX352711.1, on the reverse strand, counting down.
TTCAACTCATCAAAGAGCCTTCAAAAACGAGGATAGCTGCGCTTAGCTTTTCAATACCGCCCTACAAGTTTGCTAATTTGCGAACTTCCCGCTTCTGCAAACAATTTCCATCCGACCCGTAACTTGTTAATCCAGGGGACCGCACGTGCGGCCCTAGTTTTAACATCCTCACTACCGATAATATAAGAAACCGTAGTTTGTGAGGATGCTTGTAACGATACGTTACATCGTAAATAAAAACACGACGCAAATATTTTTTCTTTTTACAATAACAATCCAACGCGTTTACGTAAGAAACCCACATTTTGAAAAATCTTACGTGAGATTGGGGGTTGGGGGAGGGGGTTGAATAAAATCTCACGACATCTCACCAGGGGGGGAGGGAGGGACAGAAAATAAAAAAAACACCTCACGTAATTTATGGACGCCCCCTTAATAGTTAAACATTATTCAGTTTAAATTTTATTTCTTCTCCCTATGTGACATGCTTTGTAATTATTTGTAAGTAGTTCCTGAAAAAAAAAATAAAGAAAAAGAATCACAACTTTAATCTCTAGGCACGGTAGATATCCCTACAGCTCTCTTAGTACAAAGTACCCACTCGTGATTCGTCGAGGATATCTAAGGGGGTAGTCAGAGGTATGTCCAGATATAACATTTGGTACATTTTGCGGTACTTATTAGTTAGTTTTCCTAACGTGACAGGTTGCAAGCCCATCGCCGCTCCTAACTGCTTTCCTTAACCTTTTGAGAGCACTGGCATTGCGCACATAAACTCATTGGTGCTCGACTAAATTCGAACCCACGACCTAAGGATCAGATGGTGGGGTCACGAGACCATCGGTGCTTTCGCAAAAAAATCAGAAGCTGAGATTATGTAAGTCATGTTTTTATCATACAATATACTTCACGAATTCTACTTTTACTTACTATTTTATACGTAAATATTACAAAAATCACTCAGTGACTTATCAACTTTAGCGTTCAACGGGTAACTCCGTGTGTAAAAGCTAGAAAGAGATACTATCATTATTCAGCGCGGTCGTGATCTTGAACCCAGGACCCAAGGGGCGCCATTGTCTGCTCGGGTATTACCATAGATGATATTGGCTACGGTGCCCATAAGTATGACGAGGTCTGACGCAAAATCTAACGATTTACACGGACGATCTAACAGATAAATATTACGAATGATCTAAAAGAATAGTATGTATAATATCATTGGTAAACACGGCTAACATTTTTTTTTTTGTTTCATCTGTCCGTCTTGCGGACAATTTTGCCAATGTCAAGTAGGTTGAATAAATTCTTTTTAGTCAAGTCGAGTCGGTAAAAAAAGTAAAGTCAGTCGTCATCGGTTTTGAAGAAAAAGATGGCGTTTTTCTTCAAAACCAAAGGGAAACATTTTCGTTCAAATCAGGATGCCTCATAACACACTTTCATTTCAGTTGTTCACACTTGTGCTAAGACCTCAAGTAATGATGGTTAAAATACCACCAAAATTACCCATCAGAACTTAAAATAACACTAGAAACACAATTAAAATGAAAATACAATGTTGCTTCCAAAGATGACAGAAAACGAATCCCACTGCTAACATTTGTAAACGCTAGTCAAGATAAATTTGACAATTACTGCGATGACAGGAAGTAATCAAGTTTGACAAAGGGTGTTGATATGTACGTAATAAGAAAAATAAATAAATAAATAGCTGCGTGACTTTAATCCCCAAGCACGGTAGATATCCCTCCGATCTCTTAGTACAAAGTATTTACTCGAGATTCTTCAAGGATATCTAAGGGGGGTAGTCAGAGGTACGTCCAGATAGTACATTTGGTACGCACCTACCTACGTTTTGCAGTAGTTAGTATTCCATACGTGGCAGGTTGCAAGCCCATCGTCGCTGCTAGATTTCATGATGTTTTCCTTCGCCGTTTGAGAGCAATGTCAATGCGAATATAAATTTCACATGTGCGAATCGCCTTAAAACTTAGTTTCGTTAAAAAAATCACGTTTGTTGTATGAGAGCCCCCTTATATATTTATTTTATTCTGTTTTATAGTATTTTTTGTTATAGCGGCAACAGAAATACATCATCTGAGAAAATTTCAACTCTCTAACCATCACGGTTCATGAGATGCAGCTTGGTGACAGACGGACCGACAGACAGACAGCGGAGTCTTAGTAATATAGGGTCCCGTTTTATCCTTTAGGTACAAAACCCTAAACATAACTGAATTAAAATGCAGAAAAGATAGAATTAGGATCAAATTGGCTGTGGAACTGTAAAAAAAAATCCGGAATGTAGTTAGACCGAGTGCACCAAAACCGAAAATTTCCGATATGGGATCCCTCATTAAAATGCACCGATCGTGACTGATTGATCAAGCACATGAATTGAGCACGTTAAACGAACAGTATTGTTGGCTGCTCCGAGCGATAGCTGCAGAAGCATTCCGAATGAAGGGAAAACTGTTCATCTGCGTAATTGCCTCGAAATTACGACTGTAATTGATAGGTTGGCGAGTTGAGTACCTCCCTAATTGTGCAGACAGGATAGCTTTATCAATTGATAGAGTCAACACATACCTACTAATATTATAAATGCGAATGTTTGGATGGATGGATGTTTGTTCCTCTTTCACGCTCTAACCAGTGGACCGATTTGGATGAAATTTGGAATAAATATAGATCGTAATCTGGAATAGGACATAGGCTACTTTTTATCCCGAAAAAATAACGGGAACGGGAAAAAACTGCCACGCGGGCGAAGCTGCGAGTGACCTCTAAGTACCTACATATATTTTTAAAAGCCTCCGATACGAGAACTTAGAAAAAATAGAAATAATTGTCACTATAGAAAAAAAATAAAGAAATAGCATCACGGCTTAATTCCTCAAGCACAATAGATACCCTCTCCGATCTCTTAGTAGCAAATACTTACTCAAGATTCTTCGGGGGTGTCTACTTGAAAACTCTATTTCGCAAATCAACATACCTATAGATATTATCCAAATATAAGAACACAAAATATACATAAGCCAAGCCAATATAAGTACTAAGTAGAGATTGAATGAGCTTGTTCCATGTAATGTAGGCATCGTAAGGTAAGTTACAGAAACATAAAATACATAGAAATAGTGAATGGGTATTATATTATTGAAATTGTTTAACGTGCAACTATTAACCGCTACCCAAGTCAAGGGTCACAGGCACAGATTCCGATAGCCAAACAATAGCAAAACAGTAATAATCGTAGAATAACGAAATATGGCAGTGTGAGTCAACAAGGCTGGCGTTTCCCAGCGTTTGAAGCTGAGAGTCCACGTGGGATGTCGTTTGAAATGAACACGATAGGCGAACCTCTCTCTCATTACCATTGAAACCATCCAGGTACGCCTCACAGTACCTATACGAACAGGTATGTGTCAGTATTGTGTATTGTTGCCAGTCTGTACTTGCTACTACACGTACGTGTCTCTAAGCTTGACTTGACAATTACCGGCTTTTGTTGCATGAAGTACTGTTAATAATAAATTGAATAATAAATTATGTCGGCGTGTTCACCGTTGTGCTGTTGTTGAAAAAAATAACTGCAATAATAATTACGTTCGAGTTTTGTAATTGGTACCTATCATGTTTTTATTAATTTACAGGCATAGCACACTATGGTCATTTTACAACGTTTGGGTCACAAAATATTTGCTAACATGATTCGGAAACGTTGTGTACGTTGAAATATTGTGTGTAGGAAAAATGGATCACAAACTCGATTGATTTACCAAGATTTTTAAATACTACGCTTCAATATATCATAGAATTAGGAATAGACGTATAAGAATCAAGGTTACCGACATAGGTTTCAAAATTAGTTGAAGTGAAGTGGCAATGGGCAGGCCATATAGCTCGTAAAACTGACAACCGCTGGGTAATAAAGATTCTCGGATGGCGATCACAAGCCGGGAGACGAAGCGTAGGGTGCCTTTCAACCTGATGGATGGGTCGCGAACCGTTTTGCCTGGTAACGCATAAGAGAGGCCAATAGGCCTAAATAAAATAGAAAATATCCAGGAGTGGACTATTCCAGGTCGATGTCCATCAAAATGCCCATTATTTCAAACAAAATTATCCATTCAACAGTTTTCATGCCAAGATCTCTATCAAAACAGCATGTAAATCGCAAGAGCGCAGACAAACACACATTGCTGAAGAAACATCGCATTGTGAACGGTAGCTTTCGACATTTTCGTGACTCACGACCCCGGTTAATCAGTGAAGAAAGTCATACAAAATGCTTATTTATTTGTCGAACATAGACCTTTAGGGTCAGGTTCCGTCCACGCCATTGTTCTGTGACAGTGATAGGTACTTGCCAACGAATTTAGAGATCAAGGATACCTATGTAGATGTTGATGTGAAAGCTACAAGAACGGATAATGTATGGTTTATTGAATTAAAAGACCAGTTTTATGTTTGTCATGGCAAAGTTGTAAATGTATTGCAAGCTTGGTAATTCCTACAAAAATCTGCGTAATACTAAATCTCAAGTAAAGTATGAATGAGTTAAAAAAACATAACAAGGCTTTTAGGTGAAGGTCGAGATGACGGGCAGGAAACGTGTGTGAGGCCTCATGACGTCACTTCCTGGGCGAATGAACCAGTCTCATTATGCTAAGCTATTCAAGACGATAACCTGCACTATAAACTGGTATTAGGGAACGCTTTAAAGATTAGAGCTCATTTTAACACCATTGTCGATTGATGAGTAAATTCGAGAGATCAATAGTTGTGTAACCAATAAGCATCTATGTTTGGATAGAGTTAGTTTACGGGTTTACGAAACAAGTGCAGAACTTTTGTATTCAGATTAGGTACAAGGGACTTAAAAGTTTTGAAACAGAATGAGATTTTGGAACGCTTAGTAAAAGTAAATGAAAACAGTAAAAAGGTATTAGTTGAAGATGCTGTTTGACGAGAAGAATATAAAATTAAAACAACTTCAGGAGCAATTCTTTTGTACTGAGGTTTAAAAGAACTTCAAAACTTTTTTGTTTGTGACTCTGGTACACGGCAATTCTCGTCTTTTAAAACTTATTTTGAGCGTTTTACTGCTCTTAGATTTTTTTTACACAACTTTTATATTTTCTTACAATACACCTTGTATATATAAATTATACGTAGGTAGCTAGATATAACGTTATTGGATTAGAACGACGGCTTTTAATAATTTGTTTGTACATTGTCTGTGGAGTATGAGGCTCCTGCTCACAATATAAATGCAGATCAGTGTCTGCTATCAGCACCTGGTTCTATACAGACTAAGCTTTACTTATTGCATGGTATAGTTCAATGTACGCAGAGTTTATCGGCGTTCATAAACCTGTAAATAGATCGAATGCAGTAAAACATGCACTGGGGGCAACTGTGCGCCTGTTTCCGATTTCACTGCATTGCGATCAATAGAAATTTACTGATAAGAAACTGTAATTAAAAAAAAACTTGGCTTGGCAAATTTAACCAGATTATTTTGTTATCTTTTACTACAAGGTTCTATTCCATTGACGATAGATCATAATATTGCACTAATTCATTTAATGGCACAAAAGACATATTATCGAAAGGCCAAGGAAGAACTAAAAACCAACATCGCAATGTTCAAAATTCTTGAGAAGCGACAACACAGCTGCAGCATTATGCTAATACGGTAGGCAAAATAAAAGAAAACTATAAAGGCAAAAAACCTATCTTGTCAACGGATGTCGAGTCTCTGAGACAAAAGCAAAAACACAAACCTTGAAACAAACAGGTCTCATATTATAAATGTCAATAAAATAAAGGTAGTTAGAAAATGTAGCCGGATAACAAGTAATTATACTCGTAGCAAGGAAAAAAGGATATAAAGGAAATGGCTCAATACTTTTTCAATCGAATGGGATTAGCTAACGAAAAACTACGATTTATATTTGTCTTGAAAAGGACTTGAAACGTGGATGTGAAATTCGCAACGACAACTATTCTTACGACGCAGATTAATCCTTTTACCTATTTGATTTTATATTTTGAAACCCTTAAATGAGCCAACAATATTCCAAAGTTCAACAGCACCATATCAAGAGTGCTTCAGATAAATGGATCACGTTACTTGATTAACCGGCGCACATCCCTTCCCCTTATCACCCTTGGGAATATTTAAATGGGCCCTGAATATATCACACCACCCCCGAGGTGAACGAGGCAAGCGAACTCGTTTACCTGCTCCAGATTCTCCGTTCGACGGTTACTTCATGAGCTTAAAACTGTAAATGAAAACAATACAGTTTCTGCAAATTTTGAACTCCAATTGTACAGCTGAACTTTCTACAGAGAGCAGATTCAATGATTCTCGTCACATGAGAATTGGAGCGACAATTTGTAATGTATGTATGTGTGATCTCAATCAAAATGGCAATCACGCGCGGCGCCACCGCAACTACTCCTAATGTGTGCGTATTGAAAATCAGCATTCACGCTGCTGGTGCTCCACACGCCCGGTTACTCTGATTTACGGCTGAAAGTGATCTTGTTTTGACAACTTTATCGCGCAACATCATTGGGGGATTTTATCGCAAACGCGGACAAATCGGCACATTTATTTCCGCTAAGTAGGCTAACAATGTCCGACACGTATCACCGTTTTTGTAGCCATAAATCCTGGCAAGATCCTCGCTCGGCGCCAAGGTCTGCGCACTCATTCACAAGATCAAGCGGCAAAAAACTGGAGCAATGAACTGGAGTCACGTCGGGTGCTCATCAACTCAAAGCACGTAGTAGTCTAAACTACCGCTCATTGTCAATATTGGAGAGTTCCGAGCCAGTGGTAGAGTCAATACGGGCATTATCGGTTATTAGACGCATGATTGTTTTGCCGTCTAATGAATAACAAACACTTGTAACTCGACCAGATATATTGTGCCAATGATATCTTGATTCCTATCAACCCATTAAAGTTTTGTCAGCAGGTAGCTTTTTAACTATGCTGTGGACTGACTAGAAACTGACTTTAATCATAAAAGCGGAGAGATCGTTGCAATTTTATTGAATAAAGCGGTGTGACCATGATACATTTAGAAACATATACAAAGTCTTAAAGTACTTGGATATATTACATAGACGATTGTAAATAGATGACACATTCTCAAGGAACGCCGACATTGCAGAAGAAGATATATGAAAATAATAATTATCTGCATAGCTTCATTAAAATAAACAAGTAAAATGAGTGGTATCATCATTTTGCTTGCAAATTAGACGGAACGATCCATCGAGAGGCAAAACATGCACCTTTTCATAAACTCAAAAGGCTCTTCTACTTCACAATGCAAATTTAATAACGGGGAGATTGTTATTAAGTCGGCAACCTCGAATGTCTGAGTAATGACTGTACAGTTGTACACAGCACACACAACCAAGTGCAAGGTTGCTGAAGTGCATCGTCGATAAACCGGAGATGAACGCGACTGTTTATTTGATTTTCCGCTTGCATACGTGCAGTCATTACAACTAAACATCGGTCGTCGACCTTCCATTCCTTCCACCGACATGTAATTCTTCAGGTTAAAACACCGTTTCACGAATGCCACCTAAGGTGTAAATAGGTTCATAGGTATCAGCTTTGTAGACAAATTTGACTTTGAAGATTGACCCGATCGAAACTTGAATTTGAATCGTTACGCAAATTGGGTCTCTGATAGGTAGGTACTTCAGGCGGTTCATTGAGATGAAGTATGTTATTAAAACAAATGTTCAGTTCTCGTCTGTCTTGCAATTATCAAACAATACATCTTACAGCGAGTCTTACCCGTCTCTTATTTCAATACGTAGCGTTCGTATGTAAATCAAAATGCGAACATTAAGTAAGCTCAACTTCTGCGTTGAATACAAATCAGCGACTGTCTCACCCAACGGATTTGTTGCATCATAATTTACAATTTGACCTTCGATACCCTATTTTTGAGATATTATTATGACTTTTGGGATAGGTTGGGTTGTTTTGTTGAAGACCACGGACTTTCCGCGACATTATGATTGGAAGACATTATCGCAACCGCTAAACCATAAGTGCTGCCCGTACTGAAAAGTAACTTATGAACTCTTTCTTATCAGCCTAGCTGAGCACAACCACGCGAGAACATAGAACTCAGGACAGGAAGTGAATTTGACAAATCATAACAGAAGCAATGTGTATCTCACACATCATGTCGTATGATTTATGGTTCGATTCAAGCATGGAGCATCGACGCATGAAAACCATTGTCTATCTAGGAGACAGAGCTAGGAGACAGAGCTAGGAGACAGATCGTTTCGCAATCACGCCGCGCTGGCGGCGGCTGACCGGCAGACCATCAAACATTGTCGGATTACTTTCATGGATCATTTATATGGGATCTGCTACAGTTAATGATTTTGGGTATATCTTAAGCAACACCTAGGTAGGTAAAGTACTTATCCAATAACTTTTTTAGAACTACTGCCCATTCGATTGCAGTCACGACACAACAAAAGCAAAAAGAACTGCAGTGGTTGAATAATGTCAATGCTCTCGCCGTTGCAGACTCAGACCCCACAATTCAGTTATTATTACCAAACGTTCCCCTATCAAATTACAAGCGCCCCGTGTTCTTGACATAATAGCACAGAGCACCTTTGCAAAAGGTTATCTTATTGGTTTCCAGTCATATCGACTGTTCGATGTCGCTGTAGACATTCGGTTTTGTGTATTGAATCATTGTATGTATATATTAGCTAGCGTATCGCTGAACCGATGACATGTTTAGGTATAATTCAATTCCTTATCTACGGGCCGTTACAGAGCGACATGCGTGTTAGAAGCGTCATTGGATCATCATCTTCAAAGGGCAGTACTCTCACCGTTTATTTTCCTCATGCCGGCCCTAGACCTTCACTGCACGGCCACAATCCTGCCCTCGGAGTCAGCCACAACAAAACACACACCAAAAACATTAATTCCACAATGCACGTAAACAATAACTTTGCGCCCGGTTGGAGAGTAGCAAATCTTGTACTATCGCTACATGCACAATTTTTCTTTGATAAGGAAGAAAACACACTAATTGTTTATCACGATGCGATCTACATCACCCACGCAAACATGCTGCGACGCGAGTCAACGCCGCGTGACTGCAGGCGTGTCGCCGGCTGATGCTTTGGCGCTTTAAACAGCGGCAGGATCCCGAACTAATCACTACTGACAGGATGTCACCACAGATGGCTCTGTTTTACAATTTATAACCTAGAGTGTTTATTTATTGTTATTCACATGCTCATTGTAGGTACCTAAAATAATTTATTTTAAGTATACGTAATTTTATTAATCGCAGTTTGAGCTTTCCTTATAACTATAACTGTGCATTTGTTTTTATTTAAAAATGGTTTAGTAGAAGTAGAAAATACCTATCTAGAGAAGGCGCCTGGATCCTTTACCTTTTTAACTACTTACCTACTGTGTATTTATTTAAGTAAGTATTTACTATTACTGGGTAAGAATATCCAGTTTAATTCATACGTTCATACGTAAAATAAAGAAAGTAGGTAGGTACCTACCCCTACTTATTATACATTATATTCTCACATACCTTAATAATCTTATTTATTTTCAAGTGCTCCGGTCCGTAGCTTCTCAGACAAATTAAAAAGAAAACACAGAAGAAATGCACACGCACCATAAAATTTTTTATAGTTTATCACCATCACAAGTAAAATCTTCATCAAGCCTGGTTTATGGTGTTTATACTCGCATTGAACGAAATGCCGGTCGGTGCTGCCGAGAAATACACTGCAAAATCGCAAGTTTCAGTAAAAAGGGAATTTTATGGGTATTTCCGCGGCGCCCGGTTATAATAAAAGCACGATTTCAACGCGGTATGTAGGTACACCATGAATAGCGACCGATAACACTATCCATCACCCCATTATCCTGCGATGTGAAGTTAGCAGCGACCGCACACGTCAAAATATACGATAAATAACGCCGTACGTATCCGGGGTGCGCCGACTCCCCAACCTCCCCTTTCGATCGGTCGCGACCGGTGTGAGCACAGCTTTATTTAGGGAGATTTTTGAATAAAAAAAAGTTAGGTTCGACCCGGTTAGCCGCGTGTGATCGAATGGCTATAAGGAGCTGAGTTACAAGTCTCGTATCCTCGGACATAGGGGAGAGGGAGGCAAACTGCGACGGTCACATGAGCTCGCAATTGTTTCGTTTAAATTGCCTCCAGCCCTCGCACGCTGCGGTCGCAAGCTCGCAACCTCCGACGGGACTCCAAAGCACTTCCCCAAGTAGCCTCTCGACATGCACAGCCAATTAACTCGAACTTTAATTACACTCCACCATTAGAGGACTGCCTGCACTGGGGTAAAGTTACCCGGCATTAACGGCGACCCTTTGTCACCTGCGAGCGACAGACTGTTTATTTTTCATTCTGAAATTCAAAGTTATGTAAATTCAATGTGTTCCGCACAAAGAGCAGACGGCGAAAATAAATTTAAAGAATTTTAAACAGCGGATAAGACAATAAAACGTCGCCTTGCATATAAACATCCATTCGTTATCCGAAGAGCGCTGAAAGGAAAAACCTACAAAGGAAGACTTTTAGGGACCCGGATAAGACGAGACGCGAAGAAAAAGGAGAGCGACAATTTTTCCGGTTCATATCCTTCTGTACATTTCATTACTTCCGCTATGTATGGACGTTCGGGTGTGTTCGGGGGCGGTCGGGTATTACTCGTCGCGCTTCGGGCAATCGATACCCGTCACTCGTCAGGCTACGCTACAACTAAGCTACTACGAGGGTCTACAACTTCGTAGATTACGCTACGCGGCGCGGTTGCTTTGGTGCCCGGCTGAATTAAAGTCTACGAACTTGATTCGAGGGGTAGGGTTGCTTGATTGCAGTTGCTCTAGATTTATTTCTGTCTATGTAGTTGACTTTAACTAGGTAGATAGTGTAAATTACATAGCTAGGCGCAGTTGTATATTTTCCGGATTGTTTCTACAGTAGTTAGAGATTATTGTAGCAGTAGGTATTATCTACCTACTACCTACTACAATAATCTACGTACTATATAAGTACGTACCTACTACAGGACTTATAGTGAAATACATACTCCGAAAGACTAGTATAGCCAGTTATGCAAATGTAGTCAGCATTGGTAGAGTAGTAGTAGAGCTCTTAGTGAAGGCCTATTTCTATGCCTATTTCTGCCTCCGAACAGCAAAGTATTGCTCTGCAAAGCAAGACTTTGTTATAAGTGATGGTAACCACTTAACATCAGGTGGGCCATCTGCTTGATCTATCAGCAAGTAGTATAAAAAAAGTATAGCACATACTTGCTATTTGAAATTAAAACTGGTAGAGTATACTAGCATACTAGCTGAGTTAGTATACTGCTAACTCACCGTTTCTTCTACCCGTGTAGGTCTTTACAAACGGCTTCGCAGCACAAGCTATACAAGCCCTATTTTGGTAAGTAAATGACACGGTACCCACAAGGAGCGTAAGATCGGAGATATTATCCAACGTTTAGGTTTAGAGGCTCCAATGTCAACAAACAACTCTCATGATAAATAATTTTTTATTACTTTATGTTAGAGCAAGCATAATACGTCTCACCTGATGCTACGTGGTTCCCTATGATGCACAGCTCCACATACATCAACCTGAAGCATAATATAGTTGTTTTGTTTCTTGTGCCTCTAATTTCACCGGCACCCACACCCTTCTTACCGGAACGCAGTAGCTGCTTGGCGGCAGAAAAAGGCATGGTGGGAAGTCCCTGGACGAGCCCTAGCGTGCTACCCACGTGGGTGAGCTTGAGTACCCCCATGGGCCGCTAGGGGCGCTTACGTATCTCCATACAAAAAATTCGAGATCGCAAACCAAAATCCGGTACGCGGAAAACGAAAATACTCAGAATCAGCCCACGCCCCACAGGTCTACTCTTGAAACTGATAAACGAATTTCGTATTATCGTTTTGAGAGTTACACTGCGCGACATGTCAGGCAGTAAAAACTGACAGAGTCTCCGGCACCTGTAAGTATGTTCCTACCTAGGTACATAATAAAAACAAGCTTTGCTGTAAGTACCTATATAATTAAACAAGAAATACAACATTGAGGAAAACTAATAGGTAAGTTTGTACTAAAGAACAAAAGATGAGGCGGTATGGTCCTATGACTTTCCGAATGCTACGAGAGCTTAGACGAGTAATTTACTCGTCTAAGTACGAGAGGCAAATACCTACTTCTATTATTTATAAAATAATTTGATCATTATTCGTCGCGAAATCAAGGAGCAGAGTCTGAGGTTTCTGATGTAAAATCACTAATCTAGTGGTGGGTACAGATTGGTGCAATGCAACATGTAATGCAACATGCAATGCAAGAATTTGAGGTCCACATTGCTGCAATGTATCATGTTATGTAGCAGAATTCCCATAGTGTGGACGCCTCGCGCGCACGAACTGCGCCTGGGTCGCGCACGCTCCGAGCGTTACAATTCGTGCGCGGCTCAATCCGAGATTAGTCGGTTTTTAGCAAAGAATATGGACTAAAGCAGGTTTTTAGTACGAACACAAAGGGGCACGCAGTGTGCTCAGGACCAGTCTTTCAGTGTTTCAGTCTATAAAATAGTAGGTACTTTGTGCGCAGAACTCAGCCGTGGACGCTCGTTCGTTTCGTTCGCATGCGCAACGATCATGGCGGTGAAAGAGGGTGCGTGGAGTGATGACGGTGTTTGTAACGAAATGCGGGAACAGATGTTCTCGTTCTGATTCGTAGTCAATGCGCGTACCGCGCGTGCCACACGTCCAAGGCAGCAGGGAACATGCAATGTAAGGCAGAATACATGTTGCATTGCACCAATCTGTACCCACCATAGGAGTTTCATTGACCGAAGGTAGTAAGCGAAAACTGTATGCTTCGTTTAGATTTGACCAACCAAGTTTGACCAAGCGATAATCGCCAATTCTGAGATCGTGCATTCCATGCTTCTCTACTGTCTACTCCCGAAACTTGTCGAGAATATACAGCCATAAATTTCCATCCAGTCCAGTCCATTTGTACGTGCATAATTATATAATGGTTGCGTATTCCTGTCTGCACTTTCCATGGCTGTGATTTCCCGGGTTGTGTATTCCGTGGTCGTACATTAACCGGGCTCTGATTGACACCTGACAGTTGACACGAACCATCCGACCGAATAAAATGTGAATAAAAATAATAATATGTCTAAAACTCATTCGCAAACAAATATCCATCAAGAAAGAAACCAATCAATTAAATTATTCATCTCCCTATCGTCTTGTGGAAACGAAAACGATCAATAATCGGCAAGTGCAAAAATGTGTAACGAAGTGCAACATTGGCGCAAAATCCTTAATAACTAGTTTTCAGACGTTCAGAATGGACACGAGACCACTACAAATGCTATCGTATGTATTATCTGAATTTGCTAATTTCGCTGTGATTTTACTTTGCAATTTAATGCACTAGTGAAAACTAAATTATTTAAGATATTTGCTATCAATATTAGTTAGCTTTGTGCGTATTGTCAATGTATTTCCTGTGAATTGCAATGCCGAATACTGAGGTGTGGGTGCTGGCTTAGCCGATTCCGGCTAAAACTATAAAGCCAGCCTCCTTACAAACTCCATGGCTTAAAGTTGCGTCCTCTTTATCTATAATGAATACTAAAATATCAAACTATTATAAATTTCACTGAGAAAATTTAGGTAGGTAACATCAGGATTTTTATCAATCATCGCATTTTCTTACAAAGTGCATGGGTCAATTTGAGTTTGAAATAAGGCATTGAAGACAGTTTTCAAATACTGGAATTTATGCCTAATCTGTGAACACAGTTCACCACCACAGTTAAACCCATTAATCATCCAATCATGATTAAGTTCGCTATGAACTTACTTTGTTCCAGATAAATAAATAAATAAATAAATAATGCCGGACGATCCACACAGCATCATCTAGCCCCAAGCTAAGCAGAGCTTGTGTTATGGGTACTAGATGACTGATATACTTAATACAATACATTACATATATTAGATATTTTTTATTATATATAGAAAATACCCAGAACACCCGGAATAAATATTTGCAGATCGTACAAACATTTATCCCAAGGCGGGAATCGAACCCGCAACCTCTGCGTCGCAGGCGGACATTCGCCCGCCGCGCCACATCAGTCGTCGATGCATCAAGAGTTCATATTAAAAATAAAGTCAGTGCATTACCTTCATCTCTCAGTATTAGTGATAGAATTCAAAGGCGGAGTATTAGCTTAGAATACAGGTTTGACAATGAAACATCTACTTTCAGGGGAGCAGAAATAGTAGATAGAGGCAGAAATGTTTCTAACTGCATTTTACCTGAGGTCGGCACAAAGGAGATGGAACCAAATGGTTCATGGCTGGAGGTAAAGCAAATCCAAACGGCATTAGAAAAGAGAAAGTCTCTGGTGGCTGCTGAAAGGATTGATAAAGTGTAAGTACACAGCGCCATCTAATCCAAACACCAAACTAAGTAATGTTTGTGCTATGGGATCCAGATGATTGATAGATTACTAACATACTTTTTTTGTAAACACATAGAATAAAATATCACATACAGAACAAACATCTATGTTCATCACACAAATCTTTATTCTTGGTCCCCACCAAATGATACCAAGTGACTAATGATAGTAATCTTCAAGTGAGCATTGAGTCTAGTCTTGAAGGTAATAAGGCAATCCAGTATTTTCATATTTTAAATTGATATTTTCCAGGGGTGCACTTAGCCATGCAGAATGGAGAGATGAACTCAAGCAAGCGGAAGTCACTCAGCAAGTTGGTGGCCACTGGCAGTACATGGGCCATAATGTCAATGGAACCTTCTTCCTTTTACCTGAGGAAACCTTGTATCTGATTGAGACAGTAAGTACTCACAAAGTTCAGATCACTTTCAAACATCTTAACTAGGTGAATCTAGGTGCCGGTTCCACTTGCTTCCTTATCGTTTGTTTTGTTTTTTAATCATATTAGTGTGCCTATTGTTATTATTATTATAATATTCCAACTAGTAATTTATGCATGCAGAATTTCGTACCGTCATCGTACAAGTTTACTTCATCAGTAGGTTAGCCTTACGTTTATTGTTATTGGATGTTTTCAAGTTTGGCCAACATAACTCAATTACATTAATTTCTTTTAGAACTGCCTTCTGCTCAAACACAACCAAGTAACAGTATCACTCCAAAAAGCATACGGTTTGTTACTGGAGGACAATAAAGCCCTTACACGATATAAAGTGTACTCCTCACTGAGTAGAGTGGGCCACAAAGTCTTTAGACATAATAAATTGAAACCGATAATTGATAATACCATTGAATCAACAGAAACAAACCATGTTAATATTCCACTGAAAGTAATGGAATCTAGCAATTTGTTCAAAGAGAAACTTTCCAAGACAGTGTCAACAGAGTGTAGCAACAATAACTTACCTCACTCAAATGGAAATACTAAAAACGGTAATTTAATTTCATTGGAAAGACTGACATGCATCTCGAATACGAAGAGCGAATCACTACCAGGTAAAGAGATTATAACTAATGGGTCTAAAACATTATCTGGTGTGGGAATTGATCACCCGCTTCCAACAAATGATATTTTAAACAAGTCTGAAACACCATTAGATATACAGCTGTCATCTGATACTGCTGTTAAAATTATTTCTGAAATGGTAATACACCCACCACTTGTACCAATAATTTCAAACAATGCAGCCAAAACATCAGATTTAATGCCAACAGGCTGTAACAATGAGACTACAATAGACACACTACTACCAAAACGTGTAGTAGGAGCAATACTTCCGCCACCTCCGCCAGATACACATATGGCAATAGATCTGCCACTGGCAGATATAACTTCAATTGATGAGCCTAAAACATCAGATTCTGTGCCAACAGACTGTAATGTGGAATCAACAATAGACACACTGCTACCAAAAGACGTAGTAGAGGAAATACACCTGCCACTTCTGCCAGATATAGATATGGTGATTGATCTGCCTCTGGCAGATACAACTTCAAACAATGAGTCTAAAACATCAGATTCTGTGCCACTAGACTGTAATGTGGAGTCTACGATAGACACATTGCTACCAAAAAATATAGTAGAAGCAATACATCTGCCACATCCACCAGACACAAATATGGCGATAGATCTGTCACTGGTAGATATGACTTCAAACAATGAGTCTAAGACATTAGATTCTGTGCCAACAGACTGTAATGTGGAATCTACAATAGATACTCAGCTACCGAAAATTGTTAAGGCAATACTTCTGACACACCCACCAGATACAGATATGGTGATAGATATGCCACTTGAAGATATGACTTCAAACAATGAGTCTAAGACATCAGATTCTGTGCCAACAGACTGTAATGTGGAATCTACAATAGATACTCAGCTACCAAAAATTGTTAAGGCAATACTTCTGACACACCCACCAGATACAGATATGGTGATAGATATGCCACTTGAAGATATGACTTCAAACAATGAGTCTAAGACATCAGATTCTGTGCCAACAGACTGTAATGTGGAATCTACAATAGATACTCAGCTACCAAAAGATGTTAAGGCAATACCACTGACACACCCACCAGATACAGATATGGTGATAAATATGCCACTTGAAGATATGACTTCAAACAATGAGTCTAAGACATCAGATTCTGTGCCAACAATCTGTGAATCTACAATAGATAAACTGCTACCAAAAGAGGTAGTAAAAACCAAAGAACATGTTCTAGGTGTACTTTCAATTGATAAACTTGGTGTTATTAGATCTGTGGCTGAAGAGGCTTCTGATATTGAAATGAAAACTGTATCATCCTCTACAAAAACAGGTAAGCAACAAGATGATAGGATTAATATAGTGGTAGACTTTTCTTACAACGCCATCTATCCTCATCTAAGCAAAGCGAATGTCTATACCAATCATAAGAATCTTTGTCCTGACTAACTGACTGACATACAGACAGCGCACAGCCTAAACCATGAGTCGCAAAGACTTGAAATTCCAGGGTAAATTCGTCTCGGTGCGTAGAGGTGTAAAAGGAATTCACGTAACTCAACCCCTAAACACGAGATTGGTCACATTTATCCATATCTTAATTTATTCTACTGCTTAATTCGTAATTGTATCTTTGAGAAACAAAGAACAGGATAGCTTAAGCTTCTTACCTAGCAATAATGAGTGTTTTATAAAATACATCATTAAGATATGTATTTACTTTACAGATACCGAGAAAAAAAACAATAGCAGTGGTTCGAATAAACCGGAATACGCAAACATATACCAAATCACGAGGCACAAAATTAACAAGAGAAAAATTCAGCTTACCAATCCAAAGAGCCTACAAGACAAATTCAATGACATTCCAGATTGCTACAATCAACAAACAGTCACTATAAAAGTTCCCAGCGAAGAATTTTTGCCACGAAACGTATTTTTAAACAACACATCCTATGTGTTGAATCTAAAGTCTTTAAAAAATATCAAGCGGTCCAAGTCTACGGTGGAAAACAGAGCTTTGAGACGGACGATAAGAAATTCCAGTGAATCTGAGAGCGCGGCTGTTCCAATGCCAGAAATGCCTCAGTACCTTCCCAACACTTCAATGTACCAACATCCATATGGATACTACCCACATTTGAGACATTTTCCAAGGCAACATTTCAACCAACACCCATATTTCTATAGAATAATGCATTTCATGCCGCAACATTTCAATTACAACAGACCGCCTCCACCTTACAATCACAACAGACCGCCTCCACCTTACAATCACAACAGACCGCCACCACCTCGCAATAACTGTAGAAAACAAAACCAACGCCCACAGAACCAAAGACAAAAACGACCCAATGTGAAAGGGGAACATTTAAATGCCATTAAAAACTTAGCGCTTAAGTTGAAAATGCTTCCGAGACTGCCAAGAAATAGTCTGAATTCTCTTAAGGGTCTGATGGCCAGATTCAATGAAATCTACAATGAAAGAATGAGGATTACACATGATCTTCAAGTCGTTAGCGATGACCAAGAGAATGTTGTAACTATTGAGCTAGATGACGATGAAGACCAAAGTACAAAATGTCGTCCCGACACGAAAAGCACAAAGTATGATAAGTATTTAGAAAGCTTAAAAACACTGGCTGCCCGTCTTAAGAATATCGATAAAAAAAGCCAATCCGTGCCTAGGCAGAAAAGGGCGTTCCAGCATCTTCTGAAAAAATTCAATGAAGCATTCAATACAGACCTCTACCTGGATTCTAAAGGAGACTTGAAAGATAACAAGCTAGTTGTTCTCGATAGCAGCTCTGACTCGGACGTCGTTGCCACCGAAGATGTAGAACAGACTCATAAAAAACGTAGATCGAATGGTGATAGTAACGATGTTACTAAAAATAAAAAACGTAAATTAGTCAATCCATTCCACATTTTGAAAAAGGTCAATGAAGGTGCCAGCACAAGTCGATTGGCCGAATCCCCAGTACCAGATAAGCCAGTTGAAGACAATTTTACTGAATTACTAAATTATTTCGATAAAAACTGGCTTCCCGGCGATGATGACTTCGGCAAAGCAATTTTTTATCCCAAAATGAATACTCAGCATTTGTTTAGCGACAGCCAACAATTATACGATTTCGCTGACGACTCGAATGCGTTTGAGAATTGGATCGATCTCAAATTATCATTTTGCGATCATATGGAGGCGGTTTTCGCTTTTGAGCAACACTTGACTGAACATTCAAATGATCTCAAAACGGATAAACCAACTTTGAAGTCAACTTTGAAGTCTATTCTTGTACAAGACCCAAATGTCGATTGGGCTGCCTCATTGGAGAAACTGAGGATAATCCAAACGGCTACGGATGTGCAGGAAACATGTCTTACAATTGACTTTGATGTGTATAATAGAGACGTGCAGAATTTTCGAAAGACTGACCCTCCAAGGCCGCATTTTAGAGTTGTATGCGTTGAGTAAGTATTTACTAAGAATTGTATTGCGTCCGTTAGTCGTACTAAGTACAAGTCGTTGACTGTTAGATAAACTCTCCTCATTGGCCAGTATATACTACAACTGTAACATTACTAACGAGTTTGTCCGTCTGTCACCAGGCTACAGCCTTGTATCTCATGAACCGTGATAGTTAGAGAGTTGAAATTTTCACAGATGATGTGTCTGTTGCTGCTATAACAATAAATACTAAAAAATAGAATAAAATAAATATTTAAGGGGGCTCTCATACAACAAACGTGAAAAGATTATCTGACAAGCAATGGTTCTTAATAATACTAGCAGACCCTTGTAGGATACTGGAACCAGGCATAAAATCTAATAAACCTCCACATTCTTTCGATCACGTACCTACTCGAGATTCTCCAAAAATGTCTAAGGGCGTAGTCAGAGGTACGTCCAGTTTTACATTTGGCACACACCCTCATTTTGCACTAGTTGGTATTCCAAACGTGACAGGTTGCAGGCCCATCGCCGCTGCTAGAATACGGTTCTTGGAGATTTAAATCGTGATGCTATTCTTATTTACAATACTTTTTCGGTCCGAGGTTGTAGGTTCAAATCTCGGGTCTCGCGTGTGAATTTTTGCGCTAACATGTATATTTTCTGTTTTTTTCAGTGAGAGTTCCAAATTCCCGTCTGGCGCTGAAGTGAAGGCTGTACACAATATGTGTGACGACAATGTGAACACAGTATTTGCAGTTGTCGGTATTGACTCTATATCCTACTTAAAAATGAACCCTAAAGATCTGCCTATTAACGTCGGGAACGATTAAGCGGTTTGAATTTGAATCAAACCAACAGATTTCTAGTCTAAGGTTACCTATGTATTTATATGTAGAATTAAATGAAACATAGAATATCTACTTGTATTGAGTGCGTAGGTACTTACTAAGTGTAACCTTTTTAAGTTTTTTATTGATTTAAATTGCATTGAATTTGCAAATAAAAGTACTTTGGCATAAGTTTTATAAATTTTATTATTTTGTAACTGCATTTTACTAGCTACTTAAAATATGGCACAAGTGTATCGGAGGGCATGTAATATGTAGCGTATGTATTAATAAATTTATACATCCGGTTTATCTATCTTATTCGCGATACGTGGACAAAAAGTTGTACATGATCCTATTTCGGCTACAAGTTATTGTAAAACATTTTCCCATTTTTAAGGTTCGTTTGTATGTACAGTCAGCTGCACTAGAATGTATACAATTCGTAACTTTCAAAACGGTATTAAAACCTTTTAGTAAACTCTTAAACAGTAAAAACTCAAAAATCGTGAAATCAGCTGATACGTTCATTTATGTTTTGAATTTTTGTCCTGTAAATATTAATTATAGCGCTGTAAAACCATTCAGTAAGTTACGAATTGTATAAATTCTAGTGCAGCTGACTGTACATAATACCAAATACTTGCAATGACGTAGGTATATTATTTTTTTGTAAATTGGGGGTGACAGTTTGCAAGTAGTGCAATCTTATTGAGATATCTTTCTTATGTAATGAATATTGCTAATGTAATATATCTAAAACTTTGAGCTAAGTATAATATTAATTTTACATTTATCTAAGCTTATTTTAAAATTAAAGCAATACCTCTAGTCTATAAGGCCAGACTATAAGTATGACACAACCATTACAAAGTGAATAGGTACTTATACTAAAACCGATTTAGATATTCGGTCCTATAAGGTTTGTTATTTAAAATCATCCTTTTTAGGGTTCTGTACAAAAAGGGTAAAACTGGACCCTATATAAGACCAGGCTGTATCTCATGAACCGTAATAGTTATAGATGAAATTTTGACACTAGAACAAATACCTACTAAAAAACCAATAGTAGCTTTTACAATTATTTATTTCTTTAATCCATTTGTTCTTCTGACTATACTATCATCATCAACAGCTTGTAGAAGTCCACTGCTGGACATGGAGTCCTCCATACATATCCAGGAAGAACGATCTTGAGGTGTGCGTCAAGTTGGAAGCCACACTTCATGTTTTGGAGCATGTAATAAAACTGTACCCCATCAGGGATTACCAGTGCCCAATTGGAATTTTTGTTCATTCTAAAAAGCTGTGACAGCTTTTCAGGCGTTTCGGGGGTGTTAGGGTGCCATAAAGTAGGTGTCTGCTGTCGGACTTTCCATCCATCGACTTTTCGGGATCCTATCAATGTGCCAGTTAGTCCATCGTGTATGGCATCATGTAAGTTCTGACCATGCTCTAAACCCAAATTCTGTTCACCGCAACTATCTACCTAGGTACTTAATTCTCAATACTTTTGACTCAAAGCTTGGCGACAAAATGAAATTACTCTAAGATATTATATTTTCATTAGGTACCTATCTTAGACTTTTTAATTACCTACGTTACTAAAGGACGTTTAATTTTAAAAACATCTATCAGCACTGGTCATAATTATTCTCGTATACCAAATTTTTTTTACTGGTTTTAGGTTAACGTTTGACCGCAATCTCACCTGATGTTAAGTGATGATGCAGTCGACAGTGTAGCACGTTTACCTAGAAGATACCTATTCACTCTTCTCTTGAAGACATCCAAATTATACGTGACTGGAAAAACAGACGACGGCAACGAGTTCCATTCCAATCACAACACTTTCAAGACCATCCGAAGTTTACTCCGGCAATCTGATAAAACCTCTCATTGAAGGGTCTGTAGAAGTACCTTAGTCTGCTAATGACCTTAGGGTCTATATGTGGATGGCTGCGACCCTTAGTTTTCCCAAGACAATGGGGAATTGGACTGCCTTCGGATTTGAGCAGGCAGGGGAAACCTTTGGTAGAGTTGAAGTAGAAATGCTTGTCGGTTATGACGTGTTTCAGTCCAAGGAACTCCTGGAAATAAAATTTGATTGATCATAAATAGTCGTGAAACTAACGAAAATAATCCCCAGGCTCGGTAGATATCCCCTCAGATATCTTAAGGTGGAACAAGTCGTTACTATTTCCATACAAACGCTGTAACTGAACATCTCTACTATTTATTAACGTGCGTCCGAAGTTAAGTTTGATACTGAATTGTATTGCCGTTATCTAGGCTCGTTACCCTATTTGAAGTTTTCAGAGACGGTTCATTCGTATTGGTGCGCTGAAAATAACTTAATGCGCACGTTTTCGCTGGTAAATATATATAAACGAACGTTGAATAAAATATTAGACCAACAGCCAGTTATGAAATTACAGGCACATGAGGCTTAACACCAGTATGCTTCAGGTTGGTGGACGCAGGGTAGTGCATCGTAGGGCACGTAACGTACGTGACCTACAAGGCAATGCTTTGTTATAAGCGATGGTTACCACTTAACATCAGGTGGGCCATATGCTTATTACAACAGCAGTAGCATAAAAAAATGATGTTGCCTTACTTGAACCCTAGCCATCTCAGCAGCTGGATCAGCGACCAGTCTCTCTCCGCTAACCAGTAGCAGCCTTGGCTTAGGAAACCTCCGCAGCCACCGTTTCAAAGCACGTGTGTACACCCCCAGCCTGACAGGTGGCCATGACGCATCCACCACTGACGAGGGAGCTCCGGTCCAATGCACTGTGCTATTTATCAGGGCTAAGTCTTCAAAACGAGGAAGGTTTGGACGCTTGCTGAAAAAAAAAGATTCTATTGACTTAAGTACCTACCTAATAATAATGCTGGACAATCCTCACAAGTCCCAAGCTAAGCAGAGCTTGTATTATGGGTACTAAACAATATATTTACAAACATAGATATTTTTTATCATACACAAAAATGTATGTTCTCGGTGAGAATCGAATCCACCACCTACCGCGCTGAAGGCAGGGCTACTACGAACTGAGCTGTGACGGCTGTCAAAGTAATTTTGCTTTAGTCCATATTCTTAGAATAAGCCTGACTTAAATATCTTACATAACAGACTGCGTGTAATATACACAATATAACATACTCAGACAGACTTACATTCATCACACAAATGTTTGTTCTCGGTGGGAATCGAACCACCTATAGCGCAGAAAGCAGAGCTACTACGAACTGAGCTGTGACGGTTGTCAAACTAATAAGCCTGGCTAAAACATTTTACCTAGCAGACTGCGTGTAATAAACACAATATAACATACCCAGACAGAACAAACATTCATCACACAAATGTTTGTTCTCGGTGGGAATCGAACCACCTACCGCGCAGAAGGCAGGGCTACTACGAACTGAGCTGTGACGGCTGTCAAAGTAATAAGCCTGGCTAAATATCTTACCTAGCAGACTGCGTGTAATCACTGATGGCTCTTGTAACGGGATCTCTCACAACCGCCAGCAACTTGACCGATGGATTCATAGCGTAAACCCGCCTTGGTGCTGATCTAGTGACCCAGTACGAAGGCGTCTTCTCCATGGTTATCTGACCTTCGAGCGTTGGAGGCATTTTATCCCTAAAGTCATGAAACTGTCTTTATAAATTTATTTTTTTTGAACGGACTAAAATGCTGGTATAATCGCCTGGCGATTTCCGACAGCGTTACCGGGCTAGGAACAGCGATACTCGGCTAATATATGAACTTTTTATTTCTTGAACTTTTTTATTTGTTTTGCAGATGGAACAAGCATCAGATGGCTCACCCGATGTTATGTGGTTACCATTACCTATAAGAGCATTGCCTCGCAGGTCACGCTCATTATTAGGGCCCTTACGATGCTCTACTCTACGCCCATCAACCTGAGGCTTATGCTGACGCTAAATATGTTTATCTTGGTTAGCGTGTTTAGCTAAATAATTAAAACAGCTTGTCGTGCAAGCGGGCCAAAGTATTCGAATTATTTAATTTAACCCTACTAGAATTGTATGTAACGGTGATATTTCTGATACGGTTTATAAACTTACCGATACCATTCAAATCCTTTATGGTAAAACTTATCGAAGAAGTGAACCTCCGACCTTGCGGCCCGGACGTCTGGATGCAATCTGAAATTATAAGGCTTATATTCGTGTAATACTGCCGAATGCGCCCGATTTTTTTTTTATACAACTTGCTGATGGAACAAGCAGATAGCCACCTGATGAAGGGATACCAACACATATATAACAAAGCATTACCTCAAAGGGGGTTCAAGTCGTACCCAAATATTAGGTACTGGCTGCCGCTTGCAGCTACGCCCGTGTGGCAGTTTTTTTTCCCGTTCCCGTTATTTTTTCGGGATAAAAAGTAGCCTATATGTTACTCCAAGTTATAATCTACGTTCATTCCAAATTTCATTCAAATTGGTCTACTGGTTAGAGCGTGAAAGAGTACCTAACAAACATCCATCCATCTATCCATACTTACAAACTTTCGCGTTTATATTGTTTTTTACCTTAAAAATTCTAAAAGCGCTCTTGTTCCACATTTCTTGACGCCAATAATAAGAGCATCAGGTAGTTTCTTTATAGGAACTGTATTCCTCAGTCTGCGGTACGTATGACTATTATTTACATCAAATCCGAGGAAGGAAGCGATACGAAATGAAGCACTCTTCTTGTATTTTGATAACTGGCGACGAAAAAATACGTATTGTATAGTTATCTGAAAATAAAAAAACATTTCAGTAAAATTAATCTCATGATACCTACCTAGGTACTTACCCGCGCCGCGTCAAAAGCCTAAATTACTCAACAATGTGCTTAGCTAATTATCGTTAGGATATTGTGTTCTGTGCTAATTATTATAAAATCTTTCAATTACCTAGGAAGTACGAAAAGCATTGACGATGATAAGCTGGCTTTGATTGGAGGCCTATAAAAATCAAAAGAAAGCTTTCCCTATAACTTTATAATTTGAAAAAATTTCAAAGTTTAAATTCAGCATTTTATGACATAAAACTAAGGAAAGGGAGTAAATACCTCTTTTAAAAATTTAAACTTTTACGTAAAGTAAAAAGAAGACTGAATGCTTTGTTATGGTCGCGTTCATTATGAGCGTGCCCTACGATGGTCCGAACGTTCATCCCGGAACTCCAGCAACGCTGCTTGGCGGTACAAATAACTAGATACAAAGTTTATACAAAAAAAAAACAAATTGTTCTCTTACCTCTTTTTCGTCAGCTAAACAGCAACTCAATGCATAAAATAAATAAAATATAAACAACGATACAAAACAAATGAACGTAGTTCGCCTCGTTAGCACCGGAATCCATCTCATAGCTGTTTTTGGAAGGCATTTGTGATATTTTACACATTATTTCACTAAAGGGACATTGCGTTTTTAAGAATTGCTATAGTTTTGAGTGAAAACTGCATAATCTAAGTTATATCTACATGCCTATCACGTATCAAGTCAAGCACTGCAGTATTTTAACGTAAAAGCATATTCATCTGCACTATTTGTTATATAGGCAGGCAGCCTTCACCTCACTCGAGGAAATCTCTACTTGTCTGCGCACAAATCGCGCAATCGCAGTGCGATCAATCCCCACGTCCAATAGAAATAATTGAAACCTGCGCGAAACGAAAATACTTTAACCAAAGTTTACCGCGCATTTTATCTATTCATCCGTTTCCGTTACAATTGGATTGGTTACTGGTTGGTTGGTGATGAAATGTTGGTTACAAAGAATATGGACTAGTTACATTAGTAATTCGTGTCCGTCAGAACAGCAGGTACCTAGCTCCAATCGTGTTTTCGATATTGCAAGCATTTAGTCAATTTCTCGACAGTTCATATTTTCATAATACTAGAATTTGTCACCTCATATTTTGGGATATTTTCATATAAATACATTACCTGCTGTCTTGACGCTTGCTCAGCAGGTAACTCTCTTAATCACAGCGATCACTGCACCTTTTGCACTGCTTCCTATGTCAGCATTTAGTCATGCATTTGTCAATTTCACATACCAAGTTTCATCAAATTTGGTTTAGTAGCAACGGAGATATTACGATGTGTTTATTTGAAAATTTAACGGACGCCATGTGCCATTTTGAGGTTATTTTCAGCCAAAGTAATTTCACTTGAATCGAGTCACCTGCAGCTTATTTCCAAGAAATAGTTATACCGACGGATTCTTTAGAATTTTATCTTTCAGATAGCAGTCCAACATCGTAGCTTTCTAGTGTTTTTATCCTAATAAAACCATATATACAGTTTACATGCCAATATGTCCAAAGTGCAGTGCAAAGTGATACTAGGATAGGGATACTAAACTTCATAGAAAAAATCATACGACAGAAATGTATAAGTCAGACACAGTATTTCCAGCTTTTAAAACAAGATTAAAGTATTCATCATCATCATTTTAGATAAGTTCACAGCTTATTTCCATGATTAGGATATGTCGATGGATTCTGATACACGGGTACGTGGCCAGTAGCACTGACCTGACACACCATGCCAAGCTAGCGAGGGTTGCTCACAGTACGTAACATGGCTGCATGACGATTGTTTCTGCCTCTCCGATATGCTGTGTGTGACTTATCGCCATTTCGATACCAACCTTATGATTTAAAATTCAAAATGGCGGAAGCGAATGATGGTATAAAAACTGACATGGGGGTCTTCTTTCGATTGATTTGGGGGTGCTACTTATGAATATGTGGTCAGATTTAAAATTCAAAATGGCGGGTGCAAATTATGGAATAAAAAAATGACCTGGGGGTCTGTTTTGACTACTCTGAGGGTGCTGATTATGAATATCTGGTCAGAGTTGAAATTCATAATGGCGGGTTCAAATGATAGAATAAAAAACTGACATGTGGGTCTTTTTCGACTGATTTGGGGGTGCTAATTATGAATATGTGGTCAAATTTAAAATTCAAAATGGCGGGTGCAAATGATGGAATAAAAAACTGACATGGGGGTCTTTTTTGACTAATTTGGGGGTGCCGATTACGAATATCTGGTCAGATTTGAAATTCAAAATGGCTGGTGCAAATGATGGAATAAAAAACTGACATGGGGGTCTTTTTTGACTAATTTGGGGGTGCCGATTACGAATATCTGGTCAGATTTGAAATTCAAAATGGCGGGTGCAAATGATGGTACGAAAAATTGACATGGGTGTCGTTTTCGACTGGTTTGGGGGTGTTAATTACGAATATAATCAGTCGAAAACGACACCCATATCAGTTTTTTGTACCATCATTTACACCCGCCATTTTGAATTTCAAATCTGACCAGATATTCGTAATCAGCACCCCCAAATTAGTCAAAAAAGACCCCCATGTCAGTTTTTTGTACCATCATTTGCACCCGCCATTTTGAATTTCTAATCTGACCAGATATTCGTACTCAGCACCCCCAAATCAGTCGAAAACGACACCCATATCAGTTTTTTGTACCATCATTTGCACCCGCCATTTTGAATTTCAATCTGTCCAGATGTTTGTAATCAGCACCCCCAAACCAGTCGAAAACGACACCCATGTCATTTTTTTGTACCATCATTTGCACCCGCCATTTGGAATTTCAAATCTGACCAGATATTCGTAATCAGCACCCCCAAACCAGTCGAAAACGACACCCATGTCAGTTTTTTGTACCATCATTTGCACCCGCCATTTTGAATTTCAAATCTGACCAGATATTCGTAATCAGCACCCCCAAACCAGTCGAAAACGATACCCATGTCAGTTTCTTGTACCATCATTTGCACCCGCCATTTTGAATTTCAAATCTGACCAGATATTCGTAATCGGCACCCCCAAATTAGTCAAAAAAGACCCCCATGTCAGTTTTTTATTCCATCATTTGCACCCGCCATTTTGAATTTTAAATTTGACCACATATTCATAATTAGCACCCCCAAATCAGTCGAAAAAGACCCACACGTCAGTTTTTTATTCTATCATTTGAACCCGCCATTATGAATTTCAACTCTGACCAGATATTCATAATCAGCACCCTCAGAGTAGTCAAAACAGACCCCCAGGTCATTTTTTTATTCCATAATTTGCACCCGCCATTTTGAATTTTAAATCTGACCACATATTCATAAGTAGCACCCCCAAATCAATCGAAAGAAGACCCCCATGTCAGTTTTTATACCATCATTCGCTTCCGCCATTTTGAATTTTAAATCATAAGGTTGGTATCGAAATGGCGATAAGTCACACACAGCATATCGGAGAGGCAGAAACAATCGTCATGCAGCCATGTTACGTACTGTGAGCAACCCTCGCTAGCTTGGCATGGTGTGTCAGGTCAGTGCTACTGGCCACGTACCCGTGTATCAGAATCCATCGACATATCCTAATCATGGAAATAAGCTGTGAACTTATCTAAAATGATGATGATGAATACTTTAATCTTGTTTTAAAAGCTGGAAATACTGTGTCTGACTTATACATTTCTGTCGTATGATTTTTTCTATGAAGTTTAGTATCCCTATCCTAGTATCACTTTGCACTGCACTTTAGACATATTGGCATGTAAACTGTATATATGGTTTTATTAGGATAAAAACACTAGAAAGCTACGATGTTGGACTGCTATCTGAAAGATAAAATTCTAAAGAATCCGTCGGTATAACTATTTCTTGGAAATAAGCTGCAGGTGACTCGATTCAAGTGAAATTACTTTGGCTGAAAATAACCTCAAAATGGCACATGGCGTCCGTTAAATTTTCAAATAAACACATCGTAATATCTCCGTTGCTACTAAACCAAATTTGATGAAACTTGGTATGTGAAATTGACAAATGCATGACTAAATGCTGACATAGGAAGCAGTGCAAAAGGTGCAGTGATCGCTGTGATTAAGAGAGTTACCTGCTGAGCAAGCGTCAAGACAGCAGGTAATGTATTTATATGAAAATATCCCAAAATATGAGGTGACAAATTCTAGTATTATGAAAATATGAACTGTCGAGAAATTGACTAAATGCTCCGCCATGAAATGCACTCCAATTCAATGGTCGTGCATTTCATGGCTGTCCTTTCGTGTCCGTCAGAACAGCAGGTACCTAGCTCCAATCGTGTTTTCGATATTGCAAGCATTTAGTCAATTTCTCGACAGTTCATATTTTCATAATACTAGAATTTGTCACCTCATATTTTGGGATATTTTCATATAAATACATTACCTGCTGTCTTGACGCTTGCTCAGCAGGTAACTCTCTTAATCACAGCGATCACTGCACCTTTTGCACTGCTTCCTATGTCAGCATTTAGTCATGCATTTGTCAATCTCACATACCAAGTTTCATCAAATTTGGTTTAGTAGCAACGGAGATATTACGATGTGTTTATTTGAAAATTTAACGGACGCTATGTGCCATTTTGAGGTTATTTTCAGCCAAAGTAATTTCACTTGAATCGAGTCACCTGCAGCTTATTTCCAAGAAATAGTTATACCGACGGATTCTTTAGAATTTTATCTTTCAGATAGCAGTCCAACATCGTAGCTTTCTAGTGTTTTTATCCTAATAAAACCATATATACAGTTTACATGCCAATATGTCCAAAGTGCAGTGCAAAGTGATACTAGGATAGGGATACTAAACTTCATAGAAAAAATCATACGACAGAAATGTATAAGTCAGACACAGTATTTCCAGCTTTTAAAACAAGATGAAAGTATTCATCATCATCATTTTAGATAAGTTCACAGCTTATTTCCATGATTAAGATATGTCGATGGATTCTGATACACGGGTACGTGGCCAGTAGCACTGACCTGACACACCATGCCAAGCTAGCGAGGGTTGCTCACAGTACGTAACATGGCTGCATGACGATTGTTTCTGCTTCTCCGATATGCTGTGTGTGACTTACCGCCATGTCGATACCAACCTTATGATTTAAAATTCAAAATGGCGGAAGCGAATGATGGTATAAAAACTGACATGAGGGTCTTCTTTCGATTGATTTGGGGGTGCTACTTATGAATATGTGGTCAGATTTAAAATTCAAAATGGCGGGTGCAAATTATGGAATAAAAAACTGACCTGGGGGTCTGTTTTGACTAATCTGAGGGTGCTGATTTTGAATATCTGGTCAGAGTTGAAATTCATAATGGCGGGTTCAAATGATAGAATAAAAAACTGACGTGTGGGTCTTTTTCGACTGATTTGGGGGTGCTAATTATGAATATGTGGTCAAATTTAAAATTCAAAATGGCGGGTGCAAATGATGGAATAAAAAACTGACATGGGGGTCTTTTTTGACTAATTTGGGGGTGCCGATTACGAATATCTGGTCAGATTTGAAATTCAAAATGGCTGGTGCAAATGATGGAATAAAAAACTGACATGGGGGTCTTTTTTGACTAATTTGGGGGTGCCGATTACGAATATCTGGTCAGATTTGAAATTCAAAATGGCGGGTGCAAATGATGATACAAAAAACTGACATGGGTGTCGTTTTCGACTGATTTGGGGGTGCTGATTACGAATATCTGGTCAGATTTGAAATTCAAAATGGCGGGTGCAAATGATGGTACAAAAAACTGACATGGGTGTCGTTTTCGACTGATTTGGGGGTGCTGATTACGAATATCTGGTCAGATTTGAAATTCAAAATGGCGGGTGCAAATGATGGTACAAAAAACTGACATGGGTGTCGTTTTCGACTGGTTTGGGGGTGCTGATTACGAATATCTGGTCAGATTTGAAATTCAAAATGGCGGGTGCAAATGATGGTACAAAAAACTGACATGGGTGTCGTTTTCGACTGATTTGAGGGTGCTGATTACGAATATCTGGTCAGATTTGAAATTCAAAATGGCGGGTGCAAATGATGGTACAAAAAACTGACATTGGTGTCGTTTTCGACTGATTTGGGGGTGCTGATTACGAATATCTGGTCAGATTTGAAATTCAAAATGGCGGGTGCAAATGATGGTACAAAAAACTGACATGGGTGTCGTTTTCGACTGATTTGGAGGTGCTGATTACGAATATCTAGTCAGATTTGAAATTTAAAATGGCGGGTGCAAATGATAGCACAAAAAACTGACATGGGTGTCGTTTTCGACTGGTTTGGGGGTGCTGATTACAAACATCTGGTCAGATTGAAATTCAAAATGGCGGGTGCAAATGATGGTACAAAAAACTGGCATGGGTGTCGTTTTCGACTGATTTTGGGGTGTTATTTACGAATATCTGGTCAGATTTGAAATTTAAAATGGCGGGTGCAAATGATAGCACAAAAAACTGACATGGGGGTCTTTTTTGACTGGTTTGGGGTGCTGATTACAAACATCTGGTCAGATTAAAATATCAGTTTTTTGTACGATCATTTGCACCCGCCATTTTGAATTTCAAATCTGACCAGATGTTCGTAATCAGCACCCCCAAACCAGTCGAAAACGACACCCATGTCAGTTTTTTGTACCATCATTTGCACCCGCCATTTTGAATTTCAAATCTGACCAGATATTCGTAATCAGCACCCCCAAACCAGTCGAAAACGACACCCATGTCAGTTTCTTGTACCATCATTTGCACCCGCCATTTTGAATTTCAAATCTGACCAGATATTCGTAATCGGCACCCCCAAATTAGTCAAAAAAGACCCCCATGTCAGTTTTTTATTCCATCATTTGCACCCGCCATTTTGAATTTTAAATTTGACCACATATTCATAATTAGCACCCCCAAATCAGTCGAAAAAGACCCACACGTCAGTTTTTTATTCTATCATTTGAACCCGCCATTATGAATTTCAACTCTGACCAGATATTCATAATCAGCACCCTCAGAGTAGTCAAAACAGACCCCCAGGTCATTTTTTTATTCCATAATTTGCACCCGCCATTTTGAATTTTAAATCTGACCACATATTCATAAGTAGCACCCCCAAATCAATCGAAAGAAGACCCCCATGTCAGTTTTTATACCATCATTCGCTTCCGCCATTTTGAATTTTAAATCATAAGGTTGGTATCGAAATGGCGATAAGTCACACACAGCATATCGGAGAGGCAGAAACAATCGTCATGCAGCCATGTTACGTACTGTGAGCAACCCTCGCTAGCTTGGCATGGTGTGTCAGGTCAGTGCTACTGGCCACGTACCCGTGTATCAGAATCCATCGACATATCCTAATCATGGAAATAAGCTGTGAACTTATCTAAAATGATGATGATGAATACTTTAATCTTGTTTTAAAAGCTGGAAATACTGTGTCTGACTTATACATTTCTGTCGTATGATTTTTTCTATGAAGTTTAGTATCCCTATCCTAGTATCACTTTGCACTGCACTTTGGACATATTGGCATGTAAACTGTATATATGGTTTTATTAGGATAAAAACACTAGAAAGCTACGATGTTGGACTGCTATCTGAAAGATAAAATTCTAAAGAATCCGTCGGTATAACTATTTCTTGGAAATAAGCTGCAGGTGACTCGATTCAAGTGAAATTACTTTGGCTGAAAATAACCTCAAAATGGCACATGGCGTCCGTTAAATTTTCAAATAAACACATCGTAATATCTCCGTTGCTACTAAACCAAATTTGATGAAACTTGGTATGTGAAATTGACAAATGCATGACTAAATGCTGACATAGGAAGCAGTGCAAAAGGTGCAGTGATCGCTGTGATTAAGAGAGTTACCTGCTGAGCAAGCGTCAAGACAGCAGGTAATGTATTTATATGAAAATATCCCAAAATATGAGGTGACAAATTCTAGTATTATGAAAATATGAACTGTCGAGAAATTGACTAAATGCTTGCAATATCGAAAACACGATTGGAGCTAGGTACCTGCTGTTCTGACGGACACAGTAATACGACATTTGCCTGCTAAAAAGAAATGGCATTACAAACCATACTAAAGTAAGACAGTAACAACAAACCAATGCTAAATGTACACAAACGTGATTTGATTGAAGAACTCAATAAGTGTAGATGTATCGTGCTAGGCCAACCAAAACACAACTCTAAAAGTAGCTCGATCAATGAATGACAGCAGGCGTCACGTCTGTCAAACAACTGCGTGCGCTAAAATAAAAAGTAAATCCGTTTCGTAGTAGAACGTACAAGCCGAGAAATAAATTAAAATGACAGTCCACACACTAGAGTCGGAAAATTCTGACGACGAATCTGAGGCTGAGTTTGATGATATGGTGAGCTTACCGCACGAAGATATTTATCGGCGAAAATATCAACTTTTGCTGGAGCGATGTGAAATCTTGCAGCAGGATAACGATAGACTTGTTCACAGGTTTGTGTTTACAATACATATACAGTATATTGAAAACTGGATAAAGTGTCCTTACAAGTGTGTTATCTCTGCAGAATACATGCATCGAAGAAAGCTACGAAACGGTTCAAAAAAGATATACAACTACTTGTTGATAGATTGGATAGCCATGAAGATCCGTTCCGATCGATGCCTGTTGATGGGAACGATATTACACCGAGACAACGGCCCACAATGAGACCTCTAGGCCCTGCCAAGCAAGCAACAGAAAAACCAAATTCCACTGGACCGAAGAAGCAAGCAACTAAACGAAAAAGTAAAGCTGATAAGGTACCTAAACAAACTTACATTTCACAGTTTTAAAAACATCTTATTGCATTGCATATTGTACCAATGAAAAACTTTGTTCTGTTTATCTGTTTCTAGCCTGAAAAGGATCCCAATGCACCAAAGAAACCTTGTAATGCATTCTTTCAATTCTGTCAAGAACAGCGTCCATTAGTCATTGCAGAGACACACTCAGAGGATGGAATGGAGCCATCTAAGCAGGAGGTTACCAGACAGTTGGCGCACAGGTGGAGATCACTTACCAACGATGATAAACGGGTAAGAATGCTAGATTATTGTTTCTCTACTAAACCAATGTGGATACATGTTAATGAATTATCAATGATGATAATTTAAAAGAACATAGTGTAGTGAATCCCTTGCAACCTGGGAGTCTTCTCAGAAAAACGATAACAGAAATTTCATACTATCCTGTTGATTCACACTGAGTGCTCCCAAGCAGCATCTACTTGGCTTGAATGGTCATAGAGAACTTAAAATGATAATACAAAGCATTTACGTTTTTTTGAGTAGACACCCTAGCTCCCAATGATGGTTCCCAGGCTCTAAATAACTTAAGTTTCTTAATTTCAGGTGTATGTAGCAATGTTTGAAAAGTCAAAAGAAAAGTATGTTGAGCAGATGTCACAATACAACACAATAAAGAAGGAGATTGATTCACAACAATAGCACCAAACAGTGTTTTTTTCTTTATTTCAAGTTTGTGTTTATTGTCTAAATTTCTTGCTATATCTCATAAGTAAATTTAACTGGTTTCATACAAATGAATGTTTTAATTTTACTATACTAAACAATATTTTTATTTTGTGAGGCACATGTTCAGTTGGTAAAAGCTTTACCTTCTGCTCTGGAGGTTGTAAATTCGATTTACAATGAGTATGAATATTTGACTAATGGTAGAGTTTCTTCTGTTGTGCCGACCCCACTTAGTGTGGGATAAGGGCAGGAAGATGATGATGATGCTGGTTAAGTAAGTTTCTTGCCGGTTCTTCTAGGCTTGATCACGAGGAACTGGTGCTTAGATTCACTTAGATTTAAGATGTTTCAAGATAGTCCCTGCAGGTATCACAGAATAAATGCCTTCAATAAATGGCATTCTAAGTATGTTTTTATGTATGTATATAAATATTCCATCAGTCATCTGGTTACCTTTGCAATGTGGTATTATGTGAAATATTCACAAATCTTAAAACTTTTTGTTCTTTGGATTTAAAGAACCATGAATTTGCACTACAGTTTTATTTCTTAGTCAAAAACTAACTGAAACAAAGTAGGTATTTTGTAAAACATTTAATTACATACTAAAATAAATTTAATATAGCAGTTGTAAAACTATCCCTTGTGCCCCAGAACAAATGCCACTATATTTTGTATATAAACTAAATAACAATATTAAATAAATCATTTAAAGTTATCTTTCTCAAGTCTAATAGCCTTCATGGTTTCAATAGCATCTTGCTTGCCTGCATGCTTCATGACTGTAGGTTGGGTTACTCTCATGAATGGGTTGTATTGCTTCTCTTCTAAAATTGTTGAGGGCACCTGAAACAAAGTAAAAAATACTGGATCCTAGGAAGCTAGAACAACCATCTGATAGCCAAGGAAGAATGAGGTTTAATTCAATTAAATAGGTGGACTTAGTTTGATGTCTATCTCATACTATACAGATTGCGATTCAATATTTGTATATTGCATTTACCTCACTTAGTCGGATTGGTACCACACCGGAGTTTCATATTATATTATTTTGTGAAAAGGATCACATGAATAAACAATTGGAACCAACCTGTAAGTTTCTTGCCTGTTCTAGGCTTGGTCCCAGAGAACTGTCACCTTGATTTACTAAGTTTTGAGACTATTCTAAGTGATCACTTCATTTGATGTGATGTAATTGTGATGATTTCATAAAATTATATTGAAACTTTTATAAAGCCCATGATTTATAGAGTACCTAAATATGTATAAAGCCAAACAAAGTAATTCAACCAGTTTCATTTAAAAACATTAAGTATGAACCAACTTACAGTGGGTTGCCCTTCATCCCTTTTTTCAGAAGACCAGCTGATTTTCTTTTTCACATCTTCATTATCTGGCTCAACATGGGCTGCAAACCTCAAATTCTGCAATGAGTACTCATGGCCACAGAACACCTTTGTGTGATCTGGCAGACTGCTTAGAATGGTGATGAGGGCTTGGTACATCTGGTCAGCTGTGCCTTCAAAGAATCTGCCACAGCCACCCAAAAATAGTGTGTCTCCTATAAGAGAAAATATTTTAGTATTCTTTAGTGTTCCTACTTATATGATTTTTTTTGATTGTTCCAAATATTATTATTTCAAGGTTACCTGTGAATACAGCAGTATCATTTCCTTCTTCTGGAGTTGTTACAAAGTAGCAGATATGCCCTGAAGTATGGCATGGTGTAAATAAACACTGCACATTTAGATTCCCAATGTTGAATGTGGTGTTGTGTTGCACTTTTTTAGTCAGGGCCCCAATGCGGTCATCACCTCCATAGACTGTGAGGCCTGGGTGCTCTTTGACAAGGTCTTCATTACCTCCTGCATGGTCCCTAGAATATTTAAGAAAAATAAGTATTAATAATGTTGCTACATATCCTAGTGTTATGAATTCTTAAATTAATTCATTGCTCAAATAAATTATTCTTACTTTTACAGTGAAATGAACTCCATTCGGAAGAATGGAGTGTGCTGAACATAGTCAAAGTTTTATTGACCACTAAAGTTATTACCAAACATGTTTGAAGTTTTAGAAAACATTATTTACCAATGATGATGAGTAGTCAACACGGTGGTGAGCTTTACACCTTGCTCCTGCACAGCTTTCAATACAGTCTTTGGCTCAACAGGATCGACTATAGCTGCTTCATTAGTGGCCTTGTCCACTATCAAATACATGTAGTTGTCTTGAAGTGCTGGCAATATCTTGATGTCCATCGTTTTGTATTGGTGGTGCACTTGTGAGCTGTGAGCCCCTCTCTGATTGCGGACAAGAGCTACGAACAAACAGAACAAATAGATAAAAACATCGTGATAACTGAACCGGCGGCGAATAGGAATACTTTAGCTTACCTTTAAAATATAGCTTCGTCAGCTGATTCGAGAGGCCAGTAGGCAGGGAATTAACAAATCTAGCAAGCATTGAACCAATATATAAAGCTCCAAGAAGCTTTTAGCTCTTGGGAAAATTAAATTACGAACCGGCTAGGTACCTACTCTACCGTCTATAAAAAAGTACCTACTCTGTGCTACCTACTAACCAGATTTTAGCGCAACGCAGCAAAGACAATAAACAAGCACTACGTCACAGAACATCGGCAATCACCTTGCTTGCCAAAAAACTTCCCTGCTGCTAGTGCTGCATGCTAGCAGGTAGGTACCTAGGTACCGGCTGCTACATACCTACATAAATGACTAGAAACAATCAAGCAATAACAGTGACATCCCTGACTATGAAGTTTCTACATCAAAAAATCATTGTTATTATAATGATCTAAGGTTATTATATATAAAAAAAAAACGTAGAACAGAGGAATGAATAAGTATGTCGCTACACTAGTTACACAAAGGTTATTATAGGTACATAGGTACATAAATAAGCAAAAGGTCTACTTAAACATGAACAAAAAAATCCATGAAAAAATTACTAGGATTTCTAGGGTAATGCCATTATTGGCATGTCATACAAAAAAAAAACCAGCAAGAGCAAGTGTCACTGTCAAAACCAT
Source organism: Electrophaes corylata (assembly GCA_947095575.1). Classification (NCBI taxonomy): domain Eukaryota; kingdom Metazoa; phylum Arthropoda; class Insecta; order Lepidoptera; family Geometridae; genus Electrophaes; species Electrophaes corylata. Next base: position 9,422,248 of record OX352711.1, on the reverse strand, counting down.
GTGTTGTTTTGATTCTTAATCGCGAAAGAAAGTTAAAGCGAGCGGCACTTAAATGCAGTGCAGCTTGTAAATAATTGGTTTGTATTAAATAAAACAGTATTTTTTTAAAGATATCTGCGTGAATGACAAGAAAATGAAGAGTAAGCCTGTAAAACATAAAACTACAAATACTTTTCGGGTAAATATTGCATTTTTTTAATGTTTTAGGTTATGTTTGCTAGAGCGCAGAATTTCAATCTCATTTCCTAAAATCTTCTCAGAACCCTATCGAGATATGCATTACTGTAATTGTCTACATAGTGCAAGGCCTCAACTTTACAGTTCTCTAAATACCTTAACCCTTTACTGCCTATGTGCACAGATTAGGTAGGTATATTTATTTTGCTTCTTGTTATTATGATTTTTCCAGTTCGTCCCGTTTGCGGAGCGTATAAATGCCATCGATATCCGCCATGCTGCTTTATATCACATTGAACATGAATATACAAGACAACCAGAAGAAAATGATACCCACTTCTCCTTGGCCATACAAAAATGGCATGTGCTCAATTTGAGCGAGAACTTCAAGAAATTCAAGAGAGATGTCTTTGGCACTTTCTCACTGACGCAGTTGGTACACAAGAAAGATGAAGTTACTGATATATTGGAGAAGTATTTGAGTTTGGAGGATCCCATGTGCCTTCAGCCATTACTAGAGTAAGTATATACTAAAATAATAGAAATTAGTAATCAAAATGTAGAAATACATTATTAATAAATAAATAAATAATAATGCTGGACAATCCACACAGCATCATCTAGCCCCAAGCTAAGCAGAGCTTGTGTTATGGGTACTAGATGACTGATATACTTAATACAATAAATTACATAATATAGATAATTTTTATTATACATAGAAACACCCAGAACACCCGCAACATTACCTGCTTACCATCAGGTGGGCCATTAGTCTGTTTACCTAACCATGGCTAAAACAAAAAAGCTACTAACATTACCTGTAATATTAAAATAATGATTAGTCTTTGTTATTACTTAGTATCAAATAGTATTTTTCATTCCATTTCCAATTGATTTGAATTTTTGTGTATAATTTTTTCAGAATCCTTGTCTCCCTAGCAAAAGATCTACGAGAAGACTTTTACCCACACTTCCCAAAGTTTCTAGATATTCTCATAAAACTGCTGAATACAAAAAATGCTGAGCAACTAGAGTGGACATTGGTCTGTCTTGCGTTCCTGTTCAAAGTTCTCAAGCCATATCTAAAAAAAGACATTGCTGTGGTACTAAAGAAAATAATACCTTTATTGAGTGACACTAAGCCACAGTATGTCAATAATTTTGCCGCTGAAAGCTTTGCATTTGTTGCTCGAGATATCAGGGACAAAAAGAAGTTTGTGGGTCTTATGCTTAGCTACTTACAAACTAATGATGATGTAAGTAATCTTGCTCTGAGTCTTTATTGTCATCTGCCTAAATACTTCGTCCGTGTGAAGTTATTTTCATACAAACTTCAACTCTTGCTGTACACATTTAGAGGTTGAATTTCGGAAATTTATTTCTTAGTACACCTTTACGCACCAAGACGAATATACTCTGAAAAGTCGCTACTTCAACAGGTTTAGGCTGTACATTGTCTATATCCCAGTCAGTCAGCCAGTCAATCATTTAGGATAAAGATTCTTATAATTGATATAGATTTTTAATTCTATGAATAATACATACATAATCTGTTACATGAGTTAGGTATGCTCTAAGACTAATAAGGCAGCTGCAGGGTGACCTACAAAATACCTGCTCAAGTTGATGTAAATGTAAATATTTCAATGATATCTGTAGAATAAGCCGTCAGCCGGATGCCTCCCGATAGGTGGGCGAACACCAGCACACCTTGGGTTCCTTACGGACGGCGGCCTTGGGGTCGCCCGAGAAAACGTTGGAGAGATATGGATATGGATGCCTTTGAATGGAAGTGGTGGGAGAAGGCTTGACAAAGAGAGGACTAGAAGTCTTTGGGGGAGGCCTTTGCCCAGCAGTGGGACGAAATAGGCTAGAAAAAAAAAATTATCTGTAGAATTTAATGTCACTCTATTATTAGATACATAGGAGGCTTATAGGTAATGTTCATTTTAGGATGGTTAAAAAGTGAAAATGTTTCTAATAATTTTGTTATATTTTCAGACTATTGTAGGCTGTGGTCATCTAATATTCGAGATCTTAAAAGGAGTGTCTGGAAAATTCCACAGCTGCATTGAAACTTTCCTACCATTGCTTCTTCAGTACCTAAAAGAAAGCAAAGATCACCAGGAAATCCTCTTTAAAGTCCTGACTCAGGCATTTGAAGACAGCTTACAAACAATATCACATAAAGAGTATACCCTCTTCTGGAACAGTATTCTCAAATTTACTGAAGATATTCTAAAAGAGAAGGATGAGGATAGCAAAGGGTTGGAGTACATACTAAGGCTTGCCGGGCAAGTCATTGAGCATCAAAATGGAAAATACCTGACAAATCCACCACAGTTTGTACTTTTGCTGATCAAAGTGATCTGTGAACAGTCAACAGAGAGTGTTCTAGAAGTGTGTTCGCAAATTGGGGCTGTGTTACTTCTTTCACCTAATGTCTCCTTGTCTCAGGAGCATGCCAGTATCATTGTAAAAGTCTTACTGCCATTACCATATCCAAATATATTGATAAACTTTGTGCAGAATGTTATTAACTATTCTCAGTTTGATATGCACATCCTACCACCTTTCATAAACTTCGTAATCCAATCCGGATTCGACAATGAAGCTATGTGTGCACTTACTAGAATCTGCTTGACAAAGTCTCCTTTGTGTAAAAATGGAATCAAGCTCTTCGAATGGGTGAAATACCCTGTTGATTTTGGCAGATATTTGCCTAGTTTTATGGATCATTTCAATACAGTTGTTAATGATGATATTGAAAATATTGTTGAGAATCCCATCAAGCTGATGAATGTGTTATTCTGCCTACCTCATATTGAGAAGATAGAAGTTGGTAATTGCGTCAATTCTTTGAGTTTTCTCATATCTAAGTTACTCAATGTCTTGGCTAGTTATAACTTAGAAAGCCAGCATGAGCACAATAAGTTTCACTGTGACACAACTGCTTTATCTAAATTTGCTAGAAGAGTTTTGTTCCTACTTGCAAATGCTATGGAGAGTGCGATACATATTTCAAGTTGCAAAAAGCTGAATCAAATCGCTGATATTGAGAAACTCTTACCTGTAATGCTTCCTTGTGCATCAGATCCAAATTACCTGTGTGCCTTACATTTGTTAGACCTATATTTGACTGCATATGAACATGAAAATAAACTGTCCCATCCACATTTGCTACTTGTAGATTCTTATTTGAGAAGCAATGTATCTTCTCCCTTCCATGTGGTCAGATTACTGACTACCCATATTTACAAGATATTTGAAAACGTTGAGGGTTTGAACAAAACTGAAGATGAAAACAGTGAAAAGTTTGAGATCTTTAGCAAATGCTATGAAGTAGAGTCTATCAAACCTTCAATTCAAGAATATAGAGCTCAGATCAGTTTATTGCAAAACATGACATTTAATTCCACACAGTATGCTCTAGCAAAAAAAACAGATTTTCATCTCTTTGGTTTGAACTATATGTTGGGAGCTTTGTATTTTAACTTCAAGCTACTATGGGAACCTGTTTCGGAATTCGTAGCTGGATATGGAAATGCACTACCAGCTGAAGAGTTCTGGCCTCCATTCCACACTGCACTTCAGTCATCATTTGTTAACGCTAAGAAAAATCTAAAATTGTTTCAATTTGACAGTGAAATAGACACTAATAACGAAATAATAAAAGATTTGTATTCAGATTACAATAGTATAGCTGAAAGACCTGATTTGTATAACTACAGAAACCTAATATTGAAAGTCATGACGAATTGCATTCAAGTATGTGAAGCGAAAAACCGAGATGTGGTTGTACTGTTTCTGAGCTTTATTGAAGAGGAATATAGAATAAATGAAAATGCGCTAAAAATCAATGTGGAGGTTCATGATAATATCAAAATGGATGTAGATGAGCCTGAAGAAAATGTTGAAAACATTGAACAAATGATTGAAGAAATTGAAGACTCTAAAGAAACAATTTCAGGAAAAACTATATTTAAAACACTTATAAATGTAATGCAAGTATTAGCTCAGTTTAAAAACCCTAGGGCTCTGCACAAAGAGCCTATATTTTGGGAGCTTTATATGGATTTCCTGAAGAATAAGAACCCTGGTTTACAAAAATTTGCTTTAGATTGTGTGCTAAACTACAAAAACAAAAACGTACTGCCATACAAAACGAACTTGCACAATTTAGTCGATGAAAAAAAGTTCAAGGACGAAATGACGCAATTCAAAATCACAGAAGATGCCCAAAGCATTCACCCTGATGACAGAGAACACGTAGTTCCTATAATACTTAGAATACTCTATGGAAAGATGACGTCCAAACTAGGAGCGGATAAAAAAGGCGGGGGACAAGCTAGGAGATCCCTAGTAATGCGATATTTAGCTGGATGTGGCGAGATGGAACTCAAAATGTTCATCGAAATGGCATTTTCACAGTTCAAGCAATACATGCCTATGTCTCCCAAAGAAATATACCAAACAGTCCTATCGTCTTTAGATTTGAAATCCATAACAGCACCAGGAAAATTACATAGTGTCTTAAATTTGTTTGAAGTTGTGAGAGAGTATTTTGGAGGGTACATGAAAGATGAACTTCTGTCGCAGTTATTCAACATATTCTACGGAGTTTGTTCGACTATCGCCGGGGTTTTAGCACAAGGAGATAAAGTACACAAAGGATACGTCAAAGTCTTGAAAAATCTAAGAGTTCTTGCATTAACTACAATAAAAAAATTATTTGAACAATATGATAAATATCCGTGGAGCAAAGAAGAACTATACGTCATATTTGAGACTCTGCTGTTCCCTATGATCGTCAAACTTCATATCGAATGCGTTCAAAATCCGACAGTTTTACTCAAAATTCTGTCAATATGGTCTCAGAACCCTAGATACTACGTTTTACTGATAACTTGTTCCGAAACAGACACATCCAATGCTCTATCAGCGTTGTTCAAGCTTTTGTCAGCTCCGAAAATATCTCCAATCGTTGTAAACACGGTTCTTGATATGGTAGAAAAACTATTAACTTTAACTGAAGATGAGGAGGATCAAGAGTTACCACCCATCGAATCGTTTAAAAATCTAGCTGTTGATAATATTTCTAACGTACAAAATCTGAATTTCGGGAGTAAGATTCTTATCCCACACATCCCAAGCATTTTGGAGATCATGAAGCGTCGTTTTGCGAACTCTGCAAAATCTAACGCAGTAAATAAAAGGGACCTTCTCATTCTTTCAAGGGTGACAGAGTTGGTAGCATCTCCAGAAATATGTGACGAACTTCTGACATTGCTACTACCTATATTGGTGAAGAAAGTTTGCATGAATATGGCTGAAGAAAACATGGAGTACGCCGTAAATACTATCATCAATTTATTGGGACACAGTACTCAGCCACAAGTTTACATCAAAAATATAGCAGTTCTATTCAACAAAGTCGGTCTCGTTGATGTTAGAAAGCTACTTATAAAACTTCTATCTTCTATCGCTGAAAATGCAACTAATAAAGAGTTGCAAAAAATGGCAAGGATAGTCAGCGAAATGAATGCTTTCAACAAACGTTGGATAGAACAACCAGATTTCGATAGGCGAATTGACGCATACAAAGAGATATACAAACTATCAGACAGTGACGAGATTGACGTTGATCTAGCTATTCTTATAGTAAACAACTGCTTCTATACTATCCGTACTGAGAAAGATATAGGGTTGCGCGATGGTGCTGGCGTTTGCCTCAAAAGAATACTACCGAAGTTGCTTATGAAATATAGGTCAGCAACTGATGGTCAGTTTTTAGTTAGAGATACAGTCTTATCACTTATTTCAACTGGAATCAGAGATACGAAAAACGAAAATCTTAGAAATGAAAGCATCGCAATACTCGGTACTTTAGCTCGAGAATGCCCAGACGCAGACGTTGTACTACAAGATCTTGCTCATTTAACGAATAAGGAAGACGTAGAAGTCGATTTCTTTGAAAACATGTGCCACTTACAAATGCACAGACGAGTTAGAGCACTGATGAAGTTCTGCAAAGTTGCTAAAAAGATGACAAAATGTCCAAGCCCTAGAACTCTTACGAACTTCATCCTACCATTAGCGTATATGTTCCTTGGTGATGATAAATATACAGAGAAGAACACATTAATAGATGCGTGTATAGAAGTTGTTGCTACCTGCTGTAAACTACTTCCCTGGTATCACTATGAAGTCATCCTAAAACTATATCTAAATAAAATGCGCACTACAACAGAACACCAAAAACAGCTCACTCGTATTCTGATCGGTATACTCGACGCCTTCCATTTTGATTTCTCCAAAGCGCAGAATATTGAGCTTCCTAAATCTCTGATCAATAACATTGCTATTGGGAAAATTAATATCAAAATGAAAGGCGCTAGAGACAAAAAAACAGACACCAAAACCAAATCTGATGGTAAAAGTAAAGAAGATTTAACAGAAGCAGTTGTTAAATTAAACGAAATAAAAGATGAAGATGGTGTATCAGCTGCAATTTCTGATGGAATCGACCAAGAAAGTCCTGACCAAGAAGTAACAGATATAGAATCAACAAAAGAAATTCTGTTAGATGAAGAAGAAGAGTTGAAAGCTGCTGATGAGGAGCTAGCAAATGAAGAGTCGTCTAAAGAAGTGTCGAATGAGCCGGCATTTGAAAGGGTGACTAGCGTGTCTCCTTCTGTCGCTAAGAGGATCATCAAGTCCTTGGCTGCTGGTCTACTACCGCAGTTGAATCGGTAAGTTACTTATAGCTGTATTTAAGTTTTCTAGGTATAGCTTATACACATCATATAGAGTCATTTTGCATCGATGTTTTCTAGAACAATATTTTGCAATGCTGATTTCCTTAGTAGTAGCAGAGCTTTGTGAAAGGGCTCCCCGGGGATATACTACCACCGAACCTATTTCTGCCGAAGCAGTAATGCTCGCTGAAAAATTAGATGTTTTTACTCAATCTTGCGAATACGGCTTGATAAATTAAACATGAATTAGATATAGTTCGTGACCTAAAGCATATTTATTTACCTTGGTAGTTTTTGTCCAAATTCCACTTGTACTTATACTTGTAGGTGATTTTAGTTGATTTTTAATTTTGTTTGTAGCGCCATCGGCAAAATGACAGACCACGAAGAATCTCACAAGGTGAACAGGCGGAAGACGAGCATCGATCGCCAAGAAGAGGAAATGCAAAGAGTGCCGATAGCCTTAGCCCTCGTGAAGTTGTTACAGAGATTGCCTGGGGATTTGCTGAAGTATCAGCTTCCTGGGTAAGTAGATTTAACGTTGATAAAGTTTAGTTTAGTTGGCGAATTAAATGTGTGATAAATATGCGCTCAAGTGTCTGCAAAATCGGACATTCCACTTTTTTCTTTACTCATTCGTCAAGGCATGATTAGATAATGCACATTTTCTCAATAGTAAAACACTACCTACATAATTATGATTTGATTTTGTTCAAAGCCAATCCATCGCCTTTTTATCCTGCTAAGATTAGTTAGATTAATTGGTCTTTTTTTTCAAATATATCGTGTTTGTATTTTTAGTCAATACAATTGTTTTACAGAATCTTCGTAAAACTTTGCTCCTTCTTAAAATCACCACTAAAGCAAGTGCGGCTCATGGCTCGAGATATCCTCAAAAAGATTATGGTTACAATCGGCACTAGCTACCTAGGAATACTACTTGAACATCTTACTATACTCCTAACTCGGGGTTTCCAAGTACATGTTCTAGTAGCCACAATACACACTGTTCTTGACGCTTTGAAATCAGACTTTAAACCTGGAGATATCGACAAAAACTTACACTACATTCTTGATGTCTGTGTCAATGATTTGTTCGGTGCGTTATCAGAAGAAAAAGAAGTCGATAAACTGCATTACAAAACGCCAGAAGCAAAACCAAGCAAAAAAAGTTATGTTACTCTTATGATTGTGTCACAGAACATAACAGAAAGCCATCTGATAAACCTTTTGTTGCCGTTCAAAGAGGTACTCCAAAAGCATCACTCAAAGAAGATTGTTCTAAAAGTTCAAGAAGCAATGATGCATGTTAGCACCGGACTTGTCGCGAACAAATTTGTTGACATCGAATCTCTATTTATATTTCTACACGGTATTGCTTCTGAGAGCATACCAGAATTCGTATTAGGCGCTCCGAAAAGGCAAATATCAGAGGCGCAAAGAGAAAAAATGCAACGTGCAAAACCAGATTGCTTTATAATCCCCGTGGCACCTAAACGGAATAAAGAGAATCAGGCGAAAACTGTCAAGTTATCAGGCAAAGCGAATGCACACGTTTTAGTCGAATTCAGTCTAAACATTCTCTATGTAATACTCAAGCGAGAAAAGATATCCAGAGTGGATTGCAGAGCATTTGTTGACCCATTAATACCTTTACTAGTAGACGCGTTGAAAAGTGATCATGTAAAGGTAACTACGGTTGCTATGAAGTGTATAACGACTTTGTGGACGATAAGAGTTAGTACGCCGACGCTTGAAGAAATGATACAGGATATTGTGAAAATTCTGTTTGGTATACTGCACAAGTATGCCACGTTTGAAATCAGTAAACAGAATGATAACTATCATCTGGTTAGGAACGCATTTAAGGTAAGAATTTTTGCACATTTTATTTTTTCTTTTGGTCAAAGTTAGTCCTATATATTAATTTTTTAATAATGCTGGACAATCCACACAGCATCATCTAGCCCCAAGCTAAGCAGAACTTGTGTTATGGGTACTAGGTGACTGATATACTATATTACATACCGTCGGCTTATTGTGAGAAGTCATTAACTACAAAAAGTCACTAACTACGTTTATTAGATCGGCGCATTTGTCTAGATGGGCTCTACAATAATCAAAAACCCATTTATTTGTAGCTCTTCTAGTTTCGACGCTATGACACCTGCATAAAGTCATTATTCAATATTTATAATGTAAATAATGAAACTCAAAAAACTTCATATACGTTTTCCCACACTTTTAGATTTGTCGCTTAATGACTTCTAGCAATAAGCCGACGATACATAGATATTTTTTATTATACATAGAAAATACCCAGATCACCCGAAATAAATATTTGCAGATCGTACGAACATTTATCTCAAGGCGGGAATCGAACCTGCAACCTCCTGCGTCGCAGGGGGATATTCCCCCGCCGCACCACATCGGTCGTCAAGTCAATCTTTCCTTCTTCCCTAAAATCTTTTCTGGTAAACCCTTAAATCAATTGTCACGAATTGTGTTCCAGGCGGTAACTGTGCTTATTCGCAACGTAAAATACTACAATGTGGAAATTGACCAATTGAAGACATTACTTCTATACGCAGAAGAAGATTGTCAAAACGACGAGCGACAAGCAAACTCCTTCTCTCTGCTAAAAGCCATTTTAGAAGCCAAGCTTGTGTCGACGGAGTTACATGAAGTTATGGAAAAGATTTCTAGGATCTGTATTCTGAGTGAATCTGCTAAGAGTAGGTGAGTTATATACATTTTGTTACATTTTATAGGCAAAATAGCGGTCCGTCCCGGCTTTGCACGAGTTTTAGGAAGGATCCCTAATTTTTTTGAAACTATAATATAGCCTATGTCACCCGGGGATAGTGTAGCTTCCCAACGGTGAAAGAACTTTTCAAATCGGTCCAGTAGTTTCGGAGCCTACTCAATGCAAACAAACAAATAATCAAATCTTTCCTCTTTGTAATATCAGTATAAATATTTGTGTACATTTACACAACGTCATCTAGCCCTAAACTAAGCATAGCTTCTACTATGGGAATCAGATGACTGATATAATACTTATTATATGTTTTTTTGTAAATACATACTTAGAATTCAATATAACACCCAGACACAGAACAAATATCAGCATTCATCACACAAATGTTTGGTCACGTTGGGGATCGAACCTACCACCTACAGCGCAGAAGGCAGAGCTACTACAAACTAAGCTGTGACGGCTGTCAACCATAAACGTTTGACCGCAATCTACTCTGTAGGAGGATTCTGAGTTTTTTACGTTTTCTGGATAACGGATTTCGGTTTGAGAGCTCGAACTTGTTGTATGGAGATATGATAAGCGCCCCTAGCGGCCTACGGGGGTACTAGTGTATCTCCTTACAAAATCTATCTACTAGGCTTGGTCGCGAGGAACTGGCGCTTAGATTCACCTAGATTTAAGACGTTTCAAGATGATCCCTACGGATATTACTAAATAAATGATTTTTGACTTTTACTTTGACTTTGAAAAAGTTTGAGCTCGCAAACCGAAATCCGTTATCCGGAAAACGTCAAAACTCAGAATCCGCCTACTGATGTTAAGTGATGGTGTGGTCGACAGCACATCATGTTTATATTTTTTATATTTTCAGAGACGAATGCCGTTTAATATTCCTGACTTACCTCACAAACTACTCTCCTGGCAGACGTCTGGAGAAATTTATCGCTTTCTTTGTATCTCAACTCAACTTTGAGCTTCAACACGGCAGGGAGTCTTCACTCAAGTTTATAGAAATGATCATTAATAAGCTACAAGTGGTAAGTAAGGTGACACTTAATTTGCTTAAAAAGGCCATACGTGCAAAATGTATTAATCTTGATCTGAACTCTATCTTATTGTCGTAAATCTCGCTAGCTTGGTACCTATAGTAATAGTAGCCACCTTAGTGAAGGACTCGTCCGGGGAAGTACTAGCAGCGTATCTATTTCTGCCGCTAAGCAGTGATGCTCAGAAGTATACAGAAGTATATAGTTTTACTACTATTCTAGCGATAAGATTTGAAATCTGTCTCTCTAACTTGCCCCATTAGATATCACCAAATAATCTTGAGTCGGTATCAAACATCACTTGGTACTGAAAGATCTACAATCCCTGGGAATCAAATTCTTAATTCTTTATTGCACACATAAAATTACATAGAAATAATACAAATAGAGGTTTTGTAGTACAGTCAGCTGCACTAGAAAGTATACAATTCGTAACTTACAGAATGGTTTTAACACGTTACAATTAATATTTACAAGGCAAAAACTCGAAAAATAAAGGTTTTGATACAGTTTTGAAAGTTACGAATTGTATACATTCTAGTGCAGCTGACTGTACAAAGGCGAGCTTAACCCTGAATCGAATACAAACAAAATCGTTAAGATTTTTTTTTTTTTGTCAGTCTCAGTTAACGAATCACAGCGAGCATCTTCTTCTATCTCTCGGCGCTTGTATGCTGAACGACTCCTCACCGGATTGCCGCGCTGCCGCCGCTGGATGCATTGAAGCTATGTTAAAGCGCTTTCCAGTGCTGGAGCGGAACAAACTTTTTGATCTTGTGCTCACCTTCTTCCAAGACACTCAGGTATTTACTGCTCTAATAATTCTAAAATAAAACTAATTATAAATACAGTTTTTGATTAGTATTGATTTGGCGACCATGTGGCACAGCGGGCGAATGTCCGTCTGCGACGCAGGAGGTTGCGGTTTGATTCCCGCCTTGGGATAAATGTTGGTGAGATCTGGTATTTTCTATGTACTTATAATAAAAAATATCTATCCATGTAATGTACTGTATTAAGTATATCAGTCATCTAGCACCCATAACACAAGCTCTGCTTAGCTTGGGGCTAGATGATGCTGTGTGGATTGTCCAACATTATTATTATTTTTTTAATATTCCGAATATTTTACAGCCCGTCCACTTTGAGTTAGCGGCTCAACTCAGCGCACGGTTCGTGAACGTGGAAGAAGAAGAATTCAAGAACCGACTCAACACAATCCTTTCTCTAGTCAGCAGCAAAATCCTTCTCCTCAGTAACGATATAACAGAAGGCAGATTCGTGAAAATAAAACTCGAACAAGCCGACGACAAAAGCGACGAGGAAAAACAAAGCGAAAAAGATCACAGTCTTATCCAAATTCTCAACCTTATAGAGAAGATTACAATACATTGCGCGTCTAGTTTGAAAAACGAAGCGTACCACTCAGATTATGACGAAATAGCGCAGTATTGTCAAGCGTTACTAGCATATCCACACGCTTGGGTGAGATTAAAATCCGCGAGTGTTATAGGGAGGATTCTGTCGGTGGTTGATGTGGAGGAATTAGATAATATTGTAAAGAAAAAAGTTGAGACTGAAAGAGGTTTTATATACTGTGATACAGAAGATTGTTTGAGGAGTTTGATATTGGATCTATGCGCGCAGTTTACTGCTAGCGTGTCGAAGGATATGGCTGAACAGGTAACTTTATGACTTCTGGCTAGTCTCCCCCCCAAATTTAGAAGGAGGGAGGCTTAGTTCAAAGTACTCAAGAGATACTCGTAAGAAGAACCAGGGGGGTAGACGCCAGTCTATCCCCCTGGTACCTCTTAAAAAGGTGCTGAACAACCGGAGCTGAAGTTTATATGAAAATACTAGCGAAGCGCACGTAACTTCGAGCACATGAAGTTGTTTTCATACAAATTTTAACCCCCGCTGAACTTTTTTGGGAGTTGAATTTTGGGAATTCCTATCTTAGTGCACCTCTACGCACCAAGACGAACATACCCTGAAAAGTCTACGATCAGTGGTTTAGGCTGTACGTTGTCTATATATCTGTCACAGACAGTCAGTCAGGAAAAAGATTCTTATAATTGGTATAAATTTTACGCGGAAGTCACTATTTAGATATAAGTAATGTAGTTCTATATCGGGTGTAATAAGACTGCTTCCGAATACTCCAGGAACGTGTAAAGTTACCTACAACAAGGTCATAAAGAATACCACTTAGCTGACAGTCAAATATATTTAGAGTAATACGATTATTTTGCTGAAATTCCTATTTATCAACCAGCGATGTATTCCGTACAGCGGTCAACGGCCACGAAGTGGGGCGGCGACTGCGAAGGAAACGCGCCGGTCAGATGATCGCTATTTCCTTTAGATTGCTGTTTTGTCGTTTTTTGCGTTTTTAAATATGATAATTAGGTACTTATGTCTATTTTATTATGTATCGCGATATTTATGCTGAAAATACGGACAAAAGTGTAGATTTTTTTCGCGTTTACTAATGTTTTTTTGTAATCAGAATCATGGTCTGAATGCGCAGTTTCAGTTTTCGGAAGTAGTCTTATTACACCCGGTATATAAGATCATTAGATGTTAATGCTGTTGTATTGCTTTCAGGCGACAGCAGTATTATTCCAGATCTTCAAGATAGTTCATGCTATGTCGAGCTTCAGACTGACTAAGAAGGTTCTAGAAACTGAGGATGTGGAAGGCACTGCCAAGTTAACCATTCGATGGGTTCTATACAAACTGCGAAAGGCGATCAACGCTGAAGTGGCTAAAGCTCCTACTTCTATGAATATTGTAAGTACAAAGATTTTATATTATGCCAAAAGTTATGCCCCAAAGTGGGATTTGAACCCACGACCACGATACTTACAAGCGTAAAGGTGTATTTGCAAAAAAATTATATTCCCAATTTTCTTTAGTCCTTGTGACGTCTAATCCGAACTAAAACATACCTAATTCATTTTGAAAAATTTTACGATATTTTTTAGATATTTTTATACGGTACTATAAATAGCAACCATGCACTTTGGGATGGTATAAAATCATTATGGTTTCCTTGTGTTTTGAGTATAATAGGAACCATAATAATATGACTGATAGAATACTTATATGTTTTTTTATTGTAAATACAAAAAGTTGTCTGGAAGCGCTTTTCAGCGATAAGCTGCCCATTGTACATTCCCTGCTTTTCTTAATTCTGGTTTTCTCTCATTTTTAGTTTGCAAGGTGTACAATAAAGCATTTTCATTCATAATTTTTTTTTCTAAATATACCTTTTGTTTCATAATGGTCTCTGAAGTCTCTTTTAGCTAAAATAGTTGATAAGTATGTTGCCATCTCTATTTGTTGACGTGAAAGTGACAGTGACAGTGACAATATGATTTTATAGACCCGTTAGTGACAGGGATTATGAAACAAACTGCTATACTTTACTTGTTTTAAAGACAACTTTCTTATTTTCAGAGAGGATCAATTTTCACGATGTGGACGCATTTAATATCCTCCCTCGATAGCGAGGAGGTCTTATCTATCATCGATGTGATCCTCCCGCCGATAGTTCGCGAACTGTCTACGGGAGATGCGCTGGCGCCAGCGTCGCTTGCTAAACAGCTCGCCGGCAGACTGGGAAAGAAGTTGAGACGGAAGATAGGCGATATAGAGTATTCTAAACTTGTTGCTGATGCGCAGACGAGATTGAATGTGAAGAGGGCGGAGAGGAAAAAGGTTTGTTGTTATTTTTGCTCAGGGTCTAATTTAGATTTTAATTAAATAAGTCTTATTAGGGTTTTTTAAATCTAACATACATACATACTTATAAAAATACTAGCTGCCGCTCGCAGCTTCGCCCGCGTGGCAGTTTTTTCCTGTTCCCGTTATTTTTTCGGGATAAAAAGTAGCCTTTATGTTAATCCAAGTTCCAAATCGGTCTACTGGTTAGAGCGTGAAAGAGTAACAAACATCCATCCATCCATACATCCATCCATTCTTACAAACTTTCGCGTTTATAATATTAGTAGGATGTTTCCAATGGGAATAGGCAGAGACTACGGATTTCCACTTACTACGATTCTGACATACCTTTTTTGCTTTATTCTCTCTCATATTATTATATTATTATTATATAATACTAATATTATTCAATTCACAGTTACTGCTACAAGAGAAGGTCAATAACCCAGAGAAGGCAGCCAAACGGAAACTACAACTGAAAGAAAAAAAGAAGCAGTCCAAGAAGATTAAACTAGAAATGATGCATGGCAAGCGACCGCGCCCCAAGAAACGGAAAGCAGAAGATATTGATATGGAAGATGTTTTTTTGAATGAAGATTGAGGGTAGACGTAGAACAACAGAAAAAACGAGTGTGCTTTAAACCACACGACTGAAGTAAAACTTCTTTAATTTACGAAACTTAACTGACTATGAGAGAAAGAACAGTGCTTTCATACCCCCTCCATGGTAGTGTTAAACGTTTAACGCAACCTTGTTGGAAGTCGCATTAGAAGTATTACTTCAATATTCTCTTCGATGCAGAGGCAATCATAGATATCATAGGGTCTAACTTAGGTCATCTTTTCCAGATGATTTATACAACCGTTGGCTCGGTGAAGACGTTACTGTGTTTCGGTTTGAATCTGGTGAATGTATAGACACATGAGGCTTAACATTCCAGGTTAATAGACGCCGAACAGTGCATGGTAGGGTATGTTCCTAAAGTGTGTGATCTATAAGGCATTGCTTTGTTATGAGCAATGTCCAAGACCTGTTTGAATTTTAGCAAAGTTTTTTGGTAAGGCCATAAATATTCGATTTTTAATATCTTATGAGAACTGATATTTACATTATGTAATACTTAAAAGAAACTTAGGGTCCTAAAAGAACCAAATGATCTTGAACTACTAAGCTAAGCTAAACTTAACTTAACTTACACACTTAAAAATCACAAGTATAGCTTAACCAAGCTAGGTTAAGCTATACTTGTGATTTTAAACTCTTTGCTGTACAAAATAAACGCTATTCAAGGAGTTGAAATACCATTTCCGACTGACATTGGACTTTGTCAATAGTAACGATGAAAACAATTTATTGATTAGGTAGGTACCTATCTTTTCTGTTTTATTTGAGTTGAATATCAAGATTTTAAATAAAATATTTAATTATTTAAATCGTTTTTTTAATAATCTCGAATGAACCCATGATGAAGATGAAGCGGACTCCCTAGTAGCCCTCCCACCCACCCTAAGAACCGATGACATTATTCTGATAGCGGTAAATCGATGCGTGCAGAAGGTTCAAAATCGTTCTTCCTATAAACGTGTAAGGAAGCCCACATCTATATTATTCCCTTATCTGTGATTTAAGCCTCTCCCGTACATTTCCAGTCTTTAAATACTTTTATGGGTGTTGCAAGAAAATACTAAAATAATAACACGTGAGCGAAGTCGGAGGTAATCCACTGCTAAAAATCAAACTGCAATCAGATACTATTGTAAAACCACATAATAAAAAAAAGTAATATTGCTTCTCATTTAATTTACCATACCTAACAAAATTTTAAAAAACTAAATTATACACATCAATTTTATTTTATTCAAAATAAATATTTATTATAAATGCGTAATCTTTAAACTTAAACATAGGTAAGTACATATTTTGATTATGTTATGAAGTTCTAGACCACACTGACCTTATAGTTGATTTGTTTTTATTCTAAGCAACTAAGCTTGAGATGCATGGTTTTATTAACGTGCTGCAAATTAACGTTTTTATCATTTTTTTATTAAAGGAGAAGACGTTTCGCATAACCCCTTGCCTAAACTTATTTCATATTCAGTAGGTATTGGTTAAGTTTTCATTCCAGCTATAAAAAATAATAGCTTATGCCACACAAAACTTCTTTTATAGGTGTCGTTTCATACTTTGATATCTATAATAAAGTTTTATAGTATCGTCGCTACCAGTGATTCAAATAAGTTTTTACAATACCATCTATAAATGCGAGTGTCTGTCTGTCTGTTATGTTTTCAAGGTTAAACCGCAAAGCCGATCTCAATGAAATTTAGTACGGGGATAGTAGGTAAGCAAGAGAGTAAGTATTAACCTGAGGCATACAAGTGTTAAGCCTCACGTGCCTGTAATTTCACCGGCACCCACATCCTTTAAACCGCGGAACACAGCGAGCTGCTTGATGGTATAAACAGGCATGGTGGTGTGGTACTACTTCCCCGGACCTACTAAATCTACTAAAGTATCACCTACTTACTAAAGTATCAAAGTAGGTACCTATTGGCTTTGATTGAATCTTATTTTATAAGTTTTATAAATAAAAGCGTCTTAAAATAAGTAAATCTCAAACCATACATGCAATTAAAGCACGCGTCAGGAAAGATTTGATTTCTTATTGTAATTACCTATTGAAAGCAAACTTTTTTTTTGTACGAAGATGAGTTGGTATAACTAAATTTTTAGCCACAAATTTTGTTTTTGGTCCTGGCACGCGCTTTATAGGTAGGTACATAATTCACTATTTAATTCTAATGTGCGCTATATAGTAAGAAAATACTACTTTCAAATATCAACATGAGTAACATTCTCAGACACAACATTACTGAACAATATAATATGTAGTATCAATTATTAAAACTAAACAAATACTAATACAAACTTTAACGTTGTTATATAATACTTACCTATTCGTAATTCCGATATTATTCAAAAGTATAATGGAATGGTCTTTGATATAACTAAGAACCTAAAGTAATGTAGGTAGGTACCTACGCGGCTTTATTTTGTTGGTGATATAAATTACACGATAAGAATGAATTTCTAATATTCTCACAGCACCCTGATAAACTTACAAAACTCTTTTAAGCATACTTATAGTAATACTCTGTGAATAAACATCTAAATAATAAATAAGTAACTAAATATTCGTGAACATTTTTACACTTTATCTATCCTCAAACTAAGCATAGCTCGTGACAGATGGCTGATAGAATACTTTTTTTTACTTCGAATAAAATATAACATCTAGGCAGAGAACAAACGTTTAAGTATGCCTGAAAAATGTTTGCCTTCGGTGGGGATCGAACCCAGCACAGAAAGCAGAGCTACTACTCACTAAGCTGTGAGGTCAGTGAAGTTCAAAATATTGATACAGATACTAGTGATATACTACAAATACTACAGATACTAGTCTGAAGTTAAAAAACACAGGAGTTCAAGGATTTACGTCTAAAGCCTGGTTTACACTTTGATTAGTGCGAGTGCAGGTGTGTAGTGCGAGTAGTGTCCAATTCACTGCGAGTGCAGGTGATTAGTGCGAGTGCAGGTGAGTAGTGCGAGTAGTGTCCAGACACACTAAACACTGTCCAGACGTGTTTAGTGGCAGGCACGCTGCGAGTGAGGGGGAAGGGAGGGCGCGCGGGACGTGGCTACTCGCAGTCCACTCGCAAAAAAATAGAACACGCTTCTATTCACTTTACTACACAGCCTACTAATCACTTGCACTAATCAGTCGCTGTCCACACCTAGTCACTAATCACCTGCACTAATCACCTGAACTCGCACTAATCAAAGTGTAAACCAGGCTTTAGGGAGACATTTATTTCACCCGAAAACCGCTTAATTCATACTTAGGTTCCAAGCTATGCAAGAGTGATTTATTATACAAACAAACATTATAAATTCATAGTTTTAACAAGGTAAAATTGCGTTACCTATATACTTTATTTCTATTAAAATCTTAAGCTCTGAGGTTTTCACAAACACTAGCCGGTAACAGCGGGTAAGGGCTATACAAGCCTAACATTTTGACAGATACATACAATTAGCTGTCGTTTTTACCAAGATGTTAAGCTAATGTTAAACTTGTGAATACCAACCTTATAGAAAATAAATAACATTAGTTGCATTGGACGGCAGCAAGCTTTATCTGAAGCTCCTTGAAAGCGTAAAATATAGTTTTATTCGCCATAATTTAAATTAAAAAATTACGCAAGGGTAGCTTAAGATTGACAAATTTTAATTTAATTTTTTCTAAACTAGGTATAGCATCTGTGGAGTTGACAGAACTTCATTGTCCATTTTTTAAGTTTTCTTATGGCTTATGGCAGAATCACATTAGACACGACTCGCGGCGATTGTCTCAGGTATTATGTATTGGACAGACAGAGACAAAGAGAGCCAACCCGCACTGCTAAATGTGTAGTTACATAAAATACAAAATGTATGAGATCGATAGGTATCTGTGGTTTACTCGTCTAAGTATCTGACGCGTCGTGACACACGGTGCGGATATATGTTATTCTGCCTTTATTAGTTGTCATTTTTTTAACTACAACATTTCGACTTTTGACTAGACTAGGTACCTATCCTTTGAGATTCACTATTAGTGGTCTATTTTTAATGATGACATCAAATGAACGGGACGCTGTGACTGTAGGTACTTAGACATGTAATTATGTAAGATAGAATATATGCTTTACAGCAACATTGTAGATATGGGGTTGTACCTCATAATCTTAGACAGAAGTATCCATAGAAGGGACGTTGTTGTGGCTAGAGCTACCCCGCCCCAACCCAGTTCCAAAGACCAGGAGGTGGAGAATTCTCTGGCTGAGAGTAAAGGTAGAGCGGGGACTCTTGAACCTGTGAATGGTCACAAAATATTTATAAACGAACAGAAACACAGTAAAATAAATCTTCTTAAAGTCAGTAGGTATCTACGCTAACCACTCTCAAACGCCAAAGGAAAACACTATGACGAAACGCACGCTTTAGCCCGGGTTCAATATCTTACATACAAGCGTCTGTTAATATTCCCAAGAATACTTGCTTGGTGGAAAAACTTTTACCTCATTGGCTTTATGTCAGACTAGAGGCCACTCGCAGCTTCGCCCGCGTGGCAGTTTTTCCCGTTCCCGTTATTTTTTCGGGATAAAAAGTATGTCCTATTCCAGATTACAATCTTTTTTTCTTCCAAATTTCATCCAAATCGGTCCACTGGTTAGAGCGTGAAAGAGGAACAAACATCCATCTATCCATCCATCCATTCATCCATCCAAGCATTCGCATTATCAATCCAACTAATATACATTATAATATTAGTAGGATAACACTGGCCAACCAGGTGAGTTTATCTGACAGGCAACGACGAATAGTACCTACCTACAGAGGCGTCTCTAGCCCTTGTGGCGCCCGAGTGCAACCAGTACCCTGGCGCCCTCTAGTCTAGTAGGAGCGGGGTCAAAATGGAATACAGTATATTTTAATTATTATTTTAATAATTATTTATTATAACAGTTATATACGAGCGCAGGGTCTTTGAGAGCGCCGGCATCGACGCATCTTTAGAGGTGTCGCATTAGAGGGCGCAGAGCGCTCGGCGCCCCCTTAGACCCGGCGCCCGTGTGCGCCGCACACCCTGCACCATAGGTAAAGACGCCTCTGCCTACCTACCTGGAAACGTACGGGGTAGGCTAAGTACAAACTGTTGATGATGGTGATGATGACTCGTACTGGCCGTGTTTTTTACTAGATAAGATCTCATAATTCATAAGTCATATTTCTGAGTGCAATATAATATCCTAATGATAAAAAACCTTAAAACTCTTCAAACCTTGAGTTTTATGTGAAAGTAAGTACTACCACCGTACCTATTTCTGCCACCAAGCAATAAGCACATTGCTGTCCTGGTTTAAAAGGTTGGTTGCAGATCAAGTTCATACGTTTCCGTCCCGAATTGGTGGATGGTACTTAGGGTTGTGTCCTCAGTGGACGCGTGTTCTGTGAGGTTTTGTGAATGTTACTGGCTGAGGAACCACCTGCTTGTACTATAAATGTAAACGTACCTATAAGTCCGTCGCCGGTATCATCGTAAGATAAACCCCGAGTAGAATGCCGTTGTACACGCTTGAAGTGGATTATCATTAGTGTGAACATTGCGAATAAACCTGAGGGCAAACATAAAAGAGTTTTAAAACAACGATATAAAGGACCATTTTGTTTTGCACAACACCTGCACAACAAGGGTAAAAACATTTTGATGATGAACATATTTTTTCTAGAGAATTAAAATGTTGCAATGCTGTGTTCCGGTTTAAGGTTGTGGGTGCCGGTGTAATTACAGGCACATGAGGCTTAACACCTGCATGCCTCAGGTTGATTGACGTATGCTTCGTTTCAGGTGCTGATTACCTACCATTTAACATCGGTGATCCGTCTACTTGTTCAACAAGCAGTTAGGTACTGAAAAAACGATTTTATATTATGATTTCAGAGCTAATGATAATAGCGTTTATAATTCTGAAAAAGTCATCAATTTCTGCTGTTGACTGTACCTACGACATCTGCGACACAGTATTTTTACTTCTGCAGGTCGCATCGCTGCCAATTTTTGTTATTTGCCTGAAAAATTATGTTCCCAAATAAAGACTTTTTTTTTACCTCTTAGTGTACCTAAGTAGGAACTTATATCCTACATTTATCATTTATCTTAGGTAAGTATACGCTATTTTTAAAATGCTGTATCCACTCTTCTTTAGGTACCTGAAAGATATTAAAATCCCTATTGAATAATTTATATCACAATAAATAATTCAAAAGGGATCTTTAATATCTCTATATCGTTCACCTGTGATAGTGGACCTTTTAGTGTTTTACGGCGTTTTACGGCATACGGTATGCATGAGAATTTTTTCAAATTTCATTTAAATGTTGAAGGATAAGCTATTTAAGAGTTTGAATTTCAGTAGGTAATTCCATTCTTAGTGGGGTGTAGGTACTAAGGAATATCTGAAATTCAAGCACTCATGAGTGCAGCGAGTATTAAAATTTGTATAAAACGCAACAAGACAAATATACCCTGAAAAGTCTCTACGACCACTTGCATACTATGTGTTGTATATAACGCATATCCTAAATCACTGGTCGTAAGTCAGTCAGTCAGTAAGAGTCAAAGATTCTTACAAATGGTATAGATATAATTCAGACCAATATTACGGGTTATCTGCTTTATGTTTTATACCTATAGGCCTTATTACTTTCACTCCATCTTATGTAGAACGTAGAAAACCTTATTGTGCGTCTCAAATTTAATTAAGATCCGTCAATAAACAACGCTACAGCAAGCTTCCCCCTTTTACCCCCTTTTTTTACCTTCAATCCAAAATCACGATCAAAAAAAAAACTTTAGTAAATCAAGGAACTTATGTGCCAATTTTCATCAAAATCGGTAGGCGAGTACACAGACTGACTGACTGACAACCGGACAATAGTATTTTTGCTCTGATCTCGAAACTGAAACGCTTCGCTCGCTTCGCTCGCTCGGTCAATTAATAAATAAAATTACCTGCTAATAAATACATGACACCAGTGACTAGAACAGCGCTGATCTGATGCTTGCAGACTCCGAAAGCGCCTACCAACGCTGCACTGCCTAAAACTATCAGGCAAACCAGGGCGCATGATATTGATAGGTTCTGCATTCCTGAAAGTAATAAAAAACCTTAAAACCCAGTGGTCCGGAGAATAACATGTTATTCAAATTTGTGTCTAAAGTCGTGCGATGTAGACATGTTATACAGTGACAAGATAAAATTGCTGAAAGCACACGGTAACTGCTCGTTAGAAGTGTAGTAGGAAGTATAGGTTTTGTCATAGAATAACTCTATGGGTTTAGTACAGAGCACGGCTTGAAATAAATAAATTAAAAACATAGCATCACAACTATAACCAAGTGCTTACTGAATAAACTTTTACCAGAGGTGCGTGCGTCCAAATATTACATTTGACAAATTCCCACATTTTTCAGTAGTTGGTATTCCATATAGGTACGTGACAAGTTGCATGCCCTTCGCCACAGCTAGAATACTAACTGGTTTTCTAATAATGTATTCCTCCACCGTTTGAGAATACAGCACTGCGCACATATCAATTTCGATTTTATAATCCACGAGCAAATATAGCACAAACAGATTCGAACCCACGAGCTATTTCTAGAAGGTCTAGTGGGCTACCCCGGCTCCTATTACACCGCCGCGGTAAACTTTAGCCTTGAAACACATGGGTATTTAAATTACTTTAAATATGTGTGTTTGAGCAGTGTTGTCTAAATCATCGTCTTTCTGTCCTCATCCCACGTTAAGTGGGGTCGGCACAACAGGTTTTCTTCTTCTATCCTCTTCTATCAGTCATCTCAGCGTTCACTACTTTCTTGCTCATATCATCTTTTACACAATCCATCCATCTTTTCTTTGCGTTCTTTTTGGTCTACCTCTACTTTTATAACCATTCACATCCATGCCTAACACCCTTTGCGTTATATGACTTTCCATCCTCCGATTACGCTTACTTTCAAACATTCAAGCAGTGTTGTGTAAATGAGCTAATCTTATGACTGCTAGCCATACTCGTCTGACAACAAACACAGAAAATATGATCCTAAATATTACTGTAAACCACGTAATTTTACAGGCCATGCATAGGATATTATTTTCAGCAAACCCCTTTTGACCTTTATATTAAAATTTTACATTGTTTGGTAGCGAAGGGATCACTTTAAGGTCCCGTGTGGGTACACAACGAAATTAGTAATTTTGAGTGTTTTGCTTACGCATGTTTGAAAAATGAAACAGGTACCTACCGCATAGAGAGGATGTGCCAAATGCCTATTGGTTTTGGGGCTTATTGGTTGCGGGTTTCGACAGAATAACAACATTTTACTACTAGGTATAAATAGTGGTGAAGCATACGCCGATTCGAGACCCTTTTTTGTGTTGTAGCATACAGGCTCTTCTAATAAAAATATTATACAAAACATTACAAAAGACATGTAGGTACAAAGGCGAGCTAAACCCTAAACGAGCTTAACTTTTGCTGCTTATTTCGTTCCTTGTCTTGTATTTACTTTTTGATCTGTTTTGTACGTGTATGTGTTTTTGTAGCAAATAGGTAAACGTCTATTTATGTAATGCTTTGACATAGGTACCCACTCATTCCTAATGACCCCTCAAAAGATTTCAAGGATCTTGATTGCCAAATTATCTGACGGGTCAAAGTATCACATGGGTGATACGGTGTCATTATTACATGGGGAATACAGTCCTGAGTCAAAAGTGTATTTAATTATACATCATATAGTAATACTGGTCATATAAACCAGCTAATATTAGCCATTTATATAACCTGAAAATTTCAAGTCTCTACGATCAGTGGTTTAGGCTGTGCGTTGTCTATATGTCAGTCAGTCAGGACAAAGATTATTTTATTTGGTACTAGCGGCCGCTCGCAGCTTCGCCCGCGTGGCAGGTTTTCGCGTTATCCCGTTCCCGTTATTTTTTCGGAATAAAAAGTAGCCAAATGTTATTCCAAGTTATAATCTATGTTTATTCCAAATTTCATCCAAATCGGTCTACTGGTTAGAGCGTAAAAGAGTAACAAACATCCATCCATCTATCCATCCATCCATACTTACAAACTTTCGCGTTTATAATATTAGTAGGATAGATTGGTTAAAATTACTTCCGATGTGTACCTACACATAGGTAAGACAATAGTTTGATAGACTTCTTATTTTATTACCATTAACTTCTGCAAGGACGTTTACGTTGTTTATTCCCACCCCATGAATTGCCTGCGAATCACGTAGTGTGAAAAAAACAATAATACAACCTAGTCAAGTGATATAACTCCGAGAAAACACATTAAAATAATCAAGAAATCAGGACCAAATCTGGTTAAGTGGAGCAAATGGAGCCTCCGGTTGATAGATACCTAGCTGTTGAAAAATACCATATATTTCTCTATAGCTGAAGTATTCGCCATCGAATAAAGCTGAGATAAGTTATAAAAGCTTTCAACTGAAAAGCATTAATTAACATTCAAAGAGCGTCTGTTTTAAAGCGAAAACTACTTGAGCAAAAACGCCAATTTAAGTTCTCTATAAATCGAAATGTTCGCATGACTAGCTGAACTGTAACTTTGAAACTCTTTTCAAGGTCGACAGCGATGGTAATTATTCAAATTTTAATCTAATAGTGAAGAAAAACATCGTGAGGTAACCGGTCGATAGGTACTCTTACAGCCACAACGGGCTAGCAAGCTGTGCTTTACGCCAAACCACAAATACAATAAGTAGTTTTTTTTTGTGGCATCTGTCGTCTTGCGGACAATTTTGCCAATGTCAAGTGGGTTGAATAAATTCTTTTTAGTCAAGTCGAGTCGGTAAAAAAAGTAAAGTCAGCCGTCATCAGTTTTGAAGAAAAAGATGGCGTTTTTCTTAAAAACCAAAGGGAAACATTTTCGTTCAAATCAGGATGCCTCATAACACACTTTCATTTCAATTGTTCACACTTGTGCTAAGACCTCAAGTAATGATGGTTAAAATACCACCAAAATTACCCATCAGGACTTAAAATAACACTAGAAAAACAATTAAAATGAAAATACAATGTTGCTTCCAAAGATGACAGAAAACGAATCCCTACAAAAGTGGCCATGTATTTTGACGTACCTAATTAAATACATATGTATTGGCAGAAATGCCTCACTATTCTTATCTGTCACTGTCACATCCACGGCTAATTTGGTTCGAGCTACTAACAGATTTACTCTCATTTCTGTGATAAGAGTATAAAATAATTATAAAATTAGGTGAAGGTCGTATATTTTCAACCCGTGAAAAAAACCTTATAAAGTATTGTTATAATTATTATTATAAAAGCTTTTTTGTAGAGGTTGGCTCTCAAGGTTATAAGGGATGAAAGAGCGTTGTTTATTCATTAGAGTTTAGAACGAATATTTTATTATTCAGTCCTCGTAATGAGCTTACAGATTATTAAGCAATGTTTTATTCATGACCTACAAGGTTTTATTTACACGTTTTAACCGTAGCACTAATGACCTTTTGACGACCCCCACCCGCAGGATTACAGGTTCGATTCCCACTTAACATTTATAGTCAGAACATTAATGAATAGTATTTTAAGAACTACCTGAAAAGTCAAAATCAAGGCCAAAACACATTCATTTCGATCTCCAAAGTGATCTTATAATTTTTGAAGACCGATGTGGCGCGGCAGGCGAATGTCCGCCTGTGACGCAGGAGGTTGCGGGTTCGATTCCAGCCTATATATCCTGCCGGGATAAATGTTTGTACGATCTGCAAATATGTATTCCGGGTGTTCTGGGTATTTTCAATATATAATAAAAAATATCTATGAATGTAATGTATTAGACATTAGTACCTACCCCTAACACAAGTTCTGCTTAGCTTGGAGCGAGGATGCTGTGTGGATTGCCCAACACTATGATTATATAATTAAGTGAATCTAAGTGGAATCTAGGGAAATTGATTTTATACGGTAGCAGAATAGTATTTTGATATCGAGTAGAACTTACGATGTTGCCAATCAGCTCTGGGTTCTTCATCATCATTCTCAGCTAAATAATTTGTGCATCTAGGTTCTTTTGGAAATCCCGCTCTGTGCAGTATTGTTATTTCTTCCTCTGAAAATAAATAAAAATTTTGAATCACAAAGATTTTTGTATTATTCCAATCAACCCTCGAGTGGGGTAAATTAATGCAATTTCATCGAGCCGGTTTTGATATAGTATATCGTCAAAACTGTAGATGGAGCTACACGGCCGCTTACTTCGTTGTGTGCGATTGGATTCTCGGTACCGCAGTTAGTTAGTATGTCAAAGGGAGGGCCGTGGGTTCATATCCCACTTGAGGGTATAACTTTTGGGATAATACGTCTCTGTGATTTCTTTCTGTGAAAGTTCTGAAGCACTATAAAAATTAATAAATTATAAACATTTTGGAATACACTCGTCAAAGTCAAAGTCAAAGTCAAAAAGCATTTATTCAGTAATATCCGCAAGGATCATCTTGAAACGTCTTAAATCCAGGTGAATCTAAGCGCCAGTTCCTCGCGACCGTATTTTTTATCTGTGTAAAATAGAAATATTCGAAGAATGCCTTCTAAAGAAACACACATAGTCAAAGTCAAAAAGCATTTATTCAGTAATATCTGCAAGGATCGTCTTTAAACGTCTTAAATCTAGGTGAATCTAAGCGCCAGTTCCTCGCGACCGTAGGTATTTTTTATCTGTGTAAAATAGAAATGTCAAATAGAAATATTCGAAGAATACCTTCTAAAGAAACGCACATAGTCCAAATGCCGCCATTCATTGGTACCAAAAATGTCCCTCCTCCTTTTCGGTTGCTCGAGTCTTCTATCTGTAAATAAATTTACCTTTCATTCTTGGCCGACCTCGTTGCTCAGTAGTAGCTCTGCCTTCTGTGCTGTAGGTCGTGGGTTCGATCCCCACCGAGGACAAACATTTGTGTAAAAAACATCAATGTTTGTGCTATGTCTGGATGTTATATTTTAAAAAATTGTATTAAGTATTCTATCAGTTATCTGGGTCCTACAGTACAAGCTATGCTTAGCTAGATGATGTCGTGTATAAATATCTTTATTCTAATTCTTTGACATTGTCTGGCTGTGTAAATGTTTACCTACTAGACTAGTGTTTTTCAGCCATTTATGTATAATTTTATTTTGTTTTGAGAATTCAATACTTCTTTGAACTTGAACTCTTGCCCTAGAAAATGTAGACTGGCTTTTTTAGAAGACGCTATTGATTACCTTTGCGTGCGAATTATTTCTCAGAATATACAAAGAGTTGCTATTTTGGAACGGTTTTTGCGATACATTTCACGCGAATGTTGGATAAAATAAAAGTTCTAGCCATTAACATTTTAATTGTACTCATAATTATATAGGCAAAAATTTCAAGGGGTATTGTTTTAAGGGTTCCCGCTTGGTCCCACATTTTATCGCCAGTAGCGTTCGTCACCATTTTTATTTCGTTTTAAGTAGTTACATTAGGAAAAAAATGTATTATCGGTAACGAAATTGGACTAAAAACTTCAGTGGGTAGGTTATAATAGTTTTTACTTCGGTTTACATACCTATAGTCAAACGGACCTTCGTGCTGGAATGAAAGTTCATTAAGTTTGCAATCAACTTTCATTTCAATACAAATAAAAATATTCGAGTTTTACAAACTAAAAGGTACATACCTACTACTTTTGCTACTGCCAGTACTAAATACTACTTTTCTTTATACCTATGCCCAACTACCGAACACTTCAAACCAACCCGTTTGGGTGTTGAATTTCGAAAATTCCTTTCGTAGTAGACCTTTAGGCATCAAGATAATTATACCCTGAAAATGTCAAGACTACGACTAGTCGTTTAGGCTGTGTGTTGTCTATACATATGTCAGTCAGTCAATCAGGACATATATTCTTATAATTGGTAATAGGAGATTTAGACCAAATTTAGTTGATTAGTCTTTAACGAGCAGTTTAGGCTTTAATGAACTCGATAAACTACAAATTCTACCACCGGCATTTTTATGGCTTCAGTAGAACTATTCATTCAGCGGTAAAGAAATCCCGTATTTCCTTTTGCGTAGTAAAGACTGCGTTTACATAGAACGCAGGGTCACATCTGCCTACCAGTCAATACTATACGCACATATACGGTCCCTACTATATGAACATCAGGCAGGCCATCTACTTGTTCCATCAGTTAGTTGTATAAAAAAACACATGACACCGTCAGTAGGTACGGTCACCGATCGACCTATCAAGCATGGTGTCTATGGCAAACCCTCCGAAATATGAGAGAGGCCTATGTCCAGCTGTTAGGCCGATGAAGATAGTGACTATTAATTTGGCAACTCATATTATAGCAGTGGTCATTTTCCAACCTCGAAGAACTATAAAACATGCTGCAAAGCCACATAAGACATGTAGGTATTTGATGGATGTGCTCTTCGAGGTAAGAAATGTATCATGAGAGGTATTGGTAACTACTCAACATCAGGTGAGACATCTGATCGTACCATCACTTTTTGACATAAAGTAACCGGCTTTTTTTCGTTGTTCAGGGCTGGTATTTCAGAAGTTAAGACGAGATTGAAACAAGAATTTTACTGTCAGAATTGGGTCTGTCTGAAATGTCAGTTTCAAAGAAGAAGAGATCACAATCAAAACTTTAATTTGACGATATATCGTTTCGAGAATTCGGCCCCTGGTTTGCCGATAACACGCTTTCGTCTATAAATGCGGTCTAAGAAGTATACGACCAGTTATTTATTCTTTGACCTAAGTCAGCACGTGACTCTTTGTTGTGAAAACAGGGCTTAGAAATAAACCACGGAATGAATAGGGCTAGTTTTTGCTGTATTTTTTTTTGGTTTTTGTTATAGATAATGTTACGGAACCCTTCGTGCGCGAGTCAT
The DNA here is from genome assembly GCA_947095575.1 of Electrophaes corylata. Lineage (NCBI taxonomy): Eukaryota > Metazoa > Arthropoda > Insecta > Lepidoptera > Geometridae > Electrophaes > Electrophaes corylata. The sequence continues at coordinate 9,393,187 of OX352711.1, read as the reverse complement.
TACTAAACGACTACCTTTCGGCGTTACCTCGAAATAGTGATACCGTGTTTTGTATCTTTCGATCTAATTTGAAACTTCCTGTCAAAGTAAAAGACAAAGTACCTACTGACTATTTCAATGTTACTTACGCCGAGTTTATTAGCAGGTACCAGGGTAACTAAATTTCGGATCGTGACAGTCAGTGTCATGCCTATAACGAAAGTTGGAACATTAGGCAGCCGAAATAAAGTTGGTCGCATGAATCATTTAGAACTTTCATCGAAAGAATTTATTATCAAAGAAAATAAAATTATATTATGCGAAGTTTTGTTAAGTGGTCTGGTTTTCGAGGTATACTTAATTTCTTTTTATTCAAACTTTACTTTAGAACAAGCTGATGGAACACCTGATGTTAAGCGGTTACCATAGCCTTTAACAAATCATTGTGTCGAAGGGCACGCTCGTTAGGCTCGTGCCCTACGATGACTGCTCTGGTCCATCAACCTGAGGCATATAGGTGTCCACCGCGGCACCCACACCCTTCAAACCAGAACACAGGTCGATGCATAGCGGCAGAAACGGGTAAGATGGTAGGTACTTTATATACATAGTTAAAATACAAACAAACAACTATGTTTCTATCAAACTAAAACAGGAGACAGAATTGACTTTTATCTTTGTAAACCATTTTTTTGGAAAATAAACATTTGATTTGTATAACAACGAATAAATTTACCTCTATGAATTTGTATATTTGATAGGAATACCTCTCTTTTAGAGGTAGGTATAATAAAGAGCATAACTTATTTTTGGGATACTCAATAAACTCGAGCTACGGGCGGACCAACACAATATTTCGACAGTACTGGGTACAGTCAGCAAAAGAAGTGGATAATTTTTTTGTAGTTATTTTTTACACGCAGAATCATCTACTTTTTATGGGAACCAGATGACTAATAGAATACTTATATTCGTATTTTTTTGTAAATACATAGAATACAATATAACACCCAGAGAACAAACAACTATGTTCATCGCATAAATGTTTGTCCTCAGTGAGGATCGAACCCACAACCTACAACACTGAATGCAGAGCTACTACTAACTGAGCTGAGAGTTTACGCCTATTTTGGCTCAGGCACGCATGCATAGTTGCGAAGACGGATATGACGGGCTGATTAGCGCTTAGTAGGGAATGGGGTCGGTATATACCTAGGTACTTACCTGAGAGGTAGGTAACTTAATACTAGTCCCCGTAAACTAGTGATCAAGGTCCAGAGTTATTCAAGATTTCAATCATCAAATGTTAATGAATTTCTGTTGCTAACTGTATCTACTGATAATCATAATTTTGGCAACTAATTAACCTAGTATAAGGTAACATTTTGCAATAAGTGTTCCCCGTAAGGCTTACCTTCATTAACTTGAACGAACGGTTATTACAGACAGTATACATCACATACAAAAATTAAAAATAAACTTTGGTCATATTTCCCGTATATGATACACACACACACACAGAACTCCTGACTCCTGACTGCAATCTAAGATTCTTTGTATCGTGAGCGGTACCACAACAAAACCACACAATACCCAAACCCCCACACACAATTACTGTATTCACACAAAACGTGCTGACCTTTATAAATGTGGTGGCTTTTATAAATAATAAAGCAAAGCAGCAATATGATAAGTTCTCAGAGATAAAGTAAATAATATATATTCTACTAGCGGCGGGTCCCGGCTCGCACGGGTTTTAGTAAGGATCCCTAATTTTTTTGAAAATATAATATAGCCTATAAGTCACCCAGGGATAGTGTAGCTTTCCGACAGTGAAATAATTTTACAAATCGGAAATTTCGGAGCCTATTTAATCCAAACAAACAAACAATTAAATCTTTCTTCTTTATAATATTAGTATCGACTAGCGAAACGCACGTCACAACAACTTCGTCCGTGAAGTTTTGTCATCCAAACGTCGCTGTACCCGTTAAGGGGTTGAATTTCGGGAATTTCTTTCTTAGTACACCTTTACGCGTCAAGACGAATATACTCTGAAATTTCGAGTCTTTACGACCAGTGGTTTAGACTGTGCGTTGTCTATATGCTAGTCAGGACAGTCTACCATTCTTCTAGTTGGTATAGATTCAAAGTTCCATAATCGAACCCTAACCTTGAACGAGCGTATCAGGCAGTTTATCGCTCGCTGCGCCAAGGGTCTAATTAATGGCTGGTTGGTGTGTACTTGAAATTGTCCTAGTTTAGTTATCACCAGTGTCGAGTTGGAAGTTTTTTTTTTGTGACTTGTTAATGGAACAAGCAGATGGCCCACCTGATGCTAAGTGGTTACATTATAAACGTGCCCTTACGTTGGACTTCTCTGCGTCCAAGCCTAGTGTGCCTGTAATTACACCGGCACCCACACCCTTCAAACCGGAACACAGTAAGCTGCTTGGCGCCAGAAATAGACACGGTGGTAGTACTGCCCCGGACGAGCCCTCCACTAAGAGTTTTACTACTACTGAACAGCTATTTGCATCCAAATAGTTGTATTAGTTGTAGGATAACCCCCACCCGATGGACCGACGACATCGTATAAATAGCAGGAACGCGGTGGATATAGAAGAATAGCCCGGTAACGCTGTCGGAAATCGCTAGGCGATTATACCAGCATTTTAGTCCGTTCGAAAAAAAAAATGTAAAAGAAAAAGACTCAAAATCGTTTTTCCAGCAGGAGATATCTTCAGGCTTCAGTCGCCAGAAAAGAATAATATTTAGTGTTTCATTTGCCAACCGTAGCGAAACCTTTATTATTGAAGGGGATGCAATGGTTTGCCTGCCATAAAATCTAGATTCTCGCGAAGGGTTAAATGCCACCCTCTGGGAACCTCTGCAATTCTTTAGGTGTGAGCACACTTTATGTATTGGCAATCTGCCATGTTTGGTGCGGCCGTATTGCTTTGTCTGTTTGTTGATCTATAAAAAAAAATACCTGATTGACATATTTAGACAACGCACAGCATAACCCGCTGGCCGTAGACTTGAAATTGTCACGCTATTTTTGTCTTGGTGAAAAAAAAAACTAAAGATACTCTTCTCTTCTAATAATTATTAAATATATAGTTTGATTTCTATAGATCCCGTATAACCTTACGGTGGCGGCCACAAGGCTTTTAAAAACTGTTTCATTGCATTGAGAGCCTTGACCTGAGTCTACCATGTTTACTAATCTATACCTACTCGATAGCGGCTGTAGAAAATACATAAAATACTCTTCAGTGCCTGTGAATAACAATACAATAAAGTTTCAGTTAAATTCAAGTTTAACTGGTAACCTAGAATTGAATAACTTTGAAAGAGTGCACACATCTCAAATTTTTGTTATTATGTAGAGCTTTTAATGAAGGGCTCGTCCGTCCGGGGAAATACTACCACCATGCATACTTCGATGTGTTCCGGTTGGAAGGGTGATGGTGCCGGTGAAATTACAGGCACATGAGGCTAAACACCTGGTATTATGCCACAGGTTGATAGGACGCAGAGCAGTGTATCGTAGATCACGTTCGAGAAAAAGAACGTGACCTGCAAAAATACTATTTTAGTTGATTGTAACCATTTGTCTTCAGGTGGGTTATCTGCTTCTTCCATCAGTTCATATTCTTCAAGTCATATAAAAGAATATGTTTTTACGTACATAGATTATGTATGCATTTGGGGTCATATTTATAATTTATTTGTAAGTTACCATTTTCGTCATGCAGAAGTTTTCTAGATTTAGAATTACATCCGAAAAATACTCAAAAATAAAACAGAAAAAAAATATCAATTCAATTCTCTATCGTAGTGAATTTTCCAAACGTTCCATTCCATTCCATTCACTCACAAAGCAAACATATTTAGAAGTTGGACAAAGCTATGAGAGATTCCATTCTTTAAGCGAATCATAGTTTCAGTAGCCAAATCGGATTTGGCTTTCAGTGAAACGAGGACAAAAGTTGTGATAGGCTTTGTACGGATGTTGAGTTTTACTTCATGCACGTTTGGGCATCGAGCTGTGTAGGCTTTGTTTCTATACGATTTCTACATACGTTATATCGATCTTAATATACTATTTTATATTCGTTGGCAAATTTGTTGGCCTTATCACGATCACATAGCTTTTTATAAACTTTGACTAATCAGTCACCTTTGATATCGACTAATATGAAAGTAACGTTTCTTTAAAAATAAGAATATTATAAAGAGAAAAGATTTGATTGTTTGTTTGTTTGCATTGAATTGGCTCCGACACTACTGGACCGATGCGAAAAATTCTTTCACCGTTGGGAAACTACACTATCCCTGGGTGACATAGATTAGTATATTTAAAAAAAATAGGGTTCCTTACTAAAACCCATGCGAAGCCAATGCGGGCCGCTAGAATATAAACATTTACATATTTATTTAAATTATTATGTATAATAATTATTCTTCATTCTTTCAGAATATCATGTGGGGTATAATAATATTAGAATAGGCATGAATTTTAAAAACTGTTTCTAAACCTATATAACTAAATTAAAGTTTCGAACAAACAGTAATTAAGTAGTTTTAAAGCTATAATATCGTAAAAGGCTTTAGTACAAGTTTCGCGTTTCAGAATATTTAAGCACTACTTTGTTTAAATATTCTCTCTAGCGCAAAACTTAGTTTGAACAGTAAGTCTAACTATTGCTTTTAAAATAATGAACACTAATAGGTTTGAAACTCATGATGGAATTATTCATGTTCCACAACATTAGAACGAATTATTACTGACTTATTCAAATTGGATCGTAAAGGCAGGACTATACTATATACAACCCGTGTCGATTATACCAGACATTTTGTATTTGGCTTTTTAAATTTACCTAATTATTATATTTTTGATCTCAATACTTAATATAGATAAAGTTTAATAGAGCAGTCTTAGTTTTTTTTCTCTGTTCAAAGTATCGCGCATTGGAGTTTTTCTGTAATATTGTACCATGAGTTTTTACAGGTAGGTCTACCATGAGTTTTTACAATCTACAGTCGCTAGCGACTGTAGATAAAAAAATGTATGAAGATTTGTACAGCGCCTCTAGCGGATAGTTGGGTACTAAAATGCGCAGCATGAGTCACGTAGTTAACTATCCTACGTCACAGTGTAGTAAACTATACTACAACGACTGTAGATTGGGCTTCATTTGCTTATAAATTGGTACCATGAGTTACTAATTTGACAGATGCCATAGTAACGTACTATTACTACTGTAGTTACGGCACTCACCGATGTTTTGCTTCGTGAAAAGACTATAGTTTGTGATAGATTTTGTGATTTTTCAATTTAAAATGCTTAATAAAGCACGTTTTGTCTTGGAATTATTCTGCCGAAATAGAAGATAAACGACGCGAACACAGAAAGTTTCAAAGTGAGATGCGTGTTCTTCCACTTCAAACTATTAGTGACACCAAATTTGTGAAATTTTATAGATTAAATAAAGAAGCTTTTGAGAAATTGTGTGATTTATTGCGGCAACATATGGATAAAAAATCAACACAGAGAGTCTCATTAGAATCAAAGTCGTTTGTTTTATTTAGATTAAAATGGTTTTGCAGCTCATTGAAACAACTAAGTAGGTACCTACTTAATTAAGTATTTTTTGTTGGTGTTATGTGCTCTATTATTATATGCTTACGGTGATTATCAACGTGTTGTTGGAGAGGCAAACCATTTTTCTCAAGAAGAGATGAGTTCATATATTGAAGAAGTAACTGCAGCCCTAAACCAGCCAACTGTTGTGAACATGTTTATTAAGTTTCCAGCATTTTTAAGTTTATAAACACTACGCACGCGTGCATCCCACCGTCGTCCTCGGTCGTGTAGTTTGACTAACTTGTAGCTAAAGTAAACAAAATGCGAGAGCTAAATGTAATTGGAACCGTTGTAACACGAATAAATTTGGGCTTCATCGAAATGAGTGAGTCTAGCGACTCTCCACATTTGTCGGATAATAGTACTTTGTTATTTTATCTTCTGTTTCTATCATCGTGCATTACTTAAAAAGAGATGAAAATATGCAATGCGAAGTGAGCATCGTTTGTAATGATGCCAACCTAACAACGCTAATCTACATAGGGTGTAGTTGTAACTATATCATAAGTATCAAGCACCAACACTACTCATGGTACCGCTCTTTATGCTATCTATACAATCTGCGTATTTACGTAACTACGGTAGTAGCGTCAGGTGTTTTTTCTGTGAAAACTCATGGTAGACGTACTGATGTCAATAAACGATTACATGACATTTAGACAACGCACAGCCTAAACCACTGGTCGTAGAGATTTTAAATTTTCAGGGTATATTTGTCTTAATGCGTAGAGATGAACTAAGAAGGAATTCCCGAAATTCAACCTCTATACACCCGTTTAGGGGTTGAATTTGTTTGTGTAAAAAAAAACTTCACGCGGACGAAGTCGCGCGCGTTTCACTAGTATTTTAATATTATATAGATTGTGTTCTAAATTTTAATTCCTGTTCAAAGTATAGCGCATTGGAAATTTTCTATAATGTTGTATTAATGATTAATAAATTGAAATGTGTGGGTGTAGGTCTACCATGAGTTTTTACAATCTACAGTCGCTAGCGACTGTAGATAAAAAAATGTATGAAGATTTGTACAGCGCCTCTAGCGGATAGATGGGTACTAAAATGCGCAGCATGAGTCACGTAGTTAACTATCCTACGTCACTGTGTAGTAAACTATACTACAACGACTGTAGATTGGCCTTCATTTGCTTAGAAATTGGTACCATGAGTTACTAATTTGACAGATGCCATAGTAACGTACTATTACTACTGTAGTTACGGCACTCACCGATGTTTTGCTTCGTGAAAAGACTATAGTTTGTGATAGATTTTGTGATTTTTCAATTTAAAATGCTTAATAAAGCACGTTTTGTCTTGGAATTATTCTGCCGAAATAGAAGATAAACGACGCGAACAAAGAAAGTTTCAAAGTGAGATGCGTGTTCTTCCACTTCAAACTATTAGTGACACCAAATTTGTGAAATTTTATAGACTAAATAAAGAAGCTTTTGAGAAATTGTGTGATTTATTGCGGCAACATACGGATAAAAAATCAACACAGAGTCTTATTAGAATCAAAGTAGTTTGTTTTATTTAGATTAAAATGGTTTTGCAGCTCATTGAAACAACTAAGTAGGTACCTACTTAATTAAGTATTTTTTGTAGTTGTTATGTGCTCTATTATTCTATGCTCACGGTGATTATCAACGTGTTGTTGGAGAGGCAAACCATTTTTCTCAAGAAGCGATGAGTTCATATATTGAAGAAGTAGGTAACTGCAGCCCTAAACCAGCCAACTGTTGTGAACATGTTTTTTAAGTTTCCAGCATTTTTAAGTTTATAAACACTACGCACGCGTGCATCCCACCGTCGTCCTCGGTCGTGTAGTTTGACTAACTTGTAGCAAAAGTAAACAAAATGCGAGAGCTAAATGTAATTGGAACCGTTGTAGCACGAATAAATTTGGGCTTCATTAGATTGAATCGAAATGAGTGAGTCAGGCGACTTTCCACATTTAATTTTGTTGGATAATAGTACTTTGTTATTTTATCTTCTGTCTCTATCATCGTGCATTACTTAAAAAGAGATAAAAATATCCAATGCGAAGTGAGTATCGTTTTGTAATGATGCCAACCTAACAACGCTAATCTACATAGGGTGTAGTTGTAACTATATCACAAGTATCAAGCACCAACACTACTCATGGTACCGCTCTTTATGCTATCTATACAATCTGCGTATTTACGTAACTACGGTAGTAACGTCAGGTGTTTTTTCTGTGAAATCTCATGGTAGACGTACAGCTCCCTCTGTCTCTGTCTACATAAGACAGAGGGAGCAGACCCACACAGTCTGCTCTAGTGTAATCACTTCTATACAACATGTATGGGACGGATAGGTTTCTGACGCATCACGACATGTGGGGTTGGTATAAGTCCATATTCTTTGGTATAATGTATTTCTGCTTTAACTCGCGTGTCTGTCTCTATAATTTGTTTGTGCGCGTGTCGTTTAAACTTCAAGCTTCGAAAAGACTGCAATGCCAATGAAGAACATACCAAGATGGAAAGACAGAATCAAAATCTTGCAAATTCAAAGTCAATAAAATGATGTACCTATACCAAACTATCACACATCTATAATCAGTCTATCGCAAGTCTATAATCAGTGATAATATGGAACTGAGCCGTGGTCACTAACTAAATTGGCTTCTTACACAAGCTCAAAGTCACACAACGGGCTATGGAGAGACTCTCTCCGAGAGAGCGATACTGGGAGTTTAACTGCGAGATAGAATCAGAAATGAGGAAATCCGTAAAAGAACCTAGGCCACTGACGTAGCTCTCAGAATCAGGAAGTTGAAGGGGCAAACTTCTACAGGCTATTGACGATGATACATTCTATAACAATTATTACTGGTTGACATATTGATAACGTACAGTCTATGCCACTGGTCATATTATATTAGTTTGAAAGCGTAGAGATGTACAAAGAAAGAAACTCCCTTTTTCGCGCACGAAGGGTACCATTATCTATAATAAAACCGCCAAAAAAATCACGTTTGTTGCATGCGAGCCTCCTTAAATATTTTATTTTGTTTTTTAGTATTTGTTGTTACAGCGACAACAGATCATCTGTAAAAATTTCAACTCTAACTATTCATGAGATTCAACGGTTCATGACATACAGCCTAGTGACAGACGGACAGACAGACAGCGCAGTATTAGTAATAGGATCCCGTTTTACCCTTTGGGTACGGAACCCTAAAAACCCAGGCTAAACATTAGAAATTAGTTTTCATTTACGAGACAAAACGAGCTGAGTTTTTAGTGCTACCGTATGTCACCACAGGTAGACACAAAGAAATAATGAGTAGACAACACATTGTCGCGTCGCACATTTTTCCTCTGCAGAAAAAACTAGTTTGAGCAATTCAATTAGTCGTCGATCTATTTTAGCCTTCTCCACATTGTTATCAATGTCATCGGTCTATTAAGTGTGGGTTGGCCCACGCTTCGTCTTCCGGTTCACGCCGTTCTACATAGAACTTAATTCCCTAGCGATTTTCGGCTTCACATTGCCTTGGTTTTCTCTACATTTTTTCTTATTTCTGATTCTATCATATACTGAGACGGCATAGTCTTATTCATAGCCGGTGTAAGGTCTGGCTGTAAATTGGTCATAAATATTCAAACGTAGGTCATTTCGGGTTTTGGACGTCGAAATACAGTCCAATTTTTTATTTAGGATTGCAGCAAATGTTGGGTGAACAACACATTGAAATTTCAAAGGTCACGAAATATTATTCCGGTGTTTGACTTCAAATTGTTCATTTCTAAATGCTGTTTGTTAATTTCTCTCGAGTGTTGGTATAAATTCATCGCGGCAACCCTAACTTCTTGCCTAATTACAATTTATGTTGTACCTACCTACCTAGTTTCCAAATGTTCGGCGGCCTTCCGAGTTCGTTTTTATAAGGCTAATGTATTAAAAACGGATATTTGAACTTCATTTGTAAAGGTTGGTCGTATACAATAGTTTTTTCTGTAAAGAATTAATCTTATTTTAATTTGGTTTTTTATCTTGTATATTTTAATAGGTTTATTTAGACCCCTGGCACTTTTACAGCGGCTCTATAAATGTAATTCTGTCACTGTCGCGGTACTCATCGTTGTCATTGTCACTTGTGTTGCTGTTGGTCACCTTCGGTGCAATGCTTTGTTTTAGTGCTAATTACCACTTATCATCAGATGAGCCATATGTTTGATCAATCAGTAAGCTGTATAACAAACAATTTGAAAAGTGGCAAGAAAACACTAGTTTAAGATGTTTGATGAAGGAAATCTAACTTTTCTTGGCTCCAAGCTCTTCGGTGCTATTTTAGCTACCAACTAGTTCGTGAGAGTTTCATAACTAACCAGCATAACAAAAGCCCGGGGGTAATTTCCTTATTATAAGAGCCTTCGGTTGGTCGAGCAGGGCCTATAAGATAAATATTCTATTGATAGTAACATGAAGATGTTTACGATAATGTCACCATTCAGATACAATGGGCGCTCTGCCAGTGGTATCCTGATTTCTAAGACCCTGTGTTCTTTTGTATAAAATAATACTTTTGTTTTGTTGCTTGAGTTAAATATGTATTACATTTGTTTAGTCTCGAAGATTTGTTGCTTCCATAAGTAAACCTATAAATTTCTTAGTTATTTAGCAAAATATAAGCATGTTTTAAATAAATATAGAAAAATGTATTTCGTCAAAGTCGTGTATACTTTTTTACTTTCGTCACCATTTAGCTCCAGCTACAATATAAAAGCGATCATAAAACACCACTAAATCGTGGCTAATTTAACTTAGTACCTATAGAAATGCCAGGTTTCATCAAATCAAGTTGACGACTATGGCTCCTAATCAAAGGAAAGGGATCGACCTTTGGTCCAATCAAGTTTAATGTAATTGTATTCCATCACAATTACTAGCTTCAAAATTTGTTCAGGTTAACAAGTTAGATCGCTGAAACTAACCAGGTCCATATTATGATTCCATTTCTTGAATACACGATGACTTCAACCAGTACTTTTTCCGTTATGAAAATTCAGGTGGACGAAAATATTTCCAGTTTTGAAAAAAACCATCATCATTTTCTTTTAAACAAATGAATTCTATATATTTGATAAGATCGACGAACAAGCACCATAACTGTAAAAAGTAAGTGAAATCTTCATTTGATCAAACTTTTCAAAACATATTTTTTACATAGCACCTGCCTTTGCGGCATAGATCTGTTTCGTATTTTTTATGTTACCTCACTTGATATAGTTTAAGATTAAGAATGGTACAAGTACCTACCTAATATTCCAAAGACGCGATCACCAAATCACCAAGTATTTACTATTTATTAATTACAGGTCATTACAAAAATACGACCTATTTTAGGATCGCGTGTGAAGTGAAAATAATGTCAAGGTGAAAAAAGTATATTTCCATTATTAATTACACTCTTTGCACATTTGATATTTGATATACTTTATTGTTTTCATTATTTATCGCTTTTTTTTGTGAATTTTCTTTTGTAGTAGTACCCTGATATTCTTAGTCGCGAATTCTACAATTCTTCTATTCATCTAAATCTTATCGTTGGAGTGGGTTAGTCGCAGACATAAAGACTGTAGCATTTAATTGTGAAGTTACAAAAGATTATCATGTGGATATTTTCTCTCTAGAGTTGTAAAAACTGTGGTTTGTCATGGTTCTAAATAATACAATGGTTTCCATTCAACTCACGTATTCAATTTGTAGTATCTTGCACTTGTTTAATTAATTTAAACTCAATTGTGGCCTAGCGTCACTTTAATTCTATCTTGCAGCTCAGAGCTTGAAAAAGAAATGTTGTCCAAAATCAGTAGGTGTTTTATTGCATTAGAAAATTAAATTTTAATACATTTACAAACATCTAACTATCACGGTTCATGAGATACAGCCTGGTGACAGGCGGACAGCAGAGTCTTAGTAATAGGGTCCCGTTTTACCCTTTGGATAAGGAACCCTAAAAAGCGTTTTCTTTAACAAACCTTCTGTAATTCAATGTGGTTTAGTAAAACACTGCTCGCAAAACTTTTATACCAGACATTGAATAATGCGACCGCTAGGATTCCAACTTCAAAAACGGGTCAGCTGGTATGTATTGTAAAACAATTCATAACTTTTCTCACGTCTCAAATGACAATATGATTAAAGTTGAGCGAGCCTTTCTTTCAGAATTGAAGCAGTGCATTTTGCGAGTTAAAGAAAGTTCTACTCTTTGAGCACTGTAAGTTTCCGACCTACATTTTATGATTCTTGACACTTTTGTGAATGTTGGAGATTGTACTTTGCCAAGTATGCTGCTATTTCAAGCAGATTAAACTCGTGAGAGCAGATATTCTGTAAATTAGGGCCATACATTTGTCTCATTTAAAAGAAAACATCCTTTATTACTCAAATTAGTATTCATGTAAAATATTAGTAAATAGTTTTCTGAAACTGAGTTTATATTTTGTTTAGTAAGTACACACAAGCTTCACAAGTTTATGTAAATTTAAACAGCACACACATAAAAGCAAAGTGTTAGCTTATACCGAGCCAAAACGACTGTCAAGTAGGGCTCCGGGTGCTCCAAAAAACAATAAAAGAAATTTGTTATTGTCGTTTTGTGTAACATTACACGACATGCTAGGCTGCGACAACTTGACTGTGGTACGGGTTACCAAGTTGCCTTGTGTAACCCAAAACAAATGAAAGAAAGAATTGGACGCTATGATAGAGACTGGCGAATAATTACAATAAAAGACAATCGTGACTGGTGGAAATAGGGTAGGCCTTTGTCCAATAATGGGATACTGTAGGCTAATAGGGGAATGAACTAAGATAGTAGTACTGAATAATAGTAGAACTCTTAGCAAAGGGCTCGTCTGGGGAAATACTAATAGTTAGCTAGCTGTGTTCCAGTTAGAAGGGTGTGGGTTGTGGTGAAATTACATGCAAATAAACCTCAATACCTCAATTTGTTGGACGCTGAGCAGTGCATTGTAGGACACGTCTCTAACGAACGTGACCGGTAAGGCAATACTTTGTTAGTTAGTAGATGATGGTAACCACTTAACATCAGGTCGGCCATCTGTTTGTTCCACCAACAAGTAAGGACTTGAGTCTAAGGAGACTTAAGTTTACTCAAGTTTATATTATAAGTGATGTTTTGCACCAAACGTACGTAACATTTGACATACATCTTTTACACAAAAAGTAAAGGTATGGAAATGTATAATTTATATAAATATAGTATATATATAGTATAATACAGTATAGTTTAGATTTATACGTTTTTCATACTAAACACTACGAATACTGTTCACCCCAGACCTCGTTTTTCAAGTGTGGCACAATGAATGGCCCATTTAATAAATGTCATATTACACTGGCCGAATTTATTACCCGTCAGCGTAAAATATTGCCCTTTTATTCTTTTCTAAACCTTTATTCAGTTTTATATGCGTAGATTTTAATAATCATTGAGCACAGTAAACTCAGGTCACCTGGAAAATTACAAACTGTCAAAAACGACATAATTTCGTTGATATCGTACTTGATAGATTTTTTAAATTTTTTTGACTAACTTATAGATTCCGGGTTTGTACGAAGATGCTCTCGTATTCATTGTTCGGGTCTGTTTGGACCTGTTCAGACTGAGCTCACGGTACAGATAATTAGACAAAAAAACTATCGAGCTCAGGCTTACTTTTCTGATTGTTTTACGATCTTTCCAATCAAATTAAAATCCCACTGTTTAAAAATAAATAAATATTTGTGGGTATGTTTACACAACATCATAGCCCCAAATTAAACATAGCTTGTACTATGGGAACCACATGACTGATAGAATACTCATATACGTTTTTTCATGTACAATACAATTTAACACACAGACAGAGAACAAATTTCTATGTTCATCAAACAAATGATTGTCCTCGGTGGGGTTCGACCCCACAGCTTACAGCACAGAAGGCTACTGCCTGAGCTGTGAAGCCTAGCTTAAGTATTGTTTATCTTCTGGCAAAGTATTCTATGTAAGGCCATAAGTTTGGAGTTCGTTGACAGACCTGCTAGTACATTCTACCTTACCTTAGCTACTTTTTCGTCAAGCAGCCATTGCAGCGCTGTGTTGGATGTGTTGGCGAGTGCGGCTAGCGCTGTGTGTTCCCAGCCAACGTGCTCCCAATGCTCTGTCATGATGGCCGCACACAGCATCGCCGTCGAACAGCTGCAAACATAAACTTGAAACAGAGACAAACCAACATTTGATACTACTTTAGAACATTTCATGTGTCTAAACCATATTTTCTGAGGAAAATTTTCAGAGAGAAAAATCTCGTTACTGGATTTACTGCTGTCTATAAAAACAGCTTATTTCTCTGCAGCTAAGCTTGGTGTAAATGTACCACCAAAAGTTTGGTTTACGACTTTCATAAACCAAAATAATTGGTGGCATTTTTGTGTTATAGCTCATCAAGTCTTGCTCAATTATGTCCTGTTTGCGAGGGTGTGGAGTGTTTTGTATAAGGGGAAGGGGTAGGAGTGATGTGTTTGTACAACATTGTACGACTCGCGCTGAAATGTTATAGTATCGCTAAATAAATATGGCTTTACCATACTAACTACTGCAATGTGGGTATGTCATGTTCCAAATATAATGATAGGTCGTGCCTCTGACTTCTAAAAAATACTTTGGGGAGAACTTCCCCCGCAATTTTCGCAATTTTTTTAAACCGAGACGAGATTGATTTTGATTTTGATTGAAAACAAGAATTTGATCAAAATTGGGCCTGCCTGAAATGTCAGTTTCATAGAATACAATTTGGAGATTAACACGATCAAAACTTCGACGGTTCGGGTTCGACGATATTTTGTTACCAGAATTGTCCCCTAGTTTAGTCCCTGTTTAATTTATCATTCTGGGCCTGAAGAAGATTATTATCCTATACGATTACGTTACCAGGAATAATCCACCGACTTCGCATGATCCAAAATATGTATACCTTGGTAGCCTTCCTCATTTCGCAATACCTCATTTCTGATTTTATCACGTAATGAAACTCCCAGCAGAGTAAATTCCATTAAACTATTCAAACTATTGAAGAATATTTTCCACCGATATTGACATACCTGTAAAATAAAATTACATAACCCATATAACCCTATTCAGATTGAAAGTCGTGATTTATGCAGGTACAACCTTTGATCTATGCTTATACATGGATTTCGGGTGCGCACTGAAAAGTGTTTACTCAGGTCGGGTGAAAAAACGAAGCAACCAAAAAAAACGAACAATCCCACCTTAGTGCGTATTTGACCTCGCTACCGCTCACGCGTTAAAGATGCTAAAGTTACTAGGCAAAGGTGAAAAAAGGTACTTCCGGTGACCGTCATTACAATTAAGTATTTATTTGTAATGACGGTTTTTTTTTTAAATCCGATTTTAGCAAAAATTCTTTTCGTACAAACTCCTTCTGAACTTCTATAGAGATTGAAATTAAATTCCTTCCCCTGCGCACTAAGACAAATATAACCTGAAAGTTTTAAGTCCACGATGATCAGGTTGTGTCATTATGTCAGTTTGTCGGTCAGAAAAAATTACAAACAGTAACAGACTGTCTGTTATGTTTGTTTTACTCATAGCAGAAACAAAGAAACAGGCAACGTTTTACCATGACTACTCAAGCCGCCCAACAAATCGACAATATTTGCGGTTCAATAAATCGCAAACGTAAGCTGTGGTGTAATGCACCATAATATTCACGTGTGTGTATTTTATCAGCACACTTTTTCGTAAAGTTTGTGTTAAACCCGAGATCCATTTGGTTTTAGGTCGAGGGTTACACTCCATAAAATAAAACGAAATGTCTACCTTACTCGGGACTGTCGAATACGCCACGCACCGGAATCACCGAAGCAATTTCGCGACAAAATATTTGTTGTATAGCATTTGTAGAACTATTCTGTCGTTGAGAACACTTTTTTATGTGATAGGATTTTTATTGAGGTATTTGCTGAGTAATGTGTACATTTTTACAGTTGTGTTTACAAGATCAAAAAAGCAAGTGTATTGAAACTCCCAGCTTCAATACACTTTTTTTTGGAGCTAAGATGACATTGGACAATTGTCAAAATTGGCCCTGTGTGAAATGTCAGTTTTTAAGAAGACCATTTGGAGATCATAAAATTAATCATAAAATAAGATTTACTTTAGTCCAAATTCTTAGTTGGAGATTGACACAATCGAAATTTGAACATGGAAAAACATTTTTTACAAGAATAAGGTCTGAAATAAAAAATCTGTCGGATAGCTCGTTGAACTGACAACCGCTGGGGAATATGGGTTCTCGGATCACGACCACGAAGAAGCCACACTCAATAGTAACCCGTAACGATGATTTCCTTCACCGTTTAAGAAAGAAACCAATACACCATTCATTGTACTATCTAAAACTAATGTTTTAAAAATATTCGTAGACCCAAGCTACTATGGCTATGAAGCTGCTACGGCGTAGACCCCTTAATACATCAAAGTCGGCTATTACTCATCAAGTAGGCTTGCCAGCAAGTTAGCATTACCATAAAAAATATGCCGACGCATACGACAAAATCACTGGTTCGCGACTAGCATGGCGCCGCTTTGTCTGGACCATTCCACTGTTACACAGTATAAAATGTACTAGCAGTAACTCACTATAGCTTTATGGTACAGTTTAAATTACTGTTTATTCTGTTTAATATGAGTATGCGTTTTCTGTGCCAACTCAGGTAGGACAAGGGTATATTATAAAATCATATCAACCACACAGCACATTTGGTAGAAGCTCTACCCTCTACGCTGTAAGTTGCGAGTTTGATTCTCATCAAAAACAAATATTTCTATGACGAACGCACCTTTATGTTTAGTTTTTATTATTAGATATTTATAAAAGATCCTTTTTAAGAAGAATCGTGACGTCTTTGCAAAAATTACAATGTACATTTTTTTTCCGTTTCCAAATATGTGGTCCTCTTTTAAATATTTACTTCAAAGATTCTTAAAAAAGTACTAACAGCTGATAGTATTTTTAAGGACAAGCATAATATAATAATATATCTCTACTACCAGATAATTTTTTTGCGATTCTAAGTTTTTCTGTCTGAGATGTAGTGAAGATACTGTATCTATCTATTGTGTGATCATTCTAAGCTGCTCAGAAACTGTTCTGTAATCTGTTGGGGTCGTAAATCACAATTACTCAAGACCTTTTACTCTATATATCAATAAATTACCAAAAGTACCTATGCGTTCTATCGTAATTTTATTCATAGTTATAGACTAATCCTTGGCAATTCGACTGGCCTTGCAGCGCAGTTAGTAGAAGCTCTGCCTTCTGTGCTGGAAGTTGTGGGTTCAATCCTCACCGAGGACAAATATTTGTGTGATGAATTTGTTTGTTCTTTGTCTGGGTGTGTAATCTTGTATTCTGTGTATGAGTTTGAAAAAAACGTACATAAGTATCCAATCAGTCATCTGGTTCCCATAGTACAAACTATATTTAGCTATATATCTTTCTTTCTTTCATCTTAGTTAGATACCGCCTTACTTAAAATTAAGCCCTGTCATTGTTTGTCATAACCTATCAGTAAGAGATGGCAATAGTTATCTAAGTATGGCATTATTTATCTTTCAATAGATTTTTTATTTATTATTATTATGAATGAAACATTACTACTAAACTACTAGTGATATTTACAGCACGGTCTTTAAAATTCTCATAAACCGTATATCTCAAAGCTAATCTCCTCAATAACGGGTAATCCAGGTCAAAAGTATCATAAGCTTTAGTACCCGATTGCAGATACGTGCCCTGTCTCCGCAATGCAGGCTTTGCTACATAGCGTACTTTCTTCTTCTTCTTTCTTGAATAAGGACAAAGAATATACATAGATGTTATCTATGACAAATAATATCAAGTGAAAAAATAAAAAAAACAAAACACTAGCCAGGGCGTCTACTCTGAAAAACGGCAGACGAAGTTTCAAGAACCTCTCTGTTTCTCACCTGTCAAAGTTGGCTGGCAGAAATGCTCACCTTTTGTACATTTTTTTTATAGTGCAATAAAGAATTCAATAAATAAGTTTCGTATTGTAGTTTTGAGTTACCTACACTGCGGGACCTCGGTAACCTTTCAACAATCAAGTTGGCATGCCCCGCAGTGTAATTAAAAACGCCAACACGAAACTTCGTTTATCGTTTTCAAGAGTGGTCCTTAGTCTTTTTACCTTTAAAAGCAGCTTTCCAATAAGTACAGTTTAGTTCGAGTAAATACCAGAAGCGTATTCATTTAGTACTTGAATGTTTAGTCAATTTAGACTTTATTATCCATTTAGGAATGTTTTATAGACATCCTGATCGTTTTCTTATACGACTTGCTGGTAGAACAAGCAGATATCCCAAGCATTGCCTTGCAAATCACGTTAGTTAATTAGTTATCGCGTAATAACCATGGTGGTAGTACTTCCCCGGATGAGCCCTTCACTAAAAGCTCTATAACTATTTAAATACAGAGGAACGCTTCGTAAGTCAACTTTCGCTTACTTATATAAGATACCTCGGAAATAACCCACACTATAACAGTCTAAACTTATTTTATTAAACCACCGTTTTACAAATCAATCAACAATTTATATCATCCACCCAACCCCGCCTTTTTTTTTCTCTGGCGTTTTCCCCGCCATCCGTCAGTGTGGCCAATCCAAGTCTCTCCAATAATACCATTCGTATTTTAAAAATAAATAAAACCTTACACTTATAATTCAAAATAGTTGAAAAAGATAAGCACATGACTTATACAAACTATTTTATATATGTAGCTTACTTGGTAGACTCGCTAAGGTGTACCAAACTAATAAAACTCGTCGAAATCTCCAGATTACGTGACCTGTGGGACTAACCAACTTAAGGACATGCTAAAAGTGCGCAAAAATGTCGTTCACCTTACCGTGATTGTGTAACTTTGGTAATGAAATCAGAACTTGGGTAAGTTTTGGGTGTAACTTGGGATTAGGAATATGATATAAGAAAGGAACACAAACTGGGTAAAGTTTTTTTAGACCAATAATAGACTAGCGAACCGCACGTGAATTTGTCCGCCTTATTTTCATACTAACAACTTCAACCTCCGCTGTACCCGCTTAGAGGATGAATTTCGAGAATTCCTCTCTTAGTACACCTCTACACACCGAGACGAATATACACTGAAAAGATCAAGTCTCTACGACCAGTGGTTTAGGCTATGCGTTGTCTATATATCAGTCAGTCAGTCAATCAGTCAGCTAAGACAAAGATTCTTATCATTGGTATAGATATAGATTATCGTCATCAGTATAAATAAGTCCATAAGCTGTTTCTGTAGAATGCTTGTTTTAAACTAGGTTCTAGGTACATGACCCAGAGAGCGCCGGTGGTTTAGTAGGAGTGCTTCCCTTCTGATCCTATGATCGTGGGTTTGAATCTAGTCGTACACCAATGGATTTTTCTGTTCCAAAAATCTATGTGAGAAACACGATGTAGAAGATTGTAGTAATGGCGATCGGCTTGCATGCTCTTAAAATGTGGGTGTATACCAAATGTACTATCTGAACGTTCCTCTAACTACCCCCCTTAGATAACGAAGAATCTCTAGTCTTGGGACAAAGAGATTTGAGAGAATTTCAATTGTGCTTGGGTATTAGTCGTGATCCTATTTATTTTTTATTTTATTTTTCTGCATGAACGGAACGAGGCTACACTTAGCTGGTAAAGCACAGAACTGAGTCATGATAAATCGATAAAACCCTGAACAACAAAGGTCGCTACTGCGAAATAACAGCTGCAAGCACAGAATATAAATAAGTACCTCCGTACCTACGTACCCTATTCAAAGTTCTTACACTCGTACCTATAGTCTTGGTGCGTAGAGGTGAACTAAGAACAAAACAAATAATAAAAATAATATACAAATAAATAAAATTGAAGTGTCTGTTTGTAATATTAAAATAACCGATTTTTACTACATGCATTGGAATGTATATACGATACATATACCAAAATTGCATTTTTTGAATTTTTGTGTGTCTGTCTGTTTGTTCCGGGTAATCTCTAGAACGGCTGGACCGATTTCGACGGGACTTTCACTGGCAGATAGCTGATGTATCAAGGAGTACTTTTTATCCCGAAAAAATAACGGGAACGGGAAAAACTGCCACGCGGGCGAAACTGCGAACGGCCGCTATTTTATGCCGTATTAACGCCATCTGTAGGCGACATCGAGTAATACTTCAGTTAAGATTTGTAAGTAAACATGTTTACCGCCCAACGAAGAGAGCACGGGTCAGCTAGTATATATATAAATATTTATTATGACGCTGTCACAATATTTTAAAAAGCTAAGAATATTAAACATTCTAGTGCAGCTGACTGTACATTTACTAAATAATAAATGGAACGAAACAGGTATCAAACGAGTGAAAATCAATTATAGTTATGCCGGACACCGTCGTCGGGTTGAAGAGAACACGTAAAAGCACTACACTTTGACGCTGGGAACTTTTAGAAACTCCCGTACTGTTTGTTCTAGACCACACGTATTGTTTACAGTTTTGTGAGTTCTACAAAAGTTTACAAACATCTACAGTAACAAGTACTCCAGCAACAGAGTTGTAAGTTGTTACCTAGAACACACACGTGTTCATGAAACTTGTTGTTTTATCGTGTAAAGTTTGTTTGTAAAATGTTCGCCGAGGTTTGCTTGCTAAAGTTTTTGATTTATTAAATAGATAAGTACTTCCTTTAAACTATATTTGATCTACATACAAGGGCTTTGAGCCGGATTTGAGCCCACGACCTTAGGATTAAAAGGCGGGGTCACCACCACTAGACCACCAGTGCTCATAAGTAGACAGCCACAATAATAATCGTATGAGTCAATTTAAATTAAAGTTACGATGTCCTACGGAGTGCTACGAAGCTCTACGCAATGCTACGGGCGTAGCACTATTTATGTTGGGTGGAATCCCAAGATACGAACCATTCATCTCATTTTATATCAAGGACAAACAGGTCGGGGCCTTTGGGACGTTTAAGAATAAATAGTTTTTTGCCACACAACAAACACAGAGAAAACTTAAGACACAGAAAAACTAATATAAATAAAAAACTACTAAAACATCAATAAAGTAGGTAAAACTACTCTTATATGAATACGAAAAATATGTGAAAACACTAACCAATACATTATATGAGAGTGGACACTGGTTACATTACAGACACCTTTGAGCAGTGCATTGTAGAACACGTTCCTACGTTTATATCATCTAGTACCCATAACACAAGCTCTGGTTAGCTTGGGGTTAGATGATGCTGTGTGGATTGTCCAGCATTATCATATTATTATTATTATTATTATTAATACAATGTCAGATAGATAAGTATTTTAAAGAACTACTTTAAGTTGATGCTATTTTAAATACTTTTAAACCCAGTAGAGTAAACTCACAAAACTGTAGTACCAACAAGCAACTTTGCAAACAGTTTGCGCAGTTTATTTACTCACAAAGTGTACAGAAGCGTTGAAACAAGTCCTGTGAGAATTTAAAAGCAAACTGTATTGTTTTACATCGCATTAAAACGAGTTTATTGTGAGTGCTCAGAAAAGGCTCAGCATTAGGGTTTAATACGCGTCATAAACTGTTATAAAGCCCTTTATGAGTAGGGCTAAGTGATGACATACCTTGATTCAGACATAAGGGTTCATTGATATAAGTAATTCAGTTCAGAAAATCAGACAAAAAGGTGTACATAACATAATTGATCTATACCAATTATAAGAATCTTTAACCTGATTGATTTACCTTACTTAGCCTGACTTGGACTTGACTGAAAGTTAACGACTTTTAAAAAGACAGTGGAAAGAGATAGAAAAGACAGACAGAGAATAAAGGAGACTCAAAATCATATTATATATTATGTAGTTTCGCAAAAAAGTTGGGACATTAGAAAATACGTAAGGCACACGTGTGATTTATACGAAAAAGACTCGTTTTTATTACCATGATACCTATAAATTGCCATATCATTAGGATAATATCAAGTACTCTGATACTTTATTCTGATATGGAAACGATAATCGATTTGCCATCGAGTGGCTTTGAATAATAGTTATTGTGGATGCCACAAGCAATTTAACTATGCCACTGTATCTGCAGTGTGACAAAGTAGTAACTAATCCTCATACCTACTTATAAACATTATCTATTAATATTTATGTCACTGTTATGACAATAGTTTCAACATTAGGTACTTAATTCTTTTACAATTTTCATTTGACCGAGTTCAAAAGTAACGAGTAGTTCGTCCTGGCTTCGCACGGGTTTTAGTAAGGATCCCTATTTTTTTTGAAAAAATAATATATCCTATGTCACCCGGGGATAGTGAAGCTTCCCAACGGTAAAAGAATTTTTCGAATTGGTCCAGTAGTTTTGGAGCCTATTCAATGCAAACAAACAAATAATCAAATCTTTCCTCTTTATAATATTAGTATAGATTAGTATAGATATAATATTAGTATTATAGATATTGAATTAAACTTTTATTTTGATCTACTCTTCTTATTTTAAGTTGTGAAAACTCTCGTTTCTTCTAGCCTTAAACATACAACGATTCTTAGTAATACATACTAAGACTTTTGTAAGATATTGGAAACTGAGGCCCAAGTCTCATACCGGATCATCGTTAAATTAATTCAAGTTTTGATCGAGTAAATCTCCAAATGGTATTCTTTGAAACTGACATTTCAGACAGGCCCAATTTTGATAGTCAAATTCTTATTTCTCTCAGCAGCTCATAAAAAATTACAAGAAATGGACCCCAGTAAGAATGAGCAAAAAAAACTACGTCACGTGCACTTCAACAAACCGAATGTGAAAGGTTGATGTCATGTTTATTTTTCTATCGTTCAACAGTGTCGTGCTTACAAAGAACCCATTCCAACTGTAATTGATACGAGTTGATATCATGGGTAGGACCGCACACATACAACGTAAATACAAACGTAATTACGCTCAAGTACGTGGGTGAAAACATTTTTATGATAAGTGGAAATGGAATCATGGATATTATGGCTTTTAATCGTGCCTTACATATATTACATATATATGAAATTTTCAACTCTCTAATTATAACGGTTCATAAGATACAGTCTAGTGACAGACGGACAGATATACCCACAGACCAGTCTTAGTCTGACAGACTGGAGTCTTAGCAATAGGGTCTCGTTTCACCCTTTGGGCACGGAACCCTAAAAAGGAAATTCGTTAAGCCTCTTGTAAAAAAATATTTAATCTACACTAGGTCTACACATCAAGGTTTATGATACTCGTACCCTGGTGTATACCTACCTAGTCTGAATAGTCTGACAGACTGGAGTCTTAGCAATAGGGTCTCGTTTCACCCTTTGGGCACGGAACCCTAAAAAGGAAATTTGTTAAGCCTCTTGTAAAAAAATATTTAATCTACACTAGGTCTACACATCAAGGTTTATGATACTCGTACCCTGGTGTATACCTACCTAGTCTGAATAGTCTGACAGACTGGAGTCTTAGCAATAGGGTCTCGTTTCACCCTTTGGGCACGGAACCCTAAAAAGGAAATTTGTTAAGCCTCTTGTAAAAAAATATTTAATCTACACTAGGTCTACACATCAAGGTTTATGATACTCGTACCCTGGTGTATACCTACCTAGTCTGAATAGGATTTATTCATGAAACCTTGAAACCCGAAGCTTTATAGGTTAAATTCGCTTAAGGTGGCACGTTTTTTTATACATTCTTTCTTATCTAAGTAACTAGCTCTCGGATCTGTGCTCTCGTAAAATGAAGTGGACGGATTTTCTTACTTCAAATCCTCTTTGCGTCTTGAAACTTGATACCTTTTAAGCTGCTTAGGCATTTGCTTCCGAGATTAATTATCAAAGTTCTTTCAACACTTACTTTGAAAGTATTTTGTGATGAATTTAACTCGGGCGTGAAATTAAATTAATTTATAGTTTCATTTATTTCTTGGTGCTGAACGAGCTGTTTCATAAAAAAACTTCTCAGTATGTGATAGTTGCATGAAATTGGCTGACGCAACATTTAGAGTCAGCATTTATCCTTGCCTATCCCGAGCTAGAGCAAGATAAAGACTAAAGAGACAGATCCCACCAACGAAGTCCAGTCCAAAAAACTTCATGTAATCAACGCGTTGCTGAAGGCGTAGCACCAATATATTAGACATCTGACTTACACTGCGTGACACCCAAGCTACATTCTGCAATGAGTTGTTGAAGTCGCGCAATGTAATTCAAACGTCAACACGATACACTTACACCACAAAAGTCATACTTATTCATGAAAGGCCCTCTGCTCTACTTCTCTGCAGTTAGTGGAGTAACAATATAGTCAATATACCTACACCCTGGTCAATAACTACACCTGCTTGGAGATAGATCTAACCTACTAAGCAGTAATGTTGCCAATAGGTAGAACCATGATAGATTCATGCCTAACTTATAATCTACCAGCGGCTTCTAGGTCTAAAGCTAAGACATAGGACATATAACATAAAAGACCATAAGGCTAAGATATAAATATCTACCTGATATTCGTTGCAATATGAAATTCCCGAGCATGAGCTATGCCGAGCTAGACGAAAAGGAATCTTAATATCTTAAGATAGAGCTCACCTAGTGAGCAGCAATGTTGCCAGTAGGTAGAACCCTGATGGATGCACGCCGCACTCGCAATCTGCCGGCGGCGTCTGGGTCTCCATGCCTGCGCCGAGCTTGTGGTAGGCGATGTAGGCGCGGGCTGGACTGCCGTGAGGAGCAATTTTCGTGGCCTTGTCTCACACGGGATAACACTGAAACTGCTCATCTGGTCGCTGAGGAGAGGTTACTCCTCACCTAGAAATATAAACATACATGTTCATTACTGTAATCCGCAATATCCCCATGCGTGGTACCGGTACCTTACATCTTTACGACTTGGACAAGACGAAGCTATATGCCGGCTATGTATACGCAGTCTTTTTATCTCTATAATTTTGTTGAAAGCTCATTATTTTTAGAGAACAAAGGAAAATCTTGATCTTGTACCTAGGTAATTTTGACATAAGAATAAAAAATAATATTATACCTAGACATAATTGGGTGTATTGAGTTTAAATAAATCTTGTTTTTAAAAGCTTAAAGTAAATACAAATTTCATAATCTCAAACTAGTTAGGTACCTAGGTAATAGGTACTTGAATGAAAATAATTTGAAGCACAGCAATAAAAAGTAAAAGTGCCAAATTAAACCAATTAGTCGGTCCGACAGCTTGCTAGTGAGTAATCAAAGGCTTAGTAAGGAGTAACACGTGTAAATTACCTCTCTAAATCACCAGCGTCATGTTTTATCAGACTAAAACCATCAACAAACAACATACTCACAGTAACTACGAAATCCGTAATGAATTTCATGAGCTCGACACAAAAGCCTTGAGTCACATTTTTAATGCAGGTATTTTCATTCAAGTTATCGTGTTTTCGCGTGATTGGTACGATAATTAGAGGACTCTTAATACGACGCGAAGGCACGCTCGCACTGCGCGACCGTTGCAGAAGGACTGACTGGAATTGGGGAAAAGAAAGAAAGTCTGAAAAATGTGCGGCTTGTAGAGGTGTGATGCGGAAAAACGTTGTATAGCTATCGATGTTTTGAAATATGACGCATGATGATAACAGCTGGGCTTACTACCCTAAATAAAGTAGAACGGTAGTAAAGGTACCTACACTACGCGGTAATGACAACTCGCTCAAGAGTGTTGTCGCGCATATACCAACTAACTATCAACAGTATAGGCGAAGTATTTTTAATAAGCTAGAACACACTGCCTGAAATATTTTTTTTATTATGTAATCGAAATCTCAATCTATAGAAAAACATAGCTTGTCCGAATCAGTAGCACAAAATATAAGGTATATCTATCAGGATATTCGGTCGGGGTAAATAGGTCAGGAGAACCGCATTGAGATAGGCGATGGTTTCTGCTTCTTTGTTTGACAACAATGTAGTATTATTATAGTTAGTAGGTACCTGATCTACTCTCTCATACTGCGTAGGCACAGACTGATCTAGCCAGACAGACGTTAGTTAGAACGATGCACAATGGTACAGCATAGTGAACGCGCGGTACCACACAGGTGACCCCGACGGACGGCTTATTAGTGGTAGTGTGGGGTTCAGAGTCCCGTACGGTACTGTTCTCTCCGGTATACTTTTGTTTTATTTGAACATTAGAATCTGAAATTAATATTTTTTTATCTTATCTTACCATCGATGAATCCTTTCGCTAGTTGTTGATCATCATCATCAATCATAAGCT
Organism: Electrophaes corylata; assembly: GCA_947095575.1. Taxonomy (NCBI): domain Eukaryota; kingdom Metazoa; phylum Arthropoda; class Insecta; order Lepidoptera; family Geometridae; genus Electrophaes; species Electrophaes corylata. The sequence continues at coordinate 9,367,122 of OX352711.1, read as the reverse complement.
GGGTGAATTTAAACCCACCACATTTGGGTGGGTGGTTACGGGAACATTTTACAGTAAACTTGTCCCTTGGTTCCCAGCGTTTTCTCTTTGTAAATTAGACTCCATGTCTCCATTAATCTAGGTATGAACAGTTTTAGAAACGTCATGAGGTTACCTATAGTTAGCACAGTACCTATTGGACAAACTAGTATCGTAGCATGTCAGATAATATATACCTACTACTAGCGGCCGCTCGCAGCTTCACCCGCGTGGCTGTTTTTTCCCGTTCCCGTTATTTTTTCGGGATAAAAAGTAGCCTATATGTTAATCTAGGTTGCAATCTATAATTATTCCAAATTTCATCCAAATCGGTCCACTGGTTAGAGCGTGAAAGAGTAACAAACATCCATCCATACTAACTAACTTTCGCTTTTGTAATATGAGTAGGATTGTGGCCATAGTACCTTACGTGACTCTCGTGTACAAGAGTCATGCTAGTGAGCGTGTCGTCAGACATTATAGCTTGATTTTGAACGTCTGGTCTTCTACCATCTACCTGATTACTATTACCATTGACCTGATGAGATACGTACTGCTTAGCATACGTATTAGCTTAAACTAAGGGTTTATATGTCAATCAGTTTTCAGTTTGTGTTATCGACATCAATAACACCCCTAGTTCTGATTGGGCGGGTGACTGTTCGCGTTGGTAGGGGAAAAGTCGATATCCACCTCCTCATGTCATTACTGATGCACCCTGCACCAGCATAACCAGAAGTAGGGGATTCAAAATTGAAATAAGTTGTAAGTAGTTACTAGTTCCATCCCAAGCTTAATGGTCTACACTGTAACTATCGGTAACTGACTGACTAACAGTATAAACAACGCACCATACTGGTCGTAGAGACTTAAAATTTTTATATTGGTGCGTAGAGGTGTAGGTTGGTAGGTACCTACTAAGAAAGGTATTTCCAATTTTCAACCCCTAAATGGATACAGCTTCAGCGGGGTTGAAGTTTGTATTAAAAGCTTCACGCGGGCTAAGTCGTACGCGTTTCGCTAACTTGTACAAAATAATAGTGTTCTTATTCCCATTTCTATCCACACGCAAAATATAGGTACCTACTCGTAAGTCGTAGGTAGTTTCAAGTAAGTACTTAGGTACTTAAATACTTTGTAGTACCGTACTACTACTACGTAGGTGCCACTAGGTTAAAAAAATCAAAATAAACCCCAGCTATAAAACAAACATCTGTGTTCTTCACACAAATATTTTGTTCTCGGTCGGGATCGAACCCACAGCCCCGTAAGCACGCAACCTACAGTGTAGAAGCACAGACTAGAGAAATAAATTAATAAATTATTGACTACTGACATGACATGTCACACAGACAGTGACATCCATGACTTGCAACTGCTACCGACGACTTGAATAAAATTTATCCTTATAAACTAGATTGGGACTAAAAAAGTACTCTGTGATTGGGACTTAACTAGAGTTATATAGCCGCATTAAAAACTAATTTTTTTAGGTATCTTTTCACTTTTTCTTTTTTGTTTTACCAGAAATAAAAATAAATATTGCGACATGCGACAGCGACATGCAGATTATCAGTAAAAAGTTTAGAAACACTTTGTGAATAGTCTGTGTACCTTAGAATAAGTATATCTGTGGTAACGAGCATTCTGTGATTCTGTGTCTTCTGTGGACAACAGAGACAGAAGATGTAACAAAGTATTAGTATTCTGTGGACAGAAACTGGCAGAGCCAACCGAACCAAGTGTACGCAGTTTTTTAACCAAATTTTATTAATTTCTAAAGATTTCACGAAGGTTATTTATTGTTCCATCCAGTAAACAGCAAATAAGTACGACAGCTACCGTAAGTTACGATATATTTACTTATTTTTTTGTTGCATTCCTTACTACAGTCCATATCCTGGAACTTAAAAACGAATGTCGGCGAATTGCATCGGACGTCATTAGTAGAAACAAACGGTTTTCTGCCTTACCGCGTATTGTCCCAAACTAGTATACTAGCAAAAGACATTATGGTTGTCACCTGGAACCTATACTGAAACATTTTGACACGTGGTCGTTGGGAAGCCTTTTGTGTTCACTCTATTGTTGGTAAAATACCGTTACTTTAGGTACCTACCCACGGTGAATGCAGTTTTTGCAAGTTTTTGGTACCTACTTAGATTTTCGAGAGAATCAAAGGGTACTTATTTCACCTTCAATATTCTCAACGTAAGATTTTTAGTTCTATTAAAACAAGTTATCCTTAGACACTGTAGTTGTCTCCCTAAATATCTTAGTATTCCTTCTACACAAGATCCTTTGAGGTTTAGCATGTGCCCACATTTCCCTACTATTCACTATAAAATATGTTAATGATTCTAATCCACATGTTTCCCTATAGATGACAGAACCAGTTGAAGTCCCCACATCCACCCCAACTGAGCTGCTAGCTGCAGGTCGCAGAAACTTGGCTGTAAAGGAGTTTACATCGGCTGTGGAAACTCTGGCTGCAGCCTGCGAGTTGCTTGCCAAGGAGCATGGTGATACAGCTGATCAGTGTGCTGAGGCATATTTATGGTTGGTAACATTCACACTCGACTCATTATTATTTTTAAGTAGTAGTAGATCTCTTAGTGAAGGGCTCATCGGGAAGTACTACCACCATACCTATTTCTGCTGTCCAGCAGCTTGCTCCGGTTCTGGTTTGAAGGGGTGCCGGTGTAGTAACAGGCACATGAGGCTTAGCACCTGTTTGCTTCAGGTTGATGGCGGAAAGTATTGCATTGTATGACACGCTAACAAGCGTGATCTGCAAGGTAATGCTATACTTCATTATGTAGACTATAAATCGTTACTATCCATTCACACAAAAAATAGAAAAAAATATGTAAGTAAAATAGAAAATAAAAAAGGTGACCATTGTTTTTAAATTATTTTCTTTATACAGGTATGGTAAAGCTCTCCTGGGTCTGTCTAGAGAGGAAAGTGGTGTCCTCGGAGATGGTGTGCCAGGAACTGCAGGCAGTGCAGGCAGTGCTGACGCAGAAGAAGAAGATGATAATGAAGGTGCCGTTGTTATGCTATTACCATAGAATATTATTCAGTAAAACCTTGGGTTTTCAAACTAATCAATTAAGCCTAGGCTAAACAAGATTCTGTTTATGCATTCACAATGTTCTCGTAATTGCGGACAGCAATGTGGACTATTCTTGGTACTTGGCTGTACAGGCTCATTTCCGTAAATAGGCCAAGTGCTAGATTCTAATCATAATAGTAATAATCATACTACTACTCTCATGATGTAAAGTGAAATAGTATGACTCTGAGATAGGAGTTCAAGACTATTGTCACTCTAAACACAAAAATAAACATTCAACAGAACAAGAAGGTGAGAATGGCGAAGCTGCAGAAGAGAAAACTGGCGAGGCAGAAGCAGTCACCGATAATGGAGAAGCAAGCAGCACTGTAGAGAAAAATGAAGCAGTGTCTACAACTAAAAAGGAGGCAGAGTCTGCTACTGAGAAGAGTGAAGCTGAATCTACTACCAATGATGACGCGGGCATGGGTGAAGAAACTGAGGAACCAGTAAGTTTCTGATGCTATTCTATGATGACATCACTTGATATCAATATACCAGGTATAATTATTGTTTGATTTTTAGGGTACAACGAATGGCGACGCGGAAGGCGAGGCGGATGCAGACGTGTCAATGATGAATGTGGATGGTGAAGAAGAGGTGGACAACCTTCAGCTAGCCTGGGAGATGCTTGGTGAGTGCTTGTACCATTTGTATCGCTGTGAACTCATATACAACCTGTATATGGGTTCACAGCGTATCATCACTGAAAAACGATAAATGAAGTTTCGTATTATGTATATGAAAGCACTGGTAGTCTAGTGGGATTGACCCTGCCTTCTGGTCCTAACGTCGTGGGTTCGAATCCGGTTGTGCACTAATAGATTTATTCATGGAAATTTTATGTGCGCTATGCCAGTGTTCTCAAACGGTGAAAGAAAACATCGTGAGAAAACCAGATAGTATTCGAGGAGCGGCGATGAGCTTGCAACCTGTCACATAATGAATATCAACTACTGCAAAATGAGGGTATGTGCTTAAAGTATTATTTGGACTTGGACGTACCTACCTTCTTACTATCCTCTAAGACATCTTCGTAGGTACTAAGAGATCTGAGGGGATATCTACCATGCCTGGGGAATAAAAACGTGGTGTTATTCTGATAATAATTGTGTTTATTTGTTACAGATTTGTCCCGCAGTATCTTGTTCCGACGAGTACAAGATGGCGGCGGAGATACGGCGCGCACACTCTTAGCCGATGTGCACTTGGCTTTAGGAGAGGTGGCTTTGGAAAGTGAGACCTACGACAAGGCTGTTCTTGATATGCGTAAGTGTCTATACAAATATCTATACTAATTTAATAAAGAGAACAGATTTAATTGTTTGCATTGAATAGTCTCCGAAACTACTGGACCGATTTGAAAAATTCTTTCACCGTTGGGAAGCTACACTATCCCCGGGTATATAGGGTATATTATATATTTTTTTTAATTATGGATCATTACTAAAACCCGTGCGAAGCCGGGACGGGCCGCTAGTTTTTTTAATAACACCAAGTTATAAGTATCGACTTACCAAGTACCAAGTCAAAGGCAAGGATGATTTTCAGATTTATACCATATCAATTTGTTTAATTCCCAGAAAGCTGCTTAGACCTGCAAAAGGATCTCTACGGCTCAGATGATCGCCGTATAGCTGAAACGCACTATCAAATTGGTGAGAACTGTTTTTCTTTTAGAATTAGGTACAGTAGTCACAACTTTGTGGCTTTGAGGTTACGCTCTGTGAGACTGCTTCTCGGTTGCGCGTGTACATTTGTGAGTAGTTAGATAGATAGATAACTCGTTATTGAGTACCACACTATGTAAAGTACACACGTAAAAGTAAACAATGCAGTAATACTATGGGCGACCTTATTGCTGAAAGCGATCTCTACCAGGGAACCTTTGGATGGACAGGACTGAAAGAGTGAGTGAGAGGTGAAGGGTATATCTATATTCATCAGTGGACTTACAGGCTGCTGATGATTTATACTGAATTTTTTGAATGTTTCAGGTCTGGCTAATTCTCTGGCGTCTAACTTCGAAGATGCAATCACACATTTCAAGAACGCGGCGAACATTCTCGGTACTCGCATCAAGACTCTTGAGAACCCCGGCGCGGCGGACGACGCGACTGTTAAGAAATATATCAGTGCAGATCCGGGCTACACCATTGAAGGTACTAATATGACCAAAACTAAAGGTAAATAAATTGAGTGACCTCAGCTCAGTTGGTAGTTGTGGTTTCTACCAAGTCCAACATTTGCCAACCAAACCACACGCGGGTAACAGCTCACATTCCCCTATCCCGAAATTGAACTCACACACCCCCGACTCCGACTCCGACGTCCGACTCGCACTTGGCCGGTTTTTCTTAAATAACCAAACGTAGATCAAGTTGCGCTCGTTTCGTCAGTAAATTATGCATATTCTATGCATTTTTAACCGCTATGCATTATTAATAAAATAAAAAAGGACGTTCTATGTTCGACTGTTTGTATTTTTTTATGTATGCTCACTCATATCTTTGTCAATTATGGACCTTTCCTAACTTTTATTTTGCAAGTGTACTCTCAAAATAGTCGCTTAGGCATCATCAAAATCGGTTCAGTAATTTGGATTTTCAATTAATCAAAGTACTTGTAAAAAATACCTGTTTGAACAAGAATAGTAATCCAAGTAAAAGCTGAAGCAGGTTTCACAAGTTTAACTTAATTACCTTGTGAAACCATGTTATTATTTTTTTTTATTTTTCCATTTTCCAGGCGAGATCAAAGAACTGAAGGAGCTGCTGCCTGAAATCCAGGAGAAGATCCAAGATATGATGGACTACAAAGCAGAGGTAAGGCCGTGCGCTTGTCTCGAGGACACACGCAAGATGCTTCGTGACATGATACTGAAGGAGAAGCATCGTCCTGAGTGCCAAGTTTAGACTGAGAGTCATGTCTAGAGTAACATGGCTCAGTCTAAGTCTAGTTACTTTTAACTTTAGACTGATGAAATGACCCAAATTTAGACTGATAGCCAATATAATCATGCTTAGACTGATAGCCAATATAACTATGCTTAGCCAATATAACTTATAGCCAAGTTAAAACTGGTATGGTTAGGAGGGACATGTTAGCTTAGAATGCTAGTCAAGCTTAACCTGTCTTAGTATACCTAAGTAAATATGATGTTCAACCTAAGGACTGTTGTTGTGTTGTTTTATACAATGGGATTGATAATTATAATTATGTGTGATTCATAACATGAAACATTCCATTAAGTTATTATAAAATTGTTGGTTGTGTCAAAAACAAAAGAAACTTGGGTCAAAGAATTGAAAAAAATGTGAACGTAGTTGTTGAGGATACTGAGTTAGTGCTATTTTTGTATGTGCCTTGAAATATTTCGTGTTTTCTGAAAGTTTGTATAGTTCTAAGATAAGACGTAATTTTTACACTAGATTGAAGTGGCAGTTAATATTTTTTTGGAGGGTTTTTTTCTCAAACAATCTGATTTTACTATGTAACTAATCTAGTATTTATTTAAAATTTGATCTGTATTTTACAATTAAGGCTATTATAAACTGAGAAATTTCTTATCGTAACTTTTAAATCATAAGCAGAATCACTAGATAACCCCCGCGTGGAACCGCGTCGACTGTCTCAAACGTTTTGAATGGGATAGACAAAGACAGGAAGCAGACCCACGCCGTCTGCTCTTGAGTGTAATCACTTCTATGCAAAATGCATGGGACCGATAGACTACTGACGCGTCACGACACGTGGGGCGAGCCTAGTTTGGTTACGCTCAATAATGTTAATTACGTTTTTGTGTTTTGTATTGAATTTCAGCTTATAGTTTGTAAGACCATAATACTCGTAGATTTTAAGTTACCACACGGCCATTCTGTACTGGATTTTATACATTTTCTGAATAAAAGTATTTCAAAATTGAAGTTTTGTATCATTTCAGCAAAACCCAATACATTGATGGCCATGTGGTAATAATGTCTTTAATTTATTCTATTCATGGCCATTGATGTTTCATCACCAATATCCATGATTCTTTATGGTATAATTCTTTAGATGAAAATGTAGGTAGTGTTAGAGCTTTTAGTGAAGTGCTCATTCAGGGGAAGTACTGCCCTACCCTACCAAGCCTATTTCTGCCGCCAAGCAGCTTGCTGTGTTCCGGTTTGAAGAGTGTGGGTCCCGGTGTAATTACATGCACATAAGATTTAACACCTGAATGCCTCAGGTTAATAAATGCAGAGCAGTGTATTGTAGGGCACGTTCCTAACTAACGTGACCTACAAGGCAATGCTTTTTATAGGCGATGGTAACCACTTAACATCAGGTGGGCCATATGCTTGTCCCATCAGCAAATTAGATAAAAATATTTTTTTGATAAGCGACAGATAGATAGAAATATTTATTCAGACCAACACAAAACAAAAAATGAAACAGTGAACCGAATAGCATAACACAATTAACATGATATAACATACACAGCGGTTTTGTTAGATGTAGGTGATGGTCATGTGGTCAGTGTGGTGGAATATCAGTTCTCTTTAACGTCCGAGGGGGGTGCTTATCGTGAAAAAAAAAACAGATGCATAACAGATAGATATATACAATGAATATTTACATTAGGTACATGTGAACCGTATTTGAAAATAACATATATTACTATTTATTGGTTAGACAGCATTAGTAGCGGTGCTTAGTTAAAGAATTCATTCCAAAGAAATAGGTATTCCAACAACTTAAACCAATTACTTTTACCTCTTTCAGACAATCAAGCGTGTTCGAGAGAGCCTTTTTTCTTCCAACGGCGCCGGAGCTTCCAACAGTGCTGGTAGTTTTTCTGCCAGCACAGGCGGCTTTTCCAATGGCTCTGGCGGTTTTTCCAACGGCGTTGGCGCAGGCAGCTCTTCCTCTAAACCTGCTGCAGATATTTCTCATCTGATCAAGAGAAAGAGAAAGGCCAGTGATAGCGAAGCGCCGTCGTCTGCTAAGAGAGCCAGCACTGCAGCTAGTAAGTGCGAAGCTGAGCCGTCTAAGAGTGCTTCGGAAGCTAAGAAGAGTGTGGCGGACCCGATTAAGAACGATACGAAAAGCGAAGCGCAGCCGGTCAAAAGTGCATCAGAAATTGGTAAGAAAGTTAGTAAGAGCGAAGTAGTGCCGGCTCATAGTGCTACGGAAGCTGGTAAGAGCGAGGCGGAGCCGGCTAAGAGTGGTACAGAGAGCGAAGCGGAGCCGGCCAAGAGTGTCACGACTGTTACTAGCGCTGGGAAGAGCCAAGAAGAACCGACGCAAAGTGCTTCCGAACCTAGTAAAATTGAGGCAGATTCTTCTGCTAAGAAAGTTGAAACATGAAGGTCTGTTTCATCATGGGTTGGTCTTGGCAGGTAAGTCGGCCGTTTATAAAGTGTGCCCAGTTCCAAACTTTTTTGAAAGACTATTAAAAATTGATTGGTTTCGACTAACCTAATAGTGGGAGATTAGGATTAAATTTATGAGCACAAAAAATTATCAGGACGAGTTAGTACGTTTTCTGCAACAAATCTGGGAGTCTATTTGATAAATGAATTTCTAGTAGTAGTAGAACTCTTACCCCTAACTTAGTGAGGGCTCGTCCGGGGAAGTACTACCACCATTCTGTACCGAGCGGCTCGCTGTGTTCCGGTTTGAAAAGTGTGGGTGCCGGTAAAATTACAGGCACATGAGGCTTAATACCTGTATGCCTTAGGTTGATGAACTAACCAATGTGACTTGCGAGGCAATGCTTTGTTATAGGTGATGATTACCACTTTACAAATTAGGTGGGCTATCTACTTGTTCCATCAGAATGTATGAAAAAAAAATACCCAGAGCGCCCCAATAGATAAGAAATCTATAAACCAATACACTGCCAAGATGTAAACAACTCAAATAAAATTTAAGAAGTTTTTAAATCAAAATAGTTGTGTCTGTCATATCACGATAAGTTAACTTGTAGGAAGTTGTTGAATATCGGACACTTGCGTAGAGTGTACGAACACCCTTAAGAAATGTCCGATTCGTATTTTTAGTACCTTAATTAAACATTATAAATGTTAAGACTGGTGTTTTTTCTATTAAACAATTTGTGTTTCTGGTATTTTAAAGCTTATAAATAGTTAGTTAAAATAAGAGAGATTGTATACTGAAAACCCCACTGTTACAAGTGCCTAAACTGTGAGATACAATTGTGCTCTAAAATTAGTAAAGCACTGGCCACCAACGCGTTCCACTTGCGCCATCAGTTGTATGTAGAACGCTGGGTAGACCGCGATAAGACGCAGAACTTCCATTCTTCCAAATTAGACTACTACTACCACTGATGACTTTAAGTTAGTAATAAAATGTACGAAGTTTAGTCCAAAAGTAAGGAAATTTGATATGAAATTGGATTCATGTTAAATTTCCACACTTTTGGACTAAACTTCAAACAACGTTTTGATTCTTCGAGTTTCGTCTATCTGATCGTGTCCGCCATCGTGCACGTAGACTGAACGCGTTGAATTGCCTCTCGCTTAAGATAAGTTCTGACGTCATAATTTAGTTATAGATAGATAAATAAGCATTAATATAAGCGGTTAAAATAGTTTTTGTTAATTTATATCAATCTTCATAATCTGAAACTTTAATAAAAGAATAAATTTTCATAAATGAAATGTTTCAATTTGATCTAGTCAATAAAAATACCACTTTTTATTAGTTGACCTTGAAATATTGATAAGCTGTAAATATTATAATATTAGCTAAGGTCACACCATGAACCCACCGTTTTTTCCATCCACACTGTGGAGTGCTTACCTACTCAACGTTTGGCAACATACGTCTTGAGAAAAAAGCTAAAAAAGAAAAGCCGGCGTTGGTTTTGAAGAAACAGATAGCGTTTCTCTAAAAACCTACGTGAAACATTTTGTTTTCAAACCAGGATGCCCACATCCATTTCAACTGCTTACACTTGTGCTAACATCTCCAGTAATATTGAATAAAATACCTACCACCGAAATGACATCAGAACTAATAACACTACTAAAACTATTAAAATGAAATAGCTATATCGATCCGGAAGACGAAGCGTAGGGCGCGCTCCTCGAAAAGGCTCAAAATCGTTCTTCTTGGAAACGTATGGGGAAGTCTATGTCCAGTAGTGGGTTTCTACAGGCTGATGATGATGAGCTATGATGCTTCCAAAGATCACAAAAAACGAATCCCACTGAAATCTTCAAGAAATCGACATGATTGACATTACATTGACACTGAAGAATGTTCTTTTCTTAAAAGATTCAAGTCAAGCTTGTCAAGTGACAAATTCGTTTGCCTATGTTCTTAGTCTGAGACCTATACAATTTTCTCGGTAAATTTTCTCTAGTCAAATACCTACTTACTTACTCAAAATCTCAGTTTTTGAATCAATAATGGCCAGTGGAGATAACCCAGAACTGCCTAAACACATGACCTACTCAAAGTCCAAAGTTCCATTCCTTGGCGCCCTTATCGACTACGTGTCTACAAGCTTGCAATACCTGTACCGTAAGACTTTTACCCAAGCGGAGAAGTTGAATGCTAAGTCGTCGAGAGCGAGTTTATCAGCCTCATTTCTCGCTACCGTCTGCTTACTGCTTGGTTTCACCTGCAATGTGAAGTTTGAAGTTGTGACCTTCGATAATGAGCCGCTGCAGAACGATCTTCATTTCATGCTGATGAGCAAGGATGATAAACTTTATATCGATGATATTGACACTTCTCGTAAGTTGCCTATTTTTATCCTTGGATTTTCTTTTATTTATTAATAAAAGTTAGTTGTTGGTATTAATTACTAACCTGTGCACCACGCTGGTGATACTACGTATACCAAACTATCGAAACACGCGCGACTTCGTCCGCGTTATTTTCAAAGAAAGTTAACCCCTGTCGTACCCGTTTAGGGGTTAAATTTCGGGAATTACTTTCATATTACATCCCTAGTTATTTATTACTGAAAATTTCAAGTCTCTACGGCCAGTAGTGTAGGCTGTGCGTTGTCTATAATATGTCAGTCAGTCAGGACAATTTTTTTTTATTTGATATAGGTAAACAGAAACAGGTATTTGTTTCTATACCTTTAAGATGATCTAAACAGATTCAGGACGCAATCTTATCACACATTCGGGGACGCTGCGGTGCCTGTTACATTATTTTAGGTGGTTTCTATATCTAGGTACTATAGTTTGTTAATGATTATTGATTTAAATCACGTATTTCAGGGGTGATGTGGTGCTTAGAAGCTTCCGATGCATTGGTGCTGCTTTTAAGCTGCTTATTGATTTGGAATTCATCGAACGTGGTAAGTTTTTTGCACGACATGAAAAATCTAATAACTCGACTCTTAAATTTATAAACACTAGCTTGGAACTGAATTGCGGCTTGGTTCATGTTTTAGTTATATTCATGATCGGCTTTTAAATAGAGATTAGGAGAGAAACTGCAGAAGGTAAAGTAAAAATAATATTGTCTGGTCTACAAAAAATATAGGTATTAACTTAAATTTTAACCACGGCTTTCCCGACGTTTTCTCCTTTCAGCATCCCCACAAACGCATCATATATGTTTTCAAAGCCTTCCGTTACATGCTCTCTTGTCTTCAGCTCTCCACTCTTAATCCACTTTATAAGTTCAGCGAACGCTTCCGACCAGTGATCAGCCCACCTGCCGACTATAAATCCTTCGACTTTTATCTGTTTTGTAACCAACGCTGGCTGTATAATAGTCGCAACAGGGATATTCACATCGTTATACGAGCTGATACTACCGCACACAGAAATTCTCCCAAACACATTCATCTGATTGATGATCACACTGCTGATCTCACCACCGACGTTGTCGAAATAGCAGTCCACACCGTTTGGCGCTGCTGATTTTAAAGCAAGGGCTACATCAATGTTCTTGTAGTTGAACGCCTTGTCGAATCCGAGTTCTTGCTCCAGCCATTTCACTTTGTCATCTGAACCGGCGAATCCAATGACTTTGCATCCTTTGATCTTGGCGATCTGACCGACGAGAGAGCCGACAGCACCGGCTGCTCCGCTTACCACCACTGTCTCACCTGCCTTAGGTTTGCAGATCTCTAAAAACCCGAAGTATGCTGTCGCTCCAGGCATGCCAACAGCCCCGACTCCCAATGATTCTGATAATCCTTTCAAGTTAGGCAGTTTGTATACTCTATTAAAGAAGTTTGTGGCAGTGGAAGAGTCGATTACGCAATAGTCGCACCATCCTTTGTGAGCTACGACCTTAGCGCCGACTGGGTACCTTGGGTCCTTCGAGTCTTCCACGATTCCGACTTGGTACCCAAACTGGTCGTATGGCAGGGTGTAGTTAGAGTGATAAGCTCTGACGTAAGGGTCTACGCTGACCCATTCGACCTTCATCAATATCTCTCCATTTTGAAGCGGTGGCAGTTCATACTCGACTATTTGAAAGTCATCTCTTTTTGGGATTCCTTCGAATTTTTTCTTAACGACGTATTTCCTAGCCTTGACCATGTTGCCGCGAATCGTTGCGTCCGTGCCACCCGAATACTTGTATAGTTTTGGTGTAGATGTACCTACATATCTTCACCAAAACTATAGGCATTCTGATTAGGCATTCTGATATTAGAAGATATTTTATGATAATGTATCTGATAACGCATACGTATGTTTCGGAATCTGATATTACATTGAGTGATTTGTACGAAAGTTGCTGTCTGATAAGTGTAGCCTAAATACGTTACCCAAGTGATTTGTAAAACTGAACTTGATTACTGAAATTGAATCACATTCGCGTAGGTTATCTATCCCGTCATGTTTATCTATTCACACACAATATTTGTTTCTTAATTAGTTTAAATAGGTAGAGTTAAACAAGTAAAACAACTTAGTACGTGGACATATTTAATTCAAAACCATTGAATACTTTTTAAATTACAACATATACTTACCCAAATACATACTAATGCTTACCAAACCCACACTCAACTTTTACCAAGGTTTTACCAATATTTTCACCCTTCATCACGTCTTCCAATGCATCAAAAACACTATCGAAACCTTCGACTATATGCTCCCTTACTTTGATCTGGCCACTCACAATCCACTGCATCATCTGATTAAATGCTTCGGGCCAGTTTTCGATCCACTGCTAAACGATAAATCAAATGCCTCACCTAAATGCCGCCCCCTAAATAATAATTAAAATTGAGTAACTATACCCAGCTCTATGTGAAACCGGGCTGTGAATGATGATGATAAATAATAATAAATAATAGTCGGGTCTTCTTTTCCAGCGTTCTCCGCTCAGCGAGTACTTGTTTCTGCCGTTGTTAGGCGTCACACTTCGAGGGCTGTTCCTTCGTCAGGCGCCAACGGTCGGCGCGCTTATGTACACGATGGCTGTCATCAATGGCACCGTCAATCCTCTGTTCTTGACCTCGTTCTCTTTCCTGTTCTGTAAGTCTACTTTTATTTCACTATTACTTGATTATATCTTAACTTTTCTATTTCGTGCTAGGACTCTGTTAGTTGGGTGGGTACTGAGCTTTGTTACTGAGAAATACCGGTTTTCTCGCTATACTGTCATTCACGTTGTATATTTCAGATTCGTGGAAACACCCGCGACTTCGTCCGCGTGCTGCTATTTTCATACAACCTTCAACCTCCGCTGTATACATATAGGGGTGAATGACGGGAATTCCTTTTTACCTTGAATATTTCAAGAATCCGCAACCAGCGGTTTAGGCTTTGCGTTCATGTCAGCCAGTCAGTCTGGACAAAGATTCTTAAAACTGGTATAGATTAATATTAGTTAAGGAAGTTGAAGTGGCAATGGCCAGGTCAGATAACTCGTAAAACCGGCAACTGCTGGAGAATATAGCTTCTCGAATGGTAACCACAAACTGGAAAGTCAAATAACATTAATTCAGTAAAATCCGCAGGGATCATCTTAAAACGTCTTAAATCTAGGTGAATCTAAGCGCCAGTTCCTCGCGACCAAGCCTAGAAGAACCGGCAAGAAACTTACGGCTTGGTTCATACTGTTTTTTTGTATGATCCTGTTACAAAATAATAATAATAATGAAGCTCCAGTGTGGTGCCAATCTAAATGAATGCAAGACAGAAAACATGCTCAGGCAATCATACCAAGAACTTAATATGCAACAAAAGTTCAAAAGACAGCAAACACGCTTCAATTAATAGTAATGCTTACAATCTAATGAATTCAAATAAGAGAATAGTACAGACGTTCTCTTATTTGAAGAGAGATACAAAAGAGTGTACATCTCAGTCTAGCCAAGTGTCCATTGTTTCAGTGCTAGAAGCCAGATTGTGGCTTGAAATAGCTCGTGTGGTCCGCTCCCGCTGGGAACGGCGCGACCACCTGACCTACGGACGGGACTCCCATTACGAAGTGGAGACTCTATGGAGCAATGATGATGTGCAGAGCGTCGAAGTGCAGAACTATGTCTACTAAGGTAGAGTGGAATGTTTTATGGCTTTTTATTTGATGTTTTTTGTATTGTTTATTAAAGTTTACTGGTAGGTGTACAATATATTACGTGGTCTTGGTATTATTATAAAAATACTTTCATTTTCTATTTATTAGAAAATCCAACTACACTTATTATAAGCAGGTTTTTATTACAGGCCTAGTTAAATTATACATTATCTACGACAATTTAGGTCAAAGTAAAGAAGTTCACTATAGTGATTATGTAAAGGAGTATATAGTTATAGAGGAATATAGTTATAATACTATAAGTATTTCAGATAAGTTCTATCTGGAGTGTAATTATAAAAAAAAATCTATCAGTGTCAAAAAGTCGTGTGTAGGTCGTTTTTCTTTCTATTTTACTATCACAAGCACGAAATGAAATAAAGTATTATTTTATGAGTACCTAGGTAAATTGTGTTCAAATTGTGTTCTATTCCAGACCTAAACATATAGATATATTAGTGTAGGTAGGTAGATTACCTAATTAACTATCGTCTTATCGCAATCAGCTGGTGAATCGGTATGCATGAATTAAGATTGTACAAAGACATAAATAGTCATACCTTTGAAGCACGGTATCTTACAGCAAGTAAGTGATAAAACCATTATTTATGATATTAAATTTTTTTGGACGATCGAGAATCTGTAACCTTTTATTTGGATAAGTACTAAAATATTTACAACTAATACAAGTATTTGTAATAAGTACAGGCACTTATACAAAATACATGTATGAATGGTAATGCTGATATTTCGTTTGAGGTATGAACCAAACTAAAACAACTGAATAAATGAAAATAGGTTAAGATTTAATCAGTCTGAACAGCTAAGGTAGGTCCTGGGTGTAGACTGAACTAAACTTTAACAACAGCCTTGCCAGAGTTTTCTCCGTTCAACATTCCCACGAACGCGTCGAATATATTATCGAAGCCTTCAGTGACGTGTTCCCTTGCTTTGATCTGACCACTGCCGATCCACTTAGCAAGCTCGGTCAGAGCCTCCATCCATTTATCAGCCCATCTCCACACAATGAATCCTTCAATCTTCAGCTGCTTAAAAACTATACTTGGTTGGATGATACTAGCTTTCGGCATATTGGTCTCGTTATAAGCACTGATGCTCCCACAAACAGCGACCCTGCCAAACAGATTCATCTCGCTCAGGACCGTGCTGCTCAACTCTCCGCCGACGTTATCGAAGTAGCAATCGACTCCTTTCGGTGCGGCTTCTTTCAAAGCAGTTTTGATGTCAACTTTCTTGTAGTTGAAAGCCTTGTCGAAGCCGAGCTCTTTCTCGAGCCATTCGACCTTGTCGTCAGAGCCGGCGAAGCCTATAACGCGACAGCCCTTGATCTTCGCGATCTGTCCTACAATCGAGCCTACCGCCCCGGCAGCACCAGACACGACCACTGTCTCGCCAGTCTTTGGCTTACACAGGTCCAAGAACCCAAAGTAAGCCGTTACACCAGGCATACCGATCGCGCCAACCCCGAGAGAATACGGTAGTCCTTTCAAGTCTGGCAACTTGTAAACCTTCTCTCCTGGATTTTGTTTGGGGGCGCTGGGGTTGTCGATGTAGTAGTCTGTCCAGCCTTTGTGTGAAACGACCCTTTCACCGACAGAGAAGTTAGGGTCTTTTGATTCTTGCACAATACCTACTTGGTAACTGAACTGGTCGTATGGCACGGCGTTTCTACTGTTGTATGCTTGGAGGTATGGGTCTACGCTGATGAACTCAGCTTTGACCAGGATTTCTCCACTTTTCAGTGCGGGTAGCTCTGTTACTACGATATCGTAGTCGGTCTTTTTGGGTAGACCCTGAAAGTGCTTGTTCACGACGTATTTTCTTGCCTTCACCATTTTGGAATTTTTTATGATTTATTGATTGTAATATTCTGAAGAAATCTTCTAATCTGTAGAAGAAATAAATAAATATATCAGTTTATGACAAAACAACTATTTTAACTCTTTTTCAACCCTATATCTATCGAATCCAACCCCTTGTCCAATTTTATTTTATGCGTAGCTACAACAACCTTATGACCTACCAAATTTAATGCATATTGTAATATGTATATGAACCAGAATAGTAGTAGTGACCCTATTACTATTAAAGAACATTGTAACACACCAATGTAACACACCAATGTAACACATCTGTTTTCCGTAAGTATCTGATTTTATAAATTATTTATGTTGCAAAATGCTAAAGTAGTGTATCTCTTAAGAACCGATGCATGAAGGATATAACGGATACATTTATTTACAAAGAAAATTATGACTAATACAAGTATTTATAATTGGTATGTACAAAATACATTTGAAACAGTTGAGCTATCTAAAGACCGTTGCAAACGATCTAAAGGTAGCTCAACTGATCCAGATAAAAAAAAAATAAAAAAATAAAAATATAAATATTAAAAAAATAATGCCATTATAATGTCAAGAATCTAAATGGCATTCTTTTTTTAATCTCCTAAAAATAATTTTAAAATCTTTTAAAATTAGACAAACAACATAAGTATAATTACGTCTTCAACTATAACCATTCGTTGTAGTGTATTTTACAACATCATCGTTTGTGTTATAAATTTAACATACTTAGTACCTAGGTAGATCTATTATCACACAATGAACATTAATGCCCTTGAATTCAATTTGATGTCGGCCATCTTGCTCATCACATCACAAACAAATAACATATCCTTTCCAACTAACCTTGCTTAGCCAAGTCTATTCACCGATTGAATGATATTACAAAACACGAATCATCACATTAAATACTGTTGACTTTTATCATGGTTGATACTTACCGAGATATGAATAAAAACCGGCCGGCGACTGTTTGATAACAACACGTTAGATTATACAGCACAACCGCACACCACGACGTGACAATCGTGTTTGGCTTAGCTAGATAGAGTTGTTCATACGTGAATCGGCATTCTCAGCATTACCTGGCGTTATAAAGCAAATATTTTTAATACATGCTAGGAATGATATCATCCACGCGACTTATACTCCAACCAACTAAACTGATCAACTGAAACGGATCACTTATACGCCGATAACAATATTTATTAGGTACCTAGGTAATTTAAAGGACATTGCCATTGTTTGTATGGAGTTTGGTCCAAGTGCTGTCCAGAAACAAAAGTGCATTGAGTTCCTTGGATCAACATAAAGCTCCGAACCTAACATACTCTTCAGAGCGAACCTAGGGTTTCCTTAAAAAAATATTTTTTAAGATTGTTCATATTGCTGTTTTCTGCCATTACATGACTACCGATGTGGCGCGGCGGGCTAATGTCCACCTGAGACGTAGGAGGTTGCGGGCTCGATTCCCGCCATGGGATAAATGTTTGTACGATCTGCAAATATTTATTCCGGGTGTTCTGGGTATTTTCTATATATACAAAATAAAAATATCTATGTATCTATGACCCCCTAAGGTCATAGGTTCAAATCCGCTCGTGCACCAATCAATTTGTTTGTTCGTAAACTCTGTGCGCAATGCCAGTGCTCTCAAACGGTGAAACAACATCGTGAGGAAACCAGTTAGTATTCTAGCAGCGACGATGGGCTCACAACCTGTCACATTATGGAATACCACCAATACTATCCCGATGTCAAAAATAAATAAAAAACCTGGTTACTAAATTCAACGAAATTATATTTCTTACAAAAACTTAACAATAAATGAGTGATCCTATAAAACTACAAAGTAAATTGTAAAAAGTATGTACGTAACTATATATAATTAATATAATTCCTCGGTAAAGTGACGGTGAAAACGTCGTAAAGAAAGCTTACTCCATCAAGACCCTGTCACTACAACGTCCCGCTGATAAAAGCTCGATTGAAAAAGTGGCTTGCATAAAATAAACAATTAAAAATTGATAAAATTTAGAAAAAAAAGCACGTGAATATAAATGCGCCATGATTGATCACCATATTTGTTACGTCATAATGCTATAGCTATTTAATAACAGTACAGCGTTTACGGCTATTGCAATGAGTGAAAACTAACATTTTGACGTCACACGCGCTCGGTATTGTTCGGGAGCTGTTGGCGTGTTTTTGGTACTGGATTCAAAAATTATTTTTTATTTTGAAATAACTTTTGAATTATTGCGAAAAAAATATAAAAAAAATAGTTCTGTTATCCAACTTATATATGATCTTTCCATTTACCGCAAAAAAAAAAACAAATCAAAACCCCAATTATCTGCCGAACAAGTGCATGTCGCAATAGGGTCTGTCGAAGTAGTGGTCTTTCGAAGGTGTGTGTTGTCGAAGTATGTTCAGTCGAAACAATGACTTGTCGAACTATGTATTTTCGAAGTTAACGTGTCGAAATAATAACCTGTCGAAATTCAGTGGTACACTCGGTGAATCGGAATACATGAATTAAGATTGTACAAAGAAGTAAATACTCATACCTTTGAAGCACGGTATCTTACAGCAAGTAAGTGATAAAACCATTATTTATGATATTAAATTTTTTGACGACCGAGAATCTGTAACATTTTATTTGGATAAGAACTAAAATATTTACAAGTAATTCAAGTATTTATAATAAGTACCTGTACTTATACAAAATACATGTATGAATGGTAATGCTGATAATTCGTTTGAGGTATGAACCAAACTAAAACAACTGAATAAATTTAAAAAGCTTAAGATTTAATCAGTCTGAACAGCTAAGGTAGGTCCTGGGTGTAGACTGAACTAAACTTTAACAACAGCCTTGCCAGAGTTTTCTCCGTTCAACATTCCCACGAACGCGTCGAACAGATTATCGAAGCCTTCAGTGACGTGTTCCCTTGCTTTGATCTGACCGCTGCCGATCCACTTAGCAAGCTCGGTCAGAGCCTCCATCCATT
Organism: Electrophaes corylata; assembly: GCA_947095575.1. NCBI lineage: Eukaryota > Metazoa > Arthropoda > Insecta > Lepidoptera > Geometridae > Electrophaes > Electrophaes corylata. The sequence goes on along the minus strand of OX352711.1, from coordinate 9,347,587 downwards.
TATCAGCCCATCTCCACACAAGGAATTCTTCAATCTTCAGCTGCTTAAAAACTATACTTGGTTGGATGATACTAGCTTTCGGCATATTGGTCTCGTTGTAAGTACTGATGCTCCCACAAACAGCGACCCTGCCAAACAGATTCATCTCGCTCAGGACCGTGCTGCTCAACTCTCCGCCGACGTTATCGAAGTAGATATCGACTCCTTCCGGTGCGGCTTCTTTCAAAGCAGTTTTGATGTCAACTTTCTTGTAGTTGAAAGCCTTGTCGAAGCCGAGCTCTTTCTCGAGCCATTCGACCTTGTCGTCAGAGCCGGCGAAGCCTATCACGCGACAGCCCTTGATCTTCGCGATCTGTCCTACGATTGAGCCTACCGCCCCGGCAGCACCAGACACGACCACTGTCTCGCCAGTCTTTGGCTTACACAGTTCCAAGAACCCGAAGTAAGCCGTCACACCAGGCATACCAATCGCGCCAACCCCGAGAGAATACGGCAGTCCTTTCAAGTCTGGCAGCTTGTAAACCTTCTCTTCTGGATTTTGTTTTGGGGCGCTGGGGTTGTCGATGTAGTAGTCTGTCCAGCCTTTGTGTGAAACGACCCTTTCACCGACAGAAAAGTTAGGGTCTTTTGATTCTTGCACAATACCTACTTGGTAACTGAACTGGTCGTATGGCACGGCTTTTATACTGTTGTATGCTCGGAGGTATGGGTCTACGCTGATGAACTCAGCTTTGACCAGGATTTCTCCACTTTTCAGTGCGGGTAGCTCTGTTACTACGATATCGTAGTCGGTCTTTTTGGGTAGACCCTGGAAGTGCTTGTTCACGACGTATTTTCTTGCCTTCACCATTTTGGAATTGTTTATGATTTATTGATTGTAATATTCTGAAGAAATCTTCTAATCTGTAGAAGAAAGAAAGAAATATATCAGTTTATGACAAAACAACTATTTTTGCTCTTTTTCAACCCTATATCTATCGAATCCAACCCCTTGTCCAATTTTATTTTTATGCGTAGCTACAACAACCTTAAGACCTACCAAATTTAATGCATATTGTAATATGTATATGAACCAGAATAGTAGTAGTGACCCTATGTAACACACCAATGTTACATCTGTTTTCCGCATCTGATTTTATAATATTTATGTTGCAAAATGCTAAAGTATAGTTATAATAGAGTATTAGTAGGTATAGTTACCATCTCTTAAGAACCGAAGCATGAAGGAGATTAAAAAAGTAATGCCATTATAATGTCAAGAATCTAAATGGCATTCTTTTTTTAATCTCCTAAAAGTAATTTTAAAATCTTTTAAAATTAGACAAACAACATAAGTATAAATACTTCTTCACCTATAACCATTCGTTGTACTGTATTTTACAACATCATCGTTTGTGTTATAAATTTAACATACCTACTTAGTAGGTAGGTCTATTATCACACAATGAACATTAATGCCCTTGAATTCAATTTGATGTCGGCCATCTTGCTTATCACATCACAAACAAATAACATATCCTTTCCAACTAACCTTGATTAGCCAAGTCTATTCACCGATTGAATGATACTACAAAACACGAATCATCACATTAAGTACTGTTGACTTTTATCACGGTTGGTACTTACCGAGATATAAATAAAAACCGGCCGGCGTGACAATCGTGTTCTCTCGTTAGAGAGTACTATATTCATTGATCGTGTTTGGCTTAGCTAGATAGAGTTGTTCATACGTGAATCGGCATTCTCAGCATTAACTGGCGTTACGAAGCAAATATTGTTAATACATGCTAGGAATGATATCATCCACGCGACTTACACTCCAACCAACTAAACTGACCAACTGAAACGGATCACTTATACGCCGATAACAATATTTATTAGGTACCTAGGTAATTTAAAGGACATTGCCATTGTTTGTATGGAGTTTGGTCCAAGTGCTGTCCAGAAACAAAAGTGCATTGAGTTCCTTGGATCAACATAAAGCTCCGAACCTAACATACTCTTCAGAGCGAACCTAGGGTTTCCTTAAAAAAATATTTTTTAAGATTGTTCATATTGCTGTTTTCTGCCATTACATGACTACCGATGTGGCGCGGCGGGCTAAAGTCCGCCTGAGACGTAGGAGGTTGCGGGCTCGATTCCCGCCTTGGGATAAATGTTTGTACGATCTGCAAATATTTATTCCGGGTGTTCTGGGTATTTTCTATATATACAAAATAAAAATATCGATGTATCTATGACCCCCTAAGGTCATAGGTTCAAATCCGCTCGTGCACTAATGGATTTGTTTGTTCGTAAAATCTGTGCGCAAAGCTAGTGCTCTTAAACGGTGAAATAACATCGCGAGGAAACCAGTTAGTACCTATTCTAGCAGCGACGATGGGCTCACAACCTGTCACATTATGGAATACCACCAATACTATCCCGATGTCAAAAATAAATAAAAAACCTGGTTACTAAATTCAACGAAATTATATTTCTTACAAAAACTTAACAATAAATGAGTGATCCTATAAAACTACAAAGTAAATTGTAAAAACTATGTACGTAACTATATATAATTCCTCGGTAAAGTGACGGTGAAAACGTCGTAAAGAAAGCTTACTCCATCTAAGACCCTGTTCCAGGCACTACAACGTCCCGCAGATAGAGGCTCGATTGAAAAAGTATCCTGTATAAATGATCTACAATAGATGCAAAGATCCTGTTTTCTTTTTATTACCTACTCAATAAAGTTGTTTTTTCCTCATGTGATTAGTATCTACTATAAAAACTGTCAGTCTGTAGGTTAGCTTTACCAAACAGTGCACTTATGCACGGGGTTCATAGGCGATCCGGGTGTACATCGGAATTCTCGAGCGAAGTCGTGTGAATTAGAGAGTGTCCCTATGACCCTGAGACGACCAGGCGAGTGGACAGCAGTCTTCAACTTGTTACGCATTGCTTCTGGTCGCATTGCACCGCACCAGACCTGAATGAATTAATATCTTGATTTGCATAAAGTACTTACATAGTAGATAAGCAGATACTATACCTACGTCGGCCGATGTGGCGCGGCGGGGGAAGTCTGCCTGCGACGCAGGAGGATGCGGGTTCGATTCCCGCCTTGGGATAAATGTTTGTACGAACTGCAAATACTTATTCCGGGTGTTCTGGGTATTTTCTATATATAATAAAAAATATCTATGAATGTATAATGTATTAAGTAGTCATCTAGTAGGTACCGATAACACAAGCTCTGCTTAGCTTGGGGCTATACGATGCTGTGTGAATTGTCCAGCACTATTATATTATTAAATACACTTGACGAGCATTTTAATGGTCAAATAATCCTTACCGAAAAAAAATCCTGGCAAAATACCTAATTTCAATAAATTTCGATAGTTTTCCCACAGGATGTAACGAAAATATTTAAATTATCATGAAAGGTCAGCAGTTGCTTAAAATAAAAAGTCCAGCTTTAAAAAAAAAGAGCCATCACATGATAGTTTCATGTAAGTATTTTTGTGATTAAACTGGTTAATCATTTCTGACAATTTCATATTTTCACCATGACAGGGCTAAAATTCTGGGCATGTCAGGAAAATTCGTGTCATCGGCAACCTTGCCAGATAACCTTGTAGGAATTATCTTCGACATGTTTGGTCTGAATTTCTGATTTATCAAGAGCTAAATGTCAATATTGGATATTTCGAGCCAATAATAAAACAAATTCGTCCTATGTTAATGCTGTCGAATGAAATTCATTATTGTATAAACGATTACAATGAATAGGTAGGAATGAAATGCATACACGAATCTACTAAGAAGATATTGTTAGTTGACCGAGCGATCGAAGTGTCTCAGTTTTGGGATAGGCCAAAAAATGCTTTTGTTCTTCTGTTCTTGCCTACCAATTTGATGAATATTGGTACACAAGTTTCTTGATTTACTGTAATTTTTTTATTCGATCGCGATTTTCGCGAAAGGAGGGAAGGTTGCTGTAGTGTAATGTAGTGTGTCGATAAATATATCGACGAATTTCAGTCAAATTAGAGAGGCACGCAAGAACAAGCTGTTGCTAAAAAAAGTCCAAAAGGGGGGATGGGTAGAGTTTGCTGTAGTGTTATAATATGGACGGATTGAAATTTAGGGAAAAGTCAGGTTTGAGTAGTTGTATGCGCACGCGAGGTCTTTTGTTCTTACAGAACCACTAATAGACAAATAATGTTTTCAGCGTAGAGCAAATAGTAGACGAAAAAGTGGGACCCGTCACAGTTTTATCTGTGAATGCAGTTTTATAGGCCTTGAGAAACTAAAACATAAAGTGCAAAAATTTTTTTTCTACGGCCAAAACTGACTAGGTTATGGGCAAAATACCGAACGAGGCTCACTGACCGCGCGAACAGCCTAGCGTTGAGATATTGTGACGTCATGTCACAATGACCCAGCGCTAGCCGCCGAACCCGCGCGGTTTTATTAAAAAAAAATTAATTTAAACCAGAACACGACCCGCGCAGATCGAGTGAACTTTAATAAAATAATGGTGGAGAGCGCGAGCGCGGGCGAAAGAGAATCGAGACGTCACGGTTCCCTGACATGAGCTATCCGGCCGCCCCGCGGTTGGCTTGTACAAAATGTGTAATATCTTCGCAACCAATGGAACGATTTCAATGATTTAAAAACTATCGTACCTAAACAAGTAAAAGGAACCCATTACATAGATGATATATGCATTTTCCGACTTGGTACGGGAACTCATTAGTTGTTACGGGTTTATCTTATCTCCTTGACTGTGAATGTCGTTTTTCTTATCAATATGTGACGGTGCAAAATATTGAAAGTTTTTGATGATTTCACGCCAATGATACAGCATTATTTATATTTATGATACTTCTAGTCTAGGAACAAGCATATGGCCCATCCCCTATAACAAAGCATTCCTTATGGTCACGATGCACCTTACTAAGGCATACTGGTATTATGTCTCGAGTATCTGTAATTTTTCCGGCACCCACACCCTTACAAACCGGAACACAGTAATGCGAGCATCACTTCTTGGCGGCTGAAATAAGTACGGTGGTAATACTTCCCCGGACGAGCCCTTTCACAAAGAGCTGTACTACTACTGCTGTGTTCGGTACCTGAGCAAAGTTGAGGAAGAATAATTGCGTGTGAGTATGGTTGAGCCCTGGGAGCGTTTCCTCTGCAATTCCATTCCGTTGCACCCAGTGTAGGTAGGCACGAAACGCTTGCTTCACACCTCCATTGTCTGCTATGTTCTCTCCCTAAAAATAATTGAAACTTGAAATCCTTCAAACTACTCTGTCCGATCAGTTAAGTTTGTTCGTGCAAAAAGATTATCCTATTTGTTCCAATCATGGAGCGTTCAGAAATCGGAATAAGCTGTTTCGCTCCCATGTCAATAACCCCTTTGTTATGCACTATGTGTCGAAGTTTTTTCATCAATACACTACCTCTGAGTAAGTCTACAGACTACTTATTCGTAAATATTCAAGTCATACCTTACCTATATTCTATTAGAGTACCTATTTATGAGGACGGGTAACTAACGGCTGAGTGATGAACCTAACCCTTACTCACTAGCCCATTTAGCCTCACTCATTGACTAGTTTGAGTCGGTGACTACTGCCAACGCAAAAGCCGTAATAGCCGGTAACAGTATGTTAACCGAACCAAAACAGATTTTATTCAAATTCAGAATGAAATTACTACTGAATAAAATTACAAGTATCTCTTTAATACATCTTTTAAACTACTAAACCTTGCTTACTTTACTATCAAGTTTGAACTAGTAAGAAAACTACAACTTTTTTTCCTAACGGTATCGATCTACCTGAGTATTAACACCGTCCAGCTTCATATTAACTTCAGGCACCACGTACTGTCCATACTGATCGATAAGACATTGCGCGCGGCGATGAAACGCCTCGATGGCAAAGTCGGACCACCACCGGTGGAGGTTGCCATCGCAGTCAAACAGGCGTCCTTTATCGTCAAACCCGTGGGTTATCTCATGACCTGTCAAATAAAACTAACTGCTAGAATGTCTATTTAATAACCACTATGGAATATACCGATAATATCACGATGGATGGCGAACGTAAAAAATTGGTGCTTTCTGGAAAAGTATACGGAGGATTTTATCCTGATTGTAGACTTCTTAATGTTGATGAAGATTCACTGTAATCAATACAAAAGGGGGAAGTCAAATACCTCGGGATACGACTTGGTATCCTATTGGGGTCAGCAGGTACTAAGGCATGCAATTTCCATTATACTAGGTACTGAGAAACCTGGGCCTAGCACGAATATGTTAGATCATTATAACGTAGGCGTATATTGACATTTGAATTACATTGCTTTGATCGTCAGGATATCAGTGTTCTGTGGCTTCAACAGCTCAATTGGAGTGTTGCCTGGTTGCCACGGTCGCGGTTGCCACTAGGCAGTGCTAGATCCTCAGAGGTGGAATTAAACAAGTTGTAAATAGGTTTAGAAAAAAAAATCGGATAAATAAGCAATAGTTATCTTATCTCGTTTGTATAAGATAACTATACTCTCTCGCTATAAAGTGTGGCATTTTTGAAGGTTATTTTTTATGTTTATAAGAAGAGGAATTCTAAAATTAAATCTATCCTAGTAGGTATCGAAGGAAATAGAGTACTATTCTATACCACAAAAATATAGTATTTTTTTAACTACGTACCAATTACAACACCAATGCCTCCATAGTTGAGTGATCTTGGAAAGTGTCGATGGTAAAAAGGTGGCTGTAGGATGCCAGCGGGAAACATAATCTGATTCTTATTACGGCTGTAATACGCATTGACCACAGCAGGCGCCGTGTTCCATAGAGTTTTGTTAACTGGCTGGCCAATTCTGGAAGGCAATTAAACATTGCGTCAATACACCGAAAATGAACGCCTTATCTCTAAATACGGAAGACCTTTCGGCCAAAACTATGAAATATATCTGGGTTAGCATTCATGTTAAAGTAGGAGAGAGAGCCCGACTCTCATAAACTGGAACGCTGTTATAAGTTAAATTTCACCATTATGATTACCATGAAGTACCTAGAATATAAATCTTTCCGTCATTAAACTATTTTTTAAATAAATCCTTACCGCGATTGCTCCATTTTCGTTAAATGCTGCAAAATATTGAGGATATTCTCAAAATATTTGTCCGGATGTACTTTTACCTCCTTATACCTTTCGTCCAGCTCTTTCTTATTCAGAATGAAATCCGGATAACCTATCCTCAGCATCATAGCATCTACTTTATGTGCAGCCAAATTCTTCGTTTTTATGTCGATCCAATCTGTCATGCGAAGCAGTTCTCTGAAAGATTGTTGTATCTCTCTCGTCATGGTCAGAGTGTCGTTTTTACTGGTTTCATCAAAGTAATTTCTGACGAACATTGATCCTAGAGCCATGCCCATATTAGAATTGACTTGGGCTATGCAGTTCTTCCATCTAGGCGGGGCTTGTTCCCGACCGAATAAGACAAAGAAAAACCTGGAATGTTTTAGGCTTTATTGTTATTTTAAGAAAATATGAGAACTGTTCTTATAAGAATATTCAAAGTCCAGTTAAAGCTGTAGGTCTAAATCCCTTATCTACGGACTTACTGTTGTTTTGCTGATTGGAACCTGTCATCCAAGTTGTTAACTCGATGTCTCACGAACCTCCAAAGAAGATAATTTGATAATATGTTTGGCTCAGTATGATTTATCAGGTTTACTAAATGCTGAAAATTAAACACAATAGTAGGCACTTGTAATAATAGTTGCTCCATAAATGGCTTAAGATTAAGCCATTAGTAAATAACTCACCCTAACATAACTAAGTGCAAACAAAACCACAGTCTCATTAGAGAGTACTGATCTGTTCATTACGATGCACAGGTATTTCCTCCACTTAACTTCCGGCACCAACTCTTCTAGTTCTGTTAGTGTCATTCTTCTGTACAGCTCTGACACGTTCCGCCTGTCTTCAGGAGCTGACGTTATTTTTGCGAGTCTAGAAGTTACATGAGCATTTTTATCGTTGGTGGTCAGTGTTAGATGATTAACCAAGAACTTGATGGAAGTTGGTGATTGATAAGACAAGATATGTTCGCGAAGGCAGTCGATAGCTCACTTTTTTTCAAAATCGATGAGTTCACTGGCACTTCTTTCTACTTTACCAGGCTCGCCTCCTAGAAGTTTTGCTATCTTTACAAGATAGCCTCTATATGCAGCCAGGTAAGCTGCGTTAGAGTCTTGGAGAAAGTAGTCTCGCGTGGGCAAACCTGTTAGGGAAAAAGGTACTATTACGTATGTCAAACCTGAGGTGGTGATGACAATTGGAGTAAGGCGCTTACTAAATAATGTTCAATAACTGGATTCAGAAGATTCGGTTATCTTGCGACGAAATAGGCAGACGAAACGTCGGTATCTTAGCGGACATTAAAAACTGGCTGGCTTACAGACTGGCCCATGCTGTAAGGAATGGCATAAACAAACAAAATAGCTATACCTACGCAACAGTGGGTTGTGAATTACGGGCTTATCTTCATTATATTTGCATTCAGATGTAGCTATTTTGTTGTTTTTACAAATAATTTTAAGATTTATATCACATTATCATAATATCTACCTATATACTAATAATACCTATAAATAATAATACCGAGGTAAAATTTGTGAGTTTGTGAGGTTCTAGGGTAATCTCTGGATTTATTGAACCGATTTTGAAAACTCGTGAGTGATATACGCTATACATTAACCCGAAAAATTAAAAAACTTTCGTAGAAGTCGGATTTGCAAAGTAAGTCATAGGAAAAACGGTCGAACGAAATCGTTTCTTACGAACGCTGCCTGAGCGATGTGGGTTGTATGATTGAGTTTTAGAGAAAAGCTATGGAGCTTGATAATGCCTACAAAAAAGTCAGAGACAGCATTTGTCTAACATTAAGTCAAAAAAGTAGTTTTTTATATAAAAAAAATGTAAATCGTTAGATCACGCTTATTGATCATTATTATCAACAATTTTGAATTCATATCAAAATAAGTAAATTTATCGTCTGAAGTGTTCAAAACAAAATAATTTTCCCTTTTACTGCATATAATTTGGACGAATGGTTAGAGATGATTCCATACCATACCTGTCTATTTAGTGATAATACTGAGTAATCTACTGAGTGATAAACATTGTGATATCTCTATTAGAAGGTTTTTTTAACACCTTAACACTATTTGTGATGAAACAACACGTTTCATCACAAATAAAAATGTTAACCACCCTGGTGGCCACTTACTTACCTAAACTCGTTTGGTCAAACTGAATGACGAACTCATCAGATTTCTTGATATCAGGGCCAACCCATTGCGAAATCAGGATATCATTGTTGTACAACCTCAGTCGTGCCATTAGTTCCAGCCAGTCAAATTTATCAGAATTCCAACTGTCCTGAAGTATAGGCCAACCACCAAAATGATCTAGTAAATCTAAAAGTGGTTGATGACTGCGCTTCTGAAGTATGTTGTAGTTCATACATGATTTGAATAAGAATCTTGCTTTCATCGTAGCGTCACCATTCGCCGGGTCATTGTTGTCATGATGTAAGTCTTCAAGCAGGTTTTCCTTTATGATACTCATAGATTCAATATCTTGCCTTTTCTTTTTTGCATTGACATACATTTGAAGCTTTCTGCCGTGTCTCATTTCTTTTAATATTCTTCTATCTACATATTTTTCTCGACGATCATCAGTGTTTTTGGATCTTTTTACTTTAGGTTTGTTTAGTGTTTTGCTTTTGATAAAATACCTTTTCAACGTTTGCTTCATTTGTTTTATTGGTTTGGTAAATTCTTTCGATTTAAAGTCTAAATATCTTCTGATTCGATTTACTATTTCAGTATTATTTTTGTTATCTGTCAAACAACGGCAACGAAAATCATCCCATGTTATATTTTCTTTTGGTTTATTTTTAATATCTTGTGCAAGATTAAAACTGGGCAAATCTAAATTCAGAAAGTTATCTTTTAAATCGAGATGTGCTCCTGGATACTTGCTTGTTATATGTTCTTTAGGCTTGAATTCAAGTAGCTCTTTAAGAACTATATCTAGGTTTTCTCTCAGCATTTCAAAAGTGTCGTATCTAAAACCAAATGTACCTAGGTTATTATTATATCAAAACGTAATAATACTTCGTTTGTTTAAATACTAACTTTGCTCTTACCCTGCTTTATCGGCGGGTATTGGGTTTAGAGCGGGCCAATTACCGCAAGCATATTGATAGAAATCATGGCATGGATCAGCTTCAGCATCCATATACTGCTTCATTATATTAGCTTGAGTATGTCTTATAGTTTCTTTATTACCTTGTCCCTTCCAAAATGCGTGAATACCTTCTCACAAAAAAAGATCAATCAGTATTTATAATTTTTTTACGGTACCTGCCGACTGTCTGACTAGCAACAAACGCACATCCGAAACCAAACCCAAAGATGATATAAGAGCGTGAAATTTGGAGGGTTACTTTCTATTCTAGTGTGAAGGTGCTCTGAAAAAGGAATTCTTAATAGCTTAATTAACATTGATAAATATTTAGGTACTCATGCAAAGTAAGAAAAATGTTTATAACATCACAAACGTGAATCAAAAAAGTATTCAAAGAACTAGGTACGACTCTGAATGTATGAATAGATAGCGTGGATAGTGACCTTGACTTATTATTGTATAGCTAAGCGGTCAATTGTATAATAGGATTTGCAACTTGCGACACAGTCGACATCAATTTGCCTTGAAAATCTAACCAGATAAGTGAATAGTCTATACAAACGTGCCCAAAAAAGTATCATCATCTGCCGTAGAAGTATGGTTGTAATTCTAAATATATTTTTCTAATAAGAAAATTGAACAATGATAATGTGGACCTGATTATTCTTTTAAAGCTGTTTTCTAATTAACGGTGCTTAATTTACCTTATCTACCGGCCTTATTTGCATCGTCGTCAAACGTTTATAATCTAGTTATTTTAACTTTGGCACGGATTTTCCTGTTTTGATGTTAAAATAATTAAACATTGACGTAATTATAATTGTTAATACGTTGTGTATTTGTTACCTACCAGTACACCATCATCGTAGATTTTGTATGAAGTGACTTAGAGAACGAATCACAAATGGACAACAACATTTCCTGAGTACATAACAGTAACACTGTAGTCACCAATCCGCTTGTTAAGCGTAGTAACCAGAACGGGGGAACAGGGGAACCAGAACATGAAACAAAATCGTTCTTCCTGTAATACTATAGGGGAGGCCTATGTCTGTTATAACTGCGGGACATAGCCCGCAGCATACTTCTTCAGGCTTATGAAGATGCGTTACCTGTGTACGGTTTAATCGTTTTATACATATGCGCTGAAGAACCCATTTCTCCTTCCTCTAGTTCCGGTTGTCCTCGCACTTGCTCGACCACATCGTCAAGTGGTCCACGGTCAAGGTGCGGCTCCGGACGACCTAGTCTGAAAATCCAAAGGTTGCTGAAAAAATATGACTCTTGTTTTTTGCCACTATACCACCTATAATAATAATTAGGCAATGATCAATTCATCGAAATTAGAGAGCATAAAAAGCATTTGTGTTCCCTGGGCTCTTTACCCCATTAAAATTTCTGGTTCTCTTAGTTTAACCGATGAACCGAAGACTATAAAGATCGTGAGAAGTCGGTGGATCGGGGGTTCAAAATAGCTTTTCTTGAAAGTATATGGGGAAAGCCTTATGCCACAAGTTTTCCTACCAGTGTCTCTTAAATATACCTGTCAATACTATCATCATCGTCGTACTGATTCCCGGCTTCTGAGATTTCAAACTCTTCATCATCAATCTCGCTTTCGTTTTCATCATCAAAATTTTTACCACTCTCATCATTATGTTTTTCATATGATTTATTTTCTTCACTGAAAGCATATACATTATTATTTGCTGACAGCGATCATTTTGATGTTTTTGGTGTTGGATGGAAACTCGAATTGGTTACCCACAGGATATCAATAGCGAACCCTAGGCTTTATTTTAATTACTTAGTAAAAAAATATTAAGTAAACGATTAAAGATTTTGATCCGAAAGTAAACATTTATTGATTTTTTATCTCCTTCAATCCCTGAAAAACTTATTACTACACTAATTTTGCTATAAACTTACTCAGAGTCACGAGCAGTAAGTGTGAAATTACTCATCCGTTTTACTCTCGTTGACTCATTGTTTTCAGTCTCAAGACTACCCCATAAAAAATCACTAGTCAAATTTTCTTCACGCACTTCTTTCCAATCCTCCTCATTCTTTTGTGTAAGGAATATCTCGTCATGAGGAAGAAATGAGGTGCGAAACCCTTGGAATACGTCTCTTTCCTCAGGATCCACAGCTTCTAATATCGTGTAGATTTTAGGAATGTTCTTAACGACATATTGGTCTGATGGATCACCTAAAGAATCCCCAGAGTTATTGCCTGTAAAGTAGACAACTGCAACAAGCGCAGTTAGAGATATAACAGCTATGAAACGGCACAAGTTAGCACTATTTTTGGATGTTTTTATAGATATGTCTTGTGGACATTGCGTGTCCACGCGCGTCATGGCGATTTCTGACTGACAAGGCATGACAGTACTATTAGGTTTGTAGCTGAAGCCAGCTGGAGCCCCACGTAGGTCAAACTATTTTAAGAAGATTGTAAAATTGACCCTGCGCGCACTCTGAAGATGCGAGTAAATTGATAGAATGAACCACGTGATAAATTACCTGTTTCTATGGTAATTAATTATGGTTAGAAGATTCTCTAATTTTATAACGGACCTTCTACAACGGACGAAGAAGAAAGTTGTATTTTTACTATACTATGCACAGAAACATAGTAGTATGGACACACTAAGTGAAATTGACTTTCGTTTTTCTGTGCGCATTGCACATCGTTACAAACAGTTACAAATTACTGTAGTGTAGGTGTACCTAGACTTTTAGGTACACCTAGTCCTCATTGTTTTCTTTTGCTACTTGAACGTTGTAATATATACTTTCCAAACCTATCCTCCATGGTAATTATGACATTAATGTCATCATTAAACGAAAATAAAAGCAACTGGGCCTTCAAAATAGCTTGTTTTTTTCATTGTTATTTTTTTAAATATCTTCACGATGATAACATTTTCAGAACTAACGAAACAAATACATTATATAAACGATTTAATATTGTCTGATATGGTGTACGGTAAGTTAAAACTCATTTTAACAATAATAATATTTTCACCAGCACCCACACTCTTTAAACCGGAACACAGCAAACTGCTGGCCTTACGATGATTTTTCCTTCTTCGATCCTTCAAACCGAAACACGTCAATGCCGTTTGGCGGCAGAAAAAGGTGTATCTAGTGATAGTATTTCCCCGTACGAATCCTTCACAAAGAGCCATTCTACTACGAATCGAAAAGTCGTCATGTGTAAAAGACCTAAGAAACACCATGAGTGTGATTTCCAATAACAGTTTAGTAAGAGATATTATGTTTCTAGATAGTGATGCAGATACTGGAGAGGAAGCGACCAGTTTCAGTCAACATCTGCTCGCTACAAAGTACTGGTTCTCTCGAATATCCTGGGCAAATAAGGAGCGTTACATCTTAGCCTTGCTTGAAGACGTTCGAAGTGCTTGGGCTCTTTCCCTACTCTTGAAATCCATGTGGAACTGTCGCCCAAAAGACGCTGTTTCCTCTGCAAACGAGTAAGTAATTTTTCAACCGACATAAAGAGGAGGTTCTCAGTTTGAGAAAATCCGTATACGGTATGTATACGTATACGGTCCGTATACGGTCACAAGAATTACGGATTTCAGGAAACCAGTATGGAGTACCTACGATCAAGTGCCAATGGATCACAACAGAACTGCAATGCCAATAACTGCTCTTGCTCAAGTGATGAGGAATGATCGCGTGTGGTTTCTCACTCTAGAATCGGTCAGTTTTAGAATTAAGGTAGGTATGCCTGTAGTTTTATACTAGCTTCCACGGAATAGGAAGCTGTTTATTAAAATGCGATCGTGGAACTTCGGTCGACAAACTTGTATCAGTTATATCGAGAATTTATCCCCTTACTGCATGAATTATTAAAGATGTAAATAAAAAATTTTTTGTTTGTACATACTTGTTTATTTATCTTTACTGAACATAAATCAAGCAAAAAAAATTTTTTTTTATTGGTACTCATGAAAATTAATGAAAGAGCCATATCTGGACTCGTATGCATACAAGTGAAAATCAAGTAAGTCATATCTGGCTTTGCATGCATAGCTGTTACTTTTTGTGAAAATCTTTAAAGCAATTGCGCTTATCATTATAGCACAAGAACACCTCACATTTTTCACATTTTGTGTAACTGCGTAACTTTGAGCACAACCGCCGATAGTTTTGACCCAAATGAGAAAATGATGAAAGTAGCTTGCAAGTTCAGCAAAGGTGTATCATCATCGGAAATATCGGAGTCAGACTCGGGTCTGATACATGCTTTTTTTGGGTGAACGGGAAATGGGAGGTTCGTATTCTAGGTCAGAATCGGAAACTAGGTCATCTTCGCCCAAAGACCCATTACCTAGTATAGTATTTACGTGATTGTTACTACCATAAAAGCCTGCAGGGTCCATTTCTACAAAGCATAATAAAGCCGCCTGAGTGCATGGGAAGCCATATTTGATGGGCAGTATTTTGACGGGAACGCATACCAAGCCATATTTGGAGTTTGCAAAAAACAGGTCAAAAATCAAACAAAACCAAAACTATTTACAAAATAAATTTACTGTTATTGTAGTCGATGATTCAAAGGATAAAAAACATATTTTATTGAAGATCACAATTACTTTATTGCCTTTGTTTTTTTACTGATAAAAGTTTCACTCAGACGTGCACCTTAGTTGCCGGCCGCACTGTGAAAGAACCTCAAATATTTTTGGGTCTAATGAGTTACCACAGACCAAAACTATACGATTCGTTTTACAAAGAATCACTTCTTATGATACAATTTATATTACTATGATTAAATAGTTTCTTAAAGCATAAAAAAATAACAAACTTTAGAAGCCATAAATGGATTTGTATGCGGTAAGGGGCTAAGTAACATTTTATTTATCGATACTCCCATACTTGTGATGCTCCTTTGAGACTGTTTTTTTTAAGTGAATTTCTAATGAAACAAGCAAATGTGGTTAACATTAGGTACCTATAATAACAGAACATTGCCTCGCTGGTCACGCTCGTTAACGTACTCTCTAATGTACTACTCTGCGTCCATTAACCTGACGCATATAAGTGCTAAGCCTCGTGTGCCTGTAATTACACCGGCACCCACACCCTTTAAACCGGAACACAGCAAGCAAGCTGCTTGGCGGCAGAAATAGGCATGGTGGTAGTACTTCCCCGGGCGAGCCCTTCACTAAGAGCTCTACTATTTCGACTATCACTATCATCAGTTCATCTTGTCCAGGAAGCCCAAGCGATGGTGCTATGTGAACTGCTCACCATATCTGGTGGGCCGATAATGTGGGTAGTACTGCGGCGTGCACAGGTTAGTGATATTTTTAAATGCAGTTTCAGTTTTTTCATTTTTTATTTCACCAGGCTTTTTTATGCTTCCACTAAACTAACTGGAGTAACTTCCAGGAATTATTTTATCAGGGATGACCTGATAAAATGTCATCTCAAAAATCAAGCGTTTTTAGAGCACTTGTGCCTGCTGTGGTACCTGGGGATAAAAGTAGAAAAGATAAATAAATAAATAAATATGCTAGGACATTTTTACACAACTAATCCCAAACTAAGCATAGCTTGTACTATGGGAACCAGATGACTGACTGAGAATACTTATTATGTACTTTTTTTTTGTAAATACATACATAGAATACAATACAACACCCAGACACAGAACAACATCTATGTTCATCACACAAATGTTTGTTCTCGGTGGGGATCGAACCCACCACCTACAGCGCCGAAGGCAGGGCTATTACAAACTGAGCTGTGACAGCTGTTACAATAATGTGATCATTTTTTTTTATAAAATATATAAAGTGAGCCTTCGCCAAGAATGCCAACTAGCTCTTAACTTACACACCAGGTGCTGTACGAGCGGTACCGTGACCTGCAGTTCCAAAACCTGCAGGAGTGCATAGTGGTTAATGATCAGCCCATTGAGAAGTCGCCCCAGCAAGCTTCACCTGAGAAAGTTAGTAATTCGCTATAATATCGATCATTATGAAGGTCATGGAAATGCGCGCGATTTATTTCTTAACAATTGTAATACCATAGCGGGACTCATGTTGGACGCTATTTGCATCATCCTCTAAGACCTATTTTACAACATGAACAATGAATAAATGATTATGATTATGACTTCGCTCGCGTGAAATTATCACCATAGAAACTTCAACCCCTGCTGTACCTGCTTAAGCCTGAAATTTCAAGCCTGTAAGACCTGTGGTTTAGGCTGTGCGTTTATATGTCAGTCAGTCAGGAGAAAGAATCTTATAATTGGTAAATCCTAAAAATCGAATTCTAATAGATTGATCTAATAGATTTGTTATTTTGCTAACATTGATATGGAGGCACTTGATGCCCTTTCGACCACGGTTTTATCGGTCTCACTTTCTATACATTTTCCGGAACAAAAGCCTAACGTTAATTCAGGTTACAAATATACTTATATATTAGTACTAGCGGCCGCTCGCAGCTTCACCTGCGTGGCAGTTTTTTCCCGTTCCCGTTATTTTTTCGGGATAAAATCATAGTAGCTTTATGCATGCAAAGTCTTAGCCCGATCGGTTTAAAATTGACAAAGTTTCATTCCCTATGTTATCCCCTTGGGGGTAGAATTAATCAAAATCCTTTCTGAGCGGATGCCTACGTCATAACATCTACTTGCATGCCAAATTTCAGCCCGATCCGTCCAGTGGTCTGGGCTGTGCGTTGATAGATCACTATGTCAGTCAGTCAGTCAGTCACCTTTGAGTTATATAATTATTTAGATAGATAGATAAAGTTCCTTTCAGGGAAAGAAAGAAACGCCAGTTCGTAAGTCGTCTCTTGGAGCATCCGACGCCAGCAAACAGACTCCGCAGCAGCCAGGACGTGCCCAAAAAGAGGTGAAAACTATAAATTTTGCTACTGTATTGTTTATTATGCATCATCATTGTTTATTATTTTTGAGTAGTAGTAGAGCTCTTAGTGAAGGGCTCGTCCGGGGAAGTACTACCACCATGCCTATTTCTGCCGCCAAGCAGCTTGCTGTGTTCCGGTTTGAAGGGTGTGGGTGCCGGTGTAATTACAGGCACATGAGGCTTAACACCTGTATGCCTCAGGTTAATGGACGCAGAGCTGTGTATTGTAGGGTACGGTCCTAACTAACGTGACCTACAAGGCAATGCTTTGTTATAGGCTATGGTAACCACTTAACATCAGGTGGGCCATACGCTTGTTCCATCAGCAAATTGTATAAAAAAAAACATTGTCATTGCCTATACATTTTGGGATTGTCAGCTCAAGTTTTGTATACTTGACGCTAGTCATTTGTCTTTTTGGACAACATTTGCACGAGTAGACCAGCGATGTTGGAGTTCATACAAAGCTTTTGTCAAAGCCTAGTAACTAGTTTCGCCAGGACTGACAGGTGGGCAGTTTTATTTCAGTTGGATGCCAACTTAGCTGCGTGGAACGCGACGATAAAGTCTTTAAAAGATACCCAGAAACTGGAGGAACTCGAAATGATTTTCAATGATGGCACCAAGAGAAAGATTTGGAAGGTCAACCGTCCGAAGCCCGAGGCTATTGAGACGGTGGATTTCGTAAGTTACCCCTATACTTTTCATTTACTTACAACTTAGGGTTATACTTTGAAAGTCAGCAACATTAGAGTGTTGTAAGGAATACCCTAACACCTTATAGGGAAACTACACCCTTTGTTTTTATTAAATTGAGGCTGTCCCCTTGTAATTGTAAGTAAATGTCATTAAATTTTTTGAACAAATCTGTCAAGTACGCGATGTCTGCTGAGCTTCTTAAAATATTGTCTGCCTACATTGATAGGATTCACTATCGAAAGCAAATAGATTTTGGTGGACCCCGCTTACGAATCGTGAACCCATACATTGATAGGATTCACTATCGAAAGCAAATAGATTTTGGTGGACCCCGCTTACGAATCGTGAACCCCCATTGTTTTGACACGCCAACCTAGACCCCCGTCGAGTCTCCCGTGGACCCCTGGGGGTTCACCTGAACTACTTTGGGAACTAAAGCTCTGTACGTTCCATGAGAATTCGGAAGTGGTCTTAATACACCCGATATAATCAATCAAATTAAATTTCTATAGTTGCAACTTCTACCTGGATCGATTGCTAAACGCGTGCTATCGTACCTACCTCGCCCCCAGTTGGGGGACTATGCGCGTGTCAACAAGTACTGGGCGTATCTCGTCGATGAGTTACGAGCGGAGATCACTGCTAGGCAGAAGATCGACATGGACTTTGACAAGTTGAAGGTGAGTTCAGGTTCACAATATAAATAAAAACATAGGTATATCATCACAGCTTTAGTTCCTCAAGCACGGTAGATATCCGCTCAAATTTGTCAGTCGTCTGCGTCCGTCGTATCATCGTATGGCACGTTCCTAACAAGTGACCTATGAGGCAACACTTTGTTATAGGCGATGGTAACCACTTAACATCAGGTGGGCCATCTGCTTGTTCCATCAGCAAAATATCGGGTTACGACTGGTTTTTACTGAAATTTTAATATTTTTAACTTACCTATATTATTTTTTTGCCTACCAATTTTTTACTTTACACAATGTGCCTAATACGCACTAATCATTCCAAATAATGGTCAATTGGTCTTCTACAACCTTACTTTTAAGATTAGTGATAAGTGCACATGTTTATAACTTTTGGGCGCTTTGGTTAGTGCTGTAAGCCCAAATTGTGTTTATTTTAATAAATAAATAAAATAAAATAAATTATAATTAATACTCTCTCATCTTCTTGGCATCTAGACTAAGAATATTTCAGGCAGGTTTGAACCCTATTTATTCTGATCCTTACTAGGATGTTATGCTGCGCCACGACAACAGCTTAGAGTTAGTGGAACAAATCGATTTCCCAGCAGCCCCACCGAGCTCTCAGGTCAACTTTAGCACTGTCGTCTCCACGAAACAACCACCGCCTCCCAGCATCAAACCCAGCGAGAAGTCTGCCGGTGTATATTCTCTGCGGCGTTTAATAAACGAGAGCCTGAATAAGACTGCCACTGTAAGTTACTTTGTTCTTTGTTGTGGCAATGTGAGCAGTTACTAAAGCTATGTCAGTATTTCTTCAGTATTGATTCGACGACCGATGTGGCGCGGCGGGTGACTGTCCGCCTGCGACGCAGGAGGTTGCGGGTTCGATTCCCGCCTTGGGATAAATGTTTGTGCGATCTGCAAACATTTTTTCCGGGTGTTCTGGGTATTTTCTATGTATAAGAAAAATATCTATGTATGTAATATATTGTATTAAGTATACCAGTCATCTAGTACCCATAACACAGGCTCTGCTTAGCTTGGGGCTAGATGATGCTGTGTGGATTGTCCAGCATTATTATTATATTATTAATGAGGATGACATCGTTAGCAATTTCTCTTTTACGCACTACTCTCTTGTCTGTGGTACTGAATCTTTGAACAGTCTGCTGGAATGCATTTGATGTGACATTTTATCAGTGAGAGACTACTGCTATTATGACTACTGCATGATGATTGTAGTCATCGTAGGTTTCTTTATCGAGCCGATATGAGCAAGTCCTTAGGTGATTTCGGCATATAAAGGCTTTGTCAGCTGTGATAAGACAATGACGTCAGGCGTCAGCAATTTATTTTAAGAAAGTTGTGCTGTCAATGCAATTATTTTGCGGCAATTTCTTACTGCAATTTAAACGCTCCCCCCTACAAGAGCCTTTTTTCCGTTACATAAACATATATAATAATAATAATAATAATAATAAAACTCATTTATTTCCTTTTACAAAGTTGGTACCTAGATAGGTATGTGAATACAGAGTCTAGGAATTATCTGACAAAAAAAACAACATACAACGTACCCACTTTGCAAGGGACTGGAGCTTGAAAGGGGTTTGTTAAAACCTGTAATACAAGTCTCCAGGTCCTCCCACCATGGACATTGGATCTTATTTATTTTGACCTTTACCTAAAAGTTTAAACATTTAAAAAGGTACAAAGAGAGATAAGAGGCGCAAAGGGCCTAAGTGTGAGTGAACGGGTATGAGTGTGAGTGAGTCTGAGTGTATGTGAGGGTGAGTGTACGTGAGTGTGAGTATGGGTGAATTTGGATGTGTTTAATATGTGTAAGAGAGGTTTACTGATTATTTAAGTAGGTAAATCAAGTACAATGATAGCACACCATTTTTTTTTTTTTTTTTAAATACTTATATAAATGTACATAAGTAGTTGTAGATATTTGCACAAAACATCAACAGTGAGAAACGAACCCGCAGCCAACGGCACAGAAGGCAGAGCTACCAAATAAGATGTTATGTAAATAAATAGGTACAGAATGCTTACCACTACTTTACCATATACTTTACCACTACCAATATAACATTCTATTACAAAACAGCAAATCCAGCAACCGATTCGGAAATTGGCCGACCTCACAGATAGATTGGAGAGACGCGGAGCAGCTGATGAGAACCTATGGATGTGGTGTGAAAGCATTTTGAAACAAGTCAAAGATGCTAAGCGGGTTGGAAACGAAAATATGGTTATTATAGATCAAATATACGACTGATGAATAGCGTGCCACTTCGAGCTTCGTCCACGTGAAGTTGTTTTTATACAAACTTCAACCTGTAACGCTGTACACCCGTTTAGGGGTTGAATTTGGGGAATCCCTTTACTAGTACACCTCTACGCACCAATACAAGTCTCTACGATCAGTGATGATTAGGCTGTGCGTTGTTTATATGTCAGTGAGTCAGGACAAAGATTCTTATACCTAACTAGCGGCCGCTCGCAGCTTCACCTGCGTGGCAGTTTTTTCCCGTTTCCGTTAAACTTTCATCCCCTATTTTATCCCCTTGGGGGTAGAATTAATCAAAATCCTTTCTTAGCGGATGCCTACGTCATAACATCTACCTGCATGCCAAATTTCAGTCCGATCCGTCCAGTGGTTTGGGCTGTGCGTTGATAGATTACTATGTCAGTCAGTCAGTCAGTCACCTTTGAGTTATATATTGGCATAGATTCATGCTCGATTTTTTTAAGAGATTAATATTATATCGACGGACTTACATACTTATTGAACTTGAGTCTTACTTAATAAGTAGGTAATAATAATACTATCCATACTTACTATAAATTTGTAAGTATACCTATCTGTTACGTCATAATGTTATACCACTGAAATGATCAGGATGAAATTGAATTGCCACAGGAATAGTTTTGATTTTGAACACAGGTTGAAATTTGAATGAAATTTTAGAATTGAACGCTGAAGCGCGCTATTTCACTCTTTGCCCTGATAACCAGGTCGGCTCGAACAGTGAGGATGGAATACTCCCTCTTGGAAACGAACACTTTCCGTGTCCCATGATGAAACATGCTCTCAAGGTTCCTCTCAGCTCGCCACTTTACAAGGACCCTGCAATGATGTGAGCTATCAACATTTACTATACTCAAATCGTGCTAGAACTAGGTCTTAGTAGAGTTCAGTGGTGTCTGGTGATACACAGCTTGAAGTATCTTGCGCCGCGTTACGCGAGATTAGTGCAGAAATCAAGGCCTACACGCGCCACGTGTTACCGTACAGATAGTATGTTGTAGCGCAACGTGGGACAAAACATGCGCCGGCAAGATAGGTACACTAAGTATGTTAGACCTTACACTTGTTTGAATTGAATCCTGAAGTATGAATATTTGGCAACACCATTAGGAAAATAAGGCAACGAAATATGATTCCCTACAATGAAAGTGTAAAGGTTGATGCCACGAACAAAGTATCCAAGTAGGTATTATTAACGCTTAGGTATCAAAATGTAAAAAAAAAAAAGAAGGTAATTTAAGTATAATTTCAAAGTTATCTAAGTACAGTGAAAAGATATTGTAAATTGTTATATCTTTTACCAGAAATATGTATCTATAAGTGCGCAATGCTCTCAAACAGTGAAGGAAAACATCGCGAGGAAACCAGTCAGTATTGTAGCAGCGGCGATAGGCTAGCAACCTGACACGTACCTATGGAGTACTAATGCAATATGTGGGTACTTACGTGCCAAATGTAATATATTTTTGATTGTTTTTTATATCTTTTACCAGAAATAAGTATATGTGCGCAATGCTCTCAAACAGTGAAGGAAAACATCGCGAGGAAACCAGTCAGTATTGTAGCAACGGCGATAGGCTTGCAACCTGACACGTATGGAATACTAATGCAAAATGTGGGTACGTGCCAAATGGACTCCCTTAAAGATATCCTCAAAGAATCTTGAGTAGTTGCTTCTTGGTAGGCTTTAAGAGATTTGAGGAGATATCTAACGTGCCTGAGGATTAAAGTCGTGATGCTATTTAATTTTTTTGTCATTTTAGACCATCAGTGAAACCTCGAAAAAATATTTCCGAGGCGGCGGTAGCACCAGCAGAGAAGGAGCAAGAGATGAAAAGATACAGTCTTTGGACTCGAGACTTTTCACGTCTCTATCCCGTTTTCAAAATACCTTCTTATCAATCTCCTATTTGATATGTAATGTTAAAAATAATATTAAAAAGTTACCGCGAAACTGGAATGAAATTCAAAATGTTGGCCGTCACGTCGTTTTACAGTGTAAAAACTAAGTAGAACCTATTTAGTAACTCCGTTGAGTTAAAACACATACTGGATTGGTTTTTCCTACTGCTAAGATTGTAAAAGTTATTACCAACAAACACTTGGATTCAACGTAACATTGTTTTATTTATTTTAACTGAAACCATTCTCTGTTTATGTTACAATGCGCATTACTTCCTAAAAAGGCGCGCAAAAATGTAATACTATGTCACAATTCATGCAATATGTACCTACCTACTTACTTATATGAATCAAACATGATCAAACCCTGTGAAATATAATTTTATAATAAACATTGATTTGATGTTGATAAAGACAGTAGTTTAACGATCTATCTACAGCGTTCTATAGGGTTGGTAGGCAATATCTACTACACCACGTTCCTAGATTGAACTGGAGCAAGATTTTATAATAATCTTGATGCAATACAACGTGGATGAAAGAAAAAAATGAAAGCTTCAATGGTTTACCATTCATTTGTTTCATTTGTTTTAACTTATTTGTTTTAAAGTTTTAACTTTTAATAGTGTCAAAAACGATGCAAGGGATCGATATGATTTTGGCGCGTCACAACACGCGGTTTGTCACACTGTGATTCAGTTTAGGAATGGTGCTCAGCCCGGCTAAGATGTGCAGCGCGACAAAATTTTATCTACTCGTTATCTCGTGCAAAATATAGATATCTCGTTATATCTTCCTGTTCTAACATGGCAGTGTCAAAAATCTATCTCGATCTGTCAAAATGAAGATTTAATCGGTGGGTCTTTTATCTATAATTTCTAAAATGCTCATCAATAGAAAAAGTATCTCGTGTCAAGCGCGACATATCCCGCGTTGCACATCTTAGCCCGGCAGAACAGCGCTCTGCAAAAACCTCGAGTCTGAAAACAGCGCGTTAGTCTAGCCGCGGAAGACTAAAGCGAGCGATTTTGCTTCGAGCTATACAACACCGCGTGCTCATCAAAGGGTTGTCTAAAAGCTCGAGTCAAAACCGCTCTAGTCTCGCGCGGTGTAGACTAGCGCGCCGTTTTCACACTCGGAGTTTTTGAAGAGCGCTGTTCTGAGCACCATTCGATTTTAGCTCTAATCCCTTAAATCCGACTCGACTTTCAGCTTCGCTCGTTCACAAATAAACGGGTGCGCCGAGTTGCAATTGTAGTCTGTATACCCTGTTGAAGACAGGTGCCTGAATTCGGGTCCACCTGGAAACAAACATTTTTCATTTAATTCAAAAATTTTATAGTTTTGCCTCGTCCTGTCTGTTTATTTCAACAACTGACTTCATCGTACCACCTCTATGCAGACGATCTCCAAATTTACATACAGGGCACCGTTGAGCAGCTGCCTGAATGTATCCATACCATAATATTTGATCTAGGTCGTACCTATTTCAGAATGGAGCAAAGCATACGGTCTTACAGTCAATCCGCTCAAAACACAAGTTGTTATTGTTGGGGGGTCACGTATCATATCTGAGATCGACTGGAATAAAAGTAAAAGTAGGAGTACCTCCATAAAAGGATAAGTTTTAAAACTGACTTGCAGCACTTACTGACTTTCTAAACGATAGAAATCAATAATTTGGTAGGTAGGTTCATTCATCAAACCAATAGTTTGATGAATACCTCGTTGGTTTAACTAGTATTTGGATACGCACTTGGCTGATTTATTTGAAGGTTAAAAAATACTAAGATTGTACAAGAACTTACCATCATCGTTATCAATGTAAGTTAAACCTTCACTCGTCATGTCTTGAAGCACACTTTTCTCAGTTTTGTCGTTGATTTTTGCGAGGAATCCCCCCTCGGTAATGCAGTTACTTTTAGCGTCATCCATCATTTTCTCTTCTTTGTGCAATTTATAGCATTTTTCAGTCTTAATGCTGTAAGTGTAACCTAAAGAATGTTTGTATTAAATTTTTTGTACTACTACTACTACTAAAAAGTATTTATTATATTAAGTAGGTAGATACTTATTTGCTTTAGTTTATAAGTATGTTACCTATAGTTTTTTATATTATCCCAAAAATTTTTTTCCTCGAGCGGGATTTGAACCCACGACCTTCCCCTTGATACGGGAATGCGATACCAACTTCGATAATACCGAAGTTCTAGCGGTAAGTATCTATGTTGAAGTTTTAAAGAAAAAATTAGACAAGTTCAAAGGTTTCTGGGAACTAGTTTACGGAGCTGAGGTTTTTGCGATCAAGAAAGAAATCTTTAAATAAGTATTTCACCATTGTCTTCGCATGAAAGTGTAGGTGGTGTATGAGCGAAGCATGCGTACGGTAGCAGCTGGTCGCAGGTGACTTTGTCTGTAGCACCACCTGTCAGGAACACGGGGCAGCGCTTGTTTTTAGTAGGCTCCAAGGGTATTCCCGGTGATCCTAAAAAGATTCATCAATCCTACTAATATTAGGTATAAACGCGAAAGTTTGTAAGTATGGATGGATGTTTGTTACTCTTTCACGCTCTTACCAGTGGACCAATTTGGATGAAATTTGGAATAATTATAGATTGCAACCTGGTTTAACATATAGGCTACTTTTTATCCCAAAAATATAACGGGAGCTGCCACGCGGGCGAAGCTGCGAGCGGCCGCTACTCATAAATAAATAAATAACTATTCCTGGTAATTTTTTTACACAACATCATCTAGCCCCAAACTAAGCATAGCTTGTACTACGGGAACTAGATGACTGATACTTATATACTTTTTTTGTAAATACATACTTAGAATAGGTGCAGTAAACACCCAGACACAGAACGTTATATTCATCACACAAATGTTTGTTCTCGGTGGGGATCGAACCCACCACCTACCTACAGCACAAGATAGGGCCCGTAGACACGATAAGCGCCCCTAGTGGCATATGGGGGCACTAGCGTATCTCCATACTAAAAATTCCAGCTCGCAAACCGAAATCCGGTCTCCGGAAAACGAAAAAACTCAGAATCCGCCCTCTGGTACCTATCCGGAAACGAAAAAACTCAGAATCCGCCTAGGTACAGTAATCATTCGTTTAAATCAGGAAGCCACATAAATACTAACTATAGGTAATTTTTATCCTACTATGCATATGACCCTCCTGATGGTAAGTGGTAATTATCACCTATAACATTGCCTGGTAGGTCACGCACGTTAGGTACGTGCCCTACGAAGCACTATCCTATGTCCACCAACCTGAGACATACTAGTGTTAAGCCTTATGTGCCTGTATTTTTACTGGCACCCACACCCTTCAAACCGGAACACAGCAAGCGAGCATCACTGCGCTTGCGCTTGGCACAGCGCTAGAATGTATACAATTTGTAACTTACTTAACGGTTTTACAGCTTTACAATTAATTTTTACAGGGCAAATACTCTAAACTATTTGAACTTCATGATTTTTGAGTTTTTACTATTTAACGAGTTTATTAAAAGGTTTTGATACCGTTTTGAAAGTTACGAATTGTATACATTCCAGTGCAGCTGACTGTTCATATCAATGTAACGTCCCGTAGTACGTACCTACTACTAACAGACGAACCGAACTTATGCAAAGTCGAAACATCATCATCATCATCCTGCCCTTATCCCACTTTATGTGGGGTCGGCACAACATGTTCTTTTCTACCACTCCCCTCTATCAGCCGTCATTATCTGTACTCACTCCTTTCTTATCCATGTCATCTTTCACACAATTCATCCATCTTTTCTTTGGTCTACCTCTACCCACATATCCATCGACATTCATGTTCATCGCTCTCCTGGTTACATGACTTTCATCCCTCATGACATGCCCATATCACGCTAGCCTATTGCTCCTCAATTTTTCCGTCACTGGCGCTACTTTCAACTATGCAAAGTCGAAACAACTGATGGAATTACCTTCTCTTAATCCGACTCCTGAGTACAGGGTTGGGTATAGTGGATATTTTGTAGATTGCAGCTTAGTAATGGTAGACGTGAACGCAGGCGACCACGGTGACGCTAACAGTGCATCTGAAAATTAATAAGATAATGGTTAAAATCGGCTTCTTCCTCGTGGCCAAACTATTTCGCCTACTGGTTTGGCTACGAGGACTAACATATCCTCATGGCCGAAAAATCAACTTTTTTAAGACCGAAACGACCCAACATCTCGGTGAAGTAAAAAAAAAGTAAAAAAGTCTTTATTTGGGAACATAATTTCGATGCGACCTGCAGAAGTAAAATACCTACTGTGTCGCAGATCACAACAACCACCTCCGAGATTAGAGGAGGCTACGTTCCATATACTGAACTTAAAAAACAGAGTAAAATAAATACCTACAGAGGATGCTCTCATAAAACAAACGTGATTTTTCGCATTTTTTACTATAAATAATGGTACGAAATCCTTGGTGCGCGAGTCCGACTCGCACTAGGCCGGTTTTATTGACCAAGCGAGCGAAGCGAGCAAAGCGTCTCAGTTTCGAGATAGGGCAAAAATGCTTTTATCAGTTGTCAGTCGACTGAGTGACGACAGTCAGTCTGACAGTCAGTCGGCCTATTCTCGCCTACAAGTCGCATTTTTCACCGAGCTTGGCAAAATTGGCACACAAGTTCCTTGATTTATCTAATGGTGGCACTTCACATGGTTATTTGTGTTCGCTATTGGGTGTTTGTTGTGTTTGGAAAAATATATGTCGTGTAAGTACGCAAATATGCAAATACAGGCGATACGACCATCCACACATGGCAGCCAAACAACCGACACACAAACATTTGGCCGTCTGTACTGTACAGGTTGACCGACCGACCACACAATGGCCATATTCAGAAGCGCACCCGCTGCTTCTGAATATGGCCATTGTGTGGTCGGTTTATTTGCGTATTTACCTATTTGACCCCTTTGATGTGCGTCTATAAACCGACAAGCGCACGGTAACGCGTATTTGGTATTGGCCATATATGTCAAATAGGCAAATAAGGCCAAGCTTTGTCAAATATACCGTCCACACATGGTACTTGTTTGCCAAATATGCCAAATACGCAAATACAAATAGCCATGTGAAGTGCCACCATAAGCTTTTAGTCGTTGGTAGTTTATTTAGAGTGGAGGGGGGAAAAAGGGACAGAGTATGCTATTGTTTTTTTTTCGAAAATGTTTAGGTATTTAAGTACCTACACCAATTAAACTACGCAATCCTCACTGCCTTAACGAGACCTCCTAGGACCGCGAGGAAACGCGAGTAATCGCTAAAACCCTTTTTTTTTGCTCGAGCGAGTAGGTACCTACACACCATCCTAAATCGCAACATATCCACTGACTGTGGACAACGGGAATAGAATCTATCTATTTAGCCCGTGTGCACCCACTGCTGGGTATAGGCCTCCTCTCTCCGGTCCTGTGCCAGTCTTCTCCATTGCTGGCCAACTACTGCGACGATATCATCCAACCATTGGGCGGGTGGTCTGCCTCGTGGTCGCTGACCGTCTCTCGGCCACTATTCGGTAATTAGACATTAGATAGGTAGGATAGGTAGGCTGGCATACTTTCCATATGGCAGTTGGCCCTTGCAGTTCTCCAGTCAGTAGGAACATCATGCACTTTGAGATAGCCTTGGAGATTCGGGAAATACTCGTAACCTGGCCAGCCAGACCTCTCCAAACCTGAAAACATTCTCAAAGATAAAAAAAATAAAAACAAATGATTGGCACCGCGCGAGGCGGACGCGTAACTACCCTCTGAGATACAGTTTTTTAACTAGTTCGGAGTGTATTGCAAATTTAAATCGGCCACCAACTACCTACCATTTTTTAATAAATGTTAGGTACTATGTTAATAAAAAGTATAGAAGTATTAAGTACCTACCTACTTAGGTAAGTTATACATAAGTTTTTATAGGTAATCATACAACTAACTAGGTAGTAGGTACTAGTAAATCTAACTTTTAAGATAGGTTAAGTCGTGGCATGTAACAAAAACTTTTGGAAATAAATAAATAAAATGAGCCTATCATTATGCAAGCAATTTCATTAATTTTATTGATCAATATCCTCCACGCATCAATATTATGATATGAATAGGTATACCCCAAAAAAATCAAGTCTCTACGACCATTGGTTAGGCTGTGCGTTGTCAGTATGACAGTCAGTTAGGTAGTTAGAACAAAGATTATTAAAAATTGTCCGTACGACGGACGGATGCCACAAAAAAAAACTGGTATAGATAAGATAGGCTACTTAAAAGTTAGATTTAGTACTGGCTTTAACGTACCCATGCAGCAACCACATAGACATGATAAGAATACAAGTATTCCCAACATTTTCACAGAGCAGCACCGGTTAGAACTGTTTGCTCTTAGTGATTTCCTTTATATATAATTACCTAGTTAGGTAATGTAGATACAGTCTGCAACGGAAGTTTATGAAGTGTAAAGTAAAAAAAAAAGTGGTAGGTACTCGTGACTCTTCCACCTTACAGAGTTTTGGCTGCAGGGTGCTGTTCATAAAGTAACTTTGTGCTGTTCAGTTTTAGGCGGAAATCGTCTTTTTAGGGTTTCTTACCCGAAGGGTAAAACGGACCCTGTTACTAAGACTCCACTATCTGTCCGGTTATTAAGAAATTAAGTAAGTACCTATATTCAGAATGTTTTGTGAAACAGCAAACTCAATAGCCATTCACAGTAGGTAGGTACCTTCTTATATTTTTTTTAGTTCCGTTTTTTTAGTGCCCCCTTATTTAAAACGAAAACAAAGCGTTTTAAAAAATAAGCTCATAATATTACCTATGAGTGTACTTAATCAATATTTATTGTATGTATTGAAATTGAATAATAAATAAATGATTTTGATCGATTGTTTTTTACCTCTTTGTATGTAGGTAGGTATTAGACAGTAGGTAGGTAGGTAGGTATTTCCTTAAATTATCAAATATATAACGTTTTAATTAGGCCCGTCGCGTCGGCTAGGTTACTAAGGTAAACGCAATCAAACTTTCCGTAAATACAAAAATAACTGGACTACGGAAAACTGGAAAATACAATAGATTGCGTCATTGATCATTGTTATTGAGCTAAAGTCAAAAAGCATTATTCAGTAGTTAATATCCGCAGGGATCTTCTTGAAGCGTCATGCGCCTCGCAACCAAGAAGAACAGGCAAGAAAATTTTTTTGTAGGTACCTATGATCCTTTTACATAATATCAACAAATACTATAAAACAGAATAAAATAAATATCGGAGAGGCCAACAGAAACCATGATGCCGAAGCAGACGGAAGAAACAAAGCCATTGTGTGAACCAAACGCACGAAACTAACGATCCCGCACCACTAAGCGCCCACACCAGCCCGACCCCAAAAGCGTAAGGAGAAGCATTGGAGAGTGGGTTAAGGGGGCTCTCATACAACAAACGTACGTTTTTTGCCGTTTTTATCATAGATAATGGTACGGAACCCATCGTGCGCGAGTCCAACTTGCGCTTAGCCGGTTTTTTTGTCAAATGAATGAATGAATGAATGAAAATACTTTATGCTACACCTTACAAACTATCATTTCACAAGAGAGAAAACAATGGCTGAGAATGTACAATGGGCTTATCGAATTCCTGGCTTAGCATTTCTGTCTGTGTTTTCCACGGCTGTGATTTCTCGGTCTGTATATTCCATGGTCGTACATTAACCGGACCGGATTCTGCCTGCCCGTAGACAGAGGGGGTCCGGTTAATGTACAACCATGGAATACACAGCCCGGGAAATCACAGCCAGGAATACGCAACCAGGAATACGCAACCAGGAATACGAAGCCAAAATGTACACGAAATCATGGTTGTACATTCCAAACACGTGTTGGGAATGTCCAGCCATGGAATGTACAACCTGGGAATACACGACCTGGAATTCATGTACATTTTGGCAGCGTTTTCCTGGCTGCGTATTCCTGCCTGCGCTTTCCCGGCACGTGTCGGGAATGTACACCCATGGAATACACGACCTGGGAATTGGCGACCATTGCTCTGATTGGTCGAAAGCGTATGCTTCGTTTAGATGGTACCACAGAGTATTGTTGTACTGTCCTGTTTTTATTCAGATGCTGAACACAGATTATATATATAATAAAACAATAAGTCTAGTAACACACGAGCCTAGTCACGATTTCACAAGCACTTTTTTTTAGGCATAGGTATTAATAGGTAGGTAGGTGCCGATCACTGGAGCAGTGCAGTAGCGCGGCGGCATGCAGTAGTGTATCGTGATCTATATAAATCCATAGTTTTACACAACAACATTCTGCATGTTAATAGATAATTATAGGTTGCATATAATTAGGTTTATGACATACAATGTTATTGTACCTATAACCTTATAGGTAACTATGTATAATATAGAACCCATCCTTATTACTAGTGGTTCTGTGAGAACGGTAGATCTTGCAAGCCCCTAGTACCATAGAATAGCCAACACATTCCCCTTATTTTTCCAAATATGGCAAAGAGTGCTGCGGTAGCTGTTTTTTTTTACTGTAGGTACATTTTTAGCCATGACATGTATAATAGTAATAAATTACTGTAAATATGAGTTTGGTCAAAAAAAACTGCTTGTTTGAACGTCTCGTCTCGTCTTTGAGTGCTGTAGTAGCCCTAATTATCAGCTGTTTCTTTAACCATTACATAATATTATAGGTATGGTGTACAACCCGCAAGTACTAATGCGTGTGGGGCTGTATGTCCCAAATAACTACATACGCGCGCGGCGACACAAACTCCTACTGGTTCCGAGAGCAAGGACTAACTTGCTTAAAGAAGCACCTATGACAAGGGCTTTTCGTCTTATTAATAGATTATGCGAAGAGGAGGACTTTGACCTTTTTGTGGTTTCATTGACGAAATTTACAGAAAGAGCTTATATGTTTTTTTAGATTAATAAGTAAGTAGTTGTAATTGTTTTGCATTGTCGATTTAGTTTTAAACTGTTAGGGCAATGTAAAAGGAAATAAATAAATAAATAAATAAATATTTAACGGTTACAAATGACTGTGATTACGAGTTTGATTTAAAAAACTTATTCAGTATGCTTATTAATACAAACTACAGAACGAAACAAATACTAATTTATTTTTATGCGTGCCTAACTAATCTTGTACCTAGACTATTGTAGACCTATTAATTATTGTCTGACTACCACCTGTTATGTATTCATGTAGTGTCTGTGGTTAAGAGCTTGTTTTTTAACCATTGGGTATCTTTGAACGGGCGGAGAGTGCTGCGCTAGCTGAAAATTATTAACTGTTTTAACTATGAAATATTTCACGTGTATAACTGTGATCATGAGTTTATTTAAAAATATTTTGAATGTGGTGGCTGGTCCTGGGGTAGTCGAAACCTTTTACCAGTATTTATTAACCGTGACACAAATTATAGTTAAAATTCTCTCAGTTTGTTTTTAAACCATTAGGCATCTTCGATTGTGGCTGAAAGTACTGCATTAGCCGAAAATGTTTAACTGTGTTTTCTTATCCATGACATGTTTAACTGTAATAAATAACAGTGATTAAAAGATTGGTTTTAAAAAAAGTATTTAAGACGAGACGTTTGTTTAGTTAGTTAGACGTTTTGTTTATTTTACCCAGAGCAAACATCGCCTAAAAAAATTAAATAAATCATTGAAATTGACTGCCAATTTTCATCCAAATCGGTTGATAAATGCGATCTGTCTGCGAGAACAGACAGACAGACGGACAAAAAAAATTTGGCCAATATCAAAACTGTGATGCTTCGCTCGCTTTGCTTGCTCGGTCAATAACCGATGCTTTCCCCTTTTCCTTGGCTTAATAAAGCTATTTTAATAAGCAAAATAGGGGTGTCAGTTTCTTAGCGATGACTCGCGTTGCCTTGGTCTTAGGAGGTCGAATCTGGTGTTTATGGCAGGGGCGTAGCTACCGCCGTATCTGCCGTATCAATTATACGGGGCCCCCATGCCACGGGGCCCCCGATGTGCATAAGCAAAAATTAATAATAACTTCCCAAATTTTTTTTTATTTCAGAAATGACAAAAAGCAAAAAGGCAAGGAGAGAGTATATTTAATTTGAATTGTTTGTAAAAATTTTGGAAAAAGTTACATAGATAATTATGATGAAAAAATATTTCTTTTAATTTTATGCCAACATTTTTTTCTTTTGCGAGAAATTTTTACCCTTCATAAGGGCCCCCAAACAAATTTTTATACGGGGGCCCGCCACGGCACGCTACGCCACTGGTTTATGGGTTCGTGTTGTAAAGGCAGATAAGATTGTGATGTCGTATTGGTGTAGGTAGGTAGGTATATACAAAAAAAATAACAAAATCACTTCAGCAAACTTTGTCCCCTTTCCCAAACTTTCTCCTTCCACTCCTGTCTTCTAGATTTTTTTTGCAACATCTTATGAAGAATAAGATACTGATTGGGCCTCTCAAATTTGATTAAAATCTGTCGATAGCGCTACCGCTATCTTTACCCTTTTTTTACCTCCAATCAAAAATCGTGATCGACAAAAAATTTGAATAAATCAATTTATAAAGGAATTTGTATGCCAATTTTCGTTAAAATCGGTGGAAAATTGCGACCTGTAGGCGAGAACAGACAGTAAACCGGACAAAAGCATTTTTGCCCTATCTCGAAACTGAGACTTTCGCTCGCTTCGCTTGCTCGATCAATTATTATCCAAGCTGGACGCTAGTTTACTAAGATTATTAGCCTAGAAGTTAAGATGAAATTAAAAGGGAACACCACTATATTTTTCATAATATTGGTATTGCATAAGCAGCCAGTACCTATAGCGCACCAAGCTAGTCTTGATATTTAGCTGCGTGTATTTATTACTTGTACAAAATGTTTTTTTTTTTACAAAAAGTTTAATTTATTTGAGCTAGAACTTATGTTCCTATTATGTAACATAATGTATAAAGTAAGAAATAAAACTTAATATGTAGGTAAATACTTTGATGACTTTGACAACCGATGTGGCACGGCGGGCGAATGTCCGCTTGCGACGCAAGAGGTTGCGGGTTCGATTCCCGCCTTGGGATAAATGTTTGTACGATCTGCAAATATTTATTCCGGGTGTTCTGGGTGTTTTCTATGTATAATAAAAAATATCTATATTATGTAATATACCTACTGTATTAAGTATATCTGTCATCTAGTACCCATAACACAAGCTCTGCTTAGCTTGGGGCTAGATGATGCTGTGTGGATTGTCCAGCACTATTATTAATATTATTATTACTATGACTTGTACCTACTAGAGGAAGGAATAACGACAAAGCTTCTGAAAGCGTGTGGAACACCGATTTTCTAAATCCTTCAGAAGCTATTTAATAGGTACCAACTGGTGTAGTTTAGGCCTTTGATACTCGGTGTTTACGAAAGGAGTAGTCGGAGACACGTCCGAGTATTAAAAGTAGGCATATAGACTTGGTAAGCATTCTTAGTTTCCAGGGACGCCGGACGTAGGTTATAAACAGTTAACCCCCCCGCCCGCCTAACCTCGTGGCGATAGTAGGTACCTACAACACGCAGTTGGCTGCTGCGTCTAGTTACTTACCTAATTAGGTACGTCTTGTGAATATTATCTTTTGTGTATGGACTAGAAATGTACCTACTTGTAAAATATTAAAAAAGAATTTTACTTCTAAATGTAGTAGGTACCTACGCTAAGCTAGGTACAGGTATCGGCGCGGATTAAGAATGCTGACCTTGAATGCGCAGAAGTCGATTTTTGGGTCCGAGCGGCGGGGGGCGTGAGGTGCAACGGGGGAAGCGGCCAGCGCCGGCGGCGCCTCATTGGTCAATCGGTCGTCCTTCCCCCGTCTCGCCGCGCTCACGCGTCTCGTGTCCCATAGGTACAGTTGCGTGGACAGTTTATCATATTATCCCCGCAAGTTGATATTGCGATGGAACTTTGTCACAATAACAGCTGCGTGACGTCATCCGTCGCAAAAAAGTACAGATAGCAAAATTTCTTTTACAAAATAATTGTCCACTTTAATTATCATTTCACGAGCACGACTGTTAATTAATTTCTTACTCATTTTAACGGGTAACAGGTAACAAAACTAAACAACAAAACTCAAAAATAACAATAAAACAGGATAACAAAAACAAAAAGCTATAACAAGTACTCGATGCGCGTAAGCACGTAAGCGCGGGCTTACTGACCTTGCGAACGGTACTGACATGACGGTGCGACGTTGACTACGTCACCAAGATGGCCGCCAATCGTAATATGAAACTTGCGGGGATAAAAAGTGTAAATGATGACAGCTCAGAGAGAATGGTAGTCAAGATGAGGACGAAGATGACGAAATGCCTTCTATGAGTTCTTCCGTAATGTCTTCTTCGATGACTGTATCACACGATGATTTAATGGAAGGAATAACTCAACTGCCATCTGGTTAGACATTAGTTAGTTTTATTAGTTTAGGATAAGTAGGTACTTACAATACATAATTTTACATAAAACTTTGTTCTTCTTTCTTTCTAAGTACCTGTATTAAATTTAGTGACATATTGTTGATTTATGTGATGATAGGTTAATGTGCCTGAACCACACTGTATTAAAATAAGCTATTTAAATATCTATTATTATCAAAATTTTAACAAACAAATTATTAGTTCAAATTACTCTTAGTAATTTTATGCGTGACTGTACACATGCGCAAATCACCCCACCACTTTCTCCAAGCACTCTTAATCCGCGCCGATACCTATACTTGCTCGTATTTACTTAAAAACATTTTTAGTTATGGTACCTAGGAAGGTAGGTACTTACCTACTTGCAGTCTTACATCAAACAGAGACTATGGTAGGTGTCTTTACTTACCTAGTTGAGAAATCAGGTAGATAAATGCAGTTGTACCTACTTTAAACAGGTAAGTAGGTACCTGACGAAATAGACATGCTTGCCTTTCAAAGATACTTGCTTACCAAAGGTTTATTTTGAACCCGTATAATTCGTATGTTACCCAGAAACACTACCTATATTGATGTGGGTAGGTAGTGTTAGTGTAAGCTGGTAATCGTTATTTACAGGCTAAAAAATTAATTACAACATCATCTAGCCCCAAACTAAGCATTGACGACCGATGTGGCGCGGCGGGCGAATGTCCGCTTGCGACGCAAGAGGTTGCGGGTTCGATTCCCGCCTTGAGATAAATGTTTGTACGATCTGCAAATATTTATTCCGGGTGTTCTGGGTGTTTTCTATGGATAATAAAAATATCTATATATGTAATATATTGTATTAAGTGTGTCATCAATCATCTAGTACCCATAACACAAGCTCTGCTTAGCTTGGGGCTAGATGATGCTGTGTGGATTGTCCAGCATTATTATTATCATTATTATATCTTCTATACAAATAAATAAAATTAAAGTGTCTGTTTGTAATATTAAAATAACCTTTTTTTTACTACATGCATATGAATGTATATACTGTACTCTAGCGTATTTGATCTATTTTTCATTAAAAAAAAAACACAAAGAAATCAAACCTAAAACAATTTACTTTAAAAATGATCAAATACAGAGGCAAAAATGAAATCAACAACAAGGCAATAAAAATGGGTAGGTAGGTATGCAGATATAGAGCTAGGTAGGTGCGTATAGCACGGGCGTGAACGGAGATGTTTTCCCAACGACCGACGGCTCGCAGCAGAAAGAGAGGGGGCGTTGACTGGCGCCGTGTTTTATACCCTCCGTCGGTGGCTTCTTCTATACGGCCTCTCCTGACAGGAGTCCGTCCTCGGGCTCCCTTAACTCTGTAGGTCGGTCTCCAGCAGAGGCATGGAAATTGATCCCAATTCAGGATTCTGCTCCGGGCTGTGAGGACAGTCGTCCTCGCGTGTGAAGGCGGCTTCCGGCTGGTCTTCTCCTTCAGGCGCGACGCTGATGCACTGCTGAGCTGCAGTGATGGCGTCTGAGGCGCCCAACGGTAGCCTTACGCTTGCAGACGTACTAGGCTGTTGTACGTCAACCCCTGATGACAAAGCTTCGGGCAAAGGCTCGTCAACTCGCGGTTGAGTCGCGGCCTCAGTGGACTCTTGGTTTTGGTCTGCATCTAAACACAACATCAAGAAAGATATTGGCGCATACAAATATACGCATTAGACATAAAGCACAAATAGAGAAGCAAAATCAATGAAAAACAACCACTGAGTCAGAGGCGCTACGTGAAGCAAGTAACTCAGGAAACGCTAAGTCAAGATAAGAATAGAGAAGCAAAATCAATGAAAAACAACCACCGAGTCAGAGGCGCTACGTGAGGCAAGTAACTCAGGAAACGCTAAGTCAAGATAAGAGGCGCTACGTGAAGCAATATCCTGACCACAACCCAATGCAGTCAGAGGCGCGACGTGAGGCGTAACTACATACACAACCACGGATCAAGTTAGAAGCGCGACGTGAAGCGTGACTTGAACCGTGGCGGTTAAGAAAAGAAGCACGACGTGAAGCGATTTCTTAACCTCGACTAGGATAGCGACAGGCCATGTCACGTACCCCAGCAGCTACCACTCACGATCGAAGAAAGCAGCACGCAGCAGCGCGTGCAGAGGCACGCGTCACACCACGCAGGCGTTGGCTGCAGGCGAAGGCTGACTGAGCCCCTCGCGCAGCACCGCGCAGCTAGGCGTGCAGAGGCACGCATCGCACCACGCGAGCGTCGCTGCAGGCGAAGGCTGACTGAGCCCCTCGCGCAGCACCGCGCAGCTAGGCGTGCAGAGGCACGCATCGCACCACGCGAGCGTCGCTGCAGGCGAAGGCTGACTGAGTCCCTCGCGCAGCACCGCGCAGCTAGGCGTGCAGAGGCACGCATCGCACCACGCGAGCGTCGCTGCAGGCGAAGGCTGACTGAGGCCCTCGCGCAGCACCGCGCAGCTAGGCGTGCAGAGGCACGCATCGCACCACGCGAGCGTCGCTGCAGGCGAAGGCTGACTGAGTCCCTCGCGCAGCACCGCGCAGCTAGGCGTGCAGAGGCACGCATCGCACCACGCGAGCGTCGCTGCAGGCGAAGGCTGACTGAGTCCCTCGCGCAGCACCGCGCAGCTAGGCGTGCAGAGGCACGCATCGCACCACGCGAGCGTCGCTGCAGGCGAAGGCTGACTGAGCCCCTCGCGCAGCACCGCGCAGCTAGGCGTGCAGAGGCACGCATCGCACCACGCGAGCGTCGCTGCAGGCGAAGGCTGACTGAGCCCCTCGAGCAGCACCGCGCAGCTAGGCGTGCAGAGGCACGCATCGCACCACGCGAGCGTCGCTGCAGGCGAAGGCTGACTGAGCCCCTCGAGCAGCACCGCGCAGCTAGGCGTGCAGAGGCACGCATCGCACCACGCGAGCGTCGCTGCAGGCGAAGGCTGACTGAGCCCCTCGAGCAGCACCGCGCAGCTAGGCGTGCAGAGGCACGCATCGCACCACGCGAGCGTCGCTGCAGGCGAAGGCTGACTGAGCCCCTCGAGCAGCACCGCGCAGCTAGGCGTGCAGAGGCACGCATCGCACCACGCGAGCGTCGCTGCAGGCGAAGGCTGACTGAGCCCCTCGCGCAGCACCGCGCAGCTAGGCGTGCAGAGGCACGCATCGCACCACGTGTGTGCCGCCTACCGCACCCTGGCCGACTGGACGCCGCGCTAGCACGACATCTCGCACCCGCACATGATGTCGTCGGGAGCTGCACTCACGTGTAGAGGTGAAGTGGTTTGCGTGATAGTTGGACTGAAAAGTAATAAAATACTTCAAAACACATCCGGTTTTCTTATTTATGCTCATGTGATTTCGTAGAACGTCTCACCTCAGTTTCGTTGCTAGGCGACTTGATACTTGCTCGGCTTACCTGACCATTACTGATCGTTTGACCTACGTAATGTTAATCGGTAAACAAGTAGGCAGAACACTAAGCAAAAGATCAAATATTTTCAACCTTTGATGATGCTGATTGCATCTATATTGACTACTGATTTAGTAGGTACGACACTTAGCATTAGCACAAGACTGTATTAAACAACAAAGCAGAAAGAAGACGCTGCCTGTGCCTGAAAACTGCACTTAGTAGTAGCTATGACTAGCAACGTGCCATGCGGCTCGCTCGACAGAGCCGA
The DNA here is from genome assembly GCA_947095575.1 of Electrophaes corylata. Lineage (NCBI taxonomy): Eukaryota > Metazoa > Arthropoda > Insecta > Lepidoptera > Geometridae > Electrophaes > Electrophaes corylata. The sequence continues at coordinate 9,308,617 of OX352711.1, read as the reverse complement.
TGTCAGTAACGTAAGGAAAAGACACAATGGTTTAAACTCGCGTTTAAAGTTGCTCCATGAGCGATCACTGGTCACCCATTCGTTTAGCCAAACTCGAGAATAAGACAATTACCTATTCGCGACAGACATTCGTAATCACTCCATTTGTTTAGGGACTTAGCTCGGTCTACTTCAGCACACCAATCCTCAATGTTATGTAAATTAGGATCAAAACTCGAAATGTAAAAATGTTGGTTGGGTCTTACCGACATGTTGATCGAGCGGATAGCATCCACGATGCGATCAGTTACCGTCTCCTGTGCTGGCTGGCCCGTGGACTCGCTCACCTCACCGGTGGCGCCTACCGATCCGGACTCGCATAGCGACACCGGTGATGGCTCGTTGGGTAGCAGCGGTAGCGCCTGCCCTGACGCCACAGGTCGCACCGGCGACATGAGGCGCCTCAGCGGGGGCAGCGCATGGGCATCAACACGTGGCGGCGGCAGCGCATCAACACGTGGCGGCGGCAGCGCATCAACACGTGGCGGCGGCAGCGCATCAACACGTGGCGGCGGCAGCGCATCAACACGTGACGGCAGCGGCGGGGTGCGCGTCTTGGAACGCACCGGAAGCGGCGCCGGCGATAGTGCACGCGCACTAGAGCGGTGCGGCGGCGAGACTTGGCGCCGGGATGGCGGCGACACCGAGGCTCGGCGCCCGGACGGCGACGACGCATCGCGCGCACTTCCATGCGCTCGAGGCACGTGGCGCGAACGTGACCGAGAGGGTCGCGCTGCGGAGCGTTCCTCCAGCGCCGTGAGCCTGGCCATCATCGTCTCCATCATCCTCCCAAGCTGACCGTCCTGGGTACGGTCTCGATGCCTGCTAGGACGAGGAGACGACCTTTCTCGTTGGCGACGACGATGTTTGCGATCAGACATTTTACACAACTGGAAAAATAACTAGAAAAGCAGTTAATAAATGTGGGGAAGATGGACTATTCTATCCCACTTCTGATCTAGCGTATTTGATCTATTTTTCATTAAAAAAAAAACACAAAGAAATCAAACCTAAAACAATTTACTTTAAAAATGATCAAATACAGAGGCAAAAATGAAATCAACAACAAGGCAATAAAAATGGGTAGGTAGGTATGCAGATATAGAGCTAGGTAGGTGCGTATAGCACGGGCGTGAACGGAGATGTTTTCCCAACGACCGACGGCTCGCAGCAGAAAGAGAGGGGGCGTTGACTGGCGCCGTGTTTTATACCCTCCGTCGGTGGCTTCTTCTATAGTACATATACCAAAATAGCATTTTTTGTCGGTCTGTCGGTCTGCCTGTCTGTTTGTTCCGGCTAAACTCTGGAGCATCTGGACTGATTTCGACGGGACTTTCACTGGGAGATAGCTGATGTAATAAGGAGTAACTGGCAGGCTGCTTTTATTTTAGAAAAATTCCAATATGTCCAAGTACTGTCCAATACCGCGCGCAACCTACGCGCATGCCACCACTGCGCTGCCACGTCGGACACTTACCACCGCTTCTATCACGCGGGTTTATTTTTCAATAAAGATAATACTTACGAAGAACTAAAAATAAATAATCATTAAAATATGTATTATGCAAAAACGAAGAAAAAAACTAAATAACTTTTTTGTTAAATTTCGCGCGGGCGAAGTCACGGGCACATCTATTGGTATTAATTACCTATATTACATGTAGGTCCACAGCTGGTATTAAGGTGGTTCGATTCGGGTTGACGCGAAATTCAAATATTTTTGTGGTTTTTAATTTTTCTTCATTCCACAAGGAATAAAACAAGCGGAAAAGTAATTTGCCGCAAATCGTAAACTACTTTCTATGAACTCATGATAAACTCAACTTCGATTCATTGATATTTTTGGAGCATTTGGGAAAATAAGAAATTTTCTGCTAAAAATCAACATTTTCCCAAACGCTCCCAAAATACAAACGAATCAAAGTTGGTTTTATCATGAGTTCGTAGAAAATGGTTTACGATTTGCGGCAAATTACTTTCTCGCTAATTTCATTGCTTGTGGAACGAAGAAAAAATTAAAAACCACAAAAATATTTGAATTTCGCGCCAACCCGAATCGAACCACCTTAAAGTTTCACTCCTAGAATACAAACTATCACCATATTTTCCTTCACGGTTCGAGAAGACTGGCACTGCGCACATCGTTTTTATAATACAACTAGCTGACCGGTGCCCACTTCGTTGGGCGGTAAACATGCTTACTTACAAATCTTAACTGAAGTAGTACTCGATGTCACCAACAGATGGCGTTAATACGGCATAAAATAGCGGCCGTTCGCAGTTTCGCCAGCGTGGCAGTTTATATCAGTTCCCGTTATTTTTTCGGGATAAAAAGTAGCCTAAGTTACTCCTTGTTACATTAGCTATCTGCCAGTGAAAGTCCCGTCGAAATCGGTCCAGCCGTTCCAGAGATTACACGGAACAAACAGACAGACAGACAGACAAAAATTAAAAAAAATGCTATTTTGGTATATGTATCGTATATACATTCCTATGCATGTAGTAAAAAGCGTTATTTTAATATTACAAACAGACACTTCAATTTTATTTATTTGTATAGATTTTATCATAAAACTATATTACATTATGAATTAATGTCCTTTTTATAAAACACCTGCGTAGGGAGCCGACCTCGCGTCGGAGCCGCGCGGGTACCTAACTCATAGATCTATACTACTCCCCTGCACGCGCACTCCCAACTTGGTGACGCTCACTTCGCAACGGGCCGTGCAGCAGAAATCGTAATATTCTAATCATTTAAAGACCAAATATTATCTACATGAACTGTACTTAGTGATAAAATAATTTATTTCGATGAGGATTAATAGTATGAGTAAAATAAATGCGTTTAAATGTAGTCCAAAAAAAATTGAAGATTTTTAAATAAAAAAATGGTTGTTGTGCCTCACTCGACATAGATAGGTATAGTGTGTCGCTGACTTTTTTGTAGATTATTATAAGATCTACAATTACTTAGAACATTTTATGGTTCTATCTTTTATAGTTTAGGCAGCGTACGCAAAATAAGTAACTTTTCTGGTTGATTTTTTACACCTTGTGTCTGAAAAACCCAAATATTTTACGGAACGCTATTTTTTTCCAAAATAAAATATAGCCTATGTTACTCAGTGATAATGTAGCTTTCTAATGAAAAAAGAATTATTAAAATCGGTCCAGTACTTTTTGAGTTTATTCATAACATACAAAAATACAAAGCTTTCCTCTTTATAATATTAGTGTAGACTAGCTGACCCGTGCTCACTTCGTTGGGTGGTAAACATTTTTACTTACCAATTTTAACTAAGTAGTACTCGATGTTGCCAACAGATGGCGTTAATACGGCATAAAATAGCGGTCGCTTGCAGTATCGCCCGCGTGACAGTTTTTTCCCGTTCCCGTTATTTTTCCGGGATAAAAAGTAGCCTAAGTTACTCCTTGTTACATCAGCTATCTGTCAGTGAAAGTCCCGTCGAAATCGGTCCAGCCGTTCCAGAGATTACCCGGAACAAATGGACAGACAGACAAAAATTTAAAAAAATGCTATTTTGGAATATGTATCGCATATACATGTAGTAAAAAGCGGTTATTTTAATATTACAAACAGACACTTCAATTTTATTTATTTGTATGTATGTATAGATATAGGTACCTACTAGTCCTATTTTATTTTTCTTCTTTTAAAAATCAGATAATTGTGTTTGCGATCTGCAAAAGTAGAGTCTGTATCTAGAGTAGACAGAGGTCTCATCATTATTACCATTTCTCCAGGATGCTGATGTGGCTGACTCGCTTTTGCAGTGCTTCGGGGATGTCTGCACAGGCAGGGAATGGATGGAGTCCACACAATTATAGATAAGAAAGTGATAAAGCACTCAGACAGCTGCAACGGTATCCTACATGTTTTTCTTCTGACCTGATTATCCCATCCCAGGCAGGTTGATGAAAGTGACTATGGGTTTAGAATAACTAAGCACCTTTATTTTATTTTTAGTATTACGTAGGTAGGTGATTTTATTTTAATTATGTGACATCTATATAAATGTAATTTTAATATACATTTAGGTATACATTTGTAAAATAAACTAAAAGAAAATTTATAAGTAATAATAATTTAAAAAATGGTTTTAAATATGCTTACAAAAATAGGTACCTAGTAATTTTTTTAATTTTGTATAAGTCATATTTTTGTGAACTTTACACACAGATTCTGAAGTATATACCGCATTAATTGCCACAATTTCTTCAATTAATTATCATTACAATAAGTTATGTGAATACAAAGGTTGATTGCAGCTTTCATTGTCACTGCTACCATATGACCTATATAGGTACAAAGATGTTGTCATTTCAGGTTTATGGAATGAATGGAAGGTCCCAAGTCCATAGTTAGAGTCTTGTTTATTGATATTGTCACATCAAACAGTGGTTTCCAACAATTTACGTTTATGAAAACTCTTCAAATTGCTGCATTACTGAAAAATAAAGAAGAAAATTGATGAATAAAAGTAGATAATAGAAAGTCATAAATTATTATGAACATTACCGGTTACTCTGTAGTTTCATTTCCAATAAATATTCGAAGGATTCAAAGCGCTATCTTGAACAAAACAAAAACAAACTAGCTAGATTAGATGGCTAAAAGTTTTCTGTGCTGCTTGCTTTACCACAGTTCTCATAAAAAAGGCAAGATACACCGTTCTAGTACAACTTACCACAGCTAACTATAGCGCGCGTCGCACTTCACTCACTCACAAAGTGAGAGAATTTATACTATGTAAATATTGTGACAATGACATAATTACCCACTTGTACTACATCGGCTGAAGTCAATTCGAGTCAGTGCAAACGAAGCATAGGCTATGACGTCATTTGGCAGCCAATTCCATGGTCGTGTATTCCAAGGATGTACATTCCCAACACGTGCTGGGAATGTACGACCATGGAATACGCAGTCAAGGAAATCACGACCTGGGATTTGGAAGCCATTTGGCATCCAAATCCATGGTCGTGTTTTCCAAGGGTGTACAAAATTTTGTACGGCCTGGAAAACACAACCATGGAATACACGACCATGGAATAGGATGCCAAAATGTACACGAATTCCTGGCTGCGTATTCCGTGGTTGTGTATTCCATGGTTGTGTAATCACGGCCCCCGACAGAGGTGCCTGCCATTCTGTCAAAAACACCTCGAAAAATTTATTCGAAAAAAAGCGTAGGTACCTAGCTTTGCTTTTCCTTCAATAAATAAATTGAGAGTCCCACGGTGGAAAGCTTCAATGCTAAAAATCGTTCATACGATAGTGATATTGTGTTGACAAAATGAGTAAACACATGTATTCGACCGCGAATCTCTCTGACAAGGAGTTGAAAGAACAAGGGAATAGAATGTTTAGTTTGCGGAAATTTGAGGATGCTATGAACTGCTACACTAAAGCCATCGTGAGTAAATTTAAAAATTCATATTATTAATAAATGTTAGGTATTTTTATTTGGGTTCCAGTCTGTTTGGTTAAGTCAGTTCTAGCTTTGCATGGATGGGTGTGAAGTGAATTCTGCCTGATTTCATCATAATTAATTCTGCTAACACTTTACCACTGTGTCATATTCATCTGGATTTGTGTTTAAACTTACATTTGTTAGTATTCACCGTTGTTTGCTGGCCTTAATGAATTTTAAAAAATTTGGTATGACTTCAAGTACAAGTTGAAGCTTGCCTGTTATTAGAATAACTGTATGATGCCTGATTATTTCTAGACAACAACAATGCTATTTCTCAGTGTTTTTCAACCTTTTTAAGTATTTTGAGGCGGTTACATAGCCAAATAACTACAGCTACCATTATACTATATGCCTAATACCTAAGTGAATTCAGGGGCATATTGAAAAAACGAAAAGCCTCAAGATGAAAGTCTAAAGTAAGTAAAATCAATGATGATTTATAGAAATGAGATATTGTTGCTAAATATTTGTCTCACACACAAGCTCAAAGTCATACAACAGGAAAGAACTGTTCTGGGAGTTTCACTACAAGATTAGAAAAAATTAGAAATGAGAAAATCCTAAGATGAGTTGGTTTTTTATTATTTACCATCATAGCTCTCAACATTAACAAGTTAAAAGTAAAAATTGGGCAGGCCATATAGCTCGTAGAAATAAAATAAATAGATATTGAGAAAAAAATATTATTATCAATGACAAATAATGGCAGTACTAAATATCACACATACATTTCATACAAACATTATTATACACATACAAATTTAACAAATAAAATTTAGGGACATTATAGTCTCACTCGAGTACAGTCAGTGAAGATCATAAAATAGTGTCCAATTCAGCATGTTGCATTTAAATTTTTCTCTGTAATCTATATTTTATCTATTTTTTTATTTATATTTTGTTTTCTATTCCCAGATCAAGAACCCATCAGTGTCTACATACTTCACGAACAGAGCGCTCTGTTATCTTAAGCTGAAGCGTTGGGAGCTAGCATGCCAAGACTGTAGGCGGGCTCTGGATATAGATACCAACCAGGTCAAAGGACACTTCTTTTTGGGTCAGGCGCTTGTTGACTTGGAGTGCTATGATGAAGCAATCAAACATCTTCATCGAGGTAGGGATCTACAGCTTCAGTGCCATATATAATGAGTTATTTGTTAGTTAAATGATCTCTGGTGGTCTAGTAGACGTTACTCCGCCTTCTGATCTTCTTCTGGTTGTGGGTTTTGTGAGGTGTATTAGTTCTACCCCTAAAAAAGGTTAGTAAGGAAGTATGAAAATAACCTATGGTGCTATGCCCTTTATCTCTAGGCTAGTGAAACGCGCGCGACTTTGTCGCCATGAAGTTATTTTCATACAAATTCAATCCCTAAATTAATACTATAGGGGTTAAGTTTTGGGCATTCCTTAAAAATTTCAAGTATCTACCAGTGGTACAGCCATTGCAAAAATATAATAGTTGCCGATAGGTACAGAGACTGGAACATCTGGCCTTGCAGATTTATTATTAATATAACTTTCTGAAGCATAGCATAGCATTGTTATCATAAGTATGATGATTCTGATTTATTAGAAAACAAAAACCACTTTTTGTCTATATTTTCGTGTATTCACCATCAATATCGACAATACATTATAAAATAAACGTGAATACCTAATTATCTTATTTAAAAACGTGTAAAAACGACAAAACACCGAAAACAGCAATCTAAAGAAAATCGCGATCATTTGGCCAGTGCGTTGCTCTAGCCGCCGCGACCGCGATATCGTTGTACGAAATACATCGCTGGTTGACAAATAGAAATTTTAGTAATATTTTCGTATTTCTCTAAATGTAGGTATTTGACTGCCAGCCAAGTGGTATATAAGATCTTGTTGTAGGAAACTTTACACATTCTTGGAGTACTCGAAAGTGGTCTTATTATTACACCCGGTACAGAATTGTATCGGTTATCTGGTGTCTATTGTATAACCTGTGCTTGGGGCTAGACGCCAAATTATTGATATACTAGCGGCCCGTCCCGGCTTCGCAGAGGTTTTAGTAAGGATCCTTAATTTTTTTTATATAATTTAGCCTATGTCACCTGGGGATAGTGTAGCTTCCCAACGGTGAAAGAATTATTCAAATCTGTCAAGTAGTTTCGGAGCAAACAAACAAACAATTAATCTTTCCTCTTTATAATATTAGTTTTTTATATGTTTTAAAAGTATTGATTGACTTATTCCAGCGTGTGACTTGGCTCGCGACCAGAAACTCAACTTTGGAGATGACATTGCTGCCCAGATCCGACTGGCTCGCAAGAGGCGGTGGCAGGTACAGGAGGAGAAGAGAATTGCACAAGAGATTGAACTGCAATCGTACTTGAATAGGCAAGTTAAATATCGTGCAATGTAGTTTTTAGGGTTCCGTACCCAAAGGGTAAAACGGGACCCTATTACTAAGACACTGCGTCTGATTGTCTGTCTGTTGTCTGTGAGTTATAGGAGCAGTGCAATTCCACACGGGACATGTCCTCGGTAGACGTGGTTGCGTCATTCATAAACTAGTAATTCTGTGAGAACGGTATTCTTCGCTTTTTTCGTTTTCCGGACATCGAATTTTTGTATAGAGATACGCTAGTGCCCTCATACACCGCTAGGGGCGCTTATCGTATCTCCATACAAAAAAATTGAACTCGCAAACCGAAATCCGGTATTCGCAAAACTTAAAAAACTCAGAATCCGCCCTCGGTAGACAAGCCCTTATAACCATGCAATGACTGACACTTTCTCTTTTCCCAAAATTGGAATCCGTCCATAATCACCGCTATATATTCTGCTACAGCAAACTTCTCCCCTTTTCCCTCTTATTTTTCCCCAATCAAAATCGCGATCAACTTGAAAATCTTACTTAATATTATAAACGCGAAAGTTTGTAAGTATGGATGGATGGATGGATGGATGTTTGTTACGCTTACGCTTTGTTACTCTTTCACGCTCTAACCAGTGGACCGATTTGGATGAAATTTGGAATAGATATAGATTGTAACCTGGATTAACATATAGGCTACTTTTAATCCCGAAAAAATAACGGGAACGAGAAAAAACTGCTACGCGGGCGAAGCTGCTAGTTTAAAATATATCAAGGAGCTTGTGTGCCAATTTCAAAATCGGCTGAAAAAATGCGACCTGTAAGCGAGAACAGATAGACAAACGTACAAAATAATTTTTGCTAAATCTCGAAACTAAGACGCTTAGCTCGCTCGGTCAATAAGTTAATATATAATCGTGTTATCCTCATGTAGACTGGAGCTATGTGTGTAGGCTGTTATCCAATTATACTTAGGGAATTAGTTCTACTGTTTACTTTAAGACTGGTCAAAACACCTGCCAAAATATACAAAAGAAATATTTTACGTCTCGGAGGAACTTGGTACTTGTTGGGCGGACTGGTTACCGCAACTAGGCCGCTGATGGGCCCTTTTTGCGTAGGGTGGAGGTTGCTAGGTGAGCCACCCGATGCCCTCCAGGAAAGCTAGCAGCTGACTGATATTGGCATAAATAAATATTTATTTATATGATGAATTTTTTAGATACATACGTATTTAAGAAAAAAAGTATATAAGTATTCTATTAGTCATCTGGTTCTCATAGTACAAGCTATAATAGCTTGTACTCTGAGTTTGGTTACACAAATATAATATTTAGTTTATTATTTATATACACTTTGACTATGACTTTGTGGGCATAATGCCAAGTGTAATGTCTGAATTACTTTTGTGTTTGCAGACTTATAAATGAAGATATGCAACGGCAAATAGAAACACTGAAGTTAGAAACCAAAGATGAAGAGGATATAGTTACAAAATCAGCTAAAATTGAGGAGGAATGTGTAAGTACTTACTACTTATCCCCTTACATACCCTCAGCCTGGATGCTTCAAAAGAACTTACCCCTAAGAAAATCTTTCAGTTTCTAATACCTGCAGGGTTTAGTGTTGGACTATAAATGCCTCGTCGAGGGCAAACCTTTAGAAGTGGCGATCACGATATACCATTGTAGTCATAGTGGCACAAAAACTGCATACCTAATCATATTAATATAGATACATATTATTATTATTGACGACCGATGTGGCGCGGCGGGCGATTGTCCGCCTGCGACGCAGGAGGTTTGCGGGTTCGATTCCCGCCTTGGGATAAATGTTTGTACTATCTGCAAATATTTATTCCGGGTGTTCTGGGTATTTTCTCTGTACAATAAAAAATATCTATGTATGTAATATAGTATTGTATTAAGTATATCAGTCATCTAGTACCCATAACACAAGCTCTGCTTAGCTTGGGGCTAGATGGTGCTGTGTGGATTGTCCAGCATTATTTATTAATTATATTCAGTTAGATTGGCACAACACAGGAGCTTCGTTATTTACATTATTTATCATTTTGTAACAGGATCATACAAAAAAACGGTAGGACCCTAATGACTTTAAGATTTCAATGAATAAATGTTCTTATGACTTGACTTATAATAAAACTCACAAAATTATTTTTGTTTCAGACTAACTATGCTAGTGAACTAAATAATCTATTTGCTAAAATGGATGAAAGAAGACGGGTAAGTTTAAAAAACCGGCCAAGTGCGAGTCGAACTCGCGCACGAAGGGTTCTGTACCATCTATAATAAAACCGGCAAAAATCACGTTTGTTGTATGAGAGCCCTTTAAATATTTATTTTACTCTGTTTTTTTAGTATTTGTTGTATGAGAACCCTTTGAAATATTTATTTTGTTTTGTTAGTATCTGTTGTTATAGCGGCAACAGAAATACATCATCAGTGAAAATTTCAACTCTTTAACTATCACGGTTCATGAGATGCAGCTTGGTGACAGACGTACAGACAGACAGCGGAGTCTTAGCAATCCCGTTTTACCCGTTGAGTACAGGACCCTAGATGGCAACAGACTTATCGGCTATTATAGTTATATAGTTAAAGAGCTTTCAGACTGTTATTAATAAATAAAAAACAGTATTTGTGGACATTTAATACAAATATTTGTACACAGAATCATCTAGCCCCAAGCTAAGCAGAGCTTGTGTTATCGGTACTAGATGACTTGTATATCAGTCAGTGTAATACAATACATAACATACATAGATATTTTTATTGTACATAGAAATTCCCAGAACACCTGGAATAAATATTTGCAGATCGTACAAACATTTATCCCAATTATCGAACCCGCAACCTCAAATATATTCAAATGTATGATTCTTGTGTAAATACATACTTCGAATACTAAGAACGAATTCCTAAAATGCATCCCTTAATTTCATTCAGCGGGGGTTGAAGTTTGTATTTAGCGGCACGCGCCTGAAGTACGCTTCCACTAGTAAGATCATATTTATTTAACTACTAGCGGCTCGTCCCAGCTTCGCATGGGTTTTAGTAAGGATCCCAATTTTATTTGGAAATATAATATAGCTTATGTCATCCGAGGATAGTGTAGCTTCCCAACGGTGAATGTTTTTTTTAAATCGGTCCAGTAGTTTCGAAGGCTATTCAATGCTAACAAACAATCAATCTTCTTTATAATATTTATTATTATATTTGTATAGAAATGTGCAATGTTTTTGTAGAAGCGTGATGTTCCCGACTACCTATGTGGGAAGATTAGTTTTGAGATTCTTCAAGAGCCGGTCATCACCCCCAGTGGCATCACTTATGAGAAGAAGGATATTGAAGAGCATTTGGAGGTAGGTAACTTACAGAAACACTTTTTTTTTATTTATTATATTACACCTGCAAAGTATACACCAAAATTATCAGTGCTACCTACTGTACATAATTTAAACTAAATAAATGTCACCTCAATTACAGGTGCAAAGTACTATTTTCGGTTGACAACTGCTTATTATTAAAAACATCTGAAAAATATATCTATAACTAAAAAATCTAAGCAATGAAAATAATTTAAATATTAAGTATTCAGTATGTTTATTGCCTTATTATGTAAGGCAATAAAGACATAATGAAATAAAATAATGAATTGAAAATAATTAAAAATATGACAAAAGCTAGCTTGACGCAACAAGCAGATGGCCCACCTGATGTTAAGTGGTTACCATTACCTATAGGAAAGCATTGTTTCATAAGTCACGCTGGTTATTAACGTCCTCTACCATGCACTACTCTGCGTCCATCAACCTGAGGCATATAGGTGTTAAGCCTCATGTGCCTGTAATAACACCGGCACCCACACCCTTCAAACCGGAACACAGCAAGCTGCTTGGCGGTAGAAATAGACATGGTATCTATCTAATGATGGTAGATATGAGGGGAAATCACCTTTACCTGGGGATAAAAGTCGTGAAGTTAAGTTTTGTTGTCCTGAAAAACCTTGGCTCGCAGAGACTCGCGTTATCAGGAGAACCCTCACATACACACCCATCGTATCATACACACACCCCTTTTCTCTAACATACTTTTCAATCAGTTTGGCTTAATGTTATTTTTGTTTGTTGATACTTTTTTACCTAAATAGAAGCATTGGTATTTTACTCATTCTTAAAGAATAAAATAAATATAGATAGGTATCTATATTTAACTAGCGGCCGCTCGCAGCTTCGCCCGCGTGGCAGTTTTTTCCCGTTCCCGATATTTTTTCGGGATAAAAAGTATGTTATATATAATGCCTATATGTTATTCCAGTTTACAATCTATTTTTATTCCAAATTTCATCCAAATCGGTCCACTGGTTAGAGCGTGAAAGAGTAACAAACATCCATCCATCCATCCATACATCCATCCATACTTACAAACTTTCACGTTTATAATATTATAGTAGGATTTACACTATGGAACATTGTTCTCGTTCTGTTCTGGAGGAGGGCGCTGTCACTGCTACTCAGGTTTTAACTTTTGCAGTTGTCAACGTTTTTCATGTTTTTTTTATTTGTTTCTGTTCAAATACATTTGAATTTGTTTACAGAGAGTTGGCCACTTCGATCCAGTCACAAGAGTGAAGTTAACCGCAGACCAGCTCATCCCCAACTTCACGATGAAAGAAGTTGTCGACGCTTTCTTGCAGGAAAACGAATGGGCACACGACTACTAAGCTAACATACTTATGGTACCTAACAAAAATAAAGCCTAGGGCCCGCTTACACAACAATCACTATATGTATCGCGACAGGACGACCGATGTGGCGCGGCGGGTGAATATCCGACTGCAACGCAGGAGGCTGCAGGTTCAATTCCTGCCTTGGGATAAATGTTTGTACGATCTGCAAACATTTATTCCAGGTGTTCTGGGTATTTTCTATGTATGTAATGTATTGTAATAAGTATATCAGTCATCTAGTACCCATAACATAAGCTCTGCTTAGCTTGGGGCTAGATGATGCTGTGTGGATTGTCCAGCATTATTATTATTATTGGATTTAGCGAGCCCCTAAGTGCATATAAAAAGCTAATTACGTTTAACATCTTACGCAAGGAAAATTAAGTCGGTATTACGTTTACGCTAAACATGTTTATCTTGGTAAACGTGGTTAGCTAAATAAAATTAAATCAGATTGTTGATTGTTGTGCAAGGGGGTCTAAGTTTAGAAGACTAGTACACAATAAATATGACATTTCTAGCGTTAATTTATCGTACAGATAATCCCAGATACGATAAAGGATTTCAAGTCTATATATCTTATTAACATTTTTTGTCGAGCACTGCGGTGTAGTGGTAGCCACCTCGCCTTCTGATCCTAAGGTCATGGGTTCGAATCCGGTCGTGGTACGTAACGTTTACGCAACAAATGTCAAATTTATTCATCCCATACCCTCAGCTTGGTCGGTTTGCAAATATTTAATACTGTGCAGTGTATTGTAAATGTGAAAACGATTATCTTACGCCACTAATGTCCAATTTATTCGTACTAGGCTCTAAGATAATGCCTCTAGACTATGATTAAGAGGACGATTTTTATCAAATACATCGATAAAAATTGTGACGAATATCAGGCCGAGTAAACTTTAGGTAGATGTAAGAAATTAGGTTGTCAAGATATCAAGATTCAATTAAGTATTCTGTTCATCTATCCTTAAAGATCCTTAAGATATATACTCGAAAACGTGCCCGTCTACCTCGGACAAGGTGGATAAACAGAATATGTTTAAAATCACAAATATCATTTTAAAACGTCTTATATACTACGTAAATTTAAGTGCTAGTAACAAGATTTCTGGTTACGTTACAGTTGTTACAGAGTCAATATTCATTTATGATTTACATAAACACAAAATCTCCCTCTTGGGAGCTTTGTTCTCTGAATACGATGTGCCCCTTTGAGTTAACCATAGTCAAAATATACAGATTTTTCTCAAGTAGACTTAACTTTTCTTCGTTAATTTCTTTAATACTTAACATGCCTTTGGGTAAGATTATGTCTCGGTGAATACCTCGCATAATAAAATTCTGCATTCAATATTGCGCCCTCTTGTAAACACTTTGTAATACAATTTATTATGGATATCAGACCTAAGTAAAGAAATCTACGACAGAAAAAATCTTTAAAATTGTCTGCATTGAAACTACTTCCCATTTGACTTACGATATGGCTGGCTAAGTTTCTGACAAGTTAGAAGTAAGTGAAAATGCCAAAGTTTCTTGTAAAACGTAATGTACTTGTGTGCTACAAAATCTGTAACAAAATCAATATTCAATAAATAAGTAAAAGGGCAAAGTTTGTTGAAACTTATTCTACTGGTTTGTTCAATCAATTAAGATTTTGGTCCCCTTGATGGTAAAATATTAAAATCGAGGGAAGTCGGTGTATGAAAATAGCTCAAAATCGTTCTTCCTGTCGGGCTATTATGTGCAACGCGACTCGTTATCTCGTACAAAATAGAGATATTTTGTCTACCTGTGCTTAGATGGTAGTGCCAAAAACCCATCTTGATCTGTCAAATAAAGACTTATTGGTAGAGATAGCATATTTGTGGGTTTTTTGTCTAAAAGTTCAAATATGTGCATCCATAAAAAAATATATCTCGTGTCTTAGCTTGGCTGGAGACGTATAGGGAAAGCCTTTACCCGGCCGTGGACATCTTTAGAGGATGATGGTGGTAAATTTTGTTTGAGTATATCTTGATTTAATAAAATTTACAAATTTAAGCCGTCACTGACACTTGCAGTGAATACGCGCGATACAACGTCTTCGGCATTTTGGTAAAAATATGAAGTGTTAATAACTTCTGAAATAAGATATCAAGTTTGTAAAAAGATAATCGAGCTTATTGTTTGTAGAATTAAGTGTTTAAACTTAGCCATTCATAGTGTAAGTTCAGACTACCTAGACGCAACCTTTTAAAAATATATGTAACTGAACAATGCTTAAACTTATGCTTTTGTATTTGTTGTCTGGGTGTTTTTAATATATTATGTATTATATGTATTTACAAAAGGAATGTTTATGAAAAACTTTATCTATAAGTTGTCAGAGGCAATCGTGTCATTGCGATTTCTAAACTGAGGGCCAAGCACGAACAAATTTGATATTTGTAACGTAAACGTATAAACATTTCAGTTACACTGCGCGGTAGCCAAGCAACACTCCGCAGTTGCGTTATCGATGCCGCGCAATATAATCGTCACAAATGTCAAATTTATCTATGCCTTTATTCTATTAGGCCCTCTGAATCTCTCCATTTGGACGGGTTCGATGACACAATATGAACCATATCACGAAGGAATAAAGGTCAACGAATGTACCATACGGAAAAAACTGTTTAGGAATGGTAATAAGACCTGCCGGGCTAAGATGTGCACTGCGAGATATGTCGCACTTGACACGAGATACTTTTTCTATTGATGGACGTTTTATCTCCGCCTTTTTGTTCTAAGATTAGTAAACAATCGACATTGACGAATTCGTGGCAACCCTCAGCCACTGAAAAGCCATATAATAAAAGAAGAAGAAGAAAATATAGATAAAAGACCCATAGATAAGCTTAAACATTACCACTTCATTTGACAGAACGAGATAGATTTTTGGCACTGGCATGCTAGCACAAGAAGGTATAAAGAGATATCTCTATTTTGCACGAGATGGCGAGTAGATAACATTTTGTCGCGCTGCACATCTTAGCCGGGCTTGATACGATTATTGGTCCTCTTTCATAGTAGCTTTGCTTACTTTGTGACAGGATGGCGTTATGTGAATAATATTTATTTTATTTATTTTAATTTACTTAACTCTTGTTGTTAATCTTACAGGTATAAACATTGACAGAACTTATTTTAAGCAAATAGTAAATGGAAACTACGTTTATAAGCATGGAGTTATACCGCACCTATATTGTAATAAAATATTAAACTAGAGTCAACTTTCATTCTTGGTAGGATTTTTTCCGGAGAAGTAATTCCGGAATTTTATTCAAGGATTACATAAATTACTATGGCAGCGTTTTGAAGGCAAGCGTCCCTCATTTTTTATTGCACGTTCAACAGAGCTCACGAAATTCCAAAATCTTGCTTTTTAAGTGACATCTTCTTGCCCAAATCACGGCCAATTGTATAAATGTATCCGTAAGCCAAAAGTTTAAGAGTTATATTGCCATCTCTTACCAATAGGTAGTGACAAACAGTGACAAGACTAAATAGGTAATGTAATACAGTTACCAATAAAACTGCATGTAGTTGCTGTAAAGCGAATGTGAAGGCAAAAACTAACACGTTCAACCTGCGTCCAGTGGCGTGCATGGCGGCGATCAGTGATTTGTAAGTACACGTGCAAGTGCATAGCACGAATTAACTTGACATTTGTGGTGTTAAATAAAAATACAAACACCATAATACAGCTTCAGCAACTAGCAATTTTTCATCATTTTTGTCTGTCTGTTTGTTCCGGGTAATCTCTGGAACGGCTGGACCGATTTCGACGGGACTTTCACTGGCAGATAGCTGATGTAACAAGGAGTAACTTAGGCTTTTTATCCCGAAAAAATAACGGGAACGGGAAAAAACTGCCACGCGGGCGAAACTGCGAACGGCCGCTATTTTATACCGTATTAACGCCATCTGTTGGCGACATCGAGTACTACTTCAGTCAAGATTTGTAAGTAAAAATGTTTACCGCCCTACGAAGTGGGCACGGGTCAGCTAGTCGTAAATAAGTATTCTATCAGTAATTTGGTTCCCACAGTACAAACTATGCTTAGCTTCGGGCTAGATGGTGTTTTGTAAAAAAATCCGCAGAAATATCGATTTGATTATTCTAAATTAAAACATTGGCAAAATAATTCACAAACGACAGTTTAATTTCGTTGCGCTCGACTGCGGAGTTATGTCTGGTTGCCGCGCAGTGGAACACAGCAGATGTCTGTACTATACGTTTACGTCACAAATGTCAAATTTGTTCGTGCTAGGCTCTCAGTTACATTGCGCGGTTGAGTTATCGATACCGGACAATAAAATTCAAATGTAAACACGATGTGCATACGCCTATAATAGCCAATTTATCGTGCCTAACCCAACGCCAATTTCTCGCCTCGACCGGATAGGCATCGTGCAAGCCTCCGTGGACGCAGGTTGAACGCGGTGGTATGCCATATGCCAAGTGCTTAATAGAAACCTGATTAAATTTTAATGTGAACTCGCCTTTTTAGATTGTCACGATCTACATTACAATTAAAACGTTTTTATAACGGTCTGAATAAATGTCATTTTATAATCTTTGAGTGTTTTATTTTTATCTGTACAAAATGCTAAGATTTACAGACGAAACTAAGAGACGTCTAACGCTTGTGTAAGATACCTACTTAGTTTAGTCTTTTATAATCTCTTCTTAGTACCTAGCAAGTTTACATTGGTGAAGTAAGTTTCATTGGGCCTGTAATTTCACCGGCACCCACACTCTTCAAATTGGAGCACAGCAAGCTGCTTGGCGGTAGCAATAGGCATGGTGCTTCAGTCTCGTTATATCATGAGCTTGTTAAAGAAAATTAAAAAAGTATTTCAAGATTGGTAACGCGACCACAACGTTTCCGCTGCTGTTGGTGTCTATGGGTGACGGTGACCACTTGCTATCAGGTGGGTGAAAAGACAATGTGCCTAGATTTTTAAATAAAAAAAACCGTGACTTGGATCATGCTGGTTTCGGTGTTATTAGTATTATTTTGTGGCATGTGTCCGTCGTTCGCGGGAAATTTCAAGTGAATTAAATTTGTTTTATACAATCTGCTGATGGAACAAGCATATGGTCCACCTGTTAAATGGTTACCATAGCCTATAGCAAAGCATTGCCTTGTAGGTCACGTTAATTAGGAACGAGCCCTACAATACACTGCTGTGCGTCTATCAACTGGAGGCATACAGGTGTTAAGCCGCGTGCCTGTAATTACACCGGCACCCACACCCTTTAAATCGAAGCAAAGCAAGCTGCTTGGCGGCAGAAATAGGCATGGTGGTAGTACTTCCCCGGACGAGCCCTTTTTAGCAATACTACTAAAACAAAATAAATAAATAGTTTTTAGTCAAGTTGAGTCAGTAAAAAAAAGTAAAGCCGCGGGCCTGATTCTTGTACCAAACACACGTCTACGTCTGACATTAGTGTACTATCTAAAACACAAAACGCTGGGTTCTGACGCTTACAAAAAAATGTCCCTATTACGTTGTATTAAGGTAGGTAGGTACTTATTAGGATTTAAAATTATTTGGCATTACTAACTCATTTTGGCCAAAAATTACTCAAATTGTACCTACCTACGATATAGGTAGGTATGGGAGCTTAGTACGGGAGTGATAGATATCCAATAACACAGCCAGTAATGAAAATTAAAAAAATATATATTATAGCAAAACACGATAGCATATACATGTATGTATGTATATACATACGGTACTAGTTAGAGGGTAGTTTTCGGAGTAAACTCGTTTACAAAACGCTCTCGAGTATTAAAATCAAATCAAATCAAATATATTTGATTACGTAGATACACATCATTAGCAGTTTTGTATTGATACATTAGGCTGTTTCACAAAACAAGTAGGTAGTCTCGTATATGTAAAGACACGGAAGATTTAATATTTTCAGTAAACAAACGAACTACTACAAGACACCATGGGACCAATACCGCAGATGGCGCGTACACATTTCTTTGTGCAATTTAGGAAAGTTAAAATCCGTACTGTACCCCCAAATCGTCAGCCCGTATCTGAAAACGCAGTCAACATAACCATATTGAGATATCATACATATTTCTCTCCCCCATTGAGGAGTTTTATTCAACAGAAAGCACTGTCATAATTAATTCCTTGAAAGCGCTGACAAAGTCCTGGCTAAGAATAGTTTCGCCTTTAAAACTGAGAACATCTGCTCTGTTGGCACTGCGTCCAACCGTAATCCTTACAAACAATGGACCAATTTAAAATAAATTTGGCAGCATAGTACATTATATTGTATTGCAACTGTTGCGCTTGGCGCTCGTCCAGCGTCGCTCAATTATACATTATAGGTACCTACTTCGTTATATTGGACGCATTTCAATTACAATAATGTGTACAGGGTGAATAGAGGAGGGGTACCTTATTCAGAGCTATACATAATTATAGCTAGTTCTGTATATAAGTACCTACGTACATTAGGCTAGCTTGAAATTACAGGCACATGAGTCTCAACACCTGTATGCCTTTGATGATGATGATGATGATGACCCGTATACAAGTGTGACTGCCGCAATATATCTGTCGAAATGTGAAAACACTATGTTGGAATTCAATTAAACTAGTTTTGACCACTAGTGGATGGAACAATGAATTTGTCTTGTCAATGGATGTTAAAATATTTATTGTACAATGTCAGTGCTCACAAACAGTGAAGGAAAACATCGTGAGAAAACCAGTAAATATTCTAAAAATCTTCTTCCAGGAACAGCCTCAGGACTTAGATCCTAGGGTACAAGTACAAGGTGCAATGTAAAAACGACCACCACTTAGGCTGTTGCTAATTTTCGGCTGTGGTTCTCAGTAAAAAAACATCAGCATTTTACTTACTGCACTCTATTTTATGTATTTTATAATTTTGTTATTTCAGTTGTAAATCGTATTTCACAATATAACTTCCAACCTGACCGGAAAGCCTGACAATTACCTACGAATCAATAGATTGGTATCTCCATTGTAGGCCCCTACCTCTAGCCCACGGCCCATCTAATCAGGTGATGGAGCGCTAACCGTAGAACTAGGTAGGTAGGTAATTTGTAGTAGTAGTAGGTATGAACCCTATTGAATTAGTTTTTTTTTTTTTTACTATTGATAGGTAGACGTTTGACCGCAATCTCACCTGATGTTAAGTGATGATGCGGTCGACGATGTAGCACGTTTACCTAGAAGGTACCTATTCACTCTTCTCTTGAAAACATCCAAATTATATAGAATAGTGTAGGTAATCTTTCTATACCAATTATAAGAATCTTTGTCCTGACTGGCTGGCGATATATAAACAGCTCACAGCCTAAACTACTGATCGTAGAGACTTGAAATTGTCAGGGTACATTTGTCTTGTTGCGTTAGGGTGTCCTAAGAAAAGAATACCTGAAATTCAGCCCCTGAGTCATAACGTTTGTGTGAAAATAGTTTTACGCAAACCAAATCGCGCGGGTTCCATGATCTTAAAGATCATAAATCGTTCTTGGAAATGTATAGGAAAGGCCTATGTCCAGTAGTGGACTTCTGCAGCAGAGGCTGATGATGATGATTATAATGAAAGACCATCGATGTTTGTCTCTGAATCATGCCATAACAACTGATAAGGATGCAACTTGGTATAAATATAATTCATTACTATAATTATTCTAGTAATATTGATTTGATTAAGACCTGAAACTTAATGTACATCTAGTTTTTTAAATCTAGACGAATAACTTAATAAGTACAGTGAATCTCCAACTCTTGGTAAGGATTCAAAGTGCCTCAGAGTTTGTAGTAAAAGTTGTACTTTCAATCCACTAAAATAATTCAGCAGCACTCTACTTCGAGAGACGTTCTAACACGTTTTGTGTCGCTCTGGCTATGAACCGAATTCCACTTTAAACTTTGGCTGAGAGCTAAATAAGTAATCATTACACCCGTATCGAACTGGCGTACACCCGTATCTGTATTTTACACTCAACTTTTCATGGAAGCATTCGTAGTATAGTTGGCTCAGTTAATCATCTACTATTATTATAATCAGTACTAATATTATAAACGCGAAAGTTTGTAAGTATGGATGGATGGATGGATGGATGGATGGATGTTTGTTACTCTTTCATGCTCTAACCAGTGGACCGATTTGGATGAAATTTGGAATAAATATAGATTGCAACCTGGAATAACATATAGGCTACTTTTTATCCCGAAAAAATTACGGGAACGGGAAAAAACTGCCACGCGGGCGTACGTAGCTTGCGACTGATCCATAAGTCCGCAGCAAGCGTAACAAGTGTTTCGCTAGAGTTACGCTTGAGGTGAATTGGTTGCGAGTTATGCATTTGACAGCAATCAAATACCACTTATCAACTTTTTAAACTATCATAGTCTACTGACCTCTCTATCTGTATCGATAAAAAAATAACAAACGAACGTGAGCCTTTTTAAAAACTGTTCAATCAATACTTTGGATAGAAACGGGATATTTACCATGATTCTTGATTTAGTAACATACAAATAACATTTATAGCAATTATATTTCGCGTTTATATATTTTATGTATATATTAAGAGTAATAGGGAAACTGATGCCTGGTAGCATCGTCTAGATACGATAGAAGCCTTTGGACAGCCAAAAAACTGTACCTTTAGGGTAGTAGGGCACGTTCCTAACGAACGTGACCTACAAGGTAATGCTTTGTTGTAAGCGATGGTAACCACTCAACATCAGGTAGGGCATTATGATTGTTCTATCAGTGACTTGTATGAATAAAACTATACCCAGCTTGCACAATCTCAAGGTTTTCTATACAAACATGAAAATTTTAACTATCGAGGTGAGTGAGTGACTTTTCTAACTGAGAATATAAAGAGAAGCTCCAAAATCGTACCTCCTATAATTTTCATTAGAACTTTCTCGAATCGTGTAATGAATTTTCGGGCTCAGCTTTCACGTAAATAATTTTACCAGATATTCAAAATAAAACGGAACAAGATACAAGGTATCTAAAGTGTCCACAGTGTATGGCAAAGTATGGGGATGATGAAAAGAGGGAAATTTAAAAGAAAGATAAAAGTATTAAATGAACAAAATTTAAATATGTTTTTGTTTTTTTTATAATTGATTAATTTTATATAATATTTATGTAATGATTAATTTTATATAATAGTTTTTTATGTCATAATAATGATAATGATATGAAAAACAAAAGCAAAGATTTTCATCTCTTTCGGCTTCTCATTATGGGTACAGTTATAAATGAACGATTAAAATGTTATATTTTTTTTACATTAATAGACCATCCTTTGTCTTCAATCTCAACTGATGGTAAGTGACGATGAACCCGACGATGAAGCAAGATGGTCTAGAAAACACCTATAAATTCCTCTGAATATAAAGTTGAGAGTGCTACGCCGTAGCTCTTCGAAGCAGTCAAAACTCTGCGTATTTTACTGCTGAGCGAATAACGATTTAGCGTCCGTTTCCCATATCCGAGCAGCATAAAGTTTTATTTTTCGAATTATTATTTCGCGTGATTTAAGTTAATAAATCCTATTACGTTATATCCTATCCTATATTTTAAAGTTGAACTTTAGTGCAAAGAACTACGTGTTCCATCCTTGAAATAAGTAATAAATTGATCTTATGAAAATACTTGAATATTTGTTAACTTATATAGATATGCACTATATTTATTATTTTGTTTAAATAAATAAATAGCATCACTACTTTAATTCCCAAGCATGGTAGATATCCCCTCTGATCTCTTAGTACCAAGTACCTACTCAAGAATCTTCGAGGATGTCTAAGGGGAGCAGTCAGAGGTACGTCCAGATAGTGCATTTGGTATGTACCTACATTTTGCAGTTGTTATTATGTTTAACTAAACGTTATTTGCGACAGATTCCAAATAAATGCTTGTTAGTGATGAGATTAAATACGAGTCCTTCCTATAAAATTGCGAAGCCGGTCGGAGGTTGCAAGGATATTTCGCGCACGCGTAGAAGTCTTCCTTCAGTGGGATGAGGCTACGTGTTGTTAGAAACTATATAAATGTTATTTTAAAAATATACGTATCTAGTCGAAGGATACCACTGAAAACACATCGTAGAGATGACTACAATTATAGATGACAGTTAAAGCAAGATACTAGTAACAGATCAACTTTTCCATTGGTATAACAAGGATCTATCGTAGGTAGGTGTATAGATCAAAGTAAAATTGAAGCAAAAAATATAGGTTGACTTTTATTAATTAGTCAAAGATCCCTTGAGTTCTTTTTAATTAATCATTCGATACCATTTAACTATCGAAGGCGTAAGGAAATGTGTCAGATTACTTCCGCGAGCGTACATCAATGTGAAGAACGTTCAGCATTGCCCTGCGCAGAGTAGGTCAGGACAGGCGAGGCGGGTGCTCACGCGGGGTGAGAGGGGTCGCGATTCATGTTTACGGGGCTCGGCCGTCAGCTGTTCGCGCGACATGAATGTGCCGCGCCCGCGCCGCGCGCATCGATTGATTGATACCTGCGGCCACGTGCGCCGAGCGGTGGCGGTGACGGCGGCGGCAGCGGCGGTGGCGGCGGCGGCGAGCAGTCCAGCCGCGTTCGCCGGCTCGCGCGCGCGTCGCGCTACCACGCAGCCTGACATGTGACTCCGCCCGCGTTCATGCCGCCGTCGCTCATCAATGGACTGCCCGAGCTGATCCGCCGCCTCTGACGCTCCAACAGACCCTCGCCCGCCCCGTAAGTTTCCCACCTGCCGCCTTGCACCGGACCGTTGCACGCGTAAACACCGACGCACTTGATCCGTTGTAAATAATGGTTTTTCCGATAGCATTAATAGCCGAGACGAGCGACTGCGCCGTGCGATGTTTACTCGAATCCTCTCATTACATTAGGAATTTGTCTGAGCTTTTTCTTATCGATCGCCGGACGACTTTCAGCAGATATATTTGTAAAATTGTCATTTGTTTTACGTAATCGTAGAAAGGTCGCATCGTTTGTTATTGGAAGTAGCTTATCTTGTGGATGTACGACGCCCGAGACGGCGAGGCACGACCAACGTTACATAAAACATCCGTCTCTCGGCGCGCCTATCCTTATTTATCGCACGCGGACACATACAAACGATTGTATAAACGCACTTGTATGAGCTCAAGTGTTCAGCATGTACCATTCCACTGAAATATAATGAAGCCAATTGAATGGCGCTTGCCAAAAACGAGGCTTAAAGATCATTATTTAAAGATGAATTTCCCCATAAGGCGAATTCGGCCGAGATTATCTCTAAAAGTATGAAAAGTAGATTCTCTGAGCCAAATATCGCAGTAAACAGTTTATCATAATTATAGCATTGAATGTTATTAAATTATAGCTAGTTTGATTAATCATTTTATTCTATTCTTTCGATTGAGTAAACTGAGAAGATCTATAAACACTTTTCAACACTGCCTACAACCACGATTTATTATGTTGGTGTGTGCATGCCTGCAGTTTAATACCAACGAGTTATTCCCCAAGTTCAAATGCTCCCTAGATTCAACTCTAAGTGAAATAATCCAGAAATACTGCCTTATTATGCATTCTACAATGTCACTATTGCAGAACACATCTAAATGCATACAAAGTAGAGAAATCCAATTTTACCAGCGTTTTTGAAAGTATACGACGGGATTTTAAAAGTATATTTAATTGTAGCGCTTCTTAATTATTTATTAAGTTATTTATTCTCAGGTTAAAATAAATAAATAAATATTTATGTAACCAAAACAAAACTAATAAATAAATCAAAACGCATGTTATGATTTATTAATTTTTATTTTTGTGAGATACCATTATGAAACAGACGGATAATATACCTACACCACGCTAGGCAGGTGGACCATGAAGCATTCCCTTCTTCTTTCATGTAGTTGTTACAACCTCTTCAATATTAAAGCCACTTTAACCTGTAGGTGGCAACATCCAAGGCGTTATCCGAGCAGGTCATGAGATCAGCTGTGCAGGAGGTAGGGTACGATAGACAAGCGAGGATATGTGGCATTGACTGCACCTGGGCACCAAACTGACACTGCGTGTTTTTATCCCCCACCTGCTTAGGTTACTCCTGCATTGACTAACTCGTAGTCTGTTAAGGCGTGACTAAGTAGCAAAGTTGTCTTACGATATCTATGGGTGGTAATGGAATCTAATTCTATACCGAAACTGTCACAGCTATCTATTGAATGGTACTTTTGAATGACTGAATGGCATTTTTTACATAACATGAATCAAAACCCTCTCTCGTACCTTCTTGTGATTTCATACATGTAACTACTAACTACATTTTTTATTCATACTCACGAAGTAGGGACTCTATCTGTATCAATTATAAGAATCTTGGTCTTGACTAACTGACTGACTGGCATATAGACAACTCACAGCCTAAGCCACCGTATAGATACTTGAAATTTGCAGGGCATACATATCTACGAATGGAATATTAACTACTGCAAAATGTGGGTATGTACCAAATGTACTATTTGGACGTACCTCTGACTACCTCCCTTAGACATCGAGAATCTCGAGTAGGTGCTTGGCATTAAGAGATCGGAGTGGATATCTACCGTGCTTGGGGATTAAAGTCGTGATGCTATTTCTTTTTCTATATATTTGCGTTTTGCTGGTTTCTTCTAATTTAACGTATGTTGTCATATATATTTCCCACTTTTATAACAGAAGTAAAGTATAGACACATAATTTTGTTATTTCCATATCCCTAGCAGACAAGGTGTTTATACAGACGATTTTCACGAGGGGGTAATACAGACGAAGGTCACTATGACATTATTTTACGGCCGCCTACTTCATCGACCATCACAAAGTACATTAACATTGACATTATCGTGTTATCTTTATTTTGTTGGCTCAGGAAATCCATACCAATTACAAATACGAGTACGTCTGTTTGTTACAAGAAAGTCGTCACGGCTAACCTCTAAACCATGAAATTTAGCAAAGTGGTAGCTTGCTCTCTGGAGACGGGAATAGGTTATGTTTAAATAGTTCAAATTATCAGTTTTCAGTTTAGCGAAACCATTTTAAATTATTGTTGTTTTATTTTGATCATTACCATCGGTCTGTAAAAGTCCACTGCTGGACATAGACCTCCTACATACGTTTCCAGGAAAAACGAATTTGGGCCCATTCCATACTCCGTATCCCGCGATCCTAACAATGTCGTCAGTGCATCGGGTAGGAGGATGTTTTAGGGCTGGCACACATTGGCAGCACGGCATTGCAAGGTATTATTTAGAAGACGAATAAAAACATACATTAACGGTCGTAGGTACTAAAGAAATACCGCGGTATGCTTAGGCATGCTTCGGCAGCCTTCAACTTTATTTTCATACTATTAGGTCTGAAAAAAACTTATTAGAACTTCTTCAAAATATTCACAAAACTGAGCGTACCATCACAACCACAAGATGAATGCATTTGTTTGACTATACATAATGCGTGATCGCATAATTATTTTATGACTAAATTCCTTTAGAGTTTCTTTTATAATTTTCAATTCCTTGGTCAACTTCACCAAGTAAACTCCGCAACTAATATGCAGCCCGGGGCAGCCTTTTGACCTCTGGACTAGGCTACTGATTCAAGATCACTTGAATTTTAACTGCGAACTAAATTATTATTAGTTGTATTTTTATTTATGTTATGAGTATGAATGAAGCATAGTACTGTTATATTATGCTTCATTCATACTCATAACATAAATAAAAATACAGATGATCGTAGCAATAAGAAATGTATGATCTCGGCTTACACCTATAGAAAACAGTCACGATTTTATAAGGATACTAGCTAAATGCGCGCGACTTCGCTCGTCAACATGCTAAGGCAATCATAAGATCATAGGATTGTTTTTAAATATGTATGCTTTTAAATTACTCATCATTATAAATTAATATTAAGACAATTATTATTGTTTACTATTATAACAAGAAGACACTAAAATTGCAACAAAACGGTTTAGGAAATCAGCTGAATCTTATGACCTCTAATCAGGGGCGGCTACTCAGTTGCCGTTTTAAGTTGCTGAATAATCGTTGTTCCGCTTTACAGGGCGTGTTTTGTGTCGGGAAGTGTGAAGCCATTTATTTTGTGGTATAGTTGACAAGCATAATGTATGTATGTTGCCAACACCAAAATATTGCAGTCGTTTTTGGCGTATGTCACTGAAACTTGCGGTTGTGGACTATGTTCCTTGGGGAATTTTATTTCATATAGTTTAAAAGTTTAATTACTTAATTTGTTCAGGCGTGCATTTGTAGATTCCCATTAGAATGTAAAATAGATAGTATATGGTACTATTCCGCCACTGTCCTCAGAAGTTCAAAAACTTATATGTGCAACTCCTACAGCACCTGCAATAAAGTTAGTATCGTAATTAAACCCTCAGTAGTGTTCCGATCGCATAAGTAAAAACAATATGAGCATATTTTTTGATTCTTCTAAAAGTGGTTGATAAGAGTATGTAGGTACAGCCGGACGCTACATTTTCAATCTCTCTTGTGTCAAAGCGAACGCTTTAATTCCCCTCTTAAAAGAATCGGCCTCGAGTTTCTTGCTTGTTATTTTAAAATAGGTCACTGGTTTGTTTAACATGTTGTTTTATGTTTTTTATCTAGATCGATTTCGCGAGTGTCCTTTGTCTTTTGTTTTATACAAGTAGAGTAGGACAGACGCGAGCTTTCATCAAGTTCCATTGCACGGCGCACGTGTTTTTTTTTAATACAAGAATATATTTAATTGGTGCATGACCGGATTCAAACTCGCGACCGATTCTGATTATAATCAGAAGGTGAAATCGCTTCCACTAGACCACCATTACTCTCATTTGTAAAAACTTAGCCTAGTAACATATCGTTGAGTTACTATTTGAACTACTATTAACATATTATAACTATTATGTATTTACAAGAAATCATTAATTTTAATTTTTTAACTAAGGGGTAGTTAGTGCCACCAACTACACACAAATAACAACAAACAAACTATTACTACAAATTATTATGTTTAATCAAAAAAAAGCAAAAATCTTATAAGAATATAATGATATCCTTGACTGAATGATTGATACATCATAGACAAACTGTCTGAGACATGAAACTGTTCAACTCAATAGAAAAACTTCAAAAACTGTGAAACTAAATAATATTATCTGCTAGTAAAAGTGTGCCAGGAATTCGTTTCCTGTGCAGGTTTATTTTCAATTCCCCGGCGGTATTGCAATTTCGTAGGATTTCATCGGCTTGCCCTCCAACCAGCCGGCAATCTTCTCCAAGCTAAGGCTTAACTTCACTGATTTGACCACTACTATACCTACTGGAATAAGTAGTGGCAAAAACGAAATTGGAATTATATGATACTAGTAGGAACGCGGGTAACTTCGTCTGGCTGAAGATATTTTCATACAAACTTTAAGGCGCTGTCCAAAGCCAAACTTCCGTAAAACATCTTGTTTTCGTCGCACAGTTAAGCAAATCAGCCACTGATACAAACTAGAAAAAAATACAGCGCATAGTAAAAAGTTTACACAAAAGACTTAGCTAATAATATTGTATTCAAACTATCTAGCACCTTAGAAAAAAATCTCAAAAATTACTTCAGAAAAAAACTTTCATCGCGCTTGTATCAACATTTTGAGCGACAACTATCTACTATATTTTTTATAATCAGAAAAAAGTGCTTTATTAAATTAAAGATCTGTAAATTTTTAATCAACGTGGCTTCATTTATTTTAAAACCAATTAAAACTGTGAAAAAAATAGCAAATGAATGTCAATGAACATAAAACAAGTGGATTTTGAACTTTATTTCAATAGAGCAAGCCAGCCTCTCAAATACCTAAAAGTTTTAACCCTTATAAGTAGAGGATGTAGGTATTTCTTGAGTTATTTTCTTAGTGTCCCTCTTAGTACCCCTACAGACCAAGGCAAATCTACCCTGAAGAAGTCTCTACGACGAGCCGCTCAGGCTGTGCTTTGTCTATATGTCAGCTAGTCAGTCACAACAAAGATTCTTATTTAGATTATATATAATTTTTAAAATATAATGTAATGTAGCTAACATTGACTATTGTAAACAAAACTTCATTCCATTTTTTGATGTTCAGTTATTTTCTTTTGAGATATGGAACCCTAAAAACTGAACACAATACCGTTGAAGTCCAGAATTGGAGTAGATCCGCGTACATTTCCTTCTAAAAGCCTTTTGCACCTAATCCCTTTGGGACATTACTACGGGCACCATGCCGCATAAATACATACAAAGCAGCTCTGAATGTATTTACTCCGGGAGCTTGCAAGGCGTACCTCAACATAAATACAATTTCTCTGATGTTCTTAAATGAGAACTAGGGAACTAGGAAACTACTTATAACAAACACTAGGAGGGAGGGATTCTGATGAGGCTGGTGAGTGTCTGGGTCAGCGCATCAGCATTCCATTCAGCGTGGCAGCAAGTGTTTTGGGGACACTTCCGATTGGTACTGATATGGACCAGTTGAGCTATCTCTTGATCGTTTGCAGCCGTCTGTAGATTGCTCAACTGTTTTATATGTATTTTGTACATACCTGTTATAAATATTGGTAGTAACTGTTATTTCCTTGTAAATAAATGTTTTTTTTTTAAATACAATTTGCTGTTGAAACAAACAGATAGTCCATTAGTTATGAAATGGTTATCATAGCCTATATCTAAGCATTGTCTCGACACACATTACTACTTTATTACTTTTTTGGTCACGCTCGTTAGTGACGTGCCCTAAAATGCGCACACTCCCTCCAAACAGGAACACAGCTGCTTGGCCCCTCTTTTACCTCCCATGGATGTATCCTAGAACACTAAGGGATCTCTATATCGGGAGATCTCATGCTTCCTCTGATGTACTCTCTCTACTCAAACATCCATCTCAACATGCGCATCTCCGCCGTATGAACGATTCTTTCATCCGGACCTTTTGACAACACTCAGATCCATAGAAATAACCCAGGAGTTATGATCGTCTTGTATCGTCCCCTTAAGTTTCAGGGGATTCTTGACTACACGCAGTTCCAATCCTGTCCCATTTATGCGTCCAATGTAATTACTTGATTGTGTCTCTGACTGAATGAGGATGAGGATTGAGGACTAAAGGGGACTTTAGTCCTCAATCCGCATCGTCAAAGGTCTTGAGTATCAAGTGATCCGAGGGGATGACTATAAATCTCAAGATTCATTTCTTTTAAGTACAAATCGCGCTGACAATAGACACTTCTTTTATGTAGGTCAAGGAAACTTTCAAAGAAACAAGAGCTTTGAAGAGTTCGAAGTTGATGATCAGATACAACTTGAAATATCAAGTTTAGTTTTATATAAGAGCTCTTTGTGAAGGGCACGTCCGGGGAAGTAGGTGCTATCACCATGCATATTTCTGACGCTAAGCCGCTTGCTGTGTTCCGGTTTGAAGGGTCTGGGTGCCGGTGAAATTACAAGCACATAAGGCTTAACACCTGTATGCCTCACGTTGATGGACGTTGAGCAGTGCATCATAGGGCACGTTCTTATCGAGCGTGACCTACGAGGCAATACTTTGTTATAGGCGATGGTAACCACTTAACATCAGGTGGGCCATCTGTTTGTTCCATCAGCAAAAAAGTAAAAATTATAAACGCACTCCTAATACCATTACATTAAAATACGCTGCCCATAGTGCATGAATCATCATAAACAGGCTGTAGAAGTCTAAAACAGGTTTGTCTTGCGATCAATTCCCAATGGTTTTGTTTTTTCTCCCGTAGTCGAGATCCAGCATAAACCTATTTTGTTAAAACACTCTTTTTAACCATTCGCTCGGGGACCAATACCGACAAACTTGAATTGTGTAATACACTTTGCTCCTTGCATACGATGCATCCGTATATATTGCAGAATAGTGGTTACGCCGTGACCTATATACTCATATACAACTAAATATATAAAATTGTTACGTTACTGACTGTTTGACTTGTTCTTGTAAAGGTGCAAAATGAAAGATTTAGGTAACTGATGTTGCAATCAGAATCCTTCTTTTCTTCACAATGGCATTTATCCGTCATTCGATAGAAAATTTTGCCAATATCAAGTGGATAAATTAATACTTCCTATTAACAAGTTGAGTCAGCAAAAAAAAATCGGCTGTCATTAATTTAAAACAAAAGATGGCGTTTCGCTTCAAAACTTAGTAACACACTTTCATTTTAACTGCTCATATTTGTGCTAACACGAAACTTAAATAACACTAGAAGAGTAATTCAAATTATAAAACAATGTTTCTTACAAAGATGACAGAAAACTAATGTTTTCCTGTTGCAAGTGACAGATATGACAATATGACAGATTGAATAGCAAATCTATCATATTACACTCAACAGGATTTTGATTTTATTTATAAAATTTATAAGAAAAATAAGTACAAAAGCATTAGAACGCGAGTGAAGTCACGGTCTACCCGCTGGGCATATACCTACGCTACATGCAGTGGATGCGACAAAACGTTTATCTCAGGGTTAGCACATGCAAATACTAAATCCAGGACTATCTTATTCAGGTAAGCGTTTTTATATGTACTTAGAACGTTTTTTGAATGGTTATCGACGCTTTTTTTACGATCTGAATATATTTAAGATCATGTTGTTGGCCCACCTGATATTAATGGTTACCTTTCTCAATAACAAAGCATTATTTCTCAGGCTACGTTCATTAGGAACGTATATATATCAGCATGACATACTATTGCAATTGGTACTGACCAGAAACTAAAAGGAAGAAGAACCTTTGATATATACAGTACAGTATTGTGATATTTTGGACCGTTTCCATCAGTGCAATTATAGTGGTACCATAAAGGTCCGTCAATAAAAGTACTGGCTAAAATTTCACACCATACGCAATCTTAGCCCCAAACTATTTAGAGCTGGATTTATTAATTTGTTATAAATGTATTTTTATAAACCGTGTTACCGTGAATACGATAGTTTGTCATACCATTATCTGTATCATGCATGAGCCACTAAATAGCTCATTCCAAACAAACCCGAACAGCCCGAACTGACCCAAACAATGGGTCGAAACGAGGGACATTTTCATACAAATCCGGAACCCACTAATGAAAATTTTTACAAAATTGTACCTTTTATATATAACCTAGACAAGGTACATTAAAATCTAAAACAATGCTATCAAGTACGATATCAATGACAATTTGGTCATTGTTTTTGACAGTTTGCAATCGTGCAATGACACCTTACGGTAGGGGGGGGGGGGCTGTTTAAATCTTACTTTAGTTCTTATTTTGTTGAGAAACATGTTGACAGCCCTAGAAACCCGGCACCTGATACTTCACGAGCACAATTCGGCAAAAGTTTGGCGTCAACACAACTTTGTTTGCGCGGGTGACATCGCGGCTTTATCATTCACATTGTCAGCGAAACTGAACAATATGTCGTAGGTTACATACTTGTTCTATTTACTGGTGCTATAGCTATTTACATTAACTAGCGTTTGATGTTTTGCTATATTTATTTCAGTTTGCATGTTCTGTCTTGCTTTTGTCTCGCTAAGTTAGATTGGCACTACACTGGCTTAATTGTTGACCATGCGAGTGAAGCGAGCGAAGCGTCTCAGTCGCATTGTTTTCCTACAAGAACTTTATTCTACACAACATGTTGCGAGAATAAATCCAAAAGA
Source organism: Electrophaes corylata (assembly GCA_947095575.1). NCBI lineage: Eukaryota > Metazoa > Arthropoda > Insecta > Lepidoptera > Geometridae > Electrophaes > Electrophaes corylata. The sequence goes on along the minus strand of OX352711.1, from coordinate 9,276,159 downwards.
GGGGAGTGGAGAGGGAACAGGGGGGGGGAAGGGATTTCGCTCTAGCGTTAATATCAACGGATTTCAATTTTGGGAAAAGAGAGTGTCAAATTTAGAATGGTTATAGGGTCATGCGAGGTGTACTGTTCTCACAGAACCACTAGTAAATGCCTTTTTATCTAAGCGCATTATTCTTAAATACAAACTGTTTTGCCCCTAACCGCCATGTTGAAAGTATTTTAAAACTAGGCTGAAAAAGCATTTCACAGCTCTTGAGTCGAGTGTTCACTCTGCGCTCTTGTTTTTGAGAACATAAAGTTGAATGCGCTCTTTGTCTCCTGTAGTTTTTAGTATTACGTCTAGTTTTATCTTTAAACTCAAGGTTTTAGACTTTGTAAGCGTAGTTTTCTTACAATTTTTTAAGAGTTCTTTTTAGTGCATCTGTTGCATATTAGTTAGGCAGTGCAATTATTAGCAAGAATACTAAACAGCTGTTTTTAGTCGAGATTTTCACTAACTTAGAAATACTACTTTTACTTTGCATAAATCGCTCGCTACTCGTTTTAAATATTGTTATTTACAACCCGAGTTAGACTTGGGTTACTTCATAAGTCAAAATCAAAAAACATGAGTAAATTATAAATACTACCAGGATAACTTCAAAATGTTCTCAAGGTGAATACAATCCAATTATAGATACTCGTACCTTTTGGAACAGTTATATCTTTCAAACTTAGGCCTGATTCTTGCATTTTTTTGGAACTGAGATTGAAACTAGAATTAAATTGACAAAATTGGGCCTGTCTGAAATGTCAACTGGTATCAAATCTGGGTTACTGGAATTTGGTAAAGTACGAGTCGGACTCGCGCACGGAGGGTTCCGTACCGTTATCTATTATAGAAACGGAATAAAAATCACGTTCTTTGTATGAGAGCCCCCTTAAATATTTATTTAATTCTGTGTTTTAGTATATGTTGTTATAGCGGCAACAGAAATACATCATCTGTGAAAATTTCAACTCTCTAACTATCACGGTTCATGAGATATAAGCCTGGTGATAGACGGACAGACAGACAGACAGATAGCGGATTCTTAGTAATAGGGTCCCGTTTTACCTTTTGGGTACGGAACCTTAAAAACGGTAGGAACCAAGCCGTAAGTTTCTTGCCAGTTCTTCTAGGCTTGGTCGCGAGGAACTGGCGCTTAGATTCACCTAGATTTAAGACGTTTCAAGATATTATTTAATAAATGCTTTTTGACATTGAAAAACAATGACAAGGCTAATTTATACTACATTTATAACTATGGCGGATACTCGTAGCATTCCAATTTATTAGAACCGCGGCGATTAAAAAAGTGCACATCATCGTTCATCTATATGCCACGTCCACTCGAGTGGAAGCCCACGTGAGCGCCGCGCCGTGGCGCCATCCATCACACAGGTCGTTATGGATCCATCGGATTTATACATTTACTCCAAACCAAATCTAGGTTGGTATTTGAAAATGATTGAATCATTCACTGGACTCACAGAAATAGTAGTTTTGTCTGCGCTGTTGGTTGTTTTGTTTACAACTAGTAGTCCGATCCGGTTTCGCACGGGTTTTAGTAAGAATCCCTAATTTTTTTTAAATATAATATAGCCTATGTCACTTGGGAGTAGTGTAGCTTCTCAACAATGAAATAATTTTTCAAATCGGTCCAGTAGTTTCGGAGCCTATTCAATGCAAACAAACAACCAAAAAATCAAAATTTTTCCTCTACTAATGAAACGCGTACGACTATGCCCACGTGAAGTGTTGAATTTTGGGAATTTCTTTCTTAGTACGCCTCTACACACCAAGACAAATATACCCTGCAAATTTCAAGCCTCTACGACCAGTGGTTTAGGCTGTGTGTTGTCTATATATCAGTGAATCTGTCAGTCAAGATTCTTGTCAGTCAAGAACTGGCCTGAACTTATCTAGCATGTGATATCACTGAATAAAGTCCTTTTATATTTGACTAAAAACGGAATATTTAGTATGACTTTGGAGTCTGTTTTTCAGACACAGTCTGCACCAGACTATAGTCTGGTGCAAACTGTAGATCACTTCAGTATCTTATTATAATAAGACACTGAAGTGATCTAAAGAGAATGGGAGAAAGTCATAATAAAAGTAAGAGCCATTGTATTGTTTCATTAGTAGTTCGGAAATAATCATAACATATTGCGAGATTGCACAGGAGTAAGTAAACAAACAGAAGTAGAACTTGTTTTTTGACAGCACCATATGTCAGTTCATAATAGCTAATTGATTCATGCCTGAATTTGCGAAAGTCCATAATAAAAGTGTAAGATAGTCGAATAAATAAATTGTACTAACACTTCGTATTGTAAACGTATATGTGCAATTCCTACAGCACCTGCCATAAAATTAATCTATGCCAATTATAAAAATCTTTGTCCTGATTGACTGATTGATTATAGACAACACACCTAAACCACTAATCGTAGAGACATGATATTTTCAGGGTATACTTGTCGTTTTTTTAATCGTATGACATTTATTAAGAACAGGCGTAAAGATAAGAATAGATAAACATGTTAAATTTAAAATTCTAGTCTAATTAAATTTAATTATTAAACAAAAACAAACTTCTTATATTATATTTGTCTTGGTTTGTAGAGATGTACTAAGGTGGAAATTTCGAAATCCAACTCATAAAGAGATGCAACGTGGTTCGAAGTTTTTATGAGAATAAGTTCCTAGTAAAAACCTATACTTAGGTTCTCTTTTGTACAAAACAGAACATTGTTATTTAATCTAGTCCAGTGATGTAATCCTACTGGAGGCATTCAGAAGGTAAAACGTTTGGCGATATTGTCTACTGTTTAATACCTCTGTTTGGTATTTACTCAGGCGTAATGAGAGGAGTCGAGAAATATCATAACATGGGAATAGGTAAACAAAACTATTTCACGTTCGCGCGCCAACACACGCTGACGAGTAACGGTAGGGAACTGTTTGCGAGACTTGTAATTGGAAGATTGTGGACACTGACGTCTCCACGCTGCTTGGCTCGTATTTAGCCATAAACGAAAACGTTTAGTTTCTTGTACTCTATCATCTGAAACAGGTTTTACCTAACCATTAAATAGGTACACTATTTAGATATTACACATTCAAACCTTTGCAGATTTGTCTAGGTGCTTTTATTCATCTATTAATTGATAATGTTAATAGTAGGTACTAGGTAGGTACATAAACTAAAACCTTAAAATTAAAGTAGTAGATATTTATTTATATAGTGATAGACGGTAGACAGTACAAGCCATTTGTCATACCTAATAAAACAAGTTAGCTGACTCGGCTACGGCAGCGGATGCGACGACGGAAGAATGATGATGATGAATTTGGCTATGTATGAAAGCGTTCATGCAGAAGTATTTGATTGATATATAGCGTTGCTCGCGAAACTCATAAATGAGAATGACGTGACACCACACGTCACAAAGCATAACGCTATATGCAACTTCTGAAAGTCTGTCCATCCAGAGGTGCATACTTTGCGTAAGCCAAAACAGGGGCCGTATCACGAGCTTATGTATTCGTTCGGTCGATGCTGTAATTTACATACGTATCACCAGCACATAGAATGTCAGTTCCTCGGTAATTTTCGTAAATTAGCTAACACGGATATTCTTTCTCTATCTAACTTGTGTAACGTTCCAAAACTAGTTATCATTTTTTGAGTATTTATCGGTAATTCACGGTTTTTATGTTTCGTTTTTCTATTCCCTCGTAAATCTTTAAAAATACTAACACCTTGTTCTATGATTTTACAAACTATTAAAGATGCCGTGTAATAAGATGAATTTGACCAAATACCAATATATAGCATAAAAAAAATCTAATGGAATTTCAACATTTTACGAGGTTGATACCAAAAACAGATTTTGAACGCACATTTTGCAAGTAATTATCAATGTTACCATCTCACACAAGCAACGCTTATACAAGCGTTGCCTACAGTTAGTGTACATTGTACTTAGTACATGTGCATGTGCTTTTTACTATGGAAACCAGAGAACTTATAAAATAGTAATGTACGTTATAATAGTAATAGAATATGACACCCAGACATAGAACAAACATCTGTGTTCATCTCATAAATGTTTGTTCTTAGAGGGGATCGAGTCCACAACCTACAGTGCAGAAGGCAGAGTTACTGCCAACCTAGCTGTGTTAGTTGCATCTATGTAATTATATTTGTTCTATCTGGCTGTTGTATCGTATTTACCAAAAATACATTACAAATAATCCATTATCAGAGCGATCACCTCACAGAAGTTGTGTGGGGAATCAAAACGTTGATATAATTTTTTTTTAATATAAGTAATATCTAGAACATTTTAAAATTACTAAGTTAAACCTAATTAATGCAAACTTTGCTCGAGTCCAGTTTTTAGGGATTAAGATACTGTAAACTTCATTTCCATTTCGATTTCAGTTTTGCAGTCACTCTGTAGATTCCTATTTGATTCCACTGTATGCGTTGTTTTGTTTAGAGCAAGATTAATTTTTAATTAATATTTTTCTATTTATTATGTTTGTTTGTTTGTTTCGGAATTTTATTGTGAAAATAATTTGACTCTTCTATTTTTAGCGTCAGAGTGGACAAAGTCACTAGAACAACGGCAACACTTATAGTTCAGTTCTTTCAGATTTCAAATGACTAAAGAAACGCAACTACTCGATACTAGAGGGCGTGCTTTTTAATTCCTGTGGTAGTAAATGTCACGGGAATCTTAGTCAAACTTTGCTCATTTTGATACTAGATGCTGCTATATACAATATAATCAATTCTGAACATAGACAAGAATGAACTAGATAGGTTCCGCAAGTTACTCCATTTGCTTGTTCTATTTACTTTTCAAGTAAATTAAGTGAGATGATAAATGAGTAATATGCGTTCAGTGGTACGCTAATAAATTCAATCGTGATGTTAAAAAATAGGTACTAATCGTGATTCAAAAAAATATGGCAAACGTGTTTTCATAATAATATAGTAATAATAAATTATGACACACTAATTTATGAACGTGAAAGCTTATGAATGAGTATGTATGTCTATTCTTACTCATCTATATAACGAGTAAACGGATTTGAATGAAACTTTGAACATATTATACTGTAGTGCGTGACCTAAAATTACATAATACGTAGCCTACTTTTAATCTATCACTTATTTAAGATGAAAACTAAGACGAAGAGTGCACATTTATGATATGTTTATTATATATAAATCATTTTATATAATAAACATCTTTTAAGCCCGATAAAAAGTTACACTCCCTTGCCGTATTTAGTCGACTGTGCCGTATCTAAGTCTGTGTTTATTAGCTAACATTGTGACTTTTGAATTTTGCTGACATTTTAGTCACGTGGTCATGTAATTGACGATCAGAAACTAGGAAACAATAAAATCCGTATATTTTTCGGAAAGTTGCTGTTTTTTTATGTTTCTGAATAAAATGTCTGTAAAAGTATTAAAATCAGTAAAATATGTTGTAATTTACTGAATTTTTCAGTATTTATTAAAATATATTTCTAACATTTAGTTTTGGCTTTAAAACTTGAATTTAATTGACATGAAAACTATACGAAATTCTTTAGACGAAAAGAGGATTTGAACGCATGGTTTTGTAAATTATTAACACTGCAATAATGAGATGGGGCCCTACTGACCATTGCAATAAGACAAAAATAGTTGAATAATAAATAATCATCAGGAGCGCGAATTACTCCATTATTGGAGTGGAGTGGAGTTATTATACATCACATATCACATTTTTTTTGCAACAATGCATATGAGATACCTATATGTAAAGTTATAAATAGAGAAATGCCAATACGCAAAACTACTATGATTTGATTCCTCTATTCATTTCGCAAAATGATTTAAGAGCCTATAAAATGTGAGGTACGCATTACAAAGATGCGTACATCCAAGAGGACCAAAATATTGAAAACATTGTACCAGTCGTTATTCCGGAGTATCTTGAAACCTTATAAAATTCCATTACGTTGCCGCTCCGTGGTTTGTAAATAAGTGAAACAATAATCTCTGGTCTTATTATGTAAGGAATATAAAGGGGGTCATTTTATCCAATTTAAATTTTTCTTGACTCCTTTTTGTATCAAACTCTTGCAGTGTTGATGTCAATAATGTCATTGAATTGTGTCAATGAACAGAGTTGCCATGCAAATTTTTATCGTTAAATCTATCAAATTTAGCAAAGCATGCTAATGCTTTGCTAAATTGCATTTTGCATTTAACAGTCAGATTTTAAGTAGCTTTCTTCTTAAGATTCAATATGGTTTCTCAATTTATGTTTTAGAATCTTAATGGTAATTAAATTTGTTGCCAAGAACTTAAATAATATATAAGCACGAACTAACATCCCTGTACATACTATAATGCCACAGCGTTTACCTTAAAAACATACTCCGAACATCATAAAAACGTACATCATTTCTTAAAAAGTTATTTTCTGAGATTTTCCAACCAAAATTGAAACATGTGACAAAACTGTAGCAAAAACCATAACTTACAGTTCATAAAAACACCTCGTGATACCAAATTACGGTGTCAGCTAATTTGAAACGGGTGAGCCGTTTCAATGCATTCGTAATTCAAAATGAGACCCGAATAGGCTCGAACAGACAGAGACACACAGAGATTGCTGTAAGTTCGTATAGGTTCGTGTTACAAAATTATTGACTTTTAGCATAGAATTAGTCCTAATTCTATGGACTTCTAGTACAAATAAAATACGAAGACAGCCGAACACCAACCAAACAGCCATGAATGTTTGCTGGAACTGTTAGTCGTCGGTTTGACATTTTGCAGCCGAGATATTAGAGCTCGCGATCGGGCCCCAGGTCCCATCTCAGCTTTATAGCTATATATTATGCGTCTAAATGACTACGTTTATCGTTTACGAAATAGACCTCTTTAATTATTGTGGAACCAAATGTGGAAACAAATCAACTGATGGATTACAGTGGAATCAAATGTGGAAACAAATCCATTGATGGATTACAGTGGAACAAAATGTGGAAACAAATCCATTGATAGATTACAGTGGAAGAAAAAGTGGAATCAAATCCATCAGTGGATTTGTTTAGTGGATTAGAGTGGAACAGGCCCTAGTTTATTATATTTTCATCAGCAACCTGAAGTTTATTACGTAAGCATGTTATTGATATAATATCACTGTACACACTGACATATGTATGTACAGCAGGTTCTTGACGAAGGTTGACTTCGGATTAAGCTTGCGGACTTTGACAGGTCCAGGTAGGAAGGTATTGCAATAACGTTGTATTTATGATCATCATCAGTCTGTAGAAGTTTTCTGCTAGATATGTTGGCTACTATAGTATAGACAAGGCTTTGACCGATAAATATATTTTTATTAATGAGATTAGTTAATTAAAAAAAATGTTATAAGTATGTATTATTATTAAGTGTAGCTACCCTAGCATTAGCTACCCGTTTGTATATCAATGTTGAAATATGTATATATCATTACCTAATTTATTATTGCAATTGTATTAACCTGACATATCTAAGAGCATGTTACATGTGTAAAGATGAAATAAATAAATATGAAATATGAAATATGCTGGTGTCCCCCACAGTTTAATACCATCCGTCCCCGGATAAGCCCTTCTATAAAAGCCTACAACTACTAAATAAAATTAAACAATGCTTATGAATAGTAAAGTACTTACTAGTAGTATGACCACAAAGAACCAATGGTACGATGTAAAAATGTATATTTGAAAAGACAAACTTTCAACTCGTATGGTCAATAAATGATGTGACACGTAGTTTTTTGTTTCAATGCTGACCTCGTGCCGCTGCGGTCGGTAAAGTTTCATAAACCCCAACGTTAAATATTTGGTTTTGAAGAAACGACGACCGTTGTTTGACGGAGGTATGAAGTCGGCCGTTAAAAATCTGTAGTGAGTATTACTTTTTTTTATGCAACTTGGTGATGGAACAAGCTGATGGTCCACCTGATGTTAAGTGGTTACTATCGCCTATAAAAAAGTATTACCTCGTAAGGCACACTCGTTAGGAACGTGCCCTATAAAAAAATGGTAGTAAGTAACTTTTGAGTAACTTGAAATAAAATGAAACGCCATTTTATTTGATAAATACTGCACTTCTACATAAGTAAAACGGACAACGTTTTTCAAACACCATTTGTACCTACATCTACTACAAACGCTGTACAGTCAATGACAAAAAGTGGATGTTCTAAAGTTACCCTACTAATAATAAACCTCGATGTAACTTCGAAAAAATTACACCGTGTTTTGTCTCTTCCGATCTTATTTACATCTTCTTGTCAATGTAAAAGACAAAACACGATGTAACTATTTCATGTTTCGCCAATATGAACGACTGTCAGAAACTATCTGTAAGCTTTTCACAGAATAGGTATTTCAATAAGAAAATGACCTATATAATCTTTTGTACTGCAGGTAGTGTATTCGATCCGCACCGAAAACAAACATTTGTGTGATAAAATAGATGTTTGTTCTTTGTCTGGGTGTTATACTGTATTCTGTTATGTATTTACTAAACAGTAAGTATTTTAGTATACTTAGTTTGGAGCTAGATGGCGTTGTGTACAATGTTATTCAGTATTGGTTTTTTCACAAAAGAAATCTATGTTACGATTGTATAGAGAAAAGTGCCACAAAAGTGCTACGAAATAGCTACGATACTGCTACGACAGTACTACGATACTGCTACGACAGTACTACGAGTGTTCCAATATGAAAGTGCTACAGAAAGTAGAACCGGCTTCTCTCGTCAAGCGTACAAAACAAACATAATATTTCGGCTTTGTTGTGACAATACAATGAATAAGCGATGTGAAGTGTCCTCACCACGCGCGGTGCTCGTAATCCAGTGATACTCGGTAAGCTGTTTAGTACAGGCATTTAAATATTTCACTGTGGGATAAAAACTGTCACAAAAAAGGGGGAAAAATTGTCACAAAAAACTGCTAACGCTTTTAAATTTAACCTTTTACAGCTTTGTTGTGCCTTATATGACAGCCATGTTACTACATAATATTATTAAAAACTATAAAATGATTTTTAACTTTTTTTTTCGATTTGAGTTTTGCACAGTTTTACTTTATGGTAAGCAGCTGCATAATAATTGAAAATATTTAGTAGCAGTATTTAAATATTTTATTTTCTAAATATTAAAAAGCAAATTAAACTGAAACTAAAAGCTCAAACCAGTGTTAATATCCGAAATGTTGCAAAATTTGCTACTACCGCAGTAGCAAATTTTGCAACCTATAAAAGCTACATCATATTTAATTTTTATTTCTGCTGCAATACGAGCATAATCGTCATTTAAAATAAAGTGCTGTTTTAGTGAGATTTTGTGCAGCTGCATACTATCAGTGTTAAATCACTATGAAAGTGTTACGTTCTATCATCGACGGTGTTCAAATTGAATTTCATAGCGGTATGGGATAAAAATTGGATTTACTGCCTGTACTTCATAATGGTGAGTGAAAAATTAATTTACTGGAAGAGGAAAAGGAGTTTGTTTTCTTTGAGCAATCTACGATTAACTCTTGAGATTGATTTTACAGTTATTGTACATTTTTTAAGGCTTTCATCTTTAATAACTTTGTTATACTAGAGGAAACGCGCGCAATTTTTTCTTCAGCCCCGTTCGCTTCCTGCTTAAAGTGCTGAAAGATTAGGAATCTATTTTCTATTACACTCCTACGCACAAAGATAAAAAAACCCTGAAGTTTTTAAGTCTTTACGACTAGTGGTTCTGCCTGCGCGTTGACTATATTTCAATCAATCAGGGCAAAGTTTTTTGGTTTTTTAACTGTTGTTTGACATGAATTGTCTTCTTTTTAGAAGTGACATTTCAAAAGTGATAAGCACATTGTAACATTACCTATTCCTATTTTCCTAGCGCGATTGGGGGCCGTTGTCGACAAAAAGTCAGAAAGACCCCCATATGCTTAAAAAAATCGCAATGATTTATGAAATACTAGTTAAAATGGTAGCTCGGACTGTTCTTATTTAAACATTTCACAGTGAACAATGTAGAAATTGTCTTCTGTCGTCATAAACGTGACAAATGTTTTTATTTTTATATTATGTAGACACATAGTTGAAACCTGGTAAAACAAGCATTGTAGCTTGTAAGAAAATAACTTTGCACGCGTTTCCACTAGTTTGTAAAAAACCACGCGACCAAAACCGTGTGTGGTTGATAGTACTGTATGAGCTACATTTTATTCATCTAATGTTACTGTAAGTAATTTTATTAGCATTGGCACTGGAGCATAGGGAATCCGTACCGACATTTCCCTCGGGCGTTCAATGCATTCACATTTGTGGCTTGCACGCTCTTTGACGTCACGAAACACCTCTCTAACTCCAAAATGAGGCGAACTTACATTTGAAATTTTTTGCAACATTTTCTTTTTACCTTTACACATAAAATGGGATAGAGGTAAGAAAATGATGAGTTTTATATTATCCCAAAAATTATTCCCTGGAGTGGGAAAGTACCGTATTAAAAACATCCCAAGAATTATTTCGTGTCCGATTCCGATTGAACTCTCGCTAACGCAGTTGGCTATAGCATCCCCGTGTTAAGGGGAGGGTCGTTGGTTCAAATCTAAAAATTACTATACAAACTAATAAATTAATGTCTTTAATTTCGTCGATTCATAAGAAGTTGCAAAAAATAACAGCACACGAGTAAAATCAGTATTATACTATTATTTCATAATTTACATGCTTTTTCACCACATGTGCTTAATAAGAAAACCTACAAACAATTACAGAAATAAGCTTCATGAAGCTTATTTGTTATTAACAGCTGGATCGAAGTGAAATAGGCCTGGAGCCTGGCAGCTGTATGATTACTGCAACATCGTGAATACACCGGAACTTGCAACCTCTTTATTTTTGCCGCATTCGGTTTAGTGAGGTTGTGAAACGGCTCCTAAAAAGAGAAGTGAATTTCAATTCCACGGTTTAAAATTGAATTTTTGTAAAATGCTGGCTCTCTGCAGTGAGCTGCTGTAAAATGAATAGGACGATAAAATAGTAGCGTGTCACAGGCAGTGTATTTCATATAGACGTCCGAAAATATGTGTAAAGCAGAATCATACCGAATTTCATATGGATTTACAAATAATATTTGATTTCAAATGCAAATTAAACACTTACTTACATAATTATGATTAAAGATTTGAGATTTTATTTATCTTTTTTTATATTTGTTGATGGAACTAGCAAATAGCCCACCTGATGTTAGGTGGTTACCGTTACCTATAACAGAACGTGCCTCGCAGGTCACGCTCGTTAACGTGCCCTACTATACATCTGCGTCCATCAACCTAAGCATTACAGGTGTTAAACCTTGTATCCACTCAGTATCATACAGCTTGTACAGGCTGTATGATACCGTATGGATTGTCCAGCATTATTAAAAAAAAGGTTATTCTCTTAAAATAGAAATAGAATAGAATAGAAAATTATCACATTAAAAATGTACACCTTTTAATGAAACCTAATTGTATAAAATACTTTGATTCAGTGGAACGTTTTTAAACTTAGCGGTAAGTGTCGGGTTTTGTGAATTTAGCAATGTTTCACAAAACGTGAAATTAAACGTCTCCAAATCCGCCGCGCAGTCATATTTTATCGGAGGAAAAGTCCTTGACCCAGGAAGCAGGCCAAATGGTGAAAACGAAGCCTTGCGCTAACCTTATATCACGTTAGATTCAGACAAAAACAACCCTTATGGATACGAGATAAGGTGCGTTCGTATGTTTATTGTAAAGCCTTTCTTATATGTCTGTTTATGGTTTAGGGTAACGCCACACGGCGCGTTACGATCGCGGCGCTTCTGCTGATTTGTTTCGGATTTTAAACCAGATACTGAATTACGTAGCTTTTTCAAATGATCAAGTAATCTAGTAATGTTTTCTTTTATAATTATGTCACAATTGAGTTTGTATTCTACTTCCTACTAACATATTAAACGCAAAAGGCTGTTTGTGGATCAATCACAATGGATTTCTAGATGAATATTAAGACTGTTTGTGTCTTGAATTGTCTTTTTCATTTGGATCCCACGTTCAAATGAAAAAGACAATGCTAGAGAAAAACCACAAAACTCCTGGAGAACAAGTACCAATGCAATTCGTATAGATACATAAATATTGTCAAACATTCACACAGCACCCTCTAACCCCAAAACAAAGCTTGTAATGTACTATAGCTACCAGATAGCTGATACTTTTTTTTGTAAATACATAGAATACATAACACCCAGACACAACATAAAAACGTGATACGTAGATGAAACTTACGGATAGGAGTAAGAAGGAATAAGAAGAAGAAGACGGATAGGAGTATAGGGATTTGGCATAGTTAAACTGTTTATGGTAATAATATGACCATTATACAGTTTGAAGGTGGTTTTCGACCCAAGAGTTTGGTTTCAAGGTGAACGGATCGGTTAGCAACTATTGGGGTGGTTTTGTGAAATATTATGCGCGTATTGGTAAGGTAACGAAAATATACAGATACAGCCACACGACGACGTGCATGGGGATTACCCATGCACGGTCGACATCCCTCTAGATCTCTTAGGACGCAACAAGTAGCACTGACTCATGATTCATTGAGGGGAAATCAAAATAAGTCCAAATATTACATTTGGCCATGCTCCTATTTTGATATCGTTTTTATAAGTGACAGTTTGCAAGTCTATCATCGCTGCTAGACTAACAAGTTTCAAAGAAAAAGAAGTATTTATTCTAATATCCTATTTAGGATAGGGTTTAGTAATAAACTGCATTCTTCCCGTCCCCACAGACAGTACAAACACAACAGTAAAGCTGAAGCTCGGAGCGAGTTAATGCTATCTCGAGTCGTAAATCCAGGTCATTAGGACTCTGTGGATGGGTGCTTGTGCCGGTAGGGTTACGTTGGGTGAGACAGGATGTTTGCAACTTTAGCCGGACCTTGCATGTAACGTACATTATCCTACTAATAATATTATAAACGCAAAAGTTTGTAATGGATGGATAGATGGATGGATGGATGGATGTTTGTTACTTTTGCACGCTCTAACCAGAGGAACGATTTGGATGAAATTGGGAATAATTATAGATTGCAACCTGGATTATATAGGATATTTTTTATTCCGAAAAAATAACGGGAACGGGAGAAAAATCTGCCACGCAGGCGAAGCTGCGAGCGGCCGCTAGTATAAATATAAATACATTAAACCAGTTTTTCATAGAAATTTGTCCTCGAAATTAGTAAACACCTTGTTTTTAAAACAGTATCGAAATGCGCACGAATACTTGCGTAAAGTTATTTTCATATAAACTTCAACCCCTGCGGTTAGGGGTTGAATTTAGGGAATTTAGTAGTAGGGTTCTTTGTGAAAGGCTCGCCCCGGGAAGTACTACCACCATGCTTATTGCTATCGCCAAGCTGCTTGTTGCGTTCTGGTTTGAATGTTAGGGGTGCCGGTGAAATTATAGGTACAATGCCTCAGCTTGATAAACACGTATCAGTGCATCGTAGGGCATGCTTGTAACCTTCATCTATATGCACTAAGGTGTAAGCCTTGAAAATTTCAAGTCTCTATGAGCAGTGGTTTAGGTTGTACATTGTCAGTCACTCAGGACATGTACAATCTATCATTTTTATAATTTTATTGGTATATCGATCCCACGCCAAAACCAAACATATTTTGTATAATGAATGTAGATATAATTATGTTCTGTGAAGTTTATCGTTGTGAAAACCGCTTCCGTATTTACAAATAAAAATAATAACAACTGTAACGTGCTTACGAACCGCTCATCGTATAAAATACTAGCGGCCCGTCCCGGTTTCGCACGGGTTTTAGTAATGATCCCAAATTTTTTTTGAAAATTTAATATTAGCCTTATGTCACCCGGGGATAGTGTAGTTTCCCAACTGTAAAAGATTTCTGTAAGAGGCTTAACATCTGTATGCCTCAAGTTGATGGAACGCAGCGCAGTGCATTGTAGGCCACGTTCCTATCGAACGTGACTTGCGATGCAATGCTTGGTGATGGTAACCACTTGATATCAGGTGGGCCATCTGATTATTCTATCAGCAAATCGTATAAAAAAATTCATCAGAATGTAGAGGAAAGTGGAATAAAATCCACCGAAAGGAAAATTAAGCACTCATGGAAATGGAAGGTGTGACCTCACTTCCACGATGCACTAATTGGTAAGCATTCAGGGGTTTCGATGGAGGCGTCTTTAGTCACAGTATACAACATTCGTCAGTTACACAACTCAGATAAAATTTCCAATATAATTTTTTATTAAATGTTTATATTTTAATAGAAAAATAAAATCCACATCACCGGCTAAACTAAGTAAAATATAATTAAAAACATACTTACTTTACCATATACCATGTATGTATTTAATTTAGTTTGATTCCAGTATCGGTAGTGATGTAGTTAAAATCGGTGCAGGTACACTGAGTTAGAAAACATTTTTTTTGTACCACATATTGATGCAACAATTAGGTGGCCCACCTGATGCTAAGTGGCAATGGAATATACCTTATGATGTGTTGACCAAATTATGCCAGATATAAAATCTACGACTGTAAAACTGTGCAGACTTCACGGTAGATATTTCTTTAGGTATCTTAGTACTAAAAATCCTCACGCTTGAGTGCCTAAAATAAGTAGCCAAGGAATGGGAACTTTATTGCCTGTTCCTCTAGGCTTGGTCGCGAGAAACTGGCGCTTAAATTCACTTAGCTTTAAGACGTTTCAAGATGTTAGATAGATAGAAAACTATTTATACATATTACACAATGTTCCTTGCAGGATGGATTATTGAGAGAAACGTTTTCAGATTGACTTTTTAGAATTTAATTTTTTGAAAAATATTACAATAGCCGTGGCCAGGTATACAAACATATTTAGGTTATCTACTATCTCTTTCTGTCGTGGAGAAGCGCGTGTTGAGCTCGTACGTCATACCAATTGACACCTGTCAATTAACATTGACAGAAGGCTGCCCGCGCGCACAGCTGTCATTGGCTGGAACACACAACTTCAGATAAAATTACATATTAGGCGAATTTAACGCAAAATTATCTCCCAGCTGACCTTTAATCATTTGATAATCCCTGTGGATATTATTGAATAAATGTTTTTGACTTTTATTTTACGTCCGAACTTTAAACTTGGTCTCTAACGGTACTGTATGCACTGTATATTCATTAATCTGTGGCACGTTTCAAAATATTATCAAAAAATTTAATTTTATATTGTTTAAATTCATTTGTAAATTTAAAGATGTGAAGTACAATAAATAACAATAAGCAGTTAGCTTTCTTTTTAAATTATAATACCTCAATTTCTTTTGAACTATGAAATATGTTTTCGGTTCAGATTTATTATGAAAGTTTCAAGCTTGAAATTAATTTTAAGAAAGTTTGCAGTTGTTTTACTGTTTTCACTCAAGAGATTTCTTGTAAACCTACCTTTTATTTAATCGTACCTTTGTAGAAAAGAGAGTAAAAGTGTTTATTGGAGAAATCCTTTGGGTCCGATTGGATTGGAGCAAGCAGTGGAGAAGATAGTTATTCTACTCATCACGCTGAAGATTTTCATCAGATCTACACCAAATTTTGACGAGACTAACTTAAAGTTAAAAAAAAATAGAATTATTGAAATCGTATGTCATGAGGCGGCGATATTCAGTAGCCCCCTTTTTGGAGGATGTACGTCTTTAATATAAAATCAACTAATTCAAATTTATCAAGTCCTAAAGCTTGTGTGCTATGTTTCCTTTAGTGTAAAACACGATCCGTAGAGTACCAACAAACTGACAGAGGTAGGCAAATTATATAACAGAACAAGTGAAAAGCGCGACTTCGTCCGATTGAAGAAATTTTTCATACAAACTTCAACACCCACTGTAGCCGTTTAGGGGTTGAATTTCCGAGCTTCATTTCTTAGTACACCTCTGCGTCTCAAGGCAAAATATACCCTGAAAATTTCAAGTCTCTACGACTAGTGGTTTAGGCTGTGAATTGTCTACATGTCAGTCAGTCAGCAGATGATCAGTCAGAACAAAGATTCTTATATAGATTGCCAGACTTGAGATTACATTGATGGGCAGCTGCCATAAAGAAGAGAAAAAGTGAGTTGTTTTCGTTCTGCTTACGTTCTCACTGTATCGAACGCTGTGACCGAGTTCACTCTTTCAACCAGTGGGTGACTCATTTTCATTTCGATTTTATCCAATTAGGTTAGGTACCTTCATCAAATATATTTTAAAAGAGCTTTTTACTAGTTTTTATTATTTCTCCATTTTTTACGAATATAATGTAGTGTTAGATTTAAGAATATACGATATTTGTTTTGTTTAGTTAATTTATTATCATCATCAATAATAAATAGTCTGTAGAAGTCCACTGCTGGACATATAGACCTCCGATATACGCTTGCAGGAAGAACGATTTTAAGCCCTTTCCATATCTCGATTTCCCGCGATCCTAACAATGACTTTAATGGCTAATTAATACAAAATCATCAGAAAACCTTATCGTCATTGTCATTGCCTGAGTACAAATGCAATACAAATAGTTTTATTTCCAAAAAACTTAATCAAATAGAGATCATCAATTTCGTGCTAGGTAGACGCCTTTATACCAGATGCTCCGACCCGATTTGACAAAAGTATAAATTAAATAGAGAGGAAAACAATGCAAGGCAAGTTTTAAATAAAAAAAAACCTAGAATGCAAGACAATTAGGAGACTGCTAAGAAGAAATAAATATACTTAGAGTGATATTTAAATGAGTTCAGTGTGTGGACATAGGCCTCAAACGTGTTAGAACAAATACAACGCAGACAAATACATGAGCAGAAACTAGTTAATAAATAAGTTGAAACGCACAAACACCCCATTCTGCGGTCGGTAGATTATTGGGCATCGCATCGTGATGTCTGTCACAAACAGAACGTGTGTTCACGCCGACCATGTAAATTCATGTAAACTACTTCTCACAACAAAGACGGGAAAGTGGAAAAACAAACCACTAATTTGGTTAAAAGTACATACTACCAAACATTTCTGCAACACGGCTATCACATTCCTAGCTTGTTGTATAGCAATAAAAACATTTGAGAAATACTTCCAAATGATTTCTAGATGCCATAGTTGTACAGCTAAACAAGGAAACGAATGAACAGAATCAATAAAATAATAATTCACTTCTAGATTTTTATTTGTACCGACTTTAAAATAGGAAGAGGTTCTCTATTAGTTTTTTCTATGATAGGTTTTACAGACATCGATCTTATCAATACTTATATAAACAAGCACAAAAGGTAAAAATACAAATAACAACTCAAAGCTAGCTTAACCCCAAGAGATTTCTTCCAACAAGCCATTGAAGCATAAACAAAGAAGTACGATGTTGCACTTTTTGGGCTGAATGCTTAATCATGTATGTATGTATGATAAACCCTTAAACGTCAGCAAACAGCACCCAACATTGTAGTGAAAGTGACACACTTGGGCTACATCGCATGCTTTACCTCACTTCATGACCCATTCTTCTATAAACCGAAAGCAGATTTCCGGCGCTAGTCGGTACAGGGGCAAAACTACCGGTAAGTTGGTTACTGGTGGTAGCTTTGATTGATACGTCTATTGTTGGTGAGAAGTAAGTACTTACGAACTCAAACGACATAGATAGGTATACATAAATTTATTAACGGTTCTTCAATACCCCGATCACTGATTTTACGGTTGCTTTCGAGTGGGTAGAGTGAGAGTACTCCCCTCGGATGGTCCAGATGATGTGGAGCCGTAGCAGAACTCCCGCTCTAGATGCTTCGGTGGCCAAGGTCAACGAAGGTTCCAGAAACTCGCCAAAAAGAAGTGATGTCGTCGTGGGTCTTGAGGCCAGCGGCTACGTCCGGTCTTCGGACGTTAAATTTAAACGTCAGCTTTGAACCCTGGAAAGTAACATGTAGTGTGTCACCGAAATGTCCAGGTTCTTCGCCGTTCTGATTGTGACCACCTTAGCGAAGCGAGCATGAAGTGCAGGTGAAAGGTGTAGTGAGGGAAGTACAAGGTGGTGTGTGATGTCACAATCAGAGCGGAGTTTACAGGTGTATTACCTATTAAATGGATATGTACATGAAAAATTTGAAGTTAACGTAAAAATGATGAAGCTACTTGTAAATGAAATAAATAATGCTAGTGTGAATGGAATGAAGGGAATGTATAGGTTATCTAGAAACATGTACCTAGATACCTATCTATTTAAAACAGCAAGCAAGCTAAAAGCTGAAAAAGAAGTTAGTAAAACAAGAACAATTACATAAAATAAAGTTCGTTAAGGTGATACACGAAACTACCTACATTACTTTTTGTGAGAAGAATTATTCAACACTTACCGATTTACGGGTTGAAATGAAACTGAGATTATGGTTTATTAATATGGCTTACAACTTGTAAAACAAGTAAATATTGCAGTAAACTTTATAAAAATTGTAAAACACCCGAGTCGCAAAAGGACGCGCCGTTTAAAAAATGACGCGTACGAGCTCGTGTGTCGTCAGCGGGCGAATGGCGGTCAAAGCGAGTGAGTAACTCGACGCCGTTCGTTCAGCCGAGCGTTTCGTTCAATGAAAAACCGATCCACTGGTACTGTCAAAGTAATGAAGTATGAATTCAAGTATTTAGTAGTAGGTAGTATTTTTATATAACGAATATACGTTACATGATAAACATTGTCAACAGCATCCTAAGTAAATGCACTGCTAGACATAGGTCTCATCCATATTTGGGAGGTTTGCTACTATCACTACGCTGATGGTGTTTAAATTCAAGATGTGCTGCTTGTCTGTCTGGTGCATTTCCTTATTAGCTTTTTACGACATTCATTGGAGGATCTAGCTGGTTTGATAAACATAAAAAACTACAGATAGTAGCGACAATAACAATACCATTTTGTATTGTCTTTTAACATCAGTTTTTATTCGTTGTCTGCGGCTTAGTCAATATTGCAAGTATTGTATGTCTTGCTCAAGGATAAATAATAGCCCAGAAATTACAACGCAACGCCTTGTAAAATAGTGGTTGCGTTTGATGCTGTATAAATTATCTACAATATGCAACATTGAATGTTTTATTTTTTACATTGAAAAAGGTGTTCTACGTGTTTATGAAATTTGCTTCGATGTTATTTGTGTTTTACTACAATAAAATAATAGAGTAGCTACTAGAGTTATACTCTTACGACTACTGTCATTGTTTATCTTTTACTTAACAACCACGTGTCAGTCGTGAGCTAACTGTATACCTCAGGTCGGTGGACGCAGAAAAGTGCATCATAGGACACGTTCCTAACGAACGTAACGCAGGTAAACCATCTACTTGTTCTATCAGTAAGTCTTATAAAAAGCTTTAAAAAAAACCGGCCAAGTGCGAGTCGGACTCGCGCACGAAGGGTACCGTATTATCTATGATAAAATTACAAAAAATCACGTTTGTTGTATGAGAGCCTACTTAATTTTTTTTTGTATTTGTTGTTATAGCGGCAACAGAAATACATCAGTTGTAAAAATTCCAACTCTCTAACTATCATGGTTCATGAGATACAGTCTGGTGATGGACGGACGGACAGACAGACAGACATATAGCGAAGTCTTAGTAATAGGGTCCCGTTTTACCCTTTGGGTACAGAGCACTAAAAAGGTCAAAACGCAGGTACTGACAGGTAAACAGGCGTCATGTAACCTGCTTTCTGCGCTAATACAGCCTAGCTCGACCTCGAGCCTAGACTAGGGCGTGTTTGGGCGGGGCTGCGATAGTGAGCTAAGCGGCTCAAGCTAGTAAAAATTCAGTGGATCTAATTCCTACCTGCTTCAGAAACCAGAACAAATCTCGCTTTAAATGTTTAAATCTTGTTATTATACAGGCCACTACTCTATGAGGTTTGAGGTAGGTAAAGGTTGAATTTAAATATTTTTAATTATGTTGAAAAGTAATCCCCATACCTAGAATCGTCATTTAAATTTTAATATTGCTTAAAGTGAGTCCTATTCCTGTTTGTCCAGATAATAAGAGATAGTTTAAGAATTGTTTATCTTTTGAAATGATAATTAATTCCTAAAATATAAAAAAAAGACAGGCACATCCTCAGGTTCATGGACGCTGAGCAGTGCATCGTAGGGCACGTTCCTAACATGCGTGAGCTGCAAAGCAATACTTTGTTATGGGCGGTGGTAACCACTTGGCATCGGGTGGGCTTCCTGCTTGCTTTCTGTTGTTGTCTTTCTCAAGTTGTAAAAAGTAAAAAATTAAAAAAAATCGTCCAAAATATTATTTTGACAGATTTTTTAAAAGTAAGGCCTTAGGTTGCTTAGGCGTGGCTTAAGAACTGCTAAAGCCGGGAATAACAGCTTAACGTGCCCTTGGAATCACAGCAGGGCTCTGTTGGAAATGCCACTAGCAGTCACTCATCAAAATAGTCACCACGTGGAACGTTGTCTAACAAAGTTGATCGGTTAGGAATGATTAAGCAAGCTTAAGTGCTTTATACAATAAAATAAATAGTAAAACATTGTAAACATTAAATTTTTACTTGAATAAAAGCATTTTGTCTGATGGTTATTTTGCTTTAAAAACAAAAATAGCAACACTAATAGAACAACAAAACTACCATAAGTGTTCATCACAGAAAATGTGTGTCCTTGGTGAAGATCGAACTCATAACCTGCAGCGCAGAGAAGAACTACTACAAACTGAACTGTGAAAGCAATCGATTCAGTCGATTAAATAAAAAAGCAACAATAAGAAAGTGAGAGTGTTGGCAGAAGTGTTGCATGCAAGGAAGGTATTCCTCGAGTTATGCTGTACCGCATGCCGTGCGGGTTGACCCTGGCTCGTGGGTGGGTCCAGGCGCGTTTCCTTCATGAGCTGAGCGAGGAGTGTACAAATAATCGTAGAAATAAACAAGCATTTCTTTTTTTGAAGTTGATTTCGTCTTTTTGCATTTTTTAAGTACTGTTAATAAGATTTTAGGAAAATATCTTTAATGTAGACTTTTCAACCTCTACAGTTTTATTATAGTTATATATTATAGTATAAATTATAGGTATGTGGTGTTCCTTTAATTCTAATAATTTATATATCCCTTGAGTATTTTGCTTACATGCAACACGTCAGTTCCACAGAATCACATCACATCCATTTTGATATCAAGTTTACTGGGAATTCGTTACTCAGAGTAGGTACAATCAGTGACAAAAGGAGACTAACCGTTTCAGTTATTCAATGCACACTTTCTCAGTTTGCAGATAGTATATCTAAGGATCTTTAAATAAAGTTCAAACCTGATCAAATGTGAGCTGGTTGGTATAAAACAGAAAAAATAATTTTGGCAGTTATTTCTCACAATAATATAAAAGCAAATAAAGCTTATACTATGATGGAATGTATGGTGCCATCATAGTACAACTTATAGAAAACTTGTATATTTTTTAGAAAATACAGACTTATAAAAGACTCAAGGCGAAAGTAATCAATGCGTAATATCATTAATGCGACACACGGCTGCGACACAGTTTTATACTTGAGCAGTCAGTATCGTTACATTATATTTACTTAGTTATAGCTTGTTTGTTTGTTTGTATATAGTAGTGGACCTCTTCAGGTTGGTGATAATAATAATAATAATGCTACACAATCCACACAGCATCATCTACCCCAAGCTAAGCAGAGCTTGTGTTATGGGTACTAGATGACTGATATACTTAATACAATACTATATTACATATATAGATATTTTTATAATGCATAGAAAAGACCCAGAACACCCGGAATAAATATTTACAGATCGTACAAACATTTATCCCAAGGCGGGAATCGAACCCGCAATCTCCTGCGTCGCAAGCGGACATTCGCCCGCAGCGCCACATCAGTCGTCGTGATGATGACACATCTGGTAACACACTACTATACTAATGTTTCATCATCTGCTGACTGTATTTATAACAAGGTTGAGTCCTTGCCGATAGTGTATCAAAGCTTGCTAACATCAAAGACGCAAAGGTAACTTTATATTGGAGGCATCCCGTATTCTACCACGTGGATTCTATTTTGCTATCTGGTATACCTCCGACTTTGCTTGTGTGGTGCTTTAAAAAAAAAGAATTGCATTACGACTTTAATTCCCAAGTACGGTAGATATCCCCTCCGATCTCTAAGAACCAAGTACCTAACCGAGATTCTTCGAGGATTTCGAAAGGGAGTAGTCAGATGTAAAGTCCAAGTCAAAGTCAAAAATCATTTATTCAGTAATATCCGCAGGGATCATCTTGAAACGTCTTAAATCTAGGTGAATCTAAGCGCCAGTTCCTCGCGACCAAGCCTAGAAGAACCGGCAAGAAACTTACGGCTTGGTTCCTACCGTTTTTTTGTATGATCCTTTTACAAAGTAATAATAATGTAAATAATGAAACTCCAGTGTGGTGCCAATCTATTAATAAGGTATTAATAAGGTACGTCCAAATAGTACATTTGGACTATCTCTAACCGTGCAAAGCCAGGCGGATCGCTAATCTATAGTTCTATACTAATATTGTAAAGAGGAAAGGGTTGATTGTTTGTTTGCTTGCATTGAAAAGGCTCCGAAACTACTGGACCGATTTGAAAAATTCTTTCACCGTTGGGAAGCTACACTATCCCATAGACATAGACTATATTATGTTTTCAAAGAAATTAGGGATCCTTACTAAAACCCGTGTGAAGCCGGGACGGATCGCTAATGTCGAATATAGTCAGAAAAAGAAGATACCTGAAAGAGAGCGCTACTGAGCGATAAGGCCGCCCATTGTACTTCCCATGTATGACTGTTTTTTAAATTTTATTTCGTATTACTAGTGTCTGGTGTATGTAAAATAAAATATTTTTCATTTACATAGTCAGTGTAACAAAGCGGAATGTGTTAGTAAATAATGTTATACCTTTGTTTATTAAGTAAATGTATCAATGTTGGTTTTATCTTTTAATTTAGTTTTTGTTTTTTCTCTTATAATGTTGATTATTTCTATGTACTTACCTATCAGTCTCTAAATGTCTATTGTTTTTAGTTTTGTAACCTTGTAATGTGTGTGCTAAAGCAGCAAATAAATTTCTGTCTATGTCTAATGCTAGAACAAAAGGATGCATTGGAACATAACTCGCGAGTAAGACCGTTATTGGGTTCGTTAGACATCTCTTACGGTTCACGTACACCTTCCATGGCCTAGTTCTACAGGTCTTGTACTCAGAGACTTATTTATACAACTTTTAGTAGTATTAGAGCTCTTTGACGACCGATGTGGCGCGGCGGGCGAATTTCCGCCTGCGACCCAGGTTGCGGGTTCGATTCCCGCCGTAGGATTAATGTTTGTACAATCTGCAAATATTTATTCCGGGTGTTCTGGGTGTTTTCTATCTATAATAAAAAAACGTATGTATGTAATGTATTGTATTAAGTATATCAGTCATCTAGTACCCATAACTCAAGCTCTGCTTAGCTTGGGGTTTGATGATGCTGTGTGGATTGTCCAGCATTATTATATTATATTATTATTATTATAGTGAAGGGCTCGTAGAAAGTGCTACCTCCATGCCTATTTCTGCCGCCAAGCTTGCTGTGTTCCGGTTTGAAGCGTGTGGGTGCTGATGAAATTACAAACACTCACTCATTACAGATAGATTTTTTCGTCTTTTATAAGACTTTTGAGCATTACCAGATATAAATTGTGTACTTTATTTATTTAATTAATTACAGTTTAATCATAGTATAGAGTAATTTCTTATTTTCTCTTTTATATTAAAATCGCTTTGCTACCCGCGCTGCTCACTTCTCCGTCTATAACCGAATGAATGCAGGGGTACCAACCATGCGGAGCGTGTAATTGCCAGTAATGGCCGGGTGTAGAGCTCGCTTTATTAGGCCCGACCAGATGGACCGCCCACCCGTTTAGTGACGTGTTGAAAATAGCTCGCTTTGATTTTTCACGTTTGATTTTCGAACCTTTCGGTTGGTAGAATTGGAGTGAGGTTTGTAGTTTACTTTAAATTGGTAGAGTTGAAGTGAAGTTTGTAGCTTACTTTAATAAAAAGTTTAATACCCGTACATACAATGTTAGAGACTGGTTTGCTACATAAACTGAACATAGCATCCATCACACATCCGTTGAAAGCCGTCACAGCTCAGTTTATAGTAGTCCAGCCTTCAACGCTGTAGGTAAATGTCAAAAGTTTATAAGTATCATTGATCAATTAAATATTGAGAGATATAAATAATTACCTGACACATAGGTATTTTAATATAGAACTTAGAAGTAGGCGACTCACTCTAATAGAGTTTCCAAACTATTTAACAATGGTTTTATTAATTTCGACTATTATATATTTATTAATATTATTTATAGATTTTAAAAATATTTTTCATCGATCATCTACTTATAATATTTATTTTAGATTCTATTGTTCAGAATTTGACCGCCGATGTGGTGCGGCGGGCGAATGACCGTCTGCGGTGCAGGAGGTGGCGGGTTCGATTCCCGCCTTGGGATAAATGTTTGTACGATCTGCTAATATTTATTCCGGGTGTTCTGGGTATTTTCTATGTATAATAAAAAATATAATTAAATGCATCTAATGTATTGTATTAAGTATATCAGTCATCTAATACCCATAACACAAGCTCTGCTTAGAGGCTAGATTATACTGTGTGGATTGTCCAGCATTATTATTATTATAATTATTATCAAACTTAAGTGTCATTAAGCAGGCCTTATAGTTCGTAGAACCGATAACCACTAGGGAATAAACGTTCTCGAATGTCGACCACGAACCGGAAAATGGCAACGTAAGACGCCCTTCCACCTAATGCAATGGAGTCATGATAATACATCAGTGGACGGAAAAGACTTTAAATTCATGAAGGAAGGTCCAACTGCAGACTTTTAAACTGATGATGATAATGATAATGAGTTTTTATACTTCTCTTCAAAGAAAATTACTGTTAATACAATTATTTATAATAGGTATGAACAAAATACATACGAAACAGTTGTGTTATCTGCAGACCGTTGCAAATGATCTACAGATAGTAATAATAAGTTTATAAATGTGGTATGTTATAAAATGCAACGTAAATTTTATTTTATTTTAAATTTGTTAGCTAGGTAACATGCGGAAACGTGTAGATCTATAATTTTTTAAAATTCAAAATAAAATAAATTAGTGAAAGCAAAGTTATACGGTAATTACTTTAAACAGTAATTATTCGTGGCCGGAAATAAGTTATTTGCAAGCTTAGCGTTCACTAGTGCTTAAATTAAGCGCATAGAAACGCAACTCAATTGCAAACATTTAGCAGTACAAGGGAGTTGATCCAATGCCGACAAAATTAGCTTGCTGATATAACAAGCAAATTACCCACCTGATGTTTATTTTTATATTGCAAAAAAGTTTCCACCAATATATAATACATGCACGTAAAGATACGGTGGACAACATAGTAGATAACTACCTAAAAAATAAAAAAAAATTACTATATTGTAACTAAATAATATTTTTTTTTTCATTTTTCTTTACCTTTATTCAAATATAATTTTTAATTATTATTTTTTTATAGATTATTTAAATTATTTGCAGTATCGCATATTATTTTTTTTACACAACTTTACATTAAAAATACTATATCATAATTATAATTCAGTGGGTGTGAGCTGGATAAAATAATGTTCTGATGATGCTGAAGTATGAGATTCTCTTCTATATGGGACTATTATGTACATTCACACCTTTAACTCGCATGTTAGGTTGGTATGTAAAACATACGTACTTATGTTATAACAGGAAACACGCCGGATAACATTTGCACCATTTGTGGTTCTCAGAAATAAAATCTACATAATTACTTTTTTTTTCTACAATTTGCTGATGGAACAAGCATATGGCCCCCCTGGCGTTAAGTGGTTACCATCGCCTATAACAAAGCATTGCCTTGTAGGTCACATTCGTTAAGAAAGTGATAACAGGAGGCCTCTACGCAGGGTCTACGTAGCCTCTACGCAGGCTCTACGCTGTCTCTACGCAGCGTCTACGCCATCCTTTTTGGCTTGATTCTAAAATCCACCGGTGACAAACCACAAGGGACAAAGTAATAGCAACCGTGCCGCCATTCCGACTTCATAGACTTTCGGTCTGTTTCATAAAAACTTATCGTCTGTTTCATAAAGTCTATTGCTATCTCTATTTATTGACATAAAATTGGCAGTGACAATATGATAGTTTTTATGAAACAGACAATTAGACATTATAACGGGTCTGTAAAATCGTATTGTCACAGTCACTTTCATGACATCAAATAGAGATGGCAACAGACTTAGAGATTATTTTAAAGAGAATTCAGAGAACTTTAGGAAACAGACGGTTTGTATGAAAAAGATATATTCTGATTAGTTACACCGTAACTTACTACTGGTGTCAGAATCAAGCCTTTATTCTCCTCTGGTACATACTTTGTAATTTTGGTCACGTGCCTTTCTTTTTGTCAGAAGAAGTGTAAAAGAACTATGAAAACTTTTGGGTCAGTCAACTACTTTAAAAAGTAGTAATTTAATACATGGTTCCTTTTTTAGCCTTTGTTACAACATTAAGTAGGTATTGTATTTCTCATTTGCGGAAACCTGGAGATATTAACGTTTCAGATCTAATAAAATTACTAAATTTCTACTACTGGTGAAAAAAACATATGGCCCACCTGATGTTAAGTAGTAACCATTATAACAAAGCATTGCCTTGTAGGTCACGCACGTAAGGCACGTGCCTTACGATACACTACCCTACGTCCACCAACCTGAGGCACTCTATTGTTAACCCTCATGTGCCTGTAATTTCACCGGCACCCACACCCTTCGAACCGGAACACAGCAATGCGAGCATTACAGCTTGGCGGCAGAAATAGATACGGTGGTAGTACTTCCCCGGACGAGGCTTTTCACAAAGAACTTTACTACTACAAACAGTTTGGCGCCATCTATTGGGCTTCCCTGAAATTAGTTTGTTGGTTGCACTTTAGTTACTATTCGCGGAAACTAGAACGTCGTCTGTAAACATTTGTTTTAACTTCTAGATTCATTTATCGTTCTTTTGTCTTGGAAAGTTAGACGTTAAATAACTATGCTACGTACCTTTTCTGCTTGTAACCTATAATATCAATTACATGATTATATACTTAGTGTGGTGTGTATAGAGCATCAGTGGTCTAGTGGAAGTGGCCTCCTGATCCTTAATGCCGTAGATTCGAATCTGTTCATGCACCAACTTTAATCCTTAGGCACGGTAGATATCCCCTCAGATCTCTTGATACCAAGTACTCGAGATTCTTTGAGGATGTCTATCGGAGTAGTCAGAGGTACGTCTAAATGTTACATCTGGTACATAACCACATTTTGTTTTTTTAACATAAACTCATTGGTATTTATGTGTTCAATGCCAGTGCTTTCAAACAATGAAGAAAAACATCGTGAGGAATCAGTTAGTGTTTTAGCAGCGGTATACTGCAAAATTTGGTTATGTACCAAAATATGTAACATTTAGACGTACCTACCTCTGACTACTCCAATAGACATCCTCAAAGAATCTCGAGTACTTGGTACTAAGAGATCTGGTATCTACCGTACTCGATTAAAGTTGTGATGCTATATTTTATATTCTTATGAGCCCAAACTAATCTTCAAATATTAGCCAAGACTTTAAGTTTAAATTATCAAATATTCATGATGTTTTTCTACTGATTGTATTAAGTATGTTTATATAAATTAAGCATTTTGTATTTTAAATGGCTATTTAAGAAAATTCTAGCTCAAAAATAAATTATTCAGCTTCACTCCAAAATTGTAGGTCACTCACTGCCCACTCCAAAGAAAGTTTAATTAAATGTATACATTTTGTACACTGTGAGGTAAATAAATACCCTCAGTTTTTCTTGGTGGAAATTTTTCACAGCGAAGTATTTATTTTCTTAGAACTCTTCTATTTACAAGCCCAGAATAAATCTTTAGATTAGTACTATAGAAACATAGGTAACTTGCTAGGCAATTCTTTGTAACAACTGATGCTAACCACTTACCATCAGGTTGGCCATCTGCTGGTTCCATGAGCAAGTGCTAAAAAAAAAACAAATAAATATATTTATTTGACATATTACATTTCTTAGATTGTTTAAGCAAATCATGGCCAAATACATCCATTTTTCCAAAGCTTACTCAACCCTAAAGCTAAAATTATCCAACTCAGATTGCTGGTGCTCGTTTATTAGCCTTTCCGTAAACAACGAACATCATCCATCAGGTCGTTGGTGTTCACAACAAAGTACCGAACCATCGACAAAATTATAACCCACATCATAAAATACGTTGATACCATTTTGATCCGTACTCTAAGGCCGTAGAACTCATTTTAAAATATAAAATTCAATGAGTCTTGTAATTGTTTGGTATGTTAGGTACATATTGGCTGTCGACAAAAGCCTACTGGTTTATTGATTTATGCTGTGACTGTTTACTGGTTGTTTTTTGTTGTCTTTTAATGGGTTATTGGTTTGTTTCTGGCTGTTTTCAATAACATAGATTAATCTATGTAACACTCAAGAATACATCACTAATTTATACATGTTCTCGCCAGAGTAAAATACGAAGCATTCATAATGTTATGCAACTCGTCACTTATGGAACTAACGCCCGATTTTTTGATAGACTGATAAGCAAAAAACTCATAACATTTTGCGATAGTCGTTTCTGGTGAGAGTACTGACTAATCAGTTATCGACGTAGACGTATAGATAGCGATACAAAATAAAAAAAAATGTGGAAGCAATGCTATCTGTCAACACGATAACAACGGTAATTTTGACGTTGTTTTGACAGTTTGCAACCGTGCTATAAGAGCTCACGGTAAAGAGACTGACCAAAGGTGTTCAAGAAGTTCAGGAAACCTGACACGAGACGCCAAGCACACGTCACAGCAAGGGACGTCTTAATTATAGTTATGAAATATAATATTTATTGTAGTAATCTTATAGGCAACAAACATACTGCAAGTTACTGCCTTAATTTCCCCAGAAAGTGGATATCAATTCGTAATTCCGTCACGTCAAGAATCACTAGTTGCGCTTCTGTCAAGCCACCACCTCATCAATCAAGTTGTATCTACCCAGGAATCTGAGAAGCGAGTGATCAGTCGGCCGTAAGTGAAAACCACTATTCCGTGCCTGATGCCCGGTAACTTTTGACAAATCTCACTGGGTGAGATCAGGGAAATAATACCTCTGACTTAGAACTTCTTAGACATCTTTAAATAATTTTGTTAATGCTACTGGGTGGGTCTGGAAGAGATATCTACCGTAGCTGGGTTTAGTCATAAGGCTGTCCTATATCGTAAAAGATCGTGCGATAACCTTAATGTCATAATTCAAAGAATTGTACCTTAAAATAAGATAATTTCTAGGTGTACCTTCTGTGCTGAAGATTGTGGGTTCAATTTCTATCAAGTACAAATTTATTTGTGTGATGGACAAAAACGTTGGTTCTCCGTGTGGGTGTTATTCGAGGGCAAGACATGGCAGTGCCCCCGCCAAGAAGAGCAAAAAAGCGTATTGTATTCAAATTATATTTAAAAAAACGTATTTAAGTATTCTATTAGTCATCTGGTTTCGATAGTACAAGCTATGCTTAGCTTGGGCTCTGTATTATGTCCAGAGATGTTACAGACGCTGAACGGTGCACATTCGGATTTGAATCCACGATCTTAAGAACAAAAGACGGAGTTGCTACCACACCATTATACCACCAGATTTATTTGAGAGAGGCAGAAATAACAACTTTCCATAATTTGCTGATTCTTCAAAAAGATGATAAACAACTACCGCCTTTATTGTTTGTTCATGAGTTTCGGATATTTATTGTCTTGGGAGATTTGGCTTATCTGCTGGAATCTTCAAGGCTGTTTTGTGTATTTCTTACTCTAAGGCCCGCTTGCAAAATGATCACTAAATATATTTAGCGAGCTCCTAAATGCAAAAAAAAAATTAAATGAAATCAAAATCAAATTCAGATCTTTATTTATTCAAACATTTATCCCAAGGCGGGAATCGAACCCGCAACCTGCAATCCTGCGTCGAAGGCGGACCTTCGCCCGCCGCGCCACATCGGTCGTCAACATCTTGTCATTGTACATTAACGGTGAAAAGCATGCAGCAAACTTCCATATTCTAGAGTAAAATAGCCAGTTCGCAGCCCTCAACGGTAATTTAGTTCAGAAATATATCCAAAAACTATTAACGTACAATTTCAACGCAATTGTTGTATTGTAAAAATGACAATTATTGTAGAGGCAAAATGCAAAATGTGTAAATCAGCCACTACATTTTTACTATATTATTTAGGTTCAATCACGAAGACGGCTTAAATAACCCTAAATAAACCCATTATTACATAAGGCATTTACTTAACCCATATTACGCATTTAACGGTTTTATTAAAACAACCTGTTGAAGTGTATCGGGTACTGAGGAGTCTCATAGGGACCCTTTTGTGTTTTCTGAATTCATTAAGCCCTTGTTCACACTGACAGTTTACCTTAATTTAAACAGATTTTGCATAATAGCGTTCTACGAATGAATATAATTGTCTCTCATGACTACTTTTCCCTGTCACGACTACAGACATAACTTCTTTTGTAGGTAGATTTGTCTGGAAGAGATCGCTTATAGCGATAAGACCGCCCATTGTATATCGCTGTGGCTACTTTAATTTAGTTTTAAATTTAGCTTTTTGGCCATTTGTTATGGCCTTTTGGTGTACAATAAGTAAAGAGTTTTCTGTCTTCTATCTATCTAGATTTGTTACGATTGGTAATTTTTGTGGAAAGAAGTACATGTAAAAAAACAGCAGTGTTTACATATACTTGTGCCATGAATAACACGAAATAACTCCTTCCCGCAACTAGAATGACGTTTTTGTTCTAAACATGAATCATGCCTAGAGCAAAAAACGGCATTCTACTGCAGTAATATAAAGTAAACAATTCTGTGCCTTGTTAAACGCACAGTAGTGCATCATAGGGCACGTTCTTAATGTGTATGATCTGCGAGGTAATGCTTTGTTATTGGTGATGGTTACCACTTAACACCAGTGGGCCATCTTGTTTCATCAGCATGTTGCATAAGAAGCAACTCGCGTACAGCATTACTGTCAAACGTGACTTAGTTCTAACAGTAGACAGCGGTGATTACTTTACGCTTACCGCTGACCAGTCGCGAGTAACGTCATAAGGAAACCGGTAAAAGGAATGTCCACACCGTGGCATGGATGCCGGTGATTTTTAACGACATTTACTCTTTTCCGTTAGATTTTCCGGTAGCGCTGGATTAAAGTTAGCGTACACTTGTTCGTTTGCATTAAAATTGGCTTGGTAAAAACTTCAATATCTTGTATAATTGACTTAGTGCGTAGAAAAATAAATAAATTACCGAAGTTCAACCCCTAAAGTAGTAAAACTTAAAGTTTGTTTGTTATATGACATTAATGACGACCAATGTGGCGCAGCGGGCGAATATCCGTCTGCTATGCAGGAGGTTGCGGGTTCAATTCCCGCCTTGGGATAAATACGATCTGCAAATATTTATTCCGGGTGTTCTGGGTGTTGTCTATGTATTATAAAAAAAAATCTATGCATGTAATGTATTGTATTAATTATATTAGACATCTAGTACCCATAACACAAGTACCTAACCCATATCTCTGCTTATCTTGGGGCTATGCATTTGTGGGTTCTCCTTATAACACAAGCCTTCAACTGAGCTATTTTATAGAATCTTGTGTTACGGCTATAAAACCAATCTATCACTTGCTTTGTAGTCATACTTTCCAATACTCTCGCGTTTCAGGATTTAAAATTTTCCTGCATTAATTTTCAGGCAATCGATCACTGAAGGAGGGCAGTGTGTCCGTCGCTCTTTATGCAATTGAGTTTTCTCTATTACAGAGTCGGTGAGGGTATTACCATATTGTGGGGGATTACCCTAACCAAGCTGCATGACAGCTAATTGACAGATGTTAATTTAGCCGTAACCATGCCGTAACAGTTTGAAATTGTGTTCGTCAATAGTTTTCTTTCATCTTTGAAAGCAACATATCTCTTGTATATTGATTGTTTTTCTAGTGTTCTGATGTGCTATTTCGGTGGTAAATCCAACACTACGTGAGGTCTTTACAAGTGTAAAATCAGTTAAATTGATTGCAATATGTTATTCTAATTTGAACGAAAATGTTTCCTTAGACTATGAAGAGAAGCGCCGTCATTTTCTTAGAAATCAACGACAGCAGACTTTATTTTTTTTTAAATAATAAATTCATCCACTTGAAATTGGTGAAATTGTCTGATGAATGACAGACAGATTGAGATGCCAGTGAGTACTAAGAAAGGAATTAAAACTGTAGCTGAAACTGTACCCCTAAAAAGGCGCAACGGGGTTTGAAATTTGTATGAAAATAGCTAAACGCCAAATCAGCATACGTTTCCACTAGTGTATGTATAAACTATACCTTTTCACAAGAAAGCTTCTACAATGAAAAATATGCTCCAAAAGAAATGAATCCCAGTAATTTTCTCAAATTAGGATCAGACAGGAAGATGCGGATAAAAAATAAATGACCTATTATGATGAAATAAGGTAAGCTTGTTACTGCGCCCGGCCGAGTGGAATGACCGCAGGGACCGGGCGGGCTACTCTGAAAGTACCGTGTATTACTTATATTATCTTAGGTATACTCGTACTTACTTTTTCATAAATATTTTCCAAAACTATCGTGAGGAAATCAATTAGAATACGTTTAAGAAACAAATTTTAGGCTTACAGAAAATAAATATTAAAATAATTTCACGATTGGCATATATAAACATGCTTTTAAAATCTTTGAGAGAGGTGTAAAAAAACCAAGAGATAATAATATGAAAGTTGAAGCTGTACCATATCAAATACTACATTTCATCATCATCAACATATCTGGAAATCATCATC
This sequence comes from Electrophaes corylata, assembly GCA_947095575.1. Classification (NCBI taxonomy): domain Eukaryota; kingdom Metazoa; phylum Arthropoda; class Insecta; order Lepidoptera; family Geometridae; genus Electrophaes; species Electrophaes corylata. Next base: position 9,242,928 of record OX352711.1, on the reverse strand, counting down.
ATCTTCAGCTTATAGAAGTCCACAGCTGGACATAGGCCTCTCTGGAAATATACCCCATACATTTCCAAGAGGAACGAATGTAATTATTTAACCATCCAACGGCTTTCCGCGATTCTTACTATGTCGTCAGACTATCTACAATACTATTTTTATTTGATAATGTACTCGTACTACACTTGCTGCGTTTAAGTTAAACAAAATAAATAACATCATAAATATTAGCAGACCAAACTATTTTATTTGCTTGTGGTAACACAGCTTATGTAAATGTTATTCGAGCTATCTCCAGTAAACTATGTTTACAAAAGCTACGCAAACTAGAGCGCAGGCACTAACTGAAACTCTGACCACTGCAAGCATTTGCAAGTACTTTAGATTCATTAATGAGATGCTTATATATGCAAAATAGCAAAATATTTGCTGATTTAATATTTTGCTACTGGTTTTCATATTAACCGCATATGAAAAAACCATTAACATTCATTAACATTATGAGTCGCTCTTATTACCTGTGACTTAATTTTGGTAACTACCTTTACGCAACTGTCTACGAAAATATGTAAAATATATTCTTCCATTCATAATAAATAATAAATCAGCGAGTAATAATTTTTTTTTTGAAATGTTATCCATTTCGTAGGTAACTTTTTTAAATATTAATAGCATCAGGTGCGCTTAAGGTTTGTTCCATCAGCAAATTGTATAAAAAAACACTATTAATTCGACGGCTAATGAATGATAAAAACGTAACTTCGCAGTAGGTCTCCGACGAGATTGTTCAGTACCGAGAAAAATACATTTTCTATCTATTTCAAATTGCTTAGTGTTGGATGATTGTTGTTCTCAGAATAACGTTCAGCTTTCTTAAAATTGCATTTCACGTTTCTGAGAAGCTTCCACTGTATAATCAATATCATTTCAGATGTCCACTACCAAACATTTATTTATGCAACTTGCAACAAACAGATGGCTCACCTGATGTGGTTACCATCACATCGTTGAGACCCTTCTTGGCGGAACAGTCATATCGGTTCTTGGAGTTTTAAGCCTGCCTTATAATAATAATAATAATAATAATAAGCCATTTATTTCCCAAAAATTTTACCTAATTACATAAATCATTAATATTATTTTACATTATATTGAATTTGCATGCAATAAATTATTCTATTATTTACTTTAAGTTCCTAATCTAATATTTTTGGGGTGTCCATTTTTGGACAAAGGCCTCCTCCATCCTGGTCCACTCGGCTCTCTCCTGCGCTCGTCTAGTCCAGGTGACACCGGCGACAGCTACAATGTCGTCCGCCCAGCGGCGTCGCGGGCGCCCTGGTGGGCGGCTCTCACCGCGTGGATACCAGTGTAGTATCCTCTCGCTCCACCTGTTATCTGTGGTTCTTGCTGTGTGTCCAGCCCATCGCCATTTAAGACGACATGCCATTAAGCCTGCCTTATACGACTTGCTAATCCGCAGAGTTATATCAGTAACTAGTTTGTCTACTTGTCGGACTTCTTTACTTCTAATTAGATCCAGTAGAAAAAATCTAAGTATAATCCTCTTTATAGCTCGTGTAAAGCACTGATAAAGGTATCCAACTCGATACTTCGAACTTAGATCGATGAAAAAGATACTTCGATTAGAATATGATTATAGCTAAACTTTATCTAATTTTGTAGTTTCTGCTTGTTTGCTGTTTTTACGTAGTTCAAGTTTGCACAGTCTTCGAAGTTGCTATAATGCCTTGTAAGGTCTGGTCTGACCCATGTAAGAACCATCGCGGAATTGGATTCTAGATCCATTTACGCATCACTGTGTGTGATTCACTATCATCATCAACTACTGGATACAGCCCTCTACATGTATAGGGGTTTTCTGTAGTTCCCATTGCTTGGTAGATGGATTGTTGATTGTAGTATTGGTGTTAGTACAAGAGATATTGCTGTGTATCTACTGGAGCATTGTTTTGGTCGCCTAAAACTTATTCCATGTGAGATTATGAAGGTGCAATTCTTAGCAGAGAACGACACAGAATGTGCATAAAGTTGTATTTATAACAAACAACGTTTTACAATACCTACCACGGTTTGCACTTAATAATAATAACATTCTTAGTGACAGTAGTACTACTACCGAACCTATTTATTTATTTATTTATTTCCGTTCCTCCTAAGTTCCGGTTGGTGCCAGTAAAATTACAGGCACATGAGGCGTAACACCAGTATGCCTCAGGTTGATGAGCGCAGGGTAATGCATCGTAGGTACGTACCTAATATGCGTTATTCGAAAAGAAAATCTGCATGTATATGACGAGATTTGAATCGCGACCTTAGTATCGGAAGGCGGGTTGCTACCTCTAGACCACCACTGCTCTGTTTTTATTAGGGGTGGGAAATTTAAGCCATGTGATGATTTGTAAGCAATCAACGACAAGGCCTAATTTTTGTTATTGCTGTAGTAAAACGGATCCACAATAGAATGCCTTGATTGTATTCTCGACTTATTTACTTCTTATTTCAAATATTAGTTTTTGTGCCCAAAACTTTCCGCCCTACCCTCGATAAACAAACATACTTACAGTTTGATTTACACATAGGTAAAGAAACAAACCGATTACCAACTCACGCGATACCTTCAAATATTCACCGCTAATTAGACCCATACTACACATATAGGTTCAGCACGAACATTAAAAGACTTTTCGTAAAGTTCAAACATTTTGAATTAGGTACCTACTTACTTTGTATTTATTTTAAGATATAGCTCATATAAATAAACCTGTCAGCTCAAAGTGAAAGTGAATAAAACATAATTTTGAATAAAATCCTGTCTATCCATGGACCCATCATATATCATCGAATGGATTTTTCTTTAGAAAAAGTTATGTACGCAATGGCAATGCTCTCTAACGGTGAAGGACAACATTGTGAAGAAACCAGTTATTCTTGCAGCAGCGATGTGCTTGCAACCTATCACGTATGGAATACCAATTTCTGCAAAATGTGAGTATGCATACCAAATGTAATATTTGGACATACCTCTGATTACCCCTCTTAAACATCCTGAAAGAATCTCAAGTAGATACTAGGTACTAAAAGATCTGGGGAGATGACTACCGTACCTGAGGATGAAAGTTGTGAAGCTATTATTTGAACCTCATGATAGTATTGACTGACGACCGATGTGGCCGACTGATGACTGACGCCAGGCGAACGTCCGCCTGCGACGCAGGAGGTTGCGGGTTCAATTCCCGCTTTGGGAAACGATCTGCAAATATTTATTCCGGGTGTTCTGGGTATTTTCTATGTATAATAAAAAATATCTATGCATGTAAAGTACTATCTTAAGTATGTTAGTTATTCAGTCAAAGGTTGCCTGGTAGAAATCACCCTTAGCGATAAGGCCGCCAATTGTATTACTGCATTTTTTACCTTATATTCTTTATAAAATGTGTGTACTTCACTTGTGGTAATCAATAAAGAGTTATCCATCTATCTATCTAGTACCCATAACACAAGCTCTGCTTAGCTTGGGGCTAGATGATGCTGTGTCGATTGTCCAGCATTATTGTTATTGTTATTATTATTATAGTATTGTAATTATGTTTTTTGATGCTAGTAATACGCGATTTGTGAGCGGAGTCTAGTCAAACAGTGCCTAGAACTCCCTGCGGTAGGTAAACTCGACAGGCAACAGACGGTGTAGGTTAACTAGTTTAACTGTAACGTTTGTTTACGGTTCGCGAATGTACACCTAAGTAATTGGATTAGATCAATGGTTGCAAATATCCACTTTAATTGAAACTACAGTGCTGGTAGTGACGGCCGACCCGTTAAAAGGTTTCTGGATATCTAGTTACTACTTAGCTGAACTGGTTTTAGGCATTTGGTACAAAATGTTTCATTATTGACGACCGATGTGGCGCGGCGGGCGAATATCCGCCTGCGACGCAGGAGGGTTCGATTCCCGCCTTGGAATAAATGATTGTAAGATCTGCAAATATTGATTAAGGGTACTCTGGGTATTTTCTATGCATAATAAAAAATATCGATGCATGTAATGCATTGTATTAAGTAGGTATATCAGTAATCTAGTACTCATAACACAATCTCTACTTAGCTTGGGGCTAGATGATGCTGTGTGGATTGTTCAGCATTATTATTATTATTACATATCGATACTTTCATTTAGGGAGTCTTAGTACAAAATATTTAATTTATCGTAACTTTAAAAAAATTCATTTAGGATAATTTCCAAAACATTTCATGTACCATCTTTAGGTAAACATCGTGAGGAAACCAGTTAGTATCCTCATTAGTTTGTTAGTTTACTCATTTATTGACATCAATTAGGCATTTCACTCCAAGTCAATGGTAAAATAAGTCTACCTATCATAATGGGTTTACTCATTTATAATATCGCATATTTCCGTGAATTCAACCACAAACATTCTCATCTTTGTTATTATAAAATCGCAACTGCCAACACACGTATTTTTGTAGAAAAAACAAATGAAACTGTGGTCGAAACTCTCGGGTACGTAATTCAATGCAAACAATTCGTGTGCATTTTTCAGCAAAAATCATTTTGGTTGATGCTGCCGAAATACCAGAAGCACGTAGCAAAATACTATAGAAAAAATGTTTCAATTAAACGTTGCCCAACTTTTTGCGGTGTTGTGGCATTTTGTTGCGAAAAACGTAGGTAATTAAGTTTTCCTGACATGTCGCAATTTTGTGTTCTGGGGGCTAAAAGCGTAGGTATGTATACTAACTGCGAGTACACACCTACCTATTCACTTATCTTTTTTTACTCTGTTCTAAATAGTCCACAAACTACAGGACAGATCTAAACGAATGTAGAAATAGGATCAAACGTATCTAGGCGCTCAAGAATAACATACTTGTTCTATCTCTGACGACCGATGTGGCGCGGCGGGTGAATGTCCGCCTGCGACGCAAAGGTTGCGGGTTCGATTCCCGCCTTGGGATAAATGTTTGTACGATCTGCAAATATTTATTCCGGGTGTTCTGGGTGTTTTCTGTGTATAATAAAAAATATCTATGTATGTAATATAGTATTGTATTAAGTATATCAGTCATCTAGTACCCATAACACAAGCTCTGCTTAGCTTGGGGCTAGATGATGCTGTGTGGATTGTCCAGCATTATTATTATTATATTATTATTATCTGAAAACCACGCAAACTGCAGGCAAAAACATTTATTTTCTTTTTTATAAAGTTTATTTGGTCAGGTAGCAAACTTCATCCGGATTTTCAATCAGAAACAACTCAAAATATCCGCGCCGTGTGATAAACAATACGGTCCTTAGTCTACTCGGTTTGTAAAAATGCCTATCATGGAATGGAGATGGCGGACTTTCCATACATGGTTTGCCCACATACAGGTGCCTAGGTACTGGAAAAATGACAGGTCAACTGTCAGAGAAAAAAAAATGTAGTTCCAGAGGTGACTAAGTTACTAATAAATTATTATAATTGTATTCCAACTAGGCACGAGAAATCTAATTATATTTTATGTACCAGTTAATAATGTGAAATTTTATTTAAATAATATTATTCCGACGCCTACTATAATTCGATATTCAAATATAAAACGACTCTGGGGCAATTTTCGGCCAACTCCTTATTTGAAAGTGGAATGTTTTTGTTTTCAAGGTACATTTTCGTCAGCCAAGTTTTAGTTACATTTTACTGGCTGAAACATTGCTTAAAAAAGTGGTCGTAATGGTTTGTAACACACGATAGTAGTTTGGAGTTGTGCCAATGCAAGAGTGTTTAAGTGGCTGGAGCTCAGATATGCCTGCGGTAATACAGACTTCAAATGATCACGATTTTACAGAAAATAAATGATAGATATTATCGCTTTTGATTCGCGATTCTATTCGAATAAATAACGATTTCACTGGCAATACGAATGAATTTATTTACTCGCTTTTACTTTACTTAATTGGTTTGCTATGTTACGTGCAGGTTTTGATGCTTTAACCGTTTTCAAGCTGCAGTTTTTTTCAAGCAAAAAGTTGCAGTTTTTTGTAATAAAAATACACTAGAAATAAAATGTTCTGAGCTATTTTAAACGGTAGCAATTGGGATTTGGGTTTACATTTGTCGACTGTTTAAACTTTTCAACTGTTATTTTGATTTTAACCGGTGAATACGGTAATTTTCTGCTATTTTAATTTTCTTGGTATTTTATTGGCTTTGAGAACGCGAGCGCAATTCTGTAGATGAATAAATTATACTTACTCATCTGAAGACTTTCCTAGAAATTTCACTCTTCTCGGTGCTTTGTTGAGTGCACACTGAAGATGATTACTGTTGCTTTATAGCCTGTTTTTTAAGCTAAGATTACTTTGAAATGAAAACGTGTTTTTTTGTTAGACAGGAAAGCGTTCAACCTCGTTCGCGTGAAGTAACTTACATAAACTTCAGCCTCCACTACATTGTAGGGGTTCATCATCTTCATCAGTCTGTAAAAGTCCACTACTGGAGGTAGGCCTCCTCGTACGTTTCCAGGAATAGCGATTCTGAGACCTTTCCATCCATCGATTAACATCCTATTGACCGCGTTCCTAACTATATCGGCAGTCCATCCGGTAGGAGGACGTCCTACGCTTCGTTTTCCGGTTTGTGGATGCCATTGTAGGGGTTGAGCTCTAGAAAGTATTTTATTGGTTATACACCTACTATGCAAGACACACTAAGTATTTAAATTACCTACTCTTACCTCTCTCTCTTTAGATAGATAAATAACTCTTTATTGTTCACCACACAGAAACATAATACAGGAAATATACACAATTAGGCAAAACAATGGGCGGCCTTATAGCTGAAAGCGATCTCTTCCAGGCGAAAGGTTGCCTGCCTTCATCAGCCTGCATCAGCCTCTTCCTGCAACCTCTTTATCATATGTTAGTCAGTTAGTGGCTCATGGGCATTTTTTTATAATAATACTCGTAGATTTGAAGTTAAACAAAGTGGTTGAAACCTGCGCCTAGTCACAGGCTGATCGTAAATAAAGTACCAGTAAAACGATTTTATTGGAAAGGTACACGCTTAGATCGCGTTTATACGACGCGAAAAATTTCGCGCGGCAGCCGCGCGGTTGAGAAAATCAATACCGAGTATCGTCTCTACATATTATATTCTAGGTGAGAACCCGCCAACCGTGCGGTTGTCCGCTCGATAGGAATTTGAACGTTTACCTAGAATACAGAGACGATACTTGGTGGATGCAATTTTCCACAACCGCACGGGTGCCGCCTTTCGCGTCGTCTAAATATACCCCTATACTCGTACCTACTTACCTTTTAATACATACTCTAATTCAAAGTTTCACGAACAGTAAACGTAGGTGCACAACAAACAATGGAGTGTTGCAGAATATTTAAACAAAAGCAAACATCAACCAACATTACAGACTATAATAATATTCACGAGCTCGGGAAACATTCATGGTTTAAATTCCGTAAAACTTAGCAATAGTTCACCACTTTCACATAAAGCAACTTTCTTTAGGTACCTACGTAGTATGTATTATGTTCATCTTTGTTCGACCTGTCTACTTACATTTAAGTAGGTAGGTCGAACACCAACCTTAGAACCCACATTTGATTTGATTTGACTTTAACAAAACATAGGACATATATTTGGCGCCTAGAAGAACAGACAAGAAACGTTTTCTTTTGTATTTCTTCTCACAACACTGTGTTTAATTTTCAGTATTTAGAATAAGTTGGAACTGGTAATTCCATAGTACTATGTAAATAATCTTTTAGTTGCATCGCATTACATGCTTGAGATTTTGTAAAAAAAACGTACACATTGCCATACAAAATATTTGGTTACATATATGCTAGCTTGTTTTAGCACTTATAAACATAATTTAATTTTAAATAATGTTTAAAATGTCTCCTGTCATTGTTTGTCATTACCCATTGCTAAAAGATGGCAATAGCTTGAACATCGTTTATCTTTTGACAGATTTTTATAAGCACGACCATTAAGTCTTTGGTAAAAATAAATACCTATCTAGTAAGATAATCCACCGCCTTTAGACCACAAAATATCCAATTCAGTGCCGACACACCAGTTAAACTGTTAACACCCAGTTATCACGCAGATTTGGCGTCGACCTCACTTTAAACTCACCAGTTTTACGGTACATGTGTCATTATGTTCGTTTCTTGGCGAGCGACGTCGGATGTAGTTTCAAATGTAATTTGGATCAGGAAATAGTTCCAAAAGTTGTAGCAAACTCACAAGGAAATCAAGTATTAGCATCATCATCACGCTGGCTATTATGACTGTCTGATTGCCTGATCATCATCAAGTTGATCATGCGCTATTGTTGTTATCCCTAGGTTACCTAATTCAAGTATAAAGAAAAAACCAGCGGAAACATATCCTCACATGTAATGTTGGCGGCTCGGTTATATTTTAATGCGTGTATACCAACCACGAACTGCATTGACCAACAACAAGTAGTAGACCACTTAGTGAAGGACTCGCCCGGGGAAGAACTACCACAAAGCTTTTTTTTATGTATTTGCTGGCTGATGGATCCGATTAAGAGAACATAATATAAGGAAATGGCGACTATAGGCGACATAATATAGGCGACGATGCATTAGTCAAGTCTAAGCTACATAGTCTTGAGCATCGTCGCAAGGTAGCCAGTCTGTCGGTATTCTACAGGATACATTTCGGCGAGTGTGCCTTGGAGCTCTTGAGCTTTGAGGTATTACTACAACTGTTTGTTACTATTTGGTATTTCAAGGATAGATTTCTGTGTACTATGTACTTACCGATTAGACGACCGATGTGGCGCGGCGGGCGAATGTCCGCCTGCGACGCAGAGGTTGCGGGTTCGATTCCCGCCTTGGGATAAATGTTTGTACGATCTGCAAATATTTATTCCGGGTGTTCTGGGTATTTTCTATACATAGTAAAAAATATCTATGTATGTGATATAATATTGTATTAAGTATATATCAGTCATCTAGTACCCATAACACAAGCTCTGCTTAGCTTGGGGCTAGATGATGCTGTGTGGATTGTCCAGCATTATTATTATTATTATTACAAATATAAATTGCCCTAAAAAGGCTTTAGGTATGTAAATTAAAACATTTTGACGTGACTGCAGTCCAGCTAGGTTTTGCTAGACATGCACTTTTGTATTGCATAATGCTAATCTACAAAGCTTGAAAAAGTAGATTTACCTTCAGCCGCGATCACTAACCTCTTTATTATAATAACTTTATGAAAATAATAGGTAATTAAAAATTTATAAGCTAAAAACATAGCACAGAATTTTATTCCTTTCTATGACGCCATTGATTTATGTTTTCGGTGTATCTTGGCAGGAAGTAAAATATGTGGATAACTTCTTTAAATATTTGTATAAAATTTATCATCTCTATTTGATGTAACTTAATACTACACGTATTGCTAATTAAATGTTGGTCATAATTTATGAAATTCTTTTGTAGACTTTTAATTTAATATAATAATTTAAAATGTTTCTTAAAACAATTAAATATTGGTAGACATATACAACGGAACCAGAAATCATATACTTTTTTGTAAATACATACTACATAGAATACTATATAACACCCAGTTTATCTTCGGTGGAAATCGAACCCACAACCTACAGCGCAGAAGGCAGAGCTACTACCAACTGAGCCTAGACATGTAAACATTATCTAAACAAAAAAGAAATATTTTCACGACTTTAATTCCCAAGCACGGTAGATATACTCTCAGATCTAAGTATAAAATACCTTTACGAGATTCTTTGAGGATGTCTAAGGTGAAGTCAGAGCTACGTTAAAATATTACATTTGGTACATAGCCACTTGCAATAGTTTGTATTACATACAGGTTACAAACCATCACCGATAGATTCGTCACAATGTTTGTTTTCACCGTTTGAAAACATTGCGGACATATTTTTTTTAGAATTTAAAAATCCATCAGGGTAGGATACAATCATGTGACTTTAGGCAAAACTACTTCAGCAAATAAACGATTTCATTTCATTTCATTTAGGATCAGAAAGCAAGATTGTTCCCACTATACAACCGGCGCTCCCACTATATCTAAAGTAAATCAATTATTCATATTCGAGCGGTCTTAGCAACGTCTATCAGAAGCTTGAATGGAGGTACTAAAAACCATTAGGATATCCTAGTAAGGTAGTAGGTAACTTGGCGGGTAACTATTTAATATTCTAGTTATTGTACAAACTATTGCAATGCAGTTACGTGCACAAACTAGTCCATGGCTTTATTATTGCAACATTATAATTATCTTATTAATAATATAATATTTCATGTTCGCGAAATAGACTTTCGTGAGGTAAATTACTCATGTTTCCGTGGTATTGGCCTAATGACCGACACGACTGTTCATTAACCGCACTGAACCAGCGTTTTTTCAAAGGCGAAAGTATGGTGAAGCCTAAAATTAACATTCTTGACGCTTGAACAACACGCTCCAAAAGCTCTTGAACTTTTAAATATTCGACTTATTCAACCTTCCGCAACTAGAATAAAACACATGAATTAAAGAATTAAATGAAAACACTTGATGCCCAAACATCGTTTTTGCATGAGTAAATTTAAACAACTCTTTTACAAATTTAAACTCTTTATGCTGCTATAAAGTTTACCGTAACTGGATTTACTGATATTTGTGCGCGGTTGTCTTTGCTCTACTTTTGAAACTCGTTGAGCCACTAAGGACACATTAATGAGGCTTTATGGAAAATATCAAGGTCATAGCAAAAGTGCGTATAGCGAAAAGATCGAAATTTGCGTGTTCAAACCCCGTACGTCCGCCACTGCCGTCGACGTTACCCAAAGTTGATATAAAATGAGTGGAGTTATTGCGGCGGTATGGACGTGCAAAATCAACGGTGGGTAACTATTCATGTGGCGTGCAGTTCGATCGTGGAAGGCGCGGAGGAAACGTCAGAAAAATCGAATTTCCATGCCGGCAGTCGAGGCTGAGGCGGCGCGGCGCGAACATCGCGCACACAGCGCCCGCGCGCGCCCTTGCACGACCCGCCGTCACCATCACGCGACCCGCGACATTCTACAAAACTTCAAAAGTTTAAATCTCGCATCCCGCCAATCAGAGAAAAAGTTTTCGGAAAGTGCTCAAGTGAAAGTTTTTTTTTAATCCAGTGTCCGAGAGGTGTACTTACCTATATGGTGGGCTAATTAAGGGATTATGGGTTTGGCGACGGCCGTCCCGAACCTGGGCCAGTTTGTCGCTCGACCACATAAATTCGTTCTCGTTTCTTTCTTCATTAAAGGTGACGTCACTCCGCGGTCGATTTTGTACTCGCAATAAATTTGCGGCAGTGTTAATTGAAAAATTACCGTCAAAGTTGCATTGTCTCATGTTTTAAGTAAATGTTTAACCCCAAATACTTAGCAGTTACGACCTTGACTTTTATTGATTATTAAACATCATTTGATTCTTTGACAATGCTTTTGAATAAATAATATCTGAGGTTAAGTTGATCAAACTTTTGTTATAATCAGCTATTATTTAAGGTATGTTCCTAGTGTTCTTCTAATTCCTAGTTACCTGTTAAACTGGGGTAAACTTCCCTGTTCCACTTAGCAATTATGAACACCAACTCAGGTATCTAGTTATGTCTAAGTTGCGATATAATTATATGGCACAGTAAAATTAGGCATCTAGCTTAAAAGATACTAGCATTATATCATTCGTAATTTAGCGAAACTGTTACTCATATTTACGAGAACAACAAATAAACAAAATTGGAGAGAGCGTTTCCTTGAGCAGTAAACCCTTCGTATGTATTAAGATAGTATAATAAATTGCTGCTACCATAAAATATTTGCCTCTACATGTCCGAGTATATTCCAGACTTTTCTGATAATGTCAGACAAAAGTATTTGTGAAAGAAATATTATGCCGAGCAAGGACTGAGACATATATTTATGCATAATTATTTCCAAAAAAGGATTGAGTCATCCTATATTTATGTTTATATAATTGTCTTTCTAATTGATTGCTGAATTAATAATGCACAATTTTTTTTCCAAATAAACAGAGTATGTTCATATAAAAATGAATAAAAAATATGTGAATAAAAAGTGTTGTAGGGATTTTTATATTAATCTTTAAGTTATGAATCAAGTGGGATGGTCGTGGATTCAAATCCTACTTGGTTCACAATATTTAAAGTGTAAACGCTAAAAACACTATATTATGTAAACACTATGAAACGAATATTGAAACTAAGAGATATTAGTTTCAATATTCGTTTCTTAAGGTAAGGTAAGGTAAGGTGTAAAATGAACTGTAGGTATTACTTTTTTTGCTTTTCTTACCACAATTTTAACATTTAGTTTGATTTTATTTTGATTAATCGAACGGATAAATTGTAACCTTCATTCCAGTTCTATTTAAATGGAATATACAGGTTGGTGTATTTTTGATTATTTATTTTGACTCACCAATTTATCTTATTGGTTGAAAATTAGTTCACCCATAAACTATTATTGACAAAGATTTTATACTATCCCAAATGCATCCCGAGTGGGATTTGAACTCGCGTCCCTCCCTTTGATATGGAATGTTCTAACCATCGTAAGCGCAATTGTAGCTTACTTGTACTCGACGCAATATAAAAATGGATATTATAAAGTACTTTAGCGACCATTTACTTTTTAAGACAATAATATACGTGCAATCTAGGATATATGATGATATATAGGAAATATAGTCTGAGAGTGTGCTTCAGACCACACGACTGAACTAAAACTTGCTAATGCAAGTAATGCTTTGTTATAGGTGATGGTAACCATTTAACATCAAGTGGGCCATCTGCTTGTTCCATCAACAAGTTGTATAAAAAAAAACTTCTTTAATATACGAAACGTAACTGGCTATGAGAGAAAGAGAAAAAGAACAGTGCTTTTATACCCTCCATGGTAGTGTCAAACGTTTAACGCAAGCTTGTTGGAAGTTGCATTAGAAATATTACTTCAGTAAAATTAAATCAGATTGTTGTGCAAGCGGGCCTAATGATCTTACTTATTCTGCTTAGACGAGTAAACCACGGGACACGTTACTAAGCCGTTCTTGCCTTTACCCCTCTTGCCACGTATGGTGCTTATAACCCATGGTAAACGAACTTACCCAGTCAGTGTAACCACGGTTCCTGAAGACAACACAAGGCGAGAAAAATGACGAAATGCGCCGTACTTTTTTGTTAAAACTATAGTGGCCGCACAGTTCATGTTTCTTATCAAAGATGAATACAATTTTATGCCACCAAAGCGGCTATTTTTTCATAAAACCCAATAAATGCGATACGATCACTGCAAACAGTACACCATTTTAAGAAGCACTCCTTTTTTAAGGTATTGTAACCAAAATTGACGAACAACTAAATAAGTCGAATCACACTGTTCATTTTTCATTCGTTCCTACGTTCTTCTTCCAAATAGGGCTTGAAAGTATCGATAAAAAATATCGATGTAAATGAATGAACAATTCAACACGATTTTAGATTTCTAACTAATCTCTTACGAAAAATAGAGTGGATGAAAGCAATTCGTAGAGAGCGGATATGGATCCCATAAAACAGAATATGAAGTTTGCATTTTGAGCCAGAGTGCTATAATACAAATTCTAAGAAACAGCGAAAATTATATTAAGATGCTGTTCCTACATTAAATTTTCCTGAATTTGTAAGTAGAGCTTAAATTTCTACATGCAGCTCTATAATCATCATCATCATAATCATCATTAACGAGTTCTAAAAGTCTGCTATTTGAAAAAGGTCATTAAAAAACCGAATGCAATGGCAAACAATCTTGAGCTACCTACAGTCATCGACTTTCCTCGGCCTCTGCGTTTGCCGTCAACGTCAACCGGTATGGGTGCGACACGAAGATTAGACAATTTTTGTTTTTTTTATTCATTTATTTCCTTGGCTTTTATAGTGAAGAGTGAAACTGTTGTCGTAGCATCGTAGTTATAGCAGATTTTATAAGTCATCATCATCATCAACCGATCGCAGTCCACTGTAGGTAGGTAGGTTTCAGTGCTGTATACGCTTAACAAAAATGTATTTCTCAGCAGTCTTCGCACTATACAAGAATGTATCGTGAAGACCAGTTATGTTACTCAAAAACCTGAGCCAAAGAGTGATTATGAACAAATAACATGTGGTTTGGATATACTGTTTGAACATTAGAATCTTCTACAAAGCCCGATCTTCGGCTTACTCATTCAGTTACTGCCAGCATCCTACACTACATTTGCCAAAGACATAAACGGTGCCACTTCAGCTTGCTAGATCCTTGGGCATGTCATCTAAATTTATCATCATCATAATCTTGTTCCATGAATAATTGATAGTGATGTTGTTTTACAAGATGGTTGTTAGTACCTATTATAATTATACATCATTGGAAAAGTAAATGATTTATGTACTTATACTTTCACTCACATGAAACGAAAAACAATGATATGAATATATCACACATGCATAGTCCGAAAGTACCGAAAAATTACTCGGATGAAAGTACTCCAGTGTGGCTAGAATAATCTTAGATATTGTCAACATAAAATGTTATAGCAAGTGTATTTATTTATTTGTTTGGCACCCTAACGATTTTATTGGAATATAACTTATGTGGTTCAAATTTCGTTTCAGACCAGCAGAATAGAATTGTTAGATCAACGGCTTCAGATACTTGTTTCTGTTGCTTTAAAGTAAACGTGGCGTATTCTTTTGAGGTCTTTTCGACGACTTGATTTAGTTTAATTCAGCTGGGCTAAGATGTGCAACGTGAGATATGTCGGGCTTGAGACGAACGAGATACTTTTTCTATTGACTGACATTTAAAAAATCGTAGATAAAAAACTCACAGATAGCTAAACATTAGCATTAAGTCTTTATTTGACAGATCGAGATAGATTTTTGACACTGGCATATTAGCACAGGAAGATCTAAAGAGATATCCAAGAAGATATAAAATTTTGTCGTATTTTGAGTAGAAAAAAAGTGCAGTTTAGCTTAGTTATCTCCAAAACATGTGCTAATAAGTGAAAAGGTATGTTATTGTAAGATACTTGATTACTTGAGACATTTTTGCAAATGACTTGGTAGAAGTTTCTTTTATTGTACTGGCAATACTGACGGAGATTGACGGTAGTCTGCTTGACAGACAAGATGGCTGACAGTCTGACGTTCAGATAGGAAAGAGCGGTAGGAAACGTCTTGTCTGTCTTGGGATCGGATCGGAGTCGTTCGATAGTTTTGTAAAGTAAAGGAAGTGAACATAGAAGAACATAGAACATAGAAATGGACATTTTAGGGTGGTGATGATAATGATGAAGCAGTAGTAGTAGATAAATTTAGATTAAACCATATAATTTATTTTAGGCTCTACTGTTCACGTCGTAAAAGATAAATAATTTCGTAATTTATGAAGGTATTTTAAAAAAACACCATAGTACTTTATTACAAGGTAAGAACGATTTTTTTTAATAATAAAAAACAGCACGCGTCTTTCTCTATTCATACTTTGACGGAGTGAATGATGGAAAATCTATCATTCATTCATTTATTTCATCGATTGCATCAAGCACTAGTCTAAATCAGCAGGAACTTTTAGAAAGTGACAGCGCTATCTGTGGAAGTAAAGCAGAAATAGACCCTCCCTCCCGTGCTCCGCAAATATTGGTTGATCGTGATTTCATTAGATTTTCGAGCGTATCGTGTCCCCTGGTTTACTCGTCTAAGTTATTCTGTCAAAAGATAAACAATGTCTAAGGTATTGCCATCTCTTATCAATGGGCAATGAAAAACAGTGACGGAAGAAATTTTTTAAGTAATATTAAAATTAAAATAACAGTTTAAATAAATTGTTTATAAAAAAAACACCATATATTTTTTGTTGTAAGCTGTATGTTTGAACTGACACATTACAATACGTTGATGTATGTTTTCAACAGATTATTAAAACCACATTACGGGTTTTTTGATACAAATACTAAAAGAATTTGAACTTTAACACAATGGTATGTGACTCAGAATTGGTTGCGTTCATTTGTATTTTGTGGTATCTTGGAAAAGGATTTTGTGGGAATATCTTTTATGTATAAACTATTTACTCACAGTATTTAATGTTTCTTGACTGGCCTCATAGCTTAGTTAGTAGTAGCCTTCTGTGCTGTAGATTGTGGGTTTGTTACCCGAGGATAAACATTTGTGTGGTGAACACATATGTTTGTTCTCTGCCTGGGTGTTATATTGTATTCTAAGTAAGTAATTACAAAACAGTTACATAAAGTATTTTATCAGTATCTGAGTCCTATATTTTTTACAGAAAAAAGTGGTACAATTTTGTAAATAATTTACAATTTGGTCTAAATAGTTTAAAAGCCTTACAAATTTTGTTGTAACTACTATGTTCTTGATTACAATAATTATATTCTATTTTTTTTAAATGCAAGACAACCCACAGCATCATTTAGCCCCAAGTTAAGCAGAGCTTGTGTTATGAGTAGGTACTATAGATGACTGATATACATACTTAATACAATACATTACGTACATAGATATTTTTTTATTATATATAGAAAATACCCAACCCAGAACACCCGGAATAAATATTTGCAGATCGTACAAACATTTATCCCAAGGCGGGAATCGAACCCGCAACCTTCTGCGTCGCAGTCGGATATTCGCTCGCCGCGCCACATCGGTGGTCAAATCTCAAATCAATCAGTCAAACTCAAATCAAATCAATTTTAATCTATACGTTAGTGTTCTAATTGGTATAAGCGAGCGCACACTCAAACAATGCAGATCACAGTAAGCGTTGGCAGTGAACATAACTCGAGCCGCTACGCATACGCTGTGCTAAGTTTAATGCTAGATAATGTTGTGTATTATGTATTTATACTAGGTAATGTCCACAAATATTTATTTATTCTTTGTAGGCTGACTTTAAAAAAAAACAAATGATAAACAATACAAAATATTGCCATCTCTTATCAATTATAATGATAAACAAGGACAAAGCTACTTTTTACCATATTTATAGTACATGAAAGGTTTGAAGTCGTGAGTATAGTGCTAAGGTTGGCCAATAATGGAGCAATGCACTTAGAGCACGGTCCGAACCAGCCCTCAACTTGTAGAATATTCTAGTGTATACAACAGCTTTGTCTATTTAAAGTATTGTATTAAGTATATCAGTCATCTAGTACCCATAACACAAGCTCTACTTAGCTTGGGGCTAGATGATGCTGTGTGGTTTGTCCAGCATTATTATTATTTTATTATTATAATAATAACGATGATAATAATAATAAAAACTTTATTGAGGACATGGCTTATAAGTAATACAAAAGATATAAAATAAGGTACAAAAGGATTTGTCCTACAATCGGCGGACTTGTCGTCGGCGGCGGAATAGTAACTATGATGCAGTTGTGTGATTACATACATAGAAAAATAAACACAGTCCTGACCTGAACCTATCTTGAATTCAATACACGACCGAAGACCGAGAAGCAATCCCATATTAATACTAGATACAATACCGTCGACGGTCGAAGCAAATCTAAGCATATTGCACATCGATAACACAGACAATACTCAGCCCTATGACCAGTAGCTAAGCCTCAGAATCGTGTAAAATGTAACTGCTGGTTCTAACATAAACATTTTATGAAACGCCTTTGTGAGATTAGGGAGGAAAGTTTGTTTGAACGGAGCTTTAGAGTTTTAGTAATATATTGAGTTGTTGTAAATTTTTTGATCAGTTTCAAATCTTTATAAATAAAAATGAACCGCCGAAATATACGCGCATAACTTTCGAACGACTGCACCTAATTGGATAATTATTTTTTTATGTTCGTTATTGTCAAGACCAGGCTTTATTAATAAAAATAAAAAAAACTATAATGGTACGAAGTTTGTTAATATACTTATAGATAGATAGATAGATAGATTATAGCTTTATTGTACACCATTAAAACACTTAAACAATTAGAACAATTAAATTACAACTAAGAAACCAGAAGTACAATGGGCGGTCTTATCGCTGAAAGCGATCTCTTCCAGACAACCTTTCTTTTACTATCTTTACCTACTTAATATTATAAAGTACCTACTTATATATTTGACAGAACCTCTCATGGATATCGTACGAGGGTACTAAGTTAATGCACCGGACTAAACCGATCAGACAGCCAAGCGTATTGACTATGGCAAAGACCCTTAAATGGGGGAGGCATATGTTCTGAAGTGGACTTATTAAGGTTCATGACTTGATATCTACTGCGATATTTTACTTTCCTTAATAATAACGTTAATAAGCAATGGCTATTAATCAAAATATTCTATTTTTTCTTTATTTTGTACCGGCACGGTATCGCTTATCGTTCAATCTCGTTCTTTGACTTCAATCTCAGAGTAACAGTTAGCAAACTCGCATAAGACTGACTTGTGTATGAACCAGATACAAAACATTGTGATCGTTCATGCTTATAGCTACGCAGCTAAACTAAGTTTAAACACAGATGTGAGTAGTGGTTTGTAATAAAAGTTACGATTTGAGATTCAAATAAATTTTTCAACATTTCTGTTGATAAAAATGGGCTGACGACTGGACCTCTAGTTGTGGTAGATATTTTTAATTTCTCTTTATTGCATTAACATTACGGTTGTAGTTTTTCTATCACTTGCAAGCTTTTCTGTTATATTTTTACTACCTATCTAATATTTTTAATGACATCTTTTATTATACTTTTTTGCACTGACTCAACTTGACTATTTGTTTTTATCGACTCGACATTAGCTTAATTGTCTGTCGAATGACAGAAAGATGCCATTAAGAAGAAGAGGAACAGTAAGTTGTGTCCATATTATTCCTTATTCTATGGTTGTGTCAATTTCTGAGATCTGTTACATTTTTTGTCTTTTAGAACTTAGTACCTACCTAAAGAGAACATTTTTAATTGTAAGGAACAGTTACTTAGCAAAAACAGTTGGGCCAAGTTGTATCTAAAATAAATCATATATTTGGGATGTACCAGTTGGTGCTGTTAAAAACACATTTAAAACAGAAACTAGTGTTTTCGCAAACTGAAAGTAATCCTTATATGGTTTTGAATTCGGTATCGGTTTTCATACCTACAAAAGATTTAAACTGTTATTTTACTATGACTACACTACTATTAGATTTTCCACAATCGAGCTTTAGAAGAGTTGCTATTAAATATCTTGTGTCAGACAACCTTACTAATGACGACATAACGAGAATTTATGACCATAAAATAATAATTATTGTTATACAAAGGGCTACAATGACCCGCGCTTCAGCAAGGTAGTAAATGGAAACTGAGTTATAATGGGGTTTTAGTGCCATGTATAATATTGTACTTTTCACTACGATTGCAAGAAAATATAACACGACCACCAATTCAATTTGTAAATAGAGAAAAATTCTACAGATTTTGCGCCATGCTATTTTTTTAAAGTTCTGTAGTCACAGCGTTTATATAAAGTACTCTGTGGTCGCAACGTAGCATTCTACCCTAAGGATATGGACTATAAATTATTCTATGATTTTACATTCTACCAAGAAGACCGAAATTTTATTTCCATTTTCAAAAATAAAATGTTATTTTTTAGGGAATATTTTTCTGTTGCTAACAGACTCCTGCTGCAAATGTCAAATATGACAGATTTACTATAGAAAATTTTACATTTGCAACAGAATTCTGCTAGCAACAACACTTACACAATCAACCATCAGATAGCTAATAAAATATTGTATTTAAATTACATCTTTCAAAATTATCATAATATCAAATACAATTACTGAAGTCTATCACTCAAACATTTATCCTGTCCTACCGTGTGTGAATTGAATCCACAGCCTACAGCTTAGGAGGTTAAACTACTATCAATTCAGCTGAGAGACCAATCAGAATTGTACACATTTCGAAGCCAAACAATCCAGCGCGCTGTTATCAATCAATCAAGTTATCTACCTACAGTTCCCTTCTTGTAGAAACTACAGGTAAGGGCCTCGGGTATGTGACCCATTGCCGTAAGGTCCAATTCTTGTATCTAACAAAATATCATTAAATTCAAATTTCAATCGTGTAAATCTCCAAATCCTGTCTGAAGTGTCAGTTTCAAAGAATACTCTTTGAAACTGACACTTCAGACAGGCTCAATGAGCTCCCGTACCAAGTCGGAAAATGCATATATTATCTATGTAATGGTGTTCCTTTTACTCGTTTAGGTACGATACTTTTTAAATCATTGAAATCGTTCCATTGGTTGCGAAGATATTACACATTTTGTACCAGTCAACCGCGGGGCGGCCGAATAGCTCATGTGACGTCACGAAATCTTTTCCGCCCGCGGGCGCGCTCTCCGCAATTCATTTATTAGAGTTCACTCGATCTGCGCGGGTCGTGTTGTGGTTTTTACGTGAATATGCCGAACTATAAGTACTGTATAGTACCGAAGTGTACTAATACTTCAGTTAGTACACCTAAAAAACTATTTTTCAATGTGCCAAAGGTCCCGAAAGTGCGCAAAAAATGGTGCACTATCATGAAGAGGGATGACAAAATTGCGCTTTCGTGCCAAACTTCAAGATTTTGTTGCGAGGATCATTTTGATGTAAGTAGGTAGGTACCTCCATAATATACCAACTATGATAATAGTTGGTATATTATGGAGGTACCTACTTACATCAAAATGATCCTCAATCATTACTCGTGTGGTAAACAGGTGCGTAGGTAGCTTAGTAAAGCTTGTTTACGAATGTTAAAGAAAAATACAGGGTCGTACCTACTAGGTATATTTCAATGAGTAAGTAAATGATAAAAAATGTAAGTAGTGAAGTTTCTAATAACCCTTCCTCGGTAGTTGGGTTAAAACCAGGGTCGTACTCAGGTCTAACTACAATAAAATGTGCCGTTCCCGGTAATATTCCCCAATGCGGGAATATCCCACAAGTTTCCCGGGATATCGGGGATCATTTTGGGATTATAGTTATAGATTCTATCTCATCATCATCATCATCAGCCTGCCTGTAGAAGTCCACTGCTGGACATAGGCCTCCCCCACACGTTTCCAGGAAGAACGATTCTGAGCCCTTTCCATCCATCGACTTCCCGCGGTTCTAACAATGTCGTCAGTCCATCGGGTAGGAGGACGTCCTACGCTTCGTCTTCCGGTTCGTGGTCGCCATTCGAGAACCTTTATTCCCCAACGGTTGTCGGTTCTACGAGCTTTATGGCCTGCCCACTGCCACTTTAACTTGCTGATTCTGAGAGCTGTCGGTGACCTTGGTTCTTCTACGGATTTCCTCATTTCTGATTCTACCTCGCAGTGAAACTCCCAGCATCGCTCTCTCCATAGCTCGTTGTGCGACTTTAAGCTTGTGTATGAGACCAATAGTTAGCGACCACGTCTCAGTGCCATAAGTCATCACTGGTAACACACACTGATTATAGACTTTCGTCTTGAGGCTTTGCGGTAACTGTGACGAGAAGATGTGCCGTAATTTCCCGAACGCTGCCCATCCGAGTTGGATTCGTCGGCTGACCTCCAACATATACCGGTACGGGTGCGACATGAGCATTTGACATAAGTTTCGTCTTACTCATGTTCATTTTAAGACCCACCTGTTGGGAGACAATATTGAGGTCTCTAAGCCTTGTTTCTAGGTCTTCCAGCGATTCCGCCATTATGACTATATCGTCGGCAAATCGAAGGTGACTTAAGTGTTCGCCATTGATATTGATGCCATACCCATTCCAGGACACGAGCTTGAAAATATCCTCCAGTGCAGACGTGAACAGTTTCGGAGAAATTACATCTCCCTGTCTCACTCCTTTTTGCAACTGGATAGGATTTGTACTCTGGTCCTGGAGTCGGATAGTCATGGTGGCATTACTATATAGGCCTTTCAACACTTCGATGTACCGATAGTCAATTTGACACCGCTGGAGTGACCGTAACACTGCCCAGGTTTCGACTGAATCGAAGGCTTTTTCATAGTCCACAAACGCTAAACAAAGTGGCTGGTTATACTCTTCGGTCTTCTGTATAACCTGCCGGAGCGTATGAATGTGGTCTATGGTACTGAAGCCTTTTCGGGACCCGGCTTGTTCGGGAGGCTGGAAGTCGTCTAGCCTACGAGCGAGACGATTAGTAACTACTCTCCTTCAAAAGGGTGTTATCACCTTTCTTAAAGAACAGTACCACCACACTCCTGCTCCATGCCTCTGGCGTCGTACCCTCGAATATGAGGATATCTATCTATACATGTAATAAAACTGTAGCCAAAGTGAATGAAAAAGAAGTACGTAAATCTAAGCGCGAACGAAGTTGCGAGCAAAAGTGATATATAATAAAAAAGAAAAAATATATACCTGAATTTATTATATTTTTAGGGGGAAGCTGATAATAATAATAATAATGCTGAACAATCCACACAGCATCATCTAGCCCCAAGCTAAGCAGAGCTTGTGTTATGGGTACTAGATGACTGATATACTTAATACAATACATTACATGCATACATATTTTTTATTATACATAGAAAACACCCAGAACACCCGGAATAAATATTAGCAGATCGTACAAACATTTATCCCAAGGCGGGAATCGAACCTCCGCGTCGCAGGCGGACATTCGCCAGCCGCGCCACATCGGTCGTCATATGGAGAACTACGTCAAGTATAGGCTTGTGGGAGGAATGCTTAGATTGAAGAAGGAAGTATTGCATTCCTGTATTGTATTCCTGACCTTGATTATTTATTGTATAATTTTTAAATAAATCTGGGTATAACCTACGACAAAATATAATTTAAATTCTTAGGGCTTATTTTAAACTTAACATACCTAACGCTTTCGTTTATTCATAGCTCTAAATTACGTGTCCAAAGAACTTAGGTAGGTACATTCCTGTCAAATTAAGTATTTAAGTCTAATTTTATTTATTTTATACCTACATAATATTTTTCTTTAAACCTTTAAGTTTCTACATACTTATCTACATACCAATGTTGAAAATAACAGCGTAGGTAGTTACAACAACAAACACAACTTCCCTGGCTGACTAACCTAAAACTTTTAGGTATTTTATAGGCTAGTCCAAGTATGTGTACCTACCTACATATTATCCTGTTATTCTGATTAGGTTGATAATGAGATTTGTTTACCTCTGAAGTTTCCAACCATGAATTTCAGCGCTTGTGTAATTTAAATGATTACTAAGATAATCAAATACCATGAAGGTATCAACTTTAGGTAGATTATCGGATTGCGCTTGCTCAAAACCGATATCTACCTTATTTCTAATACTCATTTGTTATATTAAAATAACAACCTTCTAATAAAAACCTAATCAAATCACTTGGTGACGTTACGCTCCGTGTCGGACGAGTATCGCGAACAGAAACGCGGGGCGCGCAGTGGTTTGGCGGCTAGCGCTGGGCCATTGTGACGTCATCGCTTCCGTTCGCGCGGTCAGTGAATCTCGTTCGGTATTTTGCCCATAACTTAGTCAGTTTTGGCCGTAGAAAAAAAAATTTTGCATTTTTTGTTTTAGTTTCTCAAGCCCTATAAAATTGCATTCATAGAAAAAACTGTGACGGGTCCCCATTTTGCCAATCAAATTCTAGTTTATCTCGTCTTTGTAGCATCTACTCGCAGTGACTATGGTCCCTGGGTCACGGGGCTTAGCCCTGGGTGCCTTATTGGTTTACAGCCGGCTCCATGTTTTTTGCTGGCCAAGATTGAGGCACGCGTGTTGAAATTATCTTCGGTTGAAATGACAAGCACCACCTTACCACCTGTATATGCTTGCCTATACCAGCTTGATGGAATGCGAGCAGAGCATCGTACGGTCATGAATGTGACCTACAAGACAATGCTTTGTTTGTTGCTGGTAACCACTCAACAACAAGTGGGCCATATACATTTTCCATCAGCATCAGCATATAAAAAATACGTTGGCTATTTCGTCTCATTTCTGTATTTTTGTTTTTTTTTCTTTCTCTCACACTGATGTTATTTCTACATAGTTATTACAAGGCAGGCTACTAGAGGATGTTTTGTGTACTAGTAAACTAGGTACAGCGTGTACGATGCGATGGTTCACACTCCTCAGGGGACTTGTATCTACTGGAACTGCTAACAACATTAATTTAGATTGAGCCAGAAGTTAGTTCGATCGCTTATTCCATTAAAGTTATAGCGTTGATCTCAATATTTGAGCAACGCAAGCTTATTAGGCGTTAGTACAAATTTCACTTTAAACTGAAAATCGATTGACCACGATTATTGATATTTTGAGTTACACTGGTACCACTTGGTAGCTATTCCCAATCGAGTTGCAACACCCTGACATGCCAAGCAGTGTAACGCAAAATGACATTATGGAATGTTTTCTTAGTCACCTTTTTTTGTATGAATATACCTAATACCTACACAATGTTAACTTTGTGAACCAACTATTCATTTAAATGTAAATCTGTATTAACCGTAACTCTGAATTTAATCACAAATGAAAACGTGTTCAATTAATATTTGAAACAAATATCAAAGTTAGTCTGAAATAATGAATATGTAATAGGATTCAAACCGATTAATTTATGTATTTAAATCCCGCCGCAATTCAATGGAATTCGGTATAGAATTTGAAGAAATTTATTATGCATTAAAATGAGACTAGACATTGATAAGTATCTGTTTTGCCTCAAGTTCTTAGAATAAGTTTTCTCAATTAATGCTTGGTTTTAAATTAAGGATGTTTTTATTTTATGTCTAGAATATTAGGTATTTTGATTTATTGTTCGTAATAAAATTTTACGCCTACTACTAAATATCATGATTTTATACAAAAGAATTACTTATGTACACTTATGTTATTGTTAATTGCTATGTTGGGATAAGTTAAGTCGCTTCCAAAAACAAACTTCTATGCTATTTATTTAAATTATTTAAAACTTTTGCACAAAACAATGAAGTGCTAGGAGTAATGCTAATAACATTATCTGCCAGTCATCCTAGATGTGAAGAAAGATGGTGTCGCCTGTTTCATATGCTATGTGTCAAACTAGTGATATTTGAATTGTGTAGTGAATGTCAGTGTTGGTAGGAGAAGTCAGTGAGTTCAGTTCTAGTTGTCGGTTATAGGTGTTCGTCATTAGAGGCACGGATGCGGCGGAGTGGGTCGGCGCGCACTAGCATGCCGCGCTAGCGAGCGGACCGCGGCGGCGGTGCATGTACGCGGCGGCAGGCGGCGCGTCGCTCGCGGGCCGTAAGGTAACTAACCTCCATACATACCATACACTACCTACCTCCTCCATACCTCCTACCTCCATACACTACCACACACTACCTCCATTGACTAGTGTTACACGCGTTTATGGAGTCTATAAGATTACTACTGTATGCTAGTCAATACATACTCTATAGACTCCATAAACGCGCGTAACTTTAACTACGTAAAGTAATTTTCCGACAAACTTCAACCCCCCTTGTCCCCCATTTATGGGATGAATTTTAAAATTTCCTTTCTTAAGACGCCTCTAAAAATAAAAAAAATAAAATAAAAGAAACAAATATCATCACGACAGTAATCCCCAAGCACGGTACCAACCTACTCGAGATTCTTCGAGGATGCCTAAGGGGGGGGAGTCAGAGGTACATTCAGTTAGTACATTTGGTACATACCAACATTTTGCACTAAATCAAATATAGGTAGGTACTTACCCTGAAAATTTAAAGCTTCTACGACTAGCGGCTATGCTATGGAGATAACTGGAACTTTTACTGCGAGATAGAATCAGAAATGAGGAAAACCGTAGAAGAATCAAAGTCACTGAGTTAGTTCTCTCTGGTGGGGAATTAAGGTTTTCGAGTGGCGACCACGAACCGGAAGACAAAGAGTACGACGCCCATCGTACACTCAGGTAGGACCGATAGACTGACGACATTGCTAGGATCACGGGAAGTCGATGGATGGAAAGGGCTCAAAATCGTTTTTCCTGGAAACGCATAGAGGCCTATGTTCAACAATGGTCTTCTACTGGCAGTTGAAGATAAATAATAATAATAAATATTTGTAGACATTTTTACACAACATCATCTAACCCCAGACTAAGCATAGCTTGTATATAGTTTTTTTAAATACATACTTAGAATACAATATAACGCCCAGACACAGAAGAAATATGTATGAGATCTAAATGATGATAGGATGCAAATGCTTGTTTTTGTTTAGTTGATAATGTATGTGTGTTGTTTGCAGGCGCGCCAGCACGGCCGCCAGCCCGCGCCGCCGAGCCCGCACCCGGACCCGCTCCACCCAGCGCCCACCGGCGTCCGCGCATACTCCTGCCAGCATTGGGAGTCTCTCCTCTACGCTCCCGTACCGCCCCCGCCACCGGCCCCTCGACCCCTCTCCGAGCCCCACTCGCCATGCGAGCTCGTCGAGGTATACCCTGCCTGTGGTGTTGTAACTCGGTGTGTCTATGTACTTAGTTTAAGCATGGATAGATCTAAGTCATTATTGTTCGTGAGTAGTTGTAGGTTTTTGGTACGTATTTTGTAACGCTAGTTGATGTAAGCATGTATGTGTAAATGTATGACATGAGACAATGCAACGTACGCCACCTTTTTTGACGTTTCTCTTAATTTTGTCCGCCATTATAATTGTTTGCTTTGAAAGTGTGCCTCGTTCGAGATATAAGCAATATCATGTATACCGGAGTAGTGTTATCGAGTGAAGTTATAAAAGTGGGCCGGCCATGAACGTAAGACATCCGGAGAGGCGCAGCGTTCGATGGCAGGTGTTGAAGAACCAGAGACTGCAACTTGATGTACGGAACGAGACATGAGTGAAAAGTTCAATCAACAAAAATAACAGTGAAAAAACCCTAATACTCAATTATTTGATAGCCAAATTGCGCTTGCTTCCAGTATTCTCGTTCACTTTAAACATATCGTAATTTAAGATAACGACCACTAAATTAAATAATTATTCGAATAGCTATACCTAATATTAGCGTAATTTCACGCCTTTCTTGTGCCTCTTATTAAATTCTAAAGCCTTAGAGTGAGATTCGTAAAAAGTTATCTATTCTGTGATGAAACTTTCGTAAAGTTCGGTGTTTCGTGTGTAAATACGAGTAAAATCTTTATAGATTACTTCAAATAAAAATAGTGCGCTAGGACTAGATATTCAATCGCGTAAAAATAAGTGATAGTTGCTATCAATACAAACCAATCAACTGGAAAATAGCTCCTGTGTAATTTTCACGTGCTCAAGGCCCGTGACGTAGTTGTCTAAGGCTCACTCACGGCCACCACAAACCTGGCAAGTATGCAGGCAGCTCTCATGCTGAGATCGAAATCGCGGGACAGAAGAAAAGCACGCCTTAAAAGAGGGATCAAGCACGACCTACCGAGCAATATCGCCACCAAGCAGATCGCCCCGTTCCCAAGATATCCGCCTACTTCATGGGTATGTACGCTTTGTAGTTATGTACGACATTTTGAATTATTTGTTAAGTAAATGCAGTTAGTAACAGCAGTGCACTACTCTCTGAACTTGTTCCATGTTACTCTCTGAACGTGGTTCAGATGGAGGCGCCAGTGCAATTAATTTCTTAATAATAACATTTTCAGCTAAGTTTATAATATTTACGATGCCGTTTTATCTACTTTTGATCAATTCAGAAACAGTTGTAGAAAAAAGTGTAGAATGCATGATTTCATTTATGAAAAATAATATAAATTTTAGTGACAGCCTCTGTAGCGCGCCAAGAGACGATTTTTGTCAGCTGATACGCGAAAAGTGTGATTTTGATTGCAGTTACGCTATAAATGCTAGTTTTTTTATAGTCACGGCAATTTATATCTATATCAATTATAGGAATCTTTGTCTTGACTGACTGATATATAGACAACGCACAGCCTAAGCACTGCTCTCAGAGGCTGTCTTGGTGCGTAGAGTGTTACTAAGAAAGGAATTCCCAAAATTTAGTCCCAAACGGGTTTAGCGCGGATCGAAGTTTGTATGAAAAACTTCACGCGCACAAAGTCGCGCGTTATTCGTTAGTGCATGTAAATTAGTCCTACAAATTAAATAAAATGTAATAAAACGAAAGATTATCAAATTATCTGTCACAAGCGCTGTAAATAAAGTTCAATTTACTTTAACCCGTTTTTGGTGCTAGTTGGAACGATATTGTTGACCAAACACGTACGTCACATGCACTGAAATGTTAATTTTCCGGGTTAATTGAATGTCAGATGAAACATGTAGCGTTACAACGTAGAAAAGCTGTTTCTACGCGTAGATATATCACTCTTTGATTACAAGCACGGTTTTCCTAATTGAATTTCAATAACTTCGCCAAGTACTAAGATCTCACGTTGATCTGTTTGTGGTATAGCTTCGGTATGTACGAAAATATAAGATTTAGAAAAAACTAATAATAAACATGTACATTCTCAAATCTTTACCCAAATTCTGGATTGTTTGAAGGCATAAACGAGGAATATTAAGAAAATAACTTCCTAAAAACTAAAGTTGATTTAATTTTAAAATATCTAGTCCAGCTCTTATTTGAAAAACAACATATTTAAGCCCCATTTACGTGGTTTTTTGTCAAACGCTCTTTCAAAATCAATCTTCTTTTCTTTGTCAATTCTAAATATTAAAATACCTTCTCTGTGTTGAACACCTAGTATAATAGGTTGGTATCACATCACTAAAGAAACGTACTTATTTTACCAGGTGAATCAAGAACGCGAAAATTTTATTACATTTGAATTTTGATGTTGGTGGTATGGGCAAAGGAAAAAAATAGCTTAAATTCCCAAATACGGTAGGCGCCCTCTTGTTCTCTTCTTGTTCCATCAGAAAGTTTAAAAAAAATATTAGCGGGACTATTAATTTTGTGGTTCCTTTTGCATATTACATACTCAACGGCTCAAGTAATCATTATAGATACTGTTTCGTTGGATTCATTTCCAAAGACGTATCCTTGACTCGTTGAAGTCTGTCTTGGCAGTGACCTTGTATTTCGTTGGCTATCAGTTCAATCTTAGTCTAACTAATTAAAAGCTTAGCAGACAAAGTTTTCTAGATAGCATAACTTGCCCATAAGGAATTTATAATTATCGAGTTGGTTTTTATAATTTTATTTTGTTGAACACTTTTACCACATTTTTGACATTAGCGAAATTATATTTAAAATGACAGACGGATTCGTTTTCTGTCATCTTTGGAAGCAACATTGTATTTTCATTTTAATTGTTTTTCTAGTGTTATTTTAAGTTCTGATGGGTAATTTTGGTGGTATTTTAACCATCATTACTTGAGGTCCCAAGTGTGAACAATTGAAATGAAAGTGTGTTATGTTATGAGGCATCCTGATTTGAACAAAAATGTTTCCCTTTGGTTTTGAAGAAAAACGCCATCTTTTTCTTCAAAACCGATGACGGCTGACATTACTTTTTTTACCGACTCGACTTGACTAAAAAGAATTTATTCAACCCACTTGACATTGGCAAAATTGTCCGCAAGACGGACAGATGCCACAAAAAAATGACAAACAGATGTCATTATGTAGGTAGGAACCAAGCCGTAAGTTTCTTGCCGGTTCTTCTAGACTTGGTCGCGAGAAATTGGCGCTTAGATACACCTAGATTTAAGAAGTTTCAAGATGATCCCTGCGGATTTTACTGAATAAATGCTTTTTGACTTTGACTTTATGAAGAAAAGAAGAACTAGGTTTTCTAGTTTGGATAACAAAGAAAACCAAAACTGGCATCCTATTGGAACAAATGGTGATATTGTTTCTGTCAGATCTATTCAACAATTTCAATTCAATTTCAAAATCACAGTTTGAATGAAAGCCACAAGCTCGGAAATTCATCCTGCTAAAACGTATCCCACGTGTATGAACAAAGAGGTAGAACATAAACTGACAGAACTAAAAGGGAGGACGTAATGCATATTACATGAACAGAAGCAAGCCTTATTAGCGAGAGTAGCTTAACTGGACGTTGTATGTGACAAATTAGGAACAGAATATTCATAAGTGGGTTCTGTCTGATATTGCAAAAAATATATTTTATTATGAAGACTGGGAAACTTAAAACCTATTAGGAAAGTTTGAATCACAGGTGGAGCTTACGTGTGTGATTATATTCCTTTAACTTAAGTAAAAAAAACGGTGATAATTATCACCGTTTTTTTTTGTGGCCGTCATCATTCGGATTCCACTCTGCCCCACCAAAGCGTCCATTTACTATTTACCACATCTAATCCTACCTGTCTACCTAAAACTTAAATAGACTAATATTACAATGTGAGTAAACTCACGTACACAAACTAAGGTGCCAGCCCTAGTGGGGCAGAATACACCAAACTTAGTGGAAACTGCCCCACTAAACCGATTTAGTTCCACTGCAAATTTTAAGGCTGTCTACTCTGCCCCACTAGTGGGGCGCCTTGGTGAGGCAGAGTGGAAGAATTCTTCATTCGAAAAATTTTGTCAATTTCAAGCTGATTATTATAGTATTTAAACAAGTCGAGTCGGTAAAAAAATGTAATGTCGACTGTCGTTGGTTTTGAAGAATAAAACGGCGTTTTTCTTCAAAACCCAAGGAAAACATTAATTTTTCCGTTGGTTGGATTCGTCTTAGACATAACAGCGACAGAGTGACCTGTGTACTTTCAAAAACATTATTCGTTTATTGATATTGACATAAAAGTTTTGTTATAAACATCTCATGAAGTCCCTGAATCCCGCAGGTCTACTCTTGAAAACGATAAACGAAGTTTGTATTGTCGTTTTGAGTTACACTGCTTGTCGTGTAAAGCAGTGACAACTTGACTGTTGAATGGGCTGTCGAGGCCCCGCAATGTAACTTAAAATGATAACACAAAACTTCGTTTATCGTTTTCAAAAGTTGACCTGCTGAGCAAGGTACGATGACCTGCCCTCTACCGTGAGTTCTTATAGCATGACTGCAAACTGTCAAAACGACGCCTTACTTTCGTGCTCGACAGCTATGACTGTTTTAAATTTTTTTGTTCACGAATAGGTATATATATAATTCCGTAACACGAACTTTCAGCAACGGCTTCCGGATTTGTACGTAGAAGCCCTCTTATCCATTGTTAGGGTATGTTCGGGCCTGTATGAGCCTGTTTGGATCTCATAATACAATAATTTTGTATTTCGAACGCATAGCTAAATGGTAAGCATCCGCACCGTGACCCTCTTAATACATGACATTTGGAGGCTTATGGTACGGGTTATTAATCAAGCGAACAACCTAGTTGACGGTAGCCCCTCTGTGTTACTGTTACAATTTTAGTTTATTTTATTTTTAATTTTAATTGATCTATTTTTGTATGTAGTTAGCACTATTGAGTTTAAGATGAATCCAACTCATGATACAATAAAATAAAGAATAAATAATGTATTTAAGTCTCTGAGACAACACAGCTCCTTGTGAAATTTCACATGTGCTTTATTTTATGGAACTGTCACTTATTTCGCTTTGTCAGTGCACATAATTGAATAACGCAGCGTTTGAGCTAGTTTCGCCGGTCGTAGTGGCCATAGCGGTTGTAAATTGTCGACGGGGAGACAATTAACTTTGACGCTAACTGTGTAACTTGATTTTCCTTTTGCATATTTCATACTGAATTATTAATGTTTGTAACTGTTTAAAGTTACCTCTGTATTTAATAGACGTACCTTCAGCTTATCATCATTATCAATAGCCTGCAGAAGTCCAGTGTTAGATATAGGTTCACGTGACCAGGAAGAACGATTTTGAGCCTGTTTTACCCACTGACTTCCCATGGACAACCTAACAATATCGGGCGCCCTACGCTCTGTCTTTCGGTTCGTGATCGCCATTCGAGAACCTATATGCCCTAGCGGTTGTCGGTTCTATGATAGCAACTTTAACATGCTGACTCTAAGAACTATGTTGACCTTGATTCTTTTACGATTACTTAAAACTATTTTAAACTACTTCTAAAATAATAAAATTATACATTTTATCCTATTCTTAAAATAATTTTTGGGATTTGATTGAATCATAATAACCAATTTTTAAGTAGATTTTATAGTAATTTTGAATAGTTTTATAGCTGGGTGGCTGATGGCCTGAGGCTAGATTCATCCAGAATACCTAAAGCACCAGTTGCACGCAACCAAGCCTTGAAAAACGGGCAAGAAACTTACTACTTGATTCATAACTTATTTGTATCATCTTTTAACAAAGCCATCTAATAGAAAGAAGCTTTAGTGTGCTGGATTTTTGTGAACCTTTAAATTTGTATAAGAAATTCAGAATCTTTACAAAGAAACAAAACAGCAATCTAGCAAGAGATAACCTACTTTCCTTAGCTTCTGTTTACTTGACAATGACTGAGTAAGCAAAAAAAAATAGCCCAGTTTACATAGCAGTTTATAAAGCTCCCTGTCAGCGCCCATTCAGATATAGTACGGAAGCTATTACCGCCTGCTAACCCCGCAAAAGCCTTACAATACACCACAGCCAACCTTATATATATCTGAATAAGGTTTAAAATCTAAAGGGTACGAATCAGGTGAACACAATGATGAAGTGGGATGTCTACGATAGTGATACGGCAAAAGTTTCACTTTTGTAAGCTGTAGTCGTTTTTGTTGAAAATCGACTGTACTGAGTATTTGAAGAGATGAAACTGCTTTTTTTTTTTTAATTGTAGCAAGTGACTAGCTTCACATGTTAGGTAGTAGTAGCTCAGCCTTATGTGCTGTAGGTTGTCGGTTCGATTCTCACCCAGGACAAACATTTGTGTAATGAATACTGATGTTTGTTCGGTGTTTTGACCATGATTTGACGAGTAACCTCATCTTGTTCTTAAAAACGAATGACAAAGACTTTTATTTTTCTTTTACTGACTAGACGTCACTAAATACTATTTTATCCTTATACTAGACAAACGCGCGCGACTTCGTCCGCGTGAAGTGTTTTCATACAAACTTCAATCCCGCTAAACCCGTTTAGGGGTTGAATTTCGGGAATTCCTTTATTAGTGCGCCTCGGCACACTAAGGCAAATATACTCTAAAAATTTCAAGTCTAGTGGTTTAGGCTGTACGTTGTCTATATGTCAGTCAGTCAGTTAGGACAAAGATTCTTATAATTTGTACAGATAGATAGATTGAGGACAAGTGATAGGGTTTATTACTTATCCCTTAAGGGTAGGATGAGGATTTTTTTATCCACTTGAAAAGGGTAAAATTTTCTGACGAACGTCGGACAGGTGCTATAAAGAAAGAGATGGTTATATACCACCCGTTGATGTGTGAGTGTGAGTGGTAATGACCTGGTGGTAGTGGCTTAAACTATGCAATTAAACTAAGCGGGGTGATTTTCCCCACGTATACGTTACACCATAGAATAAATAATAGTACTTACAATAAAATATTAATAGAGATGATAGGTTCGTAAATTATAGGACTTGGTAATCGCTTGTACGGTTAGCCACAAAAGTATGGACATTTCTGGATTGTAAAATTTAAAACACTTCTTAATTAGTTACTGGTAACTGTAGTTACAATTTCTTTGCTAAATCCAAAGCATTGAATGACTGAAATTGTTAATCTATTAAGTCGCTGATATTATCAACTACACCGATTAACCTGTACCTACCTGTGGCTCTCACGTTGTTCCCGAGTGCGTAGACATTTGAACGTGCACGAATATTTTCTGTAAGTTCGAAGTCTCTGCAAACACCTGCTCAAACTGACTGAACAGCCGCACAGTTTGTTATTTTTAAAATGGTGACACAGCATAACAATAAATATTCCTGTATTCCGGTTTGAATGGTGTGGATATGTATCTTATGCCTTAGGTTCATTGACGCAGAGCAATGCATCGAAAGGCACGTTCCTAACGAATACTCCAGACAAATACTCATAATAAGGCTACTCATCATTTTTCATAATTTTTGCTGTGCAAAAGCTTAGTGTTATACTGTGATACCAGTTTGAAGATTATGAATTTTATACATTCTAGTGCAGCTAACTGTACATTATCTATAGGTCAGTCTGGCAGTCAAGGCAAAGATCCATATTCGGTATAGATAATATCACTCACATCAAACTTTGATAAAGTAGTAAGTTTAAGTAAAAAAAGTTCTTGAAGAAATTTGAGTGTAGGTTCACATAACCAATAAGTTAAAGTTTTTTGTTATAAGAGATTCTTTCCACGAATCAATCTTACGTTGTGATGTACGAGTTGCGTGTAGCCTATGAGTAAAATGTCTCTATGTTTAATTTTTCTTTTGCTCGAGGTTAGATAATGTGTTGGGTTGGGTTGAGTTTTACTAAATCAGAATAAACTGTAAAATAAAATACCGCAAAACATCAAAGTCAAAGTCAAAAAGCATCTATTCAGTAAAATACGCAGAGATCATCTTGAAACGTCTTAAATCTAGGTGAATCTAAGCGCCAGTTCCTCACAACCAAGCCTAGAAGATCTTCAATTGTCTTCAAGTAAAAAACCCTTAAAATAGCTTTCATTTAAAATTTAAGTTAAATTTGGAATTTGTATTTTTGCTGAGACACCTTAACTGTTCAATAGATTTTAAGATGGTAAAAAAACTATTTGAGTTAAATCCAAGTACTTTTTTTATAGCCTCATAGGCCACGTTTGTTTGGATTGTGTCCTACGATACAGCTCTGTGTTCATCAACTTGAAGCAAACAGGTGTTAAGCCTCATGCACTTGATATTAACTTCTTGGCGGCAAAAATATCTATTGTGGTAGAATTTCCCCTAACAAGCCTTTTACTAAAACCTCTACTGCTGAAAAATATACCTTTAAAAAGTATTTATACATTTAATATAAAAATATCAAGCCTCATGTGCTTATAATTTCAGCTTCTTGGCGGCAAAAATATCTATTGTGGTAGAATTTCCCCAAACAAGCCTTTCACTAACCTCTACTGCTGAAAAATATACCTTTAAAAAGTATTTATACATTTTATGTAAAAACATCAAGCTTCATGTGCTTATAATTTCAGCATCTTGGCGGCAAAAATATGTACTGTGGTAGAACTTCCCCAAAAAAACCTTTCACTGAATGCTCAAAATATACTTTTAAAAAGTATTTATACATTTTATATAAAAACATCAAGCCTCATGTGCTTATAATTTCAGTTTCTTGGCGGCAAAAATATGTATTGTGGTAGAATTTCCCCAAACAAGCCTTTCACTAAAACCTCTACTGCTGAAAAATATACCTTTAAAAAGTATTTATACATTTTATAAAAAAACATCAAGCCTCATGTGCTTATAATTTCAGCTTCTCGGCGGCAAAAATATGTATTGTGGTAGAATTTCCCCAAACAAGCCTTTCACTAAAACCTTATGTACTGTGGTAAGAACTTCCCCAAAAAAACCTTTCACTGAATGCTCAAAATATACTTTTAAAAAGTATTTATACATTTTATAAAAAAACATCAAGCCTCATGTGCTTATAATTTCAGCATCTTGGCGGCAAAAATATGTATTGTGGTAGAACTTCCCCAACGAACCTTTCACTAAAAGCTCAAAATATACCTTTAAAAAGTATTTATTCATTTTATAAACAATCCGAGCCTTTACAATATTGTGAAGTTGTAGCTCCAAAATGTTTACGTTTGTTATGGCCTTTATGTAGTGTCGGAGTACGTGTCAAGGCCCCGCTATGCAGATATCGATAACGATCGACTAGTGACGTGACGCGGCGATGACGAACTCATGACATGTTATTTATTAATTGACAAGGCAAATTGAATAGCTTAGCAAATCTGCATAAGGGTTCGTTTTCTGTCATCTTTGGAAGCAACATTGTATTTTAATTTTAATTGTTTTTCTAGTGTTATTTTAAGTTCTGATGGGTAATTTTGGTGGTATTTTAACCATCATTACTTGAGGTCTTAGCACAAGTGTGTTATGAGACATCCTGATTTGAACGAAAATGTTTCCCTTTGGTTTTAAAGAAAAACGCCATCTTTTTCTTCAAAACCCGATGACGGCTGACTTTACTTTTTTTACCGACTCGACTTGACTAAAAAGAATTTATTCAACCCACTTGACATTGGCAAAATTGTCCGCAAGACGGAGAGATACCACAAAAAAAAAACTGCTTAACTTAGTTAATGGCATCTACATGTAATCTTCAACGCTGAATCAGGAAAATGTGTGTAGCGTTTGATTTCAAGGATTTTACTTTTGAGATATATAATATTGACATTTTTATTAGTTTGTAAACAAAGCCATAATGGAGCAAAAAGGAAGGGATATATCGATCGTTTTTTTTTTTAATAAAATAGAGAACACTGGGCTAGTCTAATGGGAGTGACCTCGACTCCTGATCCTAAGGTCGTGGGTTCTGATCCGGTCGTGCACCAATGGATTTTAATATTCGAAAAATGTACGTACGCAATGCTAGTGCTCTGAAACAGTGAAGAAAAACATCGTGAGGAAACCGAATAGTATTCTAGTAGCGGCAATGGGCCTGCAACCTGTCTCGTATGGAATACTATTACTGTAAAATGTGGGTGTGTGCCAAATATAATATTTAGACTTAGCCGTAACCATTAGATATCTTCAAACAATGTCGAGTGAGTACTTGGAACTAATATATCTGAGGGGATGTCTACCATGCCTGGGGATTAACGTCGTGAAGCTATTTCTATATTTCCTTTCAGTTATTTTGCGTCAGGTGTTGCCAAAGTATCATAAGACTTACATTTATTAGTTTAAGTACTTCAACTTCGATGCGGCTAAAATAGTATGAGTTACGATTAACCTTTTTAAGTCCTAAGCATGAACTTTCAAGAGTTTTGGATACAGGCAGGCATTCTCTCTGTTCGCGATTATCGTCTTGACCTAGGAACCTTGGAAAGGTCGTACATAAAAGAGGTCTGATAACTCTAAAAATATTCGTACTATAATACCTACTACTAACCTACATAGTGCAGTTTAAATATCACCTTCTCTACCTATCGTCTATGTCTATATATGTATAGTATAGTCTGTGGGAACTACGTATGAACAAACGGCAGCTTGGCGAGTCTATACTACGAATGATGAGCTTAAAAAAAATGGTTGGCAGGCAAATTCTCGTAAAAAGCGAAAATAAAACGTAGGAATAAGAATAGATATAGAATATTATCATTGTAATCGAGAACCTAGTAGTTAAGTCAAACCTTTCTTTGGGTTTTAAACTACTACTGATTTTTTTGTCAAAAAAATAAATAATAAGTGACCCATTCTGTCTTGCTAAGGCACTGATCAAACAGAAACTCTTTGGTGTTATACTGACACAGGACAACATTATATTATGAATCTGTGGTTTCTGTATCCGGTCGCCGTTGCCGGCATAAAATTCGTACAATAAGGGTGTGTCAGATAGAAGTGTTTATGTTTATGTTTGTTCAGTGCCTAAAGTGCGTTTGCAGCTTTGGTTTGCAGGTTGCAAGAAACTTATAAGTTTCAGTTACCCTTCATTTCCGACGACCGATGTGGCGCGGCGGGCGAATGTCCGACTGCGATGCAGGTGGTTGCGGGTTCGATTCCCGCCTTGGGATAAATGTTTGTACGATCTGTAAATATTTATTCCGGGAGTTCTGGGTATTTTCTATGTATAATAAAAAATATGTATGCATGTAATGTATTGTATTAAGTACCTATAATATCAGTCATCTAGTACCCATAACACAAGCTCTGCTTAGCTTGGGGCTAGATGATGCTGTGTGGGTTGTCCAGAATTATTATTATTACTATTTCCTTCCATGGATGTCAAAAGAGGCGACTAAGAGACGCAACAGGAGATCTCCTAAATACTAAACATCAATATACTGCGATCACCAACCTCCCGAATATGGAGGAGGCCTACGTCTAGCAGTGGACTTATTCAGGCTAATGACTATGGTTTCGTTATCGGTATACGTGTTTTTCACCCTGTTTTTTATTTACATTTAAACTGTCTGCGTAAACGTTACAACGGCTAAATGGGCGCCATAATGTACTTGATGTCAGATTACGCAGAGCTCGCGAGATGATAAATTACACTCATGTACCTATGGGACTCATTGAAAGCTTGACTTTACTATGTATTTAGGTGAAGCAATTTTTTTTTAATAATTTTGTTTTTGCTTATTCATTTTTAGGGTCCCGTAGCCAAATGGCAAAAAACGGAATCCTTATGGATTCGTCATGCCTGTCTGTCTGTCCGTTCGTATGTCACAGCCCCTTTTTCCGAAACTATAAGAACTAGAATGTTGAAACTTGGTAAGTAGATTTATTCTGTGAACTGCATTAAGATTTTCACACAAAAATAGAAAAAAACAATAATTGGGGCTTCCCCATACTTTAGAACTGAAACTTAAAATATTTTTTTCAGAATAGTTTGCGCGAGAGACACTTCCAAAGTGGTAAAACGTGACCTACAAGGCAATGCTTTGTTTTAGGTGATGGTAGCCTCATAACATCTGGTGGGCCATAAAAACTCAACCCTTAAATGAGTACAACAGGAATTGAAGGTTTTATGAAAATAACTTCACGCGTGCGAAATTGTGTCATAGGACGCATATTAGTAACATTGGTTTAGTAATATAGTATAAATATATTTATACCTCGGTTTAAAGAACTTTATTATTACTCATAAGAACTTCACAGTTCACTTAATATGAGCTTAAAACTATGGTAGATTATCATTAGGTTGGTAGTGTTACAATAGATAATAATTAAGTACTACATTAAACAAGGCAAACTTTTTTACCTACCTACTACTACTCGACTACTCTCTAT
Source organism: Electrophaes corylata (assembly GCA_947095575.1). Classification (NCBI taxonomy): domain Eukaryota; kingdom Metazoa; phylum Arthropoda; class Insecta; order Lepidoptera; family Geometridae; genus Electrophaes; species Electrophaes corylata. Next base: position 9,203,970 of record OX352711.1, on the reverse strand, counting down.
ATCTCTACTACTTCTATGTTACTATATAACTATATTAGAGACTGAAGTAAAACTTCTTTAAATATACGAAATGTAACTGGTTATGAGAGAAAGAGAGAAAGAACAGTGCTTTCATACCCCCTCCATGGAAGTGTTAAACGTTAAACGCAACCTTGTTGGACGACGCATTTGAAGTATTACTTCAATAGAAGTATTTATTACTTCAATAACTTCACGCGGACGAAATCGTGTTATAGGACGCATTAGTAGCATTGGTTTAGTTAATTTCACACGTTACCTAGCACATGCTAATCAAACTACGTAGTTAAAGCATTAATAAACACGAAGCATCATCCCCCAGTCATTTCCCCAATGATCAGTTTCTACGCAACATCCCCTCAGGGCTTCGATACGTCGATCTAGCGTCAGATCAAACCAAATCTAACCCTTGTACTTAGTAGTGAGTACTGGCACAGTTTAAATAGATATCACTTTATTGTACACGAGGATACATTATACATCTAGGCGTAAACAAATAAAGAACAATAAGCGGCCTTATTGCTCAAAGCAATTTCTTGCAGGCGACCTTAGCAAGGAAAGTAGTTGAATATAACAGTAATGGACGGCGGTGCACAAGTGGGGTAAAAAGAAATGCTTACATATGAACTGTTGTATAAAGATAAACTAACAATAATAATCCTAAATAATAACTTAGCTAAATGTAAATACTAATACTTATATTAAACACATTTTTCCAATCTATTAGATTTTATTTTTCTAATCCGATCGTGCAGATGAGAACCTACAACCTTCGAATCAGAAGACAGGGTTGCTTCCACTAAACCACCAATGCTTGAAATTGCACCAATGGCTTTGAAACGTGTTCTTTAGCCTTAACTACTAATTGACCTTAATAAAATCATGCTAGACCAGTCAAGGGTCAACGACATTTCCTTAGTCACGTTTATCGTGATCCTTTAAGTTTTGTACAATTAATATTATGCGCTTATTAAAATAATCGTATTTATTTATTTTATAAAGAAAGTAATTTAGTATATACTTGTATTTTACATCTAATATTTAACCTATCTACAGTTCAGTTAGTCAGTATTGTAGACAAGTAGAACATAAAAAATGTACCAAACATCGAAATATCGCAGCGAAAATTTCACCCCTTTGTAGATACGACTTAAACGTTCTACAGACAGACAAATACACCTATAAGTACCGTAGGTACCTACAAGTAGATATACGTTTATGATGAAGGCTGGTAGGTAATCGTTACATTTTATGAGATCGCGGCGTGTATGAAGGTTGAGTTCTAGGAAATTGCTTTTTAATGACATCTTATAAACCTGTAAGGTAGAATAAACTTGTAAGGAGGATCACTTACACACGACTTGGATTATAATTTTGTACTCGGAAATATAGGATTTTGTCTGGAGTAGGTAAATGTTGAGTGCGCGGGGAAATACCTACATTTTAGGGTTGTTAGTTATTTATTTTTGTTGAAGAAGTATAGTCATTTGACTGGGGTGAGCTGTGAAGCTCAGTTAATACAAGCACTTTCCGTGCTTTGTGGGTTTGGTTCAAACCCAGGACAGTCATTTGCGGAAATTAATATTTACGGCAAAAATATAAATATTCCATATTTCACATAATATAATGTAAATTCTTGGTGGGAATGAACCCGAAAACCTACAGCTATTTATATAAAACATAAAAAAACTGTTTTTAGCTGGTAGATTAATAACTCTAAAGCCTGAAATATCAAGCATGTTGAACGTAGAGTTATTTTTGTGTTATAAATTCAAAAATCCTAACTACCACGCGACATGGAGGCGTGGTAACAAGAAAGCATTTTAATGATATACATTTTTGATACATTTCTTGATATTTTTAAACTTTTTGTATTATCGTCATGGAAGTGTGACGGTGAGAAGTTTTTTAGTTGTGACTATTGAGTTGTGCTGAAAAGATGTGTACGAACAATACTGTTAAAAAGTGATGATCGATATATGAATACTATTTTCTTTTTTATATAATAATATTACACTCGAGATTAAAAATTGCGGGTCAGATAGCGACACACTGACTAAAATGACACGAACTGTATCACGTTGACTCAGTTTTTCAATATTATAAGATAATGGTTCAATGTTCCGCAGCCTCTTCTTATGCAGCCAGGATCCGATATGCACACGATTCATAATACACAATAGGATCATATATAACAGTTTTATTAATGAATATTGAACAACAAAACCAACAGCAGGTAAATTCGTAACTCTGTTTCTAACTATATAATTAACGTGAAGTTTTATTACTTTTATGATAGAAGTATTAAATGGTCTATCGAACATAATTTATTTAATCAAGCTAGCATTTATAGTTTCCGAGATATTCATATTTTTAGATGACCCAAAATTTTTGGTGTATTGCGACTCATGACATTATTTAAGCCTGATTTGTCATTGGTTGGGTAACAGTTAACATCAGCCAATAAGATGAAATATTATCTGATAGACTACGACTAAACTATTAATATTATTCAAAAACACAAAAACCATAAAAATTGATCCAGTCGTTCTTGAGTTATAAGTGGTGTAATACATTAATTTAAGTAAGACAATCTGTTCAACAAAATTGTTTTTTAATATTATTGATTTTACCTGCGCTGAGATATTACGATAAGCACCCATAAAATAGATCGGTGTTTGATATGCGCTTTTGAGATCAAACGAAGCGTATAATTTATGCCAATAAACATCAGCAGTAATGCTATTCAAATACGAAATTTCCTAATTTTGGGGCTTACTCCTCAAAACGACACAACAAGCGCAAGACGCTCTACAGATAAATTTTTGTTGCCGCTTTTAAAACAAGTAAGCAAACATTTGCATCTATAATATTTGCCCTCAAACCCTTCTCTACGGGACGCTGTGTCCCTGTAACAGGTTTTTTTATATGGGGTATGATTACTAGGTCTTGGTATTTTCACAGCTGAGTCTGCCTAAAACACAAGAAGGACATAGTCAATACGTGCGGAGCTGACTAACCCACTGGTTTCCTCACGTTGTTTTTCTTCACCGTTTAAAAAGACCCAGAACACCTGGAATAAGTATTTGCAGATCGTGCAAACATTTATCCTAAGGCGGGAATCGAACCTTGTCTTAGTGTTACTAGTGTCTTAGTGACTTACCTACCTTTTTTTCTTCGTTCTAAATTGCCATAGTTTTTATTAAAATAAGTAGATAATCCTATTAATTTAATATTATAAACGCGAAAGTTTGTAAGAATAGATGGATGTTTGTTACTCTTTCATGCACTAACCAGTGATCCGATGTGGATGAAATTTGAAATCAATATCGGTTGTAACTTGGATTAACATATAGTTTACTTTTTATCCCGAAAAAATAACGGGAACGGGAAAAAACTGCTACGCGGGCGAAGCTGCGAGCGGCCGCTAGTATTTCATAATTCATCTAGAAAAACCTGTAGTTGGCTAGATAATGATATTTGTATAAGTTTAAAACCTGTCTATAATAAGTGCTGTTAGTTTTCTAATAAAAATACAATAAAATAAAAATAAAAAAATAAAAGAGAGTAGAACAATCCAGAGTTACATGGTCTTAGATTTGTAAAGTATAGTTGCTACTACTGTTTTACCAGAAAGTTGCTTATATCACACAGTAAAACTCAAAATGTCAATAAGTACCTTCGTTCGTTTTGTGGGGTAGACCCCAATAGTACTAATACAGGCAAAATTGTGCTTTGCTGGCACACAACGCCAGTGGACCGGTAAATGCCAGTGACGGTAAAGCCTAACCTTTCAATAAATTGTGCTGTTATAGCCAGGTTTAAACACAAATTTTCATTTTCAAAGTACCATAGTACATTACTTATACTTAGACATTACACATACGTGTGTGGCTTCACAAAAAATTTGCATTGATGATTTGGTTGGTTGGGAAATATTATTACAGGTTAATTTTATCATTGGCCAAACCTAAGAATATGGACTAAAGAAACATCGAATTTGACATGCCTTAGGACTTCTTTTTTGACATAAGTCGTGCGAAGGATGTGTTCGGGCCATGTTCTGATTTCATAGACATAGACACACATTTATCTGCTACTAAAACACACTACTTGGTACTAAGATATCCAAAGGATGCCTACCTTGCCTAGGGATTAAAGTCGTAAAGTTGTTTCTATATTTTACTTTTATATAAACCAAAATAACTAAATAAAAATATTCGAAGTGAAGTCGAATCATTTGAATATTGTTTTATGTATTCAGAAATTATGCCAATTACTATAAAATGCTCCCTTTTTCTGGAGTTTAATCTTTCTAATAAATCAAAGGTAAGACCTCAGTTCCTGTAGAGGCCGCTCCCGGAGTGCCTCTATTTCCTGCATTTGACGGGTTCATTTTGCTATGCTAAGAATGTGGAATTATATTTCTCCTGTGAAAAGTTCCAGGAAAGTTTGCTGCTATAAAACTCGCAATATCCACCATACTTGTAAAACTTTATAGGTAGGATACGAATTTTAGGTAAAATGCTTATTTAATTGTATTGTAAGAAAACTTACAGCTAGGAAAATTAATGAATTAAAAATACATTATGCTGTAGGCCAATAAAAAGTTTCCTCTGATAGATATTGTACGATATATAACTCGTAGACCGTCTACAAAGCTCTACGAGTTTCGTAGATAGTCTACGAATAGTAATATTTTCATTAGGCTGTCACATGTCTGAGGGGAGACCTAACGTACATGGGGACCTAACATCTGAAGATATGTTGGTACTCAATATTCATTTAATTTTTTTTCATTATTTTCATTTTCATACTATTTGTTTTTTATTGGTTGTCAAAGAGATCACTTTTGGCATTGTGCTTCTAGTTTTAAGTTGTAATTTTTTTTTTCAACTATTTTAATGGTATACAATAAAGATAAAATCTATCTTTTTATGCTTAGGGACTATTAGGGGATAGTAAGAGGTATTGCTATAATAGTACGTAAAAAGTTAATTCATAATAAAATGTAGGTATAACAAAAAAATTATATAATTATAGAATTACCGTGTTTCGCTGAACACCACACTAAAAATAAATATCAAAACAAATAAAAATATCTTGAAAAGTTAAGACTAATTTATTTATTTAATGACTACTATAATTTCTTAGCAAACGTGCATTCCTTACGAAATGCTTTTAATAATTTATAAGGGCTATTAACATTTTAATTAACCAGTACTTTTGCTCCAGTATTTTTTAATCAAAGTATGGGAAATTCTCAATTTGTTTTTACTACTTCATCTCAAATCCTACCCCAAGTTTGTCCCCAAAATAGGGGTATGAAAAGTTAAATCAATTTTAATCAAGAGATGTAAGTCTGTTTATATTATCATATCGATACCTACTGCTTTAAAATGCAGCCAGTGATTTGGGAACGCTTCCATTTGGCACTGATCTGGATCAGTTGTATTACCTTTAGATCGTTTGCAACGGTCTGTAGATAGCTCAACTGTTTCATATGTATTTTGTACATACCAATTATAAATACCTATATTAGCTGAATTTTCTTCGTAAATAAATGTTCTACATTATTTTATATATTTCATTATTTGTATTTTTAGATCGTAGTCGGGGCAAAAAACTAGTATTGCTATAAATTCTTTGAAATATTTCTAGAATAGGTAAATACTCGCCATGGCATTCCGTGAACTCGGCACTATATTATAAGGTGGGTACATACAGTCATGAAAAATGTATTATTATATACCCTACGTCAAATTTGATATACTATGCACAAATAGCTGGTTTTACAGGCCCGCGAGGTCGGTTAGACTCCATCACAAGTATGCATCAGCATTGCGCCTAAATCACTTTTGTTTGGTACATGAAAGTTTTAGTCTATTTGAAAGTGTGATCCCAACAGTTCCGAGCAGACGCATCAGACTTAGGATGAGCATATATGAATGAAAAGTAAACGGTGCATGCTTACATGTGGGATCCAACCCTGACTGTACCAGTGACTAACCCCTGTGACCCACATAGCTGGCCTTAAATTAATGCATACTTTCCCCGTCTCGTAAATTGGTTTAGAATTTTTGTAGCCGAGGTTAAAAGTTTAGTTCAAAGAGAAATGCTCTGGTGGCCGATGGCCCTTATCTTACGGACCAGTGTTAAGGGTCGATGAAGTGTTTGTCAAGGCTGATAAGTATGATAGCTACGCGCGGACGTGTCAAGACAAGTTTATCGACATCTGTATAAGTTGACCGACGGCTCGACGACCGATGTGGTGCGGAGGGCTAAACTCCGCCTGCGATGCAAATTGTTGCGGGTTCGACTCCCGCCTTGGGATAAATGTTTGTACGATCTGCAAATTTTTATTCCAGGTGTTCTGGGTGTTTTTATGTATGATAAAACATATCTATGAATGCAATGTAAGTATTGTAATAAGGTTATCAGTATTAAGTATACCCATAACACAAGCTCTGCTTAACTTGGGGCTAAATGATGCTGTGTGTATGATCCAGTATTATTATTATTAATAAATCAGTTACATCTACACATAACGCTTTTCTTATAAGACTTTTTCCCGCATTTTCAACGATTCTTCAAGGTCTAGTACCGAAAGTATACAAACTGCAGTTTTGGAATCGCGTGATTACTCGCTGATTCACCCTTAACAGTTCGAGCTTGAAGGTAAATAAAGACATAAAAAACTCTGCTGAAATTAGTTTAAAAACTCGATATCAGCACATAAAATTTTCTAGTAAAATATTCTTTCATAATGATCGCAAGTTTAACTTACATCTGCAGGTCTACTCTTAGAAACGATAAACGAAGTTTCGTATTGTCGTTTTGAGTTACACTACGCGGTATGTCAGGCATTGACAACTTACCTTGACGACCGATATGGCGCAGCGGGCGAATGTCCGCTTGCGACGCAGGAGGTTGTGGGTTCGATTTCCGTCTTGGGATAAATGTTTGTACGATCTGTAAATATTTATTCCGGGTGTTCTGGATATTTTCTATATATAATAAAAAATATGTATGTATGTAATGTATTGTATTAAGTATATCAGTCATCTAGTACCCATAACACAAGATCTGCTTAGCTTGTGGCTAAATGATGCTGTGTGGATTGTACAACATTATTATTATTATTTTTTTTTAAGTCGAGTCGGTAAAAAAAGTAAATTCGGCTGTCATTTAGTTTTTAAGAAAAAGATGACGTTTTTCTTCAAAACAAGGGAAACATTTTCGTTCAAATCAGGATGCCACATAACACACTTTCATTTTAATTGTTCACACTTGTGCTAAGACCTCAAGTAATGATGGGTAAATACCATCAAAATTATCAGAACTTAAAATAACACTAGAAAAACATTAAAATGAAAATACAATATTGCTTCCAAAGATGACAGAAAACGAATCAAAACTAAGCATTATAATTAGTCTTATTCTTCTGAAATATGTAAGAAAAAAACTAATATAAACTGTCACCTAACACGATGCTATAAAGCTATTATGAATATAGCAGATAGTATCAGAGTATATTTGAAATGTTCACCCCGACAGTCGCATGACAGGATAGCGTGAGGGCGCGCCCGACGCGTCACTTGCTTCTATAACATTCATAAATCAAGTTGTAATAATTTGCGCAAAGAAACTTAAATTAGCATGTATAAATTACAATTTTATTCAAAATAAGGCAAAACTGCGGCTTAACAAACAAACCTACTTAGTAACTTTTTTGTTCGATTTTTAAATCGCTTCGATTGAAAGCGATTAAGGGCAGGCGCTGTCGTCGATTGTGTTTTTTTCTTCTTTTTTTTGTAGCATGTGTCCGTAGTTATTCGGAAAATTTTGTTTATTTGTTTTTTTTTGTTGAATATTAAAAAAGTGTTTTATAGATAGTTCAATGTCAAGTCAGTCAAATTCTGTCAAGTTGGCAATTAGTATCGTATAAAACATGGCGTTTTTATTCAAATTCTAGGGAAATATTGTCATTCCAATCAGGATACGACAGTACACTTTCATACTAAATGTAGCCATCTTTGTTGTTTTCGTTAAAAAATAGAGTCAACAGATTTAGTACTATCAACTTTTGATGAAAAGGCACCAAAATTGCAATTGAATTGGATTGCAAGCAGTTAGTATGGGTACACAGATGTCAAATTGGAACTGGTTTCATAAAATACCCTTGATTTGCTTACATTATTAGTCTTAAGAATAGAGCACAAAACTGTGTAATTTGTTCTATAGTTTGCTAGATATCAGTCCGACTAAAGTCAAACACGAGGTTTTCCACACCACCGCGAACATGAAAATTGTTATCAAGTTCATAACTCATGTGTGCTTAACACTGCCTTCGCGGCAAGGAAATATGATAACGCGGTCAGTTTTATAAAGTGCTGGTTCTCGGAATGTTTATAACACTACCACATGCACTGTTTATCTTAACTTCATAGCTAAAACACTGAACACCTTTTACGACATCCACGAGATGTGATGGAGGTCCTATTCATTACTGGGACCTCACAAGGACTACGGCAAACCCCCGCAAATATAGGAGAGGCCTATATCCAGTCTAGCAGTGGACTTGTATAGGCCGATGTTCAATGTTATGAGAAGTGATCTAACTGACATATAGACAACGCAGTCTAAACACGCCTCATCGTACAGACCTAGTTTCACGGTTATACTGTATTGGCGCGTAGGGGTGTACTAAAATAGAATTCTTGAAACATTACCCGTAAAGGGGTGTAGAAGGGATCGTAGTATTCATAAAAATTACAGGAAAGATGTTACGTGCGCCAGTAAATAAATAAATAAGGATAACATAGTGATCCTATTTTCTAACAATTGACATTTACCTTGAATGGAGAATTAGTTTAGCTTTTCAAAGAAGTACCGTTGTTGCCAGCATTTTGGGCATACTTCCTGCGGCAAATTCTGTTTTCTACTTATAGAAGGACTTGCAGGTAAAAAACAGAGTTATTTTAATATTTTTGTAAAATAATATACGTTATGTAATGTTCGTTAAGTTATGTATGTAGGTACGTTATGATGTATGTAAATAATAATAAATGAATCATGACAATAAATAAAAAATAAATTAACCACATATAACTGACGATGGGGGGGATGTCTTTGTAAGTTTTATGAGTTTAACTAATTTTTATAAATTTTAAATTGTTGCGCTTTGTAGGTAGGTCTAATAATCGTATATCCTGTTTTATAAGACACCGCCCTGACATAATTATTTAAAATTAAGACCTTCCAAAGGTTGCCTAGGAAGGATTGCCCACACCAATAAGACCGCCCATTGTATTTCGCTGTAGCTACTATAAACTTGGTTTTTCATTTGTTATGTTCTTACGGTGCACTAAACATAGTTTTCTATCTAGAACCTCCTTGAAATCGAATATAAAGTAAAGACCATAGACTTTAAACTATAAATAATATGAGCTCGCTCCCATCGTCAAGCGGTAATGATACTTAAATCGATTATTAGACAACTTCCATGGCAGTTCCCGATAAAATATTGGCTCAGCAACATCGACTAGCTTGCTAATAACGTTTTGTCATGAATATTTAACGAGAAAACTTATCAGTTGCCAGATAGAAACTTGGTCTTAAATTGTAACACACTTTTACTGTCATCTGATTGTTCTTTTAGAAAAGTCGTATGTAAATCGTCATGGAAGCTGTCATGTCTAAAGCTATTATCCTGGTGAACAAAGTCTTGTGCCAACTTGTACAAAAAAAACAACGAATTCATCGAAGTAAAATTTTCATCTGAGCATAGAGAACTATGCTTTGGTGTCACGTTAAAACTAGGTCACCTAGTAAAATTAAAAGTACCATGAACTTACATTTATTTTCATTGAATGTACAAACAAAAGGTCAAGATTACAGGAAGTAGTTAAAATCGCGACAGCAATTGGTTTGTTTTATCCGAATCACTAATGTTTCTGTCATTTGTTTGTAATACAAGTTGTTTATGGATATTTTAGAGGCATTTTACTGTTGTGTTCGCCATCGAACATAATAAACGGCTAGGGTTGTTCCGGCGATTTGAACATCATTTGGCCGAATGATGTATTTCTATGTATTATGTATTTAGCCTGTATAGGAAACCGCAGTTATCATTGACAATTTGTAAAAAACAAACAAATTTGAGATAAAATAGATAGATTAAAAAAAATCTGACCAATTGCGAGTCAGACTCGCGCACGTAGGGTCCCGTACCAATGTCTATAGTAAAAACGGCAAAAAAAATCACGTTTGTTGTATGAGCCTCCTTAAATATTTATTCTATTAAATTTTTTTGTATTTGTTGTTATAGCGGCAACAAAAATACATCATCTGTGAAAATTTTAACTCTCTAACTATAACGGTTCATGAGATACAGACTGGTGACAAACAGACAGACAGACAGCGGAGTCTTAGTAATAGGGTCCCGTTTTACCCTTGGGGTACGGAACCCTCAAAACCGCGTAAAACGCACAGTATTTTTCAGGTTTTTTTTAGCTAAGTATATTATACTTGTATAATAATATTTTTACACAATATCATCTAGCCCCAAACTAAGCGTAGTTTTTACTATGGGAATCGGATAATGATGATTTAATCAGGTAATATCAGGTGATGTTAAATGGCTATGATCACTTGTAACAAAAAAAATGCCTTGCATATCACGTTAGTAAGGAACATGCCCCACGATGCACAGATCCATCAATATAAGGCATGCAGGAGTTAAGTGTCATGTGTTCAAACCGAGATACAGCAAGCTCTTTGCAGCAGAAATAGGATTGGCTATAGTATTTCCCCGAACGAGCCCTTCACTAAGAGCTCTACTACTGTAAATAAATAGGTACTCGTAAAATTCAGATTTACAGAGTAGTAAAACGTTAGTATTTCCTAAAGTCCATCTAGGTTCTAGATATAGGTACGTTTTACGGATATTGTGCTTCCGAATATACTTGAAAACAATTCACATGGTGGAAAAATTTACCATACATTCACATGTTTGTATGGTACATTTTACCACCCTATCTGACGACCAATGGACCAATGTGCGATGTAAACCGCTCTCAATCCACTGCCTAATGTGTTCCCGTTTTCTGTTTATCATACTCGTGACTTGTATCGACAACGTCTGTGATCTATTACAGAGACAATGATGTTTATTGGTTATTTATGGCACATAAATTGTGGGGTTTTTGCTGCTGTGTTGTTCATATTTTGTAGATTTTTTATGGCAATCGTACTGAGTTAAATTTAGACGTTCAGAAATATGGCTTAGTTTTTATTTTTTAAACGGTTTTTTGGCGGAATGAGTAGATTTTTCACTTGGTGTTTCATGGTAATCATTACCATAGAAAAGCATTACTATAAACAACCAGCAGCCCAAACCTCGTATTTTTTTGGAGCTGAGACGAGATTAACTAGAAAATTGACAAAATAGGGCCTATCTGATATGTCAGTTTTATTGAATACTATTTGGAGATTGTCACAATCTAAACTTGAACTTGACGGTGTTATGTCTCATGTACCTGTAGTTGGTAGGAACCAAAGGCTTGTAAAGAAATATAGTCAAATTTAAGTATCGATCGTGCCAAACTTCAAATGGTGTTCTTTGAAACTAACATTTCAGACAGGCCCAAATTTGACAACTAATCTTTTAACCTCTTCTCAGCTCCAAAAAAAAAGAGATTGGGCCGCAGGTGTTAAGCTTCAGCTGCATGTGGTTTCACCTGAACATAGCAACGCGCTGGTTGACGGCAGAAATAGGCATGGTGGTAGTTCTTCCTCGGACGATCTTTTTACAAAGAACTTTACTATAAGTTATTGAAATGCATGCATGATGATGCATGATTTTTATAACAGTAGATTGGGCATACTTCGGTAGGTACTTAGATACTTAGTGCTTATAGAAATTTCTTTAGATTTTATTTGTTTCGATTAGATCAGTAAAGATTTTAAGTTTGCAAAAACGTTGCTTCAGATAAGAGTTGATAAATAATATAAGCCCTACTGATATGCATTTAGATGCCATTTTAGGATAGCAGAATTGTGTTTTTGCAGCCGTAATATGGGAAATTAATAATATGATTATATTCGTCATAAGCATCTTATAAAGTTAGTAAACGCAAAAACAGCTCTACAGGTTTTAAAAAGCGTCAAGTGCTTTGTAATATGGGTACTTCGCATTACGTGCGCGAGCACAGACATTCGCATCCAATTTCGCGACATTATTTTGATCGTGAACATGCGTGAACTCGGTTGTTTGCTTGATTAAGAACCCTTACCGTAAGTCTCCAAATGTCATGTATTAGGAGGGTCACGGTCCTCACGGTACGGATGTTTAACATTTAGCTATGCATTCGAAATACAAAATTATTGTAATAAGAGACCCGAGACCCGAGGCTTGAACAGACCCGAACATACCCGAACAATGGATACGAGGTCATCTTCGTACAAATCCGGAAACCGTTGCTGAAAGTGCGTGTTACGAAATTATTGTCTTCGATCCTGATCTTCTAGTACTTAAAAATCAAAAATAATCGTAGCTGTCGTGCATGAAAGTTAGGTATCGTTTTGACAGTTTGCAGTCGTGCTATGAGCTCACGGTAGAGGGCAGGTCTCACGTGGAGTGGAGGGGTAACATTAGATGCAATGTGCAGTGCGCGGCCGGACGCGCAGCGTGGCAGGAGGCAGCGGCGCTGTCTGTGGGCGGCGGCGGCGCGGGCGCTGGCGGCGCTGCTCGGCGCTGCTCTGTCCCTGGAGACCACCCCGGCGCCAGGAGAGGCGGGAAGTGGCACAGAAACAACAGGGTAGGATAGGAAGTCCATTGCAAGTATGGACTTTAAAAGGTCCGAAAGTCAGTTTTACATGATCATACACTTTTCATTGAAACAATTTAAACTGTGTTTGTGCAATGACTGGTGGTTTTTAAACTAGCCATGTAATCTGACTTGGCGCGACCTTCAAATCATATTCATAACATTTTAGTGAGCTTAACGTGTCTATATTGTGTTGCACGGCATGGCATGACGCTTTTTAGTTATAAGTTATATCTTTGGGGTAATATAATCCTACTCAGGTAATTTTACTTCACCATTCACTAGATCATTTTACAAAATAGAATGGAAGTCGACTCAATGAGCAAAAGTTTCATAATTATTAAAACATCCTCGATTCCAAAGCCAGGTAAGTATAACGACACTACTAGGTACCTATACTTACCAATCACAACACTTAGATACGTAGATTACATTTAGACAGAGAGTTCACAGTATCACATCATCGCACTTTCTTCAGTGGTTTTTGCAAGTAGCTCAACAAAATCAACTGACATGGTTCACAAGGACAAAACACTCGCAAACTCTGCAGAGATTAAAATAGACACATGATAGACTAAGCCATCACCATCAACACGGTTTACCTACATACTCGTAGTAGTCTAAGACTGTAAGATGATTTTACAAATTGACGCCGAGAACAAACTTGGTCTTGACATGGTGTCGATCAGCATTAACTAGTGAGCCGGAACAAAATATGAACACAAAGCGAACTTACCACAAAACGTTGTTCAAAATTCAACATACTTTAGACACATAACAGGCTTAACACCTGTTGGGCACGTTAACGAGCGTGACCTGCATTATTATAGGTAATGGTAATCACTTAACATCAGGTGGCTTAACATCAGGTATCAAACACCTAAAACTGGCAGCACAAATAAGTGCCTTCCAAACAACTGATTGACTCAAGATACGCCTTTGATTGTAACTGACGTGGATTTCAGGTGCGGGACGCGTCATACGGCTCATCATCAGACTCAGATGGAGATGCGGAACGGATCAATGGCGAGCCGTGGGGCGTGGCGCGTTTGCTGTATGCAGGACTTGGCGTCTTGGCTCTGGGGCTCGTGGTCTACTTCGTGGGGACTGGAGACAAGGTACGCAGTATTAGATATACTGTTTTCTTCCAGCATTGGTGCATATACATGGGTCGTACTTTTCAGTGTGTGGACCCTTCAGCCGCTAATGAAATACGAGACAATCTAGCTACAGATTTAAGGAGAATCCATAAATCCACTTGAAACCACTCAAATCCATGGGCCTACCTACTAGACACTGAAATATTTGAGATATGAGACAATAGGGTGTCATGTTTCTAAAATGGTTTTTGATCATTTTCAGGGCTTCAAAACACCAGCGTTACGGCTTGTGGGCCCTTCGCTCATCTTCGCCGGTTTGGCGCTCTGTCTACTGCGTATTGCTTTTTGTATATTTGCAAAGCCTTGCTGTCGTCGGCGGACCAACTACAAGGAGAACAGAAGGTAATTCCACATTCACAAGTGTAACATTAATTTTAATATTGTCTAACGCACATTAAAACCTGTATTTTATTTCCGAGTATGCGTCATAATCTTCTTCCCATACCTTTTTCGCAAACAGTTATAATCAGCCTCAATAAATGGGTGTTCCAGACTGTCTGGTTGCGTGGAAGGCGAAGAGATGCCACTGGCAGGCGGCACCTCACGTGGTCCCGCACAGTGCTCGCCTGCGCGACGCCTCGATGCTTCATCCTGCGATGTGTCGAGCCTCTCCAGCGGAGAGGAAGACGAGCGCCTGCGACGATACCGAAACGCACCACATCTCACTCTGCAACCGCCCACACAAACCATACAGGCAAGTAATGCACCATGTAAACTATGTGTCACATGTTGGCTGCTTTGAATTCGACACCTATACTGCGGTCTTTTACTACTGTAAAATCAGCAAAGGTCAAACGTGTACTCATAATTGAAGTAGAATAAAGGCGGTAGAAGAGCGGCCAATCAGTTTTTGTGTAGTAACCTCGCCTTCTGATCTTAAGATCGTGGGTTCAAATCCAGTCGTACCAATGGATTTTTTCGTTCGAAATATGCACAATGCCAGTGCTTTCAAACAGTGGAATACCAACTACTGCAAAATGTGGGTATGTACCAAATGTGCTATCTAAACATACCTCTGTCTACGTTCTTAGACATTGTCAAAGAATCTCGAGTAGCTACTTGATACCAAGACGAGCAGCATGATGATGCTGCTCGTGATTACGACTTGAATCGACTTTACTTGGAGTATCGTTGAAATGTCGGATGTGCTTGTTCCTGATGATGTCAGAGTTTTTCAAATATTTTGTTTTTAATTTCGTGCTTTCGTTCCAGGTTGCACCTTGCCAGAGTTCGTCACACACTATGGTACGACACACTCCGTCACCGCAGAGTCCACTCCCGCCTGGCGGGGTGCCCAGCCCGTCCCAGCCAGTGCAAGGCTTCACACAAGGCATTCAAAGACCCTTGCAGAGTGCACCGCAAAGCGTTCTACACGGGCCAAGTCAGCGAAGGCCACCGCCAAGAAACGTGTCCTTTGCAAGCGGGCCAGACGGGGAACTCGTTCTCAGTCCCGCACAACTCCGATCCTAACAAGCAATATAGATCGCAATACGAATGACTATGCGATCTTACGGTTATGTGATAGTGACAAAGCGTTCGTTTTAAGTGATTTATACGATAAGCTAAAAGGATAATTTGCACGTTTGGATATTCTTGCAAATTCCTAAATATTTGTAACTAATTTAAGTATATTTTGCTAAGTGAAAGACCATTCGAAGGAATTGCTGAAGGTTTGACATGTAACGTAATAAAAATAAGTTCTTTTTGTATACATTTTGCTTAGTTACAGTCGTTTATATTTTTTAGAGAATTAATCATGATTACCAAGGTACCTGATACCTAAACATAAACTATTCAATACAATCGCAAACAAATGTATTTTCTAATTTCTAAACTATGCCACGCCTATACCTATTGTTACATTTACATGTCACACTTCAGGGGCCCAATCCTCGTAATTTTTTGAGCCAAGACGAGATTGAAACAGGAATTTCATTGTCAAAATTGGGCCTGCCTGAAATTGACATAATCGAAACTTGAACTTGACGATATTTCGTTACGAGAATTGGGCCTCAGGTCTAATTTTCGACTGCATATTTTATTATTCTGTGAGCAACGAGTAACGAGTGTTATGCAGCTAGACCAAACTAAAACCTAGTAAATCAATGTATTGACTTTTGTCTGCTACTAAGTTTGACGCCATTACTATTTTTACCGTAGAAAAGTATATAAGTATATCTAACTCGTAAATTTAATTCTAATTCTGTAGTTACTTATATAATACTGAATGTGCTAGTTCCATTTTTCATACCAACGTGTAGGATATTCTGCTTTTTGAGGTGTGAAGCTAAATAATTCATGAAAACTGAAAAGACATGATTGATTTTTTTGTTGTTTGACTTTATGTTAAGTGGTTACTAGGTATTACCTACAGGTACAAAACGGAACACAGCAAGCTGCTTAGTGGCAGAAAGACGGATGGTAGGTAAATTTCAGTTTAAGTAAGATTATGTTTTGTAAGTAAATAAAATTTATAGGTTTAGTTAGATTAAATTTACTAATCTGAAATATCTAAACACATGTGGCTCTGTTTTACAAGATCTTTGACTTTCATACTTTATGAGATTTTACGTATTAATTGGAAACACACCTCAATGCAGTTATAATAGTAAAATTTAATTATAAACAATTGTGTTAAAACTGCCTATGGTTAGATGCGAATTTATATAAATATATAAATCATAAAAATAGATATATAACTGACAATAATGATTGTTAAATGATGTTTAAAGTGTTATGGCGTATGTGTGTTTTTATTTAAAACTAAATGTCCATCTTAAATGGTAGTTCAAGCGCCAAGACCGGAATCATTAAATTTAACCTTATTTTTGTCATTGGACTAGAAACTTAGAGGTCCAATTCTCGCATTTTTTTGGAGCTACCACGAGATTGAAACTAGTTCCCAATTCTAGAATTTGGTTGTCAAAATTGTGCCTGTGTGAAATGTCAGTTCCGAAGAATATCATTTGGAGATTAACACCATCGAAACTTGAATTTAATGATATTTTGTTACGAGAATTGGGCCTCAGAACTCATGTAAAAAGTAACTATCTGAACCTTATTCTTACCTAAATATATAGTTTTAGTTCTGCAATATAACTATAAACTTGGCGAATGAACTACATAACGTTACACCAAAATATAGTAGGTATAAAAGTATAATACTATCGTTTATTTTAATAGAAAGCTAATTACATAAAAATTGATGTATAGCGAGAGATACTGTTTGACAGTAATGTTTTTATGTGTAAGTAAATATGGTAACTTATTGATAAACTTAATGTGTTACGCGTGCATTGTATATTGCACAGTATAGTAATTTTAAATATATGATATATTTTAGAAATATTTGCACCTTTAGTAGTGAATATGATGTATTTCTGCAGATTTTTAAGCTAGATAAAAAATGACTCTTAAGTGTCGTTGCAAAGTCATTTGAAATTAAGTTTGTAAGACGAAACAGAAAATATGAAGTACTCTATTATACAAGTTTTGATTAGTTTTGTCAATTATACCTTTGTAACCAAATGAAACGTAGTTATTTTGAATTGTTTAACTTTAAGAATCGTCAATTACATACTTTTATTTAAACTAAGAATTAGCTTTGATTTATCTACTTGCTAAATGTAACACAACCTTAATGTATTCTTTATATAATATACATTTCACTAGATGAATAATTAACAAAAAGCTTGTAACGCTAGAGTTTTCTTGAATGCAGAGTTCCTATACAGAATACAGTTACGTTGGTTTTAAAAAGTTACTTTTTAAAGTTCCCTGTCTGTTGATTGTCAATCCTTACTTATTTATTTTGTCTCCGTTTTATTACAAGACGGAAATAGATGTTAAGAAAAATATGAGCTTCGTTTAGACTTACTGGCTTGTGTGACATCGTGTTGTGTACTTTAAAGAAATAGTTAGTCGTGGTCAGAAAAAACACTTATCATTCTTAAATTTTACTTTGTTCATCTCATCGCACACTGAACTCAAATTTCTTTAAAACTACCGATACGATTTAAGCGCACATTAAACCGGTACAGGGTTCATTTTTATTTTGTCACCAAGCGGACGGATTTCAATTTATAATTATATACTTTGTAAACTATACTCTTCTAAACAATCTAACAACAACTCTATTTTGAGAAGGAAATTTTGTCCGCTTGGGTTTATAGATGTATAATTTTATAAAATATTTAAATATAGTCTGAAATTTTAGGTAGAGTACATTAAATTTTCAATTTAAAATTATATTCAACTGTCAACACCAGTGTTCTCTTCAATCTTTATGCATCAACTTCTGATAATATTCTTACTTGAATTACATTTAAATAATAATCATATTTTTAATACATATAATATATTACGTGCAATGATAGTAAGATGTAAAAACAGTGACGCTATTGATAATCTCTGTAGTTTTTACTGATTGGTTATCTACCTACCTATCATTACTTAAGGTGTTTCTTAAACGTGCTTCCATTAAGCTTGCATAGAACATGCTTCTTCGTGTTTCCTATTAAGTGCTACTACATAGTCGTGTACATAGATTTATTTTATAGGCAAAATGTTCAAGGCCTAAATGTGTTCTTTGACAGGTTTCTATGTTTTGATATTATTCAAATAGTGACAAAAAATAGTTTGAGTAAAATAATGCATTTATACAAAGTGGATGATATCAAAACACCGTTACCACTCGGTATCTTGTATTCTGTACTGTACATATTGTAATAGTTATTTATACTTGTTTTAATAATAAAAACCACTGAAAGCTAAATTTGATAAGAACCAACACAGTGAAACATTCTATGTCGTCTGCAAATGACTTTTCGTTAAATTTCTACAGACACGATATACCTACTACTACGATGACACTACGATGGTTTACAGTAAACCCCTTTCAGCGTAATGTCTGTACATATTTACAACTTATCCATTTTATGTTAATACTTGCCAATTTAAACTCAACTCAAATAGCATAAAGAATAGGCACAATATAACAAATCAGGTTGAGTTTTCCTGGTTAGATCAGATTGAGAACTACCAATTTCCGGATTGCTCATGATTTTATAACTTTCCGCATATCAAACCACGCAGGGCAAATTGGCAAATACTAAGACAAATTGTATTCCCCTGTAAGTGAATTTGTAAATTCTTTTAAGAAAATAAACGACTAGATCAAACCAATCAATTACTTAGGTAGTTTTCTTGGATAATATAAATACTGGACGAGATAAAACTCACTCATATTTTTTTTCTGGATGGTAATTGATAATTTTAACTGTAAAGATTTCTATCATTTGTAGCTTTTGTGGTGTAGTTTATTTACGTCAATAATTTAGTAAATAAATATGTTGAAAGATTGAAATTTTAAGGTTCAGTAAACCATTGTTTTTACTTGATTGTTGTTTATCGCTTATAGTTTTAAATGTACTTCAGATAATTTTAGCGTAATTTCTCCTATTTATATCTTCTGCTCTTTAATCTTTGATGTAGTTACAAACAATTATCTCAATGATAGGAAGCCAATATTATACGATACATTTAAAGATAAATTAATCGACATATTGGAATTGAAATCAATTGTAGTGTTAAAATATTATGAAACATACAGTCAACAAATTCCGACATGAAATCAATGTAAATCTATCAATTCAAACTATTCTTTCCTATAAATGAGAAATTACATTTGGTGCAAATAGAATGATCGCTGTGATTAAATATTGACATCTGAGAAGTCATATACCATGTCGTATGAGGATGTGTTTCGTGTATGTAGCTCAAATAACGTTTTAAAAAAATATAGACTAATATGAAAAAGAGCAATGAAATGTAATATTGATTTATTGTGTTATTGTAAATATTTTAATGTCATTATCAGTGTTGTTCATGACATCATTTGTATAATTTATAGGCATTGGTGCATATCATGTGTATAGAGCAGATGATTAATCAAATAAATTAGAATGAAAATAGTTGAGAACAATGTTTAATTTCTATGTCATTATCATCAACCTGTAGAAGCCTCATGTGCCTGGAATTTCACCGGCATCCAATCTTAGGAACGAACCATTGTTGATTTTTTTTATTAATATTAAGTATTAATTTTTATAGTAATCGGCATTCTCGAGGTCGTCAGAAAAAACGTTTTAGAACCTCGAGAAAAATAAAACCAAAAGACTGGGAGACGTTTGTCCAGAAGGACAATATTGATTAAACAAAGTAATTGTTACTGAATACGGTTTCTGAATTAAGCCTTGTGATTTTTCGTTACTTTTCTCTTCTGGCGATATTTCATTGGTTGATCTCCCTTATATAAAGCCCGCGGTTACGTTTGCACCATTGATTTGCCCCATTAATGGTGCAGACGTAACTGGTTAGTTATGTTTGCACCATAGTCTTCTGCTAATCAATATCTAATAGCTGACCGAGCGAACGATGCGACGATCGATTTTGACGAAAAATGACACACAAGTTTCTTAATTTATTTCAATTTTTTAGTCAATCGCAATTTTTGATGCACCTATACAATAGGAGAAAAAGGAGGGAGTTTTCTATAGCGTTATACATCGACATATTTTAATCCAATTTGAGAGGCACACTAAGGACTTCATGCTACACAAGATGTTGCGAAAAAAATCCAAAAACAGAGAGTTAAGAGGTGGGGGGGCAATGTTTTCTGTAGCGTTATAAGGAGTGAATTACAACTTTAAACGTTGGAATTGTGTAAGTAAGAAAACTGTGAAGGATATAACCGTGTAGGTAGGTACTTACACCTAAAAACTTCAGACATGAGGCTCTGAAAGTTTTACTTATTAATTCCAAACAGTGTTGAGGGTGGCCGTATTCACTTCACTTGGTATAGGCAAATTAGTTTCTTTTTCAGTGCATTTTAAGTACCTAGGTAGGTACTAAAAAAATAAGTTGTAGGTACCTATTAAGCTTTTAAAATACAAAAAAATTAAATTAGCACGGCAATGTGAAAAGATATTATTGCTGTAAAATAAACAATTTCATTGGACATATGTTATTAATTCTAGTACCCTTTTTAGTAATAATAATAATAATAAGTCCTAACCGATTTCGGCTACGGCGACTGTGTACCTACTAAACAGGCGTTTCAACTCAATAATGTGTGTTCTAGTACCCTTTTTAGCTGTAGGTAACTACTTATAATAATGTAAATTTAAATAGGTAGGTAAGTACCTACAAATTTAAATGATTTTAAGATATGAATTTTAAATTACTTCACACCATTACAAGTTGGTAAAAATATGATTAATAATTATACGCTGATCCTTGTACGTCGTTGTTTTTATGTACTTAATATTTGCAAATAACTACCATAATAATTTAAATTAAAAAATATCAAGTTGAAGTAGTCGTCGAGAACAAAGGACGCTTAAAAAATGTTTGTTGAAAAACGGAATAACCAGAAGGTACTTATTATTACTTATTACTTACTTTACATATACCTTTAGCTAATTTTCACTGTAAATCCCATTTAATTTATGCGGACCTAACAAAGCAAGTCATTATAACCCAAGGATAATAATATTGTATGTCTAGATTCTCTAGTATTACGGCAACGTACGTAAAACGATCAAATATCATCCAGAAGTAATCAAATCGATCAGTTGTGAGAAAGGCTAGTGATCGTACCGTAGTGAGGCGAATTATATGTCTGTGTGCTGTTTTTTTTGTGTATATTGTACCTCTTCAAACAATAGCATATTTATGTTTATTACCTACCTACACCAATGTTTTCTCTGCGTTAGGAATTGAACTTATAACATGAAAAGTAGAGTGAACTGAATTGTTAGTTGTGCATTTTTTTTCTAGGTTTTATTTATAACAGGTCTGTTTATGAGTACAATATCAGATGGGTAGGTACATAGTAGGACAGTTATCCGGCATGGTCGCTGCTCAACAGTCTATGGAAAGCGATGTACCATTAGATGATGATGAAATGTCAAGGGTTGGTAAGTTCTTCTACTGTACTCTTCATTTAAGTGTGAAAAAACTATGCTCGCGGTGGTTTTCTTATAAA
The DNA here is from genome assembly GCA_947095575.1 of Electrophaes corylata. Lineage (NCBI taxonomy): Eukaryota > Metazoa > Arthropoda > Insecta > Lepidoptera > Geometridae > Electrophaes > Electrophaes corylata. Next base: position 9,181,915 of record OX352711.1, on the reverse strand, counting down.
GTGACTGAGGCTCAAGAAACGGACCACGTCCACTTGGTGGCAGTGCCTATCAAGTTCAACAAAGCGGCATCAAATTTGCCGTGGGACATCAAAGTAGCTATGACCCCAAACATAGAAGCAGTAGCAATATTTGTCTATCTGTGGATTTTTCTGCCGGCAATACGACACAACTCTTTAGAACAGATTGAAAAAAAAGTTTAGTGGAATGAAATAAACTTAAAACAGCACGAGTATTCATACATTGTGCACTTGAAATTGTAACATAATAAAAACACTGTACCTACTTAGGTAGAGATCGTCCAATCTTAAATTGCACGCCCCACTATTTCAATAATTCAAAGTGAATTGTTCTTTATTACTTATATAACAAGGACTATTTTAAAGTAATTTTCTGTACGTCAAAGTTTAGAAATGCCGTGGAGGGGCGGGTATTTTTAGACTGGTTTATGTCTACACGACAGGACTGTACTTAGGTAGAATAAACGACGATAATTTATTGCATGCTTTTCTTAGAAATCGTAATGTTGACAAATTCAAAAGTACGAAAAGACACGTTTGAAGTGAATTAATAGACATTTTGAAATTTAAACAACTATTCCGTTGGTAAGCCGTTGCAATTGCAACGGATTATAAAACATACAGTATAAAATATACAGACAGCATATTCTGAGATACCTAACAAATAACTTAGGTACTTATATAAAATCATATAAATTCAAATGTTAGCACTGTTCGCGATTACGCTGGACAGTTGGAGAGGATGGTTCTCGTAGCCATCAGCCTATAGGACGAGCCCCGCGTGACGTGATAGTTGGGCTCGAGCCGCTATTGGCTAAAATCTTATTGTTCCTTTCCCTCTGTCCACGACTCATGTAATGGCTGAAATATACGCTAATGTCAGTAAACGTACACGCATCTCCTTTTTTTTTCAAATATCCCTAATACCACATAGAACCCAGTAACTAGGCACTCACGGCAAGTCTGAAGTAGATACTAACCACGCCAAATCAGTACTTGACATTAACAAAATTGTCTGTCGAATGCTGCTTGTCTTTCATCTACGGTCGAATGATAGACCGATGCCATATATAAAAAAAAATAAGAAGAAAAATGGTATAGATATAACACACGTTCGGTTTTTTTAAAGGTGGGTATAAAAGTAAAACTGGTTAATAAAATTGTAACATGTTATATAATTTTGTTTAAACACTACAATAGTTTCCATTTACGAACATAAAAATACATTAAGTATTTACATTCTTAGTTATTGCAACTTACAATCACAACATAAACAAACGGCATTTCGATAGAACAAATTTAAAAATAAATAATATTGACAAACTTCACTCAACGCCATCAAGCCCCAAACTAAGCAAAGCTTGTACTATGGGAACCTGATAGCTGATACAATACTTATATACTTTTGTAAATACATACTTAGAATACAATATAACACCCAGCCACAGAACAAACATCTATGTTCATCACAAAAATGTTTGTTCTCGGTGGGAATCGAACCCACCACCTACAGCGCAGAAGGCAGGGCTACTACGAACTGAGCTGTGACGGCTGTCAAATTGTAGAAAAGTATAACATTTTGCAATTTTTTTGACACAATCTTAACGATTTAGGTTTCTGGCGTATTATAATATCACAATTAAAATGTAGTGCTAACTAAATCACTAGATGGGTATAATAAGATACATCTGAAAATATACCTGGAACTTGAAAATAATAAGCCCTTTTTAAATTAGACAACCATTTGTGCTAACAGCCAATTAATACATATAAAACGTAAATAATTTAACATAACATATTATCGTACTTACATAAAATAATCAGAATTACGTACAGTCAGCGTGATAAGTTGATAACTGTGAGGTTAAAAATGTATTGACATCAATCACTATTTTGCGTTTGTCAACTATATCTCGTCTTTGCCATGTAACTTACTGACGATACACAAATCTTTCTGTTAAATTAATTATTATCAGGACACTAGACGTACGGAAATAAAATGAAACACTTTGCCTCAACTTTTATCACGCCAAAGCCAATTAGTGTCGTTTGGCGTTTATTTTTCTCGAGTAAAGTTGTTACACCGTCGACCGGATTATCACTTAACTTCAAATAGATTTGCAGCCAAACTTTTCTTTACAAATTGTAAAAACGTAATTCACTTTTGATGCAGACTGTATGTTCACGTTATAATAATTTCATTATTTATATAAACATATGATGGACGTAATGAGAGATCCATTTTATTTAGAGGTAAAAAAATATTAAACACATACCCTGGTACTAATAAACTCGGCGTGACGTTGAAATATTTACACCGTGTTTTGTTTTCAAATTCAAGGAAGATTCAAATTAAGCTTCGATCAATGATACCCCTAGATGACAGGCCACATAAAAAATCATAGCTAAAACTGTCCGCGTGAAAATATACTAAGACAGCATTTGTTTACTAACGAAGTTAGAAAAAAATATTTCAATTCTACCTAATTACAACCATGTCACCTAGTAAATAATGTGACTAATTGTCTAAACAAAATTATGAGCTCACTTCTCAAGTGAGCTCTTATTTACTGAGACGGATTTTTTGCGCCGATCATATATCGAGGGGTATCATTGGTCGAGGAAATTAAAGAAAGAGACAAAACATGGTGTAATTGTCTCGAGGTTACGCCAAGTTTATTAGTAGTAGGCTACCTCTTTACACAAAATATGTTAGTCGATTTCTAAATACTATACAGGCTGTTTTTTTTTGAGAAGGGCGGTGATGGACGAGTCCGAAACGCGAGGTAAAGAAAAGCCTTTCTCAAAAAAACAACCTGGATATAATCATCATTAGCCTGAATATGCTTACTGCTGGATATAGGCTTGTCCTACTTGGATGAATTTGCCGGAGTCACCGTCCTTGACAGGCGGATCGGTTACCGCAGTTACTGTTAAGTAAGCATTTAAGGAGATGCCAGCTGCCCCGTTGTATGCTGTATTCTCTTATGACCGGTTCCAATATCCTACAGGCTTCCGTTAATAGCTAGTTGAGTTTTATTACTACGGTTCGTCTGTCAGATAAACTTTCACCTCATTTATCTTATTTTTGAATCGGAAAGTCTAAAATTATATCAAATCAAAAATCGTAGTCACGTGGTACGTTATTTATGTTCCATAAATAATTAATTCCCGAACTCTCTAAACTTAATTTTAATCTTAATCTTATTGTAAAATGAGCAGGTATAGTGAGAGTTATTTTAGAAAAAGGAGACATTAATTATAAAAAAAATGGTAACTAAAATAATACCTAAGTATCAAAAATAACTTTACTCATAAAAGTGTGTAGAGGTTAGGCAGTTTGTTTAAAATATGCTATGCATATTTTTCATACCGTTGTAGATATGTTGGAGATAATATTAATATAAACAAACATTGCAAGCAAAAATTCATCAAGACAAAATTCTAGGGTTAGTGCATTTAACTTTTTATGTGATGACACAAACTCTGCGACCCGTCACGTATGTAATACCAATTACTGCCAATGCGGGTATATAGCAAATGTAATATTTGGACATACCTCTGACTACTCTTAGACAAAGAATCTCGAGTAGGTACTTGATACTAAGAGTTCTGGAACTTCGATCGATAAACTTGAGGTAAGTATCGACAAATTGATTTTATTTATCGATTTTATCTACCCGCAGCATTGAACTAGTCTCGACATATTTTATCGAGTAATTTCTTTGTTGACAGCTTGTCGATAAATTCGGTTAAACTTCTCAAATTTATCGGACTTATCGTTTAACTAAGTTCCATGCTTCCAATCTCGATAAATTTCGATAAAACTCCCTTCTATCTATCGATACTTTCATACTTGTGGTGGTGTGGTGATTAAATACTGTGCCTAAGAATTAAGGTCGTGAAGCCAAGTATTTCATAAAACTCGTAAAATGTGCCAGACTCGCGTTTTGTGTTTTTTTTATTCATGATCAATAAACCTAATTAATTTTCAAAATGGTATTTCATTGGTGATTTCACCAAACAACATCACATTGTTAGTCACAAACAAAAAAAAAATTACAAATTTTAAAACTATCACTATATAATTATGTCATACATTATGTCAGTATAATAATAAACCACATGCGCGTAGAGTATTCCTATTATTTTTAAAATGATCCTTTATAAAGAAAATGTGTCTTAGTTATAGTTCTTAGTGAAGAGCTCGTCCGCACAAGTAATACCATCATGCTTATTCTGGCTGCGTTCCGGTTTTAAGGTGTGGGTTCCAGTGAAATTACAGGCACATGAGCCTTAACATCAGTATACCTCAGGTTAATGGACGCAGAGCATCGTGGAGCTTGACCTGCGAGGCAATGCTTTGTTGTAGGTAATGATAACTATTTAACATCAGGTGGGCCATCTTGTTCCATCAGCAACTCTCATAAAATGTATGTTTTCAAGTTAACTAATTCCGTCTTATTACAAAACGAAGACTATAGGATGGTACAGTTAGCCACAAAATGAGTAAACATATCTGGTTTGTCAGATTTCATTTTTACTCGGAACTTTAAACTGTATTTGAAGATATCTACACATAAGACAAAACGCACAAGAAGTAACATTTTTATGCTGAATCTAGAGAGAGTAGGCATGGAATAACTGAAATTGATAATCCATTTTGTAGTAGACTGTACCAAGTTTCAACCAATGTAATAGAAAAGCAGTATCAAACCGAAAACCATCTTAAAACTTTTATAGAGAAATAAGAGGTAAACGGAGAAATAACGAGAATCTAAACATAGTTTTCATCTATGTATAGTTGTGTATTACATTACGTTGGAAAAAATATAATTAAGTTCAAAAACTTGTGAAACCTACAACATTTACTTGATTCCTTTTTTCTGGATGAGAATTGATTTTAAAACCAAACTACTAAAAGGTTGCCTGGTAGAGATCGCTTTTAGCAATAAGGCCGCCCATTGAATTACTGCATTGTTTACTATAATATTCTATTTAAAATGTATATACTTTACTTGTCCTGATAATCAATAAACAGATCTATCTACTGAACTGATTTAGATGAATTTTTTATAGCATCTAAATTTTCAAATCAGTTACTAAAAGGTGGAGTTCTGAGGTAACAAACATTAAAAAATACAACCGAATTATCTTTTTTTTTAAAGTCATAAAGTAATTATAAAATAGTTATGAAGAATACTTGCGCGGTAGATAGTACCTAAGTGCAGAATACATACTAATTACTGCATATATTCAAAGTTATTGTTTGGACGTGCCTCTGATTGCCTGTCGTAGACATCTTCGATCCGTACAGTCAAAATCAAAGTTAATAATAATCAGAAACCTATAGATAGATAAACTCAAAATATGAAAATATTAACTTAAAATAGTGTAAAAATACATTAGCTTCTGATGCTGACTGTACCTAAGGACCTGCTGTATGATCTAAGCTGTCTACCGTCCCTGGGAATTACAATCATGAGCTTACTTCGTTTTTTTCAAAGCTTTTCCTTTAAGGAATATAAAACCTTGTTAAAATTGAATCACTGTATTGTTACCTAATATCATATAGTTTCTACTTGTCCCTTTTTCTTGGGTCGCGGTTCACCGGAAATGAATGAAGTCTCTTCGGATTCTTTGCTCTTCACTCGCTGGACTTGAGACGTGCTCGGTTGAGGCTGTAAATAAAAAAATATATAAAACTAGCGGCCGCTCGTAGCTTCGTCCGCGTGGCAGTTTTTTTTCCGTTCCCGTTATTTTTTTGGGATAAAAAGTAGCCTATATGATAATCCAGGTTACAATCTATATCTATTCCAAATTTCATCCAAATTGGTTCACTGGTTAGAGCGTGAAAGAGTAACAAACATCCATACCTCCATCCATCCATCCATACTTACAAACCTTCGCGCTTATAATATTAGTAGGATAATTTTATTTTTAATAGTAGTTTGAGCTCTTAATAAAGAGCTCGTCAGGGGAAGTACTATCGCCAACCATATTTCTGCCGCTAAGCAGATGTGTTCTGGTTTGAAGGGATGTCGATGAAGCTACTGGGACATGAAAGATAAGAAGCCTACTAAGAGTTCTATTAAGTATATCAGTCATCTAGTACCCATAACACAAGCTCTGCTTAGCTTGGGGCTAGATGATGCTGTGTGGATTGTCCAGCATTATTATTATTATTATTTAAGTAAAAAACATATATTTGTAGCGGACGAACAAAATGCGGGACTCAATCATTAGGACAACTTGCTTGGCTTACATGTCACATTTGGAATACGAGTTACTACAATATTTTGAGTAAAATGTACCGTAGTCGTAAAGCTATTTTCTTTCTTTTATTAACACGCACTTACCGCTTGGACCACTGGCGCTACGGCGGCACTTGCCGCGTTTCTCTTAATGTCTTCTAAAGGAATATCTTCAGGCCGAGCGCGGGGCGAGCCTTCTCTCGATCCGTGGGTACTGCTACTTCGTGATACACTGCTGGAAATAACGAAGGTCTTACAAAACAACCCGTTAGATTGCTTGTGAAAAAGCCGGACCTTCCCCCCAAAAAGTATTCAATACTACATTTTAAGTTAGAAGCATAAAAAAGGCAATTAAATATATTCCGCCACTTCAATCCATAAGTTCTAAAAATTGTAAAAATGCATTGTGCAACTCCTAAAGTACCTATAATAAAGTTAATATCTTAAAGTGTACAATGGATTTCCACAAAGTCATGCCTGGTGCCCAAGCATGGATAAATCGATAAAATTTGACATAAATACTCGATAAGACGTTGTTTTATCGAAATTTATCGAGATTCGCATGGAACTTACTTAAACGACCGAAGCATGGATAAATCGCTAAAATTGACATAAATACTCGATAAGACGGGGTTGTATCGAAATTTATCGAGTTTGGTAGCATGGAACTCAGTTAAAATCTGGGTCGAAAAATTTGAGAAGTTTTACCGAATCTATCAATAATCTATTCACAGAGCAGCCACTCGATAAAATATTTCAAGGCAAGTTCTGTGCTAGGGTATAGATAAAATTCGATAATAAAATCTGTTTGTCGACCGAAGTCCCATAATTGCACACCTAAATCAATTAACTTCAAGCTAGTTGTACCAAATTGAAGATCGACAGTGTACATGCAAGTGCAAAAAAACACATTACCTGTTCCAAAGAAAAACCACCACCAATAGATTTGTACATCAAATACCTATTTGAGAATGCTAACCTCTCCCGGCTGGTAGTTCGCTCGCGGTATACCACGATGCCGTCTTTCAACATGTGGCTGCTTGGTCTTCTAAGCCGCCGATCTGTTTCGTCAGATTCACCTGAAAATAACAAATGTATTCTCAAGTCAGATGTTTCCGTCAGTCCTAAAGCACCTAAAGGGTTACTTTTTTGTGGGCATGGCTTCTATAGATCTCATTTTTACAAATCGGACTACGTCAACAAGATTGAAATAAATCTTTTTATTATAATAAATTTATTGATAAAACTATCGCGGTCTCTTTCTTTTCTTCTTAATAAAGAAACGTTACTTCCTTCTCCTCTCTTCTCACAGCGACGATGGGACCTGTCACGTATGGAATACCAACTACTGAAAAATGTGGGTAATATCTGGACGTACCTCTGACTACCCCTCTTAGACTTTCTCGAGTAGGTACTTGGTACTAAGAGATCTGAGAGGATAACTACCGTGCTTGGGGGATTGTTGTGATGCTTATTTATATTTATATTTTTCTATGGATCCTGTCACAGAGAAGAAGAAGGTAATAGGTAATAGTACTGCAATAGAAAACGATATTTCATCAAATAGGACCGACATTGAAAAGCACTAGAGTAAACATCTTTAACTTAAATAGGACAGTAGCAACATTTTACGAAAGATATGTGACCTTTTCAGAACGGGACGTTTTGAGAAAGGGGTATTTTGCACAAGGGATAGTTTGTAAAGACTTTATGCGAATAGGACGTAATTTTGGTGGAGGGACGTTTTGCGAATGGGACCTTATGCGTCTAAACCGAAGTATTATCAGTAAAGGGTTTACCAGAGGATCGTCTGACAGAGGAGAGGCCAGGCCGAGCGAATAGTGGCCTGTGCCTTGGCGCCGGCGCCGGCGCAGCCATTCCCGACACTTCAAGCAGACGCCCGATTTGCTGCATCTTCTTCTGACGAGACTTCGTGCGACCCTGTAGCAGATATTATTTATAATACAATAATAAAACCGTAGATGTCAAAAAGTCTGTACTAACAATAAATATATTTTTCTACTCTTGCTAATAGTACTTATAAAAAGGATGTAGACGAAATCAACTTAAAAAAATGTTTGATTGTTTGTTCGTATGATTGTTTAACACGCATAACGCAAAAACGACTGAATGAATGTTGATGCGATTTGCAGAATTAATTAGCTTATAGTCTAACTTAAAACTTAGTATAAGTTTTATTGAGCTGTTATCCCTAAAGCGGGTGTAAGAAAGGGATGAAGTTTGTATGAAAACAACGCAGAGTCAAACGTTATTCGCGAGCGGGTTAGCTAGTTTATGACCATCATCACTTTCCTGCACTTATTCCATTTTACGTGGAGCCGGCACAACAGATTTTTTCCTTCCATTTTACTCTATCACCCGTCATCTCTGTAGTCACTCTTTTCTTACCCATATCGTCTCTTACACAATCCATTTCATTGGCCTACCTCCACTCGAATATAAAATCCGTTAAATGACATTCTCCTCTTCGCTTGACATGTCAATACAAAAATTAGTCCAAATATTTATTAATATCTATATATGTATAGAATACATATTTCTATATATATTAAATAAATAATAAATATGTATAGAAATATGTGGCACGACGATAATATCGCCGCGATTATCTCGCTCGTGGAGATGGCCCCTTAGAGTGACTAGCCAGTGCATAAACTCTTATAAATGTTTGTTAGCAAGGTAATGATGAGTAATGAGCACTGTTTATGTACAATGACTCACAATGTTTTATAATTATATTTGTTTTATTTTTTATATTGACTTATTTTAAACACATTTATTTCTGGCGGCAACAGGTAACATACAATACAATACACAATTAATAAAGAAACAGAAATGATAAAAACACGTATAAAAATATCACAAGTAATTAATATACAAGAAAATAATAGCTAGTGGGGACATGACGCACGCGCCAGCCGCCGCCGTCAAGAGGACAATTATTCGCTCTAGGAGTCTAGGTTAAAGGATAGGTAAAATAATTAAATAATACTAGGACATTTTGTAAATAAATTTATGATTTAATCAGTTACAAATCGCGTCTCTAATTTCTCGTACCCCCTAGGAAACCCTAAGTAGAAAGTGGTAGGAATCAGTAGTAGGTAGGCAGAGTAGGAACATCGCATAACCACATAGGTAGGTTTAGGCACATCGCATAGGTAGGCGCTACATGGACAGGTATACCTCCACAAGCTATTAGAAATTGACATGAACATTAATATGCGTTTTTCCATACCGAGTATACGTCATATCGTAAATAATATTTCATTCAATGTTAATCAGTTTAATTTTTAGTGAAAAATATTTTAATTCACAACTTTTTGCTCCTCACAAAAAATAAAAATTTAAGTATAAGAGCATCACAATTCATCACAATTTATTCAATTAGTAGGTTAAGTACGTGGTTTTTGAACCCTAAAAATAAATGTCTTTGTATTTAAAACGTTTTAAAACATTCCTGAGAGTTTTTTCAGTAAACAATGGCAGACGCAAAAAATTCAATCTTAGGTATAACTATAGGTATATAATTAGGTAATATAAAGTTTATTTTAGTTTTATTGCCTGGTATACCAAACACGTGTCTTAACTACATTGTGTTATGGTTCCAAAGTTTTAACTTACCCTGTAGTTACATAAGGAGTAAGGAGTTTGGGAAACAAAAGAGAGAGATATTAAGAATGCACGATTCGATTGAATAAACAGATAGCCTAACCGTAATAGTTATAAGTCATAAGTTCTTATCAAACTACTGTTTACGATTTTAAACTCTCTACAGCCCAGCTCAAAACGTAGTGTAAAATATAAACAGTTTCGTTTCCACAACTAACTATCGGAACCCTAAAATATTTTTACTAAAATGATACAGAAATCTCGAAGCATATAAAATTTAAGTTGCCGCCGTGAACAAAAGACGTTTGAAAAATGTTTATTGATAAACGGAATAACCAGAAGGTAAACTATTATTTTTATATTTAATCAATGTGGACATGTCACACAACCTCATCTAGACCCATACTAAGTTAAGTTTGTAGTATGGCAACCAGTTTGTTTTTACTTAGTAGTAGTATGATAAAATGATAAAATACTAATTACTGCAAGAAGTTGCGCCAAGCGTAAACAATACGCGGACGTGCCTCTGATTCCTACCTCTAAAAGTATACTTGCTTTTTTAATTACCTAATTGTAGAATTAAATAGTCTGGCGCCATTTATCCCACAGGTTAAATGAAAGGCTTGTATGTACCAAGGGAACCGTTAAAATCTGATAAAATACCTTAGTTGCTAAACAAAGCAATAATCTTTATCCTGACTTGCAAACGGTACATTATATAGACAACACACAGTTTAAACTACTGATAGTAAAACTTGCCATAAACGTTATAACTTACCAAAACGTTTATCACATCCATATCGATGAAGTCTTAAAGCTTTTTACCCCTAATACTTATAAACGTTATTTAAATTTAAACATAGCTTAAAATTAATCATGTTACTGTTTCTATTCTATGTATCTATTAGTAAAAGATGGTAATTATTTGAATTGTTTATCTATAGACAGATTATAAAGTAAAACCAATATTTTTTTGCGTGTTTGGTTAGGTGTTGCATTTGCTAATATACTAGGTATTTTGTTAGTTTTTATAGTGCTTACCTGCATTTAAGGAAATCACAAAGATTTGATATCATCCTAAAAATTATTTACTCGAGTGGGATTTGAACCAAACCAACTTTACTGGAACCACGGTCGCTAAAGTACTGTATGAAATATTCCAAAGCTTATTTTCATCGAGTCATTTGAATCCTCGGTAACGAAGTTGGTTATCGTATCCCCGTATCAAGGGGAAGGTTGTGGATTCAAATTCCACTCGAGGAAATTATTTTTGGGATGATATAAAATCTTTACTAGGTATTTTGCCAAAATACTGGTGCACAGGATATATTTCTAGAACCAGACCGCGCTGCGTCAGTAAAGTCTAGTACAATATAAAGGCTACTACACACAGTGTCGGCGGCAGTGCCGCCGGGCAAGCCGCCGTGCACCCGGCGGCATACAAAGCCGCTGGCTTTGCCGCACAAAGGAGCCGCCGGCATGGCCGCCGGGGTGTGCCGGCGGGTTACGCGGCGTGTCGGCATCAGTTGTTTGTTTCCTGGTATTCGAGCCGTAGTGGTGTGCAGTTTGTGTGTTAAACAAATTAAAAATTCCTTATTCATTGTAACCAACCAACCATAAAATGTGCACTTCACTAGCGTTCTATGTGACTGTCACAACCGGAATAATGCTTGGCGGCTTTGCGCGGCTTGTGCCGGCGTCTTTTATTGCCGGCGGCATTGCCGCCGGTACTGTGTGTAGTACCCCCAACTGTGTGTGTAGTAGTGTGTGTAGTGCCGGTGCTGTGTGTGCCTTTACACCCAAGAAGATAATTATCAACTAACCTGTGATACCAGCTTAATGCATTTGTTTTTTTCCAGGTTTTGATTATAACTGGTATGTTAATGTGTACAATATCAGATGGGTACATAGTAGGACAGTTATCCGGCATGGTCGCTGCTCAACAGTCTATGGAAAGTGATGTACCATTAGATGATGACGAAATGTCGTGGGTTGGTAAGTTCTTTCACTTTTTTTGTCACTACTCATCATCACCAGCTTGAGGAAATCCACTAAAACACATACCTTCCCATATCAATAGAACTCAATTTAAACGAAATCCAATGCTATTTTTGCATAAATCGCGTCCTCACTTCAAAAGTCATCGTGTGCTGTCATTGTAGTACGTGGCTCTAAAACTTCACGCACAGAGATTACACAAAACATACATTTTCCTTTCTTTTCTAATTATTTGTGAACATCTAAGTGTTTTATTTGTTTCTCTGTTGCAGCCTCAGCCAGTAATATGACCGCAATATTTGGCTTGGTATTAGCAGCTGTGGTCACCGAGAAGTTCGGACGAAGGCGAGCCATCACGATCCTCACAGTGCCAGTAGTGATATGCTGGATTGCGATATATCTCGCGCAACGAATGCTAGTCTTCATATTAGCAAGGATAATCCATGGTATATGTTTCGGTGGAGTACTTTCACTCTGCATTTTGTCTACAGGAGAATACACTGCGCCAAACGTCAGAGGTTTCTACTTGAACATGATTGTAACTGCAGGGGCTGCTTTAGGTATTGCGATTGCTAATATACTGGGTATTTTGTTGCATTGGAGAACTGTCGCTTGGATGGGAATTATACCTGCAACAATATCGGCACTGATCCCATTCTTTTGGGTGGAAAGCCCAACATGGCTGGCGTCTAAGGGAAGATTCGAGGAATGTGCGACCTCCTTTAAGATCCTTCACGGGAATGGAAAAGCCGCGAAAGCAGAGCTACAGTTATTAATCAATCTGGAAACGCAGAAACAGGCTGACTTCGGAGGCTCGTCTGAATCCCCCACGCTCATCCTGAGAAAGATAACTACAGCTCTTCGGCAGAAATACTTATGGAAAATTGCCCTTTTGAGCACGTGTTTGCATATTTTCCGAATTGCCTCGAGTAGAGTTCTAATTTGCACTTTTGCCATAACAATGATCCAAAATATAACTGGTACATCGAACATATTATTGTTCACGTTATTTGCCGACGGATGTTTAGTACTTGGATCATGTTTATCATGTTTTTTTATCGACCGAATGAAAATGAGAACATTATTGTTTTACAGTGGCATTGTAGCCAATCTTATTCTTATAGCTTTGAGTATTACTCTTTACTACTACAAAATACCTTGGCTAAACTGTATTTTGCTGGGGTTATTCATTGTTGTTATAAATGCCGGGCCATATCCTATACTGGAGTCACTGTTTGGGGAAATATACCCGTTAGAAATAAAGTCATACTGTGTAGCCGGTTTCGGAATAATTGGAACCATCTTGTTATTTTTATCAATACAATTAGCATTACCTCTTTTTGCAACGATTGGCTATCATGGAGTGTTCTTAATGAACGCTGGGTTGGGTTTTGGGTGTTTGGCTTATTTATGGTTCTTTTTGCCAGAGACTAAAGGTAGAACTCTACAAGAGATTGAGTTGTATTTTAAGAATAATAAGTTTAGTGAAATAGATGAATTAAGAGACGCTGACCAACTTACTGAATTGTGCGCTTAAAATACGACATCGCATTTGAAATGCATATTAAAAGCTTGCATAGTCGCCTCCATTACGGAGAAAACAATTAGTAGTTTTAAAAAAAACATCGGTAAATCTTTTGTATACTAGTTTTAAAGTTTCCTAATTGTCCTGTTTGCGACTTTGTTTGCATGCATGCACTTACCTGTACCTACCTGCTAAGACTTCCTTTCAGTATTGAAAATATGGGGTAGATACTAAACCTTGAACATCATAGGACAAATACCCACCTGCTATTACTGATACTTTACTTGGTACCATGTAAAACAAGCGCTACAGAAACCACTGCTACGTGTACTGTTTTAAGCGTCATAAATAAAAATAACATTATTAAATAAACGACTATATACTCAATTGTTTCTTTTCTAGTTTACACAAAAATAAAATGTGTAGATCACTAAATATACTAAGCGTAGGGCTGTTCGCTCATACCGCAGTACTTTTCTGACGTTTTACAACCGTCGAAACTTCTGAAGAAAAGGTTCAATTCGAATAACCTAAAAAGGAATTTACATGAACACAACCAGCCATGTACAGTCAGCTGCACTAGAATGTATACAATTCGTAACTTACAGAATGGTTTAACAACGTTACAATTAATATTTACAGGGCAAAAGCTCAAAAAACAAATGAGCTTGTCAGCTAATTTCGCGATTGTTGAGTTTTAACTGTTTAAGAGTTTACTATGGTTTTGATACCGTTTTGAAAGTTACGAATTGTATACATTCTAGTGCAGCTGACTGTACATAATCTATATATTATATAAAACACAGTCATATTACATTCATTATCATTATCTATTTATAATAAAAACGGCAAAAAATGACGTTTTTTGTATGAGAACCCCCTAAAATATTTATTTTATCCATTTTTTGTTTACTTTTTTTATATTTGAACGTTTTATTGTTTCTTTGTTACTTTTCCAAGTGTTTCTATATTTTCATTTCACTAGAATATTTTTTAATGCTACTACTGGTAGAACAAGTATATGGCCCACCTGATGTTAAATGGTAACAATCACCTATAACAAAGTATTGGCTTGTAGGTCACGTACGTTAGGTACGTGCCCTACGATGCACTACCCTGCGTTTGCCAACCTGAGACCTGAAAAGTATTTGACGGTACCTTTGTAAGCCGTTGTTTAGCAGCCATGCTTCGGATGTGGTCGTCAAACTTGAACTTGGCTCTGAGAAGCACGGTACGAGGCAGAGCGCCACTTGCGCCTACCCTCGGCTTGTGGATCGTCAGGTGAAGGCATCGAGGGTCTTCTTTGTCACCTTGTATCTGAGGATAGAGGCATTACTATAGACTTTCCCAGCGCACTCCGACAAATTTACCGAGTTAGACAGTTACAGAGCGATTGGAGAAAGGTGAAAAAGCTATGACTAATGAATAAAGTTATAATAACTAAAAAAGGTTATAGCAAATAAAGCAAGTTATAACAAATGAAAAAAGGTTATAACAATTGAAGAAAGGTTATAGTAGCGGCGATGAGCTTGCAACCTGTCACGTCTGGAATACGAACTTCTGTTAAATGTGGGTGCATATACCCACATTTAACAGAAGTTGGTATTCCAGACGTGACAAATATAATATTTGGATGCACCTCTTACTACCCACATTAGACTTCCTCAAATAATCTAGAGTGGCTACTAATTGATACTAAGAGATCTGAGAATGTCTACCATGCCTTGGGATTATGTAATGAAGTATATATTTCTTTTTTTCATTTATTTTCTATACATTTTACTAGGCGCTACATACAACTGTAACCATGAAACTGAGTATTTTCTTACCTCAAGATCCTGCAAACTGCCAACAAGTTTGGCCACGCCCCAACCTAACCTCTGCTTGTCCGGTTCCACTAAGATGATCTGGATGTTGTCCACAGCTAGAAATCTATGCTGCCACGTTCCATCCTTTTGTATTATATCACACGATATGAGATCGGAGTCATCTAAAAACAAAATAATCTGTAGTCAGAACTAAAAAAGGACCAATAGGAAATAAGTCTTAACTCAAGTTTTTAGTGGTAGTAGAGTTCTTTGTGATAGGGCTCGTCTGGGGAAGTACTACCACCGTACCTATTTCTGCCGTAGGTGGGACATAATATGCTTGTTACACCACAAGTAGCATAAAAATGCTCAATAATAATGCTCATAAAAATGCAAATTAAATGCGCAGTGACGACCGAAGTGACGCGGCGGGTGAATGTCCGCCTGCGACGCAGGAGGTTGCGGGTTCGATTCCCGCCTTAGGATAAATGTTTGTACGATCTGCAAATATTTATTCCAGGTGTTCTGGGTTTCTACGCATAATAAAAAATATCTATGTATGTAATGTATTGTATTAAGTATATCAGTCATCTAGTACCCACAACACAAGCTCTGGATAGCTTGGGGCTAGATGATGCTGTGTGGATTGTCCCACATTATTATTATTATTAAGTGACTATACGGAATGTCTAAATGAGATCTAAAACAGCTCTTATTTCAACTGGCTAAGGTCCAAAAGTGTCGCAAACCGCGCGTCCAAATTTAGTCTCGCGGTCGCAGTGACTTAGTATTTATTCTTACTAAAAAAGGTTCAACATACTTCTAACTTGTACGACAAAAGGCAGCGACTACAGAATGTAGGTCAGGCTTAGACTAAAATATGAGTAAGTGATATTGTAATTTACAAAAGCTTTCTATAGTTTGCAACACGTCTGTGTGTAACTTGCAAAATAATGTGTTAAAAAAATGTTTGCTGCTTCCAAGCTAAAATAAGCATTATTTCGACTTACTAAGGTCCAAAACGTCTCCAACTTGTACGAAAGGTGCCGCGTTGGTTAGTGGTAGTTGATTCTCAGCTTTGCCAGTAAGTTTGAGGTACAAATCCCGGATTAGGAAGAATGTTCGGATCGCCCGTCGCGCTCGCTCCATCTGTAAATTTTTGAACTACTGATATAACAAATGAAAAAGTTAAACGCGTATTCAGAGAAAATAAATTAAAAAGAAAATACTTAATAAAAATAATGCTAGACAATCGACACAGCATCATCTAGCCCCAAGCTAAGCAGAGCTTTTTATGGTTACTAAATGATTGATAGACTTAATATAATACATTACATACATAGATATTTTTATTATACATAGACATTACCCTGAACACCCGGAATAAATAAATAAATAAATAATGCCGGACGATCCACACAGCATCATCTAGCCCCAAGCTAAGCAGAGCTTGTGTTATGGGTACTAGATGACTGATATACTTAATACAATATTATATTACATACATAGATATTTTTTTTTATTATACATAGAAAATACCCAGAACACCCGGAATAAATATTTGCAGATCATACAAACATTTATCTATCTATAATAAAAAGAGCAAAAAAATCACGTTTGTTGTATGAGAGCCGCTTAAATACTTATTTTACAATTTTTTTAGTATTTGACGTTACAACGGCAACAGAAATACATCATCTGTGGAAATTTCAACTCTCTAACTATAACGTTCATAAAATTCTTATATATTGGTATAGATATAGATTATTTACCTCTCCTCCAGGAAGTCTTTTAGCAAAAGCAATGCCCGACATCGGAGTCCGGGTAGGTGGCAATAGTATTGCCGCGTCCATACACAACCATTCCACGTTCAAAGGCCGCTTGCTCATCTCACAGTATCTGACAAACGAAACACAATCTTTTTATTTCTAATAAAGGATCTGAATCTTAGAGCTTATAGCAGAAGTAAGAACGATTCCTTGCAAAAGACAAACATATCTTGGAACTTTTTCACCATCAAATAAGTAAAGAAGTAGGTATATCGTAACGTAATCGCCTTCAAACAACTAAGAAGTATATAGTAACTTACTCGCCTTCAAACAACTAAGAAGTATATCGTAACTTTATTGCATTCTAACAACTAAGAAGTATAGCGTAACTGACTCGCCCTCAAACAACTAAGAAGTACATAGTAACTTACTCGCTTTCAAACAACTAAGAAGTAAATCGTAACTAACTCGCCCTCAAATAACTAAGAAGTATATCGTAACTTAATCGTCCTCAAACAACTAAGAAGTATATCGTAACTTCCTCTGCCTCAAACAATAAGAAGTATATCGTAACTTACTTGCCCTCAAACAACTAAGAAGTATATCGTAACTTACTCGTCCTCAAACATGTCTAAGAAGATATCGTCGCACTTGTAGAAGTTACGTGCTAACGCCGCGGCCCGCGCTCGCAGTGCGTCAGCGGAAGCGGCGTGACGCGCACTGACGCGGCCGGCAGCCCCTTGCATCGCTACTCGAACTAACGTGACGCTTAGTTCCAGCGTTACTAGACGGACTTTGGACGCTGAAAAATAATAAGTTTTTTTATGTGACTTGCTGATGGAACAAGCAGATGGCCCAACCTGATGAAGTGGTTACCATTACCCATAACAAAGCGTTGCCTTGCAGGTCACGCTCGTTAATGTGCCCTACAAACCTACAATGCACTACTCTGCGTCCATCAACCTGAGTCATACGGGTATTAAGCCTCGTGTGCCTGTAATTACACCGGCACCCACACCCTTCAAACATGGGGTACAGTTAGCTGCACTCGAATGTACACAAAACGTTATCTTCAAAATGCTGTCTAATAATCTGGTACTAATAATCTAGGTGTAACGTTCAGACAGTTACAATATGCTTTGTTGTTACAGTTTTTGTTGAATGTAGTTATTTACTCACTTGGTTTACAACTGGAATTTGCGATGGTCATAAGTTTTGAAATCAGCAGTGCATTAAAACTTTGCATAGAGGTCTTGGTCGGAGTGGACTCTTGAGATTCAGAACTACCCTCGTTGGCGGTAGAACATGATATTTCTGATTCTGGGCACAAAAGTGTGTCCAGCAGTTCTGTGTTCACGCCTGCAAGATGAAAGAATATTAAAACTAGCTCGGTATTGACTGCGCTACGAGGCTTTTAGGCAGAATGTTTATTTACACGAAATGTATACTCTTTATTTTCTATTTAGGGTGTCTAACCCCGAAAACCATAAGCACAGTTCCAAATTATCGTTCTGAGTTACATCGAATTAGATACAAACTTTTCGCATTTCACATTACCATGCAACACTTTTCAATGATTGATGTTGCATAGGTATACCAACTTTCAACAATATAGTTCTTATTTATTCGTGTTTCATCTTAATCGGTCTAGCGTTACTGATTGAGTCCTCAATATATAAATATCTTAGCTTTCTTGATTACTATACAAGTAAGAGTAGGATAGAATAATCGAAAGATTAAAATTCTAAGCCAAAGTAACGCAAATTCGTGCTTATAATATAAAATGATTCCTTACCCACTAACAGCCAGAGCGAGCAAAAGAAAGAGATAGCGTATTAGTAATTAGGACAATACAAATGTTCGAGCTTTTTTAGTAAAAAATGCTAAGTCTTATTGATAATGGGCTTATTTATGTAAAATGGCTGACAACTCTGTAGCCATCTCGTTCGTTTGACAAGAAAATGAAAGTGACAAGATAATTTTATAGAGCCGTTATCAAGTTCCAGGGATTATGAATAAGACCTAGTATAACTAATGTAACAGTAGTCAAATCGAATCTTTAAGGCTTTGAAGTTAGACTCTGCGAGTTATAGGTCTCGCTTCCGCATGTACAGTTGCGCGTAGCCAGAGCGAGATAGAACGATGTGACAGACCATCTTCAAAACCACAAAGATCTGAAAGTCTACTATGAAAATCGATACTTGGATGTATGTACTTGTATTGACGCTTTGAGTTACACTGCTCGGCATGCTTGACAGCGACCACTCGACTGTGGAACGACTACTGTGTGGCTCTGTAGTGTAACTTAAAACGTCAATCGCGTTTCTTAGTAGTACCTAGTTGACGGTAAAGTTCTTGCTTACCAAATGCATACTTCAAATGTCACGATTTATTCATTTGTATTGCATGACGTCATAGTATTTGTTTTGTATTTGGTCAAAATATTTTAAAATTAATAACTACTAACAAAGAATCGGATTGGGAATCTTTTTACGCGGATAAATATAAGAAATTTTACATTGCGGATGCATGTCTGTACATGCGGATATAGAAAATTTACCAATAGATCATTCATCCAGAACGAAATGTAGGTAACTCCGGTTTTCAATAATAGATTTTTTGGAAAGTTTCAGTGTTTAATTTATAACCTGTGTAATGGGGGCAGTAGCGAAACCGTCATATCACATATTCTACAAAATTTTACTTAATTAAAGTTAGTTAAGTACAGAAAAGTTTAGCGTAGGTAGTCAAAATAATTCAGAATCCGATTCCCTATTGACTATGGTACGATTACCTATATTATGCGATGTTATAGAATTCATTATACAAATTGTTCACCCACTAGTAGGTACTCAGTTCACTGCTAGACTTAGGATCCTTTCAATAGTTTGAGTGTAAAGAGGTTCTAGCTAAGTAATTAAAATTAATAGCATCCAAATAAATAAATAGTTTTCATAACATGGTGCCAAGTAACGATCTAATTAATGAGCTAATTAGACATAGTTTCTACTCAAGAGCATAACAAACTGTTAATATCTAGTTAGGTATTTAGGTTAATGAGAAATAGACAGTACACTAACCTTTATTATTTATCAGCGCGAACAATAAGCATAGCGCAAACAATGTCTTGTAATCATTTTCGCTACAATCGAGAGAATCTAATATTGTTTTCAAAAACGGACGTTTTTCAACTTCCTTGTACTCTCTTTCTATCGTGCTCTCTACATGTGTTGCTCTCTCGCTCACACTCACACCAGTAAGCATTTTCTGCTTCTCTTCATCAGTTATATTAGATTCAGATTTGGACGTGGTTGATTCTATGCCTGAGTCTGGCAAAGGTGAGTCAGGGACGTTTTTCTGAGTTACGCTTCTAGTGGAATGGATTTGAGTGACTAGGTCTTCAGTTGAGTCGTGAGCTATACTCGACGTCTCGCTTATATGTGAAGTGGACGGAAGAGAGGTCGATACTAGTTCAGGATCTAGGTCGCAGCTTGACTGATCAGTGTCATATCCAAACGACTTAGCACCAGCGTACTCCGGCGTTGTATAATCACGTTCTTGAGACGTATTCTCTAATGCCTTTTCAAGACTTAGTTGTGGCTTCGAAAACTCCAATTTGACACTGGATTTCGCATTACTAATGTACATTTCTAGTATTTTAGTAGCACCGTCTTCGAAAACAGATGAATCTGACTGCAGAATTATCCAAGCTAAGCCGTGGACTATCGGGCCGTGAGTTATTATCAAAAACACTTGCGATAATAGAAATAGGGAAACTACACAGGATACTGAAGGTTTCAAGTCATCTTCCGATTCAAATCTTTGCCTTGGAAAGCTCATTCTAGAAGGAGACGTCTCAGAGTTTTTCCCAGACAATATTGCTTCTAAGTTTCTGGTAATCGTCTCTATGCTTTGAATATGATCTCTATTGTACGGAGATGAGGTCGATATTCGCCTGACGGATCCCGGCGTCAGAGAGTAAATGTACAGAGGTACAAGTAATTTGTGCAATAGATGCTCCGTCAGTACGTCGTTTAGGTCGGGTATGTTGAGGCATAGTATGTCATTGATGTAATGAAGATGGTCCAAATGTTCGGCGACCAAATCATCAAGTTTCTGTTGTGATTGGTGGCTGGAACAAGGCAGCCTTACTTTATACGATTAGCAGTATTGTACAAAGCTTATAAAAATAAATTATAACGTTGGTATAAATCTTTGATCAATCGATATTGGTGGACATTTCACTAAACGGACCGGATAAGCGGGACTAGATAATTGATATAATAAGAAATACTTATACTAGGATTTTTAAATTTAGTAAGGGTGGCAATTGTTTATTTCTATGGTTCTTTCATACCCTACCCTAACCGCGGCATTACTTATGCGGTTTCTACTGAGAGTACTAGAAAATATCATATTTTATCGTTGCCTTAGCATGGCCTGGCCTGCAAATTATATTTTCTGTGTTGTGTGGATGCTAGCGTTCCAGAATAAATATAGTAGAACCCGGATATAAAGACCCTAACGGGACCGATGACATTTAGTTACACAAACCGGACGACACACTAAACGATTTAAATAAGACTCCTTAACAGGGAAATCTAACTTATATTCACATTGTTGTCACTATGAGCGTCGTCGTCGTTAAAATTGAATTTTACTGTATTTGCAATAATGATTGCATTTAAAAATAATTATAAAAATTACTTTATTATACTTACTTATAGCGACAACAATGTGAATATAAGTTAGATTTCCCTGTTAAGGGGTCTTATCTAAATCGTGCTATAAAGCAAGATACTTACTCTGCATCGTTTCTGACACATGCGTCTAATTCTAGTATGTGTTTTCCGATAAACCAAACTAGATTACTGAAGTATGGTGCTGCCGTTCTGAAAATATGTAAAACATATTGGTTATTCGGCTAATAGTACCTTTAGTTAGATAGGGTTCCATCCAAAGGGTTGAATTTTTAGAATTCCATTCTTAGCACACCCCTGCGTACCAGGATGAATACACCCTGAAAATTTCAAGTCTCCGCGACCAGTGGTTCAGGCTGTGCGTTGTCTACTTTGAGAATTACTTAAGACTTTTCAAATCTATTTTATTTATTTGAAAAGACATATTTTTAGAAACCAATCTAAGCCCATATACGTACATTTCATCAGAACCAGTTTAGTAGTTTGGCTTTTAAATCAAATAACTGGGAAATATAAACCTAAAAGAATGTAAGAAAAGTCAGTTTATAAGTTTTTTTTTAATTAATTATTCTTGTTTATGTCTTTCACTCTTAACTTATTTGATATGTGTTTGTCCTTGTATTTACGTTTTTAGCATAAATATCGGTCAATTAATAAAAGTATTATAACATCAGTTATCTAAATTCCAAATAGCTTTGAGTTTTAAGCTAGTTCGTTGTTTGAAATATTCACAAATACACATATTATTGACTAGCAGACCCGTGCCCACTTCGTTGGGCGGTAAACATGTTTACTTACAAATCTTTGATGGCGTTAATACTTGGCGTTAATAGAGAGTATACGGCATAAAATAGAGGCCGCTTGCAGCTTCGCCCGCGTACTGAAGTAATACTCGACGTGCCAACAGATTGCGTTATACGGCATAAAATAGCGGCCACTCGCAGCTTCGCCCGCGTGGTAGATTTATCCCGTTCCCGTTATTTTTTGGGATAAAAGTAGCCTAAGTTACTCCTTATTACATTAGCTATCTGCCAGTGAAAGTCCCGTTGAAATCGGTCCAGCCGTTCCTGAGATTAGCCGGAACAAACAGACAAACAAAAATTTAAAAAAAATGCTGTTTTGGTATATGTACCGTATATACATTCATATTCATGTAGTAAAAAGCGGTTATTTTAATATTACAAACAGACACTTCAATTTTATTTATTTGTATAGATTTAATCTAAAAGATTACAATTTGTATTGAATTAAATCAAGTTTAGTCAATGACCGGTTTAACACACGGCAAGTGGCATTCATTGTCCATATCAGATAATTTGTGTCAATGTCCTGTAATTTTGGGTCTGGGTTTTTCGGATTCAAACAGGTTTTATTGACAAAATACCTACTTTAAAACCAGTGTGTTCTTTATGAACGTTATATTTCTTATAATCTTTGTATTGTCTTCATGGTGGTCCCAGATGGCTTAAAATGTATTTATTTATCCATTTCTAGATCGATAGATCTAAATCTTTCGACGCTTGTAACTTTCAAGGTAATCTGATTTTACTGTAGAATAGGGTAACGAGCCTAGATAACGGCAAGATAATTCAGTATCAAACTTAACTTCGGACGCACGTTAATAAATAGTAGAGATATTCAGTTACAGCGTTTGTATGGAAATAGTAACGACTTGTTCCACCTTAAGACTAGTCTAACCTATTTTATAAATAAACTATCTACCTGTCTCGTATAAACCGCAACATACTGGAATCTTGCACACGATACACATTGAGCGTGAGTGTACGGACAGCGATTCGTACCATCGACTCAGAGTGGTTGAAGAACTTTATCGCTTCAGTGTACAGCGGGAAATCCTTGGTATGCTATAAGAAAAATGAAAGAAAAATTATCACTCTGTAGGAAGAATGGGTTGAGTGATGTTTTTTTTTATATCCAGAAAATATCAAAATCTCATGATCTTCGAAGTCGCTAACAATTAAGCTCAACATTGCGAAATAACCCGCTTACTAAACGGCGGGGTCTATGCTTTTATGTCGTTCTGGATAAGGCTATTTGGGCTGAGAGGGTGATATCGGGTTCGGGGTGTGGTTTTATTGAGTCGAAAATAAGTTTGTCATCTACTACCCACACATGTTTATCTACTACCCATGATGCGGTTAAGAAACTGTGAGCATATTTCTTCCGTCAAGAAAAAAGTACGGAGAACACTTCATCTAAAAACGTTGTGTAAAAAGTACACCGATAATTATAAACTTGATTTAGCACTGTCACTGTCTGTCATTACGCAATGGCAAGAGATTGCAATAGATTATCTTCTGACAGGTTTTTTTATGAAAGGTTAATTTGAACTTTGTAACAACGATGATAAGGTCATTTCACCTAGAGTAAAATGAACTAGGAACTAATAAAATATAATTCGATTAGATAGTCAACTCACATGCAATAACTCTCCTAATTTATATACAAATAAAAGAATGAAGGTCATAGTAGAAAGGTTTTAACTACGTATAAGGTAATAATAAAATGTGATTCACTAGTACAGGATAATAATTCCTTGATTTTTAGGGTAGGTTTTGTATTTGACATAATTTATCTGATATCTGGACCGCAGAACTTATGAAGAAAGTGCCCTGACTGTCCAGTGTAATTTTTTTTTATAAGTAAACAAGTAATACTTTTGTGTAACAAGCACATGGCCCATCTAATGTTAAGTAGTAACCATCACCTACAACAAAGCATTGTTTTAGGTCACACACGTTAGGTACATGCCCTACGATACGCGACCCGGTGTCTATAAACCTGAGGCATACAGGTGTACACTACAATATAAACAATTATTAATGTACATGTCCTAGGCTGTAAGATTACTTACCTATTTAGTAAGGGCAAGAGATAATCATTCTCTAGTTGTTTTATTAAGTTCACAAAGTTAAGGATCCTGTCCCATTGAAAGACAATGTCAAGTGTCACCTTACCTCATTATAAAAGAAGTGTATGGTGTGATTGTTCAACTTAAGGCTTAGAGTCTTCAAGAATGAGATGTAGTAAGCCATCACCTCCTCATCGGAGAAATCAAACTTGTGGACAATTATTGAGTTTACGTGATTGTTGCTTAACAAATAATCTGTAAAAAAGATAGTATTATAAAGAATTAACTTAAGTTTAATAGTGATAGAAGGAAAGAAATAACATTGTAAAATTGCAAGAAATTACAAGAAAAGTTTGTATACAAGTAACATAGTTTACATTATAAGTAGTAGTTCTTAATGAAGGGCTTGTTCAGGGCAGTACACTACCACCATACATATTTCTACCAAGCAGTTTGCTGTGTACCGGTTTGAAAGGGATGGGTGCCTGTGAAATTACAGGCACTCGAGGCTTAACACTTTTCCGTCTCTGGTTGATGGACAGCAGTGCAGTATAGAGCATTTTTGTATAGGTCTGGGGATAGAAAAGGCTCAAAATTATTTTTGAGGCTTATATCAAGCAGTCCACTTATAAACACTCTGTCATTAGTCAGAGTAGTAATCTATACAGTAAATACTCAGATGGGATTGTCACAGGGCAAACAAACATCTCAGTATTCAATTGGAAACTGCGGTACATGTACTCCTGGAGTGCAGCAGTGTGGCAACTCAAGGGGCATACCACCTCGAAACACCGGGTACCTAAGAAGGCCTGCACCGGCATAAGCAAGCTGTTGGCTTTCATGGAGTACATTGGGTGGCCTGGCTAGCAACCACCACCCGCCGCGTAAAATGGGCCCATTAGTGGCCTAGTTACAGAAACCAGTCTACTCACCAAGTACCAGTAAATACTTACATAAAGATGTTTCATTCCTGATATTCTCAAACAAAATGTTGAGTGTTTGAAGTAATTGGACACACACATACGATGACCCACCACACTTCTGTCTCATTATCCGAAGAAAGTATGATAACATATTTTTTTCCAAGAAGAAACTGAAAAATAGTAATATTATAATATTTAATTAAGAGATTCTATGAGCAAACCCCACTTTTATGAATAACCCCAGCAGTGGGATTTACAAGGATGATGCTGAGGTGGACATTTGTGTTCCTTAAGACAGGAAATATAGAACCGAATTCCCATTATCAAATTATTTCACTTGAGTCACAAAACTTTGATACGCCTACTATAATATTATTCATCACTTTGTCATCATTAAGATGATAGGGTAGGTTTCACATCTAATAATAATCTTAAAAATCACACTTAAAATTGCCAAAGTATAAGTACTTTGGTACTTAACTACATTGGTAAAAAAAATTTACATTCTCAAGGTTGACTGTGCTAAGGCAATAATGTTAGTAGGGCATTCAAACCAGGTTGGTATAGATCTTGATAATTATGTGTTCTCCAAGTCTAGTTGCGATATCTACAGTCATAACATTGAAATAATGCATAGTAACGCCAAAATTTTAGGAAAGTAGGCATATTCTGAATTTTATGCTAACTAGGTATACCAAATCTATTTGGTTCTAATACTGTTTGTGTAAACATGTAAGTATGTATACAACGTCGGTGAAATACGAAACTTACTCGAACACGGAACTGTCGTTCTGGTCGCCCCATATAAGTATCTCAGCTATACATCTTAGAGACTCGACCAAAGTCCCACGATTGCTCTCAGAAACTGTAGTATTCTTGCATAGGATGTTATGTAAATATTTCAATCTTTCCAAAGAGTGAGGGTTCTTGGGGCGGCCCCAGGCAGCCCCGAACCAGCTCCGACTCCGGAACATCACTGCACTCAACAGATTCAAAAGAAGTACCACTAAACTTCGCTCATTTTAGTCGTTATGTTAAAGAAGCACGTCGTCACTCATTAGCACTGCTGTTTTTACGTATTTTCCTGGCCATTTTCAAACAATATAATAAAGGTCTTCCACGTAAAATACTCTGGACGTTTATGTTGTTTGTGATTGTTCAAAACATTTATTGCGATATTTTTTTATTTTATTTTGAGAGAAACAGGACGACCACAATTTGCTGCAAAGAAGAATACTATAATTTTGACAGCTGTTGTTTTGGTTGGGTTTTAACATTGACGTAAAATGATTTGAAATTGAAATAAATTTAAAATTGGCAGTGACTTTAGCAGACTTTCATACAACAAGGTAAGTAAGCGACCACGGAAAACACAACCGGAAAATCATAGCCATAGAAAGGGCAGGCTAGAACCCATGCAAAGATGTGTTGGGCTATAATCGCAATCGCCTATACCTACTTCATCGGGGGCTTAGGCTTTTCTGTTATATTTTATAAGTGAATAAAATTGAAATTGGTGGGATCTGCCGCCTGCCGCAATACCTACGCTTGCTCTGTAGGCTAGCCTCGTGCATAATAAAATTATCATGGTCCAACATAACTAAGCCTACCTATACGAGTTGGATCTGCCACCTTTGATGTACTAGGTACCTAAGTGCGAACGAAGCTTAAATTCATTTTAGCATTAAAGGTTTTGGCATTCAATTCTAAGGATATACCTACGTTTTTCATTATGAAGAGATACCGACCCCCACCACAATTGGTACCTAACGTACCTAGGTAAGTAGGTACCTAGCTGCGTAGGTACAAATCGCTCTGTTTCCAGCGTTTTTTGTTGAGGCAGAAAAATTCCTGAGTGGAGACCACGCTATGAAAGCGCAGCGTATTACGGCTCCCCTAAACCACAGATGGAAGAACCATCTATTAAAAAGCTAAATGCGGAATCACATAGGTAGGACCCGTGTCGCGACGCGTCAGAAAAATGTCGGTTCCATATCTATACCTACGTTTTGTATATAGAATAGATAGGGGTGATTACCACAAAGGAGACGGCACGGGTGTTGTACCTACTGCCTCTATATCTACCTGTCCCAAACAAAATGCCTGAGACGGTCGATGCGGGTCCACGCGGGTCTAGTATATAGGTACCTAAGCAGTGTGATTCTCCCTTCAAGGTTACTGGGAGCCATTGGTTGGTTATATGATGCCGGAAAACTGCATAAGATCGCTTACCTACTTGCTTTGGAAATCAACCGCGTACCTAGTAGAAGTTCTAAGTAAGTATTGCAATTTTATGAACCTACTAGGTACAAGACTCGTATTAACAAAAGCTCGTTTTGTTATAGAGCTTATGTAAGTAGGAAGGTAATAAACAAACAACCCTATTGTTAAAAAATATTTATTTCTTAAATAAGCATTAATTATTACAAATTTTACTTAGTTGGTAGGTAGTGTAGGTACCTACCTATAAAGAGGGCAAATGTTATGTACCTACCTACCTAAACCTAGATTCATCAATATATTTTCTATTTTCTATAATTCGTTCTTGCTAATAACCCGAC
This sequence comes from Electrophaes corylata, assembly GCA_947095575.1. Classification (NCBI taxonomy): domain Eukaryota; kingdom Metazoa; phylum Arthropoda; class Insecta; order Lepidoptera; family Geometridae; genus Electrophaes; species Electrophaes corylata. The sequence goes on along the minus strand of OX352711.1, from coordinate 9,153,857 downwards.
CGGTATCGCAAATAAGTACCGAAAACCCTAAGCATATTGCGTCGTACCTACCTGGAACGCTTTTATCTAACTGCCTAGGTTCTTAATTTCTAGGTATTATTTTATGTACCTACACAATCATACCAAAATATTAATAAATTACCTGCATTCTCAGCGGCTTGTCCGCATGACATGATACCTACCTACGATTTATTTCGTCAGTAAGTAGGTACTTACCTATACCTACATAATTTATTCAAATTAAAAATATATAAAAAAATAAGCCTTATTGTATAAAAAGGACGGAGTATGAATATTTGTACCTAATACTATTAAACTACCTGCATCGTTAGTTACCTATCTAACAATAAAAAATACTAAATTGTTTTTTAATAAATATTTAATAAAATAACCTATCTAAGCAGTACTATTTTGTAACTTTAATGTTTTAAAACTAGTTGTCTGAATCAGAAATTGTAACACACACGCTATTACATATTGAGTATTGTAGAAGATCAGTATAATGGTCTAGTTCCAAAGAAAGAAACACTCAATCGGGCTCTGGCGATCTAGGTCTTTGTTTTCTATTTTAAGAGAATACTACTTACCTACATAATAATAAGTTAGTTTAGCAGATTACACAATCCCATAAAATCATAATTTGTTGGATACTCAAGGCCCTTCACAGTCAAACATCTATCACCTATCTACAAAAGGCAAAATGGCTTGGACGGAGCTTACATTCTGTTTGTTACAATGACTTTGTTTAACCTACTTCCTTGCGTACGGGCAAGATTTGTCCACGACTGCGGCTCGATACGAGCCATTCAATTCCTATTTTACGTCACACGTGTCTAAGGATAGAAGTTCTGCAGTGCATCGGAGTAGATCGAGTTGTAGGTATCCCTCAAGACATACACGTTATCTCCTGGTTTTCCATTGAACATGTATTGACCCTTAAGGTTTGTGACCTTGGAGTTTGATTGGACTGGCTTAGGCTTCGGTTTTGGCTGAGAGTATGTTGGCATGTAACTGGGACGAGTCGGCATCATTGGTTGAGGTCCAAAGCCGTAAGGATCAACTGGCATTTGTGGAACCTGCGGATAGGCTGGTCCTCCGCTCCATTGGTACACTCCGGTAGGTTTACCATTCGAAACAAAGTCCAATGGCAAGTTGATGAAGGGATCAACTTGAGGTGGAACACCTTGGGGCATCATAGGTGACATAGGCGGGCCGAGGTTAGGAGGCTGAGAAACATACCCTAACCCTGGCACAAACATGTACGGAGTTGGAGGCAGCCTTATGTAGAAAATAGGCGAGTTATCGTACTGTAAGGAGTTTAGGTTATCGTTCTGGAACGACTGCCCGTTCCCGTTTTTTTTCTTGTTATTCTGTCGGCGTCTTGAGGGGATGGTCCTGGAGAGGTCTTCGTCATCAAAGTTATCGTCGTTGACGGTGAAGTTAACGTTATCATCGTCATCATCCTCTGGGAAATCAAAGCCAGAAGATAGAAATGAGGGGTAGAATCCAAATAAATCAAGCGCTTTATTTTTTCTACTAGTTGGTGTGGCTTGAGAGGTTGTGAACTCTTTGAACTTGTCTTCAAGCTTGCTTTGTCGGCTGGAAGTTTCTATATCCTCTGTTAGAGCGGAAGCTCTTGACCTTCTAGAACTCATCTTGCTAACTTGTATTTCTTTGTCTTCTGGTATATCATCGGTTCTGGACTTCCTCGAAGCTTCCTCTAATAAGGTGCTGGCTATCGAACTGGAACTTTCGGTTTCTTCTGGTACGGCAGAAGCTCTCGATTTTCTTGAAGTACGACCCTTGCCAGTTTTGACAGTTTCTGCAGCAAGAGCTCTGGATCTACTGGAAGTTTCAGGTTCCTCTAGCAAGGAAGATACTTTCGTCCTGGATGTTTCGGTAGCTTCTGGAATGACAGCGGCTCTTGATCTTCTGGGCGTGGGTGCACTGTACCCATGGTGCGCAAGGTTCAGCACCACCAGTGCTAGGAGGATATGGCTGGTGTAATCCATCGTTGTCAGTCTGAAAAGAAGAAGAAAGAATTCGTTAGAAAATGAAACGTCAAATGGAAAGGTAATGTGGATAAGCTCTAAAGTTCTAATAAAAGTCCAACAGTCCAAACAATACAAATGGGTCTTATTTGTAAAAAAAAAAGCATTATTACAATGTAGAGTTGAGAAGCCGAAACCGTCTTTAGACTTTTTACGATGTAGAATAAAGTATCCAACCCATTATGGTGAAAAATTGGACCACGTTTCATTGTCCAATTGTCAACCAATTGACCATCTGTCAACAAGTTGAGCATATATTTATAATTGATACCGGTTTCCTCATTCTCAAAGTATGTCAATATACAGAATTATGTAGAATTTAAATTGTTTAAGGTCTAGTAAAAAATATGCATGACAAACGTGTGGGTATTTAAATGCTGTCAGTCATAAAGTTCATTTGATAAACTTGATGTTAAAACAGAAATAAAAATGAAAACATGTTCAGAGGCGAGACAAGGCCGGCTATTTAACTTTATTGCTTATTATAGTCTATTCGTTTTTAGGGTTCCGTATCCAAAAGGTGCTAAGCCCACATCATATCATCCAACCGTCGGCGTCATCATGTGTCGTTGATCACAACAACACCTGTGTCTTCACTCACGTAAAGAAGATAATTTTGCTAAACAAATATTTCGGCGTTTGGCTATGATCATAAATTAAAAACAAGAATAACTTTTTCTTTTCAGATTTTTCACTCGGTTCCTGTACAATTTTCAGGATAAAAAGTATTTTTTATTATATATTAGCTACCTAACGAACTATATTTATTCTGAGTTTAATTTTAATCGGTCCATTAGCAGCGTGAATGAGCCGCAAATATCCAAACATCATAACTTTCTTATTTATAGTAAGTATTACCTAGTAGAATTAACAGAATATCTTCATGTTAATAGTAACTCGCAGATATTCTGTCAAGAGCTTTTAGCTATAGAGGTTTTATCATGAAGAATAACAGTAAATATTAAAACGAATATTTTTTATCTTTATTATATGCTGGTTATTGTACGGACTCTAATTAAAAGAGTCTAATACGTCCTTAGCCAGTTTTTATCAGACTGCGAATTATTTTTAAGACGGGAGGAGATGTTTCTGCACCATTTTTGTAGTACTTTTAGTATCAAATGAGCTGCCATTAACTAGAGTGCCCTACAGCGTTTTTGTGTGCTAGGTATGGTAGAGCAAGACACGTCAATTTTATGTTTATTTATTTATTGCAGAAAAAAAAAACCTTTTAAGCTACTGCTGGATGCAACATACTGATGATGATGATGATGTCCCCTGCGACGTATCCGTCGATGGCGAACCTTGCTACGAAGAACATGCATATGGCCCACCTGATGTTAAGTGATAACCTTCATCTATAACAAAGCATTGCCTTGTAAGTCACGCACGTTAGTTACGTGCCCTCACGTGCCTGTAATTTCACCGGGACCCACACCCTTCAAACCGGAACCGGAACACAGCAATGCGAGCATCACTGCTTGGCGGCAGAAATAGGTACGATGGTAGTCTGTACTTCCCCGGACGAGCCCTTTCATAAAAAGCTCTACTACTACTAAAATTACCTTGTATTTTATACCGTTTACACTTGACTCAGACGCAAACTTGCGAATTTTAATCGCATAAGTAATGAACCTACTTAACGTGCCTAAGATAAGATTGAGAGTAAGATTTTAAGTAGACTGTGACTAATTGATCTTGGAAGAAATCCCCACACAGATAATCACACTTACTTTCATGCAAAGTTTTGCAATAAAATCTTTCTTTGTAATCTAGTAATATTAGGTCTACTAGACGAAAAAAAAGGAAGGCCGTCTTTGGGGACTGCCGATAGAAGTGACAGTTAGGCCAAACAGTACCTACCTTCACATATATACATACACAGAATACATAAATATAGCTCATGGAAAGCGTTCGATGACGATGACGCGAGTTCCAAGATTTTTGTTCATCCAAAAAGTGCGCTTGAAGATTTCACTTTGAAAAAGAAATAGCATCACAACTTTACTCCCCAAGCACGGTAGATATCCCCTCCGATCTCTTAGTGCCAAGTACCTACTCAAGATTCTTCGAGGATGTCTAAGGGGGGCAGTCAGAGTCACATCCATATACTTAGTGCATTTGGTACGTATCTACCCACATTTTGCAGTAGTTCATACGTGACAGGTTGCAAGCCCATTGCCGCTGCTAGAATACTAAATGTTTTCCTTCACTGTTTGGCAAAACTGGCATTGCGCACATACATTTTTCGATAGAAAAATCCATTGGTACACAACAAAATTCAAATTCAAACCCACGACCTTAAGATCAGAAAGCAGGGTCACTACAACCGGTGTTCTCACAAATATATAACAAACTGCAAAAAAAATAAACCTCAAAATGAGAAACAATTAAAATTAAATTTATTCGCTAGATGAAATCAATATTCTGTTAAAGATAGTAATTGAGACTGACCTACTTGGTAAACGTTGTGAGACCTATTTTCAGGTGTTAAAAAGTAAAACCGCGGGAACCGGAGCCTCCCAAGTTCCCTCAGTCGGCCACTCAGATCTATACAACCACGATACCAGTTTTTATGTTCTATAGTTATTAACTACCACTTTAAATTCAACATGTGCTGGGTTTTACGAACAAAAGTACGCACAATGTTGCATTGCGTGTCAGTGGTTACATTTCTGTAATTATTATGAAGACTAGATAGTGACTGCTGGGAGTTACTTGCATTGAGGGTTCCCCGATGTGAATATAACATTTTAACTAGTTTTTTTATTTTTAACATGTATAGATTTAAAATTATTCCTGTTTATGTAAATAGGCGTGAACGATTCATTATACACGAGTATTTTGTAGATGATTCACACAATAGGTAAATAATCAATAATATCATCTGAAAATTTGTAATACAATGACCGGATTACTGATAAAAATAATACTCATAAAATGTAATCATTGTTTTAATACTCAGACAGAGAAAAACAGACTGCACAGAATGTATCACTTATTATTTTCAATAATAAATCATGTAAAGACCGATAGCACCTACTACAATACTTACAATAATAAAGATCTACTTTTCTTATCTGTGTGAATTTGCTTGAGAACACTCATGTTTTAAATCTCGATTAACAGCATTCGAAATTTAAAAATATTGTTTATGATAAACCATATTAATAAAAAAAGGAAGAATCGTTATTACGAACTCTTTGAGAATAAATACTCTTTTAAAATTTGATGCCACCAGTATTCGATTTAAAAAAATATTGTTTATGATAAAAGCATAATAATAAAAAAAGAAAAAACGAAGTACAATTCTTTTAACTCTTTGAGAACACTTGTTTTGCATTTAGATGCCAACTGCATTCGATGTTTAAGATTTTATGATAAAATCATAGTAATAAAAAGACTCAGGGCGTTTTATATAACTGCCTACATACCTATCTAAATAACCACTTTAGTTCTATAATATTTACCATGTGAGTTATTTTATAGTTCTTCCCAGACACTATTGTTTTCATAGTCGACGGGATATTGTTTAAAGTTCATTCTTATGAAGAATTCTAAAAGGGACATCGCTTACTGAAAGTACCACATTAATACAGACACAACGCCACATTACCGCTTTATTTATATTCCTTGAAACGTTTAGACTGAGTTTCTTAACTAGAATTGCAAGTACTCGTATTTGTAGAGGTGATTATCGAAGTTATTATACTGAAATTTGCTGGTAAATTCTAAAGAGACGTAGGTATAGGTAAGAAGTTTTCTATATGATGTGCCGTTACTTCATTTTTTGAACGGTTTTAATTTAAATTTTTCATACAGGATATATGAAAAATTCCAATTCCTTGCTACATCATAAATGCTTTAAATTTTAATACAATAGAAAAAGGCACAATTTAAAAAAAAACTACGCACTCGATTCATATTAAATCCGTCTAATAATCTCCGCTTCTGGAATCTTTATCGGTTCAGTAATTTTGCCGTGAAAATGTAACAAACAAACAGTTAGACACATTTCCCCTTTTTCAATGGCTTGGCAAATACTCTACATTCCAGACATTAAAATTGTGATAGCCTAACGAAGGGTCTAAAACGTCCAACAAAGGTTCGTGTCAACGGCTCGAAGGTTCGTATTAACGGCTACAATAATGGCTCAACTAAAACTAATAAAAAACCTTCGTTTATCGTTTTGCGGATTAGACAACCCGGGCCCAGATTGTCTACGCCTCTATCTATTGAAACACGATAGAAACGCACCACAAACACGCTGGTTCCTTCAACTTAAATTTATTTCTTTCCTGATAGATAACTACATTTTCAATGCCAGCCATAATCGCATCTAGACAAAGATACAGAAACCACACTAAATTACTCGTACAAGGCTTCAGCAGCAAATTATCTCAAATCTGTTTTTCAAAGGAAAGTGAACACATTAAAATACAATTTATGTTCGCAAATGTGGGAAGCGAAAGTGCTAATATCATGATGAATGCCTAATTGAGTTTGCATGTTTTGTTTTTGTGGGTGCTTCCTGGCCTGGTCAATCTTTATTATAAGAAAAGAAAATTTAAGTGTTCTTGTTTTCAAAATTGGACCGGAACACTAAAAATGTTACACTGGCAAGCCTCCGTCTGACGATGCTAACTAGTTGGTACTTTACTGACCAATCTACTGAATAGGTACTTACTTCAGGTAAGTAAGTATATTAATATCGATAAAATACCGATATTAATTTTGTCTGGTAATGCAAATAATGAACGTAAGGATTATATGTTTAAACCTTCACGTGCCTGTAATTTCAACGGCATCCACAGTCTTCAAACCGGAACACAGCAAGCTGCTTATGTGAGTGAACTTAGCAGATCATTGTCCAGCAGATCACAAAAAAATGAGAGTTCTATTCGCATGCAGTTGAGTTCTACAGTTCCTGGTACTTTTCAGGAATAGTTCTGGCGTTTAAACCTGAAAAAAGTTACTTGAAAAAATGATCTGCCAACTTCCGGTAGCAGATCATTTTGCAGCAAATCAAAAAAAAAAAGGGTACCATTCACATTAGCCTAAGCTCTACAGTTCCTGATACTTTTCAGGAATAGTTCTGGCAATTTCAGCTGAAAAAACTTATTTGAAAATACAATGTACCCAACTTCTCGTAGCATATCTTTTTGCAGTTATAACAATTTAAACAGTTCCAAAGGGTTACAACTATCACGTATCAAACAGATCTGTATCAGAACTACAATCTAGAACTCAATTCGAATCCAGAACTCACGTTCGAGTTCCAGCAGAGCATGCCTAAAAGTTTGAAAAGTCAAAAAATATATGTTTAACAGTTCGAGGAGGCTAGAACTACCATTATTCGTATAGATCTGTTTTAAAACTACAGCCTAGAGTTCGATTCGAATCCAAAACTCACGTTCGAGTTCCAGAAGAGCATGCCTAAAAGTTTGAAAAGTCAAAAAATATATGTTTAACAATTTGAAGAGGTTAGAACTATCAAGAGTCGTATAGATCTGTATCAGAACTACAATCTAGAACTTAATTCGAAACCAGAACTCACGTTCGAGTTCCAGCAGAGCATGCCTAAAAGTTTGAAAATTAAAAAAAAATATGTTTTACCGTTCGAGAAGGCTAGAACTATCATGATTCGTATCGATCTGTATCAGACCTACAATCTAAAACTCGATTTGAATCCAGAACTCACGTTCGAGTTCCAGCAGAGCATGCCTAAAAAATTAAAAAGTCAAAAAATATATGTTTAATAGTTAAAGGAGGCTAGAACTATCATGATTCGTAAAGATCCGTATCAGAACTACAATCTGGATTTCGATTTGAATCCAGAACTCACGTTCAAGTTCCAGCAGAGCATACCAAAAAGATTAAAAATTCAAAAAATATATGTTTAACAATTTGAAGAGGCTAGAACTATCAAGATTCGTATAGATCTGTATCAGAACTACAATCTAGAACTTAATCCGAATCCAGAACTCACGTTCGAGTTCCAGCAGAGCATGCCTAAAAGTTTGAAAAGTCAAAAAATATATGTTTAACAGTTTGAGGAGGCTAGAACTATCATGATTCGTAAAGATCTGTATCAGAAATACAATCTAGATTTCGATTCGAATCCAAAACTCACGTTCGAGTTCCAGCAGAGCATGCCTAAAAGTTTGAAAATTAAAAAATAATATGTTTAACAGTTAGAGGAGTATAGAACTATCACGAGTCGTATAGATCTGTATCAGATCTACAATCTAAAACTCGATTTAAATCCAGAACTCTCGTTCAAGTTCCAGCAGAGCATGCCTAAAAGTTTAAAAAATCAAAAAATATATGTTTAACAGTTCGTGGAGGCTAGAACTATCACGATTCGTATAGATCTGTATCAGAACTACAATCAAGAACTCGATTCGAAACCAGAACTCACGTTCGAGTTCCAGCAGAGCATGCCTAAAAGTTTGAAAATTCAAAAAATATATGTTTTACCGTTCGAGAAGGCTAGAACTATCATGATTCGTATCGATCTGTATCAGAACTACAATCTAAAACTCGATTTAAATCCAGAACTCTCGTTCAAGTTCCAGCAGAGCATGCCTAAAAGTTTAAAAAATCAAAAAATATATGTTTAACAGTTCGTGGAGGCTAGAACTATCATGATTCGTAAAGATCTGTATCAGAACTAGAATCTAGATTTCGATTCGAATCCAAAACTCACGTTCGAGTTCCAGCAGAGCATGCCTAAAAGTTTGAAAATTAAAAAATAATATGTTTAACAGTTCGAGGAGTCTAGAACTATCACGATTCGTATAGATCTGTATCAGATCTACAATCTAGAACTTAATCCGAATCCAGAACTCACGTTCGAGTTCCAGCAGAGCATGCCTAAAAGTTTGAAAATTCAAAAAATATATGTTTAACAGTTCGAGGAGGCTAGAACTACCATTATTCGTATAGATCTGTTTTAAAACTACAGCCTAGAGTTCGATTCGAATCCAGAACTCACGTTCGAGTTCCAGCAGAGCATGCCTAAAAGTTTAAAAAGTCAAAAAATATATGTTTAACAGTTTGAGGAGGCTAGAACTATCATGATTCGTAAAGATTTGTATCAGAACTACAATCTATATTTCGATTCGAATCCTAAACTCACGTTCGAGTTCCAGCAGAGCATGCCTAAAAGTTTGAAAATTAAAAAAATAAGTTTGCTTAACAGTTCGAGGAGTCTAGAACTATCACGATTCGTATAGATCTGTATCAGATCTACAATCTAGAACTTAATCCGAATCCAGAACTCACGTTCGAGTTCCAGCAGAGCATGCCTAAAAGTTTGAAAAGTCAAAAAATATATGTTTAACAGTTTGAGGAGGCTAGAACTATCACGATTCGTGTAGATCTGTATCAGAACTACAATCAAGAACTCGATTCGAAACCAGAACTCACGTTCGAGTTCCAGCAGAGCATGCCTAAAAGTTTGAAAATTCAAAAAATATATGTTTAATAGTTCAAGGAGGCTAGAACTATCTTGTTTCGTATAGATGTGTATCAGAACTACAATCTAGAACTTAATTCGAAACCAGAACTCACGTTCGAGTTCCAGCAGAGCATGCCTAAAAGTTTGAAAATTCAAAAAAAATATGTTTTACCGTTCGAGAAGGCTAGAACTATCATGATTCGTATCGATCTGTATCAGACCTACAATCTAAAACTCGATTCGAATCCAGAACTCATGTTCGAGTTCCAGCAGAGCATGCCTAAAAGTTTAAAAAGTCAAAAAATATATGTTTAATAGTTCAAGGAGGCTAGAACTATCTTGTTTCGTATAGATCTGTATCAGAACTACCATCAAGAACTTTATTCAAATCCAGAACTCTCGTTCGAGTTCCAGCAGAGCATGCCTAAAAGTTTAAAACTTCAAAAAATATATGTTTAACAGTTTGAGGAGGCTAGAACTATCATGATTCGTATAGATCTGTATCAGAATTACAATCTAGATTTCGATTCGAATCCAGAACTCACGTTCGCGTTCCAGCAGAGCATACCAAAAAGATTGAAAATTCAAAAAATATACGTTTAACAATTTGAAGAGGCTAGAACTATTAAGATTCGTATAGATCTGTATCAGAACTACAATCTAGAACTTAATCCGAATCCAGAACTCACGTTCGAGTTCCAGAAGAGCATGCCTAAAAGTTTGAAAAGTCAAAAATATATATTTAACAGGTTGAGCAGGCTAGAACTATCATGATTCGTAAAGATCTGTATCAGAACTACAGTCGAGAACTCGATTCGAAACCAGAACTCTTGTTCGAGTTCCAGCAGAGCATGCCTAAAAGTTTGAAAATTCAAAAAAAATATGTTTTACCGTTCGAGAAGGCTAGAACTATCATGATTCGTATCGATCTGTATCAGAACTACAATCTAAAACTCGATTTAAATCCAGAACTCTCGTTCAAGTTCCAGCAGAGCATGCCTAAAAGTTTAAAAAGTCAAAAAATATATGTTTAACAGTTTGAGGAGGCTAGAACTATCTCGTTTCGTATAGATCTGTATCAGAACTACCACCAAGAACCTTATTCAAATCCAGAACTCTCGTTCGAGTTCCAGCAGAGCATGCCTAAAAGTTTGAAAAGTCAAAAAATATATGTTTAATAGTTCAAGGAGGCTAGAACTATCTTGTTTCGTATAGATCTGTATCAGAACTACCATCAAGAACCTTATTCAAATCCAGAACTCTCGTTCGAGTTCCAGCAGAGCATGCCTAAAAGTTTAAAACTTCAAAAAATATATGTTTAACAGTTTGAGGAGGCTAGAACTATTATGATTCGTAAAGATCTGTATCAAAATTACAATCGAGATTTTGATTCGAATCCAGAACTCACGTTCGAGTTCCAGCAGAGCATACCAAAAAGATTGAAAATTCAAAAGATATATGTTTAACAATTTGAAGAGGCTAGAACTATCAAGATTCGTATAGATGATAGTTCTAGCCTCCTCAAACTGTTAAACATATATTTTTTGAATTTTCAAACTTTTAGGCATGCTCTGCTGAAACTCGAACGTGAGTTCTGGATTCGGATTAAGTTCTAGATTGTAGATCTGATACAGATCTATACGAATCGTGATAGTTCTAGACTCCTCGAACTGTTAAACATATTATTTTTTAATTTTCAAACTTTTAGGCATGCTCTGCTGGAACTCGAACGTGAGTTTTGGATTCGAATCGAAATCTAGATTCTAGTTCTGATACAGATCTTTACGAATCATGATAGTTCTAGCCTCCACAAACTGTTAAACATATATTTTTTGACTTTTTAAACTTTTAGGCATGCTCTGCTGGAACTTGAACGAGAGTTCTGGATTTAAATCGAGTTTTAGATTGTAGTTCTGATACAGATCGATACGAATCATGATAGTTCTAGCCTTCTCGAACGGTAAAACATATATTTTTTGAATTTTCAAACTTTTAGGCATGCTCTGCTGGAACTCGAACGTGAGTTCTGGTTTCGAATCGAGTTCTTGATTGTAGTTCTGATACAGATCTATACGAATCGTGATAGTTCTAGCCTCCTCAAACTGTTAAACATATAGTTTTTGACTTTTCAAACTTTTAGGCATGCTCTGCTGGAACTCGAACGTGAGTTCTGGATTCGGATTAAGTTCTAGATTGTAGATCTGATACAGATCTATACGACTCGTGATAGTTCTATACTCCTCTAACTGTTAAACATATTATTTTTTAATTTTCAAACTTTTAGGCATGCTCTGCTGGAACTCGAACGTGAGTTTTGGATTCGAATCGAAATCTAGATTGTAGTTCTGATACAGATCTTTACGAATCATGATAGTTCTAGCCTCCTCAAACTGTTAAACATATATTTTTTGACTTTTCAAACTTTTAGGCATGCTCTGCTGGAACTCGAACGTGAGTTCTGGATTCGGATTAAATTCTAGATTGTAGTTCTGATACACATCTATACGAAACAAGATAGTTCTAGCCTCTTCAAATTGTTAAACATATATTTTTTGAATTTTTAATCTTTTTGGTATGCTCTGCTGGAACTTGAACGTGAGTTCTGGATTCGAATCGAAATCCAGATTGTAGTTCTGATACGGATCTTTACGAATCATGATAGTTCTAGCCTCCTCAAACTGTTAAACATATATTTTTTGAAGTTTTAAACTTTTAGGCATGCTCTGCTGGAACTCGAACGAGAGTTCTGGATTTGAATAAAGTTCTAGATAGTAGTTCTGATACAGATCTATACGAAACAAGATAGTTCTAGCCTCCTTGAACTATTAAACATATATTTTTTGACTTTTTAAACTTTTAGGCATGCTCTGCTGGAACTCGAACGTGAGTTCTGGATTCAAATCGAGTTTTAGATTGTAGGTCTGATACAGATCGATACGAATCATGATAGTTCTAGCCTTCTCGAACGGTAAAACATATTTTTTTTTAATTTTCAAACTTTTAGGCATGCTCTGCTGGAACTCGAACGTGAGTTCTGGATTCGGATTAAATTCTAGATTGTAGTTCTGATACACATCTATACGAAACAAGATAGTTCTAGCCTCTTCAAATTGTTAAACATATATTTTTTGAATTTTTAATCTTTTTGGTATGCTCTGCTGGAACTTGAACGTGAGTTCTGGATTCGAATCGAAATCCAGATTGTAGTTCTGATACGGATCTTTACGAATCATGATAGTTCTAGCCTCCTCAAACTGTTAAACATATATTTTTTGAAGTTTTAAACTTTTAGGCATGCTCTGCTGGAACTCGAACGAGAGTTCTGGATTTGAATAAAGTTCTAGATAGTAGTTCTGATACAGATCTATACGAAACAAGATAGTTCTAGCCTCCTTGAACTATTAAACATATATTTTTTGACTTTTTAAACTTTTAGGCATGCTCTGCTGGAACTCGAACGTGAGTTCTGGATTCAAATCGAGTTTTAGATTGTAGGTCTGATACAGATCGATACGAATCATGATAGTTCTAGCCTTCTCGAACGGTAAAACATATTTTTTTTTAATTTTCAAACTTTTAGGCATGCTCTGCTGGAACTCGAACGTGAGTTCTGGTTTCGAATTAAGTTCTAGATTGTAGTTCTGATACAGATCTATACGACTCTTGATAGTTCTAACCTCTTCAAATTGTTAAACATATATTTTTTGAAGTTTTAAACTTTTAGGCATGCTCTGCTGGAACTCGAACGAGAGTTCTGGATTTGAATAAGGTTTTTGATGGTAGTTCTGATACAGATCTATACGAAACAAGATAGTTCTAGCCTCCTTGAACTATTAAACATATATTTTTTGTTTTTTTAATCTTTTTGGCATGCTCTGCTGGAACTCGAACGTGAGTTCTGGATTCGGATTTAGTTCTAGATTGTAGATCTGATACAGATCTATACGAATCGTGATAGTTCTATACTCCTCTAACTGTTAAACATATTATTTTTTAATTTTCAAACTTTTAGGCATGCTCTGCTGGAACTCGAACGTGAGTTTTGGATTCGAATCGAAATCTAGATTGTAGTTCTGATACAGATCTTTACGAATCATGATAGTTCTAGCCTCCTCAAACTGTTAAACATATATTTTTTGACTTTTCAAACTTTTAGGCATGCTCTGCTGGAACTCGAACGTGAGTTCTGGATTCGGATTAAGTTCTAGATTGTAGTTCTGATACAGATCTATACGAATCTTGATAGTTCTAGCCTCTTCAAATTGTTAAACATATATTTTTTGAATTTTTAATCTTTTTGGTATGCTCTGCTGGAACTTGAACGTGAGTTCTGGATTCGAATCGAAATCCAGATTGTAGTTCTGATACGGATCTTTACGAATCATGATAGTTCGAGCCTCCTCAAACTGTTAAACATATATTTTTTGAAGTTTTAAACTTTTAGGCATGCTCTGCTGGAACTTGAACGAGAGTTCTGGATTTGAATAAAGTTCTTGATGGTAGTTCTGATACAGATCTATACGAAACAAGATAGTTCTAGCCTCCTTGAACTATTAAACATATATTTTTTGACTTTTTAAACTTTTAGGCATGCTCTGCTGGAACTCGAACGTGAGTTCTGGATTCAAATCGAGTTCTAGATTGTAGTTCTGATACAGATCTAGACGAAACATGATAGTTCTTGCTTTCTCGAACAGTTAAACATATTATTTTTAAATTTTCAAACTTTTAGGCATGCTCTGCTGGAACTTGAACGTGAGTTCTGGTTTCGAATTAAGTTCTAGATTGTAGTTCTGATACAGATCTATACGAATCTTGATAGTTCTAGCCTCTACAAATTGTTAAACATATATTTTTTGACTTTTCAAACTTTTAGGCATGCTCTTCTGGAACTCGAACGTGAGTTCTGGATTCGAATCGATCTCTAGGCTGTAGTTTTAAAACAGATCTATACGAATAATGGTAGTTCTAGCCTCCTCGAACTGTTAAACATATATTTTTTGACTTTTCAAACTTTTAGGCATGCTCTGCTGGAACTCGAACGTGAGTTCTGGATTCGAATTGAGTTCTAGATTGTAGTTCTGATACAGATCTGTTTGATACGTGATAGTTGTAACCCTTTGGAACTGTTTAAATTGTTATAACTGCAAAAAGATATGCTACGAGAAGTTGGGTACATTGTATTTTCAAATAAGTTTTTTCAGCTGAAATTGCCAGAACTATTTCTGAAAAGTATCAGGAACTGTAGAGCTTAGGCTAATGTGAGTAGTACCCTTTTTTTTTTTTATTTGCTGCAAAATGATCTGCTACCGGAAGTTGGCAGATCATTTTTTCAAGTAACTTTTTTCAGGTTTAAACGCCAGAACTATTCCTGAAAAGTACCAGGAACTGTAGAACTCAACTGCATGCGAATAGAACTCTCATTTTTTTGTGATCTGCTGGACAATGATCTGCTAAGTTCACTCACATAAGCTGCTTAGCGTTAGAACTAGCTATGGTGGTAATACTTCCCCGGACAAGCGCTTTACTAAGAGCTCTACTACTTCTAAAAGAGGTTTATTTTATTGTGAAAGATAATAAATACATTTTGCTTTACTTCCCTCAATTTGTCAGAATTTGTGCATTTCTACCGTCTCAGTCGAGAGCCATCTACCACACCGAGGTTAAATTATACATCTGTAGGTTAAAGAAATCTGCAGTCATTTGCTAACCAGTCCGTCACTTATGAACGCAAAATTTAATTCAATCTTTCTCTAGCAAAGGCAACGAACCAACACAAGGTAATTAATATCTAAGCGCCATCATGATACAAATCAACTCTAATTTAAGTTACGTAGCCCAATTTTATTCTGACACCCGTTATAAAAGATTAAAATCTAAATTTTCCAACGTAATTAAACTTATGATATATAAAGTGTGATATTTTATAATAGAGGAACGCGCGTGACTTAATTTGCGTCAGTCTATTTTTAGACAAACTTTAATCCTCTTTGCACTCTTTTGTTATACTTATCAAGACCAATACACGTTTAAAATATCGTCTCAACGACTGATGATTTAGGCTGTGCGATATATTATAGTCAGTCAGTGTTCCTTTTATTATATTTTCTGATGAAACAAGCGTTTAAATCCAGTTGATGCTAAGCGGTAACCATCACCTATGAAGCATTGCCTCGCGGGTTACCGAGTGGCCAACAATAAATGACCTTGCCTCCAACAACCTTAGCTATACAGGTGCATAGCATAGTGCTTGTAATCATAGCGGCACATATGCCCTTCAAACCGGAACACAGTAATGTGAGCATCACTGCTTAGCGGCAGGAATAGGTACGGTGGTAGTGCTTCCCTGGGCGAGCCTTTCTACAAAAAGCTCTAATAAGCTAGTACAGTGAGTCCTACCTAATAAATACCTTGCCAGTTTTAATATTTTACCTAATAGTTTTCTGAAAAGCCAATGGTCATATTTTTTTTCAATAAGAATCATGCGCGAATCTTCCACTCTTCGCGATTTAACGCTATCACAGGCCAAGATCTTGGATGTGTATCAAACTCAACGTACCATCTCTTCCTGGGCCTTCCACGTCATTGAGTTGCGTTGGGTGGGATCCACTCTGTCGTGGTTTTTGCCCACAGGTCAGTAGTAATAAGTGAAAAAAGGATTCCGCATATTACAGAATCATTGGCATAGGTATAAAGTAAGGAATGGAAAGTACAAAGCCAATTTTCTTTCTAATACTCTTACATTTCATACAAACATGACCTGCCTATCAAATTCTGTTCACCGAACATTCAGTGCATTCAAATTATAGTAACAGGTAATTACACTTAAACAAGTTTTATGCTTCCCGTAATTACATCAAAATTGATACAGTCGGTTACTATGGGGTTATCATTACATTAGGGTAACACTTGGACTGTGAATTAATGCTCATTTGTAAACCGTGTTTAGGGCGTTGTGTAATTATAGTTACACGGGCCTCTTGTTACATTGAGTAACATTATGTCAGTCAGAACTAAATTTTACGAAGGTGATTATGTCAAACACAAAGTTAGAGTTAAAATTTTGGTATAATATATGACATATTTTACTCACCAAGTCTAGCCACAAACTAAGCATAACTTGTGTACTATGGGAACCAGATGACTGATAGAATACTTACAGACTTTATTTTTGTAAATACATACTAAGAATACAATATAATAATACTTGGACAGAGAGTAACATCTACCTATATGTTCATCACACAAATATTTATCCTAAGTAAGATCGAATTTGGTGAAGGCAGAGCTTCTATACTTACTGAGCTGTGAGGCCATTTAATAACGAGTTATTACTGACACTTTAGTGTGGCTAAGTGTAGACCAACCTTTAGATTAGGTACAGTAGGCGACTTAAAAAAGCTATTCAATATCCATTTTCTCTTGAAAAAGTTATGATAGATCTTTAACAGATAGTTATACATAAAAACGGATGCGATAGAATTCAATGTTTTAACTAAAAAAAGCTCGTTAAAAAAAGTTTTAACTATACAAACACGAAAGTTATATCTACTTATGTTGCGGATTGTACTTACTGTTATAATCTGTTCTACCTACAACATAAAACTGTACAATCTTTAGTTAACAAAAACAAAATTATATACAATAAACATTCAAGTACTTTATTATGTGTCGTTAAATATCTCTTTAAGATAATTATAGATCAATTTATTTTAACTGCTGCCAATTATCGATTGTAATTTTTATTGGATCAGTAAAATAGCGATACGATTATAAAACAAGACATGCCAAAAAAATTTACATCATCCATCCTTCATAATCAACAACCAGAAGACTAAATTACAGGAAATAATTTGTGGACACGCGCCGTCTTGCTCCGAATTTGACAAAACAATAATTTGGTATAAAAAGTAATATTGATTTTGGTAGGAGTAGATAAAATGAGAAAATATTTATACATTTTGTGCATACCACTTATAAATACTTTTATTGACTGTAATTTTTTTTGTTATTAAATATACACTAGACATACCTTTTGTAATATTAGAATATTTTTTTATATTCGACTTGCAAATGGCCCACCTGTTATTAAGTAATTACCATCACCTGTGATAATGCTTTGTCTAGCAGGACACGTTCGTTAGAAACGTGCCCTACGATGCATTGCTGTGCTTGCATCAACCTGAAGCATGCAGATGCTCGATGTTCATATTTTTTGAAACTGAGACGAGGTTATAACTAGAATTTAGTTGTCGAAATTGGACTTGTCTGAAATATCAGTTTTAAAGGATACTATTTGGACATTGAAACGATCGAAACTTAAATTTGCCGATATTTCGTTAAAAGAATCAGCCTCAGATGTTTAGCTTCCTGTGCCTGTATTTTCATCTACGGCACCCCCAGCGAGAGACAACCGATGAGATTGGTCCACTATAAAATGATCGATTTTCATTTCAACGGATCATAAATCTTTCACTTTCAAATAGGTCCGCTTCAGACAATGCGACATCGAATTATAGTAATGGTGGCAATTTGTGCCGCTTGCCCCCAACACGGCAGGGAAAGTCGCCGGCACGAAATAAAGAAAATCATGTAAGTTGGGTACATTTGCACGCTCAAACAAGTACCTAGCCAGACAAGTGGTCGTTGTATATCAACAGAACATTGTTCATTTCCTTAAAGGTGTTAAGGTCACTGCTGGGAGATAAAGGTTCTCGAAATCCTATTGCTAAGATGTGCAAGGCGAATAACATTTTGTCTACTCTTTATCTCGAGCAAAATAGATAAAGGTATAGGATTCGTATTCTGTCATCTTCGGAAACACTATAGTTTTTTTAATCTTAATAGTTTTTCTAGTGTTATTTTAGGTTCTGATTTGTAATTTCATTGGTAATTTAACTATAATTACTTGAGGTCTTAGCACAAGTATATATAATATTAATAATAATAATAATAATGCTGGACAATCAGCATCATCTAGCCCCAAGCTAAGCAGAGCTTGTGTTAGGGACTAGATGACTGATATACTTAATACAATACATACACATCGATATTTCGTACATAGATATTTTTTATTATACATAAAACCCGGAATAAATATTTCCAGTTTGTATAAACATTTATCCCAAGGCGGTAATGGAACCCGCAACCTCCTCCGTCGCAGGCGGACATTCGCCTGCCGCGCCACATCGGTCGTCGACACATGTATGAAACTTTATTATTACTAATACTAATAACTTGTACGTTTTTATTATGCCATCCCGTCTTAATAAAGATCTTAGAAATAACAGACGTATTTCATCTTTTCAACTCAATCCTGGCATCAAAGATTGAGATTTTCATCGATAAAACCACTGAAAGAACATGGGATAGAACTAGTTTAAGCGTACCTAACTATTATATTCTTCTCAGACACATCCTTATGACAGCTGTATAATGTACAGAAGACGAATAATAAAAAGAGAAGAAAGGGTATACAACAGTCTATAACGACGGGGCAGAGCGTAGCATGAATACACTTTATATTTGTGCAGTTAACGTTATCAATATTCGAATTACACTGCGCAGCAACCAAGAAATACTTCGCAGTCGAGTTACGCTAAGAATTTTCATGTCGCTTCGCTGCCAGTTATTTTATGATGAGGAACTTTAAAAAATTTGTTTTAATAAGACATCCCAAATAGCGCAAAAATAATAAAAAAAATTATCTGTGCCAAATCCATTTTCTGAAACTTTGGTTTTTGATTTGTTTTTTAGTCCTTTGTAGGTACAGTCAGCTGCACTAAAATGTATACAATTATTCACTTTTAAAATGCTATCACAACATTACTATAAACTTTTGGACAGTAGAATCTCAAATAACATGTAATCAGTTGATGAGTACACTTATTTTTTGCATTTCTGGCCTGAAAATAGTTACTGTTACAATGTGACACTATTTTGAAAGTTACAATTTGTATACATTCTAGTGCAGCTGACTGTACATCACCATTTAGGAGCAGATTGGGCGTAATATTTTATTAATTTTCCTCACTTTGATTTACCATTATCGACAACTATCGACCAATAAAACCCCTGCGCGCGTCGGGTCTGGCTGAGATGCAAGTTAGTAAATATGTACATGTGATATTGAAACATTAAATAAATAAATATTTGCAGATATCCACACAACGCTACCCAGTCCCAAACTAAGCATAGCTTGTACTATAGGAACCACATGATTGATAGAATACTTATGTACGTTTTTTTTTGTAAATTTATACTTAGAAATACGATATAACGCCCAGACACAGTAAAAATATCTGCTGAAGGCTGTGAGCGGTTCTGTGTAGGAGTTGAAAATAATACATAGTATGTAATTATTTGCGTACGTGTCACTTTGAGAGATTGCCCTTAGAAAGTTTAGTGTTGTCGTTAAAAATGCATGAGTGCACTAGTATTCTTGAGATCGCCAACCAGAATGATATCACAATTGCATTACAATAAACTTATACAAGGTGAACGGTTAATAAATTAATAGACTCATAAACTTTATGGTTTTTGAGTTTATGCCTATTTTATTGAGTGTAAGAGTTCATTATAGTATGTGATTCTATTTTGTAAGTTATTTATATTTTAAGTGTGGGTTTGAATGGTGAATATGACTACTTAGTATTTGTTTACACATTGCAAGCTTAGTGATTTCACTAAGGTAATTTTAAATGCAAATATAACTACGTTTACCGCTGAGCTTCATATATGACAACTGCCGCTTCTGAGGAAACCTGAACGTTAATTAAAGCTCTTATCTAGAGGAATAGTATGCAAAGTTACCAGTTTTATCTTCTAATTTTATCTTATAGAATTTCTCTATAAGACTTGAAGATCAGTTATATACTTGTAGATATGAAATTTACAAGACCTATTTACTTGATTTTTGCTCTAAAATAAAAACAAACAATAGTTTGGCATTGGCACTGGAACGCAAAATGTTCATAAAAATATACATAAATTATAGTAATAAGGGGATAGAAAATATGCTTGGAAACTTGGAATTCTACAAAAATAATAAAAAGCCGTAAAATAAGTTAGCGCCACAAATAAAAGAACTTTAAACTCGTAAATCGCAAACGTCTATAGACCAGTAGGTACAACTTGTTATTAGTATTTAGTGATTAACGTGCAGTCAGCGTCAAAAATAGATGAAACGTGTTATTTATTTTAAAATATTTTTTTCTAAAATCTTATTAATATTATAAACGCTAAAGTTTATATGGATGTTTGTTACTCTTTCACGCAAAAACTACTGTATGGATTTTAATGAAACTTTTTAATAATATAGCTCATACATCAAAATAACACAGGCTATAAATTATAAATATATTGTGTAAATTGGTCTTCTTAAATTATATCTTTCTTAAATTATAATTAACATTCTGGAATAAAAAATGAAAACTTCGATCGCAGATAGTCGAGACTCAACATGAATTTTCCGAGCCTTAAGTCTAAAATTTTCAGGTGTACACGGTTTGTATCGAGTATACGGTTCACAGCGTACACTTCAGTCAGAGGTGAGGTGACCTGAGTCAGTGTCAACATCGACAAAAACCTTAATAGATTTCAGAATGTTTTACTAACCACCATTGTAATAAACCTTTTTTTAATAAATAAACACCTATACAAAAAAAACTACCTAAAAACTTTAGGTATTTTACCTAAGTGAAGTTCAAACCTTACTCAAAAATGCGCTTAAAAAAACTAACTACTTTTGTCGATAACTGTATATAGTTAGAAAACGTGAGTGAATTTTCTAATTGACATAGCTTTTGCTCGTTAGCAGTATTGGCACTTGAGTTTGTGAACTAAATGCATATTAAAGTCTAAAGTCTGTTTTAAAACACCAGTGATTGATACTTACACTTCTTCTTTTCATAATTTTTGTTTTCCAATATTCACAGACAAGTGAAAAAAATATAGCAGATGCATACAGTTAAGCGAGTGATATTAACTGCTGGTGAACACCTTTTTGTTTTAAGCTTGGGTGATTTATGGTGGAAGGGACCCATAAACTAAGAATATATCTTTTTGCTTCCAAACTAAAGAAATAAATGTTGATATATAGGTATAATAAGGATTAGATCTCTAGAACCTACCAATTAGTACTCATTCATAATATTTTAAGGATGTCTTACGGGGGTAGACAAAGGTACAGTCAGCTGCACTAGAATGTATACAATTCGTAACTTTCAAAACGGTATCAAAACCTTGTAGTAAACTCTTAAACAGTAAAACCTCAAAAATCGTTAAAATAGCTGATAAGTTCACTTATTTTTGAGTTTTTGTCCTGTAAATATTAATTGTAACGCTGTAAAACCATTCTGTAATTTACGAATTGTATACATTTTAGTGCAGCTGACTGTACGTATTACATTTGACACATACCCATATATTTTGCATCAGTATTCTGTACGTTGCTGCAACTTGGTAGAAGCCATCTGACACAGCTCACAACATCGAGGGGTGAAACCGTCGTCTCCAAACCGGAGGTCTTAGCCGAGATCGAGGACTTCTATGGTCGGCTGTACGCTTCCCAAGTAGCATGTCCTGATCCCAGCAATGAGGATGCTAGAGCCACACTGACCCGCCACTATACAGAAAATCTTCCAGAGATCAGCCTTGACGAGATCGAAATGGCTTTGGGACAGCTAAAAAATGGAAAAGCCCCAGGGGAAGATGGAATCACTTCAGAGCTCCTAAAGGCAGGTAGCTCTCCTGTTCTGAGGGAAATTCAACGTGTTTTCAACACCGTTCTTAACCTTGGGAGAACTCCAAAGGCATGGAGTAAGAGTGTCGTGGTGTTGTTTTTCAAGAAAGGTAATAAAGCTTTATTGAAAAACTATAGACCGATCTCACTCTTAAGTCATGTCTACAAACTTTTTTCCAGAGTGATTTCGAACCGTCTTGCGCGTAGACTTGACGAGTTTCAAACGCCGGAGCAGGCTGGGTTTCGGGGAGGATTTGGCACCATAGACCACATTCACACAATAAGGCAGATTATACAAAAAACTGAGGAGTATAATCAGCCCTTGTGCTTAGCGTTCGTGGACTATGAGAAGGCTTTTGACTCTGTCGAAACCTGGGCTGTTCTGCAGTCTCTGCAACGATGCCAGGTTGACTGGCGATATATCGAAGTGTTGAGATGCTTGTACAATGATGCCACCATGTCCGTTCAAGTCCAGAACCAGCAGTCAAAACCGATCCAGTTGCGCCGCGGAGTTAGACAAGGGGACGTTATTTCCCCCAAATTGTTCACAAGCGCACTGGAAGACATGTTTAAGACGCTGAGTTGGACTAGAATGGGAATCAACATAAACGGCGAGTACATCTCACACTTACGATTTGCTGATGACATCGTCATATTGGCGGAATCGTTGCAGGACTTAACACAGATGATGAGCAGCCTAGCTGTTGCTTCACGACGAATCGGTCTGGGCATGAACTTTGATAAAACTAAAGTTATGATTAACGATCGCATTACCCCAGAGCCGATCACCGTCGCCGGAATGCCTCTCGAAGTTGTGCAGCAATATGTTTATCTTGGGCAAACCCTACGCTTGGGTAGACACAACTTTGAGAAAGAGCTAAACCGGAGAATTCAGCTAGGCTGGGCAGCGTTTGGGAAACTTCGTCAAGTCTTCTCGTCGCCCATCCCTCAATGTCTGAAAACGAAAGTCTTTAACCAGTGCGTCCTACCTGTCATGCCCTATGCTGCCGAAACGTGGACACTAACGGTAGGGACGGTCCACAAACTGAAAGTCGCTCAGCGAGCTATGGAGAGAGCTATGCTCGGAGTTTCTCTGAAGGATAAAATCAGGAACGAGGTTATCCGGCAGAGAACCAAGGTAGTCGACATAGCTCATAGGATTAGTAAGCTGAAGTGGCAGTGGGCCGGCCATGTTTGCCGTAGAACCGACAATCGTTGGAGCAAACGAATACTTATGTGGAGACCACG
The DNA here is from genome assembly GCA_947095575.1 of Electrophaes corylata. Taxonomy (NCBI): domain Eukaryota; kingdom Metazoa; phylum Arthropoda; class Insecta; order Lepidoptera; family Geometridae; genus Electrophaes; species Electrophaes corylata. Next base: position 9,130,354 of record OX352711.1, on the reverse strand, counting down.
TTTAGGTAAGCGTAGTGTAGGACGCCCTCCGGCAAGATGGAGCGACGATCTGCGAAGTGTGGCTGGTAAGCAATGGATGAGAAGAGCCGAAAACCGGGCTCAGTGGCACGCCTTGGGAGAGGCCTACGTCCAGCAGTGGACTGATATAGGCTGATGATGATGATGATGATGATGATGATTCTGTACGTGACGCAGCCATCACCGCTATAGTACTAACTGGTTTCCTCACGATGTTTTCCTTCACTGCTTGAGAGCACTACCAATATTAATTTAAATATGTTAGAAGTGTTCTTATTAAATATGATTGTCAATAAATAATAATCTTTTATGAATCGATAGGGCATTTCTTTCGACACGAACCATTAGACATGTGCTACGGGATAAAAAACAGGATAATAGTAGCTCTTTAAGGGTCTAAACACCGCTTTATGACGCTTCAGGCCTTTCTATATAATACTAATAAATTGTAGTGTTTGTGACCATACGTGCCATGAATATCCCGACCATATTTATATATAGGGTTGCTAGTAGTTATATTAGCCGGAAAACTGTCAGTATTAACAAAAAATTATGCTCAGTATGTAGTAGTGTAGTGTAGTTACAGGCACATGAGGCTCAACATCTGTATGCCTCAGGTTGATGGACGCAGAGCAGTGTATTGTAGGGCACGTTCCTAACTAACATGACCTACAAGGCAATGCTTTGTTATAGGCTATGGTAGCCACTTAACATCAGGTGGGCCATATGCTTGTTCCATCAGCAAATTGCATTAAAAAAAAAAGTAGCCTAGGTACCTAGGTTAGTTGCCCTGCCATTTACGTGCACAATTTGTGTATTTAGGGAATAAATATACTTTCTTTCTTTCTTTAAAAAAAAGCAGATAATATGCTAGTAAAATGTTGTATTCCGTGTTAGTATCATAATAGTAGTCTCTGTGAAAGTCTCGCTTGGGGAAGTACTAAAACCACCTATTTCTGCCGCCAGCAGCGTTGTTGTGTTTCAGTTTGCAGGTGCCGGTGAAATTACAGGCATATGATAACACCTGTATGCCCCACGTTGATATACACAAGATAGTGCATTGTAGGGAATTTTCTTGTCCTGCCAATTTTTTTAATAGCTACGCTTCGATCCACATAGCTCCTATAGCGTGGCCATGCTTTGTTACTACTTTGGTGGAGATTTGAAAAAAATGCTCGCAGATGCGTGTTGAATATCTGTAGATTGCTCTTAAAAATACGTTTTTGGGAGGTTCAAATTATTAACAAAACTCTATCAAAACATTTCATATACCTAATATATAGTTATTAGCAACTCGAAACGAAATATACTTATGTTTTCCGGCTTTTCTTTTTCGAGTGACAGCCATCAGCACAAGTGTTATTATTTATTTTTAAACCGGTAAGAAAATAATATTGGTGCAAGGTGTTGCATGACTGGGAGCGAGCTGTTTTAGAACATGTTTGTGGTTGCAGTCGATAATGAATATGAAGGGTTGCCTTCACCGATACGTGCAGAACAAAAGTTGTCACGGAAAATGTGGTTTATGTGTACTGTCGCGCTAGTAACTAATCGCGCTTATTTTGAACGATAACGCCAAAGCAATAACATAATCGTTAGGTAACTACACTTCGTAGTAATCTATGGAGATCAGAGGCTGTTGTTCACGAAGTCACCCCATTAACAAAAGTCAAAAAATTATGGGATTGATTTACGCTAACATCACGTGGTGTTTTGTCAACGATTCAAGACCAGAGGCAGAATTCTCGCATTTTTTTGGAGCTGAGGCAAGATTTAAACTAGAATTTGACCGTCGAAATTGAGCGTGTCTGAAATGTCAGTTTCAAAGAGCCACATTTGGGAATTGACACGATCGTAAGTTGAATTTGACGATATTTCATTACGAGATTTATTTTATAGTTTTTATAGATATCATATAAACAATGTCCACTAGTTGACTCTATAACTTCTAATCACACCTAGGAACCGCTATCATGTCCTACGTGCCCCCTGACCTCTCTAAGGATGGTCGTAGATTCAAGATAAAACTGCGCAAATGATGAAATTGCACAACCAAGATAACTAGATTTATGAATTTGTGCGAAAATTCCGTAGGACTCATAATTTATAGGATATTTTATGATCGACAGAAATGTTTAAAAGAGTTTGTTTGATTTATGTAACAGTTGTATATTGCGCAATTTCCTTTGCTTGGAACTGTTTCCTGTATGGTTATATTTATTTATATAGCACAGAAAGCAGACCTACTACTAACAGCTGTGTGACCAGTCAATTCAGTCAGTTCAGTAAGTTTATTGGATATATGGTGCTAATACTTGATAAATATTATTGCAGCACATATCTTTGAAGACTTGGTTAATCAAATGCGAGTGTTGGCATTCGCAGTAATCAATTGACTCAATTGACTACTAGTATTTTGTTTATTTCTATTATAGTAGTGACCATTTTAAGATTATAATCCTTGTGTCAAAACTTATCTTGTACCCACGCATGAAGGGTTAATTTAACTTACTTAAAGTCCCTTTGTAATCATTGTCATCGATCAGTGATAACCCAACTCATTTATTATATTTATTTAATTCTTTGTTAATTATTCAGTGATTTTTGTTTTCGCCAGATATGGAGTCAGCTTTTGTTTTGAATTTGTTTATTCAAATTTTATTATTTTGTTTAGCCTTATTTTTCCTAAACTCCTGTTGTTTTCTTTTCCGGCCGTTCATTTGGTTCTGAGCTGTGTATATTTAGTTTTGGTACTAAAATGGTAAAAACAGTCACATACCATAAGCCGTATCTACAAATCACGCTATATCCCACCACATGCCTGAGCATTCTTAAAACTGTTGACTGCAATTTGTAATCGAGTCAATTCCTTGGAATACCCAAAGCTATCTGAAAAATGTTAATTTATCATGATCGTGCTATTATTGCTCTTATTCGAATTAATTAAGCGGTAAATCGGCCTGTTTAAATTCGAAAATAAATTGTTTGTAAAGTATGCGAAGCATTTGTATATTTTCTTTAAGACATTTAGGAGTTTTTAAATGAATAAGTGAGAGGACAAACATATGGCCCATCTGATGTAGAATGGTTACAAAGAGCTATAACAATCACACCAAAGAACAAGCACTGTATTGCACTGGGTCCATAAATTTGTGACATAAACCTTAAACCTCATAAACTTTGAGTAATTTTACTTTAAAAAATTAATGTTATTTATTTAACAAAAAAATATGGTCTTATTTTTTGCATATTGCACCATTATAATAGAAACTCAGCACACTGCATACCAACAAAAATAACTTCAGTGGTTTGGTACTTTCCAAAGCGGTTTTTCAACACAGAAACACTTTCCTGAAAAACAGGGAAAAGGTGGGGGTTGTCCCACTTGCCATAGCGGGATTTTAAGCCGTGTTTCAAGGAACACCTAACAGCCTCATACTCATACAGTGATAATAAATGTATTGAATGGATTATTACACAAGGTGTGTTATTTTTGTAAAGGTAAAAAATATTGAATACAGAGCTATATAAATTGTTTAGGCTCCTGAGCGAGTGAGAGAGTTTTTAAATGAATTATTCTTTTAATAATAAAGACATTATTCATTTCAAGGATGTTAAAACTGAGACGGACTTTTGTCTTACTATAAAATAAATATTTCTTTTGCAGTTCCTGCTTGTAAAAAATAAAATAAAAAGAGTTATTTTTAAATAAAAACCGTGTTCAACTATTTATTTGTTATTTATTACTAACATCCTAACTGGGAACGCCCATGAACAATCTTGTGTCATCAATGTTGTAAAGTTATATTGTTTCTAATTTGCCGTGAAAGCTACGTTTATGAGCTACTAACATAAAGTAATATTTATAACCCACCTTGTTAAAATAATATACCTGTGTAGCTTAGTACTACTATCATACATTTCGTGTTGTTTAATTTTTTGTGAATCAGCGTTGCATAATTTCATATTTAAAAAACTTTTATTCATGGTCTATTTAAGAGCGGTCTTGAAAACTTGCAAATGATTTATTTTCAGCCATATTATTGATGTAACTTTGTAATTCTTTATATTTAAAAAACAATAAATAAAAACTACTTTAAAATCCCAATTGGCTTCTTCACTTACGTATACATACGTAAAAACTAAAGTAAAAAATCGTCATGATATTTTTTTAACAATCGAATTGAAATGTATCTATTAATTTGACATTAACTGACATAATTAAGAACGTTTGAGACGATAGAAGCTGAAGTCATAAGTCCACCATAGCGGGACAGGCTAAATAAATTAAATCAAGGATTTGATTTCAGCAATCTTTGGATGCAACATAGCTTAAATTATTTTTCCACAACTATTTTAATTTCTAGTGTGTAATTTCATTATCATCTTTTATTGCAACTTCCTAATGAGTTTTGGCCCACCTGATGTTAAGTGGTTATCATTATCTATGGCGAAGCGTTACCTCGCAAATCTGCGATGTACTCTTCTGTGTCCATCAACTTGAGGTTTACTGGTGTGTACACATGTGTCTGAAACTCTCCCACCATTCCTTCTAACTACGCTTAACCAACTTTACACTTAAACACAAAGAAAAAGTAATCGGAACAAAAGTGTATTATGTGCCATCCAGTTTTCCTGGACGATTTTTTTCGTATAGTTTGGCAGAAAAACGCCTTTTTGGTTTCAAAGTCACGACAGCCAAACTCTTACTTGAATAAAAAAGATTTCATTTAATTTACAAGTGCGAACAAGGGCAATGGAGAAAATGAATAAGAATTTAAAACAAAAAAAAATATCTTTAAGCTCCGAGTGTTTGACATACGTCGGTACAGCACCTGGTTTAACTGATAATGAACGTTAAATAGGTATCTTCCTAGATAGTTACATGTCTACCTACTAAATATCATGTACTGAACTGACACCAAGTTGACAAAGCACTATGTATTTAAATAGAATAAATTGGGTAAGTGTGGTAGAACATTATTATACCTAGTAGTTTTTTTTATATTATTCTTTTTTTTTATAGACAATATCAAAGAATCTTAAGTAGGTAGTAGGTACAACAATTTTGGGGAGATATCTACTGTGCCTACGGAAGAAAGTCGTGAAGCTATTTAATTTATTTTTAATTTCCGTGTCTAGTCTGTACCATTGATTGTCGTCGTAACCTTTACGCATTTTGTCAATAACCTTTTTTATTAAATTTTATATTGTTTGGCGTGCGTATTACATGTGATGGATATAATGATTGTTTGTCACGACAGTGTTTATTTACATCTTTATCATGATTAGTTACATCTTTTCTTTTTGGTTATGTTCAGTCCAGCTTTGATAGACTAACCGCTTTATGAAAGGTCAATGGCACGGTGATTGGCAGTTAGAGATAATGAGCAGTGGTTATTCACCGATTAATATTAAACATATAATTTAAAGATTTGCAATAATCACTAGACAAAAAAATTAACGAATCACGCCCACAAATTATTGGGATCAATTTTATTTTTAATTTGAACCGCAAAAAATGCATATTGAGTCATGTTATAGTATGTAAATTCAGTATCATACAATTTATTATAATATAGTCTTAGTATATAAAGCCGTTAGTTATCTGTTAATCAATCAATATACTCGCAAATTCTAGAAGCATGAAATGATATCTATTTCTTTATTGAAATGTACATGTACTTAAAATATTTTACTACCTAGAGATATAATATACAATGGTCTTACTTATAAGAATGTTTTAGATAAAAACTACATAAACCACAATAGCATAGATGTGAATTGGGAGTGAGTGTGTATGTTTGTTTCCACATATCTCCGCGATGGCTTAAAATAGATTTAGACAAAACTTCAGAGTATACCTATAATTTAGAGCCTCGAAAAATGTATTCACTATAGGTAATTTTTATCTGGATACCATGCAAATACAGGTGCAGAAAGATGTTTGTTATAATTAAAAGCAGTAATATATAAAAATGTACGAAGAATAATTATTTTGTTGTCAGTAGTTTCCAACAAAAAACATCAACGCGCTAGTTTGGGATTAAATTGTAAAACAATATACGCGAATAAATTGTATAACAGTGTGTAGTGGTACTTAGAATAACTGCGCATTATATTAGATACCTATTTTTCATTTTTTTGTAGCTATGACATGTTCTTTTAATACTCGTATCTACACATTCTCATTATCTTCCTGCCTTTATCCCACTCTAAAGGGGGCTGGCACAACAGGTTTTTTTTTCTTCCACTCTCTTTTATCAGTCATCATCTCTGTGTTCACTACTTTCTTACTCATATCATCTTTCACGCAATCCATTCATCTTTTTGGTCTTCCTTTAATTTTATAACTATCCACATCCATATTGAACACTGGCACTTTAACTTACCTGTTATGTCAATAAATAAATATTTAATTTCATAGATGTATTCATTTTTCATTCATTTCATAGATGTATTCTTTCCTGTTTGACTTTTTCTCATTTCAGTACAATCCTAGGAAAGTCACCGTCAGATTTCACATATAACCATTGTGTGAGAAATATCTATGGGATAAGAAAATAACCAAACGTTTCTCACGCTAAATGCCTTTATAAGTCTAGTCAGGCTACGTATATCCATACTATTAAAGCTATATGATGATTATACGATTCTGATGGCTTTTTCTCTGATCATAATTCTGAAACCCTCGGCGCCACTACGGGAGTTCTTGTAAATATTGTTATGTGCATGATGTCTCATACAAATGTAATGAATAACAGTGTTTGCGACTAACTGATAAACAATTAGATATTTCTTATTCAAGGAACGGACATAAACATACAGAATCATCGTGTTTTAACGTGGTTTCTAAATAAAGATTTAGCTCAAAAAAATTACAAAGGTTGGGCCGTTGGTGTTACCGTATGATTTTTTACTTCTCTAAACAAAGACCCTAGTTGGTGGTCCGTAATTACTTATCTCTTAATGCTGGCTGTAGGTACTTTTACAGGCAACTCAGGTGGTTGTAAAACCGTAAATAGAATCATAGATTAAATGCTCTCAGAATCAGAGCAATACGTGATTGGTAATTGCTTTATCAGTGAACCTATTTCAAGGGTTTTAATAGGGTTGTCATAAGCTAAAACGGTAGTTTTTTGTCTGGTTGTATGGAAATCGGATATTTATCATTAACCTTAAGGTAATATCTGGTTTCTAATAATGTAACTAATGGTTTGCAATCACGTCATTAAAAAACGAATAAATCTTTGTTTTTATTCAATCTGTAAAAATGATCACAATATTTGTTATGACTGGCTGACTAACATAAAGACAACGCACAGGGTATTCATTTTCAGGGTATATTTGTCTTGGTGCGTAAGGGTAAACTAAGAAAGTAGTTATCGATGTGTCAATTAGGCAGGATAATTTTTTTATAATTGATATAGACAGATAAGTAGATATATTTTTGTTGATACTTGTATTACATTTAATTATCTTTACAGATCAATACTATTTAATAACGTTGAATTATACAGTAAAATTTTATACTTAGAAAAATGAAATATTTATTTTCAGTTAGTGGCGTCCCTATTCAAGAAGGGATAAGGACCGGTAGGCGAGTAGTTTTAGCGGAATGTCGTCGCTAGCCCATTGCGATAACCTTGAGCTTAGGGCATGACTAAATACATGGGGAAGCGATTTTCATTTATTTTTTTAGCAAGCCAATATCCATAGGACATCAAGGCTCAAGATGAGTTATTTACAAAAAAATAAATTGTATCAGTCATGTTTCCTATAGATCAAGCTAAGGTTAGCAAGCTTTGGTAAGTTGTGGCTAAATCATGCTATCTGAAATATTTACCAATTTATATATTTTTTTAATATTATACGTAATATTAACGTATATTAAATATTAAATAGTGAAGCGGTACATTTGTGGCTCAGAGCCTTACCACTTGTCATGTAATGACTAACAACCGCAAATTTTAAGCATTGTTTAAATTTTATAAGTGTGCAGAGATTTTACCTGATGTCGGCAGCTCTTTTGTCTGGAAGAAATTGCTGCTGAGCGATAAGGTTCCCATTGTACTTTCCATTTTATATTTGTGTTTTATTTTTATTTTTTCTTATTACTTGTGGTTTGTGTGTATGTACGTACCTACAACATAGTTTTTTATTCATTGTTTCAATCATTATTTTTTGTTCATGATTATGACTGATAGGGAATCTTCCAGCCATTAAAAACTTAAGTGAAACCTAAAAACCTTTATTTATTTATTTATAAAGGGAGATATTATCGCTATTCTTACCGCCATATCTCAACTTACAGATATCGTGACCGTTCTACCATGGCGTATCGCGCGAATAAATCCGCTCAGCGACTTAGTAACTACAACATATTCTACAGCGGGGCTAAATCAACTTGGTAGCTAACTCATCGACGCGTCTACGGTACTTTGATGGGCGTACTCAGGGTGGGGGTTATTGCAACTGAATTTCCTTTAGGCGCTGAGTTGCCTCGTTATTAATTATAATGCTGGACAATCCACACAGCATCATCTAGCCCCAAGCTAAGCAGAGCTTGTGTTATGGGTACTAGATGACTGATATACTTAATACAATACATTACATACATATACAGATATTTTTATTATACATAGAAAACACCCAGAACTCCCGGAATAAATATTTGCAGATCGTACAAACATTTATCCCAAGGCGGGAATCGAACCCGCAACCTTGTTTTACTAATGACCTACATCTATGTTAAATTGCCTGCATCATTTTCTATTTATATTAAAAATAATATTATGCAAACTAATTCACGGCCCACCCGATCGTAAATAATCACAGCCGCACAGAAACAACAACAAGTGTAGGTGCGTAGTTTTTGGGTCCTCTACCCTGATACTTATTTAGTAGTAAGCAGGCCTTTACCTCTCTATTAGAATTTGAAGTATGGGTGGAATACATTTAAATAATTATTATTTACAAAAAAAAAACTTAAATAGCAGGTTTTTTAACAACCCCTAAAAGTAACAGTCCTGACTACGTCCCTTGGATATATACAGGTGCTTAGCTATCTTATTTCTAGGAACACCGCACCTCTGGCATATTATGTGGAGTATCTTGTATAGAAAGTATTAGTATTAATCAGGTGGATTCTTTAGTATTTTACCGAACAAAAAGTGCGAAAATAATAGATAGCTGTTGGGGAATTCAGTCGTTCTTCTGAGACCCGCCAGGAAAATACATAATGAACACAACAATCAAACTAACATCTTACTGTGTCTGTAGTTTTTTTTTTTATACTAATTCTGATGGAACCTGATGTTAAGTGGTATCAATACATTGCGTTGTAGCTTACGCACATTAGGTACGTGCCCAACGAAGCACTACTCTGCGTTTACCAACCTGAGGCATACTGGTGTTAAGCCCCATGTGCCTGTAATTTTACCAGCACCCACACCCTTCAAACCGGAAGTCAGCAATGCGAGCATCACTGGTTGGTACACTACCAGATTCGAACCTACGACCTTAGGACCAGAAGGCGGGGTTAATCCCACTAGACCACCAGTGCTCTTGAATAAATAATATTTTTTCTGGACATTTTTACACAACATCATCTAGCCCCAAACTAAGCATAGCTTGTACTATGGGAATCAGATGACTGATAGAATACTTATAGGTATACTTTTTTTTTGTAAATACATACTTAGAATACAATATAACATCCAGACACAGAACAAACATTTACTTTCATCACACAAATGTTTGTTCTCAGTGGGGATCAAACCCACCACCTACAGCGCAGAAGGCAGGGCTACTACGAACTGAGCTGTGACGACTGCCAACGCTGTCTTTATAAACGACTAGCGAAAACGAGTGGATATTTTATACTAAGAACTCTGGAGGGATATCTACCGTGCCTGGGGATTAAAGCCGTGATACTATTTATTTTTCTTTTTTATACGTTTTCAGGAAGAACGATTTTGAGCCTTTTCCATTCAACTTCCAGTGATCCTAACAGTATCGTCGGTCGGTCCGTTGGGTGGGAGGGTGTCCTAAAGTAGCCTAAACCATGCTATTCCACTACACGAACAAGTTCAAAATTTAATCGAAATCGGCTCAGCCTATGCTCTACTTATATCTATCTTCTATAACGTTTATTTAAACGACTAAAATGCTCACGCCTTTGTTTTAAAAGATTAATTGTTTCCCCTGTTAAGTATTTTCCAGAACCCAGTTCGTCCAAGCAGCCAACCATTACACTGATTAGTGCGCAGCCGTGATGAATGCGCAAGCGCAACTCTGATATTAATAACAAACAGATAATGGAGTGGCGCTAATAGCTAGAGGTATTGGAAGCACTTAAGATTTAATAACCTATTTATCTTCTCACTCTCATGACTAAAGAGTATAGTGCAACAACATTTGTTTTTATACTTAACTGGCTACTGAAAATAAAACAATTAAAACACAATAATAACAAATTAATAAAAAAATCCCCAGTTTTTTTTTAAGTTTATTTATTGATTGCCAACATGTACATACATTTCAAATCTACAGGACTATTTAAATCACTAATAGAAAGATAAGAGAATTTAAACGATTTCAAAAGGTGGCCACCAACTGGAAATGTAGAACATGCCAATTCTACTTTACATGACTTGACGACTGATGTGGCGAGGCGGGCGAATGTCTGCCTGCAACGCAGGAGGTCGCGGGTTCGATTCCCGCCTTGGGATAAATGTTTGTACGATCTGCAAATATTTATTCCGGGTGTTCTGGATATTTTCTATGTATAATAAAAATTATCTATATATGTAATGTATTGTATTAAGTATATCAGTCATCTAGTACCCATAACACAAGCTCTGCTTAACTTGGGGCTAGATGATGCTGTGTGGATTGTCCAGCATTATTATTATTATTACATGTAGGCATTTATTGATTAAACCAATGTTACAGTTGCAGACAAAGTCCTATATTAGGGCTAACTGTAGGTATGTCAGGAGTCAGTCGATCAGATAATTTTCTTGACTAATCTCCTAGGCTTGGTAACATGGTACCTGTATGAAAGTGGTCTTTAAGATTTCATGCCTTTTTTACTTTGACTTTGAGAGTTCTTTATCAAAATTCGATACCCTTAGAATTTTCCAAACTAGATACTGGCTAGCCTAGTTTTAAAACACCCAGTTCAAAACCAAAGAATAAGTAAGATACGTTGATAACGAAGAAGTTTCATGCCTACAAGGAAAACAGATATAACACAGATAGGATATAACACAGATAGTAAAAAATGTACCTAATGACAAATTCGTGACTGCACGAGAGTAATGCGACAGCTTACCTATAATACATTACTATCTACCCGCTAATCCGTAAAACCGGATAGACTATTTTTGCACAACAAAAACTGTCATTAGAACATAAAAAAATCATTTGCAAATCTTTTTGAATAAAAACTTGAAGATCTTGCTATTGTTAGGCTATTTAATAATAGGTACAACAGATTAGTGGCTATAAACATCATGAAAACGTTTTAAAGTAATCATTTTTTGGGGTCCGAAGTCTGACCAGAAACCCGTTTATTTTTGTAATTTTTTCATGTTAGCAAAATCCTCCTCTCCTTCTAAAATAGGACTCTTCATGTGGTGTACCATGACCGTAGATATTGTAAAATGGGATCAAGAGAACCCACCAGAAGATGAGCAACCAAGCAGCGTTGCTTTATTCCAGTTTGAAGGGTGTGAGTGCCGACGATATTACTGGTATATGAGGCTTAATACCTCTATATCTCAGGTCGATTGACTCGAACCAGTGCACGTTCCTAACAAACATGACAGGCAAGACAATGCTTTGTTATAGCTTCTGGTAACCACTTAACATCAGTTAGGCTTCATCTGCTTATTCCAACAGCAAGGCGTATAAAAAAAACTTCTCACTCCATACCACTATGTACGAGACCGGACAGTATTTAAGATGGAGTAGGTTCACCCAGCATCCTCATCACTTAGTAGTCTTCTCAAGCTTTGCTTTCTCAATGAAAACGTATATTTGACACATTTGCTGTCGTAATTTTTTGCTTCGACTTACTGACTGACATAACGCATATCCTAAGCAGGTGGTAGTACTCTTCAAATTTTCAGGGTATATTTCTCTTAGTGCGTAGGGGTGTACAACAAAATAAGCTCCTAAAATTCAACCCCTATAACTACATCGCGGGTTGAAGTTTGTAGGAATACATTGCACGCGTTTAAAATCCTTTCATATAAATGCATGTATGTCACGGTACTATAGAATTCCAATTTATTCAGAGCGGGCGAACGTTTGATGATTGTTTAATTGCTTTTCACTTCCTCACACTTTCTTTGGCAAGTCCTTCGCTTGCTAAGTAGCACGTGCTCCTTACATTATTCACGGCATTGTGTAATTACAGACAAACCTACTTACCAATCGCCATAGCGTGTGGTTTGCCTACTTAGAACTTTGTTCAAGGAAGTTCTACCACCGTACCTTCTTTTTACGAAGAATCTTTATCCTGACTGTTTTCTTTCTTTTTTCTTTCTAATCTACAGTTTTCTTAAAAACTATAACGGAAGACAGAGTCGAATTTTATCTTTGTAAAATTTTTTTTTGTTAAATAAATATTGCATTTGTAACTGACTTTTTTAAGATACAGTGAAGGTAAAGTACAGCTTAAGCCGTAGGTCATAGAGATTATACATTTTATACAGTAGATTTATTCTCAGTAAAAACTGCAGTAACCACGCAGACGAAGTCGCGAGCGGGTCAGCTAGTCGGAAATATTTAGAGAAAACAAATCAGCAAACAGATGAGAGATAGTCACACCTCGAACATTGTATTGTAATACATCTGATACCACCTTGTCATATTAAAGTAATGTCGAATTAATTGTGAGTTATGCTTTCTAGTTGCAGATTACTGTTGTTTTGTTTAATGGGATTAAGAATGATTAATTTAGAGCGTTATTTAATGGGGTATACGAGTTTAATTGCAAGATACGTGTAGATTTAATGAGTGCGTACCATAACATGTGATTTCAGGCTTATCGGTGTTTGGCATCTTATAACTGGAGCAATACAAAAGAAGATATACTTTTCTTAAAACTTTTTTCTATTATTCCTTACTTAAACTTACTATCAGCGACGGCTTTAGTGTTCTTTTTAACTAATCTATACTGATTATAAGATTTTCTGACTGACATGTAGACTTGAACTTGAAATTTTCATTGTTTATTTGTCTTGGTGCGCGATGTACTAGGAAAGTAATTCTAGATATTCAACCCCATTTAAGTACAGTGTGATGTAATGATGTCAGTCAGGAAAAAGATTCTTAGACCCGCTTGAACAACGATCACGTTTGCAAGCTAATTACGTTTAACATCTTGCACAAAGAAAATTAAGACGCTATTACGCAGACATTTAACATGTTTATTTTGGTAAACTTGATTAGCTAAATTAATTTAAATCAGGTTTTTGTGCAAGCGGGTCTTATTATTGGTATATAATATGTATCATTTATATTGTGTATTCTTTGATACTAATATAATTATCGATTGCTTTTGACTGATAAAGCTTGAATATCGAAAACCCAGGCTTATAATTAAAATGTAGACCTAACTTAAACGTCTGGTCAAATATAACTACGTACTAAAGACACAAGTAATTTGCCTCAGATAAAAATAATTTAATGATAGCTGCTAATCCTTTTTTTACTGACTGTATACACAGTGTCATCGTGTTCATTAGCCGTAGTTCACGACGTATGGGCGTCTTCGTTTTCTTCGCTTCTCGACAGACAATTCTGCCCAGTGTCAAGTGAATAAATTAGTAAGTAGTAGTAGTAAATTAGTAGTAGGTAATAAATTAGTAATAAGTTTAACTTTTTTAGTTTAACTCTGTCAAAAAATGTCAAGTCAATATTTTTTCGAAAGGACTAAATGCTGGTAGTGCTGGCGATTATCAATTTTGCAGAAATAAAATTTTTCATTAAATATTTGCAGATCGTACAAACATTTATCCCAAGGCGGGCATCGAACCCGCAACCTCCTGCGTCGCAGGCGAACATTCGTCCGCCGTGCCACATTGGTCGTCAAACATGGTTTAGACCCTCTATTTAAATTCACTATCCAATTTCCTACTTGTAATGTCTTAACTTAGTGGAGTCGTTGATCACCTAGTGCTTATCTTAATGTCCGATCATTTTCTATGATACTTATCTAGTCGATCGGTAGATTTTTCGTGACAGTTACAATATAGGACCAATCAAAAAGGGTTACTTACTAGAAATTAACGTAAAATTGAATCGAGTGTCGTTATTTTCGCTCTACTTATTCATCCACATCTATATGGCCCCTATTGAGTGATGGAATTATTCTACGGTCATATTTACCAGTCAACTGGATGAATTAATAAAAGTTGTTTGCCATTTATTTTGAATGAAATGATGGAATTTCTCTTCAAAATCTAAGGGAAATATTTTCTTTAAAATCAGGCTACCACATTACTATGTTGCACTTTCATTTTAACTGTTTACATTTTGTGCTAAAACCTCAAGTAATATTGTTAACGCCACTGAAATTACGCAACAGCTGAAAATAACACAAACAATTTAGAAATAAAAGTATTATAAATAGATATAATACATTACATACAATGTAATGTATTGTATTATGTATATCAGTCATCTAGTACCCATAACACAAGCTCTGCTGAGCTTGGGGCTAGATGATGCTGTGTGCACTATTATTATTCATTATTATTCATTACAAACTGTATCACTACGGCATAAGGTCAAACGAAATAAAAAAACAGTTTTTCAGCAAAAATATGCACGCGTCTGCGTTGCCTTGCCAGTGTGTCCGAAACCTTAGACCGCATCGCATAACACCGACAAATAAACAATATTTTCATAAGGTAGGACATCGAACTACCTATTTATAACGGCATTATTTTACTACCCACTCTATAGTATTAATAGGTTATTTAGTATTCAAGTCATGTTCCAGACTGGCAGTGGCCTGGATAGGACGCCGACTTCAAGTTTTTATAGCAGCTTCACCGGCGTCAAATGTTTTTTGTTTGCAGATTATATTGTTAATTTGAGAACATCTCCGTTATATTTCCGAAGCATAGGGCTATATGCTCAGAAATGATAGATACCATTGATAGAGATGACGTCACATTTCAGATGACTAGGGCAGAACCACCAAATATTCAAAAACAAGTTTTCTTAAATTTGTTAGTTTTTGTAGTATAGTAGACAGCCGTCACAGCTCAGTTCGTAGTAATCCTGCTTTGTGTGCTGTAGGTGGTGGGTTCGATTCCCACCGAGAACAAACATTTGTGTGATAAATATAGATGTTTGTTTTGTGTCTGGGTGTTATATTGTATTCTAATAATGTATTTACAAAAAAAAAGTATATAAGTATTCTATCAGTCATCTGGTTCCCATAGTACAAGCTATGCTTAGTTTGGGGCTAGATGATGTTGTGTAAAATTTCCACAAATATTTATTTATTATTATTATTATAGTGCTTACCTGTACTTAAGGAAATCACAAAGATATTTATATTATACCAAAAATTATTCTCTCGATTAGGATTTAAACCAACCGACCAACTGCGCTACCGAGAGTTCTACCTACCCTAGTGGAATAAAGTCTGGGATGTTTATAATACGGTATTTTAGCGACCGTAGTTCCATCTACATATCCAACGATATACTATAAAAGCCTGCTCGATAACCACTCGAGGAAATAATTTTTGGGATAATATAAAAACCTTTGTGATTTCCCAAATTATGAAATTAAGCACGGTAATATCTCTCGTCGATTCAACTGAATGCAATTTTGGTTATCAAGGGGAAGGTCATGGGTTCAAATCCCACTCGAGGGAATAATTTTTGGGGTAATATAAAAAAAAATCTTGATCTTTCAAAAATAAGGCAGTTTGTAAATAAATATATTTAAGAAAATTGATTGCCTCACCTAATTTTCAGTCGTCGAAACTTCAGCTTACGAAGGCACCAATCTTGACACCTGAAAAAAAAAACATCTTCATGTTAAAAAAAACCGGCCAAGTGCGAGTCGGACTCGCGCATGAAGGGTTCCGTACCATTATCTATAATAAAAACGGTATCAGAATCACTTTTGCTGTATGAGAGCCCCCTTGAATATTTATTTTGTTCTGTTTTTTAGTATTTGTTGTTATAGCGACAAGAAATACACCATATATAACACATGAACCATATTATGTCTTGTAAACTACCACAAAATTACAGGCACCTGAGAAATTAACACCTGCATGCCTCAGGTTGATGGATATAGTATACGAAGGTTCCTCCCTCAGTAAACCTACTACTTCGTGAAAATCGATAGAAGTCAGTAGCTCGAAGTCGGTTCAAAGTGTTTTTCCTGGAAATATATGAGTTATGTCCAGCAGTGAACTCATTGGGACTGGTGATGATGATATATAATGAAAATACAATGTTCCTGTTTATTGTAAGCAGGTACTTGTGTCACGTTGTTTCTTTTTCCCTACTTATTTTTTACCTTTGTTTGTATGCCAACCTATGTACCTACTTTTTTTAGATGTAATTTTCCTTATGTGTGTGTGTGTAAAATAAACGTATATTCTATTCTATTCTATTCTATTCATATATCAATGTCAGGCACCAATAATATGCAAAACCAGCCTACTAGCAAACCAGGCTTCGAAGCTCGCCAATCACGTGTGAAGCGACAGATCTCGTGAATAATTACAAAACGAAATCAGAGCAATGGTGCTTCTAAATTCGTAGCACGCAAGGTCGTCGATAAGACGAGGACTTCTTGTGTTTATAGATTGTTGTACCAAAAAGGAGGTTTTATTTATAAATACTTTTAATTATGAGTCTGCCAGACCTGCCAAATAAATAAATTTATATGTATTTATAAGAACTTGTGTCTTACTACTAGACTGTCTACTTATAGACAACGCACAGCCGGCTGTAGAACTTGGTGCGTAGAGATGCACTAAGAAAGGGATTTCCATAATTCAACCCCTAAACTGGTACAGCGCGGTTAGTAATTTGTTTTAAATAACTTCACGTGGACGAAATTAGTAAATATCTACACATAAAAGGAAATCATGTTAGTTACACCACTTATAACTCAAGAACGGCTGGACCAATTTTAATTATTTTTGTGTGTCTAGGTTTATCTTCGTCCGGAATAGGATGATAAGTAATAAAAATAAGGCGGAAAGAAGTTCGCGGAGTCAGGTAGTTGAATATAAATAAAAATATATATTCAATAACATAAATATTGACACGATTACTGTGTTTTAATAAAAACCTCTAAATACTCTTCTCTTTTGACCTGGTAGACCCCATGAAACGTGTAGAGGAGGCTTATGTCCATCATTGGAATTTCACAGTCTGTTGACGATGATGATGACGATGAAAGTACCAACAATAAACTTCATCAGATTGATAATGATGCAGTTAAAGCCCCAGATGCGTCAACAATCAGCTGGTAGTGCTTGGTTCTTCAGATCGCAAATCACGATAATAAAATGGAGCCCAATAAATCGATGCCGAACAGTTACCTGCATTCACGAAACCGTCTTTACAATTAGTCAGGCTTTGTCATCCTCAAAGGCTGAAAACGTGACATGGTTTTGGAAATTGCGTGCAAGGTGCCTAATTGAACTTGTAGGACAAGTGGTTTACCGTTCCCATGTGATCCATATTCTAGTCTAGACGCCACCGTAGCTATTTATTGATCGAGCGAACAAAGCGAGTGTAGATTTTTAATAACTTGTACGAATTGACGTACGTTTGTCCGAGCATTGAACTATCATCCGATTTGCATAAAATACGACAGGTTAGTTGTACTATCATGATAACTAAAAAGCGATGCGATAAGTAAAACCTACGCATGTTTGTCAGCCTGACAATGAGTCTCATCATCGTCATCAACAGCCTGTAGAAGTTCACTGCTTGACATACGCTTCCCTCATACGTTTCAAAACGTTTTTGAGCTCTTTTTATCCATCGCCTTCCCACGATCCTAACAATGTCATCCATCGGGTAGGAGGGCGTCCTACGTTTCGTTTTCCGGTTCTTGGTTGCCGTTCGAGAACCTTTGTTCCTCAGGGGTTGTCGGTTGTCGGTTTCTCATTACCACTTCAACTTGCTGATTCTGGTTTGGTTTTTTTTTCCTTTTTTAGATATCATTTGAACTTGATTTCATTTTGAAGCTAGCTGATATATAACTCTTCCTCACACACAACGCAATAAACCTCGTATTTTGTACCTGTTCTAAACAACTTGCTATCTATCTTCGTTTAATCCAATCGAGTAGGTAGCGGTTACAGATTGAGAGGCTAAATAGCCGAGCTTAGAGAGTCTAATTGCGTATTTTACATATAAATTGAGTTTCCTTTGGTTGTCCAACACTGTTATGCCCCTGTGTCGATGTTAACATGGGCTTTCTGCACGCGAACCTTAGGTCTGGGTTACTTGAGATAGCGGTTTCGGTATTTAAGCCAAACATTTTGTTAATATGTAAGCACAACCTCTGTTCAATAGCCGTGGTTTAAGGTATAAGGTATAGTTAATCAGAGATAATTATACCTTCTAGCGGCCGCTTGCAGTTTCGCCCGCGTGGCAGTTTTTCCCGTTCCCGTTATTTATTCAGGATAAAAAGAAGCCTACCTATATGTTAATTCAGGTCGCAATCTATAATCATTACAAATTTCATCTAAATCGGTCCACTGGTTAGAGCGTGAAAGAGTAACAAACATCCATCCATCCATAGTAGGGTTTTCTACCTTATACCTTTTGAGCCACTTCTTATGACGAAGTGGAACAATAAACATCATGAGTAATAATCATTTCTCGTATCCTTCAAACATACCACAAGAAGCCATATTGCAATAAAAAGTATTAACAGATTATAAGGGAATGTATCTCCTTTACCAAGCATGAAGGAGTCTATTTAGTTTTTTTTTATTTTGTCAATTTACAAATAAAAAAAAACTATGGCTCAAGTAAGGGACTTTTGCTCAGGAAAAGCTAAAAATTAAAGAAGCAGAAAAGTAGTTACATGTACGTTCAAACATTACATACCCATATTTTGCCGTAGTTGGTATATGTATAGCATTTTTTTTAATGTTGCTAAAGAGGAGGCTGATGTTGCTGAATGTGGGCTGATACGATAAATAGATAGATTATTGCTCTAAATAAAATTATAAAGTGTGTATAGGTACATGACGGGCGTCGTTAGCTTGGGAATTTCTGGATTAGGAGCGATTTATGGTGGAGAGTTTATTCTACTGGTTTACGAATAGGGACACGAGATAGAAAGCATGCTTATAACATTGTTGCATATGTTTTAAAACTTGTGATGATAAAACCTAAAAAAAATTTAAATAGCGAAATTTTAAATTTAAATTTAAAATTTAAATCACGACTTTGTCTCCAGACCCAGTAGGTATCCCCTCAAATCTTTTACTACCAAGTAAATCGAGATTATTTCTATTGATGTCTAATGACATCAATGTAATGACGTCAGACGACCGATGTGGCGCGGCGGGCGAATGTCCGCCTGCGACACAGAAGGTTGCGGGTTCGATTCCCGCCTTGGGATAAATGTTTGTACGATCTGCAAATATTTATTCCGGGTCTTCTGGGTATTTTCTATGTATAATAAAAAGTATCTATATACGTAATGTATTGTATTAAGTATATCAGTCATCTAGTACCCATAACACAAGCTCTGCTTAGCTTGGGGCTAGATGATGCTGTGTGGATCGTCCAGCATTATTAAAAAAATATTATTATTAATTATTAAAAAAAATTAATTAATGCGGGTAATCAGAGGTACGTCCAATATACTACAGTAGTTTGATTTCATGTGAAAATAGTATAATTACTGGAAACGTATAGGGGAGGTATTTTTTTTTATTTCGACTTGCTATTGCAACTAGTAAATGGCCCAACTGATGTTAAGTGGTTACCATAACCTATACTGTAATTTTCGTTGTAAATAAATGTGAGTTAACAACCAATGGAAAATATTTGTGCATCTTAATGGTAGGTTATCTTTACTCGTGACAACTTTACAACTTTTTGCCGTCGCGAATTCGATTTCTCATTAAATTTTGCTCCCTACTGTGAGTTGTTCGTTGTTTTGAAAGTTGATTATTCAGTGGTATTTAGTTATTCAATTATTCGTAAACAAATTGTTACACGGAAAACATTCTCACCAAAAATGTACCGTAAGGGACATATCTTATTCTTAAATAAAAATAATATTACAATTACAGGCAGATAAGACTAAACACTAGATGAAGCATACCTCAGGTTGATGAACGTAAAGCAGTGTATCGTAGAACACGCTTTTAAGGAACGTAAACTGCGAGATAATGCTTTGTTATAAGTGATGGTAACCACTTAACATCAGGTGGGCCATCTATTCCATCAGCAAGTGGTAAAAAAATGTAATATGATTGACGACCGATGTGGCGCGGCGGGCGAATGTCTGCCTGCGACGCAGAGGTTGCGGGTTCGATTCCCGCCTTGGGGTAAATATTTGTACGATCTGCAAATATTTATGTGTTCTGGGTATTTTCTATGTATAATAAAAAATATCTATGTATGTAACATAATATTGTATTAAGTATATCAGTCATCTAGTACCAATAACACAAGCTCTGCTTAGCTTGGGGCTAGATGATGCTGTGTGTATTGTCCAGCATTATTATTATATTATTATTATACAAATATATAATGTATGTATGTATATTCCACAAATACACTTACGGTTATTTGAATAATTTTTTTACATCATGCGCAAGACGTTATCATAAACAAAGCGATCTATTAAGCGATAACGGAGCTGATGAAAAAAAAATCGTACTTGTTAATTAGCATACAAGTTTGTGCTTCCTATCTATTTTCAATTATCTTCCGAAGCATTATAATCTCCTTCAAAGTGTACCAAGAAATTGATTTGACGCGCAGTGGTTTCTGAATACTGTATTTTTGCATGAACTACATCACAAACTATACAGCTCAGATCACAGAGTTTGTCTTTTCTCATTTCAATGACCGTTGGAGTACAATAAGATTACAATTTATAGGGTTCTGGGTCAGTATACTAAGAAATAAGTTGTTTAATAGTAGCAGAGCTCTTAGTAAAATGCTGGTCTGAGAAAGTACTACTGGCATACCTATTTCTACCACCAAGCAGCTTGCTTTGTTCCAGTTCGAAGGTAAAATTACAGGCGCATGAGGCTTGAAATCTGTATGCCTCAGGTTGATGGACACAATACAGTGCATGGTAGGGCACAAACGTGACCTGCGACCATATCAGTTGGGTCATCTGCTGTTCCATCAGCATGACGTTAAATATTAAAAAAGTTACAAAATCTTTGAACCTTTTCCAAAATGTAGATCCCTCTGCATTTATTTTCTTTTTTCAAAAAAATAAGGCAAAACTCTTTTTAAGTTTCGCTTGAATTTATTACTCGTTAAAAACCGTTCAATATAAAAATGTAAACCCATAAATTTCACTTATGATCAGATAATTAAGTACACTTTTATAAGATCATAAATTAATTTAAAAACCACCCTAAGTAATAGAGTAATAACGAAAACAGAGATAATACTCAGAAGATATAAAGTAATTGAAGAAACGCCTCTTTCCCATGCTCGGTTAAAATAATTTCATGTCAAAAGTATAATTACAAAGGTAAGATTGTTTTAAGATAAATAAACCATGATGCCCTTTCACATGTCACGTTAGTAACTTGTCACAATTAAATAAAAACCAGCCAAGTGCGAGTCGGATTCGCGCACGAATGGTTCCGAACCATTATCTATAGTAAAAATGGCAAAAAAATCATGTTTGTTGTATGAGAGCCCCCTTAAATATCTATTTTATTCTGTTTTTTAGCTTTTGTTGTTATAGCGACAACAGAAATAATACATCACTGTGAAAATTTCAACTCTCTAACTATCACGGTTCATGAGATAGGTACAGCCTGGTGACAGACGGACAGACAGACGGACAGACAGACGGACAGACAGACAGACAGACAGACAGACAGACAGCGGAGTCTTAATAATAGGGTCCCGTTTTACCCGTTTTACCGTTTTACGTACGGAACCCTAAAAAAAGAAAGATAACATTGTTTTAAAACGCATATTTCTTTCTATATATTAGAAAAGTTTCATATTGTACAAACTAGATGTAACAGCGTTGAAACTGCAAACAAGGAGGTTTTTATTGTATAATTTTTTATATTTTTTATGGTCTTTTATTTTTAGCTGGTACCTATAAGGTTATTTTATACGCTATTTTACAAAACTATAAGCATAATAAGCTATTACCAAAAAAACTAAAGGCAAGCAAAGGATTTACTGCAATTTTTATTTACATAAACAAAATATTTTTCCCATAAAGTACGATTGAAAAGGTAATTTGTGCCCAAGGGGTGTAAATTAATTTAATAATGGTTAACAGGCATGTTACTTGAAATGAGGTGAGGTAGTTAGACTTGGTCGATCCGGGACCGTGACGGATCCGACGTAAAAAGCAATTTCCTAAGAAAAGAGTCTAAGAGAGAATCTGTGCACATATTTTTAGCTTCAGTATTCCTACACTTTGTATAACCATCATGTTTTCTTACACAATTTATTTGTTTTTGGTATATAAATAGATTTTTTTTGATTGCAAGTTATTTACAGTTTTACATTGCTGTAGACAATTTATACAAATGGCATAATTTTTTCACTTGCGCCTCATCACCAAGAAAGCAAAAAAATAATTAAATTAGTTTATTCTAGTAGCTACCTCTTACTACCCTGCTAATCTTTCTTTATTGCATTTCACGGCACTGTGTCCATCACTAAAAATTATGCGCCTGTAGGCACACTGGTACCCGTACACTTCAAATCCAAACAGGGCAAAGTATCTTTCATAGCGACAGAAATAGGTTACCGTACCGGGTAGTAGGTACGTCCACGGATGAGTTCTTTCACGAAAGAGCTGTAGTATAACTAAAACCAAAAACAAATACTATCGGGTCGAGCACAGCTAGACGAGTCATAAAACATCCTCCGCTGATGGAAAGCCATTGGCGCCCGGGCTGCCACATTTGCTGAACGTATCATGTGAAAAAGCCCGGTCATTCTATCCATTTGCATAGAGTAATGAGATGTTAGAGCGCACAGTTTACATAAACCTCCTGTTTTTAATAGAGTTACGGTGTGATCGATATTTATCTCAAATTGAATCTTTATTATTGTTATTTACTAAGCAGTTAAATGTATTTCTGTATTACTAAAACATGTAAAGAAAATGATGTAATGGCCAAATGGCTTGGTTTCTAATCGTAAGACTTTTTTTTAAATTAGTTTTGTTAAAATACATACCCACAGGAACTTTTATATTTTTCATAAATCAATGCAACATTTAATTTGTTACCACAGCGTGGCCAATTTAAAATGTTAAAATATTATTGATTAATCCTGGCACTCATATTAACTTATGTTAAAACAATAAATATTTAGATTCTTAAAAATCGTATGTATGTCACACAAATATTATAAGAAAAGGTTATGTAAAAGCGAAGCCCACCTGGTAATACCTTCTGATTGTTTATTACAATGATGCATTTGCACACACAGCTGTTCTATAAAAAAGCGTTTTAAATCATTATCGGACGTCGTAAATTGCCAGCCACGCCTCCCAGCCTCTGTGCCGTCGTTGCTCTGTCCAGATTCTGACAACCAGTTGCCAGTCAATATATAAATAGCTGGGTCATCGACCGGCCTCCGTGCGGCCTTCACTTCATGAGATCTTGCACTTGACTATTTCGGCTCGTGCTAGAGAGAGACGCCGCTACAATCACTGCAAACTAGTGAAGCTGCAGAAAAAGTATAATTTACAACAGCGACTTGCATTAAACTTAAATGAGTGCACATTATTTTTCTTTTTAACCTTTTTTACATTTGTTGACTAATTACCAAAGAGACCACCCTTTATATAACTTTATTAGAAATAGTAAATTAAACAAACAATAAGACAGTTATTTAAAATAAAATGGACACTAAGTTAAAAAAAATCTATTTAGATTTAGAGGGAATCGAAGCAGCAACTCGTTTAAAATGTCCTGGATGCTTTGACAAAAAACATAATCTATTGCGTTATAAAATTTTATGTCACACGTGACATAGGTGTTAAACAATCGGACCCCCTAGGACGTCGGTAATTTAAAAATGTCATTTTCTTTATTCCCTACTTTGTAACCCGCAGTTTATATGCTAATGGAATAAAAAACCATGTAAATATATATAGATTAACTGCTACAATGTAAATATGACAACGCCTTTTCTGGACATGGTATCGATGGTATTAATAAAATACTGCTACGGAATTTGCTATGAATTTTTCATGTTAACATGAGAACGGTTGCTTTGAAGTAACGTCTTGTTTCTTTTTAGTAAAACCAAAATACAACAGTGGTTTTTAATATCAGAAAAGTATAAAAAATGTACATGATAAAAAACTTGAACCACATGAACACAAAAATACAATATGTTGCCAGGTTACATTTTTCTCACGGCTTTAAGGTATTTTGAATGTTACAAGAACCATTGGTAAAATGAACAATAAAAATTAAAGAAAATGATAAATAGGTAAAGTCTTAGTCAGTGTGTCAAAATTATACACAAAGGGCTCTTAATCATTAGTTTTAACAGCCTTGCGGCATTTTACTTCTGAGGCAAATTGAGTTTACAAAAATACCTTTGTTCGCATTTTAAAATGCCATAGCTACATACTATTTATAGAAAAATGAATAAATAAAATTAAAAAATAATAAATTTAACGTTGGCCAGCCTTTTGGGCACACTTCCTGCGGTCAGTGACTTAAATTCTGTTTTTTACCTTTAGTGAAGACCCGCACTTTACTATAGGTAGAAAAAGTAATGATAAAATATGTAGATATAAGATAGATAGTTTAAATACTAGATGTAAAATATTTGTATATACTAAATTACTTCCGTTATTAAATAAATCATTTTCTTTATAGAAATAACTATTTTATTTTGACTGATATTACATACAAAGTCGGTATTATGATAATTAAATTAAGGGATAATTAAACATTTCCGAGTGATTTTATAGTACCTATATGTACAATGAAGTTATGTTTTTGCTTAAATTTTTGGCAAGTCAATTTACGTTTTAGGTGTTTTTTAGGCAAATTGAAAATAAGTCTTTCTGATAAGGGCGCACTTATACGAAATAAAAAAGAAAGAAATACAACGTAAATACTCATACCTAGATAGGTTAAACAAATCTTATTTAAACTTCTACCAATTAAATAGGTATTTTGCGTATTCTCCTTTGTTGTTGCTTGGTGTAAAAAGCGAAATTAAGATAAAATGATAAAAAACAGAATTCTCTATGTACAGAATTTTTTAAAGCTACGATCTACGATAAACTTGAATTAGTGCAGCAATTTGCCCATAACTCTCAGAAGGCGATAGCACGGGACAGTTTGCCTAGCACCACCTAATGCGGAGTGGATACAATCAGCTCACTTTATCGCCAGGATTAATGGCATCTAGCTGCAGAGGAATGCATTCTCACACTTTATAGATGCCTAATTTGGCGGAATACCACGTTGGAGATATATTATAGCGTTATTCATAGATCGTTAGTTACCTTGGCTAGGATTTGGAAAATATACAAATAGGCTGCATAAATCAACTTGAAGATTTCAAGCTACCAAAAGTTTCTCAAAACAATAAATTTTTTGTTGCCACATATTTTGTGCCATACATATGGCTAAGTAAATAACTCACGGTCAAATAAATTATGATTTACAACATTTTCCATACTGCATTGCATCCATTACTATGGATGTCTTAAAAGGTGTCTAATAGAACGCTTTTCCTGAGTACCTACTAAATCTCGTCACTCCGGTTACCAATCCGCCTGGCAAGCGTGTTGACTACGGTAGACCACCCCAAATATGGGGGAGGCCAGCAGTGGACTTAGGCTGATGAAGAGGTTGATAAAACGCAGACAACCTGATAGTAATAACTGATCTATTAAGATTTGGAATATGATTCTATCCCAATACTTTCTCAGATGGTAAACAGCATCATCTGTCATGTCAACACAGAAAGAATTTGTATCTACACTTGCGCAAAAAAAAGAAAGATGCAACTCAATTACTTGTTCGATAATATCAAAATCATCCAGTTGATTAATCTGTGAGCTTTTATACACCTGTCATCACGGCGCCTGCGCAGTGAATAGGTAAATAGCTGACTCATTCCATGACTTAAGGTTAAACAAGTCGGTACGTTGTCCATACAAACGCTGTAAGTGTTTAACGTCTACTATTTATTAACGTGCGACCGAAGTTAAGTTTGATACTGAATTATCTTGCCGTTATTTAGGTACGTTACCCTATATTTTACAGTAAAATCAGATTACCTTGAAAGTTACAAGCGTCAAAAGATTTAGTACTAAATCTTGTAACGCTTTTTTAACGCACAAACGTTAAAAAAACACTTTTACGTTTTTTTTAGAAATTTAAACAGTCGATCAGTCAGAACAAATTGAGCTGTCTCTAGATCATTTAAAACGTTCTACAAATAGCCATACCTATTATAAATACTTGTATTACTTATAAAGTTGGTTATACATATATATAAGTATACATAGATATATTTGTATTGTTTGAGCAGCATCAAAATGTTGCCATTCTTCTGATACGCTGTGACTGGCGGCGTACAGGCAACTAGTTATGCAAATGATTTATTTAATATCAACACTGTGTTGCCCTTTACACGATAGCTTTTTAGCCTCATGATTGATGTGTTTAGCTGAGTGTTGGCTTTTACCATCATATTTTTATTATCATTGATATGAAACGATAATGGGCCTGTAACTTATCACGTATGGAATATCAACTACGGCAAACGGTGGGATAATTCAAATGTAGTATTTGGACTTAACTCTGACAACCCTCATTAGGTATTTAAGAAACCTTGAGTGGGTACTTGGTATTAATATATAGGGAATATCTACCGAATCTGGAGATAAAAGACGTCAGTTTGATTTTTTTAAGAAAAATGAACGAGCAGGGCCTTGTGGCAGCCTAACTTGCATGTCTTTCCTAACCCTAACCAACCAACGTAGTGGAGTGACATGCGACCACTAGGACCACATGAATGATCACATCTTATACGAACTTACGTAAAGGATGTAGCTAAGTACAGTTTTTTTAAAATGAAAATAAATATAAAACTGTAGTTACATATATTTTCTATCATTTTTCAATGCCATAATTCATAAGTAACAACATAAGAAAGTTTCATTAGGTAGTATGGATATGACGGCTGACAGAGGGCAGTGGCAGAAAAGAACATGGTTGTGCCGACTCACATAAAGTGTGCTAAGGGCAGGAAAATGATGAAGAACGTTAAATAGTTTAATAACATTTAAAAAATGAAAATACAATACGATAATTTTAAATGTTGGTATTTTTAGTTTTAATGCAAATCTTTACCGTTCTAATGGCACGTTTTTCCAATGAATTCACAAGAATTAAAATTTTCGAAAGGACTGTTTTTATATTTGTTTTGAAAATAATGGGGCGTGAACGCGCAAATTAAGTGCTTATCATAATTATCAACGATTTAATTTGTTTTAATTACTATTATTACTTTTATACAAGAAAAATTTAACATAGAAAGCGTAACAAAATGTTAATAAATGAAAATTGTTATAGGTTATACGTAACATAAAAAAATCCTTGCAAAGTGTTTAGCAAAATATATAAGCTTATAAATATTTGTAATAAAATCTATGTTCTGGTTCAGTTTTGGAAATGCGGAAGAAGTTTTATTTTGTGATTGAAAAGCCCTAAGATTTAAAAGTTTTTCTGAAGAGATTTCAAGGTGTCTTCTAGACCGCCTACACTGAGTTTTGTCGCAATACACATCTTAGCCCTGCTAGATGTGTATTGCGACAAAACTCAGTGTACTTGTAATCTTGTGGATAATATAGATAACTTTTTATCTTTACCTGTGCTAACATGGCAGTGCCAAAAATCCATCTCGTTCATTCTAAAGAAGATTTATCGCTAAAATCTAAGCCTATCTATGGGTTTTTGTCTACGATTTCTAACATGTGCTATGATAGATAAAATATCTTGTACCAAACACGACATATCTCACATTGCATAACTTAGCTCGGCAGGAGAGATTAATGATCAAAGGACGCAGTGTATAACATGTAGAACAAAAACCCAAACTTTCGTTATTATTAGATAGAATATCCAGTCGGTCACTGAGTAATGTAATTTGTTATACTGAATAGC
Source organism: Electrophaes corylata (assembly GCA_947095575.1). Lineage (NCBI taxonomy): Eukaryota > Metazoa > Arthropoda > Insecta > Lepidoptera > Geometridae > Electrophaes > Electrophaes corylata. Next base: position 9,101,931 of record OX352711.1, on the reverse strand, counting down.
GATACACTACACGCCAGTGAAAGTAAATTCGGAAAAAAGATCAACTCAACACCACGACAGTACTTAATCACATCTTAGGGCTGTCATAAGTGAGATATACTTACACAACTGTCACATACTTCTGACACACACTATTCGACCATAAACAATCTGTATATTATTCTTTACCGCATTTGTCAATTTTTGCTAGAAAACCCGCTGATGACGATTTATTTTGGGCTTAATTTTTAGATGGCCAGTGTTTAGCAGGTCTGTCTGTCTAAGAAAGTGCGCAATTGGCAAATGCGTGAAAGTAGACAAAAAGCTGTAGTTTTTCGTAAATAATTTATACTATAAAGAACACTTTTGATTTTCAATCGCCATCTAGTTAATAGTTTTAGGGCTCCGTATAGAATCCTTAAATAATCCCTCAGTAATTCCCCATAGTAGCAGTTCATTTTAGTACTAGGAGTTTATACTAGGAGTTCTACTACTCTACTAAATTGTTACAGTAATCTACAAATAAAAGGCAATTATTAAAGGTTTATCACATCGTTATGGCAACCCTATAAACGAAACATCGGTCATAGAATAAGTAATAACTCAGAGTAGTGTCGCACATCTCGACGACAGGCGTTACAATTAAGTTAACTTTTTCGACCATTTTTTGTAACCATTATTGTTCACTTTTTACGAAGAAGAAAGTGAAAAACGATCATTATATAAGCAAAGCTTTGAGGATATCCAAAGTAACGATACAAAAGAACTCTATCCTGAAAGGAATAAAGCTCAAATTTTGTTATAAAAACTAAAATATTCAATCAGCGCTCTCGTGTATGAATTTACAGCGTAATGTTTGCGTTTTAAGTTACATTTGCGTTGAAAAGTGGAGTCTTGACCACCCGAAGTGTGTAAAAGTGCTTGCTTTAGGCTGTAGGTGAACTTTATCGTGTATTTTATTTATTTTACGACTTTGCTTGATAGTATTTCCATTGCAAGTATAGTATATTATTATGCAAAGATCTTCCACTGACTTCTAGTCTGTATCTACTTTATTTAGTTTTTTTCGTTTTTGAAATAAGATAAAAGTATTCATGCTACTATAATAATAATAATAATAATGCTGGACAATCCACACAGCATTATTTAGCCCCAAGCTAAGCAGAGCTTGTGTTATGGGTAGATGGCTAGATTACAGATATAGTACTTAATACAATACGTTACATACATAGATATTTTTTTATTATACATATAAAATACCCAGAACACCCGGAATAAATATTTGCAGATCGTACAAACATTTATCCCAAGGCGGGTATTGAACCCGCAACCTCTTGCTTGCCTACGATCATCATGGAGGTTTCTTTTCCTGCATGTAAGTTGATGATGACAGTAACATATTCGATAACTATGCAAGCATTTTATTATTATGAAATTACAGGCACATGTGGCTTAATACCTATATGCCTCATGTTGATAGACGCTGAGCAGTGCGTCGTAGGGCACTTTCCTAACAAGCGTGACAAGACCTACACTTAACATCAAGTAGGCCATCTGCTTGTTCCATCAGCAAGTTATATAAAAAATACTTTTATTAACCTAACGTGCGGGACCTTCTAGGCAATGCTTTGTCATAGGGTTTGGTTACCAGTTAACATCAGGTGGGCCATATGCTTGTTCCACCAGTAGTAGCATAAAAAAACTACAGAAGCAAAATAGAAAAAAAAATATAGGAAAAAATGCAATAGGTGCGCAAAAGGATGTCAAATAACTAATAATTGCCGATAACGTATAGAACACACGAAATCGCTTACCGTGATGTGCGGCGGCGGCGGCATAGAAGTTAGAAAGAAAGAAGACAAGAAATTACAAAAGAAGAACGATCAAAAAAGAAGGTTACAAAATAAAATAAAGAAGAAACTACCCGAACATTCCTACTTACATTCATAAGCTGAAAACTATGTATTTTAAGGCTTATGGGTTTCATTGAGGTAGGTCTGGCATCAGGTCAATGGATGAAGGGGCGTAAACTTCAGCATTGCAATGTCATTGGTTGATTTACATGCCATTCAAACTTATACACCTTCCTTTGAACATCGACTAACTGTAATCCCTATGTGTTATGGATTTAACAGTAATTCAATTAAAAGGTTCTCATGCTCAAACCCTTTACAAAAGGCTGATTAATTCTTCCAGAAATAAGATTTGGAACTGACTTTAACCCTGGTAATAAGAAATTCGTAGGCTTTTACCACGTGTGGGTCCCATGCACTAACAACACCATAGATTAATTTGATTTTATTTTAGAGAATAGTTTAAATTTAGATTTTGATTTAAGAATTTTTTTTTTATATTATAAGTTATTTTAGTTTATTTTTCATACATACATTTCATACATTCCCTGGACGAGCCCTTCACTAAGAGCTCTACTACTACTTATTTTCACGACTGAGTTTTATTTATAATTTTTATAATGCTGGACAATCCACACAGCATCATCTAGCTCCAAACTAAGCAGAGCTTGTGTTATGGGTGCTAGATGACTGATAAACTTAATACAATACATTACATACATAGATATTTTTTATTATACATAGAAAATACCCAGAACACCCGGAATAAATATTTGCAGATCGTACAAACATTTATCCCAATACGGGAATCGAACCCGCAACCTTCTGCGTCACAGGCAGACATTCGCCCCCTGCGAAACATCGGTCGTCATAAATCCTTACCTATCAGACTCATAAATTTAGACTTTTCATAAATATAAATAACAGGCCGGTAGTTACAAAGGAGCGGAAAGGTACTAGTATAACTAGAGTATTCTAAAACCTATCCACTGATTAATTTCTGACCTTACAGTAGAAAATGGATATTATCTAGATTAGATTTATTCTATGGTTCTAAGAGCTTACCTGGGGCGACGGATGCGTAGGCAAACATAATCGAGCAATTGGTCATCTGTTCTGATCGCGAATTAATCTTTGATTTTATCCCAACGATATAAACAGGCTGCTTTTGTTAACACTAATTTTCCAAACTTTTTATATTGTAATTTAAAATATTTACAAAAATAACAAAAAGTTTTTTTTACTTTGGTTTTAATTTGGTATGTTCTAAAGAAATCCGCATTCAACCTTACACTTAATATAGAGGAAGAGCGCGCCAATATCGTATTTCCGTTTGTTTTTTTTTTAATTATTGAAGTAACATGTGTGAACTAATGACTGGTGAGTAACATTCAACCTGGCAATGCAACTAGCTTTATGGGAACGCTTCTAACTGGTTCTAATTTGGATCAGCGGAGTCATTTTTAGATCGTCAACTCAACGTCTCAAAGTCTGTAAGCTCAACTGTTTCATCCGTATTTTGGACATACCTATTATAAATACTTGATTCAGTTGTATTTTCTTAGTAAAATATAATGTGCTCCTAAATAAAACCATTGAATGCTATAAAAAATTCAAAAATAAGGTTTTGTAATGTGTAAAAGAATTATTCATAATAATTTAAAGATAACAAAGTACACAAACTTTGTAAAGTTTTCAGCCTGTAGTTCTCGCAGTTCAAGTAGACCGATATAGGCATAATAGAAGCTTCTACCGGGGTCTACTTTTTACAAATTAAACACCTGATTAAAAGCTGGTTATCGCGGCTAGTTAGTAAGCAATTGATCCAAATCACTTACTAACTAGGAAATAACAACTCTAAGGAAGATGGACGCTTCCTTCAACACCTACTAATATAGACTTGTGTGTATCTTTTTACGATGTTGAATTATAAACTTTTTGCAAGCTACGACTCTTTTGATGTAGCTATTATTTAATAAACATTACATCACGTACTTAAGTGGGTATATAAACTTTTTATTTTCTGTAACCACACCGCCGCGCCGTAAATTCCAGTGAAGGATTCGTCCGGGGAAGTACTACCATCCATACCTACCTATTTCTACCGCCAAGTAGTTTGTTGTGCTCCGGGTTACAGTACGGGTAATTACAGGTACACGATATATATATATTTAGTTATATAATATTTAATAAGATTTTTTACATGATTACAATATTATTTAACTTAAAATATGAACATTACTACGACCTATTTTGTCAAGTTATCAATAAAATGTTTATCTGTTTATCTAATGGACTTCTCCCAACTGACGACAATTCATAAAATAAATATATTTATCATTAAAATAAATTGAAATCCTACGCAGAGTTCATTGGTGGTCAATGTATTCTAATATTTGAACTGTTTAGATAACTGTAACGGCGCGTTTAGACGGCGCGAAAGCTTTCGCGCGGCGGCCGCGCGGCGGCCGCGCGGTTGGCCGCTTGACAGGAATTTGAACGTTGCTTTCTAGAATATAAAGACGGTATTCGATATTGATGTTGTCAACCGCGCGGCGGCCGCGCGGCCGCCGCGCGGTTGGCTCGGTATCAGGGAATTTCAACGTTTTCGTCTAGTAAATTGAGTTGAAATCACGGTGGCCGGTGGCATAGAAAAATTTTACCCGAACAAATGAACAATGATTTCATGGGTGATTTCAAAAAAGATCGTAATACATTTTTTTTATGCGAGATTTTAATGCAGAATAACATCCAGTTTGATGGTTTAAATATCCGGCACTGAAATTTTATTTTTATTTTATTTAATGATTTATTTTATGTTTTAATTATACGGTTTGAGTGTAAGGGCCTTGCCTTTGATACCCCTCTATGTACCAAGACAAATATACCCTGAAAATGTTAAGTTTCTACGACCAGTTTACATTACGGTTTAGGCTGTGCGTTGTCTATTAGGTCAGGACTAAAATTCTTATATTTGGTAAAGATTATCCACATATACCGTTGATAAAGCTGCCGTCTGTGGACTAGATCCGTGTTGAATTCTTTTTCTAGTATTTCAACCCAAACTGCATTTTTGATATTTTTTGTGCTGTCTTATTTCTGCCTCTTACGGCTGATAGAGGGGAGCCACACTCATACAACCACTCTGAAAATACCATTGGCGAGCTTACTAATGTATGGTTTCTTGTCGTCAACCTCGCAGATTTTTTACTTAGCTAACATAAAAATAAGGACCTAAAATCGAACGTACTTAAATTAGCTCGAATGGCGTAACAACAGCTGATCACCACTTTATATCTTCTTTTGTAAGTCAATCTCAGTTTTTTGAGGTTCAAAATATATTAAACAGCTGATCACCACTTTATTTCTTCTTTTGCAAATGAATCTCAGTTTTTGAGGTTTAAAATATTTTATAAATATAATATGATTTGAAAGAATAGCTTGGCTGAATATTTCTCCCTTTTCTCAAGCATTTCACACTATAGGTTACCAAACCACAGGCAGTATTGTGATTGAGATACACTCAACCTGAAAACCGTGGATAATTTGATCTATCTCTCTTATAATAGAAGCTCAGCTCCATAAAATGTGAACTATTGAAATATCACTCACTTAGAAAAGAAAGTTATGTTATGATAATATATGTAAATTTTCCTACGCGATGGAATCAAGAATTATGAAATCCGTAGAAGAACCAAATCACCAACATAGCTTTCAGAATCAGCAAGTTAAAGTAGCAATGGGTATTTATCTCGTAGAACCACAGAGCAATAAATGATTCTCAAATGGCGACCATGAACTGAAAGATAATGCACAAAATCCAGTGGGCCAACGACATTGGGGTTGCGGGAAGTTGGCGCAAAAGTTAAATTAGTTCTTCCTGAAAGCGTAATAGTAGAGAGATCAGCAGTGGTGATGATGATGATGTTGGGTTCTATAAAGTTTGAAAAAAGCAGATATGATCTTATTTAATATTACCCACAGTATCATTCACTGACAGCATCATTTTGATGATTTTGACTTACTTAACCTTTAATAATTTGTTGGTCCCAGGGACCCCAAGGTTAAAAAAAAATATTTTTTTTGTCCTACGTTGCGATAGTTTGTTATTAATTGTACTTTTTAACATTAAAGTTTTTTGTCAGTTATATTCTAGTAAGAACTTGATTATCAAAGAGTTGATTAGCCTCGACATCATTATGGTGATGAAGATTCCATATATTGTTTAGTGGCATCATGGACAAACTCTCTATGTTAATGTCCCGAATCCCTATAGAGATCGTTATTTTGTACATAGCCTTCCACAGTAATCCTCTTGCATCTTAGTTGCAACTCAATGATCAGGTCATAGTCTACCTCCTTATACTGTAAAGTTGAGCCTTTCTTTTTATATTTAAGAAAGAAATAGTTTTATGACTTTATTCCCCAAGCACGGTAGATATCCCCTCCAATCTCTTAGTACCAAGTACCTACTCAAGATTCTTCGAGGAAGTCTAAAAGGGTAGTCAGAAGTATGTCCAGATAGTACATTTGGTACATATCCACATTTTGCAGTATTCTATTACAATTTAATCCATTATATTTATTTTAACTTGATCGTAATTCATTGAAAACGATTCAAACACTGCATACTAAAGTTCAAGTTGATCCCTAGCAAAGAGTGTAGGGGATACTCAAGTTATGGTTAAAATCATGTTCCGAGAATTTTATAGTCAAACTAAGATCATTTTTATTATTTTCAAAATTGGACCCCGTGGACCCCTAACTTGAAAAAAGGGGTTAAAATGTCTTCATTTTACTTGTGTCAACCGCGTAGTGACCGCGCGGTTGGCTGCTTGACAGGAATTTGAACGTTATTGTTTAGAACATAGAGACGATATTCGGTATAGATCTCTCAACCGCGCGGCGGCCGCGCGGCCGCCGCGCGGCCGCCGCGCGAAAGCTTTCGCGCCGTAGGAATTTGAACGTTATTATTTATAACATAGAGACGATTTTTGGTAAATATCTTTCAACCGCGCGGCGGCCGCGCGGCCGCCGCGCGGCCGCCGCGCGAAAGCTTTCGCGCCGTATAAACCCGCCCTAAAGGTTAATCCTACCAATGAATCACAACACGACAAACATTGTGTTTAGTTTCGTCATGGTTTTGTTTAAAATATTCTTGTATAATAATATCATGGCAAAACCAAAAGTTGCAAAAGGCTTGCAACCTGTCACGTTTGGAATTGTAACTATTACAAAAAGTGTCAAAAATAACCTACGAACGGCGTATCCTTTGACCTAATTGGAAACTTCCTGTCGATGCAAAAGACAAAACACGGTGTAACTATTTTCACGTTACGTCAAGTTTATTAATAACAGGTAATATATGTGCCTTTATCTCTGTTAGTTGTTTTGCAAAGCTATTGTACATTTGTTAATTTAATCCAAATATTAAAAAAACGTGCACGTGGAAGTGACCGCGCCTTCTGATCCCAAGGCCGTGGGTTCAAATCCGGTCGTGAACCAGTTGACTTTTCCATTTGACAAAGGTGCGCAATTCCAGTGCTCTCAAACAGTGAAGGAAAACATCGTGAGGAAACCAGTTAGTATTCTAGCAGCGGCGATAAGCTTGCAACTATGTAATAATAATTGCTATCATACGCACATTGAAATCGATACTCTTATTAAAACGATACACAAGTCAAGTGTGAAAATTGTTGTCCAATTTGAAACTAGGTGACTAAAACACAATTGAAAGCACTCACGCGATATTGGAATCCAAATTGAAACTGATCCAAGTGTTTTAAAGTCATCTATCAAAATTACGAGCAGTTTACACGCCTCTGCCAGTGCAGTGGAACGTAATATTTACCGCTAGGCTTGATGACTGGAATGCTTGAGGCTAAAAAGCAACAGTTTGAAGACCTGGATGGGGGAGGTGGTTCAAAGTTACGAAATAAAAGTTATAACAAGTAGGTATAAGAAGAATAATATAGAGGAATAGAAAAGAATAAAAAATACTTTATTGCACACCATAACATAAAATGACAATTTACAGAAAAAACTTAACTAGTATAGGTACAATGGGCGGTCTTATCGCTAAACAGCGATCTCTACCAGACAATTTATGGATGAAATGAACTATGGGTAATTTGCATGGGGTGCTAAATGTTTAATTGGAAGCAAAAAATAATAATAATAATATTTATAATAAAGTTGATGTGTAACTTTGTACACCTACATACATACATTTACTTATTTTGCAGATTACATACATAATGAATACTGTTAGCAATTAGTATAAACATATTATTAACAAACTCATTTTAAGCAATTATTTAAATTTTAGTACCGTTTAATATGGAGGTTAATATTTATGTTTTAATATAATATACAAAAAACCGTCTATAACTTTTAGCTACTGAGTATTTAATTTTGAGTTTATATTTGCCATTTTACGTTAAAAAAAACTTACCTGGCAATAGTTTACTACGTAAATTATTTCTCACCTTTCTTTGTTATCTGGCAATCTGCAAAAGAAAACAGCTTGTTAACAATGGCGCATTCGGGCAGCTAGTGAATCATTTGGGCAATCAATGTCTTGGTAAACGTGTTAGAGTAAATATATTTGTGGGAAAGTCTAGCATTTCGCTCACTAATAGTTTTGGAACGGAACATAGGCCACCAACGCATACTAAGGAGATCATTGTTGACTATAGTAGTAGTAGTAGAACTTTTAGTGAAGAACTCGTTCGGATAATTTAGTATTTGTTGTTATAGCGGTAATAGGAATAAATCATCTGTGAAAATTTCAACTCTCTAACTATCATAGTTTATAAGATACATTCTGGTGATAGACGGACAGACAGGCAGACAGACAGACACACAGGACAGACAAAAGTCTTAGTAACAAAGTCCCATTTTACCCTCTGGGTACAGAACCCAAAAAGTCTGCACCTTTTTAAGGTGTGCGTTGTCTGTATGACTGTTAGTCAAGGCACAAATTCTTATAATTGGTTTTTATTATTGGTTCTTATAATGTATACCTACGCAAGTTATTTCACTCAGAGCACTATCATTTCAAGTTTTACTAGACCTTTGCAAAATCTATTCCTATCTCTCTAGTTACCAGAGGCATAAATTACCTAATGATAACGGTGGGTGCTTTTCAGCTAAACATCATAAAATAATGAATAATGTCTTAGTAGTCTTAGCAATGACATAAAAGTCAATTAAACTTGTCAAATGGAATAGAATCAATGAGAGTATGTTTTATGTGCTGGGTAGATAAAATAATATGCTGGACATTATAGCTGCGTCACGTAAACAAGGGTGAAAGGTGGGCCTTGACACTATATTAATCATCTTAGATAGATGCAGTAAATAAGGTACTTTATTCACTATGTCTCCGGTTATTTGAGTTACTACTGGGTCTTTTAGAAAACAATCTACACCAATTATTAGAATCTTAGTCCTGCCTGACTGACTGACAGACAACGCACAGCCTAAACCACTGGTCAAGGAAACTGCAATATTCAGGGTATATTCGTCTTGGTGCGTAGAGGTGTACTATAATATTCTTGATATTCAACCCCTTAATGGATTCAGTGAGGGAGGAATAAAGTTGGTATAAAAATGACGCGATACATTTTTAGAGATTCGCTATTATGCATTACAAAGATTGATTCAGTAACAGGGTAACATTTTCAAAATAATATTTGAGTTTACCCATGCCATCTTTACAACTAAATCCACAAGAGAGACATGGTTTATACGTGAAGTATTAACTAAGCCGCGAGTTTATTTACGATGTTTTCCTTCACCGTTATGACACCAGTAGAATACAATACCTTAGTCCTGCAATGACACTACAGGCTCTTAAGAACAATAATAATAATAATAGTGCCAGCAAAATCTAGTAAGTAGAAGTAGTAAGGGTCTTAGTGAAGGGCTCGTCCGGGGAAGTAGTACGAGGCAGCTTTCTGTATTCCGGTTTGAAGGGTAGTGCATCGTAGTGGGTAACCTCAACTTAACATCAGGTAGGCCATCTGCTTAAACCATCAATTCAAATCAAGCAAGTCACATAAAAAAATCTGCATTTTATCATAATTACAAATGATTAAAATTACGTGATGTTAAGATACAATCATGATAAATAATAGCCTGCTTCAACCGGTAGCTCCCTTTTTATCTAGTTTCGTTTACATATCAAGCAAAAAGTCTCATTAATATTGAAGTGTAGCGCCACAAGTTGAGCCAATCGTCTGTCATAGCATTGAAGCCGCACAGTTACGTTTGAGACATCAACTAAACTGCGGCGTAACTCACAGTTTTATGGCGTTGTCATTGACGTTCTGGCTTTTTGAGTTGAAATCTAGATTTGCAATAAATTTACGTGGTATCCGGATGCTCTGCTATGGTAGAGGTTAGCATCTACGTACTGTTTTCAGAACTAAATGAATATTATACCTTCAGAAGTCACAAACCGTACAGAGGCCTAATTCTCGTAACAAAACAAATAAGTTTCGATCGTGTCATCTCCAATTAAAATTTTTTGAAACTGACAAAAAGGTACTTCGACACATGATTTAGCTTATTCATAAAAAAATAGGCTGAATGCCCTTCTTTTCATCCTGATTGCATCATTGATTTCTAGTAAACATGAAAAAATCGAAATAAGGGCCTATGACGAATAAATTGACTAAAGTCAGTCAAGTTACACTGCGTAGCAACCAGGTAGGACTCCACAGTTCATTATCGTTACCACGCAATGTAATTCAAATGTCTAAACGATACGCTTACGCAACAAATATCTAATTTATGCATAACAGGTTTTGTTCTATCAAATTTATTTATGTGATTTTTAAGATTGTGCCATTTGTAAAGCAAATTAATGGTTTAATAGAAAGAGTACTTTAAGCCGTTCGTGGCTATTCTATGATTTAATACGGCAATAATTCAGAAAACTGACATTCTAATTGGTTTACAGTTCCAACAATGTATTGTTTACGGAGCTTGTAGGCGGCAGTCAGTGTTTCATACAGCTTCCGAATGATGCAACAATAAGGAGATCAGTGGCCCTTCAGTTAGTAAACAAGCTTGTTTAGAAAAATTTAAGTAAGATAATCCGTATTCAAACCCTCCCTGGCGTGGTTGCTGCTACTTGACAATAAGTGCTCTCAAAAGCTATATAATAAAAAAAAAAAAAAAAAAACTTTTATTTCGAGCACAAAACTCATATACAAAAGAAATACACTAACTTAAAAACTAATTGGATTGCTGGACAGGTGTTGCTCACAGCAATGCCTTGTATAAGGACAGTCGACCCTAGTGGCTATCATTGCCAGGACGATGTTGGAGCTAGCCCGCAACCTGCGCACCAGGGACGCAGCTCGCTTGCGCATAGTTGTATGAAACTTTTGATTTAGCTTTCTACACTTCCGCATGTATTTATCATCCTTTATGCGTATGAGGTTGGCTAGGATGAGGGTGTAACGTATGTGATATGATAGATAAGCACTAACCTACCCTACCCATGAACCTACCCGCGTTCTTTAAATGTCCTTGGTCCTTGGTCCTTGGGGGGAGATATCCTACATTTCTTCTGTTTAATCAAGCAAGTGTTACGTAAATAGAGACATGGGTAAACTTTGACTGTATAAATAACAATAAATATAGAGAGGGATTCTGGTATTTGAAAGTTTGTGAGATCATATGATGACCCTAACTTATGCATAGCAAACATTTTTAACTTAAATTTAGACCCGTCAGTTATTCCCAGTTGTTCATATATTTGTAGCTGATCACTGCCGTTGAGGGATGCTTTGAACTATCAGCGTTCACTAAACTATATAGAAGACTCTGAAGAGGTCAAATAGCGACCACGACCCGAAAAACAAGGATTCGATGATATTGTTAGGATCACGGGAAGTCGATGGATGAAGAAGGCTCAAAACCGTTATTTACAAACACATACAATACAGCGAACACAGCAGCAATGAAGTCCAGCAGGTGGAAGCGAAGCAGCGAAGAGCCTCCATTTTTTTCAATATTTTTTTCTGTTACAGTGTTTTTGTTGATGAACAGAAACTCAAGCTTACAAGTCCCTTGTTAGTAAACTATTGGGCCATGGTCTGTGCTTTTGACTAAACTGACCTGCCACTGTTTATGATTGGGAGTTACTTTTCGGTAGGCGTCAATCAAAACTAATGAGAGTTCGTAATTAGTTTAATTTCCATTAGAAAGTTTCTCAAATTAAAGAATGAGAAAATGGATAAGTGAAAATTAAAATTAAACTAATTTTAAACGAATCATGATTGTAAGAGTTGGTATACACGAAGTTTTACGACTAGTGTAATTATTCTGTAAGAATGCGAGGGGTGTATTTGTCTCTGGAAGGTTTATTTCGGTAATTTATTTTAAGAGACGACCGGTGGTGTTCGAATTCGGTCGTGTACTAATGAAAAAATTATGTGCGTGATGCCAGTGCTGATAACATCATGAGGAAATCAGTACTACTTTATTTACAGTATTTTATAATCTTCGCTAATAGCTAAAATGCTAAAAGTTGATGTTATTGATTTAAGTTAAAATGAAAGTAATAAGGCTTTCTGTTTGAGTCTGGTACAGTGTTGCTTACTCTGGTAATGAGAGCATACAATTAGCAGAAATCAATACCTACACATACAAAATGCCAATTCATATGCTAAATGTATTAACTGAAAGCTAATTTAGCTTCGATTCACCTGTCAAGAAACTCTCTCTTTATTTTGGGATGCACAATGATCATACCAAATCCCTCCCGTTGTGTATTAGCTAAGCAGTCTATTTAACTAATGGTTTGACGATGATTAATTGATCAGTTTCTAATTGCACACGGATTTCCTGTAGAGAATCTTTGTTACGTACAGTCCGCTGCACTAGAATATATACAATTTATTACATTCAAAATGGTTTCACAGCAATGCTAAATATATTTATATGACAATTATTAAAAAAATAAATGAGGTCATTAACTAATTTTATGATTCTTTAGTTTTTAAGGCGTAAAAGTTCATTGTTTTGCTGTAATACCGAAAGTTACAAATTGTATACATTCTAGTGCAGCTGACTGTACATTAAAATTATAACTGCACGTGTGAACATGGACTAGCAATTTGAATGTTTTATCCGCACTAGAAAATATTCAAAATATATTACAATTACAATTCAAAATCGGAGGTGCTTTCGAACTAATCCTAATTATTTAAGTTCCAGTGTTTAGTTGACCGACCGAGCAAATTGAAGCGTCTCAGGTGCACAAACGTGTATCTAAAGATAAAATTTATCAATAAATCGTTTTTAACTAGTTAAACGGGGTGTAGGTAAAATTCGATAAATAAATCAGTTTGTCGACCGTAATTCCATGATTCGAGATGGCAAAAAATGGTTTTGCTTGCATTTTTCAACCTCTTTTGACGAAAATTAGCACACAGGCTTCTTGATTTATTTAATTTTTTAGTCGACCGAGATCTTTGATTGGAATAACAATAAAAGTATTTTTTTTATTGCATGGTTATAATATACGGACTTGCGAGGTCTACTGTTATCACAGAACCATTAGTTATTTATAGCATTTTTTCGCCTGATTTTTAAGTAAGAGTTTGCATCTAGCCGTGGGCATAAACATATACGCAATGCCGACTCTAAAAAAGCGAAAATATTGCGAGGAAACCCGCGACTAATAACAGAATCACATTATACCGCGCTGCGTGTAGTGAAACGTCAGAAACCAATTGGTCCCATACATTTTATATAATAGCAGTGGTATACATACAACCAGTGTGTATAGAAGAAGGCACGGATCTGCTTTTTTTACAGTTTATAGGTAAACTCACCAATGATGTTAAGTGATGATGCAGTCGACGGTGTAGCATATTTACCTAGAAGATACCTATTCACTCTTCTCTTGAAGACATCCAAATCATACGTGACCAGAAAACAGACGACGGCTTTCTATGTCTCTGTCTATTCTTTATAAAATGTCTGAGACAGTTGACATGGGTACACGTGGATTAGACAAAATAAGCCGTGGATGCCATAGGTGACCCAAACATGTACAGCGTATCGCAAATATGATGCCCCTACCGCTTTTCCTTGATTAGATACAAAGGTCTGTTTACTAGAATTAATTATGAAACGAAAGCAATAACTGTCAATTTGTGATCAACTTTTACTTTAGATAAGTACCTACTTAGAAGATATTTAAAGTAAAAGTTGTATCGAGTAAATTAGTTATAAATATCATTGCTGTGTAATAAAATTGTGACCACCTTGCGGAGAAATAATAATAATAATGGACAATCCACATAGCATCATCTAGCCCCAAGCTAAACAGAGCTTGTGTTATGGGTACGTATGACTGATATACTTAATACAATACATTACAGTTATAGATTGTTTTTATTAATCTCATTCTCATCGGTCGTCATAAAATGTCGTAAATGTCAACATAAAGATCACAGAAAGGCGGTGATGATTGGCTGCTGATAATGATGAACATATCTTAGCTGAGATTAGAGAGGTGACTAAGGAAACATAGGGTAATTGACAGCACCATCACCTGAGTACCAAACACCGACACAGCGGTGACTATAGCAACCCTCCCAGGCATGGGGGTGGCCTTTGTCCAGGAGTAGTCCAGAGTATTTAGACTGATGACACGTGACGTGCACAAAATACAGACACATGAGGCTTAATACTTGTATGCCTTAAGTTGGTGGACACAGGGTAATGCTTTACACTACAGGGAATTTACCTAACGTGTGGGACTTACAAGGCAATGCTTTATTATAGGCGATGGTTGACTACTTAACATCAAGTGGGTCATATATTTATTCCACCAGCAGTAGCATCAAATAAAATCAGCCAAGTGAGAGACGGACTCGCGTACGAAGGGTTCCGTACCATTATATATAGTAAAAATAGCAAAAAAATCACGTTTGTTGTATGAAAGCCCCCTTAAATTTTCATTTTATTCTGTTGTTTGGTATACGGACGGACAGAGAGACAGACATCGGAGTCTTAGTTTTAACCTTTGAGTACGGAACCCTAAAAAAGTAAATCCATTTATTTTTACGGTAAAGCTTGTATTTTACCTTTACCGTATTTTCTGTGGACACAAATTGAGGCCCTTTTGAGTAACGATGGCCGTTGACAGCATAATAAGCTTGCAATGAGCTCCCGTACCAAGTCGGAAAATGCATATATTATCTATGTAATGGTGTTCCTTTTACTCGTTTAGGTACGATACTTTTTAAATCATTGAAATCGTTCCATTGGTTGCGAAGATATTACACATTTTGTACCAGTCAACCGCGGGGCGGCCAAATAGCTCATGTGACGTCACGAAATCTTTTCCGCCCGCGGGCGCGCTCTCCGCAATTCATTTATTAGAGTTCACTCGATCTGCGCGGGTCGTGTTGTGGTTTTTACGTGAATATGCCGAACTATAAGTACTGTATAGTACCGAAGTGTACTAATACTTCAGTTAGTACACCTAAAAAACTATTTTTCAATGTGCCAAAGGTCCCGAAAGTGCGCAAAAAATGGTGCACTATCATGAAGAGGGATGACAAAATTCCGCTTTCGTGCCAAACTTCAAGATTTTGTTGCGAGGATCATTTTGATGTAAGTAGGTAGGTACCTCCATAATATACCAACTATGATAATAGTTGGTATATTATGGAGGTACCTACTTACATCAAAATGATCCTCAATCATTACTCGTGTGGTAAACAGGTGCGTAGGTAGCTTAGTAAAGCTTGTTTACGAATGTTAAAGAAAAATACAGGGTCGTACCTACTAGGTATATTTCAATGAGTAAGTAAATGATAAAAAATGTAAGTAGTGAAGTTTCTAATAACCCTTCCTCGGTAGTCGGGTTAAAACCAGGGTCGTACTCAGGTCTAACTACAATAAAATGTGCCGTTCCCGGTAATATTCCCCAATGCGGGAATATCCCACAAGTTTCCCGGGATATCGGGGATCATTTTGGGATTATAGTTATAGATTCTATCTCATCATTATCATCATCAGCCTGTAGAAGTCCACTGCTGGACATAGGCCTCCCCCACACGTTTCCAGGAAGAACGATTCTGAGCCCTTTCCATCCATCGACTTCCCGCGGTCATAACAATGTCGTCAGTCCATCGGGTAGGAGGACGTCCTACGCTTCGTCTTCCGGTTCGTGGTCGCCATTCGAGAACCTTTATTCCCCAACGGTTGTCGGTTCTACGAGCTTTATGGCCTGCCCACTGCCACTTTAACTTGCTGATTCTGAGAGCTGTCGGTGACCTTGGTTCTTCTACGGATTTCCTCATTTCTGATTCTACCTCGCAGTGAAACTCCCAGCATCGCTCTCTCCATAGCTCGTTGTGCGACTTTAAGCTTGTGTATGAGACCAATAGTTAGCGACCACGTCTCAGTCCCATAAGTCATCACTGGTAACACACACTGATTATAGACTTTCGTCTTGAGGCTTTGCGGTAACTGTGACGAGAAGATGTGCCGTAATTTCCCGAACGCTGCCCATCCGAGTTGGATTCGTCGGCTGACCTCCAACATATACCGGTACGGGTGCGACATGAGCATTTGACATAAGTTTCGTCTTACTCATGTTCATTTTAAGACCCACCTGTTGGGAGACAATATTGAGGTCTCTAAGCCTTGTTTCTAGGTCTTCCAGCGATTCCGCCATTATGACTATATCGTCGGCAAATCGAAGGTGACTTAAGTGTTCGCCATTGATATTGATGCCATACCTATTCCAGGACACGAGCTTGAAAATATCCTCCAGTGCAGACGTGAACAGTTTCGGAGAAATTACATCTCCCTGTCTCACTCCTTTTTGCAACTGGATAGGATTTGTACTCTGGTCCTGGAGTCGGATAGTCATGGTGGCATTACTATATAGGCCTTTCAACACTTCGATGTACCGATAGTCAATTTGACACCGCTGGAGTGACCGTAACACTGCCCAGGTTTCGACTGAATCGAAGGCTTTTTCATAGTCCACAAACGCTAAACAAAGTGGCTGGTTATACTCTTCGGTCTTCTGTATAACCTGCCGGAGCGTATGAATGTGGTCTATGGTACTGAAGCCTTTTCGGGACCCGGCTTGTTCGGGAGGCTGGAAGTCGTCTAGCCTACGAGCGAGACGATTAGTAACTACTCTCCTTCAAAAGGGTGTTATCACCTTTCTTAAAGAACAGTACCACCACACTCCTGCTCCATGCCTCTGGCGTCGTACCCTCAAGGATGAGGATATCTATCTATACATGTAATAAAACTGTAGCCAAAGTTAATGAAAAAGAAGTACGTAAATCTAAGCGCGAACGAAGTTGCGAGCAAAAGTGATATATAATAAAAAAGAAAAAATATATACCTGAATTTATTATATTTTTAGGTGGAAGCTGATAATAATAATAATAATGCTGAACAATCCACACAGCATCATCTAGCCCCAAGCTAAGCAGAGCTTGTGTTATGGGTACTAGATGACTGATATACTTAATACAATACATTACATGCATACATATTTTTTATTATACATAGAAAACACCCAGAACACCCGGAATAAATATTAGCAGATCGTACAAACATTTATCCCAAGGCGGGAATCGAACCCGCAACCTCCGCGTCGCAGGCGGACATTCGCCAGCCGCGCCACATCGGTCGTCATATGGAGAACTACGTCAAGTATAGGCTTGTGGGAGGAATGCTTAGATTGAAGAAGGAAGTATTGCATTCCTGTATTGTATTCCTGACCTTGATTATTTATTGTATAATTTTTAAATAAATCTGGGTATAACCTACGACAAAATATAATTTAAATTCTTAGGGCTTATTTTAAACTTAACATACCTAACGCTTTCGTTTATTCATAGCTCTAAATTACGTGTCCAAAGAACTTAGGTAGGTACATTCCTGTCAAATTAAGTATTTAAGTCTAATTTTATTTATTTTATACCTACATAATATTTTTCTTTAAACCTTTAAGTTTCTACATACTTATCTACATACCAATGTTGAAAATAACAGCAATACAACAACAAACACAACTTCCCTGGCTGACTAACCTAAAACTTTTAGGTATTTTATAGGCTAGTCCAAGTATGTGTACCTACCTACATATTATCCTGTTATTCTGATTAGGTTGATAATGAGATTTGTTTATCTCTGAAGTTTCCAACCATGAATTTCAGCGCTTGTGTAATTTAAATGATTACTAAGATAATCAAATACCATGAAGGTATCAACTTTAGGTAGATTATCGGATTGCGCTTGCTCAAAACCGATATCTACCTTATTTCTAATACTCATTTGTTATATTAAAATAACATTTCTAATAAAAACCTAATCAAATCACTTGGTGACGTTACGCTCCGTGTCGGACGAGTATCGCGAACAGAAACGCGGGGCGCGCAGTGGTTTGGCGGCTAGCGCTGGGCCATTGTGACGTCATCGCTTCCGTTCGCGCGGTCAGTGAATCTCGTTCGGTATTTTGCCCATAACTTAGTCAGTTTTGGCCGTAGAAAAAAAAATTTTGCATTTTATGTTTTAGTTTCTCAAGGCCTATAAAACTGCATTCATAGAAAAAACTGTTACGGGTCCTTGACACCGTTTAGTGCCTCGAACTTTTGTATTCAGTCAAATTAAGCGCGTCCATCGAAAATTGAAAATAAAATAGAGAAAAAAGATAGTAACTAACAGTAATGCAAAAAGACATCATTAGTCTCTCTTCTGTCAACTAAACTGACAAGTTGATGGCACAATGGCACTAAAGTATAAAATTAAACTGCATTACATACAAGATGTAATTTACATGTGAATTTTTTGCCGTTTTTACTATAAATAATGGTACGAAGCCCTTCGTGCGCGAGTCCGACTCTCACTTGGCCGGTTATTTCTATTCACTGCTACTCTGTGTTATTTAAAGGAGGAAACATTGCTGGTTTACGTTTTTATTTTTACTGATCTAATTGTACTGTTCCCTAAATAGAAAGAAATAGCATCACGGCTTTAATTCCCAAGCACGGTAGATATCTCCTCCGATCTCTTAGTACTCGAGATTCTTCGAGGATGTCTATGGTTGGTAGTCGTACCTCTGACTACCCCCCTTCCGGATAGTATATTTGGTTTGGATTTTTATAAAACTGCAAACGCACAGAAGATAGCTCAATTGACTTTTAAGTACGAATTTCAATTTGACAATCATTTTTGAAGAAAAAATGTTCCGTTTGCTTTTTAGATACAGAACCCTAACAAATGCATCGAAAGTATAGTAAAGACCTACCTAATTCGCAAGTATGCATTACTTGAATACCATCACATACACAGGGAATGTAAGAGTACCTACACATAAGTTTCTATACCTACGCAAGTTGTATTATTTATGCCAGCAATGGTTTATAACGGCCGCCGGCCACCGTAATAGCAGGTGTGAAACCATCTTTATGGCGTCGGTAGCGGTCTGTGGTGTTATTGGAAAAAACAACATGAAACATCTAGCTTCCTGGATGAGAAGGATTGCCTTTGAGAAGATTGATTGATTGACGACCGATGTGGCGCGGTGGGCGAATGTCCGCCTGCGACGCAGAGGTTGCGGGTTCGATTCCCGCCTTGGGATAAATGTTTGTACGATCTGCAAATATTTATTCCGGGTGTTCTGGGTGTATCTATGTATAATAAAAATTATCTATATATGTAATGTATTGTATTAAGTATATCAGTCATCTAGTACCCATAACATAAGCTCTGCTTAGCTTGGGGCTAGATGATGCTGTGTGGATTGTCCAGCATTATTATTATTATGGGTTTCTTTTTTTCTCAAAATATAAATATTTCGGTAATAATGAAACTCACGGGCCTAAGCCAAGTGCGAATCATAATTTGCGTCGTCTTGCAGAAATTTATTATTATTATTATTATTATTGATTGTTTACGAGCTCGGATCGCATCAGTGACTAACTTTTGTAGAAGAGGATAGAACTTTTAATTTATTGCAGTTACTACTGCAGAGTTACATTAAGTTTATGGTAATGTAGTCGAAATAATGTTACAAACATGATTCGTTTTCTGTCATCTTAATAATAATAACGCTGGACAATCTACACATCATCATCTAGCCCCAAGCTAAGCAGAGCTTGTGTTATGGATACTATAGATGACTGATATACTTAATACAATACATTACATACATAGATATTTTTATGCATAGAAAATACCCAAAACACCCGGGATAAATATTAGCAGATCGTACAAACATTTATCCCAATGCGGGAATCGAACCCGAGTCGCAAGCGGAATTTCGCCCGCCGCGCCACATCGGTCATCATGTCATCTTAAGAAGAAAGGAAATATTTTTCTAGTGTTAATTTAAGTTCTAGTGTGTAATTTCAGTGGTACTTTATCCAATATTACAGAGGTTTTAAAAAGAAACACCGTCTTTTTCTTCAAACCCAATGAAAGCCGACTATACTTTTTTATTGACACAACATGACTAATACTATTTATTCATCCACTTGACACTGGTGAACTTTTCTGTCGGATGACAGACTATTAAGAAGAAAAGAAAAAGTTACAAACATCTGTTCTGCCGCCGCGACGTCCAAAATGTTAGCTTATATCAATGTTTTGTGATTATTGACGTAAATATGCCCGGTTAAAAAATAACTCATCATACGGGAATCGTTTTCTGTCATGTTTGGAAGCAACATTGTATTTTAATTTTAATTGTTTTTCTAGTGTTATTTTAAGTTCTGATGGGTAATTTTGGTGGTATTTTAACCATCATTACTTAAGGTCTTAGCACAAGTGTGAACAATTGAAATGAAAGTGTGTTATCAGGCATCCTGATTTGAACGAAAATGTTTCCCTTTTGTTTTGAACCGATGACGGCTGACTTTACATTTTTTACCGACTCGACTTGACTAAAAATAATTTATTCAACCCACTTGACATTGGCAAAATTGTCTGCAAGACGGACAGATGCCACAAAAAAAAAAAAACTCATACATTTTGAAGTTTTTTTTTATTCTTTAACGTTGGAAGAAATTACCCCTAGGAAGAAAATACTCATATCAGATTTAGACACGTCTCAAGTCAAAAGTTTTTGACAGTTTGCAATGAAAATCTGTCAGCAAGCAAGTAGAAATCAGGAAGATGATGCGACCTAATACTTGCTGTGTAGGTATAAGCCTCAGACAGAGAACTGACAGGGTCTCTGCAACTCATAATTTTGCTTCACAAAATATCCTTTTATAAGTTCTATGTACCTTACTATTTATTTAAATTACTATTTATCAATACGTTCCCCCATCTTAATATTCATGAAAATCCAAAGATACCGTTTGTTGAATACACTTGTACCAAAGCCTATTTATTCCGTGGTCATCGTAAAGTACTAGCGTCGTCTCGGCGAAATTATGACTTCATCTGTTATTCCTGTTATAAGAGCTGTCTGGGCTTTTTGCAACGTATTCTAGATTCTAAGACCTAGTTATAAGTATCTAGGTTCGTAGTACCTAAAGATTTTGTCCCAACAACTCACTCTGTGAAAGTTTGAATGATTCTTACTTTGTTTAATCCTACTAATATTATAAACGCGAAAGTTTGTAAGTATGGATGGATAGATGTTTGTTACTCTTTCACGCTCTAACCAGTGGACCGATTTGGATGAAATTTGGAATAAATATAGATTGTAACCTGGATTAACATACAGGGTACTTAAAAATAACGGGAACGGGATAAAACTGCCACGCGGGCGAAGCTGCGAGCGGCCGCTAGTTTCATAATAAAAAAATATTTGCAACTATTTTGAAGCAGCTAGTCAGTAAGTAACTATGAATACGGAAAATCATTGCGAGGTCCTATCGCTGATCACGATATTTTTACTAGCCTCACTTCTTAGTTAGTAGTAGTTCTGTGCTGTAGGTTGTGGGTTTGATACCCACCAAGGATATAAGCTATTGTGCAATGAACATAGGTGTTTGTCTCTGTCTCGGTGTTATATTGTATTCTAAGTAGGTTTTACAAAAAAACTTACATAAGTGTTCTATCAGTTATCACGTTCTCATAATACAAGCTTTACTTAGTTTGAGGTTAGATGATGTTTTGTACCTATATAAATGTCTGCAATTTTTTTTTTGTATCTTACTTCCAGTTTGTAGCAAATGTTGTTCCAATACGCTAAATGTTTGATCTATGTGAGGCATCGAACCCACACCCAACAGCATAGAAGACTGAAGTGTGAAGTCAGTCTACCGCCGTCGTCCGTGCACCAACAGTGAGGTGATAGTTTGAGACGAGACATCTAGTCAGCATGATGATACCGTTCTATATTACATGAAAACTAGGCCTTGTTGCGGTCAGTCAAATACCATGAACAGTGAAACGGTCGCCACAAGTGAATATTGAACAATACCTTCACTAGGGTTGCCAAGAACATTTTTTTTTATACAACAAAGTTGAGAAACAAGCTTATGGCCTACCTGATGGAAAGTGGTTACCGTAGCCTATGGACGCCTGCAACACCAAAGGAATTACAAGCGCGTTGCCGACCCTTTAAAAATTTTAAAACGCCCTTTTTGAAGAACCCCATACTATAGTCCTTAGTGAAAACCTGAGCAGGAAGACACACTAGCACAGCAATAAGAGCTACCTTATGATAGTCACAAGACACATCGGATACTTCTGGCTCTGAAATTCAGCATCTCAGTTCCGCATGTACAGTTTTGGTAGGTTGAGTAAGATAAAATAATGCAACAACTTTGGTTTCTACGATTTGCTGCAACGAGTCAACCGTTTTAAGTTGACACTTCGTCCACCCGCACCAAGCTCTAGACTAAGCAAAGCTTGCTATGGGAACCAGATGACTAATTGAATATTGTCAATATATATAATTTATTTGTATAGACAAAACTACTCTAATTTTATATTTTAAGCTCAGAAAACAACAAAAAAAACATATTTTATATTGGGTTAATTGTAATGAAATACCCAACGTGCTAACTGCAAATCAAACTTTCTGACCCCAAGTGTACAATATAAATAAATAAATAAAAATGTACAATATGAATCACATTGCAAGACCATTGTCGCTTAAAGTGTTTTGTAAGCAACACATTCTGCTTTTTTGAGCCATAATTTATTTATTTATTATAGTAATTATAGCCATAAGTAGAAACAAAATGCTAATCTTAATTTAAAGTGCTAAGAAGACTATTTAAATTTAAAACCTAAAAAATTAGTACTAAAAAGTTACAAATGCTTTGAAGGCTGTCGATATGAACCTGGAGTAGATATGTGTTTAGCAGAGCAACTAAGTTTCTTAAAGTTGGCGCGTTATTAGCGCGGTGAGTCAATTCAATGGTGATAATTATCGAACAGGTAAATTTTTGTACAACACAGTCCTCGACAGAAGCTTTCTGACCAAAACTTCGACACCGCAGTAGACCAAGCTCATACGTCTAACCAACTGCATTTCAATTTCTGGTAAAAAAAGCCCAGTGAAATCGCCAATACAAAATCAAAAAATAGCATAATTTCCGATGTTCATCGACGCGACGGTGGCAGCCCGGACATGAACGATATCGGCATACCATCGCGTTTAACACGGAGTAGGTGCGCTGCTTGAAACTGCCACATTAAATTGACATAGGAAACGTTTTTCAATATATTTTTTGACAGGAAATGAGGTTCCACAATACAAAACATTTATTTATAACGTGTAGTTGTTATGTACTAACTTTTTATGAAATGAATGTTAAGTATTTTTTGCGAAGTAACGTGCCTACAAAAAAGTTCGAAAAGATCTAACAAGTAGAATAATAAATAAATATTTGTGGACATTTTTTACACCACATCTAGCCTCAAACTAAGCATAGTTGCAGTATGGGAATTAGATGACTGATAGAATAGTTACACGTTTTTTTTGTTAATACATACTTAGAATACAATATAACACCCAGGCAGAAAACAAATACCTATGTTCATCACACAAATGTTTGTTCTCGGTGGGGACAATATACAGCGGAGAAGGCAGACCTACTAACTGAGTTGTGAGGCCAAACTAAACTTAGATAGTACATAAACTGTGTTTGTTCATGTTTGTCCTCAGTGAGGATTTACTTATCACCTACAGCGTAGAAGGCAATAACTATAAACGGAGCTAAGGCCGGTCAAAATAAATGTTTGCATGATCCTAAAGAGTAAATCTTTGTTCCGAGTCTGGGTGTTGTTGTATCATTGTATTCGTAATGACACTCAGGATGGGGTCAGCGGCCATGTTTGAAAACGTTCAACAAACGCAAATAATATAAAATAATATAGAAGGAGATAAAAGTTGTTGAATCTCATCAAATGGTCTCTCATCCATAAAAGGTTAAGAACCACTGACCAAATGCATTATCTCACAGAGCACGTTCATCAATAACGTTCCCTTTGTGGATTGCACCGCGAATATCATTGTCTCCTTGGTGATAGAAATAGGTACGGATATAGTCCCTAGACCAACTCTTACATAAAGATATTTCATCATCCCAAAAATTATTTCCTCGAGTGGGATTTGAACCAACGACCTTCCGTTTCGAAATCAATTAATTCTTAATTAATTTCAAAATTAATTAAAATAATATTTTTTTCCCTTTCGAGGAAATCATTTTTGGGATGATATAAAATCTTTGTGATTTTCTTAAGTGCAGGTAAGCACTATAAAAACTATCAAACTATTTACATACTACCACAAAAGTCTTCACATTCAAAGAATAAGAAAAAACTAGAGTAGCAGTAGAGTTCTTAGTAAAGGGCTCGTCTGGGGAACTGCTACCACTATACCTATTTCTGCTGACAAGCAGCTTGCTGTACTTATTCCCGTTTGTAGGGTGTGTGCGTCAGTGCTATTACAAGGGCACTATATTTAGCACCTAATGTGCCTCAGGTTGGTGAAGCATGAGCAGTGTATTCTAGGGCATGTTCTTAACGAGTGTGATCTATAAGACAATGCTTAGTTATAAGCGATGGTAGCCACTTAACATCAGGTGGGTTATCTACTTTTTTCATGAGAAAGTTGTATAAAAACGCAAAGTATTAGATCGACGCTTAGATCCGACTCAAATGCCTTCCAGTCTATTAGTAGGTACCTATATAATAATGCCGTAAAAAGACTTAATAGTCATGCAAATGACCCGTCAGTAATTATTAATTAACACACATTTCTTGAGCAAAAAGTTATCGCACGCGGCAAACTAAAGTAGGGGAACTATTTTACGCTATTTTTTGCATAAAACCTATGTAATTATAGAGCTCTGTCCGTGGTAGTCCCGGTATTTAACCCCCCCACCTACCATGACTGCTGAAAGAAGCGAGAGGTTCGGACTAGAGAACGGACATCACCAATCCGCTTGCCATGAGTAGTGGCTATGATAAACCCCATCTAATATGGGGAGACTTATATCCAGCAATAGATATACTTAGAATGATGATGAGTTGATAGATAAAGAAACACATACAGAAACTGTAGAGATACAAGTACAATGGACGAGTACTTACTATTATTTCAAGAATGGCAAGTAATTTCAAACGGTGAAGAAAACCATCGTTTCGGGGTTGTTCAGTTTATATTCATTACAAGGCTTGATTTGAAAACGAACCAGATTCCCGCCAAACGAGCCTAGCTTCGTCTTCGCTTCGCCCGGCATTCGGGAACGCGCGCGCGCAACTTCTACAAAACGCAAATAAATCAAAAACCCTAAAATCTACTACTCAAATTGTAAAAACTCTGTCTTTTCCTATCCTACAAGTGACAGTGAAGCACCAGAACTGTTATTACGTCCCGGGACCAGCTCCTGGCAGTGGAATCCTACGGTGAGTTTTCTGAATATCCAGCCGTTACTTTTTTCTCATGTAAAATCAAAATTTATAGCTATCGAACCACACAGGGGTATATTCGTCTTAGTGGTTAGAGGTGAACTAAGAAAGGAATTCTAGAAATTAAACCCGGAGTTAAAACCAAGGGTATATTAGGAATACACTACCGCTGAATATATAAAAAGACAACCACTCACCACCACTCAGTTAGAGGTTATTCGTTTCTTCCGTTACTTCATTCTATAAATAATATTGTTCTGACGTCTACCTACTTATTTAAAACAATAATGATCCAAGCACTTGAAACTGCTTCGTCAAAGTACCTACCAAAAAAACTGTTTTGAAAACAAATAACTGCAAAGTGAGGCTATATATAATAATAAAACCGTGACCCGAGGGCTGTAAGAAGTAAGGGCTGTACCCTAAAAGTTGTAAGAAAATATGAGGACGCGAATAAAGCCACGGGATTTAACTAGTTTTATTATTTATTTACAAAGAAAATTACAGCTAATACAGGTATTTTAATTGGTATGTACAAAATACATAATATGAAACAGTTGAGCTATCTACAGACCGTTGCAAACGATCTAAAGGTAGCTCAACTGATCCAAATCAGTGCCAATCGGAAGCGTCCCCAAAACACTGGCTGCATTGCCACGCTAAATGGCAATGCTAATACGCTGAGCCAAATACTCACCAGTCAAGTGCTTATGATTCTTTCCATTTCATTGTATTCCATAAAAAGAACCACATCACAAAAAGCTGTAGAACAAAATGGCAGGCTTCAAAGAGCTGATCAAACACTCGTCGATTGTTTGCGTGAGTACAAACAATCAAATTAAAACGACAAGAGGACGTACTCGAGACCGTGCCAATAAAGTTACCGTTATGAGGAATTGAAAGCAATTACTCAAACCAAACATGAATATTAAACAACGACAAAAAATTGATACAAACTACTTACTACCTATTGAATACACTAGACGCTTGGGTTTTACTTATTTATAGGTTTAAATAAAGGTGCAGGTGGAATTACAGGCACATGAGTCTTATCACCTGTATGCCTCAAGTTGATAGACGTTGAACAGTGCATAGTACGAGGCAATACTTTGTTATTGGCGATGGCAACCACTTAACATCAGATGGGTCATCTGCATGTTACCTACATCAGCAAGTTGTATCAAAAAAAATGTAATAAAGGTTCTCGAATGGCGACCACGACCCGGTGTCGAGTCTCGAGTACTTGGTACTAAGAGATCTGAGGATATATCTACCGTATTTTTTTTTACAATATGATTAAACGGTCCTAAGTGGACGTGCGCTGCAAAGAATTCAGTATATTATTATTCATTTATTTCAGGCAACACAGTAAACAGGGTATAAATACATGACCAATATTATTAATATCTTAAAATTGAAATACATAAATTGTATAAAACTAACTTAACTAATTACTTCGATAGCTGTGACGTGTGCTTAGTGTCTCGTGTCAGACTTCCGATAAACTTTCTGAACACGACACCTTTCGGCCAGAACCCGGTATCCATGTACGTCGCTAGCCGATCGACGCTCACCAGAAAGAAATTGAAATTCACTTTCGGGCGAGATTCCGACTTTTTGCCTCGCATCCTAAGGCCAGTCTTCTGCTTCAAATCCTCCAAAACCATACCTATACCAAAGGGAACTCATTCTTAAGACTGCTGTTTCCGACTTTCTTTTTTTTTCCTAGCCTATTTTGTCTCACTGACAAAATACGACCGATGTGGCGCGGCGGGCGAATGTCCGCTTGCGACGCAAGAGGTTGCGGGTTCGATTCCCGCCTTGGGATAAATGTTTGTACGATCTGCAAATATTTATTCCGGGTGTTCTGGGTGTTTTCTATGTATAATAAAAATATTTATATAATATATAATGTATTCACGTAATCAGTCATCTAGTACCCATAACATGATGCTGTGTAGACTATCCAGCATTATTATTATTATTATGACTGCTGGGCAAAGGCCTCCCACAAAGACTTCTAGTTCTCTCTTTCCCGAGCCTTTTTCCACCACGGCCTTTCAAAGGCGTCCAGATCATCTCGCCAACTCTTATATTATATACTCTTCAGGATTATTAAATAACATCTAATTTCAAAGTAGTTAAAACGTTATGTTCATTATCACGCTTACAGATGTGTATCAGCAATCAATTCTAATGAAATCAGTAGATGGCGCGCTGGTTGAGAGGCGCCACTGCTTTGAAACATGCAAGATACTGATTTGCATTTAAAATCTAACTGGACCGTAAAATAGTATTCAGCTTAGGGGCAAAATAAACTATTATATCTCGTCGAATCGAACTATTAATAATAATAAAATAAATTAATAACAATAAAAAAGTCAATTTCTGATTATATATTTTAGTGAAACTCCCAGCATATCTCTCTGTATAGCCCGTTGTGCGAGATAGATATGTAAAATCCAGAAATCCATTAGAGGTTATGCTCGTAAAAATAGGTTTCCTAAAGTTGATAAGTAGATAGCTCAATTACCGACTATGAAACAGTTGAATGGCTTAAGCAATTAGATTTAATAAGTGTTACTTGTCCTATGTCGCGTAGCATGCGCTAATCATTAGTCCGAAGTCACCGAAGGCCATGGCAGGGCTGACACACGGATTGGTATTCAATTAGGTCAAACGATATTTTTGCTATTCTATTGAGTAGTAAAAAAAATAATAATAATAATATTGAGTAGTGATGAGAAAATAGCCAGTATTTTGAGCTAGGAAAGAAAAAATAAATAAAAAAAATGCTGGACAATCCACATAGCATCATCTAGCCCCAAGCTAAGCAGAGCTTGTGTTATGCTTGATGACTGATATACTTAATACAATACAATATTACATGCATAGATATTTTTTATTATACATAGAAAATACCCAGAACACCCGGAATAAATATTTGCAGATCGTACAAACATTTATCCCAAGGCGGGAATCGAACTTGCAACCTCATGCATCGCAGGCGGATACTCGCCCGCCGCGCCACATTGGTCGTCAAAAAGAAATAACTTCACGAATTTAATCTCCAGACACGATATTCCTTCAGATCCCTTAGAACCCACTCAAGACTATTTGAGCTTGTAATGTTCATTCATATTATAAAACATCGTTAATCTTTATTTCATAACCTATCTCTATGCTTGGCAAAATATTTGTAGCTTGTTAATTTATATCCCTCAATGTTTTATAAAACCCGCAAATAAAAAGTTTTAGGGTATATCATGTAGTACTGGTAGGTACTCAAGATTATTTGAGGACGTCTAAAGTTAGTCAAAGAAAATAAACAAAAATATAGTTCAATGAATAAGTAAAAGTTTAGTTAAAAATGATTGTACATCACTTCAAACCTGTTTAATTTCTGTAATAGTTCTCTGACTACTTCTATTAGACATCTTCAAGAATCTAGAAGTCGTACTAAGAGATCCAAGTTATTTCTTTCGTTTCAATTGTTTGATTGCTGTCTGCCAGCCCTACTTTCATATGCTGCTTCCGTATTGGCTTGCTCTGATTATCAACACGACTCTCCTCCATTTATTCCCGATTGTATAAACTAGCAACAATATCTCAGCTTGACGGGACTCGCAAGACTACTATGTACCAACAAATCTATCCAGCCAAGAGTGGCGCCAATATTGAAATTGTGAAACAAAAGATACAACAGCAGTGAAGAGAAATGAAACAACAGCATTAGGTCCTCCTTCGTCAAATGAATAGATGAGTTGGTGGCAGTATACCTCAGTTTGAAATGGAATTGAATCAGTAGCTTCGGGGTGTTCGAATTGATTAGTTATTTTCTATTTTGATTTATATAAAGAAACTGCGGGTCTTTTATGGTATCTGGGTGTTCTTGTCTTAGATATTTTACTTAGCCATTATATATTACTTTTATATTAGGATAGAAAGAAAGAAAAAGCATTTATTTATAAAAAATATATATTTATACTTACTATCAATTTTTTCTAGAATCTTAATATTTTTGACACACACAGCTCAGTTCGTAGTAGCATTGCCTTCTACGCTGTAGGTGGTGGGTTCGATGCCCACCGAAAACAACATTGGTGTGATGAACATAGATGTTTGTTCTGTTTGTGGGTGTGATATTGTATTCTAAGTATGTAGGTAGATATATAAAAAAAGTATATAAGTATTCAATTAGCCATCTGGTTCCCATAGTACAAGCTATGCTTAGTTTGGGGTTAGATGATGTTGTGTAAAAATAAAATGTTTTTGTCAATATTCAAGTTTTTAAAGCATACTAAGAATATAAATTGTAGTTTTTTATATACTTATTAATAAGGTAGGTACATTGTATTAGAACCTGTAAAATTAGTAAAAAAAATTGTTTTGTATGTCACTTCAAAAATAAATGAAAAAAGTGAAATAGCATCACGACTTAATCCCTAGTTGGTATTCCAAAAATAAATTAAACTAAATAAAACCACAAGTTACCTAAATCTGATATGACCATTTCTTGTCCAGTAGTACAACTTTGTAGTATGCATGCTATCGCGTATCTAGACTTCCGAATATGCTTTGGAATGCTTCCTTACACTGTGAGTATTATACTTATCAAGATTACTGTACTACGTCCTGCAAATTTTCAACACTGACTTGAAATATTGTTACATTGTATGTTTGTTTGTATTATTATTACTATTCTGTATAACAAAAAAAGTCATAAATTCGTATAAACTTAGTTGCGTGGAGGTTGTAATGATCTAAAAGACGGGTAAGTACCATAGACACGTTTTCTGACGCAAGTGGTAAAAATATGTGATAACTAGCGAAACGTGCGCGACTTCGTCCGCGTTAAATTATTTGCACACAATATTATATTATAACGTGGAATAGTATAGCATGCAAGGAGTATATACTCCTTGGAACTCCTTGGGAATATACTATATTGGGAATATATATTCCCAATATAGTATATTCCCAAGGAGGTTACTATAGGCGGACGGTTATTATATTTTTTTTGTTTTTTACCTCCAGCTAAGGAAATCACAAAGATTTAATATTATTCCAAAAATAAAGAAGTTAATTTGCATAACACATGTCCAAAAAAAATACTGATTAAATGAAAGTCTAGATATCTTAATTTTGCAATTGAACGTTCATTATTTTGGTATCTTTAAAACTTCTGATAATGTTGCTTGGATTGCAGACAATTTGTCAATGCTTTTAAATGCTACGAAAAATTGAGTCTCACTTTCTTAATTAAAAATAAAAAGGCTACGTTTTCACTTTATTATACTCTCCCTTTAATAAGCTAAAGGGTAAATTAATACAATATGTACATGTATGTATGTATGTATGTTTGACGACCGATGTGGCGCAGGGGGCAAATGTCCGCCTATGACGCAGAAGGTTGCGGGTTCGATTCCCGCCTTGGGATAAATCTGCAAATACTTATTCCAGGTGTTCTGGGTATTTTCTATGCATAATAAAAAATATGTATGTATGCAATGTATTGTATTAAAATTTATTAGTAGTAATTAAAATTATTGTATCAAAAACAAACAAAGTACAAAGGGCGCCCTTATTGCTGAAAGCGGTTTCTTCCAGGTAACCTTGTTGTAGTAGCCTTACCGAAGGGCTAGTTCGGGGAATTCCCACCTTACCTATTTCAGCCACCAAGCAGTGATTCTTGCATTGCTGTGTTCCAGGTTGAAGAGAGAGTGCAGGTGCCGGTAATATTAGGAGCTTAACACCAATGTATTTATAAAAATACTAGAGGCCGCTCGCAGCTTCGCCCGCGTGGCAATTTTTTCCCGTACCCGTTATTTTTTCGGGATAAAAAGTAGCCTATGTTCTGTTCCAGATTACAATCTATATTTATTCCAAATTTGATCCAAATCAGTCCACTGGTTAGAGCGTGAAAGAGGAACAAACATCCATCCATCCAAACATTCGCATTTAATTAGTAGGATATATTCATACCTTAAACGCGATCTCTGTGCCTGATCAAGATCAGTAACCACAAACACAGTAGTTGTTTACCATTAAAACAAACGATCGAATTGACCCACTTTCGTAGAATCGGCATTATTTATTTGTGTACGTGCAATTTGCAGTCCAGATGAGATTATATTTCCCACCCAAAATATTTTGCAGTAGGTACCTTATAAGGTGCGCTTATGGAAAAATATATAAGTAGGTACTAGCGGCCGCTCGCAGCTTCACCTGCGTGGCAGTTTTTTCCCGTTCTCGTTATTTTTTCGGGATAAAATCATAGTAGCATTTGAGCATGCAAAGTCTCAGCCCAATCGGTTTAAAATTGACAAAGTTTCATACAAACTTTCATCCTCTATTTTATCTCCTTGGGGGTAGAATTAATCAAATCCTTTCTTAACGGATGCCTACGTCATAGCATCTACCTGCATGCCAAATTTTAGCCCGATCCGTCCAGTGGTTTGGGCTGTGCGTTGATAGATCACTATGTCAGTCAGTCAGTCACCTTTGAGTTATATATATTTGATATGAATCAAATTATCTGAGGCTCAACACACGTATTTTATTGGAGCTTAGACCAGATTGAAACTAGAATTTGATAGTCAAAATTGGGTCTGTCTGAAATGTTAGTTTTTAAGAATAATATTTGGAGATTGACACGATCAAAGCTTAAATTTAACGATATTTCGTGGCGAAAATTGTGCCTCTGACTGACGGTATATCCTTGAAATAGTACATTTATTTTACAAACTTGCTAGTGATTTGTCCCCAACTGAGATCTACGAACTACTATTGTACGTAATTACTAACTCTGACAAATGATTACTTTCTCACGTTATATTGATTTTTAAATTACATACATCCTTGATTTATCCAAGCTTTGAGAAATACGCTTCTCTCGCAACATCGTAAGATTTATTTCTTTCGTACATAATACATATGGTATCTAGATATATAAACATTTCATTGTATGTACAACTTGTAATATTTGGACGTACCTCTGACTACCCCTTTCCAAACTTCCCATATAATCTTGAGTGATCTTGACTGCCTAAGATATCTAACGTGCTCTAGAATTAAGGTCGTTTAATTTTCTAATACACGAATAACACAAGTATACATTTTTATTGAATTTTTTAAAGAAGTGCCTCGTGGTAAACTTTTACTCATTCGTAATTATAGAGCTGCCGGGAAATTGCACCAAGTGTCAACTAAGATAAATTGAAATAAGGCAGAATAGTTTAAAATATCAGAATGGACGGAAATAGTCAATCTACGCACATTTTCAAGGTAACGGAATCTCGGCATCGTATTGAATTGCCAAGTGCCACAAGATGCTGTGAAACTCTGCAATCTTAGCAAGGTATTTAAGGAGAGAATGTTTGAACATTTAACGCTTAAAATAATATTTAATTGCCATCTGTTTACCTACAAAAATACTTTAAATATTGGACTTTACGCGGTTAATTTTATTTGAAGCGTTCTACGTAAATATAGTCAAAATACATTTTTTCAACTTTACATTAAAAAAAGACGTTAATTGAGTCTTTATTTATAATTATTAAGTGTTTAAAATAACATCAATAACCAATTGAGTTATTATAACAATTATTCAAAAGCTAAATAACTGCAAATTACATAATAATGGTTTAGCGTCACATCTCCATATAGGTCACCGTCTGGTATATTAAACAACTAAGCGAAAAACGCGACTTCGTCCGAAAGGAATTCTTTTCACATAAACTTAACCCCTTGCTGTGTTTAGTGGTTGAATTTCGGGAATTCTTTAGTACCCCTCTACGCATCAAACGCACCTTGAAAATTTCAAGTCTGCGGTAAGTGGTTTAGGCATTGCCTGTAATATATCAGTCAGTCAGGACAAAAACTCTTACAGTTGGTATAGATGTGCTATATTAGTTTATTACTTTATTATTATTGTATATATTTTTATTTATTTTATAACGGAAGTAATTTAATATATACAAATATTTTACATCTAATATTTAACCTATCTACCTTATATCTACATATTTTACCATAACTTTTTCTAACGTATAGTAAAAAGCGGGTCTTTACTATAGGTAGAAAACAGAATTTAATTAATTAATTTTAATTTTTTTAATTTACTTTATTTGAGTAAATCACACATACCTATATAGCTCAATAATAAAAGATGATGAAATTTGATATTTCTATAGTTTTTTTTCAATGACACATGCAGAATAATAACGGGTTGCTTGAAGCCGACGCCACTGAATACATGGTACCTTCTAGCAGGCATAGCCCCACCTAGTGTAAGAAGAGATGTCGCCTGCTCAATCGAGAAAACTAAACAGGAATCGGACTTTCGACATCCTCTGCACGGTTACAATATAGTCAAGGGTCGGCTTCAAAGCCGTAAAAGCTTTCTACGATGCACTTCTGCGCTTCAGGGTAGCCCACCAGCAAATAGGCTTGATCAATGGAGAAGAAAATTTCCTCCTCCTCCCGAACTGTTTGACCCTGAGGAGCGCCTACCACCAGGAGAAGACAAACCCTATATAATTTGGAAATGCCTTAACAGACTGAGAGCACAAGTGGGCCGATGCAAATACAACCTATGCAAGTGGGGAATGTTAGACCAGTCACGTGCACAGTGTGACTGTGGTGCTGCTTCCCAAACTATGCAGCACCTACTGAATTGCCCCATTTGCCCTCATTCATGCACCAGAGCCGATATTAACACCGCCTCAGACGCTGCTGTGGCGGTCGCTGCCTTCTGGGCGGGACGTATCTGATTCCATTCACTTGAGAACTATTGACACGAAAGAAGAAGAAGACACATAGGTAATTATACAATAGGTAGGCACTCAATAATAAAGACTGATGAATATTTCCACGTAGCTATGTAGCTTCAAACTCAAACCTACTATTGTAACCAGAAACAGCTGATAAGTCAAAGTCAAAAAGCATTTTGTTCCATGGAATCAAAGTGATCACATTGGTGTTACATTGTATTGTAATTCTATCAGTCAACTAGTAATTTCTGAAAACAATATTTGTGTTTTTTTTTATCAAGTATCCAAAAGATAGATGAACTGTGTGAAAGATGACACGGATAAGAAAGGAGTGAGTACAGATATGACTGCTGATAGAGGGGAGTGGAATAAATACATAAATGGGACATAGTGGGATAAGGGCAGGAATATGATAATTCCATAATAAGTACAAGCTATGCTTAGTTTGGAATTAGATGGTGCTGTGTAAAACTGTCAACCAATATCTATTTTTATTTATATTTGGTAGTAGTAGTAGAGCTCTTAGTGAAGGGCTAGTCTGGGGAAGTACTACCACCATGCCTATTTCTGCTGCCAAGCAGCTTGATGTGTTTCGGTTTGAAGGGTGTGGGTGCCGGTGTAATTGGGTTGATGGACGCAGAGCAGTGTCTTGGATCACGTTAGTTAGGGCACATTCCTAACTAAGGTGACCTACAAGGCAATGCTTTATTATAGGCTATGGTAACCACTTAACATCAGGTGGGCCATATTCTTGTTCCATCAGAAAATAGTATAAAAAAATAATTATGTATAAGTCTTATAATTAGGTGAATCTAGGTGCAGAGATTGAACACAACCATACATAATATTTATATGTAAATACATAATATTTTTCATGCTTCTACATTATAAAACCCACAGAAATACATAACATTCCTTTCTTTTTGTCTCGTAATTTTTGCTAAAAATACCAGACAATACAACAGTACTTTTGTAGACTAGATAAAAGTTGTAGCCTTACTATCCAGCTCACGTGCTACGGATATTCAAATTTCAGTTCGCACGCTCCGTTCTCTTACATTCAGAGGCATTAATATTTATAAAGCTAAGCTGCTACAGCCGTACACAGGTACAGTCAGCTGCACTAGAATGTATACAATTCGTAACTTTCAAAACGGTATCAAAACCTTATAGTAAACCTAAAAAATCGTGAAATTAGATCAAAAGTTCACTATTTTTTTGAGTTTTTGCCCTGTAAATATTAATTGTAACGCTGTAAAACCATTCTGTAAGTTACGAATTGTATACATTCTAGTGCAGCTGACTGTACATGCGATGTCATCTAGAAATGCAATCAACTCCTTGAAATGCGGAACTGCATGCGAAATCACACTAAAAACGGAATAATAAAAAAGTTATATTTAGATATACTAGTGAACACGCGCGACTTCTTCGTGATTTTATACCTTCCGCGTGAAGGTATTTTATACAAACATCAATCCCCGCTGTACCCGTTTGAATTCCTGAAACTCAGTTAGGAATTCCTTGCTTAGAATAACTCCTCCTACGCACTAAGAACAATATACCCTGAAAATTTCAAATCTCTACGGGCTGTTTGCTGTCTATATGTCAGTCACTCAGTCAGGACAAACATTCTTGATTGGTATAGATAGATAGATGGTTTTATTCAATTGCACGATTTTTGCTGTCTATGCATACCTTGAGAAGAACTTGAACTTCAAATTTATAATTTGGTATTAAAACTCATCGTTATTATGAAATACTTGAGGCAAAATTTGGCCTGTGTGTATTATACGACTGATTACGTATCGCGACGGGTTAGCGATACACCTAAACCAATTGCTCTTACGCTGTATATTGATCTACAATAGATGCAATCTACAAATGGCTTGTTTTCTTTTCCATAGTCACCAATCTTGGCTGGTGGATTGGTGAACGCAGTATTGGTGTTGGTGTAGGTACAGTATAGAGGTGCTTTTGCCCATCCCCTGTTGCGAGTCCACAGTCGCCTACGTCACTTCTTGTATTGAAAAAACATTGATTGCCTGAGTCTGAGTCACACCTAAAAATCTCAAACTTGAAGCTCAGGCAATAATTTCTGTAAAAACATACTCTTTTAACATGAAAAGTGACGTTTGAGAGCAAGCAGTTAACGCTTATCGCAAACCTGTTGCAAGGTACGTAATATGTGGAGATTTTTACATGCAGTGTAATCAAATAAAACCTTCTTTCTCATCAACCGCCGTCAAAAAACGTTTCCTTTCTCAAACGATGCATACATGGCTACTTATTAAAATCATAATGTAATTATCTACATCGTGTCGTCGACCAGTGAGGCGCCAACCTCCTATTATGTCTAGTTTATAAAGACTGAGATCACTGAGAGATACTGATATTGTGCAGAACAGAAAAACTGTATTTACCATATCCAGCTAATTGAAGCTTCACGGGTCATCTGACTATTCACTCACCCATGGAGACTTTTTGCGGTGATAAATAAGTAGGTAAAGTAACGTAGTGGTAAATTTTGGTGACGAAGTGGTATGGTTATACGACTACAAGAGCCAGCACGCCTTCCAACGTAAACTTACAGGCACATGAGACTTAACACCTGTATGCTTCAGGTTGATGGACACTGAGAAGTGCATTGTAGGGAGAGTGTGACCGATGAGGTAATACTTTGTTATAGGCAATGATAACCACTTAACATCAGGTAAGCCATCTGCTTGTTCTATCAGTAAGTTGTATAACAAAAAGAATGAAAATGTGGCCGCTAAGAACGTTGTTCATTTTATGCCCAATTTCAATATACGAGCATCTACCACAAGTTTAGTAGTAGTAGAGTTCTTAGTGAAGGGCTCGTCCGGGGAAGTACTACCACTATGCCTATTTCTCCCGCCAAGCAGCTTGCTGTGTTCCGGTTTGAAGGGTGTGGGTATCGGTGAAATTACAGGCACACAAGGCTTAACACCTGTATGCCTCAGATTGATGGACGCAGAGTAGTGCATCGTAGAGCACGTTAACGAACGTGACCTGCGAGGCTATGCTTTGTTATCGTTAATAATAAGCATATGGTATGCTGCTTGTTCCATCAGCAAGTCACATAAAAAAACTATGTCGGATAAGCCTTTATCTCATTAGCTTATTGGCTTATACTACAGTAATAGCTAACACTGGCTATAAAAATATAGCTTGTAATCTAGTGTATTACAATACTTATATGTAACCATATAATTAAACACTATCAAAGGCGATGTAAGTAAGAGTTTTTTCACGCGAACTTCTTTACCTACTTAATAGCGAGTTATTTGAATCTCTTGAAAAACGAGTACATTAATACTGCATTCACTATCCACCTGCCAAGCGTGGTGACTATGGCAAAGTAAACAGCCCTTTGCGTCGATTGTAGATATTATACAGTGTTAGAGGTACCTTTTTTAGCGTAGTGACTATGGCAAAGAAAACAGCCTTTTGCATCTATTGTAGATTTTAAACAGTGAGAGAGGCAACTTTT
Organism: Electrophaes corylata; assembly: GCA_947095575.1. Taxonomy (NCBI): domain Eukaryota; kingdom Metazoa; phylum Arthropoda; class Insecta; order Lepidoptera; family Geometridae; genus Electrophaes; species Electrophaes corylata. Next base: position 9,063,925 of record OX352711.1, on the reverse strand, counting down.
TCAATCATGACCCTATTAACAGGAATAGTGCCCAGGATATTTAAGATGGAGTAGACTTATTTAGATAGACATCTATATAGATAGATCGTATCAAACTCAAACAAACTCTCCAAGTTATGGGGGAAGCCTATGTACAGTGTTAGTCTACTGACAAATATATGATCGTATCATGTCATTTTGACCTAAAACCAATACATAATATTTATAAAAAACACAAAAGAAGAGTTCTCAGTGACCTATAGTAAAATCGTAATGATACAAATTATTTTTTCCTTTCACTGCCTTTGTATTGTAAATGGTCTGAAAGTGTTTGTTAATAGTTCTTTTGCAATGTCTAATTAAATAATTTGCTGCAATCGAATCAAATATAATAATTATGGTAGAACTAGCTGTGCCCGCGACTTCGTCCGCGCAGAATTTAACAAAAAAGTTATTTAAGTAGTTGTTTTTTGTTTTTGTATTATATTTTTACTAAAATTTATTTTTAGTTCTTTGTATTAGGTTTATTGAAAAATCAACCCGGGGGTAGAAGCGGTGGGAGGTGCCCAGCGTAACGGCGCAGTGGTGGCACGCGCGTGGGCTGCGCGCGGTATTGGACAGTACTTGGACATTTTGGATTTTTCCTTAAATAAAAGTAGCCTAAGTTACTCCTTATTACATCAGCTATCTGCCAGTGAAAGTCCCGTCGAAATCGGTCCAGCTGTTCCAGAGATTAGTCGGAGCAAACAGACAGACAGACAAAAATAAAAAAAAATGCTATTTTGGTATGTAATACTTCCCTGGACGAGCCCTTCACTAAGAGCTCTACTACTACTATGTTGGAGTAAGTACATGCCCATGTGATCATTCCCGTGGCAGGATCATTTATTGCATGATCTTTGAACATCAAAACTCAAAGAAAACTTTATAATTGTCACAAATACGTCATTGTGATTATGACAGATCTAACAGACAAAATACTTTACAAAAACTATGAAAGTGTAATCAGTTATTGAATGTTCAGTAACTAGGAGTTTACTTAAAAAAGTTATTCAAAAAATATATCTAAAAAGTAGTCTTGTCACTGTTTCTCATTCCTCAATAATAAGAAATGGCAATAATTATCTTTTGACAGATTTGAAAAAGACAAATACTTTTCATGAAATACTTAGCAGTAAATAAGCTTATATGTCTATTAACGTCTCAAAACCATTACAAAACAAATCTAATATAGAGAAAAGCGCACCGACAAAAAGGAGTTACGCAAACTCACATCAAATTACGAACCACTTACGCACGATTGAGCCAATCTCAGCAGTCAATGAGGTTGGAAGTCATGAGTAAAACATCAGACGTCCATCATTATAAACTCGTAATTCATCCAGCGAGAGTGTCCACGCCACTTAAGAGGGTCGATTCCTCACGGCTTTAGGTAGGTACACTAACTAAGAAATAAAATATCTTTTAGAAGAAGTCTTTTAGCAATCGAAATTAGCCAACTGATTTTATTTTAGGATGAAAGTAAATATCGCAAGGAAACCAGTTAGTATTCTAACAGCGGCAATGAGCTTGTAATCCGTCACGTATGGAATACCGACTGCTAAAAAATGTGGGTATGTAATGAATATTCGGACGTACCTTTGACTACAAAGAACTACTACAACCTACCTCTAATTAACCCCCTAGACATCAAAGAATGTTGAGTAAGTAATACTTGGTACTAAGAGATCTGAGGGTATATTTAACATGTCTGGGGATTAAAGTCGTGAAGTTGTTTAATACTTAATTTTTTTTTATTTTATCAAAAATAAAATGCAGTAATACAATTCTTATAAGCAGATCAAATCACTCAACAACAGATAGGTCTGAACGTCGTTGAGGTCAGGGGTGTCTGAACGTCCCCTACGATGTACTGCTCTGCGTCCGTCAACCTGGCATATAGGTGTTAAGACTCATGTGCCTGTAATTTTACCGGCACTCACACCCTTCAAACCGGAACATAGCAAGTTGCTTGGCGATAGAAATAGGTATGGTGAAGGTACTTCCCCGAGCGAGCCCTTCACTAAGAACACTACTACTAAGAAACAAAAATAAATGACCAACGCCGTCACTTTCGTTCTAATGATTGTATGACATAAGGCTCGTATGATTTATTTTCTTTCAATAATCGAGAATAGGTAGTTAGATATACTTGATATAGAAAAAGATAAAAAATCATAATTTGATAGTGTTGAAACTAATGATCCAATGTTATTGTTAAAATCGCAGGAGTTCCTGCCGTTGTTTTTCGTGGAGCCCCATGTATGTACAGTCAGCTGCACTAGAATGTATACAATTTATAACTTTCAAAACGGCATCAAAACTTTACAGTAAACTCATACACAGTAAAAACTCAAAAATCATGAAACTAGCTAACAAGTTCACTTAAAGTTTTAGCCCTGTAAATATTAATTGTAACGCTGTAAACTCGTTCTGATAGCTACGAATTGTATCCATTCTAGTGCAGGTGACTGTACCTTTATGTAGGTATAATTTTATTTGAATTAAAATTTGATTGAAAATAAGCATTTTGCTACAACCTTTAAAAACCTCAGATCAATTCAACAAAATCTTTATGTGGTAGTTTACTTTCAGTCAAATTACAAAAATAACTCAATATATATTTACCTACTCTCGATTCCCAGTTCACATAATTACGAATACTCACAAGCTCCAAATAAAGTCACGCCATGTGGACATGTTGAGTGCGTACCAAATGTAGACTATAAACTGACCGTAAGAAACAATCTTCTTTTTTACTTCAATTAAGGTAGATCCACAACCAATGAAATGTAGGGTGATTATATCTTAATCTGTAGCCATCCACTATCTGCACATTCCTGCATGTGGAAATAAAAAGTCCCATAATGAGATAAAAGTCCATAAAATGCCAAAGTCGCAGATCGTTACGTTGTCATAAGTAAGCCACTGAACCGATCGAAATGAAATTTCGCACAAAGATAGCTTGCATTTTGGGAAAAGATGTAGACTTATACCTACGTAGCACTATCACCAAATTTATTAAATAACCCGGCGTGCGCGGGGCGGACTCGTTCCACGAAGAGTTCCGTACAATACAAACTAATCCATAATAATAACAGCAAAAGAATCACGTTTGTTGTAGGTATGAGAGCCCCCTAAAATATTTATTTTATTTTATTATTTAGTATTTGTTGTTATAGCGGCAACAGAAATACATCATCTGTGAAAATTTCAACTCTCTAACTGTCACGGTTCATAAGATACAACCTGGTGACAGACGGACAGAGAGACAGCGAAGTCTTAGTAATAGGGTCCCGTTTTACCCTTTGGGTACGGAACCCTAAAAACGGCTGTATTACAACAAAATAAAAGTCATTAAATCTGCTATACGGAACAAATTCAGTTTAGGTATAATAATTATGAGCGTGGCAATGCAGCCAGTATTTCGAGGACGCTTCCGATTGGCAGTTCTGAGAATCTGGATCAGTTGAGCTACCTTTAGATCGTTTGCAACGGTCTGTAGATAGCTCAACTGTTTCATATATTTTGTACATATCAATTATAAATGCCTGTATTAGCTGTAATTTTCTTTGTATAATTAATGTAATTATGTTTAGGTATTGAATTAAATCTCAGACGTGAAGGTACGGGCCCAGACATACTTTTTAGCGTGGTTAAAAAATGTTTAGGCTCGGACCGCCACCGGAAGTCACGTAGTACTTTCACACTTGTCTGGCTTTTTTGTGGCACGACCAGAAAATAAACATAATTTCATTTATATTTCATTAGGAATCAATTTCAATCCGTTTACTGAACAGTCGCCGATATAAGTGTTGCGATTAGACAATTTACTTTTTAACCAACTTCAAAAAAGAAGATGGATCTCAATTCGGTTGTATTTTTTTATTTTACATCAGAACTACTACGTTGGATATTTTGCTTCACTAACCAGATGCCCAAGTCTCGAAATTTTCTGAGCTGGAAATTACAGGCACATAACACCTTTATACCTCAGGTTGATGGACGCAGAGCAGTGTATTGTAGGTTACGTAACTAACGAACGTAACTGACAAGGTAGAGCTCTATTATAAGGCGATTGTAACCACTCAACATCAGATGGGCCATATGCTTGTTCCATCAGCAAATTGTAAAAAAAAAAGCTGAGACAAGATTGAATCAAGAATTTGGCCTGTCTGAAATGTCAGTTTCAAAAAGTACCATTTGGAGTGTGGAATTGCTCCTCAGGCAAAAGTCCATTTCCGACACCTTAGATGAAGATTATCACGAGACATAATAGCATCTTAGCAATTTTTGCAAAACACGTCCAACGTCGTAATTTTGTTTGTTCAACCTATCTTCCAACCAGTAAATTTTTTTTTAACCATCTGTCTTTTCATGTTTCCCGCTCTCAAAACTGTTGATAGATCTAAAATATGGTGATTATGCATAGAAATTAAGGTTGGTATTTTATTTTTATGTGACTGGTCGACTTAAATATGAAGCAGACGACCCACCTTATGTTAAGTGGTTATATAACAAAGCATTGCCTCGCAGGTCACGTTCGTTAGAAAAAAACCTTACGATGGACAGCTCTGCGTCCATCAACTTGAGGCATACAGATATTAAGCCTCATTTGCCTGTAATTTCACCGGTACCTATATACAGTTCAAACAAAAACACAGTAGCTGCTTTGCAGTAAAAATAGGCATGGTGGTAGTATTTCCCCAAACGAGTCTTTCAGAGAGCTATATTTAAATGAATTTGCGTTACAAGAAAATAAAATCATCCAACCAGTTTACCTTATCTCAGTTATAAAGATGTTCGTTTTGTTCCACTCATTGCGTTTACTATCAGTTACTACTGATCATAAACAACTTTTTTAATCTTTTTTTATTTGCGAGTAATTATACAATTGTTTTTATGCAAATCTACATACTGTACGGTCTTTCATTTTGATTTTTGCACAGATAATATAAATCTTCTTCTTCTGCTACGTTTTGCTGTATCTTTAAAAACTCACGTGCCTTATAATAAGTTAGTATATACTCTAGCGTACCAATACAAATATACTCTAAAAATTTGAACCAGTGGTTTAAATTGTGCGTTGCCTTTTGGTATAGATAGATTGACTCCAAGCCTTAACTTGTCTAAAATGTGGTAGTGTTAGGTTAAAATATACAAAACACATTTTTTTAAGAATTTTGGACCGGTTGCTAATTAAGTATTATAAGTCATAATTATAAGCTACTTAATCTATACTAATAATATACTAATACTAATCTATACTAATAAGGTAAAGTTTGTGAGATTATAGGGGAGTAATCTCTGGATCTACTGAACCGATTTTGAAAATTCTTTTATCAATAGAAAGCCACGTTATTTGTGAGTGTCATATACGTTTACCGCCCAACGAAGTGGGCACGGATCAGCTTGTTAAATATGTTTAAACTTAACACTTGCTAAGTTAAAATTAAGAAAAAACGTTCTAGATTTCAAATTTGTTTAAAAGCTCTACATTTTTGACCGTAAATACAATAAAATAGTGTTTGATAAAAAAAAAAATTAAGTTTGAACATGCGTGTGCTGAACGTAGACGTTTTTGCTTTGCTTTGCTTAGTTTGGGGCTAGAGGGCGTTGTGTGAATGCGTGTCAATATTTATTCAGTAGTAGGATAGGACCCCTTAAAAAGATATAAATTATCCAAAATAGTCGATTATAATCTACTTTACGCTATCTCGCTACATTCTATTTGCTACTTTGAGCAAGGATCGGTAATATTATAAATTCTATCTTAGTTTTATGTGACTTCATAAAAAATTATGTGCACTTTAAAAGAAGATACCTTCCACGCACTATCAGCAATCGACAGCCTAGCGCTTCGCTTCGAAAGCGCTGGTTTCAATTTCACCACAGAAAACGTTGTCAATAAAAAATTAAGTGGCTTTAAAAATAGTTTTTATCTATAGTGTTTCTGTAATCGCTAATTTTCATCTGAGTATTGCGAAAGTGCTAATTTTAAAAGCAATGAAATTTTTTCTTTATTTATTTCCGTTCAGCTTTTTTTTATACAGCTTGTCGATGGAACAAATTTTTCCTCTTATGTTAAGCGGTTACCATCAACTGTAACAAAGCACTACCTTGCTAGTCACGTTTGTAAGGACCGTACCCTACACTGCACTATACTCTATGTCAGTATTGTCATTGCCTCAGCGTTCATCATCCTGAGACATACAGGTGTTAAGTCTCACGTGTCTATAATACCACCGGCACCCTTCAAACTGGAATATAGCAAGCGTGGCGGCAGAAATAGGCATGTTGGTAGTACTACCCCGGAAGAGCCCTTCACAAAGAACTCTACTACTACTAAAAAAGTTAGCAGAAAACGAATGCTACAAGTCAAAAACACAGTAAAATAAAAAGTGCGAACGTCACAATCATCACCGTCAAACGGCACTATTATAGATACACAAGTGGTGATGTTCATTTTACATCTAAATGTCATCAGATAAATACGAAAGCAAATGCGATAACTTCCATAAATCGTTACTTTAGATATAACCATAATCATAAATCATATATTGTTTGTAAGCGTACTCGCAATAACCTTTTGCGATAAATACAGTAATTACAACCATGCTTTCACCTATTCATAAAATTCTTCTTACTTTTCTATAGTTTACATCAGGTTAGGTTACATTCAACCCCGTGACAAGTTTTAAATCCACTGGCGCTAATAGATAGAGATAAAATGATCGCATTCATCCATCTAATTAAAAGATTATTGGTATTATCTGAAAAATAATCTGGTGCCATAATGATAGTTACATATCACTGACTACATAATCAACTGCTTTAGTGTTCAATAAATCCAAATCTATTCAAAGTTTCTTTGATGCTCGCTAGTTAAATTTCTTTGTAATTTTGTACCGCAAAGTGTTGAAACGAAGTGTCCAAGACTGTACTAATTTATATTATATAACAGACTTTAATGTGAGTACATATAAAGGTAAAGAAAGGCCTAAGAAAATACGAATGGATGTTATAAAAGATGTAGAGAGTACTGGAATCGGGGAGAATGAGGAAATGTTGTCCCGACTCCCCTTTGGAATAAGGGAAAAATAGTGATGATTTTATGTAGTCTATAGTGATTATGTAACTACTATCGCGCACATGAAGGTCGTATGTTGATCATTGATAATTATATTGATTACAAAGAGTGCGCAAAAAAAAACAAAATATTCAAAGTTTGTGTCAATAACTTGATTATTTTTTACCAAGTGCAGCTTAACTATTTTTTATTTTAAGTAAATACTTTAGGCTTATTAGCAAATTAAAATTTCTATAATTAGATCGGCGATAGTCTAGCTATAATCTAGCTTAGTCAAAGCCGATAGCAGATCTATCGGCTTTGACTAGATTATTTATTAAGCTTCATTGAATTGTAAAATACAAACTGACTGGGTTTGACAAAGATGACAGATATTGGAATAAAGAGCATCCTTTTCGCTTAAAGTAGGGCTAGATGGTTCAGTGCAGAATGTCCAACACGTATTTTTTCTTGCTGCATCGTATTTGTTGAATTTTAGGAATTCCCTTTTTTAAGACGAATACTGCGTACCCTGAAATTTAAAGTTTAGGTTGTTCGTTGTCTATATCAGTAAGTCAGGACAAAGATTCTTGAAATTAGTAAAGATATAGATGTGTACTAAATGTTTGCGTATTTGATTAACGCGTATAACATTAGAGGAAGATGACTCAGTTTACAAAACTTGGAAAACCCACTTCAACTTTTACTTGGACGACAATCATACGCGTGGTTTTTACACAGTTATTTTTATCAAAAACCCAAACTATTGAACTGATTTGATTAAACTTATAGCTATAAAAATAATCCTTTTATATAAAAAAAAGTTTTTTGAATCGGTCAAATTCAAATGAATTAAGATACGCAGGATGTGTACCATTTCTAAAATACGTAGAAAAACTTACCTATATTTATGATATTTTACTTGCAACTCAGTTAAATTTAATTAAATTTGCCACTATGCACTAAATTCAGATTTCAGTTAGTCAAATTACTTTCTATGTTCAGTCTCGCACCCATTCCGGACTTTCACGGAAACGCAAGTCGGTCGCTCAAAATCGATTATCAGAACGGTAACATCCATGTAGAATAATTGAACGGATAGTTTTTAAACTAAAGATAATCGATCGCCGATAGCCCCAATTATTTAGTCACTGGGTCATACTAATTTAGTGACTAACGTTTTCATTTAATTTTCACGGTATTTAATAACTATTTTCAGTTACTATGTTATCCCCAGCCATAGATCAACTAGCCTCTCAAACCATTTGGTCTTAGAGGGTAGTCAGAAACGACTGATTATTAAAATCACATGCCTGCATTTTGCAGCAGCTAAAGACACATTACTTATTTGTGCGTTTAAAGGTATTGAAATCCACTATTCTTATACCCTATAAAACTTCCTAGATTACGCAGGAAAAGTATGGAAAGCGAATTATATATTCTCAGGGTTTCTTAATCATAGGAGTAGTTCAATAGCATGGTTCTAATGGTCATAATAAAAAGATTTATAGGCACAACTGGACAAAAACAGATTATGTAAATTACTATTTGTTAACATCGCATTTTATTAGTTATGTTTATAGTTTTTCATGTATTATAGTGATTATATATGAGTTCGTTTATATCTAATGCCCATATTCAGAGTATTACCTATGGATAGTGAAACCAAGTATGTGTTGTCTGCTAGATTGGGGTTTGTAAGGCTTTTATAAGGCTCTACCAGATTTGTAGAAGGTTTGTAGACCAGAAAATGAAATTAATAATAAATCTTTATTTCAGACATCTTACAGGTAATATAATAATAATTTGACGACCGATGTGGCACAGCGAGCGACTATCCGCCTGCGATGCAGGAGGTTGCGGTTTCGATTCCTGCTTTGGATAAATGTTTGTACGATCTGTAAATATTTATTCCGGGTGTTCTGGGTATTTTCTATGCATAATAAAAAAACAGATGTATGTAATGTACCTATTGTATTAAGTATATCAGTCACCTAGTACCCATAACACAAGCTCTGCTTAGCTTGGGGCTAGATGATGCTGTGTGGATTGTCCAGCATTATTAATATGGATTACAAAAATACACAAATAAAGAAACGAAGTGCGTGCGAGACTTGTGGCTTGAGGGTTCCTAACCGCTTGATTATTAATCCTTAACTGAAAGAACCTATAATTCAGATAGATTATTAATTATTAAATTTGAGTTCCTCTAATTAATTATTACTTTAATTTTTAGCGGGACCTATCATAAGTTTCCTCCATACATTTCAAGAAGAATTTGTTTGAGTCTTTTGCATCTATCGGCTTCCCGCGATCTATTTTTAATTCAGGTAGTGGGACGACTTCTATGTTAATTTAAGATGATATATTTAACCGTTATTTCAAAAAAGGATTTTGACACAGAATAGCTAACAAAACATTTTGAATTCTTTTTTTTTCTATAGTGGAACCCTAAAATCCCAAAAACTAAAGTTGATTTCCTACAAGTAAAACAATAGTTTTCTATTCTACTTTTGAATCTGTCAATATAAAACTTTTTTTGTACAACCTCTCTTTGACACTTCTTTTTGACCTTAAAAGGTTAATATTACAAAGCTTCCTATATCCCTACAATATCGAGGCACCTATACTATGCCACGTCTACAAGGAAAATGAAATGGATTTAGTCATATTAGTCGCTAAAGAACCCACTAGCTAAAATTGCTGATAAATTTACTGCTGTCTCTTCTTTTTCTCTACTCTATGGCATCTTTTTGACATTCGACAGGCAATTTTTATAGTGTCAAGTGGGTTATTTTTAAAAGTTTTTATTCAAGTCAGTTAGATTATGTCAAGTCGGGCTGTCATTGGTTGTAAAGCAAAAGATTACGTTTTCTTTTCAAAACCAAAGATACCATTCAAATCAGGATGCCACATATTACACTTTCATTCCAATTGCTCACACATTGCGTGTGACACACTATAACCTTAAGTGTCATCTCTTTCTGTTGACATAAAAGTGACAGTGACAAGAATATTTTATACAATTGTTTTATAGTGTCAGGGAAAATGAATAAGACAATTAAACTTAAAGAAGGAAGGGATAAAATAACTAGTAGCAATTTGCGGTTTTGCTTGCGTGATTTTTAGGTAAAAAAATAACATTTACTTACCTATATTTTGTGCATTTATGATTTTTACACATTTCAAGCGTCATCCAAATGAATCTAGCTGAAATTATTGACTTGTTTGTTGTTGTTTTTGCATTTAGCATATTAGTATTTAAATGATGCCGCGGGATGACCACCAGATGACCAGTCGCCAAATTACCAAGGAATATACAGCGACATCTAGGCAAACCATCTCGAAGCCAAGAAGTAATAGTAATTAAAATCTAAGTTTAAAGACTACCGTCTTAAAATCTTTTTTATACCACATATTGATAGAGCAAGCAAAAATCCCAACAGATGTTAAGTGGTAAGTACTCTTCACCTATATCAAAACATTTCCTCATAAGTCAAGCATGTTAGGAATTAACCTTACGATGCATAGTCCTTCATCCCTCAACCTGAGACATACAGGTGTTGTCTCACGCGCCTGTAATATCACCGATAGAAAGACAAGGTGTTACATTTAGTACTTTCCCGGGTTTACCTGTACTTACACAATTTAACATGAACCTTCATTTATCGCTGGGAAGACAAGTCAGAGTGTCTTGTTTAGTATTGCCCACTTTTTTATTCTTTTTTTAGAATGATTTCAGCTTCTTTCGTAGACAACATTCAAAATACCAACCCGGCTTCCTTTAAAATTAATTTATGGTATATCTTTTCTATGTATTTATGAGCTAGGTGGGGTAGGTTTAAATAAGAGTATCTTAATTAAATTAAGTTTAGGCACCTGCTGTGTATGTTGAGTAAATATTTATTCTATTTTTTCTATTCTATTCTAAAAATAATGTATAACGGTCTTAGAATATAAATTTTTATAGACTTAAATTTCAACTGTATGGACGTGTCTTAGTCTACCTCCCAAGACATTCTCAAAGGATCTTGAGTAGAATCCTATGGTACTAATATATCTCAGAGAGAAATTCGTCTGTGTTTGGAGATCACAGCCTATTTCGTTTTATATTTTCAGCGCATAATTCGTTCGTTATTTTATGATTATTCTGGATATGTATGCAAAAATTAAAATATATACGAATATGGTAAATCATCAAATACAAAAATATCCTTAGATACTTTATAACCTTTTTAAATAATGGAAAAAATCTTAATTTGGCGCAAAAGTTAAATTAGTGTTTATTCTAATGTAAAAAGCTATAAGTTCTTCAATAAAAAAATATTCATTTAAGATAATAAAAAAATGGGTATTTCTCACTTAACAGGTATAATAGAACAGTTTAAAGCAAACATTTACAGTCTAAAATAAATATTTTCATAATTATAATTTAATCTTGTAAAATCTTAAAAATAACCCACGTGGTTTTTTTTAAGATTTTTGATGGTATAACGAAATGACCATTTTCATATTTTTGATATTTTTTTATATTTGTTGGACGGTTTAACTACCCTTTAAATGGTAAAAAAAGGAATTCAATAAAACTAAAAACTTACCGTAAAAAAATTTTGCGTCGTCACTATCACCGTCAAAAATTCGTACCGTCACTATAGTCACAACTGACACTTTTTTTTTAATAATTTTGTCGTTCCGCGTGTCTCTTGCGGGTGTTTGCGTGCGACCGGCGCACACTTTCGGGGTTAGTTCGCGAGTGGAGCGCGCCAAGCTACGCACGCTCTTTTACGTGGTGACGGGGTAATGACTTTCGCTGTTTAGCCCCATAGATTACCCCATAGGACTAGAATAAAGGACCCTGAATTGAAAATTAACAATAATAATGCTGGACAATCTACACAGCATCATCTAGCCCCAAATTAAACAGAGCTTGTGTTTTGGGTACTAGATGACTGATATACTAAATACAATACATTACATACCAACATACATATATTTTGTTATACATAGAAAAGGCGGGCGAATGTCCACCTGCGACGCAGGAGGTTGCGGATTCGATTCCCGTCTCGGGATAAATGTTTGTACGATCTGCAAATATTTATTCCGGGTGTTCTGGGTATTTTCTACGTATAATAAAAAATATCTATGTATGTAATATATTGTATTAAGTACCTATAATCAGTCATCTAGTACCCATAACACAAGCTCTGCTTAGCTTGGGGCTAGATGATGGCTGTGTGGAAAGTCCAGCATTATTAAAAAAAAAAATTGTTATAATTGGTATAGATAGATTGCAGGTAGAGGGTAGAAGCTATCGGTTCCCAGGGAAGATGAGTAGTTTTACAACCACAAGTTAATGGTTTATGATACTCAGTCGCGCCGGACTTCCTTTTACTAACTCCTCGTTTTTCCCAAAGGATATTATAGATTTTATGGATATTTGTATTTACCAATATAAAATGCTGTGTCGATTATATAGGCTTTAGATGAGAGCACTAGAGGTATAGTGGTAGCACTTCGCTTTACGATTATAAGGTCGTGGGTGCGAATCCGGTTGTGTACCTGAATTTTATTATTTGAAAAATTTATGTGCGTAACGGCCAAAAAAAGTGGCTTCTATGCTGCAGGTTGTGGGTTCGATCCCTATCGAGGGCAAGCATTTGTGGTTTCTGTGAGTGTTATACTGGATTCTTAGGTATTTACAAAAAAAGTATGTATGTACAGTCAGCTGCACTAGAATGTATACAAATCTAAACTTTCAAAACGATGTTATAGCGTTTTAGTAAATATTTTCATGGCAAATTATCAAAACCGAAGTAAACTCACCAATCGATTTCATGATTTTTGAGTTCTTGTTGTATAACATTTTTTTGTAATGTTTTGATACCATTTTTAAAGTTACGAACTGTATACATTCTAGTGCAGCTGACTGTACCAAGAGAAATATAAGTACCCTGGAAATCTCAAGTACGTTGTCTATTTTTTTTTATACAATGTGCTGATGGAACAAGCATATGGCCCTTCTGATGTTAAGTGGTTACCAACGCCTATAACAAAGCATTGCCTTGAAGGTCACGTTCTTTAGGAACGTAACCCTTAATACACTGCTATGCGTCCATCAACCTGAGACATACAGGTGTTAAGCCTCATGTGCCTGTAATTACACCGGCACCCACACCCTTCAAACCGGAACACAGCAAGTTGCTTGGGCGGCAGAAATAGGCATGGTGGTAGTACTTCCCCGGGCGAGCCCTTCACTAAGAACTTTACTACTACTATATATGTCTTTCAATCAGTCAGACAGTCTGGACAGGCTAGATAGATTACTATTACTAATATTTACTAGTTCGGTACTATGGTATGCAGATGACATCACAACAAATATTTAAATTATTTTCTACCTCCAATCGGAAGCATCCGCAAGTCTCGCTGTATTAATTATGAATAAGTTTGTAATTTGTAGTTTATTACCTAGCAATACAAAAACCGAAAGTTGAGACTTTTGAATATATTATAAATACTTATGAATACTTACTTATATGTTCTAATAGGCGCGACCCCACCTTATGAGCCTAAGGTCGTAGGTTAGAACCCGGTCGTGAATTAATGTTTTTTTTTATACAATTTGCTGATGGAACAAGCATATGACCCACCTGATGTTAAGTGGTAGTTAAGTATAACAAAGCATTGCCTTGTAGTTCACGTTAGTTAGGAACGTGCCCTACAGTAAACTGCTCTGCGTCCATCAACCTGAGGTATACAGGTGTTAAGCCTCATGTGCCTGTAATTACAATTTTGTTGTAATTGTTGTTGTTTTGTTGTAATATATTTACTATTTGAGTCAACTAGGAGGAGTATGGAAGGACAGGAATATCACCAATAGGACCAAAATAAAACTCATCCGGAGCCTAGTATTTTCCATATTCCTCTACGGGGCAGAAACTTGGACTCTCAAGGCAAATGACCGCAAACGCGTAGACGCATTCGAGATGTGGTGTTGGAGGAAGATGCTGCGTATCCCCTGGACAGCGCGAAGGACAAATGCGTCAATACTCAAGGAACTCAAAGTCACAACTAGGCTGTCATCCATCTGCCTTCAGCGAGTTCTTGAGTATTTTGGCCATATAGGCAGAAAAGAAAGCTGGAACCTGGAAAAGCTCATCGTAACCGGCAAAATCGAAGGCAAGAGGTCACGAGGCCGGAGCCCAATACGTTGGTCCGACCAGATTCGCGCTTCACTCGACCTAAAAGTGCATGAAGCACTACAGGTTGCCGGCGACAGATCGAGATGGCGGAAAATCGTCCACGAAAAAGTGATCCATGGAGGGGGTCACGACCCTCAGCAGTGAGGAGTACGACGCGAGGAGGAGGATTTACTATTTGAAAATATGATATATACGCGATTACGTGAGAAAATTATCTCAAATGTTAAAGAAAAACATCGTGAGGAACCAGTTAGTATTCTAGCATTGGCAATACCAACTAGAAAGGTACTGCAAAAAGTATGTGCCAAATTTTGGACTTATTTGGACGTACCTCTGACTACCTCTTAAAGTATTTTAGTGAACCTACTAAAAGCCTAAGGGGATATCTACGTTGACAATGAATTGTAGTAGTGTAGCTGTTTCTTCTTTTTTCTATATAGATAGGTACCTATTTATTATAATGTAAATTATAAATTAAATAAAATGTCTGTGACTTTCGGATCCGGATGAAACTTCGAATAGATATATGTATATCAGAGACACAAATCTAAAATAGAATATAGGTTCAGTTCGAACCGTGATCATGGCGCATGCAACTGTGCCGAAATATCGGGAAGCAATCAAACTCAAAAATCACAGTAAATATCCCGTTTCTATCCAAAATATAGAATATAGGTATATAATAATAATAATGCTGGACATTCCACACAGCATCATCTAGCCCCAAGCTAAGCAGAGCTTGTGTTATGGGTACTAGATGACTTAATACAATAATAATAATATACTTTATACAATACCTATATTACGTAAATAGATATTTTTATTATAATTATATAGAAAATACCCAGAACGCCCGGAATAAATATTTGCAGATCGTGCAAACATTTATCCCAAGGCGGGAATCGAACCCGCAACATTCTGCGTCGCAGGCGGACATTCACCCGCCGCGCCACATCGGTCGTCAAAAGTAGTCTATATGACTACATTTTATTTGACAATAAAAACCACGCGATCAAAACTAATCTAGGTCTAGGAGGCTAGTGATTGAAGAAAGCTTGAACCAGAATAACATAGTGTAATATATCTAGTATATTGCTGAAGTACACACACTTTAGCTAACTAGGACCAATTTAAACGAGTGTACGCACTTACTTAGTTACCCTTTGAACAGCCTGGGAAGAAAAAACATACAAAGTAGCCAGAGCTGCGATAAAAATACAACAGCACGAGAATACATTTTTATCTCTTTCATCACGAAAGCACATTGTATACTTAAAAATAAAAACAGGTGTTTTATTATCGTACCTAAAAGGCAAAGTAGGCAGCAAAAGTTCTAACATTGTAAATAAAACAAAGAAATAACTTCAATTCTTTAATCCCTAGTCACGGTAGATATCCCCACAGAGTTCTTAGTATTAACGACACAAGATTCTTTGAGGATGTCTAATTATTTATTTATTACTTATTTCCTTTACTGTTTGAGAACGCTGGTATTGCGTCATGGTGCAGCAAAATCCATTGGTGCATGACCGGATTCGAACCCACCTTAGGATCACAAGGCAAGTAAGTACAAGCAAGTGCTATAAGAATCAATAATATGAATCTTTGTCCAGACTAGCTGATTGACATTATAGACAACGCACAGCCCGAGTATAAGTATGAAGTAGAAATAGAAGTAGAGACTTGAAATTTTCAGAGTATTTTCGTTTTGGTGCGTCAAGGTATACTAGAAAAAAAATAATAATAACGCTGGACAATTCACACAGCATCTAGCCCCAAGCTAAGCAGAGCTTGTGTTATGGGTAGGTACCTACAAGATGACTGATATACTTAATACAATACATTACATGCATAGATATTTTTTATTATGCATAGAATACCCAGAACACCCGGAATAAACAATTGCAGATCGTACAAACATTTATCCCAAGGAGGGAATCAAACCCGCAGTCTCCTGCGTCGCAGACGGACATTCGCCCGATTCTGCAAGTGCTGAAGTTTATTTGAACTGCTCCACATGAACAAAGTCACGTGCGATTCTTCTATCTGAACATTACCTTATCATTTACTTAGCATTATGTTTTGCAGCAACCGTTTTAATCTCACTTTCAATAAGTGGAATGGAACTCATTAACGTCGGGTCGTTTGTTTTTCTTGAGTATTGACTAACTGGGTCTCATATGGCAGTCCAGGGAGGGCAGGGAGGGTATCTTCTAACGTAGACAGGTCTTCATAAAAAAGGCCTATAAAAATACCCATTTAGCCGGATATATCTATTAGACAGCTTCATTTGTTTGCTAACGCAGTGAGAAAAAAATTATAAACAGTTTTAAGTTTAAACTAATTACAATGGCACCTAATAAACAATGACAAATGTCAAAATAAAATAAGAGTTCACTTGTAAAGTGAACTCTTATATACCGAGACAGATTTTTTGCGACGACCCTATATCTAGGGGTATCATTGATTGAAGTTAGTGGCAGAAACAAGAAGATGGCCTACCTAACGTTGGTGGTTACCATTGCCTAAAAAAGTTATGCCACGTAGGTTACGCTCAGTAGGAACGTGCCCTACGATTGCACTGCTCAGCGTTTATACCTGAGGTATACAGGTGATAAGCCTAATGTAGTTGTGATTCCCCCGGCACTGCTTGCAATCTCTTTCACAAATAGGCCTACTACTACTTGGTAAATCTCATGATTTTTCTGATACCATCACCGAAACACAGTAACCGTTTTTGACGGAAGTAATAAGTAGGTACCAAAAATAGTAGTTTATCTGTTTATGTCAAACCAAGTAGGTAAACATAAACGCTTATTCCACGATTGCTCAAAGAGTAAATAGCGAGACGAAGGTAAAACTACAAAAACTGCAAAATAAAACCTCAAGAGACACTATAGATTAATGAGAAGTTATTACGGGCTCGCTAATGCGTGTGTTCTGAGAGTCACAAATACATAGTTGACTCTGGTACGCGCAAAGACACGAAAGAAGAAGGTGCCTGCAATTAATCATAATAGGTATATCTAAAATGATTACAATACACTACAGTCATCAAAATTACTATAATAAAACTGTACAAATCGAAAAGTCTGTACATTAAACATATTTTGACGAGGTTCGATTCCCGCCTTGGGATAAATGTTTGAACGATCTTCAAATATTTATTCAGGGTTTTCTGGGTATTTCCTATGAATAATAAAAATATGTATGTAATGTATTGTATTAAGTAATCAGTCATCTAGTACTCATAACACAAGCTCTGCTTAGCTTGGGGGTAGATGATGCTGTGTGGATTGTCCAGTATTATTTATTTATGTCCAGCTTCTTCCGAAGCTCCCGAACTTCTATAGGCGGATGATGATGTAATTTAAGAAAGAAAGAAAGAAAGAAAGAAAAGCTTTTTGTTGACCCAAACAGACATTAACAACTATTTACCTACTTACATCCGTAAACTTACTTACTGATTGCTTGTTCAAACAATCAAGTACAAAACAATCTAGATCTTATCTAGCAAGTATGAACTTAAAGCAAATCTATAAAATAACTCTGGGAACATTCTTTAAATGATGTCCATCTTTTGACCAACTAGCCTATGAAACTTTTTTGTGATTCACTCTTAACCACAAAGGTAGGTAGTTAAATAGGTAACTACATGAGAATGTCTGCTAGGCTCATATACTTACGGGTAATTTTTTTTCTCTCCGATACCACATCTTAATTTACGAGAATGTTATAAAATGCGAAAGTTTTTGTTTAGTTCTTACTCAACTCAGCTAGCAGGATTTTTATTTTTCTAGCATGAGTAAAATGCCAATTATTATACAACTTGCTGATGGAACAAGCAAATGACCCACCTGATGTAAAGTTGTTACTATCTCCTACAAAAAGCATTGCCACCGTCACATGCTGTAGGAACTTGTGATGTTTAGCCTCATGTGGCTGTAATTTGTGGTAATGTACTTTCCTTTTTTCCAAAATTCATCCATATATAACGCTACAGCAAACTTCTTCCCAGCCACCCTTTGGATTTTTTTCGCAACACCTTGTGTAGAATTAAGTCCTTATTGTGCCTTTCAAATTTGATTGAAATCCGTCAGTAACCCTACAGAAACCTTCCTCCTTAATTTTTTTTCATGCTGGACAGTCCACACAGCATCATCTAGCCCCAAGCTAAGAAGAGCTTGTGTTATGGGTACTAGATGACTGATATACTTAATACAATACATTACAAACATAGATATTTTTATTATGCATATATAGAAAATATCCAGAACACCCGGAATAAATATTTGCAGATCGTACAAACATTTGTCCCAAGGCGGGAATCGAACCCGCAACCTCCTGCGTCGCAGGTGGACATTAGCCCGCTGCGCCACATCGGTCGGTCTTGAATTAAAAAAATCAAGAAAATTATGTGCCAGTTTTCGTCAAAATCGGTTGAAAAATGCGATCTGCAGGCGTGAACAGAATAATAGACGGACAAAAGCATTTTTTGGCCAATCTCGAAACTGAGACGCTTCGCTCGCTCGATCAATAATGTAGGCATCTATGTAAAAAAAAATTACGTGATCTAGAAACCATAAAGAACGCATATATATCATTGCACGCTTTTCTGCAGTAAATAACCTTCAGAGGCTTAGGTCCACCAACTAATGAATTGGCCGTTTAATAGATAGATAGATAGATAACCTTCCGGCTAATTTCCGTTTCCGTAACTAATTTTTGTAACCAGCTGCGAAAGTGGAAATATCATTCTTTACACGTAACTAGTTGTGGCAGAAAAAAAAATACTCTTCAACCGCTACCAGTCGCGAATGAAAAATTTTCTTTATTTTACGCAAGGGTACATTATACATTTTAGCATAAACTAATAAGGTATATTAGACGGCTTTATCGCTGAAAGCAATTTCTTCCAGGCAACCTTAGCACGGATAGTTGAATATAATAACAATGGACTCTCTAATATTTTTTTATGGTAATCGTATGGAAAAATCCATTTCCCATCCATCCATCTATTGCACGACCAAATTTAAAAACACGAACTTCGGATCAGAAGGCGGGGTCACTTCCACTAGACCATCACCGGTGCTTTTATAATTTTAGTTATATTTATTTGGACAAATAATGAAAATACTAAAATCGTCTACCACATTACATCTTAGTAGTAGTAGAACTCTTAGTGAAGGGCTCGTCCGGGGAAGTATTACCACCAAGCTTATTTCTGCCGCCAAGCAGCTTGCTGTGTTCCGGTTTGAAGGGTGTGGGTGCGGTGTAGTTACAGGCACATGAGGCTTAACACCTGCATGCCACAGGTTGATAGACGCAGAGCAAAGGCCCGATTTCATCGATCGTGACTTGCAAGGTAATTCTTTGCTATAGGTGATGGTAACCATTTAACATCAGGTGAACCATTCGCTTGTTCCATCAGCAATGACATAAAAAAAATTAAAAAAAAATATTTTCATTTCTCTCTCAATTGATTTCTCACTTTGGCACACTTCTCTCACTACTAGTGAAAACAGTGATACTACAATAGTAAAAGTGTTGTTTTTATTAGATGGCGTCTAAATCACTGGTTACAAACAGTATTTAAACTCTGGTTAATGTAGGTGAAGATTGAGCTAGATTGCAAAGAATAGCGGAATTACACCTAACAGTTAAGCCGCTCGACTGACTGTAGCTTCCCGATTCTCATTAATTAAATTATGTTAATAAATAAACAGATAATAATATAATAAATAAGCATCGGACAGTGCAACCTCTACTTTTCCATTTTTAACCTATATAAAATGAAAAAACAGGCACATGAGGCCTAACATCTGTATGCCTCAGGTTGATGGACGCTGAGCAGTGTATTATAGGTAACGTTCCTAACGAACGTGACCTACAAGGTAGTGCTTTGTCATAGGAGATGTTAACCACTTAACATCAGGTGGGCCATATGCTTGTTTCATCAGCAATTTGTATAAAAAAAAGAAAATTCTAGATAATACCAGTATTTATAATTGGTATGTACAAAATACATATGAAACAGTTGAGCTATCTACAAACCGTTGCAAACTATCTAAAGATAGCTAAACTGATCCAAATCAGTGCCAATTGGAAGCGTCCCCAAAACACTGGCTGCATTTCCACGCTGAATTTGCATAGAATCAATTTCCTCTAGAATGGAGATTGATTAAAAATTTTAGCACTAACCATACCTATTAAGTAAATCGTAATTTAAACAAATAAATATTTTGACAATCTTAATTTTTTTTGTGATAAACGTTGACTTTAAAGTCGCTCTAATTTCGTTTGCATATTTTTTTTCATATTGTATGCATAAATTTATGTATATTGCATAGGTAATGCTGAGTCGTAATCCCAACGGTATTTAGATATTACTATAGGAACCACAATGATATGAACCACGTGGGGACACCGGTAATGAACACAAAGATGACACTTCAAAATATTATTTACTGTTAATTGCATCGTTGTAAATCGCTGTGTGTGGTCTTTACCTACTTACTTATTATAATTACACTTATTATTACATGAAGCTCTTTGTGAAAACTTAATAGTGCAAGCGTAATAAAGCCTGTCCCATTTACCACCAAAAGAGGATAACGGTTGTAGCAGACCTGTATGCAAATTCACAAAATTGCTTTCTGTCTAACTAATGCCGTCATGGCCACTGGTGCACTTCATTTTTAAGGTTCTTTTTTGCTTATTTGACATAATTTAAAAATAATTGAGAAAATAAACAAGATAAATGTACAATTACCTGTGAGACGTGCAGCGGTACCTATCCTAATCATATTATAATGAAAGCTTGGATGTTTGTGTTGTGACCCAATCACTACGTAACGGCTGGACCAATTCAGGGGGCATGCCTGACGTGCGTAAGGGTGCGTTTCCACTAGTACAGAGCAGGGTAGTGCAAAATCAAAATAGCCAATTATATTATTTTATAAAGCATGTTGGTCGTACGCAAACCAACAGGTGGATCTTAAAATAAACATGAATACGACAAGTGTCATTTATGGCCTACGTAATAATAGCTACACATGATATTTTTTTTTATGTGACTTGCTAACGGGACAAGCAGATGGCCCACCTGATGTTAAGTGGTTACCATTAACTATAACAAAGCATTGTCTCATAGGTCACACTCGTTATGAACGTGTTTTATGATGCATTACTCTGCGTCCATCAACCTGAGGCATACAGATGTTCAGCCTCGTGCGCCTGTAATTAATTACACCGGCACCCACACCCTTCAAACCGGAACACAGTAAGCTGTTTGGCGGCAGAAATAGGCATGGTAGAAGTACTTCTCCGGACGAGCCCTTCACCAAGACCTCTATTACTACTAAAATACACTCGCGATTTATACGTGCATATAAAAAAGAAGGCCTTTGTAACTTTTGTAGACGGTTTATACAGAGGCAACTTTTTCAATCGTGCCTCTATTTACGGGACACTAGTGCCTGGGACAAGATTTTAAAAGGAGTAAGCATGCCTATCTATTCCATCCTCACAGCTTAGCCTATTCCAACAGAAAAACATGGCCAATACGTCCGGAACTAAGTCATGGGTTTCCTCATGATGTTTTCCTTCACCGTTTGAGAGCATTGGCAATACGCACATACATTTTTAGAATAGAAAAATCCATTGGTATACAACCGGATTCGAATCCACGACCGTAGGATCAGAAGGCGCGGTCGCTTACACTAGGCCACCGGTGCTATCCATCTGGTACACGTGCATATACATGTTATACAGGTCTATGACGATCTTCTTAAGCCTGTTGATGATGACTCAGGATCATTGAGAATGTCTAAGGGTTAGTAGTCTAAAAGTTAAAAATGGCATAATAATCTTGCCCACATTTTGCAGTATTGCATCATGGGAAAGTTACAAATTAGTTTCGAAATTTTCATACAAAAGATTTCAACGCGTTTCTGGTGGTAATGTAATATTTATAGGGGTACCGACATCTTCCAGTAGTTTTAAATCATCATCATCATCAGCCTGCTCACTATATGTACTACTGTATGTCCACTGCTGGACTTAGGCCTCCCACAAACGTTTCCAGGAAGAACGATTCTGAGCCCTTACCATCCATCGACTTTCCGCGGTCCTAACAATGTCGTCAGTCCATTTTCTTTCTTTCTTGCTTTCTTTCCATCGGGTAGGACGTCCTACGCTTCGTCTTCCGGTTCGTGGTTGCCATTCGAGAACTTTTTTTTCCCAGCGGTTGTCAGTAAAATGAGTTTTATATGGTAAACTATAATTATAGTGCCTAATTCTTAGATTATATCGGTAAGATTATCGAGGTAGCATAAAAGCTAGTGCTTGATTTATTTCAGCGTTTGGAACAATTTTTTCTAGAGCCTATTACTGCTTATAAAGTTGTACTAATATTTTACTACCTAGCTCACAGAAGATGCTATCAAAGTTCGTAGCCTGGTATGCAGATACGATCATGAAGTAGTAATTACTCCTACATAATTAACGGTGTACAAAGTTTTTCTTGTGGCTAGTTTTCTTCGCGTGAAATTCGATAGAAATTTTCGTTTTCGCTCAGCTACTTAGCAGATAGATTGATTAGATTGTTATGAACTAGACTGTATCTGACTTGAGTAGGCATTGTATAGGAGTACATTATAAGGTGGTGTCGTAAGATTGGCATCTAGACTTACACAAATTCAAATTACGTACGTAATACCGTTGGAATAAAGATCAAAGCGACAAACGTTTTGGTTACAATCGCCGTGAGAAAAAGTGATATAAATTAGTAATTTTTGATGATTTGAAGAGAGTAAACGCTAAAACTTTTTATCATCGGCCTAAAGAAATCTACTGCTGGATATACGCATAATAAAGAAATCTGATAAATTTAAAATCTGCTAAACGATAAATAATGTTAAAACTATCGCTAACTAAATCTCTTACTAATAAGTGACAGGACTCATTTTAAGCAATATTTAAATTGATATAACGTTTATAATGTATCATATCACACATCATAGATTGTTATTTTTATTATTATATTTTTGAATGTTTTGTGTCTTCTTCCGTGACGTCACCAATGGCTTTGTCGAAAGAATACCATTGGTTGTACCGTGTCTACAACGAGCTCATACCGTTCATCCGTGTTCGTTCTCTAACGCAAAATTAGTCTTTTATTTTGAATTCATTTTTGTTTTCGTTGTTCGATTTTCAAATAAATGTTCTCACTCATTCATTCCTTCGTGTAAGTCTATATAATTTCAATTTTATGGAACCTTTTTAAGGTAAAATTGGTTTTAACTTCTAGATTGTTAAGCCTATTACTCCATACTCTATTTAGGCAGTTTTTTAATAGTCACAATGACTCATACTCATACATATTGACTCGTTAAAAAACTAATTGTCGATAGAAAGCTTTGGACTCATTTAATGCTTTTATTTTAAGAGTATATTACGTAATTCTCATGTAATTTCACAATTAATTGACTTTTTATGCGGTAAGTGGCCGCATATTAGTGATTAGGTTTATTATGTAAGTAAATTAGTCAGTCAATCATAACTAGAATGAGTGTAATGTACCTACTGTTAGTGCCCTGCTGTTTTGTACAACAAGCTACTACTACTACTACTTTAACTAGCTGACTCGCTTGCGAATTTCTTCGCGTTTTTCATACAAAATTCACTTTCTTTTTACACCCGTTTTAGAGACAGGTCAATGAAACCTATACTAAGTTTTGAGTTGGACTATAGGTAAGCTACCTAATTATGTAAGTATAGTAATAACCTCAGACCTCCTTTTAGATAAAACGAAACTTTTTTTGTTTGAAAGGACTCCAAATTATTTCCATTGAAAAAAAAACAAATTAATATCACCCAAGTAAAAGTTGAAATCGGTTTCCCAAGTTTTAGGGTTCCGTACCCAAAAAGACCTTATTACTAAGACTCCGCTATCTGTTTGTCTGTCTATCTGTCTATCCGTCTGTCACCAGGCTATTATCTCATGAACCGTGATAGTTATAGAGTTGAAATTTTCACAGATTATGTATTTCTGTTGCCGCTATAACAACAAATACTAAAAAAAAAAAAAAAATTTAAGGAGGCTTTCATACAACAATCGTGTTTTTTTGCCCTTTTTACCATTGAAATGGTACGGAACCCTTCATCCACGAGTCCAACTCGCACTTGGCCGGTTTTTATTTTAACATTATATTACCACTCATGACCTAACGGGCGCAGTTGTTGCCTTGGATAGGACGGGACTTATACATAACTTATACGGGTCATGCAATTTCAATAATTGTCTTATCATCATACATGTAATCTTCCGTCGACAAGCAAATAAAGTTCATCGAATAATTTAGCAAAACACTTCTATTAAATCTTTAGGTGTAAAAAAATAATTCGTACGCGCGAACATGAGTGTCAATTAGCTGCAAATTATGTCCGAATTCAATGCGAATTAGATAGTTATCAGTGAATGGTGGTCGTGATCTCAAATAAGATAATGTCTAGCAAAAACAACAAGATAGTGAATCACAATTCTTTATATTGCGTGCGGCAGAAATCGGAAACTATTCGCACTTACTGAAAGCTGTTGTTGTTTCACGAAGAAAGTGGTGCCACTTTTCCGTAGTAGTAACTGCTTTGTCGATTTGGTAATCCGTTCATTGGTCTTCACTTTCGTTTAGAGTACATTTGGCTCAATTACAATTTGCACTTATTAGCGATTCGTTTTGTTTTGTCTGGGTTACTTTGAATGAGTCTATTGTCATGAGATAAAAGTGCTATGACGTCAGACGCTCCGTCTTCCGGACGTGGTCGCTATTCGAGAGCGTTTATACCTACTAGCGAATCACGTGTGACTTTGTCCGCGTGAAGTTCTTTTCATACAAACTTGTTGAAGTTTGTATGAAAAGAACTTCCGCCGTTCCGAAGAATAAACCGCTGTTGTACCCGTTTAGGGGTAAAATTTCTAAATTTTTCTTTTCCTATTTGATAAATTCTTATCTAAATTTCTTAAAATTTCTTTAAGAATATTTTTTCTTAAAGACCTAAGAGTGATTTAGGCTGTGCGTTGTTTATATATCAGCCAGCCAGTCACGGCAAAGATCTTATAATTGAGAAACTACAGGAACATGAGAAAGTGTATTGATTCAGGCGTGACTTTGCGGAAATCCATTGTAAAAATATAAAATAGACGGTTTAATATATTACTATTCCACTACTTCAATCCCTAACAGTTTAAAGTTTAGAAAAAAGCATAATATTATGAGCTTTCAAACGGCGATGGAAAACACCGTGAGGAAAACAGTCAGTAGTAGTACTTATCTAATCTGTGGTAGCAGTTCTAGCAGCGGAATATTAGAATATTAGAAACATTGCATTAAAACACCATGTTATTTTATAGGTACATTTTTTTGGTACACTTACCTACCTGCACAATTATTAGTATAATTATAACATCGAATTAATTTGTAAAAACTTACACGCAGTATGTATAGACCTCCTACATTCATCTTGCGCCACCCTGAATCACTTAGTTATCTAAGTTTTCTAAGTTATCCAAGCTGTCCAAGTTATCCAAGTTGCCCAAGTTATCTAAGTAATTCAAGGTGGTCATGGTACGAAAATACCAAATTTGAGCTTAGTATCAGAAATTAGAGAAAACGCGAAGTAGTAGCAAACAGCGATTAGGACAATGCTGCCTACCAGACGGCAGAACCAAATACAGCTCGCTTCACAGCAGAGAGGCGTCTGGTTTTGTGAAGGCACCTTGCCTATTGGTTGGGTTTCGTGAACCCTGCAGAAGAAAAATTATAATATGATAGGTAATTAGTTAGCTAAAGAAGCACCAGGTACTTAAACGATGAGGCATACATGCAAATGCACTGAGAAAAATTTACGGCAAAAAACCGACCAAACGTAACAACTTTATAAGGGTTTCTGTTCGTTTGTTCGGTTTTTTGCCTTCATACAAACAAAATCGCCGTAGGTAATAACGGCACTTTTGGCTTTTCATTTTTCTCAGTGTGGAAGAATGCCACGAAACAAGAGAAGTGAATAGAGAGATAATAATAATGCTGGACAATCCACACAGTATCATTATAGGATATATGAATGCGGATGAATAATAAAAGTAGCCCAAAGAAATGGACTAGATTGAGTGATAGATAACGCATAGATAAGAAAGGAGTGACTACTGCGACGGATGATAGAGGAAGTAAGAACTTGTTGGGCCAACCTCACATGCAGTGGGATAGGGGCAGGAAGATAAAGTACTACCTAGTGTAGGCACTTACTTACCTACTTTAAAAGGAAAATGTGAATAGAATTTTTTTTTATACTTCTTGCTCTTGGAACTAGGAGATAGCCCCCCCGACGCTATGTTGTTACCATAATTTATAACAGCGCATTGCAGGTCACGTTCATAAAAACATACCCTACGATGCACTGCTCTGCGTCCATCAACCTGAGGCATAACTCCTTTGCACGACTAATATCCAATTATGAAAAATGACAAATAGTCTAAAAATGTCTATTCAGAAAAGTGCCTGTAATTTCAGTCTTACAATTTGACAAAACGAAATATTTCATTTTTAATTTTTACTGTTTTTACAGACAATGTAGGTAGGTATATAGGTACCTACAGGTGTAGGAGGGCTTAGAATAACTAAAGAAACTATTACAATAAGGTAACTTACACCACTCGCACCATTGAACTTGACTAACTTTGCAATAACCAAGTACCATCGGCCATGTATCTGCAAAAAACAATAATAAATAATAAAAAAAAAATTATATGTACTTTTTGTTTTTTACAAAATAAATAAATACCTAGCTCAGTTCCTCTGGTACGAATATACAATAAACTATTTACCTAAATCTAGTAGGCTAACCAGTCGTGCTTACCTACGTTGAAAATTAAAAGAAAACAAGGCATATAGAGGTATACCGGGTGTAAGACCACTTCCGAATACTCAAGGAACGTGTAAAGTTACCTACAACAAAGTCTTAAAGAACTTGGCTGTCAGAAAAGGAGATTTAGAGTATTACGGTAGATAGATAGTACTTTATTGCACACCAGTGGCGGCTTTAGGGGGTGACGAACGGGGCAATCGCCCGGGGTCTCGCGCTTGCAGGGGCCTCGCGCAACAACCCAAGCAAATTTTAAAAATATAGTTTTTTTTTAACTATATTTTCTTTAATTCAAACATTTGATTTTGACCTCATACTTTTCACGAAGGACAAAGGGCCTCGCAAAGACTTGCCACCGCCCGGAGCCTCGCAATGGGTAAGGCCGCCGCTGTTGCACACCATAATATATTATAGATACAAAAATACAAAAAAAATTCATATTTTCACAGCGGAATTCATAAATGGTTTTATCGCTGAAAGCGATTTCTTCCAGACAACCTTTGGATGGACTGGATTCGGTAAGAACTATAAAAAACGGTGGTGTAGTAAACGATACAATAATACAGGGTCTCATGAACCTACATCAGGCACCAGTTTTTCACAATTTGGTATTCTAATCTTCATTATCTAAGTACCTATTGTGCTATTTTTGTGAAAGATAACAAATACTTTTATTTTTTTAACCAGACAGCGGACAAATATTAATCGCACAAATACTTGCTCTTACTTGCTCCGTGGGGATCGAACCCGCAACCTACAACGCGCTAAACTTTTATTTTTTTAACCAGACAGCGGACAAATATTAATCGCACAAATACTTGCTCTTACTTGCTCCGTGGGGATCGAACCCGCAACCTACAACGCGCAGATGGTAGAGCTATCAATTGACCATTCTCAAGCTAACAAAGACAGTTAGTAGGTAAGTAGCAAAGTTATAAAACCCTACTAGGTATAATAGGTTCCCTGAAGAGTAGTCTCAAAATACGATATCTTCATTAGGAATTTGCGAAGAAAACTCGAGGTACCGTACCAAAAGACCTTCGTAAATTGACAATAACGGAATGCTGATTTGCTTACAAGCCAATAATAATACCTAGGTACCTAGAAATTGCACAGATAATCCTGCTAAGTAGGTACAAATCATACAATGTACGAACATTGTATGATTTGTATGTAAACAAAGCCAAATTGTCCAGCAAATAACAATGAGAAACCGCATCTAATCGCGGTGCACAGCAACTGGTCACGACTTAAGGCTTTGTGATAGCGTTGGAATAGCGCCGAGCAGAGCGTTGAGCGGAGCGGCGAGCTAATCATCTTACTGTACACAGTAATAAGTAGGTACCTTACCAACGTAAGTTACAAATAATTTTTTGATTTATCATAGTACCTACCTAGGTACTATACCTAGTTATACCTACATATGGTAGGGAATGGTATAGAGTAGGTAGGTACTTACTTAGGTATTTAAATACTTAAATAAATAAACAAGTGTACCTACCTAGTTTGTAGTAGACAAGTAGGTAGGTAGCTTACATAGATTGTGCGTCTATTAAGAGGCATAAAGTATAGGTAAGTAGCTTTATTGTAGGTAAGTGTATGTAGGTACACTAGGTAGGTACCTATGCACCTACCAATACCAACCTATGCGTACCTACGTAGATTGCATTTTCCCATTTAAGTTAGGTAGGTACCTACCTACCTGTTCTTATGCCTCAGAAATTAGAGGGTGTGAGGCTAAGCCGTAAGTTTCTTGGTCGTTCGTCTGGGCTTGGTAGTGAGGCACTGATGCCTAGATTCGACTAAAGGTTCTGATTCCAATTAATAAATTTGCACTCTATTTTACAAACTTACTAGCTGACCCCGCAAACTTCGTTCCGCATTATTTTTATTTGTTATTTTTACAACTTATTCCGCACGAAGCTAAATCCAAAAACATAAAATTATAAAAATTGGTCCAGCCGTTCATGAGTTATAGGTAGATGAGGGTAAGTATAGGTAAGTGATGTAACTAACACGACTTTAATTTATATTTAAATAGATTAGATTAGGCATAAAGCTCACGAAACCCTGCTCCTTCTGAGGGTAGATATTAGGTATTAGTAACGTAGGTATCGTTAAAATTTACTTACTGCTTCCTCTTATCGTATCTGGGATTATAATTTACGTAATTTATATCCGCTAAGTACAGTATGAAGTAGAAAAACGCTATCAACAGCCCGGCAAATGCGAAAAACTCTATATACCAGAGCGTGTTGGTAAAAACACCGTGCATTTTGGAAATAACTTTTTTTCTGTTTTGTAATGTTTGAAAGTTTGAATTGAAAATGTGGGAACCAATAATGTACATACGACATGTTAATCCGTGCCGTGCCACTGGATTTGAATTATCGGGTGTACATTAGCAGCTCGTACAATAACCGGCCGTGTTTTACTGTTACGTATTGTTATTGTACGGCCTGATAATGTAAGTACCAGTTATTTCGCAGCTGGTACTGTAAATAATCGGCCGATAATGTATCTTTCGCATTCGCTTTCTATGACGGATCCAAGTCGGATAGGTTAGGTTATGATAAAACAAAAAAGAGTAAGCGTGCTGCGGCAGCAGCCGCCGAATAACTAACATTAATTTCACGCACACCCAATAATGTACGGCCTGATAAACAAATCCAATCTGAACGAACGTACAATAAATGGACTCGAAATGTTATAGGCTGTTGTTTTTTTTCGTATTATGTTGACGCTGCCGAATGTCAGAGCCAAATGACAGACAGATGCCACGCCAACTTGACTCGTTAGTTGCGTCTAAAACAAAGTCTAAGCTTTCGTTCGATCAATCAGAGCAATGGTCACCAATTCCCAGGTCGTGTATTGCATGGTTGTGTATATTCCCAACACAATGTACGTATGTTGGGGGAATGTATAGCCATGGATTTCGTGTACATTTGGACTGCGTTTTCCTGAGTGCGTATTCCTGTCTGCGCGTTCGTGGCTGTAACTTCCCGGGCTGTGTATTCCATGGTTGTACATTAACAGGGCACTATGTCCTTTGATAAAAACCACAGAATACTTAATATACTAAAAATCTTTACCACGACACAAGTTTATTAAAATTTCCAATTATTCCGAGCTAAATTATTATTTCCTTTTTATAATACTGTACAAAACAAAGAAAGCCATAAAACTATAAACCAAAACAATGTCCTAAAAATTATGGAAAGAAACTAGCACGATTATGTTTACAGTAGAAACTTAGTAAATCATTATGAAAACAAAAATAGTGATAACTGCTAGAAAAATAAAGGACTACGCGTTCTAACAAAGCAAATAAACTAGCTCCACTGTCCAGTGCTCCAGTGTCGTCTAATTTTGGGTTTTGTCTATTTTTACTAGTCATTATCAAGTCAATAAGAGTATGCAATAAGCCATCTATACTATTATGTTTGAGCACGAATTGGACGATAGAATCATGAGGGGAACCCTTCGAGATTGGCGCAAAGCGCTACGCACACCAGCTACTTACAGAGTAGGAAATGCAGTGAGAATACAGCCACCATTCATATATTTCGTATTACTTATAGGTGGGTTCATGCTGATATTGTTCTATTACAACTGGTGGACAAGCAGTCAAGCTTATTCATCTCATAATTGGACTTCGCCGCTAAGGCCTTATAATAATACATATCCATTGACGGAGCCAAATGTATCAGGAGAATTAGTCACATTTAGGATAGGTATCATATCTGATTTGGACACAGACTCTAAAAGTGATAAGGCACACACATACATAAGTTATTTCAAGAAGGGATTCTTGAGTTATAATAGAGAAAAAGAATATGTGTCAATAACATGGGACACGCTGCCAGCAACAGTGCTTACTTCAACTTACTCTCATAAAGGAAGAGGAATGGAACTCTCGGAGTTGCTTGTCTATGATGGTAGACTATTGTCTTTTGATGATAGGTCTGGGATGGTAAGACTTTGATGCAGCCTTTGTTATTAAATAATTAATTATTACATAGTAGATAGTGACAATATAAAGAGTATAATACAAGAGGAATTGGCAAGTAGTATTGATTAGTGCCTGGTAGGCAAATTAAGGATACCCAGCAGTCAATTGCCAACCTAGTCTTAGTTATGCTTGGTAATGTGGGCCCATCTTTGTCCAGCAGTGTTTGTTTGACTTTTTGTGACGATGATGATTTACTTGTCTTGTTAACCTTTAGACAAATTTCCAGGCACTACACAGATCTGTCCAAACAGCTTTATGATAAACTTCATAAATGAGTTAAATTATTAGGAACCTACCTACCAGGTTATGACAGCCGTCACAGCTCAGTTCGTAGTAGCCCTACCTTCTGCCCTGTAGATCCTTACCCAGAACTTGTGTGATGTTAACTAATATTTTCTCCAAGTCTGGGTGTTATATTGTATTTTATGTATTTACAAAAAAGTATATAGGTATTCTATGAGCTATCTGGTTCCCATACTACAAGCTTTGCTTACTTTGGGGCTGGATGGTGTGTGAATGTGTGTCAATATTATTAAAGTCCATCCCCACACTTTCTGATGTGAATACTAACATAAGCCAACTTTCTTTAGGCCTTCTCAAATTAAAATACTTTATCCTCACGCAAATATTATTGGTGATAGGTCTTACCGGTACTTTCATGCCCAATTTTTACCTTATGACTTATTATTTTTCAGGTCTTTGAAATACTGAACAGCAAAGTAATTCCATGGCTAATAATCCCAGATGGAAATGGTCATGTGGAGAAAGGCTTCAAGACAGAATGGGCGACAATAAAGGATGAGATCCTATACCTAGGGTCTATGGGCAAGGAATGGACCACTGGCAGTGGAACCTTTGAAAGCTATGATCCAATGTGGGTGAAGGCGGTTAGCAAACTTGGTGAGGTAAATAAAATTATTCTTACCAGTAAAATGGCTCATTGGGGACGGCAGTATCTGTGCTTAGTACTCATAAGATGTGAATGTCAAATATGACAGATTTACTATAGAATAATATATATAATATATACACTAGCATAATTTATATAGTGATATATCAAGTCTCAGTTGATATATCAAGTAATTTATCAACTGAGTAGAATCAAGTATTTTTAGGTTGTAAATTCTGTATTGAGAACCTCTTGCCTTCATTGTAAATGTAAATTAATTACCTCAGAACACCATAAGTACAAGTTTGAAAAATTAATTTTTTACTTAAAAGGTTATACCTACTTTCAGATTGGTCCTAGTGATGTTTTATCAAAATTAACTCGGTAATTTGGTTTTATGTAAAAAATGACTGGAAAAAAAATTCTCCCAAAAAAGTTTTTTAACTTTTTATTGTCTATTTAAAAACAGGTGCAGCATCTAAGTTGGATAAATCAGTACAAAGCAATCCGCAATACTTTACATATAAACTGGCCGGGATATATGATCCATGAATCCGGAGTCTGGTCGAGTCACAAGAGGAAATGGCACTTCCTACCAAGACGATGCAGTTATGAGCCTTACAATTCGACTAAGGATGAGGTTATGGGCTGCAATTACTTAATCACCGCTGATGAGAATTTCAAGAATGTGCAAGCTGTTGAGGTTTGTAGATACATCATTAATAAAATAAATAAATAAATAAGTATTTGTGGACATTTTTACACAACATCATCTAGCCCCAAACTAAGCATAGCTTTTGTTATGGGTACTAAATGACTGACATACTTAATACAATACATTGCATACATAGATATAATTTTATTATATACTAGCTGACCTGTGCCCACTTCGTTGGGCGGTGAACATTTTTACTTACAAATCTTAACTGAAGTAGTACTCGATGTCGCCAACAGATGGCGTTAATACGGCATAAAATCGCAGTTTCGCCCGCGTGGCAGTTTTTTCCCGTTCCCGTTATTTTTTCGGGATAAAAAGTAGCCTAAGTTACTCCTTGTTACATTAGCTATCTGGCAGTGAAAGTCTCGTCGAAATCGGTCCAGCCGTTCCAGAGATTACCCGGAACAAACAGACAGACAGACAGACCACTGACAAAAATTAAAAAAAAAATGCTATTTTGGTATATGTATCGCATATACATTCATAATATGCATGTAGTAAAAAGAGGTTGTTTTAATATTACAAACAGACACTTCAATTTTATTTATTTGTATACATAGAAAACACCTAGAACACCCGGAATAAATACTTGCAGATTGTACAAACATTTATCCCAAGGCGGGAATCGAACCCGCAACCTCCTGCGTCGCAGACGGACATTTGCCCGCCGCGCCACATCGGTCGTCAATCATTATCAGTATGAAGGATACAGAACTTACATTTTTATGATGTGCTATAACAAAATCGTTTTATTCCTTCCAGATTACTAAGAAAAGTCCAAAACTAGGCTTCTCCTCGTTCAAATTCATACCAGGAACGAACGACGAAGCCATTGTAGCCCTGAAGACGAGCGAGTTCGAAGGCAAAACTGCCACGTACATCACTGCATTTACTACTGATGGAAAAGTCCTTTTGAAGGACACGCTTGTAGAGGACTTGAAGTATGAAGGCGTAGAGTTTATATGAAAGAATGTGATAGAACAATAATGTATATACTGAAACCTAAGTACCTAAGTAAATACATTTTTAGTTACATATGTGGTTATTTTGTGGTCTATTTAGGCCCACGTGAGGCTGTGTACAGGACGTGATATTCATACACATCATCATCTTCCTGCCCTCATCCTGCACGTCCGGCAATGTCACATTCGTTTGACATTTAAATTAAGTTTATTTTTTTGCGCCCTCTGGTTTATAAAAAGTCATCTGTGTGCATCAAAAGTTTATTCAAAATAAAATTACAAGGCACATAAACTATACTTACAGCATTGTTTACTAAACAACTAAATAACAGCATAAAAATATAGGTAAATCTGTTTCAAACTTGATATGGCCTACCTAATCTACAGATTACAAAGTTATACAAAAGTTACATTTACAGACAAAAATAACTACATAATGTGATTACGAAAAATACAAGTTAGAATTATTATTCGAAAACGAGGAACATCTTAGGTACTACAAAATAACACCAGTAGGTTACACGAAACATTTCGTTAATTTTAAAGCATTTTTAGATTTTGAATTGAATAGGTAAAGAAATAGGCATGTAATTATGTAGCTTTGATACATTTTTTTTACCACTTTTTCTGATATAATAATGATGTGCCAAAAATGGGTTATTCCCGTTGAGTCACACCCTTTCAGTCACACTGTGACACAATGGGACGAAAAAGTTTCGTTGAGTTACAGTGTTACTCAACGGGAATTTTTTATTCCCATTCAGTTACACTGATACCGAGGGTGTGACACAATGGGAAGAAAACGTGCCCGTTGAGTAACACTGTAACTCAACGAAACTTTTTTTTCCTAATAAGCCACACCTGTTTACAAAAGTATAAAAATAAAACAGTTTTATTGATGAAAATAAATATACTAAGATAATGAGTACTATTAGATATTGAGTAGATTTAAAGGTTGCCATTGCAGAGAAAAACAGATATTTAAGGTTGCCACGATGAAAATAAATAAAATATGTGTAAAAAGTCCAAATAATTAACTCTTAAAATTTTCAATAATTATTATTAGAAACACATACTCATAGAATAAAATGATAATTCTCTTCAAATAATAAAATGTTTCAAGAATTAACAAATTCATTTAAAATTTGATTAATAAAGTTCATATAATTTTTTTATAATTTTTTTTAAGAAAACTCTTTTTAGGATTAAGCTCGCCTTTGTACATGTTTTTTGTGTTCACCATTTTGTAAACATTTTGTGTACAATAAAGAATTTAAGAATTTAACTTTAATTAATTAGTGTGACTTAACGCGACATATTTTATTTATTTATTCCCATTCAGTCACCCCTGTGATGCAACGCCACTTTTTTTTCCCCCGTTGGGTAACAGTGTAACTCAATGGGAAAATAAAAGTCGCAATGTGTAACAGGTGTAACTCAACGAAACTTTTTCGTCCCATTGTGTCACAGTGTGACTGAAAGGGTGTAACTCAACGGGAATAACCCCCAAAAATGAACTGCAGCAAATTTCAGTTTGTAAACAGTTGTTTCAGAACATCTATAAATTATAAAAAAACAGTTTAAATCGAAAAGAATACATTGAAGATATTTTGCTGAAATCTCTTGCTAACTTAAAGGCAAAAATACAAAATCAACATTTAGCCATCAAAATCAACATTTATAATCCAACTTAAAACTAAGTATAGATTTCATTGAGCTTTCATCCCTTACACGGATGTAAAAAGGGGATGAAATTTGTACGAAAACGCGTACAAAGTCTCGAGCGGGTCGGTTAGTAGTTAATCATTCCAGAACAAATCAGAACTTCAAATCTACGAGGGTTTTAGATTCCGTCAAAGAACCCTCCCGAAGTTATTTATTGCTCTCATTTCAAGCCAATAGATCGCGTGATCTCTTCGAAGACAGTCCAAGCCATCGCAGCCATTAGAGTACGACGGAGCATGCGAGGTACCGCGCCTTTGAAGTATCCCTTTACGCCGTAAGTCTGTAACAAGGAAAAATATGTTTTATTATAAAGTAGGTTAGTATTAGAATTGTCAGGTTTGGGGATTGCTTAGATTGGTCCGCCTAGTCAAGACGAGATAGGCGTGGGTTCGGTTCCTCCAAAAAGAGGCAAGGGGGTTACTGAATAACTCTAAGATACGATATCAATGGTCCTTTTTAATAAAAAAAGGCAGGTTAAGTATTCCTACTCATGTAAAGTCACGTTTAGAATATGCCCTTTTAGTTAGGTAGGGATAAATGGAGCAACTGGTTTATTAATGTTAATTTGTGTTCGCGAACTACTAGTTATATATTTGTCTGTGAAAATCCTAGACACGTACTCTACAATCACTATTTTAACAAAAACTGTGATAACCTTTTGGCTTCACAAACTGTACGCAACTCGAGCCAGATGACAACAATGTTCAATACAAGTACTACAGATATTATAACTGTGTACGTAGCTACGTATAATATAATGTCGCAATACAGACGAAGCATCTAGGCAAGCGCGTGACAGACCAAACCAAGATGCCCCCTCCGGGTATAATATCAATCCCGCTATCAAAGGTCAGGAATCACTGGTGGCCAATTAGGTAGGTATTATAATCTTTATGTATGTACTGGCGAAAAGCGCGACTTTTGGTCCGCGTGAATGTATTTTCGCGGGAAGTCGTTGGACGCTAAGGGCCCGAAATCGTTTTACTGGAAACATGTGGGAGAGGTCTATGTCCAGCAGTGGGCTACTACAGGCTGGTGACTATGATAATGAAGTTATTTTTAAGTAAGTACACAAACTTCACCCCCCGCTGCAGGGGTTGAATTTCGGGTATTCTTTTCTTAGTACTCTACACACCAAGATTAAAATACCCTGACAATCTCCAGTCTCTACGACCAGTGGTTTAGGCTGTGCGTTGTAATGTCAGTCAGGACAGATTCTTAAAATTAGCATAGATTATAAAGAAGTTGTAGTGCCAATTAAAAGAATAACGCATTAGTATATTATGTATATTCTTCGTCTTAATAGTAGTAGCCTACGTAATAATGTCACACGAATCTTAATTATTTCGCAGACAGCAAACCATCAAGTGACCTCATGTTCTAAAATGTCAATTATAAATTGCGATATGAATCAAGGCTGATAATGAAATTTTTTTATTTGCTTACATAATTCACTCAACATCATCATTAATAAGTCTACCGCTTTACGTATACCCGTCTAATTTAAATCGGAACACAGTAACGCTTAAATGGCGGTAGAACAGAGAGAGAAAACAAAATACATAAACCCATAGAATAAAAAGATTCTTAGCATAAACCACAGAAAATAACATTGAAATTGCAGGCATTAGGCATCGTAGGCCACGTTCCTGGAGAAAGTGAATTCCGAAGTCATTCTTTAATATAACAGTGATAGCCGTCACAGCTTAGTTTGTCTTAACCCTGTTTGCGCTGTAGGTGGTGGGTTCGATCCCCACCGAGAACAAACATTTGTGTGATGAACTTAGGAACATAGTTTGTTCTGTGTCTCGGTGTTATATTGTATTCTAAGTATGTATTTAAAAAAATGTATATAAGTATTCTATCTTAGGGGCTAGATGATGTTGTGTAAAAATGTCCACAAATAATTAATATTTATAAGCGATGTAGCCTCTTAACATCAGGTGGACCATCTGCCAGTTCCATTAGCAAAAATACATACCTGGTGTACATAAACAGCGGCGCCAAATGCATTAGGAAACTTGTCAGGGTAGAGTTGCATCTTCGTCTTGAGTACGTCAGCAGGGTTGGTGGCAAGAGAAGCAGTGATACCCGCCACAATACCACAGCTGAAGTGGACTGCGCTTGCTGCTCCGGGTGATTGCAGCCATTCTGTAAAATAATATAATTAATAAATAAATAACATCACGACTTTCACGACGTTGCCATTTCTTTGCAACTCCATAAAATAATAGCATTGAATTACTGATATGGGTAATCTACTTTTGTCGCGGAGACAGAGGCTAGTGTGGAGTAAAGTTCTAACCTTTAGGCACGTTCTGCTTGGTCTGAGTATAGAACATGAGGTAAAGTCCGGAGAACGGCGCATCTCTTGCTAATGTCGGTCCGAGACCACACGACAACCCACGAATGCCCTCCGCTTTGTAGATCGCCTTCAAAGCACCGCCCAGACTTGTGTACTTATAAACTCCTGATTCATATCTGAAAGAAGGAAATAAATATATATTTTTGGAAAAGAATATTTGTACTGAGGTTTGTACTTGCACTGAGGTGTGTTCTTTTGTATTTCACAAAAGAACACACCTCAGTGGAAAATAAATTGGAACCGGATAAATTTTATCAACCTAGTCTCCAATCATGCTAATAATTATCAGCAAAAACAATAGATTAGGTAATGTGAAAGATATTTTATAGCTATTTGCAGTGGAAAAATCCTTTCAGTTGTAATAAACACGATAAGCAGGTAGGTACACCTATTACTGGGTGTAATAGGACCACTTCTGAATACCCCAGGAACATGTTAATTTACCTACAACAAGGTCTTATAGAATACGAATAGGAGCAATACAATTTTCCTACAAGTTCCTATTTATTAACCAGCAATGTAATGCGTATAGCCCGGTCATTGACCGTCAGCGGCCCGGAGCAGCGAGGGCACCGCACCTGTCAGATGATCGTGTTTCATTTAGGTGTTTCGTTTTTGGGTTTTTGTTGTTTTTACGCGTTCTTAAATTAGATAACTAGGTACTTATGTTTATTTTACGATGTATTGTCGATATTAATGCTGAACCTTCTTATTCAATACCTACCTTCTTATACCGTTGTGGTAATAAAATTGACCTAGAGCATGGTACTACGCACATTATTACGATTGAAGAATCATAGCAGACTCGACCCGCGTGTACCCGTACCTGACTGTCTCAGACATTTTGTATGGGAAAATAGAGACTCGAGACAGGTCTGTGTTTTTAGGTGTCCACGGTAAGTGTCGTGTCGTGTACACGGTTCATTAATTATGACTAGCAAAATCAATTCTTTTAACGCCTGACACAAGCGCTTATCGTGTATCCATACAAAAATTACACATTAAACGTGTACCTACACCTAAAACCTCAGAGTTGAGACTCTGCTCTTTAGTGTAATCACTTCTATAAAAAAATTTAGGACCTATAGATACGACACGTAGGGTGTCAGGTACGCTGGTCTAGTTAATTTATGTACGTATTCTGTTGTATTTATTTTCTATTGCCCTAGGTGTTCAAGGTTGGATGTGAAAAGAATAGACATACGCAACAGGTCAAGTCGTAATACCGCAATGACCAAACAAGTCTGTACGTAGACAAACGTATTTATATGCGTTCGCTGACTTACACTGAATATCGAATTTACATTTAGCTACCTGGAGGTTACTGGGGGCTACTGCGTTTCAAATACGAATTAGAGTAGGAAAATGCTCGTACAATAGAATAAAATTAACAAAACGCAGAAAGTACTTATGTCTTAGAAACTTTTAGTAATTATCTTCAAACTTCATCATCATCAGTCTGTAGAAGTCCTCTGCTGGACATAGGCCTCCCCCACACGTTTCCAGGAAGAACGCTTTTGAGCCCTTTCCATCCACTGACTTCCCCCGTTCCTAATAATGTCGTCAATTCATCGGGTAGGCGTCCAACGCTTCGTCTTTCGGTTCGTGGTCGCCATTCGAGAACCTTTACTCCCCAGTGGTTGTCGGTCCTACGAGCTATATCTACCTACGCTACATTTTTTAGACTGAAATATTGCTTAAAATTTATAATTATGGCGTAAGTATAATTTTGGAAAGAGTGCAAAGAGAACGTGATTATCATTTTCAAAAGATGAAAGAGTAATGATGCTTAGTTTCATCTTTAAATGTAAATAGCTCTTAAGATCGCAGGAAATCGTAGATAAAGAAGGATCGTTACGTTCTTCCTGGAACCAGCAGTGTACTGATGCTGATTATAATACCTTTCCAATTAAGTTGCCTTGCAAAGTCATACGCATAAGTAGGCGGTCCACTTGTTCATAACAAAAACAAATAAAATCGCACTTTGAAAAGGGTACGCACAATCCCAATCTTTATGACGATCATTTTTGCGCAATTAAATTAGTCAATTTAGCAAAAACAACTGATTAAATAAAACATCTTACGATGTGACGTCAACGACAAGCCTACTTGTAATATCATGATAAGATTTAATAAATTAATAACATGTTTTTCCGCATAAAATATAAT
Source organism: Electrophaes corylata (assembly GCA_947095575.1). Taxonomy (NCBI): domain Eukaryota; kingdom Metazoa; phylum Arthropoda; class Insecta; order Lepidoptera; family Geometridae; genus Electrophaes; species Electrophaes corylata. The sequence goes on along the minus strand of OX352711.1, from coordinate 9,023,878 downwards.
TATTGCGTTGGCCTTATTTTGAAAAACCTGTAATAACAAACAACTCCTGAGCCATTGTCACATCTTATCAATTATTGATGACAAACAGTGATAGCACAAAATTTAGGCAATGTGTTACAATTTTTGTTTTGCGTGGAAATTGTTTTGTTATGAGAGATCTTTTTAAATGGCTTTTTTATAGATAGATAGATAGGCAGAAAAGGTATGGTGGTAGTCCTTTTTTGGTCATCATTAAAGCTGTCAAAACTATCACCATTTTTCACATTCACCATTCCAATTTTGTAAGTGTAATTGAGGGGCCGGTCTGGGCATAGTGATACTATGATGCTTGTAGATATTAATAAATACCACTGATTATGATAATATTGCATACCCACAAGACATAAAAATAGGTTTGTTTGTGTGGGTTTGGGCCTAAGTGGCTGAGATTGCGAGAAGTCGGTGGATGAAGAAATTTCCAAATCATTCACTCTAAATATGTATACGGAGTCTTTCCTAACTCTTACATGATGAAATGTGACACTTAAGTGCAAATAAATACTCATCTACCAAATTATAGGTAAGTATACTGTAAAGATAGTACCTACTGCCTTTTATCGGCCTTGCTAATATAGCAACTGGATAATGAGTGCTCATTAGTGTAAACAGAGACAATGGTTTAGGCGAAGAGTTCAAATCTAATCAGGGGTTATGATAAGAGGCATTTGCAACTGATTAAATAAACAATAACGAACATTCGATTAGGCAGATCATTTGACAGCATTTAACTCGTAGGAAACTGAAAACCGTACTCCCTACGGTACGGTATGTCCTACTAATATGGAAAGAAATACATCATCTGTGAAAATTTCAACTCTAACTGTCACGGTTCATGAGATTAAGCCTGGTGACTGACGAACAGACAGACAGATGAGTCTTAGTAATAGGATCCCGTTTTACCCTTTGGGTACGAAACCCTAAAAATTACAAATAATATGCCTGATTTTTACCTAGTCTTTATCACAGTGATAGGTATGAGTGCGATACCGCTCATTGACCTCGCTACGACGCCCAGAGTCACAGCCTCCATCGGTCCCAGGTCGCCTTTTGATTTGCCGAGCTTCGCTTTCAACCAGTGCAGAGATGAGAAATAAAGTCCCACACCTGTAAATATTATACGAATCAGACATGGGAATTAAACTCTATTAATTAATTACTAAGGTCCAGTTCTGAATGACAAACGCCTGATATCAGGGGGGTAAGCACGAACGATTTAAACTTTCGTATCGTAATACACACATACACGATACATGGTAGCACGAACGACAAACGATTTACTAACTTCCTATCGAATTACGTTACTTTACGGAACTAGCTATCGTTTACTTTACGTACGTAATGCCAAAAGTGTTCGTGCTTCCAATTTTAGTTCTCTTTACGCACCATAGAAGCGCTGTGCAAAATCTCATACATTTTGGTAACGTTAGCGTGACGCTAGCGTCACGATAGCCAGTTCGTGCTTAGGCCCCAGAAATTGGATTTTGTTCTGGGAATCAATATTTACTCAAGTTAAAAGATTTTGAATATTGATCTTTATATCTACGGTTATAAGGTGGTAAGTAAATTACCTGGTACGCATCTCGCGACTGACGGGACCATGCCTCGCCATAGTCCAACGATCTGCTCCTGACGTATGATGCTCGTGAATATCGTGATCATGCCGGGTTGGATTCGGCTGCTGAAATACAAAATATAAATAAACATCTGTTTTGGAAACGAATAGTAGACACTAAGCGCGTCGACCTTCTCAGACATATTGTATGGGACAGACTGAGACAGAGGGAACAGACCCGCGCCGTAATATATTCTGCTATCAGACATGCCAAACAGCAGCATAAAAACTATAAAATTAAAACGATGCCACGAAAACCAGTCACCAACCTCCTTATCTAATATAGAAATTCTTAAACATCATTATATGTATTAGGACTCGTGGGTGCTAAGAGCTGATTAGATAGAGGTTAAGTAACACAGCGCCCAGACCCAGAATCAATATTTACAGATAATACAAACCTTTGTATTCAAGTATATTATGTGATTATTTGTGTAGATGACAGTGGACAAACATTATATAGATTATGCAGTCCGATATACATATTTTTTATACATATTTCTAATGAAACAAGCAGATGGGACCGCCTGTTCTTAAGTGGTAACCATCGCCTAACACAAAGCGGTATCACATAGGTTACATTCGTTAGGAACTTGCTCTACGATGCACTACCTTGCGTCCATCAACCTAAGGCATACAGGGTGCCTATTATTTCACCGGAACCCCTTCAAACCAAAAACAGCAAGCTGCTTGCTGGCAGAAGTCATAGTGGTAGTACTTTCCCGGACGAGCCCTTCACTAACAGCTCTACTAGTTCTACTACCACTAAAATTTATCCAATTAGGTATAACGATATCATAATTACCTAAAATCGATATTCTAGATTGGTCGACGGACATGGTTTAATTGCCCAAATAACACTGTTAGGTAGGTATTTGAAAAAAATGTGAGTCAATAAACTCCATTTTGCCAAATCATTAAATTTTTCTATTAGACAAACAACGATTCTCAATCGATAAAAAGATTAAGGAGGTTAGTACCTTCTGACGTAGAAGAAAATAAATAATTATAAAAATCGATTAGTAATTAGGTTCTGTATTATTATCCTGTAATCTTATCACCATGATTGCAAAAATAACTGCCTAACAACCAATTGTTTCTAGTACATACTATCAAATCGTATCGAACCTCTGGCTTTTACATTATTACCTAACTACATAGATCTGAAATTCTAATAAAACTATTCTTTATGAATTTTCACCTGTAAACCATTTTTATCACGTTTCTTAGGAAAATCTAATAATTATTATAACAATCTAGTAAAAATAATGAATATTTTTAATGTAAAAGTATTTCCCACTGCAGGGCTGCAGGGCAGAGGCCTCCTTTGCCTGTTTCTCTTTGTGACGGACGACGACAGCAGAGGCAGGCCTTCTCATCATGGGCATTCACTCTCTTAAAGTTTTTAAACTCTTAATAACATGGAAACTTACTTGACTGTCGCCGCAATAACATGGTGCCCAGGGTTCTGCAAGCGGGTCTTCACCAGATCCAACGGTTGGAACAGGATCGTGCTGAACGTTCCAGAGAAGGAACCCGCCAGGAACGCCTTGAGCACTGGGTGGTACTGTGGAGAAAGAAACGAACTGTAAGTCATCGAACCAGTACTTATTAAAAAACATATTATTTTAAGCTATGTCAATTTCGGCAGAATACTGAGTTAATCCTTTACTTCTACCCAAGCATAACGAGCTTGTGAATTTTTATGTGCAAAAATTAACATGCCCTCGTATGGATTCGAACTCGCGATGATAGTATCAATTCTGGCAGTGCAAGAGTCTATTCTCAGTGTAATCAAAACACGGTGATACACTTTAAACTCCACTTGTGTGCTGTGTGACAGATAAAGGAAACTATAGACTTACGTTGGCGATAATATCCATATTAACACTTCCAATTTATTCTTCTTAGACTACCGTCAAGTTATATCTTTAGGGTACACCCCGAACTTGTAGTATTCGAAATGGTAGAGCCAATGGCAGATAGAGAATTTCGGTAGGAAAAGCTTTAGATACAAGCCGAAATCGTATCTGAATAATCTGAATAGTAGATTGGGTTGACTCGGTACATTAGACAAATGGTCATTTTCTGCAGTAGCTCGCTGGTACACATGTAAGATTTTGTCAGATCTATGAATGGTTGAGGAAGGATAACCAACTGTAGATACGTCCACAGGTGATTGTTAAGAAGTCTTTACACGAACAAACAACTAGTAGGGGGAAAGGAAATCGCTGTCAACGAATTTAGCCATTAGGAATGTTTAAACAAGATAATCGAAAATTAACACTGGCTCTTTGCTTTGGCAGACGTGTGTACTGATGCGCGTTGCGATGCTTACTGTCGTGTCGTGTAGATAAACGGTAATTTATATTATCGAAGTCAGACGGAGCGGGAGGGGGTGAAGAGGCGGTAGGTGGTAAGTCATGATCCCGAACCTTAGATACGGTATCCGTGCTTACTGCCTAGGGGGTAGTGAGTGATAAGCTAGGGTCGCTACGCAGGCGGAAGTTATTCTGAGAACTGACAAATAAATACCTACGTAGATATAAGAAGCTCAGCATGTACAGCGTTGATATAAAGAAAAAAAAATGTAGAACTACAAACACAGCCACCGTAAAATGAAGAATCCAACCGGAACCTTGGGACTCAGTCATAGTTAGATTTTAAGACCATAAGACACAAGTTTGATGATGCATTTATTTATTTATTGTAGGACATCCAACAAAGGAAACACTAAGCATTATCACTAAGGTGAGTGTTTAATTAAATTAGTTACCAATACCAGCGTGCTATTAGTTGTTAATACTGTTGGTAACGCAGTGTTAGTTAGGTAAATGGTAGGTGAACACAGTATTACTATTCTACCCTTACGTATACTACCCTTAGATGCGAAAGGCATTTGACGACCGATATGACGCGGCGAGTGACTGTCCGCCTGCGACGCGTGAGGTTGCGGATTCGATTCCCGCCTCGGGATAAATGCTTGTATGATCTGCAAATATTTATTCCGAGTGATCTGGGTATTTTCTATGAATAATAAAAAAAAACTATGCATGTAATGTATTGTATTAAGTATATGAGTCATCTACTACCCATAACACAAGCTCTGCTAAGCTTGGGGCTAGATGATGCTGTGTAGATTGTCCAAGATATTTCAGATTTATGGTAACATGTTTATTATTATTATCAGTGTTAGCCAGAAGTCATTTTAGGTCAAAATTTGTGGTGACCAAATGAAGTAGGTACACATACTCCTTATTAATTACCAAAGAGCTACTGAATTTGAAAACACGGAGTCTATAACTTCAATCCCCATCAGACATTAATGTAAGTATTTTACCTCATTAGGTTTTGTATAAGGCTTTGTTATTGAATTAATTAGTACTCAGTAAGTACTAAATCATAATCAATCTGGGTGGGCGCAAATCCGTTTCGGAAATTAAGAGCTAACTTGAGATGTGCCTAAACTCTTATTTAGTTTTGACAATTAGTGACATTATTTACAAGGTGACACGGTTGTATTTTAAAATGTTAATAATTTTTTTGTCACTTCTTTAGTAAACAAATGCAGCTAGTCAAAGTATATATTCACGCGGACAGCTTTTAGCTATGATTTTCTATGTGACCCGTTTTGTATCTAGGGGTAATCATCGATCAAAAACTTTTTTTCTTACATAAATAAAATTATTTATGAAAACAAAAACATCCTATCTAAGTAGGAAAGATTTTCTGTCATATTTTTGATAAGTACCTACTTAATACCTACCATAATTTCACAACAACAACTTTGTCAAGGTTTATCAGTAATCAGTAGTAGGTACTTAATGTAAGTATGAATAACGGTGTAAAAATAACCTAGGCACAACTATTTCTGTGCTTTTATAAGCTTACATTTTCAACTAACTTCGAAGGCTCAATTTGGTCTTTTTTTTGTCACCACAAAACTCCGGCATTTATAAACCGATTTGAAAAATCTTTTTTATTTAAAAAGATATACTTTAGATTGGACTTAAAGTCCATAAAAACTAGCTAAGTACCTAGAAAGAAATAGAAAACAACTCTCATAAAAGAATGTCATCTAATAAAAAGTTGGAGTTGGTCTCACAAGTTTTTTAAACTGAATTATATTCTTCAGCTTATTTGGCTGCAACAGTGAAGGTACTCAAAGCTTACTTAGTCTACACAAAGAAAACTTGCTTATAAAAACTGAATATACTTATAATGGAATGGAGAGACTTGAAATTAAAGCCTTACATCATCATATATATACCATGTGTGGGTACTATTGTAAGTAGCTACATATTTTTTAAATTACAAAAATTGAGAACATCCTTGGAGCATTGAACAAAATAATACCTATTTAGTACTTATCAGAACAGATAATGAATTTGAGCATAGCGCTATGATCTCCAGTAATTGACCCATTTTGGTATTTGACAATTCGATTATATTCCAGTAGGTTTCTGCTGTTGCTATTCAGTAATAAAATTAAATTTAAGGATGGTTTTAGTGTAATTATGCAAGGAAGTGTAGGTGAAGAATACCTACACAATTTAATGCAATGGAATAGTAAAAGTAAAACAAAAGGTGCTAAAATTACAGTACTTAATTTGGTAATATTGTTTCATAACATTCTAGATCATCATAGTAATTACTTATTAAGGTTCTTACCGGATATACATAAATATACTCTCCAGTATCCATTTTAAAACATAAAGGCCTTGAAATGTGTTCAAAAAGTAAAGCTAGTGAGATACCTACATAATTACCTGAACAATTCTCCATATGGAAGGTTGATAAATACCTAAATAAAATGCACACACAACTTCATATAAAATGAGTGGAGTCGCACGAACACTCAAGACACAACAGAATATTACTTATGGCCAGTACTGTATGTTATGTTTCTCTACCTTCTGAGTTGTTTTGCTGCTGGGGCTGGAATAAAATTATGTACCTACCAACCAGAGTTGAGTAGTGCGTAGCCAACTGACGCCACATTACCCTGAGTTGCAGGAGCGATAAAGAAATAATACTGAACGTTACTGTTCGTTAAAGGTCAACACAGAGGACGCATTATCAGCAACAAACAACTCTGCAGGGGTCCACTTACGTCGTTATCAGCCGGCTTCTTGAGGTCAACAGGGGCTGTTGTGTCAATCGCCCATCCATTTGAAAGCACGTCAAGCGATTGAGACATTATTCTAATTTAGAATCATTGCATATTCCAATAAACACGCAGTTGTATTTCCGTCGTCGTCGTCGCGACGACGGCATATTTTCAGTCAGACTAGATTATTCATATTGTTTCTAGATAAAACGTCAGACGATACTAAGACAATTCTATTATATTAACTATTTTTCCAGAAAAACAAAGCAAATAAGGAAAGGTATTGCACATAAAGTACTTTATTAGGTACCTACTATTTACTGTAAGAAAAGGTAGGTACCTAAATAAAAAAAAAAATTAGACAGACTGGTTGGGTTGACATTCTCTGTCTACGGGTTGTCAGGTACAGGTTGCGACAGTGTTGCCGGTAGTCAACCTCGAAAAATTCCAGACCCAGCATTATAATTCAAACACGACGTTTTTTTTTACGAATAACGTCTTTTTTATTACAAAGAGTGGTGAGCGGAGCAAGCTGTATTTTTTTTGATATTTTTAACAATTTCTGCCAAAAATGGTTAATGCAGAGCTTTCATCCGACTGATTGTTCAAAGTAAAGATTGTAAAGCATTATTATTATTATTAAATAGGTACCTAGGTAAGTAATTTTCGATTCGTTCGTTTATAAGTATTAATAGGTAAAAAAATATATTTTAGCAGGCAGGCCCTTTACAAAGCGCTCTACTGCTCATCATCAACATCATCAACAGTCTGTAGAAATCCACCGGTGGCATAGGCCTCCCTCTTACGCTTCCAGGAAGAACGATTCTGAGCCCTATCCATCCATCGACTTCCCGCGGTCCAACCTATGTCGTCAGTCCATCAGGTAGGAGGACATCCTACGCTTCGTCTTCCAGTCCGTGGTCGTCATTCAAGAACCTTTATTCCTCAGCGGTGGTCGGTTCTACGAGCCTTATATGGCCTGCCCATTGCCACTTCAACTTACTGATTCTGCGAGCTATGTCGGTGACCTTGGTTCTTCTTCAGATTTCCTCATTTCTGATTCTATCTCGCAGTGAAATTCCCAGAATCTCTCTCTCCATAGCTCGTTGTGCGACTTGGAGCTTGTATATCGAGACCAATAGATAGCGACTATTCTCAGTTCCATAAGTAGGTAGTCACTGGTAGCACACACTTATTAGAGACAACGTATTCGTTGTTCTTATTAGAAGAGGCTTGAGGTGATCTGTGACGAGAAGTTTAGTAGGTAGTTAGGTAGGTGTGCCGTAATTTCCCGAATACTGCCCATCCGAGTTGAATTCGGCAGCTGACCTCTTTATCAAAGTTATACTTACCGTCTGATCCAAATATACATAGTGGTCTACAACTTCGATGATATCGCTCCCAACATGTACTGGCACAGGTGTGACATGAGCATTTGACATAAATTTCGTCTTACTCATGTTCATTTTAAGACCCACCTATTGTAAGACAATATTGTTATATAATATAATCTCTTAGCATTGTTTCTAGGTCTTTCAGCGATCTTCGTTCTACTACTACTAATAAAATATTACTTAGGACTTACCTCAGACTACCTCAAAATAGACGGGCTCGAAGAGTTGGTACAAGGTACTTGGTACCGCTCTCCTCACGCATACTCGCAAATCATCCGATGAACACACAGTTGCTATACTCTTCTATCGCACTGGATGGTTCGCTGGGACATCTCTGTCGCACTTATACATTGCAGCATTATCTAGCCTTTTAACCGACTTTAAAAAAAGCGTAGGCTCTCGATTCAACTGTGTTTTTTATGTTTGTTACTTCAGAACTTTTGACTGATTTTGATGATTCCCTTTTCAATCTGGTTTAGTTTTGACTATGAAAGTATTTTCCATAAGAAATTGAAGTCGGAAAAGAGAAAAATTTTAAAAAAAGAGAAAAAAGAGGTGCCTTAGAAGATTATTTTGCAGGTGTAAGTAGTAAGAACCAAGGTACCTATTGCCTCATTAGGTCAGTTAGGTAGGTTATGGAATGAAATAACAGTTTATTTACTTATCTTTAATTCTACGTAAGTAGGTACTTTCATAAAAAGAGAAATATGAAAATTATACATTTTAGGTTCTAAAATACGCATCGTCAGACCTACCTACAATAAAAGAATATAGTTAGATGTCAATAAATACAAAATCATTAATCACAGAGTATATGTAACATACTTTCTTAAAAATATGGAATGATTAATTCAATACAATTTTTAATTATATACTAAGGTAGGGTAGACACAAAATACGCACGTGAAAATATATATTTTTATGATTTTAGTACTCCTATGGAGCAATAATAATAAAGGCACAAGTAAATTGTGAAAATTCTTATTTTAGTATGTACCGAACATAGAAAACATAGATAACATAATGTAGTTATTTTAAAACACGTTACAGTACAGTTTTTAGTTTGCTGTACCCAAGGTTAGTGAGTACCTTGGTGCTTAGGTACATCAATAAAGAATATACACAATCTCATCGGGAAAAAAAATTTTTTAGAAGTTGACTACTTAATTGAAAATTTTAAAATTATAAGTCTATAAAAATATCATAAAATTAATATGCCAAAGAGATTCAAATAACTTAATTAATAAATCAAACATGTCTTTTTGAATTTACCTGTCTATGGTATGAAATGTAATGTAGAAAATCATTTTAATTTTCTAGGGGGGCTGATTGAATAACTTCTGTTACTAACAAAGTTCTGTAGCATGTGTCAAATAATGACAGATTTGCTATAAAAAATCTGCCTTATTCGACGCTTGCAACAGAAAGTTGATTGCAACAACAATTACACTATCACCCCTCTTTAACAGTAGGTAACTGTTACCAGCATGATTTTACACACATTATTCGAAAGCTCTATCTATTTATGTTTGTGTTACAAAGTTGTCAACCACCCTTATTATGACTTTGAAATCTTGTGATTGAAATTACATATGCCTCGTGTTGCCGAAGTTGATGCCGCTCTGAGTGGCACCCTTGTTTGAGCCGTATTGAAGCGAGATCACGCCCTGACCAGCTCTCATTTGCTCTTCAGAGAAGTTTCTTACGTTCTTCTCAGACTCTTTCGGCCCGATTGAAGGCTTGCCGTGGCTTCCAGCCTGAAATAGTTTAAAAATCAAAATAAGTAACTACGTTAGTGCACGGTGATCATTACCTGCCTATTTTGTAACTAGTGGTTCTGTGAGAAGAAGAAAACAAAAAAAAAACTATACTTTATAGCATGTGCCAAAAGCCTTAGACCTGCCCGCGCCATTAGAGTGCCTCGTCGGTTTCTGGACGAATAGCGGGCGAGAAACCAGGATGGTTTTAGAACGAAAGGTAGGGTTTGACAGATCGCGGAGAGTGAGATGGAGGGAGATGTTTTTTGTGAGGAATAGATTTAGTTGATGTGACTTTCGTGTATTTTAACTGAAATTCTTGTGAAAACCCAATAAACATTTAAACTGGAATACGACCACTTATCATTTTCGCCCAACTGAGCTAGCCGTACGCGAAAACTTATAAGTATATTATTTAACACAAATTTTTCACAAGAGCAAACTTCCCTCTTTTCCCCCAGCCATAAACTTGCGATCAACTAAAAAATTTTAATAAATCAACTTGAGTGCCAATTTTCGTCAAAATCAGTTAAAAAATGTAACTTGTGGCGAGAATATGTAGCAAGAACATGTGGTGAGAACAGACAGACAGACTAACAAGCGGTCAAAAACACTTTTTCGGAAAATTTCAGAACTGAGCTGCTTCGCTTTGCAAATAAACTATTGCCTCGCAGGTCACGCACGTTCGCACTTTAATCAGGTTCAGCTTCATGTGTAAGTAAAAATATTTATTTTTACCCACCTTTCTGCCGAGTGACTGCAGGCAAATAACAACTGAGTTGAGATTTTGACGCTCCCACAAGTCTACGGTCTGGAATGTCTCTTGCGCTGGTACACCCAAATTCTTCGCCGCTTCAAGGAACGCGTTGATGTTCTCCATACATTTAAACGCCATCTTGGATGTATTCACCTTCTTTACAGTGTTAGGTTGGATTTCGTTTACCAGTCTGAAAGATAAAGTTTTTTTAATGTAGGTTGTTTATTTCCACTAGCTAAAATCGAACACAAGGGCTTTTGTTAATTTATCTCTTCATGCTTGGTATATTTACATGAAAAAATATCATCACGACTTTAATCCCCAAGCACGGTACCTAAATATCCCCTCCAAGTAAGAGATTCTTCGAGGATGTCTAAGGGGGTTAGTCAGGGGTCAAGGGATAGTACATTTGCACGAAAAAATTATGTGAGCACTGGCATCGCGCACATAAATTTTTCGAGTGGAAAAATCCATTGCTACACGATTTTGAAGCCAGGACCATAGAATCAAAAGGCGCGGTCACTCCAACTATATCACTAGTGCTCTACATATACCACATATACAAAAATGTTGGCAACCCAGGGCTGATCAAAACGTCTTATTGGGAGGCGTCAGGTAATAATGGTAATATGGCAATATCAATAACATCCAGGCTCAACTTACTTGCAAAGAAGAGTGCCGTCTTTCAAGACCTCGTAAAAGTTGTCCATATCGCCGGACACATTCTCCGGCTCACCGATAATCGTGCGTACCCATTCTAAGCACTCCTGCGCTAGTTCCTCGCTGTATTTGCTGTTAATCTGAAACATGAGATAGGTATACCGTTATAAAATTACTCGAAACAAGTTAGGAATGCCAGCATTAATAAATTGAAATAAGTAGTTGCAAGGTAAATAATAACTATTTTATATAAACAGTTTCCAATCGATTTCTAGATGGCGTTGCACGAAAAAGACCTAGGAAATTACTTAATAAAAATAAAAGTACCTACGTAGCGTAGCGTAAATTACCCGCTACGCTACGTAGGTTAGTCATCCGCTTTTTTTTATTATAATATTGCAGTTTGTAACAGCGCCATCTAGTTTATAATGAAACAACTAAAATTTATCAAGGGTAACCGACCAAGCGCGTGTCTAGCTACCACATTAGGAATAGGGTTCCATTCCAGCAGTTCTATGAGAAAATTATTTAGTTTTGACTAAATTGACTAAACTAAAATGACTAAACTATTCACTTTACCTACCTACCTGGTAGGTACCATACTATTTAGATAAACCGTCAACCCGTTTGTTTTATAGCCGAACGAATTAATTAGCTATATTGATAAGCAGCTAAGTACGTATATACCTATTTTCCTACAAATTCACTATTTTATTACTTTCTAACAAAATGGATGAAGGTTGGTACACTAACGTAATTTAGTTTGATCGTTTCTGTTTTACTCTGTTCTTTTGTTTCAAAACAAGATGTATACCTACCTATGTATACCAATGTCATCATCATCTTCCTGCCCTTAATCCCACACTAAGTGGGGTCGGCACAACAGGTTTTTTCCTTCCACTCTCTTCTATCAGACGTCATCTCAGTGTTCACTCCTTTCTTACTCATATCATCTTTCACGCAATCCATCCATCTTTTCTTTGGTCTTCCTCTGCTTTTATAACCTTTCACATCCATATCTAACACTCTTCTTGTTATATGACTTTCTTCCCTCCGCATGACATGCCCATACCACGCTAACCTATTACTCCTCAACTTATCCGTCACAGGCGCTACTTTCAAACTACCTCTAATATACTCATTTCTTATTTTATCCATCCTTGTCACTCCACACATCCATCGCAACATTCGCATTTCTGCTGCATGCACTCTTCTCTCATCCATCCCTTTCATTGCCCAACACTCAGATCCATACAGTACGACAGGTCTTATGATGGTCTTGTACACTTTCCCCTTAAGTTTAAGGGGCATACGTGGATCACAAGTTGTTCCTGAGACCTGACGCCATTTCATCCATCCCGCATTTATTCTATTTTTCACGTCTCGATCAATCTCACCGTCGTTTTGGATTGATGCACCGAGGTACCGAAAATCGGAGCAGGCTGGTAGGGATACACCGTCTAAGGCAATAGGGGTGAAACTGGAGGGACCACCGAAGTCGCAGAACAAGTGCTCGGTTTTTGTTCTGCTGATCTTCAATCCGACACTCTCCAATTTCTCCTGCCATTTTCCCAGCCTGCTCTGGACCTCGAGTGCATCTTCACCAACAAGGACAATGTCATCGGCGAACAGCATACACCAGGGTGCTTCTTCCTGTATGTCCGATGTCAGTGCATCCATAATCAGGAGAAACAAATACGGGCTTAATGCCGATCCCTGGTGCAAGCCTACAGCCACACTGAACTTGTCGGTGACGCCGGCTTCTGACCGAACGTGTGTGCTGGCTCGACTGTACATAGCCCGAACCAGCTGCACATACTTCCCAGGCACTCTCTTTTCATTCAACGCCCACCACAGAACCTTCCGGGGCACTTTGTCGTATGCCTTCTCCAGATCCACGAAAACCATATGCAAGTTTTTATGCACTCGTTTGTACTTTTCGCACAGTTGACGTATTGCAAATATGGCGTCCGTGGTACTACGTCCAGGCATAAACCCAAACTGGTTCTGTGATACCTCACTCTCCTCTCTCATTCGTCTCGCGATCACTTTCTCCCATACCTTCATACTATGCGACATTAGCTTTATTCCTCTATAGTTGTTGCAGTCTTGTACATCACCCTTATTTTTGAAGATGGGGACCAGTGAACTGTTACACCATTCGTCCGGGATCGCCTCTTCATGCAGCAACTTATTGAAGAATAAAGCCAACCACTTCCATCCATCCGCTTTTAAAAACTTCCATACTTCTGTTGGTATACCATCTGGTCCTACCGCTTTTCCATTTTTCATACTCTGCACAGCCATTCTTACTTCATCCATAGTCACCTCCCTTACTAATCCCATGTTTACTGACGTTTTATCAAGCACACCACTCCAATCATTCTCATCATTCATCAGTCTTTCAAAATATCCCTTCCAACGTTCTTTTATATCTTCATCTCTTGTTAAAACCTTTTTATCTTCATCTTTTATACATCTAATGTGTAGAATATCTCTTGCATTCCTCTCTCTTTCTTTTGCTATTCGGTATAGTTCTTTTTGACCGTGCGGGCTCTGTAGAGTTTCGTACAGCTTATCCTGTACCCTGGCCCTTGCAACTGCAACAGCTCTCTTAGCATTCTTCTTACATTCTATGTACACTGTCTTTTTCATTTCTTTCATAACATCCTCACCTGCTTCAACATTCTTCCAATCCTTAAATGCATTCTTCTTATCTTTCAAAATCTTTTGAACCTCTTCGTTCCACCACCAGGTATCCTTATCTATTTTACCTTTCCCTTTCGTTTCCCCGAAAACATTCTTCGCCACTCTTCTTATACAGACTGCCATTTCATTCCAACACTCATTCACTGACTTCTCTGCCATATCCTTCATTTCAATCATCTTATCTACCACTTCCTTTTTAAATTGCTTTGCATACTCATCCTTCTCTATCAAATGCCATTTTATTTTGGGTGGTGGCTTTGGTTTGCTTTGAACAGGTTGGACCTTGATTTTCAAGTCTAAAATAAGCAGACGATGTTGAGGGACTAAGGCCTCGCCTGGCACAACTTTGCAGTCTTTGACTACTTTTATGTTACTTCTTCTAAGAAGAAAGTAGTCAATTTGGGTGGTGTGCTTACCACTTTGATACGTAATTAGGTGTTGGTCTCGTTTTTCAAAGTATGTATTAGCTACCGCAAGATCGAACGCAGACGCAGCTTGCAATAAGGCCTCTCCTTCTTTGTTTCTATTTCCAAAACCCCACCCTCCATGCACTCTTTCATACCCTACATTCATTCTTCCCACATGTCCATTAAAATCACCTCCAATATAAATATCTTCACTCTGTGAAATATCCATCATCACCGCATCAAAATCCTCCCAAAACTTCTCTTTCACAGCATCATCACATCCAGTCTGCCAGTCTATGTATACCAATGTATTATTACCAATTAATTCTAGGAATCTTTGTACTGACTGACTGACATATAGATAACGCACTAAACAATCGGTTGTACCTACGTAGAGACTTGAAATTTTCACAGTATATTAGTCTTGGTGCGTAGGGGTTTACATGCTAAGAATTTTATTGTTTTATGATATGAAGCTAAGCTACGAATCATTTATAGTTGACTATGACATAAATAAAACTATATGTTGTAATATTTTGATAACGGTTACTCTAGGCCCAGCGTATGCTAAATTAATTATAAAAACTACTCATTAGAGTGACTTTGGTCACGCACCCACTGGACTATTAGTGGAACCAACACTGTTCCGTTCCTGTGACTATAATAAAATGACAGTAGGTCGCTAGCGCTACTCGCCAGCCACCACGTGCTAGGATGTCCCTGCTGCATTGTTCTACTTACCTACTATCTCAAAAGGAATCATACTGTAAGATAATCAAGCCCAATACAAACCTTGCATTTTAAATAAAACAACCAGTTAAATTTATTTTGGCTACAAAATGTTTATATTATAGGTACACTTAGAAGACAAAAAACTGTGCCATGGGCGGTTTTATGTCTGAGATAGTTTTGTCATTTTTGGTCAGTATATTTTCTCTTAACACTTTTTTATATCAGCTTTTTTTTTTTTTTTTTTTCGAACGGACTAAAATGCTGGTATAATCGCCTAGCGATTTCCGACAGCGTTACCGGGCTTTTATATAAGCCTCATTTCCTGTTAAGTATGTGGAGGTATACCTATCCCTGTGGCTCCCACCTATGCGATGTGCCTAAGCCTACCTATGTGTTTATGCGATGTGCCTACTCTGCCTGCCTACCACTGATTCCTACCACTTTCTATTCTAAGGGTTTCCTATATAAATTAATATTATAATTAATCTGGATCAGTTGAGCTACCTTTAGATCGTTTGCAACGGTCTTTAGATAGCTCAACTGTTTCAAATGTATTTTGTACATACCAATTATAAATACTTGTATTAGTCATAATTTTCTTTGTAAATAAATGAATTAATATTATTATTAACTAGTGAAACGCATCGCCCGCATGAAGTTATTTTTATACAAACTTCAACCCCCGCTAGACCCGTCTAGGGGCTGAATTTCGGGAAATTCCTTTCTTAGTATACCTACCTTTACGCTCCAAGACTAATATACCTACTAAGACGGTGGTTTTTTACGTCAGTCGGTCGGGGCAAAGATAGTTTAGTTGGTATAGATGTATATTAGTAGGTACGTATTACTTAAATTAAAACACTTAATTATTGACTTCTGTATGTCGTAGGTACCTAAACTTTAAGTTATTTATTTATTTAATTTGTTTATTCGTGTTTAATTTTACATAAACAAAATTAAATATGAATAAAAGCGTATTTTTATTTCGGGCATAAGCATTTTTAGCCGATCTCGAACCTTAGACGCTTCGCTCGCTAATCGCTTGGTCAATTATAGGTAGGTACCTACCTTATTTGCTTGTCAAATGTATTTCAGACACACTTGTATGATTGTGAATGAATAAATGGTAGGTACCTAATGATTAATTTCACAAACAGAGAACCGAGATAAACCTATATTCCAAGTAGTAGGTAGGTAAGTAACCTAAAAAGGTAACTAGCAATATTAGAAAGGTATTACAAGTCATCTTAACGCGTTTATATGTTAGTTTATTTACTACCTCTATTATATCCTCGGCTCTGCTAAATTGTATACCTAGACGCTTGCCACATACCTAATTACGAAATTTTCCAGCGCAATTTTAAATTCAACAGTTAGGAGAAATACAAGTTTCATCCAAGCAAACTGACGTCATCAGAAAAGGATTCGAGCGTGACTCAAAGCTCCAGCCGCAGTCGAAATCGTACGAAAAAAGCAAGGTTCAATTTTGTTAACGAGTTCCGTACATAATTAAACATTTCTCTGTCTGTAAAATATTGGTGGTTTAATGATTGATGGGATCCTGGATGTAGCACCCATGTGAATGATTGACGTTCACATGGGTGCTACATCCAGGAAACTTCTAGAAACTGACCGCATTCCGTGTAGACCTAGCTACTGAATAAGCCAACTGATTGAGAATTTCAATTAGTTTGTAGATGGGTCGTGACTCGTGCTGATAACGATGTGTGCCTTGTCCTTTCATTGTTATTCTAATGTCTTATCCAATTTGTGTTAGAAAACAAAGGAAGTGGTTTCATAAAGTACCTAGTCTCTTGCATATTATTAAAAATGATAAATAGTTGATTGATACCTTTAGATGACATAATGACTATTAAAATTCTCGATTTATGGAAATGAAATTGTCACACGAGAAATAGGTATGTATACGTATATTATTTTTAATTTGACATTTAAATTTAACTAATTAGATTAAACAGAGCGCTAGTGCAATTAGGTTGCTGCGATAACAAGCGTTATTATCAACAAAAAACATTATTCTACTGACAACATTTTGATAATGTATTAAAATGAAACCAAATTATTATTAAAATGAACATTAGTAACAGTTGCCTACTTCCAGTATATAGGTAATACCCAGAAAAAAATGTAACTACCTACCTACCTAACTTCTCTACGAGTAACAAAATACCACCAGATGTTAAAAGAGGTTATTGTGAGATCGCGAATAGGTATCAACAGCATGTAATAACATCAAAGCGTTCATTCACAGTTAATCTCGGTTCGTCCATATCCATACACGGGTCAGCAACAAAAAAACGGTTGAAGCCATAAATAACTATGATTCAATGTCAACGTATTGAGGCATAGCTGGCAGCGTTACGTCAGATCTAGGTTCTGAAAACATGAGGAAGTTTCGTAGGTATATTGGCAAATATATTTGGTATGTAGTTATAAAATATTAAAAAAATACGTACACCTACCCATTTCGACGATGGACAAGCATTTGACCTCAGCAACGAACAGTTTACATTCTAGACTAACTAAGAACATGACGCAGACGATTCCACATATCCATTTAACATCAGTTCGAGATTTGTAAACACGGCTGGTGGGAAAATTAATGGAATACCTACTCAGAATGAACAGTCATTACTAACTGAAGTTGACTGCCTTATGAAGCAAATAACATTGCTTTAATATAAAGTAAACTTGTAAAAAACAGCCAGCTAACTCATACTTCGCACAGGCTACAAAGGTCTACAAAGGCACAACGCAATGGAGTCGGGAATGGGGTCAAAACGAGGTCATCCAAGCACGGTCAATGCAACACGACAAGTTATGGATGGTGTATCTACTTGCCTTACTACTCGGAAATATGAATGATTTTTACCTGTTGCAAATCAAGTATCTACTTCAGTAGGTACACGGAATACCTAAGTACATACTGCTAGCTGATAACCTATGTTCACGTGAAATACCTTGGTAGGTTATCAACAGCAAAGAAAGTTAGTGTTTGACAGGACAGGCAACAATAGTTACGTGGTTATTTTACGTGTACAAATGAACTAACATACTTACAAACATTGCAAGTTAAATAAAACCTTTGCAAAAAAAAAAAGAAAGAAAACTAAAGAACTGGCGGAAAAGGTACTACGAAGAGAACACACCTATACCTACTATAATAACGTAGTTTAGACTCAAGGTTTTGTGAAATATGAGAAGGTTGGTTTGGGATAGATTATAGTCAAGGTCTTGATTAGTTGATGTTGAGGTGTCACCACTAGAGTTATGATGACTGAAGAACAATAGAACAATAACATTAGGACGGAGGCATCGTATTACCAACTAGGCCACACAAGTAGTGTAGTGAGGTTTAAATTTCATAAAACTTTACTGGTTATTTACTTACTCCATGTTCCTACATAATGTCACAGAGAAATGAGAAATTAAACCTCATTCCATATGCAGAGACAATATTTCATTGACTACGACGAAACGGTAAAAGAAATTTGGTCACACGTCAATCTCGAACATATGGCTGAGTTTTGAAAGTGGCCTGTATTTAAGCCATATAAATGAATCCTGCGTAAAGGCTATACCTTATAAGGTGAGGTCTGGTGTTGTAACAGAACCGAGCCTTATATGAGTCACAGACTGGTATTAGTTTGAAATAATTTATTTCAAGCTGATTGAACATCTGTAGTTTGTCTTTGGCTACACGTAAATCATCCATGACTAATTTCAATACCATCCTCATGGCTCTTCTAAGAATTGACCTAAATATGGTCAGAAATTTCAACAGTTACATGATCATTCTTTATCGTAAGACCATTTAGTGTAGTCGGAGTGAATATTATTCATAAAACCTTGCTGTAAGTTCGCGATGAGTAACAACTTGACGACGACATGTCAAAATTATCACGATTGACCTGTATTATTATGCTGAAAATGCATGAAGCATCACGTACGCTTACTTTCTAGAGAGTGAATTCTCAAAGACAGTCATTTGATGAAGTACCTACTTTTATGTCGGTGTACAAAGTGCATCGTCCTCGTAAAGACGGTGCGACCTGCATACACCTCGAGTCTTACAAAAAGTATTTAACGAAGAACCGGTTGTAAAAGCTCGATTGACTGATCCTCCTTGACCCACATTCAGGACGCAGCTTGCTACAGGAAGATATTACCCTGATAATTACACAAAGTAGGTAGGTACTTCGTATTGTTTTTACAAATATGTATTGGTTTTTGGTCAACTTTGCAACTTTAGAGGATTTCAATTGGTTCACGACCGGATCTGAAACCATGACCTTAGAATCAGAATGCGGGGTTCGGTTCCCACTCGAAGACTATCAGTGCCGTTGCACTGATAGTTATAAGTAAATTGTGCAAAGTATATTCCTTTTTAAGGTAAACATGATATAAAAGTTCGTAACCTACTTTACAGATCCATCTATTCATTATACAATCTCGGTGCTCTGGTTAGGTACTATACACCTGCCTGTTGCTAACATCCGACTAACCGTACACCTAGTAGGTAGGAGCTCTGCCTTCTGAGCTGTAGATTGTGGGTTCGATCCCCACTGAGGACAAACATTAAATGTTTGTGGGGACCCACAAAGTTTGTGTGATGAACATAGATGTTTGCTCTTTGTCTAGGTGCCCATATTATATGCTTAGAATGTATTTACCAAAAAATACATGTATAAATATATGTATTCAATCAGTCATTTGGTTCCCATAGTACACGCATGCTTAGTTTGGGACTACACGATATTGTGCATAAATATTCATAAATATTTATTATTATTATCCATGACAGATGCATTACTTAATTACAGAATGAGTACAAAGGCAATTTTCATCGGGTAGGTAAGTCGATCAGAGTACATATTGTAAGTAATGCTATGTAATATAGTAATCCCAGAACGCTTAAAACTATGTTTTGAAATTATGATACCTACCTACATAGTTATTTAAAGCCGCAACAGTTACGCAAACAGTTAACTTGTCACACACAATAACTATTATCTAATTAATTAGCGTGACTGACACGGTAGGTAGGTATGTACCTACCTACCTACATAATGTTGTTTCAGCTTCCTATGAAACATTTTGACGATAAAATTTATCCCCTTATAAATGTTTAGTATCTAGCCTACGGGTTTGTAATTGTCTCAAAAGTTATTCGCATCTATTGTGAAAATGACACCACAAACCAGGGCAGTTTTAGCTACTTATAGAGATCTCACCGTCGTCGCGTCGTCGTATGGATCGAACTTTTAACTTTGCGTGGTCCGACATATTAAAAAAGAGTCTTAATATTATATTGCATAAATATTCAGGTCTTTGAGGCACATATAAATCGACCTAATATAATTTTTATACTTGTATATTTTTTTTATATTTCCATTTGAAAATAATAATGATTCATCTTCTAACCTTGCGCTGCCAGTCAACGCAAACATGATGCGTTCGTGGTAGGTAGGTAGGTACGTAAGTAAGCCACTTGGGTTTAAAAAGCTGAAATACGCCATTTACATAGGTAGGTACCTAAATAACTAACTTTTTGAATAAATGTCATTCAGTATAATATAAAAAGGAAAAATAACCACCTAGGACTCTTTATACCTACCCACTTTAGAACGGTTCATACCCACCGATGTCATTCACATACTAGGTAGGTAGGTAGTAGGTAGGTAGGTAGGGGGGTTTCTTCTTTAAAAAAAATATAATTTGTAGGTACAGTCAGCTGCACTAGAATGTATACAATTAGTACCTAACTTTCACAACAGTATTACAGCAAAATAATAAAACTCTTACACCTCAAAAACTAAATTATCATGAAACTAGTTTATGACCTCACTTATTTTTTGAAAAATTGTCGCGCAAGCATTTTTAGTACAGTTGTGAAACCATTTTGAAAGTTACAAATTGTATACATTCACATTCTAGTGCAGCTGACTGTACCTACCTACATTTACACGAAACAATTTCATACTTAGTGCGTTCTTCTTGTAAACTATATAGGTATACCTACCTACTTAATATCTTCATTATCATAGGCGTAATATTGTATTAGGTACCTACCATACAAAATTTCAGAATAATGAAACATGTGGAGTGGACACTGTAGGTAAGGGTTCCTTGTTGGGCTTCGGAACCCTAAATGTGTGTGTTTTTAAACAGGCTCTTGTTTTTTTTGGGCCAAACCTGTTTATTTGGGGCCATTTTAAGATACACCTGGCGTTGGTGATTTCGTGTTGCCGAAGGGACCTACCTAGGTCCGTAACATTATAAGTAACTCCTCCATGGGAATTAACCTCCTTTCCTATGTAATTTAGATAGGTAGATACCTACCTACTTAACTAATTTAACGTACCTACCTACTAGCATACCTAGCTCTATAGGTAGGTACACTTATATGACAAAGATCCCCCTAGGTAGATAGGTAATCTGTATGGTACCTACCTACCTACCTAGATGAGTTACCTTGGAATCTAGTGGCTAAGTTATTTTACTACCTACCTACCTAGAATGCATTATAGGACGCCGATCACTAAAAAGTTTAATTTTCCTAACATACCTAATAATAGTTAATTTACTACATCTACCCTCATTATACACGTCCATATAATCTGCCTGGCGGCAGCTCAGCTCAACTGTAGGTCAAGCCATGGCTTTGGTCCTCTTGACACTATTCTGGACCACAGCCTCCGGATCGATACATGGCTTCGCGACCTATTTTGTTAGCCGCCACTCCCTCCTTACTCTGTCTGACAGTAAACAATAGCCAACTGTCTATAAATCTACCGGTACCTACTTAACTTGAATGCAGATTAGGAGTTTAGCTTACCTTTCTCTGAGCTTCGGCAGCAAATCCGGATTTAGCAGCACGATTGTTGGCCATTGTAAATTATATTAAAACTATCTATGCACTAAAATAAATTAAATCGTAGGCACGGGTTAGCCGTGAGGTCACTGTGTACTGAATGTAAACACGCGGTTCAACGCGACCGAGTCACACGGAGATGTGTGAGTGTGTGCTTGCTTGTGCTTGCTTGAATGACATCATGCAGCGTCGCGACACCGCGGCGGCAGCGGTGGTGCCTGGACGGGTAGGGTTGCGCACGTGAAATTAAATAAGGCATTTACTGTTGTCGATGTTCAGGCAGATACTGGTTGCAATTTTGTTTTAAATTTTCACATGGCAAACTTTTGTGCACTATAGGTACCTACTACCTACCTCATATCACAAACAAAACCAGACATTAGTAGGTAATGACTATACTTATGCAGCTATTTTCATGCAAACTTCAATGCCGCTGCACTCTTTTAGGGTTGAATCTCAAAATTTCTTCCCATATTAGGTACCTACCTCTAATCTCCAAGACAAATAGGTATACCCTAAAAATTTAAGTTTACAACCAGTGGTCTAAGTTATGCTTTGCCTATAATATTATTACTTATGTCAGTCAGTAAGTCATATTGAAATTCTAACGAATTTTACTATTTTTATCTCAGAATCTTTTTTTATTCAGAATCGAAATTGTTTAAAAATGTATAAATTAAGTAGGTACCTACCTACTTTTATTTGACATCCCAGTCTAAATATATTAAGTATAATAATAACTTGTTTATTCACTCACATAAAGATTACAGCGTTATCATATTATATTATTAGCTTTATATATTATGTTAGTAACATAAAAAATACACTACCTACTATCGATAAAACCTAGTTAGGTGCTCTCTTCTCTAAAAGTTCGAAATATAAAACGAAAACCAAGTATGGAATACAATGAGAGAGAATGGGTTAGCAACAACGTGTTTCTCTTTTTGGCGTCTCGACGAAATGGCGGTAAAAGCAAGTCACTCACTCACATACCTCCACCACCAAGTGATCCGACGAAATGACTTCTATGCGTATGTGTAGGCATATAGGTACCTACCTACTGTTATTTTATTCTATGCTCGCTTCGATGCATAATGTGCATCTAAATTGGTTGTGATGGAATGAGACCTAGAAACTTAATCTGCATAATTATTAAAATTTTACCTAGTTGACTCCTAAATATTATGCACCTACCACCTATGTAGGTAGTAGCAGTAGCTAGTATCATCATCATTATCATAGGTACCATTATGATGATGATGATGATGAGGTGTATAACTCTACGAATTGTCTAGAGTTTTATTACACACAAAAAAATTATAAAATTGTTCTACTTAGCACAAAGCTACAATTATGTTTTACGCAGAACCCTAAAACCAATTAAAAAATGGACAAGAAACTTATTGTACAGCGCCATCTCATGGATTAATTGAAAACTAAGACTACTGCTTAGTCAAACCAAAGTCTGAACTAGAATTACTGGTAGAGACTGTAGATGGGAGAGTACGCGGTTTTGTTCAAAGATGGCGTTATAACAAGTTTTCCCTTTAATCTAGTCTGGAGAAAAAGTTTTATAAAGAATGTAACGCAACCTTATGACGACAATGATTACCTTATCATAAATAAAAAAGCTTTGCATGACGGAACCAAGACATCTATAAACTTCAATAATAATCGGATCAAAATTTTCAAGTTCATCGTCAAATTTTTACAAAATGTTTCAATAAAATTACAAAAAAAAAAGAAAAACTACTAGAAATGTATTAGAAATCCAAGAAAAATATCAACCAACGGGCTTAATATTAGTGAGGGAGTGGTCTTTATTTTTAAATTCAAGTATTTTCTTCACTACGAATTTTCTACATGGAGCATCAGGGAAGAAGAGGCAGACGAGGGAAAGGCCACTCTCGACCCAATAATGTACATATTGGGTATCATCAGTTCACACCTCCAAGCTATTGCAGACCCTGGTCTTTCCTGAGTGGCTTGTATAGCTTCTTCATCATGTCAAGTCTGATGGCGATTATCTATCTGATGCTGGAGTACCATTGCAGCACTTGTACAGCCAAGGGTGATATGAACAGTATCACAAAGAACATTGAAGATATTTCCGTAAATACCCACAATAAAAACCCAGTATTAAGATGCTAGTTCTTACCTATCAAATAAAACTACAGAACTAAATTTACACAAAAACCTAGACTCAAAACAGATTGGGCGTGTCATGCAACGGTAGCTGATCTGAAACAGGAGTCGAACCTGCACCTCTCGCGTTTCAGACCGCAGATGCTCCGTGCCAAAGATGGTCAAGTTGCTTTTAATTAACTCATTTCTTCTTGTCACAGACTACTCCCAAATTTGAGGAATAAGTTTCTACTGTATTTTTGGGATAAATATAAGTATTTTCCCCACAGCCATTTTACCTACTTACCAAGTAGCCACAAGCCGCGCATTAAAATTAAAACCTTAATTTCATTCATCGTTTTTCGCAGTAGACAAGCATGGATGTATCGATAGATAAAAGACATAAATGTCGAATGTTTTATCAAAATTTATCAAGATTGGTAACTAAGTTAAATGTTAGGTTGATAAATTCAAGAAGTTTTACCGAATTTATCGATAAGCTGTCAACAAGGATAATAAAATATGTCAAGGTTTTTTCTGTGCTAGCGGTTATAGGTGAAATTCGATAGATCAAATGAGTTTGTCGATATAACAAGTTTGTCGACCGAAGTTCCATGTTCGCACCCCTAACTCAGTAAAATTAACGATATAGGCCAAAATGTATCTATTTTCTGATCAATATCCTTCAGTTGTGAGTAGGTACACACAACTTTAGCTTCAACTCCTTATGTTTTAATTTCTCCACAGAAAAACCTGTCTCTTATTAAAAAAAGCTACAACGACCTTGAGTTGAAGATATCAAAATTCGCCCAAGAACTTCCTAAGATTGAAGGCCAGATAGATATTTTAGAAGCGTTCGCCAACACCATGGAAGGCAGAGATTTTGGATGGAATCCAAAAACACATTTGACCTTACCCAACGTTGATGTGTATCTTAATAAACTTGAGCATGGAAAGAATAAAAGCCGAAAATGTTCGAAACATCTATCAAAAACTACAGATAGTCAAGATTGACTAAATAAGAGTAAGAAATCAGCGACTACGTTTGTGTGGTTCGGTGTTTTCTAAGGACAACATAAATAAATAATTCGTCATTGAATTCATGCTTCTTTATTATTATAAAACTAGCGGAGCCGGTGATGTTTAAAATGATGCGAATCATTCGTAACAAATATTCGTAACAATCCTACCTAGGAGGCCCTTATTCTCTATACTGTAACATTACTGTGCTACGCAAAGTATTCTTACTGCGCTACGTAACGCCCTACGCCGTAGAGGCAATTTTTATTTGTTCGAACGTTTTGACTTTAATCAAGAGTGAAATGAAATGCCAAAGATTTTTTGCAATAGTTGAAGATTTTATTCAAGACCACAAAAAAATTGCTTTTAGTACTTCCAGTTATGGCAAGGGTGTTGGACTTGACACTGATCGAAGTTCTTGTAGCATTTGTGCCTATTGCAAGCCAAATTATATCTACAAGCTTCATTAACGGGGTACTCGTGTTCTTGACCAGCTCCAGTTGATTTTGGTGGATATCTGGTGATAGTTGTTGCGTTTTTGACCTGGTTCACATGCTTGAGGAAAGCTTCAAGGTTTTTGTTTTCCATTTGGACGTGTTTTTCTGATGTTTTGTTGGCTTTTGTAGTATTAGAATTTTCGGCTCCTTTAGCAATAAGTAAAGCCATCACTTGTTTATCGTGGGGTCTTCGTCGGTCTAACGTATGTTTAGATTTTAAGTTGCGACTGGGATCACGTTCTATGTTATTCAATCTGGTAGGTAAATGTTGTTTTTCTGTAATCTCTACCAGCCCTTTCAGTTCGTTGTGAAGCTTATCGTACGCGGTGCCAATACCTGCGAGAGTTTCCTGAAAATTAACGTCGTACTTGTAAAACTTTGTCTTCACTAACACTATCTTGAAATAACAGCGAGCAATCACAAGTTCAATAAAAAAACAAAGTCAAGTAGCTATTTGGACTCGATGAGAAGATAGAAAGTAATGAAATAGATTTTTCTCTTGAACTGTAAATAAGTAGGACTTACTTTCAATGAGTGTAAGCTTGTTTTCATCTGAGTAAGCTCTGATTGTATGATGAATCTTTCCCAAAAGTTCACACTGAGATGTCCGAATAAAGCCAACAGTCCAATGAAAACTATTGCTTCCATGAAAATAGATTTAACCGATCTCTGACGAGGCATCGTTCTCCAGACTTTCTTTGATTATCATTTCACATTTAAATTATTACTCTAGATTTTACATTTTTTCACTGTCATTTTTTTATCCTTTACTCCATAGATAAATAATTATCTAAGTATTAGAGAGTACGTACCATAGAGTAAGTACTTTTACAATACCAAAGAACCACATAGCGGCTATAAAATACTTATTTATTTTTAGCCTATACTGTCCCACTGCAGGGCAAAAGCCTCCCTACCTTTCATAGTTATCATAGTTCTATAAAAAATGCATTACAATACTGCTCTATATACACTTGGATGTACAAGTCTTAAACATGTATCAATTAGAATAATTTAGAAAGTAAATAGACCATCGTAGATGGTTAAAGTCTACGGCGTAGACTCGTTAACATGTATTTCTGTAAAACGAGGTATTTTTCATCATTAGCACGTGAACAACAAAAAAATGTGAAAGATGGCGCGTCCTGATCTGAACCATTACTGAAGTGTGAATAAGAAAAGTGAGAATGGATCTAGTAGCAGTGTCATTTCCAATAAGAGAGTGCGTAAGAGGGTAGATGGATGCGATTTGTCGTTTTGCCTATTAATAACATAAGATTCACTCGCCATATACTTTAGTTTGACCCGTGATCATGACGCATTCAACTGTTCCGAAATTTGGAAAAACGATCATACTCAAAAACTTTGGCAAATATCCTGTTTCTAGCAAAAGTTTTGAACAAAACTATGAATAGTATAAACAGTTAATATCTTTAAGCATTATTAAACATTATAAATTAAGTTAACAACTTTTTTCCACATTCTTTAATTTACTTTCGTAGATAATCTGAATCATAATAAAAGCTATTAGTTATTTGTGTATTCAGATAAATTGTCAGTGTCCGTCAAAGTTTTGTCAGCATCAAACGAGTCCGTGTAGAGATACGACATTATTGTCACTTCCTGTAAAAAAAAAACTTACGGTTAAAAACATCCCGGTATCAGCCTTCTTATTTAGACCCATAGTGGACATATTAAGCCTCCTTCATGTTTGGGGGTTTAGCCGTATAAAACCACGCTTTGTATGCGGATTGGTTACAGTAGTGTCAATGTTATGAGACTCAGGAGATACTACCCTTCTCTTGGTTCGTTCCCTCAGCTAACTTTTAAGACATCCATGAAAGGGTTCTAATTCTGAATTACCATGGTTCATTCACTAGTCCCTGATAGAACAAGCAGATGACCCACCTGATGTTAAGTCACCATCGCTTTTAGCAAAGTATTACCTGTGCCCTACGATGCACTGCATGGGGTTCATCAACCTGAGGCATACACGTGTCTGCCTCATGTGTCTGTAATGTCACAAGCACCCACCCTTCAACCCGAAACACAGCAAGCAGCTTGGCAGCAGAAATAAGCATGGTAGTACTTCCTCAGACAAGCCTTTACAAAGAATATTACTACTTCTATTACTTTGAGTTATTATTATAAGTTCTCAAACCTTATGTGAGGTGTTCTTCTTGGGGAAAAAGATGCGTCGGAAGAAGCCAATCTTTTCCACTTGCACTGGCTCAGAGCGCGTTGTTCGCATGCAACCACTTGTGCATACCGACAGGTCTTTCTGGTCCATGAACTGAAACAGATATTCCATCGCAGTAGTACAGGTTTTTGATATGGTTCCGAGTTCCCTTTTCCCTTGCTTGTAAGGTGTAATTTTTTACTTGAGGAAAAGATAATGTTTTCACAAAAAAATAGTTTTGTGATTTGAAAAATTTATTTTATTACATCCATCGATTACTAAGAAGCTTTGAAATTATTTTCGAATCGCATATTGATACATTGCATACGGACGCCGTACAAAAGGGGGGAAGGGAGGAAGTTTGCTGAAGCAATATATATAGATTTCAATTTTAGGAGATAGAAAAGTGTCGGTTTGTGCATGGTTATAAGGGCTCGCGAGGTCTATTCTCACAGACCCACCAGTAATAGTCTTGTACCTACAAGTTTTACCAGATTCAATCTTACTACAACAAAATCGGGCCGAAATCTTCCACTCGATACCACTAGACTAGCTTTCATCGTAGCGCAAGTGGGTACTCAGCATATTATTGACAAAAGCGGTGTAATCTGGGTTGAGAACGTCGATTGAGTCAATTTGCTTTTTGCTTCTTGTTTTCAGGGAGTCATTCCTAAAGTTATAAACAAGTACCTGTCTTTTATAATTTACTAAAGGCCTCTCGCAGCTTCGCCCGCGTGGCAGTTTTTTCCCGTTCCTGTTATTTTTTTGGGATAAAAAGTAGCCTATGTCATATTCCAGATTACAATCTATATTTATTCCAAATTTCATCCAAATTGATCCACTGGTTAGAGCGTGAAAGAGTAACAAACATCCATCCATCCATCCAAACATTCGCAATATTAGTAGGATTAGTTTTATAGTGCACACTTAAAGAAATCGCAAAGAGTATTTAAAAAGAGTTAAGCTCCCGGTGGCGCAGATGGTTAGCACATTCCCGTATCAAAGGGAGGGTCCTGATTTAAAATCCTACTCCGGTCAAACGCTTACCTATCTGTTACATTACGGTAAAGTTAGGTACATACTGTCTCAGTAGTGTCATCGTGCATGGAACAATGAAGACAGCAGATTTCATCAGCTACAGTAAGACATGCTACTTCAGCTCTGCTTACTTCTTTCTGAAACCAACATATTCTTCAGTAGAAAATGCTCATAGCATTAAGCCCGCCTTTTGTACACTTATTTATAGTAATTGTGCAATAAAGTGTTAAATAAATAAATATTCCTTAATAGATGTAATCTCAAATTAATGTAGTTATATAATTCTAAAAACAGCAAATGAAAATGCTTCACGAGGCGATGATTCAAATCCATTGATAAATTTTAAATACGTGTTCCGAGGATCGCCACTGTAGGTCCTGATTATAAAATTTCAATTACTTTCATTGACGCTAATAGTAATAAGTTAAATTGAAATCAAGTACGTACCGACATCATTTGGAGAGCTTTTTTCATAGCTTTTAGCTCACTAGTCCTGTGTATTTTCTGCGATAAATCTGGTAGTATAAAACTTAGTAGAACTATTAGAAACACAGTCATTATAGCCACGTAGTTTCCATTCATGGTGTTAAAGGCCGTCCAGAAATAATTGGCCGCTATGGCAGTAAGGTGGGAGAAGTCAGGAGAGGTCTTATTGGCTGGGCAGACATGGGGCTGTGGTATGGACACCCGGCTGGAGTTGTGCGTGTACACGCCTGAATATATTCAGGAAAATATGTTAAAATATTTCGATATAGAACTTGGGATAAAGCGAATGAACAGGAAGCACTGTCAAAAAGATTTTACGAGCAATAAAGTACCTACATAACAGCTACAAGGATCTAAAATATGACCAATTGTGTATTAAGCTGTTCGCTCTCGATATTGAGGAGTAGTAAGTAATTAAATGTCTTCTAACCAGTGTAGTAGCCGTGATGTCGTTTTCCCATTTTTCCGTTTTAATTTTTATTAGGTTCTTACATTTTAATTACTTATAAATTTTGATGGTTACTAAAAGCTAATTTGAAAATTTTAACATTATTCTTCTTCTCTTATGTCATCTGTACCACAGAATGCTTTGTTACATTGGATCTGCATTGGATCTGTACTTTCTTCTTCTTCTTCTCTTCTCTATGGCACCTTTCCGTCATTCTGCCAATGTAAAGTGAATAGAAAAATAAGTTTTTAGTCGATTCGTTTTCTGTCATCTTTGGAAGCAACATTGTATTTTCATTTTGATTGTTTTTCTAGTGTTATTTTAAATTCTGATGGGTAATTTTGGTGGTATTTTAAACATCATTACTTGAGGTCTTAGCACAAGTGTGAACAATTGAAATGAAAGTGTGTTATGAGGCATCCTGATTTGAACGAAAATGTTTCCCTTTGGTTTTGAAGAAAAACGCCATCTTTTTCTTCAAAACCGATGACGGCTGACTTTACTTTTTTTACCGACTCGATTTGACTAAAAAGAATCTATTCAACCCACTTGACATTGGCATTGGCGAAATATTTTTCCTTCTACGGTACTGACCCATGCTGATGTGTGTGTTTATTTCTGAGCAATTCTTGAAATTCGACACTGATTCCTATCGGTGTCGAATTTCAAGAATTCTTATCTAGTACACCTCTACTCACCAACACAAATACACCCTTTAAGTTTAAAAGCTCCATAATATCATGTCTTTAAAGTTTGGCTCCATGACCAACTGTTAAGGCTGTTCATTGTATATAATATGTCAGTCAGTCAGGACAAACATTTTATAATTGGTATAGATATAGATTGGCATTGATGGAATCCCATTGAAAAATCTTTAGGATTTTTACGCTCATAAAATCCTTGAGATAAATCTGTCCAAGTCATATCAAAATCTTAAAAATGAAAACGTTTTTATACGCGAAAACCTACAGTTGACATTCTTATGTAAAAGAATATTGAACTAGACATTTTCATAATTTATTTACCCACACAAAAATAAAATAAACATAACAATAAAACTTGTAAATAATATGATATTCAATGCGCCCCTCATTTACGAATACAATACCAAACAATTTACTTTATCAAGAAGCTACTTTACATTTTCCGACTAACAGATATCTTAGCCACTTTATTATGAAGTCATTCACAAACAGTACAAATATAGGCTGGTATAGTTATTTGCGTCATCACCAGAAGCATGACAATGGACTTGGTGGAAACTGTCAGTGAACATTCGATTTGTTATCGTCACAACACATAGAGCAACAGGAAGTACGTTTGAACACCTTGACACAGTTCCGAGGTGGTGACAAGTGTTCTGGAACAAAAAAACTGGTGAGCTAATGTTGGCAAGTAGCGCTTTTCTTAAGAACAAAAGAAAGCTTGAGATGTTGAGAGGAAAATAGATGGGCTCTTAGATATAGACTCGTAACATAACTTTGATACTATTTGTATAGCTCAAAGTTTTCAAATTTTTTTTTTATGTTTTGCTGAAGAGTTTAATAAAAATAATGTTTATTTGCGCTAAACTAAGGAGTGGAATTCATTGCCAGCGCCTATTTTACCTGAACACTATAATCTGAATCTTTTTAAGGCAAGAGTGAATAGGTATCTTCTAGACCGTCCTGCTTTATCGTCACTTACCAGTGAGATTAAAGCCAAAGGACAGCCTATCAATGATAAAAAAAAAATCGTACACTTCTGGAATAATAGAGGGGGATTTGGGTACCCTTTGAAGTACTCCACCACTAGAATTCCGCGTGACACAGCTTATTGAAACATCCTGTACGGAACAAACCAGCATTACTTACGTTTTGATAAGCAGGAGGGTAAACTAGAGATTGATCTTCTGAAAATAATAAAATATGTTTTTATTGAGCAAACAGACATTTGTATTTGTTGTATGGTTTTTAAAGCGACAGAGGTAACTTTTTCAATCACAGTTCTATTTAATAAAGAGCTTATTACTTCTTGTACTTACAACTACTTAGTACTTTATGTAAGTTTCGAGATTGGCCAAAAACGCTTTTGTCCGTCTGTCGGTTCTGTCTGTTCATTATTCTATGTCTGTCTCGCCTACAGGTTGCAACTATTACATATTTTGTTCATCATTTTGTATTTTGATGTTTATAAAAATAATGATGTAGGTTTTAATTAACCGTTGTGGTGCTGGCTTGAAATAAAACTCCTACAAGACACGACTAAGGGAACGTACCTAGGGGATGGTCAAAAGTATCTCCTAAGTTCTTAACGCCAATCTGTCTGCTATGCTTCCAACCCTCCAAATCTAATTTTGGCCTTTTAAAAAGCCTATGTCCAGCAATAAACTTATTTAAATACGTTGACGTAACGATATATTTAATATCATTTTGGGTTCTTGGGTTGAAAAAGATCTGAGTGTTAATTATTAAGTTATCTATTTACATATACAATTTTTTATATATACAAAAGTAAATTGACGTCCGTTAGTCTCACAAAAACTGGAGAACTACTGAAATAATTTGCCTAATTTTGGTTTTGAAATATTTGTAAAAGTCCAAGAAATGCTTAAAAGGTGAGAAACTAAAGCGAAGACAATTTTTATTGGCGGTACGAAATTTGCCGGGCCAGCATGCTCGCATCTCTCTCTCTCTTTCCCTTACAGTAATAGACGAAACGTAACGCTCTCACTTTCTATCTTCACTAACTTATATGTCACTCTCAACTTTCGTTCAACCAGCTTACTCCCCAAGTAAAGCGTGCGTAAAGAAGTTTTACATCAAAAACTGACCTAGGTTGAGAATCCGTACGCGTATACCGTGTCATCAGTTCGCAGTTCTGAAAACAAAAAAGTTAAATCTTCACTCTCAAAAAAGTTCACAATGCTTCAAATCTGTTTTTGGATGTTCACGGTTTATGTAAACTATTGTATGATGGATACATGTCGGGCGTTAAGAGAAGTAATTTTACTAGTCAAAATTTATGCATAAACCGTGTATACAATACTAACTGTATTTACCTATAAGGCTTGCATAATAATCTGAGTTATATTCGTTTGGTAATCACGTTTACCAAGATCAACATGTTTAGCGCAAACATAACAGCGACTTAATTTTTCTTGCGCAAGATGTTAAACGCAATTAGCTACCTAAATGCATTTAAGGGCTCGCTAAACATATTTAATGATCGTTGTTCAAGCAAGCCTTAATCTCATAATTTACTACTATTTCTGGTCTTAAAGTTTTTGGCCGTTATACACAAGGCTCATGAATGCACAGCAATTGGGCAAACTATTTAGATAGGTACTAGTATTTACTGAAGTATACCTTTACCGACCTTACTTACCTTTACTTTGACGACCGATGCGGCGTGGCGGGCGAATGTCCGCCTGCGACGCAGAGGTTGCGGGTTCGATTCCCGCCTTGGGATAAATGTTTGTACGATCTGCAAATATTTATTCCGGGTGTTCTGGGTATTTTCTATGTATAATAAAAAATATCTATTTATGTAAAATAGTATTGTATTAAGTATATCAGTCATCTAGCACCCATAACACAAGCTCTGCTTAGCTTGGGGCTAGATGATGCTGTGTGGGTTGTCCAGCATTATTTATTTATTTATTTATTTACGTATTTAAGTTACATTTATAGAACTTAGTTGTCTGCTAATTACATTAATATTGCAAATGATGTGTGTATATCAGCATAAATTTTATACAATTTTGTAACAGACAATTTCATAAAAATATGTTATGCTAATATAAAAATATATACCTACCCTACCTACATCAAAACTCGTATGTATCATTCAATGGTATTCAAATAAAATTTGGGTAAGTTACCGTGATTTTTTTTGCAAGTAAGTATTCTGTTTATTCTTTAGAATCGGTAGAATGAGATTATTGTTCATTTTCGTAGGTTAACAGAACTTCTAAACTGGTGATTTTTTGGTAGTTTCTGTTTTATGTTAAGCAAGTTAATTGGTATGGAGCACGACACGACACGTTATGGAAATTGTTGTCACATCATGTAAAACCACTACCAAAACGAGCTCACAAAACAGCCTACCTAAAAACTTAGACTTGGGGCTTAGACTGTTGTCCATGAGTTTTCATAATTATGAAAGGAAATAAGTGTTCTTACTTTGTTGCAGTTCGAAAAGCCGATATCCCTCAGCACTCGCTCATCAAAACTTGGACAAGCTGATATGGGCTGGGTGTTGACAGATGTGCAAGTCAGTTTTGGCTCATTGCATAGCATGAAGTCACTTTTGATGGTGTGTCGTTTGGAGGGTGTTCTTGGGATACTGGTGGTACTTGGGCACAGCTGAATGGGCTGGCCTCTAGAATCTGCTGCTGTAAAAATAGCTATAATTACATAAGGTATAATCAGCTTTTTTTTTCGGATGGACTATAATACTGATTGAATTGCCTAGCGATTTACAATAGCGTTACCAAGCTACTGGCAAGCGCAGCAGTAGCGCTTTCTACCATTATACAACAATGATCTGTTGCCAAAGAAGAGAGCAACGGAGAGACTCTTCGCCCTGAAGCGTTAACGGGGAGGCGTCTATGACCCTGCCGCTAGGGTCGCTGTGATTGTGGACTGTTTCCGTGTCCGGACCTCATGAGGTGATTTTCTGCGGAATTTGCAGCGGTGATCATGTCATCGGGAAGTACAATCAGCGGCATTATTCACTAGTCTAAATACAAGTAGGTACGAGTAAACTGTGGTGACTTGACTTTTGAAATAAGTTTACAATATACTCGTCTAGATTATTGTTCTGTTTAATACACGAATTTAATACACGGTTGCAGATAGATAACCTCTAAGGATTACCTTTTACATTTTGATGATCGCCTGCTCAGTATGTAGTTGCTTTGCCTTCTGCGCTATAGGTTATGGGTTCGCTCCCAACTGAGAACAAATATTTTTTTGACAAACACCGATGTTTCCGATCGATCGATGACCGATGTATTAAGTATATCAGTCATCTAATACCCACAACACAAGCTCTGCTTAGCTTGGGGCTAGATGATGCTGTGTGGATTGTCCAGCATTACTATTACTACTATATGTAAAAAAAAAAATTCTGTCCAGTCTCGCTAAACCTCAAAACGGCTGGACCGATTTGAATATTTTTTATATCTGTTCCCTCTTGACTCAGGAATGATATAAATATAAAAAAAAGCGTTTGTCTTATAAATATCTATCTTTAAAAAAAGCATGTACGTACCTGCTATCAGGTTTCCATAGTACAAGCTTTACTTAATTTGGAACTAGACATCCTACTAATATTATAAATGCGAATGTTTAGGTGGATGGATGGATGGATGTTTGTTCCTCTTTCACGCTCTAACCAGTAGCCCGATTTGGATGAAATTTGGAGTAAATATAGATTGTAATCTGGAATAGGACATAGGCTACTTTTTATCCCGAAAAAATAACGGGAACGGGAAAAAACTGCCACGCGGGCGAAGCTGCGAGTGGCCTCTAGTGCTGTATAAAATGGTAATATTTATTTATTTTGCTCAGTTCGCCCTTCTCAGCTTTAGGCATAAAATCAACTTACCAGCGTCTGGTGTTCCCGGGCGCTCAGTAAGCACTTTGAGCATATAAACGAGCATCACCACCACAGTGCCGACCCCGACAGATATCAAGATGAGAGACTTCTTAACAAAATCTTCGAAGCAGTCCACCAAATCGTCCATATAACACTCCAGACTGTTAACTAAAGCTCTGTTCGAGCACATTTGTATTTTTAAATTTCAAAATGTGTAGTAAATATACCTGGAAAAAAGCAGTTCTATGATATGAGGTAGGTAGGTACCGTGTAAGTCAGTGGAGGGAGAAGGCTCCAAATCCTTCTTCTAGAAAATCTGTAATGTAAAGTCTAACGTAATGAGGCATATATTCAGCAGTAGACTTCTTTATGCTGATAATCAAATAGAAGACTAATGCACCGCCTGCTACTTTATACGAGCAATGCCACGGTGGCGTATCTGTTTATTTTTCCACAGGTTCTCTTATTATTTGTAGTTAGCTAGTCATCGCGTCTACTAATAACGTACTTTAGAATGTATCTTAGACACTCGAAAACTGTAGGCACCCTTAGGTTTTTCTTATTGAGAATCGAGCGAGGCTCTGCGCAAAAGGCTACAATTAAGCTACTATTGAAAAAACGATTGAGCTACATACGAGCAGTAAAAGTGATAAAATACAATACAAACACGCAAAAGAAAAATAGTTCACGTTTCTATTCAATTTACCACAAAACAAGTTCCGCAAACTAACTTGTGAAGGTCGCGTCAATATCTCGGGGAACTAGACACTGATATCATGATAAATGGGTTCTTCGAATCTCAACGGTATAGTCCGGAAGACCTGGGTTTTCTGATATCCTTGCAAAAAGATGTCAGAAAATCCAGGCCATACTACCTCCGGAAACTTAATTATGTTCTATACTATAATAAAACGGTAGCAGCCGAAAAGTCTGTACATTAAAAATATTTTTCTGAATAAGTTCAGAATAGTAGGTACCTACTTACTTAGAAAAAGGCAAAAAGAAGTAATCAACTTTAAAAAATAAAATTTTATGTTTTTGTCCGATTGTCTGTATTACAGAATTGCAGAATTTTCACGCTTGCAGAATTAGTCGGCTTATAGTCCAACTATAGGTCTTATTAAGTTCTCATCCCTAAAACAGGAGCAAAAGGGGATGACGTTTGTGTGGAAAACGCGAACAAAGTCGCGAGTAGATCAATTAGT
This sequence comes from Electrophaes corylata, assembly GCA_947095575.1. Lineage (NCBI taxonomy): Eukaryota > Metazoa > Arthropoda > Insecta > Lepidoptera > Geometridae > Electrophaes > Electrophaes corylata. Next base: position 8,987,223 of record OX352711.1, on the reverse strand, counting down.
ACTAAACAGATGTCATTGTGTTCTACAAATCATTTAATTTGTAATTATATTACAAAAAGTTATTTTCGCCTATATGCCAGTCAGCCTGTCAGTCTGTCAGTCAGTCAATCAGTCAGGACAAATATTCTTATAATTGGTATAGATATAGATTAAACGCCTCTACTTGAGTGGCTTAAATGACGGAAGGACCATTATGTATTAAAATTTTCAAAATGTATAATTTTGTATCGTAAACTATCCAAAATGCGTTTTCATTCCACAATCATGTTGATGCTACATAGCTTGCTGCGCTGTGTAACTCGGAACGATAATATGAAACTTTGTTCATCGTTTTCAAGTTAAACCTGCTGAAAGCATCGTCTGGTACGTTTGGCCAGTCACAACTCAGCCTGCTAAGCGAGTGCCGTAAGGAAGTGATCATGGGCTTTTGAGCTATTTCTTTATCCTTTTGAGGCTATCTGAAATAGTTTCTCAACACAATATTCTAGACAGATGAGCGATATAAGGTGTACATAAATATAATAAATTATTATAATGAAATATTGAAGCCTGTAGCCCGAAACAATGAAGCTAGAACCGAGAATCTACGGTATGTGTTATGAATTAATAAGCATGTCGGAGAATTTATAATAAATAAATTACCAAGCGATTCTCTTCACATTTTTGAAATATTGCGAATATTTCTTGTATACGAAAACGGGGCGCATAGTATGTTAGGTTTATTTTATTTTTTTCTTGAACTCATATGCACATTCTACTGACAGAAATGACACACTATAAAAATGAGTTGCCTGTTACTTTTGACCATAGATAATTTTATTCTATGATTCCTAGAAGATAGAAATTTGGATTTTTTTGAGTGTTTAGAGTGTTTTTCTGATCAGAACTTTTTTGTGATTGGAAGAAAGCAAGTATTTAAGTAGGTATATATAGTCCAGTATAGTCTTGTATGGTAGTCCAGAGAAATTAGCGATCAACAATCAACCTCTGAATGAGAGATAGTAATTTTTGCATTACAAATTATAACGATAACAACAGATCACGCGGACGAAGTCGCGGTCAACAGCTAGTTAAACATAAGTACCTGAGCGTATGTGAGTGGTAAGTAAATGCCACTACTGGCCCCCGTCCAAACACTAATCCACGCAGAACGTTGCTTAAACGACTGTTTAGGAGTTACCAAGAAAGTGCGTCACGAGAGGTTCAGTTTCTGATATACCTTCTTCTTTAAATTAAGGAGCTCAGCTCAGTTGAGGGTTTGATGCAGTTTTCTCTATTTTGCTCTTTCTAATGCCTATATGCCTATATTTCTAGTACCTATAACACAAGCTCTGCTTAACTTGGGGCTAGATGATGCTGTGGACTGTCCAGCATTATTATTATTATTATTATAATGCGACCTCTTTGACCTTCTTGTAGGAAATGACTGTAATCTTCTCTTATAATACTCAGCTCTCAGCTCAGTTAGTAGTAGCTCTGCCTTCTGTGCTGTAGGCCATGGGTTCGATCCCCACCGAGAACAAAAATTTGTGTGATGAACATAGATGTTTGTTCTCTGTCTGGGTGTTATATTGTATTCTAAGTATGTATTTATAAAAAAAAACGTATATAAGTATTCTATCAGTCATTTGATTCCCATAGTACAGTCAGCTGCACTAGAATGTATAAAATTCGTAACTTACAGAATGGTTTTACAGCGTTAATATTTACAGGGCAAAAACTCAAAAAAATAAGCGAACTTATGATCTTATTTCACGGTTTTTGAGTTTTTACTGTTTAAGAGTTTACTATAAGGTTTTGATACCGTTTTGAAAGTTACGAATTGTATACATTCTAGTGCAGCTGACTGTACAAGCTATGCTTAGTTTGGGGTTAGATGGTGTTGTGTAAAAATGTCCACAAATATTATTTATTTATAACTGGCTCATATAACTTGGACTTTCACTCCCTCGCCTTTCTTCTGCTCTCCTTCAATAATGCCTGATATACCACTCTTTTATATTATTCTAGATTTATATTTTAATACGTCACAATTTGTATAATTTAATCGGGCAACAGATGTTAGGCCGTTTTCCATAATCCTCGATAAACCGACGGTCTTCAGCACATCTGCATGATAGATTGGCGATCCCTTCGCTGATTTATTTCACTATTATGAGTGGAGCTCGTATTATACTGAGTTTTTGTCTTACGCCATATGCTGTGATAAATCAGGCTGTTGTGGATGTTTTTGTAAACTTCTCTATGAGTATTGTAGTATGTTTTTGCTTTGTATTTAGTCATCCTCATGATCATCAACTACAGCCTGTAGAAGTTCTCTGCAAAAGCATTTTTGCCTAATGTCAAAACTGAGATGCTTTGCTGGCTCGGTTAATTATAAATAACTATGTCTGTGCGTAAAAAAGCCCATGTTATATGCCCTCTGTTGAATACGGAACAAAAAAGTTTAAAATATAGTGAATGTTTAGTTTGTAGACTAGCAACACCATTTAGCATTTTGTATTGACCACATCCGGTGGCCATATTTTTTCTCTTTTTCAATGTGGCGCGGCGGGCGAATGTCCGCCTGCGACGCAAAGGTTGCGGGTTCGATTCCCGCCTTGGGATAATATTTATTCCGGGTGTTCTGGGTATTTTATATGTATAATAAAAAATATTATATGTATGTAATATAATATTGTATTAAATATATCAGTCATCTAGTACCCGTAACACAAGCTCTGCTTAGCTTGGGGCTAGATGATGCTGTGTGGATCATCCGGCATTATTTATTTATTTATTTATTTTACCTAATGTACCATAGAATATTTAGTCCATATTGTACCAAATACCTACACGAGATGTTTCGAGGGTGCCTAAGATTCTAAGATTCAGATGCAAGTCCAGATATTATATTTGTTACATATCCACATTTTACAATAATTGCTTTTCCAAACGTGATGGTTTTAAGCCTATCACCGCTGCTAATATACTAACTGGTTTTTTTCACGATGTTTTCCTTGACACAATCACCGTGTGAAGGGCTCGTCTAGGGAAGTACCTATTTGCAGGGAAGTATCTAAAGCACCATGCCTATTTCTGCCACCAAGCAGCTTGCTGTGTTCAGGTTTGAAGGGTGTGGGGGCCGGTGAAATTGCGGGCACCTGTATGCCTCAGGTTAATAGACGCTGAGTAGTGGCAATATTTTATAGTACGAGGCAATATTTTTTTATAGGCGATAGTAATCACTTGACATCAGGTGCGCTATCTGCTTGTTCCATCAGCAAGTTGTATAAAAATAAATAATACAAAAAAAAAACAACAACAATAAAATATAGTGAACTGAGACCAACCGAGTGTGTGGCTCCAAAGTAATTTGATCCTCATATTTCACTGTAAACTGCGCCCATCTATCTCTACGTCTTGAACAAAATCGTTTCTACACCCCAAGTCATCAATCACGGTCTGCCCGAGTTTATAAAATAAGCATCTCTTGCTTGTTCGTAAATACCTAGGTAGGTATACAATGACAGGATGTTGGCTACTAAGTGGTAATTTTATATATCTAGTGCTCAACTCTAGTAGATCCAATTGAGGTTGCCTAAACCTCAATCCGAAGTTTACCTTGAAGCAGAGGCGTAGCTATCGTAGGGCCAGGTGGTGCAGTGCACTAGGGCCCTGGAGCCCAGGGGGTCCTCTAACCTAAGCTTTGAAAAGAAAGAGGAGGAGCACAAAAGAAAATGAGTTTTTTTTTATTAAATTTCAATAAACACCTATAGCTACGCCACTGTCTTGAAATAAAAAGACCGAACAAGTCCCGGAAGAATTTGGATGGCTATTGCAAATAACATTTCCTCCCTCAGCTAATAAGCTCCCTAATAAGTCAAAGTAACCCTAATAGAAAAGTTTTTAAGTAAGAGCCCAGCTGGGAACATCAATGCCTGGCTTTGAAGAAACATATGGCTGGAGCAATGTTTTTCAATGTTTTTGTTTAGCAACAGAAGATTCGCAATCAGCCTCCTTATATCAGAACATCGACATCTGGGGCCTTCTAACCATTAATTGGTTATTTTATATCCGCGAAAATCAATCGATATTATTCTGCTCTGGATTATGTCTTTAATCCTGCTACAGCGTAAACATCTGCAAGTGATAAATCGGATGAGACCTGAAGTATAAGTAAGAATCAAATAAACTTACCTAGCGCTTTTTTAATTCCAATTATCTCAATAATCCCATCCCAATACAACACTTTATCTTACCCTTGTCGTAAAATTACAATTTATTGACATTCAATTATAAATATATAGATAAGTAGGTATTTCAACAAAATAATTTAAAAAAAACACAAAATGTAAATAAAGAAACATTAAATCATTATAAAAAATAAATTAACACACAAAATCTTTGACTGTATAATGTAGGCTTTATTTTTTTCTATGTCATTTAACTGAATTTCAGATTTATCACGTCTCAAGTAACGAATTTCTGACAAATTTTCATTGCAAACTTTCAAAAAAATCGCGACTTGAGGTTAAGTTTACTTGTTGAGATTTTCCAAAATATCGTGCCATATCGCAAACCGAAGATACATAACCGTGGCGTGCAGTAAAGGTAGACATATTTGTTACTTTATATATTTAAAGAGAGTTTATTGTAAAAAAATTGGTAATTGTTGTAAAATATTGTGATTTATGGCACTGTTCCACTTTTTAAGTAATGCAGTCACCGCCATTGTGTCTAACCGCAAATACCAATAAAGAAAAAAATCACCGCGTGTACCTTTCTTATCTAAACTGTACTGTTTACGATTTCCTACGTAGATTACAACTGACAGGAGTCGAGTTCAGTCGATGAACAACGGTCGATGGGACGTTTCGTAGTTTAGTTATTTTAGCTATGTATATTAACTATATTAACTTTTTATGCGAAGTAATTTCCACAAACTGCTAGAGCTTACATCTGAAAAATGTTTTTGTGAAAGTTTGTGAAGGCTATGACCAAGGTATGATATTTTAATTGAATTTTGTTATTGTTTTATTGTCATGTAGGTATATTAGTATATTACGATAAGTGTGACCTAAGTAGACTAGCGAGGGTGCTAAACGACGTGCAACTACTTAGGTCACACGTATCGTATACTATTTTATAGCACAGTGTGACCTAAACCCGCACTTAACGCACGCTTTTCCGTGACCTAAGTAGCCTTTTTTTACACCGTGCGAAAATCAATCGCCTAACTGTCAATATAACCTAATTTCAACCTAAATATCATTTGAAGCTTGAAAATTCTCACTGTGCTATAAAAATATTTAAGCACTGACAAATGAATGTCACATGGTACTAGAATTTCGTTAAATTTCAACTTTTGAAGCAACATACCTTTTTCATCAATATTTTTATCAACGCTACATGAGCTATTAGCGCAAAGACTGAGCAATTGAAAATAAGAGTGGCATCCTGAGTTGAAAATAAATGTTACCCGTAGGTTCTAATTTTTGAGTTGACTTTAAGTATTTTCTGAGCAACGCCATCCTTTTCTTCAAATCCAATCACAGCCGACTTTACCCGTTTAACGACGTGACTTGACTAAACACAATTTGCTGCCATACAAAACTATTTTTTTTTCAGGAATTGCCGAGCAATGAAAACCTTTACCTCAAAGAAAGTACTCTGGATAAAGATTGTGGCATTACTATCTATACTATTTATTTGTTTTCATATTAAAACTTTAACAATATTTTTATTTCAACCAAAACAGGAACTTAAAGTCGTAACTCGAATTAGCCATAGCAGTAGCATCGAAAAACATGATCGCGCAAACAGAGATGACATGAAGTATATCTTGATATGGACGTCAACAAGCACTATTCCTTTCACATACATAGGTGAGGGTCAAAAGGGATTTGTAGATAGAAAATGCCCTTATACTAACTGTTTTATTACAGGCAATAGAAAATACTTAAATGACATCACAAATTTTGATGCAGTAGCATTTTATGGGCCAGAAGTACTACGTATGTATAAAAATAATCTTCCTACAAAAAGATCTCCCCATCAAAAGTACACTTTCGCGTCTATAGAGTCATCAGACTACTATCCTGTTTGCTCGGACAGATTCGATGGCTACTTCAATTGGACCTGGACTTTCAAATTGGATTCCGATGTGAGATGGGAGTACATGATTGTAAGAGACAAAGAAAACAATATTGTAGGTCCAAATAAAGTAATGCACTGGATAAAACATGAAGATATGGATCCAGTAACTGCTGAATTTAAAGAACAGTTAAAATCTAAATCCATAGCTGCAGCTTGGTTTGTCTCAAACTGCCATTCTAAAGGAAAAAGAGAAAATTTTGTAAAAGAGCTTCAGAAAGAGCTTATGAAATACAATTTAACGGTGGACGTGTATGGGTCATGTGGGCCGTTAAAGTGTTCGCTTGATAATGAAACCCAGTGTTTTGATCTACTAAAAGAGAAATATTATTTCTATCTATCGTTTGAGAACTCATTCAGTGAAGACTATGTGACGGAAAAACTTCTAACTGCAGTATGGAATGATGCTGTGCCAATTGTTTATGGTTCGGCTAACTATTCAAGGTAAATTAATTATGAGCATATTAAATAGAATAGAATAGAAATGGATAAAATTTATAATGTAGCGACAAAAAAGGCAATCACTCAGCATTTGCTACAAAAGCATATAACAGCTCTTGCAGCGCTGGTTTTCAGTGGCACCAGAGTTCTATGTTCTTAAATAGTTGTACTTATTTCATCAGCTAAAAGTTCTATGTTCTATGCTTTTTCCCTATTATCATAGATGATTTAGGGTTCTGTCAATTAAAACATGAACGGCACATCCAGAAGGAACGATAATCAAACGCATAACATCACTCCACCATGTGAACGAAGTCGCTAGTCTAAAAATCCTTATCTCTTCAGTAGTCGTTAAGTTATTTTCATGATGATTGCTGTACAAAACGCATAAATTGAATCGAGTGATTTTAGTATCGCTTTGATTATTAAGTTAAAAAACTTGTAAACCCGACTCCAAGTTAGATGACATTCTTTTGGGTAGGTTTTTTTTGTTCACAGCAACAATGCTGGACAATCCACGCAGCATCATGTAGCCCCAAGCTAAGCAGAGCTAGTGTTATGGGTACTAGATGACTGATATACTTAATACAATACAATACCTACATACATAGACATTTTATATAATACATAGAAAATACCCAGAACACCCGGAATAAATATAAACATTTATCCCAAGGCGGGAATCGAACCCGCAACCTCCTGCGTCAAAGGCGGACAATCGCACACCGCGCTGCATCGGTCGTCAATATCGTTTGATATAATATATTTTATAAAATGCCACCAAAGTTATACACCAGAACCTAAAATAATACTAAAAAAATATTAAAAATGAAAAAACAATGCTGCTTCCAAAGATGACAGAAAATAAGTCCATCTTGTTGATTCTGTGTTTGTTGAAAAAGGCGTCAGAATTTTTAATGCTATCAAATAGATGCGACCACGTCTCAGTTCCCTAATCATCACATGCGCTGATCATAGACTTTTCTCTTGAGGTTTTACGCTATCTGCGACATACCTACGCTGCCCACCTGAGTTCCGTAATGTAGGTACTCGTATGATGAATTCATAGAATAATTTAATGCATTAGTATCACTTTGGTTCTTCTGTAACTTCATAATTCGGACGATTTTACTAGGATTTTTTTTTAATTTCAGATTCATCCCAGATGATGCATACTTGAACGCAAGGGAAATGGGTGCTGCCAACTTGGCCACGAAAATGAGCCAGCTGATCCAAAACCCAGACGACTACGCCGACTATTTCAAATGGAAAAATCATTATTCGTATATCAGAAAAATCGATAGTGTGTACATGGATGAATACTGTTTAATTTGTTCATTATTGAATGACAAGAAAAAGGTACAGGAACAAACTATTTATAACAACTTTAGAAAGTGGTGGGATCCACCCCATCGTTGCTAATTATTAATAATAATCAAAGTCAAAGTCAAAAAGCAATTATTCAGTAAAATCCGCAGGGATCATCTTGAAACGTCTTAAATCTAGATGAATCTGCGCCACTTCCTCGCGATCAAGCCTAGAAGATAATGCTGGACAATCCATACATCTACATACATTAAGCCCCAAGCTAAGTAGAGCTATACCTAATACTCAGCCTCCGAACATAGATAATGAGCACGCTTAGAATATTTATTAGCGAATTTCTATTAAAAGTAGATATTTTTCTAAACATGCTATATCTCCTTCTTCTACTTACGTCTATGCACATACATACACATACACACATATTATTATGGCTCTCATATTAATTATTATTGGGTATTTGTACATAATATTATTTGTCATCATGAACTCACTCACTTGGTTTCATCAGAAAACCAGCGTCGCTTCACTTGTGGCCCCACATGTGAAGCGACATTGGAACCCATTTTTGGATCACGCACGCACGCACCTCTGCGCGGACAATGGGACAGACTGATTTGCAATGCGATAATGATTAATGAAATGGGTTGGATATCTGCCTATATATTTAGGTAGGTAGGTAGGTACTTACCTAATCTAAGTAGGTAGGTAGGTAACTAGTATTTTATAATGTCGTATTGTCTTATTGTTCTTTTTCTATTATTATTCTTGTTCTGTCTACTTACTGCACTTACCTACTTCTATTCTAAATCTTACTGTAAGTTTTCTTTTTTGTAATCCTAGTTTTATTGGTTTATTGTCTGTATTTGTTTGTGTGCTGTGTGTCCAAAATAAATGTATTTTCTTTCTTTCTTTCTTATTACATTACAATACATTACTTAAGATACCTAGATAAGTATTTTTTATTATACATAGATACCCAGAACACCCGGTCTAATTATTTGAAGATCGTACAAACATTAAGCCCAGGAATTGAATCTGCAGCCTCCTGCGTCGCAGGCAGATATTTGCCTGCCGCGCCATATCCGTTGTTGTAAATATTATGATAAATGTAAATTGAATTATAATTAAAGATAGTAGGTACCAGTTTGTAACAGTTTTACAGAGTTATCAACGTGAAGAAATATCCCTACTCAAGTTCAGGTCCTCTAAATGATTAGATACGGAGTACCTACCTACCTACTTTGAAAATATGGGTTGTATGTATATAAACCTTTTTGTATACAACTATAACTTTTTTGTGAAGTTGGTAGAACATGTTGACTGCGATCACGGTAAAGACAATTTTTGAACAGTATAATTATAATAATAAATATGGGGTTTTCCTGTTTTGCACCACATTTTTGAACAGTATAATTATAATAATAAATATGGGGTTTTCCTGTTTTGCACCACATTTTTGAACAGTATAATTATAATAATAAATATGGGGTTTTCCTGTTTCGCACCACAGTTTATAAATAAATATTTGTGGACATTTTTACACAACATCATCTAGCCCCAAACTAAGCATAGCTTGTACTATGGGAACCAGATGACTGATAGAATACTTATATACTTTTTTTTGTAAATGCATACTTAGAATACAATATAACATCCAGACACAGAACAAACATCTATGTTCATCACACAAATATTTGTTCTCGGTGGGGATCAAGCCCATCAGCTCCAGCGCAGAAGGCAGAGCAACTTACGAACTGAGCTGTAACGGCTGTCAAAAAAGTAAAATTTTATGCAGGTTGAGTTTCGAAAATAGGGTAATTGCAACTTTACATTGTTAGTACGAGCACATGAAGCATAACACCTGCATGCCTCAGGTTGATGGACGCTGATAAGTGCATCGTAGGGCACGTTACTAACGAGCGTGATCAACGAGGCAATACTTTGTTATATGCGCTAGTAGCCACTGAAAATCAGGTGGGCAATCTGCTGGTTCCATCAGTAAAAATAAAAATAAAATCTGCTGGTAGTAGTAGTAGGTAATTGTAGAAGCATTCGGGTGGGGTATGTACCTAATTTATCTATATGTACCTACATACACACTCGCTTTATTTCTATACAGGGTGTAACATAATATCCCTATAAATACGAAAGGGGGGTATTCTATACGTCATTACGAACCACTTTTTGGTATAAAACTTTTGAAGTTTCAAAATTCTTTTATGCATGAAATGTCTCTTAAACTTTTCTCCAATACGTAACTTGGCAGCCCTATTAACAGCTGTTTATTGACCTTTAAGTATGAACTCTAGATGAAATAGGTAACAGAACTGACACCAATTTTTAGTAAAGTGCCTACCTACCTAATAACGGGTGGGTTATGTAACTTCTGTTTTTTAAAACAATAGTTAGGTAGGTACCTACCTACATTAGCATTGATCTAAGCACCTAATTGAGGCAGGTATACCTACTGAATTTTGTACTTACCTACTCGGGTATTGTAGGTATCTTAAGCAGGTACTAAGAAGTATGAGAAGATGTCTACCGTGCTGGAAATAAAGTCGTGATCCTATTTCATTTTAACTTTTCAATGCAATTTTGTACCAACCTACCTACCTACCTACTCGAGTACCTATCTTAAGTAGGTACCAGGAAGTATTAGAGGATGTCTACTGTGCCTAAGTCTAAGAATAAAGTCGTGAACCTATTTCATTTTTTAATGCAATTTTGTACCTACCTAGGTACGTAGGCACTAAAGTCAAAGGTTGTGACTATTCTGTCTTACTAATCTTCATTTTTATGGGAACGGCCCATTTGTCATTGGTTGCATTCAAAAAATAAAATCCAATCACAACAAAAGTAGGATGCAACCTTTGACCTGATTAGCTGTCGGTACCTTTTGATAAATGCCGCCACCCGCACGCATTTTCTTTGACGACACCGCAAGCGCATATCTAATAAAATTAAATTGGTTCCGTAGGTTTAATTGTTTTTACTTCTCTTGATTTTACTATTTTATTTTTGTTAGGTCATTAAGTAATAATAATAAAAAAAAATTAGATCGTGAGTTCGAATCCGGTCGTGCATCTATGGGTTTTTCGATTCGAAATTTATGTTCGCAATACCATCATCATCAAAGGCCTTTTGCTTCTATAAAAGATGATTTAAGCAGCGTCCGTTATTGAGGTGCGGCACTTACGGATATGGCTAGTAAGGCCGATACGGGAGCGACAGCTACGACCGCAAATTGGACAAGCGAGTTGTGGATCCGGTGAAGTTGGAGGAAAAGCGGCGCGTTGGTGACGTAGTTCGCGCTTTTGAGATAGCAGGTCGAACCAGGCATTGTCGTGAGCAACAACTCCTTCTGCTAAAATTTTCCTCCAAAGATCTCGGTCGTTTGATGCATATTCCCAGTGTTTTGGGTCAATGGTAAACGACAGCATGTCACGCTTTGCACTATCTTTAAATCTAAGCATGGGACGCCCGACTGGTCGCTTAGCGTCCGCGATTTCACCAAGGAGAGTTTGTCTAGGCAAACGAGAAGACTGCATTCTTTGCACGTGCCCTAGCCACCTCAATCGCCTTTGTTTTAATACGGCAACAATGCTAGGCAGCTGTGCAATACCAAGAACCTTCTCGTTTGTAACTCGATCCTTCCACGAGATGTTCAGGATACGCCGAAGACAACGCATGTGGAAGTTGTTTAATTTCCGTTCCTGTTTGGCGTACGATGTCCAAGTTTCAGCTCCGTACAAGAGCATGCTCAAGACACATGTTTGGTAAACGATCATCTTGGTTTTTATTGTCAGATGTTTATTGTACCATACTCTTGTACCAAGCTTCCCAAACATGGTAGACGCCTTGCCGATACGGATGTTAATCTCCGCATCAAGCGAGAGATTATTCGACACAGTGGAACCAAGGTAACAGAAATCGTTGACAACTTCCAATGGCGAATCGTTTAACATAATAATTGGATTTTGATTAACACCTTGCGCCATTATGACGGTCTTCTTTGCATTAATGGACATAGAAAATAGTTTACACGCCCTACTGAATTTTTCAACCATTTCCTGAAGCTCTTCCGGGGATGAAGCAACGAAAGCTGCGTCATCGGCAAACAGTAAGCTATCTATAAAAGTTTCCTGTCGGTGTCTTTTAGATTTCAAAAGAGAGATGTTAAAAAGCTTACCATCCACCCTAGTGTAAAGATGTATGCCTTGAGTGGAATTACCAAAAGCGACTTTCAGAAGAACGGAGAAATAAATGCCAAACAATGTGGGTGCCAAAACGCAGCCTTGTTTTACGCCTCTACGCATATTAAAAGAGGCTGATATGTTTCCGTTGTAAACAACAGAGCCATGCATGTCAAGGTGGAATAGCTTTATCAGATTTAAGAGCTTTGGTGGACATCCAATTTTTTCCAGAACAGTGTATAAGCCCTCCCTGCTAACGGTGTCGAACGCTTTGTTGAGATCAACAAAAGCTACCAGCAAAGGGGATTTTTGCTCTCTACACTTTTCTTGGAGTTGACGAAATGTAAAAATCATGTCTGTGGTGGAACGCTGAGCACGAAATCCACACTGAGACTCAGGATACACACGATCAGCCAATTTTTGCAACTTAGTCAAGATAATACGACCAAGTAACTTGCCTACTATGCTCAGTAAGGAAATACCGCGATAGGAGTTACAATCGCCGCGATCCCCTTTTCCTTTATATATGGTTATTATGTTGGCATCGCGCATGTCCTGAGGGATGCATTCTTCTATCCAGCACTTAACGAAAAAGTTGTACAGCACGGGAGCTATACATTTCACCTTGACAACTTCGGCAAGTATCCCATCTTCCCCTGGACTCTTACCATGCTTCAGTTGTTGTGTAGCGGTATGAAAGTCCTCGATTGTCGGTTTATCATCGAGCTCGGTCCATGTAGGCAATTTGGGAATTGAAACGATCGCTTCATGTTCAATGCCGATCGGATGAGAATAGAGATCGGTATAATGCTCTACCCACCTATGAAGTTGACGGTCTGTATCGGTAATAGGAGTGCCATCAACTTCTTTGAGGGGTGCCGTCTTAGATGGTAAAGGGCCCAGAGCTTTCTTGATGCCCGAGTAAACTGCTGCAAAATTTCCCGTTGAGGCGCTAGCTTGAATACTTTCACATAGTTCCTGCCAGAAGGCGTTTGCGCAGTAACGCGTGTTACGCTGAAGGTCCGCTTTAGCTTTAGCCAGCTCTTCGCGAGTCGCATTAGTCGGATTTAAGCGGTGATGAAGTGCTGCTTGTCGTTTGGCATTAAGAAATGGTTGAAGGTGTTCAATATTTTGTTGGAACCAATCAGTTTTAGATGATGTTTTATAGCCAAAGGCTTTTGCAGCTGTCTCTGTAAGAATAAATTTTACTTTACTCCATTCCTGCGTGGCTGACATACTTGGGTCCCAGGTGGCTGTTTCTCTACGCACAAGCGTTTCGTAGGTATCAACCATAGCTGTGCTCTTTGATGAAGGTGCTCTTAACTTTTTGTGACCAGAAGAACGAGAGGAGTGAATCTTTTTAGGAGAAAAAGAGGCAGTAGTGACCACTAGCGAGTGATCGGTATCACAGTCTGCGCTGTGAAATGTGCGTGTGTGGAGAATATCACACAGATCTTTCTTCTTTGTCAGAACGACATCTAACTGGTGCCAGTGACCAGAACGGGGATGCTTCCATGACACTTTGCGCATAAATTTGCCCTTGAAGTAGGTGTTCGTCACACAGAGCAAATTCTGAGAACAGAATTCTAAAAGGCATTGTCCATTCTCGTTGATGTTTCCTATACCATGATCACCGATGCACTCGGGCCAAGATGCTTGAGATTGACCTACACGAGCGTTAAAGTCGCCTAGAATGATAAGACGGTCACCCAACCGAACCTTACGCACTGTCTCATCGAGTTCATCGTAAAAGCGGTCTTTCGATTCGGGAGAAGATTTTAAAGTGGGAGCGTAAGCAGCTATTAAGGTCACAAAACCACAATCAGTATTCAGGCGACATACCATTATGCGTTCCGACACTCCTCTTGGACCATCCACAGCGTGTATTAATTCATTTTTGATCGCAAATCCTACCCCATGCTCGCGAACTTCAGACGAGTCTTTTCCTTTCCAGTAAAACGTGTAGTTGGATTCACGTAAAGATCCCTCATCTGGCAACCTCGTCTCTTGAAGGGCTGCCACAGCTATATTTAACCTTAAAAGTTCTGCATCAATGACTGCAGTTTTGCGAAGGTGTTCGTCGCTATTAAAGCTTCCAGTGGTGTTGGGGAAGCCTGTCCTCATGGTACGGACATTCCATGTTCCAATGCGCATGGATTGGCGATGTTGTAAATTGTTTTTCCTTTTATTCTTTGCCGCAGGTGAAACCGTTAACGGCACCGGTTGTCTAGCAATACTAGTGTTCCTTCCACCCATAAGAAACAAACCAGCACCGAGACGGACAAGTACCTAACTGACCGGGGGCTGCCCGGCTTATAGCGGGCGGTAACTTGTCAATGGGCCTACGATGGACCCTCCCACTGTCGAAAGTGACCCCTGGCGTCCGCGCTTACGTCTATCTGTTTGGATTTATAACCGGTAACTGCCACTCTCCGTGTTGTTTTCCACACAGCAAGCTGAGTGGGTGAAGTGACCTCTCCACGGACGCTGCATCGCCTGGGACGCAAATAAGATAGTGCAGGCATGCCCAAAACCTACACCACTCTCTCGACCTCACCGACTACATCCGCAGGAATGACAAGTCATTACGTGCGGAGTCGGTTTGGTTGCAGGTGCTTACGGCTGCACCATTACCGGGTTTGTTTCAAGTTTACCGTCTCTAGTTATGCTTTCATCCAGTAATATCACACTCCTAAATTTACCAAACCGCCAGGACAAATCTTCTACAAACCAAATATAACCGACAAGTCCGGGCAAGTTCGCAATACCAGTGCTCCCAAAAACGGTGAAGGAAAACATCGTAAGGAAACTACATTGTCGTAGACATGTGTCAAAGTGCACGAAAAGGAGCCTTCAAGGCGCACTCTAATCCTTTCACCACACTGGTTCAAAAGAGCTAGCGACTTAACGTTGGTAGTAAAGTGAATCCCAAACGTTTTGTTCCCAAACGGTATTAAGCGGGTTACCTACCCCAGATAAGGAACCCTAAAACACTCGCCTTTCGGCTTTCGGCGTTGGTAGGTAGGTACTTCTGGTTGAGTGAAATTGTCATTTTCAAATCAGTCGCAATCGGCATTCGTTGCTTGCAGCGTGCATCTCTCGGTTCGCGAAAATCTTTTAGTTACATTACGATGTCGGCTACCTATGTAGGTAGGTAGGTACAGGTACTCTAACGGCGAATGTTGTGACATGGTGTTGCGTGTTGGAGAAAGCAGCAACAAATAGGCTTATCTACTAAAGGAAAATGATTAAAATCATTTGGTGAATGTGAACGTGTACCAAGTAGGTAATAGGTTTCTAATTACCTACCTAAAATTGGCCGTGTTCCGTGCTCAACCAAGAAGGGAGAAAAGGTAAAAGCTTAACTTCATCTGTAGCTTCTTAGGTAGGTAATTACCTACCTAGGTAGGTAGTTGTTATTTTTATTTAGGTTAGGTAGGTACCTACCTACATACTTCTGAAAGATATCGTGGTTTTAATCTTCTGCTTACCTATTTAGAATAATGTAAGTAGGTACCTAGGTAGGTACTTACGTAGGTAGGTAGGTTTGTTACGGCCTACGAGGTCGTAAAAAGCTGCAAGAAAGAATCTTTCGTAATTACAGGTTGGTACCTACCTACTTAAACATAATTTATAATAATAAATAATAAATAATGCCGGACGATCCACACAGCATCATCTAGCCCCAAGCTAAGCAGAGCTTGTGTTATGGGTACTAGATGACTGATATACTTAATACAATACATTACATATATAGATATTTTTTATTATACATAGAAAACACCCAGAACACCCGGAATAAATATTTGCAGATCGTACAAACATTTATCCCAAGCGGGAATCGAACCCGCAACCTCTGCGTCGCAGGCGGACATTCGCCCGCCGCGCCACATCGGTCGTTATAATATATCCTTTACGTATCCTATTATTTTCTCAGTCACAGTCACAAGTCATTTATGTAGGTACCTACCTAATATCTTTAAAATCTCATGCCGCGCCGTAGTAACTATTATCTAATCTGGAGCATGGTACACGTGTTAGTTAAATCGTCTATGTGTGGTTGCAACGCGCGCGGTAGGATAGGAGGTTGCGCGTGTGTGCGTTACTTACGCGCAAAAGGTAAACAAACACAGGGTTGTCATAAATTTCTAATAGTAATAATTATTTTACTTTTGTATTGGAATTTTAAATATGATGTATTGAACCTTTGCACATGTCAATGTATTCAAGTGTTCGGTCTGAATACACCCCTTTCGGGTCTATAGGGATATTACGATACTCCCTGTATAGATAAAAAAATTCCAATAATAAAAGTTTGGATAAAAAGAGATAGCATGATAACACTATCAACATGTAGGCTGGCTAATCGCTTGAGCGAGTAGTTGTTCCACCCGATTTCGTTTGGTTTAGGACGTGGCAACATAGAATCGCTTATCAAAAGTTGCTTCTTGGCGTTCTGTTATTGCGTATTTTTTTGCATGATCTACAAGTATTTTTGTTTTGGTCTACGCGTAATGGTAGAACAGGGGTTTGTATCTGTACACAGCGCATCAGGGGCAATTTTTCATGCATACTCATAGGGGTATTTTAGATGGAATAGGCTTGCCCAGCCCCTCTATACAGCCTAATCCAAATAAATGCCAAGGCCAATACGTACGAGCTGATGATGCCACAGTTTCCGTACTAATTTCTTTCCTTGGTTAGCATTAGCGTTGCGCACATAAACATAATAATAATAATGCTGGACAATCCACACAGCATCATCTTTGTGTTAGGTATAACTGTATTTATCATTTAAGAGGACTATAAAATGTAGATAGATAGATAGAAAACTCTTTATTGTACACCACAACGAACAAAAAAAATTACATAATGTAATGGGAGAAGACACTGACTTCTGTAACACAGGTCATTGTACCTAGCTCAGTTGTCAGGTACTTCATAGGAATCTGTTACAAAAAAACTTTGTCAATAAACAAATTTTATTATTATTATTAATATCTAGTCCCAAGCTAAGCAGAACGTGTTATGGTACTAAGATGACTGATATACTTAATACAATACATTACATACATATATATTTTTTATTATACAGAGAAAATACCCAGAGCACCCGGAATAAATATTTGCAGATCGTACAAACATTTATCCCAAGGCGGGAATCGAACCCGTAACCTCCTGCGTCGCAGGCGGACATTCGCCCTCCGCGCCACATTGGTACTCAAAACATTTAAAACCGAAAAAATCTAGAGGTACACGACTAAATTCAATCAAACCCAAAACCTCAGGTGTAGTGGTACTTCGTTATAAATATCTACGGTCCCGTTGGCACACTTAAGGCTACACTAGTCGGTACGTTGTCCATACAAACGCTGTAAGTGTTTAATGTCTACTATTTATTAACGTGCGTTCGAAGTTAAGTTTGATACTGAATTATCTTGCCGTTATCTAGGTACGTTACCCTATATTCTACAGTAAAATCAGATTACCTTGAAAGTTACAAGCGTCGAAAGATTTAGTACTAAATCCTGTAACGCTTGTAACTTTCAAGGTAATCCGATTTTACTGTAGCATATAGGGTAACGTACCTAGATAACGGCAAGATAATTCAGTATCAAACTTAACTTCGGACGCACGTTAATAAATAGTAGACATTAAACACTTACAGCGTTTGTATGGACAACGTACCGACTATTGTAGCCTTAAGAGGTCGAGTGACACTATTTACATGAAACATCTGTATGCGTGGTTTGATTTGCTTCAATCTTGGTTTGTACACTTCGAATACTATTTTATTACATAACTTTCCATGATTTTAAAAACAACCCCTACAGCTGGTTGAAGGGAATGAAAAATAGGTGCGGTACTGTTGGAATATCCCTCAACATGTTTTTTTCTTTTTGTTTTTTTCTCTTTGGGATACTTGACTTATATTTATCTAACTTTGTATTAGGTATAAATATAATTATCATTTAATAGGACTAAAAATGTGCCTTCTACTTGCTTGGTTATAACAATGTTTATTTCACATAATAATGTACCAATAATGGGAGAAGACACTGACTTCTGTAACACAGGTCAGTACCTAGCTCAGTAGTCAGGGACTTCATAGGAAGCTGTAACAAAAAACTTTATGTCAATAAACAAATTTATTATTATTATTATTATAATATAGAACCTATTTGTGTAAACGTAAACCTTATCTAAGCGTTTGACAGATAAAAAAAAGGAAGAAGGGCTTTCTATAATGACCATCATAGAATAAGAAACTAATAGAAGACATGATAAAATAGCAACCAATTACACAAAATTTGTACTGTTTTCACTCACGATATTGAAATGGTACAAGAAAGAGATGCATACAAACTCTTAATCCGTCTTTTGAACAGATATCACTAACATTTATCAATATTACGTAGTTTTCTGTGATGTTAGTGTTGTAACTATGTCGACTTCGATATCGATAAATAAAGTATGTCTGTAGGGCTAACTACCAACTCTTAGAAACGATGAACGAAGTTTCGTATTATCGATTTCAGTTACACTGCAGCCAAATGCTTAGTTATTATTAATTAAAACAATAAATAAAAAATAAACGAGCCATTCGATGTCGGTCAGTGACAAAAGCACTTCAGTGTGAGTCGGGCGCTCTCTGCAAACTTAACATATGTACGTCGGCCATGGCTACTGTAAAACTAAGTATTTAGCGAATGAATCGGGTAGAGGCAAGCTCGAAATGAACCTCGTTGCGATGAACTTTCCACAGCAAGGGTGAGCATAAAGCAGCTCGTCTCCAGACTGCTCAAATTAAAACACTTAACATTCTAGCAGTTATTTCAAAAAAACTAGCACAACAGTATGGCTAGGCGACTGGTAAAAATCTTAACTTACAATGAAGATCAAGTGATTGATAGTGCAAACCTGCACCACCTGGTCCTACTATCGTAATGTTTTTATTCGTGCGTTATATATAATGTTGGTATTGCAGATGGCTTTAGCCGCCGATATTTTACTTGATCATTAGGTTAAAATGAATATGTTGTGAAATGATTGGAACAGACGTGAATGACTTTATTCGGTGTCCAATTATCGCTTCTTTGTATTAGTTGTAACCATACATTTTTCATCTTTTCTTCTTTGGGAAATGTAAGACCATGATTATGGGTGGTAAATCATCGACATTTTTACTCATCGATACAATTTACTACATCACTATGATAAAATTATTTTGTTTGTAATTATCGTATGAAAACTTAATAAAACAGGTGGAAATGTATGTGAAAACTGGAGTCAACATAATTTACAAAGATATTCTGAGCATTTGGTTCTATAAATAACACAAATTTTCCAGTAAAACTCACAAATAGAAAGATAGCGACACATCCTCATTTTCGCATCGTTTTTTACTTGAATCACAATCTTCAACTACACATGGCATTTTATACACACATTAGGCTCCTTTTTTTGCATATATTACGTTGTTTTTGAGTGATCTAATGCATTATTTTCAAATATATTATAAAAAATGCAATAAATCGTCCGAGAACTTTCACAGAAATGTCAACGCGACATTATTATGATAGTTCTTACCTATCTGAAAGCAATAAGGTCGTTCATGAGTTTTTAATTTACAAGTATGATATTTTTCGAAAAGTGTAAAATGGCACTTCCGTCATTTCAAACGATGGACAATGTACTGAATAACTCTAATAACTGAATTAATGAATGTATATGCGCTATTTTCTCACATCTTGACGTTGTCGTAAGCGAAAAGAGCATAAACTAGTGTATTAGGTTGCTATTATAGCTGCATTTCTACAGCTTTCAGTCCATATTCTTTGATGACCATGCCTAACTAAAGTAGATGGAGCATGCCATAGAATAAGAAAGTCCATATTCTTAGGACGTTTCTTATTCTATGCTTAGGACCATGCTATCGACTAGTCACAGAGTAGGTACTTCTAAATAAACTAAAACGACTTAGTTCAGTGGTTAACCCACAGAATAATTTGATAGTTCACCTTATCTCATCAGGTATCTTAAAAATCAAGGGTTCAGTGATTAGTTCAGCAACTGATAAAAGTGTGAGCGTCAGTAAACATTGCTCAGGTGATAGTGCGGTCAGCCTAAAAGTAAGCGATTGAATTATTTAGAATTTTATCGGCACCATATGAGTACCACGTGTTTGGTTTTTTGAAGCTAGTGAAGTGAATTTATGAGATTTACAAAATAAGAGCAAAATAATGTTCACACCATTTAAAATTAATATTGTGACGTGTGTGCGTGGTACAGTTTTAATAACTCTTCTATGGTTAGTACTGATGTATCATCATCGCTCGTTAGTGTCAGAATTGTTGTCAGTTAAGATGCAAAAAACACCAGGACTCATTTATATTTTACAATGGACTCCTACATATTTCGAACCCTTCTCGTTCATGGGTAAAGGCAGTGAGACGTTTTTAAACCGAAAATGTACATTTATCAATTGCTATGTCACTTCCAATAAGATGCTACTGGGTGATGTCACCGATTTTGACGTGGTTCTCTTTGATGGAAAATATATAGTTTTAAACAAGGCAAGTGATATGCCAGTGAAACGCTCGCATGAACAAATATACGTGTTTGCTACTTTAGAATCTGCAGGGTACTATCCTCTCCCTCCAAACACATATAATGCATACTTTAATTTTACTTGGACTTACAAGATTGATTCTGATCTTTATTTCGGTTATCTTGCGATCAGAAATAAAAACGGTGATGTTATAGGACCAAGTAAATATATGGAATGGATGAATCATAAGGAAATGTTGCCAGCTAATGATACTATAAAACGAAAGATAGCTACAAAAAAGAAAGCTGCTGCATGGTTTGTATCAAATTGTGATGCTCCCAGTAAACGGCAAATTCTCGTCAAAGAGATTCAACGTGAGATGAAGGACTATGGAATGTCTATTGACGTATATGGCTTCTGTGGAGAGAAACAGTGTCCTCGTAGTTCAATGCACGAGTGCCTAAAGTTGTTAGAAACGGATTACTATTTTTACTTATCATTTGAAAACTCTTTTGCTGAAGATTATGTGACTGAGAAGTTGTTGCATGCATTAAAACACTATGCGGTTCCTGTCGTTTATGGAGGTGCTAATTATAAAAGGTAACAACTTAAAATAAAGTTTATAGATAAAAGATATAAGCTGTGCAGTCAAATATCATAGTCATGCTTACGATATAATACGACGCACGCCACATCACCTTTTAAAGTATTAGGGTTAGTATTTTATAACAAAGTTCTAGCTAACCAACTTGCCTGCCTAAAACAATACGTATTGCACGTATTGGCTAAGTACTTCTACTAAGTCGGTCGGACCATAGAGAACCGTTGTAATATGTCAAGTTATATAAATATGAGCCTTAAGGTCCTACCCATTCAGAGAATTGTGTCAAAAACAGGTTCGAAAGTTTAACAAATTCAAAACAGAGATGGCATTGCCTGACGTAAGTTGGAAATTCACGTATTTGATACTAAGTATTACTTATTCTGTGCTTGAATTGTGCGCTATGCTACGTCACATCCGGTTCATATTCTGGTACGCTATATTATTTTGTCCAGTTCCGGTCCAATATTTTGTCGTGTCTTTAAGGATCACGTGGATCGGGTGATCCGATTCGGATCCGAACCATGAGTAATGGGTGAGTGAGTGAGAGTTTGATTTCAGTTTATTACAAGGTAACGTTTATTTTACTGTAAGAAGTTCATGTTGGATAATTACTTCTAGACTGAAGCATATTTAAAAAATTACGTCAGTGACAAACCATTCAGAATCAACTTTTCAAACGTGTCTAAAAGTCGGTATTCGAATTGAACTCTAATTGAAGAATTTGAACCAAATTAGGAGTTTTTGTGCTTCGGAATATGACTGTACAGCTTTCTTATAATATTTTATAATGTTGGCATTGATAAAGATTTGTAGGATTATTATTAGGTGAAATGAACTTTTTTCTCTCTCTCTCCGTGACGG
The DNA here is from genome assembly GCA_947095575.1 of Electrophaes corylata. Classification (NCBI taxonomy): domain Eukaryota; kingdom Metazoa; phylum Arthropoda; class Insecta; order Lepidoptera; family Geometridae; genus Electrophaes; species Electrophaes corylata. The sequence continues at coordinate 8,965,112 of OX352711.1, read as the reverse complement.
TGGACAAACACTACCAAAATCACTTCGGCGGTTCTGACTTTCGATGCGAATGCACACGTCATTCGTAAAAGTCGATAAACAATAATTTTGTTTACTAAAATATGTTTTCTTACATTGTTGTTAGAATTCACAATATAAAAGCAGGTAATAATACATCTTCTGTGGTATATCGACTTGAAGTTTGACTTATGTCACTATGTATTTAATGTACCTACATGACTGAAATTTTCACTTGGAAAATGAAATATAAGAAAGTAATATGATAGAATAAATGTCACAGATTATAGAACATCTTCCAGAACGGGAATCAGAATCATAGTTTTAGAGATGTCAAAAATACGTAAGGTTTTCAATAATGCACTCCTGTGTATGTTATTGAAAAATATCTGACACATATTTTAGTTTTCGTTTGTTTTTTTTTTATGTATACAATTTGCTGATGGATCAAGCATATGGCCCACCTGATGTTAAGTGGTTATCATAGCCTATAACAAAGCATTGTCTTGTAGGTCACGTTAGTAAGGAACGTGCCCTACAATACACTGCTCTGCGTCCATCAACCTGAGGCATACGGGTGTTTAACCTCATGTGCCTGTAATTACATATATGTATATACATATACGTATGCTGACTGGAACCTAATTATTAAATATGGAAGAGTATAGTTTTATTAGTTATTTATACTTGGGTTTCATGTGCTTAATCGGAGAGTGTCCACAACTAAAGCAACAATTTAACTTACAATAGGTTTGAATAAGAAATAAACAAATCTGAAAAATAACCACGATCACCGACATAGCTCTCACAATCAGCAAGTTGAAGTGGCAACAGACAGACATAGCTCGTAGAACCGCAAACTACAGATGAATAAAAGCTCTCGATTGTCGGCCATGAACAGGAAGACGAAGCGTAGGACGCTCTTCCATCCGATACTTTGCTAGGATCACGGGAAGTCGGAGGATAAAAAGTTTCACAATTGGGGTTTTGAAAAAAAAAAATGATTTTTTTTAATGTATTTTAATACATTATTATTAATAATATTGATATTTAATGCAAAAAACTTAAAAAAAAAAACTAATAATAGACAATTAAAAATTGATAAAATTTAGAAAAAAATCACGTGACTATAAACGCGCCATGATTGATCACCATAGTTGTTGTTACATAGTTACGTCATTATGTTATAGCTATCTAATAACAGTACAGCGTGCGCGGCTATTGCAATGAGTGAAAACCGCTCGGGTTTGTTCGGGAGCTGCCGGCGTGTTTTCGGTACTGGATTCAAAAAATATTTTTATTTTGAAATAACTTTTGAATTATTGTAAAAAAAATAAAACATATATGACCTTTCAAACCACTTTTTTCTTTTTGACCGCAAAAAAAAAAATTCAAAACCCCCATTGGTCTTTCTGCAGTGGATTATGTCTTCAGGGTGATGATGGTAATAGTAAAATTTTAAAATAATATATAAAATACTATTCTCACCTTTTAAATCTTTTTTGGACTTCTACATATACTTTAAATCAAAAACTAGGCAAATCGGTTCAGTCGTTCTCGAGTTTTTGTAAGACTAACAAACATCAATTAATTTTTATATATATAGATTTATATTGAAAATATGGATAAATTAAATTTTATCTTTACATAAGTATTATGAAATATTGTACCACAGAGTATTGTACACACTTACACAAACTGAACTTTTTGGACAATGTTCTGTCAATCTAAAATGTCAAATTGAAACCAACGCTCGTATTCCAAGACAAATCTCAACACTAACTCAAAATAGGTGTTCATTAAAAATTTTGTTTTTTTGGTTAGATTGGATAGAAAACAGATCTAAAAAAATTATCGGCAGTGTCAGATTGCAAAGGAAGATATAAGATTATTATGTTTACGGAACAACTAAGAAAAGTAGATGGAATAAAGTGCCCTATCGCCTTTGGAGTGCTTATCACCGTACTAAACTAGCTGACAGAAAACTTATGTACTTTTTATTGTAAACACATACTTAGAATACAACTCGCGACTGTATTCGATTGTTATCTAAGCGAAAACACTAGTTAAAGAAATCTCAACCTTATCTATACTGGTGCAAGTTTTATGTCAATTTTAGCTTCGATGAACAGTAATGAGTTCAGATAGATTCAAAAATTATATGAATTTGACATTTTGACAACAAGGGGCATAGTTACTTGGTAACTTTATACAGCCAGTATAAATATATACCTACCAATTATTGATCAAGCGAGCGAAGCGTCTTAGTTTCGAGATTAGTAAAAAAATGCATTTGTCCGTGTGTCAGTCGGTCTGTTTTCGCCTACAGGTCGCATTTTTCGATTTATACCTACTGCTTTTTTGATGGAGCAAGCAGATGGCCCACCTGATGTTAAATGGTTACCATCACCTATAACAAAGCATTGCCTCGTAGGCCACGCTCGTTAGGAACGTCACCTACGATGCACTACTCAGCGTCCCTCAACCTGAGGCATACAGGTGTTAAGCCTCATGTGCCTGTAACTACACCGGCACCCACACCCTTCAAAATGGAACACAGCAAGCTGCTTGGCAACAGAAATAGGTAGTAGTACTGCCCCGGACGAGCCCTTCACAAAGAGCTCTACTACTACTCATAGAACCACTACTTAGTAATAATCTTCATCCTGACTAACTGACGAACATAAGACAACGTGCAGCCTAAAACACTGGTCGAAGAGAATTGAAATTTTTGGGTATATTTGTCTTATTGGGTGAAAAGACCAAGGAAGTAAGAGACTAAGAAATAAATTCCTGAAATTTAACTCCTACACGGGGTACAGCAGGGATTGAAGTTCATATGAAAATAACGTCACGCGGACGGAGTCACACGTGTTTCGCTAGTACATTATTCAAGGATTGATGTGATCAAACCTTGGAACCGACGATCGCTTGTATCTTATGATAAAGAACGCCTAAGACTAATGGACTTCTTCCACACGATGATGTTGATATTTTATGACCCAACCGTAATTTCGTTACACTGTGTCTTGTTGTATTTGTATTGACTGTGACAAATAAATGACACCTATAGTAACTATGTGATTATCACTGTTAAACGAGCCACAGAATAATGTATAGTTGCTCGGAACGACTTTTGACGTGGACCCTGCCTCCTGAAGCGCCAAAGCGCTACTGAGCTTGTATAGGTACGTCTCGCGTATTTATATTTTAGGCTATCTACTATTTTTATAAAAAAGTAAGCTAGCTAACAAAAAAATTACTCCGGCACACGATTACGTATCTTTTAAGGAACACATGAACAGAAAAATCGTTGGAATATCTCGATTAACAATCGAATAAATCACCCTCGGTGTAGTCGGTAGGCCAGAGATTTTAGTAAAACTTTGTGTAAACTTTTATCGAACTCAATGGAATCAAGAGTGTTTCTGGTCGCTCCGAAATATAGATGGTCCTTTTAAATGTAATATTCAATTTAAAAAAATACATGAATATGTTGTTTTAACATAATAAACAGGTGCTGATCACACGACCGCGTCGCCTTAAAGTGTAAATTCTAAACTCAGTTTATTTTACAGGTTTATGCCAGATGGGGCATACTTAGATGCAGCAAAATTAGAACCCAAAGAACTTGTAAGACAAATGTTTGAAATTATCATCGAAGAGGAAAGATACCTTGAGTTCTTCAAATGGCACAATCATTACTCATACCACGACGTTGAAGAGTCACCTGAAACCGATCCTTACTGTAATTTGTGTGAATTTGTGAACGGAATGAAAATAGAGAGTAGATCAAGTGTGGTAATTGACATAGACGATTGGTGGAATCCACGGGCTGAACAGTGGATTGAAATATACAATACACTGCCTTTTCTAAATTATGATTCTTCAACCTATTCAAGTATTCGTCTATTGTCGTTTTTTGAAATACTTACAGCTTGCGCTACTGTACTACTCTTTAGTTGAAGAAATGAAAACAAAGAAACGAAACAAATGCTTTCATCATCATCATGCTAAAGCATAGGCATATGAAAGAGAGAGCCGTGGTCACCACGATTGGCGGATTGGCGACCGCAGTATTGGTGTTACGTACTCAAGTGGTACCCTTCGTAGACCTAGACACGTTTTAGGTGACCCAGATGACACGATTACCGCCGCAAATGCGGTGGAGGTTGCATCATTAGGTCCGGACACAGGAAACACGCGACAATCTCACCAACCCCGGTGGCGAGGTCAAAGACGCCTCCCCGCTAACGTCCTTTTAAAGCGTAGATTCCTCCGTAACTCCCTTCCCTGGCAACAGCCGAGATCCGTACCTGAGTGGTGCCCTTGCGCTTGTTGCCAACAAAACCATTTTTGTATAATGGCGTAGCGCCTTCTGCACTCGCCAGCAGATCGGTAACGCTGTCGGAAAACGTTAGGCGATTGTACCAGCATCTTAGGGACTAAATGAGGAGGATACTGCAAAGTAAAGATCATCGTATATCGATGTTCGCGACACAAAGAGACCGAGTGTTTTGATTTGCTTAAGGAAAAATAATATTTTTACCCATCGTAAGAGAACTTGTTTATTATGCGACGAAGAAAAATTGCAAGTGCAGTACCTATGGCATGATGCTGTGCCAATTGTTTATGGTTCCGCAAACTATTCAAGCTAAATCCACTATTTTCATTAGTGATAATACTTTTTCTGGCAATTTCTGTGTTCCACACCATATAATTTTGACTGATGTAATAAACTCGGCAAATCCAGGAGGAACGACACAAACTTTGTAGGTACTCGCCTTTGTACATGTCTTAATCTTAAGTTTACTTATTTAACTCATTTTTGTGTACAATAAAGAATAACGAAATTTTCGCTTCTATAATTAGTTGGTTTAAAAAATATCATCAAACGAAGTCGTACTACCAACCAAAATTCACTGCTAAACATAAGTCTTTCTCATACCATTCTCATTTTTAGTAATAGTAGAGATAAAATACAGCAAAAAAAATGCATGGTATAATAAATAATATTAATTAGTAAAATTAATAATATACCTTGAGAAACCCCCTGTTTGGTAATAAACTTTTTTATAGAAAAAAATGTTCTGGTTTTAAATTTGTATCAAAAACGTATAAACCAAGTTTATATGCTCGTAAATTGCAATAGGTACAGTTAGCTGCACTAGAATGTCTACAATTTGTAACTTTTTTAATGGTATCACTGCAATATGGCAATTTTTCTCAAGATATCTTCAAAATATATAATAAGCGAAGTGGGGTTTGCCCACACATTTGTATTAAATACTTTAAGTCGTTAAAACAAGGATATAAATGATATCGCCAGAGGCAAAAAGTAAAATTCAAACACACATTTAGTCAGCACGGTTTCAATGATAAGCTATTTCGACTATTTCCGGCTGACCAGAAATGGAAGCTTATCGTCAAGTAAGGACGTTATACGGAACATTGAATCCGATATTTTTAATATATATTTTTTTAGACTCAATGTTATATCAGGGACTGTATAAGTGACCAAATTCAAACAAAAAAAAATTTTCGTTCCTAGATATCTCAGTTCAGTGCCACATACGCGGTTGGAACCTCATAAATACCTCCTTACACCATAAACAGAGCGTAAAAGTAATGTCTATGCTGTGATCTAACCAATGAATGAGTTTCTGTGGATTAGATAAGATAAACTAACACTGGTATCAGGTTATTATCAGCCACGAGGGATAGTGTCCATTTCAGAATGTGATGTGGCATGAAGTGTTCATATATACTTAATTATCCACGAGCAATGCAAACCTTAACTTTAAAGAAAGTCTTATGGCTAATGATTGTGGCTGTGTTGTTTGTAATACTACTTTATTTTCATATGGCCAATATTCCAAGAACAATTTTAGGTCTACCAAAACAGGAACTTATGGTTGCGGTTCCAACAGTGAATGTGAGGAAAGAACATACTAGTGATAGTACAGACAAAGATGACAGAATGAAGTATATCTTGTTATGGACGTCAGCAAGGTCCGCTCCGTTTTCATATATAGGCGAGGGTCAGAAAGGATTTGTAGATAGAAAATGCCCTTACACTAATTGTTTTGTGACGGGCAATAGAAAACATTTAAATGACATCACAAAGTTTGATGTAGTTGCTTTTTCTGCGTCGGAAGTTATACGCTTAGATAACAATCAACTTCCTTCAAATCGATCTTCTCATCAAAAGTACGCCTTTGCAACGATAGAATCATCAGACTACTATCCTGTTTGCTCAAACAGGTTTGATGGTTACTTCAACTGGACCTGGACTTTTAGATTGGATTCTGATGTAAGGTGGGGGTACATGGTTATAAGAGATAAAGAAAATAATATTGTAGGTCCAAATAAAGTAATGCACTGGATAAAGCATGAAGATATGGATCCAGTAACTGCTAAATTTAAAGAGCAGTTGAAAACCAAATCGGTTGCTGCAGCATGGTTTGTTTCGAACTGTTATTCTAAAAGTAAACGCGAAAATTTTGTGAAGGAGCTTCAGAAGGAGCTCAGAAAGTATAATTTGACGGTGGACGTGTATGGATCGTGCGGGCCGTTAAAATGTTCGCGGAATAAAGAAGCCGAGTGTTTTGATTTACTAAAAAAGAAATATTATTTCTATCTATCGTTTGAGAACTCGTTTAGTGAAGACTATGTGACGGAAAAACTTCTAAACGCAGTATGGAATGATGCTGTGCCAATTGTTTATGGTTCGGCTAACTATTCAAGGTAAATCAACTATTTTCATAAACAATTATGTTTTTGAAGACTTATATTACACGGGTATTTATCGCGTATTACCTTTTTTATTTATTTTCCCGACGTTTCGACTATGTTGCAATAGCCGTGGGCGATAAATACCCGTGTAATATAAGTCTTCAATATGTGTTCCGATCGCGAAAGTTTAAAAAATTATGTTTTTTCTATCAACTCCTATGCTCTATACTTACCATAATATAATTTCAACTGATTTAATAAACATATACAGAAGAAATAACAAACAGCCTCTAAAACGTCAGCTGGAGAGCTGACACTTTTATTTAAATCGGTTTTAAAAGTACTAATTTATGCAAACAAAGTCGCATACTAGTAACTACCAGTATTTCAGAAAGTCCTACTAAGTACTCCTAAAATTTTTGTTATTTTCATAACTATTGCTCAGTACAAGGTAATTTCATCGAGAGTAAAATTAAATATTTGAAGTTATAACTAAAAAGAGAGACAGAAATGAGTAATTTGGCTTTATTAGCAGACTGACGACGTCTACTGCTGAACTAGTGCTGAACTTAGGCTTTTCCTATTAGTTAGTAGGGCAAGCGATCTTGGTTTTTTTATCTTCCGACTGTGGCCTGCTTGTTGTGATTTCAACATGCTAGAATTTTGATCTGTATGAGTCACTGTTTGCCTGCAGTTTCTATAACGTTCAGAAATTTTATATAATACTTTAAATTTCAGATTCTTACCAGACGGTGCATACTTAAACGCTAGGGAAATGGGTGCTACAAGCTTGGCCGCAAAAATGAGCCAGCTGATTCAAAACCCAGACGACTACGCTGATTATTTCAGATGGAAGAATCATTATTCGTATGTCAGAAAAATGGATAGTGTTTACACGGATGAATACTGTTTATTTTGTTCAATATTGAATGACAAGAAAAAGGTGCAGGAACAAACTTTTTACAAAAACTTTAGAGAGTGGTGGGATCCACCCAATCGTTGCTAATTTCACATAATATACGACTACGTTTACTAAAGTTTGTAAGTATATTTAAGGAGGTGGTATCCGCCAACGAGAGGTTTTCTCCGTGTTATTTCTCTTTGATGAGTGAGTATAAATGTCCAAAAAAAATATATATTGCTTATTAAAGACTAAATTTTAATTTGAACAATTGAAATAATTCTAACTATATTATTACTATATGAAAAAAATATCCAAAGTGAAGCAATTTTTATTTTAAATTTGGTTATTTCTTCTAAACGGTATTGATTTTTAGTATTTTTTTTTCACACAAATATCTGTCAAAGTATTTATCACAAAGTGAACAATTGGCAGTTCGAACTAATAATTCATTAGGCTACAAATAATTATTTCTTGAATGCGATATGAAATGGAATGCGCGCGGGTCCCTGTGCGGGCGACGGGCGGCAGTGCAACTCAGTATGGACAGACTCCTCAAGGTCGTTGGCGAGTACCACCGCCTTAAGTGAAGTGAAATACACTGTTTTGTGAATGGAAATATGCTATGCCTATTCCTAAATGCCTATTTCTGCCGCCAAGCAGCTTGCTGTGTTCCGGTTTGAAGGGTGTGGGTGCCGGTGTTAGTAAAAGCACATGGGGCTAACATCTGTTTGCCTCAGGTTGATAGACGTAGAATAGTGCATCGTAAGAGCACGTTTATAATGAGCGTGACCTGCGAGGCAATGCTTTGTAATAGATAATGGTAACCACTTAACATCAGGTAGCTCATCTGCTTATTCCATCAACAAGTCACATAAAAGAAGGCTAATTAAATGAATGGTGAACCACAGATTGCTCTATATGATACCAAAATTATAGCTTATACTCTGTGTTGGAATTTGATTGTCAAAAGTGTTATAGAGTAGTCCACTTACAAACACTGCTATGTCAATTTTTGTAATTTTTGAGCTAGTGACAGAACTTGAAAGATCGTTTTTATGGCTACATGACAGATTTGAAATAAACCTTTTAAAGTGATTAGTTTGCGTACAAATTAGCATCAAAAACTGAGTCCACCTGCAAAACTTGCTCTATAGAGTCTGTCACTTGCAAAAGTTGCTCATTCTGATTACTTTTGCAAAAAACTGTGTGTTACGTTATGAATGCAGGTCAAAATGTGGGTAGTTTTGCAATACCTACGCTAAACTGTTTCCGTGTGTTTTTAATATTTACCTTTCATTCTATACCAATAATGTTTTTGCTAGAATTTTTCGAATTTTGTAAAGTAAAGTACCTCCATTCCTCAATTCTTAACTTATTGAGTTATTTTCTAAATGCAGGCACCAAACTTAACTTTTATCCAAGAAGCCCAGTTGTTACCGTGGATAGTAAACAAAAAACCGAATATGTGCTGTTCATCACTCACTACTTGACTGACTAAGATGAACTAAGTAATGAAATAAAGCGATGTTAAAAACTTGCTAGAAAAACATTTTTGTAAAGAACCAATGGCACAGCTTCCAATGCCTTAAGTTCATAATCGTAAAGAATTTTAATAACTAAAAAACAAATCCTAATCAACTAAGTAGATATTAAATGAGCAAGGAAACTAATGAGCTCCTGCTTTCTCTTAAATAAGTGTTCCTGCCAACAACGAGGCTAGTCTCAAAGAAGAAACCGATGGCAAAAGTACTCTAGTGGAAGAGATTGAATAATTTAGGACTCACTGCAACGACAACTGCATGAAAATGTGATTAAAAATAATGATTATTTTCGAATTGTAGCATTATATCGTTGCAAAAGTGACTATATTGATTTGATACTGGTGCAAAACTACCTAGTTTGCTAATTCACTTGCAAAAGTGGTTACTTCAATTATTTTATCCTTAATAATTAAAGATACGTAAGTCAAATCAACCTTTTGTTATTTAGAACATAGTACTAATATGCAATTCTATCCATCTATGACAATAACCCAACGCTAACAAACATAAATAAAGCGCTATAGTTTTTTGCGGTTTTCTCGGTTTTTGGTTTTAGCTAACTAGCCAGTTTTGCAACTGGGCTACTCCATTCCAAATCTTATTTTCATCGAGTCATTTGAATCCTCGGTAGCGAATTTGGTTATCGCATCCCCGTATCACCCCGTAAGGTCGTGGGTTCAAATCCCACTCCAGGAAATAATCTTTGGGATGATATAAAATCTTTCTAACTCGTAGCACGTTATCCCATTGGTGTTATACCTACTCAATGAAATAAAGAACTAAATATTTGTGGACATTTTTAGACAACATCATCTAGCTCCAAACTAAGCATAGCTGCGGGAACCTGATAAAATAAAAAACTTATACATGATAAGCTGATAAAATACTTATGCATGGTTTATTTATAAAAACATACTTAGAATACATAATTATAATACCTAGAAAAAGAACAAACATCTATGTAATCAAACCCACCACCTAGGTACATCGTAGAAGGTAGGGCTACTACGAGTTGAGCCGTGACGGGTGTCACAGCTCAGTTTGTTTCTTTTTTTTTGATTGTACTATTATAACTCTCATTTAATTTTATTTTTCATGTCGTGTTTGATATTTACCGTGATTTAACTGTACACTCATATTTTTATGTTACTACCTAGTTTTAATATATTTCTGTTTTTATATACTTTCTTGTCTAGTATTGGTTGTAATGTGTCTGTGTGTCTAAATAAAATAAATAAGTTATGTCTTTAGTTAGGTTTTCGGAGGTTAGGTACATACATACATACAAAAATAAGTAAATCATCAGCTGATGTCACGACTATTAAGATTTTGCTGTGAAAGTATTTTGAAAAAAGAAAATAGCATCTCGATCACGGTAGATATCCCCTCCGATTTCTTAGTACCAAGTATCATTGATGTAAGTACTTATGTCATGTTGTTTCTTTTTCCCTACTGGTTTTTTTACCTTTGTTTGTATGCCAACCTATAAATATAGGTAGGTACTTCTTTTAGATGTAATTTTCCTTATGTGTATGTGTGTCAAATAAACGTATATTCTATTCTATTCTATTCATGTTCATCACATAAACGTTTGTCCTTGGTGGGGATCGAACCCACTTACAGCACAAAGCTGCTACTACCTGAGCTGTGAGGCTAACTAACGCACATACATACAACGCCTTGATTGTAAATCGACTGGTAGGCCGGGTTGAGACTCAAAACCACGATATTCCTTTATCCCTTGATACAAGGATATGTTAAATGCTTAAGATTCTTCTTTTCCTGAAGTAAAATGAAAATAATGATTTGAACTATTTCGTGATTTCTTATCTAACACGACTATAAAATGCATTGTACGGCCAATGCTATTTATTACCTTTAAGTGTGTGAGACAGTATATGTAGGTGTGCACACATAGAGCCATGTGTTTACCAATTTCTCTGTTTGTGAATCATTTTTCAACACTGTGACAAATAGCTGGACGTTTGGTGTGCGATCTACAATGAAATCTTGTTTCTTAAAACTCCTGACAATTTGCATCATACTCTTACTGTTTATAATCATTTATACGCCTGTAAAAGACGTTTTAAAAACCAAATCAGTTTTATTGACTAGGAATAAAATTTTCAATGCCGAAACAGATAGTTTACAAATGCATACAATTACAAGAAAAGAAAATAATTTAAAATATATACTACAATGGACTTCGGGTAAAAATATGCCATTTGTGGACATGGGTGAAGGACAAACAGGGTTTGTTACCAGAAACTGTGCATATATTAACTGTTTTGTGACATCAAACAGGTCATATTTAGGTGATTATACAAAGTTCGATGTGGTTGCATTTTCGGGGCCAGAACTATCAAACTGGCAACACTACGGCATAAGGAAACCAGAAAGGCGGTCTCCGCACCAAAAGTACGTTTTTGGGACCATCGAAGCATCAGATAACTATCCTATATGCACTCATAGTTACGATGGATTTTTCAACTGGACTTGGACATATAAACTGGATTCCGAAGTGCAATGGGGTTATATTGTAGTCAGAGATTTACAAAACAATATAATCGGCCCTAAGAAGAATATGAATTGGTTAAAACCAGACGACATGCTTCCCGTGAGTGAAGCGTTTAAAAATAAACTGAAGACTAAGAGAAAAGCGGCTGCGTGGTTTGTTTCTAATTGCAGATCACAAAGTAATAGAGAACAGTTTGTACGAAAACTTCAAATTGAACTTAGTGAATACATGTGTGGTAACACTGTCTGTGCTATTGATATTTACGGAGAATGCGGACCATTCGTTTGTTCTCGTGACAATGAAAAACTGTGTGATAAAAATATTGAAATATCATATTATTTTTACTTATCGTTCGAAAATGCTATAAACGAAGATTATGTTACTGAAAAATTGTTGCGTGCACTAGACAACGATGCAGTGCCCATTGTGTACGGAGGAGCTAATTACTCACAGTAAGTAATTTATATAGATTAATTATAAAAATCTTTCTCCTTCTTTTACTTTCGAGTCATTGGCTAAAACGAAAACCTTCCACCTTTCCGACTTCACAAGAATCATTTCCGTAAATCAGGGGGTTGTTAATTAATATAGTTATAGATTATAATAAACGACATGATGGCCCGTAAAACGATCCACAATTTAATGCTTTAAAAGTACCTAACTACTGAGGTAAAGACATAAAGATTTATACAATGTGAGCCCAGTAAGAGGCGACTTCAACAGCGCGTCCCGTTGCCTGGTACAGGTCCTCTTGTGTACAGATGGTCGGGCAGAGAGGACAAGACAGCAGGTGCTCTAGAGTCTGTATCTCTTCGCAGTTACAATTTCTCCTGGATGGGTATATCTTTCTCCTGACTGACTGATTGACACACAGCCTAAACCACTGGTCGTAGAAACTATTTACTCATCCTATTTATTATATTTATTTTGATAGTCGTCACAGCTCAGTTGATTCCCACCGAGAACAAATATTTGTGTAACGAATATAGATGTTTGTTTTGTGTATGAGTGTTAGAATACAATATTCTAAGCATGTATTTACAAAAAAAAAACATTTATAAGTCATCTAGTTCCCATACTACAAGCTATGCTTAATTTGGGACTAGTTGATGTATATTTATTTAAAATTTGTCCACTTGACATTGGCAAAATTGCCTGTCAAATGACAGAAAGATGCGATTATGAGGAAAAGAAAAAGAAGAAGACTTGACATGAAAATAACTTGACGGGGATGAAGTCGCACGCATTTTTGTAGTCTAATATAAAATTATTGCAATTTCATCATATTCAAATAAAAAGGAAATATTTTATGACTTTAATCCCCAATACAATAGATAGATTTTTCCCTCAGGTATCAACTCAAGGTTCTTTGAGGATGTCTAATGGGGGTATAAGACATCCTCAAATAACCTTGAGGTACGTCCAAACACCACATTTGGCAGCTACATTTTGCAGTAGTTGGTATTCTGTACGTAATAGGTAAGCCCTTTAAGATACTACTTTTTATTACAGATTCATGCCAGATGGAGCATACTTGAATGCAATGGAATTAACCGTCAACGAACTTGCAGCCAAAATATCCGAACTCGTAAACAATCCTGATGAATACGCGAATTACTTCAAATGGAAGAATCACTACTTCTACCATAAAACTATAGCCTCTGTTGAAACAAATGAGTATTGTAAATTTTGTGCTCTACTAAATGACGAAAAATCCATGGCTGAAGTGTCGGTATATAAAAATTTTGCCAAATGGTGGAACTCTCCTGATATGTTTGATTGTGCTGAATAGTCGTGAAATTTTAGTAGTAGTAGAGCTCTTTGTGAAGGGTTCGTCCGGGGCAGTACTACCACCATGCCTATTTCTGCCGCCAAGCAGCTTGCTGTGTTCCAGTTTGAAGGGTGTGGAAGAGGTCACTTGTGTTAGAAATCTGCGATGCACTGCTCTGCGTCCATTAACCTTAGGCATACGTGTGTTAAGCATTATGAGCTTGTAATTTCACCGGTACCTACCTTCTTCAAACCGTAATACAGGAAGCTGCTTGGTTGCAGAAATAGGCAGGGTGGGCTTCCCCGGACGAGCCCTTCACTAGAGCTCTACTACTTTTACTACATCTACATGGAGTGCTGGAGGTAAGAGTAGATGGAACCTGTAAGACTGAGAACTCCCGGTGAGTTTGTGATTATTTTTGATACCATTTACACGTAAGTTTGAAATCCGTGGCAAACTAAACTTTTTATGAAAATAGCTAAGGGAAAATACTGTTTGTTGTTGTTAGCTTATAGTAATATTCTAGGGTTGATAGTGGCAAAAATGTAATAAGAGCAACGGTGGTCTAGTTGAAGTGATCCCGACTTTAGGTCGTGGGTTCAAATCCAGTCGTGCACTAATAGATTTTTCCGTTCAAAAAAATTATATGCGCAATGCGCATCGGCTTGCAATCTGTCACGTATGAAATACAAAATAACCATTTCATAAATGCAATAGTACAAGCTACGCTTAGTTTGGGGTTAGATTATATGTAAAATGTCCAAAAATATTTATTAGTTATAATTATAAATTGGGCCTATGGTGTTACAAAGGTTGGTATGTACGTTTATGTTGTATAGATAATAAAATATATTTAGAATATCATTGTAAATGTACATATACTTAGTACTAAGTTTTACTACTTAGAATATAATAATTATAATGATTAAGTTACAATATACATTATGTGTATTATTTTAATAAAAATATGTTTATGGTCATCAGACGTGGTAAAAAGGATATTACTAGATAAATACTAAAATTCCCAGTAGTGGAAATTCTCAGTCTGATGATAAATAATAAATAATGCCGGACGATCCACACAGCATCATCTAGCCCCAAGCTAAGCAGAGCTTGTGTTATGGGTACTAGATGACTGATATACTTAATACAATATTATATTACATACATAGATATTTTTTTCTTTTTGTTATTATACATAGAAAATACCCAGAACACCCGGAATAAATATTTGCAGATCGTACAAACATTTATCCCAAGGCGGGAATCGAACCCGCAACCTCTGCGTCGCAGGCGGACATTCGCCCGCCGCGCCACATCGGTCGTCAAATTGATGATGATTGTGTTTTGTCAAGAGATTATTAAAATCTATAAACACTTGAAATCCATTTATTGTACTACACGAAGCGTGTAATCACATGCGGTGGAGTGTGAGAGATACAATAATTCATTGCGTTAGAATGGAGTAGGTATATAACTACCTAGTGGTTCTGTAAAAACAGTAGTCTTCGAGAACCCTTATAACCATGCAATAACCAACACCCCTTTCCCAAAATTGAAATCCACTCATAAATAACGCTACCTACTGATAACACAATCTTTATTTATTCTTTATTGTACACACAAATGATACAGACAGTTATTCATACTGCGGTCATGTACAAAGGTGAGCTTAACCCTATAAAGAGTTTTCTCCCAGCAAACCTCAGAAGATAAGAGAGAGAAGATTGTAGTGGTGGGTAGGTGTACAAACACAAAGTAGATATTGAAAAAAATATATGTGATATAAAACTAATTCTTTTGGATTTTTATGTTAAAAAAATCCATCCATCCAAAAATCCGGGTATCGGGTATTAACTATACCAATTAATTATAATCTTTGTCCTGACTGACCGACCGACATAACAGACAACGCACAGCCTAAGCCACTGGTCGTAGAGATTAGAAATTTTCAGTGTATATTCGTCTTGGCGCAAAGAACAGGTGGTTACTAAGAAAATAATTTCTGAAACTCAAACCCTAATTGGGTACAGCGGGGCTTGAAGTTTGTATGAAAATAGTTTCACGCGGGCGGCTTCGCGCACATTTCCCTAATAATGTATATGACTTGTAAGTGCATTGTGCAGTGAATTTCGTACGTGGGTTTTTTTGAAGTATATTAGGTTCACATGTGTCGCAATCATAGCTATACGAAGCTCTATTTAAATAGAAATTAGCATGAAATTGTATAATGGAAGATGCGGACTGCGTCGCATCATAATTTGATTAACATACTTGAGTGAAGTCAAACCGTTGTTGGTTGTTGTAGGTTTATGGGGTATTCCATAATATATTTCTGTGTGTAGGTACTGTTTATTTAGTAGTTAGACTAGAAAAATATATGTTTTATTTCTTCATCATCATCATTATCATCAGCCTATAAAAGTCCACTGCTGGACATTGGCCTCCCCCATAAGTTTTGTACCCTTTGTTTTGTACCCAATTTTGTACCCTTTCCATCCATCGACCTCCCGCGATCCTATAACAATACCGGTGGGTAAGAACCTGTTACGCATTACTATGTATACCGATCTAGTGTAGTTCAGTCAGCGTCAGTCAGTCAGGACAATAATTCTTATAATTAGTAAAGATAGATAAAGATTTGCTCAAGCGTAAAACTTCACGCCATATTTTTATGTTACATCAGTTTAGTGTAATTTGCATCATTTGTCATATTTATTATTATCTATGACACATCATGTATACATAATGATGTTACTGGCTGTTATAGATAATTCACTACTAGACTACTCAGGTACTAGAGTACCTACTCTATTTTTTTTATAACTCCAAGGATCAATCCTCGTATTTTTTTGGAGCTGAGACGAGATTGAAAATATACAATACGAATGTCAAAATTGAATACCTTGGAGACTGACACGATCAAAACTTGAATTTGACGATGTTTCGTGACGAGGGTTGAGCTTCAGATAAAAAAACATGTTTTTATTAAAATTACGATTCGCAGATTTTCAGATTTGGTCGACTATTATAAAGATAAAAGATAGAGTTTATCTAAAAATATAGTAATACTCTAAGTTTTAAACGTAAAATTCGTTTGCCATCAGTCTTAAGGTTATCTAGAATTACCATCAATTGATCCGATTTGCCAATAAGTCCGTCAATACTTTGATACCTTATAAACAAATGTTTAAGCACGAAAAAGATTATTATCTCTGTCAGTATTGTTCAAATTTATTTAAGTAGTTTCAGCCTGAAGAACTGCGTCAGTTTGCATTCCATGTTCACAATAGGTTTTTTCGTGTTTAAACTCAGTTTGGGAGGCCTTATTTGTAGTTGTTCGCTTTGTGGCAATGTTATATTTGGCTTGCTTCTGTAATCTACGTAGTTCTTAAATATGTTTACGGCACATAATATTTTCTCACCAACTTGTATAGTCATAACATTAATCTTAACATTCTTTCAAGTTTCCCGTATTTTCCGCATAGTTGCCGCATTCTTAAATGTAAAATATCATTAGGTGCCGAAAGAGACCAACTACTCACAACACAGAATATACCAAGAGTGGAAGTTACAATGAGTTACTATTCAAAGTAAGAAGTCTAAAATCATAAATATAGGAGATATCGTAAAAGCAATATTGTTTGTCAAAATACAAAAGGTCCTTAATCTCTAGGTACTTTCAGGAAGAGATCGCAACTTCTGAAGTACACAATAGAAGTTGAGACAAGGGATAAAGTCAAGGTGCGGAGGGTCTCCGAGGGCCTGAGATTAGGATCAAACGGGAATTTTCCAACACGATGCCTTTGAGAGCCTTAAACTTTTAGATAAGAACTGTTTTTCATTCAATCTAAATTTCAATTGAACGTAATTTGAACTTTGAAGATAGAGAATTCAAGTACGCTTGAAAGTGATCTCTATATATTTCAATAAATAAGATAGGTACCTATTTATTTTAGCTAAATTGATAATATACGTCTACAGCCCAAGTCCACAAAGGCACCTAAATTTTGAGGGGTTTGTCATAGTTGGTAACTATGACAAACTATGACAAATTTAGGGCACGTTTGGATTGACCGCTTTTGATCAATTTTGGTGTTGGTATTGTTGATCGAAGGTAGCTGTAGTAGTAGAAGTAGCAGCAGAGTAGTAGTAGAAGCTGCTGCCTACCTCTTAGTGCATTCCTTTAGTCACCTCATACGACGATACGATAATGCCGCCCTTATTTTTAAATCGTAAACATAGCTAAAAGACTAGATTTTATTGAGAAATAAATCTTAGGAAATAAAGTAGCGCATGTGACGGAAAGATTGAGAAGCAATAGCGTGGTACGGGCATGTCATGAGGAGGGATGAAAGTCATGTTACCAGGAGAGTGATGAACATGAATGTAGATGGATATGTAGGTAGACCAAAGAAAAAATAGATTACCTGTGTGAAAGATGGCAAAAAAGGAGTGAGTACAGATATGCCAGCTGATAGAGGGGAGTGGAAGAAATGAACATGTTGTGCCGACTCTATGTAAAGTGAGATAAGGGCAGGATCATGATGATGATGGTATGGTAAATATAACGAAAAGATAAATAAAGCATCTACCTCCTAGCTACGCTAGTTCCATCTCTTACCAATAGTTAAGGTTTGGCGAAAACGCAATATTTCGTCCGTTCTACCTAGTTACATTGTAGTTACAATGATGTAACCAGCTGGACATTTTTATTCCAAGTAGTTACATGGGTTTGTACAGGATAGAATCAGATGTCATATTCTGGTTTCGCTGTACGCGTACTTTTCTATTCATGAATAAATTTGACGAAGATACAACACGTTTCAGCTGGTACTCGCTGTCATTATTGCAGCTTAAATACAGGATGGCTACCTCACAAATAGTTCCCAACAATATTTGAAACAACTATACCGGCCGTAATAAGACCACTTCCGAATACTCCAGGAACGAGTAAAGTTACCTATAATAATAATAATAATAATAATGCTGGACAATCCACACAGCATCATCTAGCCCCAAGCTAAGCAGAGCTTGTGTTATGGGTACTAGATGACTGATATACTTAATACAATACATTACATATATAGATATTTTTTATTATACATAGAAAACACCCAGAACACCCGGAATAAATATTTGCAGATCGTACAAACATTTATCCCAAGGCGGGAATCGAACCCGCAACCTCCTGCGTCGCAGTCGGATATTCGCCCGCCGCGCCACATCGGTCATCGGTAATAAAGTCTTATAGAATACCACATAGCTGACAGTCAAAAAAATTTAGGGTACGACGGTTATTTTGGTGAAATACCTTTTTAACATAAATCTGAAATTTTAGTTTTTTTAGATCAAAACGATAAGATTTATACTATCACTAGCTTTTATCCGCGGCTTCGCTTGCATTGAATCTTTCGTAAAAAATATTTTTTTTTTCATAAAAAGTATCCTTTATGTTACTTCTAATACCTCCAAGAATATGTGTACAAAGTTTCATGATGATCGGTTAAGTAGTTTTCGCGTGAAAGCGTAACAAACAAACTTACATTCACTAGTAGGATTTTGATTTACACTGCGCGGTATGCAAAGCAACGATAACTTGACCGTGAAACAGTCACCGAGGTGATCATACTAAACCAGCTGAAGTTCATTACCTGTACTTCGACTTAGCTGGTTACATTACTTGGCATGCAAATTGCAGTATTCTCACTCACGGTTGGTTATCGTCGCATCCAGCTGCCTTTAATTAAAATTAACAGCTAAACACTAGGTAACCGAGCTGTTTGTGTTTGTATGCATGATATGTGGCTCGTGGTGTTCATTCGATTAATCTATACAAGCTTTACATGGTTTCTCGAGTGTTACCCAGACAGAAAATAAATATTGTAGAGATATTTTTGGGTAACTACTCATCTATACAGATGCATCAGGCGAGTGTGAATGTGACTGTTGGAAAAGGAATATGTCGGTGTTCATATCCTCGTTCGTGGGAGAAAAAGACAAAAAGACGAGCATGTATGAAGTAAAAGTTATGAGAGTGAATGAAGTAAAAGTAGCTCTTTTACTAGTCAGGATCGTGGCATGAAATCCATGGTTTCTGCCTACCTCTATAGGAAACAGTCAAGGTTTTATGTATATAGGTATGTACTCATCTATATTTATATGAGAACTCCACTCCTTGACTCAACCACCATGAAATCACATATTATTATCCTCAAAAACAAAACACTACATAAATTTGAAAGGATGTCAAAATGTGCGTAAGTAAAGTAAAATTTTTCTCTTCTGGGAACGTTAGAAATGCGAATACACAGTATAATGTGGTTTATTGCAAAGATAAGCCGAGCATTTTATGGGTCAAACAACTTTTATCAAGTTATTACCTGTCTTAAAATCAGACGGCAGATTGCAAGGTTATACTTGTACGAAATGCCAACGATGTTAAAGATTTAGATAGAGAATACGAACGAAAAGAAATAAAAAGATTTGTACCGTGAGCACCTTATAGCACGATTGTAAACTGACAAAAACGACGCCGAAGTTTTCTTTACTATCGTGTTTGACAATTAGCATTGTTTTAGATTTTTTATACTCGATGAAAATCATTTCACAATATATAACCTTTTTGAATCGTCATCTACTTTAAATACTGTCTGTCTAAACCGTAAAATCCCGTCCGGAGACCCAAGGACCCTCAAACCACAAGTGACATACCTACTTACCTACATTTTGAACTCGAGGGAAGGTGAGAAGTGCATTTCGTACAAAATCAGATTCGAGTGTGAACGCGTGCTTATCTCTCATGTAAGCATCTGGTGCTAATATGTACAACAGGCCTACTCTTAGAAACAATAAACTAAGTTTCGTATTGTCGTTTTGAGTTACACTACGCGGCATGTCAGGCAGCGACAATTTGACTTTGGCTACCGGGTTGCCTCGTAGTGTATTACAAAACGACAATACGAAATTTCATTTATCGTTTTTAGAGTAGAACTGCTGTGTAGATGTAGGTAGGTAATATACGATACTGTAAAATATAAGTAAACCGCAGACAAAGTTTTATTCTATTATCGATATCGCTTGCAGGAAAATCCAAAATGTATTTTTTATAAGACATACCTACTTATGAAACGAAGAGATGGCCCACTCTAACAAAGCATTGCCTGCATCACAATAAAACCAATATTACTGAACATTATAACAATATAAAATATTTTTCACTCCATGTTTAAAATTAGCGGCTAATCTCTCAAAACATAAAGAATGAAGCAACGGCGGATTTTACCTAAAATCCACAAAGTGTTATGGATTAAAAATTAAAATACCATCAAAAGTAAAGCCAGGCTTAGACAGGCTGTAAAAAACTCTTAATTTTATATTGAATCAAATCATTTCATTTAATTTTGTTCACTACCGGAAACACGCGCGACTTCGTCCGCGTAAAGAAAGTTTCATTAAAATTTCATCTCTTATTTACGCGCAAGGATTGAATTTCAGGAATTCCTTTCTAGTACACCCATAAGCACTAAAATAAAAATACCATGAAAGTTTCAAGTCTCTACGGGCCCTTGTTTAGGCAGAGCGTTGCCTATTATGACAGCCAGTCATGACAAAGATTCTTATAGGTTTATATAGATAAAGCGCCCACAATATTTTACACTACGACATCAAAATCATTATCTGTTTGCTCTTTTTTTGCCAAGGCATCTTTGAACCGCTTCCACTCTTCATCTTATAATTACCACGCTGAATGGCTATCTGCAAATGTACTGATGCTTAGTTACTCTGCAGTCAGAGGATTCACGCGTCACGTGATAGAATTTTAAAAACTTTGAAGGCTTCGGTACCCCTACCAACTTACAACCTCAAGATTTACAAGCTCATCGTCGCTGCTAGAAAACTAATTAGTTTTCTCGCTGTTGCTGTTTACCATTTTAGTTTTACCAAATCCATTTTTATGATAGTAAAATGCATTAGTGCTTTCAAATTCAAACCCACAAGGCATCAAGAAAGGACCTACTAGATCACCAGTGCCAGAGAACTAGTGCAGTCAGTAAAATACATCCTAATAATAATGATAAAGGAGTTCGTGTAGTTCCGACCTAAAGTGGAAGGTTGGCTTATCGCGCCAACTGGAATCATTTGCGTCAGCATTAAAGCCCACTGTCAGCGCGGGATTACAAATGAACAGGTGAAGTAGGTACTAATGGATCGTGGCCTTTATGACAATTTGAGGTTATTTCGCAAAGATTAGGTTCTGTTTGAAAATGGAGTGACTTTTGATAGAAGCATTGCTTTGCCTAGATACTTTTTTTTTTCTATACTATAACTATAGTAAAACCGTAGAGGTCGAAAAGTCTGTACATTAAATATATTTTTCCGAAATCCCACTTATAGTACGTAAAAAAAAGGCATACAGACAGAAAAAAACGTTTGTATGTTTGGTTTCACGATTGTTTGTACACGCATCACGCAAAAACTACTGAAGTAATGTTTGACTTAATTTGCAGGTGTGATTTACAGAATTACTTAGCTTATAGTCTAAAACTAACTATGAGTTTCATGAGCTGTCATCCCTTTTTACCCTTACACCCTTTTTAGAGATGACAGACCTCTTTTACAGACACTTTTTTTACAGAAGAGGGATGAAGTTTGTATGAAAAACTACAGTAACCACGCGGACGTAGTCGCGAGCGGGTCAGCTAGTTTGTAATATGTACTATTTAAAATTGTTAATAATCAAAGTGTCATTGTTTTAATGCTGTCAAATGATTTTAAAATAGTTTGAACTCATTGAGATTCGAACGTTATCGTTTATTGTCTACTTGAAATGACGTCTATAGCTTACAAGGTCAATTTTTCAATTTTGTCAATTCATTGGTTTGGTTATACTGTGACTAGGTGTTAATGTTTTTTTATGCTACTGCTGGTGGAACAAGCATATGGCCCAACTGATGTTAAGTGGTAACCATCACCTGTAACAAAGCATTGTAGGTCACGCACGTTAGTTACGCGGCCTACGATGCATTACCCTGCGTCAACCAACCTGAAGCTTTGTGCCTGTAATGTCAAAAATAGGTAGGCAGAAATAGGTACAGTGGTAGTACTCCCCCGGATGAGCCCTCTATCAAAGAGCTCTATTACTGCTTTACTACTGTATATGAGTATTATAAGAAAGAAAGAAAAAAAAGCTTTTTAATGACCCAAACAGACGTAATTATTATTTGACGACCGATGTAGCGCGGCGGGCGAATGTCCGCCTGCAAGGCGGAGGTTGCGGTTTCGATTCCCGCCTCGGGATAAATGTTTGTACGATCTGCAAATATTTATTCAGGGTGTTCTGGGTATTTCTAAGTATAATAAAAAAAATCTATGTACGTAATTATTGTATTAAGTATATCAGTTAGTACCCATAACACAAGCTCTGCTTAGCTGGGAGCTAGATGATGCTGTGTGGATTGTCCAGCATTATCATTATTATTTATGATCGTTTACCTATCTACTTACATTAACACATTCATAAATTTAAAACGTATATCTAAAGCAAAGTACCTAACTACCTACCTTCTTACCTTGCTACAAAATGGAAGAGAGGAATCGGTACTCAGTAGGTTAATATTTCGGATAGAAACGGGATATTTACCATGATTTTTGAGTTTGATTGTTTCCCGATATTTCGGCACAGTTGCATGCGCCATGATCACGGGTCAGTAGGTTACCTGCCTTGAAAAAAGTGGCGGTAAAGGATCAGTTTAATGTAGTGGGGTCAATTAGGTCCCTGGATCAGTATTAGTCGTACGGTGTGGAACACAGTGCAACACTGGTATTCTGTCAGGGTCTAGGACGAGTAACATCACGGTACCTAAATGTAAACAAAAAAAAAGAAAATGCTTTTTGTGAACAGTTTTTACACAACATCTAGCATCAAACTAAACAAAGCTAGTATTTGTATAATCTAAGCGTTGAAAGTATTATTTGTGTACATTGCGTAGGTATATGAACCTTTGTACTGAATAAATACGTGATAAGTTGCCGAGTTATAAGACGAAGTCGCTACAACCCAGACCATCGATGCTCTAGTTTCCAAAGAATCTATAAATTGGTACAATCTCATGGCAAACTAGCTACAACTTTAAGCCAGGCATAACTTAAGGTAAACTTTTACTTAGAATGTTTAGCCACATTGTTTGCTTCTTTGGAGTTCAAGTAAACAATTTAATTTAAAATAACTTTGAGTTCAATTTTGCAGTTATAATTTAAATTAATACTAACATACGTTTGACACAACGCCATCTAGTTCTAAACTAATCAAAGCTTGTATTATGGAAATCAGATAGCTGATAGAATACTTAAATACTTTTTTAATAAATATATAACAATACAATATAACACTCAGACACAGAACAAACATTTGTGAACATCACACAAATATTTGTTCTCGGTGTGGATCGAATCCATGACCGACAACGCTGAAGGCCTGCAGGCTTAGACAAGTAACTCGTCTAAGCCTGCAGGTCTATTGAAAACGATAAACAAAGTTTCTTAATGTCGTTTTGAGTTACACTGCGCGAAATGTCAGGCAGCGATAGCTTGACTTGAATAAAAGTGAATGACTATAGTATACCGGGTATAATAAGATAAATTTCAAAAACTAAAACTGAACATTCAGGCCATGATTCTGATTACAAAAGAAATTTAAGAAACGTGACACTTTTTATTAGTTTTTTTTTGTGTTTTCAGCATAAATATCGACAACACATCATAAATAAAACATATGTACCTATTTTTCTTATTTCAAAACGCGATCGCGCTAAAAGAAATCGCGATCATCTGACCGTTGCGTTGACCTCGCGGTCACCGCCACCGCGTAGTCAGACCGCAGTACGGAATAC
The DNA here is from genome assembly GCA_947095575.1 of Electrophaes corylata. Lineage (NCBI taxonomy): Eukaryota > Metazoa > Arthropoda > Insecta > Lepidoptera > Geometridae > Electrophaes > Electrophaes corylata. Next base: position 8,940,754 of record OX352711.1, on the reverse strand, counting down.
ATTGTTGGTTGATAAATAGGAATGTCAGCAAAATAATTGTATTACTCGAAATCTACTTCACTGTCAGCCAAGTCGGATTCTATAAGACATTGTTGTAAGTGACTTTACATACACGTTCCTGGAGTATTCGAAAGTACTCTTATGGTCGGTACAGATTGGTGCAATGCAACATGTAATGCAACATGCAATGCAAGAATTTGACGTCCACATTGCTGCAATGTATCATGTAATGTAACATAATTCCCATAGTGTGGACGCCTCGCGCGCACGAACTGCGCCTGGGTCGCGCACGCTCCGAGCGTTACAATTCGTGCGCGGCTCGATTTGAGATTTGTCGGTTTTTAGTACGAACACAAAGGGGCGCGCAGTGTGCGCAGGACTCAGCCGTGGACGGTCGGTCGTTTCCTTCGCATGCGCAACGATCATGGCGGTGAAAGAGGGTGCGTGGAGTGATGAGTCACTTTTATTGAAATGTGGGAACAGATGTTCTCGTTCTGATTCGTAGTCAATGCGCGTACCGCGCGCGCCACACGTCCAAGGCAGCAGGGAACATGCAATGTAAGGCAGAATATTACATTACATGTTGCATTGCACCAATCTGTACCGACCATGATTAGACTTAAAAAAAATTGCCGAGCATTGCCTCGCATTTCACACTCATTATAAACGTGCCCTTGATGCACTACTCTACGTCCATCAATCTGAGGCATACAGGTATTAAGGCCTCGTGTGACTGTAATTACATTCCAAATATCACTTACAAACCTTGACACAGATATTAGCCGAATCCCAGATTGAACGGAATTTGTGAAGCTTTAATTAATAGACGGGAAATATTTCGACAATTTGAAAGGGGAACATTCAAATATCCCACAGAGACAACTGAAAGATATTGGCATTCAATTTAGCTTGGCCTTCGGTGTACCCAAGGGCGGGTTATGCCAATTATGACGGACTAGCTCGGTTGCAGGTTTATTTATCACTAGCTGGGCCCGCGACTTCGTCCGCGCGGAATATAACAAAAAAGGTAGTTTTTTTCCTTTCGCATTATATTTTAATTATTACTTATTTTTAGTTATTTGCATTCGTTTTATTGAAAAATAAACCCGCGTGATAGAAGCGGACAGACAAACAGACAGGCAGACCGACAGACAAACAGAAAAAATTTGCAAAAAATGTTATTTTGGTATATGTACCGTATATGTATACATTCATATGCATGTAGTAAAAAGCGGTTATTTTATTATTACAAACAGACACTTCAAATGTATTTATTTGTATAGATAAGCAGGTTTTTTATTAGATATTGATACATGTGGTTTGGCAGTGAAAAAATAATAGCCTGTTAGTGTACAATTGCTATAGTATTCCAAAAATATTTCAGGAATTAAATATACCAATCTTAGATTTAATTTAGCAGCAAGATATTTTGAGCTTAGTTGTGGCGTAAACGACTTCCCCCCTCCCTTCCCCCTCCTATTCACTGATATTAGAAATCATACATACATCGTATCATAACAGCTGCAGGGTTCAGTGGTGAACTATGAACGCCCTAACAAGGGGTGACCTTAAAAAGTGGCGATCACAATAGGCCATAAAATATGGCCGCAGTGATACCAAAGCCGCAAAATATAATTAAAAAAAAATTAATAATAATACATCGTATCATCGTACATCACTCTAATATAGAACTCCATACTAGAACCTAAGTCACAAGGTTTCAGTAATTAGCAGGAAATTGTGACTGCACATCGTTTTTCATTTTGTCAGAGTGAAGCGGACCTTACGGTGGGAAATGAAACTATAATTGTCAATTTACCAGATGTATTAGCACCAGTTATTGGTCGAATTTTTATCGGCAGTTTACTATTTACAAAAAAATCTAATTAAAAAGGTTTCAGGTCACGCTGATTTATTCAAGTCAATCCTACTATAATATTATTATAAACGCGAAAGTTTGTAAGAATGGATGGATGTATGGATGGATGTTTGTTACTCTTTCACACTCTAACCAGTAAACCGATTTGGATGAAATTTGGTATAAACATAGATTATAGCTTAGGCTACTTTTTATCCCGAAAAAATAACGGGAACGGGAAAAAAACTGCCGCGCGCGCTAAGCTGCGAGCGGCAGCTAGTCTTACATATTTGAGCTTCTGAACGGTGTGTTGCTTGATGATATCATGGACTAGTGCTGAGGGGATGCTCGTTTGAATTCGAAGTCGGATATAGACTGATGCAAGTTTCGAGAACTAAGTTTGATTCTCTAAGTAACAGCAGCCGCTAAATTACGACTGTCAGGCACAATAAGAACAAGAATAATTAAATTGCACAAACATAAAACGTAAACATTACCTTAAAGTAACAGTAGTTTTGTTGACAATTTAGGCGGTTTAGTTTTCTTTTTAGGGTTCCGTACCCAAAGGGTAAAACGGGACCCTATTACTAAGACTCCGCTGTCTATCTGTCTGCCTCTATTTCTGTCTGTTCGTCTGTCATTAGGCTGTATCTCATGAACCGTGATAGTTAGAGGGTTGAAATTTTCACAGATAATGTATTTCTGTTGCCGCTAAAACAACAAATACTAAAAAACAGAATAAAATAAATATTTAAGAGGGTCTCATACAACAAATGTGATGTTTTTGCCGTTTTTAGGGTTTCGTACCCAAAGGCACCTGCTGTGATTCGACCATAGAATAATTGCAATGTTCTAAAATGCTAACCGTTTAACAGACGATTTTGCTAGTGTGACGTAATTATAAAACATTAGTGTCAAAGTCAAGTCGGCAAAATAATTAATTTGATCCTAAAGAGTTCAGTTTGAGTAATTGTTAAAGTACCGTAGTATATAAGTAGAGGTTCATTTTCTTTCATCTTTGAAAGAAACATAGCTATTACATTTTTGATTTCCTCGTATTATTTTACCATTTGGTATGTAATTTCGGTGGTATTTTAACCAACAATACTTGCGGTCTTAGCGCAATAAAAAATGTATTATGGTATCATAATATGAATGAAAATGTTTCATTATGATTTGAATAATACACCGTCTTTTTTTCAATACCTAGAATTGACCATTTTTGCCTAACTGGACTAAAAACCATTTATCAAAACCACTTCACATTGCCAAAATTGTTGTGAAAATAAAGAACGTCACAAATTTATTTATGATAGACAAAAAGTAGTAGAAAAATGAAGGGAAAACTTAGTTTAACATATCAAACAAAAAAATATGTATTCAACGTTATCGGGAATCAAAAAGCTGGTTGGTAAATATATAGTGCTTTGTATTGTTTATATTACAATTATTTATATCAAGGTACCTATAGAATAACCACCTAATATTTTTATCTCATAAATTTTTGTCCTTTGGGTAAAAAGCTATAGCAAAGAACCAACTATGAGCTATATTTCGTAGTCAAAATTATACCAAAAAAAAATAAAGTCGAAATGACGGTTTACTTTTTATAGGGCTTTCATAAACTAAATTTGCAAAGAAGTCTCAACGGTCCTGACATAGCTCTAACTCCTAGGGGAGTCCTAATTTTGCTCCTCAAGTATTCTGTTTGGACAGACTCAGGACGAACCACTATAAATAGATATTTGTCGTGTGGGCTTAAACTATAGGGACAGTATAGGTACTTATAAAATATAGGTAGTTAACTTATCAGGCGAATTAGGATGTCTATCTGGGAAAGGCTAAAAATTTTAACGTTGTTGTTTTGAATTACGTACGGCATGATAGGCGCCAACTTGACTATGAAACAGCTACCGAATTGCCTCGAAGTGTTCAGTACTTAACTTAAAACGACAATATATGAAACTACATCTACTAACTACTAATCGTTTGTCGGAGAAGACACTCTGATTAAGATTTTAAAATATGGAGCATAAGTAGGTACAGTTGGGCGGGTGACGAATTACGTTTAACATCTTGCACATAAGGAAAATTAAGTCGCTATTACGCTGAAGCTAAACATGTTTATCTTGGTAAACGTGATTAACTAAATAAAATTTAACCAGATTGTTGTGCAAGCGGGCCTCAGTGTTGTCAGTAGGTATTTATTTACAAAAATACATTCACTTATCATCATAAAATGAAAACAAAGGACTGACGATACTTTGGAATACCTTGGCTATTTTTTAAAGCTAATATTCGAGTTTGCCTGATAAATAGTCATAGCAAAACACTTTTTTGCGTGCATGCAAATTTTATTCAGGAGATCCAATTGATTCAAATTACTTATATTCTTATACAGTTCTAGATATCTCCATAACGGCGTAATGGATTTGAATGAAACATACTTTGGTTACTTTTTATCAATCGTACGGAGCCATAATAATCCTATTGAAATTCTCTATAGCACCAACTTTTCGTATCGCAGACTTTAACCATCAATTGCAATTCTTTGAAACTTTTATAAATAAATAAACGTGGATGAAAAACTTCGATCTTCAAAATCCTCTCGCCGCCTGTTGCGTAAAAGTTTGGTGAAATCCGGGCCTCTTCTTGAATACTTTCTGGAAGGTGGTTTAGGTAGGTATTATGGATTTCTAGCAAAACTTTTTGTGCATTAGGTAACTTATGGAAGCTTAGTTTATGGATTATCTGTTAAAAGCATTGCTCTTATGGCTGAAAGACTAAGTTGTATGTTGGCAAGCCTACTCTATTGAAAACCTTCTTACAAGCACTACAAAAATCCTGATATAAAGGGCATAAGTAAAATGCTACCATACATTATATACCATATGGTATATAGGTACATATATACCATAGTACCTACTGTATACTGAACTAGCAAAACGCACGCGATTCATCTGCGTTAAGTTATACAAACTTCAACCTCTGCTATACCCGTTTGGGGGTTGAAATTGAATCCACATCCGCAAGGCGTTGTGTGAATGCGTATGTTTAATTATATTTATTAGTTTTATATTTTATTGCCAGAGATTCTTTACAAAAACAAACGCTTTTTAGGCATAAAACGTGTGAAGTAGTAGTAGCTATCTAATTAGGAAAAAACCACATGAAAGGTGTCGGAAACCCTTTATTTGATTAAACGTTTTGGTAAAAGGATGCTTTTCATAGATTTGACAGTCTGTACGCTGGCTCAGTGGCTTTAAGTAATTTGTTGGATGTTTCAGGCGTCTTTATTGTCGTAAAATATTACATTTCTGTAACTCCCAACAGAAATGATCCCTCATTCACAGACGTTCGTGTGTTTTTAATTAGTAATTATTCCAAACAACAGAACATGTTCTTAATATAGGCAGAAAACAGAATTTAAGTGACTGACAGCAGGAAGTGACTCAAAAGGCTACTTTATTTTTTATCTACTTATACCATACATCTTACTATCTTATAATAAAAAAAAAACTAAATTTTTAAAATTATTGTCCAAACCTATTGCTAAGAAGTACATCAAGCACTCAGCAGTGAAGTTTCAGAGAATTTCGCATCTGCATAATAAGATTAACCAGTAGCGAGAAGTCTTGAAAGTTAAAGCATCTACTTAGCCACCGGCCTCTTAAGTATTTCCCAACAGATCTACAAGTGATTAACACGAGAGTTTCTCCTGTTTCCTCAGCTTAATCGGCCTATTTCACAGGAAAGACATGGTATATACGTGTGGAGCTAACTAAGCCCCAGGTTTCCTCACGATGTTTTTTCTTTTTTCACATCTAGGATGACTGGCAGACAATGCTATTAGCATTAAGATAGATAGATAGATAGATAGATAGAAACATTTATTCAGACCACCACAAAACAGTAAACATAACAGTAACACTAAAAGATAACACAACATAACATAACTACACAATTAACATGATTAACATACATAATGATGTGGTGGCGAAAAGGTCCTCAGCTCAGCTTAATGCCACAGCATGTTGCCACACTGCAGCGCTGGTTTTCTGCTGAGGCCAATGTGTTGACCTCACGGGCATCCTGACACAAGTCCGAGTGGCCTTACCTAATCTTGCAGTAGCAATATTATTACATAAAACAACACAATTATACCGAAGAAAATCCATTAAGTTACTCCTAGCACTCCATTGTTTAGTGCGAAAGTTTTAAATAAATAAATAAAATGTTTTTCTTGACGGTTTGAGAACACTGGTATAGATAAGTACTGGTATGCGTCAAGTTGGAAGCCTCACAGTGGTATCTCGTGTTTTGGAGCATGCTATAAAACTGTGCCTCATCAAGGATTATCAGTGCCCAAAGAACAAAATTAGTGCTCTTATAGTTTAGTAGATATTTAGGTCAAATATGAGGCTTCCAACTTGAGGTCAAGTTAGAAGCCTCACTAAGAAGGGCTCCACGTATCATGATGATTTGCCTGTGTTACACCGGCACCCTTCAAACTAGAACATAGCAAGCTACCTGGCGGCAGAAATGGGCATTGCGGTAGTACTTCCCCGGACGAGCCCTTCACTTAGAGCTCTACTAAGTACTAAAACTACTAATTAGGGGCGACATGTGTTATATGAGAAATCTTATTCGTAGCAAAGCGAAACACGTGTCGATATCTAAGGATTGAAGTAACGGAATAATAATATGCATTAAATCGTCTATTTTAAAATATTACCATGGACTTCCGCAAAGTCACGCCTGAATCAATTAACTATGAGAAATCTTGTTATGAAATTCTCCACTGATCGGTCTAGGTGACCTGTATATAATTTCTTACCTTAGTACATACTTCAAGTTAAATAACTATCATGGCACAATAAGAAAGGCACATCTCATTAGGCTCCACTAGACTGTGAAGACAAATTTAAATATGTAAAATTAAGTCGAGACAGTGTTTTGACAGAGCTCTTTCATTCGTAAGAAATTCTAGAAATAATGTAAAATAATGTGTTTCTTAAAACTCAAATATTTAAATAAAAACTTCTTAAGATAGTAGGTATTTATTTCGACTGGCTATACAGCTTAGTAGTAGCTCTGCTTTCTGTGGTGTAGGTTTGATCACCACCAAGGACATTTTTTGTGTGATAAGCAATAATGAGCATTGATGATTGTTCTCTGTCTGGGTGTTATATTGTATTTTAAGTACGTATTTACAAAAAAAAATCGGGGTAAATGTTTATACGATCTGCGATCTGCGATTCCGGGTGTTCTGGGTATTTCTATATGCAATAAAAAATATGTATGCAAGTAAAAATTTATTATTGTATTTAGTATATCAGTCATCTAGTACCCATAACACCAGTTCTGCTTAGCCTGGGGTTAGATGATGGTGTGTGGATTGTCCAACATTATTATTATTATTATTAGGATAAAAGATAAAAAATGTTTATTGCTTAGTCTTCTTACAATGTAACAATACAATTTTGACATAAGTCCGTAAATAATCCTTTAAATTAAATTAAAGTTTACATTTACAATGCTTCGTTATTTAAGACTTCCATTGTCAGTCATTATGATGTGTTCCTCGCTCTAACTAAGCACAAGCTTGTGTGTAGAAACGAGGGCTCTTCCTCTGGCTAGCTAATATCAGTCTAGAACAATTATATTATTTGTCATCTTCCCCAGACGAACTCTATTTCACTAGTCATACAATAAACACATCTGTTACTCAGTCTTAAGTTCTAGGTATAAAAAACTAACCAAGAAAATTATAGTGGATGTGTACAGTATACTAAGTAGTTACGCGTATAAAACGAAACGAGGCAACTAATGAGGCACGCTGTCGACTGCCGTCGCATTTTAACCGTAACGATGAGAGTTGTGTATACAAAGTTATACTAAGTACAAAGTAATATTAGTTATAAATATAATATTCCAGGGTTCAAGTTATTCTTGAAAATGCAGATTTTGGTAGGTATTGATTTGGATCAGTTGAGTTTTACACATTGTTTTTTTACCGGTTTGCACATATCTTACGAGTTTTTATAATAGTTGGTATTGGTTTGTCAAAACTTTTATAAAGTTTTAACAAACTAATACCACTAAGTTTTTTATAAAAGTTTGTTTTAATTTTTTTTAACCCTGTATTATAAAGAGGTTTTATTGAATAAACTAATGAAATTCGTAAAAGTTTTGTTTATGCAAAATAACAAAGCAACAAATAGATTTCATAACTATAAGAAGGAAAAATATTTTAGAGAAGTGAGGCTCAGCTGCAGCATCAGCATTAAAAATACATCAGACTCCAACAAAAACTAGCGTTCATTTCCCAAAGGTGCGATAAAGAATCGAGTGATTTACCTACCTTCTTGTACCTCCAACTTACGATCGGTACTTTACGACACTCACGTAGAAAGCAGTTTGTCGGCGCATGCTTTTTAATATTACAATTGTTTATCTATAGCTAGAGCCATTTTACGCTCGCAGATCATCATGATAAATCTATAGGAGTTATAAATTTAGGTACACGCATCAAGTTATAAAAATACTAGTAAAAATATTTTCATACAAACTTCAACACCCGCTGCACCACTGAATTTCATTTATTACAACGGTTTTTATAATTTTGAAGTAAGTGTAGTTTTTGATTCTTTATAATTTGCACTTTTAATCTATTAAAATACTAAGTTTCACATTGTGCCGACAAAAAATATTTTCTACAGAAGCACAGAAGCCACAGAAGCTACACATAAAGGAAGTGTAACTATGAGCTCGACAGTTTGTTCCATAGTTTATCATGCCACCGTACCTTGAGCTACCAAATTACTCGGTCTAAAAACGCCTGAACAGACCCAAGCAGTGGATACGAAGGCATCTTCGTACAAATCCAAAATTCTTTACTAAAAGTTCAAGTTACAAAATTATTGTATTCTAGTACAAAAAACTCCAAAAACAATGCTATCTGTCTGTGCGGTGTTCTTTTTGACAGTTTGCAATCGTGCTGGTTTCAGACGGTAAACGGCTTTAAATGCGCTATGTATTACACAGTTTACTCACGAAAAGTAGTATGGTAAGGCAGACACGTAATTTATAAAGCCTACAAAGGACTTATATTATGGTTCTTACAATATTGGGATGACCCAGAAAATATTGATGTGAATAATGTCTAGATTCGGAAAAAATGCAGAGAAAGATAAATGTCAGTTTTATGTATAACTTTGAAAAAAGGCAGACTGCTATTAATTACATTTCACCTGTCTGCTCAGAAGGAGATTTATGCTTTACGAGGGCATGAGCAAAGTCTTTCCCAAACTCCATTTAAATTACTAATGATCTTGACCAACCCTGATAGATTTCAAAACATGTGGAAGTCCATAGCCTATCCAAATAAAGTTAATTATATTTTGTTAGTTTAATTTCTGTAAGTGTAATAAAATTAAAACATGTGTGCTCTAGCACGTGCAAAGTGGTAAAACCTATACCAATTTTAAGATTCTTTTGTCCTAACTAACATATAGACAACGCACAGCATACCACAGGTCGTAGACACTTGAAACTTTTCAGAGCCTGCTTATAACGACGCGAAAGTTTCGAGCAGTAGCCGCGCGGCCGCGTGTTTGTGAAAATCATTACTAATGAATCTAACAAGTATCGTCTTCATAATCTAGTTCAAATTCCTGCGGCCTGTTTGCGCCTTACAAACGCGCCCTTAGAGTATATTCTTCATGGTGCGTAGAGGTTTACTAAGAAAGAAATACCTGAAATTCCCTAAATCGGGTACAGCAGAGGTTGAATGTTTGAAAAAAAACTTCACACGGCCGAAGTCGCGCGTGTTTTGCTAGTAGTATACATCTATCATGTTTATTTATTACCTAAACTTCAAAATATTTATCGTTGTCACGTTCAGTATCATTCGATTTATTCTGTTGTTTGTTTTCAATTAATGCGAAGGCTTTGTAAATAAACGCTGGATTAGATAAATTTACGAAGGAATCACGAACTGAATGTTTTTGTTTGATGGTGGCAAATCTGAGTGGTGTGTTTGGATTGGCTTTAACCGGATGTAGGTATTTTTGTATGATACGTTTATTAATAGAGAAGCGGGGGAAGAGCCTCGGTGGTGTAGTGGGAGCGACCCGGCCTTTTAGGCTCGAATCCTTTCGTGCACCAATGGATTTATTTATGCGAAAAAATTATGTGCTCAATGTCAGTGCAGAAACAGAAACAGTGGAGGAAAATATCGTGAGGAAACCAAAAATCCTGTTGTGTTGACCTCACAAGAAAGGCAGGGATATGTTGATGATGACGTTTATTGTTATGACTAGTTGTTTTGCCTTCTTCCGTGTGTATGTACCTTCTAAGACATATTTACAATATCCCTGCCAGTGCTAGATATGGTAAGCTTTGTACATTTAAAATAAATACTTACCAGTGCTACTACTTCTACTCATATTGGTACCATGGGAAATAAGCATGTCACATGTAACCGTTTCTTTTTTTTTAATATTGTTATTGGGATACCGCGGCTGCTGTTTTTGCTATAGAGCAGCGTCAGTTTTGTATAATAAAAATTGAAAATAATTAAAAAAACCGTCAAAATAATCGTAAAAAATTAAAATAACTTAAAAATCATTTTTTTAAATAACAAACTACGTTATGTACCCGTTCCCTCGCGATATTTTTTTTCGGCGTTTGAGAACACATACTGGCATTGTGTACGTTAACTTTTCCCAGATTTGAACCCATCACTGTATTTTTTATTTTATCAGGAAGCGAGACTCCTTCTACTTAAACCACAAGTGTTTTTTTTTGATAAAATAAATATAATTAAGTAAGAATAACATATTATACTGCACTACGTGTCACGACGCGCAGAAGTCTATTGGTTCCATACATTTTGTATAGATGGGAGAACATTAGAACAGACAGCGCAGGTCTAATCTGTCTGTCACTGGTTATCCCATACAAAATATCATAGACAATCGAAGCGGGTCCACGCGGGTCGTGTATATATGATTCTACCGTTAATTACCGTAATTTTACGGCCGCCACTTTTGAGGGCACAAGGGCTTTATCGTAACTGTTTACCCCTTTCATAGGCATTTGAACCGTAAAAAAACAGCCGTTAAACATTTAAACGTCTTGTTTATGTGCCTTACCTTGACCCGCTTTGGAGAGTATACCAAGTACCTACCGTCATTTCATTTTAATATTTAACGGGAGCGATGGGTATTTTACATCGAATTTGGAACGTGATATTGGATGCTGAGTGATTTGAATTCAGCTGGTACTTTGCATTGATCTGCATGTTCATGATTGCAGTGCTCAATATCATCATCAACAGCCTATAGAAGTCCACTGATTGATATAGACCCCCTACTACGTTTTCAAGAAGAATTATTTTGAGTCCTTTCCATCTACCGACTTCCCACGATCCTAACAATGTCGTCCATCGGGTAAGAGGGCACCTAATGCTTCATATTCCGGTTCGTGGTCGCCAATCGAGAACCTATTCTCCAAGGATTATCGGTCTCACGAGCAATATGGCCTCACCACTTGCAGTTTTGACCTGGAAAATACCTTATTTATTTATTAAAGTCCTTGTGTAAGTGGTAAAAAATAAGTGGTATAAAAAACTTTATAATCTCTTTTAAAATTGATTCAGGATTAAAAAAATAGCTATTTCTCACAATACTATCTAGCTCCAAACTAAGCAAAGCTTATACTCTAGGAACCAGATGATGACTGATCGAATACAATACTTATGTGTATTTTTTTTGTAAATATATACTAAGCATGCAATACAACACTCAAAGAACAAACATATATGGTCGTCACATAACTGTTTATCCTCAATGTGGATAAATAAACCTAGAAGAGGAGACGGTGAGTTTCTGCAAGGCGAAGTTTTATTCGAATAATCTAGTTAGTCTAGTCGTAAAACTATATTTTTGTAGGCTGGACCATCAACTTACAAAACTTCCCACCCTTAATATCAGAACTTCTAACATTATCCCGTAATAATCGGAAAACTGTTACAATTTATGCATGGTGTTATGAAACTAGATAAACATGATTTGAGAAGTAAACAAGAAATCTGGCGAGACAAAGAATAATGTTATTGTTTGCCTATATTTTATTATTGGTGTGTGTCTTTCGAGTGTTTTTTTCCTTTCTAGACAGCTTATTGTTTAACCCGGGGCAACCAATAAACACGGCGTACAAAGTTTTATATTGGCATGTTGACGTGTCGTGCGGTTCCCCATTATGCATCGGCAGACAGTCAGAGGGCCAACTGACGTATTTTTTTGCAGCGAGACGAGATTGAAACTAATCAGATATAAACAGGTAGAACATCATCATTATCATCAGCCGGTTTTTCCCTTAGTCGCCTCTTACGACATCCACGGGAGATGATGGGGAAGTCCTATTCTTTGCCGGGACCACACGGGGGACAACAGGTATAAACTCGTAGTAGTAGAAATTTTACATTTGCAGGGTATTCATGTTGCTGAGTTAAAGTTAGAGTTGCTAGAGGACACAAGAGAGGCCTTGACAGACAAACAGCCAGTTGGGTGGATGACATAGTTCCTGTACAGGGAAAGACCTGGATGCAAAAGGCCCAAAACCGTAATGAGTGGCGTCTGAGGGAGGAGGCTTATACCCAGCAGTGGGTTAGTAGGTACAAGCTGCCGATGATGATGATGACTAATTTTGATTAAAGTGTCTTGAGAAGGAATTCCCAATATTCAAATGGATATAACGAAGTTTGCCCGTTTTTGCTATTTAATTATAATAAAACGACGTTTTTTATAAGTCAATATAAACCTTTCTGTGTGTGTTTAAAATAGCTACTGTGTTCTGATAATATCAAAATACAATTCTATTCTTTGCAATAAAACAATAGGAGATTACATCAATAACGCGTTACGGCTTCCAAGTCAAATGTAGACTTACACACTTATCCCACGTCATTAAACATTCATTGTATCCTAAGCTTTATGCCTGCGCAATACGGCTTAATTCAAACCAAAATTAGCCAGACTAATGTGTGGAGTGCGTACAAACTTCCTCCAAAGCTTTTGGGTAAGGGTCGTAGGACAAAGTTCTATAGAAAAGAGAGACTGATGGTCTATTGCTATTGTTAAACTTCCAGGTGAGAATAAGCCTTTATTTTATTGCCCTTTTTCGATTAAAGCTACAGGTAATGTGTTGTTTTACAATGGACTTATTTGTGAAGGTAAACTTTGTAGAAAATAAATAAATAATGTTGGACAATCCACTCGGCATCAGCTAGCCCCAAGCTAAGCAGAACTTGTGTTATGGTTACTAGATGACTGATATACTTAATACAATACTTACATACATTTTTTTGATTAAACATAGAAAATACCCAGAACACCCGAAATAAATATTTGCAGATCGTACAAATATTTATCCCAAGGCATGAATCGAACCCGCAACCTCCTGCGTCGCAGGCGCACATTTGCCCACCGCGCCACATCGGTGCGGTTATTGCGCACATAGTTTTTTTATAGAAAAATCTAACATTCATTTAAGACCAGATTTGAACCCACATTAGAAGGCGGGGTCACTACTATTAGACCCCCGGTGCACTTTAGATAAGGTGTACTTATTTATTAAGCCACGGCACAGCATCTGCCTACACTTTGACCTTATCGAGTAACCAGTCATGACCTAATTCTATATTGAACTCGATAACCTTTTACGACCTAAATATAATCTGGTAGGATCACCTTGCAAGCTCTGACGCGCTCAATATAGTTGCTAAAAAATATACATCCAACTTGATTTAAGCTTATTGAACTTATAAAAATGTACAAAAGCTAACTTATATACATATCGCCATACCTATAAAAGTTATTTAAATTTAAATATTGCTCAAAATTAACCATGTCACTGTTTGTCATTGCCTATTAGTAGATGGGAATATTTTATTTTATAAGTAAAGAACTTTATGACTTGTAGGGAATTAGAACCAAATTATAAATTAAGTGGCTGGTTGTAATTTGTCGTTTGGGTGAGTATTGTCTTTTGGACGCTTTTCCTGCTTCCTGGAAAAGCGTTTATAGTTAACTGTTGTAGACATTTAATTATTGTGAATAAACGTTATTTTCCTATTACTTTGCTTTGAGGCCCAATCCTTGTAACTTTTGAGCTGAGATGAGATTGAAACAAAAAATTGATTTTTAAAGTCGGGTTTTGTCTGAAATGTCAGTTTCAAAGAATACTATTTGGAGATTATATATTATATTATACGATCGAAACTTGAATTTACCTATATTTTGTTACGAGAATTTATTGAGCCTCTGGGAATGTACGGGTTGCCTTTAAAATTGCGCGTTCTACGGCTGAGATGATCATTCTACAAAATGTAGGTAGGTAGCTTGTACAACTGCACTAGAATGTATAATTCGTAACTTTCAAAACGATTTCAAACCCTTCTAGTAAACTCTTAAACTGTAAAAATTATGAAATTTGTTCATAAGTTCACTAATTTTTTTAGTTTTTGCCCTAATATTAATTGTGTTGCTGTAAAAACATTCTGTAAGTTACGAATTGTATACATTCTAGTGCAGCTGACTGTACATACACGCGACATCGATGCATAATCCTGGATTAATTATTAGCAAGCGCGTTTACGGATTACTTACTCGTATTACAGTATATTAGAGAGTATTAATTTACCATTGCTTTATGGGTTTATGACGACCAAAGCTTGGAGTAGGTAATTTGAATATCATTTAAGTGGTTGTTTGCAACCATGGTTATAGAAACCGGCTCGAGCGACGATTAAACGTATGAAACGCATAAATTCGAACTTGAATACAAAGGCGATTGCGTGATACATATAAACAATATGTATGAAATAGAAAGAAACATGACTTTGATTCCCAGCAATTTTTTTTTTATACAACTTGCTGATGAAACAAGCAGATGGCCCACCTGATGTTAAGTGGCTACCATCACCTATAACAAAGCATTGCCTCGTAGGCCTCGTTAGTAACGTCACCTACGATACACTACTCAGCGTCCATCAACCTGAGGCATGCAGGTGTTAAGTCTCGTGTGCCTGTAATTACACCGGCACCCACATCCTTCAAACCGGAACACAGCAAGCTGCTTGGCGGCAAAAATAGGCATGGCAGAATAGAGATCGAATCAGATCTTTTAGGGCCAACCAAGTCGCACCAACTTAAGACTATTTGAGGATGTCTAAGTAGGTAATATTATATTTGATACGTAGGTACCCATATTTTGTGGGAGTACTAACTCCCACAAAATGCGGGTTCCATGCAAGACCGGTTGCAAATCCATCGCCACTTACATAAAAAAGATACTCAAAATTAATTAATGAAGTCATACCTGAAAGTTTCAACGTATCACTCAGTTGCAGTGCTATTGAGAAAGTTTCTTCGTTAGAGATGTACAGAGACAATTCAAACTGTAGGAGAGCTTTCATTGTGGCTGCATACTGAATTTCACATCTCAAATTAATTACCAAGTTTCTGCTAGCTCTTCAAGTTATTGCAGACAACCAAGAAATACTATAGTTCAAAACTTTTGAAGACCGCTTTATTACTTACTTACTTGGCTAAGCAAAATACCTATAGATAGATTTAGTAACAATTATTAGCTGATCCGGTGAACTTCATAACGTTTTTTATATATAAATCATGCCTGAGACAGAGGGAATATTACAAAAAAAAGTTATTCAAATCGGTCCAGCCGTTTTTGAGTTTTAGTTGGCTCCGCTCGCTTGCCGAGTACGCACGTCTCTTCGCCCGCTCCGAGCTCCCGCTCGGACTGCCCCGCCGCCGGCCCCCGCGCCCGCTGCCCGCCCCGCATCGTGCTACCGGCGCACAGTGTAGCTACCTGTGCGTCGCTCCGTGGGATAGGCCTTGCCTATCCGCACTTTTCAGTGCGCCTGCACTTGTTTCTTTGCAAAACGTCCTTTTCAGGACGCTTGGTTTCTGACTATAGCAAGTACCGAAACAACGTCCTTCTCAGGACGCTTTGGTTTCTTGACTATAACAAGTTCCGTCACAACGTCCTTTTCAGGACGCCCTGTTTCTTGGCTATAACAAGTCAAATCCACCTTTTAGTGGTCAACCAAGGGATACCTTGCGGTGTTATACGAACTTGGTTGGGCGTGGACCCGGAGCGTCGGTTTTCCTCCTTCAGAGGAACGCCTAATCCGGACGGGTCTGGAACCACCGGCCTTGGGGGATCTCCTAGTCGACTGTCCAGACCTATTAGGACACACCCTACTCGCAAGAAAAAAAGCGGCGAGTAGGACACGCGAGTTAGGTAGGACACTGAGGCCTCACCCCTTCCTGTCTATCCCGGCGGGAAGGTCACTCACATACACACCTCCTGAGTGTTTCCCCTCAGGAGGATGGAGCAGCTGGTTCTCGGCGACCTCACCAGCCTGGAGGATGCCCTTGTGCTCATCCGGGCGGTGATTCGTCGGTTCCCGCAGCTTCTGACCGAATTAGCGAAGGAGCCGCCTTCTGCAGTTCCTCCCGCGACCCGCGCCCTCCCGGCCCTTCAGGCCAAAAAATCGCGCAAGACACGTTCGGAGACCCTTCAGGCCTCCGACGTATCTAGCGACGCCTCCCCGGCCCCTACGGCACCCGCGTCAAAATTGGTTTCGGCCCCTAAGGCATCCGCGCCGCGTAAAAATCCTTCGGCCCTTATGGCAGCCGCGCCTATAAACAAATCGGCTCTTAAAGCACCCGCGCTCCCCTCTCCGGCCCCTCAGGCACCCGCGAACCGCGTAAACACCGCAAAAGCCCTTCAGGCGACCTCTGCCGTTGTAGTGGCCGACTCACCCCGCTCCCCCTCACCCCTACCGCCTCGCCCTCGCCCCCGCCCCCTCCCCCGCGCTCGATCCCTATCGCGCTCTCGCTCGCGCTCACCAGCGCGCACCCGCTCTCGCTCGCCTATGCGTATCCGCTCGCCCATCCTGAGCTCGAGATTGTCGCACGACAACTCTTTCGAGTCCATGGATGCGGCTCCTAGCCTCCGCTCTATTCAGACGGAGGGTTCCTCTTTCGCGGCTTCACCGCATTTCTCATCCGAAGAGGATGAAGCCGCCGGCTTTACGGTGGTTGGCTCTAAGCGGAAGAGGCCTCCGGCCAAATCTGCTTCCTTGCCTCCCGCTAAGGCTCAGGCCCTCCGCCCTCCTTCCCCGACCCAACCTTCTCAATCGGCTCCTGCCGATAAGAAGGAAAAGTCCCCTCCTCCCATTTTCCTTCGTCAGAAGGAAAAATGGGACCACGTTTCATCCGCCTGTAAGGCGATGAACATCCCATACACCCATGCCCGTAGCACCCGGGATGGGATTAAAATTCAGCTGCCCTCAGCAGCGGCTCACCGCAGCCTCACCTCTGTCCTCCGTAACGAACGCATAGGTTTCCACACCTATGCGCTCGAAGACGAACGCCTTCTGCGTGTCGTCATCCGCGGCCTCCCTGCGGAGCACTCCACGGAGGTGATCAAAGCTGACCTCCTCCTGCAGGGCTTCCCCGTCAGGGAAGTCCATCGCATGTACGGCGCCAGATCAAAGAAGACCTTTGATCTGGTACTAGTCGTACTCGACCTAACTAAAGAGGGCAAGGCCATCTTTAACCTCAAAGCCGTCAACGGCCTCTCAGGCTTATCGGTAGAGACTCCTCACCGTAACGGCACCCCATCCCAATGCCACAGATGCCAACTTTATGGCCACTCTGCGCGCAACTGCTTTTCCCGACCGCGCTGCGTCAAGTGCCTGGGTGACCATGGCACCGCTGACTGCAACCGCTCTCGAGACGCACCTGAGCCGCCTAGTTGTGTGCTCTGTCAGGCTGTGGGACATACCGCGAACTATCGCGGCTGCCCCATGGCCCCCAGAGTGAACAAAAAGGTGGCACAGAGGACGCCCGAGCGCGTAGCGCCTCCCAAAACCCCGCAGTACTCCAAGTCCACCCCTAAGGTGACTGTAGTACCCGCGCCAGTCCCGTCCCACAATGCGTGGAGCCGTCCCCTCCCTACCTCCAACTTTGCCCGTCAGGCAGTTCCCCTCCTCCGACCCCAGCAGCCGTTCATGCCTGCGTACGGCTCCCCGCCTGTAGCCCTCCGACCCTCCTGGTCGAGCTACCCACCCGGTTTTGGATACGGAGAAGGCCACTACTCCGATCAAGTCAATGATTTCACTAGAAATCTTCAAAATTTACGTGATCCGATACAAATTGCTAATTACATTGCCCAAAACGACCAACTGCTTAGGTCCCTCCGTTCCCCCTCCCGCGTACAAAACAAAAAACCAATATGTTAGTACAAAAGGAGAGACTAAAACCCCATTCCGTCACCGTAGCGTTTTTCAACGCTAGCGGTTTAAAAAATCAACGCGACTTAGTTCACGACTTTTTGACCCGTCATCAAGTCGATATCATGTTAACACAGGAAACATTCCTAAAGCCCTCTATTAAAATCCCCCGAATGGCTAACTACCAATCCATCCGCAATGACAGAATAGGCCAAAGATTAGGCGGCACCCTGATCTATTTCAAAAGGTCTCTGCATTGCATCCCATTAGACACCCCTCCCCTGTCCAATTTAGAAGCCTCTGTCTGCAGGCTAGCGATGACCGGTCATCCATCGATCATCATAGCCTCTTGCTATCTTCCCCCATCTAAGACCATGCTCGAAAGCGATTTAAATTCACTCTTTAGCTTGGGAAGCTCAGTCATTCTGGCTGGAGACTTCAACAGTAAAAATATCATGTGGAATTGCCACGTCACTACCCCGAACGGCAGGCGTCTTGAGAGCGCAGCCGATGCCCTTAACTTCGATGTCATCCCTCCGATGACTCCCACTCATTATCCCTTTACTGTTGGGTATAGACCCGACACCCTAGACATGGCGTTGCTTAAGAATGTAACTCTCCGGTTACACTCTATAGAAACGCTACATGAGTTGACGTCAGACCATCGACCTGTCCTCATGCGTCTAGGCTCCCCTCCCGTCTCGACCCCTCCTACCAAGACTGTGATGCAATGGCATAAACTCGAGAAAGCTCTTGGGTCTATACATTCACCCAGCTTGGATAGGATCCCTGACGATATTTTATCCCCCGATGACATTACCGTTGCCGTCGACTCCCTGACCAACCATGTCACTACCGCTGTAAGCGGACTGTCGAAACAGGTACCGGCGGCGGGTGACCACCGCTGGGCCCTGCCAGACGATGTGAGACGGTTGATCACGGAGAAGAATGCCGCGATCCGTCGGTATAGCCGTTGGCCTTCCGACCTTAACCGGCATAGGCATCGTGTAGTGGAACGGAATCTTAAGAATCGAATCCGCGACTTTAGGGACGAACGGTGGGACGCAAAGCTCTCCGGGATCGAGCCAAGCCATCTGGCTTACTGGACGCTTGCTCGATCCATGAAAGCCGACAACGTCTCCGTTATGCCCCCTCTTTCCCGACCCAATCAGACCCCCGCATTCGAAGACGATGAAAAGGCCAACTGCCTAGCAGAAAGCCTCGAATCGCAATGCTCCCCTAGTCTCGCTCCCGTTGACCCTGAACACCTCGCTACGGTGGACAGTGAAGTCGAACGGTTAGTCTCTCAGCCCCCTAGCGCTCCTCCTCTTCCCCTGATTAAAGCCTCTGAGGTACAGACGATTATCAAGGGTCTCCATCCGAGAAAAGCCCCTGGTGCTGACGGCATCAGCAACAGGGTGCTTAAGAATTTCCCCACCGTCCTTATTTACCTCCTAGTCAGCATCTTCAATGCGGCTATGGCAACTTGCACTTTCCCCGACTCTTGGAAGGAAGCCACCGTTATTGGCATCCCCAAACCAGGCAAAAAGGCTACAGAGCCTTCTAGCTACCGCCCCATCAGTCTCCTCAGTTCCCTGGGGAAAATCTACGAGCGACTCCTTCTGAATCGTCTCTGGTCCCACGTTACCGAGCTCAAAATCCTACCCGATGAGCAGTTTGGCTTCAGAGCTAGACACTCTTGTCCCCAGCAAGTGCTCCGCATCACGGAGCACGTGCTCTCTCGATTTCACCATACCTGGCCGGCAGATACTGGTGCAATCTTTCTCGATGTGGCGAAAGCTTTCGACAAGGTCTGGCACAATGGCTTGATTTACAAGCTATCCAAACTCGGAGTGCCAGACAGGCTCGTGCTAATCTTACGAGACTTTTTACTCAATCGAAGCTTTCGCTATCGCGTAGAGGGTACCCTTTCGGACCCTAGACCTATCAGAGCTGGTGTCCCTCAAGGATCCATTCTCTCTCCCCTCCTATATACGCTGTACACCAGCGACGTCCCTCGCACCCATCAGGTGGAAATAGCCCTATTCGCCGATGACACAGCCCTGTACACATCCGATCGGAACGCCGATCGGGTGTGTATAAGGCTGCAGAAGGCTCTCGATGCACTAGGTGCATGGTTCCGTAAATGGCGGATAGAGGTTAACCCGACGAAAAGTGCCGCCGTGTACTTTTCAAAGGGTAACCGTAATCCTTCCAGATCCGTCACTCTCTTTGACGAACCCATTCCCTGGGTGAAGTCAGCTAAATACTTAGGCGTAACCCTTGATTGTCGTCTATCCTTTGTCAAACACGTACGCACTGTACGTAACCGCGCCAAATTTATTCTTTCGCGCCTCCAGCCACTCGTATGCAAGAAGAGTAAAATGTCTCTTAGAAATAAGTTGACGCTTTACAAAACTTGCATACGACCTATCATGACTTACGCCTCCGTAGCGTTCGCTCATTCGATCAATTTAAAACCCCTCCAAGTAGTTCAAAATCGATTTTTGCGCACTATCACGGGTGCCCCGTGGTACATGCGTAATATCGATCTTCATCGAGATCTCGAACTCGAATCTATAGCCGAATTCATGAAACGCGCCTCCAGGCGGTTTTATGATTCGGCTCCCCACCATCCGAATCCCTTAATTAACTCGCTACCCGATTATCCAGTAGATCCGCCCGTTAAACGTACCCTCCGTAGACCTAGACACGTTTTAGGTGACCCAGATGACACGATCACCGCCGCGAATGCGGCGGAGGTCGCTTCATCGAGTCCGGACACAGGAAACACTCCACAATCACACCGACCCCGGCGGCGGGGTCGAAGACGTCTCCCCGTTAACGCCCCTTCAGGGCGAAGAGTCTCTCCGTAGCTCCCTTCTCCGGCAACAGCCCAAGCCGAGGTCCGTACCTAAGTGGTGCCCTTGTGCTCGTTGCCAACAAAACCAATTTTGTAATGGCGTAGCGCCTTCTGCGCTCGCCAGTAGCCCGGTAACGCTGTCGGAAATCGCTAGGCGATTATACCAGCATTTTAGTCCGTTCGAAAAAAAAAAAAAAAAAAAAAAAAAAAAAATGAGTTTTAGCGAGACTTACGCACAGGAATTGATTTTTATGTATATATATGGTTATAGTTAAATTGTTACTATCAAAAAAAACTCGCTACCGTGTAACAAGCTATATATTTGTTTTGCATAATAATACTAGCAAAGTGCGCGCAACATCGTCCGCGTAAAGTTATTTTCTTACTTCAACCCCCGCTGTACGAATTTAGGGGTTAAATTTCAAGAATTCTTTTATTAGTGTACCTTAACGCACCAAGACAAAATCTGAAAATTTCATATCTCTACCACCAGCCGGTACTTCTACGCCAGGAATATATCAAGCTATACCAATTACAAGAATCTACAACGCACAAATTAAATAACTAGTCGTAGGGACTTGAAATTTTTGGGGTGTATTCGTCTTGGCACGTAGATGTGTACTAAAAAAGGGAATTTCTGAGATTCAACCCCTAAACAGCGGGAGTTGATGTTTGTATGAAAATAACTTCACGAGGACGAAGTCTATATATTTAAGTAGCTGTTTACCCACCAACAAAGATTACAGTGTATATACTCTATTATGTGGTTTTTATTCCGACTTCAAATACTTACAATAGAAAACTTGGTAATTTATTGAAAACACTGTTGTAAACAAAAAGTTAGAAGTCAGCGGTTATAAGAAATGTATTCAGTAAAGCCTCTTTTCTTATTCCGTTGTTCTATACAGTCGGAAAAGTTACTGATTTATAATTCAGTGACATACAACTTCATGCCTTTGTCATAGTTGTACCGTTTTACTGGAGGCTGGAGGCTGTGTGGAATTGAAATGGTTTCATTCCGTGCTAGAAATAAACTGGTTTTTCTAGGTTTTTGTACGTATTACGGTTTCGTGTTTTGGTGCCTAGACTTACCTAGATTTTACCCTCGTGATTTTATTCATAAAATGTCTTTTATCCTTGAACTGGTGAATAATAAAATGCAAAGGAAATAGTTTTTGGGATGATATAAACATCTTTGTGATTTCCTTGAGTGCAGGCTTAGATCATTTACTCTCAAATGATCTAAGAGTGCAGGTAAGCACTATAACAATAAGCTACTCACAAAAAAATTCCTTGAAAATATTATGTTTTCAGCAGAAAACCCTATTGTTTCGGATCAACAACAGGCCTGAACTACCTACATGCACTCGGAAAAACTCGTATAAAAATTCCAATTATTTTCGTTCGGTATTCATGGAAACTGGCCAAACATGGTTTTTGTATGTATAGGAATATTATTGGAAATTTTTTATATTCGGTATAATAAAACCGAAGAACAAGGCTTCTAGTAGTCTAGGAATACAAGTTTCAAATTTCTTTCTCAGTAGGTACATTAGGGCTTGTGGTTAATGCGTCGTCTATATATCAGTCGGTTAGTCAGTCATTCAGTCAGTCAGGATAAAGATATTATATCTTATAATTTTATACAAAATATAGGCTTCGACGCGTCACGACACGCAGTGCGGGGAGATAATGTAATTCTTCAATATTATGCCTCAGATACCTAATTACATCACAGATGCAGAGGTATCCGTAAACAGTTACTCTTGAAACTGCAGATGTAAATAATCTACTGTAGATATCCTGTTTGGAACACCTGAAATAAGGCTGTGAACGGCTTCAGTGTGTTTTTTTATTTTGGCATGTCGAAAAGTTTTCTATTTGCTTTTGTAGCTCAACATTTGGTTGTCTGAACCGCTTTTGAGAGCGCAGGTATTTTTTAGCCTCCTAACAAAACATGTACTAACTCTGCGAGTAGGTAAAGACCCCATGTACGCCGCTATGCAGCACGGTAGAGGATTTTCCTTTGCCAATGAATTTTTATTTCATATTTTCGTTTACGACTCGGACCAAAAGAAGCATACATTTTTCGGATAGATTAAAAACTGTTCCCAAACCGCTCGCAGACGTTTCTCCGGTTCAAGTCATAAAAGTTTACTTTAAAGTTGTCATTCATTAGTGAGAGTATTCTGTGATTGAAATAATTCATGGAGCTAGCAGAACGGCAGAAAATTGTGAACAAACTTCCCTCGACAAAGGCATTTCAAAGTAATCCTTCTTACAAGTCCACCAAAGTCGTAAACCTACGTAATCTCAGAAAGCATTGACCGTCATATTCTAGTCATACATCGCCACTGACACAACTCTTCCGTTGACCAAATAGAGAAAAATAGCAAGTTGTTTTACTTCGCTGACAGCTGTCAATGTCTGAGGTTGCCATCTTTGATTTCTCAGCTTCTAATTTTTCTCAGTAGTAATGTGGTGCCTCTATAACTAAGCGACACTATACGTTATGTGACTATTAGGCTAAAAACTCTATTGTGTGTTTATCTGTACAACCTCTGATAACCTAGGTTATACTTGAAGTACTGTGAATGGTTGTTCACGTGATAAAAAGAGAATTGGATCATGTTCACCATGGTATATTTGGTTATTTAATCATGATTGTACTGAAACTAGACAGTTTCCATGGCGTTTTTACCTATATTTCTTGAGGTCTTAGCGAAGAACTTGTACTAAGAAAGGAACCCCGTAAGGTTAACTCCAAAAAGGTTCAGCGAGGATTAAAGACGGCATGAAAATAGCTCGTAGACAAAGTTGCGCGCGTTTTGCTAGTGCTGAATATTTGTGTAAAGTAATATGTTCAAACTCCTTTTTATATTATTAGACAAACAGTAAGTGGGAGGTCCTTATTATAGCAATTTCCGAAACCTAAAGAGTCGTGTCCCGCTTATGTTGCAAGGGTCGTCAAGACGTGCGTCGGTTTTAGGAAAACTAAGATCTTTTTTCTTTCACTCTATCAATCCCGTGTGTAAGCTTCAAGGAAACGGATTACTGATATTAAAAAGTTATTGACGTAGCCCTAACCCACGTCTCAATAACTTCAGCTCCACATGTTAATATTTTAGAAATGACCTTGTACCCTTATCAATAATGTTGCCCTTTTAATATGCTTCTTAAAATAAACTAAAATAAAATGTCATTTTAAAGGATTGACCTCAGCTAAGTTAGTAGTAGCTCTGCTTTCTGTGCTGTAAGTTGCGGGTTCTATCCCATCGATCGACAAATATTTGTGTGGTGAACATAGATTTTCTGTCTGGTTATCCGTACTTAAATAATAATGTGCAATTATGTGTTATGAGCGTCCAAGATTTAGATACGGCTACTACGAGTTTTCCCAGATTTTTACCCTACGAGTTTTACCCTTTGGGTACGGAACCCTAAAAACTAGACTTACTTACTCAGTTACACGAAAAGTTACCTACGTTTTGTGGTTCCAAATTGCGTAATATTTCACCTAGCGTACCATCTGTCTGTTCCTAATGAAATACGTTAGACATCATGATTTCATATTAAAAACCCAAAAAACCCCACTAACTCTTTTCAGCATCATTGGACCCAGAATGTGCACAGCTTTTACAAAGAGATATTAATGTCCAACTTTTTTTTCCAATTTTCCTCTTGAATGACTTGTTGAATGAGAGTGTTTTTTGCCATTTCGCGGAGTTTAAAATATCTTTAACGAAAGGCATTATTTTTCTGAGAGAATTTTTCTGTGTTGGTTTTGACAGATTCTAACGACGAGAATTTCGGGTGAGGTTTTGATGAATTATCGGATTATATTTTTAGGGATTTAAAGTTCGACATGAAATACAAAAACTCTGTCTGTTCATTTGTCCTATTACAGTACAACTTAAATAGTAACATACTGTTTTAGATAAATTGTTTAACCTGATAGTTTTTAACTCTGTTGTACTGATAGAACACTAGCAGTTGCCCGCGGCTTCACTCTCAATTTTGTTAATATAAAATGTCTAGGCTCTAAAACTAGGGTTTGTTCAGTTTTTTTAGTTGGCTTGCGTTTTTTTTAAAGTATAAGTAGGTACCTACTCCGCGATCTATGTTTATTCCGAGTTTCACTCAAATAGTATAATTATATAAAAAGTTGTTAACGCCTTGGAATAAATCTTGTTTTGCGGGTGTTCTGGGTATTTTCTGTGTATAAAAAAATATTTATGTATGTAATGTATTGTATTAAGTATATCAGCCATCTGTACCCATAACACAAGCTCTGCTTAGCTTGGGGCTAGATGATGCTGTGTGGATTTTCCAACATTATTATTATTGACTAAACAATTTAAAAAAAATTAATCGTACTTTTTTTTCAGCTGAGACGAGATTGAAAAAATAATGTGATTGTTACAATTGGGAATATCTGAAATGTCAGTCAAAAAGAACATTATTGGAGATTAAAACGATCAAACTTAAATTTGACCATTTTTGTCACGAGAATTGAGCCGCAGATGAATCCTTAGGTCGCTAAGAAATACAATGCAGTCAGAATAACGAACACAAGCTACCCGGTTCCACCTAAAAATAGAAGACGAAAACAAACGTGTAAAAGTAAATCAATTCCCCTTATTCGATTTCCAGCCTTCGCTACTAAATATTCAGTGGCTGTTCATTGCTGGAGCAGGCGGTGAAAACCCACACTATTTCCTGAAAAACTAGTGTGAAAAAATCCAGGCGGTAAAGCATCGGTGGTCTAGTATAGGAGGTGACCCGGTTGTCTGATTCTAAGGTTATGGGTTTGAATCCGGTCGAGCCCCAATGGATTTTTCTATCGAAAGGGGTACGCAACTTTGAAACGGTGACCTGGTGAAGGAAACTAGTTAATATTCTGGCAGCGGCGTTACGCTTGCAACCTCTGATGTCTAATGGGGATACCATTAGACATTTTCAAAGATACTATCTTCTGATCTGGCGGGATATCTACCGTAACTGGGGCTTAAAGTCGTGAAGCTCAAAGGTATTCAAAAAAGCCCCGAGGGTTATAACAACAAAACCCACGCCTAAAACTATATTGCGATTTTAAATTACACTGTCCTTTGTGTATACGAGCTCGATTTCCGAGTGAATTTTGTATACAGTCATGAGAACTCTCAACACGCCCGTTAGAGACTCTTATTGGGACTCCATCTAAAACATACACCTGAAAACTAGCTCGTAATTTTTTTTTTTTTGCAATCAATTTTTTTTTGTGGCATGTCCGTCTTGCGGACAATTTTGCCAATGTCAAGTGGGTTGAATAAAATACTTCAGTCAAGTCGAGTCGGTAAAAAAAGTAAAGTCAGCCGTCATCGGTTTTAAAGAAAAAGATGGCGTTTTTCTTCAAAACCAAAGGGAAACATTTTCGTTCAAATCAGGATGCCTCATAACACACTTTCATTTCAATTGTTCACACTTGTGCTAAGACCTCAAGTAATGATGGTTAAAAAACCGCCAAAATTACCCAACAGAACTTAAAATAACACTAGAAAAACAATTTAGATGAAAATACAATGTTGCTTCCAAAGATGACAGAAAACGAATCCCCTGAGTCAACTCTTCTTCTTCTTCTTTTATTATATGGCTTTTCAGCGGCTGAGGGTTGCCACGAATTTGCCAACGTCAAGTGTTTACTAATCATAAAACAAAAAGGCGGAGATACTCACTGCTTTGTTACCAAATTGTAGACATTACAGTTTACATTTTGACAACCTGACGAGCGAGAATGACACATGTTGATCATTATGATATCTACTACAAAAGCTATGTATTAGCTATGTTTTAAATCCCTGATCATCCCCATGACACGAGGATGCGCTAACCCAACTCCATCGATGCTTAATCCCACTATGCAAATAACTCTTATGGATATATTAATTTGTGGAAATTTTTTCTTAGCTCCAAACTAAGCATAGCTTTTACTATGTGAATTAGATAACTAATAGAATACTTATATGCGGTTCTTTTTATAAATAGCGATACATATAATACATATAACACCCAGATAGAGAACAAACTTATGTGGATATTAATACGGTACTTTAACGGCCGAGGCAATCTAATCTTAAGTTATAGCACTGTAAAAACTAATAAATAGTGTTCTGTCAATTTGTAAAGGTCTATAATCGGATAAAGAAACAAAACGAGCATTAGCTCGTTTTGTTTCTTTATCTCCAATCGCCCATTCTACCCTAATTGTATAAATAAACCAAGCAAATAAGCTCGCACAAGGTAATGAGAGAAAATCAATTTGATTTGTCCATCAATAGCTACTTAGTCTGGAATACCTGTAACAGGTAGGCTGAGGCAGGGCGGGCGGCAGTGCATTCGCAACCGCCGCCCGAGACGGTCGCCTCTTACTCCCGGAGCAGTGGACCTGTGGACTTTCAGTGTTGGCTCGAGTCTAGTGCATGGTGGTTTTTTTTTGTGTTCCTTTATTGACTGTCACCAGATGAAGGGTGTCTGAGTGGAAGGTAAATATTTGCTAATTTAATTTTAATATAATCTATATACTTAATTACTACATTATTTATCAATATTAAAGAGTAATTAATTATGCAAATTGTATACTCAACTACGTGTTTTCTATTTTTAATAATTATATTTTTTTATTTTATAGTAAGCTTTGAAATATATTATACCAAATATAACGAAAAAATTATAAACACAAAAAAATTGGGTTTAATAAAAACGAAATAGCTACTTATTCTAACTTAAAAATAATTCATAATAATAATATAATGCTATGAACTTATAGCTCAATTTAATATCACATCGTTATAGAGTAATTACACGATAGATTACAAACATTTTTCTTGTACCGTAAAAGCGTGAAAAGTGGAATATTTAAAGTTTCCGGTATAATAGTGGTTAATAGAATAATCGTAGTTAGTTAACAAAGACTTTCGTAGGCGTACTTGTTGCTTTCTACATTTACAAAGGCATTGGGTTTTCTTAGCTCATTAATTATTACAGGCTTCAGGTTATTTGGCTACCTTGTGAATATTTGATCTTGATCATCTTCACAGACTTACTGACTTGCAAAATCAGTCTTATAGTTATAAACGAGACTGTAGTAAAATATGCCAGATAGATTAGCTCATAGCACTTTGTCAGTACGGTCAGCGATAAAAGAAAAGGTTTGTAAAGTTGAAATCTAAACCAGATATAAAAAAAGTCTGCTCAGCAGAGTGGTAACCGTAAGCTCGATAGTTTTTTTACCTAATCATCTGTAAGCTAAGCTAAGCTCAGTCCGAAAGGACCTGAACCAACCTGAACAATGGATACGACGGGCATCTTCATACAAATCCGGAATTGGTTAGTATAATTTTTTATTAACACAATGCTATCTGTCAAGTACGAACGTAATTTTCGCGTCGTGATAGTTCGCAAACGTTGTAGTAGTAGTAGTTTTAGTAGTAGTAGAGCTCTTTGCGAAGGGCTCGTCCGAAGAAGTATTCACACCATGCCTACTTCTGCCGGCAAGCAGCTTCCTAACAATCGCTTGAGAGGGGTCCATGCACCAATAAAATAATTCTCTCTGCAGGTCTACCATAAAAAAACAATAGACGGAGGACGATGTGGCGTGATAGGCGAATGTCCGCCTGCGACGCAGGAGGTTGCAAGTTCGATTCCCGCCTTGGGATAAATGTTTGTACGATCTGCAGATATTTATTTCGGGTGTTCTGGGTATTTTCTATGTATTATAAAAAATATCTGTATATTAATTGTATTGTATTAAGTATATCAGTCATCTAGTACCCATAACAGAATCTCTGCTTAACTTGGAGTTGATGCTGTGAGGATTGTTATAATTATTATACTATTAAACAGCATTATAATAATTATTAAACAACATATTTATTTGTATAGGGAGTTTTGTCTTCAATCATTTATGATTTCCGGACGGAAATGTGAATATTATCTACCCTCAATTATATTAATTACATATTAACGGCGCAATAAATAAAATATTACCTACTGGTAGCGTTTAGTTTATAATTGTGAATAATTATTATTTAAACGTTTGTAACTGTTATTTAAGATTAAAGTAGTTTTGGTTATATTTGGAGCCACTAGGGTCTTCTTTAATATCACTATTACGAGAGTAATAATTTGGCGAGGGCGTGTTAAGTACAAGTGATAAAAGTAACCTTCAGTAAGGTTTTTAGTATTATGGAGAGCTTATTCCATGTGGAAAATATGAGAAAATGCTATCATTTGCTTGCTGATAAATAAATTTCGAGTATATAATCTCAAACGGTGAAGGTAAACATCATTAGGAACCCAGTTAGTATTGAAACAAGGGCTTACTGCAAAATTTGGGTGTGTAGGTACTTAATGTAAAATCTGGACTTACCTCTGACTACTCTTAGATATCCTTAAAGAGTTTCGAATAGGTATTTGGTACTATGGGGATCTACGGTACTTGGGGATTTAAGTTGTGATATTTTATTTATAATTGGTATGTACCAAATACATTTATGAAACAGTTGAGCTATCTACAGACCGTTGCAAACGATCTAAAGGTAGCTCAACTGATCCAGATCAGTGCCAATCGAAAGCGTTAATTTTTTATTATAATCAGTTTGAAGTCTATTAGTCTCTCCATATTTTATTTGAGAAATTTGCCGTTGCCACCAAGCTTGGCAGATGGATTGGTGTCAAATGCTGCTGCCTATCACCGATGTACTCCATCAGTCGTCTCTTGATACCCATGGGAGGTGATGGAGGGTCATATTGTATGCGCATACTACCACTGCTATACAATAATTTCTTCTGCATATTCTTCGTACAGTCTAGTATTAGCATAACATGATCTAAAATAAAAATGAAAAAATCAAATTTTAACTTATATAGTACGTTTAGGTTTAAGGACGTGTTCAAAATTTGTCAGTAACAAAGTGGCCCTAACTTAGCATTGCAAAATGCAATAACTTGCGCTGGTCTTCCGCTAGAGCCATTAAAGACTAAACAAAATCAAAACAAACAAACAAAGTGGACGTGAAACTATCAACAATTAAAAAACTAAAGCAAAACTACACAGCAGGAGACAAAAATGTAAATACTAAAACTTACTTATGAGATCGCACTACAACCTATCTGGCTATCATCACTATTTCAATTCAGCTGCATCGTGATAAGGTTTCATTTCAAATTGAAGCTAGTTATTCCTAAAACTGTTGAATAGGATTACAAGTTAGAGCAGTTACAAAGGATTTCTTTAGGGAGTGCTAATCTGTATTTTGGCTCTGTTCCAATGTTCACTGGAGATTAGACATAGACAGAATCCACGATCCCTCGCCGTGATTAAGTTTGTACTCTATTGTGGTTAATGTTTGCTGTAGTCTGAAATACGGTACGAGATATTAGGGATATTCGGGTTATGTTCATCGGGGAATTTATTAGGGGAAATATTTGAGCGTGACTTTAGACACATAAATTTACGCTTGAACCAATCGAGGGTATCCTTTCAGATATTCATGGGATTTTACTTATAATAGGCAACATAGCGTTGGCTATCTAGTGACCCTTTTGATCCTGATATCGTAGATACAAATCTCTTATTACGGAACACACAAAAGGATTCAATAAGCGGATGGGATGTATTATAAGGAATCGTTGACAAAAAACTTTTTTGAAGAAAACTTTGGAACAATTTGTTGTTTGGCACATGGTCCAAAACAACGGTCTCCAACAGCTAAATTGGACTCCTTTCATCGGATACTACGTTTTTCAGACAGACAACAGAGGAAACCAGTTAGTAGGTATTCTAGCAGCGGCGATGGGCTTGCAACCTGTCACGTATGGAATATCAACTACTGCAAAATGTGGGTATGTACCTAATGTACCGTCTGACTACCCCCCCATAGACATCCCCGAAGAATTTTGAGTAGGTATTTGGTACTGAGATATCGGAGGGGATATCGACTGTATTTCGGAATTAAAATCGTGATGCTATTTCTTTTTTTATTTCTTTTCTATTTTATTCAAACATTCCCTCTTGGACACGTAACGTAATTCCAAGAAAATCTACAAAGAGCAACGCAATATCGTTGGTATTATTGAGTTTATTCTTTGGCGAGATTTCTTTGCTTCACTTCATTCGCTGAACGATTATGTCGGCCATGGAAATATGTTCAATGTGTCGTATGTTATCTTTTGTATTGTTTGGGGAAAATAAAATATTAAACAGAAATAGTAGTAGTAGAGCTTTTTGTAAAAGAATTTGTCCAGGCAAGTACTATCATCATGTATATTTCTGTCAAGCAGCTTACTTCGGCTTGAAGGTTGTTAGTATCGGTGCAATTGTCATTAGCGCTACCCTGCGTCCACCAACCTAAGACAGCTTCATGTGCCTGTAATTTCACTGGCACCCACACCCTTCAAACTAGAACACAGCAATGCGATCATAATAATAATAATAAATAAGCTGGACAGTCCACACAGCATCATCTAGACCCAAGCTAAGCAGAGCTTGTGTTATGGGTACTAGATGACTGATATACTTAATACAATACATTACATACATAGATTTTTTTTATTATACATAGAAAATACCCAGAACACTCGGAATAAATATTTGCAGATCGTACAAATATTTATCCCGAGGCAGGAATCGAACCCGCAACCTTTTGCGTCATCACTGCTTGGCGGCAGAAATAGGTACGGCGGTAGTTTTGACGACCGATGTGGCGCAGCGGGCGAATGTCCGTCTGTGAAGCAGGAGGTTGCGGGATCGATTCCCGCCTTGGAATATATATTTTTACGATCTGCAAATAATTATTCCAGGTGTTCTGGGTATTTCCTATGTATCATAAAAAGATATAATATGCATATAATGTATTTTATTAAGGATATCACTCATATTATACCCATAACACAAGCTCTGTTTAGCTTGGGCCTAGATGATGCTATGTGGATTGTCCATCATTATTATTATTCTTTTCTTTCTTTAGTATCTTGCAAGTTAGTGGATAAGCAAAGGGTTTGCTCTGTTGAGTTTTGTGAATTATTGTCTAGCGATCCTAATAACTAAATATTTTAAGGCTAGGTTCACAAATTCGTACAGATTAATCAAGTATAGTTTAATTAAAATGAAAAAGGGTCCGGGAATTTAATTCTAATTCCCAAGACTATTCAAAAGAATACAGCTAACGAGGGCAACGTCACTTTTCATTTGGACGTAAAAATATAAAATTTCTTGTTTAAGCGTCTTGAATGTTACTCACTTTTATTTACCCTATTTAACTGTTAGAGCAGTTTATCAAAAGCATCATATTTCATAGGTTTACTGCAGTTATATTCTGAACTAAAGGAAACGCACGCAACATCGTCCGCGTGGAGTTACTTTCATACAAATTTCAATCCCCGCTGTACTATTTTGGGTACAGTTGAACATTTATACTCTGTGCATTTAGGGGTTGACTTTCGGAGTTTTCTTCCTTAGTACACCTCTACGCGCTAAGACAAATAAACCCTAAAAATAGCAAGTCTTTACAACCAGTGGTTTAGGATTTGCGTTGTCTATAATGTCAGTTAGTCAGACAGTCAGAACTTTTCAAGGTATATTTGTCTCGGTGCGTATGGGTGTACTAAGCACGAGAAATTCCCAAAACTCAACGCCTACACGAATGCAAGCTTATATAAAAATACGCAGGCGTTAGTAGACTTCTAAATACTGATGATGATGAATCAAAAACGTTTCGTTTGAACGTCAAAAATCCAAATTTTGAAATAGAGTATTAGACGCGTTCTTTGTGTAGGAAGACTAGAACTGTAGTCAGAGCTACTTCAAAAAGTTAGTAAATATTTACCTTAATACATGTTGTTAAGTATTTTAGAATTCCACACGTGATAGTTTGATAGACCGAAATAGTAGGTTGAGCCTAATCTACTATCTGGATGCATTAGAAACGCTTTAAGCGAAACGCATTAGGCGGCCCGACCGCGGTCAGCCAGGGGTCGTGTTTAATCTATTGTAACAACGATAGGTACATATATAATATATATCTGTACTAATATTATACTAAAAAGCCAATGACATTATGTATCTATTACTATGAAGTACCTATTATTACCATGCATATTTCTGCCGCCAAGCAGCTTACTCTGTGGGTGCCGGTGAAATTACAGGCACATGAGGCTCCAGTTTGCCTTAGATTGGTGGACATAAAAGCATTGTAGGGCACATTCCTAATAAAGAGGACGATGATTTAAGCGATAAAGAACGCGAACATTCATTCATTCGTATAAAAAAGGCAAGTATTACCTTACACAATCCTATCCGAAGAATGAATGTTGCTCGGCAGTCGGGCAATGTCTTCCACTGGGAAAGTAGAATTATTTAAACAGACAGAAGGTGAAGTCTGTTCGATCACAGGTGTTTTAAAAGAGCTGGTTCATATAATCTATGGTCCAGGATATCAATCATTTACTACAACTTTTTACTATAAGACATGTTTCGGTAGATGACCTTTTACCTATATACTTCGCTAAGAACTTGACCAATATAAACCGACGAAAACCGGCATAAGCGCAGACGGCAAGAGTCGGATTAGTTTTGAATAAAATTTTATTAATTAACCGAACTGTTTCGTTTTGCCTGTGGTTTGTTGAAGTGGTTCGATTTTGCAGATTTAAGAGGCAAAAACCAGCCGTTGTGCGTTGAATCGACCTACTCAAGGCGCCTACGCCAGTTGTTTAATTTAATTCTCTTAGTATCAACCTTTACGTTACAATATAATATGTAGTAGAGTTTTAGTGAAGGGCTCATCCGGGTAAGTACTACCATCATGCCTATTTCTGCCGCCAAGCAGCTTGCTGTGTTCCGGTTTGAAGGGTGTGGGTGTCGGTGAAACTACTGGTAGTCCAGTCATTTAAGCTTAAATTAGGTAAGAATCTCGGAATTCGAGATACCCAGCTGTAAGTCTGCAAATACTTGTGTATTGACACCCTAAAAGTTGTCTCAAAACCTACATATGGTAGGGTGTACGCAACTATTAAAATTTCAAGGTCAAAGGTCACAAAAATCTGTTCTTTGCGCATTTTTTGTAAATATCTCATTTCCTATGGGTTTTTTGTTATTGGTATGTATGAACAATATTGTAGAATACAAAATTCTCTACAAATTTTGTTTAACAAAATTTTTTATACGGTAAACCGTTTTTGAGATAGAGGGCGGAGAGCACGCGGTCACAGCATCACTTCAGGTCAATCGGTGCCTCCGGTCGACAACGCGCCATATATAGTTGATGAACCATCGATAAATCAATGATTTTAAATATTTGACAATTTTTATTAAGTAATATATTATATTTTATCATTTTCATCATGCATTAAATCTATATCTATTCAATAATACTGATATTTTATCCTTTTTTTCATGCATTAAATCTATATCTATTCAATAATACTGATAACCGTTTCCTAAAATTAAAAATATTCCCATTTACACTAATGACATTTTAAATAGAAAATAATTAAGTGCATCTTTTTTAAAATCTGTAAATTTTAAAATCCTTCCTTAACTTAATAAACCTGTGCAGCTTTCAAATATTCCACCAACAAGTGCAGCTGATGCTCATCAACATTTCAAACGTGTATATTATCAAGTTCAAACTTGGTTAGGGCATGATTTGGAACCCCAGGTATGAGGTTGGGCAATGCGAAACGATTTTCTATAAAATAAAGGCATGATCTAACTTGAACTCGTGTGTAATCTATTTATCCCAGAAATTTAATATTTGCGGTCACGTTCCAATAAGATGTGTAAGTAGTGAAGCAATAACATTTAAGATAGGCAATCATTCTAGTTCTAATGTGCTTTAATGGCTCTTGGAGTGGTTTCAGTCCTACACGTACGTACACCACAAATCTACACGCCACATATTTACTTCTGAAAACTTCTGAAAAAGTGCCATTGAACAATAGTGTCGTAGCTTGTTGGTCCATATAGTGTTAAAAGGCTACATCTGCCTGCCTCTGCCTGCCTAACTAATCTCGTATAACTTTCACAGCTGTTACAGCTTAGTTGATAGTAGCACTGCCTTCTACGCTATAGGTTTGTTTTAAAAAAAAAAGATTTTAATTATTATTTATATCAGCTCTCTAGTTCCCATAGTACCTACAAGCTTTTCTTAGTCTGGGGCTAGAGAGCGTTGCGTGGATGTTTGTCAATATTCTTGTAGTATCTTGTTGTACGTTGTTGCTTGCTTTTTGCTGGGGACTTCCCCCACCATGGATGGGAGCATGGGGGGTCGTGGGGGACACACGCCGTCAAGCAGCTTTCTGTATACCGGTTTGAAGGATGTGGGGCTAGTGATAACAGGCACATTAGGCCTGTTAGCTTTCAGGATGATGGACACAGAGTAAATCATCATCGGCACTTACCACATCAGACAATACGTTTTTTATAGCTAATGGTAATTATCTGACATTAGGTGGGCCATCTGCTTGTTTTATCTGCGAGTTGTATAAAAAAAGGAACTTATATTGAAGTAGAATTGTGATGTTAAAATTTCATAACCTCGGCAGAGGAATGGCCTGCGAATGTGTACGTAGCTAATGGAAGCGACTTATGCCGGAACTCAATAAAAATACGAAATACAAACACACCGAATTGCTGCCGTTTCTGAACCAATTTATAAATTCTGCTTTGAGCAACTGCTCATTTTGATGGCTTGAGGACAGCAAGAGTTTAGTGATGTCAAATTGGCTTGTCTTTCAAAACGCCATTTAGAGATTGACAAGATCGAAACTTGAATTTGGTGATATTTTGCTACGAGGATTGAGCTTCTGGAAAGCGGTATATGCTTTTATCCTACTGTTAGGTGTGTAACCTTACGTCGTTCCATCCGGTCCTGATGTAATTGAACCCAGAGAGCTACCACCGCCCTTACAATATTATACAACCACCAACTGGTAGTTTGGAGGTCTTAAATACTCACGTGACCACTCAGCCTTTATCTGTTTACCTTCTTTCCGCTTATAAAAAAAAATATTTATGTATGTTCCGCTAGTTTATTATATACATATCTTTAATATTTCTGGTTGGATGTGAACTCTATTCATGCACTTTTATCCTACAGGAAAATTAAAAAGAGTAGATTTGTTACCACCCGAAAAGTTACCATTAAATAGCTCAGTCGCTTTATCACTGGGTCATTAAACGATCCCCTTGACATTGCATTTGTTTCTGTCAGCAAATCTTTCACTGGTTTTTTAATCAAGTACTATAATTTATTGCAAAGTAAGCTCACGTTAGAAAGAATGCAACACACGATTGAAATGCCCAAGCACGGTAGACATCCTCTAAGTGTACAAATTAAATCACAGGCTAATTAAACTTAACACCAAAGGGCCTAGCAAAAGTAGAACTGACATTTGAGGCGTAAGCTTCGTACTGACATCCGAATTACATTGCACGACAGTTGAATAGTTAATACCGTGTAATGTAATTCCAAATTTAACACGATACACTTACGCCACAAATGTCATATTGATTCGCTCCCTGTAAGCCGCAAGGCAGTGCAACGTACAGTACATTCCTACAGTGTAAGACCTGCGGGGCAATGCTTTGGTAATAAGTGATGATTACCGTTTAGCATAAGGTGGGCTATATGCCTGTTCCACAAGCCTGTCCCACCATTTTTTATCAGTGGCTAAAAAAAAACCTAAATCTAGGCGTACACTATTAAAGTATAATGTGAGAACTTATCGCTGTAAGCAATTTCTTCCATACAACCTTATAAGTTACTAAGTTGTATAATAAAAAGATATCTAGGATCACTTTAAACAAACGTAAGAATAACTGATTACTGTCGAAATATAACAAAATAGGTGTTCTAAATGTTTATTTAAGCACTAGTAGCGCCATCTATTGTCATTCTATGATGTATATATAGGTTCGTTCGTTTAATAAAATATCTTTTATTCTGTCCAAAACCATAAGCACCTGCTTTTTTTGGTTATGGGCCCAGCACGCTTCCACTGCGCTTCCACTTTGTTTGTTAAAAGAGGCACACTTTTATAAGAAGTTATTCATAAACTCCATCCATGACCCCTTTACAGCAGAAACACTAAAAGATTTTAACCAGGATAAACATTTTCGTCGATGCCCGATCCACAATCCGTGCTAAAAGAATTATTAATAACCAAAACAAATGCTTGCCTAATTAATGTGGCTTTTGATGAACAACTGATGAAAATATAATTGACCATCCCAGTAGAGTGTTGCCGAGTAATTAACATACTTTCGCAAACGCATCTGGTTTGCAATTATGTACTTTCATATTATGTAGCGGTAGGTCGAGATTAAAAATAAATAAATATCTGGGGATATTTCACACAACAAAAAACTCTCAACTATTTTGTTTTATAAGAACAAGATGGCTGGTACAATCTATTATATTGGGTATAATAAAACCACTCCTGAATACTCCAGGAATGTGTGATGCAACCTATATACGACAATATACAACACTTTGTTATAGATGATAGGAAGTTTTTACACTTAAAATCAGGTGGTTTTTATAAAAAAAAACTAAACAGAACCATGCATCATGCTTACAGAATACAGTTTTATCTGATGTACTTACTAAAATGTTGGTTTAATCGTTTGACAATTTCCGATGACGTTACTGGGCCAATAGCGAGCGCGTTTATTGGTAACGAGCACCTTTGGTACGGACCTCGGCTTGGACTGTTGTTAAGGGAGGGAAACTACGGAAATTGTCTTTCCCAAGGAAAGGAGTCTTTGACCCCGCCGGGAGGATCAATGTGATTGTGTTTCCTGTGTACGGATCCGATGATACGATCACCTCCTCTTCCAAAAATGATCCATGGGAGTTCATACAGGGGTCCAATTTTATACCGGGACCAACACTGCTAAGGTTTTGACATCATTGTTAAGCCCGGGTCCCACGGCGCGTTGTATAGCGGGCCAGTCCGCGCCGCGCCGGACCGTCGGGCCATGGGAACGGTCGCATACGATGAAGCCTGTTGTAGCCTGTTGTCGCCCGTCCGATCCGTCGGGAGTCGGTAATTTCAAAGGCGCGGCGCGGCGCGGCGTGACGGTGCCTGCCATGGCCTGTGCGAGCGCGTCTGCGTCGGTTTTAACTCATTCATTTCCCCTACGGCGGCGCGTGCGCGTACACGCACACACGCACGCACTTAACATGTTGAACTGGTAGTAACGACAAGCCGGTACAGGCCGACAGACACCGTGGGAATGGCACGGCGCGAGACGCAATCAGCCGCACGGGTATCAACAGGCGTGGTACGATCCGGTCTGGCCTGTGATAACACGGGCCGTGGGACCCCACCTTTAGGAGGATTTTTTTTAATGTACAGTCAGCTGCACTAGAATGTATACAATTCGAAACTTTTAAAACAGTATCAAAATCTAATGGTAAACTCTTTAACAGAAAAAACTCAAAAATCGTGAAATTAGCTAATAAGTGCACTTATTTTTCGAGCTTCTGCCCTGTAAATATATATTGTAACGCTGTAAAGCCATTCTGTAAGTTACGAATGTATACATTCTAGTGCAGCTGACTGTACATATTGTATATTATTATTTAATTAATATTATTATTATCTTATTGTATATATTAAAACGCGCCCGACTTCGTCCACGTGAAGTTATTTTAATACAAACTTCAACCCCCGTTGTACCTGTTTCGGGGTTGAATTACGGGAATTCCTTGTTTAGTACACCTCACTCAAAGACGAATATAGCCTGAAAATGTCAAGCCTACGACCAGTACCTTAGCCTGCTCGTTGTCTTTATGTCAGTCAGTCAGGACAAAGATTCTTTTAGTTGGTTGCATCTATTGCCAGGGGTAATGGAAAACATTATAAAGTTTATGTGGCTTCAGAAGAGAAAATTCTTTATTTAACCAGAAAATAAAATAAATATGTTACATTTTGTAAAGTCGTAACTGTACCATCTGTCATGGGTGTAGTTGGAACATTGAATCGCTACATAAATCAACCGGGAAGAATAACATGACGTCACAAATGTTGGTGGTGTTTGCGTGACTTATAGAATCCTGCATTTTAAAATAGACTGCAAATAAAATTGTTCAAACATGTCGTATATTATATTTTATTTATTACCTGACACCGTTAGAGGGAGTAAAAAAGATTTAGTACGCACTCTTGATGAACGTTGTGTGGTAATGTAATAGTTATAGGCAGACGTAACCGCTCAACATCAGATGGACCATCTGCTTATGTAATAACTCTTTCTCCTAAAAATATAGATGCTTAGTTTTTGTAGAAGTTTGGGTTACAAGCCCATTACCGCTATTTGTACTTTTTTTATTGTAATATTTATTTACCGGTTTAATCAACTGCCCGCATTTTTTCAATAGAGTCCATTGGTTTAGCATTTCCTGCGATGTATGTAGTTTCTTTTTCAGTCTGGATGTTATATTATAACCGTCTGTTTCATAAAAGTCTCTGAAGTTTCTTCTTTAACTAAATTTGTCTCTAAGTCTGTTGTCATTTCTATTTGTTGACATGAAAGTAACACTGACTATATGATTTTATAGACTGTTATAATATCTAAGTTTTTATGAAATAAACCATAAGTATTTTATTTCTAGTTTCTAATAAACAAGCGTTGTTTAGTTGGGCAGTCTCGAGTTCTAACATTACGACTAAAACAAATTTCTGAGTAAAATGGTAACATGCTTGCAAAAATATTATTCAAAAGTCACTGAAGCAAACATACAGAAGTTTATTTATTCTGTCCAAACTAGTAACAATGCCCGGCTTCGTTTTATATGAGAATGCTTCAAAAATATATTGGATTTATTTTCTGAGCCGTGAACAAGGTTTCCGGGTCAAGAGTAAGCGCAGATTGATTAATAGTTAGTAATGTTTACAAATCATAAAGTTGGGAATTGTTGGTTTTACTGCTATGGTTTTGTGGTTTAGTATTGTGGAAAGTTTTGGCTACAGACATTCAATGTAACATAATGTTTCATTCAGAAATTAAAAGTGGAAAATAATAACTACATGGGCAATCAACCTTTATTTTCACGACGTTAACCTTTAGAAGTCCACTGCTGGACTATATAAGAAAAACCTATAGTTAACAGTCATAACGCGAAGGGTGTTAATTATGGATGTGGATGGTTATAAAAGTTGAGGTAGACCAAAGAAAAGGTGGATGGATTGTGTCAAAGATGATATGAGCAAGAAAGGAGTGAACACAGAGATGACGACTGATAGACGAGAGTTAAAAAAAAAATTCTTCACTCTCAAACCGTGAAGAAAAACATCGTGAAAAAAACCCGCGGCTTAGTCAGCTCCGCGAGAATTGATCATGACTTCAAGTGTTGAGCATGACTTTCCTGTGGATGAGGCCGACTAAGCTATGAGGATGGGACAGGTGCTGGACAAGCCTAATTCATCTAAAATCCTATCCCAGGCACTAGTGTCCTTTAAATAGAACCAGAGTGAAAATATGCCCCTGACGCTGCAAAAATCATCACAATTTTGCATCTGCAAAAGGCTCTTTTCTTCTGTTTCATTTCACTTTAGTACTGCCAACTTTAGAACCCTTAATATTTTGTGCGATTAAACATCTACCCAAAGAACCCTTCCATCAGAAATTGAAACACTCCATTAACGAAATTAGGCTTAAGCCACTGATTGAGCTGCAAATATTTTATCCCAAGACTACCTCAGTTCTCAATCATTGTCGAATATACCTTAGCATCTGATACATAAAGGTGATTCTTGTATGATTCAGAGAAAGGGTAGTGGTTACTTACACAGTCTTATCATGATAGTGCTGAGATCGGTCCCGAGATTTCCACTTGACTCGTCTGGGTCGTCAGTTGTTACGTTCAAGTGTAGGTATTTAATCTTTCAAGTCGAACCCCTCTAGGTAAAGTTATTATGAAGAGCCTGTAATGAAAGCTGTATTGTGTGGACTATATTATATACTTGGACTTACATCTTTTACATTTACATCTTATACATTTATTTAATCACGCCTTATCAGACCCAAACAATGGATACGATGGCATTTTCGTACAAATCCGGAATCCAAAAAAAAAAAAACTATACTAGCTGTCAAGCACGATAGCAAAGGCAATTTTGACGTCGTTTTTGACAGTTTGCAACCGTGCTAAAAGAGCTCAACCGATATTTTCCTTTACCGTGAGAGAAATTTTTTCGAGCAGAAAAATCCATAATACTAATTCACGACCTAAGGATCAATAGGCAGGGTCGCTCTCAGTGGACCACCGATGGTCTCTCTAGTACTAGTATTATATAAAATCACCATCCATGTCAATTATATCAACGAAACGACATGGCTCAAAGAGTAATATGTTGAATATGGCCATTAAGTACCTCCCCGCATCCTTTCATTTCGGGCCGGAAAATATCGCAAGGCAAAGAATTCAATAAGGGACCAAATCTCGATATGTCCCGCTTTCTGCGCCATTGGAAGAATTTGGGGTTTAGAGGAACCATCTCGATGATGTATTGTGCTATTCTGGGGCAAAAGTGAATATATCTTCCCGTTTTCGCTTCGTAGCTTCTACTAATATATTATTATGTATATAAATGTATGGAGTCACACTCTGTAGTTTTTCATCTCTATTAGTAACTATAGTTTGGGTTTTATTTTTATGCATAACAAAATTGGCACTTAAGAATAAATAGTAGGTACATTTAGTAATAACAATAAGATTCTTCAAAAGGCGGCTGTATCTATTCTTGCAACGCTAGCAGCGGTTCAGTACCTATCACATTTGGTGTTGCGGGCTATGGGTCACAATGACCATTTTCCACCACGTTGTCCGTCTGCACACCAGCAAAGTCCCAGGTATGGATCATATTAGTACCGAGTCTGTATGAAAGTATCTAGCTGAAATAAATAATACAAAAAGTTCCATCATTTTAAAAGATATCATCATCATCATCAACAGGCTGTAGAAGTCCACTGCTGAACATAGGCCCCAGGAAAGGAAAGGAAAGAGGTGGGGGGGTTGCCATAGTCAGTACGCTTGGCAGGCGGATTGGTGATCGCAGTATTAATGTTATGCACTAGGAAAATGCTGCCACCTATTT
This sequence comes from Electrophaes corylata, assembly GCA_947095575.1. Lineage (NCBI taxonomy): Eukaryota > Metazoa > Arthropoda > Insecta > Lepidoptera > Geometridae > Electrophaes > Electrophaes corylata. Next base: position 8,898,559 of record OX352711.1, on the reverse strand, counting down.
CCCGGTATGTTCTCTTAGTCGACTATTACGACATCCATAGGAGTTGATGGAGAAGTCATGTTCTTTGCCGGGTCCCCACGGGGTAAAAGACATACATACAACTAAATCCTCTCTTATAACGTATCTATACTATATAACTATTCTTTTGTAAATTTGTAATAGAAAGCTGGAAAATAAAAAGCCTTCTGAAAATACAGCGACAATTCTTTCCTGGCACATTAAATAATCAAAGATCGTCCTGGGAGAGACCGAAACACGCAGTTTTTCTTTGTTACGTACTAGTACACACAAATGAAACCATTATACATCGTATAATACAGATAGACTAAGGGCGCGTTTGCCTCTGCGGTGCGACGACGCTGAGGGACACGGCAAAATGTTAGCGGTGTCTCGTGTTTGGTGCCTGAAGCGACTGAGTTACTTGATAAATGTATCGGTGTATATCACATGGTCGCAAAAACTCAGTATTACAACAGGCATTGAAGTTATATCACCACATAAAACGAGCGAAACAAAGTCGGTCCAATTTCCTTCAGTTCTTTGAGTCAAAACACATAATACATTACTTTTATCACAAGAAAAAGGAAATAGGTTCGCTGTACTCAATATTGAGAACAAATGTGAACGTAGAAATTGTCTACCTGCTTCCCGAAGATTGCTTCCTAAATAAGAAACGAAACCTTATTGAATCATGTGTCTGACGCGATTTAGATTGGATTGGCTTGTCTCGTTGTCATGGTGGGAACGTTTTTCTTTGACTATAACTTATAACACCATTGCTATGATATTTTATATTATTGCACGTTATTTTCATATAAGTTTAATAGTTTTAGTATAAGTATCTAGAGCTTTTACTGAAGAGCTTTGCCAGGGAAGTACTACCACCATGCTTATCTCTACCGCCAAGCATATCACTGTGTTTTGGTTTGAAGAGTGTGGGTGCCGGCAAAATTACAAGCACAATGGAAGTTAACATCTGTACGCCTCAGGTTGATAGACGCGGAGCAGTACATTGTAGGGCACCTTCCTAACGAACGTGGCTTGCGAGGCAATGCTTTATTATTGGTGATGGTATCCACTTAAGATCAGGTGGGCCATCTGCTTGTTCCATCAAGAAATCAAATAAACAAAATACACAATTCAACCCCCCGCTGCAGCGCTGTACTGATTTACAAGTTGAATTTCAGGATGTTTTTTCTTAGACCACCTCTACGTACCACACTTGTCCATATGTTAGTCAGCCAGTCAGGACAAAGATTCTTATAATTAGTATGGTAATTTTAAATCTGTGTGATTGTTGTTAAAACTATAAACTTTTTTCAGTTAAAATCTGTCGAGCTATTTCTTCTGATACCAGTCAATAAGTACCATATTCCTATTTTTTTATGGACCAAACCCACTAAGTGAAGCTCCAATCGTATTTCGCTGACATATCTCAGGAAGGTAAAGTCCAGGAGTAGGCTTCTTCATTGTCATGATGATGAGGTGATATATCAGGATATCTGTCTATGAGCTTCCGTGCGGGTTTCGATTGCACAGTTTAACGCTCGATCGCTTTCCGACGAGTCACGGGCATCTGTCATCGCCATGTGCGTGACATGTGACGTCACACGATACGGGAACCAATGATTTGAAAATGTTTAGCAGATGTGGGATGATATTGATGAGTTGATTTAACGTTTTGTACAACCTTATCACGTAGTTTGATTGATAGGGTCTGAGTACACTGTTACGGCTTCTCTTGTCTGCCCAGTATAATCAATAATGCTACCATACAAGATGTAACTTTAGCTACGCGATCGAGACTTTACTGAGGCAAACTTTAATTACCACTGACATACATTTTATTAAAAAGGAGCCAATAGAGGGGCTTAAACTTTTTAAGCAATCATAATAACCAGTGATAAATTATATTAGTTATACAATACAGTCATAGAACACAATTCCCAATTCTTAAAAAAAATCATAGTATTTTGTAGTCGGCGTCATCGGTTCGGTCGGTAGTGAGCAGGCCATATAGCTCGTAGAACCGACAACCGTTAGGGAATAAAGGTTCTCAAGGCGACCACGAACCGAAAGACGAAGCGTAGGACGTCCAGCTACCCGATGGACTGACGACATTGTTAGGACCGCGGGAAGTCGATGGATGGAAAGGGCTCAGAATCGTTCTTCCTGGAAACGTATGGGGGAGGCCTATGTCCAGCAGTGGACTTCTACAGGCTGATGATGATGATGATGATGTCGTCGGTTCAAAGAAAGACAAGTCAGCAGTAAAGGATCCACTCAAAGACTCATTGCTATAAGTAAAATTGAATTAAATTCTTTAAAAAGAGACAATTTTATGCCGCGATCTGCTTAAGTGCCCAGATATTAAACAGCAAAAAGTTTCATGAAACTGGTTGTTACGGATCTCTAGGTATAATTCCGGCGCATGTTTCATGGAAAGTTTCAGCGCCATTACAGATAATATGAAATGAAAGTAGAGCGTTGGGTAATGTTTTGCTTTATTTTTTGCTACAAAACGAGTAAACTAGTCTACAACTTATCATGTTTTAAATTATGTGTTACAATTTGTTATTATTTTTTTACCTTTTAGGCCCGCTTGCACAACGATTATTAAATGAAATGTATTTAGCGAACCCCTAAATGCATTTAGGAAGTCGCTATTACGTTTACGCTAAGCATGTTTATCTTAGTAAACGTGATAGCTTAAATAACGTTATTACTAAGACTTCGTTGTCTATCTGTCCGTCTGTCGCCAGGCTGTATCTCATGAACCGTGATAGTTAGAGAGTTGAAATCTTTACACAGATGATGTATTTCTGTTGCCACTATAATTTTGATATCATTAGCCTGAAGCATTCCATTGCTGGATATAGATAAACAACCCTAAATCTAACCCTAATTCACATAAACCAGAAAAAAACAAAGGTTTCTAAACATGTATAGAAATCAACTCACAATTGTACTAAATACAAAACAGTTTTGATAACACTGGACTGAATCTGGCGCTTAATGCCTAGATAACTAAAAGCTTTGCCAATACAGCAGAGTAACGTACATTGCAAACACGAACAATATACCTACTACGTGTTAAATGGGTTACACTAAAGTGCATAATAAATAGAGTACAATCTACTTTGTATAGATACTGGAACGCAATAGGCTTCTCTTGAGTACTGAACACTCGCACTGCGGTAACTACTACGCCTGCCATGCGTGGTGAATATGGCAAACCCCTCAAATATGGGGGAAGCCTATGAACTTACGTAGGCTTATGACATGACGTTACTGACTCTTAACCATGTTTAAAATGGAAGCGGTGGTTTAGAATTCAAAAGTATAGAAAAAAGTTTGTGAATATCAAAAAAAATCGATTATGATTTCTTATTAGACATTTTATTCATCGCACTAAAATTACACCGGACGAAGGTACTGCAAGCGGTGAGCTGAATTATACTGTACTAAACTGTACTGGGTAATCAATGATAATGGTAAAGCAATTTCTTGAACTAGGTAGGTAGCATCGGCCTATGCAAATAGCAAAACGCACCGATAGCGCGATCTAGAAAACGGAAACTTTTACTAGCGACATCTAGTTCTGACTTTGGAACTAAATTAACTTTATAGTTTCAACAATTTGGTATGGTCGCTTCACGATGCTTTATTTTGATAGAAGTACTAAGCTAAAGGTATGCTAGACTTCGTTCCGCTTATAAAGCTTTAATGCCATGCAGCCATTCTAACAGAAACAGAACAATGCTTTAATAAATTCTCTATTTCGGGATATTGCCGTCTTCAGTAGCAATCGGATGGCATACCAAGGTCGATCAAAACTGCTATCCCACTACTCAGCTTTACTGACGTGCCGCAAACAATGCATTTATGATGAAGAGCATTTCGCTCTTTGTTATGATCAGAGTTGAGTGGGCGGATCGTGCTCATTCGTTCATTGAAGCAATACCCAAATGTCCGCGTTATTTTTAGTCAATCAGTCAGTTCCTTACCACCCGAAAGACTGCTACGAGTATAAATCTGGACCAATAGCTCAACGTTTTCTCAAAAGGACTAATATTACCTACTCCTATCATTATCATTATCACCTGCGACGTAGGAAGTTGCGGGTTCAATTCCCGCCCTAGGATAAATGTTTGTACGATCTGCAAATATTTATTCCGTGTGTTCTGGGTATTTTCTATGCATAAGGACGACCGATGTGGCGCGGTAGGCGAATGTCCGCCTGCGACGCAGAGGTTGCGGGTTCGATTCCCGCCTCGGGATAAATGTTTGTACGATCTGCAAATATTTATTCCGGGTGTTCTGGGTATTTTCTATGTATAATAAAAAATATCTATGTATGTAATATAGTATTGTATTAAGTATATCAGTCATCTAGTACCCATAACACAAGCTCTGCTTAGCTTGGGGCTAGATGATGCTGTGTGGATTGTCCAGCATTATTATTATTATTATAATAAAAAATATGTATGTATGTAGTGTATTGTATTGTTTGTTTTTTTAATCAAAGTCAAAAGTTGACAGTTATACTCAAACAAATACACACACCTTTGCTTCATCTCACTTTGTTGTTCATTTTCTGCAAATTTTTTGTGCTTACAATAACATTCTCAAGCCGTAACGTCATAACACTGAAAGAAATCACAAAACTCTTGAAAATACTGAATCTATTCACGTGATAAATTCCGAAACTGTGACGAATACCCACCAGGCCTGCTTGATGTTACGACAACCCACACACGATGATAAAGGTTTATCTAAAATAATTTTTACTACCTGAATATATTAAAAGCAAATAAATATGGGGCATTTCTCTCAGTGCACTGGTTTTAATAGCACTGATCGTATTTATCACAGCGCACAAATCAAAATAGTGCTTCGGTGCGGTGCTCTGCAAGGAATTAATGTTTCTTCGTAGCGTGCCAAACTTTATTTAGGTGAGTGTTCTACGAGAAATAATTGTACACCATATTATACTTACCAGATACCAGAGCATACTTTTTTAGTTTCTTTTATTTACAGTGTTAAAATATAGGCGGCCAAATTACAGTGGTCAGAAGTTTCCTAGCGAAATGTGTGGGTCAAATAATCTAGATAAATAAGTTCTCCATGTACCACATTTCCAGCAAATAAATAAATTTCATTTCATTTCATTTCATTTCTGGTACATCTGGTACATACTCAGAATTACAAAGAACACCTGTTACAAAATAAAAGAATAAATATAATAAAAACAAAAGCCTAGTAATATTAGCAAAGATTTATTCACTTCTGTTTGTAATACGTCTATTTCAAATTACTAGAGAAGGAATGCGAGTTCCGAATGTAAATAGAACTGTGTTGTGTTGGAACAATACATAACTCAGGTATTTCATATCGGTGGGCCATTTGGCATCAATACAGCTCTGGAGTGTTGGACAAATCGGCGCGTTTAAAATACAATTGTCGGTATTGATCAATAAAATTACAAAACAAAATAGTTTATTGGCCAAATTTAAAACTAGAATGTTACACAACTATTTGATTAGTTTGCTAGTGCTATTTCTACCGCCAACCAGCGTTGCTGTGTTTGGAGGGTGTTGGTGAAATAAAAGCCACATGAAGTTTAACAACTGCATACCTCAGGTTTGGACTCAGGGCGGTACATTGTAAGGCACGTTTTTAACAAATGCGATTTGAGAGGTCTTTGTAAGTGTGTGCTTCGTAGTTAGTGATAGTTATCACTTAGAAAAGCCATCTTTTTATTCAAGTTGTGGTAAAAATACTATTTAATAACTAGGTCACAAGGGTAACCGTGGCCAAGTTACTGTTACGCAAAACGTGTCGCTTAATTCTTGGTATTGTTATTACAGGTCCGTATTTTTAAATTTCTAAAAATGGATATATAAATCCAGCAAACAAAGTCGTTAATTTTTTTTCGTATTTTGTAACTCAGTAGATACATAAAAGTATGTGATAACGGGACAACGGAAAATAAAATGCTTTTGTGTTGCTATCCCCATTAAAAAACACGTTAATGGGGGTAGAGGCATGATATAAATTAACTGCCCCCGTTATAATAAAAACGTCATGGGGACAGCGGTAAGTTACTTTGAAACTTCCTGGTGTTAAAAATTACGAGAACCTATGGATCTTATATGGATCGCATTGGTCCTCAATAGATCGACAAAACCACCAAATGGCTGTAAACCCAGCCATTTGGTGGTCTGGCATTTTGGTGGCCCGGATCTTAACTTTTCAGAAGAACATTGTAACTAAATATAAAAGATATAAAATTCACTTATTTTACAACGAATTTTGTTTGTAAAAAAACCTGAAACAGAATAGTCTTGAGAACATCTAACAGTACCTTTAATTGTTACAGATCTTGGTGGTCCTCGGCAAACTAATTGAAAGTTCTTGTGAAGTGTGCAGTGATAACAATTAGGAAGTTTGATTAACTCTGTCGACGGTTCTTTTCAAAACGGAGGTAAGTTGAAAATCAGAACTTTTCATAAAGTTCTAATTGAAAGACCATGAAGCATTCAAGTAGAAACATGCTGTTTACTTTTAACTGAATGTAATCGACTATCCTTGCTTTTACCCAATTACCCAATTTCAAAAGCGTTTTTTAGTCGTCAGTTAGAATAAAGTTGAAAGATAGCTAATAAACTAATAAATATATAACTAATAAATCATGTTCACTCCTGGACTCCTGGAGTCCAGGAGTGAACATGATTTATTAGTTACATATATTCAGTTTATCGAATGGATTGGCTTTCAGATCCTTTCTCTATGTCATATGACTAAAATATGACCTGCAAAGTTTGCAAATCCACCAATTATTTTCTTAAGGCATTCATTAGGAACGTGCACATCTTTGCGTACATCAACTTGAAGCATAGAGAATAAGCCTAGTGCACCTGTAATTTCACTGGCACTCACCCTTCAAACTGGAACAGCAAAGCTGCTTAACGATATAAATAGGCAGTTCTAAAATCTGGTAGTTTTTCCCCAGACGGAGGACGGAGCCCTTCACTATGAGCCTTATTACTATATACTGAAGTATATATGCTCTATATTAATTGTAGAGCTTATCCTCTACAATTTAATCTATCTACACCAATTATAAGGATCTTTGTCCTGACTGACATATAGACAACGCTCAGCCTAAACCACTGATCATAGAGACTTGAAATTTTTAGGGTACATTAGTCTTGGTGCTTAAAAGTGTACTAAGAAAGGAATTCCCGAAGCTCAACCCTTAAACGGAATCAGAATTAACTTCATGCGGAAGAAGACGCGAACATTTCGCTAGTCTTAAAATAAAACGAATCATTAAAATTACAAAAACTGGAGTTGGGTCCTTAAAACAAGTGACTCCGGATAGAATTGCTCTCATTACAATTATCAAGGTTACGTAATTACTGGAAGATCGTTTTCTTTCGCGTAATTGTTTAATAGCCGAAAAAAGATAGCTTCGACTAAATTATTTGAATATTTAAATTTAAAATTCTTGAGCTTTTAGGAAACATGTTCTTCATTCACTATACATGCACTAAAACGTAAAACTAGGAAATATTTTTTTTAAATTCAACCGCTATAGGGGTGCAACGGAGATTGAAATTTGTATGAAAATAGTTATACGCGGACAAAGTTGCGTTCGATTCTAGTAGTAATTGATAAAGGCAGACGCAACCGCTTAACATCACGTGGACTACCTGCCTGTTCGTAAAAAAACAGATTTGAAACATGAAGTTACAAAGGTTGAGTTATTGTCGTTTCCCGAATAGGGCCCAGCCTTGGAGATACTGTCATAATGCCAACCACATTGTATGCGAATCTCGCAAGGTGTAAAGTGGGACAGCTTCAGTGTTCCTTATCTCGTGTTCTGCTGATTATGGCGTTAACAAAAGACCTTTGTTCTTTTGAAGATCTATGTAACTGATGCTCGATACTTAAAACCTATTAATACTTAGACAAATATGTATTTACAATAAAAAAATATATTTTTCGGATCGATATGTAAAAAAATACCTTTGTTATTACAGTAATTACATTTGTTTAATAAATATTTTTATCCATAAAACTAGCTGACCGGTGCCCACTTCGTTGGGCGGTAAACATGTTTACTTACAAATCTTAACTGAAGTAGTACTCGATGTCACCAACAGATACGTTAATACGGCATAAAATAGCGGCCGTTCGTTTCGCCAGCGTGGCAGTTTATATCAGTTCCCGTTATTTTTTTGGGATAAAAAGTAGCCTAAGTTACTCCTTGTTACATTAGCTATCTGCCAGTGAAAGTCCCGTCGAAATCGGTCTAGCCGTTCCAGAGATTACACGGAACAAACAGACAGACAGACAGACAAAAATTTAAAAAATGCTATTTCGGTATATGTATCGTATATACATTCCTATGCATGTAGTAAAAAGCGTTATTTTAATATTACAAACAGACACTTCAATTTTATTTATTTGTATAGATTTTGTCATAAAACTATATTACATTATGAATTAAAGTCCTTTTTATAAAACACCTGCGTAGGGAGCCGACCTCGCGTCGGAGCCGCGCGGGTACCTCCTAACTCATAGATCTAAACTACTCCCCTGCACGCGCACTCCCAACTTGGTGACGCTCACTTCGCAACGGGCCGTGCAGCAGAAATCGTAATATTTTAATTTCGCCATAACTTCAAAACCAAACGTCCAATTCTAATCATTGAAAGACCAAATATTATCTACATGAACTGTACTTAGTGATAAAATAATTTATTTTGATAAGGATTAATAGTATGAGTAAAATAAATGCGTTTAAATGTAGTCCAAAAAAAATTGAAGATTTTTAAATAAAAAAATGGTTGTTGTGCCTCACTCGACATAGATAGGTATAGTGTGTCGCTGACTTTTTTGTAGATTATTATAAGATCTACAATTACTTAGAACATTTTATGGTTCTATCTTTTATAGTTTAGGCAGCGTACGCAAAATAAGTAACTTTTCTGGTTGATTTTTTACACCTTGTGTCTGAAAAACCCAAATATTTTACGGAACGCTATTTTTTTCCAAAATAAAATATAGCCTATGTTACTCAATGATAATGTAGCTTTCTAATGAAAAAAGGATGATTAAAATCGGTCCAGTACTTTTTGAGTTTATTCATAACATACAAAAATACAAAAATACAAAGCTTTCCTCTTTATAATATTAGTGTAGATGTTGTATGGACAATTGCAATGGTTATTTCATTTCTTAAAACAAAACTAACCGAGTGAAACTAATTCGTGACCCCTGGACTGGACCATCAGTGTTTTTCAATACTATGGTATTAGCATCCCAACGGGTAAAAACTATTATGAAGTAGATACATACTAAAAGCTATATCTTGTCACCCTCTCGATATTCAGAGCTTATCATAAACTGAATTGATATCTCGGAAGCAAAATATTCGTAAAGTGGCACTATATTACCCTAACGCCTTGTCAATCCCGCGCCGCCTAGGAAAGTTTTATATTGAAAGCAATTTCTTTGTGGAAGCCTGTCAGTCAAGAAAATGAAGACTTCTATATCGTGCTGACGCATACAGGATGGATGATACACCCTTAGGTTCCTAGTAAGTATTCAGCTTATTGCCTGATATACCAAGATTGACATAAGTACCTACCTATTTTCACGTTTTTTACAAAAATGAAAAATGTGATTCAATTTTGTTGCAGTCAACGTTCAGACAATATAATTGATCCTTCTTACCGTTTTAGAAGTTTTTGACAAAGTATCACTTTATCCTCATAAAAGAGGGTAATGAATGCAATGGTTTTGTATCACCCAATGTGATGGGTTAATGTGGTATCAAATTTAGTTTTTTTTTTTACTTTTATTTAACTATAGCTGACAGAAGAAGCAGTTTATCCACCTGATTTTAAGAGTTATCCATAACCTATAACAAAGCATTGCCTGCGACGCATTGCTCATCAGGTCACGCTCGTTGAACGTGTGATACGATGCACTACTCCGCGTCTATAAACCTGAGTTTGCTTGTAATTTTGCTGGCATATAGGCTACTTTTTATCCCGAAATAATAACGGGACCGGGAAAAAAACTGGGGACGGGCGAAGCTGCGAGCGGCCGCTAGTACATTAATAATGTAGAGATTGACACGATAGAAAATTGAATGTGATGTTACTTCGTTACTAGAATTGGGTCTCTGATTGAAAGATGTTTGTCGTAAACTGAATCTTATCTTGTCTAACAAGTTTTCTAATAAAGTTCCAACTTGTACAGCTTGTTCCTAATTCCCTGAAGTCGTACACGTAACTGCAGACGATCGATCGATAGATGCTTCATTAGTGGAATTGAAATCTTTCGGGCAATCTCTGAACAAGGTCTAGAAGTACTGTGATAAGACAAATTTAACTAAAGAATTAAAATGAAACTTAATATTTTATAAGTTATTGAGTACAAACGTGCTCACTAATTATTTTTAAAACAGCATGTATTGCCTGTTTTTAATAGTTTTCGCATAAAAGGTTAACATCACGAGGTTCTACGAGTTAACATCATTTCAGCCAAAATATTTTTTACATACGCATTTTCGCTAGTTATTTTTGTGCAGTTTTTGTCAACGTACGTCAACTAAAATCGAGGTTTGCATTTTAATAAACCGAGCAGGCTATATTTTTATTTTAACAATATCCAGGTGAAGTACGCCTTTGAAAAAGGTGTAAAAATAAAAATGCTCTCGGTTCAGTGCTATCGATAATCAAGTTGGTCGGGCGGTTAAGGTTATAAATACGTATTCGTGTAACGGTTTTCTACTTGAAATTAACACTGACTTCATATTATATTACAAAAGTCCATGAGAAAGTAGTATTAGCAGAGCTTATAGCATAGTTCTACCATCGTACCTATTTCTGCCGTCAAACAGCTTACTGTGTTCCGGTTAGAAGGGTGAGGTGTAGGTGAAACCACAGGTCTAACACCTGTTTGCCTCAGGTAGATAGACGCAAGCCACTAACCACTTATTATCAGGTGACCATCTTTTTGATAAGACCACTGCTGGATATGCTTCTCATATTTGGGTTACTGTCACCCTGTGTGTGCGTGTTATATTCTTAAAGGCTACTGCTACCTACATTTGTGCGTTCTCTCGCCTCTTACAACATCCGTGAGAAGAAGGGGTCTTATTCTAAACTGACATCCGACTTAAAAATTGTGATAACTATTTTGGTGTATGGTAGAAATTACAAAAACGAACTAAAGTTACTACTATGGGCAAGGTCGTTTGTTCTTATCAGCTTTAATTTATAACATACTTCGAGGTAGCTGACCACCCATGCAGTGAAAAAGTTCCACAATGGCCCAAAACTCAGAAAAGGTCCAGGAAAAGTGATTACAATGAAATGCTTTTTGCGGTTTTATACGTGAATGTGAAAATGTGAGCTTTTATGAGAATTTACCGTTTTCTGCTTATTGTTTGTTCTTCTTGCATAAATTTCACGAAATTATTTTCTGCTTTCAATTGTTACAAAACGTCATGTTTAATACATATTTGCGGACATTGCACACCATCTAGTCCTAGATTAGGCAAAGCTTGTAATAGGGGAACCCGTTATATTAATACTGCATATGTGTACTGACAATACGAAACTTCGTTTATCGTATCTAAGAGTTGACCATCGTAAAATAGCTTCAAACCTTTACCTGGTTAAGCCTCGTGCTTTCCCATTTTAAGTTGAGGCGTACGTACGAACCAATTGTCACCCCTGTCCAATTTGACCGCGCAACAATGTAACGTAACGAACAAAAAGTACCCTTTCACACTTTATGGGGTGTGCTAGTTTTGTACTTCTAAAATACAGTTTTTTTAAAGGTTTCTCTCCACTCCATTCAAAATTTTAGAAACTGAAAATCCAATCTCTAAGTCCGTTTTTTCTAAAAGCGAAAATTACTACTAGAAATTACCAGTCGCCACTGGCAAGATTTTGTAAAACATTTTCGAACAACGAAAACTTCATCAGAACGAAAGATGCAAATTCAAAAGCTTTTGTTTAGAAATGTTTGATGTATTAAGTAAATTCTGTTCAGAGAAATCTATGAAACAAGATATTAAAAATTCACAGTAGATTTACACGGGAGTTGAGCGGAAACGCAACTATAAACTATGGAGAGGAAGTGTCAGATAGCGACCTCTGTCTAAACTTGTTTGTTCCTATTCACACGTGTGGATTAGTTTATTGTTTGCTTCAGATTAGCATATTACAGCTGGAAAACATCTGTTTGAAAGATACCATCAAATGGTTCAATGATTACTTCATCACAAAAGCATTTTCCATTATACCTTTTACTAAGCCTCTAAGAAATCTGCTGAAATCAAAATTACAAGTACACCAAAATTGAAATTATAACTTCAATACTGTGAATTCTAAACATCGTTGTTATTATTTTCTGTATAATTAACATAGTATTACTGTATTTTGGTTTAAAGAGTGTGGCTACCGGTGAATTTACAGGTACTTGAAACTTAACACTTGTATGCCTCAAGTTGATGGGCGTATTGCTGTGCATCGTAGGGCACGTTCTTAGCTTGCACGACCTGAGAGGCAATGCTGTATTATAAGTGCTATAACAATACCTTGACAAAAGGTTTACTATTCATTTTTATACACTGAACTAAGTACTACCTAAATACAGTGTTGTTTGTGATTAAAATGATGAAAATTTTTTGATAAACTAGTAAGTTATTTTAAAAAAGGGCGATATAAAATAAGTACTGAAGCACTACAAATCAAACAAGAAGATACCAACTCTAATATATCTCTATTACAGCTTCAACTCAATATCTCTTTGCTTCTTGACGTCAGCTGGTCTACCATGAAAATCGACACGACAGTGGTTCGTATTGACACTTTTAGTTACACTGCTGGGTAACCTGTAGCCGTCTTACCGTGGTTCTTAAAAAACATTGCACGATTGCTTGTCGAAAACAACATTTAACGACTTCCAACTGCATATAAAGACAGGCTTGATCGGCACCCAAACCACCTAGCATCCGAATTGACCACCATCAAGTATCCTAAGAGGCTAAAACACACACCATATAATCGAACTTGATTCGTAAGAGAAAAAAGGAAAAGAACATAGGATCACTTATCTTGCAAACTACACTACTCACAGTACACCTGCTCATAGTTCGGAGAATTGGGGCTCGCCCCTTTTGCGTATAACAAAATATCGTTAAATTCAAGATTCAATGTGTCAATCTCCAAATGGTATTCTTTAAAACTGACATTTCAGACAATTTTGACAGTCAAATTGTTTCAATCTCGTCTCAGCTCAAAAAAATTACGAGTTCTGGATCAGCGATGAATATGAAGAAAAAAAATACAAACGTTCGTTTTTGTTTGTTTATCGTTTTTCATGGTAGATCTGCTGAAGAGTGAGCCAGTGCAAACGGAACTATCTGACCCAGTTCCAGCATCACGCGCTAAGCCGCTCGTTACGGACCTGACGATTACGAACTTCCTAATCCAGATCTAGTAAACTGTGGTACCATGGCACTCGTAGTTTCTAATTGCTAATAGTGTAATATACCACGATACCAGAAATTCGATAGTTTGGAAGAGGACTACGCTATTGCCTTTTAAAAGTAAGCCCTTCTTCCTCAGGGTTTTTTATTAGGGTGTTTTAAGAATAAGAATAAGAATATTTTTATTGAATAACTGTGTAGTACATTAAGGTGAAGAAGTTAGTGGAAGAAGGCTCGGGGAAGGGAGAACTTGGGGGAGGCCTAGGCCCAGCAGTGAGACGAGGTAGGCTATGAAAAAAAAGGCTGTTTTGCCCACTTCTGGGCAAAGTCTAATTCGACTTATCTTTATAGAAAACGTTTAGGTCGTTTCGTCAACGCTTTTTCGGTCTGCCTCGAGTTTTAAAATGAAAAATAGTCTTGATCATACAGTAGCAGCATAACGGAATTCAGAAGACTATGAATATTGATGCTTCAGTTAGCTCTTCGCAATGGATCGATTGAAACTTTGAAATTTGTCATGAGTTCTGATATCATTGCAGGCAAATATGACTGGTGATATGCAGGTTGACTTTGACTTGGAACCCTAAACTAAGCAAAGCTTACCTACTTTGTACTATGGGAACCAGATACCAGATAGAATACTAAATTTTTTTCCAAATAATTTTTACTGTACTGTGCCCAAATCCGTGGGCACAGTGTACACTGAGGTATATAGCTAACCGTTATGTAGTTAATATAGGATAATAACCCAAGATTAAGAGTACTATAAGCTTTTTCCATTACTTTTAGTCAAGTAAACAAACCGACGGTTTTAAAAGAAAGCTTAAGAAAGTTATCATATCGTAAAATATCTCAATTACTTTAGCACAAGGTAAAAAAGGTATAAAGTAAATTAGATGCCTCAGAGTCAATAGCTGCCACCGTCGTGCATTTTATTGTCCTGGTATACCCACATCTTCAAAGGAATCTAGGCTTTATGGAACCAAAGCTTCGCTGATACGAAGGTTTCTGTATAGGTAACGACTTGATGATTTGCAAATAGGTCGTAAAGTGCGAGATAGGCCTGACAATTGAAAGATAGGTATTCTTATGGGTTCAGTAATGACGTAGGTCGTAAAATAACCGTCCGTAATAGTCAAATGGGTTAAGTTTATTGGAAAATCAATACTAATTTATTTAACGAGACAAACGCTTCAACGAGTTTATTTTCCTCCTGCCTTCACCAAACTAGTTTTTTTTATTTATCCTTAGTAGTAGTAGAGCTCCTGTAAAGGGCTCATGTGGGGAAGTACTACCATCATGCCTATTTCTACCAACAGCAGCTTGCTGTATTCTGGTTTAAAAGGCACATGAGACTTGAAATCTGTATGCCTCAGGTTGGTGGACGCGGAGTAGTGCATCTTAGGGCTCGTCCTTAACAAATGTGACCTACGAGGTATTGCTTTCTTATAAGTTTGGCAACCACTTAAAATCAGGTGGCCCATCTGCTTGTTCTACCAGTAATTTAAAAAAATGGACTCTATATAACGAGTATTAATAAATACCATTGACCTTTCTGTACAGTACCATTCACTATCAGCTATACTATGAAAAATAGTAAAGGAAGTTTCAAATTGTCAGTTTGAGTTACATTGCAAAGCAGCGATATCTCGACTGTAGAAAGACTACTAAGTTACCCCGTAGTGTAATTCAAAATGCAAATCCAAAACTTCGTGTAATGATTTTATGGTAGACCTCTGTTCTTATTTTTTTCTTTCACAACTTTCAATGGAGGTCTTGACTGAAAATATGGATTGGTGGCATTAACTTAATGTAATAATATAATACTAGACAATCCACACACAACATCCACACTAGATAACTGATATACTTAGTATAATAAATTACACGACATACATAATATATCATTTATTATAGATAGGCAATACCCGAAATGCTAGGTATAAATATTTGCAGATCGTACAAAAATATATCCCCAGGCGGGAATTGAACCCGTAACCTCGTGCAAGATAAGTGGCATTGGTTTTTACAAACTTCACTGCGCGATATCATTCGCGCTGTCGAATCAGTTTCTAATCCTTTAAAATCGCCTACTGTGCATTTTCCAAACCACCGCCGTTGGGTTCAGATAAGGGACGCCACATAAATAAAACTGTAACATGAACGATTTTCACCAGTCAAGAACACGCTTGATACAATTTTTCATATTTTGAACCATCGGCCTTTAGAATAAGATTCATAACAGAGCTTTCATGATCAACATGGTACTGCTATTATTGATCACGAGCTATCCATAAGTCGATGACGGATGAGATTGATGTGATGTTGAAATATATTTAGGGAATAAAAAACAGAGAAATCACATTTGTACGAGTGTAACAGGTATATCATTCTTTGTCACCGAACGAATAAGTGAAGCAACGACGGGCGCGATCACTTTTTGGATGGGTGATCATGACTGACATTGGTGTAAATCGCCCCCGCTTTTTTTAAAAGTCCTGTCCATTTAACTGGTAGTGATCGCAGTTAGCATTAACGCCTCCCATTGTATTACCGTTATTTCTTTACAGTATCCTCGTAGTGATCAATAAGGTTACTGGTTAGCTATCTGTAAGTGATGTTTCGTATTATCGTTTTGAGTTACGCGGTATGCCGGTAACGACTGCGGAACGGCAATCAAGTTTTCACGCTAATACCCGGTTTTAGTATACTACAAGTACGAGCATCCGTTGGTATTACCAAGAAGCGTTGCTTGTCGGATAAGCCTTCGTCTAATTGGCTTGTGTTACTGTTATAGTTTGCACTAGTTAATGAGGTAAGAGTGTATTTGCCAGTTAATGACCCGTATACCTGTAAGCTGGTCATAAGACATTCTGTTCATTAAATACCAGGGTTAAGCTATCGGCCCTGGATCTAGCTACCGTCCATGACAGAGGCTTGCAAGCAGCTATAAAACTTCATGACGAAAGTTATCAAGCAGCTTAAAAGTTTTCCCTTCTATCTTATTCATATAAACTTACTTGACAAAATGTTTTGCAAATGGGTCGTGTGCTGGAGTCAGCAAACCCGGCCAGTTTGGACTGAAGATGATTGATATCTAAATTAGGCCGCCCAGTTTATGACAAACTAGTATGAGGCTGTTGTTACAGTGCCGGCAATGAGCGAGAAGCAAGTAAAGATAGAAACAAGGGATTCCACTGCTGCTTTTTTTTTCAATACCAACGACAGCAGACTTTACTTTTTTTTAGTCATAGTCACCATCACCACAGTCTCTCGACGAGTGGAAAAGAGCATGGTTTTTTGGTGCATGGTGAGTTTTGTTTGACAACTTTTGTCTCTGTGATAAGCTCGTGGAGAAAGAGTTCTCGCCGGCAGTACAAGCTGTCAGCGATCAAGTGTACGTTTCTTGGGCAAGAAAACAGTCGACAGTTAATCGCTTTATCGCTGACAATGGGACAACTCGGGCAAAGTCAAGTGGACGCAGTAAAAGCGTCAGATTTTTATTCAGTTTCATATATTTTACTTTTTTATCTTAGCTGTATGTTTTTTTCATTAATTTGAAGTTTGTAAAATATTTATTTTGATACTGATTTGATTTCGGTTCATGACAATTAAAAAAAAAAACATGTGTCAAAAGTGTACTTTGGGCGTGTTTCTGACTACTTTTACAATACATAGTCAAGATAAGCTAACGTTATAAAAGTGAATTCAACAATTCATTCGTTTTTTTACTTTATCAAAAATTACCTAATTTTTTTAATGTTTTTCTAAAATATTTTATTCGGTATTTTTCTCATCTCAAGTATAATTAAATACAACATTCTGTGACAAGTTTATTAAAAACCATTACTCCAAACTTCAGGTCTCAGACTTATTTTGTGAATTTAATTCAACAAGTCTTGTAATTTTCAGGTTAATTAGATGAGATTTCCCAAAATGAATAATTTATACCATCCCTCTGGAGCTTTAAGTTTGAGAATGGTATAATACCTAACTCTCGCACAAAATTATAAAGAAAAGTTTCAAAGTAGGTAAGTACACAAAACATTTTTTTTTTATTACTTGCCTGGCATGTATCATAAGTAATATTTGAGAGCGCTTCTGACTAATATTCAAGCACTTCAAGTACCAAGAGATCTGAAGTCTGAAAATGATCATGCTCCTGTAGGAAATATTTACCACTTAGCATCAGGAAGGGCATTGGCTTGTTTCATTATTAATATTAAAACTACAAACAATTAAACAGTATATATTATTTACTTTTCTTTAACTTCTACCAAAAATACTAATATCTAGTTGAGAGATTAATGTGTGTCTAGAATAAAATTAATTTATAGCATTAAATTATATAAAAATGTAATGGATTTCAAGAATAAAACAGCTTTAAAAAATATTGAAATGTGCTTAGTAGTTTTATGAGATATCGATTTCTACGTGGTTCGGTAGACAAATGAGAGTCAAAAACAACATTAAGTTGTATAAAAAATTGTGAGTCAAAATAAACCGACTTAATATAATACTTTGCATATATCAATATATTTTATTATACATAGAAAATACCCAGAACACCCGGAATAAATATTTGCAGATATTTATCCTAAGGCGGGAATCGAATCCGAAACCTCCTGCGTCGCAGCCGGCCACACCAGTCGTCAAATAAAAAAGCTCTAGGAAAAAATAAGTCGTACTTATGTAGCGAAAACCAACGCTCCGTGTACAACTTCAGATTCAGGCCACAGCCCTTGTGCGGGCATCTTTTATACGCGCTTTGCTCGCAGCGTTACTATTGTCTGTTTCAAATAAATGGGTAGACATTACATAAAACAGTACAGCTATCTACTATTCAAATGAAACGCTTTAAAAGTAAAACAGGAAACAAGGCAACATTTTAGCGTAATGAATTTTTGAGAACTTAATTTTTGTAACAATAAGGTGACCTAATCGCGATTTTGTCCGCATTGAATATAATTCTTATTCCATGTCTAGTAGGGCTTCTTGTGTGGCAAGTCGTAAAAGGTGTGGTCACTGACCACATCTGACTGCATCGATCAACTAAGCTGGGTGCTTTTATCCAATCATTTATATATATAATACTCTGAAAATGTTAAGTCTCTACAACCAGCGGTTTAGGCTGTGAGTTGTCTATATTATGTTAGTCAGTTTTTTTTATAATTGTTATAGCTAAATAAGTTTAAGGATATAGATAGCGTAGGCATAGGCACTGGCTTAAAGTGACCAAAAAAGCGGTGCATATGTTATTAGTGTAAATAGACGTAGACGTAAATAAGCCAGCCATGTTTTAATTAAGTGATCAAACTAAATTGAATAAAAATAAATAGAAAGGCTGAACTCAGGTCATGATAAAAAGTGTGATAATTCTTATTACTCTTTTGAAGAGTCACCGTGGAAGACAGATGGTTTGATATATTATTTTCTAATCTGCTGACTCATGCTTACATCTGGTGTTTTCCATTATTAAGAAACAAATAATCTTTTCGTGATAATGTCTCATGTCTCAAGGGAAGGTTTAATAGGTATCCGTTCTGTTTTCAGTCAGTGGCCCAATTGGGGTTTTGATTTTTTTTTTTTGCGGTAAATGGAAAGATCACGTATAAGTTTTATAACAAAACTATTTTTTTAGTTTTTTTTTCGCAATAATTCAAAAGTTATTTCTAAATAAAAATTAATTTCGAATCCAGTATCGAAAACACGCCGAACAAACCCGAGCGCGTGTGACGTCATTATTTTAGTTTTCACTCATTCAATAGCCGCAAACGCTGTACTGCAGGTATAAAATTATGACGTCACAACTATAGTGATCAATCATGGCGCGTTTCTAGTCACGTGGTTTTTTTCAAAATTTTATCAATTTTTAATTATTTATTATTAATTGATATTTTTTTGTAGTTTTTTGCATTAAATATCAACATTATTAATAATAATGTTTTAAAATACGAAAAAAAAAATCAAATTTTTTTTTTTTCAAAACCCCTATTCTCTTATTCGCTTTGATCATTCGTCATTTTACATCAGAGCGCATCGAGTAAACTGTACTTTGGTAAACTTGTTTCTTGACGATAAAAGGATATCCCAATATATTTGAGTCCAGTTCATCAAAATATATTCTCCCAATTGTTTACACGACATTTTCATGCCACATGTTTCCGCCAAAGCATTTGATTTTCTTACAAGCGGCCACTGTAATATTACTGCCGTGGAATGTAATACCAGCCGTGCTTTTACCAACAACGATTGCGGCTATTTCAAACAATAAATTTTCTATTGTGTCTCAATCAGCTACGGACACCATGGAAACCTAAATAAGAATGGAAATCAAAAAATATTATTGACAGTCATAGCAAACATTTCAAACAGTGCCATCTAGTCTCAAACTAAATAAAACTAAGAATTAGATAACTGATGGAATACCTTTTGTGTTGAAAATAGAGAAGAAAAAAAAAATAGCATCACAACATTAATCTCCAACAAATAGATAAGACAAAGAAGAAATAGGTATTATTCACACACAATAAATTGATTTAGTTTATATCAATATGTTTAAGTTAGGTACACATGTAGAACATTCATACTCATATATAGTGCGAACAATGTAAAAATGATCTCCAAAGTATCCATACCTATTTCAGTTTCTCTGAGTATAGCAGCTTGTCGTAGGTCAGCTGCTATGACGGTCGTCACTAAGCGGTCAGTTTCATGGGAAACCAATTTTACTGCGTGGACGGGGCTTTCATTTGGCAGGTCTTCAAGATATTCGCGGTCGATGACATATGATTACTGAGGATCGGAATGGGCGGCCTTCTAGTGCATGTTAGTTCCGGCCGGTGTGTTCCGCTTTTGGCGAATCCAGTTGGCAAGGGATGCAGTTAGTGATACCTATCTTCTGATATTGGATAACGCTGATGCAAACTCGTGTTGCTACGTTGTTGGTGTTCAAGTTATTTATTTATTTATTTATTCAACCTTTTATTTAAGTACAGTTTTACCTATCTATTGTATCTTATAAACCGAATTATGGTTTGTGTGGGTACTCACACTCGTATAAATAATGTTATGACAAATTATACAATATACAAACAGACAAGTATGCAAGTATATTGAGTATGCCTGTTTTCAATCCTAATATAATTAAATAAATATATAGGTAGAGCAATTCAAATAACCAAGTTGTTATTTCACAGTCCAATTTAAGGCCAAACTAAGCAAAACTTATATCTTATTCAAAATATGACTGTTAGAAAAGATACTTACATAGTTTTGTATACATCTTAGTTATACTATGGTACTCCGACAGAAAGCAAACCTCTAAGTACGTATTTTATCACACAATTTTGTATATTAGGAGGGCTATCAATAATCTCCAAATTCGTAATCGAAATCTAACAAAAGTGGTGAACGAGGCAATCGCCCGGGGCCTCGCTCTTGCAGGGGCCTCGCGCAACAACCCAAGCTGATTTTAAAAAATATAGATTTTTGATCATATTTTTTTATTTCAAGCTTATAATTTTGATCCTATACACGAAGGACAAAGGGCCTCGCAAAGAGCTGTTGCCGCCCGGAGCCTCGCAATGGGTAAGGCCGCTGCTGTTGCTAGACGTAGCTAGAGCTAGTAAATCAACTATACAGCCAGTTTCTCAAGCGATATTTTATAGTTTTTATAGTATGCGCTTGATGACATAACGGTTACAGAAGATACAAGTAACCTTCCTTCGCGTTTCCGGTCAGTGGTTTATTTACATGCAAATTGCTTTGTCTATTTTGGCAACCATTGCTGTAAACCAGATTTTCGTGTACCAATCTTTACTGTGTTTTCAGCAATGTGTAGCAAAACATCTGATTGGCCTGCAGTCGTTAGCGTGAAAACGCACGACCAGTATTTTTCAGTTGGCAGTGATTTCAGTTAGGGGTATCTGGTTTTGTATTGCTTTTTTTCTGGCTCAAGGATGTTGGAGTCATCTACAAAAGAAAGAAATAAGTTTATTTGACGCATACACTACACATATTATTATATGGAATGGTAAAGTACAATGGCAGCAAGAGAAAAAAGCCATGTTACGGACAAATTCAAAGTTTCAAATAGTCAAGGCATGGACCAAAAGGTGGTGGCAAAATGAATATAACTTTTTCGATAGATGAACTGAACATAGCATTGATATGATGTAAATAATATCCTAGAGTTTAGTTCGCAGATTTACAGTAGGCTGATTCTAAGTTTTTTACGTTTTCCGGAAACCGGATTTCGGCTTGCGAGTTCGAGTTTTTTATATGGAGATACGATAAGCGCCCCTGTCACCATATGGGGCCACTAGCGTATCTCCATACAAAAAATTCAAGCTCGCAAACCAAAATCCGGGATCCACAAAACGTAAAAAACTCAGAACCCGCCCGCTGAACTAGATGAATGATTTCTCTGATTTAGATTTGTCTTGTATACGTTATAGTCAATCACTGGCCCAAAGCTTAATAAATTGGCAAACCAAAACACAAATCTGAAATAGGAATCGTTTGTGTAAATCCCTACATTCATTATCCTGAATTATTTAATTAAAATGTTTAATTTAGAATTTTCATAGCCAGAGCTCCTTTGATATAAATCGAGTGACCAAATTCACGAGATCTTTGATGTTTTTTGGAATCCTGAATCAACAAAACCTAAATTACCACGTTGATTTTACAGATAACTGACAATTACATCAATTAAGGGATGTAAGGGAGCTACACACCACCTTTAGCTCCAATTGTCAACCTACACCTGCACGTGGTACATCCTGCAGCAACAAACGAGGCTCTGACGACCGGTTGATGGCGGTATAGCCCTTCCCAATCCTGGCACAGTCAAATATTACCTGCCGCTGACGGGCAGCAGCGTCAGTGGCGTGACCAACTGTACCCCTGTGATCGCCAACCCGCATGCCCAGCGTGGCGATTAAGGCAAACCCTCCCAAAATGATGGACACAACAAAAAAACGGCCCCCAGTTCCCGGTTGCCTTGCTATTCCTGGCCAAGGCGGCGGTCATGGTAACGGCGGGGCAGGGGGTGCGAAGAATCTCCGGGTTACGGAAGGCCGCCCATCCCAATCCAAACTGACCCTGGCTACGTATAATGGACGCACTTTACGGCTCAACGAACACCTAGCGCAGCTCGAGGTAGAACTTGAGAAGGTCAGATGGCACATTCTCGGATTATGCGAAGTCCGAAGAGAAGGAGAGGACATCATAACTCTGCAATCTGGCCATCTTATGTACTACCGCGAGGGCGACCTCACCTCCCAAGGCGGTATAGGGTTCCTGGTCCATAAGTCCCTCGCCAACAATGTCACTGAAATATCCAGTGTGTCGAACCGGGTTGCGTACTTGGTACTCAAACTAACCAAGAGATACTCTCTCAAGGTTATCCAAGTATATGCGCCGACCTCGTCACACTCGGATGATGAAGTGGAGTTTGTTTTAGATGACATTACCAAAGCCTTACACACCACCACAAAGGCGCACTTTAACATTGTCATGGGGGACTTCAACGCCAAGGTAGGAATACAGAATGGTAGCGAATCGTCAGTGGGGTCATACGGTTTTGGTGATAGGAACCACAGGGGGCAAATGCTGGTCAACTTTTTAGAGAAGGAGGGACTTTTTTTGATGAATTCGTTTTTCAAAAAGAGTCCCCAGAGGAAGTGGACCTGGCGAAGCCCTGACGCTGTGACGAAAAACGAGATAGACTTTATCATAGCGGACAAGAAGCATATATTTAAAGATGTCTCGGTGATTAATAGGTTCAATACCGGTAGCGATCACCGAATGCTACGAGGCACTTTAAATATCAACTTTAGGCTTGAACGCGTCCGTTTGATGAAGTCTACACTCCGACCAAACCTACTACAAACCGCAATATACTCCGACAAATTTCAACTTCAACTTGAAAACCGTTTCGCTACCTTGGAAACTACCGAAGACGTGGATCAGGACCTACATAACATTGTGGGTATCCTTAGGGAGGAAGGAACAAGATACTGCCAAATTAGACGTACAGCCAAACAGTCTAAATTCTCGGATGAGACTCTTCGTCTAATGGAAAAACGACGACAGACACCACACACCGCTACGACTATGTCAGAACACCGGGCTCTCAATAAAACCATCGCAAAGCGCATACGCTACGACCTTCGACGCTCCAACACTCTTCGAATTGAACGAGCAATTGAGCAAAACCGAGGGTCTAAGGTGTTTGTGCAGCAACTTGGTAGAAGCCATCTGACACAGCTCACAACATCGAGGGGTGAAACCGTCGTCTCCAAACCGGAGGTCTTAGCCGAGATCGAGGACTTCTATGGTCGGCTGTACGCTTCCCAAGTAGCATGTCCTGATCCCAGCAATGAGGATGCTAGAGCCACACTGACCCGCCACTATACAGAAGATCTTCCAGAGATCAGCCTTGACGAGATCGAAATGGCTTTGGGACAGCTGAAAAATGGAAAAGCCCCAGGGGAAGATGGAATCACTTCAGAGCTCCTAAAGGCAGGTAGCTCTCCTGTTCTGAGGGAAATTCAACGTGTTTTCAACACCGTTCTTAACCTTGGGAGAACTCCAAAGGCATGGAGTAAGAGTGTCGTGGTGTTGTTTTTCAAGAAAGGTAATAAAGCTTTCTTGAAAAACTATAGACCGATCTCACTCTTAAGTCATGTCTACAAACTTTTTTCCAGAGTGATTTCGAACCGTCTTGCGCGTAGACTTGACGAGTTTCAAACGCCGGAGCAGGCTGGGTTTCGGGGAGGATTTGGCACCATAGACCACATTCACACAATAAGGCAGATTATACAAAAAACTGAGGAGTATAATCAGCCCTTGTGCTTAGCGTTCGTGGACTATGAGAAGGCTTTTGACTCTGTCGAAACCTGGGCTGTTCTGCAGTCTCTGCAACGATGCCAGGTTGACTGGCGATATATCGAAGTGTTGAGATGCTTGTACAATGATGCCACCATGTCCGTTCAAGTCCAGAACCAGCAGTCAAAACCGATCCAGTTGCGCCGCGGAGTTAGACAAGGGGACGTTATTTCCCCCAAATTGTTCACAAGCGCACTGGAAGACATGTTTAAGACGCTGAGTTGGACTAGAATGGGAATCAACATAAACGGCGAGTACATCTCACACTTACGATTTGCTGATGACATCGTCATATTGGCGGAATCGTTGCAGGACTTAACACAGATGATGAGCAGCCTAGCTGTTGCTTCACGACGAATCGGTCTGGGCATGAACTTTGATAAAACTAAAGTTATGATTAACGATCGCATTACCCCAGAGCCGATCACCGTCGCCCGGAATGCCTCTCGAAGTTGTGCAGCAATATGTTTATCTTGGGCAGACCCTACGCTTGGGTAGACACAACTTTGAGAAAGAGCTAAACCGGAGAATTCAGCTAGGCTGGGCAGCGTTTGGGAAACTTCGTCAAGTCTTCTCGTCGCCCATCCCTCAATGTCTGAAAACGAAAGTCTTTAACCAGTGCGTCCTACCTGTCATGACCTATGCTGCCGAAACGTGGACACTAACGGTAGGGACGGTCCACAAACTGAAAGTCGCTCAGCGAGCTATGGAGAGAGCTATGCTCGGAGTTTCTCTGAAGGATAAAATCAGGAACGAGGTTATCCGGCAGAGAACCAAGGTAGTCGACATAGCTCATAGGATTAGTAAGCTGAAGTGGCAGTGGGCCGGCCATGTTTGCCGTAGAACCGACAATCGTTGGAGCAAACGAATACTTATGTGGAGACCACGTTTAGGTAAGCGTAGTGTAGGACGCCCTCCGGCAAGATGGAGCGACGATCTGCGAAGTGTGGCTGGCAAGCAATGGATGAGAAGAGCCGAAAACCGGGCTCAGTGGCACGCCTTGGGAGAGGCCTACGTCCAGCAGTGGACTGATATAGGCTGATGATGATGATGATGATGATGACATCAATTACGCGATACAAGCTTGTCCTAGTGCGGGGACCACTAGTAAAATGTACTATTGCAAATCAATTGATATAAATAAAAAATAAAAATTTTTGTAATTAGAACGGGACGAGGTGTAATTCACTCGTACGTCTCAATTCTGAATTGCACACAAACAATACATTGATAAATACATACCTAGAAAACGTGTACAAAAGTGCATTAGAACTATATTTTATCTCTAACAAAATAGTAACCCTGTCTGCTAAATAAACCTAAATTAATTATACTGTTTGAAATTAATTACGCAATATCAGTGTTCTCAAACGGCAAAGTAGAACATTATTTGGGAACCAGTTAGTAGTATCTAGTAGCGGCGATGGGCTTGCAAGCTGTCACGTATGAAACACTAAATAGTAACAAAAGTATAAACTACTGCAAAATGTGGGTAGATACAAAATGTAATATCTGGATGTAGGTACATCTGACTGACTCCCTTAGACATCCTCGAAGAATCTCAAATAGGTACTTGGTACTAAAAGATCGGAGGGTATATTTATCGTAATTGGGGCTTAATGTCGTGGTGTTATTTATTATAAAAGGGAATTATCTGCTTACCATGTACTAAAACTACTTATCAAGATATGTACCTATGAATTAATTAGTAATTAATTTAAATTTTATGCTATTATCTTTATTTTTTTGTCTAAACTAACTGTCAGTAGTTTGTATTCTCTTGCCCACAAGCAAAACTAAAGCGGAACGCAATAAAAACTTCTGTTACCAAAATTTTGTTTATTTGATTAGGAATATTAACGGCTTGGTACGTATTTCTACTATAGATAGTATTTTCTAAAGGCTAAAACTATTTTTTTCTCGATTAAAACCGAGAGTAGGATGAAATGACATATAAAACGTCGTAGAACAAAATTTGCCATATTTGGCTTATTATTATGAGGGGGCTATAATGCAAGCTAAACATACGTACTTGTTTGATTGTACACGTGTAATTTCAAAGCTAAAGAGAACCTGCTTTTTCGAAAACCCGTAGATGACTCAAGAACGTAGAAAACGGAGCGTAGGACGCCCTCCCACCCGATGATGGACTAACAACAAAGATTGCGGGAAGTCAGTGGATGGAGAAGACTCAAACTCTTTCTTCTTCGAAACCTCTATATCTTTTTCTTAAACCAATAATCTACAAAAAGTTTGAAACGCCAAACTTTTGAAGTTGAAATATTCCTGAAAACTACTTAATCGCAGATCAGCACAGATCACATAATCAGCCAGTTATATCAAGAAAAAACAGTTTCATTATAAGCACTGATTCTCATGTGATCTTTACTTTGCAGAGCATAGACTAGCAGTGCTCTGTAATTGCTTGTCTATTACTCACAGCTACTGAAATAGATACGGCACGGCTCAGTCGTGGACTTCCTTTATTGCATTCTTCTTCGATTTTCTGTTTCTTTTTGTACTAAAGATAGAGATTAACCTTTACCGTATGAGACAATTTGCTAGCTGAGATATTAAACGCGTCAACACATAGAACAAGAACTTAGTCATAAGTTCACCCTCCCTACCGTAAGCTCTTACAGCAGGATTGCAAACTATCAAAAATGATGCCAAAACTGCCGTTGCTATTGAGCTTGACAGATAGCATTGTTTTAAACTAAGAATATGGACCATAAAGTTTAATTTTTTTTGTACAAGTAGAAAATAATTTCGTGACATGAACTTTCAGTAGCGTACAAAGTAGTACAAAGATGCTCTCGTATTCATTATTCGGGCCTGTTCGGGTAAGTTGAGGCCTGTTCAGACTGAACTATTTACATTTACAGATAATGCCATGACAAAATATCGAGCTCACGGTTTTCCCTCAGGTACGATTTTCAGTAGGGAAAACGTGAGCATAATTTAAACCTTATATTAATTAATACGCATTATTTCGCCATTAGGGAAATTTACTTCAAACTTGATTACAGAACGGCATACTAATATCGACAGCGTTGTGTGTAATAAGTATGTACGTACGAGTTTTGAATGTACTAGGTGGTTAGTTTAATTCAATGTTTGATTAAATTAAATAAATAATTGATATGAAACCTCCATACGCCTAAACCTTCGTTTTTGCTGTAATGTCAACAGATAATAGATCGATTTATTTTTTTCTGAAGATGACTTGTCATGAAGAGCGCAACAAAGAGTATCAACAACTTCTGAACAATAACTAAAACCAATCGATGTAGTTACATTTCTGAGAAAAATACCTTATTAATGTTATTTTATTTTGTTTAGTACTTTGGGTAATTTTGAAGCCATCATCTACGATACTTAGTACGATAGAGCATGAATTTTAAGCATATTTTTTGTTTTATTGTTGAATAAGGTTTTAAAGATATACATAGATAACCGTGGAAATAGTTAACCGTATTGTCTTTTGCATAACCAATAAAAAAAAAAATAGTTGTGGACATTTTAACACAACATCAACTAGCCCCAAACTAAGCATACCTTGTACTATGGGAACCAGATGACTGATAGAATGCTTATACATAGTTTTTTTATTATAAATACATAGAATTCTATATGACACCCAGAAATCTATGTTCATCACACAAATGTTTGTTCTCGGCGGGGATCGAACCCACCACCTACAGCGCAGAAGGCAGGACTAATACAAACTGAGCTGTGATGGCTGTATCTCATTGATAGGAAATTTTAAATAGCTATTTCGAGATTACACTGAGTTTAATAGTAGTAGGTAGGGTACCTAAGTGTATAATAAAAGCTTCGGTATAACTTTTTCTATTCTTCAAATAGCCATTATCAACCACACATCAAAGTAATTGACCATTCCACCATTTTTTTTTTGTTCACATAAATGCTTCCTCGGTTTTTAGCCTACACTACTTTTTACCATTTATTACGAACCTAGAAACAATGAACCAACCTCTAAACCTTAGTGAAGACGAAATAAGAGCCAAATTAGAATGACATTCGAAACGTTGTAGCTAGTTGGTAATTTGCTGGCGGTACTTCATGGCAAAATTGGGGCCCATCATCACAGTTCGTCGCACCTGCTATAACTACCGCGCTTTGAGTCACTGTCTTTCCACCTGGAGTGGCTGAACGCTACTTATAACAATAAGGGTTGCTAGTTAAAGTTTTTTGAGTTCTTTGCTTTCTGTGAAAGTTTGTAAACACAGGTAGACACTTAGGACTAACCTCGGTCAAATTTAATTTTCAAAACACAAAAAGACACTCTCTAGGTAGATTTATCTTTTTTTTTTTTTTTTTTTTTGTGGCATCTGTCCGTCTTGCGGACAATTTTGCCAATGTCAAGTGGGTTGAATAAATTATTTTCAGTCAAGTCGAGTCGGTAAAAAAAGTAAAGTCAGCCGTCATCGGTTTTGAAGAAAAAGATGGCGTTTTTCTTTAATACCTAAGGGAAACATTTTCGTTCAAATCAGGATGCCTCATAACACACTTTCATTTCAATTGTTCACACTTGTTCACCTCAAGTAATGATGGTTAAAATACCACCAAAATTACCCATCAGAACTTAAAATAACACTAGAAAAACAATTAAAATGAAAATACAATGTTGCTTCCTAATTAATTTTTCTTGTAAAACACTGGTTTTGACAGTATCACTGTCACCTTGTCTGATCAGGTTTTAAGAACTCCAAAGAAACTTTAAGAAAAACCACCATTTTTAAAAACATAATGCGTATGAATCTCTTCAGAATCCGGGTTATAAACAGACATGTATAAACTAGTCTTGACCTTTACCCAAATTGTTTACTCTCGGTCGTTCGCATGATTCATGGCGATTTCACGATACCAGCTTTCATACAACAAAATGTTCACCTAATAAATCAACTATCATAACAATCGCGATATAAAGGCCGAGGTAGACCAAAGCAGCCCCAGTAATAATTGAACTCGAATTGTTTCTATTAGAATTACAAAAAAACTATCATACAGGAAGCCGTTCTGTGCCCAATTTCAAGAAATATAATAAAAATATCTATCTATACCATCTATACTACTTATAAGAACCTTTGTCTGACTGACTGACAATAGACAACGTACAGCCTAAACAGTAAACCGTAGAGACTCGACATTTTTCAGGGTAGGTTTGTGTTGATACGTAGAAGTGTAGGTACTAAGAAAAGGATTCCGAAAATTTTACCCCTTGGGAGGGGGGGATCCTTACTAAAACCCGTGCGAAGCCGGGACGGGCCGCTAGTTAGGTATAATGAAGGGAAAGATTTCGCTCTTATAACGGTTGTTTTGAATTTACTTACGTCTCTCCATAACCTATTGCGTGACTTTCAGATAGTGTACCTATCACCACTTTATTTATCTTAACAAACGCATCCGTTAATATAATGTAGGTACAAAATGAAATGATTCACTCGTTTTCGTAAATCAATGCGTTAGCTATACCTAATTCATTCGCCAGGTTATGTGATGCTAGCACACATCTGGCTACCGGCAGTTGATACCTTATTTATCTTATTCTAGGAACATGTAAAGGTTTCCCATGTTCCCAGCTTCGATCACCGATGTAAGAAAGTTTTTATAATGATTATTGGCAGCCTGAAAAAGTTCATACATAAGCCTTACCGTACTATATAATACCGGTTTTGTGCTTTCTCAATTCGTTCCACGTGACTTTTGCAATGTTATCAAACGGATCCTTTACCTACGTCTTCCAGTCCATGGTTGCTGACGACATTCAGAGGGCCTAACATGAATTTCGGCGCTTAGATTCACCTAGATTTAAGACGTTTCAAGATGATCCCTGCGTATTTGACTGAATAAATGCTTTTTAACTTTGACTTTGAAATAAATATTTTTTTTACACAACTAGCCCTATGTACATTATACTATGTACATTTTTTTTTTTTTTTTTTTTTTTTTTTTTTATTAACGATAACTAAGCGTTTGGCTGCCATCACACCTGATGGAAAGTGAAAATGCAGCCTAAGGTGGAGCACGCTTAGCCATAATCCACTTGTTCACTCTTGATTTAAAAATTCCGACGTTGTAGTGATCCGGAAATACTGACGGTGGTAGGGAGTTCCACACCTTGGCAGTTCGTACAATAAATGTGGAAGCAAAGCGCTTGGTACGAAAAGATGGAATATCTACCATGAAGGGGTGGCACTTATCCGTACGCCTTGACGTCCGAAGGTAAAAGGGTGATGGGGGAATCAGGTCGTGTAACATTACGCGCTATCGATAGCGCGAGATATATGTGTTGCTTGATTTCCATGTAGTGTAACTTAGATGTTGATAGGTTACATTAACGGCACAAATCACAAATTAGTAGTACAGGAGAGATTGACGACCGATGTGGCGCGGCGGGCGAATGTCCGCCTACGACGCACGAGGTTGCGGGTTCGATTCCCACCTTGGGATAAATGTTTGCATGATCTGCAAATATTTATTCCGGGCGTTCTGGGTATTTTCTATGTATAATTAAAAAAAATCTATATACGTAATGTATTGTATTAAGTATATCAGTCATCTAGTGCCTATAACACAAGCTCTGCTTAGCTTAGGACTAGATGATGCTGTGTGGATTGTCCAGCATTATTATTATTATTAGTATTAATTCGTCAGTGCGGCTGTCGATTCTTAGATAAGAGCTATAGCTACGAAACACGCACCGCACCGCATACCTGCAAAGCATATGGGGTTGAAGGTTAGCGTTAAAATAAACCATGATAACACGTGTATACGCTACAATATTCACAGTTTTTTGAATTGAACTTTGAATAACATTAATAATTCAACTCAATTTCCAACTAAAATCATAAAACTCTGAGCAAAAGCTGGTTCATACGGGGATATTTTATCGTTGAAGACTAGGTATGAAAAGTTTTTTGATGGTGGAGTAAGTTGTTTTTATATGGTTTGAAATAAGTGGGAACTACTTATTCCTAGGACTTACCATAAATAATATAGGCAAACTATTGGAAGAAGAAAATAATGTAATTCGGTTGCAAAACTGCGGATAACAGCAAATGTAATAGACATCATAAACTTTGCACTAAAAAAAATAAAAAGCCCAAGCTAATTCGGTTAACTTAGAAATAGCAGATTTTTTTTACCTAACCTAACCAAATGTTACTTTTGGCATATGACAGGTTGCAAACCAATGACCGCTATTAGTAAAAATATACTATACCAGTGTTTTTTTATTATAATCCGTGTGTATATGCATCTTAGTGGCCATATCAACGTCATTGCTTTTAAGAAAATTTTGTTTCTGAATGAAGTTAAGAATGCTTAACTTTCAAGCTCTTACTGACGAAGTGTTCCTTTTAGAGCGGATGTTGGATGTTTTAATTACTACGCTCTCCTAACTTCTACCAAGTTCGCCCAAGAGGAGTCGAAATGTTGCCTAATACAGTCAGTGATAAAAGTGCCTCCAGGTCATGTTCTGCCGTAGCCAGTCTGGAAGTCTATTAACCGACTCCGGACCCAAGCCGGCCGCTGCAGAGAAGACCTTTGCAAATGGGGAACAAGGGACTCTTCCATGACTGGTTGCAACTGCAAAGTCTTAATTCAGTCAATGGCTCATGTACCTACTGACTTGTTCCTTGTGCCCCAACACCTGCACAAGGGACGAACTTATTGATAACAACATAGACTTTGCTGTCGAGCTGGCCAAGTATTATTTAAAAACGATTTAATGTGTTGGTTAATCATTGACAAAAGCGAAAAAAATTATGCATAGTCAGTGGTAAGAGGTGAACATTTCTGGAGTGTGAGTTGTGAAGTTCAAGCACGCTTGTTTTACTAATGTATTATACATCTATGTCATGCATCCAAAATTTATAACAATTTTTAGTTTCTAATAATTGAAACAGCATATTCCAGAGAAGAGCTTTGAATACAGTATGTTGATAGCTTGGTTGAGTGTGCAGGCGTGCAGGTAGGTACTGGTTCAAATGTAATTGCGGTTAGCACAACGAATGCGACACTAGCTTTCTGTTGCCTAATCTGGGTAGTTGTAGCTGACATGACCGCTCGGCAGAAAGCCAAATGGCAAAACTTCGTAAACAACCAAGTTAACTTTACCTACATTGGAACAGACATTATTATTTTATGAATTCAGCTTTGAATTCGTTAGCAAACAAATCACAGCTTAAATAAGTTTACTGAAAAAATATCATGTTTATACTAAACGTCCTATCAAACTTTTAATAATAAAGTGGAAGATAAATAAAACTTATATAATAAAACGTACGTGATTATTTTCCATATACCCGTAAGCTTTTAAAAAATTTAACCAGCCATATATAAGTTATTGATGTGTATTTTATGTGATTGTAATATGATGAATTTCACTTCAATTGACAGCGTCACAGCTCAGTTGGTAGTCTGCTCTGCCTTCTACGCTGTAGATTGTGGTTTCGATTCCCACTGAGAACAAACATTTGTGTGGCGAACATAGATGTTTATTCGGTGTCTGGGTGTTGTAATATTGTATTCTAAGAGTGTGTTATTAAAACTACTTTTTTTATACGACTTGCAGATGGAACAAGTAGATGGCCCACCTGATCTGAAGTGGTTACCTTTAGCTAAACATTACCGCACAGATCAAGTTCATAAACGTGAACTGCGATACACTGCTCTATATCCATCAACCTAAGGCTTACTCACCATTTTACCAGCACTCAAACTTTTCTAACCAGCAAGCCGCTTGGCGATAGAAATAAGCATCGGTATTTCTTCTCCGGACGAAGCCTTCACTACAGCTACTAAAATGTCATGTTAACAGCAAGTAGGTCCATTTACATTTCAATATAATTGCTTATAAATTATGACATGACTATGTTTATATGTGAAGATACTCTATATAATCGAAGTTTAATAGCTTTCAAAATGCTCACGTGTATGTCATAACACATCTGTTGAATTGTAAATCGATAATACAATGTAAATAAGCAAATCATGGTGATTATTGATAGTAACAGAAACCCATTTTGTTGGCAAAGATTTATTATGAAGCTTAGTGATACAATATATATTGAGGTAGGCAGAGGCACATTCAACACGGTCAATGCTTATGAACAAAATGTTACAGTAATATGGTTTGCTTTGAACTGAAATTGAACGATTGAAAAACTGGTTACTGGGCGCAATCTTAAGTAGATTGCACCCAGTAACCAGCCATTTTCTTATTTTATCGGCAAGTATAAAAAACCTTGTTATGATAAAATAAGATTACTTGCTCATAAAATAAGAAAATGGTCCACAGGGTATTAGTATTACTTAAACAACAAACTAATTAAACCTCAGCTAACAATTAAGAGCTTATACCTATTGATCTAAATTTTATTATATTTGTCGCACAATAAATTCGACCTAGAATAAAAATCAAAATAGTTTTACTATCTATGATCAAGATCAAACCCTGTTCTGAATAGGTAGTTATACTTGTACATTACGGCACATCATCAGCCTACATAACTCACTGCTAGATAAAGGCCTCCCCCTTATTTGGGAAGTTTTGTCATTGACGGTCTACTCCAAGCGCTATGTTCATATCGAGATTTAGTCAGAAAGCGAATTAGTCAAAACTGCTATTCAAATCAAGATGTTGCTTCTAACCCGTCCTAGTCACTACACTTTTTAGGGGGATGGCGTCCGCAATTGCTTCTGCCCATTTCCTGGCACGTTCCCTAAATATCTTAAAAGTCATGAATGCTTGGCAGCAGAAATAGGTACGGTGGTAGTACTTATTTTATATTATATAGGGTATTTCTATCTAAACTTTCGCAAACCGAGCACTTATATTGATTACTTCTATTAAATAGAGATACTATATACGCAGTAAATACCTACCCGTCTTATCAAAGTGTTTAATAGTTATCATAGTTTTATAGTCTTAGTTTTATTTTTGTAACCATACATAATGGATATGGAAGAGCGAGGTTCTCTAACACAAGTATATTCTTACTTAAAAGAGGGCCTCCACACTGTAAATTTATGTATTGTATATTTGGCTACAGAAATAAATAATTTTTCATTTCATTTCATTTCATTTCCCCGGACGAGCCCTTTCACAAAGAGCTCTACTACTACTATCTAGAACATAATGTAATTAGCTTTGAGTTAGATATAGCTGCATAGACTCGACATTAATATCCAGCTAATCATGATATTGATATGAAAGCCTGACAAAGCTGACTAGTCATAATCAGCTGACTGACAAAGCCGTTGTTCAGCTTGCAAAGCATAAACTACTGGAACGTGATACTAATACAGTTGTGATTAATATTGATAGTTACGATAGATAGTGGTTTATTATGTGTATAGTACGAGGATTTGTATAGTAGGCGAATATGAAATGCCATGGATCATTTTGTAAGATTAGGGTTTCTCGATACTCCCAGCACATCGATTTATAGCTACCTAAGAAAGGGGTTAAAAAACCGGCCAAGTCCGAGTTGGGCTCGCACACGAAGTTTGTTGTATGAGAGCCCCCTTAAATATTTATTTTATCCTGTTTTTAGCAAGTATTTGTTGTTATAACGGTAACAAAAATACATAATCTGTGAATTTTAACTCTCTAACTATCTCGGTTCATGAGATACAGCTTGGTGACAGACGGATAGACAGACAGACAGCAGTCTTAGTATAAGGGCCCTGTTTTACCCTTTGGATACGGAACCCTAAAAAGTTTATTTGGAAGGCTACGTGCAAGAGGAGTGGACACGGAGATGATAGTTGATAAAAAAGAGTGGATGAAGAAGAACTGTTGTGCCAACCCCACTTAGTGTGGGATAAGTGCAGGAAGGTGTTCATTTAAAATAAAATAAACTGTTTAATTTATATTATGACTAAATCCCTTATAATGTACAGTTCCATCGCCTAAAGGTAATGTTATACTTAACCCATTTTGAAACAGTCGTAAACTTAACATCTTTTGGGTTAAAGCCAGTTTCTCTTAGTGGCCCATATAAGGGAAACTGTGCATGACCTTTCAGTTTTAGAGTATTTTCTCACTATGAAATAAACTGCATACGATTATTATTCACATTTTAATTTGATTTTACCTACAATAATCTAACAATACAATCATGAGCCGTAAGACGGTATCTACTCAGAAGACCGTAAGATGGTATCTATTCAGAAGAACGATAAATAAGTTTCGTATTATCGTTTTGAGTGCGCGGCAACTTGATTGTGGAACGGTTACTGAGTTGCTCCGCAGTGTAACTCAAACCTACAATACATAACATCGTTTATAGTTTTCCGAAGATGACACATTTGCTGCGGAACCTACAAGGTCGTAATACTTTCCTAAGAGTGCGCTTCGGTATTATAATAATAATAATAATATGCTGAACAATCCACACAGCATCATCTAGCCCCAAGCTAAGCAGAGCTTGTATTATGGGTACTAAAGATGACTGATATAATTGATACAATTCATTACTTACATAGATATTTTTATTATACATAGAAAATACCCAGAACACCCAGAATAAATATTTGCAGATCGTACAAAAATTTATCCCAAGGCTGGAATCGAACCCGCAACCTCCTGCGTCACAGGCGGTCATTCGCCCGCCGCGCCACATCGGTCGGTATTAAAGCAGTTCTAACTAGTAATATCAGGCAGACGTACATTTTCGAAAGTTATGTTAGACAAGGCAGTGAAAAGAGTCTTCAATCTACGAGTTAGATTTCCAAACACTTCTAAGCTGTCAAAACATGCCCGTATCAGCAGCTCGCTCCCGCATGACGTCACAGGATAGGTATCAAAAGCTCAGTTGGTTAATCTCACCGCGTCGACTTCACAACGCTTTGCCGGTCACTGTTTACTGTACGTTCTATTTTCAATGTCCATCATCTGGCCATTGTTACCGCGTTTATAGGCGAGAGGACCGAGCGGGCGCCTTTTGTGGAACCCTCGCTGGGAGTCTTTTCTTTAAAGGTTTTGTTTACTGATTGAATTTTGTAAGATAATAACTTTTCAATGGATTCATGAAGTTGATGTTTATAAGCTAGTTTGCTCATAAAATAACTGATAATATTATACAGAAGTTATTGAATGGTGGTTTTTGTGAAGTTTTTGAAAGAATGAAACAAGTCTACAAAGAAGTATGTAAGCATTTTTTTTTAATCTATCTTTCAGGCTACACATTTTTATTGATGACTGATTTGCAGTAAAGATAGAAACCTAAATCAATCTTTATAGTAATCATTTTCTGAATGAATTCACGATATTTTTTGAGCTTCTAAAATCATTCCAATCGAAAAAGCAAATTCAAACATAAATATTGCTAGCACAGGATGATAACTCCATAAACAATCAACCGAATTGTGCATACCGAAGCGTAATGAACTTAAATTGTAGGTACAATCAAACGAATCAAAACGCAACAATCAACCTTAGTACAATAGTTGTAAACCTCAAAATCAGTAAGCAAAAATTACACTGTGTTGTATCAATGAAGTGGTTCTCTCAAGGAAAGTCAAAAATAGAAATGTACTAAAACAAAATTAGGCATGTTACTCAAACATTGTGGATTCGCCAATAATAGTCGTCGCTGAGAAATGATGACAAGTTTGATTTACTAATCTGTCTACAGGTGGGCTATATAAACACACACAATGATTAAATTATCATTCCCTTTTTTTATCTTTTACTGGGAAAATACCCTGCGTGCCTCCCGCTTGGGTTAGAGTAGGAGGGTACCTTTGTTGGGCTCTCCGTCGGATCTAAAACACAACCGACAGCATACCGACTAAAACCCACCAATGTTCCTTCACTCACCTCAGTGCCACCGCATCATCGAACCACTCGCCGCCTGATAAATGATTCGACACTGCGTTGGCACTAGACTGAGTCGCAGGGTCCCGATTGGATTCAACCGCTGCTCTGTCAGTAAATCAACCCCTCTGATCTCGTGATGAGGAGGTACCTCAAGCTTCGGCGCATAGTATTAAGCTTCAACCACCTTTGGGAAGCCGTTTGATAGCGTCTACGATATGCGGATTTGCAATGCAATTTGTCCCGCTTTGTGGTCGTATGTTGCATGCGATATCATGGGAACATCAGCCGTCCCACACTGTAGTCCTAGTTTACACGTGTGGTCGTAGCTTTACTCAACTAAACACCACAAGTTGTGGTACCGAACTGTACTGAAATCTTTTAAGACTGTACCAAGCTTGGTCCCCTACGAGCGTGACCTACGAGGCAATGCTTTGTTATAGGTGATAGTAGCCACTTTACATCAGGTGGGTCATCTGCTTGTTTCATCAGCATGTTGTATACAAACAAAAGCAAAAAAAAAATAATACACTATTTGCACCAATATAAGTATACCCTGAAAATGAATTTCAAGTCTCTACGACCGGTGGTTTGGGCTGTGCGTTATCTATATTTAAGTCAAGACAAAGATTCTTATAATTGGTATAGATTTACAAACTTTTAAATGTATTCAAATACTTTTTGAAAGAAAAAAATAACTCCGTGGATATCTGTGTCTATTTTATTTTATCTTCGGACTGCGGTGATAACACCCATGCCGATAACTTTACAAATCACCCAAATCCAATGTTTTTAGGTCGGATATTAGCGGAATCGCCTACCACAAATTAATCCCCCTTTGTCTATAGCAACTGATTGTGCAGTGTGCTTGACAGAATTTAATATAAAACGTAGTGTATGTTATTAGAATGGGTAGGTATACCATACCTTTCGGAAATGATATAGAACCAAGCTACAGCCATTTATATTGAAATTAATAATGTAAGGTATCTTTGTAGGCCATCAGGCACCCCCATAAACGATTACTGTTGACCATTGATACGTTGCCTAAGATTGATACAGAAGTTGTCATTAAAACTCAAGTACCTTACTTTACCTTCTGCGTTGTTTTGAAAATAATATTTTAGATCAAGGTAAGACCTATCAAATAAATAAGAACCAAAAAAGTACGAAAACACTCATAAATGCCAAAAACGTAAGGGGACACCCGGGTTTGAACCGGGGACCTACCGATCTGCAGTCGGTTGCTCTACCACTGAGCTATATCCCCAATGAGAGAAACTTTGAATTTAATAAACATTATTTTAAGTCTCATTATTTTAAGTCATTTCAAGTCTCTGTTTGCCGACACGGTCGAAGAATTTTTGGTTTTGTTGTATCATAAGAAATGTGTACCACTTGAAACCAGGTCAGTAACTTCCAGTACTTGAGATCTCAATACCTCTCGGAGATCGAGTCTCCTCTGATCTCTCTCCATGCTGTGACGAAGTGGATTACGTCGTCAAATCCCTTGTTGGACGTATAACTGTTTTCCTCCATTCACGCTTCTACTACTGTTAATTCCCACTAAACTACAGGTGACTCGTAGTTTCTATGTCTTTATGTCTAACCATATGGATAAAACTAATGGTTTCATACATAAATTAAATTTTATGATCCAAATCTAATGCTAACATTGCTGAAGATCATTATGAGATGGTTTATGATAATTTTTGGGAAATTCAAGCAGCTTATTTTTTGATACCTCAGTCTAGAAGAAAACCCCTTTCTGTCACAGATCACTGATTTATCGATAAACATTGATATCTCTAAACAAGGACGTAGGTAGACAAAATTATGTATACATATAATTGCAGGCGACTCTGCCTGCAATCATATGTAGGTACACATAATTTTGTATACTGACTACATCATTTTGATATTCGTTTGTATACATGTTTGTGAAGATTAAATCTGTAATATGACTTTGTATTTAAACTTTTATATCGTATATAGTATAAAAACGAATATCAGAATGTTATAG
This sequence comes from Electrophaes corylata, assembly GCA_947095575.1. NCBI lineage: Eukaryota > Metazoa > Arthropoda > Insecta > Lepidoptera > Geometridae > Electrophaes > Electrophaes corylata. Next base: position 8,859,265 of record OX352711.1, on the reverse strand, counting down.
TTTACTGACTACTTCTTATGATATTAGTTTGTATATATGTTTGTGAAAATTAAACCTGTGACACTATTTTGAAAACTATGTTTTGGATACATAATCATTGCAGGCGACTGTACTACACGAAATAATTATAGTACCAAGTAACATGGTGCTAAGGGTACTGGCCCCCATCCAAACCAGTAGTCCTTTGTTAGTCGACTTTCAGCTTTTGAAAATGAATAAGAAAATCAAATCGTTTATCGTCGTGATTTGCGATTAATTTGAAAACAGAAATAGAAAATGCTTTGAAAACAATAAAGTAAAATCAAGTGTTTTGTAATTAAAATCTTCAAAGCTTCTGAAAATAACCAATGGTTTATGATGTAATCTTAACATAATGAAGTAATCTTAAAGTGGGAAAAAGTAGCAGGGAGGGACAACAGAGATGTCAAACTGGCACTTAACAAGTGGCTGAGAAATCTCAACCATGCTGAAACAGAAGATCTCCTCAAAATCATAAATTAGTATATATATATCACATAATCGCGCACTTAAGGTCACACGCACTAGCCCCCCCCCCCCCCACCCCCCCACCCCCCACACCTCACACACACACACACACTCACAAACACACACAAACACAAACACTGTAGGCTTCCCTCTGTGATAACCAGACTCTTAAGAGACTGGGGGAATCATGGAAGCCTACTCACATCTTGCACATACATACATGCACACCCCCACCCCTACACACACACCCCCACTCCCACATACAAGCACACCCCCCCATACACACTCATACACCCCCACCCCTCCTCACAGACATTCACACAACATACACACCCAACTTTCGCCCACATCTCCACTCATATTTTCACAATTGCATGCAAACTCATGGTTCTAGTAGTAGGTTTACTATAGTGGTCAGTGTTTTTTTTTATAATTATTGGCGTTACGATTAAGTATTCTATATTATTAAAATTTTATTATATAATCATAAATAAATAACAGTTACCTTAATCTGGAGACTGCTCGACTATGCTGTTGTAACAACTCGAAGGCTTCGCAGAATCTACGATACAAGGTTTCTAATCTTAGTGTAGGTTCTGTAAATCACAAATCTTGTACATATTGTCAAGCTATTAAGTATAGTATTTAGACCAAACTTACTTCTAAAACTGATTATCCTCTAAAACTGATTATCCTATAGAACAGCTCATTTTAAAATGCATGTTTAAAACTTGTTTCATATATGTACTAATTGTCCTGGTTTAGAAATAAAGAATTATTATTATTATTATTATTATTAATAAAAAAAAAGTTAGCAAAGTTAGTAGTAGTAGAGCTCTTAGCGAAGGGCTCGTCGGGGGAAGTACTACCACCATACCTACTTAGGGTTAGAAAAGTGCCGGTGAAATAACAGGCATATAAGGCCAGGTATAAGGTAAGGTTGTATCAGGTTGATGGACGCAGGGCAGTGAGAAAAAAAATTGATCTATGAAGAACGCATTTATCCGTATTCATACTAATTATAAGAATCTTTGTCGTGACTGACTGACTGGGATATAGACAACGCACAGCCTAAACCACTGGTCGTTAGAGACTTGAAGCTTTCAGAGTATATTTACCTTGGTACGTAGAGGTTTATTATGAAAGGAATTTCCGAAATTTAACCTCTAAACACGTACAGCGGTGGTTGGAGTTTGTATGAAAATAGCTTCACGCGGATGAAGTCACGCGCGTTTCGCTAGTCTGTGTATACAATTATGTATTTTCCTTATAGATATTCAACTTCAAGTCATGCAACACTATGCCTTATACAGAAAATACTAATGAATAAAATTGAATAATGAATAACAAAGTTTTCTGTATGGTATTAGTTAACAGTAATAAACCTTTTTTACTGTAATTTTAAACTTAAAATACAAATGAGGCCATACATTTCTCAAAACGCATCGATAGCGAGTTCTATTTTTTTTAGTGGTGACATCTAGTTCTGAAATCTGAACTAAGCTTTATAACACAGTAGCGTCTTCAACAAGATAGAAAACAAACATTTATGATCATCACACAAATGCTATCACTTTCCCAAAGTTCCCAAACTGGCCTAGGATTTGTCTGAAACCTATGCCGGTATTTCGTTATTTATTCAGGCGCTCTTTAATCGAAATAATACTCCTAGAGTTTGAATGAGTAACCTTTCAGTAAAACATCTGACTTGAAAAAGTCCGGATAAGCTTGAATAAACATTTACTTAACGCTAAACCACCCTAGCAAGCACTTCGGATGAACTGCACCCGCTGATATTTTCATTAGTGTTCTCTTTAGATAAAGTTTTGTAAGCGTAGCGTTTGACCAAGATAAATAATGTAGGTTTTAGATCAACGCCAAGAGTTAATCGTATTTATTTTATTGAAAAAACTTTCATGTTTTTACAAAGATGATGTTGGATGTAATAGTAAAAGTAAAGAAACGAACTTCTAATATTATAAATATGAATGAGTAGAAGTTGATAAAATATAACATAATTTCTTTAGGGTCAATTTTTAGCGTTCCGTACCCAAAGGGTAAAACGGGACCCTATTACTAAGACTCCGACTGTCTGTCTGTCTGTCCATCTGTTACCAGGCTGTATATCATGAACCGTGATAGTTAGAGAAATAAAATTTTCACAGATGATGTATTTCTGTTGCCGCTATAACAACAAATACTAAAAAATAGAATAAAATAAACTTTTAATGAGGCTCTCATACAACAAACGTATTTTTTTTATTTATTAACGCAGTTTTTACTATAGACAATGGTACGGAACCTTACGTGCGCAAGTCTGACTCGCACTTGGGCGGTTTTTTATTAACCTAAATATTATTTGCCAAAACGTTCAAAAGATACCATGCAGTCATGTCATCGACCTCAGTGCAGCGGCTTTGCGCGTCTCTATATCGGTATCCGTTACACAGTTAAATTGTCGCACGCTGTGCTATAACTAAAAACGACAATATCAAACTTCGTTTATCATTTTCCTAAATCGATACCCAAATCTTAAGTATAACATATATTAGTAAACATTTATACTTCAGTGGGACTTAAACCAGCAATACTTACGTATTAGTTGGAGAGTTTCTGGCCACATCTAAGAGGTTGTTTTATTTCTTATGAGCTAAACATTAGACACTTTCAGGGTTTTCACAATAGATTAGTAAACTACTGTTCAAGCTTTTACCATAATGCTGTGATACCATTTCGAAAATACAGAAAACTTGGTTTTTTATGCGACTTACTGATTGAACAATAAGATGACACACCTAGGCTAAGTAGGTACCCATATCTTGTAACAAAGCAGCCTCGCTGCCTCGCAGGTCACGTTTGTTTTAAACTTGCCCTTCTACCCTACAATGCATAGTTCTGCATCCATCAACCTAAGGCATACATATATGTTAAGCTACACGAGCCTGAAATTTCACCGGCACTCACACACTTAAAACCTGAATATAGCAAGCTGCTTGGCGGCCGAAATATGGTAGTAGTACTACCTTTTAGAAAAGGGTAGGTTACCCTTTACTGAAAGCTCTATTACTACTAAAAGCTTTCAGATTAGTGTAGCTGACTGAATATGAAAATATTCTATAAAGTGTAGAACGTCCTAGAATGTGACCTTGCGTGGAATGCCCAGAGATAGATCCATTACGGAAGTAGTGATGGCATTCCTGCGGATACTCGATACGACCGTGGATGAGTTTCCTTGGTTCTGGTGTTTTCGGGTCACGTAAATTATTTGGAATGACTTTGCCGGAATTTTTAGAGCGAGTCGCTTTTGCTTATTGCGGTATTTACACAGCGGCTCGTAGATATATGAGCATGACCTTGCCCCTGTATTATCTTTGTCCTGACTGACCAACATAAAGACACACAGCCAAAACCTCTAACTTGACATTTTTAGAGTATATTTGCCTTAGTGCGTAAAATTTTTCTAAAAAAGGAATTCCCGAAGTTCAACCCCTGGGTGTACCCCAGGGGTTGAACTTCGGCAGGGGTTGAAATTTATATGAAAATAACGCGCGCGTGTCACTATAATACTAGGGATCCCGTTCGCGACTTCGTCCGCGCTTTATAGTATTTGTTTTCCAACCTCGACTCTTTTCCAACATTCCTGCTAGGACCAATTAATTTAATTGTATGACATTAAATAACAGGCGTAAATTATCTGAAGAGATACAAAAGTGAAATCTAAAAAAAACTAATCAAATCAAATAAACAAACAAACATAAACAAAACTACGTGTCCCCTGGGTCCTAAACGAGCTCAAATACTGACGAAATATTGAAAAGAAAACTAGGGCTAATAAGATACTAAGCTTCTGACATGTTATAATACCTATTATCTGCTTGAATCAATGTAGTACTCGTAGAAGGGTTCTTTGTAAAAGGTTAGGTACTATCTTCGTACCTATCTATTTCTGGTAATGAAGTTGTATGAAAATATATAATTCATTTATAAAAAGAAACGTATAGCTATCTTTAATAGATGTTTTTTTCTAGTTCTGTGAATGAAGTAATATTACTGTCGCAAAATGTTAGTCACAAGTCGGACGTTAAACGGCATATTTCGAACGATCCGAGACCGATCGACCAGGCTGACTGAGTGCAAGCAGATCAAAGCATCCGCACTAGGGATGGCACTGTGCTATCTAGTAAGAGAATTTTTTTAACATGCTTGCTCACGCTGGGACGAATTTCACCAAGATCGGTTCACCAGTTCAGCTAATGACAACGTAACGGACGAGCCCGTTACAAAAAACCTAATCCAACCAGATGAAATAGGTATGGTACTAGTACACTGCCGAATGAGTCTTCTACAAAAAACTTTGCTTCTCTAAGCAGAAGAAATAGGTATGGTGGTAGTACTTCACAGGATGAGCCCGCCACAAAAACCCTGGGTCTGGCAAGCAGAAGAAATATGTATGGTATTAGTACATAACTGAACGAGCCTTTTACCAAGAAACCTTTCAATATATTATTACGTTAAGTTTTCCTAATAGCTGCAAGATTTAGTGGTGAACTATAAACGGCCTGACAAGGGGTGACACATTCACAAGTGGCGATCACAATGGCCGCAGTGATACCAAAACTGCAGAAATATAATAAAAAAAATACGTAAAGTGACATTTAAAACGATAGCGTATTGTAAAGTGTGACAGCGACAGCCCTACGATATTATTGAAATGTGTAGCTATACCAGTATTGTCGGTGATCCGTGATGTATGTTTCGAACGAGCACAATAGGTTAGTGTTATTTCTGTCTGCCGTGATTCCAGACATCGGCCGTAACGTTCCTGTTACAGACGCATCTGCATACCGATCGCACACTTTAAATAACTTCTCAACCCAAAAATCAGCCATTGTTATCACACAGGTCTCACAGATTGTAGCTTTGTTTTCTCCACTGTAAGTTGTGCCTGTAATTTGTGATCGCTGCTAAATTGCCACGTGGTCTATTGCTATTCAATAATATAAAAGTGTTCAATATGCTTTTAAGTTAACAGTTTTATAGTCTAAGTTTTATTTTTGTAACCATAAGTAATGGATATGGAAGAGCGAGGTCCTCTAACACAAGTATATTCTTACTTAAAAGAGGGCCTCCACACTGTAAATTTATGTATTTATGTTGGCTACAGAAATAAATAATTTTTCATTTTTTCATTTCAATATAACAGACGGAGTAATGTTTGATATGAGATGACTCCTCGTAAAAAAATTGTGGTAGGTATTGGCCCTTGTTAAAGAATCTACCTACTGTAGAAAATAGACTTAACAGACTTAACTAACTTATGTGACTCATAAATTTCAAAATGAAATCATTAACTGTGCCAATGCGCTTAATGTTATTGGCGAACTAACATTATTTACTGAACGCACTGGGATCGAATCTAAACATAGTTTATTCTAGGGCGTCTAAATTCCAAAGTTTATTATAAACACCATGCATTTAAACTAAATTAGTAATGAAGTAAATAAAATTAGTTGTTCAAAATAAATACTTCAAACTGGTATTTTAAATAACATAAAGCAATATCACAGCCAGCGTATTGAGGACGCTTCTGATTGGTACTTGGATCAGTTGAGTTATCTTTAGATCGTTTACAAGTTTCTGCATAGCTCAACTTTTTCAAATATATTTTGTAAATACTTCTACTACCTGCAATTTTCTTGTGAATAAATGTATATTTCCAAAGATAAATTATTATAGACAACCATAAATCTTATATCACACTTCACACTATTAATATTATAAATCCGAAAGCGAGTAATGTGTATTTGCTTTTACTCATTTCCGTAACGACAGAACGGATTTGAATAAAAATGAAATATACACAGTTCGTGACTTACAGTAACATATATTAATTACTTTACTGACTAAACTCTCAGAGTTTATAGTAGGAGTTCTCCCTCTCAGAGGAGAAGAGGAGAGGAGAACTCCCTCTCAGAGTAGGGAGTTGGGTTTCGAATGGCGACCACAAACCGGAAGACAAAACGTAGAACGCTTCACCTGATGAACCGACAATATTATTAGGATAAAGGGAACTCAGAGGGTGGAGATGTCTTAAAAACTTCCAGAAAATATTTCTCTCGTAGGAGACCTAGCGAAAGACTTCTTTAGACTCATGATAATGATTACAACTCGAGTTGAGCAGCAGGTGGATGCTGTGACAAATTTGAAATGGCTTACCTTTAATTTAATATTCTATTAGCTATGATGTCAAGATTAATCTTCTAAAACATCAATTAAAATGTTGGCCATAAAGCTTTCTTCGAAATACCGGCTGTTAAGATTCAATAAATACGAAAATTCTTTTGACTTTTGTTCAAAGGAATTTTCGCTTTAGAATTATTAGAACTATGTTTAGCTTACGATTCATCTGAGGTGTTGGAATATTTGGATTTTAGGATTCCAATCCAATCCCAATATACGAGTACCTATCAAGCGTGGCAACATCAAACTTCCTAGATATAAGAGTACCGAAAAGGTTTGAAGCTCATGACTTTTACCGAGCGCTGGGCCCTTTCAAGCTTGATCAAATTAGTTTTACAGGCTCCTCCCCATGTAAAACATAACATATAATTTAGTAGAGTATTATTAGAACTCTAAGTGAAGGACTTGTCCGGGGGAGTACTACTATAATTCCTAACTCTCCCGCCAAGCAGCTTGCTGTATTCCGGCTGTGGGTGCCGGTAAACTTACATGCACATGAGGCTTAACACATGTATACATCAAATCGATGGATGCAGGACCGTAATTCATAGAGCGTTCCGTGCATGGCTTGCGAGGCCATGCTTTGTTATAAGTGAAGGTTACCACTGAACGTCAGATTGGCTATCTGTTTGTTTCATCAGCAAATTGTATAAAAAAAGGATTAAAATGTCATGTATACACTAAATCCAACCTCATTTTAAGACATCCTCGAAGAATCTCGGGTAGGTACTTGGTACTAAGATATTTGAGGGGAATATCTACCGTGCTTGAGGATTAAAGTCGTGATGCTATTTCTTTTTTTTTCCTTTTACCTGAATTTCGTAAGCTCGTTATGTGTATAATAACTCAATTTCATCTGAATAATGCACATTTCTAACCATAAATCCATAATAGTAAGTAGGTATAGGTGTAATACAGCACTCCACTCTGAAGCAGATAAAAAACATTGAAAACGAGCTTTCGTTATTACTAACACGGCTTGCAGCTAATGCTCGTACCCACTCATAATATTTTACGGCTGTATCACAATTTTATTAAACTACCGTGGTACCGCTAGTATTACTACTAGCCCCGGCAGTAATACTACCTTGTTTTGACGTATGGATGTTTGGAGTTCTTACTGAAACCAGCTTCAAAACTTTTTTGTAAGTGGTTCTTGTCTGGTACCGATTTTATAATATAACGTTATTTAAATTATAGTTATATAACCATTACAGTTCTTATAGTTTCGGAAAAAAGTGGCTGTGACATACGGACGGACAGACAGACAGACATGACAAATCCATAAGGGTTCCGTTTTTTGCCATTTGGCTACGGAACCCTAAAAATAAGGTAATAAAGTGGAATTTCAATGCTCAATTTTGACAGAAATAAATTTCAAACTATCATGAAACAGCATTGCCCAATAAAACCAATATGATGTGTCGGGCCACTGCCTGGCACAGCTTTCCAAAACACAGGTAACAAAGTAACTCGATGTTGAATAAAATATTAGAATTTCACTTACTGTGCGCTCCCGGAGTTGGCTATGATTTATGGCAGCAACGTGTTACCAAGTGACGCGGTTTGGATGGGGTTGTTTGTATGTCATTTGTATGATAAATGTAGTAGTTTATTTGTAGACTACCATACGTTCCGCGTCCTTATGACTCGTTAGAGAGTAGCTTTGATGTTCTCTCAACTGTCATGGGGCTCACTGAGAATGGGTTTCATGGTTTCAACTGAAATATGATTGGGGTATTCGTCAAAACTGAGAATAATAATCAGGAGAGTGTATAAACTGAGCTCAACTGAAAAAACTCAAGCTTACTTACATCTGTTTAGTTTTTTCTGTATACTTATTTAACATTTGATTGTATATACTATGCCACTATTTTAAACTGACGAATTAACCATTTCGCATTTAGATGCGAAATGGAATGAAGAATGGATGTGATAGAAGTCATTTCTTAACCATCTCCATCCCAATTTTCGTATTTTTTTGAGCTACGAAGAGATTGAAACAAGAATTTGACTGTTAAAATTGGGCCTGTCTGAAATATCAGTTACAAAGAATACCATTTGGAGATTGATACGATTAAAACTTGAATTTGACAATATGTTGTTAAGAGAATTGGGTGTCAGATCAACTAGTCCAAACTATTTGAGTACGGTGCTTTGAAAATCGTATGTCCATCGCCATCCATCGTAAAACATAATGTGGGACAAATAAACACTATTGATGTGAATGCCACATTTCTACCAAAGTATCTAGAAATACACTGCTTAGTACATTTACAGTGCAATCATCGTGTCGCTTCATAAATGTGTCTTCACTTCGACCCTCATGAGTTATTGCTCCCTTTCATTTCATATTCAGTGCAAAAGTCTTGATCTTTTATTTCAATAATCCTTAGATGTATTTTGTAAATACAGGTTCATCTGCCTCAAATATTCAGACATAATAGCATATTCATTGTACGCAATTTTGCGCGTTATCACGCATACGTTTATTGCCATAATTCCGTACATACATGGCCGCTTTCCTTCCATAAACCGGCACGTACAGTAGCCAGCGCAAGTGGGCTTACTGTCTGTTAACTTACTCCTTATGTCTGAGGGTTAAAGCTGGAACTTGTGCAGCTACTGGTGGAGGTAATTGCCATACCTTAACGCTGTTTGCCAAAAGCACTTTGCTTAACGAGATTCGCTGTAGTGTGCCGTGTTACTGCTAACTCGATTTTTTAATTTTCACGGTTCGACAAGTTTCCTGTTTCAGTTTGGTTTGGTTTTTCAGTTGTTATCCTAATCGTTTTATTTTCATACTTAGAAATTACGTTTTAAAATATAATATAAGCAAGAACATTTGGTATAAATGTATTCCAAAACCATTTTCAGTGCTCACACCTACTTATATATCTTTTATCGTTACAAAACAAGAATATTATATAACACCCAGCCGAAGAGCAAAAATCTGATAAAAAAATACCACACAAATGTTTTTTGTTTTCGGTGGGAATCAAACCCACAAACTACATCACAAACTTTATATTCAGATTTCGCAGAGTAAATATTACTTATAATAAGGTTTTCGCCAGCCAATCGTCAACATACAAATAAATCTAAAAAACGGCTCACGGTTACTGTTGAAACTTTTCTATTTTACCTCGTAGGCTTCATAAATACAGGCCGGCTTGATTGAATTTGAATTGAATTTTGATGTTTTGCTTTAAAACACATCGCAAAAAACATACGAATAATACGTAAGAAAAAGATAAAGTAATACAAAAAGAGATTTTTTCTAGGGAACCTAGAAATAACCTAAAACTCTGTTTTTTACCTTAGTAAAAAACTTCTAGAACAAAGTTATTACGTCGATTCTCGACAAAAGTAAAAGAAAAAAAAACTAAATATGCAATAATTGTTTTGTTATAAATCGGGAGCATGACTCCTTTTACGACTTTTCTTTAACTCGCGTGGTTTTGGGCTTATCCATCGCCGCCCTTCTCAAAAAACCACCTGGCATAGAACCAGATGACTCTAATCAAATTAAAATAAATAGTAAGTATTTATCTTTAACTAGCTTACTAATTTTTTAGTAACATAGACAAAACCAAAATGCTTAATATAATTTGTAAAACATACCAACAGAAGTACGGTATTATATAAAAGAATCGTTTGTTAAAAAACACGCTGATTTCATCTGCGGCTGCGATAGGTTTACGAGAATCGATTTAGTGGACAAATGACCAAACTATCCCCATTCGACTGCCTCTGGGCGATTCCCAAACAATGTTATCGTATCTTGAAGTTATTACTCGAAATTTTAACTTTTTACTGCATCGCATGCCAATACCGTATGTACAATATGTTTTACTGCAAGTACTATGAGTAAACTGGTATATCCACTGAAAGAAGGAGTTGATTATGTTAGGCTTTGGAAATACAAAAAGTTTATTAAAGCAACACTCTGTTCTGATATTTTCTTTATTTTTAATACTAGACTAGTGAAACGCGTATGACTTTGACCGCGTGAAGTTTCATTATAATATAATAATAATAATATGCGTTTCAGGGTTGAATTCCTTTCTGATAACACTTCTAAGTACCAAGAAAAACACACACTGAAAATTTCAAGCCTCTCAAGACTAGATTCTTATAATTGGTATATATTAATTTACCCTTATTATCATTGGTGTTGTTAGTTACATCAACAAGTACCATTAAAATAAAGAAAAGGGTGATTGGGATGTATCCAACTCATACTTATGTCAACACAATGCGGAGACTTTTTCTCAAACAGTCTTTTGATCCTACGTTTTCGCCAAATGCTCGAAAAGCGAGCGAGGTAAGAAATATGACTGTCATTTCATATCTTTACATTTTTCTGACATTTCCAATAGAATTTTCCGCTGGACAGTTTTATTTCCAGAAGCAAGCTGGTGCTTTTATTTTTATGATGACATCGTAATATTTGAATGGATATAGTAAGAGCATCCTTTTTATTTATTTGACATGCTGATGGAACAAGCAGATGGCTTGCCTGATGTTAAGAGGTACCGTCACATATAACAAAAAATCTTATATATATTTCTAGAAACTAAGACCAAATATATCCGTATCCTAACCTGGTTCATAGTTTTTTTCAAATTTTGTTTAATTTGTAATATATAAATACTTAAAAATATTTGACACCTAAACTATACAAAGCTTGTACTATGGGAACGAAATAAATGATTATTCTTTGACAATGAGAGAAGTCTTCAAAACTTTAAGTACCCATATTCCATACCAGTGTATTGGATATCAAAATTCAGTAGAGCAAAGGTTTGTTTATAAGTTAAAAAGTTTTTTATTCATGGAAGCGCAAAACCAATCTCAGATATAAGGGCTCCACGTTTCCAGCTGTAAAGTACTATCTCTTGAAGTACTAAAGGTTCCATTTCGTGTAAATTTCGTGTTAACGGGAACCAGTAGATAGGTATACGTGTTTACGCGACAGATTTACAGGTCCATAACACAGCTGCAAACACCTATCAAATCAGTGATGAGCGGTAAAGTTGGTCCTTGGATATATTAAATGCGCCAGGAATACGGTAGTATATTAATAAAGCTACATTTGAACTGATGCAGACGTAAGAAAGTGATAGGTAATTCCAATACTAATATTTAGTCAGGTTTTTATTCAGGACTTTGTAGGAACTGTTCTATAAAACTTATTACTAATTGGTTTTCTCTCAATGTTTTAATTTACCACTTAGAGCACTGGCGATAAGCACATTTTTGAAAAAAAAATCTATTTGTGCACGACCCGCTTCGAACCAATGACGAAAGCAATCTGATCATAGAATCAGAAGGCAGGGCGCTCCCACTAAAATCTTGATGCTGTCGAATAATTCTCAAAACATAATATACTTAGGAGACCATGTGCTTACTAGTCGTGTTATAACTGAATACATTATTTTTAAAATTGATAAGTAGATAGTTGTCGCAAGCACTTTCAGAGGTACTGCCGGAGTCGGCTGCAGCTGGCACAGTTGGATATTGTGGTCTGCGCTCGGCACAATGCTGTAAAATTTTTGTTTGTGTCCCAAAAATGTTTGGCGTCCGTTTGTTGGCAAATGAGGGCTGCATTCGAATGCAATATAATAGGGTTGCCTGAATTCTGATAAATATTAATCTAATCTGTTAGACATGTTTTGCTATGTTAGAAATGTAATGTAACAGATTAAATTTAATACTTTAGATGTTTTATGTATAATAGATTAGAAATATTATAAAATCGTAATGACATTATATTTTGAATTTTACTTATTAAAAAAATCTTATTGCACTATGTGGTCTCGGCATAAAATACTATAGTACCTTCATTATCCCTCCATTATCTTCCGTAGATGACAATCTACGAACTGTAGATAATATACACCAGATGAGAAGGCAAAGACTGAACTTAGTAAGACATCTGATAATAATGGTGAGGTAATCATTTTATACTATTTCATTATTTCAGAAAGTACTTAGAGTTCAACTTAAATAATGATTGTTAGAATCTCAACTCACGGTGTGGAGTTAAATAAAACAACCAATTATATGATACGTGTATTTATTTCAAATAATCAGGGACCCAATTTTCGTAACAAAATATCGTCAAATTAAATAAATTTTGAGTTGCGTCTTGAAATACGTTTTTTTTTTCTATTTTACTTGTTAAAAACATAAATGAATCTTATGAGCCATGGCTTAGGTGAACCCTAGTTGCATAAGGTTAGGTCTTTTCAGCATAGCATCGAAATTTTATTTTTCTCCTGGGTTTTGTTTCCCTTCTCTTCAGTATTTAGTCCGGCAAGTTTTAATGAGTCAACCTCAATACTATTAATTATTCTGTGCCTCGGTTTTGTATTGTTGCTCATTGATGTGTGCGAATATGAGTTTTACGATCGTTTTCAAAAGTGTAGGTAGGTGGTTTAATTTAGACATCTTTGAACTAAAAGGAATTAAGCCAAGAAAACTTAAGGTATACACCAGTTGCTGTTTTATTACATTTTTTTGTAAAAATAGATTGAAAATTATTAAATAGACTCACGTTGCGTAATTTCCAGGCATGGTAGACACTCTCTGATCTCTGTAACCTTAGTTAACCACGTGTCTAATAGGGTAGTTCTAGGGTAGTAGCTTCTTCCTTATTATAAAAAGTGTATTGACGCTGCCATCTTATTTATTATAATTAAGTAAAGTAATTATCATAATGTCAATTTGGTTAGCCTTTTCAGTTATTTAAGCTCCCTATTCACACCTAGGTATATTCTTTTGTAAAACATCCTACTAATACTATAGCGCGAAAGTTTGTAAGTATGGATGGATGGATGGATGGATGTTTGTTACTCTTTCACGCTCCAACCAGTAGACCGATTTGGATGAAATTTGGAATAAACATAGATTATAACTTGAATTAATACATAGGTTACTTTTTATCCCGAAAAAATAACGGGAACGGGGAAAAAACTGCCACGCGGGCGAAGCTGCAAACGGCCGCTAGTATCAAATAAATAACTTTTAAATCAACACAAGCATTCTATTAAAAAAATGTATTGAAATGTATTTTTTTTGTTTCAGATAAATAATCGACTTGAATTCAAAGCTCAATAATGGAGGGCCACCCTGCATCAGTCACTTCCAAATCAAACTATTCATTCCGAATACAAGCAGATACATATCTGAACAGTTGAAACGTAAAATGGTGAAGTAATAGACTAAAGTGAAAATGAGCTTATAATATAAGTGGATGTCGGGAGATATGCCTTACTACGGGTATCGGGAGGGGGGGGCCCAATCGGACACTAGTGGGGGATCTGAGTCCGAAGGGGGGGAATCGGATTCAGAGGGAGGGCTGAGCACGGAGACGTCTGTGGGGCAGGGTCTTCCGTTCCCAGGGTTTGTGCCAGTGGCCCTGGGGTACCTCACGCAAGAAACCAGGCCCAGGAGTTGGTGTTTGGCGCTTATAACTAATCCATATCCTTTTCAATATCGCTATTTAATTTTTTTTAATGTTTTTAAAGTTTATTATGGGGACGTTATAAATCAGGTGAGTGATATAATATACCTAGAGATATATAAAAATAGAATAAAGAGTGCATTATCATCATCGTCATCAAACTGAATGTCAAATTTGATACAAACCTATATTTTGCAGTTGTTGGTGTTCATACGTGATAGGTTGCAAGCCCATCGCCGCTGCTAGATTACTATTTGGTTTTCTCACAATACTTTCCTTCACTGTTTTGGAGCACTGGTAATGCACATAATACATCTTTCGATAGGAACATGCATTGGTGCACGACTGGATTTAAGCCCATGACCAAAACAGAAGGTGGGGTACCACTCCCACTAGACCACCGGGGCGCTTAAAAAGATAAAACGCAATAAGTGTCCAATAGCATGTTTTAAAAATCTAGTAGGATTCTAGATATTGGTAAAACTGTAAGAAAATACCACCTTATGTCCTTTCTTACTTCAGTTTCGCGGTAAAGCGGCAGATAGTAAACTAAACGATAGTTTTATGACTTGCAGTTTGATTAGGTCACGACTATTCGAGGCAAACTCGTAAAGTTTATGTATGTACAAACACACTTCCTTTTTCCGTTGCGAGCCCAACATGTTGACGGAAACTTTCTGACATAATGATCTAACAGCAGCCATATTTTTTTTGATAATAAAGAACGTGGTAACAATACTGGACGGAACTCTGCCGACTTATTTATATCTGGGACAACGATTATTTAACTGTAATAAATATGGGCTGAATGGACGCATGACCATGACATAATATAAAAAGAAAATTATTTCAGAAATTGGTAAAAAAATTTGTTAGTAAATAATTCCTTGTTGTAGACACTGAAAACAATAACAGATTTAAGTTTATAAAGTGCCGCTTGAAAGTACGCACAATTTTAGCTTTTAAGGAAGGTATTTTTTAGAGAAAATAAAACCGGTGAAGTACCTATCTAATAAAAGTCTTTACCTTTGAGTAAATGGTTCTAGTTTTGATATTACTCGTCAAATATTTGAACAGTTTTTTTTCGCATGGAGGTGCCTACCGATTAGATTAGTTTTCTGCCATTTTTGGAAGACACGCTAGTTTTTCTATTTTATTGTTATATCTAGTGTTTATATTTATATGACTCCAATTAGGTTGCGTTATTTCAGTGGCATTTTAATTAACATTATTTGAGTTTTTAGCGCAAAGTGTGATCAATTTAAATGGAAGTGGCATCCTGATTTGAGCGAAAATTTTCACTTGGTTTTGAAGAACACTGACTTGAATAAGTACTATTATATTAATTCACTTGACCCTGGCAAAATTGCCAGATGACAGATGCCATAGAGAAGAGAGGAATGTACCGATTCATTAGCAACATTGCCTAAACTTTTATCATGCGCACAGTAAAGGAATGGAACTCGTTGCCATCGTCTGTTTTTCCGGTCAAGTATATTTTAAAAATTTTCAAGAGTAGAGTGAATATATTCTAGATTAGCGTGCTACACCGTCGACCGCATCATCACTTCACATCAGGTGAGATTGCGGTCAAACGTATGCTTATAAATTATAAAAAAACTTTATATTACACTGTTCTTAAAATTATGCTTCAAAGCGAATAAAAAACGAGACTTATTTATAAAGTCCTGTTATACTGCAAAAGTTTTTGCAAACATAATTTTCTCTGAATGAATAAATACAATTTACACAACCTTACTTACAAAATTCTTGGTAATGAAGGGCGCTTATTAAAATTTGTCTACCAAGAACACAACAAAGTTTTACGTAATTAAATACATAAATTCGTACGAACAAGTATTGTTTTGCACAAGATCATGCTTGAAGAGTAATTAGGAAACAAACCTAATTAAACTTATTAGATCGATACTCATAGCAGTGAGTTTTGTGTCCATAAGGTGGCCTATAGTGTGTCTAGAAGCCTATAGCTGATTGGTTGAGGTAGATTGGATTTTGAAAAACCCACTTGTTCGAGTACACTCAACTGAATTTTATTTGAAATGTATGTGCAATGCTAAGGTTTGAATAACTTGTAAACCCGACTTTTTTGTGTAGATTTTTTTCAGTTTTTTTAATTTCCGGTTCAATAGTTCATAGCGATCGCAAAATGCCCACGAGCCAGGCACTACAGTTGCTTGCGAGTGCTTGCATTGTGAATAATTGACACTGGTCCCGCTCAAAGCTTTGACGCATCTACACTGGCCGCTGTAACTCGAGTAGCGCTGTTCAATCGAGCCTGAAATACATAAAACAACAGTATCTATAGTAAGTAGTACCTATATATAAGTAGTAGCTCTTAGTTAGGGGTCCTCCGCGGAAGTACTACCACCATGCCCAAGCCCCTCCCGCCAAGTAGCTTTCTGCGTTCCGGGTGCCGGTTTAATTACAGGCACACGAGGCTTAACAGCCGTATGCCTCAGGTTGATGGACGCAGATTATTATGCATCGTAAGGGCACATTTATAACGAGCGTGAGGCAATGCTTTGTTATAGGTAATAGTAACCACTTAACATTAGGTGGGCCATCTGTTCCATCACAAGTCACATAAAAAAAACACTGAGTGAAAAAACAAGCGTCGATCCCCTCTAGCTGGGTGACATCAGCGTGTCAGGTGATGCATCGAACACGGCGCAGCGGTACCGCATTTTTTTAAACAGTAAAATATTTTGTGGAAATTCCGGCAGTGTTTTGTATGTACCCTCACGACTCAAGTAACCAAAGAGATAAATAAGTACACTACTAAACATAAACATTCCTTATATTTGTAGGACTAATCTACCCTCGATTAGTCACCGCGGTATTGCATGGGTATTAAGTACTAAGGTCTCTTGGTTACCTCTAACGACTTTTGAGGGGGGTAATCGAGTGTTTTGTTAATATTTTAGTTTGGAATGTCATGCCATGCTGAAACCTAAACCAATAACCTAAATATTAGGTAGTTTATAAGTTTTCTAGTGCTTACCTGAGCTTCAGGAAATCACAAAGATTTTATATAAAAGTTTTTATCCCACTAGGAGCAAAAACTTGCTACTTGGTGTTATACAAAAACATGGTGGTAGGACTTTCTCGGATAAGCCTTTCATAAAGAACTATAATAAAAAGTTCTAAGAGGTAATCTAATGATTCTTGCTCTAATTTTCGTTTTTTACCGTATTAATAATACAGCTCTACTTAATAGAAGAACTGTGTTAAAAGTAACATTATGACGTCTAATTTACACAAGTACCATCGTTTAAATCATATTCTTGGCTACAGATACAAAGGTAAGGTACTAATAAATTGTTACCTGAATTTAAACCTACAGCATGACCGTTTTACTCGAGCAAATCTTCAAGCGGCTTCAATATTGTCCCAAATATTTGAGGCTCGTCCCAATTTGTAAATTGGGTCTTGTCTCTAGTAACCGAGTCACGAATCTGCTTCGAATTAATTATCTTTATCTCCATGGTAGATGCTGAAGTATGTTTTTAATTAACATTTTGAAAACAAGTGGATAAAATGGGTTGAGTGGGGTTTAAAGGTATCTGTTTCCCATAATATAGCTCTACTATTTAGTAAAGCTGTATTTATATCTAATTTACCTTTGAGCCTTTTTTTTATTTTTATAATTGATAGACTGTCCTTTGGCTTCAATCTCACCTGGTAGTAAGTGACGATGAAGCAGGACGGTCTAGAAGACACCTATTCACTCTTGCCATTAAGAGATTATAGTGTTCAGGAAAAACAGACGCTGGCAATGAATTTAACTCCTTAGCGGTTCGCATGATGTTCATGTGATACAACCTGGTGATAGACGGACAGACAGACAGACACACAGCAGAGTCTTAGTAACAAGGTCCCGTTTTACCCACTGGGTACGGAACCCTAAAAAGTTTATTTGGAAGGCTGCGTGATAGAGTAGTGAAACGGAGATGAAAGGGTTTCCCGTTTTACTCTTTGTGTATGGAACCCTAAGAATTGCTCATACAAGTCTTAGGTTTTATTGTTGACCACATTTTTATAGATAGTGTTAAGAAAACATATAGTTTTGTCTTAACCTTCACAGCATTATAAGTAAAGGCATATCACGTCATACCTGAAAATACCGAAATATAAAAAGTTCAAACAATACAGTTGAGTCTAACTAATAAATTACAAAAATCTGGTTAATATCATAGAAAAACACGTGTGTACCTAATGAATCTTAAATTGTTTATACGATAACGCTCACCAATTTTGCATATTATGTATGTCTATTGTTACTTTTGTACGTTCATACATGTTATAATTGTAGCCTTTTATTTTGAGTTTATCTCTATTTACAAAGCAATGCGTTGGTATAGGTGATGATTACCACTTAACATCAGGTGGGACATATGTTTGTTCCACCAACAGTTGTATAAAAAAATATATACTACAAGAAAAATAGCATATCAATGAAATTAAAGTTTTCAAAGTGAATCCATCGGTTCAAACCGAATTTATCCATAGGATCAGATCAGAAAATCGATAGTCTCGATAGTCACTTCAACTAGACCACCGGTGATACTCCTTCACACCTTTATTCTAGAACATTTATTCAGCCATTGTAGAACTACGTGATTTTGCCTACGTTGGCGTTGTCGGCATTTCCTTACGTGTTTGCAATGGCTTGTTAGTGGGTCGTTACGCGCGAACATTCGGCTCGTTTACATTCCGGATTTGAAACCTGCGGATTTGTTCTATCTTGAATATTCAACTATCACGTTGTTAGTAAAATTGGTTTCAAAGCGGGTAAACGTTTTATAATATTGGGAAACGAAAATATTCTGAGGGAACCAGTTAGTATTCTACTGTCGCGTATGGTATTCCGTTGGTCTACTCTTGAAAACGATAAACACAATTTCGTATTATCGTTTTGAGTTACATTGCGCAACATGTCAGGCAGCGACAACTTAACTGTGGAATGGGTTACCGAAACCCCGCATTATAATTCAAACCGACAGATAGATAGATAGAATAACTCTTTATTGTACACAAAAAAATAAAAACACAATAGAGATAACTATAAATACCGATATCAATACCGACAGTACAAAACTTCGTTTATAGTTTTCAAGTATAAACCTGCTGTCTACTGCAAAATGTTGGAATGTGTCAAATGTAATATTTAGACATACGTCTAACCCTATTTTGCACCGATGTATGGTAAGTATACTACACAATGTCAGATCACACACATCTAAATGCAATGTACCTACACATTATAACGCCTCGCTAAGCGTACTGATTCAGTACACAATGTAGAACATCTACATTGTCTGAAACCAGCCTAACATGAAACTATTGTAGCCGGCGCGCACAAATGACTTCCCATTTGGTATCGGACCCACAATTATGCTAATATCCGCCCGAACTCCGCACATTCTGATTCTATTAGAAGATAAAATCGGTGTTTTTGAGTTTTCGAGCAACTTGAAACAGATTTCCACGTTATAACAATCTCAAACAGCCACAAAAAGGGTACGCTTTGTTTAATTTTGCGTTACGTTCATTGGTTAGTCGGTAAAAGGTTTTGCCAAATGTTAAATACTATTTCATGATCGGAATAGGTACCAACTTTTGCAAAATGTGTAAAAACCAAATCACTTTCTAAGCGATCCAAAAAGCAATACACTATAACATTACTGCAAATTTTGCATTTATCTAAATCATTATTGGTTTTCCACTGCAAACAAGCTTACGGTCCACCTGATGGAAAGCTGTTTATCACTCACGAGCTTTCCATTTTTCATGCAGGACTTCAAACAAACAATCTTAATTAGTAACGAAAAGCCGTTTTTTTCTTTTTCCATATAAAACAGCACACAGTTAATCTTAATTAGTAAATGTTCACAGCTTTTTTGAATATACAGACTTAAAATAACAATTTGTGATTTGAATTAATTGTGCTCATTAAAATGTCGTGTCACGCCGCACCTGTACCTTAGATCTTCTTTGATTTTTCAGCGTTAATTTTTACTACCGTTTAACGTCTCACTTTGATATGGGACAATGACAAATCATGTGATAAAAACAATTTATAGTTATTGAGTGAATTAAAATTTTAGTCATATATATTTTTTTCAATATTTTTTTTTATACAAATTGTTGTTGGAGCAAGCAGATGGCCCACCTGATGTTAAGTGGTTACCATAACAAAGCATTGCCTCGTAGGTGACGCTCGTTAGGAACGTCACCGACGATGCACTACTCAAGCGTCCATCAACCTGAGACATACAGGTGTTAAGCCTCATGTGCCTGTAATTACACCGGCACCCACACCTTTCAAACCGGAACACAGCAAGCTGCTTGGCGGCAGAAATAGGTATGGTGGTAGTACTTTCCCGGACGAGCCCTTCACTTAGAGCTCTACTACTACTATTACTATAAATTGCCAGGTTAGACTTTTTTGTTTAGCTAATTACGTTCTATTCTCACAGGAGATCTTCAGCCAAGCTCACTGGATAAAAACACAATACCCAAACTAAGCAAAACTTGTTCTAGGAGAACCATTTTTATTTTTTATGATTGTTGATGAAACAAGCAAATCATCTCATGTTAAGTGGTAACCGAATAAACTGTGGTAACTGAACAAACTGCCATGTCAAAAGAAATGACAGAGAACGTGGTGAAGGCTTGCTGAAGAGAACATGCTGCAAGAAGAATATCAAGAAGATTAGTTTTTTAGGGTTCCGTACCCAAAGGGTAAAACGGGACTCTATTACTAAGACTCCGCTGTCTATGTGTCTGTCTGACCGTCTGTCACCAGGCCGTATCTCACATAGAATAATGCTTTAGTCCATATTCTTAGGTATCTCATGAACCGTGATAGTTTCTAGTTGAAATTTTCACAGATGATGTATTTCTATTGCCGCTATACAAAAAAACAAAATAAAAAAATATTTAAGGGTGCTTTCATACAACAAACGTGATTTTTTTGTCGTTTTATTATAGATACCCTACGAACCCTGTACGATAATACGGAACCTTGTGTGCGCGAGTACTTGGCTGGTTTTTTTATTTTAATTGTTTTTCTAGAAAATGAATTTTTTTTAATTATTTTTTTATAATTTAATTTTCTAGAAAAATTGTTTTTAATTGTTTTAAGTTCTGCTGTGTAATTTTTGTGGCATTTTAACTAGCATTACTTGTGGTCTTTGCGCAAAGTGTGAGCAATTAGAATGCAAGTGTATTGTGGCATACCGATTTCTTGAAACAGTTTGACAGAATTTAACGGCTTGTCTAAAAATTATTAACTAAAAACACTTCACATTGGCAAAATTGTCTATCGAACGATGGACAGGTATCATAAAAAAAAGAACACAATCAACCAGAAGTGTTGCCTCGTAGTTCTTACCACAGCAGAATTCTTTCAGAAATATCAGTTCATCTGTAAGGAATGAAATATTAAAGCTTGAGACTCAATGATCTAAAATGAGAACAGCTATCGTGTGTCTTTGCAGTAAGTTGAGGCTCATTCACACTATCATGATAAATAATAATAATAAAATAAACTTTATATTTATTATATAATAAAAAAAAGGGTCTGTATTATTCTGTAGTAAAAACAGTCTAATAGGAAATATATCATGTATCAGACCCATTAACCCATCGGTTTATTAGTTATGGCGTAGTAAATAATTAAGCGAAAAATTCGAGGTATTTTGTACCCTTGCGACTCAAGCAACACAAGGGGTTTAAAGTGTTTCTGATAATAAGCTTAATATGTTTATAGTATCTTTATGTTTCCTGCGATTAAACGCTTTCTTACAGCTTTATTCTTCATCCAAAAATAAATTTATTACTGAAACATAAAACCCAATTAAAATTCATTCAACTTAAACGGATATGACATGCCGAAAAAAGCAAAATCAGCAATTACGTCATAAAACCCGAACGGAACGTGCAAGTTTACGGTAGTTTTATGACCAATAAAACCGCATCATGCACGATCAATGACAATCATTCAGTGAAACCGTAAACCAATATTGTTCTTGAGGTATTTTCGTGAAAAGCTTATTTGCATAAGATTTATTGCCTTTCAATAAATATACGAACATTGGCAAATGTTTCATAGACGTGGGTAGCATTAAGTAAAACCATTCTTATGGCCTTCTTAAAAATTACAGCAAAAAACCCTTTCTTCTGTCTACAACGCTCGCAATTTTAAATTTTCTTAAGCAATTTTTCAATTTAGTCTAAAGTATTTTAACGAGAACCTACTTGTTTTTTCCCTTTAGCAGCAGTGACTTGACAGTGACGACATCAACTATAAAATGAAAATAAGTAAAAAAAACTTTATTTAGCGTCAGGAGCATAACTTCTCATCCGTATGACATGACTAAAATACTTTAGTTACCACTACTAGTACTAGCACTCCAACTAAAACGGCCTAAACACACCCTATCAACACAATGGGAAGGCCGCTAGCGTAGCTTTCCCTTCAGTAATACAAACCTTTGTGATACCAGTCGCTCTGCTCCACATAATGCGATGAGATTATTCATTAAAACTGGATTTCTCGACGGAAAATCGCTATATGTCGCCTTTGGCTTTGCAATCCCAACTATGGAATAGGTACTTTAGCTTATAGCAATAAAGCTTATAAAAATAAATTAATCAAATTTAAGTCAAACTAGTCAAATAAAAAGATAGTTTTCAGGTATACTCGTATAGCTGACCTTCTCTGGGTTTTATCTTTTAAATAATCAATGAATTTAGTAAAACCTGAAGTCAAGTTTGTTAAATCTGTATTTTAAGATAGCATGTCGCTTTTACTACCCTGTAAAGTTTTGAATTTTTAAATAATTAAAAACCATTTTGGTAATGCCGTCTAAGTAAACTATAAGTAAGCAAGCATAAACTATTTAGTTTATTGAACACCTTATGGTAATTTGTGTCCACTGTGATTCATTTATTTGAAACCTTACACATTTATATTTCCAGTTACTTACTCGAACATAAAGTCAACTTTAATAATGTTTTTATTTCATGTATTAAAAGAACCCATACATTACAATTTACATTTGTGTATATGTTTTTATAAACAATACAGAAAAACAAAAATACAGATATGACTACTATATTATAATTTATTTACTCTGAAAACAAACAGAACCGTATACATTTTTTTCTATTTTATTTTATAAAACGTTAGGGTGGTGCCGTAGAGTGAGAGGGAGTCATTTTACAGGTCATTAGAGTAAAAAGGGTAAACAAAATCGTGCTACCCTTTTACGCGTTACGTGTTTAAACAAAATAATCTCATCATTATTTAAAAGATAAAGTTAAGTGTTAAAACTGGAATAAAACCTCGCAAACAATTTATTTGATGTAGGGATTACATGTTTACAAACGTTTAGCTATAGATGTAGTGACTTTTTTTTTTTTTTTTGTGGCAACTGTCTGTCTTGCGGACAATTTTGCCAATGTCAAGTGGGTTGAATAAATTCTTTTTAGGTCAAGTCGAGTCGGTAAAAAAAGTAAAGTCAGCCGTCATCGGTTTTGAAGAAAAAAATGGCGTTTTTCTTCAAAACCAAATGGAACCATTTCGTTCAAATCAGGATGCCTCATAACAACACTTTCATTTCAATTGTTTACACTTTTGCTAAGACCTCAAGTAATGATGGTTAAAATACCACCAAAATTACTCATCAGAACTTAAAATAACACTAGAAAAACAATTAAAATGAAAATACAATGTTGCTTCCAAAGATGACAGAAAACGAATCCCATGTAGTGACTTGAAATCCTTTTAATGCTTTTTACCCTTTTTTGACAGTTCGTCTGTCAAAAAAGGTCTTTGACAGACAAAACCATTTTTTTTAACAGACATTTTATTGTAATTGTACCTTTGTAGTAGGTATAGTATTTTTATTTAACCTGACGATGCTTTTGCTGGCTTAATATTTTTAAGACTTAATATTTCTATGATTAATTATTATGTTGGTAACATTTGAACGTCATATTCTTTTTTGATCTGTGTAACTGTAATGTATCTTTTTATAGTCTTATGTGTATCTGTGATTTGTTCATTCTCTGTTGAAATGTTTTGTGTTCTCTGTTGAATAAAAATAGTTTTAGTTTAGGGTTTAGGCAATTACAAAAAAAAAATTATAAACAATACCATTTTCTGTACAAGTGACTATTCTAAGAACGTCTTATAGATGTCAAAAGATGCAAATAAATGAAATGAAATGAAATGAGTAAAAGTATTAAAACCAAACGCAACGCCGAAGTTCATACTTAGGTGTTGCGTTCTACCCAAAAAAATACATTGTTCAAAAAAACTGTGAGTAACTTATCTAACACAAAAAGTTCATAAAAAGGCACGGGTACAAATGGAAGACCATGCTTATGTATGAGAATGATGTCGCCTTCTTTCAGGACACAGAACTTTTGCAATTTGTAAATTTTCGCCCTTTTTACACTCAACACGTTATTTCTGTTTCGAAGTTTCCCAAAAGTTGTTTGTACTAAGTAGATAAGAGGTTTTAATGTTTTATTCTGTGAATAGGAATGTTTTATTTGGGATTAGTGTTTTATTTTTTTAAGCTTAAAGCTTAACATTTCAAACTATTTATGTAAAAATAAATAAATAAATAGCATCACGAATTTAATCCCCAAGCACGGTAGATATCCCTTCAGATTTGTTAGTACTAAGTACTCAAGATTCTTTGAGGGTGTCTAATAGGGGTAGTCAGAAATACGTAAATAAAAACATATAGCTGTTTTTTTAATATTAGTAAGCCAATGTCCGAAGAATAATCTGAAACTTGAGAGCACCGGTGGTCTAGTGGAAATGACCCCACCATCTGATTCTAAGGTCGTGGGTTCAAGCCCGGGCGTGCACAATATTTTTTTCTGTACTAAAAAGAATATGTGCAATGCCAATATAATAACCTGTGTTCTTAAACGGTGAAGAACACCAATCGAGGAAACCAGTTAGTATTTTAACCAGTATACCTAAAATATTTTTTAAATTGGATACAGTAATCGTGAAGTATTGCGCAATGCTTCTCAATTTCTAAATAATTTAATTAGAGAGTACTGACGAAGTTACATCATTAGTGTGTCACGCAGAGTACCTTGCGCACAAACAAAGGGGTGGAATATAAACTCGGTAATGATGGAATGTTTACTTATCAGCCTGATTGCGCAGAGCTTTTGTAATGTTTTGTAAGGCTACCTGGCCTCTATAAGATGGGGCGATAAATTACCATTGCTTAGAAAAGGCTCTTTTTCCCGGAAAAATATTCATGACAAAGAAATTTATACTCGATTTATGACTCCAAAATTCCACATAGGCTGTGGGTTTTTCCAGGCGGAACATCAATTCGAGTCCCTGATAAAACCTGAAATCGAATTCCGAGTTAATGTAGAAAACTAATCTGCAGATAGCTCCACTATTTTTGTGTATGCCAATAGTCCTAAACAGTGAAGTAAAACATCGTGAGGAAACCAGTTAATATCCTAGCAGTAGCGATGGGCTTGCAACCTTTCACGTATCGAATACCAACTACTGCAAAAGGTGGGTATTTCTGACTACAATCCATAAACATCCTCAATGAACTACAGGTTGGTTTGTTCTAAGAGATCTAAGGAGATGTCTACCGTGCCTGGATATAAAAGTCATGAAGCTATTTCTTATTTTTCTTTGTATGCTTTTATGAAAAACCGACCAAGTGCGAGTCGGACTCGCGCACGAAGGGTTTCGTACCATTATCTATAGTAAAAACGGCAAAGCGTTGCTGTATAAAAGTCCCTTTAAATATATATTTTACTCTGTTTTTAGTATTTGTTATTATAGCAGCAATAGATATACATCAACTGTGAAAATTCCAACTCCCTTACTAGTGATAGTAAGGCTATATCTCATGAACCGTGAGGTTCATGAGATATAGCCTGGTAATAGACGGACAAACAGACAGACAGACAGTGGAGTCTTAATAATAGGGTCTCGTTTTACCCTTTGGGTACTTCAGTCAGTACCCTAAAAAAAGAGAGATCTCTACCAGACATGCTACGGCGTAGCAGTTTGAAAGTTAGAAAAACCTTTCAAAAAAAGGGTACAGTTATTTAGTGTATTATAGATTTATAATAAAACGTCTTGTCTCATTGTGCTTGTAACATACATAAACTCGAATAGAAATAAGATGCCAGCTTTGAAATTAAGTACCGTAGCGTTCACGTGCGTACCCACTTGTAGCTCACAAAACAGCGTTCTACAGA
The DNA here is from genome assembly GCA_947095575.1 of Electrophaes corylata. Lineage (NCBI taxonomy): Eukaryota > Metazoa > Arthropoda > Insecta > Lepidoptera > Geometridae > Electrophaes > Electrophaes corylata. The sequence continues at coordinate 8,832,777 of OX352711.1, read as the reverse complement.
AACCACTCTGTAAAGGCAAGGTCAAAGTGACAAAAGAAAAAATACACAAGATATCACGAAGCGTTGAGTTTTGAGGATCGTTGACGAGAATGAGAGAGATGTCGAGGGAATAATATAGAAACGTCAAAAGCGGGTACTTTGTCTTAATTTGTGGTTTATCTCGTGAAGTAACTTTATTTTAATGTCTGTTTGCTTTATTTAAGTTTCAAAACTACAGTTGAATTTTCTGTTGAAGAAAGGCTAGGTGTTACTTATACAAACCCTTCTGTAGTAAAATATATTTATTAAAATAATAAACAACACATTGACATTGTTAGAACCGCGGGAAATCGATGGATGGAAAAGTCTCAGAATCGTTCTTCTTGGAAACGTATGGGGTAGGCCTATATCCAGCAGTGGACTACTACAGGCTGATGATTATGATGATTAAAATAATAAATTATAAATATTTTTTGTGGATATTTCGCACACGGCTATCCAGGCTATCCAGGTAAAAAAGCAAACTTAAAGGCAACATAAATTTACTTATCGATTGTAAATTTATGTTGCCGTTGAGTTAACAGACTTCAGAGCTAAGCTAACATTACGCTGTTAATTACTTAGCTGCTTGTTGTAGACAAGGCCTGAAATATTTCTTAGCCAAGACTTAGGTCATTATTCACGAGCATAATAAGAACGAGTCGGGTGATTTATAGAGCTATTTACAATGCTGTCAACTTAGCCACTTGTGTGGGTTGTACCTCTGACTACCCCTTTACCCCGCATTCCAAAAGATCCAAAGGAAGATCTGTCATAGATAAATAAATAAATTATACATCCGTATGTATTGCGATTTGCAGTGTTTCTGGCTAAAAATATTTATATTTTATTTATCTTATTTTTGTGTACAACCAACAATTTTTGTGTATAAAAATGTTTATAGATCTCGGTTCAGAGCATATTACTAATTATTATAGACACACATTTACACACAATACATAAATAATAATACGTTTATAATAAGCGTGACCTGCGAGGCAATGCTCTGTTATCAATGATAACCACTTAACATCAGATGGGCCATTTGTTTGTTCCAGCAACAAGACATATAAGAAAAAATACCTCTATGTATACAACGGTCCATCATAAGTTTGTTAAAGTTGCTATGTGCTCTAAACTGAGCTCACAATTGGCTATGGCACTGTCCGTAAATGCCTATTGGTAAGGGATGTAGTTTAAGCATTGTTCATTTTTATCATCAGACTTGTATTAAGTAGAAGTAAGAAAGAAAGAAGGAAAACATGTATTTTTAAGAGTCAATGACAATGCACACAAACATAGTTATCAAAAAGAGAATCTAAATATATATATCTCAAAGGTGACTGACTGACTGACATAGTGATCTATTAACGCACAGCCCAAATTACTGGACGGATCGGGCTGAAATTTGGCATGCAGGTAGATGCTATGACGTAGGCATCCGTTAAGAAAGGATTTTGATTAATTCTACCCCCAAGGGAATAAAATAGGGGATGAAAGTTTGTATGAAACTTTGTCAATTTCAAACCGATCGGGCTGAGACTGCATGCATAACGCTACTATGATTTTATCCCGAAAAAATAACGGGAACGGAAAAAACCTGCCACGCAGGCGAAGCTGCGAGCGGCCGCTAGTACAATATATAGGTTTCGATAATAGCAGTGAGGTATGTATCTCTTGGTACAGATGTCAAAACTAAAGGTTGTCAAACGCTCCGACTTAATAGCAGCATTTCTTGAAGAGCGGGCACAATCTTAGAACGTCACATTATTCCCCTGCCGTATAACTGCGAGTGTTCCCCAGTGTGCGACAATACTGGCAGGACGGTAGATAGATAGCAGTTACGTGAAAGAAAATCTATGCAAATGTTTTTTTAGGATATGAGTTTTTAAGTCAGCACATATAAAAATCTATTTATCGGTAATGAAGTTTGTCAAAATCAAGTTTCGATTATGTCTATTTACGACTTTTTACAAGTTTGAATTGCGATTTTACCGTAATTTAGTCTAATGTTAAAAACCCCAGGGTTGATAGATATCCCTTTAGATCTCTCAGTAAGTACCAACTCTGAAGTTTTTGAGGACGTCAGAGATATGTCCAAATATGACATATACTCACGTTTTGCAGTAGTTAGTATTCTATACGACGTGACAGGTTGCAAACATATCGCCACTGCCATAATACTAACAGGTTTCATCTTGATGTTTTTTTTTAATGTTTAATACACATAATAATAATAATAATAATAGTGTTAATAATGTGATGTTAACGTTGATAAAAAATAAAACGTTAAAGTCTCTGTTTGATTTCGTCAAAATAAAAGATTTAAATTGTATAGCTACAGAACTACAGGGAATCTTCAGCAGGTCTACTCTTAGAAAACGATAAACAAAATGTTGTATTGTCTTTTTGTAATACACTACGTGGTAACCCGGTAGCCGTTCCACAGTCAAGTTGCCGCTGCGTGACATGCCACGTAGTGTAACTCAAACTGGTCTTAAACTGACTCGTATTTTATTCGTCTTCGTTTCGTTTTGCAGTATCTTTACTGCTTTTGAATGTTGACATCTATCCTGTGGGTTTGCCCTATGACCTAAGTTGACACGAGAGGTCACTTAGGTCTTCGTTCACCAACTGTTGATTACCATAACCGGTGCTTTGTCGCAGGCGGTATCGTACGTTTGTTTTCCAAAACTAAGTTGTGGTAATAATAACCAGTGGTTGATGTTTTGGTGGATGGTAGATTTAACGGCAGTTGTTTTATGGTTGACGGGAGCCAAGCTGAGTCAACGTCTTTGAACATCGTCCGTAAACCTCGTAGTAAAGGAGACAATGATTACATTTTTACGTTAAAACATAGAGTAGTCATATAGCTCAGTATTATTGTGTCTAGTCAGTTAGCTCGTAGGTTTTTATCGATATTGAATTTAAAATTAACTATCAATATAGAGCAAACAGGCACACAGTGTGTTAATACTTTTTTTCATACGACTTATTGACGAAACATGCATATGCCCCTAATATTAAGTGGTATCACCTAAACTAATCATTGTCATGCAGAACACGCACGTTGAAAAGTGCTCTATGATGCACTACCATAGGTACATTCATCAACTTGAGGTTTACAAGAGTCAAGCCTCATGTGCCAATTTCTGCTCCTACGACTATTTCACTTCTGTATTTCTTAAGTTGATTGGTACCTTATGCTCACAATTACTTTTTGGCACTTAATTGTTTTTGAGTTGACGACCGATGTGGCGCGGCGGGCGATTGTCGGCCTGCGACGCAGAAGGTTGCGGGTTCGATTCCCGCCTTGGGATAAATGTTTGTACGATCTGCAAATATTTATTCCGGGTGTTCTGGGTATTTTCTATGTATAATAAAAAATATCTATGTATGTAATATAGTATTGTATTAAGTATATCAGTCATCTAGTACCCATAACACAAGCTCTGCTTAGCTTGGGGCTAGATGATGCTGTGTGGATTGTCCAGCATTATTTATTTTATTTTATTTTAGTTAGCAAGCCAACCTTGTTCTGTTACCTTTATGCTTCTATCTTGCCTGTTATTCTGAACTTGGTCGCGAGGACCTGGTGTTTAGTTTTAGTAGTGATATTTAAAATTAATAAAAGCCTTTTTTGCGTTTGACTTTTTGTTGGCAGGTAGAAAATGCTCATAGCAATTGGTATGTAACTCAAAAATGTGACCATAGTGTTTTGGGCTATAACAATCTCACATCACTTCAAAAACGTATTCTCGTTACAAGATGCTCGTAAATCATAGATGCATTAAAACGATTTGAACGCCGTGCTCTGCGAATTTTTACGAGACTACTACAGCTTATGACGGCAGTTTTAATGGAATTATATTAGATCTTTGAAGAAAATTGATGGATTGAAGCACTGGTCCACGTAACGCTAACTACAGATACCTCTGTCTACAACAATTGCTTATTACCTCACTGGGGACGTGCTCTATGTTGTATTTAGTAGTAGGACTCTTTGTAATGGGGTCGTCTGGAGAAGTACCACCCACCATGCTTATTTCAGCCGCCATGCAGTGTTGCTGTGTTGGAATGCTGTGGGTGCCGGTGAAACTACAAGCACAACCTGTATGCCTTAGTTTGATAGAATCAGGTTGATGCATGGTAGTGCATCGTAGGGCACGTTTCTACATGTGATGATTACAGATTTACATCAGATCATCTGTTTGTTCTGTTAATACCTAAGTATAATAAAAAAAAACTTAAATTTAGTTAATAAGGCTGATATTTGCGTTTACTACCTTATTATGGGTAGTTTATGTTTCAAAACAACGCTAAGTTAATATGTGGTCGTTTGTTTCAACTTAATTAAGTCGCAAGAAACAATGCCCGCGCAACACAATGGCCTTATTAATTTAGTTTGAACTTGCACGTCTAGTTTTGTAACATTTTAGGGATTACGTGGAAACAGCTAATTCTGTTGTGGGGTGAAACATATTCTCTTCAGTTTGGTCTTTATTATACCAAACAATAGGACGTGTTTATACGCCACGAAAATTGCGGTTGAGAAAACCAATATCACAGATATATAATAATAATAAATAAAATTCTTATCATGCGGTCAACCACGCGGTCGCCGCGCGTCAAACCCACTACCGACCCGCGTCTAACGCGGTGGAAGAATCCTGGAGGGGCAAGAGACAAAATCTCGCCTACTCGCACAGACACAGAATGCTCACATAGTTCTCCTAGGCGAAAATAAGCTCAATCACAGCATACTTAAGAGTCCACCGTTACGCAAATAACGTACTGCCACTGTACGAAAGGCCAGCCCTTAAGGCTACACTAGTCGGTACGTTGTCCATACAAACGCTGTAAGTGTTTAATGTCTACTATTAGTAAAATCAGATTACCTTGAAAGTTACAAGCGTCGAAAGATTTAGTACTAAATCCTGTAACGCTTGTAACTTTCAAGGTAATCCGATTTTACAGTAGCATATAGGGTAACGTACCTAGATAACGGCAAGATAATTCAGTATCAAACTTAACTTCGGACGTACGTTAATAAATAGTAGACATTAAACACTTACAGCGTTTGTATGGACAACGTACCGACTAGTGTAGCCTTAAGGCATTCGGCAAGGCAAAACCACGTGACTACTACAACGCGGTGGTTTTTACGCACTTGCAAATCGCTATCAGCCACCAGTCAGACATCACTCAGAGTCCGCGGCTTGAAAGGGTGTGGACGAAGGTGTACTGGCATTTTGAGTTACACTGCGTGACTTAGTAATCGCTCGCAGTTGAATCGTTTCTGAGCATGCTGCGTAGAGTTACAGTCAATACCGACTTCTGCAGACTTATCTCCAGTTCCAATATCTTACAAACATCCGTTAGTAGTTGTATATGTATATCCATCCATATATGTCCATCCATGTATGTCCATGTATGTGTCCATCAAATACACTCTCACCTCATTGGTCAGCGCAAATTTCACTGTAACGTAAGTAATTTCTTATTGGCTTGTCCGACTTGTTACCAGCAACAATTCCTGTTCATACTTTCGAACGTTTACAGCTAGTAGATAGCTTTATTGAATGTATTTGTTGTAGGTATGTCGACCGAGCATTTACTAAAACTATTTCTCGATAGGAAATAAAATGACTGTTGTTCTGACAACGTTTATTTTTATCGGCCATTATCACAGCGATATGTTTTCGGAATGGGTGATAGATACAGGTTAACAGCTCCAGAATCTGTGTCATAGCCTCGTAGTTATCCAAAGTGTCTGCGGTAAACAGGAATGATTGACTCTCAAGTCGTCGTTTCACAGACTTTTTACTGGAGCAGAAAATTTATCATGTTTACCTCGCTTTGGTATGGAAATATCTGAAAAACAAACGACTGATATTTGTTTTCTGAGTTATAAAACGTGGGTTGTTATTTGAATGTTGGAAAATACTTGAAATCAAATAAAGTATTCCAATAGTATTATCTTAAAGTTGCAGCGCATTTTGTGCTGTTAAAAATTAAACTAATAAGCATTTTATTATTTTAAAACTTCGAATTTTTTACTACTCCACACTATCACTCTTTAGTAGAACTCTAGTGAAGGGCTCGTGTGGTAAAGTACTACCATCTAGCTAATCTTTAACACTTAAAAGATTTTTATTTTAACTGAATAACATATAGAACACTGTAGAGGCTTGAATTTTTCTGGATATCTTTGTCTTGGTGCGTTATTTATTGATTTGGTAAAAAAAAATTACAGTGGTACAATTTTATCAATAGCAGTTTAAACCCCAAAAAAAGGTTTGACTTAACTACTAGATCCTCGATTGCAAAGATAATATTCTATTTTGATCTATAGCTGACCTGCTCGTGACTTCATTCGAGTTTTTTCATACAACCTTCTCTCCTTTTTTACCACCGTTTTAGGGATATATAAATATATAAAACCTATACTAAGTTTTAAGTTGGACAAAGATAAATCTAAAACACAAACATCATATAAATTGGTCCAGCCGTTCTTGAGTTATAAGTGGTGTAACAAACACGACTTTTTTTATATAATCTAGGTATAGATTCAAACGTTACTAATAGGTACAAGCGAGCGCACACTCTAAGGGCGGGTTTATACGGCGCGAAAGCTTTCGCGCGGCGGCCGCGCGGCCGCCGCGCGGTTCAAAGATATTTACCGAAAATCGTCTCTATGTTCTAAATAATAACGTTCAAATTCCTACGGCGCGAAAGCTTTCGCGCGGCGCCGCGCGGTTGAGAGATCTATACCGAATATCGTCTCTATGTTCTAAACAATAACGTTCAAATTCCTGTCAAGCAGCCAACCGCGCGGTCACTACGCGGTTGACACAAGTAAAATGAAGACATTTTAACCCCTTTTTTCAAGTTAGGGGTCCACGGGGTCCAATTTTGAAAATAATAAAAATGATCTTAGTTTGACTATAAAATTCTCGGAACATGATTTTAACCATAACTTGAGTATCCCCTACACTCTTTGCTAGGGATCAACTTGAACTTTAGTATGCAGTGTTTGAATCGTTTTCAATGAATTACGATCAAGTTAAAATAAATATAATGGATTAAATTGTAATAGAATACTGCAAAATGTGGATATGTACCAAATGTACTATCTGGACATATACTTCTGACTACCCTTTTAGACTTCCTCGAAGAATCTTGAGTAGGTACTTGGTACTAAGAGATTGGAGGGGATATCTACCGTGCTTGGGGAATAAAGTCATAAAACTATTTCTTTCTTAAATATAAAAAGAAAGGCTCAACTTTACAGTATAAGAAGGTAGACTATGACCTGATCATTGAGTTGCAACTAAGATGCAAGAGGATTACTGTGGAAGGCTATGTACAAAATAACGATCTCTATAGGGATTCGGGACATTAACATAGAGAGTTTGTCCATGATGCCACTAAACAATATACGGAATCTTCATCACCATAATGATGTCGAGGCTAATCAACTCTTTGATAATCAAGTTCTTACTAGAAGATAACTGACAAAAAACTTTAATGTTAAAAAGTACAATTAATAACAAACTATCGCAACGTAGGACAAAAAAAATATTTTTTTTTAACCTTGGGGTCCCTGGGACCAACAAATTATTAAAGGTTAAGTAAGTCAAAATCATCAAAATGATGCTGTCAGTGAATGATATTGTGGGTAATATTAAATAAGATCATATCTGCTTTTTTCAAACTTTATAGAACCCAACATCATCATCATCACCACTGCTGATCTGGCCCACGTAGGTCTCTACTATTACGCTTTCAGGAAGAACTAATTTAACTTTTGCGCCAACTTCCCGCAACCCCAATGTCGTTGGCCCACTGGATTTTGTGCATTATCTTTCAGTTCATGGTCGCCATTTGAGAATCATTTATTGCTCTGTGGTTCTACGAGATAAATACCCATTGCTACTTTAACTTGCTGATTCTGAAAGCTATGTTGGTGATTTGGTTCTTCTACGGATTTCATAATTCTTGATTCCATCGCGTAGGAAAATTTACATATATTATCATAACATAACTTTCTTTTCTAAGTGAGTGATATTTCAATAGTTCACATTTTATGGAGCTGAGCTTCTATTATAAGAGAGATAAATCAAATTATCCACGGTTTTCAGGTTGAGTGTATCTCAATCACAATACTGCCTGTGGTTTGGTAACCTATAGTGTGAAATGCTTGACAAAAGGGAGAAATATTCAGCCAAGCTATTCTTTCAAATCATATTATATTTATAAAATATTTTAAACCTCAAAAACTGAGATTCATTTGCAAAAGAAGAAATAAAGTGGTGATCAGCTGTTTAATATATTTTGAAGCTCAAAAAACTGAGATTGACTTACAAAAGAAGATATAAAGTGGTGATCGGCTGTTGTTACGCCATTCGAGCTAATTTAAGTACGTTCGATTTTAGGTCCTTATTTTTATGTTAGCTAAGTAAAAAATCTGCGAGGTTGACGACAAGAAACCATACATTAGTAAGCTCGCCAATGGTATTTTCAGAGTGGTTGTATGAGTGTGGCTCCCCTCTATCAGCCGTAAGAGGCAGAAATAAGACAGCACAAAAAATATCAAAAATGCAGTTTGGGTTGAAATAGAATTCAACACGGATCTAGTCCACAGACGGCAGCTTTATCAACGGTATATGTGGATAATCTTTACCAAATATAAGAATTTTTGTCCTGACCTAATAGACAACGCACAGCCTAAACCGTAATGTAAACTGGTCGTAGAAACTTAACATTTTCAGGGTATATTTGTCTTGGTACATAGAGGGGTATCAAAGGCAAGGCCCTTACACTCAAACCGTATAATTAAAACATAAAATAAATCATTAAATAAAATAAAAATAAAATTTCAGTGCCGGATATTTAAACCATCAACCTGGATGTTATTCTGCATTAAAATCTCGCATAAAAAAAATGTATTACGATCTTTTTTGAAATCACCCATGAAATCATTGTTCATTTGTTCGGGTAAAATTTTTCTATGCTTGCGGTCACCGTGATTTCAACTCAATTTACTAGACGAAAACGTTGAAATTCCCTGATACCGAGCCAACCGCGCGGCGGCCGCGCGGCCGCCGCGCGGTTGAGAACATCAATATCGAATACCGTCTTTATATTCTAGAAAGCAACGTTCAAATTCCTGTCAAGCGGCCAACCGCGCGGCGGCCGCCGCGCGAAAGCTTTCGCGCCGTCTAAACGCGCCGTAATAATGCAGAGCACAGTAAACGTAGGTATAAAGTTGGAATGTACTATTCAAAAAAATCCTTTGAATTCAACCCCTAAAACTTCTGTGTAGCGGAGATCGAAGTATGAAAGTTGTATGAAAATAGCATCACGCGGACGAATTCAGTAGGTTTACTCTTAGAAACGATAAATGAAGTTTCGTATCGTCCTTTTGAGTTACATTACGTGGTATGGCATACAGAGTTATCTTGACTGAGGAACCTTGACAGAGTTGCCCCGCAGTATATTTCAAAACGACAATACGAAACTTCGATTTTCGTTTTCAAGAGTAGACCTGCAAGCACGTTTCCATTAGTAGTAAGTATAATGATAATCTGTTGCTGAATAAACTAAAAAGATGGTATTACGGCAGTGAATATCTAATTTGTCAAAGCATCTTTAAACACGGTCTTTAAACTGATTTATTAAACGGCCACGTCGAAACACAAGGCTTGTGTAAGGCCTTTAGCAAACAACCGAGGGATATAATAGAATGCGCAAGTCAGGTCGACTCGGGCTTGCTCTTAGAAAGTTCTTGCTTGCACCATTATTGAGATAATCTTCCCGAGTACAAAAGAAATCGAGCTCTTTATTTACCTTGATGTTATACCGGAAGGTTTTTCTATTGAACAGTCACTGTTATGGCAAGGTTTCCAGATTTTGAAAAGCTATGAAACGGTTTTTGGACTGGCCGTCGAAAATACATTCAAATGCCTCCAGGGAAAAAATCCCCTTGCGTGATTTTCTTCGAATAAAAATTTAAAAAGCAAACTGTCTACTAAGGTACCTTACAAACTCTGCACGGTCCAAAATGTGAAAAAAAAAACAATATTTTAATGATAAACTGCTAAAAAAAAACCCTTGTCACTCATTCTAAAGGGATAATCTGTTCCCAAACATTCATAATAAGTTACTCTGATCGTACAACGTAGGTACAAAATCAGTATTCTTACGTTACGAGTGTCAGTTCCAATCGATTTTGCTGTCATAATGGCGTGACAGTATGCTTCCGACCTTCAGTGGGTCAATGTACAAGTATCCTAATGGTTATTTCGATTTACCTACTGATGTTGGCTTTCATAATACCATTGTAACCTCATGCGTGACCAATCACTTACCAGTTGAAGTAGAAAATGGACAGTCTTATGATATTTTTTGGTATGGTAATTTCGCTATCGAATTGTATTCTACTGAAACTTTGCCTTGTAGGTAATTTTTAATATATCGAATCGGCTTTTTATGAATAAAATAGTCTTATATTTAATCCGAGCAATAGTAGTTAAATTATTGGCCTAAACTTAAAGCAATTGAGACATTATAAGATCGTCATATCGACATAACTTCTTTAGTGCTTAGGTTATTTTATTTTACTTGGTTTGTTTTGGTTAGTAAGGTATCATTTTTAAAAGGTTATGTTATAGTAGCAATCTATAATATAAGTTTATATAGTGTTAGAGCAAGTGTTCACATTTTATATGACTCTTCTATGTCATTCTGTGAAAACCTGTTATTGGCTTTTTGGAGCTACTTCTAGAAGTTAGTTTCCCTTTAATTAATAAATAAGTAAATAATAATAATATGTATAGACATTGTTATTAGTCTAAATGAGTCAGCAGCTGGATTTAGACCTCCATATTTAGGAGGGTTTTCCGTATATAGTCACCATGCTTCGCAGGTGGATTGGTGATCTAAGTGTCAGTTTTATATACTCTGGAGAAGCTGCTGCTTATCAAAACAACAATACGATACTTTGTTTATCGTTTAGTAGTAGTGCTCTGAGTCAAGGGCTCGTCCGTGGAAGTACTCCCACCATGTATATTTCGGTCGCTAAGCAGCGTTGTTATGTTCCGGCTTGAACGGTATGAGTGCCAATGAAATTACAGGCACATTAGGCTTAACATCTGTATGCCTCAGCGTGGCACGTTTTTAATGTGCGTGACCTGAGAGCCAATGCTTTGGTATAAATGGTGGTTACCACTTAACATTAGGTGGACCGTCTGCTTGTTCCGTCAATGGGTTTCCCAGATCTCCCCAGGATTGTAGCGTAAATCCGTGACCACTCCTTACGCCTAGGAAACAAGCGTGGCGTAATTTTATATGTAGGCACGAATCATGTATCTTTTGTTTATTAAAATAACTATTTCGGTTAAAAATGCAAACAACTGGTCTATTTCTTTATGATCAGAAACATTAAACGTTACATTTGTTATTTAATAAAAATATTATTAAATAATATTATATGAGTATTTACCTATATTGTTCTAACCATTTACTCATAGTATTATATAAGCATTGTTCCATACCATACAGGATATAATACCTGCAAACCATGTATTCAATGACTGACTACTAATTTGTATCTATTAATATAATATCTAGTGATTCCGAGCAGACTGAATTAATGATTGAATGCATAGTGATTCCAAAACCGATTGTGGTTTTAATTATGCAAACACTAAATTGTTCAGGTTTTTATAAAAAAAGAAACAATATTTGAGCAATGCTAGTGATAAACGCTCAAATCAGAACCATGATGGTCTGTCGGGAATGGAAGAGGAGAAATCCTTATTGGTTTATACTCACAAAACAAAACTATTAAAACTCAATAAGCTTTACTTTTTTTTTTACAGCCGTCACAGCTCAGTTCGTAGTAACCCTGCCTTTTGCGCTGTAGGTGGTGGGTTCGATTCCCACCGAGAACAACCATTTGTGTGATGAACATAGAGGTTTGTTATGTGTTTGGGTGTTATATTGTATTAGTTTGGGGCTAGATTATGTTGTGTAAAAATATCCACAAACATTTATATATATTCTTAAAGCTGTAACTTTGAAAGTACGGTCGTAAAGAAATTAAGGTTTTGGACATAAAACAATATTTTGTAGAAACATTATCTTAGCTTCAAAGCATAGCTGGTACTATGGGAACCAGATGACTGATAGAATACGTTTTTTTTTAAATACATACAAAACACAATATAACACCCAGAATTGTAGAACTTCGGTGAGTTCAACGTGAAAGAATAACCGCTATGTAATAGATCGGAAAATCAAGAGTTAAGTAACGTATAGAGGAGTTGAGTCTGCCACGTACAGTGAACTTCTTAAGGCTGATGATGATGACAAATCACCTCTTCATAAAGAAAAACAAAGCTAGTGATAGCTTTTATGTACCGATAGCTTTATTTAAAGTCAGGTAAATATATTTACCAGAATCTAGAGGTTCATTCGCGTCATTTACTACATAATATTGGGAATCCACACCTGCAGTTTCATTAGCAGATCTGCACCCAAACTAAAACATTCATTTAACATTGTTGAACCCACAAACATGAGCGTAATCAAGCTACGGTATTTCACAATTTCGGTTGGATGAGTACTGCGGAGCCTGAGGTCACGTTGGGAATGATGCAAAGCGCCCAATGTTTATCGGAAGAGCCTGCGTTAATGAGTAAAATGTACTAATGTGTACGCTATGTTTTCGTGCAGTTTACAAGGAACAACGAATGGTTGGGGCTCAAAATACAAAATGTGTTGCAGAAGAAACAAATTCACCTCAGTGACAATGACTACCTACATACTTTTGTCTGGTTGTAGTGGCTGGTTGTATATTATTTAGGTTAGATAGAGTAAATAGGTAGGCTTGCCTAGCCCTTTTACCATCCTCATAAAGAAAGTCAATTTTATCCGCGTGAAGTTGTTATCATACAGACTTCAACCCCCGTCGTACCTAGTTAGGGGTTGGATTTCCGGAATGGGATAGAACCTATAGTCTACAGCGCAGAAGGTAGAGCTATTACTAACGGAACTGTGAGGCCTATCTGTAATCTATTTCCCTAGTGTGAAAACGCCCAACTGTACAGTCAGCTGCACTAGAATGTATACAATTTGTAATTTACAGAATGGTTTTAAAACGTTACAATTAATATTTACAGGGCAAAAACTCGAAAAATAAGTAAATTTATTAGTTAATTTCACGATTTTTGAGTTTTTACTGCTGACTATAAGGTTTTGATACCGTTTTGAAAGTTGCGAATTGTATACATTCTAGTGCAGCTGACTGTACATCTGAAGTTGCAGCTGGGGGTGGCAGGGTGGCTGAAATCGGTATTCATGATCGACGTTCCATAATGAATGCAAGCCTCAGCTCAAACGTGTTTAATGAACACCTTATGAAGCATGCGAGAGAGGTCATGAAAGCTCGAATATAGGCTGTGACCTTTACCTAGTTATTTTAATACTCGATATGTTTTTAAACCTACACATTACCGTTAGTAGTAAGTAAAGCAAAAAAAGACATGGATAAAGTAATAAATAGGCCAGTTCTTATTCATTATTTGGTCATCAAGCCATTACTTTTATCAGTTTATATAAAAGTACTGTGTGGCCATTGCTAATATAGGGAATTTTAAAAAGTTTGAAAACAATTAAGATTAGATACATTTAAAAATTTTACTTTAGTAAAAAGGTATATCGATCAGTCTTGATGTCAGGATACCTATTTCAAACAACATAAACACATAAATATATTAAAACACCCGCAAACCATCTACATTACGAACAGTAAAACCCAATAACAGTAAAAACCCCTTCAAAATCGGGGAATCAGTTAGGCAGAAGTAATTGGCGTAGGTACATTCTCGCATGAAAAACATAAGCGGGCTGAATTGAAAACCTCCTCTTTTTCTAGAAATGGGTTCAAGAGTTAAACTCATAGCTCTTCCATTCACTGTATTCACACTCTTTTTGCATTGTTAGTAGCCTAATTAGAAGGGGTTGGCTTTTGTCTTATTCTATGAAACCTTTATACTGAAGCATATTCAACTCTATTTAAATAATAGAGCTTATAATCCCCAATTATTCGCACAGAAGGGAGTGAAACTATGGCTGAAGGATGATCTACTCATGGCACACTTTTATATATATGAAGAAAGCTTTGGTTTCCTAAAACACGGTGATTATCGGTGGGAAATTGAACATAATTATTGTTGCAGCTGTGGAATACAATATACAAAAACTACGCATACTAAGAAACTAGTTATTCCCCCCTATGCAAAGTTGGTTCAAATTAATAAAAAACAAAAAGCAAACATTCGTACATTGAACGAATGTTTCAACTCTATTGGCGCCGTCGAATGAATCAGCAAGCACACAATGTTATTCGTGTTCTATTTGCAAATCCAATTGCGCTTTCTCTTAGACTTGTTCACAAATGGTTCTGTTGCTTTTTGTCCAAGCAACTGACGCACATATGTGTAGGAAACCACGCGAAGGTTCGTGGTTCGTGCGCTTTGGTGTGTGTCAAATAATCGACATAGTTCACTTTTTTGCTAGTGTCGACCTACACTTGTGTGATGTACCAGCAGTAGACTAGCATTTGCATATTTTTCAACCTTCTTATACCTTTGTGTTAGAAGTCAAAAAAGAATATCATGAAATGGGATAAAAAGTATTATTCGGTAGATTTTATTAATTAGGTAGGTACTCAAAAAAGAAAATGGAGAAAAAGTTAAAAAAGGAATGGAGAAAGTTTCGCAAACCGGAAGACGAAGCGTAGGACGTCCTCCTACAACGATAGACTGAAGACATCTCGGTAGGTCGATGGATGGAAAGGGCTCAAAATCGTTCTTCCTGGAAACGGGAGGCCTATGTCCAGCAGTGGACTTCTACAGGCTGTTGCTGATGATGATTAATTACTCTAAAATACGGGTCAAAAAATTAAGTAGCACAATAAATAGGTAACATATCTACATACAATGTGGTTTGTCCCTCAGTTTATAATGTACGGTTTTATTGAATTATCTCCTTGTCCAAACTACAAATTATAACCGCAAGACCGTGTTCTATTATTCACAAACAAACACTCACGAAAAACAGAATAGTCAAGGTCGATCGCAACCACAACAAACAACTCAAATAATAATCCTATTTTTCTCGTCCCGAGCTTGGATAGTTTATTGTAGTGTATTCTGATTAGTTTTCATGCAAACGGGATATAATTTCAATGATTTGCTATATTTTAACACAGTTGCATGGTGTCTTGCATATAAATTTTGGATAGAAATCATGGTGCATAGATTCTTATATATCTTTAGCTACAAAAAATTTTAGGCGCTGAACTAAAGTAATAAGTACGTTATTTGAACCCACCCCTTGATGGCGATACTCATGTTGCCATGGTTGAGAAAAATATGTTTTTTTAATGAGAGCAGAAATAATAAAACCATTCCTGCCAAAAAACAAAAAAGCCTTTGAAGGGCAAAGGCTTTTTGTTTTTTTTGTATCCTATGTCACACAGATAATAAAAAAAGTCTTTTGATAATTCCAACCGATGGCGTGCTACGTGATAATAAAGAAAATATCGTGTGAAATACACCTACAGAGATACGCGCCAAACATATTTATAACCTTCTTTCGGCTCTAATAGGCGCTGTGGATAGATATTTATTTATTTTTTAAATAGCTTACTTTTACTGATTTCTGTTTAACTTCTGTAGCCATGTAGAATATTAATCAACACGTTCCATAGTCTTGGGGTCTTGAGGTCGGATATGTCTAATAGATGACATTTCTGGTAATTAGATATAAAGCTAACACAGATAACTAGAACTTACCTCAGTTATTATTCTAAAATAAAACTAAGGAATAAAAATTAAAAAAAATGATTCAACGCAGTCCACGCGTGCGCGAGTTTTTTTTTTTATTTAATATTTAGAAAAAACAATTGAACTGTCCTTTTACGGATTTACTGTTAAAAACTTTTGGTCTTTTGATATCATACTGTCATAATCAATAATAAAAAAAAAACATGCGGTACCTATGTGCCAAATGTAATATTTGGACGTACCTACCTACTTCTAATGAGGGTATTAGACATTCTCAAAGAATCTTGAGTGGCTACTTAATGGTACTAAGGAATTTCAAAGATATTTACCGTACTTGGGATTGAGTTCGTGAGGCTGTTATTTTAAATACTTTTTACAGCTTTTTTGAAAAATATTAGGTTATTATACTTTCTCAGCAGGCATACATAATATATTTATACATAATTGATATATACTATGTAAGTATAGAGTTACATGCTTTGAAGATCATGCCAAAATCATCAAACATTTAATTTACAATGCGTACCTACCTAAAATGTTTGGTATACTACCACTATATTTTGATATTTGTGTGTTTGTGAGAAGTCCTTATAGGTAGGTACATAAAATATGTTTTAAATACATTTTAACATTATGTCAAGCGATATTACTCCTTAACTCCACTGCACATGGTTCGAGCGAATATCGATGCTGGTGATCCTGCTTAACTGCGTGACTCTGGGGATGTACCAGCCATGCGTTGACGACCAGTGTGTGACGAACAGGTGTAAAATATTACAGGTAAGTATTTATATAATGATAGGTATCTATATAAATAGTTATATATTTTAGTTTAGTTATATATTTTAGTCTTTGGTTAATAATGCTCAGAAAATGGTATGACTAATTATTTGCTGATAGTTTATTTTGATTATTTACGAATGAGCAAAATAAAGAAGTTGGAAGACCGCTTGCTACGGAAATCGTTATTGGTTTTAAAAAATAATGCTTAGCATAACAGTATTTTTAGAATGATTAATACCAATCAATAATCAATTACAATGTACAAAAATTACGTACAACTATTTTGAAACTGCATAAAGCCTTTTTATTTTACAAAATATGCATAGAGGTTGAATATGCTATCGCATGAGATCATCAAACTTTTTACTGGCTTTATCTTTTTAAATTTGGAAGGTGAATAATATTTTTACCTTCCAAATTCAAAAGTCTCGAATTTCTTTTGTTTTTATTTATCTACGCACTGAATATTTTTATTCGAGATCCATTTCAATTTTCATTGTTGTGATAAATGAAAAGATTGTTTGCTCGCTTTTTGTGAAGAACCGTGTTCTATTAATAATACTATTGATGTTGTGGCTTATTAGGCTTCAGTGATATTCTTTGATTATTTTGGTAAGATCTTTAAAATTTAACGTTTTAATTTATTTGCAAATTGTTTTTTATTCACTAAAGTTAAGCAATTAATATTATAAACATTAAAATCGCTAGACAAAAATGATTTTTAAAGACTTTGAAGGTATTATTTATTTTATTATGTACACTACCTACATAAGATTTTATGTTCGTAAAAAGCTTAGAGGCAGGTAGAGGATGGGCCCATACAAACGTTATACGAAAATTATTTGAAATTCGAACAGATTTCCAACATAATAAACGCTTATATTTGGTTTATCAAAGTTTTTGATTATGCTTAGGTAATATACAAACCTAAAAATAAGTGTAAGTAAATTTTACATAATTTTTAAATTTTTTGTGTAACGTTTGTATGGGCTTTCCTTATTCGTTGTTCTTTATTTATTAGTATAAATAGCATATATTAATTTTGTTATTTTTAAAGGTTTTTGATGACGTAATCTTCGCATTTTTCACCGTGGAGATGGCTATAAAAATGGTGGCTATGGGTACCTACGGCCATGGGACCTACTTAGCTGACTCATGGAATAGACTGGATTTTTTCATTGTTATGGCTGGGTATGTTATGTTAACAGACTTCATGTATATTCATTTCCTCTTAAATTATTCATAACGGTGATGTGCACTTGAAGCTACAAACTTTTTTACATCGTGTTGCTGGAGTATTTTCGAGTAAAAGTTTTCCAGAACTTTCAACCTGCCCTGCCCTATTTTATGCGATTCTAAACTTGAAATTGTAGGAAATTTTCTTGCTATGCAAATATAATAAAGCTGTTTTTTTTCAGGTCATTAGAATACGGATTGAATGTGGAAAATATAAACTTATCAGCGATTCGAACTATCAGAGTACTTCGTCCATTGAGAGCTATCAATAGGATACCAAGTGAGTCTACTTATTAATGATCTAGTTGTAATCAAGTCTAGTCGCATTTTGAAATGTGTTACAAAGGTGATATGCATTTCGCTATCAAACTATACTTAAAATATCATTATTGTGTAATTTATTAACCTCTAACTCCATCCAAAAATTATATTACACTGACTGTTTTATAGGCTTAATCAAAATAGTCAATGTATATGATCTAAACTGTTGATACGATGTTCAAAAATTCTTGCATAATAAATATCCGCTTCGTCGAAAAAAGAGATACTCTGTATGGCGTGTGACTCAATATTCTGTTTGACAAATGCTGGTGATACATTGGAATTTCATTTACCTAGTCAATATGATTTTATAAGATTGGCCGCATACATTCGGTTTCTTGGTAAGGTTTTTCTAATAAGGAATTCAGATTAGGATACTTGAACGCACGCATTTCATACGAAATTGTGTTTATGCAAACGTTTTTATACTTTCCGAAAGAAAATAATTCGAAATGACGCCTGAGCTGAAAGAAGAATAGAAAAAACCTAACCAGGAAACCGGACGATAGTCTTACGGAATTTCGAAACTGAATTCCTAATCCAGATAAGCAGAAAATCGTGCGTATGCGGCCGGTCTAAATCTTTTTGACACGTCATTTCGAATCAATATGACATTTGATTGGTATCGATCATACATCGATAACTCCATTGTCATATCCATCGGTGACATCAGATATTTCATAAATGTAAAATTTATTAGTTCTTGGCCCTCCGGCTTTAAACAAACGTTTAAGGAATAAAACTAAATAAAATTGGCAGCCCAAAGCTTAGGAAAATTTAAAGATCCTTGAGCCAACACCATAAATAAAATCATTTTATCAAACGGATTTTTCAAAGCTTTGAGACGGGTTTCTTGTGCTAAGCCCCCGGTTCTTGGTGCTTTAAAGCTCTTAATATAAGGGTTCTTTACTTAGTGACCTACACGCTTTGCTTGAAAGTAATTTAGTTTTTTTCTATCGATATGTATTTTGTGATAAAAATAATTGTACTTTAGGTACAACATACCAAATAGATACCCAATTTCTGTGGTGGTAACTAGCCTAGGTGGCGCTGGTTTGATACTGTTATGGAACAAATGTGTACATATTCTGAAAATATTTGTTTCTTACCTAAATGTTGAAGTACAGTCAGCTGCACTAGAATGTATACAATTTGTAACTTTCAAAATGGTTTCACGGCGGTGCTAAAAAATGTTTAAACGGCAATTATTAAAAAAATAAGTGAGGTCATCAACTAATTTTATAACTTTTTAGTTTTTGAGTTGTAAGAGTTCATTATTTTGCTGTAATACCTTAGTGAAAGTTACAAATTGTATACATTCTAGTGAAGCTGACTGTACATGTACTACATAGTGCATTCTCGTGTAGTTACATACGTGTACAACACTAATTAATCATGATGTGTTTATTTCTTTAAGCAATATTAATCAGTGTCATGTTATCGCGAGCTAGTGGTTTCGTTAGCTCACATGTTAGACCTCGCACAAAGGGCTGTGGAGAAAGCTATGCTTAGGAGTTTCACTACTTGGTAGAATCATAAATGAGAAAATCCGTAAGAAAACGAAGGTCACCGATATAGCTATTTTAATCAGCAAGTTGAAGTGGCAATAGGCAGGTCATATATTTCGTAAGACCGACAATAACTGGGGAATTGAGGTTTTCGAATGGCCACAGCATAACCAAACGCAAAGTGACGGAAAGTTCACTGAAAACTTTGTAAAAATCGCGGATATTCGAAAGATGGAGAGGTCTATTACCCCGCAGTAGATTTTTTCAGGCTGATAAGCTACCTAATAATATGGTTTTCATTTCCTTTTTTGTTTTTGTAGTACGTTATGAGTTTTTTGACATTCATTTAAAGTTTTCTTATTATACAACAGCAAACATTATAACTCATGAGGGTCAGAAATCTATACTGTTGAAATGAACCCGCTTATCAAGGGGCCGTGCGTATCGATCGAAGCAACAAGTGAACTGGGGCTCAGCGAATATTCTGGGGAATGTCAATACGGTAGATACGGTAGTATGGTAGTACGGTAATTACAGGATAGATGTTGAATTTTTTTTTATTTTAGCCCAGGGAAACCCGACGCACCTTTGAAATAGTTTCACAGTACTTTGTTTTTGTATTATAATAATAATAATAATAAATAATGCTGGACAATCTACACAGCATCATCTAGCCCCAAGCTAAGCAGAGCTTGTGTTATGGGTACTAGATGACTGATATAATTAATACAATACATTACATACATAGCTATTTTTTTATTATACATAGAAAATACCCAGAACACCCGGAATAAATATTTGCAGATCGTACAAACATTTATCCCAAGGCGGGAATCGAACCCGCAACCTCCTGCGTCGCAGGCGGACATTCGCCTGCCGCGCCACATCATGTATTGACAGGAAATTTCAAATTATTAAGTGACAGAACACGGTGTGGTGTGACATTTTGTGGTTACGCCGAGCTTATTATCATGAGTAGGGTTTAAGTTAGCTTGAGTTGGATCTCAACTTGACAAGCAAGTTAACAGTCATCTTAAACTGACACACTTCGTGGATCTATTTCAATTAGATTCTGTCAGTGATTCCTCAACTCTTAAGAATAGCTATAATACTAAGCCCATTTAAAACATAACTTATATTTTACTCTATACAAAAAAGCTTGTCTTGTGTAAAGCCCAATCTTTTAAAATGTTAGTAACGTATATATTAAAAAAAGTATTTTTTATTTTATTATTCAATCTGCCGCGACATTTTTAGTACTAGTAGTAGCCCTGCCTTCTGCGCTGTAGGTAGTGGGTTCGATCCCCACCTAGAACAAACATTTTGTGTGATGAATATAGTTGTTTGTTATGTGTCTGGGTGATATACTCGTATGTATTCTAAGTATATATTTAAAAAAAAAAGTATTCAATCAGTCATCTGGTTCCCATAATACAGGCTATGCTTAGTTTAGGGCTAGATGATATTTTGTAAAAATGTCCATAAATATTTATTTAACTTGAAAAAGAGCGCAAAGAAAATAATTACTAACGGCTTTTATCATTTCCAATCTCCCAATCATTAATCGAATCACTTTGTAGATATCCAAAACCCCTGTTATTCCACAAGGCACGTGACCATAACTATATGGCATAAATCATGTTTTAATGATCACGACCTTAGGCTTACCGTTTCACGGCGGAAATTTGTTCCTTTCCGGAAGGTCTCTAACCTCTCATCCGAGCCACCACCGCTGGAAGATACCTACCTGGCTATATTTTATTCAGCTCAACAGAAGCAAACTGAAACCAAGTGAAATCGTTTTTAAAGTGGAATTTTCTTGATTCGTGAAATAAGTTATTCTGAGAACTTTAACTGTCAAGTCTCGCAATAACAGTTAGTTTTGGTGAATTCACTAGAAACTTTGGCAACACATTGCAAGCTAACAGAATCAAAGCAACGTTGGATTCAATAAATCTGTAGAGCGGGCACAGACCGTCACGATTTCTAAATGGTTGCCATTGAACATTCCAACAAAAGACGAGCGCGCACTAAAGTTTCACAAAACCCCATCTGGGTCTCGCAAACAACTGGGAACAATGCAACTCTCCCGCAAATTAAATCGAGCTACCCGCTCGCGGTTAGACATACATCGGCACTAATTTGCCCTCGCCACGATTTATCGCTCTCACGTTCTTTTGTATACGACTCCATGCAAGAAAAGCAACAGGACCGTTTTGGTCTGAGTTGTCTGTTTGTATATGTTTCATCATACATATTCAGTAGTGGTATGGCTCTTTGGGAAGGGCCGAAGAAGTATTACCTTACCACTATGCTTATATCAACTAGTGGCGTTGCTGAGTTCTGGATCAAAGGGTGTGAGTGAAAGTGGCAACACGGCAAAAAAATATCTATTTAAAAACGGAGTACCTAATGTCAATGTAAAATTATGCGCCTAAAAATGTTTTTATCAATTGCTTATAAAATGGTACAGAGCCTTGAATGTGACTCATTGACTTGCCATTTTTTTCGTATAACTAAATTCTAAGCTGCAATATACATATATCTGATTAGTATATGTTGCATCGCTTGCTAAATCTAACGCGGTATTGTGATCAAATTAGCCAATTCTAAATAGGAGGCTTTATAAATCATGCCAGCACCACGCGATAGTGTCACAAATAAGCATTCCAGTCTGGGGAACGAATTAATTGAAATCCCGTTCATGTGAAACGACTGCACTTTACCAGCAAATTGAATTTGCAAAGATCACCGCTGGGAAAGAAATAATATTTTCTTTTGCGCGAGCTCGTTGAATTAGTTATGGAACTATGCGCTTAGTTTTGTAGTTTATCGTAGATATAATTCTTTGACTTCAGGTTTTCGATTTGTACGTCATTTCGGAACTATTTCGAATAAATATGACATTACAACGTGACTTACGTCGTGCGTACGTTTTTATTACAATCATTTATTTAAAGAAAGTGTTTGCCAACTGTAATTTTTTTGTTGTTTACAGGTATGCGTATCCTAGTTATGCTGTTACTCGACACGTTGCCTATGCTTGGCAATGTTTTACTGCTATGTTTCTTCGTTTTCTTCATATTCGGCATAGTAGGAGTCCAGCTATGGGAAGGCATCTTGAGGCAACGATGTGAACTCGTGCTTCCACCGAACGTTCTGAGACCCAAGTATGTTTATTTCAATCACTTGTTACAATAATTCGGGTGTAAAATGAAAACTGAATTCTAAAAAGTATACCAGTTTTCATCGTATACCACTTTGAAATAAGTAAGCGTTAACAAAGTTTTGAATAAGTAAATACCTGAAATTGGATGTAGCCAGTTTGAGTGGAAATGTGTTGCGGATGGAATGGCGGCTAAAACGACTTTCATTTTGTTCCATTTGGTCGCGAGCGCTCGTCTTAGCGGCACGTCCCATTGCAAACGTTGACTGCATGCAATATTTAACGCTTATATCTCGCCGCGCACTTACATGGCTGTTGGGCTCTACATGTTAATTTATATTACATATTTCATTGCATAAAACTTTTGCACTATTTCTAATCAACACATTGTGAAACGTGCATGTTAAGAGCTTACGAACTAACATCATGACACTAACCTTAAATATTGCATTCCGTCAATACTCACATTTACAAAATACTGAATTAACTACTACCGAATACACACGCATGGTTCTCCATGCCATGTAAGAACAACAATGTACATGACATGACTATAGAACAAATAGATATTGAAGTAGAGATCCAGTAATTTCAAATCATCCTTTTATTGATTGACAAATCATAGATTTTACGTATCCTAGAAAGTTTTAAACTCAAAGTAAAAAGTGATTTCAGGGCTCAAAATTAATAGATCGATACTTCTCTGCGAAATGTCTTAAACTTTATATCTAGCTTTATAGCTAGCTCTGAAATCACTTTGCTTATTTTTTTTAATATAGAAACCATTAGTATTCTAGGTACATAACACCCGTCACGGCTTCCTAACTTTGTGTTCCAGAGACCTGTCTGAATGGTACAGAGTGCGCGTCAGAGTGAACTCGTAAGGATCTGCGTACAAAATTAATGTGTTTCTATTAAGAATATTGCAAACTGTTGTTCCGTGTACCTTCACACATCTGCCGTCCAGATGTGCTATTGTATTTGCTTCCCTTTTACGAATTGGCAGTTTTCAAAAACCAAAATAACAATCAACCAACTTTAATAAGAGTCTTTTAACAAAAAACGCAGTCTAAAGATGGCACCAAGGTGATACCTGACTTAAACCGATAATATGGTAGTAGCCCGGTACCAAACCTGGTACTATCTTGACTCTTATTCATATTATAATGATACTTATTTAAATGGCTCACTAAAAAAGTGAGGGCACTATCACTTTCATGCCAATAAAAATATATGACAGCAGCTATCGGCAATTTAAACTAGTACTAGTTCAGTTACTGTTTGAAGAACTGCCAATTTGTTATCTAAGTTAAAAACATGGGTAGTTACTTCGACTTCCTCTTAAAATACGTAAAACATAGACTCTTGTTTCCTGTATCGAACACAACCTCTAGCTATTTAAAGCAAACTATAAAGCATTACCCGGCAAATGAACACATAGCTACAGCTACTGTAGTTCTTCTTTTGTCGGCAAACATGGATAAAGCCACACACATCAATTAAACATGAAGCACGTCACATTATTGCTGAAATCATTTTGCTATAACAGCTTTTGATCACTGTGTTTATTAAACTTTAATTTTGCTTTTGACCATCAAACCTGATGTGAAATGCAACACTAAAATCGCTATTTTCATTGTCATGTTAAAGTCGGAGGCACTATAAAAATCTTATGGCGCACATCAAGGGTAACGAGCGGGTTCCCCAAATGATGTGGGTTACAGTGACCGTTCGTATTCCGACGCATATACTGTCGTTAAGCTATAAGAGCTGTGAGGCTACTAACGTTAATCTCACCGGCCTTCCCAGCCTACCTTTATTAGTACCACCATCACCATTAGTCAAGACACCTTATAGAACAACTTTGATTACCTTCATTTAGAGCATGTGTGCATGCTTCTGTACTCGATGTTTAGTCGTATTGTGTTGTTTAGAAAAAAACATATTTTATATACCTTTTTCTGATGTAAGCCTAACCTTTCTGGAAAGTATTTTTCAAGTTTTCACGAGTAAAGGCTATATTTAAATATAAATTTAACCGTACAAATTACATATAAAATAGTTAGGCCATCTAAAGACTGTTGCAAACGATCTAGAGATGTACTCGTATTGTATAAATACTTGTATTTGTTGTATTTTCTTTCTAAATAAATATTTAAACGCGATAAATATCAGTTTCTCTGTATAAATTTTCAGTTTAAAGTTGTTTTGAAAGGATGTGTAGAGTGCATGTAACAATAACAATTTGCACAAAGTAAACAGCTTCAATATCTTCAGCTAAATGTTCAACTTAACGTAGGACCACGCCAAGCTCTAGCATCATTTAAAACATTGGATATCTTGTTCGTTCGTTCCGTCTAAGCCACCTTGAACTTAGCATTATTCTATTTACGTGTCGAACGGCAACTAACCTTAATAGCTGTATCAGAAATAGCCCTTTTGATTTTAAAATCGGTTCAATACAAAACCGACTGCATTAGTCATTTTAGTTCATCATTTATAAAGTATTTTTCGTTTTCTCATAAATCATTATCAAAACGGCACTCATACTTGTCTTACCCTTTTCTGGTCTACGGCACTCTTTGAATTTGTGCTTTATTTGAGGGGTAAGAATAGTATTTTTTGCAGCATATCGTTTTACTACGAGTTTTCGAAAGAGTTGGACTACATTTGCACGACGCCTGAGGACAATGGAATGCACTATTGTGGAGACTTCCCTCCATACAGATATGGGCCTTTGGTGTGCAATGAAACGGCGAAGCCATATTCTTACAATTCTCCTACGAATATATCTTGTGTAAATTGGAACCAGTACTATACGAACTGCACGCAGAGGGGATCAAATCCTTTTCAAGGCACGATCTCGTTCGACAATATTGGACTTGCGTGGGTGGCTATATTTTTGGTAAGTTTTTTTACAGAGTTGACTCTAGAACTTATTAAATAAATCTGACATACATTTGACACAACGCCGTCAAGTCCCAAACTAAGCAATGCTCTTAACACATACATTTATAAATAACATTCAGACACAAAACAACTTAAGCGTGATATGAACACAGATCTATTTGAATCGAAGTCACAACCTACCGCAGAAAGCTAGTACTAACTGAGCTGTGACGGCTGTCATAGTTTTAACCTATAGATTTTACCTGATTTTTTATTTATTTCAAGGTGATATCGTTAGAAGGTTGGACGGATATAATGTACTATGTGCAAGATGCGCACAGTTTTTGGGATTGGATCTATTTTGTACTTTTGATTGTGGTAAGTTTTATGTACTGCACTAGAATGTATACAATTCGCAACTTTCAAAATGGTTTCACAGCGGTGCTAAAAATATTTACATGACAATTATTCAAAATATAAGTGAGGTCATCAACTAATTTCATGACTTTTTATTTTTTGAGGTGTAATAGATCATTGTTGTGTGTAATATCGTTGTGAAAGTTACGAATTGTATACATTCTAGTGCAGCTGACCGTACCTACCCAAAAAGGTTTTCTTAGAGAAATTGACTAAATATTTGATATTTACGTTTGGCTAGCAGCACAATTTTCTTGGACTCATTAAATCGAATACCCGATAGCTATGATAAGGGTTTACCCTGTCAGGTAAAGATAACCACTGAATGTAAAATTAATTAAAACAATACTCCCTAATCAACGCTTCAATTGCCTTTCGTAGGGCTTTCAAATTGAAAGCGATCTTATCACAGCGAGGGTAAAGACGGTTTAGCTTTCATTAAGAGTAAATCGGTACGAAAATTAATTAATTAATAACAATCTGGGTACATGTAGTTGTTTTACAATATTATCGAGCTTAGATAGATATTAGATTTATCAGATAGCAAGGCACGGTTGCAATCATTAACGACAACTTAGAAATATATAGGATACGCCTTTGGCAACATAGACACGATAAAAAAAGAAATAATAACACGCAATTTATATAATTTTAAATAAAATATGATGCTGGTTGTTTGAGATACAGATCCATACTCTACTTTGTTTTATTCCAAATTCACGCTTCATGCATGAACTGATTTTCCGATTGTTTTCTGCTACTTTTAAGGAAAACAACTGCAAAATAAATATGGTTCTATTGTTGTGCTTCAGTCGTGTAAAATCACAAGCGAAGTAATTTTCAGCTTCATTTCTCGAACCTTGTTGAAATGGAACATGGAATTGAAATCTATTTCAGGCGAAAAGTATAATATGGAGTATATTCAAATCCTTGTCAGTATTGGCATAGACAAGCTTAGCCTCTTCCTGTTGGTTTACCTACTCTTATAAGTTATTTTCTGCTATGGAATTTGTCTGACACGACATCTAATTTGGTTTCCGTTATTCTCATCAGAATAGTATTTTATGAAATTGTGTTGACAGAAACTTTCAATACTTATATTTACACCACTTTTCTTTTTCTAGATTGGATCATTCTTTATGATAAATCTCTGCCTAGTCGTCATTGCCACACAATTTGCTGAGACTAAAAAACGTGAGATGGAACGAATGAGGGCTGAAAGAGCTCGTTTTACGTCCACATCGACGTTGGCTTCTTCAACAAACAACAGTGAACCGGCAACTTGCTATGCAGAAATAGTGAAATATGTGGCGCATTTGTACAGGCGGTTCAAGAGGAGAATGGCTAAAAAAATACGGTAAGCTAAAGAAACTTCAAACTAAAGAAAAGCAATATGTTTTCCAATCTATTCTAGGCGTTGTGTAGTGAGCTAAAAAGACAAGACAGAATTAGACAATTTATCCGGGATATAAAGTTATCTAGTAAAAAACACGCGCGACTTTGACGACGTGCTGCTATTTTCACACAACCTCACCCCTCTCATTCTACTGCACTCCTCTAAGGGCTAAATTTAACGGATCTTTTTTTAGTACATCTTTATGTACTATGACAAAATCTGACAAAATATACCTTGAAAATTTCAAGTGTCTGATTAACTTTGGCTGTGCGTTGTCTATATGTCAGTCAGTCAGTTAAGAACGCACTCCCTATGGAATCCCCACCCGATCACATCCCACCTTAAGCTTTATTTACGTACTTTTAGCGCAAAAAACTTACCGAGGAATTTTTCTCAGTGAGTTTTTATCGTAACGGGTTCACCACAACTTTATTGAATGCTATAACTTTTGTTATATCCGTATAAAATTCACGAAACATGCCTGGATCTTATAACATTGCCATGGCTTTAACTAGCAACATCTGTAAATGTTACTGAGTTCTATTTTACCACTTTGTTTGTGTAAATTCTAAAATTCCTACTTGAATAACTCAATATAATTTTGGTTACATCTGGTACTATAAATCCTAATATTACGTGGCTATACGGTATTGTAAGTAAATAATGCTCGAGTATGCTACGGTAAACTAGCATTGGCATTTTCTGTTTGCAAATCTCTTAACCCAGTTGTTACAGATCCTCAGATTTTGTTGAAAGAATGGATTTAAATTCACAAGATACACTGAAGTATATTGTTAGCACATCAGAATTTGATAAGTTACGTAAAGGCTAGTTTTATTCTTGTACACAACTCTTTTGACCCTTATATTCAATATCAGATTTATTCTTTAGGCTGTACCGCTACCAGCGAGCTCAACTTCAATGGCGGACTAGCAAGGAGACTTTACAGTTACCGTCGAGCCGACCAAAGCAGCATCATCCTTGCTGCCCACGCGTCCATTCACAGGTAAAAACAAAAGATTTTAGCAGTAAGAACGTACTACGTATTTCTACTGCCAAAAAGTGATGCTTACTGTGTACGGATTTGAAGGGTAGTCGTAAGTATAGGTGCCGGTGCCTATGTTAACACAGGTAAAATACGACTTTTCTACATACCCATATAATCTTATTCACGCTAAATTTACCTACATAAGTGTTTATAAGCGTTTGATTAATTACTGTAGAGTAATTATATCCAAACGTTAAGACGTTACAGTAAATGAGCTCAAATTAACTGAACCAAGTTTATAGCAGTCCTCCCAAAATAAACTTAAATTTTATTATCCGCTCCATTTGAGCTTCAGGTGACAAAATTAATAAGTTATTCCTCCCTAAAACTCAAACTTTCTCAATACGAAAACGTCTCCAAGGACTTGGAATTAAGTTGTAATATTAGAAAAGACTTGCAAAGTCACGTAGACGTGATATATTGTCATGAATATTATTTTAAATGTCTTCAGCACTATTTCAAATTGATAAAACGAAATACGTGGTGACTTGACTTAAAATTACAATTTAAAAAGAGATAATCTTCTCAAGGAAAAAGTTTAGTTAGAAATAATCGTCTTTGGTCTTTGTACCGTCTTCGGGAGACCGAAGACGGCATTTTGACCGTGATGCATGAAAGGTGGCGGAATGGCCAGCTAGCATGCTTTCAAATAACAAAAAACAGCTTATTTTAAAATCGCTACACTATAAACTGCGGTTTTTATTGATAACTATGCGATGGATGAAAGTTATCTTTGACACAATTTTATTTTATCAACCCTACAGGGTTGATAAAATAATAAAATTGTGTGTACGATTGCACTACAGTGCAATCGTGTAACTTCAGTCAACAAATTTATCGTATCGATAAACTGATTTTGTAAATCGAATTTTATCAACATCCGTTAGCAAAAAACTAGACTTAAAAAACCTTGACTTTATCGAAAGATTTCCTCGTCGTAAACGTTATTTCGTTCAACAGATGACAAATATCAAAACTATTTTCTGCTACGGTAATCGATAAAGTTCGACGAATTCGGAATAATTTATTAACTTATCCATTAACTAAGTCCCATGCTACCATTATCGACAATTTACGATAAAACCATGTTTTATTGAGAAGGTATGTCAGATTTTATCTATTGATCTTAGACAGCATTCATGCTTGGACAGAGGTTTCAAGACCCTGATTATTAACGATTATAAATTTAATTCTATTATCCATAAGAAATATGTTGAGTTTGTAGATTTGACGTCTAAAAATAAACATCGAAGCCAAGCAGTCAAAACTTTTACTTTAGGCCCCACTTCACCCTAATTCAGTAAAGGCTAATAACGTTACCAAGGTTTCTAAATAATAAGTTTTCAACTGTCGTAGTACATTTTGATGGTGCTACGCAATTGCTACAAACACGCTACGAAACTTTATATCACGTAGTAATATTAGATATTCTATAATGTTACATGAACACTATAAAATATGCGTACGTATTACTATAAAACTTCATCCATGCACACTTATTATCATACAAACAAGTCAAACAGTATCCATTTAGGGGCAGAATTTTGGATTTTTTTTTCTTAGTAAGTACGCCTCTAAATAAGATTAACTGACACATAATGTCAGTCAGTCAGGACAAGATTTTTAAATTAGTATAGATTAACACGAATCCAAAAACTTAATGATTGAAGTGGATTCATTTATCAAGAACCTATCATTTTTATAATTATTATAAATATCAAAGTACAACCTTAATATTCATAATATAACGACGTCAACCCGTAATAACTTTGATTGAATATTCCTGAAATGGGGCATAAATAAAATAAACTTCGAGCTTTCGTTTGAGTAACTGAAGCTTTACGAAAATTAATTGACATGCCTTACTAATATCAATTTAAACTTTTGGTTGGAAAATTCATGTCATTAATTACAACTGTTATTTCTGTTCAGATCTAAGGGTAATTTATAATATTATTTGTATATATCACAAATATAAGAGTTTTTGTCTCAACTGACCGACGGACTGACATTTTATACTAGGTATACATAACGCACATTCGAAACATGTAGTTGTAGAGACTGGAAATTTTACTTTAACTTTGAGATATAAATTCCGGAAAATTCTAACCATACAGTCCAGTGGAGGTTAAAGTTTGTATGAAAACTATTTCACGCAATCATAGCCGCATGTGATTCCGCTATTCTAAATTAAATATGTACGATGCTTAATTGCGATCAGATTTGATATTTCAAAGCGATTAGCTACTGTATAGTGAGCATGCACAAATCCGAGCTACTACAGCTTGCGAAAAAACTTTAGACTGTTTGCATTAAAAGTCAAAGTATCCTACAGTCAAAGCATCACCTAATTAAGTCTTTTATCTGAGAAATAAGCACCTAGGCATCGTCATCTATAAAAATAGCAAGCCATACTCAAAGAAAAAAACGTGTTACAGATAAAAAATCATAACGTCTTCACTTTTCACTATAGCTGTCAGGCGGCAACGGCACTAATATTTCACCGACAACGCGGACAATATCTTACACCGCAAAAGTCACATTTCATCATTCAAATTTAGTATCCATGAATGATTGCTTTGTATTTTCACCTTTGTGTCAGACATTTATATCTGCATCTGTTATTAGAGAGCTTCTACTACTACTAGCACTGTTAATTTTTTTTATTGCGTCGCACTATTTACGGGACGTTATATTATCTAGGATAATGTTTTAGATGGAGTAGGCTTGACCAACATGTATACGATCTTTATAGCTAGCCTCTTAGCTATACAAAAAATACATGGGAATCTGGTTAATAATAATAATTATAATAATAATAATGCTGGACAATCCACACAGCATCATCTAGCCCCAAGCTAAGCAGAGCTTGTGTTATGGGTACTAGATGACTGATATACTTAATACAATATATTACGTACATAGATATTTTAAGCTGTAGATATAAAAAAATGTATTAAAGTATCAAGTATCTAGTTCCATTTAAACAAGCTTGAAACCATTTGGGGCTCAATAATGTGAAATATGCCAATGTTCATTTATTTATATAATACAGCAAACCAACGGCAAGGCTCTGGAAGAGGGCGGAGAAGAGCCTCTCTCGCGGCCCAGCCTGTTGCGCGTACCCTCGCTCTCGGCCGCTGACTTGGAGGTAACCTTGACATACTAACATTTCCCTAAGTCCCTACTTCCCGAAACAGGGTTTGCTTAATGTAGAGCTTGAGGGCGATACGTTTGGGTTGGTACATTAGAATATCAATCGACATTATTTGAAATGAAAATTGTTTTGCTTTTTGTATAAATCGCGTTACTACTGTGATTTTATATAATAGCGTGTACTCAAGAATCGAAATATTATGTTGATTCTGTGATCGGCGAGTACAGTAGCCCCAATTCGTATTAATGATTACAAAAAGGTGCATTAGGTAAAACCTTTCAATACAACTCACGAGTCAGAATACATAAGCCAAAAATTAATACTAGGTACATCAAGAAAGTCATGTATATTGATCATATTATTCCAACAGATGTCATGTCTAAAATTAATTGAATAATGTCAATCAGGAGCCATTCCGAGAATCGAATCACAAATTGAATGATGGCTTTTTTTGTACGTCTGAAATTTCTTACTGCCGGCACAGCTTAGTTGGTAGTACGAAGAAGTTAAGGCATAGCCTTCTGCGCTGTAGCTTGTAGATTTGACTGAGAACAAACATTTATGCGATAAATTATTTTTTCTATCAGTTATATGGCTTTGTTTAGGGTTATATGGCGTTGTGTAAAATTATCAATAATAATCAATACTGAAATAGATTTTACACATATTTTGTATTTTACACAAGTGAATTAACAATGTCTGTATGTATCACAGAATGCTTCAAACCTCTCATTGCTGTCGCCTCCATCACTGGCACGGCGGCGGTCCTCAGTGATGTTTAGCGACACTGTGCTTCTCCATTCAAACTCACCTCACGGGGCGCATCCTCATAATGTATGCTCTTCAGAGAAGATGACTCAGACAGGTTGGTACTTGGAACTTTTATTCTTGATAACCTCCTTAAGGGGCTCTCGATATCGAAAGGCACTTGTACGGAGCAACTCTTCGAGATTGCGAAGTATTTCATCACAGAGCTTGTTTAAAGTTTAGGATTATAGTTCTAATGCAATGCACCTAACCACACAGGCCACTACAGTTGCACTATGTTATTGAACACTCAATAATACTTACTAAGAACATGCAATGATTGCTAACATTTTACATTTACATTCCGTAAATTTATTTTAAATTATCTGCACTTCCATTCGTTCTTCAAGAAATTTTATAACATAAATGCATATTTGTAGATTCATTGATTCAACGTGACTGGCTTAAGTGCCCGAGTGGTGGTGAGTCTAGAGATGGTAGTTCTTCAGAGTTCTCTTTACTAATAAACGTATATAGTACGTTTGTCAGTAAGAGGTAAATTATTAGACGGGCATGTGTGATTCTTCTCTTTCTCCCCTGTCTTATATACCTACCTACTCTAACCTATAGGATTGCGTATATTTTGTGTTTCGCTTGACCCCTTCAGTATAGGTTTAATTTTGTCTTTTCTTGTCTTTCTTCTTTTGTAAAACTCGAAAGCATTTCTGTTCAAATGTTGACAAAAAGACTTTTTAAAGACCTTAACTTCACTCCATCCAGAACAGTTTTTTTGCAATATTACAAAAATAAGGTTGAGTAATTTTCCAACTAAATAAATACCAGGTGGTTCTATCATTTTTTCACTAGTTAATAAAAAGTTTGTAAAACCGAAGAAAATCTTTGCTTGGATGACGTTCATTACAAACTACTGAACTGATTTCGATGAAATTTTTGATGGACCTCTATTTTACCTCGAAAGTATGCCTTTTCAAAAAAGCTTTATATTTAAATTAGTCCATAATTGACGGCGAAATCAAAAAGTATAGGTACTGTCGATCATAGAACATTCTCCATATTTGAAGTTGTTTAAAAACAAAACTGCTTTCGACGATCTTCTGTACTCTTAGCAATACAAAGTAGTGACATATTTCTACGTGGCGTAGAGTTCGACCTGCCGACAGACACAATGGAGGAACGTGCGGCTGCTGGTGGAACAATGTCGTGCCAAGAACTGCTAGCACTGTCTGGTGCTTTATCCGCTGCGCTGCCGACAGGACAAGTGGCTTTAGACTCATTTTTTGAAGAACTTACCAAAGGAATTAGTAAAAGAGCTGGCGAAGAGAAGGGAGATACAAAGGTGAGAATTTCACGATACATGTTCCAGTTGATTTCCATTATACTCTTCATGTTTTATGTAAACACTCAGTTCAATCTCGTGTAAACTCTCAGTTGACGACCGATGTGGCGCGGCGGGCGAATGTCCACCTGCGACGCAGAGGTTGTGGGTTCGATTCCCGGCTTGGGATAAATGTTTGTACGATCTGCAAATATTTATTCCGGGTGTTCTGAGTGTTTTCTATATGTATAATAAAAAATATCTATATATGTAATGTATTTTATTAAGTATATCAGTCATCTAGTACCCATAACACAAGCTCTACTTAGCTTGGGGCTAGATGATGCTGTGTAGATTGTCCAGCATTATTTATTTATTTATTAATCTCGAAAATCATATTTGAGTGGCAGTTTTCAGTCTTAAAATAGACATTAAATAATTATGTAAACCTTCTCTTCTAGCATTCACTACTTCCTCGAATATTTTATGTTTCTCCCTGTCTGTTGATTCCTGATTGCTGATAGTCGTAAACTCTTATCACGGCTATTTTTACGAATGATTTTATTTAGTTATTATGCTAGTTAGTTCCAAAATAATTTAAACTCAATATTCCTGGGCTAAATACTACGGTTTTACTTCTCAACTTCTCAAAGTGGTTCTCAATTGGCAAGCAAGGGTAGTAAATGATAATAATTACTTGACAATCTACTGAAACAGAAGCCAGTTAGCGTTTGTGGAATTCAAAATAGTTTAGTGTTTATCTATCCGCAAACTAGCGCGAGCAATTGTCAACGGAAATGTTATCCTAAAGTTTCATTTTGTTATTTTGATTTGCTACTATCTATGTTATAATTCAAGAAATAACGATCAATGGTTTAGGCTGTGCGTTGTCTATATATCAGTCAGTCAGTACAAAGATCCTTATAATTGGCATAGATTAATATTTTAAACATACTACTAGTACTTGAGGTAGATACTCGGACCTCATACCTTTTTATTGTTGTTGAATTCTTAAGCTTTGCAGCATTTTAGTTTAGTATGTATTTTTTTTTAGACAGTAGACATCGAAGACTACTCATGCTGTGCTGATCTCCTCGCAGCTGAAGCTGCCAAGAAACTGACAAAAAAGAAGCGAGTCAAAAACGCCTGTTCCAAATTCTGGAAGAAAATATCTAGGTTTTTTGGTTTAATAAGAAAACACATCAAAAATGTAGTCGACCACAAATACTTTCAACAAGGTACGTTTTATATTACCTAAAGCAAAACTTGCAGGGAGACTGCAAAACCTTATTGATAATGGGAATCAAAACCATAGTACAAGCTATGCTTAGTTTGAGACTAATATTTGGACGACCGATGTTGCGGGTTCGATTCCCGCCTTGGGATAAATGTTTGTACGATCTGCAAATATTTATTCCGGGTGTTCTGGGTATTTTGTATGTATAATAAAAAATATCTATGTATGTAATTATAGTATTGTATTAAGTATATCAGTCATCTAGTACCCATAACACAAGCTCTGCTTAGCTTGGGGCTAGATGATGCTGTGTGGATTGTCCAGCATTATTTATTTATTTATTATTAAATATCCACAAATATTTATTTATTATGTTATGTATTCAGTAACCAGCTTAAAATGGCAAATACAAAGACTAGTGCCTTCGATTGGCATTTCTCTGTTGTGATAAACAACGTCGAAAAATACTTGATTAGGTGTCTTAATTTTGCTTAAAATTGGTAGCGGTTCTTTTTAAATCCACTTACATGACAGTTTCCCTAGCCTAATTTCACCTAGCTAGACAAAATATTTATACACTCTGATGATGCCAATTTTGATTGTAAATTGTTTTTAAACAGGTTTTTCCCGAATAACGAATACGCTTTCGCTCCACCCAAGTAATATATTTTCATTCGTTGTGACAGCTTTAATCAATTTCGAAGAATCGTTAAGAGATACTGATTCGATCAGGGTTAAAATGAACCAATAAAAGTTTCAGAACCCATTTTTTACCGAAAAGTTTTTTGATATCTATATCAACGTGCAAATTACGTAATTGAATATTGAGAAGAAAAGCATTTTCTTTTTATGCGACTTCCTGCTAGAACAAACAGATAGCCCACCTGATGTTAAGTGGTTACAGCCACCATAACAAATCATTGCCTTGTGACGTTCGTTATTAACGTACCCTACGATGCACTACTATGCGTCCTTCAACTTGAGAGATACAGGTGTTAAGCCTCTTGTGCTTGTAATTTCACCGGCACCCACACGCTTCAAACCAGAACATAGCAAGCTGCTTGGTGGCAGATATAGGCATGGTAGTAAAAGCCTTCCGCTGACAAAGCCTTTACTAAGAACTCTTCTACTACTACCAAATAACTACGGGAAGCGACACTATAGCTAGATTCATATTTCAGGTATTCTGCTAGCGATTCTCATCAACACACTATCAATGGGTATTGAATACCACAATCAGCCTGAAGAGTTGACTGTGATCGTTGAAATCAGCAATATTGTGTTCTCAGCAATATTCGCTGTGGAAATGCTCTTCAAAATAGGTGCAGAAGGCCCTTTTAAGTATATTTCAAATGGTTTCAACGTTTTTGATGGAGTTATTGTAATACTGAGGTAAGAGACGGCCTCTTCCACTCTAATCCACAAAAAAATGGCTCTAGACTTATTGACTTTTATACCCAGTTTGATTCCTGAACGACTAATATTAATTAAACCATATTATAGTTTTATTTCTTATTCTTTTATTCTTGTGAAAAACTATAGGTTACGTAAGTACCACTAATAATAATATATACTTACCGAATTATGTTCAAAGACATTTATTTACTAAGAAAATACAATTATTTATAACTAGTATGTACAAAATACAAATGAAACAGTTGAGCTTTCTATAGACCATTGCAAACGATCTAAAGATAATTTAAAGATACATTTCAGTGTTGCTAATAAGAGATCGTAGTTGGCCTCCGTATCCTGATTTTTTGTGCTGAAAATTTATATCTCATTAATTTTTATTTTTTTCTGCATAAATAATATATGTTTATGTAGTTTCATGGCAAAATATTATAACCTATGCTTTCAAAATTCATAAATGCTGTTGTCTTTGATTACTAAAATGCGCGTGTTTACATAGCATCATTCAATTGTTTTTACTTTTCTTATACAGCGCATTTGAACTGGCTCAAAGCTATGGCCACGAAAAAGAAATGGCGGGCAATTCTGGGCTATCTGTACTACGTACATTTCGACTCTTGCGCATATTGAAACTTGTACGTTTCATGCCTAACTTGCGCAGGCAACTGTTCGTCATGCTTCGGACCATGGACAATGTGGCCGTGTTTTTCTCATTACTGGTCCTATTCATCTTTATATTCAGGTAATTACTTATTTTTATTAATGTGAATATTTAACTTTAAGGTGATAAGATTAAATTTATAAAGTCGGCAACTTATGATAATATCTAAATAAATAAACATGGAATATAAATTGAGAACTAAACTAATAATTTAAACTGCATGTAATACAAAAGTACCGTAATATTATAAATGGGTTCAATTTCATTTGATGAATATGGAAATCCAAACTGCTGTTAGTTCTATAAAATTATTCACTTCTAAAAATCTTCCTTCTTGTCATTATTTTTATTTATATTGCCGAACTTCACATACCTAACGTAACTGTTCTCTAGAATTTTATTTGAAACTTGATTTTACTATAAAACTATTTGTACCTGCGTTTATGACATTTTCATTAAATTCTAGTATTCGGTGTTCTTAGTACTACTTATAGTATTTGTGAACTCTCGATGTTTCTATTATTGTAACGTAATTTCATACCTGTTAGTAACAAGTAGAGACACCTCCCGCAATCACTTAATGATTGCTCATTCATTTTTCCATAGAAAAAGAAGATAATTTCGACTCTCCATAAAAATATGAAATTCTGAATGTTTCTACTTAACTGTCACACCCGCATCCCTTAACCTGTGCACTAACTGTGAGTGATTTCTCCTAATTTCTTTTTCATACTTATCCTTATATACCTATATATGTGTCACTCTATCTTCGACATTCACTACACACCGCCATTATCACACTTCACAACTTTATATTCTATTTATTGTATCTTATTCTATCCATAGTGACTTCACGCTTTTGTGCTTTACTTCCACTCAAGTTTATTTTATACTCGCACTAATCGCTCATCTTTAGCCTCTACCTACACAATATATAATTATGTATATATCCTATATATTTGTATTGTCCTCTGTATGTTTTAAAAAGCGAATAGCTATTTATCTAATCGTATATTGCGTGGTAACGTTCAGCATCCTCGGTATGAACCTCTTCGGGTGCAAATTCTGCGAGAAAGACGAGGATGGCGATCCAGATTGTGACAGAAAAAACTTTGATACGCTCTTATGGGCCTTTGTCACGGTGTTTCAGGTATTCAGCTTTTCAATAAAAGTACCTAACAGACAACCCAGAAACAGACTGAACTTGCAACATTACTAAACGCTTACAAACGGGTCCGTTAGCAGTCTACACTCATGACAATATGATAATCCCATAACATAGGATTGTACTGTGGCGGCTAATCGACTAACTACGCGAGTACACAATCGAACAGTCACCTTGCTGCAAGAGAAGCTCCACTCTATAACACTTTGCCTACTCTGTAATCTAAAGGCTCGCTTGCAGCACCGTGCGTTGTCAACAGGCGTTCAGTCGCGTAACAGCTACCCTAGAACCCGCGTAGTGAGATAGATTCCATACGTAACAGATTAATCTAACATCATCTAGTATCACGTCACCAGTTGTTCCGTACAGTACTCCCATCAGAAGTTTTTGAAGCACATTAGTCAGTGAGCTTGTTGAGCGTACGTAGGTTAGCTTGAGGGCGTTCGGAGCCGCGTCGCGTTATCTCGTCTATCCTTCACTACTCCCACTACTACGACCGCACTTGGTTACAGTATCTCTATCACTCTGCATGCCGCTTTAGTATTTATCTTTATTCTTGCGAAATTCGTGGAATGCAGTTATTTTTCAAATCTGTACCATTTTTTGTTTGCTCGCACTCTTGAAAGCTGTAATGATTTTTATGACTAAAGTTTCCACTGATTTCAGTAATCCCCGCACTCTTATTTTAACTAAACTTCGGTAGCAATCTAATTTTCAATAACTTTCCCTTTTCTTGAACTTTCAGTTTAATGTAAACGTTGAACACATTTGGCCCAATTTCTTTTTTGTCTCCGTCTTTTTCATTTTCATAAACAAAGATAGTAATTTAATATAATTGCATACAATTTTCAAAATATTTTCTACAGATAATTAAAAACAGAATGAATATTTTTCCTAATTGTCCTTACAGTAGGCATTTTGCGCTTTTTTTCGTCTATTTTTCTTCGGTTCTGTTTTTACTGCATTATATTTTTTCTATCAGTTTACAAGGCAGTAATAAAGAATTAAATTAATACTGGAATGATATTTGCAAAAAAATTTAATTGCACTAAAGAACACAATGTTAAATTATTCTACCCATGTAATTTAGATTAATTAACAAATCCGTTGTTGGAGGTATAGTATCATCTCAACGGCGATAACACTGCTTAACCAATTAGGCCTGGATCGTTTGTTACTGCAACCAATTCAGTATCAATAGACCAACTCATTGAAATAAAACTAATTTTACGGTCACTTATAAACTGTAGCATATCTAGATATTATCGCACAGTTTTCAGCACCAAATTAAATAAAATGTTCACAGAAAGGAATGTAAATACACAACCCGTAACATTAGTGTTATTCATTAAAACGAGAAGTAGCCGTGTTGTCGTTCGCACAGCTGCGTCGTCAGGTTGTCTCGGTTGCGGCGTATGCGCATAGCATTTTCTTTTTCTTTCATTTTATCATCGGGCCCTCACCGCGCAGTATTCTGGGCATGTATCTATTTGGTGGTAAGTTTTGCAAGTACGTCGAAGACAATGGCGCCGAGCGCGACTGTACCTGCCCAGAGATCGTCTCGCACCATCCCAAGTGCGAATGCGACAGGAAACATTTTAATAACATTCTATGGGCCACAGTCACCGTGTTCCAGGTAAGCCTAGCTCCGTCCCTAGACTAGGCATCAATAGTCGGTTTATTTGCAATCCCGTTTCAATATTTTGTTACAAATTACGCGTTTCTCGTAACAACAAAAAATTATGTGTCTTATTTTGCAACTAGATAGATGTTGTAATAAAGATGAATACTTGGTTTGAGCAGAGTAAGATCAGAGATAACTTTACTAAAGAGTTTATGTAATGCATCGTAGTGAGCGCTCCGTAGCTAGTGCATCTTGCTTGTAATCTAGTTCTAGGTTATGCTGGACTCCTTGATATGCTTGTGTACTCCAACCGCCGTCTGTGTTCCCTTTCATTATTAGTGTACACTAACTCAACAATGCTATACTTGTCTACACTAACACCAGCTGACGCGCTGTACATTAACAAGTATTTGGTTTAAATTGGTTTGTTTAATTTATTAACACTGAATTACTTTACATTTTATAACAAACAAAGGCACGACTTACAATACGACAGCACACCTTGCTTATTTTGATTTGTTAAAGTGA
The DNA here is from genome assembly GCA_947095575.1 of Electrophaes corylata. Taxonomy (NCBI): domain Eukaryota; kingdom Metazoa; phylum Arthropoda; class Insecta; order Lepidoptera; family Geometridae; genus Electrophaes; species Electrophaes corylata. The sequence continues at coordinate 8,792,270 of OX352711.1, read as the reverse complement.
ATTCAATATTGGATGATATTTTGATGTGGTAGAACGACTTTACACGCTCGAGTCGAATGGTTACTTTGATGTAAACGTTTCAGGTTTTGACACAGGAAGATTGGAATGTTGTGCTGTTTAACGGTATGGAAAAGACGAGCCATTGGGCCGCGTTATATTTCGTCACACTCATGACTTTTGGGAATTACGTATTATTCAACTTGTTGGTTGCTATTCTAGTCGAAGGATTCAGCTCAGAGGTGGGTGTCGTAATAAGATCTGTATTATCACTCACAGAGTTTGTGGAGAAATACCTTCTCATGTGTAATTCAATCTCTTAGCGAAACGAGAGGCGGGAACGTGAGCAGAGGGAGTTAGCAAAATCTAAATTGTCAGGTGAATGCTTCTCAGACAACAACGAGTTACAATACGATGATTCCAATTCAGGATCACATTCCAGCGACAGCTTTTCTCAGGTAAATATAATTTACGTATTTTAATTTTCGTATATTTTACGTATTCATTATTTTTTAATAGGAAAAATGGCAAAGTAGCAGTTAGCTTGGCAACTAGCCAAGCTAAATACTTGCAAGTAATTCTATACTTTTGAATAAGCGTTCTGCTCAAAAAACCAGAAAAAAAGGTTATTCCTATAGTCTAATAACGTTCCCACAGAATGAAATAAAAAACTACTGGAAATCGGCTGACGATGTTAGAAAAGCAAAGGGCGATGTAAACGGCCACAAGGAAAAGTCGATACGTCGTCGCAAAGCTAAATCCACCCACCATCCCACACTCTGCAAGGACTGTGCCCAATCAAATAAATGTAATTTACAGAAGGTGAGATGTATTAGAATTTGGCTCATTACATTAGGGTTTCTCAAAAAAGATTTCATTTGCTTGAAATGATGTTTGGAAGTCAGTTTGCAAGGTAAATAAAAGATAACGTAAAATCAGAAGCCGCTTTGAAACAGTCTACTAAGCCTCTATTCGTAAATAGAGTTTGTATTCAAGGCGTTGGGGGCGCTTTGATATTCATAAGTGCTTTGGCAACACCTGAATCAAGGCCTTGCTGAAATTCAATTTGTTATTCGAATCACAGCATTATAAGATTACAGAGGATATGTTTATTTGGGAATAGATTATTACTTCAAAATGAATTCTAGCAAAATGAATATGAAGGATTTGTTTGCAGGAAAAGATGTTGGCAAATAATGCAGGTAACACCGATGGCCCGGCTTTACCAATGATCACTCACACCGCTGCCACCCCTCAGGATTCACCATCTACCACTTTAGAACCTGGAGCTTCGTTTAGAGATTTTAATGTGGCTTTGAGCTTGGAGCGATCCTCTATGCTATCGAGCTTAGATTCTATCGATCGCACTTCAGTACGTAAACGACTTTGTTTTTTTCAGTATCGTACATAATATTAGCCTATTAATGTTTACATTTCAATGCAGCATTATTATTTCCAGTGTGCGAGCATACCAGGTCTACTGAAGCCACCGAACAGTTACACACTAACGCTACATTCAGCCCAAGCGCAACTTGGAGCTGAAAAGGCTAGATTACCCATGTCACTTGCCCCTCCTCCCCTTAGTCTCGCCCTTCCTGCCCTGACTCTCGCTCTACCTCCAGTAAGGTCTACGTCTCCTGCCACTACTCCGACTACTCCTAAGTCCCCAATATTGCCAGAGAAGAATCTGCATGTGACAATTGCAAAAGAGAAAGATGATAACTGCTTGAATACCAGCGATAAGTCCAGTCTGCTTAGTTCACAAAAGTAAGTGAAAGTATGGAACCAGTCGGTTACCTATCTCCGAATAGTAGGTATACAAAACAAGAGTGTCTAGATCTAGGTTTAACCAGAATTTGAATTTCTATTGTGAAATAAATAATAAAATTAGGCACTTGTTAGATAAGACGACCGATGTGGCGCGGCGGGCGAATGTCCGCCTGCGACGCAGGAGGTTGCGGGTTCGATTCCCGCCTTGGGATAAATGTTTGCACGATCTGCAAATATTTATTCCGGGTGTTCTGGGTATTTTCTATGTATAATAAAAAAAATATCTATGTATGTAATATCAGTCATCTAGTACCCATAACACAAGCTCTGCTTAGCTTGGGGCTAGATGATGCTGTGTGGATTGTTCAGCATTCAGCATTATTAAATACTTATTATATTAGTTGTCGTTTCTTAAATTTGTTTATTTCTCAAAAAATAAAATAAAAATGTAAACCACTCACGGTTTACTTGATTTACTTTACTTTGATAACTTATAAAGTTCCAACTGAATTCTGAATTTAGTTTAGTTGAAACCTAAAACCACCCAGATAAGATAAAATCTTTGTGGCTTACATATTATTTATTGTACACCGAATAATTTTAGCCTAACAAAGCCGGCGCCCAAGCAAATCTGTAGCTTAAGCACATAAGGAGGTTAGATTTTAAACTCTTTTATGATTTATTTTAGGAATATAAGCATAGTAGGTGCTCCTCCGACCACAGGCGAGGATAAATGCCGGGTTCAGAGAGGATATAGTTGGAGATTGTCAAGGCCGAGCCTCAGAAGAAAACCAAAACAGAGGGCAGGGTCTGACTCGGATGCAGTTGTATTAAATAATGGAAGAGATCACACTGTTTGTAACGGTAAGAAATATTTTAACTTAAATATTTTTTACTCTAAAGTTTTTGCGTCGTGTGTCTATAAATACCACTTATGTGTGGGTGTGAGTGTAGTAATAGTCGAGCTCTTTGTGAAAAGGCTCGTCCGGGGAAAATTCTTATTGATATATTTTACAATAATTCATTTTTGAAGTCAAAGTCAAAGTCAAAAATCATTTATTCAGTAATATCCGCAGGGATCATCTTGAAACGTCTTAAATCTAGGTGAATCTAAGCGCCAGTTCCTCGCGACCAAGCCTAGAAGAACCGGCAAGAAACTTACGGCTTGGTTCCTACCGTTTTTTTGTATGATCCTTTTACAAAGTAATAATAATGTGAAATTTTAATATATCACGTCACGTAATTAGTTCTTTGCTGGACAAGTGGACATAGGCCTCCTTCATGTTTGGGAGGGTTCACTGTGGTCACCACGTTCAGGCAGATTGGTAACCGAATTATTGGCGTTATGTACTCAGGTGCTACTTCCTATTCCATGGTTGTTTCTCTTTGTTACTTCTTAGTATATCCATGGAAGATGATAAAAAGATCCTATTATAAGCTGGGTCTACCACAGCTAAATATTAATACATATTTAAATGTATATTATAAATATACCATAAATTGTACCCGATTAGTTTGTGTATTTACCCTATTTGAAAGCATTAAATTTTGTGTCATTTCACAGGTTCAAACCTACGAAAGAACGAAATTCTCCTCTCATCGTCAATCGTGATCAAAAATGATACACAATCTGAAATTCCTAACAACAGAACGCGTTCGCAGTTGCCTGCTCCAAGGGTACTAGCGCCTCCGGCCAGGAGAGTGTCTGCACACAACGCACCCCTATTACCTGATGTAAGTAATTACTATACTATCTAACCAACTAGAATAGAAAGAATACATATCCATTCCCGACAGACCATTATAGTTCTGATTTGAGTGTTTATCACAAGCATTACTCTCACGTCTAGTGACAAGCACAGTGATACATCTAAACGAATATAGCAGGTTAAATTTGCTGTGCTGAGTTTGGGGCCTGCTGGTGCTGTAAGAAATGTTCTCCAACATTTATTTATCCTTAAAGGGATGAGATTTACAATCTATTTTTGATAATAATGTGAAACTATATTATAAGTTTTTAAATGTTTATTTCAAACCTAAAAAAATATAGTCATTATTTCGAATAATACTTTTTCAAATTAATTTATAAATAACGAATAAAGAAAAGTTACTAACTTTATTTTTCATTGATAGAAACGGTCTTTCTTACATCGGATCTTTTTTACAGTCAATTTGTTTACCCTTGTAAAATATTGTACAATTGTAGGTTTCCTGGAAAGCACCGGAAACTGGTTTCGCTTCAGATTCAACAGTGCGATTAGACAATGTAAGGCCTCCACCTCATAGGCTTTCACTCACCAACGACTACCTTGCAAGTAAGTAATTTTTGTAAGGACGAAGAAGGACGGTAGTATTTTTGTGTATGCGTGTATGTACCAGAGTTGTGGATATCAGCATCTGCATGCTATAATCATTAGCATCATCATTGGCACCGATTGAGGCTGATTTAATGCTGCCGTTAGTATCGCGACTAGACCGCAAGATTACCGGTATATGCTAAAATGTAAAACTCAATATTTACTGTATTTTGAAAACTACCCCAGCCATGCAGATTCTTTACTTTAGTTAGTTTAGTTTAGTTAACAAGAAAAAGGCGATGGTTTTTTAAAAAATCAGCATTAGTATCATGTGAAGAATCTTTGCACCGGTAACAACCCTGTTATAAGCAAACGTTTGTCCGCCATTTAAATAATTTATATTTGCGTAAACATTTTATTATTTCAAACAGTAACAACAGTATCGGAAGTGAAAGCGAGCAATCTCATATCTCCGCCCCCACTACCCCCTGTAACAGCGAGGGCGACAATAAACGAGGCGACCCTACCTACACGGCCGAACAACCAACCATTGCCGCTGATAAAACAGATCAACGAAGAGGTACGTAGCTCATTTACCCAAGAATAGAAATAAAGTTCCTTCATATAAAAGTTATTTCGCCGCGTTTATGCCGCCGACAGGGCTAAGATTTTGCCTACATGCTAACTCGTACAAAACAAAGATACCCCTTCATGACTTCATGTTAACATGGCAGTACCTAAAACTCATCTCATTTTGTATCATGAAGACTTATTGCTGTTTAGCCGTATCTGTGGGTATTTTGTCTGCAATTTCCAACATGTACGTACATCAATAAACAAAATAGCACGTGTCAAGCGCGACATATCTCACGTTAAATTAGCCCAGTTGGTCTATCGGTTATTTAGCTGCGTTTAAAACACCTCCGTTTGAATTATTTTTCTGGTTCTCATAGTCTGACGACTGATGTGGCACGGCGGGCGAATGTCCGCCTGTGACGCAGGAGGTTGCGGGTTTAATTCCCGCCTTGGGATAAATGTTTATTCCGGGTGTTCTGGGTATTTTCTATGTATATTAAAAGAAGAAGTAGCATCCATAACACAAGCTCTGCTTGGATTGGAGCCTTAGACGAGTAAACCACGTCTAAGATTGGAGCTAGATGATGTCCAACATTATTATTATAATACAAGCTAAGCTTAGTTTGGGACTGTTTGATGAATATATTTTTTTTTTCCAAATGCTCTTAGGGCATTTGCTAGATCTCGGAAATGCTAACATGAGTATTTGTTTTTAGGTGGCAATAAGCAATAATACCAGAATGTGCATATTTTCATCTCGCTTCGACAGAAGACAGTTGAGGTTTAAAGACCTCTTCCGATTCATGGAGCCCACAGGGTGTCTGAAGGAGAAAGAACATTATTCTCTGTACATTTTCGCGCCTGATAACAAGTAAGTTTTAATTACGTACCTTAGTACTTTAGGAGTTTGGAAGTTGCTAATTAAATGAACCGACGGAAATTTTTAGAACACTTAACATGTTAGACACAATAAACTTGATAACTAAGTAACAACACCAATCAGGTTTCTAAATATTTTAGATAAGTTTTTTTAGTCTTTTTTTTGTTGCTAAAACAAGCACATGGCCCACCTGATGTTAAGTGCTTACCATTACCTATAACAGAGCATTACCTCGCAGATCACGCTTATTATAAATGTGCCCTTACGATGCACTACTCTGCGTCCATCAACCTGTGCCTGTAATTTCACCTGCATCTCACCCTTCAAACCAAAACACAGTAAGCTGCTTGGCGGCAGAAATAAGCATGGTGATAGTACTTCCCGGGAACAAGAAATCCATGCCTTCTCCATGAACATGAAATAGTACATCTCATTTTAGTATTCCGCCAACTGCTTAGTAAATTCAGTTGAAGTGTATTTAATTTATTTACAATAATTATAACATGGCATTCCAGTCTGACACCAATGTGCCATTTTAGACATTAATGAATCTGCTTATCACATATTTATAATTGTTATTGACTTTAGGCAGTTCAATTAGCTTTATATAACGTTATACCAAGATGAGATAGGTATAACTTATGAGATATAATTATGTACATCATGGGCAGTGGCGTAGCTAAATGGAAAAGGGCCCCGGTGCATAGCGAAAGAATCGGGCCGTTGTCCACGTAGCTTGAACTTATATTTCACGTAGCCTTCAAAAAGTTTAAAGTTGATTGGAATTAATTTAATATTTAAATTATTTTACAAATAATAACCATTATTACAACACCATATATTGAAACCAAGCATTCTTGGAAGTAATACAATTTTACACTCATTCAATTCTAGAAAAATCGAATATTGAAAGTAACGGCTCAGCGTAATGGATGGATAGTCTACCAAAGCCACTTCGTTGAACTGAATAATGCTTACCAAAGCGTAGCGAAGACTACCATTTATCATAGTTTAATGATTAAATAATACAGCTAGCGTTCGTGGTTCCGATCCTATTTAACATTCAGCTCGGTGAACATCTGTTGGATGACACTAACTTGGTGGCGTTTATAAATGAACTACACTTATGGGCTTATGAGCTATCAGTCATAATAGTGTACTATATCTACCATATAACTGCTTTACCTATTACGACGTTAGTTTTATAGCCGTTGCGTCATCACTGCCACTGCTGGACATAGGCCTCCTCAATGGGAATATCTCCGTTGGCCACGCCTGGCCAGCGGAGTCCTGACCGCAGTGTCAGAGTGATTACTTAAGAGGTACTGATATGATGCGTTCGTGTTGCCTCTTACGACAACAAAAGGAAGTAATGGAGGGGTTATATTCTAAGCTGGCCGGAACCACCAAGCCCCATTATTACATTGGTTATAAGGCGCGTAAATTGTTTCGAGTCTTGATTTATTATCTCAGATACAAAAGAGGCCGCTAAAACGTTTAATACCGAAGACGTGATCATGAATAATATAAAATAAAACCGGTTTGATCTCACAATCATGAAAAACCATTTGATAGTTAGTTTAATAATAACATAGAAATAGCATCACGACCCTAAGCACGGTAGATATCCCCTCCGATCTCTTAGTACCAAGTACCTACTCTAGATTCTTCGAAGATGTCTAAGGGGGTAGTCAGAGGTACGTCAAGGGTACATACCCACATTTTGCAGCTAGCAACCTGTCACATATGAAATACTAGTTAGTATTTCATATGTGACAGGTTGCTAGCCCATCGCCACTGCTAGTTTAATAATAATTAGTTAATTTATAATTTATTTCTAGTTCATAGGGTTGTGAACTTTTTTATCCTGTGTCTCAGGAGTCTTGTTTTATTATGTTTGCATTGTGGCTACAATTTATTACAATAGTCAAAGTTATGATTACATTTTGAATGCAGGGTGAGAAGACTATGCATATGGATGGTCTCTAGAGGCTGGTTCGACAACATAGTTCTTCTGTTTATTGCATTGAACTGCATCACGCTTGCCATGGAGCGACCAAACATTCCACCGAACTCTAAGGAGAGATCCTTCTTGTCGAGTGCAAACTATGTGTTCACTGTTGTTTTTGCTGTCGAGATGTTTATAAAGGTAAGCCCCATTTTTGATGTTTTGTGTGTGGCATCTTACAATTTATGACAATTATTATTTAATTCAAACTTACGTACCTTTTTATTTTTTCCACTGACTGATTTATTTGAAATAAATTTCAACTTATTTACTTATTTATTAAACGCAACTTTATTGTTTTCTAACTTTGTTATAGATATCAATCCGATATACGTTTTATATTGGTGAACTTTTATATCATTCTGGCCCAAATCGTAGTAAATTTTGCTTACTGTAGATTGTAGGTTTGATAGATGCTTAGAACTTGTGTGATGATCATAAATTTCTTTTCAGTGCATGGGTGATATTATGTATTATATAAATATGTATTTACAATGAAGCATTATCAGCAATATCTGCTAACTCTGATAAATATGGTGAAATTTGCACCAACATAATATTATAAATAACCTCTGCAATAACCTTTAAAAAAACTAGATAAGTAGGTACTCTTATAAAGACTGAAAATCACTCTATATGATATAATTCATCTATATAACGTAGTGACTGTTTTCACGACAATTTTTCTTTATAACATAAATAATAACTTTGATAGCTTTTATCTTCGATTAATTATTTAATCGAGAAAGTGCACTTTCCGAACAATGCTTGCTTCTCAACGAAGCTCAGTTTTTAATTACTTTCACATTGTTGGCTTTTTACTCAAAACTTCCAGTGTTTACCTACACAAAAGTGCTTAAATTAGTAATTATTTAGGAAAACCTCTTTTGTTATCTTTATTACTAAGAAGTTTATATCTTGTTTAGGAGGTCACCTTTGATCCTACCTATAGCTTGGTTCATTAATTTATATTATGGCTATTTTTATGACTAGTATATTCGTCAACAGGAAATTTAACATAAAAATATACGGCACCTTCCTTCTTGCTGAATGTCAATATCCAAAATATTTTTTACGTCGACCTTTTTTGTTTGTCTTCGGCAGGATTCTAATAGCATACATAAAATACAAAACACTATAGGATACATTATATGATAGATATTTATGAATTTAATTATTCCTACCAGGGCCAAACATGGTGTAATGAACATACATAATATTATTTTTGTCTCCATGTTATGATGCATTATAAAAAAGCAAAACTTGCAGTTTTGCTTACAGTGCTATGTTAAATTTCCATCAATATCCATTAATATTATTATGGTTCTCAAAGTTCTACCCTATTTTTATTTTAACTCATTACCCTACGATCACTTGATAGTGAATGTACGATTTAGCTACTTCAAAACATTACACACAATTTTATTACGGAGTACAGTGGCAGAAATTCAAGCATCGTCGCACACAAACCACTAGCTACCGCCACAAAACGCCAAGAAGCTATTTTGTAATGACAGTGCAAAACAGCCACTTGTGGGTAGGTGGCCGCTAAGCGAAGTGAAAGATGTGTTCGCGCTTAGAAACGAGTGTTGGCTTTTTTCAATCCATGCATGGTGGCCACACAATACGAGAAGTAGTGCTTCGAGGAATTCGCGACCACTGTCGTCAACGTTAGTGACATTCATAAAAAATAAACAAAAAAGCAGCCCGCATCTTGATTGTGGCGTTTTGTGGATGTCACGCGTAGTTATGTGCGGCGAACTTTAAAATGTCTTGTAAGTATTCTGACGTAGGTAAACTCTGTCTGCAGGTTGTGGCTTCTGGAATGTTCTACGGTCACGAGGCATACTTTACTTCAGGGTGGAACATCATGGACGGATCGCTTGTGATAATATCCATAATTGATCTTCTTATGTCTCTGGTCTCAGAATCAAGTCCAAGGATATTCGGAATTCTTAGGGTAAGTGATACCTACTTAAATACTTATGATCTTATGACTATTCTCCATAGAGAATATTCCATGGAGAGGCTGTCCATAATGATTTTCACATCGACACCTATGTGGCAGTTAAAGACTAATAAAAATATGCATAGTTACTCGACAATAATTGTAATAATCCAAAGTGAAAAAAATATGAGTTTAATCTAAAATTGAGACGTGCCTCTGACTACTGTCATAATTCTTTAAAAGGCTTATTATATTTTCTTTATTATTCATTCGGTATGATTTTTCTAAACAGGTATTTAGATTACTAAGGTCATTACGACCTTTGCGAGTGATAAACCGAGCCCCAGGATTGAAACTAGTGGTTCAAACGCTACTATCTTCGTTACGACCCATCGGAAATATTGTGCTGATTTGTTGCACTTTCTTCATCATCTTCGGCATTTTGGGAGTGCAGGTAAAGTAGTTTTAGTTCTCTGTCTGGGTGTTATATTGTATTCTATGGTTAATTCTAAGTATTTATTTACAAAATAAACTTATTCAAGTTTGTTATCAGGTTCCCATTGTACAAGTTATGCTTAGTTTATGGCTAGATGATGCTGCGTAAAAATAATCACAAATATTTATTTATTTATTCAGTAAATGCTATAAATTCGTGATATTTCGAATTTCTGTAATGTCGTGATATAATATGCGTATAATAATGAGACATTATTATATATGTGCATATTATATTGGGGTAAAATGGCTTTAGCCCAGCAAAGCTTACATTTCCGAGACCGAACAACAAGACAAGAGTCAAAGCTTAACATCCGTCGAATTCATAGAATTAAATTAAATTGTTCTCTGATTTGTCAATAGCACCTCTCGAGACCTGTTTCTGAATTGCAAAGTGCTTGATTTTCCCAAATTGGGGTAAAATTATATCAGGAGGGTTTCAAACAGTTATTACATCGGGGGGCCCAGTGCAACCTTAGAGCCACCAAAATTCACCTAGAATATAAAAATCAACTACTGGACATAATTATAGGCCTCCCTAAACGAGGAAACTCGATGCCTATTTTTGCTGTCAAGCCACGTTGCTGTGTTCTGGCTTGAAGGGTGAGCCATCTGCTTGTCCTATCAGCAAGTCTTGTGAAAAGGTCGCTTATTCTCCAGCGTCAGTTTTACGAGCGAGCTATTATAGTGCGAGTATAATATAGTCTGCCCTGCTCTTTTCTACTTCAACTTACTGATTCTCTGAACTAAATCAGTGACCTTGATTATTCTATACGGGTTTCCTCATTTTTCAGTCTTATTGTGAGCTCTCATCATACCTCTCTCCTAGCCCGTTGTGTGGTTTCAGCTTGTATAATCACCAGAATAATTTTAATAATTTTTCAGCTGTTCAAAGGCGCATTTTTCTATTGCGAAGGTGCAAATATAAAAAATGTGAAAAACAGAACTGACTGCCTGGCTATCGACGGCAACGTGTGGGTAAATAGAAAGTACAATTTCGACGATCTTGGCAAAGCTTTAATGTCTTTATTCGTGCTCAGTTCAAGAGATGGATGGGTCAATATTATGTACACAGGACTCGATGCAGTGGGTGTTGACCAACAGGTAAGATGCTCACTATTATAAAAATGCATAGAGACAGTGTATAACGCCTATTTATTTTAATATATTTCGATTCAAAAAACTCAAATAGAACGATTTAATACAATACTTAATATTTAATGGCTTGCAACAAACTGATTTTACCAACGAGTTCTCACTTGCCATGCCATTCTATTGATTTAAAAATATTTTTATTTGACTGCGTTTATTGTTAGCTAGGCAATAAACGATAGCCAGCATTATTTTACAGTTTAAATTACGTAGCCTGTACACAAATAAAAATATGCACACTCAATGGTAATGGTATGGTAGAGATGTTTTAAATGTTCATGTTATATTTTAATGATGTGTATGTTTTTCTAGCCAATTGTGAACTACTCGGAATGGCGTCTGTTATACTTCATCGCTTTTATATTACTCGTTGGGTTCTTTGTGCTAAACATGTTTGTCGGAGTTGTCGTCGAGAACTTTCACCGATGTCGCGAAGAACAAGAAAAGGAGGAAAGAGTTCGTCGGGCGGCGAAACGAGCTCTGCAAATGGAGAAAAAACGAAGAAGTTAGTAAAACAAGTTTACCAAACAAAATACACGACTATTGTCCTAATAAAAGTTGTCTAGACAAATGTTTTTGTAGAAGTGTTTTTATAGTAACTAATGACCAAAGTGACAAGCCAATTTTCTGGTTTGTAATAAAGTTTTATGCCACTGTGTCCCAATTTGAAGGCTGTGGGTGCCGGTACACTTACATGCACATGAGACTTGACACCTTTACTTCTTAAAGTGGTGGACGCACTGTTATGTCATATATAGCGCATTCTTTGTGGATGTTTTTTTTACGTGGAGGCTTATTTCATAACTTTTATCTCATAAAAAATATATTTCCCTTTTTTTTGTTTCAGAGATGCACCAAAGACCATATTACGCGGATTACTCGCACTATAGATTATTTGTCCATAATGTAGTCACTTCGAAATATTTCGATTTAGCCATTGCTGGAGTGATTGGACTGAATGTTGTCACCATGGCTATCGAGTATTACAGAATGCCACCAGCTTTACAATACGCATTAAAGATATTCAACTATTTTTTCACTGCAGTCTTTATATTAGAGGCGATCATGAAATTAGTCGCTCTGGGAATAAAAATATATATGAAAGACAAATGGAACCAACTGGACGTAGGCATAGTGATACTTTCCATAGTAGGCATTGTTTTAGAGGAACTTGAGACTAATATAATTCCAATCAACCCGACTATAATGAGGGTGATGAGAGTGTTGCGCATAGCAAGAGTATTAAAATTGCTAAAGATGGCGAAAGGCATAAGAGCTTTACTTGATACAGTGATGCAAGCGCTGCCGCAAGTGGGTAACCTGGGACTTCTATTCTTCCTACTATTTTTCATATTTGCGGCTCTGGGAGTCGAATTATTTGGCCGATTGGAATGTTCTGATGAAATCCCTTGTCAAGGTAAGACATTGTATAAAACATACCTTTTCGCGCTTTTGGCCATCATCTACTTGATCCGGCAACCGGTTATATAAAACGAATATTTCCAGTTGTATTATAAAATAAATTTTAAACAATTCAGTAAAACTCACCCCAAATCGGGCTGTCATTTGTGAAATAGAAAATGGATTTGGATTTTTTAAAACCTTTTTTCGTTCGTATCTTTTATTTCTTATTGCTTCAACTTTTTTTGCTGGAACCTTTTGTAATTTTGGTTAAAACACAACTAAAGTTACATAACAGAATTTAAAATAACATAATATAGAAAGGCCAAAATAAGTTATTTAAGTATCTAAGTTACTTCTTAAGATTACAGAATATAACCCTCAGTGTGTATTTCCACCTATTTATTTAGTGTATCTGCTGGTAAAACAAAATTTGACATTTAAAGATAATAGAACTTCAACTATGGAATAATATAGTATCAGAATCATATTTTCCGCTAGTAAAACCTTGAATTTAGTTGGAATCGTTCCAAGCGTCATTTTGATGTATTTTATAAGGGGACGGATAAATCAACCTTCATGCTCGCATCCGATGAAAATTGATTCCTAATCTTAATTGGAGCAATTTCAACTCTACTCTGTAGTAATTGACTTCTCGAGAAGCCCGTATTGTGAAATCTAAAATCTATTTTCTTATCTACATATGACGCAAGGGATCAGCCAGTACAAGTTTTTACATCTTTTTCAGGACTAGGTGAACATGCTCACTTTGCAAACTTTGGCATGGCATTTCTCACCTTGTTTCGAGTGGCCACTGGTGACAACTGGAACGGTATAATGAAGGACACACTTCGGGAAGACTGTGACAGTTCGGTTGACTGTGTAAGGAACTGTTGCGTATCCACAATCATAGCACCAATATTCTTCGTGGTGTTCGTACTTATGGCCCAGTTCGTACTCGTCAATGTTGTTGTGGCTGTAAGTATTAAAAAACATTTCGTATCCAAAAACTAAAGAAACTCGAGGAAGTTTTAACACATAGTTTTTCTTACAGGTGCTAATGAAACATCTAGAAGAATCTCACAAGCAGATGGAAGATGAAATGGACATGGACGTTGAGCTTGAGCGCGAGCTAGAGCGCGAGGCTGACGACGAGGAGGACCGTGCGTTGTGCCGTGCGCTCGAAGAGTGCATGGGCCCGCTGCGGCCAATCAGCAAGGTACCCTCTCTACCTACTAACTTTACATACAGCGAGCCTAAACAACCGCTGCCGTCTCCCAACCGCAGCAGACGACGAACTATGCACTCCCACCACGCATTACTACCTGCGGCTTTACCCCCTAGACGGGCCTCGTTATCACCGCACGCTTTCAGTCGCCGCCGACAAGACTCTACTACCTCCGAAGCACCTGCTGCTCTTTACGAAGAAGACGCACGCTTCATTGACGCCGATGAAGTCGAGGAACTAGAGCCCGGCAGCCCACCGCACCGTGATACTTTCGTACAAAACCGACGCCAGCGCGTCGATAAACGTAACTCCCTCCGCGGAGAGGAATCACGCCTTCTCCGACCCGTACTGCTTGCGGTACCTCACAACAGACAGAGTCTCAGGCTCACGAACGCTAAGAGGAGGTTATCGTCAGAGTTGTCGCTATCTAACGATGCAAGCGCCATGATACGAACGCCAACTCAACCACTGACACCCGAGGTGGTGGATCGGCCAATAACCGAGGAGGAAAAGATAAGGATTGTAATTTCAGAGAGGAGGAAAGTTGAGGTCGTGGATAAACGTGGTTCACCGGAAGAGGGTGGTGGCTTAGAGCTGGTGGAGCAAGGCTCCTAGTCCCGGCGGAGCCGGCCGCACCAGCACCATGAGGTCTACATCTAGGCGTGCGCTCAGCGACGCGTCTCCTACCTACCCTTGTCCTCCTCCTTTATCCTATTTAGGAATGAAATGAGTGAAAGTTTGAACACGGTTGCACAGTGCAGTGACTTTTATGAACTCGATTAACGTTTCAGTGCTGCATCTTAGTTTCAACAGAAGATTGGTGATTGTAATTGTATGATTTATGGTGAGATTCTCCTGCTATTTTTCTTGCTTCCTTTCTTTACCGCTCGCGGCCGGTTCAACTGTTCAAAGAGACTTTAGTAAGCTTAACTTAAGTTGTATAAAATTACTTAGATAGGAGTTAGACCTAGTCAATTTGTTGTGGTGGAACATTTTCTACGAGAGCTAAAGTTCACTTCGTAATATTATTTTAGTGCGGTGCTTTCTGCTAAAGTTTTATTAGTTATTTATGAAATTACAGTTAACAAGTTTTAAAAACTTCAACGAATTTGGTTTATTAGTGAGTAGTCAAAGTATTTCTTGTCATAAGTTACTGCTGACTCATTTCACATTGTAAGTATGTCAATTTGTACTCGTTACTGTCGAGTCGAGTACTGTTAGTTTTTATTCGAATTTAAAAGCTGTTTAATTCATAGTGCAACGATTTAACCGAAAACCCAAAAAAAGCAAAAAAATAATAGTAAAATATTGTAGCGAGTACCATTGTAATGTAACTTAAATAGTTGTGTTATTTCAAGGTGAAATTTAGCCAACGACTGTGTAGTCTCGTAGTTAATTGTTATTAGCTAGATTTTTGTCAATCTATAAGGTATGTAAGAGTAAGGAACCAATCTTTCATGAATTGAATAGAATGTTCTCTCAAAGACAAAAAATATTTTCTGAAATAAAAATTGAATCCTATTTTCTTACAAAACGTACGTAACTTAGACACTTACCTGGCAATACGCACATACAAGTTAGAAATTAGAATGTAGAAAGTACGAAAATGTTTAGTGGTCAACTGTAACATTTAGGTTAATTAATTTTAGTGCATCTTTCATTAGCCGTGCCAAATCTATAGTCCCTACGAAATGTAGTTACATTTTGTTAGCGTATTTAATAAACTCATTAGTGTTTCAAACTTTTCGGCTTGCTATAAAATTACTTCCCGCTCGAAATGAGAGAAGGTCACCGAAACACGAAACAAAGTATGCCAAAGCACTTAAAGTATTAATAAAAGGGGAATCGGTTTTAAGCTCTTACACTAAATTTATTTCAATAATGTGACTTAGCGTTTGTAATGAAGGTATCTAGTTAGGGAAGTCAGCAATAAATTTTATACTTCAACTGTGCCTTTCCTATTTCTAAAGTATTAGCTTGTGAAGTTGATTGTGGTAGACTCTCGTATAAATGTATACTGTAGAATTCGAGGGTAGACTAATGATACTTGTTGAGACTTTATTAAGTTTTCGTTTTAATATGACGTCATTGTAAATTATTGTAATTAAGACATTTCCCGTGTAAAGGAATTAACTTCATCATTCCGAACTACTAATTCTATTTTGTATCCAGTTGTAGTTAAGAACTTCTAGCATTTAATATCGCCTTTATTCTTTTATACATTTTCTACTGTCAAATTTATTTAGCTACTTTTATAAACAACAATTCTAATAAGCTTGTCTTACCATTTGCATCTCTTTTTTGACTTTTTTGTATTATTGTCTTCCATAACTCCAATTATTTATATACTTCAATGAAAATTTGAATCAGTAGCTACATTAGAGTGTATTTGTGTATGATAGTCAGCGTGATTAATGTTTAAAATAATTTAATTTTATCCCCATATTAATGAAATTGAATAAATGGAATTTAGTAAAGTTAAGTATAGTATTTTCGTGATAAAAGTAAATTTCGTGATAAAGATGAATTATTGTTTTTCGGTACTGATTGTGTAATTACTTTTAAGTGTATGAACAATGTTCATAGTTGAGTACACCTGTTAAATTAGCTGGTGATCTGTCAAGTTACGAAGTTACGACAATGTTAGGTTGAAAAATAAAAATAAAATTCAAATCCGTTTTTTATTTGCCCGAAATTATTAGATCAAACATGTTAGAACTTTTGTAGCAAAGTGAAATACCTATGCCAAAATGAGTAGGTACTCATATGTAGTTATAAAACATAGACATAAACATTATATAACAGAAGCCATATAAAAAAAAAGAAGAAGACCATTATATAAACCACGGTTTGTAGAGATTTAGGAGAAAACGATGTACTTTCCCAGTTTTCAGTAAACTTAAATAAACCGGTCCAAGAGCTATTAAAGGTAAGAATCCAATATTTATTATCAAAAATACTTATTTGAAATGTACGATGGAATAAATGTTATTGAATTTGTCCAAACAGAATGATTCAGTTTAGGAACTCGCAATAAGAGATGATGGTACGGCCCCTGATCTTGTTACATCGCGCTTACACTCTCATTTGCATAACTCCTCGAAACGAATTTAAATGGGTTCTTTATCACGTTGAACAACATAATGCTCATTTTGCAAGCGATGAGGAGTCATGTAAAGGATTTTCTTGTCAAAATATTTAGCATTGAAATAGAACTTGCAAAGGTTCTAACAAACGAGAAATGAGACACATTTTTCTGGGCTTAGAAGATTAAATATAACGGAAACTACTAATCATTTGCCTTTCTATCTATTTATCAATTAATTTGAAAAAGGAGCTGGTTTTTATTTAAACGTTTGACACAACGCCATCTAACCCCAAACTAAGGTAGGCTTGTACTTTAGGTATCGGATAACTGATATATATATTTTTTTTTATTCGGGTGCCGCCGGATCTTTGATTTTTATACTGCCAGGTAACCGCTCGGTATCAGGTGGGGCGAGTGCTTGTTCCATTACTTCTTCTATTTAAAAACTTCTCGCTGTACTTTAACAATGTAATTTAAAACAAAAGAGATTGAATACTTTTGTTTTAATACCAACAGACGACAAATTACATTTTTACAAGCCACCGAGCGTATACCGCTTTGGAAGTTAAAAAACAAAGAATTTTGTGTTTTTAAACCGCCCTGGGCAATTCAGAGGTTGTCACAACTCTTACTTCAACATCTTTTAATAACTTTTTTAATGAAATATTATATTTATACCGAGTGTCATAATAAAGGTTGTCTGGGAGAGATCGTTTTCAGCGATAAGAACGCACATTGTACATCTGGATTTTTGTTGTTAATTAATTGCTTTATTCTTGGGTTTTAATGGTGTACAATCAAGCTATGGTATACCTATCTATCACTCCGTATAATTCAGGGAGTTAAAGTAGTACCTATCATTAAGAAAAACGTTTTCTATGGAATCAACAAAGTAAAGACGAAAATTGACTTTTATTAAACAGTGGTTTCATACAGTTTAGCAAAGCAGGTAACTATTATTTGACAACTTCTTAGTTTGTATAATTCCGGTCTGGTGGAGTACAGAATTTCCTTAACTACCTTTGAGATCGTCAGGAAGTGTTCCTTTGTTACCCAGCCACGCCACCTGTTTTATCAAATATCTCATGAGCTTTTGTAGTACTAGATTTTTTATTTCAGTATAAAAACAAACAATTCTCGTAAAATTATTGTAACTTTTCGAATATTAAAATAAGATTCCTGTTGGGGCCACAAAGTATCACACCCATCACACCATTTTTAATCCACATGTTATAGAGCGCCTGTCAACATAAAAATTAAAAAAAGTTGATACTATCACGAAATCTTTAGTTTGTTTGCTGTAATTATTATGAACTTTGAAAGGCAAGAAAGGCAAAACAATAATTCAAAATTTTATTGCCGCAGAGATCGAGTAGGTACGAGTATGTATTATTTTGTCTTCTCGTCAACGTAAAAAGTATAATTTTTAATTTAGAATTAAAATCAATTTATGCTCTATTTTATAATGGGAACATCTTGTACGAAATTGTTTAGTCCTTTGATAAACAATCTACTATATTAATACTTCAATTTCTATGTACTTTCGAGTATAAATATACACCATATTACAGCGTTAAACATCCGCCGCCTGCCTGGAGCCAGCCTGACCCAAATGCAAACTCTAATTAGTTATTCTTTTATCAGATAAGTTTATCATTTTCTTTTTCCGGGAGTCTGTTTCGCTGTATCTCTATTTTCGCTTGATTGGAATTAGAAAATATATTAGGAAAAACAACAGCACATCTTGTCATCCAAAATGTATATACATATATACATTATATTCTATTAATTCTAGTTTCCATAGTACTTTTGCTTTTGCTTATTATGCGAAATGTTTGATCTTGATAGGTAGAATCCACAGTAGGTACGCTACTGCAAAATTGAACCACATCAAACGAACAACTTTTTTGTCTTAATGAATGCCCAACAAACCTATTTAATTCTCTTGGAAAAAGTATTCACAATTCGCTGTTTTTCTTTTTTATTAAGAGACCTACTTAAGTTTGTTCTGAAACAGGTTTTAATGGGCAAAGTTTAGTGACCGTTGTCCTGAATTAGGGCTATCTGTCAAGAAATAAACAAAATACAAACAATTTTACATTTCTTGTTAGCTTTTGTTAAGTTTTTGTAGAATACCTAAATCGTCTTGCACAGTATATCATTTTAAGTGTAGTAAGATAAAAGTCCCATGAAAACGTCTTCAAAACTTGGGTGAGGTATCAGGTAGGGTAGGTAATGATAATAATACGTTATTATCTGTGGAGGCAAATGTTTATCAAAGCGTTTGTTACCGCAATTTAGATCATTCACACAGAAAATAGATGGATTTACCACTGAATGCTTATCCCTGATGCATGTACAAAGCGAGTCTTTGTTCACTCTGGAAACAGGCTTACTGAGCGCTTGACAAACGAAAATAAGGTTATTGTGTAATATTTAGGTCATAATTAAAAGGTTTGCCACTGACATGAAACAAATTGAAGAAGCTCTCATAACTAAACTTAATAAAGTACACTATATAATACTATCGGCAACTTTACTGAGGTGCTGTGATTTCAAGTCTCAGATATCGTTAATAAATGAGTGGTTGATAGTCAACGCACAGCAAAACACCCTTGGCAAACCTTGACACTAATATTTATATTTCGCTATATTTTTATTATTGCTCTATGCACTGCTGTCCTTTTCCGGTTCGCTCATCTAAGCTCTCTTTATCCTAAGGTTGCCTAGAACAATTCACTTTCAGCAATAAGGCTGCCCATTGTACTTTGCAAACGAATCTAACTAAATCTGTATTTAACATTTATCATCTTTGTGTGCAATAGTGTATTATCTATCTATTTAACTATCTGTCTATATTTTAAGAGGTACAGTCAGCTGCACTAGAATGTATACATTTGTAACTTACAGAATGGTTTTACAGCGTTACAATTAAAACGTATAGGGCAAAAACTCAAGAAATAAATGAACTGATCAGCTAATTTCACGATTTTTTTAGTTCTTACTGTTTAAAAGTTTACTATAAGGTTTTGAAACCGTTTTGAAAGTTACGAATTGTATACATTCTAGTGCAGCTGACTGTACCTATGGTTTACAATTGCGCAAACAAAAACATAGTCTTGAAATTAAATTTAGTAAAAAGCAACTGGCTATAACAAAATCGTAGTTATACCTACCCTTAATTTGCAAACATACGGTCTAAATAAGCTGTCTAGGTAATATCAGTAACCATCCTAGACGTCCGACTAGGAATAAACTTAAAAGGCCAGTTATCTTTACATTCCGGTCGTTCAGGCACATCCTTTAGTGTCTCTATCTCGTTGGTTCTCTTAGAAGTTACAAGCTCTATTCATAAAACCATTCTGTCCTTCAATGTAAAACGATTTTCGTGTCTAAAGTTCACAAGTAGGTACCTATACCTAGATCGCACATCGATTGGTTGGCAAACTTGCAGGAACTTTAAAACTAGCAAATAGCTTCTAAGTTAACCTTTTAGTACCAAGTACCTACCTACCTACTTCTTCTTCTTCAAAGATCTCTAAAAGCGACCCCCTCAGAGGTAGGTACATCCAGATATTACATTTGACACATACCCACATTTTGCAGAAGTTGGTATTCCATACGTGAATTGTTGCAAGCCCATCGCAGCTGCTAGAATACTTACTGCAGGTTTTCGCATGTTTTTCTTCGCCGTTTGAGAACACGGCATTGCGCACATAAATTATTCAAACAGAAAAAACCAAGTCAAGTGATGAGAACGCCACTATTTCTTACTTTTGTTTTTGAATCTGGGTGTTATATGTAGTATATAATATACTAGCGGCCGCTCACAGCTTCATCCGCGTGGCAGTTTTTTTCTCGTTCCCGTTATTTTTTTAGGATAAAAAGTAGCCTATATGTTCATCCAGGTTACAATCTATATTTATTCCAAATTTCATTCAAATCGGTTCACTGGTTAGAGCGTGAAAGAGTAACAAACATCCATCCATCCATCCATCCGTCCATCCATACATACAAACTTTTTGCGTTTATAATATTAGGAGGATTGTGTTCCCGAAATTCAACCCCTAAGCGGGTACATGTTCAACCCTCAAACTTTGTTAGAAAATAACTTCCCTTGGACGAAGTCACGCGCGTTTTGCTAGTTGTGATATATATCAGTTTAATTTATCAAACAATACCAACGAAGTAAACCGATTAAGGCTAAATTGAGTGGCCGATTACAGCTAAACGGCCTGACGAGGCGACAACAATAAACGATCTTACATAATTTATACGACAAATTGTTATTGTTGCACTAAATCCGCTTTCTGAAAATAACAACGGAAACATCGCCGATAGTTTTAAAGATAAAGATATTTATTTGCTAAAAAACATGTGTGCACTAAATAGGATACAAATATTTTTTTTTAAATAATTTTGGGGTACAAATTCAGAATATATATTATACATTGGACCCAACGTCATCTAGCCCCAAATTAAACTAAATAAAACCTTGCTCAAGGAAAGGTTTGAGTCCATTTTTCTAACACTTTTTTTCTAAGGTCATCAACCTTTCTCTTAAAAGCACTACACTGTGTTTTAAACAAATTATCCTTGTGAACAATAAAATGTTATCTATCTATCTAAACAAAGCTTGTACTATGGGAACCAGACTTAAATACTATTTTTGTAAACACATATGACACCCACACAAACACATCACATCACGCGAATGTTTGTTCTCGGTGGGGATCGAACCCACGGTCTACAGCATAAAAGGCAGTACTACCTACCAACTGAGCTGTGTGAACTAGTACCCGAGCGAGGTAGTCCTCGGCCGGTCACTCGACCGCTAGTCCTTGTTCAATAGTTGCGGGAAAATCGATCAACGTGTACACTTTACATTAATCCCGACGTGAGTGTTCCTCACTTATTAGTGAAAACCGCTTCAGATAAAAGCAATATTGTATCCAACTAATAATATTGGATATGGCTGAATAATTTCTAGGAATGTAAAGGTTATAGCTATCAGTGATTTAAAAGTCACCACTTTTTACGATCTATGATGATTTTACGAAAATAAAAACAAAACAATGTGTCAAATGTGATGTTGCAAGCAAAATGTGAAGTAAATTCGTTTTTTTTTATAAATACTTACCGTCGTTTATTTACGAAAAAAAATCCCAAAAGTTATTCCCTAGAGCGATTTGAACTCACGACTCTCGTTTTTATACGGAGATGCGCTAGCCAACTGCGCTAACGAGAGTTCAATCGGACCCGATTAAACAATCCTTGATATGTTACGATGAAATAACTCTCAATAGCGCAGTTGGCTAGCGCATCCTTTTATCAAAGAGAGGCTCTTGGGTTCAAATCCCACTCGAGGGAACAATTTTTGGAATAATATTTGTACAAATACAGTTTTACCATGAAGATTTTTGGGTTTACCTGTTATGATAGCGAAACTCCAATAATATTTTGACCAATTATGTACAATAAATACCAAAAAACACGCTATCGCAGTAGCCTCTAACCTTCCTCTAACCTTTAATCTTCCTCTTTTTTCGTAGGTAGTCAAAATCATTCTACGAGTTGAATTCCAACTAAATACACGCTAGGTACTTTTAATTTATTATTCTGTGTATTATACCACTGATTATAATATTGATAAATATGAAAACGATTGTGGTTTTAGTGCTAAGAACTTTAAAATTGATTTGAACTCTAGTTTTTATTTTGTCACCTTACATAAGGATACGGGTTCTAATAAACTCGTAAAGTTGAAATAGTTACACTGTGTTTTGTCTCTTTCATTGATAGGAAAATTAAAATTAGATCGATAAGGACAACACACCGTGTAACTATTTTAAAGTTACGCCGAGTTATTAATAGGTAGTAGAGTATTATGTTATTACACAAACTATGCATTACATAATCCAAATTTCACTAAATTATTTTCATTTTTTTATGCTAGTGCTGGTGGAACAAGCATATGGTCCACCTAACGTTAAGTGGTAATCCTTGTAGGCCACACAGGTTAGGTACGTGCCCTACGATACACTAACCTGCGTCCACCTGAGGCATACTGGAGTTAAACCTCATGTGCCTGTCATTTCACCGGCACCCACACCCTTCAAACCGGAACACAGCAATGCGGGCATCACTGCTTGGCGGCAGAAATGGGTACGGTGGTAGTACTTCCCCGGGCGAGTCCTTACAAAAAAGCTCTAGGTGCTACAATTTCGTAATACAACAATTCCATATCAATGTCTACCGTCTAGATTTTTAAAATAAATCTGTACCTATCCCTAATAAGTTCCTAAACCTAAATGTTTTCTGAAGTTTCTCTGCCTTTTTTTACAGAGTGCTGTAAACTTCTACAAGTTTTCCTGTTTGTGTAAAATATATATTTTTTCTTTATACAACTTGCTGCAGATACCGATAAATGAAGTTTCGTATTGTCGTTTTGAGGTACACTACGTGGCATGTCAGGCATTGACAACTTGACTGTCGAATCTAGTACCCCGAAGTGTATTACAAAACGACACTATGAAACATCGTTTATCGATTCTAAGAGTAGACCTGCTGGTAATGCAAACAGACGTGGGTATAACCACCTACAACAGAGCATTACCTCACAGTCCACACAAATTAGTACGAAACTTGCCCTACGATACACTGCTCTGCGTTCATGAACCTGAAGCATACAGGTGTTAAGCATCATGTGCTTGTACTCGTCATTTCTCATGCACCCCCATCCTTCAAACCGTAATATAGTCATGATGCTTGGCGGCAGAAATAGGCTTATTGATAGTATTTCCCGGACGTAAAAGTATAAATTTATTTAAAAAAACTATTTTAGGCTCAGTAAAACATGACAAGCCTGGTTACAAGTACTTCCCTGAACTCCAAGGTTGGCTTAAAATACACGAAGAGCCAATCAATTGGGAGTCTGCAATAAACAACTGTCACGGAGAAGGTAAATAATGTTTTAAATTTTTTTACTAATTTCTTACATAAATTATTTTTATCAATAGAGTTCAACATTTATGAAGGACACCAGCCAGCGGTCTCAAAATAGTAATATATTTTTATACGGTGCGTAAGGAACTACTGCACTATAAAAGGAATTCCTGAAATTCAGCCGTGCAAGAGGTACAGCGGAACTCAAGTTTGTACACTTTCCTTATTTCCAGAGGCACAATTAGCAGGATCATGGTTACCAGGCTTCGAGTTAGTGTTAAATGAACTTGTATCTACAAAAAAACTAACGGTTTCAGTGATTTACTTCCAAGGTGAACCAGCAGGTACAGTCCTTAAAATTTCTGAATTATTAGTGTAGTATAATAAGAGTATTAGTCTAGTAAAATTCCGTTCAACTTCGTTACAAGTCAAACAGAAATAAAGGCCATTCAATTACATAATACGGCACCAGATTTGCTTTTTATGAAACTGTGCCTTGACATAAATTAGCCTTAACATTTTCGTGAAACAGCGGTCTACTCTTAAAAACGATAAACGAAATTTCGTATTTTCATTTTAAGATACAGTGCGGGGCCTAACCCATTCCACAGTGTAATTTGAAACGGCAATAGGAACCTTCGTTTATCGTTATCAAGAGTAGACCTACTGAATTTTTAATGTATTTTATTTCTTATCTTAATACCATAATATGCTTATTGTCAACCTATACGAGGACGACCGATGTGGCGCGGCGGGCGAATGTCCGCCTGCGATGCAGAGGTTGCTGGTTCGATTCCCGCCTTGGGATAAATGTTTGTACGATCTGCAAATATTTATTCCGGGTGTTCTGGGTATTTTCTATGTATAATAAAAAATATCTATGTATGTAATATAGTATTGTATTAAGTATATCAGTCATCTAGTACCCATAACACCAGCTCTGCTTAGCTTGGGGCTAGGTGATGCTGTGTGGATTGTCCAGCATTATTTATTTATTTATTTTATTTATACAACAACTTATAGCCGAAGCAGAGATCCCTCGTGTCTACATACAAGTTCATACTTAGTTAGAGCGAGGAGTCAATGCATAGCCAAAGGTTTTTCTATAATTATAAAAAGTATATAATTAAGTACTATGCAAATGCTTGAAAAACTTTGATACTGGAAATAAACATTTTTTATTATTATTATTATTATTCAATGGTCGATGTATACACACTCTGACTGAGAGAGACTGAGACATCAGAAGTTGATGACATTTTCAAAGTATTAAAATTGATTATAACATCTTTAAGCGTCTCTTAAAATCTTAAAATTCATTCATTCATTTTTCAAATTTCGTTACATCATTTACTAATTGATGTTGACTGTACCTACATGTAGAATTGATTCTTGAATTGTCAGTTTTAGTTTGATACTGATTCTATGTTTGTAGGATTGTCAACTAACCCGAAGAATCGAAGCAAGAAGCAGCACTGTTCTGTCTTTGAAATAAATGGAGACATAACTGACACAAACTGCACTAATGGTTACCTTACTTCTGTTATATACCTTCACCCAGTTGCGGAAATGATGATGGTTTGTATTTCACAAATTGATACCAATTTAACAATCTTTTCATCAATGAATTCACTATTCAGTATCTTAATTATCTTACTACCTATGTAAGTTTAACATTATTAGAGGTAACCGTGATAGTTTCCTCGATAGTTTAACCGTGCCGTAAGCCACCGAATGGTTCAGTCCGAACAGACCCTGAATAGGCCCAAACAGGTCCGAACATACTCGAGCAAAGGATACGAAATCATCTTCGTACCAATCCTGAATTTGTTACTAAAGGATACGGAACCTTCTAGTACAAAGAAATCTAAAACATTGGTATCTATCAAACACGATGGCATCGGCGATTTTAGCATCGTGTTTGGCAGTTTGCAATCATTATCACATCATATAATATACCGACCCAGTGAGAGTGTTGCTATAGAGCAGATCTAGAATAAAGACCGGCCAAGTGCGAGTCCGACTCGTGCACGATGGGTTCCGTACCATTATCTATAGTAAAACGGCAAAAAATCACGTTTGCTGTATGAGAGCCGCCTTAAATATTTATTTTATTCTGCTTTTTAGTATTTATTGTCATAGTGGCAGCAGAAATACATACACAAATACAATACATCAGAAATCATCTGTTAAATTTCAACTCTCAGCCTGTTGCCAGACAGACGGACCGACAGACAGCAGAGTCTTACTAATAGGGTCCCGTTTACCTTTTGGGTATGGAACCCTAAATACAAGCACAATTATCAACGGAACAATGATAATTGATTGCCACCGAAAAATTGTCAAAACTAGTGAAATTGTAAAAATATGTTTTTTAGATAGAAACAATAATGTTATAAACTCTAGCGTTTTAGGTTTTAACAACAGAGCCCGATTGAGTTTAGTAAATCTGAAGTTCCTAAAATATCAAGTAATTTTGCATCGTCATAGGGTCCGTATGGGTAATTGTGCATGCGCCTTCAGTTTTAGGTAGTGGTTTACACTTTAAATGAAGTTCGTCCTATTTTTCTGTTAACAGCATATACGTTTAACAGCGAAACTGAACTGTGCTACAAGGTTCACCGTACCCGTGAGACCGGAGTAATCGCCAAGAGTGTATGTGAAAAAGAGGGTGGGTCCCTCGCGCAAATCAGGAAACCAACAGGTATAGCGATCCCTTCAGGCCTGCTTGAAATGAATTATGAGTTGTCGATCATAGGTAACAATGGTAAGTATAATACCAGTAAACAGCAAGAATTGCCATCAACAGCCTGAATACGAGGAAAGAGTAATCTGTTACCGTGGTATGGATATGTTATCTATGTTATGTGAAGGGAACAAAGCCATTACAAGAAGTTTTTTTGATAATATTAGCTGATGGGATAAGCAGATGACCCTGATGTTAAGTGGTTACCATCACCTATACAAAACATTCTTATGTCACTGTTAGCCCCTTTCAAAACAAAACACAAATACACTGCGGCAGAAATAACCTTTCACTCTCTATTGGTAGCAGTAGTAGTGTAGACAGAAAACCTGTTGTGCATTACCTGCGCGGAAAACATCGTGGGAAAACCGGTTAGTATTCTAACAGTGGCGATGGGCTTACAACCTGTTACGTATAAAACACCAACTACTGTATATTTAGGGATGCTCAGTGCTTCATAGTACCTATAGTACTTCCCCGGACAAACTGAAGATCTACTACTGCATATCAAGTACTCGAAACCAGTTCTGAAATAAAATAATGAGTTTTTATTTAATAAAATATTATACGAATAAATCAAAAAGACATAATTTGCAATCGCAATATACCCTTTTGTTTTAAATAATTTACTTAAATACAGTCACGGTCGTTTGAAACGTGCTCTACAAATAACTGCTCTATGCCCGATTGTCAATCATACCTCAGGCATACAAGCATACAGACAAACCCTTCAAACCTGAACCGATCAAGCTGTTTAACGGAAGAAATGGGAATGGTGGTCGTACTTCCCCAAACGAGCCCTTCACTAAGAGCTCTACTACTATATTATTTTAGGTGTACCATGCACATTGCTCACTAATTATATTCGTATCACACAGCCCGGAGAAACACATCTCATCAAACAACCACTGTATACATTGTTTATATAATACCTGTATTATACACCCTGTCTTAGATAAATACACCGTAATTAAACATAACAATGTCCATGGCTAAGCAGGTATGGGCATGAGATAAGTACATGTACCTTTTATGTTACAGTGCATGTTCTAAATGAAGGCAATATCTGACCTGACCGGTAGTAAAATAAGTCCATGTTTTTTCTACGATTTTCTGATAGAACAAGCAAATGGATCAACTGCTTGTTCTTAGTACTTTGCTCTATGTTTAGTAGTTACCATCGCCTTTAACACTGCCTCACAGATCACGGTCGTTATACACATGCTCTACAATTCACTGCTCTGTGTCCAGTTGTCCGTCATACCTTATATGCATACATGCATACAAACAAACCCTTCAAACCGGAACCTACTCGGTTGCGGTTTGAAGGTGTAATCACAAGCATAAGAGACTTAACACCCCTCATGTTTGATGGACGCAGAGTAGTGCATTGTAGGCCGCGTTTATTACGAGCGTGACCTGCGACGCAATGCTTTGTTATAGGTAATGGCAACCACTTGACATCAGGTAGGCCATCCATCAGTGAGTCATAAAAAATATATGAACCATATAGGAAACAACTATCTTAAGATAGTTGTTTCCTCGACTTATTTAATAATTTCTTATAACAGCATAGTAAAACAGTATATTTATACTTTGTCTAGCTATAAACAGACACTGCAACATTTTTACGGGCAGGATGACGCTCAGACTAATGGGGGCGGTACAGCTAAGTACTTAGACGCCTTTTACACATTGTATTGTATTGTTCACCTCTTTTAGACCCCTATAAGCTAAGGATTATGAAACGCCAATAAACCGTTATGGGATAACATAAACATGTCCACGTATAAGGAAAATAATAAAGAAAATGGGATATGTATTAGAAAAACACAAATAAAATAAATAGGAAAGAAATAGAACAGGTAAACAGAATCCAGGAATGGACAAGAATATAATGAAATAAATGATCTTATCTAAAACAAAAGCAAATCATTCCAACCAAAATTGCCTTCCAGAGGATTGCAAAACTCAAAACAACAAGAGCCCCCAGCCTCTCAACAGATTCATTACTTCATTGTCTCTCGAGATGAGAAACAAAATGAGTTTTAGCTAAATGTTATTGTCAAATAGGCTGTTATTGGGGACTTCAGTGCACCAGTAGTGCATGCTGCGGGAGAGAAAACCAATATTATATCTAATATAATGTATATTACACTAGCACATCAAAATATTTTTTTAATACCGTTATAATAATATACTTTTTAGAGTTCCATACCCAAAGGGTAAAACGGGACCCTATTACTAAAACTCCGCTGCCTGTCTGTCCGTCTGTCACCAGGCTACAGCTTACATCTCATGAATCGTGATAGATAGAGAGTTGAAACTTTCACAGATGATGCACCTATATCTGTTGTCGCTATAATCAAAAATATAAAAAACAGAATAAAATTAATATGTAAGCGGGCTCTCATACAACAAACGTGGTTTTTTTGCCGTTTTTATTATAGATAATGGTACGGAACCCTTCGTGCGTGAGTCCGACTCGCACTAGACTGGTTTTTATTTTATACAGCTTGCTGACGAAACCAGCAGTTCACCATCAGGTGCATTGCCCTATGTCCATCAACCTGGAACCCAATACTCGTATTTTTTTTGAGCTGAGACGAGATTGAAACAAAAATCAGATTGTCAAAATTGGACCTGTCTGAAATGTCAGTATCAAAGAATATAATTTGGAGATTGACGAGATGAGACTTCATACCTGTATGCCTCAGCAGTGCATCGTAGGGCACGTTCTAATAAGCGTGGCAATACTTAAATATAGGCGACGGTGACCACTTAACATTAGGTGGGCCATCTGCTTGTTCCATCAGCAAGCTGTCTAAAAAAAAACTACAATACTGCACGGTACTACCTCAGCCGGTCACTCGATTGCTGGCCCTTGTTCAATTAGTTGCGGGAAACTCAATCAACGTGTACACTTTAAATTAATCCCGACGTCAGTGCCCTCACTCACTATCGGAAACCGCTTCAGATAAAAGCAATATTGTATCCAACTATCTAATAATATTGTATAGGGTGAATAGTTTTTAAGGTTATAGTTAAATATAAGTTTACAAAAACAGGTAGCCCCAAACTAAGCAAAGCTTGTACTATGGAAACCAGATAGCTTAGAGTATACTTGTATACTTTTTTTTGCTTACTTAGAATACACATAACACCCAGACACAGAAGAAACATCGAACAAATGTTTGTTCTCGAACTCGCCACCTAAAGCTTAAAAGGCAGGCTGCAACGAACTGAGCTGTGACGTCTGCTAAAATATTTGAATAAATAAGACTCACTGTCGATATATAACTAGAAGTGGCCTTACCAAAATAGACAATTACAGGCACATGAGTTACCACTTAACATCAAGTGGGCAAGTCAAAGTCAAAAATCATTTATTCAGTAATATCCGCAGGGATCATCTTGAAACGTCTTATACCTAGGTGAATCCTAATTATTACTTTGTGAAATGAAACTGCAATTCTTAAATTTTGGTCTATGGTATGAATATCTGACTCAGGTAGGTGCTTTGAAACTCATGCAATAAGTAGCCTAAATGTTACAAGCTAAGTAGATAGAAGCAACCTCTGTTAAAGTTACTAATCTATGTATCTTGGGACTACTTACTACTTACAACAAAGTTAGTTCTTAGTTAGTTAGCTGGCAACATTATACCCAACCTACCTAATGTTTGCAAGTTAGTTTCTATTACTATGAAATGACTAGTTTTAAATAGTAGGTACACAAGAA
The DNA here is from genome assembly GCA_947095575.1 of Electrophaes corylata. NCBI lineage: Eukaryota > Metazoa > Arthropoda > Insecta > Lepidoptera > Geometridae > Electrophaes > Electrophaes corylata. The sequence continues at coordinate 8,761,998 of OX352711.1, read as the reverse complement.
TTATGTAAAATGTATTATCTTATAAATACCTTCCTAAATAATTATTTCTAGACATTTTCTTGTTTCTATAACGATATCTATAAGACTCCCGAAAAGCTTGTTAAACAAAAGAAGAAGGAGCAACATCATGACAATTCAATGAGTTTTGTTAACCTTCTAGCGAAACGCGTGCAACTTCGCCCGCATGAAGTTATTTTCATACAAACTTCAACCCCCGCTGTACCTGTTTAGGGGTTGAACTTTGGAAATTCCTTTCTTAGTACACCTCTACGCACCAAAACAAAGTCAGGACAAAGTTTTTTTTAATTAATTGGTATAGATTTATTTAAAAAAAAATTTGCTTCTGAAGATGTGTCAGCGGTTGGTCGCAGAATACTAAGAGCGTCTGTTCCACTGGTTATAGACTTTAGTCTTGAGGCTTTGCGGTATCTTTGACAGCTGTCACATCTCAGTGTGTGTAGCCCTAGCTCTGCTTTCTGCGCTTTGTTGTGGGTTCGATCCCCACCGAACACGCATGTAAGTAGTGATAAACATGTTTGTTCTGTGTATGGGTGGTATGTGTAGGTATTCTAAGTATGTAAAAAGTGTATAGGAATTCAACTATCTGGTTCCCATAGTAAAAGCTTTGCTTAGTTTGGGGCAAGAAGGCGCTGTGTGAATCTGTGTCTGTGAAAAATTACGAGAAGATGTGTCGTAATTTTCCGATACAATTAGGAATATAACTTACAAATTGATTACATTTCAAGAATAGCTTCCCTGACCTGACAACTTGTCGATAGAATGGTTAAACAAACTACAACATTGAAAGGTCACCTATGAATATTGTATAGGAACCTTCTGATGAAAATAGGTACGTTTGAAAGGCTTTTAGTATAACAAATTTGTTTAATATACATAACTTCTAACATTGCCATTGTGTAAAGAAAGAACAAAATCTACCGACTATCAGATTTAATAACCTTTATGATTTTTTTCGTTTCGATTAAATCACTCACTTTACACACTATTCAATCAAAATGTATTAAAAAAACTTTTTTTTCTTTCTGTGGGACCTATTTCGTATACTGAACACACAATTCAATCATACTAAATAAAAATTTTTTTTTTACTTTAACCTATTTAGTCCCGCTGCTGGGCAAAGGTCTCCCCCAACTCCCTCAAATTTTATCTATCCTTCGCTTTGTCCCACCATTCTCTCTCAAAGACATCGAGGGCGTCACTCCAACGCTTTCTTGGCCGACCCTGACTTTGCTTTCCGCCCGGTTGCCACAGAGTCACCGAGTTTGTCCATTTCGCGGGATGTATATTATTTGTAGAAAGAAATCTGTAGCTTAGAATAGGAATCCCTCCTCCCCTCTCTATAACCTGTATATGAGGAAACGCACCAGGGACCAGGGGATGAGCACCAGCATCTCCTGAGTACATAACGATTCACCTGCCAAACATGGTGACTTCGGTAAACCCTTCCAAATATGGAGGAGGCCTATTTACACTGTGTACTTATTTGCGCTGATGGCGTGACGTATCGTGATGATTCCGAAAGTCGTGTATATTTAATCGTTATGTATAAAGCAAGTTTGCTGGCACCAATCAAGCGTGAAACTTGGCCAGCACTAATTTCCACGCCAAAGGTTAATTCAAAGTTAGTGGATGCCGATCACTATTACGGGGCGGAAATTACGCCTCATTTTCGGAGACTTTGTCGACAACTTCCTATAACATTCATAGCACGTATCGCGTTGGGATAGATCCAGGTTTTTATAAGTTAAACTATACCAATCTTGGTGTACTTACGAAAGACCAATTACAGATGGATTTAGCAATAATAAATCAAAGAAGATCTTCGCAGATAATCGGGTTTCTTTTTTTGTGGAGACTATTTCGGAAATGATCGATTTATAACTTTTGTTTTTCGTATACAAATTAAATCACCGTTTTTGTGCGCTTTTCATTGAAAGGTGAGAAGATGGAATCCACCGTATTATCGTGGAGTTTTCGTTTTTGTTTTATAACGAGAAATAAATTCAATTAAGCGATCACCTCTGTCTTGCCTTACCTTCGTAAATCTCGTTGTCTCGAGAAAGCTTTCCATTAGAATTTGGTTCTAACTTTTAAAGTACCTTGATTTCAGTAGACATTTTCAATGTTTTTTGCAAACAATATCTATTTGTTTTATAAATTTTAAGAGGCAGATTTCAAAACCGTTGATAATATTAGCAGTTTGAAACTTTTTGGTTAGTAACTTCGGTACTAAATATATGAAATAATGTTCTATTTAAAAGCGCTAAGTATGTAGTTTCTTTTCTTTTGAACCACATGCTAACGATACAAGCAAATGATCCACCTAGCAACAACCACAAAGTCTTCTACCCTCTCTACGAGAGGATAGGAATGGGCCTTGTTATTAAAAACTTTCAACCCACCTGGGGTTAAGTGGTGACTATCACGTATAACAAAACGTTACCTCGTAGGCCAAGCACATTATCAACATGACATAGGTGTCGTGGAATATGTCCTAACCTATTAAAAAACCCATCAACAAATAAGCGGTTGAGTTCAGGTGCAAATTCGGGGTCGCAGATGTTTAAGCGGATTCCATTACCGAGTGATGAGGTAACGAAGTACATATTTTGAAAACAATACCATCATTCAGGTTCAGATGGGCTAGAATAAATTAATTTAAGGTTCGTGGAGTAAGTATATCGTGTTTATATTGTGAGCACCTAGGTAATCGTTAAAAATATATCTTTCTTTTTTCAGTACCTACCGGTGATGGTAACCACTTAGCATAAGGTGGACCATCTGCTTGTTACACCAGCAAGTCGGTTAAAAAAAATAAAAAAGGAACCTTTTTATTCTCTAAGAGCTAAAGAGAGATGAAAATTGAAACAAAGAATGTTTTATGTACTGTCGCCGTTGAAATCTGTTCATGGAATTGTACCATCGTGTATTGTACCTAGATATATATTATTAATTCAACTCATACCTGCGCAGAAGAGTCGTTATTAAACATTCACCAGTACAAACCCTTTCTGTTCATGTAACAGTAGAATGTTTTACTTTACTTCTGAAACATACATTGCTGTGTGCCAAAGTACTGGGGAAAAAAGAAATACACTTTTGTGGACATTTTTACACAACATCATCTAGCCCCAAACTTAGGATAGCTTGTATAGTACAAACTATGCTTAGTTGGGGACCAGATGATAGATAGAATATTTACATACGTTTTTTTGTAAAACTAAGAATACTACTGAACCAGTTTGCTGTTTCGGTTTGAATGGTGGGGGTGCCGGTGAAATTGCAGGTACGTGAAGCTTAACACCCTGTCTGCCTCAGGTAATGTATGCAGAGCAGTGCATATTCCTAACGAACGGGACTTTCGATGCAATACTTTGTTATAGGTGATGGTAACCACTTAAAATCAGGTGTAACACCTGGTACAATAAGCAAGTAGTATAAAAAAATTGGAATAAAAATTTCAGTAAGGCCTCTTAGTTAGTACAAACAAGAATACTAAAGTTAAACACAAATTTCGGCTCTGGGGCAAATTTGATGTACTGAATGAATCTACAATACAAGAGAAACGTGCGCTAGTATAACATTGATGGAGGGCGGCAGCTATCTGAATGAACTAACGAGGAATTATGCAGCAAGAGCTCTCCACAGGCTCATTAAAACGAAGAGAGGCGACTCTGGAACTATATAGCTTAGGTATATAGACATCTGCCGTCGATGGTAAAAATAAAAAGTACCTACTCACTGGTTTTATTTCTTTCATATAAAATTTAAGTAAAAAAACCGGCCAAGCGCGAGTTGGATTTGCGCACGAAGGGTTCCATACATCTATCTATGATAAAAACTGCAAAAAAATCACGTTTCTTGTAACGCCCCCCTAAATATTGCAGTACCTACTGTAGAAGGTGCACACATACTTTTACAGTTTATAAATTTATTTTTAGAAGTTATTTTTAACCCCTGATGTACTCGTGTAGGGGCTGAATTTCGGGAATTTCTTTCTTAGCATACTTCTTCGCATCAAGATAGATATACCCTGAAATTTTCAATTTATAAGTCTTTTCGACTTAGGCTGTGCACTGTCTATAAGTCAGTCACTCAAGACAAAGATTCTTATAATTGGTATATATTTTAAATTTGGAGAATAGAACCATATACATTTAAATATTTTACTATGGACTTAAAAACGTAAACGTAACTTATGGACGTAAATATTTAAATCTGAATTTAATTTATTTTTCTATAAATATTAGGTACATCGGAACTCTAATAACCATGGACCCTATCGTAGCTTGGAAAATAGATTTAGTACATTACGGATAGCGAGGCGAAATCAATAGATGGGTGGATTATGGTAATATATGCAAGTCGATGAAGCTTGGCTGATCACATTTTCTTTCCCCAGTTCATGCTTCATAACCTTTTAATCTAGTTAACTCTGCAAACTTCGTTATCTAAGCATTTGTTGTTTGTGATGTAGAAAAACAAATAGGTGAAAAACTGTTTTTTATAAGTAAAAAACAACATTGACATCAAAATATTTTAATAAAACTGTTTATTTAATTTACAACATTAACGTACATACATTATTTAACCCATCCAACGACCTACAAGGCATTGCTTTGTTATATACCTACTACGGTAACCAAATAACATCGGGTGGGCCCTCAACTTGTTACATCAGTAAGTTTTATAAAATATACTGTCTTATGAAATAAGAAATCCAAGTTCCCGTTATAAGGCTCTCCCTTGAACAGGTGGTATGTTTTATCACAAGACAACACGTAAAAGCTCATGAGCTCATGCTCATGAGCCTATATATCTTTAACTAGCGGCCGCTCGCAGCTTCGCCTGCGTGGCAGTTTTTTTGCGTTCCCGTAATTTTTTTCGGGATAAAATCATAGTAGCTTTATGCATGTAAAGTCTCAGCCCGATCGGTTTAAAATTGACAAAGTTTCATACAAACTTTCATCCCCTATTTTATCCCCTTGGGGGTAGAATTAATCAAAATCCTTTCTTAGCGGATGCCTACGTCATAACATCTACACTAAGGAAAGTATTTAACAATTTTGACTAAATAAAGAGGGAGAACTTGGTTTGATAATGTAAACGAGGACCTTTCTTAAGTTCCATAATAAAGTGTCAAAAACTGCTGACAAAATATTTATCGTCACTTAAACTAGCAATAAAGAATCGCCAGTTTCCCAAGAGATTGGTATTACTTTGTTGATGAAAACTTTTAAACTTTTATTTATATTATATACTAGAGGAACGCGCGCGGTTTCGCCCGTGTGAATTAATTTTCATACAAACATCAACCCTTGCTGTTTCTGCTTAGGGGTTGAATTTCGAAAATTCGACAAACAGTGACAGGAGGCATTTTAAGCAAAATTTCAATTTAAATAACATTTATTTATTTTATTTATTTATTTATTTATTTATTTAAGGAAGACCAACAGCTTACTAAAAAATTGTGCTAAATAATCTAGTTTACAGAAAAGCCAATTAGCGGTCCTCACGATTAGTTACAAACTAGGAGACAAGAAAACGCAAACAAACATTCAATTTTGTACCTACCTACTGTTTAGTTTACTATCTATCTATCTACCTACACCTACATGCTGAATCTAAACATACTACAAAGAAAAAGTTGAAATAATAACAAATAAATGGCATTTGCCTACCTACTTAAAGAATTGACCGCTTTGGAAATATGGAGGCTATAAATTAGACATTAAAGCAAAAAATACTACTAACCTTCAATTGCTAAAGTCTTCGAGTAGTATCTTAATTTACTGAATAGAAGCTGTTAGAAGGTAAACATTTATTTAGTAGAGTGGTCTGGAAATGTACTAGATCCAATAATTCGCGAGGACCACACAAACACCGCTATTTACTTTCATTTGGATCTTATTCGTTTTCTGACCTTGCGAACTATTTGAACGAGGGTTTGAAGGGTTTGGGTGTCCGTGAAATTACAGGCACGTGAGGCTTACATTTTGTATGTCTCAGGTTTATAGACGCAAAGTAGTGCATCGTAAGGCACGTTGATGACCTGCAAGGTAATGCTTTGTTATAGGTGATTGTAACCACTTAGCATCAGATGAGTTGGTTACCTGCTTAGTTTATCAACGAGTTGAATAAGAAATAAAACTTTAATTGACTTTATTTCTACTCAAATGACGTACCTATCACAATTTTAACAGATCAATATATGTTTAAAAACAAGTGAGATATTGATCTGTTAAAATTGTGATAGGTACGTCATTTGAGTAGAAATAAAGTCAGTTAAAGTTTTATTCTCACTTGTTTTTAAACAAGTGGGATATTGATCCTAGAATAAACGGTCTAAAGAATAGTTACATAAGCATGCTTGCTTGGCATTTTAGAATATTATTATTAGCTTAGAATATTAATGAGTTTCCTACAGGGCTAAAACAAAGCAAACATATAGAAAATACTTCCATAAAATCATAAACAAAGGAAATGAAGAGAGTGAACCAAGCGCTAATAGTAATTACGTAATTAAATCTACAGCGCTGAGAAATATTCCTGCCTTCCTTTATACCTAGTTGTCTAGTTGTACTGCTTAGTCGGAATGTTAATTTAGCAGCTCACTGGCTTAATGCTAAATGTTATTTGATGTAATTATTGTCACGGTAAATTGATTCTCGAGAGATAACATAAACGGGTAAATAGTACTATTATAGAACGTATTTATGACTTGTGACAGCCGAAGTTTCTTGGTATACTTAAAACATATATCTACTATAATGAAAAGAAAATTTCGGCCACTGATAATCAAATATTATAGCCAGCACTCGCTGGCGCACGTCAGAGCATTTTTAATTTATCAAAATGTTGCGAGGCCCAACTCGTAGTTTTTGAAGCTGAGACGAGATTGAAACTAGACTTTGATTGTAAAAATTAGGCCTCTGTTCTAATAATTATATCCACAACTCTGCTACATGTTAACACCGTATTACATCTTATCTAATTGTATTAAAGTTTATATTACAATGGCATACCTAATAATATAAAAGTGCATCGGGGAAAACTTTTGCGCGCCATTGTAAATGTACTAGATATTATACTATCGTGTCTTTTTCTGCCACGAAGTAGCGTTGCTAAGTTTAGATCTGAAATTCCGGTGAAATTACAGGCACGTGGGCTCAACATCTGTATACCTCAGGTTGATGGGCGCAGAGTAGTGCATCGAGTGTGAGCTGTACAATGCTTTATTATAATGTAAAAACATTTGACATTTGCCTTTGCTTTTATTATGCATTTCGCGGACTTGTAGAATTCTAATTGAAATATTGCTATCAAACAATACTGTGCTTGATAGGTACAGTAGAGATTCTTCGGTTTCCATTGCAAGTTCTGCTTGCTCCCATTACGTGAAATGGTTCCACGCTCACCTGTTACTCGTGTCACCACAGCAGAGAAAACTAATCAAATGTAAACCTTATACTGCGCTGAATAAAGTTAGAAACAAAGTTGATTTTCTCGAAAGAATTGAATTTGCATTCAGATCCAGTAAAGAGTGCCTTTCATAAGTCCCTAACTCGTTCTAGCTACGTGACTGAGCCTCTGACTGGCAAATGGATGGTGTGGAGAGGATTTTGAGAGGTTCTCACTTTATCCTAATACGGCAGAGACAAATTGCATATTGCTATAAGAAGGCTATCATAAAATAGAGTAAAAAGGGTGGATAGAGAGGGGTCTCGCCGTCATATTTTAAGAGTGCAATTTCTGGTATTTTTTGCGCACGTACATCTATTTAACATTAGTGTGTGTGTTTTTCAATATTTTAATCGACTAAATTTATCATATTAATCCTAATAATATTAATCAACCAGCACTAGGCTGATTTAAATGAAATTCAGAATACATATTTTTTGTAACCTGGATTAACATGAGCTAAAAAATACAAAACTGAACAAAAAAGTCCAAACAAACTCTGGAAGAAAAGTGCCTAAATCTTTGAACATCGAGCACCTAAAAATGAATGTTAGCAATATATCTGACTTTTTTCATTGTATATTACTCGTAGTAGGATGAGAATAAGCCATTTCAATTTGTCATTCTGGCCAGTTTGTTGATTATTTCAGTTTTCATGAGTAACTAAAACTTTAGCCTAACAAATATATGATTACAATAAATTTGTTTCACTGTGACTTGTGGTTTGTAATAATTTTTTAAAATTTCAAATGCTCGTCCTTTAAAGGTGCAAAGGACGTCTTTCAACATACTTTAATAAGTTAAACTTAACTTTTTTATTTTAACGTTTTATTTTAAATGTAAATCTGGTTACAATGCCATAAATCCCTGCCTATTAATATGTATAACAACTGCTTAGGGCATTAAATTAAGTGCCCTCTCGAAATTCATTGCTTACTTTGAATTTTTTTTATAAACCGTAACGACTTTAACGTTAGACAGGGCTGTAGTCAGGCAGGGGCCGCTTTAAGCATGGGTTTAGATAACCTTTCTATAGCAATTATAAGAAACTTTGTCCTGACTGACTGAAATTGATAGTCATAATTTTATAGCATAATTTATTAGTTACTTCGTTTGGTGTTTTTTTAAATTTTTAAAAACTATTTTTTTTATTGTATGTAAGTAATTTATTACAAAATGACTACCAAAGATACTAAGACAAATCTAATCTAATTGATTTTTTTGAATTTTCATAAAAAAATTACCGCACTCCGCAGTTATACGTAAAACGAACGTATAACTCGTAAGGGAGACTTTGTACCGACTGCATAAAAAACACTGGAAACCAAACGGGATGGGTAGATAAAATGATGATGTAATCATCTGACTGACACTCTTTCACAACGACTTGAAATAATCATAAATTCTCAGAATACAAAGACAGTTCAAGAAAGCAGGCAGCAGAGAGGCAAGATAATGGTAGTATAAATGTCTGCCTTCAAGGGAATCAAATATGTAAGTAATGATCACAATCCCTTGAATGACTAACCCGTTTGGATCGAGCCGAATCGAGTAGTCACGAATCAAGTTGGCCCTCTGAGGATTTCCATAATCTTGGCTGGCATCTCTATAATGGCCTCGTTACAGCCCGTCTGGATTTAATTCTGTTTCATTTCACATTTGTACGTTAAAGTTTTACAAAAGGGAAGTGAAGATTTGCGAATTTCCATACGGAAATTATGAAAGCAGAGGAATATATATTTTAGTAACAATGTAAATGATCGGTTTACTGTTAGGTACTGAACAGATGTTTCGATTTACTGTTACGGTTCGGAAGTTTCAGAATTTATGATCTAAGCTAGCACTTTTTATGATCTCAAACTATGGTTGATAACCAAGTAATATCTATGATAGTATGTTTTTAGCTAGACTTTTGGATGTTTACTGTACAGTCAGCCACGGAGGTTCATAACTTTTTGATGATTTAAAATCATGAATAACTCCAGAACTCGTAACCTCATCGTTAATATTTTATCTAGGTAATAGAAAAAAAAGTTTAAAATAACTGTTACTGTCAATCAACTGTCGTGGCTGAACGCATAGAACCTAAGAATATGGACTGTTTCTTATTCTATGCATAGAACGACATATTTTTTTTTAAATAAAATGATGTCAGCATTACAATATGAGAACTCTCGTTTCAAAAGTTACATCGACCGATGTGGCGCAGCGGGCGAATGTCCACCTACGACGCAGAAGGTTGCGGGTTCGATTTCCGCCTTGGGATAAATGTTTGTACGATCTACAAATATTTATTATTCCGGATGTTCTGGGTATTACCTATCTATGAATAGTAAAAATATCTATGCATGTAATGTATTGCATTAAGTATATCAGTCATCTAGTACCCATAACACAAGCTTTGCTTAGCTTGGGGCTAGATGATGATGTGTGGATTGTCCAACATTATTATTATTATCCAGGTACCACGTGAACCAACCCGTGCACGCAAGCTAGTTTGAAATATAGAGCGTAATTCGATGGCATAAACTTCAGAAGAAAAATAATAAAGTCGGAACCAGTTGGAACTCTTATCACTCTGAGTTGACTGAAAGTTTTTAATAACGTACAAAGATGCAAAATGAATAAACTTCAGAGTACCTACGTCAGCAGATGTGAAACTTTATTCATTTTAATTTTGCTAAAAAGTTCTGTTAATATAATAAGCTTCGCTTTTATAAACCGGTTAATTGAATAAAAACAGTGTCTGGTTGGGATCCGCTGTGTGGTTTTTTGCCTACAAGTATGTAAAAACCTATGTAGGTCTACACTACGTACCTATGTCTTGAAATATGGTTAACTAGAGGCCACTCGTAGCTTCGCCTGTGTGGCAGTTTTTTCCCGTTCCCGTTATTGTTTCAGGATAAAAAGTAGCCTATGTCCTATTCTAGATTACAATCTATATTTATTCCAAATTCCATCCAAATCGGTCCACTGGTTACAGCGTGAAAGAGGAACAAACATCCATCCATACAAACATTCGCATTTATAATATTAGTAGGATAAACCTCCGGCCGACTGGTTCAAACAACTATGATATTTTTTTTTACAAAGTCGTGCAGAATTTTTTAAATAGAAATATAGGTAGCTCTGCGCAGTTTTAGTAGCTTGATGCTGTTTTCATACTAACTTCAACATTCGCTGCCCTCGCTGAATTACTTTTGCACTACGATAAAACTTACTGAGCACACCATGCTAATTTCTACCGCAGTGTTGCTGTAGTTTAGTTGAAGGGTTGTGGGAGCAAGAGAAATTACAGGCATTTGATTGATGGATTGCTTATTTGGGGTAAAGTGTTGCCGTACCATAAAATATGAACAGTTTCAAACTAAAGCCGTGCCCGTGCTTTTAGAAATAACTTACATATACTTATATACTATTTTTGTGTAATTTTAAATTATAGCTTATATATTTAGTGTTGGTAGTCTTCGGTAGCATAAAAAAAAAAAAAAAATCATAATTAAGATAAAGCGCACAAATTAAATAGGGGTAGGAGTAAAAAGTAGTCCCTGACTATATATTTTTTTGTAGGTACCTACAATAGATCTAAAGGCCGGTTTACGTATAAGTATACATTTTTTTTAATTACTCATAAGCCTACTATTATGGCTAGAGTGTAATTCTACTATAATCTATCAAAAACCAACATCTGTCGATATTGAATGTAAAACAGCGTAGGCCTATTATATATAAGAATACACTGTCTCATTTTTACACAAGTCTATAACAATTTAATACAGGCATTCCAAGCAATAAAAAACCTTATCTCGTTGGTGTTTTGAAATGGCAGAACTCGTTACAGCTAAAATATATGTATTTACGGTGCCCCGGCTTGTACTGACGACTTCATTTTGAAACCGGCACATTATACCTAAGTTATTTGAGACTGCAAACATGCTCATATAAGATCTAAAAAAAAGTATATAATTATTCTTATCAGGTATCGAGTACAAGCTTTGCTTAGTTTAGGGCTAGATGCTATGTAAAATGTCTACAGGTATTACAACTTCCCCGGACGAGCTCTTCACTAAGAACTCCACTACTACTTACGCTTACTTAACTTAGTAAACGTCAAACGTTCGAAATTTCAGTTTTACATACTTTAAAATACAGCTATGAAAAACCGTGGTTGGCTTCAAGATCATCTACATAACTTTCTTTATAAATCAACCATTTTAAACTGTTTAAAAAACAAACTGCAGAGTAGGCTATTATTATAATCTGCATAAATTAAAATTTTCGAAGTTCTCCAAATAAGTCGTTATCGCCCAACAAAATCTGAACTCCCATTCCATAGAATGGTGACTTAAAAATGTGTTTCTTGCCAAATGAATAGCTCAAACATTTCACTAGGGCCGCTAATGATTATTCAGCAAAACTTGATAGGATGAGGGTGCCCAGTTTGGAAATTTTCCCTGAAATATGGCTAAAACCTTGCACCTGTATAATTTATCTAGTTATAGACCGTATCAAGGTTGTGACAATTTGCTAGCGGGATTCACTCCGTATTATGAATCATGTGGCGTCCTGATTTAAATGAAATATTTAATCTTTGGTTTTGAAAAACGCCACCTTTTTTTCTAAACCAACGACAGCCCGACTTCACAGATATTTACTGACTTGATCAAAAAATTATACAACTATTTACTTGACTTGACACTGACTAAATGATCCGTCAAATGTCAGACAGTTTATTTTATTTTAATTGTTTTTCTAGTGTTAGTGTAATTTCTAATTTCGATAGCATTTGAACTAACATTATTTGTGTTCTTAGCGGAATGTGTGAGCAGTTAGAATGAAAGTGTAATGTGGTATCAAAGAATATGGACTAAAAGCTGGGTATCCTGATTTAAATGAAAAAAAAACTCCTAGGATTTTATAAAAACCCCATCTTTTTATTCAATACCAATGACAACCCAACTTGACAGAATTTGTCTGACTTGACTAAAAACGATTTAGTCAAAACACTTGAAACTGGAAAAGTTGTCTGTCAAATGACGAACAGATGCCATAAAAAAGAGAAGAAGAAGTATTTGGTGGTCTCGGCCGCGCAGCCACAGAATATACTTTTATGTAAACTGGAAAAAACACACAAAATTTTCGTGTAGGTAAATTAAATTAAAAAGTGCTCCAACATGGAAATTACCCGTACAGCAAAACACACGGAAACCGTAATCGATCATCTGTACCAAAACTTGATTATAGTATGATGGATCATGTAAAACTCTAGCTGGTACCATGATACTCAACATAATATAAATTTTGAAGACTTTGTTTGTATCTGGCGTCCTGCAAAGCTTCCAGGAAGCTTCTGTGCTTTTGGGAGAGCCCAAATACAAGGTACAAGATTATATCTGGCGCAATAAAAAATTCACAGATGTTTTGTAAGAAATCAATCACTAATTTTGGCCTAGTTTTTGCATAAACCTAGGTAATTTTTTTAACTTTAATTAAATTATACTCCCACCATTTTATTCTTAAGCTTTTAACAGTATACAATAAAGATTATTGTGGTTCTGATTCTGATAAGAACCTATAGCTTACGACCACAAAAATTTGCATTTTGTAGATTGTTTTTATAAGCTTTATTGTACTTGTAAGCATTTATTTAGCAAGGGGAAGGCTTTTACTGAATAAAAATTTATTTTTTACTTCACATAGACTTTGTTTCCATTCATAAAATCCCCAGACTCCTAATTCACAAACGCTATTGTATCACGAAATGTTGAACGAAAAATCCATTGTTAGAATTAATAAGCGCAATATAACATGCAAATATTGAATCAGCGGAATATTTTGGGTGTACGTATTTCATGAATTAAAAATTAAAACGAAATGCTGCTCAAAAACGAAAAGTTGGGTTACGGTAAATTTCTGGGAAAACATATCCTGAGCCCGGATGAGCTACAAGGGGGAGTCCCAAGAAAATCCTAACAGCTGAAGGGTTTAGTGGTGAACTATGAACGCCCTAATGAGGGGTGACACCTGAACAAGTGGCGATCACAATAAGCCATATGGCCGCAGTAATACCAAAGCCGCAAAAATATAATAAAAAACAAATAATACAGTCAATTTCCTTCTCTTTCCTGATCCACCGAGGGAAATCACAACGTACAAGCCAAGTCCAAACTTAAGCATAAATAATTGTATATTTCAATAATTATTATATCTACGTTATAGTTTTTGTTGTACATATGTGTAACAAATAAGTAAGTTTTATATTACACTTTTCTTCTCCTCCTGATTCTAAGATTGAATCTAGTCGTACACTAATGGATTTTTCTATTGAGAAAATTATCTGCCCAACGCCAGTGTTCTTAAACGGTGGAAGAAAATATCGTGAGAAAACCAATTAGTATTCTAGCAGCGGCGATCCTGCTGCCTATCTCCTGGTGCGTTCCCTTAGTCAGGCGACTACGTGTAGTTTCACCAAATCATCAATTTGAAGAGCAGTGCATCGTATGGCACGTTCCTAATGGAGGTGACCTGCGAGGCAATATTTTATTTTAAGGGCTGGCAACCACTTAACCTCAGGTGGGCCATCTATCGTTCCATCAGCAAATCGTATAAAGAAAAGAGACTACATCCATGGTAAGTAATGCAGGGATTCTATGGTAAGCCGTTTTCCCCACTGCTAACCGATACTTATATAGATATTAATTCAAATCATGAATTTGTTTGTCCAAAAAATTACAAAAATCTACAACCTTTTTCCATTCAATATTTGTATTCCATTGGTACGCATCGTTTCAGAATGATTATTCTGTCAATTTGTTTTACATACGACCGATGTGGAATAATTTAAATATTTTTAATAAAAGACTGACAGACTATATAAAATACCAGAATACCTAAGTCTAAATATGTAATACTAATTTAATAGTACTTTTTTTATCTTTGGAGAAAACAGATAGCGAACCAACACGTACTTGATAATATAAAAATTAATTCAGTTTTTTTGTCCACCTGATGCTGTGGGTACTAGTCTGCAAGGAATTTTTTGTTATAAGTGGTACGCACGATGCACTGATCTGCGTTCATCAGCCTGAGCCATATTGATATTAAGCCTCGTATGCGAGTAACTTTACCGGCACCCACACTCTTCAAACCGGAACACAGCAACACTGCTTGGCGGCAGAACTAGGCATGTTGGTAGAACTTCCATATAATTAACATATTAGTTAACAGTTAGGCATCTTTCTTTCAGTCTTCCCAATTTCCGGAAGCTTGTGGAATTTGGAATTTATGGAAGCAAAACTTTGCAGATGGGATACATGGGATTAAAATTAATTAATAATTGTACATTTCAGCTATCTATATTACGTTATGTAGGTTTTAAAAGTACGTTATGTAGGTAAGTAAAACGATTCTACGAGGTGTAAAAATATTACCCCACATAATGTTTATAAATATCTCGATTGTCGTCTTTATTCCCAACTACATTAAAAAATTCCAACCTGTATATGTCCATCAGTGGACTACTATATAATATGCTGATGATAATAAATACAAGCGTTGTTTATTTTGGTGCTTGCTATTTTATACCACTTGCTGATGGAACTAGCACATAGCCCACCTGTTGTTGAGCGGTTACTATCACCTATAACAAAACATTGCCTCGAAGGCTCTGCGTTCATCAACTTGAGGCATACAGACCTCCACACCCTTCAAACTGGAACACGCTGCGCTGATCTCCAGCAGAAATAGACATGGTGGTAGTACTTCCCTTGACGAGCATTTCACTGAGAACTACTACTGAAAGCTGTGAGAATTGAGTAAGCCTAGTGTAAACTAAAGTTTACTGAGCAGTTTTTTTACACCCAGTATAAACAGTTTCTGTTACATTTTGCAACCTTGTGTGTTGGTCCAACTCTTCTGTTTGTTAGCTAACAACCCTAAATGAAAGGACGTGAATCAATATTTGTTCGTCCTCTAGTAAAGCCCTATGCAAAGTTTCAGTGGCCAGATTCGTTATTATACGAATATGTTTAACAGTTGTACTTTTTATGTTAATGCTTTTGGAAACTGTTGGAAAGGAAAGACCTCGGCATACGTATCAGATAGTAGACATTTTAGAGAGAGGCTAGATCAAGAGTACCCTAAACCGACGAGCTTGTATGAAGAATGTTATGAGAGTGGATGAAGCAAAAGGAGTAAATATGTCAGGATCATAGCTAGTAAAAATCCGTGGTCTCTGCTTGCCCTTATGGGAAATAGGCGTAATTTTATGTATAATAATAATGCTGGACAATTCACACAGCATCATCTAGCCCTAAGCTAAGCAGAGCTTGTGTTATGGGTACTGGATGACTGATATACTTAATACAATACATAACATACATAAATATTTTTTATTACATAGAAAATACCCAGAACACCCGGAATAAATATTTGCAGATCATACAAGCATTTATCCCAACGCGGGAATCGAACCCGCAACCTCCTGCGTCGCAGGCGGACATTTGCCCGCCGCGCCACATTGGTCGTCGTATACATGTATATATATATATATACATGTGGTAGCAACTATATCTAATAGATTACAGCTGTGGTTCTCGTTACATTACATGATCGGTCATCCCATCTATACCATCTGCTACTTCATTTTAATAATAGGTAATGTTGCTAGTTATAATATTAAATAGGTGCTCAGAACCAGCGGTGCCGCTTGATTTACAGCCAACCAAGTTGGTTTCTGCGGGGCGAAGAAATTTGCTTAACCCTGAAATATTATTTCTTAAGTTTATTTTTACGATCCACAAAAGGCAGCAATAGAGGTGAATTTTATGAAGTCTTTTCAGATAAAAATGTAAATAATCATATTGAAACGCAGTCTGTTGGATCTAGTTTTTTTATGGAAATACAAAACCTCTATTTCGAGTTCAAAGCTATAGGCGATACATATTTACACTTACTTTTTGTACGACTTACAGAATGGATACTCAACGTTAAATGATAACTAATACAATCATCAGCCTAAGAAGTCCACTGCTTGACAAAGGCCTCCCCTTTACGTACTTTATTCCAACTCGTTTCAGTACTGACCGAGTTGGGAGGAAGTAAGTTCAACAGTAACAGTAAGCAAGTTCACAGAATTTATCTGTTTGACTCATTCAGTAAGCAGAACTGTTGATCTAGCTTTTGGTGTAAAGTAGCGTCAATCTGCTTTAAAATATCGATTATCGTCTACTCTAATTGAAATCCTTTTTAATCTTTCTCCTACACAATAGAAGTGGCAGAAGATAAAAATATACTGCCAATACTATACTAAATTTCTTAGCTATAATTTTTAAGTACCTTAGCAACTTTAGTATTTTAGTGCTACGCCGTAGATGCCTCTACGAGTATGCTACGAAGTTTTATAGATATAATGAGCATTTAGAAACCTCATTTATAATACTAAATTATTTAATTTATATATATATATATATATATATATATTCACATGATTTTTTTGAGGAAGAACAATATCAATAAATATTGGACATTTTTACACAACATCATCCATCCCCAAACTAAGTGTAGCCTGTACTAGTACCTGCAACTAAACTTAGTTATAGGTGATGGTAACCACTTGACAGTGGTCGAACTGCTGATTCTCATCTATAACAAATAATACTGTAGTACGTAATGAACGGTGTGAACCACAAGGACTGAACGTGTCATTATCATTACGCATGTAGGGGAAACTAAATGGTTATTTGGTCATTGAGGGCGGAAACAATGGCTTGAAGACCCTTATTTACTGAACATCGGCAACAATGTAACAGCTATATTGTAAAGCTTGTATTCCACTGTTTTAGACTTTATATAAAACTAGCTAACCCCGTGACCTTCGATCCGCATTATTTTTATAATTCATTATGACATTATTACGACCAATGTACTGCGGCGGGCGAATGTCCGCCTGCGACGCAGGAGGTTGCAGGTTCGATTCCCGCCTTGGTATAAATGTTTGTACGATTTGCAAATATTTATTCCGGGTGCCCTGGGCATTTCCTATGTATAATAAAAAATTCTATGCGAGTAATGTATTGTATTAAGTATATCAGTCATCTAGTACCCATAACATAAGTTCTGATTAGCTTGGGGATAGATATGTGGATTGTCCAGAATTATTATTACGCGCGCGACTTTATCCGCGTGAAGCTATTTTCATACAAACTTCAACCCCTGCTGTACACGTCCAGAGGTTGAATTTCGGGAATTCCTTTCTTAGTTGGTACACCTTTACGCACCAAGATACGCACCAAGATGAATATATCATGAAAATGTCAAGTCTCAAAAAAGCTCTTTCTTCTATCTGTCCGCCGCTTGACAGTCAATTTCTCGTCAATATCAAGTGAATACCTAATTTTACATAATTCTTAGTCAAGTCAAGATGCCGATTCTCTTCAAAACCTCAAGTAAACATTTTTTTTCAAATCGTTGTGCCATATATCACACTTTCATTTCAACAACTTAATTTAGATATAAAATACAACCGAAGTTATACATCAGAAATTAAAATAACACTAGAGCACTATGTTTCTGCTAAAGATCAGAAATCGAATCAGAACGAAAAGCTCTTTAAAAAAAAAACAACCACACGACTGAAATAAAACTTCTTAATAATTATACGAAACGTAACGGCTATGAGAGAAAGAGAGAAAGAACAGTGCTTTCCGCAACCTTGTTGGAAGTCGCATTCAAAAGTGAACCGCGAATTTGTATGTTTCACTGACGGATGGTTTATTTATCTGTATTTATTATCTGTATTTTTTCGGATGCTGATAGGACATAGTGCATAAGCGCCCTAAGATGAGGTATCTAAGTACTTAGTGGAACAAAAGCCTATTCACAAACAGAAATGTTTTCTTTCCTCACCTAAGGTTAGGGTTGCCAACTGATTTTATTAGGAGACAGTTTGTTCCGCTTTCTTGGCGTTTGGCAGACTTTGGCATTCGTTTAGTTAAGTTAGTGTGGACGTAGGTTAGTACAGATCGGATGTGTTACAAGGTCAAGGAATTTGGGTCATCATTTAAATTTGTAGCGCTCTTCCAACTCTAAATAATAAAATACTGGCATATTTCACATAGCGGTATCTAGCTTTAAAGTGATGCTTGCGCCGTAGGAAGCAGATAGCAGATGATCTAAAGACAGTTTTTAACAACAGTATAACAGAGACCCAAATAGTTGTGAATAGTTGTGATTTGATATGTAAGTTACATAAAAAAGATAAAAATAGTTCGTATGCGTTAAAAGCCAACTCTGGCGACAGAGTTTCCAGGCCGCCCCAAGTCTCTCGTTATGGTTAAACTCGTTTTAGAGTTGGGGCCTGCAGCTTAGTGTGGCCTTTGGCGCACAGAGCTACTTAGTTTTATTTTATACTAGGGACCTTTCCAAATAGTGACCCCCTCTAGGACGTTTAGGAATAACCCCAAGCAAGCTACATCATCAGTGCTCGGTATTTTAAGATACCTATAATAACAGATCTATGGCCAAAAACTGCCTACTCGTAATTATTGTCTCACAAATCTCACGTGACCTTCTAGGGTCGGATTAAGAGCAAATGGTGACCCACCGGTCCTCCGGCACCGGTGACCCTCACCCGCAAATTACCTACCTCGTTAATCACGCTGTCGGCTTCTTTGTAAACAAGTGCTTTAATACGTTAGGGCTCTTGTTTTATAGAACTACTAGTATAAGTTATTGGATTGAAGGGCAGAAAAACACAGTACCTACCTACGTATGGTATTTGTAAAGCCGACAATCAAGGATGCGACTCATCTGTGGTTCACAGTAAGTACCTTCAGACGTATTTTGCCAGGTAGCCACTGTGTTTGGTTTTATATGTTTGATTACTTGGGTATAGTTATTTAGACCACCTGAGAATAAAGCCCAATTGCACAAGGTTCACTTAGCAAGCCCTTAAATGCATTTACGAAGTAAATTACGTTTAACATCTTGCACAAGAAAAATTAAGTCGCTTTACGTTGACGCTAAACATTACGTATCTTGCAACGTGATCAGCTAGTTCAAATTATATCAGATTGTTGTGCAACCAGCCCTAAGACCCATAACCCATGACACCTCACATGAGTACGTAAGATGCTGATAAGGGAACGCAAACACTGATACTGCGGTCACCAATCAAGCCTGCATCCCAAAATTAGAGCCTTTTCCATCCACCGACAATGTTACCAATATCTAGTAACATTGTCGGTCTATCATAACTATTAATAAAATAATTTACGCGTCTGCTTGAGAATCGCGTTTTTTGTGTTGAAAATCTCTTCCATTTGAAAAACACAGGGAAGTTTGTGGAGATAATAACTTTCAGATGGCGCACAAGCTTCGAGTTTTCATGAAAAATCTCAAGGGAACAACAATTCACTTAGGAAAATTTATTATTCCCGACCTCATTTGTAGAGATCATTAGAATTTTAAATTAAAACAACAAACTTATATTCAAAAGTTAGTCATTGCGTGTAATCAAAAACTGAAAGCAGGAAAATGAAATAGAATACCGCCTTGATTTGCTTTCGAAAACAGTCCACAAAAAATGTACCTACCTATGAGTACATAAAGGTACTAAGCTATTTTACTTGTAATAATGAGCCGCTCAATAACTATGTATAATAAAAAATATGTAAGTATGTATGTAATGTATTGTATTACCTAAGTATATATCAGTCATCTAGTACCTACCCATAACACAAGCTCTGCTTAGCTTGGGGCTAGATAATGCTGTGTGGATTGTCCAGCATTATTATTATTGTTATAATTATTTATTGTTTGTCAGAAAAAAAGAACAATCACTCATACATACCGGGTGTAATAAGACTACTTCCGAAAATTTAAACTGCGCATTCAGACCATGATTGTGAATAGAAAAAAAAAAAAAATCTTCCGTTTTTTCGATATTTTGGATAGAAACAAAATGAGCGCACATATATTTTTCGAAATAAAAACCACTAGTGCAGGACAGAAAGATTTAATATTAATAACTGCCCAATACGCCATGATCTCTACGACTTTTTTTTTGTAATCTGTCACCACTTCAAATATTTCACTAGGTACGAAACGAATACTCAAACAAGGCTTTGTCTACATAAAAGCATCGTTAAAGCTTGCTGGGTCATTGAAAAACTTAATGATGCTTTTATCTTCCCTCCTATCACGGGTTCTCCTATCGGATTTAATTAAATTGGTTTCCAGAAATAAGTCAACTTATAATTATGTAACCTAGCAATTCTTATATTAATTTCTATGTTCTTTAAACATCATCATCATCAACAGCCTGTAGAAATCCACTGCTGGACAAAGACGTCCGGCATACGTTTTCAGATACGATTTTGAGCCCTTTCCATTCATCGACTTCCTGCGATCCTCACAAAGCCAACTGACGGCATCGTGTAGGAGGGCGTCCTACGCTTAAAATAATGATATTGTAATAATGATTTAAATACTGTTTATTGAATATATTTTTATGTAAGTAGATTTGCTAATCTAAAATACTTATATACTTCAACAAAACGTATTTTCACGTGAGCTTAAATGGACAAGTAAAAAGGTATTCTGGGAAATAGATTAGCGTCCCTCGGGAGAATCTGGTGACCGCAGGCAAAACCAAGTCTGTCCTCTCGCGCAGTAGAAAATTGTAGATAAGGTATCAAACCTTGCACTATTTTAACAAATCCTTAACTTTGTTACTAGAAATAAACATTTACTATTATTATTATTAATGTACCTTTTTAGGTAGCTATTAGAGTTAAATAGCTTGTTCCAGTCTAATCCACTAAATAAATCCACTGATAGATTTGATTCTACTTTTTGTTTCACAGTACTCCATTGCCCGGATGGATCAGATTCTATTCCCGTTTTCTTTTCCACCATTATCTATCTCAGTGATCGCATGTATGTTTTATTTGCATTCCATAAGTTCCATAGCGTTCCAGAAGCGATACTAGTTCTAAATGCCTTTCAAATCTGACTCTTTACATGTCTCTAAATGTCACATAAATCTCAAAAAAATATATTTTACAAGTACCACCCTTAACATATCAATTTTTGTACTCCATGTATCTCACACAATAGAATTGTTCCTTTTCTACCCTTGGATTCGTTTGCAGAATCTCACGGTAATATTTCACTATTCTATCTGTAAATAATATTTTTTGTGAATCATATTCGTGGTTCACTAAAGTTAGGTGTGTCCCTAATAGTTTTATACTGTATATTTTCTAGCCTAAAGTTTTACTTAAGACCTATAATTTAAAATATACTACAACTACATAATTTCTTACAGTTATGGCTTTATTTATAAAATCTGTCAAAATATAAACAATAAGTGCTTGAAGTATTACTTACTAGCTTATTATTGATAGTGACAAACAAGACAAAGCAATATTTAATTTACGTTTCTAAGTATAAAGATCATTAATTTGCAAGTTAAAAATTAATCAAAATATGCTTTTTTTTTTCTCCACATCGAGAGCCTTGACTAAAACGTTGTTCCTAGGTGAAAAAATATTGAAATTCTCCGTTATACCGTATGTGCTATTTTTATAATGAACACCGATATCTGTTCGATATTTTCAGTGTATCGGTTATGGCCCGGTCAATTTAGACATTCGAAGTTACATAAATTCCCACCAAGCTGAAAATCAGTATGATTGTTTAAAATATGATTAATAATAAAATTTGAAAGTTCCCCATCTTTCCCCTGTATGGATTTTTTTTTATTCAAGGTCAAAGGTCAAAAATATAGCTCGTAGAAAAAGAGTATAGATACATTTTTTGTAGATAATTTAATGATCTACAATTTTTGTCTTAGTACTTTTGTAATAAAACTTACCATTTTGATGAAAATTGCTAAATACTCATTTTTTTGACCTTTGACCTTGAGTTAAAAAAAAATCCATACAGGGGAAAGATGGAGAACTTTCAAATTTTATTTTTAATCATATTTTAAACAATCATACTGATTTTCAGCTTGGTGGGAATTAATGTAGCTTTACTCATATTTTTTGGTCTAATTTGACCGGACTATTAGTTTGGTTAAAAAATCTTTACTCACAATACCTGGTTCTGCTTTGCGAGTGCGAGTATTTTTATAAAAAGTTAGTGTCTTTGTACTCTCTACATACCTTTTCTATTTTTGCATGCTGTGCCTACTTCTAGAAGGTCGTAAACATACAAAATGAAAACAGTGTATGTTTTCATTTTGTATGTTTATTTTTTGTGCGACGACCAGTTTAGTAGGCCAACAAAAAAAAATTGCTGCATTATTAACGTAGAGCCTCTTCAGTAGACATCTGCTTAAAATCCATGGCTTGGAAGAGCATTAAGCTACTTATTAAGCATTTAGCTATCCAGGTACAACAAAATTGATGATGGATTGTAGTTACTAAATTACAACGAAAAAAAAGCTCTTGCAAACGTTCGCTAGTATGCGCCGCACAAGAGTGGCACAAATCGATCGAGCAACAGGTCTGCCGGGCTTCGGCCTTGCGAGTGTAGGCTCTACACTCTACGCTAGGGGCTAGGGTTCCCGCGATATTGTAATAACACTCCGAAACTTTGACGGAAATGAGCTAAAAATCGATTTTACGACGAGGATGGAGACATAAGAGGCATCGTTTTCAAAAAAGTATTAGGTGTTCTCCATGTGTGATGTGTATGTTACACATCTGAGGAATCATTGATGAATTTTAGGCTGTAGAGGTCCACTGCTGGAAATTGTACGCTTTCTAGAAGAACGACTTACAACTTTAATACCTACATTCATATCTAACTTGCTTACACCAAGCCCACCTCCAATTACCTTCATACTAAATATTGAGACTAGATTCTACCATAGTTTAACTTTAGATGGGCATCGTTAATAAATCTCAAACACGAAATAGGTAGGTCTAACAATTAGATACAAAGGTAACTATTCAGTCACACCAACCTACCTCATTTTGGAAACAAAAACCTAATAACCCATATACAAGTAGCCTCATCCATCCTCGTAGACGTCCATTTATCCCCAAGACGCCGATCCACGTGTTTTTGTTTTTCGCAAACTTTATGCGTCGTTAGGGCTGCTGCGAATTTTCTTCAAAATTATTCCTACTGCTTATTTAAAAGGAAAAAGTAATGGATGCCATCTAAAACCACGAATTGTATACAATTCGTAACTTTCAAAACGGTATCACAGAATTACAAAAGACGCTGACAGCAAAATCGTGAAGTCGGTTATCTCTTATTTTTTGTAGTATTTTAAACGGAAAATTCGATTTATTTGCCACTTCAAACGCAGTGATACCATTTTGAAAGCTATGAATTAAGTAGGTACCTACCTACCTACCTTACTTGGTGGGCGGACTGGTTTCCGCAACTTGGCCGCTGATGGGCCCTTTTTGCGTAGGTACCTACCTATATAATATAGATATTCTAGTGCATCTGACCTACCTAGGTACTACCTACGCATGAAGAAATACCTGGTGCACGTTCAGGTTCAGACAATAGGCACCTACACATCGTAGTAAATGTTTTTTTTCTTTTGTTTAAGGAACTTTACGTCTTCTATAGACGATGTCAGTTCCATCATACCATCATCATCATGAAACTTGCGAAGGTTCGTCGGACACTGTGTTGACACAAGCGTAATTGTTTGAAACTATATTAACCACGATATTGACTCATTCATAGTCATGCTCTGAAAGACTTTAACCCCGAGACATCCTTTCAGATCTTTTAGTATCAAGTAGGCAGCCATTCAAGATTTGGAGACGCCTAATAAGGTTAGTAAGGGGTATGGCTAAATATTGTATGACGGAGACGCTGCTCCAGTATGGTCCAGCTGGTCGTCTGCGATATCTGCACTGATGACGTCACAGCTGTCTTCATTATGGTGATGACTCATGACCGTCGGCAAAACATAAACCGAGTCAAAGAAACATTAAATAAGCCAAAGAAACACCAAGAACGTTGTCACTGTCGTTTATTCCGCACCAAACAAATCTGGTTTTTACAGTAGGTCCGAACGGTGCGGCGGCTCGAGCCAGACTGACCGCCGTAGAGCGCGCCGCCCGTATTTATGCAAAACACAGCCGCGCGCAAGCTACCTCGCCACTAAGAGTGTTTTGCTTTTACGCGTCTTGTTGTTTTTACAATCAATTGATTAATGACCTTGTTGACCTTAAAATAATGAATCAACGCCTAATTAGCTAATAATTCACTTAAAACTGAAACAAAACATTGTGATTTCAAGTAGCTCCGGCGTCTTGCTGACACCAATGTCGCCATTGCGCCGATACGGCCATTCTGACAGGCGGTGCGCGCTCTGCACCAGCCTCTGTTGTGCGTGATGTTTTAGTTCGAAGATTACTCGAAGATTGCTCGAAGATTGCTCGAAAATTGCTCGAAGATTACTCGAAGATTACTCGAAGATTACTCGAAGATTACTCGAAGATTACTCGAAGATTACTCGAAGATTACTCGAAGATTACTCGAAGATTACTCGTGGATTACTCGTGGATTACTCGTGGATTACTCGTGGATTACTCGTGGATTACTCGTGGATTACTCGTGGATTACTCGTGGATTACTCGTGGATTACTCGTGGATTACTCGTGGAAGAGGAAAGGCCTGATGCTGTGCTCTGGGCGGTCCTGTTCGCAGTGGTACACAGAGGATCTAAAAAAAGAAAGGTTTTGTACTCGTGGATTACTCTTAGATTACTCGTGGATTACTCTTAGATTACTCGAAGATTACTCGTGGATTACTCGTGGATTACTCGTGGATTACTCGTAGAAGAGGAAAGGTCTGATGCTGTGCTCTGGGCGGTCCTGTTCGCCGTGGTACACAGGGAATTTGGGAAATATGACTAGGTTGATGCCGTGTGTTCACAGAGGCCCTAAAAAGGAAAGGTTTTGTACTCGTGGATTACTCGTAGATTACTCGTGGATTACTCGTAGAAGAGGAAAGGTTTGATGCTGTGCTCTGGGCGGTCCTGTTCGCCGTGGTACACAGAGGATTTGGGAAATATGACTAGGTTGATGCTGTGTGTTCACGGAGGCTCTAAAAAGGAAAGGATTTGTACTCGTAGATTACTCGTGGATTACTCGTAGAAGAGGAAAGGTCTGATGCTGTGTTAGACACAGGGGTTCTAAAAGGTAGGAATAATTTTATGTTATTATTTTGTGACTTGGTATGCGAGCTGATGAGGAGGTGGTTTGGATTGGTGTCCAATCCCACTTCTGATGACGGAGACGCTGCTCCAGTATGGTCCAGCTGGTCGTCTGCGATATCTGCACTGATGACGTCACAGCTGTCTTCATTATGGTGATGACTCATGACCGTCGGCAAAACATAAACCGAGTCAAAGAAACATTAAATAAGCCAAAGAAACACCAAGAACGTTGTCACTGTCGTTTATTCCGCACCAAACAAATCTGGTTTTTACAGTAGGTCCGAACGGTGCGGCGGCTCGAGCCAGACTGACCGCCGTAGAGCGCGCCGCCCGTATTTATGCAAAACACAGCCGCGCGCAAGCTACCTCGCCACTAAGAGTGTTTTGCTTTTACGCGTCTTGTTGTTTTTACAATCAATTGATTAATGACCTTGTTGACCTTAAAATAATGAATCAACGCCTAATTAGCTAATAATTCACTTAAAACTGAAACAAAACATTGTGATTTCAAGTAGCTCCGGCGTCTTGCTGACACCAATGTCGCCATTGCGCCGATATATACATTTGACACATACTACTGCAGTAGTTGGTATTCCAAACATGACATAGGTATGTAATGTATATCATATGCAAGCCAGAGTAAATCCTTTGTAGATTTTTTTTTAGTATAATGATTTGTTTTTTTTTTAAACTAAGGGCAACTAAATGCCTGAGATTATTCCGAGACCATAGCATCTTAAATAATGATTTTACTCAGACCATGTCCTATGATTAACAATCAAACTAAAGGTTTTAAAACGAAGAAACAAGTGTATGTGTGGTACATAACTTTTGTTAGCAAGATTTTTATTAATATTTAGACTTATAATAATAACTACAAAAGAAGTGTTGACATATTGAGTTAAGGCAGGATTACATGAGACCTATCTCTAGTATACCTGTATCAAACAATGCAAGCAACGAGTGTGCACACTTCACCTAAGCCTCATTGGAGCAGTGCCAGATTAAGCAAGCGCGGGGCCCCATAGCGAACGCTTTCAAAGAGCCCTTGACTTACTATGGGTTTTTAAGTATAAACTGGTTAAAAAAACAATTTTTACATGATTTTGAATTCTAATCCAAGAAAAAAGAAAATTCCATACCTGGCAAAAAAATTTTAAAAGAAAAAATAGTAAACAAAAAACTCTGCGGCCCGTAGCAGTTGTTACTCTTGCTACATGGTTAATCCGGCACTGCATTGAAAATTTTATAATTCTATCTTTACACTAAGCATTAGCAGCATGAGAGGGCCTCTCAGAAAGGCAGAAATAACTTAACTGCGAAAGGGATGCATAGACGTAGACCCACTGATCATAAAGTCGTTATGCAATAACATGCATTAACAAGATTAATCAAACAAACCCTATACACATGAGAAAAAAATACTCTCAACGGCCACGTAAATCCCCACTGCAGGGACCTGCCTTCACTCTGCATCGAGTGGGCAGTACAATATTCTGATTAAATTCTATAGAAATTACATCTGAGGTTCTTATCAAAGCTGTATGCATGTTTTCCCCTCCAGGAGTTTGCAAACTTCGCACTAGAATCTCACCACCATCTGTTTTCCATCCTTTAAAAGCACCACTTAATGTTGTTTGTTCAAAAGTTGTGAGGTTGCAGGGTTCACCTGAAATATCAAAACAAAATATGATGCAAGTGCATGTGTTAGATCAAACCATATTTACAAGGCAATGTAGTGTTTGAAATAGGATTTTAGACGGTGTAGAACGGTACGAAGAAAGCGATTATGAAGCTTTGAAAACTTACCACTCAACTCACAAAGAGCGTATAGAAAATTTGCTCGTAACTCCGCTCGAGCTCTTTGCTGTGGTGTTAAACCAATCATGCTCATTGATAATTTTTTTGGTCTGGAATAATCTGACTAGTTTATCCGTAAAGGTAAAACAAGGCAACAAAATTTATTTGCCGACCGGCGACCACAAACAAACAAAGCATCAATCAATTTGCAAAATACTCAAGTCCCGTTAATGTACAACCATAGAAATCACAGCAAGAAATGCGCAGGCTGGAATACCAATGGTCACCAATTCCCAGGTCGTGTATTCTAGGGTTATAAATTCCCTACACATAACCATGGATTTCGTGTACATTTTGGCTGCGTATTCCTGCCTGCACATTCCATGGCTGTGATTTCCAGTTTGTTTTTCAATAATAATAATAATATTCAATTTAATAATAATATAAGTAATACCGGACTCTGAATGGGATATACATAGTAGTTTCATGGTAGTTTCGTATGCACCTCTCTCTCACCCTGAGACAATTATCAAACTTCAAACCTTTTGCATGACATGTTACGGCTTTAGCAAATCCTATCCAGACTATGTATGATGAATGAATAAACTTGTGTCCGATATCAAAGTAACCTACTTAGGAATCTTGATTTCAATTTTAAGTTTTATTGTCATTAGCTTGCGGCTTATATAATAGGTACCTACCTACATATTCTAGTGCAGCGGGCAGTACTTAAGAGTAATATAACGTGGTCTCAATCTAAGCCCGTCATAGTCGAGCGACCTAGGCCACGCCACGTCACGGGTTCCCTTACGATGGTTTTAATTTTTTCAAAGCTGGATGAGTTAGACAAGACCAAATTCTACTCAATGATGGGTATTTTTTGGGTGCCTGGTTGCATAGTGGTTACCTATGTGGTAAATTAAAACAACAAATATGTGCATTTTTTTTATTTCAACAAATAAACCCTAAATCACACTTCATCAACACGCGACATAAGATCGTGAATTAAAATAAAATTATAAATACCTTATTCATCAGTAGAAACTGGTATACAGAAAAACAGTGACTCCCTAGGGTTCATTTTGCAGCTACACGTTACATACATTTTAAAATCTATAGAATAACTAGTCCATTGATGAACGACATGCAATTTCGTAGTTAAAAATTTGGAATCTACGACAAAAGTGTAGTAAGAATTAACGTGACCATCTGTGTAATTTGTCACCTTAAAACCGATGGAGCGATGCGATTCTTTGCGTGATTTCCATTTTCTACCGTCTGCTCTTCAGCCTTGTAATTTGAGCCTGAATTTTGAAAAGTACCTCATTTTCCTCGGCGGCGCGGCGCGGCGTTTCTCCGCGTCTATCTTCGTCTACGGTTCCAACTGAAAAGTCCATCGAGTATGCTAGTAGTGGGCCCTTTATTAGTGTTTGGAATCATTTGCTAGGATCTAAATTATTTACAGCCAAATCATTATAAATTATATTATCAATTTTTGAAACAAATCACTAGCAAACAGATTCCGGTTTGGTGTCGGGGTAGTGGTTAATTTAGTAGTAGCATCAAGTTTCATATAAAAAAAAAACAAGTGAAATAAATGAGTAAGTCAATAATAAATTTTATATTGTAGCCAATAAAACTTGTTACCACACTTGAATTTGGGTACCTGTAAACATAGATGGTGTGATAAGCGCACAGCGTGTAGGTACTCCATACTCCGTTATGCGACATCTGTATCACATTGTACAGCTATCGAATTTTGGTGTTGGTAAGCGAAATAATTTCAGAGTTACATTACTAGCGAAACGCGTACGACTTTGTCAGCGAGAAACTTATTTTGATACAAACTTCCGCTGTACTCGATTAGGGGCAACATTTCGGTAATTCTTTTCTTAGTACACCTCTACGCACTAAGACGAATATACCCTGAAACTTTCAAGTCTCTATGACCAGTTGTTAAGGCTGTTTAGACAGTCAGTCAGTCAGTCAGGGCAGAAACTCTTACAATTGGTATAGCTTGCTAATTATGGTAATTTGGTTTTATTTATCACGATCTTGTAGATCTTGTAGAACTTAATTACGCCTGTGTCATTAGGCAAAGAATTATGTTTAAATGGATTTAGCCCTATATCAAGAACACCCTAACAAATACCTGGCATTTTCAATCGGCACCAGTGCTCAGGACGACGAAACATACATGTTTAGAAATACCTCAAAACAACGTTGAAGCTCCTCGTGGGAAACGCCATGAATCATAGACAGAAAGGCGATGCAATGCCTCCTCTCGGCAACTATTCAAAATACCAATCAAATACCTGCCAGGTCCGTCGGCGTGACGTATCTACCGAATCGATAATGGGTCAACATTACGCCCCATATTTGCCATATAACGAAGTTATATTTTGGAATTCTACATTTAGCTGTAAAATAACATTGTTCATTTTATTACTTGTATTTTTTAAAATTTTTGGATAGGGCTTTTGGATAGCGTGGAATGTTTGAAAAAAATATGTGAGGGTTAGTTCCGAGGGAGTTTAGTTAGGAGTTAGGAGCTGATGTGAGGTTCGCCGTGGGATGGAAATTGCAGGAAAAAAGAGGATTGTCTACTTACCGGTTTTAGGCGCTTTTTGTGATACCTCAGTCAATACTAGCGACGGTCACGGGAACGCCGGCGGGACCGCTCGTGGGGCGACCCTGAAACATTATATTTTATAAAACACAAGTTTAACGAGTGTCTATTACCGCAGTAAGTGAGATAAAACGGAGCAATCGAAAAACGTTAAACAAATAAAATGCTTTATTTATTACGTATGACATAATGACTAAGACGGTAAGAAACGTTGCTGCAATCATGATGCAGGCCATACAAGATTGTTCTGGAAGTCTATAAGGAAGTCTATAACAAAGTATTGCTTAGCAGGTCACGTTCGTTAGGATTTACAACTTTGCATCCATCAATCAACTTGAGGCGTACAGATATTAATCCTCACGTATTATTAAGAGTAAACGTACGGTGTCTGTCCTTGCGATGTCTGCGATCGCGGTCGCGTTCACGATCCCTGTCGCGGTCACGCTCGCGCTCACGATCCTTGTCTCGGCTCTTCTCGTCGCGGCTCGACCTGTAGAATACACTTTATTTAGAAGAAAAACTTTTTTTTTATTAATTCTTTTAATAATATTGCAATGTCTACTTCTTTGGTGTAAATACACTCACTGTTCGAACCGTAAAACCAACTATTGACTATAAAATTTTTTTTTTCAAATAATTGTCAATATAACATTACGACCACAGCTATGTAAAATTATGGAAGAATATACAATTTCGAAATTTAATTTCATTTTTTGAAATAAAATTTCGAAATTGTATTTTTCCTCATTGGGTATAGAACCGCGGTGGTCCCGGCTTAGAAAAGCGGTCTGTCTCAGATATTTTGTATGTGACAGAGACAGAGGGAACAAACCCGCAGTAATACACTTCTATACAAGATGTATGGGACCGATAAGCTTCTGACGCGTCACGACACGCGGGCGGGTCTAATGTGATTCTGTCTTAACGCTGGGACCGATAGCTTACCATCCGAAGCACGGAAAATTTTTACAGGTCAACTTTTTTCAAAAAGAGGTTCATTAATTTACCTGTGGTTGTGACGTTCTTTATCTTTGTCTCTTTCCTTGTCCTTGCTATCCTTATCCTTATCATTGTTTTTGTCCTTATCATTATTCTTGTCCTTATCATTGTTCTTATCCTTGTCGCGATCACCTCTATCGCTGCGATCTCTCTCCTTGTCTCGCTCCATGCGCTCTCTATCGCGCCGGTCGGAGCCTAAGCCGCCGCCACCGCTGGCCCTTATTCTATCTTTGTCTCTGTCTTCGCGACGTCTCTTCTCTTTCTCTTGTTGTTCCTTTTCACGGGACTCGTTCATCTCTTCGTAGGCTTGGCGGAGCTTGAAGTAACTGTAAAGGTGATAAAATAATTAACATTATTTTTTTAGACTTTAGTTAAGGTTTCCTTTTGTTTTTAATCAGATGAGAACCATAAATCGAGTGCATGACTTTTCTTTAACTCACGTGGTTACAGACTTGTACATCACCGTCTTTCTCAAAAAACCACCCTGTATAGGTGATATATAGCCACTCATCTTTCATTAAAAATAAACTTGATTCAGCCCTCCAGACGCACTGAGTAAAACCTAAGAACGGTAGCGAGCTTGTGAAGTGTCACTAGTTAAATTAAGCTTACCCAACATGCTGTTTCCCAGAAAGATGATCGTCGATTCGCTGCTGGGCGTCTCCGACGATAAGGAACGCGCCGCATACAGGACAGACCTCCATCTGTTTTTCCTGGGCAGCCGCCAGCTCAGCGGTTATAGACCAGTGGCTGGAAATATAAATTTATCCAATAAATAAATAAGGTTAGTGCATCTGTATCAAGGGGAGGGTCATCGGTTCAAGTCTTTCTTTAGGATATTATCTTTTTTTTTAGCATCATCTAGCCCCAAGCTAAGCAGAGCTTGGGGCATTACATACACACACACACACACATTTTATTTTATTATATATCTTTGTAATAAATGTCGATCACTCTAAAATGTAGAGTGATCGTCATTTATTTTATTATTTGTATTATTTAGAGTCTAAATAGTTACAAACTGGGTTGATACAAAGAGCTCTTTATGGAAGAGTTGTTTGAGGAAGTATCTGCATACCATTTCCTGCTGATAAGAAGTGATATTTTATGGGTTTGGGTTTACATCTGTTCCTGTTTGTGAAGTGACCCCAAGAAAACCTCATTGTACCTGTTCTCTTGTTGTTTCAATAGCTGATCTTTTTCATCTTTCAGTCGATCACACAGCTTCATCAGACCTTGTGCTTGTTCCACTTCACCCCTGGTTCCCGCTTCCTCTGCCTCCTGCACTAGAGCTTTGACCTTCTCAGAGAGAAGTGTAACCTAGAAATAATTCAAGTCTTAGAGCACATTGAAAATAAGTCGCGGCGGTTACTTGCTCTAGTTTCAAGAATCATAGTGTTGTACATTCAGTTTCATGTCAGGAGTCAGACAAAGACACATTTTTAAATTCTCAATAAATTTATTAAATTAGATTGTATTTATGTACTTGTCTATTCTCAAATCAGTTTGTTGTATAGTGATGATGACTGTTTACTTAGTTACAAGATCTGTTCTAAAAATAAGGTCTTTTAGAAATCTAGTCTGAGGATAGGGTAACAATATGACATACCATTTGATATCTAATGAGTATCAGGGGAACCACATATCCCTCAACAACATATAAATTCTACAAAAGTTTTGTTGCAAAGTACTAGCAAATAGGCAATGGGGACCCGTCACAGTTCTATCTGTGAATGCAGTTTTATAGGCCTTGAGAAACTAAAACATAAAGTGCAAAAATTTTTTTTCTACGACCAAAACTGACTAGGTTATGGGCAAAATACCGAACGAGGCTCACTGACCGCGCGAACAGCCCAGCGAAGAGATATTGTGACGTCATGTCACAATGACCCAGCGCTAGACGCCGAACCCGCGCGGTTTTATTAAAAAAAAATTAATTTAAACCAGAACACAACCCGCGCAGATCAAGTGAACTTTAATAAATGAATGGTGGAGAGCGCGAGCGCGGGCGAAAGAGAATCGAGACGTCACGATTCCCTGACATGAGCTATCCGGCCGCCCCGCGGTTGACTGGTACAAAATGTGTAATATCTTCGCAACCAATGGAACGATTTCAATGATTTAAAAACTATCGTACCTAAACAAGTAAAAGGAACACCATTAGATAATATATGCATTTTCCGACTTGGTACGGGAGCTCATTCTTTATTTTATACACACTTACATGATGGAGAGGTTCCATTCTAAGCTAGGACCAAAGCTAAACCATCAGCTTACCTGTTCCTGATTCTTTTCTGTCTGAGCTGCTGTCATTGGAGGTCCTTCAGGCTTTGAATTCATCAGCTCTAACCGTTGCTTTCCTTTTTGAATTTTTCCTAAAACACAATTGGTCCAGATATTTAGGAATTTTATAGATAAATAGATGCCTGCATATTATGGCAAATGGCCAATAAGATGGTAAGTCCTCACAAGTAGGAACAAGTCTATGGTACGCTGTCCTGCATCATCAACCTGAAGCATACAAGTGTTAAACAAGACATCACTAGCCTAAATAAGTCCACTGCTGGACGTTGGCCTTCCTCATATTTGGAAGGGTTTGCCATAGTCAATGCACTTGACAAGCAGATTGGTGACTACAGTATTGGTGATATGTATAAATAATAATAATAAACGAAACCACTGACAAACATGCCCCTGAAAAAAAAGCCAGAATTAAGACCAACAATAAACCATGGATTGATGAGGGTATTCTTAAACTAGTGGCAGACAAGAAACTATTGTGGGATAAATATAGATTGTCTGGCTCGGGTGATGACTATACCAATTTTCGTGAAATAAACAACAGGTGCGTTGCACTATGAAGGAAACAGAGATGTATGTACGAATCAAACATTCTAGAATATGGTGACAAGGCTTTTTACTCTCATATCCGACGTTGCACCTCTACAAAAGTTAGCATCCCACCAGCAATTAGAACTCATAACGGTGATTTAGTAACAAAGGCCAGTGACATAGCAGAGGTGTTTGCAGAAGAATTTCTAAAAGCATATTCTGAAGAACCTATTATAGACCGAAATACTAAAATTGCTTCGATAACATGTATAGAGAACAGTTTATGTGACATATCATTTACATTAAAAGACGTTGAAAAAATTATATCAAATTTAAATATACAGTCCTCGCCAGGTCCTGATAGACTACCAGGTATTATTCTTAAACGCTGTGTAAAGACCATAGCTCCAGCTCTGACAGACCTAATGAACAGGTCATTTGAAACTGGATAACTACCTAAGGACTGGAAGCACGCAATAGTAACTCCAATTTACAAAAAAGGTGACAAGACGCACCCGGGGAATTTCCGTCCTATAAGCCTCACTAGTGTTGTGGTTAAGATTATGGAAAGAATCATCTGCGAACAACTGACTCAGTATTTAAGCCGTGAGTGTATTATCTCAACCAAGCAGCATGGATTTGTACGGAGACGATCAACGATAACAAACCTATTAACTTGTGTACATGCATGGAGCAAAGAACTCGATAACAAGAGGCCTGTTGACATAGTGTACCTGGATTTTGAACGCGCATTTGACAAAGTACCCCATGAGCGTCTCCTTATGAAACTAGACCACTTTGGCATCCGTGGTACTCTGCTTAAATGGTTAGCTAGCTATCTTAAAAATAGAACTTTTCAAGTGCGTATAGGGGACTCCCTGTCACAACAGAAACGAGTTCTGAGTGGGGTACCCCAAGGATCAGTACTTGCACCCCACCTCTTTGGAATATTTATAACAGACCTGGTAGACCTCATTGACTCCACATCTGCATTTTTTGCTGACGATGGTAAATTTTTCGCAGATCCACTTATTAAATCTGGGCCATTGCAGGAAGATTTGAATCGTATCCAAGAATGGACCAATGATTGGATTATTAAGTTAAATGTGTCAAAATGTAGTATATTGCACCTTGGTAATAACAACCCCAAATTGACATACACCTTGGATGGGAAAAACCTGACACCAGTCAACCTGCAAAGGGATCTAGGAATCAACATCACGTGCAATTTAAAGTGGGAAGAGCACATCACCACGATGGTCAAAAAAGCTAACTCATTTATCTATGTGATCCGCAGATCGTTTCAAACTATGACTGTCGAGGTCTTCACTAAGATCTACAAAACCTATATAAGACCACTACTGGAGTACGGGTATCAAGTATGGAGCCCATATTTCCAAAAAGATATTAGTCTTCTGGAAAGTGTGCAGAGGAAGGCTACCAAGATGCCACTAGGTCTTCGTTGTAAACCCTATGAAGAGAGACTACAAATTTTGCGCCTCACATAAAAGAAACATATAAGATTTTAACACACCAATACAGCCTACCGAATTTACATGACATCCTCCTACGAAAAGAAGACAGAGCAGCACGACGCCACCATCTTAGCTTAGTTCGTGTCTCGGCCAATACAAATGTAGCACATCACTTTCTCAGCAATAGAGTGGTCCACAATTGGAACATGCTGCCTGAGGATGTTGTTTCCGCTGAATCTGTCAATGCCTTCAAAATCAAGCTCGATAACTGGCTACGATTAAGTAGAACAGTGCTTAAAGTGTGCAACTAAAATAAAAGACAATGACCAAAAATTTCAACACTGAGTGACGTAGACATATCAGCGAAAGCTGCTCGTCTATAAATAAATAAATAAATGTACTCAGGAGATGTAGCTGCCCTTACGCTGGGTGCTTTCCAATAGTGGCCCTTTATGCGAGGTGATCGAGGGATCCTAGTCATAGTAGTCGTTTATCCTTATGTGCCTGTTATATCACTGGTTTATTTATTTTACTTACTTTCAACATCATTTATCATATGACGACAAAACCGTAGAAACTCTTCAACATATTGAGATTTTTTGTATGAAGTTTCAGCTTTCTCAAATAGATCCTTGACTTCATCATCATGGACTTTAGGGCACACTCCAAGATCAGCCCTTGTGTTGACAAACAAATCGTGAGGGCAAAACTTTACCATATAGTATTTGCAGTACTGAAACAACAAAAATCCTATATATAAGCCACTAACCAATTGAATATTGCGTTTGAGTTTATGAGGTAAAAGAATTTTATTTTACTCACTAAAATCACTGCTAGATACTCAAGTTAAAATCAATAAAATTACATGCAACCTGGGGGCTGGTGAGTATCTAGTTCAGTGAATTAGCATTACCATTCAGCGTGGAAATCCAGCCAGTGTTTTGGGGAATTTTCCGATTGGTGCTGATATGGATCCGTTGAGCTAACTTTAGATTGTTTGTTGCAAACATAATACATAGTCTGTCGACTGTTTCATATGTATTTTGTAAAATCAATTAAAAATAACCAATGCATTCTCTAGTAAATATTTTTTTACATCTTAATGCAACCTTAAACTTTGTTTCTGATTTGGGAGTACTCTTAAACATGTGGGAACAAGGCTACAAAAGATAAATAAGTAGTATTTCTGGACATTTCAGAGAATAAAGGTTTGCTGGAAGAACTCTTGCTAGGGTTAGTCTCACCTTTGCACATGTTCTCTACTACTTTATGTTCGTTTTCTTTTGTATTAATTGTGTGCAAAAAAGAATTACTATTAATACTACCACTAGTAAGCCCAAAAACTATTGGTGGGAATTGATGATTGATTGGGAACCAGACCACTAATATATATAAATTTCTTTTGTGTAATTATACACACACATACCTAGCACATTAACATCTAATATGATATTATAGCTTTAGACACCACAAACATTTTATTCATCACACAAATATTTGTCTTAGATGAGCATTGCACCCACAACCTAACAGCTGAGATGTGAGGCGAGGCAAGTCAGCTCATGGTTTTAAAAAAGTGCCTATTGCCTAATTTCGGGAGGTAATACATTAGATTTCTTCAATGATCCAAACAACGACGACGTAGCAAGAGTTATTCACGTCCCTTGAGTATGGATTTTTACTTGGTAAGGAATACAAAACGTAATAATTCTGAATATTTACCTCAGGGTCTTCCCAGTTTGGCTTCCGAATCTTTTCATTGGGATTCGTATTGCGATGTCTTCCCATCAACTCATCGAGTAACTGGGCAGCAGCTAGGACCGCCATTGTCTTGCTTGTGGTATACCTACACAAATCTATGAAAGAACTATCATCGGAGTATTCGTAAATTCTGTTCAAGAAACAACGGTGAA
The DNA here is from genome assembly GCA_947095575.1 of Electrophaes corylata. Taxonomy (NCBI): domain Eukaryota; kingdom Metazoa; phylum Arthropoda; class Insecta; order Lepidoptera; family Geometridae; genus Electrophaes; species Electrophaes corylata. Next base: position 8,724,666 of record OX352711.1, on the reverse strand, counting down.
ACGAAACGATAGGGATAGAATCCCAACGCGACAGTGTAATAATATTTCAAGAAATCAACACGACAATACAGACAAATCCGTCCATTATCGAGATAAAAAGTACTTTGTGTTATCGAGTAAGTAGTATTGCCAGCACACGATACTTAATTTCACTCACAATTTTACTTATTAATTATCCTACCTAAACATTGCCAGATTTTAATATAAAATTTGATCCGATATAGGTAAGTAAGTAAGTAAATATCTACACATCTCTTCGTGTGCAGTTCAGTCAACACAAGGTACTTTAATTAATTAGGTAGGTACTTAATTAAAGAATTATATTTTTTTTTCTAGCACTTCGTCAGCTGCTTACTTCGCGCGTAGTTGAACATTTCTAACCTACAAGGTCGTCCACCCCAGAAAGTGCAGCAATAGCCCATTGAAAAGTTACATTTAGGATTGCGTTTTTCAGATAGCGCAATTTTTTTTTTAGGGGAGGGTTAGTATATGCTTTAATTTTGGTATTTCCATGATGTTACTGCAGGATTTACCATAACAGTTGAGGCACACTGCAGAGCACTTGAGGCCTGCTTTTTTCGGCAACCACACAATACTTAGGTACACAGTTTCCCTTGCATCTGCAGAACATTAATATCAGGAGTCTGGGGGACCCTTTTTCTTTTTCCAAGATGGGACAAGGGTCGGGAGACAAGGGTGACGACCCCACAAACTTGAACATAAAAAAAGTGAAGCATAGGTTTTTCCGTATACCTATAATTTAAAACACACTGAAAGCACAACCACGGAACGGCATAGAATTTCCTGGCTGAAAATCATATGACCCGAAAAGTCACGAGCGAAAACACAATTTACTCGTCGAAGGCTTTGTTGAGTTTGTTTTTCAATCATCTAGCTAATGACTAGTAGGCATGGATCATTTCACAAGTAGCTTGCGAAATTTAATATGAAATGCAGTTTCATACGTCGCACCAGCTACTTCTCTTCAAAGTGTCTGCGAAAAGTCGCACTCAATGAAATCGGAACGCGAGAGCGAGCGAGTGACAAGACAAATCGTGCTAGACAGAGCGGGCGTGATAGAAAGAACAAACTATATATTTCTGTTTCGTCGCAGCCGCACGTGCCCATGAAGAGGGCAGCGCCATCTCGTGTTCCGTTTTAGTACGATTATGGGTGAACTTTGAACTAGAATATCGTAAGAGAGTATTTTAAAAACAGACTTTAAATTAAGTGCAGTAAAGTATTAATTTTCTTGGAATAAAAAGTAGCAGATCTCATATTCATTTGTTTGTTTACGAAACGATTTTTCATTATTTCATCGTAGGTCACACTTCACAGTCAGTCATCCGAGCGCTGCGCTGGCGAGCGACGTCTTGCAAAATCAGCGGTTGTCAGCGATCGATTTATTTTCATTTCGTTTATTGTAAATAATATCTTTACTAAAGATATTTACAGTAGGTACCTACCTACATTTTGACCGTAATAGATAGGTACCGCTCAAATCTTATCACGAAAGCCTTTTTTTATTGATATTATCAAGTTTTTACATTGTCAGTCCCAAGCCTGTAAAAGTATGAGGGAAAGTACATTGCTTGAAAACAAATGCAATTCTATCATGATTATACCTATATTATATTCTAAGTACCTACCTAGATAGCACGTGAATCCGGTCTCTGTTCCAACTTCCAATTCAAAAGGAGCGTCAGAGATTTTTTATTATAATTCATACCTTATTTCTAGTAAGATAAGGAACGTGTGGGGGATTCGTTTTTTGTCATCTTTGGAAGCAACATTATATTTTAATTTTAATTGTTTTTCTAGTGTTATTTTAAGTTCTGATGGGTAATTTCGGTGGTATTTTAACCATCATTAATTGAGATCTTAGCACAAGTATGACCAGTTGAAATGAAAGTGAGTTATGTGGCATCCTGATTTGAACGAAAATGTTTCCTTTTGGTTTTGAAGAAAAACGCCATCTTTTTCTTCAAAACCAATGACAGCCGACTTTACTTTTTTACCGACTCAACTCGACCACAGAACATATATATAGAGACTCGACTAAACAATCAATAAATAAATCCGGTCATCTACAGCTCTCTTCTTCTTGGGAACTGCAGGTAAGGGCCTCGGGTGTGTAACCCATCGCCCTAGCATCTACTCGCAGACTACGATCCCTGGGTCGCGGGGCTCAGCCGTGGGGGTGCCTTCCTGGCTTATAGGTGGCTCCTCCGGGCTTTTCGCTGACCAAGATAGTGCGTGCGTGTACGTACTGCCTATCTTGGTATGACGTGGGATATCTAATTTTGTTATTATTATTTTTTTTTAATTTCCCTATACTTCGCCATCGATGGACTGGGAAGGTACCAAGTAACTCTCGAGGTAATGATCGCCAAGGTCTTCTAATTTCTGGTGGTCTAGTATGGGGTGGAGCAAATCCACAATTCTACTAAAAGTATTTTATTCAACCCACTTGACATTGGCAAAATTGTCCGAATGACAGACACATGCCACAAAAAAAAAAGAAGCTATGAAGAGCGCAGCGCCATCTCGTGCTCCGTTTTAGTACGATTATGGGCGAACTTTGATTGAACTATAGCCAACTGACAGTAGCTAATGTCACTTTGTAAAATAATGTTGCCATGCCATATAGTAATAGTGATGCGTTCAGTTCTCGTTCGATGAATGATGAAAATGTAATAAACGATATTTTTATTTTCATTACCAACCTATAATTATTGTTATATTTGATACATTTATAGTTTCAACTACATGATGTATTGAAAATAGGACAGTCTTACAAGTTTCCTCGCAATGTTTTCCTTAATGTTTAAGACACTCGGTATTCAGTATAGGTAGATACTATAGGAACATAGTCGTCGAAAACTCGTTGGTATGTACAAAACACGACTAAAATTCGAACCCCGTACCTGATATCGGCATTTCGGCACACTAAGTATTCACTAGACAATCGAGGCAATTTCATTCATTCAGGAGTTTTTTCAATCATTCACTTTGTCACAACACTATTTTTATTTCATCAAAAACTGGCAACACAGTAAACGTCAGTTGACTTCGTGTAATTAAAAATTCGACTATAGAATGACGTAAGAGTATTTTAAAAACAGACCTTAAATTTAGTGTGTTAAAGTATTAATTTTCTTGTAATAATAAGTAGCAGAGCTCAAAATCGCTCAAAATGATTTTCCATTATTTCATCTCGTCGCAGTCGTCGCAGATCACAGTCAGTCATCCAAGCGCTGTGCTGGCGAGCGGCAACGTCTTGTGAGTTCAGCGATTGCTAGCGATTTATTTTCATTTCGTTTATTGTAATTATCTAGGTACCTACTTAGTTATTTAGTTTGATGTGTTGTTATTTAGTGAGTAAGTAGGTACTTGTACTAGGTATAGTGTTAATGTAAATAAGAACAATAATAAGGTTTAAAGACAGTGAGTGGATCTATTTGTAACCACTCAATCGTCTATGTAACTAACATAAAATTAATAAACATCCATTTTATTTTTCTTTTATGTTTATTTCGTTTATAGGTTCACGAAACGCTTCCAACGATTTAAGCCAAAATCCTCGCGGATGCCTAAGTCTAAGCTTTTCAAATTTCGCACACTCAGCTACTTATTTACACTTGGCTGGCGCATCAACATGACTTACAACTGGCAAGACAAATGTCTGTACTACTGTCAGTGAGGTGTCAGCAACCCGAAAATGACATACGCCGGATTCGAATGAAACCATAGACAAAACGATCAGTTTTTCTCTCTGGTTTTTCTATCTTGCCGCTACTCTATACTAGATGGCGCATTATTCACACTAATTGGAATAATTTGTCTGTGGTTAAGAAATAAACCATAGTCTATTCCATTTTTTTTTTCATTGTACTAACTAGTTCTAGGATAGTCTACGTTTTATAATAGGAACACCTTGCCAAGGTCTTCTAATTTCTGGTGGTCTAGTTTGGTGTGGAGCAAATCCACGACTCGACTAAAAAGTATTTTATTCAACCCACTTGACATTGGCAAAATTGTCCGAATGACAGACACAAAAAAAAAAGAAGCTATGAAGAGCGCAGCGCCATCTCGTGCTCCGTTTTAGTACGATTATGGGCGAACTTTGAACTAGAATGTCGTAAGTCGTCGAGAGTATTTTAAAAACAGACTTTAAATCAAGTGTAGTAAAGCATTAATTTTCTTGGAATAATAAGTAGCAGATCTAAAAATCATTTGTTTATTGACAAAATTATTTCATCGCAGGTCACAGTCAGTCATCCGAGCGCTTGCGCTGGAGAGCGACGTCTTGCGAAATCAGCGATTGTTAGCGATTTTTTTTATTTCGTTTATTGTAATTATCTAGATAGTTATTTAGTTTGATGTGTTGTTATTTAGTGAGTAGGTAGGTACTTGTACTAGGTATAGTGTTAATGTAAATATTAGGTTTCTGAATCCTGAATCCGGTCTCGGTTCCAACTTCCATTTTATAAAAGGAGCGTCAGAGATTTTTTATTATAATTCATACCTTATTTCTAGTAGGATAAGAAACGTGTGGCGTTGGATAATTCTATGCACGAAAAATCATTGCCAGTGAAAAATCGCAGGTGAAATGAAAGCTATTTTTTTTTTTAATTTCACTCAATGAAAATGATTTAAATGTAGCAATCATTTCCATGCCTAATGACTAGCATAGAAAAGTTATCTGTGATTCGATTTTAGCATTTTATGTAGGTTCTCGTATATATATTTTATTTTGAATTCTATGAACATTTCGTTATATATAAGTGTTAGGTGTAGTGTTTACAATTAGATTAAAAAAATGGGTGGTTTATTTGGAAAACATAAAAAGCCAGTAAGCCGAGTAACTGAACAAGATAAAGCTGTCCTGCAGCTGAAACAACAAAGGGATAAACTGAAACAGTATCAGAAAAGGATAGAATTGAACCTGGAAAAGGACCGGCAAATCGCAAAGAAACTATTAAATGAAGGCAAACGCGATCGAGCAAAACTACTACTGAAGAAGAAAAAGTATCAAGAGAACCTTTTGCTGAGCACAGATACGCAGTTGGAAAGACTTGAACAACTTACTCACGATCTTGAATTTGCGCAGATCGAAATACAGGTGAGCTAAAGTTTCTTTTATCTAACCTAAGAGTTGGTCACCTAAGAACAAACATATTATGTTCACCGCAAAAATGTTTATCCTCGGTGGGGATCCAACCCACGACCTCCAGCTCGGAAGGCAGAGCTCTACTAACTTAGCTGTAAGGCCAGTAAATTTTTTGTTCACTAGTAATAATAATAATGCGGGACAATCCACACAGCATCATCTAGCTAAGCAGAGCTTGTGTTATGGGTACTAGATGACTGATATACTTAATACAATACATTATGTGCATAGATATTTTTTATTATACATAGAAAATATCCAGAACACCTGGAATAAATATTTGCAGATCGTACAAACATTTATCCCAAGACGGGAATCGAACCCGCAACCTCTTGCGTCGCAGGTGGACATTTGCCCGCCGCACCACAACAGTTATCACTTGTTCAATATTTTTGTTTTACAGGTTGTAGACGGCCTGAAAACTGGAAATGATGCCTTAAAGAAGGTTCATGATATCCTCAGCATTGATGAAATAGAAAAGATATTGGATGAGACTAAAGAGGGCATTGAAAAGCAGCAAGAGATCGATGACCTTATTTCCGGCCAACTAACTGATGAAGATAATGAGGCTGTTGAAGCAGAACTTGAAGCCATCCTAGATGTAGATGATCAGCTACCAGATATCCCAACAGACAAGTTACCAGAAGTTTCAGAAGAAAAAGTCTCGGAGAAACCAAAAAAAGTCAAAAGTCTTACGAAAGTTGCTATTGAGGCTTGAGTTTATAGTAAATGTAATAATAATGTAAATAAGAGTGTAAATATTATATTTTATTAAATAATCAGTTTATTATACAAAGCTTGTTTTCTAGTACCCACTATGATAATGGCTCTACATTTTAGTTCTGATTTGCAAGGCCATAATACTAAATAAAAATCAAACAAGAATATTCTATTTAATCTCATATAAAATTTTTGAATGTATTAGAATTTAAGAGCTTATCTATTCGTTTTTCATGGTCTATTTAACTATGAAGTATCTAGAAACCACTGATGATTCTAATTTTTTGCTGTGCCTATATCTGTGAAGCATACTTTTTGCATCTTTATTTGTTAAAAAAATATTGCTTCAAGTTAGTTTGTGCAAGATGACATTGAACTAAGCATTTCTTAGCTAAAATTTCTATTCACAAACATTAGGTAGGTAATAAATAATAGCAGCAGCAGTGAGCTGAGGGTGCACAACAATTTTATCATTCCTTTTTAGGGTTCTGTACCTAAAGGCTAAAACGGGACCCTATTACTAAGGCTCCGCTATCTGTTTGTCTGTCGCCAGGCTGTACCTATCTCATGAACCATGCTAATTAGAGAGTTGATATTTTCACAGATGATGTACCTAGGTAGTTCTGTTTGCCGCTATAACAAATACTATAAACCGATGTTAAAATAAAGATAACTCAATCACAACTTTGTCAGTTTCCTTGACGAAAGCCCACAAGATTAAGTTTAGGAGGGTAGTAGAATGTAGTAGGTAATTTATTGTAGAGTTGGAATATATACCTATAATACATAGGGTGGAACGGGAGGTTTAGCGTTACCTACACGAAAGCAACTAACACATTATACCTACCAACCATGTTGCAAGTGTTCCATTAGATAGTTTTTTTAATCAAAAAGTAGATTTATTAATTTAATTAAGTACCTACTTAGTTAAAATGTGATTAATCAAGCCTCTTCAATTTTTTAGATAGAAAGTCAGTAACAAAATTACATTAAAAACTCGCCACTCAATATTATTTTATCAAGATTTATTTCAATTTACAACTAAAAAAGTAAAATACATGTACCTGGCGCGAACATTGAAATAACAGTACCTAAAATAAAACTCAACCCATTTATACCCATGGCTAACTCTATTGGCAGATTGAGCTAGAATGCACCTTAGAATTACTTTATCATTACATATTTACCTATTTGTGTAACATTGTTCTGTTATTTGGGAATTGGAAGACTAAACATGTGGGGCTTAGGGCATGGCCTAGGGGTGATGTTAATTATTGTAGGTAGTTACATGCAGTATGAGAACCTTGAATATAAAACTTCAAGTGGTCTCACAACTCATTAATAGCTCTGCCTTCTGCACTGTAGTGGCTCACTCAATACCACAGAGGACAAACATTGGTGTTTAAAATGTTTACAAATATTTATAGTTTGACTCATCAAAAGGTTCTAAGCCTGCATGTTATCTTTCAAAAAAATACCAGTAAATATTCAGTATGGCTTTATTGTATTACCCAGTTATGGTTTTGTAATGTTTGAAGCATTTCCTATACTCCGCGCCAGAAATAATTTCGGACAATGGCGTGACAAAATCGAACATATTGTCTCGAGATAGACGGCACAAATCCAATAGAATAATCATGATTTATCAGATTGAGATGATTTTTTAACGTAATGCAACTGTCACCTTTGCAATAACACAGTTACATAAATAATACAATTCGTTCTATTTTCTTTTTGGCGCGAAATGTAGTAAAAGCTAATGGCACTTGAAAAATCAAGTTTAACTTATGAATGAGAGTTTAATTAAATAAAGTTTTACAAAAAACTTGATAAAACTAATAAAATTAAAAATGTAAATACCGTAATACTAGTTATTATCTAAGTTTACTCTAAGTATTTACAAATATCAACAATTTTCATAGAATACAAGTTTAATTTTTAGCACAACAATAATAACAATGTCCACACCATGAAACGTCCAATAAAACGTAACATCTGACCATAACATAATATTGTGTAGAAATTGACATAATAATGCAAATTATGTTGTGATCTATTGCTGTTACTTACTATAAAACCAATATATTCATCACATCCTTAATTTCAGACAGTTTACCTACGCAAAACCCTGAGGTTAGTTTGTGCAGATAATTTCATAGTTTAGTAAATAAAAATATGCTCAAATAAAATATGATGCCATCAGCAATGTCTTGCTTGCACGTTACAATATACAGAATCACTTAGTTCATTTTATTTGCGTTCGCTTTTAGAAACGTCTCAGAACCAGGCGCCGGTGATCAGCTCTCGATCGAGCCCTCACCACTTGCGCCGACTCCGTATGCTAGTAGTTAACAGTCACAGGATGGTGAGATATGGTTGTGCCGGCGTGGTGTTGCGTTGTCACCGTGTGGGTGAACGTGTCAGTTGTTACATTGCCTCCCGGACTGGAAGAAGGCACGCGCACCTGCTAATAAATAAATCAAATCAAATCAAATCAAATCAAATCAAATCAAATCAAATCATTTTATTGTTTGTGAATCCAGGTGTTACAAATAGTTAGATGGTAGGTTAATATATATTAGATCTCCAGATTCTGCTTCTTAGCATACAAACATTTCTATTAAAATTAAAACAAATTTAAAGATTAAAATATCTATTATAAAACAAGCTAGGTGTTAGTTCACGATTCACGGAATGTCTTGGTGGGTGGATAGGAGTCAAAATCGGTATTCTGTGTAGAATTAATTACGCCTCAGAGGACAATTCTTCTTTTATTTCGTAAAAGATGAACTTTACTTACTTGGCTGCTTATCTGCATCACAGTATTTTGTGTTTGGGTCACAATGTGGTTTGTGGAATCGCTGAGCGCAGGCTGCACAACTACATTGCTTTCAGTTGGTCCATTTTCCACCGAAGATCTAGAAAACAGCAAAACAATCAGGTTAATCTTAGCCAGGTGACTGGTAAGCAAATACTATACAATAACGAGAGGATTCCAGCTGTACATTATTACATGATTTACCTTTGCTCAGTCCGTTCGACAGTCTCAAGCTCCACCTTGATGCATTTATTGGTGCAATCTGTGGTCACAGTTAGACACTCTTCAGTCTCAGTCGGTACCTCGGCAGTAGCTTCTTCACTCGCGTCATTGTGTGTCCTCCGATGGGTAAGTAAATGCCCTGTAAAATTTTGTAAGTTTCTATTGAACGCTAATAAGTAGTCTCACCACCTGCGCCGTCTTCTGTTCGTAGGTAACACTCAAAGCAACTAGAACAACTTATAAATAAGCCTGTCTTTTTTACACTTGCTTCAATCGTGCATTAAAGTGATAAATAAACAAAAAATATTATACTGCAAGATGGACTTACCTTTACACATAAAGTCCTTAGAACAGATATCACACCGGAACGGCCTCGGGCCAGCTCCAGATTTGTTGTGAGACCTCTCGTGGAACATGAGATTTCCTTTCAGCGGGAATGATTTACCACATTCACCGCAGCTGAATGGACGCTCACCGCAACTATGATACCTGAAATGAAAATATTTGTTTCTTATTTAGGGTTGCTGTATCGCTGGCTGTGGAGAGTGAAGTGACCTTTGTCTTTGAGAGATCCAATAGTATCTACATCTGCGGCTCAAGCATCAAGTCTACTTGATTCCGAATTTCACGGATGATCGCGTGGTACCCCATTTAAAATAGTATCTGTGCCAGGTCACGAGTTTCATACAAATCTTGTACAGACGTGATGTTCAACTTTTGCATATCTATAATAGGAAATAAAAGTAGATGTTGCGTACTAACCTCATGTGCGTTTGTAAATGCTCTTTCCTGGTGAAGGGTTTCTGGCAAATCTTGCATGTGTGGGCCGCGTCTCCGGTATGCTGCTTCATGTGGTTCGTGAGGTGCTCCTTCCGCGTAAAAGTCTTCTGGCAGAATTCACAGCGGTGTGGCGATTCTCCCGTGTGTATTCTGAGAAAAGAAAACAAAGTATTGAGTATTTTTTCCGAGAAGATCGATTTGCAAAGCAATATTGATTAATTATGTAAGGCGCAAAACAATTGGTGAAAACTAGTTATGTTCCCGCTAAGCATGCTAAATGTGTGAACTGTTTCCGACCGTTGCACCGGGAACACAATTCAAATGTTTTTTTTATACTTGTTCTACTTTTTTGAAACGTCACAGAATATAAGCATCTTTGTAAAACGAACAGCGTTTTCTATTTTCTAAACCCAGGAGCTTTATATCATCATATCGTCATAAATTAAAAGCGCCAGGGACTAAACAAGTTATTTTTTGTGCACAAATAGCGTTATGAGCATGATAATTAAACTACAAAGCCGATATCAAAGAAAATGAACCTATTTAACTTAGCAAAATAAAAAAAACACGATAAAAACAAACTGGAACGAGGTTTATAATAATTCAGTGTTAAAATAAATATTTTATAATGTTTAACACAACATGATGTGGACAACCCAAATGAACCGCACAAAAAAGATTAGATTTAGATATGATTGAGACCGGATAAACATGTACAGTGGTCATAACAGATCTTTGTGGCTTTGAAGATACCAGTTGCAACTCACAATAGTAATGCGCAACAGGGGTGCATATTCGTCAAACTCAACTTCAGAGCTACAAAGATCTGTATTAAACGGTCCGCCGCTAGTTCCGAATAAGCGGACGTCACTAACCTGACATGGTTGGTGAGATGTTCCTTTCTAGAGAAGGTTTTAGTGCAGAATGGGCATTTGTTCGGAGTCTCCCCAGTGTGCAGGTTCACGTGATTCGTGAGGTGCTCCTTGCGAGAGAATGACTTCGAACAGAACGTGCACTTGAACGGAGTTTCGCCGGTGTGTTTCCTGTCATCGTATTTCAACTATAATGTCATACGTTTGGAATATTGCACAGAATGTCTATAACATACGTAGGTCTAAAAGACATTCAATGTTGTTTTTTTTATCCACCTTGTTGATGGAACACAGATGGCGCACCAAAGAAAAAATATTACTTGCATAAATTTAAAATGCTAAATGAGCTTAGATATTAAGTCACGCAATCGTTTTTTTTATATTTAAATCATGACTCACATCAAACGAGCAGTCAGATTAGCCAGTATATAATAAACTCAAAAAGGGATCATTTTAATGTGATTTATATGGGTAGAACTGTGGGATATATGTATTTATGAGTACGTACCGTACGTGATTGACGAGATGCTCCTTCCTCGTAAATGTCTTGTTACAGTAGGAGCAGGAATGCGGAGTGACCCCCGTGTGTTGCCGCAGATGGCTGTTCAGATGCTCCTTTCTCGAGAACTCGCGCGTGCAATACGTGCACTTGTGTGGCGTTTCGCCCGTATGCTGTCTGCACAGAGCACATTCCGATTTGTAAATTAATTTTATACAAGTAAGAATATATCCGTGTAAATTTCACGTACACCTACGTTCGTGCTAATAATGATCGTCACCCTTATCACTACGTAGTAAGCTTATTTCGTCGTAACAGAGTGAACTAAGCATGGATGTATCATCAGAGATACAAATCGGAATGCACAATGCTGTGCTACAGGAAACCTCACACAAATGCCGTCTGAGACGGACTTTTATGGCTAAGAATTTACTAATAGCCGATTCCTATATTCTACAAGCAACCGTTAGTAGCACTACGAATTGTCGCCGTCCGTCGGATAAATCCCATTGGCTGTAAACTGGGCTTTTTTAGAAAGATAACTAGAAGATGGCTACCTTATGTAGAGTGGTTACCTCTACTTATAAAACTATTCTACCTAACAGAACGCGTCCACAAAGGGCATGGCGTAAGTGGTAATGCACTGCGTCCTTTTCTCCGAGCCGTAAAGGTGTTTATTTGCATTGATTTGTAATGGGTGCTGGAAGCTGCGACACTTAATTTTAACTTAATGCAGTGTCCAATGTTAACCTATTATTTACTTCTATATGTTATATTCACTAAATAAATTGAATAGAAATCGTACCAGAACCAACACCTTTATAATCGAAACAGCAATGGGTGTCACTGGCACTGTCGCATTAGCCAATGGGATGAAAACTCACGGATGACGATCAGTAGTTATATTAACGGACGCTCGTAGATTAAAGGAATCGGACAAATGACTACTTTCATCATGCGAAAGACTGAATCCCAAGATAAGCAGTGTACATAGTTGTTGTAAACTAACCAAATTATGGCTTAAGTATTGAAAAGCTAAATTATTTTATTGGCACTTTATTGATAATAGTTTTGATTTGAAGTAAATTAATAACTACATAATAATGGCTTACCTTATAATAAATTTAAATGTAATGCAGCTATCATGCCTTCTACATATCATGCAGCTATACTACAAAGGATGGTAAAGTTTTATGCGACTGTAAGTGGTTTGTAGCACAGCATTGTACTTATATAGTCAACACTTTGGTCTTCTACTTCAATTACTTAAAAGGGTAATAATATATATGGTATATGTATAAGTATTTTTTGGCGATTTTTGTGGAAATTCTTTCATAAGAATTCAAGGTAATGTCGAAAACCAGCAATTCGTTCAAATGAATAACATGGAGAATATACTATTTTCACGTTTTATATCTATGGAGAAAGGTGCTATAGACAGGCTATTTATATGATGTGGCAATTTCTAGCTGCATTTTTGTAGTCACTTAACTAACTTTGAACGGTACAGTTACAATTACTTCGTACTTACTGACTTCGTAGAGAATCAATATCTTATCAAGTTTAAATTTAGTAGATTATATATTGTGCTTTTTCATAATTACGCTTGGCAGTTTTAATTAAGATATAAACTTGATTGCTAGTGCTGAAGGAGTTGCGCATATACTAAGCACCATTTTTTTAATTATCGACGGTCTGTTATCGCGTCAAAATTACACGAATTCTTTAAAAAATTGTTCCACAAAAATCAGCAATAGTTGTAGTAAGCTTACCTAACATGGTTGGTCAAATGCTCCTTCCGTGTGAAGGACTTTGCGCAGAATGTGCAGCGATGCGGCGACTCGCCCGTGTGCTGGCGCACGTGGTTAGTGAGGTGCTCCTTGCGCGTGAACGACTTCGTGCAGTACGAGCACTTGTGCGGAGACTCGCCTGTGTGTTGCCTCACGTGGTTCACTGCACAAATTATACAAGCTTTACATTGCTAAAGTGTATTCATCATTAACAAAAGTACATACGCCTGTGTAACACTGCTGGACATAGCCCTCCCCTATACGTTTCCAAGAAGATCGATTTTGAGCCTTTTCCTACATTGATCCTAAAAATCATCGGATGGGAGGGCGTCTTACGCTTCGTGGTCACCATTCGAGAACCTTTATTCTCAAGCGGTTGTCGGTTTTACAAGCTATATGATCTGCCTATTGCCTGTCCAACTTGATGATTCTGAGAGCAATGTTGGTGACCTTGGTTCTTCTACGGATTTTATCATTTCTGAATCCTTGCGTTGCTAGTCTATTACGACTGAATTGGTTTGTCACCCACGACTTCGTCCGCTTCCAACAAACTCCTAAACGACTCTTCTATTCAAACGCAAGATTACCTAGATGGTCTTTCCTTGTAAACGCTTTAGGGCAGTAGCCGCACTGGAAAGGCGTTTCTCCAGTATGTTGCCGCACATGATTGACTAAATGTTCGCGGCGGGTGAACGACTTGGAACAGTAGTTGCATCGATGGGGGGATTCGCCCGTGTGTTGCCTCACGTGGTTCAGTAGATGCTCTTTGCGTGTAAACGTTTTTGAACAGAAGTCACAGCGGTGGGGAGTCTCGCCTGAAACAATAGGAAGCTTTTACTCTTACTGTTATGTACATAGACACACGTAAACATCAGCTCCAAACTGTAGCACCTTGCTCGGTATAATGTATACCATATAAACGCAAAGCTAGAGTCAAGTAGTGTAGTAGACAGTATTACAGATTTACTGCTGTTAAACCAAAACGTGCATACACTACAACATCACACAACATGCTTTTTATCAAACGTATTTTATACCCATCTAACAATTTAGGAAAAATCCAAGCCTGCCGTATTCCAACAGAGTACAGCGATTAGCAAGTACCTACCATCTTTATATGCTCAGCCACTAAGTCGACAAAAAACATAGCAAAGTAGAAATATCGTCTTCAAAAAAACAACTTTAATATACTATTATTATATGGATATCCATATTTTAAAGAAAAAGGACGTACGCTCTTAGTACTTTGTTTCATATCGTAAAATTGATCATAAGCTTACTTGCTTAGATAAAAACATCGAAATTCAAGAGGAAATGTTTTGACTGGCATTCATCTGACACTACAGACGACAGTTTTTTTATACGACTTGCTAATGGAACAAGCACGCACGCAGGTCACGCTCGTTAAAAACGTGCCCTACGATGCACTGCCGGAGTCCATGAACCCGATGCATAAATATGTTAAGCTTCATGTGTCTGTAATTCACACCCACAACCATCAAACCGAAACAACGCAACGCTGCTTTGCGATAAATTCAAATTTATAAAGTATTTATTGGAACAGAAACAAATTTTTACAAAACACATATGACAAACGTTGAAAACGACAGAAATATCAGCAAGGGGGACTTTCAAATGTTACTACGACACACGAGTTTATGATTAGAATGTTTGACTTTGTTCAACAGCGTCTGGCAGAGAAAGATTAGTGGCCGTGTAATGAAAGCTGTACTAACCAGTATGCCACATAATGTGATTGCTGTAGTGTTCTTTTCTGGTGAAGGATTTCCCGCATAGATCACACCGGAAGGGAGTATCGTTTGTGTGCGATCTCATATGGTTTGTCAAATGCTCCTTTCTAGTATACTTCTTTCCACAAATCGTACAATGGTGCGGCGTTTCACCTATTTGGGTAGGCAGAAAATAAAATATTAACACTTCAATGATGCAACTATTTCCTCTCGAAACATTTAGTTTGTTTTTACGTATGGCTTTTTATTTACGTATGATTGTTTTTTTTATGACTGGATAGATAGTTGAATCATTCAATTGTCTTTTATCTACTTTCTGCTGCACATGAATTAACCCATTCAACTGGTGCAGGCTTGGGTTTTTCGTTACAAACTAAAAATTTCGAAATCAAAATAAGGTATGTCTAAAAAGTTTAAAACATTGGCCACAGAATAGTTTAGAGTACTTAATTAAATTATAATTTAAATAGGCTGCCTGAGCTAAAAAAGGTCTGTTTGTTTGTCCATTATACATCTGAACAAATTTACCTTTATAAGGACGAGCAGCTTATTTTTGAATGGAACACAATAACTTGGAACGTTTTATGAATGCTTCATTTTGACTATAGTTTTTTTTTACTTTAAAACAATTAAATTATTTTCAAAACCTTAAAAGCCTAAAAAGTGTATGGCCTTTTCAAGGCCTTGGCCTGTGGTCTTTGAAGTACCTAGACTATCCATACCTGTGTGTCTTTATAATAAAGGGTAAAGCCCTTTATTATAAAACAGGTCTAAATGGACTTAAAGAAACTTAATTCAACTTCACTTTCGCAGTATAGTTTTACGGAATGAAGTAGGATTAATTAATGAATAAAAATGTTTGTATACCTACCTAACACCAGCTAGTGTACAGCTGGTGACAAAAATATTATTTTTAACTAATCACGTAACCAAGCTCCAATTCGGAGATTTTTTTGTGATTTTTCGGAGTGTTTTGTGTTATGCGAGTGATTTTTGTATACACCGGATATGCACGTCCACCGAGGTTTAGAACAATCGTGAAACAATACAAAATTACTTTCAAACCTAGCTCGCATAATCCACAAACAATACCACGTATACATGGTGTAAATAAAAAATCTGTATGTATATCTTTATTAACGAGGTATTCTGTGGACGTTTCAAACCATTCTACCAATTTGATAGGATGACCGCTAGTGTCAACTAAGCCATGTCATTTGGGCTGTCTACAAACTCAATGTTATATTGTGTACATCTAAAATTAAATAGTTTTAAATAGGTAATACAAACCTGTATGCCACATGACATGGTTCATGAAGTGCTCCTTCCGTGTGAAGCTTTTCTTGCAGATATCGCAGCGATGCGGTGTCTCGCCCGTGTGTTTCCGCACGTGGTTCACCATGTGCTCCTTGCGGGTGAACGTTTTAGCGCAGAACTCGCATCTGTTACATTGCAAGGTATTAGGGACGGAAATACTGAGCTGGTGTTTACCAACCAAACCAGCCCTCTGATTGCGTATCTGTTGCTAACAAGCTCCGGTTCAATAGGAATTCGTTAGCAACAACACTTACACAATCACCCCTTTGGAGTTGAACAGCTGATACGAACCGAAGGCGAAGAACCTCCTTACTATCAACAAATTCGAATAGGTTCATAACTTTTGATATATTATGAAGAATGTAATAATTTAATTTTAATTTTGACTAGTGGAATCACGACTTCGTTCGCAATTTTCATACAACCTTCATCCTTGCAGCCGTTGAATTTCAGGAACCCTATTGTTAAGCACCTCTACAAAACAGAGGTAAATATACCCTTTGAATAGTAAGCCCCCAAATTAAAATATTGCTAAAATATCACAATATCATCGTTTATCATTACCCATTGATGGTGATAGTTTAAACGTTGTTTATCTTTTAACAGTTTTATATAAGTAAAACCATGTGTCTCTAAGCCTTACAGTCTCTACGATCAGTGGTTTAGACTGTGCGTGGTCTATACAACATTCAGTCAGTTAGGAGAAAGATTATTTGTATTGTTTGTTGTTAGATAGATGGTTAATAAAGCGCTTTATTATTTATTAACAAGTCTGTGGATGTTTCCAACCATTCTAACAATTTGGATGGATGATCGCTAGTGTCAACTAAGCCATGTCATTTGGGCTGTCTACAAACTCAATGTTATCTTGGTTGGCTCAACTGAGCAAATCAAGATAATACTTTGGTTTAAAGTTTTATTTTTCATAACATGTTTGAGAATATAATTATCATAACAAAAAAAATTTAACGATATGTGCGTGTGATGTATTTAGCTATTGTTTTATTAAAAATCTCGCATCAATGACGATGACTATCGCGATGATCATTGTACTTAGATTTACTACTCAGATAGATTAGATTTGCTCAAAGTCAGGTTGCTTTGAGATAGGTTATGCAAAATGTGACCGCAATCGCATACACGGGCTCAGTGCGTTTTTATGAAATAAAGTAACTAAGGAATTAAAATTTTGTCGTAGCTTCGAGTTGCAAATTCTTACTTTGGACACTGTATTTGAGTACATTTTAGACAGTTTACTGAGCACTTCTATACCTTGATCACGCGTCATTCGTATTCAGGGTTGGGTTGGTCAATGAAATTTGCATCTAAATCCAATATTTTAAGATTTAAATTGGCATATTTTGGTCTGGCAATGATAAAACATACAAACCTGTATGGAGTTTCGCCTGTGTGACTGCGTACATGGTTGTTTAGATGCTCCTTACGCAAAAACGTTTTATGGCAAGTGGAGCATGCATAAGGTTTGTCTTGGGCCATTCTCTTGGCATGTCTTTCAGCGGGGTCGCCGGCTGGAATAAATCGATTTTTTGTTTTACTTTTGGAGCATTTTTTGGATTAACTAGCAAATTTTGAAAGAGCCGATTTGAAAAAACCGATGACGGTAAAGAGTTCCATCCTTTGAGTTGGAAAAGTGTAAGCAATGCGCTTTGTGTGAAAATGTGGGGTTGAGCTCCACATGGAGGAGAAAAAAAAAGATTCCGATTTGAAAACCATATGATATAAAACAATTAAAATTCCATTGGATAAATCTTATTTTTGGCTTAGAAAATTAATTTAATTATATCCAAGAATTGGTGGTTTGATTCTTACCAAGATGGCACTTTCCGTGGCGAGAAAGTTCGACGGGATTCGCAAACGACGTGCCGCAAACTTGGCAAGTGAAAGGCTTGGACTCGCCGTGGTAACGTCTGTTAGAAAATAATGAAAACAAAAATAAAAACACAATAAAAAATTTGCTACGAACCTTATAATTTCCTCCACAATGCAAATACAGACGAGATTTCATGGCCACTCGATGCGCACACGAGAGACTAAGGTCAAGGTAATTGCCTGCGGCTAGTCTAGCTATTATGAATTTTAAAACAAATGTAAAGGCGTTTATGTATTTATTTATCCATCAAATTGCACTGAGCCCGAAGTAGGATTACGGTCTTTAAACTCTTATTATGAAGCAGATCTAACAAGTTAATTATCATGGCAATATTAAAGTATACCTACTTCTTATAATGGCAAAACATGACCATCACTCAGCGTTTGCTACCAGAGGAATACCCTTGAAGCACTTGTTTTCGGTAACACTGCAAATCTTGGCTGACTACGCTCCAAGGAACACATTTTAAATGAATCCACGAATAAAAAGAACTATTGGTAGTGCTTTAAAAAACGTAGATTTAAGTGGTCTTACTAAAAATGGTATCTGAAAGCTTTAGCCAGAATGGCTGATAAGTCTATTGTCATCTCTGTTTGTTGACTTGGAAGCGCGACAGTAACAAGCTGATTTCATAGAGCTGTTATAAAATGTTAGGGATTATGAATAAAACAATTTTTGTTAAATGTACGATGATGAGGATTCAATAGTTTGACGACTGTAACTCCCAGGCGTACACTTAGGAAGTAACTTAGCATTGCAATGACCGCATTTCTAGTAGTTAATATAGGTGAAAGAAATAAATATTTCTATTTCTAAAAAAAAAACATATCAAGGATTATCGGGATTATTTCAACGTATACGATACTCTTCTTAAGCTCAATGTGAATTATAGGCTGTACAAGTATCATTATCTGTGGCTATAAGTTGAAAATATGTAATTACCTGTGCACGATAAGTTGATACCGGAACTGAAATATTTTCCCGCAAATATCGCATGCATGGTGACCCGGCGAGGATTCCGCTTCTGACATTCCGGAGCTAGTTCCTGGCACATCAATTTCTACTTCGGCCTGTAGAATAAATATAAATAGTTTTTAATCGCTGGAAAGGAGTATCAAGTTAAAGTTACGGAGAAAAAAAAATACCTACCTAACAGTTTGTGTGTGTAAAATTTTTGTGTTCTTTGGGGTTAAATCTGTCTGTCTCAGCTATGTGCACGCCTGGTTCAATGCTGCGCTGGTTTTCAGACAGCGCCACGAACATGGCAATCCTTATCACACGCAGCTGGGAAATAGAAACTCGAACGACCACAACCCGGAAGATAAAACTTCACATAGCCCTTTTATGAAATGAATAATAGCTGCCCGTCATGGGAATTCATACTTAATTGTCTAGCATTGAGCTTTTAAAACCGATGATGCGAATCCGTAAGTTTCTTGCCTATGCTAGGTTTGGTCGCGAGGAATAAATATACAACTGTCTACATCATACTGTAGACCCTCAAAACTAGGTTTATCTCTGGATAAAAATAATATACTTGTTTTAACTTTGGAATTAATCGCACTCTGAATCCCTGATCTTCAAATAATTGTACCGCACTTAGGTGTCGTGATTATCATTGTACTAGAACTTTACTGATTAAAAATTTAGTGGGGGTCAAAGAAAAAAAAAACAACAGTAACATACATATAATACGACTGTTGCATATTGATAAGTCATGCTTATTCTTTTTACTTACAGCTTTAGCCTGCGGTTGTCCATCCGGGCCCATCTTGCCGAAAACTTCATGGTACGCTAACAGCTGTGATAGATCCTCGACATTCACTTTATACATGGCGTGGAGGTCGTCTGCCGCGCCCGTTGATATCTTCACCACTGCACCCTCCATGTTCATTGCATTTACACTCTGTTTATAAAAATATATATTAATCAATACAATTTAAAAGTTTTACCAGCCTGCATTCATATAGAAATAAGAAATAGCAACAGGTGTCAAGATAGTGTAAAAAACGAATTAGACCTGTCATTTTGTGTCATTTTGTATGGATCTGAGTGTTGGACAACTGGGACGGATGAGACATGCGGCAGAGATGCAAATATTGAGATGAATGTATGGAGTTACTAGAATGTATAAGATACGAAATGTACATCAAGGGAAGTTTGAAAGTTTGCCTAGTGACGGAAATATTCAGAAACAATAGTTAATAGTAATAATAGTAGTAGTAGTGGTAGTATTAGTTTTTAAGTTAGTGTATTTCTTTTGCATATGAGTTTTGTGCTCGAAATAAAAGTATTTTATTTATTTATTTTTAATAGGCTAGTGTGGTATGGGCATGTCATAAAGGATATAAAATTCATGTTACCAGGACAGTGATAAATATGAATGTGGATGGATATCTAGGTAGAGGTAGACCAAAGAAAATATGGATTAACTGTGTAAAAGATGACATTGATAAGAAAGGAGTCAGTATATAATATGTTGTGTTGACATCACATAAAGTGAGATAAGCGCAGGAAGATGATGACAATTTATATGCCAGTGCTCACAAACGGTGTAGGTAACCAGTTGGTATTCTAGCAGCAATGGTGGGCTTTCAACCTGTCACGTATGAAATACTAACTACTGCAAAGTGTTGGTAAAGTGGGTTTGTGCTGAATGTAATATTTGGACGTACCTGTAACTATCATTATTAGAAATACTCTAAATAATCTCGAGTCTGCACTACGAGATCTAAGGGGATATCAGTCGTGTCTAGAGATTAAAGTCGTGAAGTTGTTTAGTTACTTCTTAGAAAATTTTGTGACAAGTAGTTTAATTTAAATAGGTTTCAATATCGTAAAATTTAACTCGAGAATGTATTTAACTCGATTTCACAAAATTTGTCACTTGTGCTGTTTTTTCTACAGAGGACAGTAGTTAGTCAGAGGAAACAAAAAAATATACAAATCGGTCTAGCCGTCTTTGAGTTTTAGTCAGACTAACGCACAAGAATTGATTTTTATATATTTAAAAAAAACCTCATAAATATTAATCAATAAATAGCTACGGATTGGTTTTATTTTAAATACCCCTAGAGTAGAGTGCGATGTTGCGCTAAAGTATGATGGTTTATTTTTCTTCCTCATGTTCAACCTTATCTTTCAATTCGTTCTTATTCTCAGCAGGAAAAGATTTCTCAAACATATGTTATGTTGAGAATTTATCGTGCTTTAGCCTCACGCGTCAAGCTTGTGCAGAACATATAAATAAAATTCCAAAACTTAATAAAATCGCAGATTTTTTTAAAATAAGTATAACAAAAAGTCTCACCAATATTTTTTAAATTATATTTCATATTTCTACATAAAAAATACACGCATCTTCCTCTTTGGCTTCAGTAGACAACGTACCTTCAAATCAATGCCCTTCATATCCTTGATGTCTGTAGGTATAGCGAACTGCGAGGTCTCCAACTTTCCTTTTTCATCTTTGACGATAGCGAGCGGGTCTGCTGCGCTCGCTTCAATAGACGTGGTGCCGTCTGCGTTCTGCGTGACGACAATGTT
Organism: Electrophaes corylata; assembly: GCA_947095575.1. Classification (NCBI taxonomy): domain Eukaryota; kingdom Metazoa; phylum Arthropoda; class Insecta; order Lepidoptera; family Geometridae; genus Electrophaes; species Electrophaes corylata. The sequence continues at coordinate 8,703,287 of OX352711.1, read as the reverse complement.
AGCGGGTTCGCCCGTCGCCTGTTCAATGCGAACCACGCTGTCTAGCACCTGAGTGAACTGCTGCTTTTGATTATTAAGAGGATCCTTTATCTACGGATTCGTTTGTTGTACTGAAACGTACGACACGGCATAGAATAGCCAAGGTGCCCCAACTCAGAATAGGCCCTCTATTACTTCCCATGGATGTCTCGCAGGCGATTGAGGGAACGCACCAAGCCAAATGGGCAGCAGTATATTTAGAGTATACTAAACACCGACACTATGGTCACCAATCCCCTTACCAAGCATGGTAAGCATGACTATGGCATACCCCATATTATCTACACAAAAGAATCTGAGTAAATCAAAGATCAAAAAAATCATCTTCCTGTCCTTATCGCACTTTATGTGAGGTCGGCAACATCAGGTTTTTTCTCTCCACTTTCCTCCATCATCTGTCAGTATTCACTCTTTTCTTACCCATACTATATCCTTTTTCAGACAATCCATCCATCTTTTCCTTGGTCTACTTCTACTCTTATATCCACATTAATTTCATAACCAACACTCTTCTCAAAAATATCAATACAACAAATAAGTTCAAATACAAATGCGACGACGCTAATGTTGAGAGTTATAGAAAACGATACAGAAAAAAAAGCAGAAACAACCTCACAACTTTTAATCCCCAAGCACGGTAGATATCCCCTTAGATCTCTTAGGCCTACCAAGTAGCACCAACCCTGGATTCTTTGAAGTAGTCAAAGGCAAGTCCAAATATTACATATGGCACATACCCACGATTTGCAGTAGTTAGTATTCCATACGTGACAGATTTCAAGCCCATTGCTGCAAGTGCTGTTAGAATAGGTACTACTGTTCTTTTACTTTTCCTCACGATATTTTCCTTCACAGTTTGAGATGTGTCGCGCACATAACTCGAAACTGTTGTAATTTACTTATATTACATGAGTCAGAAGTGCCGCTGAAAATGTAAGTATTGGTGTGATGTGTCCGTGATACCATGCTACTGTGTAACTTAGTCACCTATTATTCTACGTAAATACTAATTTGAAGGAGGTTATAAATTGGCACCGGCCCATCTTTCTATAGATAATTTTGCCAATATCAAGTGTTTTTATTAAATAGTTTTTAGTCAAGTCAGGTTGCCATTGGTATTGAATAAAAATATGACATTTTAGTCAAATCCTAGGGAAATATTTTCATTCAAATCAGGATGCCAAACTACACTTTCATTCTAATTGCTCCTACATTGCGCTAAGACCACAAGTAATCTTGATTAAAATGCCATCGGGCTTACAATATAGTGTTCTTATAAATTCTGATGTATAATTTTGGTGGTATTTCAACCTACATTACTTGAGACCTTAGTACAAGTGTAAGCAGTTGAAATGGCATATTGGTTGAATATATGGCACCCTGAAAATGTTTCCTTGAGGGAAAAGAAATAAGTATCCTGTGGGGATTTCCTTGAGGGTTTGAAGAGAAACATCATATTTTTCTTCAGTCCGACTTGATTAAAAAGTATTTAACTTGGTTCAAATTGTTACATTGGCGAAATTGTCTGTCGAATTACGCGAAGATACCATTTTAAAGAAAAAAAAACAAGAATACGACATGAAAGCAAACAAAAAATTCAACCGAGTTCGGCCTCCGTTTTTAGTGGCAGTCGTTGAGAAACTATAAAACATTATACAACATACTTGCTGTCCAACAATTTGCTGCAACTGTTGCACAGTGATATTATTTTCCGGGATCTTGATGGTCTCATGCAGATCTTCCTTTTCGACTATCTTGCTACCGCCGGGATCCATTACTGATAATACGCCATCTTCACTCACTGTCAGTTGGATCTGGGTAAGATAATTTTTTTTAAAGGTACAATCACACAGTCAATCTATACCAACTATAAGTATTTTTGTCTGACTAACTTATAGACAACTGGTTGTAGAAACATGAGTATTTTCGTCTTAGTGTACTACGAATGTAATTCCCGAAATATTACCTCTTAACAAGTACAGCAGGGTGTTTAAATTTGTATGAAAATTTACAAATAAAGAGTGTATTAAAGTCAAAATTTCAATCAGGTGTGTGTAGTATTATCTGAAATGCTTCAGTGGAACAATGTATGAGTAATTGTAAAGGTAACGTTACCTGTTGAGTAGGATGGTCTGGTCTCGTTGTCGTCATCAGCTGTTGCTGCATTATGTGCTGCTGTTGTACATGATGACCCTAAGCATGAATGAACAATTTGTAAGGACTCATACACAATTGATACCTCTACTTATTTATGTAAAACTATAACCATATACCTCAATCTAACCGTATTACCAAAGTTCTACCAGAAGTTCTCCCCTTTAACCAGAACCAGTTTTGTGTCATCTCAGCGTCAGTATTTTTGTTATTGCAGTACTGCATGGATGAATTTTTCAAAGTAAAGTAGTTAGCACTGCAATTAAGTTCTTGTAAACATATTGCAAATCTAAATAAGTAGTTGAATCCAAGGGCATCCCATTGGGCCTTTAATATTTTACAACAGCAGGCAAATATTAAAATGTTTTCATATATTTTAGATGAAATAAAATTACATTTAGCATTAGCATGCAGATCATAGAAAAAAGTATGGTGATATGAGAATAGATTCGATTATTTTTTAAGGTGGTACTAGTCAAACTAGTCAATGGGCAAGGCTAATAATATGCATGCTATCTCACCTTACACCATAAGAGAAAGGGATAGACTCGGTGATAAATAGTAAAAAGCTATTGTTTGTACACAATAAACATCCCAGGAGAGTACACTGGCAAAAAATTACGAATATGTCTGTAGGGAAGTGTTTTGATGTAAAACTACTAAGTGTATTGATAATTTATGAACTACACTTGCAAATAGTTTTTATACTTCTTGTGGTATTTATGGATCTTGCAGGGTTTATATATATAGCGTTATAGCGGAATAATCACCCCACTGCGTTTGTAAGGTAGAAATCGTGGTTAGTGTCACCTTAAATGCGCGCATCCATTAAAAAGTTGTTTTCAATCAAATAAAATATGTCAAGGTATTTTTCATTTTACTACAAAAATATAAACAAACTATGCTTGTTATTTTAATGTTATGCTTAACTTAAGATATAAGTTGTCAGACAGTGGAATAATTACCCCACTGTGTTTGTATGGTAGAAATTATGGTTAGTGCAACCTTAAATGCATGCGCCCATTGAAAAGTTATATTTTCCTGCCTACAGTATTATTACACAACAGAAGTAGCATAGAAAAATTTAAGTATTTAGTAAAAAGTTTATTATATTCTTGAACATATCGTACTGTCATGCAGACTGCTCTAGGCTACATTTTGTGAAGAAAACAGATTGCCAGTCTGGCTACCAGAAGAGCACAGTGCAGGCTTTAGCCATTTTAGTAATGAACAAATGTGTCAATTCTGTTGCTTCATTTTCCCAAACAAACCTCATCTCTTAAACAGATAGCTCTTAAAGTATTGCAGATTCTTTCTATTGCATTTCTAAACAAATTGAAACAATAAAGACAGCTATAATTTTAGCTATCAAATTAGATTAGTAAATTGAAATAACAGAATGAATACTCAACATCATAATAAGCACTGATGGTTCATATTAATGAGAAAGTTTAACTAATGATTGCACCTATATTTATTATGATATATGCCTTGCTTTACAGGCAAGAACCAGTGCCAGCCGACCCAAACCTGGTTTCTATCAAAATGCAGCCATACAAGCAAAGCTATCTATCTACATAACAGCGCCTGGATCATTCCTGCTAGTACTCAGTGTTACTTAGATTTACCATATCAATGTTATGGTGTTGGACAAATTCGACCCGGTTAGTGGGTACCTGGTGATGAGAGTTGGTGACCTGGACCTGGTTGGATGCTTGCTGGAGTTCCTGCTGCTGACTATGTGACACCAATCCTTCTGTAATAAATTTTGTAATGAAATAATAATAATAATAATAATAATGCTGGACAATTCACAGAGCACCATCCAAACTTATAAAGTAGGTAATTAAGTACACATACATTAAATCCAAAAATAAAAACAACAATAGAATCAATTATTATTAAACACACAACACACATAGACAACACAGCAAGTACCTAAAATGCACAACATTTAAGTAGTTGTAGGTCACACATGTTAGGTACGTGCCCTACAATGAATTTCCCTGCATCCGCCAACATGAGACATGTTGGTGTTAAGCCTCAGGTGCCTATAATTTTACCGACACCCACATCCTTCAAAGCGGAACACTGCACAGTTATTCTTCTATTCATTTATTAGAGCTAGATGTCATTATTATTTGGGATGGGTGTTATCAAATATTAGTCATCGAATTGTCTGATTCACTTACCATGTGTCTGGCCAGACTGCGTGGCAATAATCTGTGAGACAGGGAGCTGTTGAGCACCTGATACTGTGACTTGAGGCTGGACACCGTGGTGTCCAAGAATGATATTTGGATCTCCATTGAGTATGCTGGCATGTGCTTGTCCAAGCTCCTAAAACATAATATGTAATTTTGTAGGGCGCCAATCTGTTTTAACTAAGCTGATCATCAGTTATTCAGTATTATTGCTTCAGATGGCAAGTTTAACTGCTGAAATTGAAATTTAAGCAAGAAGTTTTGGTCAAACTCAATTGTATGAATTTTTATTTACTTTAATGTTATTATTTTAGGTGATGGAAACCACCTAACATCAAGTGGGCCATCTACTTGTTCCATGAGCAAGCCGTATAAAAAATAGCAAGGTTGATCTAAACATTACAAATATTTAGGTTATCTGTTCATATTCTGTTCACTCGCAAACTTGTACCATCCATAAATGTTCAAGGTCAAAATTAATAGATTCTAGTTGAACATACAATTTGCATGAATTATTTTAAGCAGATTGTACATGCTAACCAGAACAATGAAGCAGTGACAAAATATGGTATTTACAGTTACTTAAGTGCACTTCTAAATCTTGCCTTTGATATGATTAACCATTAAAGTTATGTTGGGTACTGTTATGTAGTTTTTTTTACAATTACTATCAGAGAGCTAATGATTTATACTTTCATACTTTCTTGAGATTGTATTGCAAATTATTGATACTTTCTAAAGTTGATATGTAAAACTTTTTCATTACCTGCACTGCTTTTCCATTTTCAATTCTGGTTCCAGTAGGAAGTCCATAAACGGAGACTTGAGGAATCGGTCCAGGGAATAAATTCGTAAACACCCAATATTTTGCTACGCTGGACAACGCAACATTCACAGCTGCCGAATTGACTCGCAGGTCGGTGGCTGACGTGGTTGCAGGCAGACTTACTTGCTGCTGTTGACTTTGTACTCTCTGATTCTGGGACTGAAATCACCGTAATAATAACTTTGCAGTCCAAAATATTTCAACAAAAAAAAACACAAAACACATCGAATTTTGCGAACCTCCGAACTCCCAGGAGGCTGGCCTCCACCCGGATTGATATTGTGGTGATCTTGATTCATTGTTGGTGTGTTAACCCGTAATTCAAAGTATTTACAACTAATTATATACAAATACACATCTTTTACAAGCTGAGCGTATCGGCATTGTCATACATATATAGTTTGTTTGACTGTCACCGAAATGGAGGCGCGGGGGACGCGACACGGGCCGCCATTACGTTAGCACAATAACATTTTTCAGCATTTTTCATGGAGATTACAGGCGAAATGTGTTTTTTTAAGAATAGAAAAGTATTGCAATTAAACTACTTAGGTCCGCAAGAGCACGACACGAGTTAATAAGAGTTTATAAACCTATTTCTTTTCAGAAAACGGCTAAAACATATTTCCACGAAACACACACCAAGACAAGAGGGACATGTCCACAGAATACTTTGGACAAGACAAGAACGAACGAACGAATGAAACACAGAGTGCTTTTATTGGAATAAAAATGTATTATTTTACTCTATACCTACCATAGATTTTTAATATCAAGAGAGACTACAGTACACAGATTATCCATTGACTTGACAGAAATCTAAAAACGAACGAGAGAGAGAACGCTTTTTTACTTTACGGTCATCACCACAGGTTACCGCAATCTGATTATGAAATTCAATTTTATTCACTTAGAAAATAGCATTACAGAACGAATTCCAAGGATAAATATCAATGGTGCTTTCGCGTCGACAGCTTTTGTGACAGTAGGTAACAGGTAGGTAACAGTGCAAACTTTGTAAGGTCTCTGAGCGCTTTTTCGTCCTGAACGATATTCTCAACAACCGTTGAAACCACCCTGTGAAACCCGGATTATACACGGGGTTCACCTTCCGTCCGGCTTATTCCCACTTATAGTTAGCCTAATATTTGAAAATTATGTTATACTTACTGCTGATACCTAGGTAGGTACCAACTCGTACTTGCTTAGTTTTCGGCTTATAATATAAATCACAGAGTACTTTTTTACAGACTGATATAAATACAGCTACTTGCACCGTATGCTAATGCCATCTGTCGGCCAGTAGGTAGCTGTTATTGTTATACCTATACTTTGAAATGTAAAGTTCATCTATCTACTGGTAGATCGCGCTAGGTTACCTGTTATAAAAATATTTTGTCTAAGTCCTCTGATCGCCAGTCGAACCTATACCGATACTTGTTGTTATGGATTTTTCTACAGGATCCCAAACAGTGCAGGATAATACCACATAATACACACTGTTATAAAATCCGCGGCCTAATCAGTTCTACACGAAGACCACAAATATCTTTCTTGAAGATGGTATATCGAATTTGGGTAAGTGTAGGTGGGTATCTGTGCGGTAAAAATAAAACATTTTATATACTCTATGAGCCTGTACATATTGTTAAAAAAATAAAATAAAATCTATGAAAAATGTCCCAGACGCTATATTGTATGAAACGTCCTAGATTGATGTAAATTAAATGCCTATTTCATTTTCAATAGCAAAACAGATACCGTGGCGTTGAAGTAATGACTATATAAATTTTCTTTAGGTGCTTAATCATCATCATCATCATCATCTTCCTGCCCTTCATCATCATCATCATCATCAGCCTATATCAGTCCACTGCTGGACGTAGGCCTCTCCCAAGGCGTGCCACTGAGCCCGGTTTTCGGCTCTTCTCATCCATTGCTTGCATTGTTTTCCTGCCCTTATCCCACACTAAGTGGGATCGGCACAATAATAATATGTTTTTTCTTACGACGAATAAAAAAAATAATAGCATCACGACTTTAATCCCCAAGCACGATATCCCGTCAGATCTTTAAGTGCCAAGTAGGTACAGACTCGAGATTCTTTGAGGATTTATAAGGGGGTAGTCAGAGGTCGAATACATTTGAATAAAGTACACAGCGGGCATCGATTACTCAACTGCGAAGTGTTACCTGCAGGCGTATTCTGAGTTTTTTTCATTTCCATGTACCGCGATTTCGGTTTGTGAGCTCGAATTTTTTGTATAGTGATACGCTAGCGCCCCCATATGCCGCTAGGGGCGCTTATCGTATCTCCATACAAAAATAAATCGACTTCGCAAAGCAAAACCCGAAACCCAGAAAATGAAAAAATCTTAGAATCCGCCCTCTGGTTGCCGCATAGTATAACCCGGATGTCGCCATCATGATACGTTTACGCCTCAATGGCCTCAAATGTCAAATGTTTGTGCTGCACTCATACTTACATTTACATACATACGTAGATTTACGTAATATCCGTAAATGTCAAGTACTCCCTAAACTTGACTACTTCACCACCGTGTTGGGATGTAGTGTATTATTACGTATTTGATGACCGATGTGGCGCGGCGGGTGAATGTCCGCCTGCGACGCAGGAGGTTGCGGGTTCGATTACCGCCTTGGGATAAATCTTTGTACGATCTGCAAACATTTATTTCGGGTGTTCTGGGTATTTGCTATGTATAATAATAAATATTTATGTATGAATATATTGTATTAAGTATATCAGTCATCTAGTACCCATAACACAAGCTCTGCTTAGCTTGGAGCTAGATGATGCTGTGTGGATTGTCCAGCATTATTATTATTATTATTTATTATGCATATAGAAATACCTACCTGCAACTTTATAAGTTATCTTGGTATATCCGAACACTTTAAAATACTCTCTTTTTTCTATCCCAGAAGAATAAAAGTAAAAACGTCTCAGACTAAACTCTACTGGATATTAGTAGACTCCTGAAGGGCGTGTTCTTGGAATGATCCAAGAAGACCTATTTCGAGTCTTTCTCACCCACCGATTTTTTTGCGATCATTGTATATACTTACTAACTTAGGTATAGTAACTTACTTATGTCTGAAATAAAAAGCATAACTAACCCGAGTGCCTACTTAACAAAAGCACGCCCAACAGTAGCACAATGTGTAAACAATGAAAAATCCCTATACAAAAGACATCAACGCGCAAATACCGTGCATGTGCTCCTACACATCACTCTTAGTTTTTCCATGTTTGTGAGTGCAAGTCCGTACTCACAAATCGTTGGTAACCATATTCGCGTTGCTTAAGATGGCACCTGTCAAAGTATGTATGCTACTCATATTTTACCTTACATCATGTAAGTGAGAAAAAGCTAGACTCAGTGGTGAACGGTAAAAAGTTTTATTGCGCTCCACATAAATACTCCCCAATAAAAAGATGATAATAAATTAATTAAAATTAAATCGTTTTTATAGGTACTTACTGGCTTAAGGCTCCTGGAAGTATTTGATTAGACAATATACATAAATAGAGATTGACACAGACATAGACAAAGACAATTATTTATTGGCCACAAAAACACACACACAATTAGGTCTAGGCAAGTAAAAATAAGTAAGTAAACAAAACAAGTAGCAAAAAAAACAATAAAATGATTAATATATTACATTACCAGTTTGATACGACCGATGTGGCACGGCGGGCGAATGTCCGCCTGCGACGCAGGAGGTTGCTGGTTTGATTCTCGCCTTGGGATAAATGTTTGTACGATCTGAAAATATTTATTCCGGGTGTTCGGAGTATTTTCTATGTATAATAAAAAATATCTATGCATGTAATGTATTGTATTAAGTATATCAGTCATCCAGTACCCATAACACAAGCTCTGCTTAGCTTGGGTCTAGATGATGCTGTGTGGATGGTACATTTATAAAAAAAAAATTACTGTGGAAGTATAAAATAATACTAAGCATAGAGCAGTGTGCTACCGCAGCAAAAAAGACTCAGGCTTAAGTAATTAATATCCTAAGTTGCGTTACAATGATGATAAGAACCTCTAACTTAACTTTAAAGTATACAAGCATCATCATCGTTCTGAAGAAGTCCGCAGTTGGTCTCCCCTTTTCAAGAATAACTTTTTTAGTCGATCGCTGCCTTCTTGCGATTTTTTTCGACTGCAATTTCATTGATCCATGGAATCGATTTGAGGACGTTTTATAAAACAACATGCACTGCAAAATGTAAAATTGTAGTTTTTTGGTGATTTTATAGTTCAGTCATCTTAGTCAAAATTAGGCAAGTATATCGGAATTGGAGATAGCTATAAACTCGTATACCTAAACTTGTATTTTGACATCCTAAAAGTTGTCTCAAAATCTATGTACTTACCTACATAATATGGTAGGGTGGTGTACGTGACTATTAAAATCTAATGACAAAGGTCACAAAATCGCAAGCATTGCTCAACACAATATTCTACAACGTGGTGTGGTAGTGGTTCGAAATGTGGAAGGAAATCGGGGTTGCAGTGCTCTTTAGCTTGTGGCTAGTGTAATGGGCTACTAATTATGTTATCAAGTTCAACCTACGTATCGAGTTATGCAATGCAATCTATGTGAATATGTAGTTAAATAAATACACGACTACTTATCAATGTTGTTTGCAATAAGCATCCAATTGGTTCTAACTAGACCGATTTGATAGTGTATACAAGCGGTTCCGGACTTTGTACGCGAGGACACTACGTCGTTATTCCTGGAGCAAGGATATCGTAGTCCCTCATACCTACGGCTACGGTGGGTTACGGATACGTCTACGTTCAACGTAGTCGAGGGGCGGCGGAATTTGAACGTTTGGTTGGTTGGATGGAGTCAGTAATAACTGAGACTCTACGTAGACCGCGCGCCTTTTCACTCCGCTCCCGCGTAATAACTCACGTCAACTTTAAAACTTTTTGTTAATCGGACTCTTTTGTATTTATGATAAAAAAGCACGTGTGTTTCATTTGGAAAAAAACAAAAGGAGTCTGGTTAGAATTTTATAAAATTTAGTGACGATTCACTTTGTCATTTCATTTGTTTTGATTAGGAAACGTCGTAGCATCATACGTTTTGCCGGCAGCAGTCGGCATCATCCTTCTGTCGCAGGTATGTGTCTGTTTGTTCATAAAATAACTACTGCATTGTTCTGTTCAAACGCGTTACTAGATATTAATTTTTTGTAGCGAAACTTTTTATGAAATTAGTTGCGCATTCAAGTGCGGCGTTATGACAGCAAGGAAACAATTGTGGCTTTGCACCGCAATGTTGTTAAAGAAATTCCATTTATTTAATAAGGGTCTGGGCAAATTAGAATGTCACTTACTTATAGATAGATACGTAGGGTCTTTCACCAAAGGAACATGGTAGGTACCTACCTAATTATCTTAAGTTGATTGCGGTTAAAACCATTTGGTATGGATTAACCTACTCTTGGACTAGAGATATTAATAATTTCAGTATAATTTTGTAATTTAACCGTGAACCGTATGATAAAGCGTAGGATGCTTCCACCCAAAAGAAGGACCATATTGAAAGATTGCGGGAACTCTGTTGATGGAGAACGGTTTAAAACATTCTTTTGGCAGAAACGTATAACCTATGTCTTGTCCTTCATGCTAATGATGATGATGATTATAATCACAAAGTTAACCAGATTTACTAAATATTCATACAATTTTTAAAACTAGCGATAGTGCTACTAGATAACTTACCTAGGTCCTATATTATAGAACCTATATCAATCAACCTAGAAGCAGTAATAAAGTACAAAGTAGATTGTATACTCTACGATATTTTATTAAAAACAAACTTAATCCATTCACTCCCAAACTAGTTTATAACAAAGTAAAGTATGTAATTTCATCGCTCGTAATAATAGGTGTATTTTATTAGGTAAGGTCATGTAAGTGAAATATTAACAAGGACATCAACTTCTTACGAAATTTGAGTTCCGCTGAGTTAAATAATAGATATGTTATATAGATAACTAGTGGAAGTGTGTATGACTTCGCTTGCGTGAAGTTATTACATACATCATACAAGTTACAGGTAGGTACACTAGGTAGGTACAGGTACACTTGCATGCCGCAGATTGTTCGTAGGGCACGTTACACGAATCAATAATAATAATAAAAATAATAATAATAATGCTGGACAATCCACACAGCTCAATCAATGCTCAATCAATAATCCATGCTTTGTTACCATAACCTGATGGTTACCACTTAACATGAGGTGGTCCATCTGCTTATTCCGTACTTTTTTAATAAAACGTATATAAAAATAATTAACCACCCTGCTGTACGCCCTTGTTTTAGGGGTTGCATTTTAAGAATTCTTTTCTTAGTATACCTTCGCGTATCAAAAAAAATATACCCTACGAGTAATTCAAGGCTCTATAACAACGGCAGAGGCTTTGCATATGTCAGTCAGTCAGGACAAAGATTCTTGAACGACGACAATGAATACTAGACTAAAATTTCTGAAACAACAGATTATTGCGCTTTCGTACGTATTACATTTTCAAAACATACAAAACAAAGGTTCCTGTTCAAAAAGTTAAATTATCATTGAATAATGTATTATTACAGTCAAATACAAAAAGTATGAAGCCGTTTCTTTTTTCTTTTTTCAAATACATTACGTGACTGAATACTTTTTTTACATTGAAGTACTTATGCTGGTAGGTTAACTTAGAGTTCCTGAGTCGGTCGTTTAAGAACAAAAACAGCCAGCTACAAAAACAGTTAACTACATTAATAACAGTTAAGGCGGCTGGTGCTACCAGATTTGCATCTGAACGCGTGCAATTTCAAATAACACACGATATGTACACACTCTATTTGTTAGGTCTCACAGCTCAGATAGTAGTAGCTCTGATTTCTGTGTAGGTTGTGGGTTCGATCTCCACCGAGGACAAAAAATTGTAGGATGGATGTTTGTAATATGTCTGGATATGTACTATATTATTATTTCTTTATTATTATCAGCCATCTGGCTCCCATTTTACAAGCTAGATTGGGCTAGATGATGTGTATAAAACATTGTATGTTTTTCGAAAGTCTATATTCATTCCTCGCTGAGGTTATTATATCTGAACTAGCTCACTGAAAGGCCTTAAGTATAAGCATTTTAGTATGATACTGATAATGTGTAAAACGGATCACTAGTATTTATGCCTTACAAACCGAATAACTATTCAACTATTATGAGTTTCTATTTGCTGGTCGAAGCAACGTGTGACCTTAGAGCTGGTAAGTATTTGACTCATCGCGTCAGCATTTAGCGTGGCAATGCAGCCAGTGTGACAATGCTGCCAGTATTTTGGAGACGCTTCCGATTGGCATTGATTTGGATCAGTTGAGCTATCTCTAGATTGATAGCTAGAGATATCTTGATGTTGATGAAACTAGCAGATGACGCACCTAATGTTAAGTAATAATTTTTAGGGTTCCGTACCCAAATCGTAAAACGGGACCCTATTACTAAGCTTCCGCTGTCTTCTGTCTGCCTGTTACCAGGCTGTATCTTATGAACCGTGATAGTTAAGAGTCGAAATTTTCACAGATGCTGTATTTATTTTACCGCTATAACAACAAATACTAAAAAAAAAGAATAAAATAAATATTTAAGGGGGCTCTCATTCAACAAACATGATTTTTTTCTAAAAAAACAGAGTAAAATAAATATTTATATGTCATACAACAAAAGTATTAATGTAACGAACCCTTCGTGCGCGAGTCCGACTCGCACTTTGCCGATTTTTTGTTGTATTGTTATTTTAATACGGGCCCTTTTCTAACCTACGGGCCTAGGGTTAAGTTGCCTTGATTAGACCTATCTAAAATACTGTTCGAAAATATTATAAAGCCTACTTCATTCTTATAACTGTAGTTGTGGATATTATTATTTCACATACACACTGCTGAATTGATAACAACTCATAACTATGTTCTTTGTCATAAGACTGAGACGATTCATCGGGTTCGTAGAGATCACTATACTTACTCTACTTTCTATCTTTTTACGGAAATAACTAAATAAATATCTATTAATATAAGTTTTCTAGAATACAATAACCAAAATATTTTCTAAAAATAATTATTTTTGGCAAAAAAATGTATATAAAATGCCAAAGATAATAATGCTTTAGCTATTGCCATCTCTTACCAATAGATAATGAACAACAGTGACAGTGCTTATTTTAAGCAATAATAAAATTTAAATAACGTTTATGATCCACCAACCAATGACCAATAAATTGATGACAGACAAACTAATTAATAATAATAACTGACGATTAATTCAATCAATCATTGAATGAATCGTCTAGTACTAAATTTATTTTAAACCACAAATTTTTATTTTTCAAAGCATTTATTCTACTGTATTTTCTATTTTAAAATTCCACTGACATTCTATATTTGACATTTAAAGTTCTAAAATTTGTTTCTACTAAATTGTTGCATACCTAATATTAACTGTTCTGATAATCTGAATAATCTAGTTAATTCAAATTTTGCATACCATTACGAGTATATGGTAGAATTATATTGAACCAAATACAATACTGTGACATTTGTACCTGTACCTGTAATTGAGCAAATAAACACACAACACCTTGAGCTTTACTTCTACATGTGAACCTCTTAATTCTTTCTTCTCATACTTATATAATAATAATAATGCTGGACAATCCACACAGCATCATCTAGCCGCAAGCTAAGCAGAGCTTGTGTTATGGGTACTAGATGACTGATATACTTAATACAATATTATATTACATACATAAATATTTTTTATTATACATAGAAAATACCCAGAACACCCGGAATAAAAAAATTCAGATCGTACAAACATTTATCCCAAGGCGGGAATCGAACCCGCAACCTTCTGCGTTGCAGGCGGATATTCACCGCCGCGCCACATCGGTCGTCAAACATCTATGTATAGAGAACAAACATCTATGTTCATCGTACAAATGTTTGTCCTCGGTGGATATCGAACCCACAACCTATAGCGCAGAAGCAGAGCTACTACTAACTGAACTATAAGGCCAGTCAAATAAATAAATGTACTATTGACACGAAATAGAAGATATACTTAAAATGTGTATTGTTATATCGCTTTTAGTACTGTCAAAGTGAGTTGAAAGAGTAGACAAGGCTAAAACAAAAGTTATACTTGTGTGTAACTAACGGTTTTGCTACGGCCGGGTCCGTTATCGTACAAAGAGTTTCAGATTAAAAATTTATCATCATTTCCTATTTAATCGAATTGAAGTGCTCGGTAAGAATAATTGATTTTTCAGTTTACCAAGCTGCTTGCCCGCATGCCATTGCGTAAGAGAAAGCATAGAGTATACAATGCAAGGAGTTTTAAACATGAGTTTTGTTTACAAACTATCGAGTTACGAGCGATTGCGCTAACGCTCGATACGATTTTATTGTTCTTTTTATATGGAATTTTTCATGAAGTTTCACGTTTGTAATCATGTTTTTCAATTGAATCGGAAAATGGAAACACCTAGTCTGATTGTTAGTAGAGTACAAAATAATAGAAATTTGAAGTAAAAAAAGTAGGCATCTATCGTTTCTTACCTACATGGTTGGAATTCGCATTTGTTCGATTTTAGAACAATGAAAGACTCAAACTGTTTTATCGGCTTAAACTTACGTAATATATATCTTTACTCATCTATATAAACATTTACTTATTTATAAATATCCTATAAGTTAGATTATAGGGGAGGTATAGCTGTACCTATAGGTACATAATGTACTCTGCTAAGTAACACCGAGATAAAACTACGGGCATAGAAGCTTATAATTTTTCCTATAGATAGGAAGATCCCGTAATCATAGAAGTCAAGTTGCTCTCGTTTATAGCAGTCAATCTCGAACGGAGAAGGCAAGGGTCACCATTTGTGTCACATTTGCACCCTTCGCCTGGATCTTGTTACCTACAAAATACGCGTTATGTGAAGCACTGGTGTACGTGTTGTTTATATGTCAGTCAATCAGTCATACAAATACTCTTATCATTGGTATATATTTATTTACGAAGAAGATTTCTAGATAAGTTAACATTAATGGCCTTTATATATCAAAATATGTCAAAAGATAACCTATATTTATTAAACTATAGCCAACACATATTCATGGGTAATGACAAACAGTGCCAAAAAACTTTGAAGTTATTTTAAAAGTTCAATAAGCATTTTTTTACGCTACTGCTGATGGAACAAGCATATGACCCACCTGATGTTAAGTGGTATCATCACCTATAACAAAGAATTGCCTGGTAGGTCACGCACGTTAGGTATACGTCCCTGCGTCTACCAACCTAAGACATATACTTGCTGGTGTTAAGCCTCATATGCCTGTAATTTCATGTAAGTATAATGTTGTATATATATTACATAATGTTCATGTATAATATAAATAGGTAAGTATATTAACATTATTAGGTTAGATCTGTAAGTCGGTTCAAACTGAGATAGCCACTAACTCACCTATATCTTAGAAATAGGTCAAATTAATCTCGTGACAATTCAACTGAAGACAAAACGTAGTACCTAATAGAAGTTTGTTGAACTCTACATAAAAATGATATCTACTGCAAAAGGAAACAGGTAGTGACAATCTCTTTTGTATTGTGATGTCAAAGCTAGATAATATACAATTACCACACATAGGTAGGTAGGTAATTACGTATATCATCATTCAATAATGATAAAGTAGGGTAATAACCGTCCAATAAATCTACCTTTTTTTTTATACGTAAGTACTACTTAGTCGGTGAAACTCTGGCGTCCATGGTGTTATTAGGTTCGCTACACCGGAGCCAATTAGTTTGACATGATACGTTAAGGTGTGGATTGAATGTATAGTCTTCAATTTATAAAGCAATTGAGGATGCAAACTCTTCTTTCAAAACCTTCGGAACATGCTTTTCGATCAACGAAAATGCTAACGGTATTTTCATATCCCCCTTTTCAAATGAAGATGCTACTATAGTTCTAACACTAAAAAGAAGCAAAGATGCATATGGTAGAGGGCGAAAACAATCGAATCTTTAAACTTCTGGCATTCCCGTTTTGCTATTTGGTCATTATTTGAATGGGTGACTGCTAGTAGCATTTATATGTGTTTGCCTACCGTGAAAAACGATATCCGAAATTTTGTATTACAATTTTGAGTTGCACTGCGTGGCATGCCAGGCAGCCATAACTCGACTGTAGAATATTTACTGAGTTTCCCTTTAGTGTAAATCAAAACATTTTATAGTAAACCACGACGGAGGCAGAGAGCACGTAAAAATGCAGGACTTGCGGTGGCCTAAAAATTGACTCCAGAATTGCGCACTAGTTCATACGAACTTAAATAATACAGTGCTCCGGCCTCCAGTTAAAAAAAAACACAGAGCACTTATGGTCTCATTCCGGTGGACTGTCTGTCCATCCGGCTGTCGTCTGTCCATTTGCTACCGCTTTCAGCGCTAAACTAATGAAGGTATTGATTTAAAGGATAAAATAGGTTGGCAAAATCCATTTCTTTTGCATATTTCTATGTTTCATATACCGCAATAAGTTGTAATGGCTGGCGCTACACTGGAGCTTCATTTTATATTATTTTGTAAAAAGGATCACATTAAAAAACCAAGCCTTAAGTTTCTTGCCTGTTTTTCTAACCTGGTTGCGAGGAACTGGCACATAGCTTCACCTTGTTTTAAGACTCACTACGCAAATTGATATAGGATGGGATGCAATCCTATATCAATTTGCGTGTAGATATAAATACTACAATTCTATAGTTAGGGATAACCTATGGGGAATTGAACGTTTAACGTGTTGCAGTTTGATTATATGAGTATAAGTCTTGTCCTGTCATGACATATACTACTGCGGAGGTGGACATTTGTATAAAAATTGCTTGAAGCAAACGAAACCACGCGGGACTTCACAAGCCTAAGTTTACCTTAATTACGAAATCAGGCCAATCAAAGGTACCTCCTACCTTGCCCTATTATATAATCAGCAATAAACCACGCTTGTCTAAGTTATACAATAGCTAGTGTAAAAATGACAAAAAAACGAAAGCGAATTACGTTTGAACAATTTGAACAAAATTGCCACGAACTCTGTCACGGTCAACTGGCTGAATGCAATAATAATTAAGCCACTGTGTGTTTATTATACAGTTTTGTTGTTTTAACTGAGTTTATTTACTAGGACTATAATCTACCGTACCTAGGAATTATGTCAGAGGAATTAAGTCTTTTTTTTTTCAAAAGCTACTTATTTGAAAACAGTTCTTTTTTTGAATCAAAATTGAGCTTGTGGTGCTTAGCAACATTTTTATTACTAAATGGTTAGATTTTACCCTCAGGCGACCTTCGAGGAAGCACCCTAATGTCCAATTTTTGTGTCAAAATATCGTCAAATTCATGTTTCGATCGTGTCAATTTCCAAAAAAGGTATTCTTTGAAACTGTCATTGCAGACAGACTCTTTGGCAATCAAATTCAATTTACAATCTCATCTCAGTCCAAAAAAACTATGAAAGTTGGGCATCTGTTGTTTATCTGCTTGTTCCATCAGCAATTTCTCTAAAAAAAAGTTAAATTTCGTCAAACTGTCACATCTTTATAATGTTATGGATGTAATAGTATTATTATGTCGTTGGTTTTAATTGAAACAGAATCCGTTCCTGTTCGGCATTATGGCATGTGTGATTATCGCATCTGTTTCGTTTGTTACATACCTAATCTAGTTTTTGCTTTCATGTATTACGCTAGATGTGTGCACAATTGCAACAACTTGTTAGCTTTTAACGCGGTTTTCCTCGCATGATATCAACTACCGTCATGAAATTACTTCCGATTATTTTTAGGAAACACCCGGATTTGATTTTCAGTAAATAGAAATAGCATCACGACTTTAATCCTCAAATACGGCAGATATTCCCTCCAATCTCTTAGTACCAAGTGCTTACTCTTTGAGGATGTCTAAAGGAGACAGGCAGAGGTACATCTAAATAGTACATTTGGTATATACGCACATTTTGCAGTGAATTAGTATTCCATACGTGGCAGGTTGCAAGCCTATCAATGGCGTCGATCGTTCCATAGTACACATCTATTTTTGCTCGATCTTACAGCTAGTTTGGTTTGTTTTCATATTTTACGCGACTTGCGCGATTAATTTTTTTTTAAATAGAAACATAAATTGTGAATAGGCCCGCATACGGATTATGCGGGCCTAGCTCATAGTATTAGAAAATAGTGATAACATGGAACCGCAAAATATGCCACTTGCCTGTGAAGATCGCATGTAGGTACATTATACAATCAATCACTGTACAGTTAACATCAAAACTGAATACCTTTTACAGAAATTTAAACTTCGGTTTCTTAAATTCTTTATTGTACACAGAAATATTTACAAAACAGTGATTACAAAAGACATGTACAAAGGCGAGCTTAACCCTGAAAAGAGCCTGTTTATCTAAGTATAGGTAATTAAATAAATAAATAAATATTAGAGGTCATTTTTACACAGAATTATCAAGCCCCAAACTAAGCAAAGCTTGCAATAATGAACCAGATCATTGATAATATAATACTCATATCGGTTTTTTTTTGTTGTAAATACATGCTTAGAATACAGTGTAAAACCCAGACAGAGAATAAACATTTGTGTTCATCACACAAATTTTTGTCTTCCATGGGGATCGAACTCACCATCTACAGCGCAGAAGGCAGAACTACTACGAACTGAGCTGTGAGGCTTTTCTTTATAGCTGTTTTAAAATTACACTGCGCGACAGATCGCTCTGATGACTCTAATAGGAAATTTATCATAGACGCGCATTTACTGCGCAGTGTATTTTAAAATGACCATTAGAGCCTTCGTTGTGTAATATACCTCCAGGTTAGTAGTTCGTAGAAACAAACAGAACTTATATTATTTACATCATCAGAACAATAACGTTATTTTCAGTTCTTACTATCATGACTATAACCCTGTAACTACCCTAATTATAGTCCAACCCTAATAAACCCAGCGTATTTTGCATTGACAAGAAGTTTCAAATTAGATCGAAAAAGACAAAACACGGTGTAATTATTTCAAAGTTACGCGTTCATTAGTAGAAGGGTAAAAATAAAGGTAATTAGTTACTTCAGGCATTACAAATAAGCTTATCTGGAAAGAGTTAATTAGTGAATGCAATTTAATACGTTTCTACAATTACAGCTTTGGCAGAATACTGTTCAATTACTTCGGTAGCAATATCTTGGTTTTATATAATATAGGATGACAAAAAAAAATTATCTAAGCGGCAATGTGATAACTCGAACGGGATAACGATATTTTGGTCGAATATTAAACACCAAACTGCACATATAATAATAATAATAATAAATTTTTATTTACCAAAAGAATAAGATTGTACAATTAAACCTGTACTAAACTTAAACTAGGGGTCATATCTACACTAATATTTGAAAAAAATACGAGAGTATTTTGCCTGTCTATATTATTTACACAACGCATAGCTTACTTTGGGCATTGTTCAACAAACTTATATTTATTTATGACCGTACATATAAAAACTGTCAAAAGATAAACAATGCTTAAACTATTGCCATCTCTTACTAATATGTAATGACAAATAAGAACAGAGCTAATTTTAGTAGTCAAAGTCAAACAGCATTTAATCATGAATATCCAGCGATCATTTTGAATCGTCTTAAAGCCAACCGAGTATAGATAGATCTTATTTGTATCTTTGCCAATATTTTTTTTGTAAAAAGTTCTAGAAAATGAATCATATGTAATGTAGTGCCTTCATAAAACTTGTTTGTTGAAAGACTGGTGCCTACGATGGGTTTATAAAAACCTGTATTATGATGAGAATCTAAATCTATATTCTATACAAATTTCAAGAATCTTTGTCCTGACTGACATATAGACAGCCTAAAACCATTAGCCGTAGAGACTTGAAATTTTCAAATATACCCATATTTGTCATGGTAATTCAACCCCTAAATAGGTACAGCGGGAGTTGACATCTTATTAAAATAACTTCACGCGGGCAATGTCGCGCGCGTTTCGCTAGTTTGTTATAAACTGTGTTTCTAAGATTTAGAAAAACGTACACGACATAGTTATATCCATAGATTGTGCTAGCTGTTTCAATAATGCTGCACCTAGTTGTACTGCAGTGTTTCGAATGAGTGACTCAGCAAAGCCAATAAATACACTTTATGGGAAAGGTATTCAGAATTAAGAAATAGGTAAATACAATGCTAATTGTTTTTCTTCGGTTCAGCCATTTCTGTTGTTCATTAATTAACCTGCATTAGCTTCGTATTAGAGACTGATAAATAGGTAAAAGAAAAGTACAGTGAACTATTTATTGTGACGACTTCGTAGTACAATACTACGGTCGTTCTACGGTTTTTCTTCTAAAAGAAAACAAAAACGATAGCATGAACTTACAGATCCGACAACGGTATATTTGCGACGATACGAAAGTTATCCGAAACATTCGTCAACACCCTATTCTCAGGAACGTTTGTTATCGTCATCGTCTGTCGTAAGCAAAGACTGGTCTGGCTGTCGTGGTAACTCCTACTGTGAGGTCCGAACACAGTATGTGAATACTTTTTTTATGCATATGCATTATTCCTCATTTGAGTTGGCTATGTGAAAATAATAAGCAATTTAAAAAAAAAGGAGCTTATTTTTGAACTAGGTCCAAAAACTAAGTAAGTTCTTGAGAACCAGAGTGGCTAAAAACTAGGTAGGTTCTTGAGTACCAGAGTGGCTAAAAAAGATTGTCGTAAAATGTGTATGTTTCTATCAATCTCAACTATGTAGCCAAACAACATAAGTTTTCCGGTAACCGAGATAGAGCGAGATGACGGCCAAGGTCAAACGTAATAGGTCTGACACTGCCATGACTACAACAATCACCAATTAACTCGCCTCCAGAAACTTTGTTATTATTCTCTCACGTAAAAAAATACAAATTGTAATTTTTGCATTGATTGTAATTTGTACCTGGGCCTTGTTATATAAACTTTACAACCTACTCATGAGTTGACTACATGTGTTATACCTACACGTCTACTCTTAAAAACGATAAACGAAGTTTTGTATTGTTGCTACCTAGACACCGCGCAGTGTAACTCAAAACGACAATTTGAACGTTTATTATCGTTTTCAACATTAGACCTGCTTATTCCGATTTTGTACGAGCGTCAGTTAGTAGTAGTATAGGTCGTTGCCTGTTAGAGAACTTAGTAATACTAACGAACTTAGTAATACTAACTTGTAAGGTATAAGATCCAAGCATTAGTCAACTACTTGACTGGATTATTGACTACTACTTGACAAGAATTGACAACTGATATGATTGAATACATAGTGGCATTTAAGTAGCACTGAATACCTACAAAATACCTACCACGTAGCTAACCTCTACAAATTTCTAGTTGTCAATTTGTAATGGTGTTCGTAAGCGTTTGGAAAGCTTTGTCAACAATTAAAACCTGTTGGGAGATTTATGATGTTTGATCATGTTATTCAATGTTTCTTAAAGTTCGAATTAGTCCGAATAGTATAGTTTTTGTAGTAGTAGAGCTCTTTGTGAAAGGGCTCGTCCACAAGCTGTTTGGTGGCAGAAATAGGCATGGTGGAAGTACTTCCCTGGACTAACCCTTCACTAAGAGCTCTCTACTACTACCCAAAGGACTTAACGGTAGTTAAATAAGTATAAATGAGTTGTCTTAAAATATACAGGGAAGGTAAAGCGAGTAAGAAATAGGCATTGAAATTAAATATTATTGAAATAACCAGTTCGACAAACTAATTTCTATTAGGTAGGTACGCGCTTTCGATATTTTCGTTAATTAAGAATGATGAAAAGGTATTGTCTCTATAAATAGATACTTTGAATAGAAAATTTATAGAATATTATTTTTACGACTGCTTAAAATCAACCGTCATCAAAATTTTAACAAAAACATATATTACTATACACCAGCCCCCATACTTATAAACATTATTGAAATAAAAAAAAAACGTGGGTTATATTTTGACCGATTTTCATAAGCAAACATATACTATAAATCTACTATTTTTATCTCCATCAGTTCATACCTACTTACCACATTTGGACCAACTTTTTTTCCTCCCATGCAAACACTATGTTTTTTTGTCTAGTATTGTATGATAAGGCATTATTGTATACACGTAAACGCATACAATGTCTCCTTTCAATGAACATTAAAAATTCTCACAATTACTTTATGTCGAAACACGATAAAGATCGTGAAGCAAATCTTTTTACCAGCACGTTTTTGTTTGTACTTTATCTAGCGAGTAATTTAAAGTGTATGGTTTAAATGGTATGAGGTATGTCGTACAATAGTTCATCAAGGGTTGAGAAAATGGACCAAGTATTTCATATTTCAGTTACGAACATGATGCCAAAGGTTTCTTCATTTCCTTTAAAGTCAACATTTTCATTTTTCTCTTTGGATCCAATAAATGAAAAAGGGTTTAAGAAATTATTATTATCGACCAATGCTTAAATTTATGCCATATCTTACAACAATGCTTTTAAACAATCACTATGTAACATTTTAACCCCTATACATACGCTAGCATTTTAAACATGCATAATTATGTAAAGCCGTGCTGCTGTTTGTTATTGGTAAAAAATAGCAACAGTATAAATGTTCTTTTGTCACAAAGTACAAGTAAGCAATCAGAATCAGCCAGTTGAAGTGGCAATGGGCTCATAGAATCGATAGCTGCTGGGGAATAAAAGTTCTGGAATGGCGACAACAAAGCGTTGGATGCCCACCGATGGATCGACGACGTTGCTAAGAACGCGTGAAGTCAATGGATAGAAAAGGCTCAAAATTGTTCGTCTTGGAAGGGTATAAGACACACCTATGTCCAGCAGTGGACTTCTACAGGCTAATGATGATGATGATAGTTTATGTAAGACTATAATTACGGAATATTTTGTTATTTCGTTCCTGACCAATCCAAAATAAAGATTGCTAAGTGAAAAGACACGTTTTTAAAATGCGTGATGATACCTGACTGACAAATAGGATTACACTTATCAGCGGAGATCACATTGTGGTTTTACCCTTGATACTCCAACTACACCGCGCCGCCGCCACCGCCGCCGCTGCCGCCGCCACCGCCGCCGCCGCCGCCACCGCTGCCGCCGCTGAGCAGCAGTTTTTATTTAGTCCACTGGCCATTGTAATTAATACATTGTATCATCATACAGTGCTACTATTTACCCGGGGGAGAGTTACTGTCATGCGTGTAAAACCAGAAAGGATTGGTTTAAAAAATGCTGGATATGCCTTTGGGCATATTTAGGGTCTTTGACGTCTATGAAAAGTGCTACTTTTAGCAGTTCATGGCGGTGTACAATAGCTACAATAAAGCTTATCAAAGGTCTGATATATTATTAGAAACATTACTACCATAAAACAGGATGGAGGTCATCAGGATGAGAATACTTTTAGGACTGCATGCAACTCTATGCTTGTTAACTCGTTAAAATTACCCATGAATCAAGACTACTACACTTCTTGCGAGTTTATCATCCGCGTAAAACGTCGCCCTTTTTGTGCGGTGTAGTATGAATGAATAGACTTCGTTAGCGAATACGTGGGTCACTTTAAATAAGATATTTTTGTATGAAAACCAGGTATTGCTCAAGTTGCTTCAAAAGAACCGAAACATACCCTTTTAAAGTTGTGGTAAAACCACTCATTGCATTATACAATCGACAGATTATCTGCTATACTAACCACTGTAATTGTAGGTAAATTCATTTCTTAGAAAACTCCAAACTTTATCATGGTGTAACCTCGTTTTACGTAGATTTATGGAAACGGGTGACGTAATAGGGGCGTTTATAAGGTTTGAGCGTTCCGTGAGTTAGATTGACATGATGAAGTCAATTTCATGATAAACGACGGGACATTTGCGGTGTCTCGATGAATCAATTGTCTCGGAATGACCCCACTGCCGAGGGACAAATAGCTACTAGGGTCATCGCATGAGGTTATTTGTCAATTTCTTGTTATTGGTGCGCGTTTACTGCTTTTCATGTTTACACTTTTACTATGTAGTATATCAATGTCGGAATAAATTATGTTTATTAGACGTGAGGTTTCCCTTTCAATGACTTTCAATTTGGTTTTAATTAGTGCTATATATACCGTTGAACAGTATTGGTTAGTAAGTTTAATACCAGACAGAAACTCATCTAAAACTACACAACGAGCTTCGTAATACCGGTTTCAAAAAGAGTCTATTCAAAGAGAAAATTAGTCTGGCTGTCACAATGAGTGATTTGTAAGTGAATAGGGCCTTGCGCGTGCGCAATTCACGGTAGATAGCCCACTGAATATGCACGCGCGTGCGCAGGCGCTGACCTGCATAATGTCAGTGATTAATCCTTTACTAGTCTGTCGGCCGGTGGGTCCTTCGTTTTATTAGCTCTGATTGTCGACGCTGTAAAGCGTGGAAAGAATTTAAACGACAAGTTTTGTTTTTATGCATTTTAATCTGCAATTTTTGTACTTGCTTTTAATCTTTAGATAAATTATAATGCACAACGAAAGCCGAAACAAAAGAAAACGTAATAAATGCTTTTTAAAAAGAACAAGGAAGCATGAAGAGAAAAAATTACTATCTAATCTAATTAATTATCTTATATCGACAAGAGGCAACAGGAAACTGGAAAAAGAGAACTTTGATTTAGATATAAGTAGCTACTTAATTCTTATGTTCGGTGGACTTTTAATACAACATTAATGAATAGAGTACTTCACACAAGCAAACCCAACAGGCGCCGTCGCTCAACGCACGTCAATGCAAAACGGAAATAGAGTCAAGGTTTTGTAAAATAACTCAATTTTATTCGTGTGTAAATGAATACGGAATCATGAAAGGTGTGGGTGCCGGTGAAATTACAGACACAGACATAACAACTGTATGCCTTAGGTTGACGCAGAGTATGCATTTTAGGGCACGTTTCTAACGAACTTGACCTGCAAGGTAATGCTTTATTTTAGGTGATAGTAACCACTTAACATCTGTTAGTTTAGCAAGTCTTATAAAAGATTTACTGCCACGCGTGTGTCATTAAACCATTTTGGCCGACGGGAAACTAAATTATATGAATACAGTGTAAAAGGCAAACAATGAGCTTGAAAATTTGTAGCTATAGGTTAAATTTGTAATTAGGTCTATAAAAAGCATCATTATTTTGGTTTGAAGAGCTGTAATATATTTGACAGCATATACAGGGTGTCCCAGAAGTCTACGTCAAGCCAGAACTGGGTGATAGACAAAGTCATAGTAGTTATCAGAAAAATATAAAAAAAAATCTATTTCATATATTTTCAAAATTATAGGCATTTCATAAAAACAAGATCTTTTAACTCTCGTTCCTACAAATCTGCATTTATTTTTATTTTTGTAATCCTTGATGATGCTTTTGTACATTGTTGCCTAAAAATTAAAGCCAACTGCTCCAGCTTGGAAAAAAATTCCACGTATTGCCCAACTAAGTATTCAAAATTAATACTTAAATAATATTTTTTTTATATTTTTCTGATAACTATTATGACTTTGTCTATCACCTAGTTCTGGCTTGACGTCGACTTCTGGGACACCCTGTATATAGCATTTGACACAAGGAACCAGATACTACTTTAAATATTATTTTGTAAATACATACATATAATACAATAAAACAGCCGGACACAGAACAATCATGTGTTCATAATAACACAAATGTTTGTTCTCAGTGGGAATCTAACCCACAATCTGCAGCGCAGAAAACAGTGAGATGTGACGCTTGTCAAGTGTTGGCGACGCCCTAAAACTTGACGCATTGAATGATAATGGAATGAAATACAAATAAACCGTGGTTCATTGCCAACCGGAACTGAAAGCGAGACCTTTCAAACGAAACCATAGCATCGCATCGTGTTAATGAGATTTTAACTCGACGGCCACTCAGCGCTATTATCGGGTCACATTTGTTTGGCACTTGATTAATGACTTTACATGATACCTCAAATTAAACAAAATCTACATGATTGGTAACCACGAAATAACACAGCAAAATTTGAGTAGGTACCATAGACTGTTTAGCCTTTTGCATCGGACAGGAAATTTCAAAATTAGATCGAAAGAGACAAAGCACGATGTAACTATTTCGAAGTGACACCGAGCATATTAGAAGTACAAGAATTCCATTTTCAAAATCGAGCTCTCAGTTTGTTCGCCTAATTATCTGTACCGTGAGCTCACTCCAAACAGGCCCGAACAAACCAGAACAGACCCGAACAATGAATACGATGGCACTTTCGTACAAATCCGGAATACGTTAGTACAAAAAAATGGAAAACAATGCTATCTGTCAAGCACGATAGCAACGGCAAATTTGGCCTTTTTGTTTGACATTTTGCAATCGTGCTATCTATATATGTAATGTATTATGTATATTAAGTATATCAGTCATCTAGTACCCAAAACACAAGCTCTGCTTAGCTTGGGGATAGATGATGCTGTATGGATTGTCCAGCATTATTATTATTATTATGTTATTTGATATTTTGGACTTCGTGGTGACTATAGTGATACTTAATCTGTGGACTTAAGACTGATGACGTAGGTAACTGGTAAAATGGTAAATAGGTAGTATAGGTAGCTGTAGATAGGTGTGTTAGTAGAAAGTACTTACGGCATCGTGATGGAACTGTAAATTGCGTAACATCTACTCACTCTTTGAACTTTTCTCTAACCTCAATCGTAAATGTCAGGTACATTCAGTAACAAAACATGAACATCTGATAAATAAATAAATATATATTGGTAGATATTTACGCAACGCTCTTCAGCCCCGAACTAAGCAAAGCTTGTACTACGAAGATTTTCTATAGTGAAATCTGTCATATTTGACAATTGCAATAGGAATTATAAGAATTTAACAAACATCTATGTTTTTCACACAAATTTTTGTTCTTGGTAAGAATCGACCCCACAATCAATAGCGCAGAAGTTTGAAGTACTACTAACTGAGCTGTGAGGGCTCTCAAATGCTTTATTCAATGATACTTCCAAGTTTTTATTAGCTCCAGGGCTTGTTACCTCATGGTCAAAATATTAGCTAATATTTGAAGATTTGCCTTGGCTCATAAGTAAGTTTAAAAAGGAAAGTTACCATTTATCAGCATACTTTAATGAGAAAAAAGTGTCAGTCAAAAACTCAAATTGTTGGTCACTTTTTGTTGCTGACTGTACATACTCACCAAAGTGATTAAGCTAGGCATTTACTATATGATCTTTGTGAGGGTACATAATATTTATTTGCAAAACATTGCTACCGATATATGTATCTACAATAGTAAGTATTTGTACAAAATACATCTGATACAGTTGAGTTATCTGCAGACTATTACAAATGATCTACAGATTGCTTAAATATCCAAAATCATAATTACTTATTAAAATGTTTATTTTCCAATTCCTAGTAATTAATTGATGTTAGTAAAAGCTTACAAAAGCCTTTACAAAATAAATAAATAGGATTGAGAATAAAAAAAACAAGTTACTACTACTAACAACTAACATAACAACTCTAAAAACCTATTGTCACCAACAAAATTTTGTCATCATCTCATGCTAAGGGCTCTAATAATATTACCGCTAAATCTGTTGCCACATCTTTTTGTTGGCATAGCAGTGACAGTGACAGAAATATTTATACAACCTTTAGAGAATCAAACAATATAGAAAAGTTATACCGATGAAGAAATAAGAGTTCTCGACATCAAAGTCGAGCGCTCTTGAAGCGCTTGACACGAGATAATGGATTTTAAAAATTATTTGCAACATTAATTACGACCTATTGCTTTTACAATAAAGATACTTTTACCAGCATTGTAAGTACTCTGTTCTGATTGGTCAACGTTGCATTAACTCTAGATAAATGGCAAGTGGTTTCGAAAGCGCCCTTTGCAATGACCTATAGAAAAATTTCATAAAGTGGAGCGCAGCTGTGACAAAGTTTGCTACCCATCATGTGGTCCCAAAGCCTTGGTGGTCCCGGTTTCGGACAGGAACTCTCTATTAAACTCTTTGTAAAGGTCTTGTCTTTTTAGTTGCTTCTAGTTATCTTACTCATATCTCTAGTTGTTACCGTTTTTTATACCATTTGCTGGTGGAACGATCATTACCTATAGCAAAAAAACCGGCCAAGTGCCAGTCGGACTCGCGCACAAAGGGTTCCGTACCATTATTTATAATAAAAACGGCAAATAAATCACGTTTGTTGTATGAGAGCCCTTAACTCTATTAGATATATATCTGGAACTCTTCTTTGACGACCGATGTGGCGTGGCGGGCGAATGTCCGCCTGCAACCTCCTGCGTTGCGGGTTCGATTCCCGCCTTGGAATAAATGTTTGTACGATCTGCAAATATTTATTCCGGGTGTTCTGGGTATTTTCTATGTATAATAAAAAAATATCTATGCATGTAGTGTATTGTATTAAATATATCAGTCATCTAGTACCCATAACACAAGCTCTGCTTAGCTTGGGGCTAGATGATGCTGTGTGGATTGTCCAGCATTATTATTATTATTAATCTACTACTAAACTGGTTGTACCTATTTAAAGTAAACTAGGATTAGATATAATTCATGACTCGGAATAGCAAGAGGCTATCATATAGATCACATGAGCAAAGGCGAAGTTATTTATTCATCTCGACGATAACAAGAACCTTGTGTTCCACGACTCTACGCAACATAATCAAATAGAAATTGAATTCACACTTGGATGACATTTGTGTAACTCTCTTAAAGTGGTAGACATAATAATATGTAAGCAAACTTTGAACACTTGGTAACTGTAGGCATCCATTTTTAGGATTCCGTACCCAAAGGGTAAAACGGGACCCTATTACTAAGATTCCGCTGCCTGTCCGTCTGTCACCAGGCTGTATCTCATGAACTGTGATAGTTAGAGAGTTGATGATGTATTTCTGTTGCCGCTATAACAACAATACTAAAAAACAAAATAAAATAAATATTTAAGGGGGCTCTCATAAAATAAACATGATTTTTTCGCCGTTTTAAATATAGATAATGGTACGACACCCTTCGTGCGCGAGTCTCACTCTCGCACTTGGCCAGTTTTTAAATATAATATTAGGCTGATTTATATAAAACTGTCAGTCGATCTTTTAAATGCAGTAACTTATTTATTGCACTCACTAGAATAACTCTAAAAATTAAAACAGTTGTTGCCCATCCTTGATTTATATAAATGTCAAATAAATGCCAAATCTTGTATCGCCTTGCATAATATAAATCTGTGAAAAAATAAACAATGCTTAAACTATTGCCATTTCTTACCAACAGGGTTTTATTGGCAATTTTTAAATTTAAATAACGTTTATAAGTATGGCGATTAGGTATTTACTTACAAAAGTACCAGCACAAGATATATTTCGATATATTTATTAGACGGCGCACTGTAGTCGATTTCAAGAATCGTTGAACCATTGAAGCATATAATTGGCTCTAAACATTACATTACACATAACTTGTAAAAATATTGGCTATAGTTTACTATTTAACAGTAAACGGTCTACAATTCTACCTAAGACATTCGTATATATTATTCATATACGGGGTCAATCTATTATATTCTATTGGTTTCTATTTGTTTTACCTCAGCTTGTTTTTAAGTATCTGTCTCCAGTTCTATTTTACTATTCAAAAACCTTTCTGAAGAACATTGATGACATGATAAACTACCACATAAAACAGAGGTTTTTTACTATCGACCACGTGCTTGGTTATACTTTTTTGTTATAGGTAGGTATGTAGTCTTAATATAATATTACTAATAATGGGACTATAAAATTACATGATATATTAGTTTATTTGTTTTTATAGTGCTAACCTGCACTTCAATACACAATAAATATGATATACATGATATATTATTATAGTCCAATTCGTTTTATAGGAAATCGACAAGCTGGCGAAACGAAGTTTAGGCACAAGTAAAATAATAAAGTTCCAAATAACTACAAGCAAATAATTTCATAATTTACTGTTATTATTATTTGTTAATATTTTAAGATGACCCATATAAATCCAAATATCGGTTTGAAGGGTGTGGGTGCTAGAGAAACTGTGGTAACTGCTTTCCATCAGGTGGCCCGTAAGCTTGTTTGTCTACTTTGTTATATAAAAAAAAATTTAGGCATATGAGGCTTAGTACGTATGCCTCAGGTTGATAGACGCAGAGCAATGCACCGTAGGTCGCGTTCGTAACGATTGTGACCTGCAAGTCATGTTTTGTGATAGGTCCGGTCCATCAGCAAATGGTCCAAAATTGTGATATCAAATAAAAAAAAATTACACCTCTCAAACATTGAAGACGCTGGAAACACGTGAGAATTTAAAGAATGTGCTGGAAGAAATACTGTTAACCTTTTTATCCAGCTAGATTGTAGAAAACGTCTACAGTACGACGTCATGGCTATTGGAAATTATCGCGGTTGACTCGTCTTGCTCCGATGACATAGTGGCTAGCCGAGATTACAGAACAGTAGGCAATAAATAGGTGCGTAGTGGCTTAGGGTTGCCACAAACAAATGATCTTTTACACTGACCACATTAAAAAGTCAATGAATGATGAAATACTTCGTAAAGTGTTAGAAACAAAACGTGTAACACGTGATATAATTATATAATCTTCGTAAAAGAGGTCTCACGAAGAAGATATTCTAACTCTGAATTATGTAAAACTTGGTTTTTCTGAATAAAACATTCAGATTTATTTTGAATTATAACGATCACTTGGCTGGGCATTAACCTCAACTATAGAATCTCACTTCTAACGCCCTTCTTCCTTCCTCCTTCTTCTAACAAATCTTTTGTTAGAGGTTTGATTAGAGGATAATCTTCTAATAATAAAAAGATTCATGAGGAAAATTTATCTTATGACCAAGTATCGGTTATACGCTACTTTATGTCCTACTCATTGCTGGTATTGCAATTATGCCAATGATTTCTTTTGGGAGGTTGGAAGTATACATCTGGTCTATAACCAGTGCATATTATCACTTACTTATGGAGCTGAGACGTGGTCATTCATTAACCATTGATCTTTTAAACAAGCTCGAAGTCACACAACGGGCTATTGAGAGAGCTATGCTAGGAGTTTCACTTCGAGAAAGAATCAGAAATCTAGAAATCCGTAGAAGAACCCATGCCACCAACATAGCTCTCAAAATTAGTAAACTGAAATTGCACAGGCAGGCCATACAGCTCATAGAACCAACAACCGCTGGGATTATAGTCTCTCGAATGGTGACCACAAACCAAAAGACCATTGACATTATTAGGAACACAGGAAAGCGAAGGGTAGAAATGTTTTAAAATCGTATTTCCTTGAAGGGTATGCGGAGGCCTATGTCCAGCAGTGGATTTCTACAGGTGGTTGATGATGATGGTGATGAAGTACATTTCGTCGTGGAATTCGACAACCCTAGTATAACTAGCTTACCAACTTTCGCGACTCGTCCCAATAATACAAGTGACCTCTTACATAACATCTGTATTATCATTATAATCATCAGACTGAAGACGATCACTGCTGGACATGCCTTGCTGAAACATTTTTATAAAAAATTTTAGCATTCTCCGTCCATTGATTGAAAGCCATTTAATCTGGGATTTGGTAGTTTACACAGTTCATTCATACTGTCTATTAAATACTAGTGGCTCGTCCCAACTTCGCACGGGTTTTAAGTAAGGATCTCTATTTTTTTTAAATATAATATAATTATATCACCCTGGAGTAGTGTAGCTTCCCAACGGTGAAAAATTTTTTCAAATCGGTCCAGTAGTGTTGGAGCCTTTTCAATGCAAACAAACAATCAAATCTTTCCTCTTTATAATAATAGTAAGTATAGATATTTGAAGTATGTATCTATTACATATTTGTGTAACATTATTTCGTACATAAATATAAATAATATACTAACTACTGCAAAATGTGGATATGGACCAAATGTAATATTTGGACGTACCTCTGACTACCCCTTGAGATATCCTTAAAGAATTTCGAATACGTACTTGGTACTAAGAAATATGAGGGAATATCTACCGTGCCTTTAAATCGTGAATTAGTGGGGATTAAAGTTGTGAAGCTATTTTTTTTTAATTTCTATAATATAAACTAAAACAACATCCAATATTCATATACCTCCAGTATAATAATTATATAGTAGGAAGTAGGATGCGAGTTTAATTAGGTAATTTAGCTGTCTCTCTTTTGATTATAATACTTTTGACTGCAATTCTCTAGCACAAAAGTATTGTTAGGTTTATTTTCCAAGCTACTCAAAATACTTATAATTGTTTTATCACATGCTAGAACTTTATGTTTTTGTTGATTAAAAACCTTCAATCAAACCTCAAAACATTTTTTTTTTATAATGCTGGACAATCCACACAGTATCATCTAGCCCCATGCTAAGCAGAGCTTGTGTTATGGGTACTAGATGACTGATATACTTAATACAATACATTACATACATAGATATTTTTTATTATACATAGAAAACACTCAGAACACCCGGAATAAATATTTGCAGATCGTACAAACATTTATGCCAAGGCGGGAATCGAACCCGCAACCTCTGCGTCGCAGGCGGACATTCGCCCGCCGCGCCACATAGGTCGCATTTGTTATGTTAATATTTAGCGTTGTAGGCAAGCGAATGCTAAACAATTTTGATCAGAAATAGTTTCTTAACGATAACATTTTATGATCTTCTTGCAAAATCCTATATTGAGTAGGCGATAAAAATCTCACAGCGTAAACATTTTAGTAAAACGTGCTAGAACCTTCGATCGTTTCTGAGACAAAGGTTGATATCGTAATGAAATTTAGATTATAATGTTGCAGAATATATCTATACCAATTATAAGAATTCTTGTCCTGTCTGACTGACTGACATATAGACAGTTTTTGTCTATTCGTCTTGGTTATGTGTAATGAAAAAGGAATTCTCGAAATTCAACTCCTAAAGGTAAAGAGGGTGTTGAAGTTTGTATGAAAAAAAATATTATTCAATTCAATTCAAACAAAAAAATTTTTGATTTTACGGTGCCGTCCGAAGTAGAAATTCTACTATCATACCCAATGCGATTCAAATGTCAACACAATACGATTACGCATAATGTTAAATTTAGTCGTGCTAAGCCTCCAGGATGGATTTATGACACGAAGCAGGAATGACAAAGGGCAGGTATCATAACCGTTGCAGCTACAAGAAAAAGATCTTGGGAGACACTTTAACTTTATGAGTTGGTTTGATATTTTTTAAGCTTTATAAAAAACTATATTACTTATATTTTTACCTTTTTTATTAAACAGGTCATTCATAGGCAAAAGTATCTTTACTTCACCATCTCAAATAGATCACCTTATATTTATGTATGGATAAATAGTTATTTATCTCCAAAACAAAACTTTGATTGAATTACAAAATAAATCAATCTGATTGGTGAAGTTTCATCTTTCTAACGGTTCATCACGTTTCATGAATACCTACTGACTGGGCAGCTATGTGATTTATTTATAAACTCTCAGCTTTCCTAGATATTGCGTGATAAAAATGAGTAAATAATAGGTATTCAAAAATGGTTCTATAACTCAATCAAAACTGTCTAAATAACAATATTATCCTTTTTTATGTTTAAATTTATCGTAATGATTGTAATTAATCGCCTTTTTTATCATAAACTACACGTACTTGTACCGTATACCGGGTGTAATAAGTGTTCCCTTGAAAACTTGAGTTGTTTCGTTATTTTAGCCTAGTAGGGAATTCAACTTTCGCATTGAACAGTAGATCTTTAGTGCTTACAGTATTTGTTTCATATAAAAGTTATTCATGTTGATATGTGACCTCTGAAACTTTCGTGAGTGGTCTTATTACAACCTGTATAAGTAACATAAAAACTAACGTTGCACGTAGGTATGGAAGTATACTACTATGGAAGTATACTTTGCTAAGGCTTGTCTCGTTAGTTACTTGAGGGTATAAACTTACTTCACCACTGTATCATTAGAGAAAGATTTCATCAGATTTCAACAATTCACAAACGTAATCTTCTGTTGTGGACCGCATGCCGCTATTAAGTGTGTACTTTGATAAACTATCGATTGTCAATTTGGTGATAGTTCAGCCGTTTTGTTATTATTATTTAGTGATAGTCTGTATTCCAGCCGGCCTTGTCCCATGGCCGACGACACACGGGCACCCGTTATAGCCACACAGAATGCGTGGGCGCGCGATCTTTCTCTACTACGAGAAGTACGGGATTTGCTCAAAACACTCGATAGACGCGCACTAGTGGATCGTTTTACACTCCTACTTTTCAGCCAACACCAAGAATTCTGCCTAATTTTCATGGTTTCTTATTGCAATGTAGTGTAGTGATATGTGAAGTGATGAAGTACTTTCAGTTTTGTTTAGTGTTGTTGTACAGGTAATCTTGTTTTCTGTCTTCCATGTAGCTCAGACACACTCTTACTATAATCATAGTTCAGTCAGTATTTGCAAAGAATTTCTTTGAATAGTTCTCCTTACCATCTTTTTTTATTAAAACTTAGGTAACTATCAATAGAGGCGTTATGCAGTTTGCCGAATCATTGTATTTTGTGTAGTGTGAATTTTATCACGTTTATGTAAGACGGTTGCATTGAGGTCAAATTATCATAAGGTCAGATTGAGGTTCGCATTCATTGAGTCAAAAATATTTCGCTCAAGGTTGTAATGGAGCGGTCTTTTATACAAGTTAGCTCTAGAATTCTGAATAAAAAGCTCGTAAAATGTTTACGGCTTTATTGTGATAACCTTTTGTAAATTATGGTCAAAGATTTGTAGCCTGACACACGGTTTTAAACGTTTCTACCGCGTCTACATTTGCAACGAATTGACCAGCGACATCTTTGGAGTTCTAATGACGAATATCCAACATTGTATAGGTATTAAGTTTCCAGCCCCATAAAATCCTGTAAGGTTACATTTACCCAGAAAAAAGGTCGTCAAACTCAGACGAGTGCATGTGGGAAACTGGTGTACTCACTTTCTTATACAACAAAACTAACATTGCTTTAATTTATGATGTACCTCTTGAAGAATGATGGAAAAACCACTTATTCGCTATAAATAAAAAGTTTAACTTCGATCCATTCAGTAGTCAACATGCATAAACATTACAAGCATAAACACAATCTTTCGTATTATATATTCGTCTGGACATCAATTGATTTCAGACTTTATAGGCTGAATACACTTGTTTTTTGAGTATTTATCCTGTAAATATTTATTGTAATGCCGTGACATTTTTTTGAAAGTTGACAGTAAAAGACATTTCGCGTAACTATTTTTGTAGAAACTTCAACCCCGCTGCATCCCTTTAGGCGCAGAATTTTTTTAATTCCGTTATCAAGGCTCTGATTTTATTGTAGCATATAGGGTAACGAGCCTAGATAACGGCAAGATAATTCAGTATCAAACTTAACTTCGGACGCACGTTAATAAATAGTAGACATTAAACGCTTACAGCGTTTGTATGGACAACGTACCGACTTGTTTAACCTTAAACCAGTATGTAGTGATGGTCCATTATGCGCGTTGTGCAATCTTGTCTCGGGGGACCAGTATGCGACCTTGACAGCCGGACCGGTATTTACGAGTAGTGACAGAATGTAGAGCACACGATGACGTTATTTGTAGGAAAATACTTCCGTACCTATCTTTTTTCTCCCTTCAAATGTCAATTTTTTTAATAGGAAATTGGATTGTAGTGGTAATTCTGCAATTTATATTTTGGAAGTAGAAGTTTTAGTTCATTAATTTGTGGTCGGAACTAAGCAGTAAGTTTCTTGCCGAATCTTCTAGACTTGGTCAAACGGATTTTAAACTACATATTAATATTTTATTAGTTTTTATAGTGCTTACCTGCACTTAAGGAAATCACAAAGATTTTATATCATCCCAAAAATCCCGTATCAAAGGGGAAGGTCGTGGGTTCAAATTCCACTCGAGGAAATAGTTTTTGGGATCATATATAATCTTTACATTATTATTGTTTTGTTCCACGACTTCTGTTTCTTTGCATGGTATAAAAGCTACAGGTTATGTTCTCGTAAATAGCTTATCTAGATAAATGCTTTTAATATTGAATTTAGATAAATTTGCCGATTTGTTATGCATGGTTTCGGTGAAATCAATCGTAAAACATTTGATAAGTTTTGTTATTATGTATGGAGGTTAATGTTCCCGTGTGATAAATAAATAGAAATATATACACTATTGTAATAATAAACCAGTCTACTGCGTAACGTATACTAAAAAATTAAACAAAAATATTATTATAAATAGGTATGTATTTAAATTAGACAAAATTCAAAACCCGATATTCCTTCGCATTGGATTCCTGTTTCATTTTCACTGGTTTTCTTCCTTATCTTTAATTAAATGTTATATTTTGTTTAGTTCTCACATAGAAAAATATGAAAACCATTAGCTAAAACGGTAATGAGCCATGGGCACAAACGTATAAAAACATAAAACTGCAGTAAAACAGACTTCAAGTTATAAAGTTTTATTAACTTTCACTTACATAAATAACTGCTAAGGCAATGAATGTATTTACTTTGAACCACAGCTTGATGTTTTTTGTCTATTTTTCTTTGGTAATAAGTCATCTCAAAGCAGTACTCAGTAATTAGTTAGAAGTTTCGACTGTCGGTACAACTTTGTGTTTGATTTGAAACGTTTTTGCTTCTAATGACCATCCCTGTAAAGATGCATATTCACTAAGTCTATAACCAGTTCACGGTGAAGAAGCAATATGAAGAGTAGGTGGCATATCGTAATCACAAGTCATTAGCCTAAATAATTCCACTGGATATAAATCTCCCCCCATTTTGGGGATTATACCATAGCCACCATGCTTGACAGTCGGACTGGTGACCGTTGTTTTGGTGTTCAATTAACAGGAGCTGATGCGTTCCCTAAGTTCACCTATTAAGACAGCTTATGTGATGTAAGAGTCCAATTCTAGCATAACTCCATGTCGTGGTATTTATTTATTGTTCAGTTTTTGTCCACCACCAGAAGAGACACGTAAAAGATGATAAATAATAGTGTAATTTTACGCTTGCTCTTTCTTTGTTTCATTCTGCTGGCCTCACAGCTCAGTTAGTGCCCTGCCATCTGTGCTGTAGGTTGTGGGTTCGATCTCCACTTGTACATTTGTGTGATGAAAATGTTTGTTCTCTGTCTGGGTGTTTTATTGTATTCTAAGTATGTATTTACAAAAAAAAAGCTAGGTGGTCAGTACTTTCTTCAAGTTCAAAATGTATAGACCTCTCCATCCACTTTGATGGACATTGGCCCTTAGGCGGCCTAATGGCTGGCTGATGGCTCGGCACTTACTGACATTTTAGTGCTGGTTATTAATATTTATTGCGAATGCCACGATATTTCGCCTTTAATTTGATGGGGGTGTATCGGTTCGTTAGGGTTCGGCATGTCATAAAATG
The DNA here is from genome assembly GCA_947095575.1 of Electrophaes corylata. Lineage (NCBI taxonomy): Eukaryota > Metazoa > Arthropoda > Insecta > Lepidoptera > Geometridae > Electrophaes > Electrophaes corylata. The sequence goes on along the minus strand of OX352711.1, from coordinate 8,665,291 downwards.
TAGTACTTAGTTTTATGACAACAACGCTCACTAAAGTCTTTCGCTTGGAAAACATCGTAATAAAAAGATGACGCCATTTTTCGTCCTAAGCATATCTTCTAAATATATAAAACTAACTAAAGGCGCGTGACTTTTCCGCGTGAAGTTCATTTCATATAACCATCAACCTCTGTTGTATCTGTTTAGGGGTTGAATTTTGGAAAAACCTTTCTCAGTTCGCACTAAGACAAAGCCATAGTGCGAAATAATTTATTCTAACGAATACATACATAGGTTAAAATAAATTATTTATGTCTGTGTACTTTACATGTTATTATATTTTAATATATGCACTACTAATAACCAATAGCTCAATTGTAACTCAATTCTCTACATAGTTTGTATTTCTGTTTCAGGAATTTGGAAGCCGCTATTTATTTTTGCTGCGGGTAAGTTTATTTCAAAGTTATTTTATGCTTATTAAAATGTGCTTTATTATTATATTATGTAACCAAAATATTAAGTTAAACATAAGCTTCATGCTACTACATACTACTACTCATACTACCGTGAGCCCTACCGTAAGCACTCATAGCACGACTGCAAACCGTCAAAACTGTTTTAGATTTATTTGTACTAGAAGTCAATAATTTCGTAATACGAACAACGGCTTCCGGATTTGTACGAAGATGCCCACGTATCCATTGTTCGGGTATGTTCGGGTTCGGGGTTTCATAACACATTTTCTCAATTTTGTATTTCGAACACAGCTAAATGTTAAACATCCGTACCGTGACCCTCCAAATACATGACATTTGGAGGCTTACGGTACGGGCTATGAATCAAATGAACAACCGAGTTGACGGTAGCTATCTTATACTTAATGCTATCAGATATACCCACACTTTAAAATATATTTTTTTATATGTAGATAAAAGTCACGCCAACACTGCCGTGTACAATGGGCAGTCTGGTTACCTACGTCATGCCTCTCACGACACTGCACGACCTAATGTGCCGTTTGCTGTCTCTACTTTCGCTGCAACGTGTAATTGATTGTCATGAGTTTATTTGCTTACTGGCACATTAGGCCACTTCGACAACAACAAACTGTACGTGGTGGGTTCGATACCCACCCAGAACAAACATTTGTGTGATGAACATAGATGTTTGTTCTGTGTCTGCGTATTCTAAGTATGTATTTACAAAACTATCAGCTATCCAGTTGTGAAGTTCTAATACAAACTTTAACGCCCGCTGTACCCGTTCCAGGGTCGTATTTCGGCAATTTCTTTCTTTGTTCAGGGTTTGTTCATCTACGCACCAAGATGAATATACCTTGAACATTTCTAGTTTTGGTTGTGTGTTTGTCTGTACAACACTGTGTTGTATACATAACCTGTCAAGTATAATTAATTTGGTAGAGATTGGCGGACATTTAACTTGCACTATGAAAATCATATAGCTCATAGAGTACTTTTACATATACATACGGTAGCGTATGTATATGTAAAAGTATTCTACCCACCGTATAACACCCAGATACAGAAGAAACATCTTTGTTTATCACTATAAATGTTTGTCCTCAATGGAAATCGAATCCACAAACCACAGAGCTAAGTTAAATAGTAATAAATGTTGGGTCGCACTGTAATGGAAAACATTCAGAGAAACACCACGGCTTAGTCAATAGATGGTATAAGTACAGTCGTACAAGTAATTAGTAAACTATCTTTTCTCCTTATAGGCACTAATTGTACACTTACTACAAAAGGAAAGTTGCCAATTACACGAATGAGTGCTCTACAAAAATACATGGCTTTCTTCTATGGTGCATTGACGGCTAACGGCTTCTATGGCGTTACTCTACCGTGTGATGGTACCACCATGTACGGTAATAGAGCTATTTATTTTGATCATTTCAAACCATTTTTATTAAATAATCTGCAGACCGGTTGCAAACTGTTTGTGGAGATAGCGCAAGTGATCCAAATCAGTACCAATCGGAAGCGTCTCTTAAACAGTGACTGTATTAAAAAAAAATATATATATAAAATAAAAAAATAAATAAAAAAAAATGATAAATATATTTTCTTTTCTTTCTTTCTTTCTTTCTTCTGTATTGACTGTGTTGACTGTATCCATCAATCCATCAATCCGTCAATCCATCAATCCATCAATCGATGGATCAATGCTGATCGATAACCATATCTTCAGCACTCAGCGTCCCCTAAAGATGATGGATTTGGATAAAACTATTACACGTTATGTCGATTGCACATTTTGCAGGATCATTAAGGCCGCGAGAACATTATGACCATGGCATATTGTACTTACATTTTGACGATGGAGCGTATTAACCCATGTACAATTTGACTTCTACTCGTTCGGGGGCGAAAAAGTTGCCTCAAATAATTTCAAAACATTATCTTGCAGTGAGTCATTTAGCATTTTCTACTAACTTGATGTTTAATTAACACTGAAGGATTACAAATAATTGGTAGAATTAAAACCATGACAACCAATCCTATTATATTAGAAGAGCACGCTTTGACATAAATAAATCAATATCACTATTGTTAAAATGAATAGCACCGCGTGTAAGCTTCTCAATTGATTTCAAAATCAAATAGAAATAAACAAAACAATAGCTAAAGTGGCTACTCACATTGTTTTCACTTTCACTAATGGTTTACCAATCTACCTTTTAACAGACGGAGTATATACAAATTTATTCATTGCGTGACTATTTGGATTTAATGGGAACTTATGCTTAAAAGAATATTTATAAGGTGCTTACGTTCGTCTGAGTTTCCATTTACAAATTAATACGAAATAATTGATAGAGTGATCGATGCGTGTTTTGACAACCGATCTGAGACCCAATTTTTTCGGAGCTGAGACGAGATTGAAACCAAAATTTTACTGTCAAAATGTTGGTGGTAGTACTTTCCCGACGAGACCTTCACATAGAGCCTCTCACTTTTATGTGTTAAGCATGGATTATATATTTACCTGTAAAAATTATGTAAACAATCCGCGGTTGTCCATGAATAATAAATATCGCTGGACATTTTACACAACGCCATCCTGTCCCAATCTAAGCAAAGCTTGTTCTTGTTCTATGGAAAATGATTAGATAGAAGAATTAATTATTTTTTACTTTACTAATATTATAAAGAGGAAAGGTTTGATTATTTGTTTGTTTAAATCGAATAGGCTCCGAAATGGACCGATTTGAAAAAATCTTTCACCGTTAGAAAGCTACACTATCCCCGGGTGACATACGGTATATAATATTTCAAAAAAAATTGGGATCCTCACTAAAACCCGTGCGAAACCGAGACGAGCCGCTAGTTCATACATAAATACATTCTAACATAAAATTTGTATGCTCAATAAAAATCGAACTGCAATGGGGCTTGCGAATCTATTTATCTATGCCTCATCTATGTTTTATCTATGGTGGTTAATGGGCCTAAAGTCTGGAATACATAACGTCGCGTGCGCACATGTTCCGCTTCCGATGTTGCCAGGGCACGTAAACAATGCTTATGAAGATACAATTTCGCTGTTGGCTGATTTTATGGTTTTACTTTTACAATGGTTTAATTGTTTTAAATTACCGGTGTATCTCATTCATTATTTGTGTATGTGTGTAGTGTAAAGTTACCAAATAAATAAATAAGTAAATTTAAAAAAATTGTGAGTGTTTAGGTCTTTTAAGAGTGTTTAAGTTATCCAAGAGGCAACGATGATGATGATGATGAATAGAAATAACGACCAAAGTCCTGTCTGACGCTTTTCCTGGATAGAAAATTAGTTTAGTTATCTAAAGAGGTAACTTTTGCCAGCCTTTGTGGCATAGTGCCTACGCGGTCGGTGATCTGAACTTTTTCTACCTAAAGTAAGTTAGAAACCGAGTTATTTTATGACTGGCCTCACAGTTTAGTTGATTGAAGTTCTGCCTTTGCACTGTAGGTTATGGATTCGATCGCACCGAAGATAAGCATTTGTGTGATGAACATAGATGTTTTTTGAAGTAATACTTCTTATGCTACTTCCAACAAGGTTGCGTTAAACGTTTAACACTACCATGGAGGAGGTATGAAAGCAATGTTCTTTCTTTCTCTCATAGCCAGTTACGTTTTGTATATCAAAGAAGTTTTACTTCAGTCGTGTGGTCTAAAGCACACTGGTTTTCTCTGTCTGAGATTTATAATGTATACTAAGTATGTCTTTAGACAAGTATAGCAAAAAATGTATACGAGTATATGTCATCTGGTTCAAATAGCACAAGCTTTGCTTAGTTTGGGGCTAGATGTTGCTATGTGGGTTTGAACTCATCACAAATATTCATAAAAGGTATTCTCTTTACTAAAAAAACAATTGCTGCCTGAAAATAAATAAACAAGTAAAATGATTGTCGTGAAAGGTGATAATCGTATCAGTAATTTCGTAAATCCAAGCGGAAAACATTGTTATGAAAGATTTTCCCATCAATATCTACAAATATATAAAATACAGTCGTAGTAACAATAAAATATTGTTGTAGCATGATCGACGTCAGCCGGAGTTATCACGACAGGGCGACGACACCTGTAGCGTTGCGTGCCAAACCATCCGAATACCACACATTAGTTACATGTCTTGTAATTTGTTACCAAATCCTATCCTTCTTATTATACTAGCAGATAGATAGAAAAAAGTTTTGGGCAAATATAAGTGTACGGTGATTATAGTGGTGGAACCGGAAAACGAAGCGTAGGACGTCCTACCCGATGGGCTGACGACATTGTTAGGACCACGGGTAGTCGATGGATGGTTTTCCATCTTCCCCCGGTCCTTCGTTCTTCCTGGAAACGTATGGGTGTGGCCTATATCCAGCAGTGGACTTCTACAGGCTGTTGATGATGAAGTTTACGGTCTGGATTCGAAAGCTGGTTTGTTAAATCACTCCACCTTGTAGTTCACTGCATATATTTTATACTAGCAGCCGCCGCGATCTTGCTCACGCATATTTAGGCGCTATGCTATGAGCAAAATTTATGGCTCTTTTTCTTTATGATTTTTTTGATATTCACCTTTGTTGCTGTATTTTGCTGGGGTATAAAAAGTAATCCATATTTTAGTACACGAACTATATTTATTCTAGGTTTCATCCGAATTGCTCCAATAGACAGAGCGTTATTGAGCCACAATCATCCAAACAATTTATAATATATTAGTAGGATTTGTAGCACGACAATGGCGACCAAACCAGTCGAAGTAATAATTTATTATTTAAATTTACATAAAAATATCAAATTAATTCGTTAGTTTAGTGCGTCGTTTACTACTGCATTCACCTTTAAAATACATGACATACATTTTGCAAACGTTTGAATGACTTCAAGAAAGGCAGTCAATAACATTGTGCAAAGTTATTAATACTTAGTTACCATTTCATCAATTCCACAAAACAAAACGACCAATCAATTTTATAGTAGAAAATTGGCCAATCAGTAACTATTTCCTGATATTACGATATTATAAATCATCTATCTATACCTACCTACCTATACCAATTAATAAGAATCTTTGTCCTGATTGAGTAGCTGACATATAAACAACGCACAGCCTAAACCGCTGGTCGTAGAGACTTGAAATGTGCATAGTAATTCGCCTTAGTGCGTGGAGGTGTATTATGAAAGGAATTTTCGAAATTCAACCCCTAAACGGGTACATTGGGAGTGAAAGTTTGTATGAAAATAATTTCACGCGAGCAAAGTCCTAGTCATCCATATCCTACTTAGAATCTTTGACGTACAGCTTAAACCACTGCATAAATTCGTCTTGGTGCGTAAGGATACTTGAAAAGGAATTCTTGAAGTTGCACCCTTAGCATGCTCTTTTCAATTTTCTAAAGCGGAAGGTGAATGTCAAGGAGAAGGTCGTAGGTTCAAATCTACTCGAGGAAATAATTTTTAGGATAATTTATAAAATAAGTAAGCACAAAAGGACAATGGGCAAATATGTATGGAATTGAGTTTAGTTTATGGATGGAGTTTGCTCTAAGATGACGTCGAACTAGTAGCCGTTAAGACTGAATATTAGTATGCATGCGTTTCATTGAGGGTTTCAATGAACCAGCAATGTTCAGAACTTATAAGTCTTATTATCTTCGAACGGACAGTTGCAACAACAAAGCTGTCATAGCAATAGTTGTTCCGGTTGAATAGACCTATCCAACGATATACATTTTATTGCTATTGGAGGGTGGTCCCAATTTGCCCATTGTCCTTTCTAAAGCTGTCAAAATAAGTACATGTAAATATAACACCTCGTTTTATTCAGTTTTGTGTAGATCTGTCATAATTTTGACCAATACCTACCGTTATTTGAGTCGTAACTGTCTTGGCACTATTGGCACTTATTATTTATTGATATCGTGTGATGTGTACCACAGTAAATGTCACAAGCGATTCATGAAGGGCGTGTCGTATCTAATAATGGTCTAATTCGAGGGGACTACCAGTAATAATTGAGTGTTTCCGCCTCCGTTACACAAGTCCGCTGGATATATTTGTGCGAGACGCATTTTACAGTGTACAATTTTGATCAACTAAATAAATAAATATTTCACTATGCCATCGATTCCCCAAACTAAGCAAAACCTGCAATAGGAGTACCAGATAAAATTGATTGAATACTTGTTTATAAGATAATGGATTTAACGACCGATGTGGCGCGGCGGGCGAATGTCCGCCTGCGACGCAGAGGTTGCGGGTTCGATTCCCGCCTTGGGATAAATGTTTGTACGATCTGCAAATATTTATTCCGGGTGTTCTGGGTATTTTCTATATATAATAAAAAATATCTATGTATGTAATATAATATTGTATTAAGTAGGTATATAAATATAAATATAAATAATGCCGGACGATCCACACAGCATCATCTAGCCCCAAGATAAGCAGCAGAGCTTGTGTTATGGGTACTAGATGACTGATATACTTAATACATTGTTGTCCAGCATTATTATTATTATTATTAATGATAATTTTGATAGTCAGCTCATTTGACAAAGTCATAAGAAAAAGTAACTTCACGACTTGAATATCCAGGCACGGTTAATATCGCCTAGATCTTTTAGTACCAAATAGTACCGGTTTAAGATTATTTGAGGATGTCTAATTAGGGTAGTCAGAGGTACGTCCCAATTATTACAAAATTGTCACATGCATCATTAGCTTGAAAATAAATTTGCAAGTCATATAAAAATACTGACCTTATACTGTTCAAGTATTTTCTTTTCTCTTTTCTTTGCCATAATCAAATAGGTACATTGGGCTCCTACGCCAAAATATCGTTTATCCGTTGTGTATAGGATACGCTGGTCTCAACTCGACCTATATTGTATTATGTAAATTTTATTCTCAGCCCGCTAGAAGCATAACTCGCAGTGTGCAAGCAAAACATTGCTATTTTCTTGCATTTTGTTATTGTACAATACAAAGTTTTCTATGTTTATAAATGTAACTCTAGGTCAAGTGCTGTGATAAAGCGATTTGGCTCTATGCCATCTTTTAGCACCACTATCTTTCTCGTTTTCTCATAAGTGGATTATTTACGTGGGAAAAGGACGTGTTAATGTTTTGTAAAGGACTCGTGACTATTCAGTTATGACTGATTTTCAGATGCTGTAATAACGTTTATTGATTGTATCACACTGTGTGTTTGTTAAGGTACTGCAAATTCGGTGTTAAAACTATATTTTAGGAAGTTTTTATTATACGACTTACTGATGGACCAAGCAGATGACCCACCTGATTTTGAGCGGTTTCCATAAAGTAACCTGTAATCTGTGGCTCAGGTAAATCTCTAAGTAAGAACAAAGCATTGCCGCATGCCAGGTTACTTAGAAGCGTCCTACGATGCGTTACTCTGCGTCCATCAAACTTGCGCGATATTGCTTTTTGACGACCGATGTGGCGCGTCGGGCGAATGCAGGAGGTTTAGGGTTCGATTCTCGCCTTAGGATAAATATTTGTACGATCCGCAAATATTTATTCCGGGTGTTCTGGGTATTTTCTATGTATAATAAAAATATGTATGCATGTAATGTATGCATGTATGTATGTAATGCATGTATTAAGTATATCAGCCATCTAATAGCACCCATAACACAAGCTCTGCTTAGCTTGGGGCTAGATGATTCTGTGTGGATTGTCCAGCACTATTATTATTAGAATGTTTCAGAGGTTCAGAGATTTCAGAGACCTTCAATATAATTAAGTGATATCAAAGGTCTTACGTATTAGCAACTTGTCATATTATTGCGTAAAATGTGGTAATATATTCTTAGTAAAACAGGGTCCACTCGGCTGTATTTGGTAATACGCTAATAAATACAGCCTGTAGGCAACAGAGGGTCGACAAACAGGTGGGTGGTATTTCATAAGATGTTAGTACATGAATAGTATTTCAAACTAGCTTTGTAAACTGTACCTAGAGCTCGACCGTAGTTGGAAATGAGCGAAGCGGAGAAAGTAATGAGATGAAAATGGGCGAAGTCCGCTTGCCACTTTTTCAGTCGAGCAAGTCTATGGAATTAAGTTTTGTGAGTCTTAGCTTAGGAGTGAATGATATCACTTGATCAATCCAATCTGCGGGATGAGTGATTAGGTGTCTTCAAGACTGTCCTCCTGCTTTACCGTCGGCTTCATCGTCACTTACCATCAGGTGTGATTGTAATCAAAGTATAGTCTAAAACTACTTTAAAAGTAGTTCAACCTCATTCCCTAAAGTTGGCTACACGAAGTTAATATAGACTAGCTTATACCCTACTAGACTAGCGTATATTTACTCGCGGTTAATTTAAATCACATCACAAATATTAAAACATTTGCATTTATAATAAATGGAACTCCGTTCCGACAGTGGTCGAGATCAAGTAAGGACCGGTTTCAGGTAGCTTTCGTCGTCATGTAATTTGAGAATTAGTGGATTATAAGGCGAGATAATAATGACACATTCTCACTTATCTTTGTACTCACCAAGTATTTCTCGCGGTTGCGGTGGTTGACCTCTTCGTAATGCTAAAGAAGAATCTAAAAAGGGTAATGCGAGACATGAGTATTATGCATGATTTTTTAGTGACAGGATCTTGTATTTTTATAATTGCTACTTGACACGAGATGGCGCTAGCAGTAACGCTTATTCGGTAGTTTAACTTGATATGTCTTTTACATGCTTTCCGATTTACAAAACATGAATTACTAATTACGAAAAATGACAAGATAAGCTATATGAAACAGTTGAGTTATCTACAACCGTTGCAAACGATCTAGAGATAGCTCAACGGATCCAAATCAGTGCCAATCGCAATCGTCTCGAAAGTTTCTTATCTATCACAATTATAAGAATCTTTGTCCTGACTGACTGGCATTATACAGACCACACACCCCGTAGAGACTTGAAATTTTCAGGGTATATTTGTCTTTGTGCGTAGGGGTGTGCTAAGAAAATCTATCTAGTACGCTTAGTAGTAAAAAACTGAAAGAATTCTTGAAATTCAACGGGAGTTGAAATTTGTATAAAAATGTTTTGCAGGCAAAGACAAAGTAGCATGAATCTCAGCCAATATGTTATTTTATTTATCCTTGAATCTAAACTTAATAATAAAGGGTATAATACTCTGCGCTGAAGGATATTTTCAAGCTCGTGTCCTGGAATACATGACTTACCTTCGATTTGCCAACGATATTCAGCAATTATTCAAATGCTATTTTCAGTCGCATTTGTTAGTAATTTTGAAAGCATTAGATGTGGTCACGTTCGTAGCTTAACGAATTAGAAATAGTAGAAATAAATCAAGCGTGGCCCTTTGTAATGTTACGGATATGGATTGTGTTTAGTGTAGATTCGAACTAGTACTAGAACTCTGAACTAAATATTTCGAGGTATATTCTAAGTTGTGTGTGTCCTATTTGTAGTTATTTTTTTATGCATATTTTTGATGGAACATGCACATGGCCTACTTGTAGCAACTCTGGTCTTCCGTCAAAAACGTTCGTTGATGCCAAAGTTAATTAAAAGTCAGAAACAAAAGGCCTTTATTCCATGTAATCATTATGATCATTTAGAATGGTCTCATTTTCTGTCACATTCGAAAACAACATGATTTTTTCATGTTGTTTTTTATTATTATAATTATTATTATTATATATTATATTATGTGGCATTTGAGCGAAAATGTTTTAACTATCTCACTATCACGGTTCATGCGATAAGGCCTTGTGACAGACAGACAGACAGACAGCGGAGTCTTAGTAATATGGTCCCGTTTTACCCTTTGGGTACGGAACCCTAAAAATAGTACGAAGTACTTACCTACTCGAGACTCTTCGAGGATGTCTAAGGTTAGGTAGTCAGAGGTATATGTCTAGGTATTACATACCCAAATTTTGCAGTAGATAGTATTCCATACGTGATAGGTTGCAAGCCCATCACCGCTGCTAGAATCTTAGTAATAAAATACGAATTAACCTACAAACCTAAAAAAAGCACTACACATTTACTTAAAATATCGTATAAATCGTGACCAGTAGTGTGCTTTCTTCGATTGTTCCCACTGCCAGCCAAATTTCCTCCGTGACATTGATAAAGATCGCTTTACATGTGCACGTCCGTGAAACTAGATGTGACAGTGACTATTAGCATTCGAAGCACGCCGGACTATCGCTTCCCGCCTTATTAACCACTTGCCTGGCACTGGCACACTGGCGTAGTCAGCTGCACTAGAAGGTACACTACTAATACAGGCAGTTGGTAACGTGTTTTTTTTATTGGGCATACCTTCAAGCATTCTGTGCCTCCAGGCATGCATGTGTATAAGTTATGATTATATTTAAATAAGTTCTAGTAAGGTTACGTTTTCTTCTTTCAACTGATTTTATAACAACTTTTACACGAAAAAAAAAATTTATTGTCATGCTGGTGCCTCATCATCATCAACATCAGTTTGTATTAGAAGTCCACCGCTGAACATAGGGCTCCCCTATACGTTTCCAAGAAGTACGATTTTGATCATAGTCCATATGAAGTATGCTATAGTGTATACAATTTGTATCTTTCAAAATGAACATTTACACACTCAAACAGGTAGCTTTATATAGGCGAAAAAAAATTGGCATTTCTGACTTTGTCTATTACCAACTTTAATTCCTGAAAGAATCTTGAACTGGTACTACTTGGGTAGATATGCCCTCAGATATCTTAGGTCATACCTAAGATATCGTAAATAAGATATTTCATTTTTCTGCCTGGGAATTAAAGTCAGTTCTCAGTCACCGTAGGTGAGTTAAAGTCCACCTGCTGAAAGTAAGGGTATTTCTGTTTCTATTACAAACAAACAAAAATAAAATATTTTCTCTGTATATAATTGTACGTAACTCTGACTAACCCCTAAGTCATTTTCAAAGAAACTTAAGTCGAGAAGCAACTAATTAAAAACAATAAGGTTATTTAACTGAAACTTCTGGTAAACTAATCCGTTGACATAAATGATTCGACCATAAAATTGAGTACAATTACAAACTGATTGACATTAAATTAATTACTTGCGAGAATCTACATAGGTAATGACTTAATTGATGAAGGTAAGTAGATTAACTACTCTAATTATATACAATAGTATGTACACATACCATATTTTAGAAGTACCGATGTTTCTTTTATGAGAAAAAGCAACTGACCAGCGTGTGCATCTACTTTTATAGATACACAAATTATATTAGTCCTGCCAGACTGACTAACCTGCAATTTTGGCGCCGTTTATCTTGGGATATAGACAAAATACCAGGGATTATTTTATATAATTTTAATTATTAAAACCACATGACAATTACAAAATCACTCTTGATAACTTGTCACTCAATTTATATTAGGCAGTATACACATACATTGGACATTGGATGTTTCAACAGTTTATAACAGTTTGCAACGTGTCATAAGCTTACGGTTGAGGGACAGATATGACAGATATATCCATCTGGTGTAAGAAAATACTTATAATTGTATAAGAGCCGAGTGGTAGCCCAGTTGAAATCCCGCAAAGGTCGAATAAAAATCTACCACATCGAATAGGTACTCGATAAGTTAACGCAACAATGCTCACGATCTTATTATCCTTGCTATCTCTATAGAGAGCGTTTCCATGTCTCTCCCACATGAGATAAGAAAATGCAGAATTAAAACACTTACCGTTTTGACTCAGAAACGTATTTAAATGAAATGTATTGAAAAACTCAGCCGGAAATGAGTTTCTTTCAGCGAGCTCTTTCTACTTCTGAGTGACTGTTTTAGACTAAGCTTTTTCCATTTATATTTTCTTAGCTCTATGAAATAAAGCAAAAGGTGTTTAAAGCATTGGCTTTAAACACCTTTTATTTCATTTCTGAAAGATGACTTTTATTGAAAAGTCAGGTGATTTTACTAAGTTTTGTTTATGACAGAAACATCAATGGAGTTAGGTAAAAAGAAAGTAGTTTTTCCATTGCAGATGCTGTCGGTTTTGAAATTTATATGAAAATAACTTGGACTTGAAATAGCGTGGACTAAGCCAGTAAATATTTTTTACTAGTAATAAATAAATAAACATTTCATATAAAACCAACTAACTTCAAAATATGTAAAGTTTGAAATAATGAAACCAGATAACTTAATTTACAGAAAACTCTTTTTTTTGCTAATAAATTTTTAAATACAATTCAACATCCAGACAGATATCAAACATTGTTTGATACTCAAATATTTATTGCTTGTGGAGATCAAAGCTACAACGCAGAATACAGAACTACTACCAACTGACCGACTGAGCCGTTAAGCTTACTACTACTACTATCTATTAGATAGACTAATTTATACAACTTGCTGGAATATTAATTCAACCCTTTATTTTTTACATGCTAAGCTACAAAAATACATAAAAACTTTAAATAATATGGCATTAAGCGTTATGAGCGCATATAAATTGCTCAACTGGCAAAGTGGAAGGAAACAATTTGCCGCCTTCGCCGCGTCCAGTCTAGGAATGCAATTGAAGGACAGTTGATGCACAGCGTAACGAAAACAGTTAAATTTATTATTACGGATGTGAATACAGTAGGTATTAAAAAAAAATTAGCCTAAATTACTTTTACACTTTAAAAAAAAGGAAGCAGTTAAAAAAATATATTAGTTTAAATTGCTTTTAAACTTAAAATGCAAGCAGTGCTCACTGCTGCAAAAAAAAATCGCGTCGAAAATGATTATTGTATGTATTAAGCCCCGTATTCATGGTAAACATTTGATTAGGAACAGTTGATCAAAATTGTTGGTGAGCGGCGAATGTTGCTAGCAACTATGTTTAAATCAGTACAGGTTGTCCACACGCCAGTCTGCGTTAAAATGTTGCCCGAGTTAAATGTTGTTAACTAATCGCAACACGTTGATTCAACTTTGTGGCTAAACAAATGTTTACCATGAATACGGGGCCAATTGGGAAATTTTAATAAAAAAATACATGCTTTTTTCGTATTTTGGTCTTATTTGACTAAATTATTCAAAAGAAACTGCTCTAGTAAATCATATTAAAAATAATGTAACCAACCTTATTTCGTGCAAATAAATAAAAGTTAACGATTAAAAAAATCACAGGTCAATGATTTCTTGATATTTACCACAAAATTTGCTAACATCATGTTCTTAAAACATAAATTTACTTGGTCGCGTGGAGCTGGCTTTTATAAGACAGTTTAAAGGTTTGATGTTAATTAATAGGTTTGATAAAGTTTTAGTTTGACAAACATCAATAATCAACCTAATTGGAGTTGTTCAGACTACATATATCCGAAGCATCTAGAAATGTGTCCAAATTAGAAATACGAAGATATTATTATGAAATTTAGTAATTTCTTGAAGTTTTCGTTCAGTATTTAGTTTTAAGTTTTACAGAATTACAATTATTGCAACTAATAACCGTACAGGTTATGTATGAAGTGAACCTTCTGGTTCACTTATTCTGTGACTGATGTCCTTAGAACCGGTGTGTAGGCTACCATCTACCTCTACCTATATAACATAAAAATGTACGTGACTGACTGACATACATACGCATAGTCTAAACCAGAATTGCTCATCATCATCGACAGCCTGTAGAAGCCCATTGCTGGGCAGTAGGCATAGGCCTTCCTTACACGCTTCCTGGAACAATGATTCTGAGTCGTCCATCCACCGACTTCCCGCCATCCTAGCAATGTCGTCCCTTCGTCTTCGAGTCTGTGGTCGACATATCTTTATTCCTCAGCGGTGGGTTCTATGGCTTGCCTATTTCCAATTCAACTTTCTGATTCTGAAAGCCTTGGTTCTTTTACGGACTTCTTTATTTCTGATTGGATCTTGTAGTACTGCCAGCATAACTCTCTCAATTGCCAGTTGTGTGGCTTTGAGTTCGTGCATGAGGACAATAGTTAGCGACTACGAGTCAGTTTCATAAGTCATCACCGGGATTGCTTTCAGTATGAAACTTGGAAGTAAGCTTGTTAGGGTGAAGCGGGAGAATGAAATTTATAAGAAACAGAACGCAGACAAAGCCGCAAGGGTTCCACTAGTGTATAAAAGTTTTAATGTTAACTTACCAATGATGTGGCGGTTTTTGGTCGTTAAACATAAAAAAACGTAATCATTATGTTTTTGATACTGAAAAAACTTATAGCCATACAGCTTTAGTTTGTAGGTAGGTACCCTAATTTGTTAATTATCTATTTTACATGGAAATATTTGTATATTCATAGTCGGTTTTTAATCAAATAGAAATAAGAGAACGCATTTGAAAATAAAAGGAATTAATACCGAACATGCAAATTATTGCATATTCGGTATTGATATTTTATTGTGATTATCTTTTGATAAATTTTTATAAGATATATTTATTACCAGAAGTAATTTAGTATATACAAATATTTTACATCTACTATTTAAACTATCTATCTTATAGGTATCTACATATTTTATCATTACTTTTTCTACCTATAGTAAAGTGCGGGTCTTCACTATAGGTAGAAAACAGAATTTAAGTCACTGACCGTAGGAAGTGTGCCCAAAAGGCTGGCAACGTTACCTCTTTGGATAGCTAAACTAATTATCTGTCCAAGATAAGCGCCAGCCCTTTGATCGTGAGTCACATCCACCAGTCTCTTGGATAACTCTTTAAATAGAAGCCACGCTTCTGGACCCCATTCGGTATTAATTCCTTTTATTTTCCTTTTTTTTCGGTATTAACCGAATATGCAATTTCTCGGATTCACAACAGATGCAAGAGCTACCAATTCTTACAAAACGTTGCAATGTTTAAACTTAAGTTATAAGTATCCCAATGGTCGCCATACTTGTTGCTTTATTCCCCGATTGAAGATGATTATGATGATATGAAATTTGTGGAGGTAATTGATTGAATTGATTAATCTATGGATAATATTATTCTAAGTTTAGCAGGTTTGCTCTAACACGCGTAATAATATGATAATTGCCAAATGTAATGTCTAGTAAACTGTGTTTATTCACTTGTATGATAATCTAAGTAGATTTAGTAAGCAGTTACACTTTAGTTTAGCCAAATAATGAATAAAATATGCTTTATAGAGGTGTATCTAAAGATAATCACGATATATCTGTAAATTAAGTTTAAATGAGAGTTTTATTTAAGTTTTAGAGGATGTCAAAAAAATCGAAATATAATATTTTTTTCATCAAATTTAAGGTTAACAGAAAGTTATCTAGTGACCGTAGTCGTGGTGACCGTGGCATAAAAATAACCACTCCTTCACGTCTCATAGAAGTCATAGGAGGCGACTAAAGGACTTTAAGAGATGAAGCATCTCTTGAGTACTTAACACCGACAATGCGGTCTCAATCTACCTGCCAACCATGACTATGGCAAACCCCTAAACAAGAAGACCCAGTAGAATACTCATTAAAGCCGATAATAAAAAGGATATCTCCATAACTTCAAGATTTTATTTTATTTTAGAGTTTTAGGAAAAATAACAGCTAGGTCTCAGGAGATATTCAATATGCTGATGGCCAATTAAATGTTACCACAGATAAACATAAACACAAAAGAAACGGTAAAAGCAGACAACTAGAGAACAACATAAATATACTTATGAATTTAAACGGTGACAAGAACTTGCAAAAACAATACAAAAAAATAAAAATTTGAAATCGGGAAAGTTACGCATTGAACTTCAGTGAGATAATTTATATATTAGCTACAGAGTCAAGGGTGACATTAAATCCAGGCCCCTATTTACGGGGCACTGTGTCATTGATTAGATAATGCTACTATGTAGTGCCTGGGATATTATGATGGATGAAGTAAGAACATTTGCTTTGTCCATCTTAATACAATATACCATCCTCTCAGCCTAGTCGGCCTTATGTACAGAAAATACATGGTCAATGGTCATGCAGAGGTGACTAAACCGCGGATTTCCTTACGATTTTTCTCTTGATTTACTTCCTATACTGTAATTTTAATTATAATAATATGAGATGCTCTTGCAAGATATCAGTCACGGCGGACGTATAATTACTTTAAATAACGCCTTCACTTCTAATAAAATCTAATTATTAGATAATGTATTCCATGCCTATTTCAGCCGCCAAGCAGCTTGCTGTGTTCCGGTTTGAAGGGTGTGGGTGCCAGTGTAATTACAGGCACACGAGGCTTAATACCTGTATGCCTCAGGTTGTTGCAAGCAGAGTAGTGTATCGTAGAGCATGTTTATAACGAGCGTGACCTATGATACAATGCTTTGCTTTAGGTAATGGTAACCACTTAACATCAGGTGGGCCATCCGCTTGTTCCGTTCAGCAAGTCACATAAAAAAAATGTAGGTAAAATATCTTTTGGATTAGATTTTTGTATAATTATAATAATCGTTTAAAAATGTCAAAAGATAAAAGATACAGTCGCATCCGCAAATGTCAAGCGATTTTAATTTATAAATATGTACGAGTCCCTATAAAAAGTTTTTGCAATACAAATGTAGCTTTTATATTTACTGGTGTTCCCAAAGACTGACTCACTTAGTATGGTATGGAGATCTCAGTTTGAGACGAATGTGCGCCTGGGACGCAGGAGGTTATGGGTTCGATTCCCGCTTTGGGATAAATGTTTGTACGATTTACAAGTATTTATTCCGGGTGTTCTGGGTATTTTCTATGTATAATGAAAAATATATTTATGTATGTAACGTATTGTATTAAGTATATCAGTCATCTAGTACCCATAACACACGCTCTGCTTAGCTTGGGGCTAGATGTTGCTGTGTGGATTGTCCAGTATTATAAAAAAATATATGAAAACTTCTGTGAGTGCAACAGACAAAACATTTTGTTTGTACCTTTTTTCTGAACAATAAACGTTATTATTAAGAACGTTACTTAAATGTAGTCTTATCACTATTCATCATTGTTTAAACATTGTTTATCTTTTGACAGATTAGCTTTAGTATATTCACGATCTTTCTTAAGAAAATCTGACAAAATTAGATATTACTTGTTCAATGCTTTATTAGAACACCGAGATAACCCCACGATGCAGCTGTAAGACAGTGTGCGCACAATTACCGTGGGATGATAATCATTGCAAAAACTGTTCTATTTCTCACCGAAAATTTTCCTAGTTATTGTTTGTTAGTAGCTCGTAGTATTGCAGTCGATGTATGACACTTTTCTTTTAATACATTATGGCTCTGAAAAAGAAAAGCAGAAACCGCCTCATTCCCAGGTAGATATCCCCTCAATTTTTTTAGTACCAACGTACCAAGTCTATAGGGTAGTCAGAGCTACGTCTTTGTAAATTTTTTTTTATTTGCTCGGCAATCCACACATTATCATCTAGATCCAAGCTAAGCAAAGCTTGTTTTATGGGTACTAGATAACTGATATACTTAATACAATACATAACATAGATGCATATTTTTTATTATACATAGAAAATACCCAGAACATCAAACATTTACCTCAAGGTGGAAATCGAACCTGCAACCTCCTGCGTCACAGGCGGACATTCGCCCGCCGCGCCACATCAGTCGTCAACATTCGGTACATACATTTTGCAGTACCTAGTTGGAATTTCACACGTGACAAGTTGGAGATCCATCGCCGCTGCTAGGATAATCTGTTTTCCTCACAGCCTAGAACTGGCAAAAACTTACGTTTTGGTTCCGTTCCGTTTTCTTATGTGATCTTTTTTACAAAATAATGTAACACGAAGCTTCAGTATTCATCACTCATACGTATTGGTTTTCAGGGGAAATTCTTTACCCTCTTGAGCGAGTTTTCTAAGACAATATTGTTTAGTCTGTCTTAAAGATATTATTGCGTGATTTGGACGCTCGCATGTTATCATTGTGCACAAATGGACGATCTTTAACGTGATTCTTTTGTTTTCCTATGTATTCTGAAGAGCGTTTACACTGACCACATTACAGTACATAATGGCGGTAAGACATGTCTGGTCTATTCATTTTATTTCCTCCAATCCCCGCCCACTCATATCTTTACAATGCCGTCGATTATTTTATTTGTTTTGTTTTATGGTTCATCGGTTGGTCTAGTGGGACTGACCCTGCCTTCTGATCCTGAGGTCGTGAGTTCAAATCTAGTTGTGCCCCAATGGATTTTTCTGTTCAAAAAATTTATGAGCGCAATGCTAGTGCTCTAAAACGGTGAAGGAAAACATCACTAGGAAACCAGTTAGTATTCTAGCAGCGGCGATGGGATTGCGACCTATCACGTATGGAATACTAACTATTGCAAAATATGGGTACGTATCAAATGGAAGACTTCAAGTAATGTTGGTTAAAATGAACATAGAAATTACACATCAGAAAATTTATTTCATTGGAGTTTTGACAGTTAGCAACCTTGCACTTATGTGCAAGGTTGTTTACTGTCAAAATTGAAGGCATTTATTTATATAAATACCTTTAATTAGTCTGGCCAACCGAACCAGTGCATTTCTGATATTGTAGGTGATATATTCTGTGATATATTCTGGGTTGCTTATGTGTATATACAAAATAGATAAAATGAAAAGGTAATATCAACTATAATATAATTTTGATACACAATTCTTTATGCAACCCTGAGGTGTTATAAAAACGTAAACAACAATTCTAGCATAACTACAATCAATATAACAAGCCTCACAGTTCAGTAAGTTTTTGCGCTGTAGGTTGTGGGTTCGACTCCCTTCAAACACAAACATGCTGAACATAGACAAAAAGTTTATTTTTCTGTCCCAGTTCTCAGTTTAGTTTGGGGCTAGACTAATACTAATAAAATCAGCAAAAAATACAGTTACATCATAAAACCAACCAGTTACACGAAAAAGACATACAACGCCTTGCGGGTCCAGTACAATAATGCGTTCAGGGTGCTGATGGGGCTGCCACGTTTCTGCAGCGCCTCTGGCATGTTTGCTGAAAACGGAGTGGACGGCTTTCATGCCATAATGCGTAAAAGATGCGCGTCACTGAGAAGGCGGGTCCGTGGCAGCCCGAACACCATCGTGAACGCATTATCTGAGAGGTGGGATTGTCCCATAAATAAATATTGGATGGAGTTGCACACTCAGATTTAATCAAATACAACATGAAATTGCACTAACATAGCCTTTAAGTTTTTGTGTTACTAACCAAATATTATGTAAAAATTGTATGGACCTATGTCTGAAATAAATTATTATTATTATTATTATTATTATAAAATTTCATAAGTGGGTAGGTTGGATAATACTTTCCTAAAAAAATCTGCTTATATCTCCATTAGTAAACAATTCAATAATGAGCGTTGCGATAGCGTACGTCAATCCATTTGGATTTGCCAATGCTTGGGAGCTTTCTAACAGCGATATCGCTAATAGAATGTAACTTTGTCTACTACAGCCTCTGATTGAATTAACTCGGTCTATTTGAGTCAATATTGTAGGTAACTATTTTATAACTGGAGAGCACATAGATTTAAGTTATTTTGTTTTTTTTTTATTTCTTGAATGAAAATACTTTATTGTACACCTTACATACTAATAATAAGAGAAAACAATAATTAACAATAGCAGAGAATGTACAATGGGCGGTCTTATCGCTAAAAAGCAATCTCTTCCAGATAACCTTTGGATGGAGAGGATTTTAAAATGAGAAGATTGGCTTTCTTGTGTGTTTCCATTGCTTGATTCCATTTGAACAAGTATATAACCCCACCTGATGTTAAGTATACCTATACCTATAACACCACCTTTAACAAAACGTCCTGTTCGTTAGGAATGTCCTTACAATGTACTTACAGCTTTCAGGTATTAGGCCTCATGTGGCTGTAATTTCACCGACACCCACACTCTAAAAATTAGATCACAGCAAGCGGCTTTGTAGCAAAAATAGATACTGGTGGTAGTACTTCTCCGGACGAGTCCTTCACCAAGAGCTCTACTACTACTACAATACATATATGATAGTACAATTTGTCTCTATAAAACGCCGTGAAGTCATTGCGCGTTCAGGCTTATTTAATACGAAAGCCTTTGGGAAACGGTTTGCACAATGACGGCGACAGTAGGCGATTATTGCAACGCAGGTAGGCATTACCATTCCACGCTTGCTTGCTCTTGCACCTGCAGTTAATGGTAAAAAGCGTGTTGTGTGACAACAACATTACTAAAGTGAATACTGGATAAGACCAATTTATCATCACCCCGTATGTTAAAATATGCATATAGCACAAGTACCTAGGTTTTTTAAAATTACCAACGCCATCACAAAATAACCTAGGGTGTACCTAAAAGAGTAGGTACTTAATCTATGTGTCAATGCAATTTTTGTAACCGCGTTGACCGTTCAATGCCTAGAAATTGTTTTACTTAGTAAAACTAGCTATGCAAATTCAAGCAGCATACTGTACTGAGTTTTCAATATAAAACTTCAACTTCATTCGCATTTCAAAGGCAGTTGAGTTGAAATTATTGATCCATAATTTGTATAATTGGTGATTTTTTGTTCGTTGCATGACTGAAGTGTCACTCTTTCATTCGATCAGGGCTCTTTGTATTTTTGATTGGTTGTTATTTTGTGACAATGCTATGGTACTGGTAAGTCGATAAGGGATAAGTGCTAGTGTTACAGTACAATATTTCACAGTGTAAAGTAATACTTGGAGGTGATAAGCATATGCCGACACACAAGTACTTATTATGTGTTTCCTGTTTTATGGGTTCTTAACATTTTGCTTATGGTTTTTTTACTTATAAGTAATAAGGCAAAAACCACTTTCCAAAATATCTTGAGTAGGACAAGGTTTTGAGGTGTTGTGATTGTGCTTTCGATTTGTCCGTGCCAGGTGGGGTGCAGGTTGCCTTATTGTTCTACTAACAAGTCATTTATGTTAGCTTTTAATTACTTACTATCAAATCTACTGTAATAGCTCCAGCATCCATATCCTTTGAACACAGCAACGCCTACATTACTACTTGACTGCAGTAAATAGTGGAAGTCTTGCTGTAAACTTTATGAAATATTCTAATTTATAATTTTCTACAACAAATTCGTATAAAAGATTACCTTTTCGTTTTTTCCCGACAAAAACACATTAGACTAAAACGCAGATCAAAACATTTTAAGCAAAGGAAAGTGATCAATAGATGCCGGGGCGCGCAGTTTTCTCTCACTTTTAAAACTGGGGTTCAAACTTGCAACATCATGTTTTGGAGCTTATGGAAAAACACTTGCAAATGTTTGCACGAAGAAGTTTAATTTTACCTACTAATCGATAACAGATAGCTGCTATAGCAGATAGCTATAAGAACTTTTATTCTGACTGACTGACTGAGTCCAAATAGGCTGACATAATGTACAATGCACAGTTTAAACCACTGGTCATAGGGACTTGAATTTTCAGGATATATTCGTCTTGATGCGTAGAGATATACTAAGAAAGGAGTTTCTGAAATTCAACCCCTAAACGGGTACAACGGAATTTGACGTTCGAATAAAAATAACTTCACACAGATGTAGGCGCGCGCGCTTAGCTATAGTCTCATAAAACTATATCTTGCCCTGACGCACAACCTAAATAGCTGGTCGTATTGAACAAAACGACCAGAAAATTGTTTAATTGTCAACAATTTTCAGGGTATAATTATATTAGTGCGTAAATAAGTAATAATAAAGAAATTCCCAAAATACAACCCTAAACGAATATAGCGGGGGTTGGAGTTTGAATAAAATAGCTTCACAGACGAACTCGCATGCGTTTTCTGTAGTACATACATAATTTGAAAGGTTGTTTGCCTAGTATAGATACAAAATAACTTCTAAAACGACCATTTTAAAACAAACACTTCAAGGTTTGATTGGTCCTGAAACTTACAACCTACATTTTCCCCAATGTTTGTGCATCTGTCGCCATATGCACTATTGCTGAAACGTAATTTATTTTTATGGTTAGAAACGATAAAAAACCAAGCAAGAATATTAGCTTTGTTCACATAAACTGCAGTTTTGATTGCAGTGCACTTTTGTGTATAAAACAGTGAATTATTATTAATTACTGATCGGAGGGACTTGAAATTTTCAAACTATTGGTCGTCTTGGAACGTATATGTAGGTACTAAGAAATACATTCAAAATTCAACCCCTAAACAGGTACAGGGGGGGTTGAAGTCACGTGCGTTTTGCACGTCTAAAAATACAAAAATACTAATAATATTTATGTATGATATATATTTATTTTATCAAATTACCGGAAACTAAAAATGTTGCAGTACATTTATAATAATCATTTTAATGGCGTTTCCATAAAGTCAAATAATTGAAACCCGAAGGGCTCGTTTTGTATAATTTAGTCAATTACAAACCTTATCTACACTATCTTGATTAAGTTTTGATATTGATTTATAATATTTTGGTTCCGAACCAAACAATTAATGGTTATGGTATCAAAATTCATCCCTTAGCTCTAGTTAGGACGTAGATAAATCCATAGCAAGTAAACCACTATCATCGTCATCATCAACCTGTAGAAATCCACTGTTGATTATAGACCTTTCCCATACGTTTAGCAGTTGTAGAGCTCTTAGTGAAGGGCCCGTCCGGGGAGGTATAACCACCATGCCAATTTCTCCCGCCAAGCAGCTTGCTGTGTTCTGGTTTGAAGGGTGTGGGTGCCGGTGTAATTACAGGCACTTGAGACTTAACACCTGTATGCCTCAGGTTGATGGACGTAGAGCAATTCGCAATTCCTAACGAACGTGACCTGCAAGGTAATACTTTGTAATAGGCGATGGTAACCACTTAACATCAGGTGGCCATATGCTTGTTCCATCAGAAAATTGTATAAAAAAAAACGTTTCCAGGAAGAACGATTTTTGCCCTTTCCATCCAACGACTTCCAGCAATTCTAGCCGTCTACATGTCGTCAGTCCATCAGGTAGGAGGGCGTCCAACGCTGAGAAACGCTAGGTCCGCTGGGGAATAAAGGTTCTCGAATGGCGATCATGAACCGGAAGACGACTATTTGGACACCCTCTTACCCGATGAAACCACTAAACTAGAACTAAAATTTAGTGCGCACGTTAGTACCTAGGTACCTAACACATGTGGTTTCTGATGTAAAGTAAAAGTAGAAACTAAAGACACTAAAAAGTTTTCTAATAGTAGAATTGTGAACAAGAGAAGAATAACTAAGAATTTGATAAATTTGTACAAAGTACTTTCTAACTAAACGCGAAAGTATTTAGATGGCGGTTCATGAATTTAGAAGGCTTATTTTTGAAAACGATCAACGAAGTTTTGCATTGTCGTTTTGCGTTACACTGCGGGGCCTCGATAACCGATTTCATAGTAGCCTGATATAAATAATAATAATAATGTTGGATAGTCCACACAGAAAACACCCAAGACACCCGGAATAACAACAAACCGGTACAAACAAATGTTTTCTAGAAGAGATCGCTCCTTCATAAGATCCGCCCATCGTACCTACCTTTCCACTTTTTTCTTTTTTTTTATAATCTCTGCGGACGTTTTTACACAACATCATCTAACCCCAAACTAATAAGCATAGCTTGTACTATGGAAATCAAATGCCGAATAGAATACTTAAATGCTTTTTTTTTAATTCAATATACAATTATTGTGTTTAATGATGTGCTTACATAATAGAGCTGTAATAAGAGTTGATTGAATTTAAATACTGTATTAAAGCAAATTTTGCATACAATCTATTGCTATAAGTACCAAATACAGCATGTAAGCAAAGTAAGATTGCAAAACAATAACTTATTGCATTATATTACAACAGTAAATTAGTACAAAGATTATGCACAATAATTGATAAAAGTAGCAAATAGTGGAATAATCAGTTTATATTTCACATATAAGCACTTTTAACACGTGTTTCCGATCATGTGGCATAGGTCACCATTCTCCGTAGTTAACTACATTGTATGAACTAAAACAATCTCTTTTATAACCATCTGCCAGAGGGAATTAAAAATTAAAAATAAAGTTATAATCTATATGACTGACTGACTGACATAGTGATCTATCAACGCACAGTCCAAACCACTGGACGGATCGGGCTGAAAATTGGCATGCAGGTAGATGTTATGACGTAGGCCTCCGCTAAGAAAGGATTTTGATTAATTCTACCTCCAAGGGGATGAAAGTTTAATGGGAACGGGGAAAAAACTGCTACGCAGGCGAAGCTGCGAGCGGCCGCTAGTGTATTATAAGGTCAGTTTTAATTAAGGCGGGCGAATGTCCGCGTGCGACGCAGGAGGTTGCGGGCTCGATTACCGCCTTGAGATGTGTTTGTATGATCTGCAAATATTTTCCGGGTGTTCTGAGTGTTTTCTATGCATAACAAAAAATATGTATGTATGTAATGTATTGTATTAAGTATATCAGTCATCTAGTACCCATAACACAAGCTCTGCTTAGCTTGGGGCTAGATGATGCTGTGTGGATTGTCCAGCATTATTATTATTATTTATTATTAGATATTGGTATTCGATACGAAGAAACCCTTTTATCCTCGGGCTAAACGAAAGTTGCTTTCCTAGAAGCACAAATCCGCAGCAAAAGCTAAAAATAGGAAAAAACTAAGCTGAGAAAAATAATAAGCAGATTTTATTATTCTTATGCCGGTCATCTATACTAATATTATGAAAAGGTAAAGTTTGTGAGTTTGTGGGGTTGTAGAGGGTATCACTGGATCTACTGAATCGATTTCGAAAAGTTATTTTACCAATAGAAAGCCACGTTATTTGTTAGTGTCATAGGCTATATACACCCGAAAAATTAAAAGCAAAAATGTTCACCGCCCAACGAAGGGGGCACGGGTCAGCTGGATAAACATAAACAATGAAGTGAGTTAATCGAACAGGCTCAGAGACCCCAAGTTTATCTGGGAATAAATATTTTTTAATTAAAAAAACAAATAGGTAACTGAATAAGAGGTAAATCTTACACAAACAATTATTGTCCTGACATAAACTATGCACAACGTATGCCGCTGGCCATGACATGAAGTTTTGAGGGTAGAAATTAGGCATGGATCATTTCACAAGTAGCTTGCGAAATTTAATATGAAATGCAGTTTCATACGTCGCACCAGCTACTTCTCTTCAAAGTGTCTGCGAAAAGTCGCACTCAATGAAATCGGAACGCGAGAGCGAGCGAGTGACAAGACAAATCGTGCTAGACAGAGCGGGCGTGATAGAAAGAACAAACTATATATTTCTGTTTCGTCGCAGCCGCACGTGCCTATGAAGAGGGCAGCGCCATCTCGTACTCCGTTTTAGTACGATTATGGGTGAACTTTGAACTAGCATATCGTAAGAGAGTATTTTAAAAACAGACTTTAAATTAAGTGCAGTAAAGTATTAATTTTCTTGGAATAAAAAGTAGCAGATCTCATATTCATTTGTTTGTTTACGAAACGATTTTTCATTATTTCATCGTAGGTCACACTTCAGAGTCAGTCATCCGAGCGCTGCGCTGGCGAGCGACGTCTTGCAAAATCAGCGGTTGTCAGCGATCGATTTATTTTCATTTCGTTTATTGTAAATAATATCTCTACTAAAGATATTTACAGTAGGTACCTACCTACATTTTGACCGTAATAGATAGGTACCGCTCAAATCTTATCACGAAAGCCTTTTTTTATTGATATTATCAAGTTTTTACATTGTCAGTCCCAAGCCTGTAAAAGTATGAGGGAAAGTTCATTGCTTGAAAATAAATGCAATTCTATCATGATTATACCTATATTATATTCTAAGTACCTACCTAGATAGCACGTGAATCCGGTCTCTGTTCCAACTTCCAATTCAAAAGGAGCGTCAGAGATTTTTTATTATAATTCATACCTTATTTCTAGTAAGATAAGGAACGTGTGGGGGATTCGTTTTCTGTCATCTTTGGAAGCAACATTGTATTTTAATTTTAATTGTTTTTCTAGTGTTATTTTAAGTTCTGATGGGTAATTTCAGTGGTATTTTAACCATCATTAATTGAGGTCTTAGCACAAGTATGACCAGTTGAAATGAAAGTGAGTTATGTGGCATCCTGATTTGAACGAAAATGTTTCCTTTTGGTTTTGAAGAAAAACGCCATCTTTTTCTTCAAAACCAATGACAGCCGACTTTACTTTTTTACCGACTCAACTCGACCACAGAACATATATATGGAGACTCGACTAAACAATCAATAAATAAATCCGGTCATCTACAGCTCTCTTCTTCTTGGGAACTGCAGGTAAGGGCCTCGGGTGTGTAACCCATCGCCCTAGCATCTACTCGCAGACTACGATCCCTGGGTCGCGGGGCTCAGCCGTGGGGGTGCCTTCCTGGCTTATAGGTGGCTCCTCCGGGCTTTTCGCTGACCAAGATAGTGCGTGCGTGTACGTACTGCCTATCTTGGTATGACGTGGGATATCTAATTTTGTTATTATTATTTTTTTTTTAATTTCCCTATACTTCGCCATCGATGGACTGGGAAGGTACCAAGTAACTCTCGAGGTAATGATCGCCAAGGTCTTCTAATTTCTGGTGGTCTAGTATGGGGTGGAGCAAATCCACAATTCGACTAAAAGTATTTTATTCAACCCACTTGACATTGGCAAAATTGTCCGAATGACAGGCACATGCCACAAAAAAAAAGAAGCTATGACTTCGTAGCTTCTTTTTTCTCCAGCGCCATCTCGTGCTCCGTTTTAGTACGATTATGGGCGAACTTTGATTGAACTATAGCCAACTGACAGTAGCTAATGTCACTTTGTAAAATAATGTTGCCATGCCATATAGTAATAGTGATGCGTTCAGTTCTCGTTCAATCAGATGAATGATGAAAATGTAATAAACGATATTTTTATTTTCATTACCAACCTATAATTATTGTTATATTTGATACATTTATAGTTTCAAC
The DNA here is from genome assembly GCA_947095575.1 of Electrophaes corylata. Taxonomy (NCBI): domain Eukaryota; kingdom Metazoa; phylum Arthropoda; class Insecta; order Lepidoptera; family Geometridae; genus Electrophaes; species Electrophaes corylata. Next base: position 8,637,800 of record OX352711.1, on the reverse strand, counting down.
TACATGATGTATTGAAAATAGGACAGTCTTACAAGTTTCCTCGCAATGTTTTCCTTAATGTTTAAGACACTCGGTATTCAGTATAGGTAGATACTATAGGAACATAGTCGTCGAAAACTCGTTGGTATGTACAAAACACAACTAAAATTCGAACCCCGTACCTGATATCGGCATTTCGGCACACTAAGTATTCACTAGACAATCGAGGCAATTTCATTCATTCAGGAGTTTTTTCAATCATTCACTTTGTCACAACACTATTTTTATTTCATCAAAAACTGGCAACACAGTAAACGTCAGTTGACTTCGTGTAATTAAAAATTCGACTATAGAATGACGTAAGAGTATTTTAAAAACAGACCTTAAATTTAGTGTGTTAAAGTATTAATTTTCTTGTAATAATAAGTAGCAGAGCTCAAAATCGCTCAAAATGATTTTCCATTATTTCATCTCGTCGCAGTCGTCGCAGATCACAGTCAGTCATCCAAGCGCTGCGCTGGCGAGCGGCAACGTCTTGTGAGTTCAGCGATTGCTAGCGATTTATTTTCATTTCGTTTATTGTAATTATCTAGGTACCTACTTAGTTATTTAGTTTGATGTGTTGTTATTTAGTGAGTAAGTAGGTACTTGTACTAGGTATAGTGTTAATGTAAATAAGAACAATAATAAGGTTTAAAGACAGTGAGTGGATCTATTTGTAACCACTCAATCGTCTATGTAACTAACATAAAATTAATAAACATCCATTTTATTTTTCTTTTATGTTTATTTCGTTTATAGGTTCACGAAACGCTTCCAACGATTTAAGCCAAAATCCTCGCGGATGCCATTTCTTTCTCAAAAAATATTCAATTGAAAACTAAGTCTAAGCTTTTCAAATTTCGCACACTCAGCTACTTATTTACACTTGGCTGGCGCATCAACATGACTTACAACTGGCAAGACAAATGTCTATACTACTGTCAGTGAGGTGTCAGCAACCCGAAAATGACGTTTACGCCGGGTTCGAATGAAACCATAGACAAAACGATCAGTTTTTCTCTCTGGTTTTTCTATCTTGCCGCTACTCTATACTAGATGGCGCATTATTCACACTAATTGGAATAATTTGTCTGTGGTTAAGAAATAAACCATAGTCTATTCCATTTTTTTTTCCATTGTACTAACTAGTTCTAGGATAGTCTACGTTTTATAACAGGAACACCTTGCCAAGGTCTTCTAATTTCTGGTGGTCTAGTTTGGTGTGGAGCAAATCCACAACTCGACTAAAAAGTATTTTATTCAACCCACTTGACATTGGCAAAATTGTCCGAATGACAGACACAAAAAAAAAGAAGCTATGAAGAGCGCAGCGCCATCTCGTTCTCCGTTTTAGTACGATTATGGGCGAACTTTGAACTAGAATGTCGTAAGTCATCGAGAGTATTTTAAAAACAGACTTTAAATCAAGTGTAGTAAAGCATTAATTTTCTTGGAATAATAAGTAGCAGATCTAAAAATCATTTGTTTATTGACAAATTATTTCATCGCAGGTCACAGTCAGTCATCCGAGCGCTTGCGCTGGAGAGCGACGTCTTGCGAAATCAGCGATTGTTAGCGGTTTTTTTTATTTCGTTTATTGTAATTATCTAGATAGTTATTTAGTTTGATGTGTTGTTATTTATTGAGTAGGTAGGTACTTGTACTAGGTATAGTGTTAATGTAAATATTAGGTTCCTGAATCCTGAATCCGGTCTCGGTTCCAACTTCCATTTCATAAAAGGAGCGTCAGAGATTTTTTATTATAATTCATACCTTATTTCTAGTAGGATAAGGAACGTGTGGCGTTGGATAATTCTATGCACGAAAAATCATTGCCAGTGAAAAATCGCAGGTGAAATGAAAGCTATTTTTTTTTTTAATTTCACTCAATGAAAATGATTTAAATGTAGCAATCATTTCCATGCCTAGTAGAAATGTGGTCCTTAAAGTAGTTAGAAGTAATTTTCTGAAAAGTGGATTTTAAAATTTGTAGGAATATTTATTTTAACTAAGTATTTAACTACGCATAGGTGTTAGGTATAAAATAGGAGTAAAATATATAAAACTAGGAGCAATATCCATTTTGGACGTTCAGCGACGTTTTTTCGTACATACGTACTCATCTGTTTGTTTTATATAAAAACAGTTTCACTTTAATGAAATCGAGAGCACTGGTGGTCTAATGGTAACATAGCAACCACGCCTTCCGATCCTAACGTTGGTTTGAATTCGGTTGTGTACGACTGGAATTTTCTTTTCCAAAAAATGTATGTGCACAATGGTAGTATTCTCAAACGCTAAAGGAAATACCGTGAAGAAACCCGTGGCTTTGTTAGCTCCGCATGTATTGACCATGCATTTTTTTCCTGTGGATTAGGCCGCCTAAGCTGTGAGGCAAGCCTACTCCAACTAAATCCCCGTCCTAGGTACCACAGCGTCCCATAAATAGGGGTATGAGTGAAAAGTTGCCCCTGACGCTGTATACATCATCTACAATACATGCAAAGGTTTTGATGTTTACTTTTTTGAGTGATGTCGTGCAATATTCAATTAGAGTAGAATATAAATAAGCACTTTCTGTTCACAAAAGTGTTATTACACGAACACGTTACTTCCCACCTCTTTGATAAAACTGTCATGATCTTTACACTCTCAGATTGAATGGGAGAGAGACATTTGTTCGCTTAGAGAATAACTATGAGCTTTCTCTAGATAGCGGATTTTGTTCGGCAAAGTACGAATTTAAATGGAGCTATTTAGACTGAGCGGATATGCTAGTGGTTTTAACCTATCTGTACGTACTTATGGTAATTGTGCTAGATTCGATTCTAAGCATTCGTTGGAGTGGGGAAAATATACATTTCTAATAGATTTTTTACATTTTTATCAACCACGTCTTTAATAATATATAAAAATATTTTTTTTGACAAGCAGTTGAAGCACCTGATCTCAAGTGGTTACCATAGGTGATACAAAGCTCTTCCGACGAAGTACTACCACCATGCCTATTTCTGCCGCCAAGCAGCTTGCTGTGTTCCGGTTTGAAGGGTGTAGGAGCCGGTGAAATGACAAGCACAGGAGGCTGCATGCCTCAGGTTGATGGACGCAGAGCAGTGCATTGTAAGGCACGATTTTATCGATCGTGGCCTGCTAGTTAATGCTTTGTTATAATTATATAGGTGATGGTAACCATTTAAAATCAGGTGGGCCATCCGCTTGTTCCATCAGCAATGATATAAAAATATATACTGATAAATCATTTACTATACAAAAAGTATGATTTCAGTATGAAATAAAAAACAAATTTACATGGCTTTTTTCATAATAGCATACTCTGATTGTAGAAATAACAAGATAGAGGATTCCTGTAGATATGGAAATCTTTAGTCAAGTGACACATAATCTCATATCTAGGCCGTTCACAAAGATTGTCTGATTCAGTTGTACAAATATTGATTCCAAGTCATCAAGTATCTTGTTATTTGCTTGAGTTTTTATTTTAGCGATAGTTAAATTTACATTTGACAATATGAATAATGCTTAAACAACAGATGCGTAAGAAAATCATGTTTTATGATAGTGCACAGTCTGAAAACCGATTCTATGTGAATTTTGTGATCAATCTCCAAAGGCCACAGAAAATATGCTTCACCGGCACCCACACCCTTCAAATCGAAACACAACAAGCTGCTTAGCGGCAGAAATAGGTGGCAGTACTTTCCCAGAAAGCCCTTCATTCACTCTAGTTCAGCTCTAATATGTACTACTAAATGTTGGGGTACACCTCACGACACGTAGCCGAAAGTGTTAAAACCGGAACTCAGCAATGCATTTTTTGAGTTGAACATTTTCAGTGCGCTAACTTTTCGTACCGCGCTTCCACTCTACCAGCAAAGCTCTACCCCCCTAACGGCCTTGGTTGCGTTGTTGCAGGTCGCGCGGGTGGCGGTGGCGACGTGAGTGCGCCCGCGCCAGCAAGCGGTCGCCGACGCCTGAGGATGCGCGCGCGCGCGGTCCGCCCAGTCAACCCGCGCCGCGCCGCCACATCGCGCGCACCATGCTCAACATGAAACTAAAGGAGCGCCTGGCGCTCGCACTAAGCGCTTTTCTCGTACTCTTCACCTTAATGCTTGTCGTGGACCTTCAAATGGACTATGGAATTTCTGGACACAGAGTACCCCTGCATGGGAGGGTTAAGATTGGAGATACAGAGGATAAGGGAAGATCGGCGTATATGGAGTTCAGAAAAAGATTTTTACAAAAAAGGTTGGTAAATACAGTGTTACAATTTTGTGTTTTTTTTTGTGCGTGAACTTTGTTTAAGTGAGCAAACTTGTAACTTGGTAAGTTTTCCAATTTATTACTTACTTGCACTTTTCGCTTGCTTTAATATTTCAGTATTTATTTATTTAAGCCCCCCATAAACTTAGCTATTGGTTACCAAGGTGATCATAATTTTTCTATTTGTATTTATACTTTGTTTATGTCAAGTATTAATATTTTATTTCATATATATTTGTTTTTAAAACGCTGCGGCGTATAAAGGTATCCTATTGTTGGGCAAAGGCCCTCCCCTATACCCATGTTTGTTTATCACTGGTAAGCATGGTCCACAGCACGCCCAGTCCATCGAAGTGCTATCGGAGTTGGAACACCAGTGCGAATATTTCATTACATAATTAACATTACGTTGTTGGTTTGTTCTTGTGTTTGATCTATTCCGATCTCAAGAAATCATTGATTAATTTGTAACAAAGTGTTCTACTCGTAACATAGCGGACATCTCAAGTATAAATTTATTACCACGTATCTTATCGAAAGTTACAATGACCTCTTGATAGCACTAAAGTAATAATAGACAGAGCTCAAACTAACACAAATATCGCGACTTCTTCATATAGCCCGTTTGACTCCATCATTACTTAACGATATATATTATGACGTGCTTACGTTTTAACAACAAGGTGTCAACTATGGTACTTAGTATCTATAGTAGACTAACTTTTGTAGTTGATCACGGAATATAATCCTTTTGACAAAGAACCAAACTATTCTATAATCATTCGTATGTTTTAAATTTTAGTATCATTAAAATATATTAGTTATATTCGTCACGCCATTAGCCTAAATAAGTCCATTGCTAGATACAGATATTCCCATTGGCATTGCGGGGGCACAATGTCGATGTTTAGTACTGAAGAGCCTGCTACCATCTCTTGGTCGGTTCTTTTAGTCGACTTTTATGAGATCAATGGAATGGAGGGGTAGGGGTCCTATACTAAGCCGGGACCGCGGCTGTTAATTTGTGCCAATTTATAAGAATCTTTGTCTTTGTAGACAATGCTCAGCCTAAACTACTTGTCGTAGGTACAAAATTCACGGTATATTTGTCTTGGTGCTTAAATATGTATTAAGAGCGTTAGAAATTAAGCCCTTAAACGGGTACAGCGGTTGAAAGTTGAAGTGTGTATGAAAACAATAACACACAGGCGAAGTCACGCGCTTTTCTCTGATTTTTTTCCAAAGTTTTGGCAAAAATTTACATACTGGTTACTGTTTTATAAAGCGTATCATAAGCGTTTCGCGTAGTAATATCGAATCCATAATTTCCAATAAAAATACTGTTAATGTTTTACGTTGCTTCTCTAGTAATCAAAATATGCGCTTATTATTGAAAAACTACTTGCTATCAACATTTTCATTCTAACGTATTACTCTAAAACAAAAAAAAAACATGCAATAATAAAAAATAAAAAATGTTTTATAAAAAAACGATTTCGATAGCTACTTTTATATGCGAGGTTAGAAAAGATGTTTTTTATCTATTTTCCTGTCAAATTATGGAAAAGTTCATCATCATCAACAGCTTGTAATAGTCAACTGCTGGACCGAGGCTTCTGTTATACGTTTTCAAGAAGAATGATTTTAATCATTTTCCATTTATCGACTTCCGGCGATCCTAACAATGTCGTCAGTCCATGGAAAATAATAAAATATATTAGTGTAGGTAGATATGTTTATTTATTTGTATAGAACGTAACTTTATCTGCAAGCCGTTATCTGTGAGCTGGTTTGACAGCGCAGCGTCTTCATAGATAACAGATCACATTGAACTTGAAAATATATTTAAAAAAATTAACTGTCCTTGCCATCTTGAAACCGGTTTCCATTTCTTATTTTGCTAAATGATTTACTCGTAGCAACATAATAGTGTAGTTTTCATACCGGTTCAAGCGTAAAAATAGCTATAAGAATTATCTTATCAAGATAAGAAGTATTTGTAGTCTAGGGAATTTTTATTAGTAGGCATATTAGGTAAATTATTAATATTGTTTATTTATGCCATACCGTGTAGGAGATACGTTTTTGGTTTAGATAGGTAATCTAAACCAAATAGGAGTTATTTAGGTACCTACGATAGGCAATAGGTAGTTCTTTGTTCACATTCTTGGAAACACATTTAAAATTATCAATGTCTCATTCCTTACATTTGGTATTTAAAAATATGAAAAGATATGACCATTGCGTGTTTACAGTAGACGGGTATACGTGTAGCGTCAAAAAATGTTATGATAAGTATACCTATGTAGTGATAGATGACATCATCATCATCATCATCACAGTCCACTTTTGGGCATAGGTCTCTCCCATGGTGCGCTACTGATCCCGATTCGGCTCCCTCCATCCATTTATTGCCTACCACTTTAAGTCGTTGTTCTGATGATGTCCTCCTCGTCGGATCCGATGACAGCGACCCTTAGCACTTCCTGGCATGTGCTTGTATGTGGCTCGCTAGGCCGAACTTGGTCTTGAAAGTACGGTCACATGTTGTACAAAAAAGCTGACCGGCTGTATTGTAGGTGTAGGAGGGCTTCGGTCGAGATTTGTCGAGTCTGAGGGCGTCCTATGGTCTCCACAACTCGTTTCCTCCAACGGTTGTTGGTTCTTCGGCAGACTTAACCGGACCATTGCCACTTCAGCTTGTTAGTTCTTTGGCCTATGTTTTGGATCTTGTCTCTAAGAGAGATCCGAGCATAGCCTGTACAGAGTATGGTCTACTACTATATGAAATACGCTGTTTGTATTAAAAAAAGTTACCTAAATATGTATGCATTTCAATTCATAGTCTAATTTTTATTATTGTTAAATAAATAAATATTTGTGGACATTTTTACACAACATCATCTAACCCCAAACTAAATAATGGGAACCAGATGACTTATAAACATTTTTTTAATACATACTTAGAGTACAATATAACACACAACAAACATTATTGTTCATCACACAAATATTTGTTCTCGGTGGGGATCGAACCCACCACCTACAGCGCTACTGCGAACTGAGCTGTGACAGCTGTTAGGTATAATCTTAGGTGAATGGAGCTAAAAATTAAAACGAATAACTAAAAATTAGAATACAGCCATATTAACAGGTCAATTTGGTCTTCTGCGTTGAGGTTGTGAGTAATATTGTAATCTATGTATTTATTTAAAAACTATTCTATCAGTTATCTCGTTCTCATAGTACAAGCTTTGCTTAGCTTGGAGCTAGATGGCGTAGTTTCAAATGTGTGCCGCTATCTATTTATTATTTATTTAACTAAGTAATAAGTAAACCCACGAGGTACCTGCTGCATTATAAGGTTTAAAAAGGAAGTGGCTGTTCTTTATAATTCCAGACAAATCCGTGGGCGTCAATTAGACAACATCCTACTAATAATGATTAATGGGAAATTGAGACAGATCTTCATTGTTTGGTATTTGTAAAATGTATGTGCGCAATACTATTGCTCTCAAACGGTGAAGGAAAACATCGTGATAACCGTGTATTCCAGCAGCAACGATGAGCTTCCATCCTTGAACATATTATCTAAAGATAAAGGCTCTGATTCATATGCCTTGACACGTCTTAGCAACTGTATAAAATGTTCTTGTCACTGTCACTTTCATGTTAACAAAAGAGATAGCAATAGATTCGTTTTTGTCATCTTTGAATTGAACATAGATTTTTCATTTGAATTGTTTTTCTAGTATTATTTAAAGTTCTGCTGTATAATTTCGGTGGCATTTTTATAAACATCATTTGTGGTCTTAGATCAATGTGTGACTAATTAGAATGAAAGTAAATAGAAAGAAACTAGAAAAAATGCTTCCTTAGGATTTTAATAAAAACGCCATCTTTTTATTCAATACAGATAATAGTGACCCTTAGTACTACCTAACGAATGCTCAGGTTATTCGAGACCGAGCATTACTTGTTTATTACTGACCATTGCTAGAATAATTACATTCCGATAGCTAAAAGTCATTAGTTAATGGAATTTGCTACGCCTGCAATCAAAGAAAATCAATTATTGGCGGTCAAAAATTAAAACACTGGCGGAAATTTCAAACAACGCCATCTATCCTCAAACTAAACAAAGCTTGGTTTACGAGTACTAGGTTCCACGTAATAAAGATAACGCTTCATACTAAAACAAATAGTAGGTAAGTTGAAAATATTACCGATATTATTATAATAAGTAGAGAGCACCGGCGGTCTATCGGTAGTGACCTCGCCTTCTGATCCTAAGGTCGTGGGTTCAAATTCGACCGTGCACCAATGGGTTTTTCTGTTCGAAAAAATTATGTGCGCAATGCACTCTCGAACAAAGTATCTGTCCTGCCTAATTTCTTTCTGTTGTATTTGTGGTGTGCATATCAGTGTTCATGTGTCAAATTAATATTTTTTATTCTATTCTATTACTTTTAAAAGGATGTGGCATAAAAGCTTTGTTTAACTGTGGTGATTCTGGCTTAAAACAGGCTCTATTATCTCTAGCGGATCTTGTAAGAGGCAAATAAGAGAGCGCACCAAATAAGGAGACTAATCGGCACCTAAATCTGTGTGCTAAACACCGAAACTGGGGTCACCAATGAACCTGCCAAGTGTGGTGACTATGGCAAAACCCTCATAACTTTGGAGGAGGCCTACGTTCACCAGTGGATATAGATTTTAGACTGATGACGTGACGAAAAAATATTCATACAATTCATAGTAGTGTTATATGAACATTTTTTCCTCATTAACAGTTTGAGATTAGCCAAATAAATATTCTACTAAATATTTCTAAAGGTACACCCACTCAGCTGCTCTTCACAATGATTATCGTTATACAAACAAAGCTTTAATGTGTACAAAAATTACTCGCTATCAGTTTTTTTAGATTAGGAGATAAAAAAACTAATTTGGTCACATCAACCGAACTTATCAGTGATGGTCGATAGGTTCAGTTATCCAGAATTATTTTAGTTGATACTGTAGTATCAAATATTATCATTGGATGGATATGCCTGTTGCTGTAGTCATAACGGTTGGCAGGCAGATTGGTAATCACTGTACATAGATATGTAATCTCATCTGCATAATTAGAATGAGTTTTTACTTGTTTTTGCTAGTACAGAAAAAATAACAAAATTATTACCAGTCTTCTAAATGTAACATCATTGTTTATCAAACAAAGAATTTGAATTAATTACGTAAGCCGTCAATAGGTTCTTAAAAATTGAATTCAACAGGTTGAGTGTTTTTGTAAATTTCTAATTACACTTTGGTTAAAAGCGAAGTTGGGATTCAATTGTTTAGATAATTATTTTGTAAGGGCAAAACAAAAGGTAGGCTAAAATTGTCTTCAGAGACCGGTGACTGACATAACATTTTCTTTGCGTAGTTTATTTGTGATTGCTCTTGTATTTTGGTTTTAATTAAATAAAAGTAAACTAGCGACTTAGTCTTCGTGAAGTTATTTTCATACAAACTTCAACCCCTGCTATACAGGGGTTGAATTTCGGAAATTCCATTGCATAAGACAAAGATACCCTGAAAATTTTAAGACTTTATGACCAGTGGTTTAGGCTATGAGTTATCTATTAAGTCAGTCACTTAGTCAGGATAAAGACTATTTTAGTTGGTTTTGATAATTAGTAATACACAAGGATACATGATACATCTAAGCGTAAACGAATAAAGTACAATAGGCGGATTGATGATGTCTAAGGGGGGTAGTCAGAAGTACATCTAGATACTACATTTTGTACGTACCCACATTTTGTAGTAGTTGGTATTCCATATGTGACAGGTTGCAATCCCATCGTCGGTTGGACGACCAGATTCGAACCCAACGACCTCAGGATTAGAAGGCGGAGTCACTCTCACTAGATCACTGGTGCTCAACATCATCCAGCAGTTCTTAAAAAAAATCAGCTACTCTTAGGTATTTTTTCGTAAATAACATTTAAACAATATTTACAATTTAAGTTTTTTAGGTCGAAAATTCTCGAACATTTAGAAATCATAAAACGAAAAATGAAAAATCGCAGAATTGACATGTGATTCGGGTACTTCAAAGGTTGCTCTATCTCTATACTTCCGCTTGACGCTATTTTTTGGGACACCCTCTCTAGGAAAAACTTATAGCTATATTATATCTTTCACCAACTATGTATATTTATTACCATCGTAGAATCATGATAACAAATTCTAATAATTAACTACATACTTAGTTTTATATTATTGCGAAGATTATCGCTAAAGAATGTGTGCAATAAATGTAGTTTTTAAACCCGTCAATTATACTTCAATTTTACTACATTTATGTACCACAAATTTTGTAAAATATGAACAGTTTCAATTGATTCAATTTATGAAGACAGCTTCGTCTTCATCAACATCTGTAGTTTTCATACATACTTCAACCCCTACTGCACTCTTTTAACCCTTTACCCAATACCCAAAGTCAGAAAATCAAGTCAAGTTTCAAGTCCCTCTATATCAGTCAGTCAATTCTTATAATTGGTATGGATTACCTTATATTGATTAACTATTTTTCTTTCTCTGTTTAGTATTTAGTAAATAACCGATCAAAAATCCGTATTTTAAAACGTGCTATTTTTAACAGCAATGGCAGTAACGGGTCACGGGAATACGAGCAGTCGGCTCCAAATGAGACTAGCGGTGGTGAAGCGGAATCTCGTACGCCAGCACCTCCTGCCGACCGATACGAAGACCTGATGAAGATTCTGAACGATCAGATGCAGGGGAAGGAAGACGATCACCCTGTGATCATGCCTTTACATCGAGACTTAAATATATTACGTCCGGAGAACCCAAGTATTGGAGAAATGGAAGACTTAGAACCAAGGTTAGTAGTATAAGGCAATCTGTATCTTACTTAGATGTAACTCCATTTTACTTATGGTATCTTACAATTCTAAAATGTGAAATACAGGCACATGAGGCTTAACACCAGTATGTCTCACGCTGATGGACGAAGGGTAGTGAATCGTAGTCGTACAAGGCAATGCTTTTTATAGATGATGGTTACCACTTAACATCAGGTGGGTCATATTCATAGGCCTTATTCCACCAGCCGTAGCATAAAAAAAAGTGTAAAGAAACCTATGTGACACGAAAAATAGTCGTCAATTTTAAATATTTTAATGGACCTTTATACTGCCTATTGAAGTTTGTATGGGTGCCTGAAACTCTTAGAGCTCGTGCGATCTATAATTATTATAAAAATATTATCTAGCACAGTTCAGAACCCTTATGGTACGAGGACGCATGGTGTATGGAGTTATTTGTATTTATTTACTCCAAATATATATAGTTATTTATATTTGGAGGTACCTAAATAACATCGGTTTTGTAGTGATTATTATTTTATTTGGTACAATAAAAAAAAGACAAATTGGTATTTTCTAAAAAAAATAATTCAAACTTTTCGGTTTGATTCCTGAAACACGGTAGATATCCAATCAGATATTTGTGTACCAACTCAAAATCCGTTGAGGATGCCTAATGCTCGTACTCGTGCACATAAAAATATTACATTTGGCTCAAATCCACATATTGCAGTGGTTGGTATTCCATACGGTGGAAAACCCATTGCCGCTGCCTAACTGAAAAGAACCAACAAGTTAACACATTTAAAGCCTACAGAGAGAAAAAATCTAGAGCTGATAGCCGTTCCATTCTATTCAAGAAAATGTTATGAAAGGATTTTCTCCATACATACTTAAGGCTGTAATCTTTACCGCGCCGCGCTGCCTTTGCGTAACAGTGTAAGTTACGAGAGATAGAGCTTAAATAAGTATGTATATTAAATATATAATTATATTATATGCGCTGTAGCGCAGAAGGCAGAGCTATTATTATATACATATATTTGACGATCGATGTGGCGCGGTGGGCGAATGTACGCCTGCGAGGTTTTGCGTGTTCGGTTCCTGCCTTGGGATAAATGTTTGTACGATCTGCAAATATTTATTCCGAGTATTCTGAATTTCGGTTCAATTTTTAGTAAGAACAGTTATGTGGTGAACATAAATTATTGTTTTGTGTTTGGGTGCTGTAACCTATGTAGGTATTACAAAAGAAAAGTAAGAGGGTAACTCTATCAACTATCTAGTTTGGGGCTAGCGTTAGGGCTAGGGCTAGCTTTGTAAAATGTCCATCAATAATAATTTTATAGAATGTTGTTTTATTAATTTCAATAGGCTCAGTTACAGAGGACAAACATTTGTGTATTATATTGTGTTCTAGTTGTATTTACAAAAAAAGCGTATGTAAAAATAATTAATCAGTCATCTGATCATCTCATAGTACAAGCTATGCTTAGTTTGGGGATAGACAATGTTGTTCAAAGTTGTTCACAAATAAAAACAATAACTTCAAATTTGCTTAGGTACCACAAAAATACAAAGGAAAAATTATTATTATTATTAATTATGAAATTTTAGTGATATGCACCTAGTGCTGTAGTATAGCTCATACGAACTTGCCCACTAATCGTAACGGATAAGAAAAAAAAAAATATAGTGAAAATTTTATTTTGTTGCTTTAAACAAAGCTTCAATATGTGAAAAATAGGTTCAAGTTTATGTCACAAAGACCATTTAAAATACTTCCGGAAGCCACAATTCTATTCAACTCAAGTTAAATAAAGCTCAACGTGCTTCAGTAATAAAATATTTCGCTAAGAAATATTAATTAAAATATTCCTCGAAAAACGACGCGCTAAGGACATTACAAGGAAAGTTCCAGACAGCTGACATCGCCAAGTACGATTTATGTCCTCGCAAAATTAAAGTTACAACATTAAATTGTTAGTTACCGCATTATTACTGCAAGTCCACTGCGATAACGGTAAATTGCACTTAGAGTAGCCTGAGCACAAGTCTGTTCTGTTTCTATTTAGTCAAATGAGATGCATCGGTTTATTTCTTACTATCAAAGGGTGTATCCGTGTCATAAATGTTATGATTTATGAGATGACGTAACGATCGTGGGTCAAATCGGATAACCGCGCAAGTTTGAACGTTATTTCCAAACAAAACTACGGACAGCGTAGTAGGTACATAGTACATGGTTAAATCTTTGCATAGTACTATGAAGATGACTCATTTCATACCTCCCTATTATTATCTATCAAGCAGTAGCTATAAAAACCCGGCCAAGTGCAAGTCGGATCCGTGCACGAAAGGTTCCTCTATATAATCCTATATATCTATGATAAAAACGGCAAAACACCACGTTTGTGGTACGAGAGTCCCCATAAATATTTATTTTATTCTGTTTTTTAGAATTTTTTGTTATAGCGGTAAGAAAAATACATTATCTGTGAAAATGTCAACTCTCTAACTACCACGGTTCATGGGATACAGCCTGGTGACAGACGGACAGACAGACACACAAACAGATAGTGGAGTCTTAGTAATAAGGTTCCGTTTTACCCTTTGGGTACGGAACCCTAAAAACGTTCCAACGTAAAAACCCGTTTGCAAAAAGTGCAATTGGACCACTAGGTATCTTATCTCGTTTTTATTCTCCGATAACTCGATTGCCCATGGACATGTTTGTGAATTTATCGGATTACAACATTGTGTTGTCATAAGTACCTATTGTGGAGACACCGAAATTAGCTTCTGAAACTGGCGCCAAATATTGCTTTGCTTAAATGCCGAATTTACACCACGTTTATTAATATATTTTATATCTAAGCACACTGGAGGAAGGAGGCATTTTCAATCAATACAAATTGTATCTTAGTAAATCGAAAGAAAGTGTAATTTACAGTGGCATATGAAAGAGGCGTCGATACATGTCAACGCCTATTATAACATTTGCTATTGTAATATACTGGGTGTAATAAGACTACTTCCAAAAACTGAAACTGCGTATTTAGACCATAATTTTGATTAGAAAAAAAAAATTAAAAACGTGAAAAAAATAGACATTTGTTCGTTTTTTCCGTGTTTCCAGCATAAATATCGAAAATATGTAATAAATAAACATAACTATCATAACTTATTTGAAAATAGGTAAAGACGACAAAACAGCAATCTAAAGGAAATCGCGATCATCTGACCGGTGCGTTGACGTAGCGCTCGCCGTCCCGCTGCGGAATACATCGATGGTTATCGATATATTTGACAATCAGCCAAGTGATATTCTCATACGTTCCTGGAGTACTCGAAAATAGTCTTATTACACCCGGTATAATAATTCAATTAGATGAGAGAAATTACATTAAAATACTCTGTTGTGACGTCCACAAGTTTGCACTGGTCCTTATCGCGCTATTTTCAGTTTTTTTTGACGCTCGAACTAGATTATTGACGAGAGAGAGTAAGATATGTGTCTATTTGCCTAATGTTAAACCCGTTACGTTCTTACTAAAGTAGGCGGTGACGTTTAATACACACGTAGGGTTTGGTTTTGACACAATCAATCGTTCTAATCTGGAAGTCACTTGCTCTTGCAAGTATCTTCTAGTTTTATATAAAAAAAAATCGTACGATAACGATTCAAATTCGCAAAATGATACAAGTTCGATATAAAATAGTCTGACCTCTCCACACTCGGCGTGGTTTTGAAAGCGGTGTACTCTTTCATCCGCCTCGAGTGCCCCGCAGAGCACTGAAGTATGCATCAAAATCAAACAGGTTGGCCGAGCCGGCCTCCCGCGGCTGCCGTAATTTCTCCAAAGCAAATATTAGACCAAATCTCACAGGACACTCTGAAAGCAATGAAAAGAATATCACATTGCTCCACTTCACTAGGTAGCTATACGCTATCAACGGGGTTTCGTTTTATACATTACTATAAAAAAGGACCGTATCATATTTCCACGAGACGATGATTCTATAATACGAAACAGACAGCGACCTTTCTTTATCTTGTACGAGGCGAATTTCAGCAGCCTACCAGGAATCTTATTTAAAATCCAGTTACGGGGCCTTGCCGAGATAGGCGCGGGTCTTGACAATAAAACTAAATGGAATGAATGCATGATGGTTTTCTCAAAATGTTGCGTGATATGACGGGACGCTTATATTGCTACGTTCATACAAAGAAGGGTCACTTTGATACGTGGCGAATTTTCTCAAGGAACATGGGGTAATTTAGTCAAATGAGTATAAGACGAGTTTACATTGTCCACGCTCGATACAATGTTCTCTTTTGTTGTGAATCCGTTTGTTTATTCCGTAGTGAATAGCCAAAATAGCTTCGATAAAGTGTTAATCTAATGGGCAATGTCGCGGTCATTCGAAATTCTGAACGTCCGTTCGTCCCGCCTAATGCAGTGTGCTTTTTGAATTCCCACTTGACATCGACACAATCGCTGCAAAAGAGAGTCAATAAATATTAGAGTAGGTGACGGCGTGATTTCTAAATGCAGGTTATCGGAGCATGCCACAAATTGGGAACGTTACACGTAGGCTCCTTAGTATTCAGTTCCGTCGTATGCCGTCGCGTGGAGTTTCGCACCTACACCTAGTAGGCGAATCACGTCCGCTTATGTGTTCCACGCAGCCAAAACCAACACGCCCGCCATTGGAAAATCTTCCATGTAAATCTTGACGTTAACGACCAGGTTTAGAAATATGTGCTAAAAATTTTAAGTAGGTACGTATGTATACTTGATCGTACATATAAAAAGACATTATCTTTTGATACTAGTCTAAGTGCATAATGTATGTTTTAGGGTGGGTACCTAAAGAGTCATTTGCTATCATTATGATAGAACTCATGGTCAGATATAACCGCTAAAAAACTCTACCGGTTGCCTTATTTTAGCGGTAGGTTAGGCTATAGGTGAAATATTATTGCCATTAAACCAGTGCTGAAGGTGGAATACCAGGTTTCAAAAATGACCCAGAGATGATGTCCTAAGCAGAGTACTCAATAAGATATAGAACCGCAATAAGATAATTTCTTCTGCAAATCGGTCGGTATACGATTCAACTCCAATTACAAGAATGTATGTATAGTTTAGTTTAGTAAATTATATAATAATTATAATTTAAATGTTTTTTTTTTTGCAGTGTGAACGCATCGAATTTGGAGAAGTTTCAATTGAAAATAGCTCAACATGAGCTTTACGAGAAAGATGACCCGCTTGTTGATGCTGTTATCAAAGATATGGCCACTTCACCGGTCATACATGCAGGTAAATGTTTGTAAAGTTTGTTGCAAAATCGATCGTTTTCAAGAACTTTTAGCCTCAGACACGACGGGCACAGAATACTTAGCAAGTTCTAGTGAAAGGCTTTGGACGAAAACGAGACAGACTTTACCTATTACTACACTTACATGAAGAAACAAATAAAACTAATCGTACTTTTAACTATGCAAGCGCAAAAATTCAGTGAACAAAAAAAATACTTTAAACACATGTTAAACCACTAACATCTTTTTCTTTTTAAACTCATTAGATTTATTCGGAACATTAACCTAGTCGATTTTATTGGATAGTAAAATACTGCTATCTAGAATCAATTTCAGTCACCACGCAAACCCCTACGATCTCAATTTAAGTATTTAGGGCGATAAAATATTCAGAATATAGTTGATCGGACTTAGAAAACCAATTACAAGGAGCCTTTAGTTCGTATTGGCTGTCAATTGGACATTCGTTTTAATTTTAAATTGGTATAGGTACTTTAACATTTGACAGATGTCAGTTTCTAACTAGCTCTTTATACATGAAATAAAAATACTACCACTTGTATCAAAAATGACCCTTCGTCAAGAAAAACTATATAGCTTTGATGAATAAATCTCAATTACAAACACGAGGTAGAATTTTAGTTTAAGTTTTACAAATCTAATATCGAATTGATAAAACCCCAAACTTTTAGGAGGATAATATATAATTAAAGCCTCGCTTAATTATGTACAGGACTATATAAAGCTAAAACAGGTAAAGGTGTATGTATTTTAAATGAAGTCGGGTCTGCAATCAGTTGTGGGGTTAGCGGTCCGGCGGACAATAGTGCCACAACAATCTCGCCCTTTACTTCGAATTGGACTTAAATATTTAGACCATTTAAATGGATTTCATTGTTGATCCGACTTCATCGTATAGCTAGGTACCTTGTACATCGTACTTCGGGCGGGATTTATTAGGAATCTATTGCAAATCTACCGTGTGAACTTCAGTCAGGTATACGTAGGTGTGACAGATTCAACATGTTTTACTAGCGTTTTACCTGTCATGCGTTCTAATACTATTTACTTATTGCATTTGAGTTTCGCTCTACTTGATCAATTATTGCGCTAGGTAGGACAACATTCTAATCTAATTTGTAAGCTGAAGGTTGTATAAAATTTTGATAGAGATAATTTCATAACTAAATTGTTATCGCATTTGACAGAGCAAAAAGAAGGAGGGACGCAGTTGAAGCTCATTATAGACTATCCGAATGGAGTTCAAGCACTATTCAAACCAATGAGGTAAGCCGACCGCCGAGCCGGTGGGGTCAATTTTGTACAGCGCTCTATTAAATTAGACGGCGATTAAATTATCGTGGTCTCCATTTCAGCAAAAAACGAGTAGTAAGCCGTTTATTTGTGGTAGGTACATATTTAATTTCTAGCATCGTTGCACTAAATCGACTCCACTATTCTTGTTTTATGCAGAATCTGATTTCAACACCTAATCCAGTCTATAAACATTTAATTTGCGTCGTCAACTTTCATGGCATTCGATAACATTGATATTCGGCCTCCTAATAGGGTTAAAGTAGGTACCTACTCACTACATGTCATGTCTAAACCAGCAGGACCGAACTTTTATTCCAAACTTCAGTTCGTTTTAGTTGGAGGTCCCACGTATGCTTCTGGAGGACTTGTGCAAACTTCTATGTCGCCTTGTTCAGAGCGCTGTTGGTTCTATTCACAAAACTTAGAGAGCGTTCTTTCACACGATCGGCTTAGCGGCTTGCCCACTCCAACAAGTGCTTCAAGTACTGAGTTGTACACAACTTCTGTTACTTACGTGTACTTACGTCTCATTGTTAAAACTTCGTCATTCTATTCTATATTTATATTCTTTCACAAATATAAAGCGCTTGCATAAAGTAAATTACGTGTACCTTTGAGCCGGTGTTCCGCATATAATATTCTGAAAGGCTATCAAATACAATTTTTGTCGTGACAAAGGGTAAGACATCAGCTTCCAAAAATTTGCTCGCGGGAATGGTGTTAGATTCCCAGTGGGCTTGTATATTGAGTCTTAGCAATTCGTTCCCACTTTAGCAATATTCTTTCATGGAATATAGAGGAAATTTGCTCAACTTTAAAAAGAGACTTTGATTACATAGCATAGATAATCGAAATTCAATTGATTTTAGATTGCCTACCTACCTTCTTGTTTTTTACTTTTACCTGTTTCCTCTATGTTAGTGTTAGTTTATTTTCTGAACTACACTAACCGATACGCTGTCCTTGCCAAATCTTACTGAAAACTAGTTCAATAATTTATAACCAAAAACAATAATAACCAAATTAAAATTTTTATACTCAAGAAAATAAAAATATATTACGAAGCTCCCGCCGAAAAATCCAATAAAAATCCGCTTCGTGGTATCGAAGATGGAGGTGTAGTTTTTCAAGAAAAAATATAGACTCTTGGGGTTATCCCAGCGACATTTCAAGGGGCCTCGGTAACAATTCACCCGGGAGCGATATGTCACGCGCACTCGATAGTGCCCCTCTGCCGAGCATGTATTAGTTTTATCACCTCGTGCGAGCTGGCAATAAGGTGATGCTGTATTAAAAAGTTTAAACATAATTCAAGAATAATTTTCAGTAATTTATTCTCTTATTATCCTTACTTACTAATTGATAAAAGAAATACGGAAACGAACATAATGGGTTTCGAAAGAAAACAAAATAGACTTAACAAATGCTATCGTTCTCCAAGCTAATGGCTCGAAACAAACGAAACTTTAATGCAAATGCATTTGATTGTGACCCTCTTAAAATGTCCCTACAACCTCGTATCTCACTTACGACCTCGGTTGCAGACGATAAATCGAAAGACTCTCGGTGCACTACGTTACCGGGATTGCTCCTATCTAACCAGATTCACGATTTAAGTACCACTTTAATAGTTTTCTCTCAGATATTGATAAACCGCTTACGGAGAGTTTTTGGTACAAGTTAACATTTGCGCCCTATTTTAAAGACACAGACAATTTTTCAGCGTTATAAATTTCAAATGACAGAGGTCTCTTATCTCGATATTTGATATTTCTGTTTAATGGGTTTATATTATTACCTACGGGGTTTCAATTTACATTTTGAATAAGTACCTGTCAAAGTACCCTGTGGAATAACGAAATACAGTCTGTAGATATCTCCTATTTTACCATTTTTGGACAGATTTTGAGACTAATTGCCCTGTGGTGTTGTTTTACAAGTTGACCTCGATCGCTATATGAAAGGTGACTGCAATTTATTTATTATTATAATTTTCATGATTATAATTTAAAATGTTTCGGTGTATAGTTTGAATAAAGTATTATAATCTTAGCATCACTAATGTTATCGTGCTGGAGTAGCAAATTGATTAGTACAGGGAAAAGATACGATCGATTGCTGTTGAAGTCAAACGTGAACCAAGTTCGTGCCTTATCGGATACCATCCACTTATCTTCTACTCTTGCTCTCGGTAAATGCGATAAGTGACAAAATTGCAGTACAGCTGTAGTTTGATGTGATCTCATTATAGTGCCTATATAAATAAGCAGTTAGTTATAATTATATTGTAGTCGTTGCTCGGTTTTTTTGTGCTTTTGTATTACATCCATTGAGTTATTCGTCAGTATGTAATCGTGGCCATTATCAAAAGGGTCTGTATCTCTGGACCAATAGCCGTACGTATAAAAATCTGTCAAAATATAAACAACTAGCGGCAGCTCCCAGCTTCGCCCGTGTGGCAGTTTTTTTCCCGTTTCCGTTATTTTTTCGGGATAAAAAGTAGTCTATATGTTAGTCCAAGTTATAATCTATGTTTATTCCAAATTTCATTCAAATCAGTCTACTGGTTAGAGCGTGAAAGAGCAACAAACATCAATCCATCCATCCATACATACAAACTTATATATATGTAAGTATATATAACTATAATATTAGTAGGATTTTCAAATTAGTGCCTCATCTTATCATTGGGCGATGACAAATAGTGACAGGACGTATTTTATGCACTATTTTAAACAATAACAGTAGATATTTTTTAACGTAATTTGGTAACGTAAGTAGCTTCCAAGCACAAAGACGTTTTCTTGCTCCAGCTTTTTGGTGTACAGTAGTGTACAGACATAGGGCCCTTATACCCCCTAACTATACTTTAAGAGCCCTAACTTTTCTGTATTATTATACTTTTGTGTCTTTTTATAAATTTCTATGCGTGGCTGTGAGATATTTACTTTCAATGGGCCTTTGTTGTTTGTATTTTTTACATAGCATGCGCTGTCTGAAATAAATCTTATATTATTATTAGAAAACCATAGTATAATGGTAAATGGTTTTGATACAAAAAACATTTTTTCATTCACAGGTTTGCAAGAGATGTCCAGACTTTACCAAATCACTTCTATTTCTCCGATTACGAACGACACAATGCTGAAATTGCAGCGTTTCATTTAGACAGGTACCTTTAAACAACAAGTCTTCTTCTTCTTCTTTTATTATATTGCTTTTCAGCGGCTGAGGGTTGCCACGAATTTGCCAATGTCGAGTGTTAACTAAACTTCGAATTAAAAGGCGGAGATCTGAGTACGATAAAACATAAGTCTTCTTTATACCTGTATGAGTTGATAATTATTAACTTGACATTGTCACAGCTCAGTTTGTAGTAGCCCTGCCTTTTGTGCTGTAGGTGATGAGTTCGATCCCCACCGAGAACAAACATTTGCAAAGCCACAACCTTCAGCGCAGAAGGCAGAAAGCTGGAGGCATGCACATGAACTACTACTAACTTATATGTAGTTATGTATGTTCAAGTCATTTTTAGGGTTCCGTACCCAAAGGGTAAAACGTGACCCTATTACTAAGACTCTTCTGCCTGTATGTCTGTCACCAGGGTGTATCTCATAAACCGTGATAGTTAAAGAGTTGTAATTTTCAAAAAACAGAATAAAATAAATATTTAAGGGGGTTCTCATACAAAAAACCTGTTTTTTTGTCGTTTTTATTCTAGATAATGGTACGGAACCCTTCGTGCGCGAGTCCGACTCGTACTTGGCTGGTTTTTTATTTCTCATTCAATGAGTCACAAGTGAAATGCGTGTAGCTTGAGGTCACATCGCGATAATTTTTGCGACATGTATTTATTTTGCATATCAATGATCTTTCTTAAAATAACTTTATCTGATTCCCTTTGAAAGGTTGGTGACGCAGTTATGCACCTTGAGAATAATAAACCAAAACTCTATTTTTATCTGGACCTATTGTTGTAAAATATCAGTAAACATTTGCGTAATCACTAATACAAAATACAGCTAGGTGCAAGACGATCGGAAAACTGAAATGGGTAATGGGTAGTATCTAAGTCCTAACTAACTTAACCAGATTTAAAAGTTGCCTGGTAGAGATCACTTTTACCGATAAAGTGGTCTTTTTTATTTCTGCGTAGGTTGCTTGAATGTCTATAAACTGTGTATCACTCTACTTGTGTGTAATCAATAGAGAGATACTAAACATACGTATATCTATTTATTTAAAGGATATTGTATAGCAATTGGTTTTAAAAAAAAAAATATTAATAATAATAATGCTGGACAATCCACACAGCATCATCTAGATCCAAGCTAAACAGAGCTTGTGCTATGAGTACTAGATGACTGATATACTTAATACAATATATTACATACATAGATATTTTTTATTTTACCTAGAACACCCGGAATCAATATTTACAGATCTTACATACATTTTTTCCAAGGCGGGAACCGAACCCGCAACCTCCTGCGTCGCAGGCGGACATTCATCCGCCGCGCCGCATTAGTCGTCAAATATGATAATTATGAAAGTAACCTGATATGCTATCTGTATCTACCTCAAATTGTATCCAATCCGTTGGATACAAAATACAAAGATCACATTTAAAATATAAGTATGTATTGTTCTATCCAGGATGCTGGGATTCAGGCGCGCTATGCCAGTCGTAGGCCGCGTCTTGAACATGACCACTGAGATCTATGACGTCACTGAAGGAGATATCCTCAAGACCTTCTTCGTATCGCCTGCCAATAACTTCTGCTTCCATGGCAAGTGCTCGTACTACTGCGACACAGGACACGCTATCTGCGGGAACCCTGACATGTTGGAGGGGAGCTTTGCAGCGTTTCTGCCGTCTGCTGATATTGCTGAGCGAAAGGTATTTACTTTCTGCAAGACGTTTTTAAGTCTGTATACATAATTAGCGATAAATGATTGCATACATTGCATTCAAACTTGTCTCCTTGCTGAACCCGTTTGACTTTCAAGAATGCCTTCTGTAGTACATTGGATGTGCCTTTAACTAAGCGATCTACTATACTATTACTAAAAATCTTAATTTTAATAGCTGATGGATGGTTTTTAATTGCAGGTTTGGCGTCATCCTTGGAGAAGGTCATATCATAAGAGAAGGAAAGCACAATGGGAGATACAATCAGACTATTGTGATACGGTAAGACTTAATTTAAACCAATTTCATCAAAATAAAGTTATGATAGAATAGTCTAAAATACTTTTCAAACACTACAAATTGTCCTGAAGCAAAATTCTAGTTATTTTGTAAAAGTTTTTAAGAACACACACATACATTGATCTGAAAATCAACAATCTTTTTTTTTCATAATAGCATCTGTCATCTGTCCGTCATTTGACGGACCTTAATTCCATCCCTTAACTTGTTCAGTGGGGTTTGAAGTTTGTATGAAAATAACTTCACGCAGTTGTAAATAAGACTCAAGTTAAAAAATTTTAATAATAAATTAATAATAATAATAATGCTGGACAATACACACAGTATCATCTAGCCCCAAGCTAAGCAGAGCTTGTGTTATGGGTACTAGATGACTGATATACTTAATACAATATTATGTTACATACATAGATATTTTTTATTATACATAGAAAATACCCAGAACACCCGGAATAAATATTTGCAGATCGTACAAACATTTATCCCAAGGCGGGAATCGAACCCGCAACCTCTGCGTCGCAGGCAGACATTCGCCCGCCGCGCCACATCGGTCGTCTCAGCATCAATAATAAATTGTTGATCCATGGGCTGCAAAAATGTCGAATTATTATAGTTAAAAGTACTTCTATCACTTTTAGGTCAAAACCACTCCACCCTATGATTCCGGAAGACGACTACTTGATTTGATGGACATGTCCATATTTGACTTCCTCACTGGCAACATGGACCGGCATCATTATGAAACCTTCAAGTGAGTACATCGTCACATCACGTCATCAGCGTTACTAAGTCCACTGGACAAAGGCCCTTCCATATTTGGAGGGATTTACCATACTCACCAAGCTTGGCAGGCAATTTGGTGACCACAGTATCGGTGTTTAGTACTCAAGAGATACTGCTACCCATCTCAGGTGCATCCTAGGCGACAAATATTATGATAGTAATCACTATAGGTGTAGTAGTCACTATTCTACAGACATTTACAACTTGAAGCTAAATTCATTATAATCATTTTAGATAACACCACTCAGCAAGATTTATTAACCTTTGTAAAAGATTCGAGAACGTTCTACGTTAAATTTTTTCTGGACTCTGGTCAAGAAATAATAATCTATTCCAGGTTTTTGTTTTTTTATTAAAAATACAAAACATGACTCACAACAGACTATTGATCACCTTGCAGTAGAATTTATATTCTTTTGTTGCTGAATTACATTTTTGTAACAGGATGTTTGGCAATGAGACGTTCACTCTCCACTTGGACCAGGGACGTGCGTTCGGTAAGGCGATGCACGATGAACTGAGCATTCTCGCGCCGCTGCTGCAGTGCTGCCTCGTGCGGCACACTACCCTCACCAATTTGCTCAAGTAACTATCCTTATTAATTTATTAGTTTTTATTGTGCTTACTTACACTTAAGAAAACTACAAATTATCTTTATTATTCTGTGCCTGGGCTTTTTATTGCATGTTTTATTTTACAAAAGAAGTATGCAGTACCTATGGTAAGTATCTTAACAGCTATCTGGCTCCCATAGTAGCAGCTTTGATAAGTTTTGGGCTAGATGGCGATGTGAAGTATTTATCGTTTGTAAATACGTATTAATGAATTTATTACAAATTCTTACGAAATTTCAAGTAGATACAAGCAAAACTCTATTTTTACTTTTTAAGTGTATCGTACCTACTTATTCGTAAGTGTACTTATTAAGAATTACATACAACAGCCATTTTTTTTAATAAGTTGGAACCCTTTCTCCATTTTCTCGGCATCTTTTCTGGTCATTTTCAGACAGACCGTGTAGTTGATATGTGTACATGATACGAGGTACCTATCAGCCTACCTCTGTCCAGCAGTGGACTTCTACAGGCCTTTAGAAGGTTTAAAAGGTTTTAGAAGCCTAGCATAAACAAATTTGATATTTGTAAAGTAAACGTATCATCGTCAAATCGTTTAACTAATGATTTAATCACCTTATTTAGGAGCTAATAATGAAATGGGTTAAATGTAAGCGTGTTTTTAATTTAGCTTAAAGCATATCATTATAAAATCAGCTTTGGCCACAGAACAGAATACCTAATAATACTACTTTTAACTTTAAATAATTCAGATTTACTGAGGTCAAACATTGTAATCCAATTAAAATATGAGTACTTATTTATTTAAACCACACTGTACTGAACTACTGATTTATAATAAACGATAGTGTTGATCGAATGTAATTTTCGGAATCGGGAATAAAATTTTATGAAAAGCCATTAATGTTTCTGATTGTGAATATTTTTCTGACAATAACCTATTTTACAACACTATAACGACTTTAGATATTGATCTATGCCAATTATAGGAATCTTTGTCCTGACTGACTAACTTATGACATATAGACAATATTTATCTTGGTGCCTAGAAGTATACTAAAAAAGGAATTTCTGAAATTTAACCCCTAAATTGATATAGTAGGGTAGAACTTTGTAAGAAAATGACTTCGTTTCGCTAATTATTATAAAACATTATATTTTACTTGGTTTACGCAACGAATAAAAAACATTGATTTTATCAACTTATCTGTCATGTCTTTGTTTATCAAAGAAAAAGATTATACTATCTCAGGATTACAAGAATATTTGGCTGCAGTTTTGAGTAAGCACTCGTTCTCCGTCCAAATTGTTTTTTGATGAGAATACCAATTATCTGAGTGGAAAAATAAATAATTGGACTTTGCTAGAAAAATAATATCTATGATTAATTACTTATGATTAATTATTGATAATGGAACAAGCATATGGCCTATCTGATGTTAAGTGGTTACCATCGCCTATAGCAAAGTCACGTCACGTTTGTTAGGAACGTAACCTACAATACATTGCTCTGTGTCCATCAACCTGAGGCATACAGGTGTTAAGCCTTATGTGCCTGTAATTTCACCGGCACCCACACCCTTTAAACCGGTACACAGCAAGCTTCTTTGTACATCCAAAATTTTTTTTTTTTTTAAATCAGTCTGTAAAAAATAATACAAAACCAAGCTACGGTTAGTGACTAGTTGTTCTATCTATATCCATTTTTATATACTTACCATTTGTGTTGGCCTGATTAATTGACTGGCATATAGACAACGCACAGCCTAAACCCACTAGCCGTAGAAACTTGAAATTTTCAGGGCATATCCATCTTGGTGCTTAGAAGTGTACTAAGAAAGGAATTTCTGGAAACTCCTAAACGGGTACCGCGTGAAATGAAGTTTGTATAAAAATATCTTTTTGCGGACGAAATTGCGCGCGTTGAGGTTGGTGGTTATAAGGAGCAAAAGTAAAACACAAGTTGGGTAAAAGAAAACGAATCCAAAGTAACTATGCTAAAGCTCAGATGAAAAAATATTTTTAACTTCAGAAACTTACGAGCGTGTAGGTATGAGTGTACGGCAATATAATACATTCCGGAATATCGTATTACCTATATCAAACTAAGCCGTAATCGTAATTTATAAAAAAAAAGCTATGCCATTATATACATTGCTATACATTTCTAATAATGTATGAAAAAAACTTGTTTTCAGATACCACAACGGCATTCCTCTGTCAAAGTACCTCCGCGAGTCAATGAAAGCTGATCCAGTCTCCCCTATCCTCTGGGAACCACATCTTGCCGCACTCGACAGGCGAATTGGCATCATTCTTGACGCCGTCAGAAAGTGCATAGACAAGGCGCAGAATCCACTCCAAAAGGAAGTAAATGACTTTGTATGACCATCGAGGCAGCCTTTGGCGGGTAGAAATTGTGATAGCGGAGGTGCAATACTAGAATCGCTAGTCGACTCTTTTGGTGACTTATTTAATAAAGCGCTGGTCAAACCAATGCAATTTTTCGTTGTAATTATGCAATTTTTTTTGTAATTATGGTACGATTATCATACTTGTGGTATGAAAATCGATGTATATTTGTGGTTATTTTTTGTTGAATGGTTCGACATCATTTCACTCATGTAATTTAGTTATAGTTACAAAAGTGAAATTGCGTCGATTATTGTGGGTTAGTTATAAGAAATTCGATGATAACGTGATCGATGAAACAATAATGCTTTGATGTCGATTATCGAGTACCTTATAATCGAGTAATCATGAATCGCGTTGGTTTGAGTTGGTCGTTGCCTGAACTCAACATCGTCCTAATCTTCAGGTGTCAAAACCTTAGACATAAGATTATAGTGCCAAAGATTGTCCAAATGAATCATTGATGTCCATAATATTAAGGAATCATTCCACGGGGTTTTATAATATGATGAAATGCCAAAAAGTGTAAAAACTTTTGGTTTCTGATTGGCGACGTTGTGAAATTTTAAATTATTGCAGTATTGATGTTAGTATACAAGCTATAAGACATATTTGTATATATTGGTTAGTTAAGGATTTTCTCATACAGGAGATATAAATAGGCAAAAGTGCAATGATAAAATGTACATAATATGAAAATGCAGTTACTTTATTTTGTAAGGATAGTTGTAAGGTTATCTCATACATTTATTAAAACTTGTTACCATAGCTGAAAGCTCAAGAAGGCACATATCGTAGTTAGAGTGTGATACATTTCCATAATATTGCCGACTACGTTTATTTATTTTATTAAGTTTATTTTTCTCGAGGCTCGTAATGCAGTTTTATCATCCACTTTATTTGCATTGTATTTCTACTTGTTAGTAAAAGTATTTATTTTATTTTCGTATAACTTGGTGGACTTTTGGTTCACCTAATCAAAATCATATTTTTGGTGATCTCATAAAAAAATTCTCGTAATTAAATCATCATTTATCTCACCTTTAGCTTTTATAACTAAAATCTACTTAAGTAAATATTCTGAAAACTTACGTACTTTTGGAAAATATTTGTAAGAAAAGTTTCCAAATATTGGTGCCTTTATTTGAGGATTTGCTTTTACTTAGTTAACTAAGTTTTTATGTTGAATCTGATAGTTTTAATGCAAACCGCAAGTTCAGCTGTATTTATTTTTAAAACTTCTGCTCATGTTAAGGTTGGTATAATAGTTGTTTAAAATAAAGTTGACTTGCCAAAGACGTACCTAAAATTAATGTATGTTCGAATCGTAATAGAAAAATTGTGATGCAATTGTATGTGTGTTTATGTTGACTGTTTACAAATTAAATGTTATTTGAAACAATTGGTGTTTTATAACTTTTTACCTATTATTTTGGTCTACCATTACGATAATATCCAGTCTCATTTTGATGTCTGTTGAATCCGCTTTTTGTCAGCAGCTCCTGTGTGTAAACCAATGAGATCAAACAATTAAAGTTAGAATATTTACAGCTTGTTTTTAAATCCAAATCAATTGATGATATTTATCGTAATAGAAATTACATTGTGTACACAATGCGTCACTCGTATATGTTGACTACTTTAGACACATCGCCTCGAGGCGCCGTGGCTTAGTTGGTTAAAGCGCCTGTCTAGTAAACAGGAGATCACGAGTTCGAATTTCGTCGGGGCCTTATGGGACTATGAAATTTTTTAATTTATTTTATTTTTTACAAATTTGATTTGAATTCAAAAAAGGTGCAAAGAAAGAACTTTTTAGCAAAGCTCAAAGTGTTTTCAGAGAACTTATTCTGATTTTGACGTTTTAAATATCAAGATAATATTTATAGTTAGAAAAAAAAGCTAAACTATATTATAAAGACGTAAAAACATAAACGTATTTGTTGGGTCAGTGGTCCCGTCGTCGTAAGGGTCGCATAAAACCCGAGAAACAGAGATACATCCGAGCCATAAAAACGGTAATATGAATAGTAGGATGTTTGGTATATATTTAATAGCTTCTTGCCACGTTTTTGTTATTTATATAGGCAGTAGTTGCATCACCAAGGTCTTGCTGCCTACGTGTTTGGGAATTTAGAACGTTACCTATATTTCTAAGATCATTTATTGAGTTGAATTCTTACAGACGTAAAGACACGCAAAAGGTTTGAAAATTGTCTCAGGGTGACAGGCTTAGATATACAGGGTGTAACATTTAGATCGGTCAGTATGGGAAGGTCTGAAACTATAAGACATACGAAGATCTGTTCTTAGGAACCATGTCTTCAATTTTAGCAATGCATTTTAACATTTCATCTTTTTTTATTTTTTTAAGCACTATTAGCAAGATTTCTGAATAATATTTTTGACCTTTACAGTTTTATTACTTATAGTATTATAGATCACGATAAAACCGTCCATTCTTTTTTTAAAGTTTGTGACGTCAACGAAATATTTCTCTCTATCAATATATTATTTATAGCCTGACTTATAAAACAATCTGTCTTGATAAAGTATTCCATCTCTTACGGTTAATGACAAACAGTGGTAGGACCAATAGTAGCCAGTAAGTATAAAGTACAAAAAAACGTTCGGGAGTTTTAAAATGAAAAGGGTAAGTTGTTATAATAAAGGAATATTAATTGAAATACTTCATTAGAAGTTTAAAAGCAAAGGATATTATCGTGAAATCTGACGACAGTTGTCGGCACTTGCCTACAGGTCACTACTTCAGAGTCACAGACATTGAAGTAGTATCTATAGTCAGTGAGCACAGAATGTTGAATAGTTAGTATGGTAGGACCGTTTGCCCCCACTTCAAGTTATGAAGGTCTATTTTTGATAAATATTAATTTACATAATGAACTGTAGAATTACTCTGAACATTGAATTACGAGAGTAGTACCCTCGTCGAGGACATTGTTCGACTCTCTTTAATTAATTTTCAAATTTATTCTGTTCACTACAATCACAACGCCATGAAGTTATTATGATGTTGTTTATTAAAATCTAGTCTAAGAAGCAAATGCAGAGTTTTGACAGGTGTTTAATCGTCAACGAAAATTTTAATATCTATTAACTGAACGAGAAAAGGGAGCGTCTCTTTGAAACTTCTTTTTATGCGATTCGCTGATGGAATAAGCAGATAGGCCACCTGATGTGAAGTGGTTACCATTACCTAACAAAGCATCACCACGCAGGCGATGCACTACTCTACGTTCATCAACCTAAAGCATACACATGTTAAGCCTCCCTTATGTGCCTGTAATTTCACAGGCACCTTATTCAATTTACTTTTTTTTGTACTAACGGATTCCAGATTTGTACGAAGATGCCCTCGTATCCATTGTTCGGGTCTATTAGGACTGAGCTCATGGTACAGATAATTAGGCAAACAAACTATGGAGCTCACGGTTACCCCTCTATTCGCAGAACTACTAGTCTACATTTTTATTTATCTTGGAATGTCTCTCATCCAACATTTGTTATACATATCTAACTACCTACGTGTAGTACTTGTCTGGCTAACATTGAAACAAGCTTGTTACATGCTTGGAAATCCAAACTCTGAAGTTGTAGGCAGCATGTCAGCAAGTCGGGTGCACCTACATCCTATCTACCTAACTACAGAACTGTCCGACAGGTTAAAAGACCAAGTTGTGTGTAGGATACAGGAGTTAGCAAGTTGTGTATTGCTATTTCTAAACTTTTCGGTTGCAAATGGCATGATAGAATGTTATGCGAACTAATAAACACTGTATTTACGAGGGATCAAATCGATATGTTATATTGCACGTTTCACAACTTTGTACGAATTCAGTGTTTTTGTGCGTTTTCATTAAATTTTATGCTGTAATTTTTTTTTGTACAACTTGCTAATGGAACAAGCAGAATGCCCACCTGACGTTAAGCGGTTACCATCGCCTATAACAAAGTAATGTCTCGTAGGCCGCGCTCGTTCGGAACGTGCCCTACAATGCTCAACGTCCATCAGCCTGAGGCATACAGGTATTAAGCCTCATGTACCTGTAATTTCACCAGCACCCACACCCTTTAAACCGGAACACAGCAATGTGAGCATCACTGCTTGGCGGTAAAAATAGGCATGGTGGTAGTACTTCCCCGGACGAGTCCTTTCGCAAAATGTTCTACTACTACTGTTACTTTATTTGCCGTATTATGCTAAAACTAAATCACCTAAACTAAAAATGTTAGTTTCTGGAGTACCTACACTTTACTTAAAAGTTAATCAATAGAGTTCTGAATATCTGAACTCAACATAGTTTACCCCGAGAAGTCCGCTGTTAGGCATAACTCGTAGTGCATCATAGAGCACGCTTATAACGAACGTTACTTGCGAGGCCAAGCTTTGTTATAAGAAACGGTAACCACTTACCATCAGGTGAGCCATTTGCTTGCTCCATCGACAAGACATATCAACAAAAACAACGCTCCCATTTTTAAGAATTTAAGCCTTTTCTTCAATGACTTTCCAAGATCTTTACATACATACCGATCTAACGGGAGAAGAGATTTTTATAGTGAAATATATATACAACATACAAGTATATATAACAACAAAACAATTCAATATTATTCTTACAAACGTATGTTGTCAAACAGTGGAGAAATAAGCCCGCCGAGTGTATATAAAAAAATTGTGGCTAGTTTCACCTTAACCAAACATAGCATCTATAAAACTTATTGAAAATATTCAATAGGCTCTGTATCAATGCTTGTCTATACAACACGCTGTATGGAGTGATTTATGCCGACAATGGCAGAATGTTAGCCGAGCGCCTCCGCTATTGTTTCTAGGGATTTATCGCATGCGAGACGCCACAGCGATTTGTGTACCTATTGACCACGCGTGGACAATACACGACAATTACAAATGAGGCATGCTGATGACGTGCCTAATTTTAGAGTCTACAGAACTGATCGATTTATGCATATACCTTTTTTAGGGTTCCGTAACCAAAGGGTAAAACGGGACCCTATTATCAAGACTGCTGTCTGCCTGTCTGTCTGTAGACTACGCTCCTCTCGGAAGTTTTTCACCTGCTTTTATGTAACTTGCTGATGGAACAAGCTAACGTCACACGCAACAACTTGAAATCGGATCCAAGCTTCAAAAGCAAAAAGACCGATGTGGCGCGGCGGGCGAATGTCCGCTTGCGACGCAAGAGGTTGCGGGTTCGATTCCCGCCTTGGGATAAATGTTTGTACGATTTGCAAATATTAATTCCGGGTGTTCTGGGTATTTTCTATGTATAATAAAAAATATCTATATGTGTAATGTATTGTATTAAGTATATCAGTCATCTAGTAGGTACCCATAACACAACCTCTGCTTAGCTTGGGGCTAGATGATGCTGTGTGGACTGTCCAGCATTATTATTATTATATTATATTATTATTACACACACCCTTTAAACTGAAACAATGCTGCTGGCAGTGAAAATAAGCATGGTGGTAGTACCTTTCTGCACGAGCCCTTTCCAAAGAGCGCTACCACTATTTAAACATTTATACTTGGAGTATACAGTTTTTTGTTTTTTGGCGTCTATAGCTATATATCTACTGCAATATGCTAACAGTAATATATAGCAATGGGCATATATATAAATATATATACAGGTATAGCGTATGCATCTAAAATAAACGTAGCGAATACAGGTTTTTCTTAAAGCTTTTTCGCTCACCGAAAATGGAGTTCTGTCTGTCCTATAAAGTGTGATAAAATAAATGTTTAGGGCAGATGAGAGTTTAAAAATAAACACTTTAAAAATAAAATAAGAAATACTTCTCAATTATAATATCACCTACTTATTATTATTATTATTATTTTTTTTATACAACTTGCTGATGAAACAAGCAGATGGCCCACCTGATGTTAAGTGGTTACCTACTTATTATAATATTACTTATTAAACCATATTGGCATGATTATAGAGCAGGATTTCTATGGGATAAATATGGTGGATATTTCTCACGGCAGCCAGCGCCATCGGTCGTAAGGTAAGCTTAGTATAAACACAAAATGTAACTTTTAACCTTTGAATTCATATGGGATTCTCATGCATGATTTTGTACCGGAGATATGATGTCCTGGCTTTTTCTAGGCCACAAATAATAATGGGCCTGCCTCGATTTGAAGATTTATGGTTATTAAAGATATATAGCAGAGATACTGAATCACGCGTCGTTACAATGTTCATTTGTATGGAAATTTGTAGCACTGATACTCCATTGTACAGAACCCAGATAGCTTTATCGGTAAACAGCGATCTCTACCAGACAACCTTTGGATGGAATGGATTCATGAAGTTCACAAGGGGTACACACCCCTAGTTCCATGTGTATGGAAAAAAGAAACAGTAAAATAAATAAAAACACAAAAAGAATAGGTAAAAAAATAACAACAAAACAAAATACTTACACTTATAACAACATGACAATAGGTAGGGTATATACTATAAATGCAATAGTTAAACTTCCTTTATTGCTCCATTTTGTATAATAATTGTTTCCATATAGACTAACATAAGCATACGATAGTGAACACGCATAAGTGTAGCGTAGACAACAATTTCATCCCTTGCTATACGATATAACCAATTTATAAGCTATTCCGCTCACACATTCCAGACCTAAAATCTAGACCAAATTCTAAAATCTACATCGAATATACAAAATATCGGCGTTCAAACAATGAGGTGGGTATTTTCTCTGCGAAAATCTAGGGACAGATTTTCCGTCTCAAGCTGGTTGCAATTTACGGTTATATGCTGCCGATACCGGCCGATAATGTATGACTACCCGGCAGCATTCACAACAAAAGCAGGAACCATTAATCGTTCGTATAAAATCCTGTATAATGCCAAAAATGTGAGCAGTAGGAAACTATTGCGCGACACAAACATTCCCATTGACTATGCTTGTAAATACATATTGTACACTTATATTACACGTATATTTATCGCGTATTACCTTTTTTATTTATTTTCCCTACGTTTCCGTTTATTTTCGGCTACGTTGCAATAGCCGTGGTCGCAAGCAGAAAACTTCTATACCAAATACATTTTATGTCTCTTGTAATACATTTTGATACGCTGTGGTATGTCTGAAGTGGTATTTATTGAAGTTGCAGAAGTTGTTGTTTTTTCGAGGTTCACATCTGTCAAGGTTTTTTTATTTTACTATGAAATGTGATAGGCACGGATAGCTACCTACAATCATAGCTAACGACAAAACATTAGATATCTTGCTTAATATTGAATGTACGTTGTTAAGATTAAACAAGTCGGTACGTTTTCCATACAAACGCTGTATGGACAACGTACCGACTTGTTTAACCTTAAGTAGTGAAATTATCACCTCGCATAATTAACATGGAACTATTGTGAATAGTGCCACCTTAAGGTACAGCTGCAACCTGCTATAAATATGAATGCGGCCATACATATAACCGTCCTCGCACGATATTATTATGGACCATATAAAATTAAAGCATCTATCATACATGAATAAGGATTTCACGAATATATACGTGAAATTATTAATTGTGAAAGGATTATGGTTTACCACAAATAGAGCAAGTTATGGTAATGGTTTATCAGAGTGGTCTGAATACATAGTTTTAGCATTCCTGTTAACTATGTGGGCCTACTACCAACGTAATTATGACATCGCATCATTAAAATATACAGCGTAGAAAGACAAAAAAATAGTTAAAGAAAATAAAAAACATGCTCTTATAGAAAACGAAACTAAAAAGAACAAAATAATTTTTAATAAATTAAAAATAAGAATTGAATAATTAATAAAAAAAAAATTGTTTCACTTGCCCCGCGTCCGCCGACTGGCTTATATGTATACGACGCGGCTAGTTTGTAAATGTTCCAAAGAGCACTAGATCATAGTTGCATCCTTTTCCTACTGAGGGCAAACTATTTAAAAAAGCTTACCAAAAACACTGAGCACCCAAAATAGGTGCAAACTATTGACTTGACTTGCTCACTGAAGCTTCCAGGTCCATGCTATGAACAATTACAAGCAAAAACTTACCTAAGGCTCTTGTTGTCTAGTTATTATTCGAAGCAATGATTCAATGAACAAAAGGGATAGGTTATTTACGCGCACCGCAAGTGGAACTTAAAATCTTTGCTAGTTAGCCAGGTCACGTTTGTGAGGATCGTGCCCTACAATACATTGCTCTGTGTCTATCACCCTGAACAAGACCCGGCATTCACACCTTTCAAACTGGAACACAGCAAGCTGCTTGGCTGCAGAAATGGACAAGAGTTATTCTAAAGTCACCTAAGTTTTAAGTTCTGAGTCGAAGTTATTTTCAAAATGCAGCATACAGTTTGAAAAATCAGCACACGTTTTATTTGGAAAATATACAAAACAGCAGAACATTTCAACGATTCAGATAATATATGCCGTTGAATATAAATCGGGAACAAAATCGAAACATTTACATTATCAATATCAATATATATCATACATTTCTTGGTCAAAATGTAAAGCAGCCACTGGATAATAAGATAGACAAATATCCAATCTCTGTCTTTTCTTTGAATAAGCAAACAAAAGATATGAGGAGAAAGGACAAAAGCGTACGGGTTTCCCCAAAATGATTAAACTTGCGAAATTTCTTTATCGAATCTTAGTTTAAATATTGTCTCAGCTCAAAAAAAAAAATAGAATTGAGCCGCAGATTATGTTCGATATGTATTCAATAGAATTAGTAACGGGGGCAAACCTCTGAAGGTATTCAGTTCAATTTAATTATGCAGAGGTACGCTCTAGAGTTAGTTGCGCTGCGATCGGTCTGATCAAATGTGGGTAACCTGTGTTTGCGTTTCATCTGCAAATGGAGCTGTTTGCTAATTTCTACCTGAGTTTCAGCACCAATTTGTCTGATTGAATAATATTCTGACTTTGATTAGTCTTATTGCATTGCTTCGGTTGGAAGTCAATCTAAGTATCTTCTTACAGTTGACTTGTGAGAATTGGATTGAAATTTCATAATTAAGTTGTGGTTGGTCCGTACGGAGCCTAAAATAAATTAAGACGGCAGCTAAAACTTTTTCATTTCAAAAGTAATAAATAATAATTTAAATAAATAGCATTACGACTTTATTCCCCAAACACGGTAGACATTCCCACAGATCTTTTATTACCAGGTACCTACCTACTTCTCTACAGATTGTATTTTACAACCGATCCGAATGGAGTTCCATTCAGATCGGTTGATATTTTTTTTCTCGTCGGGGATACTTGATTAAAGATTTTAATTAATTAACTTCCTCCGAAGAAGATCAAAAAGGGTGCTATAGAATATTACCACCTCATGACGTCCTTTCGATACCAATGATTTTTATTTAAAAAGACATTGAATTATTCTTATAAAAATTACGTGATACGTAATCTAATGTTTGACATTATAAGGAGAAAAGATAACTATTAGTTTTCGAAGCAGATTGTCCCAAATAAATTTCCTGTCGTAGTACAAATATAGTAAAAATGCATCTAAAACCTAAAACAACACAGGATGGGGTAAATAAATCAAATAATCTTGCAGAGTCGGCGTATATTTGGCTATTCTCGTCGATTTGTCGCTGGCCGTATGTGACTTGTTAAATATTTTAGGGTACTTGAAAGTACTGAGCTTAAATAGGCACACGAAGGTTTAAATGGCGTAGTGTAAAACACAAACATGAATATGACTTACAATGCACTATCAATTTTATTTCAACCTAAACTAAGCTAAATTAATAGGTGTTGATTGCTATTAGCTTTGGCCGCTAGGACTATACGCACGTTCCATCTTGAAGTTTATTTCCTTTTGGTTTTAACACATACAATGCACACGATTATCCACTTTTTGCGTGTTTTTTTTTCTGAGACCACCGGTCATCTAGTAGTAGTGACCCCGCCTTCTGATCCTAAGGTCGTGGGTTCGGGTCGTAATTCGGTAGTGCATTCATGGATTTTTCCGTTCGAAAAAATTATGTGCGCAATGCCAAAAACACTGTGAGGAAACCAGTTAGTATTCTAGCAGCGGTGATGAACTTGCAACCTGTCACGTATGGAATACTAACTACTGCAAAATGTGGGTATGTATATACCAAATGTACTGGACATACCTCTGACTACCTCCTTTAGACTTCCTCGAAAAACCTCGAGTAGGTAGGTACTTGGTACTAAGAGATCAGAGGGGATATCTACCGTGCTTGGAAATTAAAGTCATGATGCTGTTTATTATTATTATTATATATATTTATTATTATTTTCTTCTGTGGTGATCACTCTATAAGTACCTTCCATATCTATAGGGTAAGCCTGTAGTAAACGATTTCCATTATAAAAATTAAAATGCAAATAACGTATGAGATCCATAATCCATAAAAGCATCCAATTAGGGTTTGCATGTTCAAAGGGTGGGTTTCACGTGGCTTTCGGTATTCTTCCATTTTCTTGCATCTATAAACATAGTCATTTAAAATGTTTTGAACAAAACCTGTTTCGACCAATCGTTCAATAACACTGGCGATTTCTTTTGCTGCTGGCCAACCAGGGCGCATGAACATACACACAGGGGCATGACTTATTGGCTCCTTTAGCATCTGGAGACCTTTACTTGACTCCATCATTAATAGTCTATCAGCCGCTAAAAGAAACTTATTTCCATCTGAAACTTGTGTAAGTTGCGCAGAAAAATCTTCAAATTTTAAAATTTTGTAATTGTCAAAATATTTAGTTCCCCTGTAAAATTCACGAAACCCTTCATATCCTCCATAGCCATCGACCACATTCACTGCTTCTGTGAGATCTTCAAGAGGATTTTCTAAAATAACTTTTTGCAATCCTTCAACGAGATCGCTCTGGTAGGCGATACGCACAATCATACAAAACCAAATCCACATGACAAAAAGGTAGTTAACAAGCCAAGATTTTGATTCAAATCGTACTTCTTGACCCAAAAATATTCTAAAAGATTGGAACGTCACACTATCGGTCAAATACACCCTGTGAAAACCAAACCGCATCACTATTTTTGTGACAACTATAAAAATAAGAGATGATGAGATTATAGCAAAGGATATATCTTTTATCAGCGGTTGAAACACTCTGAGATACTCGTGGATTTCTCGACGGTGTGGTCCAAACCAATAAACATCGATAGTTTTGAAGAAAGGTGATATTTGCGCTTTGGAGTACCTTAAATAGTCAACAATAATCGCTGGTACGAAAATATCTGCACGTCTGTACACCAGATCTCCAAATGAACCAGTTGCAGTGCCATTGATAACTCTTCCAATACCACCGCCGTGATCCCTGCACGATACTATATCCACACTTGCGTTAACTTTTTCCATCAACATATTGAAAACAAGTCCATCGATACCGTTAATAGACTTTACTGTATTATTTTCAATAGCATACATAACATACGGTAAAAAAGTAAGTAGAGTAGCTCTTATTGGACATCCTTGAAAATCAATAAACTTTTTTGGGAACCAATTATTTATATCTGGCTGTATAAATACCGATGCGTAATTCCCACAAATGCCTTTGCTGTACGGAAAATATGTCGATAGCTCTACATGTCCTGCGTCTTTGGTGTTCACAACAACGATATCAGAAAGATCGTTCTCGAAAGACATTTTAGTCACAGCAGATATCTCAACATCAGTGGCTTGATTGAGAACTAGTATTAGACGAATAGCAACAACTATTTCAGGCTTCAACACTGTTATAAAGTTGGCGAATTCATCTACTTCTGTAGCAAAGAAGATTGTCTGTTTATATCCAACTCTCTGGTTTAACTTACGAATCTCTTCAGAGTTTCCATTCTGCATTGGAGTTAGAACTACGGTTCCAGTGAAACTTAGCAAAAAACTATTGACTTCCTCAAAGCTGTGTTCTGACCAAACAACAGAAGTGGCATGGTTAAGCGCATAACTTGAACTTGCTATGTGTACAGCCTTTTCTATACCAGGTGATATCTTACGGCATGATACTAGTGTTGCCTGAAATATAAATATTAGTTCAAAATTTAAAAACTTTAGCAGCATCTTAAAGCTAAAATCCCCACATTATTTCTCTAAGACACGTCCAAGCTTGGAGTTATTAGAATTGGTACAAGCATAATATTGTATACTTTTACTTACATTTTGTCAGGCAAACACCAGAGCGTACATATAATTATAGGTATAAGACGATTTATTCACATTCTTGACACATTGTTTGTTTTGTTTTTAAAATATGCCCAAGTGCGGTTTAGTCACTGGCACTTTTTTAAGGGTCTCTAAGTTTTGTGTAGTAACAAAATCATTCTGTTTTTGTTTTTAAAAAGTAAAAAATAATTGGAGTGTAAACATAGGGCAAAACCGAACTGAGCAACCAGAACTGACCCAGATCTATTTTTTATATTTTGGTTTCTAACTAGAGAAACGTTTTCCCAGCTTAAACGTTCCTAAAACCTTGCAGTTCAACGAGTTCTGAACCTAGAGGCCTGAAATATTTGATACCTTTGGCATCTATTGTGTAGTACATCTGGAGACATCAACCGAATCTCTAGCTTCAGCCGTTTCAGAGAACTGGCATGTACGTGCTGAAATAATTATTTGCAGATTATACAAACATTTATCCCAAGGCGGGAATCGAACCCGTAACCTCCTGCATCGCAGGCGGACATTCGCCCGCCGCGCCACGCCGGTCGTCGTTAATTATGGTTGTAATCTATGATGGATATGCATTTAATATTACCAATTCCAGAATCTGCATTTTCCTTATTAGGAACCTGGAGGCTTGTACATGCTTTCGTAGCAAATCGTAGCAACTCAATTTCATGTCGTAGTGCAAACATAGTAAAAATGCATCTTATTAAAGCTACACAGGACGGTGTAAATAATTAAATAATCTTGCAGAGTCGGCATATATTTCATTAATTCATTTCATTTATTCAGTCACAAATATTTTACTAATCATGTCACTTAAATTATAAACACAAATTACAAAATTACCATTTTCAATCAATTAAATACACAAAACAATACACTAATACTGCTATTCTCGTCGATTTGTCGCTGGCCGTATGTGACTTGCTAAATATTTAGTTTGAAAGTACTAAGCTTAAATAGACAATCGAAGGTTTGAATAGCGTATCGAGCACCAATGGATTTTTCCGCTCGAAAAATGTATTTGCTCAACGCTAGTGCTCTCAAACGGTAAAGAAAAACATCTTATCAGTTAGTTCTATTCTATTTGCAAGCCCATAGAAGGGATATCTACCGTGGTTGGGAATGGAGTCATGCTGCTGTTTATTTTTTTTATTTTTTTTCTTCTGTGGTGATCACTCTATAAGAAATCTATAAGGTAAGTTTGTGGTAAACGATCTCCATAGTAAAAACTAAAATGCAAATAAAGTACGAGATCCATAACCCATAAAAGCATCCAATTAGGGTTTGCATGTTCAAAGGGTGGGTTTCACGTGGCTTTTGAAATTCTTCCTTTTTTTTGAATCTATAAATATAGTCATTTAAAATGTTTTGAACAAAACCTGTTTCGAACAATCGTTCAATAACATTGGCGATTTCTTTTGCTGCTGGCCAACCAGGGCGCATGAATATACACACAGGGGCATGACTTATTGGCTCCTTTAGCATCTGGAGACCTTTACTTGACTCCATAATTAATAGTCTATCAGCCGCTAAAAGAAACTTATTTCCATCTGAGACTTGTTTAAGTTGCGCAGAAATATCTCCAGTTTTTAAAATTTTGTAATTGTCAAAATATCTAGTTCCCCTGTAAAATTCACGGAAACCTTCATATCCTCCATAGCCATCGACCACATTGACTGCTTCTGTGAGATCTTCAAGAGGATTTTCTAAAAAAACTTTTTGCAATCCGTCAACGAGATCTCCCTGGTAGGCAATGCGCACAATGATACAAAACCAAATCCACATGATAAAAAGGCAATTAACAAGCCAAGATTTTGATTCAAACCGTACTGCTTGACCCAAAAATATTCTAAAAGATTGGATCGTCACACTATCTGTCAAATATACCCTGTGAAAACCAAACCGTATCACTATTTTTGTGACAACTATAAAAAGTAGGGATGATAAGATTATAGCAAAGGATATGACTTTCATAAGTGGTTGAAACACTCTGAGATACTCGTGGATTTCTTGACGGTGTGGTCCAAACCAATAAACATCGACAGTTTTGAAGACAGGTGATATTTGCGCCTTTGAGTACCTTCGATGGTTAACAAAAATCGCTGGTACTAGAATATCTGCACGTCTGTACACCAGATCTCCAAAAGAACCAGTTGCAGTGCCATTGATAACTGTTCCAATACCACCACCGTGATCCCTGCACGATACAATATCCACACTTGCGTTAACTTTTTCCATCAACATATTGAAGACAAGTCCATCGATGCCGTTGATAGAACTGACCGTATCATTTTCAATACCAATCACAGCATAAGGTAAAAGAGTAAGTAGAGTAGCTCTTATTGGACATCCTTGAAAATCAATAAACTTTTTTGGGAACCACTTTCTCATATCTGGCTGTATAGCTACCGATGCGTAATTCCCACAAATTCCTTTGCTGTACGGAAAATAAGTCGATAGTTCTACATTTTCGGTGTCTATGGTGTTCACTACAACGATATCAGTAAGATCGTTCTCGAAAGACATTTTAGTTACAGCAGATATTTCAACATCAGTGGCTCGATTTAGAACTAGTATAAGACGAATAGCACCAACTATTTCAGGCTTCAACACTGTTATAAAGTTGGCGAATTCATCTACTTCTGTAGCAAAGAAGATTGTCTGTTTATATCCAACTCTCTGGTTTAACTTACGAATCTCTTCAGAGTTTCCATTCTGCATTGGAGTTATAACTACGGTTCCAGTGAAACTTAGCAAAAAACTATTGACTTCTTCAAAGCTGTGTTCTGACCAAACAACAGAAGTGGCATGGTTAAGTGCATAACTTGAACTTGCTATGTGTACAGCCTTTTCTATACCAGGTGATATCTTATGGCATGATACTAGTGTTGCTTGAAATATAATTATTAGTTCAACATTTAGAAACTTTAGCAGCATCTTAAATTTAAAATCACCATATTATTTTTCTAAGACACGTCCAAGCTTGGAGTTATTAGAATTGGTACAAGCGTAATATTGTATACTTTTACTTACATTTTGTCAGGCAAACACCAGAGTGTACATATAATTATAGGTATAAGACGATTTATTAACATTCTTGTCACATTATTTGTTTTGTTTTTAAAATATGCCCAAGTGCGGTTCAGTCATTGCATAGTTTTATAACAACTTACCGTGAGAAATACTGAATGAAGTATTTTACTGGCCTCACATCCCAGTTAGTAGTAGCTCTGCCTTCAGTGCTGTAGGTTGTGGGTCTTCCTAAATGGTCTGCATTTAGGAAGAGCACAGACAATGTTTTGACTTAGCGCACTACAGTTTTTATAATAAAGAGCTGTCGAATCGTAATCTAACCACTACCTTTAAATAAGTTTCTAGAGAGGTAATCAATCTGCTTGAAGAGCTTGGTTTTTAGAACAGCCCTTTGTGCTCTCTCTCTAAGATAGGCAGAAAGGTTTTGTGAGTACCTACCTCCTCTCGCCGCGACGGATATAAAATTATACACAGAGAACAAGCATGTTTTTTCGCTAATGTAGTGTGCAGAGCGGCAACTCTGCACTTTTATACAAGCGAAAACTGGTTTAAGTTTTTTGACGGTAAAACAGTTTTTTGGTTCTTGTAAAGGAACTACTGGTCCTAGAGACTCCAAAATTTTTTGGAGCCAAGTGTAATATATATTGACATCTGGAGATTTCAACCAAATCTCTATCTTTTACCGTTCCTGAGGTCTAGTATGTGTCAGCTGGAGAAACGTTTTCGTACCTTTGGCACTATTGTGCAGTAAATTTGGAGACATCAACCGAATCTCTAGCTTTAGCCGTTTCAGAGAACCGGCATGTGCGTGCGTGGAAGGTACAACAGCTTACACGTTGGTAAAGTATTATAACTCCAAGAGTTTTCGAGCTGCAGGTTTGGAAGTTTTTACTATCTATTGAACCTATTTGGTACTAAATGCTTGCTTGCTATTCTAAAGCTCTACCAGCACCCATTTGCCCATACTTAATGGGAAAGCTAGTGGCATGTTACTTCAGCTAACACACAGTAGCATCGTTGTTTATTTGGCATTTTCTTTATGAGGAAGCTAGAAGCATGTACATGATATGTTATGGGCAACTTGATTAACCGGAAATTATTATAGACCGGTCATTATAAATAATGTCCAAGAGCGTCGGTCAAATTGATATTTTTTTTACTAAGCCCGGTCCATAACTATAATGCCCGATGATCCGTGGCCCATTTAATAAATCAAGGTTT
The DNA here is from genome assembly GCA_947095575.1 of Electrophaes corylata. Taxonomy (NCBI): domain Eukaryota; kingdom Metazoa; phylum Arthropoda; class Insecta; order Lepidoptera; family Geometridae; genus Electrophaes; species Electrophaes corylata. Next base: position 8,594,496 of record OX352711.1, on the reverse strand, counting down.
GAGATGGCTTGAACTTATCATATGGACCGGGCATTGTAAATACTTTCCTACTTCTAGCCGTGCAATGTGATAAATTATAAACCTAACCTAACCTAACCCTATTTTCGAAGGTGATTTTCAATAACATTGCCCTAATTAATCACTTGGTCTATAACATATATACCAAATGTACTATCTGCAGATACCTCTGACTATCCCGGTTAGACATCTTCGAAGAATCTTGAGTAGGTACTTGGTAGAGATCAGAGGGCACTTGGGAATTAAAGTCATGATGCTGTTTATTTTTATTTATTTGTTTCTTCTGTAGTGATCATATAAAGCATACCTATTAGTATCATGTTAACGATAAATCTATAAGGTAAGTTTGTGGTAAGCGATCTCCATAATAAAAATTATAGTGCAAATAACGTACAAGATCCATAATCCATATAAGCATCCAATTATGGTTTGTATGTTCAAAGGGCGGGTTTCACGTGGCTTTCGGTATTCTTCGTTTTTCTTACATCTATAAATATAGTCATTTAAAATGTTTTGAACAAAACCTGTTTCGAACAATCGTTCAATAACATTGGCGATTTCTTTTGCTGCTGGCCAACCAGGGCGCATGAATATACACACAGGAGCATGACTTATTGGCTCCTTTAGCATCTGGACATTTATACTTGACTCCATAGTCAGTAGTCTATCAGCCGCTAAAAGCAACTTATTTCCATCTGAGACGTGTTTAAGTTGAGCAGGAACATCTCCAATTCCAAAAATTTTGTAATTGTCAAAATATCTAGTACCCCTGTAAAATTCCCGAAACCCTTCAGATCCTCCATAGCCATCGACCACATTGACTGCTTCTGTGAAATCTTCAAGAGGATTTTCTAAAATAACTTTTTGCAATCCGTCAACGAGATCTCCTTGATAGGAAAGGCGCACAATCATGCAAAACCAAATCCACATGATAAAAAGGCAGTTAACAAGCCGAGATTTTGATTCAAACCGTACTGCTTGACCCAAAAATATTCTAAAAGATTGGATCGTCACACTATCTGTCAAATATACCCTGTGAAAACCAAACCGTATCACTATTTTTGTGACAACTATAAAAAATAAGGATGATAAGATTATAGCAAAGGATATGTCTTTTATCAGTGGTTGAAACACTCTGAGATACTCGTGAATTTCTTGACGGTGTGGTCCAAACCAATAAACATCGACAGTTTTGAAGACAGGTGATATTTGTGCCTTTGGGTACCTTAAATAGTTAACAATAATCGCTGGTACGAAAATATCTGCACGTCTGTATACCAGATCTCCAAATGAACCAGTTGCAGTGCCATTGATAACTGTTCCAATACCACCACCGTGATCCCTGCACGATACAATATCCACACTTGCGTTAACTTTTTCCATCAACATATTGAAGACAAGTCCATCGATGCCGTTGATAGACTTGACTGTATCATTTTCAATACCAATCACAGCATAAGGTAAAAGAGTAAGTAGAGTAGCTCTTATTGGACATCCTTGAAAATCAATAAACTTTTTTGGGAACCAGTTCCTCATATCCGGCTGTATAGCTACCGATGCGTAATTTCCACAAATTCCTTTGCTGTACGGAAAATATGTTGATACTTCTACATGTTCTGTGCCTTTGGTGTTCACAACAACGATATCAGCAAGATCGTTCTCGAAAGACATTTTAGTCACAGCAGATATCTCAACATCAGTGGCTTGATTTAAAACTAGTATTAGACGAATAGCAACAACTATTTCAGGCTTCAACACTGTTATAAAGTTGGCGAATTCATCTACTTTAGTAGCAAAGAAGATTGTCTGTTTATATCCAACTCTCTGGTTTAACTTACGAATCTCTTCAGAGTTTCCATTCTGCATTGGAGTTAGAACTACGGTTCCAGTGAAACTTAGCAAAAAACTATTGACTTCTTCAAAGCTGTGTTCTGACCAAACAACAGAAGTGGCATGGTTAAGTGCATAACTTGAACTTGCTATGTGTACAGCCTTTTCTATACCAGGGGATATCTTACGGCATGATACTAGTGTTGCTTGAAATATAAATATTAGTTCAACATTTAGAAACTTTAGCAGCATCTTAAATTTAAAAACACCACATCATTTCTCTAAGACACGTCCAAGCTTGGAGTTATTAGAATTGGTACAAGCATAATATTGTATACTTTTACTTACATTTTTCAGGCCAACACCAGAGTGTACATATAATTAAAGACAATTTATTCACATTCTTGTCATACTGTTTGTTTTGTTTTTAAAATATGCCCAAGCGCGGTTCAATCACTGGCACTTTGTCAGGGTCTCGAACTTGGGTGGTTCATAGTTTTATAATAAATAACTTACCGTGAAAAATACTGTATAAAGTATTTTTACAGCGGCCTCACAGCTCAGTTAGTAGTAGCTCTGCCTTCTGTGATGTAGGTTGTGGGTCCATCCCACAACCTACATCACAGTATCATGTACATAGATGTATCTCCACCGATGATAATTTTTTTTATGATGAACACAGATTTTTGTTTGGGTGTTGTTTTGTATTATAGGTATGTATTTACAAAAATAGAAAGTTTTAATCAGTCATCTGGTCTCTTTAGTACAAAGTATGCTAAGTTTGAAGCTCGATGTGTTGTGTAAAAAATAATGGTTTGTGTCATGTTTGTTCATGATTTGTGTCGTGGAAGGCGTTCTAAGATAGGTACCACAACATCCAAACCTGGAACAATTATTTGTAAACTTTTCTGTGGTTTTGTCGCTTAAATGCTGCCGCCGCCAATGCATGGATACCTTGCATCTGTCTCCTTATTATTGGCTTGAATGTATTTTCATACCATTCGAGGTATATGTTTTATATTTTCATTCGTAAAATATGTAGCACAAAACAATAAAGTTCATTCCGTTCTCGTTTGTCGCTTAGGAACTCTAATCAAACAAGGTAGGGGATAGTTATACATTGATTAAAACATAGATGCCATTATAAGTTAGTGGAAATATAGTGTAGATAAGATTTATTTCATAAAAATAGAATACATTTTAAAAATCGAATGCAAAGAGTACACAGTGCATAAAGGTATATCAAAATGCAGTGAACTTATTCTAAAGCAATTAAGGCCTTATTTGTTTGGCTTCTAACTTTTTCTCTGTTTTTGAAATTATAAAAAAGTTTTGTATTACAATAATATCATTTTGTTTGTGTTTTGAAACAGTTAAAATTAATTGGAGTGAAAACATAACAGAGTGCTTAATTAAAATAAATTAGATTATATCATCTAGGCAATCGTAAAAAATATGCTTGGCTGGTATCAAAACCTTAAAATAGTAAAAAATCTTGTTTAAAAAATACACGTACTTCAAAGTTTAAAGCTCCATCCGTTTTATCCCGTAGTTACATTTTTTCATGTAGTATTTCGCAAAATTTTTGCTGACATATCAAAAATACAATATTATTATATTAGGTCTCGCTAAAACAGAAAGCAATTGATGGTAAGCCGCTAGAAGTATCTCGTTCTTGATATTATTGTACTCATTGAAATTTTACTACGAATATTCGAAGCTCAATTTTTTTTATTTCACTTGCTGATGGAACAAGCTGATGGGTGACTTGATCTTAAGTGGTTACCATCGCCTATAACAAAGCATTGTCTAGTTTAGCATTGTCTAGGTCACGTTCGTAAGAGGCGTGCCCTAGAATGCACTACTCTGCGATGTGCCTATATATAGAACATCGGATTGGAAGAAGTGTTTTAAAAAAACCCTGGCCATTCCCTGGAACGAGATACCACATCAATCATACGCTAGCATACGTTTTAAAATAGATAATAGCTATTAAGTTTAGCCTCCTCGTTGCGTGAGCACAGCGTCAAGAAGAAGGACGGCGCCGTTGATGATGGCGAGAGAAGCCTTCGCTAGATGTTTGTCCCTCAAATCGCTCTTACCGTCGTGCTGGTGACTGTAATAATTCATAATAAAAAAATTAAGCAATCTGTTATTCAACTAAAAGTTGATATGGTGTTCAAGTACCTTACTTAGGTTAATGAGTGTTTTTTTTTTCATGTATATATGTAGTAGTGTCTTTTAATTTACTTCATGTATAATTTCTTTGCTCTAATAAATTTAGGACCTTACCTAACCTATTTATTATTTACATTATTACTTATTTATATTATTTGCTTATTGCGATCTTTAAGAGTGATTGATGCAATGCAATACATAGATCGGACATGGATTAGGTAGACATACTCTGTGAGGTAATGCAAATGTTACAACTCAACATCAAGTACTAGGCAGCTGCAATTACGGTATATTTAATAATCATTACGGGACAGGTTGCATACTCGTTGCAGCAGCAATACTAACCAATATGATAACACGCCTATAGGTCAATACTATTCAAAGCTGTCAGGTATAAAGCACAGAAATATCAAATTCCAACCGGGAGAGCACCGGTGGTCTAGTGGGAGTGACTCCGCCTTCAAATCCAAAAGTCGTGGGTTCAAATCCAGTCATGCACCAACAGACCAGATATGCTTAACAAGAACAAATTTCTCAGCGGTCTAATTTCTAGTTACAAACTGCAAGCTAGTCTACACTGTATCTTAATAGATACAAGGGTCGTTATCGATAACTAGCAGTATGTATGACAAATCGCAAGATAATGGAAGACATCCTGTGGCTAATAGGATGAACGATCGAGAGGTTCATCCACCTTCCTTTCTGTCCCTATCGTCACTATGTATACACAAAGAAATTTTTAAAGGCATCAGAAAGAATGTCTACCGTGCCCCTCATGCACGGTAGACATTCAGTTGTGAACTTTTTTCATATCTAGCCTGCTTGTCTTGTCCATCATAAATGTCAAGCCTACGTGATGTGACGCTAGGGGTTATAGGATTAGTGGTTTAAGCTGTGCATTGTCTTTAGGTCAGTCAGGACAAAGATTCTCAATACTCAATACTCAATACATTTATTGTCATCACATGGTGGGTTAGGGTGTACAAAATTCACTTATATATAGTGCTAGAATCTCATGTGAGCCCCATTAGGGCACTACAATAGGAGGTTGGCAAACCGAGGTTTTTCGTTTTTTATCGACATTATCTTGTTCGTTTATTATTATTATTATTATTACTATTACTATTATTTTATTATTATTATTATTATGGGTTTCTTTTTTTCTCAAAATATAAATATTTCGGTAATAATGAAACTCACGGGCCTAAGCCAAGTGCGAATCATAATTTGTGTCGTCTTGCAGAAATTTCCTGACAATCCGACATGTATTTAAGATTGCAGCTTTCTGCATTGTTATATAGGTGTTTTCTGGTATATCTATTACTTTGAGGTATTGTTGTATGCATTTTGGAATCACACCAGTACTTGAAAGCACCAGTGGTACTATATATACTTTATTTAACTTCCATATTCGTATTATTTCTTCTTTAAGTTCAGTGTATTTATGTATTTTTTCTGTAATAGTTTTTTGTAAGTTATGTGTATTCGGTACCGCAATATCTATTATATAAGCAATTTTGTTAATTTTATCGATTAAAGTTATATCTGGTCTATTGTTATGTATCGTTTTATCAGTTAGTATAGCTCTATCAAAGTACATTCTATGATTACTGTTCTCAAGCACAGGTTTTGGGGAGTATTGGTAGTATGGTACAACATTACCTTGTATTAATTTATGTTTAAGGGCAAGTTTTTGATGAATAATATTTACAACTTGGTTGTGTCTGTGTGTGTAGTCAGTTTGTGTTAAGCTGGGACAGGCGCTGGTGATGTGTTGGATCGTTTCAGGAAGACGGTGGCACTTTCTGCATTTGTCATTTTGCACAGTAGGATCTTTTATTATGAATTTTCTATAATTACTGGTGTTTATAACCTGATCTTGTATTGCAATTATAAAGCCTTCCGTTTCCGGGAAAAGAGAGCCAAACTTAAGCCATTTATTAGAAGCTTGCATGTCCACATGTGGCTGTTCCAAGTCATGCACATGTCTTCCATGTAATTCTTTATTACGCCATTTTGCAAATTTTGCGGTAGTATTTTCATTCGTGGTTAAGAATTTACAGTTTTTATCTACTAGGTTAAGCGGTGCATATTTATTATCCGAATGTATTGTGGCTAAGTGAATTTTACTAGATATTGACTTTTTATAAAAGAAACCTCTAAGATTTTTAATTTGCCCTTCCCATAAGTTTTTTAAATCAATTAGTCCTCTGCCCCCTTTTAACCTTTCGATAGACATTCTTTCAATTGCCGATTTAGGATGTAAAAAGTTGTACTTCGTAAGCGTTGATCTTGTCTTTATTTCTAACTTCTTTATATCAGTTGCAGACCACTTTACTATGCCAAACGAGTATGTGAGAATGGGTATGGCGTAGGTGTTTAAAGCCTTGAATAAGTTTTTGGAGAAAAGCTTTTTCTTACATATCTGATGTACTCTGTGGAAGTATTCACTACTTAGGTCTTTTTTAATTTGTGTATGATTGATGCTTCTTCCTTCTTGTAGACCCAGATATTTATAGGTGTCGTTTTCTTCCATCAGAGTAAAATAACTGTTTTGCTCATTCCCAATCACACTGCCTTCTACTTTTCCTTTCCGTAAATTTAGTGTTTTACATTTATCTAAGCCGAATGACATGTCATTATTATTATTATTATTATATTATTTATTATTTATTGTTCATTGAAAAAGTCTGCAAGTGCATAATAGCATTTTTTAATTAGAAATAACTTTAATTTTTTAACAAATATCGAGTCTGTTTGCGAGTCTTTAATACCTTCAGGAAGCTTATTATAAATTTTTATAGACATTTTATAGGGACCAGCACTATGCATCGCAAGTTTTGATGGTGGTGCTATTATTTTGTCTCTTCCAGGTCTCAGGGCATGTCGTCTGGGGAGCTCACCTAGTTTAGTGTATAGATCCGGATGTTTTCTTACAAATTTGCAAATTTCTAATATTCTTATAATTGGTCATGATTAGCATCATTAGAAAATTAACTTTTAAATGCTTACTTATCGATGATGACAGCACCGCTGGCTACGAATAGACAGACGCCGATCAGCGAGTAGAAGATGTCAATGCGTTTGTGGGCAATATTTTGCATGATATAACCTGGAAAAGAAGGAAATCAAAGATTTTTTGTATAATAAATATTGTACACACTTTTACATATAAATGTATGAAAACACAGGAAACATACTAGGACAATATATGTTTATCACACGCAAAAAAATGTTCTAAGTGGGATTTAACCCCCATGCAGTGTAGAGGGTAAAGATTAGATTCTATTAACCGAGCTCTAGGGTCAGTCAAAATTAAGTTCAGTCAGTTATTTCAGATCACAATATTTCTATTGTCAGTAAAATGCTTTGTACCATTTTATCAATCACAACCACAGTAGCATAAAGGTTTACGGCAAAGTAATTATTAGTTATATAAAATGTAGGTAGAATCTGATTCGATAATTATTTAACTACCAGAGAAACCGCGCGCGACTCTGTTCGCGTAAAACTACACTGAGAAAAATGAAAAGCGGAAAGTGCCGTTATTACGGCCGATTTTGGTCGTATGATGGCAAAAAACCGACCAAACGTAACAACGAACAGGAACGCATTAAGTTGTTCCGGTCTAAGTGTAATAGACGGTATCATTTTGACGTATTCACTTTGAAAGGTAAAAACTACGTAAGCGTTACAAACTCGCCCAGCGTAATTACAATTCAACGGTGCAAGACTTTTTTAACCTTAGGCTCGAAATCCATTTTTCTCAGTGTAGTATAAGGTTGTAAGCTTTGGGATATCAAAGTTATACCTGCAGCAGCACCAGCGAAGATGATGAGGTAGCCTACAAAGGTGCCAGTGACCAGCATGCCGATGGCAGGATCAGTATTGTAACTGTAATAATCGAGCGCCACACAGGAACAGGTTAGTGCCTGGAAAAAACAAATGTTTAATTTTAATAATATGTAATTGACTCGCATAACATAGCATATGTCCTACTATAGAATATAGAGAACCGGGCTATTCGTGCTGTATTTCTGCTGTTATTATTTATTTTAAAATACACTGTCTGTTTTCAGGATTCCGAAGGCAAGAGCCCTATAGACTGGCTGATTTGCGCTCGTCCCCACGATTTAACAAAATGAAGAACATTATTTATATTTAAAAAAATTTGGGGAGGGTTTGCTATAGTGACTGCACATAGCAGGCGGGTGTAGATGTCGGTGTTTAACACTCAGGAGATGCTACTAGCCATCTCTTGATGCGTTCCCTTAGTCGTCTCTTACGACATCCATGGGAGGTAATAGAGGCTTCGACCAAGGCCAAGTCCAGGACCAAGGTTGCCAGGACCACCACAGCTTATAATGCAATTTCTAAAGCCCTAGGCAACTGCTCAACATTAGGTGAATGGATCAATAGAGATTTAATTGACGACCGATGTGGCGCGGCGGGCGAGTGTCCGCCTGCCACGCAGGAGGTTGCGGGTTCGATTCTTGCCTTAGGATAAATGTTTTTACGATCTGCAAATATTTATTCCGAGTATTCTGGGTATTTTCTATGTATAATAAAATAATATCTATTATAAATGATAAAGATCTTCAGCGTGATGAGCAGAATTATTGCCTTCCAATGTGCAGTACGTTGCTCACTTTTAGATTTCTAGTAAAATATAAGTTTTGTGCTCATAAGGTTTTCTATTCGCAGAACTACTGGTATAATGTTAGTTTGCATATCTATCTCTCTGCAGATAATACTACGTTTCACTCGCAAATTATTTATAGGTACCGTACCTTTACTGCAAAGTACATTATTACTGAAAAGTTGGAGTCCTAAGAAATTGTTGTGTCTTTACATTTACATAAATGATGACCTCATGGCCTTGGTATCGTTTTTTCCTGTTTTCGTAATACCTAATAACTTTTCGTAACTAGTACAGTCAGCTGCACTGGAATGTAGCATTCGGTTCGTAACTTTAAAAATGTTGTCACTGCATTATAATATATTATATTTGTACATTGATATAATACTAAAAAATAAATTAGCTTATATACCTAATTGTTTTAGTTATTGCTACAGTTTTAGTATACAATTCATCACCTTAAAATGTAACCAAAGCAATACATAACATAAACATTTACTCTGCAAAAACTCAGAAATCATGAAATTAGTCGAACAGCGCCGTGATTGCGTATCTTATGTTGCAAATGACAAATATTTACAGAATTGCTATAAAATTATATTTGACATATTTCATCATATTTGACTCTTGGAGCAGAAGTTTTGTTAGCAACAACACTTACAGAATCAGTTTACTTATTTTTGAAAATTGTTGCATGTAAATATTTAATCAAACACTGTGACACCATTTTAAAATTACGAATTGTGTACATTCTAGTGTTGCTGACTGTACTTAAAAATAGTTTACTTAGTTTACATTACCGAACATTAACTCAGAATCACAGCTTCTGACATCATCTTCGTATTACATATCAGAGCATGACGCCACTCAACCTGTTCCGATGTGGGTACCCGTAGGTACTCACAGGAAGTGTGACATCAGCTCTCTATAAAAGACGAAGCGAATGATTACGAGGTCATCAACTAATCTAGACCTTAGAACGCACGACGCATACTAGAGCTATACTTCCTATTGTTTTAAGTAAGTACTGAATAATTTGTTGTTTTTGGACTCATCTCAGCTCATATGGTAGTACATAAAAACTTTGCCTTCTGATAAAAGTTTTGTTATGAGCGTAGATTTTTATATTTTATCGAAAAAGGATTGTTTGATTTATTTTTAACCCACACAATCCTATTCAAACTTCGTGCGTCTCGAGCTTAGGCAATTTGTATTTTCATTCTATTTAGTCTTTATTTAGTACCTAGAAAGGATTAACTTTAATCAAAATCGGTAGAAGTTACTTAAATATTATTCAGTTACAAGAAAAAACGGTATCGATAAGTTATCAATAAGTACATAAAAGATACCTAAATTATGACATAAGCCGATGTAACCGTTTACAAGAACTTTATAACGTTCGCTCTACATTTTTTCCTACAAATCGGCCTAATCATTACTAGAGCACTACGCATAGCCTATACGTATTTAACCTATATTTCGTTGCGAGAATATTCCAATCTCGAGATTTTAAAAATAGAACTACCTATGTCAGAGTCTATAAAACCACAGATTAAAATAAGTTACTATTTTATGTAGGTATGTACGTGTACAAACTAAAGTGGCCACACCCGCATACCGAGGATCATTGTAACTCAGTTTGTAAATTAGGGAATCAATTTAGCGAATATTTACATGATTGAAATAGCAGTTGTTTAATGCTGCGCGGCTTAAAGCGCGGGCACTCTATTAGTGTAGGTACAGCAACAAAAGCATGACTGTTTCGTATAGGATTTACAGGACATTGGACGGTGAGTCATGTGGTCACCAGGCATACATGACATTCGATAAAACTGACATTCGATAATTGTATAATTAAACAATATCAGAACATAAAAGGCCAAAAACTATTTCCAAGCAAGCTTTATTTCGAGAAGAAAACTGTCAAGGCAGGTAACTAAAAACTATGAAACCACAGATTATATCATATTGGATTGCACCAAAATCCAATATAATTTAATCTGTTACATACAACACCTATAAGATGAATAATGATCGTGATGCACGTGTTTTGCTCTTAGTATCTTGCCATCATTTTCCTGCCTTTATCCCACTCCCCTTTTTGTGGGTTCGGTACATGTTCTCTCCTTGTTCCCCTGTCAGTTGTAAACTATTTTTATCCATGTCATCTTTCACAGAGTTCATCCATATATTCTTTGGCCCAATTCACGTATCTATGCACGCACATTCCGCCTGACTACGTGCCTTTTATTACTAATACTCTTGGCCCGCTAGTGTTTTCTTACCATCTTATTTCTTACACTGTATTTGTAGAGCACTTATTTCTTTATATCAATAAGATTAGGTTGGTACTCAGTTATTTACTACACAATTTTCAAAAAATGCTGTTGTACTTTTTGACCTTTAGCGTCCCGATAAACGTATTCAGGCCAGTTTCGCAAACACATTAAAGTAAGGCCGTAGTGTGCTCGCCTTGATAGTGCCAACATGGAGTTTGAATTTAAATTGTATTTTCTGGTAGATACTGTATAATTTAACACGATTAAAACGATTAGGCTTACCTACGTTATGTTATTGCCTTTATTGATATCCGTCAAGAATTACTTGTTCCTTGAAACCAAGCTAAAAAAACATTTGGCCTTTGAATGAGTCAATATTATAATAATAATAATGCTGGACAATCCACATAGCATCATCTAGCCCCAAGCTAAGCAGAGCTTGTGTTATAGGTACTAGATGACTGATAAACTTAATACAATACATTACATACATAGATATTTTTTATAATACATAGAAAATGCCCAGAACACCCGGAACAAATATTCGTCGACTGTACAAACATTTATCCCAAGGCTGGAATCGAACCCGCAACCTTCTGCGTCGCAGGCCGACATTCGCCACATCGGTCGTCAAATATAGGTTTAACTAGATCTTGATTGAATTTGAACTCAGAGATTTAAATTTCAATCAAGATAATATTCATTAGGTGCGACGGAAAATGTAGGAAAAAGTAGGTAGGAAGTTTGAAAGTAACGCCTGTGACGGACAAGAGAAGAGTGTTAAATATGAGTATAACTGGTTATGGTTATAAAAAAAGATGGATGAATTGCGTAAAAAATTATATGAGTAAGAAATTAGTGAACACGGAGATGAAGACTGATAAAAGAGAGTGGTAGAAAAAAACCTGTTGTGCCCTTATCCCACACTAAGTGGAGTACACTTAGTGTGGGATAAGGGAAGGAAGATGATGATCAATATGTGTGACGAAAAAATATGAGCATGTAAAAAATCCATGAGGAAAGGAGGCTGTTTGTGAAAATTATTAGCTAAGCTATTAGTTTCTATCATCAGCTTTACCGGAGCACTGCAGTATTCTGTGTTATTGGACCGATCTCATTGTATTGTACTAATTAAAACTATTTAAGGTTAATAGCATACTTAATGGGCAGTTAAAAACAATTTATTGTATATAATAATAATATTTTATATCAGATAGCATTGGCCGTTAAAATTGTTAGTACAGACTTAAAACACCTTATACCATCCCCCGAAGATAGGTTCCCTACTCTATAGGATGATACCTAATCTCTATAGCTATTATATATATGGCTGAATCTCTATAGGTGGTAAGGTGGGTACCTATGAAGGTAAGGTACCTACTTAAAAAAATAACTACATATCGTCAGTGGAAAGGAAAAAATGCTAAAGCGCCAAAATGCTACTTGTGGAAATCAAGTTTTAAGTAAATAACTTTAAAGTTGATTTCCCATTGATTTCCCATTGTAGCATTTTTTCCTTTCCACTGACGATATCAATATAGTGTCAAAACCAGTCTAGTCATCAGACCACTGAGACTTGCCTAGCAGACGGCGGCATTCCAGATGAAGAAAGTATTCTATTAAAATTTCTATGCGCTATATTTGGACGCATTATAGAGAAAACGATGCACGTACTAACTTTTATTTATTCTATAACGGAAGCAAGCAGGAAGTTAGGTGTCCATAAATATATTAATCCATTAGAGATACACATGTGTGTCTCGTGGTACCAATTTTGGTAAGTACTTACGTTATAATGACGATAAACCACTTTTTTTATGGAAAACTTCGAATTTACCAGTCCTAAGATCCAAATTTTTTTTTTTATAATAATGCTGGACAATCCATACAACATCATCTAGCCCGAAGCTAAGCAGAGCTTGTGTTATGGGTACCACAGATAGTACTACTACTGTTGATGACTGATATACTTAATACAATACTTACATACATAAATATTTTTTAGTATTCATAGAAAATACCCAAAACACCCGGCATAAATATTTGCAGATCTTACAAACATTTACCCCAAGGTGGGAAGGAATCGAACCCGCAACCTCCTCCGTCGCAGGCGCACATTCACCCACCGTGCAACATCGGTTGTCTATTATGTTTGAAGTTATAAATAAACTAATGATTAAAAACACATGTTCCAATGTATGTTCCACTAATGTTCATTTTAATTGTTGAGTCGGACTCGAGCACCAGGGGTTCCATACCATTATATGTATAACCCGTTATTTTACCCGTTTGTTGTATGATAGATATCCCCTTTAAATATTTATTTTATTCTGTTTTTTAGTATTTGTTGTTATAACAGCCACAGAAATACATCATCTGTGAAAATTTCAACACTATCTATCTAAAAAAATTTGAAAAAGTGTCAGATAGATAATTATGATGAATAAATATTTATTTTAATTTTATGCAAACATTTTTTTTTTAGCGAGAAATTATATTCCCCTTCATAAGGGCCACCAAACAATTTTTTATACGGGGCCCCGCCAAGGCACGCTACGCCACTGCTATTGATGATACAGGTAGGTATATAGAGGTATAGGAGGACATCGTAACGTTCCTAACGAACGTTGCCTGCAAGGTTCCTGCAAGGTAGTTTGATAAAGTTGATGGTAACCATTTTACATCAGGTAAGCATCTGTTTATTTCATCAGCAAGTTATATTACAAATAAGTTTTTATTATGTTTATAATCTAGAAAAAAATACGTGCATAATAAATGGGCCGAAGTATCAGTTGACCGATTTACAGGGCTCGTGGGTGGTTTATTGTTCTGTTTGTTTACATAACGGGCATAGCTCCAGAGCGGATGTACCTAATAGGTAGGTTTTCCAAGAACGTAAAGTAAAAAAAGTAAGAAATAGCATCATGACGTATACACTTTATTTAGATATCAAATTAAAACTATTTTTTCTGTGCATGATAGAATACGGTTCCGTATGTAAAAGTGGCCGCAAATAGGGGTGCCAGCTGTTAAAGATACCTGTTAATTAATAATACTAGTGGCCACATTTTGATAGGCACCCTAGCAAGAATGTAATTTCCCACTTATAATTCTAAATAAAAAATAGGTTTTGATTAAAAAACAAATGAACGTAGTAATCTTGCAGTTGGATCCTGTACTATTAGTGTGGGCAGTTTGCGACTAGATGGCGCCATAAGAAATGTCCACCAGTATTTACATGTTTATTTATCTATATGTATTATTCATCGTGTTCAAACAATAATAAAGCTTTAAAAAGCAGCGCGCTGTTGATTCACTCGTCAGAGTATAACGCAAACATCAAGAATAGCTCGAACTGACCTCGGTGATGTAGGCACCTAATTCAAAGATAAGCATTGTTTGTTCCAGTTTTAGGTAAAATGCAACAAAGTCAAAGTCAACAGATTATTCAATATTCAAATTTCCAAACAGAAATATCTTTTTTTGCTAGTTCCACTAACAGCAGCATAAAAAAATTATTTTTTATTTTATTTGGGTTGTATGCGCTGTAGGTGGTGAGTTCGTTCCCCACCAAGAACAAATATTTAAGTGATAAACATAGATGTTTGTTTCGTGTCTGGGTGTATATTGTAATCTAAGTAGGTAAGTTCTTACAAAATAATATAAGCATTCTATTTAGCTATATCTAGTTCCGATAGTACAAGTTTTGCTTAGTTTAGTGATAAAAATATGTCACGGAGACTTCGTTTACTACATTTTATTTAATAGGTACGTTCGGGATTCAAGGGCTCAAGTTCCAAAACCGGTTTTACCGGGTTCACCTCGTTTTGATAGCGTCAAGGTTAACTTGCTTTCTGCTATGGGGTCCGATGTCACACCACATCGTTTCTCTTTTAGGATGATTTTTACCCTACTACTAATATACTCGGCGTAATCTCGGAATAGCTACACCGTGTTTTGTCTTTATTGATCCAATACAAAAATTCCTGTCAATGCAAAATACAAAACATGTATGTACCTACTTAAAAGTACGTATAAGTTATGGCCGAGCTTATAAGTTTACAGGGTTAGAATATTATAATAAGAATATTATTAAAGACAGTCGGCTCAGTTGGTAGTAGCTGCGGGCTGACGAAACTCGAAAACATCTGTTGATAGAACAAGCATACTCCTCACCTGATGCTAAGGTGTTATCATTACCTACCTATCTATAACAAACCACGATGCCATTTCTGCGTCCATCAACCTGAGACATACAGGTGTTAAGCCTCGTGTGCCTGTAACTACACCGGCACCCATACCCTTCAAACCGCAACACAGCAAGCTGAAGAGAAATAGGCAGGGTGGTAGTACTTCCCCGGACATTCGGAAACCTATAAAAGATTGATAGGAATTTCGCAGTTCCATTTATTCTCCATGGGTGCCAGTGAAGTGGCCGGCATATGAGGTTTAACGCGTATATGCTACAGGTTGATAGACGCTGAGCAGTGTACGTTTATAACAAACGTGAGCTACGAGGCAATACTTTGTTATAAGGTGATGGTAGCCCCTGAAGATCATGTGGGCCATTCGCTTGTTCCATCAGCAAGTCATATAAAAAGATGCCGCTTCTTGACTATAATGAAGGTTTCAATTGAAATTATCTACTTATGTATGGCCAGAACACTTTAGAGTGAAAATAAGTTTTTATAACTATTTCATTAAAGTATGAGTCAGAGTCAACACACCTAGTCTAATAATGAATGTACGAATATAAATAGGTATGCTTCAAACAATATAACTTCATACTATTTCAAGTTCAAAGTTACTACTTGTTTGTAGGTACTAAAACTATGAGTTATAACTCATAGTTTTTTGTCAAAACAGTTCAGGCAGGTAGGTACAGTCGGCTGCACCAAGATATATACAGTTCATAATTTTTAAAAGGGTGTCACAGCATTTCAATAAACAATTACAAAGCAAATACGTAGAAAACAAATGAACTCATCAACCTGATATCATGATTTGAAGTATATATTTACTATTTACTGTGTAAGAATTGTTGTCTCCATGTACCACATCTCAAGCAAATAAATTTCATTCCATTTCATTTCGACGTGTACTTTATAATACAGCTTATTGTAGGTACTAAAGCATATAAAAGCTTCAAGATATTGTGAACCACAAAAATCTTTAAGTTTTCATTAAGGTGAATCTGTTATGTTTTCTTGAAAATAATAAAATTTTAAAAAGCATAAATCAAATGCACTAACAAGACATTTAGGTATGTTCGTTTTATTCTAAAAGATAAATTATTATCATCTTAAAAAGTCACTATTGTTAGTAGGTAAGTATCTATAAAGAAACTGATCAAGTAAGTGAATGATTTTAACTATGTACCTACGAACAAACAAATGGTAGCCATAGCGAAACTTTACATCGTTTTCTCTCGAACTCCCAAACCATTACCAATAAAACATTAAATACAAACTTACGCGGATATAGGTACTATACCTACAAAAGAACAGTAAGGTAAATCTAATCACTCACCAGTTCCAAGAACTTGATAATAGAAAGACGACTGACGGCCATTTTCGGTTTTTAAAATTTGAATTGTTTGTTTATAAGTTTGTTTACGCTTCCACACGTGTGTACAATAGCAGGGCGACACTGAGACTGAGACTGCGCAGTGTGAGTGTGGCCAAAACGCATTGAATGACGAGCGATGAGATCATACTAGTGTGGCCGTAACGCGTATCAATAGTGAGACTTTTAAAATAAAATAAATCAACACATGAGGCTGCACCAATAATCCAATAAAGTGGTAGGATTATTTTTACGTGTTTACTCTTGAGTAAATTAGGCAAAGAAAGGTGTATTATTCGACTAGCTGCTTGGTGGCGGCTAATTCATCGATATTTTAGATATAAATCCTTAGAGATAAAAAAGTTACCTGAACCAGTATTTGATTTTTTTATTTTGTAGATCTTGTACATTTGTAGGGGTAAAAATTATAATCCAAATTACAAACTATACTTGTTCTACGCTTAATCGCGACTGGTTTAGCCGCTAGGATATTATTGAGCCACAGATATTGAAACAGTAGCTGTGTGCGGATGGATAACAAATATTCGTGAACATCCGTGAACATTTTTTACACAACATCATCTACCCCCAAACTAACTGATCCTGTTAGTCTACGTCACAGAACATTATATATCCTAACGGAGTCTACGTCGTAGATTGCTTCACCACAATACTTAGCCAAACAATTCATTTCTACGGTTCGGTAATGACAGCTGGTGGACGTGGGTACCCTAAGAATACGATGCTACTCAGTCTACTATCCTGTTTTGTTAAAACGGTGACATCATACAGTTGTGGATCAATAATGACGAAGACTCTATTAACGCCTACTAATTTTTATGTTCGTGCGAAATGTAAAAAATAGTTTTGTTTTTCTTTACTCGTACTACAGAAAACCTGTGATGAATGTGATAAACATCACCCTTTTACTATTAAGTTAAATCTTTAACAATGAAGATGTCTGGTCACAAGGTAGAACAGTATCAAAATGTAACTATTACTTATTGTTATTTTAGTAGCAGAAAGCTCCTAATGAAGGGCTCGTCCGAGAAAGTACCTACTAACCACTAAAGATCAAGTGGGCCATATGCTTGGTTATATATACACCAGTTCATCGTGAGTAAACCTAAAAGAACAAGCAAGCAAGTTACAGCTTTGCATATCCACTCATCTGCTTGAAGCTGTATGATTATTACCACATTATTATCAACAGACACGAAGAAGTAGAGCCATGTAGGAGTCCACTGCTGGACAAAGGACCCACACGTTTCCACAGGAAGAACGATTTTGAGCCGTTTACATTCACCGACTTCCTGCGATCCTAACAATGTTGTCGGTAGGAGGGAATCCTACGCTCCGACTTCCGGTTCGTGGTCGCCATTCCAGAATCTTTATGCCTAGCCGTTGTTGGTTCTACGATATATATGGCCTGCCCATTGCCACTTCAACTTCCTAATTCTTAGAGATATATTGGTGACCTTGGTTCTTCTACGAGTTCCCTCATTGTGAAACTCCTAGCATAGCTCTCTGTATAACCTGTTGTGCATCTTTGAGCTTGTATAATTTGTGTATGAGACCAATAGTAAGCGACCACGCTTTAATTCCATATGGCATCACTGGTAACACGCACTGAATCCACCAGAAGAGCAATTGAAAAAAGCAATAAGCACCACAGTAGTTTGATCCGTTTGTAAGTGATATTATCTTATTAACTCTTGCACTTACCAGTAGCCACCCACTGTAACAAAATCATTGAGGCAACTAAAATGACGGCTACCCGAGTTTCGTTCCTAGAATATGAAATAGCTCACCATATGAGATAAACAATGGCTATTCGCATAGATAATATTGGGTACCTACTACGGCCTACAATTAATAAGTATATTATACCCTTATATAAGTATATAGATAAGTACTACGTAGTTTTTATCAGCCTAAATAAGCCTACAACTGGATACAGACCTCCCCTATATTTGGAGGGGCTTGTCATCATAAGGTCACCATGCATAGTGAGCACGCTAGGTAGGCAGATTGGTGACCGCAGTGTCAGTGTTTAGTACTCAGGAGAAGCTGCCATCTGTTGCCTATCTCCTGGTTCGTTTCCTTAGTTGCCCCTTACGACATCCATGGGAGGTAATGGAGAAGGGTCATATCATACACTAAGCCAAGATCACTTGATTGGCCACACAGCTAAATCAGTAGCTCTGCTTTCTGCTTGAAGTTGTATGATTATTACCACATTATCATCAACAGACACGAAGAAGTAGAGCCATGTAGGAGTCCACTGCTGGACAAAGGACCCACACGTTTCCACAGGAAGAACGATTTTGAGCCGTTTACATTCACCGACTTCCTGCGATCCTAACAATGTTGTCGGTAGGAGGGAATCCTACGCTCCGACTTCCGGTTCGTGGTCGCCATTCCAGAATCTTTATGCCTAGCCGTTGTCGGTTCTACGATATATATGGCCTGCCCATTGCCACTTCAACTTCCTAATTCTTAGAGATATATTGGTGACCTTGGTTCTTCTACGAGTTCCCTCATTGTGAAACTCCTAGCATAGCTCTCTGTATAACCTGTTGTGCATCTTTGAGCTTGTATAATTTGTGTATGAGACCAATAGTAAGCGACCACGCTTTAATTCCATAAGGCATCACTGGTAACACGCACTGAATCCACCAGAAGAGCAATTGAAAAAAGCAATAAGCACCACATTAGTTGGATCCGTTTGTAAGTGATATTATCTTATTAACTCTTGCACTTACCAGTAGCCACCCACTGTATCAAAATCATTGAGGCAACTAAAATGACGGCTACCCGAGTTTCGTTCCTAGAATATGAAATAGCTCACCATATGAGATAAACAATGGCTATTCGCATAGATAATATTGGGTACCTACTACGGCCTACAATTAATAAACTTATTAATTGTAGGCCGTAGTAGGTACCCAATATTATCTATGCGAAATCTCATATGGTGAGCTATTTCATATAGGTATATTATACCCTTATATAAGTATATAGATAAGTACTACGTAGTTTTTATCAGCCTAAATAAGCCTACAACTGGATACAGACCTCCCCTATATTTGGAGGGGCTTGTCATCATAAGGTCACCATGCATAGTGAGCACGCTAGGTAGGCAGATTGGTGACCGCAGTGTCAGTGTTTAGTACTCAGGAGAAGCTGCCATCTGTTGCCTATCTCCTGGTTCGTTTCCTTAGTTGCCCCTTACGACATCCATGGGAGGTAATGGAGAAGGGTCATATCATACACTAAGCCAAGATCACTTGATTGGCCACACAGCTAAATCAGTAGCTCTGCTTTCTGTGCTGTAGGTTGTAGGTTCGATCCCCACCGAGGACAAACATTTGTACCAACATAACTGTATATTTGTTCTCTGTGTTATACTGTATTTTAAATATATTTTTAGAAAATAACGTATATAAGTATTCTATCAGTCTATCAGGTTTCTATAGTACAAGCTTCGCTAGCTACGAGGAACTTTCTTCAAAAAAATTGTATAAGTAGACAAAACAACTAGGAGTTATAAAAGAAAAGGGTAACACACTGGACAACTTACTTATTAGGTGCTAAAGTTACCGTATTTGGTACTAAAGTATTAAGTAATCGGTAACTTAACATGCGTCCGACACCAACTATTAAAATACAGCAAACAAACTTACGCAACGTCTCAATTCCATCGTTCGTAAAGATAATAATGTCATCTCTATATCGAGACTAAGTAATTTATCCTTCAGCTAAAACCAAACTGTTTGCGTTCAATTACAGCTAGAGTTTGTAACGACTATATCTTACTTGTAGGTTTGTTTGATCACTTCGAGTGTTAAGTGGGAACATAGGCTCGTCTTAATTAGCAGCGGCATAATTATGAAGTTCAATACAATTATAAACAGTGACTGGATAGAACAAACCACGAACCGGAAGACGAAGCAGGACGCCTCCCACCTGATGGTCCGATGCCATTATAATGATCGTGGGGAGTCAGTGAATGGAAATTGTATTTCCTGGAAAGATAGGTTTGCGAGAGACTTTCATAGATTTTTCATAACATAACTTTTTTAAGCTTGGTAATGAAATTAATATTGTTAATACATTGTAAGATCGTAATTACAGTAAGTACTTATAAAACATTTAACTTTGCTTTTTAAGTTAAACGGTTAACTTATCAGACGTGTTTATAGAGACATCTATCCCACGAAAAGTGAACTTATGGAAATTCAGTGACCAACAACGCAACGTAACCACAGATCTAGTAACTGGAAGTTAGTGAACGTATGACATTTCCATGAACCCCAATCCGCTGACGTTATCTCTATTGTAGTACAGAGCTTGTTGCACAGATGGCACTATTTGCTAATTTGCTAAGCTATAGAGGCCGCTGTGATGTTCCAACTTGAAACCACCATAAACACACTCAAACATAATAAATTACAGTTTTAGCTTTTTGGAACCAAAGTGGGCTCACCAATATACATTTATGCTGCCGATTTCTACTAAAGTAAAAGCATTATCTATTTTATCAAATTTTATTGACTTAGCTACACGGGTTGCTTGCCCTGAGTGATTTAGTCCGTAAGCTGCTTCCGTCCCTGTGCACGGAGCAGAGCGCCAGTAGCGCGTCCACGAGAAAGAGGGCAGCGACGGCCAGCGCACATACCGCTGCTGCCTGTGCGTTATTCCGACGATGGCAGTTGGGTATGTCTCGCCAGTTGTGCAGGGTCAGCGCGCCGCACGCCCCGAAGAGAACGGCCCCGCTGGCGGACCACCACGCGTCTATATACGCGTCCGGTGCCGCTGATACTGCTTCTCCTGTTTATTGAAATGGAATCTCATACATAATCACAAAACACAATCCAAAGATTACCATCTTTTCAACCAATGGAATGAGAGAAACCTTCGTATTATTTTTGGTTTGTAGTGGTCTCAGCATAGAATAGGACCCTTCCATCACCTTCAATACATATAATAAGAGGTTATTAAGGCATCCTAACCGGAATATTTACGGTAGCAGCAACTCCTGATAACTTAACATCAATACTGCGGTCACCAATCAACCTGCCAAGCGTGAATACGACAAACACGGGCAGTATTTGCCGTAGTCACGCTTGGTAAGCCTCTTCCTGTAAATACATGGGGCCTATTTCCAGCATTCATATTCTCTAGGCTAAAATGATTGTGTATGCATCTTCAATTTGATTTTCAAAACCATGTTTTAAATTAAGGAAGAACGATTTTTTATTTAAAGCTTTGGTTTTTTACAGTTTTATTTTTGTCGATGTCGATATTTTAGGCCCATCTTTGATAACTCTTTGAGTTTAGAATTAAAATATTTTCTTAGATCATGCTTACTAACTAAAAAAAAAACATTTATGTGAATTATCAAACTAACAACATGAGTAAAAGAAAGTTTGTGATGCGACAAAACATCACAAACGTGCGATGAAACATGCTTCTAACTCTACACAATTATTTACACAAAAATAATGGCCGCAAATCTCACCACCTTCAAATACTGGCTTCTTCGTCAAATTCTTCAGAGTCTAAATACGCCAGGCTCAAGTCAAACAGCATGACCACTGCGTTCAGAATAGATAGCGAAGCGCATATTATCGCCGCGTTGAAGTCACCAGTTTTAGGGTACGAAGACCCTCGGACACGCGAGGCGAGGACCAGCCCACCGCTGACGGAGAAGAGAGCGATCCCGAGCATTCCAAAGTACATGTCTTGGACGAGATCCAGTGGTGCGAATATCATCTCCCCTGGAGAAAACAACGGGGGTCAATATGAGGCAGCAAGCATTTATGGCAATGAACAGAAAGTTCACAAAGAAAGAACTTGATCAATTTATTAAAAAAAATATGAACTTTTTTCGAGGAAGCTTTTAGGGATATATATTATTAAAGATTCGGAGGTGGTGTAGATGCGTTCATTACTTATTTACTACTACGACTGAAAGCATGATTCAGAATACCAGCTGCTCCACGAATATATTAATTAACCAACTTAAAATAGCTACACCACACCTTTGAGCCTACGCTATTCCGTAAAAACACCCCAAAATAAAATGGCAAGGTCAAAGCCCCTCTAACACTACATAAATCATCTTTATTAGATATAAATGCCTGTATAGTATTTTCTCGGGCATAAATTATCCATCAACACACCAACTAGTGATTCAGCGGCTGCTTCGACCCTAGATATCAGCATTGTCGTGTACTGGTTTGAAGGGAATGCCGGTGAATTAACAGCGAATGCGGCTTAACATTTTCAGCACATACTTTAGACATAGACTTATGTATAAAGTAATAACATATCATTGGACCTAAGTACATGTAGATTGATAGATCTTAAATTCAATTATTCTTTGATATTAATGAATATCTAATGTAAACCCCCCAATACAATGCATATTATATTTGTACCTATTGTCCAAGGAAAGACCAATTAATTCCATTTTTTATTTTGTCTGACGGACTTTTGGGAGAGAATACCTACTAAATATTTAAGGTACAATCTGAGCAGCTGAGCCACAGTGTTACTTCGTAGCTGAACATCAACAATAACGTAGTCATAGTCTCACAGACAATATCTCCCCAGAGATGACTACGTAGTCGATGTAAAGCAGTCACCACACCACACGACCTCGAGAAGCATGAGTAAAAATATTACCGGCACTTTTAGCAGTAGTAGAGCTTTTAGTGAAGGTCTCGTCCGGAAAAGTATTACCACCTATTTCTGCCGTCAAGTAGCTAGCTGTGTTCTGGTTTGAAGGGTCTAGGTTCCGGTGAAATACCAATCACGTTGAGGCTTACATCTGTTTGCCTAATGTTGATGGACACAGAGCAGTGCATCGCAGGGCACTTTCCAAACAAACGTGACCACTGTGGTGGTGGTAACCACTTAATGTCAGGTGGGCCATGTGCTTATTCCGTTAGCAAGTCGCGTTCATAAAGACACTTTTTAACGAACTAAAAGTAAACATGATCGAAATAGGCTACGTGGGTTTTTGACTGCTCTAAGGCAGCAGTCATGGCATAGGATTGTTATGACCGGCACTGACAGCTTATCACCAGCTTATTACCAGGGTATTATATAATATATCGACAGCTTATTACCAGGGTCTCTGAAGGGATATCTACCATGCCTGGGGATTGAAGTCGTATCCTATTTTTCTCACTCTACCTATTAAGCTATTCGTCTATCAACCAAATTGTACAGTTGTGGATACAGTATAGGAGACTTACCTACAATCTGCCCTGAGAGTACGACCACGAAACCGATGTAAGTTCCAGAGCACAGCATCAACGAGGGCACGTCTGTTAGGTCGTAGCTGTAGTGGTGTAGAGTCAGACATGCTACTGTTAACATCTGCGAACAAAATTTTACTATAAATGCATAAATTTGAATTGTTTTAGAAACATTACGCATTGTCATGATAATTATATCAATACTTTTTTTTATACAATGTGCTGATGGAAAAAACATATGGCCCACCTGATGTTAAGTGGTTACCATCACCTATAACAAAGCAATGCCTTGAAGGGCACGTTCTTTAGGAACGTAACCCACAATACACTGCTCTGCGTCCATCAACCTGAGGCATACGGGTGTTCAGCCTCGTTAGAATATGTGTTTCTATCTGTTAGAAGAAGAATAGAATAGAATAGAAGAATAGAAGATGATTTATTTGAGACATTAACACTGGATACACAACACAGAAAGGTACAACAAAATAGAAAAAGAAAGAAATAAGACTAGACAGATGGGCACAGTAAGTATAACACATAAACGTAAAAGGAACAAATACAACAAGTTACCTAATGGTGGTTAAGTAGGTACCTACTTACCTACCTACCCAATTTAAAGATCTGTACCTAGACGTTGTGGATGCCAACCAGCATTAATGAGTCAAAAAGGGCCCCACTCAGCAGCTGTTATCTAGACTTAGGTTCTTACCAACCTAATGTTGTTTTGTCTCTAAATGTTTAAAGTCACCTTACTTCCTAGTTAGATATGTAAGTAATTTTATGTTTTATTTATTTCATTTTTAATGAGTAACTAGGATAGCGCCTTGGAATTGGTTGGTTTGTAATGCTGTTTTAAGTGAATAAAATTTAAAATTTAAACATTAACTGGGATTATCTACTCCGGAAAACGATAGGTTTAGTAATATCGTTTTTAGTTCAACTGCAAAGCAACTAGGTACCTAATCGTTCTATAATCAAGTTGCTGCATCCAGGTACACCGCACAATATAAGTACAATACGAATGTGATAATACGAAACATCGTTTTCCATTTTCGAGAGACACCCAGACTACCGCCTAGCTAGACTCTTCTACGTTGCTAAAACAGAAGGGCAAATCGTACAGGCTAATACCAAAAAACACCAATAATTAAAACTTACCAATTCTAATAATTTTATAATACAGGTTGGTATTAACATTTTGTAATGTAAATATTTGTAGGAAATAACACAAAAATACGAATTAATTTATAACTATCACATGACACTAAAACTAGACAGACACAAGAACAGACATTTTCTTTTATGACATTTGTTTGACATTACAAAAGATTATCTCTAGTGAAATAAACATTTTCATAATTCAAAAGAGGTTTCAATTAGACAATTGACAGACTGTATTCCTGTTGCAAGTATAGTACAAAGAATTTTATTCCTAATTTAAAAAATAAAAAATTTTAATAATTAAAAAATATATAAATATTTTTAGTCTTATTAAACTCTTTTATTATGGCAAAAGTTGACGTGGAAGATCACCCATGAGATGGACGGACCAAATCAAGGCTGCTATTGATGTTCCTCTTAACGAATGTGCCAGAAGAGCAGCGGTGCGAGAGGAATGGCTGAGGATTGTAGCGTGAGCCACAGTCCTGACATGACGACCACGACCACTCTGTCAAGAAGAAACCGGATTATCTAATTAGCTAAAGAGTGTTACCACTCTTTAGCTCTTGACAGAGTGGTCGTGGTCAAGAAGAAACCGGATTCGTTTTCTGTCATCTTTGGATGCAACATTGTATTTTCATTTTAATTGTTTTTCTAGTGTTATTTTAAGTTCTGATGGGTAATTTTGGTGGTATTTTAACCATCATTACTTGAGGTCTTAGCACCAGTGTGAACAATTGAAATAAAAGTGTGTTATGAGGCATCCTGATTTGAACTGACGGCTGACTTTACTTTTTTTACCGACTCGACTTGACTAAAAAGAATTTATTCAACCCACTTGACATTGGCTCAATTGTCCGCAAGACGGACAGATGCCACAAAAAAAAAACAATACTGAAGAATGATCTGATTTGTTTTCTGTCATCTTTGGAAGCAACATTGTATTTTCATTTTAATTGTTTTTCTTGTGTTATTTTAAGTTGTGATGGGTAATTATGGTGGTATTTTAACCATCATTACTTGAGGTCTTAGCACAAGTGCGAACAATTGAAATGAAAGTGTGTTTTGTGGCATCTTGATTTAAACGAAAATGTTTCCCTTTGATTTTGAAGAAAAACGCCATCTTTTTCTTCAAAACCAATGACAGCCGACTTTACTTTTTTTACCGACTCGACTTGACTAATTTTATTCAACCCACCCACTTGACATTGGCAAAATTGTCCGCAAGACGGACACAGGCCACAAAAAAAAAAAAAAAAAAAAAAAGAATGATCTAAGTAGGTACTGAAGGTGCGGTCTACGAAACTTTAAATGTTATGTAAAAGTACAATAATCCCAAAGTATATAATGCTCTGAATCAATCGGCACCTAGAATCCACTTTGAAGTCAAATGGATATAATCTCGAGAGAACAGCATCATTCCGTGACTGTTAAAAGTTCAAGGAGCCTGCAGTATTGCTTTTATTTCCTTCTCATACAGCGTATTATTTCCTAATATCAACAAAGGTATTGGAATTGAAATGCAAATGGGTGAATTGTTTCCAAAATTTTACAAGATACTCGTACCAAACAGACAATATAATTATACCTATGCGCATATTAAGACCTACCTACATAAATTTTTCAAACAGAAAAATCCATTGGTGCACGACCGGAACCCACGACCTTAAGGATCAAAAGGCCGAGTCACTCCCACTAGACCATTGGTAGTAAAGCATTATTATTATGGTAGGAACGGTGTGGGTCCCAGTGCAATTACAGGTACATGAGGTTTAACACCTCTGCCAAATAAAACCACAGTTTCAAATTATGCGTATAGTTCTAGTAGTCGAGTATCCGAAACAATAAACCTTTAAAGTAACAGGTTGTAACTCATCTGTATTACCCCAGGTTGATGAACGTAGAGCAGTGCATTATAGGGCACGTTCCAAACGAATGTACCCTGCGTGGAAATATTATGCTTAGGTGGGCCATCCGATTTGTCCACCAGTAAGACGTTTAAAAATATGCTCCCGTGTTTCGGAGGCCAGTAATAAATTTAAAAGTAGGTAATGCGAACTCATTTGCTAAGTAATGCAACAGTTTATTTTATAGTTCTAATCAATTAGACCTTTGGTACAGTTTATCTAGATCTAGTTGAGTTAGGCCTATGCCTAAATAACACATAGCCAGAACAGCTGTTTTGGATCCATTCTCTTATCTAAAGGTTTATTTAATAGTTCAAGTAATTATTGTATGTATACAGTTGTTTCTAAACTACATTTATAAAACCTTTGTTTTTTTCCACTACAGCTGATCTTTCCCAAGTCCTTTTGACCATACCTATCTCTTACCAACCTTCAATTATCTCCCTCTGGATAACTCGATCAAAGGGAATGTCGTGGGCTTAAATCCCACGCGCAGTAATGATTTTTAGAATACCTACTTAATAAAAAAATCTTTGTTATTTTCTTAAATGCAGGTAAGGACTAAGTATAGTAGGTAGTTATAAAAACCAACAAAACAGACGGATTATTGAAGATATATCTAATAACGTGTATGCACTAAGCAAAGTTACGGTAGGTCTATAATTTTGCTTAACAAAGTTATTGAACCTTTTGTGAAACCGGATAGGTAGGTAAGTGATTTATTTTCGATTCCGACCGCAGCATCCTCGAGATAATGAAATTGTCTCAACATTGATCACAGGCAGAAGAACCTGTATATAAATTGTGTTTGGGCTTACCCATTACAAGTCTAAACAGTGCCAATAGGATTAACTGGCTGAATAGATGAACGGTGAGCTAATTTTTTTTTTATATTTTTGCTAGATAGGTATAGTGTGTCGCGGACTTTTTTGTAGATATTTATAAGATCTACAATTATTTAGGACATTTTATGGTTCTATCTTTTATAGTTTAGGCAGCGTACGCAAAATAAGTAACTTTTCTGGTTGATTTTTGTCTGACCTTGTGTCTGAAAAACCCAAATATTTTACGGAACGCTATTTTTTTCCAAAAAAAAATTTAACCTATATTACTCAGTGATAATGTAGCTTTCTAATGAAAAAAGAATTATTAAAATCGGTCCAGTACTTTTTGAGTTTATTCGTTACATACAAAAATACAAATCTTTCCTCTTTATAATATTAGTGTAGATAGTGTAGATAACCCAACTGATGTTAAATGGTAAGCATTGCCTCACAGGTCACGATCGTTAGGTACGTGCTCTACGATGCCCTACATCTACCAAATTGAGACATACAGCTCTATGTGCCTGCTATTTCACCGGCACCGACTTCATCCTCAGAAAAATGAAAAACAAAGTTTTGTATAGTCCTTTGCATACCAATCAGCGACAACTTGTCTGTAGACTGGCTACCGAGTTGCCGCCAGTGTATCTCAAAAGGACAATACGAAACTTCGATTATCGTTCGATTCCGATGGAAGGAAATAATGCAAAAAATAAACCACAAAACATCATTGATCATTCGTGACAATGGCGTAGTGGCTCGTGATATTGGTTCGTGAAATATGGATCTTCAGAATATTCGAAGCTGTCTTATCTTATTATAAAGGTCCGTGTTCACCAACAAATAATGACGGTTATAGAGTCTAACTGCCCAAATAAAACTACGGTCTAAAATTATCATCAGTCTATAGAAATCCTTTATTCGACATAGGCCCCATACATTTCCAGAAAGAACAATTTTGAGCCCTTTCACCAACTTCCCGCGATTCTAACAATATCAAGTTTATTGTGCTTTTAATAATAATATGGTTATTTGTTAATACAAAATTCACATTGTATTAGTACACTCATACGGTACATTTTACAAAAAATTAAATTAAAATCAAGAAGAATTTGATTACTATTTTGAGCAAGATCGAACCGTCTGTTTTCGTGATGGTGAGCAGTGGTCCAGCGAGGGCGTTGCCTCCAAGAAATAATGTTGCATCAAAGTACCGATAGGTTAAACTTACTAAGCAATTTGCGAAATTGTTTTATGCCTCATTTTCGTAAAACACTTCGTGTCAGCTGTATTATTTACTCACTAACAAAATAGAATTTCTGAATAAGTGAGTGTCTGCTCTGATAATGGAATTTTAAGCCAACCTCAGTTCATCTTATGCTGAAAAATTACAAAAATTACACAAAGGCATCAAAATATTGAACAAAACCCAAAAAAAGAGTTAAGTATTTCATTCAAAAGCAAGGATTCCCTGTAACGTAAGTGGGTAATTTGGTGTCAAACCGAAACTCATAATATAAATGCGAAAGTGTGTATATCTGTCAGTCTGTTTATTACGCTTTCACACACCACCGAGCCAATGTCAAATTGTGATAGGTACGGTAGTAGCTAGCATTCCGGAGACGGATATATATAGTTACTAGCGGCCGCTTGCAGCTTCGCCCGCGTGGCAGTGTTTTTCCCGTTCCCGTTATTTTTTTCGGAATAAAAAGTAGTCTATATGTTAATCCAAGTTAACATCTATGTTTATTCCAAATTTCATCCAAATCGGTCTACTGGTTAGAGCGTGAAAGAGTAACAAACATCTATCCATCCATCCATACTTACAAACTTTCGCGTTTATAATATTAAGTAGGATTTTTTAGTAACCTATTTCAACATGTTCCCTTGCTTATATTTGTAAACTGACACTACTGATAATTTTGTTTATTGATTCATTGACCTCACCATATTACTACACGATTAGTTTAGGAAATTGTTGGGAGCGGACGAAGTCGTGGATAACAACTAGTATGTCATAAACATGTTATAAATTGGAACATATTCATTTAAATGAATACATCCCAGCTTAAATACCTAAATAAGGCTATTTCCATTCACAGCAGTAAAAACTAACTCACCTGATGCTTGTCCTTATATAGTTGCTTGTAATGAATGTTTGTTTGATCATCACATTATATATGTTTACATAATATGCATCAATGACGCCGAGACCTGTTTTTTGTGAAGGAGTTTATATGGAGATGAAACCTTACAAATTAGAGTGTAGCGTGTCCACGCTAAATTTTGTCTCTGAACAGCCACAGCCAAAAACGTTATGCCACAGCGTCAGTACGCTGTGGCATAACGTAATGAATGAATATGAAGGTATGAATGGATATGTATATTTTTTTAAAGCTGTTGTCCCACCTGATGTTAAATGGCTAGCATCACTTGTAACAAATAGCATGCCTAGCAGGTTACGTTTTTAAAAAAACATGCCTACATGAATGACCTACGAAGCAATGCTTTGTTATAGGCAGCGGTAACCATTCAACATCAGGTGGGCCATTTGCTTTTTTTCCATCAGCAAGTTGTATAAAAAAAAAGCTTTAAATTTTGTTTATTACCGGGCAGAACTAGGGGCAATCTGTTAGTGACTTGATTGCAAAACTCTTACATGTTACATGCGTAGGTGATTGCTTGACATGAGTTGATTAATGACAGTACTTTTACCTAAATGGCTTTTCTTCAACATCATTATCGATATTCACTTAGTAAGTTTCCACACGAACAAGCAATTAATATACTTAGAACTATCTAAATAAAGTTTAATTCAGAGTAAAAATATCAGCCTACAACCAGCAAAAAGTATGTTTATAACCAAGACCACCCAGTAACACATTCAACAAACAAATTGAAAAGTACAACGAAAAATTGCAAGGTAAAGTCTATAAAATTGTGTTTAAATATTCAAAATCGTTGCTGTGTTTGGTGTGCAAGTAGCAATAATAGCGTACTTAGAGCAGTGATCGGAACACGCTCATTTTCAAGTAATAGTAGATGACACGAGAACGCTAAGCGGTCATGGACGCGATCTTCATACCGTTCGACAAGGATCCGTGAAAGTTTCGAACAGCGCTTTAGATGTCAAATGAATGCAAACGTTAGAGTACTATTATTTGAGTGAAAAGAAATGTAACGGGCGTAGACACTCCGTAGACATGTTCTACGCACCGTAGACAAGCCTACGCCACGTAGACAGGTATATTTTGAAGCTATGATAGGTCGATGACTTATAAAAATTTACACTCTAAATCAATATCACACGCGGTAGGATTTCTTTCACTATAAAACGTTCTTTGGGTAGGTACCCAAAAAAAAAAATGTGTAGGTAAGTACATTTTTTATTTCTTTTTTCTATCGTAGTATTAACTGTGAACAATAGTTATAGTAAAGTAAAATTTAG
This sequence comes from Electrophaes corylata, assembly GCA_947095575.1. Classification (NCBI taxonomy): domain Eukaryota; kingdom Metazoa; phylum Arthropoda; class Insecta; order Lepidoptera; family Geometridae; genus Electrophaes; species Electrophaes corylata. The sequence continues at coordinate 8,563,376 of OX352711.1, read as the reverse complement.
TTATTTATAATTTTTACAACTTCATATTTTCGTTATGTAAAATATTTGGGTCGGAATATAAAAAAAAGGTCAATCATTAAATTGAGAACAATATTATAAACTAGCGAAACTCACGTGACTTTGCACGCGTAAAGCTTTTGGTTTTTTTTTTTTTTTTTTATTTCTTTATTGTTCACCTCTACGCACCAATACAAATATACCCTGAAAATTTAAAGTATCTACGACCAGTCAGTGGTTTAGGCTGTGCATTGTGTATTATATTATGTCAGTCAGTCGGGACAAATATTCTAATACGGCGAATCACTGTGACCCCGCCATACAGGCTTTTTAGTCCTAGTGTGGGGAACAGAGTCACCTAACGCTACTGTCCTTTCCAGTTTATGTATTATTTTTTAAGTACCAGAAATGTAATCTGAAATAAATATTAAAAAAAATAAAGTGGTATAGGTTATTTTAACATAGATTAGGTACTTACATATTCATTGGGCTCTTAGTAAATGAATGATCATTGTATTGATTTGTTCAACTAAATTAGTTAAAAGGAGCTTTAGTACCAACTTAATGAACATAAAGGTGTCATTTAAACTTTTGAATTACTTCGAAAAGGTGTTAGGTTAAGCCGTTTGCAGTCTTTATTGCAAAAGTTGTTGCGCCCAAGAAAAGATCTGAAGTGGTCTTTTTGCATTTCAATTTGTTTAGTACCTATCTTCTTTATTAGTAACTGAAGAGTTTATTAGATTCTTTATTATTGCTAAGATAAAACTGCTCACTAAGGTTTAACCATTATTGTACTTACAAACATGTATAACATATTAGTGAAGGGCTCGTCCGGGAAAGTACTACCACCATGCCTATTTCTGCCACCAAGCAGCTGGCTGTGTTCCGGTTTGAAGAATGTGGGTGCCGGTGTAATTACAGGCACACGAGGTTTAACACTCCTGTATGCCTCAGGTTGATGGACGCAGAGTAGTGCATCGTAAAGGCACAGTAAAGGTTTATAATGAACGTGACCTGCGAGACAATGCTTTGTAATAGGTAATGGTAACCACTTAACATCCGGTGGGACATCTGCTTGTTCCAGCAACAATTCACGTAGAAAAAATAATAAATACCTAAATCAGCCAAAGATACAAAGAAAAACAGAGCAACAGGTGTGTGAAATTAGTTGCGTAAAATAATAGTATTACACAAAATTAACATAGTACCTGTGTCTTTCACCACTGAGTTCTGTTAATAATTACGCGAAATATATTTTATGAATAACATTACCCTTTAGTGGATGAGACCGAATTTAAACCCACGACCAGACTGAAAGAGGAAGTCCACACCTTGAATATATTAGCACTAAATGCACATCAAGTAAATCAAAACTTTTGCATAACCAGCATGCATTGTAACTATTTATAGCATCTTAGTGCAACTTGTTGCGTTTGTAAGATTTCACATAAACTACTATTAAATCAACGCAAAATTAGTTTAACCTGGATATTTGTATTGACTATTGAGGTCCATAAGGTTTCTGGAATCTCCGTAACCTGTGTAGGAAATAATAGGCCCTGGAATAGGCCCTGCGTCAGGTTAGTTAAAGTTAAGTATTTCGAGTACGTATCCAGCCGATATCTATACAACGCACAAGGTGAAGCAACCGAGAAAGGGCAATCCGGAGCAATATAAAACGAGGCAGATCCTCGCAAACAGTATTCAGTAAATAGCTGAACAAAGAACCACTCGATACAAAAAATCGAGATGACAAGTGCTTTGGTGAGTCTCAATAAAAAAATTAATTATCTACCCACTATGGGGTTAAATTAGGTGTCCTGGGAATATTTAGCAGTCGTTTTAGAGGGCATACCAAGCAATGAAAATGCTGTAAATATACCCATTAAGATTTATATACATCGATAAATTCCACGCCCACGTCATGCAAATGCAATAGCATTTTAATTGCAAATATGCCAGACGCCGTAACAGGGATTTGCAATAGCAAATAATTATATGACATTTGAAGAAATGCTCATACTGAAGTTTATTATGTATTATGTATTTAGTGTTTTGCTCTTTTCAGGTTCTTTTTGCCTCGGCATTCATAGCCGTCGTATCTTGCGGTCGCCTGGAGCCCCAGTACCTTCCACCTAGACCCGGTGGTGGGGGCTCGGGTGGAGGTGCAGGTGGCGGCTTTGGAGGCGGTTCTGGTGGCGGTTTCGGAGGAGGTTCTGGAGGAAATGGAGGACTAGGTGGTGGCTTTGGGGGCGGTTCTGGAGGTGCTGGTAATGGAGGACTGGGCGGCGGCTTTGGTGGCAGCTCTGGCGGAGGCTCCAGCGGTTTCGGAGGCTCAAGCGGAAGCAGCGGCGGCGGTTCACAGATACCGATCACTAAGTTTGAAAACGTGAACAGTGGAGACGGGAACTACCACTTTAGGTAAGCCTTATGCACCTATATACTTATTAGATCTACTTGTAAGTGGACTTGAAATAGTGAGCCTTATTCCCTTCTTAGTTTGTCAAAAAAAAAATTTCAATTCACAACTGAAACCACTAATTAGCTGAAGTGAATTTATTTGATTTTATGCTCGTATTCTAATTGATTTCAGCTATGAAACCGGAAACGGTATCTCAGCCCAAGAGAGTGGATCCCCCCGTGCCCAGGGCCCTGAAGGCCCAGCTGTCACCGCCGAGGGGTCCTTTTCCTACAAGTCTCCGGACGGTCAGCAGATCGCGCTGACCTACACTGCTGACGAGAATGGTTTCCACCCCGTCGGACCGCACCTACCCACGCCTCCTCCCATCCCGGAGGAGATCCTTCGCTCTATCGAGTTCAACAAGAACAATCCATCTTCGTAAGCATTAATTACATCATCAGAACTGATTCGTATACAAAACTATGAATTTATTCGTAAAACTTAGAAGTGTAGGGACACTTAAATATACAAACAAGCTCAGAATACACTTTGGCAACAAATTTTCTCAAGACTTATTCGAAATAAGCCTGTTCTATCTTTTGGGCACAGTATGAACATGGCGTCCTAGGCATAGAATAGTAACCCTTCATCCCACCTCTTATAAGTATTGAAAGAGGCAACTAAACTCACCAGAAGATGTTGTGATAAAGGCTGCAGTATATCCTGAGTTGGTTTTAACACCAACATTGCGGTCTGCCTGCCGAGCATGGAAACTTGCAGGCCCGAAAATTGCTTACCAATTCATGTTAGAATAGCTAATTGGTAACGCACATAGGTAAATTAAAAATGTAAAGCATATTTAAATTTTTTAGTGACGGTGCTTACAACGGTGGTGGTTCCGGATCCAACAATGGCGGCGGCGGTGGTAGTGGAGGTAGTGGTAACGGTGGCAACTCCGGCAATGGATACCACTACTAATGATCTCACCAATTCTCAGCTAGCAAATCGCACGATCACGTAACGGACATCGCCCACCCCAGAGCGAGAAAGAGAGAAACTAAAAATATGGATTAACCATCTGAATGAGTTCAAGAATGAGTTAGTATGATGGAAATAGATACCTTTGTGCCAGTATCCTTCGAAGTTGATTTGTAACGGTAGCTTTGTCGTTGCCGCGACCGTCATTATAACGACTTTAAAATATTGCTAAGTAACAGTATTTTACTGAATCTACTGTAGAAAAGTCGTCACGACGGTCACAGCTTTCAGGAGACCAAAGCTTTAGCCTTACGGCAATTCTTGGGAGTATCTATAGTGTCACGGGAAAAATAGATACTTAAGGCAAGGTAAAGGATGAAAAGGATCAGTTTACCAGGAAAATTAACAGTTCCTGCTTGACTGACCTTGAATGGCCTTAAAAAGGTGGTTTGGGGAACGGATCGAATAGAAATGGGATCGCTTTGAAAAACAACTCGATTAATTCTAGATTGCGACATTGACGTTGCTCGTTGCGAGTTTAGCAGAATTGATTATTGACGAACGCTTGATTTTTTTGAACTAGGACTGTGATACCACTGTGTAACAATGCACTATAATTTTAATATTAATTTATGTAACTTATAAATGTACATAGGCATGAATTTTATGAATAAACGTATGTTTTATGTGAAGTTTTGGATATTGTTTCTATGCACAAGGACAAATGCTTTGCACAGTTGGCAAGACTTAATTAGACATTTGACATAGAAGACATCTGACACCCTACGTCTACCTGGCACCGTCCATAATATGTTTATTCCTAATAATTATAGATGAGGATTCGTTTTCTTTCATTTCCGTCTATAAAAAAGTACTCTGTGCTGTCATCTTTGTAAGCAACATTGTATTTTCATTTTAATTGTTTTTCTAGTGTTATTTTAAGTTCTGATGGGTAATTTTGGTGGTATTTCAACCATCATTACTTGAGGTCTTAGCACAAGTGTGAACAATTGAAATGAAAGTGTTATGAGGCATCCGGATTTGAACGAAAATGTTTCCCTTTGGTTTTGAAGAAAAACGCCATCTTTTTCTTCAAAAGCGATGACGGCTGACTTTACTTTTTTTACCGACTCGACTTGACTAAAAAGAATTTATTCAACCCACTTGACATTGGCAAAATTGTCCGCAAGACGGACAGATGCCACAAAAAAAATAATTATAGACGATCTAATAATCATTACTATAAATGAAAAGCATGTATACAAACATGAACATATATAAGTACCTACCTAAGTCTAAAGTCAATGTGGTTCAAGAACATAGCGAGTGTGGTGTATGTCCTATATGTATAGAGTTACACAGGCTCGACACGCACTTTATTCTAACACGTCCACTCTCGCCCATGGGCTCTCGTGACACTGACGTATGCGCTCGAGACAGTGAAGTGTCTGTACTATGTATGTTTGTGTATAGTGTAAGTAATATCATTATCAATAGTTATATATTTACTTATATAATTTAGTACAATACCTAGGTAGTACATTCACAAACACTACATCTCTTTCTTATCAAAATAATGTTTATTTACTTGATTAGTGATTACATATAGGTTCTCAATCAAACCTAACATCAGAATTTAAAATGAGTTTTAATCACCATCTCTATAACAATTTGATACTTAATCTATGCTGCAGGAAATGTATGATGCAGGTAGATGATGATGTAGTGCTGTCATCTTGTAATATGTTCCTCAATGTAAAGTCACACCCGTCTCACTGTTACAAACCATACAATCACCAGCTCGAGCGTCTTCTACGATGTGTGGGGTTGAGTTAAAATACGTTGATTGTTTTTGTTATCTTTCCATAGTTTTCTTTTTCGTTTTTGATCAACTTTAACTTTCTCCTTCAACTACTTCTGTTGCTCCACGTTTTCTGTCTCCATACTCTTACTCTTTTTCTTTGTCTTTTTGTATTTTATATCTGTCCCTAAGTTCGAAATCGTTATCTATTCTATCAATCTACGTATGTATATTATATATTCCCGGTAACCGTATGAAGAGTTTGCTGTAAATACTAATACTTTAGTAAAGATTCCCTGCCTTAAAAGCTTCTCTTTCAGTGTGACCTATCGGTAAAGAGCATCACAACACAACTAAAACTTATAACTGTTTTACTGAATCGTCCCAGTCGTACTGTTTAACGCTTTTCTAATACTGTTTATATCATGGTATTTTCTAAAAATTCTACAACTTCGTTCATCGGTATGGCAACCGGTTTAAAGTTTTTAACTATTTGGTCTTCATCTTTTGGTATCAGATAATCGGGATTGCTACATTTGTTTTGCCGGGTTTGTATATCGCATTATATTTATAATGAATGTAATCTCAGTACCCATCGTTCAGTTCTTGGTATATGGTTATATGGTTTTTTTGACTTGAACCCAAACAAAACTTTCAGTGCTTATGGTCCGTGACTAGTTTGGAAGTCTTTCTAAACAAAAATATGTTACAGTGTTCGGCCGCCCAAACCAGTGACAGAGTGCCACTTTTTCTGTTTGGCTGTGCGCAGTACGACTACGTCCTAATTATCGTAAGCATTTATTCTAGGCCCATTTGCATCTCTTTATACAAGAACGACTCCAAGTTAAAAAGGGATAGCATCTCCTACTTATGTCACATTGTAGTACCCTAAACGCTGTACTTTAGTAGTTACAGTTCAGCAAGGCATAGTCATGTTCTTCAGGCCATAGTTTTCCTAAAATCCCTTTTGCCCATCTGGTATCGTAGAAGTAAAAAGCTTAAAAAGGTCTGGAAAGGTGGCAGCCAATCAATATATTTTCAGAGTTTTCTCAAAGATCCGAAAGAAAGTACTTTCGAACATAAATCTTTCTTAATTCTTAATTCTTTATTGCACACATAAAATTACATTGGAAAAATACAAATAGAGGACATGTAGGTACAAAGGCGAGCTTAACCCTGAAAAGAGTTTTCTTACAGCAAACCTTTGCAACCTTTACAGCAATCTTTCAAAATCAAATTCCGTAAAAATCAAAATCCAAAACATAAATCTTTCTTAATTCTTAATTCTTTATTGCACACATAAAATTACATTGGAAAAATACAAATAGAGGACACGTAGGTACAAAGGCGAGCTTAACCCTGAAAAGAGTTTTCTTACAGCAAACCTTTGCAACCTTTACAGCAATCTTTCAAAATCAAATTCCGTAAAAATCAAAATCCAAAACATAAATCTTTCTTAATTCTTAATTCTTTATTGCACACATAAAATTACATTGGAAAAATACAAATAGAGGACACGTAGGTACAAAGGCGAGCTTAACCCTGAAAAGAGTTTTCTTACAGCAAACCTTTGCAACCTTTACAGCAATCTTTCAAAATCAAATTCCGTCCGTACAAGCCTTTTGTAGTCTTAAAAATATTTCGTAATATGCCTGAACTCTGGGTGCATTTCCACTAGTGAAATGCATTTTTACTGACTTTTTTCAATTTTCATGAAAGACAAAGAGTGGTTTCTCGTATTAAGGCGGCGTGTTCACATTTTGTGTACCTACGCATAAACGTGATTCACCATTCCCTTTCATATTCAGTACTATCAAGGGGACATAATATCTTGATCGACCGCTATCCGGTTGTTCTTTTATGCTATCTTTTGCGTTATTTCTTTAAGGTATAATTGGTACACCAGACTACTTTTAAAGTTTAACTGTAACCTGAGACTGAAAGCCAGCCCTGCGTACTAACTAACAGTATGTTACGCAGAACTTGTGCTGAGACTACTCCAGATACTCCGTTTCTTTGACAATAAGCTTTTTTGTATTTGTATATTAAATCGTCAATAGCTTCGTGAAAAACGCTGATACTCCTACCCTTTTTGATTGTGTGCCCAATTTTAGAACATCCAAACTATTCTGTTCATTATCTTCAATCTTAGTTTTAAAACGATACCTGCACTGGCAATGATGTGTTACTGCCATATGCTAAACATGTATTTTTTATCGGGTTATAGGCTTATACTTTCTTGTTTATAATTCCTCCATGTTTGATTTCTGTTATAAGGTCTAATCTGAAAACCAAAATTAATCAACGCATATTTTTTATGCCACCTACTGTGCATGTTATTTATTTGGAAAATGTCGAGATGTCGTCAAAATTCACATGCTTTCATAACAGTTCAATTCAGTTTCCTCGGTTAGGTGTTTCCGTGATGTTTGACCAGCAGTAATCTTGTCACAAATATGAGCTTCTTCATTCTTCTTTGAGCTGGCATTGGCTGACGCATATTTGATGCATTTGCCGCAACCGTTTTTTATTTCACTGAGCCCTATCTTATTGACCTAAGTTCTCAAATGTTGTTTTAGCCACAATGAGGTTTATGTCTTGATTTTTGTTTTCAAGCTATTGGTTTACCATTTCAAATGTGCCTGCTTCCTTTATTATTTGGTTTAGCATAACGCTGTTTACTGATGTCAATATTTTCTTACGTTCCTAGATCGGTCGATGTACACTTTTTATGTTGATGACTCTTGTTTCAGTAATATACAAATACGCCACTCATACATTTTAGGATTAGGGTTGAAAATATTCATTAGGTTTCTTAGTAGCTATTATGAATACATCTACATAACGTTGTTGGTTCAACTTTAGCACCCAGTAGATTTTATATCTTGAGTTTATCAGATTGAATACAATAGCAAAAGGTAGCAGAAGATAGAACCTAATGGAAGATGTTAGAGTAGGCCTATGCCAAAAGGTACACAGAGTTACAGGATATTATATAAGATACCAAACCTATCATACCTACTTACACGTAGTTCTAAATAAACAGCTTTAATATTTATTTATTTAATATTTATATACCTATTATTAATCCTTTTCCATCTTTCCATTTCATAACCATTAAAATTAGAAATGCTGTCACCTTCTAAGTAGGTACAGTCTTTTTAGTAAAGATAATGTCGGTAAACTCGCCATGTTTATGTAGGCCTGAGTTATATTTTTATTTTATTTTAAAAAATATTTCCAATTTAATGGTGATGTAATGCTTACACCCGCTAAAATATTAGCATAAGTATACATACCTCGCTACAGTACCTGGACTCCAACTCAATGGTATCTTAGTACCCAGACTCCAATTTAATGGTGGTATCGTAATACCCAGACTCCAATTTAATGGTGGTATCTTTGTACCCAGTTTCCAATTTAATGGTGGTATTTTCATACCCAGTTCCAATTTAATGGTGGTATTTTCATACCCAGTTTCCAATTTAATGGTGGTATTTTCATACCCAGTTCCAATTTAATGGTGGTATTTTCATACCCAGTTTCCAATTTAATGGTGGTATTTTCATACCCAGTCCAATTTAATGGTGGTATTTTCATACCCAGTATCCAATTTAATGGTGGTATTTTCATACCCAGTTCCAATTTAATGGTGGTATTTTCATACCCAGATGTTAATTTAATGGTGGTATTTTTAGTACCCGATGACTAAGATGATGATGATGATGATTGAATCGTTATTGTTTCACCAATCGAAACACCATTTCACCATCTGTTTAATAAAACCTTCTTCATTTTTTTTTAGACTATAGTAATTAATAGGTAAATATTAGGTACTTACCTAGTAATATAATAGCAACATTAGCTCTTTCCAAAAAACTAAACTCAATTTTTAATTAAATAATTAACTAATTTTCAATACTTAATTAATAAACAAGTAATATGTATCAAGCATGCAAACTTTTTGTACACTAATAAATAATCTACGTATATTTCAAAACAGTTCGATGTTGCCCCACATTAAACCTCATCAAACTTTTCAAAATTCGAATTCAAAATTCGAACTTGAATACAAATTCTTTGTTTTTTTTCTGATGGTTGTTTCAATAGGTGATACAAATAAAATATTTTTGATTGTTACTTGTAGATTACAAGTCACTTGATTTTCAATAGAAGTAAATACCTACCTGAGTAGGTACTCACCCCTTTTTTTTTTATCCTCGTCGCCATATGTGGTGTATGTCCTATATGTATAGAGTTACACAGGCTCGACACGCACTTTATTCTAACACGTCCACTCTCGCCCATGGGCTCTCGTGACACTGACGTATGCGCTCGAGACAGTGAAGTGTCTGTACTATGTATGTTTGTGTATAGTGTAAGTAATATCATTATCAATAGTTATATATTTACTTATATAATTTAGTACAATACCTAGGTAGTACATTCACAAACACTACAGCGAGCAAAGTAGACGTGTATTATTTGCTCGGAGAAAACATCAAGGTGCTTACATTATACATATCTTGCTAATTTGGCGTGTTATTTCAACCCGCTAGAACAGTAATTGGGTTTCAGCACCTTCTAACGAGCATGGTAATATTTGGCCAGGGCCTAACGTAACTTGAAATTCGGATAGTAAGTAATTACTTAGGTACCTATCTACCTATGTACCTATAACCATTAGGCTTTTTATATGAAAGGTCCTTAGGACTGGTCGTAATTTTCACTGAACACAAGGGTGTAGATCTGTCTGTGACATCCTAGCTCCCAAAGTATAAACCGATTAGGTAGGTATGTTTTTTATTTTTGTTTTATCTTTGAAAATGGCTTGATTAAAAGTGGTCGAAGCTGTAATTCTAGAAATTCTGTTTAGTTACGTAGGCAGGCGTTTGTTCGTCATCAGCTTTTGTGTCAGGGGATTTTAAATACCTATTTTAATTCGAGTGACTAAAAACTCTAGGAACTAAAGTACCGCAGTAACCAGCAGTACCGCATCGGGAGTGGAAGTGTGTCCTCTCAATTGATATGTACAAAATGCATATGAAACACTTGAGCTATCTACAGACCGTCTAGAGATCTAAAGATAGCTCAACTGATCCAAATCATTGAGCGTCCCCAAAACACTGGCTGTATTGCCAAGCTGAATGGTAATGGTAATACGCAAGGTAACTAACCACAAGGCCAACACAGCATGATAAAATATCTGAGATCTCAATTCGGAGGAACTACGTTTATACGGACCACCTGTGTAAATATTCCAAGATGAATAAACTGTCTGCATTGACAGCCGCCACAGCTCATTTAGTTAGTACCTACTGTTATAAGTATAGCTGCTATTGGCTGTTGGTAGTGGGTTCGATCCCCATTTGTGTGATGAACATAGATGTTTGTCGTTTGCCTGGGTGTTATTATGTACGAGTATTCTATGTATTCTAAGTATATAAGTATTCTTTGTATCAATACTTTCTTTACTTAATTTGGTGCTAGAAGTCGTTGCCTGAATATTTGTCAATATTTAAATTAGTTGTGTATTCTTATTATTATACATATACTTTAGCAAATTTAGCTTGAACAAAAACCTCAGATCGTGTTTTTTTTTATTTTACTGTTCCGAAGCATATTTAACGTATTTTATATGCGCTACTCTAGAACAAAAACATATTGCCACATCTGGGATCCGAACCCACGGTCATATTGTATCTACCATTACACCTTAGTAGCAGTTGTATGACTTGTAGTCTATAAAAATACATGAATGACATGGTCAGTTTCTAAAAAGTGATTACTGTCATATTGACAACCGTATTATTGAGTCTCCATACTGATATTTATCTAAGAATATGGACTATTTTATTCCCCGTTTTTTTGACAATCTAGATTCTTTATTTAGAATATTCATTGGTTTTATGCAGGGTGTAAACCAACAAAAGATACTAACGTCAAAAGCCAAACTTCTGGAGACCCATTCTAGGGCTCGAATCTCTAAAGATGTCCAGACTGGCGGTTTCAAAAAGCTTATGAAATAATAACTTCCGGTTTCGGTTTGCGGTTCAATCTAAGAATATGGACTAAAAGAATTCTATGGGTTCAATACAGAATTGTGACAATAAGCCACAGAGCCATAAATCAAGAAGTCATATATATGAGTATGGGTCATATATAGGTATAGGCCAAAGAATATGGACTAAATTATTATTCTATGGTATAGGCATTTACAGAAGTGCTGAAGCCGGACGCACAGATGTCAACACAAAAACTGAAAAAATAATAATTTAGAAACTAGGATTTTAATAACAATAACTTTTTATTAAATTTAGAAATCCCACATTGTCGTACCATGTAATCGTTTGTAATGTTGTGGTCTATAATGTTTCGACATCTGTTTTTCATACCTATATACACAAACAATAAATTACTTATGATTATATACCACGTGTCGTGAGGAAACCAGTTTTTATAACCAACCAAAAAATACTATCTACAAATCTGTATCTATACCAAATTACGAAATGTTCAGAGTGTATTTGTCTGGGTGCGTGTGTACTAAGAAATTAATTCCCGAAATTCAACCGCTAAACGGGTAAAGTGGGAGTTGAAGTTTGCATGAAAATAACTTTACGCGAAAGGAGTAGCTATAGTATTAAATAAACTTAAATGTAATATCCCTTGTGAAGTAGATGGTGCTAAGAGATCTGAGGAAATATCTAAGGATTAAGCCTTGGGGGTAGGTATGAGATCTGTTTTTTTTTCCAATTTGTACGTCATTCACTGATTGGAAATATCTCAGCATTGCCTTACAAACATCGTGTGTTCTTTAACAATAATAGCACCCATTGGGGGGTGGCTTCATCGGAATGTACCGTACCGCCCAGTTTACATAGAATATAGCATACTCTACTTTATGATGGCAAGGTGATGGGTGAACGGTCACGATATAAAAGAGTGCTGAACTCTCGTCAGGTATCAGTCATACAACAGGTTTGGTGGATCAAGTGTTTTGGATAACTATTTGGAGTACAATATGATTGCTTTCAAGGTAACCGAATAATTTACTATTCATTTTTATTGCTTCCATTGTTTCGTGAACTTCTTGCATCAGTGATATTTGAGATTCGCTGTGATGGTCGCTGTTCAAATATCTCAGTTTAAGATTGTTTATAAAGTTACCTTAAAGTACATTGAAAACAAAATGTTATAGGTAAAAGTGGAAAAAAGAATATCCTTAGAAAAATTATATTAATTCAAAGTAATTAAAGCAAAAAAAGAAAAGAAACAAAAATCTTCACGACTTTAATCGCCAAACACTAGATATACTTCAGATCTATATTAATACCAAGTACCTACCTACTCGAGGTTTTTTGAGGATGTCTAAGGATGTAGTCTGAGGTACGTCCAGATATTGCATTTGGCACCTACATTATGCAGTAAGCATACATTTTTCGAAAAGATAAATCCAATTAAGCACGGTCGGATACCAACCCATAACTCTAGCCTTGGTCGCGAGAAACTGGCGCTTAGATTCACCTAGATGTGGATATTACTGAATAAATGTATTTTGACTTTGATTTTACATACACAGTATGCACATAACTATTAAAGCATATTTAAAAGTTGCATACTTACCTACAAACTAATTTTATTTTACAGTGTATCTCAGCCTTTTTGGTGGTGGCGTTGGTGGCCGCAGAGCAACGAGGTGGATACAACCCTGGGCCCTACAATGCAGGATACAGCAATAATTATGGAGGTGCCCACATCCCCATCTTGAGCTACGAAAACGTAAATAACGGCGATGGAAACTACAGATATAGGTACTTACCTATTTATTCATAATTATCTTTATCAGTCAGGACAAAGATTCTCATAATTGATCTATCTATACCAATAAAATTAAACAAAAATAAGATTTTTTGTCCTGAATGACTGACTGACATTTAGACAAGCATTGGTCGTAGAGATGTACTGAGAAAGGAGTTTCCGAAATTCATCACCGACGGGTACGGCGGGCCTTGAAGTTAGCGCGCGCGTTTCCCTAATTCTTTCCAAAAAAAATTACAACTAATACAAGTATTTACAAAATGTATGTACAAATTACATATGAAACAGTTGAGCTATCTACAGATCGTTGCAAACGATCTAGATATAGCTTTATTCATATATTCTACATTATTTTCTTTGAATCACGATCTGGGATTGTTCTCGTTTTGTTGGGAACCACAAGTTATATATGGTAGGGATGTAGTGCCGTGGATACTCAAGTCAAGTCAAGTACTCAAGTTAATACTCAAGTCGACCGCTTTATTACTGTCGATGAATGGTAGTAACCACTCCTGGAGTATTTACAAAACACTAGGTACTATGAGGTTTACTTCAACTCTTCGCCCTTCACCTACTGCAGCACGCTACAAAAATATGAACTCCTAAAAAATATACAACTCCACTTAAAAATTAACAAGCTTTTAATGAGCTGCCTAAGCAAATACGACATTTACCTCATATTATTTTATAATTTCAGCTATGAAACGGGGAATGGTATCTCAGCACGCGAGAGCGGGTCTCCCCGAGCGCAGGGTCCTGAAGGCCCAGCAGTGACCGCAGAAGGCGGGTTCTCATACCGAGCCCCTGATGGCCAGCAGATCTCCCTGACGTATACCGCTGATGAGAACGGGTTCCATCCCACTGGCTCTCATATCCCTACTGCCCCGCCGATCCCGGAAGCTATTCTGAGGTCTTTGGAGTACAACAGACAGCATCCCTATTCGTAAGTAATAGTCAATTTGCATTATAGATTCTATGACGTCAGCTGAAGCGTCTGTAATGTATTTATAGAATGCTGTATGATATTGACGTAGCGTAATGTGTAGCAAACCAAAGTGTTATAGCATCAACGGTAATCAAAGATAATTATATGGCGGTATTCGTCGAATTATTGGTATACTGTAGAAAAACATAACAGCAAATATAACTTGGCAAACCTCAGGTATCAAATAGAATTTTTAGCTCTTATCAATGTCTAGATAACAACTAGATTTTAATTTAAACGTACCAATGTACAATTTGAAAGTACCTCTTGACTACTGCTCTTAGACATCCTTGAAGCATTTTGAGTACCTACTCAAAATCTCAAATCAAATTTCTTAGTACTAAGTAGGTACTTAGCTTAGGAGGGATATCTACCCTGCCTGGGTATTAAAGTCGTGAACAAACTTTACCTAAAAGGATCCTATGTACCGAAAGATATAAACTGTCTACCATTGAGTATATAATTATGACCCTTTCTATCTAGAATAGGAGTTAAGACCATTCTTGTAAACCATTCATAATCTATCTAATAATTGAATTGTGTTTCAGCGGCGAAGGCTCCTACAACAACGGTTACAACAGGAACTACTAAATAAATAGTCATATTTCCTCGGCAACCTCTAGAAACATGATGATAAATAAGTTATAGTTTATTTACAAGCTTTAAATAAATGAATGAGATTTAAATACTTATTTTCTTGTCACATATTTCCTACGAATAATTCTGTTGCTAAAAGCAGACTAGTGTTACCTCGAAAAATAAGAAATTCACTACATAAACGCCTCACCCTACATGTGTGGATAGATAGATAGATAGATAATTATTGATTACCACGAGAAGTAAAGTAAACAAACATTAAAATAAATAATCCACTAATGTAATGGGTGGCCTTATCCCTAAAAGCAAACTATACCAGAAACCCTTGAACGGATAGGACTAATATGTTCAGACATAGGTAACAGACATCATCTGAATGATGATATGATGAAGTCACAAAGAGTTATTTATACTGCTGGTTGACAAAATTAGCAGATGGTCCACCTAATGTTAAAAACTTTACATGAGTTCAGTTACATTATCCCATAGTGGGATTCCAACCCACAAAACCACTTACAATTATAATCACAAAAAAATCTATGAATCTATTTTAGATTTTATTTCAATTATTTATTCTCCATTTTGATATATTGTATGTACATACCAAAAAAGTATCTGTATTTTATTTGTATACTCGTACTAATTACAGTAATGTAGATTATATTCCACAATAAACTACAACTAATACATCTATTTTACAGTAATTAGTGTGTATAGAGCGGTAGTATATACAAATAAACAAAGTCAAAGCATTTATTGCGCAGGGATCATCTTGAATCTAAGCGCTAGTTCCTCGTGACCAAGCCTAGAAGAACCGACAAGAAACTTACGGCTTGGTTCCTACCATTTTTTTTGTACGATCCTGTTACAAAATAATAATAATAATAAATAAATAAATAATGCTGGACAATCCACACAGCATCATCTAGTCCCAAGCTAAGCAGAGCTTGTGTTATGGGTACTAGATGACTGATATACTTAATACAATACTATATTACATGCATAGATATTTTTTATTATACATAGAAAATACCCAGAACACCCGGAATAAATATTTGCAGATCGTACAAACATTTATCCCAAGGCGGGAATCGAACCCGCAACCTTCTGCGTCGCAGGCGGACAATCGCCCGACGCGCCACGTCGGTATAATGTATATAATGAAGCTCCAGTGTGGTGCCAATCTAACTGAATACAAGACAGAAAACATGCTAAAGCAATCATAGTAGTAGTAGTAGTAGATTTTGTGTTTGAATATTTTTGTTGCATTATTTATCTAAAATTGGTGAGTGTGGGGGTGCATTTGCGAAAGTAGAAATAGTAGAACCGCTTCGAATGGAACAAACATTGTCTAAAACAAGAAACTAACAGCTTGGCAGCTAAAGAACTTATATAATTAATGTAAAATAGATTTAAACCTACAGTCGCTAGCACTAAGTAGAAGATTTACTTCATAATATTCAAAATGATGTCATGTTCACGCCTGATAGCTTTATTTCCTGATGTTTTCAATCAACCATTAAAATTCTAAAATTAAAAACTATATGTTCAAATATTTTTATTGTATGAAATTACTAATGTCAATATGTGGTCTCGGCCTACCTTCTTCTTTGATCTATTTAATTAGCCCGCGTTCATCCACTGGTGTGTATAAACCTCCTCTTTTTCCAGCTCTGCGTTTTTTGGCATGTGTGTAATCTTACTTTGAGGTTAAAAGGTTTTTTCACTCCACACATTTGCTTTTTGCGTTAGTAGGTTTTTTAATATGCATAGTCTTTTTAAGAAAAATATTCCTACTGAAATATACAGGAAATTGCAATTTTTAACCACAAGGTCAGTCTAAAAGTGGGGGCGATTGACTTTTATAACCCTTGACATACAGGAAGGAAAAATTAATATGATAAAAACTGAGTTTCGAGCATCACCACAATTTATTATCAGGTAGTTACAATATGCATATAAAATAAAATATCGTAAGCTATACATTTATATCACAGTCCTTGCATGAGGTACCATTGAAAGCCAAGTCCGAGATCCTGAAGAATTGAGCTATCAGTACCGGTGGCTACCGCCACTGAAACCTCCATTGTCACTGAAACAATAATAAAACATTTTTGTATATTTTATACATTTATTTATTTATTTATTTACAGAAAACACAATTTGAGCTCACAGTACAGACCAAAGCGCCCAAAAGTTATACATAGATTTCACTTAATGTCTTAATAAAAATTATTAAAAAAATATATATATTATACAACAATGTCAAATCAAATATTAATAAATTAATGTCAGGTACATAATCATCCCGTTATACAACTACGTAGAGATACGTCGGTCCTGAATATTTTCATGCACCGGTGTTAAGTACCTATCATGTGCTTGCAATTGCCAGATGTAAAATGTACCAGTAAACGATTTGCGTTCGTTTTAGTAGTGGTAGAGCTCTTCGTGAAGGGTTCGTTTGGGGAAGTACTACCACCATGCCTGCTTCTGCCGCCAAGCAGTTTGCTGTGTTCCGGTTCGAAAGGGATGGGTGTCGGTGAACTTACAGACACGCGATGTTTTAATTTGCCACAAATGGCGAGGTCAGCAGTAAAGGTTCGAGGTGAAAAGACCATTGTGGCGAACGATTTAAAATGAGACTAGCAAAACCGGGATTTGAACCCAAGACTTCAAGGTTGAATAGGAGAAATAAGAATTATCATCATCAACTTGCACTTTTTGACAACTTTTAGAAATTAAATGCGCCTTTTTTATATATGATATTCTATTAAAAAACTCACGATGAAGGATTCTGCCTATTAAACTCCAAAGCCTTCAGGATTGCTTCTGGGATAGGTGGCGGCGTGGGCAGGTGAGCTCCAACTGGGTGGAAGCCGGTCTCGTCCGCGGTGTAGGTGAGAGAGATCTGCTGTCCGTCAGGGGCGCGATAAGAAAACCCACCCTCAGCCGTCACCGCGGGGCCCTCGGGACCCGCAGCGCGGGGAGACCCGCTCTCGTGCGCTGAGATACCTTCGGGGGTATCGTAGCTGAAACAAGCAAATAATTTTATGATTTACAAGCATTCGTTAACCAAATAACAATTCCAGGTAATCTAGCGTTTACCAAGGCTCTTTGGAAGAATAAAATGTTACGAAAAGTCATAATATTTGACGATTTTATTGATGCGCCATCGGATGAATTTTGGTCTGAACTTGGTGTGATGTTTATTTATTTATTTAATGATTAACAAAATCGTGATAGCAACGATGGCAAGAGAAAAGTCTATATAGTGAACTTGTTTAAAAATTTAAAAGACGTTTTATAAATCTTTCCTTTTTATATTTTTCTACATGTTCTGCAAAAATGTACACTATTGACAAGAAGGCTCACCTGAAACGGTAGGTACCGTCGCCATTGTTAACGTTCTCATAGTTGTAGGGTTGGGCGTTGGCTGCACCTGCACCGGCGGGAGCATACCCTTGCGGCACGAGGTGGTCCAGACGAGCCGAGTGGCTGGAAGCCGCGAGAATAAGCGTCAGGCAAAGAGTCTGGAACATAAGGCAAAAACAATAAAACACAAAGACAAAAAACGAAGGAAACGAGAAGTTTTACGTTCCTAAGCTGTACGTAAGCTCACTCAAAACCAAAGATCTTTGGAGACCGTACCGTTGCTAAGCCTAAAGTTATATTTTACTAAGTTCATGGTTAAAATCATCCCTTTTACCCTTCGATCATTGATCAATTGACCAATCTGTTACAAGATGGCAAACGTAAGAATGGATAAATAAACAAAAACAAATAAGACTTTACAACATGAACAATGAAGAAATGATTATGATTATTTTCGCAGTATAGCCTTATAAAACGAACCATTCTTGAGAGAATACAACAATGAGCGACATAGAAAAGGACATCTCTGAAACAATAGAAATTTGCAACCTCTGGTCCTAGCACGAATAAATTTGACATTTGCGGTGTAAGCGTATCGTGTTGACATTTAAATTACATTGCGCGGTATCGGTATTTCAATAGCGGAATATTTCCTAGTTGCCGTGCAATGTAACGGATGTCGGTGCGATACGTTTGTTACGAATGTCTAATTTGTTCGTGGTTGGCCCTCAGTACTTGATAACAATGCTTGCATGCCATTGTAAACTCACCAGTTTCGACATAGTGTGGTCGATGGGTCGTGTCGATACTGAGCCACGGCGCGCAGTACTTGCAGCGGGGATGGTCTGGGTATATATCCGAGAGGATTGCCCTTTCCGATGCCTCACCTTGCCCGTTTTGTTGCTGCTTAGAACAACTGGCGTAAACCATAAGAAATCACATGTGTTTAGATAATTTTAGAATAAGTTTAGATCATACCTGTAATAATAGATGTTAATGTTTTTAAATAAATACAAATACAAAAAATATTGTTCTATTTTGACATAGAAAACAGAAGCAGCCTCACGACTTTAATGCCTAGGCACAGTAGATTCTTTGAAGACGTTTAAGGGGGTAGTCAGAGGGACCTCCAAATATTACATAAATTGGCTCACACTTAAGAGTCCCCGCAGACTACAAACTTTCTATCGGCCGATAGTTTGGTCGGCTTCTTAATCAGTATGAAGATGTATGCAGATGCGCACATTACAGTGATTCAGTATCGGCCGATAAAAAAGTTTGATGGGCTTCACGACTGCCTTCCAACAAACCATCGGCGAACTATCGGCCGACCGCTTGATCAGTATGGCGCTCTTCCTCGCCCGCACACTTGCCGATTGTTTGATCGGCCGACTCGGCCGATGGCTTCTCACTCCGCGTCGGACGCGGGGAAGGTCGTGCCCAGTCTGTACGTTCATGATGGATTCCGCCTCGTCTCTGCTTGTCGAAACGTATATAGAAAATTTGATTCAAGAAATTGAAAAAAGGCTCACACTCTATAAAAAAAACTTCATTCTTTTTTCCTTTGTATCAAGTATAAAGCAATAATAATATTTTTGGGCAACATTCCACGCGACGGATCTCTTCACCAACTCTAGTAAATTAATCAATCGGCCAAACCATTTGTTGGCTAGTCTGCGCACTCGCGACCAACCCAACTGTTTTGTTGGCACAGTGTGCGCACGAACAGGCCAACTCGACTAAACTATCGGCCGATAGAAAGTTTGTAGTCTGCGGGGACTCGGGTAGGTTTTTGAAATATCCTGTGCTTTGTTATTTACCAGTTCTATAAAACAACAATAAATCGATTTGTATCCAGACTTCGTCTTTTATAGAAAAACACCGAAATAAAAAATCATTTTACAATAGAGTTTATTAGTTTAGATGAAACTGATCTCATTCAGTATCTTGAGAAGAAAAACACGCATCGATTTGGCTCGTATATCAGTTGTTTTTATCTGAGGCCCAACCCAACCCTAGTATTTTTTTGGAGCTAAGACGAGATTGAAGCTAGAATTTTATTGTCAATATTGGGCCTATCTGAAATGTCAGTATCAAAGAATACCATTTGGAGATTGACAAGGTCGAAACTTGAATTTGACGATATTTTGTTACAAGAATTACGCCTCTGTAATTTTCAATCGCTACAGCCTGTGAGTTGATCCTAAATATTTAACCCATAGAATTCAAAGATTCTCGTGCCCCGCCCCAGCTTTGCAAGGTGACGATAAAACATATTTAAACAGATTGTAATTTACACATTTTCAGCTCATCTTCCAGTTATAAGTAGTACCCGACGTGCCCGTGTCAGATGTTACCATTTACTACCATCAACTATTCACTACCTGATAATAATAATGCTAGACAATCCACACAGCATCTTCTAGAATCAAGCTAAGCAGAGCTTGTGTTATGGGTACTAGATGACTGATATACTTAATACAACACATTACATACATAGATATTTTTAATTATACATAGAAAATACCCAGAACACCCGAAATAAATATTTGCAGATCGTACAAACTACATTTGCATATCGTACATTTATCCGAAGGCGGGAATCGAGCTTGCAACCTCCTGGGTCGCAGGCCGACATTCGCCCGCCGCGCCAAAACGGTCGTCAAACAATTAACCAATAAATGGTAAACATCTAAAAGTATATATTTCTTATATTCATTTGTTATTATGAAGTTCGGATCATCTGATACTTTCCTCATCAGTCAGACAAGTTATAGCAGGGAAACGGGACCACTACCAATACAAAAATTCACTAATGCAAACAAAATGATACAATGTTCTCACAGACATTCCATACATCCACTCAAGGATCGATTTGGTCATCAATAAAACAGATTGCTTGCACATTTACTGCTAAAGGTTGTAGGTGAAACTACTCATACTGATATTTTAGAGCTCGTTCTTGCATGTACCTATTAACCTTATTATTTTGAGTATAGAAAACAATAAAGAACGAATATTATATCAATGTGTATACATTGGTTTATTTATCTACTAAATTTTGACCGTGACTTCGTCTGTCGACTAACTTTACACTCATCGCTATACATCATGGCCGTTTTACACAATATCTTCTTAAATTTATGTGTTAGCATACGTTGGGTTCCTGAGGGATGGTGGCCTCGGGGTCGCCCGAGAAAACATTGGCAAAACAATCTTGACGGCTTTGAAAGCTGTCCAGTGAGTGAAAAAGTTTCCCCTGACACTGTATAAATTATCTACAATAGATGCAAAGGTTTACTTATTTCATAAAGATGCTTCGCAATGACTGAGAAGTTACAGATCTAAATTCGGAATACCTTCAAACGTTTCCTTTTCAGCTATTCTCTATGCGTAGAAATTGACAAGATATGATGACGCATACTGTCTCTAACTCTCTAGGAGAACAATACGAACACTACAAACACTAACTGACGTGTAAATTGTATAATAGTGAAGAGATAGACGCTAGCGTGACTTTTCGATAAGATAAGGTATGACATTAGGTGTCAATTTATTTTTAAAAAAATTAGCTATATATTAGTATCTAGGTACTCTATTTTATTTTTGTTATCTTTGGAAGCAACATAGCTTTTTATTTGAAGATTTTCTCGTATTATTTTTAGTACAAGTGTTCAACTTTACTTGAGGTTTTATGTAAGTTGTTGAAATGAAAGGTTATTTGGCAGCCTGGCTTGTACGAAAATGTTTTTCAAACTCGTCTTAGGAACGACGACATAATGATTCAGGGTCTGAATAAATTACCCTCTTTGATTTGAGCATTTTGTGTGAAAACAAGTAACGGAACAAGCGGATGACCCACCTGATGTCGAATAGGCCTATTATAGAACTGCCTATGATAATTGAATAACTTCATAGAGCACATCCATTAAAGATGAAGCTATCCCACGATACTCCCAGCGAGCAGAATTACGTCTCATAGAGTTGGGCGCAGTTCAATGCCACCATTGTTCAATGCATTCATGTCTCTCTGAGACAGAATTTTCTCATATACCTTTAATTAAACCGGCACTTATATCCTAATCAGAACATAAGAATGGGAGTATCACTGCTTAGTGGCAGAACTGAATAGGATGGTAGTGGTTTCGTGGATAAAACTACCATAATATCACAGGAATAAAAGTCATGAGTGGACCTATCTTTCATGACGAATCCTCAAGTGCAGGTTTCAAGAGCTCTTAGGCATTTTGCCAGATCTTAACCAGTCAATAAAAATTGGGTTAGCTTTATGTGGATGGAAGTTTCTCAACAGGTACATACCTATATACGTAGTTATACAATTCTTATTGCGCGTTAGTATTCAATGAATATACGTAATTTCCAAACCGCGATTACATCTAGGTCAGGGAGGAAACAGGGAATATCAGCGTAATTATGAACATTGTAGCTCCCATAAGCTTATTGCACACTAAACTTACTTTTGTACTGTAGTACCTATTAGGACTTTAGTCGTACTTAGTGTAAGTTTTGAGTCGTAAATAAACCATTTCTTTTTGCCAAACAGATAAACTGATTTTGATTTAGATTTTTTTTAAAAGTGGGTTTTTTTGTGCCTGATTCTTTCAAAAAATAGGGTCTATGACGCGTCGCAAGGTTTAGTAGCGCCGACGCACGTCACCAACCTAATGAATCTAAATTATCGAATTACCTTGTTGGTTAAACCTCTTTCTAATATACAATCCACGATCGACGACCTTCGTCCCACTATCTGCACAAACGCATCACCGACCCAAATTGATTCCTGGAAGTTTCCCACAGTTGAATCGGCTGAATTGAAAACAACTCGTAATGGGGCTCTGAACTTTGCGATAGAAAAATATTTACAACTTTTATTTTATACAAATATTTAACATCTAATATTTAACCTACCTCCACATTATAAAACCACTCTGTTTTCTAACTGCAGGTCCTTAGTGTAGGTAGTAAACAGAATTTAAATCACTGACCGCAGGAAGTGTGCGACAAAGGCTAGCAACGTTATCTCTTTGGATAGCTAAACTAATTTTCTGACCAAGGTAAGTGCCAGCCCTATGGTCGTTAGTCACATCCACCAGTCTTTTGGCTAGGAAAGCCAACAGCTTGCAAATACCGGCACAGGCCTCCCTAGATGTACCCGGTGTTCCGAGGTAGTATGCTCGTGAAATAGCTGCTGCAGTCTAGGAGTACATATGCGGCAGTTTTTAAACAGACTCATATGTTTTTAGGCTTATGACGAGAGACGTGACAACTAGAGGATTAAGGGCAGGTAGCTACAGTAGCCTGACACATCCCTCAACTAGGTCAAAGACGCGTGGAACTAGCCGCAGATATTTGAATAGTTCAAGAATTTTAGAAATATTCTTTTGATTATTGAAAAAATGTATTTTGAATTTGACTTCCCCTGTGCTTAATTACTCATGATCTTACGATGGTATAATCTCTAACCCTTTTTAGCTGCAGCTGCGCCTTGATTTATCTACGAGTAAACTCCTGATGTTCGTTGCAGAGCTTTTGTAATTTATCAGAGTTCGGTGTAGATGTACCTACCCTGTGTCAACTCACGTACTTTTAAAGCGTTATTATGCTGCAGATGCTTGTACAACAAAACATACAGTAGAAATGGTATGGATATTCGTACTCGATTTGATAGCGTAGGAGCATTTTGGCTCGGCTCCAATAAAACAATCAGGCGTTACATTTGTGTGCAAACACAAATTGAATTTATTGATACACCCAGGCTTTTTACAGTCGATTCCTATTTCATTCCATCTTTAGAATCTTCTGTCCATTTAGTTTGCTTGCATAGAACTACTTACTTATTTTATTTTATTGAAAAAAACTTCGGGGCTTAATGGCGTTATGTGTAATGTCTACCATTACTTATTTATTTAATGGTAATGATTGTAGTTGGATTTCTAGTCACGACGCTTGCTGTTTACATTTTCTTTGAAAACCACGGTTATAAAATTGATGACTGTGTCTATGTCTGGGCAAATACCACCAGTATTGAAATCGAGTCTATTGTAGTCAGCATCGAAAATGTGTAATGATTAGACAATCTTTCAAAAGTGATTTACAAATTAGGGCTAGCAATTTTTTTGTTATTTTCCAAACTATCATGAAGAATTAAACACTATACTTACTCGTACACTGTGCTTTGAAGCTTCTGACAGTACATCCCCAATTTACGCAACGAAGTTTCATAAAATTCAAGTGTCAATATTCAAATGGTATTGTCATTTGACAACGATTTGTCATTTCAGACAGGCCTAACCCTATGGGCCTAACCTAACAATACCATCACATAAACGAATCAAATTCTTAGTTACAATCTCGTCACAACTCCAAAAAAATACGTACATTGAGCCTATGTTGGTAATAGTAGCTTTGCATTTACGCTGTAAGTTGTGGGCTCGATCCCCACTTACGACTTATAAGCTTATGTTCCGGGGCAAATTAAAGGCCCGGACCGGTACTATTACAAGCACATGAGGTTTAACGCCTGTATGCCTCAGGTTGATGGACGCAGAGTACCTAGTTAAACATAGCTGGTGGTGATCGAACAAGCAGATACTTATTCTATCCGAATGTCCTAGAAAAAATAAGAAATTAAATTATGAGTAAAATTACGAGAAGTGCACTCGTTCACCTTGACATGGTCTGAACAAAAGCTAGTGTAGGAGTCATAACATCGAAGTTCTGGCGCCACAGATGTGATGACCGATCATAGTCATGAACTACAAAAGTAAGTAAAGTAGGTATTTATATAATGAAATCTACACGGATTTTAAAGTTACGAGCATAAAAACTTTTTAAATAAGTCTATGCATAAAAAGCTATCTGGTTAACATGCTAATTTGTCTGTCTGTTTTCAACA
This sequence comes from Electrophaes corylata, assembly GCA_947095575.1. Taxonomy (NCBI): domain Eukaryota; kingdom Metazoa; phylum Arthropoda; class Insecta; order Lepidoptera; family Geometridae; genus Electrophaes; species Electrophaes corylata. Next base: position 8,538,505 of record OX352711.1, on the reverse strand, counting down.
AATTTTCCTTGTGTACAATAAAGTGTTATATCTCTATCTATCTATCTTTTTTTCAAGCAATTTGCTGAGGGAACAAGCATATGGCCCACCTGATGTTAAGTGGTTACCATCACCTATAGCAAAGCATTGCATAGGTCCCGTTCGTTAGGAGCATAGGCATATACTCGTAGTAGGCGATTCTGAGTTTTTTTCGTTTTCCGGATTTCGGATTTCGGTTTGCGAGCTCAAATTTTTTGTATGGAGATTCAATAAGCGCCTCTAGCGGCCTATGGGGACACTAGCGTATCTCCATATAAAAAACTCGAGCTCGCCAACCAAAATCCGGAATACAGAAAAAAAAAACTCAAAATACGCCTACTGGTGTTAAACCTCATGTGTCTGTAATTATTATAAATAAAAATAAAAATAAAAAGAGCTTTATTTTCCTATACACTATTTACATACTAAATTACCTAAATTATTTTATCAAAGTTAAAACTAAAACTAAAATTACTTCTAAATTTAAACTATTCTCTATAGTAAAATAAAATTATCCTATGGGGTTGGTAGTGCATGGGACCCACACGTGGTAAAAGCCTCCTTCAGGTTATTCCAATTTTGTCTATTTCTGGCTAATCTGAGCCATAATTTTCCAGTAATTATTATACGCTACAAGAAATGTAACTAGCCTTTTATCCCTTTACCTACCGTGTGAAGTACAGCAACCCTAACAGGATTTTATAACAGATTTCCGTCCCGGCTTCGCACGGGTTTTAGTAAGGATCCCTAATTTTTTGAAAGTATAATATAGCCTATGTCACCCGGGGATAGAGTAGCTTCCCGACGGTGAAAGAGTTTTTCAAATCGGAATGCAAACAAACAAACAATCTAATCTTTCCTCATTATAATAATATTAGTATATATTATTACTATTATCAAGCTACCATCAAGCATCAGACAAATACGCGCAGCAGTAGCAATGCAAGACTGGGTGGCCTGAACTGAACGACATTGTCAAGGCCACTCAATAGCGGCTGCGCACGCGCTTGATCATCTGTGTCTCGTACACACTACGTGCTTTCTTCGCGTAGATTACATTGTTCTATAAGTTAAAATAAACCTGCATAAGCGAGTATTTAATAGAATTCGAAATAAATTAGAGCTTTGCTACTAAGTATTAGGTACACTTATTAGTTATTTAGTGCCTTTGCGTGTTTTTAAACTTGAACAATGTTCTTGAGTTTTTAAACGGTAGGTATATCTATTACTAGAATTCTTATATAGATTTCGCTGTCGAAGAGAAGCTTGCTCGCTGCCCGGAGAAGTTAAAGGCACATAAGCCCATAGCAGTGCATTGTTTACAGTTACAACTTAGCATCAAGTGGGCCATATGCTTGGCCAACAGGTCGCATGAAAAAACCTCCACCTCCCAAACGTAAATAGAACTTGAAAGCTTTCTGCACTTTCAACCTATTGCCAATGAATTATTAAATCAGCCTCAAAATGTGCTAGCTGACCTAAACTCTCAAGATAATGAGTGACATCTATAGCATAAATTTATCGTTTTTGAATTACATTGCGTGGCATCGATATCTCAACTGCAGATTTTTGCCTGTTTGCCGCGTAGTGTTAAGATGTCAGAGAGCCATACGATACGATCACATTACGAATGTCAAATTTGTTCGTGCTTGGCCATCAGAGGGTCTAACACGAATAAATTTGACATTTGTGGCGTAAGCGTATGGTGTTGACATTTGAATCACATTAAGTAAATTATATTACATCGGTAGCCGCGCAGTGTTAAGACAGAATCACATTAGACGCGACTCGCGTGGACTCGCGTTGACTGTCTCAGACATTTTGTATGGGACAGTAATCCTAAAAAAAAGTAATAGTAGCTTTAAAAAATAATAGGCTCCATTCGTTCGCTCCACCACAGCAGCGGTGTCTGCTTGACAATATACACAGATTAAGCTACCAAATATCAAAACTTTGACTTTTCAATTCTTGTTTCAATCTTGTTTTAGCTCAAAAAAATAGGAGGATTGGCTCTGATGTCAGTACGATTCGTTTAAGTACAAAAAAATAAATTTAATTTGTTCGTGCTTGGCCCTCAGGTTACATAATGTGTACGAATGCGTTGGGTTACGCAAGCAAGGCCCGCGTCCGGGTGCTGATGCCGTAACGGTCCGCGGACAATCCGGAATGCCGGCGATTTGACGCGGATTGCACCATCGTGCATCGAGCCCATCAGCCGGCGCCGTGCATCTGTTATTGCACCGAAGGTCGTCCGTGTTTTGACATTTAATCAATTTTATTTAACCGTTATGCATTCCAAGCTCTGATAAATGTGGGCACTGCATTGATGGATATGAGCTTTACCCAATGAATGGGATCCCATTATTTTTGGGATTATTGTTTCTTACGGTGGATCTAAAAGTGGGTTACGGAGAGCTTACTGTGAAGCTTTAATCGTTCATAATTTGGCTATCGGTAAATTTAAAACCAGTCGCTAGTTGACTAAAACGTGTGAAAATAGCTTTGTTGAGTTTCGTAAATTTTCGATGTCCAAAAAAGATTTCTTAGTGAAAATATATAGGGTGTAACAAGACAACTTCTGAGTACTCCAAGAACGTGTAAAATTACATATAACAAGGTTTTAGAATACCACTTGGCTGACAGTCAAATACATTTAGAGTCATACGATTACTTTACTGAAATTACTGGAATGTACCGATTTCGTATAGCGCCGCAACGACCGCGCGATGGCGCGGCGGGGCAACAACGTCGGGCAACGCACCGGTCAGATAACCGCGATTTCGTTTAGATTGCTGTTTTAGGTGTTTTGTCGTTTTTACGCGTTTTTAAATAAGATAATTAAGGCAATATTTTGTTATTGGTGATGGTTACTGCTTAAAATAGGTGGGCCATATACTTGTTTCACCAACAGTAGCATAAAAAAACTGAATATTCTGTAAACCTAGCGTCTGGAAACTTGCTAGGCTAACCTTATTCAAGTAAATACATTATCCGACCATATTGACCAATCAGCATCCACTCTACGTAGGAACTTGAACCTCCACACCGCAGAACGTCCACCACTTGTATTCCTAACAAGCCACTACACCAAACGGCTAATAACATGCCAATACCTGCAGGTTTACTCTTGAAACGATTAACGAAGTTTCGTATTGTCGTTTTGAGTTACACTGCGCAGCATACCAGGCAACGACAGCTTGACTGTGGAATAGCCTAGCTATATATAAAGGCCCCGCAATGTAACTTAAAACGAAAATACGTTTCGTCTATAATTTTCAAGAGTAGACCTGCTAAACTGAGGACCAACCTACGTAAATTGCATAGAGTTATACTGATATAGACAAGCCCATACCCACCACTTTTGCTAATGAATAAGCAGAAACGCTAAAATATTATTGTTCGAAGGTGTGGTCAGGTAACGATTGAACAGAAAAATAGTAAAGTACAGAGCTCTCGTTACTCTTTTGCAGATTAAAGCAAATCTTTGCTTTATGATGACATTTATATTGTCTATAGTATAGTAGTAGTAGTAGTGCTCTACGTGAAAGAGTTCACACGGGGAAGACCTACCACCCTTAGCTATTTTTGCCGCCAGTTCTGATTTAATGGTATAAGTGCCAGAGCTAATAGGTACATACATGAGACTTAACGCCTGTATGCCACAGGTCGATGGAAGGAGGATGGTGTATCTTGTACTTACGAGATAATGCATTGTTATAGGGTAGGTTACTACGTCACATCAGGTGAGGCATATGTTTACTACCTCCGTGCTTGCGTGGGTGGATCTCTGACTTCTTGAGGGAACGGTCGATTCGGGTAGTGATTGATGGCTGCTCGTCCGACCAATTAGCTGTTAATGCTGGAGTACCTCAAGGGTCGGTTCTTTCTGCAACTCTATTTCTGCTACACATCAATGACTTGCTGCAGCCCGGTATTTTGGGGTACGCTGATGATAGCACCATTGTAGAGAGATACACTTCCGATGCTCGTGCAAGTGCGGATACTATCGAGACTCTAAGAGAGGCCATGGTAGAGCGAGTAGATCGGATTCTGGCTAAGGTTTCTGATTGGGGTACTGCCAATCTTGTCTCCTTCAATGCAACGAAAACCCAGGCCTGTATCTTCTCCGCAAAAAAGAGACCTTTTCTCCTGAATCCCACGTTCCAAGACGTGTCTTTGCCGTTCTCCGACCATCTGGAGCTCTTGGGTGTGAGCCTCTCTTCTAATTTAAACTTTGGCTCACATATAGAATCCAGGGCTAAAGTGGCTGCTAAAAAGCTAGGCATCCTTTCTAAGGTAAGACAGTACTTCACGCCGGGACAGCTTCTCAATCTTTATCAAGCGCAAGTCCGATCGTGCATGGAGTACTGTTGCCACCTATGGGACGGTTCTGCCAAGTATCAGCTGGAAGCCTTGGACTCTATTGAGCGACGAGCCAAGAGAATTATAGGCAACGACCAGCTGTTTGGCTCGAAGCTCTATAGTCTTGAGCACCGTAGACGTGTTGCCTGCCTATCGGTATTCTACCGTATACATTTTGGTGAGTGTGCGCAGGGATTACATGACCTAATTTTCCATCGCCCTTCTACCTCCGGACTACCAGACGTACGGATAGGTGTCACCCCTTTATGGTTGATATCCCTCATTTTCGCACGAAGCGTTTTGCTTCCACATTTCTAGTGCAGACTGCCAAGGAGTGGAACTCTTTACCGTCGTCGGTGTTTCCGGAACGTTATAACTTGGGAGTTTTCAAGACAAGAGTGAACAAGTGGATTATAGCTAAGCGTGCTCCACCTTAGGCTGCATCTACACTTTCCATCAGGTGTGATGGCAGTCAAACGCTTAGGTATCAAAATGTAAAAAAAAAAAAAAAAAAAAAAAAAAAATGTTTACCAATAGTTTAAAAAAAGACATTACTGGTGGTGTTGATCAAAAAGCAAACATACTTATCCATATTTATAAAATGAGGGAGTGAATTTGTCCTTTATTTAGGAGTACACAGTTTTACAACATTTCCGAAACTACGGAACCTAAAGATCTGAAATTTGTGACACTAGAAAAATACTTTTAAAAGTCGCATCTCAATTATAAAGTTGCTGGTAGAAAAGAAGTATCAAGAATGTATGGAGAATAGCTCACACAAACAAAGTCACACAGGATATACTAGTTCTTTAAATAAGTAATTCGTAACATTCAGCCGTAAAAACGGATTTAAATTAATCAGTTTAAGCCATAGACTAAAAAACTTCTTGCTCTAATCTTATTGACATAAGCCCTAAGATCTTCTATACGTGCCGTTAGCTATACAGTTTAATATTTATAGATTATTATGAGGTCGTCCGTCAAGTAGTAATTCTACCTTCTGCGCTACAGGTAGTGGGTTCGACCCCCTCCGAGGACAATTTGTGTGATAAACCGAGAGGTTTGTTTTCTGTCTGGGTGTTATAATTATGTTCTTAGTATATATATAAAAAAGCGTATATAAGTTATATCAGTCATCCGGTTCCTATAGAACAAGCTTAGCTTTGTTTAGGGCTAGATGATGCTCTGTAAAAAATGTCACTAGTATCGACCGGTGAAGGAAAACATCGTGAGGAAACCAATTAGTATTCAAGCAGCGGCGATGGGCTTGCAATCTGTCATGTATGAAATACTGACTGCTGCAAATGTGGGTATGTACCAAATGTACCTACTATCTGGACATAATATTATCTCTGACTTAGGTATTTGATACTAAGAGATCGCAGGGGATATCTACCATGCTTAGGGATTAAAATAGTGATGCTATATCTTTTTTTTCTTAAATTTTTCACATGACAGATGCAACAACTTCTAAGACGTCGTGATTTACTTTGTCCTTATTCTGGTCCTGATTTAATCTTTATTTAGATCCAAAATGTTATGACTTCTAAACAACGCTGAATACACCCTGTTAGAAATCATATGTCCTCTGTCATTTATATCCTGAATTTTATTAATATTCTTAGATCTTAAGCTATTTTGAATAATCTTACAACTCTTCCAATAACTCCAATCTTTGTACGTCGTGCGACTAATCCGTACCTCAATATTATCCATACTTTATAGCCTCCACCGTGACGAATCTGACTTTATTAGGTAGAGCATTATGACCGTTTTAGATTAAGTGCATGTACATAATTAACGGTATTTGGTATGGACTTCACGCGGAACTCATAACTTACTCGAATTTATGCATGGCGTTGCCAAATGTTCAAGCTTTTGTGTACATTCTCTTAAATGTATACCTAGATGTATGTTGATTCTGATATATCAGAAATTAAAGAAATTATTGAATAATAATAAAGAAACTTTATAAATTGCATAAATATATTGTTTTTGCGTCAATTCGTATACAATGGCATAGTAATATATGCTTTAATTCAATTGTATAAGATCTAATACATTGAAAGTTTTTAAATACTCTGCTCTGACGTTCGCCAATATGGCCTGACCAATACAGGATTTTTATTCTAAGACCAACACAAACAACAAACCACTAACTAATATCTTAAATTTTTTCTGATAGGTACAGTCAGCTGTACTAGAATGTATACAATTTGTCACTTTCAAAATGGTTTCACAGGGGTTCTAAAATATTTACATGATAATTATTCAAAAAATAAGTGAGGTCATCAACTACATAACTTCATGACTTTTTAGTTTTTGAAGTATCTCCTTGCTATAAGCTCCTTGTTGTGTAGTAAGCAATATCATCGTTGTGAAAGTTGCGAATTGTATACATTCTAGTGCAGCTGACAGTACAACTAAAAAACAAAAAAATATTTATTGGATCATACCGTTGTTTGTTCTAAAAACTAGTTTTTTGATGAAGCATTGCAATTGGCGAGATCAATATTGTCATTTCATTTTCACAGTCATTCAATTCAGCCTTACCTACATTGGTAGAGTACCTGTATGTGTAAACCTTACGGTATGTGATGTAAACGTGAAGCCGCCGGGAAGGCGTCCCAGGGCATTGCTTACACGGCCCATCTCATCGGCCCAGATCCTAACACGATAACAAACTTCCTACTTTCAGTCCAAGAGCCAGTGTATACTATTTTATGGCATACTTAAGAAACTGGTCGACGATGATTTATTAGTGCCTAAATCTGGAATGAAATAATATATATTCAAGACTTTTAATCCCTAGGCTCGGTATATTTCCCCTTAGATCTCTTGGCACCAGGCACCTACACACTCAAGATTCTGATGTCTAATAGGGGTTATCAGAGATACGTCCAAATATTGCATTTGGTACATGCCCACATTTGCATTGATAATATACGTGAGAGTAAGCCCATCGCTGCTGCTAGAGTACTTTCTTTATGATGATATTTCCCATCGCTGTTTGAGAATAAATTGAAATTGAAATTGAATTGAAATTGAGAGCACTGTTGAAACTGTTATAATAATAGAAAAATCCTTGTTGCATGACTGGACTCGAATCGAACCCACGACCTTGGGATCAGAAGGATCGGTTGATATGCGGAGTACCCTATTTATCAAGCGATTATTGTCGCCTTCTCCGAAACTTTCTTAAACCTCTGCTTGTGGTCGAGAACAAAATACGTGTATACCTATTTATTAAACTGTATGTAAAAGTCACGAGTAAGTTTATATCGTGAAGCTTACCTACATCCATCATGATATAAATGACTCTGAACGGTCTCCCGGGCTATTGCTAATGCGTAGCCATATTCGATACTAACAAAGTTAAATCAATCTTCGACGTGCCTAGTATTGAACGCGCGATATACTAACGAAATGGTAAAATTGGCCGTGACTTTCAAGAGTTATACCTACTCATATTAGGTTCCAATAAAAACTTTGCAGCATGCAGATTTCGAAACTTTGTTTTTTAGGTTAAAACTGTCGGTGTTTGTGTTGTGTGGCTGTTCGTTCAAGGATCAAGATATCTTTGAAAGGATTTAAAGTTATGCCGCTTTATGTTTGTTTGTTTTCCATGCGAAGGCTGAGTATTTATAGTCAAATCGTATTCTCCACCGGAATACTACCTGCGCAGCATACAAGATCACACACGTAACAAGGTTGCAATAAAAACGAGGAAGTCGGTTCATCCCTAGGCGCCTGCGCTTCTTGAAATCGGTCCTTTGCATAATACCTGCCAATCAACGGAGATAACCACAGGAAATTCGGTCAATACAGTCTTTGATGTAAGATGGATTGAAGAAGACACGAGATGCATTTCCTGTTTTGATCATCAAAGGTGCAAATCAGACGGATGGAACGGTTTCACATACAATTTCATACAAATTAATGCCTCCTAATGCACGCGAGTGTCGGAAGCCGGGCATTATCAAGTAATCAAAACACAACCGTAAAGCACCAAATAATACACAATGATTTGAAAACGTGACGTAATTGAGCCTTTCGCATCAAACACGCAACGGTTACGTGGTTTATCTCATCAATCAAGTTTTAACTCAGGACGAAATCAATCAACTTAGTTGTTTTATTTAGACCTAGAGTAGGGCCATTATTTCTGCATAATACAGTAGGTTGGTGACCACCTTCTCGAGCGCCTATTAAGCTATTGGTCTCTTCGGACATCCCGGACAGGCTTTGCTCTAGTGCTTTCGGGTGACCTTGGTGGCATGTCCCTGTTACGTCCGAGACTAATTCCTCGATTCATGTCCTTTTAAGGATATCCATCCATAGATCGGAGGGTCCGATCCCGCAAAGGGTCGCTGTCTCAGTGATCCTGCGCCGCCTGCCCCGGGAACGAGTAGTATCCCCTGCCAAACAGTTATAAGTGGTTGTAACTAACACGACTTACTTTTATGAATATAGATATTAAATTATTAAATATAATGTAACATTTCACAAGTAAAGTTATTTTATGACTTTCTGGGGAAACAAGCAGATGACCCACCTGATTGCCTCGCTGATCACACACGTTCGGAACTCCAATACAAGCTAATTTAGGCCAAAGTGTCTGATCCATGCATACCTTCAACCTGTCACGGCCGGGCCGGACGCCGGATATTTCCACAACTCTGGAATGTTCGCTATCCCGACCCCACAGTCGGCATGCAGTATTGCATGTTTACCTAACGTGCAAATGCAAACCAATTTGGAACGAAATGTGATATCCGTGAATAATCAATAGACGATGGAATGACGAAAGAATAGATTAGTAGTAAAACTCTTAGTGAAATTTCGTCCGCAGTAGTACTACCACCATATCTATTTCTACCGCCTATTATCTTGAAGGGTGTGGGTGCCGGTAAAATTACAAGCTCATGGGGCTCAACCCATGTACACCTCATGTTGATGGGCGTAGAACAGTGTATCGTAGGGTGCGATTCCTATTCCTAATCCTGAACGCGACCTGCGAGGCAATGTTTTATTATAGGTAACCACTTAAAATCAGGTGGGCCATATGGTTGTTCCATCAGCCAGTAATAAAAAAATTACTTATAGATACCTGGGTGATTAACCTGTGTTTGTTTTTGGAATTCTGATATTGACACACATTGCCTCTTAGACATTAAAAAAAATACACAGTGACTCATAACTTGTCGTGGTAGACCAATCGAGCACGACGATCCAATAAAATATACAGGATTTTTTTAAGTCTGTTTTTTTTATCTTGGCATCATAAAACTCAGTATCAACCTTCGATACACAAAAACATCGGCAGCCGTCACAGCTCAGTTCGTAGTAGCCCTGCTTTCTGCGCTGTAGGTTGTAAATTCGATCCCCACCAAGAACAAACATTTGTGTGATGAACATAGATGTTTGTTATTTGCCTGGGTGTTATAATATATCTGAGTATGTATTTAAAAAAGTATTCAGCTATCTAGTTACCATAGTACAAGTTATGCTTAGTTTGGGGCTAGAGGGCGTTGTGTAAATGTTTGTCTATATTATTATTATTATACATATTTTACCAGAAATCTTTTCACAAAGTTGAAAGTATCATTCATGGTCTCAGTTGTATGTAAATAAGAGAAATCAACAACACAAATTGGCATCTCGTTCATCTTAATGAATGCGGCAAATCTGATCCGTAATTCAGTAAGAGCCTGCAGCGAGGCACGCAAGTGCACCGGATGCTCTGCCTGATTAGTGACCATATAGCTTCCACTTTTATGTCATACTACCTTTTTATACGACTTGTTGATAAAACAAGCAATTTGCCCGCCAGAGGCAACTTTTTCTTTTGACGACCGATGTGGCGCGGCGGGCAATAGTCCGCCTGCGACGCAGGAAGTTGCTGGTTCGATTCCCGCCTCGGGATAAATGTTTGTACGATCTGTAAATATTTATTCCGAGTGTTCTGGGTATTTTCTATGTATAATAAAAAATATCTATGTACGTAATATATTGTATTAAGTATATCAGTCATCTAGTACCCATAACACAAGCTCTGCTTAGCTTGGGGCTTGATGATGCTATGTGGATTGTCCAGCATTATTATTATTATTCTTGTAACGAAATATCGTCAATTCAAGTTTCGATCGTGTCAGTCTCCAAATGATATTCTTTGAAACTGACATTTTAGACTGGCCCAATTTAGACAACCGATTTTAGTTTCAATCTCGTCTTAGCTCAAAAAAATACAAGGGTTAGTGGTTACCATTACCTATAAAAAAGGACAAGTTCTACGATGCTTTGCGTATACAGGTGTTTAGTTAAGCCTCATGTGCCTGTGATTTCATCGGGGCACCCTTTCAAATCGGAACACAGCAAGCTACTTGGCTGCATACATAGGCATGGTGTACTTACCCGGAAAACCCTTCAAAAAAATAATTACTACACTACCTTCAAAACTATCCACTAGAGGTTTTATATTAGCATTTGTGACGTATTCCGGTACTTGAAAGTTTTTATTAAATATCTTTGAAGTGAAACGCCATTATAAAAAAACTTTTTTTTAGAATAAAACGAGGTTGGTACCATACATAGGTTGAGCACCTTCTTGTTGATTTACCCAAGAAACAAAAACAGTTCATCGAATTACTATCATGATTACTCTTGTATTTTAAAAATCGTTAAGATAAAGTGAACTTACAAAAGACAAAATGGTTAATTATAGTTTAGCTATGGTACTTGCGGTTAAACCTGACTCACTGCGATCGAGATGAAAAAAATCCCTTCCTGCATTGGAATTGATGAAAAAAGTATTAAGTTTAAGATACCTGGAGCTCTATGACTCAGCCACATCAGAACTAGTCATAAACATTTTGAAGGACTAAGGAGAAAACCTAATGAGGAATATTGCTGTCAAATGGGCGTTTTGATGTGTAAAATCAAAGCTTTCTATGATCAGTAAGGTAAAATTTACAATAGGGGTCTTTCCCCCATCAATAAATAAATGAATATATTAACATATTTCATACAAAAAACACTACTTAGCCTCAAGTCTAATCAATGCTTGTTCTATGGGAACGAGAAGAGTGATATATTTTTTGTAAATACATATTTATAATACATTATAACTTTCAGTCCGAGAACAAACAGGTCCATCACACAATTGTTTATCCTCAGCGGAGATCAAACCCACAACCAACAACGCAGAAGGCAAAGCTACTACCGACTAGCTGTGAGGCCGGACAATAAAAACCAATACCTACCAGCGTTATCAGAATTTTAGTCTTGTCTTATTCATTTGGATTTTCGAAATGACCCCACCAATAGATTAATAAGCACTAGGTACGTATGAAAATCTCTACCAATAACCGTCATCAATACCGCATCATGAAATCGAGCGGAAAGACGCACGATATTTCTTACCAACCCCACAATTTTGTAAACCGCCAGTGAATGATAGCAACTCAATTGTTTTTTGTAAACTCTCAGATTGTTTGGTCGAGTCAACAAGTCTGTCGATTCTGTTCATATCTGTGGTTCCCTTGCGATGGGTATAAACAAAACTTTGGCATTATCCCAAGATAACCAATAGGTATAGTACTAGTAGATAAAGCGGGCACTGTGTATCAACACTTGACTGTATGTTGATGTTGGCAGACACGAAGCCGCTGGTAACAGTACCATCTGCTTAGTATTTATCGATTTACGCTTTTTCTCATTGATAAACATTGGTTTTAGCAGGTATGGCCATGACCAGCGGGTTTTTCCAAAATGTGTATATTTTCTCAAACTTAAACGGTCCAATTATCTACGTTTCCTCTTTACCCTTTTACCATTTATCTACTTTAAAACATGTAGAGATTAGTTTATTACTTAATTTGGTTTTCTCTGTACTCTCATAATAATATAGATAATTACGTAGAAATTGTTCCGATTTCTTAAACTATTATAATAACAGTGTAGCACCTCTGCATCTTGATGCGTCATCCAACAGGAATCACCTGTCGTTAAGCACACCACAGTCACCCATAGTTGCCATAAAGCATGCGTCATAGTCCTCTCAATACTTTCGCAACTTTTGTATGTGAGGACAAAGTCCAATTGTTAATTTCTCACTCAGCCACACACACGTGCAGTCCTTCCTCAGACCTAAAATTACTTGTAACGGTGGGGCTTGATCAGAATAAAAAAAAACAAAAATTGGTTGGGGGTGTTGGAAATAAAATCGCACATCTCAAGCGTCCTACAAAATCTTCTCGGATTATATCAACCTAATTCTGGGTCCCGCTGCCAGATAATACCAATGGAACTGATGAACCTTCTGCACGGTTCATCAGTACATAATTGGTACCTTTTGAAATTTCTTATGTGGACTGTTTTTCGGGAATCGCGCGAATAGTGTATAAGATGACAGCCAAGTTCAATAGAAACACTGTTACCACTGAAAGCTATGACCACTGTGACCTACATAAAACGTGCAGTTGTTATAAACACTGCAGATGTATTTTGTAGGTAAGTCTCCCAGCTAACCATGTATAGTCGTTACTTGACTTGAAAGGATTAGGTCTGCACCACACGAAGGTAATCAGATCACCTTGTTAGGCATACTGGCACTGTAGAATGTTCAAAGGGTTAATTTTACTCATTCAGAAGTAATGTTTACTACAGTGTGTGTTGTGTTGTTGGTCTTTTGTCGATTGATTCATTTTTGACTTGACCTTATCCAGGGTATTTTTTTTATTTTAGCAGTAAGCCAAGGAAATTCCTGGCTTACTTAACCCTTAGCTAGACTATAAGTTGTAGGCTTATAGCAGCAAAAATTATACTAGATGGATTTTAAAGTTGATTCAAAAAAATTTTGGTAATTTAAAAACGGTTGAATTGTTATGAAATAAATCGGTCAAGTGCGTGTTGATTAGTACAAAATCTATTAAACATGATTAAATTGGTTTTTTGTAATTAACTGGAGGAAAGACAGCGGAAATTGTAAGAACTTTCACCAAATACTTTGTGAAGTAGATGCTTATATTACTTTCACGTTTATTAGGTACAAGCTTTTATTTAACTTACCTTGTTTATGTAAGTTATTTCTTTTATGCAAAAGGTGCACTAGACGTGCTTCAGTTTTCATTTAGTAATTTAGAAGCAAATCGGTTGAAAAATATTTTTGCCATTCTACCTATACAGCTAAGCTCTATAGGTAGCTTGTATCCTATATGCTTAACATATTTTGTTAATTTTTAAATGTATAAAATTCACTAAACCTCTCAAAGTCAAAGTCATAAAGCATTTATTCAGTAATATCCGCAGGAATCATTTTGAAAAATCACTGACCATAACTGTCAGATTATGATGACAGTTTCAAAATGGGTTTGCTGTACGAAATATGAGTAACCTACTTTCAATAGAAATGTTCAGAAAATATTTTTTTTTTTTGCATGCTTAATTTTTTTTTTTCCAATTTATTTTTACTTCATTCGGTTATTCTTCCAATGTTTCTCTTACTTCGAAAGCAGTCTTTTTACACCGTTTGTCAAACTAGGTGACCGATGCAAGCCTGCACTTGCGTGTTTGTGGGTGGATCACGCACGTGCCCCGTCTCAGCTTTGGTTCTGAAATGATGACTGTTTTAAGGCTGGCGCTACCGTAAGTAAAAAAAAGTAAGTCTATATGATTTGAAGTGGTACTCAACTCTGACTGTGATGTCTGACTTTTTTGGCTTTGAAGGAGCAAAGCACTGGAGCGCTCACTGAATACCCTAGCAGGATACGACTTTCTGGTGGAACAAGCACGTGGCCCACCTGTTGATATGTGGTTATCATCACATATAAGCTTTTTCAGTTTCACGTTAATTCCATGCCTGTTTCTGCCGCCAAGCAGCTTGCTGTATTCCGGTTTGAAGGATGTGGGTGCCGGTGAAATTACAGCCACATGAGGCTTAACGTCTGTGTGCCTCAAGTTGATGAACGCTCAGCAGTGTATCGTAGGGCGTTTCTATACTTTGTTATTGGTGATGGTGACCACTTAACACCAGGTGGGCCATCTGCCTGTTCCATCAGCAAGTTATATAAAAAAAAACTGTTAGTTTACACGCAATATGATGAATTGCCAGACATACAGGTGTAAAGCTTTATGTGTCTGTAACTTCATCGCCACCCTCACCCTTCAAACCAGGAGATAGCAAGTTGCTTAGCAGCAGCAATAGGCGTGGTGGTTACTACCACCACGCCCCAGATAAGCCCTTTACTAAGCTTTGCTACTTAGTTTTGTTTAGGTCGGCCGTTTAAAAACTGACCGTGTAAGTTATATCTTTTTAATACCCATACCACAAGCTCTGCTTAGCTTGGGGCTAGATGATGCTGTGTGGAGTGCCCAGCATTATTATCAATATTATCAATATGCATTATGCTGATATATTAAAAAACAAAGATAGTAGAACATTTACTAAATAACCGGCTCGTCTTGGCTTCGCCTGATTTAATGTTGTGATTTTACTTATCATAAAAATAACTAAGCAAAGCTACTCACGTATGTAGGTAGGTTACTCGTATGTATGTAAAACTACACAAGTTATTGTACTAAACTTATGTCAAATCCTCATAGCGAAGTCTAGAAGAAACAAGCAAGAATAACCCCGCTATGATAACGGTAATTGGTTCTTAGGAAACCAAAACTTTACTCTATATCTGCTGCTGACGTTTATAAGAAAATATGTTAGTATTAGATTTATTGGACCTATCTTGTTCTGCCTATACCAGATATATTCTATGTTGACCTAACCCACTTACACCTCTGCAAGTTGCTTGGTACTAGGTAAATAAATATCTTTTGATTTTGAAGTTTGGTGGGAATTAGAGGACGCAGGCTTCTCAAGATACACTTTAGATAGTTTACACTTCTTACGACTTACACACTATGTATTCTACTCACTTTAGTCAGTTTTATGTTGATAATGATGGTGATGGTTTTTTACATGTTGTATAGTAATAAATGGCGTTGACGATAGCTTTAAATTTACCCAGAATACACCCTATTCAACTAATATTGAGTAGTAGTAGCGTTTGAACACTTATTTTAGAAAAAACGACTACGGCCGAATAGACGTATATTATGTACCTATACTTTTCAATTTGATAAATACTGGGTATCAGAAAGTGTGAGCAAAAAGAGCTAAACCGTTTCCTCTGAGCTATGTTTACAGTTCTAATCACGTTAATGCCTCAATGAAGTCTAAATCCAACAACTTCATTTCTGAGCGAAAACATGCTCATAAAGATTTAAGAAGGTCACGTGCTTTAAAATGGGAGCTTGAAATATTTATGTATTATATAAAAATAATTAATAATAATAATTACATAGTATGTAAAATAAAAAGATTAAGTTTATATTCAGTTTAGGTTCAGTCTAGGTTTAGTTTAGGTTTAGGTTACTCTACACCTATTTTATTTATTTCTATTGATGATAAAAAAAACCTCACGTTATTAACATTTACTTTGTGAAATTTGAAATTTTCTTCGTAGCATTGGCTACTTGAGTTTGGTTAGGGCATAGTAATAGTATAAGTAATAGTACGAACGAAGGAATCCCATACAGCACGTGCTACTCTATTGAGCTTTGTAAACACGTCCGATAAGGACGCATGAATGGAAACTATGTTTTTAAATCTTTTATCAACATGCTGATAACACAAATAGTGATAGAAATGTAAAACCAACCATAGGCATTCTCTACACAGGGTTATCTACCTAAATGTGTTTGACCGACGCATGCTTTATGAATGAATGAATGAAAATTCTTTATTGTAACCTTACAAGCTAGAGAATGAAAAAAAAACAATATTAATAAACAACGGCAGATAATGTACAATGTGCGGTCTTATCGCTAAAAAGCGATCTCTTCCAGACAACCTTTGGATGGAAAGAATTTAAAAATAAGAGGATTGGCTGGGGTACACTTAAAGTAGCAATAAGTCATAAAAATTTAAACTTAACTCATGCATAAAAATATTTACTTACATAAAACTAATTTATGAAACTTACCTACTACTGTACTAATTTATTGAAGTTTATATTTCTGCTGATGCGTATCTGCGTTGTAAAGTCAAAAAACACTGAGTTAATAGGTAGGTAAGGTATAAAAACAAAAGTTTGTGTCTTGTTTGAGTATTTTAAAACATTTTTTCTTCCCTAACGCAAAAGTTAATTCATTTCTGATCTTTCACTACTGACTGTACCCTGGTTCGCGATAAGTGGATCATAAACGTTGAAGACTTTGTTCTACATTCTGAGCCCCAATCCTGCAGAATAGCACAGAGTTTGTAGACGTTCGTGAATCAGCGAAGATCGCTTATATGGGTGACAGACCAATTTATCAATTGAGGAAGTGCCAATATGCACTTGTTTCAGCACAAATAGCTTAAAATAGTTACATTGCTCTGATTCTAAAGACGAGTATTTGCTGCACAGATACATCTTATGAACTTCTAAAAAATCGTCGATTATCCCACTTTTTTTACTCGCTTTATAAAATACTAGCTGACCCGTGTCCACTTCGTTGGGCGGTAAACATTGTATTATCTCTTTAACCATTCGTCCAAATTATATGCAGTAAAAGGGAAAAGTCTTTTATTTTAATAACTATTTTTGTGCCTTAAATATAAAAGTTAGACATAGTCGCTGACTTTTTGTAGGCATTATCTAGCTCTAGCTCTATATATGATTGAGCTCTAGTAAAAAGTTTTTTTCTAGAACTCAATCATATAATTATATCTCTCATCGCTAAGGCTGCGTTCGTTTTCGTTCGGGCGTTTTTTCTCCGACTTACTTTACAATCCGACTACCACGATAAAGTATTTTTATTTTTCGGGTTCATATATAACTTATATCACTCACAAATAACGTGCCTTTCTATTGGTAAAAAAATTTTCAATATTGGTTCAGTAGATCCAGAGATTACCCTCTACAACGTCACAAACCCACAAACCTCTTTATAATATTAGTATAGATATAGACTATACTAAAAATAACAAAGTGTTGTATAAAATAATACAAAGTTGCTAGTGTTTAATTTACTAAACAAATGTTTAAAACGAGGTTGCTCCCGTTGTAGAAATTAAACACTACAGAAAAGTTGGCATAAAAGTGTATTTTTCCACAAATTGTCATCATTAAAAGTTAGCAGTATATGTCCGTGCATTTTCCGCCCTCACGTTATAAAAAGCGATAGCGGCAACTATATTGTTAAATTCAGAATCTGTTCGTCTGTCTTACCATGCGGTCAAAATGTCCGCAATATTAATTATTATGTACGATAAATAATAAAACCTACTTTAACTTTCGCTGTGATGACATTATTTTGAGTGGTTTTTTTTCAGTTATTTTGATTCAAACTACTACATTAGTTTTGAAGAAATTTCTATGAAATCAATTTCTTCAAATTTAAAAATAATTGATTTATAAACGAAGTTATGAGGTAGCAAATATGAAAAAAAAAACAAACGAATTAAACCGCCCTCTTTTTTTTTAAATGATTATAAACGTTTTATTTCAAGCCATTTTTATATAATATTATTTTTTTATTTTTATATGAGAAAACTCATTTATCCCAGCCATCAAAATTTCATCGGATAAAATTTCAAGGATATTTGAAAAAATTCGAATTGAACATAATTATAAATTATAGCGTACCAACTCGGGACCATTGTTTGAATAACAAAGAAAATGTAAAACTGCTCCTTGTGGGAGTAATTGGTTTACCTTACCTTCAGAGATAAAAAAAGAAACGAAAAAACGACACGACATTAATTCCCAAGCACGGTAGATTTTCCCTCAGATCTCGTGTTTCCAAGTACCTACTTGAGATTCTTCAAATATGTCTATGGGGGATAGTCCAGCTAGTACAGTTGGTAAAAACCTCCCTACATTTTTCAGTAGTTAGTATTTCATACGTGACAGGTTGCAAGTCTATCGCCGCTGCTAGAATACTAACTGGTTTCTTCACGATGTTTTCCTTCACTGTTCGAGAGCACTGATAATGCCAGCACATAATTTTTTCGAACGGATAATACTTAAACTGACCGCATTTAATCCCGCAACCTTAGGATTAGAAGGTGGAGTCACACTCACAAGACCACAGGGGCTTATAACTTATACCACAGATTAGATAAGCTTATACTTACCTTTAGACTTTTATACTTAAATATATTTTACATATATCAGAAATATAACCTCTTTCCTCAGTATAAAATGACTCTCTACGCAACACTGCATCTGTCCTTGACACCCACACACCGATAAGAACACATTTCATTCAATCTAAGCCAGATATCAAGCTCGCATGAGTTGACAGCGACGCTGACAAATTGGCAGGTTTACGCAGTCGCCCTTGGCCATCGTCACTTACCTAAATTCTGCAGTCACACTGAACTGTAACGCCACACTGTGTGTGGCTGAGACGAAATTCAGTGACCACGATAGCAGTTTTGTACTCTTGTATTGTTGTAACCGTTGTATGAGAAAGTTACTACAATACCGTACGGTTAAGTGAGCTTTGGTTATATTATTACAGTAGTTAAAATTTAAAAGATATCGTCTTCTGCAAACGGGCCTCAGATAAAACTCATTCCTTCATGATGATGATGATATAAAGTGGTAACCATCACATAATAGTAAAGTATTAACTCACAGGTCACACACATTAGCAACGTACATTACGATGCATTTGCCTGTCCATCAACCTGAGGTATACAGGTGTTAAGTTTAAGATCCCTGTAATTGCACCAAGATCCCCTTCAAATCGGAATATAGCAATGCCGGCGTCGCTGCTTGACAGAAGTGATACGGTGGCAGTACTTCACAGGAGGAACTTTTTCACAATGAGCTCTACTGCTATTAAATCATGTCAACGGTATTGGCAGTTTTTTCTGGTTTGATCGCGTGGAAACGCGCGTCAATTTTGCTAAGTAAAACCTCTTCAATTCCTTGGTTTATTACAAGACAGTGTAAGAGTCATCCATTTCCATTCTAAAAGCTCGCAGATAACAGAGGAGAGGGGTTAAGCAAAAATTGCACTTTATGTTGACATGATAAACTTATTTCAAGTGTTAATGCTAAGTGCCCATTAAATTGTTTTTATTTGACTTTGGTGTTTTATCATGCACTATGTTTGTACTTTTGTTTTTAGGGTTTTATCACCAAAAAGTAAAATCTGAAACCATTGTCGAACTTTAGATACTTATTGCGCTACAGTCATATAACATGCAAGGTCAAATTTATACAATTTATGTAAATACTGTTGTTAGTATAAAAATATGTTGATGTTATATTGTATGGGCTTGCAACCTATCACGTATGAAATACTAACTACAGCAAAATGTAGGTATGTACCAAAGAATAAAATCAATCGTCTTAGTGTGTTAATCGTATTAGCAAGTCGATGAATGGAAAGGGCTCAGTACGTTTACAATTTTTAACTTATAGGGATTTGAAGTCGCCGAATTGTACTATATATATTTCATCTTTTATAGAACTATAGCAAACGATTTTTGTAACAAACTCAATAATATTATAGATAGATAGATAACACTTTATTGTACACAAGGAATATTTGTTAAAAACATTAATTATTGAGATTGCAGGCACATGAGGCTTAATAACACCTGTATGCCTTAGGTTGATGGACGTTGAGCAATGCATTGTAGGGCATATTTGCTATCTGCAATGTAATTTTTTACTATTATAGGCCATATTTATATTATTATATTATAGGCAATGGTAACCACTTAACATCAGGTGGGCCATATGTTTGTTTCATAAGCAATAAAATAAAAAAAAACAGCAATATTCTAAAAGCTTCACGGCTGTTAGAGCAAGATTTAGCTATGGTCAGTTATGTGGTTCATAAAGTTTTATATTAGTTTACAAATCGTTTCTTCCTTGAGTTCTACCGACAGGGCCTGTTGTAGGTACAAAGAGCAGTTTAATGCCAAGGGCGAACGGTATCACATACTGAGAACTTGATTACGCTTTGTTTGCTTACAAATAGCGTAAAAAAACTGGCGGTCGACTACGCGTGAATATACAGAAAGATTTTCAAGTTAGTTCAATACAGGGGTATTTGGAACCTGTAATTTATCAAGTTGCTTTGTAGTTGTATAAGTATTCGTAGTAATAAAAGAGAGTAGTGCTAGAGTTCTCAAACGGTGGTGGAAAACACTGCAAGGAAACCCTTGGCTCAATCAGCTCCACACGTATTGGCCATGTCTTTCCTGTTGATTAGACCGTCTATACTGTGATGGTCTTATCCTAAGCACTACAACGCCCCGGGGGGCTAACTATTTACGGGACGCTGCTGTAGTGTCTGGAACAGGACACCATATTCCTACGGGTATAATTGAAAAGTTACCCCTGATCCTGTAAAAATTATCTACCTTAAATGCAAAAGCATATTTATGGACTTGTTTAGAAAAAAGTTTAAAAAGTTTGAATAAAAAAGAAATCAATAAAAGTTCTTTATAAGAAGATTTCGAAATGACTTTAGTTATGAAGAAAATGTATGAAACTGAACCCTTATTTGCTGAAACAATATAGCACAATGAAGAGATATTGCTTGTTTATTGCAATCAATATCAATGTTATATTTCACGTGCTTACGTCTGAGCATCGTCATTGATACCCAATTATGTGAACACGCCAAACCAATGTACAAAATAAATTGAACAAAATCGAAAGTAAGTATGGCGTGAGGAAGATTCTATTAATTTTTTCAGGCGGAAAAAACGTGAAAGCAATTGCTCGTTACATTTATCACAGTAGACTGCGCGTAGACACTCATAACATTCACCTACTCAAGAATTATTTTGACTAAACTGCTACAACAAAAGAGCAGTGAGAATTCGGAAATAATCTAAAATGAAATAAAAAAAGTTTATTGACATAACGCACACAGGTCACAAAAATAACATAGGGTACAAGGAAGACACGGAATTCTTTCACTTCCCTAGATAACATTACGCCAGAACGACCGCAATTAACAATGAATGTTGCTGAAAAATTGACAACCTATGCTACTAATTCTCTGTGTCAAGTTATGTCAAAGGAAATAAGCAAGCATCATAATAATAATACTAAATGGATTCGTTTTCTGTCATCTTTGGAAGCAACATTGTATTTTCATTTTAATTGTTTTTCTAGTGTTATTTTAAGTTCTGATAGGTAATTTTGGTGGTATTTTAACCATCATTACTTGAGGTCTTAGCACAAGTGTAAACAATGAAAGTGTGTTATGAGGCATCCTGATTTGAACGAAAATGTTTCCCTTTGGTTTTGAAGAAAAACGCCATCTTTTTCTTCAAAACCGATGACGGCTGACGTTACTTTTTTTACCGACTCGACTTGACTAAAAAGAATTTATTCAACCCACTTGACATTGGCAAAATTGTCCGCAAGACGGAAAGATGCCACAAAAAAAAAATGATACTAAATATTTGTAGTTGGTATGTTGATTGTTCAACATTGAAAGTTATCTAAAATCCACCACTCTAGACACTGGACCATTGCGTATCACTCTATACGTACATATTTACGATATATCTACTGTTTTAAAGCAGCCTTGGCCACTTTTTGATAAAAGTGTGTTGAAAATTAATCTTAGTTATATAATTTTATCAGGATCCTCTTTGAGTGAAGCTCGAAGCGTAACTGTAAACTATTGTTGAACTTATTATTCTTATCTACACTAATATTATAAAGAGGAAAGCTTTGTATTTTTGTATTTTTGTATTTTTGTATTTTTGTATGTTATGAATAAACTCAAAAAGTACTAGACCGATTTTAATAATTCTTTTTTCATTAGAAAGCTACATTATCACTGAGTAACATAGGCTATATTTTATTTTGGAAAAAATAGCGTTCCGTAAAATATTTGGGTTTTTCAGACACAAGGTGTAAAAAATCAACCAGAAAAGTTACTTATTTTGCGTACGCTGCCTAAACTATAAAAGATAGAACCATAAAATGTTCTACATAATTGTAGATCTTATAAATATCTACAAAAAAGTCAGCGACACACTATACCTATCTATGTCGAGTGAGGCACAACAACCATTTTTTTATTTAAAAATCTTCAATTTTTTTTTGGACTACATTTAAACGCATTTATTTTACTCATACTATTAATCCTTATCAAAATAAATTATTTTATCACTAAGTACAGTTCATGTAGATAATATTTGGTCTTTAAATGATTAGAATTGGACGTTTGGTTTTGAAGTTATGGCGAAATTAAAATATTACGTTTTCTGCTGCACGGCCCGTTGCGAAGTGAGCGTCACCAAGTTGGGAGTGCGCGTGCAGGGGAGTAGTTTAGATCTATGAGTTAGGTACCCGCGCGGCTCCGACGCGAGCTCGGCTCCCTACGCAGGTGTTTTATAAAAAGGACATTAATTCATTATGTAATATAGTTTTATGACAAAATCTATACAAATAAATAAAATTGAAGTGTCTGTTTGTAATATTAAAATAACGCTTTTTACTACATGCATAGGAATGTATATACGATACATATACCAAAATAGCATTTTTTTAAATTTTTGTCTGTCTGTCTGTCTGTTTGTTCCGTGTAATCTCTGGAACGGCTGGACCGATTTCGACGGGACTTTCACTGGCAGATAGCTAATGTAACAAGGAGTAACTTAGGCTACTTTTTATCCCGAAAAAATAACGGGAACTGATATAAACTGCCACGCTGGCGAAACTGCGAACGGCCGCTATTTTATGCCGTATTAACGCCATCTGTTGGTGACATCGAGTACTACTTCAGTTAAGATTTGTAAGTAAACATGTTTACCGCCCAACGAAGTGGGCACCGGTCAGCTAGTAAAGTATATTACTGCTAAAATTGTTGTATGCGCATCTAGCTAATAACTTATTATACGTTATCGTAGAATTACCTACTATCTGTAGTCTGTTTTGTACTGAATACATAAAATCAAATTTTACATGTTTCGCTAAAAGGGCTTTTAAATAATTGCAAGCTGCCTAGTAGGAAGCTACCTAGACTATTTATTAGATGTAACAAAACTTTAAAGACAAATTTTACCAGCACGTAAACGGGTAGTTAAACTGTATCAAGTACGAGTTAGTCTCCTGCACAATCATGAAGGATGCAGAAGGGATCCACTTGTACACTAGTATAAGCTACTGCTCATACTTGTATAGTTGTACTCAACTGGTACAATGGTGGCTTGTAGGCTTCTTTCTGCTTCTTAGTTTTCTAGTTTACTGTAAACATCTAATCCGTAAGTAAACATCGAATCATAGCTAGGCTAATCTGATAGGACTTGCCACAAATATTAGGACCTTTAAACGATTTTTTTTTTAAAGCCGGATCAGTTTAACCTTTAAAAGTTACCTATGACAGCTGGTTATAGAGTTGGTAAACACTAACCTAAAAGCTTTTGCAGAGATGTAGGTACTAAACTTAACTAAAGTAACAGCAAGTTGGTTGGCCCCTACAGCTGAATAAGCAATGTTGGCTTGCTTGGAATTTGCAGTAGATAATGGATATTAACCGTGCACCTGCCACGTATAATTCTGAAAGCTGACGGCCGTTGGGACAGAAGCTTCTCGAGTGGTATATAACCCAGCACCAAAAGGCGCAGCGTACGGCTGCTACAATATTTAAAGAAAAAAAACACACCCACACGATTTTAATTCCCAAGTACGATAGATATCATATCTCTTAGGGAGTAAGTGAAAGAAGGGAATCGGTACATAGTAATAAAGTAATAATAATAATGCTGGCCAATCCACACAGCATCATCTAGCCCCAAGCTAAGCCGCTTGTGTTTGGGTACTAGATGACTGCGATACTTAATACACTACATGCATAGATGTTTTTTATTATGCATAGAAAATAATAATATATAATAATTCCTTCCGAACTGCTAGGACAATGCCGTAGAAAGATAGAAGTGCGTGGTATTGTTCTCAGACGATTAGTTTAGGTGCACTAAGGGGAAATAAAGAAACCAGGTCACTGGCAAGTACATGACGAATCATTTGACACCTCGTTCATCAAAATCGGCCTACTTCCTTGGACATTAGACCAACGCGTAGATAGCCATAAACCGCACTGCGCTGTGCCCCTTGAAGAACTAAACGTACCTAGGAATACTAGTCACTATATATTTTAACCTCTCATTGCCATTGTCATGGATTTGTCCAAAAAACAGAGAAATCGAATATTTATATTTTCTCTCGAAGATAGATAGAAAATACTTTATTGCACAAAAAAAATAACAGTACAAAGGCGAACTTAATGCTATGAAGCATTATCTTCCAGATAGTAGGTATCTGGTATCTAGATGGTAGATAGTATTTGATAGGTATCAAAGGGTATCTGGCAGATACCCTTTGTGTGATGTGGAAAAAAAGCGGTGTCGGTAGTGCACAAAAGAAAGAAGTAAAATAAATAATTATTAAAAGCTTGTAGGTAAAACTCTAAAACTAAAGATGGTGAGTATAGAAAGAGCCAGGGATAATCTCGAAAAGTGGTAATCGTAATGTGACAGAGATATTATCATGTTTAGGATCATTAGTCTAGTGGTAGCAAATAACCCCACCTTCCGATTCTAAGGTCGCGGGTTCGAATCCTATGCATTTTTCTGTCGAAAAATTATGTGCGCAATGCGAGTTTTGTCAAATGGTAAAAGAAAACATCGTGAGTAAATCCGCGGTTTAGTGAGCTCCGTACGAGTACGTATTGAACCATGTCTTTCCTGTGAATGACAATAGAAGGTAGGTGCTGGGATAGCCTACTAAATTTAATATTGACGACTGATGTGGCGTGGCGGGCGAATGTCTGCCTGCGACGCAGGAGGTTGCGGGTTCGATTCCCGCCTTGGGATAAATGTTAGTACGATCTACAAATATTTATTCCGGGTGTTCTGGGTATTTTCTATGTATAATAAAAAAATATCGATGTATGTAATATATTGTATTTAGTATATCAGTCATCTAGTACCCATAACACAAGCTCTGCTTAGCTTGGGGCTAGATGATGCTGTCTGGATTGTTCAGCATTATTTATTTATTTATATTCTGTACCAAGCACTACAGCAGTATCACGTAAATAGGACCAAAGTGAAAATCTGCCTCTGACGCTATAATATTAACAATACCTACAAAAGATACAAAGGCCTGTATTTTTTTTGGATTCGTGAGCCGTCGTTGCGTTTAGCTATTTGATGTGAGAAATTGTATTACTACCATCGCGCTCGAGATGAAAGAGATGATACCTAATGATAACCAATACAGCTTCCATCGTGATTTTTATTGACACATATCCATTCTCATACTAACAGCCTATTGAGTATCACTTTAGCATAAACACGTCACAAAAACAATTCGATTCGCTTCATGCGGCACCAGCCTAGCATTACGCACGCTAATCTGATCATACTGTTTGGTCAAAACCCCGTTTTTGACCCGAATGTTTTTCATAGGTAATTCTAAACCACGATAAGGAAAACAAAATGTTTTCATTTAGCTGGATGGTGAATATAAACAGCGCAAAATGTTCAACTTGGCAATCTCTCTATTCTAAGCTTAAGCAGCTGCCAACTAGAATATAAATTATAGATAAGCTATCCAAGAATGTGAAACATTGAAGAAAGGTGGAATATGGTGTGACTACAATTTCTTTTTTGCTACTGCTGCTGGTTTAAGCATATGGTCCACCTAATGTTAAGTGGTAACTATCACCTAGGTTAAATACGTTAGGTACATGTTCTACGATGCACTACCCTACATCCACCAACCTGAGTCATACTGATGTTAAGCTTCATGTGCCTGTAATTTCACCGGCAACCACACCTTTCAAACTGGAACACAGCAATGCGAGCATCACAGCTTGGCAGCAGAAATAGGTATGGTGGTAGTACTACCCCGGACGAGACCTTACCTTACTAAAACCCGTGCGAAGCCGGGACGGACTACTAGTAAAGAATAAAACATATTGCGCAGATTGAGTAACAGCTTAGGTACTCTTCATTACAAAACAGATACCTAAGGTAACACAAACAAGTCCCAGAGTCTGCGATGAACTAACTGACACTTGATGGACAACGGTTACCTCTCCGTTACACGCTACATACAACCATTTGCTTACCATATTTAACTTACTAGATAAGGTACAGTTCAGCCCAAGTCCTTAATTTATTTTCATCATCTTCATCATCATCAGCCCGTAAAAGTCTACTGCTGAACATAGGCCTCCCCATACGTTTCCAGGAAGAATGATTCTGAGCCCTTTCCATCCATCGACTTCCCGCAACGTCAGTCCATGGGGTAGGAGGACGTCCTACGCTTCGTCTTCCGGTTCGTGTCCGCTATTCGAGGACCTTTACTCCCCAGCGGTTATCGGTTCTACGAGCTATATGGCCTACCCATTGCCACCTCAACTTGCTGGCTCTGAGAACTATGTCTACGTGTATTTATGTGACGGTGTGAGCTAGTTTATTTTACTTTACCTTAATCCCAGTAAGGTCTCCTGTCAGTAAGGTGCTTTATCTACGTGTTATTGAACTTTCTTTCTTTATCAGGATATTTGTTCTAGGCTTGGTCGCGAGGAACTGGCGCTTAGATTAACCTAGATTTAAGACATTTCAAGATGATCCCTGCGGATTATACTGAATAAATGCTTTTTGACTTTGACTTTAATTTTTCTTACTAAAGCTCAACTTTGTAAAATCAAACCCATGGTAGAAATTAGAACAATTTTATTTTCAATGGTAATGTTAAATGTACTAAAACTTAATTTAGTTACATATTTAACATATTCATTTTAAAATATAAATTGATGCCAACTTTGTTGGGTAACAAATTTGGTAGCAATTTTGGTGTTAACCATAATCCTATTGTTGGTACCAATTTTTAATATCAATAGCAAATATCGCTTCGATAAAAGGACGATTTACGTCGCGAAGAGGTTTGAAAATCAATACCAGAATCGGAGTTCAAGGATGTAATTATTACACTTTGTGATCCTTGATTTCCTTGTTGTCATCCCTGTCCTGAATAAATGTAGGTCTTTTCTGGAGTGGGGTGTTATGATTAACCTTCTACACAAGGCTATGTTTTTATTACCTCCCCAAAGCAATCGAGAGGACCCCAAGGCCCTGTTTGGTGCTTAAAAAAACGCTTAAGGAAGTTTTCTCTGTTTATAAATTAAAAGAAAAAGGACCTTTTAGTCGCCAAGTAACTCTCAAAACGTATTGTCTTGTAAAAGTGGTTTTATTGAAATTAATTCGGTTGATGGTTGTTTTGTTTCCGGAAGTCGTCGGGATGTTATTACAGCATTGTAATCTGATGCCCTTTTTAGGGTTCCGTACGGGTACGGAACGGGACATACGGGACCCTATTGCTAAGACTTCGCTGCATATCTGTCTATCTGTCTGTCTGTCAGATGATGATTTATTTCTGTTGCCGCTATAACAAATATGTACTAAAATATCAGAATAGAATAAATATTTAAGGGAGCTCTCATACAACAAACGTGATATTTTTGCCATTTTTATAGATAATGGTACAGAGCCCTTCGTGCGCGAGTCCCACTCGCACTTGGCCGGCTTTATTTATGTTGATGTTATTTTGGACCCTTGAAATTGTGTTTCCCTTGGCAGTACCTTTCCCTTCGAATCAATCGAAACCAGTGCTACGGTTCGCAACAAAGCTTGCAGAATAAGCAACTTGAAGTTGCAATGGCCTGGAACTATTGCTCGTAGAACCCAAAAATACTAAGGTTCTGAAATGGTGACCATGAACCGGAAGACGAAATGTAGGACACTCCTCGACCCGATGGACCGACGACGACGACGCGACATGGTGAAGATCTTAAAAAACTCAAAATATCGTTCCAGCAGTGGACTTCTTCAGGTTGATGATGATTCTGATGACCTAAGCAGGTATACCTATTTAGAATTAACGGCTAATCTTGATATGCGTTTGTTAAAAAATGCTTGTTCTCATACCATGTATGTATTTTGAGCAAAGTATTTCTTTATATGTTTCAGTGAACTTCAGTTCATAGATGAACAAAAACAAACAGGTAAAAGCTCCCCCAGCAAATCAAGCGTAAACCGGGGTTAGTCACCAGAGAAGGCGACAAACATGACATGCAAAATGCTAATATGAAGTATCAACGCGGATTCGCCGGATGTCGGGAGATGTCCGATTATATGCATATTAGTTCGAATGCAGTCAATTTTCTTTTTCGATGCGTCGCAGTACGGAAACGGTGCGTCTCGTTCCGACGAGGTTCGCTGCTCATGCTCCGCTCGCGCGCGACAAAAGAGACGAGTGACGAGCGGGAAGCAAGCCATTCGATGCGAGACCGCCGAGCGCAAACCACGCACGTCGCGTTCGCTCTCGACAGCGAAACTTTACACGTTCCGTCACAGTACGACATACGTGAATGAAGTGGTGTTTTTGACTTATACCCCGCCGAATAGCGTGAACGTTTTTTTCGCGAGAGACTGTTTTGTTTTGTGTTGTTTATTTGGTTTTTGTGACTTTACATTGGAGGTGCTTGGCATATTTTGTACACTGCCGTCTGTTTACGGTAAGTCCGTTGAATATTATTATATTAATGTACCTTTTAGTTGAAATCGTATGCGTTGGAGATCGCGCGCCGTGAACTGCATTTTGTTAGACGAAGGTCGCCAAAGTGCAATCGAAACTGTTTCTATGTCAGAACGAGTATTGGGTCAAAGTAGTTTACTTATCAGTCCTTTGTTTACCTGCATTAATTTTAAGTCGCTAGCTGATTGTTCCACTAATCATTTTGTACTCAGTTACGCAGGTAGGTAGGTACCTAGTTAATAATTAAGCAAGTGGTGACCAATACACTACTTACCCACCTCGTTAAGTAAACCAAAACACCTAAGAAATTACTTGCAGGTATCACATAAAACATGAATAATTTAAACAGCAATAACTTACAGGACTAAAAAAAACCGTTACTTAAATAAATTTGTAAGTGGTTCAGTCATTAAAATAAAATTTACTTACTAATGATTTCTGCTTACTAAAATGTAATAATGGATATAGTATTGATTTGTTTATGCAGACCGGTTTACTTTAGCAAACCTGTCTATTTATTACGAAACATAACAAAGAACAACATTTATTCTTACCAAATATAACTTTGAACAAAAACGCGCGTTTAAGTCTTTCACGGGAAAACCGAACAAATTCACAAAATTAAATCACATTATCTCGTTTATTTTCATATCTAAATTCATCACGACTATAATCCCCAAGCACGGTAGATATCCTCTCCGATCTCTCAGTAACAAGTACCTGCTCGAGGTTCTTCGAGGATGCCTAAGGGGGGTAGTCAGAGGTACGTCCAGATATACCCTTATTTTGCAGTAGTTAGTATTCCATACGTGACAGGTTGCAAGCCCATCGCCGCTAGAATACTAACTGGTTTCCTAACGATGTTTTTCTTCACAGTTTGAGAGTGTTGGCATTGCACACAAATTTTTCGAACGGAAAAATCCAATAGTGCACGACCGGATTTGAACCCTCATGGGTTTAACTCTCATGATCAGAAGGCAGGGTCACTCCCGCTAGACCACCGGTGCTATCTAAATTATATTGGAAATAAATAAACCTTGTACATACATTTGCGATGAATTACCAATCTACCAATAGATTTATTATGCAAACATCTGTTTAATAAATTATTTCCACTGACTTGTTGCTTTGTAAACATATACTGGATGGACCTTAATTAATCATAACAAATATATTATTCAAATTCGTTTATCTGTACCTACAGTTTAAATATACCTACATGATATAGCTATGTATACACCTTAATGTATACAGCGGCCTTTATATCCTACTTTCCTTATATTTTAATTACTTTCTGCTATCAGTTCATTCAGTGATTGATAAGTGCTTTCACAAAGGCAGTGTTTGATGTTGACCTTTTTAACCATAAATATCTAGCAGCCACATCTTGAGTCACCAGTATGCGTTTCAATAAAATACCCGCTATTTCCTAACTCTTCATAAATTGATATATTTATTCCTATTAGAATGTTTTCCTGCGGTTAAATAACCTCTATTTTTATTTAATTTTTAAACAGTACTTATGTATCTATCTTAGATTCAAAGTCAAAGTCAAAAAGCATTTATTCAGTAAAATCCGCAGGGATCATCTTGAAATGTCTTAAATTATTTGTATTTGGATATGAAAGCTATACTTATGTGATCAATATACATTATATTTAATTCATCTATATCTATACTAACTAGAATCTTTATCCTATCTTATTTTTTTTGTGTGACTTGTTGATAGAACAAGCAGATGACCCACCTGATATTAAGTGGTTACCATTACCTATAACAAAGCGTTGCCATGCAGGTCACGCTCGTTATGAACGTGCCCTACGATACTCTGCGTTCATAAACCTGAGGCATACAGGTCGGTCTAATTACATGCACTCGTGTACCTGTAGTTAGACCGGCACCCACACCCTTCAAACAGGAACACAGCAAGCTGCTTGGCGGCAGAAATAGGCATGGTGGTAGTACTTCCCCGGACGAGCCCTTCACTAAGAGCTCTACTACTATTACTCACTACTGACATAAAGACAACGCACAGCCTAAACCTATAGTTATAACTTTTTATTGGTATGGAAAAACCCTACGCAGTGTATTGTTTTGTTACGTAAACACTACGTGTTCTACCTAAGTACCTAGCTATCACGGGTCACGACCTGTCTTCCAAATATACAATACCAGCGGCCGCTCGCAGCTTCGCCCGCGTGGCAGTTTTTTCCCGTTTCCGTTATTTTTTCGGGATAAAAAGTAGCCTATATGTTAATCCAAGTTATAATCTATGTTTATTCTAAATTTCATCCAAATCGGCCTACTGGTTAGAGCGTGAAAGAGTAACAAACATCCATCCATCCATCCATACTTACAAACTTTTGTGTATACATACCGTTAATAATGACCTACGTAACAAAATCAATAAAAAAATATTGTCACATATTCACACAGCACCTTCTAGCTCCCAACTAAGCAAAGTTGTACTAAGGAAACAAAATGGATAAAAAATACGAAACAAAAAGAAAACTATACTTGGGTACTTTATTTGGTC
This sequence comes from Electrophaes corylata, assembly GCA_947095575.1. Lineage (NCBI taxonomy): Eukaryota > Metazoa > Arthropoda > Insecta > Lepidoptera > Geometridae > Electrophaes > Electrophaes corylata. Next base: position 8,506,951 of record OX352711.1, on the reverse strand, counting down.
ATTAAAAGTAGGATTTTTTTTTTAACATAAACACCCAACGCTCAGCATGTTTAAACGCGATTTTTGTGCTTGACCAATTCAAACCTCTAATCTGACATTTTTGTCACGAATCAGAGGTACTTGTCACCGTTATACACACATGTCACACGTCACAATTATTAGATAACAGTATCAGTGGAGCAAATATACACTACGAGTACAATACAACAGAGATGAATCATTAAGAAACACTCTGTCACTTTTGGATAAAAAACTGTATACAAACTGTTACAGAGGTATTTGTTAGTTTTATAGTGCTTACCTGCACTTAAGGTAATCACAAAGATTTTATATTAACCCTAAAAAGTATCCCACTCGAGAGAATTATTTTTAGGATAATATAAAATCTTGGTTACAAAGGGATTTCATTTTCTCTGTTTATATAAGTCATAGTTCGGTTCTTATGATATATCCCCTTTTACATTTATATAAAATTTGTTTTTTAATGAGCAAACTGTACCATTTTACATAATCTTCCTCAATAACCCATCCACGTATATAAAAATTGTTTTATGACCTATAAATATGACGAAAGATTAACAAAAAGAAATAATGTAAAGGTTGAAATGCATGCAATAACGATTGTATTAAAATGTAATGTGTGTTAATTCCACAGTATCAAACAAAAGACTCATCATAAACGAGAATGAGCGCGCAAAGGCAAAGTAGAAAACACCAATCCTACTAGGTACTATTAATCTCAGTGTAATGTTGAAATAGTTACACTGTGTTTTGTCGTTTTCATTGTCAAATACAAGTTCAAATATAAGATCAAAGTAGACAAAACACGGTGTAACGATTTCGAGGTTACGCTGAGTTCATTAGTACCTTTGGTGGTGTATTTATACCAAAACTACCATATTTTATAACCTGCGGTAGGTTGGAGAAGCTATTAAAGTTGCCGGCTTTATATTAGAGAGCTTGCTCGCAAAATAACAAAATAAAAGAAATCACTTATAGACTAGAAATAATAACGCTTGATGCCAGACCTTACTTGACTACTAATAACTGAGCACTATTGCAGATTCAAATCAAATAAAACAGAGTACTTTACAAAATAAAAAGTTAAAATTTAATGATAGAGAAGTGAAAACTGCAATGCTCATAATTTATTTCCATAATCTATCTAGTTTCTGCATAACATTTTCAGCTTTTGTTTATGTTTGACATTTTGAACAGGCTCACAAGTATTTTATTAACAGAAACTGGTGCTGTGTGTGTATCCAGTACATTTTTTCTGCGTTTATAAAGATCACGTTCCTCCCATACAAGGTGTGATGTGAACACAAAGTGTCAGAAACCAGTTCTATGCAAGTGATTGCTCTTTCATTATCTGTCATGTTAAGATTTTAATGACATCGCCTTTTCTATTAAAAAAACTTGTTTAGTTGACAGCTCACGAGAAATCTATAGAATTCTAATTTGTTTTAATTAACATGAGTATTTTGCGCAAAGTTTTTTTACAAATGCAAAAACGTACGAATACTTCTATTCATACTTTACTAACGTGTGCCACAAATGTTTTATACGTATAGCATAAGTAATTGTTATGAGTCAGAACAGAATAGGTACTGGCACGGATAAAAGATTTCAATTTGAATCTCATTGTGTTCAATAAAGTTCTATGTACCTATATTTCGCTAGTGTGTGAAATTGCTTTCTACAATACAAGTACTTAACGTGCATACGAAAGTGTTTACCTAAATTAAATATAAGCGGTAAAATATGCTGCTTGTAAATTTTGCTATCATCTTGGGTTGAAACTTCTTATAGTTTGAATCGAACTACATGTTCGTTTGATTGAACAGCCTAAAGATGTCAACTGAACATATCCCTTACATATTCAGGAGTAACGGTTTTTACCCCTTCCCATCCACCACCTTTACAAAGTTGTCTTCTCTGAGGTCCAATTCTCTTAAGAAATATCGTCAAATTCAAGTTTCGATTGTGTCAATCTTTAAATGATATTCTTTGAAACTGACATTTCAGACAGGCCCAATCTTGACAATCAAATTCTAGTTTCAATCTCGTCTCTGCTCCAAAAAAATACGAGGGTTAGGCCTCTGAACTATGTATTTTACCAAATCAGCAACTAAAGTAAAAAGGCTTAAAAGGGTGATTATTTTAAATTTGCACACTTGGTATTTAAAAAAACACGTTATTTATAACCGCGCACGCACACCCATATCAACAGCCATTTATTAATTCCAAGATCGTGAATTTGTCAACAAATCTTTGCTTTGTTTGTAAACGTTCACTATTGTGGTTCGATTCTGATACAACGAAGCAAACGTGTCTCTATCTTATCATAGTGGATTATGTTACAGAAAGCAGCCAGGTAAATGAGAATGTGATCATTGTTCGCTGACTACTTTACTCACTAATAGTAGGGAGTACAATAATAGTACCAACTTATATTACTACTATTGCTGTTTAGTACTACTACTACTACTATTATTATTATTACTATTATTCTTTATTTTGTGCTTCTAGCTTCCAAGGTTTTAGTAACCAAGGTTATATTACCAAAAGTACATATTAACATATATATATATCGCGCTAATTTTAATTGTCTAAAAAGTTTTAACAACCAGGTACAAATGTTTGATTGTTGCACTATCTGTCTGTACCTACTGTCTTGTTTTGGAAACAGCTACTTGTAATATCACAACATTATCAAATGATTTTATTAATACCAACTCTATTGTATAACAGTAATCTTTTTGTGTTTATCCCACTTTTTGTGAGGTCGGCACAACATTTTCTCTTTTTCCCTTCCCCTCATATCTGTACTCAGACTTTTTTAAACATAACGTTGATTTATCGGTTTTAGTCTTGTTTTAGTCCTAAAGAAGTTACAAGTTATTGAGTAAGTATAGTACATGTTACATGTACCCAATAGGGGTGTGCAATTTGGAGTTCCATTGTGTAATACATATATCAGTGAGTTTTTATAATACAATATTTACGTATATTTTGTACACATTTTATCTTCCAGACCAAACAAAGATTTAAATACAAAAAAGCTGTGATACGACACGAAATATTTAGAAACTAATCAACAATAAAATTACCTAAACAAGAAGAGTAAACCTATCAAGGTCAAGTCATGTCTCTGACATTGGTACCTGCCCGAGGCGTTCCGAACCTGTAGCAAAATCACCGCACACCTGTCGATTGAAAACTAACAACTAGTAGTTAGTCATCACAAGCATTACACACAGTGAAACTTTAGCATACGAATAATAACGTAGACTGATGAGCTAAAGAAGCAAATCAGTGTCGAATTCTGTGTTATTAGATTTTGCTTCATTTTGCTTCGTTATTGTTGGATGAGTTGTTTTCTAAGGTCATATATACTTAAAAATATCTTCTTTAGGTGGTGTTAGGCTTTTGATGGATTTTGGTGTTAGGTAAAATGTTTTGTGATTGCTTTTTTTAAATATTTTATATGATTATAATTATATGTTATATTGTATTCGAAGTATATATTTACAAAAAAAAACGTTTATAAGTATTCTATCAGTCAGGCTATACAAGATTTCCATAGTACAAGCTATATTAGGTTATTTGTATGCCAAGCGTGGTAACTACGGCAAACCCTACCAAATATCCAGCAGTAGACTCATGTAGGCTGATGATGATAATTATGTGTCAAACGACGTATAAAACATTTCATAAAGCTGATGAAAACAGTTTAACAGCTTTCAAACAATGAAATTGCTTTTAACGATGGATACCCAATTAATTTAACTGAAAAACGTAAAGATATGCAATGTCGTAATTACGTCTAGCAATAACGTTTTAAAAAGCCGTAAAGTAATATAGCAACAAATCAATCGTGAAGCATTGGTTGCATATTAAAAATAGTTTAATTTAACACATCTCCCAATTAATCCTGTGCACATGGAGTCCAATAAACGATGCCCGTTTAAAGTCTCGTTAAAATGAGATCCGCATTGCTTCGATTGAAGTTAACTTACGCCTGTGAACCTAGTTGTTTTCTGTGATTTCGATCGCGAGCTGTGTTTTTCTGTGTGCATGTGAACGGTGCCCATAGAGGTAGATTTTCCCGCGACGGAGCAGGCCGTACGTTTACTCCCACGGCCACCTTCCGTCTTCACCACGGACAATAGCAAACTTACTGATCCGTTTTTATTCCAGCTCTCGTTTACATTATTGAATGCACATCAAGTGTTCCTGGAAGTTAAACTTGTCTTTTTTTTCTAGCTTTGTAGAATTTTTATCACTTCCGTATTTTCGATCGATTGGTTTCAGTTCTTATTTGCAGCAACCGATTTCGATCCTTTGGAACAGGCGCAGACGCCGACCTGGATCCAATTTGTATTTGGAGCGTAGGTTATAGCCTATTCAAGTGCACAGTAAATTGATGAGTCACTAGGAAGTTTTTACGTAGCCTCACGTAGGGTATGTTCATAAGAACATATAGGCAGGTGTAGGTATAGACCTGCCTATAAATGAACCCATTTAAGCTTCTCAAACTCATAGAAATACCTAGCGCGGGCGCCAAATCACACGAGTTTGTTATTCCATTCAGAATTAGAACGTTTATGTATCGTTTGCGAGCGGAACCATCTGGATCCACTAAAGGTGACAACAAACTGAGATTGAGTAGTAGATCCATATATACCTACCGTCCTTTTTAGAAACACATGGTGCCACTCGAGTGCAGATTCTTTTGGCATTATTTTAAAACAAAGCCGAGCAAGTATTGAACATCTGTGTGCCGTGAAGATAAATTGCTTGCGTTCAATGCTCGCTTTGATTTTAATTATAGAGTTATCGCAATGCTGTATCTTGAGCATTTGCACGGTGACTTACCGTGAAGACGGGGTTTCGACCTTACGAACAAAGATTACCGTTGCTTCGTTATTTTTTTTTAATTCTGCGAAGTGGTAACGGTGTCGTGTCCATTTGTTTTGGTTCGCGTTTGGTTTACTACCGAGCACGGAGCGCTTGCTGCGTTCACTGAAGCCGTCAAGTATGCACACGCGTCCCTATTATATCACCACTCGTTACTTTGTCTGATGCAAACGTTTACCAACCGTATGAATAAATAGATACTTATTTAGTTCTTGAATTTCACAATTTATTTCACAATTACTGTGCTAACTGCGCTGCATCTTACCATTCCGCTGTTTTCGCTTGACCTCCTAAACGTTCATAGTTAATGGTCAGATTAATTGTGTCTTTCTAGAGCTCGTTCATTTCACTGGGTATTTGAGAGGTGACCAAGTTTGCAAATAATGCAAGGCCGTGGGAAGGAATCTCGCAAAGCGTGAAGAATTCACTGATAGGTGAAATGTGACCTGAGTACTGACACGTGGGACAGCCGTTTACGCATTCTAATAGATAGGTATATGCTTATTACCGATAACTATGGGTGGGCTAGCACCGGTTTGAATGTTTTCGAGATGCTAACAAGTCGGCCGCTAAAGTAAAACTGTGATCATAAAGTTCGATAAGGTATAAAGATTGTGCCACTTTTATCGATATATGCGGTCTCCAGTATATTTTGATGACTTATTGTGACTCAAATTAATTTCAATTGTGCATTTAATCATGTCATGACATAACTAATCAAACTGCGTGATTTATGAAGGCCGTATTTGCACAATTATGATTAATTTCAAATGGATAACAAACGGAATCGCACCGCAAGTCAAGTTCATCGTTTAATTATTGTCGGAGGTTATCAGTTAATTATTAAATAAACATACTTAACTTGATACTACCAACCTAGACATAAGTGGTAGGTAAAAAGGTATAAACTATGCAAACATCAAAAAACACATAACTTAAAGTAATAATTCAAAAGATGCATTTCCAGTTTAAAATGTAGCAATGTTTTGCATTTCACGGATCAAGTTATACAAAACAAAGAAAAATAAGCATGTTTCTTTATAATCCAGAGCAAGATTTATTCGTATCGGTTTACATCGGTGATAGCCGATGAAATGTAAACCCCACGAACAGGACGAGGCACAGCGCGGCGGCAGCAACCAATGAAAGTGACAGCCTAGTAAGTACTACGAAAGTGACTCGTTTGATTTATTTACACTTGTTGGAAATAGACACGAGCACTTCTAAACTGGTGTCCACTTTACATCTGCGGCCGGGTCCGCCTCGCTATTTATATCGCTCTAGGCAAAGATCTGATTCCTTCTACGGCATACTAGAATGTACTTTGCAATTATCCGCATGTACGGTGCATTGAGACATATTGTTCGATTTCTTTGTTTGCAATCGAATGCTGGCCACTTCTTGTTTATTTCCCATATCCTCTAAGGAATATGGTGTAACACAAGCCACTTTTTACAAAGGTTACACACGAGGTTGACGACCCTTTTAAAGGCTCTTTGTTGAATAAACAATGCCACCAGATTTGTGGGTTTAAGTGTGTTTGTGGTCAGAGTTTACTGTAACCATTTTTCTTCTCTCCATTTGGCTTGAATAGGGAAGCTAAAACTATCGCTCCCATTGCACTCATAACGGCGGAAATCGAATTTCGTGGTAGGACAGGACCTAACCAACTCAATAAGCGCGTACCAGGTCAGACGCAAAACAAAGTAAATGGAGCAGAGCCACTGGTATGTACTAACACCAATGATTGAGTCCCAGAAGCGTGTGAGAGCTCAATTGAGGGTGTGCCTAATATAATCGGATGTCGCTCCCGATGCGATGGAAGGGACGGAATCGATTCGAAAGAAATCACAAAAACGAACAAAGCCGATTCCACATTCCACCAAACTTGATTATGCAAGCCATAACGAACTGGTAGCAATAAATAAAGTAAAAAATTGCGTCGCATTTTCTAACTCGGTACTCGATAAGTGCACGGTACAAGTGAATCGAACGAGTGGGCTCTCAATTATCAAAACTACCGAAAGAGAAATGGAATGCTCCATGTATTGAGTTAATTTCGATTTCCTTTTATAGAAAGTAAGTCTGTTCTGATCGTTGGGTACGCAGGCAGGTTGCTCAGCCAAAAGCGGCGTCAGACAGGAACCTGTTGCTTAGACCACAGGTAGCTCGAGCCTAGGAACTTTTATAGCCTTCAGCGAAATATTTCCAAACACCATATTTTTGTCTACCTACCTTGTCGAATTAAGTTTGTATGTTTTTAAATATATACCTATTATAAGAATATCAGACGAAGTCGCGCGTGTTTCGCTAGTTTTAATGCAAACTTGACGTCTATACTGTAAAATAATAAGGAGGAGAGATTTGATTATTTGTTTGTTTGTATTGTGTTATTATTTATTTATTTAATAGGCTCCGAACTGGACCGATTTGAAAAAATCTTTGACTGTTGGTTGGGAAGCTACATTATCCCCGGGTGACATAGGTTTTATTATATTTGCAAAAAAATTAGGGATCCTTACTAAAACCCGTGCGAAGCCGGGACGGACCGGACTCTTTATATTTTTAAAGTGCAAAAATATTCGTTAGGGCAGCTATAGTTACCTCGTGTTGTTTTTAACTTAACGCGGAAATCTTGTATTTCAGGACTAATTAAATAACCTGTAAGCATTGAATTTAATATTTTAACGATGTCGTTTTCCAACATGATGTGTGATCTGTAGTACCTATTAATTAGAACCTATTCTGGTCTGGTTTAACGGTCTTACGGAACCATTTTGCATGGGCTTAGCAATAGTGCCGTTTCTCTGATCCGTCAATAACCTATCTACATTTAGATCTCCGGTGACTAAACTTGTTCTAAGCATAACTAATTCTAATAATACTGTAACGTTAATATAGTTCGATGGCTAATTCGATTTCATGGAGAACTAAACATGCAAGTGTTTAGTTATGCTATTCTGACTTTCAGAATTTCAATAACCTACCTACATTCGTTCTGCATTATACCTATTTAAAAACTAGAAGCACTTCTCAAATAAAAGAAAGAAAGAGATAGCATCACGATTTTAATCTCCAAGCACGGTAGATCAGATCAGATCTCTTAGTACCAAGTACCTACTCAAGATTCTTCAACGATGTCTAAAGGGGCTAGTCAGAAGTACGTCCAGGTATAACATTTGGTACATACACAGATCTTGCAGCAGCAAGTATTCAGTACGTAACAGGTTGTAAACCCATCGCCGCTGCTAGAATTCTAACCGGTTTCCTTACGATGTTTTCCTTCACTGTTTGAGAGCAATAGCATTTCTGAAACGTTACGTTACATTAAGCATTAAGCATTATCTCGAAACGATATAGCTCACACTGGCTCATCCTTTAGTTGGTCGCACAGAATATTTTTCTCTGGAGAAGTGTAAAATGCTAGTAATCATCGCCTAGTGGGCACGAGCTCATACACTTTTACTCCCGTCACTTTACATATTGGTTTTATGCGTGCCAATAAAACGAAGGTAAAACTTTTGGCCATGACTACGCAACGCTATACAATATTCATTGGTGTGTGTAATTTAGGCTCTCGTCTCCGGTCACCCTCTTCCTACACACATGCTTTTGAGACAGATGTACATATATCTATGCGATGTATAAGTTCGTATATGTTGCGTGCCTATTGACTGAATTCTGGTTTGCGAGTGTCCGTGGTTTTTCATAATTATGTTTCAGTATATGGATGGAAAGGGCTCGGAATCGTTCTTCCTGGAAACGTATGGTGAAGGCCTATGTCCAGCAGTAGACTTCTATAGGCTAATGATGATGATGATGATATGGTTATATTTCAGGATACAGAAAAATAGTATTCAAGTGTTATTTAACGCGTAAATAAAGGTTCTCGAATTGCCACCTCGAACCGGAAGACGATGCGTAGGATGTCCTCCTACCCGATGGACTGACAACATTGTTAGGGTCGCAGAATGTCGATGGATAGAAACGGCTCAAAATTATTCTTCCTGAAAAACGTGTGAGGGACGCCTATGTCTAGCAGCGGACTTCTAAAGGTTGTCGATGATCATGATGAGGTATTTACATCAAAGTAGGTAGTTATTTACTACACCTCCATAAAAACTATAAGAGTAAAAAAAACAGTTCAAAGCCCGAACAAATAATCACGACTGGCAATCCATAAACTTGCAACTTGTCCCGAAAATGTAGCCCCTGTGACTGTGGTTCCCAAAAGTAACAAGACCACGATAACTCGCACAGGTATACAAACCAGACAAATTTATACATGCACTCACTTATTACCACGATTCTTCCCATAGACGTATATATCCCTTACAAACAAATAAGTTCACAAACTTCCCGACCGCAATGATAAGTTTGGCAAAGGTGCATGCTCCCTTGGGAAAAATAGCTCAGTTTTCCCCTTACCCCTAGAGTTTCCCCTCAGTGGTAATGGGCAGACGAGACACGCGGAAAGCGGCGGAAAGCGTCTGTGGCTTCCGAGTTAAAACGCAAAAACATTCTCGCGCCTGGGTACTACAGTTGTGAACATATTGGTTTGACGACCGATGTGGCGCGGCGGGCGAATGTCCGCCTGCGACGCAGAGGTTGCGGGTTCGATTCCCGCCTTGGGATAAATGTTTGAACGATCTGCAAATATTTATTCCGGGTGTTCTGGGTATTTTCTATGTATAATAAAAAAAAATATCTATGTATGTAATATAATATTGTATTAAGTATATCCAGTCATCTAGTACCCATAACACAAGCTCTGCTTAGCTTGGGGCTAGATGATGCTGTGTGGATCGTCCGGCATTATTTATTTATTTATATTTTATTTATTTTTATGTATTTTACAAAAAAAATCTAATATGTCGATGGGAGTTAACATTCCAAGGTTTACATAAGAAATGTGTGAATGTGTAGTGAATGCGTTATATATATAACTGCATAATTATATGAGCAACTCAGAAATAAACTTTACAAAGAATAGAAAACACTTCGACGGACCAATAATACGATGGTTCAATACGAATTGCAAATATCCGGTGGGCAATGTGCGGTCAATGCCATAGATTGGCAATGAGTGTCCAGTAAACAAGGAATCATGTTTCGTTCTTTGAGCTCATACACATTCACACATTTCCCCTAAACGTAGGTCTACATTAGAGAACATATTTCCACTTATGTACATTTAGGTTCGACCGTTTCCGGATGAACATTATGGTTTATCCAAAAATTGCCCAACATTAAAATATTAATTTTCAAACAAATAACCCGTGTTAAGTGTAACAAAGCAATGCCTTGCGGCAGGAATAAACATGACTTTTAGCGTTGTAAATATTTTAACACAAATGTATGTAATGGGAAAATAGTAAATTCGTGTAACTATTCAAAGGTTTCACCTTTGTATACTGAATTTCATAGAATACCTCAACCACGATCGCCCTAATTAATAAACTGACCCAATTTGGGTATTCAGGTCGGCATGCAACTACCTATTGTAACAAAATACTGCATGCTTCAAGGTTTACAATGGAGTAATACTATAGAATATGCATGGTATTCATGCTTGTGGCCATTGAAATTTAAAATGCACAAAGTAAGTTAACGCCTCAAGGGTTCTAACGTCCGGAACCGTCCGGGACCGATATTTTAGAAAAGCACGAAAACGATCTGAGGAAAATGCCACTTACGGCTACCCATCCAAATAGTAACGTTACTTATCTTAGCCGATCTATTAGGAGTAAATAAGCAAACAGGCGACGCGACACTACTAATTTGCACGTATTAATGTTGGCTGAATATGGTTATGTATGGTCATGCACGCCACGCGCCTGCCTAAAAGCCTAAAAGCATTGGAAATATTGTGTATCATTAAATCGGCACTTAGGCGCGTAATAGTTACAGCAAAATTAGAATAGAGCTCAAACCAAATTGGTACACTAACATACATTTTCGAGATTCAAGAGCTTTCATCCCTCGGTGTCGGTTCTACGGGCTATTCGGCCAGCCCATTGCCACTTTTGCTCAAAATGTCCTCAAAATCAGTAAGTACAGAACAGCAGTGACATGTCGGTGACCTTGGTTCTTCCACGGATTTCCTCATTTGAGATTATATTCCATAGTACAACTCCTAACATAGCTCTCTATAGGTCTGCATATAGTTGTGCGACTTTCTGCTTGTGTCAATAGTCGTCCACATCTCAGTACTTTTAGATCCAAGTGCTGCAGTTTATTTAAAAATTTTGAGTTATGAATATTTGCAAGCCATGATGCATACAAGTTGTTTTGCCAAATTCAGAGAAATGTGGTTTAAATAATTAAAATTGTTAGTATACTTTTATCGCTAACTGTACCTTCTACGTACGAATCGTGATCAATTTCTACCTTGTTTCATTTCAAACAATCAAAACTATTGTCCGAGGAGTAGAAATGAGCAAAACGGATGACTTTATAATACAATCCGTGTTTTACTCGGTAAAAGTATCTTCAAACAATACTTGGACGTTTCAACGCCTATTTGATTCTTTGCTTTCCCTTTTGTCAGTGTTTGAATGAATTTCGTAATAGCGCGGTTCCGGTAGAGATTCCTTATTTTTGGAGATTATGACGTGCGTGACTAGTAGAGTGCCCGCGCCTTCGTTCACGCCTGACGCAAAACAAAAGTTTATGTATATATTTATTTACAAAAATTTTATCAGTTATCTGGTTCCCATAGTACGAGTTTTGTTTATTTTGGGCGTTGACCAAGAATCTTGATTGAAAATTTCGGGGCTAGATACGTTGTACAAATTGTCTGCCAATATTTATTTATTTAATTTGTTAAAAGAGCTGATTTCGATTTAGCTTTTTACAGAAAGGTGACCTGATTTCAGACAATATAACACCTGGTTGTTATTATATTTAGCACAATAGCATGCGACTTTTTTTTATAATAAAAACTGATCATAGATTCGTACGTTCGTTTCAATATAAAACAATAGTATGGTATCGTAATATGCACAAGGTATTTCAACTCAATTCATATTTAATTCTGAAAAAAATATATATGAATAAAAATATAGACCTAAAATGCATTATCAGATTCATTTCATAATTTTACAAGCATAGCAACATTATTAATGAAACAGGCAACCTTTTAATTGTGTCGCTTTGTACCAAAGAGCCCTTGACACCTTTAAGTCTCTCTATTCACCACTCTGCCGAACCACATTTTCTAGCTACTCACTGTTTACAGAACTGCTCGTAGTATGAACTACAAATACCTATCACACTAAATACTTATAAAGTGTGGTACAGGCATTGATAGAATACTTCTTTTTTGTGATACTTTTTTTTAATTAAAGTAATACTTCTAATGTGACTTCCAACAAGGTTGCGTTAAACGTTTAACGCAAAGAATATGGATTTAACGATACCATGGAGGGGATATGAAAGCACTGTTCTTTCTCTCTTTCTCTCATAGCCAGTTACGTTTCGTACCTATATTACAGAAGTTTTACTTCAGTCGTGTGGTCTATAGCCACACTCATTTTTTTTAATTATGCAAAACAAACATTTACGTTCATAAAATAAAATTATTTTTTTATCCTTGGTGGAAATCGAAGCTGCAACACAAAAGGAAGACGTACTACTAACTGTGCTATAAGTAATTTCCTAGATCATCAGCTCGGGATTTTTTTTTTAATTTTTGTACCTACAACCTATAAATATTTACCATCTAAGCTGCATTTTATCTTTGAGTATCCAAGCAGCAGTAAGCAGATGGCCCCACTTGATGTATATATAGCTATACATGCATGACGTAGGCATCCGTGAGCCCCCACAAAGGCTTCCCAGAGCCGTAGGTTCCATTCCGTAGGAATCTTGGCACCATCCCGTAGGCACCCGAAAGCATCACATAATTATCCTGTAGGTATCCTGAAATATACACTAGCTTTGACTTTTTATCTCAGATCGCTGGCTCATATTCATAGGTTTTTAAGCTAGTTGATACAGTACACACTTTTATAACTATCATAGTGCAGGCGTCTGTTCTCCTTCATATAGTTGAAATGTTGTGTTTGAGTCATGGCGCCACGTTATCTAAACTATTTATCCTATTCGTTTAGGACTTAATTATCTGTGGTGTGTAATTATAGCTTAATCTGTGGTTGGTCAAGACGTCTATTAGCCTAATCGCTTGTGACCTGAATACAGGAACCTCTTTATTCAAGCCAAATGCACAAAATAGTTGCATCGAGGCGTTTAGCGAAAATCTAAAATATTGTAAAATACACCATAGTTTAATAAAGCTAAAGCTTAGGTAGAATCTCATGAAACTTTTTTTTTAATTGGATTTTACTAACACACGTTATGGTCGAATCTGGTAATTTTTTGATAGGTATAATTCCACATAACTTTTGAGTTTATGAGTCAAACTTTGTGGTCACACCCCACTTTAACGTGATTTAAAATTATAATTTAGATATATAAAAGAATTAAGTTTATGTTTGACTTCAAATCAACAGGAATGACATATATACACAACCTGCAACGCAGAAGGTGAAGACAACTGAGTCGTAAGACCAGGCACAAAAAAGAAACATCATCAGTATAATGTACCTACTATGCATAAAATATTTCCGCAGAAGTTAATTAACTAGCTCAAAAGGTCCATTCAAGTTTTATTAAAACAAAACTTCAATTGAATTGTAGGATAAACATAAAGTTGGAATCGTAAAGATGTTATGTTCGTCTCGTGTCGGTACTTACTTATGTTGATTGACAGGCCGCCAGATTTGCACGCTGCAGCATCCGGTCTTACCAAACGAGATTTAAGCCTGTTACTGACTATACGAGCAAGCAACTACTGAGTAATCTAATTTATGTTCATTATTTTTAAAATTTTCAGATTTTAATTTTAATCGATTATTATAATCCGAACCAATATAATTCATATTGAACACTTATATTACACGGGTATTTATCGCGTATTACCTTTTTTTATTTATTTCCCGACGTTCAATATAATTCATCTGAACATAAATACTTTCTTTCATTTCACTTTCATAAATCTAAATATTATGTTCTATTCACAGTAGGGTATTCGGTTAACGTTTATCCCAGTATCTGCGTTAGTTTCTTTGTAGAATTTATTTATTTACCTAATACTAATTAGTGATAAAAAATAAGGAATACTAAGCAAGTATAAAATGTGAGTTTAATGCTTTGAGCATAATCTGAAAACGTGATGTTGTACCAACATTGACTTAGGAATTCTAGCGCGGTTACCGCACGTGTATACCTCGGCTTATACCACAAACATAATTAAAAAAGAGCAACCGCCGTCGGTTTGTCAATAGCTTTTTGCGATCATTAATTTTGTTATACAAATGATTGGTATTTTTAGTTACTAATTAGTAAGTAACGAGCTACAGCTGAAATACGTTTGGAGTTTGTAAATAACGTAGTTGTTTTCAGTATTTTGGTGGTATATGTATATCATAAAAAATTGCAACCCACAATTAGGGTGTTCTTATATGTATTGTACCCACCCATATAAATATGTTAGGCGTAAAAACTCGAGTGAGTTGTCAACATCGACACAAACCTTATTAGGTTCCACGATGTTCTACTAACCAACATTTTTTTTTATAAATAAATATAATACAAAATACAGTACATGATATCAGTCTTTCCTATTTCTCTGTTGTCTTATCTTTTGTTTTTTTTTGTGTGATGTTTAACTATCTAACCCATATCGCATGAATAAATACCAAAGTAGGTACTAAATATCTTTATGTACCTACTGCGGAAGGAAGTTAAGATCCCAAGCGCTTTCATAGAATACCTAATGAGAACTACGGCGGATCCGATTGGATTAAAACAATGGGTATAAAAACACAAGTGAGCACTTAGATATCAGACGGAACGTAACCATTAAACCTACAGTCGCGTACATAAATGGATCCTTCATTTAAATACTTGTTGCATGAGCAACCAAAATATTAAAGGCTAAGCTTAGGTATGGAAAAATCAGCGTTGCATGTTTGTCCAAGCATAACTTTTGAACCGCGTAATCGATCTGCATGGATTAACCCCATTTTGAGTCAGTTTAGGTCATAGACTCACCTGCAAATCTTGACTGTACCAGCTGTTGGCGATGTTACCAAACGTTATGTTTGGACAGATATACAATGCCGATTCGGTCTTTCCAAGATTTTGGACATGTCTTCGCTAGTTAGTGAGTTTTCTCTACAAACTGTATTTTTTAATAGATTGCATATTGTATAAGATTGACTATTCACTGAGTTCAAACTGCCAATATTAATTGTTTCGCATTTACAAAGCTACTGAGTTCGACCGCGATCCCCTTAGGCACTCGCGGGATGGACGGCTGCAATTATGAACGTGATTGTACCTATACTTATTTGTCAACACGGTTATTACGAAACTGAATCAGTGAAAGTACTCAGGTACAACGCCCACGCGTATATAAAATTTGATTAAGCGAATTATTAATATACTGTCGCCGCCAAGATGCAATGATTATCGAGTGCAGAAAGTGTAGAAAGCGTGATTGGACCTCAACATTGCACAACATTGCATAAAAATAAATAAATAATGCCGGACGATCCACACAGCATCATCTAGCCCCAAGCTAAGCAGAGCTTGTGTTATGGGTACTAGATGACTGATATACTTAATACAATATTATATTACATACATAGATATTTTTTATTATACATAGAATATACCCAAAACACCCGGAATAAATATTTGCAGATCGTACAAACATTTATCCCAAGGCGGGAATCGAACCCATTAATTCACTAACCATTTATTCTATGCTTTTGGTCATTATACTAATTTACAGACAAACAACAGACGAAACTATTAATTCGTTTCGGAAAACTGGAATAAACGTTTTTTGCCTTTGAAAAAAATTGGCACGACTTGATCTTTTAATAATTGGTTAAATTAGGGAAACTGCTACGCGCGTCTATGCAGCGTCTACGCCGCTCTACGCGCCTCTTGTCGCTTTGCTCGTGTGTATTTTGCACCTTAGAGTAGAGTAGAGATACAATAGAGGGAATGCACTTAGCTAGAGGCAAAACGCTTCGCTCGTGCTTGGTCTCTGCCTTAAGGCGCGTGCACATTGTCTTTGTTTCATTCGTCAAGGGACCGGGACGCGGAAGCTGCGTGACGTCCGCGGGCGGAATAGATAATCACCTCATTTGTCAGCGCTACGAAAGTGAAAACGGCTACTGTATATCTATTATTTACAGTCGCCTGCACTTAGAACTATCTAACATAATTTTAAATGAAGAATGTATTTGTTTGGGTCTCCGGTTGATGGACGCATGGCAGTGTATCGTAGGGCATGTTGTTAGTGTGCGTGAATCATTGCCTTGCTAATGATTTGTCATAAGTGATAGTTACCACTGATCAACAAAGGCTCAATTCTCATAACGAAATATCATCAAATTCAAGTTCCGTGCCAATAATCTATGGTTATTTCTTTGAAACTGACATGTCAGACAGGCCCAATTTTAACAATAAAATTTTAGTTTTAATCTCGTCTCAGCTACAAAAAAATCTGTCAGTAAGTTGTAAGAAATATTTTTTATAGAATTTCTGTTATGTAACTGCCGGCGTATTCATTTTAAATGACACAAGCTGTATATCAAAAAATTGTATCGGAATCGAAATATAATTTAGTTGTAAGCACTATGAAGAACCAAATGCCAAGTGATAGACTCCAACAAAAGGTCAACGAAAACAATCTTCGAAACAAAGATCAATGAACCAGATTAGCGAACAACATAATGATTTCACGTGACATAATATGTATTGTGTCGCAATGAGTAAAAGTGAGCATCAAAATTGGATGTGCCGTAATCGTTCGCCCCTTATGGATTGAGACTAGCCAATATAATGTGGTGCCTGTGATAGACTGGTTGACGTGATATGATAACCCAATGCTGGAATAGCATAATGATAGTGAATGAACACCACGTCCGATGCACATCACTAATCAACATTTTCATTAGTCTGAAGCATTCAACTTTTGAACATAAGTATATTCGTATTCGTCTTATCCGTACTTCTAAGCTTCCACTAAGAATGGTTCAAAGCCTTTTTCATCCATTGATTTTCTGCAAGTACCAGTAATCTATAATTCTTAATAACAAACGAAGCATGCTAGTAATAAAAACAAAAATTTAAATTCAAGATCTTGTTGATTTGGTACTCTAAAAATACTGCGCGTCGTTAAATTATCTTGATGCTACTTTGATCTGTCTCTGTTATCTATGTTTACTATTTTAAAATCATATCATTGACAACACTAGTAGTTATGAACCTCTGAAGGAAAATACAATGCAAAAACACACTGAACAGGGGCTATATTAATCTTTAGCTTAGTATGTTTCAAATCAATGACTAAACTAGTTACCTACTGTCAAAAGTGGGCATATGTCAAAAAGCTAGGTGAATCTAAGCGCCTGTTCCTCGCAAGCAAGCCTAGATGTCAAATATCTTGTTTAATATCCGATAGGTGCCTCTGACCTTTTGAATCCTCAAGGATCTTCTGTTCTACGATATATAAAACTATGCAATGAGAAATACAGTTCTAACTTGTGCTCATTTTTTAGCCAAACTCAAACTGCACATTGTTAACTCAAGGAGTTTTAAACTAAAACGTTATACAATTTTAACTAAATGACTTGACAACTCAGGTGATTTAGGTCTTGCATTGAGCACAAGTAACTGCTGTTCATCTATCTCGGTGCCTGTTGAATAAAGACTCATCAGTAAGACAGTTTCAATGTCGATACCCATTTGCCCACTTCGATTTAAGAAAGAAATGAAGGCATCATTTTAATCTAAGTGTGAAATCGCTACTAAACATTTCTATCAAAGGCATAATGACTAGATGGTTTTTATATTCATGTTCACAAACACACAGTTCCATCTAAAAAGAAATTATGATCAAGATAACCGTGAAAACAACAGTTATTTTGCATTACCATCTAGTGCAATTATTATTCAAAAAGCTCAATGAGTTTTTGTTTCATCATCATTCAGCCAGCCATACACATTATGAAAATGAATGTTCGCATATTTTACGTTCATTGCTTTTATTGCAAAAAAACGCGCCTAAAACACAGATTTTATGTTAAAAAATATGTATACCTACCAACCCCATAAAATTTTCCATTAAGCCCACACGCATTATTTGGTTATGAAGATTGTAACTTTTTAAGACTTATTTTATTTTAATGGGTTTTTTCTTAAGTTGTTATTGATATCTTACATATCTGTACATAACGTCAAACCATTTGTAAAAATATTTGTTCTGACTGACTTTCATGCCTATAGACAACGCACAGACTTGAAAGGCTTGAAATTGCGTAGGAGTGTACTAAGAGATGAATATATACCTGGAGTTCGGCTCCTAAAAGGGTGCCGTGGCGGCTGCAGTTTAAAAAAATTGTTCCCACTATTTTAAAATAAAGTAATATTAGATAACTTCCGTCTGACCTGTTTTCGTGGGTAAGTAGGTAGCCAACAAAAAGCAAAAAGTGAAGGTTGTTTAAAACCAGCAGCTACGTGATAGGTGACAACCTCAATAAACGACAGCGACACGCAGCCGTAAGGACATTTCTCGTAAAAAGCACGGACTTGCAGACTTTTGCGTAACACAATGTTGACGACCGATGTGGCGCCGCGGGTAAATGTCCGCCTGCGACGCAGGAGGTTGCGGGTTTGATTCCTGCCTTCCTGAAATAGTAGAGATATTCGGTTACAGCGTTTGTATGGAAATAGTAACGACTTGTTTAACCTTAAGATAAATGTTTATACAATCTGCAATAATTTATTCCGGGTGTTCTGGGTATTTTCTATGCATAATAAAAAAAAACTATGTATGTAATGTATTGTACCTATTATATATATCAGTCATCCAGTACCCATAGCACAAGCTCTGCTTAGGTTAGGGCTAGATGATGCTGTGTGGATTGTCCAGCATTATTATATGTAACTCCTGCCTCGTAGATACAAAGCGGCTGGCGCCAACTGGCATTCTTGTGTCGGGAGCAACTTTCATGAATAGTTAACCGACTAGTTCAGCTATAGTAGGATTAAGCTTTGCAATGTAAACATTAGGTCCGATCGAGCGACGAGATTCTACTTACCTTTAGGAATAATACAGATGATGTTTGATTCATGAGCGAAGATTGTCTTTGTAAGGCTACTTAGCATATCAGTCCATGTGCGTCAGTATATAAATAGAACGTTTATTCAAACTACCATAGTACAAAATAAAGTACTACATAATACAGAAAAAAACTAGTGTAAAATTAAAAAATCAAGCTTAAATTTTAATTAGGTATAGTTAATTTAACACTTACGGATGTATTCAAAATTGGCTCCATGTTTAAAAATGGAATAATGTGGTAAAACGGTCTGAGCTCGGCATTATGCTACGTCAATATATAAACTAAACTCAAATGTTGTATTACATTTTAAAACAAAAGAATAATGTACGCATCACAGTAAGCTTCCAATATTGATATTTATTTTTAAATTTCGAATTACTTTTTGAGCAGAAAGTTTTACTTATGAACTGCGGTTTAATAAAAAAAATATTGAACAGACATCAAAAAAGAGGTTCTCAAGTCAGTACTTACCTATTTTATGCATTCATCAACATGAAACTTCACCGATCATCATTTACTTTCGATGTTGATTGTACACATTTTTTTTCTCGTGTTAGTTTGATGGAGTAGCTAGAATAATCTTTCATTAGAAGTGCGATCCCTCTGCCTGCCTAAATCCAGATCTGTCATGTCTACGACCAGGCAGTCACTCACTTTCGCCAGTTTAGTTTATTAGTTGCGTGGTGACTATGGAAAATGTATGATACCTGTGTCAGGTACGCGTTACCTACTTTTATTGGACCGAGCTTATTTATAAGCTAGTTACTTTTAAAGGCTATGTTTTTTTTGTTATATGTTTGTGTTAGAGAACCAGAATGTATCATCTTCTATCGTTCTCACCGAACCCATTCCATCCAAAGGTTGTCCGGGAGAGATTGCTTTGAGCGATAAGACCGCCCATTGTATTCCACTGTGTTATTTTTGTATTTTTTTGTGTGTTATATGTAAATTCATAATATGTGGTGTGCAATAAAGTGTTTTCTATCTATCTATCTAATGTATTAATGCAGATTATTTTTAAATTTATTTATTTTATTAATCTAGGTCATGATGGGATATAGAGACAATAACAAGCGGAATAATAAAAAAGTTTTTTTTTAAATACAAACAAAGACATAGATGTATTTAAATGACAAGACATAGATATAAACAAGATACCACACCGTTGCTAATCAGTTATAAGTTAGAAGTAGATATAATTAATGTTTAAAAAGAAGAATGTGATTATTTTTTTTATTGAATTTATTTTTGGATGTGAATATGTTTATTTAGATACAATAGAATGTGGCACTCTTGGGTTTATAGTTTAAAAGCATTTTGCTATACCTTGCGTCACCCTTACTCAAATTGGAATAAATTGAGATAGTGACTATATCGTAGATACAAAATATTTTGCTCGCCACTTTTTAAAATAAATAAATTAACATCGGCAGTCATTCACACTGATTCCCGTAGCGAGTTTGTACTATAAATAAAGAAATAATATATTTGCGGATATTTTACACAACATCATTATAGCCTCAAACTAAGCGTCTATTTCCGATTGTTCCTACCCCCAGCGTTCCTACTGGGAACAATGTACTCTGGGAACTAGTTGATACATAATACATACTTAATAGATACGGAAAAACACATCATTATTCATCACTCCAATGTTTGTTCTCGGTGGTACAGAACCCACAACCTGCAGCACAGATGGCAGAACTTCTTCCAACTGGAGGTTTCCGTGTTTTGGTTTAATTAAATATTTAACACCCTTGCGGTATCTAGTTCAATCTATGACTGTGGCCAGTACCTAATTGCCTAAGAAAGTCCAACCTACGTCTTCAGCCCCCTGTAGTTACGGTAGTGCAATTATCGAAGTGTCGGGCGGCAATCACTCCGAAACCAATACCGTTTAGCTATTCGATACAACCAGTTTCCTCTTAGAGTTTAATTAATTAAAGCAGTAAAGGTCGTAGTCCATCTCATTTATAGAGCCATTAAAAATAACCAAATAAATGAAACAGTAACGATCTGCGACACAGTATTTTACTTCTGCCAATTTACGCTGCCAATTATTGTTATTTGCCTGAAAAATTATGTTCCCAAATAAAGACTTTTTTACTTAAAAAAATAAAAAAGTATAACTCGAAATTAGGCCATATTTATTAGTAACAGGGTTAGTGTACATCTTGTTTCGTGCTTAAGATGCAGTTGACGAATTACCGGAGTTCGACTGAAATAAAACACAAAATTTTAAATAAAAATATAACAGCTTCTTGTATAAGTATTCCCAACAAGAAAGTACTTATAAAAGTACAAAAGCATTTATAAAAGTAACTAAACATTAAATACGTCAGTAAAAACGTTTACCATTATAATTCAATGTAAAACTTTTAATAACTCTCCATAAACTTAACGGACTCTCGTTTCGAACAATCAAGTAAAAGTTTATGAAGCCTTTTTACAAGTACTTAGGTCCTACATGTCTTAAATAACGTAGATTACGAGCGAAAATACGATAAATGTAAAATTAAAATAACTACATGTTCATTACATCTGAAAATAAATACTGAATCGTTAAACTACAGTTTAACTAAACAACAACGAAATAATAATATTTTAATAAATACACTACAACCTTACATGACAAGTATATTTAATTTTGGGCTGGGATTTTTCCTTTATGAGTTAAAATTATGGTATAAACTTATTTTTAAGTTTATATCGTAACTTTCATAGTCAGAACTCCTTTAATGTACAACCACATTAATCATTTTAGTATCCAGGCTCTAGTGAGAGAGTTCTAAAGCTCACATGTAGGCCTCTCATGGCAACACCTTAAAGACTGCGAAGTATCCGAAACCAGGTAGCGTAAGCGTACGAGCCTCTGCTGGTAGTACTACGGTTCGTTTCTCATATAAACTCACCTTATTGACCAGTGGAAGGCCAAGGATAAGCTATTTGAGCCATATAAAGGAGAAGGTGGCTGTCATTTCGTACAAGGAGGTAATTAGAAAGAGCGAAATTGCATCAAACCCTCGACAAGCTCTTTAATTTAAATAAAGAATTGACCAGTTTAAACTGTCAGTGTAACCAATGAAATAAAGAGTTATCTGACAAGCAACGATCCTTAGTAATACTAACGGATGCTTGTAAGTTATTGGAATTGGGCATAAGTCGACCTACATTTATACTACGAGTAATGTTTTTGATGGGTATGTTAAATATGTCACTTGTATACGGCACGTAGCACAATCGAACACATGAAACTCTTTGCCGATTTATTATATAATCATATTTGATATTAAACGGGCTTGGGAGAGAGCGATGCTGCGAGTTTCACTACGTGAGAGAATCAGAAATGAAGTGATTCGTAAAAAAACCTTCCCCGACATAGCACCGGAATCAGCAAGTTGAAGAAGCAAATCGACAAGTTCGATAATAACAACAACGAACCGGAAAACGAAGCATAGGATTATTAGTAGTCGAGCTCTTTGTGAATGGCTCGTCCGGGGAAAAATGGTTGCCACCATGCAGCTTATTGTGTTTCGGTCTGAAGGGTGTGGATGCCGGTGAAATTATAGACACATGAGGCTTAACACCTGTATGCCTCAGGTTGATTGGCGCTGAGCAGTGTATCATAGGGCACGTTTCTAACTAACGCGATCTACGACGCAATACTATAGTAAGCGATGGTAACAACTTAACATCAGTTGAGCCATCTGCTTGGTCCAACAGCAAGTTGATGGGCTTCTAGGCTTGGTCGCGAGGAACTGGCGCTTAGATGCACCTAGATTTAAGACGTTTCAAGATGATCCCTGCGGATATTACTGAATAAATGATTTTAACTTTGACTTTGAGTTGTATAAATAAAAGGACGCTCCCATCCAATGTACCTATGATATTGGTCGGTGGATGAAAAACTCTACTATTATTAGTAGAAATAGGTATATCAGTAGTATGGGGAAGACCTACGTCCAGCAGTGGCTGAAGTGATTGTAATTTTGAATGACATTTATTTTATGTGATCAGATTATATTTTAGAATCTAGAGAGCTCAATCTCATCTATCCATCCGCTCTTACTAATACAAAAATGTGAAAGCTAAGATGTATGGTGGTTTAGATATTGGATAAACGTAAGCAAAACTGCGGGCAGAAACTAGTGTTAAATAAAACTTAGAAGTTAATGTTTGAAATTCCCCTCGCATAATCATTAGCATGTAGATTATTGTAGATAATGCGTGTACGCATTTAAACTGTGCGTAGTAAATAATTAACTGTACGTTTGTACTACCTAATAGCTTGGTATTGAGTACCTAGAGTACCTACGGACATACTTGACCATATTCGCAAAAAAAATACTATTTTAGAATCATCGACAAACAGTGTTACAATATTTATTTTTGAGATAAACTACTGATTTTCTATCATCATCCTTACATCCGCCACATTTAGACACATCTATACCACTTTTAAGAATGTTTGTCCTGGCTGACTAACTGACATATAGATACTGACACGGCAGAAAGGAATTCCCGAAATTCAACTCCTAAACAGGTACAGAGGGAGTTAAAGTTTATATGAAAATAACCTTCTATACCTAAAACAGTCCCTGTAAGCAACCATTCAGATTGGAGTCAAAAAAATTATAAAATATCTATCATTGCAAACTCTTTTTTGTTGTACTTTTTAAATACCTATTCCATTAAATAGACCAAACAGTCAAGGTGACTTTAAATTTTTTTAGATGTCCATATTACCCAAGCCATAAAACGAATTGTAGGGATTCGTTTTCTGTCATCTTTGGAAGCAACATTGTATTTTCATTTTAATTGTTTTTCTAGTGTTATTTTAAGTTCTGATGGGTTATATTGGTGGTATTTTAACCATCATTACTTGAGGTCTTAGCACAAGTATGAACAATTGAAATGAAAGTGTGTTATGAGGCATCCTGATTTGAACGAAAAATGTTTCCCTTTGGTTTTGAAGAAAAACGCCATCTTTTTCTTTAAAACCGATGACGGGTGACTTTACTTTTTTTACCGACTCGACTTGACTAAAATGGCAAAATTGTCCGCAAGACGGACAGAAGCCACAAAAAAAAAAAAAAAAACGAATTGTATCGTTGTTTCAACCACGGTATGGAAGGTAAACAACACTCCTCGCAGAACTGTTATCATGCACAAGTATTTTGTTCTCTCCGCGCATGTTTTGATTGCATCTAACGGAACGTGGTACAAAATGTGTTATATCGTAAACAAACATGAGTAATTGTGCAGTTATTCTTCGCAGTCTTACTTTATAGGCAGAGCTCATTCCTTTCTTGTTCTGTATTTGGTTGTACATCAGCATGGCAGTAAGACATTAGGATTCTTAAGATATGTTATTTTATCCTAAGCGCTATTACTATTAGCATACATTTTATTTACACAGTCAACTACAGTTTCTTGGCCACAATATTGTTTTGTACACATATTATGTGTAAAGAAAAATATACGATAAGCTGATAGAGCTTTACTTACTCATGGGATGGAGAAAGCTCAAAATCGTTGTTCATGCAATTTGTATTTTTCCGACAGACTTATGATGATGCTAATACTTATATAGAGATAACGTTTAGGTCAGCCTAATGTAGGACGTAGATAAAGCGACGATCTGCGAAATTTCCTGGGAAAAACCGGGCTCAGCAGCGGGAAGTCAAAGTCAAAGTCAAAAATCATTTATTCAGTAATATCCGCAGGGATCATCTTGAAACGTCTTAAATCTAGGTGAATCTAAGCGCCAGTTCCTCGCGACCAAGCCTAGAAGAGGCCTACGTCCAGCTGTGGATTGATAGGTTGAAGGTTATGATGTTTTTTTATGCTACTGCTGGTGGAACAAGCATATGATGACGATGAACTCATTAAGCGGGTAAGTGCACAGCTATCTCTGGAACACTCGGCGTTCCAGGTGGGAATGCCATAAACAATCTCATCCCAGAATGCACTTAACGGTTCGCACACGATTATTTGGTTTTATCGACAGAAAATTTGCACATGATGTTTAATAACAAACGGTACGGTGTTGCTATTTTGCTTTGCCGACTAAAGTACTGAAGCATCGATCATGCGTTCCTATACAGCATACTCTCGTGGGTATCGGGTATTTTTGAACATACACAGGTAGGTCTTCCGTCAAATAGTTTACATCTTTTTTAGCTATGTTTGCTCGACAAACCCTTGCATTTTCTCAGATAGCAATTCATTACACTGTGTGCATAGACTTACAATGTATGTAGATTTTTATGCAGATATGGGTATACGTCAGTAGAAAAAAACATCGACTTTGATCCCATGACTATTTTTGCTTCACTATTAGGTACGTCTACCACCGTCTGATGCCTAACGCCAAGTGCCTGATGTTCTCAGGTTTCTATATGGACTGTTCCTAGATATACTCAATATCTTTTGGGTATTTTTATGGCTCAAAGGCCGCATATTTATCAAGCAATAAAGGTATTTACTGAATAGCGGCCTCTTCAACTAATATGGTAGATAGTGAAATGGTAGAATATAGAACAAGTTAAAGACATTCCATGAAAGCGTCGACACTCTTTGTTCCTGAAACAATCGAGAGTCTATGATAAGTGGTGGACAGAACGCGAGCGGATTCTTGGGACTCAGCTCCCCGAGACGTCAATATTGGTTTGTATGGCTGCAAACAAATGCCGCCATACAAACCAATATTGACATTCTTTGTCCGCTCACTGACGGCTAATCTCTTTGAAAGGCATACTCTTTTGTTAGAGCCTCTTTGATTTAATCTTCCACGCATAAAATATTAGAACTTTAGTACCCAATATACCTGTAATAAATATTATATAGCCAGTTTATGAAAAGCTCTATCTTCAAGATTAGAGAGCTTTTACATTTTGTGGTTTGTAAGGATTTGTGGAGATAGAGGCTTGTATCTGGAGATTATGTTCACTAGTTTTT
Source organism: Electrophaes corylata (assembly GCA_947095575.1). Classification (NCBI taxonomy): domain Eukaryota; kingdom Metazoa; phylum Arthropoda; class Insecta; order Lepidoptera; family Geometridae; genus Electrophaes; species Electrophaes corylata. The sequence goes on along the minus strand of OX352711.1, from coordinate 8,480,861 downwards.
CCTTCCCGCTTAGTTTATACCTATTCTTATTATTTGCTCGGATGGAGTTTAATAATCCAAATATTTTTAGACTATTATGTATGTAATACGTGACAGGTTGACAGACGAATACTAACTGGTTTCCACACGATGTTTTCCTTCACCGTTTGAGAGTACCTACTGGCATTGCGCACATAATTTTTTTAAACATAAAAATCCATTGATGCACGACCGGATTTGAACCCACGACCTTAGCAATAAACTGTTGAGGTTTATGGTAAGGACATTTTCTCAAAGCTCAGGGTGCATCAGGCTTATGAATTTGAAGAGACAACTGATTTAATTTGAAAATAGATTTTCCGAAACAGGGTTACCACGTAGTTTTGGGTAACAAAACAAGGTGTCTATAGGTTCGGCCGGTCCACTTTCTTGCAGTCGTGTGCCGGGTGATGCGTGCGCACTAAGTCGCGTGGCAACATTCTGTTCACACACATATCTATAGATACTATCACATAATCTAAGCCTCTACACAGATATGGCTAGAAAGCGTCCCACAGACATGATTTGTCTGGGACGTCGGGAACTTTATATCAATAGAACGAGAAAATTACCTAGTTGCAATGCCGCGATAATTTTACTAAGAACTCAGATGCACCTTGATTAGATTAAATCGATTCAGCAAAACGTAATTAGTTTTACTTCCATAGCTTTCACATGTGATTGGTATTATCTGCAAGCGTTTAGAAGCGTTATAAGTAAGGTACCGTGCTATACTACTAACTAGACGCCTATATTTTGATGCAATGTTGAAAAGATGACACGGATTTAGTCTTGTTTATTGCAGTAAACATAATTACTGAGTCACGATTACTTACAATAATTTACGATAATTACAAGAAACACATTGAGAAAAACCACTAAGTTTGACAGTGCGCTAAGTAGGCATGGTCCATTTAGACTCACTTCATTATTGATCATTTATTGACATTGCAGCGAATCTTTATTTTTATATATTTAAAAAAAAAATATGCATTGTTTCAAGTCACACTCGTTAAAGTATACCTAGTACCTGTCATGGAAATAACTCTTCTGCCCCCACCCTTCTTACGGACAAAAATTCATTCCTCTTCACGCAGATATATGACCGGTCAATTTCTAAGTTCATGTAAGTTCATGTAGCGACATTTTTCGGTTTCCTACATAACGGGTAATTGACCTAGTTAGGTATTCATAATATTACTGAAAGATAACTTTGTGTATTTTTGTTGCAGACTTACAGTGGGCGAGCTCAAGCGCCCGTTATAATGTGACCGGCGCACGACGCGCTCTTTCCAAGGTAAGCTCCACTCTCCTTACGAGTGCAATTGACTGTCTGGCTGTGATAAGGAACGCATACCTCCACGCATTCACAGGGCGTAAAAACACCAACCCCGATAGCTGAAGGTGCAGGCACACCGAGGCAAAGGGATATTCATTTTTCACAATATAACCAATTCAAGATACCTACCTACCTAAGTTATTACCCCTTATACAGCAATCCTTTTTCCTCAAATTCACCTGTCAGTATTTCGACGAAGAATAGAATAAACTTCACTTTTGCATATCAAAGGCAATAATTTGTTGAATTAATATTTTAGGACCTATGTAGACAATCAATGAATTTCAATACATACATATTTTAATTTTTAATTTATTATTATCGTCATCAGCCCGAAGACGTCTACTGATGAAAATAGGCCTTCCTATAAACTTCCAGAAATAACGTCTATGAACTTTCTAATTTACCATCTTCCCGCGATCTTCACACTGTCGTTGGTCGATAGGTCATCGTCGGTATCCCACGATTCATCTTCCAGTTTATGGCCGTCATTCGAGAATAATTATACTCTAGCGGAGTTCGGTTCTACTAGCTTTAGGTATACATATATCTTGCCTAAAGTGCTAATTCTGAGAGCTGAATATGTGACCCTGGTTCTTCTACGAATAATTGCAAAGAAATGGTTATAGTACAATAAACATACCGATTGATAGTCTCAAAACAGCTTTACAACCTAATTCCCCTTCATTTGAATCATATGGTTATGTCATCATCATCATCAGGTCATTACTCTTGGGGTTCGCTGAACTTTAATATATCACTGCAATCCCTCTGATTTCCACTTATACGAATGAGGATCGAACTCACTGCATTATCCTGGTTCAATTTGTTATACTGGCAAGTGATGTAAAATGTTTTTAAATGTGTATGCGCTCTTTGAATAACAAGCCACTGAACGAATTTTATGGTAATACTTTCGGATAACCTTTAAACACCAGTCTGCATATTATTTTAAAGTTTTGTACCTTCCCATGTTCGAAGCCACAGCTGAGGAAATTTAGCTGGATCACTCTTAGGACATTATATATTTATTTTCTATTAGAATGCCATATTATAGGTATAGGTTCCTATGTAAATGTGTTAAGGTGTAGAATATATATATAGGTATAGGTGAGGTAGGTAGTTATGTGCGACTAATTCATCGACGCGAGAAATTACAACTAGTAAATTGTGTTGTGGTTCCCACGTTTATGACGCATTTGGCATGCCCCCAATATTTTATACTATACATCAACGTAGGTACAAACATCCATTTTTTTATCAGTTCTTTGGATCATTATAATATTTTATCAGGAGTTATACGTCCTCAAGACGTTTATAATCAAACACTCGAAGTGTTACAAATAGTAAACTTAGCTAAGTTCACCAAATAGATGGGTAAACGCTAGTGGCCTTATTAAGAGAAGTGTATCCCTCTTAGTGTAAAAGCTAGTGTGGTACGAGCATGTCATGAGGAGGGGGGAAATCATGTAACCAGGAGAGTGATGTAGTGAGTAGACCAAAGAAAAGATGGATGAACTGTGTAGTGTAGATGATGACATGGATAAGAAAGAAGTGAGCACGGATATGGCGTCAGCCGTGATATCCGTACTTCGGAGGGGAGTGGAAGAAAATAATATGTTGTGCCGACCCCACATAAAGTGGGATAAGGGCATGAAGATGATGAAGATATCGGTATCAGGTAAAAAATGTCGTCACCAATAAGAAAATTCTATTCAAAAGCCAAATTTCTGATGTTCGAATGTAGTAACGCAGTTCTCTAGTAGCTATCGCAGCGCGGCGCGGCGATGCATTGAGACAGAGTGCCGACCGTGAATCCGACTGATATATTGTTATTCACAGCGAAATCTCTCGCCGGCCGCTTCCGTCAAACGTTTCCCTTCCAAAAATACAAGATTATTCCACACAGCGCACCGTCTCGTCTCGGTCTCAGGGCACGGTTCGCACGCTCTTTACTGCCGCGAATAAAGTTCGGTAGGTATTGCCAAAGCGAAAACCACCCATCATGTGAGACTTTTCGTCTCCAATTAAAACACAAAAAGTATTGGCCCTTAGTCAAAGCGCGCTCGGAATATTTACCACTATTCGTTTTGTTGTTACGTAAGCTTTAAGCTTCGAAGATTGATGCTACAGACTTTTTGAGGATTCGACTAGAGTATTTTGTGATCACAATTTATGTTTTTGGTGTAAAGCCATTTTGAGAATTTTCATTCGAATAACACTGACTGGTATGGTTCACCTAGTACATCATGGTTACGTATACCTCAATGAGGTAGGCAAATAGTCCTAAAAAAAATTACAGAGTTTATAAAAAATCCAAACCCAAAATATGACGATTTATTCAGTGGAGTTTTTTATGAAGGTTTTGTCCTTATGGTATGGTGGTAGGTATGGTAGTAGGGAAGACCTACTACCATACCATATTCCTGCTGCCAAGCAGCAGGGGGGCCGGTGAAGTTACAGGTATCACCTTTATGCCTCAGTTTAATGCACGTCGGGCTGTGCATCGTAGCTAGGTTCCTAATGTTTGCGTGGCTTGTGAGGCCACGCTTGGGCTATAAGCTTATTTCATCAACAAATACCTAAACTAGTTTAAGCCAAAAAAAAATCAGTGTTTTCATCCAAGAGAGAAGAAGTAGGTACTTGTTTAATTATTATAGAGGTAATAAAAAAATCTAAGCAAATAACATAACAGCTCAGTAGGTATGTAGGTAGATACTAATATATATAGTGCAGCATAAATAAATCAAAGATTATAAGAAAGATGAATGGGAGTTTAAAAATAAACACCGTATGGCGAGTGTCTCCAGCGGAGGCCGCCGAGCTACGCATCGGAATTAAATATATGTGATAATAATATAGTGACGCGCGTCACCTGGCACTCAAAAACCCAAAAAAATCGAATCCTATTCAATATATGTTTGGAATTCGACGTTCCGTAATTCCCATACAATTGTGCCGAAATATCGGGAAACAATTAAACTCAAAAAAGTCTTGGTAACTATACGGAATATTTCTAACAGAAATATTGATCAAAACCATGAGAGTTTGAAAAATATTAACCAGCTGCCACAATTCAGTTGGTAGTAGCTCTGCCTTCTGCACTGTAGGTTGTGGGTTCGATCCCCACCGAGAACAAACAATCGTGTAAATTAAACACAGATGTTCTGTGTCAGGGTGGGTGCTCTGTGTCTGGATGTTCTATCGTACTCTATGTACCAATGTATTTACAAAAAAAGTATTTAAGTATTTTATCAGTTTTCTGGTACCCATAGCACAATCTTTGCTTAGTTTGGGGCCAGATGGCGTTGTGTCAAATGTATGTTCGTATTTATTTATTAATTCAATATTTGTGATACATTTCAATTGATCTTTATCTTTATGTAAATAAATATGACTTGTTGTTAGTTTTCTTCAGATAGGTAACAATATCAAAAATATTAGAAAGAAGGAACTAGCCAGCACAAATAAGCTTAGCGTATGAGAGCTTAATTTTAGTCTGCAAACTGAGAGGCACGGGCCACACCCACGCGAATGTAGATGCGTTTGATCGATGGCAAGCTTAATCAGGTTTAGGCAAGTCAATATCGGCATCCGAAACTAGCGAGATACTGGTAGATAGTGAAATGTCACGCCCGTGGCAAACAAGTCAGCAGTAGGTCGTCAGCTGCTGACACACTTGCCCATGAGAGTGACAGAAATGCTTGCTGCGAAAAACGATTTATAGTACAATTACTATTTATGTCTTCATGAACATGTTGATAAAAGCTGGTTTCTGTTAAACTTAATGGGGTTAAGTAAGGTTATAACGATTATCGTCTTTTTTAAATCGACATGCGTTGGTAGTTGGCACTCAACAGCAAGAGCGTTATACGCACTTCCTTACTAATTTCAGACACAATTATTAGTTCCAAATAGCAATAAAAATCGACTTTAAAAATAATCTACCTCCATTTAGCACGAATGACTCACTTGGAAACTCTTCGCACCAAGCATCTAAATGATTCTCACTCTTAAATCGTAAAGGCTCTATCAGTAATTTTAAATTTACCTTTGCAGGTTAGAAAGAGACTATAGATAAAACAGTTGGTACAGTTGATAGTAAACTTCATAATCTATTCGGGTAATAATCAACACAAAGGCACAAAAGCAGTACCTACTATCAAGTTCTTGAATTTACCTAATACAAATTAAGCTGCTTACACCTTAATGTTAAATCCAGATAAAATTTCTCAAATTCCACAGTTAAAACAATGTTACATTATCGTTAGAGGACATTGTCCTCCACTAATAGGAGTATCACCCATTATCCTTACAAACCGTGACCGACCACGTTCAAAGCTCCTGTAGTCTGGCTGGTTTAGTCCGGGCTTCAACTAGATTTCTATTATCAGTGTTTATTTGTATGAAAATCTACCCCAGGAAAGATTAATGGGCGGACATCGTAAAAATCGCGGGAAGTCGGTGGATAAAGAAAACAGTGGATTTTTTGTGCGGATGATGCTGATAATAAAAACAAAAAACACATTACTAGAACACGAACCACAAGTTGCTCTGGCTTTAGCTTAAGTTTGTGTATACCAAAGATAATAGGTGGTGTAAGAATCCGGGTCTGAATCCAGGACGCGCAGGGAAACCCAGCTGTTATCTCCAGCCTGTGCCGTATCCAAGTGTCTTTGTTTACTGTTGACACGGTCATTAAGCCAGGAAGCAACACTCTCATTAGTATTAGTTTGTAGTAGAATCGTGACAAGTGGCAGCAAACACGACCACTATACCTGTAACGGTGGTTTGAGCTTTTTTTGTCTTTCGAGGACAAAGGAAGAGTCACATTACCGAAGTATTTTAGTTATCTACAAGATACTAACTTAGATTTTAGAGCACTATGACCAAACAGAATAGTCTCTCTACTCATATTTCACATAATACATAATAATATACATACACAAATTAAAGCTATAAAGCTAATACAATGGTCATTTTATTTAAATAAACTGCTATATGACCAAAAAACATTGAAATATAAATTATTAGCAAACCCCCCTCAAATATGGAGGAGGTCTATGTCCAGTAGTGCACATATTAATAATAATAATAATGGACAATCCACACAGCATCATCTAGCCCCAAGCTACGCAGAGCTTGTGTTATGGGTACTAGATGACTGATATCCTTAATACAATACATTACATGCATAGATATTTTTTATTATGCATTTTTTTTTTATATTTAGGCTGATGTCGACGTATGACGAGACTTTTTCAATGGTTAAAAACTGTTAACTTAGTTCTTAAATTTTAGAATAAGTAATCTATACAAATAAATAAAATTGAAGTGTCTGTTTGTAATATTAAAATAACCGCTTTTTACTACATGCATATGAATGTATATGCGATACATATTCCAAAATAGCATTTTTTAAAATTTTTGTCTGTCTGTCTGTCTGTCTGTCCATTTGTTCCGGGTAATCTCTGGAACGGCTGGACCGATTTCGACGGGACTTTCACTGGCAGATAGCTGATGTAACAAGGAGTAACTTAGGCTACTTTTTATCCCGAAAAAATAACGGGAACGGGAAAAAACTGCCACGCGGGCGATACTGCAAACGACCTCTATTTTATGCCGTATTAACGCCATCTGTTGGCAACATCGAGTACTACTTAGTTAAGATTTGTAAGTAAAAATGTTTACCGCCCAACAAAGTGGGCACGGGTCAGCTAGTTAGTAAATAAGTACTAAAATATTTTATATCAAAGCATAGAACAACTAGTTGTTACACCACTTTCATATTATGGCCATATTTATAGCACTTTGTGACCTGATGTTAATAGTTTTATGTCTTCATTTAAAAGTCATAAAGCAATCTGGTTTTGTTTACGGCATGTGTGACGGCCGCGAATAGTGTGGCTTTACCTAGTTCCTTATAAATCGACTAACGTGTAGTCATAATGTTTCATAAAACGGGTGTTATAATCGGGCCCACTCCTGAAAACTTCGGGGTGCTAAATTATCCATCATAAAAATATTATTATCTATGGTAAGTATAATAAAAATGTTTATTTACGCTTACCTAATAATAATGTAATAATGTCAAAATACAGTATGAAGTTCGGCATTCTCTAAAGAGGTAAGCTATATAGGTAGGTATATATATAGGTAAGCTGTGTGTTCTTTCGCACAAGACACTCGTACTTCACCAACTCAGCATAAAACTAATACCGCTGGAAGCAGGTTTTTAGTGGTAGGTATACCATTAGCCACAGTAGGTACCCAAGCACTTAATATATCAGTGTTCCTTTAGGACTGGTATTATACAGTTTGTGTTCGTTTTTTAATACTTAATACTGGACAATCCGCACAGCATCATCTAGCCCCAAGCTAAGCAGAGCTTGTGTTATGGGTACTAGATGACTGATATACTTAATACAATACATTACATACATACATATTTTTTTAATTATACATAGGAAATACCCAGAACACCCGGAATAAATATTTGCAGATCGTACAAACATTTATCCCAAGGCGGGAAGCGAACCCGCAACCTCCTGCGTCGCAGGCGGACATTCGCCCGCTGCGCCACATCGGTCGTCGTTCGTAGTTTTAGTAAATGTTGTGGCATCAATGCTTGTGGCTTTGACGACGTGTTGTCATCTGCCGCCGCTTGTCTTGCTTGCGTCTGGTCACGTATCCTGTTTGAGTCAAGGTTTAAGCATAAATCGGCAGTTACCTAATATGCAAATATGGCCGCGATCGTGGCAGTCCAGTTAGCAGGCACTTTCTACCTGCAATTGCCATTACCACACAATGGTTGTGTTGGCTATCGGTGACACGATCCTTGTAAACACTATCAAGAAGTTCAATGTTACGACCGAGACCATCAATAATACTAATATAATAGGTAGAATTGGAGGTATCCAAAAATCACATCTAAAAGTGTATTATATCATAACAGATATTTATAAACTCAAATTCGGAGGGGCGGATCACAAGCGTCGAAGGACTGAACTTAACAATTTTTTTACAAAAACGTCATCAAAATAGTTTATTATCGAATGGAGCAATAAAGGAGCAAAATGTCGGAAGCGCCACATATCTAATGACACAAAAAACGTAAAAGATAATAATAAAGTGGAAGTTCCGTTACCTAATGATAAGAATGCGAACTAAGACAATTATCATATCAATATTAATACGTATTATCAAAAATATTACAACTACCTATGTAAAATCCGCAAGAGAGTGTATTAGTGAAAGGGATTTCAAGCGAAACAGGTTTACACGGAAACAGGATCAGAAATCTTTTGAGAAGGCTTAGCAAGACACTTAACTAATTTTTTTATAAATAGCTCCATAGGATGCTCGCATTGATGTATTCTGATATAAAGACGTATGCTGCAACGCTGCGCTGGTGCAATTCTAGGAACATGAGAGTTTACACCTATAGAGTGATGGACGCAGCGCGATTCCACATAGAATAACTATTCTAAAGGTATTGCACTACAGTCTCAATTTGCACGATAACGTTAGATATAAAAACAACGATGTCAAAAAACGACACCTGCCTAAAAGTTCGTTGTAAAACATCGTATGATAACAACCTATACACCTGCCGATTCTCTAAGGTGGCACACGATTACGAAGCGTGACGATAGAAAGTAAGGAACCCTACTCCCCTCACCCATTGCCGTTAATTAAAGTGCACGAATGTATTAAAGGAAGTGGACTGAGTCAACCTAATGCAATGGGAATACATCGAGCATAAACAATTATGCTACCTCGGCGTGTTAATCGATGCAGATAGCCGAGTGAGCTCGCTAGTCAATCGAGAAGTACCAAACGTTTAAGTAATTAATGGCCCTTTTATCTCTGTTCAATAACTCGATACTCAGTACACACACACCGACCGCACCGAGTATTCCGAGAACCACTCGACTTCGACTGGTGGAAAGCTATTTGTGTGCAACCCTGCGCCGACGCACCTCTGTTCCGCAACGTCTTCTCGCTCACGCATACATGTCAAGGTAGGGTTCAATATTCGAGGATTCGGTGCGTGGATAATAATACATCCGACGGAATACCCGAGGTGTGTCCGCTGCATGTAAGTAGGTAAACAGAATCTCATTAGGTCAGACGCGTCTCGCTCGTCAAAACCGTGAAGGGTGAAAATATTGAGTAATACTGCGAGATTATGCCGCTTTCTAATCCTTTTAACAGACAGTAAGTGTGAAGCGGTTCAATCAAGCACCCATTGAAACACGGTTAATTCCCATGTCGTTTCCGCGTGCGCGTGCGGCGCCGGGAGATCATTGCCAGATGCCGATAGATCGCGCGCGACGGGGTCAACAGCCATTGCCCTTGTTCTGCGCACTAAATTATATATTCGTACCTACGACGCCCATAAACGTGTGCTGAGGTCAAGGGAAATAACAATTTCCAGTTGACAATAACTTGCCGTTACGCCTGCAGGTCTTATGCAATGATGTAATTGCTTGTAACTTATCTAATGAATATAAGATTGTAATAACTGACAATAGGTGTGAACCTTATAGAAGAACTCTTTGATTTCATCAACACCATCATGGGTAGGTACCTAAAATGGAGGTGTTTCCTGTAGATAATCAAAATCCACTAATAGCGGCGCCCTATTCCCGTGCCAAGACTTTGGTTTACTAAAATTCTGCACTATTAACTTAAGTAGATGAGTGTAAACAAAGCATCCTGGATATTCGGTAGTCTTCGGTCCACCTTGATCAAGATTTTACTTAGGTACCCACAGATGAATAAACTGTTCAATACAAGCATAATGTTGTTAGACTTATCCATTTAACGATTGTCAATTTCCCTATACCAACAACGTTGTTTATTTTATCGGTTTTAGAATTATATCAGGTGGGCCATCTGCTTGTTCCATCAACAAGTTATATAAAATATATATATATATATATATATATATATATATATGCCAAGAAAGCAATATTTAAGTTAATAGATTTTTGATTGATTCATTGCAATCTTTAGGAAAACTTACAGTTGTACCTAATGGAACACGCCATCGTATAATAATCAATTACCTACATATTTAAAACCGCAAAGTTGGTATCCACCTAGTGAAAGGAATTAAGAAATCCTTGGCAACCTACAAACTGGTATTAGGTATGTAGGTACCTAATGTAGGAAATAATGAAGTTGGTACTTACTGGTAGGAGGTACCTACAATGTGATGGTACCTATTTGATTGATATTTACTATATTATTACAACCTATTTGATTGAATAAAACTCTAAGAAATAAGAGCTCAAGTTACAATGGATTTCCAAATTATACTATTTTTATCTTACCTATCTCAGAAAATGTATGTCACTCAAACTATAACTATAAAATCCCTCTAAATGCCAGAGAAATCTTCCACCGCTCTGCGCTCTCGATCAAAAATGTGTGTCTAATATATCATCACTGACAGTAGGTATCTATCTTGTCAACAGGTGTTTGCAATGTGGCACAAGTGGACGACGTTGTTGCTAGTGTGTTGCGCACTAGTATCTGCGGAGGAGACCACGACTATCCAGGCCTCTGAGGCTTTGCCAGTGGCTACCACCCGTGCGCCGCCAGAGACTCTGGACAGGAAGTCACCCGAGCTAGCGTGGAAGACCTGGCTCCAAAGTCCGGAAAGTGGCAATCAAAACTCTCCCCCGAGGCGGATCACTACTAAATCACTGTTCATCACACCCCTCAACTGCCCTAAAGGCCAACGACTGGATAGGAATGGTTGTGTTCAGGTAAACATAATATATTACTATCTATAACTAGCTAAACTCGCGCGACTTCATCCGCGTGCAGTTATTTTCATAAAAGGTTTAGGCTCTGCGCGGTCTATATATCAGTCAGTCTATGGTATAGATACCTACATAAAAAAGGAAATACAAACAAGGAAGTTTTCAATGTAACGTTATGTTAAAATCTATCCATCTCATTTCCAGGTTGTAACAGTAAACAAAGAAGAGCATGAGCGTATTCTTCTCGAGCAACTAAACGCTCTCTTTACATCAGCCCCAAGTGGAGACCTTTACGACTACGGTGACGATGAAGTTGGACCTTTTCAGTTATCCATACCCATCGGTCAGGACCCGCAAGCAGCGCCCCTTCAGGGACAAGAGCCATCAGCACAGGTAAACACATCCTCCAAGGTTCTTAACAACATAATGTAACCAATCTATTTGCATGACACTTAACATAATTGGACTTTGTGAAATCTTAAGCATACATAAAACCATTTGCAAATATTTCAGGCTCAAGAGCTGCAGCCAAATTACGTCAAAGTGGACAAAAAAGATGAAAACAAGAACGATGGCTCGAGCATAGAAGCTGAACTGGAAATATTAAAACTGCAAAGCGTAAACAACAACTCTAATCCGACTAAAGGCGACGCAACGAATGACTTGACTGTTATATTGAACTCATATCCAGACAAACCCAAACGAGACAGTACAGCTGTTAACGTTACTGACAGTGAATCTGCTAACATTTCGGAGGATGTAGGACAAAAAGAAATCGTTTTTGGACATGTCAACGTTGATCCCGTGCTATACGACACCAATGATAACGCAAACTCCGATACTTTGAACAATGAGCAGAAGCATAGCGGTACAATACAAACCCAACAGAATGCAACATCTGCTGATAAAACCAATGACGAAAACGAAACTACGCATTCAGTTATCTCCAACACTACAGAGAAATCCACTAAGCCTCAGGTGTTGAAAAAAGACGGTGATCAGACTAAGCTTAACCCTGAAAACGATTACTCAGATATCGGTGAAGCAATAAAGCTAATAAGTCGTTACGCTGAGGTTACTACAGATGATAACTTCTCCAAAGATCAAAAGAAATATGCCACAAAAGATGAAAGCATTCTTGGGACGCGCACTAAGATACAGCATCGTCGCAACAGACCAAAGGAATCTGAAACTATGGAACATCTGATGGATCAGGAAGCACCACTTAAAACTGCACATGTATACTCTAAGGACGGTTTGTACTTCCGATATCCTTGGCCTAGTCAACATTCTGCGACTCCACCCCCAGACTATCCATTCCGTCATCTCCAAGACTACTGGCCCGGCCGCAACCAATTTGGAGGGGTTTACAACACACACGAAAACCCTAGACGACATCATCATTCATACCCACACAACTTCCGACCTCACGGCTATCCTTATGTTGGCTTACCTGGGCGAGACGCGTACCCGGAGCAGCCGAAGGGTTACATCCACAGAGTAGCCCAACATCACGCTAGCCCTGTGCATCCTATCGGCAACAACCAGGATCTCTACAGCCTCCTCGGACTAAGACACTGGTTCAGCAGCGAAGGCACAACAAAAAGATAGCTTGCTTTCTTTGTTAGAAAACTTGATGTTACCCGACGACATAATATAGTGAAAGCTATGGACAAATAAAATATTTAACGTAGATCGTACCAACCAACAAGTCACATGCTGTGCAGTGTGCTGTGCTGTACCATAGTGTTCAGTCGACATCTGGAAACATTTTTCAGTGTGTAGAACTTATTTCATTTTATCCGAAGCTTTCATTATATTAGCCTATTTATTTCAAAGCCAAATAATACAGTCATAGTTATATTTTTTGTTAGATGTTTTAAGTTTTGTAAATACAGTCTATTCCTAAGTGTTTTATTTTGAATCAAAATTTTGTTTCATAGTATTACTTATGTTGTTATATAAATTATGTTAAAAAATGTAATATTGTTCAATGAATAATAATCGCAGATCCGTATTTATTCGATGTATATTTTTATATTATTTTTGTTGTGAATGTAATTGTGTTAAGATGTTTGTATTTAAAACGTATTATTACTTTTATTATTTTCAAAATTCGGCACTTAATCGCCTCTTGCCACTTTGTCGAGATTGGTATCTGTTAGATTTCTTTACTGTGTAGATTTAATTTAAAGTAATTGTTTGTATTATTAGTTCAAGACAATAACAAAAAGAAACATCGGACATTTGAAGCCCACCTAAAACACTTTAAAACAAAATTTTACAAAATGATCGATTAATTTATAATTGACTTTCCAAAACGACATGCTTGTCTTTTCACATTGTATGCTATTATTTTTAATGAATCTTGCTGTTGATAAAACATTATCATTGATTGAGTCCTCATGAGAGGTGAAGGTCTGAACTTACATTACCGAACTATTTACACATAACGATCCCACCAAAGTTTAGAATAAGTGTTTAGTTTTGTATCACATAATAACTTCTAGAGTGTAGACACGTTAAATGTATTTTTCTATTAGCTAGATCTAAAGAAAAATACTAGAAAAAAGGTCAGGCGTATATCACTATCAAATAACTAAATAATAATCCTATTTAGGTATAGAAAAGCTATGGTTCTCTCGGGACACCACAGGCAACCTTACGCTGCTGTTTCGAATTATCTAAAACTATTATTTTAAAAGTCCATTATGATGATGGTGAAAGTAAAATGTATGTTTTAACATTTTTTATGGTGATTAACAATTGACTCGCCTCTTAAAATATTAAAACCAGTGTTTAGTGGTTAGATTTCGTAGGTGCCCACTAACGGTATTATGGTACTAAAAATCTTAAAGTACAAAAACAGCGTGATTGTGGGTACACGTCAAATTAAAAAAATATATTCCTGTTTTTGTACTAATCGCTTCTTTAAATTGATGCATAAATGTATAGAGATATAAGATTTAACACCTATTTATCTACAAAACACTATTGCTATTGTACAAATATTTTAAGATTTTAGTGATTTAGCATCATAACTCTAAATAAAATACTATCAGAAAAATGCATAGGTACCTATACCTACCTACCTAAGAAAAAAAGTTTCTTGAATTTTGTAAAACATAATAAAACTATCAATGCCAGTATTCTATTGTAAATAGTGAATGTGTTACATTAAAACTAAATGAAATGAAGCTTTGAATTTTATTTACCGTCTTTCACGTCGTCGTCTAACTGAATAAACTAATGAAACACAATATAAAAATATTTTCTGTAAGAAATTTATTGAAAAAAAATATAGTAATTTCATCAATAACATTTCTTGAATTATTTCCTACAAGTATGGTGTCAATACAAATATTAACTTGTTCAAAAATAGGTTTCTGTACTTGCACATACTTCATATAATGGCATGAAGTGCTTGTGGTAACTAACAGACTATGTTTTCACTAGGTACTGTGTATGTTTGGGAAATAAAAAATATTTAAAATAACAGAAACACAAATACTTATTTACTTACTATCAAGTAATTTGTACAAATATCACAATATAATTCATAATATCATTATTTAGAATTATTTGATTGCACCATTTATCAATTTCTTGGTAGGTAGGCACACTTGATTCATTATAAGCCTCTACACCTAAAGACTAGGTTCTAGGTGCTTCTAGGACCTAGGCCCCCTAACTCCTGTAGTCCTAGATGTTAGAGTCAGTTGCTAAAACAAAGTATGTGCAAGGTCAGATATTTTTATGTGATTATAAAACATTTCCTGCAAGTTCTTTCTTTTCTTTCCTATTGAAACCTTCTCAAATATCACTGACATCTTCTTAAATTATGGGAAACTCATCAATGGCAATAATGCTTTAGTCTTTTTTTATACGAAACAAAATTAAGACTTATTGAACAAGTAAGTACTAGCGGAAACCATTCTTAAAGATGTCAGTTGGTTGTTTCATCTGAATTCATAAATTTGGATGCTGTGTTCAGGAACATGGCTTAGGGTCAGTGACTGATACCTGAAATTTAGGAAATACTGTTGTAACTTTTTCACTTACCTTCTCTTCTGTATTGTTGAAGTTGAAACTTGAAGTTGAAGAGAAAAATCAAGTGCAACGACTGACAGAATTACTTATATATACATATCAGGCATTTAACTTTCCCAAAATTTAGTTTTATTTCTTATTTAATCCAGTGTATTCGTAGAGTTTTGAAGCCACAAAAAACACATCTACTACTCAATTATAACACAAATAGTGCCATACCTTAAAAAAAATTAAGAGCAGAGCGAGTACATAAAAGTCTAAAGTATCTTAAGATTCCACAAAATCATGTCTGGTCTTCATACTTTATGAATCAATTTTTGTTACCTTATTAATTTTTTTTTTAAGTATTAAAAAAAAAAATCTCAATCCTTGGCATCATCATTATGAGTCAAGTAGCTTTACAGTAATAACAAAACTCTTTTGAACTACATAAAAATACACAACATACCATATGGATATAATCATGCTACTCCTAGAGGTGTTCCAACCTCTAACCTTTTACTCGAAATTACTTAATACATAAAAAGAAAGACATCTAGATTATAGATATATCTATAGCTCAAACTGTGCAAGGTAGAGTGAGTTTATTTTTCTTTTTCAGTCCAAAGGTTGATTTCTAGTCATTTCAATGCCAGTGCAGGTTGATTGCAAGAAACTGAGGAAATACTGAAGTAATAATGTTGAAAACTAGACTTACCATTCAGAACTTCTATGATAATAATAGCCCTCAATGGTTGCAGCTGACTTATGGAAGCATATATAGTAGAAACCAGCAAAAGAAGCACCATTTATATCCTTAATTGTATGGTCTGGCACTAAAAAGTGTTCTTTCCATCTCATAAACACGTAATCAGCCTTTTCTAGTGATTCATAGTCAAATGAGTCTGAGTTGAATGACTTCAGGTATGGTACAAATAAGTCGAATTTGCTCTGAAAAGAAACCAAAAACACAAGTTTATTTATCATAATGATTTAAAAAGTTACAGGTACATGAGGCTTAACACCTCACGAATGTTCGTAGTCGTACGAATGCAATGCTTTGTTATGGGTGATGGTGACCACTTAACATCAGGTGGGCCATATGCCATTGTTCTATCAGCAAATTGAATAAAAAAAGTTATGCCTTCATAATAATGTAGTACTATGAAGTAGTAATTCAATCTATGACTTTTATATGATTGATTTTGCTGCTGTTCCTTGCTCCTAATGATTTGGTGTTGTTCAGAAATAGAATGGTTTGTAGTAGTAATAGTATTTAGTCTAGGAGCTTTCTTCCAAAGGTACTAAAAATGTTGCTGTCTCATTCAACTAATTCAGAAACAAAAAGGTCAGCTATAATTCTAGTCCTATAAAATATTGTAAGTTCACGAGAATGTAACTACAGCATCAAAACTGTTTATTTTTATAGTGTAAGTGCCAGTGTGTAAAAGAGTATAGTATGCTTTTGCCTATTGTGAAACCATAGCAAAGATGGATATATTGGCTTACCCAATGTTTCCTGTCAACATCTTCATCAGCATCCCACTTTCTTGTCAGGAAAGGATACTTAGCCGATATGATTTCCCCATCAAAAAATGTTGTGAGTGTTGGAAACTCTTCTGTTAGTCCTTTTATTTTTAAATACCCACAGAGGTAAGAATTCTTTTCGTCAACATGCTGTAAAAGGATGTTATATAAATACTAAGAATATTTAAGACAGATTGAACAGTACAATCAAAATGTTCTCATTTGGGTAGAAATTAACTTACCTACTATTTTGAGGACAACACACAACTGCTAATATTGATCACATACAAAGTAAACAAAAGACACAGGACAGGACAAAGGATATATATCTAAATTGCGTACTTTGTTATTGTTACTAACCTGCAAAACCACTTCGACCTCATACGAATTCCCTTTGCTTTTCTGGTGCCCTTGAAATTTGGACCCGTTGTAAAGCAGGGACTTCGTCACACCAGGCTGTTTAGAGTTTGCCGGTGGAGGTGGAGTAATATCAACCTTTACTGGCATATTTTTCCATTAAAAACGCAGACCCAGCTTTTGTAATAATGAATGACAGATGGATGGATACTCCGGTGGTTGTCCCTTGACAGATGGCTTTCATCCAGTGTTTTGATAAAACGAAAATCTTTATAATACTTGTAATTTTATATAAGCTAATATAAAAACGTTGATTTTAAGTTCTAGACATAGAATTTTTTTGCGAAACGGGAAGTGAAAGTTGGTTGTTAGATGTTGCGTTGCGTTCAACAAAGTACTTTGTGGTTCAACTACGATGCGTTGTATGTAAAATAAGAATGAGAGAGAGAGTGAGAAGAGAACAGACGGACGGAACACGGTTTTGACAATGACAACTAAGACGTACGTAAACGTACATACTAATTGTACTAGTACCTTTCTCACTACTTATAGCACATTATAATAATTCATAATAATTCGATAACTTTGAATAGACATTTTTTTCTACCTAAATTTTTTACAATAACTTGGTGTATTCAAGTTTATCGTGATGACGACGTTTCAAGCTTGGTGGAGTAGGTAAAGGAGACAATGTTTTGAGTCATGATTTTTTGATTTATTGTTGTGCCTCCAACACTAATAGGCCTAATTAAAATTATTGAGCCATGCGTCTAGCCTACACGTCCTAAAGTTGAAAGGAGATGGTGGTATGAGATCGTGTAGTTCCTAGGCACATTCTCCGAAACACATTTTCATGCTAGATCGTAGACTTTTTCCTTTTTGGCAGGCCCACTAGGCCCAGAGCTTCGTGTCAGTGTCTATACTGTCTATGGTCAAAATGGTAGGATTTCATTCATTCGTCCGTCGTCGTATTGGTTTCGTTGACCGACTGACTTGTGTAAATTGTTTTGTTTTGTGAATTATTTTATTATTTACGTTTAATTCATACGTTTTCACATGATGATTTCATCATCAGTGTCAAACAGTATCGTTATTCATAGACATAATAAGTCGACCAACCTTTTGTGATCTAGAAGCAATCGTTGTGATATTTTCCCACATAATTATGGTTAACTGACGTTAGACTGTGCATCCTCAATTATGGCAGACCCAGGTTATTACCACAGTGATTACATTCGGCACCCAGTTCTTCACGAACTGGGGGTTAAGTATGGAATCAAGACAGAGTGTATTCCAGAAATAGCTTTGCCATCAAAGTTAGAGGAGCTCAAGGATGTTATACGTAGAGAGATACGTAAAGAACTCAAAATAAAGGAGGGTGCCGAGAAACTGCGTGAAGTGGCCACGGATAGGCGCTCACTCTCTGACGTCGCCAACATCGTAAAAAAAGCCAATGTCAAAATCAATGAGCTCAACTCAGACCTTCAAGAACTTGAGTCACAACTACTGCTGTCGCGTGGTCAGTCCACCCCGACATCGCCTGAAGACCTGTCCTACGATGAAGAGATCATATTGGCGTCAGAGGCAGCACAGCAGCAAAGGCAGCTCGGTGAAGGTACCACAGACCGGAAACTTGCATCACTTGAAAAGCAGCTAAACATAGAATTAAAGGTAAAACAAGGCGCCGAGAACATGATACAAAGTATCACTAGCAGTAACCAGTCTAGAGATAAGAAACTCCTCGCTGAGGCACATCAAATGCTAGCAGATTCCAAGGATAAAATTGAATACCTCAAATTGCGTGTATCTAAGCTCACCAAACAGCAAAAAGGAGATAATGGTGCCAATGGTGATGGTAGAAACTCTGAAATGAGTAGTGTTGAAGCTTTGCTAGATGAACGCATAGCTGAGCTAAGAAATCGCCTCAGGATAGAAGCAGCTGTAGTGGAAGGTTCTAAGAATGCCATAAGATTGTTACAGAGTGACAAAAAAGTTACTGACAAGAAAGCTTTACAAGAAGCACAAACTAGCTTGTTGGAATCAACTCAGAAGTTGGACTTACTTCGTAGATCACTTGACATGCGACGACAAGAGCTTCCTGCAGAAAGTCCTGCATTTATAGAGCTCGGACATGAACTACGAAGCACCGGCTCCAGTCCTGGCTACGTGAGCCTCTCGGGTGGTAGTGGCTCAAGAAGTCAGTTCCTCTCTCCCGCACCACTTATTAGCCCATGTGTTCAAGTTACTGGAACTCTAGAAGTTCGATTAATGGGGTGTCAAGATTTACTTGAGGATGTTCCTGGACGTACCCGCCGAGACCCATTAGCAAGTCCATCAGACTTGAAATCTTTTGTAAAAGGAGTCACCATTCGTAACTCAATGAAGTACACCTATAGTATCAAAGAAGATACAAGCAATGAAATAATGGCAGTTATGAAGCTTGACAATCATACTGTTGCTCAGACTAGTTGGCGACCTTGTTCACAACAAGCGTGGGATCAAAGGTGAGTCCAGAAAAATTATTTCAACATTCTTGGGTTTCAATTCATAGTACATACATAATACAAGTAATAGTTTATAGTTGTACCTAATTTTGTTGTAACTAAACTTAAGACCGAGCCGGGGGATTATTTCTCTCATTTTTTTTCTTCTTCAATTATAAATATGTCTATCTAGTGCAAAATATAAATGACTTGTCTATCAACTTTTCATAATAATTATAGCACAGGTGTACACGCCAATTTTGTATTATCATTTGCTTCCTTGAATCACAATCTTTATGATTTTAACTAGGTATCTTATTACTCATTATCTTATCAATGTTTTACGCACATATTTGTAGTGTGACTAAAAGCTTATTATATTACTCCTATATGTTTTCTATCAAGCTCTTGCAGTTTTGTGAACTTAAAAAGTAAATTATTCTAGAAAAACACTCAAAACACTTTTTTTTTACTCATGGAAATATAAACAGTATTCAGACTTTGGTTTGAGTTTGCACATCACAAACTGATTATTATTATTGTAGATTGGTATTGATTTATTGATGTTTAATAAGCCAAATCATTTCAAAAGTTGGTTGGATTTTAAATGAAATGATGACGTATTATTAAAATACCTGTTTATTACACATTATGATATCAACACAATACTAATACCTGACAGAAGGAATCAAACCTTAGCTTACACATTTCAGTTCGAAAGTCACCTGCCACAGTAGTGGTATCTATTATATAAAAGAGAAGTCCATTCACTCACTGACTCATCACGATTCCTCCGAAACTACAAGGCTTAGAAGTCTGAAATTTGGCATAAGGATTCTTTAGAGGATGCAGACGCTCACTAAGAACCGATTTTTGAAAATTCGCACCCTAAGGGGTTGAAAAGGGGTGAAAACGTTTGTATGCAAAATCGTATTCAGTGGTCGTATTGAAATGAAACTTTGGATAGATGTTACTTCTAGCAAGGTTTATAAAATGCAACATTGTTTATTTTTTAAACAACCTGATTAAGGGGTGCGATGGGGTGTTAAAGTTTGTATGGAAAAATCATAGTGCGTGTTGCGATTTGCTTCAAACTCAGTTTGGCTTCTTAAAATACCAAAATAATAATGACTACATTCAAAATTTTTCAAAACTACCCTTACGAAAAGGGGAGGTCGGGTGTCAACATTTATATGGAAAAATCTGTATGCTCGGCTTGATTTACTTCAGTCTTTGTTCGTACACTTAAAATACGATATTACTAAACGAGTATTTCATGGTTTTAAAAAACAACCCCTACAACTACCCCTACCCCAATAATTTCGTACAAAAAAAAATTATGCCAACATAAAAACATTTGGCGCAGGCACTCTTTAAAAAGCTTAAGTGATTACTAAGAAACTATTTTTGAAAATCGCACTCTAGGGGGTTGAAAAGGGGCGTAAACGATTGTATGCAGAATCGTATTTAGTGGTCACATTGAAATGAAACTTTGGATAAATGTTACTAATGTCAAGGTTTCAAAAATGCATTATTGTTTTTTTTTAACTACCCTTATTAGGGGTGTGATGAGATGCCATAGTTTGTATGAAAAAATCATAATGAGTGTGGTGCGATTTGCTTCAAACTCAGTTATAATAATTACTACGTTTAAAATTTTTCATGACCACCCTTATGAAAAATGAAGGTATATGGGGGGGGACATTTATATGGAAAAAATTGTATGTGTGGCTTAATTTACTTCAACCTTGGTTCAGACACTTAAAATACGTTATAATTATACAAGTTTTTCATGATTTTAAAAAACAACCCCTACAGCTGGTTAAAAGGAATTAATATATTAATTTCATAAATACACCAACTTATAAACATTTGGCTTAGGCATTCTTTGAAAGGTTTAGGTGTTTACTAATAAACTATTTACGAAAATTTACACCCAAGGGGTTGAAAAAGGGTGTAAACGTTTGTATGCATATTTAGCGATCGTATTGCAATTAAATTTAGGATAAATGTTATTTTAAAAGGCGTTATGGATTTTTTTAATTGCCCTTATAAAGGGTGTGATGAGACGTCAAAGTTTGTATGGAAAAATCATATTGATTATTGCGACTAGCTTCAAACTTAATCATGGAATACACAACTGTGGAAAACACAGCCAGGAATTGGTTTACATTCTTGCATCCAGTTCCATGGTCGTGTATTTCATGGTTGTGCTTTTAAGGTCATACCAAATTTTCTGCACTCTTGGAAAACACAAGCTTAGGATTGGATGCCAAAACTTATGCTCCGTTTGCACTCGCTTTCTAGGGCGGATCCGACTCGGATAGGGTAGGTTAGGTTAGAACATAAAAAAAACGCGCGAGGCGAGCGAGCGGAGCGAGCGTGCTGCGGCAGCGGCCACCGAAGCGCCAGAAATAAAACTGCATGATCTACCTATACTAAGGTACAATTTGACTCTTTAGTTGCGTCTTTTGCACTCGCTTTCTAGAGCGGATCCGACTCGGATAGGTTAGGTTAGGTTAAAACATAAAAATAACGCGCGAGGCGAGCGAGCGGAGCGAGCGTGCTGCGGCAGCAGCCGCCGAAGCGCCAGAAATAAAACTGCATGATCTACCTATACCAAGATACAACTTGACTCTTTAGTTGCGTCTTTGCACTCGCTTTCTAGGGCGGATCCGACTCGGATAGGTTAGGTTAGGTTAGAACATAAAAAAAACGCGCGAGGCGAGCAAGAGGAGCGAGCGTGCTGCGGCAGTAGCCACCGAAACGCCAAAAATAAAACTGCATGATCTACCTTCACTAAGGTACAAGTTGACTCTTTAGTTGCGTCTCTTGGCCTCACTTTCTAGGGCGGATCCGACTCGGATAGGTTAGGTTAGGTTAGAACATAAAAAAAACGCGCGAGGCGAGCGAGCGGAGCGAGTGTGCTGCGGCAGCAGCCGCCGAAGCGCCAGAATTAAAACTGCAAGATCTACCTATACTAAGGCACAACTTGACTCTTTAGTTGCGTCTTTTGCGCTCGCTTTCAAGGGCGGATCCGACTCGGATAGGTTAGGTTAGGTTAGAACATAAAAAAAAACGCACGAGGCGAGCGAGCGGAGCGAGCGTGCTGCGGCAGTAGCCGCCGAAGCGCCAGAAATAAAACTGCATGATCTACCTATACTAAGGTACAACTTGACTCTTTAGTTGCGTCTTTGCACTCGCTTTCTAGGGCGGATCCGACTCGAATAGGTTAGGTTAGGTTAGGTTAGAACATAAAAAAAACGCGCGAGGCGAGCGAGCGGAGCGAGCTTGCTGCGGCAGTAGCCGCCGAAACGCAGGAAATAAAACTGCATGATCTACCTTCACTAAGGTACAACTTGACTCTTTAGTTGCGTCTTTTGCACTCATTTTCTAGGGTGGATCCGACTCGAATAGGTTAGGTTAGGTTAGAACATAAAAAAAACGCGCGAGGCGAGCGAGCGGAGCGAGCGTGCTGCGGCAGGAGCCGCCGAAACGCAGGAAATAAAACTGCATGATCTACCTTCACTAAGGTACAACTTGACTCTTTAGTTGCGTCTTTTGCACTCATTTTCTAGGGTGGATCCGACTCGGATAGGTTAGGTTAGGTTAGAACATAAAAAAACGCGCGAGGCGAGCGAGCGGAGCGAGCGTGCTGCGGCAGTAGCCGCCGAAACGCCAGAAATAAAACTGCATGATCTACCTTCACTAAGGTACAACTTGACTCTTTAGTTGCGTCTTTTGCACTCACTTTCTAGGGCGGATCCGACTCGAATAGGTTAGGTTAGGTTTGAACATAAAAAAACGCGCGAGGCGAGCGAGCGGAGCGAGCGTGCTGCGGCAGTAGCCGCCGAAACGCCAGAAATAAAACTGCATGATCTACCTATACTAAGGTACAACTTGACTCTTTAGTTGCGTCTTTTGCACTCGCTTTCAAGGGCGGATCCGACTCGGATAGGTTAGGTTAGGTTAGAACATAAAAAAAAACCCGCGAGGCGAGCGAGCGGAGTGAGCGTGCTGCGGTAGCAGCCGCCGAAGTGCCAGAAATAAAACTCCATGATCTACCTATACTAAGATACAACTTGACTCTTTAGTTGCGTCTTTGCACTCGCTTTCTAGGGCGGATCCGATTCGGATAGGTTAGGTTAGGTTAGAACATAAAAAAAACACGCGAGGCGAGCGAGCAGAGCGAGCGTGCTGCGGCAGTAGCCACCGAAGCGCCAGAAATAAAACTGCATGATCTACCTTTACTAAGGTACAACTTGACTCTTTAGTTGCGTCTGTCTTTTGCACTCACTTTCTAGGGCGGATCCGACTAGGATAGGTTAGGTTAGAACATCAAAAAAACGCGCGAGGTGAGCGAGCGGAGCGAGCGTGTTACGGCAGCAGCCACCGAAGTGCCAGAAATAAAGCTGCATGATCTACCTATACTTAGGTACATCTTGACTCTTTAGTTGCGTCTTAACGAAGCATAAGCTTTGGTTCGACCAATCAGAGCAATGGTCACCAATTCCCAGGTCGTGTTTTCCATGGTTGTACATTACCAACACGCGTTGGGAAGGACTCATAAACTACCCTTATGAGGGGTGCGAAAAGGCGTTTGTATGGAAAAATTATAATGCATGGTGCGATTTGCTTCAAACTCAGTTTGGCTTCTAAAAATACAAAAATAGCAATATAATAACAACGCTCAACATTTTTTAAAACTACCCTATCGAAAAGGGGAAGGTCGGGTGTCAACATTTACATACATACATGGAAAATCTGTAGGTACCTTAAATGCGTGACTTGATTTCTTTCAATTTTGGTTCGGACACTCAAAATACGATATTGTTACACAAGTTTTTCATGATTTCAAAAAAACAACCCCTGCAGCTGGTTGAAAGAGATAAAAATGTTTATTTCATCTATACAAATAAATAAAAATAAATGTCCCAGCAGTGGGACGGGATAGGCTAGGAAAAAAAAAAAAAAAAAAAAATTGAAGTGTCTGTAATATTAAAATAACCGGTTTTTACTGCATGCATATGAATGTATATACGGTACATATACCAATAAGACATAGGCTATTTTTTATCCCGAAAAAATAACGGGAACGGGCAAAATCTGCCACGCAATCTGCGAGTGGCCGCTATTTTATGCCGTATACCCTCTATTAACGCCATCTGTTGGCGACGCTGAGTACTACTTCAGTTATTTTATAATGACTACAATCATCAGTACTTATGTACTAGCGCCACCGTGCATCTTTATTTTTACATTGTACCTTTGTAAAAATGTTTACCGCCCAACGAAGTGGGCACGGGTCAGCTAGTGCCTCTATATAGCTGCAAGACCGCGACAATTTTCGAACCCATGACGGAAAAACCGGCGACTCATTCTAGTACTATCTGACGCAACGTTTTTCAAGCTCATTTTCTTTATTTCAGATTCACCATGAAACTAGACAAGTCGAGAGAACTAGAAATCGGGATCCATTGGAAGGACTGGCGAGGTCTGTGTGCCATCAAATTTTTACGACTCGAAGAGTTCATAGACGACATCCGACACGGCATGGCATTAGAGCTCGAACCGCAGGGTCTAATATTTGCGGAAATCAAATTCTTAAATCCAATTATATCTCGAAAACCTAAACTACAGCGGCAGAGAAAGATCTTCAAGCAACAAGGGAAGAACATCCCTAGACCTTCCTACGGCGAAATGCACATACCGGCTGTAGTTCTGGGTAGACTTCTCAAACGTTCATCTCCATCCATTCAGAATATTCAAAGTGCCGTTAAATCACACTCCCCGCAGTTCGAGTCGACCTCAATCGATAACAGAGAAGCGGAGAATGCAACACTTGGTGGAATGGCTGGCGTCAGGCCGCTAGGCCTGCCCTCTACCCCAGCAACCCCCCAGGCACCTCTCGCGCCTCCACCAAAACCCACGCTACCTGTCCAACCTCTCCCCAATGTATCAACCCTAAGGATGGAAAAAGAACTACAAGAAGCTTTCGCATTCTTAGAAGACTCTTACACAAGAGAGGTGTACGTAAACAAGGATCCTACGACTCCATCTTGCGATACGCCGCTAGTGGAATACCCACCGTCGCCATCTCCAAAACTGGTCCTTGATTTCCCGAGCAATGATGACCAGATAGTCGAAGTGACGAGCAACATGAGGATATCGTCATCACGGTCTTCGTCCATCATCGAAACCCTCGGCAAAGAGGACTCTAGGAGGCAATCTGGTGACATGAACATGGACAGCTTTAGGTTGCTGAGTGTTCTAGGCAGGGGGCACTTCGGAAAAGTAATTCTCGCTCAATATAGGTCTACTAACGAATACTTTGCGATAAAAGCTTTGAAGAAAGGTGATATCATAGCTAGGGATGAAGTAGACTCCTTGCTATCAGAAAAGAGGATTTTTGAGGTAGCTAATGCGATCCGCCATCCGTTCCTGGTGAATTTGTTTGCCTGCTTCCAAACCGAGCAGCATGTCTGCTTTGTAATGGAGTACGCAGCTGGCGGCGATCTCATGATGCACATACACGCAGACGTTTTCACCGAGCCCCGGGCAGTGTTTTATGCAGCCTGCGTAGTACTAGGCCTACAGTATTTACATGAGAATAACATTATTTATAGGGATTTGAAACTAGATAACTTACTATTAGATACGGACGGTTATGTTAAAATCGCCGATTTTGGGTTGTGCAAGGAAGGGATGGGATGGGGAGATCGCACGGGTACATTCTGCGGTACGCCTGAGTTTCTAGCGCCTGAAGTCCTTACAGAAACTTCTTACACTCGAGCCGTAGACTGGTGGGGTCTAGGCGTGCTGATATTTGAGATGTTAGTCGGAGAATCTCCCTTCCCAGGAGAGGACGAAGGTGAAGTCTTCGATTCGATAGTGAACGATGAAGTGCGGTACCCGAGAACACTATCTCTAGAGGCTATAGCGCTGATGCGCCGATTGCTCAGGAAAAACCCAGAAAGACGTCTGGGCTCATCAGAGCGAGATGCGGAAGACGTGAAGAAGCAGGCCTTCTTCCGGAACGTGAATTGGGAGCAGCTACTTCTGCGTAAGGTGAAGCCACCATTTGTGCCAACTATTAATAATTTAGAGGATGTTAGTAATTTCGATAGCGAGTTTACCTCGGAGCAGGCGGTGTTGACACCGCCTAAGGAGCCGCGGCCGCTCTCCTCCACTGACCACAAAATGTTCTCTGACTTTACATACATGGCTGACTGGTGCTAGGTCTGCACGGACAGAGCCACTCATTTACAAAATATTCTACAATAAACCCCCATTGCCTTACAAGTGTGTGAAATCTTATGTATTTTGTTGTTAAGCAATTCTAAATTAGATTCTATTCTAAAAACAATAAAACCCCAATGCCTTACAAAATGTGTGAAAACTTGTATTTTGATAATAACTATGTTATCTTTGCACAGAGCATCTAACATAGATTCTCTTGTTAACTTGTATTTAATGCAGTTGAATGCAATATTTTATAAATTGGATAATAAGTTTTAAATAGTGCTAATGTTTATTTTTTTAAAACATCGTGTTATAGATATATTACGTGGTTATGAAATTGATTAACTTTAGCAACTAATATTAATAATAAGTGAAGGCGTGTCAAATCATATTACGTTTTCAGTCAATTGTTTACTTATTCTGTGAAA
Source organism: Electrophaes corylata (assembly GCA_947095575.1). Lineage (NCBI taxonomy): Eukaryota > Metazoa > Arthropoda > Insecta > Lepidoptera > Geometridae > Electrophaes > Electrophaes corylata. The sequence goes on along the minus strand of OX352711.1, from coordinate 8,453,662 downwards.
TAAAGGTATCAATAAAATATTATTTTTTTAGTACTCCCCTATTGCAAACTATGTAACTGTGATACTTATTGATAGTGTAATAGTAAACCTACTAAAAAGCAGCAGTGTAGAAACTAGTTACCAAAGTCAGATGACTCTACACAAAACTAGCTATTCTATGAATTAGTCTCTAACCAGACCATTGAGAGACAGTGGTTGTTGGTTCATCATAGTATTTATAGTCATAACTTCACTACTTTTTGTTCCTGAAGTAAAACACAGTTTTGTACATAATCATAAACTAGTTTAATATTCTGTAAATGAGCATATAAATGGAATTTGTTTTATTACTGATTGAAGGCATCTAGGTAGTCATTTTTATCATTTATGTACAGTATTGGAGTAAATAGCACTTGCATGTTTGTGAACACTTTAAACCTACAAACATTAAACTTTATTTTTGGCTATTTCTTTAACAATAATTTAGTCAAAACAAAAAATATTTATACTATCTCAATAAGTTACTTTGCTTAATGATTTTTTCACTTAGATACTTATATACATTCTCTGAGTTTATTATTAGATTCAAAATTACTACTTTCAAATACATAATCTATTTGCCTAAATATACAAAACTGAGTATTTGAACACTTACGAAGATACAATACCGTAGAGTAACAAATTACCATCAAATTGACTAATAAAGTATTGTACAAGCTCAATCTAAGAAGAATAGAGAAAAGTTAGAAATGAATGACTGTAACACTCCACTTAATATGTACACAATTCACACCTCAGAGCTAACAGTCTCAATACATTTACTCTTACATTCGAGAGCCTTTTTGTTGAAGCACCTTGGCTCGATCTGTTGGTTCTATGTCATTACTATTTAGGGAGCTGCCACATTCCCGGCTTACCACACAAAGGAATTCAGCATGCTCTTCATTGCCATAGTTATACTGGGAGCCAATATTAATCAGCTGTTCGAATTTCCAACCATCAGACATGGTAGACACCATTTGAGTCAACTCTTCTTCATGAAACTGTAGCACTCTGTACACATGTTTCTTAGAATCCTTGAGCGGCCTTCTTTCTCTGAGACATATTCTTTCTTTTACTAGTCTTATCAACTCCGTAATATTATAAAATTCCGCTTCTTCTAGCACGCCTTCTTCGGCGATGTCATTGTTGATGACCAGTTTACCGTGACGAAGAAAATTTAACACTGGAGAGAAGTACGTTGGATCTCTATCTATTAGGTAAGCGCCTGACTCATCCTGCAAAATTGATCATAATTTTTAGGTGCTCATTTAAGGAATATCTCATTTACATACAAAAAGACAATGATACGAACCCTGTCTGAAATCAAGTCGCTATCCTCTTGAACTAATCGATACAAAAATGAATTGGGATCCCTAGATAACGTTGTTTTAGTAGTTAAGAAATATGTTCCACCAACGTTTAATTTGACCCACTGCTTACTACTCCGCCTTTCATCGTTAAACTTTTGTATATTTTCGTCAGAAATATCATCGTCACTCAGTCGCTCCGCCATGGCGTACCATAAACAAAACAAACAACTTTTTTCTGAAGTTTACTCTGAACCTTCCCACAGACTCACATAATATTATTACTCCACAGAATACTATTATTCCTACACAGAACATTAAAGCTCATACATTTTGTCTATGATAGAATGAGGAGGGATAAGTAGGACGCGGATATGTAGTTCTGTTTCTGTTCTTTCATTTCATTCGAATGATCGAATGTGTCAGTTTTTGATTTATGTCACAATCACAAAAAGTTAAAGTTGAAAATTATTTTCTTTGAGAAAAATAATCAAAAATCTGAATTGAACTATTGTTTATTTCCTATATAAAGTAGGGTTTCCTTACGATCTAAATAATGTGTGCATGATACAACTATGTCCAGAATGAGCGGTAACTTGGACAACGATAGATCGGTAACAACTGGTAAAATGTATCCCATTGATTTGGCGCCTCAAAAGATTACAATTGTGAAAAGTGTTACTAATTCAGAGGTGAAAATGGCTCACTTGATGTCGAGCCAACCTAAGAGCACAGGTTCTAATCAGCTAGGGTCCCATTCCAGTGCGGCATCTGGAATGATGCGACCTGGATTAGCTCAGATCCTTTCTCCAAATGCGTCCTCGCAGGTTTGTTATTTCGTATTTTTTCTTCCTAACTACTTTTTGAGTACAATTTTCCGTACAATTTCTTTTTTATTTACATTACTACTACCACATACATACAAGATGCAACAATGAATACTGTTCCTGTTTTGCATATTGTCCTGTTATATGAAATCACCTCAACTAGGTATTTTAGTTATTTTCGTTTTACACTGACCCTATTACTAGAAAAGAAATTTAAATTTAGATTGAAACAGATAAAACACAGTGTAACTATTTCCATAACTTTTAAGTAGTAATATCTGAAGTTATTAATAACAGTTTGTTAGTATCTATTCCTAGCTAAGTATATAATTATTTATTTGTTAATTTATAAGTTTTTACTGAAACAAAACCATTTCAGTTCATGAAATTCATAAAATAATAATGCTTTTCAGACCCAGATGATAGTAAGTGGGTCTCCAATATTACAAGGAAGTCAGATCATTAGCCAAGGGACACAGCTACACAATCCAGGCCCACAGATTATATCCCATTCCCAGATTCTGGCTAGTGGGCAGATATTGAGTCCAGGCACACAGATTATAAGTCAAGGTACTATTTAATTTATTTGTTTAATACAAAATTTGTTTATTACCTAAAAAGAAATACAATTTAATTTTAATCAGTGTTACATTTCACATACGCTCTGTGAAAAAACCTTGTAGTTAATCCTGTTACGCCGGATTAAATGCATTTCTTTTCCAGGAACACAGTTATCAGCACAATTGTCAAACTCCGGAAACCTGGGAGGTACGGTGACCAGTATATCTCAAACCAGTGGAGCTCAAGTGCTGAATGTGGGCAGCCAACTTGGTGCTACCAACATTATGGTGAATTCATCAGTCCGCACATTGCCACCTACTGTCAGAGTACTACCTCCATTATCACATCATAACAATCGTCCAGGTAAGAGAGATGTGGTCAAAGAAAACAATTTCAATCTAAAAGATAAACAATGCGTATTTTTGTACATCATGGAGAGGAATCTATATCAATTAAAAGAATCTTTATCCCGACTGACTACTTACACAGCTTAAATCTCTTAAACTTCTAATTTTTAAGAGTATATTCGTCTTAGAGTGTATTAAAAAAGGAACTCCCGAAATTCAACCACAGAAGGGGTACAGTGGGGGTTGAAGCTTGTATGAAAATATTAATAATAATACTGGACAATCCACACAGCATCATCTAGCCCCAAGCTAAGCAGAGCTTGTGTTATGGGTACTAGATGACTGATATACTTAATACAATACATTACATACATAGATATTTTTTATTATAAATACATAGAAAATACCCAGAACACCCGGAATAAATATTTGCAGTTAGTACAAACATTTATTCCATGGCGGGAATCGAACCCACAACCTCCTGCGTCGCGTATGTATGTATGTATTGTATTGTATTAAGTCTATCAGTCATCTAGTCCCCATAACACAAGCTCTGCTTAGCTTGGGGCTAGATGATGCTGTGTGGATTGTCCAGCATTATTATTATTTATTTAGCATACTTAGTGGGAACATATGACTAAATGACATTAATAATTAATTATGCTTACAGCACCTGTTCAGCTATCAAGTGTGAACGTGAGCAGTGCTAACAATGTGCTGGTCAGCAAGGGAGTATCAAGTCACGTGCCGCGCGGTCTCGCGGCCGGCGCGTCGCTAGCCTTGCGTCCCGTCACACCCTCCGCGGTCATACAACCTGTTTCTAACCAAGGTACTAAAGCTCGGCCAATTCATTAGTTACAATTTCAATGCTATCAGAGTTAAACAATTTATAGTACATACTTATAATTTTATATAAATTTTATACAAAAGGAGAGCTTAATGCTTCTACCAACCCACCTTGACAGATAAGGAATAGAGAATATGAGTTTGTGTAGTATGTCTTATGATAGAACACAATGGCCTCCTCTAGATATCCATGTCTGAAGCTTCTTCCCCAGTGGGCCTGTAGTTTTCATTCTGACCCTAGAGTAGTCTGCATATCTCTATTCCTGTAAAAACCACTTAACACCAGGTGGGCCATCGGCTTGTATAGATCATCAGCAGGTCAATTAAAAAAAAACTTTACATCACGTCTGTCCATATATAGGCTGTACTTTTATTTTGCCGTTACTAGTTATCTTTTGTATAACGATTGAATGATTTTTGTTAGGTGCAACATGGGGCCAGGCGAGGGCAACCCGCGGCGCGCTTGTGTACGGCGCACGACCACGGCATGCGCATGCGCCGGTCTCTGCGCACCAATCACACGCCAACATTGTCACGCTGCCCACCTCATCTGTGCTCTGTAACTATCAATGCATATCTTACTAATATTAAATCTAAAGCTGCGTCTATTGTTGACACAACATTTTGAATTAATAATTCTGCATCTTTCATGTTTCAAAAGGAGTATGTATTGAGGAACTACTGAACCAATGCTAAAAAATCTTTTAGTAATAGAAAGCCACCTGTTTTTGTGCCCCTTTGCACGACCACTTGCACTTAGGAGAAATTGAATGTGGCGACGAATTGGGCCGTTAAGGTGGCTACATAATGGTCAAGGAAGGTGTGAGTGAGTCTTGACTCTTTTAATGCCTCTTTTAATGACTCTTAATGACTCTTAATGCAGCTTCGCCGGGATCAGCCCAAGAGTTTCCTATTATCTTGGCTCTGTCTGAAAATCAGCGCTGCTGCATCACATTCCATGCATATGCTGAGACAGATCCGATTTATCCACACGAGATGACGAGACACAGAGCACGACTAATTGGCATAACTTTTTTGCACTTACTTCTCTTTTTATCATAGTACATAAGTAGGTTTCTTACTTGAAGGTACTTTTGGTTTATTTGTGTCTCCTATCTTTCTGTTTACTTTCTTTACGTTTCTCTGTTCTTTGTACTGTTATACTGTTTTGTGTGTTACATAAATGTATTTCATTTAATTTTTTTATTTGACTGGCTAAAAGAATAATAACTCTGACTATCATAGAACTCGCTCAAGTAGTTTAAGAGTTGTTACTCGCATTGATTAATTATATAAATATTGTTACAGCGAACACAGTGATATCGAGTACAGTGCGCGGCGTATCGCCTCGCGCGCCGACTCCGACACCTGCGCCTGGTGTAACAGGCCCGCGACCGTTGCCACTGCTACAGAGGAACTACCAGCCTGCTAAGGTAATCCTAACCTGTCTTCTACCTACCTAACTGACTTTTTCAATGTGGTCATAGGACTTATTGTGATGTACACTTTTGAAGGTGTCCATAATAAATAATCCTATACATATATATGAAACTGAATGTCAAAGGCCAGAAACAGAGAACTGTGGATAGAAATGGGGGACGAAAAGCCAAAAAGGTGACTACTACTATAGAAATGAATGTTATAAAAAAATTATACATGTGATAACAATTATAAAAAAAAGGTGCTCGGTTAATATTGGGTGGCCTCTTAGTTAGTATATTTGGATGGGTTGATGTTTGTGGCATTATAGTTGAATAGATTTAGATAAAACTCTTTATCAGTCAATATACCTACTCTAGTAGATATATTTGTATTTTTTTCTAAACGTGAAACCCATTTCAGGTGGTCGGTGTGAATTCAGTCGGTGTTCGCGGTGTAGTAGGCAACAGTGCTCCAACACAGCTGTACTATGAGGTTCCTAGGCCTTCGCCCACGTCACAACCACCCATGGCTCACCACTCGTCGCCTCGTCCACTCACACCATACAACCATTCTCAACAACAACCACAGCAACTACAAACACAAGGTAATGTCTGATTAATGCTGATCCTATTATTGTCTACAAGACTGATTTTTGATAAATAGAGATTTGTACCGTGCTTGGGGATTAAAGACAAAGATATTCCTTTTTATATAAATAAATGTGTACCTCTATTTTATTAAATAGCGAATCAAGCTGTATAGAAATTAAATACATCCAAAGTAATTTTGTAATTTAATCTTAAACACATATATAATATCATATATTTTTTAGTAATGGGAAGTTTACCATTTTGTGACATTTACAGTGACAGTTGTAAATGCAGCAGTATCAGCTCTATCGGACAACCGGCCACAACCCATTTCAATACCCACAAGTTCAATACTAGCCAGGCCCACAATACTGAGGAAGAGAGACCTTGAAGGGTTAGTAATCTTTTAGATAAGAGTTTTGGTTGGGATCAAATTCATAGCATTTTTGATTTATAAAACCACTGCTCTGGTTGCATGTAACAGGAAATGTATTAATAACTAACCCCCTCCCTTCACATGGACAAAATAATTACTTCTATACTTTTAAAAACATTATTGCATCTTATTCTTTAAAAAATAGTACAAAATATATAAGATTCCATGTTACTCACTGATTATATGGCTTTCTAGAGGTGAAATAATTTTATAAAAGGGTTAAGTTTTTTTTCTATTTATCGATTACTAACATACAAAAAATCGAATGTTTTCTCTTTTTAATATTAGTGTAAAAAAGAGATATTGCACTATGCTAGACAGAGAGACACTAAAGACCGCTATACACTGGATGCGTCTAGTGTCTGTATTCTGTAGCAAGCTTTTGATGTCTAGCTGCCTTTGATCCTAAAAAGATTAGACTGTGATCTATAAAATGCACAATTTTATTTTCACCTATTTTATATTCCCTTGACAGATCTCCAACGAAATCGATCAGCACAAACACAATAAACTACCCGTCTGAAAGTACGGGCTGGGAGGATGTCGCCGCTGGGGGTGGTGGTGGTTCAGGGGGTTCAACCACAATGTCAGCATCATCCTCACCCCACCCGGACGACGAGCCAGACCCGCCTATGAATGTAGACCTATCTCCGAGGAAAAAACCCAGGAAGCAATTGTAAGTTATTTACACATTACCAGTACAGTACCCAGTACTTGTTGCAGTAAAAAGATTGTACTATGGGAACCAGATGACTGATAGAATACTTATATACTTTTTTTTTGGAAATACATACTTAGAATACAATATAACACCCAGACACAGAACAAACATCTATATTCATCACACAAATTATCGAACCCACCACCTACAGCACAGAAAGCAGGGTTACTACGAACTGAGCTGTGACGGCTGTCTAATGAATTGTTTTATTTGTAGATTGAGCAATGATGTCAGACAATGCGAGTACCCAGTCGAAGATGCGCCGTTTTCACCACCACCTGCCCCCGTCATCAATCCGCCGCCTAAACGTAAGGATTTACTTACTGACAGCTTGTCTGCTTTGTAGTATGCTAAAGAATAATAAGGAATGTAGAAATCTTCTTCTTTAGGGTTCCGTACCCAAAGGGTAAAACGGGCCTATTATTAAGACTCCGCTGTCTGTCTGTCGTCTGTCACCAGGCTGTGTGTGTGTCTCATGAACCGTAATAGTTAGAGTTGAAAATTTTCACAGATGATGTATTTCTGTTGCCTAACAGCACAACAACAAATACTAAAAAACAATAAAATAAATATTTAAGGGGTCTCTCATACAACAGGCGTGATTTTTTTGCCGTTTTTATTATAGATCATTTGTCTATAATAAAAACCCCTACAAAACCCTTCGTGCGCGAGTCCGAGTCGCACTTGGCCGGTTTTTTATTTATTTATATCACATCAGTCTGTAATTCGATCGCGAACGTCCCTAGATCTTAGTTCAGAGCAAATAGGTTAAGGTTTAAAGACATTTATTGTCAAAAAATTAAACCATTCTTTTAAAACGAGATGCATAGTGCTTAGTTGCCGTAGCTCACACTAACCAATAGATAGGTAGATTATATCTTTATTGTACACTATTAAAGTTGTGGAAAGTCAATAAAATTACAACTTAAAAACTATAGGTACAATGGGCGGTCTTAATGCTAAAAGCAATCTCTTCCAGACAACCTTTGGATGGACAGAAACATATTGTATAGGTAAGGACACAGTAGGTGTCACAATAGTAGGTGTTTAGATATAAAACGTTATCAATCACTAGTTAATTTCCAGAGTTTCATGCACTTCTCAAGCCTCCAAAGGTCATCCAGCCGCTTTGAGGATCAATCAATGGAAGGAAAAGCACCCTCCTCCAACTGACTTTAAATCACCTCAGGAACACCTGCCCCCGGGTCACGATCTTCCGTGGAAGTCTTTAAATCGACTTCATACTCAAACCGATTTGAGTATGAAGTCGAACCTCTGCAAATAGGGCATGAGAGATCCTTCCATGACTAGTTGTGACTGCGGAACTCCTATTCAGTCAATGGCTCACCTTATTTGTCCATTGTGCCCCGCCACCTGCACAAGGGACGAGCTTAACAACAACAACAACACAACAACGCAATAGTAGTGGCTAAATATTATTCTAATAACATCTAAATGTTCCATTGACACGAAAGAAGAAGAGTTAATATCAATATCTTTGGCAGGACCTCTTCTCAGTTCAAGTTATGTGTGTGGTTGGCGTAGTACAGCTCTCCACTTCATCCGTCCGTCGGACGTGAAGCGACGAGACCCCAAGCCCAAGGACATCGTCTCTATCGCGAGTCAGAAACACGTGCTCAGCAGCGCTGAGGGCTGGAAAGTGCATCATCTTACCGCGCAAATGGATGACTTGGTAAGCTAACTCAGAAATCTATAAAGTAATATAACAACACAACTTTGAAACATTTATAACGTAAATCCACACAAATAACGGCATGGTTTTTTTTTTAAACTTCCTTTTATCAGCATGCTGATGTTTTCAGATGTCTCTAGAGTCGGATGTGGGCGATCAGTTGGCGGGGCTACTACGAGCATTAGAAACAGCATCGGGTAAAGCTCTCAACGCTTTGCAGCCACACTCACATACAATTCTAGAACTACTAAAGGTATACTACGTTTTATACTTACCCCAATACTTATAAAAGTTATTTAAATTTAAATATTGCTTAAAATGTCTCTTGTCACTACTTGTCACTAACCATTGATAAGAGACGGCAATAAATTAAACATTGTTTATCTTTTGACAGATTTTTAGAAGTATTATTCTTTTTTATTTTTTTTATTAGAAAACAATAAAATACCCAGAAAGAAAACAAACATCTATGTATATATCATCTATACTTACATATGTATACTTGTTAAAATTGTTTAAACATGAGTATTATTTCCCCCAGGGTAACATCCAAAGAAGTAAGATCGTCTGTGAAGGTATTCAAGAAGCCCGAGTGGATATCCTCCGCGTATTCACTCACAGAAAGTCAGTTTCCGACATCCTGGCACGGCAAGCCGACAAGAGGTGCTTCAGAAAACATCGATCGCAATCGTAGCGTAGCGCTCATAGAATCTCGAACCTATTTCCACACAGAATGCAGTTAACTTGAATAAGATAGCAGTAGAATAAAGGTGCAATTCCTGTTATTTTTAAGTCCATGAAAATGATTGTAGTTATAAATGCCTTCAACGAAACTGATGATTCTAAAGTGGCAATAATTGTAAATAAATTAGTGTAAAAATAATATGAAGTAAAACATAATATTTTATTATAAGTTCGGGGGTTCCTTGAATGTGTTGTGTTTTTATGTGAATTAGCGTAATTATTTTTAAAATAAATCTCTTGACTATTGTTGTATTGTTTTCTTCTGCGTTAGTTATTATTCTATGGTTAAATAATGAGTATTGTAAGGGGACAGCGGAAGTCTAGAAGAGAAAACGGCTTTTCAGTTTATTTAAAAGCACTCTTAGGCATCGCTCGGGTAGCACGCTTAATCTATCGCGCTCCACCTGGAAATTTAGCAATGGTCTACGCCGACTCCAAGGTATCGGGTGGAAGTCGCCCACCACACATCCATCAGCTCGAGTGGTAGCAGTACGGTACATCTGTCGCTAGGAACAGTGTTCCAAGCTTGAGTTAAGGTGCCTAGTAGTAGTACTTTACTTTTTTCGTAAGTATAAAAAAGTAGGTAGTTTAGATAAGAGTAGATCTTATTTTTAGTGCATTCTATTTCTCGCAACCGGTCGTTTTCCTTCATGCTTATGGCATAACTTCGTAGGTAGGTCCGTTAGGATATGTGCTCTGGGGGGTCTAACAAATGTGACACACACACGCACGACACTGAACTCAACATTCTACAACAAAATATTTAAAAAAAAATATTTTAAGTATGACTGACATCGGTCATGATATAATATGACACTTGCACAACCTGATAAATGCCATATTACTTGGTCTGTCAAAAAAGATAAACAAAATAATAACCTCTAATCATTAAAAAGTTCAGGAAAATTATTAAATGAAAGCTTGCTAAGCGTTGAATTTGAATTGAATCGAAACTAGCAGGGTAACTTAAACCACTATGGCTAGCAGCAGATTGGAAAGGATAGGAACAATATTTACTCGGTAAGTTTCTAACGCGCTATTGGCGTAGCTTCATATTATTACTTTGGTTTTTGGTTAAATATAATACTTTTTATTTACTGTTTACATGTCAAAACTATTATTTGTAGTGTTGAAGGGCTTCTGGTACGTGGAGGAATGAAACCTGACGACAGGCCTCTCTGGTTTGATGTCTACAAAGCTTTTCCGCCACTTCTAGAGCCTAAGTTTGCAAGACCCAAACCTGAGTTCAAACCGATTAGACAAATTTTCTACCACGAAGATAACATCAGAGTGTAAGTTTGTCTAAAATAAATTAAAAAGCGTCATATTATTTTGATAAAAAGAGAGCAAAACTATCATCTTTATTATCAGCAGGAGTTTGCTATCTGGAATAAGGCATTTCTTATATACTTACTGTCTCATAACTTATTGTGCTTTCATTTACAGGAAATTTCACAGCAAAGGACTTGGTACAGGAGCAATTGATTTGCTTAGTCAAAACAATGAAACCCCAACTAAGCGGCTAGTTCAACAGTATGAGAAACTGAAAAGTGAAGGAGTCCCTGAAGATGAATTGGTAGAGAAATCAGCAGCAGTAGTTGGTGCTGAAGGAAAAGCACACTTTGAGGCAATCAAGGCAACTAAAGTACAGACACAGATACCAGGAAACCCTGAATCGGTCACATCCAAGGTCTTATCTGAGGCTGGCTTGAAAAATATTTTTAAGGAATGAAAAATAGTCTTGTAATATAATTATGTATACGCTCCTGTAGTTATTAGTAATTTTAGTATTGTTGTAATTAAAGTTGACTATGTTGATCTCATTGTTTGAGTAAGAATTTTCAAAGTATTTTTTTATGATTTGTAATGTAGGCAGAGGTAACCACTAAACATCAGGTGGGCCATGAGTTGTCCCTTTGTGTAAAATATAGTAGGTAAGCAGTAGTAAGAATAGAACCTGCCAATTAAAACCCTACAAACAATAAATGATAGTAGGTTCTCATAGGTACATTACCCAGGCCAGGCTAGGTTCTTCACATTTTGTATTTAAAATTGTAAAAACATTGTTTAGAAAAATTGTTCTATGAAAAGATTAAAGTTGAGTCAGGTTTGTATTTCTAGCTACTCCTACTGAACATACTGGGGCATAGCTATCTTATCTATAGATAAGAACTTAGTGGTGGCTCAGCCATACCTACCTCTTGGCTTTAGTATGTCATTGGTACAGCATTACTCAGGCAGTTTGATTCGTTTTTCTGTGTGTGTGAAAACCTCAAAAATGACCCAAAGGAAACCACTGTTGTTCTATTTTGCTGTAATTTTAGGTAAGTTCAGTAATTATGATTAATCAGAAAAATCGCACTAGCTAAGTCTATTGCAATTGCTTTACTCTGTTCATTAGTATTCTGTAAGGTGCGTCACTTTACGACATCTTTTGGAATGTTTTGTTTGCTGGGTGTATGACCTCATAAGGATATAGGGATATAGGTTACTAGGCCCTAAAAAAGTTTAGTCCGGACTTATTAATAGCCAGTTTTACTTTTTAAATCCAGTCTAGTTCTAATATACCTAGTATTGCTTTACCTGCCTAGGGAAGGGCACATCTCTTGGACCACTTTTCTATTAGGATAGGACATGGACTTCCGCGGTGTACATAATATAGTACCTACCTATGCTCTGCATGAATTAGGTATATAATTAAAATAACTAACAATGTATATTGCTGTAAATTTTCCAAAAACTACATCACTCGACTATCCAGAGGCCCAGCCACTGCGTACACTGCTGTACGGTAAGTACCTACCTACCTACCTACTTTAGATGGCGTAGCGGCGGGCCCCGGCGGAACCACCAATCCAGGTAGATAGAAGGTAGCTATCACTATAGGTAGGTACAGTCAGCGGCAAAATTACATAGGTACCTACTTAATGAACTCATAGTTTCAATGTTGAAACCTGGTAAAAATGCTGATCACTTGCACTTTTTTTTTAGTTATCCTCAGCACATTGACACAGGAAACGGAGGCAAGGCGAAAAATTCTTCGGGGAAGGCGTGTGATGACACGCACCTACTACCGTAAGTTTCCAACACCATGCATCGTATAAACCAACAACACGGGAAAATAAAATTAGGAACACGTACGTCTCTCCTCATAGCCCACCACCAGAGTTCCTTGCTGCGCTACTTTCAGTAGATGGTAGGCCCTAATAAAAGAACTCTTTATCCTTTTTATTCTATTACATGGTAAAATCTGAAACACCGTGAAGGTCGCTGAATATACATGGATAGACACATACATACATAGTAACGACTTTCATCCTGGAAATTGATGGTAGGTATTGTGTCCAGCAATGGAATTCTGGCAAGTAATAGGTACCTATTGGCGTAGTGGTTATGTTACTCAACCCTTCCCCTCTGACTTAAAAGTCGCAACATCTGTGCCCATGACATATTATTCCTTAGCAAGCGTAACTGAATCGTTATTTACAAAAATCCAAGTCATTATACCTAGGGTGGTTATTTCATTTTTCGTAAACCGTCTGTTCTAAGCTTAGACGAGTCTCGTCTAAGGTTCTAAGAGAGAACTTAGCTTCTATTTTCTACTTATCAACATCATAAAATCCTAACTCTTTGTTTTACAGGTGGCAGTGCAGTTCCAGCATGGGCTATCAGTCTTATGGCTGGGATAGGTATGCTCTTCGTTGGCGGAATCCTCTATGTTGTCATGCGGAAGGTAGTTCTATCTTCAGAAACAGGGACGTTGAATACTTATCAACCCGCTATGCAGCAAGATATTCAAGTCTAATTATCCCCACCTCAATTTAATCCTTTAGTATCTAAAGTTTTGTTTGTTTTTTAGTAGGTCAATAGCCCATCGATTTTCTATCTTGGTGTCTCATAGCACGAACGAATATTTTTAATTTTTGTTATTACTAAGGAATTACAGCAAAACTACATTTTCTAAAAATAAAACATATTTGTAAGTATTGTTTTACATTTTATTTTATTAGTATTCTGGGATAACATTTTCAGAGTCATATTGAATGTCTATTTTGAAAATTGTACGAGATTGTATAAGAAATGGAAGCGAGAATATGTAGGATTAGAATTCTCGGCGATGGTATTTGTCGGGATCGAAGTAAGAGGTTACCACCACACGATTGCTGAACTTGCGTCCAGTAAGAGTCTGCTGCGCCTTTTGGCAGTCAGCAATACTGTTGAACTCTACAAATACCTGAAAATAAATAAGTCTTTATAAAATTTGATTGCAATTTTTTTATATCCTGAACTACAAAAACATCGTCGTCGCGTCATCAGTACAAATAAGTCCACAACTGGACATATACCTCTCCCATATGTGGTCAAGTTTGCCGTAGCCCACAATCTTCGGATTGGTCATTTTGTTAGCTACATAAACATATCGTCAGTTTTTAGTTTACGCTTTATGGTATTTATTACTCAATGTAGTGCAAACTAGATTGCGTGTGTCATGTGTTTGTGAACAAAGCCGCGTTCCAAGAGATAATTTATTGTAAGTCATAAATTGTTATACCTTTCCACAACCTGGTACTTCCACACCTTCGATGGGTCTTGGAATCTCTATACTGCGTACACAGCCATATTTATTGCACTCCTCCCTAAAAAACAAACAATTTTCATTTATTTTCTCAGTAAAAAAAAGCAGCTCGACCAGTATGCAAAACTAAGATCGTTCTTTCCAAATGCACACGTACATAATGCCCTATGTTCATTATAATGTGCGCGTGAGCTGGTAAAATTTCAAGCAGGATGAACAGTGGCTTAGACTCGTTCTTGGAGCGTACAACTAGACGAAGGGCCGAAACGAAATATATAAATCATGCAAACATTTGTCCCACGTCGCGAGTATTAAACCTGCACCTCGGACAACTATAGAAGTGGAATAATATGTATGCAAGTCATATTGACAGTGTTTGTTGTGTAACGTAAAAGACATGGACCATACAAAATAAACTGCTTTTGAGACAAGACAATGGTAATCTTTGCTACTATATCTATGTAGTTATGCTAACTTCTCCCTAGAATAACTAGATTTGAACAAGATTGTCAATATTTCAAGAGATCTGCGTCATCACTATAGCATTATTATGATCAGTAAAGTGACGCTTACTTGATGTCTTCAAGGATGTCTTCATATTCCTCTTCGTCGCGCAGTTCGTCCGGGGTCACCATGTTGAGCAGGCAGAGCACCTCGGTTGCTGGCCCGGCGCCCGCGAGCGTCATTCCTGCCACTTGGAGCTGCACGGGCGCCGCCCCCGTCATGGCTGAAGATAGTAACATGGCTGTGATTGGTTAATCAGATAGTTGCTTTTATCATCGCTTCCTATTCCATCTTTACGTTACTTATATCAATGAGATGAATGGTATCGAAGTAAAATGTACTAGGGTAATTAGTAAATGAGAACCTGGCTAACGATACCGGAGTTTAAAAAGAAGTAAAAATTCAAAATAAGCAAAACGGAAGGAGTTTGGTTCAGGAAAATTAGAGACTTAATCATTGGTGTTTTGATTGAAATTCTTTCGTGAGTACACAAAGATTAGTTGTTCTGCGAACAGTACCTCACAAGTACAAACTTACATTAGTAGAAATCAAACAGTGAGCTGTTTACTGAATTTTGAAAAACAATTCTGCTCATCACATCAGATCTTCATTTTTTTATGACACCAACTTAAAACTACAGTATCCTACTTTTTTGGAGAAAATACCCGTAATAAAAATCCCTAACGACAAAGAATTCTATAAAGTTGTAAAACCTGCATTCCAAGTTTCGTCCAGATTGGGTGTAAAATACGACCTGTAGAGGAGTATTGTTGCCGAGAAGACAAGTCGTGGTGGAGAAGCAAGTTTCTCAAATGTAAGTTAATTCCAATTTACTTAAGCCATCAGAAAATCATTTTTATATGTGCAATAAAAAAGTCGGACAGTGGAATTACCTAATGTGGAATTCTTAGCTCCAATACTGGCCCTCTGTACAATCAGTTTCTTGTCACCCAGCTGCATACCGTTCAGCCCTGCTATTGCCTAAAAGAAAAACATGATTAAAAATATTTCCCTAATACATGACCTTGACCAGAAGGACAAAGAACTGGGCGCAATGCAGCGCAATTTTGCTCCTTCTAGTCCTGGATAAGATCTCAGTAAAAAAAAATTGCTAAATATTTACCTGGTCTGTCATTGAAATGTCGACATATTCAGCAAAGGCATAACCCTTGCTGAGTCCAGTTGACGAATCCTTCACGAGATTGAAGGCACGAAGTTGCCCAAAGGACATCAGCAGTTCTTTTACCTACACACACATCATTATATTAGTGCAAGGTCACCAGCACACAAACAAATACTAATAAAATAAACTTTGTATAAATAGAATATGCAGTTAATTTTATTGGATATATAGGTGTTTTTATTTACTGTTCCCATAACATTTGGCTTTGAATAAAAGGCGGCAAAATTGAATGTTATCTGACCTATCTAGCCGCTAGTTAGAATCAGATGAGAATGGAGGAGACTTGCCTTGAAGTGCCGATGTCTCATTCAAGTACAAGACGTATAGGTGAGAATGAGAGACAACAGTGACACGCGAGCCGTGAGTGTGCCATATCTATGCTAGGGAGGGGCAGAAAGCAAACTATATCAGTGAGTTGTTTGTGATTCGAGCGTGTTGCGAACGCTCGACCGCTAGGTACCTGTGGAACTTCCTGAAAGGAACAAAACAACGCGGCTCACTGCTGGCGTCACCGATGCCCTGTCAACTGTTGAATCTCGCCCTGAAATGCGACATCTGATGCCGCCTAGTGGGAACTGCCTAGCTATATAGCACCTCATACCTACACGTCCACAAACAATCTCTCGTCACCAAGAAACATGACATGTGATTGATTTGTGAACACATAGCTAGAGTAAGGGAAATATGTCTAAAGTTGAATAGGTAAAATGTGTTACTTTTGATTGAGGATAGAATGGTACAGCCTTTGACCTAAAAAGATAGTAAAATGCGGAGACTGGTTACCCACCTGCAACATATAATTTTGCAAATCAAAAAGAAATTGACAAATATGTTCAAGACCACATACTGAAGTTATTAGATTTTTTGATATCTTAACATAGGATGAGGTGTTTTTATAGCCTCAATTTGATATGAGTTTTAGTTCTTACTATATAATTATCATAGCCGATATCATGCAGGTAAACCCACATACATTTATATTAGCTTGAACAGTTAACTATAAATGGTTACTGTTTTATTTCAAAAACATAAATGCAATCTTTTATTCTTCATTTCAAAGGTGTGACTCTCAATCTTTGTAAAACTATACCTAGTTTAATTTTGCAAAAAACATATCACAAAATGTCATGTTTGGAATTACATGGAAGTGTGGAATCATAACAAATATGTATACCACTTTATATATATTATTATATATATTTATAATACCATTTGAAGAAGTAAGAATTATGTTGACTAGTTAGTCTTTGAATGCTCAGTTAATCAATACATGACATTTAGCAATAAATGTTTCATAAGGTCTGGTGTAAAATTTCTGGTTAGAGTGATGGGAACTTACTTGATCCTCATTTAGATAATTGGGCAAACCGCCAATGAATATTTTGTGGGGGGAGTCTGGTACTACAGTGCTAATTACACCAGCTGAAAGGAAAATAGATGGACATATATTTTTAGTACAAAATTACCTATACCATGTTATTAGTAAATTAAAATGTTAACTAGTAAACATACCAGGTACGTTGATGGAAGGATTCTCAGTACCAGGCATTGGCTGGTAGTCATGTGGCCGTCTAATCTTCAAACTCTGCCCTTTGAAGTTAATACCATCAAAAGCCATGGCTTGTGTAGTCTCATCAATAGATCTAAACTCCAGGAAAGCAAAGTTTTTGTCCAAATTTATTTGACATGCTAGAACTGGGTTTCCAGCAGCTTGAGCCAAGCCAGATAGATGCATTTGCTGATTGAAAAACTCCATGGTTTCTTCTTCGGTGACGCCGAATGGAATGTTTCCCACATACAATCTTCTTGCTTGACGGGTAATAGTAGAGCCAACGACTGGCACAGCTGCTTGTGGAGTGTCAGCGACGATGTTAGCTGGGATCTGACCCGCCGCCTGCATAGCCTTGTACTGCAGCGGCGTTATGTGCTCGAAACCCGGAGGCGGTACATCCCAATAGAGAGAAGGCTTGCGGCGACGAGATCTCTTGCTGGCTGGATTCGGGGACTTGGATCTGCTTCTCTTCTTTTCTCTACGTTCCGTGCGTTCGCGTTGCGGAGAACGAGATCGTGAGCGGCGCCGTTCGCCTCGAGAGCGCGATCTGCGTCTGCGTTCTACTAAAATTGAAATAATTCGTAAATTATGCGATAAGAACTACTTTAAATCCATCCATGTCGTAGCACAAACCTTTATCTTCTCCCATGTCTGCAAAATATTGGTTTCACTCGCACAAAACTACACCACAATTAGGTACTTATGCTATTCTGCCGCACCAACAAGCAAGCAAAGCAATGCAAAATGGCGTCGTCCTCCCTCAGTCGTATAGTAGAGTACTTTTTTATAGACTTTTTTTATATCATACACGTCGTACACCAACCAAACGGGGACAGAGAAGTCGCGTTGTCGGCACCGCGCCGTACCATGTCGTATTACACAACCATGGAAGGCACAGCCAGAAATTGGTGTACATTGTGGTCACAAATTCAAAAGATGTGCTTCAAGCATGCAAAGGATAAATGTCAAACAAACAAAATCATATCAGCATCATCATCAACAGCCAGGACAAAGGCATAAAAAAAATTAAGTACTCATACTTACATAAACTCATGAACAGTCTAAGAGGCCATCTCCACGAGCGAGAGAATCGCAGCGATATTGTAGTCGTGCGTGACACGTATTTCTATAGCAATAATCGCCGCGATAACACCGCCGCCGTATGGAGATACGTTCTAACAGACTGTATAGAAATATATGTGGCACGGCACGATGATAATATCGCCTCGATTCGCTCGCTCGTGGAGATGGTCTCTAAGAAAACACAATCATGGAAACGGCAGCTAAATGGCATCCAATTGTACATCCCCGACATTTATTGTTACGAATGTACACTCTAGAAAACACCATGGATTTGATAAATAAACTTATCTATGATTCATTTGCATTCACCTGAATCAATTCTATCCCAATAGGTGGGAAAAGATATTTTTTTCTAAAGTTTACTTTAATCTATTGTATCCCAGTAGATGGGAAAATATATTTTTTATGAAGTTTAATATAAACTAAGCATAAACACTCGAACAATGAACATAAATTCCTAGGTTGTCCCTTCAGTGTCCCAGCACGTGCTGCAAATTGTGTATTCCATGGTTGGGCATTACCAGCTTGTGGTAGCATTGTACAACCATGGATTTTAAGCATATTTTATTTGTTAGTAACAGTATAGGTACCTGTTTGTGCTTTCCAAAGTTGTAAACTTGCGGTTATAAGGTGTAAAATTATTGCTGTACAAACCTTTGGACAATTTGGGCTTCTGGCAAATTGGGATCGGATTACGTCACTTGCTGGCTGGCAAGTCTGGCAACACTGATAAATATACTCATTTTAGGGATGCGCGCGCGACGGACGAATAAAGCGAGATGAAGATGATGTTGCTTGTGTATCGTTAGTAAAAGTGAAAGTTATTATTTCTCAATCGATAAGTCTACGTGTTTCAGAGACGTTTTATATTTTAGTGTAGTGTTTCATTTATTTATTTGTAATTTCATTAAATAAAATGGTGAGTAAACAGTATCGCGCCCGCGGGGCATTTTAACTTACGTACTTACTGACTGACTTGTTTAAGATGATGTACTTTTTCTAACTTTATTTACTTTTTAGGATGACCAAAACAGTAACGGAGATGTAAGGAAGAGATTAATCTCAACTTCGGCCGGAGAGACCATTGATAATGGCAAGGAAAATAATAAATCCGATGTTTCTACAAATACCAGAACTATAGCTCTTATATTTGTATCATTGCTCCTGGATTTACTAGCATTTACGATGATTTTGCCGTTGTTACCTTCGCTCATGGATTATTACAACAAGGAAGAGGGGCAAGGGAATGGGTTATACGCCTGGTTACTGAAAGCAGTTGAAGGGTTTCAAAGGCTAACAGGGGCACCAGATCGATTCGCATCCGTGTTATTTGGAGGAGCTCTTGGATCTATGTACAGCTTTCTACAGTTTCTGACTAGTCCTATTGTTGGAAGCCTTTCAGATGCCTATGGAAGAAAGCCAATGCTCCTTATCTGTCTGGCAAGTTCAAACATAAATACAATTTGAAGAACACTTATTACCTAACTATTACTTATTATTAACTTACCCACATATTAACTATTTTCTTTATACTACTTGCTGATGGAACAAGCATATGACCCACCTGATTTTACAAAGTGGAACCCTTCTGTTACCCCATGTGGAAGTTGTAAGAGGTGACTCAGGGAAAGAAACAAGAGATTGACAGCAGTATCTCTTGAGTATCACCAATACCTTAGTTACCTACTTTGGTTTTCCCACTATGTTTTCATAAGCACTGACAAAATACTACCTTGAAAATTATCAATTTGATGATCTTATCAAAATAGAAATCAGCTCAATAACTCTTAAAACTACTGATAAAGCATCTTTATCGGTTGTGTTTACTAATATCTCCTATATTATTTTCTTATTGTTAGAAAATAACATTGTAGGAATTATTTACCTTCATGCTTAGGTACTTCCATTATATCACCTCAAATTATGTATCCATTTACCTAATTCAGGTAGTTTCTAATTGAGTTAGGTAGTTGAAACATAATTTCAAGGACCTTAAAGTATTAAAGATAAGGTTTCTTTTCCTGCTCATCACGGTTTTTAATTATATTGCTTTTTAATCATATGATTTCAATGCAAATTGAGAGATATTATTATTTCAAGGATAACCAGCAAAAATTAATTGTTCTTTAGAAAACAAAGTAAAAGTTCAAACTAAAGTATAATAATAATAATACCTATAATAATAATGCTGGACGATCCACACAGCATCATCTAGCCCCAAGCTAAGCAGAGCTTGTGTTATGGGTACTAGATGACTGATACTTAATACAACACTATATTACTTACATAGATATTTTTTATTATACATAGAAAATACCCAGAACACCCGGAATAAATATTTGCAGATCGTACAAACATTTATCCCAGGGCGGGAATCGAACCCGCAACCTCTGCCTCGCAGGCGGACATTCGCCCGCCGCGCCACATCGGTCGTCTTAGTACAAATATTCTTTAGATAAAACAGTAGCAAAAACTATCCAAACGGTATTTTATTTAATGTTAGTAATTTAACAAAACAATGCATTTTAAACTGTTCTAAATTCAAAATTAATTTTGTTTTATTTTTCAGACAGGAATAACACTCTCCCATGCACTGTGGACTTGTGCAAGTACTTTCAGTTTGTTTGTGCTTGCTCGGTTTATAGGAGGCCTAAGTAAAGCGAATGTAAGCCTTAGCATGGCTGTGGTCACTGATGCTTCTAATGAAAAGTCCAGGGCCAAAGGAATGGTAAGAAAGGGTTGTTTAGCTTTAAAATTGCCCTCTGAATATGCTGGATGCATTGCTTCTAGCTAGTTAGAGGGAAGTCTACTTATTATTTTGGTACATGTATCTTAATTATTCCAAGTTAATAACTTTGTCTTTGTGGACTCAAGCCAAGACCACCTGTGTAATTATAATATGGCATTTACTCAAAACATGCCTTTTGAACATCTCTGTATGTCGTATAAAACCAAGGCCTAATGATACAATTCCTATATGGTAAACAACAGATGTTCATATTTGTTTTAACAAGGTAAAAATGCAAATAAAAAAAATGCCAGTCTTCACACAATACCCTCTAACTGAAATATAACCAGTATATTTTAATCAATTTGCATATAATCTGCAAATACTTGTTCTTGGTTCAGGTGTCAAACGCTTAGCTAATAATAAATATATGTGGTCATTTTTACACAAAATCATCTAGCCCCAAACTAAGCAAAGCCATGGGAACCAGATAATTTATAGAATACTGATAAACTTTTAATAAACCCATAGAACCCTCAACTACTCCAATTATTTTATACTTAATTGAAAAAAATTTGTAAACTTTTATAAAAATATGAGTAATTTTTATAATGTGTGGGAAGATGAAAGCCATATGATCTTCGAATGTTTATTTTTTCTTAGTAATTCTAATGCCTGATAATTGTAACTATAGTCTAGGGTTGTAAACTTAGTCCACATTTTCAGGCACTCATTGGACTGGCGTTTTCGATAGGGTTCATAGTGGGCCCCCTAGCTGGTGCATGGTTCGCTAAAAACAGTGACGCGTCATCCGGCATGTGGGGAGAGAGGCCGGCTATGTATGCACTGTCTCTTTCACTCGCTAATATTGTCCTTGTATGGATGTTTGTACCTGAAACTCTTGCTAAGGTATTTAAAAATTTATCTATGTTTTATGATTTAAGTACCTCAGATAATCCGAAGTTTAAATGAAAGTGGTATTTCGGTACTGCTAGTGTTAGTGGTGGCCTTAAGCCACAATCACAGTTATGGCGGCGGCGGGCGGTGATGATTCTGTTAAAACAAACTTCAAGTCATCATTATCATCAACCTGAAAGAGTCTACTGCAGAAATTAGGCTCCCCTTATAAATTTGCAGGAAGAACGATTTTGAGCCTTTTCCAATCATTAACTTCCCGCGATCTCAGCAATGTCGTCAGTCTATCGGGCCCGCTACGCTACGTCGTAATTCGAGAACTTTATTCTCCAGCGGTCCTCGGTTCTACGAGTTATATGGCCTGTCTATTGCCACTTCAACTGGCTCTTGAACTCCAAGTAATTATAGCGGTGGCCATAATAAATATGACATGACGCTTCGAGAAGACCAAAATACATTATCTCGTCCGCATGAGATCATGAGACTACAAAATGATGTCGCGACTGAGACGTTAGGGCTTCATTACGACGGCCGTGGCCTTCTTATGTTTTATCAGCACGACCTTTAATAATTCGTGAGGAAACCTGCGGCTTAGTTAGCTCCGCGCCTATATCTTTCCTGTGGTTTCGGCCATCTGAGCTGTGAGGATGGTATAAGTGCTGGCCAAGCTTACTCCATCTAAAATCCCAGACATAGCGTTTCGTAAATAGGGGGTGTAAAAGTTGCAACTGTTGCTGTATAAATCATCCACAATACTCATAGATGCAAAGGTCTGTTTACACCTTTAATTTACTTATTTTCCAAAAACCATACCTACCTTTTTTGTTTTTACACAACTGGAACAAGCAGATGCTCACCTGATGTTAAGTGGTTACCATAACCTTAACAAAGTATTGCCTCGTAGGTCACGCTAGTGAAGAACGTGTCCTACTGCTCAGCATCCATCAACGTAATCCTTGTTTGTTTATTTTTTTTAGGAAAAACGAGCACCACTTTCATTTTCCCTTTCCAAAGCCGTGGACTATGTCTCACCTTGGCATCTACTTAAATTCACAGCAGTGAAAAATTTATCAAAACATCAGAACAAAATGCTTTCAAATTTGGGCCTGATATATTTTCTATACCTGTTTATTTACTCTGGATTGGAATTTACAATTACATTCCTGACTCATCATACATTTAAATACACAGCTATGCAACAGGGAAAAATGTTCCTAGTCATAGGTGAGTAATAAATATCACGGTCTTAATGTGATTTTTTATATTAAGAAGAACCAATGTCCACGTCATTGAGGTCCACGACTTGACCTTATTTTTATGCAACTTTTAGCTCACTTGATGTTAAGTGGTTACCATTGCCTGTAGCAAAGGATTGCCACGTAGGTCACGCTCGTCAAAAACATGCTCTACAATGCATTTCTCAGCGTCCATCAACATAAGGTACATGGGTGTTAGCCTTATGCCTGTAATTTCACCGGCACCCTTCTCCACCGGAACACAGCAAGTTGTTTGACGGCTGAATAAGGTAGGTATGACATTGCATAACGCATTCCCAGGATAAACTTTTTTAAGCCTCTGTAAATATTGAGAAATAAATAAACCTCAAGCATGCTTATGTAATTTATAACCGTGACATTAATACACAATGCTAATAAAAAAAAAACATAAAGTTTGAGTGTGAAAACAAAAGATAATTAAAACTACAATGCCTGACATTAATTAAACTAATGTTTTTAAACATTAATCTTAGATTTCTTTGTCTAAAATCAACCGGTTAAGACCATTTTAAATATGATTTGATAGACAGAAAACTACAAAACTGAAGGTACAGTCACCTACATCATAAATCGTTTAAAGCAATTTTTATTTTATATTATCGAACGATGTGCGTTTAGGTTGAAGTTTTAACTATGTTCGTCTGTAAAAAGAGAACTTTAAATAAATGATCAGTTTAAAGTTCTCCTTATAGTTAACACATTATTATGTTTATTATTATCAGTCTAAATAAGTCTACAGCTGGATATAGGGCACCCCCATATTTGGGTGGGGTAGTCACCACGCTTGGCAGGCGGAATGGTGACCGCAGTATCGGTGTTATGTGCTGGTGCGTCCCTTTAGTGGTCTCTTTCGAAGTCCATGGAAGGATCAAAGTCAAAAAGCATTTATTCAGTAATATCCAGGGATCACTTGATACGAGTTCTAGAGTCCTATTCACACATCTATATGCAGGACTTACTTTAATAGCATACACCTGTAGGTAATGTCCTGATACTACACAAATAAAGCAACGATCGTTTCATTGAAAAAAACTATTTCCAGGGTTAATAATGGCGGTATTACAAGGCGGAGCGGCACGCAGACTTGGCTCCAGAGGAGCAGAGAAAGCTGCATGCGGCGCTCTCGCTCTAACGCCGCTCTCCTTCTTGAGCATAGCACTGGCGGCGACGAACGTGACGTCACCGTCGCCTCTTACCTGGCTGTGGATCGGATTGATTTTGTTTGCTTTGTGTAAGTACCTAACATAATATCTACATATCTACCTAACATGTCCCACCGTCCTTCGGCTAAACTGAAAGTGCTTTACAGCTGGACCCGTCGTGGACGCAGTCAGAAGACTTTTGAACAGATAAATAAATATCTATTTGTGGGCATTTTTTACACATCATCTAACCCCAAACTAAGAATAGCTTGTGTACTATGGGAAACCAGATGACTGATAGAATACTTATGTACTTTTTATAGTAAATACATATTTAGAATACAGGTAGATTCTAAATAATAAAAGGTTATAATACCCATAGTACAAGCATTGCGTGGTTCGGGACTTAAATGGTGCAGTATGAAATTTCCACCATTTCATTATTACTAAATGTTTTTTATCACTCTAGCAACCGCGTTCGCGGTATCTTGCATGACGTCGATGGCAGCTGCGCATGCGCCGAGTGAGGGTCGCGGTGCGGTACTCGGGACACTTCGCTCGCTTGGCGCCCTAGCGCGGGCAGCCGGCCCTCTGCTAGCTTCAGCAGGTAGAACTTATCTATAGATCTTATCTAGTAAATAAGTGGTTTGTTCGTCTGTGATCTCGCGATGTCCGTGATCTAGTTTAAACTTAAATATATGAACAAAATTATTTAATAGTACACCCTACTTGTATATAAATATTAGATAATGATATGTTTTTTATATAAATAACTTTAACCGACATTATAGTTAAAAGTTTATTTGATTTCAGTGTACTGGTGTTCCGGCGCGGCAGTGACTTACACGATAGGTGCAGTTATTCTAATCATTCCAGCTGTGATGTTGTTTAGACTGAAAACATGAATATAATAACTTTAAACGCAGCCTTTACACTGCCTTACAATATCAATAAGCAATATTTTGTTCAAGAGTTAATGAATAATTACATTATTTACTTTTATACGCTGAGATACTAGTAATAATTATTTATTATATGATATACTTTTCGATACCTACTTATGTAATTTATCTCGAATAAAATAACAGTATTAGAATAATTACTTATATATTACCTTTGTTTTTCTTGAACAATGTTCTTTATCCAGCCTAAACATGAGCACCTAACTGTAAATATAAATAAAAAATAAAAGTTTGAATATGAATTTAATCAAAAAGGAAAATTTCCTACTAAGTATCAGTTATCAACAGATATTTAAAAATCGTTATGCATAGCATGTAAAATACTTCGGCGCACTGATTCCCAGCCGCTACGCTTTGTTTCAGCTATAAGATTGTCTTGCAGTTTTTTGATGTCGTACTCCAACTCGTCAACGACTTTTTCCGTTTCTATTTTATGATCGGATTCCATTTCGTCACACCTGTAAATAACAATTATAAGAATATTTGTCTTGACTGACTGACATAGAACGCACACCTTAAACTACTGGTCATAGACTTGAAATTTTCAGGGTATATTCGTCTTGGTGCATATAGGTGTACTAACAAAGGAATGCCTCAAATTCAACCCCTAAATCGTCTAAACCGAAGTAAATTTTACTTGTTTCTTACTCTTTTTTGAATGCAGCATGGATTTCTTTCAAAGCTTTAAGCTTGTGTTTGTAAGCTGTTGTAGCTTGTTGGATGCACTTCATATAGTTTCCTGTAAGGTGTTCCAACTTCTGTTCATTTTCTTTCATAGCATTGTAATCTGCTTCAACCTGGGTTGTTATTTCTGAGAGGCTCTTGAATAAGTTCTCGTTACATAGTTTTCTAAAACAGAAGTGTGTTTATAATTTTTGCAGCTAACATAAAAGATAAATCATCACGGTCTATCGGATTGTAGGTAGTTTTGTTTGATCACTCTGGCTGGACTAAAGTGACCATCATAAGCAATATTCTTAAGAATGGTTGTTACGAAGTACATTCTAACATTTTGTTTTGTTATCCTCACAATGTTTTTACTCAGGTTTTTATATTAAAGAATTACCTAGATTAGAATTAATTTAATTAAGAAGGTCTAGTGTACAAGATGCCACGGTAAGTACAAGTAATAGCCATAACCTGCCGGACGTATGCTGCTACTGCTACTGCTACTATATTTTTCTTATAAATGTATTTTCTCGGTGGGGATCGAACCCACAATTACAGCGCAGAGCAAAAGCTCACTTACTACCAAGTGAGCTGTGAATAAGCCTGTCAAAAGTGATGAAGTGGTCTTGATATACAATTTAGTCTAGGATAATGTAAATAAATAAACTCATACCTAGCTTCTAGTTGATTGTTAACTAGATCCAATATCTTTTTCCGAGATTCTGGGTTTGTTTCGGAACTGATTTCCGCTTTTTTCTTCTTGGCACTTGCTTGGTATTGTCCAATAAGTTTAGAGATATCTTCTTCCTCAAGCGTTTCATTTTTTGCTGCGCGCTTCAGTGTTTTCTTAGGTTTTGGAGACTCTTTCAAAAATTGCGATTGGTTCATGAAGTCGCTTACCTCTTCAGATATTAACTTTATATTTTTTGCTACTTTCTTTGCTGCCATTATATTGCAATATATCTCGATTCTATCGAAAGTGTAAGATAACGGAACACCACGTACTCCAAACAGAGAAAGTAGACAAGTTAAATTAATTTAATAGGTAACGTGTGCTTTTTTCCCGCTTTTCCCGCGCAGTGTACAGAAACTATTTCAAATTTGCCGCGTTTTTTTCTATTGGATTGGAATAAAGTTCATTCTTATTTTAAAAACTTTAACTTCCGC
Organism: Electrophaes corylata; assembly: GCA_947095575.1. Classification (NCBI taxonomy): domain Eukaryota; kingdom Metazoa; phylum Arthropoda; class Insecta; order Lepidoptera; family Geometridae; genus Electrophaes; species Electrophaes corylata. Next base: position 8,426,389 of record OX352711.1, on the reverse strand, counting down.
TCAGCACTTAGACGAGTAATTTACTCGTCTAAGGCTCAGCAGAACAAACCAGTGAACCACAGAATAAAAAAGTTATAAAAAAGCTTTCATCTAATTTTACACGATGCTGAATGCAGTGCAATCAAAAAGCAGATCCCAAGTCGGGAATTTTTGTGTATTCCGTTTCATAGTTGATTTGAACACAAGTTCTAAACTCACCCTGATTACACTTACGCAAAAACCAAGCTGTGTTTTAAAATATTGGGCTTGATTGGTCATGTAGAAATGTTTCACTCTTAAATGTGCACGCTCCTCCACCGCCCGCCGCCGCCTTTCGCATGTAGGTACGGGTTAAAGAGAGTTAAGACATTAAAGTGGCGTGCACACAGAGTGAAATAGCTCTAAAGTTTGGCAGGCGCAAAAGCTCGCAACTGATTGGCAAAATGTGTTGTTCGTTCTGTTTCCATGGAAACGGTTTATTTTGTTTGACTACGAAAATAAATATTTCAAAACATAAACAAAGACTAGACAGCAGAGTTTCTTTAAAAACGAGTTCTGGTTTGTTTTGTTGAGTCTTATTAAAACGCTTTACGAGACGCGATCACCACTAGGAGTAAGTAATAGTAAAACCACAACACTCATTTTGCTTAGCTTCCAGCAAAATGCCTCTATTCAGTAGTAAATTCTCACCAAAAACTATACCTGTGAGGAGGCAGGATACGTCAGTAATAAAGAGTGAATTTGGCAGTGATTACGCATCAAAAGAACTCGGCATCGATGTGGCACCTTTAAAGCTCAAATTGGGAGATTTGGAAGTTTCTTTTGAAGATGGACAGTGGATACCAGGTACCTAGTAACTCATTATCAGCCTGAAGAAGTCCACTACTGGACGTAGAACTATATACATTTCCGGCAAGAACAATTTTGATCCTTCTCATTTTCCTCATCTCACTCAAACTACTCATTGACCGACCGACTTCTCACAATTTCGCCATAAAAAGTGCCATAAACTTTATCATACAAAGTGCCTAAATATTTATGTTAGCAAAACCTCCTCCACCACGAGGGTGACTGGGCGGCTGTTAGTTATATTATTATTAGTAGGGTAGGTATTTGACCCGAAGATCAGTGGCGCGTCTTTGGAGACCATGTCCAGTAGCTGACTAATGTAGGTTGTTGATGATAATTGGCAACAATGAATTCAAAAATAATGTAAAAATCTCTCTCTCTGCAATATCTCTCGCTCACCCTTAATAATATAATCACAGTAACATCTGTTTAATTTCTCTAATATTCTTAAACCACATTCTAATATTTAATATATAGCATCTGGAAAGGCCGGCAGCGCCCATAAAGAGAACATTCGATTAAAAAACGAACTGGAAAGACTAGAAGAGGAAAATAACATGCTGAGATTGAAGTTCGAAATACTTCTTGACATGATGACTGATAAAACCGTGGAGGCAGAACAGGAGCAAATTCAACGCGCGCAGAGTCTCGGTTCTTTGAAACAGAAGAGTAGAAAACAGCGCTGGTAGTTCTGCCGTCATAGTTTTCTTGCTTAGTTCTGTATAATTCATGTATCTATAAGTTCTATTGTTTTAAGCTAGTAATGTACTAATGAAGTTTATATTATTAAAATTAATATACAAAATTATTAAACGTAAAATATATATTTCCCAAAAACGACTGTTTTTATCTACATTTAAAATAGTTCACTTCACTAAGTAACTGTGGTGTATACGTAGGTATAGTGTATCTGTGGGAACCTAGGATGTGAAATAATGACAGTGCACTGACATTTATCAATTAGTGAACATGTGGGTACTTAGAAAAGCCGTTTGTAAGAAGATACAAAACTACCCTAGACAGCCAGTCTCGAATACCAAGTAAGTTCATTACATTGGCGACGAGGATGGGATACATATCCTCAGCCCACAATCAACGAGTCTTTATCAGAAGTAGCCGGAGGTGTGTTATTTACAAAGCTGGATTTAAAAGAGGCGTACACGCAACTAAGAGTGTCAGAGGAAACGGGAATGCTTCTGACGATAAATACGTTAAAAGGATTGTATAAAATGAAAAGATTACCCTATGGTCTTAAGGCATGTCCGGGCATATTTCAACGGGTCATGTCTACAACATTGGCAGGTATTAAAGGAGTAACCGTGCTTTTGGATGATATATTGATAAGTGGAGATGAGATACAACATAATGCAAGGCTGGAGAAAGTTCTAGCATGTCTAAAAGAGGTGGGACTCAAGTTAAATAGTAAAAAATGTGAAATTGCTACAGATAAAGTAGAATTCTTAGGGTATGTGGTTGATAAAAGCGGCATTCACCCAAGTGAACAGAAAGTAAAATTGATAAACAAGGCTAAGAGTCCAACAAATGTAAAGGAACTTCAAGCATTTTTAGGATTATTGAATTTTTATGAAAGGTTTGTGAAAGATAAGGCCACATTATTGGAACCACTACACAGGCTTTTAGATAAAGGTGCTGAATGGAAGTGGGGTAAGAAAGAAGAAGAAACATTCAAGAAAGCCAAATTGATACTGTCCAGTGAAGATACTCTAGTACATTTCGACAATAACAGAAAGGTGACATTGACGTGTGATGCGTCAGAGTACGGTGTGGGTGCCGTGTTGACCCACATTATGGATGATGGTTCAGAGAAACCAATTGCAATGGGGTCGAGAACTTTATCGAAACCGGAACGTAACTATGCACAAATAGATAAGGAGGCAGCAGCTATTATGTTCGGCTTAGATAAATTTAACCAATATTTATATGGGAGACATGTAGTTATATATACTGATCATAAACCATTACTGGGGATATTTAGTCCGAATAAAGCAATACCAAAGGTACTATCGCCAAGAATGATGCGATGGGCTTTAAAATTGAATTCACACGATTATGAATTAAAATATAAATGTGGAACTAGTATCGGTAATGCTGATGCTTTAAGCAGATGGCCGATTGAAAATGAAAATTGGAAACCTAATACGGATGATATTGAGGATGTGTTATTGTTGTCAGAGACACCAAGCGCGGTGCAATATTCAGCAAAAGATATTGCGGAGCAAACTAAGCGCGATGAAATTCTATCGAAAGTGAAGTTCTGGATTTTACATGGGTGGCCAGATACCGTGAGCGATCGCAATCTAAAACTGTACTGGCTTAAAAGAAAAGAGCTATCTATCACCAATGACTGCATAATATGGGGCACCCGAGTGGTCATACCACCACCCATGCGAGAGCATATGCTGCAGGCTTTACATGAGACGCATGATGGCATCGTGATATCGAAATCGATTGCAAGAAGCTACTTCTGGTGGCCAGGGCTGGATCACGAGATAGAGGCGCTGGTAGCGAATTGTGATAACTGTCAAGTAAACAGAAACATGCCAACAAGTACAGCACATTCTTGGATTACTCCGGCAAACCCATGGCAACGTATACATATTGACTTCGCAGGACCCGTTGACCGAAGGATTTATTTGATTGTAGTAGACCCTTACTCAAAATGGCCAGAAGTCAAGATAGTGAGAACTACATCAAGTGCATGTGCAATAAGAGCATTGAGAGCAATTTTTGCTGAGCAAGGTTTGCCAGAGGTATTAGTATCAGATAATGGAACGGCCTTCACATCAGAGGAATTTAAAACTTTTATGAAATGCAATGGCATTAAACATGTATTGACGCCGCCGTATAGTCCGTCTACAAATGGTCAGGCGGAACGATTTGTGCAAACAGTCAAGAATAAGTTGCGAAGTTTGGCTGGAACTGACATGGATATTAAATTGCCGCGCCTTCTTTTTAGTTTGAGAGTGGCTCCTAGTTCTGTCACTGGAAAATCACCGGCAGAAATGCTGAATAAACGTCGATTTAGAACACGTTTTGACATCCTACACCCGCTTTCCACGAAACCGGTAGCTGAAAAACAGATAGAAAGCAATATAGAAGTTCCGGTGAGAGCATTTAGACTGAAAGACAAGGTGTGGTTGCGTAACTACTCAAGAGGTGAGAAGTGGGTTAAAGGAGAAATATTCAGAATCAAAGGACCTGTTCGATTCTTTGTGAAGATAGAAGATGGACCAATGGTCACCAGACACGTGAATCAACTACGACGTCGTGATTCTGATGAAGCTCCAGGCCCTAGTAAGGAAACACGTGACATTCTCGGCATACCAAGCCAGGCAGTGGTAACCGCGGATGGAGACTTGTTACATATATGCAATTAAAGCAGAATAAATACTGTGTTATAAATATTAGGTTTAGTTAGAATAGTTACAAGTAATATGAATCTTAAAACTTTGGACAATAAATAGTTGGTAGGATAACAAAGTGACTATGGGGGAAGGTATGTGGTGTATACGTAGGTATAGTGTATCTGTGGGAACCTAGGATGTGAAATAATGACAGTGCACTGACATTTATCAATTAGTGAACATGTGGGTACTTAGAAAAGCCGTTTGTAAGAAGATACAAAACTACCCTAGACAGCCAGTCTCGAATACCAAGTAAGTTCATTACAGTAACACTTCTTTGATTAGAATAACGTAAGTTATTGAGAGCTTATAATATATTTTCAATCACAGGTGAAATACCTAAGAAGCTTTATCATTTGGACAAGATAAGCGCTTATTGCATTACACAGTCATGAAATGCGACTACTTCTTTTGGCTTTCTACTTTAGTAAAAAGGCCTGTTCATCTATTGTATATTTATATAGGTTCATATAAACATTAATATGAAGCTACACTCGTAAGCTGTATACTTAGTTCCAGACAGAAACTGTGTTTCCATGGAATATTTCTAATAAATCTACAACAAATGCAAAATCGATCCAAAAAACAACATTAAGTAAGATAACTTACGAGTAGTATAAAACTACATATATGGTTTGATTACAGACATTTCATACCGACTGGCTGAAATATCTTAGGAACATACTCATAGTTTATTTAAAACTAGTGCTGGCTAGATGTTGTTCGGACATCTATTCCTAGTATGGCCTTCCTGCCGGCAGATGCCGCAACGACGAGTGCCGCCGCCTCGTGAGCCTCCGCCTCCGTCATCAGCAGCCGCCGAACGCCCGCGTCCACGCCCTCGACCGCGTCCTCGAGAGTTCGAACTAAAGCCACCTCCCCTACCGTTTCCCCATTCTGTAACCCATATAAATAAATATTTGTGAACATTTTTACACAATATCATCTAATCATAGCTTGTACTATGGGAACCAGATGACTAATAGAAAACTTTACATACTTTTTTTGTAAATACTTAGTTAGAATACAATATGAGACACAGAATCTATGTTTATCACGCAAATTTTTGTTCTCGGTGGGGATCGAACCCACTACCTACAGCGCAGAAGGCAGGGCTACTACGAACTGAGTTTTTATGACTGTTTTTCTTTTAAATTCCAATAAAGACTGTTTTTCTTCTACATCTTCATGGTCTAATGTGGTGGTGGAGTAAACAACTTAAGTTCACCATAAAAGATCTACAATTTAAACATCTTTTGATCCAAGTTTTATAGTGTATCCAAAAATAATATTTACCTGTGCTTGTGGTAGAATCGTCGCTATCCGCCCATTGGAAGAAATTACAGCGCGCGTTGAACTCTCGAGGGCATCCGTAAAAGGGTCGCCCTTTATTTGGACCCTCTTTGTGGACAGTTATCCTGGAAAAAATCGGAAATATTTAGCTCGTCACCCCAGTGAGTGGACCCGTGGTGGTTCTGGCTTATAAATAGTTCATTAATTAAATTGTCGGCGATTAAAATCATTCTCACTTTTTACAAGGCAGACCGCAGTTACACTTCACATCATCATCATTCGGCTGGAAGCTGTCTCTTGAGAAGCTTGGTGTGATCCCCCACCCTCTACTAGAATTACCAGCACTGTTTGACTGCTGGTTATTCCCCCAGGAGCCGTCACTATTCGCAGCCTGTTGGTTATTCCCCCAGGAGTTACTATTTGAAGGCGAATTATTGTCCCAAGAATTAGTCTGTATAGGCGTTTCAAGTTGGTTTTCGCCGTCGTCAGTTTCGGGCGCCCATAGAAAAAAGTCACATCCGCCATTTTCCTTGCCCATTGGGCATTTGTAGAATTTCTTCCCTGAAAAAAATAAATAAATTCATCCAAGATGTATCAGAAATACAGAACTAAAATAAAAAATAATATTGCTTTTTGTTTCTAGATCTGAGATCAAGAATCTTTCGTATTGGGGGGTATTCTTCTCTCATCCTGTATTTTGTTTGTAATCATTATTATAAAGTGAGTAAAATATTTAGTAAAACATCTTTCTGAAATAAAATTACATGTAAAATAAAATTACTTACCAAAATTAGCAGTTTGCTTCCGAACTGTTAGCAAAATAGCTGGTTTATTACACCCGCAGAGTACATTATTATCGTCCCCATCACCTCCGGTTCTAGGAGTCGGCATTCTATTTGCATTTGGAGCTCTATTCGCAGCAGGAGGAGGTACATATTGAGTTGGATTCGATGGCCTTACAGCTGGTGGCCTCGGCATAGCGTTCACTGGATTTGCTTGCATAGCGTTGTTTTGCCAATTATTATCGTTTTGTCTACTTGTATTCCTACTAGTATTATTAGTATTACTAACATTTGTATTCTGTCTAACAGTATTTGGTCTACTCATATTCTGCTCACTGTTGTTGGTCTGTCCCATGTTATTCGTTGTGTTTTGTGTGTAAGCAACAGTTCTGACGGTAGATCGATTGATTTTGAGTAGTTCTAGGAATGTGGTGTCACAGCCGCCAAGGCAGGCGGTGTACGGAGGTGGGTAGAGGTGATTTATTGAATTGTTCCGCCATTCAAATTTGATCTTCTTATAGTTTGGTCCACACTAGAAAAAAAAATTATAAATTAAATCTGCATTCGTTATTAAAAAAATAACCACTGTTTGTCAAAAATAAACTAAACTTTTTTTCTCTAGCGGTCCAGCAGTGAATTCTACAAGATGATGATACCTGATGTTGGTAAACATTTAATATATACCTCTGAGCATGTTTCCGGTAGAACCTGCAACGTTTTCACAATAGTCGGGAACCAGACAGCATTTTTGCAATTGGGGAACGAGAGACAGCCGATGTAAAACTCATCTGCATTATTTTTCTTCTGTCTGACCACCATATCCGAGCCGCATTTTGGACATTTGAATACTAAAATCATAATTAACCATTTTTAATTTTCCTACTATATCAATAACTAGTACCTATGAGGCGAACCTGCGTCGACGGTCTTAGGGGGTTACCTCTGAACATTCAATCGCCTCTCAGATTTAAGAACGCCTCAGGTGACGAATTTTAACAGATTTTTATTGTAAACTGTCAAAAAATCGCGACATGAGACGAGGTTAAATAGATACGTTTAAATATTCAGCAGATATTGCGATAAAGTGGAAGTTCCAAAAGGATGCTGATTTATATTACCAGGTGGCATAGAAGGCAAGTTCTCATTGGTTGGCGTGTATTCGCTGGGTCGTTCGTTGAATCTCTCCGCGAGTGCGCCGTCAATCTTGTTAGCCTCCGCAGTCACTGTCAAGAATACTTCCTTATATTTCGCTACCTTAAAAAATAAACCAACTACTAAAGTCATGTTTCATGTACAGTCAGCTAGAATGTAAACTATTTGTAACTTACACAACGGTATTACAACAAAACAATGAACTCTTACACCTCAAAAACCAAAAAATCATGAAATTAGTTGATGACCACACTTATTTGTTCAATAATTGTCGTGTAAATATTTTTAGAACCGCTGTAAAACCATTTTGAAAGTTACAAATTGTATACATTCTAGTGCAGGTGACTGTACCTAATCTACGTTTAGTAGTAGGGCTGTGAAGGGCTCGCCTGGGGAGGTACTACCACCATGTCTATTCCTGCCGGCAAGTAGCGTTGCTGGTGTTCCAGTCTGAAGGGTGCCAACGAAATTAGATGTAGATACGTAAGCCCCAGGATGATGAATTCAGTACGTTCCTTATATGACCTGCAAGGTAATGCTGACTACTCTCACAACTTTTCTTTAAATCGCGTGGTTTCGAACCTGTCCATCACCGCCCTTCTCAAAAAACCATCCTGTATATCAGGATAGGATATCGTCGAGCAACTTAATGCTATTAGTTTCATATGTTAAAACCTTTTGGTTTTTGACAAGTATTGGAAAAGTCATACCTACCTAGCAAACCTTTATATAGAATTACCTGTTCCGCTAAAACAATAGCTGGTTGCTTCCTCCCTTCACTGATTGCTTTCAAATCAGCCTCGAGTCCGGCTCTCAGGTGTGGTTTGGATATACTCAAGCCCATCGCGTCATAGCCCTCCACAAGGCCCATGCCGAGTAACCCCGGTACGAAATGTATGGCGTCCGCGAGGGCTACGTACGAACGGTTTTTTATTGTCTCTATGTGTTCCGCGTGAGTTGCATCGGTTCCTGGAAGAAATGTAAAACAAAATATGGGATTTATTTATCCTACTAATATTATAAATGCGAATGTTTGGATGGATGGATGTTTGTTCCTCTTTCACACTCTAACCAGTGGACCGATTTGGATTAAATTTGGAATAAATATAGATTGTAATCTGGAATACGACAAAGGCTACTTTTTATCCCGAAAAAATAACGGGAATGAGAAAAAACTGGCAGGCTGATGATGTTGATGATTCTATGGATATATTTAGACAACACTCACCTATTCCATGCTTTTCCATAAGTGCAATAAGGTCGGCTTCCGTGAGCAGATTTGGAGGGGAAGTGCTGCCATCTACCATGTCTATGCTGGTCGGAGAGAACGTTTGCCCTGCCTGCAGCAGATAAAACTAGGTATAGTCACAAAGTTTATTCAGTTCGCGATTTTAAAAACACTGTTTTTCTCGATACAAAGATGGAATCGAGTAAATGATATCGAATCGAGAAATGATAACTGTGGCTAAAAATATTATGAGCTAGTTTTCGAATATTAATTAGAAATTTTGATGATTTTATGAGTTTTAAAGTTATTCAAGATGTTAAATCATCCAATGTTCAAAACTTTTGCGCCTGACTGTACATAGCTCGATATATCGAGCCGTGTAATAAAATAAAAAAAAGACATTATTATTCTTTAGCTAAAAAAATACTAGTAGTAGTGTATTTAAAACTAAAGAACCCGTCGGCGTGTACAGGCCCTCAGTTTCCAATCTTTCATTCTTATTATTTTGTAACAGGAGCATACAAAAAAACGGTAGGAACCAAGCCGTAAGTTTCTTGCCGGTTCTTCTAGGCTTGGTCGCGAGGAACTGGCGCTTAGATTCACCTAGATTTAAGACGTTTCAAGATGATCCCTGCGGATATTACTGAATAAATGCTTTTTGACTTTGACTTTCCTTCTTTTTGCATTCTTCTACATATAAAATATACTGACCTGATAAACATGAATTTCCTTAGACGACCATTTATCATAAGGATACACTTCTAGATAATTCCTTGCAGTGATCATGAGTCCACTCGCTGAGAACTTTTCTTTTGCGATTTCGATTGTGCAAGTGGTTTCTTGTCCTTGAGCGTCCTTCGAACAGCAGGCGAGAAATGACCGAACTATGAACTCGTATAGGCGCTGCTCATTGCCTGATAAACCTGTTCAATTAATTTGTATTTTATAATTAACTATCGCCCGCTCGCAGCTTCACCCGCGTGGCAGTTTTTTCCCGTTCCCGTTATTTTTTCGGGATAAAAAGTAGCCTATATGTTAATCCAAGTTATAATCTATGTTTATTCCAAATTTCATCCAAATCGGTCGACTGGTTAGAGTGTGAAAGAGTAACAAACATCCATCCATCCATCCATAGTAGGATAACAGAAAGGTCGATTATGGTTTTTAGCTGAACCATTTACCGGCACGAAATATATTTTTTGCTAATAATTTCAAATTAACTATTTTCTTACTTCACTTCTGTTTTTACTACATTTTGCCTATATCGCATCGTATTTAGATATTTGCGGCTAAATTAATACTTCACCGATTTGGATAATACTTAAAATACATAAGTATGGTCTTGATTGAGTATTTTATCTTTTATAACACAGAAAAAACCTGGGTAGTAAATATTTTCAATTTGTTGTCCACTGTACAACAGAACAAATAATAGTGCCTAAGCATATATAACCTGAGGATGAGATAAGATAAACCAAGAATCTTTTAATTGGTATACCTACGGCCGAATACTCAAACGCAACTTAAATTTAATCACGTCTCAAGTGATGAATTTTTGAGACTTTTATTGCAAACTGTCAAAAAATCACGACTCAAAACGTGATTAAATTTAAGTTGCGTTCGAGTATTCGGGCGTTAGATAGAAATAAATGAAATGACAGTTGTCTTACTATTGGTATACTTTGTCGGATGTATTGGAGGATGGGCCTTATCACTTTTATTTCCTTGCCGTGGCGTCGGCCCTCCACTATCTAGGATCCCTTGCGCGAACCCTCCCCAGTTCTGATCACCAGTCTGCAGTCCAACCAGCTGTCCTAGGTTCATCTCCTTAGGGTACTCGTTGGTTTCAGTACGAGGGTAGGAGATAAAACCCTGGGTATACAGTTTTTCAGCCAGTCGCATTGTTTCTTTTGCATTTATTTTCAGTTTGCGCGATCCTAGTTTTTCTAACTCCTGTAAAGGCCTTGATTATTTTAGATTTTGCTTTTTCAGGAAGTCATCATTATGTAGCAATATTACATAGGTAAATGTTAAAATATTAAATAATAGATAATATTTGTAAAATTGTATTATAACAGTTCAGTTGCACCTAACTACTAAGCCATTTATTCGTGATTATAGTTAGCCATATTAGCTTCATTTAGTAATTAAAAGGTAACCACCATAGAGAATCAAGGTTCTTGAATAGCGACCACGAACCGGAAAACAAAGAGTAGCACGCCTACCATCAGACGGATTAACAAACGACGACATTATAAGATCCCGGAAAGCCGGTGGATGGAGAGGGTTTGAAACCGTTCTTCTTGGAAATGTATGGCAGAGGCCTATGTGCAGCAATTCTTCAGGCTAAAGATGATAGTGATGAGCTTACCACTGTGTCTAATGGCAGTGGTCTCCATTTTGACTTTGGTTTGGTTTTGACATCACAAACTTTGGCCAGAGGGGTTTCTAGACAGACATCATGTAGAACTTGACATGATTCTTGATCGAATAGGCGTACACGTTCCCAGTTAAAGTCTACACTCAGCCCATTCATTGTGTGGTTAACTAGAAAAAAGAACAGACATATTTATGCTATACAATTTTTTTTTGCTGTCTTAATTAATTTGATTGATTAACAAGTATTTTTAACTAGTTGTGAAGACTCCACATTATCAAAAATTGCTTCCAAACTTCTTGATCTTTTAAAAATTTTAATCAAAACAGTTGTTATATCTTGAAAAAGTAATGCACTCCAAATTGTGTCTATCTTCAGATATAAAACTGAAACTGACACATGTAAATACTTGTTTTCTACAATATTATGGGAAAGTTGAGTATAAAGCTAATTAAAAAACACATGAATACTGTACTATATATACTTTATATATATACCTTTAATCTTCCAAAAGGGTTCAGCTACAAAGCTCTCAACTGCCCTGTACCTCTCCACTACAAAACCCAGGGTAGGGAACTGACATGAGCCATAGCTGACTAAACTGTCTGCTAGCTTGCTTGGAAACACCTTCTGTAGCCTTAGGGTCTGGAACCGGGTGAATGCAGCACCTGAGAGCAATATAGAGTGTGTACTTGGTACTAAAAGATCTACCATACCTAGAGATCAAAGTTGTTGAAGGATAAGATTAAGTATTATAAAATTCTTCATATGTATGTATTTCATACAATATTTATACCTATACTTTGACTTAAATCCTTAACAGGTATAGCACAATCCCATTTTTTCTACAGTAAACTCACCAATTCTTAAATCCAGTTCTTGCCTGACATCAACAGCATCACTAATATTTTTATTAGGTTGTTCTAAGTTTTGCAAAGCCCTCTTCACAGACACAGATGTTATCTCTGAGAATTTGGCCCGGAATATTCGTAGATTACTCTTCACTGCTGTACACACTTGTATTATCTCAAATCCTATGTTTTCTCCTTCTCTGTCACAATCTGTCCATATTATAAGACCTTGGCAACTACGGATTTCTCTTTCTAAAGTTTTCTGTAAATATAATGACAGTTATTTTAAAATATCATAGACTATTTACCTAACTGTATCAGTATTTTAGTTATTGTTTTGTGTTGTGTCTAAGTGGCAACAAATAAATATGTTTTTTTCTTTCTATTATTAAACAATAACAATAAAATTAATAAGTAGCTGTTTAAAAGTTCATAGTTTTTTTATTCAAATTGTACCTTTATTTTTTCATAGTTGTCTGGACAATACTTAAACACTGGAGCATCAAATAAGGCCAGTGGGCTGCAGGATTGCCAGTGCTTGTATGCCCCAACGAACTCCAAAGCCAAAAGGTGCCCAGACACTGAAGTCATCACCATTTGACTTTTCTGTCCACAAACATCTTCCTCAAATTCATATATTTTGTTATACTGCGATAAACCTTCTCGCTGTGGACAAACGCTAGTTCAAATTATAGAGAAATTGTAAACAGATATCTCATTTTTCCCAAGCCTTACCCGTCTTGATGTTCCTCTGGAAAGGTGGAGGGAAATATTTTTTGCAGCATCGTTCTTTTCTGCTACGTTTAAATACTTCATCGTTTCTGTTTTATATCGAAATAGTGTTAAAATTGGGTAATCACAAGAGCAAACGTTGAAAACTTTACGTTTAAGGTTATATACATTGCGAACCAAAACACTCATACTATCAAACAAATCTCATGGCTTGCAGACTCCCCAAGTGCAGTAAATTTCGTAGGTAAGAAACGTAAGTCAAATTATATCCTGTTGGTCTTGCTGTCTGATAAATCCTGATAAATCAACATCAACAAAACAAAAACAAACAAAACAAAACAACCATCGTGGAACTGTCACTGGTGCCGTGATTACACAACCATTGAAAACGCAGCCAGGTATTTTTATTTTTCTGTTGCTCGGGGCAGGGTAAAAAGCATACGACCGCCGCCCACAGAGTACATTTTCTAATATTTCGTAGTTTTTGCTCCATTTATATCTGTTTTCATTTTTTTTCCTTTCGTGTATTAGGCCACCATAAAAACCGTATTATATTATCTCAATACACCTATGCTCTGTCAGTTCTTGCGAAAATATATAAAATATATGTTCAAAAACCAATGCAAAAAATGCTTTGGTTTTTGAACATATTTTCACAATGTGCTGTACTATAACTGGACGTACAGTACAATAAACGCACCTAAACTTCAATCAATTCAACTAATTCATTCATTCACTACTTTGTTTTGTTGTTTTGGATCCGAAGTATTCTGTGTTGTGGATGGAGATGGAAACCTGTTTATGTTTACTATTTAATTTTATATTTATTTAGATAGACGGAGAGTGTCATTAGTGTCAATGTTACACCAGCGATCATTAGCGCGAATTGCTCGACAACCCATAAACTGCATCAGAATGGGTTTTATCATAGACTGTATAAAACGTTTCAAGAGTTCTCAACAGTGGCTGACCCGACAAAAGGCTGACCCTTATGTGGAAAAGGCTAAAATGAATAACTACAGGTATAACAATTCACTTAGAAACCACCAACTATGTAAACAAAGTTCATTTTTTCGAAAATTTGTGCATTGTCTTTGTTTGTATTTAGATGTCGCAGCGCTTTCAAACTGCTGGAGATGAATGATAAAACGAATATTTTAATGCCAGGCCTTACTGTAGTAGATCTGGGTGCATGCCCTGGCTCCTGGACACAAGTTGCAGTACAGAAGACAAATGCTGATGGAGCAGATCCCACCAAACCCAAAGGAAAAGTATTGTCAATAGACAAACTGCAAACATTCCCTATTGAGGTTTGTAAACTATACCTACTATGTCCATTTTGTTATTTTTTAGAAATTAGATTTTTACGCTGCCTATTGCATCTCCACATATCTATTGCATATTGTTCTTCCATCTTCATCATGTAGGTAAATTTGGTAGTTTTCTATAGCCTTTTTTACCTATACTTCTTTGTTATCCTCATTCAGTGAATTTTTAAATTATTAATAATAGTGGAGCTAATAGGTTTTTATAACAGAAGCGACTGGAGAGAAGGAAGGGAGGCCTTTGCCCTGCAGTGGGACACTACAGGCTCTTGATAATAATAATAGGTTTTTAATTAACTTGTGTTTGTGTATAATAATTAATGAAGTCACTGTTACATACAATAATCTATAATATTGTACCTATGTATATATCTTAATACTACTTTCCAAGTTTCTATTATCTAAATTATGTAAATTTTTGTTCAGGGTGCAACAATAGTCAACCATATGGACTTCTCTACAATAGAAGCTCACGATAAAATTGTGAAGTTGCTGAACGGAAAGATGGTAGATGTGGTTCTATCTGATATGGCACCCAGTGCCACAGGTGTTAGAGAACTAGACAAAGATAGAATAATAGGCCTTTGTTACATGGCTATAAGATTTGCTGCACTAGTCAGTAAAATAGACGGTTGCTTACTCTTTAAAGTATGGGATGGAAAAGAAGTTCCCATGCTAGAAATGGATTTAGGAAAATTTTATAGAAGAATCAAAATTTTGAAGCCAGAAGCAAGTAGATCTGAATCATCTGAAAAATTTATACTGGCCAGAGGATTTAAAGGTATACAAAAGCCTTTACAAAACGGCAGATGGGAGGGAAATGATTAATTTATGAACATGGCTATATAAAAGCAATAAAAATAAAAAATGTAGTATTAGTAGAGCTCTTTGTAAAAGGGCTGGTCTGGGAAGTACCACTCGTACCTATTTCTGCCGCCTAGCAGTGATTCGCATTGCTGTGTTCCGGTTTGAAGGGTATGAGTGCCGGTGAAATTACAGGTACATGAGGCTTAACACCAGTATGTCTCAGGTTGGTGAATGCAAGGTAGTGCTTCGTAGGGCACGTACCTAACGTGCGTGACCTACTAGGCATTGCTTTGTTATAGGTGATGATTACCACTTAACATCAGGTGGGTCACATGCTTGTTCCACCAGAGTAGCATAAAAAAAAGTACCTAAGTACCTATTTTGGCAAGCTTAGAAGTCTTCCATTCTGTACTTAAATGATAAGTACCATTGACAAAATATGAACCTGTATTCATTTTGGTTTAACTTTTATGAAGATAATCTATGTAATAAAGTGATAGCTCATGAACTATAATTTTATTACATAATACTAATAAGACATGTATTATAAGAATTAATATTTATTTTTGACATAGCATGATTTGTAGCATTTTTATACTTTAGACATTGCTTACAATGATATCTAGTCTACACAGAAATATAAATGTTGAGATTACATACACTTTTATTAAATAGTCATAAATAAGCATGATTTATAAATTGCACAAGATTTCCTTAACTATACATTAATTTTGTACCAATCATTGTAATAAACAACAAACTTATAAAGTTCAATATAAAAATACATGAAGTACCTGAATATAATATAATCTAAGCATTTTTATAGTACTTGTTTGTAATGCACTTAAGATTGGACGTATCAGATGATATCATATCCTTATAGGTAACTCGTTCTGAACTTATATCAATTCTGTCTGTTTTAAATATTTTTGAAGCTTGTTTCCTTTGGGGTTTTGGTTTTAGCCTATTTTATGTTAAAATTAAAGCTATCAGCCACCTAATGTAAAAAATATAATTTGTGCGTTTATTAGAATACTAAGAATATAAATACATCGACCTATGCACACATAATGGAACAATGGAGGAAAAGTAAACTGAGTAGGTGTAGGTACTTTGATGCTTACCTTATACCTTTAAGCTTAGCCATTATGAAAGTATGAAGAGGCTTAAGGCTTAAAAATCTGGGCTAATCTAGCCTAGGACACCTTTATTTAGGTTTCACTTGACCCTACTTACCCTTTAAAAGATCCTACATAAGTGCACTATATCAATGAATAATCTAATATTAATTAAAGTAAGTGCACTCTATAACTTACCAGTAGTAGGTATGTAATTACTATAAATTTATTGCTCATGTCAATTTGTACAATACAATAGTGCATCACTTGCATATAAAGTTTCTGCTTGTTGCAAGTGGGTACATACCTACTTGGGTATATTTACGTTGAAGCCTATTTTCAAATATCACTTGTAAAATAGGAGTATAAGCAACTCATATTTGCATAGTTACTTTACCCATCCAACTACAATAGATCTACCAGTTAGGCTTTTAAAATGTTGTAGGTAACCCTGAAGGCAATAAGTAGTTCGTACCTACCGGAAAATACTAGGTATCCAAATAGACAGTTTTTCTAAGCTACTTCACTAGGCTTGAATTACTGATTCTTGCGCGCTTCCCACACGGCAACTGAAAGGGCGCATCTAGTAGGCTTTTCCCGCAATTTTTGTGAATGATAGGTAGCTATTTAAGCAGCTAAACGAATTGGGTCCTCGTTCCTTGCGAAAGCTTGTTAATTTGTGCTGCGGAGAGTAGGCTGGAGTGTGCGGCGTGGTCTAGTAGCAGCAGCCTTTCGCCGAGTTGGTAGTCGCTGGTGGTTCGAACCGCGCGGCAACTCCCTCTGCCGGTCTCGATGGCGAAACTGGTGACGGTGCAGATAGCGTAGATGTAGGTTGTTACGACTAGGCCGGCAACGCAATCTAGTTGAAAAGATTTGGGAAATAATAAAATGTAGGTAGTACAAGAGATCTATCAGTCTAGACAACAATGGATGGAGAGTAGGCGGTTCGAGAGTTCGTAGTGTGATTGGGGAAGGCGACTCTGCTGCTGTAGAGTAGCTCCAGTTACGATACCGCGCTAGCAGTAGTAGAGCTTTTAGTGAAGGGCTCCACTGGGGAAGCACTACCACCATGCCTATTTCTGCCGCCAAGCAGCTTGATGTGTTACGATTAAAAGGGTGTGGGTGCCGGTGCAATTACAGGCACATGGACGCAGAGCATAGCACTGTAGGGTACGTTCTTAACGATCATGACCTGCAAGGCAATGGTTTGTCATAAGTGATGGTAACCATTTCACATACGATGGGTCATGCGCTTGTTTCTTCAGCAAACACATAAAAACTAATTTCTTATCTATGAATGCTCCTAAACAAGACTCCCTGACATTATATTCCTGATCCACATAGATTAACCTGTGCACGGCACAGCGCGTGGTGTAGGTACCTATCTAGTCACCACGGTTATGTTGAGCATTCATGGATTACCTACAGAGGTAGATAGATAAAGATATAAAAGTAAATTCGTTTGCGCTAGTAGCCAACTCTGACAGTACCGATCAAATGAAAATCCCACCACTACTGCTGACCCATACGAAAATGACTGCGCTGAAGTTTGCGCAGGTGATCGAGTTTACTCACGATAGATAGTATGTCCGCTGAAGAAGTTAATAAGTCCGGGGTAGCTGTCTCCCGCTACGAAGGCAGAGATCAGTAGTACGGCGGCAACACACGCAGCGCAAATCCACGGGATGAGATACTCGCGCTTGTACCGCACCGCACCGTGAAGCAGCGAGATACAGCATACAAGGTACACGGCAGTTAGCATCGTGCTCGTGTACAGGAATATCACGGTCACTAAAAATAGTAGTAGGTATTAGAACTCTTTGTGTAAGGTTCGTCCAGGGAAGTACTACCACTCCGGTGTGAAGATTGTGGGTGCCGGTAAAATTACAGGTACATGAGGCTTAACACCTGTATGCCTCAGGACGCTGAGTAGCGCAACATAGGGCACGTTCCTAACGAGCGTGACCTACAAGGCAATACTTTGTTAGGGGAGATGGTAACCATTTAACGTAAGTTCCATAAAAATAACAATCCAATATATCACTTGCTTCCCGTGTACGAGCTTATTATCAAAAGGAGAAAAGATAAAAATGACAAATATAATTAGAACTACTTACCTAAGTATTTATGCAGTTCGGGCATCGCAAAAAGTTGCTTAGTTACGTGTAGGTTTGTAATCACTCCCAATTAACTTTTCGAAAACGAATGAAGTTGTTCAATCTCAACGAATATCAATGGAAATGAATTATGAAAGCTGTAGTTCTACCAACCACGATTGATCGTTGAGTTAGAATATTCCGAAGACCATGTTATGTTCCTAGTAGATGAAGGTTGAATCACAAACCTGAAGCTAGATGCTGCGCTTTCGCAAACCGTCGTTGGTTATTGGTACTGATGACATCGCCCTCATGAAACGTCATCGTGTCACCCTCGGCAATCTCGTAGAACCCTCGCCTCTCAGCGTCATCCTCCATATCGTTATGGAGCATTGATAGCATCTCTCCAACATGAGAGATGCCCACTAGTAAAATTATAAGGATGAAAGATGATAAAGCCTGCAATGAAAGGAGTTGTTAGGTAGGGTGGCTGGGTGGTTCTATAGAGATATCCCACCAATGGGCTTCGAGCAGACGGTTTAAATCTCAGACCCCAGAAAATCAGAAGGAAACTGGAAGAGAGCTGAAGTTATTTTCAAATCAGTTGTGTTGGAGACCGTTGTATGTGTTAGGTGACCCTTGACACTAAATAAAAAAACTTGTAAATTGCACCTATCTACTTACGATTTGATGGACGGCAATGAGAATCGTGCCTTGGCGTAAATTAAAAATATACATAAAATTATTCAGACGAATATACATTTTGCGCGATAAGTAGCAGTCTCCTCCTTTTACGAACATTATTCTAATGTCAGTAAAATGGGCACTATAATAAGAATTGCACAATTTTCACGCATTGTTTGAACACAGCCCCTACATCACAGCGTAAGAATACGATTTGTTTTGGTTGGCGATGAGCGCATGCTTGATTTTATTGATTTTTTTTTGATAGAGCAGCCGCGCAACTCTTCCCAGGGCATTATACGCAGGGTCACTAGCTCAACTAAATTTCTATAGGTGGTACGTATAGAATCACCACGCTTTGCCAAATCCTTGCAGGCATACCAATTAAACCAACAATATCGCAGTGGCGTGCACGTTGGCGATCAGTGGTTTGTAGGTGATAGAATAGACCACAATACCTGTCAATACGTACAAAACACTATTGCTAAAGCGGACGCAGGTCGCTCGTGTTGTTTTAACCTTCGCTTTATATCTGTGGCTTTAGTTACAAGCAAAGTTTAAATTTATTTTCAAAACGCTTATTAGGTAAACTTGACTAAGCAAACTTAGTAATTTCAAACAAATCGACGAGATTAATTTCTTTCTTTTATTATTTGACGGCCGATGTGGCGCGGTGGGCGAATGTCCGCCTGCGACGCAGAGGTTGCGGGTTCGATTCCCGCCTTGGGATAAATGTTTGTACGATCTGCAAATATTTATTCCGGGTGTTCTGGGTATTTTCTATGTATAATAAAAAATATCTATGTAGGTAATATAATATTGTATTAAGTATATCAGTCATCTAGTACCCATAACACAAGCTCTGCTTAGCTTGGGGCTAGATGATGCTGTGTGGATCGTCCGGCATTATTTATTTATTTATTTAATTTCCCATCACTCAGATGGGCGACAGCTCTGAGACGCTTCCGTGCTTTGGAGGGCACTTTATGCTACCACATAATAAAAATAATAGCACATTGAGCTTTTTAAAATGGTATTAAGGACGTATGAATAACTATCAGTTTTAGGTAATATTTAATCATCATCAGCCTATATTAGTCCACTGCTGGACGTTGGTGTAATATTTAATAACCGGTAATACATAATAACTATAATGGAAAACAATAGTATTAGAGCACCACCGGTGGTCTAGTGGGAATGACCCCGCCTTCTGATCAAATTAGGGTCGTGTGTTCAAATTAGGTAATGCATCAACAAATTTTTCTATTGAAAAACGTATCTGCGCAATGTCAGTGCTCTCAAACGGTGAAGGAAAACATCTCGAGAAAACCAGTTGGTATTATTCAAGCCCTGACCTATGACCTTAGGATCAGAAAGCGGTCACTCCTACTTACTCGCATTAAGATCACCTACCACTATAATAAGATATTGAGCGTTTTATAGTCACTATCAACCAGCTTATTATTTTGTACTCAAATATATATTACTTTTTTCATTTATAATGACCAAGTGTTCGAGAGCGCTTTGTGGTATAATGTGGCGACTCAGATAACTAGATTACCTAGATAGAAGCGCATCAAAAATGTAATAGCTACCCTAAAATAATGCAGGAGGTAATAAAATATGAAATGAAAGAAAATGCACTGGTAGGTAATTATAAATTAATTTTATTCCACAACTTACTAGTGTAGTTATAAAGTTATGACTGTATCAACCTAATCCAAACTTATAGCTGGCATTAGTGCAATGTAGGTATTTGGATTATAAATTATAACTAAAACTATCACATTACATAAATGTACGAAAGTAACTCGAAAATACATTATATACAAAATTACTGCTTTATGTAACGCATTACACGTCAATTCTTTTAACATTAAAATACGTAAGTAGGTTAAGTCTGGTGAATTGTGATGATTACATGCTAGTTTTTGTTATTAGGTTAGATTAAAGGAAACACTAGTGTGCTGCCAATATTACAAAGGGGTGAAACGTCATTATTTCGACAATATTAAATCTAGAATAACATAAAATATAATCAACATAAAACAGAGTATAAATTATATATGCAAGGTAAAAAAATAAAAAAAATACAAAGTTAAATTGATTTTTAATGTAATAATTTAATAATATAAACTGGCTAGGGACGGACTTAACCAAATCATTTTGTTAGTGAATCTTACGTCGTGGTACTTAAATTCGAAACGTGAAACGTTTGTAGTAAATGCAAAATAAACATTCTACTGTCTATTGCTAAACTCTACACAACCATTAAAGACAGTACACATACATTTTCAACACCGACTAATAATAACATACAAGTAAATAATATATTTCTGAAAATAGCCAATATTTACCATATTATAATTTAGAAATAACTTTTGGTTTGCCGACGCATTAGATTATATTATATAAATTAGCCAAAGTATTTACATGTTATAGAGCTTATACAATACCAAATAGCTTATAAGTAATGGACATGTGAATGTGACTTCATAAAGGCTAGATACCCAGGTTTCCCAGAGGCATGCATCAATTTCGACTTCAAAGAAAGAAAAAAGAAAAAGCTTCACGTCTTTAATCCAAGTACCCACCTACTCGAGATTCTTACGAGTAGAGAATGTCCAATGGGGAAACGTTCAAATATGACGTATGGTACAACCCCACATTTTGCAGTAGTTGGTATTCCATACGTGACAGGTTGCAAGCCCATCACCGCTAGCTAGGTATTCAATTTGCAAACAGATAATACGTCGTACTCACTATTTTTTTTTGCATAATGCGAAATTTGAGTGGGTTTTGTATTAAGTCACGATAGGTTAAGTGCCTTATTGGGTGAGTCGAACACTGTCTACTTAAGACACATGAATTCCACTCGAAAAACAGTCTCGTCTTCCACAAAACCAGTGACCTCAACTCGGATTTAAAAGAGAACAGTATTTACAAAGGTGTGTAGTTTATTTTATCTTGAGAAGATGTTCCGTGGACAAACGAAGCAATTAGATAACGAAATATGGGGAACAGTTTACGTCGATTGAATAGAATTAGATTATTAGAAGGGAATTCAATACACGTGGATATTTAGCCTTTGTTTTCGTGAATACACACAATAAATAAGTTTATTATAATCTTAGAAGAAATGAAAGGATTACATTATTCTGGATTTGTATGAGCGCTTTTCGTTCATGGCACTGTTAGATTTGTAACATTGTAACATCTATTACAGCGTACAGCCTGATTTATTTCTAGTCACGTAACGATATTTTTAGTGGTGGTGAGCATTGGTTCTTTACGATATTGTCTATTGAGCGAAGTGTATAGTCTATCTGTAGTGTAAGTCTGGAAAAATCTGGTTACCTCTGTTGTTGATATTCCGAAATAAGTCGTATTTTACAATCGATCTGGATGAAACTTGGTATACAAGTTTTGAGACTTAAAACTTTTTTTGTCGTTGGGGATTTTTATTGTAGTAGTAATTTCTCCAAAAGGGGCTACTAATATATCTGCTTTGTGAGATCCGATTTCGATGGTTCTATTTCATTTGAAAACCTTACTTTGCTTTGTTCTCATAAAAAAATTTTGAAGACCTGATGAGAATTTTTAGCATGATTAGGACAATATCTCCTCAAAATGCAGTAAATTGCTCACATTTAAATCTAAAAAGTTTACAAAGTATTCGCAGAACTACTAATATCATCATATTTTATTTGCTTCTGACTTAATCGTTGTAGTTATGGATAGTACAAGAACCAATGCCCACCATACTTTTAAGTTAATACAGATTAAATGCCCGGTCGAGGGCTAGTTGCCAAGCTACTTAAAAAAAAGTACATAACACTTTGTCATCGTATTAAGTAACATTACCTTACTCTATACCTACAAACTAGTCACAAATCCGTTGTAAATTACAGCCTGCATTTTTGTTAGGATAGAGTGAAATTAATAAGATAGGTTCAGAAGAGTCCTGCCTGTCTCATCTGGAATATCCACTGAGCTGAGATATTATTTGTTCAGCAATAAGATTTAAGATAACAAATTTGTCATGGTAACTATCAGTGGATCTTGGATCAAGTAACATGCTTGCATGATTTGAAATTTTATTCTTCATTGGCGATACCTTATAAATACCTAGTCGGGGTTTTGTACGTCATCGCTTTTCAACACGCATCGAGTCCTAAGCCAAACCTGGTTATCCTCATCTATACAAATAAATAAAATTGAAGTGTCTGTTTGTAATATTAAAATAACCGCTTTTTACTACATGCATATGAATTTATATGCGATACATATTCCAAAATAGCATTTTTTTTAATTTTTGTCTGTCTGTCTGTCCGTCTGTCTGTCTGTCTGTCTATTTGTTCCGGGTAATCTCTGGAACGGCTGGACTGATTTCGACGGGACTTTCACTGGCAGATAGCTGATGTAACAAGGAGTAACTTAGGCTACTTTTTATCCCGAAAAAATAACGGGAACGGGAAAAAACTGCCACGCGGGCGATACTGCAAACGACCGCTATTTTATGCCGTATAAACGCCATCTGTTGGCAACATCGAGTACTACTTAGTTAAGATTTGTAAGTAAAAATGTTTACCGCCCAACGAAGTGGGCACGGGTCAGCTAGTCTAGTTTATAAGTTTAAAACTGGACATAAATTAGGACAGAACCCGCGATCGTACGCATGTAAATGCATTTTTATTTTTAAGTATTTTACACACGTATTCCTAATCACACAATCCTTGCAAAATATATTTCACTCTGTGTGCACCATAATTAAACACGAAAGTTAATTGAAGGACTATGCTTACCAGAAACGCGAGGTTCTTCTTTTATTATATGGCTTTTCAGCGGCTCAGAAAACGCGAGGTTAAACAACAACAACAAGACAACAAGAGTTAAATTTTGAGATCTGTAAAAAATAGGCCACCACAGACAATTGATTAAATTAATTGTCTGTGGGTAGCACTCTACCTACATTTCCAAAGCCATTTACATACACCATCTACATTTCAAAAGTTGTGATGTCTTCCGTCTCTATATAAATCTCAATAAATAGAAGCTAAAGTCCTTGCAACTCTTGAAGATAATTTATACAGCATAGTACCTTTTTACTTCATGATTTTATAATTGACGAGATTGTTCCAATAAACCAAACTTGCAGTGTCAAAAATTCCAATGGTTAAAATTTTATTGAATGACGAGATAATTCATCCCAAGGCAAGGTCCTGCTCAATCTCTTAGTACCAAGTACCCATTCCAGAATTTTTGAGGATATCTAAGAGAGTAGAAATGGGGTTCTGCGGGTTGGGGTTATTACTGTTGAAATTTCGTAGTACTTTAGTTGAGTCAGACGTATTAAGAAATCTATGGTTTTCAATACAGTTGAGTTGAGCCTTAGTTGAGCGTGTTTCACAGGTAAGATCGTGTAGCGCTCAATATGTGACGTCAGTAGTAGCTAGACGACAAATAGCATACCAGATGATTTCAAGCGATATTGAGTTACGTCCAGTACAGTTGAGCCGAGCGTGATAAAGGTGTTTCACGGGTGAGATCGTGAAGCACTCAATATAATGTGACGTCAGTAGTAGTTAAACGACCAATTGCATACCATTTGATTTCAAGCGATGTTGCACGAGTTACGTCCAGTACAGTTGAGCCGTGTGTGGTGAGGATGCTTGGTCGTTCGGGCGCGGTGTCGACTGGGTGCGGCGGAAATCGCATACGACTTGAGGTGGGACTTTAGAGTGGTGGGTAGCGGCAGGCGTTCGAGGCCGTAAACAGAGGTGCGTGCTACTATCGCTCGGCAGCACAGCTCTTGAAGACTCAGGACTGCAATAAACATTTACCAAATAAATAAATAGCATTACAATTTTAATCTCCAAGAATGTAGATATCCCCCCAGATCTCTTAGCACCAAGTACCTACCCAAAATTCTTCAAGGATGTCTAAGTTTACGTAAATAAAATTTTAAAGATATAAATTATCATTATGGATTGAAGTAGATGTAAAAAAAAGTATGTTTATTTTCCGTCAGTAAACACTTAAAACAAGTCAAAATATGTAAGTAATTTTGCTCTTAAGCAGCAGGGGCCAGTATCACAACCTCTCAATTTTTTTTTTTATTTTTTTCTCTTTATGGTGCCACATAGTTTCTTTTGAAAAATTGATAAGCCACAGACATATGAATCCTCTGAAGTTAAGTCGTCTGATTGCATACCCTATAATGATAATAGGTGAAAGACAGTGGAGTGAAAGAAAAACCTGTAATACCTTTATTGCTTCTCCAGAGCCTCTCCATCCCATTCCTGTGCAGCGCCATCCGGGATAGCTCACAAAAACTCTCTCGTATGTTGAAGTCGCACAGTGGACTCACTTCGAAGAACGCCATGCGGTTCTTAGCTGCATACAACTCTGCATCCCTTTCTTGGACTTGCCGCTTGAAAGCTAGGTGCAGCCGATTGCCGACTAATACTTTCGGGACTCCTGGTGCATGCTAAAAACAAACAACAGAGACAATAGAAATAGTAAATCCAAAGATATCACATTAAATACTCTTTTCCCTTGAAGGTTTGCTGGAAAAGAACTATTTTTAGGTATAAGCTCGCCTATGTACTTGTCTTATATGTACTTAAAAAAAAGAAAATAAATAAGTTTAAGTTAAATGTCATTTAACCGACCGACCGACGCCGACGTGGCGCAGCGGGCAAGTGTCCGCCTGCGACGCAGGTGGTTGCGGGTTCGATTCCCGCCTTGGGATAAATGTTTGTACAACCTGCAAATATTTATTTCGGGTGTTCTGGGTATTTTCTATGTATAATAAAAAAAATGTATGTGTGTAATATATTGTATTAAGTATATCAGTCATCTAGTACCCATAACACAAGCTCTGCTTAGCTTGGGTCTAGATGATGCTGTGTGGATTGTCCAGCATTATTAAATTATTATTCATTTGTTGTGTACAATAAGGATTCCTTATTAGGGAACTAGGAAAATAATTACTAAAGTGAAAATACGTGAGTGTTTACGTAAGCTTGTTGACCACAAACACACCTACCTATTGACCTATTGACTACTATTAAAATCCGTTTTGCCGTTTTGGAGATGACTAACCACTGATAGCCACTGATGTATTTCGATGTAAATTGGACAATTCATAGTTCATGATCGGGAATTATTTAAAGAATACTTCTTCGGGTAGCTAATAAGGGAGCGAAGTTGCGGGGAGATGCTATTTCGTTTAAAGAATTTACGTCTTGCGACCAAGGCTGAGGAACGCTACCAGAAATTCCCACTTAGTTAAATAAAAAAATATTTGTGAACATTTTACACAATATCATCTAGCCCCAAACTAAGCATAGCTTATACATATGAGAACCAGATGACTGATAGAATACTATATAATTTTTTTTTGTACTTACATACATAGAATACAAAATAACACCCAGACAAAGAACAAACATATATGTTCAACACACAAATATTTGTTCTCGGTGGGATCGAACCCACAACTATTGCACATAGGGCACAGCAACTACTAATTGAGCTGTGAAGCCACTAATTTATGCGATATTAACAAATGCTATCTACAAACATGCTTGTTTGCTTTTGCTTGCAGTTAGCATTTTGACAGACATAAAAGCCTATCGCAATTAATACTTTGTGCAATCAGAACATTTTCTAGTCTAGCTCGGAATTTTTAGTTTAAATCTCGTTTAGTTCAAGAATTCTCGTTGATAACTGCGACATAGTCTAACAACTACTGTAGTTACATATAACCGTTTTCCCATTTATAATGAGTTCCGAAATAAACATTTACCTACATAAGTAGATTCAATTTATTTTCTTGGGTGTTCAATTCAACAGACTGTATAATGTGTGATTTATAATGTGATTAAAATATGTTTTTTTTAAGACCTGGTGATGGAACAAGGAGATGTACAAGTATAAATTGTAATTGAACAAAAGGTTTCATTGTTTGATCTACAGATATGGTTATTGCTGATTCATGAATACCGATAGTCTGATTATGTGCAGTATGTTATATTATGTTATGCTTCTCATGAACTGATTCACACATCTTGGGTAAAATATCACAATGCGTGTACACCTGCTTAGTTATTGGAACCGTGTTTTTTTTTTAATTAGACCGGCATAAAGTTTACAGCAGCTTAAAGAAGTCGACTGCAAGAAATAGGCCTCCTCCATACATTTCTAAAAATCTGAGTCTTCGCCACCGACTTCCCTCGATCTTAACAATGCCGTTGGTCGGCTGGATGGAGGTGCCCTAAGCTTCGTCTTCCGGTTTCACTATTATTTAATCTGTGACTGGGCTCAGTAGGCTAACAGACCGAGATGCAAAAGTAACCATACCGAATGTAGAATACATTTAATTCAAGCCAAAAACATAGCGTGCATTAACTGTAAGAATCTGTCGTTTTCGCTACTCTTCAGAAACCCTAATTAAAATTACCTTTTCAACTTCTTCAAGCCACCTGTCAATACTGTCAAAGGACCATTTGTTAGTGATGTCATACACAAGCAGGATACCCTGTGCTCCTCGGGAGTATGAGCGGATGATGGTGCAGAACCGACCTTGGCCGGACGTGTCCCATAACTGGAGCTTTACCCTCTTGCCATCAAGGAGGATGATTGTCGTTTTGTACGCTGTAGAATTAAAACCAAAATTAGCAGGAATTCTATAATATAATCAAAAAAATACATTAACTTGCAAATATTATAACGTCATCTTTACATTTTCCGCGAAACTGCCATTAGCATATTTCGGTAGATCTAGGTCTGCCGCTAACTAAGCAGCTTGCTGTGTTTCAGTTTGAAGGCTGTGTGGGTGCAGATGATATCAAATGTGATCTGCGAGGCAATAAGTCATGGAAACCACTTAACATGAGGTGGGCCATCTGCTTGTATCCAAAAAAAACTATTGATGCAACTGTGAAAATGCAATTCCAGACTATATTATATACAATCTACTAGCAAAAGGTACACAACTCCATCCGTAAGGAGTTTTTTTCATATTAACTTCAACCCCCGCTGTACCTGTTTAGGGGCAGAATTGTCTCTACAACCAGTTGTTTAGGCTGTGTGTTGTCTATAGGTCAGTCAGTGAGGTAGGACAAATACTCTTATATAGGTATACTAGCTGACCGGTGCCCACTTCGTTGGGCGGTAAACATGTTTACTTACAAATCTTAACTGAAGTAGTACTCGATGTCACCAACAGATGGCGTTAATACGGCATAAAATAGCGGCCGCTCGCAGTTTCGCCAGCGTGGCAGTTTATATCAGTTCCCGTTATTTTTTCGGGATAAAAAGTAGCCTAAGTTACTCCTTGTTACATTAGCTATCTGCCAGTGAAAGTCCCGTCGAAATCGGTCCAGCCGTTCCAGAGATTACACGGAACAAACAGACAGACAGACAGACAAAAATTTAAAAAAATGCTATTTTGGTATATGTATCGTATATACATTCCTATAAATGTAGTAAAAAGCGTTATTTTAATATTACAAACAGACACTTCAATTTTATTTATTTGTATAGATTTTGTCATAAAACTATATTACCTACATTATGAATTAATGTCCTTTTTATAAAACACCTGCGTAGGGAGCCGACCTCGCGTCGGAGCCGCGCGGGTACCTAACTCATAGATCTAAACTACTCCCCTGCACGCGCACTCCCAACTTGGTGACGCTCACTTCGCAACGGGCCGTGCAGCAGAAAACGTAATATTTTAATTTCGCCATAACTTCAAAACCAAACGTCCAATTCTAATCATTTAAAGACCAAATATTATCTACATGAACTGTACTTAGTGATAAAATAATTTATTTCGATAAGGATTAATAGTATGAGTAAAATAAATGCGTTTAAATGTAGTCCAAAAAAAATTGAAGATTTTTAAATAAAAAAATGGTTGTTGTGCCTCACTCGACATAGATAGGTATAGTGTGTCGCTGACTTTTTTGTAGATATTTATAAGATCTACAATTATGTAGAACATTTTATGGTTCTATCTTTTATAGTTTAGGCAGCGTACGCAAAATAAGTAACTTTTCTGGTTGATTTTTTACACCTTGTGTCTGAAAAACCCAAATATTTTACGGAACGCTATTTTTTTCCAAAATAAAATATAGCCTATGTTACTCAGTGATAATGTAGCTTTCTAATGAAAAAAGAATTATTAAAATCGGTCCAGTACTTTTTGAGTTTATTCATAACATACAAAAATACAAAGCTTTCCTCTTTATAATATTATTATTATTATATTATTATTATTATATTATTATTATTATATTATTATATAGGTATATAGGTAGATCATGTTTTATATAGATCTGTGACATTGCAGTCAGGAGGTTTATCTCTAACAGGTATCATTAGGTGTTCAGTGTTATCTATACAAATAAATAAAATTGAAGTGTCTGTTTGTAATATTAAAATAACCGCTTTTTACTCATGCATAGGAATGTATATACAATACATATACCAAAATAGCATTTTTAAAATTTTTGTCCGGGTAATCTCTGGAACGGCTGGACCGATTTCGACAGGACTTTCACTGTCAGATAGCTGATGTAACAAGGAGTAACTTAGGCTACTTTTTATCCCGAAAAAATAACGGGAACGGGAAAAAACTGACACGCGGGCGAAACTGCGAACGGCCGCTATTTTATGCCGTATTAACGCCATCTGTTGGCGACATCGAGTACTACTTCAGTTAAGATTTGTAAGTAAAATGTTTACCGCCCACGAAGTGGGCACGGGTCAGCTAGTAATGTAAATAATATCATATGTGTACAATAACATACGTATGAAAAAATCTTTGAATCTATCACTTAGCAACAGTATAAAATCTATATAAACATATTCAATAATATTGTATGCAAGAACATATAACTGACATTAATCTATTTTAGTCAAGTTTCTTTATCAGATTGATACTATCACACAGTAAATAAATATAATTGCACACATTATAAATATTAAAACCTCTACTGCTTGTACTGGGTGTAGCATGATTTTATCATTTTGTGAGATTTATGTTTCCTGAGGCCCAAATCTTGTAACAAAATATCATAAAGTTTAAGTTTCAATCATCTCCAAACAGTATTTTTTGAAAGAGACATTTCAGACAGGCCCAATTTTGACAATTCAATTCTAGTTTAAATTTTGTCTCGGCTCCAAAAAAGTATGTAGATTTAGCCTTGAATAGCAATTTATTACCAATTATAAGAATCTTTGTCTTGACTGACTCACACATATAAACAATGCACAGCCAGTCACAGCCTAAACCACTAACTTTTCGAAAAGAACTGTAGAGATGAATATACCCTATATTCGTTTTGATGCCTCGAGGTGTACAATGAAAGGAATTTCCTAAATTCAACCCCTAAATTCCGTTTGTTGTTTCCGCTGAATCTGTCAATGCCTTCACAAACAAGCTCGATAACTGGTTATGATTAAGTAGAACAGTGCTTAAAGAGTGCAACTAAAATAAAAGACAATGACCAAAAATTACTACATTTCAACACTGTGTGACATAGACATATCAGCGAAAGCTGCTCGTCTATAATTAAATAAATTAATGAGTACAGCAAGTGTTGAAGTTAGTATGAAAATAACGTTATGCAGACGTCTCACATGCTTCGATAGTAAGCTATATATTTTGTCACATAGTGTTTTACTTGCTTACTCCAGATGTAGCATAATTAGAGAGTTGATAAAATACAAAAAAATATACTAGTTTTCATAAAAAAAAATATACTACCTAAATCATTGCTAAACAATAATATTAATTAGGTATGTATCCTATTAATATTTTAATCTAGCCAAATAAGCCTTGAGAAGGTACTTGGTACTAAGAGAGATCCGTGGGTTTTTCTTCCATTCTCTAGTACTTTCATTACAAAATCAAGCAAAACTATCAGAAATGAATACTAACAATACTTACCGCTCCCGCTGCAGAAAGGGGAGTCTGCCGATCCATCTTCCAAGTCCTGTAGTATTTCCTGCTTTCCTACATCTGAATCTCCAACTAGCAACACTTTTAGCAGGTAATCATATGACTTGGGAGCTGCTGGTGGGCGACCTACAAGTATATAGCCAAAGAATAATCCAATCAGATCTTTTAGAAAGTAAATAAAGTATTTAGGATTTTCTTTATTGAAAATTAGTATAAAAAGCTGTAGTGCAAGCTGAAGTCCCTTACCAGTTCTTTGATGATGTGATCGAGGCAGAGTTGTGCTTCCATTGGCTACTTGCCCAGTCGCTTGCTGCGGCGCTGCTGCCGTTCCAGGTGAGGGGTACATAGTCATCGTGGGGTAACGACTCTTCGTCTGAGCTCACGATGAGATCTACCACACGCAGTTTCAAACATTACTAACACACACACTGCATACATCCAGATTATAATAGCATCCCGTCAAAATAATATCACCACTCAAATGTAGGAATATAGTATTCGTTCAACTAAGGATATAGTCAACTTTTCGTTAATTTGCCAGATAAAATAACATACGTTTGAGAACACAAGGTCGTCACATATTCATACTCCTACATCACAATAATTGATATTTCCGTTAGGAAATCGTCGTTACAGCGAATAGTACTCATCTAACCCATTTAGTTGCGCGAGTAATTAAAATTTATTTGTTCCACTTTACACAAAAACAAGAAACAACCCAATTTCCACAAAAATAGCGAACGAATGAAATAATTGAAATTGATTTGATTGGAGGACAATTTCATTCGATGAATGACAGAATGAAGAAAATATGGATTACTTTCCACAGATACCTAAACAAATGACATTCTCGTAACAGTCAGACGGGCAGCCTGTTCTAGCCTCAAGCGTGCCGTGCCGGTGCACGCGTCGTTTGAATATAGTTGCTCGCAAGCGTGAGAACATATTTGATGACTGGGCAATGGCAAAAGAGCACCAAGGTGCTATAGTGCAGTGACCCGGCCCAAGAATATAATACTCTCAAATGAGAGGACCCGGCCTTCTGATCCTAAGGTCGTCAGTTTGAATCCGGTCGGGCACCAATTTAACACTATGAATGAGGAACTAATTTTTTATTAAATAAATAGAAGCTCTATTTTTGTCATTACGTCACTTTGCATTCATTACAGAAAACACTCTTTCGTTAAAGGCGAAGTTCTGAAGTGGTGGGGACCGAAAGTACCTACACTCCGGATACCAGCGGACATAAAAACAGTATTTTATATACTTACAGTTGTTAAGTATGATACTTACTGTTTTTAATAGTATGGTTGGAAACCCTAGTGTATGCAGCCACCAGACTGACTAGCGTATACATTTTGAGCAATGGAGTGTAAAATGACAGCAATTGTACCTAAGCTATTCCGAAGATAAGAATCCAAGCAAAGCACTATACCTATTTTTATTATCACAGTAGCCTTATAGGCTCTTTAAAGATCTAGTATGTGGGATAGAGCTACGTCAGGTACTTAATTGCCTCAAATAGATAGCTACAAAACAAAATTCAAAAATTAATTTAACAGTATATTTCATGATTTTACATGTTTTATAACAATAAAATTGGCAATCGGCAAATGGTATGCCATCTATGGAGATTCTTATCAACTAGTCTAAAGATTGTAAAAAGTGTAAGGCACTTGCTTAAAATAATACATAGCTTAAAAAACATCACTTAGTAGGTACCTAGGTACTGTGGTCATGTACCCAGCCAGTAGTTAGTCATGATAAATGCTTTTGTGTGTTTATAATACATTTGAAACTTAGTATTTCTCAAAGCCTGGTAAATGGAATGTTTGACTGAAGCTTTCAACCTCTTCTTTAATTTTAGCTATTTTTGACTTAAAGTCGGCATTTTCATCAATGACTTTGTTGAAATCTGCCACCTTAGGTCCGGAAATTTTGATAATTTCTTGACCTAATTTAAGAGCTCTGTCAATAAAGTCCACCACCCTATCTATATCCGCTTCTTTTAGGCCTCTTGTAGTCAAAGCAGGTGTACCTGTAAAATAAAATAATAAATAAATAAATATTGGCCCACATTCACACAGTTCTCTAGCCCCAAACTAAGCAATGCTTGTACCATGGGAACTAGATAGCCGATAGAATACTTAGGTATATAATTTACACAAGAACAACCATCTATGTTCAACACACAAATGTTTGTTCTCGGCGGGAATCGAACCCGCAACCTCCGCAGGCGGACATGCGGACATTCGCCCGTCGCGCTACTTCAGTCGTCGGATGATGACCCGGTATTAGATAACCTGATAGCTATGTTTCAGGCTTATTCAATACCATTAAAACACAATAGAATGTAGAGAATCATCTCTCTCATTCTATTAGAAAGTGAGTGAAGCAAAAGGGTGTTGTAGCAAGTGGAAATCCGTAGTCTGCTTCTTGAGAGGGAAACCACCGTGAATTTATGTATGTATGACTTGCCTAATCGAATCCCGCTCGGGTTGAGCGCGCTCTTGTCTCCGGGCACGGTGTTCTTGTTACAAGCGATGCTGCAGAGCTCTAGCACCCGCTCAGCCGGAGCGCCTTGCAAGCCAGCTCCGCGCAGGTCGACTAACGCGAGGTGCACATCGGTGCCGCCCGTGGCGATGGCGTAGCCTCGCGATACCAGCCCTTGGCAGAGACGCTGTGCGTTCTTTATTACCTGAAATAGAAAAACATCTTTTTACTAACATTAAAAGGATTAGTTCGAATCGTTAGAGAATCAAGGCGCCAGTTCCTAAAAAATGAAACCGGAAGAATTCATTTACTAACGTTTTGAAAAATAATTTAATTAGACACTGTAAAATAATGTCTAAGCAGCCAAAGCCAATTGCTCGCATTGCTGTGTTTCGATTTGATGGGTATCTATGATCGATCAGAGTGATGGATGTCAAAGTTTGATGTAGTCTGTCCGATATCACATAGGGCAAGTGATACTTACCTACCTACAATAGTTTACCTTCATTTATAATATTTACCTACTTATGTAATTTCTTTATATTTTATGTGTGTTTGTGTTTTTACCTACCTAACAAAATAAATATATTATATTACCTACTTAAGTATATGGCATATCAACTTGATTTGTATTAGAGTCTCCCTTCTTACCGTACTCAGATCTCCGCCTTTTTGTTTTAAGTGTTTACTAAAAACACTTGACGTTGGCAAATTCGTGGCAACCCTCAGCCGCTGAAAAGCCATATAATAAAAGAAGAAGAAGAAGAGTGTTCTGTGAGGTATGCAACTGTTATAGGCAGAGGCAAAGTGTTCCATCATTTGCTTTCATAAAAAAACTAGTTATCTCACTGTAGTGAAATAAGTAAAATTAACTTAGTCAAAGTCAAAAAGCATCTATTCAGTAATATCCGTACATCATCTTGATACGTCTTAAAGCTAGGTGAATCTATGCGCCAGTCCTCGCAGTCAAGCCTAGAAGAACCGGTAACAAATGAAATGAACTTAGATTACTACAGCATACGCTGAGCAAACAACTACTGTAAGCACTAGACTCCCGAGTTTTATTGACCTTTAGTTGTATTCTAAAACTCGATTATACACAGGCCTAGTTGCATCTTAAAAATCATATAGTAGGTAGAAGCGTACTTGTATCTATAACTGAAAATCCTACCTGTATCTGGTATTCTTTGAACTCTGGCGTCGTGGCTTGCTTCATAGCCGTTGCAATAGCAGCTATAGCATGGTTATGTGGTCCGCCCTGCAAACCCGGGAATACAGCCTGATTGATCTTGTTCTCTAGATCGTATAGCACTTGTTGTCCGTTAGCCTTGACCGAGCGGACACCTTTGCGGTAGAATATGATACCAGCGCGCGGTCCACGAAGCGTTTTGTGAGTCGTTGTAGTCACCATGTCGCAGTAGTCGAAAGGACTGGCGATTACGCCTGGAAATTAAACATGTGTGATTGTATTTCTTCGTATTGGTTATTTGCTAAAACATGTCTTATCCTATCAATAAATAGGTACATAAATTTTAAGTCAGTTAGTATTCTATCAGCAGCGATAGGTAAAGTTCTTGCGTTTATGATGTAAGTAATAAGTTCATACCCGCAGCAACTAGTCCGGAAATATGCGCCATATCCGCGAGCAGGTAAGCTCCGTTCTCGTCAGCGATCTGCTTGAAGCGCTTGTAATCCAGGCAGCGGGAGTAGCAGCTCATGCCAGCGATTATAAGCTTCGGTTTGAACACCTTCGAGGTCTCTGCCAGCTTGTCGTAGTCGATCAACCCGCTTTTGGGATCCACCTGGACAATGATTTACTGATTAGTTTGATTTGACGATCATTCAATAAAACGATCTAAAGACTAGTGGAAACGCGTGAAGATATTTTCGTGTTAACTTCAACTCCCGATGTACCCCTACAGGGGTTGAATTTAGAAAATTCCTATCTTAATTCACCCTTACGTACCAACACAAACCTACCCTCAAGATTTCAAGTCTCAATTCAACTGACTAGGCTTTGCGTTTTCTTTAATGTCAATCTTAAATGTTCTTAAATGTTGTTAAAGTCATAGAATTTTTATTACCTATGTAGTGTTTTAAACATTTAATTTGTTCTATTGTACCTACGCTTGAATAGGGCGACTGTTTGTACTAAAACAATTATATTCCTACCACTTATACTTTCAACAGTTTACAATAAAGATTTTTCTGATTCTGAGTCAGTCAGTCGGTCAGGACAAAGACTGTTATAAATGGTAAGGATGAAGATGTTTTTCTACATCATTGGATACTGACGTAGTTCTTATTTCTTTACTTTACTATTTCCATTGTTTTCTCTCTACATGTCTCGGATCATTTATGTTTTGAGGGGATGTTTACCATGCCTGAGGGTTACAGTCGTGAGTTGAACATTTCATTTTATAAACATCAACTTTCCTGGTAAAGTAATAAACGCGCGACGAAAGAATAATACACTTCCTGTGATGTTCATTGACGTTTATTATGGATGGTACGACCACAACACGACATTGTTTCGTTATCTCGTAATAATGCTCATTAGGATTCAGTACTCATTTATTCTCGCTTCCAATTGCTTACTAGCGACTGTTATTATTATCGATAAGTACCGTTGGTTGTCATTTAAGGCTGATAATATCTCAATTACTAATATCCCAGTGATATTTTATACTGGCTAATGAGGTAAGAGTTTATGTGATAGGCAACGGCCCCTAATACTACCAACAGACGTAGGATGGAACCGGACTTTATTGACTATGAGTAACCTTGGTTGAATAGCAAATAAGGTATTCAATTATGTTGACATCTGTGGCGACTTACTAGCTGATATGAAAGAAGCGCGATTTGATTCCCGTAGCAACACACAAACCCAAAACATATAAAATATGATTTGACGACCGATGTCGCGCGCCGACAGTTATACGTGGCTGGTTATGTAGATATCTACCTTGTTGGTAAAACAAGTAAGTAATAGTAGGTATCCCTATAACTTAGAATACCTACCTAAATCTACATAATGTTTGGACTTCTAAATGCGGAGACTCAGTTTTTGAAACTTCTGCGGATATCATCGTTTTTCTACAAAGTTGTGCCATGTTTTAGTTCTAAATAAAGATATGTTTGATTTGACATGTTCATAATCCTTCAGCCTTGTGCGAGTCCTTATCAGTTATACATAAATAGTATCAAGTAGAACTGTCGTAGGGTCAAAATAACAGACCTGGGTCAAACGAAACTGGTCAAGTGAAACTGTTTACGCGGGTTGCGTCAAGCGCGTGTGTCATCGGCATTATGTTTTTCAACTCGCTATCAGAATGTTTATAAGGTCGAGCTTCTATTTCATGTTATGAGACTAGTTGCTTGGGTGTGGATCTTAGACAAGTTAACCACTAACTCGTCTAAGGTGTGGATATAAAGTTATAAACGTTTGTATCGACTTAGTATGTAGTAGGTACTATAATATTGTTATTATATGAGAGTGGGTATAATTATATTTTTTTGAGAGTGGGCACCTACCCTATTGATGTTGTTTACTGTTCCAACTAAGGTCACTTAGGTCATTGACATACATAGCTCTCGCAACCGCAAACCAGAAGACGAAGCATAGGATGCCCGCCACTCCGATGGAGCAACGACTTTGTTAAGATCGCGGGAAGTCAATGAAGGTT
The DNA here is from genome assembly GCA_947095575.1 of Electrophaes corylata. Lineage (NCBI taxonomy): Eukaryota > Metazoa > Arthropoda > Insecta > Lepidoptera > Geometridae > Electrophaes > Electrophaes corylata. Next base: position 8,389,535 of record OX352711.1, on the reverse strand, counting down.
AAAAATCATTCCGAAAAACGTAATATAATCAGTACTGAACTGCAGGTCTACTCCAGAAAACACTTGGTACTTGGTGGGCGGACTGATTTTCGCAACTAGGCCGCTGATGGGACCTTTTTGCGTAGGCGGGTGGAGGTTGCTAGGCAAGCCACCCGATGACTCTTGAAAACAATAAACATAGTATCTTAATGTCGTTTTGAATAACACTGCGGGGTTTCGGTATCTCATTACACAGTCGAGTTGTTGATGTCTGATATACCGCGCAGGGTATCACAAAACAACAATACGAAACTTCGTTTATCGTTTTCAAGAGTACTGACTGTCTGATTCGAGACTGATAAAGATCAAATGTTACCTTGTAAGGCATGCTTTCAAAGAATATGGAAGTGGCTGATATCTTCTTTGTGGCTGTGAAGAAGCCGTGTGTGAGATGACCACCATCAGGCAGATCCAACCCCATGATCCTGCCATGGGGCTCCACCACACCCGTGTAAACTGCAAAGTTGGCTGGGGAACCTGTAATACACAAATAAATTAATATTGGTCGACATTTTCATACAGATCAACCTAGTCTTGAACTAAGCAAAGCTTATACAGTTAGCTGCACTGTTTGTATTGTGTGGTTAGTCCAAAAGTCAGCCCCAATAAGGCTCAGGTTGGACTACTAGTCGGGCTACTAATATTACTCCCTAAGACTTAAGTTGACGACCAGAGCTATGTGAAACAGATGCCTGATGATGTACAGAAATACTTTTATTATAAAACATACTTATATCCTTATAACATCAAACATCACACAAATGCTTGTCCTGGGTGGGAATCAAACCCACAGCTTAATACTAAATGAAACCTGATAGTAGAAACTGTAAAAGTAAACTAACACAGCGTGGGGAACATGATAAGATTCTTATAAAATACCTACATAATAAGTACAAAAGTAAATGACTCTTAAATTACCAATGCATGCAATAAATGATAAGGACACAATAAATTAAAGAATAATGCATTCTTATCAGTGGAACAACCAACCAATTAAATTCATTGTGTTTGTCCCTTTCTTTGTATATTTTACTTTTTGATTGGTAATTTTACATGGTAGTTTATGTATTATTAGGTAGGTATCTTATTACGGTGGTTATACACAATTTCACATTATGCTTATTATTATGGTACCAATTTTTTTGCTAAATTTTTGAGAAATAAGAACTTACTATTACTAGGCAATCTGCATACCTAATATTAGACCATGTATGTATTAGACCATAATATTTTTTTTTCTTTGGGCCTCTATCATCAGGCACCATGGCATATGGGGTTAATAGTTATGGTGTGCTATAGTGCCTGGGACAGGATTTTAGAAGTTGGAGTATTGCTGCCCAGCACAGTAAGAGCAGAGCTCTTAAGTGGTGAAGGAAAACATTGTGATGAAACCTGTGGCTTATTTAGCTTAGCAAGCAAATATAGATGACTTAAGCCAACTAAGCTGCAAGGATCTATATGTATTATAATTTATCAGTTTTTATCTGCACTTCTGGAAATCAAGAAGATTTTTGGGATAATCTAAAATCTTTCTAGATGTAATTATTAGAGATTTATTTAGATTAGATTAGATTTTAATTATTGTATATTTATTTTTACCTGAGTATGGTTGAACATTGACACCCCATTCTGCAGGGTTCAGTCTATAGGCTTCCAATGAGCGCCTCTGTGTCAATAATTCAATTTCATCAATATACTCATTGCCCCCATAATATCTGAAAAGAAACATTGCAAAAGGATATAGATTAACAATAAGAAAATATTATGTTTTAATTTACATTGCAAAAAAGAACTGCATGGTAAATGTCAGAAATAAATTACCTACTATTTTTAAATGTCTATTCCTTTTTAGAACAAAATACTGTTTCTCTGTTGAATTACCTATGCTTGAGACTTGTATTAATTGAAGTTTATATCAATATTTTGGCTGATAATGATTACATGATAGTAATTAAGTAAGTAAATACAAATAGAAACCTCTGATTGGGCATTCCTTCGGAGTATTTGTTGTGCAGGCATGTGCTTAGGCATTGCAGAACAGGGATGGAGGTAAAGTTTTCCGATGCAATCATTTCAAGACCAGCTCGCTGACGACTTTTCTCTTTAGTAATCAGATCAAACAGCTCCGGGTCCGTATCCCACAGGTTTCCATTCATAATTTGGCTGCTCATTTTAACTGTTCTGTGTAAATATTTCACTGGACAATAGTTCTGAAATTGATTCTGTTTTAAAAACTGGTGAGGTTACAGGAATGTGGCCTAACCTTTTGAAGTTTGATTTATAACTGAACTAAAGAAATAACTGCGTTAAAAACAAGCACTGACCTCGCGCTGATAACAAGATAATGCAATCACAAACAGAAGTTGGTAGGTATTTACTCTACTATTTCATAGATCTCTATTGCATCAATGAACCGCAACGAAACGTGATTTTTTAAATGTTGAAACTTTAATCAAGAGTTTTAACTACATATTGCGCGGTGTTGTGATAGATCTATAATAGGTCTTACTTACTTAAGTTTTATGAATAGTTTAGTAATGGTATGGTATTTTTAAGAAATTCTGTGTATCTCATGTGACTACGTAAACCCTAACAACACCAAACACAACACAACATAAAAGCATGGCTTCTAGACAGGTTAACAAAAGGCAAAAAACACTAATGTTTACTAATTTAACAGGTTAAAGTAAAGGCTTACCATAGAGTTGATTTTCGCCTGTGCTACTATCAGCTGGTTACATAAAAGATGTGATGAAAAACCACTATACTTTCGTGTCAAGGCGTAATAAGACAATTTGGCTAGGTTGTTACGCATTTTGATGACTTAATTACTGACTGATCTTGCAAAAAACAATGAGGCGCGTTTTTCTTTCAGCAACTTCGGTCCATTCTATCAGTGTTTGATAACCCAAAGTGAACTTTGCAGGCAGTGATTTGACTTTGCTTAACTGGGTGATTGACAGTAGTGACAGTTCAGTTGAGTGACCGTTTTGTCGTCTGTCGGTGGCCAGTGTGGGGCACAGAATAGTAATACTTGTATGTGGCTTGGTGTATGGGTGTTGTCTGCTCTGCTGTCGAGTTTGGTGTCTGTTAGTACACGGTACGAATGGGCGGCGTGCATCAATATTTTGATACTAGCGCTTTCAACACACCGTCATACAATAATATTAAACCATAGGTACCAAAGCGAGTGGCTGACGGCCTAACATTTTTTTGGCGTGCCTCTGAAGAAGTCAGCTAATCATAATCATAATCAGGTAACATTCGGCTAGTCCACGTTCCTTAGAAACGTGCCCTTGAAGGGTGTTGTAGATGAATTGAAACATAGCAAGCTGCTTAGCGGTAGAAATGGTATGGTGGTAGGAAGTTGCGGGCACAGCTAGTTCAATATAATTTTGTCGATAGGTAGATACCTACATTATTATGAAATGTAGGTATCATTTAATCATTTTTATGACTGGCTGTAAGGCTCGGTTATAAGTAGATCGGCCTTCTGTGCTGTAGGTTGTGGGTTCGATCCTCACCGAGATCAATCATTTGTGTAACGAGCATAGATATTTTGTTCTTTGTCTATGTGTTAGGTATATAGTATTTAAGTATATATTTACAAAACAAATATAAGTTAGGTAGGGTAGGTACCTATCTAATATTCTATCAGTCACCAGGTTCCCATAGTACCTACAAGCTATTGCTTAGTTTGGAGTTAGATGATGTTGTTTAAGAATACGGTCACAAATATTTATTTATTCATTTATCTGAGGGAGGCCGAATGAATTGAGATAAATGGGATTAGGCTTCATGAATCAGCGTTGAGAAGTTCGTAGTTTCAGGAGATTTATTGGCGAGCGAGCCAAACCTAAACCCTAATCACATACCTAAGTAGGCAGTAGGTAGGTAACCTATCCCACCTACTTAACTAATGAGATTGTTGTGAGTAATAAAAGTAGACGTGTCCCAACGCTAATATCTAATAAGTACTATGAAATGAAATAGGTATACAAAAGCTTGTAGGTACTGTCAGTTGCAGTAGAATGTATATAATTAATAACTTTCAAAATAGTGTCACAACGTTACAAAAATATTTATTGTCAATTAGGGTACTAACCAACTGAATAGTTACATGGTTTTCGAGTTTTTGGTGTGAAAACATTACCTACTACGAAACGTAGGTACTAAGAAAGGAATTTCCAAAATTAAACCCCCACACGCACAGCGGAGCTTGAAGTTTGTAGGAAAATAATTTCAAGTGGATGAAGTAATATTTCTAAGTATAGGTAGGTAATTATATACGAATCTACATTTTGAATTGTCAATTGAATCAGTAACAGCTACCAATACTTCGCCTCCATATTCTTCGCAGACAGGTTGTTTGACTCTCTTTTGTTTCCGAAAAACAATTACTTACCATCAACAAAGATGACATGACAATGGATGATTCTACAAGCTATTTTGCACTTGCTATTCCAGAAAATTTACAAAGCAAAATCTAGGCGTATTTTGGAGGGGGAGATTGCCGTAGTGACCACGTAAGCGTGCAGCAGGCGGATCGGGTGCAGCTTACAGTTACAGCTGCCCATATCCCGGTGCGTTTCCTTTGCCTACAACATCGATGTGAGGGGTTGTTTATGGAGGGGACCCCTCCCACGGCTGCAGTGCGGCCTGGCCTTTTATGTCCACTAACGTTTATTTTGCAGTAGGTAGTATTAGAGCTCTTTGTGATAGAACTCGTCCGGGGAAGTACTACCACCGTACCTAATTTTCAGCAGCAAAGAAGTGATACTCGCATTGCTTTGCTGTGTTCCGGTTCGAAGGGTATGGGTGCCGGTGAAATTACAGGCACATTATGTGTATGTGGACGCAGGGTAGTGCATTGTAGCGCATGTTCCTAACGCGGACGACCTATAAAGCAAAGTTTTGTTCTCTAGCTTTGCTATAGGTGATGGTTACCACTTAAATCAGGTGGGCCATATGCTTATTCCACCAGCAGTAGCATAAACATATTTGTGTCAATCCACCTAGTACTGTACTAAACATCTATAATTAATAAAATACCTTAAAATTAGGGTAAAACATGACTTGTATTTATTTTTACGTAAGTACTTTATTTTATCTTCACTTTATTATACCTTAGTTGGTCTTTACAATTAATGGTATAGTTTAAAATGCTAAGTAGCTACCTATACAAATACGGATAGAAATTAATTAAGTTCTAGTAAACACATTCAGTAGGTGTATGTATTATCAGGTATTATATAGAGGGTGCAAAAAGACTACCAAGGAAAATATGAACTACCACCGAAACAAGGAAAAAAATTGGTCGATATCTTTGAAACCCCTGAATTCCGAATTTTTCAGTTAAACTTGTCTGAAACCGAACCAGCTATGCTTAATTTATTGCTGTTTATCTGAGGTTAGCCTAAATTACTTCATAAGTCATACCCAGCCCGCCCTCTATTTTCGAATATTGTCATAATCTGAACACGAAAAAAAAAATAGGTTTATGAGCTGAATCCCAAGTCGTAGTACTCTTCCCCCATCTCTAAGGATGATCAGGTTAATTAAACATGCTCAGTGATAGTTATATATTGTTTCGTTATGGGGCTTATGTAGGAATAGCAGCACAAGCACCATTTTTTTTCGGAAGTGGTCTTTTTACACCTTTTACCAACCTATGTGTGATAAATAATACTACGTACACCATTTAACTTAAATATTTACATTGCTACTCTACACTCATATAGACACACATCGATTTTTAGCTAACATTATTTTAAGATACGAAATAACTTAGCTTATATGTGATAAAAAAATCACCTCAGTACTTATATACTTACTTTAAAAGTATTTTACATTTTGTTAATACCTACCTTTTGTAAAATTCCTGTATTTATTAATATCTACACATTTATTTAGTTAGTGAACTCTACTTAATATCGTAGCCCTCTTTTATATATATGTTTTAATATCATTAATCGTACCTAGCTGAAAAACATTCAATATTTTGAAGCTAATGTGTATAGTAGTAGGTACTTATTTATTTCCTTTAATAAACACGGTCATAACCAATTTCATGAATTAAAGATAAAAAATCTAAAATTAAATTATAAAAATGGGAATAAAGAAAAGCATGTCGTAAATAAAAATTGGAATTAAAAAAAATTGTTGCATTAGTATGTAGGTATATGTATTATTTTACAGATAAGAATAAAAAAGGATATTTTATGAAAGATGATGAATAATGTTAATTTATTTTTTGTTTCTGCAATAAGCGTTTCTGGTGTTATTCCTCGACCTGGTTTCTCCCCAACTCATTTGAGCCTTTATTTCTCAACTGGAAGTTTGTAACTGTTCCCGAAGTTTCCAACGACGCAAGTTTTTCAATTACAAATCGATACCCATTTCACGTGACTTAAATTAGTTTTAAGTGACTTAAAAACTATGCACTCGGTGTCTGTATTCTGTAGTGCGGAGCTCTTTATGAATACCTATAAAAATGTTGTGTGGAAATAATGGAACCTAGGAACTGTTTGTGATAAATCTCATTAGTATTTACATCTACTTCTTGCAGTTTTGAATTTTGAACGAAGAGCATTTGTGACATAAAAAAGAAAAAAGGGTATGATAAGAGGTTTTCACGGTCCTATGAATTTCAGGGCGCGTTTCTCGTTAAAGATACATACTCACATCCACTAATGTAAAAAAAATTTAAGTCCTGAATACCTACATGACTCATAATCTAACAAATAGAAAAAAACACTTAACTAGAAGGTATCTTACCTACCTAATCTGAAAGTAGAATATTATACCGCCATGTACATAGAAATTGAAACGAGTTTCAAGATAAATTGAAGTTTCGTATTCGGGATGTAATACAGTTTCGTTGTTCCATCCCATTCTATTTAGCCCACCCTATCCTATTAGTTTAATGCTGATAATGAACCTTGAGATAGAAGCGTAACTTAATTTTCTCGTATCTACGCAGCCATGTAGACTGTAGAACCTCTCTATTTACAAACAATATTGGTCTACTGTTTAAAGTAAGCAAGATTTTCTCCGCTTCACCGACTTGAAACTAGCAACTTAATCCAGAGCTTGTTATGAATGCTTATTGAGATTTTCCTCTCAGTGAAACAATATTTCCGAGCATTTCAAAATTCGTTGCAAGTTTCTATGTCGAAGGAATGAAAATGTATTTAGAAGCCACTGTTTAGTTTAGTAGTTTAGTACCTACTTCTGCAGGATTTTTTAAGAGGGTATAAATTGTTATTCATTCTATTATGCACTTATGTAAATCTCCTTCTTAGTTTTGATGGGATAATCAATCTCTAAAAAATCTTTTTCTATTGGAAAGTCCGCAGCGAAGTCTTTTGGAAAATCCTTGCACAAATCCTTCGGGTAGTCCTTAGGGGGTAGTTTGAAGCTGTTCCTTAGATACGAGAAGCGATGGAAGTTGTAATAGTATTCCTTGCCATCGGGCGAGTATTGAGGATAGAGCGTGTAAGAGGGAAAGTCGACCTCGGTAAGGGAGTCCGCGAGAGCATGTTTAGCGAACTCCTCTTTGTATCGTCATGATTGTTCCCTGTAGGCTTTTCGCTTGGAGCACTTCTCCTTCAGTATGTAGCAGAGCGCGATTGCTATGAGCACCGCTATCGCAATTGCCATGCTTATGCTGATCCAGATTATTTCTTCATTGATACCACTTGTTGATTTTCCTGAAAAAGAGGCATAAAACATAAGGTAACTTACTTAATAAGTTATACACTGACTCCATGCTAGTCATTTATCTCCGGTGGTATTAGTGGAATTTAGTTAGTAACTAATAATCTTTCTACCTAAGTACTTATTTCTTATCTTATATTATTGATTTTTATTGTTGTTATTTCATTTCTAGTTTTAGCTGTAATATATTTATGTCAATACTGTCCTTTATCTAGGCCTAGGTACATACTAACCTAATGTTGTTGTTTTGTTTCTAAATGTATGTGTTATATACATTATATTTACTTTATTTATGATATATACTTTAACTTTTATGTGGAGTAATTACATGTTTTATTTATTTTATTTTTAATGTGAAGTTACTGTGTGTGTTTTATGTAGAACAGCGCCTTGGAATTCGTAATTATTTTTCCTAAGGGAATAAATTGAAACGAGCAATTTATGAAACATTCTCCAGTAAAGTTACCAAGGACAACGGTTATTTCAAAATTAGAATTTTATGATCAATATTTATTTTAAGATTCGCATCAGATACAAACGAAAGCCATTTGCTTGAGTTTAGTCCGGAGATCACTTTCAGCTCGCAGTAAAGGAATATTTTATTACAGTCCAGAGTGGCTCATCTCAGAAACTTATTATGCAGAGAGCTAGATCGTTCTCTATAGAAGATTAGGCAGAAAAATACTCTACATTTTGTTATGTTAGGTAATTTACATTATCCAAAAACAAACGATTTAGGTTCATCAATCTATAAACCTACTTCTTATCTCCTTTTTTCCATTATTAGACTTAGTAGTAGTTAGTTTTATTACATAGTGTATAAACGCAACACACATCTACTCCTTCTCTGAATCCATATAAGTATTTATAGTTTCTTCGTTGACGCGTATAGCTTGTATTAAACACACACCCTTTCATAACTAATGGGTAGTCAATAGGAGCCTGATTTGTGTGGGCTCACTTACAAAACTTATCATCATCATCATCATTAATAAGTCCACTGCTAGACATAGGCCTATACCTTTCTGATTGTGAGCCGTTTCTAGATAAACTTCCCACGATTCTAACGATGTTAGAAAGGTAAATAACCAATTTTGGAGGCTGTTCTACGTGGTATATATGGGGCTCAAGTTCTACTGCCCTGGCATTCGATGCTGTTGACATATGCTAACAGTGGACTTCCCCGGGTTGATGATGATGACATATATTATATTTTACTAGCGAAACGCGCGCAACTTGTTTCCGCGTGAAGCTACTTTCATACAAATTTCAAACCCCGCTGTACACGTTTAGGGGTTGAATTTCGGGGATATTCCTTTCTTAGTATACACCTCTACGCACCAAGCCGAATATATCCTGAAAATTTCAAGTCTGTGAAGTGGTTTAGGCTGTCAGGACAAAGATTCTTATAATTGGTATATTTATTGGGTCCTTCTAATATTTGAGTAAAGGTTTTGTAAATAACTGTAATTATTATACTTGCAAGATAGAAACCATTTATTTATGTAGCTACGGAACCTGCAGACGAACCGAACGGAATGAAGGCGAGATGAGTTATATGGCGACAGCTTACGTGATGTAGGGCTGTCAGTTGACATTGCTGCTACCAACATTTTAGACTCAGAAAATTACCTCTGACGCGTATCCAAGCGAGTGACTACCCATGGCAATTTTTTTGCAACATCGACGAAACGTTGGGAAAATAAATAAAAGACACATCCCCGATAAAAAACACGAATACCCGTGTACTATATCTGTTCTTTATGTTCCGATCGTGAAAATGTAAAAAAAAAGAATACCCTACTGTAACGATAGAGGTATATTATATATGGGTTTGAATACTGCGGCCGGATTAATGTTTAGTGATCTATAAAACCCAGATTGGTAGCAACGTGTCAGTCTGTGTTCTAGACACGGAACTGTCTGTACGCTAAAGTTGCCAATTTAATTTAAGTGCGCAATTCCCAATGCCCTCAAATGGTGTAAGAAATATCGTGAGAAAACCAGTTAGTATCTAGCAGTGGTGATGGGATTGCCACCTGCCACGTATGGGATACCAATAACTGAAAAATGTGCGTATTTATGTGCTAAATGTAATATTTTACTTCTGACTACCCTCATCAGACATCCCCAAAGTATCTCAAGTCTCTACGTACTACTTAGAACTAAGAGGTCTGAGGAGATGTCTACCGTGCTTGGGGATTAAGTTACGAAGTTCTTTCTTTTTCTTCTACCTTAGTTATACTATACCCACCCGACTCCAAAAATATTGATTTATACCTATACATAGTAGGTACCTACAACTACTTTATTTTGTCAGTAAGTGATAACCAGCAGGTGCCAACCCTATATATAATTTCTCTTCGTTTAGCTTTATTGACATTACCGCAGGTTCCAAGGAACCTAGGGCAGGCAGACAGAAACGTCCAAATCGTTAAAAACAACACTTTCTTTTTAGAAAAACTGTGATAGTCGCAGTAAATGTTGTTCGCTAGTGCTTTCACAACTCTAAGCACAACGAGAATTTTTGTTTTTCAAATCTTACTGAAGATTTACTTAGGCTCATAACAATTTTTAAAGCAAAGTTAGGTACTATCACTCTACATAATGATAGCAAAAAGTGTTTTGAAACTCTCAAACTACTTATATGTATACTTACTTTAAAAAAATAATATGTCATAAAATAATTCTCTTTCCATCCAAAGATTGCCTGGAATCGATCACTTATTAGAGAAAAGACCGCCCCCATTGTACATATATTTATTTGTTTTTTTTTGTATGTTTAGCTTTTTGTTAGATAGGATCGATAGGATATTTTAAACTTTCAAATACATTTAAAATTTAAATTTCATAACTTTTTAGGTAATTAAACTTCATTTTTTTAATCTTTAAAAAACAAAGATGCCCTTTACCTATTACCACCGGTTGGTATCAGTCTAGTGAGGTATTTCACGTACACACTACTACTACTTTATCTATATATATAAAAGAAAGTCGTGTTAGTTACTTCACTTATAACTCAAGAACGGCTGAACCGATTTAGCTGAAAATTGGCAGGGAGGTAGTTTAGAGCCAGGAGAAGGACATAGGATACTTTTTATTCCGAAAAAATAACGGGATCGGGAAAAAACTGCCACGCGGGCGAAGCTGCGGGCGGCCGCTAGTTTTTCACACAAATGACATAATAGGTAGGTTACCTACCAGAGAAAACTTTGAAACTTCACTTATCAATTGTCACCTTGGAGTATATAAAAAAGAAAGATAGACTAGGGACATAAGTTAGTGATTTGTTTATATCTTTTGGAATGAACTATTTCCGACGAAGTAAGTCATGTGGGGGCTGAAATTGAATTAAAGGCTAAGAAGTTAGTAAAGGTTGGTCAAAGGAGAGTTTGAGATGGTTCGGTCGTGATATACCAAGTAAATAACTTGAACTTGGGTTGGATGTCTTCATTACGTACTACTGAAGTAGCTACAAAAAGTTTATCAACATTCTTCTTCACAAACAATATAAGTGTATAATGTTGTTTGTACAGTAGGTACTCCTATATTGTTTGTAAGTATACGTTACAAATTGAACCTCCCCTCCAGGTACAGTCAGCTGCACTAGAATGTATACAATCGTAACTTTCAAAATGGTTACACAGCGGTGCTAAAAATACTTAACTACATGGCAATTATTCAAAAAATAAGCGAGTTCATCAACTAATTTCATGACTTTTTAGTTTTTGAGGTGTAAGATGTCATTGTTATGCTGTAATACCGTTATGAAAGTTACGAATTGTATACATTCTAGTGCAGCTGACTGTACATAGTATATATTTTTTTATATATTTAATATATAGGATTTTATTTTTATTCGTTTGGGTTAAAAATAAAATCCTTTTGATTTTCCGTGGGAGCTGGCAATAAGGGTTACCCTCCCTAGTTACATACCCACTAACATAAAAATAAATCCGTCCTCACCCACACCCAACGATCACAGACGAAATAAGAAAGTGGCGATGCTTATTTGCCTGATACCTACAGGGAGAAATTACACGTTTAGAAAGAACCTTTTACTGTATTCGAAGCCAACGCGTTTAACCTTGGATCAAAATGCTGAGAATGTAGTTTTACAACAGACCCCTGTTAACCTTCAGCTGAAAGCCTCACGTTTTGCCCTTTCGTATTACCGACGGTTATATTTGGCCAGAGTGCCGCGAAATTCTGGATGAATGTACCTATTATTTTCTTAGGCCCACATAATGGGCGGTGTAAAAAAAACAAGAGATAAAACACGTCTCAATAAAGTGCTTTACCCGCAGGAATAGCTGATATTTTATGGAATAGAAAATAATAATAAATGAAGGTTTGTGGTCATTTTTACAGAATGTCATCTAGCCCCAAACTAAGCATAGCATTCATAATAATACTATGGGAACCAGATGACTGATAGAATACGTACTAATACTGATAAAAAAATGTATATAAACATTTTCTTGTAAATATATAGAATACAATAATATAACACGTAGTCAGAGAATAAACAACATCTGTGTTCTTCACACAAATATTTGCCCTCGATGAGGATTGAACCCACAACCTACAGCACAGAAGGCAGAGCTGTGACTGCTGTGAGGCCAGTCAAAACCGCGATAAACTTGAAAAACTGCGTACAAAGTATGAACGTCCCTGACTCAAAGCTCTACATTGCCTTATGTGTAGGTATTATAGTTCGTATAATTTACTTTTGTTCGTTATTCATAAAAACTAGATATATGAGCGCATGGTGACAATTACAAACGGTGGCCTCTCTTGAGAATCCTTGCTAAATGACCCATGTAGTTTTACCGTTTGGAAGAAATTGAGATGAAAATTCACTCATATCCCATTTGAGATGTGAAAACGTAGTGACGCGTTTAGACGGTGGTACTCTACTCGCATTAGTCGAGAAACTGTCATTGCAGCATATAATAAGGACTAAAACATTGCAGTAGTAATGCTAGGACTCTGATAGATGGATCCAAAGTGACACAAATAATATCAAATCTCTTATAGCATGGTTGCAAACTGTTTAATTCGACACCAAAAAAACACCACCAACGACGAAAACCAACGACAAAACGCTGTTACTATCATGCTTAACAGATAGTATTGTTTTAAATTTTTTACTAAGTCCGGATTTGTACTCGTATTGTTCGTTCCTGTTTGGGCTGAGCTTACGGTATAGATAATTAGGCAAATAAGCTATCGAGCTTACGGTTACGTTACGACTCAGTTTATAAGAGCAGTCTACTCAGTCTTGACCTATAATGCTAACATTAATCAATCAATAATTATTTAATGTAAATATCGCGTGCAATATACATGTTTGGGTTTTAGTAGCAAGGAAAACCAACAACATGACCCCAAAGTGATCAGAAAGTAGTTTGTGTATTTATTATAGGTCGTAGTTCGAAATCAGTTACTGTGGTAGTTGGTATTCATATTAGTCCCTTTCTACTACATAGCTAACTAGTGTACCAACCTATACGATGTTATAAATAAATATATGTATGTCCGTACGAAGTGATATTTTAAATCTATACTAATTATACGAATTTTTGTCTTGACTGACTGACATAATTATAGACAACGCAAATTCAGAACAATTCAGAATTCAATAGTAATTAATATATACAAATATATAAAATTGAAGTGTCTGTTTGCTTGTCTGTATTATTATTATTTTGCAAAAGGATTATATAAAAAAACGGTTGGAACCAAGCCGTAAGTTTTTTGCCGGTTCTTCTAGGTTTGGTTGCAAGGCACCAGCGGCGCTTAGATTCACCTAGCTTAAAAAAAAATCCAAGATGAACCCTGCGGATAATACTGAATAAATGCTTTTTAACTTTGACTTGTACTAGGGAACCAGAACGCTGATACTTATAAACTTTTTTTTTTGTACATTTAGAATACATATATTAGATACATGTAGACTACATTTCAAGCATTGACGCATAACGTTGTCGAATCGTCGGGTGAGCTTATTTTTTTATCAATATAAATGTTTTTCATCCTCATCATCTTCCTGCTCTTATCTCTCACGCTAGGTTTGGCATAACGGGTTTTCAATTTCCACTTGCTTCTATCATTCGTCGTTTTTACTCATGTCATCATTCACACAACCCATGCATTACTTTTTTACAGTACTTTTAAAATCATCCACATTTATATCCAACATATAGAAATTAGCAATTCAATGAGGTGGTACGTAATTTCATAGAATTTCTAATTACTGCTCACAGGCTGGTTGAATTAATCTTATTCATATCCCAGATTATGAAGCTTTGAAGCACCAATTAGTTACTTACCTACTTATTAAAGTTAGTCTACGTTTGAGAATTTTACACACATGTGAAAGGGATGCAAAATATATTTAAATTTTGGCTACAAATAAATAAGTTAATTTATAAATTTTATTTTTAATATAAAAACTCACTGAATAATATTATTCAACACCCACGATCTACATCATTTAATGACGATGATGATTATATTTATACATATGTGACGTTGTGATAGCACTGTCAATCCCATATTATATTTTGAACTTTTTTAATAGCGATAGCGTTAAATGATTGTAACTTTGTCTCTGGTCTACACTATACACTTAGCCTGGGTTATGTATCATCACATCATCATTGACTATATCCTGAAACCTACCTATCACGCAGTAGGCCAAGCCAATAGATGTCACCACTTTAGTATATAACACAAATGAAATTTATGTCATATACTTCTTTAGGTTGCTAAAAAAATCTTTTTTTTAAAAAACAAGTTAGGTTCCAACAGTAAAATAATAGTTTTTTAACTAAAATTACTTAAAGGATTTCTTGTGATACTGTAGTGTAATAACTATTATGTTGAACGGGAAAAAAGAGAGTTACCGTGCTGTTGATTAGAGTATCCGCCCATTTTTCCAGCGACCCTGGCGGAGACGCTGCCAGCCATCACCAGGATCACAGTCCCCGTGCGGACGTACGCACGATCTGATAAACAAGCAAACATTTATTAACATTATTAAAGGTAACTTTTCATCGAATAAAGGTCTACGCCGTAGACCGTCTACGAATATTTTACTGTATACCTACGAATGTGTAAAATATAACACTCACCGATTATAACCGCCATCTTAGATTATGTTTCTTTCTTGTTTAAATTGAACGCCAACAAAAATACAAAGATCTTAAATCACCACATGGATCATCCGCAGACTCTTAGGAGCATCTGAAAAAAATGGAAATATACAATTATGATAATGGAAAAATAAAAGAATAGGGGCATTGTTGTTGCTGTTGTATTTTTTTAATAAAATCGGCTGTATTTTTATTAAATAACTTTTAATAAATTAATCACAGTGCATATTAGGTACAATAATTTTTCACAAAGAAATAACACAAAAACCATGAAATCTGTTGATGATTTCACTTATTTTTTTGAACTTAAACATTTACTGAATTGTTGTGTAACCATTTTTAAAGTTTACAAATTGAACATTTCAAAAATTGTGAAACATACATCGTAGTATGACCTAACTGTACATAGTAGAATCAGAATCAAGAAGAAGCGAAATGAAGAAAGATCATTTATCTAGGCAGCTTCCTGAAAAATTCCCGTACGTTCATAAAGTAATACCTGCGCACGTGTACAGAATAATACGACATCCATTTCTGAAATAAGCTGAGACAATATCTTGTCTCAACCTTGTTACCTTGACACTATTCCGAGTGACTGGCTCATCTTACAATCTCACATAATACATGGTGGACTTTTTTGATGACTTTTATAATCAGATAAAAATCTTTAGATTTTATTTAATTTAGCTGGTGATTTGGAATTCTGTTAAGTCAAAGCAGTCTCTGCATTATATAATAATCGATGACTTAAGGATATTTTCAGAGAAAATTCGATCTATCGGTCTGTTATTATTCCCAAATAACTTCCGGGTTACGGCATCAATCAAGTAAAATGTGGTGGCGTCGCCATTTTACCCAACGAGGGATAAAAAAAATATTGATTGATTCACGAAAGTGAATCTAAGTTATGCTTTTTTTTAATAATGCTGGACAATTTACACATCATCATCTAGCCCCAAGCTAAGCAGTATTGTAAGCTATTTTAAGGTTCTTTATAAATGCATTGCTATTCTTGCTTCTATGATGGAGGTTCAAAGCTATTTTACGATATACTTTATGGCTTCTAACATGCACATAAGTTATACTCGTACAAAATATTATTATCAAAGTTCTTAGCACAAAATTCGAAATACTGGTGATTTCGCCTTTTTTTGAAATAAGTACGATTTTAGGAACCCTATAAAACCCTTTTTGAGATTTACATTACGATAGTCGGCAAAAATACGGGCTGTGCTTAAAAACACATGAAAAAGCCTCTCGCCTCTCATCTAAGCCTGCACGATCTCGGGAAAAACAAAACCCATTTCTCAATCCGACGCACAATTTGGCAGCCATCTTCTTCACGTACTTATATACGAGCTCCACAATTTACTTAGGCAAATCGTATAGCAAAGTATTGCTATACGATTTACTGAAAGAGATAACCCGCAGAGTACCTACTGCGGGCTATCTGTAGCAGTAAATATTGTCTGCCAAGCATTTCCCCAAGAAAATATATGGCATCCTTCTGTAGAAGCTTCGACGCCTGGTATTGCAGTGGATTCATTGTCTAGCCAGTTTTTTTCAGGCGCCTATTTGTGTCGACTGCTAGACAATTTATGCACTAGCATTAGCGCTAGTTTTCTCATTGTTGTTCATTTTTGCTCATACTAATGTTCTATCAAAGATTTTGTTTTAGTTACAAACAGAGAAAATCTCTAAAGTAGCGAGTGTAAAGAGTCATCTAAATGTAGCGTCCAATCAAAATCATCACTATCAAAAAATAATTTTTACATGAATATTCGTACTTGATTGGATTCCATTTACTGTATGCATTTATAATTTTATTATATATTTTTTAACTAGGTATGTAAATACTTTGTGCAGTCATCTAATATTTTTTTCAGTAAGTGGTTTATAAATTCTATGTGAAAATATATGTAGGTATCTACAAAAACGTAGAACAATTATTTATTCTGTGGTTGAGGGGATGATTGATGGGAGCAATTGTCATTTGTTTTTGCTGTCAGGAAAGCCTCCACGCCGGAGAAGCGTGTTTCGTCTTTGTCACTTTCGAACGCTTTTTGTGTTTAGGTATGAATAAGTGCTAAGTGGATTTTATACTTACTTTTTATAGGTAAACAAAAATTTGGCAAGCCTTAAAGTTTACTCAGATAATTTTATAGGCGTAGCTACCATATTCATAATTTGTAATGAATATTTATTAACCTGGTTAAAAATATAGGTATTACATAATTAAATATTATGTACTTAATAATGCTATATACTATCTACAATACTGTATTATGTCGTATGTTTTACAAAAAAACATATATTAATATTCTATCAGTCATATAGTTCCCATAATACGAGCTATGCTGAGTTTGGGGTTTTATGTAAAAATGTCCCCAAATACTTATTATTATTATACTGAAATATGTATGTAGATTAAAAACAAACTTATACGCTGGTTTATTTGTTCTGAATAGATTGTGTAGTAAATAACTTTAGTTTCGGTAGGTTTTATAACATAAATATGTATGATGTATGTATTATTCAGTGTTTATTTTTATTTAACACTAGCTGTAGATGAATGATTGTTTCGGTAGTTTAACCCTATAAGATAAAACTTGCCAAAGAAGTATGGTTGTTTTATTGCTTTGCTACTTACTAAACTTACCTACTGATATTTCGTAACGGCGGTGCTACGTTCGTAAAAGTTTTCGTAGTTGCGTTTTTATTCCTTCCAGAAGTATTTGTGCAATACAAAACAAAACTTAAATTTACACAAAGCGAAATTGTATTTATTTGAAGATCTCGTAGAAGTATTTTTCCAGTAGCGTTCCGACATTGTGCATCGAATATTGGTATTGGAAATATGCGAGGGTGTAATACAGTATACTCGCTACTAGCTATTTACCATAGCATATATATCATACATGCTTCGTTCGGCCTCGGCTTGTGGACTCCATGATACGGACAGATAAAGTTATTCTGTGAAGTGACAACTTCGGGAATGTTGTCTGGTATACAGTAAATGAAGACACACAATGTGGAGGCACACACAATAGGGTTCCTAAGCTTTGCCAGGCCACCACGGTGTCAATATCATTACTTTGCATACCTAAATAACAATGTAGATTCCATTCAATAAACAGGCTAAACGTATACTTTCAACGTTATCTGATAAAAAACACGTGCTTCTGAAATTTTTTTCCCGGTAGTGTGGCCGCCGCTTGAAAATGTCAAGTCTACGATCAGTGGTTTAGTCTGTATGTCTGTCAGTCAGTCAAGACAAAGATTCTTATAATTGGTATAGATATAGATTGTACGTGCTTATGATGGCAAAAACAGGCAAAACGGACAGCAAAATGTAATATGTACACGTCGCACATTGATTGAGAAGTACAGAGCAGTGATATACCTAACAATTATTAAAAATGATGATCGTTTTGTTCGTGATATATTTAAAAGGGTTATTGTCCATTGCGATAAAGTCTCAATAATATGACGACGTGGTTTGAGTACGGTATCGCAAAAATAAGCAACAATGACGTAGTTTCTAGAATATGAGACAAGAAACCACTTCCGCTTGGGAATAATGGGTCGTTTAGGCTTACAAGTCAAGTAATGTGCTTATACAAATATTAGATTTGCGGATTGGGCTTTGTCACGTGGCATCCTGTTTCTATCCCAGAAATACGTATTTATATAGAACAAACATGGTGCTTAAATCATATGAGGATACATTTTTATGATGCTATTATACATATCTAAAGATAAAAATTTTTACTCATCATGGTTAAAGGACTGATATAACCGACAGTATATTGTGTCCTCCGATGCACGGAAGCATGCTATTAGCGGTCACCCGTCCAAATTGTGACCGTAGACCGCTGTCGAGAAGATTGGGTTAGAAATTACCGAGCAAGCCACGAAAACAACATGTGGCAAAACAGTTTTTGTAATAAGTTCGTATTCGTAATAGCTAAGTTCATTGTTAATTGCTTTGACGACAGATGCGACGCAGGAGGTTGCGGGTTCGATTCCCGCCTTGGGATAGATGTTTGTACGAACTGCAAATATTTATCCCGGGTGTTCTGGGTATTTTCTATGTATAATAAAAAATATCTATGTATGTAATAATATGTATTGTATTAAGTATATCAGTCATCTAGTACCCATAACACAAGCTCTGCTTAGCTTGGGGCTAGATGATGCTTTGTGGATTGTCCAATATTATAAATTGTCTCCATAGTCCACATCCATTGTATCATATGAATTAGATAAATATATAGTACTTATCCGCCACTTCAATTTCTCCATAAAAGTATCTCAGTCTCGAGACTATATACTAGACTAGACTACTAGAGACTTTGATTTTTGCATTTTATATATGTTTTTTGCTGGTTATATAGAAAGCATACATATTATGCCAGCTAGTAGGTAGTAGGTAGGTACATGTATTTTTTATGTAAGTAAAATTGGTAAGATTTGATTTAGTTCAGGAAATACGTGTCGATTTACCTAATAGAAATCTTGATACGCAGCAAAATTACCTCAAAATCGCGGCGCTTCCCCCCTCACCCCGCATGATTTATCACAGTCCTTGCATAGCGAAATAAATTCTTTGATTTTTTAGCTATCCAGTGGTGCAATTGAATTTTGGATAGTGATGATAGATTTGAAGCTGCAACATCAATTTTTTTATCATTCGTTTTTTGAATTGCCTCTCTATGGAAGCAATTTTAAAGACGTATTCACCTCAAAAAACTAAAAGATGGGATATTTTAGATGTTTATTTAATGAAATCGCATTTATTGCTTTAGTAGTTTTTTTAACTACGTAATAGGTACTATCATCGAATCATCAGCTACTTTTTTTGTTAACTGTACGTACACACAATGTACTCTAAACCCATAACTTACCCTTACCTTCGGGGCAGTTGGGTGAAAATAAAACATCATAGCAACTACTTGACACCGAATTAATGACGCCCCAGTATATTAACTTGTAGCGGGTTAACCAGAGGTCTCCCGTTGGATTAGTTTAAGCAATCAAGTGGTCCAGAGGGAGACAAAACTTTCCTTTACAACGACGCCTCTTCAAAGGGACTGAAAAGGATTGATTATGAATCAAATGCAGCGTTCAAGAGGGACATTTCTAAAGTCTTTATCCACTAATTACTTACTCAAGTATTCTTAATCTAGTTTGTATATTGAAAAGTTTTAAAGTAAAAGTTGGCACAGGGATGGCCCGTAGTAGTGTAAAGTTTGAAAATGGCATGTTTTATGGGGAGTTTTAAGTTATATGCTCGAAGATTTTGGATAAAATTGAGACGATAAAACTTTGACCTTGTTTCTCCGGCACAACACTGTGAAAATGTTTGATAATGCGGAAAGGTTTCATGCTCAATGAATTTAAATATTAGGAGACGTTAGGGGAAGGTAATATGGTAATTTCACGAGTATACTATAGAGTCGGACGAAACAGGAGTAACCTAGATCAGCAAAACAAGTAGGTAACGTACGTTGTAAATTGGTAATTACGGGATACAGAGATCAGTTCTTAGAGAAGTAGTTGCTCTGCGCCTATTCCACGCAACCTACACGCGGATCAATATGACTAAGCACGAGTTTAATTAAAAATCAATTAATGAACGACTGGGTTTCAATCCTACGACCTTATGATCAAAAGTCCGGATCACAACTAAACCACCATTTGTCTCTTTTAACTATAATTTTACTGAGCTTTCTGACTTTACTAACTGATGGATCTCTTATCAACATGAATAATACCATATCCGTCCGTAGGTTGCAGTCTAATTTCGTTTTTTTATGCCACGCGGCGAATTTTCACTTTTCACTTGTGTAAAAGTTTATGTAATAGAGTGGGCATAATAATCAAATAAAATCGCTTGTTTTGATTTTTTATGTGAATTCTGATGAAACAAGCAGATGGCCCACCTGATGTTAAGTGGTTACCATTGCTTGTACGATCGTTAAGAACGAGCCCTACAATGCAATACTTTGCTTCCATCTATCTGCATACAAATGTTAATCCTCATGTGGGTGTTATTTCACCGGCACCCACCCACACCTTTCAAACTGGAACGTTGCAAGCTGCTTGGCGGCAGAAATATAGGCATGGCATTAGTCCCAAAGTGGGTTGAGTTATATTGAGATACTAATTAGGAAAATAAATAACTAAAATCAGCGACTATGACGTTTACTGAATGTAATTCCACGTGTATTTGTTTTCTAATACGTTCGAATTATGTACAATTTTGGGATCGTGGTCTGCGGCAAAACAATACCTGTCTATCATAATGCCAAACATCAACTTCGATACCTAGTACCTGTTCTGTAGGTATGATTTACCACAAAAAAATAACATTATTAACGTGACAGTGGAGCGTTCCTCAGAATAATTAATTTGACTTCTTTATGTACTACCTACTATTTAGTTCAGCTTTTAGGTTTACTTATTATTCAGATAATCCGAACTCCTAACCTTCTTCAGGACAAATTTTCACAATATATTTTTTTAGCAAGAAACGTAATTCTTGACGTTTCCTTGACCCGAAAAGTTTTAAGAAACTGAACAAGCCGGCTATATTACCCACTTAAGTTTGACGGGTAGTTTATTACCCGGGTTAATACATCCACACCTTCTATTCTAGGTAGGTAAGTACATATCTACATCATTTTTTACGCCATTCATGAAGTCAGTAAAGGTTAACTTAGAAACACACTCAAAGGTCCCAACGATTACATAATTTGTGTCTAAATATTTTCACTTCAGCTTAGGCTGAATGCGACTCTTATAAAAGTGAATTACGTACTTATAAAGCTTGTTACAGAAACTTCCTGAAAAATTATGTAGTCCCTAGTGCAATTTACTGGAGAAAAGAAGTTTTAAAATGAAATGCTAAGCTTTTTAAAAGAGGCGAATTTATCGAAACTTCGTTAATAAATGAGTATAATGTTATGACAACAGTTTAATAATATTATTGGAATGTCAAAAATTATAAATAAATATTCGCAGACATTCACGCAACGTGATTTAATCCCAAACTAAGCAAAGCTTGTACTAAGTTAAATAAATATAATACTTTATACATAGAGTACAGTGTAACACAAAGACAGTTATCTGCGTTTGTCGCACACATGTTTGTTCTCAGTGGGGATCAAACCCATAACCTACAGCCTAGAAGGTAAACCTAATACCAACTGAGCTGTGACGACTGTTTACATAGTGACATATTATTGAAAAAATGTGAGAAGTTTACATTGTGGTGTGGTTACCTGTTCGTGACAATCCTCGCGAACAGTTTGCTTATCTGTGTGTTGTATCTGGCGGGCTGTCTCATTCAGACTGTCCATTGTACGTATATCACGTACCAGTGGCGGCCTTAGGAGGTGGCGAACGGGGCAATCGCCCGGGGCCTCGCTTTTGCAGGGGCCTCGCGCAACAACCCAAGCAAATTTAAAAAAAATATAGATTTTACTAAAAATATTTTCTTTATTCAAAATTTTTTATTTTGATCACATACTTTTCATGAAGGACAAAGGGCCTCGCAAAGACCTGCCGCCGCCCGGAGCCTCGCAATGGGTAAGGCCGCCGCTGTCTCGTACCTTTGTTGTACCTATTATCCGTCCTGTCCCGTCTCTCTCATCTATCTATTTCAAATTATAAAGGTTGTGTCAAGTTGTTTCATAGCATTTTATCCCAGTGTGTAGCTATAGCGTTGTTTTTGTGTAGTCTAAATTATCCAATTAATGAGTGCTAAATTTACCTTAGCAGGGAAGCTTGTAGTGACAACTGATGTTCCAATGCAAGCGTAAAATAATATAGCAATTTCAATATTATATATTTAATAAATCATGTATGGTGGTAGGTGCGTATTATTTTGATGTTAAAAATAGCCATCAGGTCTATTCTTTAAAAAACGCGGTGGCATGTTAGGGTATATGGTAACATCTCTTCCATCCTAGAATACTTCAGCATCTCCTACAATAAGAGAATCTCCTAGAAACGTGTTGAGGAGGCCTATGTCCAGCAGTGGACTTCTACAGGCTGTAGATGATGACTGTAAATTAAAGTAAATGTCTGTGTATGTGAATAGAATATTTATAGACTTTTAAATTATTTCCTATGTTGTGTCGACTGGGAAATAAGCTAGCTTATTATTACAAACTTTGGAAGTCATTTGGAAACTTGGAAAATGGAAACCAAAATCCTTTTCAAGTCATTACGAGAGTTTCAGGGACTTCTATTGTTTCAAGGTGGAGATTTCAGCCGTGCCTTTTTGCCAAATAATAAATGATTCTTTGTGGAAAAAACTGTTTAATAACCCTTAGGTACACATAAGTATATTTTTATCTATAGTTACGATAAAAATAATAATCACGCCTAGTGATATAAGTTGAGGAAAAGGTGGCGGCGGTTTACTGTAGCTCTCAGTGATAAAGTGCTGTGTCACAGAATACAATAAAACCTAGGTGCTTTTATAACAACATATTACGAGAACTGTGTATAAGACATGTGGATATTCATGTATCAATCACTGAATAAATGCTTTTTGACTTGACTTGACTTTGACTTGACTTGAAATCGAACTTGAATATCGATCACGAATAAGCGAAGTACGCGCCGCGCGAGTTTTATCGTTCTACTCAAATGTCGCACAAACTATGGCAAAAAAACAATTGTTTATGAAGGCGCACAGCTTTATAATAAATTACCTACAAATATAAGGAATGCAAACTCATTTAACGTATTTAAAACTAGACTTGCTCAGCATATCACAAACGCTTTAAATAATATTGATTAGGTACGTTAATTGAGTATGTAATGTACCTACCTACCTACTTACCTAAAATTGAACGACACTTTTTGTATTTTTATTAGTTAATTCTCACGTAAGTGATCATGTATTTATCTTTTTGAGAATAAAATGATTATTAAACTGAATAAACTTTGAAAACGTATAGAAGACGAAACGCAGGACGCCTCCCCTATGGACTGACGATGCCGTCAGAATCACAGGACGTCGGTGATTGGATTCTTTCTTAAACGGTATAAGGACTTCTTCAGGCTAATCATGATATTGTTGATTGATGTTTTAGAACTGTGATGCTAGTCGTATAAAAAAGTGGGATGCTTTGAGAAAAAATACCATACCTACTGAAATTATGTACCTTATAGTAAAGAACTTACGTGGAAAAGAAATATTCGTATATTTCTTCCTCTTGAATATCCCATTGAGGTAGGTAGCTGATATCAAACATTTGAGGACCATAAGAAACCCTTTGAATGGCAGTAATAAAAACCAGCCGTTTTATTTGAGCGTTTATGACTGCTTATAAATGTGCCAAAATCTTCCTAAAATGGTAAAACTCATATTAGGTAATATCAAACTCATGTTGATATAAACCAAACTTTTTATAAAGAACTTGTAAGGGTATAGTGATACCTACAATATATTTGTAAATCCCAGTGGTTTACCTGCTACCTAATGCAAGAACTAATTTCCTTGGATTATTTTATCTAATCAAATCGAAAATAATCAATGCCAATTACATTATTTACCTACGCTAAGTCAGAGTAAAAATAGTATTGTTTTCTGTCATATTTGAAAGTATTTCTTGTCATTTTAATTGTTTTTCAATTGTTTTTTTTAAATCTGGTACGTAATTTCGGTGGTATTTTAGGTCTTAACACAAGTGTAAGCATTTAAAATGCAAGCATAATGTGTGACATCTTGATTTGAACGAAAATGTTTTCTTGAGGTTTTGAAGAGAAATGCCGTCTATTTTATTTCTGACAT
Source organism: Electrophaes corylata (assembly GCA_947095575.1). NCBI lineage: Eukaryota > Metazoa > Arthropoda > Insecta > Lepidoptera > Geometridae > Electrophaes > Electrophaes corylata. Next base: position 8,364,806 of record OX352711.1, on the reverse strand, counting down.
GATTATGAACTATTTTTTAAGGTCTTAGCACAAGTGTGAACAATTGAAATGAAAGTGTGTTATGAGGCATCCTGATTGGAACGAAAATGTTTTCCTTTGGTTTTGAAGAAAAACGCCATCTTTTTCTTTAAAACCGATGACGGCTGACTTTACTTTTTTTACCGACTCGACTAAAAATAATTTATTCAACTCACTTGACATTGGCAAAATTGTCCGCAAGACGGACAGATGCCACAAAAAAAAATTAATCATTTGACACTGGTGAAATTGTCGGTCGAACTACTTACAGATGCCATTAAGAAGAAAAAAATAGGAAGAGTAAAAATAAACATCATTCTAGAAAACCGTCAAACTCCGACGTTACAAATGTAATCCAAATAAGGTTTTATTTGAAAGGAAAATAACATGTTATTAGATTTTGTATCGACGTTTTCCTCAAAAAACCCAGTAAAGACATATATAACCTTTACAAACATCGAGTAATGGTTAGATTTATTTGAAGCTTAACTAAAGTAGCTCCAACAAATCAACGAGGAGATTTATGTAAATACATGAGCATCCAGCCAATTAAATATGCTAAAGGGATTTTACAATTTGGTTGAGCAGCTGAGCTGCTGGGCTCCTTAATGAATAGGGGAAAAGTTTTTTATTTTTACTTCTACCGCGACGCTTAATTACTTCTTTAAGTTTTGTGTCCACAAGAGATTAAAAATTAGGATAAGTAAGTATTACCAAAACCAATCGCTTAAAATTTCCAAAGAAGGTTCTCAGTTTATAGATTTTCATTATTTATATATTATGGATAGTGTATATGTCAATGTTTTTTATTTATCTAGTAGTTAGGCGTTTTACCACTACCTTCACTACCACCCACTCAACAAAGGTTAACTAGAAGAAAATAAAGACTTTTATATTATCCCAAAAATTATTTTCCTCGAGTAGGATTTGAACCCACGACCTTTTTGTGATTTCCTTAAGTGCAGGTAAGCACTAAAAAACAAATAAACTGGAAGAAAATAATAATTATCATTAAGTTCGCCTATGTACTTTCTTTTTGAGTAATAAAGAACTAATCTAATCTTAGCGACTTTATTCCGTACGTAATAACTGCATGATCCAATTTCAATGGTGTTCGTTTTTGTTATGAAGGGAATGTGTAGGTGTTCTGTATTATTGTCGGTTAAAAAAAATAGAAATAGAAAAAAGGTAGAAAATACTTTATTGCACACCATAACATAAAATAACAATTTACAGAATAAAAAACTTATGACTAGTATAGGTACAATGGGCGGTCGTATCGCTAAACAGCGATCTCTACCAGACATACCCCATACCCTGCATGCATCATATAGTCACCAGTTCATCATAATCAGTCTGATAATGATAAGTCTTATTATGGATGTCCTCCCTGATACATTTTGATGAAGTACTTTTTTAACCAATGTCGTAAAAATTTCGCCTACCCCCCCTTTAACGGCTTCTTTACTACCTATGTTTGTAAGTCATGGTCGAAACCAACCAAACTTGAAAAAAAATTAAGATACTTCTGCTAATCTTTGATTTATAACGCCCACCGACCACCGTTCGCTATTTTATCATTATCCCAACTATAAAATGTTCTATGAAGTACTTAATTTACTTAAAAGTTTACAAAGACTAGTAATGCTGCAATTTTTCAAGGAGCTTCGAAACACTGTTTATACATGGAACTGTAGAAAGATCGCTTCGCTTGGTTTACCTCAAGGTACTACTCATATAGAATTATAATTTGAGGTTCAACTAATATCATATGAGTAGATAAATATATAAAAGAAAAATATAGTGAAAAAATAATAAATAAAACATGGCGTGTGTACCGACCGTAGAATAATTGCATCCCATGCGACGAAACCATACATCCGTTCAAAAGTAATCCCGTCGGATTACAGGACACTAGTTGGGACTAATGGAGTGAGATCAGATCACTTCACATATTCGATCGTGAATCGCTACAGGGTCGCTTCCATTGTTCGAGTGTTGACGAAGTTTCCCGCGAAGCGAGCGTGGGTGGCACGCGCGGGCGTGGTGTCCCCTTCGCACTCTGTGGAGTACTGAAGCCTAGCCTCAGAGGCTTTGAAGCTCGCAGCCCGGGCTACCTACTGCCTCGCCCGCCACCTCGGGTTTCATCTCCTCATGTTTTCACCCTTGTAACTTCAACGTTTAATGACCGGAGCAACGTGGCTGCTTTTTGAGGACGCTCCACGCTTGAACTCCTAGGTCAGTCCGTTCATGTTCCCGCGGCTGTTTAAATGAGGTAACATAAATATTTTAAATTTTTTAAACCTTAAACCTAAAACCTAATGAGTGGTTACAAAAACCTAATGAGTAGGTAATTGAGTAAATACAACTTTCAACCGCAAATACGCTCTCTCAAAGCAGAATAAATTGACTAACAATTCATGGTAGGTTCATTTGTATAAATGGTTAATTACATAAGAAATAATTCTAAAAACTCTTTCTTTACAAAATCATTAGGAAAATATCTAGTTAGTATCATCGCAGTGCTAGTAGGTACCTAACCTACCTAGTAAAAAAAATAAACTCATTTTATAATTATAAGTAAATGCCAGTATTTTTTTAACTCCCATTTCTTTGCTAGGAACTTTCAAATGTACCCAAATATTAAAGAACATTTATACTTATCCCGTTTTTTATCTCCGCCAAGCCCCCGGTCCTCAATAAGTAGAGCTCCATAATCGTAAATGCCTTTTATATTAGAATAAATACGCTATATTTGATACTGATTGCCATTATTCATTTACAACGGGGATTACAATGACCTAGTTTCAGTAACTAGAGGTAGGTAAACACTATTGCAATCAGCTTTAGTTTCAGACGTTTGTCTCTGTTCTTGCATTTCCTATAAATACTGACTGATGGCAATAAGAAGTTGCCGTGCTTACTCATTCACAAGTATTTGTATTCTGGAATAACTAATTGGCAGCCGTGTATCTTTTGTACCATAAATTGCATCTCTACAATCTAGCAAAGAACTGGTATTTGTAATGGAAATAAGATAACGATGATATATTAGTTTTGCGATATAAGTATTGCACTGACTCCTAATTATGTCGAAAAATTGCAAAAGTGTTTCTGTACAATAAATTCGATTAAGCCGAGAGAACCAAGCTAATAATTTTGCCCTTGGAGTAATTTCATGAATACGATACTCCAAATTTCTAAAAACAACTTTATCCACGTGGCGGTAATTAATATAATGATTGAGAAATTACCATTTCATTATTTGTGCTGTTTACTTACAGTTATATAATCCTTCTAAGAAAATGCAAATATTAAAATACCAATACATTAAAAAAAAATTAGGCACGGAATACACTTCATGCAGAGGATTTCGCTAAGTCGCGAAATCATTCGATAAAAAAACAAAAGAGGTTTATGCTATAGAGCTTGCAAAAAATTACACTTGACTACACTAAGTATCTACTAACGTTCATTGAAGTATGCACTTCCTAGGATTTTCAAACGACTACATTTCGAGGTGTCGGCAAACCAATATATTTCCGTAGCTATGATATATGTATACAGAAATATTATAGACTTCATCGTACATGAAAAACAAAAGACTTGTCTCGTATCTAAAGCCATAGTTAATATTGTACAATGTTAATCTGTATAGCACTAATTGTTAATGTATGCTACAAACACACCACTCGTAGAAATAACGTCCTGTGATTACATCTCTGAGTGTGTAATAAAGGTTCAACTGGAAGCTTTGGCATTTTACAGTGTACAAGTAGCACAATGTCCCTTGATATCATATAATATCTACCACTATAACAATAATAATGAAATATATAAAAAGAAAAATTATTTACAACTAAAATTACAGCTAATACAAGTAATTATAATAGGTGTTTACAAATCTCTGTGTGTCTGTAGTGTCTGATACTCACCATCGAATGCTTACGTACTTGTGTGCTTTATTTTTTTTTAAACTGGCAAACGATTGACCGCAATTGTGAAAACAAAACCTATCTACTTTTAGTTGTGAGAATTTGCTCTGAGGAGGGTTCCCATATACTAAAAAGCTTTTTACCACGAATAATTTATTACAAGACAGCCTTTTTCAAGTTTCAATGACTTTTTCCCACAAAATTCTCTATCCCATTTTAGGATAAAAATAATTCTTTAGCGCGAAAATTTGGACGCGTGGAATGTAAATTCCTTGTAAATGCCATGAACGTTTCACCACTCAATTTCACGTAAGTAAATAGAATTGGTTTAAATATTAGTGATGTTTCAGAGTATGTGATGCACATTACATACTTCTATGTATGTTGTATGTGTATATTGTAGCGCGAGGACAATGTACGGATAAAGTGAGGGTTCTGTGAATAACGACGAAATACTCGGGGTTTGCTCTCAAAGCAATTTTCTATTGTTCCACGGCTCCACAAAGAAGGTCCGCAAACAGCCAACAAGTTACAAACAGTAAACAGTGGTGTAACACACTAACAAAACTAGTGATAAATGATGCAGCAGTAGCGCTCGTAAATTAAAGCAGATTGGGACGAGCTTATATTTATTGAATCGATTTGTTTGACTATCTGTTTGAAATAGTTTGAACGGAAGCCACGTCATCAGCGCTCTGTTTCCTTTATTAAACGTTAGGCGTAGTATATTTGATATTATATTAATAAAACTTGCACTCACAATGTAGCAACAATTTTGCTAGGGAATTTCAATTTTAGTAAGAAAAGCTCTCCACTGACGCGGCTTTGGATGAGCGTAAAGAGCCCTAGATTTGAGTAACTACGGGGAATCGTGGAAATTTAATTCACTGCTCTACAGGTCTACATTATTTAGTTACGCTCCGTTGAAAAAAGTTGTATTTTCTTTCTTCGTATAAAGACCAACCTTGCTAAAGACTGTATTAAAATTCACTACACCACCCACATGTTAGCGTACTCACAAACAGTTACGAAATTCTCTGCTTACAGACCCGACCAGCCGCTTTATTCACTAATACGCTAAAGCCGCACCACACCAAGAACGAGATACTATGGTGACCATAGAATAATGGTTATAGTGTAACTAAAATCGACTAAAATGGAAACCTCTAACTATAAACCATGATTTGGTTGAAAGTCCTACTTCTATTAAATTAGATTTCGTCGCGTCTTCGTCTTAACTGTCCTGAATAAGGCCAACGATATCACAACGCGTAGCATTTCGCTACGAGATGTGCTACGAGGCTACGAGTGTAGTCGACGGGCTTGAAAATAATAAGATTTTATATCCAGGTCACGTGAGCTTTCCTTTTTGATGGCGAGCAAAAATTATATAGACAATTTGTACAAATACTCTCCAACTGCTTCAGAGCTTTGGAAGCTAGTTTCCAATTTTTTCGATATATAATATTACTTGATAAGCCTCACAACTGGTTTTCTGTGCTACAACAGCACGGTTGTAGGTTCGATTTCTACTCCACCAAGGACAAATATTTGTGTGTTAAGATGTTTTTTCTCTATCTAGTTAGTGTATTAACCAAAAGTATACAAATATGAAGACCGATGTGGTGCGGCGGGCGGGTGTCCGCCTGCGACGCAGGAGGTTGCGGGTTCGATTCCCGCCTTGGGATAAATGTTTGTACGTTCTGCAAATATTTATTCCGGGTGTTCTGGGTATTTTCTATGTATAATAAAAAATATCTATGCATGTAATATTGTATTGTATTAAGTATATCAGTCATCTAGTACCCATAACACAAGCTCTGCTTAGCTTGGGGCTAGATGATGCTGTGTGGATTGTCCAGCATTATTTATTTTATTTATTTATTTATATCATTTATCTGGTGGTCGTAGTTACAAGCTTTGCTTAGTTTGGGACTATGTTGTATGAAATAGACAAAAATATTTAATTATTTAGAAGTTACTTATTTATTTACTTAATAAATTAATATATTTACTACCTTTCCTACTTTCTATTCTATTGCGTAGTATTCAGTAAAATAAAGCCACAGTGTGCCTAAAACCAGTAAAATAAAAATGTTCGCCACAAATCTTCTTGCCCTCTCCGTGAATGTTTTATAACAAACGACAAACGATGGTTCGCGACGCTTGCCGGCCTTGAAGTACCTAGATACCCACTTCAGCTTAGCACTGTTGTTCAGTCTCTGATTAAAAATTTCTGAGTGAAAACTTTTATTTTTGCTCTTTCTTACAGATAAATTGCTTTTGGCTTGTCTTTTCACTTCTGAACTTTTAAGTATAACAAATAAAGTAAAGTCAGTAAATCTTAAGGAAGTTATACATTTTTACATCACCATCATTGAAATCAAAATGGTCTTTATTCAAAACTTTTTTTTATAGCATTCGCAAAATTACACAAGTAGATTATCAAGCCAATGTTTAGCGACAACACTATATTTATGCCAATTAAAAGACTGTGACTGGCTGACTGACTGCCTGGCTGATTGACATATAGACAACGCACAGCCTAAATAAACTACTGGTCGCAGAGACTTGAAATTTTCAATTCGTCTTTGTGCGTGGTGTACTAAGGATATCTTGAAATAGAACCCCGGTTGAAGTTTGTATGAAAATATCGCGGACGAAATCGCACGCGTTTCGTTAGTCATTATATAACCAAGCATTGCAAATGTTACGGAAGTTTTAAACGAGCCTTACGTTGCATTGCCTTGTTTCCATCAATCTGAGATTTCCAGTTGTTATGTCCAATCTGTAATTTCCTCACCGGAGGGCGTCCTACACTACACTTACCCAAACGCGGTCTCCTCTCAAGCATTCGTTTGCTCCAACGATTACAGTTTCTACGACAAACATGGCCGACCCACTGCCATTTCAGCTGGCTATTTTATAAGCTTTGTCAACTACCCTGGTTCTCTGTCGGATAACCTCATTTCGGATTCTATCCTACAAACAAACTGCGAGCATAGCTCTCTTCATAGCTTGCTGAGCTACTTTTAATTTGTGGATTGATCCTACTGTTAGTGTCCATGTTTTGGCAGTATAGGTCATAATGGGTAGGACGCACTGGATGAAGACTTTTGTCTTCAAATACTGGGGGATGGGCGACGAGAAGACTTGACGAAGTTTTTCAAATGCAGCCCAGCCCAGCTGAATTTTTCGGTTTAGCTCTCTCTCAAAGTTGTGTCAACCCAAACGGTGATAGGTTCTGGGGTAATGCGATCATTGAACATAAGATACATATTAGATATACAGTAGTAAAAATGTATACATATAACGTTGTTACCAGCATTTAAGACTTATCCACTCATTACAACGGGGACGGCAAGATGACGTATAAATCTGGTAGAAAAACCGAACGGACTTTACATGCTTGCACAAACATGAACACACTTTTTGCGTGATTGATGATTTTTACGATACGATAAATGGTCTCTCGCAGTAAAAGCTTTGAAATGTTACATTTTTCTATAAATTGGCGTGCGTTATAAGTTCATTATAATCATCATTATCAGCCTGTGGATGTCCATTCCTGCGGTAATAGGCCTCCCCTATACGTTTCGAAAAAGAACGATTTTGAGCCTTATTCATTGGTGATCCTGCGGTCACTAATAAAACCGATGCTGCTATCGATGTTTAGTCTTAGTAGCCCCGGTAGGTATATATATAAAAGATACTTAATTGCGAAAGATTTCATCATCGGTTTTTTTACACGAACACTATTCGCAAAAATCCTAGCACACTGAGCAAATATTGTACGTAAAAAACTGTCCAACACAATTGAGGTTTACCGCTCTAACACAATCTAGCACACCATTGAATTGAAGCTGTGGCCGCACTGGAATGCAGCAAAATTTCCGTTCCCGCCGAGAATTCCATTGGGAAGGACATACAACTATGCCGGGCCGCTCCATTGTATTATCGTCTTTGTGCGATTTTATATTTACACGGCCTTCAAAAATAAACCACGTGCAAATCCTTTGTGTTTTACAAAAAATCCAATAGAGAAAAATAACTGTACTGTCACGTAATAAAATATTTGATTTGCAAGCAATAGTTTAGTCATTATTTTCGTGTCCCATTCAGATGAAGTAAGATCAAAGGTCGCCTCTAATACAAGCTAGCTTCTACGAACATTTGCCATCATTGTGTATAGCAAATCATGTAAAAGAAACACGTGAGAAAAATCTAATTTAATATCAAATTTACTGTCTGGCGCATCGCCAAATCGAAAAGCTTACAGAATCTAAAGTGAAGATTTCCAAATTGTGGCACGAAGTAGTTTAAGTGGATACAGGAAGTAGGCTTTACGAGACAGAATCAGTATTTTATGGTGAGCTTACAACAATAACCCAATTCAACAGTTCTACTCTTGAAAACTATAAACTTATGTGTTTTCGTTTTAATTACACTGCGTGCCATGCCAGGCAGCAACAACTTGGCTTTGTAATGAGTTACCAAAGCACCGCAGTATCCTCAAAACGACGATACGAAACTTCGTTTATCGTTTTCAAGAGTGGTTTACTCGGTACTACTACGTAGTGTTGTACAGTAAGAGCACACAGATAGGCCATAAGTGAACTTACCCGTCGTTCGAATCAGTTTAGAATTGGGGCCGTACCATCACGTCTTAATCGATTCCTAAATTAAATCGTTACGTCCCGGACAGTTTTTTTCTGTCGCAGCTCACAGTTTAAACTTAGCAGTACTATGAAGTAGATTTTATATTGGATTATCTATCCTAACAAACATACAGTTGAATCCTCTTTAAAACTTTCACAGAAGCTCTAAAAAGGGTCAACAACGGGTAAATAAAGACGTGAAAATGAGATAAAAGTGATTTTGTTTATTCCGAATTCAGCGGAGCGTGAATCAGGCACTTGTTTCGTCATAAAATGAGATGAAGAGGAAATTAAGTTTATTTTACTTGATTATATCAAGATTATACTTCGTCATCTTGGTGCGTAGGGTTGTCCTTAGAAAGGAGTTCCTGTAATTCTAATTAAGTTACATCAATGTAAACTTCCAAGTAACTTAGAAGTCACGAGCATTTCTATAAGACAGTTAATTAAATTTCACTGCTAGAATATCCATGAAACTACCTACTGAAAAAGGCATAGCTAAAGTATTTAATTACATACACCAAAATAGCATCGTTCGCTCTGCGATAAAATTTTGCATTAAAATGTATTAAGTATAATATTACTATTAACATACTGTTTCATTCCAAATTTGTATTCAAATGGGTTTGAAATTTATGTGAAACCCCTTATTTTGCATAAGCATACCTACTCTCCATTAGTAGTCTGTGTCTCAGAAGCTGCATAAACATGAGAGCTATTTAAATTCTGTCTGAACAGAACCTAAGTAGTCGTGGTATTCCGTGGCTAAGGGATATGTGCATCCTTCACACTTCCCGAGCGGCACAGTAGCGGTCAGACTACGTATCCCAGTACTTATTTATATTCTGTGATAGTGCGCTGCGTAGTTCAGAGTCTCATCGTTCGCTCAGAGCAACTAGGGAATTTTTGATTACTTTATCGGGTATGAAGTGGACTTTTAATCTTAAACCTGAATTCATTAGGGTATTATATATTTAATACATAAACAAGTCATCTAATCTTTAAGCCTATATCGTGTGCGCGAACTATTTCGTTTTCAGCAATTTGACAGCGAGCCCAATATTAGTGTGTGTGATTCGCACACATGCGCGCAGGTTACCCACCAGTGCAGAGTAATGATGACACAGAAGTATTTTACCCTTTGAATTTACAGTTAAAAGAATTCTTGTTCTGACTGACATATAGATAACTCACTTGTTAAAAGACTCTTTACCAGTTTAGTGGTTTTTAACAAGTCTTGTAAAATTTTCAAATAGTCCGGTGAAAGAAAATCTTGTAATTTTATCGCTAAATGAGTATAGAGGAATTTGTATGAAAATAGTTTCACGTGAGCGGACTCTAGTGGGATTCCACTAGAAAACCATAATACTTTGGCCATAGAACCGTACCTATAAATAATTACTTTTCCAATATTTAATTATTTAACAAAGAAAGAACTCATAACTATTTGCCTGCATTAAACTCTGTTATAACTTTCTGCAAGTGTTTTACTATGACTGCATCTGGACATTCTACAAACCGTTTCTCAAAAGGCATGAGAATACTATGGATGTAGAATCCAACTAGGCGTCCGTTCGTCCTCATTAGAAGGAATGGCATTGAGGCCATTGACGTCACTGTGGTTGAAATACAATGCCTATTATTTGGAATTGGAATATTATGGATGCTAGAGCATACAAGATATGATAAATACATTATAATACGCACACGTTTGTCTGGGGTTGTTATGAACGGCAATCTCAAATAACTTTGTAATATACTAATTATCTTAAGTACCTTTTAAGAAGTTCTTAAAGTGATAATTCTTGAATTAAATTTCTCGCTCAACATGATTATAAATAATAAATAAAATAAATAGCTTCGCGACTTTAATCCCCAACCACGGTAGATATTCCCTCCGATCTCTTAGTACCAAGAACCTTACATTACCTTTATAAACCGCCTGCTTTCTTTCTATATATTTTTCCTTTTTTTTTTACAACTTGCTGATGGAACAAGCAGATGGTCTACCTGATAATACTTCTGTATATTTGCCTACTTCGGGGCAGAATGGTACTGTGTATTTTGTTATTTTCCTAATGATCTAAAAAGTAATGAGATACTTTAGTACTGTTAAATATACAAACTTTATGATCACAAAAAGTATTTTATTTTGATGATTAGACTAACACAATATTGGCCTGGAGTTGATACTCTATTACTTCGTTGTTCGTTTTTCTCTACTTAGTTGAAGCTCCCTCCAGGGTATTCGTATTCATCTCCTTATTCGAGGGATCATTTTAATAATTGAAATATAATGAAATCTCTCAAAAATAATCAAACCTTTATCATCGCTCGAACATATTTGACATCTTCAAAAAAAGTTCGTCTAACAAGAAACTTTATAGTTACGTTGGACAACTTAATTAAGTACTGGATCGTCAAACTTGGCTAACTTTGGGCCACTTTGCCTGTTACAATTTCTGAATTGATATAACTAGCTTTTTGTGTCAAACTTTCCAAGCCCGTAAGCCCAGCTTAACCCTCGTCTGGTTCGTTTTTGTCATGGTAATCTCACATACCGTGTTCTAGGCCTTTACAATAAAGATATATCAGGTAGTTTCGGCACGAACTTTGCTAGCTATATTCTTTGATTTTTCGTGCTGTTTGGACATGACTAGTGGTATATTCTAGTCCCAACTTACGAGTTAGTGAAACTTGTACTATTGTTATATATTCATTTTTGTAAATACATTATAATACCCAGGCATATTATAACAAACAACACACGCAACACACAAATGTTTATGTAGTAGTTGGAAATTAAAAACACATCGTATAAGTAAAGGTACTATTAAATAAGCTGTGAGGCTTGCTTATCTTCAATACTAACGTAGACATTATTCAAAGTATATTCAAACCAGCAGACGAAATAAGAAAAGTGATTTTACGACAACCTACTTGTGATGATAAATTATACAGCACAAATGTTCATTTCATTCGTCCCCACATTATCGTTCTTACTCTTTGTTCTACAAAAGTCGCTCGGTTTCACTCAAGACAAAGGAAACTGGCCAAGTGCAAGTCGAACTCGCTTTGTTATAGAGTCCCATCTAGATTATTAATATGATCTATGTGACAACCGTCATAGCTCAGCATAACTTTGCCTTCTGCGCTGTAGTAATTATGATGGCACACTGGGTACGGACGGAATCGTAAAGAAAATCGTAAGATCACATAATACCTATTAATACAATAATGGCTAATTTTATATATTTATTGATCATCAATATACCTGTTTCTTTAAAATTGTTAGTAAAGAAATACTATGTATATTCTATCTGCAAGGAAATATCATTTCAATCAGCTTAGCATAAAGTTGGGTTTTGAAGAATCCTTTGCAACATCATGGCTGGTGTATGCACTACGGGAACAAATAACATGTCAATGCTACAGTCGACATGCGGAAGCTACGAGCTACGAACTCGCTACGAGCTACGAACTCGCTACGAGCAGCGCTACTGGGTGCTACGCTGTAGCAATCTCTTGTGTAGGCTGTGTTTACGTGCTCGCTACGAGGCTATTCGGGTTTATAGAAAAACATCGCCATTATTTTCATTGTTTAAAAACAGCGACGTGGGTTGTTGAAAATATATAAGTGAAGTAGGTCAGTATAATTAGACCTTTACATATATCGTTCTTTTTTTACGGTTTATAGGTAAACGTAATATTATAGATGATTTTGCACAACTTCACAAGCAAACACAATCTTTTATCCGACTGTAACTACAGGAGTTTGGATAAAGTAAGTTTTTTTTTACAATAATAAAAATAATGCTATGGTACGTTTAGAGACGCCCCGAAGATCACATGATAAACACGAGGTGTGGCCGTGGAAGAATACCTAGTATACGTTCTGTCGAGAAAGACCTACAAGAAGCTCATCTGGAGAATACAGACATAAAAAAGGCCGACTCCAAGTAGATGGGATAAGCGGTCGAGAGATGCTCGTGTATTGGCTCACTCTGTTGTATCCTCTCAGCCCAATCAACCTAATCCATAAGAAATACATGCTAAAAACGGGCAGAGCCGACTAAGCTGTGTGTTTTGCCACGAAGTTGTCCTTCGACGTTTTTATTTATTTAACAAATAAATTTTTCAAACAATAAGACCGGCTTCTGCTACAGTGGTAATAATACTAAATTATTCATTACATTACTATTGTTACATCGTACAAGCTACTTAAATCCCAGTTGTGAAAAAATTCGCTAGGAAACGTACAAGGACGACTTATCACTGTCAGAGAACCGTCGTGTGCGCGGTTTCGGAACGCTATCAAAGCCTTTATTAGGGTCCGATATTTCGAGTCTTTAATGGCACACGGGCGGAGACAAATAGTCGCTCTACGTGATGGGTCTTTGGAGGTTTTGAGCTTACGCTTATCTCCGTTGTTAGAGAAGTGTATCACATAAATTGCATTATTCCATGCTTTACAATATCACTGGTACAAAATATCAATTCAATAGGAATTGAATTAAATTCAGACTAACCAATTTAAGTTACGTTATCTACCATCCATACTCCAAAAACATGCTTAACCAGACTTTGCTGAAGTCTATTGTAAAAATATGAAATAAACAAAACAAATAAACACTCCTATTCTGTTTATAACATGAATATAAATAAATATTTGTGATCATTTTTACACATATTCTAGCCCCAAGCATTATTTGTACTGTACTTGTGCTTGAACCAGATGACTGATATAATACTCATACCTATACCTTTTTTTCGTAAATATATACTTAGAATACAATATAACACTCAGGCAGAGAACAGACTTTAAGTTCATCACACAAATGTTTGTCCTCGGTGGGGATCGAACCTACAGCATATACAGCATAGAAAGCAGAGCTACTAAGCTGTGAAGCCAGTCAAATTAGTTTGAGCAAGTCAATTACAAGGATTTAACTTTTTCTGTGATAGGAGAGTTTCGATTTGTTTGGGTTCGCAAAAAATACTTTGTCAAGGAAACTCTAGAGTTTGATTCGTCCTAGGAGGCATAATTAATTTCGACGAACGTTAAATGAGCCATGGATGCACGCTGTAACCATCAACATTGTGAACATATTGTATACACTTGTGTACATTATTATGTACATAGTTTGGTTATGCTGAACCAATTAGGGCAGTTGAACGCAACTATTTATTTTAAGCATCAACAAGTGAGACTTGACGGTTGGTTTTAGGAATAGATAAATTAATAAACTTATCCTACACCTACTAATAAATTTGGCGTAACCGCAGAACAGTTACATTGTGTTTTGTCTCAGTAGATCTTATTTGAAACTTCCTATCAAATAAAAAGACAAGACACGGTGTGATTATTTCAACGTTACGATTAGTTTATTAGTATTAAGGTTCATTCTCAAACTTCTCGTCTTCTACGTGACTTAGAACCAGACTAGTAAATTATATCACACAAGATTGTAAATATAAATAGAATGAAAACTCTGAGCTACAATATATGTGAGTAGAATAAAACTTGTTTGCATTTGTAGATTGAAATGCTGAGCACTACAATCGCATTGTCATGCACGAGCACTGAATTCACCAAATAATTCAACTATAAGGACAAAGTTTCGCTGTTTATACAATGCTCCACCGAAAAAAAGAACACGCTAAACAATATTTTAGATTTATTCTTCAACTTTTGAGTATTTTTTATATAGGTCCGCGTCCACGTAAAGCTATGATTCTACAAACTTTAAACCCTGCTGTACCCGTGTAGGGGTTGAATTTTGTTAATTGAATTGGTACACCTCTATCCACCAAGACGAATATACCCTGCAAGTCTTGGCGTGTACGTTGTTTGTATGTCAGTCAGGACAAAGATTCATGTAATTGGTTTATAATAAAGACATTTTTTAAGTAAATAATATAAAACTACATTATATATTGATGATTGATAAACACCGCTGAAACCGGATCAGCATGTCTAGTAGACGCACAATCTACAAACAGGTAGGTAAAACCCCTATAAAATATCCATCAACCCCGTAACAACCCACTCTCCTGTAATATATAGTTTAGCATAAATCTGCCTTACCTGTTCGACCTATGCATAATCACTTACACTAATTATACAGACACACTACGCTACGAATATATTAGCTTCATAAATTAAAGCCAGACGTCCCAAACATTGAGATATCAGCGTAACTCTTCATCAACTTGAAGAAGTCCACAATAAATGGACATAGGCCTCCACATACATTTCCAGTAAGAACGATTTTCAGCCACTTCCATCCACCGACTTTCTGCATCCATACAATATCGTATATGGATATAGATATGGAATACTAACTTCTGTGAAATGTGGGTATAAGCCAAATGTTATAATAATAAGTTGGATGTACCTCTGACTACCTCCCTTTGACATCCATAAGGAATCTATTACCATACCTATTACCTAGGGGATATTTACCATACCTGGGTATTAAAGTCGTAAAACTGTAATAATACTAAAATGAACAACAATTACGTTTTATATGTACCTAACTTTAGTTAGGTAGGCTTTTGATGCTCGATAATATTGATGGAAAATATTGGAGCTTGCGATGTACAGGCGGTGTCCTAGATTGCAAATATCTCAAAGCAAAGCCGTTTGCTTTCACGTTTGCACTTCACAGGAAGTTCGGAATCAAAGTTATAAGAGACTGCAGAGGCTGTGACTTTGTGACTAAGTAAATGCGCTCGAAGTATCAAGTCTATTATTTGATTAACCTCTGGCTTTGGGATATAAAGAATAGATATTCTATGGTCTAATTAGTAAGGAATTAGAGGTTCGTTCGGAACCAATAAGTTGCTACTAAAATAGGGCTGTAAATCGGTAGTAAACTTATGATAGTGAAAAGCTCTCGTATTTATACTATTATGGTAGATTTTATGATTCAGTAGCCGCTATAAAGCGTATATTTTATATGAATACTATGAATGAGACATAAACATTCGTTTTATGACGTCACAAAACAGTGTATAGGCGTTAAATATCACCTGACTTATGGTGTATTTTGTTAACATCATAAAGGTTCTTTGGAGATTCTACATACACCTTATGTAATTTAATCTACCTTCCAAGGCTCAAATGATAGAATGATTTCTGTAAATGTTTGATTAAACTTAAAAGGAATTTACTAAGGGCAAAAATTTCCATTTAAAACAGAATCTTGATTTTCACTTAGGACCTTTAAAAATAAATATGTGGACGCTGCAAAAGATTTAAACTCCTTGGAACTTGGACATTTGCATTTTAAATTATCTTAGTTAAGTACTTTTCCAATTGGATAAACCAGAAAGTAACACTCGTACTTACGAGTAAATTATAAAGAGTAAAAAGACCAATTAACCCAAAGACGTAAAATTACCTATAAAATTTTAATAAAGTTATTTTAATTTAAAGACTCGGAGTAGGTCAATTAAAAACGATACCATTACTGATAACTGATTTTATAGGCGGCAGGTTAATGGGTTTCAGGGAATTACTTCCAGGTCAGCTTACCAAGTAATTGTTTCGCATTGAGAGTAGAGAGCGTGGCTTCATGCAGAGTCCAAGACAGGTAAAGCTATGAGGGTCGAAAACCTTCTTATCATCAACTGTTACTGGCTCCAAAGAACGTCACGGTGATCACTTCTAGCAGTTCTAGCTCTTTTTTTTTATACGACTTGCTTGTTTTAAGTCGTACCGAAACAAGAACAGATGGCCCACCCGATGCCTTAGCTTAGTGGTTATCATCATGTATAGTATATAGCAATATAGTAAGAAGTAAATATACGATATAGCAATGCAAACTCCGACTGTAAAAGACATTGGTACAGGTTGATTAGCTACCTAACACTCGCTTTCTAGGCTTGGTCGCGAGAAACTGGCGCTTAGATTCACCTAGATTTAAGACTTTTCAAGATGATCCCTGCGGATATTACTGAATAAATGCCTTTTGACTTTGACTTTGACTTTGACTTTCTTTGCTAGCAAAGACTAGTAGTTTCTTTGCTAGTAAATCCTTTTTGGTATTAACTTTGAGATAGTTAGTTACTTTATAGGAAGGGTTGATCTACAAATTCAATTTAAAAGATAATGATCTATCGGTAGCGTGATTGGTTTGAGAATTATTTAAGATTTACTACCATAAATATTCTATTGCTTTTATCACCGTTTATTATTGTGATCATAAAAACCTTCTAAAGTTGAGCAACCCGAGCTTGACTTTGAGTTTAAACTGCAGAGACATAAAGCTGGGGTTCATAAGATTTAGCTTTAGATATCTGGATTCAACTCCTGGCTACGGCCCCGGCTTCAGCTTGGCAAGTTGCCAGAAATGTCACGTTGCTCCACAGGTGATCGACTAAATTAATGTATTAAACCAGACTGTTATTTATAACGACACTTATATGCAAAACAAATTTAATACGCATCTACTTCCGACTGCACCATGGCCCAAAACCAGCTGTGTCGTTTATATTACACGATTTTATTTTTATACGACTTGCTGATGGAACAAGCAGATGACCTACCTGATGTTAAGTGGTTGCTATCGCCTATTACAAAGTATTACCTCGTAGGTTACGGTCGTTAGGAACGTGTCTTAGATACACTCCTCAGCGTCCATCAACCTGAAGCATCTCAACATCTGTATGATGTTAAGCCTCATGTGCCAGTAATTTCACCCGCACCCACACCTTTCAAACCGAAACACAGCAAGCTGCTTGGCGGCAGAATTAGGTTTAGTTGGTTATTGAATTAGGTGGTTAGTACTCCCCCGGACACAAAGAGCTCTATTACTACTAAAGCAAGATAGCAAAGATAGTGCTTAGATTTCAAAAGACAGTTTTAATTTCTGGAAACGAAAAGTAAACGGAAATATAAGTAAATGAAATATAAGTAAATGAAATAAGTAAAGTAAATGAAATATAAGGAAATATAAGTAAATGAAAAGTTAAACGGTAGGTACCCGGTATGATTATATAAAAACTTGTTTGTGAAGTTGGGAGCTAGGTATAAGAAGCTGTTGTTTTCGACTGTTGGCTCCTCGCCAGCAAATTTGCACGGATTCCTGCAAACTGCACGCCGCTGCTAAGTTGATTTAAAACTGTGTCATTCTACCTAACAACTAACAGCAGAAAGTAAGACTTCTAAACGTTCCTCGTTTAATACTAAAGGAGATGTAAAGTTCAAAGCCACGAAGACTAGGAAGTGAAATGTTTGTATCATGTTTGTTTAGAGTTGAACTGCGTATTTAAATAGGTTGGGTTAAACCTCAAATAAATAAAACAGTCACTCGAGTTAAACATACATTAGCAAGACAATCGCATTAATAATTGAATCATTCATGACCTTGTTTACTTAACAAAGATACATAGTGTCATAACTCCGTGATAGTTTTGGTATCAAAGCAACTGGAGCAACTATTCATGGTAACCAGTGTTTGCGCGACGTGAATATAGGCCGTTGGAGATGTAGTGGACCAAGCGAGATACCTACACACCTACACATTAGTTGGTACATACGCATTAGTTGGTTTTGTTATTACGTGTAAAACAGTAAAACAGGCGCAGGTTTTACTAGGCACCTTATCTCTCACATTGGTTGTATTGATAAGTTAGTAGATGTAGATAGACCTTTCGTAGTAGGTAATTAACGATGCCAATGCAAAGTGTTCAGAAAAATATCGACACTCATCTCAAATATATTTATGAAATAATCGCTGTATCCACTATCATCTAGCCCAATTGTTATAGGCAGAGTTGACCGCTTAACACCGGAGGGCAAGCTTTTCCGTCACTTGTAGAGACGTGACCAAAAATAATATATGTACCTACTATGGATGCTTATGTCAGAAGGCATAATATAAGCAGCCAAAGCCGTATTAATAACACCCTATGTTAGGTTATGACTTTGTGGCACAAAATATTTATTACTCTGTATATATACCTAAGCCTACGCAACAAAGATATTCCATGACGGTGTCAATATGAGAACGGTGTTTTATGGCAATTTTTATTCTATCCCATCTCTAAATCGGAATTACGGCTTTTCACAAATTGTCAGTCATAAATCAGATTTTACAGGTTTTAGATAAAAGTATATACCGTCATATACTTTCAACTATCTTTAGTGATCTCTTGGACTGCTTGAAATAAATTTAAAAATGCCCTTTCACTTTGACTTTGATAAAATTACCCCAATTTATTAAGAATGTAGGTATGTTCTAAAGGGACAATTAAAGTAAGCGTAGCGTATTAGTCTGGTATCTAATTTATTTGAATTGCGCAATATTCTTAGACTAGCTTGCGGGGATGCAAAAAATATATGGCAAATTTAGATGAATTTCACAAAATAAATAACGTACAATAAATACCGTAACTAAAAAATCAATTAAATTTGTTAATATTCTAACAGGCCCGGACGGATTGATTGAAAATAGCCTCCCTTCAACACCTGCCTACACAAAAACCTTTGCTAACGAATTTACACAGAAACAAGTTTAGACGAATTTTAAACAAGTCTGACCAATTTATTTTTGTTAAAATAAATCAATTGAACGAGCTTATTTAAAAGTTGCAAGTTTATCCCACGCTTTAAGTCAATAAATAAATAATACACAACACCATCTAGCCCCAAACTAAGTTAAGCTGGTACATGGGAACCAGGTGACTGATACAATACCTATATATTTTTTTTGTAAACACATACTTAGAATACAAACAACACTCAGACAGAGAACAAACATCTATGTTCATCACGCAAATGTGTTCTCGGTGGGGACCGAAATCACAACTTACAGGCCTTACAGCACAGAAGACAGAGCTACTAATAACTGAGCTGTAAGGTTACTCAGATAGATTTTGATATAATATAGCAGGCAACTAAGCCCTAGCCAGGAGAGAGTGAAGCGAACCTCCACCACAGAATAATCGAACAGGTACCTACTATACTAACGTGTATAATGTACGTACGGTTGTCGACTTCGAACACGGAAAGCCTCTATGACATGGCTGACAGGCTATAGGCTTTTAGCAGGTACTACGTTGTGGTTTGTGGGATATAGGAATGAGCATTACCTAGTATGAACAGATTCGTATTGCTGCACTTTTTTTACAATTAAACCCTGAATTATACTTGTAATGTTATAATGTTTAAGTAAATCTGCTATATAATGGTAGTCCACTGTTTTTCTATAGTAGTGAAATATGAAACTGGTGCTTATATTTAGGTATTACATCCCCTTAGATTTCGTGGTACCAGGTACCAACTCGTCCGTTCAGAGCTACGTCCAAATGTCACATACATACCCACATTTACAGTACTAGTTGGTATCCAATACGTGACAAATTGCAAGCTCATCGCCACTGTTAGAATACTAACAGATTTCCTCATACTATTTTCCTTCGACTTTTGAGAGCAAAATAAACTAAACGCGCGGACTGTAGTTACTATACACTAATCTGTGCTAAAAGCGCAGGGTGGATTTAACAATTCTACCAGCAAAAAACAGCTCATTACTGTATAATTTTTGCATATCCAAGTACGCTGAATGGCAATAAGCTATTACTAGGATAATTTCTCTGTAAGTGAATTTGTGGATTCTTTTAAGAAAATAAATGATCAAGCCTAAAATATGAGCAATCATGTTGTTATTTGCTCATAATATTTTCAAACGTTTCGTGAGTGAGTTTTCTCCTTCAAAAGAAAAAGTAAGACCGCGAGGGTTAAGTGACGCGCAGTACTTCAGCTAGCCTCTTGACCGCCTTTCTCTCTGAGTAGCTATTATAACCACTTAGCGCTCAAATCGTTAGAAGAGCAGTGCAGGCATTATTGCATCTTTCGTTATTCATTTAAATTTCTGCTTATTTTTGATTTGATTACTTGTTTACTGTACCTGTAGTTTCTGTGTTGGTTAAGAAATACCAGTGCTCAGGAAAATATCGCGAAGAAACCAGTTAGTTTTCTAGTAACGGCGATGGGCTTGCCTGTCACGCATGGAAACTACTGCAAAATGTGGGTATGTAAAAATGTACTATCTGGACGTACCTCTGACTACCCCCCTTAGATATCCTCGAAGAATCTCGATCACCGACGAATCATTTGATACTAAGGGATTGGAGGGGATATCTACCGTCCTTGGGGATTAAAGTTGTGACGATCTCTAAAAATATTATATTAGGTATAATAAAAAATGGGATATCAAGGATTTTATTTAGTTGATAGTGTGAAGAAGATTATATTATCGCCATTTGATGGATATAGTTTGCGAGGTGCTTCGGATAAGTGCAAAGTTTTTCGATCAAAACTATTTTATTATGAAGAAAAGGTCTGCAAAGTATTCAGTGCTATGTTAGCACTTGTGTGTAAATATCAACATATCCACCAGAAGTTAAATTTCATAATTTTCTTTGAGAAATGTACCTCCGAGCGTTTCTTAAAAATACATAGTGTTAGGTAACCTTATAAATAACTTGCAGGTAAAGATTTCAATTTATATTAAAATACATATCTTAATTTTTAATTATTGAAAAAACTTTTAAGGTTTCAAGTAAAATTGTTAAATAGCTTTTGAAAATGTCAGTTTCAAAAGCTTTAACTTAATTATAAAGAACTGTGCAAACTGAAAGGAAATATAGTTTATTTATAATCCATAAATTGCCATCTTGAACCGAAATCCCAGACAAAACTCCCTAAGTGACTGACGAACTCAATTTGTTTCATTTAACGGGACAGACCTCGAGCTAAAGATATATTTTTTTGTATTCCAAGATATTTTCACGCTTTCTAACAATTTCGGCGATTGTTTGCTTTCAATTTAAGCGTCCTTTCTTTGTCACAAATTTCGCTTAAGCTGAGTTAATCTGGCTTTGGCTTCGTTATTTTAGTCTTATA
The DNA here is from genome assembly GCA_947095575.1 of Electrophaes corylata. NCBI lineage: Eukaryota > Metazoa > Arthropoda > Insecta > Lepidoptera > Geometridae > Electrophaes > Electrophaes corylata. The sequence goes on along the minus strand of OX352711.1, from coordinate 8,343,279 downwards.
TATAGTAGGTACCTACCTATAAGAATACTTTCTTATTTGATTTATTTCTGTTCTATTTGGTGACATTTATAGATTAGTTAGCGACTAGAAGAGTGATCAACATGTGTTTAGTGTCTGGGTGTTGTAATCACTATACAGAACAGCCTAGTATGGGTTCGGGAATATACGAAACTGGAATCTGTTTGTGTACGCTTGTGTTGTTTGCCTATCCATTCGAGATAGTTTTATTAAACCTTTAAAATCCCTGGAATCTTCTGTGAGTAAGGAACAATAGAAAAGGCATTTGTGTCTGAAATAACGAAAGGTTTTATGTTTTTATCTCAGTATTTTTTTGGCTGAATTTCGATGATTGGCTACAAAAGACGCACAAATTTATATAAAAAGCAATTTTACCAAAGCTTCCCATCAAAATAACTCTTTTAAGCACTCTTCTTCTTTTATACTTTACAGTTGCTAAAATAAAAGGCGTAAAATAAATTACAATTTCATTACTTAGCGTGGCGACTGATTTAGCTCGTTTCAGCGAAACGGTTGCGTACTCCCCATAAAACTTAACAAGCAACAATGAATAAACATAATAACTTTCATGGTCGTTTGCGGTTATAGGAGTATGTACCTACATAAACTTAAAAGTTATAAAAAATACAGTATCATACTCGAGTTTTAATATATTATGGCTTATACTTTTCTGTAATGACCATTACTTTTTACCACTACTTGTACGTGATGGTGTTTTAAAAGAGGAAAGTTATAATGAGAGTAAGGCACTTTTTGCTACTAAACAAATATGGATCACAGTTATCTAAAATAAAAGTTTTTTTTTTATTTTTTTTTTTTTTAATTTGGCTCAGTTGTTTTATAGCATTACATTGTCTGCTGTCATACAGAATAGATCCTGGGTCACTAATGATCTAGAAATTGATTTCTCTGACGTAGAATTTCGTAGAAAGTCCACTGGCAGGTAGGGCCATCATACAAAAGACTAATTTAAAAAAGTTTTATGCGAGTTTTCCATTCTTTATTTGTTTCTGTACAAAGACAGTTCAGTTGGTCTTAAAAATTCATACACACCGGCCCTTTCCCTGATTAAAACACTATATATGACTCTTTGTTCAAAAAGCTAGATCAGTTCCCACCGGACTAGTACCGTTCGCCACCACCTATTGTATCAGTATAAATATGAATAGCTTTCTAAACTAGTTTTGAACTTTTTGAAGCTCGTTCTAAAGTTTTTGATAGGCAGTCGTTGAGCGGTCAATACCACACCCAAAGTTTGCAGCGTGAACTCAGGTAAACGGATGTCAGATGCACGAAACAAGCTCAAAATAGGCACACTAGGTATACAGTTTGTAGAACGAACTCAGATTGTGGTATATCAAACTTGTGCGAAATTTCTGGGAACCTTTCATTATCTGATGGAAGCGGAAACTTATGAAAGTCTGTGTTAAACTTTGACAACTTCTAATTTCATGAATAACTTGTATATCACGGTGGACCTATATGTTCATCGCTAAGTGCTTTCTAGAGAATAGCATGACATAGTTGTCAAAGCTTAGTGCAAACAAGCACTAGAGACTATCCCTAGATTAGTATCTCAGTTCACACGTTTTCAAATTTCTGTCATAAATCCATACTATTAAAATTGATCTTACCTCGCACTACTACGGTAAAAATGTGCAAATATGTTGTATGATAATTTCTTCCGTTAGAGACTAGATTTTTTTAACCAAATGGGGAATTGTCAAATCTCTTAATCGTATCAAGGGGAAAGAAATCAAATCCCGCTCAAGGAAATAATTTTTGGGAGAACATAAAATCTTTGTGATTTCCTTAAGTGCAGGTACTACAGTCAGCTGCACTAGAATGTATACAGTTTGTAACTTTCACAACGGTATTACAGCAAAATGATGAACTCTTAAATCTCAAAAACTAAAAAGTCTTGAAATTAGCTAATGATCTTACTTATGTTTTGAATAATTGTCGTGCAAATAGTTTTAGCACCACTGTAAAACCATTTTGAAAGTTTCAAATTGTATACATTCTAGTGCAGCTGACTGTACCTAAGCGCTAACAAATCCAAATATCAGTTGGAGATGCACATATATTGGTACTTGTAGATTCATAGCAAGTGAACATAGTTAAGGTCGAATACCGATCCGCAGAATGACACTTACTTATGACCCTAGAAAAAATCTGGGAAGGATTGAGTTCTGTTTGCTTTTCTTTTGAATCAGTCAATAGAACCCAACGTAAGTAACATCATTTCATATCTAGTTATTATTTAAGAAAAATGTCTTAAAAGCTTTACGTTGTTTTCAGAGGATAATGAATGAAAATTGCTTTTGGGACGACTAGGCCATATTAAACAGGAAAGGCTTTCATAAAAATAAAAGCTTGCTTTTAGCTTCCCACACATATGGTCATCGTAAAGCTCACTTTAATTAAAAGTTTACCGTTTTGCTGCAGTTAATTTTCTTCAGGGTTTTCTTTTGTTAGATGCTTGAAAACAAATAAACATAAATTCCACATAGCGCACTTTGCGCTTATCTCTAGTCTACATAAACTGGACAAAAATAGAACGGGTATTTATAATCAGCCAAAGAAACTCGCAGTATTTTTTTATTCAGCTAAAGATTTTTCTTAACTGATGACATCCATAAACGAATACAAAGGTTTTATGGCGCAATATATTTTGTAACTCTACGCTTCTGGTTTCTTACGAGATGTAAGAGACATTAATCTAAAGAAGTTAAACTTTGTGTAAAATAAAATAAATAAATACTTGTGGACATTTCACACAACACTATCTTGCCCCAAACTAAACAAAGGTTGATCTATTGCTATCCAGCTGATTAATATAATGCTTAAATAGTTTTTTTTTGAGATGGTATACGAACCTACTTGGAATACAATATAACACCCAGATAGAACATACATCTAGATTCACCACAGAAATGTTAAATCCCCGATGGAGATCGACCCACACCCTGCAGCGACTAAAGCGGGCAACGTGGCGTTAAGGTTCTAAAGTTGAACGGATTCTTTTAAATATCACACAAAAATTTAAGAACCGAGTAAAACACACCGAAAAGCCCTGAAGGAAAAGTGCTTTAAGTTTGGATGATACCAAAGTGCCTAAATATTTATGATAGCAAGATTACAGCAAAGCCGCGAGCGTCTGCTAGTGTAAAATATATTTTTAAAAGATTCACCAGATTACGTACAACATTTTTGGGCTGCTGTACTTTGGGTGGGTTCTCTTCAGTATAGCTAAACGTAACCAGATTTTTATTATACTTATCTAAAGCCCCAAACGTCATATAGGTAAGCTTGTAATGCGAAGCTTACCTGTATGAGCACAGAGGTAAAGAACTAATATAAAAGACCGCCTTCATAAATTTCATGACCCGTTTGTTACAGCGTTAATTAAATTCATGCTCTACGAAAACGTGTGTGAAATGTGTATATGTACATATTTTGCATGCATGCGCCGTTCCAACTTTGTCTCCAGACTTTGTCCCAGATAATCTAGCTAGACTACTACATAATTGCAGTATTAATTTTTATTCGATTCAGTTTTAAAATTATCTTGTTTTATAGTTTAGTAGTTTGCGCAGTAGTTCCGCTTATCCGTGATAGTCCCACCACACCTAATTCTGCGTTCATGAAGCGTGGTTTAGTTTTGTTAAAAGGATGTGGGTGCCGGTAAAAGGCGTCAAGTTAATGGACGCAGAGCAGTGCATCGGTGGTGACTGCTATAGGTTCTTCAATTTACTTATAGTTCGATCTGACGTTTGCCGTCTGTCACTATATACTATGGCCAATATGTGTCAGACACCACTTCTATAAAAATTATAGACTACTTACCTTTGAGGTCTACTCAATGGTAAGTAGTCTATAATTTTTGTATAGCCAATTTATCTGAGACTACTACTATCTAAGAAAAGATCCAAGATTTACAAAATGTTTTGTAACCAACACCATTGCACCATTGCAGCATTCGTGTCTGTTATGACAGAATTTTTTCAAAGTCGTTCAATTCTCTTTATACTTGTTTCATACAACTGCGAAAGAAACTCAATAAGTCTCCCGCTAATGCTAAAGTCAGAAAAAACTAACAAAGAACTGAGAGCAATTTGTTTTGAAAAGCTGTAGCAGTGTAGTAGCTACTTCACTAGAGAAGGCATCAACCGCTATGACCTCCAGCTACAAAAGTAGGTATAATTTATACGTAAGTAGATACGATTGTGCTCGGCTATAGTGCCTTTAGCCATAAGCTTGCTGTGTTCGAGTTTGAGTGTGGTTGCCAATGCAATTACAGGCAAATGAGGCTTAGCACCCGTATATCTTAGGCCGATGCACGTAGAGCAGTGTATCGTACACACGTGAACTGCGAGTCAATGCTTCGTTATAGGTTGGTAACCTCTTAACATCAGGTGGACCACCTATTGGTTTCATGCGTAAGTCATATGAGAAATAAAAGATACTTGTTATAAACTGTCAAGTATTCCTTTTTTTCCAAATCGTAAGCCATGACCCAGATACATCCGCGATCATTTGAAACGCAACAAAACCCTGATATAAAAACCCGAGCGATGTGCTCAAATCCTTTTCCATTATTGGAATAGGCAGTTCCAATGAAACCAATGCCCCAATAGCACGTATTCGTACACAATATATGCAAATCACTTTGGCTGATGTGTGGGAAAAAAAGACGCCCAACGAGCCGCAACTGACATGAGGTAATTAATTGAACGAACAAATCTGCTTGAACATTTCAGTGTGAATATCTGGGTTAAATGGGTCCGTGCTTTTTCCAGTTTCCAACTCAATATGCTAAGATAATAAATAATGACATTTTCGTATTAGCATTGCCTTTCAGCGTGGCAATGCAGCCAGTGTTTGGGGACGCTTCCGATTGACACTGAGTTGGATTAGTTGAACTATCTTTAGATCGTTTGTAACGGTCTGTAGATAGCTCAACTGTTTCATATGGGTTTTGTACAACCCAATTATAAATACTTGTATAAATATTAATAATAATAATTATGATATACATTTTGTTAAATGTCAGTCAACACCAGCCAACCCCAAACTAAAACATACCATAGGAATCAGAAAACTTATAGAATAAGTACTTAAATATTTATTTTTATAAGCATCTTCTAAGCTTGTTTGTACTACAAATTGACACATTATTTGCGTATGTATAGTTACTACTTACCTACCAAATGTACGTGCGAAATAGGTAAGGTAGGTAGGTAGAAATATACTTTCGAATAGTATTTCTCTTTGATATGCCAGCAGATAATGATCGCATCCATCATGCTGTACCTACCTACTGGTGAAGTGAGCGAAATCCTTCCCCAACAGGATTATTCTGTCTACGTGTAACACGCCTGGTATATAATGTATTTGTACGTATGTATTGGTAAATACATGAGACTTAGCGAAGATTATAGGAACTTTATAACGGATATAATACTAATACCTGTTATAAATATCTTATACACTGATCTGGATCAGTTGAGCTACCTTTAGATCGTTTGCAACGGTCTTTAGATAGCTCAACTGTTTCAAATGTATTTTGTACATACCAATTATAAATACTTGTATTAAACATTATTATTAATAATATTGATATGTAATGCAAAAAATAAAAAATAATAATAATAAACTCTTATATAGAAGAAAAATTTGCGTTCATCATACTGTGTTTTTAAAAAACAACTTTTTGTCTAAGCTATTCCGTTTTAAAAGTTCTTTAATGTACCAATATTTCTTAGTTGTTGTCTACTTAGTTGTTTAATAACATACAACTATCAGCCTGCCTAAACACCTAGGTACCTACCAAATCTTATATCTAAAAAGCTTAGCGGCGGCAGCGGCGGCGGTGGCGTAGTCTCGATATTCCAGCTCAAATACAATAAGTGTTGCACGAATGCATCATTCGAAATCTAGTATAGCTAGGTTTATTCCTACAATTTTGAATAGTTCTAGGACGCATTGCACGCTACATATATCATAAAATCGTATAATCAACAGCCTATGAAAGGCGAAAGTAGGCGCGTTAGGGCGCGGTTGCCCGATTGTGAAAATCAAAACCTTACCTACCACCAAGAATTACCTTACCACCAAGAATCGTGTCTATCTTCTAGACAACAACGTTCAAATTCCTGTCAAATGCGGCCGCGCCCTTATGCCTGGCAATGACAACTCGACTGCGGAGCGCCTGCTGTCATATAACTGAGCAGAGTTACTCTGCTACTCAAGAAGCCAATACGCACCTTCCTTTATCATTTTGCAGAGTACCTTCTCGTAGACCTCCTGGCATCGTGATTTAGTGCGGAAGTAAATAAAGCAATAATGTCTCGAAGGTTCGATACACGTACGTGCCAGGTGTCTATAAACCAGGAACTTTGAACATTACACGGTGAGTAGAGATAACTTTGCCGAAGAAATTACCGGTTCTAGAATAATGGAAGGATTTTTAAGTTATACCTAAAAGTAAACAGAAGCAGGAGTTTATAAAAAAATTACCAATTTTAACCTTTAAAATAATGACATTGTAACACTGTTGAGTTTCTTTGAATTTTATTATGTTTAATTAATAATAATAATAATCATTTATTCACAAAAATAATTCCTATGGGTAAGCTTTGCTTAGTTTGGGTCTAGATGGTATTGTGTGAAATGTTTAATTTTTTTATTAATTAATGGCCTTACTTATAAAATCTGTAAAATGATAAAAAGCTATTGCCATGTCTGGAATGCTTAAAATTGTTTTGTTAATCAACCAATGAATGTATTCCGCACACGTAGAAATTGTCTTGCATACAAATTCGTATTCGGAACTGAAGCTGTAGAGCCGTTTACTGAAATCGGATTATATGCTTGTGGAGCAGACATGTTATCAGAGCAAACTGCAGAAAGCCTAATCGGTCTAACACTACAAATTCTGACGTTATCTTCTTTTAAGCTAAGACTGAAGAAGTGAAATCGCAAGAAGCCAATGAATGAAGAAGGCTCAGGATTTATAGAGGACGCCTATGTCCAGTATTGGACGTCTTCAGGTTGATAAATACTAGTCATTTTGCTAACAGAAGACTTCGCGAGTACGAATTTCCACTGGTAGACATCTAAAAGGGTGCAATTTACTTCATGTTTGCTCATTGCTCATCACGCCGAAGACTAACCAGATGTTCATCAAACTTTTATGTATTCTATCAGCTATCTGGTTCCCATGGTACAAGCTTTGCTTAGTTTTGGGCTAGAAGGCGCTGTGTAAATGTTTGTCAGTATATATTTTATTAGCTTTCAGATAAAAACAGAACCACACAGTCAATCACACAAACGTTTATTCTTGGTAGGAGTCGAAACCACAACCAACGGCGAAAAAGGTAGAGCCACTACAAAACGAGCTGTGAGGCCTGATGATGATGATGATGATGATTAAACAGTCCACAGCAACGCTCGCAAATGTGAAAACTGCCGATGTATCCGCAATGAGTGGCGTGTGATTTCCGCTGCCTGCCAGTTTCCGCTGCTACAAATCCGCTAGGTATACCTACTAGGTTAAAGAACAAAAGATCGACGTGTCTGTTCCCGCAAGTGGTCGATAAGAGTACACGATCCGGATAGAAGCAGCGTTAAACAGGGATAATCCAGATTCATACTGGTGGAATAAGATATGCCTGGAAGCATGACATGAATAAATACGTCCTTACAAGAAACCCAGTCCATCGATAGCAGGTAGCTACTTACGTATGAGTATGTATCATTTAGTATGGCTGTGCTATACATAACGCAACTGAACGTTTAAAAATTAAATAACAAGAGTATCAAAGTATAATAAATAAAAAAATTGAAATGGTTTTTTTTACGTTTTAATGCTACTAGGATGTCTTTTATGCAATTAATTGTACCTTACCTACCCATAATACTAATGAGTGTATCTACAGAGTACACGTACACGTATAAGTGTAAAACCTAATGTATTTGTAATTATACCAGAATCCAACATTGACGCTTCAAATTGGAATACAGCGTTGTCAGTACAGTTTGATGACAGAAGCGGACTAGTACCGCTTCTGTCCGCTAGTAAGAACTTCCCCAGACGAACACTTCGACATCTCTATAAGAAACCCGTAGTTACCGTCATGTTTTATAGCGATTTCTAAACTGAATCGTTCTGGTTGGACAGATTCGATTATTGCCTTACGGTTTTAAATCTGTCATAATCTTAGCCTATAGCTACTAGGTAAAATTGTATTATCACCAGTCTAGGTAGGTTAATACTTCGATCTAAAACCGAGTAGTTTGATTTAATGATCAAGATACTGAATTAACCCCAAGAGATCGGGCGACAGTGATCAATACTGGCTGAACCAAGATAAATAGTCGCTAAGGTAATTAGTTGATTTATAGAATCGTTCAACCGAACATAACTAGTGGTTTGCGACGACTGCATCGATCGGCATCTCACTTATAGCATGAACAGCACATTGAACGGTAACCACACACATGCATAGAGCACCGGTGGTCTAGTGGGAGTGGCCCCGCCCTCTGATCTTAAGGTCGTGGGGTCGAATCCGGTCATACACCAATGAATTTTTCTGTTCGGAAATTTGATGTGCGCAGTGCTCTCAAACGGTGAAAGAAAACATTGTGAGGAAACCCTTGGCTTAGTCAGCTCCGCACGTATTGACCATGTCTTTCTTGTAGATTAGGCCGCCTAAGTTGTAAGGATGGAATAGGTGCTGGGCAAACCTACTCCATCTGAAAACCCCTGTCCCAGGTACTACAACGTCCAGTGATTAGAAGAATGAGTGAAAAAGTTGCCCCTGTCGCTGTATCAATCATCTACAACAAATGCAAAGGCCTGTTTACATACGAACCAGGAACCAAGCCGTAAGTTTCTTGCCGGTTCTTCTAGGCTTGGTCGCGAGGAACTGGCGCTTAGATTCACCTAGATTTAAGACGTTTCAAGATGATCCCTGCGGATATTACTGAATAAATGATTTTTGACTTTGACTTTGACTTTGACGAAAAAAACAATTACGCTTTTTAATTTTATTTTATTTTTGCGACGCAGAGGTTGCGGGTTCGATTCCCGCCTTGGGATAAATGTTTGTACGATCTGCAAATATTTATTCCGGGTGTTCTGGGTATTTTCTATGTATAATAAAAAATATCTATGTATGTAATATAATATTGTATTAAGTATATCAGTCATCTAGTACCCATAACACAAGCTCTGCTTAGCTTGGGGCTAGATGATGCTGTGTGGATCGTCCGGCATTATTTAATTATTTATTTATTTTATTTTCGGGGTCAGTACTATTCTTGGGGTTCAGTGTTTGTTTTATTAGGTATGCACTTATATCAAATATACGAGTATGTAAATACCTATTATATCAGGATTCTAGTTCCTGTAGTACAATTTAAGCTTTACTCAGTTTTAAACTAGACGGAGTTGTGTTAACGCTGATGTGTTTTTAATCAACTAAAAATATATTAAATATTTCATGTTTACTAATTCATGTACTGACATGTTTAATAGTTTAAGTTTAATACTGATTAAACTTTTACTTTTTACGAAAAATGATTAGCTTAATATTTTAAAGTCAATCTGAATAATAAAACACGATCATTTCTCAACGACGTCATCATCTAAGCTTTCTAAAATGTTTTACGTCTTATTTTCCCTGAGGATATTTATATTTTTGAATTCTCTTTGATATTATCCTTATCTGTATTTGGCCTAATTTTTTATTAAACATTTGTTAGGTATAAAAAAATTTAGATTTGCTGATTCTTTGTAAAGAAAAATAAACAGAAACAGTTTCACAACTTTAATCTCCAGGCACGGTAGATACCCCCTCAGATCTCTTAGTACCAAGTATCTACTCAAGATTATTTGAGGATGTCTAAGGGGATAGACAGAGGCACGTCCTGTAGCAAATTCCGTGGCAGGGTACAACGAAAAACAATATCTAGGATGATCTCTGCGGGTCTACATGGTAACCACATACAGCTATTTTGTCACTGCATGGCATGCCGCGCAGTGTAATTTTTAGGAAATTTATAGTTTTTTAAAGTAGACACCCTGATTGCGTAGCACAGATTGTAGCGAGGAACGTACCAAATACCGTAGCGTAGCACTTTGTAGCATAAGCCGTAGAACAAATTGTAGCGACGATCGCAGCAGTTACCGAAGCGTAGCACACTGTAGCAAATAGCAAAGTGTAAACGTAGCCGATCCTTAGCACAGGTAGAATAATTACAAGTACTCGGCAAGTTTCTGATTTCCGAAACAGCTACCAACGTTTTGCTCATAAAAATCTTAAATGTTAATTATGCAAGTTTATTCCTTTTGCAGTGTGCTCGTATTATGTACCCAGAAGCTAATCTCCCCTCTGCACCTGAACATAATTAATTGAAATGGAAATCCAGTTGTGAGTTTAGATTGGATTTTAGTGAAACGCGCCGGTTCTCTACTGTTTGAGATTTAGATTTTATTTCATTCATAGCAAAGCATTAGCATCGTATCTACTTCCGCCAGGGTTCTTATTATGTCTAACAAAATATTTATTTACCTTCGAGGAAATATTTTTTTTTATACGACTTGCTAATGAAACAAGCACATGGGCCACCTGATGTCAAGTGGTAACCGTTACCAATAACAAAGAATTAATTATTTAATTAATTAAGAAGGCACCGAATTAAGGTAGGTACTTGCCTACCGACAAAGGGTTCCGTACCATTTATGTAGAATAAAAATGACAAAAAATCACGTTTGTTGTATGACAGCCCTCTGTATTATTTATTTTATTCTGTTTTTTATTATTTGTTGTTATTAGCGGCAACAGAAATACATCATCTGTGAAAATTTTAACTCTAACCATCACGGTTCATGAGATACAGTCTGGTGACAGATGGACAAACAAACAGACAGACAGCGGAGTCTTGGGTACCATTTTACCCTTTGGATACGGAACCCTAAAAAGGTGAACCGAGTCAAATTTTTTTTATGCATCACGCTTATTTAGGTATGTGGTCTATCGGAAAATAAAATGTACTATTTACACCAGGCTGAACTAAATAAATGGGACCGGTGGAAAGCAGCCTATTTTTCTATGCAGTAAACGACAAAAGTGTATGAAGCTATAACTACACTTTTGGAAGTAGCATAATGCCTAATGAAGTGAACTAGAACTTGTATACTAAGAAGGTCGTTAAATACGATGTCTGTTCTACGGAATAGTTCCAAAGTTGGAGCATAATGCAAACGATCGCAATTAGAGTCTTGTGCTGTAATGAATATTGCTGTAAATAGACGGATCAGCACCACAAACGACACACTCGTGCTTTCAGTAAATTATCTGCAGGGAAGCTACCTACTGTTATTTAATTTGTACAGTTGTGCTCTATATGCTCGTATGAATTTCCACAGAAATACGCAGATTGGGCTCGAAATATACAAAAGGCCATATTATTTGGCTTTTTATGAATAATTTACTGCGGTTTGCTCACTATAAAATACTGTTGCAGTAAATAAATAAATATTTGTGGATATTTTTTATACAACATCATCAAGTACTATGGGAACCAGATGACTGATAGAATACTTATATACGTTTTTTTTTGGTAATCCATAGAATACAATATAACACCCAGAAATATTGTTAAGTTATGAAAAAACTTATTTAAATTTATTGAAAAATGTTTCTCTGCTAGAGTATGCCTAGTTCGTAGATCGTAGATATTTATCGCGGTTTGATTATGCACTGATTATTCAAATAGATAATCTTAAATAAAAAAAAGGGGCAATCAGCCCCTGTTTTTTTTCGATGGGAAAATGCTTTGCACAGACGTACGACCCGAGGAGAGCGGTAGGGGTCCATCAGACTCCCCACCAAGTTGGTGGCATATCGACTCAAAACCCATCAATACCCCTTCATTCACCTTAGTGCCAATGCGTCGTCAAACCATTCGTCAGTATGCGATTCGTTCGACGACGCATTAGCTAATGAATGCCTCCTAACGTAAATGCATCCAACGCCAGAGTTTTTTTTTTACAGTTTATAGGTAACCGTTTGACCGCAAACTCACCTGATGTTAAGTGATGATGCGGTCGTCCGCACGTTCGAATAATATTTTCACTAACAAATATTACAGGTTTACTATCTATAGCGAAATATTATTGTACATCTACGCATAATCCGTTTAAACTACATAGACCAGACTTGCAAACCGTTCGCAGGTCTCGGATTACAAAGTGGGTTACATGAACAATAACTGGGCGCATACCTCGTCTAACTATTATTAAACAATGTAGACTCGAACAGCGCAACAGAATTCTGTAATTCATTAGCACTACACTGTACAGCTACTAACATCGACTCATTTCCCGGTACTCTCCCGGGGTGGGGTTTCTGCGACTACGGAGATAATTATATTACTAGATCACGGAAAAAAATATTTTTGTGTTGTTTATAAGGACTCACTATTTTATTCCTGGAAACAATACCTATGTTCTTCGTCGTAGTCGGTCAACTCAAAATCACTGATGATCTAAAAAGTCAGCGTACCCAAACAAAACTTTTTTTTAATGCGAATTTCTGTTGGAACAAGCAGATGACCCAACTAATGATAAGTGAGCTCATAATATAGAATATAAATAATGTGCTACCATACCATTAAAAGTGTTTGCTTCCACACAATCGCAATTCATCCACGCACGTTCAATGTGGTTAATACTTGAATAAGTTATTGGTAACTCTTTAGGTAGGTAGAATCAGGTGCACTAGAATGTACCTGCACAATTCGTAACTTATAAATGGTATCACAGCATTATAATAAACTCTTACATGGCAAAAACTCAAAAAAAAAGCACATATTTTTGCGTATTCGTCATGTAAGTATTTATTGTAACGCTGTGACGTAATTTTGATAGGAAGAATTGTTTATATTCTAGTGCACCTGACTGTACCGACGGCGAGTATATCTTTATCCACATATAACATAGACATCGGCATAGGTAGTTACCACATATAAAAAAAAATATACTTGCGATAGGTAATTTCATATCAATCATTACATATGCCTCTCAACCATGTGCGTAGGATGGAGGCTGCCACAGATCAATCACCCCATTACCTTACATTAGACCTACATTTTCAATTTCAATAATTCAACTAACTGAAGTGTAACTTTTCGTAAATTTACGAGAGAAGTTGTGTTAGAGAGATGATTGTAGAGATTTAAAAAATTCTTTTATTTTACCTAATTAACATTAGCAATAAGAAAGGTCTGGGGCCGTATCACGAGCTTATTTTTTCGTTCGACCGAACGAAAAACTTACATACGTATCACCAGCGCTTAGAATGTCAGTTCTTCGTTAATTTTCGCTCATTAGCTAACACGGATATTCTTTCTCTATCTAACTTGTGTAACGTTCCAAAACTAGTTATCATTATTTGAGTATTTATCGGTAATTCACGGTTTTTATGTTTCGTTTTTCTATTCCCTCGTAAATCTTTAAAAATACTAACACCTTGTTCTATGATTTTACAAACTATTAAAAATGCCGTGTAATAAGATGAATTTGACCAAATACCAATATATAGCATAAAAAAAATCTAATGGAATTTCAAAATTTTACGAGGTTGATACCAAAAACAGATTTTGAACGCACATTTTGCAAGTAATTATCAATGTTACCATCTCACACAAGCAACGCTTATACAAGCGTTGCCTACAGTTAGTGTACATTGTACTTAGTACATGTGCATGTGCTTTTTACTATGGAAATCAGAGAACTTATAAAACAGTAATGTACGTTATAATAGTAATAGAATATGACACCCAGACATAGAACAAACATCTGTGTTCATCTCATAAATGTTTGTTCTTAGAGGGGATCGAGTCCACAACCTACAGTGCAGAAGGCAGAGTTACTGCCAACCTAGCTGTGTTAGTTGCATGTATGTAATTATATTTGTTCTATCTGGCTGTTGTATCGTATTTACCAAAAATACATTACAAATAATCCATTATCAGAGCGATCACCTCACAGAAGTTGTGTGGGGAATCAAAACGTTGATATCATTTTTTTTTTAATATAAGTAATATCTAGAACATTTTAAAATTACTAAGTTAAACCTAATTAATGCAAACTTTGCTCGAGTCCAGTTTTTAGGGATTAAGATACTGTAAACTTCATTTCCATTTCGATTTCAGTTTTGCAGTCACTCTGTAGATTCCTATTTGATTCCACTGTATGCGTTGTTTTGTTTAGAGCAAGATTAATTTTTAAATAATATTTTTCTATTTATTATTTGTTTGTTTCGGAATTTTATTGTGAAAATAATTTGACTCTTCTATTTTTAGCGTCAGAGTGGACAAAGTCACTAGAACAACGGCAACACTTATAGTTCAGTTCTTTCAGATTTCAAATTACTAAAGAAACGCAACTACTCGATACTAGAGGGCGTGCTTTTTAATTCCTGTGGTAGTAAATGTCACGGGAATCTTAGTCAAACTTTGCTCATTTTGATACTAGATGGTGCTATTTACAATATAATCAATTCTGAACATAGACAAGAATGAACTAGATAGGTTCCGAAAGTTACTCCATTTGCTTGTTCTATTTACTTTTCAAGTAAATTAAGTGAGATGATAAATGAGTAATATGCGTTCAGTGGTACGCTAATAAATTCAATCGTGATGTTAAAAAATAGGTACTAATCGTGATTCAAAAAAATATGGCAAACGTGTTTTCATAATAATATAGTAATAATAAATTATGACACACTAATTTATGAACGTGAAAGCTTATGAATGAGTATGTATGTCTATTCTTACTCATCTATATAACGAGTAAACGGATTTGAATGAAACTTTGAACATATTATACTGTAGTGCGTGACCTAAAATTACATAATACGTAGCCTACTTTTAATCTATCACTTATTTAAGATGAAAACTAAGACGAAGAGTGCACATTTATATGTTTATTATATATAAATCATTTTATATAATAAACATATTTTAAGCCCGATAAAAAATTACACTCCCTTGCCGTATTTAGTCGACTGTGCCGTATCTAAGTCTGTGTTTATTAGCTAACATTGTGACTTTTGAATTTTGCTGACATTTTAGTCACGTGGTCATGTAATTGACGTTCAGAAACTAGGAAACAATAAAATCCGTATATTTTTCGGAAAGTTGCTGTTTTTTTATGTTTCTGAATAAAATGTCTGTAAAAGTATTAAAATCAGTAAAATATGTTGTAATTTACTGAATTTTTCAGTATTTATTAAAATATATTTCTAACATTTAGTTCTGGCTTTAAAACTTGAATTTAATTGACATGAAAACTATACGAAATTCTTTAGACGAAAAGAGGATTTGAACGCATGGTTTTGTAAATTATTAACACTGCAATAATGAGATGGGGCCCTACTGACCATTGCAATAAGACAAAAATAGTTGAATAATAAATAATTATCAGGAGCGCGAATTACTCCATTATTGGAGTGGAGTGGAGTTATTATACATCACATATCACATTTTTTTTGCAACAATGCATATGAGGTACCTATATGTAAAGTTATAAATAGAGAAATGCCAATACGCAAAACTACTATGATTTGATTCCTCTATTCATTTCGCAAAATGATTTAAGAGCCAATAAAATGTGAGGTACGCATTACAAAGATACGTACATCCAAGAGGACCAAAATATTGAAAACATTGTACCAGTCGTTATTCCGTAGTATCTTGAAACCTTATAAAATTCCATTACGTTGCCGCTCCGTGGTTTGTAAATAAGTGAAACAATAATCTCTGGTCTTATTATGTAAGGAATATAAAGGGGGTCATTTTATCCAATTTGAATTTTTCTTGACTCCTTTTTGTATCAAATTCTTGCAGTGTTGATGTCAATAATGTCATTGAATTGTGTCAATGAACAGAGTTGCCATGCAAATTTTTATCGTTAAATCTATCAAATTTAGCAAAGCATGCTAATGCTTTGCTAAATTGCATTTTGCATTTAACAGTCAGATTTTAAGTAGCTTTCTTCTTAAGATTCAATATGGTTTCTCAATTTATGTTTTAGAATCTTAATGGTAATTAAATTTGTTGCCAAGAACTTAAATAATATATTAGCACGAACTAACATCCCTGTACATACTATAATGCCACAGCGTTTACCTTAAAAACATACTCCGAACATCATAAAAACGTACATCATTTCTTAAAAAGTTATTTTCTGAGATTTTCCAACCAAAATTGAAACATGTGACAAAACTGTAGCAAAAACCATAACTTACAGTTCATAAAAACACCTCGTGATACCAAATTACGGTGTCAGCTAATTTGAAACGGGTGAGCCGTTTCAATGCATTCGTAATTCAAAATGAGACCCGAACAGGCTTGAACAGACCCGAACAACAAGTACCGGAAGCCATTGCTGTAAGTTCGTATAGGTTCGTGTTACAAAATTATTGACTTTTAGCATAGAATTAGTCCTAATTCTATGGACTTCTAGTACAAATAAAATACGAAGACAGCCGAACACCAACCAAACAGCCATGAATGTTTGCTGGAACTGTTAGTCGTCGGTTTGACAATTTGCAGCCGAGATATTAGACCTCGCGATCGGGCCCCTGTAACAGTCGGGCTGTTACAGAGCTTGAATCCAATTCCTCCATTAGATAGTTACTTTTACGATCTGAGCTTAATCAAACGTTTGAGGATAGAGTAAGTTTTTAGCATAACTAGATGGATTCCTTGGGAAAATATACTGGGTGTAAAAAGCTACATCTGAAAACTCAAAGTGAATGCACAGTTACCGCTATATTTTTACATAATAATATACTTTACTGATGGATCAGAGGTAACCATAACCTATGACAAAGCATTGGACACAATATTTGGAACATGCCCTATGCTACCTTAAGTCCCCGCGTTCAGCAGCATAATTATGGTAAATATATTCTGCTTCAGCAGTCAGGAAATATTAGATCTAAATATATATCTATACCTACGGTAGTATCTTGTTTCGGGCACTTTAGGAGGCCAAAGTCCACCCGATATCTATCGGTATTATAATGCTGGTAGCAGCTGTTGCTTTTCCCATCTAGGCTATGTACTTACTTTGGTAAGTATACAACTTTTGGTATATTTCAAAGATTTTATATTATCCCAAAAATTATTTTCCTCGAGTTGGATAAATGGAAAATAATTGGAGTGGAGAGTGAAAAATAATTTTTGGGATGATATAAAACCGTTGTTATTTGCTTAGCTTCCAACGATAATCTAATTCTGCACCAATGTTATATTAGATTTATATAAAGATTATACACTATTGTGTAATCTACTGCATTGACTGTTTGCCAAACAGAATTTGTTTGGCAAAACCAAGCATTCATCTTATAACTTTATTAGACGGAGTAGCCCACCGCAGCAGAGGTCACTGTTTTCCCCAGCTCAAGTCGTCAGTAAAGCCAAGCTTTACGCCAAAAGCAGGCATCTGTCTAGCGTATTGGTTTTTAGCTTAAACTTAGTAATGTTTGAGCTTAAAACCATTTACTGGATGCACAACGAAAAAGACATTCGTGCATCGTGCATAGATACTGACACACTGTTGATAAAAGGCTACCTGGTAGGTTGTTAGCGACAACCAACAGAGTCAACACAGGTCCCTGCAAGACCAGTGCTACTGTTTGGTTACATGCTACCACATGCTGAGTTGTTGGGCTGTTCCCCACCAACGTTCTAGAGAACGAATATTTTGACTATATTTTATAATGATATCGTATTTGTTGTTTTATATTTTTAGTTCTGTAATTGTGGTGGTTGAATAAAAGATTTTCTGAAACCATTGTATTATTGCAATGACCTGAACTTGTCCTGGTAGGCTGGTAATCAATAAAGATCTATCTTAGATACCTACTATCGGCACTTATCGCGGTATCGGTATTCATTTTATGAGTTTGAAACCTGCTTTATACGTGAGTGAACCTTTAGAGAAAAGTAATTTTATATGTCTTTGTTACTGAAAGACAATAAAAATCTAAACGTATTAATCTCATAGACTGTAGCTGTAGGCACCTATATTATCCATTCAATATGACGGCGACAGGGTGGCGGGCCAACATACACACGCTAGTAAAATATCAACATAATCTACAACAAATAACTTGCCTATATAAATAGAGATGAAGTTGGTTTTATGAGAAATAATAATGAGTCAAAGATCATAAAAACAGAAGCAATGAAACTTCTCATAGTAAACACCTGCTTACCCACTACTTAGATGTTCATTCTTAGGATGTCTTTGCACTACAAACGGCAGTCCTTCTAACCTTTAGTCCTTTTTTAAAATTTCACCTTATCTGGGGTAAACCTAAACCAAGTCTTCTACCTTCTTATTTGTTACCATAAGCCATCCTTAAAACTTGCGTAACCTGCGAGATAGTGATTTGTCATTGGTGACTAACATCTGCAAGTTATGTAAAGAAAGTAAAGTAAATATTATAAATATGTACTACCTATATTTTTTTATTTATTCAACTAGATTCTTGGTATCGATCGAAAAGTCAGAAGTGATCTCGGCATTCACGTGACGTTTTTGTGGGCTGTTTATTTTCTGATCTGCTGTTGTTTACCGTCAAGTGTGATGGATGGAGACAACTATCGCTATCGGCTTACAAGGTATGTACTAAACTTGTAAGCCGTAATCGGCCATCGGTTAACAATGTTCGTATTATCCCTTGTAAGCTGCCCGGAAACTTGCCTCAACCATCGGCTGGCTTTTAAGAGAAACAAACAAGTGTACCTAATAAGGATTAGGCCGTGGATTAGATAGGCTTGTGAAAATTAAGAACTTAATTTCACAAGTCTTGATTGAGATTGAGACTTTTCCCTCTATTTAAAGTTTTAAAAAAAGTAGCTTGTTAGCCAATTTGCTTGTTACTCGAACCTGATGAATGACCAGTTTTATTATAATACAGGTCCAGAATCAATAACATAGTTCCTAGGTATCCATAATGGTAATAATTCCTTCAGGTTGTCAAAATTCAAATTAAAACACACCCAGTTTCTGTCAATTTTATACATTTTGGACTTTTCTCCGAGTACAAGCGATATCAATAGAATTTGTCTACAACCCTTAAAATCTTAGGAGTATTCCGTTTGAAGCCAGAGGGGTATTACAATCAAAGTAAACCGTAAAGTAGAAGCAAGTAGACCTATACGTATCTATCTACTGATTCCTTGTTCCCATTATGCAAATGCTCTACTTCCAATAACCGATGCGATGGCATCGCTGCTCTACAATCTAAATCAAGCGCTAGGTATGTAAACCTACCATCACTCGTAAATATTTTTAGTAGGTAATTCTTTTTTCTTGAATTGAGAGCCATTGTGTGGTACAGAAGGCAATATTGTTCATTTTAAATGTATCAAGTTAGCTCTCAAACTTTGTTTTTCTCTGACGAGCGTCGTTGTTGAATTTGGTCAAATAAGTAAGAAGTTATGGCAAAAAGCTGCGAAACATAAAATAGTACCATGCTACTTGTTCACTGAAGCGCTGATCTAGTTACTAAGTACCTACTATGACTAGTGGGTGAGTCATGGTAGTATTAGGTATGTGGTGATATACCGCCCTATCTGTAAGAGCTTACTTTTATAAATGGTAAGCAGGCAAAGTTCTACCATAATCAAACATCACAAGAAGTAGAACAATTACGGGTCCAACATTCTACGCGCGATATCACAGATTTAATTTCCGATAACATTTTCGGGTCCCGAAGAAATACAGCCTCGTTCAAAATGACGACGCGGGTAAATTGAAAATGATGTGGAAAGGAAAATAAGATAATCAATCGTTTTGAGAATTAATCTGCGCATGCTCGTAACGTAATGATGAATGAACTGGTTTGTTAAAGCTTTTGCACTGTCATTTTTCATTAAAAAAAAATATATATTATTTAGAATGTATTTCTGTACTTACCGTGTTCGTTATTGTATTTATATAATTAGGTAGGTATATGTAATTTTATAATCTAGGTACACAAATATCGGGAAGAGCCCGTTGTTAAATTGTTTGTTTCATTTTATTTTATATTTATCTTTTTCTTCGAATAGCTGTAATTATTTTTGCTTAACCTCATGAGTTTTAATCGGATTCTTCTTACTTATTTACAACCTCTTTAACTTACCTACCTACTATTTGCGTATCTACCAAGGTAACTAAATATTTACGTAAGGCATTGTTTGCGTTCTGTGATGCCTGCACATAGAATTAGAAGACTAGTAGAAGACATGATAAAATAGCAACCAATTACACAAAATTTGTACTGTTTTCACTTACGATATTGAAATTGTACAAGAAAGAGATGCATACAAACTTTTAAATCCGTCTTTTGAACAGATATCACTAACATTTATGAATATTACGTAGTATTCTGTGATGTTAGTGTTGTAACTATGTCGACTTCGATATCGATAAATAAAGTATGTCTGTAGGGCTAGCTACCAACTCTTAGAAACGATGAACGAAGTTTTGTATTATCGATTTCAGTTACACTGCAGCCAAATGCTTAGTTATTATTAATTAAAACAATAAAGAAAAAATAAATGAGCCATTCGATGTCGGTCAGTAACAAAAGCACTTCAGTGTGAGTCGGGCACTCTCTGCAAACTTAACATATGTACCTACCTACGTCGGCCATGGCTACTGTAAAACTATTTAGCGAATGAATCAAAAAGGTTGTAATAAGGATGTAATAATCGGGTAGAGGCGAGCTCGAAATGAACCTCGTTGCGATGAACTTTCCACAGCAAGCGTGAGCATAAAGCAGGTCGTCTCCAGACTGGTCAAATTAAAACACTTAGCATTCTAGCAGTTATTTCAAAAAAACTAGCACAACAGTTTGGCTAGGCGAATGGTAAAAATCTTACAATGAAGATCGAGTATTTGATAGTGCAAACTTGCACCACCTGGTCCTACATCGTAATGTTTTTGGAACGAAGTTCCTTATCGCGCGTTGTGAAATAAATAAATAAATAATAAATAATAATGCTGGACGATCCACACAGCATCATCTAGCCCCAAGCTAAGCAGAGCTTGTGTTATGGGTACTAGATGACTGATATACTTAATACAATACATTACGTATATAGATACTTTTTATTATACATAGAAAATACCCAGAACACCCGGAATAAATATTTGCAGATCGTACAAACATTTATCCCAAGGCGGGAATCGAACCCGCAACCTTCTGCGTCGCAGGCGGACATTCGCCCGCCGCGCCACATCGGTCGTCAAGGGGGCTAGACGGAAAAAATTCTTACGAAAAGTTGTCACGACACTTTTTGCTATAGTAAGCTATTGTAAGCTGTGCGGCGTCGCATGTTTCTCTGTCTGTCTCTCTCTCTCTTATAGAAAGCAAGCCAGATATTTTCATTTCTATTTCGGATTGAACTTCGTTCCATCCGGGTGTCCCTTGACACCTCTCAAGTTTTTATTCGTGCGTTAAATATAATGTTGGTATTGCAGATGGCTTTAGCCGCCGATATTTTACTTGATCATTAGGTTGAAATGAATATGTTGTGAAATGATTGGAACAGACGTGAATGACTTTATTCGGTGTCCAATTATCGCTTCTTTGTATGAGTTGTAACCATACATTTTTCATCTTTTCTTCTTTGGGAAATCTAAAACAATGATTATGGATGGTAAAATCATCGACATTATTACTCATCGATACAATTTACTACATCACTATGATTAAATTATTTTGGTTGTAATTATCGTATGAAAACTTAATAAAACAGGTGGAAATGTATGTGCAAACTGGAGTCAACATAATTTACAAAGATATTCTGAGCATTTGGTTCTATAAATAACACAAATTTTCCAGTAAAACTCACAAATGGAAAGATAGCGACACATCCTCATTTTCGCATCGTTTTCTACTTGAATCACAATCTTCAACTACACATGGCATTTTATACACACATTACGCTCCTTTTTTTGGATATATTACGTTGTTTTTGAGTGATCTAATGCATTATTTTCAAATATATTATAAAAAATACAATAAATCGTCCGGGAACTTTCACAGAAATGTCAACGCGACATTATTATGATAGTTCTTACCTATCTGAAAGCAATAAGGTCGTTCATGAGTTTTTAATTTACAAGTATGATATTTTTCGAAAAGTGTAAAATGGCACTTCCGTCATTTCAAACGATGGACAATGTACTGAATAACTCTAAAAATTGAATTAATGAATGTATATGCGCTATTTTCTCACATCTTGACGTTGTCGTAAGCGAAAAGAGCATAAACTAGTGTATTGAGTTGCTATTATAGCTGCATTTCTACTGCTTTAGTCCATATTCTTAGTGCCTGCACTTCCCGCTGATAAAACTTAGCTCAACTCCAATCAAAGTTAGAACTCCGCTTTCTAGAATAGGCACCGATAGCTTAGTCGAACTACTAATTTAATGTAACTACCTACTTATACCTACATCCATCGTAGTAGTATTAGAAATATTTTATTAGTAGTAGAGCTTTTACTGAAAGGCTTATCTGGGGTAGTATTACCATCATGCCTCATTCTGCCACCAAGAAAGCTGTGTTTCGGTTTGAAAAGTCCACACCGTTAACCCGTGTCGGTGAAAATACAGGGACATGCTGTATAACTCAGATCGAAGGACGTAAAGCACT
Organism: Electrophaes corylata; assembly: GCA_947095575.1. Taxonomy (NCBI): domain Eukaryota; kingdom Metazoa; phylum Arthropoda; class Insecta; order Lepidoptera; family Geometridae; genus Electrophaes; species Electrophaes corylata. The sequence continues at coordinate 8,320,525 of OX352711.1, read as the reverse complement.
GCATCATAGGGTACCTGCTTGTTCCATCAGCAAGTTACAAGAAAAGACATCGCTATAATGTCAGGTAAACCTTGGAAAACTATCAATAAAATGTAGTGTAAATACAGAGATTGACTCTGCTACTAAATAATAAAATAAGCACCTATACAACGTATTCTAAAATTGTAGAAAGGTTGTTTGGGAATAATCTATTACAAACTAGACTAAGTACCTATTTGTTCCGGGTCAGAGGACGAGCAGAATCAGTAATTTAAAGTTAAGGAATCGATAAAAAACTCACCAATGAAGGTTTTAGGTACCTACCAATCTATTGTCAATAATTTGCTCGGGGACCAGGGGGCTGTACGCAGCGAGAATCGTCCAATATTGATGAGAATTCGGGTAATGACGGATGCTTTCAATAATACATCAAAAGCTGGAATTTGTAATCAATTTGGTTTGAGCGTCGGACTAATTGAAATGGAACTGAACAATATTATACCTACTAGCGTTTTTTCTATAGCAACGGAGAGCCAATTATAGGTTTTCATATATAGACACGTACCTATATAGAAATCAGTTTAGATACAGTTGCTAGTTGTGAAAGTCATATCGTAGTCGACAATTTGTCAAACGTGATGAAAGTTGCTAGTACTATTACGTAAACTTGTTTTATTTGCTACTAGCGGCCCGTCCCGGCTTCGCGCGGGTTTTAGTGAGGATCTCTAATTAAAAAAAAATATAATATAGCCTATGTCACCCGTGGATAGTGTAGCTTTCCAACGGTGAAAGAAATTTTTAAATCGGTCGTTTAGTTTCGGAGCCTATTCAATGCAAACAAACAAACAAACCAACAATCAAATCTTTCCTCTTTATAATAAATATATTAGCATAGATTATCCTTTTCCGGACGAGAATAAATCTAAAAACAAAAAACGATAGAAATTGGTCCAGCACAAAAATCATAAAAATTGGTCCAGCCGTTTTTGAGTAATAAGTGATGTAACTAACACGACTTTCCTTTATATATATAACTAGCTGACCCGTGCCCACTTCGTTGGGCGGTAAACATTTTTACAAAGGTACTATGTAAAAATAAAGATGCACGGTGGCGCTATTACATAAGTACTGATGATTGTAGTCATTATAAAATAACTGAAGTAGTACTCGGCGTCGCCAACAGATAGTGTTAATAGATGGTATACGGCATAATATAGCGGCCACTCGCAGTTTCGCCCGCATGTCAGATTTTTCCCGTTCCCAATATTCCCTAAAAATTATAATACTATACAGCTTATATAATATATAGCCTATATCCTATTCCAGATTACAATCTATATTTATTCCAAATTTAATCCAAATCGGTCCACTGGTTAGAGCGTGAAAGGCTGCGCGCGATATTGGGCAGTACCTACTTGGACATTTTCGATTTTTTCTAAAATAAAAGTAGCCTAAGTTACTCCTTATTACATTAGCTATCTGACAGTAAAAGTCCCGTCGAAATAGGTCCAGCCGTTCTAGAGATTACCCGGAACAAACAGACAGACAAAAATTGTAAAAATGCTATTTTGGTATATGTGCCGTATATACATACATTCATATGCATGTAGTAAAAAGCGGTTATTTTAATATTACAAAAACTCTGAGAAGAACTTTTGCGTAGGTGTAGTTTCTAAAAAAAATCGCACGAAAATTTAGACTTCGCACACGACCGCTCGCGTCTGAGCCGCGCGGGTAGGTACCTTACTCATAGATCTAAACTCCCATCCCGCACGCGCACCCACACCTTGGTGACGCTCACTTCGCAACGGGCCGTGCAGCAGAAATCGTAATATTTTAATTTCGCTATAACTTCAAAATCAAACGCCCAATTTTAATCATTCAAAGACCAAATATTATCTACATGAACTGTACTTAGTGATAAAATAATTTATTTCGATAAGGATTAATAGAATGAGTAAAATAAATGCGTTTAAATGTAGTCCAAAAAAAATTCAAGATTTTTAAATAAAAAAATGGTTGTTGGGCCTCACTCGACATAGATAGGTATAGTGTGTCGCGGACTTTTTTGTAGGTATTTATAAGATCTACAATTATTTAGAACATTTTATGGTTCTATCTTTTATAGTTTAGGCAGCGTACGCAAAATAAGTAACTTTTCTGGTCGATTTTTTACACCTTGTGTCCGAAAAACACAATTATTCTATTTTTTCCAAAATAAAATTTAGCCTATGTTACTCGTGGATAATGTAGCTTTCAAATGGTGAAAGAATTTTTCAAATCGGTTCAGTAGTTTCGGAGCCTATTCAATACAAACAATTATTATATATTATTATATAGTATATAGTATGATCAAAGAATTCTCTGTTCAGCCGCTGTCTAGTTGAACTAGGGTTGCCAACCGTACTATATGCCGTTTTAGATATATATAGTACGCGAAAATACTATATTTCAGTACAATAGATAATGTTTATATTTTGTAACACTAAAACTAGTAAAAAAACTGAACGCGTCCCTGTCATAATTCGCTCCTATTGGATATTTATACACAACATCATCTAGCCACAAACTAAGCATAGCTTGTACTATGGGAACCAGATGACTGATAGAATACTTACATACTTTTTTGTAAGTAAATATATACTTAGAATACAATGTACCACCCAGGCAGAGAACTGACTCTATGTTCATCACACAAATATTTGTCTTCGGTGTGGATCGAACCCACAACACAGAAGGCAGAGCTACTACTACTGAGTTGTGAGGGATCATTTTAGATGAGACAAGATTTTTACTTTGTCTCAGTAACTTAGCTAGAAAAAACCTTTTTATGTGACTAAGTCTTACCATGGAAGTGTGCATAAAAGGCTTCCGGCTTTTGCCCTGATATACTTACATCTCATAATAATAAGCAAACTACCTAGCATAATCACGGCCGACTTCGTACGCATGAAGCTATTTTCATAATATCTTTAACCATCGCTGCACCACTTTAGTTTACCTGCTTTATACATTTCAGGAATTCCTTAGTGGGGTGAACTAAGGAATTTCTGAAATTCAACGCATTAAGACAAATACACCCCGAAAATTTCAAGTCTCTACGACAAGTGGTTTAGCCTGAATATTGTTTATAATGTCGTCAGTCGAGACAAAGATTGCTAAAATTGTTATAAATAAAGTATGAATAAGAATTATATGAAGTTACAGGCACATGAGGCGTAACACCTGCATGTCTCAGGTTAATGGACGCAGAGCATTGTAAGGCACGATTTTATCGATCGTGACCTGCTAGGTAATACTTTGTTATAGGTGATGGTAACCACTTAACATCAGGTGGGTCATATGCTTGTTTCACCAGCAGTAACAAAAAAAGCAGTTTTTAAACTGATCATCAATCTCTTGACTGTACATACAAACGATTTTTTAATAAACGCAAGGAAACATGTTTTTTAGTAAATGATACAAGGTTGTATGTATAAAATATAACATTATTTTATTTCATGATTCCATTATAAAATTCAATTTCCTATAAAATATTTAGTAAATAATTTCATAAAAGAAACAGTTCATTGTTATATAATACTAAATCGCACTTATTGCTTAAATCTATCTCAGTTTTAATACAAATAATAATTACGATGTAAGAAAATATTTTCCTAAAGAAAATAGGAACAAAGGGCACCCAGGCCTTTAGAAATATGTAATGTTTTGTGGTGGTCCGTAATCAAGCTTTACGTCATCCTTCTTTAGTGTTAATTCTGGCCTAAAATTAAAGAAAACATCTGTTATTCTTACTGGATATTATCGATATAAAAACTAGAAGAGATTACTAGCAAAATGCGTGAAGTTATTTTTTTATACAAACTTCAACCCGCTGTACCCGTTTAGGGGTTGAATTTCGTGAATTCCTTTCTTAGTACACCTCTTCGCACCAAGATCAATATACCCAGAAAATTTCAAGTCTCTACGACTAGTAGTTTAGGCTGTGCGTTGTCTATACGTCAGTCAGGACAAAGAATCTTATAATTGGTATAGATATGGATATATATATTTAGTTATTCATAAATAGGTTAATTTCAGATTCTTTCACGTAGTAAAACTCCCAGCATAACTCTCCCCAAAGCCGGTTGTGCGACTATTGAGCTTAAAAATACATAGTATATTATTTTTACCGTAGTCTCTAGCAATTCATATTATGAAAGCCTGTCCTACAAACATCGAAATAGTGAGAGGGTTGAACCTTTTATAATGTAGCTCAGTTTATTTTTCATATTTAAACTAGTCGCTAGCGAGTATAGTCTGGGAAAACTCATGGTACCAAGCGCAGATCCACCGTTGTGGGCACGATTAGCATGCCCACAACCCTAATAGACCTGTGACGATGATACTTGGTACGTTCAGGTTCAGACGCTTCCGAGCAAACTGTGCAAATCTTGGTCAGGGCGTCATATACTCGTATTATTATTTTGTAAGCATATCTTTTGTAGAAATGTGGTAAATGATCATGACTCCGACTCGCACTTTTCGGCCGATTTTCGGATGGCTGTGACCACAACCTTTTTTGAAGGCTGGATCCGCGCCTGCACACAACGTTTTTCAGTATAAGTCGTTATACTACAAAATTGAGATAGGAGGGCAATTTCAGGATAAATATCCTGATTAGAATGACCTTAATTATAAAAATAATATCCTAGGAAAAAAAATCTTAAAACGATTGCTCTCTTAACAATGGGTAACGAAAAACAATGACAATATATTTTAAGCAAAGACCGGCCCGAAGGGTACCGAAGTCCTCCGGGTTAATAAAACTCTTTCGGGGCGTCTGGTCTGAGTATTTGACTCAGCGAATTAGCATTGTTCGTTAGTATCGTTTGCAACGGTCTGTAGATAGCTCAAATGTTTTATATGTATTTTGTACATACCAATTATAAATACTTGTATAAGCTGTAATTTTCTTTGTAAATATGTAAATATCTTTGTATGTTTAAAGTTATGTTTTAATATTTTAGTTTTAAGTAATGTTTAAAAGTGTGAGGTTAGTACTTACAGTGTTATTTCCACAGTTTGTTGTTGAACTGAAACAAAAAACAGAACTTAAGAGACGATAATCGCTTTGACCGAGAAACTCAGGACAGAGGACTTTAGTGACTTCTTAATGAAGTTTCAGAGAAAGATCGTTGTTAATTAAACTGAAATACTAAACTGTATAGATATACCGTAGATAGGTAGAGATCTAAAGGTGCGTGTAAATGGTCTTGTTTTGTGACAGTCATCATCATCAGCCTAAATATGTCCACCACTGGTAATAGTTTTGCTGTAGTAGTAGTAGTCGTCGTAGTAGGTAGTCGTAGTAGTAGTAGTAGAAGTAGTAGTAGAGCTCTTAGTAAAAGGCTCGCCCGAAGAAGTACTATCACCTGTCTATGCCTATTTTTGCTGCCAAAAAAAGCACAGTAATAACACTTCCCCGTATGCACCCTTCACAAAGAGCACTATTACTACTATAATATTTGTCAATATCTATTTATTTTTAATCCTTCTACATGCACCCTTAGCACGTTTAGGTAGAAATATCGGTGCGTTGGGTAATCCTGTGAATGGGGACTACGGACAGTGATTGATTGAGTAGGTACGCGTGACTGTGCGTATTTTATATACATTTCAATGTTATTTACAAAAATATGTTCACAGCTGGAGAGTAAATGAGATTGACACGATTTTCTGAAGGCAAAGCTCGGTCTGCGAATAGATATATTGGCACAGAATTCCGAGCGCGATAAATCGGGGCCTAATCCTATCGGGGACTAATCTTATTAGGGAATCGTGGATCCCTTCATCGTTCTCATCATTCAATATGTTAATAATATAGAAGTGACAGAAAAAGTGTAGTATAATAATATAATAACGCTGGACAATCCACACAGCATTATCTAGCCCCAAGCTAAGCAGAGCTTGTGTTTTGGGTACCAGATGACTGATATACTTAATACGATACACTACATACATAGATATTTTTTATTATATATAGAACACCCAGAACTCCCGGAATAAATATTTGCAGATCGTACAAACATTTATCCCAAGGCGGGAATCGAACCCGCAACTTCTTGCGTCGCAGGCGGACATTCGCCACATCGGTCGTCAAGCGTTTTCGTATACTTTTAAATGAATCCTAGAAAATAAATCCTAATATAGAAACGTATGCCAAAAGAGTACACGCATCTGAAATAAGAATGTTGAGATGGATGTATGGAGTGGCGAGTATGAACAAAATAGGGAAATTATTAGCATAATATAGAAAAGTGCATTGATTTAGGCATGACTTTGTGGAAATCTAATTTGTTTATTTATTTAAAAAAAAAACACAATTTCGACTTACAGCACTAACAAAAGCGCCCAAAAGTTATAAACTGTGCACTTATCACTAATCATAAAAGTAAAACTAATACATAAGGCATACAATTGAAGCTAAAAATGTTACTGTATAATGAAATATTACAAGGTACATCATGGGGGAAGTCTGTGGTATGTCCAAATACATTTGGTACATACTCATATTTGGTAGTAGTTGGCATTTCGTATTATTCCATATCTTGCCCTTCACTGGCACTAATCCTACAGCGCCTTCAAGAAAATTAATATTTTAATTAAAAGCAAGCGTAATCGAAAAATCGACTAATGTATACCATTACAAAGGAAGTATACATTACAAAGGAAGTACATTAGTGTATTTTTTAAATAAATAAAATAAATTCGATTTCCACAAAGAATTTTGAGTTAAACTCTTTTTGTATATAGTTTCTACAATAAATTTCATTTTATTACATTCCAAGAAAAAAATATAAAATCTTACCCATATGTGGTATAGATTGCTGTATAAGTCCGGAACTATCAGTGAAGTATATCGACTGGTTCGACTGACAATAGCTTTTATTCGGGTCCACATCGATGTAAGCCGCTTGTATAATCTGCGTCGGCTGAGTTAATATGATTTCGTGAGACTGCCATTTGTCCATCTCAGTGGGCTCGTGTATCTACAATAAATAATAATATAAATACTCACATACATTTGACACAACGCCATCTAGCCCCAAACTAAGCAAAGCTTCGGGAACCAGATGTCTGATAAATATAGCATCACGATTTTAATCCCCAAACACGGTTAATATTGAAAATATCTACTCGTTTTCGTGCCTGTAATTTCACCGGTACCCACAGCCTTCAAACCGGAACACATCAAACTGTTTGGTGGCAGAAATAGAAAATAAATAATAAACAAACATAAGAATCTTTGTCCTGACTGAATGATTGACTGACTGACGTATAGACAACGCACAGCCTAAACTACTAGTCCCAGAGACTTGAAATTTTCAGGGTATATTCGTCTTAGTGCATGAGGAGTATTAAGAAAGGGATTCCAGAAATTCAACCCCTAAGAAAAAAAGTGGGGATTGAAGTTTTTATGAAAATAATTTCACGCGGACTAAGTCGTGCGCGTTTTAATTAGTTAGTAATAATATTATTTGGATGTTACCTTCTGCATGCGTTCGACAAGCTTGTAGGAAGGCTCGCCGCCTATGTAGTCTCGTTTCGTGCGGTTGTGGGAACGTATCTCGTGTTTGCGGAGATCCGATCTATGGGAAAATGCATGTTTTTGATCTCATTTTTATGGCGCTTGTAAACACACTAAAAATAGCGCTTTACAGTTTCATGGCAATTTACAGTTGCAATTTTATAGCTTACCTACATTGTTAGAATCGCGGAAAGTCAGTGGATGGAAAGGGCTCAAAATCTTAATTCCTGGAAACGTATGGGGGTAACTATGTCCAGAAGTGGACTTCTATAGGCTGTTGATGATGTTGATAATGATGATGGCTTATGTAAATAACTCGTAAGTGGGATAATCATACAATTGCAGCTTTGAGTTGACATCCTAAAGAAGTAGATACGACAAGTATATTGATGAGATACAGTCTAGTGACAGTCGGACAGACAGACAGACAGACAGCGGAGGTTTTAGTAATAGGATCCCGTTTTACCCTCTGGGTACGGAACCCTAAAAACGGTAGCAACCAAGCCTAAAGTTTCTTGCCGGTTTTTCTAGGTTTGGTCGCGAGGAAATGGCGCTTAGATTCACCTTCCTTTAATTCGTTTCAAGATGATTCTTGTGCATATTACAGACTAACCTATAAGCGATCGATATTAGAGAGATTTCTAAAGGTTGACAAACGTGGGAAAGGAATACAAACAATTCGGGGCTAAATGGAGTACGACAACACTGTAGATTAATCAATGAATCATTTACCTATAGCAGAAGTCTCGTCCGCAGAAGTTGCAAGTATGCTTAATGTTCATGTGTGCGGCCCCTTGATGTTCACGAAGAGCCGCGTGAGTCCGGAATGCTTTCTCGCACAACATGCACTGTTAAACAAATAATAATAATAATAATGCTGGACAGTCCACACAGCATCATCTAGCCTCAAGCTAAGCAGAGCTTGTGTTATGGGTACTAGATGACTGATATACTTAATACAATACATTACATACTCGTACATAGATATTTTTAATATAATTAATATTTTTTGACGGCCGATGTAGCCCAACGGGCAAAAGTCCGTCTGCGACGTAGGAGGTTGCAGGTTCAATTCCCGCCTTGGGATAAATGTTTGTGCGGTATACAAATATTTATTTTCTATGCATAATAAATTTTTAATAATTTTGAACATTTCAACTTCTCTAAAAACGTCTCTTATAACTAAAGTTACTATAGCTATAAAAGTAAAGTTCAAGTCAGTTACCTTAAACTGTTTTTCCTGGTGAGTGAGTTTGTGTTTATTTAAGTTGGACGGATTGACGAAGGTAGCTGGGCACTGCACACACTTGTATGGCTTCTCGCCCGTATGAGTCCGCATGTGCATCACCAGGTAATACTTCTGTTTGCACTTGTACGGACAGAGATCGCAGAAGAAATTGAATGTGTCCGAGTGTACCACCCTGTAATAGAAATTATAGATAATTTATCATAACACTAGCAAAACACAGGCGACTTTGTACGCGTGAAGTTATTTTCATATAAACTTCAAGCTAGGGGTTGGATTTCGGGAACTTTCTTAGTACACCTCTACGCACAAAGACGAATATACCCTGAATATTGGCTGTGCGTTGTCTATACTGTTGACTAAGTCAGTCAGTCAGTCAGGAGAAAGATTCTTATGGTATAGATCAAAACAAGTTTGGTGAAATTGGAATTCCAGTTGGTACTGTAGCTTCATAATAAAATCATCAGGCTGAAGCCCACTGCTAAGCATAGCCCCTTTACATCTCCAGGAAGAACAATTTTGAATTATTTCTAGCCACCAATTTCCTGCGATCTTTAATTTCGTCTGTCCATCGGATAGGGGTCCTGTGCTAAGTAGTGGCCTTTCTTAACGTTTTATTATCGGTTCTACGAGCTTTGTTTCCTGCCCATTGTCACTTCAATTGTGGATAGACGTTTCACAAATATAATAGTAAACACTTACATGTGATTCTTCAGTCTGGCTAGCACTGGGAACTCCTTGCCGCAAGTCCCACAGCGGTGGCTGACCACTTGCTTGTGAATGATACGCATGTGCTGGCGGATGCTGACCACCAGTTGTCCACAGATATCGCATGCTCGTCGCATACACATCCGATCTCGACGGTGTTCTGCCAGTAACTCCTAGAATATACAAGGTTTTATATAGTTAAGGAAAAATATATTTAATATACCAACAACACACATAACTACTACTTACTTAAAGAAACTATACAAAGAAATTGAAATAGCTTGCATAAAGAATACAAATAAATAAAACTGAATACTTGTTTGTATTTTTTTTTCTTTTATCCAAGGTTGGTATCATATTAGGTGGTCTAACGTCTGATCTAACGTATTTCTTGCAGACAAATAGGCCTGCTTGATATAGCTTATAGATAGAACAATATAGATCCCAAACAGAAAGTTTTCAGGCTGAGCCAGATGTGACTGAACAAAACTTTATATAAGCCTGGTATTTCACTAGCACCCATATACCATTAAAATCAGTAAACAGCAATGGGGGTCAGGAATTTTCACTCTACTGTACTGTACAGACGTTAAAATATATCGTAAGTTAAACTCCAACTTATGAAATCAATCGAATCAAATATAAATCGAATAAATTATTTTTAAAAAAAATGAAATCAAACTTATGAAGAAAAAAATTGCATGGCAAAGGTTGCCTTGTACAACTTTTACTACATCAAACCAGAAACTAGTACTTTAATTTTTACGAACCTTTCCAGTGAAAGTCATATCACATGATGCACATTTGAATTCCTTCCCTTTATTGGGCTTCTTCTTTTGCCTCACTTGCTGTAGTCTCGCTTTCTCTTCTTCAGCCTTCATCCTTGCTTGCTTCATCTCATGCAGTATCAAATGGAAATCATGCTTTGAGTATGGATAGGAGTGGATTGCTGGATCTCCTAAAAATATCAAGCATGATAAGATGTTTACCAGGGATATTTTAAAGACACCTTTTCTTTTAGTTAGTTAACCGCTGGATAATCAAGGTTCTCGAATAGCAACCATGAACCAGAACAAGAAGCTTTGAGTGCCCTCGTACTCAATGGACTGATGACATTGTTAGAAAAGCGGGAAATCGTTGGATAGAAAAGGCCCAAAATCGTTTTTACTCAAAATGTATGGGGGAGGCCTATGTCCAGCAGTGGACTTCTACAGGCTGTTGATGATCATGATGATGATGTTTTTACAGTTGTCTAGGTCTAGTTGACAAGCGGTACACACATTTTATTTAGGTAAAAGATAGTGTTACCCATAGGATTAAGGATTGTCTTGAATCTTTTTTCAGATGATTGACATGTTTTCTTGAACTCCATTGCAACACTAAGCTTGTCGATACAACTTGTGCAAATGTACTTGGGTAAGGAATCATTCGACTCAATCTGAAATAATAATAACACTAGTTAGTTTTTATAAAAGTTATTAGCATTTATAAATTGCAATTGCTGTTGGAGTTTGTTCCTGTGGAATGCAAGTTGTTCCTATGACTTATTTCTTTGAGGTACCTACCCAAATTCGGAGCACTAATGAAATATAGCAATTGGACATTAATAAGTTCTTACTAAGTTGTGGGTAACTGGACAACTTATTTATTTTAAATATAAATGGTAGGTACTTACAGAAACATTAGTAACCATGCAAATAGCAAGACAAATGCTGATTCCATTGAGTTTTTCAGTAATTGGTGTACAACCATCTCGTCCACATACTCGGCATATCAATGCTTTAGCCAGGGGGATGTTATGATGGCTGAAAATCAAAATACACATGAATCTTTCTTATTATTAACTCTAGGATCGAGAAAAGAGAGAGGTCGCCATATGAGAATCTAGTCTTCAGAGGTTGTCAGTTCGTGGACATTATAAGAGTTAAATAAGTACCTACTAATACTTGTTTACTTTAATGTGTATAAAGTGTGTGTGTCGTGGTGATCAATAAAAAGTTAGTAATACTAAGGCTATTGGCTAGGTCGAAAAACATTGTTATGAGATAGCACGTAGGATAGAGTACAACTTCATGGGAAAAATAAATTATTTTACCCTTCTGAAAACATTTTCTGCCAATGATCATTGCTGATGTTTTCATGTTCCAGATTGGTGTGAGTCGGATATTGAACTCTGTTCATCCTCGACAGCATTGATTTGGTCACGTATACCGCCATGGTTATATTAAATTGCTAATGCATTTTCTAATTTTGATGATTGCATGATATCATCCTATACTGAAAAACAAAACTGTATCCAGTTTTAAGATACCTGCAAAGAAAAGGAACACTTCGTAAAATGTTATAGCAATAGCCAACTTCTTCTCACTAAAAAAAATCTCATAAAAAATTGCTCCTGTACAAAAACACAAAACAAAACAAACAAACAAAACGAAACGAACCCAGCCAGAGAAGAGGGATCCAAGAATGTACAGCCATTGAATTTACAGCATAATGTACAATGTCCGTCTTGCGGTCTGACCATAGAGTAACTTTTATGGTCTGACCGAAGTGACCGATTTACCAATTTGTATTCTGTGACTCTATCGTTGTTACTTGTTGTTGTTTTGCTGTGCCTATTTAATTTATTTCATTTCGCCCAGTGTTTGCGGGAGTAAAGTAATTTTTGTAGCGTCAGGTCAGCAGTGTTGGTAAAATTATTCAGCTAAAAAGATATCTGTTTCCAAAAACAAAAAAAAACTGCATTATACAAAATCCTAATTTTTTTAGTTAGGTATCGTATGTACAAACTACGATGACTTCGCTCCTGCTATTAAAATCCATGCTGATGGCTAGTGCTCTAACCAAAAGCAAAAAGAAGAAAAAGAAAATTGTATTAAAACCGTACGTACCTACCTACTAGTCTTACAAGCTTGCATGTAAATTAATTATGCTTGCAATATTAAACCTTCAGTTATCTCAGTTACATATTCAAGCTGACAAAATATTGACATAAAAACTATTCTTCGATCACTTGTATTTTTCAGGAAACCAGTAGAAAAACTATGCAAAAGTCTGAACCTGAAGTGTAGAATTTGTGATGAAGAAGATGGTGAAATACCAATATTCAATAATTTTGTTCATCCTAAATTATCTGAAGAAATTCTTAATTTCTCAGGCGTACAGGTAAGACAACAACATACCTTTTTTAGCACATTCTAGTCTTATTTAAATAATGCTATCAGGCTAGAATTCTAGGTTTGACTTTTTACTTTAATTTGAATGGCCTTGACAACTCAGTAGTAGCTCTACCTTCTGTGCTGTGGGTTGTGGGTTCGATCCCCACCAAGGACAAACATTTTTGTGATGAGCATACATGTGTATTCTCTGTCTGGATGTTATATTGTATTCTATGTGTATTTACAAAAAAACATTAAGTATTCTATAAGTCATTTGATTCCCATAGTACCTACAAGCTATGCTTAGTTAGGGGCTAGATGATGTTGTGTAAATAATGTCCACAAATATTTATTAAATTTTATTATATACTGCATGTTAATAGTTTATTCTTATTGCTAGATGGAGGACTCTGATGACTTAAGGAAACACATGTGTCAAAACTGCTTGAATCTCCTCAATGGGTGCATTAAATTTAGAGAGATGTGCCGGAAAACTAACAAGAAGATCATTGAAATGAGTATCAAGAAAGGTAACAAAACTATTTTAAAGGATTTTAGTTTTATGGTGATTCTGCCCATTTTTTGTGGTGTTTTTGGTCCTGATTCTGTATACTTAATATTTCTTAACTTTTAAATTTATATAGAGATAACATGGTAGGGGAAAAAAAACACTTGACTGTCAAAAATTTTGATATTTTTGAAGTTATCCTTTCCTTTTTGAAGAAGATTCTATGTGTGCAGTAAATTGCATGCTGTTGAAGTTATATCAGAACATGGAAGATGTCCTAGGTTCTGATCTCACACATAAACCCAGATGATAAATGAGCAATTGATTACTTAAAAAAATTACCAAACTGAATCAAAGTTATTGCAACATTGTGTGATAGAGATGGGTATTTGTCCATTTAACATAAATAGATGCTTAATACAGCCTAAGTCCTTATTGCTTAATAACCATTGTAGCTGTCATCTTAATATAATCGCTAAAAACTGATTTGTGTCAATCTTTTTTACTTTTTTCAGAAAAAGACATGGTAGTCGGTGTTATAAAAAAAAACAACGATTCTACAAAAAGCAATGAAGTGGACCATTCAGCCGATAGTGACAGCTCTTACAACATCCCTTCACCAAAATTTATTGACAAATGCACAAAACATTACTGTAAATACTGCACAAAGGTCTTTTATGACATTGTAAGTTCATATTGCTACAGCCTGAAACTACCTCTCCTATTAGATAAATTTAGCAAGTGGATGGTACATTACTTGTTTAACAAAAAAGGGTGTGGTTTGGAGGCTGAAACAAAGTCGATTCAACATTGTTTTCTGTGACAATGGACAGACCTCCATAGATTAATAATTCTTAACATGTTAAACATAGGGGAGGGCTATGTCCAGCAGCGGACTTCTACAGGCTGATGATGATGTGTTAAACATTTTTAATAATGTTAAACGTCGCATATGTAACATACTTGACAATGTTGACATTTTTATTACATTGAGCGACATCGATAACTCGATTGCCAAGTAATGGTGGTGGCCACTCAATGTAACTTAGATATTGGTACAATATGTTTACGTTATGAATGTCAAATAAATATTTTTAGACATTTTTACTCAACATGATAGTCCCAAAGTAAGCATAGCTTGTACTATGGGAACCAAATGACTGATAGAATACTTATGTACCTATTTTTTTTTTGTAAATATATGCCTACACTTCACACAAATGTTTGTCTTTGGCGAGGATCGAACCCACAACCTACAGCACAGAAGGCAGAGCTACTATTAACTGAGCTGTGAGGCTAGTCAAAATGTTTTAGTGCTCATGTTTTTCCAGGTTTCATACAGGATACATACAAAACAAAACCACAAAGATGAACTTCCCTCACGAAAGAAAAGTTTTCTTTGCGATGTTTGCGGTAAAACTGCAAATTCTAGAGCAAATTTACTAGTACACAAGTATGTATGTAGTTTTATCTTACTATATACTTACTTCACTGAAGTTATGACACACACACACCTCCACACAATCCTAATCATGATTTCAAGACCATGATAATATCAGTTTCTTTCTCTGGTTGCAGTAAAAATATCACACTTTTCACCTGTACTTAAAACCTTAAAGGCGCGATATGCCGGTTTTGGTAGTAAGTACCTTCGGCCCTCTGGGCTATCGCGACTCGTGCCTAGTAACGTAAATATTTTTCCAGGAATATCCATGAAAATATATTTCCATTCAAATGTGACAAATGTCCATACAAAGGCCGCTCCCAGGATCTCCTGAAAACGCATAAAATGTCACATCTGTCGGAGTCTGAGTTGCCGTACAGATGCACACAGTGCCCGAGAGCCACAACCACGGCCAGTAATCTTACCAGGCACATGCGGAGCGTACATTCCAGGGCGAATGAAAAGCTCTCTAAAGCAAACAAGGTAAATAATGACCAATACATTTTTCAGGACCACACATGAAAACATATTTCCGTACAAGTGTGAAGATTGTCCGTACCAAGGCCGAACGCTGGATCTACTGAAAATGCACAAAAGGTCTCACCTGACCGAGGATGAGCGGCCGTACAGATGCCCGCACTGTCCGAAAGCGACCACTTCCGCCAGTAACCTCTCTAAGCACATTCGAAATGTGCACAGCATTGATAAAACTCACAAGGTAAAACACACTGAAATGAAATAACCTCATAGCAAAGCTCGATTCTCCTTGTATTCTACGGTAGACCACCCTTCACAGCTCTTAGACTCAAGATGCTTGAATTTGAGGATGAAATTATACGTAACGTACCTATTTATAAGTTAAACTTTATTTTGGTGAATAAATGATTATTATTATTAAATTACAGGCACATGATGATGGCTTTACGCCTATATGCCTTAGGTTGATGGACACTGAGCAGTATGCACTGCGTAGGGCACGTTCATAAAGAGCGTGACCGTGACCTATGAGTCAATACTTTTTAATAAGCAATGGTAACCACTTAGCATTAGGTGGGTCATATGCTAGTTCCGTCAGCAAGTTGTATGAAAAAAAAACTAAAGATACCGCCTTGTCTTGTCAGAGTAGGCAATATTATGTTCATTCTATAGCAGAAAAAAACGGCTACGGCGCGCGGCGGCTAACGGCTTTTTTGCTGTCGCTCCAGTTCTTAAACTGAATATTCCATTTTGACAAATTCGATGACTCAATATGAACCGTATCACGACCGAATAAAAGTCATAGAATCTATCCACATAGAACGATTTAGTTTTGGTGTGTTTTAGGTCTTGAACTAAATCGTATTAAGACTTCATGGTAAGGGGGCAGCCTTTTCATCAAGTCTCAATAGGATTTGGCAAGGGAGCTGTAATGGTTTGATGGTAAAAATTCTGAGTCTGGTTTTTCTTTTTCAGTGTGAATATTGCGATAAATCATTTTCTTTCCAACATGACATGAAGAGGCACATTAGAGATATACATCTAAGACAGAGCACTGTTGAATGTGAAATCTGTCTTAAGAAATTTAATACTAAGTAAGTAACAAATCATAAAAGTGGTTTCGTAGTAACTGCATTTGCAAATAAAAAAAAGAAATAGCTTTACGATTTATTCCCCGGCACGGTAGATATCCCGATCTCTTAGTACCAAGAACTCGAGATTCTTTGAGGATATCTAAGGTAGGTAGCTAGAGGTACTTCCAAATATTACATTTGGTACACAGTATACAGTAGTTTGTATTCCTTACGTGACAGGTTGCAAGCCCATCACTGCTGCTAGAATACTTACTGATCACGATGTTTTGCGCACATAAATTTTTCGATAGAAAAATCCATTGATGCACGACCGGATTCAAACCCGCGACCTTATGATCAGAAGGCGGGTTCGCTCCCACTAGACCACCGGTGCAAACCGGTTCATTAGCAAACATCCTGTATCAAAAACATTTTGACTCCTCATCATCTCCAAACTCTGCATAGCTTGTACTATGGGATCAGATGACTGATAGACCGATAGATAGATATACGTGTTTTTGTAAATATATACTTAAAATATGTACTATATAACGCTTTATGTAGAAATTATCTGAATAACTAACGTAGTTAAATTCTGTGTGGTTTTTCAGGAAGATATTACGAGGACATCTACACAAAATACACAAACTTAAAAGTGAAAAACAAGGACGCATCCCGGCTTATTTACAAGCCCAGCTTGACGAGTCATGTGAAAATAACGGTGATATTAATATTAATGACAATGAACCCGAATTCATAATGTAGAAAGCTAAAGTGTTCATAATGGTATATTGTGTACTAGTGAAGCAAGTTCTTCGTCCGAGTGAAGTTATTTTAATACAAACTTCATCCTCCGCTGTACTCGTTTAGGGGTTGAATTTCCGGAATTATTTTCTTAACTCACCTCTACGCGCCAAGATGAATTTACCCTGAAAATATCAAATCTAAACGATCAGTGTTTTAAGCTGTGTATTGTCTATATGCCAGTCAGCTAGAACGATTCTTATTAATCGTATAGATATAGGTTTACCTGTAAGTAATTAATAGTGGTTCAAAATAAATTAAGTTCTCAAGATACTTCATGACAAAAATAGGTGGAACATGCAGATGGCCCACCTAATGTTGTACGGTTACCTCTGCCCGTAATTGTAACAAATCACTCTGAGACTTAATTATAGGTGTTAAGTCTTCAAGTTATTTATTATCTGTAATCTATTATTGCATTAATTTTGTAATTTTGTATTACGTTTGTCATGTAAAATAAGTTGTTATTTTAGTAGGTAGGTAGGTATCTTATAACTTATCATTTTTATTTATAAGCACTAAGCTATGTACTTTTAGTAGGAGGTACCTACTGAATAATAACATATCTTTCGTAACAAGCAGTTTGTGTTTTTCTCTTCATGATCCTATTGGTTGTTGAGCTCAGAATAGGTACTTATGTAGGTACTAGATAATAAGTAGCTTAGCTTCTTTTCCGAGCTTTGCTTAGTCTAGGCGATCTAGTTGCAAGGCAGCAAGCCACCCAAAAAAAAGAAACGCATCAGTTGGCTCGCCTTGCAACTTCGTAAGCATTTAATTCATCTTTATGACAAATACTGGAGTGTGTGAACCTGCTATATATGTGGGACAGACTAAGTAAAGGAACCATGAAGGTCATTCAGGTGAAGGAAATTCAAGTAAAAAGAGATTCGAAAGTGCAAGTCCATGCACTTTCGAATCTCTTTTTACTTGAATTTAGTGGGTGCCCATTAAAACAGTTAATAATAATAATAATAATGCTGGACAATCCACACAGCATCATCTAGCCCCAAGCTAAGCAGAGCTTGTGTTATGGGTACTAGATGACTGATATACTTAATACAATACATTACATACATAGATATTTTTTATTATACATAGAAAATACCCAGAACACCCGGAATAAATATTTGCAGATCGTACAAACATTTATCCCGAGGCGGGAATCGAACCCGCAACCTTCTGCGTCGCAGGTAGACATTCGCCCACCGCGCCACATCGGTCGTCCACAGTTGGCAACACTGTATGTAAAGAAGACGTAGGTACTTGTTATTAGCACAGAAGGTAAATAGTATTCTGCTGTATCTGTGGTTCTGTGTGGGCAAAACAAAAACGTAATTCTACAGCACAAACATTTTTGGTTGAAGGATAATAGATTCTTTGCACTTATGTATGTGAAGTGAAGGATATTTAATATATCTAGAATACTTTGATCGGAAAATTTGTACAGCTCGCTGGAGAACAACAGAGCGATGACCTCTCTTTTGCTGTGGAAGTCCCTATTGATTGATAACGGGGCAGCAAAAAGTAGGAACTTTACAGGGTACGTACCTACTACCTACCTACCCCTTGGCCAGGCAGAGATTCTCGATTGCCTACCCCATAAAATATCAATAAAAAATAATATACCTAATAATATACCTTTTTTTTTTATACCTTATAAATCGCAAGTTAGTTAAACTACCTTGCCAGCCAAATTTATTAAAACCTACTTTTCCTACTTTTAGGGAACCCAAAAAGAAGTTATGTGAAGATTTAAACTTATGCAGAATTTGTAATGTAGGAAGTGGTGAAATTCCAATAATAGATAACTTGGTGCATCCAAACATAACTGAGGAGATTTATAACTTATCAGGTGTAAAGGTAAGAACAACAGTAAGAGCCATTCAATGATTCCTATTTTGGTTATCCTGATATATGTCATATCAATTAACTTTTACATAGAACTTATTACCACCATGCCTACTCCTGCCTCCGAGCAATGTTATGGTGTTCCAATTTGTATGGTATAGATGCCACAACAACAATAGGTGCAATATTTTATAGTGGTGTGCTTTCCCAGACAAAATCTTTCAGAAAGAATAAATGCATGAAAATTCTTTATTGCACACCTGACAAACTGACAAAAACAAAAAATTAATAAATATATGTACAATGGGTGGGCTTATTGAATATTTATTCCGGGTGTTCTGGGTATTTTCTATGTATAATAAAAAATATCTATATATGTAATGTATTGTATTAAGTATATCAGTCATCTAGTACCCATAACACAAGCTCTGCTTAGCTTGGGGCTAGGTGATCTCTTTCAAAAAAGTTTTTAGTATTCATTAAATTGAAAAGGAATGATTTATCTCAATGTTTGAAATATATTTTTAAAGAAAGTTTCTATAAAAACTTATGATTCCTAGATGGAGTATACTGATGGTCAGTCCAAACACATTTGTGAAAGCTGTTTCAATCTTCTCAATGGATGCATAATGTTCAGAGAAATGTGTCGAAAGTCCAACAACATGATCTTTGAAATTAATATAATGAGAGGTAGGTAAAACATGTTTTATTAGAACTCTATATTTGAGAAACTACATTAAATCTTTGCTATTAAAAACATGCCTAACATTTCAGAAACTTATAAGAAACCAAGCTATGCTAATGAGCTCCCGTACCAAGTCGGAAAATGCATATATTATCTATGTAATGGTGTTCCTTTTACTTGTTTAGGTACGATAGTTTTTAAATCATTGAAATCGTTCCATTGGTTGCGAAGATATTACACATTTTGTACAAGCCAACCGCGGGGCGGCCGGATAGCTCATGTCAGGGAACCGTGACGTCTCGATTCTCTTTCGCCCGCGCTCGCGCTCTCCACCATTATTTTATTAAAGTTCACTCGATCTGCGCGGGTCGTGTTCTGGTTTAAATTAATTTTTTTTTAATAAAACCGCGCGGGTTCGGCGGCTAGCGCTGGGTCATTGTGACATGACGTCACAATATCTCAACGCTAGGCTGTTCGCGCGGTCAGTGAGCCTCGTTCGGTATTTTGCCCATAACCTAGTCAGTTTTGGCCGTAGAAAAAAAATTTTTGCACTTTATGTTTTAGTTTCTCAAGGCCTATAAAACTGAATTCACAGATAAAACTGTGACGGGTCCCCATTGCACAAAATGCAATGATATTGACCAACAGACAGAATGGGATAGTTCTTATAATATGCCATCACCAAACTACTCTGAGAAGTACACCAAAAGCAGTTGGACCTTTGACAAGTATACTAATTTGGTAAGTGATATCAAAAAGCTTTGATATATTATATATTTTTTTTTTACTTTGTACCTATGGATTTGAACATTATTTTTCAGGTTTTTTCCAATACAAGCCGTAGGTTACAACGCAAGGGTAAGAAAAAGGAAGCAAAAGATGATAGTACATCATTACCAATAACATGTCTATGTGATGTATGTGGAAAAATATTACATTCAAAATCAATTATGTCTCACATGTAAGTTTGTAACAGCTGCATTAAGATTGATACAATTTGTATCCGTCAAAATAGTGTCATAGCAAAGATTTTTATATTATCCCAAAAATTATTCATCATATCGTTATGAATCGTATTAGAAACATTCGAAATCTTATTTTCGTCGAGGCATTTGAATCCTCGGTGGCGAAGTTGGTATCGCATCCCCGTATCAAGGGGAAGGTTGTGGGTTCAAATCCTACTAAGTGCAGGTAAGCACTATAAAAACAAATAAACTAGTGTCATAGCATTTCACTAAACAAATACAAATACTCAGTAAATAAGTGGAGTCATCAACTGATATCATGGTTTTTGGGTTTTTGAGCTTATTGCAATACTGAGATACCATTAAAAAGTAAGTACCTATTTAATAAAATAATTTAATCTCAGTGCAGTTTACTGTATTTACTTACCTTTTAAAAATTTTAGAGTAGGTTATAACTAGGTACCTCTATTTTGGTCTGTAGCGTGGCTTTCTCACTGGGTGTGGGTGTCCCAGGAAAGCTCAAAATCAAAATAACCTTAATGCAGTAAAATGACAAGTACTCCCTTAGAACGCCATAAAAACTAGTTGATACTAGACACCAGTCACAGTTTTACGAAGCTAGAACTGCAATGAGTATGTTTTATTTTTCCAGGACTACCCATACAAAGGTATTTCCATATAGATGTAACAAATGCCCATATAGAGGCAGGACCATGGACCTCTTGAAAACGCATAAAAGAACACATTTGTCGAAAGCTGAGTTGCCATACAGATGCACAAAGTGTCCTACAGCAATGGCCGCTGCTGGTAACCTTGCTAAACACATGCGGACCATGCATGGACGCACTAGCAGCCTAACCAATAAACCTTACAAGGTCAGTCTCATCATCTCTCATTGACGGCCGATGTGGCGCGGCGGGCGAATTTCCATCTGCGATGCAGGAGGTTGCGGGTTCGATTCCCGCCTTGGGATAAATGTTTGTACGATCTACAAATATTTCTTCCAGGGGTCTGGGTATTTTCTATGCATAATCAAAAATATCTATGTATGTAATGTATTGTATTAAGAATATCAGTCATCTAGTACCAATAACACAGTTAGGTTAGTCTGACGTCTAATGGTATACCTAATTTATTTCAGTGTGCTTTATGTGAAACCGCATTTACATACAAAGCGGATATGAAGAGGCATATCATACAAAAACATCAACAATATGAACATGCGAAGGAAAGTACTATAGAATGTGAAATCTGTCTCAATCAATTTAGCACTAAGTAAGTACCGTACTAGAGTTATGAGAACAGTTGTCACTATAAAAAATCATTCCAGAAACGGGCTTGCACACTCGCTTAAAAAAATAAATAGCATTACGACTTTAGTCCCCAAGCACGGTAGACATTCTCTCAGATCTCTTAGTACCAGGTACCTTTTCCATCCATTCGTAAAAATCCATTGGTGCACGACCGGATTCGAACCTTCGCATCAGAAGCCGAGGTCTCCCACTAGACTACCGATGCTCTCGCTTAAAACAAAACAACAAAACTCCAACACTACAAAATCCATTGTAACCTTTAGGATTTGTACTGAATTAAATTGCCGGCACTTATTGTTTGTTTTTTTCACAGGCACATACTACTAGAACACCAGATTAATGTACATAAACTGAAACGCAAGATAAAAGGCTTAGGTCGCATACCTGCATATCTTAAAGCTCAGTTGGAATAACTGTTTAGATAAATAAAATGGTGAGCATGAAAATTATGTTGATGTTACCTCTATGTCTATTCTAGGTTTCGGTTCGGTTCTTCTTCTATTCGGTGTTTTTTCATTACCTTCTTTCTCTATTTACCCATTAAAAAGAGATATTATGAAAATAACATACATTGTAGAGTGATTGAGATAAAATTAATAGGTGTTTATTTGATTTCCATATTTTAATGGTTAGTTTAGTAGATACTTGGTTGGTTGGTTGGTTGGTACTTGGTTTGGTTATAAATACTTGTATTAGTCATAATTTTCTTTGTAAATAAATGGTTTAGTAGATTTATGCACTGACATTATTGGTCATTAATCAGTTTTATGTGGTCAAGAACCATCTTTCAACTACTTGCGTTAAGTATTATTCTCGTTTCTAATGAAGATTTTTATTTGCAATATTCCTCAGTTCAAGTCAAATCTTTGCTTAAAGCAGTCATGTGGTTAAAAAACTTATTAGTTTTACTTTCATATCAACTTTGTTTCAGTTTTGATCTTCCACAAAAGTGTCTGTCTGATGTAAGAATCAACAATGATCATTACAATGTCTCTGAAACCTATCACATTGGCAGTGAAGTTGTCCCAACAGATGCCCATTATGATACCTATGGAAATCTATTTTATGTAGAGTCACTTCGTAATAATGAAGGCTATCATTTTAATATCTATCTTGTGACATATGAATCTACGACACCGCAAAGGGTTCCAGGTAAAAACTTTTTTTTTACATTTTCTAAAATGCATGTTCATAAACCGACTGATGTGGCGCGGCGAGCGAATACCCGTCTGCGACGCAGGCGGTTGCGGGTTCAATTCCCGCCTTGGGATAAGTGTTTGTACGATCTGCAAATATTTATTCCGGGTGTTTTCTATGTATAATAAAAAATATCTATGCATGTAATGTATTGTATTAAGTATATCAGTCATCTAGCACCCATATGCTCTGCTTAGCTTGGGGCTAGATGATGCTGTGTGGATTGTCCAGCATTATTATTATTATAAGCGTTACTTAAAATTAAAACATTGCATAAAATTAGCCACGATCAGCAAACGAACCGAAAACAGTTTTTACGCATTTTGCACCAGTGCACCAGTGACCTAGCCTTCTGATCCTAGGATCGTGGGTTCAAATCCGGTCGTGCACCAATGGATTTTGATATCGTCAAATTTCAGTGCGCAATGAAAGTGCTCTCAAACGGTGAAGGAAAATATCGTGAGGAAACCAGATAGTATTCTAGCAGCGGCGATGGGCTTGCAACCTGTCACGCATGATGGAATACTAACTACTGCAAGATGTGGGTTACATGGTTACAGGACCATTCTTGAGTCTAAATGCGGATACAGGAGCCCAATACAATACAATACAATGTGGGTTACATACTCAAATGTAACATTTGAACATACCTCTGACTACCCCCTAGTCGTGCAATGAAGCTATTTCATCTCAATTTTTTTCTTGTCATCAGTCTGAAGGTCACTGCTTCCCTATACACATCCATGAAGAACGATTTTGAGATCCCTTCATCTACCGACTTCCTGCAATCTTTACGATATCATAGGCCCATGGTACCATCCTACGCTTTATCTTAAGGTCATAATTTCCAAGTTTATTCGACGATCATGCGGCGCTGCGGTCCGCCTGCGACGCAAGAGGTCGCGGGTTCGATTCCCGCCTTAGAATAAATGTTTTTATGTTCTGTAAATATTTATTTCGGGTGTTTTGGGTATTTTCTATAGAAAATACCTACACCAGATATTTTTTATTATATACATATATAATAAAAAATATCTATGTATGTAATGTATTGTATTAAGTATATCAGGCATCTAGTACCTATAACACAAGCTCTGCTTAGCTTGGGCTAGATGATGCTGTGAGGATTGTCCCGCATTATAATTATTATATCCCAAGCTGGTACCAGTTCTACACTCTGCTCGTAACGTAATTTTTTTTTCATTTATAGGTTTACCAGAAGGCATCAGTTACTCAATAGCGATCGACGTAAAGAAAACAAAAGTCTACTTTGCTACTGGAAAAGGATTGTATACCTACAACTATGATTTGCGAATTGCCACCCCAATAACGAACTCTTCATTGAAATTAGACATGGTTTTCGTCGATAAAAACAGCAACAAATACGTAATTGAAAACGTTGACGGTATCGAAGAATTCTATCTTTTAGATGGTGATAGAAAAATTCGCTGTCAGAACATGGAAGCTTTGAATGAAATGGCTATAGATAGTAAGGATAACTTTTATTTTATACGAGACGGGAAATTATATGTGCTGAAATCAAGATACGATACTCCCATTTGCATTGGAAATGTCACTTACGGTGGTAATGCTCAAATATCATTTCATATGAACAATGTTTTTATAGCCTGTGATAATCTGTCTTACTTCCATGAAAACGACACTGGAAACCTCAAATTAGTTGACAATGTTCCTGGAAATGTTACAGCTATAGCATTTGATGACAATGGTGAATTTATAATAGGCATTCAAGGAAAGATGATAAAGTACAAGAAAAACGAATGCTACTTGCGCAAAAATAGAGTCATTGATGAATACTCGACAGCATTGTAAGAAAGGATTATACCTAAGTAATAGAACTTAATCATTAACATAATAAAAAAAAGATTAGAAAGAACATATTTATATTATTTATTTCAAAAATTGCAAATGTATTATGAACTACATACTTGCTCGTATACTTAATCATTATTACCTATCATATAACGTTAATCAATCATTACTGGAGCAAAAATTAAAGTTTTTTTTTGAGACAAAAACTCCACTTTTTATTTCGTTGACGTTTGAATTTATAGTTAAGTCTTTAAATTCGAGACAATATATTAACAGAACAAATGTGAGTTTCGAAACATTGATGTGGCACTATATCCAGGTCTTGAGTTGCGCTAACGCTGCGAATCACGATGATAAGCGCCCCTAGCGGACGTATTAAAAACTCGTGATTCTTACAAAGCCTACTTGGAAAACGGGCTCGTATTACTGCGCGCAAATCAAACTCAGGGTACAAATGCACTAACAAAATGGGAATGGTGATCGTTTTGACCACTTCAGCGAAATTCATGCCTATTTCTGCCGCCAAGTAGCTTGCTTCAGGTTTGAAGGGTGTATGCCTCAAGTTGATGAACGCAGGGTAGTGTATTGTAGGGCACGTTAACGGGCGTGACCTGCATGGCAATGCAATGTTATATGCACCTATAGGTGTAATGCTTTGGTAATGGTAACCACTTAACATTAGGTGGGCCATCTGCTTGTTACTTTAGCACGTCACATAAAAAATTCTCTTCAAGTTTTAGAAATTTTAGACATCGCTAAAGCTGTTTGTAATTATTCTAAGGCTATAGCGGTGAACAACAATATCACCATAGTTGCGTTCACCATCCACATTTTGTTAGTGCAATGGACGGGCGAAATGGACTTACTTGCCCGATACACATCGACCGAGCGTAAGCAAGTGATCGAGGGGCTTTGCCGTTGGGTTCGCTCCCTCACAATGTTGTGTCCAGCATGGTTCTATCTATCCAGCAGCATACAAAGGCGAGCGTGTTGGACCCAAACCCTTCACGTCGTAGCATCCTTTTCGATATCTTCGATTGCTTATGCTTGATTGGTATGTATCCGGCATTACAGTAAGTTTACAGAATATGGGATACAGGGAAGCTTGACTACTCTCTGAAGTAGTATTATTAACTAAAACTTACAGAATGGACACTTCCACTAGCCTGACTGACCTCATCTCCCTTTCTTAAGCGAGCGAATGGTCTCTTGACCATTGCCAATTTTGACGCTTGTAAAGCCGCTATATTGCAGCAGGTTCCACTATGTTGAATTGGCAATGTTCTTGTTATGGTCAAATTGGTAGCGTTAGCCCCAAGTTTATAATTATTTAACTTTAATTTTAACATAAAACATACTACAAATAACCAGGTTGATGGCTTCTGATGCACACATCAAGTTGGTAGCCTAGTACAATCAACTCTAAACTCGTCTGAGACTCTTAAAAGAGATCCCTTAGCCAGACTTTTATGTTTCTAATATTCATGGTGGTAACATTTCAACATACTTTAAATTGCTAATTTCGTTTTATTCACCAACACAATTTGATGTAGATGTTACTTTTCAAAGGTTGAGGCCATGTTTTTTGCTTCAACACTAGTAAGAAATATAGTAATACAAAATCAAAAGGCTACCTTTAGTCTAATTTTAATTTGCTTAGAACTACAACACTCAATCTACACACAATAGTTTAACAAAATATAGTGAAGATCAGGAAAATCAGTTACTACATTAATTACATTGGGAAAATAACTTATTAAAATTATTTAATTACATTAATTATTTAAACTACTGAAACAACTTGCTATTTGAACTAATGTGGCAAAATACTTTGGGACATCATGGGGAAAGTCATTGGCTGTGCCTGTGAGTTAGATAATGCCATTGACTGACTAGTGCTAGAAATGTTTATCTGTTGAGAGGTGGTTTGATGCACCAGCTGCTGAGCAGATGGCACCAGCTGTTGTTGTGCAGACTGCTGGGCCGCCAGCTGAGCAGACTGGGCCGCTAGATGTTGAGCAGATTGTTGAGCCGCTAAATGTTGCGCCGACTGGTGTGCCGCCAGCTGCGCCGATTGTTGAGCAGCTAAGTGCTGAACATGCTGTGATTGCTGCATGTGGGCAGACTGCTGTACCATATGCTGTGCATTTTGTTGTGCCAAATGCTGAGCAGACTGTTGAGCTGCCAAATGCTGAGCTGATTGTTGCGCAACCAAATGCTGTGCAGACTGTTGGGCCGCCAAATGCTGCACAGACTGTTGAGCTGCAAACTGTTGAGCCTGATGCTGTGGAGTCAACTGGTTTTGGACTAACTGTTGAACTGTAGTCTGTGAGGCACTACCAATCAACTGCTGGGTTGATGGTGCTAGAGTTAATTGAGCAGGCATTGCTACCACTGTCTGACCACCTCCCATAAGTGTTCCAGAATCACTGACTTGCATAAGTTGTTGAGCTCCAGCGCTAGTTACTATCAAAGCCCCAGAATTTCCAACAAGTTGCTGAGTTGTGCTCACAGTGAGAATTTGTGGTGCTGGAGTTAAAAGTTGTGCTCGAGAAGCAGCAGGGGCGAGGGTTAAGCTGGGTGTGGCAGCTGTAGGTACTAAAGATGGTAAAGCTCCAGCTAGGCTCACAATAGGTGTCACACTTACAGTTGCCAGAGAAACAGGAGCTGATGTACCATGTCTAGAAGTTATAACACATGACTGGTCCCGCACTGATGCAGTCTGAACCAATAAAAATTCATTCATAGAAGTCAATTGTACATTTTTTTCATTTAAGTCTGCAACATTCTTTAGTAAAATGCTGATGTTTTCATGAAGCAATTTTATTTTGTGTTCTAATGTTTCACAGTTAGGGCAAAAGTTAGTGTTGGCTAACAATTGATTTTCTAATTCACATCCTTCATGTGTGAATCTTCTTAGTTTGGCCTCAGGAGGTGAATCTTCATTTCTGAACTGTAACATCAGGTGCTTTACCAGATGCTGTGGTGGAATATTCACAAGAACTGGAGTAAATTCTTTGTTGACATCAGGGCAGCAGCCATTAGGGAATATCCCAGTCTCATAGAAATTGTCTTCCTCTTCTTTAGTGCTATGAATAAACTTGCAATTCGGTCTATAGCAACCTTTGTTTTGGTAATCATGGCAAAAGCGAATTAGATCTTTTAGAAAAGCTGGCGGAGGTAGCTCGTGGATAAATCTGCAGTTCTCTCGAGTGCAGCTGCCGCGAATCCAGTCCTTACAGAAAACGTTCGGGTTCATTTTATCACTATTTTCAGGCATTTTTACAGTATGCTCTGTTTTTATTGCGATCATTTTCTTCATAGCTCGAAATCCTATTGCAGGATGAGCCTAATCCTTGAGCGTCTTCTTCATAGTCTACTTTACACCAGCCGCCTATAAAAACTTCCAGGTACTTTATACACAGCAATACAAACAGCAAATTATTCTATTATTCATTTATTCTACGTTCTATCTACTCTAGTACCATTTTATCTAGTACCCACGGTGTTTTCACTCAATACAAATGTGATGTGCCGTATTTGAGGAAAGTTTGTCCAAAGTCTCAATAGATGTCGCAAAAATAAGTTAAGTAATTAGAAAGTTTTTATATTAATAATATTGGCATTTTAAGTGTCCCACACTACTAATTGTGTGAGATAATCATTTGCTATTAAATGCAGGAGTTTTCACTATTTATTTGAAATTTCGGCCGAAACACAAGTTGCCAGAGACCGATTTCTGACTGCGGGTTTCGGCCTTTTTTGAGAACACACGTTGGCAACACTGATTCTGTCTGCCGTTTTGGTTTGATTGTTTCAATTTTTTCCTAACTGCGCGCTTTCATGCTATTCCCGGTGATATTTGTGATATTTTTACGACGACTGTGATGTGTTTGGACTCCGTAGATTCTGCCTTTGCTGTTAAACCACTGCATTTCCACCTGGACTTTGATTTGCCTTGTGATTTGGTTACCGGCGATACCTGCATCTCCAGCGATGAGTCCTGATCAAAGTCAGTCGTGTTGTGTTCGTAATTGCGGCAAAACGAGTAAGTTTAAATGATATACCACTATCACTTCAGCATATAGGTATACGTCCCACTGCAGAGCGCAGGCCTTCTCTTTGGCGAAGTTCGCGTGCATGTTCGCAGACGCATTTAAACCTGGTTAAGGTGGCGTGACCACTAAGGGAACTCTTGGGATGGACATGTAGGCATCCACCCCTGGTATTGCTTATTACTAATAAATAACACTTCTTTTTGTTTTAGGATTGGATAATGTGGTTCTTCACATGTTTCCAAACCCAGTTACACAACCTGACCGTTTTCGCTCTTGGGTTTTGGCCATTGGTGGTGACCTTTGGGGCTTAGATGACCTTATGATACATAAGTCTCGAAAGATTTGCCATAACCACTTTGAGCCCAGGTTTCACACACGGAGCAAGCGAATAAGTGCTGATGCAGTACCAACTTTATATTTGTCAGGTATGTAGGTACATGAAAACTGGCTAAGTGAAATTAAATAGTTATGTCATCCTAACTTTTTTTATACTTTTGTAAGAGGCTTTGGTCTCAGTTACAACATAAACTAATAATGTTTTACAACATATTATTTTTATTATAGGATCTCTGCAAAGACAACCACTACGTGAAGTAACAAACCAGGCTCATCCCGTTGAACAAGCTCCACATGTGAATCAACATGATGAATCAACTTCAAAAGGTTTGTATGTGTGTGAAAGACACATTCATTAGATAGATCAATATCATCAGCTAAAGAAATCAAAGCCCATATTCAGAGACAATTCTACTAGTGTTTCATTTTACTAATCCAACTGTTTATGCTCGTCTGTCTGTTAGAGACTCATATCGCATACATGCTCATGCTCGTCCGGCATCATTTATTTTCATTTATTTTATTTTCATTTTCTATCTCAAAGATAGGATCGGCATGTAAGCTCAAATTATTTTGTTAATGTAATTCTTGCTGTCAATTTATGGAACAACCACTTTGTGTACGATGCACCAGCTGAAATAACTTTGTATTTTTTTAACACAGGTCCAGCAGTTATTTTTGGAGTTACTGAGGAACCAGGAATGTCTATAAAAACTGCGCCTTTGAAAGGAATAGGTAAGAATTTGAATAAATTCTTTGTTTGTTTGATTGTATCGTTATTATTACCATCAATATAGAAAGGTTATCAAAAATTAATTATTGATCAAGAGAAAATATTCCATTCATTTTCCCGTTCTCCTGTGATTTGGTGTATGGAAAAATTATATGATTAATTTTTTTATTCATTTATTTGCAGAAAAAAAACGAAGAAATAATTTGAAGAACTGTCCTCCTGAAGTTGTTGCCTTGGGTATTAAAATAAAAAAATTGCAACAAGCAAAAGATTCTGCAGTGACAAGGCTTAAAAAAGCTCTGAAATTGTCTGAAAACATTACATTTCAACGAGCCATAAAAAACTTTACTGCGGTTGCTGCATTATTTACAATATTACAGTTTCGAGAAGTGGGGAAAAAAATTACCGGAAGAAGATTTAAGAAAAATGAAAAAGTGATTGCTTTGGCATTGTATAAACAAGGCCCGCGAGCATATAGGTGGCTGAGAAAATGTTTCGTCTTACCGTCACCCTTGACACTGAGCCGAATGATATCAAGCGCATCATTAAAACCAGGTGTAAATAAAAATTTGTTTACACAACTACAGAAAAAAGTGCAAAAAATGACACATATGGAAAGATTGTGTGTCTTGCTGTTTGACGAAGTTTCAATCAAACCTCATTTTGATTACAATCGAAGAAAAGATCATATTACTGGGTTTGTTAATGATGGAAAAAAAATTCAAGAACAAATTGCTGATCATGCTCTAGTATTCATGATTAGAGGTGTTCAAAAAAAATATAAACAGCCAATTGCATATACCTTTTGTGCAGGAAGTACTCCAAAAATTGACCTGGCCATGCAGATAAAAGAGATGATAATAAATTTAAATGCAATTGGATTTGAAGTTATTGCCACAATTTGTGACCAAGGCTCCACAAATGTAAGTGCCATAAACTACCTAATTGATTTAACCCGTGAGGAATACCTAAGAAAAAATAAAGAATTTAAAAAAAAAGTGTTTGAAATAGATGGGCATGAAGTCATACCATTATATGACCCACCTCACCTTATAAAAGGAATTCG
This sequence comes from Electrophaes corylata, assembly GCA_947095575.1. Taxonomy (NCBI): domain Eukaryota; kingdom Metazoa; phylum Arthropoda; class Insecta; order Lepidoptera; family Geometridae; genus Electrophaes; species Electrophaes corylata. The sequence goes on along the minus strand of OX352711.1, from coordinate 8,289,524 downwards.
AAACAATTTACTTACAAAAAATTTGGAAGCGACCATAAATGGACAAAAAAGAACTGCAAAATGGGACCACGTTATAAAATTATATAATGAGAATGCAGCCTACAAAGGATTACGGTTAATGCCTAAGTTGACGGAGAATCATGTTGATCCAAAGAAAATTTTTAAAATGAAAGTTAAATGCGCGACTCAAATATTCAGCCGTTCTGTCGCCGCCCATATGGGATATTTAGCAAGTAAGTTTTTTTTTAATACTTACTAGGTTATTTGGCTGTGCCTTCCCCGGTGTTAACTTTGTATAAAAACCAATATGACGACCGATGTGGCGCGGCGGGCGAATGTCTGCCTGCGACGCAGGAGGTTGCGGGTCCGATTCCTGCCTTGGGATAAATGTTTGTACGATCTGCAATATTTATTCCGGGTGTTTACTATGTATAATATAAAAATATGTATGTATGTAATGTATTGTATTAAGTATATCAGTCATAATCTAGTACCCATAACACAAGCTCTGCATAGCTTGGGCCTAGATGATGCTGTGTGGATTGTCCAGCATTATTATTATTATTATTATTATATCTTACGACTTCTTTGTCAGACCGCCGCGCCACGCCGTGGTCTGACTGCTTTTGAGGGTGTAGAATTTTATAATTTATATTTATAATATGAGTGATTTATTTTCAGGCATGGGAGTACTTCCAAAAGAATGTGAGGAAACGGCTGAAATAATAGCTTTCTTCGATAACTTATTTGATTCCCAAAATGGAAGCTTTGAAAATTATAAAAAAAGAAGTGGAAAGCCTCTTCTTGGTGCAGTGACCCCAAGCTCCAGTCATAGAATGTTGTGGCAGCAGGCAAAAAAAGTGTTAGGTTCTATGAAGTTTTGTAACACAAAGTCGGGTACTGTTCCATCACTAAAAAATTGGTTGCAGACAATTGAAAATACGGAGTACATGGTGGATGTCTTGTCTAAAAAGCATGATCTGACATCTCTGTGGATGAGACATTTCAATCAGGATCCTTTGGAAAATTTTTTTGGAAGCATTCGAAGCTATGGTTACCGTAATGTATCACCCACGTGTGCTGGCTTCGAAGCATCCTTTGCATCGCTACTCATTAATAATATGAGTAGCATCCATTCCAAAGGATCCAATTGTGAAGTAGATACGTGCACAGTTTTCAAATCATTAAATAAATTATTTTTTAGAAAACCTGAGATGTCAGATCAAACATCTGAAATAAATATTGAAGATGTAAATTGTGACCATATCTTTGTAGATGTAGAACAAAAAAGAGGCAACCCAAAAGTAAGGGCACAATTAGATTATGTGACAGGGTATGTCTTAAAAAAATTAAAAATAAAAAAATGTAAAAAATGTAAGGAATGCTTATTTAGGAATAACAATGATAAAAGCATACTGTCTTATAAAGAATATTTCAAAAATAAAAAGTTGTTGACATACCCCTCAATGCCCCTTATACAATGCTTTTCACAGATGCAAGATATTGTTAACAATATATTAAAAAAAAATTGTAAAAGGCAGAATATCCGACAGTATGTAAAAACAATATTTTCAGTTGTCTTTAACTACGATTTTATAAAATGCAAAGATCATAGAAATGAAATAATTCAAAATTTAGAGAACATAACGATTAATTTGTTTATCTACAGCTGGTGCAAAGACACCAATAAAATACTAAATGGAAACAGGTCCGACCATGACAGCAGCGATGCTATGCAAAAACTATGTTATGATTACTATAGAAAAAGGTGTAAATTTAAAAATAAATAAATATCATAATTATGAACAATGTGCATTTATGTTTTCATAGCATTCCCAAGTAGTAGTAACCCACGACTAGAAAATAATAAATATGGCAGGGTACTGGGTAGGTAGGTTTCTATAGATGAAAGTTTGCCCAAATTAGCACGAGATGTCGCTGCACGCTCAAATCTTTGAATGATGCCTCTATCTCCAATATAAGTTACTCTATGCTAGTACCACAGAATACTTTGTACCATACCACATACAGAATACTTTGCTTTGTACTAGTAGGTACATTGCTTGAATTGAAATTTGGGAAACTTGGAAATGCTGGGATTACACAACCATGGAAAACCCAGCCAGGAATTGATGGCATTTTTCATGCATTTTTGCTTTATAGTCCATATTGGTTCTTAGGCATTTTGGTTTCAAATTCCATGGTCGTGTATTCCATGGTTGTGATTTCCAGCGTAAAATTATGTCCACCATTGTAAAACACATGCCATGGAATTTGATGCCAAAAAAATTACCTTACTAATTTTTTATCCGATCTACCTCCGACTCCGATAGGTTAGGATAGAAAATAAGCACCTACATTAATACCAAAATGGGATAATACTACTTTAACTTTTGCACACTATGTAGGTACTTTTATCTTTTGCAAAAAACGAGTGTACTTTAGACCACACTACTGAAGTAAAACTTCTTTAATACACTAAACGTAACTAGCTATGAGAGAAAGAGAAAAAGCACAGTGCTTTCATACCCCCCCTCCATGGTAGTGTTAAGCGTTTAACGCAACCTTGTTGGAAATTGCATAAGAAGTATTACGCATTAGAAGCATAGGCTGTCGTTCGCCCAATCAGAGCAATTGATCACCAATTCCTGGTTGTGCTTTCTATAGTAGTAGTCCAACATGGGTTGGGAATGTACAACCATTGGATTTCGTGTATACACAACCAACAACCAACTAACCAACCAGCTTTGTGTTTGTTTGTGGTGCTCTCTCTCGAACTCTTGTTTTGTCGCGATTTATTAAATTATTATTCAATAAAGACAATTAAAAATATAAATATTATAATGGATCATGTTCGTGCGTTCAGTCAAATACATAACTGGGCATTTTAATAAACAACCATTCCACCATCAAAATAATAAAAAATGAGCTAACAAAAGTTCTCTAAACTGCATTGTTTGCTTGAAGCATTGTGATCATGTTTCCGAAGAAATTAATGTTATGAGTAACAGGTAAAAATGTTCAAGCAGCAGCTATCGCCTCGCAGCGTGCACCCATACCAGACAACGGTTGTACCGCGGAGTGAGCAGCAACTTGCTTCAGCCGCACAACAAAGGGCGAAGTACCCGTGGGCGGAGAATCACATGCCTGTTTATCAGGTGGCCGGTACGGATAGCTCGACTTCGGAGAATGCCTATCATGTAAGTCAACAATAGTACCAACGTCCTTTCATTAGCGCAGAAAGCAATGACGGGAAAACTTAGCTTTTAGGTATTTTGTACAATATAGATAAAATAACTTTACCTGTCTTGTTGGTCACTATAAGAACCCAGGTAGTAGCTTTAATAGTTATTATGTATTCTTAGCATATTTACAAAGTAAAGTACATATTTTTCATAGAGAGAGCAAAAGGTCTGCTACAGGTCTACTAACGTCACTCGTTTTTCCTGTTTTAGATGCCACAATACAATACAACATTGAGAGAATATGGCCCACCCTCCCCAGTCTATCACACTCCATACAGCACTGGCACTTGGCGCAACTACCAAAAGGGGGAGAAAGTTCCCATAAGAGGTGCTCAGTCAGAAGCATTCACATTCCCCCAGTGTGCTTCAGCATTTTCACTACCCATGTGTGATGAGCCTCAGAGAATAGCTAGTAGATCCCCTATGCCGACTGGCTCATCAATTAGTCCTGAAGTTCCTATTATAGGGGCTTGTGGTGGACACTGTCCTGGATTTGAATATGTCTGCTACTATATTTTACAGGTAAGAGCTTTTGAAGTCTGTGGTATCCATAACAGGATATAGAACTTAATGTTTCAGTTAAGGTTAAACAAGTCGGTACGTTGTCCATACAAACGCTGTAAGTGTTTAATGTCTACTATTTATTAACGTGTGTCCAAAGTTAAGTTTGATACTGAATTATCTAGGTACGTTACCCTATATGCTACAATAAAATCAGATTACCTTGAAAGTTACAAGCGTTACAAGATTTAGTACTAAATCTTTCGAAACACTTACAGCGTTTGTATGGACAACGTACAGACTTGTTTAACCTTAAGAGAAGGAGATGGAAGCAACTTTTTGTAAATCTGAACCCAAGTTGCCTGCTGCATTATAAATTATCTCTATCAAGGTTCTCACAACTGTGCAGCTGGCAACAGAAAATCATCATAAAGTACACAAATTGTAACTTTGTAAAAGTGTCACAGCACTGTAATAGACATTTTGCAGGGAAAATACTCACAAAATAAGTGAACTCACTTACCTATTGGTTGAGTTTCTACTATGTAAGAGTTTATGATCATGGTAATATAGTTATAAAAGTTATGATATACATCAAAGTCCAGTTGAATGAATATACATTGTTACCACACTGGAGCTTCATGTTTTGGAACCAAGCTGCAAGTTGCCTGTTCTTCTAAGCTTGGTTGCGTGAAATTAAGACCTAGATTCTTCTAACTTTAAGATGTTTATAAGTGATCCTTAGGATTCCAATGAATAAATACCTATTAGCTTTGATATGCGCAGCTGTTATCAAAATATACAGTTATGGGTGTTCCTAAGTTCCCACAAAGGTATTGAATCTATGGACCATTCACTGATCTGTTTATTATTCTTTCAGGTTGTGTTTGTAGTGGGTGTTCTGACCGGCATCTCTTTGTGTATTGCCGGAATTGTTTTAAGGAGGACAAATCGTAACGGAGATCTTGGTGTATTAGTATACATAGGTAAGATCAATTTAGCTTAAATGATAATGATGTTTATACTTCTCATTAGATTAGTCTTGACTAAATATTTTCAACTAATATCGACTATTTCTCTCTTACTGTGTAGAGCATTAGCGTTTATGATAAAGTAATTTCTTTTTACCGCAATTGATAAATAATAATAATAATAGACAAAAATTAGTCTACTTTTTGTCTATTATTATTATTATCTAGCCCCTAAGCATAGCTTGTACTATAGGAACCTGCTATATTTTAGACATTCAATGTCTACTCTATTGCATGCATCCCTGTATTTTTTATCGCCATCTCGGCTAGGTCATGTATTTTATGTGGATAAGCTTAAAATAATGGTTTGGGTGCTGAAGTGGGCTAGCCTAATCTATCTAAAATCATATCTTAGGCTCTGCTGCAACTACTAATAAGGGTACATGAGTAAACATAGTTGCTCTTGATGCTGCATAAATCATCTAAGATAGATTAAAGGCCCATTTATTATCAAGTATTGATATAAGAATTCGGTTGTAGGATGTCTGGCGTCCTGCGTATGCGGCGTTCTACTCGGCGTTCAGTGTTGCGTGCGCCGGGAAATACGACAGAGGAAAACGAGGGCCAACATGCACATACCTATGCAACCAATCCTGGTAAGCTTCTACACGGAAACTTGAATTTAGCGGAGCTGATATCTGGTAAGCTCGCCATGAAATAGAACCTCTCCTTAACCGCCTGTGAACGTCATAAGATGCGAGTAAGGAACCGCACTAGGCGAGGTAGGACGAGGATTTGTCTAAGGCAGCAGCATCTTCTGAGTAGGTACAACACTGCAGTCCCAATTTGCCTGACAAGTGTGGTGTTCGTTTGGCAAACCCCCTAAATATAGAGGCCTACGTCCAGCAGTGGAAATAAATAAACAGTACTAAGTCACCAGCCTGAATTCTCATTCATGAGGCTGGTGACATGACGTGGTACTTTGTGAAATGTCTACATTTATTTATTTTGTCAGTCTGTCAAAGTTGGCTCAAACATGATGCTTAGCCTGAATTTACGCTAAGGATCTCTAAATGTAAAAACTATTTCAACATTCCTGAGACAGGAGTATAAAAATTAGTATGAGATAGCCACACAACTATAATCTCCATGCAGATAATGAGGACTAAATATGGTGGCTGATCTTGCTGTCTTCGTTTTCAGGAAGCACCTGCCCCTGCTGGCCCGTTTCTGACGTCTACTTTACCTCATACTCAAGTGTACAGGTAATATTTTCTTATTATTATAATACTATATACTATGAACATCTCGTGATTACGCCCCGGATTCTATTACAGTATTTTTTACTTTGGATTCCATATTTCACCCTTGTCTGAAAAAATACTAACCCCTCGTGTAATAATCTTCGTTATTCTATTTTCAGACCGATAAACATCTGCGCTGAAGAAGATATAACCGGTGTTCCTTGGTGGCGTCGCGCCAATATAGACTGATTAGTTTTAAGTTTATGCTCACTAATTATTGTGTATCTTTTGTATTTAAACTTTATTTTACATTTTTTTACCTATAAAATGACATTGGAATTTTGTTATTTTTATAATAAATCGTGTACCTAATCTATTATTGTTTTCGTAAACTTATTATCTACATCGACAGTGCAGGGTATAGGCATATTTATATTATGTGGTACCTACCTATAGGTTGAAGTAGATGAATGTAGATCAAATCAAAAAAATAATAAGTACATACTTCATTTATTATATTCAGATGTTAGGATTCTAATACAAATTATTCGATAAGGAACAGATTCTGAAAAGCAGGAATATAGACGACGACGCGGCGATACAATGTAATGTTTTAAAAAAACCTTGCACGTTATTAAGCGACCCGGCGCATAATTTTTTAACCAATAAATTGACTCGACTTGTCTTTATTATTATAAATTTATTTATTTGTTATAAATAAGGACAGAGAATTTCAAGTTACACTGCGCGGTAACGACAGTTCGACTGCGGCACGTTGCGCTGTTGCGCAGTGTAACTTAACTCTACACCCACTGTCCGTCCGAAATCTATAGATGTGCTTTAAAGTGTAAAGTGAGAATAGTGAACAGAAAAAACTTGGTATTTTCACTGAAAATACCAAGGTAATCCAAAAAAAACAGTGTAACTGCAAAAAAAACCGTTTTTCTTATTTGTATTTACCTGCGTTGAACTGACGTGGGTGCTTACTTTAAGATGTCTGAGGCGCGTATGAGAAAATTAAAAGAAAATCAAAATAATTACCCAAAACAATTCCAATACAAATAAAACTGACCTTAAACAATTTATTGCTTTGAATAAGTGCATGAAAATGCACCATAGCAATTAATAACAATAGATATTAATTATATTACATAATAATATGAAACATAAGATAGCTTTATTACGAAGTTTAAAACACAATTCAATCAAACACCAGTTCGAAAATTAAATACAATGTTTATAAAGGATATAAAGTATACAACTAATGTACCTACCATCTACTTACTACATTGGGAACTCTATAAAACGTTTGTAAGTTACAAAAACAATGTCATCAATAAAATAATTCGAAAAATAACATTCAGGATTTAAACTTATAAACTAAATTGTTTATTCTTAACATAAATACTTAAGTATCATTTTTTATACTCTCAGTACTATACTGTGATGTTTAAGTTTTCATATGAGCTTTTTGAGAGAGCTTTAGAAAAGATATCAAAGGAGTTATGCAAATTAAATGCTAAACAAACCGCCCCGAACATAGAGCCAGATGATTCTGAAGAGATCTCGGATTTGTATCTTTCACTTATACCTAGCAAGGACGGCATCAAACAATACCACAGTAGATTAAAATTATAATAATTTTAAGACCACTTTCACCATTGCAAATAACTCGATTTATATTGTTAAATTATTTTAATTAATAATTAAAAACGATTGTTTAATTCTTCAATTTGTTTTTGACATTTCATTATGTTTCTTATCATCTCAAAACATTTGAAGTTTGCAAGCTTCTGGTTACTTATACGCTGGCGATGCGACGAGACGGGGTGGAAGAATCCCGGGTATATTGATAACATGAGGGAACGAAAGACTACGTCCAGATAAGAGGCGGATTACCAAAAACAAAAGAGACCATTGAATTTCAAGTATTAATATCATTTTCATTCGTTTATAACTAGCATAAACTTATAAATAAACACTCCTTTAGGTTAAATAAATGAATACTATCGTATCCACTCTACCATGGTAAGATCAAATTTTCCTAGATCCATAATTTTGTTATCTTACATTCTTACTACAATTTCTGGACGATAATTTGGCCACTTGTCTTTTACTAATTACTGATTAAGACAAATTCTTACAAAGCTTCCATACATTATTGCAAAATAGAGTGTCACACACCATACATCTATGTAATACAACTCGGGTAAATACACCGTTTTCAAATACACAAGATATAATGATAACTTTATTTTAAGCAAGGTATTTGAATTTGAACACTCCTTTTGAATATCAAAGATTCTGTTTAAACCTTGAAAATTGAAGAAAATGAAGAAATGTTTGTGCCTATAAGTACTTAATAGAATTAAAAGTTTTCTGAGATATACGTGTTGTCTAGTTTAAAATTCGAGGGATACATAATTGCCAATAATAAGAAAGTCGTGCATTTAAAATAAATATCACACGAACAAGCACACATCGTTAGCGTCATACATACGAGTCTAACCTTATTCGCTCAAATAACCGTACATCTATACTTTGTACCACAAAATGCAATCTTAAGTTATGTTATGGACACACTGAAGACGAAGTGGTATTGCGGAACGGTAGGTACTGATTACAAGCCTTATTATAATGAAAATGTCATAAAAATAAACTCTATGTTACTTATGTTAGGGTATGCTTTGTATCGGAAATACCACTTCGCCGTTGGAGAGGATTCAGGGACTAGCCTAGAGAAGGGCGCTGTGGTTTTGGAGTTATTATGCTACTGACGGCCTTCCATCCAACATTTTATCGCTTTCTTCGGCGCTGCTCAGGCTGAAAAATACACAAACCTTTTATATACCCTGCATGGCTTGAAAAACTACAAATTTCTTGGTACAAAATTACAAATTATTTTGTCACGAACACCGGTCGGTACTACCACGTTAGATGTTAACAAGATAAACACCAAGTAAATGAATAATGTATATGCACGGTCACGTCACGCGCGCCTAGGAATCGTAAAGTAAACAAATCAAGACAATGCGTAACTTCACACCTTGAACCAGCCTGACAATGGACATATGCAGTAGAGACCAGTTAGAGCTAGGCATTCTCTGAAACATACACAATAAGGGCTGTTTCTTGTCAACAATCTCGGCCTTTCATCATACTTATGATTTACAATATCGTTGAGGTACTGATTATAGGAATCTTTAGCGAAAAACTTAAATAAAAGCACCGGTGGTCGTGGTCTAATGGAAGTGACCCCTTAATGCCGTGGGTTCGAATCCAATCGTGCACCCACGCGTTTTTATATCGAAAAAAATTATGTGCGCAAAGCCTGTGCTTTAAAATGGTGAAGGAGAACATCATGAGGAAACCAGTTAGAATTCTAGCAGCGGCGATGGGCTTGTCCTGTCTTGTATGGGATACTAACTACAGCAAAATGTGGGTATGTACCAAATCAGTAGCTAAATCCAACACTGTGTGAAAGCTCTGACCATTTGGTCAATGAATCATGAATATATGGTCAGCCCGGCTAAGATGTGCAACGTGACAAAATGTTGTCTACTCATAACGAGTAAAAACTCAGGCAAAATAGAGATATCTCATTATATCTTCCTGTGCTAACACGCCAATGCCATAAATCTATCTCGTTCTGTCAAATGAAAACTTAATGCTAATGTTTCAATGTTTAGCTTATCTGTGGGTCTTTTATCTATAATTTCTAAAATGTCCATCAATAGAAAAAGTATCTCGTGTCAAGCGCGACATATCTCACGTTGCACATCTTAGGTAGGACTGAAAATTATTCAGTGCTTGTCACATTCAACACTCACCACTCTTTGTTGTCCATAAGGTTGCGCATTTCGTCATCAGGCGCAGGCGGCGCATCACGTACGGGAGCGTACTGAGCCGCTACCAGAGGGTCGGTGGATGGATTCAACGCCGTAAGAGCCGCCGCGCCGCTGGATGGCGCCTCCTTGCCGCCTCCAATCCTTGACCAGGCGAATCCGCCTACGCCTGAAGCAAATGTTTTATTATTAAACTACAAAAAAAAAAACTTATGGACAGTTTTAAACAACATCATCTAGCCACAACTAAGCATAGCTTGTACATTTTTTGCAAACACTTACTTAGAATGCAACAAACGGCCAGACAGAGAACAAGCATCTATGTTTATCATACAAATGTTTGTCCACGATAGGGATCGAACCCACCACCCACAGCATAGAAGGAACTGTCAATAAACATCCAGCAGCCTTATGGCTACTGGACATCAAAGCGCGGTTTTTGGTAAAAATGTTCAAAGTTCAATTTAGAGCTGGTACGAGTATCTATAATAATAAAATAAATAATGCCGGACGATCCACACAGCATCATCTAGCCCCAAGCTAAGCAGAGCTTGTGTTATGGGTACTAGATGACTGATATACTAATACAATATTATATTACATACATAGATATTTTTTATTATACATAGAAAATACCCAGAACACCCAGAATAAATATTTGCAGATCGTACAAACATTTATCCCAAGGCGGGAATCGAACCCGCAACCTCTGCGTAGTAGGCGGACATTAGCCCGCCGCGCCACATCGGTCGTCAAACAAGGATTTCGTAGGTCAGAAACTACTTACAGTAAATTATAGTGGCCGGCTTTTCAGTACTGCGTCCATACGTAATGCCAGGTAATCTGCCTCCAAGCAAGCATAATCGTGCTCAGAGCTAAAGGGCATCCGTAGCCAAAATTGCAAGTAATTTTCTTAGTACTTAATCAAAGTTTGACAATATACAAAAAAAATTGTGACGCAGTGGTCTCTAAACTATAGGTAGGTAATTAAAATACAAATAGCAAGTTAAAAGAAATAACTAGCGCATTCAAGCCTAGTGTAGCCAATCCTTATCTTGTTATTCTTAATGACAAAAAATATTACTTTGTGCGATGTATAAACCAATCTGTATCTTTTAGAATCTACCTTTACAAGAAACAAACTTTTTATTCATGTCACCGCCGCCGCCACGCCGTCACGGCTCAGTTCGTTAGCCCTGCCTTCTATGCTGAAGGTTGTGGGTTCACCACCAATTATTTGTATGATGAACACAGACGATTGTTCTGTGTTTAGGTGAAATATTGTATTCTAGGTATGTATTTAGAAAAAAAGTATATAAGTATTCTATTAGCTATCTGGTTCCCAGAGCTATGTTTAGCTTGGGGCTAGAGGGCGTTTTGTAAATAATTGTCAATATTTCTTATTATTTATGTTATTATTCAAGGTTAGAATTCAGTCAATTAGCTGAGTAACATGTTTGTTAAGGCTAGACTGGATAAAAATAGCCCACAATAGTGTCTGTGACCGTCTTCAAGAGGGACTTGGATGCGTGAGAAACCGGTACAGTGAGATCCGTTTAAGGTTACACGATCATGCTCCTTGAGATCCAACAACCAGGTTTGACTGGACTAGTTAGGTGAAAGATTTTATTCTTGTTTTATTACACTAGCCTGAAGATAAAGCCAGTCACTAATGGACGCCCTGACACAGCGAGAACGCAGCGAATACCAAAACAGAGATACTGGGTAGCTAAAACCCAGTTGGAACGTCTGTGACTTGTGGAAAGACAGAGATACCTTTGCTCAGTAGTTACGACACGGCCAGGTCGTTATAACAATAAATAATACACTAGCCGCTTTTCTCAGAGCCTAAAATTTATAGTTATACCGCGTTTTGTCTCCTTCGATATAATTTAAAACTTCTAGTCAATGCAAAACACGCTATAGTGATTTCAATGTTACGCTGAGTTTATTAGTATTATAGTTGCTTGCTTGCTCGTATGCTGGCTTGCTCGTATACTTGCTTGCATAGCCGCCCTTTTGAATTGGATATGACGATTTTAAGAAACCGACGATATTATCATTACGTTGTTGAGCTTTGTAATTCATTTTGTAAGAACCAAATTACTCTGCTGTAAGTGTTCAAGCGTGTCTACATCGGTTGCAATGTTAATGATCACATAACTGTACAGCATTAAGATTTCATTCATCACAGTAAAGCATCATTGATTGCTCTATCATCATAACGCTATAAAACCTTTCAACACTACACGTAGGTTGGTATTATTAAATCATAAGGCAGTCGAACCACTATGAGTACTAGCTCCCAAGCAGTTTACGACGCTCACGTTTGCAAAGATGATTATTCTAACAGACAAATAAATATCTCAGTAAACTTTGATAATATATATATATATAGCTATAGCGGATAAATTATACAGGGTATTTGATTAAATAACTGATAAAAATACATAACCCTTACAAATTGCAATATAAATAAAACTTTAACATAACAATGTTATCGGTCGGGTAATCTACCGTAAGGTCAGTGAGGGTGAACTTGGGCAAACCGATTTCTTGGATGGATTAGCTGATTGCAAAGTATATACACGCCTAGAAAACCTCAAAGGTCTCTACTTATACATTTTTTTATTTAAGAGACGTCATACGTGACGTCCGTTTTTCTTATTTTATGTTTTCGCTTGATCGCTTCATACAGTTTACGTCATAGCTAAGTCTTACGCTTACGTAAATACAACGCGTTACGGCTGTAGAAAAATGTTAATGTGTTTTAATAAAACTATTTTCATTAATTTACCTTCAAACGGCACTCGTTTTCTTACATACTTGCACAAAACAGGAAGAAAACATTTCTTAAAAGTCCTGACCGAGTGTAGCACAAATTTTTTTTTCAACCTATCCTCGGCCAAAGAAATTCGACCGAAAAGAGATGAGAGCGAAAACAACGAGAGAACAGAGTGAGTTTATTACCTATATTTAAAAAGTTACCAACAATCCTCATTTTATAATACAAGTTTTTTTCCTACCCTATTTCGTGCCACTGCTGAGAGCGTTTTACTAGCATCGAGATTAGAATACACTTACCAGCAAACAACAGTCCAACGGAGAGTAGGACTCCACCCGCTATGAGGGTACCAGTGCCTGTTTCTGCCCCTTCAGGGGTCGGTACCGGTGTGTTCGAATACTCTACGCCTCCTGCGATCAGAAGCGCCAGACCTGGAATATATAAACATTAAATTAGTAAGAGTAAGTCATTTATTGTAAAACTGTGTACAAAAGATCTTAGAACTAGGTATAACCAACTAGTTTCAACAGTCTACCCATTTTGGGCGTACAATATTAAGTATAAATCCCTATAATAATCTAAATAATCTAGGCATATTCTTGAGCGCTGACGTTTCAAATTAATTTAGATGAGTTTATTAAGTTTTAAACTAATTACAGCCCAAACTAGGTCTCATAGTATTCCTGTAGTGTAGATTGTAGTAAACGTGGACAGAATTTACGAACCATGCTGTTTATAAGAGATGAAAATAGTAAACACTCATAAAATAAAATTTAATTGTAAGGTTTGTTTACAGATATAAAAGATTAAAAGAAAGTATGTATTCGGTTACCACGTTATCCTAGCAAACGATGCGCTGGATTGGAATTGGAATAGGAGGACAGGGTTGAATGTCTAATGGAGAAATTCTGAAAATTTAGTTTCAAGAAAAACCTTACGCAGAACTTTGTAGGTTAAATATAAACTACGACTTAGCTTTTTACCAAAATAATTTCAAATATGTATAGTGCCGGCCAAGGCACAGACATTATTGTTACTGTATACATTATTGGGCACTTATTGCGTATTAACAAAAAAAAATACTTAGTATCATCAACGCAATATCTCCTGAAAACTCACCGAAAACTGGTCTGACTTCGAATAACGGAGTCGAAAGATTTTGTACATCTGCAAGTAGGGTGCAGCCTGCAGGTAATGTACTCTACATTTGGTACTTGAAAGTTTACTGTTACGAGATGGTCAAGAACGATAATACCTGATCTTCTGGGTGCAGAACTGCAGATGGTAAGATAACTATTCTGATGGTTATTGTGAATTATGACGTGACAACGTGACGTAACCCAGTAAAAGTAACAGGCATTTTCCCGCGACTCTGCCTGCATGAAACTTAGGTTTGAAAAAACAGTTTTATACTCAACAGTACGCCCTCAAGTTTAAAACTTAAATATAAAATTATAAGTTGCACACAAACGAAACCAAACCACTTTAGTACTTCATGGAAATAACTGTAAAACACGTTTTATTCCAACTAAAATAAGGAAGTAACAAGTAACAGGATTATATTTTGAAGAATTAGCATAACTTTAATTTGATTTGTAGCTAGAGCTGAGAGATACAATAATGGTGCATGGTTATGCCAAATAAAATTACGTTCTTGGCAGAAGCTTAATTATTTAGCCGTTAATTTATAACCGTAGTTAAGCGATATTTGACACAAATCGAATAAAATTGCTTGAAATTTTGGCAAAGGGTTAGATGTTCATCACACCACAAGAATTGTTGATTATCTATACCAATATATAAGAATCTTTGTCGTGACTGACTGACTGACTCACGTATAGATAACGTACTTATCGTAGAGACTTGAAATTTTCAGGTTATATTCGTCTTGGTGCGCAGAAGTGTTGTACTAAGGAAGGAATTCTCGAAATTCAATTCCTAAACGAGCGTGGTTCAGCGTGGGTTAAAGTTTGTATGAAAATAAATTCACACGGGCGAAGTTGCGCGCGTTTCGCTAGTATTTAATAAAAAACAGTACGGTAATACCAGATACAACACTGTGACATATGTACCTAAACATGTAATTCGCCAAATAAATGCATTTTATTTCCGGAAATCTATCACATCTATCACGCAATGCAACCTCTCGATCAAGACAGCAATTTTGTTGGTAGCTTAGTCACACTTGAAATGAGCTTAGTAAGGAATCTGACAAGCTTATAGGTAAGTATGCTAGATATGTTCTAAAAACGACCTATTAGGAATTGAAGCGTAACGAACTAATTCACCTTGAGAACAACGGAGCTATACCATTTGGTCGTCGCAAGTCGTTACCTGACATGATTTTAATAATTTGGAATAATAACTAGAAATTCCAGTTTATTATCATATTCATGTGCGATATTTTTAAAGAGTGACGACACTGCATTGGTTCATCGTAGAAGTATTTTCCTTTATCGTAATTTCTTTAGCTCTAATTCTTTTTTCCCTATATGTTTATCTCGACAAATTTCATCACCCAGTTGCTAGTTATGCACCCAGCGCGTTGAAAAAAAATATTTGATCCTTTGTACACCGTTATTACCTCAAGATATGTTTCAATATGCCTATTCTCCGATGACTCAGGTTTCGTAACGGAGTTCATTGTTTCCCAAACAGAGATGAAGCGTTTTTACATATAGGTACGTTTTTATCTCATTGTATTCGGACAAAAAGAGTGCCGGAAGCGTAGCGTTCCAGTTTATAGTAGGGGCAGTAAATTGCTGTAATTATCATAACCTGAACTAAATAACAAGGACAGCTAATTAATGGGATGTGAAACAAATTAAAATAATTAGATCGCGGCTTAAATTCTACGTGCCAGTTTCCGGTCGATGATGATAATTAACGTGGGCCAGATATTTCTGGACACTTAGTCTTCCTTCAACGCGAAGTTATCGTCAGTGTGAAGAAGTTCGCTTCACTGCAGAACATAGGCCTATGATCAATAGAAAGTACCCGATATTAGAGGGTTGAAATCTAAATTATAAACCGAATGAAACCGCTTATAATGAATGGGGTGACATGACAGACAACTTTATACCTCCCTACTTTGGGTTGGATGCGGATGGCGCAAGAGTGGCGCAATAGATGATCCCTGCCTAGTAGAAGTTGAAATCCATTAATAATTTAATAAAATAAATCAATATTTGTGGTCATTTTTACACAACATCATCTAGCCCAAAACTACTCATAACTTGTACTATGGGAAGCAGATGAGAGATAGAATACTTTTATACATTTTGTTTTGTAAATATATAGGTACTTATACTTAGTAATACAATATAACACACAGACTCAGAACCAACATCTATTCATCACACACATATTTGACCTCGATGGGGATCAAACCGACAACCTACAGCAGAGAAGGCATAACTACTACCAACTGAGCTGTGAAGCCAGTCATACCAGTCACTGACAATAGTCATAAGAAAACAAGCAAAACTTACGACACAGAATACATTAGTACCTACTACCATGTAACTACTGAAAGAAACGCACCTACTACGTAAAGACCTTCACGATACTAACAAAAGGACTAATAGGTACCTACATAGCTACTTAATTATCAAATCACTGTAGAACATCGAAAGGCTACTCACACTTCCGTATGAAGGTAAATGGTGTAACATATATTGGATAAAAGTAATGACTCAACTCTAGTATAATACATTGCATGTTTATCTAACTAGCAAAGCATACACTAGGTAGTAAGTACGTAATAGATATCGGCATATCTTGATATTTGAATTGTAAGCCACAATAAGAAGTAGATCACTTATGTAAATAATTAAACGTATAACCTGGATTGAAACCGTGATTAAGAAAACCATAATTGACAGTCATTTTTGCTTAAACTTGATCTGAATAAGTTAGGTGATGTATTATATATACCGAACAAATAACTGACTAGGTACCTATACTTAATACATACCATGAGTAACTTCTGATATGAATAGTCTTTAGAATGTCCATGTTAATTGACTGACAATCGTTTGAGTCATTGTACATGTGCCTATGTACGTTTCATTTGTGTATAAGTTTAATCAAATAAGTTTACTTAAATAAATTTAATTGTCAGAAGCAGTAGTAGTACCTGTTGCATATTTTGCTAATTTATACATATCTGTGGACATTTTAACACAATACAAGTTCAGATTTTTATGACTCTTCTTAAGGGCTCCCTTCAATAGAAACGAGGTTCACGGCGTTTACTGTAAATCATCGCATAGAACTCTGAGCGGGTTAAATTTTAAGTATGAGTATCAAATTGAGCATATCTATAACTATAAAAATTGAAAACACGATTAGATAAAATTTTCTCGATAGAATATAAATTTCAAATTAGGCGCTGGAAATACTTTATTAAGTCAGTGCTATGAAAGTGTAGCAATGTAACAAATGATTTTTACAAAAAAAAATTATTATGTTCATATTAAATACTTTACTGTACGGATTATACAGTAAGCTTATTTTTATTATATTTAAAAAAATATTTTGTGTTATTGCACTTACGACGTTTACAAATACGACACACGCGCTATTGCCATCTCTTTTTTACGAGTGGATTAGACGTTATAGCGTCACTGTCACCGCCTGCCCTCACTCACTCAGCGGCAACGGCCAGCGACGGACCTGTGCCTCTCCACCGTACACTGACCAAGCTCACGATCGACGTGATTTAAAAGCGCGGGACTTTTAAACAAAAACTCTAATAACAAAGTGTGTTCTAGTCAATATTTCAGCTAGTTCAGTTCTATATTTACTCGTATCTAAAAGTATGGGTAATAAAAAAAAGTTAAAAAAAACAACTTATGAAAATCATGAGAGCGAAAGCATGTGTAATGCGACGGGTGAAAGTACCTAAGTACCGTACGTCTATTTATCTCATCTACCTAACCTACCATCCAACCAGTTTTTATGTAAGGATGTACCTACTAGCTACCTACCTACCAATTTATGTATTTTTATTATGTGGGGTCAAATATTATTATTATTATTTCATTTTATTTATTATTTCTTTACGTAGTCGTTTGTAGTTGTAGATTGTTTACGGTTGAACATAGGCGTTCCCCTAACCCCCTTCCCTACCTTACCTTCGTCGCGGCGCGGGCGGCGGCGCGGCGGCGGCGCGTCGCTACCCGACGACCCTCCGACTGCCGCCGCACCACCGGTCGAAAATACGGAAATAGGTGGAGTTGCCATTTTATCATTTCATTTTTTCTATATTTGTGCATATGACTAGCCCTACTATGAAGTAGGTAGGTACTATACTTATTTAGATCTACTGCGACATAGGTTAGAAGGGAGGCAGACAAGATTCATAGAAATACCTACTAAATTAGAATAGAAGAATAGAATAGAATAGAATAGAATTTAATTTGTTATTAAATTTAATTACGAATATCTGGTCAGATTTGAAATTCAAAATGGCGGGTACAAATCATGGTACAAAAAACTGACATGGGTGTCGTTTTCTACTAATTTGGGGGTGCTGATTACGAATATCTGGTCAAATTTGAAATTCAAAATGGCGGATACAAATCATGATACAAAAAAACTGACATGGGTGTCGTTTTCGACTAATTTGGGGGTGCTGATTACGAATATCTGGTCAAATTTGAAATTCAAAATGGCGGATACAAATCATGATACAAAAAACTGACATGGGTGTCGTTTTCTACTAATTTGGGGGTGCTGATTACGAATATCTGGTCAAATTTTAAATTCAAAATGGCGGATACAAATCATGATACAAAAAACTGACATGGGTGTCGTTTTCTACTAATTTGGGGGTGCTGATTACGAATATCTGGTCAAATTTTAAATTCAAAATGGCGGATACAAATCATGACACAAAAAACTGACATGGGTGTCGTTTTCTACTAATTTGGGGGTGCTGATTACGAATATCTGGTCAAATTTGAAATTCAAAATGGCGGATACAAATCATGATACAAAAAACTGACATGGGTGTCGTTTTCTACTAATTTGGGGGTGCTGATTACGAATATCTGGTCAAATTTGAAATTCAAAATGGCGGATACAAATCATGATACAAAAAAACTGACATGGGTGTCGTTTTCGACTAATTTGGGGATGCTGATTACGAATATCTGGTCAAATTTGAAATTCAAAATGGCGGATACAAATCATGATACAAAAAACTGACATGGGTGTCGTTTTCTACTAATTTGGGGGTGCTGATTACGAATATCTGGTCAAATTTTAAATTCAAAATGGCGGATACAAATCATGATACAAAAAACTGACATGGGTGTCGTTTTCTACTAATTTGGGGGTGCTGATTACGAAAATCTGGTCAAATTTGAAATTCAAAATGGCGGATACAAATCATGATACAAAAAACTGACATGGGTGTCGTTTTCTACTAATTTGGGGGTGCTGATTACGAATATCTGGTCAAATTTGAAATTCAAAATGGCGGATACAAATCATGATACAAAAAAACTGACATGGGTGTCGTTTTCGACTAATTTGGGGATGCTGATTACGAATATCTGGTCAAATTTGAAATTCAAAATGGCGGATACAAATCATGATACAAAAAACTGACATGGGTGTCGTTTTCTACTAATTTGGGGGTGCTGATTACGAATATCTGGTCAAATTTTAAATTCAAAATGGCGGATACAAATCATGATACAAAAAACTGACATGGGTGTCGTTTTCTACTAATTTGGGGGTGCTGATTACGAATATCTGGTCAGATTTGAAATTCAAAATGGCGGGTACAAATCAAATTAGTCGGAAAAGACCCCCATGTCAGTTTTTTGTACCATGATTTGTACCCGCCATTTTGAATTTCAAATTTGACCAGATATTCGTAATCATGGTACAAAAAACTGACATGGGGGTCTTTTCCGACTAATTTGGGGGTGCTGATTACGAATATCTGGTCAGATTTGAAATTCAAAATGGCGGGTACAAATCAAATTAGTCGGAAAAGACCCCCATGTCAGTTTTTTGTACCATGATTTGTACCCGCCATTTTGAATTTCAAATTTGACCAGATATTCGTAATCATGGTACAAAAAACTGACATGGGGGTCTTTTCCGACTAATTTGGGGTTGCTGATTACGAAAATCTGGTTAGATTTGACATTCAAAATGGCGGGTAGAAATGATGGTACAAAAAACTCGATAAAAACTCGAAAAAAAACTCTAAAAGATATTCGTAATCGGCACCCCCAAATCAGTCGAAAACGACACCCATGTCAGTTTTTTGTACCATCATTTGCATCCGTCATTTTGAATTTCAAATCTGACCAGATATTCGTAATCAGCAGCCCCAAATTAATCAAAAACGACAACCATGTCAGTTTTTTGTATCATGATTTGTATCCGCCATTTTGAATTTCAAATCTGACCAGATATTCGTAATCAGCACCCCCAAATTAATCGAAAACGACACCCATGTCAGTTTTTTGTACCATCATTTGAATCCGCCATTTTGAATTTTAAATCTGACCAGATATTCGTAATCAGCACCCCCAAATCAGTAGAAAACGACACCCATGTCAGTTTTTTGTACCATCATTTGCATCCGTCATTTTGAATTTCAAATCTGACCAGATATTCGTAATCAGCACCCCCAAATTAATCGAAAACGACACCCATGTCAGTTTTTTGTACCATCATTTGAATCCGCCATTTTGAATTTTAAATCTGACCAGATATTCGTAATCAGCACCCCCAAATCAGTAGAAAACGACACCCATGTCAGTTTTTTGTACCATCATTTGCATGCGCCATTTTGAATTTCAAATTTGACCAGATATTCGTAATCAGCACCCCCACATTAGTAGAAAACGACACCCATGTCAGTTTTTTGTATCATGATTTGTACCCGCCATTTTGAATTTCAGATCTGACAAGATATTTGTAATCAGCACCCCCAAATTAGTCGAAAACGACACCCATGTCAGTTTTTTGTTCCATCATTTGCATCCGCCATTTTGAATTTCAAATCTGACCAGATATTCGTAATCAGCACCCTCAAATCAGTAGAAAACGACACCCATGTCAGTTTTTTGTACCATCATTTGCATGCGCCATTTTGAATTTCAAATTTGACCAGATATTCGTAATCAGCACCCCCAAATTAATCGAAAACGACACCCATGTCAGTTTTTTGTATCATGATTTGTATCCGCCATTTTGAATTTCAAATTTGACCAGATATTCGTAATCAGCACCCCCAAATTAGTCGAAAACGACACCCATGTCAGTTTTTTGTACCATCATTTGCATGCGCCATTTTGAATTTCAAATATGACCAGATATTCGTAATCAGCACCCCCAAATTAGTAGAAAACGACACCCATGTCAGTTTTTTGTATCATGATTTGTACCCGCCATTTTGAATTTCAGATCTGACAAGATATTTGTAATCAGCACCCCCAAATTAGTCGAAAACGACACCCATGTCAGTTTTTTGTTCCATCATTTGCATCCGCCATTTTGAATTTCAAATCTGACCAGATATTCGTAATCAGCACCCCAAATTAGTAGAAAACGACACCCATGTCAGTTTTTTGTATCATGATTTGTATCCGCCATTTTGAATTTCAAATTTGACCAGATATTCGTAATCAGCACCCCCAAATTAGTCGAAAACGACACCCATGTCAGTTTTTTGTACCATCATTTGCATCCGCCATTTTGAATTTCAAATCTGACCAGATATTCGTAATCAGCACCCCCAAATTAGTAGAAAACGACACCCATGTCAGTTTTTTGTATCATGATTTGTACCCGCCATTTTGAATTTCAAATCTGACAAGATATTTGTAATCAGCACCCCCAAATTAGTCGAAAACGACTCCCATTTCAGTTTTTTGTTCCATCATTTGCATCCGCCATTTTGAATTTCAAATCTGACCAGATATTCGTAATCAGCACCCCCAAATTAGTAGAAAACGACACCCATGTCAGTTTTTTGTATCATGATTTGTACCCGCCATTTTGAATTTCAGATCTGACAAGATATTTGTAATCAGCACCCCCAAATTAGTCGAAAACGACACCCATGTCAGTTTTTTGTTCCATCATTTGCATCCGCCATTTTGAATTTCAAATCTGACCAGATATTCGTAATCAGCACCCCCAAATTAGTAGAAAACGACACCCATGTCAGTTTTTTGTATCATGATTTGTATCCGCCATTTTGAATTTCAAATTTGACCAGATATTCGTAATCAGCACCCCCAAATTAGTCGAAAACGACACCCATGTCAGTTTTTTGTATCATGATTTGTATCCGCCATTTTGAATTTCAAATTTGACCAGATATTCGTAATCGGCACCCCCAAATTAGTCGAAAACGACACCCATGTCAGTTTTTTGTATCATGATTTGTACCCGCCATTTTGAATTTCAAATCTGACCAGATATTCGTAATCAGCGTTTGTTTCTTTACCTACCTACTTGCTTACTGTAGGTAGGTATGACATGCACCATCAGTTGCACTATCATTTTGAATTTCAAATATTAATGTTTGGGTCTTTTTTTTATTTTGAATATAACTTGATCATGCGTGGAACCATGTAAAACACTTTCAG
Organism: Electrophaes corylata; assembly: GCA_947095575.1. Classification (NCBI taxonomy): domain Eukaryota; kingdom Metazoa; phylum Arthropoda; class Insecta; order Lepidoptera; family Geometridae; genus Electrophaes; species Electrophaes corylata. The sequence goes on along the minus strand of OX352711.1, from coordinate 8,267,307 downwards.
TAGATATCTAGTAAATATTGCATACTAATAAATTGGCCTAGTTTAGTTGGACACTCCGCTAATAGTTCGACAACTAGCGCAATGACCCTAGACGACCAAATGCAATGACAGTGAGTTGAACATGTAGTTCGAGTGATACTCGCTAGATGGCAAATTTTAAGCGCTTGTTGAGCTCTAACTACGCAGTGCAATGCATATGTATGTATAGTATGACTGAAGCGGGGGGCTTCGAAATGGGTATTTCGCCTTCAACCGGGCCGTTAAATGTGCGCCATTGCGAGCTGGCCTTTACGCACCTATGTGGGAGAGCTTTTATTACAAGTTCTATTTTTGTTCCGTATGACTGTGCTATTTCCGTAAAATCCCGAGTTTTCGTTTCATTATCAAGCTAAATTGTGAAATGATAAGTCTGTGATTTGGACCGTACCGTTCGTTGGGTAGATATCTAAAGAAATTGAAATAATTTCTATAGGTAGATATGTAAATATGTATAATTAAGATGCTTCCGACAGTTAGGCACAAAAATAAACTTTCACCGTTCAACATATCTAGGTGAACCTAGATAGACTAGTAGGTCTTGTGTTGTTTTATTACATCTTCTCATCAAAATAAACTATAGGGTACTTAAGGTAGGTACTACCTAACTATATGGCTGGTTTTTAGAGAAAATTCGCCGTGAAACTAGAGGCCTGTCAACTTTGGCAACGGACCAAAAAACCACCCAAAGGCCTTCATCATTATAACTAAATTGGGAAAAGCTCGGATTTTGAGTTAGAAACATCAAAAGGTCTGGTATCCGAGCTTTTAATTATTTAAGCCACAACCCTCATACCAAAAATAGCCTAGCGATAACACGCGATGTGAGTCAAACTCATCAATAATGCATCTGAAATGCGGACTATATTATGACATCATTGTCCAATGAGCATTCTAGTGGCTCATAGCATTAGAATATTTCTTAAGAATTCTATGCGGAGTATTTCCAAGAATTTTACAAATTATCATAATGAGTTGCAGGAAACTATACAATTATTGAACCCATAAATAAGTCAACCACAGTAGGTACATGGTACTTGCACTATAGTACTATGCTAGGACTATAGTGAACTGGCCTATGCATATAGGTATTGCAGATGATTTATACAGCGTCAGATGCCGATTTTTTAAATTCTGCCTTTATGGACGCTATTTGGGACAGGATTTAAGATGGCGTAGGCTTGCCCAGCATCTATTGCATCCTCACTGCTTATTTGTCCTATTACGTGCGGAGCTAACTAAGCCATGCATTTCCTCGCTATGATTTCCTTCACCGTTTGAGGGCAATGTGTGTCAATACATAAATTTAATAGGTATAGTAGTAGTATCAGTTATAGGGCTCTTTGTGAAGTGTTCGTCCGGGGAAGTACTACCCTACCACTATGCTTTTTTCTACCGCCAAGCAGCGTTTTTATGTTCAAATTACAGGCACAAGAGGCATAACATTTCTATGCCACATGCGAATGGATACCTGTATACCTAAGGTTGATGGACTCAGGGCAATGAAACCTACGAGGCAATGTTATAGGTGATGGTTACCATGTTAACATCTGATTGGTTCATCATACAATCGTATAAAATAAACACTAGTGCTCGAAATTGACGGACTTGTACATTGAGGATACTTTTGCAAACCGAACATCTCCGTAGTATGAGTAAGTTCTATCACAAGATGAATCTTTTTATCATATCAAATCCAATATGGTTGGAAATTAGCTGAGCACTACATAATGTGCAGTTTGTGATCAAGGTTCTGTCGTAGAACGTAGAACCTTCTACCAGACACGTAAAGAACAAAGTTGAAATAAAGTAGGCTCTACATTTTAAAACTGCGTCGTATTCTTAAAATCAAAGCCAATTGCAACACTATATTTACGCAACTTACGGCTTACGGCCCTTATTGGATTAGGATTAAGTACCGGTATATGTAGGCGGACTTCCTTCCTACGTGCGCAGACTGTAAGGTGAGCTGATAAATAGCTTGTGGTTGAAATAAAATCTAATCCAGCCGAAATCAACACCGACGTAATATTGACGCGCAGGTGTTAGAATCGTGCAGGTGATTTTTTCAAGTAAAAAATATTTACCGTCACTCTAAGCACGTAAGACGAGCAAACGAGCAGATTTAAAGGTTGTTGAACCCAAATGTATATTTTAGAAGGTGATCTTATACCCAGTCCCAGACAAAATTTATACAGTGAACTAAAAGAACAATGAGACAAATAAACCAAGTGACAAACTAAACTAGAGCATCCCACGTATAGTAACAAAAGAGTCAATCGATTAATTGACCCAGATTGACCAAGGAAGTACTATTATATATTCTGTGCCAAGGCTACAATATTTTATATCATTCTAGTCGAGAGTGATACTGCTATTGACAAGTCAAACATTTAAACACTCACAATAGGTTCTTCCAAGCCATTAACAACCAAATAGTCATAAACTTTAAGGCATGATTAAGGATCCTCGATGAGAGACCGGCTATGGAAGTGCTCAATATATCAGCAATCTTATAAGATTGATCGGCGCTGCCTCAGCTGTTTTCGTGCTTGCACTGAGTCACAACACAACCGCAAACCCGTAGTAGTGACTCATTAAGCCATGATTCTGCTCTACCCCTTTGTAATAACATTTTATTTTTGGAATGAGGCAGACAGAAGAAATACAAGCGATCAGGTGATGATTCAATCACTGTTACAATATTTTTTATTGAGCTTATGAGTCTAAGAGCGCGGAAAGTGTATAATTTTCATGCAAACATGCCCTATTTTTTTCCTACAAAGAATTTGTCCCACTTTGCTTCTAATAAACGTGGCACGTGTGGCCTATTTGGGACTAAAGTTCTTAGCTTCAAAGTGCTTAAACAAAATAAATATACTAGCCAGAACGACCGGTCCGCCAACAGTGCCCGGAGGATTGCGAAAATGGGCCGCTGCAACGGATGCAGTAGGTTATGCCAAGCTAGCCAACGCATTAGCGATTCATTAGACCGGCTTTCACTCACGATGGAACTGGAACAATAAACACCCACGAGCCTAAATCTATAGGTATAATTTTATAGTTATGTAGACCCATCGTGAAACACAATATACGTATTGGGACGCCCACAACTTGGTTCGCGTGAGTTACTTTATAAGAAACCTCCGCAAATGTTAGAGGTTGAATGTTAAATTGTAACCTTACAATACAACATTTTTACATTCCTGCCATGTTTTCTGGGTGTTATAATGTATCTGAGTATGTATTTACAAAATACCCTAAAATAATCAATAAAAGTTTTCTATCAGTAATCTAGCTCCCATAGTACAAGTTTTGCTTAGTTTGGTTTGATATTGTGTAAAAAATTACAAAAAAACCTTTACTAAACCAAATTTTCAGATTTCTACTTTCTTTTGTTGATTTTTTATCAATAAGAAACGCAATATTTAGTACCTTTGAAAACGTTCAGTTAATTATTAATTAAATTTTGAATTAAACTCTATAATTCAGTTCATAGGCAGGTATAATACACAGACAGGTCTCACGACGCGACGAGACCATCTCGGCCCGTTTTATATTTTCGTTTATTGTAAGCCAAGCCAACAACATTTACACACGAAACATTTTATTTTAACTGGCGCTTCCTAAAACTCAATGCCAAGAATTTGTAAAAACATACGCTATTATACTTTGCTCATCAATTGATTTCAGTTGGTTGCTGATTCAGAAAATTTTTAAGTATTGAAAGTGTGAACTTTCCAAACAGGTTTTTAAGTTTTAAAGTTTAAGTTTAACGGGTTTTTGTTGGAGAGCCAAATAATATAATTCGTGTGCTTCGTAAAGGAAGTCGAAGGTTGGAAGTGTAAATGAATAAGCATTAAGGAAACGTCTTGTAGCAGTTCGAAGCTCTATAGAGTTTGTCGACCTTCGCTCGTAATGCCTGTTTCTGCAGTCACTGCATTGTGTTTGGCATCTACTAGACATGGTCACTACATGGTAGCGTAGACTTATGATAGCGAGAGTTCTATTTTAGTTTTAAGGAATTTTATTGAAAATTTTGGTTGTAGTATAGTTTCCAGTCATGGTACATTATTTTTTTTATATATTGTTTGTTTGTTGCGCCTACTCTTCACATTGCAGAGAACAATGGCCAGCAAGATAGCGATTTGACGTTATACGTATAGGACTAGCTGACCCGCTCGCGACTTCGTTCATGTTTTTCATACAAATTTCAACACCTTTTTACACCAGTTTTAGAGATGACAACGCAATGAAACCCAATTTTAAGTTGGACTAACTAATTCTGTACATAGCATCAACAATAATTCAGTAGTTTTTGCGTGATGCATGTACAAACAAACCCTGTTTTTTCAAAGTTTATTTCGACTTTTTACCTTTTTTAAGTAGGTAGGTACTAATAGAAATATTTCGGAAAAATATCGGAATAATAATGTAAATGTATGTGAGTAACTTTTTGACCTCTACAGTTATATTATAGTTTTAATAGGATAAGACTATTGCATTTACCCTTATATTATTAGCCAGTAGTATCAAACAACTTCAAGAAAATAAGTTCTTAATTCAGTTGTTTTGTTTGTTACGTTGAAACTTCCAGAATTCGAACCGATCAAATTTTTATAATATCTGGAAAAAATCCCAAGTAAAAGTTGAAGTGAGAAAAACGTGAGTCACAAGTTTTGGAAACTTAATTATAAACCCTCCATAAGTTCAATGATCGCATGAAAGCTCGTGAGTAGGTAAACCGTCGAGCCCTGTCTGCATGTAACGATGTCTGTGGCGTTTCGTCGTGATCAGATCACAGCCACTATATGAGTCACCACTGCAAGCGTAGTAACTATAGTTTAATCAGTGCCACAAGTAGCGAGCGACCACCGGACACTCGATACCATTTACGACACAATGATATTGTATACGATACGAAAATCGAACAAGCGCAATAGAAATCCTATCTAAGCTACTGTACCTACGTGAATATTGTTGTGAAGGTATGATAATGGTTTCTGTTGTATGTTCAAGTCGGATTTCTTGACCATACCACAAAATGTGTAGGTAGGTAGGTATTATTGGGTTGGTTATGGGGACGATGAGTTTACGTAAAGGCGTGATCTTGTACGTCATTCCACAGTTGGACATAGACATAGGCCTTCCAATATTTAGAGTTGTTTGCTATAGTCACCACGCTGGCCATCTCCTTGTGCGTTTTTTTAGAAGCTTCTTACATCAATGGGAGATGATAAAAGGGGCCAGTTTTAAGCCGAGACTATGACGACGGCCATCCTGTACTAGGGATATTAGATAAAATGATCTACGTGATGTTGTATTTATTCATGTATGCAGTCAGCTTTGCTGTTCAATGTGTTTATGTGATCAGAATATAAATTGATAATAATGCAATGCTTCCTCCTTTAAATAGGCATAATTTCCGGAAGTAGCACTTCCATTCCACAGTTAATTCATCTGTTAGTAACAGGAACAAAATAATTGGTAGTAATGAAGGCAGTTAGGTATGATTCAATTGATTAAGGTCAGGTCAGTGACATTTAGTACATAAAATAAATCACTCTTAGTAGCCATACTTTTTAACAGGACTATATGTAACTTCTGACTGCAAAATTTCAGATAGTACATATAGATCTACAAGGAGGTACTATAGACATCATCATGCAAACATTTGTATTGCAGTCACAGGAATGGAACCTGCACCTGTTGCTTTTCAATCAATTTGTCATCAGGGGCTAACTGGGGTAAACTCTCTAACAAATTTTTTAATTGATTCCAAATGAAACTTAACTGATTTATAGCATTCATTTGTTTTTGTGTAGGTACTTAGGTGATTCTGAATTAGCTTTTGAATAACATCTAGCAAAATTCGAAATTGTTCATATCAAATAGTATCTTAGTAGAATTGGACTGCAGTAGTTGCTTGACAGAGGTTGTCTGTTAGTAATGAACATGTGTTAAGGATTAGACATGTCAGACAATGTCTTGTGAAGTTTCCACTCAAAATTGCTTAAATTACACCTATTTTTTTAATGCAGATATGTACTTGGAACCATTATGTTACAAAACCAGCTCAGAAGGTAATTATTTTCGTTTAACCAGTCTTAGGTCAAATGGTGGAGGTTATAATATAAATGTTGTACATTACGATAACAACCTTATTAGATAAAGTAAATTTTATGATTATATAGTTAACTATGTTTTAACATTACCAGCACTGTTGTGGCAATAGCCTAATTTAGGAGTACAACTGTATGTAGGCAAAGCAATTTATTTTTTACCTTGGCGAAGATTTATCAAAAATTCTAAGTCATAAAAAGTTAATAGCTCTTGATTGTACAGTCAGCTGCACTAGAATGTATCAATTTGTAACTTTCAAAATAATTTCACAGCGGTGCTAAAAATAATAACACTACAATTATTCAATAAAATAAGTGGCGCCTTCAACTAATTTCATGACTTTTTAGTTTTTGAGATGTAAGAGTTTATTGTTTTGCTGTAATACCATTGTGAAAGTTACAAATTGTATACATTCTAGTGCAGCTGACTGTACAATTCAATCATGAATGAAATGCCTAAGGCAGTTTGGTTGGGTTAACAAAGCATGACATAATAGAGATTCTAGTACAAAACATGTACCAGGGACAACAAAGAAACATTCTGTTCCAATCAACTTTGTTGCTTTAAAGCCATTGGTACAAAATATGAGTCAAAGGTACATACCAAGCTAACATAGTTTTCTTGGTTGTAAACAATGTTAAAAGTACTTTATTGAGATCAATCCAGTAGTCCTTTAAGGGAAGGTTTCACTCAGGATTAGAGCTCATAACAAACCTAAAGAATATATACTATCTTAATGTAACCAATGACAACCATTGGTTAATATAAGTTTTACCGGTCTATGTAATGAAGGTAGGAAATTTTTATCATGCAATCTTTGTTATTTAAAACAATTCTTTCTCAGCTGTTGGGAAATAAGATGTCCTTATTAGAATCCAAATGGTTTAAGTTCTGTTTCCTAGAAACGGTGTAAGCTGGCAGGAAAATGACCAAACAGCAGACTCAGCACCATTATCTTAACAGCCTGGACACTCATCTCATCAACTCGAAATTACTAACTTATTGTTTGTCACTAAAGAAAAGGGCCAGGCAAAAGAAGAAGATTGTTAGTCACTAAAGATTTTTTTCCAATATAATAGATTGTGTTCTTTAGAAACTTAGTCTATTTAATACACCTAGTAGTTATTGGTCCTTAATGTTATTAGCCATGATAGCCACTTCAAACTCATTTATAATAAAAATGACTATGAATTTATTTACAGTTCATGTATTTCATGAAGATCTTGGTTTTTATTGGATGGTGTTGTCCTTCTCATTCATAACTAGGTAAAAGACCTCAGACTTTGAACTACAATTAAGCAAAGGTACCTACTTACCTGCTTTTGCTGACAATCAATGCTAAATAAAGTACTATATTATTAAAGTTATGGGTAAAGGAAGGAGAACACAACGCCTCCAAGGATAGTAGTGCAGCGGTAAGTAGTTTTAGCTTATTTTAGTATGTGGCTCCAAGCACTAATACTAGGTAGGTCTAAAGGTACGCCTTGCAAAGTATTTTTGCAGAAAAACTTACCAGTTTTTTGTTTGGACTTTATTACCAATACCGAAGATAGTTGCGACTCTAGCGGTAATCTAAGATAACTCACCAACAATAAATAATGTGCTGCCTAGCAAACAAAGTCCGATCCGCACGCATACTGCTCGATTCAAACTATTTGTCACGCGCCGTGAGAAGTAGCTGATTGGGCAGTTCCACCGCTGGTCGTTGGGCTGCTGCTCGTAGGTCACTGTCGTGGGTTGGTATACAGCGCTTGTAGGCATTCTGATCGATTTTCTCGTTAAGCGTCGCAAAATTAATCACTTCACGATCACGAACTCCACAAACAACACTTTGAACTTCACTCTCACTGATTTGATTGTTGTTAGAACGCAGCGGTAAACTTTTGATAAAATAGCTCACGAGACACAAAACAAAGCTGAGCACATGTGTTAGTGAATAGTGGTGCTTCTGAAATAAATAAATAAAGTACGAGAGCGAGCGATGCCGAACGAGCGGGACTACAAAATAAAAACAACTAGGTACGTTGCGTTGCGTGCGTGAGTACGTACGTTAAACTTTACCAGTGTTGCCACCAGACTTTCAGTATATAAAAAGTACTTTGTGCACCAGACTAGCAAAGTATTTTTAATTCAATTCTTGTTGAATGGCATAGCAAAGTATTTTATAAATTATAACAAAGTATTCTGTGGTTGCCACCCTCTGATTTTGATTTTCCACTGTATCCCTAAACTATAACTTTAGCACAGAAACTCGGTGTTATTATAGTTACTAAGTTTTGTCTCCTTCGGTCTCGAAATTCCTTTGAATTCCTTGAAGTTTTATGCCCCGAAGAATTGTGGCGTAGGGATGGGCAAATGAAAAATAAATATCGATATTTATCGTATCGATATTTTTCAAATATATCGATATATATCACCCAAGAAATATCGATATTTCGATAAATCGATATTTTTTGCCCAATTTGCAATTATTTATAAAAATTGCCTAAATTATCGAAATTTTAAAGCAAATACACATCTGGCTGTTTCAACATAAGTTTTATTATTTAAAAAAAAAATTTGATGATGAAATTGAAATGAGCCACGCTTAGTTTACTCGTGACAACACAACAAAACAACGTTTGTCGAACCAACACTCTAAAATACAATACAGTCAGTCCAGTGCAGTGATACCAACCAAACCAACAAGCAATGTCATTGTCATAGACAAGCAAGTCATAGAGAGTAATTTTTGTTTGTGTTTGAAGCAAAGAAACTAAACCCATACAGCCTACTGCATATTTTCTAAATTTAAGAAATCGGATTTGTCAAAATCATGATGTGACGCATGAGCAGACAGCAGAGCTTTAAAAATATATCGATTTTGATATCTGAAAATAAATATCGAAAATTGATATATCGCGGGAAAAAATATCGCTAATTAGTATCGATATTTTTCTGAAAAAATATCGATATTTTGATATATCGATATTTTTTACCCATCCCTATTGTGGCGTGGCATTTCTGAACGAAACACGCGCCACGCCACTGTAAAACAATGAACGAAAGAAATGCAGAGAGTTCTATCTAGTAGAGAGAGGATGCGAAGTTTTTTAAAGTACCGGGGAGTTGGAGAAGTTTGATTTTTTTTTAAAACTGAGAGCCTGTTCTCCTCCAGACTTTCCCGGTTACACAAAACAGGAAGCCCCAATACCTATTCCTACCTTACCAAGATGCTAGCAGGATCTAGGATGAATCTGTTGATTTCGCGCAGTCAGTGAAGTGGCTCACTTGTTTCTTTTATGTGAAAATAAACTAAGATTGAACTGGAAATAGTTGTGGTTGCGCTTTTGTACTACACCCACCAGTTCCTCTAAATTGGTGACCCCGACTGTTCCTCTTAAAGAATCTCCCCTAACTGTGCTAAACTCCCCTTCATGTAGGTGTGCCACACACAACACAGTGCTATTTATTACTCTTCAATCCTTTCTATCAGCAAACGAGCTATCTATTTACGAGCAAACCCAGAAATTGACAAAACGGGATCAACAATTTGAAAAGTCAAGTAGAATCAAAAAATATAATCTCTCTAACGAGAGAGTAGAATCCAGTTAGTAGACAATAGGGAACCCTAGGGAAGAAAAAAATATTAGACGGCATATTTTTTCATGAATTTTATTTTTCTGAAATACTCAAATTTAGCACAAATTTGAGGCGTTGGCCTGCAAGGCAAAGCCACAAAGGATGAAGATCGCCTAAAACTATAAGCCTGTGCTTTGCGATAGGCGATGGTGGTTACCTGTAGTGGGCCACCATCAGCAATCACATAAAAAAAGGTAGTGCTACTGTCTTTGGTACAGGGAATAAAAAAACAAAATGCAATTTGTTGTGCAAAAATAATATAATGTTTAACATAAATTCATTATTACTTACATATACTAATATCATAAATTATTATCTAAATGTAAAATTAGTCTATGCTTGTAACTTACTATAACTAGGTACTTACTTAATTCAAGTCTAAAAGGCACTTTTCCTTACAATAAATAATATCATTTTGTTAGAATAGCAATCTGTAAAGATTGATGTGGCCAATGGAACATAGGTATTATAAATAAAATTAGACTGTATCTTCCCAACAAGTATTGAAAATAACAACCATTACATTTGTAGAATAAATACTCAATGAACTCTTTTTGATAATAAATTGCAGTCCCAGTGCTACAAATAAGGCACCAACAATTTATGTAAATAAGCTTCTTATATATAACAAAGCTACTGGGAAACATTATATGGCTCGAATATTAGTGAATTAATTTGTACTGTAAAATTAACGTACATTCTATAAATATTTTTTTCTTATTCATGTTATTTTGTACGACAAAATAGTGCCTATAAAGGTATTATGCTACTTTTAACTAAAGCTGGAAATAAAATGATTGTATTGTATGTTAATTATGATGTGGAAGACCCATATCTACATTGTGATTTATAAGTCACTAACCCTAATGTAAGCAACAAATAATGATAAATGTAAATAATGATTCAGAGTAACAATAAATCAAGTTAAAATGCCTAAAATAAAGTGCAGCCCACACGCCTTCCTTGGATTAAATACAAAAATGGTAGTAGATTTCGATTACATGACGAATATAGCATAACACACATAGAAAAGACGAACTATGGGAAGTACATCTTGTCATTTTATTTCGGTCATATTCAGTCTCATTTGTAGCAACCAATATTCAACACAACTCTCTATAGCCTGGTTAAATAACAAATAAACCTAAATTGCCGCAGCTAAATCATTAGATGATTTAGCAGCGCCATTTTAGATTCGTTTCTTATTTATACAGGTTAAAACATAGGTATCTAATTATCCTAAAGGTACTTCCGCACTAAGCGACTTGATGCATCATATTTAGGAAACTAGTCAGCAACATAGCTACATTTTGAAAACTAGTTGCGTTGTGGGTTCTTTCATACGATTCTATACCAACAATATTTGAGACCCATCGGGTTGAGTCGCTTAAAGCAAAGCGTACCTTAAATGTGTAGGTACAATATACGAATAACTTTTGCAACTCTCATTACAAATGTTATTTGTATACATTGTACCTCTGTTGATACATTCACATAACAATATTATTGTGGTTTAATAATTTTTAGTTTCACTAGGTGCTTCAGACTCGTATGATAAGACGTATCCTAGAATACGACTCTAACGTAGTAAAACTAAAAATTACGTGGTAAAACAAAAATACTCGCTCACTTTGAAAAACCTCGTTCATTATGAGTAAGAGAGTTTAACAATTTAACCTGTAATTACTAAAAACTGGTATAGCTGTGATAATTATTACTGCATCTTTCTGGCAAACTCGATATGTATCGTAGTGTAAAGTTTGGCTAACATCAAATGATCATGGTGAATGATCCTAAAAATAAAAATAATTGATTTTATATGCATCAATTTGTGTGTAATTATAACACCACAGTCACATTCTTGCAACCTTTTTAGGTAAATAAAATAATGTGTAAATATAATTCTGTAAGTTTTGAATATTTAACCCTGATGATAAAGAGAGACAAAGCAAGAGATTACACCTTACGCAAATATATACAAGCAGTCGATTACATAGGTCAATAGTAATACCCAGCACGATCTCAGTTAGATACTCCGGAAACGAAGTTTCGTATCGTTTTGAGTTACACTGCGGAGCATGTCAAGCAACGACCACTTGACTGTGGAGCGGTAACCGTGTTACCCCGCAGTGTAACTTAAAACTATAGTACGAAATTTCATTTTTAGCTGTAGATACACTGAACACAATTAGTGCGTATACAATAATCACATTACGCGCACGTGTTTCTGTCAATTTTACGTCATTTCCAATATATTATGTACAGAGATAAAAATTGCCACACTTATCTGATGAGATGATGGAAACGGAAGTCTTCGAAACATATTTTCATTGGCTTTTATCGTCTAGCTACTTTAGTACTGTCAGTCAATGTAGCCATGTAAAGGGAGCCATAAGCTCGGAAACGTTCGCTAAATATCATCAAGAGAGACAATATTGACATCTGCCTGAAAATCTAACATCTGACCTTCATTAGACTACATTGGATGCCAGAACATTAACAAATAAAATTGTGATAGTGGTTTAATCCGCTATCGCTCTATTTTTAAACGGTTTTAACGTTAGTAAAGTACGAAATATGCCTACCACACACGTATGCCTAGTACGCAGTGGCCTAATAGCGCGATAGAACCTCGTTTCCGTAATCTCTCCCAATGATATTTTCCAAACGTTTTTGAGCGGTTCAAATACAAAATAGATCGATCGTAATCGTAAATGGCAGTGAACGCCGTCAATCGTGACGTCACTACCGTCGGTCACTCAACGGCAAAGCCAGCGGTTTCGAGCACAGCTTGCTTGAGTTTGTCGTGAAACTTCTCTTTGTTGGGGTAAGGCGGCAGGTCGAGTCGATTGAAGCAGGTATGAGCTTTCGGTAGAGAATCGGGGGTAGCGTCTGGTACTAGGTGCAATGTGAACAATCTGGGAGCCGCTGCGCCGGTAGAACCCTGCAAAAATAAATAATTGAATAATGGTGGCTCTTTTTAATAAGGTTTTTAAGTAAATATCATAGTCGTGGTGGTTTCGGCTTAGAACAGGACTCCTCCATTACCTAATTGACTAAGGTAACACACTATGAGATAAGCAGCAGTATTTATTGTATTGACCACTGACACTGCGGTCACCAATCCGCCTGCTAAGTGTGGTGACTATGGCAAACCCTCCTAAACTTGGGGGAGATTTATGGACAGCAGTGTACTTCATTGAGGCTGATGACTTGACCTGATTTCTCAGTTTCATTTAGTTTAGGTAGCATTACATCCTACTCTACAATAAATGTCTCGTCCGAATTTAGAATACGATAGTTTGTATGTATGTGGCACAACAACGTCGTTATGACTGGATCGTTTTTTAATGAGAAATGTAATTAAATAATCAGATGGCACAGCGTTCAGCAGTTACTTCGGCGCCACAAGCATGGATGTATCTAGAGATAAAATTTGACATAAATTCTCGATAAAACAGGGTTTTGTCAGCCGTCACAGCTCAGTTCATAGTAGCCCTGCCTTCTGTGCAGGTGGTGGGTTCGATCCCCACCGAGAACAAACATTTGTGCAATGAAGATAGATGTTTTATCGATTTTATCGACATTGGTAGCATGGAACTTAGTTAAGCGCTATATTCAGTAAGTCGATAAAATATGTCGAGGCTAGTTTTGTGCTAAAGTTCCACGATCGCACTACAGATCTCTTAGTACCAAGTAGTACCGACTCAAGATTTATTTGAGGATGTGTAATGGAGGTAGTCATAGATACGTCCAAATATTACAATTGGCACATACCCACATTTTAAGTAAGTATAGTTCGTGACCTGGAAAAGCTCATAGGCCAAAGCACTACGCAGGCAACGCCGCGAGTCAGCAAGTGGTAAATGAACAAACCTGTAAAGCCCGAAAACCAGCCAGCGGGACCCTTCTCGAGCCGGTAACAAACTGCAGCAAACGCGCTCTCATCTCCGCGTCAAACTCTTCAACTATCTCCCAAAACCATCCAACGATCGGCGCTTCGGGAGTCACATGCTTCAGTCTGGTATGACGCCGCCAATCCGCCGGGTCTAAGTCAGCTCTGCCAGCCAACAACGGTTGTAAGTCCCGCGGCGATAAGGGTCTCAGCAGTTGTGCGGGGATAATGTCTGCTAGTCCACGTTGTAAAGCAAGCCATTGACGTTCGGCTCCTCGTGTGAATCGGTGTGCGACGTACAAGCGGACGTAGTCGCGTTTGTTGGTGTCTGTGACGGTTTCGTTGGTGCCGCCGGGTCGGAGCTCCATGCTTCTCACGGCGCCGAAGGAAGAACATTCGACGGAGAAGGTAGTGTCTATCACTCCGGCGATGCTGTTTTCACTGAAAATAATTAAAAAATTATTAGGCAACTGATTATCAAGTCTGAATAAGTTTACAACTAGATAGTCATCACGTTTGGCCGAGTAGGGGTGCACTAGTCTCAAAATATTTTATCGAGTGGTTTCCTTGTTGACAGCTCGTCGATAAATTCTGTAAGCTTCTCAAATTTATTGACAAGTTCCATGCTACCAATCTCGATAAATTTCGATAAAACCTCGGTATATCGAGAACTTTAACTATGTCAAATTTCATCTATCGATACATCCATGCTTGAGCACCAGTTTTAAATAATAAACACCAATACTGGTCTTTGAAGAGATGCTCATTTCTTTACGCGTTCAAGTCGCCTCTAATGACACTCACGGGAGGTGACGACGGAGGGATTATTATTTACTAATAAAAAAGTTCCCTATTCACAAAATGTATGTTATAAAACCTTAACGTACAATAAGTGCTTTGATATGTTACTTACAGCATCCAAGACAGAGAACGATGAAGCTCGGGGTCGACGTCCTTTATGTCGCGCAGTGTGATCGCGCGACCTAGCAGCTGCTTGTAAAAGGGAGCTGTGAACGCCGCGTCTAACTGATGCCCGTGGAACAACGCCACGCCGAGGATGCGGCCCGCAAAGTGGAAGTACGATAGATGCTCTGGATTTACCTGCGGGTTACGTACAAATATAGTCTAGTAATAACATGGACTCACTTTCATTACCCACCGTAAAACTAAGTGTGCCTGGCTTATACACGATGTAATAAAACACTTCTGTTGTAATAAAAAAATTCGAGGGTCAACCTACCCAAAAAAAACAGCTCTTCCATGCAAAAGTTCAATACCTACTTGGCTAATATGTTAGGAATAGCTATAATTTTTTAGGTTCTGTACCCAAAGGGTAAAACGGGATCCTATTACTAAGGCTGGCTGTCTGTCTGTCACCAGACTGTATTTTATGAACCGTGATAGGAAGAGAGTTGAAATATTCACAGATGATGTGTTTCTGTTGCTGCTATAACAAATACAAAAAAAATATTTAAAGGGGCTCTCATACAGCAAACGTGATGTTTTTGCCGTGTTTATTGATGATAATGGTACGGAACCCTTGATCGGTTTTTATTTTCGTTCAGTGTTGGTTACGTAAAAAGTTGTTCATATTGATGGATCTTAGTATGTGTATTTCATACAGCGGTCACTAACCACGCGGTGGCGGCGACCGCGCGAGCAACGTATCGGTCAGATGATCACGATTTCCTTTAGATTGCTGTTTTGTCGTTTTTAAATAAGATAATTAGGTAATTATGTTATTTTATAATGTATTGTCGATATTGATGCTGAAAACACGGAAAAACGGACAAAAAGTGTCGTTTTTTTTTCGCATCTTCATTTTTTTGTAATCAGAATAATGGGCATCTAAATGCGCAGTTTCAGTTTTCAGAAGTAGTCTTATTACACCCAGTATATGTAGTAAACTATTGTATCATAATTCACTCACCCCAGAATCACAATTGATCTGCAGGGCATATCTATCGTCCCCTGCATTCGCGTACTGAAAGAGCCCGTAATGCGGGTTGAATAGCTCCCTTCCAAGTAGGTGAAGCCACTCGCGAGCCACGCCCCCATAGTCCAAGCCTTCTTCGCCACGGAATTTGACCAACAGACGCTTTCGTAGCTCCTTGCCACGAAGTTTCATCACGAGTCGGTACGATTCTTCAAGAACTTCGTTGCGTGATATCTAGAAAATCAAAAATATGAACTATGACATTATCAGGGACCGCGGTTATTACTGTGCTTATAGTCTAAAGATTACAAATTAGGTAGTGATTTTGTACAAAAACAGAAATACCATGATATGCCACTGATTTGAACATAAAAGTCAATGCACTGTCATTTTTTAACCCTAGATATTATAAATAGAAAAGGAATTACTTCAACTGCGTAATTAGGTACTTAAGTCTATGGTTTATCTCACTCTAGAAGCCCAAGATACAAGCTTAACGCTTAGTTTGGTCTTCGCTGGTATAACGTGTAAATTAGATTAGTACCCCTAGTTTAAGTTTACTACAGGTTTTATTTTACAACCTCAATATGAGGTAAATAAAAATTTATTATTATTATTATTAAAAATTTATTATTTTTTAAAAATTTATTATATTATTATCCAAGAAGTGGAAGCATAATATTATAGAATTTGTAGGTTATTCCGAACGCATTGCTGTACTAAAGTTCCAGGTGACTCCCAAAACCACGCTTACGGTTATTCAGGTATATGCGCCAACATCTGCACATTCTGACGAAGAATTAGAAAGCTTCTATGATCTTTTAAATACAGCCTGCGAAGAAAATCGAAGTACTTGGAACATCGTCCTCGGCGATTTCAATGCTAAACTTGGTACTAGGCAGTTCAATGATAACAATGCCATACTTGGCCAATTTGGACTAGGGAACCGCAATGAACGCGGTGCTAGACTGATTCATTTTGCTTTTGGACAGAGTATGTGTATTGCAAACAGCTTTTTCAGAAAAAAACCACAGAGGCGGTGGACTTGGGTGACACCAAACAGAATATACAAAAACGAAATTGACTTTGTGCTCTCTTCAGATAGATCCATAATTAAAGATGTAAGCGTAATTAATAAAATAAACCATAGCTCCGACCATAGACCGGTACGAGCAAAAATAAAATTTAATTTCAAAATTCATAGATTCAAACACTTTAGAAGTAAAATCACCAGACATTCAAAACATATCATATTTAAAAACTCAGACCAATTTAATCTTGAGCTCACTAATCAGTTTTCAAATCTGGAAATAAATAATATTCAAGACGTTGATGAACAATATAAAGCCATTACTAAAGGAATAGAAAATAGTAGTAAAATCATTCAGGGTTCTACGAGAACCAAAACTAAACTGTCGAACAAAACTAAGGTGCTTATTGCTAAAAGGGCCGATTTGGAAATATATACACCAGAGTATAGAAGTATTGATAAAGAAGTTAAACGTAACATTAGACAAGATGTAAGAGCATTTAATCTCCATTTAATTAAATCAGCCATAGAAAAACACACATCTCTTAGAACTGCTAAGCATGGTATTACAGGGGGTAAACTATGGATTAATGCTCTTTATGACAAACACGGTAAAAAACAAAGTAGACGCGATAAAGTCATGGAAATTTGTACTAATTTTTATAAAACCTTATATTCAGATACATCTAAAGATCATCATGAAGTAGAATATTGTAAGCCAGATACAATTCCATTCTTCACGGGTAACGAAATTAAAGACGTTTTAAAATCAATGAAATACGATAGGAGCCCCGGAGAAGATGGTATAACAACTGAAGTACTGAAAATAGGCTCACCCATTTTACTTCCCCACCTAACTAATTTATTTAATACAATTTTACAGACCGGAACGATCCCAACACACATGTGCCACGCAAATATTGTTCTCCTTCATAAGAAGGGGGACAAATCTTCGATAGGCAATTATAGACCAATTAGCCTTGTGTCACATCTGTATAAAGTTTTTATAAAAGCCATTCAAAACCGCATTAAAGTCAAACTTGACCAACATCAACCTCCCGAGCAAGCTGGCTTTCGACCCGGTTTCTCTACTACAGACCATCTTCATACCCTTAATCAAGTGATAGAAAAATATTCAGAATTTAATAAGCCCCTTTACATAGCCTTTGTAGACTACGCAAAGGCTTTCGACAGCTTAAAACATGCCGCTATATTTCAAGCCTTAGAAAATCAACAAATAGAAAAAACTTACATTGACCTACTAAAACTAGTGTACAACAATAGTACTGCAAATATTAAACTACAGTCTAATGGTCCTACATTTAATATTCAAAAAGGTGTGAAGCAGGGCGATCCACTCTCTCCCATTTTATTTACAAGCGCTTTAGAAGAAGTTTTTAAAGCGCTGGCAGTTTCGTGGGCTACGAAAGGAATTGTCATCGGAGGCAAACGCTTAACGAACCTGCGCTTTGCTGATGACATTATTCTTTTTGCCCCAACATCACAAGCACTGCAACAGATGCTCCAGGAATTGAGCTCTTCAAGTCTTGAGGTTGGACTCCAAATGAACCGGTCAAAGACTCAAATAATGACCAACAGCATGAAACGTAGGGTCGAGGTAGATGGGCAGGAAATACAGTATGTCGATGAGTACATTTACTTAGGCCAGTTAGCAAGCTTCGAAAACAGGCAGGACAAAGAAATCGATCGTCGCATCGAGAATGCCTGGAAGAGCTACTGGTCTATGAAGGAACACATGAAGGGCAGCCTACCGCTGACATTGAAGCGCCAACTCATCAACATGTGTATCCTGCCCGTCCTAACCTACGGTGCTCAGAGTTGGTCATTGACTGAGTCACAGAAATCCAGACTCAAGATTTGCCAGAGGGCAATGGAACGCAGTATTCTGGGCCTAAAACGCATCGACCGGGTGCGGAATACAATACTCCGTTCGATTACTGGCATTGCCGACGTAGGGAGCAAATCAGCAAAGCTCAAGTGGGAGTGGGCGGGCCACGTTAGCCGGATGCAACCTGAGAAATGGGCAAACATAACAACTTCTTGGGTGCCTGAGGATGGAAGGCGACGTCCGGGTCGGCCGAAGAGACGCTGGCGAGACGATCTTGATGGTCAAGGGAAGGATTGGTGGGAAGTGGCTAAAGATCGAGAAAGGTGGAAAAATTTGGGGGAGACCTTTGCCCAGCAGTGGGACACAACAGGTTAATATAAAAAAAAAAAAAATATTATTATTATTTAAAATTCGTGGGTATTCAGAGGTTATTCAAGCGGTACTCATTCTGCAAACTGTACCTCTATTCGACAATGTCCAGTTTGCGGCTGCAACGCCTGCAATTCAGCGCGCAGTACCCTCGCCTTGGCCGCGAGGTCTCGTTTGTATTTCGGCAGTGCGTCTGAATCCGACGGCTCGGATACGACAGGAGGCGCCACCGTCGGCACTGGGGGCGTTTCAGGAGGTGTCTGAAAAGAGATGGCGATCAGGCATAAAAGAAGTTTAAATAGAACCCGGTTACATTGTAATTTAGGTGGTAATAGCGGCACTTATGTAAGGTATACCTTTAGGCACTCCAAAAAACTTTATGCCATTGTTATTGTTTTTATTATTTACCTTTTTTGTACCCACACAAATGTGTGTATTTGCAGTAAGGTACCAAAGTCACCACAGAATATCAAAAAGTTTCTATTACTGCACTGGCTGCCAATTTGGGCATAGATTATTTTAAGGATAGCTTCGCAAGAGGAAATGAGACAGAAATGTCATGCTTGTACCTAACTATGCTATGTGTTCCTTTGTTAAGACAATGATGTGCAAAGTATGGTAGGGTAACAAAACCTAGGAAGAGGCAACCATTTTGTATGCAGATACAGGATATGCTGTAGGTTGAAGGGTGTGGGTGCCGGTGACATTACAGGCACATGAGGCTTAATACCTGTATGCGTCTGGTTGACTGACGCGGAGCAGTGTTTCGTGGGGCACTAGTATTAGTTGGTTAGTAGTAATAGCAAGCCAGTATTGATACACAAACAAATAAATACTTACAAGTCTAGTAGCTAGCGCGAGGCGAGGGTCAGTGAACTGTGTGGTCCTATTAGTGTGGTCCACGAAGTAGGGTCGTCCAGATGGCGCGTGCCTCATCTCCCAGCCAGGTGGCAGTGGTCCGGCGGCAGCTGCGCAATAACGGAGGTGTTGTGGGACGCGCGGGTCGTGCCACGTAGACGCTCCCGTCGCAGTATTGTAGAAGTACACTTGACCTTGCGCTGTTGTTCGCATTTCTGTTGATTTTAGAAGGAAAATGTTAAGTCTGGTATAATAATATTGCCATGATTTTACAACCATAGAAAACTCCTCAGGAATTGGTATACATTTGATCGAAGATTTTAAGCAATAGCATAAAGTTTTTCACAAACAGTTTCTGAGAAGTAGACACACAAATGGACTACCCAATTCAATAACCTTATTCTTATTTACTTACTTAAATATATATTGATTAACTTGTTCATCTTCGATTCAGGCTCTTAGGCTATCAACTTCACTTCGAGTCTGCTAGTGACTATAACTATATAATTACCATATCCAGGCGGTAAGTCAGAAGCAGCTACAGGTGGCGTTTGCGGTAAGAGCGGAATAGGCATCGGTGTTGCCGGTGTAACGGGCGTCGATGGCGCAGTCGGCTGACGGGACCTCACTGCGGTCTGGGGCTGAGGTTCTGGTCTGGAAGATAAATATCAACTGTTAGTGTTTCACCATCTCTTGACAACGTCATCCATCAGGTGAAGTAAAAACATTTCAGTATTTAATTTTACTGAGGGTTTCATTCGTAATGTCTTTTGGGAAATAGAAAATCACCTGAGCGATATGGACGTGGCATGCTCTTGTGTGTCGGATAGTGAACCAGACGATGTCGGTGTCGAAGGCGATATTAGCGTTGTGGGAGAAGTCGGTGTGGTGGAAGATATTGGAGTAGAGGGAGATATCGCCAGCGCGGGAGACGACGGCGGTGTCGAATGCGTTGGCGACGAGACATCTTCGTCGGGGCGGTCCCATTGCGTGCGTCGTGTTGCGTGATTCACATAATAGGCCCTGAAATACAGCAATGGTCAGCTTGCAACATCTAAGCGACAGCATGAGACTTTCTCACACAAGATACAGAATCCAGTGAAATAGACAAGACTATGAATAAATTGAGAGTCAGGCATAGTTACCTGCCACCAGAAGTGAACCTTTCCTCCCAGTGCTGCGGTAAGGGTTGCGAGGGTTTGGAGTTGGAGTTAACAGGTGGTTCCCTCGGCGCGCGCACTTCCCCAGCAGGTCCTACCACGGCTAGTGGACTACCCTCGCCAGCTGCCGAAGCTGGCTCACCTCGAGTTGCATCCCGGGAGAGTAGCGAAACTATGACCTGCCCTTTACCGCTTATAGACTCTCCTGAGCCATCATCTCGCAGCTCTAGGCATTGGTCTGAAAGTACTTAATATTGTAAAATACATAATTTATGTAATGTCTGGGTGTTCCAAGTAGTAAATTTTTTCTGGTTTCCATAGCATAAGCTAACCTAAGTTCAGGACTAGATAGTGGTACTGTAAAATATACTACTATACTATTAAATATATTTGATTTATTTATTTTTATAATTAAGAAATGATTGAGTAAAAAGATAAATATATTTGTAACTGGCTAAAAAAGCTATTGCTACTACAATATATTTTACATAATATGTTCTATGTCTAAGGATTTGTGTTGTGTTTGGAATCTTCAGTCAGTAGTTAGTATAAAACTATGCATAACTCAGACTACAATTAGTTTCCCCACACATCATTCACACAACTTGATTGTTTAGCTATAAATTCCAATGTCTTACTGGAATCTTCAAAACAACAAACACTTACATCCTGTGTCTTTCAACTTGTGTACTGTAGAAGGTTGAATGCGAACGCAACCAAGAAACCCAGAGCCTTGTCTTTTATGAACTTTTCGTTGGTTCCATACACTGAAAGAAATACATTGATTTTTAAAAAAAAAAATAGAAACACATAGATGCAGACTAAAGAAAAATGATTTACATAGGTTATATTATATATATTACTGAAAACCAACATACAAAATTTGCTGACTAAGTAATTTAATACTATCCCTACAACTCATAACTTTGAAATAGTTACACTGTGTTTTGTACCTTTCGATCTAATTTTAAACTTCTTGTCAATGCAAAAGACAAAACCCTAATAGCTATTTCAATGTTATGCTAAGTTTTTTAGTACTAGGGTAAAAGAAGTCCAAAAGTGATATTGAGTAAAATCCAAGGTTCACTTAGAACACACTTAGGCTAGGTGAATCTAGGTGCCAGGAACTGGCAACAACCAAGCCTAGCAGAACATGCAAGAAACTTACAGCTTGCTTCCTACAGTTTTTTTGCATGATCTTTTTAAAAAAGAGTAGTAAATACATGTATATTATTATACATGAACATGCAATAAATGTGTGAAAGTTATAGGTCATTGAACATTAGACAACATTTACTTTCAGTTTGCTACTACATGTTTGCATAAATAAGCTATGTGTTGGTAAAACTCAGCTAGGATATAACTCATATTTTTATGCAAATTATGTTTTATGTATCATGAAATTACAATAATGTACAGCTTAAGTGTTTGGCATTGTAAAATATTGATGTCAGTGGATTGAGGCTTTAGTGAAGTTAACCATCCATAAATGCAAATATTTGTGGTTCCAGGGTTAATTATCTTCATCTTCCATCCAAATTATAGCAGTCATAATCATAATGGATAAGGTTACTTCGATAAATTCCATATATTGTTTGTTGCAAGTACGTTGCAGTTTAAGATTAGTATTATAAGAAAACTAACATACCTTATTGTTATCCCATCACCTTTAGTCAGGTACAAGTCATAGTGTGTATTCCATTTAGGGTCAAGTGTAGCTTTCACAACATTTGTTGAATAAACTTGCCCACTTCCATCTACTGAGATTTTGGCAAACGGATCTGGCAAACCTGTTGAAAACAGACGAGTCTCACTCATCACACAATACCTACACCATTGGAACAACAAGTGCTTACAGTCTCACCTTGAAATTAAAATAATTATAATAATCACTTCAAACAATAAAAGACTTACGAAATAGATCCTTGCGAACCAGGTTTCTCGCGCACAGGACTAAAAACAAAATAATACTTCGGTAAAAGAAAAGGAATCTATAACGAAATAATTGAAACTAAAAGCAAAATATTCAAACATTTTAGGAAAACAGTTTGTAAGCATGCTACTCACTGGTCAATCGTATTTTTTGAGCACCGTATTTACGATTAGGTATAGGGGTGGTCATTTTATTTTGTTTCTAGAGATACATTGGAATAATATGTGTAAAAGTGAATTTACACACGATTTTCACGTACACTTTTACTATATAACCACCATTTTCAATTGAATGAATGAAAAGATTGAGTTAGGCTTAGGCATATCATAGACTATAAATAATACACACAGAATACATGAATACATAGTAACTAAATTCCACAGATGAAGAATCTTCCAAGCCATGATTTGTTTACTCTAGTTAGGTACTTTCCATTACTTAGTAGAAGGGTAGAATCGCGTAGTATGTGTATGGCTCCTAGCAGAAAGCTCTCAGAGATATTTTATTTATTTATAATGTGAAGTCGAAAAATAAATCGAATCTGCATCATTTTTATAGTCTAGCTATGCAATCAAAGTACTCTCTAGATGCAATGCAGTGCAGTCTGTGCAGTACGACTGCATTCGTATTCGTAGTTCGTACTAGGTACCAGAGTACCAGACTACGCGTTTTGATTGGTGCTTATTTATTTACATTCTCATTCAAATAGGTGAAGTGAAAGTGATGATTTTTTTCTATATGAGGAGAGACTGGGGCGGGGGAGAGAGAGAAGATTTATCTCGCAACTCGCACGTATGATATCTAATATAAGTTTGTTTATTGTTCTGTGAAAAAAGGGAATCTACGGAGCTCGAGAGACGAACAAACACCAAACGCCCACTAAAAGCTACACATTAAGTAAGTACCTAGGTAAGTAGGCTAGGTAACTATATCATTTTAATAATTTTTACTTTTCGATATGTACCTACGATAGGTAGGTAGATTGTAGATACATACCAAATAATATCAAATAACATTAAATTTTCTAATGTTATTTGATACCTATACCTACCACACTTACGACACTATCGGAACACAGAAGATATAGATTTAGCCCAGCTAAGTACAGTCAGCTG
The DNA here is from genome assembly GCA_947095575.1 of Electrophaes corylata. Taxonomy (NCBI): domain Eukaryota; kingdom Metazoa; phylum Arthropoda; class Insecta; order Lepidoptera; family Geometridae; genus Electrophaes; species Electrophaes corylata. The sequence continues at coordinate 8,243,382 of OX352711.1, read as the reverse complement.
CACGAGAATGCAGGTAAGTAGGTAGGTAGGTACCTACCTATGCTTACAACTTAGACCATTTAGAATGATGTATGAGTAATTTTCAAAATTTGGTTAAAACCAAACCCCTGCTTCTAAGTAGGTACAGGTATCGGCGCGGATTAAGAATGCTGACCTTGAATGCGCAGAGTCGATTTTTGGGTCCGAGCGGCGGGGGGCATGAGGTGCATCGGGGGAAGCGGCCGGCGCCGGCGTCTCATTGGTCAATCGGTCGTCCTTCCCCCGTCTCGCCGCGCTCACGCGTCTCGTGTCCATATCATAGGTACAGTTGCGTGGAAAGTTTATCATAAGTGTAAATGATGACAGCTTAGAGAGTAATGGTAGTCAAGATGAGGACGAAGATGACGAAATGCCTTCTACGAGTTTTTCCGTAATGTCTTCTTCGATGACTGTATCACACGATGATTTAATGCAAGGAATTCAACTGCCATCTGATTAGACATTAGTTAGTTTTATTAGTTTAGGATAAGTAGGTACTTACAATACATAATTTTACATAAAACTTTGTTCGTCTTTCTTTCTAAGTACCTATATTAAATTTAGTGACATATTGTTTATTTACATGATGATAGATTAATGTGCCTGAACCACACTGTATTAAAATAAGCTATTTAAATATCTATTATTTTCAAAATTTTAACAAACAAATTACCTACTCTTAGTAATTTTATGCGTGACTGTACACATGCGCAAATCACCCCACCACTTTCTCCGAGCACTCTTAATCCGCCCTACCTAGGTAGATTTTAAGTTGACCTTATTACGAGTACCTATCTTGGGTCAGCCCTGAAAATTGGAAATACGATAGGTATAGGTAGGTACCTACCTACTCAGGCAGCAGACCCATTTCAAAATTTCCGTGATGCCTAAGGTCAAACGGATTATCAATAAGTAAGTATTAATTTTTTATAACCTGCACCTAAGAAATCATATCATAAAGCATTTATACCTAGTTAGCATTCTGCGCCATAAACTTTGGGGTATTAAAAAATCTTTGTCAATGAAAATTTATGATGTGCACCAGTGCACCTGAAAGCCTTCGCCTCAAAAATGTTGTGGGCGCTAGATCCCTTCAGACGGTAGGAATAAGTGGTCTAATAATATTATGTTTTAGGTATTTTTAATATAGGTAAGTATCTTGATCATGTGAGGAACCATAAAAAACACCCTTAGATCTATTCTAGTAAATACGGTGTCTAGTAAATATTTTATAAGTAAAGCACCTACCAAAAAACTGGCCTAAAGTTAAACACCCTGCAAATCGGTCGCTATCTAACGCAATGACCCTAACTAGACCCCGCAGACGGTAAAAACACGTCCGGACCGAACGCCCGCTGTCTGTCTGGTACTAAATATACAAGATCCCATTATAAAAAATGTAATATCTTAAAAACATATACTTTTATTTCGTTTATACATTCTATGAGATGAACCAACCAATCCCGTCTCCAAGGTCTTTCTAGACACTTGCCCACTAAAACTCACTTAACTTACTTCCTATTTTGCAAAAGTGTTAGACCTTTGCTGGCTTCGCCCATATATCAAAATATGGAAACAAATAAACAATTTATGTATAATCTTTGTCTATGTTTTATTGTATAAACGGTTACACCTACCTACCTCTTTTGATAACGTATCTTATCTACTACCAACACTACACACTGAGACTGTACCATAGTTAAAAGTTAATTCATTTGTAGTTGGCGGGTGTTGGCGGGCGACAAACAAGTTGTCCTCTGGCAAACCACGTGACTAAGCTGCGCGGTTCGTATTTCTTTTGAATTTTCTTTCGTGGGTCGCACAGAATACTTTGTTACTTGGTAGGTCCTGCTGCGTCAGTCAAAGAGCAACTTGTTTTTTACCAGCTAAATACAGTGGTCATTTTTCAAAATTTTACGTAGCTCGCAAAAGCAGTAGGTGTAACTTTAGGTATCTACCTATTTTTATATTTTATTTCCAGATAACATTGAGGTACATAAGGACTACTCCATTTGAAAATGGAACCAATAATTATAGTTCACGGGGGTGCCGGAGATATACCTCAAAGTAGGGTCCAAGGAAAGTTAGATGGAGTGAGAATTGCAGTTAGAGAAGGCTATCAGAGGTTGCGAGATGGTAAAAGTGCCATTGATGCTGTTGAAGCAGCAGTTGTATCAATGGAGTTGGACGAAAATTTTAATGCTGGCGAGTATATTTTTTTAATAATACCTAAAACAAAATCATTTTACAAGCTCACACATAGGTATTTAGGTACGTTATTCAAAATTCATTATTAAAAACAACATTACTTACATGCAATACAATTCGGTAAATAATAAAATATATTACAAAAATAATAAGTATAATAAAAAATATGTAGTATGTATGTAATGTATTAAGTATATCAGTCATCTAGTAGCCATAACACAAGCTCTGCTTAGCTTGGGGCTAGATGATGCTGTATGGATTGCCCAGCATTATTATTATTGTTTCAGGATACGGTTCAGTTTTAAATTTAAACGGTGAAGTAGAAATGGAAGCTAGTATGATGAGTGGCACACATTTAGACGTAGGTGCTGTTACGTTAATAAAGGACTTTCTTCATCCAATATCCATTGCTCGCAAGGTTCTTGTGGACTCTCCACATTCATTACTTGGAGCTGATGGTGCTAAGCTATTCGCTTTGGAGAAGGTAGTATTTACTACTTACTTACGCTACAAGCCGTATGATTACGCTGATTAAATATTTTACTATTAATTTATTTTTTTATCAGGGGTTTACAACCGTGCCTCAAGAATCATTGATAAGTCCACACGCCAAAAATGCTCTTGAGAAATATTTGAAACACGGAGAGTTTGGTAGAACTGAAATTGGCACCAGTGATGTATGTACTGTACTTTGTTATTTAATAAAATCGAAATAGTTTGTAGCTAAATATATTTTATTTAAAAATACAGATGGGTGTTGGGACAGTTGGGGCAGTTGCAATAGACGCCCAAGGTCATATTGCTGTAGCAACCAGTACTGGTGGAATGAGTGGAAAGGCAGTTGGTCGTATTGGCGATACTCCCCAGATTGGGAGTGGAACATACGCTGATGACAATATCGGTGGCGTATCTACGACAGGTACATTACACAAGGTGACAAACAAGTTTGCTTTCGACGAACCACGTGGCTAGGTTGAGCAGAACGCATTTTCATAATATGAATCTTCGCTCTGCGCATCTCACGTGGTTCGTTCATCAGCGGACAACTTGTTTTTCGCCTGAAATCCTATTTAGATATACTTCCTTCACAGAAGTGATAAAAATTTTAAAAACAAATATTTAAACTTTCTACGCATAGATCCATTTAGCTCAATTAGGGGACACGTGTTCTTCATATTGAGGGGATTGCCATTATCATCACCCTTGGCAGGCGGATTGGCTGCCTTATAAAATCTACGGGAGATGATGGAAAGGACCACCAGGGCCGATCTATTATACTATCAATAACACTTTTCTACATCTTTAACAAAACTATAATAGTCAACTTAATTGTTTCAGGACACGGAGAGTCAATTTTGAAATATTGCCTGGCCCACGCCATCATCAAAATTATGGAATCTGGCGTAGATGCTAACACTGCAACGATAAACGCTGTTAACGGTAAGTTTTGACTAGGGAAAGGGACCTACTACTACTACCTTTTATGATACGAAAAACATAATAACATGTCTATATACATAGACCACTTGATAGGTACAGTCGGCTGCACTTTGATGTCTACATTATTTTGTTTTAGGCATGACAGCGCGTTTGAATAATACAGCTGGTGCTATAACTTTGTCTAAAACTGGAGATATAGGAGTACATTTCAGCTCGAAAAGGATGTCCTGGGCATATGTAAAGGATCGTAAAATATTGTATGGTATCGAACAAGGGGAAGTTTTAGAAGATTCATACTAAAATGACGTTAAGATAAAGGCCTATTAGACACCGTTCTCATATAAATTGAAGTAGGAGAAAGAGTGTTTTTATCTTTGCTAATACTTTTTTGGAAAAATAAAGACATTTTACCTTTCTTGTACTTTTTGAGTAAAAATATTTGACTTTAGCTTATCATCATCTCAGCACTAGGTACGTCTCAGCAGCATGAAGTGATGACTGATGTGATGACTCTAGGGCAAGGTATCGTAACTTTTGAGTAGACATGTACCTAGGTTTGATTATTTTAGAAAATGGCACGTAATCCTTTGTGTGCGAGTCCTACTCGCACTTGGCTGGTTTTTTGTTTTGCAATCTCCAAGCAATCTCTACCTACCAATTGCTTATTTGTACACAAAGAGTTTTTATATTTATTTTAGTCTGTGATACCGAGAATTACCTACTGTGCACAAAGTGCACAGAGATATGTCTAAATTATTTATTTTACGTCAATAATGACATTGATTGATGATGGATACAGTAACATGACATGACAGTAAGCGATCAGATGATTTCGTATTTTGTTCTTGTGCGATCAACTTTGTAGGTATTTGGTTATTGGTTAGACTGGACTGGATGGATAGTTTCAGAACATATTCGTCTATTCGATCGATTGGGATTTTTTTCCAACTAACACCAAAAGATTAGTGTAACGAGTTTTACATAATAATTTATTCTAAGAGGTCGTAATTTTTTTATTTTATTATGCCGATGAACGCCAACATACCAATTAGATTCAAGCAAGTAGAGCTGCAATATTTTAACTGGTTGTATAGTGTCGCACCATGTTTCCCAGTGAACTCCTCCAAAGTAAATATAATTAGTGACCCTAAGAAGTTCTACGATACACTGTGTGAGCGGTTTCAAAATGCCAACAAAAGAATATCCATTGCAAGCCTCTATATCGGTACAGGAAACTTAGAGAAAAGGCTGTTGCAGGAAACTAAAGAAAATGTAATAATGAATAAAAACTTGAGATTAGATGTTTTACTGGACTACCAAAGAGGGACACGTGGTGAAGAGAATTCAGTTACCTTGCTTCAGGATTTTATAAATGATCCTGAGCAATGTCGAATAAGTTTGTATCAGACACCTCGGCTCCAAGGTTCTTGGTCAAAGGCCCTCCCCTCTCGCTATAATGAAATTGTTGGCCTACAACACATGAAGCTTTACATAGCTGACGACTCTGTGTTGTTGAGTGGAGCCAATTGTTCCAGTGATTACTTTAGACAGCGTCAGGATCGCTATATTGAAATTGTGGATGCGGATCTTGCTAATTTTTACAAAGAACTTATAGGTATGAAGATTCTGTAAGTTTTGGTTACCATTTTTTTGTTTCTTTTTAGTTTTTTAAGTATATCTTTGCTTATAAAATACTCACCAGGCTCTAAAACTCAGGTGGCATTTAAAGATGGTGTTAGATTTTTATAAATATATGAACTTGTTGATTTTTCAGATGAAGTAAGTGCCTTCAGTAAAACCTGTGTAAAAAATGGGATATTGAGTAATAATAAGCATGAAAACAAAGAACTACTGACTAAAGATATCTCAAATAGAGTTTTAAATCTTATATACAAATGGAAAGAGCAACAACTTTCAAAATTATCTAGATTAGATAGCAAAGACAGTAAGTTACATTTATATTTTATGAAAATGTGTTTTTTTTAATAAATATCTCTCACTTTAACTATAACAGTTGTCACAGCTCAGTTGGTAGCAGCTCCACTTTATACTCTCTAGGTTGTGCGTTAGATCCCTTTTTTAAACTACAATTTTGTGTGATGAACACAGTAAAGTGCTAAGCTTTATCTATTTCAGTATCCAACAATGACACCTGGGTATTCCCTCTAATACAAATGGGAGAGTTCAAAATCACTCAGGATGAAGAGGTTACAAACTATTTCTTGGCTTCAGTCCCTAAGGGTTCCTACATAAGACTGGCTACTGGGTATTTCAACTTGACTGATAACTATGCAAAGACATTGTTAAACCACTGCAAGGCGAACATCAGTCTGCTGATGGCTCATCCAAACGTAAGTTTGTTTGTTTTGAATTTGTTTTTACTAGAGTCGGAACAAGCAAGTCAATTTCAGCTCCTGTTCTGCAGTTGACATGCCTCTCATGTATGTTTTTACTTAGGGAACCAGATGCCGGATACTTATTTTTTTTTTGTAAATACATTCATACATTTTAATAGCGAGACAGATACATTTGAACATCTATGTTATTATCAATATTTAGTTAGAAATTATCTTAGTAGGTTAAACAAAGTAGATGATTGGTTTGTTTGAAAGAAGATATCATAGTATGGACTACAGAAAAGATGAGAACTGTAAATACTGATAAAATCAATACTCAGTTATATAAGATAAGTATAAAAGGTAGGTTATGTAATCTACTTAAAAAAATTTACTCAAATATCTATTGTTACCAAGTTTGTGTAACGCATTGGGCATATTATGTGCATTTGAGGCCATTACCCTCAAATACCTCGATAATTATAAATGCACCAAGAGGATGCTGATTTATAAATCCTTCAGAACCTCAAAGAGCAGTGCTCCGTATACCTATAAATAAATAATAATAAAAAAATAATATTACTGGACAATCCACACAGCATCATCTAGCTACAAGCTAAGCAGAGCTTGTGTTATGGGTGCTAGATGACTGATATACTTAATACATTACATTACATGCATAAATATTTTTTATTGTAAGTACATAGAAAATACCCAGAACACCCGGAATATTTGCAAATCGTACAAACATTTATCCCAAGGCGAGAATCGAACCCGCAACCTCCTGCGTCGCAGGCGGACGTTCGCCCGCCGCGCCACATCGGTCGTCAAATCCCTGAACAATGTTCTTTCTCTTTTCAGGCCAATGGATTTCTGGGTGCATCTGGACCTGCTGGTGGTATACCATTTGCATATTCACTCATTGCCAAAAAGTGAGTCTTGGTATTTCATATTTCTTGCAAGTAACTATTTTTGCCATGAGTAGTGAGTGATGCTTACATTAGTCATCATTATCAGCCTGTAGAAGTCCCCTACTGGACATAGGTAATTTCTAAGAAGAATAATTTTTTGCACTTGATATGTTGAAACCTGAGTTGAGGGAGAGCTGTGAAACTTAGTTAGACATCTACTTCTTCCTATTTTGCAGTCCACTAAGTGTAACAATCTTTATGTTTCAGGTTTTGGGAAAGAGTAGTTGATTCCAATCAAACCAGTAGGTTGCAAATGTTAGAGTATGAGCGGCCTGGGTGGACCTTCCATGCTAAAGGGATGTGGTGAGTTTTGTTTGACAATATATTCGGAGGCAAACGTGAATTGGGATGCAAAATTAACTCTGGTATCCCCATTGTAGACCAGAACCTAAGAGCACTTTAACATAACACCCGTCAATAAGATCAACCTAAAATGATCCACGAGCCTGCACCTCTCTCTTCCAAGTTACTCACCTATAGTGCCACAGTTGGCACGTACCCTACGAAGCACTACCCTGCATCGATCAACCTGAAGCGTACTGGTGTTAGGTTAGCCTAATGTGCCTGTAATTTCACAGGAACCCACACCGTTCAAACCGGAACACGACAAAGTAAGCATCACTGCTTGGTAGCATAGCAAAATAGGTACGGTGGTAGTACTTACTTCCTTAGTCCTTTCACTAAGAGCTCTACTACTGCTAACATAATAATACTTGCTCATTATGACCAAGAAAACTTGCGTAAGTCATCACCCTCAACAGTCTGTAGAAGTTGGACGCTGGACGTAGACTTCCTCTACTTATACGTATAACTTCTAGCTTCCGTACACGGTTTTGTGGTAGGTACTCAAATAAAAGTACTTAGCCTAGAATTTATCGCATAACCTATAATATATTCAGGAGGTTGCGGGTTCGATTCCCGCCTCGGGATAAATGTTTGTACGATCTGCAAGTATTTATTCCGGGTGTTCTGGGTATTTTCTATTCTATGTATAATAAAAAATATCTATGTATGTAATGTAGGTATTATGTATTAAGTATATAAGTCATCTAGTACCCATAACACAAGCTCTGCTTAGCTTGAGGCTAGATGATGCTGTGTGGATTGTCCAGCAGTATTATTATTATTGTTATTATATGCTAAATGCTGGATAGGTTTCTCATTTGTTTGAGGGGGTACTAAAATGTGTATTTGTTTTGTAGGTATTACCCTCCAGGCAGTGGCGTCCCGTGGGCTACAGTAGTGGGATCTGCGAATCTAGGGGAGCGGTCAGTGCGACGGGATTTAGAAGCCCAGGCTGCTATATTCACTGCCTCGTCAGATTTACAGGTTCGTTCGATATTACACTTATTCGCCAAAAAAAAAACTCGCCTACTGTAGGCGTATTCTAAGTTTTTTTCGTTTTTCGGATACCGGATTTCGGTTTATGAGCTTGAATTTTTTGTATGGAGATATGCTAGTGCCCCCATATTCCGCTAGGGGCGCTTATCGTCTCTTCATACAAAAAGTTCGAGCTCGCAAACTGAAATCCGTTTTCCGAAAAACGTAAAAAACTTAGAATCCGCCCATTGATCCTAAGACCGTGGGTTTGCGTATTCGTGAAGGACGGCATTAGCTTAGATTCTTTGTTTGTGAATTACAGAAAAGGTTACACGAGGAAGCGACGCTGCTTCACGAGCACGCCACAGAGTGCAGCCAAGAGCTTCAGAAGAGAGACACACCGCTCTGGGTGCGAGCTACAGTCGCCATTTTTAAGACTTACTTCTAATGACTAACTCCTACTTATGAATACCTAAAAAACATTGCTTATTAGCTCTGTCACTGTTCGTCATTACCTATTAGCAAGAGATAGCATTTGTTTATGCATTGGTTATCTTTTGACAAGGCCTTTACGTTCTACTATATGGCTTCTACACTGGAGACACAATATTCTTTATAGGTACTGTGTTTTAGCAGATATGATGCCTAAGTAAATCTACTAAAAAAAAAAGAGAAATTCCAGCAAGAAAGTTAAGTCAATTGACATAACCTGTGTTTAAAAGCTATTCTTGCTTATGAGCTTGATAACCGTGTTCTACAGTTCATACCTAGTAGTATCTGACTAGCGCCTTTAGTGACCTATATTACGATAGAACGTACTTATATAATTGTATTATAATACAATATTCAACTAATCCAACAGTCGTAGTTTAGCCATTCAGTATTAATATTACTTTTAGTCACAATCCGTTAATTATAGGGATATTATAACAACGTAGCTTTCGATACCTAGTAGTGTTTCAGGTGCATGATCTCGGTTATAGTTGAGTTTGTTATTTTTTAATTTATTTGTTTCGTTGAATTATTAACAAATGATAAAATAAATGTTTCAAAATATATTGGGGATCATTTTGATAAAAATCAAATACCAACGTTTTCAATTTTTTTTTAATTATTCTCATTTTTCATTATAATCACATAATTAAAGTTATTCCGATTCATACTTAACATAATTTTCAAATAAATTAAATGAAACACTGCAATAATTTATACAAAAAAAAATCAGTCATTTTGTGACGCTATTTGATTAGCATTAGAGTTTAAAATCAAATTAACGTTATAATAATAGGAATCAGGCACATTATTATTAAACTATTTGCTAGTGCGTAGCGAGACATTAGTTATTAAAAGTTGAAGGACAATCAAATGGACCAAACTAGTGGCGAATGGAAATGGACGAATTCACATTACACACAAAATACAATAAAATTTTTAGTAATCAATTGATCCCACAAAATAAAACACTCACTTTTGAGCATAATCATAATCTGATTAAAAATAATAATCATTGCAATTGAGCAATTCACTTACATAACAATCACTTTAGTTTAAATCAACTATTGAGGTATACTTAAAGTATTCGATTCGTACTGAGCAAATAATGGAGCTACGAGTTTACAACAATCAAAATTGAAAACAGGAAAGAAGAAACACCATCCAAACATGGTTCCAGCCAGATTTATACTAATCTTTGGTGTGGTGGGCATAACTACGCTGGATGCTCGACCGAATGCGACGCCAAACTCGTGTTATTAAAGCGATTATTTATTATTGTATTATCCTTAGACTAAACCGGCATTCGGTCGCGGCGGCCAGTTCACAGGGAACATATTGTGTTGTGTCGCGGTAACGCCTTCATCCTAACACTACGGACGTTGATAGGTACAAAAATAGTTCACCTATTCAATATAATTATTTCTACTTAACAATTAAGTATCGCAAGGAGGCCTTACGAGAGCATAAGAACGTGTAAGGCAGAGTAGATACACTGTAAATACTGCGAGGCCCCTCGGTTTATAATACTACTTATCGCGAATCACACTAAGGTAAATTGACTAGGCGTGTTGTGAGTGGTCGCACGGGCTCGACGCTAGTGCGGGGAAACTTAGGGAATAATCAGGCGGGGTCGAGTCCCAGCCGACCAGCCCTTGCGGCTTGGCAAACGGAGAGCAAACTATTTTGCTTTTCTGAAAATGATACAGAAAAGCAAAATTCTTTTTAGAATCAACAGTTTTAACCTTTTTTGAGTTTACCTCAAGCTCTTAAACATCAAATGATCCCATTGTTATGTTCAACCGGTCAGCTTCAAACGGAAATTGCAACCATAGATTTTCAGTTACAACGTTTAAAACCAAACTTTCTTTTAGAGCCAACGACGAGGCGTCAACACACTTTGGTAGAAACGAAACGTAAGGCTGGACATTTCAACTCTAGGGAATTCGACAGATGAAAGCGTTGACTAAGAAAAAGTATCCTGTGATTGCTTCTCCGTTTTCAATACCGTCAGGCCGGTCATCTAGGCGACCAGACGCGATCAGAACCCTACATCGGGCGGCGGATCGGGCGGCATGTAATGTAGCTCATCAACAGGTCCACTGAATATGTTGTAAAGCACCGCGAAGAGCGTACAAGCGGCATAGGCTCCCAAGGCCGTCCACCACAGTAGGCGCTCCCAAAGCCGCTGTTGCGCATGCTTTAGTACTAGCAAGCCGATGGTGAGGCCTGCTAGGGCTCCGGCGACGTGAGCGGCGTATGACACGGGCGGGACTTCCTGCTTGACAAAAATAATTACTTTTAGACAAACATAAAAAAATAGTTATCATTCTAGCAGTATCAATGGACTTGTAAACATACATTATGGATTACCAACTGCTGCATAATGTGGGCATGTGCTAAATACAATGTCTAAACGTGCCTCTGACTACCTTTAAATTAAAATTATAAATTATTCGTTTGTAGTGGGTAGTGGTGAATTCTAGTTAAGTACGTCAATTTGAACCTTACCTTAGTATACCTAGCGTGAACCGCGAAGCCGACATCACAGGACGCGACCGCCAGCGCTGCGACCAGTCTTACAGCTCCGTACCGCATGGCGTGGAAGTTCAACAATGCATTAGCAAGGTGTGCTGCCAATAGCGCATATACGCCGCCTGAAGCCCCCGCGAGACACACATCTGGGTCTAGGACAGAGGCGGCGAGAGAGCCCCCTAGGACTCCAGCGAGGTAGACCGCGGCGCAGCGAAGAGCTCCGTGCACCATCTCTAAAGGTAGACCCACCTGGAAGGAAAGGCTTACATTAAAACCAGCCGTGGTGGTCTTGATTAAGAATACAGGACCCCTCCGTCATCTAGTATATATGTAGTAAGACTCCACAGAGACTAACTGCCTGCCCGTCTGCCAAGCATTCTAACCCCCAAATATGAAGACTCAAAGACGGATGTGGAACTTCATTGACCCAAGCATCTATTAGGTATAATTGCCAAACAATATTACAATACCATACTAAAACTATTCATAATTCATAGCATTATAACCCTTAGATGTAGGGGAAATCAACCATATTTATGACAAGGAAAACAATAAGGAAAATAAATAAATATTTGTGGATACTTTTACACTACATCATCTAGCTAGCCCCAGCACTAAGCATAGCTTGTACTATGGGAACTTTACAAGTAACCGCGACTAATCTAGAAACATCCTTATTCCTGTACAAATAAGGTTTTACTTTACTTACAGCTAGTTGTACCAGCAAGTTGAAAGCCAGATGCAGCCATCCAGCATGTACCACGCTGTATGTGAGAAAACGCCAGAGTTCGCGTCTTCTGTCGGGACGGTACACGAGGGGTGAGTCAACGGGTACGGGACCAGCCGCAGCCGCGACGCCACCCGTACTGCAGGCGTACCACGTGAATACTCCAAGCTGGAACAAGAAAAAAATTGATTAAAAAGTGGTCGGATTTACATTGCAAATACCATTCGCAGTACATAAAGTTGGACGTTCTACGATTCTACTTTTGGTGAACTCATATCCCTACGTGTTAAACTACGTTTTTTTTATACCGAGCTATGAAACAAGCATTGCGGCTCACCGTTGGTTACCGTAACCTACGGCAGCTTGCAATACCAACGGTATCACTTGTTGCTCGTGCGTTAGTATCGAGTATACATAAATAGTACCTTTTTTAGCCTCAAGCTTTCACCCTGTACTTGTTAATTTGACTTGCCTACAGTGCCTTTGATACCCTTAACCTGGTAACCGCGGTAAGCGATGCTGCGGCAATATGTAGTCCAAATAAATTGAATGCCATAACATACCAATACTTATATACGTTCAAATTATTTTGGTTCTTTTACATGTTTAAAAAGTTGTGGATAGCTGCTAAATATGCAAATCGCTGCAGTTTTGGAAACGGTCACGGGTACTTCAGCCAACCGTAAACTTAGAAGGCAAGTTCTGTTACCATTGATTTATACGGCGAGATCTGTTTTTCTTCAGTTGCCAAGTTAATTACTTAGTGCTTAATAAAATAACACTTCTGGTATGGGACGGTTGCAGGCTTTCTCTAAGTGCATCAAGAGTATAAACCCAACTCTACATGACGAAATAAAAATCATCTACATGACCTAAAAGTGGCTGACATGTGATTCTACCACTATATTTAGGTGAATATTGGATCTCCTAATCCACATTGTGATGACAATAAATGTATTGATTGAGTATTAACTTTGACTGTCCTCTTAGATATTCTCAAGAACTGAGCCTGAGCCAGCCGTGTCTGTGAATAATAGAAGTACCTATTCCAGATTAATGTTCCATTTATTTTATTGCAGTTTACCTAACAATAAAATAATTGTTAAATACTTGTAGTAACGAAATGACGTTTGGACCGCATTATCCACTGGGGAAAACCGTTAGCAGAAAGCGTGCGTAGAGCTAGCGGGCTCACCTGGCGCTGTGGCATATGGGGAATCGAGCACTTTACGCCGCCGCAGAATACAACCACGCAGAACTGAAGCTTTGTAGGAAATTTTTTAACGCGTAAAAGACCTAGATTGTGAAATTCGTGATTTCTTGTAGTTTTTTACAGGTAGTACAATAACCGTCTCAGGAATAATATTTTACTTTTAAAAATATAAAAGGTACTCCTAACTTAGTCAACTGAAGGCTATATAATTTTTCTTGATTTTTGCGCTACAAAAACTATGAAACCACATCATGTGAGCAGCAGTGAGGCGAACTATTGTTTCGTTTTCGAGCCCACACAGATTAAAGGCAGCTAATTGAAAAAAATGGAACGTGATACAAATCGTTAATTTCCAACGAAGCACGAAAGTCTGGAATGAATGAAGAAGTAGGCATGTCATAATGAGCAATCCAGACGACCCAACCAAAAGACGCGCGCGACTGCCAGGAATCCGAATTACTTGGTAAAACTGATAACGAACGTTATTCTGTGGTCGTGGCGTAAGGTGAATCAACGTGTGACGGCCGCGGCCGGCGCACGCGCACCGCGAAACGATTGTTATGATTCACGTAAACAGCTTGTTTGCACGGATGTGAAATCCGCTATTATAATTTTTAATTAAGCGCAGCAATTGGAGCGGGATCCGAGCGGTACTTACTTGTAGAAAGTGATCGTTCTGTATTGCATGCTACACTGTGTACGGTTGGGGTTAACTTTTAAGCGGAGGGCGGTGACATTGTAAGAAAACAGACGTGTGCACTTTAGTAACTTTGGAAAAACCAACGCTACAAATAGTTCTCAAAATTTATTCAATGAGTAGGTGGTAGGTACCAACCTACTAGCTGCATGATATTGGCTAGGCCTGGCGACGAAAAGTACAAGAGGCGACTTGGAACTCTACAACAAAAGTTTCAGATTCTTGCGAACATTCAGGATTATATACATTATTATATATCCAGTGTTTAAGATATAACATAGCCAAATGCGTGTCAAAGATTTGTATTTATGGCTGAGTTTTATGTAGGTACCCACCTACCGAACTATTTGTTATAGTGCCAGTGCAATAAAGCCCTAAATCTACTCATATTGAGGTCGTGTTATATTGACCTCGTGCTTTAGAACTTGGTAAACACGAACTCTTGTTGATTATGCAATAATTAGCACTAAAAGCTGCCCTCTGATTTAGTTAGGTTCATTTGAAACCAGAGACGGGTGGGTTACTTATGTCATCATCATACGCTATTGCGATCCGCAAACCACTGTGTCCAATGCTTATATGCGCGTAACGTAATAGTTATCATTGCAAATCCGATAAAAATATAAGAGTTGTTGTAACTTGTTCCATTTCGACAGTGCCACACGCTCATGAGCCATAAAATCACATAATTTATTCACCTAGGACTCCAAACGAAGGGTAAAAATTTCGTGACTTCGTCGAATGGGCAATATACTGATGTGGTCAAGCAAGACCCTAATGCAACAACAACTTTAACTTGGTTTAAGAAAGGATTTCTTTTCTCTTCTTTTGCTCGCTTTTATTTGGTTCCAGTCTGCATCTTGTAACCAAAGTATATATATCTAGTGTTATAATGTATTCTAAGTAAGTATATTAGTCATCAAGTACCCATAACACAAACTCTGCTTAGCTTGGGGCTAGATGATGCTGTGTGGATTGTCCAGCATTATTATTATTCACAAAAAAAACTTGTAAAAGTATTCTATTCGTCATCTGGTTCCCATAGTAGTACAAACTATGCTTAGTTTGGACTGAATGATGTTGTGTAAAAATTTCCACAAAATGTTAGACACTGCTGGACATAGGTCTCTCCTATGATATGACGCGCCACTTAGTGGGCAGTTAACCGTCACAGATCGTCACTCCACCTTGCTATAGAAGATATCTCACTGACTAACTGGTGAGGTCACAAGTTCACGGTTCTTTTGACAAGCGAGGTAAGCTTACCTCTAGTAAAGTGACGCAGATGATGAAGAACGGCGGCGGACAGCAAGTATACCTCTCCTGGTAGTACTTGCGATCCCGCTCCTCAGGAAGCATTTCCATTGCTACTAGGTGCACCATTCTGAAAAGAATTTGCAAATTAGAATTTCCGAGGACTAAGGCACAAAATAACACATTCAGAAGCCCTATGACAGTCGTAGTCGTAGTCGTTTTCCGGTGGGTTTTCCGCTCCTGGACAGGAAAATCCTTTAAATGTTAAAAAGTTAATGGTTAAACTTATTTAGGAAGTAGGTCATCTGAATTTTCTGAATGAACATGAGGTACGTTATGTGCGGCTAGTTAAGTAGCTTTTCTTTGAATTTGTGAGCACTCCAGCGAAAACAACGGTTTTGGGGGTACCTACTTACTCTCCACGCTTTCACAGAGTCGTCTATAAATTTGAAATTGCGAACGTTTACCTGGATTTACTGTGTTAAAATGAAACTCGACACTTCTATTTCATATCGTATTGTGTAAGTAATCGATCAAATAGCTTTCTCTATGTTATTCTCGGCGTATAAAAGCAATTTTAACGATTTTATCGTACGAAAGCACACAACATGTCATTGTGACACGAAAAGTGACCGTAAAAATATTTATAACGAAGGTGAACGTGACCAGTAGAATCGTTACACGATGTATTTGAATAGAAACCTGAGATTTAAAGAATTAAACACTGAATTTTGCATGGAAACGGAAATTTTGAATTTATATTGACTTAAAATTTATAGGGCAAACATAATACGAAGTTTTGTGTTTTAATGCAAAGGTATAATCGTCACCACGGCATACTCGAATTTTACTAAAACTTGAAAAACGGAAAACACTGTTGTTTTCTTCCTAGTTTTGTCACTGTTAAAGTAATGTCAAATTATGACAACCAAGGAGGATCTCAAGGAAATTGTAAATTTTCATATAATTCCAATGTAGGTATCATGTGCTAGAAATATAAAACCTACCTTTTACATCAACCTTGTTAAGGAGGTGGTATCCGCCAACGAGAGGTTTTCTCCGTGTTATTTCTCTTTGATGAGTGAGTATAAATGCCCATAAAAAAAACACATTGCTTATTAAAGACTAAATTTTAATTTGATCAATTGAAATAATTCTAACTATATTATTACTATATGAAAAAAATATCCAAAGTGAAGCAATTTTTATTTTAAATTTGGTTATTTCTTCTAAACGGTATTGATTTTTAGTATTTTTTTTTCACACAAATATTTGTCAAAGTATTTATCACAAAGTGAACAATTGGCAGTTCGAACTAATAATTCAGTAGGCTACAAATAATTATTTCTTGAATGCGATATGAAATGGAATGCGCGCGGGTCCCTGTGCGGGCGACGGGCGGCAGTGCAACTCAGTATGGACAGACTCCTCAAGGTCGTTAGCGAGTACCACCGCCTTAACACAGGACCTTCATGGGCGGAGTGCTTATCATAGAAGCTGGATATCATAGAATAGAGCTTCGCAAGTCATTGGTAACCCGTAATATTTTGGAAGTTTAGGTCATTCTTGCGGGAAAAAAGGTAGGTAGGTACCTGGCAAATAATGTAGGATCTTCTAGCAGTAGATGGAAGTCGTTCTCCGAGCTGACCTCACGGTCCCGGTGGTGCACTGCGCATCTATAGCTGCGCGTTCGCTTCCCGCTCATCTGCACAGAAGAAAAAAGTATTAAGGATTTTGAAGTAAGGAACAATTAAAACTATTCTAATGAAGTCCCCAGTAGTATACCTCCCTCCCGGCCACGACTTGCAGTGGGCAACTTGGAAATCGTTAAACCAGCTGAGATCCTAAGTTGATAAATGCAGGGAAAATCTTTCCAAGTGAGGTTACATCGACCCTTCCAAGAGAAGGTGCAACTGCGGAGAGATACAGAATATAGAGCACTTGCTCTGTTGTCCTCTCTGTCCGATCACCTGTACACGAGAAGACCTGGAGAAAGCAACGGGACGCGCTATTGAAGTCGCCTCTTACTGGGCTCTCGGAAGAAGAATGAAGCTCTCCTTATAATAACGCCCTCAGACCAATGAACGAAAGCAAGCGTTACCTAAAAAATAACAAAGATTTTTTGATTTGAATCTGAAATGAAATCCAGCGGGTTGAATCTTTGAAAGTAATTAGGTACTCGCCTAACATACCTGCAAGCCTACCTATTAGATAGGTTACCTACCTACTTATCATCTACGAACAAAGTCGGAGGCTTTCCACTTTTGCTACGGTCGATTGTTGTTAATTACTTGTGTGAAAGCTATCGAATGGAAAGCTCTTTACTACCAGCAGCTAATAATAAACTGATTTCATTAATACAATAATTAGTAATTACATGTTATTTATATAGGTAGTCGTTAATTCTTTACCTTATTCAATTATTGCATACCTACCTACTCGTAAACCACTAGATTTACTAGTACACACATCTAACCATTCCGGGAAAAACAATAAAGAAAAACCGGCCAAGTGCGAGTCGGAATCGCGCACGAAGGGTTTCGTGCCATTGTCTACAATAAAAACGGTAAAAAAGCACGTTTGTATGAGAGCCCCCTTAAATATTTATTTTATTATGTTTTTTAGTGTTTGTTGTTATAGCGGCAACAGAAATACCTACATCATCTGTGAAAATTTCAACTCTCTAACAAATCTAAAATACAGCCTGGTGACAGACGGACGGACAGACCAACAGACAGACAGCCAGCGGAGTCTTAGTAATAAGGTCGTTTTACCCTTTGGTTCCTAGTTAGTTAGGTATTTGTTTTATTTTGTGTAGGTTGGTAGGTATATCTACACAGTTATATATCTTAGGTAGGTAAGTACTTTAAAAAGTTAGCCCCTAAGGTCTAGGTAGTAGGTAAGAAAGTCTTAGGCACAGACCCTATTGATTATCCCCCCATCAATTACCTACTTGCCTAGTAGATTAGATAGGTAGGTACCTACCTGTTCAGTAGGTAGGTACCTACTATTCGTAAAACATCTGTATGTCTGAAAGAAGAGTAGGTATTATGATTATGACTAAAACGTGGTGTATAGCGTTCGCAAGAGTCTGCCATGGTTTGATACTTGAAATTCGAGTAATTGCATATTTTTTGGCAGAAACATTGGAAAGTGTTTCCTTACTTTTATTAAGTGTGCTACTTTATGGTCGCGACGCGCGGGCGTGTATTTATTTGTCGCGAGCGGGTATGGCTGACGCTGGCGCGGCTGCGACGACGGAGGCGGCGGCGGCGGCTGGCTCACGTCCAGCGCTTATCGACCCCGCTACCAATGCCGCGCTTCTCGAAATTCGCGGCCGCCCGCCCTTGAGACACTTTATTTGAAATTTTATTTTTTCAAATATATTCGTGCTCTAACTGGACACTCTTTTAATTTTTTTCGAAATTAAAAGTTTTACCAAGAGGAGAGGTATAATCAACTCCCAATTTTCCCCCAAAAGTTTTAGCAGCACTATATTTTTTTAAATATACTTTTCGATTTGACTGTATATTTACAAGTATGTTTATACATTTATTTACTAGCGACTAGAACACACAAAACATTTTAAAATTAAGTAAATATTTTTTTATATTAAGGAATTAATTGAAAAATAAGCGAAAAAAAAAACCTATTAGTAAAAATTAAAGATGATATTACATATACATTGAAAGCATAAGATTGTATGCAGGGGCATTCGGCATAAGCAGGTTGCGCGGGTGGGCGGTCGGTGGTTCGCGCCGGTGAACGACTGGTCGCGATACCACACAGCCGCATTGTCTCTGCAGTCGTTCAACTCCGTTTCCCACGAGACTGTGAAATGTCCAATGCCAAAACCTATATACAAATAGCCTAGACGCGTCTCAGACACAGCTAAATCTGTCTTAGCAACGGCATCGTTCATGTTAATTTAGCAGGCAGTGCGTGTAAGATTGTCCGCAGTCATTGTCATGGTTGCGTTACGGTTGTAATGCGATGTCGTTATGCCGATTAAGCGCTCTTCAAAAAAATATGAAATTCAAAATGAAATGGTGTTTATATGAGGGACACACGATTTTAAGTATTTTGTATACATGTGTCCTTTTCTCTATATTTTTGAAACAGCTGTTTGTGAAAAGCAACCCCGATCTGTTTTGTCGGCTGTCTAAAGTCGTAGATCCCAACAGGCGAGATACGACTAGAGTTTGTGTTCGAAATTCTAAAACTACATTTACCTATGCGCAGAAGCATCTTTTGTATGGCTCCTATTCTAACAATAAACTTCCACAATCAATAAGAGAAATGCCATGTTCGCTGTTTCAAAGGAACTTAAGGACATAACTTTTAAATAAAACCTATCATACAACAGAAGAGTTTATGTAAGATGATAATTTTCTCAAGTAGGTTTATTTTTATAATAATTTCTTTCGTATAAATGTTGATCTCAAAACTATTGAATTTTATTGTAACTTTATTGTTATTACGTTTTAATGTTTTTTGTTATTTTATCGACATTCCTATTACAATATTTCCTTTTTATTATTATTATTTTTTATAAATTATTCATATGATTATCATGTAAATTTAAATATTGCAAGCCTATAATTAAGAATACATTGACACACATAATATAATAATCGACATCCTTTTAACATGTATTTCATGCAATAAATATACCCTACTTTGACTTTAAATTTCATTTGAACAGATATTAAAAGTATCTCTAGAAAAGTTCTTAATGTTCTACTAGAGTGCATGTGGCTTGTGGGCGCAGTATAGACGCAGCGCGTGGCGTGGGCGCCCGCCGCGTGACTCACGCCGACATCCGACACGTCCGATACGTATCCGGAACCACTAACTAGGTGCTATTGGCTGCCATAGGCGATCTCGTCATACAAGCACGCACGAGCACGAGCCTACGCGACAGAATATTACACAAGCATAAATAAATATGTGGATTTCATGTATGCGGAAATAAATCAAGGCAGGAAGTGATTTTTTTTATCCTACTGTAATTCTACTTTTTATTTTTATCAAAATATAAACATTTTCTTTTTACTATAAAGAAGTAACCTACGTTAGCTTAACATCAAAATATGCATCTTGTTATTTTACTTAAAATCACGTTTTTGTTAGGTTCGCAATCATAAAACATAATTCAAAATTATTTAATCTTCTCTAGTGGAATGGCAAGTAACTTCGAGTAAAAAAACCAGTTCTCCTCTGCTTGAATAATAAACTATATTAAATTTCAAAAATTTGTTTCTTATTACACCTTTACGCGCCAAGACATATATCCTGAAAATTTCAAATCTCTCAGTGGCTTTGCATTGTCTATATATTTCAGACAGTCAGCCGAACAATCGTTATGTAGTCTTTCAGACATAGGCTGAAAAAATAAATAGGTTTCATCAAAATTTTCTTTTCCGATATATATTATAGATTTCTTCACAGTTAGGGCCTCCTCTAAGATCCTCAGAGATAATGTATAGGGGTTAAGCTGTACCCTTACTATTAGCTTTATTATAATGTTATTAATTGTATTATGCATAGTTCAAACACACTGTAGTGACTTATAGCCTCCTACGCCACCCGCATAAAGAATCACTGCTGGTTTTAAATGGAACCATGAATTGATTTGCTTGCACAGTTCATTCACTGATAAATTATATTATCCTCATCTATTCCAAATATTATATAGACGCACCAAAGCAATAGAAAGTGTGTGTGATATGTATTTCAATTATTGTACCTTTAAAAAACATTGTATGCGAGATAATATCGGCTCTTTGTCACAAGCCGTTTGGTTTATGCTTTCTCTGCGAAGTAATGACTTCTTCAAGTGAATCCGCATAGTGGATGGAGGGTTTTATCTAAATCTAGCATATTAATGTTAGATTTGGTACGGTAGAATGATGAGCCGGGCACGTGAACGCTGGGAGTGTTCCCACGCACCCACCTCCACACCATTATGTTTTAATCTCTTGTAGTCTCTTTCTATTACAGTACAAAGCCGTGAAAGTAAGATATATACATTTTGCAACAGCGGGAAGTTGAATGGATTGCGGAATTTGCCTGCAGAGGATGTATTTTAAGAAAAATAAAACATACATATGAAACTTCTGTTTTATTTCGAAAGAAGTTCTGAACACATTTTTTCTGAGATATCTAGCATTGTGAAAGTAGTTATCGAAGTTTTACCCTCATTATCTACCCATTTCTGGCATCTCGCAAGAAAATCATTTAGTGAGAACCGATCTCTGCAAAGTCTACGAAAGCATTTTGTACTGCGCCCTGAGAACAGAAAAATGTCAAAAATGCGTAAAAGATGGTAAGATTATAAAGTACGGAGGGCAACGAACAGCTTCTAAATACCAGAATTGTAACATTAATGGTTTATTGAGCAGTGTGAGGAGTTACGCAGATCGATTCAGGAGTCGGGGTTGTTTTTCTTAAGAGTTTTGCCATCATTGTTCGAAGTTCTTCACAATAAACTTCTGCTGTTATTGATACACCGGATCTCTAAGAAGCTACTGAATTATGATTTGAAGTGAATATCAAATATTTACTTACCATAAGTTCACATAAAGGATTTTTACTTGTTTGTTCGATATATGATTCGTCGAGAGTAAATGATCTAAGGATTCGTCCACCATTACTTTTAATTCGTCGAAAAGTACCTAAGTACCTAGGTACCTATTAAATTGTATTTACCATAGTGCCTGGTCTTTATTGTGGTTCATTCTTCATGTTAAAGTTTCCACTACGCAAGCGATTTAAACCAAAAACGCAGTGTGAATGCAAAAAAATGAAATTCAAATGTATTTAGAATGCTATAGAAAGTTTTTGTGAAAAAGTTTCAAGAATCTTCGACCAAGCCTCCCGGCTGAATTTTGAACTCAAAGTGTCCAGAAGGGTGTGACAGTGTTGTTGCTAACAAACTACTGTTGCGAGTATCAAATAGGTATGAGATTTGCTATGGAAAATGTATCATTTATTTGTCACATACAACAGGAGTTTGTCAACAACAGAAGATACACAATCAGGTGTCAACTGAAAAGACATAGTTAAAAAAAGAGGAAAAATAATCGGGGCAACTGAAATGAAAAGGCATAAATAAAAGAAGAAAAAGAATCAGGGGTCAAACGTTATGTTGTAATGGTAACTTATTAGGTAGGTAGGTACTTTAACCTCTAATTTATTATCCGAATGGCTCAATACATCTATTGGATTTATTGAATAACTTTGGTGCACTAACAAACAATTCTACATTTTTACTGATACTTTTATACCTATCAACTTCTCACGTAAAGACAGTTAGGTAGGTATTAAGAGCCGATACCGATCTAATGACCTTGAGAGTTTCGTTCCTCTTTACCCCACCACTCCTCTGCAATATTTCGCGGTTAGATACATATAGGTGATCCGTTCTAATAGCGCCATCTAGCTGGCAGTTCATGAAATACGTTGTACAAGTTGACTCTATACATAAATTAACTAATCTTGGTACTTGAAGGATAGATGGTAGTTAATAAATTAAATTAGTTGTCGGGATTCGTTCTCTGTCATCTTTGGAAGCAACATTGTATTTTCATTTTAATTGTTTTTCTAGTGTTATTTTCAGTTCTGATGGGTAATTTTGGTGGTATTTTAACCATCATTACTTGAGGTCTTAGCACAAGTGTGAGCAATTGAAATGAAAGTGTGTTATGTGGCATCCTGATTTGAACGAAAATGTTTCCCTTTGGTTTTGAAGAAAAACGCCATCTTTTTGACAGCCGACTTTACTTTTTTTACCGACTCGACTTGACTAAGAAGTATTTCATACAACCCACTTGACATTGGCAAAATTGTCCGAAAAAAGGACAGAGGCCACCAAAAAAAAAAAAAAAATTTGCTGTCCCAATTTTGCTATAGCTTGTGGTGCTTTAGATATTTATCTTCCATTTATTTTGACCTGGCTACGGTGAAGTAAAAAAGAGGGTTATAATTTTGACCGTTATGTATGTATATATGAATGTTCATCTAACTTCGAAACTATTTATCATAATACGACAGATAATGGGAATTATATTTTTCTCGGTAATTATGTAGCTAAAACTTAATTAACTTAAATTAAATTAACCTCACGACTTTAATGCCCAGGCACGGTAGATATCCTCTCATATCTCTTAGTATACTTGGTACTAACCCCAGTTTCTTTGAGAACGTCTAAGGGGGTAGTCACAGGTACGTCCAAAAGCTACAATTGGCATATACCCACATTTTGTAGTAGTTATTATTCCATACGTGACAAGGTGTAATCCCATCGCCGCTGTTATTATACTAACTAATTTCCTCACATGTTTTTCTTCACAGTTTGAGAGCGAATATAAAAAAATATAATAAAAAAAATCAAAATGACCTCGGTTTTAATTTTACGGTTCGATAGTGTTATCAAAACTAAGCAAATTTTATCCCATTGCTATTTAGGATAGCACTTATAGTTAAAGAGTAAATGGCATAAAACAAATTTTATTGCAAGGGAAGCAACGTACTAACAGAAATAGTGGGCGTTTGCTGTCTTTTTTCGTTCTGGGGTCTATTATAGCGTAGTTTTGGCACTGTCCCGCAACTTTTCTTTAAAGATGTATCTTACGCTTTTTTGCGTTTTTTGAGTTACACCATTTTGAATTTCAAATCTGACCAGATATTCGTAATCAGCGCCCCCAAATTAGTCGAAAACGACACCCATGTCAGTTTTTTGTACCATGATTTTGTACCCGCTATTTTGAATTTCAAATCTGACCAGATATTTACCATTAGGTCAACCAAATTGGTCCCTCAGTGCAAGCGATGTCAAGTGTACGGTCATACACACAAGTACTGCTCCAAAGAGCCAAGGTGTGTGAAATGCACAGGAAAACACCTCACCAAGGACTGCAAAAAACCTGCAGAAGAGAAGCCAAAGTGTGTGCATTGCGGAGAAGCACACCCAGCTAATTACAGAGGCTGCACGATTGCCAAGGAAATGCAGAAGATACGAAAATATAGGATCTGGAAAATGGGCTGTCAGTAATGAGCAAAAAGCTAAAACGTTCGCAGAATACCTAAAAGAAATATTCAAACCTAACGAAGATCAAACCGACTACATACCTATGATAAATGAAGTTTATGGTGAAACACAAGCCATAAAGCTGGTATCACCCAGAGAAGTCTGGAGCGAAATTAAAAAACACATAAACCCTAGAAAATCTCCTGGATTCGACCTTATTTCAGGAGAAGTACTACATAACCTTCCGAAAAAAGCATTAGTCAAACTAACGACCCTTATCAACGCAGCACTTAGACTAAAGTGTGTACCAGATTTATGGAAAGTTGCTGAAGTTATCATGATAGCAAAGCCAGGAAAACCGCCACAAGA
The DNA here is from genome assembly GCA_947095575.1 of Electrophaes corylata. NCBI lineage: Eukaryota > Metazoa > Arthropoda > Insecta > Lepidoptera > Geometridae > Electrophaes > Electrophaes corylata. The sequence goes on along the minus strand of OX352711.1, from coordinate 8,218,771 downwards.
GACCTCATCGTACAGACCGATTTCTTTGCTCCCTATCATGTCAAAGCTATTTGAAAAATTGTTACTAAAAAGACTGAAGCCGCTTATTGAAAGTAAAAACCTTATACCAGAGCACCAATTTGGATTCCGAGAACAGCACTCAACGATAGACCAAGTTCACAGGATTACAAATGTTATTGAGAAAACATTTGAGGAAAAAAAAGTCTGCTCTACTATCTTTCTGGATGTGGCACAGGCATTCGATAAAGTTTGGCATGAAGGTCTATTACTAAAACTGAAGAACTTACTACCATCAGGTTTCGTAGATGTAATAGAATCTTACTACCTTAGACCCCCATGTCAGTTTTTTGTACCATGATTTAAACCCGCCATTTTTAATTTCAAATCTGACCAGATATTCGTAGTCAGCACCCCCAAATTAGTGGAAAACGACACCCATGTCAGTTTTTTGTATCATGATTTGTATCCGCCATTTTGAATTTCAAATCTGACCAGATATTCGTAATCAGCACCCCCAAATCAGTAGAAAACGACACCCATGTCAGTTTTTTGTATCATGATTTGTATCCGCCATTTTGAATTTCAAATTTGACCAGATATTCGTAATCAGCACCCCCAAATTAGTAGAAAACGACACCCATGTCAGTTTTTTGTATCATGATTTGTATCCGCCATTTTGAATTTCAAATCTGACCAGATATTCGTAATCAGCACCCCCAAATTAGTGGAAAACGACACCCATGTCAGTTTTTTGTATCATGATTTGTATCCGCCATTTTGAATTTCAAATTTGACCAGATATTCGTAATCAGCACCCTCAAATCAGTAGAAAACGACACCCATGTCAGTTTTTTGTATCATGATTTGTATCCGCCATTTTGAATTTCAAATCTGACCAGATATTCGTAATCAGCACCCCCAAATCAGTAGAAAACGACACCCATGTCAGTTTTTTGTATCATGATTTGTATCCGCCATTTTGAATTTCAAATTTGACCAGATATTCGTAATCAGCACCCCCAAATTAGTAGAAAACGACACCCATGTCAGTTTTTTGTATCATGATTTGTATCCGCCATTTTGAATTTCAAATCTGACCAGATATTCGTAATCAGCACCCCCAAATTAGTGGAAAACGACACCCATGTCAGTTTTTTGTATCATGATTTGTATCCGCCATTTTGAATTTCAAATTTGACCAGATATTCGTAATCAGCACCCTCAAATCAGTAGAAAACGACACCCATGTCAGTTTTTTGTATCATGATTTGTATCCGCCATTTTGAATTTCAAATCTGACCAGATATTCGTAATCAGCACCCCCAAATTAGTGGAAAACGACACCCATGTCAGTTTTTTGTATCATGATTTGTATCCGCCATTTTGAATTTCAAATTTGACCAGATATTCGTAATCAGCACCCCCAAATTAGTAGAAAACGACACCCATGTCAGTTTTTGGTATCATGATTTGTATCCGCCATTTTGAATTTCAAATCTGACCAGATATTCGTAATCAGCACCCCCAAATTAGTGGAAAACGACACCCATGTCAGTTTTTTGTATCATGATTTGTATCCACCATTTTGAATTTCAAATTTGACCAGATATTCGTAATCAGCACCCCCAAATTAGTGGAAAACGACACCCATGTCAGTTTTTTGTATCATGATTTGTATCCGCCATTTTGAATTTCAAATCTGACCAGATATTCGTAATCAGCACCCCCAAATTAGTGGAAAACGACACCCATGTCAGTTTTTTGTATCATGATTTGTATCCGCCATTTTGAATTTCAAATTTGACCAGATATTCGTAATCAGCACCCCCAAATTAGTAGAAAACGATACCCATGTCAGTTTTTTGTATCATGATTTGTATCCGCCATTTTGAATTTCAAATCTGACCAGATATTCGTAATCAGCACCCCCAAATCAGTAGGTAGATACCTACGTACTTACTTAAAATTTCGATACAAAAAGTATCGACTTTTCTAGACTAATGATGATGAGTATGTAGATACGTGCTTATTTTTATGTCGGTACAAAAAAGTATCAACTCTATCCAGCCGTGTACAACACGTACACGGTATTTGCCTTGGAACCTTGTCGCTCTACTATTGTAAAATTGCAATAAGTCACTCTATTACAAACAGATAAAGTATCTTTTTGCAAAATAGTATCGAAACACGAATTAAAAATGCAATATTTGCAGTCTTGTAGTCCGCAGGGCGACGAGCGACACGGGTTCCCCGTACGAAAGCCAGCGGCAGACTAAATTTTATCCTTGTGCTCGCATAAACGGCGCGATTCTATACAATTTAATTTATAAATAATTCAAGTCTTTATTTTTTTTATATATTGAACGGGCATTAATTCTACTTCTTAATTATCTCACCATTGGTGTAAACCAAAAAAAAATATATCACCAACTTTAGAAGGAGATGACGATTTATATCTAAGTTTTTAATTTATTTCGTGAATTTATGATTGAGTAAATACGACGTTAATCATACATTTGAAACGGGCACTTTGAAGTTGACATTTTGAAGATGCATGCGGACTTTTCAGTTTTCTTCTACTTCCTTTATTTACCGAGGGTATAGCATTTTAAGATAGAGAAAAAACTGCTCCGGGAGCGATTAGGTCAGTACTGGCCGTTAAGGTATACTGTACTCATTACCCACGCTACACTACACCGCACACCGGGCTTAGATGCGTAGGTACCGCAACTTCCTGCCGGAACTTCCGGTACCTACCTAGGATCCTACCTAACATGAAGTCATGTAGTTTTAGTTACTTACCGTTTTAAAAGGTTATCAAATCGAAAAAATTTTTGGACGACAATATTCGTTTTGGTTACAATAATGTGATAAACCTACCTGTACCAATGTGGTGGTGGTTTGGAAATGGAATGCGCTCTTGAGGCGACGCTTAATTCAATAGGTGTTGTAGGTACCTATATGTAAAAACTTGTTCGCGAATCCCAGTCGCAACATGTCCGTACGAGTTACCGATAGCCTAGATATTATTTACTGGTAAGTAACTAGGTAGGTAGTTATGTACGAATTATTATGACCATAAGATTACGCATGCCGTATAGGGCAAATAAATATCTATTGAAAAGGAAAAAAATCACAAACTTAAAATAAAATGTAGGTATACTTACCTACCTACCTACGATGTGTGGGTAACGCATTAAAGCCTTAAATAAAACATTATAAAACTGATCTTTGATATTATGATTACCTACTATGTTTCTTTTCTATTGCAAAAGTAGCGCCCACATAGGTACCTACCTACCTAGGGTTGGTAAGCCGGATCGCCGGCCGTCTTCAGTTTTCGGCCTTTACGCGTTCTTGATGCAGTAAAATTAAGAAATTATCGTTTTTAAATGCAACTTCTGACCGATTTTTTTAGCAAGACAAAGCAATTGAATTACTTTATTTTTGACAGCATTTTTGGTCAGTTATTAAGCCACGAGTGATTTTTAGCGAATTAATCTATTTGGCGGCGGCCATCGCGGGTACCGCAGCGTGCGGAAATTAGAAAAAAAATAGTGACGCGCCTTTTACTCTAAGTTAAGTTTGTGTTGTTTTTCTAAGCAAACATTGTTGATAAACGTTTAAACTACTTCAAAACTTAATTACCAACATACTCCTAATATGATTTTCGCCAAATTTTGAATAAACTAACAAATATCTTGGGGGCCGCGATCCAACATTGAAATTTTTTCAAAAGTTTAGTTTACGGCCTAATGGCCGGCATGTGATGCATCAAGTCTTCTACACTTTTGTCTCTTTTACTCAATTGTTTAATGGGTATATCTCAAGTCTTTTTCATTTACGATAGTAATATACATGGAGATGCTAGCCATTAGTTCTCGGCCGCCAAATTATGTGGCCTTCATAATGAAAAAGGAGTAATAGAAATGACTATTTTGGGGGTGGCCGAAAACCCGACTATAGATAAAATGGCACCCCAGTTTTCGGCATGACCTAAAGTTGTATTGAAATCATGTGGCCGCTAGCTGAATGTCGCTATTAGTTTCCGGCCATAAGACCAAAAAGTTTGTATATTTTTATCTTTTTGTATTCTACAAGTTTATTTAACCTTTTGATAGTAGGTAGGCAGCACTAGTTTATTGCAGATCGACAAGGAACTTATTGCACTAGAAAAAGTCTATAAAATCCCTAGGAAAGACAGTGTTTTTAAAAGTGTACTTCACGTAGAGAAAGATTTAGGCAACAAATTATCACTAACGATTCGGATCAAACAAAATTGTGTTAGGTATACTGCACGTGAAGAGCACTCTCCTGTTTTAAATGCAAATCAGTACACAGAAATAAATTTAAAATCAGTGAACACATTGGCTGAGTCTACAAACTTGTGGAGAGCAAGTTCAGCGATGGTGACATCAAGGGTGCCTCCCGTATTTTGTTTTCTAGCGACACGATAGCTCCAAATTCTAATAATACTCTCATATCTCTTGAGAGTAAGCATCCACCCGTAGGGCCAAACCTTCACCTCCCCGATCTCCCATAAGAGAGTGATGTCGGTGTAGGCACGACCAGCCAAGATGTGCTTAGGGTCGTCATGTCGTTCCAGAGTGGCTCTGCCAGCGGCCTGGATGTTGTGACTCTACACCATCTAAAGGATTTGCTGTCTGACGGATCTGGCCATGCAGGTGAAGTCCTTCTGGGAGACCTGACGTCCCTGATCAACTTGATGTTGTCAGGTTCAAAAAGAAGGCTATCGGGATAAGACCCATAGCCGTGGGCACCACCTACCGACGCCTTGCGGCTAAAGTCTACTGTCGGAAAGAAGCCAACTACCTAGGCGACTATTTCTGACCTGTTCAGCTGGGCTTTGATTCGCGAGGCGGTTGTGAGGCAGCAGTACATTCCCTTTGAACATTTTTGGACCAAAATTATGGGGAGGTGATTTTGAAAGCGGATATCAAAAACGCCTTTAATTTCGTAAACCTTGCTAAAAGAAATTTAAGAGAAAATCCTGATATTTACCCAATTCTCTGGCAGTGGCTCACCTTCTAAATTAATTTACCGGAACAATGATATTTCGTGTGCCGTTGGTTGTCAGCAAGGTGACCCTCTTGGTCCGGCCATGTTTAGCCTTGCTATCCATCCAATTATTCAACGTCTTCAATCCAAGCTTAATGTTTGGTATTAGGATGATGGAACTCTAGGTGGAGATGTAGACACAGTTTTTGGTGATCTAAAACTCATTGCAGATGAATTTCGGCAAACCGGTTTACAATAACCAATACTTGATGAATCCTTTCCGGTATTCATAGATGAGAAAATTCAAAATTTTACCAAAACTTCGGACCGATTACTCAAAATTAATAGCCATATTATGGCTTTTACAATTATTAGGTTCTGCGTTTTTGTACCCAAATTTACATACTCTTTACGATGTCGTCAGTTGTGGAAACATACTGAGCTGGTGGAAGGCTTAGACAACATAATAAAGAATACTTTATCATCGGTTTTGAGTATTTATTTGGATGATAAGGCGTGGTCGTAGGTATCACTGTGTCAAACTGGAAGGCTAAGGTATTCGCAATATTTCAAGTGCCTACCAGGTTTCTTGTCTTCCGTCTATAGCACTAGTCCACGTGCTTTTTGTCTCAACGGCAATGGGACGGGCCCCTGTGTGAGTTGACGCAGAATTGTCTGTTAGAACGTTGTTCCAGCTCTGCAGATCGTGCCCGTCTCCTAGCTGTTTGTAAATGGGAGTCAGGGCATTGGTTGCAAGCTCTTCCCTCATATAACATTGGTAATTAAATGGATCCTGTCACGGTGCGTATTGCAACTTGTCTACGGTTGGGTGCGCGGTGCTGTGCGCCTCAACAACGCCAGTGCGGTACTGCAGTTGACTAGCTTGGTCATCACGGATTATCATATACTAGAGCCGCCGGTCGTCAAATATCTCGTAACGCCAGTCTTAATGACATCATCCGGCGGGCCTTTACCATTGTGACGTTTATATTCTCGAGCCGAATAGTCTGCTGCGTGACGATGCCTCGACAGAGCCTACAAATTTGCTCCCCTTTTAGTCAAGACTCTAGGTCCATGGGGTACCGAGGCCTTCCGAATTTTTAAATTTCTTTCGGGGCGTCTGGTCGAAGTGACGCGTGACCCGAGGGCTGGTGAGTATCTGGCTCAGCGAATCAGCATTGCTATTCAGCGTGGCAATGCAGCCAGTGTTTTGGGAACGCTTCCGATTGGCACTGATCTGAATAAGTTGAGCTACCTTTAGGTCGTTTGCAACGGTCCGTAGATAGCTCAACTGTTTCATATGTATTTTGTACATACCAGTTATATATTAGCTGTGATTTTCTTTGTAAATAAATGTGTAAAGTGTATTAGTATTATAACCTAATTGTACTAGCACATAATAGACCTAAGAAATAATAAAATTAAACTTGATATTGTTTCAAAGATGCTTTATCTAGTGTGCGATTTTTTTTTTCATTTTTTTCTTCAAAATTGAGCATCATGTTGATTCTGATTTTTGATGTACCTGATAAAAACAATGTTAAACTCACAAACAATACGGTTTTTTTTTACTTTAGATTTAAAAATTCATTTATAAGTCAGTTTTAATAAGGTGGCCGAAAACAGAAGACTCCATGGCCGAAAACTGAAATTTGTGGCCGAGAACTGAGTTTTCAGCATTTTTTCGGATTAAATTAAATATAAAAATAACTAAAAGCTTCTAGTGCTAAACGGCATAATAATAATAAACTTCATTATATAGGCTATCATATAACATCATTGGGACAGGTAAATTAGGATTGTATTATTTTTTTCTGAAGCCCTAAAGTTGATGGGAGCGCTAAGAGGCCGCTATCCGGCACAAAAACCCTACCTACCTCTGCCTAGTGTGGGTAGAGCTAGTAGGTAGGTAACCTACCTACCTATTAAGTTGACTATAAATTGTATTATTTCAGACACAGTCAAGTCGGTTTTTTATCTGGTAGGTTAGTTAAGTAGGTAGGTATATCTATCATACAGACAAAATGTAATCAGTTCTAGTAATTTCTAGTTATTCACCTAGCAGATGAAAAAAGCTGATGAAAATAAAACTCCGATTACAACATAGTTAATAATCTAAGAGAAAATACCTAGGTGTACCTACCTGTAGGAGGTACCTAATTATTTACGTATCCAAACATCACAATTTCTTTTCATTTTATTTCTCCAAGAAAACAGGTCAGTAACACTGTATCTACATAGGTACTTAGTTAAGTACTTAAGTACTTCATTATATTTATTTATAATATGTTAAAAATAAATCTCAAACAAACTATTAAAACTTTATAGGTATTCTGTTTTGGATGTCATGTCATTCATGGATAAATCAGATCTCTCATTTTTTTATGACAAAAAATACTTCAAAACATAGGCAGGTAGGTACCTACTTAGTTTAAAAATGTGCACCTAGATTATTTATGGTGCACACGTACCTAAGTAGTAGTAGGTAACTTCATTGCAACATTCTCGATGATGAATTTCGTATATTCCGTGAAAACCCAACAGTTTCTGTCACCATAGTACCCTACCTATAGGTAATTAATTTTGTTTCCATCAAACCATTATTCCATATTAGGATTCTGTTTAATTTCTTGATATAAAACTTTTAACGTTGTAACAAAACAATAATAAACTTACCCATTATTTACACAATTTTAAACTATCACTGAATTCAATAATAATTTTCAAGCACAACACAATTTTTTAAAGACACCAATGCTATATATTAATTTTTTGTGAATTGGTAAAGTTCGCGATCTAAATCAGCTGTGGTTGAAGAAAATAAAATACACACGCGCTCTCTACGCGCGCTCCTGGCCGACTGACTGACGGACGGACGGACGGATTGCGATTGCGTTCCGTTCGTCGTCTGCTACAACCAGCCATTCCCATCCACCCACCCCGTGTGGTGGTTGGTTTTGTTCGGAATATTTTTGTGCTGCGTTTCGTCATCTTCGCCGCACTGTGCCGTCGTTTCGTATGATCATTCGATTTGAATGAGGAATAGATTTATTAGGTATATTAATTGTGTAAATGTGTGTTGTATTGTACCTACCACATGCTTTTATGAGGTAGGTAGGTAGAGTACCTATTTGATTATGTTTTTATCAAGTCAAGTCAACCTGTTTATTCTAAGCAAATCTCAGTCTATGCTGGGTAGGTACCTACCTATCTATATGCTCTGCTATAGGTTCCCTATCTAACCTAGGTAGGTAGGTACCTACTTACCTAACCTAGAGGTACCTACCCGCTGCCTGCCTATTTGGTTTGCTATGTTCTGCTGTCAATCAGACTAACAGGATAAGTGCTTACCTAGGTAGGTAGGTACCTATCTATCTACCCAGTTCCCACGTTACCAAATTAAATTAGTTTATTAGGCAGGTACCTACCTACCTTTCATTGTTCGATAACTACTACGACGCCGACGGGTCGAACGAACACCTGTGCACGAAACAAAATGAAACGCTGATAATGTAAAAGCCATTCCAGATGTTTTTCCCGTCCCTTTCATGCCGATAAGGTTTAGGATAAACCTGCCGAAAATATGTGCTCATCTATACTTACATAAGAGAATGAGGTAGGCTCCTACTTACCTACCTTCCTAAAGCAGTAAAAAATAGAAGGCTTAAAAATGATCAGCTGGACAGAGAAAAAACCAAGAAGGAAGTAGGTAGACAAGTATAGGTAGGTAAGTACTTAGGGCTCTCGTTCTATAAGGTTGTTGGGAACAAAAGAGGAAAAAATTGACCAGCTTACCGACACGATATTTTAATTAAAAACATCAGTAAAGGTAGAAGGAAATAGAGGAAGACCACGGATAAACTAGTACATGAACTAAATAAAAGAGGTTGTCATGTCGTAGGTACAGTGTTCAAGGAGGCAGCTGTCAAGCGGAACAGTAGTGCCTATTAGGTACCTATAGGTACCTGAATTTATTACCTTGCTGAATTTCAGTCAAAGGTAGTAAAAAATATTAGGTTTTTACCTACCTTTATTTTTATTTAGTTGCAAATTTTACAATGAGTAGGCCTGATTCGTGTTTAGGAAAACAATGTCATTATTACCTACTAGCTGACCGGTGCCCACTTCGTTGGGTGGTAAACATGTTTACTTACAAATCTTAACTGAAGTAGTACTCGATGTCGCCAACAGATGGCGTTAATACGGCATAAAATAGCGGCCGTTCGCAGTTTCGCCCGCGTGGCAGTTTTTATCCGTTCCCGTTATTTTTTCGGGATAAAAAGTAGCCTAAGTTACTCTTTGTTACATTAGCTATCTGCCAGTGAAAGTCTCGTCGAAATCGGTCCAGCCGTTCCAGAGATTACCCGGAACAAACAGACAGACAGACAGACAAAAATTAAAAAAAATGCTATTTTGGTATATGTATCGTATATACATTCCTATGCATGTAGTAAAAAGCGTTATTTTAATATTACAAACAGACACTTCAATTTAATTTATTTGTATAGATTTTGTCATAAAACTATATTACATTATGAATTAATGTCCTTTTTATAAAACACCTGCGTAGGGAGCCGACCTCGCGGCTCAGCCGCGCGGGTACCTAACTCATAGATCTAAACTCCCGCACGTGCACCCCCACCTTGGTGACGCTCACTTCGCAACGGGCCGTGCAGCAGAAATCGTAATATTTTAATTTCGCCATAACTTCAAAACCAAACGTCCAATTTTAATCATTCAAATACCAAATATTATCTAAATGAACTGTACTTAGTGATAAAATAATATTTCGATAAGGATTAATAGTATGAGTAAAATAAATGCATTTAAATGTAGTCCAAAAAAAATTCAAGATTTTTAAATAAAAAAATGGTTGTTGTGCCTCACTTGACATAGATAGGTATAGTGTGTCGCGGACTTTTTTGTAGATATTTATAAGATCTATAATTGTTTAAAACATTTTATGGTTCTATCTTTTATAGTTTAGGCAGCGTAAGCAAAATAAGTAACTTTTCTGGTTGATTTTTTACACCTTGTGTCTGAAAAACCCAAATATTTTACGGAACGCTATTTTTTTCCAAAATAAAATTTAGCCTATGTTACTCAGTGATAATGTAGCTTTCTAATGAAAAAAGAATTATTAAAATCGGTCCAGTACTTTTTGAGTTTATTCGTAACATACAAAAATACAAATCTTTCCTCTTTATAATATTAGTGTAGATGTATAAAAAGTAAACTCATGTTTCATTATAGGTAATATATTCAAATTATCGTTCAAATGAGGAAAAAAATGTATTATTTTTGACACAGTTGATTAATCTAACCAAAGAAAGATCGGCACCTTAGATCACTGATGACACTTCACGCAATTTAGTTCGTCAGTACAATGAAGCCGATCACAAGACTACACATGTTATTATCGCTTCCGTGGTCATCGCCACAAAGCAGGTGGACGACAGGGGGCGAGCTAATTTGTACAATATTTATTCGCAACATGGCGGCCGAAAACTAATGGATTATTATAATAGGCGCCATTTGGCGAGGTGCCTTTGCTAATGCGAGGTAACACCGCTTTTTTGTGCACCCTGTGATGAACGATAGTTACTCGGGTCACTTTTTACCTGGGTACCATTAAAAGCATCTGTCTTCGTATCTTACAAATAGATTCTTAGTGTATTGAACATTTTAACACTAATTTTAAGCAAGTAAGAAATCATTAGTGGAGGCAGTGATAATGATAACACAGGTTTTCAGAACCTTCTACAGGCACCAATTTCTCGTAATGTAGGTTTTTACATAAGCCTAAGTGATAAAACACCGTTGAGAGGACTGACCTTTGTGAAGAGAAATAATTAATTTTATATCTATGTTATATTTATAGTGTACCTAGATATCTAAATACCTGAATACTAATAGGTACCCACATGTTGAATTTTACTCTATCTACAAAGGATTGATTGCACGCATAGCCTCAGCTTTCGTGTATGTATACGTATTGTAAGTTTGGTAGATAACAATTATTTTGTATGGTCTGTGGAATAGTTCAGGCGCCTCTAAATTTTAACTTCAACATGTCAAACATATGGTCCCCCATGACCAGCCGTATCACAATTTCCTTAATCTACTCAAAACAGACAGTCATCCCCGCGTCCCCTCGTTAATATAAACTTTTTACTTTATTTCATAACGGAGCATGTTGTAAACATAGATTTAAATCGTTGTAAATTCGAGAATAAGTAGAGAAAATATCCCTACACAGAATTACATCTGCGTTTCATTAAATTCATGTTCATATTGATTTCTGATAATTGATCTTTCTAATGTTATGCTAATCCTGCTCAATTTGAGCAAACTTAGTAAAAAAGACAATACTTACTATTGCGTCGGTAGAACCACAACAAAACAAGTACTTAGATATCTCCTTGTTTGGTTGATCAAAGAAAAAGCTGAATAAAGTCTGTTTCTTTATTTAGGGCCTCGCGTGTGTTTAGCGAAAGAGCAGGTGTCCGGACGATCAATATTTAAAGTTACGGAGGTTAACCGATCGCTCATAATTTGGACAAATCGATTTAGATCAGGCGGTGCTTTTGTGCCATGATTTAGTAGCACAGACAAATTGGACCGGAGCGGAGCGGTGGCCAGCGGTAAGCTCGGTAAGGTAAGCACAAGCAATCTGGATACTGATGTGGTCAGCAATTACAACGACTTAAAAGTAAACGATCGGTAATTTGGAGCAGACAGCCAATCTGGAGAACCTTTATTAGGACATTCCGAGCTCTACTCGTGCAATAATGCCGCGTCTACTCCGGTAAATGGACATTTTTATAACGTTTTCTTCTTTTCTTAAGCATCATTAGGCGATGGTAGCTTTTATTTTACGAGTGTCGTAGATTTTGAAACTTATTGTCTAATGAACTGGAAACTCGCAAGGAATGGGACCATGATGTTGGTCAATTTAATTTGAATCAATATATTCACTATTATTAAACCGAACGCAAAAGGTTACTTTATTTTTGATCGAGCGAGCGAGGAATTAATAAATTAGATAGTAACAAATAATAGGTCATTGACACACAAGTTCCTTGATTTATTTAATTTTTTTAGTCGATATAAATTTTTGATTAGGGGGGAAAATAGGGGGGAAGTTTGTAGTGGTTTTAAAAATTTACAACAATTTTTGGTTTTGCTTTAATTCTAGTGCGGTGTGTCAAAAAAAATAAGATCGAGTTTTGTTCCTTGTTTCAAATCAATGATCATGTCAAAGCACGCGCGAAAAAATGAATCATTTCTTTAGCAATCCCGAGTGATTCATAGATTACACCACGTTACGTAGTGTATAGTGATGCGACTCTGCGCTGACCTAGACGCGGATCCGCCGTGATGTGAACAACCGGCCTTGTAAACATACCTACATGCTGGCGGTTATTAATAAGCACTTACACGATTTGACAGTTTGCATGCGGTCGTGAACTCAAAATATTTAGTGCTCGTTTACATTGTTTAAAGCTTCGATCAGTGATACCCCTAGATAATACGGTCACATACAAAATCATAGCTAAAAGTTGTCCGCGTGAATATACATATACTTAGACAGCTACATTTGTTTGCTAACGAAGTGAGAAAAAAGTTATAAACAGTTTTAAGTTCAACCTATTAACAACCATGTCACCATATAATGTCTATAATTGTCAATATTGTTACAGAGGCGGATTTTTTGCGTCCATCCTTTAACTAGGGGTATCATTGGTCGAAGGTTCAAATAGAAGATAAATAAAGTTAGTTGTATGTGGCCAACTCTGATGATAGTTTTTATGTCAACCTAAGATCTCCTAGAATCGGGACCAAACCCTCATACCCTCGGAAGTATGGCTTCCCTGAATCACGAAAGTAGTCCACGCAATCCAAGCAAGCTATATCATGAGTGCTTCATAGACGATAGACGGAAAATATGTACTTTATTGTACACCATAACAAACACATGAACAAGTACTTACTCTAAAATAGATTCAATGGGTGGTCTTATCACTGAACAGCGATTTCTACATGTCCTGGTAATGCGTGAATCTAACAAAGAGCTATCTAGTTCTTACTCTGAAGTTCAAATTGCGCAGCCGGGAAAAAAGATCTAAACCTGTCGGTCGGAACTTAATAGTCTATAGGTCTATAAAGCTCAGAAAGAAAAGTCTATAGAGCTTTTTTTTGACATAACGACGACCGATGTGGCGCGGCGGGCGAATGTCCGCCTGCGACGCAGGAGGTTGCGGGTTCGATTCCCGCCTTGGGATAAATGTTTGTACGATCTGCAAATATTTATTTCGGGCGTTCTGGGTATTTTTTATGTACCTAGGTATAATAAAAAGATATCTATATTTGTAAATATATCAGTCATCTAGTACCCATCACTCAAATAACAAAAACGCGTGACAACTGTGCGATGTAAAGAACTGTTTTTTTTTTTAAATGAAGTGTTCTACTCTACTTACTTATTTTAATATGTCCGTTACCGCACGAGTAATTCAGATGAGCATAACTTTACAGCTGTTGGAAAGAAAAATAACACCCAAAAATGTAATAGTTCGCTGGACTGCGGTATCAATGACCGACCGACACCTCTACTCTATCCGCATCGCTGCGTTGTTTACGAAAAAGAAAATTTGCATTTGAAATTGGAACGCGAACGGCACGAGCGCCCGAGGCTATACGCTACCGAATGAAATGCACCAGCATTGCACGCTCTCGAAATTTGAACCAATTTTCTGTGATGCGCAAAGATTTTAAATTTGGCAGCCTTAGAGCAAAATAGCCGGAAGCCGGTTTAAATCGAAAGGAAATGCCAATAGATTTGATACGATTATGTTATTTCAGAAACGAAATTATTAGTTCCGATTCCTTGATTGCAGTTATTAAGAAAATAAGAGAGGTATGAAAGCTTTTGACTCTGTTTTTACTTAGTTAAAGTTGCTCGTCTGGGGAAGTACTACCGCAGTACCCATATCTCCCGCCGAGTGATGCTCGCATTGCTGTGTTCCGGTTTGAAGGGTGTGGGTGCCGGTGAAATTACAGGCACATGAGTTTTAACACCAGTATGCCTCAGGTTGGTAGACGCAGGGTAGTGCATCGTAGGGCACGTATTTAACATGCGTGACTTATAAGACAATGCTTTGTTATAGATGATAGTTAATATTTAACATCAGGTGGGCCATAAGCTTGTTCCACGGGTAGTAGCTTAAAAAAAACTCTTTTACTTTATGGTCAGCACCTAAGACAAATGTGAATTTATGTAGAACGGATGACTGAGTATGTGTAACGACGTAATTTGTATCAATGCGCAGATCAGCGCTCATCAAAGGTTTCAAAGTAACCGCCGCACCTGCTTATCCGTAAATCGCGTAATAGCACCTTCATAGCAACTACGTTTGTTACTTTTTAGTCTTTGAGACCATGTCTTAAGATTCAATTTTGCTTCGGTCAGTTATGAATTTTTCAGCAATAAAATGAGAGCTGCGGTGGGCAGACAACCACAGAATGTGTGGCGCGCGGCATCATTGTTCCTAATTTGAGAAATAAAATAAGTGCTTACTAAACTGGATTGTCTTGGTTTTTGAAGGCTCTAGAAATAGTAAACTATACTATTACATAAAGAAATAAATACTTAATTTCATGTCAATCACCTGCGCTAGAATGTATGTATCATACAATCTAGCGCAGTACCTATCTAGTGTTGTCACAGCGTCACTATAAAATATTTATATAGCAATACGTATTTTGCGAGTTCGTATTTCCGAGCGTAGTTCGTATTTTGTATGGAGACACGGTAATAAATAAATATTTGTGAACATTTGTACACAATATAATTTAGTCCAAACTAAGCAAGCTTGCACTATGGAAACCAAATACCTGATAGAGTAGGTACTTATACACGTATTTTTTTGTAAATACGTACTTCAAATACAATCATCATCTTCCTGCCCTTATCCCACACTAAGTGGGGTCGGCACAACAGGTTTTTTCCTTCCACTCTCTTCTATCAGCCGTCATCTCAGTGTTCACTCCTTTCTTACTCATATCATCTTTCACGCAATCCATCCATCTTTTCTTTGGTCTTCCTCTGCTTTTATAACCTTTCACATCCATATCTAACACTCTTCTCGTTATATGGCTTTCTTGCCTCCGCATGACATGCCCATACCACGCTAACCTATTACTCCTCAACTTATCCGTCACAGGCGCTACTTTCAAACTTCCTCTAATATACTCATTTCTTATTTTATCCATCCTTGTCACTCCACACATCCATCGCAACATTCGCATTTCTGCTGCATGCACTCTTCTCTCATCCGTCCCTTTCGTGGCCCAACACTCAGATCCATACAGTACGACAGGTCTTATGATGGTCTTGTACACTTTCCCCTTAAGTTTAAGGGGCATACGTGGATCGCAAGTTGTTCCTGAGACCTGCCGCCATTTCATCCATCCCGCATTTATTCTATTCTTCACGTCTCGATCAATCTCACCGTCGTTTTGAATTGATGCACCGAGGTACCGAAAATCGGAGCAGGCTGGTAGGGATACACCGTCTAAGGCAATAGGGGTGAAACTGGAGGGACCACCGAAGTCGCAGAACAAATGCTCGGTTTTTGTCCTGCTAATCTTCAATCCGACACTCTCCAATTTCTCCTGCCATTTTCCCAGCCTGTTCTGGACCTCGAGTGCATCTTCACCAACAAGGACAATGTCATCGGCGAACAGCATACACCAGGGTGCTTCTTCCTGTACTTCAAATACAATATAACACCCAAATATAGATAAAAAAATCTATTCATGACACAAAATGTTTGTCCTCGGATCGAACCCACAACCTTCAGCACCGAAGGCAGAGCTATTACTAACTAAGCTGTGAGGCCAGTCAGATTTACTAATAATAAGCAGGCCTGCGCATTGCATCTATTGTAGATGATTTTTTTAATCATGTCTATATTTACGGGACGCTGTTGTGCCCAGGACAAGATTTTAGATGGAGTAGGCTGGTCCAGCACCTATTCCATCCTCACAGCTTAGGCAGCCTAATCCACAGAAAGATATGGTCAATACGAGTGGAGCTGACGAAGCCGCGGGTTTTCCTCACGATATTTTCCTTCACCGTTTGAGAGATTTACCAAAGTACTAGTGTAGAGGTAGAGATGTTTTGACGAGCGGCATTCTTGACATATCCACGTGTATTAAATGGATAGTGTTTTCTAATTCCGAACAAAAGGAATAATTAATGTAAACATAACACAAGAAGAATGGGTTTGTCTAGTTCTGTCAGTTACTCAGCGGTTGGGCATCCATAACATGGAATTGTTAGCTGGCGACAATAGGAGACGCAAGCGTTTACATTTACCCAATGACAACCCGATGATTAGGTGTTTTCTCCAACAATGACATGTCACACTTGACTAAAACACCGTCGTTACCATACATTCAAATTTTAAACTGAGCATTTTAATTCGATGATGGTAGGTAACTTTTATTTCTACGAATTGAAAAAGGTTTGAGATGATAAATTATTATAAGATGTAAATAGTTATTAGTAAGCGAATGGTGCGAGAAGAGGAGAGGCGGAGGGTTGTACTTACTAATGTATACGAATATAATATGTATGCCTCAGTTTGATCGACGCAGTGCAGTTTATGGTAGAGCATGTTTGTAACACGTGATAAGCTATGTTATAACTGATTACCACTTAACATCAGGTGGGTCGTCTGTTTATGCAATCTAAAATTTAAGCAACTGTTTGGTTTATAGATTAATTATATGATACTCTAAATTCATTTTATACAATTTTGCTGTACCATCACTAAAAGTTTTCTCTGCCATGTAACTTCTTACACTCCTCGATTTTTATCGCATACATTTAAGTGAAAAATACAGTGTGTTCCGAACTGAGATGAATTGTAACTCAGAAAAAAATTGTGGTTTGTGCAATTAGGGTAGAAATGTAAGAAACTCCGAAAATCAATAACAACTAAAATATCTTAGTCTTATCTACCTGATTGAATGGCACTATGTCTAAGCCCTTAGTCGTGGAGACTTAACATTTTCAGAGTTTTCAGGACAAAAATCTGAAAATGTCTAAGAAAGAATTTCTGGAATCATAAAGAAGTTTAAAGTTTGTATGAAAATAGCTTCACGTAAACGAAGTCGCGCGCGATTCCTTCTAGTAGGTATATTCAGCATGAACACCATGTATATATTCGTTTGTCCTTAGTTATTGGTGTCTATGCAAATGCGCGTCTCGTGCCCACGACAGGTGATGCGGCACCCTTAATTGTTTTTATAAAAATATTCAAATATTATGACGTTTTTTCTTTGAATTTTTTCTTCGGATATGGCGCGGGTGGCGTGCCAGGTGGTCCAGAAAAAAAGTTTCTTTATACTGTAACAGCTTGCTGGGGTGGATGCAGTATGTAGTATGATTTCCTTTTGGGACGGAGCTTCAGTACTTGCATGCATGGGGTGTTTTTTCTCTAAAATTTTCTATACTATGAAGACAACGGTTTTATCGAGTTTAAATATTAGTGGGCATTTCACACAAAGCCACCGAGTTTATAAGCCAAAAATCTGTGTGATTTTGAGCGTAATTGGCTTTGACATTTTGTTCCAGATACATTATGATACGAAGCATATCTACTGGGCGTGTCAGCCACTTCACAGCTATTTTTATCGCCACACAGATGCAGTTTATTTATTTTATCTGAAATAAAAGTCAAATTAGCTGAAAACCATCTCTACCTCATAAAAAAGTCCGAAAACGGTTAAAAGCGAACCCTTATATTTACCCTTTAGAACCAAACAGCCGGGCGCACTATTAGGACTGCGCGTAATTTTGGGTTGCGCAGGAGTCTGTTGGCTAATGACCATATGATTGTTCGGCAGGTGCGCGCTACACGCTATGCGCACACGCCAAGCGATCCCTATAACCCTGCTGTAGAAAACTGTTAGCTACCTCTGTGGCTAGGCGTCTAACCGATTGAGACTCATTGAGATGCCAAGTTTACTCTCACGGCAGTGCAATACAAACTTATATTTCAGGATTTGGTTCTGGGTTCGTCTTGGTGTGGAGTTTGAGGAATATAATGTACCGAATAGGTAAATGTCAAGCAGTCCGGGTAGCCAGAACAATGCCGAGGATGTCGAATTTTTGTTCAGAGTTCGTACCTATTATAAAAAATGCTCTGAAATGTTATTCAGTGGAACCCTGTCAAACCAAAGTATAGAATTTTTGACAAGGTTCCATGGATAATTGTAAGTAACCATTATACCTTTGACCCATAGAATAAGGACAAAAGTAAGCTTTGACCCTAAGAATATGGGCTAATTTGCTTTAGTCCATATTCTTAGGGGCTAAAGCAAACTTTGACCCAACTCATGCTTTAGTCTCGATTGTTTATAAAAATGTACTCTATGGTCTCGATTCGAAATTGAGCATAGTTCCAGCTAGATGATACTCTCGAGTATCATCAAACCTATGTATGAAGTTTAGTCCAAAAGTGCGGGAATTTAACGTAAAGTTAAGGTTAAACAAGTCGGTACGTAGTCCATACACCGACTTGTTTAACCTTAAGGCCAGTTCCCAAATATTTTGTCTTATCACAAACATCTATTATAATTACCATACTCCTGTTCGCGTAGTTGACATGTTAACCTAAGAACTGTATTGTGCAGACATGCATTGCACTTAACCATGCGCCGACAGACATCTCGGGGGGTCCATATGACCGGGACGTGGACGACGATGTTTATCGCATAATTGCAGGTCCCGACGAATCCTTCATTAGGTCACAGAATAATTGATAGTGTATGGGGCGTGGAAGGGTTATGTTTGTGCATGTGTGAAGATTTGAGGACATACAATGGCGCCCCCCGTAGTATGGACACAGATTAATGTGCACTATATCAGTTTATCGCAATCAGTGTTTCCAACTTTGGTGTTAATAGTTTGTTAGATTGTCACAAAATATGACCATACCAGAACAGCAGATAAATTGATTAATCGTTAAAAAAATATATTGTTAATAAATATTATGTAAGTAATTATAATTTACTCTGGAAACCTAAGTCTAGCCGGTTTTTACAGGCTGATGATGGACATACCTTTAGATGAACTAGCATAAAAAGGTTTTAACTAATTAGCATCAGTGCCTATTAAAACTAACTAACTTTAGCCAACTAACTTTGCCACTTGTGTTGTAAAATTTCATCTAAATTGGGTACGACCCGCCTGAGGATGACTCAGTCTTCGAGAGCAATTTTGATTATATTAATATGTAAACATTATGTTAACTAGTCACCAGGGTTCCCTTTTGTTGTGACTCGTGAATGTCTCCAAATTATAACTAGTGTTATTTATTGAAGCCTCTATGAATCTCAGTAAATACGTTTGAAAAGATAAAATTTTATTATGCCACAGATAAGCTTAAATATACCTAGATGTAAAATAGGTAGGAACAAAAACATTGCCTTTTTTATTGGTAGGTACTACTAAGTAGACGAATGGCTCATCCTATGGATGTGGTTATCGTAGCTTCGTCCATAAGATCCTGTTCTGACACCAGAGAGGTAACCGTGAGCTCGATAGCTTTTTTGCCTAGTTATCTATATCGTGAGCTTAGTCCGAATAGGCCTGAAGAGTCCCGGAACGGTAATTTTGACTTCAGTTTTGGCAGTTTGCAAATGTGCTCACGGTAGGAAGTAAATATATTCAAGAGATACAATTACCAA
The DNA here is from genome assembly GCA_947095575.1 of Electrophaes corylata. Classification (NCBI taxonomy): domain Eukaryota; kingdom Metazoa; phylum Arthropoda; class Insecta; order Lepidoptera; family Geometridae; genus Electrophaes; species Electrophaes corylata. The sequence goes on along the minus strand of OX352711.1, from coordinate 8,198,989 downwards.
CTTCAGTATGGAAAAGTCCACAGTTGGACATAGGCTTCCCCATATATCCGATCCCATAGCATATGCTGTTCCTTTAGTCGCCTTTTACGACCCCCACAAAAGGTAATGGAAAGTTTCTCTGCCACCTCGGGTATACAAGAATAATTATAATGCTGGAGAATCCACACAGCATCATCTAGCCCCAAGCTAAGCAGAGCTTGTGTTATGGGTGCTAGATTACTGATATACGTAATACAATACATTACATATATAGATATTTTTTATTATACATAGAAAACACCCAGAACACCCGGAATAAATATTTGCAGATCGTACAAACATTTATCCCAAGGCGGGAATCGAACCCGCAACCTCTTGCGTCGCAAGTGGACATTCGCCCGCCGCGTTACATCGGTCGTCGTACAATAGATTACGAAAAGTCGATTACTTGGTACTGTATACACACCAGCGGTAGTAGTATTTTCTTGTGGAGTCTCTTTCCCAAAGATTTAACTTCTATGATGCATTAAGCCTTATTTTGGTGGTTTATTCGGCCACCCTGTTTCGTCGGCTTGCTCCTCAATTGGTTGCTAGCAAAAACTGCATTTGCATAGCCCTCGATATGTGCCGCGATAGCGTTTGGCCACCGCGATTTCTTCGGTGGATGTACGAACGATTGGATAAGGCCGACACAGGGTATTTTATCCCTAAAGTAAACCCGTAGTCACACTGTTTAGATAAAGCGTTAGTTTTTCGGAATGCACACTTACTACTGCACTGCATACATTCATACTCAAAAATTAGTGGATATCCCCACAGATCTCTTAGTACCAAGTAGTATTCAGTATTCTTTATGGATGCTTAGTTGAGGTAGTTAGAGGTACGTTCATTTTTAAATATTTTTTTTTTAAGTTTTTTTTACGAGAATGTATACTTTCAAATTTGACGCTTTTAAGCGGTATAAGACCATATTTTTTTTAAATATTATTATTCTCGTCAATACTTTCTTTTGAAAACCGTGATGAACTGTTTAAAATGTAAGTGTTTGATGTCTTTGGGACCTGCATACAACTAGCATAAAAAGAGCGCGTTTATGTTTTTTGTATGGTATAGCGTGTGACCCATCATATATTATTCGGACTTAGCTATGACTACCCCATTAGGAATCCTCACAGAATCTTGAATCGGTACCACTTGGTACTAAAAAAAAACATCTACCGAACCTTGTCGTGAAGTTATTTAATTCCATAAATTATTTAATAATTATTTTGAATCATCTAAATTTGTTGCCTTTGGTGAATTTTCTTTCATTGTGTTGAAACGAAGAGTGTGCTCAGTGCACTGTAGTACTGACACATTCGTGTGTCGCGGACCACAGTGACAAATGTCGATGCCACCCACTGTACGCACGACCCTCTGCAACGTTACAATAAATGCAGTAAACACACGTCTACTCAAATGTTTTATTTAGGCTTCTGTTGGGATCCTGTTAGTTTGCACTGCGTAAGCTGATATTTATTTTCGAAGTTAAGTTGTTCTACAAGCTGACGTTTTTTTTATATAATCATGAAACGTGGTAAAGCTTGTAGAGCTTGTGCTTTATCAAAGTTCTTAACGTTTCATAAACTTTCACAAGATATAGAGTGATCAAATGGTATCCTAAATTACTAGTCAAGTAAAAGTCATCACATCAGCGCGTCTAAACGGAAAAAACGATACCTAAGTTTCGTATTATTGTTTCGAGTCACACTGCGGAGAAACTCGGTGATCATTCCACAGTCAAGTTGTCACTGTCAGACATGCCACGTAGTGTAAATCAAACGATAATGTGAAACTTCGTTTATAGTTTTGCGAGTACACGCTCACTCAATACTACAGGGTTAAGATGTGCGACGTGAGATATATCGCGCTTGACACGAGATATATTTTCTGTTGATGGTATTTTTAGAAATTACAGATAAAAGACCCACAGTTAAGCTAAACATTAGCATTAAGTGTTCGTTTGACAGAACGAGATGGTTTATTGGCACTGTGGTAGCACAGGAAGATAAAAAGATATATCTGTATTTCGTACGGGATAACGAGTAGACAAAACTTTGTTGCGTTGCACATCTTAGCCCGACACCACTGCCTTAGCCGAGGACACTGTTAATTCGCACCAAAATGATTCTTTTTTTATTTACGATAGCACATATTATATTACATGCATACCTACTTGTAATTCATTTCATTGTCGATAGTTGACTACGTGTTAATCCCATACATTTTCGATTTTACTTCGAGTAAACGATATCGTAAATCAGCAGCCTCAGTGCCTCTAAGCCAATGTTATTCGTTTTGGATAGAATAGAATAGTATGAAAGTAATTTAGTGCGCTAGCGAAAGTTGAAATGCATTCGTTTCAAAGCGAACAAACATTAGTTAGTCATAGTATTTTTTAAACTTTCACGATCGGAAAACATATTGAATACTTATAATTACACGGGTATTTATCGCGTAGTAAATAAAAAAGATTAAACGCGATAAATACCCGTGTAATATTAGAGTTCAATATTGGCTAGACATTCTGGTTAATAGATTGCGAAAATAAGTTCAATATCTTTATGCACTTTAAACTAAGGACATTAATCATATTAGTAGCTAGTTTTCAGATAATCATAGACAAAAAAACCATGGCGTCTCCCTGTGCGTCCGTGGAGCTGATCCAATTTACATTTAGCAAGCAAAATGTTTTTATTGCAATCCGATATTAATTGGCCGGCTTGTGTAAATTAGAGGATAATACTGCAAAGGTAGAGGACGTCTGAGGATTATAAACTTCAATTTATAGAGATTAAGGTGGTCTGTATAAATCTAAGGTTATAATGCTGATGGATGTCGGGATAGATCAACTGTGCCGCCGAATATATATAGTTAAATGATGAAACAGGTTACTATTACCTATAGCAAAGTAATGCCTTGCAGGTTAAGTTTCTTAGGAACGTACCTCACGATGCACTACTTTCCATCAACCTAAAGTAAGAATACAGATGCTAAAGTGTTCATGTGCCTTTAATTTTATCGACACCTACACGCTTCAAACCAGAACACAGCAAGCTGCTTGGCGGTAGAAATAAGTAAAGTGACAGTACTTCTTGGACGAGCCCTTCGCTAAAAGCTCTACTACTACTAAAATATGATTTAACATGTGACAGGATTTATGTTCGTAAAATAAATAACAAGGTACACTACACTACACTATAACTTATATAACATACAGTTGTTATTGGGCGCGTTTTTGTGTGCATTGCCGGAGTTGTTTATATCTATCAAACACAAAAAACAGTTGACCTTATAGACCACTACAAACGATCAAAAGACAGCTCATCGGGTACACTGAACGAAAACAAAGGATATCATCGCTGTAAGTTGTGAGTTTAACACCAAAGACAAATATGATCATAAGTATGAATGATGAACAAAAAAAATGTTTGTATTCTGTATGGATTTGTACGCCTTGGATCATACCTATACTAATAATATAAAGAGGAAAGATTTGATTGTTTGCATTGAATAGACTCCGAAACTACTGGACCATTTGAAAACTCTTTCACCACTGGGAAGCTACACTATTCCCGGGTGACATAGGCTATACTAGTATATTTAAAAAAATTAGGGAAACCATACAAAGCCGGGTCGGGCCGCTAGTGATATGTAATTTGTTTTTTTTTTTGTGATTTTGATTGGTATAGGTAAACCATAAATAAAAACTATGTTTTCATTTCTTTACCATCCTATTTCACTTCAATGCTCCAAACATAGAATTAGGACTAAAGGCTCCAAATCATTACACAACTTGTTCAAATTGACAACGACGCGTTTAACTGGAGGATAGTTTCAAACACAATACTCTATTATCTATTACCAGTTTTGTTGATTCACAGGAGGAGTCAGTAGGTAGCACCGTAGTACAAATTAACATAGTAACGAAGAGGCGGGCACAGTAACTCACGCCCCGAAAATAAATGAAGACAGGAATGCGGGCCGTAATGGACTGGATGCCTTCGGTATTTGGATTAAGGTAACCTTTATCAATCTTATAAAATGTGCTGAAAAACAAAGAATACAAATGATTGAATTGAAGAGGGAAAATGTTCAATCTCTACGAGACTGCAACTTAGATTCCAAATCTACATAGCTAGATACAGAGTACGTGTGCAATGGTTTAGAATGTGCAATATTTCGGTTTATTTACAATAGCGTCTTTTGGTAACCGAAAATTGAACTAGTGAGAATGAAGAATTGGTTTCATAATGGAACCAATCGGTATTACTTTAAGCTATGTGTGCAACTGTTATGGCAACAATACTCTCTTGCAAACTTGCAATCTCTAAAAATGTTCAAGCTTTCTACTAAACTTTAGTAACGTACGTGTGAAATGGTCGTACGAAATGCGAACAGCATTTCGGTTCATTCGCAATAGTGTCTTTTGAAACCAATTCGAAAATGGAACGAAGAACTGGTTGCATAATGAAACTTGTCGGTACTACTGTGAATGAAATTGTGTTGTATAAATATTAAAATCGTGCAAACTTGCAATCTCTGAAAATGTCCAAGCTCTACCAAGGAAACATTAAAGAACTAAAAGTCACAAGAAAAGAAAAAACTACTCTGAAACATTGCACATTTTCTAAGTGCTTTCGTTTCCATCCACTTTGTTTTTACCGCTTTTAACTAACCCAACAAAGTATCAAGAAATCTTTGAAAGTGGTAGAGATGGACAATGTAATTGGTTATTAAAAAGCGCATATATCACGCGCCGGGACTCGGGCCTTGATTTGTGTGCGCCGGCCCCGCCCCTTCATTAACATGCTAATGCTGAATCTGGATGGAATGCTTATTGGGTCAGTTGTCCTTCAAGTAGGTTGCACTTGTTTTTAATCCTATAAAAAAAATTATTACCACCAGCCTGATCTTTACACTTTGGATTTCTCTACAACTGAAGTCTCTCAAACTCTCCCTTATATTTGATTTTGTGCCTTCTTCAACCACTGCCTTGCCGCTATCTTCAGAATTTCGTCGGTCTAATAGGACCATTCTAGGCAAAGATATATAAGTTCAATAAGTTCGTAAAAGCTTGTGCCGAACTCTGATGACGACTTTAATGTCTGAATGCCCCTGAATGTCTCCGATATGTTATGCTATTCAAAGGAACTGTCTAATTCTGTGGTATGACATAGGTAAATCGTAAAGCAACGGTATAACTGGGACTGACACCATGAAACATGTTATTCAGCATTTTTCTATACTAATAATATAATATTATAAAGAGGAAAGATTTGTTTGTTTGTTTGTATTGAATAGGCTCCGAAACTACTGGACCGATTTGAATAATTCTTTCAAAGTTGGGAAGCTACACTATCCCCGGGTGACATAGGCTATATTACATTTTCAAAAAAATTAGGGATCCTTACTAAAGCCCGTGCGAAGCCGGGACAGATCGCTAGTCATTGATAAACTGGTAGGTGTCTATGGTGGTAATAGCTCTCGTAAAGTCTCATCATAAAAGCGAGTAAATATTGATTGAGGTATCAAATCAATCAGCATGACCAGCTAGTACCGAAACAACGAGAGCCCTCTCTCGTTCTTTGGTGGTAATAGCCTGTTTCGATTGGTTACAGGATTCATGTGTGGGCACGATGAGTGCGTGTGGCCGGGAACACAGAATATGTCGCAGTTTGTACAGGGCTGCAACTAGGACTCTCTTTGGACCTGATTTGTTACTGATTTTAACGAATAGTATAAAAACTCTGATTAAGGTATATAATATTTCTAAATATGATAAATTGCTTGGTTTTTTAAAACATATTTTGATAGATACTAACGGTTTTACTTATAAAAAATTGTCTAAAGATAAACAATGTTTAAAACTATTGCCATCTCTGATTAATGGTTAATGCAAACAGTGAATCATTTTAGGCAACTTTTAAATTTTAATATTATGAGTATACGGTAGGTTATTATATATAATTTATTAACAAGTAAGAAAAATACGCTATGTTACGTTTGACCGTGTTGCATTTGGTTTTGTTTTCTAAAAAAAAGTTTAAGATTCAATCGAGTCTTTTTTACTTAGTTAATTACAAACCTATACTTGAAATTTCACTACTCTGCTAGTACTTTACTATAGGTTAGTATTTTAGGTCCTTGCCCGCAGAGAGGGGGTCTGATTACAACCCTGGCTAGACGGGGAGGAGGCGGTCCGGCGCTGGCGACGACAATGCGTGCAGTAATGTATGCGCGCTGGGGAGGTCTCGTGGGAAGGCTATCCCACAGCTTCATCCAACATTTAGACTATTGTATATCACAAAATTTTACTTATGGTCACTAATGCCCGGTTTGAACATCCTACGAGCGTCCGTTAGTAACATTTTTAAAGTCGTTGCCTGCAATAAATTCTCACCTCATTGCCCAATGAATGATCTTATTGACATGTCATAGTGACAGCTTCACTATGACATTAGCCAATAAGATTAAGACTTATCGAATAAGCGATGGGATTCGTTTTCTGTCATCTTTGGAAGCAACATTGTATTTTCATTTTAATTGTTTTTCTAGTGTTATTTTAAGTTCTGATGGGTAATTTTGGTATTTTAACCATCATTACTTGAGGTCTTAGCACAAGTGTGAACAATTAAAATGAAAGTGTGTTATGAGGCATCCTGGTTTGAACGAAAATGTTTCCCTTTGGTTTTGAAGAAAAACGCCATCTTTTTCTTCAAAACCGATGACGGCTGACTTTACTTTTTTTACCGACTCGACTTGACTAAAAAGAATTTATTCAACCCACTTGACATTGGCAAAATTGTCCGCAAGACGGACAGATGCCACAAAAAAAATAAATAAATAATAAGCGATGATTTTTAGTACTACGAATGCTTGGAAAGTATTGATCTGGAATAAGATTACCAAGCAAGTAACTTTTATTCCATAAAAAAATGTAACGGGAGCAACCTTTTCTAAGAAGTGAGGGTCTACAGTCAAAGAGAAAGTTTCGACAAGGGATAATCGAAAATTACGTTATAGCAGGTTTTGAAACATGACATTTAATTTGATTACGCCACGCATTTATATACGCTGTTGATTTATTTCATAAAATTGAAATATTGTCTAGGAAATTTAAACATACCACAAGCTATTTGGACAGCATGCGTCAATCTTATATTTCGAATTGTTCTACTCACGTCATGGCTTATAGAAAGTAACTTTGCTACGCGGTGGTGCTGGACACATTTGCTTACTAATATATGGAGCAATCTGGATAACAGATGAAATCTAATCTGGATCCTAGTAAAAGTCGTGAATATATCCAAGAAATACACTTGTCTTAGGTGTATCGGAACAGCTACGCAAGAATTTGCTACGCCTACGCGCTACGGCGTAGCAGGGCTCTCCGTAGCGCCAGTCACTCATCTAACATCTGTGGCGCGGCGCCGAACAACAACGGAGAATTTGCATAGGCTTTTTGTATTCTGTAATATGCTGCGTATTTTAATTGGCCGCGATTAAATCTTAATAAATCGGTCGGTGTTCCCACACGCGTCCCGGAGACCCAGAAATCACAGAGCAGAAACCAACCAGTAGGCATACTAGGAGCATATCATGAATTCAAAAAGTTCCACGCACTCTAAGCGATGATACGTTGTCGGTTGGTATTGAATCAACGCAAATTTAGCCAGATTTAATTTAGCGCCAAAACGTTTGTCGTTTTATTTTTTACGTTTCAGAAAGACAGAAAAAGGCAGGAATACATATTTCTACCAATCGCTCGGAAATATATTAAGTGTTTCTAGGTTATTTACTATTTTAAAGGATATAATAGCTCGTTTTTTATCAAAGGCTTGAAAAAATAATAAAAACCGCATGCAGTCGAATTGGCAGGAATCAAAACCAAAAACATTTTGATCAAACACTTTGATCTGATTGATAAATCTGTTTAAAAATCAGATACCTACCTGTATTGTGAAGAGTTTTTATAGGTTTATCACAATTTTATGTTGTTGGAATAAAAAACAAGTAGGTATATCTGAAGAAGAATTAGATTATATTCTGAAACGTTTGTTTCATGAATTAATTTAGTTTACTGCTTCCTTGGTAATAAGACAATAGTGCTATAGATACACGTCTCAAGCAAAATAAAATATAAAAGACTTGTTTCCCAGCCTTTAAATAAAATGGAGTGTCGCTTCGTCCTTTTAAAATCACTTGGGAATTCTTTCAATATGATGTAGCCGTCAATAAATAAATAAATATTTGTGGACATTTTTACACAACATCATTTAGCCCCAAACTAAGCATAGCTTGTACTATGGGAACCAGGACTGATAGAATACTTATGTACTTTTTTTTTGTAAATACATATTGCTCTATGACAGTAATTCTAGAAGCACTTTTACTGTTGATCATCTCTATGGTGCAAAAGCCCCAAACCACTTGCAATTACGCTGGCGGCGTGTGTTATAATTTGGCGATGGCCGCGGGCCAAACGGAGAAAACAAGAAATTGCGCGGAACTTCAGCCTCCTTCGCCGCTAAAGCATCGCGTGCCGACTGCAGTACCGCAGCCGGCCACTTGAAAGCTTGCAACACCCCAATTACCAATCGTAAATTCCAATGCGACTAAATCAATGTATTTTTAAACTTTTAATTTGTGGTGTTATGATACCTACATAGCTACATGTGTTAACCGTGAAAAATCCAAAAGTATTCACATAAAGCTAAAATTCGACACAAAATTTTAATATTCAGGTGCTTATATTTAAGTAGAAAAAATTATAAAAGAATATATCAAGAACTTTTTTATCAGTTTAATAATATATAGTGGGTACTTGCTACTTTTCTTAACGAAACAGTTACGGTAAGCATTATTATCTGGGTTACCGAAGGAGCTTATTTCGGCACATAAACGGGCGTCCAAAACTAATTTATATTGGAATGTGATATACGCGCGGGCGGGCCCCGCCTGAGGGCACGCGCGGCCCGGTTTTAATCACCTCACCTTACCGCCGTTAAAACGTTAAGGGTCAGACTTTTATACCATGCACTCGTCCGCATTTTGAGTTGTCAACCCTATAAATTTACAAGCTTTTTCTGCCTTAGTCAAACAACTTTTTGGCAATAAAAACACAAGGATCACTTTAAAACGTCCAATAAATGAAGTAGAGAAATAATAAATAAGTCAATAAATATCGGCAGACAACTGTGGCTAATAGAAATTAGTGTTTTTTTTTGTATATTTTTTCCTGTATTAAGGGTCTAAAAGAATGCCTACCACCTGAACACCCGTTGTTAAAAAAACACGCATGTCATAGAAACCTCCCTTAAACGCTGTTTATGTCGATGATTAGTACCAACAAAAAGCGATTGCATGCACCCATATGGGGTTGTAGCCTAAGACTACAGAAGCGAATTGCCGCCGCGCCCGGCGCCAGAAACGATCTGAAGCCATTACCTCAACGAACCACTTGTCTTAGGAAAGTGTTGGTAAGCGGCGTATACTTACTGAACTGATAATTGGCTGAATAACCGATTGACTGTTTGCCTTGATTGAATATGACAAATTAGCGATTGAACACCGTAAGTAGGCAAAGCCATGTAAAGGCCTATACTTTATCATTTAGTTTGTAGTTCTACGTGAGAACCACTTTCTGTTTTAGATAAATTTGACAAATTTAGATTCTTAGTAAGTTGCTAGCGAATCGCGCGAGACTTTGCCCGCGTGAAGTTATTTTCATACAAATTTCAAGCCCCGCTGAACCCGTTGGATAATAATAATAATACTGGGTTGAATTTCGGTAATTCCTTTCCTGATGCAATTTTATGCACCAAGACAAATATACCCTGAAAATGTAGTCTACAGATACTAGGAAAGTACTGGTCATAGGACCAGTAGTTTGACTATGCATAGTTTTTTTTTATGTGGAACAAGCTTACGGCCCACCTGATGTTAAGTGGCAACCGTCAGCTATAACTAAGCATTGCCTTGTAGATCACGCACGTTAAGTACATGCTCTGCATGCACTATCCTGCGTCCAACAAGGCATACATGTGTTTAGCCTCATATTTCTGTAACTTCACCGGCACCCATACCTACTCGTCAAACTGAAACACAGCAAGACGAACCCTTCTAAGAGAAGTACTACTACTATATTCGATATAATGGTGACAAGATTTGCCTCTATACCAGAGATCTGTGTTTTCAAGATCTTTTGGGTCAGTTACTCATATTGGGAACTGAGAAAGAACGCTGTACAGAATGCTACATAATAGAGACATACCTGATTTGTTACAAGTTCGACGCGTAAATCGATTAGAGCGCGATCGGTATCGATCTAGTGGTCATGACGATGAGAATCGATTTGTTGATTCCCGTGACATTTTTTTCCCGTTTTTGCGCGGATTCCGGATCGAGTGTCACGGAACAGAATAGAAATAAGCAGTCACGGTCGAGGTGTCAAAGTGCGGATTCTCACGGTCCGGCGCCGGCGCCGCCTGCCTAAAGGGACGGTGTTGTAAATGATGGTTTTAACCAGTTGGGGGAGATAAGATCTGTTTCTATTCTGAATAAATAATTTATAAATGTGTCTCGCATTTATTTTATCATAATTACGTTCTTTATATTCTAAAATTTTCTGAAAGTACCTTTAGTTCTCGGTCGTTCTTAAATTGAAACCAGTATTTTTGTTACGCAATCATTTTTGAAAATAACCTACTACTACATAACTAACCTCAATTTGTAAGAGGGTATGTACAACAACTGAGAACTTTTATTTAATTCAAGCTAGGTACTCTAATTTTGATATTACAACACAAATAGACAGATTTCTCAAAATACATTAATATAGACAGATAGATAGAACTCCTTATTGATTACCACTACAGTAAAGTAATATATATTTTATGTAAATTAAAGTAAATATTGCAGCAATACAATGAGCGGCCTTATCGCTAAAAGCAATCTCTACCAGGCAACCAGACAACAGAAATAGACACGCGTCCCGTCCTTCGGTATTCGAGTAATCAATTCTAGAGAATATTTACTGATTTGTACCTACTAATATTTCTAGATTCATACCAGGTTATAAAAAATTCTGAAAGTTTCCGAAACTTTTGTTCTCAAATTGGTCAATAAAGACCGCGACTCACTATCGCTAACCACAGCCTCGCCCGTCTAGACACACCTTGCGACTTGCCTCTTGTTACTACCATAAAACTAGTTACGGTCTGGATGCAACTTTACCTACCATATTAAACGTATTTTCAGCCAAGAATGGTAATCCATGGAGACAAGCTTATGCCATCAAAATCGGAGTTGAACGTATGCAACTTAAAATAAACCGTATATAAAGAGTATTATTGATTTAGATATATACCTACTACGTTATTCTATAGGTACCTACTTATTAATTCACTGATGACATGTCACCTTAGGCTTGTAATAAATTGTATAACTTCAATTTGGTTATAGTGTAGCTAGAGAGTCGGACTTGTAATTTTAGTGAGTAAAAGTCCAACTACAATTTGACTGTAGTTTATTGGCCGTTAGACAAACAGTTTATTGTCCAAAGATAATAAAGTCCAAGGTTGGTTGGAATGCTTGTGGTTTCCGAGTCGGAAGCACAATGCGAGCGATTATCTGCTTCACTGTGTAAGTAATCGATGCTGAGCTATAAAACCAATTACTTAGCGCTTCGCCGCGTTTGCCAGCCATTCGATTTGGCTTGATAAATTGGTATGGAATGAGAAGGCCATAATAAGTCTTTCTAGATAAACAAATGAGCTACATTGTATTTCTAGGGTGAGCGTAAGTCAAATGTTAGTTTTATTTCTTTTTTTTCCCACAACCGAACACAAAATTAAATCCGATCGATCATTGAACGCGGACCGCGGAACGCGCAGCCAATTTATCCGGTGGAGATCCCATTTTATTTCGTACTTACCATTTTATTTCGTAGGTACGTACTTTGTTTTTATTGAATTTATATTGACGACCGATGATACGCCGGCGACACGATCATACTGCTAGTGTAGTTTGTTTTTATTATTCATCAGCAGCACAAATCGGTACGCTCGGCCTTCGTTTTTCAAATCAATATTTGTGGATAACTATATACATAATTATAATAAAGGGCTAAGGATGTGACCGAATGGTGTCCAAGACAACACAAAAGAAAGAAAGGGAGACAGCACCGGAGATGGGAAGACGACATTAAAAGAATAGCAGCTTTAGGGGAGGCCTATGCTGAATAGCAAGACAATCTTCGCAAACCAGTGTCTAAGTTAAATATTTTAGTAAAATATGTTCTATAAGGCTTTATTATTATTATTATATATATATAATACCAAACAATCCCACAAATATTTGTCCTCGGTGATAGAACCCTACACTGCAGAAGACAGAGTTACTACCAACTTAGGTCAAAGTCAAAGTCAAAGTCAAAAAGCATTTATTCAGTAATATCCGCAGGGATCATCCTGAAACGTCTTAAATCTAGGTGAATTTAAGCGCCAGTTCCTCGCGACCAAGCCTAGAGAGGTCTAAGGTCTAAGGTGAGAGGTCTGTCAAAGCAATAATGTGTCACTGGTAAATACCTTGGTATTTAGAAGTTCCTCCGGTAAGTCCGAGATTGCTTGGTTGAGATTACGTCACTGATCCGGTATGCCTACGTAGGTAAAGGTTTCGAGGACAACAGATAAATGATAAATCTAGATCCTGTATATGCCTACCTAGTTCATTTGTTTGGAGATCAATGACACAACTCATCTTTTGTGGTTGATACAACCTTGTTTGATTCTGGAAGTAAAAACTCTGTAAACTTGCTAAAGATATACTCTTTAGCAAGTTTACAGAGTTTTTACTGTCGAACAATCTTGCCACTGTCATGTTTTTAATATTTAACCTCCACGTATAACTGTGACTGTCATTAACCTTGAAAGTAGAGGCAGTTCTTTCCAAAAACCAACAGGAAAGGTTTTCGTTCAAATCACAATTTCACAGAGTACACAAGTGTGAATTCTATTCCAGTGCCTACCCACACTTTTTCTTTAGACCTCAAATTATTTGAGTTTAATAAAATACATATTGATCACTTATACTACATGGTTATTTATCGCGTATTATCTTTTTATTTATTTTCCATAATATGAAGATTAAAATATATATCCGTGAAATATTTGTGCTAAAGCTTAAAATTATACCAAATAAAATACGACCAACTAAATACACAGTAGAACTTAAGACAACTAATAAAACAATTTCATAAAATTAAAAACGCTATGTTGCTTTTCTATGTATAATAAAAAATATCTATGTACGTAATATATTGTATTAAGTATATCAGTCATCTAGTACCCATAACACAAGCTCTGCTTAGCTTGGGGCTAGATGATGCTGTGTGGATTGTCCAGCATTATTATTATTATTAAACTACAGAAAGAACTTAAAATATATTCATAGCTACACCGACTTCACACTTGTCTACGATTAAAGAGACACAAAGTTCTATTTTCTTAAACATTTACTCTTTGTTTACCAAGCTACACTAATGATTAAATAATTACACAAAACTGTATATTAATCGATGTTATCGGCACCGGTTATCGAGTTGCCGCGAATTGTCACCGCACGAGTCTGGATGGCGGGGGCAGGTGTGTTGCCACCTGTGCTTCGAATACTTCGGTGTAGTGTAGGAGCAAACGGTAATGCTTTAGGTACGTTATATAAAATAGCAAAGACAAACATATAGCAAATACAAACGTATAAATGGTCTAACCAACATTACGTTACTCTAAGTAAGCCCTGTCACTGTTTTTTAATTACTCATTGGGAAGAGATGCCATTGGCAAACTACTGCCATTTTATCATATACATAGGCAGTTTATCTTTAGGCAGTTTTTTATGGTACAACGGTAAGTAATTATGGTTGACTAAAGTAAATAATTATAGTCGTTTGTCTATCTATTATAATGTAAGTATACACAAATTTTAAAAGTTAAATGTAATTTCAGGAATGAGTAAGCAGATGAACATAAACTCAAAAACATTTAACTGCGTTTTAGTTACAGCATAAATGTATATATAAAAATGAATTGACGTTTGTTAGTCTCACAAAAACTCGAGAACGACTGAACTGATTTGCCTAATTTTGTTTTTAAAATGTTTGTAGAAGGCCAGGGAAGGTTTAAAAGGTGAGAAAATATAAAAAAGACAACTTTTACTAGAGGTACGAAGTTCACCGGGTCAGCTAGTATAGTATACAGCATCTATTTGGTATATAAACTAATATTCATACCGCTCTGTCGAGGTAAAAATTCTGCAATCGACTCTTGCACTAATGCGAAGTGGCTTCGATTGTTGCATTCCGCTCGATCGAGCGCCAACTCGCTCGATAGTCGATATTATCGATGCTCTCAAATGAACACGTTCGTAACTACAAAAACTTGTAATGAGCGGTAGAGTGCCGATACTTGATGGAATAAGCTATTCAGGAGTAGTAGAGCTCAGTGTAAAATAGGTTTAACGAGGAAGTGGTAGTACTACTGTACTTATTTATGTCTAGCAGTGGTACTCGCAGTGTGTTCTGGTTTGATGAATTACAGGCACATGATACAACACCTCAACGTCTCAGTCTATGGCTACCACGTAACATCAGGTTGGCTATCTGCTTATTGCAAGTAGTATAAAAGTGACGCTTGTTGTTAATCTATCGCGAGATACATAATAAAGGGGAATACTCTATGTACTCGTTCGGCCTCTTGTACGCGTTCGACCCCAAACACAAAAACAAAATCTTTACATGTCAGACAAAATCTTTTCACGCCTTTTGACTCTCAGAATTTGCAAATGTATTGTAGTAAAAAACCGTATTTATTTATGTGATTTCTCATGCATGCCTACCATTCCGTTTTATTGTGTCCTATCTATTTACGTCATTGTGCATGCGGCGCCGGACGTAGGCCGTAGTAGACACTAAATACAGTACACAACTAGCTGTTTGGTGGTGGTTTCTGTGTTGGAGGTTGTGGGTTCGATACCACCGAGAACCAACATCTGTGTGATGAACACAGATGTTTGTTCTGTATTTGAATGTTACATTTTATTCTATGTATTTACAAAAATAAAATTACATAAGTATACTATCAGTTCCCATAGTACAAGCTTTAGTTAGTGGTGGTAAAATTTAAAGTGGCAAATGTAAGTTAGTATTATTTTATTGCACAAAATTAAATGCTTTCTGTATTTAAGTTTTTAAATAATTGAAGCTCGCTTGCAATCTGATAGAGATGTAGTCGTAAAGCTCCTAACCCATATCTAGTAAAAATATTCTAACGCAGTATATTCTGTAAAGTTGAAACACTGATAAATAGGACACAGTGTGCTGCTGGATGAATAGCCGCACCGTGCCGCATACCAAACGACCCCAGTTCCGACACTCATCATGTTAAACCTCATACCATATTGATTTTTTTACTGCAAACATTTATAACCAGATTATAATAATATTTACCGGGAATCACGCACACATTTTACTGGCATATAGATAATGTAATGTAAAGTAGTTGAAATGCTATTTTAATACTATTATAATTTATTAATTGTAAAAGTAAAACCACTATCACATAACCCAGGATGTCTATCCCCCGAATACTCAAACGCTATATAACGCTACTAAATTGGCACACTTTTTATGCCTAAATCATAAATTTAAAGATAAGTAGGTTTGTCAATAAAAAAAATATATAAAATTAAAATACACAACATTAAAATCAAGTTAGAATTAATTTTTAATAATGATATATCAATTTAAATAACAAATAGTTACTTACTTTTGTTTTGTTATAGTTAAGGTCATATTCTGTTGAGGACGGTTTTTTTAATTTATTTGAGAGTCCTGCATTTGCTAGAAGTGGACTCTCTCAGGCTGATTGTAATAATGTAATAGTATGAATACCGTCATGAAGGCACTTACTAACAAGAAGTACTCTTTCTTCACACCTTAGACTCAATATATTGCTATATATTGGCAGTATAAGCGGCGATAGGCTTGCTACCTGTCGCGTATGGAATACTAACTACTGCAAAATGTGGTTATGTACTAAATGTACTGTCTGGATGAACCTCTGACAACCCCACTTACACATTCTCGAAGAATCTTGAGTAGGTTCTTAGTACTAAGATATCGGACGGGATGTTTACCGTGCTTGGATAATCCCTAAGTCGTGATGCTATTTCTTTTTTTCTTTTATATCTGTTAGTCATCTTTCCAAATTAAGTAGAAAATGTACTTTGATTTTGACGTTTTCAAGTCTGCATTGTTCACAAAACACCTGATCCACGTTACCTTCCATATAAGGTGATATTTCGTCGCCAATGACTCTGTTGCAAGTCGCAGTGGCACGTACGGGCCCGCCTGTTTGACGTTCCCAGGCGATAGCACCTATCTCATGCAAACACCTCTTGTTTGAACCAGAACCGACCGTCCTGCCAACATAACTGTGCACCTCACCAGGCTGTATTCAACCTTACAACTCACGTAATAAGGTACTTATTCAGCTAGCCAAAATTGGCAGGAACTCAATAGCGTATCTCAGTCTGTAGCCCATCTTCGACACGCGACGAAGACTAAGGCTCCTATCTCCATACGTAAGCATGCTTTATCCTTTTGCATTTGTCATTTTTATAGATGAGAATGTTTTAAGGGTTTAAATTACACACTTCTTACGGCATACATTTGGAAGCAGAAGTTAAAAATAATAATAATTAGAATATAAACCAATCTGTAGTATTAGGTGGTAGCAAAAGAAAAAAGGATAAACCATGCTCACATGTAGGGTGTAAGCTTTATCTTGAAATTTTCAAGTGAAGTCGCGCGTCATTGTGTTTGTGTTTCTATGGACAAGTGTCGTTTGCCTATCGATAATCTATTGGACTATTTGTAGGTACCAATAAACTGATAAAACGTAAACCTACAATAAAAGGTTTGACAAAAGAGTAGGTGAGTAGTGGGTATGGCAAAATAGATCCTAAGGTCGTGGGTTTAAAATCCGGTCGTGCACCAATGGATACTTTTGTTCGAAAAATTTATCTGCGCAATGCCAGTGTTCTCAAACGGTGAAAGAAAATATCGTGAAGAAACCAGTTAGTATTCTAGCAGCGGCTATGGGCTTGCAACCTGTCACCTAACTACTGCAAAATGTGTGTATGTAGGTACCAAATGTACTATCTATCTGGACATACCTCTAACCACTCCCCTTAGAAATCATCGAAGAATCACAAGTAGGTACTTGGTACTAAGAGATCGGAGAAGATACCTACCGTGCCTTGGAAATAAAGTCGTGATGCTATTTCTTTCTTTTTTTTCTTATGAACCAAAATAGAACAGCATTAAATACAAACACATTGCACAGCACATGAAGGCCTCAGAACCACATTTTTCTTTACAAGGTAAAATATGCGTGATTATAATTATTAAAACGAATACGCACCTGACTAGCAAGCTGCTTAGTAATATAATGTTGTCCAAACAATAATTAGTAGGCTACTTGCCACAACTGCATTGTATGGTTATAGAACTCATAGATAAGCACCTGCTTAGCGCAACTGCAAGGCCGGTATAGGTCACAAGGCCAGCCCGCTATGCAGCACACTAGTGTTGCCAACTGGGCCCTGAATGAATGCGCTTTATCATCCGAGCTTAGCTCGTGTCGAAGAATAGGATGAGGAAGTTCTATAAAAAAAACCAAAGAATTAAATGGATTGCAAAATCCACATCTGCGCCATGACCGCTTTCGCAACAAAAAGTTAGAGCCCGGATTGAAAATTAAGAAAATGAGGCTAGACATGTAGAATGTTTGCCAAAAAAGCTTGATAGAATCACATCAGTACGTATGTTGTATACCATATTTGTGGAAAGGTGTGTGCATTGTGTTGGTTAAGACTACTAAAACAGCTTTTTAGTTTAGTCAGTTAAAACTTCCTTCGATATTTTATTTTACTTGGTACGTACTTTGATTTGCATATTGTATAGATACCCTTTTTAGAATAATATTTTAATAATTGAAATAAGCTCAGAGTACGAGTAGCTAAATAAGTTTCGAAAACCTGTTTTCTTTGTACAGATTGCACACATTTCAAACTGGAGCGAGACATACAGAGCCATAAGAATAATGTTTGATCTAGCCATAAAGCAGCTGAGATGGCATCACTGCCACTGGCATGCCTCTAGGCCTTTGCACCCGACGGGTTCAAGGACTATTTCAGATTGGATACTGGTTATTGAGTAATTTAGGCGTGCTAATTCATTACGGAACTAGATTACTGCGCACAGTCACGTTAAACATAGTTGATAACATCAGGCCATTCATTAACGTTCTTTCTTTCTGATTTTTCATAAACCGTTGAAATGACTTAATTAACTTAACTTTATTCGCATATCTACTAGCTTTTTTCTACTAAAAATAAGTCCTTTTCTGCTTCCTCTCAATAAAAAGCTGTGGAATTCAAAGCACCGACACCCTAACAACGCTCTTTTATTCTTATTTGAGTACACTTAGAAGAACAGTGGACATAAAAGTGAAAACGCCAAAGTTAGTAGAAGTAATTCGCAACACAAGAGGCGTCGTGTCTTAGGGCGTCTCAAATTCTCAGCACTTCATCTAAATGCGTCTACATCCGTGTCTGGACGGCAAGCGACAAGGAATTGACGTACTCAAGGAGACTTTCAGCTTTTACATAAGTGAAAAGACTAAATAAACATGGTGACTATACGTACAAAACGACAGCAACCACCAAGCAATGGTTAGCTTAGCTATAGCTATAGCTTAGTGTCTGTCTGTCTTTGAGATCAATCATCTTTAAATACTATGTAAATTACTATATTTTCTCTGGCTTATAATCATCAAACGGTTGAACGGTTGCCCTTATCATTAAAAATTAAATTTCCCTTATGCAAGCTTAAACTTTTTGAACATCAGCAAATTTACGAATGTCACTCACATGGATATTGTACTTTTTGAACTCCTGGCTGGCAGCTACAGTGTAAATAATTATTCCAGTGGTGAGTCTTGGCTCAGAGTAAACCGGTCCAATCAGGCCTGTTTGTGCTCAGAATTCGGGATTAGTTTGCTAGCAAACCTTACACGGAGGTGCATTTTCAATCAACGATTTTGCTTGTTCCGATATTTTACGTGATCCCAGAGTTTCAAAGATGAAAGGTTGTCAACATTTTGTCGCACTTGCTTTTGACCGAGGCAACGTATAGGTAGTATTGTGTCCTTAAGAGCTAACAATTGCAGACGCGCCAAACTTTTCGTTAGTACATCAGCGAATATTGACACGTGATAGGATTGATTGTTACAGCACTTTCAAATCATTACTAAAATTTCATGAGACATTGATTTTAAAAATAACTGACCCTGGTTTGTAGAACAATGCAATGATCTGCGATGAATTTAAAGTTAAAGTTATGGATTTAAGGCATACTTTAATCCTCATTGCAGATTTCCTAACCTTTTTGCAACAGAATTCGAAAGGATCTTAGCCCATGATCTAGGGTTATTTTTATAACTTTCTGACTTTAATTTCATCTTACCTACGATGAATTAAGCCAAGTAACTAGAATACGTTCATGACAGACACTAAAACGTTTTCTCTTTTCACCGAGGCGTCGCGGCGCCATCCTTATATACAAATTCGCACTTTGGATGTCGTCAACTTGCCAGCAATTCTGGCAGACTTTCTTCTTGCGTAGAAATAGAGTAAATTTTTAATTTGAAGCATTCTACGGGGTTTTGACAAAAAGTAAATGTCTTTAAAAAAGAATATCAAATATTTTTGATATATATTTCTAATACCAATTTACGACTTAAAACCCACCGATATGTCTACAAAGATGTATAAATATACATTTATACAACGTGTGTCATACTTATTTTCAACACGTCTAAGCCGACTGAGTGAAATTGTTTGTTTATTTGTGATTTAATGGCGCGTCTGTAGGCCACGGGCGGTTAATTATAAACGATTTTCTTGTGTCCATACTGTACCGTCTGTAAATCTGCATTTGAAAAGCACACTGGTCTCATTACTGTTATTTCTGCATTCATTTGTGTCTCGTGTTTGTTTATCATTTCCGTTTCGTTCTGTTTTCTCGGGTTTACAGTTGAAGCACGTTTATGAAGTCATCTGTAAACGTGATTAATTATTTATATTACCTTTCACCGTAACGACTCTTCTGAAAAACAGCGGTAAATGCTATTAGGGTTGGAAACTGTAGGTATGTTGGTATCATTGATATCTAAACGTACTTCTGTATTGAAAAAGAAGGAGGTTTTCTATTCACTCAATTCTAGTTCTAATTATCAAATGTAATCGTAAAACTCAACAATAAGCGGGTTAAATAATTTCTCGGTGACAAAGTGCTGAAAATAACTATGTACAAAGTATAAAAAAGCTCCGTTGGCTTGTAAAAAAGTCAAACCATGAAACTAGTTAAGCCTAATTCTCCGTAATACAAAGAATTTGACCCATTACCCTAGATTTTATTTAAATCAAACCAAGCAGTACATTGTCAGCCCTGAACCGAAGTAAATATTAATAAATAAGTTATTTGAACCGTCTATGAAGCATTTCGTGTTCAAGACGTCTGATATATTTCGTTTTCATAAGCCGTAACGTTCAATGCATTTCCATTTAGCCTGTACTTAGTTGAAAGTTGGCGTGTAGCACGCCACGATGCGGCAACATTGTCAAATTAATGTACCAGTGTAGGAGACCATTGGACCGGTGAATTTGGGCATTGACTCCACACTTAATGCTTTAATAAGTAGGTAAGTATGAAGTTATATTGCATGATGATGCCGACATCGCTTCAGTAAAACGCCGTTTTCATATCTAACAATGTTTTTAAGACTATGTAACATTATGGTACTATAAAAGCTGTTGTTTTTGGTTGAAAGGGCTGATTTACACTAGGTAAATGTGTTTGCTTGGACAGATTCGATGATATTTATTCCGTCACGATACGGTTCATATTGTGCCTTCGAATCTATCCAAACGAATCGATTTAGTTGAAGAATCACAATAAAACGTGATGGTACGACCTTAGGGCTTTCAAATCACCCCACCAAAAGTTTTACAGTAGAAAAACAATGAGATGTGTTTGTTTGTCTGGATATTTTATGGACCTCGATGATAAACCTATATTTATTTTTAGTTTTATTTTGTTTGGAAAACAAACAGAAGAATAGTACCTACTTAAGAAAATTTTGCATAGAAAATAAAAGTACCTATAGTTTTACACCTTTGAAAGGACGTGGTGGGAGAAAGCTCGGGAAATAGAGAACTGGAAGTCTTTGGGGGAGGCCTTTGCCCAGCAGCGGGACAAAATAGGCTAAGGAAAAAAAATAGATTTGCAAAGTTTCCACTACTAAGTATGCACACAAAATATATTTATTGTGTTATGGCGCTGATTATAAAAGGTAATAACGATAGCAGAGACAATAATTAGAATGCCAGGATTCTAGACACAATAGAAAATAGATTACGTTGTTAAGATCTGCGTCGAAAGACCTGGATCAAAGCATAGATAATTTTTTAACAAGACGAAGTTACAGGTAGAAGCTGTTAGGTGTTTTACGTAGTTGCACCATTTTGTAATATTTTTGGGCTTCGTTCTCACAGACATATTTTTACAAATTGTAACCCAAATTTCGATGATGGATCGTCCCTGAAAGATACGGATCAATGTAATATAATCTCATGTGGCAACAATAGCAGACGACAATAGCATTGCGAAAGCATGTGGAAATCGGATCGCACACTACAAAGTTGAAATGTTATTAGATTTTTGTCTTATGGCACTGATTATATAAGGTTATAATATTATTAGTGATGGTCGAAATGACATCTTAGAAAAGGTGAACTTGTGCAAAATACAATGTATGGACGTGTCTTCGACCACCTTTCATTGATTTTCTTAATCATTAGCCTGAAGAAGTCTTGCTGTACCATTACTTACCACAATAATTTTTAATAATTATTTTTTAAATAATGCTGGACAATCTACACAGCGTCATCTAGCCCCAAGCTAAGCATAGCTTGTGTTATGGGTACTAGATGACTGATATACTTAATACAATACATTACATATATACATAGAAAATACCCAGAACACCCGGAATAAATATTTGCAAACATTTATCCCAAGGCGGTAATCGAACCCGCAACCTCCTGCGTCGCAGGCGCCACCCGCCACGTCACATCGGTCGTCGAAGGCCGTGTAGGGGTCACGTTTCCAGGAAGAACGTTTTCGAGCCTTTTCCCCTAGATCCTAGCAATATCGTGGGTCTGCAGGGAGGGCATCCTGCCAATGGACAGGTCATAAAAAATGTAATGTGTAATGTAAATGTGTAAATGGTGGTTAGCTAAGCATATTCTGAGAGCTGACCTCGGGCTGATGTCGGTGACCTTGATTCTTCTACGGGTTTCCTGATTTCTGATCTACCACGTAGTGAGATCCCAGTATTGGTATCTTCATTATTGGAGGGTTTGCCGTAGTCCGACGCTTGGCAAAGGAATTGGTGATCACAGTTTTTGTGTTACGACTTACTCGAGAAATAATGCTGCCCATTTCCTGTTCATTTAATCACCACCTACGACATCCTATTCCCTGTCAGGATATCACGAAGCATATGACGTTCGTGAGGACGAAATAAAGGGTTTATTGAATCAGTCGTCGTAAGCTGGCCAAAGTAACCACAAAGACCTACATTTTAACCTTTTATGTCACGTTTTATTGAGCATTAGCATTTGATATACTACGCGTTAAAACGCATCAGAAATCAAGGCACAGCTCCGTTTGTCCGCTTTGCATGCAGAAAGGCTAATTATCCACCAATCAGTGGTAATTGAAGCGTGCGTGCGCCGGGTACAGTTCACCTGTGACCGAGCAGTATACTAGGATATGTTCCCATGCGTCCTACGCAACTAGCGCGTCTACAGCCGAGACAAAATAGTTGGGTTACAACAAACACACAACTACTTTTATCCCCTGTACTTATAAACGTACAAACATACTTAAACCGTATGAAATTACAAGCACACCAGTATGCCTCAGGTTAGTGGACGCAGGGGAAGACATCGTAGAGCACGTACCTAACGTTCGTGACCTATAAAGCAATGCTTTGTTATAGGTGATGGCTACCACTTAATATCAGGTGGGCCATATGCTTGTTCCACCAGCAGTAACTTTAGTAAAAAAACGTTAAATTTAAACGTAGTTTAAAATTTGCTTATCATTAATAAAAAAAATAAAAAACATGGGTATTTATCGCGTCGTGGTCGGGGGCAGACCGCGACGATTGCAACATAGCCGAAACGTCGGAAAAATAAATTTTGTAAGGCCATCTACACTATGTATGTGCTGAATATTTCTGGATAAAACGAGAAAGAGCAAGAAGGATGGGGATGCTTTATCTATTTAGACTCTATCTATTAAAATATTAGATTGGAGTCCCAAGTGCATGTTCATAATTTGAAAGTATGCCTGTTATATATAAAAAACCTGTCCAAACAATGCTTATATACTACTGCCGTTTCTTATCAATGGGTACACATTATACAGTTATAGGAGACATTTAAAATATTTTATAAACGTTTATAATAATAAGTTTGTTCTATTTTTGCATGAATTTTTGTATTTTTTAAGGAAATAGTATAGTATCAAATATTTATAGCTAATTGAAACAGCTGTTCTTTGCAGCCTGTGACATAATTATCATACGATTGCACCACTCCGATCCAGCATTGTTCAACGTAATGTCTCCTCTAAATCAGAGCTCTCTTTAGTATCTGAGGACTGCAACGCACAGTTTGAACATCAGTTAGTACGTAAATCATGTGTGTACACTGTAGAGACTAGAGCCTATTGTCACACGAAGTTCACACGCACTCACTAAACTTCTCCCACGATGCCGGCGCGGCGAGTAGTAGTCCGAGGAAATACAAAGAAAGCTTCCTGAATGTAATGTATTACAGCACTGTCATGTAACTGGGAAGCAGCCTATATTAAAAGAAAAAATTAAATGAAAAATATTAAAATAGCTTCACGATTTTAATCCCTAGGCAAGGTAGGTATTCTCTCTGATCTCTTAGTACGTTCTTTGAGGATTCTAAGGGGGTACCTAGTCAATTAAATAAAAGATTAACTACAATATAACTAAGTGTTAAACATCCGTACGTGACTCTCCTAATATATGACATTTGGAGGCTTACGGTACGGGTGAACAACTGCGTTGACGGTAGCCCCTTTGGTCTGAATTTTTTTCACCTTTCAAAAGTACATAGTTTTAACAATCTCAGCTTCACACGTGTACTCGTATTAATTGAAACGCTTGATGGTTTCCTTATATTTATTAAAATTATGATAAAAGCGTAACATTAACATACGAGAACACAACAATGAGAGGTAGAAAGCGTGACGCTGGATTTAATTGGTCGTGTAGTCGGTACTTTAGCTTGAGTTGTATTATTATAATACTCAGTTTTATTTAAGTACTTACGTCGAAAAGCATGTGACCGTTCAGTCACACACACATCAGCACAAACCTTAGTGGTTTAATGATGCTATTTATTTAGTTCTAATTCTATTGTTGTTAAATGGTAAATAAAAAAAAAAAAAAAATATATATATAGATATAGTCTTACTTTCTTCTCTAC
Organism: Electrophaes corylata; assembly: GCA_947095575.1. Lineage (NCBI taxonomy): Eukaryota > Metazoa > Arthropoda > Insecta > Lepidoptera > Geometridae > Electrophaes > Electrophaes corylata. The sequence continues at coordinate 8,174,257 of OX352711.1, read as the reverse complement.
AACTGGGTATGGACAACTATAAAATATTGTGTGAAATGCTTCTAAATTTTGCGTGCAAAACTTTATTTAAAAAAAAGATGAATTTTGCATTTTTCAGAAAAAAAGTAACATCACAGAAGTAAAGTAACTTTTCAATGTTGAAAATACTATACTCTTATTTAGCACAGAACAAGGATGTTGACTGCAGGTGTAAAACATCAATGAATTTAAAAAAATACTTGAGAAAAATTATGCTCTTCACGTCATAAAGGACAAAGAACAGCCTGAAAGCAATGTGAGTAAAAACTGGCTCAGGATTCTGCGCCCGCGCACTGTCCTCTTAGCACCAGTGTCTTGTACGCTTTTAATAGTAAGTAAGGTTGTTGCAAACGTTAAATCATAATAGTTTAATTTAAGTTTTTGTAATCTATACCATTTATAAAAATCTTTATCCTGACTGACTAACTGACACATAAACAACGCCTGGTCGTAGAGACTTGAAATTTTTAGGTAGGTATATCTTATGAATTCCTGCAATTCAATCCCTAAACAGTTACAACGGAGGTTGAAGTTTGTATGAAAATAACTACACGCGGACGAAGTGGCGCGTGTCGCTAGTTTCTTATATGGAGCGGGCTACTAGCGTGTATGTCTAGTACCGTAGTATGTCAACTTTGTTGTTTATTACTATGGTCGAAACCTGCAACACGTCTCTTGTGAAACTTTCAACTGGCTATACAAATCACGGACAGACACACAGACACATCAGAACGGCTTAACGTATTCTCAGATTTTAATTTGCGACGGCTTCGTTAGTTCAATAGGTAAAAGAATTGTGCTAAGGGTTTTTCTTGTTTCAGTGGCAATGATTTACTTTGCGAGGAATCCATGGTGTAAGATGTCTTGAGTATGAATGATGGAGGTAGTGTTTTCAAATGCTATACGTTTTTATGCCATTACAGCGGTACTCAGAGATGTCAATGGTGACTAAAGTTGCTCCTTCAATATTTTTGAAGGCCTGGTAATCATTACGGATTTCTGAGTATGGACATTAGACATAATAACGAAATTAAGTAAGTTTATAAACGGGTATACAATCATAATATTTTTTTTGACAACGTCTTATGGCTTAGGCACTATAACTTAAATGATCTGAAGTGGCAGTGGACTGCTCCGGTCAACCAAAGAACCGACAAGGGGTGGAGTAAATGAGTTCTAGGGTGAAGACGACGCTAGCTTTTGCGCTGCACAAAGTGGCGGGCAGTAACTGGAAGAGCCGAAAATCCAGCTCAATGGCGATGGGAGTGACTTGCAACGAACAGCACGTTCATGTACAGTCAGCTGTACTAGAATGTATACAACTTGTAACTTTTACAACGGTATTACACCAAAACAATCATCCCATATTGTAACCAGTTTTACTAAATAAGTCTAATTAATGGACATAAAATAGTATTACAGTGCTATTTAGTCTCTTGTTCGCATTTTTCATAGTTGCAAAGTATTTATTTTTACTTTGCGCACGCGCGTACCTAAGAGACAGGTGCGACATAATGTCGTGTATCAGCATTCTGTGCGCATGCGATGGTCGCAATGTTGCTTTTTGTCGCGCAGTGCAGCGCACTTCAGATTTTGCAGTTTAATGCTGTACCGTTATGTCGCAGGTGTATAGCATTTTTGATTTGTTTTTATGCGATTTCCTTTTAAAAATTGAGCTAACAGTTCTTGTTTACTGAGGATAATGATGTGTTTATCAGCACGATCAAATAATACAAAAATAACTTACATTTTGTACTGAACTTTGGCGTCATTACAAATGATTTCGGTTATATCTGTTTTACAGGTGAGTTCTACTTAGAAATAAATAAGGTACTACATAGTTAGTCCTGAGTGTTTCGGGCAGTTTTTTACAAAAACTTACATCAGGGGGCTTACTCTGCAAAACGATAAGAGCGGTTGCCATGTTGCCGCTAACTAACATGTTGCGGGTAACATGAGTGTCAAGAAGAACCTTCATCTACCGTTTTACCGAGCAGGCCCCTTAGAAGCAGAATGAAATCGATTGGTTTGTAGGTTGGTACAAAATAGAGTGACCAGAGGGCGTGCCATCAAAAATCTAATTGCGAGTCAGTTACCGAAGTTAGTAAATCGTTTTGTTTGCGCGGATTCGATGACATTTACACCGTTATGATATATTCCATATTGTGTCATCGTATCTATCAACACGAAACGATTTAGTTTAGGAATCGCAATAAGATGTGATGGTAAGGGGGCAGTACTTAGTAATCAACGACACTACAGTGTCCCATGATTATGGTGTGTGAAGTTGCCTCTAACACTGTATAAATCTTCCACAATAGATGCAAATACCTGCTTACTACTAACTTATAAATTGAATACACACACAATTTTTATTACTAGATATTGACATGGTGAGCTTATTTACTTTCTATTTATGCATTTGCTACACAGTGTCTAAAGAAAACTGTACATGAATTTTCGCATTGCAATTAAAATTATTTTCATCAGACCACGCTCGCTAGCTATTCCACAATTCTCCATCTGTAAATCGCAAACAATTGTTGCACTAATTGCGTCAAAAAACGGTAAATCACTAGAAAATGGCGTAATTGAATGCCGTATTGTGGTAAGTAGGTACTTTCTTTGGCGAAAACTCCCACGTTTTCCTTTATCGGAAACTTTCACTGCCAGATAAGAGCGAAGCTACAATAATAACATAATAGATGAAAGTATACCTACTGCAAGAGTTTCAAATACAACCCGCAACTAATCAGTAAAATATGGAAGTTAGTTCCGTCTTGGATAACGCTCTATTTCTTATGTAACATTAAGAAAAAAATGTGCAAACCCGTGTTCATAGTTCAGCAGCGTCTTTAGTGGAGAAGTCCAAATTTACTGAGGAAGCTTACGATGATCGTTAAATTATGTATAGAGGAAATCTATGGGTTTTTAATATAGATACCCATACACATATAAACAATTCTGCTAGACATATCCAGCCATTATCCAGCAGTGAACTTCTTTTCTTTTGCCTATGGCACTTCCTTCATGTGACAGAAAATTATTTATTATGAAATAGGTTTTATAATGATGGCATTTTCATTCAAATCCTAAGGATATATTTTCTTTTGTGATGCTTGAAACACTTTCAAAATATTTGTTGATATGAAACTATATAAATAATTTTATAGAGCCGTTCTAAAGAGTTATGGATTGTGATTAAGATCATTAAATTTAAAATAAAGTTTAGATTCTAGTCGACAAAAATACTACTCATTATACTGGGTGGATATAGGTAAAACATCAGGTACACAATCTAAGGAATTACAATGAAAATCACATAATTCTCCCAAAAAACAAGTTAAGTAATTGTTTGTTTAGTTGTACTTTTTATCGCATGTAATATTTTAAAAGCCCGCATACCTAATTAATTTGAATTTTCCTGAATCTTTATCCGAAGTATTTATGGGACCACCATAGCAATTACGGCTTGTTATGTTCGTGATGGGGTCCACTTGTTCTGAGCTATTGTTTAATTATTCCAGTTAGCTTAAACATACTTGTAATAATCGGCACTAGACCGGGCTAGTTGAGACCCACCTTTCTGTTTTGTCGGTTAATTATCATACCTACTTCTTATACCTTATATTTATTCCGTTCGGTGTGTTACACGTGAGTGTCAAATAAATGTATTTTCTTTCTTTCTACTTCCTGATAAGTTGAATCCAAATAATTTTTCCCAGTAAACTTTTGGTTCAATCTCAATGTAGTCAATATCAATCAAGAATTGTGATTTACGTTTAAGAAACTGGCGGAAGTTACGCCTCATTGGATTATTGTAGAAAACTGCAAAAAGTTTTTATCTTATTTATGAAAAGCACTAAAGTTTCCTAAAATATTAGGTTCCTAATGATATACCGAGGTGTCACGACCTCAAATAAGGTCTTGCATGTTCTAAACGACTGTTTATTACAGTATTTTACCGTGCTGCTGGAAAATGAGGGAAACGCGTGACCGTGGGTCGTCACCGTTTGACCCTTGACTGCCTGGCTCAGTGACATGCTTGCTAATAAAACTGTGTAATATTTGTGATAAAATTATGGACCGAAAACACTTTCGTGCTTGCCTTACTACTGCATAATTAAATTATGGTATCATACTGTAAATAATCATAATGTAATAATATTGCATTAAATACTGAGCAATGCAATTACTATAAGGTAAAGGTAACCATTAATAATAATAATAATAATAATAATGCTGGACAATCCACACAGCATCATCTAGCCCCAAGCTAAGCAGAGCTTGTGTTATGGGTACTAGATGACTGATATACTTAATACAATACATTACATATATAGATATTTTTTATTATACATATAGAAAATACCCAGAACACCCGGAATAAATATTTGCAGATCGTACAAACATTTATCCCAAGGCGGGAATCGAACCCGCAACCTCTGCGTCGCAGGCGGACATTCACCCGCCGCGCCACATCGGTCATTCAACATAAGGTAGGCTAATCCCACTCTTTTCCTCATAAAAAAATTTAATAAAACTCTTCAGAAGGTACTAAGAGACCTAAGGGGATGAAGAACCCCCCAGATTTCTTATAAAGCTCTTAGAGAAGAGAGGCTAGGTAGAGTAGCCTTAACTTTTACTTAGATACAAAAACCACTATGAACTCAATTCATAGAAAGTAAACTAGCTTTCAGTATCGGTAATAGAAAAGTTGTGCCCTTATCGCGTAACACGAGTGTTTGAATATCTGATTTCAAAAAAGCGGTCACCGCCATTTGAAATACAGTAATTACGTCATAGTTACGTAGTTTAAGACCCTATTATTAAGACTCCGCTGTCTGTCTGTCTGTCTATCCGTCTGTCCATCTGTCACCAGGCTGTATCTCATGAACCGTGATAGTTAGAAAGTTGGAATTTTCACAGATGATGTATTTCTGTTAGCGCTATAACAACAAATACTAAAAAATAGAATAAAATAAATATTTAAGGGGGCTCTCAAATAACAAACGTGATTATTTTGGCGGTTTTATTATAGATAATGGTACCCTTCGTGCGCGAGTCCGACTCGCACTTGGCCGGTTTTAATAATAATAACGGTGGTCAAAGGATAGAAACTGCTCGTCAGGAAATCTTAACTTCACATAGGGTAGACATTATCGATTGCAATAAATTCTGGCTGAAGAGGAGGGGAGCTAATGTATTTTGCATTTGACGGGTTTCGCCTGACAAAAACATATTTGACAAAACCTTAAGAGCCGTTAGCTACTCGTTAAAATTGAAAATGTGTAAAATAAACCTATAAAAGCTATTTAAATGAATTTTATACTTAAAATATATTTTTATATAACAAAATTTAAATGTTTATCACTCCTGCTAGAAAACTATTATAAGATCAATATTAAATGTGGGTTTCGTTGAACTGTAAAAAAGTACAGTGAAGATTAAAACTGCGGAGAACAGCAAAACAAACATCAACATTCTAATGTTCGAAAGTCGACGCCGGCCTGTCTCAGCGATTCATTAACTGGTAATGCTATTTTATTTTTTGTTATTCACATTTTGTGATCTGCCTTTAGACAGGCGGCCATAACGCTAAACAAATGTGTAGACAATAGCTGACATAAGCAATCGGGATCGCTTTCAAAGTAAACACAGAGATTGACAACGTTAACCGTGCCATCTGTGTTTCCAAATAAACGATTTGTTCTTCTTTCTTCGACGCTTGAAGTATGAAATTATAGTAGGAAGCTTAGTTATCGATAGTCACTTGTTTAAATCCTCTGACCACGAACTGTATCCCCTCTCATGCATAATACATCCGGGATAATAATCGGTATCTCAACAAAACGGCTCAGAAACAAGGGTTAGGTATAAGAATATCCGCATCGTAACTTATCCGGGAAAAGTAGACTGGGAGCTGGGTGCGTCAATTTAATTTAACTTTTGTAATATTGAATGGCTCATAACTATTTTTCCATTACTTTATGAGCGGCTGTAGATTTTCCCCACTTGAACTTTCAACTTTCTTCTGAAAGTTTAATTGGACGTATAAGGTTAAAGATTAGTTTTTGCAACTCATAATTATTAGTCTACATGCATAACCGTGAAAACATAGCCTTAAAACCTTGGTTCTTAAGCAATGCAAGTAAATAAAAATTAAGTTCGTAAAAGCTAACTAGGGATGGAGTAATAGATAGAAATGAAATGACTATATAGATCAGTTGACTCCCCGTCTATAGTGTTTTAGGGAAACTTTCTAGTGTATGAGAATGGAGGATGTGTGATATTTTCCCATAAAAGCTATTTTATTAGACAACGTATCTAGGACGACTTGAAAGGAATGATCTATAGAGACCAGACGCGCCAGGTTTTCTGGCGCCCAGCTACAAATTTGTCGCAAAAAACGAACTACGCTCTTATGACGAAAACATTGATATTTATTTTGGCAGCTTAAGAAAGCTGTTAGAATTCGATTCGAAGGTACGATAACAACCAAAGAAGACATTGTTACTAGGAGATTAGACCACGTGAACGTGACCAGTCTTATTTTTTTTTTCTGTATTATTTTATTCAACCTGCAAGATATGTTAAATGAACAATTGAGAAATTTTACGTGAAACACTCAAATTTCTCTCTAACCTAACCTAACGTGCGTGACTTACAAGGCAATGGTAATGGTTACCACTTAACATCAGGTGGGTCATATGCTTGTTCCACTAGCAGTAGCATAAAAAAAACGTCAAAAGGCAGTTCGGAATGATAAAAGCATGTTACTCAAAGAAGTAAAGGAAATGTCCAACATGCGACAGGTCCAATTAAAAGCAATTACGTATACGATTGTGTTTTGTGCCCTTTGTGATTATAATTTAGGGCGATTTTGAGGTAGTTTAATACACCGTGTAATCATCAAAGCTATGAATGGATGTTTTGAATTCAAAATAGTTTCCGCTAAGTTTGACTTCACAAAAGTTAAGCTCGAGTCGCTTTTGAATTTCGAATGTTATGAGAACCCCTATAGATTTGTAGTTGTTGATTTGTCGACATACATACCTATACAGGTATTATAATTTGTTTTGCATGGCAACCCCTTTAAGATGGCGTTATGCTCTTAGAAAATAAATTGTCAATAGCTTCAGATTTAACCATACTTCTACGTTCAAGAAATATGTTGTTGAACTTCAATCTATATCAAATATAAGAGTCTTTCTCCTGGCTGATGGGCATAAAGACAACGCATAACTTATACCGCTGGTCGTAGAGATTTGAAATATTTAGAATATTCGTCTTGGTGCGTAGAACTCACTATGAATTTCCAAAATTCAACTCTGACATGAGTTGTAGCGCGTTTTTCGAGTACGCGCCTAATAGAAAAAGTTGTAACTTAGGTATGACGGTATGACGATAAATATATAATTCGATACCGGTTCAATGATTGATATAAAAATTTGCAAAAACATCTGTCGTACATGTCTCATCGTAAAAGATAAATCGGTTCAATCTGCAAAATTGTTGGTCAATAAAGTTTGAACAGCCCCCTAGTTCCACATTCATAGACATTATTTAGTTCTCCCTTCCTTTCAATTTCTACTGCAACATTCAACTTTATATCCTGCCCACAAAGTCTGATTTTCGTTATTAGAATACCTCTAAGCCCATATTCTTTATTTAAGACCGCTGTGTCATGGGGTTTCATTGTACGAAGTATTATGGTTGAATTGCTACGGCTTTAGGAGTTAAGTGAATTGCTTTACCTATGTTTTTCATAACGAATGAGATTAGGGTGATATGTTTATTACGGTTGTAAAGAATAACTAACCATTTCTCGAATTGATATTGGAAAGGATAATGTCTGGGACACTTACATTTTATATCTTATATTATTGATTAAAGACCTTTATACCCTGTAACTGAGGCACAACTCTCGTATTTTTTTTGGACCTGAGACGAGATTGATACTAGAATTCGACTGTGAAAATTGAACCTGTCTTAAATGTCAGTTTTAAAGAATACCATTTAGAGGTTGACACGATCGAAACTTAAATTTGACGATATCTCGTTACGAGAATTGGGACCCTGAAATCGATCGTATACAACAACAACCACAGCCACAACAACAACAACACAAACAAACAATGCTAGTATAACATCAACAGTAACAGTAGTAACAGTAGTAGTATCGAACAGTACTAGGTAGTATTAAAAACTGTTCTTGTCAATCATTGCAAGGCCAGCTGATGCCCATCGGAAGTGTTGCATGTGTTTGCAACAAATGTGCGCAGTCGGCAAATCACGGCGCACACCTTTCACGAATTAGCTGTCTATCGGCAGCACATGTCTAAGAAAAAACGCATTAGCACCCGGCTAATGCTGTGCTCCCCTTGCACCCTTGGATGGCGGTGACCCTTAAGTGGTTTTTATAAGGCCACGGACTTTGGGTAATGGAATTAAAAAGTATCTGTAATTTTTTTTATGCTACTGTTGGTGGATCAATCATACCTACCTGATGTTACGTGGTAACCATCACCTATAACAAAAAGCATAAGGTTTTAGGTCCCGCACGTTAGATACGAGTTCTACGATGCACTACCCTGCGTCCATCAACCTGGTGTTAACTGGCATACTGATGTTAATCCTCATGTACCTGTTATTTCACCAGCACCCAAACCCTTCAAACCGGAATATGGCAATGTGAGCATCACTTCTTGGCGGCGTATGGTCACTGTCGTTTAGTAAGACCCTTGTTTAATATGACCAAAAGCATATTTAATAAATAGTTTCTGTTCAATGTCTTATCCAAGTAAGTAAGTACGGGATACTGGGGCACACGTGTGCCTGCAATAGAATGGTTACAATGTGCACAGACACCTTGCCAACCAGATGTTATCGACAATGTAATGGATTAGGTGGTTGTTCCGTGAATCTCGACCCCAAATCCGGTAGAATATCGTATATCTGACATTAATTTTTTTCAACACTGTTTCAGTAGTCACATTGGACCTAAGACCAATTAAATTAAAAGACTAGACGACTTGGCTTGGCGGAAAGACGGTAGATGGACAAAAGCAGTGACTGAGTGGTGGCCACGCGAGGGTCATAGATCACGAGGTAGGCCACCAGCCAGATGGTTAGATAACGTTGTAACGGCAGTGAGATGGATTGGACAAACTGGAAAGAGTGGCGTACTAAAGAGGAGGCATATACAGTGGTGGTGGCAGTGGGTGAGTGTGAGCTGATTAGATTGATAGATAGATAACTTATTACGACCTTTTTCAGTTATGCCACTGTTTGCCTGAAAAAAAAAACAGCTATACTTATTCTATTTAGATTTCTGGCGTTTAGAAGTGTTTATTTTTATTCTTACCGCCTACAAAACTACTCATTGACAGAATGGTTCTACAAAGTGACGTAATGTGATATTACGAGCGAGTTTCGTCCTGAGGTTGAGTAGGATATCCTTTTAAGTTTTAATTAAGATGGCGCACCGTGATGGTCATTATATAACGGCTTGGGATGGACATTCCTGGGTTCAGAGTCACTGTTTATTTTGGGAGAGACTATTGTCCTGAAATTACCAATTAAAATGTTTGATGCGTGTCCACTTTGGGTTCTGTCTACTGTGGTAATAAACTAATTTACTGTGTAATTTTTATAGTTACACTTTTTTGGCACTACATAGTGTCACCGAAGACTGCAAAATCTGAACAAAACTATACAAAAGTGTACCATATTATCTATAGTGACAAATTGATCTTTATCATATCAGAAATCGCAAACACCTAATACAACAAGCTTACAACGAATAAACCCAAGCTAACAGATAATGCTATTATTAGATGAATAGATGTCGTATCTTATTTTATCTGTCGATAGATAAGGAATCTGATGCACAAAGCCAGGCCAATAGGATTATAGAAGTAAAGACACAGCTTATAAAAGGTATTGTTCATAGCACAAACACAACTAGGGGACTGTGGTAGAACTTTTTAGATACTGTTGTTTAGGTGGACTGAGCTCTATGGAGTAACGTGAGTGCTACTGATAAAATTCATAGAAGAACCTGCCACAAAATTAGCAAGTTGAAGTGCCTACGGAATCTATGGAAAGCTATAATAATTATATAACTCATAATACTGTCAACAGCTGGGAAATAAAGGTTCTGGAATGGTAACCATGAACACGCAGCACCCTCTCACCCGATGAACCGATGACATTAGATCGCGAGAAACTGGTGGATGGACTGTCTATGCAGGATCTAAATCATCCTGGAAATTTAAGTGAGAAGCCTATATTCAGCAGTTTTGTGCTTTATATTTTAGGGCTTCGTATAGACTTTAAGAAATGATTAGTGTTTACCAGCTGTTCTCGATACCCTGTGTCATATCACAGAAGCTAAGGCTAATCTCGTTTTACACACCGAACAACTGTTGTAACAAGATTACATGGCGCTACCACAGTTTATGTAGTAGTACATTAGTGCCTGTTTTCTCGTTGTGAAATGAAATCTGATAGTGTAAGTGTACTCTTATTTGTAAATAATAAAGGACAAGATAATAAAGGAGGATTTATAAATGAACTTCAAATATACTATCAAACAGTAGCAAAAATAAGCTACCAAGCGTTTTATCTTTTACTTTATATTTCTATAGGTTACAAATTCCCTTGAGTAAGTTGCAATTGTAGCGAAAGTAATGTGTACCTACATATGCTACCTTTTTTTATGAGCAATAGGAATGGAACAGGCAGATGATCCACCCGATGTTACCTACCTTTACCGGTTACCTATGCTTATAACAGCGCATTACCTCTTCATTTCACATGGCACGTCCACATAGGACATGTGTCTTTTTGTGTCATTGCACTGCGTCCAGCGGTATAATACATAAAGGTGTTAAGTCTCATGTGCCTTCATCGAAATCGCATAAAAAAAACTCATTGTCAAAATTGACAGGCCTAATTTTGACAATGAGTTTTTTTATGCTAATTCTGATGAAACAAGTATATGAACCACCTGATGTCACCTATAACTTGTAGGTCCACCAACCTGAGGCACACTGGTGTTAAAACTCATGTGCCTGTAATTTCAAAAAATAAATCTAGTTTCAATCGTCTCAGCTCCAAAACAGTACCGGAATCGGGTCTCAGTGCTTGGTGGTAGAACTAGCAGCAACAATACAGCAGTAGTACTTCAGAATAATAGTTCACCAATAGCTCTAGTTTTTTAAAACTGTAAACAAAAACCTAACTCTAAAGCTTTAATGAAGCAAAGTAACAAGCAATTATGAGGCAATAAGTAACATTTTACAACATAAACAACCTTCAAACGCGATAATTAAACTGATATCGGTCAAATAATACAATATTAAGCATAAACACAAACGAAATATTATAAACAAACTTGAGATTTACGAGGTGTCAGATAAAAATAGTACCAAAAATATTGCAGTTTGTTACGGAACATGTAATCAGCTGACAGCTATAACTTCTTGAACCTTATTATGATGCGTTAAGGGTGAAATTATTTTCGCTTTTTTTGGTGGGGTAGTGTAGACATTTTTACAGTCAGACAGATGTTACGGTACTTCTGGTTTCGAGTGTTTTCGTTTTGAAATTAGTTATTGATGGGTTCCACAAGATTGTTGATGTGTAACTAACATCTGCGAAATGATGCTCGAGGCACTAACTTTAGCACGCGACTTTTGTTGCTCAATTCAAATTGGTTAGTAAATAATGCACAGCTTAAACTAAACAATACTAAAAAAATTAAGAGACACTCAGCACGCTCACCGCCCTATATCGCAAAAACGCATTATAAATTGTTGCAAATAAAATTTGTCATTTCGAGATTTATCGCTAGCTAGCTTGAGAGCTGAAGATCACGCTCAGCGACACGCCATGGGAGAGATCTATGTTCAACAGTGGGCTGCGATAGGTTGATGATGATGAGAATGATGATGATAGGTAGTAGGCCAACTAAGTACCAATTTCGTGGATTATTTTTATTGAAATACGTAAGTGCAAAACCGAATTTGGAGAACTTTATGGATATTTTTGTCCAAGGTTTGGTGAAGCGAAAAATAGGGTGTAATATCGTTTATAGGCTCCGTCTGAAAGCAGCTTTATTTTGCACCGGAAACAGGTTGGCGGAAGGCAGTTTTGGAAGGGTTTTTGTAGACTGTTGAGGGGTTTCGTCGGCAGTTGAAGCTTGACAGCTAGCGGGAGATTGGATTACCGCTACTGAACTTGCACAGGGAGTTAAGAAAAGTCTATTATTTATTTATTTTAATACTTTACTGCACAAACGAAGCAAGTAAACAAAAAGGTACAAGTCATAAGTCTATAATATTGTCAAGTTTTTTTACAGAACTATAGAAATTTTACTTCGGTGAGAGTTATTAGAGTTAGAGTGATAGTTAGAGAGTTTATTACCAGAACCATAGATTATTACTTACCTAAAATAAAATAAAAATACTAGAAATATAAAGTTGAATATGCGATTTTTAAAAGAAATTTTATTAAAGCTTAAAATATAAGAACAAAATAAATCAGTAAACATGACAAAAAATATACATCATAAATATACCATCAGCCACGAAAGTCAAACAAAATATTCAAACAGAAATTAATAATGCTTCCTGCCATGCCAAAGCTAGAACCTACCTTGTAGTCTATAAATCGTCTATAAAACTCCCTTTGGTGGGCAACTTATGGAAGTCATAATCAATACACAGAAGTGTCCATTTGTCAACGACAAAGCTTGAAAAACGTACGTTCCTCTTGATCTAATTTTGAAGTTGAAAAAAAAGCAGCTGCAAGCGCTTCCGTTTTAAAAACAATCCAAAAGAACTTAACGTAAAAACCGTGACATTTTTTATTTGATTAAAATTAGTTTTTTACAAAGCATGGTACTCCGCATCTGTGATCAAAAAAAGTTGTGTATTTTATTTTTGAGTATGTGTTCATCTTTTTCGGTGTCTTAATAACATTTCTTGAGATTGTATTGCAAAGACTAGGCACAGTTAAGTTTTTTTTTATGAATCCTGAACTTGTTAACCAGTTTCTAAAACTAAACTAAAAATAAGTTGCATGTACAATTTCTCATTTGACTAGGTGGATCCTATTTTGTTTTGAATACTTTAGAAGTGGTTTCAATAGAGTTTTGTGATAAAAAAAGCATCAAATTATCAGGACTTATCGTATCACCAAAGGAGCAGTAAACGAGGAATTGTGATATAATTTTTTTATTGACATTAATGAAGAAATCACAGTAATGTTTAGCAAGCCCAAGGCTTATTTAAAAATCCCTTTGCAATCGGCTGTCTTAAAATATCATTATTTTGAGCCCAGGTGATAAATCGACGGAAGCTTATGTCCCCCACAGGACATCTAAATATAAACCCAAGTTTTTTAATCATAATTTCTTATACTTATTTATAAAAATAGAAAAACTGAGATGGGTGCAAAACTCTTAAAATAGCATAAGTACAACTGTAACTTGTATCTTAGGACGTGCATCCCTAGTTACAAGTAAGTATGTAGTGCATTTAAAACACTATATTAGATTCCTAATAAAACTGACATATTTTCGGTTGTATTTGCATAGATTTTCCATAGATAAGGCAAGTAATTCTAGACTAAAGACGTCCGATCAATACGAGGAACAAAGCGGAAATGACCTATTATATAGCAGCTGTATGCGCACGCGCAGCTGCCGCCCGAATTTCGCCGAGAGATCGCGAAACGCGCGCCTTCCGCTTCCGGCCGATTGTACTTGCTCCTTCACTTAAGGGCACTTAGGGTGGACAAGGATTGACATACCAAATGCCGCGGTTAAATAATCCTACGCAATTTTATTCTTCGATCGAGTAACGGTAACTTCAGCAGATGCTGGTTTTTTGGTAAGTACATTCAATTCCTTGAGACACAATTGTACACTCGATGATAACATTGAATGTTACCTACAGTAAACAATCATTCATAATACTGTGAGTGACAAGAATGTCAAGAATATGTAAAATGGAAGTTCACTGTTAGACATAGGCCTACCTATAGCTACCAGGGAAGTATTTGCGTGGATTTGCCATAGTTACCACGCTAGGATCGCTGACCGCAGCAGATACCACTGCCCATTCCTTGCTGTGTTTTCTTAGCTGCTGCTTACGACATTCATAGGGCTGAAAGAGGAGGCTGACACCACCCAGGCATACCGGAACCTCCATGGCCAAAATAAATAATGGTGATGATGTATTTTACAAACATAATACGAGTTTTTTCATTTTTTTAAATTTTTTATGCGATTACTGATTGAACAGGCAGATGTTAAGTGGTTACTATCTTATCTATAAAAAAGCATTGTCCCGCAGTCCACGGTCATTATAGGAACGTGCCCTGCTTGCGTCCATCAATCTGTAATACAAAGAATATAATTTGGAGATTGACACTTAGATTTGACGATATTTCGTTACGAAAGGAGTTGAGCAAATCTTATATTTTCTTCAATGTTGTGTTCTTATGTATTTACGACACTCCGCACCAATCCGCATGTCAAGAGTGTGGCCAGTGACTATGGCAAACCTGTCCAAATATGGAGTAGGCATATGTCCAGTAGTGGACTTTTACAGTAGGTACCGCCCGTAAATATCAGCCTAAAAGAAGAAGAAAGGAGCTAAAGCCTTTGAGCAGTTGTAAAAAACTGTTACTTTATTCAACAATGGTATGAACCCAGACAGGTTTTCATTTATAGTGTCAAATGTCCGTCAGCAACAACAGCTTCTGTTTTCTGTATGCAGCGACTGAGCAACGGTGCTCTTGCCTTTGTCAACTGCTATTGTCTAGCGAACTAGATGTATCTTTACTGTAAAGATTTTTAAAGAGTATTAGTTACATAGATGGTTTAGAACAAAATATGTTCGTACGTAATAAAATACACAGGTATTAAGTACTGTAGACAGTTATTTGATAAGTGTTCTATATCAGAGGCGCAGTTCTAGTAACGAAATATTGTCAAATTCAAGTTCGTGTCAATATCCAAATTGTATTCTTTCAAACTGACATTTCAGACAGGCCCAAGTTTTGTAGAAGTGTGTTCTTTATGGTACAATAATCTACAATCACATCCCGGCAACTATACGAACCATTAGTGATTTAAATATATTATAAACACTGACTACACTATTAGTGGATAGGGCATATTATAAGGTTAATGAATTTTTAAATGACAAAATATGACATTCCTACATACCTCATTAATGTGACATTGACATTCTACTCTTGTATCTTTTTGAATGATTTTTTTACACTATTTACTAATATTTTTTTTTTTTTTTTTTGATTGAAAATGAATTATTAATACTTTTTATACTATGCAATAACTTTTTGTATAATGTTCATATGCCTTTTAGGCTGGACTCGTAAAACCACATATAACCTAACACCAATTTTTAGTTTCCATAGACAATAAATATTTTTTATTTTTTAACTGCCATCACACCTGATGGAAAGTAAAGCGGCAGCCTAAGGTGGAAAATGTAAGAATTTAACAGGATTTAAGTTTCATTTTAGTTCACAAACTAGAAAAATCCCATTTTCACACGAGTCATACTAACACCGGTTGCAACCGGTGGCAACAATGAAATAGCCCCTACCATGATCTCTTATAAAGCAATACTTCGTTTCCATAAAATAATGGGCCAAATATAAACCGTATCTCGACGGAATAAAAGACAATTCAAAAAACTCTGTAAATAATGAACATTATTTCGATAGTAGTAGACCCCTAGGTTCAAAATCCCCGCGTCATCCCGTAATGGCCTCTGCGTATTTATTCTATGCAGCATTTACCATTGTTATCGGAGCGTTAAATATTCTGGCAGGTGTAAAGTTAAATTATAGCGAGTGTACTTCTGTGACCACAATGTGGTTTCGAAAGGTTATGGCGTGTAAAGAGGAGAATGACGCCAATTGCAGCGCCTCCCTTATTGTTACCTAGTAATACCAATTATCAAGAATATGGAATAAAGAAGAAAATATTAAGATCTTCGTAGATATGACTGTGCTACTTATTTACCCCCATACTTACAAACTTTATTTAAATGCCA
Organism: Electrophaes corylata; assembly: GCA_947095575.1. Lineage (NCBI taxonomy): Eukaryota > Metazoa > Arthropoda > Insecta > Lepidoptera > Geometridae > Electrophaes > Electrophaes corylata. The sequence continues at coordinate 8,158,139 of OX352711.1, read as the reverse complement.
CTGTTTTCATTGCCAATTGATAAGAGATGACATTAGTTTAAACATTGTTTATCTTTTGAAAGATTTTTATAAATTAAAGTCATTATTCGATAAGCAAACTTAGCGGCCAAGGCTATTTATACTTGCGTAATTTTTTTACTATTTATAGGCCATCCTTTGGCTACAATCTCACCTGAAGAAATGACGATGAAGCCGGATAGTTTAGAAGACATTGCAGTTTAACGCATTGGAGTGCCCAGCACTTGAAACAAAATATACTAACGAGTTCCACCTGCGTCCGGATGGTGGAGCGGTCGGAATCACAATCCTCGTAATTTTTTTGAGCTGGGACGAGATTATGGCATTTTTAAAATATCAGTTACAAAGAATAACATTTGGAGATTAAATAATAATAATAAATAAATAAATGCTTTGTAAGTTCTAACAAGTTTATAGAACGCGTTGGTTTATTATTCACTTAAATAATGCTAAAGAAAAGAATCAAACTCAATGAGACTAAATAATACCCACTCAGCCAAACTTGGCGTCTCCATTGAATATTTGTTCGAGACTTGTAAAGGTTTCAACACCCACCTGTACACTTTGTGGTCACCAATTTAAATGCACCTTATTGGCTCAGTAACATATGGATATGGAATGTAGTTAATGAAAGCAATAACTGCATTCTTTGTTACCAATATGGGCATGAAAATGGTTAAGAAGTCCATCCATTTTGCATTAACACATCCATTTTGAGGTCCATATTACTCTAAGTAATTTAGTAGTTTTTGAAGACCCTGTGTTATTAAAGAGTAGGTTATGTTTTTCTTGAAATAGACATCAACGCGTTGTATTTTACACATTTAGGCCTTATAGCCTAAAGATCCGGCTGCAAGATTACTAGGTTCATCTGTTTTTTAATAAAAGCCTTTTAGCCACTTGGGGAATGACATAGGCACCCTAAGTGCCTATCAAAATGTGGCTGGTAGTATTTTTAATTTAAAAAATTTGATGATTTTGGTGTTGATTAAAAAACAGATTACCTAGTAATCTTGCAGTCGGATCCCGTACTATTAGTTTAGTTTTCAGCTTTGCTTTCAGCACTATAAGTTGTAGGTTCGATCCCCACCGAGAACAAGTATTTGTGTGATGAACATAGATGCTTGTTCTGTTTCTGGGTGTGATATAAAATTCTAAGTGTTTACAAAAAAAAAGCTAGTGCCAACTGAGCTGCGAGGCCATTATACATATACATAAGTAATGACGTTATTAATAAATAAATAATGCTGGACAGTCTACACAGCATCATCTAGCCCCAAGCTAAGCAGAGCTTGTGTTATGGGTACTAAATGACTGATATACTTAATACAATACATTACATATATAGATATTTTTTATTATACATAGAAAACACCCAGAACACCCGGAATAAATATTTGCAGATCGTACAAACATTTATCCCAAGGCGGGAATCGAACCCGCAACCTCTGCGTCGCAGGCGGACATTCGCCCGCCGCGCCACATCGGTCGTCAAATATTAAAAAAATTATCAAGTATTAAAGTCAAGTATTAAAAAAATACTTCATGATAACTATCTTAGTGCAGGAGACAGTCTACGCATTTTGTTTATTTCGATACCACCTGGTTTTTATAATAAAGACAACTTTTCAAATCCTTATCGATAGCTATATTTTCTATGCATTAGAAAAATCAATTCCACATATTTACATATCAATCTCGAGCTAGCATAATTCGATCAATATCTTAAAGTAATTAACATTTACAATCAGATTTTTTATTCAAATTATAGTCGGTTGATCCCCGGAGGGAGGAAAGCTGCGCGAGCGACGCACGTGCGTTAGCACACCTGCGCTACTCACCCTTGTGCCCCTTAGGGGGTGTCGCAAGAACTGCTCTGATAATTAAGGTTTTTATAAGATTCACTCTATTTTTATCTCAAAATATACGTTTCGTTTTTCAATATTTTAATGGAAACATTAAATAAAATGGGCTCATTCACGGTAGAGGAGCAGAAGACTTTTACGAAACAACTATCTCAAGACCTCTTTGAATGCATCTGAATTCTTTGGTGGTAATTGTGCTATAATACCATAACTATTATTTTGCGTCTGGTTTTGACTGGTCAAGAGTCCTGTTTGTTAATGAAGCTATTTCAACTCATTGCCACGGTCGGAAGTGTGAACGTACTGAGCGTAGTAAATTGCTATTTAATCTGTGTCTAAGGGCTCATTGCTCATTGTAGGGATAGGGATAGGGACAATAGAGGACGGAAGTGGCTGTGTCCGCCGGATGGAGACCACACAGCAAATCAAAATTAAAAGTAAATTGGGCGTTGTAGTCGTGTGTGGCTTGGCACTAGGTATTATTTGCAACGCTGTGTTGTGTACCCGTTTAAGAGTTAAATTTCGGGAATCCCGGTCTTAGTACACCTCTATACATCAAGATAAAAATACCCTGAAAATATAAATTTCTGTGCGCTGTCTAGGTATATGTCAGTCAGTCAGTCAGAACAAAGATTCTTATAATAAGTATTGATTGCAGGTAGAGTAAAATAAAATTGAAATAAAAATTGCAGCTTAAAAAAGTGTAAACAAACCTAACGCTAATTCTTTCCCACGGGTCCCACAATTGCATTTCTATGCCCAAAATAATTACGTGATTGTATGCAAGTCCGGCAGCTTAGGTGTATCAATGGCTGCTATAGCGCATTATTGTTTACAGCCTTTTGTGACGCCGCCTACAATAAAAACGTGATGTTTGTCTGTTATTACGTTTGCAGTCGTTAGAAAAAATGCAGGAAACAGCTCACGATACGGCAAGCTAACTCAAAACCACAATGATCACATGGAAACGTGCATCAAATGTCAATTTGCAATTTCAAAGATGTAATAAAACGAAAACATTCTCCAAAGGTTTACTGTAGAATATAAGATTATATAGATGACAAAAAACAACAACTCCTAAAACTAAAAATTAAGAAAATTATGACTAATACAAGTATTTATAATTGGTATGTACAAAATACATTTGAAACAGTTGAGCTATCTAAAGACCGTTGCAAACGATCTAAAGGTAGCTCAACTGATCCAGATCAGTGCCAATCAGAAGCGTTCCCAAAACACTGGCTGCATTGCCACGCTGAATGGCAATGCTGATTCGTTGTGCCAGATACTCACCAGCTCTCGGGTCACGCGTCGCTTCGACCAGACGCCCCGACAGAATTTTAAAAACCCGGAGGGCCTCGGTACCCCACGGACCTAGAGTCTCGACTCCAAGAGGAGCAAATCTGTAGGCTCTGTCGAGACCTGCATATTTGCGCCTCTTGAGATCCTCGGCAAAATCTGCCGCCGCGCCAGCCCCAACGGATGTCCTCGACAGATGGGAAGGCGCTAGTGTGTCAACGCAAGTAGCGTCCCACACCAAAATTAAGTAGGTACTATTGTTGTAACATGGATAATACAAAAAAACATTACAGGTCAAACCGAGTTTCTTGCCTGTTCTTTATAGTTTGGTCACGAGGAACTGGCGCCTAATACATTCTTCTAGTTTGTTGTAAGACTATTCAATGTACGGATTCAAATTAATAAACTAGAAACTTAGGTATCAATTCCTCGAGACTAAAATCTAGAAGAGCAGACTCAAAATTCACGAGGCTTATAACGTTGTTTTTTTCGTCTAAGCCCACAACCTCCTACCTAACTGGGTTGTAAAAGCGGACATGTCTAACAGCTGAATTTGCTCCTGTTCCAACCCATCTACCTTTTAAAGACTAACATTTATTTTAATTGTAACTATAGTCATAACTTGATATTAAGAACTGAGTGCCCCGTTTCTCGCCGGCACTTCCAGGCTTTATCGCGTAGCACTGGCGGCAGAGGCGCCTAGATTTATTAACACGTTATATGCTTGCTAACACGTTTCAAAACGACTCTTGTGCTTTTAGTGAACACACAATACAAGACCTTCGTACTATATGTACTATGCAGTGAGCACCTACGTCCTACGCAATCATTGTGTAAGGGAAATAATGTAATACGAAATAACGGTTATTTTAGAAGCAATATAATCGCCGCTGCTACTCTCTAGTTTTCCTAACTAAAATGTAAGTACGTGCCGTGCTGTTTTCTCACAGCTACGTTAAGGACAAGGTATTTTGTCCAGGATAAGGCTGTTGTGACCCAAAATTCTCACGTTCCGTTCCGCATTGTAAACAAGGTGTTATAAACCATTGTTTAGCACTATTGTTCTATTGTAATGACAACAAATTGTAAAAGGTATCAGTGTTTGTAAAAGGTTTGTAAAAACTCCATGTCATTGTTGCGGAAAGGAGCCACAGAATGAAGAGTAGTGTTGGAGTTGTGAATGAATTCATTCATGGCATCCGAGTATGAGTAGTGCAGTCACGTCCGACCGGGCGAGACCGGTTGCTTTGTAAATGATATTGATGGCAAAGAGTAGGTTGCAGACAGGTCTAACATTCTTTTAACTAGCCTCACAGCTCATGCAGTTACTAGCTGTTCTGCCTTCTGTACAGTTTCTATGGGTTGTGGGATCGATGCCTCACGAGGACAAGCATTTGTGTGATAAACAAGTACTGTGCGATGCGGGTTATATTGTATTCTAAGCATGTATTTACATAAAAAAAGTATTTAAGTTTTCTATCAGTCATCTGGTTCCCATAGTACAAGCTTTGCTTAGTTTGGGGCTAGTTGTGGGCTTCGTTTTTGCACAGCATCATTATGCAAAAATCTCCACAAATATTTAAAAAATCTTTATCAGTTACTTTACTACAGTAAAGTAAGGTTTGGTATTTTCTTATTCGAATTGCGCTAGCTACCAGCCTTAAAGTATATTTCTGTAGGTAAAAAAGGGCAAGGTTTTGAATTAAACGTTAAAGTACACCCTAAAGTTGGCATAGTAACTAACCACTAATCAAATTAGGTCAAACTAATCGTTTACTGTCTTACTAGTACTTGTTCGTAGGTATTTTTATGTGTTTTTAGTGCTTTGTTTTATTCTTTGATGGAGTTGAATGCGGCGTCTACCGATACAAATCAGTGTTCTGCCTACGAAGCCTTCCTACGTCAGCATGTCCGTCCGGCCCACAGCCTTCCGGTGACTCACTATCAATGAAATTCCTATAATTTGTTACGGAAATGAAAAGGTAATAAAAGTTTGACCGAAGGATTTATCAATAAGTTGTACAACAGGATATCAGGTTTCACTCGTTGAAGCGTGCAATTATCATTATTTCGTATATCAAATGAATATGAACTTAGTAGATATTCATAAGTAGAGTAGATTAAATACAATATTTAGCACCCCATGTAAATTACCCATAGTTCATTCCATCCAAAGGTTGTCTGGTAGAGATCGCTGTTTAGCGATAAGACCGCCCATTGTACCTATACTAGTCATGTTTTTTTTCTGTAAATTGTAATTTTATGTTATGGTGTGCAATAAAGGTAGTTTTCTATTCTATTTTTTTCTATTCTACAACTCCTGGTAGGTAAATAATGATGGTACAGATATAGAACCCCCAACTAAGAAAATACCTTTTTAGTTTACAGAATACTGAGTTCCGATCATTTATTGTAAAAAGTTTTTGCGGCTTATACATAGGTACGGCTAATGTGTAAATGGCTAGAAACAGCGAATATAACTACATTTATCACTATTTATCATAATATCAATGTAATATTTTTACTTACCTCTGTCTACCCCTATCAGACATCCTCAAGGAATCTCGTGTAGGTACTTGGTACTACGAGATCTGAGGATCTACCGTGCCTGGGGATTAGAGTCGTGATGTTATTTCTTTATTTTTCTCTAATTTTTATCTTTTCTTTATCATTTACAGTTTAACCGACGAGCATTTTTAACCAATAAAAAACCTCAACATATCATCACATTTCCATTCATTTCACCAAAACGATACTCAGTAAGATGCTTTTGTGTACGCTGCGCACGCGCTGTCGGCATTGTTATTGTTTTGGTGCGTCGCTCCCTTTGTCCCCCATTCACGACCATTCACTGTATCAAGTGCATCCGTGGAATTATTAGTTACATAGTAGCGATAATATTTTGTAGTTAGATACTAAAGCATTAAATTAATTAGAGATTTTTACACCAGGAATCCTCATAACTCTCATCCTCAGACACGGAAGAAATCCTCTCAGATTTCTTAGTACTAACTAGAACCCATTCAAGATTCTTTGAGGATGCCTAATGGGGATAGTTAGAGAGTTAGAGGTACGTCCAAATGTAACATTTGGCACATACTCACATTACTTGGTATGCCATATGTGACAGATTACTAAACAATAATACAAAACATCGTTTATCGTTTTCAATAGTAGAACAACAACAACGAGCAGGCCAACACGCCAAAAAACACGTAAACAAAAAAGCGCTGTCAATGCGTGAAGCAATTTTAGCGCCAATTAGGATAAACCGACCATTTCATAATAACTAGAAGCCAGAGCCGAAAGGTGCTAAACAAATGTAGACTGCAGTGTATGGGAACAGCCTTCAGGTATTTACATTTCTCATGTCAGTCCTACTACAATATTCAAGCAACTTAAGTATGTAAGAGGCAATGTTCTAGCTAGTTTTGACTTGCCTCACAGCTCGGTTGGTAGTAACTATGTCTTCTGGGCTGTGTTTTATTCCGTGCTCTTCTGGTCGTGGTTTCGATCCCCATTAAGGACAAATATTTGTCATGATCATAGATGTCTGTTGTGTGTCTGAGTATTATATTGTACAAGCTATGCTTAGTATGGGGCTACTTCTACTGTTTTGGTTCAGTATTGCAGTATTGCCATTCATCGAAGCAATGTAGCTAGCAACGTCTTGGGGACGGCGGCTCCAATGAGTACCTACTGATTTAGATGAGCTAAGCTACCTCTAGATCATGCAAATGTCTTCTGTTTCATGAGTATTTTGAAAATACTTCTATTAACTGATTTTTTTTTATAAATATACGAATTTTCATTATAGTAAAGTGAAATAGGACTGAAGGCAAACTCAATCATGTTAGACATCGGTGCTCGAGATCTTTCAGAATAAATATTTATGGGTGGCTGTTTACACAACGCTAGAGCCAAACTAAAGCTTTTAAACTAAAGTGTGGGTCCGAAGTTATTTTCATTACAGAATTATTGGCCGCCAATACTTACTTGTTTTTATAATTCATTTATGATGAGTATAGGAAATAACCGCCTGTTTATTTCAGTCGGTTAACCAAACCTAGGGTTTACTACTTACAACTGAGATTGCAGTGGGCCCTAGTGTTCCAATTTCTTACTCTACTCGCGATGCTCAAACAAAAACAGCCTTGCATCAATTTGTGTTTAAACTTTACAACCTGAACAATGCATTGATTTAAAACGAGTTCCTAATAGAAGATTGCAACACGCAATGCAATAAAATCGGTAGCGTTTGTTTTTACTGGAAATGTTAGCTAACTTTTCTATGCCTCCTTCTGCCGCCAAGCAGCTTGCTGTGCTTCGGTTAAAAAGGCGTGGGTGCTGGTGTAACTACAGGCACATGAGGCTTAACACCTGTATGTCTTAGGTTGATAGACGCAAATAAATGCACCATAGGGTACTTTCCGAACAAACGTGACCTGCACGTGACCGTGAAGGCAATAAATACTATGCTATAGATAATGGTAATCATTTAACATTAGGTGGAGGATGGTAAGCAGTTGTGCTTATTCCATAATCTAGTCATAAAAAAAAATGTTGCTTATTTTTCACAATGAGTTTGTGTGCTATGTTGTTTTAGGTCGTATAATATTTTTTTTTTAATACAGAAGGTTAGGCATATTCTTTTATACTTGCTGATGGAACGTGTCATTAGGTTACGTACGTTATGCCCTACGATGCCCTGAGTCCGTCAACCTGAGGAATACATGTCACAAGATCAAAATAATGTTTTTCAAAAGAGTTTATTAAAATCTTACCAATACAATACATTCTTGCGTATGAAGTGTAAAAACAACACGGTACATACAATTGGTATATATCCTATTGAATTGATTTAGAATATTTCCCATGGGGATTCTATGAACTTGATCTAGGTACGTGCATAGGTAATCAAAGTTTTTGTGTTGTTACATCACACTGATTATCTTTTGTGTGCGGTTTGTCCATTTTGGCACTCACGGACTTTTTGCGCTGCATAAAGATAGGGTTAGCACAGTAGATAAGATAATGAGTAGCCCGGTAACGCTGTCGGAAATCGATTATACCAGCATTATAGTCCGTTCGAAAAAAAAAAAATAGATAAGGTAATTTTAATGTTAGGCACAAAGATTTTAAGCTCGAATATTTTAAGCACAAACTTATATTACAACTCACGAACCGCGCGCGACTTTGCCCGCGTGGCGTGAACTACAACAATTACACAACTCAAATATTGACCACGAACGGGAAGACGAAGCATGCTCTCCCGATGGAACCGATGGACCGAGAATATTGCTAGGATCGTGTGAAGTCGGTGGATGGAAAAAGCTCAAAATCGTTCTCCTTGAAAACGTATAGGGGAGGCCTATGTCGAGCAGTGGACTTCTTCAAGCTGTTGATGATTGTAAACACTAATAAGAGATTTCAATTTAAATTTTGTCCTTCAGGTTTTTAATGCTCCTGCCAAGAGGCAGAAAAATAAATGAAATGATGGCAAACAAAAACAAACGAAGTCTATATAAATATAACCAAAGTTTAAAGGGTGAGAGACCAACAGTTGAAAACAGCCGTGTAAACTCTCTGTGTACGTATATAGTTATTGAGACTATCCAAACAAAGCTATCCTCAAACTATCCACAGTTTAGCTCACAGTTTCTACAGCTTGGGGTGTGACCTGTAACCGAGTCCTCTCCATTACGGCCCGACCCGTGGGAAACCTGGGAATGTGCTCACAGTAAATTATTAACAAAAATATTGACCCGATGGCTACTTATGGGATTTGACCACTTGTTTGCGTCGACAGTTTGCCGCTCCCAACAAACATAGAGTAGGGTTGTGTTGTGTAATTATTAACCCTCTTATTTATACATTAGTAGGATGCCATGTCTCTATAATTTATAGTACGCTTTTGAAGTTGTAACCAATAAGGTTTTTATGTCGCTTTACAGTACTACCGGACATACAAACTTTATTTTGTGTTCATCGCATTACTAGAAGAGGCTTAGAAGCTTTAAAACTCTCATCACCAGAGTGTTCACTAGCGCATACGAATTTACTTTTAGTTTAGAAGCCAAATCCAAATTTTCGAACATTGTTTTTTGGCCAATCACGTTAATGTAAATAAATACATTTTTAGAAAACAAAATAACATCCAGACAGACAACAAACACCTGTGTTCACCACACAAATATTTGTTCTCTGTGGGGATTGAAACCACAGATTACATTGCAGAAGGCAGAGCTGCTACTAACCGAGATGTGAGCCAGCTAGTAATGGCAGCCCTACAGAAACTGGCTGAACAGCACTGTAGACGTGTTGAAGACTATTTTTCTAAGTTTATGGGAAAACTTCAAACTTGAGGTTGGTCAACACTTGGTGTTTGATTTTTATGGGAATTGCCTTCTTGTACGTGATTTGTGAAGTTGACATTTGCACTTTTTACATTGATTCTTTTATTTGCTTTTTTTTATTTGACGACCGTAATGACTGTTTTTTGTTATTTTTTAGTACAATTGCCACTAGTTTTTTGTACTTCTCACGGTACATTTTAGCGTATCACTAGTCGAATTCCGTTTGATTAATCAACAGAACCGATACGGTACAACAATTGCAATTGTTCAAAGATAGTGTGACTGTGTTATGCTTCATAGAAGTATGGTATAGGAAACGATAGATCCATCTGAAGTCAAGTGCGAGAGTACGGAGCCCTTGCTTATAATGCGCTCTGCCCGACCACCCGACGCGAAGTTAAACTTTGCTTATAATTTTATTGTTGTATTTTTAATATTAGATTTATTTCAATTGTATAATATTGTTAATAATTCTTTATTTCTAATTAATAAGAGTAATTTCTTTGGACCGTTCTGATTAATTAAATAAATAAAACAATATGACTGTAAAGCATAACATTTCATTATGAAGGAATTGCCGAGCATGTCAGGCAGAGAATTTTGACTTTTAACCGTCTGTTTCATAAAGGTCTCTGAGTATGTTGTCATCTCTATTTGTTGACATGACAGTGACAATATGATTTTATAGACCCGTTATAATGTCTGAGTTTATACGAAATAGACAATAATCCTTTATCTTCAAAACCGATGACGGCTGACTTTACTTGTTTTACCGACTCGACTTGACTAAAAAGAATTTATTCAACCCACTTGACATTGGGTGAAGGTAGCTGGGGGTGGGGATGGTAAAGAAATTTTAATAAGTGTTTATTTTTTCCAAACTAACGGTAACGGGACACTAATGTGGACTGTTTGTTGAAACATTCTCAGCAATTTTAACCAAACAAGTAGGTATTTGCATAAAAGCAAAAGTAACAATAGTAGAATAGCAAAACTATTATCATTTTGGCAACTTTAGACCATTGAACTCAGACCGTTGTTTTTTGCCGTTAATTGTTCATTATAATGGTAACCATTCGCGCTCTGAAAATTGCGAATCTATTCGTTAACCTTAATTGGATGAGTTCACGTGGAATCAAGCAACCGTGGCACTACAATTATTATAATCTTTCGTTTTGATTTTGCATAAAGCATTTCCTACAGGATTGACCAATCTAAATTGATAGCAATATCTACAAGTAGGTATTAACTTAGTAGGTTCAACAGTAGGTACCTGATCCTAAATTTTTTGTACAACGAATAAAGATAAGCATATGATGATACATTTCGACTCAATCCACCATCGTAACTACCAGTATGACTCGCGTCCTGTTTACGTGTCTTGTGAGATATTCAAAGAAGACAATTTGCCTATTCACAAGTTCTCGTAAAGTAAGCACGCGTTGACGGCAATCATTCAATTGATCAGGCGCAGCGGGTTTGCTCATCATCCAATCACCCGGCTCCGACCTCCGCTTTGTGTAAGGTCGAATAATATCGGTAATTTCCTGCCCTAATTGTACAGGTTGTTTATTTCTAGAAAATCATGTTTCTGTGAAGATAATTTGGATATTGCCGGCTGATTTATCGATATACTTTTATTTATTTACTAGCGCCCGTGTGAGGTTCTTTTCATACAAACTGCAACCCTCACTATACCCGTTTAGGGGTTGAATTTCGGGAATTCTTTTCTTGGTATACCTTTACGCACCAAAAAGCATATATATACCCTGAAAATTTAAAGTCCCTATTACTACCAGTGGTTTAGGCTATGTGCGTTGTCTATATGTCAGTCAATCAGTTTATCAATTACTCAGTCAGGACGATTATTCTTTTAAGAGGTGCGACTTTTCTTATTATTTATTAATCCGTTACATTATTTGAGAATGGACCTTTTCCCTTTTTTGCGGATAGTCAACTCTAGCAATTGAGGTAATCTTTCTTGAGATCTTCCTTTATTTTGCTCTACCAGATGGATAGCGGGTAGGTCCGAACTCCCGTTCCTTCCGGTAGGTTAAGTGAGAGTTAATCTTACTCAACTTGTTGCTTAGAACTGCTTAGGTACAGCTACACTCAATTCGCAACTTTCAAAATGGTATCACAGAATAACAATGAACACTTACACAGCAGAAATTCTAAAACCATGAAATCAGTTGATGAGTTAATTTATTTTTTAAGTACCTACCTATTTGCCATGTAGAGATTTTTTACAACGCTATATGTAACACCAGTTTGAAAGTTAAATGCTATCACAGTTAACTGTACCTTACCTATTTGCTTTCAAATTCAAATTCTCATTTGAGTACGTTCAAACCTTATAATGAAGTCGATATGGTAGAAAGTTAATTTCATTCAACACTAAAATTTTACAACATCCTGCGACTGTACGTTTTTACGAAAGCCATATTTATTTCCTTCATTAAATTTAGTTAGTACACTACACGTTTTTATTTCATTTCTGGTGCCAATTACCTAGTTTGCATAAAATAAAAACCACCAGAGGTAAAACTACCGTGACAAAGGGTGAATAGGGAGTTTAGAATGATAATCATTATCGGCAGCCTGAATAAGTCCATTGCTATAGAGGAAAGCCTCCCACATTGTCCATGTGGTAGATATTTTATCTCTCATAAGACTAAATTCACTTACATGAGAAAATATTAAAATTAACGTAAGTTTATGATCGGCAGTAATCCTAACAAATAAATATATTTCAAAAATAATTATCAGCAAAAAAAACGGTAATTAAAAAAAAAAGGCCTCATTCGTTCGCTTGACCACACCAGCGGTGTTTTCTTGACCAAATTACACGGAGTAAGCTTAGATATTTAGAAACTAAATTAAATCGATATAACGTAGTATGGATACATAGGTACTGCCAACTCTAGCCGTTATGATTGGATGATCGGTGGCGCCGCGACGACGTGTCCTCCGGATGACCACAATTGCTCATCATTATATTAGTAGCTGGTGCTACCTACAAGGAAGATTTCACACCTCGTTTTCAAGATAACTGTAAAGCACTGGGTTCTAACTATTTAAACCATCCTTTGTCTACAAACTCAGCTGGTGGTGTCGCGCAAAAACGCTTTTTATGTAGGTAGAGACGCAATATCATCGATTATTGAAGTAATACTTCTTATGCGACTTCCAACAAGGTTGCATTAAACGTTTACTTCAGTCGTGTTAAAGCACACTCGTTTTTTTTTGTTTGATAATCATCATCAAATTGATGATATGTTACAAAATACAACTGTTTTATTACAGCGATCATGAAGATTTTTCATCAATCGCAAGCGACCCTCTCACCCTCTTCTGACTTCGTCATCAGCCTACATAAGTCCACTGTTAGATAGACCCCATTGTGAGTAGATTTGCCATGATAGTCATAATGGCAGACGGAAAGGTGATCTCAGTGTCGGTCCCATTTCCTGGTGCGTTTCTTTAGTTGCTCCTTGCGTTATCCATGAAACGTAATGGAGGGGTTCTATTCTAAGCTAGGATCACCACGGATGTCTCTACGTTTACTGACTTGCAAACGTCTTATTCGCTAGTTTTGTTAGCTTAGAATCACTTATTGTGTACCCTGACTGTGATAGAGAGCATTATACAAACAAGGGTACGACATACCTACACAGCTGCACGGAGCTTCCGTTCGGCATTAATATCGTCTGTCATTACAAAGTGAGTGCACTTAAGAGACAAGTGCGCCAAATCGACTTGCGTGAGCATAGGGCTTCTACACGTTACATTCAGAAAGCAAATAATTTTTGCAGCCATCAATCGCCCGATTACAAATAGCTTTAACATTAAAGATTCAACATGGACTGATCGAGTCTATGAACGATCTAGATTACTTATTTTTATGGTCCTGTTTTATGATACTGTAGATAAGAAAGTAGCCAGTAATGTAATTTTACAAAAAAACCATTCTAGATATAATTTGACAGAGCGGCATTGAAATATAATATAGGTATATATGCGGTCAATATCTAGACCACACTTACAACAAGTTTCTACAAGGTAAACTGCGTAAAATCCTGCAAACGCATATAATTGATGCTCTCCATTCTAGTACATAGAACTGAAACTCAGCACTGGTATTTCTATTCCGTAGCCATGGTCATAAATACGACGACTGCAAGCTTGCTGAAAGCAGGTGTGGTCGCGTCCCATTATGAGGCATGTGAGTCAAATCGTGTGCGTTAAGGCGAGGTATGCGCGAAATCGGCGAATGTGAGCCGAGCGAGGCACATCCCAAGCATTTCCTCATTGCCGCACGCGTATGAGGTATGCAGGCGACATCACAATGTTTTTGTCGTGCCGCTGCGTGCTTTGTATGTTGGTAAGCGTCGTGTTTTGTCGTTGCTTTAATTTTATTGATTTATTATAACTACCCATAGGTATGAATGAACCAGCCTGTGTCCATTGATGCATATAAATCTTGATAGAAATACCTTACTGAGAGAGTATTCAAGTTTTCGAATCATTATTGGATCCATGCGCTAATAAATATAGATTTACGAACCAAATCATTTTTTTATTACAAGGTTTCCTTCGCTATGCGTAAATTACCCAAGTTTTAAGTGTAAAATTAGGTCAGAGCCAAACAAATGTTCTGCCAAGTAAGTAGTTCACCGGTCGCGTGGGCATTCTGGCCATCCGGGTCTCATTGCTCATATCCTGCCTCATGGCGCATCTCCTAGATAGACCACAGCAACTACATACAATCAGTAGAATGACAACACCAAAATGAATGAATATTTTTTTAAGCGTACACAAGGTACTCTATGCCCAATATAACTAATTTCATGATCGATATATTAGTTTAGGATTGGATGCTGTCAGGTCTGTTATTTTTTACAAGCTTTCGCTTATACTGCGCTACTTAGTAACTGTGCTTAGCAAACTAACACTGACCTATATTCCTGGAATGCAGTATTCAGGTTGATATAGTCAATCAAGAAGCATTTTGCTCATTGTTGTTTTCCTTCCGCTTGGATTCGAATTTCGAACAACTTTTTTTCGCGCGATGTAACCTTATTTGTCCAGCCTCATCGGTATCGCTAAATACAGGGACACACAAAACAGTTTTTGTTACGACCCATTGAATCAATTTTATGTTTTTTGCGATTTCGGAAGCCGCAGGTATAAGGGATCCTAGATCCGGGTGCGTCTTTGTTCGGCTGTATTATTAGGATTTAGTAATGTTTGCAAATTCACCAATTCGAGTATGTAATAACTGTCGGTATGCATCAGCTGCGCTGCGGCCAATTGGGTTGCACGCATTGAAGTTGCAATACATTTTTTTGCTTCTATTGTTAGGTCAACATTAACACAATTACATGCGTCTTCAAAATGTGTATCCAAAAAAATATAACTGCTTGCTAAGGCCGTTTAATCATTCGTAAAAATGTAAGTAACAACTAGTCTAATAAAGCTACATTATTTCCCAAGGACTTTGTAATAGACAAGTACTGGAAAGTAAGGTGAAGAAAGGATTACAAATTCACTTGACCATATCTTATACCATACAAATCTTATCATTGTTATTGAGATCACTTGAATTTAATTTGTTCTGTTCCACATTGTGTAGGTAGATCTTTTATAACTGCTTAGCAACGCATCATTTGACAGCTGTCATGCATGTAAGTAAGACATTCTACTACTATTCTACGACTATTCGAAACTGTAGTCACTATTCATCAGTAATCGATCATATACCAATGGATTAGTGGTAATTTTTCTTAACTTAATCTGGGGCTAGATGAGGTGGTGTAAATGTGTGCATAAATATTTTTTTTTGCAGGAATTGTGGTCAAATTACTAAAACAGTGAAGTTAGTTTTATAAAATAATAATAATAATAATGCTGAAAAACTCTAGCTCCGCTCTTTTAGCCGTTGAATTTCAAGAATTCTTTTCTTACTGTTACGACACAAATTTACCCTAAAAATTTCAAGTCTTTCCGACCAACGCAACGGTTCAGGCTGAGCGTTGTCTATTCTATAAGTTAGTCAGTCAGGACAATTCTTATAACTGTGGTTACTAGTGAAGGTATTATCCTCATTATGACATTTTCTCTCACAATACGCAGATCCCTACCCGGAAAGGAGGGTAAAAACTAGATACAACCAGCGTCGTCAACCGTGACAGCTCGTGAACGAACAAAGTCACTAACACGCTACAAACTATCACGAGCATCCATGACACAAGTCTTACAAACTATAACTGAATCCATGGCACCTTTAGTACTAACTATGTTTCATGCTGGTGGTATGTGGTGGAACTGATGGTAGCATTTACCGTATCACCGAGTTGGCAATCCGGACATGCACGATTATATGCAACCTTTCGAATGCAAGCTGGTCGGATTTCTTGCGAAAAGACCGTTACATATTTGGGGAAACAGCTGGGTATTTTCATGGGAAAACTGAACAAACTAGGGGCACGCAGAGCTACTTATTTTTTTATGTGACATACTGATGGAACAAGCATGTGGACCACCTGATGTTAAGTGGTTACCATCACCTATAACAAAGCATTGCGAGCATGCACTACTCTGCGTCCATCAACCTGAGGCATATTGGTGTTAAGCCTCATGTGCTTGTAATTGCACTGGCAACCACACCTTTGAAACCGGAACACAGTAAGCTGTTTTGCAGAAATAGGCATGGTGTTAGTGTAGAGTAGTAACACAACACTACAAAATACATAGCATATAGGGCGTTATGGTATTTTTCAACATAAAGTAATTAGTATAACAAATTACATCGTGTAATAGAACTATTAACTGTATTCTTTATTTCCCTAAACTCTTGAGAAAATCGTATTAATTACAAAACTACGTTCCCACTCAATTAGACAGAACACAGCCTAGGAGTCAGTGACCCTGTAATAAATGCAATGCAATTTAGTGCGATGTATTAGTTTAATTAGTTGATTTTTTATTATGAAAAAGTTATGGAATCAGTTTTTTATGAGAATATTCTCGTACCCTGGTACAAATAAAACTCAGCGTAACGTTGAAATAGTTAGGCTGTATTTTGCCTTTTGCATTTACAGAAAGTTTCATATTAGATCGAATGAGACACAACATGGGTTAACTATTTCGAAGCTACGCCGAATTTATCAGTAGTAAGGCGAGGCTTTTTACGGAGTACTTTTTCGTAAACTAGGAAATGATGTACAAGGAAATATACAACGAACTGCACTCAGGTTTTTAAAAGTGACAGAATAAAGTGGCATAGTCACATGCCTATGCAAATGCACCTACACAGCGTGCATCTACCGCATACCGAGCGCTGCGCCGTCGTAAAAAGCATTATGATGCTCAATTATCACCCAAAGTAACCGCCGAGTCCGCGAGCTAATGTTTACTCTGTCACCGCGGCACGCTCCCTATAATCTAAAATAACAAATTATGAAACAGATGAAAAACCCAGGTTAAGCTGTCGGCGAGTCCTAAACACAATATTTGATTGAGCCCTAATGACAAGGCGCGGACTCCGAACCACCTTTTGCGTTCGCCGACGAGATCGTTAATGTGACGACACAAAAAAGCGTTTATCTCAATGTCATAAAGTCGAAAGTGTAATTTGGTAGATCTTCAGTGATTCTACTAAGGAGGTCCTCGTAATTGAGCAATCATCTACTCTAGCCCGTTGCGGTAAGCAACGGACGCATTATGTATAAATGAAAATTTAACTATTGTTTTGTTTGTTCCAGTTGTTTGGTTATTATTTCTTTAGTTTGTTGTTTTGGTAGATAAACACATAGCTGGCGTACACAGTTTAACCATGGCGTAGCAGAACAAAATGATCAAATTTCAGCCTTCGAAAACTACGTGGCGTAGGTAGTGGCAGGTAGACCTTTTTATAATTAAATGACAATTATTCACCTAATGTAATCTACTAATTTATATTCTATCAATACACATTGATCATTTTATCAAGCTAGCACTCGCAGTATTAGCATGAGCTAGTATATATTTTGATCTTAACTATTGTACCTATATTATTTTAATTAAAGTTTGAAGATAGCATGTCCAGTTTATAAATAAATTAAGATACAGGATGCAAACTTACAAGGAGCAAAAGCCGACCTTGCGAATGTCGCCGGATTTGACTCACGGAGGCACGCAATGAATCACGACCAAATAATAAGATCGACCTACTTTATTTACCTACAGTAATTTCATTTTGATACTCCTTCGATTCACGATAGATTTAAAAATACACACTTACAAATACCCAATCAAAGATCAAAGAGTAGGTGAAGCCGCTCGTAGCCCGCAAGGATTAACGCCAGGAAATCTGACAGCAGGATACGTCAATTTTAACTAGACGAAACCGAGAACTAAACGCAAAAGCAGATCTATTGTTTTTGACGGCGGCGTATATTTCAACCGGCGCGCTGTTCGTTACTTTTTCAATGCGACGTATATAACTCTGGATGGAAATAAAAGCAGGAACGGATGTTTCCTCCGCGGATAGCAGTATGGAGCACTGAAGTGGCGAGACGTGAGCGAGTAACAAAGGAGCTCGTCTAAACAGGCCATTAATAAGGAGGCGGCCACGGGATCCGCCCGGGACTTCCGTCGCATTCCGAGAACCGCTATCCTGGGACAAGACAAGAATAGCTCTAGCGATACTCGCGCATAAATGGCAATCAACACTTAAAAGCTAATTCACGGTCGCTCCCCCTTAAGCTTAAGCTGCAAATCTGCGATGAGTCATTAGGAACCACTCCGTGCTTTTGCTTTGAAGTATCCGCAAATTCCTTGACAGTATTAAGAGTGTTTTTATTTATAGCCAGACAAACTCGGCGGAACTGGCAACCATAACCAAAGGACAATGTAAATAATAAAATGAATGTGATGTCTCCCTCGGACACCTTTATTATAAAGGGCCATCCAAAGGTGGCAATCTCGGAATCTCAGTGTGTTTACGTACAGTGCATCATCACGTTCACAAAAGGAGACAATTTATTCGAAATGTGGGGGAGAAAGAGACGGCAGTCGGCACGGACCACCTTGTTAGCGCAGTAATCGGTTTACGAGCCTTGTCAAAAATTAACTTATTATAAATGGGGCTTAGTCAAAGGGGATGGAAACGGGTTAGGCATTAGTTTTATTTATCGATAGTTATTTATATACCAACTACCTATCTATTTATGACAGAAAAGATGAAGGTAGGTATAGACACATAAAAACATGCCAAATTACGTAAAGTTGTAAAATACCTACTGCACTAAAAACTCCTTACAACTGCGATAGGTAAACGTCAAATGCGTGTTTTTATAAACATAAGCAACATTCGAAATAAAGGTATTTTTTATCGACCAAAAACCTAAAATTATGACAATTTACGATTTCGTGTTTTATCGATAGCGACCTTTCGTCACGACACTACTACCTGCTTGATTTACAATCGAGTAAGCTTTCGCATCGCATGCTGATGTGTCTAAATAAGTTGTTCAACTTTTTATCTCTGTTGTGCTCTTTACGAGAATAAATTAAGGAAAACTAATATTATTTTCTAGGAAATAATCGGTTCAACTTTCCGCACGACTTTCAATTTAGTTTTAGAGATCCCTGAAATAACAGGTATTATGAATTTTATTTTATTAGAAAATAGATGGAGCAAGTATATAGTCCACCTGATGTTGGGCGGTTCCTTCCACCCTTTAACAAACGCTTCCCTAATTTACATAGTCTTTAGCAATCTCATAACTTATGTTGTATTAATTTGTTGGTCAATAAATAATTAATTGCCTACTTTATTTATTTATCTGGTGAAACCCTATTAAATGAAACTATACAGCAAAATATTTAGTGAATTGAAACCCTTTAGTTTTATCCGGGTACTGTTAAAATTAAAAGAACCTATCGCTCTATATTCTAAACGTTTCCAACTCGAGACGTGACCGTAGTATGGCGAGTATCGGATTATTTGTAAATAATCGATCGGATCGTTACCGCTGCCGATCTGGCGTGTCGCGTCCCACCTGCTGTCACGATTCATGTCAGGGCAGGGTCGAAGCAGATATTCGTTTGCCTAATAACGATGGGGCTAACCTAGAAGCCTTATTTTATTAGTTTAACGAGGTTTTTTCAAAGAAATATATTGAAGTGGTACCGACTCGAGATCGTATAGTCATTTAGTCATTAGTATATTACATTCGACACATACCCACATTTAGTTGGTATTTCATACGTGATAGGCTGCAAGCCCTTTGCTGCTGCTGGAATACTAACTGTTTCCCTCACGATTTTTTTCTTCCCCGTTTGAGAGCATAGGCGTTGAACACAATTTTTTCATATAGAAAAATTCATGACCGGATTCAATTAAAACATTTTTTTATACTCAATTAACATTTCCAAAGAATTTATGTTTATTTATTTAAGTTTGTATCTTTCCGCTGTATAGCAAAAGCCTCCTATTTTCATCCTGTTCAATATCCGGATACATCCTGATATGGAGGACCATCGAGATTAATAGAGTAGATAGTATTCTCTGGGGTTACCTCAACGTGTGCCTGGACCCAATCCGTTAAAGAACGATTCAAAAACATCGGGCTTGTTGCTTGGCCCGTCTTACCCCTAGTACACTCCTAGCTACATCTCTAGTGGTAGTAGATCAAAGCTATTGACCGGTGACGAATCGATCTCGCGTTGACGACTCTATAAATTGTGTCGACATACCGCCTCTGCAGCACGATTCACAACTCTCACCACTTTTGTCACTAGTATTCGAAGAAATATCTACAGCACCCGTGGCACCAGTTTCTGGCAAAAAGCTTCTGAGTATGACTAGATAACGTTTAAAAGTTATGCTTATCTTAGTTTTCAGCCGCTGATTTTCAAAGAGTAAATAAATATATTAAAAATATTGGTAGGTCATATCGATTGTTATGTCGTTTAAAAGAATCTAAGATAAACTTTCGACTTAGTATATACTTCCATTGATCCGGAACTTTAAGCATTGCTCCTATATTTTAATTGATAATTTATTTGCAAAATCATATTCTGTACGCTAAGTCGGCCGTATCGATAAGAAATATACAATACACAGGATTCCTTACGGTGTTTTCCTTCACCATTTTAGAGCGCTTGTACTTACCTGAAATAACTACATAAATTTCACACTAAGAATGTTTACAAAAAAATCGATAAATGTATTGAGATGTCGCTTGTATATGGTTATGGGGATAATTTTTCACTTACACCATGAGCCACATGACAGACTTTTAATCCTTTCCAAACTGTCTGTAAAGTCTACCACCGCACCGGTTTTTCCGAGTAAAAAAACGAACGTTATATTACCGAAATACGAAACGTACTGAATAATAAGCCTAAATAGAATATTATTTATACACGTAATTTTTGAGTAGACTTACGTTACTTCAATTTGAACATGTCGGTTTTACAGAGCATGCCATCCCTTTGTGGTCGAAACTTTAAGCCTATGGGGCGAGGCAATCCGAGTTTTCTATCTGGGTTCTATTAAATATTCTAGTCGAAGCCACGAGTGATCCGAGGGCTATAGTGATTATCTAACTAAGCGTAACAGCATTACCAGTTAACGTGGCAATGCAGCCGCCGACGTCTGATTGGTACTGATCTGTATAAGTTGAGCTATCTTTTGACCGTTCGCAATGGTCTGCAAATAACTCAAATGCATATGTATTTTGTACATACCTACTATAAAGACTTCTCTTCTTGTCTAATTTTCTTTATTAAATAAATGTTTTCTTAGTTTAAACACAATCATCTCTCGGGTCTGTTACTGTTTATGATTGCAATATTTTACTTATTAAACATTTTAAGAGTAGTTAATAAATTTTATTTGGAATGTGTTGGATGGAACACTAAATAAATTAGCTGTGAGTGTGGCAAGGGTCTCTGGTCGAAGGCGGCGAGAACCCCGGGGGGTGCCGACAAAGCTCCCAGGGGCCAGTAGGTAGACCCACAGCACTGAGGCAATAATGTGACACTTGTGCTACCTCTTTATTAGTAGAAAGTATTTGAATTTATAGCCTGGAAATCCTTGATAGACCACAGTTGTTGATTAAAACGATTGTCTCCATCGCATTATACGTGAGTATGAGTGAAGCTACTAACAATGAAGGGGCTTATATTTATAAAAAATCTGCAAAAAAATAATGCTTAAAGTTTTTGAGGCGCGAGCAAATCTAGTTTAGATATATGCACACTACTGAATTCTGCGCAATTAAGGTCAAACTGAGGCAAATGAGAAACAGAGATAGTACTAATCTTTCTATACTAATCTTTGTCTTGATTGACTGGTATATAGACAACGCACAGGTTAAACTGCTGGTCGTGTATACTTAAAAATTTCCGGCTGTCTTGATGCGCAGGTATATGTACTAAGTAAGGAATTCCCGAAATTCAACCCCGTACACGGGTACAGCGGGGTTTGTATGAACCTAACTTCACGTGGACGAAGTCGCGCGCGTTTCACTCGTTATATATTTATATACATTATCATCACTTTGAACACAACTGTTGCTGTATATTATAATCTTCCCTTCGACGACTGAAACAATATCGAAATATACTTCAAATTATAAAATGTTAAAATATAAATTGCTTCCAATAAAGCCATAATTTGTCGCTAGCTACAATTGAATAGGTACACAATTCCCCTCCAAATATTTGCCTCCGATTAGACCTCATTTTCCAGCATAAAAGCTTTTTTATCTGGAGTTCCTTATCTGATGGCAATTAATCAATAAAATATTATGTAAATCTGTTAATAACAGCACGCAGGGTCAGGGCGGTCGATGGTCTCTGCCAGGGTTGCCACGTTTCCTACAAAATGTTTTTTTGTGTGTATAAGCTTTAAAAGAACTAATGAAGAACTCAAAGTGAACACCATAAACTGAGAAGGTGATTTTGCTAACATAAATATTTAGGTATAATAAAATTGTAGGCACTTTTCCTTTAGGGCTTTTTCAGTTTTTTCATTCGGTATCTGTAATGTTTTAGAGATAAATAGTAGCATATATGTTAGTCCAAGTTATTAACTATATTTGATCTAATTTTCATCCAAATCCGTCCAGTAGTTAGAGCTTGATTGAGCCACTAACACTCGAAAACCTAAATTTTACATATTTATAATTTTAGTAGGAAGTAGGACACACTATGCAAGAATCAAAGAAACGTTGCTTATTGAATTTGTAAAATACATTTTGATACGTCTGATTTTTATGATTCAATTACAATTTCTGACTGAGATCATTCCAAATACGACTTGTGAAAGCCAAGATACTATTTTGAGAGGATGAATTTACTGCCACACCTTTCTTACATCCAAATTAAAAAGCGAAATAACATTCTAGGTCAATTGCTATAATTTATTAGCAGCCCTATGGCGTAGCGTGACCGTGTAGGCTTGTGTTTTGTCGCGCCACCCACACCCCAGCTATTGTCAGCCACATCCTTTCTCGGCACAGGTTCTGTTCGGAACGGTCGGATCAATCAAAGAAATACCTACCAAAAATTCACCATTCGGCATGGCTCCACAGTTTAGCCACTAATTATTAATTTATCTTAAGATATACGTGGACGTTCTGGATAACTAGTGCAATGCAAAAACACGAATAAAGAATAATTTTCAAAAATTATTCACACTCGAGGAAATATTTTTTGGGATATATAAAATCTTTACGAAAGAAAGTACTTACTTGAAAAATGTCGACACGTTTTTATTTGATATTTTATGTGCAACATGAGCAAAAAAATCCTCAGCGTTATGTTTAACCAGTGGAAGGCTAAGTAAACCTGATAATGATGCATTTTTCATCATTAGCTGTATGTATATCATAAAAAAAGTATTATTTGCATACGAATAAAAAACAAAATTGTGAATATTATTACACAATTCATCTAGGCCCCTCGTACTATGGGAACCAGTAGTAGTAATATACTTATATGCTTTTTTTTTATAAAACTTAGAATACAATGTAACACCCAGACGACCGATGTGGCGCGACGGGCGAATGTCCGCCTGCGACGCAGGAGGTTGCGGGCTCGATTCCCGCCTCGGGATAAATGTTTGTACGATCTGCAAATATTTATTCCGGGTGCTCTGGGTATTTTCTATGTATAATAAAAAATATCTATGTGCGTAATGTATTATATTAAGTATATCAGTCATCTAGTACCCATAACACAAGCTCTGCTTAGCTTGGGGCTCGATGATGCTGCGTGTATTGTCCAGCATTATTATAAAAAAAAAGACATCCTATGCTCATCACACAAATGTTTGTGTAATGAAATTGAAAGAAATTGAACAGAAAATGAACCGAAAACAGAGAACTCAGAAAAGAGAAAGAAATGAAATAAATTTATCATCACGTATATCTTTTAAAAATTCACATATGGAATACTAATCTCTGCAAAATGTGAGTATGTGTCAAATGTTATATTTGGATGTATCTCTGACTACTCCGCTTAGAAATTCCTAAAGAATCTTGAGTTCGTGTTACATTGATTCTAAGAGATATAAGGGGGTATCTATCGTACCTGGGGATTAAAGTCGTAAGGCTGTTTCTTTTTTTTTTAGCACTAGATAGTTTGTGCCGTGGCGAATCCAACCAGTGCCAAAAGAGATACGACTGTTGTCTACCCACTTCCCACACGTAGAAAACCAGACGGCGAGGAGACGTGACGTCACGTACAACCACAGAGTCTTGGTAATTAAAGAATATAAAACAAAGAGTTGCAAAATATGGGCGGAGTATACAGATGACCCAATTTTAGACACGATCAGGCACTACAATCAGAGTGGCCAAATCTTATTGTGCCAGTCTATTACTTTCTTACAAACACATTCATATTCGGAGATACGATATAGTGGTCATTTAAATATTTTTGTCTTTGTCACTTTTATATCATAAAAAGGGATGGCAACAGACTCATCAGCCACTGTAACCGAGTGGTTCCCTTCAATGTGAATGACCACTAGTATTTTGAGTGAAATGAGTATATTGTGATCATGAATTAATTGAGAAAAAATCAGTCAGGTCCTACATTTTTCTTGTAGAAAAATTGGCTAAATTTGAACGTCTGTAGAGTTTTTGAACCCAACCTAACAATT
Source organism: Electrophaes corylata (assembly GCA_947095575.1). Taxonomy (NCBI): domain Eukaryota; kingdom Metazoa; phylum Arthropoda; class Insecta; order Lepidoptera; family Geometridae; genus Electrophaes; species Electrophaes corylata. The sequence goes on along the minus strand of OX352711.1, from coordinate 8,133,438 downwards.
AAGGTAGTAGGTAGATAAATATAATGGCTATTATATGATGTTCCTTTAAAAGAAGTCATCAAGATCATCGTGTTCTGATATAGACAGTCATTTTCCCAATTTAGAAGTGCTCACGTTGATTGGACATTTAAATTTATAAATACACTTATTGTTCTTTTATAATCGAAAAGTGATGTTACTTGCAAAAACGCGCGCGACTTTTTTGTGAAGTAATTTTTATACAAACTTTAAGCCCTCACTGTATCCATTTAAGGAGGGGGTATTCGCCAACTCGAGGTTTTCTCCAAGTAATTTCTCTTTGATGAGTGAATATAAATGTCCAAAAAAAATATATATTGTTTATTAAAGACTAAATTTTAATTTGTTCAATTGAAAAAATTCTAACTATATTATTACTATATGAAAAAAATATCCAAAGTGAAGCAATTTTTAATTTAAATTTGGTTATTTCTTCTAAACGGTATTGATTTTTAGTATTTTTATTTCACACAAATATCTGTCAAAGTTTTTATCACAAAGTGAACAATTGGCAGTTCGAACTAATAATTCATTAAGCTACAATTAATTATTTCTTGAATGCGATACGAAATGGAATGCGCGGGTCCCTGTGCGGGCGACGGGCGGCAGTGCAACTCAGACTGTCGGACGGGGAGGTTGTGCTGCTCATTGCTCCGATTCGCGCATGGACGATTTAGTGTTAGTTTTTTAATTTCGTTTTTTTGTAAATCGTAGGTAAGGCACTTACGTAAATTTTTCGCGCTTCACGCTTCTTTATAAGTTTGGTAGATTACTCTTTATTCATTACTATGGCAAATAAAGTTACGTACGGTACAGGATACCTACAGTTTCACAACTATACTCGAATAATAAACCACACAGTAATAGGTTAGCCCCTCGAAGTAGGCGGGAGTAGTCGTATACACCCTGTAAGCATTCGTCGTAGGTATCCTAGGATACCCGGTTGACATAGGCTAAATTATTTTTCAAAAATTAGGGTTCCTTACTAAAACCCGTGCAAAGCTGGGACGAGCCGCTAGTATTCTATAATAATTTACGAAACCACCGATATGATGCACGGTCGATGTGGCGCGGCGGGCGAACGTCTGCCTGCGACGCAGGAGGTTGCGGGTTTGATTCACGACTTGGGATAAATGCTTGTACGATTTACAAATTATTATTATTATGCTCCTGGCATAACTGCAAAAAGTCAACTTACAGGAGGATGTGGTTTTCAGATTATTTCAGAAATTATAAACCTTTTTGGTAGTTTTTTGTCTAAATAATTTCAGTATAATAATAATAATGCTGGACAAGCCACACAGCATCATCCAGTCCCAAGCTAAGCAGAGCTTATGTTATGGATACTAGGTGACTGATATACTTAATACAATACATTACAAACATAGATATTTTTTTATTATACATAGAAAACACTCAGAACACCCGGAATAAATATTTGTAGATTGTACAAACATTTATAATATTATAAATACTTTTTTAAATTGACTATCCTATCTTGCTCCTAAACCACTTCTAAACTACTTAATACATATATATCTATATATACAAAAAATATAGATATATATGTATTACGATTTTTTTAAATTATAATAATGGAATTTACTCTTGTTTTTTCGATTTTTTCCCTTTATTCTATCGGTTGTGCCCCTCTTGCCCGTTGATTATCGCTCGAAAGAAGTTATAACCTCCATTGGGCCTTTTTACCTCGGAGTTTTGCGTGTGCAAGATTTTGGAAAGTGAGCACACCTACATTATATATACCTGCCTACATTATTAAAGAATATTAGCTATTGCTTGAGCTGATTATCAAAAAGATGGGAATCTTTTAGATAATCAGCTCAACACAAGTAACGCAGTTAGTTAGGTCTTAAAATGTGCCCTTGTATCTGGTCTGTATATTCTGCAATTTAACTACGTGAAAAGCAGTTAGCATGCCTTTGTTGTATTTCTGTAAGAAATAAAAGATTTGCACATATATTTTTTTCTTCCTGTAGAACTCCATCATAATTTCTTCCCAAGAGGGCAAGTTAAATCCATGGTAAGAATACTTTCAAGTTATCGAACTAGCATCATTTGATTGGCTGTATCGAATGGGTGGTCAAATACGAATAATGGCCAATACGGTGCTCGATTGTCTTTATTCATGTCCAGACATATACTAGTGCGTATATTTCTCCCTCATAGTGCCACGATCACATAGATCCACATAGATTTATGGATGGTGTAGGAGAATTATGCTCTTTATCTCCTCGAGCGACGGCTGTAAATTATAACGACGCGCTTCAAAATGCAATGCTACCGACAGTCCGTAATATTTAAATTTCACCATATGACTGCGGCGTCGTTGATGCTTGTGATTGTGACAATTTAATAAAAGGATACATCTACTTTTAGCTTTGTTTTCTGACAATATAATAAAAACGAATCCCGAAATAAACTGTTTTATTGAACGCATATTGTTAGTAACAAGTGTACATAATTTGTAAATTCCGACAGGTGGACTCGCCTTGTGTCAGAACTTTACAATTTTATGTAGCTTATGATTATTGGTTCCATCAAGTTCAAGCTAAGAACAGCTGTCAGCGTAACAAACAGTAATCATCGTTATCTTTAATCAGATAAAGAGGGCAATAGAAGTTGTCAAATCGGTTTGCAAGCGAAACTAATCCTTATCACCTATGAATCTGCAAGCGGCATTCAACCTTAGGGTGGTAAACCAATTTTTTGGGCGACTGTACCTATAATTTTTTGGGAAAAGGCTAGAACCTCTGTAACCAGAGCTATACCTACCTGTGTAAAAAACTTATGGATCTTCACCGTGCTTGGAAGGATTTGCAAAAAAAGATATGAGCTTGATGATATGTTTCGGTTACCGTCATCTCTTACAACACAAGATTTTATAAAAATGCAAGGACATCACGGTCAACCTACCAGCCTTGATGAAAACCTTAGAAAGCCTTGCCATCCACCTCTCAAAGGGTAAGTTCTGGAACTACTTACTACAAAAAGAGGAAGGAAAGACTTTGTCACGCCTAAATTAGTTGCAGCTTTAGACAGATGTCAATTAAACAAGGAATTCTGTTTATATACTTCAGGCTGTAGCAAAAGCACTAGATCTTAGCTGTGATGATTTCCTGATAAAAAAATCGTCCATTCAACGCATTTGCACACAGAGTAGAAAATATAGTGTAATCTATAAAATCAAATTTTGTTTTAAAATGTGTGTTTGAAATAAGAATCCACCAAATCACAAGTAGCCCTGATATCATAATGTTAAAAAAGTTTATATATTTCAATTGATTTATATGCTTATAGAAAAATGTTAAAAACAGAAATTTTAAATTCGCGGGTTAATGTAAATGTAGACAGATAAAATTTTGTATTTAAGTAAGTCTTGATAGTTTCAAAAGAAATACGGGGTATACAATTCGATTTCCAAAAAAAAAAATATAAGGGACTTATATTCGTCCATATAAGGGACACCCTACAGTACATGGTAGTTTGGAAATAAAAGTCACCCTAGTTGACAGTAGCGGCTTGTGTGCCTTTCTTCACCGGGCAAAATGAACCACTCATCTGATTCCGCGCGTGATAATAGGCAATAAATAAAGCATAAAAACTTGATTATTAAAATATACATGTTGTTTTCTATATTTTTTTGAACTGATATGATGTAAAATGGTATGTAGATGCTGAAAATAAAAAAAGTACTATCAAAGACACAATCAAATCTACGCCCCTGTGACTAGGATATGACGTATTGCATCGTGTTATTATGAATATAAATATTTTTTAGCCAACTTAGTATTATCTTCATATTTATTTACTTATTTTAGGAAGACTTGTGCCTTTATTGACCAGACAAACAAATCATAAAAACTTGATTATTAAAATATATACATGTTTTTTTATACTTTTTTGAACTGAAATTATGTAAAATGGTATGTAGATGCTGAAAATAAAAAAGTACTATGAAAGACACAATCAAATCTACGCCCCTGTGACTAGGATATGACGTATTGCATCGTGTTATTATGAATATAAATATTTTTTAGCCAACTTAGTATTATCTTCATATTTATTTACTTATTTTAGGAAGACTTGTGCCTTTATTGACCGGACAAACAAATCATAAAAACTTGATTATTAAAATATATACATGTTTTTTTATACTTTTTTGAACTGAAATTATGTAAAATGGTATATAGATGCTGAAAATAAAAAAATGCTATGAAAGGCACAATCGAATCTACGCCCCTGTTACTAGGAAACAACGTATTGCATCGTGTTATTATGAATATAAATATTTTTAAGCCAACTTAGTATTACCTATGTTTTTATTTATTTACTTATTTTAGGAATACTTGTGCCTTTATTGAACGGACAAATAAATCATAAAAACTTGACGCCCTGTTACTAGGATACAACTTATTGCATCGTGTTTTTTTTACTTCTTAAGTTAACACAAACACGTATTACATTAAAGTAAATATAAATGAAATTATTAAATTAATATTTTAATGAAATGATTATACAATTTTAATTAAGCTTTTTAGGAAATTATTTTAACTTCATAGGTTGAGCTTAAAATTTATAAAAAGTTGTTTTAGTAGTTAGTACATAGTTAGTTATTAGTTATTGTATGAACATTATTTTTATTATTATTTCAAATTGTTATGATCATATGCTAAACGGGCGGAGGGCAGTGGTACGCCATCATACAGGTTTTTCAGTTTGGGTACCAATGCTGTCTAACCAATGAATAGTCATGTATGTTGTTTCCAAATAAATTTCATTTCATTTCATAATGAATATAAATATTATTTTAGCCAATTTAGTATTATCTTTTTATTTATTAACTTATTTTAGGAAAACCAGTGTCACCACTAAAATATTTCTTTTATATTGAGTAAATTTTTAGAGCACGATAATAGCGCGGCTCCTTGCCAACAAACAAGGAGCGCGTGTTGCGCTTTGCGAGCGTAAAAATATAGCGGGGGGCACGCGGTCGGCGCGGGGAAATTATCCCACTCCGCCTGAATCCTCAAGGTCGTTGGCGAATACCACAGCCTTAAGATAATTTCGGGAATTCCTTTCTTAGTACATTTTTACACACCAAGTTGAAATTAAGTCTCTACGACCAGCGGTTTAGGCTGTGCTTAGTCAAGACAAAGAGTCTTATAATTAGAGTATAGTAGTAGTAGTAGTATAGTAAAATGCTTTGTGACATTTCTCCCAAGAAGACCATACCACCCGTAAGGATTTCGATGACAGTGAAGTTAAGAACCACACATAAATGAAATATGTAAAAATATTTAAATATATCCATGAATGAATGATCGTTACAAATTCTTACTTCCTTCAAAAAGGATACTCAGATCAATAAAAAGAACTGGCATAATCCTCGCATCACCGGATTAGCTACCGGGCTAACGATAAGACGCCAAAACTGTATTGAGTACGGCAGAATTTAGCTCTGAGCCACAATGCCTTTGAATTACTCAATGACATTTCGTTTCAAACTTCTTTAGATGTAAATGTAAAGTAAACAACACATTAGTCACTACAATTGGTCGGGCTGTGGCTTATTCTAGACGTTTTCTCGGTAATGGGGGATTACGGACCGCTTGTGTGGCGAGATTGCGAGCATAATGCTTAGTTCCGTTCGGATGTTGGCATAAATAATTCTTTGCAAGTTAATGCTCTTGTGAATGGATATTTTAAACATACATTTAAATATAGTAGATAATTACGATGTATATTTTGACTTGTTTCTGTGATAAGTATTATCAATATTTATTATTAACTAGCGATAAGGTATTTTTCATATAAAGTTCAACCCCGGCTGTGCTAGTATAGGGGTTGAATTTCGGGAATTCTTGATCGGGAATGTTAGAAGTACACATCATCAAATGTTCATGAACTTCCGTTGCTGACTGTACAAATTGATGACGTGTGGGAATTGCCTGTCAATATTTACTTAAATATTGATAAAACATCATAAAATAAAAAACTTTCTTTCACTTAAAAGTCACTAAACAAGAGGAACAATGAACAAAGTCAAGTGAAGCGCCTAGTAAGAAGAAAGACACGGTGGGCGTGAGAACGGGCGAGGGCGGAGGCCTACGCGTTGTTAATCCGCAGCTCAAACACGCGACTCACTCCCAACGCCTGACTTCACACCTATGTTTATGCTGTTCCACTTATTGACTTCGCTAAAAAGTAACGTGCTAAAGGCTTCCACAGTAATTAAAAACCTTAGCATGCCGCTCAGTCTCTAGGAATCCAAACTATCCAGGTATAGGGCTATAGTAGATACCTAATTAATACGAAAAAAGTTATACTCGAAACCGGTTCTATAGAAATAACAGAAATGGTTTCACATAAAACTATTCAAGAGAAAACAATGGTTATCTAAAGATTGCAATGTTTTAATTTAGGTAGTTAATTAAGCATGTGATGTTTACAAGTTTAGTGTAGATTTACACTTAATTGTGAGTATCTACTAAAATCGATAACTCGACCCTAGTTTATGCAATATGTATATGCAAAATATAATAAATATTTCATTTAGTTTGGAAGTTTCTTCAATAAAGGGTGAGTAATCTTATATACCGCTAATAGTAATAGAACAATCTAATTATCACACTTTCTGACTGAAACCGCGATAAAATTCATGCAATTTCCAAACAATTACGCCAGCTTTCATGATCATACAGTTATAGATAACGCCTTGCTCGTGAGAACCACCTAATCTAAAGGCGCATACGGTGTAACCAACGACGCCCGCAGCCAGAGTCGTAGTAGGTTATCAGAGACCTAATTAAGAGTCAAAAAAAAAACAAACGCATTATAATCAGCCCGATGAAAATAAGCGAATCCTCCATTTTTTTACAGCGCGGTATGTAACCTTAAAAAAATTAGACTAAATTAAAAACAGCCCCACCACACAAAACGCGGGTTCAACCGTCGCTGGTCAGTTCGATTCGTGATAATGGCGCATGAAACTGTGCCGAAATATTGGGACACAATTATATTAAAAAAATTAAAATTAAAATGAACTTTATTGAGGAGATAACTTATAAGAAAAAACTGTACTAGTTCCCAAAAAATTTTGTAAATAATCAAACTTGAAAATGTTCAAATAGGCAACACAATATTATCTTATTTGATCCTAGAGGCGGCACTGCTGCCTGTGCTGACGCCTACTTTCCCTCGTTTCGGAATAAAGCAACTATAAGATATTATCAGCACTCCTCTCACGTCCGAGTGACTAATTGCCACGCTCATCCACCGTGAAATTATATTTAAACACATATAGCGCAAAACAATCAACTGCGATTACGCTATCAAATATTTAGGCGATCCAGAACAAATTAGAATGAATAGTGACTAAATTAATAACTAATGTACATTCATTTATTTAATATAATATTTAAAAATAGCACCTCAGCGCAGCAATCTGGTTAAATTTTCCAAATCCAGTATTCTGAATTAGGAAATAATTTATGTATTGCGATACAAAAAAAATTATATTTTACAATCGGAATAATTCGAACTATAAAGTTTTGTCCGAGACCAAAACGGTATAAGCTATTCCACAATATGCAAATCCCTACACTCCTAGAGTGTTACCAATCGGCGATTGGACATTCTAAAAGTTCTATCTACTGCTCGATATAATTGGAGCCTGAGAACTGCAGTTTAATTGTCTGACACGTGTTATTACGTTACCCTAATGCGTAGGCTGCATAGCAATGCAGTCAAGGAGGCGTTTACCCTATATTTCTATGTGCATACTTATGAGGGTAATTCGCGTGCATTCTCGATCGGTGCTTGGCTTCGAGTAATGACTCTTTCCTGCTTTCTTTTCTTTTTGCTACTACAATGTTGTTGAAGTACGACCTAGAATTTGATTTATTACTTACTCTATGAACAGTCATTGTGTAAGTTAGAACAAAATAAATCACATCGTCTAGGTACTACTCTATTTTTATGGTTGACAAGGAGTGCTCCCTGGAAAAGCTTAAAAACGGTATATATGGTCAAGATTATGAATTGATCAGTATAAAAGGTATCAGTATAACTTCCTTCTGCGGTCGACAAAGTTTCAACATAGGGTCCTTTAAAAAACGGGGTTATCTTTCCCTGAAAGGCCGGCAGCGCGGCAGCATCGCCTCTGGTGTTGCAGGTGTTCGTGTGCGACAGTAAACACTTCCAATCAGGTGGCCCGTCTGAAAAAAAGCGAACGGGGAATACCACTATGCTATAGAAATAAACCACCAGCTTTACCAACTCGGCTGAAATAACAGTGGTACTTTTTTCTTGTCTCTAAAAATGCCATCGCAATGAACCATGATTGAGATGGTGGGAAAGAACATTTGGCTTTAGGTCGACAAAAATAGAAGGGAAAGGTAGCCTGTACTGTGAAATAATACACACTGAAAATAATAAATAATTATGAAATTCTCTTTCAAATGAGATTGTGATTGTTAGATGACCGTAAACTGCCGCGGGTTACGAATAAGTACATGACAAGTTCAATAATTGGACTCGTTAATTATCAACAGCACTAACGAATCTGTCGGACGTGCACTATTTATGTTTCCTTTCCTCAGTCGCACTGTAAATACGTATAATTTTCTACTGTTACTATGGCACATGGAGACTAGAAATATTTACTAAAATCGCGCAAGTTTAAATTGATGGCTTGAACGATAAAGGTTTGTTAGAAAAGCGACGAGCATTTTTTTTATACAACATATTGATGTATCCCACCTTATGTTAAGTGGTAACCATCGCCTATAAAAAAGTCTTATAGGTCGCGCTTGTTAGGAACGTGCCCTACGATGCAAACAGATACAGTAAACAGATAGCGTAAGTTGTATTATTTAATAGAAAACTAACAGTTTTTCTATCCTTCAGTAAAACGTTGCAAGTTAATTTACCTCTGTAAGTATTCTTTAGAAGCATTTCTGGATGTTTCCAACTAATAAATAACTTTTTCATCTTAATTGTTGTATAATTTTAGTGTTATGTGCTATTCAAAGCCTTATAACTTGGTTTCGAAGTGCCAAAGCATGTTCCGAGAGCTGTTACTTGTAAATATTTAGCCCAGAAGCGTCTGGCATGCCCTTGTCTTATCTCTCTATCGGTACATTTCACGGGCACCGACTTACAGGATGCAGCCGTAAAAAACGATTAGAAAGTGGCACCGAACTAGCTTCCTGAAAGGTACGCAATCGCTTTGTTTATTTATTTACATCTGTCGACGTTGGCACGTGGTATCGCAGCAGAGATAACGAACACAGAACACACCCAGTAAATAACCTGAGCTTTGATAGGTGTAACTATCAGTATCTTCATCAGCCTGTAAAAGTCCACTACTATAGGACATAGGCCTATATGTTTCCAGAAGTAACATGGTCGCCATACGAGAACCTTTATTCGCTAACGGTTGTTGGATATGAGCCTATCCTAATATGCCCTAGCACATTTGACATGTAAATTTATGTTAGGTCTGGAGATGCTGCTAGTTCCCTAGTTGACTCCCTTAGTCGCCTCTTACAACAGCCATACTAAGTAATGGACGGGTCCGTTTTAAGGCCGGGACATCTACGACCAACCATAGGCACTTATGTAGGCGTAGGACTATTTACTTGTCTTTATTTATTTAATATCTTAACCTATCTTTAATCTCAACACCAAACAATCTTTGTGCTGACTGACTGACATATAGACAACGCACAACCTAAACCGCTAGTCGTAGGAGAGTTTTCAGAGTTTGTCTTGGTGCGTAGAGGTGTGCCAAAAAATTCCCGAAACTCAACCCCTACCTAATAAAATTCTACCCGGGGGTCCAGCGGGGATTGAAGTTTGTATGAAAATTACGCGGACAAAGACGCGCGCGTTTTCGCTACAGAGGTGTATGTTATTATAGGATAAAACACGTAAATCAGCCGTCGGCAGTCGCGTGCGCGGTATAGGTTCGGCAGGTGATGTTGCCGCTTATCTGCTAATTTATAAGCACCCGACTCCTGTTCTCCCACACAATATTATTCATTTCGACACAACGCAAACGAGCTCGCTAAATATAGAGAGCTGCATTCCTTGAAGCGCCTTGTTCTCACTGTCGAATTGTTTTATTATCCCTTTTTAGGGTTGCAGATAGAATGGCGAAAACGAATCCTTGATAATTTCGCTATACTGCATGTTCGTGTGTTAAACTTACCAACCACAACAAAGATGCTTGAATTTTTGCTCGAGTAAATTAATCCGTATCAACTTTCTATCGAAATCTAAAAAGACATGCACAGGGTTTAAGAAGTTTATATATATTCATAGTGGTTGAACTAAAAAATATTGTTTCTTTCACCATCCTCCGTTACACGTATGGATTAAATAGATCCCCATTGACTGAAGACAAACATTTGTGTTACATTATGTTTGTTCTCTGCCAGGGTGTTATATGTATTCTAGGTTTGTATTTACAAAAAAAAGGATATAAGTATTCTATCAGTCATCTGATTCCCATAGTACAAGCTATGCTTAGTTTAAGGCTGGATGATTTTGTGTAACAAAATGACTACAAATATTTATTTAATAAATGCCAGCTTGACAAGATCTTGGGCAGTATTCTTGTAAATTCTGTTAAATGGCACTTGTTACTCCAGTGGTCGAGGAAGCTGGTCTGCATGCCGGTCTATTTAGAGTTTATTGTTGTTGGACTTGAAGGTGATGTCACCGGCCCATGCCGTCATCTGGGGGGCCCGATTTGGAATCTTTACGATCGACACCTCCACAGCCCGCGGTTCATTCACCGCGAATGTGAATGTCATTGTCAACTCAGATTTATCTATTTGTAATCTCGTGAGCATCCTGAATTGATGACGTCTTTGTCTCGGCGCCGAGGCTAAAGAGCCGCTAACTTTTATCTGTTCAGTCAAACATGGCTCTACCCTCGAAACTTATGAAACAAAAGATAGCAACTGACTGCATAGCGAAATGAGATGGCATTAATATTTCCGCTTTGATCAACTGAACTGGCTTGTTGGTGGTTCTGTAAATTGTTAAGGATGTGATATGTTTTATGGCACTTGAGGTGTGGATGCGTGAAGGTCGCAGGCTTATAAATGCTTGGATTTCTTTTCCGCCTAGCGCACTAGGAGGCTTTATATTCAAATGGGCTACTGATTATTATATGCATGAGCTAGTGACATAATAGTGGATGTTATTATGTCACATCAGAAACATTGTTGTTAACCTTGAGCTAGTGAGCCATTAGGAAGCGCCAAATATACATGAAACCCATCGTGTCTTGTTGAAACGTGTCTTATTTTTGTAGGTATTTATTATTGCGATATATAGTGTAATACCTTCTAAATAATTTTTAATTAGGTACAAAGAAAATTTACAAGCTTTATAATTATTGGTATGTACAAAATACGTGAAACAGTTGGGCTATCTACAGATCGTTGCAAATAATCTATAGGTAGCTCAATTGACTGTTGAGCTTCTAAATTACCTGTTACATTTATTTATTTCAATATTTGGTTAAGATTTCTAGCTGGATGATTTCTATAAGACCTCTCCATCACGTGAATGTTGAGATCGCACGCAGGAATGGGCAGCAACGTTTTCTGAGTACACTAACACGGCGATCACCAATCTGTCTGCGAAGCATGGTGACTACGGCATATACCCCAAAATATAAGGGATGCACATGCCCATCACAAGATTAAACCAATTCAGAGATTCAGTAAATAGTAAACTGATACCCGTCGGCGTGTCATCGTGCCGTTTGCAGTTTCGTACGATCATCGTAAGGGGAGCTTTAGTAACGCCTTTAGAACGATTCTTAATTATCTGATAAAATAAGACATTTAACCCTTTACCAACCATCAGCGTAAACAAACCCATTGTGGCCACAGGTGCGTGTGAACCCAGCGCCGTGAAATCACTGTAAATTTGCTTCGGTGTGGTCTAAGAAAAAAATATTACGATTTCACGAACCATCAACCCCCGCCGACGATTCGGCACGGAGACCTCTGAACGCCATCATCATTTACCTCCCCAGAACATGAAGGGTTAAGCCAGTTTTTGTCAATCAAAACCTCCAAAACATCAAGAGGTCGAAGAAAAACGAGCCGATGCTGTTTCAATGGTGAGCATTTTTAAAAACCTTTTTATTTCTTACCCGCATTTTACAAGTCGAAACCGTAATAATTATAGTTCAAGTTTATATTGTACAGTATTGAACTATAATATTTGGCCTACTTGTACATAAGTGTAAAAGTTGTATGTACATATTGTACACTCTACGATTTGGTTTTTGTGTAGATTCCTAGATATTTTCAAAATATATTTGAGTCAATCTGATTTCTCAATTCATTTTTTACCATGCATACTCAAAAAACAAATCACAATCAGAAACGGAATCAAAAAGTGGCGCCAGGGACTGACGCCACAAGCGCGAGATATAATCGCTCGTTTGTTGAATTTTTGCATCTTTTAATGTTTTCAGCTATATGAAATCGTTTAATTTAGTATAGGATGTTTAAAACAATGATCATTGTGAATACTTCTAATCGCGTTCAGCCAGGTTAAGATGTGTAACGTGAGATATGTCGCGCTTGAAATGAGATATTTTGTTTATTGGTGCACATTTTAGAGTTTATAATACAGAGAAGTTAAACAATAACGATAAGCCTTAACTTGACAGAACGACATCGGTTTTTTAGCACTGCCACATAGAATAAGGAGCACTGCCATGCTTACACAGGTAAATTTGCTTTTTTTTCTGACTCAATTGAACTAAATACTATTTAATTAGTTCCACTTGACATTGGCAAAATTGACTGTTACATGACAGACATGTGCGATAGATAAGAAGAAGAGTATTTTGGATTCGTTTTCTGTCATCTTTGGAAGCAACATTGTATTTTCATTTTAATTGTTTTTCTAGTGTTATTTTAAGTTCTGATGGGTAATTTTGGTGGTATTTTAACCATCATTACTTGAGATTTTAGCACAAGTGTGAACAATAGAAATGAAAGTGTGTTATGAGGTATCCTGATTTGAACAAAAATGTTTCCCTTTGGTTTTGAAGAAAAACGCCATCTTTTTCTTCAAAACCGATGACGCAGACTTTACTTTTTTTACCGACTCGACTTGACTAAAAAGAATTTATTCAACCCACTTGACATTGGCAAAATTGTTCGCAAGACGGACAGATGCCACAAAAAAAAAGAGTATTTTGTCGCGTTGCACATCTTAGCTCTGCTGGTATATTTCAGTGCGAAGTGTTTAGTTCTGAGGTTTAGTTTCAGAGCTACCTTTCATCACTCCTGCCTAAAAAAATCAAAACAATCAAGAGCAGGATCAATCGGGCCCGTCGGGCGCCAAGATCGCAAGATACCCTCCACTAGAACAGTAATCGTCAATAAAATCTCAATTTAGATGGCAGCGATACGAGTGAGTTACGGACGGACATCGCACAGAACACGAAAACTTACTTGACGATGGAATGCAAGACAGGACCCGCTAACGAATTGGGCACTCATACTGTTTTTTTCCTGGAGCGATATAATTTATAAGGATTTAGAGGCGTTATGTTTGTTTTACTTTTGGACCTTTAAAATATAAAATATAAGACATGACCTTTCTGATTTACCGAAAAGCTTTTTATAAAGTTACGAGAAATATGGTAGGATACTTTTTTATATCTAAGTAGGTATAACCTAGATCTTAATAACACCAAAAGTCTGGAGATTATTTTAAGCATCACCACACAAAAATAAAGAATTCAGTTCAAGTCGATTATTTTACATTATAAGTCTACACACAGCTACATCATCATCTTTACATAATCTTACACTAGCGAAACGCGCGCGACCTCGTCTGCGTGAAAAGAAGAAACTTGTGTACTAAGAAAGAAATTCCCGAAATTCATCTCTTATACGGATACCTACAGCGGGACTAAGTAGTCCTCTACACACCAAGACGAATATACCCTGAAAATTTCAACTGTACTAATTTCTACAGTTTGAAAATGTGCAACTGGTATAGGTATAACAATAAATAGATATAGAATTAGAATACAATTTACAAATACCGCGTGTATCAATTTCAATTGATGAACGAATAGTTCTTAGCTAAACTAAAACTAGTATAAGTAGAGCAGGTTCGCCTGGATTACCTTGACCCACAACAAACCTGAAATCCTACTTTTCAAGTGCTACGCGTCTACGACGGTACCACGATGCGTCACAGGGCCCATCCGTGTGAGTCAGTCAGTAAGTCAAGTTTTTATTTTTCAAGCTGTTAGTTTGGAAAATAGAAGTTTCGATGTCAGACCGGTGTGTTTTTGACTCAAAGATTAATTTATTTATTAAAATCTTCACCTGACTGGTTAATCTCGGCGCCGGTTCTGACGTCCCTGTTGTTTAATTTCACTATCCAACTTTGTTATATATAAAGTATTATTATTATATATAAAGTATAGGTCTATAAACTATAATACTACCTAGTTTATAGACCTATACTTTATATATAATAATAATAAACAATTTGGATCCCATTATTAGTGTTAATTAAATAGTATACGTTTCAAAACTTTCAATTTCTAAGATCTACTGAATTTTATATTTAACCCTGCTTGAAGAACGACTATGGCCGATGGAGCCAAACTATTGAAGTCAATCGACTTAGTTTCACGAAAACGTAGATGAAAATACTGCGGACGCCTACATATACTGTTATTTTCTGTTGTTGACAGCACTAAACTGTCGTCATCTCTTTTCTAACAAGTAGAACAACAAAGTCCAATATCATTTTAGTGAGTTTGTGAACACGCAACAACAGAATCGGCATCATTGCCACCTGAAACCTGAAACGCTTCTCGTATAGTGTAAAGGCTGGACGAGTACGCTAGTCGCGCCACCCGGATTAACGCCGGCTTCACTCCTCCATCAGAGGCACGCCTACGCCTATTTATTACTCAACTTTTAGCCTTTTTTCGTCCCACCCCACTGGCCAGTCATAGATAAGAAGGACGTCAAAGTGGGCATTTAAAAATAAATTTGTCGAAAGTGATAAATGATAGATATAACTTTTATTATTTCAAATTAAATTAACGATCCGAACTGACTATACCTTTTCTCACATTAGGGACCTTCTAGTATCTAAAACTAGTATAAGTAGAGCAGGTTCGCCTGGATTACCTTGACCCACAACAAACCTGAAATCCTACTTTTCAAGTGCTACGCGTCTACGACGGTACCACGATGCGTCACAGGGCCCATCCGTGTGAGTCAGTCAGTAAGTCAAGTTTTTATTTTTCAAGCTGTTAGTTTGGAAAATAGAAGTTTCGATGTCAGACCGGTGTGTTTTTGACTCAAAGATTAATTTATTTATTAAAATCTTCACCTGACTGGTTAATCTCGGCGCCGGTTCTGACGTCCCTGTTGTTTAATTTCACTATCCAACTTTGTTATATATAAAGTATTATTATTATATATAAAGTATAGGTCTATAAACTATAATACTACCTAGTTTATAGACCTATACTTTATATATAATAATAATAAACAATTTGGATCCCATTATTAGTGTTAATTAAATAGTATACGTTTCAAAACTTTCAATTTCTAAGATCTACTGAATTTTATATTTAACCCTGCTTGAAGAACGACTATGGCCGATGGAGCCAAACTATTGAAGTCAATCGACTTAGTTTCACGAAAACGTAGATGAAAATACTGCGGACGCCTACATATACTGTTATTTTCTGTTGTTGACAGCACTAAACTGTCGTCATCTCTTTTCTAACAAGTAGAACAACAAAGTTCAATATCATTTTAGTGAGTTTGTGAACACGCAACAACAGAATCGGCATCATTGCCACCTGAAACCTGAAACGCTTCTCGTATAGTGTAAAGGCTGGACGAGTACGCTAGTCGCGCCACCCGGATTAACGCCGGCTTCACTCCTCCATCAGAGGCACGCCTACGCCTATTTATTACTCAACTTTTAGCCTTTTTTCGTCCCACCCCACTGGCCAGTCATAGATAAGAAGGACGTCAAAGTGGGCATTTAAAAATAAATTTGTCGAAAGTGATAAATGATAGATATAACTTTTATTATTTCAAATTAAATTAACGATCCGAACTGACTATACCTTTTCTCACATTAGGGACCTTATCTCGAATGATTGCTTCTATTACCTGCAGAGCGGACACACAGGCGGACACGTTGTTTTGTTCAGAGATAAAGAGATTAATGCGTAAAGCAATTAATTTTGATTGAGGTGTGTTTTATTAAGTAATTGTTTTTGTTCCCAATGTAGATTTGAAACGCTTCATGTTCTGATTTGTACACAATAAAGTTTTTCAGGCGTGTTGAGATTCGTTCGGTTTGACACTTATTATAGACAGTACTTAGATACATACTCTCGCAGTAATTCAAAGAAAATAAGAGGCACAAAACTTCGCTTAGATAATTATCATCAGCTTGAAAAAATCCATTACTGGACAAAGGCTTCCCCATACTTACGTTCCCAGGAAGAACTATTTTCCGCCATCCCGCGATCCGTCCTATGTCATCGGTTCATCGGATGAGAGGGTGTCCCCCCTTCCGATTCACCTCGTCTTCCAGTTGGTGTTCGCTATTTGAGAACCTTTCTCCCCAGTCTGTTTTACGAGCTCTATTGCATGCTCATTACCCTTTTCATCTGGAGGCTTTGCGGTATGTGTGAAGGTGTGTGGCGTAGTTTAACTGAACAAGAAACTTATAAATTTATTAGTTTTATAAATCGCAAAGATTTTATATAATTCCAAAACTTTTGTCCCCGAGTGCGATTTGATCCAACGTCGTGTAGGATTAGGCTTACGGTGGCGCACGTGGTTAACACATCTCCGTAACAAGGGCAGGGTTTTAAGTTGAAATTCCACTCGGAGGCATAACTTTTAGGATAATACAGAATGTTAGGTTACTAGATAAAAAATGTAGGTAGATTTTTATAGTTCAAAGCCCAAAGGTACGTCTGATGTGAATCGTTCCCACCGCTTGGCTGGCTTTAATACATTTTCCGTGTTCCAGTTAGCACCCTATAAATTGATTAAGGGTCAACACGTCAGCGGCGACGGTCAAAAGTTTTTTGTAGAGCGAGACAGGTAACACAGCTTAAAGTGAAGACAGCCGCCTACCGTGAGCTCTTATTAGTACGATTGTTAACTAAAAGATTGTTGTCAAAAAGGACGCCAATATTGATATTGCGTTCGTGCTTGACAGATGTCCGATTCTGGATTTGTACGAAAATGCCCTCGTATCCATTGTTCGGGTCTGTTCGGGCTGAGTTCACGGTACAGATAATAAGACAAACAAACTGTCAAGCTCACGGTTACCCTACTTGTTTTATTAGATCGAAGCCATCGAAACTGTCTGAGTTTGTCACCATTTTTGTTAGACACGGTAGTAAATAACAGCAAACAGATTCAACTATACCGACAATATTTATGTCTTCGTTTTGTTTATAAGTGAGTATTAGTAGTGTAAAATGAAACCTTGCTAGTGAGTATGTGGAGTGGTCGAGCTGTTCTTTATAAGCTGTGCACCTAAGTTACTGCTGCTATTTTAGGGTTAAATAGTTTTTATCAAAGTCAAGTGACGTTTTTTTTATCTGCTATCGTATAATCATTGATAGAGTCTAGTGAAAATGTCATTAGTGTTACTAAACCGACTAAAAATAATAAACACTTTTTATACCAATTATACCTTACCAAGTACATATGCCAGCGGTGAGTATACATTTATGTTCATACGCTTGGAAGCGATTCTATTTATATTTAGCTAAGAAATTAATTAGTATACATAATAATGTAGGTATACCACGACAGTATACCACGTGACATTGCGATAACTTTGTCAATTCTATAAATTTTGAACTTTTCTACTATATATTTTCTATACCTCACCATAAATTAGAAGCGTCAGATATCAGATACTAAACAAATATCGCTAATAGAATATAACTTACCGCGCCGGAAAAGTAATCTATACCAATTATAAGAATCTTTGTCCTGACTGACTGACACAGTAGACAACGCACAGTCTAAACCGCTGATCATACTAAGAAAAGAATTCTTAAAATTCAACCCCTAAACGGGTACAGCGGGGGTTGAAATTTGTAAGAAAATAACTTCGCGGGGATAAAATCGCGTGCATTTCCACTACTTAGTTATGCAAGTGAAATGAACTATACCAACTTCAACGCCCGCTGCGCTTTTCAGGATTGAATTTAAAAAAATCCTTTCAAAGAACACCCCCTCGCATCAAGTCAAATATACCCTGAAATTGTCAAGTCTCTACAACCAGTGGTTTAGTCTGTGCACTGCCCATAAATTACATGCTAGTCAGTCAGGACAAATATTCTTTTAAACGTAGATATTTGGAGTTGTTTATTTATGGACTTTAGCGACATTTAGCTACCGTATCAGGAAAATGGGGTGAGGTGAACTAATTTCCTATAGGAAATTGCGCCACCAACCAGCTGCGATTACCTTAAAAGCATGTTCCAGTCATCTTTATAACATAAATCACTTTGAAGCTATCATTACCATATTCTTAGAAATAGAAGCCATTTTCACATAAAAAGAAAAATACGCTAAGTTAAATACTTAACACAATGGTTTTAAAATGTTAAACACGTTTTAAAAATTGCTCAAAATTGGTTCTGCCACTGTTTCTCATCAGCCTCCAACGGCAAAACTTTCAGCACTATTATGGTTAATATTTACATATTAGGAGTGAGGCTTTTTGTGAAGTGTTCGTTTGGGGAAGTATTACGACCATGCCTATTTCTACCGCTAAGCAGCTTGCGGTGTTCGGGTTTGAAGGATGTGGATGCCGGTGAAATTTCTATGTGGTGGTGCACTTGAGCTGGTTGATGTAATGCATCATAGGGCAGATCAGCTTGTTGAAGACAATCAGTGATAGGGCGTATATTTTTATGTGATCCCTGATGGAACAAGCATATATATCCGCCTGATGCTAAGTAATTACTACCACCTATAACATAGCACAGCCTCGCGTTCGCAAGGAACGTGCCCTACAATCTACTGCTCTGCGTCCATCAACCTGAGGCACACAGATGTTAAGCCACCGGCACCCACATCCTTCTAACCGGAACACAGCAAGCTCTTGGCGCTATATTGTACAATGTTTAAATCTATAACATTTAAAAGTAATGGGGTAGGTGCTTGAAGGGCGAAGTAGGTATTTGTAATGCAAATAAACATGCATACCATATGTCACACACAATATAGCCCGTGGCAATGGCAATGAAGTCAGTCAGTAATTTAGTTTAGTTCGGTGCATTTCGAATAAAAAAGCGTGAGGTGACAATATAAATAACAATTTGGCCCACCCCGTTTGTATGGACGCAGTTAGGCATGATACTGGGTGCCACTGACTCTTACCATTTTTTTACATAAACCATGAATTAATTGATCCGTACCGTAAACAAGGAAACAGGCTATGTAATGATTTGACCAAAAAATGTGAATAGGTACTTTTGATTCCTGTTGGAAAATTCCAGTAACCCTAAACAAAAATGCTAGGGTTATCAATAAAAAAATTCAAGTATCTTTTTATACATTCTGCCTGCCCGTATACTATAGTATTTCTCTACATAGTTCTTTTGCTCGATTATTTTGCTCGACTTAAAAAACCCAGTAACTCAACGCTTGCTACAAGTATATTACAAAAATCGTTTGGACGGATCGTGATTTCAAGGGATGACAAAATTAGCTTCCCTTCTCTACATTGAAAAGTATGTAGAGTCTAGTCTAGAGTCGTCAATAAAAACCCCAATTGGTTCAGTAATTCAGGAGTAACCGGTTCATTTGTAAATCCATAAAACAACAAGTCGAACGATATACCGACGAACCGCGCCGGCAAAGACAAACGCTTGCTATATGAATGTGGCCACAGTTCGCCCGGATTAGCATAATAATGCTGCATCAGAACGCCTACGAGCCACAATGTCCCTCGTTGTCTCTTTATACGTCGAATTTAATTTTGATTTACGGCCATACACACAATAAGTAAAACATTTTTTGAAATGCATATGAGATGAAGCGACACACGTCATCGGTGCCAGCGCACCTTTCTTGAGATCATTGTACCTATCCTTCCACCACCCTAACTGGAACCAGGGAATTCTTGTAACGAAATATCGTCAAATTCAAGTTTCGATCGTGTTAATTTTCTTACGTCATTTCGTTCGAATGTGTTTCATTTCGAAACTGACATCTCAGACAGTCCCAATTTTGACAATCAAATTCTCTTCATCTCCATCTCGTCTCATCTCCAAAAAGATACGAAAATTGTGCCTCTGATAATCTAAAAGTATACTTACTTTTGTATGACAAAACATCTATACCCATATCTTACCATCCATAGAAAAGCTTGAGCATGAGTGAGTACGGTAGTAAGAGATCTGAAAGGATATTTTACCGAACTTCTGACTACCTCCCTTAGACATGCTTAAAGAATCTTGACTTCTTGGTACACAAATGAGGGGGTATCTACCGCAACTGGGGATTCAATTCGTGAGGTTGTTTCTTTGCTGTTTTCTTAGGACTAAAGTCTTGAGCTTTCATTGTGAGTGAACCAAAACGTTAAAGTCCAACTTTACGAGGAAAAATGTGTGCGTAAAGCTATCAATAATCGAAGAATCAGGTAAACAAACCCTGTAAAATAACTTCATTAAAAGTTAAAGTACGGTCAATATTAATAAATCACAGAGGACATTATGAGGACTTAAAGTGCTTCTCAAGATTCCTTTATGCAAATACTGTATTTTTTATTTATTTTTTTAAACTTTATTTTTATTGGTTTAACTTAAAATATCACCTGAATAAATTAATTGGGGGTACGCTGGGATTTGTCATATCGAACCTTAATGTGATAAATGAGGGTTAATAAGATCATTTAATTATCTAAACAGCTCACGAATAAAATAAATTAAAGATTATTTTTATGGGACTGTTATTGTTTCGTTTTCTGAATTTATAAAAGGCGTATTATATGCGTCAGTTTCGGGAATACTAACTACTACAAAATATATGACTGCTTTTTGTACGCAAATAATATTTGGCCGCTGTATTCAGCACTAAGAGATCTGATAGTAGGTACCTAGCGTAGGGGGGGAGGGAGTGCAAATAACATCTATGTACCCCAGCTAGTCTCGCCTGCACGTGGTCCCCCTGCTGATTAACAGAAGAGCTAGAAGCAGAGAAGGAAATCTTGAAAGAAACCCGGCTCGGTGCCAGCCGTTATGCACCTGCAACCGAACCGACACCGCATGTACTGACTTGTCTTTCCTGTGGGTCCTGTCGGCAAGGTCGAGAGGATAGCGTGGGTTCCTGGGAAGGCCTGCGTTATCAAAAGTAGTCCCAGGCAGTGTGGTGTCAGTGGAGAGGACACTTCACCCATCTCAGTTTGCTGGGGTGGATAACAACACGGGGAGTGGCAGTGACCGGTTATAAGGCAGCGCAGATAGACGTAAGCGCGTCCGCCAGGGGTCACTCTCGTCAGTGGGAGGGTCCATCGTAGGCCCATTGATTAGTTAACGCCCGCTTCAAGCCGGGCAGCCCCCGGCCAGTAAGTTACTAGTCCGTCTCGGTGCTGTCTTGTTCCCCTTGGGTGGAGGGAACACTAGGATAATAACTAGACAGTCGGTGCCGTTATGAGTTTCACCTGCGACTAACATAAAGAAAAATAAAAACTCCTTCAAAATAACAACTGCCATGCGATTAGCGACATGGAATGTCCGGACTATGAGGACAGGCTTCCCGGACATCAGTGGTAGCCCTAATTGCGACGAACATCTTCGCAAAACCGCCGTTATAGACACGGAGCTGTCAAAATTAAACGTTATGATTTCTGCCTTACAGGAAACTAGGCTGGCAGATGAAGGTTCTCTTCGTGAACATAATTTCACGTTTTTCTGGAAGGGAAAAAGCTCTGCAGAACATCGTGAGCATGGAGTTGGATTTGCGATTCGTAATGAGTTGCTTAGCTCTATTGAAGGTCCACAAGGCATTTCTGAACGCATTATGGTGCTACGGATGCTGACAACCTGTGGTTACGTCACCATCATCTCTCTTTACGCACCCACACTTACGTCGTCAGTGGAATCCAAAGATCTTTTCTATGACCAGCTTAACAGAACACTGAAAACGGTATGTTCTAGTGATCGCCTTATAATCTTAGGTGACCTCAATTCACGGGTAGGACAGGACGCAGTGGCCTGGCCAGATTGTTTAGGTAATCACGGTATTGGAAAACTCAATGAGAACGGTCAGCGGCTCTTAGAGTTTTGCTCACAAAACCAATTGTGTGTCACTAACACTTATTTCAAAGGGAAAAACATCCGCAAAGTATCTTGGAAACATCCTCGGTCAGGTCACTGGCATCAACTTGATCTTGTTCTAACAAAAAGGAAAGACTTGAAAGACATCCGTCATACGAGGTCTTTCCACAGTGCCGATTGCACCACGGACCATTCTCTTGTTATGACTACTGTTTGTTTAAAGCCCAAGAAATTACATACATCTCGTCCTACAGGAATTAAAAAGATTGATCTTACCAAAACCAAAAACGAAGACCTTGTTAATAAATTCAAGAATTCTATCCTTGACAAAATGGACACCTGGGATCCAAATGTAATATCTGCTAGCGAGGAATGGTCAAATGTCAAAAAACTTTTAACTGAGACTGCCGCTGAAGTGTTTGGCTACAAGAAACCAGTATGTAAAGATTGGTTCCATGAAAACTTTAATTCTTTAAAACCACTGCTGGATTCTAAACGTGAAGCTGCTTTAAAACATCGCCTTAATCCATCTAACCAAACACGTACTGACCTAGGTTTGGCAAAGGCGGCACTGCAACGCAATTCCCGATATTATGCCAATTTGTATTGGGAAGAGCTGTGCCGGAGTATACAAGACTGCGCAACTACTGGACATTTCAGTGGTATGTATCAGGGAATTAGGAGAGCACTTGGTCCAGTTCCTAAAAAGACAGCGCCACTTAAGGAAAATAATGGCTCTATCATTACTGATGGTGAACGTCAGATGTGCCGTTGGGTGGAACATTACACCGAGCTATACTCCCGGCCGATAGATATACAGCCAGAAGCGGTGGACAAAATCCCTTTACTAGCATTGTGGGAAGAACTGGACGAAGAACCCTCTATACAAGAGTTTCATTTTGCTGTCAAGAAACTTAAATGTGGTAAAAGTCCTGGCGAAGACGGCATCGAAGCTGAACTAATTAAAGTGCCGTGTGTTTTACCTTTACTGCACAATCTAGTCGTAAAGTGTTGGCGCGAAGGATATGTACCTCAGGATATGCGTGACGCAAACATTATAACCCTGTATAAAGGGAAAGGAGACCGTGGTGACTGCAATTGTTACCGTGGAATCTCACTGTTGAGTATTGTGGGTAAACTGTTTGCTCGGCTCATCTTGAGCAAACTACAGAAACTCGCAAACCGCATATACCCTGAGTCACAGTGTGGATTCCGTGCTAAGCGCTCTACAACGGATATGATATTCAGTCTTCGCCAGATACAGGAAAAATGTAGGGAACAAAAAACACCCTTGTTCATAGCATTTGTCGACCTCAATAAAGCCTTCGATACAGTTAGTAGAGAAGGTCTTTACACGGCCTTACAGAGGATCGGGTGCCCTCCCAAATTACTAACTCTGATTAAATTATTCCATGATGATATGAAAGGCAAAGTAATTTTTAAAGGTGAAACATCTAAGCCATTTGAAATGAGGCGGGGAGTGCGTCAAGGCTGTGTTTTAGCACCCACGTTATTTGGAATATTCTTTTCATTGCTCTTGAAAGCTGCTTTTGGGGATACACAACAGGGTATTCACTTGCATACACGAACTGATGGCAAACTGTACAACATAGCTCTGCTTAAGTCCCAGCGTCATCGAAATGACTTATTTGTTGACAGTTTCTTATTTGCCGACGACGCAGCATTCATCGCGTCTACACCTCAAGAGCTTCAGAATATAATTGACCGATTTTCAGATGCGTGCAGACTGTTTTCTATGTCTGTGAACGGAAAAAAGACTGTTGTAATGGCGCAAGGTGTCATAGAACAGGCGGTCATCTTGCTTAACGGTGCACCCTTGGAAGTTGTGGATAGCTTTTGCTATCTTGGTTCATCGGTGTCGAGTAATCTCTCGATTGATGGAGAGATTGGTACGCGTATTGGCAAGGCCTCTACGATGTTTGGAAAGCTAAGTACAAGAGTATGGGACAACAAACACCTGTCCAATCGAACCAAGATATTGGTCTACCAAACGTGCATATTGAGCATACTCTTGTACGGAGCCGAGACCTGGACATCGTATGCCAAACAAGAACGGAGGATCAATAGCTTCCACATGCGCTGTCTTCGTAGGATATTGGGCATATCATGGCAAGATAAAATTACAAACGAGAACGTATTAGAAATGGCAAAATTACCAAGCCTCATGGCCATGCTTAAGCAAAGACGCTTGCGTTGGCTGGGGCATGTCCATCGCATGGATTTTTCTCGTCTACCGAGACAAATCCTTTTATCAGAAATAGCCGACGCCAAAAGACCTGTCGGTCGGCCGATGTTGCGTTTTAAGGACAGCCTAAAGCGAGACATGAAAACTTTTAAAATTGATTATTCCAATTGGGAGAGTGAGGCTGAAAATCGTGACGCTTGGAGAAAATCCGTAGCTGCCGGTGTTACCGCTCACGATAGCACCTGGCTTGACCATCTAGCGCAGAAAAGGGCTAAGCGTCACCAACGTGCCGAAAACCCAGCAACATCCCCAGGGTCCTTCGTTTGTCGAAATTGTGGTCGTGGCTGCCACTCCCGTATAGGTCTTTTTAGCCATGAGCAAAAGTGTTCAGTGCCTTCAAGGTGCTCTGTGACCTAACTGACGCCACCTAAATCATCTGGAATAGATGTTGAAGGCCAATGATGAGCGTATTTGGGGGTTAAAAGTGTGTTTTTTTTTCCTTTCGTAGATGGTGTGTCCCTTCTGCAAGATGATCATACCTACAGTTGTTAAAATATACCACTGCCATTAAATAGGATGTTTCAGTTTATTTTCTAAAAGTATTGATAAAAATGACGAGCAAAATCAAGCACGCTTCCAGTCATATACCGCGCGCGACTTCTTTCGCGTGAAGTTATCTTCATAGAAACTTCAACCCCCGCACTACACGTTTAGGAGTTGAATTACAGGTCATGAAAGGTCTCGATTAGGTATTCAAGATAGTTTTAACAACCTGTATAAGTATGTTGTTTTCTTGTTACTTGAATAATAGACACAGTAAAATGCATTCTAAAGTCAATCAAGCAAAATCTAAAGTAGGTAATCTACATCTTATCATTACGTAGAAGTAATATCGAGATAAAAATAATAGTTAAAATACTGTCTGTCCTTACTTAATTAGTAATGCTTCACTTTATCTAATCAAAATAAAACCAAATAACAAACGACAGTGCTCAGTGTTAATACGCATTTAAGATAATATATTTAACCATACAAAAATAAGTGTCCACCTAATAAATCGTGCCAGACCTTATCTCATTTCGGACGACAGTAAGGACCAGATAAGACCTTTCCGAAGGATTACCTAAAGAAAACTTAAAAGTTTGCGTTAGTTTTCCGACTGTATTTCTAAAGGTGAACGTTGCGTTTACCTGCTCTGCTGGTAGAGACTTGTGTGGTTTTGGTTCAGGCGCGATTCGAGTTTAATCGGTGTTGCATCTTAATTTAGTTGTCTTGTATAGTGGGAGTCGGTCGGCTCTGTGGGACATAACCTAACCCACTGTGAGGACCGCCGGCGCACTCCTGCGCCGTATTTATTACATGAGACGGTAAAAATATATTAGCCTAATTGTGTACGTGTCGGGTAAATGGAAGTTGATAAATATTTAACGTGTAGACTTTATTGAATTATGAGGAATTCAGTAGAGCTTACATTTTGTCAACAAGAGGTAAAGTAAAAGTTGGATAAAATAGGGACACTCACTCACCACATTGACAAACTCCTGAAAGGTGATAGCGTTGCTCGTTGCGTTCTGCGCCTTGTCTAGAAGAATCTGGAAAATCAAAATTAGGCGATTAGAAAACTGTTTATATACAGCTTATGAAAGAACTGTTTACTAACAGTTTTTTTATATAACTATTTGACGGAACAATTACATGGTTCATCGTCATAAGTTGACTACTTTTTTAGGGAAAATAACTCCACCTACCTCACGTTTATGATGCGACACTTGGGCTATGAAGTCGGGGTGTTGTAAAGTCTGTATGAAGTCGGGCCATGGGATCTCGCCAAACCCTTCGGGATCAAACTGTGAAAACAGATAAATGAGTTATAACGCCAACGCTTTGAACCGTGACCGTGGGTCCGAATCCAACTCGGTTCATAGTTTTTAATCTTTGTGATGTGTTGATAAACATGATGAAAAGAAAAAATAGCTTCCTCAGATCTTTTAGTACCATGTAGTAGGTACCGGATCAAGATTCTTTGAGAATCTCTAATGGGAGTAGTCAGAGCTACGTCCAAATATGATATTTGACACATAATTGCCCATATCTAACACTTGATATTGATATAAAACATTAAGTATGAAAGTAAGAAAATGTGAGAATTGATTTTGTCATGGATGTTCATCATCCATGACAAAATCAAAAACAAAATCAAACATCATTCATAGAATCGTCTTAAAGCTAGGTGATCTAAGGTGCCATCGCCAGTTCCTCGCGGCCAAGCCTAGAAGACCAGGCAAGAAACTGACAGCTTGGTTCCTACAGTTTTTTGTATGATACCTACACGTCCATACACCATCCTTATACTACCCCGTCACGGTTACGCACGTTCTACCAAATCCTAATATGCAGACATTTCACGTAGCACCCCAAACATCATAATCACACGCCACTTAAACTTCACACATGCCTAAAATAATACCATTTCTGAAAATAACAACAATAAAAAATAGCGCCCCTTGGAGACAACAGATTATCTCAATGGTCTACGTGCGTGAACATAGGACGTTTGATCCACGGCGCTACCGCTCTTTATCTGTACAACAAAAAACTTTAGACCCTACCTACCCCGCTTCTGTACATTTTAATCAGTCAAAGCCTTCTTTGAAATTTGTTTCCGAATCGTAAAAGTTGTTTTTGTGAGATAAAGGTGCTATACACCTGTGTTTTACAGATTAATGCTTTTTATTATTTTTTGAATCGTGTGTTTAATATTTTATTAGGCAAAAGGTACTCACGCGATCGAAAAGAAGGCGCCATTTCTGAAACAACCAAGTAAACAGTTTGACGTTATGTTTTCGGTTCAACGTGATTGACTCTACATTATTCTGAAACTGTCTGAAACAAAACATGTAGCGTCATCTATTGGTAACTTATTCCTTCGCAATTTTTTCACGGTTCATGCTGATCTTTTCCAATACTGCTAGACGCTCCTTCAACAGTTTATTAGTTTAAATAATGAACAAATGAGGAGTGCGAAGGAGGTAGTATTCCAGATCCTAGGTGATTCCCACAACACAAGTTTCATGTGCCTACTACCTAAGTACCATACTATACCATCTTCTGAAATTTTATTCCTGATATACCGTTTGTGTAACATCACAAAATACATAGACATGTCCGACCCATTGGCGTTCAATTACTTATGAAACTGTAAGGCTACTCACATCATGCATCAACTCCCTCCGTATTTCCGCCTCGTCCAATTCCGAACCGAGGTCCGTATGGTCTGTATCATACATCGGCTCCGCCGCACGGGACAGTGAGCCGAGGGAATCCCGCGCCGAGGCCAGGGATCCCGTGACCGTGGGTAGCACACCCGCTTCGATCCCGGACTCCATGGACGTGTTAGTCGACAGCATGGTGGCTGTGGTGACAGACAGGCGACCCTCATCTGTCCGACCACCCACCCAGACCGACATATCGGTTGCAACAGCATCCACACCACGACGAGGGTGCAATGACTTCAATAGCAATTCAGGTACCTAGTAGTTTTGAGTCTTGAGTTTTGAGATGTCTTTCTAATGTAGCTCTATTTTCAGAGCCAAGGAGCTCATGGAAATACCTATTTGGTCTATTTTGAAAAGTTGGTTTCAGTTCCGATCTTATTATGGATTTAAAAATATTCTTTCGTCGTCTTGCTCCTTAGACTTGATGAAAATGGACAGGTTTTCAAACTTGGACGCTATAGCTTTACTGGACCAAACGTGGATGGTAACAAAGTGGACAACATCTATACACTACCTAGTAACAAATATAAAATTGTATAGAATCAGAGACATATTCTATTAATTTAAGGCACCCTTTGTTAGTATTGCTTTGTTTGATCTGAAACAATAGATACTTGAGTTGAGTAATTGACATTTTTAAAAAATAAAGAAATGAACTCTTTCACTGAAAAAACGGTACGTTTCTAACGAACCTGCGAGGTAATGCTCTGTTATATCGTCAACAGAAATACCTACCTACATCATCCTATGAAAATTTCATCTCTAACTAGGTATCACGGTTCATGAGATCCAGCAAAATAAATATATGGCTGGTTGATAAACAAGAATTTAGTAAAATAATACATAGTATTAGGTACCTACTCTTAATGTTTTTGACTGTCAGACAAGTGGTATTCTTTAGGACCTTGTTGTAGGTAACTTTACACGTGTCTGGAGTATTCCGAATTGGTCTTATTACACCTGGTTTAGCAGATCTATTAGTATTTTTCATACCTAAAATGGAATAAGCTTCTTTCCACTTCTGGTAAATAAATTATTTTAAAAAAAATATTTAATAATTTCTCTAAATCTCTCTCTAAATAAGTTTGCCTAACGTTAAGGGTGAATAGCATGAACGGGTTTTAAAGCTTAGGTAATGCAATTCCGAGCACCGAGATAGGCAATCAGCTGAGGGAGGGAAACGTGAGCGAACAGAGCAGAGGGCTTCAACCCTCTTGACGTTACCATGGCAACGGACCGCAATTATATACCTACCCCACTTGGCACCATTCTCCGTTCGGTTGGCGCGACACGTGATTCTATCAGTGTGGAACCAGCTTTATATTAAAAATTTAAGCGCAAAATAAACTTGAGTGTTTGGTGCCTTCAAGGAAGTACCCACGTGGTTTTATGTAGCGTTACGGTAAATTATAAGTTAAATGATAATAAACACTGTTAAAAAATACCTATCTAAGTAATAGTATGTAGGTAGGTACTATAACTAACTCTCATGTTTTTAATGCACATGTCTTTCATGTTTTTAATGTCTGATACATTAGAATACTGAGAGAAAAATATACCTAAAAATATAATTCGTAGGTGGTAAGTAGAGTAGGTAAGTGGGTACATTCAATTAATAATCATACATTTTGTTTACACATTCCAACACCGGATGAAAACATCTCACAACACGAATGCACTCACCTTTAGGTAGAACTTTTCTCTATTTAGCCATAAGCTCACTTCACTATCATAAATGGGGGCCCACGTGTGGCGTCATTTCTCGAATTATCACTGGTTTCGTGTCAAAAACACATTAGGCCTAGCAACACGGTGGACATTGGGCTATACGTCAAAACACTTGGAACTCTAGTGAAAGTGATTGAGGCGTCCAGCGCATTTCGCGCATGCGTGTAGGTGAACCCTTAGCCATTCAAAACAGTAGGGATGCATAGAACTGGCTAGTCATGAAATATGCAGCATGTATGCGCCTGTGATGTTACATGTGGTGACCCCACCTCAGTAAGTTTTCTTTTCTGATGTGTTAGTATGGCCATAAAATAATATCTAAAAGGTACTCTACATAGTGATTTCTCCTAGAAGTAGGACGGGGAATTTGACAAAATGATTGCTTGCGCCTTGATTAAAAAGAATAGCAACTCTTACTGAACCAATTACAAATTGCTAACATAGCTAGATTCTTTATGTACCTACAATAAAGCTTGCATAATATGTACCTACCCACTTAGGACCTATAGTCTACCTATCTACTTATTTTTGGTCACAAAACCGCCTTTTAGAGCTAGGTACTAAAACAATAGGTACCTACCTACTTACTGACAAAACTACTACGCCACCGAGGGCTTTATTTTGCCTTGCAGCGCTGCAATGCCGGTTATCGGTGGCGACGGTGTCACTTCACTTATATTCTAGTCAGCATCAGACAGAAGCTGGAAAGTTTTTTGAATTCCACGCGGTTAATAATTTTTTTCTACGTTTCTCTGCTATAATCAATGCTTAAAATTTAGCGCCGTTATCAATACTAAACGATTTGGGCACCTAACTAATTATAATAATAGAAGCAGTTGCTTCTGTCAAATCAAAGAGTCAATAAGCCAATAAGTGTTGAATAAAAAAATAAAAACGAATTTTGAATGAAAAACACTTTGTTGTAGGTTTACCTACATCAGACAGATATACTTAATACCTACCTACAAAAAACATACCTCATCGCTCAGTGGCGATTTCTTCCAGGCAACCACAGAAAAGATACTTTGAAACTTAAATATTAAAAATAGTTTGTCAAAATAGGAGTAAAGTCAACTAAAACGGTTTGATAATGGACGGATCAATTTGTATGAAACTTTGAACATACTATGAATAACAATCATACTTTCTCAATCCCAGCAATAATTATACACATCCAGATGTGGCTTTGTATTTCTATAGAATGGGCCAGCAATCTTAGGCTTAGTTGACATTTTATTTTCTAAATTATTCAAATCCATCTCGCTAGGATAATTATCTATGTTATGTCTCTGCTCACTTTTTTTTAATGGATGGGTGTCTTTTGATGGACATATTTCCAAAGGAGAGTAGTTCTTCTCACTCTTGAATTTATGTGTCTCATTCCAGGACTGAGATTCTTGTTGTGATGGATTTAAGATAAAATTATTATCCAAATCCACACATGGCTTTTTGTAGAACGGGCCCATAATCTTCTTCTTTGTTGATATTCCACTTTCTATTTTAGATGGAACAATATTGCTAGGATTGTTTCTAAGATGTCTCTGCAGTTCACTCTCTGTAGATCTGTGGGTTCCATTGAATGGACATAATTCCTGTGTCTGAGTCCAGGACTGTGATTCTTCACGTGATGGGTTGTATGGGCTTAGGAAAGAATCATTGTCATCATCTGAATATGACTTAGAATAGTATTGGCTCGCAATCTTTGTTTTTGTTGATACAGTATCTGATTTATACAGAAACACTTTGGTAGGGCAGTTTATTACATGTGTCTGTAGCTCACTCTCTGGAAATCGGTGGGTGGCATTGAATGGGCATATTTCCAGAGTTGGGTATTGTTTCTCACACCTGACTAAGTGGGCCTGGATCCGGGAACGTAATACTTGATGGGATGGATTGTAAGGGCATCGAATGTATGGATTGTCCATCTGTAACCAATCCTATGTTTTTAAGATTATTTCCTTACCTATAAACTTATCTAATCTGTGCCTATAAGTACATAAGTGCAGATAGTTCCTTTTTAATCGTATATTGTTGACGTGATCTGCTTTCATACTGTGCCTACTTGTCAAGCCTAAAATCGGCCAAGTGCGAGTCGGACTCTCGTACAAAGGTTCCGTACCATTATCTGTAATAAAAACGGCAAAAAAATCTCATTTGTTGTATGAGCGCCCTTAAATATTTATTTTATTGTTTTTTTGTATTTGTTGTTATAGCGAATACAGAAATACATCATCAGCCTGGTGACAGACGGACAGACAGGCAGGCAGGCGGGCAGCGGATTCTGAATAGGTTCCCGTTCTACCCTTCGGGTGCGGAACCCTAAAAAGACCAACGTACGGACCAAAGAATAATTTTCTATCGAGGGAGACCTACCTCAAGACTCACTTTTCAACAGATGAGCTTCACCAACCAAGCAAGAATATTATAAATAAATGTAGGAGCGAAACTAGAACCACAGTAAAAATAACAGATTATATTTTATTTCTCTTTGATGAAGCTACCGACTAAGACTTTTATTTTTCATTTTCATTCAGCCACCAGCCTAACCTAAAAAAAAGATAGAAAATTGAAACTTGTTGAACGGGTGCCGTGATTACACAACCATGGAATACACAACCATGGAATACGCAGCCAGGAATTCGTGTACATTTTGGCATCCTATTCCATGGTCGTGTATTCCATGGTTGTGTTTTCCAGGCCGTACAAAATTTTGTACACCCTTGGAAAACACGACCATGGATTTGGATGCCAAATGGCTTCCAAATCCCAGGTCGTGATTTCCTTGACTGCGTATTCCATGGTCGTACATTCCCGACACGTGTTGGGAATGTACACCCTTGGAATACACGACCATGGAATTGGATGCCAAATGACGTCATAGCCTATGCTTCGTTTGCACTGACTCGAATTGACTTCAGCCGATGTAGTACAAGTGGGTAATTATGTCATTGTCACAATAATTACATAGTATAAATTCTCTCACTTTGTGAGTGAGTAAAGTGCGACGCGCGCTATAGTAAGCTGTGGTAAGTTGTACTAGAACGGTGTATCTTGCCTTTTTTTACGAGAACTGTGGTAAAGCAGCACAGAAAACTTTTAGCCATCTAATCTAGCTAGTTTGTTTTTGTTTTGTTCAAGATAGCGCTTTGAATCCTTCGAATATTATTGGAAATTAAACTACAGGCTTACCGGTTATGTTCATAATAATTTATGACTTTCTATTATCTACTTTTATTCATCAATTTTCTTCTTTATTTTTCAGTAATGCAGCAATTTGAAGAGTTTTCATAAACTTAAATTGTTGGAAACCACTGTTTGATGTGACAATATCAATAAACAAGACTCTAACTATTGGAAATGAAACTACAGGCTAACCGGTTATGTTCATAATAATTTATGACTTTCTATTATCTACTTTTATTCATCAATTTTCTTCTTTATTTTTCAGTAATGCAGCAATTTGAAGAGTTTTCATAAACTTAAATCGTTGGAAACTACTGTTTGATGTGACAATATCAATAAACAAGACTCTAACTATGGACTTGGGATCTTCCATTCATTCCATAAACCAACAACAACACCTTTGTACCTATATAGGTCATAATGGTAGCAGTGACAATGAAAGCTGCAATCAACCTTTGTATTCACATAACTTATTGTAATGATAATTAATTGAAGAAATTGTGGCAATTAATGCGGTATATACTTCAGAATCTGTGTGTAAAGTTTACAAAAATATGACTTATACAAAATTAAAAAAAATTACTAGGTAGGTACCTATTTTTGTAAGCATATTTAAAACCATTTTTTAAATTATTATTACTTATAAATTTTATTTTAGTTTATTTTACAAATGTATACCTTAATGTATTAAAATTACATCTATATAGATGTCACATAATTAAAATAAAATCACCTACCTACGTAATACTAAAAATAAAATAAAGGTGCTTAGTTATTCTAAACCCATAGTCACTTTCATCAATCTGCCTGGGATGGGATAATCAGGTCAGAAGAAAAACATTATGTAGGATACCGTTGCAGCTGTCTGAGTGCTTTATCACTTTCTTATCTATAATTGCGTGGACTCCATCCATTCCCTGCCTGTGCAGACATCCCCGAAGCACTGCAAAAGCGAGTCAGCCACATCAGCATCCTGGAGAAATGGTAATAATGATGAGACCTCTCCTCTGTCTACTCTAGATACAGACTACTTTTGCAGATCGCAAACACAATTATCTGATTTTCAAAAGAAGAAAAATAAAATAGGACTAGTAGGTACCTATATTGTATTATAAAAACGATGTGCGCAGTGCCAGTCTTCTCGAACCGTGAAGGAAAACATGGTGATCGTTTGTATTCTAGGAGTGATCCTTTAATACCAGCTGTGGACCTATATGTAATATAGGTAATTGAAACCTATAGATGTGCCCGCGACTTCACCCGCGCGGAATTTAACAAAAAAGTTTAGTTTTTTTTTCGTTTTTGCATTATACATATTTTAATGATTATTTATTTTCAGTTCTTCGTATTATCTTTATTGAAAAATAAGCCCGCGTGATAGAAGCGGTGGTAGGTAAGTGTCCGACGTGGCAACGCAGTGGTGGCATGCGCGTGGGTTGCGCGCGGTATTGGACAGTACTTGGACATTTTGGAATTTTTCTAAAATAAAAGCAGCCTGAGTTACTCCTTATTACATCAGCTATCTGCCAGTGAAAGTCCCGTCGAAATCGGTCCAGATGTTCCAGAGTTTAGCCGGAACAAACAGACAGGCAGACCGACAGACAGACAAAAAATGCTATTTTGGTATATGTACAGTACCTATATACATTCATATGCATGTAGTAAAAAAAAGGTTATTTTAATATTACAAACAGACACTTCAATTTTATTTATTTGTATAGAAGATATGCTTAGTTTGGGGCTAGATGATGTTGTAATTAATTTTTTAGCCTGTAAATAACGATTACCAGCTTACACTAACACTACCTACCCACATCAATATAGGTACCTAGGTAGTGTTTCTGGGTAACATACGAATTATAGTGTCCGTCAGAACAGCAGGTACCTAGCTCCAATCGTGTTTTCGATATTGCAAGCATTTAGTCAATTTCTCGACAGTTCATATTTTCATAATACTATACGGGTTCAAAATAAACCTTTGGTAAGCAAGCATCTTTGAAAGGCAAGCATGTCTATTTCGTCAGGTAGGTACCTACCTACTTACCTGTTTAAAGTATGTACAACTGCATTTATCTACCTGATTTCTCAACTAGGTAAGTAAAGACACCTACCATAATCTCTGTTTGATGTAAGACTGCAAGTAGGTAAGTAGGTACCTACCTTCCTAGGTAGGTAGGTACCATAACTAAAAATGTTTTTAAGTAAATACGAGCAGGTACCTATTAGCTTAGCGTAGGTACCTTCTACATTTAGAAGTAAAATTATTTTTTAATATTTTACAAGTAGGTACCTTTCTAGTCCATACGCAAAAGATAATATTCACAAGACGTACCTACCTAATTAGGTAAGTAACTAGACGCAGCAGCCAACTGCGTGTTGTAGGTACCTACTATCGCCACGAAGTTAGGCGGGCGGGGGGGGTTAACTGTTTATACCTACGTCCGGCGTCCCTGGAAACTAAGAATGCTTACAAAGTCTATACGCCTACTTTTAATACTCGGACGTGTCTCCGATTACTCCTTTCATAAACACCGAATATCAAAGGCCTAAACCACACCAGTTGGTACCTATTAAATAGCTTCTGAAGGATTTAGAAAATCGGTGTTCCACACGCTTTCTGAAGCTTTGTCGTTATTCCTTCCTCTAGTACAAGTCATAGTAATAATAATAATAATAATGCTGGACAATCCACACAGCATCATCTAGCCTCAAGCTAAGCAGAGCTCGTGTTATGAGTACTAGATGACTGATATATTAGATAGATAGATAACACTTTATTGTACACAAGGATAGCTTATTAATCTAGATTTTAAATAAAATAAATAAATAAATGTAATGTGGTACAATACATTACATACCTACCTACATAGATATTTTTTATCATACATAGAAAATACCCAGAACACCCGGAATAAATATTTGTCCCAAGGCGGGAATCGAACCCACAACCTCCTGCGTCGGAAGCTCATGCGCTTAGTCATAGTCATCCTTGTTCGCATTCGGCTAATACTTGTCACTCACTTATGTAGGTACCAAACGTAATCTACACGTACCTCTGACTACCCGTCAAGAATCTAAAGTAAGTAGGCTTGTACTAAAAGATGAGTGGGGATATCTACCGTGTTTGGGGATTAAAGTCGTGACGTTAAAGTACTACCTAACAAACTAAAACTAATTTAAATATAATAATTATTGTAAGTAGGCCCTACCTACTTATATTTGTTAAATATTTAATAAATAATTGGGTACAAAAGTTCGCGGCTTGTAGTAACCGAGTAAATCACGTCTAGGTAGGTATAATAATAATAATAATGCTGGACAATCCACAAAGCATCATCTAGCCCCAAGCTAAGCAAAGCTTGTGTTATGGGTACTAGATGACTGATATACTTAATACAATACATTACATACATATATATTTTTTATTATACATAGAAAATATCCAGAACGCCCGGAATAAATATTTGCAGATCGTACAAACATTTATCCCAAGGCGGGATAAATTGATCGACCGGCGGGGATTGTATAGGTATAGGTATCGGCACGGATTAAGAATGCTGACCTTGAATGCGCAGAAGTCGATTTTTGGGTCCGAGCGGCGGGGGACGTGAGGTGCACCGGGGGAAGCGGCCGGCACCTCATTGGTCAATCGGTCGTCCTTCCCCCGTCTCGCCGCGTCCGCGTCTCGTGTCCCAAAGGTACAGTTGCGTGGACAGTTTATCATAAGTAAAAATAAATAATAGGTAGTTTAAAAAAACTAAAAAAACACGCTTTCATAAAAAATCCAACTAAAAATCAGAAAATAAAATTTAATAAATTTGGATTACGAATAGTGTAAATTAGAAATGAATGTACATTATTGTAAAAAAGCGTGGGGTGCATAGTATCAATAATTATAAACATTTTATTGACAGATAATGAGAAGAAGAATCATCGCTTTAATAATATAATATCTTAAAAAGCGCTTTGAATACACCCCACGCTTTTTTACAATAATGTACATTCATTTCTAATTTACACTATTCGTAATCCAAATTTATTAAATTTTATTTTCTGATTTTTAGTTGGATTTTTTATGAAAGCGTGTTTTTTTAGTTTTTTTAAACTATTATTTATTTTTAATTTTTTAGTTAAATTTTTTAACTAAAAAATTAAAGGTTGTGCTGAGAAGAAACAGAACACAGCGCCATCTATTGGGTGTATTTGCAACCTAGATGTCAAACAATATTGAAGAATTTTATCGATGAATCAACGTACACTGCCATCTATGAGAACTTCATAAAACTAAACAGTAAAGAAGCTGTGTTGAGCTGAGTGCCCGAAAGAGTAAGTGTGGAACTGCAAGCATGCGTAGTTCGCGCACTAGCTCTATCTCTCTTACTCGCATGCAAAGGATGCGGAAATAAATTAGTTAATCCTGGCGAATCTAATTAAGATAATCGGATGCTTTGAGCGGATTATTGCATTGTCATCGACTTTTGACAGGTGTGCAAAGTTTGAATTAAATCTGATCGTTCAAAGTAGGATAAAATCGAGCTCAAAGGGGTCGGTTACATACATACATACATATATACAGGTGAAGCTAATAAAAGCGTGTTAATAAATGATGACAGCTCAGAGAGTATGGTAGTCAAGATGAGGACGAAGATGACGAAATGCCTTCTACGAGTTCTTCCGTAATGTTTTCTTCGATGACTGTATCACACGATGATTTAATGGAAGGAATAACTCAACTGCTATCTGATTAGACATTAGTTAGTTTTATTAGTTTAGGATAAGTAGGTAAGAATAAGAATAAGAATATTTTTATTGAATAACTGTGTAGTACATTACTGTACCTACTTACAATACATAATTTTACATAAAACTTTGTTCTTCTTTCTTTCTAAGTAGGTACCTATATTAAATTTAGTGACATATTGTTTATTTACATGATGATGGGTTAATGTGCCTGAACCACACTGTATTAAAATAAGCTATTTAAATATCTATTATTCTCAAAATTTTAACAAACAAATTATTAGTTCAAATCACTCTTAGTAATTTTATGCGTGATTGTACACATGCGCAAATCACCCCACCACTTTCTCCGAGCACTCTTAATCCGCGCCGCTACCTATAAGTAGGTACCTATCTACCTACAATCTGATATTCTGTGCCTAGAAGTTTAATGTTTATTCTAAAGACACATTGACACTAGATTTTAATGTGTCTTCAATAACATTCATCAGTGCTCTCTAAGACTAGCCTCCAGTGCAAGAAACAATACTTGTCGACAATCGACAATATTTACCTACCAAAGAGTGTTTGATACGATAGGACCTAGGTACCTACCTATCTATGGCACTGTTTGTTTTGTTCTTTTTAGTTGGATCAACTGTTACTTGAATATAGCTGTTTATGTCCGTCGAGGCTAGGTTTTTGTTTAAGTTTCAAACTAGTGATGCGTCGATCCGAATTTTTACGAATCGGATCGAAACGATACGATTAGGTAACCTGCGTGGCTGCGGATCGATTCAACTCTACCAAATATCGGATCGCGGTTTATGCAATGTGGTTGGCACAGTGTAATATAGGTATGGTATTATTGAGCGGTCAATCAAAGTATCATAATCCGTATTGTATTGTGTATAAAATAAATGTTATATACCTATATAATCATTGACTAGAGGTTGCGTGGTGCGCGAGTTGCAAGCAACTCGCGGGCGTTTTGTGCTGGACTTGTAAAAATCCCAACCCCCAAAAAAGTTGAAAAACGCCTTAAAAGACCCAAATAGGTGGAAAATTGGGTAAATTACCCTAAAAATGGGGAAAAATTTATGAGCAGGCAACATATTCAAGTTGTGAAATACCTTCAAAGTCCACATCCAGTTCGAAAATGCTTTAAAATTACAAAAAAGTCAGAGTAGGAAAATCTCCCGAAAAATGGGGTAATTTTTCAGGTGCTGCGCTCGCTGCACGCAGCTCGCGAGGTTTTCCCGACACTTTGACAGGGTCAAGGTTCCCAAAAAAAGTCGAAAAACGCCTTAAAATCACCAAATCAGTCAAAAGTTGGGTAAATTACCCTAAAAATGGGGAAAAATTTATGAGCAGGCAACATATTCAAGTCGTAAAATGCCTTCAAAGTCCACATCCAGTCCAAAAACGCCTTAAAATTCCAAAACAGTCCGAGTCGGGAAAATCTCCCTAAAAATGGGGTAATTTTTTGAGTGCTGCGCTCGCTGCACGCAGCTCGCGAGGCACTCCCAACACTTTGCCAGGTCAAGGTTCCCAAAAAAGTCGTAAAACGCCCTAAAATCACCAAATCAGTCAAAAGTCAGGAAAATTACCCTAAAAGTGGGGAGATTTCTCCGCGAGGCAACACCCCCAGTTAAGTTGAGCAATCGGTCCATAGACCTCAATCACGTCGGGGGTTGCCAGCAGGTTCCTTTTTCAAGTTGAAATTCGGCAAAAACCCAACTTTTTTCAAAATGGCCGCCACACCCGACGCCATCTTGGATTTTTGAAATGTCAAAACTGACATTAGGAGTCCAGGATCCAAGCACCCTGACGGTGGTGGAACGGTCGACATACCTCGACATTCGTAGAACAAAGTCGATCACCAAAGTCGAGAGGGGTCCTCAAAATTAGAGCACCCATTGTTCGTGGGGTTGCCAGCTAAGGAGAATGAAAATGGTCAAACGTGACGTGGGCCGACAAAGTCTTACCAGCTATGACAAATCTCTATTCAAAATGTAGCTCCTTCTACTTTTCATGTTTTTGGGGAAAATCTGGGAAAATACCCTAAAAATGGGGAGTTTTCCTAAACCAGGCAACACTCTTTCTCGAAACACGCAACCGACCCATACATCGCCAATCGATCAAATGTTTCCAACTTGCTGAAAAATCGTTTTGAAAAGTGTAAAAAAAAGCACCAGTTTTCAAAATGGCCACCACAGCTTCCGCCATCTTGTTTTTTGAAATGTCGGAATTTTCCTGAAATGCCAGCCATGTACGGCAACTTTCTGCATAATCAGTGTTGCCACTATAGCAAGTCTGTAGAACAAAGTAATTCGCCAAAGGAGGGGTCCAAAAGTGAAAAATTTCAAACCTACATAAAACGACGCCATTTTGTTTTTTCATTTTTTTTTTTAATTTTTGTAAATTTTTCCTACTTTTTATCTAGATTCAACGTTTGAACGAACGAAATCGGTCAAGGTTTGCGATTTTGCAAATCGACGCGGCCGCCATCTTGTTTTTTCAGATCGCCAATAATTTTCCTTGGGTCAACTCTAGAGTAGGAGCATTTACTTAGAACATTATCCATACCCAACTCTACTCCTTCTACGAAATCGGGCATGTCAGTGAGTGAGTGAGTGGGTGTTTAGCTGTATAGTATTATATCATTGATGTCTACAAAAGTAAAGTATTTATGTGTTGTATTCATGTAATTTTTTGGATCGATCTTTCAGAGATCGGGTTACGTACGATCCACAAGATTGGATCGAGCTTAAAAAAAGCACATCCCTAATTAGAATTAATTGATAAAAGTACTGTACTGTGCATCTGGTAAAGCGCGCTTATGCTAATTGAAGCTTGAGCTATACTTGGCAAAGTGAAGTCTTGATAATTTTGTTAGGTTTAAAATACTTGGGAAACCGAGTTTTTGGTGGTTT
The DNA here is from genome assembly GCA_947095575.1 of Electrophaes corylata. NCBI lineage: Eukaryota > Metazoa > Arthropoda > Insecta > Lepidoptera > Geometridae > Electrophaes > Electrophaes corylata. The sequence continues at coordinate 8,092,995 of OX352711.1, read as the reverse complement.
TTTCCAGTTATTTTGTTTTAAAAATAAAACACAAGAGTTGACACTTTTAAATAAAACAATAAAATATAAAATAGGAATTGATGAAGAAATCGGTGAACATACACAAAAATAGATAGAAACTCCTCCTTACACGCATTAAAACCTCACTAAGTAGGTATATAAAATATATTTGAGGCATAATTCATCAGTCTGCTTGTTATTTCATTTTCAGTTACGTTTATATTTATAAAAAGCAGCTGACTGAGCGTACATTCAAAGCTATTACCAAGGACAACGATTGCCAAAATAGCACATAATAGTAATAGAAAATAAATACTATGGTAGGAAACTAACCTTGTACCTACCTATGAAGATTAGTTGTAAACCTCGATTCAAATAAGTTTGCTGCCAGCTTTAGCCAAGGGCATGGGTGTAAAGTAGGTAGAATATATAAAAGGAATTTAATAAAATTCAACATTAAATGTGTGGCTTTTTCTAATTCCTAGAATAGAAAATATTGTTAACATTAAAGTATTTACCTACATATTAAGTTTTATTTCTTACATTATACATTATGTTACATAATAGGAACATAAGTGTGACGACCGATGTGACGTGGCAGGCGAACGTTGCGACGCAGGAGGTTGCGGGTTCGATTCCCACCTTGGGTTATCCCAACATTTATACAACATTTATATGTTTGTACGATCTGCAAATGTTTATTCCGGGTGTTCTGGGTGTTTTCTATGTATAATAAAAAATATCTATGTATTGTATTGTATTAAGTATATCAGTCATCTAGTAGGTACCCATAACACAAGCTCTGCTTAGTTTGGGGCTAGATGATGCTGTGTGGATTGTCCAGCATTATTATTATTATTATAAGTTCTAGCTCAAATAAATTAAACTGATTTTAGTAAACTAAGAGTGGACATTTTGTAAAAGTAACAAATACATGCAGCTAAATATCAAGACTAGCTTGGTGCGCTATAGGTACTGGCCTTAGACGGTTTACTCGTCTAAGGTACTGGCTGCTTATGCAATACCAATATTATGAAAAATATAGTGGTGTTCCCTTTTAATTTCATCTTAACTTCTAGGCTAATAATCTTAGTAAACTAGCGTCCAGTGATCGAGCAAGCGAAGCGAGCGAAGCGTCTCAGTTTCGAGATAGGGCAAAAATGCTTTTGTCCAGTTTACTGTCTGTTCTCGCCTACAGGTCGCAATTTTCCACCGATTTTAACGAAAATTGGCATACAAATTCCTTTATAAATTGATTTATTCAAATTTTTTGTCGATCACGATTTTTGATTGGAGGTAAAAAAAAAGGGTAAAGTTAGCAGTAGCGCTATCAACAGATTTTAATCAAAGAGAGGCCCAATCAGGATCTTATTCTTCATAAGATGTTGCGAAAAAAATCTAGAAGACAGGAGTGGAAGGAGAAAGTTTGAGAAAGGGGACAAAGTTTGCTGAAGTGATTTTGTTATTTTTTTTCGTAAATACCTACCTACCTACACCAATAAAACATCACAATCTTATCTACTTTTACGACACGAACCCATAAACACCAGATTCGACCTCCTAAGACCAAGGCAACGCGAGTCATCGCTAAGAAACTGACACCCCTATTTTGCTTATTAAAATAGCTTTATTAAGCCAAGGAAAAGGGGAAAGCATCGGTTATTGACCGAGCAAGCAAAGCGAGCGAAGCATCACAGTTTTGATATTGGTCAAATTTTCTTTGTCCGTCTGTCTGTCTGTTCTCGCAGACAGATCACATTTATCAACCGATTTGGATGAAAATTGGCAGTCAATTTCAATGATTTATTTAATTTTTTTAGGTGATGTTTGTTCTGGGTAAAATAAACTAACTAAACAAACGTCTCGTCTTCAATACTTTTTTAAAACCAATCTTTTAATTACTGTTATTTATTACAGTGAAACATGTTATGGCTAAGAAAACACAGTTAAACATTTTCGGCTAATGCAGTACTTTCAGCCACAATCGAAGATGCCTAATGGCTTAAAAAACAAACTGAGAGAATTTTAACTATAATTTGTGTCACTGTTAATAAATACTGGTAAAAGGTTTCGACTACCCCAGGACCAGCCACCACATTCAAAATATTTTTAAATAAACTCATCATCACAGTTATACACGTGAAATATTTCATAGTTAAAACAGTTAATAATTTTCAGCTAGCGCAGCACTCTCCGCCCGTTCAAAGATACCCAATGGTTAAAAAACAAGCTCCACACACACAGACACACCCTCACAACAAGCCACAGACACTACATGAATACATAACAGGTGGTAGTCAGACAATAATTAATAGGTCTACAATAGTCTAGGTACAAGATTAGTTAGGCACGCATAAAAATAAATTAGTATTTATTTCGTTCTGTAGTTTGTATTAATAAGCATACCGAATAAGTTTTAAATCGAACTCGTAATCACAGTCATTTGTAACCGTTAAATATGTAATGGTTAAAGAAACAGTTGATAATTAGGGCTACTACAGCACTCGCCGAGACGTTCAAACAAGCTGTTTTTTTTTGACCAAACTCATATTTACAGTAATTTATTACATGTTATACATGTCATTTATTTTACATGTCATGGCTAAAAATGTACCTACAGTAAAAAAAACCAGCTACCGCAGCACTCTTTGCCATATTTGGAAAAATAAGGGGACTGTGTTGGCTATTCTATGGTAGGTACTAGGGACTCGCAAGGTCTACCGTTCTCACAGAACCACTAGTAATAAGGATGGGTTCTATATTATACATAGTTACCTATAAGGTTATAGGTAGGTTATTGTATGTCATAAACCATTAGTTTTACACAACAACATTCTGCATGTTAATTAATATAATATATTAATTAACATGCAGAATGTTGTTGTGTAAAACTATGGATTTATATAGATCACGATACACTACTGCATGCCGCCGCGCTACTGCACTGCTCCAGTGCTCGGCACCTACCTACCTATTAATACCTATGCCTAAAAAAAGTGCTTGTGAAATCGTGACTAGGCTCGTGTGTTACTAGACTTATTGTTTTATTATATATATAATCTGTGTTCAGCATCTGAATAAAAACAGGACAGTACAACAATACTCTGTGGTACCATCTAAACGAAGCATACGCTTTCGACCAATCAGAGCAATGGTCGCCAATTCCCAGGTCGTGTATTCCATGGGCGTACATTCCCGACACGTGCCGGGAAAGCGCAGGCAGGAATACGCAGCCAGGAAAACGCTGCCAAAATGTACATGAATTCCAGGCCGTGTATTCCCAGGTTGTACATTCCATGGCTGGACATTCCCAACACGTGTTTGGAATGTACAACCATGATTTCGTGTACATTTTGGCTTCGTATTCCTGGTTGCGTATTCCTGGTTGCGTATTCCTGGCTGTGATTTCCCGGGCTGTGTATTCCATGGTTGTACATTAACCGGACCCTGTTGAACTTGAAAGTTCCTATTTTGTACGGCTTTGAAAGCATAGCCATGGAAATTGTAGCCTTAGAATTTACAACCACAATCTACACCGCGGCTATAACGCTGTGCTCCAAAGAATATGGACTAAAATGCTGTGCTCTTCGTTATGTTGTGTATTACATGCATGTACAAAATTGTACAATAACCAGACCACAGAGTACTTTTTTATAGACGGAAAAACCAGACGCGAAAAATAACATAACGCGGACGGATGGATGGAATGGAATGGAATAAAAATATTAAAATTGATTGAAGTGGGTGATGTGTGTGTACCTATGCTTTTTTCTTCTCGAGTTCATAACGTGTAAGATAATTTTTCTCTAGATTAAAATAAAATAGTTGTATACTTCGATGTTGTGAAGGCGGAAACAGTTTTTCGTTCTGTTTCCATTTTATTATTATGCCATGCCTACTGGCCGAGCTGCATTGTTGCTGCGGCGTTTGTCGACAGGGGATAATAGATTCAAAAGCCTAAGTTTGAACCAGAACCCTCCCAAGGAGACTTTGCTAGGGAATCCGGCCTACTTCTCAAGGGATCAAGGAGTATACAAAAGGTAAATATTTTTTTTAGAAAACAGCTTGACAGAATCTATGAAGAAAAGGAGGACTACCTACCTAACATTCTTGTGACCTTGTTTTTGTTTACATTGATAAGTATAAGAGAAGGGAACTTTTACTCAATCGTAAACTATTCAAAAGTGCGTGTGTAGGTAGGTAGGTACCTCACATACACAAACCCATAGAACTAGAGGTCAAAATTGATAACATAGGTGTACAATCTTTATTATTAATGTATCATCATATTGTAATAAACACCTTCATAACTAAAATAATTTAATGCAACTGTAATTATGGCAATTCATAAACAGAATTGTTCTATTTGGATAGATTCAATGACTTAATATGAGCATATCACAATGGAATACATTTGAATTTGTCCAAACACTGATTCAGTTTGTATCTTGAACTGAATCACAATAAGTTGTGATTTTCTTTTCCTTATTACATAATCATAATTCTCATGTACATCATGTAGGTAGTTACTTGAAATGCATTCATATTACTTCTAATCAAAAACATCTTTACAGGTCTTTTGTCAGAGATTTTGTTGGATTTTACTAACACACAGAATAAATTAATATCAGATTCAACCTTGTCTTTTCCCATCTGCTAATAATTTGATAAGGTTAAAGTTATTTACTTGTTGTATCTTTTGTTTAATTCCCTATATTTAGTGATTCACTTGCTTATCAACCTATTTGTACTTGTGTCAACAATTAAATACTTACAAACTTTATAATTTAACAAGGTTAATTTATATTCCTGTACAAATTCACAGACTGTCCACATTTGGTCATAACTTAACTATACCACCACGTTCAAGAAGCTTCAGTGAGACCAAAATTAAAATGGCCTCAAGTTCGGAAGCACCACCAGTTGATAATCCAAAGCACACCAACAGTTTAATCTCAGAAAAGTCTCCTTACTTACTGCAACATGCTCATAATCCTGTCCAATGGTACCCATGGGGTCAAGAAGCTATAGACAAAGCTAAAAAAGAAAACAAACTCATATTTCTCTCTGTTGGATACTCCACCTGCCATTGGTGCCATGTTATGGAGAAAGAGTGTTTCGAAAATGAAGATGTGGCCAAAATCATGAATGAACACTTTATAAACATCAAAGTGGATAGAGAGGAGAGACCTGACATTGACAGAGTTTACATGCTGTTCATAATGGCTACAACTGGGGGTGGTGGATGGCCAATGTCTGTATTCATTACCCCAGATTTGCGGCCAGTTACTGGAGGTACCTACTTTCCACCTGAAGACAGATGGGGGAAACCTGGCTTCAAATCTATCTTGCTAACCCTTGCTAAGAAATGGAATGACAACAGACAACAGTTTTTGGAAGCGAGCACCAATATCATGGATGCATTGCAAAAAATCTCATTTGTTGATTCGGAGACTAACACCACAGTCCCTGGGGAAGCTACTTGGGATAAATGCGTGCACAGATACATGTCGTCTTATGAGCCGCAGTTCGGAGGCTTCGGAACTGCCCCTAAGTTTCCTCAAGCTTCGATTTTCAATTTTCTGTTCCATTATTATGCGCGCGACAAAACACATCCTGAAGGACAGAAATGTTTGGATATGTGCCTTTTTACATTGACTAAAATAGCGAATGGGGGCATTCATGATCACGTGTCCAGTGGCTTCGCTCGTTATTCGGTAGATAGCGACTGGCATGTTCCTCATTTTGAAAAGATGCTGTATGACCAAGCCCAGTTAACTGTAGCGTATACTGACGCTTATCTCGCGACAAAAGACGAATTTTACGCTAACGTAGTTCGTGACATAATAAAATATGTAAACAGAGATCTCCGACATGAATCTGGAGGGTTCTACAGCGCTGAAGACGCTGACTCTTACCCACATGCCGGGGCTTCAGAGAAAAAGGAAGGAGCCTTTTGCGTTTGGGAGTATGAAGAATTGAAATCTTTGTTAGAAGAAAAGAGAATCAACGATATACCATACCTGGACGTTTTCGCTGATTACTTTGGAGTGGAAGAAGACGGAAATATAGCTCCGGAGAGCGATCCTCACGAAGAACTCACCAATAAGAATGTTCTGATAATTTACGGAACCAAAGAGGATACAGCTAAGAAGTTTGGTTTAACTTTAGAGGAGGTTAATCGCGTGATATCTGAGTGTGTCGGGATTCTGTATGACGAGCGTCAAAAGAGGCCGCGGCCTCATTTGGACACTAAAATGCTATGTGCTTGGAATGGGCTCATGATCGCTGGTTTAGCGCGTGCTGGTCAAGGATTGGGAGAAAAAGTTTTCGTTGATGATGCAATCAAAACTGCGGAATTTATTAATAAACATCTATACAACCCATCTAGTAAGACACTGTTGCATTCTTGCTACAGAGCTGATGATGGATCTGTGGCTCAAACGTAAGTTATCTGCATCTATATTCCTTCTGTAAAGAAGAATTGAGGCTGGTTAATGATTAGTTTGTTATGACGTTGTAGATACCCATAATATAGTCGCCTCAACGTCACATCTATATCTATACCAATATAAGAATTTTTGTCATGACAAAAAATGTTAATTCGTCTAAGCATGATTGACTGACTGACACTTAGACAAAACACAGCCTAAACCACTCGTATAGACTTAAAATTTTCCAAAGGTATTTTCGAAATCCAACCCCTAAACGAGTACAACGGGGGTGAAGTTTGTATAAAAATAACTTCATGCGGACAAAGTCGCGCGCGTTTGTCCGCATGAAGTTATTGAATGTTAAATAACCCTGTGTTAAATAATAAGAAAATGAGTAGTTTTCAGTACCAATCCTGCTCATGTTTTCTTGTGTTTATGTATACCACACAAATTGATCTTAGATTTTTTCTCATTCTGATAAATTTTTCAGAGATAAACCAATCAGTGGATTCCTAGATGACTATGCTTTCCTAATCAAAGGTCTTCTGGACTTGTACGAAGCGTCTTTAGACTCACGATGGCTGAAGTGGGCGCGTGAGTTACAGCAGAAACAGAACGAGCTATTCTGGGACAAGAATGATGGAGGATACTATACTTGCTCGGCTGACGACGCTACGGTTGTGCTACGGTTGAAAGAAGGTAAGTAAATAAATATTTGGTACTGGTATTACATATGGGCAGGAAATGTAATTTGTTTTTCGGGTTCCGTATCCAAAGGGTAAAACGGGACCCTCAAATACAAATACAAAATACAAAATGTTTTATTGCGTTTCCAAATGATACATTAATTATAAAAAATACGATGAAATCTCCTTTTAAGTAAAACAAATACCTACTTGTCATAGGAGATCTCGCACTTGCCAATGTCTAGTTTTAACAACTTATTTACGACGGCGTTAGCCCTAAAACATTTAATAAAATGGGACCCTTTTACTAAGACTCCGCTGTCTGTCTGTCCGTCTGTCACCAGGCTGTATCTCATGAACCTTGATAGTTAGAGAGTTCAAATTTTCACAGATGATGTATTTCTGTTGCCGCTATAACAAAAATACTAAAAAAACCTGAGTCATACTGGTGCTAAGCCTCATATGCCTTTAAATTTACCGACACCCACACCCTTCTGCTTGGCGGTAGAAATAGGTACGGTGGTAGTACTTCCCCGGACGAGCCCGGAAGAGCTCTAGGTACTACTACTTCGTTTCGAAGCGATTCCTTTTATACATTCGTTATCGCCCTTAATACGTGGTGAATTTGCCAACGAATATATATTAGTATACATACATATAGTAATTTAGGCGACAGCGAAGTTAGCTTCGAAGAGAACAAACTTTGGCTAGCCTCAGATGACCAGCAATATAAATCTAGGTTGACTAAATATCAGATAAACTGACCTGTTCTAGTTGCTCGAACCCGAAAGAGCCTTTACTCAATGAAAGAGAAAGGAATAGACTAAATAAAATACTCAGCTGTTAGCATAATGAAATACATACACATATACTCTGTACAAATATCGTGCCGAATAAATAATAAATAATGGTGAACAATCCACACAGCACCATCTAGCGCCAAGCTAAGAAGAGCTTGTGTGAAGGGTACTAGATGACTGATAACTTAATACAATCCATTACATACATAGATATTTTTTTATTATACATAGAAAATACCCAGAACACCCGGAATAAATATTTGCAGATCGTACAAACATTTATCACAAGGCGGGAATCGAACCCGCAACCGCGTCGCAGGCGGACATCTGCCCGCCGCGCCACATCGGTCGTCGAAATAAAAACAACATCTGTACAAATTGTAGGAGGGTTATTCATTCACAGGTTCAAGCCTCACTTAAGAATGTCTGTAAAACGCTGCCTTAATGTTTCAGACCAGGATAACGCAGAGCCTTCTGGCAACAGTGTGTCCTGTCACAATCTCCAGCGCTTAGCCGCTTACGCCGACAAGAGCGCGGCGACTGAAGGTGGGGAAACTGAACGGGATATGGCGAAGCGGATACTGCAATTGTTTGCGAAGAGGCTGAATGAGATGCCAACAGCGCTGCCTGAGATGATGTCCGCACTCATGTTTTATAACGATTCACCCACACAGGTATGTGTTTTAGCGGCAATAGGTACTTGTAACCAATATATTGCAAAGGGATTCGGATGAATTAAAAAGGTAGTAGGTGTGTCTACGACATGAATACTAAGTGAAGGGACCTAAGAAAATGTCAGAAAATCATCATCCAAAATGTGAGAAAATTTTACTTTTATATGGTTTTACGTGAAGACTTGTCAAGGAAGAAAAGTGCTGGGTGCTAAAGCTATTTAAGTTAATTTATTCGGCGGTTCCAAACCTCTGGTGTTTTACCACAGTGTGCTAAGCCTAAGAGCTGTTCAAAAAAACCGTCACTGATTCTGAAGACAAAATTTCCTAAACATCAGATGAATTTCTTCCAAATAATTATACTATATCATGACATTGATAAAGAAAACAAAGTGAAAGAAACAAGTTATTTATTTGTTCCTTGAGCTTGGGGCCTTATACATGTCTGGTTGACTCACTTAAAAAACCCTAAACAATTAATTCCAGGTGCTGATATCCGGCGGATGCACGGACCCTCGTACTCTGGAGCTAGTCCGGGTGGTTCGTTCGCGGCTGCTTCCTGGCCGAGTGCTGTGCGTCTCAGACCCCGCTGTCGTCGCCGAGACCGGTATGTCTGAGATACGTGAGTTTCACACTCGCCTATACAAAATACCAACTTATTTAATCAATAAAATTCAGCTTTCGAGTCTGCGCTCAAAAAATCTATACCAATTATAAGAATTTTTATCCTGACTGACTGATATAATATAGACAACAGGTTAAACCACTGGTCCTCCGACCAGTAGTGGTTCACCGAGGTTATCTAAAGGTAGACAGAGGCACGTCCAACTGTGACAGGTTGCAATCCGTTGCCACCACTGCTAGAATACTAACTGGTGTATTTTACTTTTTCCGATAGAAACCAGCGCTCCTGAGGGGGACAGTAAGAATACAAGCCTTAAATCACGAGTTGCAATAGTGTGCTAATTTAGACATATTCAACCATAACTTACACACCATAGACTGAGACCACATACAAATATTTAAATCGATGTCAAAATATTCCATTGTTTTAAACTGCCTCTAGAAAAATGCATGGATTTGGAAACTAAATGCATCTCAGATAGAGAAAAATAGACGTTATTTAGGGAATTCGTCGAATTTCGTTCCTTGAAGTTATTGTTGTGAACAATCAATGTTCAAAAACAATGCTCTGTTCAAAACATGGCGCAGCGGACGCGCCTTAAAAAAAGGGCGGAGCCTAAATGTTTTCGAACAATTTTCTGTTCAAAACATGGCGCAGCGGACCCGGCTTTAGTGTGATGGACACAGTAAAATGCTACATAGGAGGCGCCGTCAGTAGATGTGCTCTGTGAGGTAAACCGCTCAACATCAAGTATATCAACTGTAAATTGAATCACAGTTTTTTTACAAAACTTCAGTTCTGTTTAGTTTTTGAGTCCTCATCTACACCATTTATTTGTGAGATGTAAATATACGTCTATTTATCTCTATCTAGATTTACATCACTTACTAACGTATAGGACATAGTTCTTCAAGGATGTCATTACTTACCACTCCTCATTTAGCTAGTATGTTGAGGCGTTGTATCGTGTAGTCTGCCCTTTAGCTGAATATATAATCGCGTCACGTAAAAAGGACCCTGAACGGCACTGAAGAGGTGTCATCAATGGTAACAATGGTGAATGGAAAACAGAGTTCGACTGACGAACCAGTCCTCCAAAAGCTCTTCGCTCCGCACACGACCAGCTATAAGTTATACCAACCGTCATGTGTTCTTTTTATATGGCACGTGTTAGTCTATACAAAGCCCATACTAAAAACCTGTTTTTGTATATAACTACCGTCATTATGACAAAAGAATTTAGCCATTGAAATTTTTGAATTCATTTTATATTATTTCTGGATCTGTTTACTCTGAAGAATGATAAACTAAGTTACGTATTCTAGTTTACAGTTGCAATGTGTGGCATGCTAGGTAGCGACAACCGAGGCCCCGTAGTGTAACTCAAAATTACAATTCGAATCTTTATTTATTGTTTTTCAGAGCAGACATCCTGGTTCCAAAAAGAGATGGAAGGTTTAACTATCTTGCATCTTACTCTACGCGCAGTTATGCGTGGTTCTTTTTGGTCCCACTTGTAACTGATTATAAAAATGTTATTTTCTACAGTGCTGAGTCGAGTGAGAAAACCCAACGACGCTCCGACTGCATATGTCTGCCGGCGATACGCATGCTCCCTACCAGTCACGGATGTAAAGGAACTCGAAAATATACTAGACGAAGTTCCAATACCAGTGGTTAAGCAAAAATAGACCCTGTTACTATTGTATTAAAAGTGAAAGAAAAAATCTCCTGAAAAAGATCTCAAGGGTATAGATTGAAACATACAATTGGGGTTTTGAAAAAAAAATATTGTTTTTTTATGTATTTTAAAACATTATTATTAATAATGTTGATATTTAATGCAAAAAAACTTAATAAAAAAAACTCAATTAATAATAAACAATTAAAAATTGATAAAATTTAGAAAAAAACCACGTGACTAGAAACGCGCCATTATTGATCACCATAGTTGTGACGTCATAATCTTATACCTACAGTACAGCGTTTGCGGCTATTGAATGAGTGAAAACTAAAATAATGACGTCACACGCGCTCGGGTTTGTTCGGCGTGTTTTCGGTACTGGATTCAAAAATTAATTTTTATTTTGAAATAACTTTTGAATTATTGCGAAAAAAAAATTAAAAAAATAGTTTTGTTATAAAACTTATATGTGATCTTTCCATTTACCGCAATAAAAAAAAAAATTCAAAACTCCAATTCGTTGATTTATTGTCATAAATGTAAATCTAGTTTGCCTGTTACAATTTAGATGTTTTATGAACTTTCTTTAATTAATTGATAGGTATTATTGTAATCTTACAATTAGTATTCGATTCTAATCTACTGTTAGTGACTTATAAAACTCTACTCAGGCAGTTAATTATTTTATCTTAATAATGTTTGTATAATATTGAGAAAGTTATTTTGTAGTAGGTTACCAGTAGGTTAGTATTTATTTTTGTAACTGTTGTCTCAACATGTAGGTTACATGTTCAGACAATAGTAATAATTTAAAGAAAAAATAATTTTAATTCTGTTGTTATTGCTTAGAATTTGTGAAACTAAATTCACTAGTCTTTACTTGAACTCGAATATAGTTAGGGGCTGTAGATCAATGACCATGCGAAAGATTAGCGACATATGATATACTGCTAATGTATTGTATGGATTATCGCACCTTGAAAACAAAGGTGACACTTAACAAAAAACTAAATTTTTCAGTATGGCCATTTAAAGTTTTTCTAATTTTTCTGGGATCAATAACTCGACTATAAATTGAGAACGACGTACTGTTGTGGTTTTAAATAATAGTTCAGATATTATTTTATCACATTTTAGTTGATTTTAATTAAATTATTCGGTAGATATGGCAGCAAAAATTAATTTAAAAAAATGTTCAGTAAAGTGCCACTTTTGCTCTAACATTATCAAGTGTTATTTTGCGTAGTGCCTTAAATTTCAAAAAAGATCAAGCATAGTGCCACTTTTCTTCTTAAACTGACAAGTATTATTTTGCTTAAGGCCCTTAGACTTACTGACACTACACAAAATATGACACTTTTTCACTTACCCCACGAACAGTTATCGCCGGTGTCCGGGCACAAACTGGTTTAATGTCGGTTTTTGTTTAACAAACCAGCTCAAAACCTTAAAGTATGAAGTGACACATGGTGACGTCTAGGGGCGTCTAAGTGAGCTATAAGGAAACGGATCTTTGGAGATGACGTAGTTTTTCCCGTAGATTTCAAATGTCGCTGTAACTCAATACCGCCAAATTTTGGATAGTGTCACTTTTGTTTTCAACGTGCGTTATGATGATGATGTTTTCTCACTTCAGTAAGAATATCGCATTCACGGTGTCCGTTGTCCCCGCACACGCGCTAATCATTCACGTGATTGAATGGTAGACATTGAATAGATAAGGCTGATTGGCGGTTTAATGATATTAGACCTTGATGTGATAGCACACAATTGAACAATAAGGATGGTAACTGATTTAAATTAATTGCCAGACATCGTAATAGTCAAGGCCAAAGTGTTTTGTACTTATGTACAGTCTGCACTAGAATGTACACAGATAGATTTTATTTTGGTAAAGTTGATCTAGGCTACATTTTATGGGTTTGGGACTCTCTTTTAAGCATGAAGATACCTGTGCTAGAGAATCTCGCTCTTCGCCCCTTCGCTATATTATACAATCCGTATCTTTCAAAATGATTATCACAGTATTAGGTATAATAAACTCGAAAATATGTTTTAAACCTGTATTATAACGCTGATGCCACCATTTGAAAGTTACGAATTGTAGGTATATCTATATACTAGTGCAACTAATTTGAAAATGTTGTGATCACTTTTTTGTTCAATTGAATGCTGAAGAGTAGGAATATACATACTCGAATAGATACATAAATAATACATAGTCACATATTTTTTGGTAATTTTTATTAGTATGTTTGCTTGAAGCGCAATTGTTTGTTTTGTGATATTTTATATAATAATAAATTTGGTTTATTTAAAAACGATATTTTTTTTGTGTCTAGAGCGCCGTATAGGAATAAAAGAAAACCCGTTCAAGAAACCAAGGTCACCCACTACCTACCTACCATAGCCCTCTCAATAGTAGGTGGTTTTACTTCGTGATACAATCAGAAATGAAAAAAAAATCGTACACCAAAGTCACCGACATAGCTCTCAGAATCAGCGAGTTGAAGTGTCAATAAGCAGGGCATAATTAGCTCGTAGAACGTCAACCGCTATAAACTAAAATGTTCTCGAATGGCGACGACTAAGCAGAGGACGCCCTCCTCCAAGTTCTTACCGTCCACCTCCCTGAGACCACCAAGATGAAGGTTTTTTTTACAACGGTTCACCTATGTTCACCTGGGTGATCCTTGGGAAATATTTAGTTTCCACCTTGTTATCAAAACTGACACAACATTATGTAACTATAGGTTCTCTATAAACCTATCTATAAACTTTCAACGATTCACCCAGGTGGTCTCATGAGGTGGACGGTGGATAAGATAAGAACCGCCTCTCCCTACTACTCAAGTAACCGTTTGTTAAGATCGTGGGAAGTCTGTGGGTGAAGAAAGCTTAAAATAGTTCTGTAAGACTCTCATATATTCATAGAAAGTAAACAAAAATATTTTCAGAAATGTTTATTGTACATTTATTATATCCATACATTTGGTAGATATGATAATTATTTAATTAAATTAGTGAAATTGGTTGCAAAACGTTGATTTATACAAAATAAAATGAATAAATGCGTTTAAGTATGGTGGGAGATGTTTTTTTAAGCCACGAGGACATAATAGTCTATCGTGGACTGTACACTAAAAGTCATAACGATAGTTAAACATAATTATAGGTACCTATAATACCTATCGGAAATTGGATTGCAGTTATTTCATACCCAGTTTCAATATCTTAAAAGCCTCCACTAGAAAGTCAACAACACAAGTATCATTAAGGCCCACATGCAAAACGATCACTAAATGTATTTAGCGAGTCCCTAAATCCATTATAGAAGCTAATTACGTTTAACATCTTGCACAAGGAAAATGAAGTCGTTTTGACGCTAAACATGTTCATCTTGGTAAATGTGATTAGCTAAATAAAATTAAATCAGATTGTTGTGCAAGCAGGCCTAAGACTCGTTGCTTGTCGGATAAGCTTAATTGGCTTATTTTACTTTGATTTACATTGGCCAATAATGTGGGGGTGAGTTTAACTGACTGGCAAAGAACCGGAATAATTACCTCGTAGGATATTGGAACCGGGCATTCTTATGTAGGTCTTTGAGTAGAAATTCAGAAAATGTAGGTAGGTATACTAAAGTGACGTAAATGAACGAAATATCACAGAGACACGTAAATAGGTGCACGATCCGATTTCTAGATAGAATACCTACTTGATAGCAATTCGAGGGATACAACATTTAGATCTTTTAACATTAATTATATTCCTGGTACGTTATGTAATTTCAAAGATTTACACAGAAAGCGCTGGGATTTTAATCTGCTATCATGGATTGCATTTTTTTCATAATTTTTAGTTAAACTTTTGATAGCGATCAGAGGGGACAGCTTTTTGACACTTACTTTAATCTACGGATAGTAGAATATACCGATAATTCCTTTAAATATTCGATTATAATAGTACCAATATATTTATAAACACTCAGTTTAACCACTACGCCTTGAAGTTGGTTATTTTGTTGCATAATTTTTATTTCTAACACTTTGGGCAGGTTCGTTAAATCGGCCGTTAATATATGAGATTTGTTCTAAATTTTATGCTGCCACGATACGTCATAACACTTGATCTTAAACTTGTTAGCTGATCAAGCAGATTTTAAATAAATAGGAGAGCAATACAATGTTCCACGGTAATCTTATTATAATTGATTATTAAACAGACAATAATTCTTACATCTAAAATTTTGATCAATTTATACATTTATGTAATGAAATTTGATTATATCCACAAAATTATAATAAAGAAGCGACATGGTGTCTATCACATTGCTTTTTTGTATGGACTAAAGATTCAGATACATCAGGCTCGGATACATTACTAAATTAAAATATTAAATGCAAAATAATATCTTCAGCAACGCCAGCAAATGTTCAAACGTAATGTGAAAAATATTTGTGCATTTTTCTAGTACCGCATGTATGGGGTACGAATCTGCGTCTCGTTTTCGCATATGCGTACTGTGTGCTTGAAAGAGAGATGGGTATATAATTCAGACCCACGAAGATCCATTATCACTGTACATATAACTTTTAAATCATCTTACTTTACGTTGCTACATTTTAAATTCTAAATTTATTAACTAAACTATTATTTAAACATTTGCTAGCGAACTGAACAAAAACAAAATTTATAACTACAATCAGATGTAAAATTCATACAACTAACTACGTTTTTAATACAAGTCATAAATATTAAATATCACATTAAGCTAATGTCAGTTCAGTCATAGTTACATACTACTCTAAGCATTCGTGGCGGAAATAGACTACCAGCATCCTTCTTAAATGCTTGGGATCACATTATCGGAATTCTGTTACATACTGATATTTTGTGACAAGGTTAGCTATCATAATTTTTCACACTATAGAAAGAGATGTCGAATCCCGATATTGTGTCTCAGAAGATTCACTTGTGTGAGTCAATGTGTTGTTTCATCGTTTTGCACGAGTATTAGTTTGCGACTGCACTATTGACCACGCTGTTGGTCTATTCCAGGCCTTACGATAAATTAACACGAGCGACAAATAATTACATGAACACACAAAACAGAACACAATCATTACGTTATTATAACTATACACTCATTGTGAAAGACAGGACAATTAAGTTTTGATATGATAATAAGACATCAACAATGATAACTCAGATATAAAAATACAGTACCAGCTATAGTTTGTTCAACTCACTTTGAAACCACGTTTCCTGCTAGCAAATTTTTGCGCAGCGTTAGGTACGCGGGATATTTTTCTTCCGCCGTGGAAAACAATGTTGAACCAACATTGTTGCAGTCCGCCAACCACGCCCTCTTTTTGTTCATCAAACATTGTTGTGCCAACTTGCGAAATTTAGCTAGCAGGAGACGCGGGTAGAGAAGCATCTATTTCTCTGCAACAACAACAGTTTTAATAAGTAGGCACACAGGTAAGAGCCATAATAATAAGAGCTAGTCAAAAAAACTTGTAAATTAAAATGACAACTCAACTGCTGTCTAAAGAGCTCCAAACATTGGATGAGACGTGGCACGGGTGAGCGTTACCATTGCTCACACACTCACACCACAACAGAACCCCCAAGTAGGAGATTTTCGGTAAAGGTCCTATTCCACCTTGTATTGTAGTGGATACGAAAAAAGATGCCGGTAAAGAGTTCCACTCTTCAAAGTATTTATTGAACCTGTACGAAGCCGGAGTGGATTGCTACTATACAAACAAGTTAGGACTGCATCAATAAACATATCCTGTGTAACAGTATTACCTAATTACAGTGCAAGCTAACAGTAAAGTTGCTTAATAAAAATTTATCCTTATGCCGGCTCTAGACCAGCGAACGCAAGCGAATACTAATAGACTGACAAACAACGTCTATTTATCTTACCATCTTACGCATTTTGATCTAATGTCGGCATTACTATAAAGCGGTATCAACAAATTCATTTAACATTCATCTGCAAGTCTCTAGTGAAATGCAAACAAGTAAAACAGTGAGGTAGATTGAAATGTTCGTTCTGCAAACTAAATAAGGGCCTTACTAAACAGACCGCTTTTAGATCACGCGTCTATAAGGTTAGCTGGTTTGAAGATAGAGAAGTTCCGATGTTGTAACCTAGGTTCAATCAAATAATTTGCCCAGAGTAATAGTTTATATAAATCTATTAGCCAATATAGGCTACAAACAGCAGAATATACATCAAAATCAGGTGGGCCAACTGTTCCCCAACAAGTCGTATAAAAAAACACCAAGTATTGTTCTAATTTTCCGTAACACCCCGTTCAACTTGTTATTTCGGAAGTAATAGTTGAAAATGTGTTTAGCTCTTGAGAAAAAATATATGTTTGACTTACTAGCTGCAACACAGATATAACCTGTTTTATTTCGTTCGATAATTCTTTGTAGCTAATACCTCTATGCTTTACCTACACATCAATTATTTATTAAGATACAACTCCATTTGATTGATCAATTGGTCATGACTGATTCAAGGTGGTTCCGTCTAAGTAGGCCCTAATAAAGACACACAAGTTAATCACTAGGAATAATACGCTGCTGCGTAATCTTAACAACAATAGTAATCGAACTTACAGTATACATACATATTTCAGAACAATATTATAAGAGCCAAGAATACAAATATTGTGCTTAAGCTTACTTATCAAACCAGATAATTTCAATATGACTACTAAATCTCCCTGGACCTTTATTATGGCATCTTATTGCAATTTAAATCCGGTTTCCGTTTGACAAATATGACTTTTATATCGTTGTAATAAGGTTCATATGATATGAACCCTAAGGAAAGTTGAATACGCCTTGAGAACCATTTCGAACATAGAATCGCGATGAGACGTCACAATACGGGTCCAGGTAATGCTAACAACTGAACTGACAGAAAATACTCTGTCTACTAAGTTTGCCCTGTAATCAGAAAGAGACCGCATCATATTTCTTGCAGGAAGCATAACCCAAAAATGGTGTAAAGATGCTTAGATTAAGGATTGCAGGCAGATAAGTTAAATCCTGTGAAGCTAACTGCAAGTCTTATACCCAGTTTCTATATTTTACCAGCGTCCGTTAGTACCGCTTGTCAGATAAGCCTTCATCTCATTGGCTAATATTGCAGTGATAGTTTACACTGGCCAATGGCGTGAGAGTTTATCTGACAGGTAACAACCTATATTACTAACGTAACCAAATGACTCTCATAGGATATTGGAACCAGGCATTAGTTAAATTATAATAACTATTATTTTGTTACAATCTCACCTGCTAGTAAGTAACGATGAAACTATAGAGCAAAACAATCTTAAGTGGATTTATGCTCCGTTCCTTTATTCTACGTGCAACCGTTAGTAGTACCGCGTATTTTAAGCTCTGACATAATCTCTCATTTCATTGGCGAACGTAAACTCACTCAATGGATGAGACATTATCTGACAGACTGCGAACCGTGCTACTAACGGATGCTTTTAGTTTATAGGAACTGGGCATATATCTTATGCTCAGCTCCAATTCCTACGAGCATCTAGTAATGCCACGGGTGGCCTTTCAGGTAAACTCTCACCCTCATTGGCCAGTGTAAACTGACACTGTAACATTAGCCAGTGAGATGAAAGCTTATTTCACAAGTATTCTTAATAATACGTCAACTCTAAAGAATGTCGTATCTGTTTCTTATTTCATCTATGGTACTGACGTACGCTTGTAATAATATTGGAACCATTATTAGTGTGATGTGTGCAATATCAATAAACGTCAATATATTGCGACGCTTCCATGACTAGAACATAATTCTCACAGAATTGAACTTGCCAGCATATAACAACTCATTATTTTTGTTCTAAAATTTGAGATAGAAAACAGATTTAGAGTATAGGTCAATTTTGAACTCTAACATGTTAACATTAAAGCTTAAATCTAACAAATTCGTGAATGAATCAGACAACACCGAGATGATGGATTTATCAAACATCTAACACTAGTATCACGAGAAGAAATGACATACACAACATCGAGTTAATTGTGTAGACCGTTGAACATTCATATACATATAATAGGTACCTTGACTACAAGAATGCATTACAAATGCTTTATTCATACTCCAACACTGTCTTGTGGTAGAAGAGCAGGTACCTAGAAAATAGAAAAAAAAATGAATTAACTTCAAGACTTTAATCCTAAGGCACGGTAGATGGATAGATGAAAACAAGAACACAGCAAAGCACACAGCACAGCAGTGGGTGCCAGTTTAATGAACTTACAGGCCCACGATGTTTAACATCTTTATGCTTTAGGTTGAAGGATGCAAGGTAATGCATACACGTAAGCACGTAGAGCACGAATCTAAGGGGCGTGACTTGTGAGGTAATGCTTTGTTATAGGTAATGGTTACCACTACGTCAGATGGGTGATACGCTTGTTCCATCGGCGGCTAGGACATTTTTTGCAATACCTGTACTGTTCTCTTATTTAAATCCATTACTCTTAGTTGAAGCGTAGCGTGTGCTGTCTTTTGAACTTTTATTGTAAGTATATAAAGTTCTTGGCATGATTGCCCTAACATGTTTTCTGTCTTGTAATCACCTTATTAAGTTAGATTGGCACCACATTGAAGCTTCATTATTTACATTATTATTACTTTATAAAAGGATCATACAAAACGGCAGGAACCAAGCCGTAAGTTTTTGCCGGTTCTTCTAGGCTTGGTCGCGAGGAACTGGCGCTTAGATACATTTAGATTTAAGACGTTTTAAGATGATCCCTGCGGATATTACTGAATAAATGCTTTTTGACTTTGTCCATCAGAAAACTAGAACAAAAAAATGTAATGTAGAAAGTGTATAGGCTACTTACCCTTCGCTCTCTAGCACCTCACGCAGCGACGCTTTAGTGATCATGTGATCATCGCACTTGAACCAGCTGCCTTTCATCTGGCGCACATACGCCGTATAATGGCCCGCATCCAACGAGCCCAGGTGATTCACAACCGCGAACAGCGAGTACCGGTTATCCTCAAACAAGCCTTCCGGAGCATTGTTGTTATCAGCACCAACATCAGCCGCCCGTCTATGAGACGACATAAACGGCGTCATATCCAACTCTGCCGGGAACGACACGAACGCAGATATCTTCCGATCGATCTGTGACGAATGCTCGAATCGTTTTAAATGAAAACTGGCGACGATCGGTAAGGTCTCGAGCGTAAGTTGCTTCGTGGATTCGCGGTATGCACGGCAGTTGGAGCATTTGATCTTTGCGCCGGAGCCTAAGTGCTCAGCCCGGGTGAAACGTTCTAAGCACGCGTGGAGTGAGCCAGGGCCTGCCACGTCGAGGCTTATATCCCAGAACGGGTCTATAGTGGTGGATACACCTGAGCAAGAGGTACATACGACGTCACTTTGCAGTCCGCCGGTGAAGATTTGGTCAATGATGCAATTGCAGCGGTTGCCGTTTTCTGTTTTTACCTCGGGCTTGATTTGTTCGTCCACGCCGTTCATGCAGTGTCTGGAACGATATTAATACATGAAAATACTTTGGAGGTGGTCATTATGAACAATAATGTCAAAGCATTTATTCCTTGATATGTAAATTCAAATTGGTTAGTGAAGTGCATATTGAATAGTATGGATCACTTAGAAACGACGAAACACAAGGCTAAACACCTGTATGTCTCAGGTTGATGGGATGGATTAATGCAAAGGACATGTTCCTAACGATCCTGACCTGCAAGGTAATGCTTTGTCATAGGTGATGGTAACCACTTAACATCGGGTCATCTGCATGAGTCATAAGCAAGTCGTATAAAAAAAACCAGCCAAGTGCGAGTCGGACTCACGCACGAAAGATTCCGTACCATCTATAACAAAAACAGCAAAAAAAACGTTTGTAGTATAAGAGCCCCCTTAAATATTGATTTTATTCTGTTTTTTAATATTTGTTGTGATAACGGCTACAGAAATACATCATCTGTGAAATTTTCAACTCTCTAACTATCACGGTTCATGAGATATAGCCTGGTGACAGACAGACAAACAGGCAGCGGAGTCTTAGTAATAGGGTCCCGTTTTACCCTTTGGGTACACAACCCTAAAAAGGAATCTCACCGGTGCAGTACATCCAATGTAGCAATGAAGAACTCGTGAGCGTCTTGCTGTTCATACCCCGCCAGATGACGAGCATGAGTCCAGATCAGGTGAAGCAGCCGGTGGAGAGTTAGGGGTGTTTTGGCACCGGAGTAGAACTCCTGAAAGAATGTTATAAGTAAGGCTTTAGATCTTTCTTTACTAAGCTAAGCTGAAAAGAAAAAGAAAAACAAGGCCAGAAATCGTCTTTAATCCACCGTCACACCGTCACCGTCCGTCGTCGTCGTCGTCGTAATTTTTTGTGACAGCCGTCACAGCTCAGTTCGTAGTAACCCTGCTTTCTGTGCTGTAGGTGGTGGGTTCGATTCCCACCGAGAACAAACATTTGTATGATGAATATAAATGTTTGTTCTGTGTCTGGGTGTTATATTGTATTCTAAGTATGTATTTACAAAAAAAAAGTATATAAGTATTCTATCAGTCATCTGGTTCCCATAGTACAAGCTATGCTTAGTTTGGTGCTAGATGATGTCGTGTTAAAATGTCCACAAATATTTATTTATTTAATCCCCAGGCATGGTAGATAATCCTGTATAAGATCTCTTAGTACCAAGTAGTACTAACGCAAGATTTTTGAGGATGTCTAAGGGAGGTCCAAATACTATATTTGGTACATACCCACATTTTGCAGTAGTTAGTATGAGTTTAATTGTGTAAGATTTTATTGTAAAACTATGCTGCCATTCTGACGTCACAAATAGTGCACATTCTAGTGCAGCTGGCAGTATTTTCTAATTTCCTTCACCATCTATACCAGCCGTGGCTTTGGTAGTCACTTCTTGCTTATTAACAACTGCATGCCGCAGGTTGATGGTACCCACTTATTATAAGGTGGGCCATCTGCTTGGTCCCATCAGCAAATCTTATAAAAAAAAACACATGGAATCGCCAGAGAAATTCTCCTCATCTAAACGGTGACTTTACTCAAGTCAACTTTTGCAGTCACTGCTTTTTTTTTTGACCATACCCTTACTCCTAGTACCTAGAATCTATACCAATTATAAGAAACCTAAAGGAATTCTCTTGGCTGACTGACTGACATATAGATAACGCACAGCCTAAACCAGTTGTAGAGAATTGAAGTTTTTAGGGTATATTCTCGAAACTCAAGCCCTAAATGAAGTTTGGCGGGGGTCGAAGTTAGTACAAAAATAAATTTACGCGGGCGAAGTCGCGCGCGTTTCTCTAGTATTATTATAAATACTATTTTGTAAATCACAACCTGTATATAATTTGATTTGCAGAGTCTTTCACCTGAAACAGCTTGGAAACTTCGCAGACAAGGCATTTTCCAGTGCTTTGTGATCTGCATCGGTGACGTTCTGCTAAGAAATAGTCACGCAGTAGAGGCGTGTGAATCAGGGTCTGAAAATATAAAAGATCAAAGTAAAGGTTTGGATATAAGATACATTATGTAAGTACATAACAGGGAACCACAAGAGTACAATGATGCTAACAATTACCAAATCTTTTCCTCTCTTATTCTGTAATAACTACCATCTCACTCGTTATCTTTTGTTTAGTTATATTATGGAACATAGACATGAACAACATCTATGTTCATTTCTCAAAATGTTTGTCCTTGGTGGGGATTCAACCCATAACCGACAGTGCAAAAGGTAGAGCTACTTACCAACTGAGCTGGTTACGGCCAAACAGAACAATGTTGAGTGTCATACCTGAACAATACAGTTCATGAAGCAAGTTGAGCCCAGATTCTGCAGCCCTCGTAGACCGATGGTGGTGTGTGGCCCAATGACGCGACGTTTTCGAAGTCGGCGTAAGGCCATAGCCTCGTCGCTGGTCGGAAGCCATGGCATATATGGCACACTGATACCAAGTGATCTGTAAGAACAAAGTCATTACTGTTTAAGATTGCATGTTGTTTGCATGCATTGCATGTAAAATATTTCTAAACAGATAGATTTATTAATTGCTGCTTCATGTCGATAAAGATTTTTTTAAAATGATGGTACCAATAGTGCATAACATTTTTAATGTAAAACCAATGAATACTATAACTAAAGCCCAGCTGGGGCACTGTAGGTTGTAGGGTCCACCCCCACCGATGATAAACATTTGTGATGAACAAACATATTTGTTTTGTATTCTGGATGTTATAATGTATTAAAGTTTTCTATCAGTTAACTGGTTCTCATAGTAGCTTTGCTGAGTTTGAGGCTACAGAGCGCTGTCTTAATTGTCAATTATTTATTTTACATTTTATTGGTTTATCAGTGAGTATAAAAATAAATATATAAAAAACAGTTTAAATCATTTTGTTGCTGGAAATGTGTGGAAGTGTATGGGGCAGGTCTATGTCCTGTCCTATGCAATGGACTTTTGTAGGCTGATGATGATGATATCCTAACCTGGAAGAAATATTCTATTTTGTTATTTGACCTTCTTACTTTGCTTGGAGAATCTTGTGGGAAACTCCTATCTCTGCAAGCTCTCTATCATAGACATAATCTTGGCACTGAGTGCAGTACACATTTCCGTAGTTCAGATCAATGTGTAGGAAATGTTTTTTGATCTTGGCATGCTCCTGGATGTGGCCATTGTAGCAGGCAAAGTAAATGCAATGCATGCATGAGTGCATACGAGGACCAGGCTTGCCGCAGGCAAAGCAAAGGCATGATGTTGCCTGGAAAGTAAATAAAACAATATTTTTAAATCAACTTACAAAAGCTGGCAGATTTTTATGCCTAGAATTGCAGAAGTTTTTATTTTTTTAAAAACTTTGGGACCACCCAACAAGTAATTTAGATGTTTATTATTTTTAACTTATAACATACATTATTTTGTACATACCAATTATAAATACCTGTATTAGCTATAATTTTCTTTGTAACTTATAACAAGTACTAGATACATATTCTACATTTTAAGGTACATAAGAATAGATATCTCTTTTGTTTACTTAGATAGAAACTGTACAAGTTCATGTATTCACTTAAAACACAGTTCATTAAAAATAAAAACCTAAACAGCTGGTTCGAGGTCAAAGGCAATCAGCTGATCAACGCAAGTATGTAGCAAGGTTTAAGTGCTGAATAGGATAACAAAAATATTTTTTTTTCAACTTAATAATTTGGAAGACCAAGACCCTACATTTTTTTCACAAAACATGGAAAATTTATATGCGGCCCTTGCCTTGGTAAGGTCGGTAAGGAAACATAAAAAGGCAGATGTTGAGTTTATGGATTGTCGTATTACCTTACCTTGTATTTCCTAGCTTCAGAAGACGTGCATGCTACGAAAAAGGCATGAACGATTCTGTAAGGGTTTGTACCCTTCGCAGCCTTAAAATTATTCAAGTGAATGCAACCACTGTCATTCATGTTGCTTGTAAAACTGGATGCAAGTAAACCGGCTGTTTTATTTCGATGGAATGGAACAATTCTTTTGCACAGTACGATAAGAACGAAAAGCACACTGAATAAAAACTATCTCATCATTTCATTTCAGAAATAAATGCATGGTGTTTACATAGATCACAGAAACATAAATCAAAAACAGATGAAATCAAGAAGAAATTATCAAATCAAATTGCGATGCGAACAAATTACCCAACTCAACCCAACCCAGCCAAATCAAACCAACCAACCAACCAACCAACCCAACCTTTCCCAACCAAACAAGAAAAAAATTTATTGAGACTGTTGCCAGGTCAGATTTAAAAAAATCCCTCAAAATTTAAACTATTTTATTCCAAAATAGGTAATAATTATTGTAAGAACATTCGTGCTACTATATCGTCTGTGGTAGGGTTTGGTTTGTTTTTACTTGTCAAAGTCAGTTGTCATCACCCCAACACAGTATTTTAGGTTTTTAATTATCTGTGGTAGTAGTAAATAATAAAAATAAATATGGCTGCTCAAAAGTTTCCAACGATGTAAACTTTGTTTACCGTTTCTAAATTAAAGTTTAAGACATGATTAGTGATTTCGAGAATTTGTCCCTCGGAGGAAACAATGCAGCTAGTAATCATGGTGATCCGTTCAATCACACTGGTTAGTTTTTTCGCTCTTTCAATGTCTGTAATAGTAGACGTAGAACAAGTTGTTTTCCAATCATATCGTGACCTCAATGTTTATTAAGGATTTATAGTGTTGATGTATTTATAGGGTCGCTTCTGTTGTTTTCAGAGTTGACGCCCGACCAGCAGAAGACCTTGATTGATATTAGGCGTCGGAAAACAGAATTGCTGTTAGAAATCCAGGTATGATAAAGCACTTGTTGTTCTCACGGAATATAGGTATCTAATAGCAAATACTTAATAAGCTCGATGACCAAAGAACCCCCCGCCTTATAATGAATTATATTAATTATATTTGTGAGCTATTAAAACCTAGATTATGCATATTAGCATACACATAAAATTTTCAAAAAGGATCAAAATGTACCTACTAACAAAGTGTACGTATTGCTAATTTAGGTACGTATATCGCATATTGTAGTATAGGTACACTGTAGTATTGCTGCCCAGGATTGATAAAAAATGCTATTCTACCTTAATTATCTATTCTATTATTCTACCTTAATTTATGCAGCATCTAGTGGCAACATGTAAAGCCTTGTATTGGGTAAACATGTTTGTAATAGAATGCATACAAAAACTGATTACTCTATGTTGTAAAGTTCGAGTAAAAACTGGTCTTACTACGCATAGAGCATGAATCCCCCTTAAAAAATAGACTACATAACTGAATGAGTTTGACAAACCAAAAGCATGAATTTTCACTCAGGAATGGAAAGACTGGTCTTATATTGGTTGCTAGGGGGTACCCAGCTTATTATCTGCTAAAACAGCTGATAATTCTATTCCATCTCTTTGTGTTGAATTAAAAGTGAAAATGAGAAGAATATTCTGTACAGTTACTATAAAGTTCCAGTTCATTAAAAGTCTAGAATAGCCTTCAAATTTATAAATAATGTTTTAGATTAACTGTATGCTCAAAACTTACAAGATAAATGTGTCAAGCGTTCATTAGCAGCACATTGTTTGCTTAATCAACTTGAGCAATAAGGTGTAAATGAGCCAGTGGCCAATCTTGTAAGTTATAAAGCAACATACATAAGTATTGCACTTATTACTAAATTTGGAGGAATACTAACAAAATGGTAACATTAGATATAATAGATAAACATCATTTGATCTTCTGCTAAGGTACTCTGTGATTTTTGGGACCAATGCAAGTACACACCCCAACATGAAACAAATACCTGCAAATAAAGTGAATATTGCCACAGGAATCAAACCTCCTAATTCTGCATCTCATCAAATAAGCCGCCAACCAGTTCAATCAGTTATCATTGAAAGAATCAAATATTTGATATCCCTGAATTATGAATTCGGTTCTGTGATGAGCTAAGTATACACTCAATGATAAGTTATAAGCCACAGGTTTCTTTAGCTATTCCAATAACCTTGATGGTTTCAAAAAGAAAAGATTAAAAATAAATAACTTTATGACTTTTCCCAGTCATGCTAATTATCCTCTTAGATTTCTTAGTTCCAAGTAGTACTCAAAATGTTTTGAGGATGTTGGGTATGTTGGGTAGTCAGAGGTACGTCCAAATATTACATTTGGCACATACCCAAAATACCAACTACTGCAACATGTGGGTACACATGTTGCAGTAGTTGGTATTTAATATGAAACTGGTTGCAAACCCATCACAGCTGCTAGAACACTAACTGGTTTCCTTACGATGTTTTCCTTCACCATTTGAAAGCACTGGCATTGCGCGCGTAAACGTAAAGAAATAGTTTGTATAGAAAAATCCATTGGTGCATGACCGAATTTTTGTGTTGTTGTAATAATAATGCTGGATGGACTTATGAAGCAAAACAGAGTCGCTACCACAAAACTATGTGCCATCTTTCTATTTTACCCATGGATATGATTTATTCGACAAAGTCATAATTATAATAGACGTCGTCATCGGTAGGGCGGAACATCGTCCGCCCCGTTCAAATGTTAATCTTCAGTATTTGTAATGATCGCATACCTAAAATGGACAGCAAAGCAACGAAACCTTGAAGAAAAAGAGGCCTAGGGCGGCCTAAAAATCCGTCTCCACAAACTTATACGAACATACAGCAAGATGACCTTACTCTGCCTAAACTTAACTTGAACTGCTAGTATTTTTGGCGGGGTAAATTAAAAATTAAATTGAATATCAAGCATACAATACAACAAATACAATACAACATTTATTTATTACCTAAAAAGAATTACAAAGTTTAATAATTGCTAGTGGTCCCCGCACTAGGACGAGCCTGTATCGCGGGAGGCCAGAGTACCATCACGATTTCGAGGGAATATCTTAATACAATAAACAGATTCACAGAAGCAAGGCAAGACAGAGAAAAACTAAATACTTACAAAGTTAAAATATAAGAATACGAATTCACATACGGGTGCAATAACGAGGGGTTATAGTAACATAATTAGTAATTATTTACAAAGATGATTACAAATAATCCAAGTATTTATGATAGGTACTGTACAAATTACACATACCTAAACCTTTGAGCAATCTGCGAACCGTTGCAAATGGTCTAGAGATCTAATCCAAGTCAGTACAAATCAGAAGCGTCCCAAAGACGCTGGCTGCATTGCCTAGAAATTGAATTGAACTAATGAATGTGACACGTAAAAATATACATGAAACACAGTAGGTACCTATATATATTCTAAAGTCCTTAAACTATCTCTTGACGCATACCTATTGAAATAATAAAACTAAAGTAGTTTTATAGGTAAATATAATAGTTAATACCCACAAGTTTTTAATTATCCCGGGCTAGATAGATTTAAATTAACGGTATAGCAATCCGCACCCTAACCACATCTCGTCTCGTTTCATTCAATACTATGCGGACCACTCTGACGTAAACCGTGGATGTATACTGTATAACTAGGGTTGGGCTTACTACTCATGCCAGCACAGCCTGGTATTGCCGCCGAGCAGTTAGTCAGTAAGAGCCCAGTTGCGGCACGGACGCCACGTGCTCGTCCGTCGCGCGCTACGTTCTACTATCAATAAACCACTAGCGGATTTCGGTATAAACTAAACAAATACCACGTTTTGTGACTAAAATAAACAGCGCTTCTGTAAGGTTTTCATTCATAAAATTTCGATACGTGCAGTGCTCTTGCGTAAGTTTTTCAGTGATAAGATGGATGTGTGGAGACTACGTTTGTCGGACGTCGTGTTTATTGTATTATCATTAGATTAGGTTGCAAGCCAGTCCTTTTGTATTGGAAATTTGTTTCGTTCTCAAAGAGGTCTGAAGATTTTTGCTGAACTTTCAAATTATTGAGTGTTGTTTACTAGACTTAGTCATCGTTTCGAGGAAAATAAATACGGTTTGCGTGTCGATGAATTCAAAAATTACCTACGTTTAAATAACGAAGTTTAAATAACAGTTCTTTTTTCATCTATCACCCTTTGAAAAGCTTCCAACCCTATTTTATCTTCACATAGTTAAAACTACCCACACATGTAAGGTAGGGTACCTTACTAATCAGGTTTATCTTCCACATGATACTTCCAAATAATTTGCTCATTATTGATGTAAATGAATTATCAATGAGTACAGTTCTTACTTATTACCTGCTCTCCAATAGATTATTTTCCAATTTTATCTAGACGTGATTTCCTCACCCGATGACGCCGATATCATTGCCAATCTCTTATCTTTGAAAATTTTGCTAATGGGGTAATTAAATTTGCTTCTAATTTGTTTTATAATTTTGGTACTAGCGGTTACTCGCGACTCCGCAAGCGCAGCGTGGACTTAGTTTACCCGCTATAGTGACCATTTCGGAGAAACACGCTTATTTTCAAGACATTAAAATGTTATCGGAACCCTTTAGATACGATGTTTCAAAATACCTTTCTTAGTGTGCTTCTACAAACTAAAGAACACACGCCAATATCAAGTCTCTCGGAACAGTGGTTTATACTGTTCGTTCAACTTGTTTGTTAACGTCCTGACGACTTTGATTCATAAAATACTAAAATATATATTCACATTACCATTGTTTATAGTTGCCCTAAAATTTCTTTAGGTTTCATTTCTAAAAATAACGATCCATTGCAATATGTGCCATTTTACATGCACATCAGTTAGTCTAATTCGGGGTGTAAATTCCCTCGAACTGGACAATGTTTGCGATTCATTTCAGTTTTATCATACTTCCTTTAACCGCTTCCGCACTGACTGCTGGTTTCGATAACAAACCGTCTGATTCATAAGCATTCACACGCCAGTTGCAACGAAATGTTTGCAATAATCAATTCGTGACTCAAAATACAAGAATACATACATAAAAACTCACATGGTAACTAATTCGATTATAGACTGGTTGTACTGGGTTCCAAAGTTCATCGTCCTGGCTTGATGCCTCCTGTATCCTTACTTGAAGACCTTTGACACTTTGACATCGTCAACAGACCTTAACTAATGAGATCCACATAACGAAGCCCCAATTAATATTCGGTTGGTCAATGTTGAGGGCTTCAAAGAGTAACAGAGAATTGTTGATCGGTAGTTAGGTTCTTATAAAATCCTTATGCTCGTATACTCATTTCATTTTTTATAAATTACATAACGTTGTTCCAATAATCAGCTACCTATCTAAGTGCACAATATGTGACGTCCTTGTCTGCGGCGTGCAAAAAGATAAAAAAATGAATGTAAAGTTGATATAGTATAGGTTGTATTGTAATTGTCAGCGTGCCAAACACCGGTGGCGGCGCCCGCGACTATCTTCAGTCGAGTGCGTTCCTTAGAGGGAAGTGTATGGCGCGCGATGTGTTTACATTTTCGACTGCTGTGTGGAGCCTTGTGGTGGCCACTGCTGGTACGCTGTGCGCGCGCAACCCGCAACTACGACGACGACTATGAACAGGTGTGTCTTCAAGTCATCAGCGCCGCTTGCTGTGCACCTCACTACCCAACCTCTTTTGTGTAGCTTCACCCGCTTTGTTTTGGCAACAACTTCAACGTAGGTCACGACACGAAATCGACGATCCGGCGAAGCGCAGTCATCCACATTCCGTTTTTATTTGCTTTGTTATTTTGGCAATTACTATAACATGCGGCTTTTTATAGGTAACGTGTGCTGCAAGCTTCTCTAATATTGTCGTGTCCGTGTAGTGCTGAAGTTCACAAAGTAGGTATTAGTGTGATGTGCGCCGTGCTCAGGCACCTGTGAAGTAATGTTTATCAAGAGTGGGTCGGCAGCGGCCGAGCAACAAGAACGTCGTGGATCTGTCTCCAACTGGTTTTCGTCTTTGAGACGTGGTGCAGGTCGCCGTAAGCGCGAGGAAACCACCGTACCATCAAATTACGGTTCACTGGGCAGACGTAAGGATGGTCCGCAGCCGCGTGGCAAGACAAGATCCGCGTGGGACCTGACCACCGTCACGAGACTGGTCTGTATCTTATTTGGAACTTTAGTTTTACCATTTAATATATCACGTCGACTCGCTGGAGACTGCTTTTGGCGGATATCCAAATCACTGGATCGATCACGCTGTTTCATCTGCGTGAAAAAACAACTTTTACTAAGATATTTAAAAACAAATATGACATTTTTCATATTACAAACAGGTCACATTTTGTTATTATTTCCTTATCAGCGATAGCATACTTTGTTTGAACATTTATCAGTCGATAAATACTGCCCTAGTTGGATTTTTTTTGTTTCCAAACTATGATTCATAGCCAAATTTATCGTGACATCTTTCGAGTAGTATAGTATTTAAACTATGAAATTACCCGGCAATTTAAAATACGATGATTATAATGCAAGCTCTGGGAGAGTGGATGTTGAACTGGAGAAAAAGTTTGTTTTTACATAATCAGTGTAGTTTCCTATAAATCAGCTGGTTCAAATTTTAAGCAGAACGTCTTATATTATAATGTCCATGTTCCATCTCTATTCCAATGTTCCGAATATCATTGAAAACATGTCATGTATGTGTCGTTGGTATGTATTAGTTCTCTTTGTTTGTGTATCATGATGTTCGACACACAAACACACTGAATTGTAGTCGTGTTGGATTTATAATAACAATATTTTATGAGCATTACACACTAACCGGACTGACCTCATGAAATTATGCATTATATTGTTGTTGACATGCTACATAGTTACGAAGCTAGGAAACTTTATAAAGGACAGCTCAAGTCATCACCATGTCATCTTCCTGCCCTTCATCACACGCTAAATGTGTCGGGACAAAAGGTTTTCTAGTTATTTAAAAGTTAATTACCCAAGTTCTTATAGCAGAGCTTTTTCTTCTTTTATTTTTCTTGTAGTTGAATCACTAGGCATCATTCGGAAAAAGTATGATTCCCGTACGAGTAATCAATCAGACACATTCTCCCTTCAGTGAACAGTTTTATTCAGATTGTAATCAACTGCTCAAAACATCACATTCAAAAATTTGCAGGTTCCTTTTCAACTACTGTGAGTCTGACATCACTAAGCAAGTGGCTGCAGTATGTTTAACTAAAACATTGTTTATCCAAGTTCTCATAAAGGGAAGCAAGAGAACAATAGTATAACGCTACTCTCCACACTTGTGCAAATGTAATAAGACTGTTCATTTTCTAACTGAAATGTTGGTTATTTTCTTGCCCCAGTCGAACATGATTTGAAATAATTTTGAATACGATACGAAATGAACCAACGAACTCCATAATATATTGTTATCGAAGTCTTCTTTAAACGTATTAGGTAAACTGACTGTAGTGTAATTGTATTTATTCAATTGATCTAGTGGATTATTTATTTATTCACTTTATAAAGTAAATATTTTTGGGAATTATAGTTTTTATAAACCTTTAAATAAATGGTAAACATTGCTACTATTATTATTATGATAATAAGCTCTACTATGTCTTCCGTCTATGATATGTTTGTTATGTCTTCATTTCTTGGAATGACTGTCACTGGTATTCTTCATCATTACATGCAAATGTGTCCTTTGTTAAAACAACGGTGTGGTATAAACAGCGAAGTATTTGCATGAAATTATTCCTACAGTGTCAACGGTCACCTACTTGACTGACTTAAATACATTCTTATATGTACACATTAATTGCTACCTATGTACATACGATTATTTACTATACACATATAATTATTTACAATTTACTTTGTCTATATCTATATAAATATTTAAGATTTAATTCCAAACATAACTTAAAATGGGAACATACATTGCTTAGACTATAATTATTGCCATTTCATCAAAAAATATATTTATCATCACCAATTTGTCATGATAAATGAATAATAATATTTTTTAAATTTTTTGGTTTAAAGACTTTATTTATCACAAGAACAGTTTAGTTCATTTATTATGAGACAAAAATGAAAAAAATATTATTTGATTGTGGTTAGTGCCAGAGCATGCAAAAACAAATGGAACAGAAACAACACAAACTCCCAATCTCCAACTCTTAGGTAAGTAAGTACACTGAGTAAACAGGTAGGTGGTAGGTTTTTAATGCAATGTTGCTACAGGAAATGCTTAAATTTAAGTTGAGCTACTACTGCGGTCTTACTATCGTACTGAGTTATTCGGTGTATTATAATGAGCTATAAAGTTTAAACATAAAACTTATCTATTACTTCTCCTTGTTATAGTGTATAAATTAGTGTTACTATTATTTGCGAAAACTTATTTCGTGTGCTCGTTTGAACCTCAATTCTAACGATTTTCCGTAGCATACGTATCTACATGGCTTACTTACACATTTTTCATTTTCTTAATCTGTTGGCTTAAGCAAATATTGTTTCTGTGATAATGATCGTAGGTACTCATTATTTCTAGATTCTTCATATCTCTGTTCCGTGCCGTGTAACTTTGTTCCATTTCGCCACTGTAATGGTTCAGTGAATTTCGCTCGGAACTTCAGTTCTGATTTTAAACATTTATGTAGTATTCGGCTGCCATGTCTCGTTTGTATGGAAATGTCACATAAAAGATTCGGTCGTGCATGACTTTAAATAGAAAATAATGTATGTTCTTTTCTTCATATTCAGCAAACGGTATAGCATTGAGTCTCATTTTAAATTACACTACTTCATTATGTTCTGTTCATTTTAGTTTTTATTAGTTGGTAGATTTTAATTAAATAAATAAATAAATAATGCTGGACAGTCCACACAGCATCATCTAGCCCCAAGCTAAGCAGAGTTTGTGTTATGGGTACTAGATGACTGATATACTTAATACAATGCATTACATATATAGATATTTTTTATTATACATAGAAAACACCCAGAACACCCGGAATAAATATTTGCAGATCGTACAAACATTTATCCCAAGGCGGGAATCGAACCCGCAACCTCTTGCGTCGCAAGCGGACATTCGCCCGCCGCGCCACATCGGTCGTCATAATTAAACATAATAAGGAATTTATTCTTGAAAAATCGACTGAAACATATTACCATTTCAACCATAGCATCTTATGAACCATAATCTTAGACGACTTAGACAATTTTTTCGAAAGTAAACCAACTAAGGCTAAACCTGATAAACCATAAAAATGTAAAGCGATGTGTTTCTCGATGTAGTAAAACAAATAACCTGACATAAATATGTGTTTTTGTCAAACATATTATATTTGTTTGTATTGACACAGCTCAGTTAGTAGTAGCTCTGCATGTATTTATAAAAAAAACGTATACATATAAGTATTTTATCAGTCATCTGATTTCCACAGTACAAGCTATGCTTAGTTTGGGGTAGATGATATTGTGTAAAAATGATCACAAATCCATAGGTATATATTTATATATGAAAGCGGAGATCTTCTATCATGGCATTACATAAGAATACACGCTCTCGATTGTATAATACAAAGCGTATACAGAAAGGTATGGCCATTTGTGTTGCAGAACAACAGTGTCGGCCAATTCCGTTTCTATCAAAAAGCAAGATAGAGAGAGACATTCACAGTATTGTAGTGTATTGTTAGTTCGTTTCGAACAACGGTTATGTAAACAGCAATTTGTCAATTTGTTTCGTTTTCGTGCTTAGCGCATGGTTCATTTGTTTATTGGGTTTGACCTTATCCGTCTTTGTTTTGCGTCACCTGTGATAATGAGGTTCTTTATTAGTCGTACCGTGCGTGCCATGGTCGACATGCTTGACACATTGTCACGAGCTTGCAAATTTTCTCGTGATCCACTTCCTTGCCCTACTGTCTCTGCGTGAATTTTATTACATCGCATGTTAATTGACCAACAACGAATCGATAAATATTAATAATAAAAAGAAGAATTATTAAATAGGTCGCCTATTTAATATTTCTTCTTTTTAATTGCGATCACTTCTTTCAAAACACGAAAATATTCTATGTAGCTCTATTGACAAATTTTATAATGCCATATTATACCAACAAGGTCTCCAATCCAATGCTGCGGGGAATACCTAATGCAGTGATTTGAATCATCACTAAACACCGGTTCTGAATGGGGACGTTCCAGGAATAGCATTTGTAAGAGCAAGAGGGGTGCCTTGACCTTGCCAGGTGAGGTGGGAGGCAAAGCCCAGGACTGCATGCAGAACGGTCGCTGACTCGCCCGACTAGTTTGACTGCTGCTGCATAATGGTTGCCTCTTGAACCGTAAAATTCTAAATTGCCATTCTCTATACGATAACACTAATCAAATTGAATTATACCGCTAATTAACCGTTTTTAAAGTAGACAGTTGCTTTAATAAATTCCTTTATTAAAACTGGTAGTAGCAGAAGGCGTTCTATACATTCCAAAATAAAATAGGTTGGCTCACTTTATCAATTAAATGACATCACTAGAAGCCGTATTGCTTGTAGGTCAATGATTGAAAATTGTAATACCAAAAAATATTCTGCTCCATAACTTTTAGCTCGACATCAGAGCCTTTTGTCCTGAGATTTTCAAAGAAACCTTAGCTCTAAGGTATTCTCAAAAGGTTTTTTTATGTCTCGTAGTTAATTACCTTCATTGTAAAGTTCGGTTTCTTTAGCTTCTAAGTGATTTCTCTTGTTACTTTGAAAGTCTTGTACAGCTGTATATGGCGATGGAGACCCAGGGTCTAGTTGCTTACACGCGATGTTACATGCTAGTTCTCGTTCTAAAAAGTAAACTTGAGCATATTGAAACGGTATTTAAACTAGCTATGTTTTCAGAATTATTCTAAATCTAGATCATATCTTTAAAACTACTTATTACTGTAGTACCTACATACTCTAGGTCGCCCGTATCGATAATATTCAGCTCAGCATGACACACATACTTTCTACTTAGCGAGTTGAATCCTAACCGTCAAATCTAACTGACAAGGTAAAGAAATATAATCCTACATTTCAATACCATTTTAGAAATTAAATATACAACATCTTATCAGGTAACTGTGATATTGTGTTACAAAGTTATAACCTTTGAAGTAGGAATAAGTAAAATACAAAGTAGGTATTTCATATCTTTTCATTTCTATTTGGCTTTGATTCAGGATTCATCGTTTTAAATCACAACAGAAAACACAATAAACGTTTTTATTTATTATTTAGTAGGTATCTCAAAATTTTCTGTCTCACTCTACACTTATATTCATTCTTCAGTTATTACCTACTTGTATATTCTTCATGACATTTTCCTGCTATGAAATTTATTTTTTCGTAGCGAAAGTGCACTAGAAATGCGGCTTGTATAAACGCGCGGTGGATCCAGTTATATTTCCCATGGGGTTGGTTAATGTCGCGTCAGAATCCCACTAAAGACGTAATTGCCCTCATTCTGAGACCGCCCTTAGT
The DNA here is from genome assembly GCA_947095575.1 of Electrophaes corylata. NCBI lineage: Eukaryota > Metazoa > Arthropoda > Insecta > Lepidoptera > Geometridae > Electrophaes > Electrophaes corylata. Next base: position 8,057,052 of record OX352711.1, on the reverse strand, counting down.
CGTTCACATTTGTTTAGGGGTTGACTTTTTTATTCGTCTGTTTTCTGTCATCTTTTTTTGTGCGACCTTTGTAGACAAGACAGCTAAGTCCAGGACCGTCCAATTTTGCATGTGTTCAGTAGGCAGGTAGTTGTTACTGGTGCATTTCGTTTACTTTTAATTTTCATGTGCAGTTTCATGTCATCTGTACTCATTCCCGTGTTAGTGTGTTAGTATTACTAAGAATCGTTCTTTGTCGGACAAGCCATCATCTCATTGGCTAATGTTATACTGACAGTTTACACTGCCCAATGAGGTGAAAGTTTATTCGACAGATAACAACCCGTAGTACTAATAACGGACACTCGTAGGATGTTGGAACCAAAGAATATGGACTAATATTCTATGGTTGGAACCGTACATTATCAACTTGCCACTTGTGAAATATTTCTTGAAATGTTTGCGTATTTATTATAACAGTCATAATTGTCTTTTAGTTAACTTTTTAATTTTCTCCAACATTTTAATGATTTGATAGTAACTTAGGCGTGTTTGTTTTATCACCTGATTGATACCAATCATAAATCTTGAGAATCAAACTTTAAGCATCACGGTCAGGGTCGAAGTAAAAAGTCAATAGATGAACATGTGTCTGGCCATGTGGCGTTCCTATCACAGCACTTGAAAGAAAACAAGACGTTCGGAACATTAATAAAACAAAGTTATCATTTTTGCCCTCTTCACCTTTTATTTTTAGAACAAAGCTTTATTACTTTGTAATTTTACGTATTTAGATTTAACTATATTGAGGATGAAAGTTAACGCAGGGTTTATTTAGTAATTGATTTTATTTTATTGGATCTTGTTTGTCATCCACAGTGCGTTATTTTTATTATAATTCTACCCGACCCTGCTTACGGGATTATTGACCTACTACAGTGATGTGATGATGACGCACACGCGCAACTTAAACGTTTAATATTAAAGTCCCTCCTACTTGTACTAGCATTGAATAAAAAAGATTTATACACACGTAAAATTATCATGTTGAAACGTCAAGAAACTGGAACGATCAACCATACTGTCGATTACGGTAATTACTGGTGCGTTACATAACAAAACAATGAAGTTTATACGAACTTGCTTCTTCGGGCTTACAGTTAGAATAGAATATGAATAATTGCGGAGATTTTGATTGTGTGAAAGATGTAGCTTATGAAACCAGTCATTAGAAACAATACTTTGTTTGGCTAACAGTAGTACTTTAAGTATTACGGCATTGTGCGCAGGATGTGAAATCCTACTTGAAATTGTTGTATTTCCCGTTGTTACTTAATTCTTTAAACCGACTTATAATGAAATTGTATTTAAATGCAAGTATGAGAATTTTGTTTGAACTTTCTTTGTCTCACAATCCTTTACGTAAACATCGTTACAATTAAACTTCTCTTCTTTCTTATTTGTTTAACGTATACCTTGTATCGTAATCAAAAAATCATTAATTACTGTTTGTTTCATTTATAAGGGGGTTTAATGTAGCGTCAGAAACGGTACATTAAACCCCCTTATAGAAATGCTATAAATTTTTAGTCCGTTTCTACGTATCAAGGTCTCATTTGCTTTTTACTTTTTATTCGTGCTCCCGTTTGACTCTCGGGAATCACCACGTTCGCTATCGTAAGTATAATGCGTCTGACTTCGGACATTCATCCAATATTTGTTAGGAAGTTGTGCTGGCTCTGCTAATTGAAATTAAAACATCTCTCATCGAAAGTTGCTACGAAGAAATTATTAGGTAGTAACTGTCAATACGCTTATTTAAATCTAGCATAATGATACATTTCATTTGAAGACATAAATATTCATTTGGTTATGAAATAGATTTTTTTTGTGAAAGCTTCTTGATATGTAGGTATATTTACTCTAAAATAAGATCTGATCTCAATTCACGGGATAAATAATTTGTGAAAGTGGGGCAACTACGAATTCGTCTGGTTCTATCGACAATCGACATAAGTGATTCGGGCGCTACTCCTAAATCTCTCTAATGTCTCTCCGTTCTTCTTCCCTTTTTGGCTGGTTGCCAAATTGACAATCGGCTTTAATATACACGTGAATTGTTGGAGACTGCGAAGCAAGTTGCTGGGTACCCGTGCCGTGACCGCGGCCGGAAATATGAACCCATTGTACTGCCTTTTTGTGCACAGGGAGTACTGGGGCTGTGCTTCGCTCATGTATTTTTTTACAGACTCTCTCTTATTATTATAATTTCACGGAACTTGATTATACATGTCTGCAGCGAATTAATATCAGTGCCGTTTTGGCTAACTTGCAAATTGTCGCGATAACCGGTCTTTACTGTTGAGCATCCGCTCAATGCAGATAATATTGGGATTTTGAATGACTAACCCGTTCCAATGGCCCCAAATATTGAATTGTAATATTCCATTTTGTATTTGAGGTGTTGTTTTAACTAGCAATTCGATTCATACCTACAAAATCTTGCCGTTTGGATGTTGTAAGTACCTACTTGTAATTATTTCTTAAAGGTTTTTGCCTACCAATACCGGCGATGTTTTTACATCGGGAAAGGCAGAGGTCAAGAATGCGGCAGTGTCTTATTGAGGTCAGCTAGGTCATCTCATCATTGATTGAATCACTGCAAACTGCATCTTCTAGCTCTTACTGAGTACATCACTCACCAACTTGGTAATAAGATGATCTTTTTTGCTAGTTCATTTTCCGTCATTACGACTTTAATCGTCAGATATGAACTTCGAGTTCACAGTTTCTCCCATAATAAAAACGCTTAAGTATACTACGTAAAAAAACTAATATAACTAAAATTACAGTGTATTATATAAATTAAGTCCTTTATCACTCTTAGGGTTTATGAGATTTAAACAAAGACTATATTAAAACCCAAAATCTTAAGCTCTAATAAAATAAATGTGTCTAATGTGAATAGTTATTGAAATTAAATAGTAAAAATACTGTCACGATTATGTTGTGTGTGATTAGATTATGTTGTTTTCATGAACGTTAACTTGCGTATTTATGAATTGAAAGGATGCTTCATCCGTTATACCTACATTTTATCTGCTTTTCAAGTTAATAGGTACATTGTGTTTGCGAATCCGTTGACCAGATTCACATTAAACTACGTAGATAGGTATTTGAATTATTACTCGGTTCGGTACCATGCGTCAATGTTTTTTCTTTAACTTATATCACAGAATGCTCTAAGGTATTTTCTATATCTTAAATTTTTTTGTGTAAACAACATTTTGGTAGTATGAAATCAATAATCTTAGTAGAGTTAGTTAGACCGTTACTAAAGTACCTCTATACCTCCTTCCTTGGGATATTAACGTTGACGTCTTACTCTGCCTTGTCTTTATTTCTTCCATTAACCTGACTCGCGAATACCTTGCGTAATTGCGTTGATTTACCTTGTAAAGCGCTTTTTGCTCACCTGAAGGTCAGCCCTGTCGCACTGGTGATGTGTGCGATCGGAAATTCTTCAACAATTACAACATTTGCAAGAATGTGTCTTTGTTTGTGGTGTCTGTGTTTTTGTTGTGATCGTGCGTAAAATAAACAAATTAGTTTAGAAATGCCGAGTATTAAATAATATCCATTCTTCTGAGTCTGTATAATGTATAAAAGGAACGCATATTTCTCGACTCTTTTTATCCTAATGAAGGGTATTTAGGTTAATGGTTCGTACATATTATTCCATTATCAGTTTTTGTCATGGTATACAGTACACGAAGTTTCTCAATCCAGAAAGGTAGATAAAGATATTACGATACGAGTTCTGCCCTGGAGCTCCTTAATACTGTCTAGTTCTTGATTAAGTTTTCAAGTTTCCTCGCTAGTTTAGTTGTTGAACATCTAATGCTAAGTCCTTTCGAGTTTATTGCGATATGATTTTTGAAAAAAAAATTACGGCAAAATTGTCCCTATTAAGCCACACCTTTTGTCCTGTAAAAGTATCTATGTATAAATATAGTTCATATAATATAATATAACATATTATAGTTATTGTACCACGTATATTTCGTTTCATAAAAAGGTCTGATAGATTTTAATAAAAATACGGAAGCTAATTGAAGTGTAGAACGGTGGATATAAAGATTATCACTACCTATGAGCTTTAATATGTAACTAAATAGTAGGTAGGTTAGGTATTTACGTTGTCATGGTAAATAGAGAGACTGGTGTAAATGCACATTTCAAAATGAGCAATACTCATTAGTTAGTTATATTATAGATTAACTTCATAAATGATTAATAGGTAGGTAGGTAAGGTACCCCATTAATCATTAGTAAGTAGGTACCTACACCTAAGTACTCATACTTGGTTTTTAAAATAAATTGTATTTTGTGATGCCAATTAGTTTTTCAAGGTCTGCGAGATATAACCATAATTTGATGCGATTATTTTTAATATTATGTACAGAAAAAACATACCTAACCTACGAGTATCAAACTGGGGTCACTTTGGATGTTCACCTGCATGTACACAATAGGTATGTGTTGTATAACGTTTCAATTATTTCTTTAGCTTTCCCTATATAAAATTGTCCAAAGCAACATTGTCTGAGCAACCAGCTATCCAATTCCTAAGGAATAGTTGCGATGCGAGTTTAATTCATTTTGCTAAACAATTTGGCGCATTTTTAAGAGAAGATTTGAAATAGGACCTCATATTCGTTGAATTATTCATAATGCTCTCAAAAATTTACTCATTTACAAACATAATTTACCTGTAAAATTCATGTTTAAAACAGATAATAATTATGTATCGGACTTTGAATTGTATACCCCACTTGGTTTAGATGCTCTTGCAACAACCAACTTGGGTAAGAGTTCACAATAATGTCACCAAATTATATATTTTATGCATTTTATAAGACGCTTTACCTTGAAATTGTTATGAATGAATACTCATACTTACTGCATAAGGATACGACCCAATGATCTCATATGAAATAAATGACTCTGGTAAAGGATGGCTGGAACTGCCAGCCACGGAAATCCCACCCACATTTTATCTTTTATGATCTATTTTTAACCTTCTTTTTGGATTATTCTGTTCTTTAAATCATATCAATAATACACGCGATTTCTTTAAATATCAGAGTTCGTCCAAAAATGGTAGCTTCAAAAATAGAAAAGTTGGCAGACGCAGCACTCCGCACGCAATGACAAATATCACTAGGCCACAAGAAAGCTCTCCAAATCTCTCAATCCTAAGAATATAAAATATACCAAGCGGAAACCATAAACACATTTTAAAATGTTACTCAATAGTACGTTGATACTGTGGTACTGAGAACGACATCAACAATTCCAAGGACCACATTCTTACGGTGTGTAGATGGTCTCATCAATTAAAACTTTAAATTTCCTACAACCAATGATGTCGTCACCATAACCAATGAGCAACAAATGTCTGGTTCACACAATAAGTTTGCAACAAATCATATCCATAATAACAGTTCCGACGTTTTCGCGGCGCTAACCCTGAGTGTGAATTGAATCAACTCGGCATCTTAGAAATTAACGGAACTCTGCTCTGAAACGTTCTCCGGCTTCTTATATGGACGAGTACGAAGGTTGGTTGTGCTGCGCAATGAGAATACGAATTTGTGATGCGGTTGGGAAGATTGCCAGAAGCTGTACGCATTTCGCTTGAGGGCGTCCCTCAATGAGCGTCAGTAACATGCGGTGCAGTTTAACCGGTCGTTTTCATGACCGCTAGTCTTGATTGATTCCATTAATGTAAAAAGTGACCAAGTAAAACCCTTAGCAATCTATTCATTTTATTTAATTTAGTCCCTTAAACATTTTTTCATTAAGTGTTGTTGATCCTAAACCCAACTAATAAATTTTTGAGGCCCATTCAAATATCCGCTCTTTTGTCGCCACGGAAAGCTAAACGATTATCCGCGTTGCGCAACTCATAATTACCTATTTATCGGAAATTGGCCGTTCACTTATAAAGTAGGCTGTATTATTTATAGTTCGGCACACATTAGCTAGCCATTAGCCGATGGGCCGCACGTTAAGGGCTGAGCAACGACCTAAAATCTATTAATGGCACACGATACTTTTATCATGAGAGAATGCATTGCTGGGAAAAAATATTTTATAATTTTTGTGGGTAGTAGCTGTTGGAGTACTATTCCCCTCGCAAATTCTATGGCTCTAGTTCATAACACAACCCATCGGTCAAGTCATTACATAAAATACTCTAGTAATTCCCAGCTCAGGAATTACTAAAACTTTAATTCAGTAAAACGTTATATATTTCTTGTAATAGCTTTAACATATCTTTAGAAGCTTTATTTATATCCTGACCCTTAATGAGTTTAATATTTTAGGCGTTGTCAGATGGGCGGCGGGGAAGTTTGTAAACACGGGCTAATGCTATTAAACTAAGCTTCCGATGTAAAAGCACCCCTCACGGAATTCCATCACAACTTTAGTGCGTTGTAAAATATCATGACGTATAAGAAAAAATGGGAACGTGTCGAGGCGCAGTTCGGCAACTTTTTTATTTTACTTGTATTCTTCGCGTAATTTTGGTGACTTTATTACTTCCATTTGCTGCAAAATGCTGCGAAGTGGTTATGCGTGTGCTGCTCGTGAACAGCATGATATAGCTTTCTGTGGGACATGTGTCTAGGACGTTTTCCAGTTCATAATATACGATAGAGATAATAATGAATCGAGAGAAGATCTCTGTGGCTATTTGGGCGATTTTTCTTTGTTTGCTTGCATACATGTATGTATGTATGTATGTTTGTTCGAGCATAACTTTCGAACCGTTGAACCGATCTACACGATGATTGGTAGGTGTATAAGTTGTTGTTGAGAAATGTATTGGTATCCATAAAAATAAAATCGGACAAAGGGTTGTAAAGGGGGGAGGAGTGTTTAAAGGGGGCCAAAAACATTTTTTTTACAAATACGTATATAAACTAGGGTGTCAAGCGAAATAGCACAGGTTTTACATTCAAAAACACTTTTTGCTTTGATTCAAGAGTTTCGAAGTAAAATTTGGTAAACCACTGTAACGTGAGCTCCTAATTTTTAAAAGTTCAGTTATTTCGTATTCCAGCTTATATTGGTTATGATTGATGCGATTTCAAGTGATATTTACTGGAAAGTTTTTGTATTTTGGTATAACTGCCAACATCATCAATAGGCCAACACAACATAAAAAACTCAGTTCGGGGCTCACTGAACATTATCGCTACTAATGTAGCGATAATGTTCAGTGAAGTTGAATCTCATCGTGGGTACCCTACATCCACGGATGCTGAGTTTATTTGTATACCTACTTAAGTTTGACGTTCGAACCAGAGGGTTCACGTCCGTTTGTTTGCTCATGTGAACTTGTACCCACGTCCATTGCCTGAAACTCGACCCGGGGTGAACATAAAGCGGCTTATTGTGAACCTTAGCTTCACTACCGCTAATAACAATGTACATATTTGCACGCGTTCGTACAGTTTAGTTAAATGTGATTATACCGAGAACTTTTCCGCTGGACGATGATTTTGGTCAACATCAATGATCAATATGAGCAGAACCAGAAGCCTATGTCATTTTCACACCATACTATTCTTTGAACCTCTTCAGAGTAACGATGATGTCATCCATTATGTTTGGCCATTGTGGTGTCATCTACCCAGACATATTTTATCGATGTTGAACAATTTATTCAAAGGCTTATTCAACAATTATTCCACTTGACAATATAAATTTATTAATGTACTCATAGCATACGAACATACAGCTGTTGTTGCTTTACTTGTGGTTTACATGTGTAATTTTGACTAGCAAAATCAGTTTCAACGCTTATCAGGACTGAAACACAAAATACCTATTATATTAAACAAAACTAATGTAGTGTTACCTGCACATTACGTTCATTTTTATGCTGTTCTTTAGATTGAATCTCTACAATTTCTGCAACTTGTAGAAATGAAGCCAAACTGTGATGGGAAAGCGAATTATCGGGGAAAGTCTCTAAGGATTCGCGTGGTCGCTTCGCTTTCATTACGTGATGCCAATGTCACATCAAATACATTATAGCTGATCGTATACTACTATCTTGGGTTTCTACTCTTTACAAAACTAGCCATAAGTTAATATAAATTGTAGTATAATTCTTAATACGATAGCCTCCCAATTAACGTAGTCTATGTTATATTTCCGAACTGTGTATAAAATAATTCTAAAAAATATAAGATTAACAGATTAAATAAACAAAGCAAGCTTGATTTTTTAGTAGTGTTAGAGCTCTTAGTGAAAGGCTCCTATTTCTTTCACCAAAAACCTAGCTGTGTTCCGAGTTGAAAGGTGTTAGTGTCGGTAAAATTACAGGCAGACGAAGCTTATCACCTGTATGCCTCCGATTGATAGACGCAGATCAGTGCATCGTAGGGTGTGTTCCTAATGAACGTGACTTACGAGACAGTGCTTTGTTATAAGTGATGGTTGTAATCACTTAACATCAGATGGACCATCTGCTTGTACTTAATAATGACTAAAAAATAACTGGCCCAATTTATAACAATCATAAATTTAGTTAGCCGATAAACGTAAGCAAAGTTGCAAATAGAGGTGTGCAGTTTGAATTACATGATTGCAGCGTCACTGTTGATGTAGATTTATAGTACCAGTTCGCTCAATGGATTTTATGAAGATGATTGCACAGGGAATACAATTGGTACCGTTTGTGCCTTGCTCAGATTTTATTCTATTTGAAGGTCTGAATTGATGTCTTTGTCATGTCTCGTCTCAAAAATTGCCAGCTTTTAGCATAAACTAAACATTATATTCTGGTATTTTCGATATTTTGTATGATTTGTTTATACATAATATCAAAGTAATTATTAATTCCTTTTATATCGATAGTTACCAAAACAAGATGTTATAAAATAACGTGATATTTGAACTCAAGCCATTCATGTGACGGGTACATGGGGTTTAAAATGGCTTAATTTGACCCGCTAGTGCAGGGAGTAATTCCAATTTTTGATATGTGGGTCACGTGCACGGCACGCCGTTTATTAATCCGTGTGATATCCATACAATTTTGTAAATCAGAAGGATCCTCGAATTTTATCTGAGGTTGACGCGTGACTAGAATTAAATGCATTTATCTATAATGCCATCTTTGGCATTTACCTGCTTTTTCTTCTATTTATTATTGACATGCAAAAAAAATGTTTTCTTTTTGTCAAGTCCCAGAACAGCTTTGGCATAGAAATTTCAAATTATACGGTCCATTGCTCACACACCTTATCGTTTTTTTTTTCAGAAATAAGTATTACTTTGATATTTGTGTACCGTTGCGACATTCTATTCTTGACTAAACGAAGTAATTAGCCTAAAAATAAATGAGAAACATGAGTTTACTGCCATCTGCTTGTGGAGAGGAATTTATAAAATAGTTATAAATACGAGAGTAACAAAACAGCTCACAAGTGAAGCTCCCACATCAATGTCTGAGAACTATTTGAAGTAATTTGTATTCTGTAAGTTTTGGGTCAAATATCAATTGCAGTTTCTCGTTGACCCCGCATTTCGGGTAGATTGTCACTTCTCTTTAAACGACTTCTATTGATCTCTGCCTTCTGTAGATTGTGTTTCAATCACGCATTATCGGTTGATAGGAGCGGGCCATTGTGTTCGACAACCGAAAGATCATCTCTAAGGTTGACGTAATGAATCGTTATGGTAGTAACTCTGTCTTCTGCGGTATATGTTGTAGATTCGATCTTCACATAGGCGTTCGTTTTCTGTTAAATATTATAAGTTAAAAAAATAAGTACCTTTACTAATGTAACATCAGTTTTTCAGTGCCCATAGGCTATGTTTGTTTTAAAGCTAGAAAGTCCTGTGTGAAATGTCCACCAATATTTATTTAATTTATTTTATTACCTAATATTTAAACTTATTCAGTTTGAGCATTTTCGTTTTTGAAATGCCTGTTATATAATCACACCGAAACGCGATTTGTAGATTGTCTATCGGCTAAAACATAATCTATGCTATAGAAAGTTTATGCGAATTAAAATATTATGATGAAATGTGACGTAACCAATGTGGTCACACTTTTACTTCTTAATTAACGAGCTCTGTTGATTGAAAAACTGTATACTACAAAAAATGTTATAACAGTATAGTGTATCTACCTATTATAGACGAACTTTTCGATGATAACATCTATAAATATGTATTTGTCATACATTGTACTTAAGGTACCAAAGTATTTCACTTATATGTACTTCATTTTATTGTAATATGTAACCTACCTCTGTACTCTATTATGCTTTAATAAACTTTATTTCATGTTTATGTATAGTGTTATTATTCATAGTAAACAGTCAAAAACAATACGTGCATTACTTAAATTACTTAATTAATGCTTGTTATGACTATAAAATATGAGTATTTTGTATGAATAGTAATAGTTTAACGTTCGAACAATGATTCACATAGAATAATTGATATTATTATATCACAAACTGACTGACTCATTGTTATGACGTGTCTAATATAGCGGGATAATCCCAATATGCAAACACATTATCACATGCGGCTCTAAAATCACCTTACGTGCTGTCATTTTCTTCACTATCGCTGCATTGTCGGCAGTTTGTGTCTGTATTTATATAAACGCTAACCATTAAAGTCTTCGCACGCATCGCATAATAAGTATGGCATCACAACATGCAAGTAATAACAGCACAAAACACAACTTGCTGTACACATTGTGACACTTTCAGAACTTTGCAAGGCGGCTTGTGATCACACACGCAATCTAAGATGTGTCTAGACGACGTAAAGTATTTGATCGAACGGCGAACGTGCAATTAATCGCACACAGAATCTTCGACGATTCGTCGGTTAAGTTATCAATTGTATTGATAATTTTTTTCGAATAACACTGATCCACTATACTATATTAACGACTAGAAACGAGCACGATTTCGTCTGCGTGAAGCTATTTATGCAAACTTAAAACTCTGCTATGCTCCTTTAGGGGTTGAATGATCCTTTCATAGTACACTCCTACGCATAAAAATAAATATACCCTGAAAATTTTAGCCTACGACCAGTGATTTGGTCTGTGCGTAATATCAGCTAGTCAGGACTAAGATTCTTATACAGATAGATATAAATTAGTTATTGTGTCACATAACCTAAATAGTGTGCGATGTGGCAATCCCCGGTGAATTCAGCATCTAGGTGTCACTTAGTCCTAAACAGAAACGAGAAAGTTTCACAAGGAAACTTCATCAGATATTGATGTTTTTGAATGTAGCTTGTTTGACGCATGAGGTGTCGAGTAATTCGCAGCATTCACTTTTCATATCTCATTATTGGTGAAAGGTATTACAAGCGAAAGTTTTTAGGTAGTATTGTTGTTGAGATATTGCAAATTTTAATATAAACTGTCACTGTAGTAACAAATATTCGAATTTGGTTTATGGTTTTGGCTTTATGTTTAAAAATGCTCGCAGTACTATATCATAATAAACAGAGCATTGACTGTATGTAAATAAAACAATCTATTAGGGTTATAATGTGTGGATTGTCCAGCATTATTATTTATACTCGTATTATAAGTTCAAAGATGTTTCCGACTTCAAAGTTCAACTTATGAACTCTCAATTGGGGGTTGACGACATTCTCTACCTCAACACTTATCTAATCGAGTCGAAGTCTGATTCAAATGAACCGCAGTAGCTTTCCTCTCCTTATACAAATCAGGGCAGCTCTGCATTGGCAGTGCAAAAACCCGTCTAGACTGGCGTTAACGATAACATGCCTATGTTTCTTTCTACGTATCGATGAATGCACTGCAGCATCCAAGTTATTGTCAACCTTATCTTCTTACGTGGTGGTTCACATTCAAACAGTATCTTTCAAACTAACCCAAGCCGATGGGGTGAATACAATCCGGCTCAGAAAGCTCCTCCTCACATGCCCTTGTTGAAATAACCTCGTTAGCGAACAAGTGCCCGTTGGATATGACAATAAGGGGGATTCATGTCATATGGTAGCTCTCAAAGATTTCAGTTTATTTTATAAAAATGCTTATTGCCTTTTGTATAAATCCTTGAAATGAGGTTTATGGTGAATTTCACGCAAAGTTACAATTTAATAATTACATTAGTTGGGTTTTAATCGATTAGTGCTTTCTACTAAGCACGCAAGCCCTAATTTATAAAGTACGTAAAACAGTCTACATTCACTTAGTTCTCGGCAGCCACTTAAATAAACGAGGTATGTTTCATTTTCCATGCTGTATCGTCTAGACTAGGAAGGCCGGTATCATGTCTCTGGGGGAAATAGGTAGCGAGTCGCAAATGATGTTAGCGCAGCCAGACCGTAGCGAAAACAAGCGGCATTGTGCACACCTACTCCCGCTCATCGTTGTGTAAGTTATTTTGTAGGTATCCTTTAATAAATAGGTGCTTTGGCATCTTTTATGTTCCAAGCGAAATTTGCGTCGGTTTGTCGTTATCGATTGGAGTCTGTTTTACATATGACCAAGCTGACGTTTTGTAAATTCTGTATGAATTCGTTTTGTGAAAACTAACTGCCCTATTTAACGACTTACAAAGTAAGGGTTTTTCTCGATTTGGCGTGTATAGCCTAGCATTTTACGAGCATTCAAGTAAGTAGCTATATTTACGACTGCCCCAGAGTGTAATATTTTTCACGTGTATGTATGTCCCTTTGTGAGCTAGTGAAGCCTAAATGGCATTCAAGAGAGTGTCATACGTTATTAAAAATGTCAGGAAGTTGGAATGACCACACACGCCGATTAAACCCTTCAAACCTCATACATCATTTACACTAAACAGAACTAGATGTCGCCACAGAAAATATTAAAACACGCTATCGTTACTTTTCGAAGCCCTTGAAAATCTATCGTAAGGCAGGTATTTTTTTTTTAATTTAATTAAATGAATTTACCGATCTGTTTATCAAATGATCAATCTTATTTTCTCTCATGGAGAGTAAAGGTTCCATTCACTAGACCTTGACGGCGGGGTTAATACTCCTACGCAGCCAGTAACACGTAACAATGCTCGTTTATCGTACAGTAATTAATGTGCAAATGAGATTCTTATGAAATATTAACCCTTTAGCTTTAATGTTAAAAAATGCAACCATTAGTCGTTTTTTTTATAGACTCGCAAACTTGAATTTTAAATTCTACAAGAAAACAAAAAAATAGTTCCACGGCAGATTTACACTTTTGTTTGTGCCTACATACGGTGGTGTAATAACGAAACCAAACTAACGAAACGTTGCTGCCTGTGCGGTCATTGTTTGCAGTTGGTTTGTTTTGTGATTTTGTGCTAAGCTCATTTTGTCCGCTTCAATGGTGTATGTCATAAGCCACTGCACCATTTCATTCTTGTTCATTTGCATTGACCATTTTACTAGGGTTTGTTTGTTTTTATTGGTTGTAGCGCGTTTTAAAGTATTTTTTCCTATCTTACCGATCTAAAAAATTATATATGAAAGACTTATGAAAGATATTATAAAAACTTTCTTGTATTTTTCAAGTAAGATAACAAAAGCTAAACGTTGGGTAATTCAGCTGATGAGGCAGATAAAATACAGACGGTGACGTGAAAAGGGACGTGTTTCCATCGCTGTTCTTGACAAAGATATAGGGATATTTTGCAACATTTTTTGTCCAAATGTCTTACACAAAATGTCTATATGTGTATACTATTTGTACTAAATATTTTATTTTATGACCTAAATTCTTCACTGACCGTAAATCCATCGAGACGAAATCGGCAATACCGTTTATAAATATTTATTGTGTACTTTAGTAATCAATTACACGCGCGTAAAATTACAGCTGCTAGCTAATAAATTTACGAAACATTGCTACTGGAGCATTTCTGCAACTGAAAGTACCTGCATACCTCCTTTTTTCGTGAAAACATATAATTTTGTGAGCAAAGTTTTGTATTTAAAAAAATTATACTTACCTGTGTAGACTAGGAATTCATTTAAACTTCACTTAAATGGTTTACTACATTTGCTGGAAATCCATTTTTGTCCTGTTATAAATATTGACTTTTAATGCAAACCTTCTTTTACTAGGGTGGAGTCAAGCGAGATACGTTTTACAGAGCAACATAATTGCAAGCTTATTTTAAATGAAACTTATTACTGCTAAAAAACATTGCTAGGTCTGTGTCAAACGTATGAAAAACTTGTCTCTGTTATAGGGCTTACTATATTTTACTAGTCAAGCGAGAAACATTCTGAACTCATTACAGAGTGTTCCCAGAGAGTAGCATTGTTGGCACTAGTATAGAATGTTTTGACTTGCGGTTCGCCTTGTGGTCGCCTGGTCGCAACCGTCGAGACCAGTTTATCTATGCGATAGTATAGTACCTACCAACATCGCAATAACATAATCAAATTGTTAGGTGAGAAGCCGTTATGTGCTACATATGTGACAAACAGAGATAGGTATTTTGTTATAAGTTTTGCTTTTTCCGTTGTTTATAACTAATATGGTAAAAATATATTCTGAGACTCAACTTCTAAGAACGTCACTGAATTAAGTTCGTATGCGAAAATCCTAGTGACGGAGTTTGTAGGTACCCGTAGTCACAGAATCGCGTCACTGCGTTCGATTATCGGTTTCCTAATTCCAAATTATAGTTTCAACCGATTTTATAAATAAATAAAGTAGCTATTTATTCGTTCCAGAAGAGTTACCTATTAACATTCTGTTTCCTTTGTTACAGCAACTCAAAGATGAGCTCGGCGAGGTGGTGGCAGAGCTGGAGGCCCTTGACGGGCAAGAGGAATGCAAACAGAATAGTAAAGCCAAACAGATGAGCATAGGCAGGAAGAAATTTAATATGGACCCTAAAAAAGGTAAGAAAATAGTTTGAACTAGCAACCTTGTAACCACTCCTTCCTTATCTCGTCGCGTTTCACATGGAAAAAAATGTGGACTTTCATAATTTTCCATAAACTATAGCTTATACAATAATTCTCGGTTTGTTGAAACAATCAACTCAGCATGTTGCGATCGATAACGACTGTAGCAATTCCGATAAAATAATGGCGTAAAACGAGAATTTCCCAGTGCCATGGTATGCGATGGCAGGTGCTTGGTTCTCGCGACTGTTCTGTGCTGATGACACTACGACAAGTAGCATGGCATGTTATTTTCCACCTGTCCAACGGTCTTTATAGAAATTAAATTAATTGCCTCTCACTCGCAACACTGAAACTTTTTTAACTTACAACGGTTCAACTTGACTTTTGGAGCATGCGCCAAGTTTCTATCTAAATTAGTTTGCGTTTCACCTTCTTTGCGCAGTTTGCACAGGGTACTTAATTTTTCCTCACTAAAAGAAATCTTTGAATTTCTCATTTATGCAGGCATTTTCACAAAGTAGATAAGTTGCCTTCTTCAATCAATTATGGCGTCTCAAGATGAAATACCTCAAGAAGGAACCGTGATAAAATGCCCACCATTGTTTAGCAGAGCCTAGACAAAGCTGAGCAACTTTTATATTTTATTTTCCTCAAGAAAAATGTCGTATGAAAAATTTTCGTATAGTCACGACTCACGAGGCGTGTCCTAATTCCGGCCGAGACTTCACATCATTAGGAAGTTGTCGGGCTTTGAGCTCTCTAGTGGAAGAGTGAGCCGGTTTGAAGCATCTATTCAGGGTCGTACCTGCTCTGGCATAGCTCTTGCCATTCGCCAAGCCTGTTGTTACAGTCATCGTGACCTTAATTACCCCAGGACTTGAGTGCCCTGTTTGTGAATTATAACTGAGCTGACGGGTAAAGATGGGTCTTTTGGAAGAATAAGATGCAACTTTATTTCTACATAGTTCTACTTTTAGTTTTAAACGAGAATTTATCATTAGCCGCAAGCTGACATTTTTGATGTTTATACACATCTATGGCCAGTCAACCTATACTGCGACAGTTCTATTTAGTTATTTATTTAATTTCTTGGTGTGTAACTACAAGTTTTCAAGTTCCTCCTGTCTTCTCTAGTAACTGCCGTTTCTGTCCACTGTCCAAGGGACAACTTTTTGCGAATGGTTTCCCCTGTGTCGCTCCGCCACCGCGTCGCTCATGAATAACTTTTGTTATGCTAATTTAAAATTATGCTAATTATTGCCTCGGCGTCGCTAATAGCAAAAGTACACTCAGCCTTCAAAATCAAAATACTTAATCGTTTTAAAATATTTATTTGTCGAATAAAATCACAGTAAATACAGCTATTTATTACAATCTAACATTACAAAAGAACATAAAATATTTTTACTACCTACAAACTTATAAATAAAATGGCATTCATAAACAAAACAATGTGTAAATATTAAAAAAAAAATTAACTTCTTTCTTATATATTTTTCTGAAGAAGCAGATATTAGTTAATAAAAAAAATTTTTTGATTCACTATGTATGTTAGATGGGTTTGAATATTACCAAAGGAACTTAAAAAAACGATTTTCCTAGTTCTTACATGTATAGGCTAGATACTATCTAAATATTGTCGCAACTAACGTACGTACAATCCACGGAAAACGTGAAATTCAAATTTTGAGACGACTGTACCGATGACCTTGAGGCGAGCGAGCCGAGAAGCGACGCGGTGGCAGAGCGACGCAGGGGAAACCATTCCTTTTTGCCGCATTCAGCTACGAGTACAATGGTTATTTTTAAGTTCATAATGTGCATTGAAGTGTGTGTTTTAGTCTATTTCATATTACGTACAATGCTTTCATGAGCAACTAGTCAGTAGGCATGTGAAATACGCCCTGTCAATATTGCATAACTCGTGCAGAATGCTCCTGCTTTGCATACGAGAAATCATGCATAATTCAAGTAATATACCACGAGTCGTACTATACAGCTGCAATACCTTTTTCCCTTGAGGATATAGCCAATATTCAAATAATAAACTGGGTGGTGTAATCTAGTTTTATTATTTTTATGACAAGTAAACGCACGTAATTTTCCTGCTTGGTCAAAATGGTACCAGGAAAATACTGTTCCACTAAAGCCTACATTGAAAATAGAACACTGGTAGTCTATTTGCTGCCGTCCATAACCTTACTACTTTGATTATATTATATGATCAGTTCAGTGGCTATAAATCTGACACAGAATGAGGCTACTCAATGCCCTCTCCATTGCTTGATTCAGTGGTATGACCGCGAAATCGAAAATGGAGATTAGAATTAAAACACTCAAAGCGAACCCACCAAGGTTTTACAACGTTTATAGTAATTAGCATTATTAGATTGATGATCCAACTAAAAAAATCTATATTAAACTATCCTATTACATTTCTAAAAGATTTGGGCTCTGTTCCTATTCTTACCAAAACTTATGTACCTAGTGGGGTTTGAACTTCAATACTGAATACATCTATTGTCATCCCATTATAAATTATTATTATTATTATTATTGTTGTAAATTATGGCCATTGTCATATTGGTTATGCGGGTCCCAAGTCAGGAGTTTCGGAAGTGATTTTTGATATGGAGTCACGACTGTTTTCATGTCGTCCACTTATTATGCTTCTATATAAAAAAAATAGACACAAATCACTCGCATAACACAATCCAGAAATCACAAAAAATCCGGCTTGGGGCTTTATACATAGTATTTAGTAAATTAATTGATCAGTCCTCGATTGCTATTAGATTATTCATTATAGCTTGAGTCCTCTGCCAAAATTGTTATGACATAATCGTAAAAAACACTACATTTTAACTGGGTCTCACAAAACTTCTTTTCAAATCTCAACTCAACTATTTTTGAATTATTATGACCAGTAACCTCTCCAAACCATGCCAAGTCAAAACAATATTTGCTTGTGCGTATGTAACAGCAAGCTACGTCTAGTTTTGTTTAGTAAGTGTGCGACACATTATAACAAGCTTGTTATTGTGCAGTCAAGGCCTGGGCGTCTACTCCGAAGTGTTAAATCCGAAATATCGGCCGAATGTTCGGCCGTTTCCTACTACGAAATACATTGTATTCGGTCGGTCGGCTCGCCTACTAAGTTCGGTCCGTCCGAACTTTATTTTGACGTTTGTTGCATCGTAAACCCTACTCCGAACCAAAAAAGCCCGACCGATAATTTGAGTTTGACAAGAGTTTCGTCGTCGATTTTATGTCAAAATTCACGATAACAAAATAGCTACCTTGTGAGTATCGTAATCATTGAATATTAGTGAAAAAACTTGAGTTTTGTGATTGTTCAACGTGTTATATACAATTAATTGTAAGAAAATGGCAGGACGTTTGTTTTTGTTGGAAGAGGCTCTCGAAGAAGAGCGTTTAGAGCGCAGAAGAACCCGCAGACGCCTTCGCGACTCTTTTAACATCAATTTAGTGCCCGATCTTGAGTTTGTAGCTAATTACAGACTCAGTCGGTCACTTTTTGAAGAACTCTGCCAGGATATAATACCCTTGCTAACTTGCAAGCGTAATAGCCGTGCAATTGAACCAGCTACCAAGGTAGGTTTGATTCAATTCTGTTTAACAAACTATGCACATAATTAAGTACCTAAAAGTACTTTTATTATAAGAAAAAAACATTTTTAAGTAAGATAAAGCTCAATTTGTTTACCTATGTACACTGTAAGGGATGTTGTGTCACTAAATTATCCTAGGTAGGTACCATCTAGGCAAATATTGTACACAATGTTTGAGTAGGTAATTATTTAAATTATCCTTTACTAATGATAAAATGTAGACCGTAGTTATATACCTAATAGTAAGTAGGTACCTACAATATTAATTTTTCTACCTACTAATAAGATTATGTATTTAATTTCAGATACTCATTGCTTTGAATTTTTATGCTCGGGGCAGCTATCAAGGCTCTGTAGCTCAAAACAATGATGCTCCAATGGCCCAGCAAACAGTCTCCCGATGTATACGTGAGGTCTCAATGGTAATGAATACACCCGAAATACTCAGAAAATACATAAAATTTCCACAAAATGCAGCTGAAAGAAATGTCATCAAAAGGAAGTGAGTTTCAAAGTTTATAGATTCAAATTACTACTAAGTAATTAACGATTATTACAAAATTTATTATTGTACTTAAACCAGTTTAAAAAAACAATATACTGAAAGGAAAAAACTTTTAAAACTACAATGATTGGATTTATACCTAGTTAAAAGCAATTTCTTTATTGTCATTGATGTGAATTCATGTTTTATTTTTACAGATTTTTTACAAAATATAATTTGCCTGGTGTTATTGGGTGTATTGATTGTACACATATTGCTATTGTGAGACCCAGTCTGCATGAGGAACGGTTTTTCAATAGAAAACATTACCATTCCATTAACACCCAAGTGGTAAGTTCTTTTTTTTGTAAAAAAGAAACCTTTTTTTAAAAACATGGGGACATCATTCAGATACACAAGTATATTTTTCAGATATGTGACTCCGACTGTATTATCCTGAATGTGGATGGTTCTTATGGTGGAGCCACCCATGATGCATTTATTTGGTCTCAATGTGAGATCAAAGGCCATCTGGAGAGTCTTACGGATACAACATATCTGTTAGGTAAGTTAAATGTAAATGAGAGTAAATGAGAATGAGTATTTACTGAGTACATAAAAATAATCTATTATTTATTTCACTTTGACAGGTGATTCAGGATACCCTTTAAGGGAATACCTACTAACACCTATTATAGGTAATGTTGTGGAAGATAGTCCAGAAGGCCGTTTTAATGCAGTGCAAAAGCGTGCTCGCTCCACCATTGAACGCACATTCGGGATTCTCAAGGGTCGATGGAGATGTCTCTTGGCAGCGAGGGAGCTTCACTACCACCCAGATGAAGCAGGCAGAATTATATTAGCCTGCTGTGTTTTGCACAATATGTGTACAAGGGCTGGAGTGAGTGCTCCAGAGTTGTCCCAAGATGACTTCGAAGCAGAAAACTCCCGGCAGGTCGCATATCAGCCTGCAACATCTGCCACAGATGCTTTGCGGCGGGGACAGAGAGAAAGGGAAAGAGTAATGCGATTACTGGAGTGAATCAAACCCGCAACCTCCTGCGTCGCAGGCGGACATTCGCCGCCGCGCCACATCGGTCGTCCATAAATACTATAGTAAATTGTTTATTAATAAAAGATAATTAAGTAAAATATTATTTATTTATTTATACTCGGTACAGTCAGCGTCAAATTAATATGAGCGTCTATAGTAGTCAAAATGATCTGAAAAACATACAAACAAACATGAAACATTTAGAAGTAAGATATTTTGAACTTATCTAGACTCTCATAGAGATCAACGCTAATTATATACAATGTCAATAAGCAATAATAATGCTGGACAGTCCACACAGCATCATCTAGCCCCAAGCTAAGCAGAGCTTGTGTTATCAAATCAAATCAAAATGTTTATTTGAAACAAGCTAACCTAAACATAAACTTAAAACTAACACATTATGTACAAAAAAATATTTAAATTAACTTATATAGTACGTTTAGGTTTAAGAACATGTTCAAAATTTACCAGTAACAAAATGGCCCTAACTCAGCATATGCAAATCGCAATAACTTGCGCTGGTCTTCCGCTAGAGCCATTGGGGACTAAACAAACAAAGTGGAATTGAAACTTTGAAACTATCAAACAATTAAAAAACTAAAGCAAAACAACACAGCAAGAGACAAAAATGAAAATAAAACTAAAATAAATTGCATGTTCTCTAATGAAATTACTTAATATATAGAAAAAAGTATGAAACAAGCTCTCACTTAGAAAAAGAAAAAAAAACAAACTAAACAACTAAACTAAAAACAAACTATCGAAGAGGAGAAGATTTTAATATTAGGTACTAATGAAAAACTATACTTTATATTATGTAAATAGTGTAGGTATTACAATCAACAATTTAAATAGCACTCGTATCCAATCTAAAAACCTCGTGCTCCTTTTGCCAGTTTAATAAATACGTTATGGGTACTAGATGACTGATATACTTAATACAATACATTACATATATAGATATTTTTTATTATACATAGAAAACACCCAGAACACCCGGAATAAATATTTGCAGATCGTACAAACATTTATCCCAAGGCGGGAATCGAACCCGCAACCTCTTGCGTCGCAAGCGGACATTCGCCCACCGCGCCACATCGGTCGTCGAAGCTACTTTATAATTAATATTAGTAAGTAATATTATGAAGTAGCTCTTGAATGCAGTTCTTCTATGAGCCGTTGCACAATACTGCATAGCTCAACAACAGCCGTCCTAATGCCAGCAAGCTCCACATTTCTTTGCTCATCACTTAGCATGCGTCGTTCTTCTTGGCTGAAAAACCTGTCTCGCACAGAGCTATCAGCCCGAAGAGTCGCCGAATGCCGCCGTAAATGTCTTCGCTGAGGTGTGGCTGTAAAATAACAAAACATTAAAATTTATAAAGTAGGTAAAAGGTAGGTAGGTTATTATTAATCTACTCTTATCACTGACTGCTTGGTAGTAGAAATAAGATGGTGTAAGTTAGAAAACAATAAAACTCTACTAATTTATAAGAAAATGTTAGTATTTATGTATGTTTTATATTAAGTAAGACTTTGACACCTACGAGTTACATGGGGGCCCGTTATTGAGGCTATCGTGGCAGTGTCTTGCTGGCTTGCTCTGGGCTGGACACGGGTGTCCAGCTCTAGGGGCAAAATTTCTTCCCCCAAAGGATCTGCAAAGAACAAACAGAAATATTAAAGTTGGTATACAGAAAAGTAATTTTTAAAAATAAAAGTAAGTAGTACTTAGTCACTGAATTTGTTCATAAAAACTACATCATAACAGGGCTTTTGTAATAACTTAAATGCATTTATTTTTTCATTTAACTGCCTCGGATAGTATTTTGCTGTTATAATTACCATTTAGTTGAAAAAGATCCCCCTGGTTGGATTGTGTTGGAGCAGTGGATGGCTCTTGACTTGCCTGAAAATCAAAATATTTTGGTTAAAATAGATCTTTATTATGTATCTGAGCTGATAGCTAAACTGCTATTGAAATTAAAATGACACTATTTTTATACTTACAATTTCAACAAAAGCCGGTACCCTTGCTGAAGTTTGGGGTTCACCAAATCCATCTCCCATTATGGAAATTACTTTTATTTCCCATTGGGAGAGTGAAGGCGCTGTAGATGGTCCACCTCCGGTAGCTGCTGCAGACCTCCTAGCAGCCACCGCTGCTTTCTTGGCTAAGTATTTTTTATCAGTCCACACCTGAAATAAATACATATTGAAATGATTAAAGTTATTAAATTGTTCATAATGCATACGCATATACACACACATAAAATCATGTAGGTATTCTGAAACAGCAAGTTAAGGAATAGCACAATTATGAAATACTATTTAAAGGTACTTAAGTAATGCAATGACTACTATTATTTAAGAGCTTAGCTCTTGTTGGTGCAATGATACAACTTTCTCCATCTATCTCTCACCAATACATTTACTATTTTGATGTAAAACTATCTAGATAAAAAACAACTAGGTATGGTAGCCTAGGTATAGGCTATATTCTACTAGTTTAAAATTGTTTTGCAATGTTTCAATAACTAGGGACAAAACCACAAGATGAATATACTAAGCATAAAAGAGTAGGTATAATAAAATAAAATAGAAAACTCACTTTTTGCCACTGCTTAGTCGTTTTAGTGCACCCGCCCATAGCGTTCAGCGTGGTGCAAATCTCTTCCCACAGCCGGTGGGATAGCGTGCGACCCTCGATACTTCTCAAGTTTCCTCGAGCTAAATCTCTATGCTCCTCAAGGAAGTTGAGGAGAGCATCAACTTGGGCCGCTGTTGGTGAAGACATGTCCTCCTTCGGTGGTGAATGTTTCAGAAATAAGTTTCATTTCGTTTGTTTTTTATTCATTTCATTTGAACTTGAACACTAACGCACTTAAGTCAGCACTTGATGTTGATGATATACGACGCGACAAAATGGTTATCGCTTTTTTCCCACACTTGAGTTTTTGTGTGCCTTGCCTTTCGTTTAGAATGTACCAAGAAATAGGTACTCCCCAACACCACTTTGTTTGTTTACCTTTTTTTTTTTAATTTCGTCAACCGGCAAATGTTCTCGTGAGATAGGTCAGTTTTATTAGAATTTTGTTAATTTTGTGGAAATATTACACTTTTTGTAGTTTTATTTAATGAATTAAAAGCAAAGTTCAATTTCCTTACTGTAAAAAGTAATAAAACTTTGTAATTTATCAGTTATAATACATCGAAATGAGTAAATGGCTAATTATCGATGAGAAGTTCCACCCTAGCATTCATTCTGTTCGGTCCGAACCTCTTTTGGAGATTGTCTATGGTGCCGACCGAGCTGAGCTATTCCGAACTTTGTTCGTAGTAGGACAACATTCGGAACTTCGGTCGTATTTCGGTCGGGCCCGAACATTCGGATGTGTCATTTCAGAGTAGAGGCCCTGGTCTTTCTCACTTCACTGTCATCAGTCGTGTGTGGTGCTATCAGCAATTTTGCATGCCGCGAACAGTCAACATTATGCCACGACGGCGAGAAAGATTTATAGTTCGTTTCTACCGATGCAGAGAGCATCGGTAGATCTCGCTACTGTAAAAGATGGACTGGTTCTCAGTGCATTTGTTCATGCTTTTACAGCAATATTCTTAGAAAATATACCGTACCGTATGCACGATGTGTTGTTTTGAAGTTAACACTATAGTAGATGCTTTGATCAAATGAAGATGGATCAAAATATGATTCCAATGCAACGTTATGTTATGTAGACCGCACTCCTCATGTACTTGAAATATGTCAATAATAGCTAGTGATAACGCTCGCTCCTGAATTACTCGTGCATAAATGCAACTCTTATCACCCCAGTTGGATTTTAGGTTAAATATTTTAAGTTATAGCATTTATTTACGACTGTAATGTCTGCGATCCTAGCAACACGCGCGCTTTACTTCCAACCACTCTTTATAAAACAGCCCTCATTCAGAAATGGAAGAATCTGCATAGACGAGTCACATACCATTTCAAATGCTCAGTATGCCTCACGCAGGACCTAGAGCAGCATGACGTCATGTATGAGTACATGAAAGTTGTCCGTAGTAACGACTATTTACGATACGTGATGGTATCTCCGTATCGGTTACATACACTCGACGAATTTTGATAAGCGGTAAGTACATCTGATTTTATTGAACCAGACGTTTCAAAATATTTCAAGTACCTAGAGCTTTTAAAGGTCGAGGTACAAAGCGTTCTGCAGGCATTGTTCGAATAGAAGGTGCATTCCTTTGCTCCTACGATTGCAACGTAAATGGGTGCAGGCTCGGCCGACTGGCACTCTCCCGCCATTTATGCATAACTTGATGTAGTATGCGCGATCATTTCACTCTAAGCTGAAAGCCTGCCCTGTTAGTCCTTCGGCGATAAGGCTTTTATGAAACGTTTTTATTATTTAAAGAGCTTAATGTGGCATGAGTAGGTATTACATTACTAAATTACGAGAACTGTGTGCAAGCAGAGTTTGTTTTTAAATCTTCAAGTATTTTATGTAATCTCTTTGATAGTTCTAAAGCAGTTAGCAAGATATGAAAATAAATCACTTCAAGGCGAGGTTTCTTCGCGATGTCTGTAACATTTTGGTCACATCGTGACTTTCTTTCGATTTCGAGCTATAGATTATCCTGATGTAACTCTGTCTCCGTATAATCAATTTCCATTTAGACAAGAGAGTAATGTGGGAATGAACGCGCTTTCGCCACGTACTGCGGTGCAAAATCGTGCTTTTTCACTTTTCTCTCTCACATGCGTGATTGGAATTCGAAACTGAACTTATTTTGTCTTTCAAAACTTTCTTGTACGAGAATTCTGTTTCGTTTAGTAGATGGTGTTTCTACGAACTTTACTAGAACCTTGTATGAAATACTTTTAAAAAATCAGTGCTGCGTTGGGAGCAAAAGCTGTATAAATCATAGTCCCAACCAGCGAAAATTCGGTATAGTACCGATCAACGTTGAATATACGATCCGTTTAAACCCAACCCGCTGTTATGAAAGCTTAGTTTAAATAACCTTCCAAAATCCTTAGCCTTAACTTTATGACCTTATGCATATTATTGAAATTCCAATTTAGATACCAACATTGAAATATAAATCATTTCCAGGTATCGAATACCTATACGAGAACGGTTTACTGCAGAGGACGGCAGAAGACGTGGCGCAGTTCCTTCATAAAGGCGAAGGACTGAGTAAAACGGCTATAGGCGACTACCTCGGCGAGCGCTCGGAGTTCAACGAGGCGGTTTTGAAGGCATTCGTCGAGCTACATGACTTCACGGACCTCATACTTGTACAAGCACTAAGGTAAGATATTTGTAGAAACTTATTATTCAGTCTATAAGTTTTTATATGGTCTTATCTAGGTAAGTTTGGAAACAGCAACCTCTAGTTAAAATATGGTTTACAAACACGAATCAGAAAGTGAAAAACAAATGAATTCTTCTCAAATTCTCGTGGAATCTGCTATTGAATCGGGGTTATATCCGTTTTAAATTGTTATTACTTGACATTTAGATGTTATTTTCCGCAAATTGGCTTCCGAAAATGTGACAAACAGTCTTATCGATATTGATTCGAAATTTTATTGGCGACAGATGTTTGTAATACCTAAAGTGTGACTCGTTATCTTGCTGAGAAAATGCGGCGGTCCGCAGGTGTTGAAACAGTTCAATTCGAGATTTTATTTCTTATCATATTCGACGAACTGAATATAATAACTTAAAAAATATCACACTAAAGGCATTATGCACATTCATCAAACATCTTCCTTCCAACGTCATAGATCCAGGAAACCACAGTGTATATACTAAAAGCTAGCTCAAGACAGCATGAAAACGATTTCAGTTTATCTATTTGCAAAACGAGCATGTGTATGACTCAATAATCCATATGGCCCTTCCTTTGGCCACGTCATCTAGTTCGTGTCAACTCGGGAGAAAGAAATCAGTTTTGTGATCATATAGGCCGTGGCTACCGTGGGCCAGAAATGGCTAGAATAAAAAAATATATCGTAATGAGACGCGTGTTATTTGCATAAGTCATCACCAATACCAGTGATGATTTATGAAAATGAGTGGTCGCTAACCATTGGTCTTATACACAAGATCAAAGCCGCACAACGGGCTAAGGAGAGAGCTAAGCTAGGAGTTTCACACGAGATAAAATCGGATATAAAGAAATCCGTAGAAGAACCAAGATCGATGATAGCTCTCAGAATCAGCAAGCTGAAGTTGCAATAGATCATATAGATCGTAGAACCGACAACCGCGGTACAATAAAGGTCCTCGAAAATTAAAAGACGAACTGGAAGACGAACTCTCGCCCGATAGACTGACGACATTGTTAAGATCGCCGCCGGAAGTCGGAGCGTGGAAAAATATAAAAGAAGCCTATGTCCAGCAGTGGACTTTTACTTTTTACTGTTGATGAATGAGATGGACAAATACCCCTCGTGTTTTGATTTAAGTGACGTGAGTTGAATATAAATGAGGTCGCGGATCTGTATCATGAATTCAATGCTTTATGAGCACCACCTGTTAAAATCAGTGAAGGAAAACGTGAGGATACATGCTCTGCTCACCACTGACAGGCATTTTATTCTCACACCTTGCCGCCAAGGTTTAGGATACTCAGTAGGTATTTCACAACACTTAGGTTGTGAATTATACCTACTGAGTTTTCCCTAGACTCAACAGTAAAAAGTTTTTACAAAAGGTGTTATAATTTTTTAAGGGTCGACAATGTGCGTGTTATTAAATAGCTGGTGTATAGGTTTTTAGTTTTACATTTCATCCCGTCGTTAAAGGGTTGGGAGAACAGCTGTCGTTATAAACTTCTAGGAAAATTTCAGACAAACCCGTGGGCATTAATTAATTCCCGTTACACGTCTGTTGAAGGGTTAATTAATGTACACAGGAAAATTTATAGCGATATTCAATAGTTAAGGATAGAAGATGTAACATAAATATATATTTTTTAATTTATTAATTTTTAAGTGTTTATTTTACCGTTACTTAAAAAAATTACAATTAGGAAGAGGAAAATCGGGGATTTCAATCTCACTGGGTGTTTGTCTTTTAAAATAAATATTAAGTGTTTTCACATCATAAAACCTACCTAGGTAAACATTAACTAACGTATTGCAATTATCATCATGTTGTTGAAAAAAAGCCGGAATATTGCCAGGAAAAGATAACATTACTTGTTTGTCCATCGCAAGGGGATTTTTGTTTTGTTATCATTCAGAAAACAGAGTGAATAACAAATCATAATCTATTCAACCGTCCAATCACTTGTCACGAAATCTCCGAAAAAAGCATCACGCGAATTTCTATTTTAAAAATAATGTTTGCAATTGGATTGCTGGAAAAAAAAAAGATTGTGAGATGACTTCTTAGAATAAGAGTGTTTAATTATGGTATCAGTTTACTTAGCACACGTACAAATAGGAGCTGAAATTGAAACGCAAACGTGATCTTACAAAAAATTGTTATCGTCGCCTTGAGAACGGAATGCGAATTTCTATCATATGAAAATAATCGTAGTAGGAAGTAAGGTACGGAAAAAACTGATTTGTATACTCTGTTGGTAGGTATGTTTGAAGACCAGTGAGGCTAGGTCTTTTTCCTTATTGAAGAGCTAACGTTAATGCCTGTTTCGCATAATGGTCTTGGTATGGTAGAGATTTAATATATTTCTATCAGTTTTACCTCTACCACAGGTGATAGACATGCTTAAATTAATGTAACGTTCTTTTTCCTCGTACTTCCCATAGTACAAACTATGCTTAGTTTTGGGGCTAAATGATATTGTGTAAAAATGTCCACAAATATTAATTTATTTATAATTTTGAACTAATAAAGGTAGAATGTAAGTGTATAAAAGTCACGTTACTGTACTTAGTGCGGCCTTAAATTAGTATATTTTTATCAAGCTTTAAGTTTAAATTTTTTCGCATACGAAGTCGCGTAGGGTTCCACTAGTATTCTCATATAGGTGACCATTGTAACTCGGCTCTAGGAAGAAACTCTAGAAGAGTAATTGGTATTGCACGACGAATAAACGTCAAGTGGTGCGCAAACTTTCACATTTAATATTTCTAGATTTATTCTCGCATATGAAAAATGCTGGGTATTTTATTTTGGCAAACGAACGCAAGAGGCTGCCTTGGCAGGCGCTCATATAACTTGAGCAAAGCTATCGTGCCGTCTGAAATGCTTCGTGGGGAAAAATGAATCCTTTCAGTGTTCATGAATTCAAATGTTTATGTTTTGTGACTTTGTATATCATAAAATAAAATGGGAAATAATAATGGTATATTGTTGTTAGTGTACCATACACCTGAAATCTCGAAAACCCATGATGCAATAAGGAGAAAATATTAGAATCTTTGTCCTCCTTGACTGTTATATAGACAACGCACAGCCTAAACCACTGGTCGTAGAGACTTGAAATTTTCATCAAAATGCAGCCTTTGATGGGCGCTTAGTTATACATTATTTATTCAGTTTTGACCTAAAAACGCCTACATTGTAGAGAGTTCCACTCCTTGTTAGTACGTATAGTAAACTATAGTCTGATTCAAAAACAAAGATCATTTTTGTAAACAAAGGTGCTACCATGTAAAAAAAAATGTTTCTAAATATAAGTTTAGAGAAGATTAATCTTTTTTTCAAAATACTTACGGTAGGGTTCATTTTTTAATCAATATCCATAGAATCAAAAATAACAATGGTTTTGTGCTGTACATTATATTTAATTTAATATTATTAACAACATTATAAAATGATGAAGAAATATTAGTAGAGAATATTTTTTGACGCTGGTATCATCGGCGTAAAATGGGAGCAAATCACAGAAGTTCGTAACATTTTGACATTATATATTTTAGTGTTTGTTTGTATTGTAATTTCTAAATATTGTATTTGCATTTCCTTACGAACACAGGGAAAACAGGCCACGACAATGCCGCATCCATGCGGTATTTTAGATATCCCACTTTTGAGTGTTCTATGGAAGAATATTGTATCTATCGCACAAGCAAACCCGCGTGCCATTTTTATAGAGTGATCCATGGTTAAAAATATTATCCACCCCTGACTCGTAGTTATGACAGTGGCATATCTTGATGTTTACAAAAATGATCTTTGTTTTTGAATCAGACTATAGAGGGATGCGTGCGATTTCGTCCGCTTGAAGCTTCAGAAGAGTTCAGTGGGTGTAAAGTCTGTGTGAAAATTACAGACTTCAACCCCCGCTGAACTCTTAGATGTATAATTTTAGGAATACATTTCTTAGTACACTCCTACAACCCGACACAATCATCAATACATATAAAGCTGAAATCTCGAAAACCCATGATGCAATACGGACAAAATTACAGAAATAGCATAATCTATACCAATTATTAGAATCTTTGTCCTCATTGACTGTTATATAGACAACGCACAACCTAAACCACTGGTCGTAGAGATTGAAGCCAAAGGACTGTCTATAAATGATAAAAAAACCCCTGCAAATTTCATATATGTCAGTCAGTCAGGACAAAGATTATGGAAGCATAGCGTTTTGATCTTAACCAAAGAATATCTACTATAAAGGGGTGGCTCTTATTCTTTCACCTTGAAGACATACAGAGAGATAAAAAACGTAGATTGTACGTTTTTTACGATGTTATGATATATTTAGCGAATCATACTAAAAGTTTATATCTAATTTATATACCTTTTTTAATTACAGACAATTCCTATGGAGCTTCAGACTACCCGGCGAGGCTCAGAAAATCGACAGGATGATGGAATGCTTCGCACAACGGTACTGCCAACTCAACCCGGACATATTCACGAATGCTGATACGTGCTACGTTCTCAGCTTCGCGATTATAATGCTCAATACTTCGCTACACAATCCGAGTGTGAAGGACAAACCAGCGCCTGAACAATTCGTTGCTATGAACAGAGGGATCAACAACGGAGGGGATTTACCACAGGAATTGCTTTTGGTAAGTTTTTAACTAACGCTGATACTTGTAGGTACTACGCAGGAGTGCTTATTATGTGCTACGTTCTCAGCTTCGTGTTTATAAGTGAGCTGAGTATAAGTCAAAGTCCAGAAGCATTTATTCAGTCATATCCGCAGGGATTATTTTGAAACGTCTTAAATCTAGGTGAATCTGAGCGCCAGTTCCTCGCGACCAAGCCTAGAAGACCGGCAAGAAACTTACGGCTGGGCAGTCAAATCCCAATCAAATAGTTGAAAATAAAAAAATTTAAAAGCTCCGCGATTTTGATCCCCCAGACACGGTAAATATCTCCGCAGATTTCTTAGTACCAAGTGCCTAAACGAGTCTTTGAGGATATCTTAGGTAGGGTAGTCACAGGTACGTCCAAATAGTGCATTTGGTACATTAGCCACATTTTGCTGTAGCTAGTATTCCATACGTGACAGGTTGCAAGTCCATCGCTGCTGCTAAAATACTAACTGGTTTCTTCATGATGTTTACCTTTCTAATGATATTACATAGTATTCAATTTGTCATACACAGATGTTTACATATTGTTGAATGCAAATTCTTAAATTATGACTAAGGTTACTCGAAAGGCTATAGGTATTTGTGTCAAGATAGCTCGGCAAATTAAATATTTAATTTGTATTCAATAATGTGTGCTACACGCTTATTACGATGCCAATGCCAAAACTTTTACAAGAGTGATTTTCTAAAATATTCCTCTCGTCCGTCTGTCGGAATGTCGGAAACACATCCTCTTACAAGTATTCGATGTGGGTAGTGTCGAAGGCATTTAAAAATAATATATTAGAAAACTGATCCTCAAGTTGTAGTTTTCTTTGGTACCGGGCGTTATGACAACATTCGTGGCTATACAAAATCACACAAGAAACAAGCTAACTCCGACTTTGAGCTCTGGCAAAACCGTAATGGAAACGAAAAGCGGGATTTTGACACCTTTGCAGATTACCCAAATCTATACGGCTTAGAATCTTTGTCGTGTCGGGTTGTTATTTGTCAGATAAACTCCTCTTCGTATTGGCCAGTGTAATCACTACCAATAAGATGAAGGCTTTATCCGACTAGCAAATATTCTTAGAAATACTAACGGACACATGTAAGGTACAAACGTTGCTAGTTAAGATCCGTTAATAATCAAGCAAGCTACACCAAGAACGAATTGTTCCACTCTGCCCCACCAAGGCGCCCCACTAGTGGGGCAGAATCCACAGCCTTAAAATTTGTAGTGGAATCTGCCCCACTAAGTCAGTTTAGTGGGGCAGATTCCTACTACTTTAAAGTTTGGTGTATTCTGCCCCACTAGGGCTGGCACTTGAGTTTGTGTAGGTGGGTTTACTCATATTGTAGGTACTATCTGTCTATTCAAGTTAAATGTAACTTTGGTGTTATTACTAAGTAGATTACGTTAGTAGTAGGTAATAAGTAATAGATGTGGTACACAGGTAGTTTATTTTTAAATGAAACTAAAAATATTCTTAGAAAATTAATTATTTGTTTCTTGAATCACAGATCAATAATTAATGCTCTCGAAGGTTGGCATAATAAGTTGAATAAAAAGATTGATCAAAAATGTCCCACTTTACTATGACTTCTTTATTACGCTTTCCATAGTTAAATCTATCCAGAACCAACCTGTAAAACCACGCCTTAATGAATACATACAAAACGATTAAAATATAGAAGATGCCCAAATGGAGCTTATAAACGGCAGTATATCTGTTGGGCATTTCTTAGAAAAAATGCAATAGATGGAGCAATAACTCTACTATTATTCCAAGAGATACTTATGAATTTAATCAAGTTTAATTACCTAGTCATATTTCTTGTGTTTAGTATAGTATTTTAGTAGCTGTTTTTATCTTTTAGATGTTTACTATCCATAAAGTAAGCAAGACTACGTAGTAGTAAGTAAGACTGTATTTTGCCATATCAGGTGAAAGTTGATGTGTGGTTTTATTTCTTGTAGTAAAACGAACTTAAATCCGTATTAGTCGTAGTATTTATTTTTGAATTAAGGTTTTATTTATGACCTCTATATGACTAATTGTACGTCAAATGATACTCGTAATTAATCTGTGATTTTTAATAGTTGAGTAATTAGAATTAAAATAATTTTGCTATTTACGTGCACAATAATAATAATGCTGGAAAATCCACACAGCATCATTTAGCCCCAAGCTAAGCAGAGCTTGCGTTATGGGTACTAGATGACTGATATACTTAATACAATATATTACGTACCCTACTTTCATAGATATTTTTTATTATACATAGAAAATACCCAGAACACCCGGAATAAATATTTGCAGATCGTACAAACATTTATCCCGAGGCGGAATCGAACTCGCAACCTTCTGCGTCGCAGGCGGACATTCGCCCGCCGCGCCACATCGGTCGTCATATTTTTAGTTTCATTTTGTACACTACCTATGTACCACATCTATTACTAATTACCTACTACTAACGTAATCTACCTAATAATAACACCAAAGTTACATTTAACTTGAATAGACAGATAGTATAATATGAGTAAACCCACCTACACAAACTCAAGTGCCAGCCCTAGTGGGGCAGAATACACCAAACTTTAAAGTAGTAGGAATCTGCCCCACTAAACTGACTTAGTGGGGCAGATTCCACTACAAATTTTAAGGCTGTGGATTCTGCCCCACTAGTGGGGCGCCTTGGTGGGGCAGAGTGGAACAATTCCCAAGAACAATGCATTTTTTGCTTAAAATAATTTATTATTATTTAGTAGAAAATTGATTATGCTATGTTCTTAGCTCCTGATAATAATCTTGATTAAATCTTTTATAGCAATAACATTTTAAGGTGATATTTTTTATCAAAGTACTCATTATAAAATGCGCTCAGTAATCGCGGACGATCCTTACAAAGTTGGTGTTTTAATTCTAATGGTATCACAAAATACTTTTACCTGATTCTAGGGAGTGAAGACTTCTGCAATCAAGTTTAAAGTTATTATTTTTAGATCTGATAAAAATATTTGGAAATCTAGAACTAAGTTTTTCAATCAGTAATCAATCGGGCATCGTAGGTACCCACTCGAAATTCTTTGAGAAAGTCTAAGGGAGTAGTCAGAGGTACGTCCAAATATTACATTTGGTACATACCTACATGTTGTATGAGTTCAGAGTTGGTATTCCTTACGTGGCAGATTGCAAGCACGTAGTTTTTTGAAGTAAATCTAGAAACTTACTAACTAAATTTTCTCTCAATAATTTCGTGCGTTTTGCTATTTCAGTCACTATACGAGTCGATAAAGACAGAGCCATTCAAAATACCGGAAGACGACGGCAACGATCTCATGCACACTTTCTTCAACCCGGATAAGGAGGGATGGCTTTGGAAGCAGGGCGGCAGGTAACTTTTCGTCCTTATCAATCTGTTTTATCTCTCTCTTTTGTAAATTATAAAAATGCGCTCTTCCAAAGTGCTCATCATACCTAGATAACAATGGAACAGGTAACATACTGTTACATATCTAAGCTAGGATTTATGAAGTATTGTAGGTATCATAAATGTCAATTTTATTAAAAAACTTTTAAAGGCGCCATAGCCTGTTGAGTTACTTACCTAAATGTAAATTAAACTTTACTAAACTGTGTTCAGTTTTTAAGTGGTTTTAAAAACATTTTAAATAAAGAACTTTCAAAACAAACAAATCTTTTTTATCAATAGTAGGCAGTCTGTGTCCACACTGCAATACGGTTTACCATGGATGGACCATTTTAATACATCTTGGACACCACTCGTATACGTTGTGCTTCGTAAGGCGCGTTGTCTCGCCGAGCGCTCACCAGAAAAATTTACTTACTTTTCTGATTCTAATTTTCATTTCATTTATTCGCATCTTTTGACATCTATAAGACGTTCTTAGACTAGTCACTTGTACAGAAAATGGTATTGTTGTAACTTACCTAAACTAAGTTTAATACATGTCTACCCTTACCCAAAGCTTAGTTTGGGGCTAGATGGCGTTGTATTTACTATAATGTGTTAGTTTCAAGTTTATGTTTAGGTTTACTAGTTTCAAATAAACACTTTGATTTGATATGATTTGTATTATTATTCCAGATATAAGTCGTGGAAGAGACGGTGGTTCATACTCAATGACAACTGCCTGTACTACTTCGAATACACGACGGATAAGGAGCCCCGAGGAATCATTCCATTAGAAAATATATCTGTAAGTCATTATTTTACTTAACAATGATGATTTTACCTTACCACGATGCTTCAAGCAAGCGAGATGTGGCAGCGAGTATTCCTCGTTGTGCCTATCCCACTTAACGTGGGATAAGGGCAGGAAGATGCTGATGGTATTCCGTATGTGACAGGTAACAAACTAATCGCCGCTGCTAGAATATTCACTGGTTTCTTCGCGATGTCTTTCTTTACCATTAAAGAGCACTGACGTTGCGCACATACATTATTCGTATAGTATAATCCATTGGTACACGAATGATTCGAACCCACGCTCTTAGGATCAGAAGGTGGGGTCACTCCCACTAGGTCATATATGCTCTTAGTAGCTAACAACTTTTTAACTAAGAAATTTAATAAGTACTTCATAAATATACAGTTACAAGAACTGATAAGAAAAAGTAACGAAACTAGTCACAATATACAAAGAGGCGGACATATAATATTGAATGGCATACTTATTACCAGTAATGAATAAGTAAACAGCATGACTCAAACATGATAAATATTATTTAGTACAAGTTTATTTCAATTGTTTAACTGACGTTATCATCAGTCTTATAACTCCACTAGAGGCCACTCGCAGCTTCGCCCGCGTGGCTGTTTTTTTCCCGTTCCCGTTATTTTTTCGGGGTAAAAAGTCCTATTCCAGATTACAATCTATATTTATTCCAAATGTTATCCAAATCGGTCCACTGGTAAGACCGTAAAATAGGAACAAACATCCATCCATCCAAACATTCGCATTTGTAATATTAGTAGGATGTATAAAGCTAAAGACAGCTTGTAACTTACTTTTCTCATTCGAAAGTTGTCTGCGTTTTAGTAAACTGCATCTAAACTGAACTATAGGTAATTGGATAATGCATGGTAATCGCTAATAAAACACGCTAATGCGATAACCCACGCGGACACGAGGCAAGGCTACACGCCGCTTTGCCTGTGTTTATATACTTATTATTCACTGTGTATCGCAGTTAGAAGGAAAATGCGGAAACAAAGATCTATATAGATAAAGTAAAAAAAAGATTACTAAAACGAGCACTGGTATTGTAAAGTAGATTTTTGTATTCGAAAAAATCATGTGCGTTTTACCAATATTTTCAAACGGTTAGTATTCTAGCAGCGGCGATGGGCTTGTAACCTGTCACGTATATAATACCAACTACTTCAAAATGTGTACCAAATGTAATAATTGGATGTACCTATGACTACCCCTATTAAACATCACAAATAATCTTGAGTCAGGACTACTTGGTACTAAAGGGATAATAACCGTAACTAGGGATTAAAATATTGAAGTTTATTTGTGTATTTTATTTCTATTGTTTTTCTGACACTTTATAACGGCTTTGTAAATTATCTTGTCTCTGTCACTTTCATGTCAACAAAAAGAGATGGCAACAGACTTATCAGCCATTTTAACTAAAGGTGCATTCAGAAACCACCATAAGACCATAGTCTTGTCAATATTTTTAACACAAATTTATATTTAATTTCCAGGTTCGTCCAGCGAGCGATAGACAAAGGCCCCACTGCCTAGAGTTATACGCTAGCGGTGGTGCCGATCTCATTAAAGCTTGCAAAACCGACTCTGAGGGGAAAGTCGTGGAAGGAAAACATACAGTTTATAGGTAAATTTTTAATCATATTATAGTGGTTTCGTTTTTCATAACAAATACTGTGTTTTTAATACCACAGAACACAATAATGGGTTTTTTCCTTTATCCTGTCCTTGTTCTTAAGTGTTGTGTGTAGTGAATTACGGTAATTCACATGTATGGTCTTAGCTAACCGCAATTGCGTAGGATTTTTTTTATACAATTCATTGGTCACGCAGGTCACATTCATTAGGAGCGTACCCTATGATGAACTGCTCTGTGTCCATCAACCTGAGGCCTGCAGGTATCAAACCTGTAATTTCAGGATGTTCATAAGGCGTTTTACTTGTCGGCAGTTCGTATACATATAGCTTTATAGCTGTATACGAGTATAGTTATCAGTTATTGTATCTTAGGTTTTATTTAAATTAGGTTAAACCAATAAGTGATGAAAGTAAACACTGAACAATGTAACAAGATAAAGTGTAGGGCGTAGGTATGTTATTTTAGAACACATAGTGAAATTTAGTAGTTAGGTTGTTCGACAAATCGTGTAAAAAAAAATGGTGACCACAAAAATAAAAAAAATTACTCACGACTGTAATAGCCGTAGGCGTACTCTCATATATTATTTAATACTTAATAGTGTTGTTTGGTTAATGTTTTTACTTATACTTCAGATAATTTATACCGTAATGTGTTGCGGATCACGCAATCTTGGTCACGAGATTGGCGAATTGAGCAAAATTGGGTGACCCGACAGGCCAGACCCAATTTTCGTATAATTATCCAAAAGCCGTAGTGCTAGAAGAAAATACTTCAAAATAACTGACTACTGAAAAGAATGGTTATTGTGGTTGTTTGTAACTTATTGTCAGTTTTACGCTATAACCATTTTAGGGTTCCTTACTTGAAAGAGTAAAACGAGACCCTATTACTAAGACTTCGCTGTCTGTCTGTCTGTCCGTCTGTCACCAGGCTATATCTCACGAACCGTGATAGTTAGAGAGTTGAAATTTTCACAGTGATGTATTTCTGTTGCCGCTATAACAAGAAATATAAAATAAATATTTAAGGGGCCTCTCATACAATAAACGTGGTTTTTTTGCCGGTTTTTTTATAATGTTTGCACTTGGTCGGTTTTTAGGTATTCTCTGCTATAACACGGAATTATTTTATTTTCAGAATGTCAGCAGCTACAGTTGAAGAGCGAGATGAATGGATCGAGTGTCTCCGTCGCTCAATCAGTCATAACCCCTTCTACGATATGCTCGCACAACGCAAGAAGAAGGCACAACACAACGTGCACAACGCACACTAGTCTTCTAGAACCTTCTAGAAGTGTCTTCGAACACTCTGGAACTCGGAAACTTTAAGAATGGCATTGACTTGTGATAGACTCAACGCCATGTATACAGTGATAGAAATGAGTCAATTTGATGTATGTGGTATGATTCTGCTTTCGTCCAAATTTGGTAGTAAGAAATTGAAGTTAGGTATACGATACATCAGGGGCCGTACCACGTCTTACTGCAACACATATTGAATCGACTGTATTTAGCAGAACCAGTGAACCTTATTTCGTTGCTTTACGGTTTATTTTTTGCCACCTATAAGTAGTAAAGGCAATGCCACGTATGGTCGCCCTCAGTGGGGTAATGCGATTATTGTAGGCATAGGTAAGCGCTCAACATCAGGTGGGTCTTCTGCATGTTTCATCCCTATTTCTGATAAAATACCTAATCAACACTGAATAGGCGCTGTCATAAGAGTTCTTGGTACGGACCTTGAATGGCTAATCAAAGGCAGTTATAGTTACATTTTAATGCTTCTATTTGTGTTTGTTTGAGGACTACCAGTTCTACCACAAGTCTTGGTGTACGTCACCATGTGAACATGGATACAAAATGTTTTATCAATTTTTCAAAGTATGGTTCAATATTTTACAGTTATTTTCAACATTCTAATCCATACATAGGCCTTAGTAAGTTTGTTATCAGTTTTTCTTCTGTATTATAAAAGTTTATTTACTATGGTACAGTAAGATCTATTGTGAATATGTTGAAATTTAGCTAAAGATTACTTATTTGTTTTTATAGTGTACACTTATTCGACATAGTGTCCACTATTTAAGTTTCAGAACAGAACTAAATTGCTTAAGTGGTCAAAATTATCCTAATAGTAACTTTCCTCATTCCCATTTTGCTAGCGAAATCACGATCAGACAGAATCGAAAAAATACAATAGAGATTTTTTTCATTTAGTTTTTATAATATCACTTTCCATCAGGACAGTAGTTTCATTTAAATACTGCTTTATTTAGTATAATATTGGACCATTTTTGATAGATATAAAAACAACCATGTGCTTTGTGTGTCCAGTGAGCTGAGAGTTGCTTTTAGACCTTAGATTGGCCATGAAAATGTTTTTGAGCATTATTTTTGAATTCGAATTGGCTTTGAAAAGCTACCAAGTTCTAGCCCATAGGAATGTTTGGCTAATAAAACGACTTCTAAATATCGAATCATGTTGTGGAATGAATTAAATGATTTGTGATGAGTTGGTTTCAACGTAGTTAATCATATCAATTATATCAAACGAACTATCAACATTGCGTGATCGTCAGTTGTCCATGTGTTTGTATATAACGGAGGTAAGACTGAAAAGTTGCAATTTGTACATGATTTTGTCGTTCTGGAGAATGAACAGTGAACCCACTGTTCTTACTTCATAGGTCTTTGGAATGTGGAGGTATCGCATTATTATTTATTTATTTAAATAATTTGCATCTTGTATAATTTTCATTGTGTGTCATTGTCAAAGTTTTAATCTGGCTTGACAATAAATTAAATTCGACAGCTACATCAACATAAATGTAAAACAGGTGCAGAATAAATTGAACTCTATTAAAACTGGTCACAGAGATCGCAGTAAATTTAAAATCATTGAAGTAGTGTTGATTAAATTTGCTGCTAGTTCTCATACGGTGAAGAAAAACATCTTGAAGAAACCAGTTAGTATTCTCGCAGTGGCGATAGTCTTGCAACCTGTCACGTATGGATACTAACTACTGCAAAATGTGGGTATTTGCCAAATGTAATATTTGGACGTAGCTCTGACTACTCTTTGTTTCTTTTTTTCTTAGAGGTCAATATAATAACCCGCACCAGAAATACACATACTTTGCCTTTTGGGGCGATAAAAACTATATATTTTAAAATCCTTTTATGTTTATGTAGCTGAGAATTAGGTAAAAGATAGTTTGACAGTATTTTGTCAAATTAAAATAGTTTTATAATTATCGTATTCAAACTAAAGTATTACTTTTATGCAATGTAACATAAAACTGAATGTAAATTAATACTTATTAGTATAGCTATAGAATAAATATATATTATAGAAATGCTTATGATGATGTAAATGTCGAATGAATTAGATTTATGAAACCAAATAACTATGTGGGTAACATAAGGCAGCAAACATAAGTAATTATATATCCGACTAGCTGACCGGTGCCCACTTCGTTGGGCGGTAAACATGTTTACTTACAAATCTTAACTGAAGTAGTACTCGATGTCACCAACAGATGGCGTTAATACGGCATAAAATAGCGGCCGTTCGCAGTTTCGCCAGCGTGGCAGTTTATATCAGTTCCCGTTATTTTTTCGGGATAAAAAGTAGCCTAAGTTACTCCTTGTTACATTAGCTATCTGCCAGTGAAAGTCCCGTCGAAATCGGTCCAGCCGTTCCAGGAGATTACACGGAACAAACAGACAGACAGACAGACAAAAATTTAAAAAAATGCTATTTTGGTATATGTATCGTATATACATTCCTATGCATGTAGTAAAAAGCGTTATTTTAATATTACAAACAGACACTTAAATTTTATTTATTTGTATAGATTTTGTCATAAAACTATATTACATTATGAATTATGTCCTTTTTATAAAACACCTGCGTAGGGAGCCGACCTCGCGTCGGAGCCGTGCGGGTACCTAACTCATAGATCTTAACTACTCCCCTGCACGCGCACTCCCAACTTGGTGACGCTCACTTCGCAACGGGCCGTGCAGCAGAAAACGTAATATTTTAACTTCGCCATAACTTCAAAACCAAACGTCCAATTCTAATCATTTAAAGATCAAATATTATCTACATGAACTGTACTTAGTGATAAAATAATTTATTTCGATAAGGATTAATAGTATGAGTAAAATAAATGCGTTTAAATGTAGTCCAAAAAAAATTGAAGATTTTTAAATAAAAAAATGGTTGTTGTGCCTCACTCGACATAGATAGGTATAGTGTGTCGCTGACTTTTTTGTAGATATTTATAAGATCTACAATTATGTAGAACATTTTATGGTTCTATCTTTTATAGTTTAGGCAGCGTACGCAAAATAAGTAACTTTTCTGGTTGATTTTTTACACCTTGTGTCTGAAAAACCCAAATATTTTACGGAACGCTATTTTTTTCCAAAATAAAATATAGCCTATGTTACTCAGTGATAATGTAGCTTTCTAATGAAAAAAGAATTATTAAAATCGGTCCAGTACTTTTTGAGTTTATTCATAACATACAAAAATACAAAAATACAAAAATACAAAAATACAAAAATACAAAGCTTTCCTCTTTATAATATTAGTGTAGACTAGTAGAAATGCGTGTGACTTCGTTCTTGTGAAACTATATTTATTCAAACTTTTATCCCTGCTCCTTCCTGTTATGCTTCCTTAAATATTAATATCAATTATTCTATTTTTTAGTACTCCCTAAAAAGTGCGTTAGGTTACACAAATATACTCTGAAAATTTCAAGTCTTTACGACCAGTGGTTTAGGCTGTACGTTGTCTATATGTCAGTCAGTCAGGACTAAGATTCTTGTTACTATTATATTTTCAATTACGCTATGCAGCTTTTCAATAGATGGCACTAGCAGTGATTTAACAATGGCTGATAAAGAGTTCTTCATAGTTTTTAGGGTACAGTTTCAATTCAATACAGTGACACTGAAAATAGCAGAGTGAACCTAAACTCAACGTGATAACGCTCATTTTTATTTATTTCTAACACAGCAATGAATCCGTGGAAAAAATATAGCACAGAGCCTCAACTCTGGAATTTTAGGTTTCGTTTACAGGGTTCATGTGTTATTTAGATATCTATTCGATTCTGTTAGTACTAAGTATCTAGTCAAGATTCTTTTGAGGATGTTTAATGTAGTCAGAAGTACGTCCAAATCATACATTTGGTACACACATTTGCACATTTTGCATACGTGTATACGTGATAGCTTTGCAAGCCCATCGCTGCCCAGAATACTAACTGATTTAATATAATAGAACTGATTTAGCTGCTCAAAATCACACATGAACCGTGTACATGGAAACGGGACAGGAGACAGGATTTATACAAAAATGAACTTTAACAGTGTTAGCTTTACATTTATTATGAGATGATAAAGATCTACTGTCGTACGAAGCTAGCGCCTTGCATGTGTGCCCTTACTGTGTTGGTTATCTGATTTATTAACTCGTCCGTCTTACAGCATTTTAATATTTATATTTTTCCTTATTTTAAATGCTGGATATTTGAATAGCCTTTGAATAATAATACTGTATGTATCTGATGTGTTGAATTATAAACTGCCTCATAGACAAATAATCTACATTGCTTAGTTATACCACAGAGTTGTCTAATGTACTAAAGAAATAATAAATGATTAGAAATAAATTGTAAATAACATTCCTTCATTCGAAGTTTTTATGTATTTTTGAGTATTAATGTATCCTAATTTTATTATTGGCACGGTTCTTCTGTAAATATATTTAATTTTATAGAGATATTAAAAGAATCAGTGCCTTTTTTTATCCCAAACAGTTGTTTGTTATAGAAAGTTCATAATTTAGATTACCTTCCTTTGTTTTCCGTTTTATTTCCTATAACTCTAATTTTTTTAATTGGTTTAATGATGGTTTGGAATGAATAAAAACAGATTTGTAAGGTTATTGTATATTAATATAGGTGGTATGTTTATGTTTTTGTGGTATGGTGCCTAAAATCGATCTGTAATTTAGTATTTACGTAGTTATAGAAAGGAACGCCAATAAGTAGTATGCTGTAAATTCGCCGAAGAAATAATTTATCTCTGTGGTAAAGTTTTATATGACAATGGATATAATTATGTGCATAATAATGGCGTTGTAAATAATTTTGTAACAAAATGAATATACATTATCTTTATTTATGAATTTGTTTCATTTTGTACTGAAATTAAAAAAAATTAACCAATATTACTCTACTCTCTGTTATTTTTCATTATCAAGCTCGTCTTAAGATTGAAAATAACATTGTAGACACGTAGAAGGTCACCAGTAGCGCTCGGAAACAGTAAGTTGAAATAGGAATGGGCAAGCCTTATAGCTCGTAGAACCGACAACCGCTGAGGAATAAAGATTATCGAATGGCGATCGAACCGGAAGACTAACCGTAGTCCGTCTCCTAACCTAATGGACCGACGACAGTATTAGGACCACAAGAAGGCTCAAAATTATTCTCCCTGAAGACGTACCTATATAGCCTATCCTATATACCTACGTTTGTTTTAAAATAGTAGTAGAGCTCTTAGTGAAGGGTTCATTCGGGAAAGTACTACCATCACGCCTATTTCCACTGCCAAGTACTTAGTCAGTTTGCAGGGTGTAGGTGTCGATGAAATTATAGGCACGCGAGGCTTTAACATATTCTGTATGGCTCAGGTTGATGGACGCAAAGCAGTGCATCGTACGTAGGGCACGTTCCTAACAAACGTGACTTGCGAGGCAATGCCTTGTTATACGAGTAGATGCTACCGCACTAATTAATACCAGGTTGGCCACCAACTTGTTGCAACAGCAAATCTTATTATAAAAAGTTTCCAGGAATGTCCAGCAGTGCACTTTTTCAGACTGATGAAGACGATAATAGATTGGATTTTATCGAAACAATCGATTCTACCAAAACAAACGTACGACACCGACGATGGTACCGACACTCATACCGTTGAAACCAAAAGATAACGCTGCTTGGCGGCAGAATTAGATAAGTACTTATGTGATTGCTGATGACTATTGCAAACTAGGACGGAAAACATGCTTCCGTATTTATGACCTCGTCCAACATGAGATATGTTCTTAGTCGATGCATAGAAACGTGATCAACATGATACTAAAATTCAATTGCAAACACGCACCGTCTACTCAAAGGCACACATATACATACATAACAACATGGTTCATTATACAATGTATTCAATGATAAACGTAGCTTTATTCTATAAGTAGCTAGCTAGTGGCTGCAAAAGTATTCGATTTTTGGTTGTGAAGATTTGATAGCGTAAGCTAAAAATTACTCTTCCTGAAAACATACATAGCCTGTCCTATATATGCTTTTCTGACAACGTTTCTGGCAACTTGGAAAGCACTCGTCAACAACACGACTAAAGCGACCATAAGTCATGAAGAATACATCAAAGTCGACTCTGTAACCTAAAACCATAGGTTTTGCTGCTACAATTAAACGGTCGGCACTTACATGAAAAAAACTTTACTGACTGCTCAAATTACTTAAAGAACTAGTTACATGAATAGTATGAATTATACATTTACACTCGTACCCGCTGTCAGTGAAGCGTGACTCCTTCCTTTTCCGATGTTGGTGAAACGCTAATATATTGCGTAAACGTAAACCACTTCTATTGTGTTTCAATATTATACCATGCTAAGTGAGGTGTTTACTGGAAAAATACTATGGAACCTTCGTAGCGGGGATTAACCACTTGGTGACTAAGGTGCTACGCCGTAGCAGTAAGGCTACGACACGCCTGGAATAAGGGCAAGATAGAGAAATTGCTTATTTCACACGAAATCAGTACAATATTGTATAGTATCTTAATAATCTTATAGGCACCAATATTCATTATTTACATCAATTACGAAACTTGAAACAAAATAATAGGCCAAGAATATCGTAGGAGAAAGAAACGTCTGAAAACAGATAAGAATATGTAACTAAACTACGTTTCTTTGGCTCTAAATTTTTTTTAAGCTACTGATGGTGGAACAAGCATATAGTACACCTGATGTTAAGTTAAGTGATGATGTTTAGTGGTAACCATCACCTATAATAAAGCTTTGCCGTATAGGTCACAGACGTCAGGTAGGTACGTACCCTACGAAGCACTACCCTGCGTCCATCAATCTGAGACATACTGGCCTCATGTGCCTGTTATTTCACCGGCACCCCTACCTTCAAGCCGAAACACAGCAATCCGAGTATCTCTGTTTGGCGGCAGAAATAGATACGGTGGTAGTACTTCCCCAGACGAGCCCTTGCATAAAATGCTCTACCTACTACTACTAGAAGAAAACTACTAGAATTTTCAATCGATTGTAAAATCGATCTAATAACCCACAAACATGGATTTGAGTGAATATTTGCCTCTGCTCTGGCGCTGCATAAATCATCTACAATAGTTGCAAAGGCCTGTTTACTTCTGATAAATAAAGTGGTTAAGTTCTACTTTATCGTGATTATTTTCCAATTGAAAGTCATTTACTTGGTTACAGTGCAATAACAATGTACTAATAGGTATTACTTAGTATAACAATGTATCTAAATAAAGTACTTTAATTAATTAATTTTGCGATCTAACCACGTTTTACTTCGTCGCACAAAAATAATGGGTTGATTTTATATAAATGTATAAGTTCATAAT
Source organism: Electrophaes corylata (assembly GCA_947095575.1). Taxonomy (NCBI): domain Eukaryota; kingdom Metazoa; phylum Arthropoda; class Insecta; order Lepidoptera; family Geometridae; genus Electrophaes; species Electrophaes corylata. The sequence continues at coordinate 8,012,301 of OX352711.1, read as the reverse complement.
TATTTATAGGGGGCGTCGGTAATACTATATCCATTTACGATTATTTATATGGGTTTAATGGTAATTTTAATATTATATTATTATTTTGATAGCTGCTGAGTCCGAGAGTATTTAATTATGAAGATTATGTACGATATAACTGTTTCAGTTCAACAACATAAGGCCTCCCACATTTGCCAATGATCGATTTTGAGCCTTCCCCATCCACTATCTAGGTAATATTTAATAACGCTACTTTAATACAGGGTCGTCGTACAGCAGGTACTCTTGAAAACTATAAACGAAGTTTCGTATTATCGTTTTGAGGTACACTGTACGGCATGCCTGGTAGCAACAACTTAACTGTGGTATGTGTTACCGAGGCCCCGCAGTGTAACATAAAACGACAGTACGAAACATTATTTATATTTTTAACAGTAGACCTGCAGGTTCATGGCCGCCATTCGAGCACATGTTTCATTGATATGATTATAATTGGTAAGATTATCCGTTATAATTTTATAAATACACCGTAATTAGCAGAAATGTCAACTTACACAGATGCGCAAGACCGGTTTACCATCATTGTGCTAGGTATTATCATGTAGGCGGTGCCTTGGCCTAAAAACCTTATGACGTAGTTTGGTGCATGTTTCATAAGTTATGAACCACACATAATACTCGGAAACGAGCCGTTTATAATGTCTTAGGTTCCTTTTTAAGTGTTGTGTATAATTTAGTTAACCCGGTGAAATCCTTTAATTAATAAGTAATTCGAAAGTTAACTTTCCATCCCTTATTAAAAAAATACATGAATATGTTGTTTTAACATAATAAACAGGTGCTGATTACACTACCATATCACCTTAAATGCAGGGCCCTCAGGAACTTGAGGTATTCTTTTTGTACGACGTCCACTCCGTGGACTTCTTTAGACCAATGATGGTAATAAACCGTATAAGATAAACTGTATTGAGTTGTAATTGTAGGTACCAGTAGGTTTTAATTACAGGCAGGCAGCAAGTAGACGTAGATAGTTCTTATTTATTGCACCTACCGTGCGAAATTGCAACGATACCAAACTAACAACTGTACCAATAATGATAGACTCAATAATTACCATAACAAAGTAGTCAGACAAGACACGAAGTTTTATTTTCTAGTCTATAAGGTATGTTGTTGTTTGCTTGCATTTACATACTACGAGGTAAGGAGCATACCTTAGGAATGGTATTTTATGATGAATATTTTTTTGTATTATATAAACTTTATATCATTTTGTATTGTGTCAATCCCTTTGCTATAAAAAAACCACTGGGAATTCTTCAAAATACGACAGGATATGGATTAAACTTACAATCTACAGCGTAACGTAGCTACTGTATTATATTTTCATTTAACTCATTTTGCTATTACGCTTATGTCCAAATGGAAATCTGGGAGCGATCTGTAGTAGCCCTATGCCTACGGCGTAGCTGCGTAGCAGGAATACCTGGAGAGGTTTTGAAATGAAAAATAGGAATCATCTGTTGCATATGCTTAGAGGTAAAATGACAAACAAAATTAGCCAGCAAGTGCTTTTATCGATAGCATATAAATTGTGGAAGCTTCTTCTAGAGTTTAAATTTCGCGTAAAAGTTAATGAGTTTGGCTAGGCCCTACGGATTCAAAGATGAAACTGTATGTAAATTTACTTTTGCGTTAGTAAAATTGGAAGAAAGAGTTGCATTAGTATGGGTACCCGATTTCAATATCCTACGGATGCTCGTAGGATATTGAAACCAATCATTGGTCTTATTTCAATTTTGATGTACATAGTACCTACTGAGTGCAGTGAAGTGTACATTTATTTTTTGTTTTAAAAAGTAAACAATTATGTTGTTATTTAAACTGACCATCTTTATCAAGGGTACGGTTGTACCTACCTACAACAAAGTGTAATGAACGTCACGGTCGACCCAAAGTTTTATGCTTCATGGATTGGTTTTAAACTCCGATCGTTTAAAAAATTAGGCATGCAATCTTTATACTAATTATAAGCCTCTTCGTCCTGACTGACTGATGTCCGGTTCCAATACCCTACGCATCATCTAATAGTAGTCCTACACGACGTCAGTATCAGATAAACTCCCACCTCATTGGAAGAAGGCTCAAGTGATGAAGGCTTATCGACAAGCTACGATTCTTTGTGATACTAACAGGCGCATATGAAATATTGACGACCGATGTGGCGCGGCGGGCGAATGTTCGACGACTATACGAAACCTCGTTTATCGTTTCTGAGAGTAGACCTTCAGGCATGACTGACAAATAGACAATGCACAGGCTAAACCTCTGGTCGTAAAGACTTGAACTTGACATGGCTTGAGAAATATTTAGGGTATATTCATCTTGGTACGTTTTACGAAATGAATTCTCAAAATGCCTCCATACAGCGGGGATTGACGTTTGAATGAAAGTAGCTTCACGTGTACAAATACGAGGGTGTTTCGCCTAGTTTAGTATACGCATAAACATCTTATTTATCGTAACTTTTCGGCTACCTGTTCAACCGTCGTTTCACCTTGGCAATGATCATAGCTTACTGAGCGTTGAATAATGAAACATTTACTCACTACAATGATCGACAAACCATGAAACTAGTTACCTATAGGTATCCACTTCTGCGAAAAATCGTAATGACAAAGAAGTGAAATAACAAAGACGCCAAGTCATATTATATTATGAGTAAGGGATCAATCCACGACATTTTAAGACACCATTTGTCATTTTAAGTTACCACAGCAAAACAAGGCGGATCATTTCTAACGTAGGTAGGTAGGTTACTAGGTAAGTGATATAATATGCAATGATTTCTTTCTTCAAGCTATGGCGTGCAAACGGTGGAGCGTGCGGTCGAGTCATTTAGAAACCTTTGTGAAACGCAATAAAAGAATATCGCTGAAATAGCAAAGCTAAGTGTTAGAAGGCAGTGTAATTTTCTAGTTTCAGATACTGTAAAAACAAAGGTAAAAAGAACAAAGGTAAAGTTAAAATGTAACCTAAAGTGGCTTACAATGTGACTGATTTACATGTTAAGGTACTTGACCCACGGACGTATGTAAATTTAGGCACGCGATATGTGACAAATAAGTACAGTAACAAATCAAATACTTATCATAAAGAGGAAAATTTATTGGTTGTATGGTTATTTGTATGGGATAAACTCGAAAATATGACTTCTTAGCCAATTTAAAAAACTATTCACCTATAGAAAGCTACATTAATTTTTTTTTCTTTTTCTTTCTACACATGCGAAGCCGTGTAGAAGTTGACACGCGAAGTTATATCCGTCCGCGTGAAGCTATACTTATATAAATAAACTTCAATCCGCACTGTACCTATTTAGGGGTTGAATTTCGGGAATGTTTATATCTGTACACCTCTACACACCAAGACGAACATACTCTGTACATAATTTCAAGTCTCTACGATCAGTGGTTTAGGCTGTGCCTTGTCCATATGTCGGTCAGTCAGCTAGGACAAAGGTTCTTATAATTGGTATATATTGTTTAATAAGGGATTAAAACCAACCACTTATAATTTATACACCTAAAATAGACAATAGAATTGAGTATGAATGGATCTTAGTCCAGAATTAAACACGTAATCAAGAGAGATAGTTAACTTTCTAGTTAATTCTGATTAGAAAATAGCACTCTCAATACGTAGGTGGTTGGAACTCAGTAGGCTTTTAGCTTGAAATCATTGATTGAACTAACACACCCGATCAGCGCGATCATGCAATAGTACTATCAGCGTTAGAAGTTCATGCATATTTGATAGTAAACGACATATAACGCTTAGTTGGATCAGCACCACCCTGGAGCGTTATTGTGTAAAGCTTGGTTCCTCATCAAAAAAAGAAGAACCCAGTGATTGCGTGTGATTGGCGCCAGACGTTTCAAAACGATCTTTGAGAATGCAATACAATTTGACTTTAACTTTTAAAATCTTGAGCACCTGACTAATAAATAGGTACTTGAGAGGCTCATATCAATTATCATTAAAAAAGTCGGTATTTTGTATTTATATTTACGTTACAGAATGAAAAAGTGTTACAAACGGTTAATAAATTTGTATAGATGGCTGAGATGTGATAAAGTTTCTACACCAAAGTATATATTATTATGTAGGTTTTTGCAACAATATTATATTTTATTGCAGATTTTATACAACAGAAAATATTTCTGTATGGTGTGGAAAACTGGATTAGATTTATTTTTTATTTTCGTCCAAATAGTGATTTTTAAATCGATATTTTATTTGTAGCTCGATGGTGACATTCATAAGTAACTGTGGTACACTACATAAGTAAGAAGGGCTACTACGGACTGAGCTATGACGGGTGTCATAATAATAAGTATTATAGTCGATATCTACTAGGTATCGTACCTACCAACAAGCTGCTCTTTCTTTTCAATAAAAGTTTGCCAAACACAGCTACCACGGTTCAACGACCATGCGTTTTGCAACAATTTCGTATATTTTACGACACTGTGATGTAATCGGAAGATACTGGAACAAAGTTTTGTGTCTGTGAGTCAAGGTGAACATATGATTGCATGTAGTTATAGGTAAATAAGATCAAAAATAGCAGATACTGTATATTTTAAGACACACAGATTTTTAACCACACTGAAGCTGTAAACCCTACTGAAGTAACATCATACTAACGATATCGTTTATAGAAAGGCTCAATAAAAAAATGAAATTGACATAATTTAAGCTATCGCAATGTCACGTGGTCTATTGTAAAAAAAATAAATAGCATCACAACTTAAGCATCCTTAAGCACGCTAGATATTTATCTCCTCCGATGATAAGTCGGGATGCTATTTCTTTCTTTTATAATAGGTACGCAAGTGAGTAACGAATAAATTTCGATGTGAATGTCTAGGCCATCAGTATTTATCATAAATTTTTAGTTAATTAGTGGGAGAACTTATACTGAGATGTATTACTGTACTTTAGTAGTGGTAGAATCTACACTGTTGATCACTTGTCTACATACATTATTGAATTAATTCATGTGTGACGTTTCCGGAACTTGATGAAACTTTTACTGTCTATGTAATTTTGTATCGGAAAGTATGGTTTCGACATTATACTATAGTTATGTAAAGTTAATGTATGGCTGTTTGACTATCATACACAACTGAGGTGGCCCGCGGAGGGCAAATGTAATAAAAAAATTATGCGTGAACAGAAACAAATTGTTGTACATTGATTTGTTATTCTGTAAAAATAAAACGATGTAGGTAAACTATGTTCCTAACCATAAACGAAATGTTTTTAATACGAAACAAACGCGAAACTATGTAATTTAAAATGCAATTTGCCTACATTTTATTTTAGTATATTGAAACAATATAACCAACAACCTATTTTGATGAAATACATTTTTATGATAGAAATATGCTCAAAGTACAAACATTCCTTTAATTAATATATATGTATGTAATATATTGTATTAAGTATATCAGTCATCTAGTACCCATAACACAAGCTCTGATTAGCTTGGATGTTGTGTGGATTGTCCAGCATTATTATTATTATTCCTCCTATCTGAAGCACTAACGCGTTCAGCCTGTGTCCATAGTGGCGTGCAATTTGGCGATCACCTAATCTACCATGAAAAATCATGAATTAAGTTTTGTTTTGTTATGAGTTGTCCCACACTGAGATGATGTGGTGAGTTACTGAGATGTCACATACCTCCTAATAAGAATTTCTTCATTCAAATTCTAAAGTAAAAGTTCTGGAGTAATAGTGAAGTACCTAAAACCTGTGTAAATGAAGTCGCGGGCAATCCACCAGTAGGTATAATAATATTACGCCATCCGTGTTCACTGAAGCGATAATGCTGTAGTGTTATTTTCACATAACATCGCCTGATCATAACGTACAATTTGAAAGATTGGAAATCGTTCATTACCTATTTTTAACAAAATAACACCACAATCTTACCAAACGTAAATAAAAACAAGGTACCGAGAGCATTTTCTCTCGATTACACAAAATAACCTTGAAAAATTCTAGGTATTGTTGATTTCTAGACAGATATCTGTTGACTTCAAAGGCAAAATACCAATTTCTCTTTCCGTAGTATTTCGTACCGACGATGCAGGTATTTTTAAGGTGTTTGCGTAAAACATATTAGAGAAAGTAAATTGGATTATCTTTTAACACTGATATTTTTTGTCAAGTGCAATCTTACGTCATGCAGCAATTTCTTAGAGGTCGGTAAGTTAATAATAATAATAATGAAGTGTATCTAGGTGTCAGCTTAAGTTTGTGCCCAAGGAAGGAAGGATGTTGTCTTCTAGTGTTGCAGGTGTCCATGGATTATTTCCTATTAGGTGGCCCGTCCGCTCGTCTGCCTATGGCATAAAAAAAGCCTTTCTTGGGTTTTTTGCTTGTTCTTCTGAACAGGCAAGAAATTATCATATGCCATATTATAGGAACCATGAACTCATGAATCTGCGGTTATAGAGTATTGTGGTATCAAAAGTTAAAATACCTATGTTTTTCGCTTCATCGCTTCGTAGCGTAGCGTGCGCGTTGATGTCTTTTGTTTGAATTCATTATGAATTTATAAATCAGCGGGTGAAGCACGAACAAATTTTACATTCGTAACGTTAACATGCCGCCGTACCGACAACCGAGTTACATTGCGTGGCAACCAAGCGACTTTCCGCAGTTGTGTTATATTACCGTCCAATGTAGTCTAAATTTTAATGTCAACACAATACGCAATATTACTAGCTGACCCCGTTCGCGACTTCGTTCGCATTTCTCATACAAACTTCATCCCCTTTTTGTACCCGTTTAGGTATGACAGGTGAAGTTGAATTATAAGCTAACTGATTCTATAAATCACATCAACATTAATTCAGTAGTTTTTTAATGGAGCGTGTACAAACAAACAATCGTACAGACAAAAAAATTTTTTCAAGTTGATTTCCTGACTGTTTTTATATATGATTTGCTAATTACCTATATGTGTCAACGGTGATGTTACAGTACAAGCCGGGATTTTAATTTTTTTTAAGCCTAACTTTTTTTTTGCTTTTAATTCTGGTGCAACGGTGTCTAGGTTTAATATATTGCGGGTGCGGATCTATTCCCGAAAATGATGAAAAAAGTTTTGTATTAAGTTACACTACGCGGCATACAAAGCACGATAACTTAACTATGAAACGGTTACCGAGTTACTCCGCAGTGTAACACAAAACTTCGTCTATAATTTTCCAAGGTAGACCCAGGAATATCTTATTGTCTTCAGGGCTATAGTGGACGACAATTATTGTGTCACGAAACGCTTGTTAGTTATTAAATGTGACATTGAACCTACAAAGCATTGATATCAGCCTTAGTATTTTTTGCAAAGGTTGTTCGAACCTTTTTATATTCGCCCCACAATTATCCTACCTATTGTATTAATTTTTGTAATATTATTGTGGCAAAAAGTGTAAAATAGATTATGAAAACCAATTAGGTATATAGCAAGTAGGTAGCTACTTTTTCTAAGGAATTTCCTTATTGCTGGCAATTTCAGTATGCATGCTTTTAAATTTTATTGTTAGATCCCGCAAAAACTAGTTTTTTAGTATGAAGTACATTCAGCAGCAAAAGTAGATCATAGATAGATAAAGATATTCGATGTTATTTTTCTCTGAACGTAGCAAGGAGATGACTTCTACTTAATAAATGTCTACCTACTTTTATCACTGACTGTACTGATTTTTTACAAAAAATTGTACTACCTAGGTACTGTAAAATGGGTAAACGGTGTTAAGCTATATGTGCCTGTAATTTAACCCTTCACACCAGAAAACAGCAAGCTGCTTGGCGGCAGAATTAGGTATGGTGGTAGTACTTTCCCAGACGAGCCCTTTACTAAGAGCTCTACAACTAATAAAACTATATGAAAGGGTTTATATAGTTTTATTATATATAGTCTCCACACTTGGCAGGTGGAATAGTGACCACAGTATTGCGCAGTACCTACACAGGAGATGAGGTGAGCTGCTGGGGAATTCGAATGTTCAAAATATGGTTACAACCACGAACCGGAAGACGAAGCGTAGAAGGGCCTCTGCTCGATGGAGCGACGACACTTTCAAGGCCTTGGTTAAATTGTAAGCTAGAACTACCCGTGCGAAACTCCAAATTACTCGTCTTAGTAACTTAATTACGATTCCTAATAGCAAAGTTACACTAATTTCGTACCTTGAATTTTTATCTAGTAAGCTAAATAGATAATCCATGTTTTTTCATCCATCATGGTTAACGGGACTGTGTCTCTCCGTCTGTCACCAAGCTGTAGCTGATGAACCGTGATAGTTAGAGAGTTGAAATTTTCACAGATGATGTATTTCTGTTGCTGCTATAACAACAAATACTAAAAATCAGAATAAAATAAATATTTCAGGGGGCTCTATATATAATATAGATGTATAGTATAGATAGAAGAGAGTGGAAGAAGAAAACCTGTTGTTCCAACCCCACTAAACGTGGAATGAGGGCAGTAAGATGATAATGGTGTATATGGAACCCACGACTAACAGCGCAGGAGAAGGTTACTACCAATTGAGCTGCAAAGGCTATCAACCTGCAAGAAAAAAATCCGTAGTCAGGCACATTTTTTTTTTTTTTTTTTTACTTTTACATACCTAAGCGTTTGACTGCCATCACACCTGATGGAAAGTGTAGATGCAGCCTAAGGTGGAGCACGCTTAGCTATAATCCACTTGTTCACTCTTGACTTAAAAAATCATAAATAATCTATCTCATTATTGACAATAGGAGAAGCAAATGCAAGAAAAACAATGAAGACAAGATGATGCGCCGCTATTGTGCTATTGTGTGCCTGATGGTGTTAGGATAAACAATTACAAATAATGCTTGGGAGTTAATGTTTTGCATAAACTAGTATGTAAACATCTGTCAATCTGATTTTCCAGACACTCTGGGTAATTCCCAAGATTTTGACACTGGGAAATCCTGGAGTATATATACCCAGTGGGGTTTTGGCAACAATTTGAACCCCTCTCGATTCCCGTGGGTGTCATAAGAGAGGGCTATGGGAACAGCAGTATATCCTGAGCTCCAGCACTGCGGTCGCCAACCCACTTGCCAAGCACGGTAACTACGCCAAACCCCTTAGTATCGTTATTCCTGGCATTGGTGATGTAGTGGGCAATAAAATCGACGACATTGTGAGGATCGCGGTAAGTCGGTCGATTGAAATGGCTCGACAACGTTCTTCCTGGAAACGTAAAGGACAGGCCTATGTCCAGCGCTGGATTTCTACAGGCTGATGAATTAATGAATAAGATGTGTACATTGTACTACTAAAAAGGAGTTCTTAGTAGCTCTTTCATTTCAATTGTTTATACTTTGTGTTTATATTCTCAAGCCACTTAAGTAACACAGCACATAAAGGAATACTGGTGTTGCATATAACAATCCCCTAAAGACTGTTCGAAGGTCATTGGTCCTAATGAATAGGTTTCTTTTGAGAAGTGCAACAACCGACTAAATAGGATAATAAGTAGGTAATAAAAATTATAAATAATGCCAAAAATAAAAATAATGCCGAACGAAGTTTATGGGGTCAGCTAGTTAATCATAGATAATAATAATAATAATGCTGGACAATCCACACAGCATCATCTATCCCAGACTCTAGCTAAGCAGAGCTTGTGTTATGGGTACTAGATGACTGATATACTTAATACAATACATTACATACATAGATATTTTTTATTATGCATAGGAAATACCCAAAACTCCCGGAATAAATATTTTCAGATCGTACAAACATTTATCCCAAGGCGGGAATCAAACCCGCAGCCTCCTGCGTCGCAAGCGGACATTAGCCGGCCGTCATAACGAGGAATCATCATAGCCTGCATTTAATGATGACTCTTTAGTTACATTCATTTTAAATTCCACACCATGGACCGATGATGTCACGTTTAAGGAACTGGAGGAGCGCGCCTATTCCATTATTCATATGCTTTTGGATCTACACCAGTTTCGTCAACAAAAACAATGGATAATAAGATGCTTTATTGTAGCTATACCAGTATTTACAGAGGCAAATAAATAAAAAAAACGTTGATTGATTCCATACTATCATAGCTTACAAAAGGATGACCCTTTTGTAAACTACAGTAGAAACTGTATTATCCGGCCCTCAGTTATACGGATTCGCGATTATCCGGACTACCAACCGAAAAAATTATCTCTTAATAATTTTTAATAAACATTGATTTTCATGGATGTATTTGTTGTTTTTATTCAACACATAACATTACGTTCGATTATCGAATTGTTCCACTGTGCCCCACCAAGGCGCCCCACTAGTGGGGCAGAATCCACAGCCTTAAAATTTGTAGTGGAATCTGCCCCACTAAGTCAGTTTAGTGGGGCAGATTCCTACTACTTTAAAGTTTGGTGTATTCTGCCCCACTAGGGCTGGCACTTGAGTTTGTGTAGGTGAGTTTACTCATATTATCTATCTGTCTATTCAAGTTAAATGTAACTTTGGTGTTATTATTAAGTAGATTACGTTAGTAGTAGGTAATTAGTAATGCCTAGATGTGGTACATAGGTAGTGTACAAAATGAAACTAAAAATATGACGACCGATGTGGCACGGCGGGCGAATGTCCGCCTGCAACGCAGAAGGTTGCGAGTTCGATTCCCGCCTCGGGATAAATGTTTGTACGATCTGCAAATATTTATTCCGGGTGTTCTGGGTATTTTCTATGTATAATAAAAAATATCTATGAAAATAGGGTACGTAATATATTGTATTAAGTATATCAGTTATCTAGTACCCATAACACAAGCTCTGCTTAGCTTGGGGCTAGATGATGCTGTGTGGATTTTCCAGCATTATTATTATTATTGTGCACGTAAATAGCAAAATTATTTTAATTCTTATTACTCAACTATTAAAAATCACAGATTAATTACGAGTACAATTAGTCATTTGACGTACAATTAGTCATATAGAGGTCATAAATAAAACCTTAATACAAAAATAAATACTACGACTAATACGGATTTAAGTCCGTTTTACTACAAGAAATAAAACCACACATCAACTTTTATCTGATATGGCAAAATACAGTCTTACTTACTACTACGTAGTCTTGCTTACTTTATGGATAGTAAACATCTTAAAAATACAAACAGCTACTAAAATACTATACTAAACACAAGAAATATGACTAGGTAATTAAACTTGATTAAGTACATAAGTATCTTTTGGAATAATAATAGAGTTATTGCTCCATCTATTGCATTTTTTCTCAGAAATGCCCAACAGATATACTGCCGTTTATAAGCTCCATTTAGGCATCTTTTATATTTTAATCGTTTTGTATGTATTCATTAAGGCATGGTTTTAAAGGTTGGTTCTGGATAGATTTAACTATGGAAAGCGTAATACAGAAGTCATAGTAAAGTGGGACATTTTTGATTAATCTTTTTATTCAACTTATTATGCCAACCTTCGAGAGCATTCATTATTGATCTGTGTTTCAAGAAACAAATAATTAATTTTCTAAGAGTATTTTTAGTTTCATTTAGTAAACTACCTATGTACCACATCTATTACTTATTACCTACTACTAACGTAATCTACTTAGCAATAACACCAAAGTTACATTTAACTTGAATAGACAGATAGTACAATATGAGTAAACCCACCTACACAAACTCAAGTGCCAGCCCTAGTGGGGCAGAATACACCAAACTTTAAAGTAGTAGGAATCTGCCCCACTAAGCCAGTTTAGTGGGGCAGATTCCACTACAAATTTTAAGGCTGTGGATTCTGCCCCACTAGTGGGGCGCCTTGGTGGGGCAGAGTGGAACAATTCCGATTATCCGGATTTTTGTTTATCCGAATACCTAACGACAACAATGAGTCCGGTTAATCGAGTGTCCCCCTTAATATTCCAGTTTATTATCATCATCATCAACAGCCATATGTCTGTCAAATAATGATGCGGTCTCTGCAGTGGTGGACTGTCTGAAGAAAAATCAGCTGATGCCCACCACGAAATTCTGGCACGTGAGGGTGTAGCAACAATGTAAAGTAATCCTATGAAACCCTGGTCACATCACCAAGCCTACAAACCAAAAAAAAAACTTACCGTAAGTTTTTGTGTTTAGGACGAGTTAGCCTGGCTGCTACAAATTTCAGTCAGATCTCTCTTCAGGTATAATGGACCGCATTAGAGTCTAAATGCGGGTGCAGGAGCCCAAAAGCCTGATTAACACAGCAGGTCTAGTCTTAGAAACGATAGACGAAGTTTCGTATTGTCGTTTTGAGTTGAGAGCGACAACTTGACTTTTGACTGCTACCGAGTTGCCCCGCAATATATTACAAAATGACAATACGAAAAGTACTGTATGGTTGAAATCAAACCCCACTCCTCTGAGCGCACCTATTTTGGTGTGATATTTCTAGCTCGTAGTCCAATATATTTATGTTTTATAATAATAATATTAATGCTGGACAATCCACACATCATCATCTAGCCCCAAGCTAAGCAGAGCTTGTGTTATGGGTACTAAATGACTGATATACTTAATACATTACATTACATGCATAGATATTTATTATTATACATAGAATTCGTGCTTTATATAGTGCAATCTGTTGTAATTACAGTAGCTAGTTTTAGTTCATTTCTTTCGACAGAAGGTGTAAACAAATGTATAATTTTATCAGTCGCGCAGTCGATGAATTCGTCTCGTTCGAGTTTTAAGATTACGACCATTGAAGGTGTAATACTTGCGCTTTCGAAAACATGTGTTTTGAAAACATACCTATTGAATAACATACCTATCTGATTATCTAGAATATTATTGAATAAGGTGTATAAGGTGGCTCGTATGGACTAGCAAGGTTAGTTGGTTAGTTTAATAGCTGCAATGGTATAAAACATATAATCTACCTGATGTAAAATAGTAACTATCACCAAAAACAAAGCATTTTCTCGCAGGTCAGGTCAGATCAGGTCAGGTTTTAGTAGTGATCTCTTTCTGATAAATTTCTTTATGATTGCCAAGCAGAGATGCTTGCATTGCCGTGTTTTGGTTTGAAGAGTGTGGGTGCCGGTGAAATTACAGGCACAGGAGGCCATGAGGTGTGAGCAGGGTAGTCCATTGTGGGGTACGCACCTATGCGTGACAAAAACGTTCTGACAATCTATACCAAGCATAGTGTCTATGAAATAACAACAACCATTTAAACTCTGTCAAGCGGTGGCCGCGAGAACTCTTTCTCGCCGTATGCATTATAAATCAGTCTAGATCTTTACTTATAAACACTCGAAAAATTCTACACGTGGTCGTAATTTACCATGCATATCAAAATACAGTGAACTCTATTGTATATCGGTACAATATAATTATATTATTATTATCTTTACGATGGGCACAATAAGATTAAAAGCATTAAGAATTTAATGAATCTATTACTTTACTTAGTTATTATCGCTTTATTCATTGTGACATGAGAAAAAGAGATTTATAGTTTTGTCAATAATAAATAATAAGAGGAAATTGTTTTTATGTGACTGTTGCATTAAATATTGTAGTATTTTTTTATGATTATTTTTTAAATTGTTATGATTAAATATTATACCTTAACTATTTTGCAAACATAATAAAATATTTATTGACAAATCAAATTAAATACTTACTTCCTGAGTGACTGACTGTCTGACATATAGAAAACCCCACGACTGGATTTAAACCCACGACTTTAGGATCAGAAGGTGGGATCAATCCCACTGAACCACCGGTACTCACAAAATCATTTTTTAATTCTGAAAAAATAATCAACAACTAACGCCGATTGTACCTACTATAAATAGTATAGTATGTGCTATGGTCACGCTAGTACAAAATTGGTACAGTAAGTTCCTACCATAAATAAATAATTGTTTGCTGACGTGTTCGCTTCAAGTTTTGTTGAATTTGAAGGGTAGTTTATTATTCCATTACGTTAGAGTAACTGGTAACTCATAATTTTATTATACTTACAGCCATACTCATAGACGTTAATGACTACAGTTTGATTGTATAAATTTTTCTTACAGTTTTACCATCTAGTGTAATCCAGACCTTAGGAACTTCTCGATTAGTTAAGGTACATCTTAGGGTACGTACCTAACGTGCGTGACCTACAAGGCCATGTTTTATTATAGGTTATGGTTACTACTTAACATCAGGTGGGCACCAGCAGTAGCATACAAAAAATACTATCACCATACCTATTTCTGCCGCCGAACAGCTTGCTGTATTCTCGGTTAAGCGTGTGGGTGCTGCTAAATTACCTCAGGTTGATGGACGCTATGGCAATGCAGGCGTAAGGCACGTTCTTAACGACCGTGGCCTGAGAGGCAATGCTTTGTTATAGGTTATAGTACTGGTACTACTTATCATCAGGTGGGCCATTTGGTGGTTTCGTCAGCTAGTCATATAATAAAATATCACTAGATCGTTTACAACATCTACAGATAACTCTACTGGTTCTTGTGTATATTTAAGCTGCACATATTATAAATACTTGCAAGCACTGTCATTTTCTTTATAAAAATAAGTAAATAAATGTGGACGTCGCTGAGTGTGACTATCAAACCAATTTTATGACGAAGGCTACGATTAGGGCAGTTAGAAAGGGTATTTCACGTGAGTATTGTTTAAATATGCTTAGGTAGTTGAGTCATGCTTTGTGTTCGAATTTTTCAGCAGAAAGTAAATTCTTGAAGGACATACCAATATTAAAAAATACTTTTCACCTTTCATTCGAAAAGGTTTTTTGTCTATGTGGTAAATAGCGTCTACTGAACTCGTTCATTTCAATTTTTCTTTGTAGAAACGTGTTGGTAGGTACTATACTACTGTGAATTTAATTACCTTATTTTGTATGGGGTGCGTAAATCCCTCTCGAAAACAATTATTCTATTAGAGCCCCTCGCTAAATTAATCCGAAGTTAAAAACTTAAAGACCGATGTGGCGCGGCGGGCGAATGTCCGCCTGCGACGCAGGAGGTTGCGGGTTCGATTCCCGCCTTGGGATAAATGTTTGTACGATCTGCGAATATTTATTCCGGTCGTTCTGGGTATTTTTATGCATGTAGTATTGTATTAAGTATATCAGTCATCTAGTACCCATAACACAAGCTATACTTAGTTTGGGACTAGATGATGTGTGGATTGTAGCATTATAAAAAAATAAAAAAAATCCCTTCGAGAATACACGCTATGCACCAATTGACTTCATATCATCGTGGATAATCAGTACAACATTGGGGATCTCTGTTCCTATACTTTGATCCCTGACTATACCTACCAAGGCATATCAGTGCCCGGATTGTAAACCAATAGTAATTCTTAGCACTAGATAATAATTAGTTTTAGATAGGTTTTTATGCCAGTCAGGTTGAGGATATATAATAAGTAAATAAATATATAAGGAAACACCTTGATAAATCTATATTTGTGGTACTACCGATGTTGTCGATGACCTACAAGACGCATCTAGCTTACTAAAAACCTTGTAATGCTTGAGGTAAATTCAATTACAATAGATTAATAACTTACCAGCAAAAACTTATTCAAAGAAACTTAAAGGACACAAACTAAAATTGTGGTATGGGTAGACTAAGCATGATGGTAATAAAGTAAAGTGGTGGCGTAGTAAAGTACAGCATGAGTAGGTATCGATACAATTTCAGGCACATGAGACTTAACACTTTTATGTCTCAGTCAGACTGCCACCGTAAAGTAGAGTAGTAAAAGTGGAGTAGCCCTTTCACAAAGATCTCCACTACTACTAAATATAATTTTAAACTACAATATAAATTTCGTTTATCATCTGTGAAAGTAGAATGCGTAGAAAATAAGTGACTCTGTTTCTTTGTCCTCGGTAAACATGCTCATGCATGAGTTAATACAAAGGTAACCGCTCAACACCAAGTATAAAAAACCAGTCAAGTGCGAGTCAGACTCGCACACGAAGGGTCTATAGTAAAAACGGTAAAAAATCACGTTTGTTGTATGAGAGCCTCCTTAAATATTTATGTTATTTTGTTTTTATTTCTTATTTTATTCGTTTTTGTTATAGCGGAAATATATGATCTGTGAAAATTTCAACTTCACTTCTAATCACGGTTCATAAGATACAGCCTGGTGACAGACGGACAGACAGACAGACAGCGGAGTCTTAGTAATAGGGTTCCGTTTTACCTGTTGTGTATGGAACCCTAAAAATGTGTTGGTCTAACCTGTTTCTTAGAGATTTAGATCGTCATCATCACTTTCATTAAAAACATGCATTACTTTCTACTTACACCATTATCCTTTCTAATAAAAGCGCACAAAAACCGAGATGACATGACAGTTCCGGATAAAAAACAGGTTTAATCAGGTTTATGTAATTAACTTGACAGGCGTCAAATACTTTTTAAGTTGGTTGGTAGAAGTAGCTACTAGATAAGCTGTGTCTCGAGCGTGTAATATAATAATTGAAATCGAAAATAGATACCCAAACTGGCTCTATGGTTTAGTGACTGACATATTTTATAACAAGTACAGTCAGCTGCACAAGAATGATTAAAGCATTACAATAAACTCTTAAACAGCAAAAACTTCAGTGTTCATGACTGATGTCACTAACGGTCACCCGCCTTAATGTGACCGGGCTGAACGATGCTCATCTAAGTGGGCTAAGTAAGTTATGACAAGAGATATGACGAGTACCTAATAAACAAACCAGCCAAGTGCGAGTCAGACTTGCGCACGAAGGTTTCTGTACCATTATCTAAAGTGAAAATGGCAAAAAAATTACGTTTTTTGTATCAGAGCCCGTTTAAATATTTATTTTATTCTGTTTTTTAGTATTTGTTTTTAAAGCGGCAACCGAAATACATCAGTAAAAATTTTAACTTTAACTATCACGGTTCATGAGATACAGCATGGTGACAGACAGACAGATAGACAGACACACAGACAAACAGCGGAGTCTTGGTATTAGGGTCGTGTTTTACCCTTTGGGTACAGAACCCTAAAAACTATATTCAGTCTCTGCTATATGGAAATTGGATGATCACGCATGACAACTACTCATCATTTACATTACCTATCGGCTAAAGCAACTTAGGCCCACCATCGACTATAGCGTTCATCATCATCATCAACCTGAATTCGACTATCGACTTGAAAGAAGAAGAAGTGCATACTCAGGAGGTGCTACTGCTCATCCTGTGCGTTTCCTTAGCCACCTTGTCGTCACGTCCATCCTCTGGTTACCTTTTTGCCTCAGGTTGAACACAGAGCAGTGCATCGTATGACACGTCCCTTACCAACGCGATCTGCAAGGCAATTATTTATAATGGTACCCCTTTAACATCTGGATGGCCATCTGCTTGTTCTATTATGTTGGTGTCCTATTAGTACTTGAGATGATTAGGTGCATAATGCCTGTATAAATAACCCCGTCAGTAAATTTAAAGACCTGTGTATGGAAGAGATTGCTTTGAGCGATAAGACCGCCCATTGTATTCCACTGTGTTATTTTTGTATTTTTTGTGTAAATTCATAATATAATAATAATAATAATAATGCTGGACAATCCACACAGCATCATCTAGCCCCAAGCTAAGCAGAGCTTGTGTTATGGGTACTTAATACAATACATTACATACATAGATATTTTTTATTATACATAGAAAATACCCAGAAAACCCAGAATAAATATTTGCAGATCGTACAAACATTTATCCCGAGGCAGGAATCGAACCCGCAACCTCCTGCGTCGCAGGCGGACATTCGCCCGCCCGCGCCGTGCCACATCGGTCGTCAAAATATGGTGTGCAATAAAGTGTTTTTCTATCTATCTTATTTTACTTTATTTACTCCGCTTCAAGTTCGTAATGTAATGACTCCCGCTTTAGTGGAAATATGCTTGAATGCCGCTTACCTTACTACCATAACTAAGTTGACCTCTATTGCATTCGAGGTCATTGGGAATATCTTCATCTTACTCCGTGGGTTTTTTGTAATCCGATGTTTTTACACTATTGTTTCTTTTTGTGTCGAATTGAGATCCTGTTTCTCTTAATTAACACATACTTATTCAAAATAAGTACTTTAAATTCATGAAACGCCAAGCAACAAGCTGAAAAGGAAAAATTGTCTGCTTAATTAAATAATGGATTTAATATTTATATTTAATCTGCAAAATGTGGGTACGTACCAAATGTACTATCTGGACGTACCTCTGACTACGCCTCTTAGATATCTTCGAAGAATCTTGAGTAGGTACTTGGTAATAAGAGATCGGAGGGGTTATCTACCGTGCTTGGGAATTAAAGTCGTGATGCTATTTTTGGCTATTTTATGCAAGGTTAGTTGTGAGTTATTTATCAGGCTGTCAACCTTTTTTTGTGTCATACGCATTTGCTGGTTCATTTGCGAACTAAAATATTTAAAACCTCACTACCTCATTCAGTTTGAGTCTCAACACATTGGAGCTTTGTACTATAACATAATTTTGTCACTCAAATAAAAAGTAGGAACCAAGCCTTAAGTTTTTTGCCTGTTCTTTTGGGCTTGGTTGCGAGAAACTAGCATTATTATTATTTTTATGTATTTTGTCTAACATAGGTATTATTTAGTAGTTTATTATATTATTATTTTGTACGCCCGCGTCTTTACCTATACAATATGTTTCTGTCCATCCAAAGGTTGTCTGGAAGAGATTGCTTTTAGCAATAAGACCGCCTATTGTACCTATAGTTCTAAGTTTTACTTTTATTTACTTTCCACAGCTTTAATGGTGTACAATAAAGATATAATCTATCTATCTATCTAGATTCTTCTTGTTATAAGATTGTTCTAAGTGATCATACAAATGATTTTATGACATCATGATTTTATGTTGCAACTTATAGGTAAGCATAATGATCAATAATCAATACAAGTTTATGATCTTCCATCTAAAGTTTTCCATTTTGTTTTCCATTGACTCGTCGTAGCTAGCTTGTTGTTGCATGGTGACTTATGTTGTATGGAATGTTGTATGTTTTGAACATGAATAGGTATTAGCATCATTGTAAACACTTAAAGTATGCAATAAACAGAACAATGAAAACTATTGTGTGCTGCAATGAATAAATGAAAAATAAAATATAGTGAGAAAGTGTTATTAGCAAAGCAAGACAAAAAAACGAGTGTGCTTTAGACCACACGACTGAAGTAAAACTTCTTTAATATACTACTAATAAGGGCGGGTTTATACGGCGCGAAAGCTTTCGCGCGGCGGCCGCGCGGCGGCCGCGCGGCCGCCGCGCGGTTGAAAGATATTTACCGAAAATCGTCTCTATGTTCTAAATAATAACGTTCAAATTCCTACGGCGCGAAAGCTTTCGCGCGGCGGCCGCGCGGCGGCCGCGCGGCCGCCGCGCGGTTGAGAGATCTATACCGAATATCGTCTCTATATTCTAAACAATAACGTTCAAATTCCTGTCAAGCAGCCAACCGCGCGGTCACTACGCGGTTGACACAAGTAAAATGAAGACATTTTAACCCCTTTTTTCAAGTTAGGGGTCCACGGGGTCCAATTTTGAAAATAATAAAAATTATCTTAGTTTGACTATAAAATTCTCGGAACATGATTTTAACCATAACTTGAGTATCCCCTACACTCTTTGCTAGGGATCAACTTGAACTTTAGTATGCAGTGTTTGAATCGTTTTCAATGAATTACGATCAAGTTAAAATAAATATAATGGATTAAATTGTAATAGAATACTGCAAAATGTAGATATGTACCAAATGTACTATCTGGACATACTTCTGACTACCCTTTTAGACTTCCTCGAAGAATCTTGAGTAGGTACTTGGTACTAAGAGATTGGAGGGGATATCTACCGTGCTCGGGGAATAAAGTCATAAAACTATTTCTTTCTTAAATATAAAAAGAAAGGCTCAACTTTACAGTATAAGAAGGTAGACTATGACCTGATTATTGAGTTGCAACTAAGATGCAAGAGGATTACTGTGGAAGGCTATGTACAAAATAACGATCTCTATAGGGATTCGGGACATTAACATAGAGAGTTTGTCCATGATGCCACTAAACAATATACGGAATCTTCATCACCATAATGATGTCGCGGCTAATCAACTCTTTGATAATCAAGTTCTTACTAGAAGATAACTGACAAAAAACTTTAATGTTAAAAAGTACAATTAATAACAAACTATCGCAACGTAGGACAAAAAAATAATTTTTTTTAACCTTGGGGTCCCTGGGACCAACAAATTATTAAAGGTTAAGTAAGTCAAAATCATCAAAATGATGCTGTCAGTGAATGATACTGTGGGTAATATTAAATAAGATCATATCTGCTTTTTTCAAACTTTATAGAACCCAACATCATCATCATCACCACTGCTGATCTGGCCCACGTAGGTCTCTACTATTACGCTTTCAGGAAGAACTAATTTAACTTTTGCGCCAACTTCCCGCAACCCCAATGTCGTTGGCCCACTGGATTTTGTGCATTATCTTTCAGTTCATGGTCGCCATTTGAGAATCATTTATTGCTCTGTGGTTCTACGAGATAAATACCCATTGCTACTTTAACTTGCTGATTCTGAAAGCTATGTTGGTGATTTGGTTCTTCTACGGATTTCATAATTCTTGATTCCATCGCGTAGGAAAATTTACATATACTCGTATTATCATAACATAACTTTCTTTTCTAAGTGAGTGATATTTCAATAGTTCACATTTTATGGAGCTGAGCTTCTATTATAAGAGAGATAGATCAAATTATCCACGGTTTTCAGGTTGAGTGTATCTCAATCACAATACTGCCTGTGGTTTGGTAACCTATAGTGTGAAATGCTTGACAAAAGGGAGAAATATTCAGCCAAGCTATTCTTTCAAATCATATTATATTTATAAAATATTTTAAACCTCAAAAACTGAGATTCATTTGCAAAAGAAGAAATAAAGTGGTGATCAGCTGTTTAATATATTTTGAACCTCAAAAAACTGAGATTGACTTACAAAAGAAGATATAAAGTGGTGATCAGCTGTTGTTACGCCATTTGAGCTAATTTAAGTACGTTCAATTTTAGGTCCTTATTTTTATGTTAGCTAAGTAAAAAATCTGCGAGGTTGACGACAAGAAACCATACATTAGTAAGCTCGCCAATGGTATTTTCAGAGTGGTTGTATGAGTGTGGCTCCCCTCTATCAGCCGTAAGAGGCAGAAATAAGACAGCACAAAAAATATCAAAAATGCAGTTTGGGTTGAAATACTAGAAAAAGAATTCAACACGGATCTAGTCCACAGACGGCAGCTTTATCAACGGTATATGTGGATAATCTTTACCAAATATAAGAATTTTTGTCCTGACCTAATAGACAACGCACAGCCTAAACCGTAATGTAAACTGGTCGTAGAAACTTAACATTTTCAGGGTATATTTGTCTTGGTACATAGAGGGGTATCAAAGGCAAGGCCCTTACACTCAAACCGTATAATTAAAACATAAAATAAATCATGAAATAAAATAAAAATAAAATTTCAGTGCCGGATATTTAAACCATCAAACTGGATGTTATTCTGTATTACGATCTTTTTTGAAATCACCCATGAAATCATTGTTCATTTGTTCGGGTAAAATTTTTCTACGCTTGCGGCCACCGTGATTTCAACTCAATTTACTAGACGAAAACGTTGAAATTCCCTGATACCGAGCCAACCGCGCGGCGGCCGCGCGGCCGCCGCGCGGCCGCCGCGCGGTTGACAACATCAATATCGAATACCGTCTTTATATTCTAAAAAGCAACGTTCAAATTCCTGTCAAGCGGCCAACCGCGCGGCCGCCGCGCGGCCGCCGCGCGAAAGCTTTCGCGCCGTCTAAACGCGCCGTAACAGTGCTTTCATACCCCCTCCATGGTAGTGTTAAACGTTTAACGCAATCTTGTTGGAAGTCGCATAAGAAGTATTACTTCAAAAATATATTTAAATTATGCTTTTTAACCATATAATAATAACCTTGTTTAGTTATAAACATCCTTATTCTATGGTTATGACACTTACGCACCTTCTTCTTTTTTCGAGTCAGTGGCTTACATGACTTTGATCTATAAATGACAGAAGGAATATTAACTATAATGAACCTGTTTGCCTTAGGCACACATATTTTTATTTTAACATAATTGCTCACATATTACGTTAAAATCACAAAGAATTTTGATTGAAATGCCACCGAAATTACACAACAGAATTTAAAACAACATTATAAAAACAAAAGTAAAAAGTTATGGTGCTTCCAAAGGTGAAAGAAAACTAAAGTGTTCCTTGTGAATACTATAGACATTGACTGCCCTCACAGCTCAGAGCTGCTACTAAGCTCTGTCGTGTATGATGTAGGTTGTGGGTTCGATTCCCAAAAATGACAAATATTTGTGCAATGAACATAGATGTTTGTTCTCTGTCTGGATTTTATAATATTAATTAAGACGCGGGACTTCTATTGTACCTAATGACCGTACTCAAATTCAAAGTCAAAAGGTATTTATTCAGTTATATCCACAGGGATCATCTTAAAATTAGGTCATAAATTTAGGTGAATCTACTGAATGCAAGACAGAAAACATGTTTTTCTGAATCGAACTAAAATGCTGAATCGCTACTTTAATGAGAAATACTTGAATTTTACCTGAAATTCACGATTGTACACGATTGGAATACATTTGAACTAAATTTCATACATCGTTTTGATTTTCTCGAGTTTTGCCTAGCTGCTATTAGATGTGTATCGACAAGTCATGAAACGCGCATTAACTTGCAAATAAAAACCACATATAAGTTAATATAATAATCACGTTTATTCTAGAACCATACAATGCACAATCACTATACAGGCACACTATATTACTTGTTATTATTTTTATTACATTTCTATTTTATTATTTAATTTGCTCATGTGATAACTAATTTTGTATCTGGGTAGGTACATATATATACTACTTGAGCTTCATTCTTATTCTTACTGCATAAACCTGTTCTAATAGGTAAATAAATATGTTGCAGACGCATCCTTACTTAATAGAATAAGCTGGAATGTTTATTGTTATGTGGAATTGCTTTGGCAACACGTCCTCGACCTTTCGATTCGTACACAACTTGACTCCTCTTCACTTTACGTTACGACTACGACCGTCAAAAGGTTTCGATTGCCGTACACATTCCTAAGTTTACTTAAGACTCTAAATTATTATACAAAGCGATATCTACACGCGTATCACTGGTATGTCCCTAAGGTCACGGTAACTCATAATTTTTGGTAACATTACGCATCCATCCGAGAGTTTCTTAATGGACACCAATCTAGGCCGAGGTTCGAGAGACTTCGGCTGTTTCACTGAGACTAGGCGAGGAGATGCGCTAGCGCCAGCATTACCAACGAAGCACCCAGAGAAGCTGGCGCGACTGCAGCACTTTGCTGACCACTTTCAGGAAGCGCTAGGTCCTCCGCAAACACATAACTCTTTGACCCAGTATGTGACTTCAAGATCCTGTAGTTCACTTCGCTCGTGGATATTTGATTCTTTACAAAGTTGAACAACCTATTAATAACTACGTACGTATTGCCTTTATCATCGAAAGTGAATCGGTCGACCCACTGAATGTAGTTCGTGTCACGGGCGATCGTACGTTGGCCGATGTGGAAATCGACCGTAGTGTTCCATTCGGCGATGGTCGAGTTGCCTATCAGACCATAGAAAAGAACGCCCGACGAGTCCATCTTCATGCCGTCAGTCTGTGAGGCTTTGGTTCCCAGGTCGGTGACATAGGGCCGTAGAGATCCATCATTTTTTCCGGAAAGAGATTCGTTTTGCAAAACGGAAGCATTGATTGCGTAAAGATGGTAACTCGAGAGCGGACAGTAGTACACTTTCCTGTCAATCTGGTTTTCTTCAGTACGATACTGTGGGCCGAGCGCAATGCCGTCTATGTTCACCGGAAGGGTGACGGTGGTTCCGTTGATGCGGAAGAGCGTGGCGTCGGCCGACGACGACATCGACATCGCGTCACGATGCTTCCACGATTTTTTATCGCTGCGGCGGAAGACGATGATACCCGGATCTGTAGCACTGTTATCCGTGATATAGGCATAGTCGCCATCTCGGTTATCCACCACGAGGTCATTCAAGTACGTACTGTTCGGGTTTACTGTTTCTGGGAGAAGAGGGTATCGCTCCATTTCGTTCTTACCCGTCTTCAGGTCGATGATGACGATTGAAGGTGGGCATTTAGGGTCAGGTTTTTGGGTTAAAGTACCTACTCTACCATTGTCCAAAATCCACATAAGACCGTTTTTATCGATTTCCACATTCTGAACGAACTGCAGCGAACTGCAATCACCGACGGCGTTATCGCTCCAGCTAGGGAACGGGCGCAGCTTGGGTGCTGTATCGGTGCTCTGCAACGGGATGGTCGCCAGCGTCGCCGGCACTCCTTCCAGCATCCTCGGCATTGTCAGAAACAGGTTTTCTCCGTAAAAGTTTATTCCAGAGATTAAAACGTTTTGGGGGATGTATCGGCTCGTATTGAGGTAGGCCTCGCGGTCGGCCGGGGAGGCCCATTCGAAGTCGATGGCGTTCCATTCGTAGACGACGCGGAACTGTTCGCGGCGGGGTGCAGCGGGTCGTGGCGGGTTGGATTCAGACTGCGCGGCCGCGGCGGCGAGTATAGCGAGGAGAACTAAGGGCAGCATGTCGGGAGGCGCGGTGGCGTGCGGCGCGATCGGCGCTCTCGATGTGACTGACTCCGGAGCACCGCATCGCCACCGGCGAGCCGCACGCTGCGCTGTCCGCCCAGGGCTCCGCGTGACCACATAACGACGTCATTCTCATGTCACCGCACTACAAGTAAACGGACCCTGAATAACAAATGTCACTAAATACAAGACATTATAAACACGCAATCTACTAGTTTAACATTTAAGTGTACGAGTGGTACAGCTTTGCATTTGCATATGTTAATATCCATAGCAAGGGTGTCTCAAGGTCAGATTTCACCCTAACTCAGACGGAGGGTACAATGGGTTACCGTTTATTTGTGAAGGGGAGACTTGTTAGTTTTTAGGAGAGTGAATTTCTAACTGTTAATTTTGTTTCATTTCTAAATTTTGTGATTATAGAGTTAAAGTGTAATAAAGCTACATTCAAAGTATTTAGGTGTTTACATGAAAACTGCCTGCCTTTAGTTCATTTGCGTAGGCGTGTGCTACGAAAGTGCTACGAATGTTATCCACATATTGTCAATGTTTTATTTAGAGACCCAATTCTAGTAACGAAATATCGTCAAAGTCAAGTCTCGATCTCCAAATGATATTTTTTGAAACTGATATTTCCACAGACGTGCCCATTTTTGACAATGAAACTCTTATTTCAATTTCAATTGTATTGTTCATCTGAAGTTTGTATTTACATAATTTAGATGAACAATACAAATATCTAGTAATTCATGGTTTCTATAGGTACTTATAGTTGTTGAAGGAATATTTAATTTATTGTTTATTATAATTATTATTGTATTAATGTATTCGATGCAACGGTCTGTAAATAGCGCAACCGTGTGAATTGAATTTTGACATTATTTTAGATATAATATGAAATTATAACTTCATAAATGTTTGTACGGCAGGACTATCTAGTAAGATATCAGTCACCTGCACTAGAATGTATACAATTCGTACCTTACAAAACGATTTTACAGCCTAACAATTAATATTTACAGGGCAAAAACTCAAAAAATTAGTGAACTTTGCTGTCTTTTGAGAGTTTACTATAAGGTTTTGATAGCATTATGAAAGTTATGAGTTGTATACATTCTAGTGCAGCTGACTGTACCTGGGGATTAAAGTCATAAAGCTGTTTAGACTATACCTCAAATCCTAGAATTCACTTTTTTGTGATCGTTTTATATTAAAATTGCTAGTAAGTATTGCTTTGTAAAGGATTGAGTCACTTTTTATAGGTGCTTAGTAATATAGGAGGAGTCAACATATAATGTAGATATAGTAAATTATCATTATTCACCAGACGATCCTAAGTCCAATGATGAGTAATATTGTTAACGGTATTACCAATAATATTTATAGAATGAAACAAACAAAATAATGCTCGCACAGAGTCCAGAGGCCCTCGTAACGCAACATTGTCAAATTCAAGTTTCGATCGCGTCAATCTTCAAATGGTATTCTTTGAAACTGACATTTCAGATAAACCCAATTTTGACAATCGAATCAATCGTCTCAGCTCAAAAAAATATGAGAATTGGGCCCCATTACACCATCTATTTAATGTAACGTTGTTATTTTTAAATATTTTTTTACTTGCTGATAAAATAAACTGATGACCCACCTGATGCTAAGTGGCTACCATCTTCTTTAATAAAACATTGCTTCGCGTTCATTAGGAACCTGCCCTTTGAAGAACTGTTTCCATAAATTTGAGGCATACAAGTGTTAAGCATCATGTGCGTTATTTCATCGACATCCGGCATTTTCCTCACGATGTTATCCTTCACCGTTGAACTTCACATTGTAAACTGGTAAAAATTTCTCGATCAGAAAATCCATTGGTGCACAACTGGATTCGAACTTACAACTTTAGGATCAAAAGGCGGAATCACACCCGCTACACCACCGGTGTAGTAGGTGTGAAAACTTCATCGGAAATGAAGTTTTTAATTATAATGTTGATAGGTCGACTGGGACACATCCGTTGTCCCAGTGGATCTGTCTTGAGAACCACCTGCCTTCACACGAATCGAGCATGAGAAATTTTGAGATGACAACATATTCGACCTTCAAGACGTGATATGGTTGCACTACACTTGTGTGTTGCTCAGTTTTACGCAATTTTTAGTAGTTAAATGTCTTAAGTTAATGGAGCTGAGCAGGAAATCGTAGGGCAAGTTCCTAACAAACGTGGCTTTCATTATATAGCATTGTAACCATTTAACATCAGATGGGTCATCTGCTTGTTCCATTCCAAACACACAAACACAGAACAGGCAGACACATGGCTACCGTTTTTTTTTATAATACTTTTTACTAAATAATAATAGCCTAGTAAGCTGCAGTATTACAGTATCCTCAATATTTTTTGCGACAGGTAGGTCTTAAAATGAATATGAGTAAGAGGAAAATCATGTCAAATGCTCACGTCGCATCCGTGTCGATACAATATGTTGGGAGCGATATTATCGAAGTTGTAGACCACTATGTTTATCTGGGTTTATCATACGATCCAACGAGGTATGATCAACTTTGACAAAGAGATCAGCCGACAAATTCAACTCGGATGGGTAACGGGGAAATTAAATTAAGTCGGTGGATAGAAAAAGCTCAAAATCGTTCCTCTTGGAAACGCATAGGAGAGGCCTATGTCTAGGGACTTCTACACGCTGATTATGATGATGCTGCAGTATTGTGTCTTTTTTGTTGATATTATTTATACGTTACCTATTTAGCTCGATGCTGAATCATGCCATTGTATCTAATTTGACCAGTATAAACCATTCAAGTCAAAACATAATAAAATGGCGTGGTAGAGACATTACGCTACTTTTATTATTGTAGGAGATACATTTTAAAGTAACACAGTAATTTATTATAAAAGTAGGTCTGAGCTAACGTGGGAATGCTTTATTATGATATAATCACCATCGTTAGCCTTTATTTTTAAGTAAACAGTCTTCACAGCGTATGGTGTCTTTTATAAGGATTTGCTCTGAATTCGTTTGTGGAAATGATTTTCATTCTACAAACAGCTTCATTCTTACATTGTACTTTTATTTTTATTCAGCTGCAATCAATACCAACTATAAGATAATTGTCCTAACTGATTGATTGATATATAAACAACGCACAGCCTAAACTGGTTGTCAAAATCTAAAATTTTAGAGATCAAGGCTAAGAAAGAAGTTCCTGAAATTTTACCCCTAAATGGGTACCCCTGGGTAAAGTGTGTATGAAAATAACGTTTTCACTAGTAGAGTAATACAGTTCATACTTTTCAAAATGGTATCACAGCATTACAACAAACTTGCACAACAAAAATAAATAATGAAATAAGTTTATGAGTTCATTTATATTTTTAATTCGCATTTAAATATTTATTGTAAGCTGAAAGCCATTATGAAAGTTACGATTTGTGTACATTTTATTGCAGTCACCTATTTGTACTCATGTCATAGAAACAAGCAAAAACGTATGAAGGGTGACAATGTTCGACTCCCTGGTGACAAGGGGTTGAAACATGTTTTCGACGAGGGTCAAATAGAATCTAGAGCACAAGGCAAGAATATTTTTTTTTAGTATCCCGAACGTTTCGAAAGAAGTTCTCTTAGTTGATTTTTTGAAGTTTGGTAAAGAAAACAAGTTCAATTTCAATAAAGGAGGCACTTTGCAGTAGTAAGCGATTTTGTTAGATCGTCAATCATCAAGGAGAATAACAGTGGGCCCTAGGACAAATAATGTCAGAAGCTTAGGGGTAAATCCGAATAAACTTAACTTATTTAAGAGCACGTCGTTATCTACGTGATCAAAGGTACAAAAATAGTCACAGAACTCATAGTATTTCTTTATAATGCATGTATATGCTACGTCAGAGCGTAAAATCTCTACTTTTTTTCATGACGACGATGGAAATTAACATGTCTTTGTTATGTTATTTCTCTTCGCAACAACTTGCCTAGGTGCTTTACAAAGGGGCTCAGTATGGGTGCAAATTATTTACTCATTTCAGAACTAGAGGGCGCTAGTAAAATTGTACGATTTCTAGATCGCGCTGACGAAAACGCACGGCTCTGAATGACCTCGCTCTGTATTCATTTCTACGGTATCGCTTCTCGGCCTTTTGGCTAAGATCAAAGTGTAGTATCTGTTCTTTTCAGCTTAATATCTGAAAGTTCCCTCACTGAGGGACCAGTATATTAAACTGATTTTTTTAAAGCGACGGGATGTTCGGAGCTCGCTCCACTCCCGTCACGGGTCGGCCCGGCATTGCAGTGCCGCCGGGATCGGCCCACAGAAACTCTATAAAATACTCTTCAATTCAAGATTAGATCAAATCATCTAAGCATGTTTAATGGTAGTCGTGCGAGTCATACTAATTTATAATATTACTAGAAGAATGATGGTGGTACTTTTAAACTCATCATGTACTCTTATTAAATGATTATTAAATGATTGGTTAAATAAGCAACTCGAAGAACTTCGTAAATCAGGTACTACTGCTACTGTGTGTCGTTTCGCGAACGCTTCACTGACACAGAATACTACTACTACTTTACTCCAAGCGGTTCTGACGGAGTTCATAATGCATCATTTTGCGTCTGCGTCATCGTTTAAGTTTTAGTCATGCGTCAGTAAACGTGATGTACTAAGTGACATCACGTCATTATGAACCGCCGATTTTTTGTAGAAAAGGCATTTTGAGAAACATTAAATTAAGGTGAATCAATGAATTGGTAAGTAAATTCGAAGTTAAAGCCAAACGTAATGTAAGCTTGGATAGGACGTGGTTTCAATATGAGCGCTTGCATCACGCTTATGAGTGCATTTTCATTTCAAATAGTTCTTTCCCCAAAATAATTTAAATCCAAGCTTATGCGCCATTTTGATGGCATGGTTAATGCAGCGAAAGAAATTAAATAAATTAGAATCATTTTATTCGCAAAGAAAAAACTATCTTTGAACACTAGACACAGAAAAAATATAGAATAATGTTAAACACTTGCAACTTATTTCTGGTTTTTAGGTAGTTACATCGAAAAGACTGGCACAAGACCAACTAGAAAAACCGGCCATGTGCGATTCGGACTCGCGCACGAAGGGTTCCGTACCACTTTTTTATAATAAAAAAAAAATCACGTTTGTTGTATTGCCCCGTTTTACCCTTTAGGTACGGAACCTTAAAAAGAAAAAACTGTAGTAACAAATATAAAAAGAACAGACTGTGTATATGCAAATTGCACAGAGAAAATGGCTTAGTAAAGAGGAAGCCTTTCGGAAGGAGAGGCTTTCACCACCATCAATGGATGATGGTGGCACAGATTTACTCAATCAGTACCCACAGACTTAATAGATATATGAATTACACAGAGGGCAATAAAGCATTGATGTATCAAGTAGGTTACAGCACATAGCCTGGGATAGTAAGAGAGTGCATTATAAGTTGGAGTCTCTAAGGTCAATTATCACAGCACCAAAACAGCTGGTAACTAGTACCTAAGTGACAGCCGTCACAGCTCAGTTCGTAGTAACCCTGCTTTCTGTGCTGTAGGTGGTGGGTTCGATTCCCACCGAGAACAAACATTTGTATGATGAATATAGATGTTTGTTCTGTATCTGGGTGATTATAGAGTATTCTAAGTATGCATTTACAAAAAAAAAAGTATGTAAGTATTCTATCAGTCATCTGGTTCCCATAGTACAAGCTATGCTTAGTTTGGTGCTAGATGATGTTGTGTTAAAATGTCCACAAATATTTATTTATTAGTTACTAATGAGAAGAGTGACTGAAAAAAACGATGGCAAAACAGTTTATGAAATAACTGTATGATGCGTAGAAATTTTATAGTCTATGGAGCGCGTTGATGTCTTTTGTATGTAGATCTGTAGCTTTATTGTTGGAGATGGTTTGATTCTTTGGTTTGATTACATAATTTTCTGTTATGCATGTGACACATACACACCGTACGTTATTATAATGAGGTTTGATTGACCAGTAAGCGATACATCAAACTGCGTAATGCATTTTATTAGCAACACGTCCAATAAATCAAATGGCTAGTTTTCGCGTCCAATGAGTGAGGTGTTCAATGAGCAAATTGTCTAATATCTACTCATAAATAAAACCGACGTTCTTATAAATTTGGATTAGTATCAGGTAGTCTCAAAAGCAAATTGTCTGTGCATGAACTCGTTTAAAAATCGTCTGGACAAATTCCCAGTTTTTCGATAAAGATCTACCTTGAGGTAAATTTCGAAGAAATCTGCAAAAAAATATGCAAAATATCGAGGAATTAGATGACTCTTCGTATTTTTATGCTTATCTGCAATTAAATTACAATAAGAACTTGGAAGAAAACAAACCGGCCAAGTGCGAGTTGGACTCGCGCTCGAAGGGTTCCGTACCATTATCTATAGTAAAAACGACAAAATAATCACGTTAGTTGAGTGAGAGCCTCCTTTAATATTTATTTTGTTCTGTTTTTTTAGTATTTGTTGTTATAGCGGCAACAGGAATACATCGCTTGCGAAAATTTCAACTCTCTAACTATCACGGTTCATGAGATACAGCCTGATGACAGACGGACAAACAGTCTTAGCGGAGTCTTAGTAATAGGGTCTCGTAGGAAATCCAAAAACGAATACGAAAAGCTATAACTGAACTATGAACGCCCTAATGAGGGGTGATACCTTACCAAGTGGCGATCACAATAGGCCATATGGCCGCAGTGATACCAAAGCAGCAAAAATATAATAAAAAAAAAACTGGACGATACTGTTAATGAACTGCTTTATGATATGCAATTTCATAATTAGGCAAAGAGTAGTAACGATCTTTTTAGGCCACTTGCAGCTAAGGCGATTATGATGAGTAAAACATTAGATAACATCCTCGTACTTTTTAGACAAGTTGATTCTAGACCGATTATGTCTAAAAGTTTTAGACAGGTTGATACTGCATTTTAAACTATATGATTAAAACATTCTTACATGACCTAAAACATTCTTAATTTATTGGAACACCTATGCAAGCAAATTGCGTGAATAGGCTTTTTGCAAAAATTGCCATGGAGAATTGCAAAGGGGCTCAGTATGGGTGCAGATTATTTACTCAATTCAAAACTAGAGGGCGCTAGTAAAAGTGTACGGTTTCTAGATCGCGCTGACGAAAACGCACGGCTCTAAATGACCTCGCTGTGTATACATTTCTACGGTATCGCTTCTCGGCCTTTTGGCTAAGATCAAAGTGTAGTATCTGTTCTTTTCAGCTTAATATCTGAAAGTTCCCTCACTGAGGGACCAGTATATTAAACTGATTTTTTTAAAGCGACGGGATGTTCGGAGCTCGCTCCACTCCCGTCACGGGTCGGCCCGGCATTGCAGTGCCGCCGGGATCGGCCCACAGAAAGAAACCCTATAATATACTCTTCATAACGAAGATCCATACAATCATTAACCTTGTATGATACGAGATGTAGTCGAGATTGAAATTACTGGACTTTGATGGTGTGGTGTTTCCATAATTTCATCGTAGTTTAATAACTACAGGTTTAGTGGTGTTTCCATAATTTCATCGTAGTTTAATAACTACGATGAAATTATGGAAACACCACACCATCAAAGTCCAGTAATTTCAATCTCGACTACATCTCGTATCATTCAAGTTTGATGATTGAATGGATCTTCGTTCGTTTGTAATTTATTGATATTTAATCAATAAATGTGTTTATTTTTTCACAAGCTCTGCTCAGCTTGGGGCTAGATTATGATGCTGTGTGGATTGTCCAGCATTATTATTATTATTACAAATTACAAAAGTTTTTAGGCCTATAATAAAGTACAGTAATCATAAATAAAAACGACTCATTTCTGTTCTGAAAAACAAAAATAACATTTGGTTTCTGAAAATGAAACTGAAGCATCGAATGCTCTCTTTGGTAGAATGTGCATTGTGTTGCGGCTACAGAAGACAAAAAAACCGGCCAAGTGCGAGTCAGACTCGCGCACGAAGGGTTCCGTACCATTATTTATAATATTATGTATTCACTTATTTTATTCGGTTTTTTAGTTTTTGTTGTTATAGCGGCAACATAAATACATAATTTGTGAAAATTTCAACTCCCTAACATTCACGGTTTATGAGATACAGCTCAGCGACAGACGGGTAGACAGACAGGCAGCGGATTCTTAGTAATAAGAGTACCGTTTTACCCTTTGAGTACGGAACCCTAAAAAGGATTGGTGCGAACTTTTTAAAACGCTTCTCCGTTTACAATTTAATTTGTTGACCGTAGGTTATTAATTTAATAGGTAATTTTTTGCATGGACCGAATCCGCCTTCCGATATGAACTTGAAAACGATAAACGAAGTTTCGAGTTGTCTTTTTGAGTTACACTACGCGGCATCCTAGACAGCAACAACTTGACTGTGAAACGGTCACAGAGTTGCCTTGCAGTGAAACTATAAAATATACCAATCCGCTTGTAATGTCAACTTCGTTAAATCTATACTAAGGGGAGGCCTGTGTCCGGTAGTGAATTTAATCGAGTTTATGATGACGAAGGCAAAATTAACCAAAGTTTTATAACTGAGAGGGAGTTCATTTTAGTTACCGGGCTATCGGGCGTTAGAGTTGAAAACAGAAAATAATTATGATAAAATGTAGAGCGCTTTCCGTACAGATGCCATCTTGTGGCAGTCTTGTTAACTAAGATACTCCTGCCATCTACCGGTGAGTAGCAGAATCGCTTCATATTTGTAGAGCAGAATCTGGTTCACCGTTGTATTACTAACATTTGTTTATATGTTATTCGCTAGATGACCTGAATATTTATTAGCATGTAATAATAATTAAGCTGTTTGTACTTAAATTGCGAATTATATACGAATTATGAGCCTCGATATTTTAATATTCGAGTCAAAATCTCACTTACGAAATAAACATTACCAAAAGGCATGTCTTATACGTTAATTTCAATAATTTTCTTGTATCCCGTATGGTCTAGTGGCTAGGATACCTGGCTTTCACCCAGGAGGCTCGGGTTCGATTCCCGGTACGGGAAACTACTTTTTGTGTTTTTATTTTGACCTGATATATTTTTGAGTGCGCACAAACCTGTAATTCAGGTAGCCGCTCACGTTGGTACAAATATAGAACGAATACAATGAAATACATAATTATACTAATTAGCGTCAGGAGTCTATTTGAAAGTTCCTAGCTTGCATGCTATAAAGTGGAGATATGGATGGAGGTAATATTAAGTAAAAAATAAAATCTCAACATGTATTTCCCATCCATATTTGCAATAAAGAACTTTAAATTGAATTTGAGTTTGAATTTGTACTCGCTAGGTAATGGCGGTAGGACAGTCGGTAACGCCCACCACTTTAAAATTCGACTTTAAACGAAGTACGAAAGTCATCTGTGTAATAAAATAAAGACCGTTTTGATTTATATATTTGCAGGTTAGTTCCGAATTCCTTAAATATTATTTCAATTTATAAGTAGACGAGTACTTGTTGGATTGTTTGTAAAAGCAACGGAACAAGGTGCCATTAAATCAATGTGTTTGTATTTCAGAATCATAATATTTACGTTGAGAGGCTGTAAATACAACTACGCATGCTTGTTCAATTTATTTTCCCGCTAAAAGTGCTAAATTGAAAAATGTCTTTACTGTTTACCAAGAATTTGAATGTCAGTTCTAAAAAACTGATCACTATAGAGATGATAATGAATGTCACAATAATAGAATAACATTTAAAAATTAAGCTAATATGTATTCCTTGAAAAGTCATTTTTCAGTTTTTCTTCTTCTTCTCTTCTCTATGGCATCTGTCTGTCATTCGACAGACAATTTGAATGAATAAATAGTCAATTCAGTAAGAAAAAGTAAAGTAGGCTGTCATTAATTTTGAAGAAAAAGATGACGTTTTTTTTCAAAACGAAAAGGACACATTTTACCTATACTTCCATCTAAACTGCTCTTAACCTCAAGTAATGTTGAATAAAACACCATAGAAAAACAATTCAAATTAAAAAGCTGTAATGCTTTACTCCTAAGATAACAGGAAACGAATCTCGATTGAAAAATTTGTTTGTAATAGAATTGGTTGGTACGTGGGATGTGGTATCAACTATCAAAAGCGTCACATACAGTAAAGATCTAATTAAAAATCTAAGGACGGCTCTTGTTGTACGGCCTGTTATTCTTGAGTAGCTCTGTAAAATATCTTTGTCATTGCCACTTTCAGATCAACAAAAAGAGATGACAACTGACTTATCAGCCGTTTTAGCCAGTGGTACCAGTCACCAATGAAAGAGTATGAATAAGATCATTAGTATGCTAATTATACTATAAAAATAAGCAAAGTATTAAAAATTTAAAAATATAAAAACGTGTGTGGAGACTTTTACACAACATCATCTAGCTCTAAACTAAGCCTAGTTGGTGCCTATTTCTTACGCCAAGCAGCTTGCTGTGTTGCGGTTTGAAGAGTTTGGGTGGCAGTGAAATAATAGGCACACGGGGCCTGTATGTTTCAGGTTGATGGACGCAGAGCAGTTCATCGTAGACCACATTCCTAAAAACATGACCTACGAGAAAATGCTTTGTTATAGGTGATAGTAACCGCTTAAGATCAGGTGGGCCATCTGCTTGTTCCAACAGCAAGTCGTACAACAAAAAAAAAACAGACCTATGTGGGCGGACTAACAAAAAAACTAACTCGCTCTAAAAAACCTGCTCTGACCCGGTTATTAGTTTCGATACAAATGGACAAGAGATCTCTATAAGAATCATAACAAAATGTATTCCATACACATAGCATGACGTGGTCAGGTAAATCATCGCCTATCTGGAAAAACATTGTGTAAAGTCTGATAGGTAAAGATAAAAAGGTATGAAGCTGAGGTCTAATTTTAGTCAACTTCTGTAGGCAGATATAAAAACTATAAAAACACATGTGTTTTTAAAACACATGTTAAAACACACATGTTATGTTGTTTTGTTAAAACTGCAGTTTTAACGTTTTCCACAGGTATCGGATTTCGGTTTGCGAGCTCGAAATTTTCATATTGAAATACGTTTAGGCCCCCCTAGGCCGTTTATCTCTATGCAAAAAATTCTAGCTCGCAAACCGAAATCCGATATCCAGAAAATGAAAAAAACACAGAAGCGGCATACTGGGTTAAGACACCGCTACAAAAAAGTCGTTTATCTGACTGTACGTTAAGTAGCTATAATATTGGCAGAACCCATACAAAAACGGTTACTCTTTCGTTGAGAAAACTATCCAAAGATTTGCGAACCCATACAAAAACGGTTACCTCTTTCGTTGAGAAAACTATCCAAAGATTTGCAAAAGGTACCTATGTTTTGATGACCAGAACCTAAAAAAAGGTGTTGCTATTTAAAGTAAACTAAGCCTAGATATGTGTGAAAATGCGAGCTGTAATCCTTTTGAATTTTGAATGCATCATAAAAGGTTCTGTATCATAAAAGAGTTAGAAAAAGTAGAGTTTTTTGTTTATGGCCCATTTTTTCTGCAAGTATAATTTCAATCAGTGTATCTATATTTACTCAACTCTTACTAACTTATCACCGTCGTCCTTATGTGATAATAGTTGTTCTTTAATATTATCATATACTTTATACAACTTCCTGCACTGAACCTTTAATGTCTGGAATTTTTAAATCTAACTAGGTATAAGAAACAACTAATGTTTAACTACCGGTTTATCAAAATTTTTGGATTGCTGAGTGGGTACACATCATTTGTATAGAGCTGTACTTAACTTTATTTTATAGTTTCGTGATCCTGCAAATCATGCTCGCACTGTCCTCGTGACGTGAAGGAATGTGAACAGTGACGTCATCTGGGATCCGTTCCTATTTACTGGATTATGTTGGTAGTTATGCAATAGTCCTACGAAGCATTACGGGGTTTCCATCATCACCGGTTCATATATTTTTACGTCCGCGAATACTTATACAAATGTAGAATTTTTAGTAGCGCGCTGTCAGTCGCCTTCTGAACAACGCACAGAGCGCTACGCGTAGCTCTCGCGAAATAAATATTTCCCGCCGAAAATTCAAACTCGTTCTAAATTCAAAACAAACTTCCTTTTCTTTCAAGCCATTTAAAAAATGCCGAAAAAGAAATAACACGTGATTCAAAATTTCAAAATAATAACTTCTTGGCGTTCGGGTTATATGGCAACATGTGCTAATTTATACGTGAAAATTGTGAAATAGTGCTGACATTGTTTTTGGTCTACCACATGTTTCAGACTTTCAGTATTGTATACGCGTACAAAAACCTGTGATAATTGCTGTGAAACTTTTTAAACATATTTTGTAACTGTTTATATTATCTAGTGGACTGGTTTCGTGAAATTCAATTTCGCGGAACGTTTTAGTTAATAATTCTTTATGATAGGTCCATATATGAAGGTGAGTTTACTATTGTTTTAATTTATCATTGAGTGACGTCAATAACTCTATCGGTTAGTAAAGACGGCACTCGAACGTAACCTTACCATAATGTTTTCAATGCTGTTTATTTTATCGGTTATGTACATAGATAACATAACACAGTAACGCTATTCGTCAAATTGTACCTAACTATATGTATAAATCAAGGTTGAACGCTTTGTAATAAATTTAGAACATTTTTTTTCCCTATGCAGTTATAATAAAGCCAGTTTTGAATAAATGTTTCTCAGGCTGCAGTAGAGATAGAGACCATTTTTAACATGTTTATTACTTATATACATTTTCTAATTCTAACCTTTATCCATTTAAACTAGGTACTCACTTATGTATATAATGCTTACCAAAACTAGGTTAAATCGACATAGTGAAGTTTATGACGTATGAAATCATAATGTAAAAGCTTAAACACAAAATAAAACTTCATCTAAATATTAGAGTGAACCTTCTGATTTTAAAGTAGTGGGTTCGAATCCAGTCGTGTACCAGTGTGTACAATGCACGTGCTCTCAAATGGTGAAGGAAAACATTGTGAGGAAACCAGTTAGTATTCTTGCAGCGGGCTTGCAATCTGTCTCGTATGCAATACCAACTACTGTAAAATGTGGGTTCGTACCAAATGTAATATTTGGACGTCCACGGGCCCCCACCTTTAACTTCCTCAAAGAATCTCGGTAGATATGCGATGATATCTGAGGAAATATCTACCGTACCTGGAAATTACATCCGTGAAGCAATTTCTTTCCTACACTAACTTTAGCATTATCGGTTAGCTGATATCTACCTAGGTATACCTATTACAGATTTATCCACGTGACTCAAGTAGGTAGGTAATTACCACAAACATTTTGCAATGGACATTTACATTTCTCATTTGCAATGGATTGCATATTGATTGAAATGACAAAGCTTTCTTTACATATGGAAACCTAAACTACTTTAAACCCTACAAAGTTGCATTATATTACAGTAATCCTATTATAAAATATTATAAATACGAAAGTTTGTATGTTTGTTACTCATTCACGTAAAATTTACTGAAGGCTATATATTTATAAAAAATTAGTGTGAATTGTCCAAAATATTACGATAAATGTTAAGTAAGTCGAAAAAACGAACCACGCGGTCGAAGTTGCGGGCAACAGCTAGTGTAATATATACATATATCAATCTATGAAAATCTTTGTCCTAACTGACTGACTGACGCACACTCTTAAGCTAAAAACGGTCGTAGACTTGAAATTTTCAAGTTAGGTTTATGGTGTGGGGTGTCCTAAGTTGAGTTTTTTACTAAGGGTTTGTATTCGACTTGCTGGTGGGATAAGCAGACGGCCCATCTGATATTAAGTGGTTACCATCACCTAGAATGCACTGCGTCCGTCAACCTGAGGCATACAGGTGTTAAGGCTCATGTGCTTGTAATTTCACCAGCATCTACACCCTAAAAACCGTAATCCAGCAAGCTGCTTGGCGCCAGAAATAGGCATAGTACTTTCCCAGACGAGAAATATGCAATTATAGGTAGGTAGTAAAGAATCGGTTAAATATTCAGACTTGTGACGTCATCTGTACCTTCATTTGAGGTTTACTCAGAAAAAGAGTCCAAAAATATATATCTTCTCAGAATGGACTACAAAAAGGCATACCGGTTTCTTGTGACTCACCAATACCTGGTGGACACGTTTTTCCTACTATGTGTTAAGTACGCTGTGGTCGATCGAAAACCGTTGAATTCACACCACGGTAAATTTTTTTGAACCCATTTATATCTTCCAATCTAATTTAAACCTTGTTACCAGGTGCAAAAAGTAAAAAGCGATTCATCATTTATGCGGTAACCGTCATGTGCCATAGAGCCACCTACTTTTGCTAAATTGGCAATCATGTCATGTCTATTGGCAGCCTTTCCAAAGAAATACTTGAAACCAGAATTAATTTAACACACAAATGTATAGCTTAAAAAAATCTTAACAAGGTTCAAATTGTAAAGCAGAATTTACCTACTAGCTAGTTTTACTGACGAAAAGTGAGGTCCTTGGAAAACTTAGACATATTCTATGACTCATATAGCTCTTACAAAAGTAAATACTTAGGCAGATACTGAGTGATGTCTGCATACTTACTCAGCCTAAGTACCTAACGTTGCGCCTGCATTTGCTTAAAGAATTAATTAAGTGTCAGAACCAGTTTTCAGTAATATAGTAATAATAATAATCAGTATAATAATAATATAATAATAATAATGCTAGACAATCCACACAGCATCATCTAGCCCCAAGCTAAACAGAGCTTGTGTTATGGGTACTAGATGACTGATATACTTAATACAATACTATATTACATACATAGATATTTTTTATTATTCATAGAAAATACCCAGAACACCCGGAATAAATATTTGCAGATCGTACAAACATTTATCCCGAGGCGGGAATCGAACCCGCAACCTCTGCGTCGCAGGCGGACATTCGCCCCCCGCGCCACATCGGTCGTCAAATCGGTGTTCATCTTAGCTGTACAAATCATCTACAGTAAAATTTAAGGACATTTTTACTGACGAAATTATTTTATTATGGTGCATAGACCACCCAAAATTATTTCAATTTTAATCACGCTTTGAATTCAGTTTGTTTGGATACCATATTATTAACGTTCGTTATCAGCTGTGTCATTGAATTGATAAGACGAATATCTAAAATAATTAAACACTAACTAGTTGTTTCAAATAAATCATTAACACTAAACCGACATACTATAGGAGAATTAAAAACAACGGTTATTTGAAAAAAATTAGTTAATGGAAGTATAAAACAAAATCTGACCTAGCTCCTTTCAGGTCATAACTTTCTCTATAAAGTTATGTGTGCCTTACTTTTGTGACTAATAAAAACAATTTTGTGCAGATGTTTTCTGCAAAAACGTTTTTTCCTTGAAAATTCTAGAAGATAAAAAAACATCATTGTTTTATAAAATTCGCTTTTATCTCAGATACCTATCTAATTATAAAGTCTACTTAGAGACACTAAATACCTTAACTGAACCGGTCTATCTCGTTTACGCGGAGTACTTAAATGCCCGTTATAGAGACATAAATAAGTAACCAATGACGTTGCAGCACTCCAAAATAATAAAATGGAAAATCTATATCTACCAATCATAGAAATCATTGTCCTGACTGACTGACCTGGCAGCTAAACCGGCAGTCATAGAACTTGAAGTTTTTGGGATATAGGTATTCATCTTGTTGCGTAGAGGTATACTAAGGAAATAATTCCCAAAATACATTTCCTAAACAAATACTGCGGGGGATAAAATTAACCGGAAAATGTTGCGTGCGGTTCACTTGAACTTGGTATATTGTTGAAATCGGAAAAACCTTACAAATATTGGGGATATTTCACAGAGCCAAGCTTGGGAACTATAGCTAATATAATCATGATCATCATTCTCAATAAGTTATAGTCATAGTCTGCTGAACATAGGCTTCCTTTACTTGGGCAGGTTTGCGGTAATCGCCATGTTTGTAGACAGTTAGAAAAGATAAACGAAATTTCGTATTGTCGTTTTGAGTTACTACGCGGCATGTCAGGCAGCGTCAACTTGACTTTTGACGGCTACCGAGTTGCCCCGCATTACAAGGTTAAGAAAAGGTACATCTTGTTCATAACCAGACAATTTTAAATTACATCTAATAAAGAACATAGGAAAAATCTAGACATAACTGTTCAATACGCTGTGTCTCAACAAGTGGTAATTAAAATAACAATAGATTGTTCTAAACGAACGTGTATGGTAGTTACAACTAAATTATACACCTCTGACTTTGATGCTGATTGTGATGACTTATCACAGTAAATTACCTTGGTTAGGTATTGATGAACAATAAGCTCACGACCAAGGTCCAATTTACATTGATCAAGGACAGTAGCGAGTACAAGTACAGTAGCGAGTGGGGAGCATTGCCGATAGTAACTGTTTACAGTGAGTCTCCATCAAAATGCGACTTGCCTATAAAATGAAAAGTGTCTCTATTTGGATCCACTTGCAAGGCAACTTGCAAGGCAAGTTGACTCAATGCTGTCCAATCTTTTAACATTTATGAGCATTGTCATAAAATTGCACGTATTTTTCGACGTAGCTCACCCGTTTTCATGGAGAAGTACCATTTGACTCGCTGTAGGGTAAACAGTCACTATCGGCTTTGCTCGCTACTGTACTTGTACTCGCTACTGTCCAGGCGCTTACCACTGGCTACAGTACCTGCACTTGTGACTCAGTACTGTCCTTGACCAATGTAATTCAACTATTAAGTACGATTAACATAGCATTAACAATACAAAATTTTGTAGATAGCATATTTTACAAAATAAAATAAATTTAAATAAACTTCAACACAAATACGGAAAGATTCACGAAAAAGTACCTACTGTCGAGAAAATTAGCAATTACTAATCAATGTATTTTTATTTTCTGAGCTAACGTCATTGAATTAAAGTTGTAATTGGAATGCGCTCCGACGTAGTGTGGTTCTTATTACGTTGCGACGGCGGCGGCGGTGGGGCGGTATTGCGGACCTAATGAAAAACACAGATTTTGTATGATTCCTTCATTTATCTATACTTTTTTACTATAATAAAACTGTAGAGACCAAAAAATATGTACGTTGAAGGTATTTTTCAGAAATTAAAAAAAGGTAGAATGACGAAATAAACTTAAAAAAAAGGTTTGTTTGTTTGTACGATTGTTTTTATTATATACACGTATCACGCAAAAACTTCTAAATTAATGTTGATGCAGTTTGGAGACTTAGTTAGCAGTCCAACTTAAAACTCATATAGGTTTCTGGTAGTTAGTTATAAATAATATGAAAATGTTTTTATAAAAAACTCCGTTACAGTTTATTTAAGAGTTAAACCAAATTTCGTAGTGTTAAGTATTTTTTGTAACAAAGATGTTTCGTTTGACACACAACCGTTAAAAATGTTTGTCGTAACTAGAAACGGGTAGGTATTTACAGAAAGATTTAGTTAAATAACAGTTACGCCTATGCTAGAATATGGCGCCAGCAATCTAGGAGTTTGTCGTCATAAATTGCCTTTCAAATACCTTACAAATACAGTTATACCATGTATTCTCGCATTACTCGAGCATAATAATCCACTTTAAAGTTATGAATAGCCGAGTACAATATAATAAGTTTAAAGCTAGGTTCGAACCAAGATTAATAAATGAGCAAGGAATGCGTGCGACTTAGTTTGATACAGCTATTACAACCTTTATGATTTTCCACCTGCTGATAGAACAAGCAGATGACCTAACAAACTATTGCCTTGCAGATGACTTTCGTTAGGAACATGTACCGTACCTACGAGTTATTACATTCATATGAACTTCAACCTGCTGCAACCCTTTAGGGGTGGAATTTTTGGAATTCCTTACTTAGTATATTTTTATGCACCAAAATAAAAACCAGGTGTATTAAGAACTTTTAGCCAAGTAGGTAAAACTTTTGTGTGGAATAAGGTTTTTTTTGCGCTTACAAACTTGATTTCAAATTGACGGAAAACTTGAGAATATTGAATGGTACTATAATGTTGTTTTAGAGAATATCCTTATTAAACCCGGTTATGCCCTGAAAATATCATGTCT
Source organism: Electrophaes corylata (assembly GCA_947095575.1). Lineage (NCBI taxonomy): Eukaryota > Metazoa > Arthropoda > Insecta > Lepidoptera > Geometridae > Electrophaes > Electrophaes corylata. The sequence goes on along the minus strand of OX352711.1, from coordinate 7,969,270 downwards.
CTAAAACACGAGGTTTAGCTTTGTCTGATGTTAGTCAGGTCTAAAAGATGTTATAATAGAAGATAAAATAAATGTACATCCCAAAAATCGCTACCAACTAAGAATATAATGGTAAAAAGGCTCTACCTGTGAAGGTCAAAAAAGCGTAAATTAATTTTAGATAGAACCACAACTTTTGTCACGCTATCTCTTCTGAGATTACAGTTTGCGTGACAAATCTCTATACTTGGTTCTCAAACTAAATCCATATTTTACGGTCGCGTGGCTAGTTTGGTAATTAAGGTACACTGTTTTATCATAATCAAATCTGCAAATCAAATCCGCAGATGAAAAAATCGGGACAAACCAAAACTCTGGCTAATTCCGTGAAAAAAACACCTGTAAATATATAATCAGGGGCCTTGTACTCAATAAGTTTTGATTAATGAGACAGATGACTTCAGGTCTAAGACAAAAAGAGATAGTAGCGCCACTACCAATCGAAACCAGTGAAGTTAATTTAATGGTATGTTTTTTCCATTACTGTCAACTGAACTTAACTTTGCACAAAAAGTATGAGACAACTAGTGAGGATTCTCCTTGGCAACAAATATATACCTACATTATATAATGCTCAAAGTCTACTCTCAGCAAAAACGCCAACTTCTCATATGTCAAAGGCATTAATTTTATAACATGAATTAATTTTATCAACCTGTTGCCAACTGCAAAATATGCATTGAAATGTTAATTGCAAAACACATATCTTATAGGCTTGATGCAACGCAACACAAAGCGCCTGATCTTATTTCTTGCAGTGTTGGCGGAAATTGTTGACTCTTGAAGAACCACGCCACGTCATTAGCTAGGTACGTTGCGAATAACGCCCTTCATAAGTGAATTGCGTCTGTCATATAGCATCCAAATAAATATATTCACTAAAACCAATTCGGAATATGCTTAATTTTCAGATTCAGACTTGAATAATGAGATTGAAAATATCGATGGGTTCGAGCCTGAAACTATTTTTCTTCGCCCGTTACTAGTATAAAGTTAAGTACTAATTCAGGATTAGAATACAGTCATTATAGTTTTATACAGTCAGGCTGTTTTGAAAAAAAAACAGTGGCGGTTTTCTTTAAAACCTACGGAAGACCATTTTGTTCAAATCTATACTGTCACATAGGTATTTACCACAATTTTATTCAAGTTATACTAACTACTGTAGTGTGAAGTATATATAATTAGTAGTCATAATTTATAATTCAAAAAAACTCTAGACTAAAAAAACAAATAGATCAAAAACTGAAATTACAGGCCTTAACACCTGTATGCCTCAGGTTAGGTACGCTCTTAATAAACGTCATTTGCAAGGCAATGCCACGTTATAGATGATGGTAACCACTTAACATCAGGTGGGCCATCTGCTTGTTCCACTGGTGTTCCGCATGTGGTTTTAAAAAAACGGATGCTTCTAAAAACTAAAGAAAATGAATCCAACCTGAAAATTAGACAAAGCAACGAAGACTACATCAGAATAGTCATTGTGTCGTAAATAAAACTGAAGTGGCACATTCTGTCATGACACGGGTCTGATGTTTACGAACTATTGTTCCCACTTACGATACAATGTCCTAAAACTATAACATTCTTGGCTTCCGCGTTCAAACGGTACTGTTTTTGTTTTATGTACAGTCTACCTACTATATTACAATTCCTTATCAAGGAATTGGATTTCGTATTCATCTAGGTGGCACCGTTTTGGATGATCAATGTTGAATTTGCGATGATAAAATTTGCGTTACTTCTGCAACATAGAAGTAGGTGGTTTAGTAAATACAATCCGATTTTCTGATTATAATTTTATTAGAACTGTTATAAATCTCATAAAAACTAAGGTATAGACCTTCCAACAGGCTATAGAGAGCACTATGCTGAGAGTTCTATTACGTGATAGAATCAGAAACGAGGGAATCCATAGAGAACCAATGTCATTGACCTAATTCTCCAACCGATAATTAATCAGAGCTGGAAGATAAAGCGTGTGACGCTCCTCGCCTGATGATATTCGTCAGTACATGGCGAAGGCTTAAAGCAGTTCTTCCTGGAACCTTACAGGGGAAGTCTATGCCCAGCCTTAAACTTCTTCAGGTTGATGACGGTGACTCTGATTGAAGTGGTAGTGGAATAATTTTGATGGACTGATGATGATAATTACAATGCTAAAATTCACCATTGAACCTCATTGTTGTTTGGTCGACTTCCGTGTTCATTTTGTACTTATTTTCACGGTCAATGCGTGGGTGACTTTTTTAAATAAACTCAAAATAACAAGGGCTAAATTTTTTTATGTTACTGTTGGTGGAAAAGGCATAATATAGCATCATAATATGGCTAAACACAATAGATTTTCTATTGCTTCTTGGCCAGATTGCCAGATTGCGTTGATTTCGGTAATTTTACTAATAGGAGTCGTAGAACCGATAACCGATGAGGAATAAGGGGTGAATCTGAATCGGAAAACAAAGTGTAGTACGCCCTCTCTTCTGATGAAGCGACGACGTTGCTAAGATTGCTGGAAGTCGGTGGATGGAAAAGACTCAAATCTTTATTCTTGGAAACGTGTAGGGAAGACCTCCAGTTGTGGACTTCTACAGACATCTGATGATGATGATGATGGCTAATAGAACTTTATAATTTAGTCAGGTCAGTTCACGTTATTTTATTTTTATTGTGTTAAACCAGTATTACTGAAATAAATAAAAACACAAGCATGAGTATTATAATTACAAAATCACAAAAAAAAACAATCTAATATTCATCAGATACATATTGTTACGTGCGCAGATACCTTATCGTTAATAAAAAATAAATCAAGTAAACAACCTTTAAATAAAAAGGGACAGTGGGTTTTTACTTAAGGTTTATATTTAGATAGGTACAGTCAGCAACGGAAGTTCATCAAATTGATGTTTTAATAAAGTCTCGATTTTAAGCATACCATAGTGTAACAATTCTTAGAGATTACTCTTAATTGTGAAGGAACAGTACAGTGATCAGCACATAGCTCAGTAGTAAAATTACTTCTAGTTCATTTTAATTATGTCTTTATCAGCACGAGAAGTTTTACGAGCTCGTTAAATTTTCATGAATCATAACTAATTACATAGTTACTGAATATTTTATGGTTTACTGACAACTTTGCAAGAAAATCTTTAATAGCGAACTAAAAACACGGACTTCATGACATAGTGTTATTATTTAGCAGAAGTATTTTTTTATCCAACCTATTTTGTCTCAGTGGCTAGGCAAAGTTCTCCTCCAAAATCTTCCACTTTTTTCCATCTCTGGCGATTTCCCAACAATCCTTCTTTTAGACGTCAAGATCGTCACGCCAGCGTTCTTTCTTTCTTCCGTCCTGGTCGTCGCCTCTCTTCCTCAGGTACCCGAGGGTGACCATGTTTGCCCATTTCCAAAGCTGCACCCGGCTTACGTGGCCTGCCTACTCCCATTTAAGCTTGGCTGTTTTGCTCCTACTTTTTGTTTTTCGAATGTACTAACTACTGGTATAATTTGACGTTTCTTACAGCGCTACCGAATAATTATAATTCTGACGAGTTGCACGAGCGAGTTTGCACTGTTCACCAATTAGCTACAGCCGAGTGTGATGCGGGTAGATCTCAAACCAAATTACCTACCTTCTGTAGCGAATTTCACCTATACCTACATTTGTATTGTACTTTATTTTTAACTCTTTAGTCTTTACTCTGTTACTTTTTTTTAAAGCACGTTTCCTATTTCATTTACTCAAATGTATTAAAAATAAATAATCTTTACCCATACAAAGCAAATCACGATAGTAATTTATGTAAACCGTTATGACGTAGCTTGCATAACCGATCGAGTTAAAGCAACGTTCTGCGCGATTACCATTTGGAAGGGTGACCACTAGTGCCATGAACACACATGATGAGAGATCTACTAAAGAAACTATGTCGAACGTGTGAAATCTAACTTGTCTATTTTAAAATATAGCAATACCTACATGCATTTCGCAAGCAAATTCAGCTTATAAGGAAAAAAATATATAAATTAAGCAAATTATAAGTCACGTTTTCCTATGATACCAAAAAAATGCCTAAACCTATAAGAAAAGGGAAAAATATATTTTCCGATTGTAAAAGTCACTATAAAAGTCAAGGATACAGTCAGTGTTATTTTAAATAAGCGCGGATGACGTAATCTCTATCATAGCGAATTGAATTCCAATACAATAGGAAAATAAATAAAACGGGTCACTGGATATCGGAGACCAAACTGGATTATACTATATTTAATAAAAGCTGATTTATAAACACCACGCAGGCCATACAGGTGGTTAAATAACGACTCGATTACAACAGCATATCAGAAAACGACTAGCAGAGAATACAGAAATTTCCTGAAGTAAATATCGCATCGTGGCTAGAACAAAATGTATACTTACATTATAAAGAGCGTGAATTTCAACATTCTCATCCGTCAAATTTTTGAAATTAAAGTCAGAACCTTCATCATTATCAGCCTGTAGGAGGCCTTTCCTGGAAGATTTTGACACTACACTTTCTGTCTTACGCTTTTTTTTATTCCTCAGCGGTGATATAATGTATATGTGTAATCTCTTTAGTATATATATCACAAACTCTCAAGTCATAGATTGAATATTCTTTGAATAACCGATTCCTTATTTTTGTAAGTCAGAGATTTACAATTTAAACATAAAAACTAAATACACGTTTTTACAGCGTCAGGAAAATAAATAAATTTAGGTAGCGCATTAGTCCACGCAGAAAGTGTGTCCAAAAGGCTGGTAACGTTACCTCTTTGGATAGACTATCTGTCCAGTAAATGTTCTTTGGATTAAGATTTACGATGTTGGTATTCTAATATCAGAATTCAAATCTGATGTTCCAACGGCAATTTTAATTACATCCTTATGACTGGATGAGCTACACAATGACATTTTAATTGTGAAGCAACATCACACACGATAATAATTATTTAGGTGCGGTACCATGCATAACAAAGATAAAATAATTTTAGCCTTAGAAAACGTGTATTACTGTTGTATATTGTTGAAGTACCTACTACAGATTTTTTTATTATTTATTGTAATTTTAGTTCGCTTGATCTCTGTTGGTTTTTTTTGAGCTGAGACTAAATTGAAACTAGAATTCGATTGTAATTGGGCCTGTCTAAAATGTCAGTTTCGAAGAACACCATCTGGAAATTGACACGATCGAAACTTGAATTTGATCGTTACGATAATTGGGCCTTTTCTCAAGATGATTTTTTATACTATACTGTGTTGGGACAGTTATAGTTACGTTGATAGGTATACAGAAAATAAAAGTGAATGGACTTCACACACGATAAGTAAAACTAAACGCATAATATAAGTAAAACTCAAACCAAACCTAATTACGGCATAGCCAACAATATTATCCGCATTGCTTACTCGCACATTATAAGTACTGGAGTTACAATCAATGCGCGTAAAGTCACAATGGATGTGTCAATAATACCGAGCATAGCCTACGGATATGCCTCAGGTCATGACGATATTTTTTTTTGTCTAGAATAGCCATTTTTACGCAGTACCCATACAATGCGCAGTATGCAATGTATAATTTATCAAAGCTCCTAAACGAGTCCTTATTAAACAATTTGAATAAGATCAGATAATATTGCTATATGCATAGATACATCTGCATAATAACAGACCACATTGTTTGTTTTTCCCACCAATTAAGGAGTTATTATTTATTGCCGTCGTGATTGGCGATAAGCTTTATAACTTACCCATGCAATTTGAGTAATTTAAACCATTAGTTCAGAGTATTCTAACTAGTATTTCCCCTCGCACATAAAGTAAAACACAAATGTGTAAATAAGCATAGAAGTTTTTAAAATTTAATGGCAAAAGCGGCCATGAAATGTGTAGAGCGATTCTGTTTTTCTATGGATGTTCCGCTGTATGACGTCCACTGCTGAACATAGACTTCTCTCTTTTGTCCAGGGTAAACAATTTTATATGGCATGCACCCAACGGTTCCCAACAGCGTTACTAGGCCGCTGTTACGATTCCCCGATGGTATAAAATAGACTATTTGCAATCTTTGTATTTCTCCACATCTGAGTATTTATTACCTAATACTCCGGTATTACCATAACACATACAGGCCTTTGTCCAACAAGTGGATGTTATAAAAAAATAAATTACTCATTTGCATGCATTCCTCACAGAATAACCTACTTGTAACTTACACGTGCGTATCATTATCGACACAAATGTGATTGCAATTTCAATAATAATTTCCGTGTTCGTGAACTGTACATTTAACCGAGACGGTAACCTCTTTACAGGTTAATAGTTCAGTCTGTTTCACTTAACTGATTAATTAAAAATAGTTACGTACCTTTTATAACACAGCCACTTTATAAATTTTAAAGTAGCATAATGTTTGCTAATTTGGTCTGGTGCAAAGAAAATTCAAAGCAAAATTGTAAGTTCGGGTTTTCTTGGTTCCATACTTTTAGTTTTACTGTTTTTTCAAGAGAAAAGTATTTGTTTTGAAGTACTAGCAAAACGAAACGAAACGACCACAAAATTCAGACGAAAGTATTCTGCGAAAAAAAATCTCAAAAAATTCAGAGAAATGCACCCGTAATCTGAAATTTGATATAAAAACCTCAAAATCGAGATCTTTCCGGGTTCACGTTCAAAAATAATTGCCAGGAACACGGATTTCCATGAAAATTATTTTTCTCGAACCTAATCATTTTCTGATCTGGTGCAAGAGTCCATCGGACTGTGAATCAGCGCACTGGAGCATTGACCTAAATTCGCTAAGCGCGGGGCATTTGGCAGACGTACTGTTCTAAAATACGACAGCCCACAGGTACAGTTCAGGGGAAAATCACCTACTTATGGTGCCTCTCCACTATAGATTAGAATTATAGAAAATTTCAAGACTAGTGGTTTAGGCTGTGCGTTATCATCAGTCAGTCCCTTAGGACAAAGATTCATAATTGGTCTATGTACAGATTTATCTGGTTTTTATAGTCTTCTTCTTCTTCTTCAACCTATATCCACCCAATGCTGAGTAAAGGTCTCTTCCAATGCACGCCATTCTTTTATAGTACCGGCTTAGTTTTCGGCTAGATGTTTAAATTGTCAGTCAACATTTATTATCTTTCCATTCTGATCTAAGTTTACAGTTTGTGCTATGATTTTATAGTCTGCTTACTGTCTCTGGTGTACTTCGAGTTAGTTTTAACGCGCGGGCTTTAGTATAGAGTCACGATAAGCATACCGGGCGTGTTAAGAACTCTCGTGAAAATACACTCGAATCTAGCATTATGGAAAAAACCGTAACACAATATCCACAATATTTCATAAACAGAAAAAATGAATCGCAATAAGATTTTATAATCCGGCTCCAGTTGTAAATAATATTTAAATCATCATCATCATCATCAGCCCATAGAAGTCCACTGCTGGACATAGGCCTCCCCCACACGTTTCCAGGAAGAACAATTCTGAGCCCTTTCCATCCATCGACTTCCCGCGGTCCTAACAATGTCGTCAGTCCATCGGGTAGGAGGACGTCCTACGCTTCGTCTTCCGGTTCGTGGTCGCCATTCGAGAACCTTTATTCCCCAACGGTTGTCGGTTCTACGAGCTATATGGCCTGCCCACTGCCACTTCAACTTGCTGATTCTGAGAGCTATGTCGGTGACCTTGGTTCTTCTACGGATTTCCTCATTTCTGATTCTATCTCGTAGTAAAACTCCCAGCATTGCTCTCTCCATAGCTCGTTGTGCGACTCTGAGCTTGTGTATGAGACCAATAGTTAGCGACCACGTTAATAATAACAATAATAATAATAGCGTTAATAATATTTAAATAACTGAAGTTTATTAAAATTATCATAAAAATTTACACACTAATGAATTATTTTTAAATATTCAGTTGTTTTTTCCTCAACTGTCCAATATCAGATCTACTGTAAATAGATGTAGTGTTCCACCAACTGGTATTGTTTTCCGGTGAAATAAAACAAATGGAAAAAAACCCTGACGACTTTAATTCCCAGACACAGTATATATCTACATCTACGTCGCAACGTTGCGTCTACGCACCAAGACAAATATAGGTACCTACCTTAAAAATTTCAAATCTTTCGACCAATTAATGGCTTAGGCTGCGCGTTGACTACCTATATGTCAGTCCAGTCAGTCAGGACTAAGGTTCTTATAATTGGTATAGATAAAACCCAGACAGAGGACAAACATGTATGCTCATCACAAAAATATTTGTTCTCGGTGGGGATCGAACCACAAGCAATATAAATTAAATGTATACACTTTAATGCAAGTAACGGTTACCAATTGTACAGGTAACCGTCACGGTGATAGTAATACATTCCAACTCTATGCAGTCAACGTTTTAGTCAGAATTTATTTAAATTTAAATTCCTTGGCAGAAAATTAATTATTTCGGTTTGAATTTTAATTTTATGAGATGTAACGAATTTAAAAGTCATCCTTAGTAAATAAAAAACAAGCTAAGTAGTTATTGGGTACGGTCACCTGCACCTGTACGTCTAAGGTTGATGGACGCAGGACAGTGCATCGTAGGGTACGTTTCTGACGCGCCTCACTACTTTACATCAGGTGGGTCATCTGTCTGTGTGAGCAGCAAGTTATAACAAAAAAAATATTATACTATTTATTACACTATTTTCAAAACAAGTTGTTTGTGTGATATCAATATACATTACAACACTGGTGGTACCCAAGAGACTGGTGGATGTGACTCACGATCAAAGGGCTGGCGCTTACCTTGGACAGAGAATTAGTTTAGCTATTCAAAGAGGTAACGTTGCCAGCCTTTTGGGCACACTTCCTGCGGTAAGTGACTTAAATTCTGTTTTCTACCTATAGTATAAGCCCGCACTTTACTATAGGTAGAAAAAGTTATGATAAAGTATGTAGATATAAGGTAGGTAGGTTAAATATTAGATGTTAAATATTTGTATATACTAAATTACTTCCGTTATAATAAAATAAATGATATTTGTCATTTGTAATAAACTTACAACACTCAATAATTAGAAGTTAATAAATGGTAACCATCTTATTAGTACCACTTTACATAATGTTGGTAGGCAGGTAGGATGGTATACATATAGTATTATGCTATTATTATTATATTATGCATAATATTTCATGTTAAATAAATAAATAAGGGAAGTAAAGGTCCTCGAATGGCGACCAGACAAAGAATTGGATGCCCTAGGAGGGCCGATGGACTGACGACATTATTAGGATTGCGGAAAATCAGTGAACGGAATCTCCACAAAATTCTGGAAACGGATGGGGGAGTCCTATGCTCAGCAATGGACTTCTGCATGCTGGTTATGATGATGATGAATAAATAAGTAACAGTAGACGTTTAACACACCGCTCTCTATGTTATCTAGCCCAAAACTAACCTAACTTGTTCTATGGGAACCAGATAACTAATAGAATACATAATTTTGATAAATACATACTCGTAATACAATACAATACTCAGACAGACCCAGCTTGTTCTCGGTGGGGATCAAACCCACAACCCACAACGCATAAGGCAGTGCTTACTACTATTAACCAAGCTGTGAAGCCAGTCCGACATTAAATGTGTTGGTAAATAAATTAATTAAAACAAAAGCATATTTGTAGGTAGTGATGTGACTTTCATTTAACTTTCTATATATTTAACAACGTATGTGTATATAGATTAGATAAAAAACTCACAAAACAAATAGTAGATTACTGAAAATACCGAATCAAAAAATACCTGATAAAACCATAAAAATAAATCCTCATACGTATTTTTTCACAATAACAACTTCTTTATATCTATGATGGGGTAGAGATAATATTGCGCTGATGAGAAAAAAAAATTACGATTGTATTTATGAACGTGTAACCTACTTTCACATCTATTATTTCATAAGACCATAATACGAACACTAGCTGCAAATATTATATTATTATATACTTACACGTAATTGGCATTTTTTGCTATACAAAGCTTACTTAATAGTAGAACAGTCTATATTGTGTGCCTAGCAATAACTAAAATAGCTATTTGCAATTTCCTAACGGTAACCTTTCTCTTTAAACAATACATAAGAGAATAGAAAGTCTATGCATTTATACTCCTAGCTAAGCAGTAAATTGCATGTCATAAAATAGCTTCAGCGAGATATAAAATGAAAAATTGCACGAAATTTCGGTAAAAGTTATACTTACGAGTACTTTCAATTTCTCTCATGAAAGCGATACACTTTCGAATTTACATAACTTTTTCAAGACTCAACACTTACCAACTCGTTATTATACACATTAAATTTCTTATTTACAGTAGTGTGCATTTAAGATTTAAATAGACTGCCTACAATTTTGACACAAATTATAAGAATCTTTGTCGTAAGACAGACAACGTACAGCCATACTGGCTGAAAATTCTTAAAATTTGTAGGGTTCATTCGTCTTGGAGCGTTTCTTTTTTTTGACTTGCATTACAGAATACTTTGTTACATCGGAAACATGTTACATGTTGACATGCTTGTTTTGACACGCAAAGGCAAGCTGACGCTTAGTTCTGCCTCTAAATAGTCATCTGACTAACCATCACCTTTCTTTTGTTTCAGTGTCAACATTTCTATCCCAAACATTATGATTTACAAATGGATATTATGATTCGGGTGAAGTGCTGTCAAGAAACTAAAAATCCAAAGTGACGAAGTGCCCTGTAGGTGTCTGTTGTGTTACGTTCTATACCTTTAGCTGTGATTATCAAGATGTCAGATAAAACCTGTTCATCGGTGGGCCCGAGGAGTTTCGAGACCATCTCGGAGGAAGACCTTGCGTCGCCGTGGGAGAAACTACTAGGAGATCAGACTGCTATTCCTACCATAGTCAAAACCAACGCGTCCAGTACTACTATATCTAAAAGCCAGGATGAAGTATCCCCTCCGAGCGAAGACTTGGAGACAGGGAAGCTAACGCGTTCAAAGAGCTTGAACCAAAGAAGAAACAGCAGTGGCCTCCTCGCTTCGATCCCAAGGCAATTGAGGAACTCCTTGAGGGGTGTTCGAAGCGAACCGTCTAGCGTCAAGGATGTCCCGACGACCAGAAATGATAGCTCCTTTAACCTTTTCCTTAAGTAAGTGATTTAAATTCTATTATAGACTATATAGATATCATTATAGATTTAAGTAAATAGTATTAGGTACAAATATTATAAAAACTATGTGGATCACAGAATCTGTGCAAGAGAAAACCGCAACAGCCACAGATATATTCTAAATATGATGGCCGCTTACTTTTCCTAAATAAGATCGTATTCCTATTCCTAGATAAGTATCGACACGATAAGAAGATGTATACAAACGTTCAGAACATACCATTACGCAATATTGTTAATGGGGGGTAGCTACGGGTATACAAAACTTCCGGTATACGCGACGGGCAAAGAAATTATAGATAGCTATTCTATTTCAAGATCAGAAGCGCATACTTTTATTAGTACGGTATTTGCAGTTATTAGGTCACGCGCGCCAAAGCATCCACAGTGGAATCTATATGAAATGAGCAGATTCTGTGGTAGAGGTCAAATGAGAGTGGCGCCTGCATGGCTTCGTCTAGTCGTTTATTGCTTTTCCAATATCATTGGAATAAACCGAGTAGGTATAGCCTTCGTTTTTAGAGGGCTTCCGTGATTAGGTGAATCTTCAACGGTCTTGACTTTTTATCATTTTATGATCGGTCGCTCTTGACTTTTTGTTTCTTCTTATTTAAAACTACGGAATAATCTATACCAATTATAAGAATCTTTGTCTTGACTGACTGACTGACATAATTATAGACAACGCACAGGTATATTTGTCTTTGTACGTAGAGGGTCGAATTACTGGAATTTTTTTCTTGTACTAAGAAAAGTACAAGAAAAAAAACCAGTGATTCGAGTCTTAAATACGGATATGGATACAACGGGGTTGAATTTTGTATGAAAATAACTTCACGCGGTCGAAGTAGCACGCATGTCGCTAGTCTTTATTAAAAAACGTCCACTTACCGCACTTGGCATTGCTTGAAATTAGCCCTGTCTCTAATTTATAATTTGTAAAAGAACCAGGCTCACTATCTGAGAATCAGTAGCGTAAGTATTAGCAATGGGTAACCCATATAGCTCGTAGAACTGACAAAAGCTGGGCAATAAAGGTTCTCAAATAGCGACCACAAACTATAAGACAAAGTGTAGGACGCCCTCAACCCGATGCACCAACTTCATCGTTAGGATCGCGAGAAGTCGGTGGATGGAAAAGTCTCAAAATTGGTCTTCCGGGAAACGTACAGGGGAGGACTATATCCAGTAGAGGACTTCTACAGGCCATTGATGATGATGATAAGAAACAAAAGGCTAGTATACAATACCTTAATGACGATATACCTACCTAGACAAATCTACATACCTATTTATACTGAATTGTCTGTGTCCCCACGTCATCGACAATAAAAACTTAATTGCACACAAAAATGGCTGTTCCGCTTGCTTACCATCACATTATATCTTTCACGTATGCAAAGGTATGTAAAGGAAACGGACGTCCTTAGACCATGGTGTCGATTTCACAGGAAACTTGGAGCTAGACAGACAGTGCATTGTTCTTAGAACCCGTTCAGGGTTATCAAAAAAGTTATAACTAAACATTATTAAATTTTGAATATTGCAATTGATATGTCTGTGTCTAAGTTGTCGAGTAGCTGGATGGCCACAAGGTTCACGTGGTGCTGAAGTATTTGTTCGTGATCTTCTGCGTTATATTGGTAAAATATAACTTTGACTTGTTGATGGTCCCGGCTATTATTTCTCTGTTTACTTAAGTATAGTTACCGCAATGCACACTTATGGTTCTCACTTATGAATATCTGAATGGTTGTTGTTTGTTCTTTGCCATGTCTAAATACCTAGGAACATAGGCATTTAGCTTTCTCATATACTTTTAAAATGTTTACATATTTAAAAATGTCTCAGCATACAAAATTTGTTTGCTTGTTTTTTAAGTCAAAATTGTGTGAGTTGAGGCTATGTTACTAACCTCAACTACTTAAAACCCTGTATTTTACATTACTGTACTGGCTGTGCATAATAATAATAATTCCAGATGAGCGTGACCTACGAGGCTATACTTTGCTATAGACGATAATAACCACTTAACATCAGGTGGTCCATCTGCTTGTTCCATCAACACATAAGAATAAAATATTATGAGAACGGGTTATAGAGAAACAAACTCTTTTTCTCACGAACCAATTTTCTCACGTTCCCTGTTTTCACCGAAACCTTATTGAATTATTGAAACTTCTAGATCCAAGAGCGGGGTCAGTACCATGCTCAACGCCTATAAGTGATTTATTATTTGCTAATATTGTCCCTCGATTCAGGACACGATTGTACCAAGAACAACGCGAGGCCATTCACTTGTGAACTGAACGTGATGTCCTGAACGATAATTTACAACCGGTGCAGTATACGATAAGTGATAGGGCACGTTGAGAAATACAGAAATATATTATGAAAAATAATTTGCAGAAATACTAAACAGGAAGTAGTAAAATACTAAGCAAATTACATTAAAATACCTATTCATATCTATCTATATACTATACAAATGGAAATACGTGTGACTTTGCACGCTTGAAGCTATTTTCATGCCAAAATAAAAGTAATTCTTCTTTCTTTCTAAAGTGTTGATAATTATTTGGGTAGTTTAAATACGTCACGTCAAGTCACTTAAATACGTCAATGCGGCTGTCGCATCTGTGCCGTTTTAAATAAAATACACGGTCACCAAAGGTTTTGATGAAAACCGGGGAACATATACGTTCAAATCAAAGTTTTGCTTCCAATGATGGAAATCGAATCTTATGCATAAGGCACTTGATTGAACTTAATAGCTTCTTTCAACACACGAAGGTAGGTACACACTGAAGATGGCAGAAAGGTCTTACTTTCAGAGAGATTAATTTTCTATCTTCAAACTCAATAAATTTAACAAGTCACCCTGACTTGTGTCATATATTTTGACAGAAGCCATGAATTGTATAAAGCAGAAGATTAATTCAAGGTATATGAATAAAATTATTTTGATGTGCCATAAACATTGCAGTTGACTAGCCCACCCAGTGTGTAGTTCTGTGCGTAACGGGTGTGTTAAAGCAAATGTTTACACTGAATCCGCTTCCTGGCATGCCTTATCACTCTCAGCCTTAGCTTTGTGTAACCTGAATTCGTGTTTCTAGTTTCTAATGGTCTAATACTTGTTATCGATACTCACTTAGATAAATACTTCACCTTTCAAATAATACCTTGTAAATGCAACAAGCTTGGCATTGGACAGACGTTTAAAATGAAACTCTTGTAATTTATAGCAGGAAAAACTTTTTTTTCGTACAACTTGCTGATGAAGCAAGCTGTTGCCCCACCTGCTGTTAAGTGGTTACGATCGATTATAACAAAACATTACCTCGTTAGTCGCTCTCGTTTGAAACGTGCCCTACGATGCACCGCTAGCACCTATGTGCCTCATGTTGGTGGACTACCTTCCACGAACAAATCTCATGTTCTTGTACTTTCACTGGCACCGACACCTTTCAAGCTGGAATACATTACGCTACTTGGCGGCAGAAATAGGCATGGTTATAGTACTACCCCGGATGAACCCTTCATTAAGACTACTATTGCAAAACCATAACAATAGCTACAATTGTATTTTAAAATGATAAAATATTTTTGCATGCATTTACATATCACGTGCTATTATTGAGTAGGTACACTCATGTATATGACGTATAGCCTTACAAATCATCGGTCACTGGCAGGCACCTGGATAAATAACACTCACTACATAAACTTATATATCGTTATTTCCGAGAAATTTCAACAGCCATGAAACAATTCACATATTTAATGTTGAAAAATTTTTTTTAAAGAAATATATATATGTAATCAATATTTGTGGACATTTTTACACAACATCTAGCCCCTAAACTAAGCAAAATTGTACTATGAGAATCAGATAGCTGATAGAATACTTTTTTTTGTAAATACATACTTAGAATACAATATAACACCCAATCAGAGAACAAACAGCGATGTTCATCACATAATTGTTTATCCTCAGTTGGGATTGAACCCACGACCTACACTACAGAAAGCAGAGCTAGTACTAACTGAGCTATGAGGCTAGTTAAGTGTGTGAAAGTAAATAAATAAGTATTATGTAGACATTTTTTAAACGACTTCATCAACCCCATGGTACTAAAACATGTAAGGAAATACCTTAGGCATGATTAAAATCGTATATTTTCTTTATTTCTTTTCTAAATATGAAAAACCGAATACCATGATGGGATGCAATTAAAACAATAATAACTTAATTGATTGGACATTAAAATAATTGCCATTATAAATCATTCGGGTACAAATTATGCAAATTAATAAATTGAATCGATTTAAATAAATAAACGGTAGCAGAGTTCAATACCACGAACGAATAAAAAAAACTGAAATAGAATCACGACTTTAATCCCCTAGCATGGTCGATATTGTCTTAGATATCTTAGTACCAAGTACCCTTTTCAAGATTATTCGAGGATGTCTAAGGGGGGTAGTCAGAAGTACGTCTTTTTGTAGCGTTTGGTATTTTATACGTAACAGGTTGCAAGCTCATCGCCGCTGCTAAAATACTAATTGATTTCCTCACGATGTTTTCTTTCACTGTTTGAGAATACTGGCATTGCGCACATCAATTTTTTAACAGAAAAAAATATTAGTGCACGACCATATTCGAACCCACAACCTTAGGATCAGAGTCACTCTCACTAGACCACCGGTGCTATTCTAATAATAGTGTGGTGGTCTTAGCAAAGAAAAGAACCTCGCTATTACCTCCTTTATATACGTCGCAAGAGGCGGGTAAAGGAACCCACTAGAGATGGGCCCTAAGTACTGAATACGACACTGCGGTCACCAATCCACCTGACAAGCGTGGTGACCCACAAATATAGGGAAAACCTTTATCCAGCAGCAGTGGGTTTATACAGCATGTAGATTATAATCTATTGTAAATTCACCGGCACCCACACCTCAAATCAAAACAGCAAGATGCTTCGCGGCAGAAATGAGCATGGTGGTAGTACTTCCCCGGACACGCCCATCACTAAAAGCTCTACTTCTACTAATCTAGGACCCAAGTCCTATTGCCAGTTTTATAATGTGATGTAGCGAGAAAGCTAGCGTTTTCTGAAAAAGATACAACTCATTTTATTCAAAGTAAAACCATACGGCATGTTAGTTACGGCTTATGAATCATTTTAACGTGAATCATTGAGCTGGTACAGAGTCTGTTGTGATTTTTAAGTACTTTGTAGATCTGAGTAATGACGCAAGACAATAGCTAGTAAAAACTATTCATAAAAAACGATGCATAGGTTAAATATACATTGTATTACATAATATAATCTATACCAATTATAAGAATCTTTGTGTCTTTGTGTAGACTGATTGACATGTGACATTACACAACGTAAACCGCTGGTCGTAGAGACTTGAAATTTTGAAGGTATATTCATCTTTGTACGTAGAAGTGCAGGTACTAATAAAGAAATTTTCATCTAAACGGGTACAGTGTGTAAAATGACTTCATGCGGAAGAAGTGGCGCGCGTTTTCGCTAGTATACTAGCATATATATAGTATAATACATATATCATATCATATGACGGGCCGCAGGCGTCACAGCTCAGTTTGGGTTCTATCCCCACCGAGAACAAACGTTATATTCTGGGTTAACACAATATAACACCCAGATGTTAATACGTCTGGGTGTTATATTGCATTCCATGTATATATTTTAAAACAAAAGTATTCTATTGGTTTTGTGGTTCCTGTAATACAAGCTATACTAAAGATACATGTTGCATTACCTACTCTTATCTTTGTAATAAAAATCGAATTAGGTCACAAACATAATTAAAATAAGCAAAATTCAGCATATAGCTCAGCATATATATCATAGAGAACGGTATTGAACTATAACATCTGTTGCTATTTTGACCCAAGATTTCTAGTGTTGTGTAGTCTGTCAATGTACTGACTTAAAAAACTCAAAACAAACCAATTAACTCGTAGTAAAATAAACATACCATCGAACATAGAGTATGAACTGACCAAATGGCTGGTATCGTGTCTATATAATGTACCTATCTAATAATTAAGTCATGGCCAAATACCCATATTGAGTTCCATGCATAGATATAAAAACTAAAACGAACTCTGAACTGTACAACTTCGTAAAATACTTGTTCG
Organism: Electrophaes corylata; assembly: GCA_947095575.1. Lineage (NCBI taxonomy): Eukaryota > Metazoa > Arthropoda > Insecta > Lepidoptera > Geometridae > Electrophaes > Electrophaes corylata. Next base: position 7,951,826 of record OX352711.1, on the reverse strand, counting down.
TATTTTTTATGCATTTAAAGCAGACCTAAAAAATACCTACCAATTGACGTATAGCGTTTTGATTAGGTTATTTTATATTTCATTCCAAGTGTATCATAAAATGAAAATTCCAAGAAGTTTTTAAAATTTAAATGAATTTGATCCTAATACTGAAGAGATGTTATATCATAAACATTGCCCAAAATAGACATTGTCACTGTTTATTATTAGCCATTGGTAAGAGATGGCAATAGTTTTGGGACTATCTATATTTTGGCAGATTATTTGAGGTCAAGATAGAGGAGTTCTTGCGGTCAGGTGGATACTGATGGCAAAAACTGGATGGATAAGATCTTAGAGAGCAGTGCAAAAGGACAAGACGCTCGACTAGAGTTGCGACATCCGGTTACTAATTCAGTATGCGTCCTATCAGACCGTTTTAATACTATCCGTCCGGACATATTATTTAAGGTATTCGACTTGCTACAGGATGATTTAAAGAACGATATTGTAAGAATGGTTAAATTTGTAAAATTTAGTAAGAACTAGCGAAATGCGCGCGACATCATCAGCTTGAAGTTATTTTCTTACAAACTTCAACTCCTGCTGTTCCCATTTAGAGGTTAAATTTCGGGAATTCCTGTATTAGTACATCCTAACGCATTAAGGCGTTAATGCCCTGAAAAATTCAAGTTTCTACAACCAGGTGCGTTGTCTACTTATATGTTATTCAGTTAGTTAGGATAAATATTTTTATAATAGTTATAGATTGTTGATTGATTGTTGTGTTGTTGTTGTTGATGCGTTCATTGGTAACATTGCGACTAATTGCATGAAATCCGTATTGAAGATCCGAAATCTGGTCTCCGGTCGCGCTATCCGTTGCATCACTACTCTTGACCCCGCAACGCTTTGGATAGCGATGCTTCTTGACCTTTTCATATTATCAATCCACGGAGCAATGCTACACCATCAATCTGACGTCTGCGCATTATTGAATTGAACTACTGCCAAATTGAAAATAATTTGATATAAATTAATGAGTTTTGCCAGTAACCGTTGCTAATAAGTTTAACAATCGTAAATTATCATAAAAAACTGGAAAGTAGTTTTAGTAAATTTGATTATTCTTTTTTTTTGTTTTATATAAAAACTTGGTAAAACCAATTGCTTGTAATAAATTTTGATAAATAAAGAAAAAATATTTGCATGTTTTTCTGTGCCATATAACTTCATTGATTTATTTAGATATTGCAATTTTTTTATATTCCAAGCAGTCTGGTAGGTATTTGACATATTCAAATTCTTGGAAAATGTTTAAGAACGCGAATTTTAAGACAGAGATTGGAGATTGGATTGTTTTCCGTAATTGCTTAAAACTTTAAATCTTTATGAGAAAAACGGTTACTAACACTATCGTTTTACACTTGATTAAATTGTTTTTGTTGTTGGAAGCCCGCACTCTTCTCAACCTAGTTATAGAACAACCCAAAAGAGTTGCATATACTTCATGAGTCATCATCATCATCAGCCTGTGGAAGTCCACTGCTGGACACAGGCCTCCCCTATACGATTCCAGGAAGAACGATTCTGAGCCCTTTCCATCCATCGAATTTCCGCAGTCTTAACAATATCGTCAGTCCATCGGGTAGGAGAACATCCTATTTTATGAGTAAGAATTTGCAATAATAATGGTATTTTACTAAGTTCTAAATAAAAAAACTAAAATATATTTTTTGTTTGACCTTTTGTTTGATTTTTTAAAATTAACATATAAATTAACATAATGTAGTTGTTGATACCGTGAACCACTCTGTATTTGCTGTAAACGCATAATAGACCCTGTAGTCCTGGTTTTTAGTTCGCCATAGCGCACAAACGAAAAGCGTAGTACTTATAGTTTATGAATTAAGTATTACTTAATATAACTTATGTATATGTAGAAGAAACATAAATCAAATTGCATAATACTTCACGCTTAAAATATTTTTTGCAAGATCTTCCGCGAATTAAATGAAATTATATTTATCATCATAAGCTAATCTTCCCAACGCAAAAATACATAATGTATGAGATTGTTTTCTGAGAAACTGTAGAACCGAGCAAAAAATACAAACTGCAAACAAATAATATATTGTGGGAGTGTCGATGGATTGAGTCGTACCATTTCTAAACAGTTACATCAATTGGAATATTTTTTGAGGAAATGCTTGTTAAAAACTGCGCTACAAATCATGAAATGAGGTCAGAGAGTATTGTTCTATCATGCAGTCTCAAATCACACATATTTGATCTATACGATCAAATTTTTTCTAACGTTAGCCACAGTGACATCTACCATCGAGTAGCGTTACTATTCTCTGAAACTATAGCTGCTTTCAGCACCCAAATACACATAGACACATCACGGTAGGTATGCATGCATAGCTCTATTTCCGGCACCTGTGACACAAACCGAGTTGGCAACAGCACTGCTCTTATTTCACTAAGGACAAATATACAAAAGTCAAATCTTTGTCATCAGTTAAATTTAACCGAGGATCAAATGCGGTATTTCATTGAAAAGTGTATTGGCAAAACTACAAAACTATTTTGCAATATTCAGTTCATAGTCGTTATGAATATTGACACGCTATCACGTCACTATAATAAATTCAATGTCGTTTTGTGTTCTTTTGTCTGGCTTAAAATTTTCCATTTCATGTCTTTGAAGACAGCAGAAATGCAGAAATCCATTTTAGTTAGTACCGTATTACGTCTACCTGTCTAGTCGTGTCTGCGTTCAATAGGTGTCGAGTTGTTTTTTGTCCTGACTGACTGACTGACATATAGACATCGCATAAACGCTTGGCCATAGAGACTTGAAATTATTCGGATATAATTTAAGTGCGTAGGAAGATATTAAGAAAGGAATTTCCAAAATTCACCCTTAACGGGTTCAGCGGGGGTTGATGTTTGTACAATGTAGTATAATAGCTCATATACTGAGTTATTTAAAAATTGATTCATTTTATTGCCGCTCAGTAGGTAGGTATAATATCAATACTAGTTAACATGACCAATTTTACCTTTGGTGTCAGTGAATAATTAGCTACTCTACCAATATTAAATTATTATTTTCAACTATATTAAACAATGTAGGTAAGTGCAAAAATGATCATGTTTACTCGCATTCAGCTTGTAGAGAGACAACACCTGTTTCGTTTCAGCGTTCGCTACACTCCAGGTCACCCTGGTGATTGAGATAATGAACTTTCAGTCTATAATGTCAAGTCTGGTATTTTTCCATTCCACTGTTCTCTGCAAGTCTACTCTTGAAAAAGATTAACCAAGTTTTATATTGTTTTGAGTTAAACTGCGGGTACCCTGAAAATTTTAAATCTCTACGAAAAGGCTGTGCGTTGTCTATATTTCAGTCGACGACTTTTTGATCACCTTTGCACGGTAGATATCCCTTCATATTTGTTAGTACCATGTAGTATCGACTAAAAATTCTTTCAGGATATTAATGGGGGTAGTCTACAAATACATATAACATTTGGCACATACTCCATTTTACAAAACATGATACCTGTAAGAAATTATTGTCTACAGACGACATATTTTTAATATTACATGCTCTATACATATACAACATTAAAATGCTAATCTCATACCTACATGACTAATTGAATTCTTTAACATAATTTGTCGGTGTCATACTTAATATACAATATAGACGAGATATTAAATCTAGGACGACACGATTAGAAAGTTACTTTGTTCTAGAGATGGCTATTTGGTTTTAAATGTAATCTGTCTATAAAGCGATTTCATTAGAGGTCACCTCACACCACAATAGTCATTTGTACATCTTTTCTGAGAAATCAGCGGATCTGTGACTCTTTTACCAAGGTATTTAAACCTATTAAGAATTATCAATTATCTCTACTTTTATACGAGAAGAATGTTAACTTATACTGTCACGTATGGAATACCAACTACTGCAAAATGTAGGTATGCATCAATTGTAATATATGGACGTACCTCTTACTACCCCCCTTAGACTTCTAAAACTTCTGGAAACCAAAATATCAATTTAACATGCGTCTGGACGTCTGTGCCATTCGACCACTTCGAAGCGATAATTGGTACCATGTGGTTCACAGAGTAGATTTTTATTCAAAAAATAGATTAGACGGACGACGCGACGCTTCGGCGCCACATGTAACTTTGGCACAAGGCGCACTGTTTGCGAGAAACGAACATCTTCGCATCTGTTTCATTAAATAGACGCTTCAGTCGTGGACCAATTCCCTACTCACTAGCTGTGGGAAAAGGTGATAACCAATTTCAAAACGTCGCCATTAATTCTATCTCAAATTTTCCTCCAAAATGATTTTTGGTACGAAAACTAGATTCGTGGTACTGATATTTGATATCAAAGAAGTGTTCAGTGAATCATTAATTAATGTGCTCCTAAAAGACAGAAAGACGATTTTGTAAAGTGTTATCAAAGGTTTTTCATTCGTACAGTATTTCATTGTGATAAAACGTAGATTTTAAAGTACAAAAGCAAAAGCGCTATTTTTATATTGAATCCAAGGTTTAGATGAGTTTGTAAAAGTGTTTATAGACGTTGACGAAAGACAGTATACTTTATTTGCGTAGTAAATTATGTCGGGGCTTAAAAAATGCATCAGCCAAGTGTCTATGTTGATGACTGGCAAGCCAATTAATTCATCAGAGTCTGCTTGGAGCGAGGAGTTACAGAAGTGAGTAAAATTTTGAGTCTTAGGTTTCTTTTAAACCATAAAAAACTACACATAATCTGCACATGACATTGTACAATGCAACGACAAAGTTGTCTCCACTTTGTCGTTGCATTGTAGTAAAAGACTTTTTCTGAAGGTTTGAGTTACGACAAATTTTCTGCGCAGATTTGAGATCCAACGCAAGCAAACCCGCGATCTCTATACAGATAAGTGTCCAGTACAAATATTTGGCATCTGTGTATACGTTAATTGCTTTATGTCTCCGTTCTCAGAATCGTACTTCTATAGCCAACTTTCTAGAGGACGCTGACTTTTGGACTTCCATTGTTATTATTATGGTTTACTTGAAGCATATATTTAAAGTATGTATCATATGTTTTTAGGCAGCTAGTTATTTTTTAGGCACTGAATATTCTGTATTATGTAGGAAGAAACTGTGAAATTCGCGATGGTTTAAACGGTAAATGGTGACCTTTCATTTATTTCTGAATCTTCGTCTGAGCTGTCAATTTGAATAAGCTTGTTTCTTTCAGCTGAGTTCCTTGGCGTCTGTGTCATGACGTCATCCTGCTGAAGTGAGTGGTTCTTGTAAACATAGATATTATACAATAATGATATACCTTTCATATAAAACTTTATGTATATAGTTGTCTATGTCTACAGTTTAAATCAATTAAAGAGTTATTTAGTATTTTTTTTTATGTAACTGGTGGTTAGTTTTACACAATTGTCATCTACCTCCAAACTAAGCATAGCTTGTGCTATTGGAACCAGATGAGTGATCGAATACTCATATTAGTTTTTTGAATACATACTTAGAATACACTATTATATCGAGATAGAGAACAAACATATATGTTCATTACACCAACTTTTGTCCTCGGTTGGGATCTAACCTACAACCTACAATACAGAAACTATTAAATACTGTGGTGATATAATATCTCTATAAAAAAGCCAACTGTACCTTGTTCTGAGGAACACAGTATTATAACTGAAATACCCTCATGGTACCTTTGGTATTGATTAGTCATAGGTACTAACAGTTTCAATCTTCTACCACTCGAGTATTAAGTGCCAATTCATTGAACAAAGTAACTGCCTTTTACTTTACTACGAGTAATAGCCTATCTATACTAATTATAAGAATCTTTGTCCTGGCTGATTGACTGACATATGGGCAACGTACAGCCTAAACCACTGGTTATAGACTTGAAATTTTCTGGGTATATTCGTCTTGGTGCGTAGAAGTGTACTAAGAAAAGAATTCCCGTAATTCAATATAAAAAGGTACAGCGGGATTTGAAGTTTGTGTGAAATGAACTTCACGTGGGCGAAGTCGCGTGCGTTTCGCTAGTCAACTAATAAACCTAATAGTTTAATCATGTTTTGTTTCTTTCGATCTAATTTAAAACTTCCTGTTAATGCAAAACACAGTTAACTATTAAAATTTAAATTGTCGTATTTATTAGTATCAGGATACCCTTGACAAAAATGCCTTAAAATCTGGTTCTAAGGATAAAAAAACTACAGAATCATTTAAGAAATACAAATTTTTGCAACATTTCTTTGTCGCTTACAGCCAAGCTTTCTATTAATTTCTATTTATCAAGCAATTTAACGTAAAACTATAAATTTATCAATTCCTTTAGCGTTCCTCCCTTTTAAGGGCTTGGCACGGAACTTAAGAAATAAGTTTCTAATCTGCTATTGCGTTTCGACGATTTGACAAGAATCAATTAACTAGCTACAACATAAACCTTAATTGCTCGAACCGCACGGTTTCCATGTCTTGTGGTTTATCTTGGAAATTGATAATTACGTACAGGAAAGCACGACTCAAAAGCGCCTTTAGACTTAGCTAGTTAGACACACTATGCCTTACGGTTGCCACTATGTATTTGTCTATGTGTCTTCTCGATTTCAGCTAATGGAAGGTCAGATTTGTGTAGCACTCTTTCGATTAATACTTACGTTCTGTAGCGAATTATAGACGTAGATTTATGGTTGGTTTTAAATACATCCAATCATTTGATACGCGGAAATTGTAATTTCAATTAATAACAAGCAAGCTTATTGCTTTCATGCTCTCTGAAATCCCGAAACTTATTATGCAGTAATTTTAGCAAATAATTTCCTCATAAAAACTTATACCCAACTTAGCTACAACTACAATACTTAGCATAAATTCAAGATTCTTTAAGGATATCTAAAGGGAGTAGTCAGAGATACGTCCAGATAGTACATTTGGTATGTACCCACATACGTGACAGGTTGCAAGTCCATCGCCGCTGCTAGAATACTAACTGGTTTCCTCACGATGTTTTCCTTCACCGTTTGAGAGCACAGGCATTGCGCACATATTTTTTTCGTACAGAAAAACCTATTTGTGCACGACTGGATTTGAATCCACGACTTTAGGATCAGAAGGTGGGGTCACTACCACGAGACCACCGGTGCTTTCGCGGTATTTTCGGTGCGGAGTTTATAAGTACCAGTGCAAAAAACCAATTTACTTTATTTATTGTACAGCTTACATCAAAAACCCTGACCAGACTCTCCAATATCTCGTAAATAAGAGCCTATGTAAAAAAAACGTTTTTACGATGTTTAAAATCATCTTTACTACAGAAATATATACACTAGTGAAGCTTTTAACGCAATATAGTGTGGAGTGGACACTTTATTACTGAAGTGATAAAAGGTTCACTTTACTCGTAAATACAATAAACACTAGAATCACTTAAAACCATTAGAATTAATGGGAAAACCCTTGAGTATCTAGGTAACCGGGCTTTATTAGATTAATAGATAAAATACACACAAGATAGCCATTTAGGTACAATGTTGTTTATCATTATTGATATTGTTGGCATATCGCTCTGACGAAGCACTACCCTGCGTTCACTAACCTGAGACATACTGGTTATAAGGCTCATGTGCCTGTAATTTCACCGACACCCACACCTTTCAAACCGGAACACAGCAATGCGAGCATCACTGCTTTGCGGCAGAAATAGGTACGGTGGTAGTACTTCCCCGGACGAGCCCTTTCTCAAAGAGCTCTACTACTACTTATCATTTCTTACTCTTTTCATGAGTTAGTGGTATAGCAACTGAAAATACAAATAGCAAGTGCGTAAAACTGTTTATACAGAACATGCATAACGATACACCGCAGACACGACACTGTAGAAGATTTTTTGAATAGAAAGGTAGGCCTACTCCTAAAAACGATAAACGAAGTTTAGTATTATCGTTTTGAGTTACACTGCGCGGTATGCCAGGTAGCGACAATTTGTCCGTGGAATGGATTACTAAGGCCCCGCAGTGTAACTTAAAACGACAATATGAAATTTTGTTTATCGTTATCAATAGTAGACCGGCAGACTTTAGAATTACTGTCGAAATTTCTTGATGAGGAGTAAAAGAGTTTGTCTTTTACACCCTGTGTAAATTATAATTACAAAAACAAGTTAATTATTTGAAAGGATTATTCACATAACTTAGTATGCTACTGCCGGATTGGATATTAATCAGTTTACGAACATAAATAGCTATAAAAACAAACAAAGGCATATTCCACTTGAATATGATTAATGATAAAAACAAACAACGATCCCAACTGCTTATCGGAAAAAAACAACTGTCTGTTTGAAATGATGACGTTATTTGCAAGCAATTCACGGGAAATGATAAATCAATTACAGTAATTATATACAGATTGAGAATCTCACACTACATACAGAAAAAACAGAGGGGTAACCGTGAGTTCGATAGTTTGTTTGCCTAATTATCTGTACCGTGAGCTCAGTCTGAACAGGCACGAAGAGACCCGAACAAAGATACGAGAGCTACGAGAGATACGAGAGATTTCTTACTGTATCCGTTGCTATCATGCATGATAGCAACGGTATTTTTGGCGTAATTTTTGTCAGGTTTTGCAAACTAAACCGTGCTATAAGAGCTCACAATAGAGAGGCAGAACCCTAAAATATGTATAAGATTTCTAAGAATATAAACTTAGAAATCTTATACATATTCTACTCTGAAATTTATTTCACCGTGAAAATGAACACAAGATTGAAAAAGAAAATAGAAATTAAAAATAAAGTCATCAAAATAAACTGTTTGAAATTAGTGTTCATTGTAGTGGGCGGCACATATCATAAATTCGTTTCTGGTGCTATTTAATTTGAATGATACAATTAAGATTCTTTGAATAATTATTTTGGTAGATATCATCATCATCATCAACAGCCTGTAGAAGTCCACTGCTGGACATAGGCCTCCCCCATACGTTTCCAGGAAGAATTATTTGGAGCTTTTTCCATCCATCGACTTCCCGCGGTCTAACAATCTCATCAGTCCATCGGGTATGAGGACATAATACGCTTCGTGTTTCGGTTCATGGTCGCCATTCGAGAACCTTCCCAGCGGTTATCGGTTTTTACGATATACTTACTGCTAAATGCTATTTTCTAATAACTGAATTTCATAATATTGTATAGGACTAGAAAATAGGTATGTAAAATATTCCATACATTTATAATGACGCAAATAAACAAATAGTAAAAAACTTTACAGATCGTTTACTCACTCTAGATTACTCTATGGCGTAATGAAATGTGCGTACGGCTTTCATTATTTTTTGTTTATGTTTAGTAGTAGGTAATAAGGCTCTTTGTGAAGGGCTTGACTAAGGAAGTATTACCACTATGCCTATTTCTGCCACCAAGCAACGTGTCTATGTTCCATTTTGACGCCTTGTGCGTGCCGGTGAAATTACAGGCGCATGAGGGTTAACACATGTAAGCACTAGTTTAATGGACGCAGGACAGTGCGTCGGTCGTAGGGAACGTTCTTGACGTTGCGTGACCTGCGAGGTAATTTTTTGATGATGGTAACCACTTAATATCAGGTGGGTCATCTTCTAGCTCCGTCAATAAGACTAAAAAAACAGTGAAAACAATATCATGTTCGTAATAGTGTGTCCACTTAACATCTGCGAGACTGAAAACCCGCGTGGGCTCAGTTAGTTTACTAAACATCTTTACACAAAGAACTAGATACAAACGAGAGTTGTTTCTTTTCCAGATACCGTCAAGCCCGATACGCAGCTCGACGCGTCCGAAAACGCGTCATCTTTAAACATGGAGACTGCAATGTCGTCCAATGGAACGTGGCCAAGCGCAGACGCCGATACCTTCAGGACATCTTCACGACCCTTGTGGACGCGCAGTGGCGCTGGACGCTACTCGTGTTCGCTTTATCCTTCATCCTCTCATGGCTACTCTTTGCACTCCTCTGGTGGCTCATCATCTTCACCCATGGAGACTTAAATCCCGCGGAACAAGGCGAGAACTTCATACCCTGCCTGAGCAACGTTAACACCTTCACCGGCTGCTTCCTTTTCTCCGTGGAAACACAGCACACGATCGGCTACGGATCCAGGACAACGACCGAGGAGTGCCCAGAAGCCATATTCATAATGTGTCTTCAGAGCATCGTCGGTGTGTTCATCCAGGCATTCATGGTATGCAATCTATGTTTTATGTTGTTACCGCAATATTTCACTATTGTTTGCTCGTTGTTAATGAAACACTCTGTACTTAACTGCCAAGAACAATAATGACCAATAAATCTTCTTGACGCTGACCCTAAGCAAAAACAACTGCTAGTCTATACACATGTGTAAAAATCATTCTCGGTGTAGGTATCTATTTTTATGGCAAAAGGTAAAAGGGTTATTACACCGCGTCAGAGTATAAAAAAAACTTCCTGCTTCAAAGCTAATAAGATAAGTTTATTAATATGAATTTGGCTATTGGCCAAAAGTATTAACGTAACGAATTCTCTAAGCATATATCCAGCCAGATGTGCTCTCGAAATAATTAAGAATTAATGCCACTACGGTTTTATTGATATTTTATTATACTCATCGTTAAGGTGAGATTACGTCTATGCATAAGAAGATAAATCTAGTTATGTGTTTTGTGAGTCATTTGTCATTGACGTTATTAGCAGTATTTCTTATACCTATGACAAAACATAGCACAGAAGGGTTCTTCTCTGTATTTATAAAATCCTTACGTTACTGACTGACTGACTGACTTAGAGTCCAAAGAGTATGAAATTTGAGTGGCTTCATGTTGTAGTGTAAGGGTGTACTAAGAAAGGAATTTTCAGCGAAGTCGCACGGGATTCTAAACGACAGAATCGCATAACATTTGTTTTAATTTTAGGTGGGTATCGTATTTGCAAAGATGTCTAGACCAAAAAAACGCACACAGACCCTGCTGTATTCCCGGAACTCTGTTATCTGTTTACGAGATGGCCAACTATGTCTCATGTTCAGAGTGGGTGATATGAGAAAATCACATATCGTCGAGGCCCATATTAGAGCACAAATTATCCGCCGCAAGGTATATTTCTCCACCAAAACCGGAGACTGGTTAGTGATTGGGGATTTCAGTCAGCACGCTTGAGTCTAACGTTGTATTGCACTGACTCCTCTCTCTAACTTGGAGCCAATGTCTGTCAATCCCAAGGTTGACAGAATTTGGCTCCCAAAGTTTTGGAACATTATTTCAAAACGAGTTTCTCTTGTCCATAGGTGGGTCTTATATTTGCGAAACTGGCGCGCGCCAAAAAGCGTAATACTACGCTTCTCTTCTCGAGGAGTGCTGTGATCTGTCTCAGAGACGGCGAGTACTGCCTTTTGTTTCGCGTTGGAGATATCCGCAAGTCCCACATATTGGAAGCCCATGTCCGAGCCCAATTAATACGAAAGAAGGTATCTACTTTTATATGTAGTACTAAGTATTGTTGTGTTTTCACTGTCTAACATTGTATCTACATTTTTTTTAATTTACAAGCTTATTTAAGACCCACGTATGGACATAGCATGCATGACACTTGCACAATGTAACAGCTTATAACCCTTTGGATATATATAAATCTTCTTATTGTTTTTCTGCAATTTCTTTTTATTTTAGTTTCCTTGACTGACCCTACTAAAATATTATACAAATACGAACAAAGGTTCTTGACGTAGCTGTGATGTAAATGTGTTTTGTTTTCATAAACTGTATCAAGAACCATGGTTTGATAACCTTCTTTTGTTTACGTAATCCTTTGTATATCCAGTAACATAAACATTAGTCTGCTTTTAGCAACTTGCATGATAGCCAGTATAAATAGCTATATAAACAGCCCGAAATGACTTTGAATTATCGTTTATCCAATTGTTTTGTTCTGGTCAATTAATTTTTTATCAATTATTTTTGAGGCGCTGTAAACAATAATAATGAGATGTTCAAAGTCATTTTTTTGTAAAACTGTCTGTGGAATAATATTAGAACGTATATATTTACCGCTTATCAAAAAGTAACTCAAAACATCCCATTAACCTAGTTTTAGAGTCGGGCAAGGATTCTACGAGTTTGCTTGTCTTATCCATTCATGCTATCTAGTGTGGTTAAAATCGAGTTTCTCAAAAGTGATCTGAATTTTCTGTCACCATTCTATAGCCAGATACTTAACAAAACCTCTTACCGATTTACAGATCACGCGCGAGGGTGAAATGCTACCGTTCTACCAGCAAGAGTTGAAAGTAGGAGCCGACGGTGAGGAAGACAGACTGATGTTTATCTGGCCAATGACCATTGTCCACAAGATCAACGAGAGGTCTCCGCTTTACAACCTGTCTGCTTCTGATATGCTGAAGGAGCGGTTTGAGATTGTCGTCATGTTGGGTAAGTTTCACTTAAGCATTTCTCACCGAGACTTGCTTGAACGGACGTGATTGAAAAAACACACGTAATTTCGTAGAAATAAATTGTGCCACAAGGTGCAAAATGTGAGAAAAAAGCAGTATTTTGACGATTATACAAAAAAGAATTTAAAACCCATCACACACTAAAGAAAAACTTTTTTCTAAATATTGGAGAAAGAAACATATAAAACAAGTTTAGAAACTGCCGAAGTTGAAGCATAGGTCGAAAACAGTTTTCACTACGATTTTTTTATTCATATATTTAAATAAACATATATAATTTTCTATGAACTGGACCGGAAATAATACCTTGGCGGGCTACCTTTGTCTATAAATAATCGATATTCTTTGGTTTTTGAGTTCTGTAGACTATTCGTAAAATCACGTACCTTTGTTTTGTAGCTGTCATTTTGTAGCTCTAGCACCTAGTCGTGTTTGTCGTCAAACTCTGTTATGGCTTCCTACCTCAAACTGTTTACCATCAATGATGTTTAGATCAACGTGATAGTGGTACTATATTCGTCCTATCGCCGCATCGGACGGCACGAGACGCCAGTCAGTACCACATGTTTTGGCACTGCGTTGACATAGAGTTGGTAGCTTGCCCTGAACTTTACCTAAGCCCTGAACAATGTGACACTATTCGCTTATGTCAGGCATTTTTGAAGATTACGTCTTGGACTACCACCTGTTCAAAAGAATATTTTCTAAAACACCGTGATTTTACATCATACTTTTTGGTGCAGTCATATTTTTATGATTATTATAAAAATTATGTGGGCATGTACCAAATATTGTATTTGGATGTACCTCTGACTACCCCTATTGAATATCCTCAAAAAACCTCTGAGATCTGAGGGGATATAACAGGCCTAGATCGTAAAGTTGTGATGTTTCATTTTATTTATTACAAAAACAGCAAAAATAGCCTGCGTTTGTAGTTCCGTAGAAACACTATCATGGGTGTATTTTAATGTTTATAGGCCCATTTATTGAATGAATCTTAAACCTCTTGGTGGTAACGAACAAACTATAATTTCTCTGTGTGATTTTTGAAGGAATGGATTTGGATGAGAATTAAATAAAATTACCATGGATTCCAGAAAAGTCAGGCCTGAACCAAATTACAAGCTTAATTATTCTTTTGTGATTTCAGAGGGTGTTATCGAGTCCACCGGTATGACAGCACAAGCTCGAAGCAGCTTCCTGCCCTCGGAAATACTTTGGGGTCACCGATTCGAGACTATGGTTTCCTTTAGAAAGGACACCGGAGAATATGAGGTAAGCATATTTTAGAAACTAACTAACTAATTACTCAAGAGGTATTAGGTCTTATACACAAGCTCTAAGTCGCACAACGGGCTATGGAGAGAGCGATGCTGGGAGTTTCACTGCGAGATAGAATCAAAAATGAGGGAATCCATAGAAGGATCACCACGAACCAGAAGACGAAGCGTAAGACGTCCTCTTACCCGATGGACTGACGATATTGTTAGGATTGTGGGAAGTCGATGGATGGAAAAGGCTCAGGTTTAGTCAGCCTAATCCACAGGAAAGACATGGTCGATACATGCGGAGCTGATTAAGCCACAGGTTTCACCACGATGTTTTCCTTCACCGTTTGAGCATATCCATAATAAACTACTTATCAAACTTTAAAGTAGTTTAGAGAGATGAAAACCTTTTTGTGGACATTATTATTTGCTAAGAGCGACCTCTTTTGGTGTAGATAAGAAACATGACGATATTTTTATTTCAATGCTAATGATTTTTTCGTTTCGTAGTACCTAGTTGAAAAGCAATTAGGTAGGTATGTAAGCAATAGCTGAGATCTTTTATTTTATTTTGTAATCTTAGGAAAACTTACAGCTAGTTATTTAATTATTTAATATGTACAAAAATATGAAGTATGATGAAGGCCAATAACTAGTTTCTACAAATAATTAAAAAGATAACATACATAAAAGGCGAGGTAGACGAGATACACGAATTTACGAAATTTAAATAAAAAACTAAAATACCTATATTATTATAAATATGACTATACAAAAAAATATTGTTTTCTCAGAAGAACTGTTGAATAAATCAGTGTCAATCTCTTGCGATAGGTACAGCATTTTGAATTAATTGTCGTAGTTATTCTATTCGTCAATAACCAATAAGTTATTGCGACTACTACTATAGAAAGATCAGTTGAGGAAGTAGGAAAATTAAACGTAGGTACTGTATTCAAGAATTTACGTAATTATTATTTATTCAGCGTTGTGCATTAATTAAGATTTTATTTATTAACCTCATCGTATTCATGAACTCCTACCCGATAGTCTGACGACATTGTTAAGATGACGGGAAGTCGTTGGATGGAAAGGGCTCCAAAATCGTTCTTTCTGGAAACGTATGGGGGAGGCCTTAGTCCAGCAGTGGACTTCTACAGACTGTTGATGGATTCATGAACAACATTATTTGATTGCATGTAACATATAGAGAAAAAATATAGAACATAGAAATTGTATGTATGTTTGGTAAGTGTCTGTCGGCTTAGTGGTTTGTACTCAACGTACGTCCTGTTTGATTCGTACGTACGTTCCTAACGAACGTGCTAGATGATGGTAACCATTTAACATTTGCTTGTGCCGTCAGTAAGTCGTACGAAAACTTCCGTTAGTAGGTACAAAAAAATGTTCTAAACAATGTTATCTGTCAGGCACGACATCAGAGGTAATTTTGGCGTCGTTTTTGACAGTTTACAATCGTATTCTATGAACTCAGGGTGGGAGCTGATCAATGAATATTTAACAATATTTTAAGTAAACACGAATACATATTGATAGAAATTCATTTGCATAAATCATTTCAGGTTGACTACACAAAATTCAATAACACCTACGAAGTTGACACACCGTTATGCTCGGCGAAGCAGCTGGACGAATTAAGAGCGACGGTGTCTACATCGCAGAAACTAGGTACAATACATATTTAAACCTCTTCCACCCACTGTTCTGCTTTTAGAACAAGCAGACTTTTATCTAGCCGGTTTCTCTTAATTATTGCCTATAACAAAGACTGCAGTCAAAGTTATGTAGTATCAATATTTAAAAATACAAAACCACAGACTATCGCAACGTCACGTGATTTATTGTCAGTATACCAATACTACGATTGTAGAAATATAATCGTTTGTTGAGAATGAATATTCTTGAAGGCCTTAGATTTCCTCCATAATTTACTAAACAAAATCATTATATTATTAAAATATTAAAACAATCACATACATAGTCCTAACCCCACACTAGTTTTCTTGTTTCAAGGGTAACCTCAGACCCAGATCAAATACTTACTGATTATACAAAGACAAATGTCCTGCAGTGGGGATCGAACTCGCGTTATTGAGCATGAAACTATTGTTGTTACCAACTGCTATCTCATCTTGTTTTTTTTTAAATCAGCTTATACTTTATTTATAGCGCTCAATTGCGAGAAAGACCCATGGCAACGCTTTCTTTGCGTGTTAGCCTTAGTAGCAGAATCCCAAGAAGAGTATGAGTGAAATGATAGTAGCTTTTATGTAAGTCCGAGTCGCCAGGTCCCCGCATGCATTGTCGTTTGCGTGACGTTCGTTGTACACGAATCATTTACAAAAACTCGTTTCTCACTCACTGGCCTGTTATAAATTATTCTTGTTGTTTCATTTAAAATTTTCCTTTTCACACTCTCGAAGACTCACTTGCATTCAATGTTACCGACCACACTGATACTTTCACTTTTAATTTATTTTGATGTTGTTATTGCTATGTAGTTTGGGGAACCGGAACCGGTATAGGTCCTGTTTTCAGAACGACTAAAATCAAACCAAATTAAACCTTACTCTTTGTGTTGCAGATCGTATGCTCGGCACCATTCCCAAATCATTCTCCAACGATACTCTGGACTTAAGTTCTGTGGACTCCATGTCTTTAGACGAACACATTGAAATCAAGATTCCAGAGTCAAGAGCTAGAGAGAACCGCTTGATGGCACAAAACAACTTCGTCCAACATATTAACGAGAAGTCACGGAATTCCAGCCACTGCCATTTATCCGTCGAGAATGGCCAAGAACTACTTCAGAAACTTCATGACCATGTAGAAAAGAATACAGAGAGGGAAGGAAAGGAAGGGAGGGAGGGAAAAGAAGGAAGAGAAGGACATATTCATAGGAGTCATAGTCACGCTAGTATGAAGAAGCATTCGCTGATGCCGAACGGTGTTGGCCATTCCGTAAACGGTCATGAACATAGAGATGAACATCATAGTAGAATCAAAAAGTAAGTTTAAGATTAAGCCGGTCATGTTTTTAAGAGGGGTTGACCATTTTAAAAAACAATATTAACTGCTGACTATCGTTCTATGAAGATCACTTTTTTCACAACTTGCTGATGGAACAAGCTGATGACCCACCTAATGTTAAGTAGTTACCATAGCCTATAACAAAGTATTGTCTCGTAGGTCATACGCGTTAGAAACGTGCCCTACGATGCAATACTCAGCATCCATCAACCTGAAGCATACAAGTGTTAAGCTTCATGTACCAGTAATTTCACCGGCACTCATGCGAAGGGCATGAGTGCAAAACCGAAACACAGCAAACAGCTTAACGGCAGAAATAAGCATGGTGGTAGTACTTCCCGGTTAAATTACATTTCTAGTTGCATATTTTAATATCTTTAAACCTAATTTTCAGGTCCCCCAGTGACCATTATTTAGACAAACCCGTGATACCAATTCTGGTGACAACATCACCAGCTCAAGAGCCCGCTTGACCCCTCTACGAACACAACCCGCCAGCGATAAAACCAAGGAGACCATACGTGAGGTTCTCTTGCAGTGACGATGAGATCGACAATATCGACGTCACTAAATATGAATTGTAGAATATAATCTCCTCCTGCACGACCACGTCATTCGACAGACAATTTTGCCAATAGCAAGCTTTTAGTAAATAGTTTTTAGTCAAGTCAGTCCAATTCTGTCAAGTCGAGCTGTTGGTGTTGAATGAAAAGATGCCGTTTTTATTCAAATCCTAGGGAAACATTTCCATTCAAATTAGAATACCAAAATACACTTTCATTTTCGTTGCTTACACATTGCGCTAAGTTCACAGGAAATGTTGGCTAAAATGCCACCGAAATTATATAGCAGAACTTAAAATAACACTAGAAAAGTAATTAGAATTAAAAACCTGTGTTGCTTCCAAAGATGAAAACGAATTTTGTAAAATACAAATAGTTAATAGAACTGACGTTTGTAAATCTTACAATGCCGTCAATATGACTTTTCACAGGTGCATTATTGCGTGTGATTTTTTGCTATAGTGACGTATTTGCGTTTAGTACAAGTACATTGTAAAAGAATACAGTAAGTAGCAATATATACGATTAAATACGTCTTATAATACAAAATAGATAACGCGTATCACACCTTTGTAGCTTAACCTAGGGTTTAGACAAAAAGAAACTCGAAGGTTGGTAAATAATAAAAGCGCTTATTTGGTTAAAACTGATAAAATAGCACTCTAAAGACAAAATTTAATAACAATTGAAAACTATTAGGAAACAAATTGAAGAGTGAGGTAGACGTTCTGAAGTTACATCGTGGCCTAAGGAAGAACAAAACAACGTGGAAAATCTCCTCTTAGATAATTTATAGAATGTAGCAGTAGAGTACTTAATAAATATTATATTTTATGTAAGAACCGCTGTCACGAAATGGGAATGGGAGAAATAAAAACGGTGATGCACTTTACAATATAAATAACAGGAATCTTAAACTGCTATGTTAAAACATCAAAACAAAAACTATCCTCTGTTCAATACTTTTTCAATATTTTATTGACAGGCCTCACTACTTGGTTAGTAGTAGCTTTAACTTCTGCGCTGTAGATTGTGGATTCGATTATCACCAAGAACAGACATTTGAGCATAGATAAAATTTGTTCTCTGTCTGGGGTTATATTCTATTCTAAATATTTACTAAAAAACCGTATATAATTATTCTATCAGTCATCTGGTTCCTATAGTACAAGCTTTTTTTAATACATTATATTTATTGAATATCTATCTAAAATATTTAAAATCCTCTATTTAAGATGGTAAGGAAGATAAATCGCCTAGTTATACTAAAACTAAACGATACAAACGTTATCAGAAGTTAAATTTCCATTCCCATTTCGGTTTCGGGGTATATTATTTTCGGATTGGTTAGCGTTTCTGTATGACATTGGCCAGCAAAGTACTTATTTAAATTATACAAAAACACCTCTAATATTCCGTTCAGAATGAAAAACCAGAAATTAATCCTACAAGTTTATATTTATGTATTTTTTATTATATTGTTTACTTTAATCAAACACCGTTACATTACAGATTCATCTTTATCGTACATTAAAATATAGTTGTTAGTATACCTTAATATATGTTTTAGTAAAATTTGACAAAAATTATCTACTATATCTTCTACTTCATAAAGATGTACCAGATAGGATTGTATTTAGACAATTATATTATGTATTTAGTTGTTTTACTAGTGAAATTAGTTGGCGGGGACGCTGCTTGTAGCGTAACAAAATTGACAAAAAGGCTTTAAAATTTTCCTATGCAGTCCCTGATTTATTTATAAGAAATAATATTAAGGCTTATAGCTTTAGTAGCAAAATAATTCATATTTGCTTTATTTTCTTAAGTATATACATCATATAATATTATGAATATTAAAAGCTTTCTCCAAAATATTGCTGATATGAATTAATTTGCAGCGAAATATTTCTGTCAATAGTTAAACTAGAGATAGATAAGAAAAAATATGGAGTTTAATATGTATCCCATTCATTCGAATTTAATTCAAGATTATGTTAAGACCCCTGTGGTAAAAATCTGTCACGAGACGTGACGTGTATAATGCTTATAGCATTACTAAGAACATAATTACTACGTCGGATAAAATCCAAACAAATTTGCAAGTACAAATACGCTCTTTATGTACTTAATAATAAATTTTATGTATTGATTTAAATGTACAACATAATATTATAATGTTTATACTTTGATAAGCTTGCAGTAAATAATAATTTTAGGCCATTGTAAAAGCAAAAATTTTATCAAAATAATGCATGTTCTAGACAGCTTTGTCTACTGAAATATTAAAAAAACTACTGTACAATCTGTCAAAGCTTAATTTTTGTCAGCACAGCTAATAAGTTGTTGCATATATTTATAAGTTTTTTTGTAAAAACAGGGGTCTAACCCGGCGCAGGCGCCGTTGTCTAATGTTAAAAGCCCATTACTTTTTTATTGCCCTGATAGTTATATCAGAATAAAATATTTTATTAAACTAATTGCCTTTTAATTTTCCTAAATTTAAAAGTTAAGATTGTATCATCGTATCATTGTCTAGAACTATACCATATACATAATATTGCATATATAAATATATATTTCGTTGATTTTCTAAGGTCATAATGATGTCACAGATTTTATCTTTATTTCATTAGTGATATTTATAGTTGTGATAGCTATTGCTACTCGTCAATAGATGGCGCTTACATACAATTAATGGCACAGAATTCAATGTTTGTATTACTTATTTAATATTATTCAATGTTTGTAATATTATTTATTAGTTCTGTGCAAAATAATATTAATTTCTCAAAGTTATTTTAACTTCCACTAATTTCTCTAGGTATTCAATACGACCCATATATTTTCAATTTAAAAAGCACAATTACTACAGTTATACAGAATTCCAACTAAGACTTTAACAAAATAGCAGGAACTTTTCCCTTACTTTTCTTCCTCTTTTGTTTATCGATCGCCTCTTCCTCTTCACTCGAAGATGTGTTGTCTTCAGGCACGTTGAAGAAGTCAGGAGGGTATTTTACAATAGAGGGTCGGTTGGTCAGACTGGCACGTCTGAGCGCATCGACTACCATTCTATCAGCTATGTTGACTAGAGGCGAAATGGGCACACCTTCAGAGTTTATTGATGAACGTAGGATTATGTCCTGAGCGAGTGGGGAGCTTCCTACGTAGCCTGGAAGTAGAAAGTTTAATGTTATTACCTTAGAATGACTCGCTGACTAAACGATGTGTCCATATTTTAAATTATATTGCACGGGAGTAGAGTAATTTTTTTCCAAACGGCTAGTTGGGTTAATTTGGTTACTTATAGATATATTCTGGCTCCAAGGAGGTTTTGCGGGTCAACTTCCTGTATCTCTATTAGTTTATGACAACTTAGCTACGCTAGATTTAAGAAATCACTATATAAGTGCAAACTCTAAACCAAAGTCGATTGTTTTGGTAATGAAAAGTATAGTTCGTATTTTTTTATTTAAGTAAGCAAAATAATACTAAAAAAGTTTCTAAGTACTTACAAATACAAAGGACCATTCACGAAAGCATTTAGAACATAAAACACATTGCTTGGACAACCACAGACAACACGTAGCCCACAAATTACCGATTGAATTGTTAGTTTACTTTTAATTTACAAAATACTGCCCTCAGTACTTCCTGCTCATTTTATCGAGTTTTATAAAGTCGCAAAACTAAGTTCCTAAGTTCAGTTAATCTTCGAGACAAGGTTAATAAATAACAGCGACTACGAACCGGAAGACAAAGCGTTGGACGCCCTCCTAGCCGATGGACTTATAAGTAGAAAATACCCAGAAAACCCGGAATAAATATTTGCTGATCGTACAAACATTTATCCCAAGGCGGGAATCGAACCCGCAACCACCTGCGTGGCAGGCGGACATTCGCCCGCCGCGCCACATCGGTCGTCATGATGGTTGAACTCTCGTGTATCTACTTATATTTAACTAGATAAATGCGCGTGACTTCGGTCGCGTAAAATTATTTTCATACAAACTTCGAATCCTGCTGAATCCGTTTAGAGACTTTCAAGAATTCCTTTCTTGGTACACCTTTGAGCACCAATGTGAATATACTTTGATAATTTCAAGTCTCTATGAGCAGCGAGTGAGTCAGTGGTTTAGGCTGTGCGTTGTCTATTGTATAAGCCAGTCACAACAGAGATTTTTATAATTGAGATTGTTTGGTGGTCTGATATTTGTTTGGGGTTCTGTATTGACTCACCAGTTCTGTTACACTTAAATCATTATCCAAAAAAATTATCGACTCCTTAATTTACAAACCACTCAAAACATCGAAAAAAATAAACAGCAAACAACAAAAGTAAACATATATAATTATTTACTTTCTTTCTGATACCCGTGCGACCTTGACATCGCTGTGGAAATAAGATAAAATGGAACCCCAAAGGCAACACAAATCAAACACGAATAAACGACACAACATTAATAATTATTCATTCAATATTTACATACAACACGAGACAATCACATGATTTGTGTAGGTACAATATAAGTATTAAATTATTTATATAGGTACCTATAAAGAATATCCGCCTGCGGCTTCATTCACGTAGTATGTACTTACCTAGGTAAAAGGAGCCTATATTCTAAGTTGTATTCTAATTCGGGAGATGAGTGTAAACAAGACAGACATTCACAAACTGTTGCATTTATAATTAAAGTGTGATATGGCAATGTAGAGAAACAGACAAATATTACCTACCGGTAACATTACTTAACAAAGAAAAATATGCGATTGTTTATGTATAGGCTTAAAATGGTTCTATATAAATTTATTATAAATAAAACGCTTACTGCAACAGTATACCTATTTACCTAAAATATTTATTGAAAATTGCTACTAATGCGTTATTGATATCACAAAGATTGCACAGCAATTTGTATCTAGCGACTAATATCTAAATATTTAACTAAATCTATGTATGTATACTTTATCATTCAAATATTTATAATATTTGTTTCGTATAATTAGTATACATAGAATGAAATTGAGATTGCTACATTATCTTTAAAATCTATCATGGCCACATTTCATGCAACTCATATATTTGTTACTAATACAATCGTTTAAATTAAATGTAATTTATTTAAATTAAAATGATATAATAATATCTTAAAATATTATTTAAACTGGAATGTTTGGCTTTGTACGAGTACAACCCTAGGTCTATTTTTTATTCTTCTATTATACCTACATGTTTGAGATTCTGCATCTGAAAACTGACTAGTGGCGGTTAGATTTTATTGAATCCAACTTAATCAACAATCTATTTTCTCTTTTTTCCCCTGTTCTTCGTGTTAGTTACAGTGTTCAAAAGAGTTTGGTCGGTTCTAAATTCAAATATGGTTGAATGAACCCTTGTAATTTTTCTAATGAGTGAACCTAGAAGACTGAACTTGATGGTGATGATTACTGCTGTCTGTGGAACATAGAGTTATTATATACTGTTTATATATAAATCACAGACATCACAAAACTTTAGTATCTTAAATCTCAGCAGTCTATTGGGTAAAATGTTAGCTGACAAAGAACAGACAATGACTGCCCAATTCAAAAATGTATCGATATTCGTTCTATAATATCGAAATGCGATATTATTTAAAGGGTGACAGTAAAGTCTCCGTCGACATCGCTGTGTTCTGTTTTGGGCTCGATGGTAGGAGGACGGTCTGGTATCGGCATCTTTAGCATCATCTGTGGCTCCGTGCTCTCTGTACGACATCACAAGACAAACACATTACACACACAATTAAAATATACTTGTCGATAAGACTTCAAAATAATGAGAAGGCGTAGTTTTATAACCCTTATCGTTATTTATCCTGAATCTATTATTTCATAAGTTTAAGAAATGCTATGATGAAATGATGAATCAGAGGAAACATCTCATTAGGTATGTCTCATATTAGTAGAGCCGTAAAGAACTCATCACGGGTTCATAAACAACTTGCTGTGTTCCGGTATGAGGATTGTGGGTGCCGATGAAATTACAGGCATATGAGCGTTAACGCCTTAGGCCTTACCTGTAGACTTCAAAACAGTGCATCTTAGGGCACGTTTCTAGCGAATGCGACCCAACATATAGTGCTTTGTTATTCGTTACGTGTTAGTACAATTGGCAATTGTTATAAAGCAGAGATGACCCATCGATAAACAGTAGTGAAAACGAAATTAAGCAATGTACAGGTACCGTCTATGACGCTTTTCACTTTAAAATGCATGCATTGTCATAAACAATAGATTTTATGACAATTCATGAATTTAAAAACAAAAGAATGCCGTTTAGAAAAAAAAAAAAACTGATCTCGCTCTGTCAATTGAAGACTTATCGCAAATGTTTAACTGTCCACTACCGAATATAGGCTAATTTAAAAACAGTTCATATAATATAACCATGCCATAGTTTTATAGAGCAAATAATAAGAATAATGCTGGACAATCCACACAGCATATAATAGTAACATGTGGCCGCAAATGGAGAAGTTTTCGTACTTTTTATATAATAAAATAGAATCTTGTTATAAAGCGTGATGTTTTTTTAAGGTAAGCACGAACTCTAGATGCGTGAAATCACTGTTTTTCAGTTTTAAGCTCGTGTGGACTGCGGAGTTCCGCGCGGTGCGTGGCGCTCTTAGTAACGGGTATAACACATCACACGCTGAAATCTCCGTGCAGAGATTTCATTATTTTAAGGCCGCCATAAAACTTGAATAACTTTGCCATTTGTTTAAGATATTCAAAACATTATAATGCGGCATTTTTATTTTTTCGTGATCTTGCAAATAAAATGTTCTGAAGTTTGGGAAATTTCTCCATTGTTACCCTATAAAATATAACTCCGTTATAAATTTAGATTGATCGACTATTACTAGCTTCTTACGATAACTTATAGTAGATGAAAAGGTCCTATTCCATATCAGGATCAAAGACAAGATTTAAGACAAAATACATGTCACGAACATACTCAATGGTAATCTTGAATTTCTTCTAAGGTTACACTTGCCTGCCTCATGATAAGACGCTATCAATCATTATACACACATTACACTTGATCTATTCACGCAAGATAATACTTTACACCGCTTGCGCCAATAAGCAGTCATTAATTACCAATAAATATATTCATTATCACGGAATAAGTAAGCTCATAATTAAATAAAAGATAGATCACGTTCATCGTAAATCTTATATAAACAAAAAATTTACCAACACAGAAATATATTTGCGCCATACATTTATCATCATATCATCCTGATTCAGTAAAAAGTATTTGTATATTTTTATTTTTTTAATATTTGAGGACATTTTTACACGACCTTATCTAGCCCTAAACTAGCTTGTACTATGGGAACCAGAAGACTGTTAGAGTACTTATATACTTTTTTAGTAAATACATACTTAGAATACAACTTAACACCCAGACACAGAAAAACCATCTATGTTCATCACACAAATGTTTGTTCTCGGTGGGGATTGAACCCACCACACACGCAGAAGGCAGGGCTACTACAAACTGAGCTGTGACGGCTGTCAAATTGTATTGATCGATATAAAATTACATTAATTCATATTTCTAGCTTGTAAACTAACATATTCGCTTAAACTGAAGTTATTAGGTATATTCTTCAACAAAACTTAAAAAAAGGAGCATAAAATATATTTTTTCTTGATCATAAAAGTATGGACATTTATTTACAAAGAAAATTATGACTAATACAAGTATTTATAATTGGTATGTACAAAATACATTTGAATTAGTTGAGCTATCTAAAGACCGTTGCAAACGATCTAAAGGTAGCTCAACTGATCATAAAATAATTACTCATCTTCTGTTGCATTACTATTTTTACCAGTTTGAATGACACAAGAGTGAAATAAATGAGTAGGTATAAAAATTATGTAATTAAATTATAAATAAATAAATACTTAGGTACAGTGAGACAAAACACCAACCGACATAACTGAATAAAACCTATATCAAATAACTCACTTCAAACTGGCAAACTTGTTAGTCGGATAACGGACAGATACCATAGAAAAGAGAAGACAAACTAGGATGCGTTTTCTGTCATCTTTGGAAGCAACATTGTATTTTCATTTTAATTGTTTTTATAGTGTTATTTTAAGTTCTGATGGGTAATTTTGGTGGTATTTTAACCATCATTACTTGAGGCCTTAGCACAAGTGTGAACAATTGAAATGAAAGTGTGTTATGTGGCATCCTGATTTGAACGAAAATGTTTCCTTTTGGTTTTGAAGAACAACGCCATCTTTTTCTTCAAAATCAATGACAGCCGACTTTACCTTTTTTACCTACTCGACTTGACTAAAAAGTATTTTATCAACCCACTTGGCATTGGCAAAATTGTCCGCAAGACGGACACAGGCCACAAAAAAAAAAAAAAGAAGACAGACTAATTTAACACTAGCAAAATTATTCATCGAAATGACAGGAGTAAAAGGGAAATAAGGAGAAGGAGAATAAAATTCCATGAGATGTTTGTGCTTTACTTTTTCTTAGCACCACTAAACCTGTCAGCTCTCAAACTTATATCGTTCTTAAGCGGTCTCAAAACAAATGTATCCTGTTTCTAAAAGGGGGAAACAAATTGGCAAAATGGTACATCCTGTATTTTCATTTCAATAACTGTCAGAATGGACAAGAAACTGTCGCTGGATTAAATGTTAAAGACATTTTCCCACGTCTAACATCCCTTTTATTTATAATGACCTGCCACCCCCTTGCTTTGCAATAGCTAAAATAGACCTTACCTAATTATTTCATTTAGGCTCTTTTTGCTTTAGCTATGTTATTTGAATTGGTGGAATAAATGTACCATTAACCTAGAATTAGTTATGCTTGCAAGTATTTAAAAAACTCAAACACATCTTTATGCATAGTGTTACCTATATTGTATTTTATGTATTTATTTACAAAAAAGCATATACGTATTCTAACAGTCATCTGGTTCCCATAGTACTAGCTATGCTTAGTTTGGGGTTAGATGATGTTGCATAAAAATGATAACAAATATATTTTAGGGCATATGACACACAAAAAACGTGGCTTTAATTGGTAAAATAATTTTCAAAATCGGTTCAGTAGATCTAAAATTCTCTCGTACAACCTCACAAACTTATTTTATTTTGACACGTGTTTGAAAACTCAATCCATTTATTCAAAAAACGTTGAACCATGCTTGGTGCAATCCACTCTTTAAAATTGGAATGTCAAATACAAAGGAATATTAAAATCAAAAGCACTAAGGAGTAGGTATTGATATCAACTTCGATGCAAATCACCCCCAAAATAACTTTTTACCCCTTTTTAACCCCGTTAGGCAATAATTTGCAATAAAATACAAAACACGCCTATTCTGATAGAATGTTTATGCAAAATTTGAAGTAGATTGGACCAAGGAATCACGTTGTCCCATACAAACTTTGCCCCCGTTTTTCACCCTCCTAATGGTCTATCGGATGCCTACGTTATACAAAGAACACATCCTCCAAGTTTCAAATCTTTACGATCAGTGGTTTAGGCTGTGCCGTCAGTCAGTCATTCAGAACAAAGTATTTTATTGGTATAGATTAAATATCAGCTACTTGTCTTTATATAGGACCCTACATGTGTTTTTATTCTAACTTCTGTTTACACTTCATGAGTTAGTAAGATATCGGAGGTATATTGTAGTTATATGAATGTGATACGCTTCATAAGAGATCTCGAGATTGTATTCTAACAAGGTATGAATAATAACTTTATGATAATATTTTATACAAGGTGTGAAAAGAACTAATAAACTCTTTTAAACAGGTGCTCAGTAAATATGCCTTTGCACGTAATATTTGATTACATAAAAAAACATTACTAAGCCATATTTAAAGGTTGTCTGGAAGAGATCGCTTTTAGCGATAAGACCGCCCGTAGTACTCAGTGCTTATAATTATCTCTATTGTGTTTTTACTTCTTTGTGTACAATAAAGAGTTAATCTATCTATCCATTTATTTATTTAATTTTTGTTATCCGAGAAGTCTGTCATTAACTAGTTTATTCAATAATTTTTTATTAACAGATTTGTTCCATAATAAAAATAAAAATAAATAAAAATAATATTAATCCAAGTAAAAAGTGAAGTCGGGTTTGCAAGTTCTTTAAAGAGGGTATATTTGTCGTGATGCGAGGTGGTGTACTAATAAAGGTATTCCTAAAACTGTATCTTTCAGGAAGTGTAGCGGGGCTTAAAGTTTGTATGAAACTAACATCAGGCGAATTAAGTCGTACACGATTCTAGTAGTAATTTATGTAGCGTCGGACTTCTTTAAGTAGGTTGTAGTGCATTGACATGATTTAAGATAGCTCTGTCTAGCCCAGTTTACATACGCTTCCCTTTTTAACAAGTTCACCGAAAAAAATAATGTTGACTGCTTCAGTGTTGTAACTAACGAAATATGGTTGTTACAATGTTAAAAAAGAGCAATTTTCGTTTGCAGGTTCCTTTAAAGTTTACAGAGTCGTTTTTATACAACCTGTCTAAGCATTGATAGATTGTTTTTGTATGCCGACTTAGGTACCAGCGACCTGCCCTGGCATCGCATATATAGGTAGAGCAGCCTATGGTACTCTGTGATAATGTAGCTGTCTTATGTCCAATAGTGGACTTATATAGGTTGGCGACGCATAATTCAATCCCGAATCGTGTTACAAATCACAGTTGTTTACTGTGATCCCGTCTTCAGTTAAAATGTATTTATATACTAAAATATCCCGTTTATGTTAAATCATCAACATTTTTGTATGTATGTTGTGTATTATTATATGTCCTTGTGTATTTAAGATCAGGTCAAAAAGTTATTCGATGCATTTTGCAGTCTGTTCTGGCAATAAATTAAGAGTTATCAAACAGAGAAACAAATAGGACATCTGGTCCGTATATTGACTCTAGATAATTGTCAATAATACGTTTATTAATAGTTTATATCACTACAAAGACATTGTTTGCAGTCTTTAGAATGTATTTTATCGAAAACGTACCACAATACCTTTTATGTATGTTTATATTATCTGTGAATTTCTAGGAAATGCTTTAAACAAAGTTCATCAACATTTGAAGAAAATTTCTTACGATCTACTTATACTTGTTGGTAAAATGTACACGTTATAAGACATCACTAAATCTCATTTGTCAACAAACTCGATGTTTCATCAAGAGCGTTATCTAGTTAATAGAACAAGGAAACTGTCACGATAACAAAGCACACTCACAAGCGGTTAAAAACATTTTGCACATATAGCCAACCACAACCACCAGGCTTTACTTTGAAATTACACTCACCGATAGATCTACGGTCACCCTGGCTGCCATAGAACTCGTCCAGTTCCTTCGCGGAACAAAGGGGCGTGTCCACCTGAGATGTCTCATCAAACTTCGAATAATCCACTTCATACCCTTGCCGTTCCCGGTTATAAGTCACGAGTTGCAAGAACCTATGACCCCACATTATTTCACTCGATGTGTAACTTGAACGCGCCTGCGTTGTCTGCCCCGTCGATTCTATTGTTCCCTCGAGTATTACAACTATTTCAAATTTCTCTTGAAGAACGTCCGCCGCTGATACACCGTAGAACGGACTCTCAGCATTAATTCGGTGTACCATCGTTATTGGCCAAATAAAGAATAGGTTACTGTCACATCCATCCGCGTGCAAATCTAATTCCGTTTGGTAGTGGGATAGGAGCTCCCCTTCTTTCGTCGTCCTGGATCGTATCAACTGAGCTCTCACGCTAGCTCCGATTATGTGTGATTTCCGCAAATCGCCCACGCGGAACATTAAGCACAACTCGCCATCTCTTTGACATACTACGGTATTCTTCGAGAACAAAAGCGTCTGCGTTCTATGCTTGGGACGCGTCATCTTCGCGAACACTATACCTACCATAAAAGCTTGAATCATTACACCTACAATACTTTGCAGGCACATTATGAATATCGCTTCAGGACACTCTTCCGTGGTCGTGCGGGAACCGTAACCGATGGTGTGCTGAGTTTCGATACTGAACAGGAAGCACGATGTAAAGTCGTAAATATTAAACACACACGGTTTCCAGTTTGAGGATTCTTGCATAGGCGGGAGGTGGTCCAGCTCTAAATCTCCGTGAGTGAACGAAATCAACCACCAGATAAGGGCGAATCCCAGCCAAGACAAGATGAATGATAAGGTAAAAGCGAGCAAGGTCCACCGCCATTGAGCATCGACGAGTGTTGTAAACATGTCTTGTAGGAATCGCAGCTTTCGCTGAGAGATCTTGGACTTAAGAATATTACACTCCCCATTCTTGAGCACGGCTCTCCTTCTCGTCCTCCGCGTGACACCATGTCTGTGCGATCGGCTCCTGCAAACAAAAACACACGCGCACTGTAATACATCATACGGATGAATGTTGTTATCTATCTATGCTCCCTTCAGTTTGAATGTCTAGTTCACGCTTGCATCTATGCGACCTTCGTTAATGTTAATGTCGCTAATGTACGTTTATTACTATAATAGCTTTCTAATGTAAATGATTTGTAACTACGGTTTACAAAAAGGGATTAAAGTGTGCAAAAAACGGACAAAAGCGAAACAGTATGAGATTCGGGCGCGGGGTTTGCGTCGACGAACCTCTTGCTGCCCGTGGGGTAGTAGACTCCAGGGGAGAGGTTCCCATTGCCAGGGACAGTCTTGATTTTGAGCCACTCGTCAGGTAGGAGTTGGCTCTCTTCGCGGCAGACGGGGGACTCTGGGTCAGCGTGCATGTTGCCGTGCGCGCGTCTCACTCGCAGCGGTGCGTCTGCGCCTTCATCCCTCGGTTTCACGCCTCCTGAAGCATCGCGCGCGATAATGCCTCGGTCACGACTGACTCTCTCGTGCCCGCCGACTATGACGACGCGCTAAATGTTGTATAATTGTATCGCGAGATTCTATATCGGAAATTATCAGCTACGGAAAACAAATTTCGGTTAGTGCTTACGACGATGTTGCACAGGGTGAACTGAACGTTTTATGATCCCTTACGTCTTGAAGTTTTTACTTTATTAGGTAGAAAAAAAGAAAATAGTAGAAATTTGATTATTTTCGTTTTTAGTTTTTATTCGTTTTCGTAAACAAATATTTTTTCATAAATTATGTTCCTAAAATACTTATAATTTGCATGTTTAATACAGATCTTGTCTAATGCAGTATTTGTCTCGACGACTCATAATCATGTTTTGTCTTTTTCCGAGAGGCTTAGGTAATTATTTTGGATTATTATGGTCGACAGAAGGAAACACACACAATAAGCAAATTAACCGATAATTTCAGTAGATAAATTGTTAATGCTCTTTTGTTTTGTCACCTTACTCAATGTGCTCTTACCACTTGACGAATTATCATTTCGATCCTATTTCATAGTAAATTATAAAGCTTTGGGAGTTTTATTCAAAGTCAGTAAATTAACATTACCATAAATAGTTTTTTGTAACGTCGTTTGAAAAAACCAACATTCGGGGAGACATACATATTTCTGGTAACATTTTGGTACTGAAATGCAGACTACAAAAGAAATTTCGTTTTCGTAGAAGATCGCTACGCGCGTAGACGACGCTACGCCATAAAATAATGTGGTAGTTAGTTTGTGACACTGTTTTTTTAACTGTAATGATAGGTCAGTGCCCTGGAGTTGGGGTAGCTAAGAACAATTCTTTATGACAGAAAATTATTTTAATAAAGACGAATTTATTCTTGTCACTCAAACTTAATCTTATTATTGCTCAATCAATTGCGTACAATAATGAATTGCAATATAATCACAGAACGATAAAATGAAAAATAAAAATCATCATCATCATCTACCTAGAAAAGTTCACGGCTAGACATAGAGTTCTACCATTAATTTCCATACATTACGATTTTGAGCCTTCTCCATCAACTAACCGATAGCTTCTTACGTGGAATCACAGTAATAAATACAGGTTGTGTTTATTTTGTATCTTTACTGGCTTTTACTGGCCTATTTACTTTGAATGGCCTCACAGCTCAGTTAATAGTAGTAGTTCAGTCTTTTGTGCTGTAGGTTGTAGGTGCGAAGACAAACATTTGTGTGAAGATCATAGATATTTGTTCTCTTCTGGGTGTTATATTGTATTCTAAGTATTTATTTACAAAAAAAAACGTTAAAGTATTCTGTTAAAGCCATTGTACAAGTTAGGTTTAGTTTTAAGCTGTTGTATAAAAATATCACTACTAGGTATGTAGTTTAGGGGGCGTGGCTCTTAACAAAATATTTTTCAACAGCCTGTATACAAAAAAGTATTCTTCCTTTTCATTAAAATAGCTAATTTGACAGTGCGCGAATTGGTCTAATGTGAATCTTTTACCCACTAATTTGTAATTCTCGACCATTTTTATGAAGGTCGAATGAGGTTCTAGCATCGTAATTGGGAGCTTATTATGTTCCACACCTACCTCACGTTATGTCATTTCTTGATCAAAGGCCCAATTCTAGTAACTTTTTTGAGCTGAGACGAAACCGAAACCAGAATTTGATTGTCAAATTGCGCCTGTCTGAAATTTGAATATCAAAGAATGCCAAAACTTATATACTTATGATATTTCGTTATGAGAACTGGGCCCCTTCCTTTACTTACGCACTTGGATAAATATTCATTTACTTTAAATAGATAATACTGCTGGTAATACAAATAATTCATAATTATTATCTTTACTTTACTTCATCCAACTTGTGTTATTTTATAGCAAGGTGTTGTCTAGTTTAGAAAAAAACAGAGGTTTTTTTTTGTTTTATTATGCCCGTCATTTTATTTGTTAGTCTGGGGTTTTAGACATATTTTGATAATACCCATACGTTTGGGACATATTGCATTTATGAATTGTAATCATCAAATCGGAGTATCCAAGTTGATAAACATAAAATTATGTTATTTTCAGTGGATGAATTATCACCACAACTTTGGGTAAATATTTTAGCACGATTTGTTTATTTGTGAGTAAATACGCGACACTTCGTGATTATGAAATAAGCACCCATCTATCGACATTTTATTTTTCCGTAACCATGTCACAGTCGTGTTGTTGTTGACTTGCAGACGCTAGAGGATGTTCTTGGTATCTTTCAGACTGGCTTTATCGTTCAGAGGCCCAATTCTCGTAACTAAACATCATAAAATTCAAGTTTCGATCATGTCCACACATGAGGCTTAACACCTGTATGCCTCGGGTTGATGGGCGCAGAGCAGTGTATTGTGGGTTACGTTCCTGCGTGGGGAACGTGACCTTCAAGGCAATGCTTTGTTATAGGCGATGGTAACCACTTAACATCAGGTGGGCCATATGCTTGTTCCGTCAGCACATTGTATAAAAAAAAATGTCTAAATGGTATTATTCTTCAAATAAGACATTTCAAACAGTTTCATTTCAAGCAGGCATTCAAACAGTTTCATTTCAGGTATTTCAAACAATTTTGGTAATCTAAGCGTCAAACTCGTCTCAGCTCCAAAAAACATACGAGAATTGAGCCTCAGTTCGTAGTAACTCTGCCTTCTGCGCTGTAGGTGGTGGGTTCGATCCCCACCGAGTATAAACATTTGTGTGATGAACATAAATGGTTGTGTTATGTCTAGGTGTTATATTGTATTCTGTCTATGTATTTCCTATGAACGTAATTACCAAAATAGAGATTCTAAAACAGTGAAAAGATTTTTAACAACGCGGTGGTTTTTTTTCACTAGTTTACGAAATAATCATCTGAATTAATTTTACTAAAATCTATTGCTCTGTTTTTGGGTAAATAACTTATTAGTATATAAAGTTATGTATCTACTTACCTAGTAAGTAGATGCTTTATTTTCAATGTTATCAAAGTAAAAATAGTAATTTATTTTGTAATTGCCTTCTTTTCGTGCCCAATCCGGTCTACTAACAAAGATTATCCACGTAATGTGACCTCTGTATAGTTATTTGTTTTAAACGTACATATTTACCCATCAAGTAATGGCTCTAATAGACTAGACATTTCATATATTTGTGAATTATCTCATCATCAACATAGGGCTCTCCACCCGATGGACAGACGACGTAATTGCGATAAGAACGCGGGAAGTCATTGGATGTTCGGAGGGCTGAAAATGGTTTGTGCTGAAAACGCATAAAGGAGGACTAAAATAAAATGTTGGACAATCCACACAGCATCATCCAGCCCCAAGCTAAGCAGAGCTTGTGTTATGGGTACTAGATGACGGATATAATACTTAATACAATACATTACATATATAGATAATTTTTATTATACATAGAAACACCCAGAACACCCGGAATAAATATTTGCAGATCGTACAAACATTTATCCCAAGGCGGGAATCGAACCCGCAACCTCTGCATCGCAGGCGGACATTCGCCCGCCGCGCCACATCGGTCGTCCAGACTAAGTCCAGATGTGGACTTCTTCAAGCTTACGATGTAGTAGTAGATTTTAACATAACATCAGGGGAGATTGCGGTCAAGCGTTTACCTATAAACTATAAAAAAAGTCTCTTAGAAGAAGACTCGTCCGTAGAAGCACCAGCACGCATATATCTGTCGCCAGACAGCTTACTGTGTTACTGTTTAAAGAGTGCTGGTAAAATTATAAGCTTGATACCTGTATGCCTGTATGCCAAGCTGATGGACGCAGAGCGGTGTATCGTAGAGCACGTTCCTAAAATGACCTGCAAGACAATTATTTGCTATAGGTGATCGTAACTACTTAACATCAGGTGGGACATGTGTTTGTTCCATAAGCTAGTCGTATTTAAAAAAAAAAACACAGTTTGGTGCTGTTTAAGTGTATTAAAATACCTCCTAAATCTATGTTTTAGTAAAAAAATTACATCTTTCTCTAAAAAATATATATTAATCAAGTGTTTAAAGTGGAGGTACCTTTATAGTTACGTAACAGCGGGATTCCCACATTTTACATTACTTTACTGTCTCAGCTAATATTTAAGTCATAATTCATTTATTGGTCTGTAAACACAGGCAAGTGCATTACACCTACTAAAAGATCACCAACGAACCATAATAGTATAAAGGTTTATTAAATTCAAATAAATTATGTTACTATCTTATCTTTATTGAAATACTAGCGAAACGCGCGCTATTGCGTCCGCGTAAAGTTATTTTCATACAATCTTTAACCCCCACTATACTGGTTTAGGGGTCGAATTTCGTGGATTCCTTTTATACACTTCTTCGCAACGAGACGAATATGCCCTGAAAATTTCAAGTCTCTGCGACCAGTGGTTTAGGCTGTGCTTTGTCTATATGTCAGTCAGTCAGGACAAAGATTCTTATATTTGGTATAGCTAGTTTCAAAAAAGTAAACATAGCCATAAACTTGTCAGCTTATTATATTCGACGGCACTGGTAGAAGGCACATCAGTTTAGGTTTGTTTTGCAGAAGTAGCTTTCTTTTTGCTGTGTATATATAATCTTTGATTGTATATTTAAGTGCCACGCAAAATATTTTGCATCTTGCGTATAGCGTTACTACTATAGTTTAACGCAAATAGCTCCGTCCCCTATGACATCCCTATGACAACAGATTCCTCCCTTCCCTTTAAACATGGCCTCTCAACTCGGTTAGTTATATCTCTAGCTTTCTACCCCGTAGGTTCTAGATTCAACCACCGAAATGTGATTTACATAGCGTTTTCCGCGTTTGTATGCAGG
Source organism: Electrophaes corylata (assembly GCA_947095575.1). NCBI lineage: Eukaryota > Metazoa > Arthropoda > Insecta > Lepidoptera > Geometridae > Electrophaes > Electrophaes corylata. The sequence continues at coordinate 7,916,637 of OX352711.1, read as the reverse complement.
AGCATGAGTATATTTGAGCCAGAGACGGACACTGATCAATCATTTGTCGAGTCAATTTTTTTAATTGGACGGCTCTCAAAAGTCGGCAAATAAAAAAACTCTCAGGGTGTCTACTGAAAAACGATAAGAGACGTGTCGTTTTGAGTTCCCTCTAAAATATGAAAGAGGCCTATACCAAATATGTCTGTTGACGTGACAAGATAGATACAACTGCGATTTGAAAAGATCAAGTAAATCCCTTATCATGAAAGTCATTGTCATCTCTGTGGAAAGGTTCTCAAGATCCCATTAATCAAGATTACGTTCAACCTATCAGTGTTTGCAGATTTATACGGGTTTAGCAGATTAAATGGTCTTCCTGGCATTATCCTATTTGATGCATTAAAGGACCTTGACCGGTATTATGATTTCTTCAGCACGTATCAAGGAACTGGCTTGTCGCAAAACCAAAATATGGACCGTATTGTGACTGCATAAAAGTTATTGAAATGGAAGTGAATGGTTTTATGCTACTGCTGGTGATACAAGCATGGCCTTCCTGTTGTAAGTGGTTACCAACACCTATAGCAATGCATTGTTTGCAGGTCATACACGTTAGGTAGGTACGTAACCTACGACTGGTAGAACTACTGGTAACTGGTAGAAACAAGTATGGCGGTAGTGCTTTACCGGATGAGCCTTTAAGTAAGAGCTTTACAACTTCTTAAAATGATACAGCGGCCGCTAGAATTGGATAGTATACGGTTTAGGAACACTTATGCTGGTTAACTAAACTGATACACAGCAGTACTTTCCGGATACAAAACTCTTGATTTTCTAGCGGGAATATGTTTTAAAACTAAGTGTTACTAGCGGAATGCACACGTTCACGTGAAGTCGTTTTCATACAAACTTCAACCCCCACTGTACCCGTTTAGGGGTTGAATTTCAAAAATTCTTATCCTTCACCTCTACGCACTAAAATGAATATACCCTGAAAATGTTAAGTCTCTACGACCAGTGGTTTAGGCTGTGCGGTATCTACATGTAAGTCAGTCAGTCAGGTCAAAGATTCTTAAAATCGGTATAGGTAGATTGTATTATAATATTGTAAGTATTTATGTTGTATGCTTAGCCCATGTAAACTAATGAATAGGTTTCAGAATTATCTGTTGCTTGTTCAATTCATCGTTATGCTTTAAACTATTTGACATGAGATCATTATTTTTATTTCTTCTGAGAAGTGCATTATGACATTGTGCTTAGAAGAACGTTTTCATAATAGAATAAATATTTTTGTGGACATTTTAATTTTACACATCATCAAACCCCAAACTAATTAATTGATTAGCAAGTTTGTTAAGTAAAGGTCTCAAAAGGTCGCAAAAAGGCCCCATCAGCGGCCTAGTTGCGGAAATTAGTCCGCTCATCAAGTACCAAGCAAGTATTTAGCAACGTTAAACGTAATTTACTTAAATATGTGTTCTACAGCTTAGTGATTGATTCCTTGGCATCAAAGGTGGTTTTATGAGGTACAACCATTAGCCTTTAAACGATTGCTTGAATCTTTTAGTGATAGGTACGTAAGTAAATAAGACAGTAACTGACTATTAAGGCAATAAAAAAAGTTGTAAACATGATAATCGGCAATTTACCTTCTACCGAGTTATATTTTTATGATCGAAATTCACAACAGGTTATTTGCCGTCCAATAAGTCTCCGGCCAGACATACCTTGTCACTCCAATGAGTTATGAGAGTATTAAACAAAAGTAGAGCAAACTCGGTCAACAAAGATAATGTCTTTTTTTATCACTTCACTATTTGCGTCTACGGCGCATTTTTGTATTTTTGATCCTACCGCATTTGCATTTTCACACATAAAAAACCAGAAACAAATGTTTTCGAAACTCAAACTTTAAACTTCTTTCTCTCACAAAAAAATAACTGTGATTCGATATTTGAAAAACGGAAACACAGCAAGGAGGTTATTATAACATTTTTAAATTATATATCACTGTAAATGGCACTGCAAGCAATGTGCGAATAAGTACATTTTCTCAAACTATTTCGATAAGTAAAACTTATCTAAGTATTCTAAACTGATTAGATACGACACTTCAAGGATATGATTCACAATACTACTAAGACCTCTAGATACAAACGCTTGTAATTATTTGAGTATTATGTAAGTCAAATGTTAAAAAATACCTAAACCTACTATGTTAGATAAAAAGACGTGGTCATTTTATTTTATTTTATGAAAAATACCGTTGATAGGCAATAAATAAGTTCGTCAATAGTTATACTATTGACGAACTTATTTATTGCCTTTTACAGATATTTAAAATATTGATTTACGTGCAATATAGTAGCCGTTGTAAAAAAATATATTATAGTAAGTAATAGTAACAGTTGTAGAAACAATTATATCCCAGTATCAAGGTAGTAGGACTTCCACGGAGTAACAGTCACTTGGTCAGGGTAACGGTACTTCGGTGAAATATATCCCGACTTAAAGACCAGGGAAGTTCCACCCCTTCATTTATACCATTCATATCTTTGTTTGATACAGGAACAGATTCAGATTCGATTTTAGCCGAGGTGGTCACGGCTCATAAATATCCCATGGATTTGAAGTACTACTAAGGGAACGCACCAAATTACTACATATGCAGCAGCCTTAACTGTACCTATACTAAGCACCGACGCTGCGGTCATAATCCGCCTCCCAAGCGTGGTGACTATGGCGAACTCCCCTAAGTATGGGGGAGGCCTATATCCAGCAATAGACTTATTTAGGCTGAACAAAGTTCTATCTTAGCAGTTGATTGTCAAATTACCTGCAAGTATCCTGGCGATAAACCGTGCTCTGCCCAATAGAACTGCTATATGTCGGTATCCTGTGCAGGCTGCTAGAAGGTTGCATGTGCGGCGCCCTCAGGAAGCCACTGGAAGTATAGCCCAGCATAGGGCTCTCTACGACGGAGCTGTCAAACGCGCAACTTGTCTCATCTGTTTCCTCTTCTATCATGCCAGGCCTGAAAGACCCAGTAGTTTAATACTCTTGGCTAACTTTAATTTTAACCAAACTCGTTTGGGTACACCCCCACTGGCAAATGCCAGTTATTCCTTATAATGCATAAAATTAGATTCTCTGAAGCAAAGAATAAGAATCTTTGTCCTGACTAACTGACTGGCTGACTGACATCACACAGCCTAAACGGTTGGTCGTACCAACTTGAAATTCTTAGAGTAGGTTTGTGAGGGTACCTAGATGTACACCCCTAGTACACTAGGAAAGGAATTCCCGAAATGTAACCCCTGTAGGGGTACAGTAAGGGTTAAAATTTGTTCGAAAATACCTTTCGTTTTTACACCGTTTTTACATATCTTTCCATTGTTTTTTAGATGCCATTAATTCTGCTACATCATTAGGAAGTTAGGTTCACAGGACACTATTATACATACATAGGTACCTCATCATCAGCCTGTAGAAGACCACTGCTGGATATAGGTCACACCTATACGTTTTTAGGAAAAACGATTTTGAGCCTTTACCGCCCATCGACTTCCCGCGATCCTAATATTGCCATCGGTTTTTCGGATGGGAGTGCATCCTACGTTTAGTCTTTCAGTTTATGTTCGTCATTCAAAAAGTACTATGCCGGTGACCTTGGTTCTCCTACGGACTTTATAATTTCTGATTCTATCATGTAATGAATCTCCCATCATAGCTTCCTCCATAGATTATTGTGCAACTTTCACCTTTCAGCGAAGAATAAACACACTTACTTATAAAATATCTTCCCAGCGGACAGCCTCGGCTTCTCCTTATGATTCTCATCATCCTGCTTCTCCACATCCTGCATCTGATAGGATGAGGAGGGCTCCATCTTTGCGAACTGTCACAAAACCGTTCTCGCGAACCGCTTGAATGTATCTGTCATGGCGCTGACTTCCAGTTCCTCGATCATCGTGGAAATGATGTAGTTTCCTGGGAAGCAGCATATTTTTTTATTTTAGCTGGGAAATTCGAACTGTGGAATTTTCATTATACTTTACCTAAAAAGTACCTGGCATTTTATTCTATATTCTATGCTAATTTTAAAAAGGTTTGTCCTGGCTGACTGACTGACATATAGGCAACGCATAGCCAACCACTGGTCATAGACACTTGACATATTCAAGGTATAGAATATCCTTGGTGCGTAGACGTGTACTAGGAAAGGAGTTCCCGAAACTCAACCCCTAAACGGGTGCAACGGGGGTTGAAGTCATGTAAAGTTATTTTCGACGCGTTTCGCTAGTTATATATGACAGTTATTTATGTTTTGACAACCGATATGGCGCGGCGGACAATGTCCGCCTGTAAATTTAAAAAACTTTAGTGTATAAAGAGTACTAGCCAAGAAAAGATTCGCTTGGTAGGAAATTTATAGGAGCTTTCTTCTCTAGTGGGTTGCCACTGTATTTTGTTAGAATAAAATAGTTTATACCTACTAGAACTTAAACTCCAGAACTAAAATGAAATCCAGTATTCTACAGCGGTTATATTGGAAGGTAACACAACTAGCACCATCTATTGGCGAGTAGTAATACTTTCTACCAAGGTTCTACTACCTACTACAAGGTTCTACCTAATGCTACTGCAGGTGCGATATGGTTTGAATAAAATAAACCTTTGGAATGTAACTATGTATAACCACTTCGAGAATACAAAGGACATGTAAAGGTACTTGTGTACTACATGAATTAGCACTGACCTGGTTTCGAAGAGGTTTCTAAGAAAATTCACTAGTTGGCATGAATTATCTTTGAGTGTGCCTGATACAAAACTACGATAGCCCACTTGTCTTAAGAGTGTCCTAATTGAAATAACAGTTTCGTTTTAACTTCATCAGGATCACGAGCATAATGTAACTGTTTGTTCTTCACACACCTTAGTAACTGTCAGTGGTCTATAATATATGCCTCTAATAAAATTTAATGTAAAGATAGATCTAAGAAGCATATTGACTGACACAGGGTTTTTATGTGTTTTATTATAAGTTTGTTATCTTCTATTATCAAAAAAGTTACTTTAAGCATTAATAAATGTGTATTTACAAAAAAATATCCACTTCTTGGGCACTGAAAATAATTAAGTACTTACCTAAAGTTAAACTCAGTTCTATGCTCAAAACAATCTAACAATTTTGGAGTCAGTATAATAATAAAAAATCCTTGGGCTACATTTTATAAATCCTTTTTGCAGGCACATTAATTATTTGTTTGTATGTCTGGAAGTGATTCCCAAGCAGTCTTAAGATTTCCCGAATAAACAGAGAATCATCCTCATCAATTCTGCCGGAGATGCAGGGGCAAAAATGACTAAAATAATGGTACTTTAATTATAATTATATAATATACCAATGTTTCCGACCGCTACAGATTTTATTGTTACTGCTGAGGTATTCCACACGTTTACCTGATTATCCAATCATAACGTCTTTGCACTTATCAGGATGTGGTCGATCTTATCCTCCCACTGGACTGCGGAAAATGAAGAAACAGGGCCATTCCGCGACCATAAACTTGAGGATGCGAATAAGATCACTCAATTTAACACTTAGGTAGCTCTGTTGTGTTAATCGGTTGGACGGAGTTTGCGCTTGGTTTGTCGTATGGCGCTTAGTTTTATGCGTAGAATGAACAAAGTAGGGTTGGTATTTTTTTGAATTAAAATTATAGACGATCAAAAATATGCGGTGTCATCTAAACAAAGCACTTTGTTTTCCAAAATAGTTAAAATCTGTTCTGTTGATAATGCCGTAGCAAAAACACAAAAGTGGTGCAACAAATAGTCACAATCTCTGAATCAGCAGTATCTACCTGAGCGAAGGTCGATTACAATTGTCGTTTGTGCCCAGTAATTAATAATGAGTTTGTGACCCTCTTTCAATGTTTCAAGGGCTCTCATCAGATACTCATAATCGGTATGACTTTAGCAAACTATCATTCTATATTCTACGTACAATGAAACCGCGAAATGTTAAAAAATTCTCCATAAACTGAAATTTCATACAATCGCTAAAAAAAATGTGTAACATCAAAAAGAAATACAAAAAAGTGCAATAACAGAACACTAAATATAGAATAGTGTTAACAAAAAACAGTGCTCTTAGCTGTCTCAGCTCAGTTGGTAGAAGCTTCTGCACTGTAAGTTGTGGGTTCGATCCCCACCGAGAACGAGCATTTATGATGAACATGTTGTTATACATATTATTTATATGCTATAGGTATGCTATACCTATAGCATACCTATAGGCCTATGGTGGTGTAGGCTATGTTCCATAAAAAGTTCTGTAACCCAAAACGACAATACGAACTTCGTTTATCGTTTTCAATAGTCGACCTCCTGAAATCTTTCAATCCCACACAGGTTGACAAATTTGGATTTGTTAACATGTGTGGGAGATTGGAAGATTAATAATAATAATTGACATTCACAAGCTCACTTACATACAACTCCAAAAAGCTGTCATATTAAACACTTGCCACATTGCCCGCAAGTTTTTGTCCCTAAACCAATAAAATTGTCATCGATTTTTTCGTTTGGCCAAAAGCCCGCGAAAAAACGTTAATTCCTCGCCTGGCGAGAGACATAAGTACATAAATTTCAATAATAATAATAATAATGCTGGACAATCCACACAGTATCATCTAGCCCCAAGCTAAGCAGAGCTTGTGTTATGGGTACTAGATGACTGATATACTTAGGTTATTCCCATCTGATCATATGATCAGATTGTGGTTGCATCTGATCAAACAAAAAGTTCCCATCAGATCATTGATCAGATGCAACTGCTTTTTTGAATTTAATTTTGTGCCAACGGATCATAATTATATTTTTGGCGTGTAATATTACTATGCAACTAACAACCTTTTTCTATACGACTTTTTTGTACTTATTAACTACCTATTTTTATAGTTCCTGTTGGGTTGAGAAAAATAAACAAAACTTATTTTGATTAAAAAATTGCAAAATTACGTAAAACTTTAAACAAAATCAACAGTATAACAATAAACAATTCTTTAAACAGATTAAGTACACAAAATTAAACAGATTAAGTTACACTATCAATCACGTGGTCACAAAAGTTTTAAATACTTTTGTCATAAAATATAAGACTGATTTTGTAATCAAAATTATTTTTATTTATTTAAGATTCTTTTGTGTCGTAAAAAAGTCGTATAGAAAAAGGTTGTTAGTTGCATAGTAATATTACACACCAAAAATATAATTATGATCCGTTGGCACAAAATTAAATTCAAAGAAGCAGTTGCATTTGATCAATGATCTGATGGGAACTTTTTGTTTGATCAGATGCAACCACAATCTGATCATATGATCAGATGGGAATAACCCGAATAAATATTTGTAGATCGTACAAACATTTATCCCGGGGCGAGAATCGAACCCGCAACCCCTGCGTTGCAGGCGGACATTCGCTTATGATTTATCAGATATTACCGATAGCTATTCTTATAATTATTATAAATAGCGAGTGTAATAAAACCACTTCCGAATACTTCAGGAGATACCTATAAATGTACTGCAATCAGAATCATGGTCTAAATGCGCAATTTCAGTTTTTTTTCTATCTTCTATCAATCTATCTAATATGAAGGATCAGCTAAGTTTCTTGACGGTAATTCTTATGTGTATGTGCGTCTATAAAATAAATCCAAGTCGCCTATAATTAATAACTCAAGTAAAACGATCGTGGTGACGTGAATTATTGATAATGCTTCGCTCAATTTAAAATTATTATGACTGGAAGGCTTTGACAAGTACGTATTAATCTTACAAGAGTTTTATACGTTCTTATTAGGTACTTAATTACTACTTCAATCTTTTTATACATTACTTACTAGTGAAATTGCACGTGACTTTGTTCGCGTTATACTTTATTCATACAAACCTATACAATACAAATAGTTTTATTTCTAAAAAACGTAATCTGATTGAAAGGTTATCAATGAGCTCAGCATTAGGCTGGGCGCCTGTATCGCAGGTGCTTGGACCCAATTTAACAAAAATAAGATAAAGCAAGACGACCGATGTGGCGCGGCGAGCGAATGTCCGCCTGTGACACAGGAGGTTGCGGGTTCGATTCCCGCCTTGGGATAAATGTTTGTACGATCTGCAAATATTTATTCCGGGTGTTCTGGGTATTTTCTATGTATAATAAAAAATATCTATATGCATGTAATGTATTGTATTAAGTATATCAGTCATCTAGTACCCATAACACAAGCTCTGCTTAGCTTGGGGCTAGGTGATGCTGTGTGGATTGTCCAACATTATTATTATTATTATTATAAAGCAAGAAAAGCAAAAAGTCTTTGTTTTCTTCAAACATGGTCTCCTCTAAAAAGAAGTAGGTAGACTCACAGTTTACCAAAACCTATTTCCACAGGTAATATACCAGAACTAACCAGTACTAAATCGTTCAAATTATGATAGTTTAACATGAATGCACTACCTTCTGTACTACAAAATATGACCGTAAAGTTTTGTACGGTCAGAAGCTGACAACTTTGTAAGGATTTTGTTTTTTTTTTATCTATATTATTAAGCTTCTTCTTTCGTTCATTCTTCTCAATAGAAGTAGCTGATTTCAATATAATTTTGATAACGTCAAAATTTTATTGAAATTAACATTTACATTTTATGTTGGCTGTACCACCAAGATACAAACAACCAACTAAAAAAATATTTTAATCACAAACTCTACTTTTCTAGTTCTCTCTCTTTTTCTGTAAGTTTTAGCTTCAAAATAAATAAAATAAATAAATAAATAAAAAAATGTTTGCAGATCATGTGAACGTTTCTTTTTGTCACGCTGTGGAAATCTGCAGGGTCGGTTTTTTTTTTTCTTTTTCTGTCTTAGTAGATCTATCTTTCAGAAATATAATTTTGTTTATCGAGGTATTATCAGCTGCCCCAGAATTTACATAAGTAATTAATTATTTTTTGAGTACTTGCATTATATATATATAACATTTTGTTACGAAAAAACAAATTGTATACATTCTAGTGCCATTGACTGTTATTTTTTTTAACTGGCTTTAAATGTCACTATCATCATCGTCATAAGTCTGAAAAGTCCTCAGGTAGATGTAGTCCCCCATATATTTTCAGGATGAACATTTTTAAGGCTTCTCCATCGGAAAGTCTGTGTCCTGCGATCCTTACAATATTGTAAGTCTATAAGTTTTTATAGTGCTGTAATAAACTGCTAGTAAGAAATGCAGTAGATTTAATGACTTTTTCCTTACTTCTAATAATGTTAACGAAACTAGCAGATTAGAAAACAGTTTGTAGAGTCAGTCTGCTCGTTCTATCAGTAAGTAGTATAGAAAAAAGGCTATTGCACTAGAATATAATTTAGGTATACCTACTTTAAAAATAGTATAATTTTACAATAAACTCAAAAGTCATGAGATTAGTTTATGAGTTTACGTATATTTTGTGTATTTACCCTTCAATTGACTGTAACGCTGTGACAATATTGTGAAAAAACAAATTGTATACATTCTAGTGCCGCTGACTGTACCTACCTGAGTGCTAAACAATCGTAAAACGGTTGAACTGTATTACATTGTGATATGACAATAAAGACCATCACGCACGATACATTTATTATGGTCATTTCGTAATTCATAAATGGTAACAGGAAATTATGACAACTAAAACATTAAACTGATTTTATTACACTTCTATGTAAATAATTTGCAAAGAAAATTACTAGTACCTATTTAAAATAGGTTTGTAAAATACATGTAAAACAGTTGAATTATCTGCAGACCGTTGCAAACGATCTAGAGATACCTTAACTAATCTAAATCAGTACCATCCTGAAAATTCCCCAAATCACTGGCTGCATGCTGAAGATATCAACTCAAATTATTTTAATTAAAAATACTAGTTGCCACATTTTGATAGGCACCCTAGCAAAAATGTAATTCCCCATTTGTATTATAAATAAAAAATAGATTTTGATTAAAAAACACATTGAACGTAGTAATCAGTCGGATCTTAGACTATTAGTTGAATGGCAGTCTTTACTGTCTTGATCTTGCGTTTGATATAGGTGGTACTCAGAAGACTTAGGTGGCTTACTAGGTCTGGGTAGTTTAGGTACTCATTTCGTAAGCTTTTTCTTAAAAAAAGCTACTGTCAGTATATCTCATAGAACAGGCTTTGGCAACGTAAGTACGTTTTAATACGAGTGCGAATAATTTAATTAGATAAGTGGATAGTACATGCTTAAATGCTTATTAATGCATCGTAAAACAGCTGTAAACATTTTACTTGCGATTAATTTAAGTAGATAGGTACATTACATACCAACCTAGGTACTTACATAATTGAACTTACCTATAAATACCTGGATTAGGTATTTTCATATTTAGTTGATGAATAGGTATTTAAGTACATATTTATTTTTATTAGTCAGGGTTTGGTTAGGGCATCAATTTTCAGTTTAATCAAAATACTAAATACCTACGTCAATCAATGTGAATAATAGATGTGGATACCTACTTACAATATCCTAAGAAAACTAAGTGGAATATGGCGTAAAAAGATCCTACCCGTTTTTTGGTGCGTTCTCTTTAGTCGCTTCTTTCTTTGTGTTTTATTACAATACGTGTTCCGATCGCGAAAGTTTAAAAAAAGTGTAAAATCTTCCCAGAAGTATAATGAAGAGGCTTATGTATTGTCCAGCAGTAAACTTCTTCACGTTGATGATGCTTACAACTTGTCTATCGACCAACTTGAATGAAAAGGTTCCAACCTATCAATATTTTATACTTGTAACTGTTAGTACTCAGTTGGCCTTTTGCGCTGTAAGTCGTGAGTTTGATTCCCACAAAGAGCAAACATTATTGTGATGAATTAAATGTTTGTTCTGTGTTTGAGTGATTTATTATGTTCAAAGTATATATTTCAAAATAACAGTAAAAAGTGTTCTATAAGCTATCTATAGTTCCCTTCCTATAACAAACTTTGTTTAGTTTGAATACTAACTTATTATTCTTTCATCTGTGTGTTTCATGGCCCTGTGTGAATAGTCAGCCAATGTTTATTTTTATTGATTAAATCGTCTGCCAAGCAAGTAGAAGCGGACAACCAAGGGGTCAAGACAACTTCCTCAGTTCCCCAAATTGCTAAATCACCTAGTGACAATCCCACTGGCCTAAAATTTATTGCCACACAGCGCTTGGGAATAAGAGTAGGCAGGAAATATGTATTTTGGAACTCACTGAAACGAACCAAACGGTCAATACATACACAAATCAAAGGAAAACATCGTAGGGAAACCAGTTGGAATTCTAGCACTGGCGATGGGCTTGCAACCTTACATGCAATATCACCTACAGTACAGGTGGTACCTACCTTACAGGTGGTACCTACCTTGCAATATCACCTACTGCAAAGCATGTTTTTTTATATTTTGCCTAAGGAATAAGCAGATGGCTCACATTTACCTATAATAAAGCATAGCCTGCGATGCACTGCTCTCCTAACACATTAACGACGACACTAAACAGCGATTTTTCGCCATATAACACTACAACGGTTATAGTTTAAAATTTTTGGAGATTATTAGTTCAGCTTTCCTTCTAAAAATTTTCTTTCTCTTTGTTTAGTTTTTTTTTAACTGCGACGAGATTGAAACAAGATAGTTGTCAAAATTGAGCCTATCTGAATTGTGAGTTTCAAAGTTATATTTATCTCAAAAATGTTCACCAAACCTTTGTCATCACATGATCACACAGATGACACATATATGTTTGTTCTCTGTCTGGGTACTATAATATATATTTATTTACAAAAAAAAAACGTATGCAAGTAATCTATCAGTCAACCCGTTCCCATAGTACAAGCTATGCTTTAGTTTAGGGTTAGATGATGTTGAGTAAAAATGCCCACAAACGTTTAAAAAAAAGATATGGAGATTGACACGATCGAAAGTTCAATTTGACCTCTGGCTTTGTATTTGTAGCACGGATGTCGGTACAATACGTGTAAGTCAAAGTCAAAAAGCATTTATTCAGTAATATCCGCAGGGATCATCTTGAAACGTCTTAAATCTAGGTGAATCTAAGCGCCAGTTCCTCGCGACCAAGCCTAGAAAGGTGTACGCTACAAAGGTCTAGTTTATTCGTGATCCGTACTAATATTTTCAAAAGTAGATACTTAGGTAGGTAAGGATATATCACAAGTCTTCAATTCACAAATTAAACGGGATGAGTCAATCCTAGATTAGATGTCACGGCACACCAGACGATCTGACGTTTCACCTGCCGACTCGGTCATGCTCTTGCCGTAATAATGTTTGGCCCCATATTAGAGGAACCTTCAGTAATTCCTAGTGTTTGGGATGAACCAAACTGAAGTTTGGTATTTACTGCCTTTTATACAACAAATTGGCCATGGCAACGCTTCCTAGGTTTTGTTTGGTATTTGAACTTAATATTACAAATTTTAAGTCAGAATATCGGCAGCCCACCGCTACTCTGACAAAATGACCACTTCATATTTTTTAAGCATGAATTAATTTGTACCTCCTTGAAAATATTTTTTATGTTTTCAAGGTATGTTTCATTGTAGGTAAGTACCTATATGTCTCTAGTACCTACCTACTAAAATTATGAGTAAGCCAACTTATTCATAACTAGCCTAAAGTTATTTTTTATACAAATTTTAACCCCTATTTTAACTTTTTAGGGGTTAAATTGCAAAAATCCTTCTACACCTCTACGCACCAAAACGAATATACCTCCCTACCCTGAAAATATCAAGTCTCTACGACCACTGGCTTAGGCTATGCGTTGTCAGAGTCAGTCAGTCTGTCAGGACAAAGATTATTATAATTGGTATACAGATTTAATTGTTCTAATGTAATTTAAACAATCTTGTTACCCTTATGATTTTCAAATAAGCGGAGATTAGTTAGCATTAAAATAATAAGCCTGCCATGTTATTTAATTATGTAACTATCTCTATTATTCATGTTGTATTAATATCCAACTATACAATAATGCGTATACATCAATAATATTAGAAGAACCTACTGTTGAAGTGTAGTGTACCTTACCTGAATAACCTTAGGCGAACGTCCTAGGTATGTACTATTAGGTAGGTTAGATATCACTTCTTACTCACGTCTCATTGTGCATAGTAGGTACCGACCTAGAGAACGTAAATAACTGTTGGCAATATAAGGCTAATGATACTATTTGGGCATACAAACATGAGAAAATTATATTATAGGCATATAACTGCTTACCGTAACTATTGCTCTGGTTAAAGGACTCTTCATAACTTCCGGTCTATTATATATCGATCATGATGATGATGATGATGTATCGATAATTTTGTCCATTGTTAGGACATCACTATCGTTATCACTGATCTGATTTGAAAGAAGAACTGTCAAAAAGTTCGTTGGCGCGTAAACAGTGGTCAGATTTGCCTGAAACGTTCTTAGTTTAAATATTTAGAATGCAACAGAATTTGAATAACACTTTTTTTATGGCCTGTTACATGACTAGGGTTGTCACAGCGTGTGCGCCGATCGCCAGGATTGCGTGGACTGGCCTGGCAGAAGTGTGTGCGATTGCCTCTAGTTTGTCAATGTACCTACCTATTCCAATTGTGAGCCGCGATTATTTGTTAACTGGCCACGCGCTCGGAAACAATTGACGGTGGTAGCTTTGCTGCAGATAAGATTTGCAAAGGTAAGTAGGTAGGTAGGTACTTTATTTTTTGCTCTTTGAGGAAGGTCTACCCAACATAACGAAAGAAAAGCTTAAAAACTATTACGGCCGTGATCGCATAGCAGGACTCATTTGTCGTCGTCATCAGGGCCGGTTTTAGCACTACCAGCGCCCTGGGCGAGATTTCTACGGCGCCCCCTAACCCCTAACCATTCATTAAATAAAATAACCATTTATTAAAAAAACTAAAAAAAAAAATACTTTTCTAGCCTTTTTTTTTTTATGGCATCTGTCCGTCTTGCGGACAATTTTGCCAATGTCAAGTGGATTGAATAAATTCTTTTTAGTCAAGTCGAGTCGGTAAAAAAAGTAAAGTCAGCAGTCATCGGTTTTGAAGAAAAAGATGGCGTTTTTCTTCAAAACCAAAGGGAAACATTTTTCGTTCAAATCAGGATGCCTCATAACACACTTTCATTTCAATTGTTCGCACTTGTGCTAAGACCTCAAGTAATTATGGTTAAAATACCACCAAAATTACCCATCAGAACTTAAAATAACACTAGAAAAACAATTAAAATGAAAATACAATGTTGCTTCCAAAGAAAACGAGTCCTTTTCTAGCTTTTCTATTAGTAAACTCTTTTATTAGGTTATCAAAGTCGATGTTTTCAGCAATTTAATTTTTGATTGACAAAGTTGCCAAGTTTGTCAATATAAATTGGGATATTGTCGATCGCAGATAGGTTTTAATCAGCTTAAGCTTAGAAAAACTCCTCTCCCCACTAGCAACCGTTACAGGTATAGTTAATAATATTCGCAATGCTATCCATACATTTGGATACAGTTCTTGTAAGTTGCGATCTTTGATAAAATTTAAAACAAATACCTACAGGAGAAGCCACATTCTGATCAGACAAAAAATATTTCAGACTTACGAGTTCATCACATAACATGCATCCATCTATATCTGATTTAGAGTCTACAGTTAATTTTAATTGGAGATCACCACAGATCAGGTTTTTCCGGAATTTATTTTATATTGTACAGAAAGACCAAGATTCTGAGTACTCATTTAACTGTTCAAATCTTTCATTGACTGAAATTAATGTAGTGTCTAAAAGACAGTTGAAAAATTCAACCTCAATTTTTTTTTCTGGGGAAGTTATAGGCTCATCACGGGCAGTTTTACTAGCTTGACGTTTAATAAATCGAATTCTTTTTGTAGCTTTAAACACAGGTTCAATTTTTAGTTCTTCAGCTAATTCTTTTGCTGTTAAAATAGCGCTTTTAAAGCCTGTACTTCTATATTGTTTTAAGAAAGTGCAGCATTGTTTCAACATTTCCGTGCATTTACTGAGATCCATGTCTGTTGATTGTTGAGATTTACTAACGACATTAATTTGAAAAAGTACGTCATACCAAACCACCAATGAAACTATGAAGCTGAAATCTCTTAAATGCTCGGCTGTCTGTCTGTCTATCTGTCTGTCTGTCTGTCTGTTTGTTTCGGCTAATCTCTGGAACGGCTGGACCGATTTTGACGGGACTTTCACTGGCAGATAGCTGATGTAATAAGGAGTAACTTAGGTCCACGCGCATGCCACCACTGCGCCGCCACGTCGGGCGCCTCCCATCCACTTTTATTTCCGTTTAGTTGCGGGCTAGTTAACAATAAATTGACATAAAAATTTGCCTGAAAATTTATAACTTTTTTTAGTCAATTTTTGAAGTGAATTTGCATTCTAACTAAGGTATTTAATTTCGATTGTACAAGTTGTATACCAAATTGTCGTCGAAAGCGAAAAAAAAACCCGATGTTGAAGGACATTTGACGAAAAATTCATGAAACTTTTGTAAACTTTTAGCAAACTGTGGTATTAGGGTAAGTAGGCCTCGCTCAAAGAGTAAGAAGATATGTATGTGTGTATGAAGAGGCGCCGCAGGCGCCCCTTTATATCCGGCGCCCTAGGCGGTCGCCCAACCGCGCCATACCCTAACGCCGCTACTGGTCGTCATATTGAGGTGGACGACAATCACTGATAGATGCATCGTCCATTATTAATTAACCTGTGTACGCCGTAAAATCGAGAGCTTTCGAGGTAATGCTCATGGAATATACAGCTCACTAAACACTGGTAGGTTTGGCTGTAACTCCAACCGCCTATAAATCATTGAATCGCATTTGTTTAAACGTCTTGTAAAATAAATAGGCTTCTTTTGTTATTAAAGTAGGTACACCAATATGCTTAAGTTCTCCAAAAGAAACCTAAGAGTAATATCTAAATTTTAAAATAATGTCAGAAAAATTGTGTCCCGTACTCATTGCATGAATCAAAAGTGGCACCTGACGCTATATTTTCTAATGTGCTGCTTATTAGCACAGTGTGGCACAGTATTAAACGGTTTTCCTGGCGCCCGCCGCTAAGGGATCCATTGGTATCTCCATCCCTTCCATACCTACAAATATCCGGCAAGACTCGACAAACGACAGCTTTGTTGGTATAGTAGTCCATTCTGTGGGTTGCAGGTTGTGGGTTCGATCTCCAAAAATGACAGTCTATGATTTAAAATTCTGAATTTTTACATTTTCATTGCAAACTATCAAAAAATCACGACTTGAGACGTGCTTAAATCTGAGATGCGTTTGAGTATTCGGTGGTTAGCCTCATCTGATAGGGCAGAATCACATTAGACCCGCCCCGCGTGTCGTGACGCATCAGAAGAAGGCTATTGATATTGTATAAAAGTGATAACACTAAAACAGATGGTGCTGGTTTCTGTCTCTCTCTGTCCCATACAAAATTTATGACAGATGACGCGAGTCCTCGACTAGTGTGATTCTACCTATACACGAGGAACACATACAGGTAGCATTTGACAATTACGTATCATTGCGAGTACTGACATGACAGATGGCCTACCGTGCCCGTTCAAGAGCAAGACCATTATCAAATTAAACTCCCCGCCTGGATGCTCTTTCCTCTGTCATGGCCGATGCTCTTTCCGCAGGAAGGTCTGGTGGTGACTGGCTGTAATGATACAGGAGTATCGCCTAGAATTAGTAACGTCACTTTAGTACCTGTACCTACCTACATGGTATTACGCGATAGACGTCACAACTCAGTTAGTTGGATCTGATTCTGCGCTGTAAGTTGTGGGTTCGACTCCACCGAGAACAAACATTTAAAAAATTTTTATACAATTTTCTGATGTAACAAGCATATGGCCCACCTGATGTTAAGTGGTTACCATCGCCTATAACAGAGCACGCCTTGTAGGTCACGTTTGTTAGGAACGTACCTAACCTATAATACACTGCTCAGCGTACATCAACCTGAGGCATAGGTTCAGTGTGCCTGTAGTGTACATTTATCTGAGTATGGGAATACTCAGTTATATTGTATTCTATGTATGTATTTAGAAAAAAGGATTAATTTATTATACACTACTAACTACTAAAGACTAATTCACTATTGTAACTCTAATTAAGAAAGTAGGATAATCAGTTTTAGGTCAATAATGATTAGCAACAACGCTGGCTATTTTCTTTCAATGCAATTAACATCTGATTGTCATACCTAGATAAACAAACAAATTATTTATGATTATGATTAATTACCAGATAAGTAATAGGAGATAGAGCTTATAGTGAAGAGCTCGTCCGGGGAAGTTCTACCTTGTTAAGTTAGATTGGCACCACACTGTAGCTTAATTATTTACATTATTATGACTTTGCAAAAGTATTATACAAAAACTGTAGAAACCAAGCTGTAAGTTTCTTACCGGTTCTTTTAGGCTTGGTCGCTAAGAACTGGTACTTTGATTCACCTAGATTTAAAACGTTTCAAGATGATCCCTGCGGATATTACTGAATAAATGCTTTTTGACTTTAGACTCAAAGTCTGGTTTACTCGTCTAAGCTTAAAGTCTACCACCATGCCTATTTCTACCGCCAAGCAGCTTGTTGTGTTCCGATTTGGAGTAGAAAGGGTGCCGGTGAAAGTAGAAGCACATGAGGCTTAACACTTGTATGCCTCAGGTTGATGGATGCAGAGCAGTGCATCGTAAGGCACGTTCCTTAGAAACATTACCATCAGACAATGATTAAAGTCGTGATGGTTTTTGTTAATTTTATTAGATGTTCAACACAACTAAATGCATAAATAATTATAATAAGATTCGGAATATTTTTATGAATACACATACTTAAAACACTTATTTCACACGGGTTTTTCACACACCTTTTTTATTTATTTTCCCGACATTTTAGGCTATGATGCAATAGTCTGTGTAAAATAAGTGTTCAATAGGTATGTGTTCCAATCGCTAAAATTTAAAAAATACTAGTGACGGAACAAACAGATTTTAAGGTGGCCCCTGCCTTTGACAAAATTACCTCATAGATCACGTTCAAACTACTTCGTTTTAATTGGTAATGCATTTTCATCTATCATTATTATCTCCAGATGCTTCTGAAATTTGAATACGAGCGTGTCATAGAAATGAAAATCCTTACGTATTGTTCAAATATTTTTATCAGCTCTGTTTGATAGAGGTTTAAACACATCATCAACGGTTTATTGCGGAAGTCACTTCATGACATTCTCACTTGCGATGAAGTGCGAAACACATTTGTGTTGGACCTAGTTATTTCCAAGAGCTCAATTGCTGCCTGGAAACATAGAATGGAGCCTCCTGACGAGCTAAACCCGCTACATTCAAGTGAAAACAAAACAGCGAACAAGGTGGAATCTAAATCTAATGGAAAACATTTTTGTAGGTAAGTGACACAAAGATATTTTGACTTAGCTAATGCTTACGTCATTCGTAGCTCGCGTAGAGGTCTTCTACGATAGTTTGGCCCGTATTTAGTGCAATAAATAAACAATAAAGATTTATGAGTGAAACTTACCCCCATAAATTGCTCAATAACCCTGGTTTTGTTTGTTGGTAAGAGATAGTATAAGCACAGATTTACACAGGCAGATTTTAGTACGACTAGTTTTTTGTCAGGCCACAAAGTGACTATACCTACTTATATATAGGTACATGATTCTGCAGACATAAAAGGTCTACGAAAGGTCTACGAATGACGTAGCATACACAAAATACAATTCCAGTAGAATTCGGTTAGGTTAAAATACATACATTGTAATCAAT
Source organism: Electrophaes corylata (assembly GCA_947095575.1). Taxonomy (NCBI): domain Eukaryota; kingdom Metazoa; phylum Arthropoda; class Insecta; order Lepidoptera; family Geometridae; genus Electrophaes; species Electrophaes corylata. The sequence continues at coordinate 7,897,723 of OX352711.1, read as the reverse complement.
TAATTTACTTATTTTAGACGACATCGCCACAGGATTTCAAGTCAAGGAAGAAAAGCAGAACGCGCTGTGTTCAAATCTGGACTATTTAACTTGGAAAGACCAAAGAAGTTCAAATACCGCGCGTTCTCAGACATCGTTGCAGCATTTGTGGAAGCAAGATGGCGCTGGACTCTATTTTACTGCATCTTCACTTACATCTTTGTTTGGGTTTTCTTTTCGGCTATTTGGTGGACTATACTTTACGCGCACGGCGACTTTGAAACTGACCATATGCCGCAAGCAAACTCTACGGACTGGACGCCTTGCGTGAAAGAAATATACGGCTTCACTTCAATATTCCTTTTCAGCATAGAGATCCACACAACGATCGGTTACGGCACCAGAACCATAACTCTACAATGCCCGTCCGCGATTTTGACGATGTGCCTAGAGAGTATTGTTGGAACGATCACGCAATCCTTTATCGTGGGTATCGTCTTCGCCAAGTTGACGCGACCTAAAAGCCGAGCACAGACTCTCCTTTTCTCTAAAAATGCTTTAGTAAACCAGAGAGATAAGAATCTTTGTTTGATGTTCAGAGTCGGCGATACTAGAAAATCTAGAATTATATCAGTGAGCGTCCATGCTTTTCTAATCAGGTGTGTTACTGCTAATTCTGAATTAGATGAGCAAGTCAAACTTACATTAACGGTGGATTCCAGCGACACAATATCATTTGTTTTTCCTTTGACTGCTGTTCACACAATCGACGAATTAAGCCCATTCTATTTCATGTCTGCTAAGGATATATTGAAATCAGAATTGGAGATTCTAGTGGTGTTCGAAGGGATTATTGAATCGACTGGACAGCCTATTCAAGTAAATTCGAGTTACACAGCACAAGAAATTTTGTGGGGCCATCGATTTACACCCATGGTAGACTATAGTAAAGCTGAACAAGGCCACGTGGTGGATTTTAAAAATTTTGATGAAACACATCGTATCAACACTCCTTTGCGTTCTGCCGACCGTCTAAAATATTTATACACTAAGGTAAATAAAACATATAAACTAGGTATCTAGGTACATTAGGTATAATACACACTGCTGTATCAGTTTTAGCAACAAAAATATTTCTTATAGGTACCAAACCTAATACCTACCTAGGTGTTAATAAAAAAGATTTACCTATTTAACTAGCTTTTTAAAATCACCTAGCCTTCTTCACATGATGATTCAATATCACCAATATTCTTCTTAGTTCCATGATGTCTTGATAAAGTTTAGTCATGGCAGTTATTTGAAGTTGAAGTGCTGACACTTTTAATTTAACTGCACTAAGTTGACTTTTACACTTCTTTATATCACTGTCCAGTTTTGAAATCAATATGGTGTTTATTTTGAATTCGTTTTCAAAATAATCTTTCACAATATATCCGTATCCCCCCATCGTAAAAAAATTACAATCGCAGAACACTCACGTGTCTGGCTAACGTAAATACCTAACCTACTACTAGATAGGTCCTACCTATGTCGTGTAAAGATAAGAGATAAGACACTAAGATTATGATCTACGGCGAAAGTTACTGCGATCTGTTTTAAAATAAATACATTAGGTAACCTAGGGCAGAAAGGACAGTATTGTAATTGAGTAAGTACCAGACGTACCAGTTTGTGTGTACCAATATACACGCTGGACTGGTACTTTATTACGTATACCTACCTACCTTGATTTTCAATTTAAGTTAAGTTGCGAGCGATTTTGAATATACCTCCTCACTCCTAAACTCTGCACATTGCCATCTATGTCCGTCAAACTGCAATGAAATAAATACAGATAAAATAATATATATATAGCCTGTGGATTTTTAATGTTCTTCATACCTAAGAATAAGGACTAAAGTGTTCACACTCAAAATCCACAAGTATACACAGATATGTATACGGGTTGGTTGGTAGAATTAAATATTTATAAATAAAATATAATATAAATAATAATATCATTCTATATTTTTTTATATTCAACTCTACCAACCAATCTACACTTCTATACCAACAAAAGCTTCGCCTTCACTCATTCATTCATTCAATCAAAATTGACAAAAGTGTACTGTCATATTTTCTGGCTCATGATTATTTGCTGTTGATTTTCCAAAATAACATTCTAGGAGCAAATTATAGAAATATGTTTCGTGCTAATAATTTTGATAAGTTACTCGGTAAGTAATACTGGTAGATTAGGCTTCTCCATCTCGATTCTGATGCCGACAAATATGTATCGAATCGAATGAAGATCAGATGTAATTTTCCTGGTAGGTAGTTTTATTTTACTGATTTACATAGAACTTTCTTTTAAATTGTGGACGAATAGTACTACGTTCTGCTCGGAAGGTACATCAGGAGTCTCTGAATGTCTAAAAGCAACTAAACAAGTTACCTATTGATGATTAAACATTTTTCAATGCTCAATATATTTATGAAGTAATAATGTTTCAGATAAAGCGACAAGTAATCTACGTCTAGACCCTGATTGGCCAACTATCCTGCAAATTTGTGATTTGATTAGGCAAAATGACTGCACGTAAGTAATCATCTTTCTAAAGGTTGTAAACCTAATTTGTTTGGCTTGACAAACACAATATATCATTTTGTTCCTTGTATTGTAAATAAACATTTCTAAGTCCCTCTTTGACCAGTAACTGAATCCTAAGAAGAAATCAAAACCTTAAGTAAACTTACTGAGTATACCAGATTCATTTTTATATGTCAATTAAAAGTGGGCACTCATATAAAACTATATTTGATGTGAAGAAATTCTTAATGACAAATAATTTCCAGAAAGTTAATCATAGCAACTAAAGTATTGTACCAAATTACAGAAGACTGACATGACTAGATAATCAAGTCTTAAAACTATACAAATATTGAGGTATTTTGCCAAAAAAACATTGCTTAACAACTTACAATAAAATTGGACTCTGTCTTGTGTTGAGTGTATGCTGTAGGTTGTGGTTTGAATAGCCACCGAGGATAAACTTTTTCAAGTGATGAACGTAGATGTTTGTTCTGTCTGGGGGTTATATTGTATTCTAAGCATGCATGTACAAAAGTATATTTTATGTGTAAGTAATCTAACAGTCATCTGGTTCCCATAGTACAAGCTATCCCTAGTGTGGGACCAGATGATGTTGTGTTAAAAATGTCCACAAATGTTTATCTCTATGAAATATTTGTCTTATATATTAAAATACTTGTTTTCTCTTTCTAGGCCCAAATATGCAGTGGCCGGGGTCAAAAAGAAACTATACTCTACAAACCCCCATCAAGCTATGTTTGCATTACTTACATTAGAAAGTATTGTTAAAAATTGTGGTAAGAAATTAATAATATATTCTGTGCATATTATATGTAATATTAATCATAACAGAAGTGTGCTAATTATATACAAAATAAATTACTTTGACCATCAAAATAATATGTAACTATTGAGTGTGTATTCTATCTCTTTATTAACAGTTTGATCATTGATACTTTTGCGTAGTATTGAGGGGGCGACATATGTTTTCTTATCGGTAAGAGAAAATCTTACATTAGACATCAAAATTATTCTGTGATGCTCTTTATTCAATGGCATTAGTAGATGATTCAATCACCTAGTATGTGTGATGCAATAAGGGGCAGGCGTTAATAAAGGTGTAATGTAGTGTTGTGTCTAGGGTGTGGCTTGTTATTTAGTTGCAGTAGAGCTCTTATTGAAAGGCTTGTCCGGGAAGTATTACCACCATACCTAATTCTGGACAATAAACTACTATACTAGGCAGTATTGCATAGTAGACAAGGTTTTTGAGGCAGGTTCTTTAAAAAAATAAATAATATTTACCCCTTTTGAAAATACTTACTAGAATGGTACACTAACTTCTGCAAAATGTGGTTATATGCCAAAATGTACTATCTATAGCCTGGGGGTCCAAGGCATGGTAGATATCCTTTTAGACCTCTTCGAGATCTGATAGATGATCCCTGGATGTTACTGTGTAAATTATTATTGTCTTTGATTTGAGGATGTGTCAAAGAATCTAGAGTTGGTACTACTTGATAGGCCCTAAGAGATAAGAGAGACTGTTTCTCTTTAACTTCTTAAAAGGTTATTGAAAATCATTAGCTATAGATAGTTCAGTTTTCAACATCAACTTGTTTATTATATTTGCTAATTTAAAATAATAATCATAGAGCACTGGTGGTCTAGTAGGCGTACCCCACCTTCTTATTCTAAGGTCGTGGGTTCGAATCCGGTCGTGCACTAATGGATTTCGCTGTTCTCTGAAAATTTATGCGCGCAATCCTATGCTTTCAAACGGTGAAGGAAAATATGGTGAGGAAACCAGTTAGTATTTAAGCAGCAGCGATGGCCTTGCAACATCATGTATGTGTCACGTATGGATTACCAACCACTGCAAAATGTGGGTATGGTACCTACCAAATGTAATATTTGGACGTACCTCTGACTACCCCCCTTACACATCCTAGAATAATTTTGAGTAGATACTTTGAACTAAAAAATCCTAAGGGATATCTTCTGAGTTTGGGGACTAAAGTTGTGATGCTATTTCTATTCTATCTTTTTTTAAATAATATTTTATTAATAAACTTTGAATGGTTCTAATAAATAACTCTTCCAGGCTCTGGTGTGCATGATGAAGTGACATCAAAAGCATTTTGTGAGATGCTCCGAGACCTGGTTAAAACTACACAGCATGACAACTTAAAAACCAAGATTCTAGAGTTGATCCAAGCTTGGGCTTTTGCTTTCCGGAATTCGCCGAAATATAGAGCTGTCCAGGTAAATATTTGTATTTTATTTTACACAATTTGCTGATGGAACAAAGATTACCTGTTAAGCGATTACTATCGCCAATAAAAGAGCATTGTCTTGTAGGTCACGTTCATTAGGAACGTGCTCTATAATACACTGCTCAGCGTCCATCAACCTGAGGCAAACAGGTGTTATGCCTCATGTACCTACCTGTAATTTCACCAATAATTTTTGTGTATATAATAATAGTTACCTACTCATCTTGACTTGACTTCTTGATTTTTGGCTTTTGTGGTTTCTGCCAGAAAAAATAGACTGTAGCTATTATTTTGTTTTATGTCATACTAACCCCTTAGTTGCTCAAACACAGGCCAATCAGAACTAACTAAAGTAAAGTAGTATTTTTACAATCTATTTATACCTACTATTAATAAGAATCTTTGTCCTGACTGACTGATATATAGACAACTGCCGCGCCAGCTTAAACCGATGGTGGTGAGATTAGAGATTTTCAGGGTATATGTCTAGGTGCATAGAAGTGTACTAAGAACGAAATTCCTGAAATTTATCTTTTAACAAGGTGCAAAAGGGTGTTGGATTTTGTATTAAAATAGCTAAACACGTACGAAGTCGCGCGCGGTTTAACGAGTTGAATTCCCGATTCGTGCCCTTAAGTATCAATAATTATGAGTATTTGTGGACATTTGTTTTACACTAACATCATCTAGCCCCGAACTAAGCATAGCTTGTACTACTAAAGGTTTCCTTTGTTTTTGCATACTTAGAATACAATATAACACTCAGACAGATGAAGTATGCCCTCTAATGCCAAACATGCTCAATTAAATGACATGATGAGCGGTGGTGTTGATAACTATCAACTAGCTGAATTATATATACCTAGTTATTATTTGACAAACAAAATATCTAGGTACTGATAACACAGGCAATTCTTAGATAAAATATCATTCTTCCATAATTTTAACAATTATGCCTGGAAAAAGTCGTCAGGTAAGTTTGAACAGTTCTAGAATTGAAATTAAAAGCTTAACCTCACGTTTACTTCCACCTACTTCTACTTAGGTACCTACCTCAGTTCCTTTTCGTGGCTATTGTCTTTTGCATTGACAGTAAGTTTGAAATTAGATCGAAATAAGTAGACAAAACACGATATGACTTTGGAGGGTGATGTTTTACTAATAAACTCGGCGTAACCTCGAAATAGTATAGTAGTAGAATAGCAATCTCTTGCGATCTAATTTAAAAGCACCTGTCAATGTAAAAGACAACTAACGTATAACTTTTTAACTTAACGCGAGTTTATTAGTACTAAGGTTATTGTTAGTCAACTTTTGTTTCTGACTGTACATGCGGGATATATCTACTACAGGTACCTGAGTTAGGTCATTGAACTTTTTTGTCACCCAAGGTTGCATGGTATACTGGCGTCTATCGATTTTCTTATAATCTAATTATAATCGCTACAGTCTGTGACACAACCTACCTATTATGTATAAGAGTTCACTCATCTGAGCAGTGTCTCTCATGATTAATCTTAATTACGAGTGTAATAGCTAGGTAAGTAGACACAGATTGAGGTACCTATTAGTGTACTCACATCCTACATAATCTGAGTTTTCTTTACTTAACGAAGGTGTTTCTCTATGGTTAATCTCAAGCAATGCTCATCATCATAAATATACTTAGGTACTACAATATCTCTAAATGCTGGTATTGAACAGGTCATGTCACTAAATTCATTGCAATGCTGTTATCAATTTAATTTAGCTTGCTTGCTTGTATAAATCTGTTTTTGATATGAAACATTTGGTATGATTAAATACATTAGCTACCTATGTCGTGTTTTCGTCTCAAACGCCAATTACCATTTCAACTTGTTAAACGAAGATGGTACAATGCTTGACAAAAGTCGATCACCTCGCTTCACAATACGCGCAATAGTGCGCTGTAGTTGAAGGCTTTCTGTACGACTGTAGGTTGGTACAGAGTGCGTAATAGTTATTATACGTAAAGGTAATGTGTACGTCATTTCACAGTCGCGGCAATCGTCACATTTTATCAGCAGATCGCGTGAATCATACGTACCACTATTCAGACAAAAACAAAACATTTTTCTTTATTTGAAATCCACTTTTTATCTTCAAAGCGAACTGTGGCTAGAGTTCTTTTAGTAGTCACGGCTAGAGACATGAGAAAGTGTGGTGAAATCAACTGGAACAAGGTTTTATTTGTGTTGAATTGTGTTGTAGGATACTGTGAACATTCTGAAGGCAGAAGGTTTCAAGTTTCCCGCTTTGAAGGAGTCTGATGCCATGTTCTCAGCTGACACTGCTCCAGAATGGGCAGATGGAGAGGTCTGCCATAGGTATGTAGTATGTACCTAGTCACTTAAACATGAGGTATAAGTGAATAAAAAATTCTAATAAATTTTATAAGTAGCAAGAAACCTAGTAGAATTTTATACAAGAGTTTTGTCATTTGTCAGTATGAACATCTTTACATAGTATAAAATGAAGTTGCTTCCGCTGTCTGTTCACCGAAATCTTTTAAACTACTCGATAAATTGTAATGCAGTTGTCATCAATTTGGAAGGTTAATATGTACCTATAATACATACATAATATTATTAAAGCACAGAAAAGCTGGAAAATTCAAAGATTTGTACTGTCCAACAAAGTGGGCACATGTCAGCTAATAAAATATAAATTCCTGCTAGTAACTGTTTGTATTGGATGGATAATAGATAATGCCTACAAGGAAGTTAATGCTAATATTTTCCTTAGTTTGCAATGAAACAGACTTCATTAAAATAGCTATTTTCGAGACATGTTTACCTTTCATGGAGCTTTAAAATTTTTGTCCTTCTGTTTTTTGGTAAAACTTTTCATCTCTCTTTTATTACATCCACAATCTGCTTGTGACTTCATCTAGCTCTGGCAACCTTTGAGGTGAAGGAATTAAAAACCAGTACTAAATGATCACATGTACAAACAAAGAGTTAAGTTCAGAACTACTTTAACTTATTACTTTCTAATATAGATGCAGAACGGCATTCTCACTTATCATCCGGAGGCATCATTGCCGCGCATGTGGCCAAGTGTTCTGCCAACAATGTAGCTCTAAAACATCTACTCTACCTAAATTTGGAATTGAAAAGGAGGTAAGTGAGTCAATTAATACCTTCAGGGAAATGTTTGACTTTTGTGAATCTAATATTACAAAAGAATATCCAGTTTTTATTGTAATTGAAGTAGCATATCTGGTAACAGTTTCAAATCTCATGGAGTTGTAATGAGTGAAATTTCAAACTTTTTTATTTTCCCAGGTCAGAGTGTGTGATGCTTGCTTTGACAAAGTAAGCCGACCTCCATCTTCATCTGCTAAATTGGAAATAGTTGATACGGGCAATGATTATGGACCAACACAACCTCAGGTTTGTAAATAATAGTTTGTTATTAGTTACTTACTATAAACTTGAATCTACCTGCAGTATTAACTTCAAAGGTGAACAGCTAGTAAAAGGCTGATCATTATGTTTGAGGTTATTATAGACTAAAATAAATATAACTGTTCCTTACAAATAAGTTTAATTACGCTAGATTAGGTCATTGTCCTTCGGCAAAAAGAGCATCTGGCATTTCACCACCAGGAACCAGCATAGCAATGTTATTGCCATTCAATAATATTTGATCTAACTTCGTAATTTTCCTTCCTTCTGGTGTTGATTCGTACTCGGTGACGTCGTCCAACAACATATTGACGAAGTCGTCGAAGCCTTGCAAAGTTCCTACCATTTCTTTATCGTTCTTCATGATGATGTGAATCCGAGAACCAATGCATTTGTCCACAAGTTCGAGGGGAAGAAGCGTGTTTGGGCTGGGAAGTGTAGTTGAGGTCATTTTAGAAATGTTTTTACCGCAAAATGTTTACCAAATACGAAAAATGAGCATTTACTTCGCTAATCGACACACAGTTGAAAACTGAATTTTGGAGAATAGAGAGAGAGGTCGAGAAAAGGAAAGCAAAACAAAATTTGGTTTTGGTTCAATGTCAGTTTGACACTGACTGCATGAATGAATGAAGATTGATTGCGTGCTAGCAACTCTGCAAAGTTAGGTGGTAAATATGACGGCAAAAAAAGTGGGATCCAGAACCAAAGCACTCAAAGCAGTGTTTTTGGCAGTCTGTTTTTTTTTTCAATCTGATTGTTGACGTTTGTAAAGTCAATGTCATTCAATTGTCCTAGTTTTCAAACAAATTAGATTTGAAAATAACGACACGATTTCGAAACGAACAAGAAAGGAATAAAAGAAGCATCAAACAATATTTTTGCTGGAAGTTATAGCTAAAAATGTCTAAAAAACACGTAACACACTTTCGCGGTGCAAGTTTATACACTCCAGATGGAAAAAATTACGTAAAGGACGAGCCAGTGACTCCGATTGAAGAGGACTTCGGTGATCATAATCACTTGGATTTACCTTTTGAAAATGGATTTGGTTCCATGAGGAAATCAATGTCTATGAGCGATATAACTGCAATGCGTGATCACCTTGACAGTAGCAGCAGAGATAACATCTATCACAGACACAGACGGCCGACTGGACAGACGCAAGAGTTATCTAAAACAAAGTTTGTGTCGATGGCAGAAGCTATCTATCATTACCAGAGAGATACACCAGGACGCTTTCACTCGACCCGTCCTCAGATATTCCGATCGCAAGGTGCATCGGGTCGTGTTGGGCTAACCGTACCTCAATCACCGATGCTAAGATCGAAATCACGCTCTCGCCCTCAACATATTCTATCACAGCAAGAGAAAGAAGCTTTAGAGTTAGAAGAACTGAAAAAATTCAAAATTAAAGCACAACCCATTCCTAAATCAATCTTGGATGGACAAATACATCTTCCTGAAGTATCCAAGAAACCTTTAACTGTTCCGGAACCTTTCAACTTAACTGAAATTAACAAGAAACTTTCAGATATCAAGTCTCCCAACCAAGCTCTCAAGTTCAAAGCTCGTCCTGCTCCAAAGCGTATTCTAGAGAAACCCCAAGTTCCAGTAAAACCAGCAATATCTGTCACAAGACCTATAAGTCCAAAGTTTCACTACAAAAGAGCTAATTCTCAAGATTTACTCAAAAACAAACCAGATCAACATTTGAAACCAGTTGAAAAACCTCAGCGTCATGGTCCAGTGCGTCCAGAACCATTTTCTTTTGAGAGGCATGATGCGGAAAGGAAAAAACGTAAGGAAGAAAAAATAAGGCGTCAAATTGAGGAGGAGAAAATGCAAGCATCATCGTTCAAAGCTGGTCCATTACCTATGGGTGTAAAAAAACGTATGCAGTGTGCCACCAGCAAAGGAAGCTCATCTACAACTTCATCTGCCTCTGAAAACAAAGAGAATCATGTAAAATTTGAGGCTCGGCCTCCAGTTGTTTTATACAAGCAACCTTTCAAACCAGTTCTGCAGCAGGTACAGTTAGTGAAACCTATGCCATTTGATCTGTCTTCTGCTAAAAGGGCAGCAGAAAGAGAAAAGTTTGATAAGCAGTTAAAAGAAAAGGAAGAAGAGATGGAAAGACTGAGGCAAGAGAGAGATAAACAGCGAGAAATTGCTGAAGAAAAAGCACAGGCTGAGCTAAGAGCCAAACTTGTCCATCATGCCAAACCAATGCCGGCATATACAGCATTCATTCCAGATAAATCTATTGCTCCTATCACGGTTCCTGAAACCCCAAAGTTTGTGAGGAGACTGAGGCAAAACTAAAGTTGTGTCAGCTCCAGAAATTTCTAGATTTCTATTCATTTTAGACTAATTTTAAATAATGTTTCTTTCACACATCTTAATGTACTGATATATTTTATGATAATTTAGAATAAGTTTATTATTCAGTCTTGATGGACTTATAGTTTTTATGTGTAGTTTTCTCCACTATTGATGTTAGTTATTGACATTATGTTTAGCCTTGCTTGACCTTTTGATTAAAATTACAAAATAATTTTTAATGTTTGTTTATTTTTCTTTCCCATCTATTAACTACTTGTATTTTTTGGCTGGTATGACTCACTGCACCTTTACTAAAACTGGTCACCAATCAGCCTACCAAGCATGTTGACAGCAAAAACTTCTCCCAAATATAAGGAAGGCCTATATCAAACCATAAACTTATTTACGCTAATAACTTGATGAGCAGACTGGTTTCTGCAACTAGACTGCTCGCTGTTAAGCCTATATGCTCTATTTTTTATATTGTCTAGCTAGAGTAACCATTTATTTAAATTAAAAGTAAGTAGATTGCTCACTTTCTGATATAATATGAGTTGATTGAACTTAATTAATCAAGTAGGGATGATTCATAGTGGTTAATTTGTAACATGACCTTTCTATTTATAGAAGATAACCAGTCATACTTAGGTAGGTAAGTGATAATTAACTTTATAATTGCCTTTCACCATTCTGATCTTATGGTAGTGATGCTGATTTTTGTAGTTGTCACGTCACGACATAAGCCTTATAAATCCACTGCAAGGCATAGGTCTCCTCCACATTTGAAGGGTTTGGCCATAATCAAGCAAGCGTGATTGGTATGCGAATTGGTAACCACAGTGTCAATGTTTCACACTAAAGAGATGCAATCCATCGCTTGGTGCGTTTCCTTGGTCGCCTTTTATGAAATCCATGACTGACGCTGTTTATATCACAGGCAGGCAACGCACAGCCGTAACCGCTGCTCGTAGAGACTTGAAATTTTCAGGGTAAATTCGTCTTGGTGCGTAGAGGTTTTCTAAGAAAGTAATTCCCAAAATACATACCCAATAAACAACCCTCTCTGGTTGAAGTGTCTATGGAAATAGCTTCACAAGGATGAAGTCGCGTGCTGTTCGTCAGTCTTGAATAGATGTGAAGTCTATGTTTGATATTTACAGAAGCGGCCATCGACTGCCCCCGGCGGTAAGACAGCTGAAGAGCTTCAGGAAGAGGAAGAGTTGCAATTGGCTCTAGCTCTCAGCCAATCGGAGGCCGAGCACAAAGAGAAGGAGCGCAAGTCTCGCCCTCTTATCGCGCCCGACCCTACTCCTCATCCGACTGGTAGGTTCACATCCACAGAAGAGTTTATACCAATTAGTAAATATTTTCATACATCTATCGCTATCTAGTCCTAATCTTAACAAAGCTTGTATTTACTTAAAATACTTATGGAAGAGAATCTTACTTTAACTGTCATAATATACCTATAGCTAGTATACCTATATTTCATTATCATCATCATCATCAACAGCCTATAGAAGTCCACTGCTGGACATAGACCTCCCCACACGTTTTCAGGAAGAACAATTCTGAGCATTTTCCATCCATCGACTTTCCATCATTCGACTTCGAAGTCGAACAATTTCGTCAGTCCATCGGGTAGGAGGACGTCCTACGCTTCGTCTTCCGGTTCGTGGTCGCCATTCGAGAACCTTGTAATCCCCAGCGGTTGTCGGGTCTACGAGCTATATTACTTGCCCATTGCCACCTCAACTTGCTGATTCTGAAAGATATGTCGGTGGCCTTGGTGCTTCTACGGTATACCTGTATTAACCTTACCGTTAAAGGTAATTTGTCATAATGATGTCTAAATGCTTGTAGTGTCACCAACTCCGTCATCAGTGAGCGCTTCGCCAGAGCACAGCACGCAAGCCAGCTCTGAGCTGTCGAGGTACCTCGACCGCAACTACTGGGAGTCGAGACTGACACGTGACAATGCACCTACCGCGCCTGCGGCTGCCTCGCAAGCCTCTAATGACACCGCCGAGGTAAGCTTTATGTATTGTAAGGTATATTTTTATCATTGTTTTTCTTTATTGGAGGCTGACTGCGGTATTTACCTTCTTATTTGCCTTCTTTTGCTAATAAAATCCTGTTGCATGTGTCAATTATGACAGATATTCTATAGAAAATCTATCATTGACACTTGCACCTTGCACTTCCATCTTGAAATAACAAGGCACACTATAACTCCTTTGTACCATTTATGTTATACCTACTCTTAGATACTTGTTCAGTATGTAGTGTTGAGTGAAAACGATGGGTTATCTATGAATATTACTTTATTATATAATGGTCAAAGGTCAAAGTAGAAAGTTAGTAGATTTAGAGTTGTTAGTGAAGGGCTCGTCCGAGGAAGTACTACCTAAGTCTTTTTTTAAAAGGTATCGAGTGCCTGGGAAATGACAGGCACATAAAGCTTAACACCCTCAGGTATGCCTCAGGTTGATGGACGCAGAGCAGTGTATCGTAGAGCACGTGCCCAACGAACGTGTCCTGCAAGGCAATGGGTTATTATAGGTGAATGGAAGAAAAAAACAAGTCTGATATTTTAAGGTGGTTAGTTTCGTGTCGTGTGTGTGTTTCAAATTTCCTTTACAATTTGTGTTTTTGTAGTTGCAAGATTTCGCGAAGGCACCTGTGAACAAGACTCCGGATGAGGACGCTCAGGATAAGGAGATTGACGAGTTTGTTGAGACACTGAAATCCCAAGTAGAGATATTCGTCAACAGAATGAAGAGCAATTCATCACGGTGAGATTACATTAAAAATCTACAAAAGTTCAATACCTATTTGGGAAATTCAATCGATGCTCATCATCATTAGCCTGTAGAAGTCCACTGCTGGGAATAGGAATCCCCTATGCGTTTCCAAGAAGAATGTTTTTAGCCTTTTTCATCCACCGACTTCCCGCGATCTTTATAATGTTAATAATTCGAGAACTTTTATTCCCCAGCGGTTATCGGTTCTACGAGCTACTATAGTGACCTTGCCACTTTAACTTACTGATTCTGAGAGCTATGTCGGTGACATTAATCCTCACGTTATTTAGTACTCATCAGACTGTATATGATATGTTAAGTAATCAAGGTACTATAACATATTCCGAGATAAATTTAATATAATAACTAGGCAGATAAAATGAAATAGCATCAATACTTTAATTCCTAAGCACGGTAGATATTCCCTCCGATCTCTTAGTAGTAAATACCTACTCGAGATTCTTCGAGGATGTCTAAGAAGGGTAGTCAGAGGTATGCCTAGATAGAACATTTGGTACATACCTAAACTTTGCAGTAGTTAGTATTCTATACGTGAGAGGTTGCAAACCTATCGCCGCCGCTAGAGTACTAACTCCACACGATGTTTTCTTTCACCGTTTGAGGAGCACTGACATCATAAATTTTTCGAACGGAAAAATCCATTGGTGCACAACCGGATTAATAAAATAAATAAATAAATATTGACACTCATTCACACAACGCCTTCTAGCCCCAAACTAAGCAAAGCTTGTACTATGGGAACCAGATAGCTGGTAGAATACTTTACTTATATTTTGGATAGAAACGGGATATTTACCATGATTTTTGAGTTTGATTTCTTCCCGATATTTCGGCACAGTTGCATGCGCCATGATCACGGGTCGAACTGAAGTCTTTGGCAAGTGGGTCTACTGTTATTGGCAGACAAAACGGTCTGCCAATCCTCTCAAAAATCAAGGTAAATATCCCGTTTCTATCCAAAATATTGATCAAAACTATGATAGTTTAAAAAGTTATATACTTTACTTATATACTATGTTTTGGTATCTTTTACAGAGGACGCTCCATTGCAAACGACACTGCTGTTCAGACCCTTTTCATGAACATAACGGCGATGCATTCTCGTCTACTCAAATATATTCAGCAGTTGGACGATAAGCGGGTTTATTTAGAAAGCTTACAGGTAAGGTTACGTTTCTCACTTGGCATCTATGTGTTTGTCTGTTTCTTCAAAATCAATGAAAACCGTCGATTTTTTACTGACTCAACTTGACTAAAAATTATTTATTTTATCCAGTTGATATAGGCAAAATTGTCTGCCTAATGACGGACAGGTGCCACAAAGAACAAAATAAAATTATATGCCGTAGACTTAGTTCTACTATCATCATGTTACTTTATTTAGTGTTACCTGAAATAAAGTATCTTTTTATAATATATTGTTGTTAGCGAGACGATCTGGATGCCTTGGAAAGAAGGTGGTGGGAGAAGGCTCGGGAAAGAGAGAACTGGAAGTCTTTGGGGTAGGCCTTTGCGCAGCAGTGGGTAGAAATAATAATAATAATAATGCTGGACAATCCACACAGCATCACCTAGCCCCAAGCTAAGCAGAGCTTGTGTTATGGATACTAGATGTCTGATATACTTAATACAATGTATTATCTACACAGATGTTTTTTATTATGCATAGAAAATACCCAGAACACCCGGAATAAATATTTGCAGATCGTACAAACATTTATCCCGAGTCGGGAATCGAACCCGCAACCTCCTACGTCACAAGCGGACATTCGCCCGCCGCGCCACATCGGTCGTCGTAAATAAGCTAAAATATTTTCTTATTTATAAGTGGTTTGTTTGACAGGATAAAGTAACGCAGATCCGTGATAGCCGCGCGGCACTCGATACGCTCCGAGCTGAGCATGCCGCTCGGACACAGCAAGCGGCCGAGGCGGCGGAACGACAACGACAGATGCAGATGGCGACCAAGCTGCAAGCCATGCGGAAGAAAAAGCACGAGTATCTGCAGTACCAGCGACAGCTCGCCTTGCAGCGTGTCCAGGTAATGAAGTCCAGACTGTTTCTTTTAACTACCTGATCATGAAACATGCATACGGCCTGCCTGATGTTAAGAACAAAGCCTTGCCTCATAAGTCATGCTAATTTTTTTTTAAACCACTGCATTTGTTACTACCACCTATCTCGGGCACCAGTCTATAACTAAATAGGTTTTATGAAGGTACTGCACTAAATGTAGTGTATTTAGATGTAAACCTATTTTGTGTAACCTTGTTGTAATTATTAGTGTTGAGCTGCATTTGACCTTTTATAAACCTTTTCAGTGACGAGGTTTTGTTTATCAAACTTTTGTATTTCAGGAACAAGAACGGGAAATGCAACTCCGTCAGGAACAGCAAAAACACCAATACATGATGTCAGCAAACAGCTACTACATGCCTGGAGTGTCCATGCAGCAGTTTCAATCACCATACCCCAACCAGCCGATATACGCCAATCCTCAGTTCCATCAGATGATGCCACCGACCACAGACGCGAACCTATCCGCGCCACAGCCACAGATGACACAACCCAACATGCCTAACCAAATGGCAACCAACGCCCAATCCATGCCTCAATTACCCAACTACTCAATGCCACAAGTTACCGCCGTTACTCAACCGCCGGCAACTCAGTCTATGACGCAGAACCCACAAATGCAGATGACCCCAATGATGATGCAACAAATGCACCAAATGAGGATGCCCGTACAGCCCGGCATGCATCAAATACTCCCGCAAAACCAACCCGGACATATGTTACCGCAACAAAACGGAACACTATCCAAAAACTTACCCAACCAACCCCCCAACTCAATGATGTCGCAAATGGCGATGGGCCAACAAAATATGCAACAGCAAATGATGAACCCTAATCCCATGATGGGATTACACTTGCAAAATATGAGAATGCCTATGATGCAAAGCAATAATCCACAAATGCAAGGCTATATGAGCCTACCAAATAATTCTAAAGCTCCTAGTATGCAACAGTCACAAATGATGCCAGGACAGATATCGTTGCAGGGTCCCATTGGACAGATGCAGGGTCTACCTCAAATGCCTGGACATAACATTCCTACGAGCATGCCGCCGGGGCAAGTGCCTCAAACTCAGGGGCAGCAGATGACTCAGCAACCAGGGCAAATGACACAGCCGCAGTCAATCTCCCAGCCACCCCAAATGTCCCAACCGCCGCAACAAATAAACCAGCAACCGCAGATGTCACAGCAACCACAACAAATAAACCAGCAACCACAACAAATGAACCAGCCACCACAAATGAACCAGCCACCACAAATGAACCATTCACCGCAAATGAACCAGCCACAGCAAATGAATCAGCAACCACAAATAAATCAGCAACCGCAAATGAACCAACAACAGCAAATGAATCAGCAACCACAAATGTCTCAACCTCAGCAAATGCCGCCACAGCAAATGCCGCCTCAACAGAATCTAATGACGCCCGGTCAGCCAATGCCTGGGCAACCAATACAGCCGCCCGGGCACATGATCATGCAACAGCCCCAAGGAAACATGCAAATGCCGGGTCATATGATGAATCAATCAATCCATCAAGGACCTGGCAATCCTGGGCAACAATTGCCGCAACAAGTTGTACAAGGCCCGATGCCCTCACAGGTTCAGGGCCAAATGCAACAGATTGTCCAACCCGGCATTGTCCAAGGCCCTGGCCAAGGTCAAGCTGTAAAAATGCCGCCTAATAACTTCGTTCAAGGGCAACCGGTTCAGCCAATGGTAAATCAACAGACGCAACAACCTCAGACGCCTGTCAAACCAGAACATAATAATAACACAGCCGAACTTATTAGTTTTGACTGATGCTATACGACTACACGTCTATTTTGACTGCTAGAAATCGCAACGTACGTATTTGAAATAATAATGCACGTAGAAGTTTGTGCTGATTTAAATTTTTAAAGCAAAATATTGTAAAGATGACGGAAATTTGAATAGTTGTAAGATAAAGCTGAAGCCGAAAATTCTAGACGGATTTGTTTGAACACTGAGATTTCAGATCAAATTGAAATTGAATGTTTTTCAGCTTGATGTAGGCTTGTTGTTAGTTTTGATTCTCATCTGAATCTTGAACCAGATTTTACCATGTAATTATGATGACTTGTCTATAAGTTTTTGTACATACATTAGTAAAATCCTTCTCATCTTTCAGGAGGGAATTATAACGTCCATTCTCAATAGCCTATTTATCCATCCTTATTAGTTGTAAAGACGCGTAACTTTAATACAAGTTTTGTCTCTGACAATGGATAAGAGTAGATTATTGAGAATTTGTGAAAGCAGAATGCTGTACATAGCCATGCTATCACGTAAAATAAATAGTATCTTTGCTTATAAATTATACAAAATGTATTCATAGCATGCATTTAATCAAGTGGTCATGGGGCTAATAGTGTGCTACCAATATAAGTAGGTGGCTTTGTTTTCAAGTATTTAATGATTTATTTATTAACTTCGTAAATACGAAGTACACTAGATAGAACAAATGTTGCAACAGATATCACACTAAGGTTTATACTCGTCGTAGAATAGGGTCGATTCAATCTTGCTGGCCGATACACCGCTGGCTGTGTTTCACTAAGGGTTATGCAGAGCGCTTTTCACTACACTCCACAAGCTAAACACGGCATGAGTGTAAGCGGTTGAGTTATACTACGCTTACACGTTCAAACCCGTGCTGTGATATGCCAAACCGCGCCGCATCTGGTATATGTTAGATTCAAATGTCATAGTTTTACATTTTCATTGCATGAAGGATGACTGGCTATTATGGTTTTAACCCAAGTGAACCGTTTCAGTACTCCTAAATAGGTATGTTAGAAACCTCTAAAAAATATAACTTCAGATTTGGGTAAGTAGGTACGAATTGGTGCTGAACGCCAGGCGGCGAGTAAGATTGTATCAAGAATTATAACATTCTCAATTTTTCTGTGTGCTATATGTACTAGTTACTGTATTTCCTTTAGTTTATAATGGGCCCTGTAATGTATGTAAATGCAAAAAAGTGTATAAATATTTTATCGTTGGTAGACAGAAATTATTATAAAAAATTCAAAATGTTTATATTATTTTTTAACGATTGCAGAGGTGATTATTTTGTTTTTGTTACAATATTTTACAGTAAGTTATATGATGGTAATGATGATAATAATTATTAAACATGTAAAATTTTGGTGATTGTTTTATTTTATAGGTTAATTTTAGTTTCTATAAATTACCTAATATATCTACACTTCTACACTAATATTATAAAGAGGAAAGATTTGTATTTTTGTATGTTTGTATTTTTGTATGTTATGAATAAACTCAAAAAGTACTGGACCGATTTTAATAATTCTTTTTTCATTAGAAAGCTATATTATCACTGAGTAACATAGGCTCTTAGATCATTTACCTCTAGATAGACACTACTCCTGCAACGCGTACCTAAAAAATAGGCCAAGTTAGGCAAACTTGTTTGCGTGTCACCCATACATCAACACGCGCTCACATTGTCTTACACTCATGGCACGTCATTATATTTGTCACTGTGTGCGTGCGTAACATTACCAGCTGACAATGTGTTTCCCAGTTTATGGGGTAAACAGATCAAATTTAGGTTCCGGTTTTTAAGTAAGATGTGACTGCGTTTTTTAGCACGAGACAGTTTCGGACATATAAAATTGGTCAAGTGCGAGTCGGGCATGAATAATTGACTATTTTTTTCATTTATAAAATGCAAATATGGTTCTTTCAACTACGCTTTGTGAATTATTAAATGTGTGCCCGGAAATTATTTTGCCAAAAAATGGTCAAGGGGAAGTCGGGTTATGAATTTGATTTTCTTAGGTCTGTTTTTGTTACTAACAATCTTATGACTGTTTGTAAAATAAAATGTAAAGCAAATAAAAAGCAAAAATATATAAGTATTTTTTTATTGTACGACAAAACGCTTTGCATTCATCTCACCTGGTTTTAAAAAAAATTTAAAATGCGGCTTTTCTGTATAATTTTCACCCATTTACTTTTTTGGATAGGATCACTTGGAATTCTGAAAAAAAAATGTAACATAGTTACTATAATTATGGTCAAGGTCAGTGCTAATATATATACTTAGGCCCTTTATTAGTCGAAAACGATACTTAGTGGAAAAAATTGGTATTGGTAAAAAAAAAAACAAAAAAGTTTTCACCACCTTGAATTACAAAATTAATGTCATCTTTGAAATTGGTCGAAAACGATACCCATATTAAAAAAGCTTAAAAAATGTCTAAAAATAAGAAAATCAACGATAAATATTCAAGCCCTACTCGCACTTGACCATTTTTGTCAAAATCCTCTTGGGTACATACACAACCACATAACAAAAATTTTGTACTAACTGCCTAATCGGATGAACAGTAAAATGCAGAAGTAAAACCTTCAAACAATATTCAGGGCTACTCGCACTTGACCGATTTCTGAGTCTGAAATAAAACTCACCAGCGCCGTGCGCTTTTTCCATAATTATATAAGTAGAGTGCACACGAGACCTACGAGTGTATCCTGCAGTAAACTTTATTGAGTACCTAATGAGGATGATGATGATGATTTATGTATATTCTTTTTCATAGTCTGTTACTAACATAAGTAAACGACAATCGCGCACTCACATGGGGAATTGTGTATACAAAACCTTGCAACACTAACAAACATGTCAAGTGCGAGTTGAAATAATACGCGCTAATTTTTGAATTATATTTATCAAATTACTTGGAATTAAACTTAAAATTTAGATACTTACTGATGGAAGGACACTTCACTTGTCATTTTTAATCGTCCTCTGTAGTTTCTGCACACTTTTATTGTACAACTCGCCATTGCAGACACAAAATGTTACACAGAGATGTGACCGTCCGCCATGAAAATTCAATTGACACTGATGGGCGGGGAGCGACTTGTCGGAGTACAGTACTCTGACATTTTTTTCGATGCGTTGGTGCGTTTGAAGCAGTATCTAGAGAGTAAATGATCTAAGCATAGGCTATATTTTATTTTGGAAAAAAATTGCGTTCCGTAAAATATTTGGGTTTTTCAGACACAAGGTGTAAAAAATCAACCAGAAAAGTTACTTATTTTGCGTACGCTGCCTAAACTATAAAAGATAGAACCATAAAATGTTCTAAATAATTGTAGATCTTATAAATATCTACAAAAAAGTCCGCGACACACTATACCTATCTATGTCGAGTGAGGCACAACAACAATTTTTTTATTTAAAAATCTTAAATTTTTTTGGACTACATTTAAACGCATTTATTTTACTCATACTATTAATCCTTATCGAAATAAATTATTCTATCACTAAGTACAGTTCATGTAGATAATATTTGGTCTTTAAATGATTAGAATTGGACGTTTGGTTTTGAAGTTATGGCGAAATTAAAATATTACGATTTCTGCTGCACGGCCTGTTGCGAAGTGAGCGTCACCAAGTTGGGAGTGCGCGTGCAGGGGAGTAGTTTAGATCTATGAGTTAGGTACCCGCGCGGCTCCGACGCGAGGTCGGCTCCCTACGCAGGTGTTTTATAAAAAGGACATTAATTCATAATGTAATATAGTTTTATGACAAAATCTATACAAATAAATAAAATTGAAGTGTCTGTTTGTAATATTAAAATAACGCTTTTTACTACATGCATAGGAATGTACATACGATACATATACCAAAATAGCATTTTTTTAAATTTTTGTCTGTCTGTCTGTTTGTTCCGTGTAATCTCTGGAACGGCTGGACCGATTTCGACGGGACTTTCACTGGCAGATAGCTAATGTAACAAGGAGTAACTTAGGCTACTTTTTATCCCGAAAAAATAACGGGAACTGATAAAAACTGCCACGCTGGCGAAACTGCGAACGGCCGCTATTTTATGCCGTATTAACGCCATCTGTTGGTGACATCGAGTACTACTTCAGTTAAGATTTGTAAGTAAACATGTTTACCGCCCAACGAAGTGGGCACCGGTCAGCTAGTATCTAATAAACTAGGTGCCAATATGAAAAGTTAGGAAGCTTAATGAAAGGCAGTGAAGTTTTTATTGGGACTTAACCACGCGCACGGGTACGTAGGTACGCTACGAGCACTCAAGGGTGCAGTGCATGTTGGAGGATTTTTCCATTTAATCATTGATCATCATCACGTCCCATTTCCAAATCTTTATACGTTCCGCTCAGATTAAGTATTTGACATTATTGATGGCGATCGTGTTTTTGAACGACTCAAAAATAAAGCGGGAAACGGCAAAGCTTTTGTCAGTGTCAACTGTCAGGCTAACTTCAATTTTCAAAAAGT
Source organism: Electrophaes corylata (assembly GCA_947095575.1). Taxonomy (NCBI): domain Eukaryota; kingdom Metazoa; phylum Arthropoda; class Insecta; order Lepidoptera; family Geometridae; genus Electrophaes; species Electrophaes corylata. The sequence goes on along the minus strand of OX352711.1, from coordinate 7,875,924 downwards.
TCAACAAAACTTACCTACCTACCTACTTCAAAACATAAGTAGGTAGTACAATTTAGATTTACGCTATAATTTTGTTTTAGAAATATCGGGCACGCAATTAGTGTATGTAATGGAAGAAGATATCCAGGATGGACCTTTCACTGTGTGGCAGATGTTCAATGCACCGACAATGGTGCTTTTCAATAACTTGGAGCACGCAGCTGATGGGCTAGACCGGCTTCTTACGTCTATCCTGAAATTATCTGGGTAAACCACTTCTTTTATTGGTTCAAGATTCTGGGTTTGAGTTTCTCAGCTCTAGGAATACAAAACAATGTCTTCTTTTATCTACCTACCTACTGTTTTGTGCTTAAGTCGTCACGATTTATAACTTTGAAAGTCCTTTTTAAATTACATAAACCAAATTTTTTTATCTTTTTAATCTAAAACGTCTGTTTCAGAGATTTTTCGGAGGTCCTTGTGCCAAGGCCGGGCACTAACAAATATCCTGAAGCATTCTACAATGCATTTAATACTTGGCTGCTGGGCAGACTGTTTTATGTTTGGTCAGTCAAGGAATTAAGCAGGTTTGTTTATTTTTTTTTAAATCCGTATTTTGCCAAGCATTTAGTAAATAAATATCTACACAATTATGTTAATATTTTCAGAATTCATCTCACCAGCAAAGATGCACAACTTAAAATTCTAGGCATATTATGTTTGAATGGAGCTTCATTCTATGATAAAATACACTTAGAATACTGTGCCATATTGGTTAAGCTAATAAATTATTACAAAGAGAATCCACAAAATGAGCAACCTAAAGAACTTGTTTTGGAGAACTTCTCATCAGAAAATGTTGACATTCCTAATGTACAATTGAACTTGGAACCCATTTTTATCACAGTCAAGAATCATCAAACTTGCGAAGTGCTGATAGATTTAACCCTACAGCTTCTATCAGAAAGTCTTCCAATGAACTCTATAAACATTGATAGAATCATCGCACAACATCAAAATCTGTTCAGTCAGATATTATATGTGCTTGAAAACTACAGCTTAGAGCTGAAGTTAAATGTACTGAAATTCTTCACAAACTTGATTACAAAGTACAACCAAATAGGATTGAATAATTTCAGCAGTTTCTTTCCTGGAATCTATAAGGACTTTCTTAATGCAGTTGAAATGATGACAAAATCCATGAGTGTCTATTATGAAAAAGGAGAAATTAGTGCTTTATACATTGATAGCTATAACAAACAAATGTTAAGCATACTAAACAGTACTGAAACTAAATATTGTGTAGATCAATTTTCTAATATTTGTTTTGTTATACTTCAAACTTCAGACAGTTCAATATTCAGTAAAAGCTTGAAACTACACTGCTTATCATTAAGCAATGACTTAGACTTATCCAAAGATGTGATTGGGATAAAGAATTTAGACTCCAGTGAAATAAATGTCTTGATGAAGTGCTATAGTAAAGAAATACTTAATGAATTACAAAATAAGAGTATTACTGAAGTGAGAGAAAATTGGTTCTACAAACAAACATTGGATGTAATAAAGACATTGAAATCTTGCGAAGATAGGTGCATAGATTTTTTCCTGATTTCACACCATTTAAAAAGGAATTGTGCTGCTTTAGAGATACTTGTAAGCGTTTACTTGAAAAGGCAGAAACAAGGCAAGGAATGTGTGATACTGAACACAGACAATGCCTTCTGTATTTGGACTACTCTGATAAAACTTATACAAAATCACAAAAATGAACTTTTGGAAGACAAAAGTAATGTCCAACTTTTAATGTACATAACTATGATGACATCTATTTTATTAAGAAACATGTCCAAAGAAAATTCTAATATGATTTTCCAAATATTGTGCTTGCAAGGTACAACCCAATTCTCTGAAAATAACTTAGGGTATCATGACTCTACGAAAATGATCATATTGAAAAATATGATGTTGACAAAACTTATCATAAAAACTAAATTGAGTGATAATTGGACCAGGGTCATTTCTCATCTTATTACTCTTCTAATCAAGAACAAATCTTCTGAAAGCTTAAGACAAGTAAGTCAGTATTTGTAACTTTATTAGTGACTGTAGCATATTTCTTGCTGCAAAGCAATGTTGCTGTATCCTGGTTTAAAGGGTCCCGGTGAAAATATGAGGCTTGACACCTATATAGGTTAAAAAGTTATATGCTTATTGAAGAAGCAGATGACCCACCATGTTAAGTGGGTAACCATCGCCTATAATAATGCATTAGTCACACATATTAGAAACCTGCTCTGCAATGCACTGCTCCATCAACATATGATATTCCTCAGATCAGGTGGGCCATTTGCTTGTTCATATTAATTTTTGTGTATACTAATTCTATATAATTTTTTTCTTATACTTACTGTATAAATTAATTTGTGGCAGTTTTTAACTACTTAGTTGGCAAAAGAAATAGAGATTCTCAATTCAAACACTTATTTTGGAACAATAATAAAAATTGAACAATTTTCTTTCAGGTGTTGCCTTTGTGTCCTTTCTTGCTAATGACCAAAATTTATTCGCCAAGTAAGTTGATTGGTGAAATACTCATGCCTGCGTTACTCACAAAAGATGAAAACCTTCAGAAGGAGCTCACCAAAGTCCTACAGGCAATCTCATGTATGTCTCTTGGGAACATCAGTGTTGTTATAACCACACCAGAAAATGATTTGGGTCATGTATTGTTCACAAATAATGCTATGACAATATCGGCGATATGTTCAAAATGCCACGATAAAAATGAGACCAACTCCAGCGATTTTCTATCTTCACTGAAGCAAAAAAATGTTGAGCTTTATTCAGACAACAACATTTTAATGTCAAGTCAGCACTCTACTTTGATGGGACTAAGAACATTGCTTCTGAAGTTTTTGAACTCTCAGCATTATATAGATGTGGAAACTAGTGGCTTTTGGAACTTAGCAAGCACATTGTGTCATCATTTCTTTGTGTTTGATCATACATCCTCAAGCTTGCTGAGTGTCCCGAATTGTGGGCATATTTTGAGAGCATTGAAACCATTATTGTGTAAAGCCTCTGTAAGTAAATTTTTTATGCTTTAGTGTGCCCTTAAAACTCCACCACAATTGGTCTTGACTTTATTTCATTCTTTCAGACAGCTGAAAATACTGAATGGATTACACAGAAAGAAAATGCTCTCAATGTCTGTATCAATTTGCTTGTGAAGTCAACTAAAACAAGCTTAGAGCAGAATAACCATACCCTCCAAATCACCACCTTAAATCTCATAAAAGAGTTTGGATTGTGCCGGAACGAGAAAGTTATTTTACCAGCAACCAAACTGCTAATATACTTTATCATGCATCCTCATCCGTGCAGTCTGGGACCTAAGGCAGTAGTTTGCCTAAGGGATATTTCCGAAGCCCATGGGTATACTCCAAACCAAGTCTACCACAGATACAAAAAAGATTACTGTAAACTATTCGTTGAATGCAGTTTATACAATGGGAAGGAGTTTGCAATAGCGCTTCTCAAAGTTGTCAGAGCGTTTGGCTTTGTCGGATATCGAGATTTTATATCCAAAGATGTGCATCATTTCCTGCCGTATTTAATACCGTACTCTGTGACGATAAAGGAAGTTCCATCGATGATTGAAGAGATCGCGTCATTAGTACAATGCTCAGTGTCTGACTTTCTCATAGAAAGGTTCCCGCATATCTTCGTTCAGGTTTACTTGAACGAGTCAAGTGATGTATCAAAGAAGTGTTATGATTTAATCGAAAAACTGACGAAAATGTCTGTTCTCGGTCTAATAAAACGACACTTCAGGATTATACTGACGGAATTTCTTCTTCAGTACTGCTGCAATCCGGAAAAAGTGTTAAATGCTTGTAGATACCTTGCGTGTCATGACCCTGATATGTCTACTCCGGTTGGCAGCATGAACATGACTACAACGCAAATAGCAGACTTTTTAAACCCGAAATTTTTAGGCGTGCTCGCATATTTCGATCACAAACTAGTCAACGCCAAAGTGGCTCTTTCAGTGAAGCGAAAAGCACTGACCAGCTTCCCTGATATAATGCAACTGATGGGTGTAAAGTACCTGACTCCTTTGCGGTTCAAAGTGCTAGCTACGTTGCGATCTGCTTTACCTTTGGCCAGGGAATTCCCGAAAATTCTAGCAGACGCATGGAGTGCGTTTATCCACAACATCGACAGCATTACACTGGGTCCATTGCTATCCAACTTAGCCGTCTCTCTGATGCAGCAATTTGAATATGCGCCTCAAGAAATCAACAAGATATTTTACTACCTTGTTATGAACAACGAGAATATTCTAAGCTCTAACATATCAGACTTATTCTTCCTGGAGGATACGAAGATATCTGATAAAATCAAGATGGTGATCAAACGGCATGTTAGAAGGACACAGCCAGAAACTTTTTCTGATAAGTTGAAATGGTACTTGCTGTATTTGAACCAGGATATACCGAGTATAAAAGCGTTCGCTTTCTCGCATTTGGACAAGCTATTAAAGAGCAATAGGACTGAGTTGCATAAAGCTATATTCGGCGGGAAGACGATTGATCCTATTATCGTTGAGCTGATTGACTCCTTACTCATCGGTACGTCAAAAAAGTCTTGCTTAAATTTTCTCTACTTCTAGTAGGTATAGTATAGACTAAGCAAACTGACATTCGACTGTCATTTCTTTAAAAAAATAACTCCCAAGTTGACACGAGCAGATGGCCCACCTGATACCTATAACAAAGCATTGCCTAGTAGGTCACGCACATTAGGTACGTGCCCTACGATGCTCCACTCTGCGCCCACCAACCTGAGGCATACTGTTGTAGAGCCTTATGTGTTTTTAATTACACCAGCACCCACACCCTTCAAACTGGAACTCAGCAAGCTGTTTGGTGGCAGTAATAGATAGTACTTCCCGGTCGAGCCGTTCACGAAGAGCTCTACTACTACTAAAATTAAAACAAAAATGGCGGATAGATTTGTGTCTTTATTTAAACAGGTTATTATCATATGTACAAGTTTGAAAACCTCTAAAACCATTATCCATATATCCTCTATTTTTACATGTGTAAATATAAAATTCTCTTGCAGGCTGCAAAGACCCTGATGCAAAGGTCAGTTTAGCCAGCGGCGCTTGTCTTGGTCAACTAGGAGCTATAGAAGCGGGTCATCTACCTAGGCAATACGTCCAGCCCGACAGATCCCCGTTCGCGTTTACTATAGGCGATAACTGCTTCGCCGCGACTGCTTTGATGGAACTTTCTAGAGCTTTTCAGTATGAGAAAGATACAATGGTAAGTCCGTACATACTTTAGCAGAAGAAGTATACTTGTAGAATTTTTCTATGAAATCTCATGATTCAAAGTTAAAGAAAACGGTATTTATTTCATGGAATCATAAAGATCACTTAAGTAGAATCATTTTACAGCTATCTATTATCTAGGCGCCAGTTTGTCGCGATTATAAATGAATCAACTGAACACACCAGGAACTGATGAATAGAACACACCAGGGTTCCTTGTGCCTTTGGTTATAGACTACGAATTCTATAACATCACAACTCATAATATCACCGATAACAAATTCAAATCATAATAAAATTGACCCCACACCTGTACGAGAATTGAACCCACACCTCAGCCCGACAGAGCCCTCCCACAGTGGCTGTCAAACTAATCGATAAATCTCATAACTTTCAGAATATGGACTGCTACGCTCTCACAATACAAGAGATATTGAAAATCTACGATATATCCCCCACTGGGACTAAGAAAGATGTCTGGGACAGCTTTCCTGAGCATTTGCACCAGATAATGCAGCCCTTACTGAGTTCCAGGTAACTTCTATTAGTTCCACCATGGTAACATCATTTCAATCATCGAGTTTCATCGACCTTATTATTTCACAATGTTCTTCAAAACAACATTGTAATAAACCTTTTTTTGATAAATAAATAAATACAAATACATAATAATACATGAAATGAAAAATATATCTAAAAAAATACGTGTGAAATTTGCTCGATTTCGTGTACACACATTAACAATGCTAATCAGTACAAATTGATCATTATTATTTTATTGTTATAAGCATATTGACAGATAACTTGGTTTGATAATTGTAATTATACGTAGATACCATTTTGGCTCATTTTGGTAATGTTCAATGGGGACCCGTCATAGTTTTATCTATGAATGCAGTTTTATAGGCCGTGAGAAACTAAAACATAAAGTGCAAAAATTTTTTTTCTACGGCCAAAACTGACTAGGTTATGGGCAAAATACCGAACGAGGCTCACTGACCGCGCGAACAGCCTAGCGCTGGGTCATTGTGACGTCATGTCACAATGACCCAGCGCTAGCCGCCGAACCCGCGCGGTTTTATTAAAAAAAAATTAATTTAAACCACAACACGACCCGCGTAGATCGAGTGAACTTTAATAAATGAATGGCAGAGAGCGCGCGCGTGGGCGCAAGGGAATCGTGACGTCACAATTCCCTGAGATGAGCTATTCGGCCGGCCCGCGGTTGGCTGGTACAAAATGTGTAATATCTTCGCAACCAATGGAACGATTTCAATGATTTAAAAACTATCGTACCTAAACAAGTAAAAGGAACACCATTACATAGATAATAAATGCATTTTCCGACTTGGTACGGGACCTCATTGTAACTTTGAAGTTGCCTAGCGCGTCGTCCTATCTCGCTCGTGCTTTTCTCAAACGGCACTAGTTTATTCTGTTTTTGAACATTTTCAGATACACATTGGCATATCCATCTCAGGCAAAAAAAGCACATCCCTTATTCGGCTCTACGCATGCGACTACTTTTCTAGAGTGGGCTCACAAGTAAGTTATCTAAATCAAACAATTTGTACTTACTGTTAGGATCTGTAAGGTATCGATTGTATCACTGGTTGTTTAGAACGACTATGTTCATTACACAAATGTTTGTTCTCGGTGGGGATCGAACCCACCACCTACGGCACAGAAGACAGGGCTACTACAAACTGAGCTGTGATGGCTGTCAAAATAAGATGATATCGTTATTTTTGCATATATATTTACCGTCATATATGGAATGGAACGTATGAAATACAAAGTACTGCAAAATGTCTGAGTATGGGTGTTATTTAGAAAAAAATGTATATATGTATTCTATCAGTCATCTGGTTCCCATAGCACAAGCTATGCTTAGTTTGGGGCTAGATGATGTTGTGTAAAAATTACCAGAAATATTTACTTATTTTTTTCCAGCTGGGCGGGCCAATTGATCCCTCTAATAGAATCAGAGAGCATTAGAGATTTGCTCCGAACGGTGCATCCAAGCATGCGTCGTGACGTCAGAACTTTGTTCCTATTCCTGCCCTATGTACTACTCCACGCCATTATGTCGAAGACTAACCCGTTGTATGTCCAAGAAGAGATATTAGCTGTTATAGGTATGTAGTTAGTAGCTAAACTCATTATGATAAAGAAATAAAAAAGCATTGCCTCACAGTTCACGTTCGTTAGGAATGTGCCCTACAATACGCTGCTCTGCGTCCATCAATCTGAGGCATGCAGGTGTTAAGCCTCATGAGTCTGCAATTTCACAGGCACCCGCATCCTTCAAACCAGAACACAGTAAGCTGCTTGGCGGCAGAAATAGGCATTGTTGTAGTACTTCTCCGGACATAATTATCCTTTACTAAAAGCACTACTACTACCTACTAAAAAGTCTAAGGTACATTATTTTTGACACATGCCTACATTTTGCAGACTATCATAACAGATATTCATTAAAATGTTTCAGAGTTGGAAAACTTCGAGTCTCAGCCAATACCAATAGAGCGAGTGAGGTATAAAATGCTGCGGCACATTAGAATGACTCCCAGTATCAACTCTGTTCAAGCGGAGGAAGGAAATCAGGTAATCAGATTTGTCTAAACAGGTCTAGAGCAAGACAGATGTAAAAATTTACTTGCAAAATTGTTGTCTGTCTCGTTCTTATTTGGTCTTTATTGTAAAAGCGTCACAATTTTGTTTTCAGAGTAAATGCAGCAAAACAATTTACACACTGTTGGATTTCCTCAACCGATGGATTCTGGAATGGTGTAATTTAAAGCAACGGCCACTGGAGAATGAGAATTACAAGTATGTTGGGTGCAATTGGCAGAATCTAGTGTTCTATATTTTGTTGCAGTAGTAAGGCTCTTTGAGAAGGGCTCGTCCGGGGAAGTAGCTACCACTACCTATTTCTGCCGCCAAATAGATTGCTGTGTTCTGGCTTGAAGGGTGTACCCACACCAAATCATTCAAACCGTAAGAACTCCGTTGGAAGGGTGACCAATCTATTTACATTAATGTAGAAGTGGATTTTCAGTGCATTAGGATATAGCTCCGCAGTTTGATTTTCATTTAAAGAATATTAAACCTAACCTTCTTGATTATAAATACGATTTTCCAGGGCAATAACATCATTTCTCGACAAATTCGACAAGTTGACTATAGCGCGCGGTAACTTCGCTTGTGGGGAACTAGAAAGGGCCTTGCAGTATTTAGAACTGTACATGGGTGAGAAGAAGGGACAGATGCAGGAGCAATTACCTTTCTTAGCTGAGATATATGCTTTGCTAGACGAACCTGACGCTGTTGCTGGTGAGATTTTGAACAGTTTTTTAGGAACTGTGGCTTGTCTAACATCAATAAATAAATAAATAAATAGGCCTCACGGCTCTATGTAGTAGTAGTTTTGAACATAAATGTTGGGTCAGCATTAAGTTATTTTCATACAAACTTCAATCACTGCTATACCCATTTAGGAGTTAAACTTCGGGAAGCCTTTTCTTCAGAAATATTCTTTTACTTATTCATTTTTTATAATTTTCTATAAAAAAAATGGGCATAGCACTATTTAGTCGTTTCGTGTATGTTTCGTTCTAAGTTATTGGCCAAATATATATGCGAATACGTCTCTAGTCTAAATGAAAATTGGCTCAAATAAGGGTGGGACTGTTTTAAAAAAATTGTATACACTTTTAGGTATTTTATCAATGAAACGATCTGAACCGTCATTGAAGGAGTTGATATTGGCTCAAGTGGTAACCGGTAGGCTACAAGACGCTGCCCTGTGCTACGAACGACTGGCCCAAGAAGGACAGTTAGACAGGCATAGTATACAGGTAGCAACTCCTTTTTAATAGTTTTTCTAATACTATTTTGAACTGCTTGTAAAATAACTCGTTCAAGCAGTAATTGCTGTGTTCTACTTTAATTTGGAGGATATGTAGCCGATATGCATAGTCTAAGTCAGGTGTGCCATAGTGCAGGGCATGGGGACTTAAGCCCATAGCGACAGCAAATGGCGATGTAAAATGTAAAACGATGTTTGACGAGCTTATCGGCTGCTATAAAATTGCTCTCATAATGTATAAACCTAGCTTGGTTTTATTAGTAAGTGAAAACCAGGCAATTTACGTGAAGAGTTCTCGCTATGGGAATTTGCAAAGGCGCTCAGTATGGGTATGAATAGTTTACTCATTTCAGAACTAGAGGGCGCTAGTAAAATTGTACGATTTCTAGATCGCGCTGACGAAAACGCACGGCTCTGAATGACCTCGCTCTGTATATATTTCTACTGTATCGCTTCTCGGCCTTTTGGCTAAGATCAAAGTGTAGTATCTGTTCTTTTCAGCTTAATATCTGAAAGTTCCCTCACTGAGGGACCAGTATATTAAACTGATTTTTTTAAAGCGACGGGATGTTCGGAGCTCGCTCCACTCCCGTCACGGGTCGGCCCGGCATTGCAGTGCCGCCGGGATCGGCCCACAGAAATTAATAGAAACTCGGCTATCTAAGCTCTTATGAGCTTGTTAGTTATTATTCGACACTCCGATATCCGAATGATAGCGATTTAGGGCAGTTGAGCTATCCGTAGGTGGTGGTTTCAATCAAACCACTGGTTTGAGTTACTGAAACTTTTTGTTGTTTCATTTGTAGGTATTAGTTGTAATTTTCTTTGTAAATGTTAATAAACTCCTTATAAACGATAATTAAATATAGATATTACTTAAAGTTGGTGCTGTAGCTTGTCATTGTTTGTCGTTACAAATTATGTCATACCCATGGCTAAGAGATGGCAATAGTTTAATCATTGTTTCTTTTGACAGATTTTTATAAGTAAAGCTAGAACTCTTTATGTACAGTCAGCTGCAATAGAATATAATCCGTACTTTTCAAAATGTTGACATGTATTTAGCGAAGTTTTAAATTATTTTACAAATTTAATTGCCAAAAGATTTGAAAACCCACTAGGCTCATAAGCTTTTGGTCAGATATGAACAATTTTTATATAGGGCAGGCCTTTGTCTCGTAGTCGACTATTCTAATTTATTTTCAGGGTATGATAGACTGCTATCTCGGGCTTGATCAGCCGTTCACAGCATACCGACTGCTCAGTGAACACGATACAGATGATAATAAACTCGAGTTGAGTGCTGAACCGCTTTGGCGACTTGGCAGATGGGAACAGCTTGATGAACTTGTTAAGAAACCTATGGTAAGAACATAAAGTTCTTTAGTATTTCTTTTTAAGAAGATTCCTCTTAAGATTTTAGTTTACTAACAATTTTTCTTAGACTATATGCTAAGTAATATACTACTAGTGGTGCTACAGTAAACTTCCCTATAAGTTTACAAGGCGGGAATCGAACCCGCAACCTCCTGCGTCGCAGGCGGACATTCGCCCGCCGCGCCACATCGGTCGTCATCGTCTCTTAGAACCAAGTACCTAATCGGGGGGAGGGGTTATAGTCAAAGGTACATCCAACCCACATTTTTGCAGTAGTTAGTATTCCATACTAAACGGGTTGTGAGCCCATCGCCGTTGCTAGAATACTAACTGGTTTCCTTACGATGTTTTCCGTCACCGTTTTTCGAACGGGAAATTCCATTGGTGCACGACCGGATTTGAACCCATGACCTCAGGATCAGAAGGCGGGGTCACTCCCACTAGATCACCGGTGTTCTCAATATGTTTTAATTGAATCAATATTTTAATCTCTTAATGCCTTCCAGCCACAATGTAAAGAAAACTGGGGTCTCCTTATGGGTCGTATTCTCCTCGCGTACCGATCGGAAGATCACGACACGTTTACCACCGCCTGCAAAGACGCAACTGGTAGATTGCTGGCGCAGATGGACGGCGAGAGTAAAGGCGAGAGTGCACTACGCAGTGGATATCAAAGCGTACTAGGATTACATATTGTGAGCGAGGCGGGACATGCAGAGGAAATGTTGAAAAGGTTTGAAATAATTCTACCTTCCTGACTTACACATTCTAACACAGTTTTTCATTTTTATTCAAAACACAATCTTTTGGTATGTGCTTTACAGCTTCGGTGCTGATCCCTGGATGACCGGTCTTGATTTTACATTTCAGGCTAAAGAATCTCAATGACGGTGATCGCCAAGGCACAGAAATACTGAATCAGCTGTTAGACGAATGGCGTCGACGTTTATCCGTCGTCCAGTCGGACGTGAGAACTATCGAACCTCTTCTCAGACTGAGACGGATATTGTTACAACAAACTAAGGTAGAGTAACTTGTCTACCGTGCGTGGGTGCTTTTTTCGTACTTACTGTACTCACTAAATGTACTTACTCCTTATCTGCGTGATATTCTCTAATATACTTATGCCTTATGTTATCCATTATCGTCATTCTCTTATTCATCTCTACATTTTTTATAATTTTAGGAGTTATTAGAACCAACTCATCCTATGACGGCGAATCGCCTCAAATCATGCATTGGAGATCTTTGGCTACAGAGCGCGAAGCATGCGAGAAAAGCTGGCATATTCCAACAAGTGAGTTCCATGTTTGTTACAAATGTAGGTATGTGCTAAATGTAATATTTGAAAGTACCTCTGATTACCCCCATTAGACATTAGAGTGTACTTAGTACTAAAAAATCTCGGTAATAACTGCCGTGCTTGGTTTAAACGGGGTTTAAATTAAAGTAGTGCATATATTTATTTTTCTTTTACTCACCAAAGCGTGGTAAAGCAGTAAAAAAATATATTTTACTAGCGGCGCGTCCCGGCTTTGCACAAGTTTTAGTAAGGAACCCAAATTTTTTTGAAAATATTATATAGCCTATGTCACCCGAAGATAGTGTAGTTTCGGAGCTTGTTCAATGCAAACAAACAATCAATTCTTTCCTCTTTATAATATTAGTAGTAGCATTAAGTTTATTTTACAACCCCGAAACGCTTGTGGCGTTTAGCCACGACGGAAGTTCTTGAGCAACGTTGAAACCCCTAGCGGGCTGGTCGCGATTGTTATTCAAAGCATTATGGTTCGCATATCTTTCAGTCATACATGTACATTTTGAACGCCGAAGAATACCATTCAGAGGAGTTGTTCATAGAGAAAGCCAAAATGTACTGGATGAGGGGACAGCATGAACAAGCCTTCACCACATTGCGGAGGAAACTGGATGATGCTTATCCGAAGATTGATGAACTTACCAATGAACAAAGGTACACTCGTATAATAATAATAATAATCATGCTGGAAAATCCACACAGCATCATCTAGCCCCAAGCTAAGTAAAGCTTTGTGTTATGGGTACTATATAGATGACTCATATTCTTAATACAATACACCACATACATAGATATTTTTATTATACATAGAAAATACCCAGAACACCCGGAATAAATATTTGCAGATCGTACAAACATTTATCCCAAGGCGGGAATCGAACCCGCAACCTCCTGCGTCGCAGGCAGACATTCGCCCGCCGCGCCGCGCGGATTTTTTGCTCTTGTTACCTCAGAACACAATAATTATAACATGCCTCAGGTTGGTGGATGCAGGGTAGTGCTTCGTAGGGCACGTACCTAACGTGCGTGGCCTACATGCAATGCTGTGTTATGTGCTGGTTACCACTGAACATCAGGTGGGCCACATGTTTGTTCCGCAAACATAAGAAAAATAAACTTAGTCAATTATACCCGTATAACCGATTTGACTGAACGATTCTGTTGGTTTGAAAGGATAACTCGAAGTAAAAGTTGAAGTTGTACAAGATTTTTATATACCTAATTTTATTAATACAGTGTGACCTGGACCTTGTATGTTAGCTGTTGGTTATTCAAACTGTAGTTATTTTTTTTTCTTACAGAAAAATATGTGCCAAAGCTAAGCTTCTAATAGCTAAATACAACGATGAAACAACCAATGTAGACGTCGATGTCAATATTGGATACTACAAAGAATCCGTTGATGTCTTCAAGCAGTGGGAAAAAAGTTTGGTGAGTTTTTAAAACATAAAAATGAATAAAATAAAAAAGCTTATTTATTTTTTTCAAAAACGTAACAAGTCAAAATGTATTTATTTGCCGAAATTACATATTGTATGCACAGATGTCACAGTATTGTATTTTGTTTTAATGTATCATGTAATGGCATGCAAATTTATATTTAACAATATTGTTAAAATTATCAAAACTATAATTATTAGGTATGCACATCCAATTTGTAAAAAAAATATCAAACATTCTCCATTTGACATTCAGTAACATAAACTCATGGTATCTTTTTTACTTCATTCTCAATATTTGAGTATTTAGTAACTATACCTACTATTGGTAGGTATAGTTACTAAATATTCAAATATTGTGCCTCAAGGTCTCAAGGTCTTATTTCGGGGGTATTTTGTAAGATTTTTTGTAATATTTCAGGTATGTCTCGGTGCTTACTACGAGAAAGTCAGTAGTGGTGATAGCATGACGGCAAATAGCACAACTTGGTCCCGACGGCTGTACGCACTCAATAGCTACGGCAAAGCACTGCAGTACGGACACAAGTATCTCTACCAGAGCATGCCTAGAATGCTGTCCATTTGGTAAGGGTCTTACTATACTGTACTGTATGCTTTGATGGACGCAAGGCAGTGTATCTTACGTAGGGCACGATATAAACTTTTTTTTTTACTATTTATAGGTAGACGTTTGACCGCAATCTCACCTTATGTTAAGTGATGACGATGTAGCACGCTTACCTAGAAGGTACCTATTCACTCTTCTCTTGAAAACATCCAAATTATGCGTGACCGGAAAAATAGACGACGGCAAAGAGTTCCATTCCTTTGCTGTGCGCATTATAAAGTTTGAGGCAAAGCGGGAACTTGTGTGAATGTTTGTCAATATTTATTTATTATACCATGTAGAAGTCACAATAAAACTCCGGTTTAATTAAGACTCTGTTACTTCTTCCAGGCTCGACGTAGAAGTGACTGCGTCCGACACAGGCGTGCATTCTGTGCTCGCTCAGATGACTGACATCATAAAGACTTACTCCGAACGGCTGCCGCTGTATCTTTATCTTACTGCCTTCTCGCAAATCGTCTCCAGAATATGCCATCCTGTGAAAGAGGTATTACACTATCAAAAAGCTTCTGCACATCGGTTTTCCTATTCTATCAAAATTGGTCAAGTCGATATGTAAAATTCAGAAAACGCAAGCATGCTTTTTTATGTTTAGTTTCGTCTCATCATCATTATCAGCATGTAGAAGTCCACTGCTGGACATAGACCTCCCCCACACGTTTCCAGGAAGATTTTGAGCCCTTTGTTAGGATTTGAGACCAATAGTTAGCAACCACGTCTCAGTTCCATAAGTTATAGAGTTACTGGTTATAGAGTTTCTGGTTATAGACTTGAAAGATTCAGAAGTAAAACGGCGGGCATAAGCGACCATGGAACTAATTCAAATCTAGTCACACTAATCCTAAAGTCATAATGAAAACTGTTGGTGACGGATAAACCCAGTCGCAGTTGACATTTTACAATACACCCGTCCGATCTTCAGGTTTAATAGTGGATAATTTAATCAACTCCGCTTACCTTTTGCAGGTGTATCTTCAACTCAAAGCTATAGTAGTAAAGCTCATAATGGCTTACCCCCAACATACGTTATGGATGATGATGTGTGTTATAAAGTCTAGCTACGCGCAGCGCATTAAACGCTGTAACGACGTCTTCGCAGACCCGAGACTGAAGGAACCTAGGATGTTAAAGCTGGTGAACGATTTTACGCAACTAGCTGAGAAGTTGATTGAACTGTGCAATAAACCTATAGCGGGGACTGGCTCGGTACGTATATTTACACTTTTTTTTACATGCTGATGAAACAAGTAGATGCCCAGCTTGTTAAGTGGTTAGCATACATTCTTACTTTATTTGGCCACGAACCAGAACACGAAGCATAGTACGCCCTCCTTCCCGATGAACCGATAACATTGTCAGGACGGTGGGAAGTCAGTGGATGGAAAAGACTCAAAATCGTTCTTCCTGAAAGAGGCTTATGCCTAGCAGTGGAATTCTACAGATGATGATGATGGTACTAAGATATCTGACGGGATATCTACCGTGCCTGGGGATAAAGGTTGTTATATATTGCTAATCTAAGGCTTACTTATTTTGGTCATAAGTTTATTTCTTCTTTTCAGACCACAACGGTATCAGCCCTCGTCCGAACATTACCCCGTCTGCTGACCGCTGAAAACTTTAGTCACATTATGATGCCTTTCCAAGAGTTCTGCAAGATAGTTCTGCCGTCGAAAGCCGCGAGACAGGAACGCATAGACTTCAATATACCGACGGAGCCATCAGTTTACATAGCAGGGATTGAAGAGAAAATTAATATTCTACCGTCCTTGCAGAAGCCAAGAAAGGTTACGCTTAGAGGTAAATTCTTCTTTCTACTTTATGGCACCTGTCCGTCATTCGGCACTGCTGGACGTAGGCCTTCCCCCATACGTTTCCAGGAAGAACGATTCTGAGTCCCTTCCATCCATCAACTTTCCGAGGTCCTAGCAATGTCGTCAGTCCATCGGGGTAGGAGGACGTCCTATGCTTCGTCTCCAAAGTTACTAGTATCAAATAGATACAAATAAATAGTTATTAGTCAAGTCAGTAAAAAAAATGAAGTCGGCTGTTGGGCTTGAAGAAATTTAGTGTTTCTCTTCAACGCCTAAGGGAAACCTTTTCGTTTAAATCAGGATGCTACATGTAAAATGTGCTCTCATTTCAACTGGTTACATTTGCAACTAAACCCTTTAAACTGGAACACAGCAATAATACGTTTATTTAACGTACTATTAATATTAGTTTACGTAATATTTTCCAGGTTCTGACGGCAAGTCGTACATAATAATGCTGAAGCCTCGTGACGATCTTCGCAAAGACTATCGACTTATGGAGTTCAATGCAGTCGTGAACAGGTTCCTCCAAGATGCACCGGAGACTAGACGAAGAAGACTTTACATCAGAACCTATAGCGTGCTGCCGTTGAATGAGGAATGCGGGCTGATCGAATGGGTGCCCAATCTTGTAGGACTGAGGCCCGTTTTAATGCATATTTATAAACAAAAAGGTATTATAACTATACTCACTGGCTCACTATATAAGTGTAGAAGACCAAGATTATTGACATAGCTCTTGGAAGCAAGTTGGAGTGGCAATTGGCAGGCTATGTAGCTCGTTGGCAAACGCTGGGGAATAAAGGTTCTCGTATGACGACCACGAACCGGATGACGAAACGTAAGACGTCTTCCTACCCGATGTACTGATGACATTGTTAGGAAGTCGGAAAGGGCTCAAAATAGTTTTTCATGGAAACGTATGGAAGAGGCCTATGTCCAGCTGTGGACTTCTACAGATGTTGATGATGATTCACTAGCCACACAGCTCCGTTAGTAGTAGCTCTGCTTTTTGCGCTGTAGGTTGTGGGTTAGATCCTCACCGAGGACATTTAGTTCAGTAGTAGTAGAGAAGGGTTCATCTGGGGAAGTACTGCCACTATGCTTATTTCTGCCACGAAGCAGCTTGCTGTGTTCCGGTTTGAAGGGTGTGGGCGTCGGTGAAATTGAGTGTATCGTAGGCACTAACGAACGTGACGCAATGCTTTGTAATCGGTGATGGTAACCACTTATCATCAGGTGGGACATTTACTTGTTCCATCAGCAAGAAGTATAAAAAAACTGTGATGAACATAGAGGTTTGTTCTCTGTTTGGGAATCACATTTTATTACACAGTGTGTATTTACATAAATAAATTACAGTATTCTATTAGTTACAGTTCGCACAGGTCAAGCTCTGCTTAGTTTGGGGCTAGATGGTGTTGTGTGAAATATCTACAAATATTTACGAATTGTTTCAGGAATTCATACTAGTAACCGTGAACTGAAAGAGATGATGTGCTCTAACAAAGATCCTGTGGAGAAAAAGAGACGAATATACGAAGACAAGCTACTGCCTCGTCACCCACCACTTTTCCAAGAGTGGTTCCGAAGAGTATTCTCAGACCCGTATGGATGGTGAGTACATTGTACAAAAAGTTCTACACTAGGCCTACTTAAACGCGTTCTTAAAGTGAATTTGCAGGCACATCGAACCTAATACATGTATGCCTCAAATTGATGGCACGTTCCTAACAAGCTTACCTTCCACGCAATACTTTGTCGTAAGTGATGGTTACCACATAACATCAGGTGGCCATCTGCATATTCAATTAGCAGTCGAAGCAAGTGGTATAAAGAAATGTATTCGTTGGCTTTAATGTCGCCGCGTAGTTGGTAGTAGCTCTGCCTTCAGCGCTGTAGGTGGTGGGTTCGATCCCCACCGAGGACAAACATTTGTGTGATGAACACAGATGTTCGTTTTGTGTCTGGATGTTAAATTGTATTCTAAGTATGAATTAACGTAATAAAAACGCATATAATGACTCTATCAGTTATCTGGTTCCCATAGTACGAGCTTTCCTTACTTTGAGGCTAGATGATGTTATATAAATTTTCCACAAAAATATTGTATTCTATGTAAGTATTAACAAAAAAAATTGCATCACGACATTAAATCCAAACTAAACTAAATCCTACTAAGAGTATACTAGTACAAAGTACCCTCGATATCTAAGGAGGGTCAGTATGTCTAGAGATAACATTTGGTACAAACCCACATTTTGCAGTAGTTGGCATTATATACGTGACAGGTTGCAAGCTCATCGCCACTGTTCACTAACTGGTTTCCTCACGATGTTTTCCTTCACCGCTTGAGAGCACTGACATTGCGCACATAAGTTTTTCTATAGAAAAATCCACTGGTGCACGACCGTATTCGTACCCATGACCTTAGGATCAGAAGGCGGGGTCACGTCTACTAGACCACCGGGGCTCTACAAAAAAGAACTGAAAAAATGTGTAATGGTTTTTTCTTTATTTCAGGTATCAAGCAAGATCTGCATATACTAGAACCACGGCTGTTATGTCTATGGTTGGATATATATTAGGTAAGTCTAACATAACCGGTTAATATAGGATTGATATCTCAAAAGAGATATTTGATAGAATAATGTCAAGCATGTAGATGGGGCCACGGACGCTAAAGTACCGTATTAAAAACTTCCCAAAGCTTATTTCATCGAGTCAAAAATTATTCCATCGAGTGGGATTTAAAAACCCACGACCCTCCCTTTGATACGGGGATGCGCTTATCACCTGCGCTATCGAGAGCCAATCGGGCTCTCTGGGATAATATCAAATCTTTGTGATTTCCTTAAGTGCAGCACTATAAAAACTAACAAATCTTAAAAGAGTTTTGGCGGAGATTTTTTTTAATGTTATGTAAATAGGTTAAATGGAATAAATATTAACTACCAATTGACGACAGATGTGGCGCGGTGGGCGAATGTCCGCTTGCGACGCAAGAGGTTGCAGGGTTCGATTCCCGCCTTGGGATAAATGTTTGTACGATCTGCAAATATTTATTCCGGGTGTTCTGGGTGTTTTCTATGTATAATAAGATCTCTTAGTACCAAGTTAGTTCTTATTACCTACTCTAAATGCTTTGAGGATGTCTAAGGGACCGAGTTCGAACTCACGTCCTTTGGATCAGAAGGCGGAATCACTCCTAATAGACCACCAGTGCTCATTTTTCTTTTTTTTAAGAAAATTGAAACTTTATTATTGTTTTTTATTTTTTTATAACAGGCTTAGGCGATCGTCACGGTGAAAACATATCGTTCGACTCTACAAACGGAGACACAGTTCACGTGGATTTCAATTGTCTCTTCAATAAGGGAGAGGCGTTTGAATGGCCCGAACGAGTACCGTTCCGACTTACGCATAACATGGAGGCGGCTATGGGTCCCCTTAAACATGAAGGCATGTTTAGGTAAGAACTTTTGACACTAACTTACCCGTTCGCAATTTCGTTCACGTGGTTATTGTTATAATAATCATAATAATGCTGGACAATCCACACAGCATCATCTACCTCCAAGCTAACCAGAACTTGTGTTAGGGGTATGTTCGAATGTGGTGGCGGATGCTGCGGTAGTCAATAAGGACAAAGATTAATATCATCAAAGATTAATCAGTACTTACCTTTAAATTTAAACGCGAGTATCTACTTTAAAAGATTTAAATATTTATATTTTAAAAACAAAATTTGGCTTATTTCCTTTAGAAAAAGCTGTGAAGCAGTAATGAAAGCACTCCGAGCTCAAACAGCGGCCCTTATGTCAGTCATCGGTCCATTCGTGTACGATCCTCTTGTCTCGTGGGGACGCGTCCGACCGGTGGACTGCGGCGAGCGTACGAACGAACAAGCGTTGCAGCATTTACAACATATACGACAACGACTTAATGGAATGGTAAGGGAATATTTCTCTTTGTGAAAGGCTCTTTCACAAAGAGAAAAGGGTTATTCCCATCTGATCATATGATCAGATTGTGGTTGCATCTGATCAAACAAAAAGTTCCCATCAGATCATTGATCAGATGCAACTGCTTTTTTGAATTTAATTTTGTGCCAAGTACCTACTTTTATACCTACCTATTTTTATAGTTCCTGTTGGGTTGAGAAAAATAAAAAAAACTTATTTTGATTATAAAATCGCAAAAATACGTAAAACTTTAAATAAAATCAACAGTATAACAATAAACAATTCTTTAAACAGATTAAGTACACAAAAGAATCTTAATAAATGCGATTTTTTAATCAAAATAAGTTTTTTTTATTTTTCTCACCCAACAAGAACTATAAAAATAGGTAGTTAACAAGTACAAAAAAGTCGTATAGAAAAAGGTTGTTAGTTGCATAGTAATATTACACGCCAAAAATATAATTATGATCCGTTGGCACAAAATTAAATTCAAAAAAGCAGTTGCATCTGATCAATGATCTGATGGGAACTTTTTGTTTGATCAGATGCAACCACAATCTGATCATATGATCAGATGGGAATAACCCAGAGAAAAAGTCAATTGACAGGCTTTATAAGCTCATAGAACCGACAAACGCTGGAGAATAACGGCGAATGGCGACCACGAACCGGAAGATAAAGCGTAGGACGCCCTCCCACCCGAAGGACCAACGACATTTTTATGATCGCGGGAAGGCAGTAGATGGAAAAGTGTTCTTACTGAAAACCTCTATCCAGCAATTGACTTCTTTAGGTTAATTAGGATAATGAATAAAAGTCATGTCATGACTGATAGATAACACGCAATGGTTATAGCTTATAGTCTTTCGTCTTGAGGCTTTGCGATATCTGTGGCGAGTAGATGTGCCGAAAGCTGTCCGAGTTGGATTCGTCGACTAACTTGAAGAAATTTAACTTATTATAGTTGGATCGTCTACAACTTAAATTTATTTCATTCGCACCAAGCGTTTCGGTTCCACCTTCGTTATGGATCTCTATAAGGCAAGAGTAAATAGGTGTCTTCTAGACTGTCCTGCTTCATCGTCACCTACCATCAGGTGTTTTTTTTTTTTTTTTATCAATTAGCGTACACCATCTGTAAACAATGTACTCTAATATCATTACAATCTAACCACAATGTAGGCTAATGAGTAATTTTAAGTTAACTTAAATTGCTACCATAAATTATTATTCTAAGAATGTGTCCAATAACACGTTTCTTACTGTCTCTATTTAAGGCGAAGACACTCTGTTGTTGTGTTCTTATGTCTTAGGTAATTAAGTTAACTTAAATTGCTTAAACTTAAATTTATGGTAGCAATTTAAGTTAACTTAAATTGCTACCATAAATTATTATTCTAAGAATGTGTCCAATAACACGTTTCTTACTGTCTCTATTTAAGGCGAAGACACTCTGTTGTTGTGTTCTTATATTCTGTAGCACTTGCTTACACTAACACTACATTACACTTATAATTTACATTACACTAACTCAAAAGGCTTTTTCCTTTTGAGTCTTCTCACTAGGTTCGTATTGTCAAGGAGCTGGATGGCCTCGACATTCACATGATGAAGAAGTCTTTGCTCGTGAGCTTCAGCATAGTTTTTAATTACACTATCGACGAACGAATCAGGTGAAATTGAAAGCAAAGGATAGTCTGTTGACTATAAAAAAGAAACTTAGATGATATCGTTGATCCATTACTATCGTCATAAAGTTAGGTTTAAAACTCGGCATCAGTTTTTTTTTACAACGTCATCTAGGCCCAAATCAAGCAAAGCTTGTACTATGGGAACCAGATGACTGATAGAATACTTACATACTTTATTTTTGTAAATCCATACTTAGAATACAATCTAACACCCAGACACAGACCAAACATCTATGTTCTTAACACAAATATCTGTTCTCGGTGGGGATCGAACCCACCACCTACAGCACAGATGGCAGGGCTACTACAAACTGAGCTGTGACGGCTGTCAAAGTTCCACGCGACCAAGGGTCTCGTCACAAACAGTTTATAAAAAATAGGGATAGTAAATTTTCAATGTCAAGCAACCATGCATATTGATATTATATTCGAATGTCTATGAAAATGATGACGAATTGTAAATGACGGTATGTAAATTGAATACAATACCAATTCGTTATCGATAACAACTATTCATTTGTGGATTCGTCACACTGAATACAGAATACAGTAAATATAGTAATAGTAAAACTATAACAGAAATGACTATGACATGATTAGATAGATTAACTATTTATTACTACGAAATAAAAAATACAACAGATATATATTATTTATACCTAGTACAACGGGCGGTCTTATCGCTAAAACCGCTGATCAACTGCTGAAGCTGACTGTACTGTAAAAGTCATGGTTAATAAAAAAAAACGAGTGTGCTTTAGACCACACGACTGAAGTAAAAGTTCTTTAATATACGAAACGTAACTGGCTATGAGAGAAAGAGAGAAAGAACAGTGCTTTCATACCCCCTCCATGGTAGTGTTAAACGTTTAACGCAACCTTGTTGGAAGTCGCATTAGAAGTATTACTTCAATACGTACAGACCTGACTAAACTGTGGATGTTTCCTCGTTTCGACGTTTTCCATTACTGTTTGAGAGCAGTCATAGCGCACACTGGTATAGAGTAGTTTTTAAAATGTATACTATTTGTAACTTTCAAAATGGTTTCACAGCGGTGCTTAAAACATTTAAACGACAATTATTCAAAAATAAGTGAGGTCATCAACAAAATTTCATGCCTTTTTAGTTTTTGAGGCGTAAGAATGCATTGTTTTGCTGTAACACCGTTGTGAAAGTTACGAATTGTATACATTCTAGTGCAGCTGACTGTACATTACTAGATTTGAACCTGCGCCTTTAGGATCGATGGCAGGAATACTCCCGCTAGACCAATAGTGTTTAGTGTTAGGGCGATTACATATTAACATCTATATAATTATATGAGTAAGTACATAATGTACAGTGTACACCAGTGTTTACGAGACTGGCCAAGGCTAGCGTAGTTTCAAATGACGAACTTATTTGGCTGTATTGAATAATTTGAACGGTCAATAAGACACGTTTGGCAGTTGGTTTCTAAGTAAACCTATTTTAAGAAGTCCATATTTGTTTTTCAGAGTACGGTAGTTTTAGTCCGGTCAAATTAGACCAAAAAATAAGAGTAAAGCTACCTATATAAGAGTAAAGCTATCTCAAAAACGGTGGCATGTAGAAAAAAAGTATTGATATGGTTTTGGTAGATAATTTAGTGATCTTAAATTTTTGGCCTCAGTATTTTATGATAAAACTTACCGTTTTTGTGAAAATCACAAAAAACTATTTTTTTGGACCTTGAATAAAAAAATTACCATACAGGGGAAAGATAGGGAACTTTCAAATTTTATTTTTAATCATATTTTAAACAATCATACTGATTTTCAGCTTGGTGGGAATTTATATAACTTCGAATGTCTAAATTGACTGGGCTATTTGTTGTTTTGGTAGTAGTAGTAGAGCTTTATGTGAAAGGGCTCGTACGGGGAAGTACTACCACCATACCTATTTCTCCCACCAAGCAATGATGCTCATATTGCTGTGTTCCGGTTTGAAGTGTGTATTATAAGTGTTCTTAAGGTTGTGAGTTCTATGCCCTCCGAGAACAAATATTATGTGATGGACGAACTGTAAGTTAAAATTTAAAAATTACTTTAATACCTTGTTCGGTTTATTCAGTGTTCTTATTACTTTTATTTTGTTTTCATTTCTTCCTCTTACAACTCTTTTTTATTTATCTGGTACGTCAACGTTATTGTCTTATACAAGTACAGTTAGCGAAAAAAGGACGGTAACCCTTCTTTTTAGGTATTAAAGAATTAAATAAATAAATAAATATGTGCACACATTCACACAACGCCCTTTAGCCCCAAACTAAGCAAAGCTTGTACTATGGGAACTAGACAACTGATAAAATACTTATATACTTTTTTTTGTAAAAACATACTTGGAATACAATATAACACCCAGACACAGAACAAATATCTACGTTCATCACACAAATGTTTGTTCTCGGTGGGGATCGAACCCACCACCTACAGTACAGAAAGCAGGGCTATTACAAACTGAGCTGTGACGGCTGTCAATTAAGTTATAAAATTAATTTATAACTTCGAACGAAAACTTCGATTATAGTTTTCAAGAATAGAGCGTGCTGAATCGGTTTGACATTGGTAGCGCTTCGTCAAAACTGATTCTGTACTTTTGTCTCTGTACATTGTGATCTTAGTTCAGGCGCTATGCGTCATCAGGAAAATGTGATAATAAAATAACAAGTCGTGTTCTCGGTACCTACGGCACTTGAGTGTTAAGTCGGAGTCTTTGTCTTTTCTGAATTGTGTTATGTGAGTTGTCGTTTATAGTCACGACGGCAACGGTTCTTAGCACGGTTATACGTCCGATAAGGGAGCTGATGCGAGCGCGTGACTCCATACAAACACTTTGTAGTTATTTTGTACTCACTTTGTAGGGGTATGTTTCATTTTGTAACAAGGTACGTAAGTACTACCTACCTGCTTTGTACAACGTACAAACGTTCTTTTGATCCATTTATTCATTCATCCATTAATCTATCCATTCCATTTGAACTGAAATAGAAAAATTGTAAGCAGAATAGTCACGTGATGGAATGATACCAAAGTTTGAATTTACGTTACTAATAACGTAATAAACACTTACTGCATATTTAAATAATTAGAAACGGCAACATTCAAACAAAAAACTCTTGAGAATGTAATTGTTTAATATTTTTTTATTTGAATTTTCATTCATATTAAATACCACCTTTCTATGTAAATAATTAAATATGAAATGGCGCCGCTAATCAGTACCTCTCGTTATCACATTTTAGATTTTAGTATATATTTAAATAAGTTATACAAGTTACAAGCATATAATATATAATGGAAATTTGTCTTTACCAGGTGCGAACAAAGAACAAACAACTGTCACTTTCGCTATCTCCGGAAGGTCAAGTGGAGCATCTAATCGTCGAAGCAACGAGCATACACAACCTTTGCCAAATGTATATTGGCTGGGGACCATTCCTCTAAACAAAAATGTGCCTTACCCCCTGTGATTAAAACCTAAAGTTCTTCCTCTGGAAGTCTTCTCAACGTATTGAACCAAAGGTTCAATGTTCTTGGGATGTCACTGTTGGTTGAACCAAAGCAAAACATTCCTTACCCACCTATTATTATAAGCTAAGTTCCCTTAACTCATGCATTGGAAATGCGGAAATATACTAAGCGTACTGATACTAAGTTTTTAATAAAATGTTTTATTGTTACGAACAAGTTTTATTTCCTGCAATTTATTTTTTAAAAGGGTACTCTAGTTAGTGCACGCCATTAATGCTATAAATATCTATAAGTAATTATCTGTCTGAAAAGCCTTAGTAAAACGAACGGGAATAACCGAACCGTTGCTACGTATGATAAGTATCTCTCACTCGCACTTAGCATCCACACTCGTCTTGCTTCCTTGTTAGCTGCAGCATCAGATGGCATGAAAACGCTTAAATACCTACATAGTTAATCCAAATCATCGAATTGCTCTGTTCTATAGATCTACACTCAGGAGCAACGAATTTAGCTTAAACCTTAATATTTTTTAGGTTAGTCATTAGTTTTTCTCATTGCTTCATAGATAAGTTTTATTTATATGGGTGGTTATGCTTAGGAAGCAAGTTTTGCCATCACACCTGATGGAAAGTAAAGATGCAACCTAGGCTACAGAAGACTGAGCTAACAAGTGTCACCAATAAATCTATCCCTTGACCGCCTAAATCCTCAAACTCAAGTAATTACTTTTGTTAACTTGTAGAAAGTTTGTCTTTGGACATGTTTGCGAAGATTATCCCAGATAAGAAACATAAGACGTCGGTTGCAAACCGCATCTACAGAATGATCTACACTTACAGGGTGTCCCTAAAACTATTCCAACGCAGACAAAAATAAATGAATGGTGATTACGGAAAACTCTACTAAATATGCTGATGTCCAGCAGTGATCTTATTGAATCGATCGGAAGTTCTATCAACAAGCCTATTTTTGCCGCCAAGCTGCTTGCTGTCTTCCGGTTTGAAGGGTGTGGGTGCCGGTGAAATTATAGGCACGTGAGGCTTAACATCCGTTATGCCTCAGGTTGACGGACGCAGAGCAGTGCATCGTAGGGTACGTTCTTCATGATCGTGACTTGCGAGGCAATGTTATAAGTGGTGGTCACCACTTAACATCAGGTGGACCAAAAAGTTTACACCTATCATTTTTTTTAGAAATATTTTATTATATACATAATTAGGTACCTATCTATGTACACCTATAAACTTTCAAGAAGAATGATGTGGAACATTCTCCATCCACTTTCCTGTGGCAATATTTACCACAGACTAATTATTTTAACTGAAGGCAAATGTACTAGGTACTTTGCAGATGCAAAGACATAAATTCTATCAAAAGGAATTCATAATGGTTTCCGTTGGTCTACCATTTGAGTGCTGCAGTATAACTATAAGACAATCAAAAGGACGGATGAGAGAAGAGTGCACGCAGTGTAGCAGAACTGCGAGTGGTGAGATGGATTATGTGTGGTGTGACAAGGATCGATAAAATAAGTAATGAGTAGGTATATTAGAGAAAGTTTGAAAGTAGTGCCTGTGACAGACAAGTTGAGGAGTGATAGGTTAGCGTGGTATGAACACGTCATGCGGAGGAAAGAAAAACATTAAATAAATAAATAATGCTGGACAATCCACACAGCATCATCTAGCCCCAAGCTAAGCAGAGCTTGTGTTATGGGTACTAGATGATTGATATACGTAATACAATATATTACATACATAGAATTTTTTTATTATACATAGAAAATACCCAGAACACCTGGAATAAATATTTGAAGATCATACAAACATTTATCCCAAGGCGGGAATCGAACCTGCAACCCCTGCGTCGCAGGCAGACATTCGCCCGCCGCGCCACAGCGGCATTTGCGAGTGCGTTCAAGCGAAGTGCGTTAGGTATGGATGTGGATGGTTATAATGTCGTGTTATGGAAGCCAAGACACATTTCGATCGGTAGGATGTGCCTGACTACCCAGTTTAGCTGCTGATGTTACTACGACTGATCTCACAGCTCAGTTTGTAGTAGTCTTCTGCGCATGTAAGTGGTGGGTTCGATCCCCACCGAGAACAAACATTTGTGTGATGAACATAGATATTTGTTGTGTTTAGTATGGTATGGTTATACTGTATTATATTTATTAAATAAAAAAAAACTATTATTTTATCAGTCATTCGATTCCATTAGTACAAGTTATTTTAGATTTAGATATTGTGTAAGTGGTCCAAAAATATTTCTAGACTTATTTATATTTCATTACCAAGGTAGGTATCTATTAGTAAAGTAGTAGGTTTTATCGATCATTGTTATCCGGAACTGCGCTCCATGCTTGGTTGTAGCATTCGTAACAGAATAGAACAACTACAATGACGCCTTTCATCACTGATTGCAAATTTCGCGGTCGCTGCGACCTTGCCAAGGTTGGAGGATACTTTGCTTTCTAATTAAGGTACCTGTGTGTGGTTTCTAGGTTATCATTAGTATCAACTTCAGCCTGAGAAGTCCACTGTTGGACTATAAAATAATTTTTATATATAATAAAATTTTTGGTAGACAGATCACAAAAACGATACAAAATTTTTATATTGTCAAAGTCAAAAGAATTTCTCGAAACGTCGGTAATAATAAATATATGATATTACCTATTAAGTATATGACATATCAACTTGATTTGTATTAGAGTCTCCCTTCTTACCGTACTCAGATCTTCGTCTTTTTGTTCTAAGATTAGTAAACACTTGACGTTGGCAAATTCGTGGCAACCCTCAGCCGCTGAAAAGCCATACCTAATAATAAAAGAAGAAGAAGAAATGAAAAAGGTAAGTAACACGCAATAAATACCTGTGTAAGTAAAGTACCTTACCTACCTATTCAAAAGACATTTATTCAGTAACATCGGCGACCAAGCTTAAAAGGGATCTATTGCGCGAGCGAAGCCAAGCGTGGAAACTTCACCAAAGTGCTCCTCAGTAGGTACCTACCATCCACTGTGCAGCAAAGTAGGTATCTTCCTACTGAGTAGGTATTCAAGTAGGTCAGCTATAGAGCAAGAGGTATCGTAGTGGCTCTTGTGTAGGTACTAGGTTCCCGGTTGACAGGCAATATCCGGATGATCCATTGTTCACCTCATTGCGGATTCAGACTCTGTAACCTCCCCGCAGGAAAAACTGCAAATAGAGGAAACGCGTTTTAGATGAAACAGGGGAGCCTGATACCCTTTGTTGGGTGGACTGCTTTTATGAAAGGTCGAGTGAGCTTGGTGCCTTATGGCTGACATGGCTTAAACCCTGGTTAATTACCTATAGTTTAGTAACTAACTTTTTTTTTATACAAGTTGCATAAAAAAAAGTTAGTTACTTGATGTTGTTAGTTGATGGAACAAGGAGATGGTCCACCTGATGTTAAATGGTTACCATCACCTATAACAAAGCATTGCCTCGTAGGTCACGCTCGTTAGGAACGTCACCGACGATGCACTACTCAGCGTCCATCAACCTGAGGCATACAGGTGTTAGCCTTATGAGCCTGTAATTACACCGACACCCACACCCTTCAAACTGGAACACAGCAAGCTGCTTGGCGGTAGAAATAGGCATGGTGGTAGTACTGCCCCGGACGAGCCCTTCACTAAGAGCTCTACTACTACTAAAATCAATCAAGTAGACCAAGTCTTTTTAATTTATTAATTTATTCAGGGCTTCTAGTAAATTTTCATTACCTATGTTTCGTGTAAACTAATTTTACGATTATGGCTCCTTTCCTATGGCATAGCTAGTAGTCATCTAATTGTTATTCGATTTCTAGAGAATCTATATATGTTGACTTTTATGTATTTACTCGGTCATTAAATTATACATACATTTAGTAATCTATAGATAGGGTACTTAGCAAGTAACTAAACTCAAGAGTCTATACTTGGGTAGTACCTACTTATGTACAGTCTTTTGTTTTGTCTATATCAATTATATGCGCAGTGATAACAGCTACTTGGCGATATAGACGAAAAAATAAGATCGTAAGGACTATACCAATTATGTAGGTAGGTACATAGTTGGTACAGTCACTTACACCAGAATGTATAATATTTGTAACTTTTAAAATGGTATCACAACATTCAAATAAACTCTTTTACAGACAGAACGCAAAAATCATTACAACAGTTGATAGTAACATTACGAACAAAGTCGTCAGTTTTTTGCCTGTTGGTCACGAGGAACTGGCGCTTAGATTTACCAACCTTTAAGATGTTTCAGGATGATCCCTGCGGATATTAAAATGATGTAGGTAAATTAATGCTTTTTGACTTTGATAAATCATTTCCATATTTTTCAGTATATACGTACACGTTTCAATTCTCAGTTCAGTATACGTTTCAATTCTCGTATTTTCAGTATATACTTGTAAATGTTTATTGTACTTACCACCATTTTCAATGTGTACTTATATGTACCAATGTAACCAATGTAGGTATCTTTTTTTTGTATTATTTAAACAGTATTCCTCTTTGTGTAGTTTGTGTGTTGTGTATTTGTCTTTGTGTGGTATTAATACACTAATATTCTTTACTTTTACTCTCTTATTATTGCAAAAGTAAAATAATTAATTCAATTGACGTGTATACTATTAAACGAATAAAATGGTTTATATTGAATAAATTCAATTCGTAATTGAATACATTATGGCGCAGCTGACTGTAATTACATACATTATGTAAGTATATTTGTAAACGTATTTCTATTTTTGGCCATGTAAAGATGTTTTGCGGTAGTACCTAAGTACACCTATCAACTTCGAAGAAAAACTTCGGGGATTTCCTATGTGGGTGTTATTTTACAAGAAAAGTATACGGATGTAGGTATATTTGAGAGATCATACAATTGGTAGGTACAATAAGTTATGTTGTGTAAAAACATGAAAATGTTTAAGCCTACGCGCACTTTGCAGTACAGCTTGTGTGTATCTCGGATCAACATACATAATGATACGTAATGGGTAAATTATTGGTTAGCTAGTACCAGGAATCTAAGATTCCATCACATTTACGATATTTTGGTTGGCAAGACCAGTTTTGATTTAACTTATAGAACATATTTAGGTTGTATATTGTATTCTAAGTATGTATTTTAAAAAAATATATAAGAGCACTGGTGGTCTAGTGGGAGTGACCCCGTCTTTTGATCCTTAGGTCGTCGGTTCAAATCCGGTCGTGCATCACTGGATGAAAAATTTATGTGCGCAATGCCAGTGCTCTTAAACGGTGAAGGAAAACATCATGAGGATTCTAGCAGCGGCGATGGTCTTGCAACCTGTCACGTATGGAATACTAACTACTGCAAGATGTGGGTATGTACCAAATGTACTATCTGGATATACCTCTGACTACCCCTATAAGACATCCTCGAAGAATCTCGAGTAGTTACTTGGTACTAAGAGATCGGAGGGGATATCTACCGTACTTAAGGAATAAAGAAGAGTATCTAATCTGAGCAGGAAAACCCGTGTCTTGTGTGTCGCGTAACACCCAGGTGCTAATCAACATTTGGCTGACTTGTTATAGGCTTGCTTCAATATCATGTACCTACCTATATACTTTTAAGTGGTACGGTCAACACCAGAAATCCACTGCCACAAACTTTATACACCTAATATATTAAGTCAGTTATCTGCTACGATCATTATCTGTTATTAGCTGTTTAGCTAGTTGTGTGTAGTGTTGCGTTTGCACACGACAAACTTCAACCCCCTCTATACCCGGTTAGGGGCTGAATTTCGGGAATTGCCTTTTTAGTACACCTCTACGTACCGCGGCAAATATACCCAAAAAATTTCAAGTCACTACGACCGGTGGTTTAGGTTGTGCGTTGTCTATATATCAGTCAGTCAGTCAGGACAAAGATTCTTATAATTGGTAAAGATTAAACATCGTATGGTTACAAATAACGGTAAATATCATCAAAATAAATATTACTGAACACAGCCTTACTACAAATAACAGTTTTTTTTATCAAATACGAATATTAAATCGACACTTGTTGTTTAGCCTATTTTGTCATTCTCAAGTTGGTAAATTTATAGTACATTGTATTTTTCGACACAGGTGGACACAGGGCGGATCATAGCGCACTTTCCTAACGTGCGTGACCTACAAGGCAATCCTTTAGTTTAGGTGATGGTAACCACTTAACATCAGGTGGGCCATCTGCTTGTTCCATCAGCAATCGCATAAAAAAAAAGAAAATTAGGTAGGTCCCTAGACCCTAGAGATTAATCTAGCAACTTGGTTTCTGCAGAATAGAAGTTATTCGTTTCAAGCTGAATGTCCTATTTCATGGTTCGCTGCATTTGTATTGCCCGAGGTTGCAGATGACAAAAAACAGATTCTTCAGAATTTTATTATAATTAATTTTATTATATTTCAGTAACATCTTATATAATAATAGTGGTGGTCTAGTGATTCTGGCTTTAGATATCCTCAAATAATCTCGAGTAGGTACTTGATATTAATAGATATGAGGAGATATCCACCGTGCCTGGAGATTAAAGCTACTTTTTTCTCATATAAAAAATAAGGGTAAGCACTAAATGTAATATTTGGACGTACTTCTGACTACCTTAGATATTTTCGCAGAACCTTGAGTACCTATTTGCTACTAAGAGATCTAAGGGGATACCTACCATGCTGGAGCCGTGATGCTATTTTTCTTTAAATTTGTATGACAACTCGTGATAACAAGCAGGAGGTCCGTCTGATGTTGAGCAGTTTCTTCTATGCCAGTTCCATTACCTCATAGAGCAAATCCATGGAGGACTTGCTTGCCTTGCCTGGAAATATGTTCAACACTCTGGTGCGTAAAGATCTTAACATTACTGATTATAAATAAATATGTTTATACTTAAATCTGAATTTTGATGTATCTTGTTGCATCTCAAAGTCAAAAAGGTAAAATGCGTGACATTTTAGGATGTTAAATTGCATAAATCTGTGTAGGTGCATTTTTAAATTTTGATAACCGACGTAAGAACGTCGTTGAGTGAAGGCGCTTTGACCAAAATAGTAGCAGAACGTAATTATCACCGGTCACCTGCCATTTGTTAATGCTGTCATCTCGTCAAATGAAAACGCGGTCCGTGACAGGGAAATTAACTGATTGCGAGATTATTATTGAAGTTACCTACTTCTCGATCTGTGGCAGTTTGTGCTAGCTCGTTGCTGCCTGCGCGCGTTGTAAAACCTCACGCATACGCAGATGCGCACATGATCTGACGCAAAGGCAGAAAACAAATGCCGGATTATTTTTAAGATGAAGTGTGACAGGAGTTTGTGATTTTTTTATTTTGGATAACTCGCCGTCTTTCTAAACTGTTATGAGAAGAAGAATACACCAATATTAAGGTAAAATGAATTCACAATTATATTGTTTACTTATTTCATGGATTACGCTTGCCCAAGTTACTATACCTAGGTAATCAAATATGAATATTCAGTATTGTATTTAGGTGCCAGGTATGTAAACTAACATTAGTAACATTAGGTCTACAGCATTACTGAAAATCTAAAATTAAAATGGATTTGATCACGCAAATATGATAGTTAACAATGCTGAATAGTTTCACGAATTTACGGGATCATGCATTACATATTTCAAATTGCTGGAAAATTATTATTCGTGTATTTATCTGCACATGATCTATGTGATAGTGGCTTGTAACATTACAAAGTACATAATAAGACCACTATTGCAATAATTCACCCTTCAGAAAATAGCCATTTGGCGAAGTACCTACTCAAACTATGACGTTTCAAAATGATGAATTATGTATTGTGATTTTATCGAGAAAGTTTTGTAAGCGATATTGGCTATGGTATTTACCTACCGACGGCAGGCTAGCGCTTATATCTTACTAGTGGAATTGTGAAATCGAAAGTTATTTTCATGCGAACTACCTTTAGGGGTCTAAAACTTTTCTAAGTAGGTACATCTCTACACATACAAAAATATATATCATGCCTCTACAACCAGCGGTTTCCGATGTACGTTGTCTACATATCAATCAGCCAATCATTATAAATATAAACGTTTGACTGACTGACTTATGCACTGGTAGGAGAGACTTGAAATTTTCAGATTCTATATGACTATGTGTTTTTATTGTTTGGTTTTTGTTTACTAAGAAAGCAAGTAGTAGTTTAGTAGTAGTAGAGCTCTTGATGAAGGGCTCGTCCGAAGAAGTACTACCACCATGGTTATTTCAGCCGCAAAGCAGCTTGCTGTGTTCTAGTTTGAAGGGTGTGGGTGTCGTTGAAATTACAAGCTCGTGAGGCTTAACATCTGTAAGTTAAGTCTATGCCATTGTTTCGCAGAGCAGTGCATAGTAGGGCACGTCCTTAACGAACGTGACCTATAAGGCAAAGTTTTGTAGTGTAGAAGGGTTTGAAGATTGCATGAAAATAACATTCACGCGGACAAAGTCGATATAAAGATAACGATTTTAAAGCCGTATAAGGATAACCGTGGAATCGTGAGATATTTTTTTAATAAACTATTGTTATTTTATCAGTAACAACTTGTTCATAACGACTGAAAAGAAGGAAGTTGTTATCATAAATTACAGTTACCACGACCGGTACTTGTTTATTTATTTAAATTAAAACGCTTGACCTTGACACTGGAAGAGAAAACTGCAGCACTTGTTAAGTATTGCACCATTATTTGCAAGATTATTGCTGGGTACATAAAATCTGAGGAATACTTGAATGGAAACCACGAACTGAAAGAAGAAGCGTAGAACGCTTGGGACAATTAGATGGGGGCTAAATAAACCGAAGATATTATAGAAATCGTAGAAAGTCGGTGGATGGAGAGAGCTCGTTCTTAGGAATTTATGAGGGAGACCTTTGTCAAGGGGTGGACTTCTTCATAAATAAGACAATCTAACTATTCTCTCTTCAGCATCTAAATGTACTATACTAACGCCGGAATAACGCAACTTAAATTTAATCACGTCTCAAGTCGCGATTTTTTGACAGTTGCAAACTGTTGAAAGTTTGTCAAAAATTCGTCATTTGAGACGTGATTAAATTTAAGTAGCGTTTGAGTATTCGGCCGTAATGTGAGCAAATGAAAACCTATCCAAATATGATTCACGTTTGGTATGATGGTGACTTCGCTATAAGATTTCAACTTTTTTTCAAGTCAAGGTTTCGAAGAACAACTCATACGAAATCGCGAATGGTGACCCATTGATAGATTTAAATAAACAAATATTAACAGACATTTTGACACAGTCTCATCTAGCCTTAAACTAAGTACAGCTTGTCTATGGGAACCGGATGTCTGACATAATTCTTATGTCCTTTGTTTTGTATTTATATACATATTAAAAATACATTATAACAAACAGATACAGAATAAACTATATCCATCACATATATGAAGGAAGAATGTCTGCTACGTTTTTATCACTTTGTAAAATTGGTACTTTATCTTCTTGTTTACTGTACCTTCGACAAGAGGCTTTCAAATATTTCTACAGTGATCAAGGTCGTATGAGGGTAAACTGCAGTGCAATAATCAAGGTGACACTCAAGGAAGTTGACTTTACTCGTAACTACCTGAACATGTGTGAAATGGGATGTGAAAAAAGTAATCGATTTTTATTTAAAACTATTATTATTATCTTATAATCGATTTTTACAGTAATATTAATCATTTTTTTAATTACGTGTTAATTTATAAATCGATTTTATAAAACTGTATTTAAAAAAAATCGATTATAAGATAATAATAATAGTTTTAAATAAAAATCGATTATTAATCGATTATTTTTTTCTCATCCCTGCCTACACAAAAGAGATAAAATGGAACCATTATTTACCATTACTCTCTTAATGGTGTAGAGGTTTCCACTTACTGGTCCACTATAATTTAATGTTGAGTTTTCGATCCGAAAAGAAGAAGAAGTTTTATAGGAATGTTACGTCACAGAACTGCTAAAATATTTATATTCCTCTAATTCAGTGGAACTAAAACTGGTCCATTTGTTTTATAAATCTAATATCACCGAGACACATCCATTAGTTTTATAAAAGTGTAGTTCATAAAACTGGTAAAAAAAAATTGCCATTTTGATCCGCACCTAGGTACTATATTGGTAAATTTTTATGATGACGGGAAAAATGCAATGCTCGGTTTTACATAATTTTTCTGGGTTTATATTATAATAGAGAAAAACTAGGGCTATGTCTGTTTTACTAGCTAACAAGTTTCGCTGCTAACTAGAACCGCAAAGTGCAAACTCAAAAAAATTGTGGTTTCTAAATTATCATTATCATCATCAAAAAATCCACTGGCCATCACAAAATTGGCCTCTATGTCGTAACATATTTCTCCATTTATCGACTTTCCGCGTTCTTAACAATGTTAGTCGGTCCATTGGGTTAGGTACCCCCATGGCTCATGGGTACATGAGGCTTAGAACCGAATCTCAAGTTGTATGTATCTAACGAGTGTAACCTACGATCTAAGGAGCTGCTTCGTTATTGGCGTTGACACTTAACATCAGGTGGGACATTTGCTTGTACCATGAACGAGTAAGATAAAAATATAAGAATAGTAGGTATTCTCAATATTAATAATTAGCCGCTACGCCTTTACGCCGTAGACTTCACACCTATAAATAAATAATAAATAAATAATGCCGGACGATCCACACAGCATCATCTAGCCCCAAGCTAAGCAGAGCTTGTGTTATGGGTACTAGATGACTGATATACTTAATACAATATCATATTACATACATAGATATTTTTATTATACATAGAAAATACCCAGAACACCCGGAATAAATATTTGCAGATCGTACAAACATTTATCCCAAGGCGGGAATCGAACCCGAAACCTCTGCGTCGCAGGCGGACATTCGCCCGCCGCGCCACATCGGTCGTCAAAGCCTATGGCGTAGAGGAGTCCTGTATGCATCGATACAAACGCATATAAACTCTATAAATAGAGCACTTACTGTCATCTAGCAAGTATGTTTTACCATAGGATCGATTGTATTGATGACTAGTGGAATTCGTTCGCGTGGCTTTCCGCAGCAGCACAGAAATCGAATTTCAGAAATTCCTTTCAAAATTGCAGGCTTCCTATGGTTTAGGCTACGCTTCGATTTATGTAGTCTAGATTCGTTCAGACACGAATAGATGGCATTAGAAACTTTTAATTTTAGTTTCTGTGGAATGTTTGAATTTTACACCTACAACTAGGTTTTTTATTTGTTTACTAAAACAAATACCAAACTATACTTACATACATTTGAAACCTTAACAAAATTTAGGCTCGCTTGCATAACAATTAACGAGCCCCTAAATGCATTTAGGAAGCTAATTACGCTTAGCATCTTGCGCAAGGAAAATTAAGTCGCTACTACGTTAAGCATGTTTATCTTGGTAAACATGATTAGCTAAATAAAATTAAATCAGATTGTTGTGCAAGCGAGCCTAAATCTATATCCATTATAAAAATCTTTGTCCTGATAGACATCATTATAGACAACGCACAGCCTAAACCACTGGTCGTAGAGACTTGTAATTTTCAGGGTTATATTCTTCTTGGTGCGTAAAGGTGTCTTAGAAAAGAAATTTCTGAAATGCAACCCCCAAACGGATACAGCGGGAGTTGAAGTTTGTATAAAAACAACTTCACGCGCACAAAATCACGCGTGTTTAGCTAGTTATAATATTATATACCTATCGAGAACAATGTACCTACTCGTGTGGAAAATTTCATTTCAATGAGGGTAGATATTGATAAACAAGAAAGGCTCTTATTTTTGATTCAATAACATGTGTATACGTTATTGAATGTAAATGTGTTATTTTTGAATATACCTTCTTTTTATTATTTGTGCCGGTATTGTATTCTACTTATTGTAATTTCTAATTGCTGTAACTGGTATTCCGTTCTAGTTAGATACGTCAAATAAATACAAGTAAAGAAAACAAAACGAATTTAACATACTTTCTATGCAAATTTTTTACCTACTTGACCTTTTTTTTTTTCATTGTTTGACTTTAAAATGTAGGTTTGTACCAAATGTAATTAATGGACGTACTCTGTCTAACCCCCTAAGATAACCTCAAAGAATCCTGAGTTGGGATTACTTGGTAGGCCCTAAGAGGAGGGGATATCTACCGTGCCTGGGGATAAAAGTCGTGGGGCTGTTTATGTTCAGTTTCAATAAACTTACGACAGAATCTTCTGGCATGGACCTTTCAGATATCTTGGTGTCTACCCTAACTAGTAGGTACCCATTCAAGACCTTTGAGGATGTCAGAGGCACGTTCAAACATAACTCGACGACAACGTTCAAACGACATCGACGACCGATGTGGCGCGGCGGGCGAATGTCCGCCTGCAACGCAGAGGTAGCTGGTTCGATTCCCGCTATGGGATAAATGTTTGTACGATCTGCAAATATTTATTCCGGGTGTTCTGGGTGTTTTCTATGTGTAATAAAAAATATGTATGCATGGAATGTATTGTATTAAGTATATCAGTCATCTAGTACCCATAATCTTAGCTTGGGGCTAGATTATGCTGGATGATGCTGTGCGGATTGTCCAGCATTATTTAAAAAAAAAATTTTTAGAACAATGCACGTAACAAACCACCGCTTCCTGTAAATAAATATATATGGACTGAACATTTTTTACATCAACACTCCAGACAGTTCTTCATCTAAACACACTCTAGGTACAGATAAAAACACTCCATTGTACAGAAATATTGTTCATTTAATCAAGATCTACAATAATTAACAGCCTTATCGCTAATAACGTTTCATTCAGCTCTATCTTACAGTCCATGGTAGGTATTTTACACCAAACAAGCATGCAGGTCACACACGGTAGGAACGTACCCTTGGATGCACTATTCTGCGTCTATCAATTTGGGTCATACAGATCTTAAGTTTAATGTGCCTGTAATTAGTAGAGCTCTTTGTGAAGGGCTCGTCCAGGGAAGTACTACCTGTCTGTCTCTGTCGTTAAGTAGCTTGCTGTGTTCCGGTTTGAAGGGTGTGAGTGCCGGTGAAATTACAGGCACATGAGGCTTAACACCTATATGCCTCAGGTTGATGGACGCTGAGAAGTACATTGTAGGGCATTTTTCTAACGAGTGTGACCTACAAAGCAATACTTTATTATAGCGATGGTAACCACTTAACATTAGATGAGTCATAAAAAAACTTCACTGGATCCCGCACCCTTTAAACTAAAACACAACAATGGCTCGGTAGTTTTAGTAGGGCTGTTTCTGAAGGGCTCATCCTTCAGAAACAGCCCTACTACTACTACTAGACTGGATGCAACAAGCTTGTACTATAGGAACCAGATAATTAATATAATAATATAAGTTTTTTTTTGTAAATACATTCTTAGAATACAATATAACACGCAGACAACGAAGAAACCTCTTTGCTCGCCACACAATTTTTTTATCTTCGGTGGGAATCAAACCTACGACCTACAGCACAAAAAGCTACTACTAACTAAGGCGTGAGGCTAGTCTGATATCAGTATGGTAATAATATACATGTTTATTTGTTGAATTTCAGACAGAATGCTGAAAATAGATCCGAGGCGCTTGATCGGCAGGTTGATCCCGATTCTTGGATGGTCCAGGAGTTACGATCTCAACGCTGGAGTGGGAGACTTGATAGCAGGGATAACAGTTGCACTGACTCTAATACCACAATCGATTGCCTACGCTTCTTTAGCTGGATTCGAGCCTCAGGTAATAAAAGTTGAGATTTGTAACATATTCAAGGACGACACTTTCGTGGTGTTATTTTTTACAAAATTCAATGCCTGTTTTACAAATACTACTTTTACAGTAGAATTTTCAGAATTCCTTTATACTTCTATAAACCATTAGTCGCGGTTCACACAACGCAAAAAAACCCGAAGACTTTATCTCTACAGCGTTGTCTATATCAGTCAGTCAATGATTTTTGTATGACAGAAATAATAATCATTATTGAAAAGTATATTTTAAGCCTACAACATTTTCGGGAGTCGTCTTATTACAGGTAATGAAAAACCAAATGTATATACTGTGTTCAGTTTGATTCACATTTCAAAACAGACAGAAGAACATTAATCCTGAAAACATTTGAAATTTAATGCCGCAGGTCTACTTTTAGATACGATAAACAAAGTTTCATTCTGTAGTTTTGTAATACATTTCGGAGTTACTTGGTAGCCGTTTCACAGTCAAGTTGACATTGCCTGACAAGCCACGTAGTGTACCTCAAATGACCATACGAAAATTCTTTTTTTATTGTTTACCGGTTCTAAGAGTAGACCTGCTGAATCATATCGTCCTTACCGGTAGCTTACAAAATAACCGGAACTATTTACTCTAAGTACTCGATAGCTATCTTCCCGAGACCTTGTTATCCAGATCTCGTAACTGTCCTTCTCAGTCGTTCAACAATAGGTTAATTTCGAGCTTCATTATCCTTGTGTTGTAATATCCTGCTGACTGCTGACTGCCCTTTTAGGTCACTTTTTCTCGAGTTCTTTTTACGACAATTTTGTTGCATTCTTACACTATATTTATAAAAGGTTTTATAAAAATGCGTTATTTTTATACTCTTTAGTAGTAGTAGAGCTCTTAGTAAAGGGCTCGTCCGGGGAAGTACTACCACCATTCCTATTCCTGCCGCCAAGCAGCTTGCTGTGTTCCAATTTGAAGGGTGCCGGTTTAATAACAGGCACACGAGGCTTCACACCTGCATGCCTCAGGTGGATGGACGCGGAGTAGTACATCGTAGGGCACGTTAACGAGCGTGTCCTGCAAGGCAATGCTTTGCCATAATGATAACCACTTAACATCAGAGGGGCCATCAGCTAGTTCCATCAACAAGTCACATAAAAGAATATATATACAAACTACAACCCCCCTGTACCCGTTTAGGGGTTGAGTTTCGGGAATTGCTTTATTAGTACGCTACGCATCGAGACAAATATTTCCTGAAAATTTCAAATCTCTACGACTAGTTGTTTAGGCTGTGCATTGTCTTTATATCAGTCAGTCAGTCAGGGCAAAGGTTATATAGATAGATTCTTGATTCTTCTAGATTCTTGTATTAAAAATATGAATAAGTTTATTTATTTGTAATACGATTCCTTGACACCAAAATTAAAGAGACCTACATGTGCGTAAGAGTTGTATTTTTATTCACTTAATAATTTTGTCGAGCAAAAAACCCGCGTGTTTTACGCGGCAGTACTTTTTGCTTCATTTTTTAACCAGGTTTTTTAAGAACTAGGGCTATTTACCGAGCTTGCTGTTAAACTAAGTGATCTTGACTTTTCCGTAACCACAATTTTTCGTGAATTGTTTAAAAAAAAATATATACAGTCGGCCGCACTAACACGTATATATTTCCCAACATTGTGAGAATTGTGAGAAAACCAGTTAGTATTTTAGCAGCGACGATGAGCTTACATACAGAGTTCATTTAAAATTAACCTCATATAGATAAATAAATAAAAAATATTGACACACACACAACGCCCTCTAGCCCAAACTAAGTAAAGCTTATACTTTGGAAACCAGATAACTGATAGAATACTTACACACTTTTTTTGTGAAGTACATACTTAGAATACAGATTATATTAGATTAAACCTAGTTAGAACTTTGTATTTTAATTCAATAACAAAATAATTTATTTATAAAAGCAAATTAATTCCTATCTATTTAATTAATTATGTACTAAACTAAGCCCAAAATAATCTCTTCTATTGTTCATTTTGAAATTGGCTCTCTGTTACGGATGATTAAATCCCAACCACCTATTTACGATTCCAGTGTTTGCGTACACAATGGTAAACAAAACACTGTCAGGCCCTGTAATGAGAGAGAGCAAACATTTTCGAGAACGCTGGGTTGATAAAATATGAGTATTCATTTAAATGCACATTTAGAGCTTGCAGCAGTAATGCGACAGTTGCTGTACCTATCTAAATTTTTCAAATAAATACACGTATAGGGCTATAAAAACTCTATTCCTTTCTTTTGATTATCAAAACACCTACTACTAAAGTGGTCAATTTAAAAAACAAATATTAGTTTTATCATTGTTAATATTAACTACTCTGTTGTAATTTGAATTTATAAATTAATGTTTTAAAATATTCAACATTTCTTCCCAAAGCTCTAAAATGTGTTTTCTTACAGTAAACCTTTAAACTGAGAGAAAGGTACAAAAAAGTGGTAGAGATGTGTACTTACTAAGAACAATAATTATAAACCTCATCATCATCATTGGCCTTTTTTATCTATTACAGATGTTTAGGTAGCGTCAGTCAGGTTAAAGAAACCTAAAACGCACCGAGCATTTTCGCTTATGGCTAAAAAGGTCTATACGGGAATGGCAATCACGGCCACATTTTCTACAAATGAATTACTGAGGGTTTTACTGTAATAAACCTATAGCCATTTAAATAACGCATTAGATTTATTGTCCTTATGTTTTTTCCAGTATGGTCTCTACGCGTCATTGGCTGGAGGCTTTGTCTACGGAGTATTGGGAACATGTCCGCAGATCAACATCGGACCTACAGCTCTTCTTTCGTTGCTGACATTCACGTATACAAACGGCACGAACGCTGACTTCGCTGTGCTTCTATGTTTGATTGCTGGTATCGTGCAGATGATCGCTGGTGTGGTTCAACTTGGTAAGAGCAATTTTATATAGTTTTTAATAAGAACAAGTCAGAATAGGATGGTCCTTTTAAATTATGGTATAGTAGAGAAGGTGTATGTGTAGCTATGGACTTATAAGGGCTGGATGATAGGGAGTGGCGTTTTGCTGTTTTCATGTTTTTCAAACATCAATCATGAATATTTTTTTTCATGCAGTATACTGTTCTAAAAAATTTTTGGTTAATATTAACAAATCAAATACCATTTATTATAGGTAGGCAGAAAATAAGCAGTAATCATCATCAACAGCCTGTAGAAGCCCACTGCTGGACATAGGCCTCCCCATCATACATTTCCTGGAAGAACTGTTCTGAGCCCTTTCCATCCATCGATTTCCTGCGATTCTAATAATGTCGTCAGTAATTATAACATGAAAAGTATAAAAGTATAAGTATAAGTTTAATCGCTCAGTTTCTCCCAGCGAATATTTCGATGAGATGCAAATTGTAATTTAGTCGCTATTTTGACTGTTATGATTATTATACCGGTTTGGATAATCCGTCATACGATAGTTATTGGTAAACATATATTGTTTTCATAACGAGGGTACTGTTATGTTAAACATGCTTTTTGCTGCCGTCTTTAGATGTCTTTTAGAGCAGGAACCGAAAAAAAATGTAATGTGTCTACCTACTTGCCTAAGAAAGGCGCTATTCTCTTTGATAAACAGCCTGATGAACATCGCCTAGTTGTTTAGACTATGCATAGAATCTGAACCTTTAGCTTTCTGAATCTGAAGCTAGAACCACTACCAACTGAGCTGTGAGAGCTGTGAATGAATGAATCAATGAAAAATACTTTATTGTACACACACCAGACACTAGTAATATAAAACAAAATAAAAGAACAGTTATAAAATGGAAGGTACAATGGGCGGCCTTATCGCTTAGTAGTATCTCTTCCAGGCAACCTTAGGATGGAGAGGATTAAGACAAAAATTGGAAAATGGTCGGGGGTGCAGCAAATGAGAAATAAGAGAAGTCTGAATAAAACAAAACTTGCAAACAAGTTATAGGTACATAATAATAAACAATAAAATACTTATATAAATAGATAATAAACTAATATAGGTCGGTACATTACTGACTGCTGTGATTACTGATTTTTTTTTTGTAAGGTACCTCTTTTATTTCTTCCCCTTCCTCAAATGTACACTTACCAGTTTTGTAATTATTTATCTCTTGTGTAATTCCAGGTTTCCTGGTAGAATTCGTATCACTCCCTGTAGTATCAGGGTTCACATCCGCCGCTGCTATAACAATAGCTTCTTCGCAAATGAAAGGCCTTCTGGGCTTAAAGTACAGTGCAGAAACCTTTATGTCAACATGGAAAAAGCTGTTTCTACACATTGGAGAGACTAGAATGCAAGATACGCTTCTCAGTCTAACTTGCTGCATTGTTTTAATGGGGATGAAGGTAAGTCAATTAATTTTTTTTTATACTTGTTGATGAAACAAGCAGATGGCCCACCTGATGTTAAGTGGTTACCATCACCTATAGCAAAGCATTGCCTCGTAGGTCACGCTCGTTAGGAACGTCACCTACAATGCATTACTCAGCGTCCATCCACCTGAGGCAAACAGGTGTTAAGCCTCATGTGCCTGTAATTTCACCGGCACCCACACCCTTCAAACCGGAACACAGCAAGCTGCTTGGCGGCAGAAATAGGCATGGTGGCATATAGTATTCGTATTGTCACAGCTTGTAGAAGGCCACTTCGGGACTTAGGCCTCCCCTATAAAAATCAAATATTTTTTATTTAGAACTATAAACACAGGTCTCTCCTATACATTTCCAAGAAGAACTTCCATCTACCGCCTTAAAAAAAATTATACCTATACGTATTCTATCAGTCATAAATACAAGCTTTGCTTAGTTCGGTGCTAGATGATGTTGTGT
The DNA here is from genome assembly GCA_947095575.1 of Electrophaes corylata. Taxonomy (NCBI): domain Eukaryota; kingdom Metazoa; phylum Arthropoda; class Insecta; order Lepidoptera; family Geometridae; genus Electrophaes; species Electrophaes corylata. The sequence continues at coordinate 7,832,290 of OX352711.1, read as the reverse complement.
AAAATTTTTTTACTTAAATCCTTACAGGTCTTTTATTACCTTTACCTACAAATTATCCGTGTGTACAGTCAGCTGCATTAATTGGTATTTAATTCGTTACTTTCAAAATGGTATACTCGTAGCAGTATTACAATAAAGTGTAATGCTACTACCCTTGTATTAATAAACTTGGCGTAAAGTTGAAACAGTTACACCGTGTTTTACCTATTGCATTGACAGGAAGTTTCAAATTAGAAAAAAGATAAGACACGGTGTATCGATTTTGAAGTTACGTTGAGTTTATAAGTAGGTAGTTAGGTATCAATGAAATCTATTAATAAGTTCAAATAAAGTCTGTATTTTTGCCATGTAAATATCAATTGTAACGCATACATCGCATCATATACTGTCGCATTATACGATTTTTATACATACTAATGCGCCTGAATGTTTTTGGGTACTTGACTTTGGACTACAATCTCATTTCTACAGGGTTAATATGTACAATGCGACAAAATTTTGTCCACTCCTTTTCTCGAGCAAAATAGAAATATCTATTTATGTTTAACACTTCTGAAAACTTATAGCTCATGTTTCGACTATCTATGTTTTATATTGTATTCTAGGTATACCGCTCTCTGTCTTCCATAGATGACATCCAACGATTTTCGTTTCGAGAATTGAGCCTCTGGTAGTCTCGAGTAGGTATTGAAGCGTTGTTTGTGACGTAGTACGTACGTCACAAACCATAATTCAATACTCGATATCCAGCTCTGAGAATATCAACACAAACTAGGAACATTCCGAACTCCGTCCCTTCAACAATCAGGGTGTGTTTACTTACTCGTACCACCTAACTCGGTTTACGAAGTTACAGCTCATGGTCGCGGTCGTACTACAGAGAAACCTGTCGCTTTGAGTTATCGACAAAATTATCGTGAAGGCTAAGTGCCTGAGTAAGTAGTAAGTTACTAGACCGATTGCTTATTCGATTATAAGTCGATTCGATTATTTTGGTTCAGAACAAACTTAACTTATTTCGAATTTCGAATTATACTTGAACAAATAGTTTTAGTTAGCCAATAGTACTCGTATAACCGAGTGGGAACTGACCGAAAACCCCCGATTAAGTTGAATTAAGTTACATTTGATTATTGATGGAATTAGCAGATTTTCAGGAGTAACTATCAACTATAACTTTAGTAAATGGAAACATTGATGTAAACTTATTCAATACCAGCACAAGTAAGCTTAGACGCTGTAAGCTAACTACTACATATGTTACCAAATTAACGTAATTCTTACAGTTTTAGTTTTAAAAATTAATAATATTTTTGTTAATTTCAATAAGTCGTCAACCTACTTCTTATTAGAGCTATTTTTAAATAAGTACACCTATCTGCGGAAACTTATAATTAGCCTTAGGGCAAACATGTACTGGTCCATCCAGACATGTTCTACATTATAATCTTAATTTTTGTGTACCTAGCTGTTAGTTTCTCTAAAATGTTGTAAATAAATAAATAAATTATCTTTTAAAGGCCACGCAACCTACGTGCCCTTCGAGGCACTACTGTGGGTCTATCGTTCTCATGTGCTTGTAGTTTATTTGCTATAAATGTTTTTTTATGAATTAGAGTACACCATCTGTAACAATGTACTCTAATATCATTACATCTAGCGATCATGTAGGCTAATGAGTAATTTTACGTTGACTTAAATTGCTAGCGTAAATTATAAATGTGTTTTATGTTATAAATGTATTTTTTTGGCCCCCATTGTTTCTTTTATTTTAAATAACTATAAGAGTCTTTGTCCTGACTAATTGATATATAGGTAACACACAGCCTAAACCACTGGTCGTAGTAGAATTTTTCATAGTCGATTCGTCTTGGTGCGTAGAGGTAGTACACCTCTAGGTAGTAGATATAGGAATTCCTGAAACTCAACCCCCAAACTAGTACCTACAGCGGAGTTAAAGTTTGTATAAAAAACTGAAAGCGTACGAAATTAGGCGCGTTTCGCTAATTTTAAATAATAAATCTATGCTTAGGTACCTATTTACTTTCTATACGTTCAATATTGGTTTTCCATTTTTGCGTATTTTGCTTTACGTACATTTTGTAAACCCTTCTAAAAATATACCGGGTGTACTAAGACCCGTAAAGTTTGGGGGATTAAAGTACCCATCAATATTAACGACTTTTTCTATGGAACCAACACTGCGAGCAGTGTTCAGTCGAATGTTCAGTGAATCAGTTGTTCCATACAAAAGATCCTACGCGGCTTAAATATGGAAAACTGATTTATTTTTGCATTCACAGTATTGATTCAATAAATAAAGTTGTTCATATTGTTGGGTACATTGAATCCCTAAAGTTTTTAATAGTGATCTTATTACACTCAGTATTATTATTACAGCGCCCCGTAAATAGGGGTATAGATGACGATTGCCTCGGAGTATCTAATGCTTCGCTATGAGACAGAAATGCATAGATTTTAGACATTTTATAAAGAACGAAGATGTATTTTGGGGTATTAGGGTTGCTATAACAATATTTTGAAGGGCCTCTGAAAAACACGCACATTCATGAAGGGTAGTTGATTTAGGTCTTTATATGTAAACACATTTTATTTTTAGCGATTTTTTCAGAACCAGGTATAATCTCGTACTTCATAAAAGGTTTTTTTAGGAGATTTTCCAGTCTGTCTGACGGTTGTCAGTCCCAGTATAAAAAAAACACTATTATCAGTCTAAATAAGACCACCGCTAACATAAGCCTCTCCCATAATAAGAAAGAGTAATTGTCGTAGTAAACACGCTTGACGAAATAAACAACTGGTGCTAAGTACTTCGAATATGCTGGCAACCACCTCTGGAGCGTTCCCCTGGAATCTTACAACATCCACTGGAGATGGAGCAGTTCTTTTCTATGCCGGAAACCACAACTGTTAGCCCTAGAGCACTGACAATTTAATAATAAGGGTTTTATTTATTTGTAAGTATATTTCCATACTGAAAACAGTCGACTGTTTTCAGTGGGACTGGCAAAACTTAGCACAGGATCGGAATGTGTGGAGGGAATGGGGGAAGGCCTCTGCCCAGCAGTGGGACACGGAGGGCTTATAATAAAAAATAATAATAGTAATATCTCCATACAAAATACCAATATTGCTAAAATGAAAACAGCTGGATGCTAAATGAAATAGGCAGCACGGGAAAATAACTGAAAATACAGCCGGGTTGTTCGTATAAATCAAACAGGTAGGCCTATAGATAGGTAAATAGGTAGATAGGTAGGCGAGACCGTACGCACGGCTGCCAATTTATAATTTAATAGAAATAGGTCTGTATAGGGCTGATAGTTTCGGGTTTATTGCCTATTCATAATACGAAGCTCGGCACAGCTATATTTCAATGTAGGCACCTACTTGTGTGGAAGGGTTTTATGAAGCAATACCAATACGTGCTATATAAAATAAACGATTTTGGAATTGAGATGGAACATTACAGGACATTAGAGAAGAATTAAGACTACTGGTTTTAGGGTTCCGTACCCAAAGGGTAAAACGAGACCATATTACTAGGCTCCGCTGTCGGTCTGTCTGTCTGTTTGTGTATCTGTATATCTTTTTGTTTGTCTGTCGCCAGGCTGTATCTCATGAATCGTGATAGTTAGAGGGTTGAAATTTCTACAGATTATGTATTTCTGTTACCGCTTTAACAACAAACACTGTCTGTCGGACTGTCCGTCTATCCCCAGGCTGTATCTCATAAACCGAGATAGTTAGAGTTGAAATTTTCACAGATGATGACTTGTATTTCTGTTGCCGCTATAAATACTAAAAAATAGAATAAAATGAATATTTGAGGCGTCTCTCATCCAACAAACGTGACTTTTTATTACAAATAAGGGTACGGAACCATTTGTGCGCGAGTTCGACTCACACTTAGCCGGTTTTTTTATTCGACTTACTGATTGAACAAGCAGATGACCCACCTTATTTGAAGTGGTTACCATAACACTATATAACAATGGCCTCATAGCTCAGCTGGGAGTAGCTTTGCCTTTTGGCGGTAGGCCCTTTTAGTGGGTTTGACCTTCACCGAGGACAAACATTTTGTGTGATGAACATAGGTTTGTTCCTTGGGTGTAAAGTAAATTTTCTATCAGTCATCTGGTTCCCATACTACAAGCTATGCTTAGTTTGGGGCTAGATGGTGTTGCTTACAAAAGTCCACAAATATTTATTAATAGCATTACATAGGTCACGTTTATTGGGAACTTGTCCTGCTTTGCGTCTATTGTGAGTTTGATTCCCACTTAGGTCAATCATTTGATAGTTTCTATAGAGTAAGTACTTATCTGGTATGTGTTTGCATCCCCGAAATAATATATAATCTTGGAGAGCACTACAAGGTACTAGGTATATCATAATTTACTCTAGACGTAGCCAAAGTTTACTCCGAAACTGGATCTCACAGCTGTTTGAAATTAGTTTGTAATGGACTTGTTAATAAGAAATAGGTGAATATTAATATCGTAAAATCGTTTGTAAGATGGCGGTATTGAAAGGTGCTTGCATGGTTATAAAAAAAATTGTGGCCATTTGACACCACTTTATCTAGCCCTAAACTTAGCAAAGCTGATAATAAAAGAGAAGTAGTAGGGCTTTGTGTAAAGGGCTCGTCCGAAAATGTACTACCGCCAAATATAAATGCTGTGTTTGAGTTCGAAAGGTGTTGAAATTACAGGCACATGAAACTTAGCACCTGTAGGTATATCTCATGTTGATGGATATAGGGCAGTGCATCATAAAGCATGCGTGATCTACGGGGTAATGCTTTGTCATATAGCTAATAGTTACCTACCACTTACCATCATAAGGGGTATCTGTTTATTCTATCAGAGAGCACACAACTAGTGAGAATCAGAAGGCGGGGCGCCTTCTGATTCTAAGGTCGTGAGTTCTAATCCAGCCGTGCACCAATTGATTTTTTTATCGAAAAATTTATGTGCGTAATGCCGGTGCTTTTACGTCCGAATACTCAAATGTAGCTTTTTTTTTTTTGTGGCATCTGTCCGTCTTGCGGACAATTTTGCCAATGTCAAGTGGATTGAATAAATTCTTTTTAGTCAAGTCGAGTCGGTAAAAAAAGTAAAGTCAGCCGTCATCGGTTTTGAAGAAAAAGATGGCGTTTTTCTTCAAAACCAAAGGGAAACATTTTCGTTCAAATCAGGATGCCTCATAACACACTTTCATTTCAATTGTTCACACTTGTGCTAAGACCTCAAGTAATGATGGTTAAAATACCACCAAAATTACCCATCAGAACTTAAAATAACACTAGAAAAACAATTAAAATGAAAATACAATGTTGCTTCCTTTTGCTTCCAAAGATGACAGAAAACGAATCCCAAAATGATACTTTATTTCCAGGCGATAAAAGACATCCAACTGAAAGCGGTCCACGATGAGAAGGGTCGGAGAACTGCACTTCTCATACAAAAATGCCTCTGGTTTATTGGAGTGTCAAGAAACGCTGTGGTTGTCGTTCTCGCCGCTGTATTGGCGTTTTTAGTGCATGAAGATAAAGGAGACCCACTTATACTCACTGGTGAGTATTTTTTTATAATTGACGATCTTTGTGACAAAGGTATTTAATACTTGCTGATGGAACAAGCAGATGGCCCCCCTGATGATAAGTGTTACCATCGTCTATAACAAAGTATTGCCTCGTAGGTCGCGCTCGACATTTTTTTGATCATGTTTTGTTTATTTTTAGTTATACCAAAGTTTAGTACCTAGTAGTAGAGCTCTTTGTGGAGAGCTTTTTAAACAAATACTTATCGAAATCTTGCTAGGTAGTAAGAATCGCTTTAGCAATAAGGCCACCCATTGTATTTTTGACCCCCCCCAAGATTACGATGGTTTGTCTTATCATAACCGATAATCGAATTCAATGAAAATAATTATGCTTGTTGCTTTTTTATATATACAAAACTTTTTTCTTGTATCCACTTTTTCCTAAACTTGTATAGAATTCAAGTCAGTCTCACAAGATGCAGTTTGCTAGCCGGTAAATGGCGAATCTTAACTTGAAACTAAACTTTGCTCAAAACTTAACTTTGCTGAGTGATATAGAGTCGACTTGTCAAGACAGAGCAACATTTCACCAACTAAATAACTAAAACGTCTTTTATGATAACCCGCGGTATAGTCATTTAAAAAGGTTTTTAGATTTACGGTACCCCTGGGTAAATAGTCGTATCTCTTCGTATGGAAATTGCGTTCTCTGCATTGCATCGGAAGGAAAACGAATTTTCACATACTTGGCTAACAGGATATTTGGTGCAATAGCAGTTTGCTCTGTTTCGGTTGGAAGGGTGTGGGGTGTCGGTGAAATTACAGGCACATGAGGCCTAACACTGTATCTTCAGGTCGATGGACGCAAAGCAGTACATCGTAGGCTCATTCGTTCATTCGAGCGTGACCTACGAGGTAATACTTTGTCATAGGCGATGGTAACCACTTAACATCAGGTGGGCCATCTGTACTGTGGTTTCTGCATCTCTGCACGGAAAAAACGGAGCTTTAGCAAAGTACCAATTTGGCTTTGTTAATTTTTTTTGGGCTACTTACAACTATGACTTATTTAAAACGCACAATAAAGCTCTGTTTTGCGTAACCAAGCAAGTTTTGCTGTATATTCTAGGTAATAATAACTGAGTACTTGGTTATTTCGAAATGAGTGCCTCAGTAAAAGTAACCTGTTCAGTTTTCGTTTGAAAATAGATAAGTTCTCAGATTTATAAACTGACAAGTAGATACTTATCTAGTTTTAGTCTAATCCTACTCTGTTAAATTGTTAAGATTATATGATTACAAATAACCAAGACTCATTTAAAACGTATAATGGAGCGATGTTTGTAGTAAACAAGCTAGTTTTGCTGTATATTTTTCTGAGTAAATAATTATTTCCCATTGAGTGCCTCTGTAAAAGTAACCGTAACAGAAATTTTAAATCCTATACTTTTATTATTATAATTCTTACAAGTGAGTTGGTAAGTACTTATTTAATTTTAAACAAATACTTGTTTAAATTTACGTAAGTCGATTTAAATTAGAAATACCTAACCATATAACATTCGCTGCTTATAGGCAGTGTTATCAACCTTTTTTACGTGTAAGGAAAGGGAACGGGATAAGCAGGACTATTCAAACTTCCCGCTAACGAGTCATCGACACGGAATAACATATGGTCAAGATTTGTGGAATAATACTTTTTTGATAGGTAGGTTCTTTAGTTCCTTGCAGAACGCAGACATCAAAAACTACATAAATACTTGAATTTTGCGCGAATCTGTGTCAGATTCCGTGTCGATGACTCGGTAGTAGAGTTTAAATAACCTTGAAGGACTCGAGCTTAGAATAACACCTACAAAGGTTTTACAAAAAAATAAAGATTTTAACTATTTATTTGAAATTTCAGCCCTTGGCAAATTGTGTTTCAGTCTTTTTGGGAACACGCGCTGACAGCACTGCTTAAAACCAATTTTGTGCTTTACAAATAACAAGTAAATTAGCTATAAACAAACAAGTAACATAACAATCAATAGATGAGTGTGTAATGCTAAAACTAATTTAAACATGTAACATAGTTGGAATAATCGAGAAAATGGTTACGCGTTGACATGTGAATTGTGTAATCTCGGAGAACGCGATACTAATACTTGGCACTCGTGCAGTGCAAGGACAGCGGCCATTTCTTTACGAGAAGTTCTTGGGTGCGAACACGTGAGAAAGCGCACTAAAATTCGAAAATAACCAGTGAGAGAGCAGACGTTAAGTGGAGTGAGATTAAGTAAAATTTTTGCAACTGAACAAAAAACGTGGAACCAGTGCTCCTTTTTATTAATAAAAATGAACTGCAGTACAAAATACCCGATGGATGAAGACGTAAGGACTTACTGCTTGGAGCTTGGAAATAACAAAAATCAAGCAAAAACTAAATGGAAAATATTATAAAGATAGCTGAAAGGTATAAACGTCGTTAAACATATTCTAAATAGGTATATTTTTGTTCTAGATATAGATGTATTTTAAATATTTGTGTATAATATTGTGCGTTAATGTTGAAAATAAATCATTTCTGTACTACAAATGTTATTATAAAGTGAAATAATTTAGAATTTAGTTTATAAACGAATGTTAATTAAAACTTTATTATATCATATACATTCTTTTAATATTAAAGTACCAATGCTAATCTACATTTTTATTTCTTGCCTACTTGAATCGGTATATTTAGCAATGTTGTTTGCCGTTCTTCAGCGGGCTTATTGGGTTAATACTGCTAAATACTTAGCTGCAGGTACCTACCATTTCTAAGTGACAAGAATATTTATATACTTAAAGCTGCTCTAAGTTCAATGCAAGTTCAAACTTAAAATAGTTATATCATATATATAGATATGCTACAGATATTTTAAGTTTGAACTTGCATTGAACTTAGAGCAGCTTTAAGTATATAAATATTCTTGTCGCTTAGAAATGGTAGGTACCTGCAGCTAAGTATTTAGCAGTATTAACCCAATAAATCCGCTGAAGAACGGCAAACAACATTGCTAAATATACCGATTCAAGTAGGCAAGAAATAAAAATGTAGATTGGTTGTAACTAACCCAATAAACCCGCTTAGGAACAACAAACAACATTGCTAAATATACCAATTTAGGTAGGTTAGAAGTAAAAATGTAGATTGGCTGTAGCTAACCCACTGAACATGGTTGAAAGCGCCGAGTAACTTTGCTAAGTATACTTATTTAATTTATTTAAAAGTAACAAAGAATATTGGGTATCGCTACCCAGTGGACACGATTTCAGCGCCGAGTAACTTTGCTAAATATACCCATCTATTTGACAAAGTCACTTTGTTAAACACAGAAACGTTCATTAGCTGCGTTTACAAAGTTGATTTGATTAAATTATCGATTTAAACTAAGATGCTTGGTTATAACTAACATAATTACTCGATTCACGTACACAATTAGGTTTGTTGTCTTAACCAAAAAATAAACTGTTGGAAGTTACCAACTTTTTGGATTAATATTACCAACTTACTTTAGCAAACATGGCTTGTCTAGCATTAGCAACAAACTTTGCAGGCTCCCTCCGAGCCGAGTTGCTTGGTTGAAAATAGCAATAAGTTATTTAATTCCAACCGTTACGTTTTTTCCGTGTGCTAAAAAAAATATCCAACTCGAAAATGTTTTTCACTGCATGTTTTTATAATAGTTAGGTATACCCTTTATATCTACGTTGAGTTATAGGAACAGGAAGAGATGATCCACGTCCCGAAAACGGCGTGAAACGGAGACGGATTAAGAAAATAACGTATACCTACCGGTAGCGTACAGATTTGGAGTATTTTTAATCCAAACTGGTTTACCTCGAGGCTCGGAGCTTAAATAAATATTAATAAAGAAATATTGGAAGATTTTATTACACGACGCTCTCTAGCCGTAATATAAGCAAAAACGTACAGCACTGCACGTAACTTTCAAAATGGTGTCTTATTGTACATGGCAAATACTCAAAAAGAAGTGAACTGTCACATATTTCATAATTTTTGAGCTTTTTGGTAGCAGCAGAACTCTCAGTAAAGGCTTACCCAGGGGAGTGTTACAAAATATCCCTATTTCCGCGTACCGGTGATATTACAGGCACATGAGGTATAACAACAGAATACCTAAGAACCACCTGATATTAAGTGGTTACTATCACCTACATTAAAACATTACCTTGCAGGTCACGTTCGTTAGGAATGTGTCCTACAATGCACTGCCCTGCGTCCATTGACCTGAGATATACAGGTGTTAGGCCTCATGTGCTTGTAATTTCACCGACAGCCATTTTCTTCAAACCGGAACACAGCAAGCTGCTTGGCGGCAGGAATATGCATAAACTAGAAATATAGGATTAAAAAACCCAATGTTCTTTTTTCATGCATTGTCATGCAACAACCCTAGCTTACCTATAACTAGTGAAACCAAATTAGGGTTGTAGCAGTCTGGATAATGATACTTGTAGTGTATGTGTACGAGTACCCACAAAATGAGCTCTGTATAAACGGATAGCAAGTACCATTTACACAACCGCACTTACAACTGACCCTTGCTTATTATTGTTAGTTAGGGAATTCCGTTTGTAATAAAAGTAATGTGTAAAGTAATTCTGTGGTTCAGTGTTCTAGACATGGTATCTGTAATGGTAGTTGGGAGACCTTGCTGAGAGTCCCTGCATTATTTTTAACTGCAGGCAATACAGCCGGTACTCGAAAAATGCTAACTAACTAAATAAATATTTGTGGACATTTTATCTAGCCCTAAAGTAAGCAAAGCTTGTAATATTTATCTACTAGCGGCCGCTCGCAGCTTCGCCCACATAGCAGTTTTTTCCCGTTCCCGTTATTTTTTCGGGATAAAAAGTAGATAATATGTTAATCCAGGTTACAATCTATATCTATTCCAAATTTCATCCAAATCGGTCCACTGGTCAGAGCGTGAAAGAGTAACATCTATTCTTTCAAACTTTCGCGTTTATAATATTATAATAAGATATCTAAATCTATACTACAAATAAAAAAAAACCGTGGCTTAACGACTTCAATTCCCAAATACGGCAGATACCCCATCAGAACTTTTAGTTACAAGTGGGTACCCTAGTTTATTTGTTTTATAATGCTTACCTGCACTTACTTACTTAAGGAAATCACAAAGATTTTTATATTATCCCAAAAATTATTTTCCTCGTGTAGGATTTGAACCCACGACCTTCCCCTTGATACGAGGATGCGATACCAACTTCGCCACCGAGGATTCAAATACCTCGACGAAAATAAGATTTGGAATGTTTCTAATACGGTGCTAATAAGTAATAAGTGGGTACCCGCTTAATATTTTTTGAGAATGTCCAGTTAGGGTAGTACGTCCAAACACTACATCTGGGACATACCCACATCTTCCAGTAAATGGTATTCCATACGTAACAGGCTAATCCGGGAGTGTCAGAATCCAGGGATCCGCTTAGTGAAGGGCTCGTCCGGGGAAGTACTACCATCGTGCCTATTCCTGCCGCGAAGCAGCTTGCTGTGTTCCGGTTTGAGGGTGTGGGTGCCGGTGTAATTACAGGCACACGAGGCTTAACACCTGTATGCCTCAGGTTGACGGACGCAGAGTACCTAATGTATCGTAAGGACACGTTTATAATAATAAATAATAATAATAATAAATTTGTTTATTGACATAAAGTTTTTTGTTACAGCTTCCTATGAAGTCCCTGACTACTGAGCTAGGTACAATGACCTGTGTTACAGAAGTCAGTGTCTTCTCCCATTATTGGTACATTATTATGTGAAATAAACATTGTTATAAACAAGCAAGTAGAAGGCACATTTTTAGTCCTATTAAATGATAATTATATTTAAACCTAATACAAAGTTAGATAAAGATAAGTCAAGTATCCCAAAGAGAAAAAAAAAACAAAAAGAAAAAAACATGTTGAGGGAGATTGAGAGGGATCTTGGAGTTATGTATGGTGTGAGGGTGTGTGTGTGTGTGTGTGTGTAGGGGTGTGTGTGTGTAGGGGTGTGTGTGTGAGGGTGTGTGGGTGGGGGGTGCGTGTGGGCTGTGGTGTGTGTGGGGAGGGTGTGTGTGTGGGTGGGGGTGGGGGTGTGTGAGTGTGTGGGTGGGGGTGTGTCAGTGTGTGTGGTGATTACTAAAATACTTTCATTTCATTGTCTCCAGCAATAGTTCAGTATCCTTATAATTTAGGTTTAACAACCAATTCTTAATCTTAAGTTTGGTCATGTGATTTGGGAGTGGGTGTATGTTTAGTAACTTATTAACTTTGTTGTATAAATGAGTAGCCATGGAAGGACGCTGACGTCTTGCAAATACAGTACGACTTTTGACAGGTGTGGAAACGTTTTTTATAACACGATTTTTTACGTAATTGTCTTTGTTATACGGAGTGGCTTTATGTTGTTTTGTCACAATTTTAAATACGTAAAGTGGTCGAACAGTCAGTACCTGACATTTCTCATAGAGATTTTGCGTTGGGAACCTGTAAGGGCTGAATGTCATTACCTTAAGTAAAGAGCGTTGCGCCCTTTCTAGCTGCAGCATATAAGTTTTGCATGCCCCCCCCCAGGTTTCAACACAGTATCCTATGATGGACTGAGCAAGCGCGTAATAAACTTTGCGCAACAGATCAAAACCCGCAGCTTGTCTCAGCTTTTTAAAGACCCAAATCAGTTTCCTAGCACGAGAAATGGTGACATCAATGTGTGGCTGCCAGCTAAGTCTACTATCTAACGTGACTCCAAGATATTTAACAGTTGGTGATTTAGCAATGACAAAGCATGAGCAGTTTGTATCCATTTGGTAATTACAGGAGTGTATTTTGATATCGACATCATCAGTCGGTCTCAAGCTAGTCGTCGAGAATTGAAGATATGTAGTCTTGGAGAGATTAAGAGTCAGTAGGTTAGCTTCAAGCCATATGCCAACTTGATGCAGTCCTCTTTCGGCCGCAACACGAACCTCGTCCCAGGTCTTACCATGAAATACGATGGCTGTATCGTCTGCATATGTAATTATCTTTCCACTGGGAATTTCTTTCTGACAAAGGTCATTGATATATACAAGAAAAAGACTTGGCCCGAGTATGCTAAGTCTTTTTCTTGTATATATCAATGACCTTTGTCAGAAAGAAATTCCCAGTGGAAAGATAATTACATATGCAGACGATACAGCCATCGTATTTCATGGTAATGAGCGTGATTTGCGAGGCAATTCTCTGTTATAGGTAATGGTAACCACTTAACATCGGGTGGACCATCTGCTTGTTCCATTAACAAGTTACATTAAAAAAAAGCCCATTTGAAGTTTTTGTCTTTCCTTAGGTCAAATAACGCCAGGGCTACCGACGCCACAGGCGCCTTCTTTTCACAGCACAGTCGGCAATACGACTTACACAGCAAGTGATATGTTTTCTCACCTCGGCTCTGGGATGTTGGTCGTGCCTATAGTTGGAATCATTTCCAATGTGGCTATCGCAAAGGCTTTTGGTAAGTTTTAAAATTTTTTGCATGTGCCGTCCTATCTATGCAAATTGTAAGAATCGGTACTTACACTGACTGACTGACTGATATATGATATAATACAGTTGTAAAAGTCCGCCAATCTAGTGAATTTAGTAATAGCTACTCTCAAAACAGTTAAATACTTTCACACACACATTTGCAGGAGCTAGCAGAGATCATTGCACTTTTTGTTTCAGTGGTTCAAGTAAAAACATGAACCACTAGGAGCTTACTCAGAATTTGCAAGCTTTCATATTAATTTGAGACTAAATTTTGCATCAAGCAGGTTTAATTTGCCTAGAATTCAGTTATACTACGAATACCACTGATAGTGACATTCTTCCGTATTCTGCGGCTGCAGTAAATATTAAAAGTATTAAGTAGTAAGATTAAGTAAATCTAGTTTTTTCTCATTACTTACACACAAAATACACAAATAGAAGACATGCACAAAGGCAAGCTCAAAAGAGTTGTCTTACAGCAAACTTTTTCCATATTTTTCAACTGCCTTCTGAAAGGTGAATGTTCTGAATTCAGCGGCACGGTATTTTTCTGTAATACAACGATTTAAGGCGGTGGTACTCGCCAACGACCTTGAGGAGTCTGTCCATACTGAGTTGCACTGCCGCCCGTCGCCCGCAAGGGCACCCGCGCGCATTCCATTTCATATCGCATTCAAGAAATAATTATTTGTAGCCTAATTAATTATTAGTTCGAACTGCCAATTGTTCACTTTGTGATAACTTTGGCAGATATTTGTGTGAAAAAAAAATACTAAAAATCAATACCGTTTAGAAGAAATAACCAAATTTAAAATAAAAATTGCTTCACTTTGGATATTTTTTTCATATAGTAATAATATAGTTAGAATTATTTCAATTGTTCAAATTAAAATTTAGTCTTTAATAAGCAATATATATATTTTTTTGGACATTTATACTCACTCATCAAAGAGAAATAACACGGAGAAAACCTCTCGTTGGCGGATACCACCTCCTTAAGTTTGTGCTATGGTTTTTTGTTGTTGTGTATTATGTAAAATAACCAAACATTTAGCTTTTTTTATTTAAGAGTTTTATAAAGTACTTATTTTAAAAGTTAAAAAAATTACTTGCGACTTTAACTCCCAGGTACGGTCATACATGTGCGAAAGATACGTCCTCAAATCTTTTAGTACCGAGTACCTGGTACGTTCAAATTTAACATTAGGCACATGCCTTTGAAGTAGTTGGTATCCAATGTTTTTATACATAATAATAATAATAATATAATAATAATGCTGGGACAATTCACACAGCATCATCTAGCCCCAAGCTAAGCAGAGCTTGTGTTATGGGTACTAGATGACTGATATACTTAATACAATACTGTATTACATACATAGATATTTTTTATTATACATAGAAAATACCCAGAACACCCGGAATAAATATTTGCAGATCGTACAAATATTTATACCAAGGCGGGAATCGAACCCGCAACCTCCTGCGTCGCAGGCGGACATTTGCCCGCCGCCCCACATCGGTCGTCAATTTTGTTAATATTGTTCCATATATTATTCCAAAAGTAAAAGCAAAATATTTCTTTCTAAAAACGGATTTTTTTTCCAAAGCCTTCAATAAGCGTTCTACTTTTGAAAACTCTTCGTAAAAGCTTTCACGGCGTTTTAGGTTACGTATGCACTCTCTATGAAAGCACGTTTGATTGGCTCTTCTTACTTTTCGCAAACACGTGCTTTAGCTACCGAATAGCAAGGGCATTGAACTTTGAACAAATCTTTACCATTTTACAGAAAATACATTTAAAAGTTCTGATTCAGGTTACAATGTTACCTGCTTACCTATAAATATTACTTATATAAATAAATAACTATATTTAGCATCACGATTTTAATCCTCAAACACGGTAGATATCACTTGAGATTTTTCCAAGAGGGTAGTCAGAGGTAAGTCCAGAACACACACTTTGCAGTACTTAATTGATATTTCAGTGACAGGTTGCAAGTATTTCCTTCACCGTTTGGGAAAAATCCACTGGTGCGCGGCCAGATTCGAACCTGATCAAAAACCAGATGGCGAGGTGACTCCCACTAGACACTAGACACACTACATTACTCTGATCAGCATGCAAATCATAGACAATACATATATCTTCCCTTTGAGGGATTTGATACAGTCATCATGGTTCGTACGCGGGTTGACGAGCATAATATTTGTGGTAAGTATTCGGAAGATACATACTGCCCATCTTCTGATACGTTTCCTCAGTCGCATCTTAACACCTCCACGGTCACCTACAAGAATCTTTGTCCTGACTGAGTGACTGAATGATATAATAGACAACGCACAACCACTGGTCGTAGAGACTTGAAATTTTCGAACCTGGAAACGTATGGGGGAGGCCTATGTCCAGCAGTGGACTTCTATAGGCTGATGATGTTAATGATGACTTAAGAAACAGTTCATAATGCCAATGAAGTAAAAAGTTTGCAACGAGCGTATTCGGAAAACTTTAAAACTAAATAACAAGACGCCGAACAAAGAACATGAATAATATCCCTGACACAACTTTGATTTATGAAATAAGGTGCCTACGAGAGCTATAAAAAGAAGAATAATGGTACTTTATACTGCGGGTTTACTCTTAGAAACGATAAACGAAGTTTCGTATTGTCGTTTTGTAATACACTGCGGGAAAACTCGGCAGCCGATCCACAATCAAATGACACTACCTGACATGCCGCGTAGTGTGATTCAAAACGACAATACGAAACTTCGTTTATCGTTTCTAAGAGTACCTAGACCTGCTGAAGACGTAAGTACAGTTCTTACTTTGGTTCTGCTACGAACATTATACCTATATTTTGACATGATTTCTTTCTTGTTCATATTTACGACACAGTTTCCGAAACTTCTGTCGATGTTATCGTTTTCTAAAGCTAAATGTTTGGTTTGAGGTCCAAAATAAGGTAATTTAGAAATACTCTTTAACCCCTGTTTTTTTTTTGTGGCATCTATCCGTCTTGCGTACAATTTTGCCTATGTCAAGTGGGTAAAATAAATTCTTTTTTGTTAAGTCGAGTCGTAAAAAAAGTAAAGTCAGCCGTCATCGGTTTTGAAGAAAAAGATGGCGTTTTTCTTCAAACCAAAGGGAAACATTTTCGTTCAAATCAGGATGCCTCATAACACACTTTCATTTCAATTGTGCTAAGACCTCAGTTAAAATACCACCAAAATTACCCACCAGAACTTATACAATGTTGCTTCCAACCCTGTTGCTTCTTCGTACATAACACCTGAACGCACAAAGACAAATACTCCGTAAAAATTGTCATTGTCAATTGTCGATCAAACGTCAAAACCAATATCGTTACATTCTCATGTGCATCAAATACCTTCTCTTTCATTCAAATACGAATAATGACCTCCACGGCTTTGCCTGCGTGGTGTAGGTTCTAGTTTAATTTTCTTCTAGGGCTTTCTCGATCTTTTTCACTCGGTGTTAGTAAATTTTTGGGATACATAGTAATCTATATGTTAATCCAGGTTGTGAACTTTATTAACTATAGGTATTATTTAAATCAGTCAAGTAGTTAGTTAGAGCGTGTTTGAGCCACTAACACCCACACATTTAAGCTTTTGTTTCTCTATACATACAGATACAGACTCATAGGTACACAAAGTAACACATTATTTAATAAAGATACAAACCAATATCTGCAGCTGAAAATAATGATTCGATCTATCACGTGGCTTACTCACGGATAATCCTGGATATCGAGAGTGTCTGCGTGATTGTAGTTCCAATCAGTTTACGTTGGATTCAAACAACCGTTATTGCTTTTTCCATGTCTGCTAGAACTGATACGTTTATTGTTAAAACCTGCGTTATTTTTCTATAAAATACGTTTTTATGCGGCAGTAAACGTTTAAAATGGCAGTATAATAAGTTTACAACTTATTATGTAGAATCTTACTACTTATTTTAGGAACATAGGTATATACTTAGAGAAGAATGCACGCAGCAGAAATGCGAATGTTTTATTATTTCTCTTATTCTAAAATTTTAATGTGAGCGTTGTGACTTGAATTTGGAAGAAAGAAAAATACTTTATTTATTTATCTTTTATTTTATAGGCTAGCCTCTCAACTTAGTTAGTAGTAGCTTTGCCTTCTGTGCTGTAGGCCTAAACATTGGTGTGATGAATAGAGATGTTTGTTTTCTGACTGGGTGTTATATTGTATTCTAATGATATATATAACAAAAAATAAGTTTTCTATCAGTCATCTGGTTCTCATAGTATAAATATTAATTATTATTTATTTATTTTATTATGACGGCGCACAGGTAAACCTGGGGACATGTACATATACATTTTATAAATCAAACAATTTTATAGTCAAATATTTTGCCCGAGTATATTTGATTTGGTGCCTAAGTTCTCAAAGTTCAACTCCTAAAGGGGTGCTGCCGCACCCCTTTAGGAGTTGAACTTTGTGTTAATGTTTTTAAAAAGTTGCACGTGATATCTATTTCATTATAAAAAAACATTTTTTAGTTAAATTTCCACGCATCAGAAACACCAAACTTATACCGCAACATTTCGTATTCACACGATCGAGTCACCTACACTATTTGAGTTAGACATTATTGTAACCCAAATCCATTTGAGCTCAATAACTCTGCAGGATGTCTTGAACTTTGGTTCGACGCCAGTGTTCAATAGCCATTGCCTTACGGAATGACCACGTTTCTGCCCATTGACTAGACCATTACAATAATCCTCTAAGATATACGTGCATAGGGTTCCGGAACTGTACCATTTATGGCGATACACGTACTCTATCCAATATCTAAGGTAATAAAATAAAACTACGCATAAGGCAGTTTAAGATTCGACGAAGTAATCGAATATAAGTCAGGGTGTTGAATTGGTTCTTGGTAAAATCTTTGTGGAAAACCGTTGAAAGGTACTTTGAAAAGTTGGATACTTTCGACATCAATTCAGCATGAGCTTAAAGGTGACAGCGATAAAGTTTCCACTTGTAAAATAATAGGTACTTGTGAAGAAACCTACATGTTCCCAGTTTCCTTCAGTCTTTAGTTCAGTTTCAGTCTGTGAAATATGTTAATGTTTGAAGGCTATTTGAAGCATGCTACGAGTATACTGCTAGGTAAATAAACAGTTCGTAGCTTCATAAATTTGTACATAAGCCCACAAGGATTGTAAGGTATCATGGTACGTAGTTATTTAAATTCTTTGACGAATTTAGAATACTGGTGAAGTTACGTCTGAGATTAATGGACGCAATGCATTGTAGGATATATTCCCTAAAAAAATTTTGGACTCTGTTTTAGTTTTACGTATATATCTAACGCTAGTTTATGAAAAGAAACGAAGAGAAACAATGCAGGTGTGTCACAAATTCTACTTAGTCTATTGTTTCAAGTTGGGTTATTGGAGAATTCACAGCTACAATTAAACAAGCTGAGACGCAGTGCGACTATGGCAACATTTTACAATTGGCCGTAAAAGTGGAGCCGCAATTGTAAACTAAAATGATCTGTTACTATACTTTTGTACAATGGCAGCTAGAGCCGTTACGAGCTTAATATTTTAACAAAGTTGACCAGCTTTTACTGTGTTCATAATTTGTAGAAAATTTTTACTTCTGAATTATTTATTGACATAGTTTTAAAGAACTACCTACATGATAATTTTATAAAACAGACGTAAATATTAAGAAAGAGATAAATTTCAGACGATTTTTACCTGACAACTTACCAGATTTTTTATAATAACTGTTTCCTTTTACACTTAACATTTAAGTGATGGCACCAGTATATCTTTTGGCGAGTTTTTATAAGTTAGGCGCTGGTTACTTTACAAATATTGTTTGGAACCTGTATTTTGTATCACTTGTTTAAGATTTTCAATTTATTCTCAGCAAGAGGGAAAACGTTGGATGCTACTCAAGAGATCATCGCACTGGGCGCATGCAACGTTGTCAGCGCTTTTTTCCGCTCGTTTCCAGTAAACGGTTCGTTTACCAGAAGTGCGGTGAGCGATGCATCGGGCGTGAGGACACCGGCCGCTGGTTTTTATACGGGTAGGTAACATTATACTGTACTATTACTGGTCATCTGTACTAAAACTATTATTGAACGAAAATAGAAATAGACACCTACTTGAGATTCTGGTGATATTTGTACACCAAGCGCTGTACCACGTTGGGCGCCAATAACACGCGCTACTCTTAATATTATAGCTTGTAAATAATTTTTCTAGAAACGCAATGTTTAATTACTATAAGTAGAACAATCTTGAATGGATTGAAAATATTCTTAGAATCGCGGGAAGTCGGACTTACAGACTAGGATGAATATTTTTTTATTCTTGATTGCTATTTTATGCTGTTTAAAATATAGAAGATGAGTTATCGTGGGCTATCGCACCATCCGCTCGGTCGCGGCCTACCTAAACTCCGTCAAAACGCGCCGGTTCAGTAGTTTTCATTCTGTTTACTCCACACTGCCCATTGATATTTTGTCACTGTGTACATACTACTCGCACATAGTGTGAGGACGACCAATGCGTGTAAAACCGAAAGGATTAGTGCCAATAAAATAATACGGCACGGTTTTCGGGCCTACTACGAGTATTACGATTAATACAATTTTATGTCTATAGTGTGGTGGTCTAGGTAAATTGTGCCACTTTTAGCAGTGCATAATACGGCGTCCAATATCCATAGTGATGTTTATTAAATGTTTAATACATACCTAAAAGCATGTATGTACTTGCTTGTGATTGTTTGATGGGCGTCTTTCTTTCCTAAGTTAATTGCTTTTAAGATAAATAGTAAATTGACTTTGTAAACAATTATTGACCATTTTAAAGAACGTACAAAGACGATAAAGTATTGTCAGTCTTGAGGTAGGTACCTGTTACATTTTAACGTTCAGGTTCCACTAAAAAACACTACAAATCTTCGCAACTTACTAAAAGCATTTCTGATTCTGTTTTTTTTATTGTTACTAAGTGAGTAATCTAACAATACCTCCACAATAAAATGCATTTCAGAAGCTTGACCACGCATTGATGATTTTATGCTAGTAGAAAAACCTTAAGTACCTATAAAAGGTGTGAAAAAAGTACTCCAGCAAACAAACCGGCGAAAAAAATATTAGTATTGGAAAAGTAAGTTTTTCTTTGTAAATTCTTCTTTCTGGCTGAAATAAATTGAAATTTATTCGGGGGTATCACAACCTGTTTTACGTGTGTCTATCAGCGCCATTTTGAAACGGTCATAATCCAACAGTCGACGTATGTCTACTTATAGGACCTCACTTTGCATATTTAACCGTTTTTGGAAGCTATCTTTTAACACCCTGTGTTATGATGCCAAGCGTTGGGATAAAACGAGTAGCGGTCGTCCATAAAAATGTGATTAAAACTTTGACTTTCCGAATCGATTACTTTTGCTGTGCCAACAAAATTGCCTGCAGGGATGTCAATAAAAAACGAACAATCTAACTTCTACCAAACGCTGCCGCCTACTGCCGCTCGCCGCCGGCGGTGGTGTGGGGTTATAAACACACACTGATAGGTTTCCGCTTACTAGAGTTTCTAGCTGGGCAAATTATCTTCACCTAGGATGTCTGTAGACCTAGGAAACCAGACACAAGATACAAATACACTGATATAGACGGTTCACAAGTATACAGTCTGGGTCAAAAATATTTATGAACTAGTACCAGGTTGAGGTTTGAGGTTGAAGTCCGTCCTTAATTGTTGAATGGTAGAATGGCCCTTTTTTGGACTTTCGTCGCTTTCCGTCCATGTCAGTTCCACCATGCCCTTTACTAGGAGCTTTCTTTGACCATCTTCTAGTATGGACCTTCAGGGCATGTAAGCTACATCTGGATGTCTATTCTTATAAACGATAAACAATACGCAGCGTATGGTAGCATTTGACTGTGGAATGGGTTACCGAGTCATCGCACTGTCACTCAAAGCGATAATACGAAATTTCGTTAGTATATTTTCAGAGTAGACACCCTGAGGTTGGTGTAGCTAACACGCTTTGAAACAGATCCACATCAAGCCAATTTATCTCTGCTTTAAGTCTGGTAAATGCCAGATGTTAACATGCAAAAATATAGAACAGATCAAACAACAAAAACTCCCAATTTCTAACTTTTTCGTAAGTAGGCAGGTAGGTAGGTGGTAGGTACTGACTGGTATCTATTAATATACTTACAGCAGTTTTATTCATCAAAAAATAAAATAAGATAGGTCAAGAAATTGCGTACACAAATGAAACATGAATATTAGAAGACCAATGCTGGACATAAGCTTCAAAATCGTTCATTCTGAAAACGAATAGGGATTTCAAGAAAACCGATTTTGAGCCTTTCCCATCTATCAATTTACTATACGACCTTACAATGTCGTCAGTCCATCCTCACCCTGGTAGAGTTTAATTGATGAATTAAAATCATTGAAATTTGAATTTGTTACGTACGGAACACTAAAAACTATTGTGAAACTAAATTCCCCAGTAGCATTTATACTCCCTTGTGAGTACAGCAAAGTTCGTGTGTCGCATTTGTGTCGCCCTCCAAACTTCGGGTGTTTCGAATTTGCATTATTCAACATCTTTCCAATGAATATTTACTCGACCCAATTGAATACCAATGGCTTCGAGTCTAACATTAACATTGAGAACAAGCCAATCGCGTGCGAAATCAATCGCCCTTGAGATCTTGACATGATTTTGTGAAGGATGGTAAGGCATAGGATTTTTTCTTTCACTGAAAGTTCTAAAGATGATAAAACTCTATGAAAAATTATCTAATAAATAAATAAATAATGGAGAGGTACTGGCCTCACGTAGTTCTACCTTCTGTGCTGTAAGCGGTAGGTTCGATTCCCACGTAAGATCAACATTTGTCTGATAAACATCGTTTTTTTTAGGTAACTAGATATGAGTCTTTAAAAAAAATATATAAGGTAGTATTCTATCAGTTACATAATTAGAAGGTATACGTTTGGCTTGGTTTGGGACTAGATGGCGCTGTGTCTATATAGCAATATTTAGTTGCTTGCATATATTATCAATAAAACAAAGTATAAAATCCTTTATAATTTTTAGGACTTCCTGTATGCTAGATCTAAAATGTAATTGACTTAATAAAATAGTTTGTCAATATCAATGAATAACTGTAGTTCACAAACAACCAAAGCCAAAACTTTGCCAAACTAAAGCTTAGACAAATCGTTGCTCATATTTTAATTTATATCTTGAAAGTTGAGAACTATCGAACTTTAATCTTGTTATCTGTTATATAAGGTTAAAATTTGAAGTCAAACAAACCTCATTCATAAATCACAGCTGGCCACGTGTGCGGTTACTTCCAACCATGTACTTGGAACTTCATAAATCTAAAAGTTTGGATCGTAGTTTACTAACTGTCATAGTCAAGTTGCTGGGCGGTTTTACAATTTCAAATATACAGTCAGCTGCACTAGTATATATACTACTATATTTAATCTATACCAATTTTAAGTATAATCATTTTAAAACGGTAGGAACCGTAAGTTCCTTGCCGGTTCTTCTAGGCTTGATCGCTAGAAACTGGCGCTTAGATTCACCTAGATTTAAGACGTTTCAAGATGATCCCTACGGATATTACTGAATAAATGCTTCTTGACTTTGACTGACTTAAGAATCTTTGTCTTAACTGAGTGACATAGACAACGTACAACCTAAAGTACTGGTTGTAGATACTTGATATTTTCAGGGTACTCGTATATTCGCCTTGGTAAGTATAGGTGTACTTCGAAAGAAATTCCCAAAATTCAACCCCTAAACGGGTAAAACTCCCTGTCTTACCCGTAAGTTTGTATGAAAATTACTTCATTCGGTTCGTCGCGCGCGTTTTTATAGTATAGTATACAATTAAAAAAAAAACAAAATGGTATCACCAGTCGATTCACGTGTTTTCTTATTTTTTGAGTATTTGCCTTTTAAATGTTTATTGTTACGCTGTGACTAAGATTTTAAACGTTACGAATTGTTTACAGCTTGAAGCTGACTGTACACGTCTAGAATATCAACGGCACTTTTTGGTGCGGTTGTGTGGATTTGTGACTCTATTGTTTTGTAGTGAATCGTTTTGTTTGTTGTGAATGAAGAATGGTATCTATTACTGCTGCACTGTATTTTTTACTGGAGAAATTCAAAACCTTAAGAGATAGAGATAAACTATCTTGGGAACTACTAAGTTTTTTTTTGTGAATTTATATTTATTTTATATATAACATGGCGCATTGATGTCAGACTGTAATACCATGTTATAATTATTATTAAATAACGAAATAAATATATTATGATTGTTCTCTGTCTGGGTGTTGTATGGTATGCATATATTTACAAAAATATATGTATATAAGTATTCTATCAGTCATCTGGTTCGCATAGCACAAGCTAAGCTTTGTTTGTGGTTAGATGTGGCTATATAAAAATATCCACAATTTTTTTATGAGATTTATTTATTGCTGATTATTTTTGTTGACAGGTATAATAGTGCTACTGACGCTAGCACTACTGACACCGTACTTCTACTTCATTCCCCGAGCAGCGTTATCCGCTGTGATCGTCTGTGCTGTATTACACATGGTAGATGTTGCTATAATCAAGAGACTATGGATTTCGAACAGTAAGTATTATTATCATCACTATCAATCTTTTGTGTTGTAATTATTAGTACAAGTGAATTTGCATGCGGCAAAGATCGAGTGAAGCGTCATACTTGCTGATGACGCAAACAAATAACCCACCTGATGTTAAGCCGTTACCATAACCTATAGCAAAGCATAACCTCGTAAGTGAAGCGTGCTCTACGATGCACTGTTTTTAGTTCATCAGCCTGAGGCTTACAGGTATTAAGCCTCGAGTGTCTGTAATTACATCGGAACCTACACCCTTCAAACTAGAACAAAAAAAGCAGCTTGGCGGCAGAAATGGCATACTGGTATAATACCTCCTTAGTACACTCCTACGCACCAAGAGATATATCTGAGATTTGATTATGTAAAAATGTTCTCTATTGAAGTATTTATTTTAATTAAACGACCACAAAATACAGGCGTTTTCCACCTCACAGGGTCTCTTAAATCAACCATCAACTGAATATAGAGAGATTTCTTAAAAATACACAGCAATTTAAGCACATTCAAATATTAACATACTATCGTATTCAATTAGAAGCTATTTTGTATTCTTCTTGAATATTTACGCCACATAACTCCACTGAATATTATAATGAAAGTTGCAGGTATTTCATCAAGGCATACCGGCAGACTCCATAGAGTATAAACACACCCCATATTAAAAGAAAAAGAAAAAGCAATACTCTACTTACTAAAAATATCACTATTTGAAATTACCAAATGGATTGAATTGTTATAAATTAAGTTATCACAGCGTCATGTGGTCTTTTGCCAACGAGTTTAATAGTATGTATATACTATATATATAGTATATATGTGTACTAAGGAATGTAGGAAGAGATATCAGAATCTTTGACACATAGATAGATAGAAAGAGGCACACATTCACAAACTATATTTATCTTACTGTTAGCCGTAGTGGTGTGCTAAGAGAGGATTTCCTGAAACAAAGATTTTATATCAACCCAAAAATTATTTCCTCGAGTAGGATTTGAGCCCACGACCTTCCTCTTGATACGGGGATGGGATAGCCAACTTTGCTACCGAGGATTCAAATGACTCGATGAAAATAAGATTTGGAATGTTTCATACGGTACTTTAGCGACCATGGTTCCACTAAGTGGCGCAGGAAAGCACTATAAAAACTAACAAACTATGATTTTCTGAAAGTCAGCCTCTAAAGAGGCGGCTAAAGTATGTATGAAAATATAGTGTAAAAAAACCGAGTGAACACTGTCTAAGCTCTCTGTTTTTTTATTACTCTAAGGTCACGTCTTACTAAATTATTCCAACAGGGTTTGAGAACCCTTTAAAACTGAAAGTTATTATTATGGATATAGAAGTCGAACGAAGTTTATTGGGGTATTGCCTTGATCTTGGGTAGAGGTTAGAAGGCACGTGAAATTGTGGTTTTGCGTTACATATTACAAGATGATTCTGACCTCTAAGTAGACTTTACTGGGTTTTTATTTCGCTATGCTATTTCAACTGTTTTTGATTGATTAGAAATGGAACCTTCAGTAAGCAGAATAAGGTTCATTTACAATCAAATATGTACTAACAATAATACTAGCTACTTTTTTTTTTTTGTCCTTTGTGGCACCTGTCATTCGACAAACAATTTTGCAGTGGATACATAGTTTTTAGTCGAGTCAGTATAAAAAATTAAAGTCGGCTATCGTTGTTTTTTTAAAAAAAAAGTATTTGAACTTTTTGTTGTTGCAACTTTTTAGTGTCAATTTTTTTTTTATTTGGAATGCATGTTTGGTGCCGACCTCTTTCTAACTGAGAGCCTCCACAGAGTAGTTTTACCCTAGCACATGTCTAGGAATCATTTGGATTTATATTTTAAATTACATTGCGCTGTGGAAGTGTTACCTGGTTGCGGCGCATTGTAACTTGGTAGTCAGTAGGATACGTTTTCACCAGAAATATTAAATTTTGTGGCACTGTTTTTAAAACCCTATCAATATTTCTTTCTTTCTTTTTTAGGGTTGGACCTAATCCCACTGCTTGGAACTTTTGTCTGCTGCCTGGCTCTAAGCGTTGAGGTTGGATTGATCTGTGGAGTCATCATCGACATGATACTGCTCCTGTATTACCATTCCAGACCACCTTTGGATATCCAGTGCATTGACGTAAGTTCTTATTTTATTCACAGAATGTTAGGAGACATTAGCCCTGCCGGGCTAAGTTGTGCTACGTGACAAACTTGTCTACTCGGTATCTCGTGCAAAATAATTTAACTTCCTGCGCTTGTTAGTGCCAGGATCTACACAAAATGTATCTTATCAAAGATAAATTTTTATTTTTATATAAATAAAAATATTTCTGTGATAAGATGGGTCATCTCGTCCTCTATCTTTATTGTCTCCATGTCTATATCATGAAGTTCTATTGGCATATGGTAGATTCAGTGTATTCTATCTACCTGTGGTAACTATGTGTGTACTTGTGTCTAATGGCAGCGCCAAAAACCTATTTTGATCTGTCAATTGTTTTAAAAAAAAAATTAAAGCTACTTCTGGTGGAACAAGCATATGGCCCACCTGATGTTAAGTAATCATCACTTATAAAAAAACAAATGGAGACTTATCGCTTATGTTTAGCATATCTGTCTTTTGTCTAAAAATTCCAACGTGTGCCAACCAAAGGACCGTGATGCTCTAACAAATTATGTGCTAGCCAATAGAAAAATGATCTCGTTTGAAGCGCGACATGTTATTATGTCACGTTACACATCTTAGCCCGGCAGGTTGATTTACACATACTTGTAGCCGTGGACAGTTTATTGGCTGAGCTATATTTTTTTTATAGATCCTAACTTGCTGAAGATGGCTCACATAATGTTAAGTAGTAACTATTACCTCAAAGTATTTCACCACAGATCACGTTAGGAATTTGTCATACAATGTACTGCTTTGCGTCTATACTTGAGACATACAGTCCTTAACAAATAACCTTACTGCTAATCTTTATTTTATTGTGATTGGAAATTATATTTTAACAGATAAGTAAATAAAAAAAAACTGTGGATAATTTTACTCAATATGATATAGTCCTAGTATAGCTTATACTATGTGAACCAGATGACTGATAGAATACTTATATGCGCTTATTTTATATGCATAGAATACAATTTAATTATATATACTCAGTCAGAGAACAAACATCTAATGAAATCTAATAAATCTTTATGTTCATCATAAAAATCTTTGTCCTCGGTGGGAATCGAACTCCCAACCTACAGCATAGAAAGCAGAGCTACTACTAACTAAGCTGTGAGGTGAGATAAAGAGATTTGTCGTGTGATGGGGCGACTGGGTAAATTTAAAAAATAAAAAAATTATTACAGAATGGAATAATTCCACCACACTACGCTATCCACCCGGTGGGCGGTCTTCACTTCGCTGGTGCTGAACGAGTACGATCCAAACTCAACTCCCTACGAAACGCGAAGATCCAGCCTCTCGAAACGCTGACTGTACTTCCTGATATAGAAGTGAATAGTACGAGACTGAATGGGAGTGTAAATGGTACAAATGGTACTGGAACACTGAGAACAATTAGTTTGCTAGTGGTATACTGTGATGCGCTGTACCGGTTGGACTACACTTTTCTACAGGTGAGTTAAACCTTTGACCTTGATAAAGGTCGTGGCTTAGTTTTGTGGTCATGGAAAAGTTATTAAACTGTTTGGGTGAACCACTGGGTGGCATTTCATGTGAAACTACCTACAATATCTAAAAGTAAATATTTACAAGGTAGATACAAAACTGTTGGACTATTGGAAGTTAAATAATATTTTTTAAGTAAAACCCGATTGCAAAGATTTTAATATTATGCCCCGAGTGGGATCAAAACCCCTCCCCTTGATACGGGGATGCGGTCGTGGGTCAAATTCCCACGCGGTGGCATTGCTTTGGGATTGATTACATAAAATATTTGTGACTACCGGCTGCTCGTAGCTTCGCCCGCGTGGCAGTTTTTTCCCGTTCCCGTTATTTTTTCGGGATAAGAAGTTAGCCTATATGTTAATGCAACTTAAAATCTATGTTCATTCCAAATTTCATCCAAATCGGTCTACTGGTTAGAGCGTGAAACAGTAACAAACATTCATCCATCCATCTAAACTTTCGCGTTTATAATATTATAGGTATGCCTAATTAAAATCCAATTACTCATTTAAATCTGTTTATTACAACCCCATTCTAAATTATCTGAAGCGAAACTCAACATTTTTCCGAGGCCTAAGCAACCTTAAAAAGGGACTGGACGAAAAATCGGTAGGGTTCACAGTATTTTGTCGGAATACGATAATTATTATAGATAGGAATGATAGGATCCCTACGATATCTTTCCAGATTTATTATATTTTATGGGAGGGCGTTTTATTCAACAAAGCACTTTTGCAGACTTTAGGATCACCATCGTCATCATCAACCTGGACATAGGCCTCCCCCACACGTTTCCAGGAAGCACGATTCTGAGATTTTCCATCCATCGACTTCCCGCGGTCCTCAATGTCGTCAGTCCATCGGGTAGGAAGACGTCCTACGCTTCATCTTCCGGTTCATGGTCGCCATTTGAGAACCTTTACTCCCCAGCGGTTGTCCGTTCTACTAGCTACATACACTTTTTATACTTTTTAGGATTGATTTTTTGTTGCATGTTTTAATATCGAATTAGATTTTGCTATTCGGTGTTTGCGTCCCAGCTTTTACTTAAAATAGACTTCTGAACTTTAACAATGGTGCTGTATATGGGAAAACAATGATAACTACAGCAGTCGTTAGATTGTGTCGCATTTATCAACACCCGCCTCTTTAAACTAGATACAATAGTTCCTTAATGCACAGAAGTACGGTGCCTACGTTATATTACTACACTGCTAGACGTACTAGACGACGTAGGTATCTCCCAAGACGCGCCACTGAGCTCAGTTTTCGGTTCTTGGTCATCCATTGTTTGCCAGCTACATTCGCAGATCGTCGCTCCATCTTGCCGGAGAGCGTGCTACACTACGCTTACTGAAACGTAAACACAAATATAGAAAATCCAAAATCCAATGAAAATAATCAATTGATATGATATGAAATATTGAAATCACACGAATAATCAGTATTAACAGAATTTAATATTAGTTTGGCCGCAAGCCACATTATCAAATCACATGCAATGTTGATGTGTGACCGCAGCGCTAGTTTAAATATCTGCCATGTGTTCTCGACAACGCACCATATAAATTATGAATTGCAACGTTATTATTAACCCCTGGATATTTGGGCGTTTAATTTATGGCTCGGTAGCTTTTGCCGGCGGTTTTGCTCCCGTGACGCTTGGCAGAGAACCCATTAGGGCTGACACTGAATCAAAACTTATATAACCTTTGCTTATTTGGTCTATAATTTTTTTAACTTACTCAAGATCCTAGTGATTATAAAAAATGCAAAAGCTTAGATGTTTATAGGTTTGTAGTAGTAGCAGAGCAGTGAAAGGGTTCGTCTGGGGAAGTAGTCCACCGCGCCTATTTCTGCCGCCAAGAAGTGATGCTCGCATTGCTATGTTGTTTTGTGAAGGGTGTTGGTGACGGTGAAATTACGGGCACATGCTCAGGTTGGTGGACGCAGGGTAGTGTATCGTAGGGTGCGTCCCTACGTGCGTCTTTACTATTGTAGGTAGAAAACAGAATTTAAATCACTGACCGCAGGAAGTGTGCCCAAAAAGCTGGCAACGTTACCTCTTTGGATAGCTAAACTAATTATCTGTCCAAGATAAGCACCAGCCCTTTGATCGTTAGTCTTGGATAACTCTTATAATATTAGGTTAGATGTAGGTGTAGCAACCCTACACGGATATGTGAAGCTATGTCCATTCCGCTCGCATATTGTACATACTGCTGATGATAAGCGCCTTATGGTATTTAAAATATGCGCTTAATATTCCAATGAACTGGAGATATTAATGTCTGATAACAATATTAATCACTTCTTATACCAATTATAATTAATTGTACTTTGCATTTTTTTTTATACGACTTGCTAAATCTGAAATAGTTACCATCACCTATAACAAAGTATTGACTCGCAGGTAACATTTGTTAGAAGCAAACGACGACCGATGTGGCGCGGCGGGCGAATGTCCGCCTGCGACGCAAGAGGTTGCGGGTTCGATTCCCGCCTTGGGATAAATATTTGTACGATCTGCAAATATTTATTTCAAGTGTTCTGGGTGTTTTCTATGCATAATAAAAAATATCTATGTACGTAATGTATTGTATTATGTAGGTATATCAGTCACCTAGTACCCATAACACAAGCTCTGCTTAGCTTAGGGCTAGATGATGCTGTATGGATTGTCCAGCATTATTATTATTAATATTATTAAAAACTCTGCGATGCACTGCTCTGGGTCTATCAACCTGAGGCATACAGGTGTAAAGACTCGTGTCTGAAATTTCACCGGCACCCTTTAATCTGGAATACAGCAAGCTGCTTGGCGGCAGAAGCATGATGGAACTTCTTCCCGGAAACCTACTATTCTAATAAACTCTTCTATTATTACCATGTCAAATCATTTTAATTTAGTTTTCGTCACTTTTCCATATAAAAATGTATTGGGTATTAAATAATAGTTACCATGATACGAATTCTATGAAACAACAATATCCAAAACATTAGTTCAATAACGGACAATGGTAATTCAATTTGGGCATGTGAATCTGTAATGAGAATAATATAAACAGTCGCGTCAAACATCTGGTTAAATATCAAATTGCCTTTATATTATTCAGATTATTAACGTTTTACGCAATGCTTAAAACATTATTTTAACAGAAACATTATAACACTTTATTTAACAGGTATACTTCGTAAATCGTATAACTGAGCTCTCCGTCCCACTTTCAACCGGTTTATCCGTTTCAATATTCTTCAGCGTTTGAGTATCCTGTTAGTTGTGTAAATAAGAACAGTAACTAACTGTAAGTACTGCACCGTAACACAATTTTCTCTAAAACAAGAGATAAGATAATATTATAGGTATATTATAAAGATGTATTTAAAAAAATCTTTGACCATCTGTTCCAATTATAAGAATCTTTGTCCTGACTGACTGACTGACATATAGACAGCGCACAGCCTAAATCACTGGTCGTAGGGACTTGAATTTTTAGGGTTCGTCTTGGTCCGATATGGTGAACTACAATAGGTATTCCCGAAATTCAACCTCTGAACGAGTTAGCTGAAGGTTAAAGTTTGTATGCAAATAACTTCGCGTTTCGCTAGTTTTGTATATTTTTGTTGTAAATTATGTTTGATGAGTGTTCATTTATGATTAATGTTCGTCTAGCGGTTTCAAAACGGGAGTTGGATAGCAAAGATTTACGACTTTAAATGTTGGAATAATTTTAAGAGCAGCTGTAATACCCAAGTGATCTACTTTGCAAAACGTTAGACAGAAATTCACATAATAATATAAATTTTAGTCTGTTTTTTTATACTACGTTCTTTACGGGTTACAAACTTACGGCTTAGTTCCTACTGTGTATGATCCTTTTACAAATTGTATTGTATAAGCTAAACACTAGAAATTGATCTTCATTTCACAGCGCTGGAGTCATGCAACTTTTGCACATAAAATAGTAGGAATACCATATTTTTACTTGACTGTACCTACCAGGCGAAATAAGTCTTATGTAAATAATAATAATAATAATGCTGGATAATCCACACACTATTATCTTATTTATAGCCCCTCTGGTATTAGATGACTGATATACTTAATAAAATACATTGCATACATAAATATTTTTTATTATATATAGAAAGTACCCAAAACACCCGGAATAAATATTTGTAGATAGTGCAAACATTTATCCCAAGGCGGGAATCGAACCCGCAACCTTCTGCTTCGCAGGCGGACATTCGCCCGCCACATCGGTCGTCATAAGACTAAGAACCATGTTATAGGAATTTTCCAAGTAATATTTTATTTTTAATAGATGAATAAACTGTTCATTGTCATACAACACGGATAAAGTGTGTCAACATCGGGACCTAAACAAACATCTAAAAAACAAAAATATTGTGCCAATCTTAAAATGTCCTTCATAGCTTCGTAGCCGAGAGTCTATTACACTTGTTTGAATTGAACCCAAACGATTCTTCAACTAACTTTAACAACAATCATATTTTTTATTGCTCGTTAGATTACTTTCTAGGGCCTATTAGCTTGATTTCAAAAAAATATATTTAATGTTCAGACTTTTTGACATCTACAGATCTATTAGTTAGATAACTACTTAGTGTACCTATAATATGAACTCATGCAACTTAGTAGGAAGATATTATGCATTCAGGAAATGGAAAGTTTCTAAAACATGGCTTCATTGTGGGAATATTGAAAAGCGGATATAAGATACTACTATAAGTAAATTTAGTCAAACTTGTAAGTAAATCATTATGTTTCAGAGTCTCAAGATGCTGGTATCAGAGTGGTCAAAAACGGGACGTATTCTCTGGTGCAACGCGCGTCCGTTAGTCAAAGAACAGCTAAGCAGTATTCTTCACGATCCTGTGTGCTGTGACAGTAGCCAATTGGCGACGTACCTTACTGGTAAGAAGATGTTTTTGCATCGACTTGTATTTTTATAAGTCTGCTACTTTATACTTATTTAAAGCTGTACGCCTTTAGGGGTTAAAGTTAAGGAATATCTTACAGTTAGTACACAATTAAACATCAGGTTAAAATATAACCTGAAAGTTTCAAGCTTGGACGAGTGTGTCTAAATAGTCAGTGGAGGTAAATTATAGGTTCGGAAGGTAAGTGGAAAAATGAAGAAGCGTCAAAATCGATCTTCTTGGAAATATAGAAGAGGTTTAATTTCAGCTCTTTAAAGTCAACAACTGAAAATAGGTCACTAGGAAACAACACCTGCTGCTGATTTTCTCACGTGCAGTCGTACATTGACGTAATTTAACCCTAATGTTAGTATTAAAATATTTTTTTTCTATGAACGTAATCCATCATCATTAGCCAAATCTACTATTGGCCATAAACTCCCCCTATACACTTCCAAGATCAATATTACCCCTTTTGCTATCCTCTGACTTCCCGCGATCCTAACAATGTTGCCGATCCACTAGATTGCATCCTACACTTTGTCTTCTAGTTCGTTGTGGTT
Source organism: Electrophaes corylata (assembly GCA_947095575.1). Taxonomy (NCBI): domain Eukaryota; kingdom Metazoa; phylum Arthropoda; class Insecta; order Lepidoptera; family Geometridae; genus Electrophaes; species Electrophaes corylata. The sequence continues at coordinate 7,799,239 of OX352711.1, read as the reverse complement.
GTATATTCCACCAGTTATATGACCTGCCCATTGCCCATTGCCATTTCAACTTGCTGATTGTGAGACCTATATCGGTTACCTTGGTTCTTTTACGGATCTCCTCATTTCTGATTCTATCGCTTCAGTGTTCAGAGTATTTGTTTAGAGAATAACCGTTCCAGGACGTGTTTTGAATATTTTGTTTTCTATTTTAGCCAACCTGTTTCATTTTCATAAATATTTGAACGCGTGCTGAGGGTGCGAAACTAATAACTTCACGCTTACCGAAGCGTTTTAAATAAATTGGCAATTGATATAAATTATAATTACTATAGTGTTAGCTAAACGTTTCATTAGCAAAATAACTAATTTAGGTACTATGGGGCTTAGTTTAGCAATAACTGTATTGAATGACAGATAATGTTTTAGTTAATTGTGTATTTAACAAAAAAGTTACAGCTTGTGTAGGTGTTAGTGGGTATTTAAAAATACACGTAATCAATTTAGTTATTTGCATAAGTACTGGAGGTTAGTTACGTTATTTTTAACGGTTTTGACGTTCAATTGAATTTTTTTTTACATACTCTAATAGGAATGCAGTGAAAGCCTGTGTGTGTTGTTGGCACATACGTTCAAAATATTCGTGATTGGCTTGATTCAATTCATTACTATCAAAAAGTGATAAAAAAACATCACTATATCAGAAACGTAACTGAGACTCTGAGTGCATTGACAATAAGTGTGCACAATTAAGTGTGCATAATAAACAATACTGATGAAAAGTGATAAACTGATAGGGAATATTTTTCAATAAAGAAATGTTAGTCAAAATCTACTTACAGAAGTAGGTTTTGACTATATGAAACATTTATTTCTCAAAACACTAAAACGGAGAGTACCGGTGGTCGACAATTTTATGCACGGTAGATATCCCCTTCGATCTCTTAGTACCAAGTACCTACTCGAGATTCTTCGAGGATATCTAAAGGGGGTAGTTAGAGATATGTCTAGATATTACATTTGGTACAAATCCACATATTGCAGTAGTTAGTATTCCATACGTGACAGGTCGCAAGCCCATCGTCGCTGCTAGAATACTAACTAGTTTCCTCACAATGTTTTTCTACACCGTTTGGGAGCACTAGCATTGCACACATACATTTTTCGAACAGAAAAATCTATTTGCGTACGACTGGATTCGAACCCACGACCTTACGATCAGAACGCGGGTCACTTCCTCTAGGTGCTCCTTTGAATCCATAAAATTACAAGTATAAATTCAGGTGCGACAAACATTATAACGAAAGCCGCAAAAATAACCGGATTTAATTAATATTTTTCAAAATAAAAAGGTGACATATTGATGGTTTGTTCCAGTTTATTTATTATTGGAACTTCGCCAACCAGAGGTTCAATGTGCAATCTGGGTAATTTGGTACATAAATTGCACTTCCGCAATGAACTTCGACAAAACGTTATTGGGGACATAATTATTTTTATCAATCTCGAGCACAATTTAAATGTCTACCTTATAATCGAAGACGTTACTAAACGCATTGTGAATATAACTTCCACTATCGATTTCACAGAATTACAATTAGGGTAAAATTCGTAGATAGTTTTAATTGCAAGCTTTTACAGAGCTGACATAGTCGCTCAGAGACAGTCCGTAAATTTAAAGAATAAAAAAAGAAAAGTTAAAGATGGCTTAAAATTAGTCCTGTCACTGTTTATCATCACCTATTGACACTGTTTATCCTTTGACAGGTTTTTATAAGCAAGACAATTGATGTATTGTTTTTTTTTCAGGTGCTGTGACAGAAGAACAAGTCACTGTTAGTGATACACAATTTTAGTATCTAGGTCAGCATCATCTTTTATTATAGTTATCGTAATCGGAGAAGTGAAAAAAAGACATTATTTGTTTAGCCAAAAGTTGTATAAGGCTCTTAAAACTTGTCTGCCTATTTCTGCCGCCAAGCAGCTTGCTATGTTCCGGTTTGGAGGGTGTAGTGGCGGTAAAATTACAGGCACATTAGGCTTAACACCTGCATGCCTCAAGTTGATGGACGCTGAGTAGTGCATCGTTCCTAACGAGCGTGACCTACGAGGCAATACTTTGTTATAGGTGATGGTAACCACTTAACATCAGGTGGGCCATCTGCTTGTTTCATCAGCAAGTTATATAAAAAAAAACTCGATTGCCAGAAGTGATAATGACGTCAGGATCACAAAGGTCTTGGTCATCAGAGGTATCTACTTATATTGGCGGGAATTTATTTGCATAATCGAGGGTGGTGGAAATTAGACGGTTCTGGTGGGGGTCTGAATCGTAATATTGCCTGGAGGCGTGCTTCATTAAATCAGTAATCGTCTCAATACCTATATCTATAAAGGGTTTTGTAATGCTGATTTTGTAATGGAGATAAGTTTTTTAAAGAAAATTGGTAATTCTGGATTGAAAATGAAATATAATTTTATTTTTATTTATAGAGAGAATGGTGGGGAATCCTTTGCCCAGCAGTGGGACGGAAAAAGTTAAAAACAATTTTAGCACTAGCTTATGACACAACCTGATGTTAAGTGGTGATATTACCTATAACAGAAAATTTTCTCGCAGGTTTTACCTTACAAACATTGTAGGGAACGCTTGGGAATGTGCCCTACAATGCACTACTCTGTGTCCATCAACCTGAGGAATATATACCTATTCTTACATATATATATGTCTAATTTAATCGGTATCCAAAACCTTCAAACCAGAACACAGCAAGCTGCTTGGCGGTAATAGCCATGGCAGTACATGGTATTAGTAAAAGCTCTATTACTACTAAAACTTTTTCTACTTCCAGAGTACCTTGCCTATCATGTGACAATGACAAGGTTCTGTCCCATTTTCATCGCTCGGTTTGCCCAGCAACTACACTATTCAACAACAACTCTATCAGCCTAGTCGGCACAGAAAATACAATCGCTCTGTCTCTGTCTGTCCGATTCACAATGTCTGAGATAGCCAATACAAGTCCACGCATGTCGTGTCCTGGTGTGATCGTTCTGTCTCTGTCTGTCCCATATTAGATTTCTGAGATGGCCAACACGAGTCGTGTCAAAACTGACTATCGCGAGTTTCCTCGCATAATTTTCCTTACCGTTTGTTTAATAAATCAGTAGGTAAACTTATTTATTAATTATTACTTAGAATAGTTTTTACACTCTGTATTTTTATCTTTGTAATTTAAGTAGGCACTTAAACTAAACGATAACAGTTTATAGTCAGAACTATTGTTTTATAAAGCGATATCACTATTGTGTTTTTGCGGTTAGTCACTTTTATTATCTGAGGCTAAAGTTCACTCACAGATTAACTGTTCCTTAAACACTTATTATTAACATATTATCAGCACGTGGAACAACGGAAGTGGATAGGATATAAGGCTCAGCAAAGCCTTATATCCTATCCACTTCCGTTCTATTTATTTAGGTTCGATCCCTAGCGAGGACAAATATTTGTGTGAAGAACACAGACGTTTATTCCTTATCTGAGTGTTATATTGTATTCTTTGTATGTATTTACAAAAAAAACATGCATAGGTAAGTATTCTATTAGACATCTGATCCCCATTATACAAGCTATATTTAGTTTGAGGCTAGATAGATTAGATCATGCTGAGTAAAAATGTCAACAAATATTTATTTATACAGACATAAAAAAATATTATAGCTAGTGAAACGACGGTGACTTCGTCTACGTGAAGTTATTTTATACAAACTAAAACCTCTACGCACCAGGACGAATATATCCTGAATTTCAGTGGTTTAAGGCTGTGCGTTATCTTTTATGTCAGTCAGTCAGGACAAAGAACGATTGTAGCTTAAGTTTCAACAACTTGTGAAACCGACTTCAACTTTTAGCTGAATAATATTGGTTAGGTGGATTAAAAACGACTTAGAAATAAAAGGTTTGTTGTAGGTGATGGTAACCACTTAACATCAGGTGGGCTATCGGCTTGTTGCATCAGCTAGTAGTATTTAAAAAAAAAATTTTGTTGACCATAGAAATAAACATTCTGGGGTTGTTTATTGCAGCGCCAAACTAACGTATGGTTTTATTATGAATGGTGTATATTAGATTAAAGCTATTGTCCACGGGACTCAATATTATTTCTATAAATTATATTTTTTTATTACATTTTTTAATTTACAGTTAGTATTTCATACAAAATCTTCATCAAAATTTAAATATACATAAGTGAGTAGAACAATTGATAGTGTTCTACTCCGTCCGCCAAAGGCAATGACTGGATGGCAAGTCGTAAAACGTGTGGTCACTGACTCCTCACCAGTTAGTTGAGCCCTACATGCGTACTCAACTTTTTATTTATAACTTACTAGCTGCCGCTCGCAGCTTCGTCAGCTTGACAGTTTTTTTCCCGTTCCCGTTATTTTTTCGGGATAAAAAGTAAGCCTATATGTTAATCCAAGTTATTCCAAATTTCATCCAAATCGGTTTACTGGTTAGAGCGTGAAAGAGTAACAAATAAAATAAATAAAATAAATAAAAAATAAATAAATAAACATCCATCCATCCATCCACCCATCCATCCACACATCCATCCATTCTTACAAACTTTCGCGCTTATAATATTAGTAGGATATTACTATTTTGCCAAGGTCCAAGGCGCTGGCTTTAACGTGACAGAGAGTATGTGTATTAGTTTAGTTTTACAATGTGATATTAGAATTCATAATCCATGTATATATACCTACATGCATTACACGAAGACGCGTCCAGTTACACTTGGTCGTTGATGTATGACACATAATGCAATATATTCGGATGTCCTGGGTATTTTCTGTACATAATAAAAAAAATATGTATGTAATATATTTTATTAAGTGTATCAGTCATCTAGTACCAATAAAACAAGCTCTGCTTAGTTTTGCGGCTAGATGATGCTGTGTGGATTGTCCAGCGTTGTTATTATTAATATTATAATGCAATAAACTACGTTTCTTCGTGAAATGTATAGTTGGCGGTAAACAAGTTGCATACCACCCACGTGACTAAGCTGCGCTGAATACTTCTACGTATATTCGTTCTGCGAAGTTCACGTGGCTGTGGGCAATTTTTTTGCTAACTAATAAGCTTTACCAGTTACCTATCTATATACAGTTAGATATTAATGATTATAATGCGATTAACAAACTATTTTAAAATAAAAAAGTTTTATTTCTTGTGATTTTATTTATTTACTTATCTTTGTGCCTTGATATACTTATTACGAAATTATGGGTATTTTTCGCTTCCGTTTTCATAACAATCCCTACTTTATAATATAGAATACAGAAGAATATAATATATTCAGATAATATAGAAGTATGTAAGTGTTCGTACCTGCAGAATAACCTTTGGAGCAACATACATCACCTAAAAATAATTTAAGCCATAAAAATATTACTGCTAACTATAACAGCTATTGATTATTCTATTAAGGACTAAGAAATACCACAGTTTTTAACTCAAAAGTATAACCAGGAGCACTGGTAGTCTAGTGGTAGTGATCCTGCCTACTGATACTTAGGCCCTGGGTTCAAATCCGGTCGTGCAGCAATGGATATTTTATTTGAAAAATTAATGTGCGCAATGCCTACTCCCAAACGGCGCAAGAAAACATCGTGAGGAAACCAGTAAGTATTCTAGCGGCGCCGATGGACTTGCAAACTGTCATACATGGAATTCCTACTATTATATACGAAATGTGGGTATTACCATGTGTTGTATTTGGATGTACTTCTGACTACCCTCTTTAGACATCCTCAAAAATCATCTACCGTGACTGGGGATAGAAGTCGTGAAGTTATTTCTTTTCCTTTTTTTATTTTTTTTCATTTTTGAAGAACGGAATATGCTTCACCTAAGTAATGCGTAGAAAAAAAAATTACCGGTGGTGTATCTACTTATTGGTAATTTAATAAACACTTGGTCATGCATGATTTACTGTTTTTTTTAATTCATCACCAGAAAAAGCATGTGAAACTAATAAAATTGTCCACACTCTAATGCCAGTTATACACGTCTTACACAGTTAGACACTAACTTTCAATTCAAGTCTCGACACTAAGAATTGTCAGTGCGTGGCGGTGTAATATTATTCTGGCACTTACATGACGATGATGTAATAGTACATCATCGTTATAGGACACTGCATGTCTAAGTAGACACGGAAGAAGTAGATAAAGAGTAGCAGTAGTAAGTAGGTAATCTACCTACTACTACTACTCTTTATCTGGCTAACCGGCTTATCCTAGCGCGTTTCAGAAACGCAGTTCCATGACAAAAAGTAATCAAGTTCTAAAACTGGCTGTATTACATATTACGACATATGTTTTAGAGTAGAGTTCTTAGTGAAGGGCTCGTCCGGGGAATGACTACCACTATACCTATTTCTGGTGCCAAGCAGCTTGCTGTCTTCCGGTTCGAAGTGGTGCCAGTGAAATTACAAGCAACATGAAGCTTAACACTTGTATGCCTTAGGTTAATAGACGCAGAACCGTGCATCCTAGGGCACGTTCCTTATGAACATGACCTTCGAAGCAATGTATTGATGTATCAAGTAATCAAGTAATGGTTACCACTTAACATCAGATGGACCATCTGCTTGCTCCATTAGCAAGTCATTCAGAGATGAAACTCAGCGTCAACTTACGCCTCTGCGTGTATCCTAATCGTGAAACCTAATAAGGTGTATCCCATTTTGTCAAACGCAAGCGTTCATGCTTAGTTTCGTCTCCAAATAACCTCAACTTTGACTAGTGTAGTCGTGTATAACCACCTTTAAATTGCAAGTTTCTTATAAAACTGAATGTTTTCTTAGTATTATAGCATTACAAGTCTTTTCAAAATGCGCTTTACTTGTGTTTTGATGTTTTGCGCGTTCGTAGCTCTGGCGAGCGCAAAAAAAATACATTACAATATCGCCGACGCACCGAAGCTTTTCGAGAAGTTCATTCGAGATTACAACAAAGTATACAAGAATGCTGATGATCGGGCTCTTCACTACGCCGCCTTCGTCTTAAACTTGGACAAGATTAACCGGTTGAATGAGGAAAGCACCTCTGCTACCTTTGACATAAACCTGTTCGCAGATCTAAGTAACGATGAGTTCATAAAGGATCATACTGGCTTTAATCCACATCCACATGCCAATAAATATTATAATAAACCATGAGATCCTACGAGACCTTTATGGTAAGCTATTCATGCAAAATAAATACAATATTTCAAAGTAATCAATCTCTTATTATTTTGTGTTTTACTACACTATTATTATCATACCTTAAACTAGATAGGAATTTCAAAATCCAAAACAAATAGCATTACTTAATTCGAACCAGTCTTGTGGATTTCGTTGCAATTCAAGATAACAATATTTTGTAAGGGGTATAAGGGATAACTGCAAGTGGTTACGTTAAGTGCAACGTTTGCATAGTCTATTGAAACTTGATAGACTAGAGCTGTTTTTGAACCTAGTACACAACACATCAGGTAAAATGATTTAAACTAATATTTTGGAATTGAAGCCTGCGGTACCTACCTACCAATGAATTGGCACTAGGGGCTCTGTTGCAAATATCGATCGAATCGAATAATAACTGGGTAAAGCATGCTTGCGAAAAATATGGACCACTCTATTCGTGTCATCCACAAAGGCTTTCGATAGTATATAAAATAATCTGAGTGCTTAAAAATAAAGAAATAGACCAAACATAAATATTGATCTCATCCAGAATATTAACAAAAACTAACCATGGTAAGTATTAATTGGAATGAATGAACTACGTTGAGCTCGAAATCACACTATCTATGCAAAAAGGCGTGAAACAGGGTCATCCACTTTCTCCCAAGCTTTTCACGAACATGCTCAGATGCAAAACAGGTTTAACAGCATTTATTTAGCAATATTCAGGGATCATCCTGAATCGTCTTAAAGTTAGGGGAATCTAAGCGTCAGTTCTTCGCAACCTCGAGGCTTGGCTTGGATGCAAAACGGAATTTTATTCGGAGAGGAAGAGTTTACCAACTTAAACTTTACTAACTAAGAAAAGCTTGTAACTAGAAATCGATAACTGATAGGGATCAAACCCACAACCTACAGCGAAGAAAGCAGAGCTACTAATAACTAAGCTACGAGGCCAGTCAAGTACTGTACTAAGATAGTTAATTTGAATCTAACCTCGCATGTGCGGATTACGCTCGGTTTCAATAACTTACAAGCGTTCGTTAGTAAGACAAGAGGTTGTCTGTCAGATAAATTCTTAAATCATTGACAAGCATGATTTTTAGTTAAACGATTGAGTAAAATATTGGAACCGGGTATAACACTGTCTGTAAAAGGGGTTACAGATCATATTACCGTCAACAGCCTAAATAAATTCACTGCTAGATATAGATCTCCTCCTATATTTAGGGGGGTTTGCCATAGTCACCGCACTTGGCAGAAAGATTGGTGTCCGCCGTATCGGTGTTTAGTTCTCAGGAAATTCTGCTTCCCAACTGCTAGTGAGTTTAAGGGAACGCAATTAAGAAGTCGTGTGATACGACGTCCATGGGAGGAAATGGATGAGTTAAAGGAAGTGTGGTAATAAGGTATACGTCTACTTCTTCTTCTTATACGCAAAGACAGGTAGGGGTACCTAAGTGTCAAGGACGGTCTGCTATCGCAAACTAGGACTAACCTGACATCAACGAATGTTCAAAAAGAATGGAAGGGTATGAGAGAGAGTTTTATACAGCTGGGGAAAAAAGGGATAAAACAAAACCCTGATTATTTTATTCCAACCCAAAAAACCAATAGTTTCGCTAGTAATTCGCTCATTAAAGAAACAACTATATTTACATAAATAAAAAATAAATGGCATGTTTTTATAATTAATTAATTAATTACGTATAATTGCTATTAGCATCACGTTAATACAATTTGCCACACTCTTAGGCGAAATATACACCACCACGCTTGACAGGCAGATTGAGTGTTCGTACTTAGTAAGTTGGTAGTTTTTTTTTCTTTTTTTATGTGTTTCGCTGATGAAACAAGCATATGCATGATGCTGTGTGGATTGTCCAGCATTATTTGTTATTTATTTATTTATTTATTATTTATTTATTTATGTACCTGATATTAAGTGGTTACCATTACTATAACAAAGCATTGCCTCGCAGGTTACGCTTATTAACGTGCCTTACGATGCACAACTCTGCGTCCATCAACCTAAGGCATACAGGTGTTAAGCCTCGTGTGCCTGTATTTACACTGGTACCCACACCCTTCAAATTGGAACACAGCAAGCTCCTTGGCGGCAGAAACAGGCAGTGCAGTACCTGCTTAGGAGATGCTAATGCTTATTCCTTGGCCTATTTTTTTAATCAATACTACATCCAAGGAAGTAATGAAAGAGTTTTCTTTTGTGCCGGAACGACCTAGATTAGGTTCCACTGTACCTAAATTATTTGAGACCTTGTCAGTGGTGGTCATTCAGGTTGTCAGGCACAAGAAGTACAAGAATATTTTATACGTATCGCTATAAGTGTTTTGGAGTGTTTTAGCCAGTCTCGACTATTGTAAGCATACCTTTATATTTTTAAATTTCTGTTTTAATATTAACAGGTTTGACGCTATGCGCTGTCGTAGCTGTGGTGCGTGCGTACAAGAAGGCTCTATATTATGACATCGAAAACGCGCCGCAACTTTTCAACAAGTTCATCAAAGACTACCACAGATCATACAAGAGCTTTAAGGAGCGGGAGTTTTGCTATACCGTTTTCGCAAAAAGCTCAAAAGAGATAAACACGCTAGACGCAGAAAACAATACTGCTCAATACTATATAAACAAGTTTTCTGATTGGATATGACAAGAGTTTAATACACTTAATGGATATAAAATATATGCAACTAAGACCTAGAAATCCGGTCGAATAATACTATCACTGCAATCTTTTCCTCTATTCATCAAAGCCTACTTTTACAACTGTTTCTCTGAGTACTTATTTTATATTTTATAATTTTATGTTTTCTTTTATAAATACTAGTTTACTAGTTAGTAGATCCAGGTGTGATTTTGCGGAAGTCCACTGAAAAAGTATAAAATAAACGACTAAACTAAACGATTACCTAAGATTGTTATTGTGCCAAATTAAATTATGAATGCCTAATAAATACTTTTTCGAAAAATCCTTTCTAGCCTCTGCCATACCTCATAGTATACTCAGTTATTAATTACAAAATGAATTTCTGTACTTAGCCTAATTATGTTCACAAAGAAACAGCATTTTGTTAAACAGGTACATAAGTCTTATATTTTATAATAGTCATAATATTTTTTGCTGGTGTAATAAGCAAATGGCGTACCTACTAGGTGCAAAGTGGTTACCATCAGCAAATCATAGCCAAGTTCACTAAGAACTAAGTTTGATTGTTTCCTGATATTTGCATGTGCCATGTTCACGGAACAAATTGATCGTTCGACCATGGTAAATACCCTGTTTCTGTCCAAAATAATGACAAGATTATTTTATACAGCCGCCGCTACACAGTGTCGGAATGATTAATGCCAGTTTCGACTGGTGTCGCCGTGTAAACATGCCTTAATATTACAGATTTTTTATATAAATATGATTAGTTTCTTAGAATTTGAGCATTTCAAGTCCGTTAAAACCAGTAAAAATGCGCTTTATTGTAGTTTTAACGTTATGCGCTGTCGTAGCTGTGGTGAGCGCGTACGACAAGATTCTATATTATAATATCCATAACGCGCCGGATATATTCGAGAAGTTTGTTAAAGACTACCACAAAGTATACAAGAGCCCTGCTGAACGTGCTTTTCGCTATGCTGTCTTCGTCCAAACTTTAATCAAAATCAACGACGAAATCGCAAAATACGGTCCGGAATACGCTGTAAACCAGTTTTCGGATTGGACTACAGAAGAGATTAATCGTATGGTCAAGTGAATAGATTAGTAGTACCTACTTCGAAATTTGGTCAAATAATATATTGCATGAATATAATATTATATAATATATAAAAAAATATTGTATCTTATCTACATATAATAAATAAATAAATTATTAATATTTGTGGACATTTTTACATTATCATCTATAGCTCCAAACTAAACATAGCTACTTTGGGAACCAGTGACTGATTAGATATTCGTCAATTCCTGCTTTCGTTTTTCTGAGTAGGTAGGTACTTATTTTGGGTTGACTGTTGGTTCTTCTTTATAAATACTACTCGTTAAGTCAGTTGCACTGGAATATATACAATTTGTAATTTCCAAAATGTGCAAAAGGGTTTGGCAACAGCATTATAATAAATATTTACAGGGTGAATACTGAAAATTGTGTAAAACGCAATTTGTAAGAGGCAACATTTTCATTGTGCCTCTATTTACGCTGTAGTGCCTGTGACAGGGTTTTAGAAGAAGTAAGCCTCCCCAGCACCTATTCCATCCCACAGCTTCAGCACCGGTGATATAGTTCTGATCTTAAATCAGAAGGCAGGGTTGTGTCATGGGTTTGAATCCGGCCGTGGGACCATGGATTTTTTTAAACATCGTAAGGATATCCGTGACTTAACGAACTCCGCACGTATTGACCATGTCTTTTCTTAAGTTTATTGTAATGCTATGCTGTAGGTAGATAGATAGGTATCAATTCCAAAATAATTTGTAACTTGAATAAAAATAAACAAAACAACATTTCGTGCAACAGGTTCATAAGTCCCATATTTTTAAACACCTAGTTATAAAGTTAAAATCTTATCATCACCAACAACCTGTAGAAGTCCTCGACTGGACATAGGCCTCTTCAATACGTCAGAAAGAACATTTTTAAGAATTTTCTATCAGATCTTAGCAACGTCGTCGGTGCATCGGGTGGTATATAATAACCTCTAAGCTCTGTTGGTGCTTATTGATGAACCTATCAGTAATTCAATATATTTAACCAATTATTGCCGTTTAAGAAAACATGTTTTTTAATAAACTTTTAATATGAACGCAGAACTAATTGGTTCCATTTTCACGCTCTAAAGCCAAGTATACACTCTCCAATTCTTTCGCGACTGTTGAAACAAGGACATGGCTCACCTGATATTAAGTGGTAACCATCTATTTATCTATACTACTTATAAGTTTGTCTTGACTGACTCACATAGACAACGCACAGCAAACTACTTGTCGTAGAGACTTGAAATCTTTAGGGTATTCGTCTTGGTTTGTACAAAGGAAGGAACTACCGAAATTCAACTCCTAAACAGGTAGGTACATCGGGTGTTGAAATTTGTCTGAAAATTACTTACGCAGACAAAGTCACGCGTGTTTCGCTGGTTACTTATAAAAATAAAAAACGAGTGTGCTTTAGACCACACAACTGAAGTAAAACTTCTTTAATATACGAAAAGTAACTGGCTATGAGAGAAAATGAGAAAGAAGAGTGCTTTCATACCCCCTCCGAACGGCAACCGAATAAAGTTATTTTTTCGCCGTTTTAACATAGATATTGGTACGGAACCCTTCGTGCGCTAGTTTAACTCGCCACTGACCGGTTTTTCTACGTGAATGACTTGACGTGAATAAAAACTATTTATTTTTGTGCCAGAAAAATAATCAAGTGAAGCGTGGTGTCACCGTGTGAACCCGTCTTATATTACTAACCTACAATAAATCGACGTATATAAGGTTGAATGATTGCATAGTACTTAATCATTTCAAGTATATAGAAATAAAAATGCGTTTTGTATTTTTGACATTATGCGCGTTCGTGCTAGTAGCTCTGGTGGGCGCATCCAAGATTCCGCATTATAACATCGCCGACGCACCACGTCTATTCAAGAAGTTCGTTCAAGACTACCACAAAGTATACAAAAACTCCGATGACAGGACTATTCACTACTCAGTATTCGTGGTGAGCTTAGACCAGATCAACAGGATGAACGAAGATCCTCAGAACACTGTTCCCTATGATATAACATATTTTGCAGATATAACTGACGATAGTTTTCGTCAAATGACTGGAACAAAGTTGTATAAGAATATGGTGGAACCAAATTCTAGACCTTTTTAATTGTAATAATGGTTCGTGTATACAAATCGGTGTCACAGTAATACAGTAAACTCTTAGATAGTCACGCCGCGCCGTCACTTGCAATAAGTCCATTGCTGGGCTACGGTAAACTCTTCCAAGTATAAGGGATTTTGCCAGGGTGAAACATATGGTAAGGCTTAAAACCATGCCTAAATACATATGCCTGAGGATGGTGGATGCAGGGTAATGCATCGTAGGGTACATACAGACCTAATAATGCTTTGTTATAGGTGATGGTTACCATTTAACATCAGTAGAGCCATATGCTTGTTCCACCAGGCAGGTACTTTTGTAAACCACGGTAAACATTGTAGAACTACACAGTTTATAGTTTTTTTTACTTTTCTTTTATACAACTTTCTGATGGAACTAGCAGGTGACTCATCTGATGTTAAGTGGTTACTATTGCCTATATCTCAGTATTGCCTCGTAGGTCACGCTTGTTAAGAACGTGCCATGCACTGCTCAGCGTCTATCAATCTCAGGCATACAGGTGTCAAGTCTCATGTGCCTGTAAGTTCACCGGCACCCACACCCTTCAAATTGGAATACAGCAAGCTGCTTGGCGGCATAAATAGGTGCGATAGTAGTACTACCCGGACAAGCCCTTCACTAAGAGTTTTACTACTACTGAAACTTACTACTTAATAGCCATGTTTGTAAATATTTATTGTAATACTATGATATAATTTGAAAAAACCATTTGTTAACATTCTGATTCAGTCGTTCCATCTGATTTGAAGAAAATTAGCTTACTGCATGTATCTTATGCCTAAGTTTAATAAATATATTGAAAATAAACCTTACAAACTATTACTTCTATATAATAAACCAAATACATTTATAATTAGTAGGTATAAGCCTGTCTGGTCTGAGCATTTCAATGCCTTGCTATGCCTTTTAACGCGGTCATTTAGATTTAGCATTAGGTATCTTTACGGATAAGTATATTTTATTTACTTGAATTTTTGCCTATAGCAGTTAACCGGCCTAGTTCAAACCAGTACTAGTCAGTCAGCCTCGAATGATTTCAATTAGCTTCCGCCGGCGGCTTGACTCGCGTAGTACCGGTACAGTAAGCCCGGCACTCTTACCTACATGTCTGCTTCAACCATAAATGAGCCAACTTCTCATTTATGTTGTAATGCAAATGTTTGACGTTTGTGGCGTAAACGTATCCTACTGAGATTTAAGTTACACTGCGCGGTAACTATCACATTATCAGAGAAACACGGTTTAGCTATCGATACCGCGCAATATAATTCAAATGTATTCTTCTTCTTCTTCTTCTTTTATTAAATGGCTTCCTTTTTTTCATCATGGCATCTATCCGTCATTTGAAAGGCCATCTTGCTAGTGTCAAGTGGACGAATAAGGAGTTTTTATTCAAGTCAAGTCAAGAAAAAAAGTAAAGTCGGCTGTCATTGGCACAGAGTACTTTTTTATAGACTGGTCATTGGTTTTAAATAAAAAGATGGCGTTTCTCTTCAAAACCTACGGGTAACCTTTTCGTTTTTTTTTTTTTTTTTTTTTTTTTTTTTTTTTTTTTCGAACGGACTAAAATGCTGGTATAATCGCCTAGCGATTTCCGACAGCGTTACCGGGCTACTGGCGAGCGCAGAAGGCGCTACGCCATTACAAAATTGGTTTTGTTGGCAACGAGCACAAGGGCACCACTTAGGTACGGACCTCGGCTTGGGCTGTTGCCGGAGAAGGGAGCTACGGAGAGACTCTTCGCCCTGAAGGGGCGTTAACGGGGAGACGTCTTCGACCCCGCCGCCGGGGTCGGTGTGATTGTGGAGTGTTTCCTGTGTCCGGACTCGATGAAGCGACCTCCGCCGCATTCGCGGCGGTGATCGTGTCATCTGGGTCACCTAAAACGTGTCTAGGTCTACGGAGGGTACGTTTAACGGGCGGATCTACTGGATAATCGGGTAGCGAGTTAATTAAGGGATTCGGATGGTGGGGAGCCGAATCATAAAACCGCCTGGAGGCGCGTTTCATGAATTCGGCTATAGATTCGAGTTCGAGATCTCGATGAAGATCGATAACCTTTTCGTTCAAATCAGGATGCCACAATATGACTTGTGCTGAGATCTCAAGTAGTGATAGTTGAAACACCACTGAAATTACGCATCAGAACCTAAAATAACACTAGAGAAACAATTAAAACAAAAAAACTATGTTGCTTTCAAAGGTGATAGAAAGATAATTCGTTCAAATATCAACACAATACGCCACGAATGTCAAATATAGGTTAGGTTTTTGCAAACTACTTGTCCTCATTTTTCCTTCCCGTTGTTGGTGGACTTTATTATAATTATTAGTCATAGGATGTTTGTTCCTTTATCTAACTCCAGTTCTACTGACTGAATCATCAGCCTCTGTTAGTGATGATTTTTACCAATTTATACATATTTAACGGCGTAGGTAGGTAGTCAAGTTCTTGCAAAACGTTTGATCGCAACCTCAGAAAAAGCACCATTTTATGGCGTATTTTTGAAAAATAGCCGTCGTATAAACCGACAAACTTAAACCTTCACTCTGTGACAAATAAATGACCATGTTATGATGTTTCTAATAAGCTCAGTTTAACTTTAAATTAGTTGCACTGTGTTTTGGCTTCTGCTTTAACAACAAGCTTCAAATAAGATCAATAACACACGGTTTAACTATTTTAAAGTTACGGCGAGTCTATTAGTAACATGGTTTGACACTAGACTATTTATTTCGTAATCGGGATCTTAGTGCCAAGAATAAAACGCATGTCGTGGTAAGTTTTAGAGATATACAACACCCTTCTTATAACTTTTGACCCTTATTGAACCTTGGGTGTTATTACCTTTACTGACTATTCTCTCAAGTCATAACATAGTGACCTAGGCTGTGAATTGTAAAGTATTACTATGTCAGTCAGTCAATATATCATTATTCTTAAAATAATATAGAAGAATAACGCATAAAATGAACAATGAAACATAAATCTATTGCAATAACCTAGCAGATAAGTAACCTACCAGTAACAATCAAAATGTCACACTCTTGTGATAACGATGTATTGTGGTCATTGCTATTAATTTTCCTGTACGACTGATATATAAACCGCAATATTTCTGAGCAAAGCGCAAACGAGTAGGAGAACTGGTTATACTCGTACAATCCACTTATTGAATCAGAAATGAGTTTATTCGGCGTGTTGACGTTGTGTGTGCTAGTCGCTATGGCAGCGGCAAGTCCACCAGATGGACCAAGACACTACGACATTGAAAAAGCGCCCGAGTTATTCGAAGCTTTCATAAAGGATTATAACAGAATCTACAAAAGTGATGAAGACAAAGCAGTTCATTACGCCGCTTTCGTCGAGAACTTGAAGAGTATCAATAAACAAAATATATTGAGTCCGACGTCCCTATCTGGAATAAACAAGTTTGCGGATTACACGAAAGAGGAGCAGCAAGGTCTTTTTGGATTGAAAGTTCCAAAAAACTAACGGTGAGTCTGAGTACCTACCATGTTTTATTTTGTTTACGTAGTAGGACTAGTAGAAACGCGCGCGACTTCACCCGCGTGAAGTTACTTTCACATACTTTAACCCGAGCTGTATCCGTTTGGGGGTTGAATTTATGCAGTTTTTTTATTAGCACACTTCTATACATATATAGCTTAACTAGTCTACGACTTAGGTTGTATAATAATACCAATACATTAAATTTCATGCAGAGTGAATTACCGGTTAGAAAGTTATGCTCAAACTGTATACATAAATACATATAAAAAAATAATTTCTCTAAATCGTCGATTAAGTGCTACCAGTGCAGAAGTATTTTTTTACGGTTTTGGTATCTTATTTGACGTAGCCAAATTCTGCGAATCGCAATTTAATATATTTTTTTATGCGCAAATATTTATGTTGGCAGTGCTTACAAATATTTTATGATTTTCTTTGTCTATCCTGTCAAGTAACCATTTACGACTTACGCACTGATAACCATGCCTATCAACTATTGTGTGCAGAACACTTGAGCAATTTTTAAAAGTCATGCACAAAAGGTAGATAACGTTTCTTCTGCGGTAAATGTATTGTGAGCAACCTCACGTTGGACGCTGACCGCGTTAATGCAACAATACTTTCAAAAATCTTATAATTATTTATACAATATTGTAATGCGTAAAAGTAAATATTTAAAACTTAAGTGTACTGAATAAACCTAAGAACGAAGTACAGTCGGCTGCACTATTATGTAAATATTTAATTATAGTTATATATTTTATGTTTAATTTAAAGTTTTTTATACTAGTTACTGATGAGACAGGCCTACTTTCGAAGGTACCACTCAATATGTGTAGCATAAAAAAGCATAAAAATAATGCATAGACTCGCATCACGCCACCAGACCACGCATGTTAAGAACGTGCTTCACAATGCCTACGTTCATCAATTTAAGTCATTCAGGTATAAATCCTTATGTTTTTGTAATTTCGTCGGTAAGCCAGCTTAAAACCAAAACACAGCTACATGATTCATTTGGTTATTTAAACAGTTTTTATTTAAATTTGCCCTTTAATGCGCATTGTAATACTGTCATACTAATTTGAAAGACACATATTGTGTTAGGTATATCTTGGGGAAGCCAACAGTACTTACTACCTTCATATCTAATTCAAAATTTCACGCGTGTGATATTAGTAGGTGTTATTATTCTGCTCAAATTCTATATAAACGAGAATATTACTAAAATTAAACACATGTATTAAAGAGCTGCTCATACATCGCCCAATTATTGGATCAGAAATGAGTTTATCTGGCGTATTGACGTTGTGTGCCCTAATTGCTATAGTAGCGGCAAGTCCAAATGAGCCAAGACACTACGACATCAATAGAGCACCCGAGCTATTCAAAGCTTTCATAAGGGATTATAACAGAGTCTACAAAAATGCGAGAGACAAGGCAATACATTTTGCCGCTTTTGTCGAGAACTTGAAAGATATCAATAGAAAAAATGAATTGTATCCAAGGACTCTTTTCGGAATAAACCAGTTTGCAGATTATACGAAAGCAGAGACGCAAAATTTGTTTGGTGGTAATTACCAACAGCTTCCAACAAGCAGCAGTGAGTGTCTACCATGTTTTACTTTGCTTGTAGTAGTTTTATGTAATGTAGTTAGGTGCTCAAACTAATAACAGTAGTTATTAATCTTCAACAGTGAAAAAGATCAATGAACATTATAAGCCCCTACTATACGTTTCCGGGAAGAATAATTTTGAGCCTTCTTCTCCATTCATCGACTTTCCGCGATAATGTAGTCAGTTCGCCATGTTCTTACACGGCGCCGTCCTACACTTCTTTCAGTTTGTAGTTGCTATATGAGCTTTACTTCCCCAGCGGGGGTTGCGTCTATGGGTTATATAATCTAGCTTTTATCTGATCTTATCTAAACTTCAATCAATCAACAGATATCTTTTAAACTCAACGAATGAGATCTCAATTCTCAATACTCAATACATTTATTGCTATCACATGGTGTAGTTAAGATTCTTATGTATAAGTAGGTATCGCATGGACCCTGATTAGGGTACAGCAACATAGTGCCAGGCTGAGGTTATAAAGTTGGTAGGTAGCAGGTATAGATGTAGTGATTTAGGATTGTAGGATTCGTGATTTTGCGTGACATTCCAGTTAGCTAACGATATGCTGGTTTGACTTGTATCGTTATATCTCAAAATGTACATTAGAATGAAAAAAGGTTTTGGACTGTAAAAATAAATACCTTATCTGTTCAGTATATACTTTTTGCACTCAATTAGAACCCAATATCTCAATTACCCTATAGTCAATTTAACCCCAGCGATTTTATTAAGTTCAAATAATCAACTTATTGAATTTCATGTAGATCGGATTACTTATTTAAAATTTATACTCAAACTCCAAAATCATAATAAAATGCGTACATTAATTCAACGTCAGTGCTGTTGAGCAGGTTTTTTTTTATCTAGCCAATCCCGGAGGTAGATTCAGGTCGTGCTTGCCAAGAATATGCATTGTCATTAGTAGGTACTGAAGCAACATGCAAAAACATAACTCCTAAGGATAAAAGGAAGTCTTTCTAATTCGGTTTGGAAGATTTGACTTAGACAAACCAACTAAGCATAATTATGTATGCTGGTGTATGTACACAAATATTGCATGTTAAATAAAAACTTAAAAAAACACCCAAGCTATGCCTTGTTTTCACGAGAGATTATAACAAAACCTACAAAAATAGGGCAAATATAGCAATACATTTCGTGGAGATCTTGAAACAGATTAATAGGCAAAATAAATTGAGTCCAACGTCCCTTTCCAAAATAAACTAGTTTTTGGATTATATGGAAAAGGAGAAAATATACATATTAAATGGATGAGGAATACTATAAATGTGTATGTATACTTTCCACACACACAGTGTTGCTAATTTTCAATATTTGTAATTTTGAATTGTTTTCACAGTATAACAATCCATAAGTGAATGAAATCGTCAGCAATTACTACAAAAGTTTATCTACAGCTATAACTTTTATGCTATACTTATGTGCTATGATTTTTTTATGCGGGTTGCTGATCGCTTAAGCACATGACCCGCCTAATGTTAAGTGGTAACCACCACCTAGTACAAAGCATTGCCAAGTATTGGTAGTATTTTTCTAAACGAGGCCTTCATTAAGAGTTCTAGTACTTCTAAATATAACATGTAGTTGCTGATGTAAATACTGGCATGTGTTAAAATCATTTACTATAGGTAGGCATGTTTTTATAAAAATACATATATTCAAGTCCTTATTTAATAACTAATAATAATATTTAATAAGCTGAATAAGCATCTAGATTTAGATCTATTCTGCAAGAGTGTTGGTTCAGCTAGACAGCGGCTGAACAGTGAATTCTTTAATAGCGAATAAAATATGTATATTTATTAGTAGGTAACACTAGCAATTTTTCATCATGTTTAACTTGTTTTTTCATCATTTTGTAGATTTCGATAGGACTTTCACAGTAGCAATTGTATTATAACCAAATTCTATACGTGAAAACCTATAATTGGCTTTCCGGTTCTATCCCAATGTTATTAAGTTAGTATAAGCTGTTGGTTTTCCAAGAAATAAATAAATAAATAACAATGTTGACAGCATTGGACAATCAATGTTGACTACATTGATGCAATAAAATACCTACCATCCTTATCGACACATTGGCATACGATGATGTCACTCTTATTTATCGCATTGCATCTCGAAATACTTCGCAGCATCGTGATGATTTCCATTTAAATATACACAATATTTCCATTAGACAAGATATAAAATTATACTTTGACAAATAGATATCAATAAAATCTTCGACTTAGTTCATTGGTTTAAACAGGCAATAACGGAAAGACTGATCTTAAAATATTCGCATTTTTAATAAAATATTAATAAATACCTCATCGATTCAAGCACATTGTGTTATAAACAAAACAGATTGAAAGAAAGTAATTATAAATTGTAGGAGTATAATATCTTAGATCTTAGATATATGCATCTTTTAAATTTTTGGAAAAATATGCATTGAGCTATTATCTACTGGCAACAGTTAACCGAGCTTGTAATACTGGAATTATTAATTATTAATTAATTAAATTAAATTAAATAATGCTGGACAATCCACACAGCATCATCTAGCCCCAAGCTAAGCAGAACTTGTGTTATGGGTACTAGATGACTGATATACTTAATACGATACATTACATATATAGATATTTTTTATTATACATAGAAAATACATAGAAAATACCTAGAACACCCAGAATAAATATTTGCAGATCGTACAAACATTTATCCCAAGGCGAGAATCGAACCCGCAACCTCCTGCGTCGCAGGCGGACATTCGCCCGCCGCGCCACATGGGTCGCCACATGGTGGGTGGGAATATAAGCCTAATTTTTATTTATCTATTTATTCTTATAAAAATCTTTAGTAATAATAATATAATAATAATGCTGGACAATTCACACAGCGTCATCTAGCCCCAAACTAAGCAGAGCCAGTGTTATGGGTACTAGATGACTAATATACTTAATACAATACATTACGTACATAGATATTTTATTATTATACATAACAAACACCCAGAATACTCGGAATAAATATTTGCAGATCGTACAAACATTTATCCCAAGGCGGGAATCGAACCCGCAACCTCCTGCATCGCAGGCGGACATTCGCCCGCCAATTTGTCCGTCAGTCGTCCAATCTTTGTCGCGACTGAGTGACGAACTGTCTGGCTGACTGACATTATAACACACAGCCTAAACCGTTAGGTTCGAGACTGACTGGCACTAGAATCTTCGGTATAAGTACATTTTTCTGAATTCCTGAAACACAACTCCAAAATAGGTACAGTCAGCTGCGCTAGAATGTATACAATTTGTAACTTTCAAAATGGTATCACAGAGGTGCTCAAAATATTTACACGACAATTTATTCAAAAAATAAGTAAGGTCGTCAACTAATTTCATGACTTTTTAGTTTTTGAGTTGTTTTGCTGTAATATTGTTGTAAAAGTTACAAACTGTATACATTCTAGTGCCGCTGACTGTACAGTGAGAGTTAAAATTTTTATAAAAATGCCTTTTTTTATTTTTGAACCTGCCCCTTTTCTCTACCGACTTCCCATGAACTTTATAATGTTTGCTGTTTATCGTGTGTCTACGTTTTGTCATCCGGTTCGTGGTCGTCATTCATAACCTTTTCTCAGTGATTGTCGTATCTACGTTATTCTTAGCGTACTGGGGATACTAAATTATGCTTTTTCTTTTCAGATTAAATGACAGCTACTAAAACAAAAAATCATCATGATAAGAAGACCGCCATTTCAGAAATAGCTCGGCGATGCCACTAAAACGAACTATCATGAGAAGATCCATATTTCAAAAATGTTTGAAAATTCCTGGTACCCAAAGACCTTTAGTTACTAGAAATTATTGCCCGAAATAAATCATAAAGAGATAATTAAAAGGAAATAAAATACAGTGAAACAGCAAGCACATGAATGTTTATTATTGGTTATGACTTTCTTCAAAATGATGACGTGATTGGCCTTTTCAACACGCTTTTATTAGCTTTGTATGTAACTATGTATCTATATAACGGAATCTTTGAACGGGATTTTCACACCTTTCAAAACGACGGATTCATTTGAAACTTTGCACACTTATCCAGAACCGATGACAATACAATATTTTTTAATTTGAGTTTGTTTTTTTTAACAATTATTTATTTGTTTATCTTGATTGTGTGACGTCAAAATTGTAACTTCAATTGGCTTATTTTTATGGTACACGGTAGAGATACTTTTAAAAAATTTAACTGGTTAAAGAAATATTTGAACTTTACAATCAGAAACATTCATCATTATCTGTCGCTGACTGTATCTGCGTGATCAACCTTAGTAAGTCCATTCATGGATAAGCCTCTACCATTTTTGCGGGGTTTGCCGCATTCCACATGCTTAGCAGCGCATTGGCGAGCACATATGCCCAGGAGACGTTGCTTCTCCTGCAGGTCTACTCATGAAAACGATAAACAAAGTTTCGTACACGTACACTGCGGAGCTTCGGTACCCCATTCCACAGTCAGGTTGTTGTTGCCTGGCATGCGGCGCTGTGTAACTCAAAACGATACAGAACTCCGCTTATCATTTTCAAGAGCAGACCTGCTGGTGTACTTCCTATGTCGCTTCTTACTACACTTAAAGAGATAATGGAGTCCTGTTCTATGCCAAAACAACCACGGGAAATTAAAAAAAACCTTAATAATGTACTTTTAGGTGTGTTTTCGAAAGTATTACTTTATCTCACACAGTAAACATAAAGTCAACTTATCAGATGAAGTTTCTAATGAATAGTGTAACCAACTAGGGATTATCATAGTTATACAGCTCGCCGCTATGCAAATTTCAACTAACTAAGCAACAGTAGGTACCAGGCAGTAGTGGCGGGACAATCTACATAAAACAACCCTTCTCATGTTCAATTTTGCGTCAGAATATCGGCTAACAAACCCGTACTTTTACTAGAAAGTGTCATACTTTAAGCATTGATAGTTGTGCTTAAATGTTTTCTATAAAATGTGAGAAATATTACAAAAAGGAAAGTTAGATTATCATAGTGTTTATTGAACGAGAAAGAATGCAGTTTTGGAAGATTCAGCGTAATGCTGCTTTATAAAAAATAGCCTTCTCTTCTTTTCTCATGCTCTTTTGTTTCTAGTCGCCATTCGATAACTCTAGGTTCTCGGTTCTACAAGCTAAGGGCGGTTACTGGTAAACAAGTAAGGTACTACAACTAACTTATTTTTTGTATCAAATAACTTCATTTTATACAGAACTACATATTAGCTAAAAAAGCACGAATTCGTCCGCGAAAAATTTGATTTCATACAGTTTTCAACCGCCGTTGTACCTGTTTAGGGGTGTAATGTCATAAATTCCTTTCTTAGTACATCTTTACGCACAAAGACGAATGTACCATGAAAATTTTAAGGCTACGACCAGCGGTTTAGGCTGTGTATTGTTTATATGTCAGTCAGTCATCAGGGTAAAGGTTCTTATAATTGGTATAGATTGTGTGTTTCTTAGAAGTAAGAATACACTATGGCGCAGGTTATAATTAGTCAATCAATAACCAATTAATATCAAGGACAGGTGCCGTGTATAACAAGAAGGAGTCACCATTTACATTTGTCTCGAGCAGCGCAATTAGTTTATGTCGCAGTTGGATGACGCATGTAGGTACAACGATGCGTCAACACATACTGAGGTGTTACCGAGCTTGATCGTTTTCTTGATAATATCCGTACCATGAGCTAAACTCTGTTGGAGTAACTCCGTCTCTCTCCGTAACTCTGTTGGAGTCTCCAACAGACCCGAGCACATACGAAAGCATCTTCGTAGTAATCCGGTATCCGTTCTAGTACGAATCTAAATCAATGTTATTTGCACAGTGGGAGCAGATCAAGGCTACAAACGCAGGCTTAAATTTCACCCAGCTGATAACTGTTGGGACATTGAAGAATTTTTAAAAGCCTTAGTAACTATTAGCTTCCTGTAACAAGAGGTTTGAGGGAATACCGATTTTTTTTAACTAGCAGATGGCCATCCTGTTTTATGTGGTTATCATCACCTATAACAAAAGGATTTCCTCGTCACGTGCCTTAAGAACGTGCCCTACGATGCACTGCTCTCCGTCCATCAACCTGAGTCACATAGAAGTTAAGCCACATGTGCCTGAAATTTCACCGGTACCAACACCCTTCGAACCAGAATCTGTTCAAATAACTTAAAAAATGCGTATGAATTTTGTCATTATTGCAGTCCCAGTAAAAAACGATTGACCACATGCGCAACCTTAACTGATTTAAATATTTCAGAAATGTGTAAGTTTGTAAGGAAGTAACCCCAATAATTCCAGAAACAATGAGACCAACTGTGGCATTTCAAAGTATATACAAGCACAATACCACAAAAAAATATACACAGTATATACCAATATACAGGCCCGAATATAATGACTGTTAAAATATTTCAAAAAAAAGCTAAGGACAAAACTATCAAAAAAATTAAAAAATATGCCATTACAAAAAAGCTTACCATCTACCTTACGAGTTCTTTACTGGTAATGTGTAAGTTAAATATCTACCTTCAATCGTTTTATTATTTTTACCTCCTCTCTTTTGCATGGTTTTTATAACTGCTTCTACTCTATTGCAGCACCCAATTATTGGGTATGTTTTTTATCTACATCAACTATACCAGTTAACTTAAATTCGAGTCTGATTATTTTATAAAATAGTATTTGTACTAAGCACTATCTTATCTTAAAAGAATCTTTGTCCTGACTGACTGACATAATAAACAACGCACAGCCTAAACCTCGTGTCTTTGAGACTCGAAATTTTCAGGTAAGAACCTAGAGGTGTACTAAGAACAGATTTACCAAAATTCAACCCAGCGGTTGAAGTTTGTTTGAAAATAACTTTACGCGGACGAAGTCACACGCGTTTCGCTAGTAAACTGTATAAAAAACAAGTTTGTCGAAGACTGTACCAGGAATAAATTGAAACGCGGGTTGAGGACAGAGGCAATGCGAGCCGCGTGGTCCATTTCCAGGGATTTGTCTGACCCTCGTAAACCTCTTTGGTAGTAGAAAGAAATCCTTGGCCGGACTTATTTTTGAAACGAGACGATTTGCATAATTAATAAAGAATAACTGTATTTTTTGGAATAATGTTCGTTATTATAATTTTGTATAATGATATAACTTAGTGCAACATGGCTATAGTGAAAAGGTTCAAAAACTAAACCTTTTAATTGTAATACTTAAACTTTGTTTAATGATTGCTACTTTAATTCGAGAACAATGTTTTGTGGGAACTTAGTCTTGATGGTCCTGTTTTAAAATAGGACCCTCTATCACCAGATATGGATGCCGTAAGAGGCGACCAGATAGCTAATAGAATAGGTACATTGTTTTAATTATTACTTGGGGCCGGCGCACATTGGCGGCATGGCCGGCCCTTAGAGTGCAATGTAATATCCAGATACAGAACAAACATCTATGTTCACCACAGAAATGTTTATCCTCAGCGGGGATTAAACCCACAACCTACAGCGCTGAAGTCGCGCTGAAAAGCTACTACCAACTAAGTTGAGAAAGTCATCGATCAAGAGAATGAAGATCTGTGATTGGCCAAAATCTGACATGTCAGAATTTCTCGATCCTCCCAACTTTAACAGAACGTAGTACTTACTAATATATAGTATGATGAGAACTATTCATCTTCCGGGCCTTACCCCACTTTATGTGGGGTCAGTACAACATATTATTTTTTTTCCTCTTCACTCTCTGTCAGCCGTCTTATCCGTACTTACTTCTTTCTTATTCAAGTCATCTTTCATATAGCTCATTCATCTTTCTTTGGTCAACTTCTGGTCTTCATTAGAACCAATGGTAAAAAATCTTTAGTACCTATCTCATCAGAGTCAACAACGACTGTACTGTTTTAGGGTTTTTTTTTAAAAAGCGATACTCTAACCAAATCTCT
Organism: Electrophaes corylata; assembly: GCA_947095575.1. Classification (NCBI taxonomy): domain Eukaryota; kingdom Metazoa; phylum Arthropoda; class Insecta; order Lepidoptera; family Geometridae; genus Electrophaes; species Electrophaes corylata. The sequence continues at coordinate 7,772,998 of OX352711.1, read as the reverse complement.
TCCTTTATAGAGATTGTCGCGTAACTCGCCATAAAAGGGACAGAAAGATGACACTGAGTTTTCCGGGACAGCAACCATGTTTGAAATACTTTATGGAAAATGGTCTTGATGTGCGCACTCTATTAAGTTGGGTAAGTCAATAATGGTTTCTGTCAGGATGGAGCGTGACGGCTTGTCGATAGTGCCGCTCATTTGCATAATATTTCATTCCATCCGGTATCCCATCTCGATAAAATATGTACGTGAACAATGGTGTATTTTGAAGTCGTAATGCAATTAAATTCGCTGAGTTGTTTCCGTTTCGCAAAATTAAATATCTTTATCATCGTTATAAGTTAAACCCAGTGTTCGCGATGGAATAGGTTCTTCGATTTTAAAACTTACTTCGCAAAGCAGGAAAGATAAGATAAGATAAGATAATTTATTCAAATATTAAAGCACACACTTATATCATAGTACAATATAGTAGTGGTCTTAAAATGAAAATGGTCTGTATGACAATTGTAGTTCTTCTTCTTTCGTGTCAATAGTTCTCAAGTGAATGGAATCAGATACGTCCCGCCCAGAAGGCAGCGACCGCCACAGCAGCGTCTGAGGCGGTGTTAATATCGGCTCTGGTGCATGAATGAGGGCAAGTGGGGCAATTCAGTAGGTGCTGCATAGTTTGGGAAGCAGAACCACAGCCACACTGTGCACGTGACTGGTCTAACATTCCCCACTTGCATAGGTACAATTGTAGTTAATATGCAGAACCTACACTAAGTTATTTAAAACCTGTGTTGTAGGTCAAAGGAAAGGAATTCATGCTTACTAATTGTACCTAGTAAATCGATACCAATATCCGAATTGATATGATGATGGTTGGGATGCATTATATTTCCTCAAATGAACTGCCGAGTCGGAAATTGAGGGTTGCTTCAGTCTTTCATAGACGAACTCACTATTAATGGCTCTGTGGTTAAGTCTTTTACCAATGATGTCTTAGCACAGAAAGGTCATTCTAATGTAAAATATTGTAATCTTTTTGTATTTGTATATAATAATGCTGGACAATCCATACAGCATCATCTAGCCCCAAGCTAAGCAGAGCTTGTGTTATGGGTACTAAATGACTGATATACCTACTTAATACAATACATTACATACATACATATTTTTTATTATACATAGAAAACACTCAGAACACCTGGAATAAATATTTATAGATCGTACAAACATTTATCCCAAGGCAGGCATCGAACCCGCAACCTCTGCGTCGCAGGCGGACATTCGCCCGCCGCGCCACATCTGTTGACAAATAGAATCAATATAAATAAGTAGAACTAACTGTAGACTGTTTTCCAAAAGACTGGTACCTGAAATAGATTTGAAACTGTTCACGTATGAAACAAAATTGACTGAGTGATGTGTAATGTCATTATTTGATGGAAAGTTTAATGGTTCGTATCACTCACAACGACATAAAACTGATTATTGGATTTGTCAAAGAGGATATAGAGGTTTCGATAGCAGTAAGACTTCACCACCTTTCTGGACGTACCTCTGACTACCCCCTTTTGACATATTGGTATCTAGGTATTTGTTACTAAGAGATCTAAGTAGATAATGGTAGATATCAAGTATAAGAAAAGTTACTGACACTGTGTAAATTATCAATAGACGCAAAAGCCTGTTTACTTTTAGAATTATCATAGTACATCTTTGTAAGTTTAATAAATGTCAAAAAAAATCAAAGCTTCGATATGCTACTTACTCTGTGGCAAGCAATAATTGAGACGCACGGCGAGAGACGTTTAATTAACTTCAAAATGAACCGACTCCGACGGAGTTCGCGAACAAATAATAATGAGCCGAGAGGGTGTGAACCGATTTTTCTTCCAATAAAAGTTTTTTAATGAAGATTTAAGTTCGATTGCAGACTCTTTGATAACCAAGCTATGTGTCGATCGAGTATCCAGACTGTTAAAGGCCCACTGTTATACAATTATAGTGCACCAGTAGTTTAGAGGGTGTAACCTCGCCTTTTGATCCTAGAGTCGTAGGTTAGAATCTGGTCATGCACCAAAGAACAATAAATGTTTGCATGAAAATAGATTCTAGCGGGCAATTCTTCTAGGCTTGGTCGCGATTAACTGGCGCTTAGATTCACTTAGATTTAAGACGTTTCAAGATAATCCCTGCGGATAATACTGAATAAACGCTTTTTGACTTTGACTTTGACTTCGTAGTCTTACGTTCTGAAATTCAACTTTTAAAGGGGTACAGTGGGGTATGAAGTTTGAATTCTAACAGTTTCACGCGCGTGATTATCTAGTCTTAAGTTTTTATAAGCTAGGAACGGTTCTAAAGTTATCTACTTGGATTGTTGTTTTTGAAAATGTTTAAACAGTTTTCATTGAAAGCATCTTAAAAGTTTCAAAGGACATCGTGCCCGTTCGAGTTTATTCACTATCTTATTTACAAAGTGCGCTGAAATGAAATTTTCTCAAAGTAAGTAGAGACTTAAAAGGAAGTGACTCATGCAAGAGTTTTTTATATCAAGGCGAAAAAAATTAATTTATTTTAGTAGAGTGGAGCTTTTTGTAAAGGGCTCGTCCGGGGAAGAACTACCACTATACCTATTTCTGCTGCCAATCAGCTTTGCGTCGTTTGGTTTGAAGAGTGCGGGTGATGGTGAAATTACAGGCACTTGAGGCTCACCATCTATAAGCCCCAGGTTTATAGGCATGGGGTAGTGCATCGCAAGGGACGTTTCTAATCTGAAAACTAACGACTTATGTTGCATAACCATCATATACAATACTGCAGTGCTACCTACGAGGCAATACTTTGATATAGGCGATGGTAACCTCTTAACATCAGGTCGGCCATCTTCTTGTATCATCAGCAAGTTGTATAAAAAAAAATTATATAAACTTACATTACACAGGTCATACACCCCTACTTTACTAAATACCTTGGTTTGTTAGTAGTCTGGAACACTATAGAATTTAGTTTTTAGAGGTTGGATGTTGATAAGTACAACGCAGTTTTTATAAATACTTTAGTTTTGTATTCTACCATAGTACATAGAACCTCAAGAATTGCCCGTCGTCACTCGTCAATTACACTTTCGCGTCGTGGGTGCGCTACCCGACCCACCGACTGCGCTATAGAAGTCGTCATTAACTTTTAAAGTGTGAATGTACATTTTGCTACTTACAGAAACGGCACAGTTTCATTTCCACTCTAATTTAAGACGTCAAGCTTAACGACAGTTTTGAGCCAAAAACCTAACGAAATTATACAGAATTTGCTTAAAAGCTCACTGAACTCGCATGAAATTGAATCATCCGCCGTATTCACAATCGCTTTATGACATCTTATCTGTAAATCTTCTATATACCAATAACCAAAATAGTTTTCTGACTGATTGGCTGACATATAGACAATGCACAGCAAAATATATAAAACTATTCCTTTAGGCACCAATATGTTGTTTTATGAATATGATCGACTCTCTTTTCTGGCTGAATAAGATAAGATAAATTTATTTCTAACAAAAGCATTGTAACGGGTACAAAAAGTGTATAGAAAGGGTTTATATAAATTGAACATAGTACCAAGAGGAACTTTGTTACCTACACTGGGGCTGAGCAACCTATACAGTAGGGTCACAGTGATTCGACATGGACCTTCAGCAGTATATATTTATATAATCATAATTTGAGTAGGTATGTTTGTTTTGGTGCGTAAGAGTGTACTACTATTATAGGTTCTCTGGATTCAATTGTTCATCCACAGAAAAGTTTTTCAGGTTGATGATGATGAAGTTACTCTGTAGAAACGCGAATAGTGTTGCCAAAACTCCCGTTGCTGTTAAAACTTTATGATAATTATCCAGCGGGCTAATTTCAAAGATCATCCCGCAGATACGAGTTTGTCACAAAGTTATATACCTTGCCAAGGTCTGTGCTATTCGTGGAACCTTAAGCCAGCGTTTATAAATGTGCGACTTTGTTGTTATAAATGTCAACCGGGCAACATAGTTCAACGCACACTTAAAATCGATGATCGCACCACCACGTTTGACCGTCATGTTTTAAGTTTTACTCACAGCTTCCTTAACATAAACTGATGTTATTTTCTTTCTGATTAGTCTGGTGTAGAGTGTGAGTGTTGCCAATATCTAATAACCTCGATCCTTTAAGCAGTAGCATATGCCAATATGTAAGAAAGCACACTTTAACTTGTCGCGCGTTTTAGCAACTAGTCGCTTACACTGAAAAGTGACCTTAACATGCTTTTGTGACCGGAGCAAATAAGTTGGTAACAAAACCAATAATCTTGAATGTGGCCGCGCTTGTAGTATTCGTAATCACAAACCAAAACAATTGCGATCCGATGCTTGCTGGGTTAGTTTTAGTTTCAAAATGGCTGTAAAAATTACTTTAATGCCATAAATATTGTTAGTATGTAAAAATACATACTCAAGGAATGTATAATATAGTTCCTTACAACAATGTTTCATAGAATGCCATCCGTCCGCTCTAGGGCAATCACTTTTATACAAAATGTATGTAACAGATAGGCTTCTGTAATTTGGTCTAATTGGATAACATTATACTGAATAATCAGTACCATGTTATCTAGTACGACATAATAATTGCATATGAGCGTAATTGTCCGATATTACTCGCAAGAAGAACAGAACAAAAAACAGTTACTATAAACTATAAATTGAAAAACACAATAAATCTTAAAAGAACGTAATCTGTGATTATAGCTCCACTAAATCTTTAGAACTCGTTAATCGAACTTTGTAGGAGTAGGTACTTGGTAGTGCCAGACGCCAACTGCCTTTGGCAGAGACCCGCTCGCTTTACGCCAATTTAAATGATAAATTTCCGATCAGTCAAAGGATAAAATTCAGATTGCACTGATATTAAAAACCTATATAAAGTTGCCTGGGTGAGATTATTTAGCTCTGTCAATAATCTATCACATTATTTCCTTTATAATGACGTATTCTTTTTTATATTTATTTTATCGTGGTCTAGCATGAACACAAAATGGTTTTCAATATTATGAAGTGTAAGTATAGTATACTTATATTCCAAGTAATGCTATAATTGTACATCTATAAGAACCGATCTAGGTACCTCTGGATTTTAGGTAAAACTTTAAATTTTACTTACATAACGCGTATGTGCATCAAAATTTACAGTCTATAGTTCAAGATCTATTAAAAGACTAGCGGTCCATCCCAGATTCGCACGGGTTTTATTAAGGATCCCTAATTTTTTTATAAATTAATTATAGCCTAATATGTCACTCGGGGATAGTGTAGCTACTTCCAACGGATTACTAAGCTAAGGCCTAAACTACATAAGCATATATATCTTTCTCTTTGAATGACGTCCGTCGGTAAAATTTATGCTACTTTATAAAGGTTTTTTTCCTTATTTTGAGTTCTAAGCTCTGGTAAAATGTTATAAATGACTCACTTGAGGTTCAGTAGCAACTATCACCTCTAACAAAGCATTACCTACGTCATGCACATCATAAACGTGCTTCATAATGCACCATCCTACGTTCATCAACCTGTCTTTTGTGCCCGTAATTCTATCCGTGAGTTACGTAGCTTGGCGGCAGAAATAGGTATGTTGGCAATACTTCCACAGACGAGTTCTTTACAAAGGACCTCTACCACTATTAACACTCTATAGTCAAAAATCACTAGTAAAAAGACTAGATGTAGGTATATATTGATAATAATATAATAATAATAATGCTGGACAATCTACACAGCATCATCTAGCCCCAAGCTAAGCAGAGCTTGTGTTATGGGTACTAGATGACTGATATACTTAATACAATACATTACATATATAGATATTTTTTATTATACATATAGAAAACACCCAGAACACCCGGAATAAATATTTGCAGATCGTACAAACATTTATCCCAAGGCGGTAATCGAACCCGCAACCTCTGCGTCGCAGGCGGACATTCGCCCGCCGCGCCACATCGGTCGTCTTGTGATTAGTAAACCATTGCATTACCTAATTCTGCTGTCAAGCAGCTTGCTGTGTTCCCATAGAATTAGAAGACTAGTGTGTTCCGGTTTAAAATGTGTCAGAGAAATTACACATGAGGCTTATCACGTAACCTGTATGCCTCAGGTTGATGGACGCATATTATGACAGTGCATCGTAGGGCGCATTCCTAACGGTATCTATGTAACCATGTAAAAGGTAACATACTTAACAACAGGTGGGCCATCTGCAGTTCCATCAAGAAGTCTTCTAATATCGTATAATAATATTTAATGACGAATATAGAAATATTTTGGGAGAGACTTTTCCCAGCAGTGGGGCACAAAAGGTTAAATTAAAAAAAACTCTGTAAAGTAGTATTTGCTAGGCCAGTGAAAAGTGAAAAACAAATCTTTGGACTAAAAAATTGGACAAATCTTTAATAAAACTATTTTAATAAGAGTGAATCCGTAGAAAATATACCATAAATAACTGATTCGATATACACGTGAGCGCACTAAATCGTGTGTTAAGCAATAACTACATGCATTACAAATTGAGGGAGATTACATTGTACCTAATTAATAAGTAATCTATAGCATAGCATTATTGTATACACAAGCGATATATTTGAACTGATTAGGTACTTATCAGATTAACAATGCGCACAATAAAAACAACCGTGTCCAATGACAATATGAATAGTAAAAGTGTTTTTTATTGACGACTGTTCAGTACTTTTTAGAATAGAATAGTTTAGAATAGAATATACGTTTATTTGACCACAAAACCATTTACGTTTATTTGACCATTTGACGACCGATGTGGCGCGGCGGGCGAATATCCGCCTGCGACGCAGGGGTTACGGGTTCGATTCCCGCCTTGGGATAAATGTTTGTACGATCTGCAAATATTTATTCCGGGTGTTCTGGGTGTTTTCTATGTATAATAAAAAATATCTATCTATATTTAATGTATTGTATTAAGTATATAAGTCATCTAGTACCCATAACACAAGCTCTGCTTAGCTTGGGGCTAGATGAAGGTGTGTGGATTGTCCAGCATTATTATCATTATAAGTCCACATGATGTTGAGTGGTTAATACTGCCATATTGTGCGCAATGCCAGAGTTCTGAAACAGTGCAGGAAAACCATAAAACCGTATCGACCATACTTTTCCTTTGTAATAAGTTGACTAAGCTGGAGGAAGGGATAATAGGTGCTGGGCAAGGTTACGTTTAAAAGCCTGTCGTTAGCTCTACAGCGTCCGGAAAATGGAGGCACGACTGAAAAAAACCACCTCTGACACTGTAAAAACCATCTATACTATTTTCTCTTTATAATACTATATATATATATATATAATATTATAAAGAGGAAAACTTTGTTTGTTTGTTTGTATTGAATAGGCTCCGAAACTACTGAACCGATTTGAAAAATTCTTTCACCATTTGAAAGCTACATTATCCACAAGTAACATAGGCTAAATTTTATTTTGGAAAAAAATAGCGTTCCGTAAAATATTTGGATTTTTCGGAAAAAATCAACCAGAAAAACTACTTTTTTGCGTACGCTGCCTAAACTATAAAAGATAGAACCATAAAATGTTCTAAATAATTGTACATCTTATAAATATCTACAAAAAAATCCGCGACACACTATACCTATCTATGTCGAGTGAGGCACAACAACCATTTTTTTATTTAAAAATCTTGAATTTTTTTGGACTACATTTAAACGCATTTATTTTACTCATACTATTAATCCTTATCGAAATAAATTATTTTATCACTAAGTACAGTTCATGTAGATAATATTTGGTCTTGAATGATTGAAATTGGACGTTTGGTTTTGAAGTTATGGCGAAATAAAAATATTACGATTTCTGCTGCACGGCCCGTTGTGAAGTGAGCGACACCAAGGTGGGGGTGCGCGTGCGGGAGAGGAGTTTAGATCTATGAGTAAGGTACCTGCGCGGCTTTAACGTCAAATGTTGTTTATAGAGAAGCTCTACAATAATCGCTTTAGTTATCTATCCTAAAACAACGGGTTACACTCAGGGACTGCCGGCAGAAGTGAAAATTAGACATAGTTTTGACATTTCATATCCTACTATCAAATTATAAAGCCGAATGTTTGTGAGTGTGGATGTGTAGATGTGTGGATGTTTGTTCCTCTTTCACTCAAAAACTACTGGATGGATTTTAATAAAATTTGGTACACAGGTAGCTTATAACCTGGAATAACACATAGGATACTTTTTGTAGCGATAACCGACATAGACGCGGGCGGAGCCGCGTGCAGCTGCTAGTAATATATAAAGAGAAAAGATTTGATTATTTGTTGGTTTGATTGCATTGAATAGGCTCCGAAACTACTGGACCGATTTAAAAAAAACTTTCACCGTTGGAAAGCTACACTATCTCCGGGTGACATAAGATATATTATATTTAAAAAAACATTTGGAATACTTACTAAAACGCGTGCGAAGCCGGGTGGAGCCGCTAGTCTATAATTAATGCAAAGGCCTGCTGTTTTACTATCGCCTATAACAAAACATTGACTCACAGGTTACGCTCGTTAGGAACGTGCCTTACGATAAATGGTAATCATCCATTAACCTCAAGCATATAGGTATTAAAGCCTCATGTGCCTGCATTTGCACTGGCACCCCAAATCCTTTAAACTGAAACACAGCATGCTGCTTGGAGGTAGAAGTAGGCATGGTGGTAGTACTTCCCTGGACGAGCCTTTCACTGAGAATTCTACTACTAACTAAACACATGATACATTCGTCAGACTAATAGGCAGTAGTTAGAAACTCGAGTAATTCGCGTAATTCTCGATACAAATTACATTCTTTTTCAAATTAATTACCGTGCAAGTTTAGAAAATCAACTTATAAACGAGTTCAGAGCGTCTTTGTTAAATCTTAAGGCCCTGTTCTTTCGAACATGCGATGAGTGAACGAGTGACTGAACTACCTACTTTATACACGGTGAAATTGTAATTACTATTACAATAAACTAGAACAAACTTCTTACCTTTCTAAAGTTGAATGGAAGACTTTTCCTTAAAAAAATTGTCAACACGACCTGGTAAGGGTAAAAAGGAATTGCATTATTTATATCTTTTGAGCAGCGAGTGCGGTGTCTGGTTTTGTAGGGAATAACAACAATAAACCAGTTTAACTTCATAATTTTATTTTATTACACAGGTAAGTGTTTTAAAACGCAAAAATATATTTTTTTAATCTTATAGAACGGTAGAGACCATACTTTGAAGTGTTTGTTCTAGAAAAACAGTGATGTAATTTTTCCTGCGTGTAACAAAAGATTAACTACTCGATATAATGTCTTTTTAGTTTCCTTTCAAGTACATACGAACAAATCAAATTAAACCTCTCCAAACAATTCCCAACTAAAATTCTGATTGATTTTACGTACAAAGACAATATTATCTTCTTGCAAAGTTTTCCCAAGCGTATCTATACACAATAGCTATTGACATCTATCGGTATTCCATTAAAACCATATCAAGTCCTGAGTGATATTCTCAATCTTGTTTCTTGGGTCAGCATTCCCTTTGTCGAGCCCATTAGCCCGTGTCGAACCAATCCACTGCAAAGGGTATCGTTAGTGTATTATGTAGATAGATAGATAGATAGATAGATTATAGCTTTATTGTACACCATTAAAACACTTAAACAATTAAATTACAACTAAGAAAACAAAAGTACAATGGGATGTACAACAAAGACTTCGACTACGCTACAAAATTTATATAAAAAAACTCGCCTCTGCATCTATTGTAGAGGATTTATATAGCGTCAGGCACACTATGGGATACTATAATGCCTGGGACAGGTTTTTTTACATGGAATAGGGTTACCCAACATTCTTATTTCCAAATTACATCAAATTCATGTTTCGCCTGTGGCAATCTATGCTGACTAACTGACATTTCAGACAGGTCTAATTTTGAGAATCAAATTAGTTCCCGTCTCAGTACGTAAAAAATACGTAAATCGGGCCTCTGACGTCCGGTACTTTTTCGGTTCATGGTTAAAAACCAACGTCCCGAGGGTTAAAATAATTTTTAGACTGTATTGTTTTTTTTTGTAATTTATCTGGAACGCACAAGGGTTTTCTGTTTAAAACAACAGCGGCTTAAGCAATATTGTTTTTATTCTCCGGATGATTGTGAGACGAAAAACGAAAGTTAGGTAGCTTGCAATTATGAGGAAAAAAACAAACAGGCGCGTTTCACTTATTTTTTACATATACGTATAAAGTTAAGTGTCAAATTAAATGAAGTTTACGCATTCCAAAACAATTTCTAGATTGATACTTTCTGAGATACGATGAAAATAGTTAAAGTTTCAAGCAGTGATGTTCGCATTACTGAGTTCCAGCTTGAAGAATTGGGTGCCGGTGCAATTACAGGACATGAGACAAAACTAACACCTTAACGTAACAATGTGTTGGACACAGAGCAGTACCTCACAGCCACCGTGGACCTGGGTGGTCCACGGTGGTCCCACGGGTTCTATAATATAATTCTTATATAGGTAATCGTTTAACATTAGATGAGATATGAGTATAGAATCTGCCTACCTATACCTGTTTATCAAGTCGGGCTTGTGTGTGTTTGCCATTGTTAAATATTGTGAATTTGCCTATGCTAAATAAACGTATATTCTATTCTATTCTATTCTTATTCTATTCATCATAATTATCAACAGACTGTAGAAGTCCACTGCTGGATATGGGAAGTACGATTATGAACCATTTCCATACATCGTTACCAGCGATCCTAACAATGTCGGGTACAATGCGGTAGGACGCCTCTACGCTTTGTTTTCCGGTTCGTGGTTGCCACTCGAGAACCTTTATTCCCCAACGGTTTTTAGTTCACGGCCTATATGGCCTGCCCATTGCCACTTCAACTTGTAGATGAGGAAAGGTTCAGGGTTCAGGTATAAGTATGTAGTCTAATCTGTGTGGTGGTAGTAACCAAAAGTCTTGAATATATTTACCTAAGTGAATATATATTAATATAATTATTTGAATTCACAATAACTGACGCTAGACTACGGCTGCACCAGGTTAGAAGACTGTGGTTTCAACGTGTCTCACCTACAGCCTCGGGGATGATATTCAACCTCATTGTTAGAACTATCCGACATTATGATAGTAGAACAAGAGAATACCTAATAACACTACGTTATACCTTTTCATTCTATTCATCTAGTTTTTATATCAGTTTTAGTAGTAGTAGAGTTCTTAGTGAAGGGCTCGTCCGGGAAGAAATACCACCATGCCTATTTCTACTGCCAAGCAGCTTGCTGTGTTCTGGTTTGAAAGGTGTGGTAGCCTGTATGCCTCAGGCTGATGGACGGTGAGGTGATGGAGTTCATCGTAGGGCATGTTTCGAACGAGTGTGACCTACGAGGTAATATTTTGTTATAGGCGATTTTTTTTTGTTTTAGGCCATGCCTATTTCTGCCGCCAAGCAGCTTGCTGTGTTCCGGTTTGGAGGGTGTGGGTGCCAGTGTAATTACAAGCACATGAGGCTTAGCACCTGTATGCCTCAGGTTGATGGACGCAGAGCAGTGTTATTGTAGGTTACGTTCCTAACGAACGTGACCTACAAGGCAATGCTTTGTTATAGGCGAAGGTAACCACTTAACACCAGGTGGGCCATATGCTTGTTCCATCAGCAAATTGTATAAAAAAAAGGCGATGGTAACCACTTAACATGAAGTAGGCCAGTTGTATAAAAAAACATATATGTTGTTTTGAATCTCATGTCTCATCTGATCGCTTTAGGTTAGACCATTTTTTGTGTGATACATCAGATGGGGGAATTCAGCAGCATTTTCCTCATTTCTCACGAACTACAATAAAATCGCTCTGCATCAAAAGAGCGCCATTCATCTCAGAGCAACGTTTCAATCATAATTCGGATCAGTGTCAGATTGCAAATACTGCTACCACATTTTGTTCAGTGGTACGCTTGAGAAAACAAGTGATTGTTATTTTTACGGATATTGCATTTCTTTGTTATTTTTATTTCTTTTTCACATTGCAATCTCTTAGGAACCTTAGTGAAAATAACTCATCGCTTCAAGTAGCTAAGAAAATAAATAGTCTGGTTGGGTAAAAATGTTTATTTTTATGTTACTGCTGGTAGTAACTATCACCTAAAACAAAGCATATCTTGTAGTTCACGCACGTTACGTACGTACCCTACGATGCACTACCATACGTCCACCAACCTGAGGCATACTGGTCTTAAGCCTTATGTGCCTGTAATAACACCAGCACCCAGACCTTTTAAACCAGAACAAAAAAAAAATAAAAAAACAAAAAGTACTTATAATCACTAGGAATCTCTACAAAATATTGAAATTTTCGATAATATAATTTTTGTGTATTTATAGCCTAATTTCAATAAAATTTTGAAAATATATAGTTCATATTCTGCAATCAATCTTTTTGCCAGAAAAAATAACATGGTGTATATAATAGAAAAAGAATGAGTAAATGTGGATGCTATAAATTAGCACCACTACGCAAGCGGAGCGCGAGCAGCGATCTAGATTAGATTATAATATCCTATCCCTGTATCTAATGGGATCGATTACAGGGCAAGGACCTCAAGTTTCTTTATTCTAGTTAGAATAAATAAAGGAATAGATTTCTAGTTCATTGCTCTATCGCTCATCCGCCTTGGCCGCCCACGCTGCCGCAAGCGTTGTCAGACGTTTTAGATAAGTTACATTTAGTTTGCCCTGTGCTAGCTAATCTAGGGCCATACTTGAAAAATCTATCAATTACTGCCATTTCTTACCTATAATAGATGATATTAGACAGTGACAGAATACTGTACAGTAACAGAATCGCGGACAATGCAATTTTTGTTAAAAACACAACCCGTTGCATTCTTGGAATGGTTGTATTTCTGGATTTATTTTCTTAGTACACTCAACCGAGAAATATATCCTGAATACTTCAAGTCTCTACGTCTAGCAGTTTAGGCTTTTGTTGTCTGTATTATGTATGTATGTATCTCGGTCAGACAGGCAAGACCAGTATTCTTATATGTTGTATAGGTATGCTTTTTATTATTACGTGTTGGCGGTATTATCTTATCGCCTTGGAAAGAGTGTGTGGAGAAGGGAATAAAGGAGACTAGAAATCTTTTAGTAGGTATTAACCTACTATTTGAAGACACATTTATCAGTGGAGATTTTTTCATCACACTATCTTGAACTATAGATAGGTAACTGATCTAATACATTTATAGGTTTTTTTGTAAATACAAACATAGCTCACCCAGACTGAAAACAAACATCTATGCAAATACTTTGCTTTTTAAGTTCAGACTTAAAAGGCAAAGTGTTTGCAAATATAACTTAGCTCTCATAAGCAAAATTTTTTTTGACTGCTGGATAATACACACAGCATCATCTAGCCCCACACAAGCTCTGCTTAGCTAAGCAGAGCTTGTGTTTATGGGTAGGTACTAGATGACTGATATACTTAATACAATACATTACATAAGTACATAGAAAATACCCAGAACACCCGGAATAAATATTTGCAGATCATACAAACATTTATCCCAAGGCGGGAGTCGAACCCGTAACCTCTTGCGTCGCAGGCGGGCATTTGCCCGCCGCGCCACATTGGTTGTCAAGTTATATTTGCAAACACTTTATTACACATCATTTTCGCCACACAGTCGCTATAAATAAATGAAAGAAACATAATATAATCATTGTAAAACGTCGTTTTAATATTTGTTGTGCGAAATCCACAAGTTTTTTTCCTATTGAGATAAAAATGTATCTTTGTAAAACAGTTCACATATCTACACAAAATAAAAAAAGAATAGTAATACAATTCAGAATCTGAGAGATCTAAACAGGTGGTGAAACATAAAATATCCGTTTTATCTTATAGAAGACGTGAAAAGTAGCAATCACAAAAAGAATTTCCCTCTGAACTGTACAAACTCTTTTTAAAGGCATTGGAGCTGTGCCAGTGATCTGTCCCTAGTATTTGAAGTACGGTGAACGGACGTGCATTAAACCACTTTTATTAGAAATGCTTTTATTAAGGCTCCTTTATTGGCGTGTCTTTCACGTTTTCAACTGGAACCGAATCTTGGAATGGGTTTTAGACACCACGAGGTTTTTGAGACATACTTCATATAATATGTCTCAACTCAGAGGCCCAATCCTCGTAATTTTTTTAAAGTGAGATGATATCGAAACAAGAATTTGATTTGATTTATTCTGAGTTTCATCCAAATTGGTCTAGTAGTTGAAGCGTTATTGAGTCACAAACATCAAAAGTATCTTATAATAAAGTAGAATTGATATTGTAAAATTACTTTTATTATCGCTGCATATAATCTTGTTTGCTTTTGAGTAATCGTTATAAAAGATTCGATAGAAAACTACGAATGACCTCATTTAGGTTACGGTATGGTATTAAAGATAATCTTTCAAGATATGATAGTAACAAAAGCACCACATTGTTGCTCCGAGACGGGCCACATTCCGCCACTGTATCACGTACACGTAAAGACACTTTATAAATTCACATATAATGGAAAAATCTCTGTTTAATATACATAATGTAGATACATTTACATAAATACATAAGCCATTGGTATCGGGCAACGTTCGCGAAGCAGCGCCGGCGACACGCAGCTTTGCTATGAAATCTGCATAAATTTGCAGTTTTCTTGTTGTTACACACGATTTACGATGTGGAAAATTGTTTATTTATTGCAAATTTTTGTATAACAACATTTGGATATGCTAAAAGCGTCGGTTTATGGCGAATAAATTAAAATAGAGCGTAGCACTTGCTACGCCGTAGATCTATAAAGAAACGTAGCATTTGGGCATAGAAACGTTGTCCAGCTACGAATAGCGACACATCAAGTTTGTGACTCTGATATTATAGTAGTAGAGCTTACTGAAGAGCTCGTCCGGGGAAGTACTTTTTTTTTTGTTTAGTATATGGCCCACCTGATGTTAAATGGTTACCATCGCCTATAACAAACATTGCATTGCAGGTCACAAACGTACCCTACAATGCACTGATCTGCGTCAATCAACCTAAGGCATGCAGGTGTTAATCCTCATGTGCCTATAATTACAGTAAGTACTGTGTAGTTAAAGTAATACCATCATTCCTACATTGCCGCTAAGCAGCTTGCTAAGTTTTCACTTAGAAGGTGCCGGTGAAATTACAGACGCTGACTTACTTGTATACCTCAAATTTATGAACGCAAAGTGCATTGTAGGGCATGGTTCTAATGACCGTAACCTATAGGCCTTCTCTTTTCTAGGTGATTATGCTTTAGGTTGATTGACGCAGAACAATGCATCATAGGGCACGATTCTAATAAACGTGACCTACAAAGTAAAACTTTGTTATAAGTCATGGTAACCACTTAACATTAGGTGGTCCATCTGCTTGTTCCACCAACGAATCGAATAAACAAAAATATATTGAGTAAATATAATAAATTGTCACAATATTTACTTTCGCTGTATTTTTGCAAGTTAGGTAAATGATAAAAACTTTTCAGATACCAATAAGGAAACATTTGTAGTAAGTTGCTCAGCTAGATAATAACGATACAAAGTTTCGTCAAATGCAATTTTCAACTAGCACGGGAATTCACAGGAATATTTGGTGCTGCAATAAACTCCTGACTGACAATCCGACAAACTATTCGGCAACGTAACTTTTTTAATTAAATTGTTTTTCTAGTGTTATTTTAAATTCTAAAACATTGAGCTAAAATTACAGGCACATGAAGCTTAGCACCTGTATGCCTCAGGTTGATGGACGCTGAGTAGTGCATCGTAGGGCACGTTCCTAACGAACGTGAATTACGAGGTAATACTTTGTTATAGGCGTTGATAACCACTTAACATCAGCTGGGTCATCTGCTTGTTGCATTAGCAAGTTTTATAAAAAAAACCTCGTCTCGTATGTAAAAAAGTACCTTTTTCAAGTACAGTTTTACAGAAAAGTCCGCATATTCTGAGAGTGATACTATCAAGGTACCTATGACGTAATAGTTATCCTCAAAGAGTGCCAAACTACGCTACTGTCGCCAAGACTCCACGAGGGTAAATCTATGAAATATTTTATTTTTTATTTTATTTTATTTTATTTTAAATATAAAAGAATGCATATAAAAGGAAGAAATAGCTTTACAACTTTAATCCCCATGCAGTTGATATCCTCTTAAATCGTATCTAATTGAGAATCTTTGAGGATGTCTAATGGGGGTAGACTGAGGTACGTCCTACGAGGTAATATTACATTTGGTACACACCCATATTTTGCAGTAGTTGGTATTCCATCGCCCCTGCTAGAATACTAACTGGTTTCCTTACAATATTTTACTCCACCGTTTGAATACATTGCTTTTGCGCATATACATTTTATATTGGTAGAAAAATCTATTGGTGCACGACTGGATTCGAATCCATGACTTTTAGGATCAGAAGGCGGGGTCACACCACCTAGACCACCGGTGCTCCTGAAATAGAAATAATAAAATACTTATAAATCTTTAGCCAAAATAAGTTAATAAATTATCTTTAATTTATATCAGTCCTACCAAACAAGAAAGACAATCAGTCCATAGACAAAACAATTTCGAAAATGCTCACAAGTTTTCCTCAATACAAACGGACAGACAACACTCTATTGTTTTATATTAGTTTAGTGAATATGGAAGTTCAGAGAAACGTTGCTTTGTCCTGTCGATTGAGATAGCTAAGAAGTTATTGATGAGAAATAACAGTTTGTATTTACTTTCTTTTATAACAAAGATGGTGCTCAAGCATGGTTGTGTCGATAGATAAAATTTACATAAATTCTCTATAAAACGGGATTTTTATCGAAATTTGTCGAGATTGGCAGTATGAACTTAGAAATTAAACGCTAGGTCGATGAAAAGTTTTACCAAAATCGACAAGCTGTTCACAAGGAAACCACTCGATAAAATATGTCGAGGCTAGTTTCGATAGATACAATTAATTACAATATTAATAAGAGCATGGCCTTATTCAAATTAGGTGCTGAGCGCTCCACTAGTTAAAATGTCCAGAAACTCTGTTACCATCTCTTTGAGTTGACATGAAAATGACAGTGGCAAGAAAATTGTATAGAGCCGTTGAGCCGTGTCAGGCAAAATTAATCTTTAGACTAAACTGACCTTAATATATTATCTACTCTCAATGATGAAAAGAGTTTTTTGATAACACGTAGGGTAACGAAATAGGGCTTTTGTTTATTTAAAAACGATTGTATTTATTTTGTCTTCTTTATTATGAAGTTTCTTTTGTGATCTGTAAGTTTATTTAGAACAAATTGATGAGGGCAATAACATTTTATAAAAAAGAAAGTTTTTAGTCCTGAGTCGTATGAGCCGAGTCGTGCAGTGGTGGTAGTATTAACCCCGTCTTCTAAAGGTCACGAGTTTGACTCCACGTGTAACCTATTTTCTTTTTGAAAAGGTTGCGCAACCCTTGTATTGTTTGAGAACCCAAAGTGCTTTCAAACGATGAATAAATACTTATAAACATGGTATAAATGCTAGCCAAGCCTACTCAACCTAGAAACAAGCCCAGGAAATCTACTCTTGAAAACGATAAACGATGTTTCGTACTGTCGTTTTGTGTTACACTGCGGGGCCTCGGTAACCCATTTCAGAGTCAAACTGTCGCTGCCTGACACGCCGCGCAGTGTAACTCAAAACGAAACTTCGTTTATCGTTTTCAAGAGTAGATCTACTGACCTTAGTGTCCCGAAAAACTGGGAAGAAGGAACTGTTTTTTGTGTTATCCTGTTTACAAAATATTATAGCATGAAGCTACATTGAGTGATATAGAAATATCTACAAAAAAGATTTCGATTCCTGTAGTATAAACAAAAACATCCTTCGCTGTAACCGTTTCGGGGTTGAATTTCTGAAATTCCTTTCTTACAAAAAACACCTCTACACACCAAAACTAATATACCCTGAATAAATCAAGTCTCTTCGACCAGTAGCTAAGGCTGTGTGTTGTCTTTAGGTCAATCAGTCAATCAGTCAGTCAGGATTCTTATAATGGGGACCCGTCACAGTTTTTTCTATGAATGCAGTTTTATAGGCCTTGAGAAGCTAAAACATAAAATGCAAAAATTTTTTTTCTACGGCCAGAACTGACTAAGTTATGGGCAAAATACCGAACGAGATTCACTGACCGCGCGAACGGAAGCGATGACGTCACAATGGCCCAGCGCTAGCCGCCAAACCACTGCGCGCCCCGCGTTTCTGTTCGCGATACTCGTCCGACACGGAGCGTAACGTCACCAAGTGATTTGATTAGGTTTTTATTAGAAGGTTGTTATATTAATATAACAAATGAGTATTAGAAATAAGGTAGATATCGGTTTTGAGCAAGCGCAATCCGATAATCTACCTAAAGTTGATACCTTCATGGTATTTGATTATCTTAGTAATCATTTAAATTACACAAGCGCTGAAATTCATGGTTGGAAACTTCAGAGGTAAACAAATCTCATTATCAACCTAATCAGAATAACAGGATAATATGTAGGTAGGTACACATACTTGGACTAGCCTATAAAATACCTAAAAGTTTTAGGTTAGTCAGCCAGGGAAGTTGTGTTTGTTGTTGTAACTACCTACGCTGTTATTTTCAACATTGGTATGTAGATAAGTATGTAGAAACTTAAAGGTTTAAAGAAAAATATTATGTTGGTATAAAATAAATAAAATTAGACTTAAATACTTAATTTGACAGGAATGTACCTACCTAAGTTCTTTGGACACGTAATTTAGAGCTATGAATAAACGAAAGCGTTAGGTATGTTAAGTTTAAAATAAGCCCTAAGAATTTAAATTATATTTTGTCGTAGGTTATACCCAGATTTATTTAAAAATTATACAATAAATTCAAGGTCAGGAATACAATACAGGAATGCAATACTTCCTTCTTCAATCTAAGCATTCCTCCCACAAGCCTATACTTGACGTAGTTCTCCATATGACGACTGATGTGGCGCGGCTGGCGAATGTCCGCCTGCGACGCGGAGGTTGCGGGTTCGATTCCCGCCTTGGGATAAATGTTTGTACGATCTGCTAATATTTATTCCGGGTGTTCTGGGTGTTTTCTATGTATAATATAAAAAATATGTATGCATGTAATGTATTGTATTAAGTATATCAGTCATCTAGTACCCATAACATAAGCTCTGCTTAGCTTGGGGCTAGATGATGCTGTGTGGATTGTTCAGCATTATTATTATTATTATCAGCTTCCACCTAAAAATATAATAAATTCAGGAACATATTTTTTTCTTTTTTATTATATATCACTTTTGCCCGCAACTTCGTTCGCGCTTAGATTTACATAGGTAAGTACTTCTTTTTCATTCACTTTAGCTACAGTTTTATTACATGTATAGATAGATATCCTCATCCTCGAGGGTACGACGCCAGAGGCATGAAGCAGGAACGTGGTGGTACTGTTCTTTAAGAAAGGTGATAACACCCTTTTGAAGGAGAGTAGTTACTAATCGTCTCGCTCGTAGGCTAGACGACTTCCAGCCTCCCGAACAAGCCGGGTCCCGAAAAGGCTTCAGTACCATAGACCACATTCGATTCAGTCGAAACCTGGGCAGTGTTACGGTCACTCCAGCGGTGTCAAATTGACTATCGGTACATCGAAGTGTTGAAAGGCCTATATAGTAATGACTATCCGACTCCAGGACCAGAGTACAAATCCTATCCAGTTGCAAAAAGGAGTGAGACAGGGAGATGTAATTTCTCCGAAACTGTTCACGTCTGCACTGGAGGATATTTTCAAGCTCGTGTCCTGGAATAGGTATGGCATCAATATCAATGGCGAACCCTTAAGTCACCTTCGATTTGCCGACGATATAGTCATAATGGCGAAATCGCTGGAAGACCTAGAAACAATGCTTAGAGACCTCAATATTGTCTCCCAACAGGTGGGTCTTAAAATGAACATGAATAAGACGAAACTTATGTCAAATGCTCATGTCGCACCCGTACCGGTATATGTTGGAGGTCAGCCGACGAATCCAACTCGGATGGGCAGCGTTCGGGAAATTACGGCACATCTTCTCGTCACAGTTACCGCAAAGCCTCAAGACGAAAGTCTATAATCAGTGTGTGTTACCAGTGATGACTTATGGCACTGAGACGTGGTCGCTAACTATTGGTCTCATACACAAGCTTAAAGTCGCACAACGAGCTATGGAGAGAGCGATGCTGGGAGTTTCACTGCGAGGTAGAATCAGAAATGAGGAAATCCGTAGAAGAACCAAGGTCACCGACAGCTCTCAGAATCAGCAAGTTAAAGTGGGCAGGCCATAAAGCTCGTAGAACCGACAACCGTTGGGGAATAAAGGTTCTCGAATGGCGACCACAAACCGGAAGACGAAGCGTAGGACGTCCTCCTACCCGATGGACTGACGACATTGTTAGGACCGCGGGAAGTCGATGGATGGAAAGGGCTCAGAATCGTTCTTCCTGGAAACGTGTGGGGGAGGCCTATGTCCAGCAGTGGACTTCTACAGGCTGATGATGATGATGATGAGATAGATATAGGTATATTCCCCAAGACGGAAATATTCCTCTATATTCCCAAAATGATCCCCGATATCCCGGGAAACTTGTGGGATATTCCCGCATTGGGGAATATTACCGGGAACGGCACATTTTATTGTAGTTAGACCTGAGTACGACCCTGGTTTTAACCCGACTACCGAGGAAGGGTTATTAGAAACTTCACTACTTACATTTTTTATTATTTACTTACTCATTGAAATATACCTAGTAGGTACGACCCTGTATTTTTCTTTAACATTCGTAAACAAGCTTTACTAAGCTACCTACGCACCTGTTTACCACACGAGTAATGATTAAGGATCATTTTGATGTAAGTAGGTACCTCCATAATATACCAACTATTACTTACTTACATCAAAATGATCCTCGCAACTAAATCTTGAAGTTTGGCACGAAAGCGGAATTTTGTCATCCCTCTTCATGATAGTGCACCATTTTTTGCGCACTTTCCGGACCTTTGGCACATTGAAAAATAGTTTTTTAGGTGTACTAACTGAAGTATTAGTACACTTCGGTACTATACAGTACTTATAGTTCGGCATATTCACGTAAAAACCACAACACGATCCGCGCAGATCGAGTGAACTCTAACAAATGAATTGCGGAGAGCGCACCCGCGGGCGGAAAAGATATCGTGACGTCACATGAACTATTCGGCCGCCCCGCGGTTGACTGGTACAAAATGTGTAATATCTTCGCAACCAATGGAACGATTTCAATGATTTAAAAAGTATCGTACCTAAACGAGTAAAAGGAACACCATTACATAGATAATATATGCATTTTCCGACTTGGTACGGGAGCTCATTGGTATAGATTTCATTTATCCCAGGATTCGAACATGCACTTAGTTGCCCGCTACTCTACAGAAGTCGTCTGTAATAATATTATCACAAAAAATATTCCCGCAGCATCAGTTATTTGTGGATTAAGTACAATGATTAATGGTGCTCGGATACCGTCAACCCCTAGCTAGAGCCAGGGGATGAAAACGATTTATTTAATTAAAAATAATGATCCACAAATCCGGCAAATAGCTGTTAGTAGTCGTAAACAAACGTTAACTTGTTTTTTTTTTGACTGATTGTTTTTCTACACCATTTGTAGAAACTTTGATGGTTTGTTTGTGAATTTTTATCATTCGTTTCGATCGATGTTTATTAACACTATAGTTGTCTGAATTGCCAAGCGGGGTACCGAACTTTTTCAATCATAGTTTGGTTAACTCGTCAGTGTGTGAGGATATTTGTGAACATTTTATGTGTTAGAAACCAACTCTGACTGAATAACAGTAGTAATGAAGTGTTCACGATAAAAAGAGATAAATTTACATAGGCAAGGGTAATAGGTACGTGGGCGGGTCTGGGTTTATCCATTAAATTGGATAAATGCAGGCCTTCCATATCCGCGCAGGGGGCGCGGTATGGAGGCGAATGGCCCTGAGGGAGAGCGTATCAGTCGTGATGGTCCTCAGGGCAAGTCTGGTGGTTGTCCTTCACGTGGTTGCCGCCTGTTATTGGTCTATTTCCTTCTGAAATAGACGTAACTGAAACCACCAGGCGCCTTCGTGGTCCTTTTGGGCCGCGTTGGTGGGGGGGATTAGAGGCTTCTCCGCGCGTCCTTTTGAAGTTAGCAAAAGGCGCAGCGGACGGAGAAGGAGGGAGTTTAGAGGAGGAGGTTTTTGTTTTTAACATTTTTGTATAATAATATTTGTAAATAAAAACTGGGTGATGTGTTATTATGTAAATAAAGTGTTGTAAATATGTTGTACTTTTGTACAATGTAAATTGGTGAAGTAAGTGATGTCGCTTGTCATTACTCAACGATGGTATGGCGGACTGGTCGGTGCTAACCCCATTGACTGGTTCGTCGGAGAGAGTTCGCCGTCTCTCCACCGGTACCCATGCTGCTTCCGTCAACCACCTCCCGTCAGGGCTCAGGGAGGTACGATGGTTGCGGCATGGCCCGAAGGGGCGTTGCCTTAGTTGGCCGGGCCCAGAGGAAGGAAAACCTTGACACAAAAACCCGTGAGAAAACACGTAAAAACCTGCAGATACCAGGGGACCTTTGCAGTATGTACCCTTTCTCGGCCACAGAGGGCACTGGTCGGGGTGACTGAATAAGTCCCTCATAATCGTGGGAACAGCTATGGAAAACTATACTGAAAAACCAAAAGATGATGTGGGCCGTTGTGGCCTGGTGGAGGACGATATTGGCGCGTTCGCGCGAGGTGGCGCTGAGATGGTGCGTGAAGAAATTCGAGCTCGGGTTGCAGCACGCAGTAATCGCTTCTCTATTTTAGAGAGCGACTGCGACGAAACGGAGTTGTCCGTCTCTGGGACAGTAAAAATGATGGAAAGAGACAGGAGTCCTGTAAATAAGAAGGGAGCGGCCCAAAAAACAAGGCCGCGTGACGCGACAGGTAAGTTCGTAACTCGTAAGGTGAAACCACGAGTGGTGGCAGAGAAACTGTCTGAATCAGACACTGAATGGAGCTTGGAAGCGGTGCCTTCCGAGACTGAGCCCTCTCGATTCTGGCGAAAGAGACCGGGCGAGTCTGAGTCGGACTCGGACGTCACTGTTACGGGAAGTATGGTGTCACGGAAAGTGACAAAGTCTGATAAGGGGAGAGGAATAGGTTGGCCGCCTACTGCTGGGCAGGCAGAAGCAAAAAAGTTGCTTAACGCCGCTCGGCGAGAAGAGTTCCTTTTAAACGCAGCCGATGAAGTGACGCAGGCCATGGAGAAGTCCAGGCGCACGAGAGTGACGCGCCCGACTTGCATGGCTGCACTTATGGCAGGAGAGGTTGATGACCAGCTGGCGTCATCTCTAAACAGGCAAGTCCTGGATTGCGTGAACGTTATCAAGACGGTGTCACGCAAGTCCAACAATTTGAGTGGTCCGTTTCAGAGATCGCTTAACGAGGCGACCCAATACATTGTGGAGGCCGTGGAAGTGCTTCGCAAGCGCTCCATCTCCGAGGAGACAGCAAAGTTGCAGACGGACAACACTCGCCTGCAGACCGAGCTTGCTGCTCTCCGCCAGGAGTTTGCGGAGCTAAGAGCTGAGCTGCGGCAGTCCCGACCGGCGACCGAGTCGCAAGAGCGAGCCCAGCAGCTGGATGTGCAGGAGCTGTCGCGCACGATCATGGTCCAAGTCGGGAGCATGCTGAGTGCTCGGCTTGAGGCAATTGAGGAGAGGCTCCTTCCGGAGGTTCGTCTGCGGCCCCCACTGGCTGCAGATAAAAACCGTGAGCGGAGGGCAAATACTGAGTATATGAGCATGGACTACATGGCAGCCTCTGCGAGTGTGCCTGTACCGAAGGCATCCGCATCGTCTGCGACCCCAGCCGGTCTTGTGCCGAAACCCCGCCAAGGCAAAAAGGGAAAGAGAAGCCTGGCGGCCGAAGAGGCGGTCGTGGCGCGGGAACCAATCCCGACGCCCTCCGCAGCCCCTCGGAGAGATGAGGCGTGGAGCACAGTCAAAGTCAAAGTCAAAGTCAAAAATCATTTATTCAGTAATATCCGCAGGGATCATCTTGAAACGTCTTAAATCTAGGTGAATCTAAGCGCCAGTTCCTCGCGACCAAGCCTAGAAGTCGTTGGAAGGGGCTCCAAACAGGTAGCAAAGCGGACGGTGGCACAAACGGCCGCCGCTGCTCCGGCACCCGGTGCCCCTGAGCCGAAGAAGGTGACCCAGCCCAAGTCTACACGGCCCGCACAGCGAAAGCTAAGGTCCCCTCGCTCGTCAGTAGTTGTATTGACACTGCAACCAGAGGCGGTAGAGAAAGGCATCACCTATAGCCAGGTTCTCACAGATGCCAGAGAGCGCATAGACTTGACGGCGTTGGGCATCAACAGTGTCAAGTTCCGGACAGTCGCCACTGGCGCCCGACTATTGGAGGTGGCTGGTGCTGGAGCTGAAAGCGCAGAAAAAGCGAACTCCTTGGCTGACAAGCTTAGGGAGTCGCTCAGTGGAGCCCTTGTTCGAGTCTCTCGACCCGAAAAGTGTGTAGAGTTGCGTCTCTCGGGTCTAGATGACTCATCAACTAAGGAGGATGTGGCGGCAGCTATTGCTAAGGTGGGTGGTTGTACCGTAGACTCTGTCAAGGTTGGGGATATTGTACGGCCCCCAGGGCGCGAAGGAACAGTTTGGCTGCGGTGCCCCATTGACGCAGCGAAAAAAGCTACAGCCGCAGGAGTGCTGGTTAACTGGGTCTCAGTTAAGACTAAAATACTGGAGGACAGACCCCTGCGGTGCTACCGATGCCTAGAAGCCGGACACGTGGGAGTAAAATGTCCATGTTCCGAGGACCGCAGCATACTCTGCTTCCGCTGTGGCAACGCCGGACACAAGGCGAAGGAGTGTGAGGCCGAGCAACACTGCCCGGTTTGTGAAGCTGCTGGCAAGAAGGCAGATCACCGCGTTGGAGCCAAAGCCTGCAAAGGCTCGTCCCCTAACAAGGGAAACAGGGGAAGAAATACGATTAGCGGAGGCGTTTCAGCCCCCTCGCAGTCGTCTACGCGCCCAGAAGCGCGAGAGGAGGATCGCATGGACTCCAATTAGGATGGCCATGCAATTCCTGCAGGCGAACATCAACCACTCCGCCAGGGCTCAGGATCTCCTGCTCCAGAGCCTGGCGGAGTGGTCGACACAAATAGCAGTGGTTGCTGAACCCTATCTAGTCCCTGTTCGGGATAACTGGGTGGGAGACCGGGAGGACTCAGTGGCTATCATCACACAATCGTCTCTGCCTTTTGAAAAAGTAGCGAAAGGACGGGGTTGCGTGCTGGCTATGTTGGGCAGCAACTGTGGCGTCGCGGTAATCGGGGTCTATTTTTCTCCAAATCGTAGCATGGTCGAGTTCGAACAATTACTTGCCGAGGTTGGTGTTCTGGCTGGAGCAGTAAGACCTAGTCCCATTTTGGTTGCTGGGGATTTCAACGCCAAGTCAACGGCGTGGGGATCCCCAGCAACTAATGCACGAGGAAGAGTCCTGGAAGAGTGGGCAGCGTCGCTAGGGCTCTTGATCATAAACAGGGGCGCCGAGAACACGTGTGTGCGACACAACGGTGGGTCCATAGTGGATTTAACGTTCGCTTCGCCCACCGTTGCGTGCCATGTTCTTGATTGGAGAGTTGAAACGAACGTAGAGACGCTGTCAGATCATCGATACATTCGATTCAGCGTCTCTACGTCCTCAAGGCAGGCTCAGTCCCCACCAACTAGTGGTCCACGGTGGTCAGTAAGGGCGTTGGATAGGGAGCTTGCAACTGAAGCGGCCATTGTGGAGTCTTGGGTGGCAAGCCCGGATATGGGGGATGTAGATGCTGCGGCAGAGAGACTAGGAGAGTCACTTGCGCGCGTCTGCGACGCTTCCATGCCCCGGGTTAAGACGTCATCGCCCCCGCGGCGACGTATGTATTGGTGGAGGCCAGAACTCCAGCAACTGAGGAGGGCCTGCGTCTCCACGCGGCGTTTTTACACCCGTTCCCGACGTTGGAGGGTGCGAGATGAGGAGGAAGAGCGTGAACGCTATGCCAACTATAGTGCTGCCTGTAAAGAGTTACAGGTAGCCATTAAGGAGGCGAAAGAGTTGGCGTGGCGTGAGTGGCTGGAGTCTCTCGATCGTGATCCCTGGGGGCGCCCTTATAAATCGGTGTCGGGCAAACTTCGCCCATGGGCTCCCCCACTCACTACAACTCTCGAGCCGCAACTTGTGGAGCGGGTAGTGTCTGGACTTTTTCCCCAGCGGGAGGCGTGGTGCCCGCCTTTCATGGCAACCCAGCTAGAGTTGTCCGATCGGGTTGAAGAAGAGGTTCTACCAGTCGGTGAAGTTGAATTCAAGGTGGCGGTATCAAAGCTCCGGTCTAAGAACGCAGCCCCCGGGCCTGATGGCGTTCCAGGTCGTGTCTTAGCCCATGCGGCGAGGGAGCTCGCGGGGAGTATAAGGGCACTCTTCTCAGCGTGTCTAACGCAGGGCCATTTCCCGCAATGCTGGAAGCGCGGGAAATTGGTTCTGTTAAGGAAGATTGGGCGCCCAGCTGACTCCCCGTCTGCATATCGTCCAATTGTACTGCTTGGCGAGACTAGTAAGCTGTTCGAGCGAATACTCGCTGCTCGTCTCGTCCAGCACTTAACTGGTGTAGGCCCAAATCTTAGTGACGGGCAGTTTGGATTTCGCCACGGGCGGTCAACTGTGGATGCTATTGTTAGGGTGCGTACTTTTGCGGAGGAGGCTGTCTCGCAGGGTGAGGTGTTGTTGGCAGTGTCGTTAGATATTGCAAATGCTTTTAACACCCTGCCTTGGGAGACCATATCGGAAGCTCTCAGATATCATGGTGTGCCTCGATATCTGAGAAACTGCGTAGCGAGTTACTTTGCTAACCGGGCCGTAATTTACCCAGCCCAGGAAGGCAGATGGAAAGAATGGAGGATGTCGTGCGGTGTTCCACAGGGATCGGTCTTAGGGCCGCTTCTGTGGAACATCGGATATGACTATGTGCTCCGCGGGCAAAATTTGGGGGGGATCAACGTAGTATGCTACGCTGATGACACCCTCGTTACAGCCCGTGGTAAGACATTTAGGGAGGCAGCTATCCTAGCCACGGCTGGAGTTGCCCAAGTAGTTAGAAGAGTCAGAGCACTTGGGCTTGAGGTGGCTCTGGAAAAGTCTGAGGCCCTCGTCTTTCACGGGCCTCGGAAGGCTCCACCGAGGGGTCAAAGTGTTGTTGTAGGTGGAACCTCTATCGCCATCGAGTCAACAATGCGATACCTGGGCCTTGTTCTCGATGGTCGATGGAGGTTTGAAGAACATTTCCGGCGACTAGCTCCGAAGCTAATAGCTTTTGCCGGAGTGCTCGGGCGTTTGCTCCCAAATATAGGAGGGCCAAGCGTGACGTGCCGACGTCTTTTCGCTGGCGTGGTGCGCTCCAAGGCACTGTACGGAGCACCTGTATGGGCAGATGCCCTAAACGCGCCGAACCAGACCCTGCTGCGACGTCCACAGCGGGTCATCGCGATAAGGGCGGCCCGGGCGTACCACACCGTCTCTTTTGAGGCGGCCTGCCTGCTGGCTAGTGCACCACCGTGGGACCTCGAGGCCGCGGTATTAGCGGAGGTGTACTGGCGCAGCGCGGAGGTCAAAAATAATGGAGGATGGCCAATGCCTGAAGAGATAAAATATTGGAGAGAGCAGGGTCGTGAAGATCTCTTCAGACATTGGTCAGAAAGGATGGAGTCCCCGGTTGCTAGCCGGGATGTTGTGGCTGCCTTTCGGCCCGTTCTACAAGAGTGGGTCGATCGTCGGCATGGCGCTCCGACGTTCCGCTTGGCGCAGATTCTCTCTGGGCATGGCTGCTTCGGGAGGTATCTGTGCCGAGTGGCGCGGCGGGAGCCAACAATGGTGTGCCACCATTGTGGGGCAGAAGAGGACACGGCGCAACACACCCGCACCGAGTGTCCTGCTTGGGCAGCACCGCGAGCCGAAATGGTGGCACTGATAGGTGAAGATTTGTCGCTCTCGGCCATGGTGAAGGCTATGACTGAGAGCGACGAAAAGTGGAAAGCGGTCGCCACCTTTGCGGAGGTGGTGATGCGGGTGAAGGAGACGGCAGAGAGAGACCGAGAGGACGATGTCCTTTCGGACCCTATGCGCCGAAGGAGACCAGGGCGCAGGCGGCTGGCATTTGCCGGCCGCATGTTACCTTGACTGGGGGCCTTTAGGTAACAGATCGGGGGATCTGTTACCTGACCTAAGAGGTCCCGAGCTGTAAGGCATCTCGACCTGTGTTCCGAGGTGCCTTAAGCGGAGTAAAAGGGGGCGTTGCAAAGACTCCCCCCTTTAGAGAAGAGCCCAAACGGGCAACCGCTGTGGAAGCTGTGGAGGCGCAAAGCGATCCCATGGCTTCCTCACTCTTGCGGAGTGGAGGAACACCCCAGGTTTTTAGTGGGTACACTGCCTTTGTCAAGGCGGGACTCCCACATAACCATCGGTCCCCCCGGGCTGATGGTACCTATAAAAGGTTTTCCTGGGTGAACAAAAAAAAAAAAAAAAAAAAAGGGTAATAGGTACGTTAAACAAAAAACACATAATTAGAATTCAAAGCCAAAAAACATTTATTCAGTAATATCCATCATTAAGAACTGTTTAAGGTTTTAGATGGATCTAAGCAGAATCTAAGATCTGAATAAATGCTTCTTGACTTTGAATTTGAGTTCCTCGAGACTAAACATAGAAGAATCTAGAAGAATAGACAAGAACCTTACGGTTTGGCTCTTACCATTTGTTTTGGGTGATCCTTTTACTGAATAATAATGTAAATATTGAAGATCGAAAGGTGCCATTCTAACTTGTTAAGACGAACGCAGAAAGAAAACATGTAGGTGAAGGTTATTATGCCAAGAGTGTACCATAATCATATTGGAAGACGAAGAAGGCCATGGTGAAGATTGAGTACAAATTTTTGGAGCATTCGTAATATGATGTTTTGTTTATTTGATGTTGATGTACCTCACCTTATTTAATTTTATAATCTCTGTGTTGTTTTGGGTCGCATTTACTGGTATTGTACACCGGCGGAGATATGAATGTCGAGCGTTTATTACGTAGTTCTTCAAACACTACTCATTTAGTTTTGTGTCATAGACACCTAAGTAGACTATAGCAATAATACAAAGCTGTCTGGTAAATGAATACCTACAGTATTTATTGACCAAGCGAGCGAAGTATCTCATTTTCGAGATTGACGAAAAATTCTTTATCTAGGAAATTACATGCTTTTGAGGCTTAACACCTGTATGCCAAAAAAACCACTTAGCTTCTACCACACGCACTACCCAGTGTCCACCAATTTGAGGTATACTGTTGTTAAGCCTCATGTGCCTGTAATTTCACCAGCACCCACTTCAAACACAGCAATGCGAGCATTACTGCTTGGCGGCAGAAATAGGTACGGAGAGTACTTCCCCGGACGAGCTCTTTCACAAAGAGCCTTCTGATCATAGAATACTTTTATATAAACTAAAATAATAATTCTGATTCATTATTCCTTCCCTCTAATGTGACAAAAATATGCCATTACGCCAAAGTGAAAAGATGAGAGAATCTTACACATTTTACCAGTACTTACAGTTTTGTATTATTGAATCAATGTTCCTTGCCTACATTAGACCCGTAATGTATTCCAACGGGTAACACACAGGCTTGTCCGGATGCGAGCAAATTGTACCAAATGTGTTAGATAAGTGGAATTTATGTGTAATGAAATCGACTTGTGACCTTTGTATCTGTATGTTTGTTTCGATGTGGTGAGATAGGCTTTAATTTATGGAGGTTGTGTTTGTGAGGATTGACCAGATAATGTGCGTCACTGTTGATTAATTTGCGTGCCTACTTCATTTTATCAGTATTTACGAGTATTTTTTATGATTAACGAGTTTCCAACAGAAAGATTAAAAATTGTGAAAAACGAGGCTTTATTGAAATGGAGATTTATTTTCGAGTACTTGAATAGATTTTGATAAATCTCTACGCATCAAGACTAAATTACACTGAAAACTTCAATTCTCTACGACCAGTGGTTTAGACAATGATTCTTATATTGCTATACAGAAGATTTAGCAATATTAAGTATATAACTCACAATCCTAAAAGGTTTGCAGTACAACAGATTACTACCTAATGTTGAAGTAAAAGTTAGGCGTCTCAGAATAAAGAGAAATGTTCGCTTTAAGGTGTAATGGCTAACAGCACTCCGCTCTATGCCATAATGACCTCCATTTCCGTTATAAATGAAAACAAGTGTGCACACCGAGACACTTCCTAATGACATTATTAAGCCACGTTACCTTCACGGTAGATTATATAGAACATCATTAATAAATTATAATAATAAATATTTGGTTGTTTTTTTTTCACGACGTCCGCGCAGCATACCATCACGGAGATGGCGTGACGAGTTAGATGTACATCTTCCAGACTGGTCCAACTTGGCAAGGGACCGAGAAAGTTGGAAAAAAGGTAGGGAGGCCTTTGCCCAGCAGTGGGACAGTAGAGGCTAAAAATAAAAGAAATAAAATAATAAATATTTGTGGACATTTTTACACAACATCATAGCTTCAAACAAATCAAAGCTTGTATTATGAGAACTAGATAACTGATAGAAGTTTTTTTGTAAATACTTAATATACAATATAACACCAAGGCAGAGAACAAACATTTATGTTCATCTCACAATTGTTTGTCCTCGGTGAGAATCGAACCCACCACCTACGGTACTATGCTAACTAACATCACCTATATCAAAGCATTAGGTACCTCACAAGTCAAGATTGTTATGAACGTGCCCTACGATGCACTGCTCTATGTTTATTAAGTTAAGGTATATATATAATATGTTAAGCATATGTGCCTGTAATATCACTGGCACCCACACTCTTTAAACCGTAATGTAATTGGTGTGTAACCGTTTTAGTTAAATGTAAATAAATAAATAATAAATAAAACCGGAACTCAGGAAGCTGTTGGCGGTAGAAACAGGTATGGTGGGAGTACTTCCCCGGACGAGCCCTTTACTAAAAGCTCTACTGCTACCTTGTAACTTATCCTAGTACATAAGACAAGTCATGTTTTAATTTACCAATATATTATCATGGATGAATTTTGTTGAAATTCATGTTCACATACCGTGGTGGTTAAAAGCAAAGTTTAGAACAAAAGTTTGTTTTGTTAACTTTGATAAAAACAAGGTATTTATATACCTTGTAGACTAATACCCTCAAGGCAGAATCACATTATATCAGCGCTGCGTGTCGTGACGCGTAGGCTATTGGTTATTTAGATGTATAGAAGTGTTTACCCTAGAGCAGACGTAGGTCTGCTTTCTTTGTCTCTGTCTGTCCCATACAAAATGTCTGAGATAGTTGATGAGAGCCCCCCACACGGGGAAAATATGAAAAAATTATTTGCGTTGTTAAAAAAATTATTAAAGTTGTTCAATTACTTAGTTTATTTGTTTTTATAGTGTTTACCTGCACTTAAGGAAATCACAAAAAAAAAAAAAAAATCGAGGAAAATATTTTTTGGGATAATATAAAAATCTTTGTTCAATTACTTTTTTTTTATTTAATATGTGTATTATGTGATTCTGCCTCTCATGAGGGTTTAGACTGTACTCTTCGCTTAGTTAGCCCCGAAATTGGGAATGGTTCATACATAAATAGAGATACAAAAGTATAATGGATAGCCTGTCGCAAGCGAAGTTGACTCAATACTGTTCAATAGGTTCACACTACTACCTGTACTGTGCTTATTTTTCTTACTAAATACTTGATCAATATAATGCCTTCAAAGTAAAAAAAGTACCTGTAGGAGGCACCTTTAATTTTTGGGGCTGATCGTTTACATCCTGTATTGAATGATGATGATGATATTTTATTTATAAATCGTTGTTGTTACACTGATATTTCTGTTGCTTTTATCTACCTGTTGCCAGCCGCGATAATTTTTCAACTGTAAAAATATTTCAACCGGTGCGGCGCTTGTACAATAATGTCATGCCATATTTTTAGGCCAGTTTTAAGCCCTGTATTTTCATAGTGAGGATTAAAGACTAACAGATTGCTGACGATTTTTTAAATTAAAAGTAGACTATGTTTTCTACCTGTTTGGACATTGGTATGTTTTATTTATAGCCTTAATTTTAAGTAAGAATTAATTATGCATGTTCAGTTCACACAGTCGCTGTAGCCGAAATCGGCCAGGACACATCATCATCATCAGCATCATCATCGTCATCATCATGTTTTATTTAGGCTGTAGCTTTGGTCTAGTGGCCGCGGTGTTCGTGAACTTGGAGAAGTTCACTCCTGGAAATGTCCGGGAGTGAACTTCTCCACCTCTTCTTACTTCTTATACGCCTCACCGAAAGGTTATAAAAGGTCATTTGACGACTAACCTCAAAGCTCAGTTAGTAGTAGCCATGCCATGCCATGCCTTCTATGCTGTAGCTGGTTGGTTCGATTCCCACGGAGGACAAACATTGGTGTGATGAACAAAGATTTTCGGTCTGTCTGGATGTTATATTGTATTGTATGTATGTATTTACAAAAACCCTACATAAGTATTCTATCAGTCATCTAGTTCCTATTGCACAAGCTAAGCTTAGTTTGGTATCATTGTTGGTATTAAATTTGATTATAGAGAGGGTTCTTTTCTGTGCCGAAACCACCACAGTCAGAGGCAAAGCCATATTTAAAGATAGAAAGAAAAAAATAGAAACTGCATTACGACTTTAATTCCCAGGCACGGTAGCTATCCCTTCAGATCTCTTAGAGCAAAGAACCCACTCGAGTTTCTCCGAGGATATCAGAGAGTCAGAGGTATATCTAGATATTGCATTTGGTACAAACCCACATTTTGCAGTAGATGGTTCCCATACGTAACAGCATGCAAGCCCATCGCCGCTGCTAGAATATTAACTGGTTTCTTTGCGATGATTTCCTTCGCCGTTTGAGAGGACTGTCATTGCGCACATACATTTTTCGAACAGAAAAACTTATTGGAGCGCAACCGGAATCGAACTCACAACCTTAGGATCAGAAGACGCGGTTATTTGTACTAGACCACCGCTGCTCTTGGTGTTTTGAAATATATACTAGGCATAGTACTAACAGGCTTCAACGAAAAACAAAAGGACCGATAGAAATTGCATTTCTACGTCCTTCCGCTATAAAATATTTACACTCCCCCATAACGGACTTCTAATCTTTTTCAGATGGCGGCGCTGAACATAAAGCAAAGCTAGATAAGGATTTATGTTGTAATAAAATTTTTGTTGGAATGGATCCAGCCGTCGATTCTATTTGCACGCGAGGTGCAAAGATCCACAATTGCGGGTCTTCGATTTGGTTGGATGCAGTTTCATATGCGGTGCTTATTGGCTTGAAAAAGTTTAAGTGGTTAGTTATGAAAATGCTCAAGGCCAAAGTTTATTGTCAATCAATTATCAGTGATGACGGAACTAAGACGTGGTCGATAACAAAGCTGAAAGTTGCACAATGGGCTATGGTAATACGAACGAAGGATATTTGATTTTGTGAACAATTTGAACTGTCCCAATAAAATCCGATTATCCGAAGAGTGCAGGTAATAGGGGGATCGCTTAAGCAAACGAGCCGTTCGTTTTAAGGCTTTACGGGGTTTACTTAAACAGGCTTTGGTGAGGCATTAACCGGAGACATTTTGAACGTCGAGCTCAAGTGTTGAGCTCAAAAACGGCTTAGTTTCTGTCTAGATAGAAAAGACGTTCTACCAACACAATGAAACAAAACTTCATTATCATCATCATGAGCCTAAAGAAGAAAGAAAGTCAAAGTACAAAGTCTAATGCTGGATCTATGTCAACTTTATGTCATATAACAAGATGTTCTGTGACTTCATAAAGATAAATGTGAGTACCTGGTTTGTAAAAAGGGAATTAATTATTTATTATTATAAATAATATACAACTAAATCTAATCTGAGACAGAACAGCCGTCACAGCTCAGTGGTAGTTGCTCAGATTCTGCGCTGTAGGTTGCAGGTTCAATCCCCACTGAGAGCAAACATTTGTGTTATGGACACATACTTGTTCTCTATCTGGGTGTTGTATTATATTCATTTGTTGGTTCCCATTGTGCAAACTTAATTTGATAAGTTTGGGGCTTCATAGCGTTGTGTCAAAGGTATGTCAGTTTGACAACTGTCACAGCTCAGTTCGTAGTATCCCTGCTTTCTGCGCTGTAGGTGGTGGGTTCGATCCCCACCGAGAACAAACATTTGTGTGTGATGACCACGATATGTTTGTTCTGTCTGGATGTTATATTGTATTCCATGTAGGTGTTTACATTTGTATCTGATTCCCATTAAAAGCTTAATTTGCTTAGTTTGGGGCTTGATGGTGCTGAGTCAAATGTATGTTAGTAGTTATTTAAAACTACGTAATCAATTTATTCACAAAACATCAAAAAGGTAGGTTGTAGCACTTTGAGGAAAAGGGTTCGTAAACAGTCGTTTTTACCAGTACAACCTGGGAGGTGATTATCGAAAATTGCTGTAATTCAAGGTTATAGTCGCATTATCGTTAGTATAATCAGGGAACAGCTGTTTCGACACGACTCACTGCTTACGGCCTCGGTAAAATTTCAAAGCTCATCAAATTGCTTGTGAAAGCTGAAAATGTGTAGTATTAAGCTGTTCTTTTTCTTCGCGGCCATGAGCTTGCAACCTCTCACAGAATAACTTTTTTTTTTTAACCTACTGTGTCCCACTGCTGGGCAAAGGTCTCCCTAAAATCCTACACTGGTCCCAGTCTTTGGCGGTCTCCCACCAATCTTTTTGTGGGATAATATAATAATAACTATAATATAATAATAACACAGAATAACTATAATAGCAAAATGTGAGTATGTGCCAAACGTAACATTCGAACGAGCCCCTGATAAGACTGAGATCCCTATAATAAGACCCTGATAATGAACTTGTATATTATGTAATTTTTTTTTTGTTCGTTGTGGTGTACAATAAAGAGTTTTCTATCTATCTATCTATCTAAGATTAAATATGCTCAAAGAATCTTGAGTCAGTTACAAATAAGTAATAAGAATCTCAGGGGTTGGGGATTACAGTCGTTGGCTGTATAAAATGATACAAGCTATGTTTATTTGGGACTAGATGGTATTGTGTAAAAATGTCCATAAATATTTAATGGTAATCAAGTTGCATTCAGAATCAGCATCTTGAAGTGACAATGGGCAGGCCATATAGCTCGTAGAACCGACAACCGCTGGGGAGTAAAGGATCTCGAATGGCGACTACGAACCGGAACAAGAAGCGTAGGAGGTCCTTTTACCTGATAGATTGATGACGTTGTTAGGACCGCGGGAAGTTGATGGATGGAAAAGGCTGAGAATTGTTCTTCCTGGAAATGTGTGGGGTAGGCCTATGTCCTGCATCGGACTTCCACGGGCTTTTGATGATGATGATGATGATGAATCAAGTTAAGATTTATACATTACTGGTTAGCTAATATATAACTTAACCTTTCAACCTTTATCTGCTAAGCTTACTGTAAATCATAAACATCCTGTTTGACATTTAAATTATTTACTTACGCAAAAGCCTTACAACTTCAAACGGATTAAAGACTTATGGCCTTACTTATAAAAATTATGCCAAAAGATAAACAAAGCTTAAACTATTGCCATCTCTTACCAATCGAAAATGATAAACAACATCAGATCAATATTAAGCACTATTTTTTATAATTAAAATATTATTAAATTGTGGCACCTTCATGATAAATGGGTCTGAATTTATTCATTCGAAAATACCTGCAAATATAGATCTTTATATTAAAAAATATTTTATCCCTCGATCTTTCGAAAAAAATAATACTTAACTGAAAAAATTCTTAGAAAAGAGATACTTTTAATATTTTTTGTACATATTTGCGTCGCCCACACATTCTTACGGATGAATGGTATAAATAGTGTGGGACGTTTGCACAGAATCTGAATCAAAAATACCTGGGTAGGTATTTTTTACATTATACTTGGAAATTGATATTTTTTCCATTGAAAACAAGACGCAAAATAAAAATTCGCTCATTCGTGTTTTAGATAAGTATAGGTACCTACTGCAATACCACGATACAAAGTGCTCTTTAAGCTTTACGAAAATCTTCAGCCGGTCGAATGATGAATGATGAGGTGAGTGCAGGAACATCGGTTGTTACCAGCCGTCGGAGGGCCCTACATTCCCTCCTACTCTTTCTACCGAGTGCAAGGGATACGTAAGGGTCGTGAAAACTAGCAACTCGACCCAAAGTAACTAACCACGATATTTATATTTAAATATTTCCTAAGATTAGTCTTTTTCCTGTTTGTCATTACTTAGTAAAAAGAGATAGCAGTAGCTTAAACATTGTTAGAGTTGTATCAATATTTATTTATTTATTTTTATTTATTTATTTAACAGAAAAAATAGCAGTACAATTTTACCAGTAGTAGCTGAAAACCCCAAGAAAGGTTTGACTTAGCTACTAGGTTCTCGATTACTATAGTATCTATATAATAAACTATTATCTATTCTAAAGCAGTGTATTAGTAGGTACCATCGACTATGAAGAGTAGAAAACCACGGAATAAACAAGGAAAACTGAAAATCATTGTAATTTGATGTGGCAGTGTAACTTGCAAGAGATTTGATATGAGAAGAAA
This sequence comes from Electrophaes corylata, assembly GCA_947095575.1. Taxonomy (NCBI): domain Eukaryota; kingdom Metazoa; phylum Arthropoda; class Insecta; order Lepidoptera; family Geometridae; genus Electrophaes; species Electrophaes corylata. Next base: position 7,736,008 of record OX352711.1, on the reverse strand, counting down.
TGAGGAAAAATGTAGCCTTTTCGGATAAAGTTGGTGAAACAATGAAATACTAAGTGAACAAGCAATGACAGTCGTCACAGCTTAGTTCTTAGTAACTCTGCTTTTTGCGCTATAGGTAGTGGGTTCGATCCCCACCGAGAACAAATATTTGCGTGACGAACATAAATGTTTATTCTGCGTCTGGGTGTTATATTGTATTCGAAGTACGTATTTAAAAAAAAATGTATTAGTCATCTGGTTCCACCATGCACGTGTCTACGAACACAGCTTGAATGTGGCTTTCACCGGATTGTTTAAGTCTTCTTTGTATTCATTTAATTTTCACGGCGAATTGGTAGATAAAATGGAATTATTTGCATACATTTCATGGCTAGCAACGTATCAGGCAGTGAAAAGGAATCTAAGCATTCTGTTAGGTAATATAAATAAATATTTAATGTAATATTGTATTTTTTGTATATCACGGCGTTGTGGTATTTGGTTTGGTTTTGGTTTGCTATTATTATTGAATAAATAATACACAGATACTGCAGTTTTACATACAGAAAATCGTTTTTACAACCCAAGAACACCCTTGTTCGCATATTCGTTTGTTTTTGCAGAGGTCTAACTGTCGCGGGGAAAAATGGTCGAGTCAGGTCACGAGGTCGCGAAGTGCAGATCGCTGTAGGCCGTTAACTTGAATGATTTCTGTGTAGTTTGTCCGTGATTTTTCTTTCATCTGACCCGACGAAAGTCGTTGCTTTTTCATGGGTTTCTGTAAGATCGATGCTGACACAAGTTCAAAGGTTGTGTTGTTAGGGCTACCGTATTGGATGTTTGTTTTATATGATACTAGCAAAACACGCGTGATTTTGTCTGCGACTTTGTCCGCGTGAATTTTGATGCAAACTTCAACCCCTGATTTACCTGTGTATGGATTGAATTTCTGGAATTTCTTTCTTACTCACCTCTACGAACCAAGATAGATATATCCTGAATTTAAAGTCTCTACGACCTATGCTTGAAGCTGTGCGTTGTCTATATATCAATCAGTCAGTTAATGGGGACAAAGATTCACATAGTAAATATCATCATCATTAACAGCCACGTCCACTGCCATGATAAAAAAAAACAGTTACGTAGATGACAAAAAACAGACAATATAGATACACAGTCTCGATAAACTACTAGATTTCTATCTAGTAGAAAGAATTAAGAAATTTGTAGACTAAGGTCACTAACTCTCAGAATCAGCAGGCTTAAGTAACAGTAGGCAAGCTATTATAATCGACAACCGCTGGGAAATAAGGGTTCTTGGATGGCGACTACGAACCGGAAGACAAAACATGTAAGATGTAACGTGTTTTTGACAAAGAACTAACAACTTAAAAACCCCTAATTCCTTAATCCCTAATGGCACCCTTGGGACACAGAAACAAGTCTTTCCACATCAAAGTATCTTAAACTAAACTTCTCAACCACACAACAAAGGTCTACATTTACAACTTCTCTATTTTAACAAAATTGTAAGTAAATTCGACAACTAGAGTAACTGCTAGTCCCGGAGGTCTACGCTGCTCAACAATAGACGAAGGTTCTTATTCGTGTACGTTATACTGCGCGGAAAAGTGGTACCCACTTCGCAGTCGAGTGTCGTTGCCGCGTTTGCCGCGCAGTGTACCTCAAAACGTCAATACAAACCGTTTATCGTTTTGCAGTGTAGTTCCTGTCCATCCCAAGTGTCGCATATCGTGCAAACATAGTAAAGTCGAAGGGAGTAGACACTTAATTAACTTTAAAGCTAGGTGGAAACTTGCTCTTATAAAGGGGGAGGGGTAAATAGGGTTGCTAGGCTCTGCCACACATCCCGTTATTCGACAAGGCGCGCTCGTACTAACCTGGACTACATATAAATAATGCACCAGTACTGCACTAACAGACATGTTAAAATAAACTTAGCAACAATATACGCAGTGCAATTCCACACCTTTCTTTACAGTGATATTTTTAATGAAATAAATTATATCCCCAAATCAATAAAGGAATTTAATTTACGACTGTCCCGTTTTGGATGCCTAAACGTGGATGTATTGATAGATAAAATTTGACATGAATTCTCGATAAAACGGGGGTTTGTCGAAAATGGTAGCGTTCGATAAATTGGAAAAGTTTTATAAAAAAGTAAAAGCTGTTTCTGTTGCCATCGCGGAAACATCGCAATTTATTAAAAAGATATTCTGGTATCCTACTTTTGATTACCCTCAATAAGCTCTCATTGGTAAGTATACTGAGGCTCTGTCAAATTCAAGTTTCGATCGTGTCACTTTCCAAATGATATTCTTAAAAACTGACATTTCAGACAGGCCCAATTTGGAAAATCAAATTTTAGTTTCAAACTCATCTCCGAAAAAACGGTGCCTCAGCCTGTGATGTGTACTTATTCGTGGTTCAATCTTAGAAGGTCCAATGAACGAAGGCTCTTTAGTAAGTGTATTGCAAAGTTCACTCCAACTTTTCTACTCCTGTGTCACGTCATGAAGTGAAGAAGTTATGTTCAAATGCGAATACATGCTATATCACTATTTTATGAAAAACAAACGGCAAGTAACCACTATGCCACTTTGTGGTCGAGCAGTGGTTCTGTGTTTTTGTTTAAAGGGTATGGTGGGAAGGAACCTGTATGTCTCAGGTTGATGTACGCAGAGCTATCGTAGCGCACGTTCCTGACGAACATGATTTACGAAGCAATACTTTGTTATAGGTGATGGTAACCACTCAACATCAGGTGTGTTGTCTACTTGTTCCCTCAGGTTGTTGTATAGGATATCAAGAATTTTTTATATTATCCCAAAAATTATTTTCCTCGAAGTTGGTATCGCATCTCCGTATCAAGGGGAAGGTCGTGGGTTCAAATCCCGCTCAAGGAAAATAATTTTTGGGATAATATAAAAATCTTTGCAATTTCCTTAAGTGCAGGTAAGCATTATAAAAAAAACAAATAAACTATCAACAAATTGTTTTATGTGTGTGCTGCGTTTTGTCTACTAATGGTGTCTTGAGACATTGCAAGCTTTCAATATGTGTTCCGATCGCGAAAGTTTAAAAAATATTCTTGTAAGTGTTGTTCGGAATACAAAAAAAATACAGTTTTTTAGATATAAACTTTATTACTTCGATGCACTAAGTACATGAGTTTTTGAGAGAGAGAGGGGGAGGGAACGAAAGACCGAATAAATTCAAAGACTCACTACAGCTAATAAAATATAAAATATCTCTTGTATTTCATAACCAGGTGTAATCTTTATTCATACCATCTCCGTGTGTGCATTCCGCCTAAAAATGAAAGCTATGTTCACATGAATACCCATTGCGATATATTTTAGGCTTTATTCACCGAGAGTGGGTGCAATGTGGCGTGTGAAGTGTTCTGGAACTTCGGCCCATATTGTTGTGCTCTTTATTAGATGTGTGTTGCTACAACTTCGTATTAGCCCACACAACGTCGTACCAATACGTATCTTATAAATTCAGGTGCGAATAGGCTTCTTCGAAATTCAAAATAAACAGACAGCGTATATCGTTTAGTAGAGTAGACACTCAGTTCCAATTTTAAAATATGTTATTTATTTTTTATGGAACAGTAATAAGTCGAGTCTTTATTTATGATTATTCTACTTACTTATTTTATTCTAAAATTTAAAGAACTTCTATCTTACAAAAAAACCCTGTAACTTTACAGTTTTATAGACTATGTACCTATGACTATATTAGGTACTCATGAAAAAACTTTTGCGTTTTTGTATACTTGTTTGTAACAAGCAAAAACATAAAATTAATAAAAATAAATTCGTTTTTCCAATAATGGATGAAATTTGATTTTATCCTCGCTCTGGTTCACTAGAATGATAGTTTTTTTGAGCACGAGGATAAAAATTATGTTATGCGATTCCACGCATGCATATTTAGTTGATGCTGTATTGGAGACGATACCTACCTACTTTCTTTTATTTATAACATTTTGTTTTGTTTTTCGTCGGTTTTAATGAAAAAGAAAATATCAGTGATGTTTATTTGGGTACGAAATTCATTATACAGGATGGTTTTTGAAAGGGCGGTGATGGACAAATCTGAAACCAAGCGAATTAAACAAAAGGTGTGAAAAGAGCCGTGCCCTCGATTTATAAGAAAACAATAAATACATATTTCGTTTTATTATAAACCTTTTACTTTTGACGGAAATACTGTACATTCTGTATTATTGAACAAATAAATCTTGTTGCTGATAAGGATTATTCTTTACGAACAAATTGCTAAACATGAAAGGATATAGCAAATTTTCACTATTTTATTATTTTTACACGGAAGAAAACTTACCTGCTATTCAACTTACTTCTTTCTTCTCTTTTACTTCTATCAAAAGTAAAAGATAAAAAAAAACTAAATATGCAGTTAATGTTTTCTTATAAATTGAGGGCAAGACTCCTTTCACGACTTTTCTTTAAATTGCGAGGTTTTGGACTTTTCCATCACCGTCCTTCTCAAAAAACCACCCTGTATAGAGTACCGTCTATTATTTTAAATTGTTGATGATCAAAGATCTCAAATAATAGACAGAAAGGATCAAACGGTCTGATCCTTTGTAAATAGCTTTTAAGAAGGATAATGCGGGAAAGGATAATAATATTGAAAACTTTTTACTATCTCTCATAGTTTTTCAGAGTCAATCACTGGAAAATAATGCACTATATAGTAAACTTAGGTACTTCATCATTACCTAAAATAAAAAATAACAGTACAGAGTCACTTTCATTTCACAACGCAGGTGTAGTTTTAGCCAATTATGAATCTTAAAATTGGTAACGGACGTTTTTATTTCACTTGACGTGTTACACACGAGAGCCTTTCCCACAAGACTGTAACTTTTTGAATGTACAAACTGTTGTATTTATCCATATTTTAAATCTAAAGTCAAACCAATAAGGCTTATTTTGCAGTGGCTTTCTAGCGAACGCGCCTCTGTAGCTGTTTTAAACTTTAGCTCAAATTGCAGGGCTAGTACAAGTTGGTAAAGAGACAGTTGTATCCGTTGGGTAAATGGTACCAGCACTTTGTACTTTAGTTTTGGTTTGTTCTTGAAAATGAAATCACATAGCGACTTAAACTAAACCGATGAAAATAAAATCTAGAAATACATTTAAGCAAACTTTTTGATAGGCTTCACAGCTCTGTTGGTAGTAGCTGTGTGCTATCGGTTGTAGGTTCAACCCCATCGCGAGCAAACATTTTTGTGTGATGAACAAAGACCCGGAATAAATATTTGTATATTTATTCCGGGTCTTCATATCATTTATCGTACAAACATTTATCCCAAGGCGGGAATCGAACCCGCAACCTCCTGCGTCGCAGACGGACACTCGCCCGCTGCGCCACATCGGTCGTCTTAGTACCAAGTCCTACTCGAGATTCTTTGAGGATGCTTAAGGGGGTTAGTCAGAGGTACGTTCAAATATTACATTTAGTACATAAGTGAGCCTAAAATTATAAAACCCAATATTTAGACACGGTGTCACCCATGCATCAAGTGATTTTTTCACAAAATAATTTTCAAAGCTTTTCATAGGTACCTACTTCGTTTTGTCCAAAAAGAAGTATTTTAATTGAACATGGTGCTGTGTAAAAGCTTTTAGAGAAAATAAAATGCGAGTTAAAACGGGAAATGCAGGCGAGTTTTATTTCTTTAGGATTCATTTACACACAAACCAGGCGTCAGAATAGGTTTTTTAATGAGTCAAAGAAACGAGATAATTTGGTGTGACTAGCGACTATCCAAATGGTGGACGGTAGTAGCGTTTACTAGATATTTATAGCCAAACTAACAAACAAAAGCCACGCTAATTTTGCTTTTCCATGCGAGTCAAATACTAGGAATCTCGCCGGAAAGTCAATTTCAATCCTTTGTGGTAAGAGTACTGACTGATCGACTATTGACATAGCGGGCTCTGGTAGAAAGGTGTCGTGTTCAGGAATTATATAGAAAGTCTGACACGAGATACCAAGCATGCGGCACAGCAAGCGACATCATAGTTAGTTAGTTTTATGGAATTTTTTTATGGATCGATGTTTATATTAGTAGTTATAAAGTAATTTATTGCCTGAAATAAATGATATAATACTACTATTTGCAAAAACGTAAGCGCTGTGGCTTACTCGTGAATTCTTGAGAAACAACGCTTAACGTGACCGGCTCGACTAAAGCCAACGGTGAAACGTAAATTAGAGCTAACGATTGCGAGGGAAAAGTGCTGTGTTTTTAGCGTTTGAATTGCCACGAGGGTATTACACACTTATGCATGCTATGGAAACATCATCGGATATCGAGAAGTAGGTACTAGTAATCTTGTATCTTCACTGAGAAAAATGAAAAGCGGAAAGTGCCGTTATTACGGCCGATTTTGTTCGTATGAAGGCGAAAAATCGACCAAACGTAACAACGAACAGAAACGCCTTATAAAGTAGTTCCGGTCGTTCTGTGTAAGTGTAATATAGACGGCATCATTTTGACGTATTCACTAAAATTTAATTAAATATTATATTTAATATTAAAAGGTAAAAACTAATGTTATTTTAAGTTCTGATGGGTAATTTTGGTGGTATTTTAACCATCATTACTTGAGGTCTTAGCACAAGTGTAAACAATTAAAATGAAAGTGTGTTATGAGGCATCCTGATTTGAACGAAAATGTTTCCCTTTGGTTTTGAAGAAAAACGCCATCTTTTTTTTCAAAACCGATGACGGCTGACTTTACTTTTTTTACCGACTAGACTTGACTAAAAATAATTTATTCACCCACCACTTGACATTGGCAAAATTGTCTGCAAGCCGGACAGATGCCACAAAAAAAAAAAAAAAAAAAGCGTTACAAACTTGCCCAGGGGATTCGTTTTCTGTCATCTTTGGAAGCAACATTGTATTTTCATTTTAATTGTTTTTCTAGTGTTATTTTAAGTTCTGATGGGTATGAGGCATCCTGATTTGAACGAAAATGTTTCCCTTTGGTTTTGAAGAAAAACGCCATCTTTTTCTTCAAAACCGATGACGGCTGACTTTACTTTTTTTTACCGACTCGACTTGACTAAAAAGAATTTATTCAACCCACTTGACATTGGCAAAATTGTCCACAAGACGGACAGATGCCACAAAAAAAAAAAAAAAAACTTGCCCAGCGTAATTATAATTCAACTTTTTTAACCTTAGGCTCAAATTCCATTTTTCTCCATGTTCTTGTTTTATTATATTAACTAGCAAAACGAAGTGAATGTTAAGTAATTTTTTTACAAACTCTTGCTGTACCCGTTTAGAAACGCATTTATAGGCATAATTCACTACTTGTCGCATAAATAGTTCCTCTACTCACCTTGACTTGAATTTTCAGTGTGATGGTGAGACAAGAGAAGTGAAGAGAGAGGTTGATAAAAGTGAGATTTTTTTATGTGTAAGTGTACACAATAATAATTGAGTAGTTAGTACTTAAACGTAAAACAGGAATAGAACAACACGAGTACATTGTGAATCTGGTTAGAACTTGTCATTAATAATTTTGGTATCCAAAGGTACCTTTAATGAACATTAATTTCACGGTATAATTAAGCTACAATGTTAACAATATAAATTAATTATGTCATAGATAGGGGAAGAACCGAGCCCCAAATTATATTCGGCAAGGTAGGTACTTTGTACCTAATCTGCATACCGTCTTGTAGTGGTTCACCATGGGGGTTTTCAGGGCCTCGCTTGGGGCGAAGGTTTGATTGCGTTAGGGACTACGGAAAAGGGTGTCATATGCTAGGATATTCATGTAAATAAATTGGCACGGATACGATTTGTTACGTGCTAGTGGGACGGTTCGATGTTGCCGTAATTCCTTTGCCTATTCTAAGGTTTAAGAATAATAATAAAAAATGTATTATTTTAGTATTGAAATGTAATTCAACATAGGTACATATTTTAAACTTACGTTTAAAAATGGTGTATTTTGGAAGAATGCTTCTTACAGGAAGTAAGGAAGTCTCCAGGAACGTGTAAAGTTACCCACAACAAGGTTTTATAAAATACCACTTGTCTGACAGTCAAATAGATTTAGAGTATTACGATTTGGCTGAAATTTCTATTTATCGACCAGCAATGTATTTCGTACAGCATTTTAAATAAAATAATAGGATACTTATGTTTATTTTATTATTATTGTATTATTATTTAATTTTATTATTATTATATTTATTGTATTATAGGTTGTTGAAAACACTAAAAAACAGACAGAAAGTGTCGATTTTTATTCGCATTAAAATTTTTTTTGTAATCAGAATCATGGTTTGAATGCTCAGTTTCAGTTTTCGGAAGTTGTCCTATGATACCCGGTATAATCCCACATTAATACAAACGCGCAGGTAGATAGATGATATAGATAATGATACTTTTCCGCAAATTCAGGAATAAGATGGAGATAATTTATCAAAGTCACCTCGCCTAAAAGGGAGGACCTTTAAGAAGCTGCGTGGATCGATCGCATACATACGCACAGTGTGATTGATTGCGATGCACGATGCTTGATTGATCGACTGATCTGAATTTGGAGGATGACTATCCTTTGACTATTCTGTTTTAAATTCCAAATTATTTAATTCGGAGTAACGAATGCCACTTCAGAACTTTTGAGATAATAGAGAAAATATTTTTCACCTAATGTTAAATGTTAAGTACAGTCAGCTGCACTAGAATGTATACAATTCGTAACTTACAATATGATTTTACAACGTTACAATTAATATTAACAGAGCAAAAACTCAAAAAATAAGTGACCTTATCAGCTAACCAAATTATTTTGTACTAAAAATTATTTATTATATTTACTTACATGCATAAAAAGTTGTGCCATTTAATTTTACAAATAGCAGTTATTTGAAGTCTTGAACACACAGCAAGAAATGAATAGCTTATCTAATGAATGGCTTCAGGCTTACACGGTACGAACACCTGCTTCTTTTGAACCAAGAAATTAAATAACCTTGAAGGGGACTAACACGTTATATTGCTCGATAATTATAATTAAAACTTTCAACCTGAGGGCAAACTCAACCCTTTTAGCTGCGGAACGTGAGAATAATAAAATTCAAGATGAATTAAACGAATAGGTGACAAAATGAGAACCGCTTTACTCTTGAGTCATCCAGTCCTGCTTTCCGATTTATCCGATCCACTTCTGCACTTTCTTTTTTTTCTTCATACACTTCTTCTATTTATGGCAATTCCAAAGATGACAGAAAATTAATAAATATGGAAATTGGGAACGCAACTATAGTGATAATAAAGTTCTTCATGGCTTGGCCTGAGGAACCTGCCTAGCGTCCAAGGACTGGCCTCACAACTCAATTAGTTGTAGCTGTATCTTCTGTGCTTTTAGTCGTGGGTTCGATCCCTACAGAGAACAAATATTTATGTGATGAACATAGATGTTTGATCTCTGTCTGGGTGTTCTATTGTACTTTAGGTATGTATTTATTAAAAAAACCGTATTTACGTAATCTATAAGTCGTTTGGTTCGCATAGTACAAGCCTCAAACCAAAGGCTAACTAAAAAAAAGGCCACAAATATAAAAAAAGTTAAGGACTATTAATCAATTTCAATATCAATTCACTCAAATAATCAATCTGCTTTTTCCAAATTTATTTTAATTGAACCGTAGATACTGACAAGTATTTTATTTTATGTTTTACGGCTTGGTAAGTAATTACTCTGTTACTAGATAACATTCAATTTGGCAATACGATAGCCCTGGAAGCTTTTAACATCCTTTTTAAGCATTAAAAGGTTTTTTACGCTTTTTTATAGAAGTGCTTAAGAACGTGCCTATTGCATAAATTCCAATAAATTTTCCCTATAAATTGTGGTACTCAACATGATGCTGTTATTTAGTTTTATTTCAAAAGTGTGTTTCAGGCAAAACATTTTTTTTCGAATAGACTAAGATGCTGGTATATTATTTATTTTTTTATTATATTTTTGCGGCTTTGGTATCACTGCGGCCATATGGCCTATTGTGATCGCCACTTGTTAAGGTATCACCCCTCATTAGGGCGTTCATAGTTCACCACTGAACCCTGCAGCTGTTAGGAACTGGAGGATTTTCTTGGGGGTGAGTTCTTGTAGCTCATCCGGGCACAGGGTATGTTTTCCCAGATGGATGCTTCAAGATGCTGGTATAATCACCTGGCGATTTCTGACAGCGTTACCGGACTACTGGCAAGCGCAGACAGGACTACTGACGAGCGCAGAAGAAAAAAACTGTAACAGTCCTACGACTGTAATTTCCAGGCACAGTAAATATCTCCCTTGTCTCTTAGAGTTTACTAAGTAGCACCGACTCGGGCGGTATATCCAAATATTAAACGTGGCACAAATCACCCACAATTTGCGTGGAGTTAGTACGTCAGGTTGCAAGCCCATCGTCACTGCTATAATACTAACTGGTTTCCTCACACTGTTTTGCTTCACCGTTTGAAAGCACTGGCATTACGCACATTAGATTTTCGAATAGAAAAATCCATTGGTGTACGACTGGATTCGAATCAACGACCTTAGAAGAAGGCAGATTTGCTCCCAGCATACTTTTTCATAATAAAATAGTATTTCAAACTATTATTATATCAACAAACAAGTACCTATTATTATTATATTCGTTGGCGAATTCGCTTCGTCTTGGTCTATTGCCAATGAACATTAAATAGTATGTACAGTCATTTAGAATAATAACAAGTACAGAAATCGAATTACTTTGGCATGGTCTTGTAAGCCTTGACTCTTAAGAAACTTGCGTTATCAAGAACCCTCCCATACATACATACTCGTACCTTACTCTCATACATACACACACATTACACCTCCAATACCATTTTTAAGTTTTAATTATATACTAGCTGAACCGGCGAACTTCGTACCGCCAATAAAAGTTGTCTGTACTCAAGATTTTCTTTCCTTGTAAACCTAGTTGTATGATTTTTATTGTCTGATAGATATCTATGTGGTGGTTTGAATAAATTTTTAGGGTTCCGTACCAAAAGGGTAAAACGGGACCCTATTACTAAGACTACGCTGTCTATTTGTGTGTCTGTCCGTCTATCACCAGGCTGTATCTCGTGAACCGTGATAGAGAGTTGAAATTTTCACAGGTGATGTCTTTCTGTTACCGCTATAACAAAATAAACTAAAAAACGGAATAAAATAAATATTTAAGGGAGCTCTCATACAGCAAAAGTGATTTTTTTGCAGTTTTTATTATAGATAATCATACGGAACCCTTCGTGCGCGAGTCAGACCCGAATTTTTTCTGTCTTAACTTAACCACAACTGACCAATCATGCGACAGTTCAACAACTGTCAACAAATTGATTGTCCGCTGCGGTTGCGGAGCGTCTGCGGTCTATTTGTGGTCTGTTTGACATACAAGTGTTCAATCTCAGAACTCGGTTACAAAATCTAAGCACAGCCCATACACAAGCCTAACAGCTTAGTAGCTGTTCTTCCTTCTGCGTTGTCGGTTTGATTTCCAACAAGAACAAATACTTGCGTGATGAACATGGACACTTCTAGGTTTTTTAAAAGGTTTAGTGAATGTATTAGGTATACTGTTTAATCAAGATGAAGTGTGAGAAATCTCTTATCTATTGCATAAACAAGTAAGGTCGATATAACTTTGTAGTAACTATTATCAAGGTTATGTGCTCAAGATTCAAAATCACACTCCGTGATAAGACCTTAATTTGAATATCTTTGATGACGTTAATGTGTTTGTTATCTTTGAATATCCGATATTCTGTTCTGTACACGCGTCGTGACGTCCATAATCAGGCTTCCTTCCTTTTTGAGTTGTTACAGCAAATATCTATGTATTTTAAAAATAAATTTAATTATAGATGAAATAGATTAAGTCCTCTTTGGACGAGCTCTGTTAGATTTTTTGTAAAAGGCTGAGAAAAACCATAGCCACTCAAGAGTAACTGAGCTCGATAGTTTGTTTGCCTAATTATCTGTACCGTGAGTTCGGAACAGGCCCGAACAGACCCGCACAGATGGAAGACAACCCTAACACCAGTATCGTAGGGCGAGGCAGTGCTTTGTTATAAATAATGGAAACCACTTAAGAGTAGATGGGCTATCTGATTCTTCTATTATCAAGTCGAGTAAAGAAAAGAAATAGCTTCACGAATTATACCCCAAGGTACTGTAGATAGTATTCTAGCAGCGGTATAGGGCTTGCAACCCGTCATGTATGGAACAACAACTATTGCTAATATGGGTATGTATACCAAATGTAATATTTGGATATCTAGATATCCTCAAAAAATCTCAAGTAGGTACTTGGTACTAACTCGAATAAAAAAAAATGTTAAAAGCGCTCAAACTATATTTCTTACAAAAACTCTGAGAAAACTAGTGGTTTAGTCTCTGCACGTATCATATTGAAAACAAATAAAAATATTCTGCTTACAAATTTTCAATCATGGGCTAACTCAATTAAATGTAGCGAAAATGTTTTCTAGATAAATTGAAAGGAAAAATAAGTGCTTTTAGAATTGTTCATTTCAAATTACTCCAGTACCAACACAATTATTTTATATAAGCACATTAAGTTCCAAAAGAAAAGCCCTTTGAAAAATAAAAGCGTTCTAATTTTTGTTTTGAAAGCTATCTCAAATGGATAAATGGAAGCAAATTTTCTCAAAACTTAACCGAATCTTACTGAAGCCAACGAGTCTCCAACAAAGTTAGCGTTTTCGAATCGAGTTAAGAACCATTAACTATTCGTGGTTTAATTTTCGCAGAAATTAGGTTTTAATTCCACTTTTAGTAAGAGGATGCTTTTGGTAATCTTACAGTTGAAGAGTTAAATTAAGATAAACGGCCTCAATTGTGAATAAAAACGCAAAAAATATACCTCTTGTTTATTTGTTTTAATACTTTTTATCGGCAGTATAAAATATTCTTGCCATCGTCACTTTAATGTCAATCAAAAGAGGTGGCAACCTATGCGGCGAAGCAGTTATCTTTGCTTACAATAATTACATTACCTCGTATGACTCGTCCGTTTTTTCTCAGTTAAATGTAAGAATATTGTTATTGCTACATTTTTGACAGAATTGTATAAATTGGCTTTGTCATAACAAGGTCATCTGCAAATTTATGCAGATTGAGTTCGTTCTGTTCTGCGTTGTACAGTTGCCGTCGGAAGATAACAAAAGGATTTATGTAAGAGTATGTAGTTATAAAAAAATACTACGCAATCATAATACCGCACTCTTTTTGATTAAAAACACATTTAGATAGACAAAACTTCTCGTATTGTTTAGGCAAGACTGTGCATGTAATTATTTTTAGTACTATTACTAAAAATAATCAAGAGAAGAATAATATCGCTTTATCAAGAGCTTTGTTCGGGGAAGTACTACCACCACGCCTATTTCTGTCACCAAGCAGCTTGCTGTGTTTCAGTTTGAAGGGTGTGGATGCCGGTAAAATTACAGGCACATGAGGCTTTACACCTGTATGCCTCAGGTTGATAGATGCTGAGTAGTGCAATGTAGAGTACGTCCCTAACGAGCTAACTCAACGAGCAATACTTTGTCATAGGCGATGGTAACCACTTAACAACATCAGGTGGGCCATATAGATAGATAACTCTTTATTGTTCACTACACAGAAACATAATACAGGAAATATACACAATTAGGCAAAACTACCACCTCGCAATCGGACCAATCGCAGGCGGACCTTCGCTCGCAGCGCCACATCGGTCGTCAACATTCCCTGAAAATAGTTGAAAATATTTCTACGTCCAAGGTTGTGCTGTATGTCAGTAAGTTAGTAAGTCAGGACAAAGATTTTTATAATAATAGATATAAGAGTTGGGTACAAAGAAAACCTTTTGTTGTCCAATAGGCAAGACAAGTCACCCACGCAATGCCAACGCTGCCCTCGGCTCATGACCAACTTAATATCAGTTTTATTGTGGTTCATAACATTTTTAGCCTTTACATTTACATATTTTCTCCAAGCCTCTATTACTTTCATGATATTATTCCAGGACCCGAAGTCAAGTTACCCCTAATATGAGTAGGTAGTTTAAGCGTAAGTATTTTTATTAATTTAAATATATTAGTGGAGCTCTTAGTGGAGGGCTCGTCCGGGAAAATACTACCACTATGCCAATTTTTACTGTAAAGCAATTTGCTATGTTCCGGCTTGAAGGATGTGGGTATTGGCGAAATTACAAGCACATGAGTTATGCGTCAGATTGACAGACACGGAGTAGTGCATCGTAGGGCACGTTTATAATGAACGTAACCTGTGATGCAATTTTTTATTATATGCAGTTGATGGTAACCACTACAAGCAATCAAGTTAGATAAAAAAATAAACGGCTATTTAAAAAAAAGTGCTAGCTCACGCCAAGCTACTCTGTTTACACAAAATGCAAATTCATTAACTGTGTAAATGCGCTCTACCGGCGGATAGCTTTCATATAATACGGGCGGCGGCGGCACGAGATTAAAGTACAGATGTGACATCCTGAGATTAGCTTTATAATATATGCAGCCATGCTGTAATGGAAGTATTTACCTAATTTTTCCACGAGAACACCACTGGCTTGAAACCATTTTTGAATAAAGGTCTGTCTTATCACGTTACAGTATAGCCTAAATAAAATCTCTACTCATAGTCACCACGTTTTATAGGCGGATTCTTGCCGGTTTAGGAGATACTGCTTCACATCTCCTGGGGTATTCAATTAACAGCCTCTTTATGACATCAATGAGAGGTATTTTTTTCTCTCGACAACGCATGTGTAACGTGTAACTAAAATTAAATACAATCCATTGCAGTTTTAAGTTTATTAACGCAACGGTTAGGCTCGCGAAAATAGTCTAATAGTAAATAAATCTCCGTACATATAAAACCCATCAGTTTTTCAATTGGTTTATTGGTGAAATAAAACATCGTGAGTAGATTAGCAGCGGTGATCGGCTTTCAATCTGTCACGCATCGTATACCAACTTCTGCAAAATGTGGGTATATGCCAAATGTAATGGTTGGACAAGCCTTCGACGAGTGGGATTGTCTTGTAAAGCAAAGACTTGGGTATTCTTTATATTGGACTATTAATATATTACATGTAGGTGTATTTAAAAAGGTAGGCAGGTGCGCGAGCGCGTGACTTAGTTGTTGCGTCTGCTCGCGTCGATGGCGGTTAGAAACTGTCCCCGGGTGGGCTGCGTGTACGCGGGGGGACGGCAGCGCCTCTCACGTCACTCCCCGCGCCCGTCTCCTCTGGTAACTGGCGCAGTTAGCGCGTTAACATGGATGTTTACTGAGGTCAATTTGACATTTTAAAAGACGGAGGAAGGTAAGTCATAGTTTTATGACTTACCTATCCAAATTCACCTCAATATTTATTATTAAAAGCTTTTAGAATGTCGCTTGCACCCCAATAATGTACCAGAATTCTGGAAAACGGCCGCAGTCAAAATGATACAGTAAAGGCTATCTAGCCAGACCCGGAGTTTTTGTTCTCAAGTGTATTACTATAAAAGTCATTTATACTTATATTTATAGTAACGCGTCGTATCTGTTACAGTAAACTTTCATCACGGACTCTGCGTGTTATTAGGATAATGGGATAGTGGTGTTAAGCTCAAAGAATGAGTATCTGGCGTACAGCCAGCAAGAATAGTCTGCACAGTCGTCGCCTTGTCTTTGATATCCCACATCAATTGAACACCGTAGACAGGATAATAGATGGAAAGACTTAGGTAATTCACACAATTCAAAGGAATAACGCGAATGGAATTTAAAAGACTGAGCACTTTAGCTCTCTATCTAATTACAATAATACAGTAAAATAAAATAAGAGATATGGACAAAATTTTAAAGAAACTCAATCTAGAGATAGCTCAACTGGTCCAAATCGGAAGCGTCCCTAAAACGCTGGCTGCATAAACTACATAGTAAATTTAAGTTATAAATATATAACGAAAAGTGTTTACTTTGTGTTAGTTCGTGCAATAAAAGATCAAAAGTCAGCATTAGGGCACATGTATCTCTAACGTGCATGACCTGCGAAGATATACTCTGTTTGAAGGACTTTTCAACTCTCATATAGCACCCATCATGTTTAAACAACATCTCAAAGTGTTTCTAAGCCTATATAATGTTACATAGGCTTAGAAACACTTCAAATTTACTAAAACTTCTTATTGTTACAAACATTTTATAAATATAATGTATTTTTCTAAGAAGATACACTCAAAAGGTTTATAAAGTTTAAAGCAGAATTAACCAAAAGTTCTTTTAAGTTTCACATACCAAGTTGATATATTGTTTCTAGCAGAAAAATAATTAGGTGGGTGACAAAATTTATCTCTAAAACGGGATACAATGCAGTCTTTTTTTATGTCATTGCTGATGGAACAAGCGGATGGCCCACCTGATGATAAATGGTTACCATCACTTATAACAAAGCATTACCTTGCAGGTCACGATCGATAAAATCGTGCCTTACAATGCACTGAGGCATGCAGTTGTTAAGCCTTATGTGCCTGTAACTACACCGACACCCACACCCTTCAAACCGGAACACAGCAAGCTACTTGGCGGCTCATGCTTTGAAGATATCAAAATGTCCAACTAGCCGGCCATTATATTTACGCAATATAATGATTGCGTAATATATTCGGAACTAGGTCAAACAAAAAGCGGGATTTGAACCATGTAAGCTAGCATAAACTTGTTCAAATAATCGGGTTATAAAGAATCAACTCCGACCGATGTGACGCGGCGGGCGAGTGTCCGCCTGTGACGCAGGGGTTTGCTGGTTCGTATCGCGCCTTGGGATAAATGTTTGTACGATCTGCAAATATTTATTTCGGGTGTTCAGGGTATTTTCTATGTATAATAAAAAAAATATCTAAGTATGTAATGTATTGTATTAATTATATCAGTCATCTAGTACCCATAACATAAGCTCTGCTTAGCTTGGGCTAGATGATGCTGCGTGGATTGTCCAGCATTATTATTAAAAAAAACTGCTCATGAACTTACCAAATATATATAAACAATATTTGTTGATATTTTTCATACTTAGAATACATAAAACACCCAGACAAAATAAACATCTATGTTCATCACACAAATATTACTTGTGGGGATCGAACCTACCACCTACAGCGCTAGTACGAACTGAGCTGTTTTCGGCTGTCACTTAAAATACACATGACATGGCATAGATTTATAATGAATAAGAAGCACCGTATATGTGGACGTTGGTACATAAGCTGGGCTTAGGTGGGTCTACTAAGATGTTTAACCCGTCTTGTTTTATGAAATTAACACAAGCCCACCCGCCAACATCAGTAACAGTTAATTAACTTGGAATTTGAACCGTGACATTAAGTTTCGGCCCAACTTCGGGCCCTTTGAAAGGATTTCGACGGTCTTTGGAGACGTTTTCTTTAGATAACTCATTAAAAACAAATCGGGCTACGGGGCGGGCGCTACTTTACATTGGAAAGAAGAAAATTGTTTTGGTAAAAAAGTGTAACTAATAAATATTAACTTCTGAACTTTGAACGACCAACTATGTCACCCTGATCACGTGTTTTGAGATAGGCCTGCGAGAGGTGTAAAAAGCGATCATTGCTATGAATTCTGGTTTCACCTCAGTAGTAGCTCTATACCCTCTGTGCTGTAGGATGTGGGTTCGATCCCCACAAAAGATAAACATTTGTGTGATGAACATAAATGTTTGTTTTCTGTGTGGGTGTTATATTATATTATTTTGAGCGGGAACAATATAAATCTAGGTACTATGCGTGCAAAGCTACAGGTTACATCTAGTTGAAAATAAATTTCAGGGAGCATTTTGAACATGATTAAATGGGTTTAGCTTTCAGAATGTTTATTTATGTACGGCCTGCCGCTAGTTCAACCGTTTTATTTCGTTTGTATTTTGTACATTTAATATATTTTTTCGTAAATGAATGTAACATTGTATTTTACATAAATATTATTCAGCTATAATTTTGTAGTAAATCAGTCGCAGTTTCTGCGTATAAGCTTATAATTAAATCAGTGTTCTTTTTAGGGCGCAGTTCTTTATGAAATAAAGTTTCACACAATTTGCCAACTTGATTTTGACCGGTTAATTTAGCACACATACTTTTGTGTAAGAATCGTAACATACGCCTAGGACGTTTGAGTTTCCGTTGTATAGGTTCTATGACTTTTATGCAATCGTGATAGTCCATCATATGATAGCAAAGAAAAACTGAATACACTCTACTATTATGAGGTTATAATGAAACTTGCAAACCTAGTTGCTATTGTGCGCTGTCTCCATCACGCAAAAGGCTCATTAGAAGGAAAGACTATAATAAAAAATGGACTTAAACATGGTCCATTTAAAGTTCAAAATTTACTGTAGCTACTCTGGTGATTCTTTTGAACCTAATAAACCACTTTTAGCTCAGGTTGACTGATCTTGGCTAAGCAAAAAGTATATTGATTTAACAATTCAAATAACAAAAACCAATGTCAGAATACTTCCCTAGACGAGTCCTTCGCAAAAAACTTCAGTACTACTATTAAGTCTTATAAAAAACATTAATAATTTTATTTCGTAAGGCAGATACTATTTAGTGGCTATCCACAGCATTACGAGACTTGTAAATTTGTACTTAATCCAGTATTGGCGGTAAGTTCAATTTGTTTTAAGTTGAATTATAGATAAACCAGCGGCTATGGTTTTGCCACATATCACGTATGGAATACAAACTACTACAAAATGTGAGTATGTGCCAAATGGTCATACCTCTGGAAGTACCGCTGATAATCTCCATTAAACGTGACATTCAAGGCAATATTTTGTTATAGGCGATACTATTTAACATCAGGTGGCCCATTATGCTTGTTCCATTGTACTAGTTGGTACCTACTAAGATCTGAGGAAATATCAACCATGCCTGGAAAATAAAGTCGCGAATGTATTTCACTTTGTACGATACAAAATAGTGATTGTACGAAACAGGAAAGAAAATTTTTACTAATAAAGACCTCGATATCATTGCACAAATTAGGAATTACACAAGCTGCACGGGAAGGACGTGTTTTTTCCTCTTACTAGTAACATAAAGAATCCGAGTCACGTAGAAAATCTATTATGATATGACGCAGATTCCTCAATCCTCAATTCCCATTCAGTGGTAAATCAATCAAATTCTGGATCGGGACACAACACGAAACGGATTGGTGCTTGCCATTCAGGCAGGACAATGATTTGTGTAACTAGCATCCACCGATCGATCACTGTGTTCGAGGAAATCACATGCCGAATCTGAAGCTAAAAGGATTAATTTAGATTCAATTTCCTTTCACATAAAGATTAAACCGGGTGTTCTGGGTATTTACTATTTATAATAAATCTATGTATGCATTATATTAAGTATATCAGTCATCTAGTACCCATAACAATTCAATTCCCCTTCACATAAAGATTTAACTGACTGTTTTGACCTTATTACCGACCGAAGTGGCGCGGCAGGCGAATGTCCGCCTGTGACGCAGGAGGTTGCGGGTTCGATTCCCGCCTCGGAATAAATGTTTGTACGATCTGCAAATATTTATTCGGGGTGTTCTAGGTATTTTCTATGTATAATAAAAAAAATATCTACGTATGTAATATATTGCATTAAGTATATCCAGTCATCTAGTACCTATAACACAATGCTTAGCTTGGGGCTAGATGACGTGCTGCGTGGATTGTCCAGCATTATTATTATTATATCCACGATAGCGTGCGCGTCTAGTTATTTTTTTCTGGGAATGTATAGGGCAGGCCTATGGATGAACTTCTTTTACTTGATGTTAATGATGAAGTACATTAACGACGTAGGTACTACGCTGCTCTCGGTAGTATTTCTTTGAAATTTGTTAGCTGATTTTTACTATGATCCTGCGCCAAATGCACCTAGATTTGGCAGACAATCAACCCGGTCAGTCTGTGGGAACACATATACATAATACAACCACAATGAGAGGAACGGTGCCAAGAGCTTATCTTTGTTTTGGGAAATAAAAGCACTACTTTAGTAGTAGTAGTAGAGCTTTTCGTGGTATAATTCGTGCTACCGTACCTAATTATGTCGCCAGGCAGTAAATAAATAAATATTTCTGGATATTTTTACACATCACCTAGCCCCAAACTAAGCATAGCTTGTTCTATGGGAACCGGATGACTGATAGAATACTTATATACTTTTTTTGTAAATATTTACATGCTTATAATACAATAAAACACCCAGACACAGAACTAACATTTACGTTCATCACACAAATGTTTGTTCTCGGTGGGAATTGAACCCATCACCTAGAGCATAGAAGGCAGGGCTATCAGGGCTAGGGCTATAAGCTGAGCTGTGACGGCTGTCGAGTGCGAGCACTGCTCTATGGGTACCAATTCAGTTACAAGCACTAGCTATCCCAAACGTCAGCTTAGCTTCCTAAATGCATTTAGGGGCTCACTAAATACATTTAGTGATCGTTGTGCAAGAGGGGCTTAAAGACCTAAATTATAAAAATCACATATCACCCATCTCTTTTTATTGGGTTGATAAATAGTGACCGAACTCATTTTAATTATGTAAATTAAAATGCTGTTTTTAAAGTATGGGGTTAAAAAGCATGTAGCTATTTGTAACCGAATTGATTTCCAAGCGTCGCTTTCAATATTATCATGTTTATTTGATTGCTCCAACAATAGGGATAATACATACAACGATTCAAAGTACATAGATATTATAGTAGGTACCGCTTTTGCCCATATTTGAGTCTGATTCCCTGTTTCAAAGTTGGTCTTATGTAAACGAAACGTGTTATCTACCAAACTAATGTACGAACATAAACTGAATTTCCAGAAGTTATAAATTTATCGCTGTGTCTATTGTTCGAACTTCATTCGATTTGGAAGTATTATAACCTTTTTCTACCTGCAAAGAATAGGACCTCTCTATTACCTTATATGGATGGAGGATGGTTGATGAACACAGAGAAGTGAATTGTTTGTAGATTACGTTTCTAACAAACGTGATCTACAAGGCGATGGTAGCTACTTGACATCAAGTGGGCCATATGCCTGTTTGATCAGCAAATTGAATAAAAAAAGGAACGTACCAAGAGATAGACAGCATCTCGTAAGTACTAAATACCGACACTGCAATCACTAATCCGCATTTCAAGTGAGGCGGCCTATTAATAGGTTATAATTATTAAGCTATAGTATATTCTCCAGCAGTGGATTTATTTAGGCTCACGTATATCACAATTAAAATTTATCATAAAACAATAAATTCCACAAAAACGAAAGCTCATTATAATTATTGTACTTGTCTAATAAGGAAGAACAATGGCCAACAATAATATATATATTATACAAAAAAAAGCTCTGTTTTCACAAGAAAAATATTAAACATTGAAGAAAATCCAAAATCTATGCTATTTAAATAATTGTATTGCCTGATGAAATCCACCAATGCAACTGTCCTAAGCGTTTCTAGGAAGTCGTTCCAATCCACAGTCCTAACAATGGTGTCAGTTCATCAGGTAGGTTCACAACCTACGCTATGCGCCTGTTTGTGGTCAACAACTGAGAACTTGCGTTCTACGAGCTACATAGCCTGACCACTGCCATTCCAACTTGCTGGTTTTGAAACATATCTCGGTGATCTTAAGGGCGCGTTTATACGACACCAAAGATTTCACGCGGACACGCTTTGAGAAAATCAATACCGAATATCGCCTCTATACTATAGATAATAACGTTTAAATTCCTGTCAAGCGGCCAACCGAGCGGTCACTACGTGGAGCGGTCACTACCGCATCTTTCGCGCTGCATACGTATATTTATACGTACACGGCCCGAAAGACTAGTATTTTCTCATTTCTGATATGCAATTTTAATACTAGTGCAATTTTGCATCACAAGCTGGAATAGTCTCAACGATAACAAAAGAACCTCAAGCGGAGTTAGATAATCGATAAAACGGGTTATTTCGCAACGTAGACAGGGTAAAGGAACAATTAGAGGATGCAAACTCCAGGGGTCGGACGTTGTCGACTAATTACATTTCCCAGCAACCTCGCACACAAAATATCACTCTGCACACTGCAGGGTTGCCAGCCTCTATATTTTACCCCTAAGTATACCTAACATAATATAGGTACTATTATTATTATTATTACTAGTACGCCTAAGCAGATGAATCACCGGATGTTAAGTGGTGACTAACACCTTTAATAATAGGCTACTTCTAGTACCAGATGTACTAGAAACAGCTTATTAACACCACACAGGCAGGGCAAACATTCTATGAATTTTATAAAGTAAAACCCCTCAGCCTTTAACCGTCATGGTATATAATATGATCCTACATCATATTCCGTGGATGACGTAAGAGGTGACTAAGGCAATGGAACGGGCTTGAGTAGCAGCATCTTACTTATTTTTTATTTTTATTTATTTATTCATTCAACATATTTAAGTACAGTTTCATTAAACTATTGTACCCTATAAACCTCATATTATGGTTTGTGTGGGTACTCACACTCGTATAAATACTATGTTATGACAATTGATATGCACCAGAGGCCCAATTCTTGTAATTTTTTGGAGCTGAGACGAGTTTGATACAAGAATTTGATTATCAAAATTGGGTCCGAAATGCCAGTTTCAAAGAATACCATTTGGATTGACACGATCAAAAATTGAATTTGATACTTCTTTACAAGATGTCTGACACCCCTATCTGGGTGCAATACACGTATTGAGTATCGATAACTGGCTATTGTAGATTGGGACTGTATGGCGGAAAAATTATAATTGGTGCATTGACATCAAAAAATTCACATACGAATATCAATTCAATATTGTGCAAATTCAATATTGAGTTTTATTCTGTCCAAGTTCAAATTAGCAGAGGTCAAATATTTTTTTCTGAAAATTGATTGGGGTAAGCTATATCCAGCACTGAAGTTCTTCAGTCTGACGATGATGAAACCTTGAGTCCTAAAGGCCGCTGGCTAAGTACAGATGTCGAGAAAAAGTTCCAAACTATTTTAATTAATGAGCGACCAAGTAATAACGGCTGGGCATGTCAGCTGGCAAATACTGGCTAAAAAGCCTAGACATTGAATTAACTAAAACAATATTCAAAGTTGTATGAATGCAAAAGTGTGAAGATCCGACGACCGATGTGGCGCGGCGGGCGAATGTCCGCCTGCGACGCAGAGGTTGCGGGTTCGATTCCCGCCTTGGGATAAATGTTTGTACGATCTGCAAATATTTATTCCGGGTGTTCTGGGTATTTTATATGTATAATAAAAAATATCTATGCATGTAATATAATATTGTATTAAGTATATCAGTCATCTAGTACCCATAACACAAGCTCTGCTTAGCTTGGGGCTAGATGATGCTGTGTGGATCGTCCGGCATTATTTATTTATTATTTATTTATTTATTATTTTTGTACTGCTTATTGACGGAATAAGCAGATTGTGATGGCAATCCACCTGATGCTAAGTGGTAACCATCACTATCTACTTACAAGACCTATAACAAAGCATTACCTTATTATTTTTATTTTTAGCCTAAACTGTCCCACTGCAGGGCAAAGGCTTCCCTACCTTTTTTCCAACTTTCTCGGTCAAGGGCCAAGTTGGACCAGCATTACCTTAAAGCATTACCTTGAAATTACAAAAAAACATTTACGTTAGGAACATGCCCTACGGTGGACTGCCATGCGGTGCTTGTAATTTCTAATTAAATTTTTCTGAATTTTATTAATAACGTTGTGTAAATTTCAGGGAGAAAATGTCTTGCTGTAAAATGTACTGTGTAATTAACTCTAATTCTCAAGTAAAATCCATCAACTTTGGTATATAATTATGTATTCAATTCCAAGTAAATACAATTTCATCTACAACAATTCTTCAGTCTATTTGCACAAGATTCGATTGAGGAAAAAAGTAAGCGAATTTATTGCAAGCATTGTAATTTTCCACAAGGGAAAAGAGGAAATATTTTTATTACGGTTTTTATATTGCTATCGAGATTCGTAAAAAAATATTATCACTTCAAAATAGAAAAACCTCATTGCTTATTCAACAGTGTGCTAGTTTCCGATTGCTAATAAGCAAACATCCCAAAACGCTTACGATTTCCTCGACGCCGAAAGCAGTTCTAAAAACACTTTCCACGTAATAAGTGCAAAACAAGCGAAGGAAATTACCCGGAGACCACACAAAACAAAGGCCGCTACTTCACGAACACCTTCTCGCTAATTACCTTGTTTACCCGAAGGCTGTTTGGCTTCTGGACGGTAAACTTGGATAAGCAGAGATCACAAATTTAGCGGACATCTTATAGCAGGTTCTTCACATTTTTAAGCAGAGAAGTGAGTTTACAACCTCTTGCTTTTCTTGATTTATGATATTAGAAAAGTTTCATCGAATTTATCGACAAGCTGACAACAAGTAGATCACTCGATAAAATATGACGAGGCTAGTTCTGTGCTATCGGGTTCCGTGACTTCTGACTTAAGATGGAACAGTGAGTCATCTGACTCACTTACTGTTAAATCACCTGAAGCATTTTCATGTAGGTCACGTTTGTTAGGAACAAACATTGATTTGAGATATGTAGGTGTTATTATGTGCCTGTTATTTTATCAGTACCCACACCCTTCCACTTGGTCCGCGAGGAACCTTAAAAAACCTTAGATTCACCTAGCTCTAAGACATTTCTAAGCAATCACTGGACAAATGCTTTTTGATTTTTACTTCAAACTGAAGCACAGCAACACTACCCGGCCACCTGGTAGACGAGATAACTTAGACCAGGCAACGAAACGTGCTATAGAATTCGCCTTTTACTGGTCTTACGCTATTTAAATATTAATTCATTTTTATCGTTTGTTTCCAACGAAAAAAACTGTTTGGTAGAAGAAATAAGTATGATGGTACTTTCCTGCACCAATCTTTCACAAAGAGCTCTGTAACTACAAAACCTGCCCTCTACGAGCGTAAATAGGCAAACATTACTGTCGAAAATTACTGTCAAACATCATTTTTTTCCAGAAATGTGCCGATTGACCACTTATTTATTTAAGCTTACCGCAAATCTGGAGCAAGATACTCAATCAGAGAGCCGTTACACGTGCGACAATAAGAGGAAAACAAAGGTTATTACGACCAGAACCTTTCACTAATTACCAGAATTGCCCTTACGTAGCTATTAGAGGTGTAGAAATTCCAGGCTGGCACGAGTTGTAGGGGTTGCCTAGTATAGGAATCGTCAGCTAACACATAGTGGAAATACTGTATTATATTCTTTGCATAGAGCACAAGGCATTTTCTTTCATTATGCTGTTATACTGCTATAATAGTTATTCATTTTCTTGAGATTTAAGTATTTGGTATGACACGTTTGCTTATCTTATATTTTGGCCCTGTAAAGTAAAAATATAAACAGGTTCTCAGTCTTTATGGTTTTTTGAAGTCAAACTGTGACAGAACTACCTGTCTGCAAATAATAACATTGTTCTATGTCAAGTTCTCATCCATTCTCTTAGGTGCCATTTTCCGTCTCCTTGTTTGGCCTACATAAGAGCAGTTAACAGTATCATATAGAGTAAGTGCGGTGGAAACTGGGACCATTTCTGCGATATTTACCCAGTATGGGGTGTTCTATAAATACTTATTGTGTGCGTAATAGACTCGTTGTACAAGAAAGCGGTGAAATAAAGATGTTTGACGATTCTGTCTTCGATAAATAAATGAACGTTCGTTTTTACACACACAATTCCGAATTTTAAATTCAGAATTGCGCTTGTAAATGGAAGACTTATAAAAAATCTTAAGGAAAAAGTATAATTTTTTTCTTTTTACTCCCAAAATTGGTGAAGTTAAGTGTTTGTATCTACATCTACGAAATTCTGGGGTGCTCAATGCCTCAATGCCTCTTATAGCAAGGTTGAAAACTATCAAAAAGGCCCCCAAATTGCAGTTGCTATCGTGCTTGAGATAGCGTTGTCCGAATTTGTATGAATATGCCTTCGTACTTGGCTTCAACGATCGTGATTGACGTCATTGCTTGGGTCTGTTTGGGTCTGTTGAATACAAATAAAATTTTATGGGTGCTATATAGCTGTATGGTTCTGGCACAAGCTTTGCTTAGCTTGGTGCTAGGTTGTCTGAAATGTCTGTCAATATTTATTTACAACAGTTCATCCCTAACTTTTATAAGCTGTCTGTTTAAATGTCAAATCATAAACATAGCATGATTAGGTCAATGAACTTAGAGCACTACGATGGGGTTGATAGACTTTGCTTGATTTAATATCGATTTGCGAAAGCTGGCTAGGAACCGATTATTTGAAGATTGGGGTCAGTAGAGCTTCTTGGGATACCTCATTTCCAAAACGAATATTGTACTATGTAAATGATGAGGCTTATGTCAATGTTAAATATGAATATAAATTTAAATTGACAAATTATTGCATTTATTCACAAAGAAAATTACAGCTAATTTATAATTGGTATGTACAAAATTCATATGAAACTGATCCAAATCAGTGCATTGAAAAAATTAAAAAAAAAATAGCGTTCTCAAAACACTGTCTGTATTGCCACGCTTAATGGCAATGCTGATTCGCTGAGCCAGATACTCACCTGCCCTCGGGTCACTCAATAATTTAGTTAATTAATTAAATATAAAATACTTGTCATCCATTAAACGAACGGGTAAAGATCGTTTATGGGTAACTTAATATCTAAGGCACAAGATTATTTATTTCAAATTAAAGTGTTAAATTAAATACGCAAAGCCATCGGACCCTATTAATAATCAAAGTTATGCGCATTCTGGTTAGGTCGAACGATTTCTTGGGACTAAAACCCATCTAGTTTATATGTTTGACCTCTCTAAATTAAACATGCCGTCCCAGATTTAGTAGAAACTATCTTTACTGCTAAATTCCACAACCCAATAAAATATACTTAGAAGTACTGGTCCCAATTCTATTTTTCACTTTTTTCTATACAAATGTACATAAACAAAATATCTGATATATAAGTAAAAGCTCCCGGCTCAGAATAGAACCCATTTATCCAGTGGATGTTGTTAAAGAGGTGTACCAACATAGTTACCTACAGCGCAGCAGGTAGGGCTACTATAAACTGAGCTATGATGGCTGTCAAGTGTAGTGACTATGGATAATACACAAATATGAAGGAGGCTTATGCCGTATGGGTATGCACCCAATTTATTTAAATAAAACAATGTTTTTCTTTTTAGTTTTATAAGATCAGACCGGTTTTTTTAAATCATGTGAGTTGCGCAACTTAAAAAAATACTAAATAAACACAAAGTCCTGCCAACGTAAACAGTTTCTTTGGCAGTATTTTAGCGAATCCAAGCAGACTTGAGTACAGACGTTTTCGTATGCACACAGAGTGCTGCGCTCAATCAACTCTCAAAGAAAAGTCTGCATGCTCAGATCAAAGACGAAGACCTTCTCTTGGAATGTGTCACTAAAAATCAGAAGCTGTAGATAAAGCATATTATAGTTAGTAGTAAAGCTCTTAGTGAAGGGCTCGTCCGAGGAAGTACATAGTGGCAAATGGTAACTATGAGTATTTCTGCCGCGAGGATTAACATATTATGTATGCCTCAGGTGATTGGTCGCAAGTAACTATATCAAGCTACAATCCTAATAAACGTAACCTGCAAAGTGATGGTAACCACTTAACATCAAGTATACTATTTGTTTGTTCCATCAGCAAGTCGTTTAAAAACAAAACTTCCTGTAAATGAATACGATGTGACAGAACACGGTGTATATCAACGTTACACAACAACAACATACAACACAACAACACACCACAACACACATTACAACACAACAACGTACAACAACAACAACACAACAACAACACAACAACAACAACAACATTACAACAACAACATTACAACAACAACAACAACAACACATTACAACAACACATTACATTACAACGTTACGTTACGTTTAGCTGTTAGTGAAATTTGATTATGAATTCTTTTCTTTTTTGTACCCTGACTTGTAATTTTTTAATTATTAATAAATTGATTATGATTATTATGATTATGATTACATCAAGCTTATTATAAGAGTGACAAGTTTTTAAATATTGTTATCATTTATTCTGTGGCTCTCGCGAATGTACCTTGGCTTCTCAAAGAATGTACTATGTGGCCATGTTCTATGCAGAAACCTCTTTTAAATAAGCTGTCTGAATATCTTTAGACTGGCAAAGCATATTTGGTCGAGAGCATCGAACATCTCTGTGGAAATTTAGGTGATTTAGCTTTGTATTGCTACATTTCTTACATACAGTTCAACATTTTATTTTAGGAATAAAACATCTAGATTCATCTTTTTTTTTGCTTTTATTTGTGTACGTAAAAGCCTGCCACATTTCAGAATTATGAGTCACAATGAACAGGGTAAAAAATTTTTTTTTGTCCCAATCATAAAACTTAATTTTATATAATCTACACTCATCACCACAAACTTATAATGTTTGTCTTTTGTGGCACTCAAACTTACAAGTACAACGCCAAAAGCTGATCTGAGGGGTAATCGTGGGCTTCGTCTGAACTGGTCCGAATAAATCCAAACAGTGGTTACGAGAGCATCTTCGTACAAATCCAGAATCCGACGCTTTTTTTTAGTTTACCTATTGTGTCCCACTGCTGGGCAACGGTCTCTCCCAAAATCCTCCACTTGTCCCAATCTTTGACAATCTTCCACCAATTCTTTCTGTGAGTGTTGAGGTCGTTCTGCCAACGACTTCTCGGCCTGCCTGGTCATCGTCTCTCATTCCACCCAAAGAGTAAGGACGTTCGCCTACTTTTCAGGCTGCATCCGAATAACGTGACCAAACCACTTGAGTCTGACAGTTACTTAGTACACAAATTCAGTAAGTTTATATACATTACATTTCTGGTTTCCCGGTGGACATTATTGACGGTGTCACGAAATGCTACGTCAACATCAAGTCGGGATCAAAGGGAAGGCCGGAGTTTGCTTAGTATTCATCCATTTACTAGACTAACAATGTAATGTTGTTTTGCCATTGAACTATTTAGTTTCACAAAAGTTAAGTTAAGTTAAGTGTTTAGTTTATCATTTGCTTTCACAGGTTTTACTTGGTCATAAAGAACACAAAATATTTTGAATATTGCTCTGACTCGATGGATTTCGTTTTGATAAATAATTATTTTACTAGCTTATTAGTCACATGGTAAGAAAAATATTTGAGGACATCACAACAATTTTATATAATCCAGGTTATGCGTGGGAATTGAATACACGGCCTTCCCTTTGTTGTACTAACCACCCACGCAACAAATCCTATAGAACAATATAAAATGTTTTAGATTTTACTTTTATGACAAATGTTCTGAAGTAAAACATTCACACTCACAAAATACCACAGAAATATAAATAATGAAATATTTACTTTACTGTTATACCTAGATAACAAACTGCTGGACCATTTCGCAATTCACCGCCACGGAACACCAGCGCAAAAGTTGTACCGCTACCATTATAGCTAATGCTGAGTGGTGACCAATTTTGTATCTACACTTGTGTATTCATGTATCAATAATGTAAACTTATGTTTTGATACAAAATAAACTTTTATTAATTACTTACTAGATAAGTTGGAAATACAAACACACATTCTCTCATTCGTAGACTTTTACGTTTATCTGTTACTTGACTGACCTAACGGCAACCACAGTATAAACTGTTGGTCGTAGGCTTGAAGTTACTTAGAGTATATTTATGTTGTTGCGTAGGGATGTCAGTAACTGAAAATAACGTTACGTGGCGAACACGATTTAACTTCATAATTGTGTGTTTCTAGCCAATCTGTATCGTTCTATTATGCAAAACTACAGCCGTATATAAAATCGTCAATCTTTAATCACTTTATCTGTATATTTCAGCCACAGGGCAATCCCTAGCAAGTATAATAAAACCCTACATTTCACTCTAATTCCTCAGTTTTAGGGATCCCAGCCTCGAGCTACGTGTGTCTCTTTAATGAATGTAACACAGCCGTGTGTGCTGCCACGTTTAATAGTAGGAGCTTTTCGTAAACTTCTGTCCGGTAATGTATCTAGGGCTGTACCACTCAACTTTCTAACATCTTCTAAATATATTACTCAAAGGTGACTGACTGACATAGTGATCTATCAACGCACAGCCCAAACCACTAGATGGATCGGGCTGAAATTTGGCATGCAGGTAGATGTTATAACGTAGGCATCCGCTAAGAAAGGATTTTGATTATTTCTACCCCCAAGGGGATAAAATAGGGGATGAAAGTTTAACGGGAACGGGAAAAAACTGACACGCAGGCGAAGCTGCGAGCGGCCGCTAGTCCAAAAATAACACTGTTAAAAGTACCTACGTACCTATTTTTACTGTCAGTGGAGGATTGTATTGTTGTGTTTAGGTTTGAAAGGTTTCGTAGTCACAGCCCACTGCTCGGCCTCTTCCATACTTAAGGGAGCTTACTGTAGCCACCACGCTTTGCTGATGACTGCATTGTTAATGCCTAGTACTAAGGAGATGCTGTTGCCTATCAGTTAGTGCGTTATCTTAGTCATCTTTTACGACATCTATAAGATTATAAGGGTAGGTACTACTATTCTAAGCTAGGACTACCACGGGCAAAGGTAAGGTGAAACAGATTTTGTAAATACTTGGTATATTACTTAAAATTTATAATCAGAAAGTTTGTGACTGACCTCCATCACCGCCCCACGATCGTTGCGGGGATCGGTTGCGATTAAACTTTGAAAATAACAATTATCCCAAATTTTCTCCCTAGATAGATTATGCTTGTTTTGTGAACCGCCATTATCCCGTTCCTAAAAGAATATAGCGGTAAGGGACCTCTTACACAAGTAGGTACTCTAAAATAGCAGCGAGTCGAGACGGAAGATATAGAAATACTCAGAATCATTAGAAGTATTCAAGAAACAGACTCAAACTGTATCTCCATGATACAAGGCTGCTACGCCTTTACATGGATACTGAAGGCTTTTTTATCGTTATATTATAAGCTAACTATATTTTATCTCATCTATATCTATACCAATTATAAGAAGCTTTGTCCTGATTCTTATAACTCCTTATAATCCTACTGAATGACTGACTGACTGACTGGGCTAAAGACAACGCACAGCCTAAACCACTAGTCGTAGAGACTTGAAATTTTCAGAGTATATTTGTCTTAATGCCTAAAGGTATACTACGAAATGAATTCCCGAAATTCAACCCCTAAACGAGTACAGCGAGGGTTGAAGTTTGCATGAAAATAGCTTTACGCGTTTTGCTAGTATCTCATAAGAGACAAAAAATCACCGTATTGCTCATGCATTGTGATTCAAAATGCTGATGGGAGCAAATCTTTACCTAAGGCTCACTTAGAACACTATCTTCCTGAGTCATGTGGAGAAGTTACATCCCTGAGTGGCTCAGCAAGAAGTACTTACGGTAAGCTGGTGCCCCAATTAGGCGAGCGAAGGTAAGACCTACCTCCTTAATTGAATTGTTCATTTAAAGGAAATGAACTAACACTTCGTTACATAGCCGAGTAAGTGGGTTCTGTCAATACGCTTCCTAATTTAGAAATTGATACTGTGCTAAGTAGAACAAGTGAGGAGACATTTTGTACAAATCACATTAAAATAGCAGACGTTCAAAATAGACCTTTGTTTTTTCAGAGGAATATATAATGCAGAAGATAATGCTTCATAGCATTAAGTTCGCCTTTGTACCTACACTTATTTTTTTATGTGCAATAGAGTTTTTTTTTATGTGACAACCATGTGGCGCGGCAAGCAAATGTCCGCCTGCGACGCAAAAGGTTGCGAGTTCGATTCCCGCCTTTGGATAAATGTTTGTACGATTTTCAAATATTTATTACGTTTTCCGAGTTTCTGAAATTTGTGAATTTATTACTCTTATCAATGGAACCTTGTATCTGAATCAATAAATGAATTTTATTTTATTTATTGGAGAGGTTTCAAGGGGTATAATATCCGGTAGGTACATTCATATACATTACACATTCAGTTCACCGATTCAATAATTTAACCTCGAAATATACTTAACAAACAGACACATTTTTGCATTTATAAATTGTTAGTTACTCGTATCGAAACATCTTTATCGATGTCGACTCAATTTCACCCGTTCCATAAATTTTCCCCGCATTTTCAAAGCGACGCATGAAATATGAGGAATATTATAAAGTCGGCATTCAGAACCTAGACTTACGACAGATATCCAATATCGCACGCAAACGACCGAGTGCAACGGAATCGGGAACACTCATAAGAACACAAATCAACCGGCTAATATGAAGAAAAAGAAGCAAGACAAAGCGGCTGCACGATCGACAAGAATTTCATTGTGAAATATGTGTTATTTTCTATGAAAAATGTATTCGCCTTTTAGCGCAATCACTCTTTAGTTGGCTGGTTCTGATATGTATAGCTTCATTCATGCCTTTTGCGCAGAAGCCTTATGGGGTCGTTTGTGTTCCGGTGCTCTTTGAATTTCTAGATATATATAAATAGGTACTAAGAATTATATAAAAAGAAACATTTAGAGTATCTATTGTAAATGTGAACGAGTTTTCCAACGTTTATAGGATTTCTTCTGTTTTATTTTTGTCAGACCGACAATTACATAATAATAATAATAATAATAATAATAATAATAATAAATCTTTATTCAAAAATTCAAGCTACATGTTGTTCAAAATTGTTATTCTACACAGTGGTATGGTGGCTTGTGTGCAAGTGTTACTGTATTGCAGTATCTACACTAAGTGCTGGACTTGTGTTGTAGATACCGCATTATACTTCCAATATTAAGTTATACATACATAGCCATGTTGTATCGTTGATATATACAACAAACCCGTTAGTACTAAATATACTTTACTACAAATATTTTACATTTTTTTTTTTATATCAAGTTACATCATGTAAAATCATGTAAAAAGAGACTACATTCATTATAACTAACATAACTAAAAATATCAGATAAAACAATTAAATAAATATCAATTTGATTAAAATTGGTGGGTGTATAGGTATATGTTTGAGAGTGAGGGTGGTGGGGGGTTGTGTGCGTGTGTGAGGGGTGTGTCTGTTGATGTATGTGTGGGCTGTGTGGGGCGGAGGGGGGTGTGAGTGTGTACGTAGATATATATGATATATATTATTATAATTACATGTATAATTCTTACCTACTTAAGTAAGTATATAACCTACTCAGGTAGGTAGGAATTATAACTGTATTGTAAGTAACCATTGTATCACTATTTAACCATTCTTTAATCTATCGACATTAAAGACCAAAGACGTATCATCAACAAAAAATACTATTCCACATATATTTTTTTATAAAATATGGTAGGTTATTGAGATCAACTAAGAATAAAAACGGATTCAATATCTAACCCTGTGGTACCCCCACATCAATGAGTGACCCGGATTAAGTATTAACACATTAGCGTTGTTCACCATCAGATGAGCTACAGCGACTGGCCAATGAGGTGATAGTTTATCTGACAGACAACGACTCGATATACTACTAACGGAAGGTCGTAGAATATTAGAACCAGGCATCAATGACGAAACAAAATGTTCTATTCTATTCTCAGCTTAACTTTCCTTCGTAAATTCCAACAGCCTGGTTCCTGGAATAACTCGATCAATTTACTCGATAGTTAATTCATACTTCGTACGGGTGCCGTAATTCTCCGAAATTTACCACAGATTAATGTGATCTACTGAGTGTGGAGCACGTGAGACGTACCGACATATTGGCGTGATTCACTGGGCGATAAAAATGAAATACTGTTGTACGCTTCATAATATGAGAAGCAAGGTAATATTGAGGATAAAAGTTAATCCGTGTCGCTACCTGAGTTTTGTCTTTATAGATTCAGCACAGCAAAATTGGCAAATCTAATTTATAATTGGTCACAAGGAACTGGCACTTAAGACGTTTTAGATGATCCTTGTAAAGTCAAAGTCAAAAAGCATTCATTCAGTAATATCCGTACTGAATAAATGCTTTTTGACTTTGACCAAAAATATTGACTCAACGTTATTTTCTTAAAAAACATGGACAAGGGAGCAGTAGGAACTCTTTGTAAAATAGTTTTTCCGCGGAAAACTATGATCTCAATTACAATTAAACCAGGAAATCATCTGATTATGGCTTAGGAGCCGATTGCAGATTGAAACAGATTATAAAAAAAAAAAAAAATTACAATGCGATTACTACTATTGAATAAATGTAATAAGCAGTTTTAGCAAAGTGAAAATCTGTATCACAAACCAAGTTATGGCAAATCGCTAGTCATCTTGAAAACATTTTTTTATAAATTAAATGTTATGTTACCATCTGCATTGCCAGCATTAACATAAAATTATGCCAGGTCACGAACTGGAAGTGTGAGTAAAATAAAGAACTTTACAAATCGGAGATATTGGCAATTGTATTGAAATATTGTTGAACAAATAATAATAATAATAATAATAATAATAATGCTGGACAATCCACACAACATCATCTAGCCCCAAGCTAAGTAGAGCTTGTGTTATGGGTCTAGATGACTGATATATATAATACAATACATTACATAGATAGATATTTTTATTATACATAGAAAACACCCAGAACACCCGGAATAAATATTTGCAGATCGTATTTGTGGAAATATATCACAAGCATCCAAATTGATTTAAATAAAACACACCATGTTTTTGTACCCACTGTCATCATCACCATAAACAGCCTGTACTAGTTTCGTAGAGCTCTTAGTGACGAGCTTGCCCGGGAAAGTACTACCATGGCTATTTCAGCTGCCAAGCAGCTTGCTGTGTTTCAGTTTGAAGTTGCGGGAGCCAGTGAATTTACAGGCGCACTTGGCACGTTGATAGGCGCAGAACAGTGCATAGTAGGTGCGTTCCTAATGAACGTGACCTGTAGAGCAATGCTTTGTTATACGTGATGGTCATCACTTAACATCAGGTGGGCCACCTGCTTGTTTGTGTAAATAACAAGAAAGACATCCAGAAAAGATCCACAATATAACATTATTTCTGCACTTGCCTTCTGGCAGAGCTACACCAACTGAGCTGTGAGACCAGAGGTTTATCGGGATTATTCAGCAACGCTACTGATGCATTATTCACCCGTATTAATCCCTGGGACAATAGATGATCTGTCTGGATCACTAGCAAAGATAATTACGTACTGTTACCGTTACGTACTTTAATATCGTCAGATCTATGCTATATCGTCTTGCGTTTCGCTAGTGTTAAAATATATATAAACAAACGTATTCGGCTTTTTATAGATTTTACTGTTTTATAGTAAGTAGGAACTATTAAGTAAATAAATAAATTGGTGTTTGTGGATATTTTTATATATATCTAGCCCCTAACTTAGCATAGCTTGTACTATGGGAATCAGATGACTAATTACTTATACATAACATATACTTTTTTATATATCCATACTTAGAATACAATATAACACCTAGGTACAAAACAAACATCTATGTTTATAATTCAAATATGTCTTCTCGGTGAGGATCGAACCCAAAAACCGCAGCATAGAAGAAATT
This sequence comes from Electrophaes corylata, assembly GCA_947095575.1. Lineage (NCBI taxonomy): Eukaryota > Metazoa > Arthropoda > Insecta > Lepidoptera > Geometridae > Electrophaes > Electrophaes corylata. The sequence continues at coordinate 7,700,150 of OX352711.1, read as the reverse complement.
GTGAAATCGCATCATAATAACAAAAATGATACAGGATTTATTATTGAATTTTACTATAAATTTAGCAAATTACCTAACCCATTTTATGATATAGGTCATGGTAAAATCTTCTAATGCTGATAAGTAAATGTATCTAGTTGACCAGCTGCTCCTATTAATTCTATGTCACTGAGTAATTTGCACGGAAGCCCACTTGCCCGCGTCACTCATCCGGACGCAATTCCTGTCAAAATGAACTGGCTTTAAATCTCTTGGTGATACGCCCATGGTAGTCGACTATGATTAAGTTTCAAATTGATGATCTACGCCGTAGCTCGTGTAGCACAATGGTGCTACGGCGTAGTCCTTTGTAGAACGTTATACATTCGTCCATAAAAAACAGCTGATTCACCAGATGTTAAGTGCGTACGTTTCATTAAGAATGCGGAAAAAAATATTTCAAAAGGCATGAAAAGTATTTAAGGCACAAAATTAAAATAAGGATATTGGTCCGTTGTACAAATAACAAAAACAGAACACAAGGCTTGATATTAATTTTGTATAGGTCCCGTGTTTGCATAATATAATTAACTTTGGTTTGATAATATCCAAAATGAGATCAAAGATTGTTCCGTTTGTTGATAATAACCTTTTTAAGTACCTACGTAATAAAATTACAAGAAAACCTTTTTGGAATTTCTTTGACAAAAATAATATAGTCCTTTGCCAGAAAAAAATGATGCAAGGAAATGGTTTAATTAAATTAGAGACAAAACTTTTTTGCGTAGAAAGAATAACAATCGGTTTAACTTCTATTTACCGTGAATTAAAAGCATTGAGGCTTACGCCCGAACGACGGACAAAGTTAAAATAAACGGAGCTTCATAAACAACCCGAAAATAAAATTAAAATAATAACATTCAGCAACCTTTTCTTTGTTCAAGTTAATGTAACATCGCTGTGTACAACCAACGACAAAATAAGGCTGTCATATTCTGTTTTTTGAGGTGTTTTTTTTGGTTTCAACTAAAGTTAAAACTATAATTTATCGGGTTGTAGGTTGTGAGTATCAAACGCTCAAAAGCTCAATTTTTGCAAATAAAGTCTTCATATCCAAAATCGTGTCAATCTCCGATCACGATGCGTTTAGACGGTGCCAAAGATTTCGCGCAGTGACCGTGCGGCGGCCGCGCGGTTGTCCGCTAGACAGGAGTTGCCTATAGAACGAACCTCTTTTTTAATTACAAAAAATGTTTTTCCTAGATAAGGAACGAACGTGCAACTTATACATCATTATAAACTAGCGTAGCTACAACGTCCTGAGCTGTGAGACCAGTAACTTATAATATAGCAAGTAGGTTTATTAAATTTCTATAACTTGGGAAGTTGCAGCTCAAAGTTTCCTACCCTGAGGTTTTCCCCAAAACAAATATCGCCCCGTGAAAACACGACTTAACACTTTATTCCACCCCTGCTGCTTCGTTTCGTGTTTAATGTCAGCGGTTAGATTGTTCAGAATTCATAGAGACGGGGAAAAATGTACCCCGCTCGGAATAATAAGAAGTTGAATGGTATAGTAACGTAAGTTGGGATGGGGAAATTACTCCTGGAATTGTTTCCAGCGAGATTTGTTGAACGTTTTGTACCCGGTACGGAATTTTACATCTAAGTTTTCATCTGTTACTGACTAATTTTGAACAATGTCTGCATAACTCAAGGAAGTTGCTTTTGTCTTATAATCTACAAAGTCTTTAGACGCAGATTTTTAGACTGTGAATACTATTATATATTTACTATTTTTTTTTTATCCTCAATGCTATTAAAAATACTAGCCTAGCTCACAGAAACTAACTTTTTTAAAATGAAAATTATAATATGAAATAAATAAGCATAAATAAATGAGTTGTGAGTTTTTTCTTTACGTTATGGGAGCGCGGCGCTCAATTCTAGTTTAAATCTCGTCTCAGCTCCAAAAAATACGAGAATTGGGGCCTCTGGCCATAGCTTATTTTTTTCCAAAACTGGACCAACCAAAAGAAGACAGAGAATGAAATGACGACGGCAATATCCATTACGCACAAACATAACGAGTCGCAATGATGGCGATGCAAAAACAAGGTCAATCAGACTGAAGTAATGTTTCGTACAAGAGCTTCTGCGGCTATTGGATTAATCACATGTCGTTGCCGGGATAGGAATGATAATTACATGGATATTAGGGAATAAATACGATACAGGAATTCATAACTAGGGAATAGGAGATTAGAGGTGTTATTTGATGTAGCTACAGACAAAATATAAAAATATAGTGAAATCTTTTGATATACAAACGAATAAAATGAATGAATGAATAAAAAATACTTTACTGTACATACACAAGTAATACGTAAAAATAAAATAATACTGTGTTAAAATGGCCAGTATAATGGGTGGCCTTATTGCTCAGTATTGATCTCTTCCAGGCAACTTTAGGATGAAGAGGGTTAAGGAAGAAGATTAGAAAACGGTGCAAAAATAACAAAAAATTATCAAGAAAATAATACTTTAAGCTCAGCTGTTTTACTGATTGAATATCAGGAATGCGTTTTTTAGGATACTCCTACTCACTGAGACTATTATACACCGAACAGCCGTCACAGATCAGTTCGTTTTAGCCCTGCCTTCTGAGCTTTAGGTGGTGGGTTCAACTCAAAAATCATGGTAACCTCGTTTTAACAAAAATATTGATAGTCTTGCCTCTCTCTAAGCGATTATAAAGGAACGACGGTAAAGTAAGACGTATAGTCTGGATGATGGTTCACTTTATCCTAATTATATAGAGTGACAACAGTTTTTGCAGTGTCGTCACTATGTCTTCGTATCAAAGAAGGGGAGAAAAGGATATTATTTTATAAAAATAGCTTCACAATAGCTATATTTATGTTATGATTTCAGCAGAACGAAGAAACAAAAGGAGTATCATTATCATCGGTACATCGTTATCATAGAAAACAAACTTTTGTGATAAGCGATAAGCGAAGTTTCTTATTATAGTTTTGAGGTACACTACGCGGCATGTCAGGAATCGACAACTTGACTGTGGAACGGCTACTGAGTAGCCCCGAAGTGTATTACAAAACGACAGTACCAAACTACGTTTATCGTTTCTAAGAGTAGGATCACTAAACTACCAAGATCTACTTAATTCGAGCCTATAATCGAATGTCGCTGTAACCGAGTAGACCGGGGGAATAATAATTATCATGTTGAATCTCCCAGCGGGATATATACTAGGGATTATGAGATTGCCTCCCGGCGCAATAGACGCGCGGTGGGTTGCTAGATTCATAAGTGTCCGAAAGAAAAATGATGCTAGCGTACAAAGCCGAACCGTACGTTTCATAAGTAGAACCAATGATGTTTGTAAGTGAAAGATTGAAATATATTATGAGTTTGGAACTTTCTTACTAGTTACTAGGGATTGTTTAGATTGCGGTTGAGTTCGATAGATCATGTAATGCACGGTGCAAATAGATGTAAAACTATCCTGAATCTTTTTCCTCGCTGCTTATTAGAGCCAAACTTTTTTTGTACCACTTGCTGATGGAAGTAGCAGATGGTCCACCTGATGTCAAGTGGTAACCGTCACCTATAGCAGATCATTGTCTTGTGGGTCACGTTCCATAGACACGTGTTCTACGATGCAACGCTCTGAGTCCACCAACTTGAGGCATACAGGTGTTAAGCTTCATGTACCTGTAATTTCTCAGGCACCCACACGCTTCAACACAGCAAGCTGCTTAGCGGAAGAACTAGCAATCAACCACCGCCATCTTTACAGGACGAGCTTTACAGTACTCAAATTATTAGGTACCTAGTCATTCACACTAATAATATAAATGTTAAAGCATGTAAAAGAGTGTGTTGCCACTTATCTTCGCAACGGTTCAACGTATTTGGATGGAACTTGGTGTATAAATTATTCGTGATCTGGAATAACATTATTAATGGTTACTTTTTATCTGTAAGTACCCGAACGTAGCCGTCGAGACATGCTTGTCCGATATATTTATTGCCTGAAATAATTATATCGCAATAAACATTTTACATAGTTCAGGTATTCAGTACCTCGAAACATGCTTATTCTATATATTATTATTCTAAAATAATAATATTGTAATAAACTTTTTACGTAGTAGGTATCCTTCAAGATGAAACTAAAGACTAGTTTTACCGTGCACTAAAAGTCTTTCTTGGGTAAAGAATGTTCATAATTTTTGTCGGGCATAGTATCACGAGTAAAATACTGCTGCATTGTGTGCTTATAACACTCTATACCGCGTTGACTTATGTTGAGAAAATAGGTGGCCATTAAACAGATTGTAATAGAGTACCCACGAAAACTGCGAGGGTATCTTAAATGCCCATTGATATGTTTTTTTTATTGAACCAACACTGAACGTAAAAAAAACACAACTGATCCTTACATTTTCACGACAGACGGGCGACTGTCCGCCTACGACGCAGGAGGTCGCGAGTTCGACTCCCGTCTTGGGGTAAATGTAAAAATATTTTCTACGTATAATAAAAAATATTTATGTATGTAATCTATTGTATTAAGTATATCAGTCATCTAGTACCCATAACACAAGGTCTGCTTAGCTTGGGGCTAGATGATGCTGTGTAGACGGTCCGGCATTATTATTATTATATTCCATGAACAAGCTTGCTGTATTCCAGTTTAAATGGTGTGGGTGCCGATGAAATTACAGGCACATGTAGTGTGAGGCAATGCTTCAATGGCAATGTTATAGGCGATGGTAACCACTTAGCATCAGGTAGACCCTATGCTTATGCCATCTGTAAGCAGTATAAAAATAAATACAATTTTAATGCTAACAAACAAAACGAATAATAACTTTAAACATACGCCGAGCTGATACCAGCTAAGTTATAAGTCCAGTTCCATAAAATATATCCAATTACTTAGAAAGTCCATTTACTTACAAAAATGTATTTAATGCGTTAAACTTTTAAAGAGTTCTTTTTTATCTCGTTAAAGATTTTCCACTCGAGATCCGTTCCGTTTTACAGAGCCTTGAAATTAAATAGCCATTCACGGAAAAGTCGTTTCCTTTAAGTTGAGCAAAATGTATAGGTTTTTAATGACCTTGATCCAATTTCAGCAGCCCTAAAATATTGGTACGCTATTTATACAATATATACAAAAGTTCATTGATTTGAGGTTTTTTCAAACTTACTGTCTCACTATTCAATGGTGTGCCCGGTCGTGTACGGGCCAACTTAGTTTTTGTGATTTACTAATAAAACAAGCAGAAAATGACACTTCCTTATTAGAATTTCAATTTTACCAAATTTAAAAAATATGTAAATTATAAGACTATCTTATTCTGTTTAGTGTTCAATTGATCAAGGTGAGTGAGATGTTTTTTTTCAAAAGATCTCACTTTTCTTAGTTTCAAATTATATATTTTGTTCAAAAAAATTTGCTAGTGGTGTTACTCTCAACCCATGTGAGTCTAAAAACTTCGAAACCAAACCAAAATGAACAGTAAACAAATTCGTAATTCTATTATGAATTTCGTATATTGGCTGTATGATATCTATGAGTACTATCTAGTTTATAAAAAACTTCTTATGTACTCAATGAGCCTTCAATTTGAACGCCTCAATGAACAAAGGCGAGCGTAGGCTTCCAGCCATTGGTTTTTGTCACCATATTGCTTGGCTATTTCCACATGCGCGAATACTTTTAGTGCTTACTAAAAGCAAAGTTGCCTCTTACGAATTTTATAACTAAAGTCTTTGATGTCACGTACTCTCGGAGATAAGTTAATAATAAGTTCGAGTGACTTATTTCATGAGTATTTATTATGAAATTCTGCAGAAATTGATGCACCCTTGAAATAGGTACCTACTTCTTATAAAATTGCCATAATTTTCTTCATAGCAAATGAGGTCTTTGACTGCCTTAAAAATAAACGATTTAAATCCATTATTCGAAACAATGGGTACCATTGTATATGAATACTTAACATTTTGTTTAAGTTTTTTACTAAGATAATAAATGCTAAAGTTTAGTAATTTAATTTTAACTACTGGAACGATTTGGACGAAACGAAGAATTAATACAGTTTGTAGTTTGGATTAACATACCGACTACTTTTTATTTCGGAAAATGTACAGCAACGGAATGAAAAAGACTGAAAAGGTCTTGAAGAAAATATTAAACGTGAACACAGGATGCACAGAAGCTACTATCTAGATAATCCAGCTTACTTTACAAAAAAAACATGTTATTTCTTGAGCCAGAGGTTCTATCATGAAACTTCGGTCGACAAACCTGTCGTATCGACAAACTGACTTTATCTATGGATTTTAATATACACCCGTTAAGGTTAAACAAGTCGGTATGTTGTCCATACAAACGCTGTAAGTGTTTAATGTCTACTATTCACTAACGTGCGTCCGAAGTTAAGTTTGATACTGAATTATCTTGCCGTTATTTAGGTAACGTTACCCTACATGCTACAGTAAAATCAGATTACCTTGAAAGTTACAAGCGTCGAAAGATTTAGTACTAAATCTTGTAATGCGTTTGTATGGACAACGTACCGACTTGTTTTACCTTAATATAAAACCTAGCCTCAACATATTTTATTGCGTTCTGGCGAGAAATCCTTGTTGACAGCTTGTCGATAAATTCGGTAAGACTTCTCGAATTTATCGACCTAGCACTTAACTAAGTCCTAACTATAGCATGGTAATGTCAATTAATTGCGAAAAAACTTTTTTATCGAGTGTTTAAGCCAAATTTTATCTATCGATTCATCCATGCTTGTAGTGCAGTGTGTTTTAAACTCTTCCAGAATGTAAGAGCTAACATTATTATAAAGTTTCTAAAAGCGAGCGTTGCCTAGCTCTTTTATCGGATTTTTACATGTAGCAAGCTATTTTCAGTGGAGTTGGATGCATTCTTAATTCATCATCATTATCATCGACAGACTATGTCTATACTGCTGGATGTTAGGCCAATACGTTTCTGTACGGTTTTGAGCCTCGGGTGTATTGAACCGAGTGGGTATGCGTTAATCTTACTGTTCAAACATAAGCGTATATCTCTCTCTCTTTTGCAAACCTAGCGATAAGATACAATAATCTAGTTTCACTAAAGCGACGATATTAAAAAAAAACCTGGTGGGATACCGCTTGATATTTTTTGCTGTGGGTAGCGATTACCGTGTGTAGATACACCATAACCCATTATATTCAGAAATAAGTAAATCAAAGAACTTGTTTGGCATTTATTATCAAAATTTGTTGAAAAATGCGACCTGTAGGCAAAAACAGACAGACAAACAAACAAAATAATTTATTGACCAATCTCGCAAATAAGATGCTTTGCTCGCTCAATCAATAAACTGTTATTTGATCTAAACAATTCAAAACTTTGACATAACAACCTTACTAACTGCTATCAAAGATTAATTAATCACTGGAATACCAGGGCTTAGTGTATTTTGGTTTCCTTTTAGTATAATCCTCTTGTAATCGGGTATTAAATTTTGAGAAAACCCTTAACTCAATAGTATAATTACTTCTTTTTAACTATCTCCAATTCGAACTAAAGAACAAACTCATACAATAATTATTAAAATTGAATACCGGGTGTAATTATACTGCTATCAAAAACTGACAGGGAGATATATACTTACAAACGGAGTAATAGTACATATTAGTATAAAAAACTGTAAATTCCAATGAAAAAACGCGCAATAAAACTCATTTTTATTTTATATATTTTATCCAAGACAAAGGATGATTGATAAACTGTTTTGCATTTGTGTTTACAGTGTAGGTGTTGGTTTTTTGGAAAAAAAAGTGCATTATTTGATTAATACTTTAGCTGAGACGTTAATCTCTCAAATTTTTTGATAGTAGAGATATTACACCCTGTATATTTATATTTCTCTAATTTAAAAGTATCTTTTGTCGGTACTTGGTACTAAAATATTCTGAGAAATAAAGTCATGATGTTATTTCTTTCTTCTTCTATATTAATATTTCCTATGTATTTACAAAAAAAAGTCTAATACTTTATTCATTAGTTGGCTGTTTTACAGTGTTTAATATTTTTTTTATTTGTGAATGAATGTATTATATTATAATATGTATGACAATAGCATGTTAAATATCAAGAAACAAAAATAGTTTAAAACTCGTCTTTGGCTGAGCGTAGGACTACAATATCATTTGCGAATGCAATTTGTGCTGTAAACGAGTTCTACTACAGTACATTATTTATCACAGTCTATTCAGCTTACAAAGTTGCATTTTCGTCCCTCGGGGGCTTGACGTGACATTGACCGAGCAAGACTATAACCAAGGAAAACGGTGTCTTGGGACATTGTGTTATTTTATATTCGAATTGCTATTACGCTCTTACTATCTTTATTTGCTCTTCTTTGAGATGAGAAGAAAAATATGGCGTTTTTCTTTAAAACCAAAGGAAAACATTTTCGTTCAAATCAGGATGCCTCATAACACACTTTCATTTCAATTGTTCACACTTGTGCTAAGACCTCATGTAATTATGGTTAAAATACAACCAATATTACCCATCAGAACTTAAAATAACACTAGTAAAAAACAATTAAAATGAAAATACAATGTTGCTTCCAAAGATGACAGAAAACGAATCCATTTGCTCTTCTTGTTTTCTTCTTTTTTTTTTTTGTTGGCATCTGTCCTTCTTGCGGACAATTTTGCCAATGTCAAGTGGATTGAATAAATTCTTTTTAGTCAAGTCGAGTCGATAAAAAAAGTAAAGTCAGCCGTCATCGGTTTTGAAGAAAAAGATGGCGTTTTTCTTTAAAACCAAAGGGAAACATTTTAGTTCAAATCAGGATGCCTCATAACACACTTTCATTTCAATTGTTCACACTTGTGCTAAGACCTCAAGTAATGATGGTTAAAATACCACCAAAATTACCCATCAGAACTTAAAATAACACTAGAAAAACAATTCACTTTTATTTCAACAGCTTGTGCTAAGATTTAAAATAATAAGTAACGAAGTTTTTTTGTTTTTGAATCAGCATTAGCGTCGCCATATTTTATATCTGTTGAAGACTAATAGATAGAAAAAATATATTTTACAGATGGAAACGGGCGCGACTTTGTCCACATACTGCTATTTTCATACTCATTTTATCACCCTGTTTCACTCTTTTACGTGTTGAACTTTAGGAATACCTTTCTACTTTCTTATTTAACTTGAAACTCTGAGTATTTTTGACTTGGTACGTAACATAACAGGCCTTTGCATCTATTGTGGATGATTATACTGCGTCAGGGGTGACGTTTTAATCGTGCCTCTATTAACAGGACGGTGTAGTGCCTGGGACAGGGTTTTAGATGTAGTACGCTTGCCTAGCACCTATACTCACAGCTTAGTCAACCTACGTACTAAGCCATAAAATACCCCGAGTTTCAAATTTCTACGACAATTGGTTTAGACTGTGTGTTGTCTACCTATATCATTTATATTTTATTTATATTTGACGACCGATGTGGCGCGGCGGGCGAATGTCCGCTTGCGACGCAAGAGGTTGCGGGTTCGATGCCCGCCTTGTTGATAAATGTTTGTACGATCTGCAAATATTTATTACGGCTGTTCTGTATGTTTTCTATATATGTAATGTATTGTATTAAGTATATCAGTCATCTAGTATACCCATAACACAAGCTCTGCTTAGCTTGGGGTTAGATGATGCTGTGAGGACTGTCCAGCATTATTATTATTATTATTATTCAGCTAGTCAGGATCACTAATATTCTTATAAGCGGTATATATAAGTATAGATTGCAAACCACTATTTTAGAAGCCGGCAGACGCCTATGTGCATGTGAAACGGCCCTAAAGCGGGGATTGCATCACGCCCTCAACAGTTTAGTCAGGAAGGAAGTCGCTCATTCAACGTGTGTGGGAAATTTCATGACAGTAAACATAAGGATGTGTTTATGTATGTAGGTGTATGTTGTAGCACATGTTTTTACGCCACCGAGTACCAACAGCACTATTGTAATATTCAACAATCTCTATTATTTGATGAGTCCAACCAACTTCCTAAAAATTTGGTGATTCTTAGTCTGGTTTATATCTGCTGATTTAGTACTTAAATTAGGAACGTGCATATCGGAAACCTCGTGAAATAAACATCCTTAAAAACTTAACAAGTTTTATTTAAAATAAAACTTTGAATCGGTTTTGCGGTTGTTTTGATCATAAATAAATTAATTATAAATATTACAGATACTAAAAAATTTTTCTTTTTATTTTCAATTGCCGTCCTTACAAAAACAGATCATGTTTCGATCGCATCTCAGTCAGACCAGACATAGTGGCCCGGCTCAAAGGTCTTCAGTCAAGGTTTTATATATTTTGTTATGTAAGTTTGCATTGGCGAATTTATGGTAAACTTATATATACAGGATTACTAAATATAACAAATATCTTAAATCAACATAGTAAGTAGGTACTAAAATAAAAAAAGTTTCGTTGTGCTAATACTGAAATTACCGGTGCTAACCTTCTATCCTGTTTGAACATGACATGGGAAACCAAACACAAATTGGCTCACTATAAAAAAGAGTTGAACGAACTGTTGAAATATAAATAAATATTGGCAAACACACAACGCCCTCTAGCGCTAAACTAAGCAAAGCTTGTACTTTTTTTATACAATGTGCTATAGCCACCTGATATGGCCCACCTGATGTCAAGTGGTAACTATCACCTACATCAAAGCATTGCCTTGTGATCACAAACGTTATATACTCACCCTACGCTGCACTACCCTGAGTCTACCAACCTGGGGCATACTAGTGTAAAGCCTCATGTGCCAATAATTTCATGATATCTCAACATCGCGGGTCAAAATCATAATATTTCTTCTATTCTAAATATCCATCGTTCTATAGACAATTTTGCCAATGTCAAGTGTTTTTAATAAATAGTTTTTATTGAAGTCGGTCAATTCTGAAAAATCGGGCTGTAAAAAAGTATTTTAAGCCACAGATTAAATAGCACGTTTATAATAAAACTTTTATTATGCTCCATACCAGAATCCGATCTCTATAAAAGTTTTTGGCTTGTGACCTTTAACTTCTCACACCGCCGCTTCTAGAAATCTCACTGATACCTTACGATACGATATTACGATATTTCCAACAGTTTGAGATTATTAGTATTGTGACCTTCAATCCATGATACTCTAGATGACGCGTCACATACAAAACCATAGCTAAAAGCTGTCCGCGTGAATATTTACTTACTTACAGCTACATTTGTTTAACGAAGTGAGAAAAAAATTATACATAAACAGTTATTTATTAAACCTAATTACAACCATGTCATCTGGTAAACAATTTCACTAATTGTCAAAACAAAAAAGAGACGGGTTTTTTGCGCCGACCCTATATCTAAGGGTATCATTGATCGAAGATTGTGACCATAATTGACCTTATGAACGAAAATTAATTTTGATGACCTTATGATCATAATGTGGGGTCGCATCCACTAGACCATCGGAGCTCTTAAAACAGGTAAAAATACATGGTAGAAGTTTTATGTTGTAGGTATATTCTAAATGTAAATAGGACGTACCGCTGACTACCCTTATTAGATATCCTCAAAGAACAAGGGATATCTACCATGTCTGGGGATTCCAGTTGTGAAGTAATTTCTTTCTTTTCTTTTTTCTTTGAAGTATATAAATAAATAAGTGGCATTGTGAAGAAACAGGAAGCGTAAAATGCCAATTCAAACGTCTGCCGTAACGCAGTAGGTAGCGTTTCTAAACTTAATTTTCCAATTTACGATTCCGTCAAACGTATTTACGGTTTATTACCAAAACATAAATCCAACTTGGCAGATGTCGTTACAACACGTTGGGAAAAACAACGTTTTTCGTGAGTTAATCCTTACATTTCCTCTGTAACTTTAGTATTATTTATAGCAGAAATAACTCTTTCCGTGGCGGGGCCGCATCCGGTCTATATTAATAAATCTACTGAATATAAATTAAGTGCGTAGAGTGTTGAAAACAGTGAAGTTTATTTATCAATAAAATATCTAGTTCTATATAATACCAATTATAAGGCCCGTTCCAACAACGATCAATAAATGACGACCGATGTGGCGCGGCGGGCGAACGTCCGCCTGCGACGCAAGAGGTTGCGGGTTCGATTCCCGCCTTGGGAAAAATGTTTGTACGATCTGCATATATTTATTCTAAGTGTTCTGGGTATTTTCTGTGTATAATAAAAAAATATCTATGTACGTAATGTATTGTATTAAATATATCAGTCATCTAGTACCCATAACACAAGCTCTGCTTAACTTGGGGCTAGATGATGCTGTGTGGATTGTCCAGCAATATTATTATTATTATTATTAATGTATTTAGCAAGCCCCTAAATGCATTTAGGAAGATAATTACGCTTATAATCTTGCACAAGGAAAATTAAGTCGCTATAACGCTGACGCTTAACATAGGTATTTATCTTGGTAAACGTGGTTAGCTAAATAAAACTAAATCAGTTTGTTGTGCAAGAGGACCTTGAGTCTTTGTCCTGACTTAAAGACTACGCACAACCTATACTACTGGTTTTAGAGACTTGAAGTTTTTGGGTTATATTCGTCTTGATATTCGTGTGTGTGTCTGATATTTATCAAGTTTCTAGGCAATCTATTTGTTCAAGCAGCAAAAGTACAAAAAAAATAGTACTACACAACTATGTACTAGCGTTATTAGTGTATTTTGACGTGACCTTTCATTTATTTATCTTTGAAACAGAAACTTTTTCATTTTAATCATTTCTATAGAGCCACAATAACAATGGCTAGAAAAAATAAAGTAGGCCAAATACAATAATTATTTCGTAAATTCCTTACAGGGTTTCAGGATTCTACATAATATCCTTCATCGTAAAAATCACACTGAAATTTCTGTTATATTCTCAGGTACACCTGAGGCTTATTATTCAGACAGTATATCTCAATGGGGATTCGAGCAAATGGTAATGTTCAGAGAAAATATTAAACTGATGAAAATGAAAATAAATTGTACTACCAAGTACTTGAGCCTTTCCTGAAGATATAAAATGAAATTGTGATCCTGTGATTGAAACACGTAAGGTGTAGTATGTAGATTAGATCATTATGTGGAAACATTTTTATTATTCCGCTTAGCACACTCACGTTTATAATTATCATTGACTGGCTGACTCGGTGAACTTCGTATCACCAACGTTTTTTTTTAATATAAATCATCCCTGAGTCAGAGGGAATAAAACAAAAAAGAAATATTCAAATCAGTCCTGTCGTTTTTCAGTTTTAGCGAGACTAGAGAAGAGTAGATTAATTTTATTCAAAACAAAACTTAATATTAGTAGGTAGGCATAACAGTTATTGTTATTACACTGTTTTTATCTGTATGTAAGTTTAGGTTAGCAATAGATTTATTGTTACAAAATGGTAATACGTAAAAATACTTACGTAAAAAGACCTCGTAGGAATGGATTTTTGTATAGGTATAAGATAAACTTACAAAGAATGTAATAATGTAGAATAATGTTCAACTATTCTTTACAACGCACCGAGATAATATTTTGTTTGTACATTATGAGAATAACGATCAGTGTTCAATGATCTGAAGGTCTACTTTTGAAAACCATGGACGTAGGCTGATGGACTGAAGAAATTATTATCCTGATAGCGGGAAGCCGGTGGATGGAAGGAGCTCAAGATCGTTCTTCCTGGAAACGTAAGGGGAGGCCTATGTCCTATGTGGACTTCTACAATCTATTGACAATGATGGTTATTAAAAAAAAATTATACCGGTTTTAGTGTATTCCTTGCAGCGCACTGCGTGTCCACTCTCGATAACGATAAACGAAGTTTCGTATTGTCGTTTTTAGTATAGTTTAGTATAGATAGGCTTCCTACGATCAGGATAATAATGTCGTCAGTCCATCGGGTAGGAGAACGTCTTACGCTTCGACTTCCAGTGTTATCAATAGGTGATGATAAACAATGACAACGCATATTGTAGGCGGTTTTTAACTGAAATCTTGTTTTGCTCTTCAAGTTATTTTTTCTATTTTTCTTTTGTGTGTATAATAATGTCGGCGTGACCTATTACCCAAGAGGCACAAAACTACGACCTCGTATGTTGCTACATTTCCGAAACAATGCTAGGTCACGAGGTCAACCAGTTTGACCTCAACGCAAATGTTGTTTAATTTTTCAAACGGCTAAGATAATGAGGGAAGCTACTTCAAAAGAGCATTAATAAACGAGGCAAAATGTTTCCTTGTGTAGAACTTTGCTCAGTCTGGAAAGTTTTCCTTACAGTTTTATTAGGTTGTTAAATAAGAATTTACAGTTTAATAGTCTGTCTATTAAGTTCGGCATGTTTGTTATTGGTTGTAATAGTTGTAAAAAAATATTGTTTTGACGTAACTTTGTGCTTTATGTTTAAGTTTTGGAATTTACCGCACTTCAACAAATATAATATCTTCAAGTTCTGGATTCGTTTCAAGGAGTTAGGGCGAAGCCACACGAAACACGAAAATATTAATTGTATTAAGAAAAAAATACTTCAGCATCATCTTTTCTTATCACGCTTGTGGGACGGAACATAGTGGTGAAAGTATGAACGTGTAATTTACACCAAACTGTCAAACACCACATTTTATTTCAAACAATGACGTTTGGTTGCAAGAAGCTTAGTAGGTAAATCAGCTGGTAATTTAGTTGGTTATTCGTCAAATCATTCACATAGTAAGTAACATATCTTATCCAACTAAAACAAAAAGTGATCCTGATATAATTGTAAAAGCTCTTACAATAGTCATACACGTAGGAAAATACAACTCCGAACCACGCATGTGACAGTGCAGCGCGATTTTTTGCAATGTTTTTGGTTTTGCTCAACCAAGCGAGTGCACCCTCACTCGCTACGCCTCAGGCTAAGATTTTCTTCCTCTATACCTATTAGCGCGCTTTCTAGTTCTATCAAATCACTTTATGAGCCGGAGATTGATACGGTAAGCCATGTACGCTTTAATTTACTCATGCAGTCTTATATACCTATATATTATTATAGTAATCGTTTGATAATTTGATGCGGCTTTGAGAGACTAGAGGAAATTAAACTTGAATAAGATATAACCGTGACTTATATGCAGGTTGTTTGTTTGAATTTGAGCTGTAATTGCTTGGTTGTTAAGTTTAAATTACTATATCAGTATAAGCAGAGCTGTTAGTGAAAGGCTCGTCCGGAACTACTACCGCTATGCCTATTTCTGCTGCCAAACAGCTAGCTATGTTCCGGTTTAAAAGGTGTGGGAGCCGCTGAAATTACAGGCACATGAGGTTTAACACCATATGCCTCAGGTCAACGAACGCAAGGCAAAACTTTGTTATAGGTGATGGTTACCACTTAACATCTGGTGCTTAACATGCTTGTTCCACCAATAGTAGAATAAAAAAATATATACATAAGACTCGTTTAGCTAGTTTATACTATTCAGATCCTCGAAGTTTGTCACACCACTGCATCTCATATTCAAGACGTCACTCGCGGAGATAAACCACGAGCTTTGCAGAATCCAACTACACTTTACAGCAAACACTCAGTTTTAGAGATTCAAACACAAGTGCTGGTTGCATCCTTGCTGAACGGAATGTTAAGATAACTGAAACTGCCTGAATTATAAGTGGAAATGGTGAGTGTCGGTAGATCTTGATAGTTTAAGAGTAGTACTTGGTACTTAGCGCAAATAATTCTTTAGTAGAATCCTGAACATAGCGAGGGATTCAAAAAAGCGCCCTCGCCGTATAAATATAATTTTGCTTTCTTACCAGCACACACACCTTTTCGTTTCGTTTTGAAGTTTCGTTTTGACATTTTGAGTTACACTGCGGCGCGATTACACACCGCGCAATGCAAAATCAAATGTTCAAATAAAATATTGTATATAGTTTTTCATGGTACCAGCTGGTTTCCGAAAGATTCTCGTGACGCTGACTTCCTACGCTGACCGCGCGCCAGATTCCACATCTTTATCTGGACCGTTTATCAAATAAATTCACAGTCCAAATAAAATTTATTACTTTTCGAATGACCACCTCTGCGACTATGCGACCGCCAGTTTTATTGCAGACCCACGAATTACTTCAGGATTTTCTTTCCGCCTTCAGGATTAGCTTTATGAATTATGTAACATTTTTGTCCGCTGTTTTTTATCGATGGATGTTATATTCTAACCGACTTAAAAAAAAAACAGATTTACAAATTGTATTTTGTAACATCTACTAATCCTTACAGCTTTACCTTAGAGCTTTTATAGATTTTTTTTGTACTAAGTAACGGATTTCGGATTCGTACGAAGATGACCTTCATCTATTGTTCGGGTCTGTTTGGGCTTGTTCAAACAAACTATCGAGCTGACGGTTACCCCACAGTTACTACTTGTTCGAGGACACTGCTAATCCCTACACAATACAATAGTATTTGCTTTGGTGTTTTATAAATGATTACAACGACCGCTCACAGTTAATGAATGGTTACAACATAATGAATGTTTGACAGGAATTAGATCGTTGTTATAGAATAGTTATAGAATAGAATATGGTTGCTAGAATATTCAGATGACACTAGGATTCTAAAAAACGATATATTCACAACCGCGCAAAATTTCGTATATCGCGCTTGACATGAGATATTTATTTATTGATGGAAATTTTAGAAATTATAGATAGATAGACCCACAGATAAGCTAAACGTTAGCATTAAGTCTTGTTTTGATAGAACGAGATAGATTTTTGGCACTGCCATGTTAGCACAGGAAGGTATTATTATAAAGAAATACAATACCGACCGGATCGGTTGACCGATGCATGTGGCGCGGCGGGCGGATGTCCGCCTGCGACACAGGAGGTTGCGGGTTCGATTCCTGCCTTGGGATAAATGTATGTACGATCTGTAAATATTTATTCCAGGTGTTCTGGATATTTTCTATATATAATAAAAATATGTATTGTAATAAGTATATCAGTCATCTAGTACCCATAACACAAGCTCTGCTTAGCTTGGGGCTAGATGATGCTGTGTGGACTGTCCAGCATTATTATTACTATCTCTATTTTGCTTGAGATAACGAGTAGACAACATTTTGTAACGCTGCACATCTTAGCCGGGCTGGACACTGCTAATCCTTACATAATAAAATAGTTTTTACTTTGATATGATGAAACCGGATAAATTATTAAAACAACCGCTCACTGTTAATAAGGCTAAGTGTTTGTAAGAAAAATTTGTTGTAAAGAAAAGTACTTACACACATTATTATTTAAGCCCCATACTGGTATGCTTTCAATAAGTTGTCGCCATCGTTAAGCTCCTCCTTCTTCTACTTCTTCAGATTTATAATACCATAAAAAATTAAAAATACTTTTATACTTTTATTTCTGAGAGCCAAAATTTTTCTTTATAACCCCCATTTTCTTACATTGTAAGACAGATTTATCACACGTGTCGGGGGAAGGTGAGTGAGTGAGTAATATAACAATATGAAACCTAATGGCAACGAGACGTAAAGGTGAGATGCAAATATCCTACTGAGACGTGCTCTGAGAAGTTTCTAAGCACGGACTGAATACTAAAGTCGTTGTACCCCTGCATTGGGCACAGTGAAAATGTTCATGGTACCTACATGAAACTTTGATCAACTTTTGAAGAGTATTTTAGAAAAAAAAGAGTAAAAAAAATACCATCACGACTTTAATCTTGATCTAATTTAAGAGATCGGAAGGGATATCTACCGTGTTTGGGACGGTAGATATCTGTAGATAAAGTGTTAAATTTTTTTTACCAAATGTTAAATTCGGACGTACCTCTGACTACACCCTTAGACAATCAAAGATTATTAAGTTGGTGCTACTTGTTAAGCCCTAAGAGAGGATATCTAGTGTACCTAGGGATTAAGTCATGAGGCGGTTTTTGATTTTTGTGTACTTATGTAAAAAAAATTATGTTAAACTCTACTTCCAAAAAAACTAAATATTTTTTATTAATTCTAGGTATTTTATAAATAATCATCACTTAAATCTCTGTATATAAGTTAAGTATAGATATGTTTAAAGGAAATATTCTAAAATGCACTAAGTTGGTAGCCCACACCAATAGAGCTTTATAGTGCAAAAAAAATATATTTAAGTGATGCATTTTGTGTGAAGTCGCTAGAACCATACACACAGCTAAATCTGTACCGTATTTAGAAGTCTCTACAACTTCTTCCTATTGTCTGTTATTATAAACCGTCGTTCTGCAGAAACTGTGACCTAAGATAACTGAAGTGACTACAATATACTTTTAAAGTCACTGTAAGCCAGGAAAGCGTTGGCCCTTATCGCACACGTGATTTGAATGCGTCAGAATTTTATTCGACCAATATGACAAAAATTTTTGCGAAAACTGCGTTTTGAATACATAAAATTTTGAAACAATTTTTTTTACAATCATAGACAATTATCCAACTCGCTAAAGCGTATGTGACGAACGCGTTTGAATACAAAAATACCTATTCTATTTAAAACCTGACTCCATACTGCCATTTAAAAAAAAATAGTGATGATAGATTTTTTGTATGCCATTGTTGATTTACAACTAGTTTATACCTGCGGCTGCATTCGATTCATCGTTTCCTTGTATAGAATTACAATAATTCAAAATTGTTCTTCCCAGAAACGAATGGGAGAGGACTATGTCTAACAGTGAACTTCTACATGCTGTTGATGATAATTACTTATCATTACCAGTCATTTTATGCGCTTTCTTATGACTTGCGTACAAGCGAGCTTTCAATAATAAAGTTGGTTTATAAATAAGAGCTCGTTAGGGTGTTAAAAAAATATTTCCTAACAGGATAAAAACTAAAAATCATATTAATAATAATGCTGGACAATCCACTCAGCATCATCTAGCCCCAAGCTAAGCAGAGCTTGTGTTATGGGTACTAGATGACTGATATACTTAATACAATACATTACATACATAGACATTTTTTATTATACATAGAAAATACCCAGAACACCCATTCAAACCATAAAGAATGCAGTGGGGTAAAAAATAGCTATATGCCAGCGATGACACGTAAAACTCCATTAGTCTAAAATAAAGTAGTATGTGTACGTTGAAAGAAAATATCCTGCTTAGGGTTATATTTAGCCACTAGTCGAGTCGCTAATGAATTTGAGTTCTAAAATTTAATAGTGTAGAACTACAAAGCCGATTTTGTATAAAGTGCTCATTACACTAGTTCATTACAATGCTAATTAGAGTAAAACGGGAAAAGCTGCGTTCGGGAACATGCCAATTATTATTTTCAGAGTGAGTGAAGAATAAATTTAAGGTATTATATATTTGAATTCAATTTTGGATTTTCTGGGTTAATTTAAAGATACGTAAGGGGGTCTTAATAACACTTTTCGGAACCCAAGCCAACCACACCGACCCGTGATACACCCTGTTGAACAACGGACGAGACTCTTCTGGCGACACACCAACACACGCTGGGCCAGCGTTGTTACAGTCCAAACCCCTTACTTCGTAAACTACAAACTAGAGCGAAGGAAGGGAGGCCTTTGCACTGCAGTGAAACACTTTAAGTTCTTAGTAATAATGGATTAATTGAAAGCAGTGAAACTACAACTTTGTTGCTAAAACCGTGCAGAGCAATAATGTGTGTGGTTCTAAAATAACAATCAATAAGAATATAATTAATACTGCCATTATATTTGATAATAAAATTTCATTTCATTTATTTGCATCTTTTGACATCTATAAGACGTTCTTAAAATACAAATATAGTATGTATTCCAAACAACCTTTGGATGGACTGCTTAGACGAGTAAACCACATGGACTGGTTTTAAAATAATCATAAAATGTATCATACAAAAAAGGATACAATGTTGGATGTTGAGTAGCATTTTTGGATCTAAATAATCGGGAATGTGCTAAAATCCATCAGCACTCGAGCACCCCATAGGGAACCAGGCATAGCTGCTATTCAAACAGTTGAATCAGTTGAACCAAGCAGCACCATATGGAAATAACGGATTGCAAACTTCAAATGAACGCATCAAAAAGAAATAGCGAACAAGAATTTTTTTTTATTCGACTCAGTGATAGAACAAGCAGCCTGATAAGTGTGATAAGTGTCTTAAGTGGTAACGATCACCTATACCAGAGTATTGCTTGCAGGTCATGTTTGTTAGAAAAATTGTGATGGTTATGTAGGTTATAGAGTGAACAAGCTGGTTTTCAAAGGCTATATTGATGACGTCGCCAAAGTCGAGCATAACAGAGGCATTAATTAAACTGTCAATCAACTCCCAAAACACACAATGTTCACTTCGATACTACAGAGGTAACTGTAGCTCTGGATACAGGAACCTTGAAAATGGGAAATGCTCTACTAAAAGTAAGCATACCAAACCAAGCGCATCCCCGTATTGAGAGGGAGATCGTTGGTTCAAACCCCACTCGAGAGCATAACTTTTGGGATAATATAACATTCTTAGTGATTTCCTAAAATTTAGGGAATTTTATATTGTTATTCGTCGACTCAAAATACCTTGCCATGCCGTGCCGCCAATGGACGCCGGGTCTAAGTTAGGCCTTTGAGTAGAGAAGTGTCTGGTGTGAGGCCTTTTGTATCTTTCGATTTTAAAAAACATTAAAAAACCGCCTATTGTCATACAAGATCCATAGTTGGGAAAAGAGGGTTTGGGTATCGTAAGCCAATAAAATGATCTTAGATAATCCAACTCGAGAATTCTTTGTGAAAAAGTTCCTCCATGGAAATATCTACTGCCCAGTGCTGATGACCTGATTCGAAGAATATATTATTATAATTTTTAAGTTTTAATGTCTCTGTAGATATACCATTTCAGACTTTTACGTGAAGTGTTATTTCATTACATCAACAACTTATTGATATAAAATAGAAGTTTATTCAGTACCCAACATACAAAGAGACAACACAGCAAGAGCCTACACTTAATATAATTAAATTAAAACACTTATCTAAACCTACCCCAGCCGTAATGAATGTCACTTCTCAGTGGACGTATTCTGTAAGGTAATGCAATTATTATAGGCAGAGGTTACCATTCAAAATCAGGTGGTTATGTAATTAACGTCACTTGTTATAATAAAAAGAACTACAAATTACTTATTTTAATAAAAATCTAATCCAAAAGGTGTGGTTAAATTTCATACCAGCGACCTCACATTTCACCAAAACCAGCTCAGTCATAAAAAGTAATTGACACTCAAGCCTTCGAACCTATCAATAATGTGATAACTCGTAACGATATCTATAAAATGTACCATTTGGCCTAGTTTTGTACCGGGTGTAATAAGACCACTGTACTGTACTGGTCAAATAATCGTGTTTTTTTTTAACCTATTGTGTCCCACTGCTAGGCAAAGGTCTCCCCAAAATGTTCCACTGGTCCCGGTCTTCAGCGGTCTTGCGCCAATCTTTTCTGTGGGTGTCAAGATCGTCCCGCCAACTTCATCTCGGCCAGCCCGGTCGTAGCTTCCCATCCTCAGGCATCCAAGGAGTGACTATTTTCGCCCACTTTTCGGGTTTCATTCGACTAACGTGGCAAGCCCAAGATTGCTACTAATAGCCAAGGCAAGATTGTTTTATTAGTGTTTAGTAATTATACGCTATTTTATGTTTATTTTACTATGTATTATGGATATTGATGCTAAAAACATGAAGAAAAAGGACAATAAGTTGATTTTTTCACGGTTTTTATTTTTGTTTTTCTAATCTGAATGCGCAGTTTCAGTTTTCAGAAGTAGCCTTATTACACCTGGTATAGGGCACTTTCGTCTACCAGCACAAATAGTAGTATAAGGATTAATATTGCATGACTAATAGTGTGTTTGTTTTCATAGATATCGAATTTTGCTGTAACCACACATTATCTAAGTAAAAGGAATCATAGTCGTTTCAATAGAAACACAAGAAACAACACCTGTCTTCATCACACAAATATTTGTTCTCGTTAGTGATTGAACCCACGACCCTAAAAGGCTACAAAAGCGCGCGGAAAGTAGAGCTACTAATGAACTGTGAACTGAATGAACTATATGGCCAAGCAAACAAACTATCCAACTTACTTAGATTTATATTGCAATTTCGTAAAGCATCAGCTGAACAATTCTGATGTCATGACTTATTTTTGACTTCTAATACCCTTTGTCCATCTAATCCCAGTTGGCTGCCCAGAGATTATTGAATTTACGAACATAATCCGCCAAGCGCCAGATGTGACCTGCGGGCTAAACCTTTCCTTTTGCACGGGCGCCAGTAATCGTGTTTATTGTTTACGAGTTTTATTTGAATGACATTGAACTTCTCTGAGACCACAGCCAGCAGGTCTACTCTTTAAAACGATATACGAAGTTTTAAACTGCGGGGTCCCAGTACAAGACAAGGTCACAGTCAAGTTGTCACTATCTGGCATGCCGCACAATGTAACTGAAAACGAGCATACGAAACTTCGTTTATCATTTTCAAGAGTAGACTTGCATATTTTTGGTACTGTCAATAATGTTAGTGTATAAAAAATAGCTACGTGTGCAATAATTACTGCCAAATGACACATTTTTTAAACCTAGAAAGAGAGTTAAGTTTGTTTACAGTAATTGGCTTATTACCTATAAACCTGATGGACGCATGGCATTGCGTTGTAGGGCAAGCTTCAAACGTACGGCAAGGCATTTTTTTGTAACAGACGATGATTACCACTTATCATCCGGTGAGGTATCAGGTTGTTCTATAACAAGTCATATAAAAAAGACGCAGCACTGATAGGTGTAAACTGCTTTATTTTTTAATTATTTGTAACATGAAACGGTACGGATTCAATATACCATAAATTCGTCTATTGTATAGAGGATTTATTATCATCCAAAATAGTTTGGTCTGAAGGCAATATTGTGATCGCTGTGGATTCGAGGCGGCAATTCAAACCTTAGGACGGGTGCTTATTGAAAATATTTCCACCGAGATGGAAGTAATATTTGACGTATGAATGAAATTCTCATGAGGATGAGACAAAGGCCGATCCATCACAAAGGCATCTCCTTTACTAAATCAAATAAATAATTGAAAAATTCCAGCCTCTATTCGACACTTCACTGTATGGGGGCTGAATTACAAATGTAATTTTCGTATTTGATCTACTTAAAGATATGTTCCTATTGGAACTAAATATATTTACTGATATGTAACGGGTTGTAAGGTATTTACAATTTCAAGGGGTCTAGCTCGATTAAATTTTATAATGGTGCACACTGTAATAATATTTGAAATACATTGCCGCGGTATTGGCACTTAACTGCGGAGTGATGCCTAACTAGGCACAACTGCCGCACAGTGTAACTTTAGGTGGTTGGAACGATACTTTTGTATTTCCTATTGGTAGTATTTATTTTTTATTACACCAAACAAAGTTTGTACAAAAGGTGATCTTAATTCTAAAGTATTTTCATGGATTGAGTTTTAGTTTTTTTTAGTGGATTGGATTTGAATGAGTAGAATTCTCCATGCTGAATCATAGCAACGCTTCTTGGTGCCAGAAATAGGCACGATGTACAATACCACAGTGGTATCAATAAGTATTGGTAAGATTGGTACACATATATTTATTTTATTTTTACAATTTTCATAAAACTTATAATTAAGTAGAGATCGTCCAATCTTAAAGTGCACGCCCCACTATTCAGTAATTCAAAGTGAATTGTTCTTTATGCTCTATGAAACAAGGGTTATTTTAAAGTAATTTATTGGTTGTCAAAGTGAAAGAAATACCGTGGAGGGGCGTGCATTTTTAGCTTGGTTTATCTCTACTTATATAATTTTTTAAACTATCATGGTTTTCATCAATATTTTGGATAGTAAATGTCCCGTTTCTATCCAAAATATCAAGTACAAAGGTAATTAAAAATACATAATAATATGCTAAAGGTCAATTATTATAAGTTTCCACTGATAGCAAAACATCAAAACACCTAAGCACACAGTAATGTAGGAACATCAAACTTACTAACCAACCAAATTGTGATGTCAGTTGAAATCTACTACATACTACTTCTATAGCTTTATTTTTATGTATAATAAAAAATATCTATGCATGTAATGTATTGTATTAAGTATATCAGTAATCTAGTACCCATAACACAAGCTCTGCTTAGTTAGGGGCTAGATGATGCTGTGTGGATTGTCCAGCATTATTATTATTATTATTATAGCTGCTTTAAAATTTGACTGAGCAAACTTAAGGTTTTCTTGAGCCTAGGACTGTTGCATAAGTTTTGTTTCTTTTACGCAAAGTAAACAGCAGAAGTAATATAAAATTGTACCGTTCGTCTCTGCTTTTCTTATAAGGAGATTTCGCTTTGTGTTCATTTTTGTTCTTTTTTTGTTTGTTTTTTTTTATTGTGAAATTAAAATTAAAATTATTCCTAGACTGCGAAAAATAAAAGGATAGGATAGGATAGGATAGAGATAGGGATCGTAAGATAAGATAAGATAAGATGAGATGAGATGAGATGAGATGAGATGAGATGAGATGAGATGAGATGAGATGAGATGAGATGAGATGAGATGAGATGAGATGAGATGAGATAAGATAAGATAAAAATGTCACCATGCTTAAAGTATTTATGATTTCTACAGGTACAGCACTACAAAAACAAAGAAAAAAAAAGTTTTGGCACACTTGTTTTTTACCTACAGTAAAGACCCGCAGTTAGAAAACAGACTTATTATAAAATATGTAGATATAAAGTAATAAAAAAAAAAGATATAAAAAACGACAAAATAATGCCGCTATCTCATCATCTCATCTTCCGAGCTCACCCAGATAATAGTAATAGGTTAAATATTAGATGTAAAATATTTGCATATACTAATTTTCTTCCGTTATAAAATAAATTAAAAGGATATTATTTGATTTTCATGTCAGACCTGTACATAAAAGAACCGTAGTATAGCTCTTTTTTCTCGGAATATTGCTCGGTCTATTTACTCTACCCACTGGAACTAAATAATCCGTACATCCTCCGCAGATGTAATCCTGACATGCAATCTCCGCCGCCATCAATCAGAAGAGCGAGATGGCGAGGGACGACTAGCACTATCATGAGCGGGACAAAAGATGTCCACAGCTTCCCTTGAGTGGACTTTGGTAGTGAGGTAATTTGGACATTGACTAATGTTTGTTCCGCTGCGCTATTACTACTGCATAGAAAACCTTCAAATGGAATAGAAGAAATTAAAATAAAATAGAGTCGTTGGAACATTATTATTTACCATTTTATTAGGTTTTTGTTATGTATGTGTGCGTGGCTGCGCCACCACCTTCACTGTATCGTACAATAAATCAGTGCTAAGCTAACCAGCGATCGTTTCACTTGTCTCCGTCCGTTCCCATATCCAACAGTGGCGACGATCTACCCTCAAGTGTGGAGAAAAATAGCGTTGAAAAATGTCTAACTCGAGTGCGCAATATGGAATTTTAAATAGTTTCGATCACACCATACAGACGTGGAAGACGTACCGGGGCCGCATTACTCAATATTTTGTGGCAAATGACATCAACGAAAAGACGGACACCGAGGGCAAGAAGAGAAAGGCGATCCTTCTCAGCGCACTCACGGAGGGTACCTACAAGCTAGCAACGGATTTATCCTTGCCTAAGGACGTAGTAGATGTGCCCTATGAAGATTTGCTATCACTTCTGGATAACCATTTCACCCCGAAGCGTGTAGGGTTTGGTGAGCGTCACAACTTTTACGCGGCTACTCAAGAAGCAGGCGAAACTCATTCGCAGTGGGCTGCGAGGCTGCGAGGGCTGACCGCAAAGTGCGAGTTTCTCAACGTCGAAGAGGCGCTCCGCGATAAGTTTATCATGGGTATGCAGCCGGGAAGAGAAAAAGAGAAGCTGTACACTAAGGAGCTGACAGATCTCACGTTGGCCAAAGTCGTGGAGATGGCAGAGAACCTGAGCCGAGCGCGCTCCGCCATCGCCGCTAGTGCTGGCACCGCCGCCGCCGCCGCCGCCGCCGCTTCACACCAACACATTTTCAAGATCTCAAATAACGGGAAAAGTGCGGGTGTAGGGAACGTGAAGTGCAGTGTATGTGGTTATACGAATCACAAAGCGTCCGAGTGTAGATTTGCAAATTATATTTGTAAAAAGTGTCACGTAAAAGGCCACTTGCGTAAAATGTGCACAAAAGTGAATTACGTACAGATGGATGGCGTTGACCAGGGTGAGGATGATGATGATGATGGTAAGCTTTATTATATCCGTTCACTCAGGGGAGAACCCATGGTAGAAACTGTTAGTATCTATAATACGTTTTTTAAGTTCGAAATTGACAGCGGGTCTGCGGTAACTGTGGTTTCAGAAGGGTTTTACAAAACGAATTTTAAAGATGTGCCATTATCAAGTACATGTAAACAGCTGATGACGTACAATGGAAGAAAAATAGTATGCCTAGGCACATTCCGGTTACCGATATGCTATGCGGGGCAAACGCACGATATTATTTTATTTGTAGTCCGCGACGGGGGGCCGCCCCTGCTGGGTAGGGATTTTATTTCATTGTTTAAATTGCAATTACTCCCTATAAATTACTGTGCTGAATCTGGGGGGTCACTCAAAGATCTGCAACAACAATACTCAGACCTATTTTCAGATAAATTGGGAACATTCAATAAATACAAAGTTAAATTGTCATTAAAAGATAATGCGAAACCGGTTTTTTGTAAGGCACGTCCCGTAGCATTTGCATTACGCGATAAAGTTTCTAAAGAAATAGATAGGTTGGTTGAATTAGGTATTCTTGAACCTGTTGAGTACTCAGAATACGCTTCCCCGATAGTCCCGGTTCTAAAAAAAAATGGTTCAGTCAGGTTGTGCGCAGATTACTCAGTGAGTATTAATAAACAGTTATTAATAGAACAGTATCCACTACCAAAAACATGCGAGTTATTTTCTAAGCTCCATGGGGGACAACAGTTTAGCAAACTCGATTTGTCAATGGCATACAATCAATTTGTGCTAGATGATGAGTCTAGGAATCTCACCTGCATAAATACAAATCGCGGTATGTATATCTATACCCGGTTAGTGTTCGGCTTAGCTAGCGCGCCTTCTATTTTTCAGCGCGCGATCGAGGGGGTGCTGTCAGGTATAGATGGAGTTTTGTGTTTACTTGACGATATTTTAGTGACAGGAAAGGATAGGAAAGAACATCTAGAAAAATTGAATGCTGTGTTGAATCGTTTGCAGGACGCAGGCTTAACATTACAAAAAGAAAAGTGTAGTTTTTTTCAAAATGAAGTTAGGTATCTGGGTTATATCATAACAAAAGACGGCTTAAAAAAAGAACCCGAGAAAATTAAGGCCATGGTGGAAGCATGCGTACCTACTAATGTAACCCAGCTGCAGTCGTTCCTAGGACTAATTAATTACTATAGGAATTTCATACCAAACGCATCGACTATTCTCAGTCCTTTGTACGAGTTGTTAAAAAAGGGTAGCAGTTGGAACTGGACTGCTGTTCATAATACGGCTTTTCAAGAAGTAAAAAAAATGATTACTTCTGACCAGGTTCTTGCTCATTTTGATCCGAATGCAAAGTTAATACTAACCGTCGATGCTTCTCCGAGTGGGTTGGGAGCCGTTTTGTCACAAGTAGGGGTAGACAGAATCGAAAGACCTATTTCATTTATGTCGCGGACCTTAATCTCAGCGGAGAAGCGATATGCTCAGATACAAAAGGAAGCAACCGCTATTGTTTACGGCGTGCGTCGGTTCCATCAATATTTGTACGGCAGATCCGAACCGTTTATTTTAAGAACGGATCACAAGCCACTCTTGTCTATTTTTAGCCCGTCTAAGGGAATACCAGAGATGTCTGCTAATCGATTACAACGGTACGCTTTGTTCCTAAGTAGCTATAACTACAAGATTGAGTATGTACGCAGCGCTGATAACAGCGCAGATTTTTTGTCGCGCGCAAGCTTACCGCAGTCGGTGCACGAGTGCACGTGCACCGAGCAGTGCCGCTGCTGCGATTGCGAAGTAGCATACGACCGAGCTACTTATGTCTGTTTTGTTATTGACGGAAGTATGCCCGTCACTTTAGAAAAATTACGTTGTGAAACAAATAATGACTTAGTGTTATTACAAGTAAAAGATTTTATTTTGAATGGTTGGCCACCTAAAATTAATGACATACGATTGAAACCGTATCACTTGTGTAGATCTCAATTATCGTATGAAAATGGTTGCGTCATGAGAGGTCATAAGGTTGTTATACCCGTAAGTTTGCACAAATCAATGCTTCAGGAGTTGCATTCTTCACATTTAGGTATAGTAAAAACGAAAGCTGAAGCTCGCTCAAGGTTTTGGTTTCCGGGGATCGACCAGGCTGTAGAAACAATGATAGGCTCATGCGAGGTATGCATTCAGCTGCGCCCCTCGCCCCCGCGGGCCCCGCTCGCGCATTGGGAGTTTCCTTCTCATCCTTTCTACAGAATACACATCGACTTCCTAGGGCCGATTAAAGGTTGTATTTATATGGTAGCAGTAGATGCACATACTAAGTGGGTAGAAGTGTATAACATGAGTACGGCTACGTCATCAGCTGCGGTAATCGGGAAGCTTTGTGAGTTTATGTCGAGGTTTGGGGTTCCAAAAACTATAGTAAGTGATAATGGCACAGCTTTTTGTTCAAGGGAATTTAAACTATTTTGCGCTTCAAATGATATTTCGCACATAACATCGCCCGTTTATCACGCTCCTTCAAACGGTCAGGCGGAAAGTTTTGTAAAAGTAGTGAAAAAGGGAATAAAATCCTGTCTTCTGTCGAGCCATACGGCAAAGGATGCATCGATAAAATTACTAAAATATCTTATGGATTATCGGAATTCAATTCACACTACCACGGGTTTGTCCCCTGCTCAATTGGTATTCGGTCACAAGTTAAGGTCACGATTAGATTTCATTGATCCAAATTCATCGGCACCCTCGTCACCGTCACTATCTAACTACGTCAAAAATCAACAGTGTACGCAAACTAAGCAACAAGGAAATATAAAAGCTAAATCATTTAAAAAAGATGATATCGTACTGTATAAAAAATTTATTAATAAAGCAAATTATTCATGGTGTAAAGGAATCATACAAAAAAGGATAGGAAAAGTTTTGTACATGGTAAAAGACATGGATAGACCTGAAAATCATAAACGACACATAAACCAGTTAATGTTGTATAAAGGGACAAGTAACAGTTTTGGCGTAAACAGTCCAAACACGAACTCACCTCCGTCGACACGGTCGACGTCACCGTCCCCGCCGCTGCCGTCCCCGCCGCTGCCGTCCTCGCCGCTGCCGTCCCCGCCGCTGCCGGGCCCCACGCCGCCGTCCCCGCCGCCGCTACCGTTGCCGCCGCCATCGCCACTACCTTCGTCGTCCATGACCATACCTTTGCTGCCTGCATCAGGGTCACCAGGACCCCAGCCTGAGTTATTGTCACCCCTGCCACATAGCCGGGCCAGAGGTAGAAGAGCGGAGGTGTACGAACCAAATATTTCGCCAGGAAGGGAGAACGAAGAGGTGGACTGTCCGCAGGATGAAGATCCAAACAATATGGTTAATGCAACATCAAAGGGGTGTTCCACCTCTGAGGATGAGTTTTACGAAGCAGAAGAAGAGCTGGAGAGCCAAAGAGAACCACAGATCGAGGATTCGGTAATTGGTTCGAAACTGTTACGGAAACGTCCCAAGGTTAATTATAAGAAATACTTTTAGTTTATTAGGTAATTAGGATATTATTGTACTAGAGGGAGGATTGTTATGTATGTGTGCGTGGCTGCGCCACCACCTTCACTGTATCGTACAATAAATCAGTGCTAAGCTAACCAGCGATCGTTTCACTTGTCTCCGTCCGTTCCCATATCCAACAGTTTTTAACAGCACCTAGCCAAGTGGGAGTGACCCCCCCCCCTTCTGATCCTAAGGTTTCAAATCCGGTCGTTGTTTGCTTGTTTCAAACAAAAATATTTGTATTTATAAATCACCTAAAAATAGTCAGCTGAAACTTATAAAGACGTACTAAACAAAATAGCAAAACTTGTTATTTTTCTATCGAAAAAGTAGCAAAAATTTCACAACCACTTTTAGGTTCGGGAAGTTTCTGAAGTTATTTCAGAACGATATCACGTCTCTTCACTGTCCGGACGCAAACGACAAAATAATGCCGCTATCTCATCATCTCATCTTCCGAGCTCACCCAGATAAGTGCACAAGCCTATACCAAGTAAACATCCACAAAAAGCGGCTACAAAATGAGGCTCTATGTAAACGTTGATATGAAATGAAAAACAAATATAACATCATACGTATTCTTTAAAGAACGATTTTATTTTCTTCTTTAAGGCCCGTTTACACAAACCGAATTAAATTTTTTTGGCTAATCACGTTTCCCATTATAAACATGCTTAGCGTTAAGGAAATAGCAGCTTAATTGTTCTTGTGCAAGATGTTAAGCGTGATTAGCTTTCTAAATGCATTTAGGGCTCGGTGATTGTTGTGCAAGCGGGTCCTTGAGTTCTGTAATTTGACATTCCTGGCGCGCTGGAGAAAATGTGTCATAGGTATCGATCTGTTGTAGCTTTAAAGCGGTTGCACACTGCGCTTTTTATGACATGTTCTAATATATCTTACGTTCGTTAGTATGGTGGTATGGCTAAGAAACGTTATTGTCGGCTAAGCCTTCATCTCATTGACTATGTTACAATGATATTTTACACTGGTCAATCAAGGTAAGAGTTTATGTAAGGAACCGTAGAACTGTTAACGAACGATCATAAAATATTGCGGTATTGCTATACCCGTTTAGATATACAATTTTCTTAGTACAAGGTTAAGGGGTTGCAGTTTGTTTGATAATAACTTAATAAATTCCCGAAATTCAATCTTTAAACGGGTATTGCTATACCTGGGTATTTTAGCTGATAGGTTCTTTTTAAAAATACGTTCAATATTTTAATTTAAATGATAAAGAATTTCAATTGACTTCGTTTGTAAATTAAAAAATATCTCAATGAGTATTTTAATGAACTTTAAAGTTTTGGTTTAGGTTTTAAAGGGAAAGACCGATATTATAGGAATACACACAACCTAAGCTATAAGAAAACGCAGACAGAGAAGACAGAATTTATTATATAAGCTTACTATAAGCAGTAATAAGTTGAACGTCCCATATAATCGAGGAGTAAGCCTCAAGACTCAGATGTCATATGTGACAAAGACAGATGGCTCTATTATGTGGCTGGCATGTGTTTCAGGAACTTCAGATGTACTATTAAGATTCAAGTGTTCTAAGATGTGGCTGATGACATGAGTAAGTAGTTGTGTTTAGTTTATTGTTTCCTGTGTAGAATTTGTAAAGGATAATTTTCTGAGAAACTTTTCCATGTTACTTTTATATTCATCTAGTTGAAAATAGTTCAAAAGTGTCCTTTATTATAAAACTAACAAGAAATCGTTCAAATTTCATACCCGTTTAGAGGCCGAACCTCTCCACTCCATGACGAATATACCCTGAAAATAACATCTAGCAACAATTTTGAGCGTTTTTTATATGTTAGTTAAGACAAAATCTTATAGCTAGTATTGATTTAAAACTTAATGTGCACATTATTAGTAAAATACTGAATATACATTTCACTATTGACAAAATTGCTATGTTATCAAAAAAAGAAACATTAAATTGAAAGCACATCTAATATTTGGTAACAACACGCTCACTTATAACTAAACAAAAATTTGCGATATTTGAGTAAGGCGCAATTATTACAGAATCTTAATAAACTTTACTTCATACTGGCAATGTCAGTCAAATATCGAACTTTTCAATCAATATCAGAGCACAATTTTAAGACTTGGAACGGTATACAAAATTGGCACGTCAAATAAATTCTTGTCAGTCGTAAATACTTTGCATAAATTGGATACAGGGGAATTCCCGCAACAAAGACGGTAGACGGCTGTTCCAATAAAATGGAACGATTCAAACGCTTTTGACAGAAAGGCAGTTTGCATCGATGAGGGCACTGTTATTTTCCGTTTAAACTTTTCCCACAAAGCATAAAAATGTAACAACATAAATCGAATTGCTATTTCCTCATTCTGCATAAACAGAATGCCTGTATGACGTCAATTTCGTTTATAACCTATTTCGCTTCGTCTTTTTGTTTACAGACTCTCTATTGCAGTTGTTCTTGGTGTAACTCTCTGAATGGATTTCGTAATAGTGTTGTTGTATTAAACTGTATAGTATAACTTTAAATAAACTGCTGGACGTAAAGGAAAATCGTACTGTTTAACCTACTGGAAATACAAGGTAAAAGTACTCTCTCAAACGGTGACGGGAAACATCGTGAGAAAACCGGTAAGTATTCTAGCACCGGCGATGGGCTTGCAAACGTAGAGAATACTGACTACTACAAAATGTCGGTATGTACCAAATGTTATATTTTAATGTATCTCTTACTAACCCCCCTAGACATCTTCAAAGAGTCTCAAATGCTAAGAGAGTGCTTGATGCTAAGAGATCTGAAGGGATCTACCAGGCCTGGGGATCAAATTTGTGAAGCTATTATCAAAAAAACTCAGTAGAAGTATGTAAACGGCAGGATCTTGATAACTAATTTGAAACAAGAATGAAGACAATTCAGAGTTTCCTTTGCAATATTTTGTTTGTGAAAGTTCTTCCCCTGCAGGTAATTCATAAAGTTTCATAAAGTCATTTGATTAATGTTAGGTTTTCTGAAAAAGCATCTTTGTTATCAGAACAGTAGTCGTTACAAAGGGTTGTTCTTGTTACGTTCATTAGCATGATATCGCTAGGCTTTTCTAAACAAACTCGTTTCATAATTCAAAATAAATCTTTACCACTTATAAAATCTTTGTCAACTGACTGATTGATTTATAGACAACGCACAGATTATATTGGTTGTAGATACTTGAGATGCTCGTGGAACAAGCGTATGGCCCAACTGATGGTAAGTGATAATCACACAAAGCATTGTCTTGTAAGCCACGAACGGGAGATCAAAAGTTGTGGATAAACAAAATTTATAGTAAAACACCATATATGATAATATAAATGGTCTTTAAAATATTTGATAGCGACACAAACACCATGATTGCAAACAAATAAACCTCACAAAATTTCCAACACACATAACGCATCGACAACGTGATTCTCAGCCAAACCGACCGTAGAATGGACACGCCACTCTGTAATCTGTCCCGGCAAAACCGTGCACTGCATAAATTAGCTGTAGTTAAAAGCTCCCTTTTAATGGCAAGGCAAAATGAATGGGCAGCGCTCAGTGCTGTAGCGTAGCCGAATTTCCCGGCTAATAGCGAGAGCCTACCACTGGTCGCTCATTTAAATATAAATAAATCGGAAAACTTCCGAACTTAGAAAAGGTTGTACTATCGCATGGTATTGTCAGATAGTTGATAAAATAGTAGTGTCCTTTCTTGTGTAAATACATCATCATCGACACCAGCCTATAGAAACTCACTGCTGAACGTAACCTTCCATATACATTTGCAAAAAGAACGTTTTTAAGCCTTTTTCAGCCACTAACTTTCCGTGATCCTAACAATTTCGTCGGTCTATTGAGAGGGAGGGCGTGTTACGCTTCGTTTTTCGGTTCGTGGTTACCATGCGAGAAACTTTATACCCCGGTTATTATCGATTCTAATAGAGATAAAAGCTATATACCCTGCCTATTGCCACTTCAACTTGCTAATTTCTGCTTTCGTGGCCTTGTTTCTTTTATGATTTTTTTTTTTGATTCTAACTAATAGTGCAACTACAGCACTCAAGACTACTAAGTCAATACTTACTAAAAAACTTAAACATAAATAAACTTACGTATAACGTTCTTCAAAGAAACCAAAGAGACGATAAGAAATTTACTACAGAGGTAAAGCAAACGTTGAAATAGAAAGCTTTTAAGAATTTCACATAATTTTCATACAAATATGATGGCAGTCGTTTTCTTGGCTTTTACGGTTTATTCACCTCAAGGCCCTTGCGGAGCGAGAGTAGGTACAGTCGTGAGATAAATTTTACTGGCATCACTATTGGCGCTTTAATCTATGAAGATAACTATATTTACATATAACAACTAAGTACCACATGTAATAATTGTACGTACCTTTGCTTACCCCCCTTAGAGAAAGATTTGGTAAACCATTATTTATTATACCATCATTAGATTAATAAAAAATTAAATAAATAATTTAAATTTACAGTCTGAGGCTTAACTCCTATCCAAATAAAAAGATGAAACGTGATTGAAACTAGAATTTGATTGGTAAAATTGAGCTTGTGTAAAATGTCAGTTTCGATCAAAAGGAGATTTAAAGAAAGAATGAAGGAGAATTGGAAAAAGAGAAAATTGAAACTTGAATTTGGTGATATTTAGTTACGAGGATTGGGCCTCTACTAAGGTAAGGTCACTTCTACTAGAACACTATTGAATTAAATTTATGCTAGAATTAAAATTTAAATACTTTTTCACTGACTGTACAGTGATTCCACCGCGCAGTGAGTTACGTTTTAATGCCTTTGCACGTTCGTCATGAGTATTATTTTGTGTAAGCTATGACCAATTATTTTGATTGCGGACTATTTAACAATTTCCGATAAGTATAATGGCAAACTCCAAAAAATATAAAAGAGACTTATGTCCAGCAGTGAACTTATTCAGGCTGATGCCAAGTCTGATATTAAAAAGACGAAGAGAAGAGAAGATTTATTGATAGACAAAGCAAATAGTCCACTTGATGTTAAGTGGTTACCATCACTGTCAATCACCGTCATCGGTAAAACCGTCTACTGCCTTAATACCAGACTCCTTCGTCATAGTATAGGACAAAAACCTTTCATAGCCCGCAGGTCACGTTTGTTACAAAAGTGCAATACATTGCACTGCTCTGCGTCCATCAACCTGGGTCATACAGATTTTGCCAATCAGAAACAATGCCATTTGTTAGGCACGATAGCAGCGGCAATTTTGACGTCATTTTTAAAAGTTACCTACTACATTTCTTGCAAGTGTGCTTTATACATAACACAAGATAGAGAGAGCAAGTCAAACAGAAGACATTCTTGTGGGTGGCTATTTTTTTACAGAAGATAATTTCTCAAAAGTAGGTACTGAAAAATTTACAAACCCTGCACCACTTTCATCTACACGAGTAAATTTGTCTTACGCGCCACTCGTAAGATCAATTATCTTAGAAGCCGACTTCTTTTGATGCGTATTTGCGGAGAAGCCAGATGTTCTCTATAGATATGAGAATATAAAGGAAATATGCTGCAGAGCGTGGATGAAAGAAGCCTTTGCGATGCACTCTAAATTTTTCGTTCACGTAAGCTTTTTCATTATTAATATTCTAAATATCATCATTATTTCTATTTCAAAAGATCCTAAATATTCAAA
The DNA here is from genome assembly GCA_947095575.1 of Electrophaes corylata. Lineage (NCBI taxonomy): Eukaryota > Metazoa > Arthropoda > Insecta > Lepidoptera > Geometridae > Electrophaes > Electrophaes corylata. The sequence goes on along the minus strand of OX352711.1, from coordinate 7,664,469 downwards.
AATTTTTAAACTTGCTGATGAAACATGCAGAGGGTCCATCGGATGCTAAGTGGTTACCACCTCCTATAGCAAAGCATTGCTTCGCAGGTTACGTACATTAGAAACACAGTGCACTAACCCACTTCCATCAACTTAGGTCAAACAGAGGCTCAATTTTTGTAAAAAAATATCGTCAAGTTCAAGTTTCGATCGTTTTAATCTCCAAATAATAATAATAATACTGGACAATCCACACAGCATCATCTAGCCCTAAGCTAAGCAAAGCTTGTGTTATGGGTACTAGATGACTGATATACTTAATACATACATACATAGATATGTTTTGTTATGCATAGAAAATACCCAGAACACCCAGAATACATATTTGCAGATCATACAAACATTTACCCTAAGGCGGGAATCAAACCCGCAACCACCTGCGTCGCAGACGACATTCGCCCGCCGCGCCACATCGGTCGTCAAAAATGGTATTCTTTAAAATTGAGCCTCTGGTGTTGAGCCTCATATGTTTGTAATTTCACCGGCATGTTCACTTTCGATCCTAGTGTATATCTTGTTCTTATAAGTCTATCCTATGAGCTTGTTTATATCGTTGTTTTGAAACGACAATGCCAAAGCCGCCTCACGTATGTGTTGACATATGAAGAGAAAAATAACAATAGGCGTTTGGGGAAAATTGTGTATACCAAGTACTTTTAAGAGAAGTCTCTACAGATGTGAGGTATGATAACAACGCTCCACATCTGTTTGCTTTGAGGCTTTGAGTGGTGTTTCAGAATTCGGTGTACAGAAATGTAGGAACTGGTACAACCTCATTGATGTTAGAAAACTACCCACCTACTGAATACTAAATTCTCAGAAATGGGAAATTGTAATTAGGTACCTACACCCAGTTAGCTTAGCTATATTTTTATAATTTGAATATCACTTTCTAACCTGGGTGACGGCTTATGTATGTACCTACCTACTACGCTTTGTTTAGTTTGGAGCTAGGTCATCTCATATCTTAAACTACCTACGATTTTTTATTTTGTAGCAAGAATTAAGAAGATTATTACAGTCCTAACAGTTTTGTTTTTGTTGGGAAAATAGAACAATAACTGTCTAAGGATTTGCCAATCGACGTAGTGAACAAATAAACGAAAATAAAGGGAATGTTTGTTGTTATTTAATCAAATTGTTATCACAAAGAAGAAATAGAAATACCAGTAGGTATAAGTATGGATGAGGAAGGAAACACCCCATTATTGGACCCTTTTCAAGGGCGCGAGAAACCTCATAGAGCGATTTGTTCGATCCTATTTCTATTACACAACTATAAAGTAATGTTCAAAAAGGAATCCTTGTTATCTTGTTATAAGACAGCAATTAGTTTTACAAAATAACTAAATTCTAACATGTTCAAAACTGATTTCAAACATGTTATGTTATAACCTTCTAGTTATTGTTGAGTTTATGATATCATGTATTGTAAAAGTATTGTTGTTTAGTTTTTTAAGTTTAACTCAATTACTATTAAAAAAATACGTGTATTTTTTACTGCATAGAACATAATATTGCTTCTGCCTAAATGATAGAAGAAACCACACAGATTTTATTATTTTTGATTTCTTATGCATCGAGTGGATTTTGAACCTACTAACCTTTCCTTGATATGCGATTATCGAATGCCAGAACCCCTAGGTGAACTCGTCGATTAAACAACGCAATTTTTTCTATCGTAGGTAAGTGATTTTAACCTAAGATCCGGCTGCAAGATCATCTGACGCTCATCTGTTCTTTAATCAAAACCTATTTTGACTTATAATTATAGGTGGGAAATTACATTTTTGCTAGGGTTCCTATCAAAATGTGGCCACTGGTATTTTTAATTAACTAGTTTCTTTAACAGCTAGCAACCTTTATTTGCGGCCAATTTTAGATAAGCACTTTTACATACTGTACAATGATTAAAAATACATTACATGCGCAATCAGTAGTTGGTTATTTACCTCAAATCCACCAACATTTATGGTTTTATTACTCGTGTATATCGGATTATCAATGATTTAGGAGATTAAGATTAATGCAGATTGCAGAATCGTGCCATTAAAATAATAAAAATTTGAATTTAAGACAAGGAATCGCTCTTTTTGAAATTGATTGTTGTTCGGCTTTACTGTATAATATAAGAACAGAACATAGTAGTAGTATAAAAAGACATGGTAGTCCCGGCTTCGAAAGATACCTTTTCATTACCCGTGGATCTACTATCTCGTCTTATCGTCACATCTCACTTTATTTAAATGATGTGATTGTTCTAAAAGATAGTATAGTCTATACAATATATATATAGTATATCTAGATAGCACTATATATTATAATCTAATAGTAAAATATATCGATTACTGCTAGAAACACAAAACAATAATGAAAGTTACGACGACAGAATTATAACAGGTCCCATGGGTCCATTGGGACATGCATTTTCAATATTCTTAGCTTGTTTTGTAGTTCTATCCGACCTTACTATTGGAACTTTGAGTTTGCAATCATTTATTCAGATCACGATTTGAACATTGAAGAACTTGTATATACTTTCTGAAGATACACTTTGAAATGTGTTACTTTGTATTGAAATACAGTTTTACCGTTGTTGTCCTGGCAATAAGACCCCTCCATCACCTACCTTGGTGGTTATAACTAGGTGGAAAAACTAAGAGATTGCATCGCGGGATGGGTAGTAGAACCTCCTGAGTACTTAAGTAGCCCTTATCATCAATTTACTTGCATACATTCCCATACATTTTTTGGAAAAGCGATTTTGAGCCCTTTGACTTGCTGCGGTTCTACCAATGTCGTCAGTCCATCGGGTAGGAAGACGTAGGACTTCGTCTTCTGGTTTATGGTTGCCGTTCAAGAGCCTTTATCTCCCATGTTACTACGGTAAGCTCTCACAAATATAGGAGACGACATGCTCAATAGACTCATTTAATTGTTGATGATGGTTGTTATATAATTCTAGTTTGGAACTTGATTTCACTGAAAGTGAAGAAAAACATCAGGAAACCTGTAGGTTATATAGCTACGCACGTAACGACCATGTTTTACTTGAGAATTAGAAAGAGAGGACAAGATAGCGTTCTAAAAATATAAGGGCATAAGTGACAACAACTGTAGCTGAAAAGGACTGGTTCAAAAGAGATGTATATTTTCAAGTAGCTACTTAATAATACAACGTGGATAAAAACCAAGCAGTGACAGCAATGCGACAATCAGTATTGGAGTTGTGTTATCTTCTAACTTTTATTTAAGACAGCAATACAGTCAAATCAAATGGTTTGCTGCTCAATAACCGTGAACATGATGTTGAGACGATTTGTTTGTGCTACATGACACTCCACATTCCACTGGCAATGTAAGTACAACACTCAATTGAATATTTGACTCAAATCTGCGTCTGAAAAACATAACAGTTATGTTGCAGCTGTTCCCAACATGGCAATAACATTGCTACGCGATCCGTAGCTCCGTAGCGGCTCGTAGCCATCTCGTACCAACCGTAGCAAGTAACTGTCGTAGAACTTAAACTCGTATTAGGGGCATAGGGATTTCCTGCAGTACTCGGTAGTATTTCCTCTGAGAAAAGAAAAGATAAAGCTCCTCAGGAAATGGGCTATTCGACGCCCTTTCCAAAGCGATCGGGTATTAGCAATTTGCTTTGTGTTAGACTCTCCGTTCCTAAAAGTATTGAGAAAGATAAGGAAAAGGGACTCTGATAATTAGCCCTCAAAGCGTTTAGGGTAAATGTAAATTGAACGGGTGCTATGGGACAATTAGCTGTATACTTTTTTAGACCATTGAAATCGACGTCTTTAATTTAAACCTTTTTGAATGTGGATCCTTTTTCGTCTCTGTGATAAGAACCTTTTTACAGATAGAGAATATCAGATGCCGGAAGACCAAAAGTTTTTAAGATGCCAGACCCGTATCAAAAAACGAGTGCTATTTTCAACCAACCCCATCTTGTCTTGTCAGCTTCCTTGTAAATTGGAGTTCCGTTGGATTTTTATTGATACTGTTGACGCTTCATTTAATACTGATCCGAGCGCTGAGTTGTTGATTTCTACGTGAGTGTGTAATTTTTTCCTCTGGTTAATCAAAAGAGACTTAGGCTATTTTGCTTTGAATGTTTGTATGTGAGATATTAAACGTAATATAATTTTAGAGATACTATTAAAAAAGTTAAATTTAAAAACCCACTGTTAATGTGAGCTCCAACATATTAGAATTTCAATGAGTTTGTAGTTTAGCTTAAATTAGATGTAATTACTGCGATTTGAATTGTTTCTAACTGAGAAGTATATTTGCTTTTTTTTTCATACTTTTGTATACCACCAAGGTAACTACTCGGTAAATCATTTTATTTACTAATAGAATATACATATCTCAACATTACTCATAGCTTCAATGTATTTCATCATGAGAAAACGATGGTTTAGTTATCTCTGCACGTATTGATAATGACTTTCCTTTGCATTAAGCTGACTAAACTTTCAGGATAGTGTAAGAACTAGGCCAGTCTTCTCCATTTAAAATCTTGTACCATGTACAGTCAGCTACAAAGCTTGTAGTATGGATAACCAGATAACTACCAGGTAGAATACTTATGTATTTTTTGTTAATACATTACTTTTACTTAAATATAACATCCAGACTAGGAATAAACATAAAGCTACTGAATTTTTTCCCCTTTTTTTTCCTTTTTTCCCCTATTTTGACTTTTTTTTGCAATATCTTGTTAAGAATGAAGTCCTTAGAGTGCTTTTTAAGTTTTATTGAAATCCGTTGATAAATAACACTACAGTAAACTTCCCCCTTTTACCCCCTATTTTTTCCCAATCAAAAATCGCGATCGACCGAAAACTGAACTCAAGAATTGGCACACAAGTGGTGCGCCAATTTTTGTCGGAATCAGTTAAGAAATGCGACCTGTAGGGTATAACAGACAGCCGGACAAAAGCTTTTTTGGTTAATCTTAAAACTGAGACGCTTTGTTCGCTTCGCTCGCTTGGTCAATAAGGGTAAGAACGATTTTGCAAATTTATTTTCTTTCTTTCTTCCTTTCTTTCTATTCTATTCTCTATTCTATTGGAAACGCTTAAGCCAATGGACATTTTGATTTATCTCTTTCACAGTAATCTTTCAGCGAAGTTGCTCAGTCGCCGCAAATCTAGCGATCAATCTGTTACGCGACGAGTGTAGTCTTATTTCGGTTTTATTTCAATCGTTTCAAGGGTCATCCATTCTGTTGTCATGCGTTTAACCAGTACTCTCAAATAGTGAAGGAGAATATCGTGAGGAAACCAGTTAGTATTCAAGCAGCGGCGATTGGCTTGGATTAGATTGATAGAATACCACACAAGCTGTGGGTATGTACAAAGTGAACTAAGGAAAGGATACAAAGAAGGATGATTTGATGGCCAAAGTAGGTAAATGTGTTGCGTAGTGTGTATATGTATGTAGTTTTATCTAAATCTGTTCAGTCATTTACGATGATGAGTGAATTTTGTGTTCTATTAATACTAAAGATGCAAATGCTTAGTTTAAATGCTTATTATGTTTGGTATAATATGGGCTATTTTTATTCCGGAAATGTTACAAGAACTGAGTTAAAAGACTAAAGAAACCCTGAAAAAAAATGCTTTACATTTTAATGGTAGCAAAGTGCCTTAAAATATATATTATTATATAATGTGATTAATTATGTTTTGTTTGTCAAAAGTGAAATACTAAAAACTGGTAAAACTTCGCATCTGTCAAGTCGAAAAATACGATTACAATGTAATCAATCAAGACCAGCTACGAAGACATCACCAGCAATTAATCAGGGCCCGTCGGGGCCGACAGCGGACTCGGGAACCCAGATACTTTGCACAGTCTGCATCACAAAGCAGTATGAGGTTTATTTATTTATTTATGTATCGCGAACAAATAATAATAACAGAGTGGTACCTACGGGACAAGAAGAGGAAAAGGGGACGACAGCATAAAAGGTGGAAAGATGACATCAAAAAAGTAGCAGGAAGCCAATGGAGTAGAGTGGCTATAGATAGAGGTGAATGGAGGAGTTTAGGGAAGACCTATGTCGAAGGCCTGTGCCAAAGGATTAGCCCCAAGCTCTGCTTAGCTTGGGGCTAGATGATGTTGTGAGGATTGTCCATAAAAAAAATAGTATGGGTAGAAAGATACGACAATTTGCTAGTTAAGTATTGTTTGATACTTTATGTGCGAAACGTTAAAAATGTAAGAGTATGAAATGGATGGCATTATGTAGCATAACGGTAGTCTATCCAGAAATAAAGCCGATAGAACGCAATGAATTAATGTTCATCGCATAACGTTCAAGCACAGTTACTAACAACAGAGCTATGAAACCAAGCTTAAATAGATTTTTGGTCTATTTTGCTTAACAGGAAACGATGTAAGCGATGGACGCTGAAACTTATGATTGATGATAACACCACGTGCAACGTTAGCTTCATGCTACATCAGCCAACTAGAAGCTATTTTTTTTATGCTACTGCTGGTGGAACAAGCATATGGTCTATATGGTCTGTACCTTAGAGATATTTTTTTAAAATGTTGCTAATAGTAGATACTTAAAAAAAAGACGGAGTCGACATTAAAAAAAAATATTTTTGTTTGTGCGATTGTTTGTACACTCATCACACATAAACTACTGAATTAATATAAATGCTATTTGCAGAATTACTTAGCTTATAGTCTAACTTATAAGCTAATTTATACAAACCCATACAAAGTTTTACTTTGTATGGGTTTGTATAAACTATGGTATGGGTTTCATCGAGCTCTCATCCCAAAAAAGGCTGACAATCTTCAGTAACGAGCTATAACGAGAAAAAGTCGCGAGCGCGTCAGATAGTTATTAATATAATACTATAGGAGATTAGGGCGGGTTTATACGGCGCGAAAGCTTTCGCGCGGCGGCCGCGCGGCGGCCGCGCGGCCGCCGCGCGGTTGAAAGATCTTTACCGAAAATCGTCTCTATGTTCTAAATAATAACGTTCAAATTCCTACGGGGCGAAAGCTTTCGCGCGGCGGCCGCGCGGCGGCCGCGCGGCCGCCGCGCGGTTGAGAGATCTATACCGAATATCGTCTCTATGTTCTAAACAATAACGTTCAAATTCCTGTCAAGCAGCCAACCGCGCGGTCACTACGCGGTTGACACAAGTAAAATGAAGACATTTTAACCCCTTTTTTCAAGTTAGGGGTCCACGGGGTCCAATTTTGAAAATAATAAAAATGATCTTAGTTTGACTATAAAATTCTCGGAACATGATTTTAACCATAACTTGAGTATCCCCTACACTCTTTGCTAGGGATCAACTTGAACTTTAGTATGCAGTGTTTGAATCGTTTTCAATGAATTACGATCAAGTTAAAATAAATATAATGGATTAAATTGTAATAGAATACTGCAAAATGTGGATATGTACCAAATGTACTATCTGGACATACTTCTGACTACCCTTTTAGACTTCCTCGAAGAATCTTGAGTAGGTACTTGGTACTAAGTGATTGGAGGGGATATCTACCGTGCTTGGGGAATAAAGTCATAAAACTATTTCTTTCTTAAATATAAAAAGAAAGGCTCAACTTTACAGTATAAGAAGGTAGACTATGACCTGATCATTGAGTTGCAACTAAGATGCAAGAGGATTACTGTGGAAGGCTATGTACAAAATAACGATCTCTATAGGGATTCGGGACATTAACATAGAGAGTTTGTCCATGATGCCACTAAACAATATACGGAATCTTCATCACCATAATGATGTCGAGGCTAATCAACTCTTTGATAATCAAGTTCTTACTAGAAGATAACTGACAAAAAACTTTAATGTTAAAAAGTACAATTAATAACAAACTATCGCAACGTAGGACAAAAAAAATAATTTTTTTTAACCTTGGGGTCCCTGGGACCAACAAATTATTAAAGGTTAAGTAAGTCAAAATCATCAAAATGATGCTGTCAGTGAATGATACTGTGGGTAATATTAAATAAGATCATATCTGCTTTTTTCAAACTTTATAGAACCCAACATCATCATCATCACCACTGCTGATCTGGCCCACGTAGGTCTCTACTATTACGCTTTCAGGAAGAACTAATTTAACTTTTGCGCCAACTTCCCGCAACCCCAATGTCGTTGGCCCACTGGATTTTGTGCATTATCTTTCAGTTCATGGTCGCCATTTGAGAATCATTTATTGCTCTGTGGTTCTACGAGATAAATACCCATTGCTACTTTAACTTGCTGATTCTGAAAGCTATGTTGGTGATTTGGTTCTTCTACGGATTTCATAATTCTTGATTCCATCGCGTAGGAAAATTTACATATATTATCATAACATAACTTTCTTTTCTGTGAGTGATATTTCAATAGTTCACATTTTATGGAGCTGAGCTTCTATTATAAGAGAGATAGATCAAATTATCCACGGTTTTCAGGTTGAGTGTATCTCAATCACAATACTGCCTGTGGTTTGGTAACCTATAGTGTGAAATGCTTGAAAAAAGGGAGAAATATTCAGCCAAGCTATTCTTTCAAACCATATTATATTTATAAAATATTTTAAACCTCAAAAACTGAGATTCATTTGCAAAAGAAGAAATAAAGTGGTGATCAGCTGTTTAATATATTTTGAACCTCAAAAAACTGAGATTGACTTACAAAAGAAGATATAAAGTGGTGATCAGCTGTTGTTACGCCATTCGAGCTAATTTAAGTACGTTCGATTTTAGGTCTTTATTTTTATGTTAGCTAAGTAAAAAATCTGCGAGGTTGACGACAAGAAACCATACATTAGTAAGCTCGCCAATGGTATTTTCAGAGTGGTTGTATGAGTGTGGCTCCCCTCTATCAGCCGTAAGAGGCAGAAATAAGACAGCACAAAAAATATCAAAAATGCAGTTTGGGTTGAAATACTAGAAAAAGAATTCAACACGGATCTAGTCCACAGACGGCAGCTTTATCAACGGTATATGTGGATAATCTTTACCAAATATAAGAATTTTTGTCCTGACGCACAGCCTAAACCGTAATGTAAACTGGTCGTAGAAACTTAACATTTTCAGGGTATATTTGTCTTGGTACATAGAGGGGTATCAAAGGCAAGGCCCTTACACTCAAACCGTATAATTAAAACATAAAATAAATCATTAAATAAAATAAAAATAAAATTTCAGTGCCGGATATTTAAACCATCAAACTGGATGTTATTCTGCATTAAAATCTCGCATAAAAAAAATGTATTACGATCTTTTTTGAAATCACCCATGAAATCATTGTTCATTTGTTCGGGTAAAATTTTTCTATGCTTGCGGCCACCGTGATTTCAACTCAATTTACTAGACGAAAACGTTGAAATTCCCTGATACCGAGCCAACCGCGCGGCGGCCGCGCGGCCGCCGCGCGGTTGACAACATCAATATCGAATACCGTCTTTATATTCTAGAAAGCAACGTTTAAATTCCTGTCAAGCGGCCAACCGCGCGGCCGCCGCGCGGCCGCCGCGCGAAAGCTTTCGCGCCGTCTAAACGCGCCGTAAAGGTATGTTTAGGTTCCGTACCCAAAAGGTAAAACGGGACCCTATTACTAAGACTGTCTGTCTGTCTGTCCGTCTGTCACCAGGCTGTATCTCATGAACCGTGATAGTTAGAGAGTTGAAATTTTCGTCAAATGATATATTTCTGTTGCCGCTATAACAACAGATACTAAATAAAATAAACAGAAAAAAAATATATTTAAAGCGGCTCTCATACAGCAAACGTGATTTTTTTGCCGTTTTATTATATATTGGTACGGAACCCTTCGTGCGCGAGTCCGACTCGCACTTGGCCGGTTTTTATTTTCTTTCTTGTTCTATAATATCAGATGTAAAAAAAAAGTTGACCAAAATGTTACACATCAGAACTATATTAGAAGAAACCATTTTAAACAAACAAAACACTCTTATTTGATGACGCTAACAAAATTAAGGCTCCACATTCAATAAAATGTAAGAGTGAGGTCTAATGACGCCACGCCAGTCAGTCCACGGCACAGCTTAAAATATTAGGTTAGAACACCTCACTTATTCATTCTTACCAGATCGACATTAGATATCTAGTTTATCTGTTTTTATAGTGCTTACCTGCACTTAAGGAAATCACAAAAAGTATCAAGTAAAAGTTTCCGTATCAAGGAGAAGGTCGTGGGTTCAAATCCTACTCGAGGAAAATATTTTTTGGGATAATATAAAAATCTTTATTAGATATCTATTACTACTGCCAAGCAGCTTGCTGTGTTCCGGTGAAATTACAGGCACATGAGATTCAACATCCTGTATACTTCCGGCACGTAGATAGTACACCCGTATCGATTTCCAAGGCAATGCTTTATTCTTGGTCATGGAACTGCTTAAGATCAGGTGGCCATCTGCTTGTTCCATTAGCAAGCCGTATAATATAACGATATAATGATAACAATAAAATAAAAATTTTATAAAGCTTGTATGTGCAATACCAATGTAATCAAACAGTGAAAAAAATATCGTGAGGCAAGCATTTAATATTCTAGCAGCGGCGAAAGGGCTGTAACCTGTGATGTATAGAATATCGACTACTGCTAAATTGGCTTTGTTCAAATATAATTATTGGATGTACCCCTGACTACCTCCTTTACAAAGTAAAAGAAAGAAATAGCTTCATGACTGTTCTCCCTAGGATCAGTAAGTATCCTATCAGATCATTTAGTAACCCTACTCAGTGGGTTGTTAGACGCACGTTCAAGTTTAATTAATTCAAGGTAATTTGGCATATTTTGTTGTTTTTATGTTTTATATTTAATTGAACTAAATAATAGTATAATTGTCGGCATTATAGTAGCATTAGTATAAACTGGCATAGCTGTTCTATTTTACCTGAGGTCCAGACAATTGGACTAAAACAAACTCAATTATGTAGTTTTATTTGAGTTGAGGAGATGAGGCGTACGAAATAGGAAACATTTTCTTTCAAGGAGTCGAAATTTCGTGTTAAGAGACTTTGGTAAATTAAAATGCTCTTTGAAATAAAAAAACGATGAGGGCCATTTTTCTCAGTCTTTTATTCCCGGATACCTACAGTAAACATTCAGTTACATATAATAGCAATTTTACTAAATTAAACTTTAAACTAATATATTTCAACTAATTTGATTACAATTTCACATATTATGTGATTAGTTAAAAAAAAGAAATTTCAAAGAATAATAAATACATTATTTCAAGAAAAAGTTTTACTTTTAACAAGAAAGTTAATTTTTACTCTAAAACTTTTAAGGATGCCTAAATATAGCCAAGTGAAAGTTAATTCTTAAGTAAGTTTAAATTACTTTAGTATGCTTAAATTTAATTTGCGACAAGATTATAATAGCTGAATTTTAGACCCGCTTGCAGAACGATCACTAAATGTATTGACCGAGCTACTAAATGCCTTAAAAAAAGCTAATATGTTTAAAACCTTGCACAAGGAAAATTAAGTCGCTATTACGTTTACGCTAAACATGTTTATCTTGCTAAATATGATTGTTGTGCACTTGAACCTGAAGTACGTTCAGATAGTACATTTGGTACATACCCATATTTTGCTGTTAATTTAGTATTCCATGCGCGTCAGGTTGCAAGTCCATTGCCGCTGCTAAGATACTAACTGGTTTCCTCACAATGTTGTCCTTCACCGTTTGAAAGTACTGGCATTGCGCACATACACAGAACATATATATCCTTACGCACATACATCTTTAGAACAGAAAAATGTATTGGTACTCGACCAGGGGGCTGATCACGTAACTTCTGTTCGCATCAAAACCTTGTCGCATGTGTGACGCAAATATGACAGATTTTCTATAGCAAATTTGTCATATTTGACAGATGCGACTGGATTTTGATGCTAACAGAATTACATGAACGGGGGGCAGATTTCAACCAGGCAGGGTCACTTCCACCGGGCACCGGGAGCATAGCTATAAAAAATATAGTACTATTAGAGACAGTGAGATTTTTAACTCGTGCCAAAGCAATTAATTGGGTATATCCGTAGGAATCATCTTGAAACATCTTAAAACTAGGTGTATCTAAGCACCAGTTCCTCGCGACTAAGCCTAAAAGAACAGGCAGGAAGTTTACCGATCAGCACTGGTTTTTTGCATAATCCTTTTATAAATTATCATAAATGTGAATACTGAAGCTATAGAGTTGTGTCAATCTAGCTAACAAAGGGAAGGCAAGTCAGAAAACATATGAAACGGTACACGACTCATTACCTTGTGCCTAAAGCATTGCCTCATACGTTACTAACGAACGTGTGAGGCAATGCTTTGCTATAAGTTATTGTAGCACTTTACATCAGGTGGGCCATCTACTTGTGGAACAAGTCAGTAAGTCGTATATAAAAATTGGTATATCTCTGTGTTTCAGTAAACAAAATTAAATGAACTAGAAGACTATATCGTAGTAGCGATACTTTCTTGCAAACTTCAAAGGATGTAACAAAAAAATTTTTGTGAAATTTTAAGAACATATTTTGATTTCTGTATTTTATGTAGCTTACGTCGATTTATGCTGCTCCTATTGAGTTTAATGTTAGGGATAGTATAAAATAAAATGAACTGCGGTGCCTATACTTTTTAAATCAGAACATAATAATTCGAGCATCACTTGGCGGCAGCGAAAAATACGGTGGTAGTCCCCCCGGACATCAACTTACGTTAATTTATTTTACTTACATTATATATTTTCTATTTTATGTGTGCCTTTCATCCTAAGCTAGGATTAACTGTATCAACACGATTTCTAAGTAACCAGGATCCCAACATAAACAGTCTTATCTGCAGAGAAAATCTTACATCCTGAATACCATTTGCGAAAAAGAAAGACCAAAAATTTTACTAATTTAAATAATAAGGCTAGCTGAAAGTAATTTATACAAATTGAAAAATAAAGGTTCTTCTACTCCTTAAAACTTACTGAACAAACTCATAGTATAATAACTTGCTTGTACTCTAACATAGTTTTCTGTCTGTTTTGAGGATGAAATCTGAACAGATTTTGTACGAACGTACAAACTTGAAAATTTAGGACTGTAAAAGAATAGCAAGTAGGTGTAAGTACCTTGCTAAATGAGCGGAGTACCATGTCTACCGTGCCTGGATACACTTGTCACCTAGCTAAGTTTTTAAGAAATTCAGATTCAGCCTTACCTTGGTCCAACCTTGGTCCAGCAATGTACTTAGGCAGCCAGTTATCAACAGCCTAACAAGTCCACTGCTGGACAAGGTTTTTTTTATATGTTTCCAGGACGAAAGAAAAACGGGTTTGGGTCTTCCCCATTCACTGATTCTGCAATTTTAATACCTATCATCTATATATCAGGAGATGTGCGTCTTACGATTCGTCTTCCAGCTCGTGGTAATTTCAAGAAGTCTTATTCCCCAGCGGTTGTCAGTTCTACGAGCTGTACAGCTAGCTTTTTGTCACATCAACAAAATTTAGTTGGATAAACCTTTTTCCTAGGTTCCCAAAGTGTAGCAAAGAAGCTACCTTATCTCTAAAAGTTTCATGATAAAAGCTTATTTGCTAGCCAGTGAAAGGTACTCAGCAAGGTGATTTTGTGAGACTTCAGTGCCAGTTTACAAAAAACTGGGGTAACGCTCGTGACTTCGGCTGCGGGAAATGGTTTGTATACATTCATAAGCCTCCGTAGCATGTTTGAACCATATTTGCGTAATTATACTAGTAGGACTATGTATGGGGTTCTTCAAAAAGGGCGTTTTAAAATTTTTAAAGGGTCGGCAACGCGCTTGTGATTCCTCTGGTGTTGCAGGCGTCCATAGGCTACGGTAACTGGTTTCCATCAGGTGGCCCGTAAGCTTGTTGTCAACTTAGTCGTATAAAACAAAAAAAATAAATTATCTATACCGTAAGCTCAGTCCAAACGGGTTTGAACAAACCCAAACAATGGATACGAGAGCATCTTCGTACAAATCCGAAATCCGTTACTGTACAAAAAATTTAAAAATCTGTCACACCATCTCAACGGCAATTTTGCGTAATTTTTGTCAGCTAGCAGTCGTGCTATAAGAGCTCACGATAGAGCTGTAAGGGTAAACCCCAAAAGAGCGCTGACAAAGAAAGATGAAAATAAAGAACAATCATCTTTCACAATTACACTTTATTTCCGACAGAACACTAGCCCACATTTACATAAATCTCAATGACCAATTTTGAAGTCGCTCAACAGACTCCGTACCTACCTAACTTGGTCATGTGGGATATAATAAACTTATCCGAAGTTCAGTTTGAGTATGTAGCCCCAACGCAAAATATGCTGCACTTGCTTTCCTGAGCTCTGTGCCCACCTGCACACGAGTGTGTCTAGAAAAGGCAGTGGATGGCTATACTAGTAGCTACCTACTGGAACAAATTCATATAATCATGCATGAGCCGTTGAACCGATAAGTTTATAAATGAATTTGGGTGATAAATATTCCTTAAATGTTCCATGTTCCAATCCGCTGGTCGCACCAGCGAATTAACGAGCAGCGATTTGTCAATAATTCCGTATATTTTTTTTTTTGTAAACGTTTTTACACGTCATTTAGCTCTAAACTAAGCAAAGTTTATACTTTGGGAACCAGATATGTGATATAATAATTATATAATTTTTTTGTAAATACATGCTAAATACATGCTTACAATATAACACCCTGTCAGAGAAAAAACTATGCTCATCCCATAAACGTTTAGTCTCCATGGGGAACAAAAGCTACAGCGCAGAAGACAGAGCTAAATCATTAAGTAGAGGAACTACTTAATGATTTAATTAGCAACATAACTATTCTATTTTGTTCAAGGCTGTGCCCATCTTGTTCACTTGTATCATCAAGACTTTGACCGACCAGGAATGAAGAACTTAGACAAAGTTAGTGGCTCCCAACTTTGCTACTGTGCTGAAGCGGATAACATAAACAAAGAGTAGTTTAACTTCTTGGTAATGCCACGAGATCTCGTTTGACGAAGTAAATACTTACTTTTGACAAAACTCGAGCACTTATGCCTTCCGGACTTCAGTTTGTGGAACAGTTTAGTTATGAGTGAGTTTAAGCCAAAAATCATACTAATCAAAATTGTTTTGTGATCCTTAGTAAAATCTACAGAAATAAGCGCCTAGTAGAGATTATGGTGCCTATACGAAGCCAACATTACTAGAAATAACGTGTTGTTTAACTTTTAACCCGTAATTGACATAGTGATCGGCTTGGCCTTGAAAATTAAGATATAGCGGTCATCATCTTTTTATTAAAACATCAATGTGGCGGTGAAAGCAAATAGGTTCAAATGAAAGTCAGTTTTAACACTTATAAAAGTCTGTTTCGCCTTCAACACAGAATACAGAATTGTTCTCTAACTAACATTTACTCCACCCGCAATCACAAGATTGAACCTTTTTTACTTCTGTAAATTTCAACTCGTTAACGTTTTGCGCCATTTTAAAAGCTATTTGGTTTAACAGTGAAAGTATTTTGTCTTTTCTTTATTTTCAAAGCTTTGTGAAGGCAATTGTTTCTTGAAAATGAGAGGAAAAGACTAACCGATAAATTACTTGTGTATTGTTCAATAAATGGCATTCTTTGGAGGGTGAGCTAAACAATAAAACAAAGTAAACATTTTCCTTGGTTATTTTTATTATGACAAGAAACTTATTTAACGTTTCATTCAAAAGCTGGTTATTAAGCAACGTTTTGCGCGTTTACCATTTAGATGGGTGACCACTAGTGGCATTTGAATCTGAAAGCACAACTCTAGTGCTAAGTTATTAAGCCTAATTCGGCGTCTCGAAATACTTACACCGTGTTTTGTCTCTTTCTTTGAAGCGTAGCGTGTGCTGCCTTTTGAACTTCTGTTGTATATTAGGTTCTTGGTATAATTGCCTTAGCATGTTTTCCGTCTTGCATTCAGTTAGATTGGCACCACACTGGAACTTCATTATTTACATTATTATTATTTTGTAACAGGATCATACAAAAAACAGTAGGAACCAAGCCGTAAGTTTCTTACCGGTTCTTCTAGGCTTGGTTGCGAGGAACTGGCGCTTAGATTCACCTAGATTTAAGACGTTTTAAGATGATCCCTGCGTATATTACTGAATAAAATGCTTTTTGACTTTTCGATTTATTTTGAAACTGTCTGTCAATGCAAAAAAAAAACACGGTAAAACTATTTTAATGATACGCTGAGTTTATTAATATCAGGGTAACAATACTAAAAGAGGAATGCGCGATACAGTGTAGTTTGATCATGCAAGCACGACTTTGCCCGCTTGAAGTTGTTTTTATATCTCAACCCCTGTTGTAACGTTGGTCAGTCAGGACAAAGATTCTAATAAATTATTAGTTAGAACTTTACATTTGGGGCTTAAAATGTACTTTAAACCTTTGTAAACCTTTTCCTAAACATAGAAGTATGTAAAGATAGATAGTTTAAATATTAGAAGTAATTATAGACAAATACAACATGTAAGACACAGAAATTCAAGAAAAATAGAATAGGAAAGAGAAAATCAAAATAGTTGTTTGCAGTATTTTTCCAGATCGTCCCGCACAAATACCCATCTTTTTATAACGTTAGTGTGAATTGGATTGTTATTTCGTGATATAAATCAGCTTTAGTGTCGCAGAAATGATATATTTGCCGATAAAGCGACATTCGTGAATACATTTTAGGATATTCTTGACTTACAATTTATACGTGGAGTATCTGCTGCATGTTTTAGAGTAAGTGCTTGCCCAGACTCGTAGAACTAAGTACCTACTGCCTAATAGCAATACTGTACAACTGCAGCGCCAGAATATGTGCATGCCTCTAGCTTCCTCAGATGGAAAATGCAGATTCTGAAAATGCCAATATTTAGTGCATATTTAGTACCATCATAGATTACAACCATAATTTAGAAATGCACACGCCAAAATACCATTATTTTGTTGAATATAACTAAACCAAGACCAAGAAAGTACTGGTAACAGCATCTCTTGAGTTTTTAAAACACTAAAATCACCGTCACAGCTTAGTTTGCAGTAGCTCTGCCTTCTGCACTGTAAGTGGTGGGTTTGATCCCCACTGAGAATAAACATTTGTGTTATGAACATAGATGTTTGTTCTGTATCTGGCTTGGTGTTATATTGTATTCTTATGTTTTTTTCGGTAAGTAAGTATTCTATCAGTCATCTGGTTCCCATAGTACAAACTTTGCTTTTTCCGTATTTATTTATATTCTATTACGAAAAAGTCAGAGCGTACATTTAATTTTCTCATGCACTGGCTAAATCTCATGTTTATGATAGCCTCGTTAGTCCGTGGGATTAGTAGTTGTACCTATCTTGTTTAACCTGGATCCTGGACTTGAGGGTTGTCACTCGCTTTCGCAAAGCATCCTCATTATTATGAGTTAAAACCATCTAAAAATCTGTGAGGATTAAGGTACATTACGGCAGTTTATTAATTTATAACTAACAGATATTACCTCATACATTTCCAGAATAATAATAAATATTAGTGGACATTTTTACACAACATCATCATGTCTGAAACTAAGCATAGCTTGTACTATGAGAACCAAATGACTGATAGAAAAGGACTGATCTTACAAAAATTAGTTAAATTAGTGAATGTAGTTGAAACAGACATGACAATTTCCAAACTTTCTAATAGTGACTGAAATCTTAGGTAACGAAGCTCTCACACAGCGTTAGACGTCCCTAATGACAATTGGCTCAAGCAACACAATACATATGCATGTATGTATACATTCATGTAGTGTAAAGTCAGAATTCGAGAACACACCCCAACCTGCATTTAAATTGTAAAACAAACAGCACTGAATTGAACAGATAAACAAAAGGACCTGTGTGTTTCGTGTTGAATTGGTGACCTGGATTCAAAGCAGCTGGTGCTCAGAGGGATAATAATGCCAAGTAGTCAGTCTGTAGCGTGGAAAATCATTGTTTGTATGTAAACATAAAACTCGCGCACGAAGGGTTCCGTACCATTATCTATCATAAAAACGGTAAAAAAAACACTTTTTTTGTTAGAGAGCCCCCTTAAATATTTATATTGTTTTATTTTTTAGTATTTGTTGTTATTGCGGCAACAGAAATACATCATCTGTTCCTGCGCCGTACCTAGATTGTGTGCTCGATCTCCACTAGGGGCAATCATTTGTGCGGTGAACATAAATTTTTGTTCTTTTTCTGTTTAAATACAATGATGACACATTGTATTTAACGTACAGTCCGCATTTACAAGCTTTGCTTAGTTTGAGGTTAGATGATGCTATGCAAAAAATACCCTCTAATATTAATTCAAGATTCAAGTTTTTTTTTTCTTTAAGGCAAAAGTGAAAAGGTGTCTTCTAGACCGTTCTACTTCATCGTCGGCTTCATCGTCACTTACCATCAGGTGAGATTGAAGCCAAAGGAGGGTCTATTAAAGTTAAAAAAAAAAACATTTTTAGCAAGTATCTCAAAGTATAATTCAAACTCAAAACTTGCAATTTTACGATACTTATATCATAGTTTACCTCCACTTAGTAAAGTAATAAAGTGTAGGATGCACTACAACAATGCAGATACCTCCGTTAATTAGCAAGGAAATGCCAGTCTGGCGCTAACTTCGTCGGCTTCAAAGTGAAAACTTTGATAAGAGAATAATGTCGGTAAGAACGCACAGCTTATTATTTGCTGTGTGAGTGCTGAGAGTGTACCTACTGAAATAACAACGAAGAAACCAACTATAGACGGCAATGTTTTACCTTTTTTGCTGGCTCATCTTTTTTAAAAACTATTTATTTCATTTGACACGCTTGGCAAAATTGTCTGACGACTGACGTACAGGTACCATATAGAAAAAACCAACCAAGTGCGAGTCAAACTCGTGCATGAAGGGTTCCGTACCATTATCTATTATAAAAACGGCAATAAATCACGTTTGTTGTATAAGAGCCCCCTTATTTATTTCTTTTATTCTATTTTTTAGTATTTCTTGTTATAGGCAAAAGAAAAACATCATCTGTGAAAATTTCAACTCTCTATCACAGTTCATGAGATACAGCCTTGGTGACAGACGGACAGACAGACAGGCAGTGGAGTCTTAGTAATAGGGTCCCGTTTTACCCTTCGGGTAAGGAACCCTTAAAAGAGGTGTGAATATAACCAATAATTTATTACTTATGTTTTTACTGAAGTGCTTTGGCTATAATCTTCTTTTCTATTCGTCTTTGGTATATCTGTGGTATAACGGCCATGGTAAAATTGGCCGTGTTCCGTGCTCAACCAAGAAGGGAGAAAAGGTAAAAGCTTAACTTCATCTGTAGCTTCTTAGGTAGGTAGTTGTTTTTTTTATTTAGGTTGTACCTACTATGAATTAAGCTCAATAAATTTCAATAGCGATATCATTTTACGTTGAGAGTTTCACAAAGCCGCAATTGAATATCAAATGCTAACTATTTAGCCGCGGTAATAAATAAAGTAGCTAAACAGATATTTTGAACGCGTAATAAATTTTGTGTGTACATCCGAGATAGAAATTGTTTTGTGGGTAAATAGAATTTAGAGTGCAAAATTAAAAATATTGACTTAGGTAAGTCATTGGGTATCTACGCTGAAAAAACGATACACGAAGTTACGAACTATCGTTTTAACACAGCGCAGCATGCGAGGCAGTTACGAGTTACCCCTCAGCGAAAGCGATAATGCGTAACCTTGTTTATAATTTTCCAGAGTAGACACCCAGCATAGCTAAGTACATCAATCTTTTAAAATTCGTACAAATACCGCTACTGAATTGTTTTCTAAATAACCACCATTCATAATCCACCATTTATGAGAATTTTGAGAAAATACTTACATAATCTATGACAGCTGTAATAAAAGCAAAAATTTCGATAAAAATGACCACAGGTGAAATAATAGTATACTCACCAAACTACAAAATACCTGCCACCGAATAACAGGAAAATACAACTGCAACGCCGCTTAAATTCCAATAATATTATCATTAAACTCCGCTCACGTAAAACCGCAACGAGTTGGTTGAAAACCTGAACGAAATATGCGCGTTGAGTAGTAAGTTGACAATAACATAAATTGAAAAACATCTACGGGATAATAAATGTTTAGCTAGCGGATTAATCGTTGCAGCGAACTTATATTACTAAGGTAAGTAGGACTATTCTTGAAAACGAAAGACCAAGTTTCATATTGTCGTTTTGAGTTATATTGCGCGACATGTCAAGCAGCGATAACTTGATTGTGTAATGGGTTATCGAGACTCCGCAGTTTAACTCAAAACGACATTACAAAACTATACGTTTATGCTTTCAAGAGGAGAGCTGCAGGAAGTTACGTTGGGGGATAGCCCAGTGACCGTCCCACAATTTAGTTGTCATTAGCAGGCATAGTCAAAGTGTATATTAAACCAATAACACGATACTTCATTTATCGTTTTTCAGTGTAGATGCAAAGAATATACAAAGAATAAGAGATTCTTTTTTTTTATGTGTGTTAAGTGGTTACCATCACCTATAACAAAGCATAGACTTGCAGGTCACTTTTGTTAGAAACGTGCCCTAAAATATACTGCTCTGCGGTCATCACACAATGTATCCCTGTAATTTCACCGGCATCCACACCCTTCTAAACCAGAACATAGCAAGCTACTTGGCTGCAGAAATAGACATGGTGGTAGTACTTCTCATGACGTCTGATTCATTAGCAAGTCGTATAATAAAACCTTTTTTTTGTATGCCTGTAATGGCACCAGTGGTACTTACTCTTCAATTCATAACAGTCATGTCAGCATAACTGCTCGACGTCATAAATAGATACGGTAGTAGCACTTCTGCAAAGAGTTCTACTGCTACTATTACATGCACATTTGGTTTACTCTTAACAAATACTAAAATATTACCCTACTCCATAGACGACCTTTGTAATTTAAATACCAAGAATTTATAAGAGAAAATAGACAGTCTAGTTCCTCCCTCGGGCCGACGACTGACAAAGACTAATTACAAAGAAAGACAAATAGAAATTTAATTTCGGGGATCGAGTAGAAGTTATCCTGAAAAAAGTGAGATAGTGCTCCCATGGGTAGGTACGTACTGTTATAAAATGCAATTAGATTTTTATTAACAGTTTTCTTTGTCTTAGAATGTAAATTTTTAATCAAATAGTCGTCTCTGAAATTTTATGAGAGTGCATTCACCTTGGGACATGTTGCTGGAAAAATCATTTATATATTACAAGCGAAACTCACGACTTCACTGGCGTGTTTTTTTTTCATACAAAGTTCAACCTCCGCTGTACCTTTTGTAAGGGTTGAATTTCGGGAATTCCGTTCCTAGTACGCCTTTATGCATCAAAACGAATATACCCGAACGAATATATAGGAATAAAATTTCAAGTCTCTACAACCAGGTTTAGGCAGTACGATGTCTATATTATGTCAGTCAGTCAGGACAAAGATTCTTATAATTAGTATAGATATTCATCATCATCATGCACTCTGATTTGACTCAGGGTTCTGATTTGAAGGGCTTCGGGAGCTTCTAGACGTCGCGTCGTCGGTGTAATAACATGCTATATGAGGCTTAGTTTATTTACGTCATAGAGTGGTGTATGCAATACACCACGGAAAATACTTATGGATGTTCTTTGTGAGGTAAAGAAACACACCTCGCGCGGGGAAAACTCGTTTGAGCTGAGTGTACTCAAACTTGGTGTGACAACAAATACTATTTATTAATGCATACTAAAATTTTCAATCAGAACTCCCAGCTTTCTTCATAATTGCAATGTGAAGTTTGACACGACCTTTGGTGAAAAATTACAATTTAATCTACATAACTCTCAGAACGAGCAAGCTAAATAGAAATAATAAAAAGTCTCTAATAAAATTAAAATTTTACGAATTCTCGGCTAAGCTAAAAAACCTCACTCTAAATAGCAAAGAATAAACATTAAAATAAGATTAGACACAATTCATCTAAGAACGTCTGGTTGCAGAGAAACTCTTCTCATTCTTCTAAAAGTCATTTATAGCCTAAACTAAAGCTGACCACGCTGCAAGAAAGTATACTTAAAAATCAGTAACGCAACACTGTTTTCTTACACAACGCTATAAAATCTATATCCTAAATAAAATAGCATCACCGCCGCCTGTGCCTTATTTTTACTTATCTTTATAGACTTGTTGATGTTTGTTAGCTCTTAAAATAATAAATTAATTTATATTTGGCTTTTTATGTATAATTTGCACCTTTTATTATGTTTTATAAAATTAAATTCAGCCCAGATTTATATGCGAAATGAAATATTGTATCCACTGTTTTCATTTATTGTTTACACTTAAAACAAGTTGTGAACTATAAACAAAACGAAAATATTTGAAACAATGTTAGTGAAAAGCTGACACTGACGTGGCCCTCAGGTTGGTGTTGCAATCTGTAGGCCATTAGGCTCATAGAAGTGACAACCGCGAATAAAGGTTTTCGAATAGCGATCAATGAACAGGAAAACTATGCGAAAGACGGCTGCCCTTCTTCCACACGAAGGACTTCTACAGGGTTAATGATGAACAGTAAAAGATGTCATAAACAAGTTTTGTTAAGAGCTCTAAATTTGTTTGAAAAAACAAAGGGTAAGTAAGCCAATACTCCTATATTTACCAAAAGTTCGTAGGTATTGTTGTAACAGTTTACGAGACAAAGCAATAGCTGCCTTTTGTTTGGTGATTGTTTTACAAAGCTTTCAATAGTTTATCAAGATTTGACTCCTCCTGAACTTCATTGTTTGTTGTTCCTTGTGTTTCGTAATAATAATCATAGCAGGAATGTAATCTTACCGTATTATTTATTCCCCAAAACATTATAGAATACTTGGTAGTTAGTCTTCTGTACTGGATGTTGTGGGTTCGATCGTCATCAAGAACAAGTATTTGTGATGTGTCTGAGTGTTATATTGCTCTGTATTCTAAGTATATATTTTTAAAAAATATGATATGTATTTGTTTCCTATAGAGCATAGCACAAACATAGCTTATTTTAAAGCTAGATAGTGTTTTGTAAATTATGTTTCAGTGTTATTTCTATTTTTAATTAACTTTATTATATTTTCTAATATCAGACTTTCTGATTAGTATCGATAAAGTAACACTGGTTGCCAAACTGAAATCTTGTGATTGATAGTTTATTATATCTTATCCAATCTTACTTGAAACACAAAGTAATTTTAATACAAACGGGCGCTCACGCGATATTGGTTTTAGAGATATTAATCATCATCGTATCTCTTTCCACATTGCATTCATGTGTATCTTATCTGAATCTATTAAGTTGGAATTAAATTACAGATTGTGGCGTACTGATTTAAGTATTAGGGCTCGTTTGTACGACGAGAAAACCAATACAAATATCGTCTCTATACTCAAGGCAGCAAGGTTCTACTTCCTGTCATGCGGCTCAGTTGCGTGGGTGTCATGCGGCTAACCACGAGTTTACCGTGCAGTAACTGGCTAGCCACTTGACAGGAATTTGAATGTTGTCACCTAGAATATATACATAGAAGATACTTGACATTTTTTTTCTCAGTCACGCAAAATCTTTCGCGCCGTATAAGCACGACCTTAAAGTGAATTTCTGTAATAAATATACTATGTCACAGCTTGCGATCTCAGGATGGTTCTCTATCCTTTTGTTACAAACTAGTGAAAAGGAACTTGAACGACCACTTGCTTACTTGTGCAATATCTCAAGATAGTGCAACGACATATGTGTATATAAAATGTGTATTGAAAAATGTATACATCAGACTTTAGTTATTTTCGTTTCAAAGTGTATCTATATCTATCTTTGTCTATCCATTTATATCTTTACCACTTATGAATGAATGTGTAAAGCCTAGATAACTGTTTGTAGCATCTTTTTTATTCTACTGCTAGTGGAATAAGGATATGAACCATTAAGTGGTAACCATCACCTATAATAAAGCATTGTCTTGTAGATCACGCACGAAATATTAAAAAAGGTTACGTAAAAAAAACAGTGTAGGTTTGTCTTAGTGCGTAGGGGTGTACTAAGAAATAGCTTCTCGATATTCAACCCCTATACGGGTACAGTGAGGGTAGAAGTTTGTATAAAAAAAAAACTTCACACGTACGAACTCGCGCGTGTTTCTACTAGTTCTGAACGAAGGGATTGATTATATCGTTTGTTTCTTATTCTTGTATTCTGTTTATCAAAACCTACAAGCTTGAGTAAGCTCTGGTAGTCTTGTGATATTGACCTCAGTTGATAGAAATTCGTTCGTGCAAAACCGATTTTTTCAAGAAGAATAATGCTCTTTAGAAACACTGCCATCGCATCGTGATCGTGGCCTTACAAATGGACTAGTATTATTTATTGATTGATTTAGAAGCAATTCGAATATACGATTCGGGCTTTATGCTGTTAAACGACCAGTTTGAGGTGGATAAGATGCAGTTTCTTTGAAATTTTATGCAAAATTGCCGTTTTACGACCATTTCCCTCGCGTGTAAAGGTAACTACCGTTATAGAGGGAACTTTAGATTTGAATTCACATTTCCTCTCCTGTGTGTACAGAATAAATAATAGATACGTACCTAATGGGTGATGGTATTTTTAAACTTTCTCGATCGTAACTCAAGAACGAAATTCAGACTTCATCATTCAGACATTCAGGAATCCCGGGATGGTGCGTCGTGATGTTTTATTACGGTGCCTGATGAAAATGGAAGTTTCGCAGTCGTCCGTAGTGTAAACACAGACAATATAAATAAAAAAGATCAAGTGAGAGTAGTTATTGAAACTGCCACCACATCTCAACGACGGAAGATTTAAAGCTTCAGCCTGCGCGCAATAGCCCAGCTATTGCACCATATTGCAAAAACCGTGCTATAACATATAACAATAATATACATGTTTCACTGAGATCAGTCAGTCAGAAGAAAGTTGGAAAATATTATATTCTATTCTATATTAAAACCGTAGAGGTCGAAAAATCTGTATTACATTAAAGGTATTTTTCTGAACTCTTGCTACTAGTTCTTAAAAACGGCTAAAAGACGAAATCAACGAATTAGTTGGTTTATAGTCAAACTTAAAACTTAGTACGGGTTTCATTAAGCTGTCATCTATAAAACAGGAGTAAAAAAAGGGATGTAGTTTGTATGCAACCACGTTAAAACGAACGGTAACGAACGTAAAGTGTTCTTAGAAAAAGTGCTGTCGATAGTAGATTGAACGAAAAAATGCGCTTAAAAAGAATCGAGCTTGCTAATTATATAATCGCAAGTGTAAAATAAAGTATATTTTTTACAAAACACAACAAAGTACACATTTAGGTTGTTACTTAAACAAAAATATTAATAACTTTTGACTTCGAGGTTGTGAAGGTTGAACCCTATTGTCACCAGATATCCGTTTTTCAGGGTAAATAGTTCCTGAATAACGTATGAGATTTGTTGTAGGGTATTTACAATTCACGAGGGATGTCAGATGTTTAACATGAGCCGTGGTAGGTATTGATCAGTATACCTATGTGAATTTTAGAATTTACTGTGAATGCATTGTTTTGTATTACTATTTATATTTACTTTACAAAAATGCCCGCGGTTATGTTTGCACCATTGATTTGCCCCATTAATGGTGCAGATATAATTGGTTAGTTAGGTTTGCAGCATTTAAATTGATACTACTAACTTATCTTGCTTTCCTCGCCATAGATAAACTCAATAAAAAATCTTTGTTCAGCGTTTGTTTTAGACATGTTTTTTTTAAAACAGAATGCACACCAATGCACACCAAAAAATAACAGTATCTCTGAGGTTTATGCACATTTTTAAATGACAGCTGTCATGTTTGAGAAAGGAATGATACTTTTTTTATACAACTTGCTGATGGAACAAGCATATGCTAACTCCCATGAACACATACGTGTTTCTTTGGCACCTAAACAGACTGATATCAATAATAATTTTATATAAATTTGGTTTGTTGTAAATGTATTTCTACGCACGGGAAGCCCAATAAACGCCGTTATGAAAACTTCTAAGAAATAACTTCAATCTTTTGCAAAATATTACGAATAAATAACAATTACCTACCCAACGAGGAAATAATAACACAAATCAAAAAGGCCGAAGCCAAAGTAAGATAAAATGGAAAATAGCTCATTGCTCTGGATTGCTAAAATGTGGAACGGAGTTTTCTGCCTGACTACAATTTCGATGTGGCAAATCCAACCTTCCAGTTTTGAGCGACTGAAAAAATCCTATCGCTAAAATCCAGATTTGAAATCAGGCATGCCAACCATGCCAATACCGCACAACTAGGTCAACAATACTCAAAGTTCTTAAGAGAAGGTCAATCAGCTTGACTCTTAATTGAGAGGCGATGCCGGCAGTGAATGTTAAGTCAGTTAAAACTCAGCGGCACTGTTGTGAAAACTTCCTTAAATCTGCATAAAAAATGAGTTGACAAACCCGAAGTGTTCTGTCGTTTTTGGTGCGAAATCCGCTTTGGGGATTTGTGGAGAATTGTTGAGGTGGGCAGATTAGGACGCTATGTTTTTATTAATGGAAATATTCACGGCCAATTTATCTTGGGAAGGAGTGAGTTGTGGTTTATGTTCGGGATTTTGTAGGATAAGGCAAATGTTCTTTTGGCATTAAATATTCACAGCCAGCAATTTTGACGGATTACAAGGGTCCAATTCCTTTTTATCTCTAATTAACTTTTATTGTAATACAAAAATGTTACTAGGGGGTATTTCATCTTTCTGTACGGGTTTTACCGAAACTGCATAGCAGTGTAACAACTGGGTTACAAAACAAACGGCACAAATTATGCATTTTACACCAGAGGCCTTCTCGTAACTAAATATCAGCAAACTCAAGTTTCGATCGTGTCATTATACAAATGGTATTTTTCGAAACGGAATTTTGACCAATTTTGACAATCAAAACTAGTTTCAATTTTGTCTGCACTGCACAGGTATTTTTCTTAGCTAATTAAATTTTAACTATGATTTGCGTGTATCTGTCAAACACAACTTTTTTTAATAATCTTCTTTTTAGTTTCTGTCTTGATTATCTTCATTGTTTTTATGATTTAGGTTATATGAGAGGATTGGTAACAGAAACAGTCAAATCCATTTTTCACTTTTTTTCACTACTGGACGAAAACTGTATTTTACATTGTGGTAGCTTGATTGACCAACAATTTTTGGCGGGTAATTTAAATGAGATTTTAAGAAGCACTACGCAATAATAACTCTATGTCCCATACATTTAAAGTCTTAAATTCTCAATTTTCTGATGGATTTGGCCGATTTTGATAGTGGAGACAGGATATTTTGATAACCTATTGCCTCCTATTGCTGGATAAAAGCCTCTCCCAAAATATTCCACTCGTCCCGGTCTTTGGTGGTCTTCCACACCACACCAATCTTTTTCGTGAGTGTCAAAGATTGTTCTGCCAACATCTTCGCGGCTTGGTCGTCACTTCCTCAGGCATCCAATTTTTGCCCACTTTTCGGTGCATTCAATCAACGTGTCCAGACTTTAACAACAAAACTTGGAAGTTTTTAGTGCATGAGTATGAAATAAGAACCTTAAATTTTACTTGAGTTAATATTCGCGACACAGTATATTACTCCTGCGGATATCATCGTTTTTCATATTGGTTTTTATGCATCTGTTTGTGTTCCAAATAAACATATTTTTTTTTTTTTTTACTAGGTAGGTAAGTAGGTAAATCTGTGTCATCATCAGACCTTGACATATGAAATTAATTTCGATGTTGTTCTGAAAACTTTTGCTTCCATAAAATACAAATTCTCAGATTTTATACATAAAGTTATCTCTAACTTTCTAATTAAATAAACTTGCAAACATTTCATAATTTTGAATCTAAAAAGCAATAATTTGAGAGTAATATTTTAATAATGAGCTGAGCAAGGTTAGTCAGTAACTTTTCGAACACATATCATATTATTAATTTAAGTGTGACAGGTTTTACGTGATCCACAGAAGTTTGTTCAATTCTATTCAGGTGTCTTGCTCATTGGGCGTGTTAGAAACAAAACACTTAGGTCATTGAACCCATTTTTTGGTGAAAAAAATCAATGCCTCATGCCAAGTGATGAGGCATTGATTTTTTTTATCGGACCGTCCTGTCACTAGTATTATGATGACACTGTCATTAATTACGACTTTAATCACCAGGCATGGTAGATATTCTCTCAGATCTCTTAGTACCAGGTAATACCCACTTTTTGATTTACTTTTTTGAATGATGGTAGTCAGAGGTACATTTAAATGTAACATTTTGCACCACTTTTTACAGTATAATTTATGTGTGAAAATGAAAACGTATCAAATTCATAAAAAAAATATACTGTATTGAAAAAGTCCTAAAATCCTCATATCGGCTTGTGTTATAAAAATATATTTCCTTGAAAGTTTTGTGCTCAGCTAGTATATTTTTCCCGTCATTAAATCTTTTGAAGGCTTTTACAAAATGAACCGACGAAGGCAATCAATAGAAAAGATATTTGAAATTCAATGAGGTTCCGTTCAGTTGGAAGAAAAATTCAAACATTTCGGTGAATGTTATGCTGTTCTAAATGTTTAATATTAATTTTTTTAACTTTATTTATTTGTATAACATACGTTTAAAGAACCAATAGTTTTAAGATATCACTTTTTCAATGGAGAAAAAAAGACATGGAAAATTTTGAACGGTTATTTACAACAATAGCATTACCCTACAGGGCACGTGTCCTTTATAGTATTGTACTGTAATGGAATGATGTAACTGGTGTCTTAGTTACTACTACTACAGTAGAGCTCTTAGTGACAGGCTCGTCCGAGGTTACCTACATCACCATGCTTATTTCTGCCGCCAAGCAGCTCGCTGTGTTGTGTTTTGTGTGGGTGCCAGTGAAATTACGGGCACATGAAGCTTAACACCTGCATGCCTCAGGTTGATGTTACTAGCAAACGTGACCTGCAAAGTAACGGTTTGTTATAGGTGATGTAACTACTTAACATTAAGTGGACCATAATATGCTTATTCCATTAGAAATCTCAAAAAAAGTGTTTGTTAATACACTGGTATCCATGATATCTTTTAAATCAAAACCCAGTAATCTGAAAATCACTTGGCGACGTCAACAGGTGCACAAATTTATTGTTAATCAAAAATAATACCTTTTAAGCCTCCGATTGATCACTGATATATTACATTCAATTCAACCAGTGTGGTAGTCCTTCATTTTAATATTTGTTATATTAATAATAATTATTACACGTGACAAAAACTGCTATCTACAATCTAAATTTTGCTAAAAATACTGCATAAATATTTGCGCATTAAGGGCAAAATCACATCAAACACGTGTTGTAACGCGTCAGAAGGGTATCGGTCCCATACATTGTACGTAGAAGTGATTACACTAGAAAAGACGATGCCGGTGTCTTCCCCCTGTCTCTGTCTAATCCGTTCAAAATGTCTGAGATAGTCAACGTGGGTCCACTCGGGGTCTGTGAAAAGTAGAAACAAATTACATGCGCGCTGCGTGTCGTGACGCATCTGAAGGCTGTAAATCCCATACATTTTGACGACCGATGTGGCGCGGCGGGCGAATGTCCGCCTGCGACGCAAAGGTTGCGGGTTCGATTCCCGCCTTGGGATAAATGTTAGTACGATCTGCAAATATTTATTCCGGGTGTTCTGGGTGTTTTCTATGTATAATAAAAAATATGTATGCATGTAATGTATTGTATTAAGTATATCAGTCATCTAGTACCCATATCACAAGCTCTGCTTAGCTTGGGGCTAGATGATGCAGTGTGGATAGTCCAGCATTATTATTATTATTATTATATAGGCTGTAGGTGATGGGTTTGATCCCTAGCGAGGACAAATACTTGTGTAATGATGTTTGTTCTCTGTCTGGGTGCTATTTTGTATTAAACTATAGAATAGAATACCCTGTATTCGTTTAGGGCTATTAGGTGCGTGAATTACTGTAAATGCTTATTTATTTTAGTCTCATAGTGAGATTGATGGAAGGAAAACTGTCGACAAACATCAATTTGAATTTATCTATGTTTATTGAAAGACCCACTTCCAAGCTGATTGCTTCTAGCCGGTTAAAAAGGTCATTATTTCTTCTGGGGACGCAGACGGCTGTCTGTCGTCAATAACAGTGTCGTCATGTAGGTTAGACAACTTCACATCTCCAATTCTTACTCCGAAGACTAATATTGAAACTACTATCTAAAATCCACCTGATAATATTAAGTAAACTGATAAGTATTTATCACTATGTGTGCATAGAACGGATGTAGATAATAAGTACAATTGACATTAATAATTTGTTAGCGCACAGTAAGAAATAATGTCAGTGAAAACTTGGTCTACGTTTTCTAAATTGAAGAATGGATCCGAAATCAAATTTAAAATAGAAGAAGTATCTACTGTAAAATATGAAGACGCAGTTGAGTTGTTTATGAGAGACTTTGTACATGAAGAACCTATAATCGTAGCTTCAGGTATGTTGTTTGATATTTTTACAATAATAATAGAGCCTTTGTCAAAGAGTTCACCCGGGGAAGTAGAAAAGATCGAGAAAGCGAAGCGTTTTGTGGCTATTTGGTAGATTTGGCTTTGTAGTTATGTATACATAATTATGTTTGTTTGTTGAGCTGACGAATCCACAACGTTCTGTATGTTTATTTTACCAATTGATAGCACTGGGTAATATTATTGTGTTACAATATTTTTTTATGTTACATCGATATATAAAACGGTAAGAACCAAGCCATAAGTTTCTGGTCTGTTCTTCTAAGCTTGGTTGCAAGGAATTAGTGCCTAAATTTACCTGGTTTTAAGATATTTTTATATATTCTCTGGATATTATGTATAAAAACTTTTTACCTTTGACTCTCAAAGGTGATATGGAATTCACTCTACAGCGCGTGGTTTATTTTTAATTGTTTTATAGGTATCCCAGCAAATGCATCAGCTTTAGCCGAGTACAAACAAAACATGATGCACATGTTGTTATCAGAAGAACACCAAGTGGACGTCTGTTACGTAGATGATGGTTCAAACAAACGGCAGCTAGCAGGAGCATCCATTATGCATCTAACGAGAAAAAGTGACCCGGAACTGGACCTAAGTCAATACAATGTTGGTATCTGGCCACGCTGGTGCCAATCTATGCTAAGATTTAGAGCCTGTTTAGACGACGCGAGAGTTTTTGCGCAGTGACCGCGCGACGTCTGCGATAGTTAATGCAATTATCCACCAATTATCTTCTCTATATTCTAAACAGCTGGTTGTTACCATGAATATAGAAACGATAAGTACTTCGCATTGATTCTCGCAACCGCAAAAAAATTAAAAATACGCGCGAATTCTTTCGTGCCGTATAAACGCGCCCTTAGTCTATACGGAATATTTCCAGCCAGTTAAAGTCCGTCGTCACGCATGTCCCGGATTTGACTATATGGAACATGTGGTCTTTAGAACGCATCAGAATATAGGTAGCAGCATATCTGAGTAGGTAATTTATAAGTACCCTACTTATAACACCAACACTGTGGGCATTTAATCTTCCAAGCGTGGTGACTACCCTTAAATATGGAGGAAGCCGGCAGTAGACTTATAAACTGATGACTAAAGAGCTATAATAGCAATACTAAAATAATTGTGTCTGTTTAATTAATAGGTATTTACTGTGTACATGTCTATGTACTAGTTGCACGGCATTATTATGCATATATCGTTATTATTTTACTTGCAGGTAAAAACTACCCAAGGTGAAAACTTTATGAAAATGGTTATGGCTTTAGAATCAGCTTACAATGTTTTTGAAGAACACAAACTTGATAGTTATTTTTACGGTAGAGGGTTGGTGGTGAGTTCAGAGTACAGGTGCCTTGGGATAGCAGGAGAGTTGCTGAAAGCCAGGTTTGTGGCCTTATCTCATTAATGTTGTCAGCACAGCACACACATCAGGTTTTTTCTCTTCACTTGTCTCTATCATCCATTACGTCAGCAATCACTCTTTTCTTAGCCATATTTTACACAGTTCATCCAAATTTTCTACAGTATACCTCGACTTCACAACTCTTTTTTATCTATATTATAATATAGATATTAGGATAAAATTTGACAGGGTTTTATCAAAATTTATCATAGAAATTAGTTAAAGACTAGGTCCATAAATTTATGAAGTTTTACCGGATATATTGTCAAGCTGTCAGTTACTCAATAATTATAATTGTTGTCAACAACTGTAATTTTGATTATCAATCAATTAAATCACTCGATTAAATATGTATTTCCGACCAATCTCGATAAATCTCGAAAAAACCCCATTTTATCGAGAATTTATATAAAATTTTATCTATCGATACATATCCCTGCTTGAACACCATATTCGTGTCTAACACGCATTCCGTTACGCATTCTTCGCTTCATCATACATGCTTATATCTGTAACCGATTGTTCCACATTCTATCAGTCACTGGCTCCACTTTAACTTACTTTTATTATTTATCTTTTTACTTTACTTATTCTCATTTAGGCTGTACAACCTATTTTAACTTGGCCAACACTCAGCTCTATTCTAAATGACAGCTCTTGATAGTTTTGTTAATTGCCCGCTTTCAACTGACGGGTTTACTGTAATTTACAAAAATTGAAAAGGTTTCCAATGTGCCAATTCCAATTCCATATAACTCCATAGGGTCCGTTTTACTCTTTGGGTACGGAACCCTAAAAAAGTGTCAAGGTATTATGTTTGTTAATTAATATAATAATTAGTTGCATTAATTTACTCATTTATTTTAAACTTTTTAGAGAAGAAGCGTGTAAAGAATATAAAGTTCCCGCAACAGCTGCGTGGATGACAGCATTCGGTACTCAAAAAGCTGCAGCAAAGCTTGGCTGGGAGAGTGTTAAGGTGCTCAACTATGCAGTTCTGGGCAAGGAAGCAGGCGTGTCATTCCCTTGCGGTCCTACAACTGGCAAACTAATGCTTGCAAAGTTTTTGTGTAAATAAATGTATTTTAGAAACTACCGTGTTTTAATAGAATATTTAGCTCGTATAACAGTTGCAAACAGACAAAATCGATGACAAAATTGCCGTTGCAATCGTGTTTAACAGATAGCATTGTTTTCCAGTTTTTTGTACTAAGGTAACAGATTCCAGATTTGTACAAACATGCCCTCATATCCATTGCTTGGGGTCTGTTCGGGCTCATCTGGTTTCCATAGTACAAGCTATGCTTAGTTCGGGGTTCGATTATGCCGTGTAAAAATGTCCTTAAATATTTATTTATATTTAATATTTTTGATAGAAATCATGGTAGAGGTTAGTGTGTTTCCGGATATTGCTGATTTAGCTTGGCCCACCCGATGTTAAGTGGTAACCATTACCTATAACAAAATAGTACCTCGTAAGTCATTCAAGCTTCAAATGAAATGAAAAATATTTATTTGTAGTAAAAGTAGAATGGAGTACAATATTACTGAGAGAAAAAAAAATATTTTAAATAATGTTTTCCACACATATTAAAATCTATAGTGTAGGTTTCCGATTTACTCGGTTCCATTATAATAAGTATTCTGTTTAATTAAATGCCTTAATATTTTAGTAAATATAACGATATTGGTACCCCCGCGCGGATGTATCTATAGATAAAATTTTGCGTAAACTCTCGATGAAACGGGGATTTATCGAAATTTATTAAGATTGGTAGCAAGGCACTTATATAAACGCTAGATCAATAAATCTAAGAAGTTTTGACAAAATTTTATCGACAAGCTGTTTACAAGGAAACCGATGGATAAAATATGTCATGGATCCGTGTTAGCTGAACCAAGGTAGTCGACATAGCTCATAGGATTAGTAAGCTGAAGTGGCAGTGGGCCGGCCATGTTTGCCGTAGAACCGACAATCTTTTTTTTTTTTTTTTTTTTTTTTTCGAACGGACTAAAATGCTGGTATAATCGCCTAGCGATTTCCGACAGCGTTACCGGGCTACTGGCGAGCGCAGAAGGCGCTACGCCATTACAAAATTGGTTTTGTTGGCAACGAGCACAAGGGCACCACTTAGGTACGGACCTCGGCTTGGGCTGTTGCCGGAGAAGGGAGCTACGGAGAGACTCTTCGCCCTGAAGGGGCGTTAACGGGGAGACGTCTTCGACCCCGCCGCCGGGGTCGGTGTGATTGTGGAGTGTTTCCTGTGTCCGGACTCGATGAAGCGACCTCCGCCGTATTCGCGGCGGTGATCGTGTCATCTGGGTCACCTAAAACGTGTCTAGGTCTACGGAGGGTAGAACCGACAATCGTTGGAGCAAACGAATACTTATGTGGAGACCACGTTTAGGTAAGCGTAGTGTAGGACGCCCTCCGGCAAGATGGAGCGACGATCTGCGAAGTGTGGCTGGCAAGCAATGGATGAGAAGAGCCGAAAACCGGGCTCAGTGGGACGCCTTGGGAGAGGCCTACGTCCAGCAGTGGACTGATATAGGCTGATGATGATGATGATGATGATGATGAGTAAAAAATGTTTAAAAACCAATATTAAATATAACATAAATTTTTACCATAACAACTTAATCATAAAACTATTTAATGGTTGACGGATGTAAGTAAAAGCGGATATAGGAATCAAATAATAACAACTAAATTCTAATTAAGTAATAATAATTACTTCTAAATTTAAGCTAAGTTTAAAGTTATTTCCTAATTCGTCGTAAATGCAGGAATTATTTTAGAGAATTAAATAGGTATAAAGTAATTTTGCGCTTGCATGTTTTTATGAATAGGATGTGACGAGGAAACGTAACATCCGCGATTTAACAAATATAACCAAAAAACTGTTTAAGAATGACACAGTTATTCTTAAAATCAATTTATAATTTATCTAAAATTTATTACATGGCTAAAACTACTGATGGATGTGACGTCATATCCTCAACGTAATGACGCCGATATATACTTAGATAAAATCAGTTTCTTGACCAAAGTTGACCATGACCGCACCCTTCTGGTTGGATGACCCAAATTAGGAAGACCTGTAAGATACCTAGCCCGCAAGCTTAGTTCAGCATGAACTATTATTCTGGCGAAAGCACTCTGCTGTCGTGTTCTTATACGTAGCACATACTTACACTTACACTATATTACTTTTCTTCATTTTTCTACATTTTTTGAATATTTCAGTAAAATCAGTTAAATATGAGTAAAAAAAAGTATTAGGTAAGGGTAAAAGTGTTATTATCTTCTTCACAACACTGCGTCTACCTTAACTCTATTAAATTATTATTCAACTGTCTACTAATTAGATAATTTTGTATTATTGACAAAATATAGTGTTATCGAAATAACACGGAACAAATTAAATAAAACTGCTGTACTTACTAATGACTAACAATGAATATGACTCAGGAGGTTATTTATAGGTAATAAGTAGTTGTATTGTCAACTCATCGCGCCAACGTAATGACTAATATTACTTCTTGCAGGTACTTACTAGGTATTAATGCTACCAATTTATCTATTTAGTTGAGATATATGCCATTAATATAAAACTAACTGCCACCCACGGATTTACTTGCATTTTAGAGAAATTTGTATGTTTTCGCTGTTTGTTGTGTTAGTTTTCGGATATATTTTTTTTGGTTTAAATTTTTGCATTGATAATGTAAATCTAAAGTATTGAAAATATAATGATACAGTACACGCAAGTACTGAATACGTAGTAGGTGCACTTTTTCATACATTTTTCTGATAACCATTATGTCTTGGCCTAACGGTTTTCGGCTTAAAGTTAACTTCTGGGACACCCTGTATAACTCTTAAAACCTGTAACCATTGGAATATAGGTTTTTGAATAGCGACCACGAACCAGCCATGTTCCTCCTGGGACTATACGGGGAACGCTTATGTCCAAAAGTGGACTTCATTAGGCTTAAGATGATGGAGTTGTCTGCTTGTTTACCGTTTTGTAAGTATAAAAAACATTAAATAGCTGTCAAGGTTTCTCATAGCCCTCGGGATCACTTTTTTTTTTTTTATTATATTTTTGCGGCTTTGGTATCACTGCGGCCATATGGCCTATTGTGATCGCCACTCGGGATCACTTTAGTCTGTGGATAAAATGAAGCGAGCGCGGCATGTCCGTTTGTCATTTTCATATCATTACACTTTCCGTGCTGTTCAACTATTTCCGCTCGTGGTTGAACTGTGCTGCTCCATAGAATTTATTTAACAAACAGAAAAATATTATACTTACAGAAGACCGTTTGAATAAAAATTTATTATTTAAAAAAGGAACATTACAAAACTACATAGATCCAAAAAGTCTGGTCATCATAATTTAAAAAAGGAATACAAAATTCAAGAAGTTTGTTAATGAACTGAGTCTAGTACAAATATATAAATTCGTAACGTAAACGTATAGTACCAACATCAAAGTTACACTGCGCTACAACCAGGAAACACTCTGCAGTCGCATTATTGATGCCACGCAATCTAGTTCAAATGTAAACATGATACGCTTACGCCACAAATGTCCATATTGGTGCGAGGGCCTCAGTTGATGACCAGACTTTTTGGATATTCATCTATGTAGTTTTTTGATGTTCTATTTTTAAATAGTACATTTTGTTTATTGTTTAAGAAGTTAGAAATATATCTTGGCTGAGAAAAGGTGCTTTTTGTTTGATCATTTCGGTAGAGAATTACGAGGAAATAGTCCTGTGTTCCCAACATGTACTGATTAGTGTTTAACTGTGTGTCAGAGACTGTAGGAGTCTAGTAGTCAAAATCAAAATACAGTTGGCTTGTCAGCGATATTAATAGATTTTTCTTTCATAAATTCAGCCTAAATATTATTTAAGATGAATGACACTGGTAGTCTAGTGGTAATGCCTTCTAATGCTAACATCGTGGGTTCGAACTCAGTTATGCATTAACGTGTGAAGTGCTAACTAAGTGTTTATTTCGAAAAATTTGACGTTACAGTAGGTAGTTTATAATTGCAAGCCTTTACAGTATTTGCAAAGTCACTCAGCGACTCGAAGACTTTCAAATTTAATAAAAAATATTTCTAAATAAAAAACTATTATGCAATGGCACAAAAGTGGCATATTACACTAGACGCCATTGTTTGTCGCGATCCGAAAAAAATCCGAAGGCCGTACGTATATTGACACTAATCCTTTGCGGCTTAACACACATTGATTATAACTCTTCTATGTGGGACCAATACACAAAAATAACAACGGCCAGTGACCTAGATGTCTACTCTTGATTTTTTTTTTTTTTTTTTTTTTTTTTTTTTTTCGAACGGACTAAAATGCTGGTATAATCGCCTAGCGATTTCCGACAGCGTTACCGGGCTACTGGCGAGCGCAGAAGGCGCTACGCCATTACAAAATTGGTTTTTTTGGCAACGAGCACAAGGGCACCACTTAGGTACGGACCTCGGCTTGGGCTGTTGCCGGAGAAGGGAGCTACGGAGAGACTCTTCGCCCTGAAGGGGCGTTAACGGGGAGACGTCTTCGACCCCGCCGCCGGGGTCGGTGTGATTGTGGAGTGTTTCCTGTGTCCGGACTCGATGAAGCGACCTCCGCCGCATTCGCGGCGGTGATCGTGTCATCTGGGTCACCTAAAACGTGTCTAGGTCTACGGAGGGTACGTTTAACGGGCGGATCTACTGGATAATCGGGTAGCGAGTTAATTAAGGGATTCGGATGGTGAGGAGCCGAATCATAAAACCGCCTGGAGGCGCGTTTCATGAATTCGGCTATAGATTCGAGTTCGAGATCTCGATGAAGATCGATATTACGCATGTACCACGGGGCACCCGTGATAGTGCGCAAAAATCGATTTTGAACTACTTGGAGGGGTTTTAAATTGATCGAATGAGCGAACGCTACGGAGGCGTAAGTCATGATAGGTCGTATGCAAGTTTTGTAAAGCGTCAACTTATTTCTAAGAGACATTTTACTCTTCTTGCATACGAGTGGCTGAAGGCGCGAAAGAATAAATTTGGCGCGGTTACGTACAGTGCGTACGTGTTTGACAAAGGATAGACGACAATCAAGGGTTACGCCTAAGTATTTAGCTGACTTCACCCAGGGAATGGGTTCGTCAAAGAGAGTGACGGATCTGGAAGGATTACGGTTACCCTTTGAAAAGTACACGGCGGCACTTTTCGTCGGGTTAACCTCTATCCGCCATTTACGGAACCATGCACCTAGTGCATCGAGAGCCTTCTGCAGCCTTATACACACCCGATCGGCGTTCCGATCGGATGTGTACAGGGCTGTGTCATCGGCGAATAGGGCTATTTCCACCTGATGGGTGCGAGGGACGTCGCTGGTGTACAGCGTATATAGGAGGGGAGAGAGAATGGATCCTTGAGGGACACCAGCTCTGATGGGTCTAGGGTCCGAAAGGGTACCCTCTACGCGATAGCGAAAGCTTCGATTGAGTAAAAAGTCTCGTAAGATTAGCACGAGCCTGTCTGGCACTCCGAGTTTGGATAGCTTGTAAATCAAGCCATTGTGCCAGACCTTGTCGAAAGCTTTCGCCACATCGAGAAAGATTGCACCAGTATCTGCCGGCCAGGTATGGTGAAATCGAGAGAGCACGTGCTCCGTTATGCGGAGCACTTGTTGGGGACAAGAGTGTCTAGCTCTGAAGCCAAACTGCTCATCGGGTAGGATTTTGAGCTCGGTAACGTGGGACCAGAGACGATTCAGAAGGAGTCGCTCGTAGATTTTTCCCAGGGAACTGAGGAGACTGATGGGGCGGTAGCTAGAAGGCTCTGTAGCCTTTTTGCCTGGTTTGGGGATGCCAATAACGGTGGCTTCTACTCTTGAAAACAATAAACAAAGTTATGTACTGTTGTTTTGAGTTACACGGCGCGGCATGTCAGGCAGCAACAACTTGACTATGGAATAGGTTACCAAGGCCCCGCAGTGTAACACGAAATGACATCACGAAACATCGTTAATCGTTTTTAGGAGTCGACTGGGTGAATGTAAACTTTTATACTATTTTAGTGGGGTTTTAAAAAGACTATGGTGATGGTAGAGTGTTAGCGCCACATTCTTATTTTTAGCATAGACTATTAACCTCTTTTGTTTGTATCTGGTTGTAGGTAGTTGATTAAAGAGTTTACGTAATTGGTAGCTATTTTCAACCGACTTCAAAATAAGAGGTTTTTCTATGTTTCTATAAGAATGTTATGAAGAACGTGACATGAATATGGAACATGTTCTAGGTTCATGGTAAAGTCCTCAGAAAGAGGGAAATTTTTGCCTGCCAAAGAATCCAAGATACTTCAATGTTTTAAATCCTTTGGCACGGTAGATATCTCTTCAGATATCTAAATACCAAGTGCTACTAGAGGTTCTTTAAGGATTTTTAAGGGGAGTAGTCAGGTAGGTACGACAAGATGTTACATTTGGTACATACCCATATTTTTCAGCGGTTAAAATTCTAAGCGTGACAGATTGTAGGCTCATCGTCGCTAACTAGAAAACTATCTAATATCCTAACGATGTTTTCCTTCACTATTTGATAGCACTGGTATTGCGCACTTAAATTTTTTGAATAGAAAAAGACTAGTAGGTATACCATTATTTATTTATATATCTTGTGAAAGTACTTTTTTAACGAACAGCGCAATAATGTGTGACGCAATTAGATAATACCACAAAGACACAATCTGGCCGTGTAATTTTATTGATAGCTAATTATGTAGGTACCTACTTATTGTAAATTTATGAATTATATTCTTATCTAAGATAATAAAAGCTTTTTAAATAAGACGACTTGCTCGCACTGTCTAATATTGTAACGCAACTGGTAGATAGATCAACAAACTAAACTTACTTGCAGAGTTCATACCTCAATTTAAACTATAATTTCAGTATATTTTAAATTTTCTAACAGTGATCAAATAACCGTTGCAAAGATGAAAATATCGGCCCCCAAAACTTGGTCCAGGTTTACTAGAACCATGAATGGAATTGAAACGAAGTTCAGGATTCAGGAAGCGTTTGAAGAAAAGTACGAGGAAATATTAGAGCTCTTCATGAAGTACCACACACCAGAGGAACC
The DNA here is from genome assembly GCA_947095575.1 of Electrophaes corylata. Lineage (NCBI taxonomy): Eukaryota > Metazoa > Arthropoda > Insecta > Lepidoptera > Geometridae > Electrophaes > Electrophaes corylata. The sequence goes on along the minus strand of OX352711.1, from coordinate 7,624,149 downwards.
TCTCAGAATAATTTCAGGTAAATGTTCAAGTTAATAATTTAATTAGGGGGAATAAGACTTTTGAAAACTGAAACTAAGCATTTAGACCATTATTCTGATAAAAAAATTAAATAAAAAACACAAAAAAATCGGGACCTTGTTTTGTGTGGGTTTAAAGTTTTGTTTATGAATTTTTAGCGATCTTAATACAAAATACCTACAAAAATAAAGACAAAAAACACCATAGCCTCAAACTAAGCATAGCTTGTACTATGGGAACCAGATGACTAAATAGAATAGTCATTTACTTTTTTTTAATACATACTTGAAATACAAAATAACACCCAGACTCAGAAAAAAACACCTATGTTTATCACATAAATGTTTGTTCGTGGTGGGAATCAAACCCACCACCTACCAGCGCAGAAGGCAGGGCTACTAGAAACTGAGCTGTGACGGCTGGCAAATATAGTTGCAAACTGATTATGGAGACTAAAAGTTCGAAATGATTTATTAATCTAACTTCAGGTGTTGTATATTTAAAAAAAAACAAAATAAGACAAAGACAAGCAATGGCGATTAATTAAATAAAAATGGTCACGTATTTGATTTGAAAAAAACAATTTATTTCATTAGATTGACTCACTAAAATACATTATGAACCTACTTACTAGCTACCTACTTATAATTTTATGATAAGGTATCACTATAACTAATAGGTAATACTTTGCATAAGGAAGTAACAGGTGCACTTGTAGTAGAGTAGAGAAACAATATATTTAGAGATAATCATCTTTCTATTTTATGCTAGTGGAAACACCCGCGACTTCGCTCACGTGAAGCAATTTTTTATATAAACTTCAACCCTGAACAGCAGAGGTTGAAGTTTATATAAAAAAAAAACAGCTTACAGGCACATAATGTGTTCATAACCGGTCTCTTCTCTTCTCCTATCTTTTGTTTCATTTAGAAAAGATTTATGTAAATGCTATGTGTAGCTCCTTTATAAAATATCGTTTCTTAGAAATATTTTATTTTTTTCTATACTTTGTTTTGATGTTTTGAGTTTTCAAAGCGATTATTGTGGTTGTACTGATTACCGGTTTGATTTTGGTTTCGATTTTTTTTTAAATGAGACAACGTTATTTTTGTTATCCAAAAAATGCGTAAAATATAATGAAAATTTAATAAAAATATGTAGAAGTTTGGGTAATAGTAGTAATTGTCAAAAGACAGAAAGTTTGGTGATAAAAACTTTCCTGCCCTCTAGCTTTTTCTGAAAATTGATTTGAAAAAAAGAAAACCAGGATCGCTAGGCAGAAAATACGATTTTAATTCGTGTATATTAAATGTATGAAGAATGTTATGAAAGTAAATGAAGTAATGGTATGTCAGGATCGTAGTAAGTGGAAATCTGTGGTCTCTGCCTACCCCCATGGCAAACAAGCGTGATTTTTTGTATGTATTATATTAACGCTTTCCATAATCGCATACGTCCACCTCCCAATAACAATGTACCTATACGCGTAAACGTGAACTAGGTGCATAGGTATAGGTACATAAAATTTTGGGGTTTCCGTAGGAAATTTCAAATAGCTTTGTCCGAAATACCAAAAATCGAACCTTATTTTTTTTAGGTGTTTCAAATAACGCAAGAGCAATAGAAGAGTTCAGAGAAATCATGCTAGAGCTGATGGTTCTAGAAAAGCAGCAGATTCTTGTTTGCTGTTTGGACGACGACTCAGACGATCTGAAACTTGTCGGTGCCTCAAAAATGGCTCTGATTGAAAGGAACGCTTCAAAACCGGACTGTGATCATAAGGTAAGCTTTTTTACATCAAAAAAATGAAATACACAAAAAAAAAAAGAAAAAAAAATGCTTTTGGAACAAGCCTGCTTAATAGCCCATTTGATTTTAAGCTGACCCATAACAAAGCACCGCCACACGTCAGAATGATTAGGAACGCCCCTGACGATGCCTCTGTGTCCATCAACCCAAGGCACACAGGAGTTAACCCCAATGTGCTTGTAATTTCACCCGCACTCACACCCTTCAAACCAGAACACATCAATCTGCTTGACGGTAGAAATAGGCCTGATGGTAGTACCTACTTCCCCGGACGAGCCTTTCATTGGGAGCTCTACTAGATTAATAATATGTACCATGGATAAATAAACAATTTCCTTGATACCCCATAGCTTATATTTACAACACTGATATTCCATTCCTTGTAACCTATTGCATACATCTTGCTTAACCCCCGTTAATTAATAAAATTAATTCAATTTTGTCGAAAATGAATTTTGAAATTAAATTTAAAAATTTTCAATGTGGTCGAAGCACTCTGAAGAAAATATTTGAATTATTTAACAGCTGTGGGTTGTGGGTTCAATCTCCACCGAGAACAAACTTTGGTGTGTTGAATATAGATGTTTGTTCTCTAAAATAAAATTTTCTTTCTTCTATAAAATATTCTTAATATTATGCAATAAAAAAATTGCATTTTGACAATCAGCAAGTACTGTGATATCTTCTCTGATCTCTTAATACCAAGTACCTTACATCGAGATTCTTCGAGGATATCTAAAAGGGGTAGTCAGAGGTACGTCCATATAATACATTTGGCACATACCCACATTTTGCAGTAATTAGTTAGTATTCCAAATTATTGTATAGTAACGTATCATAAATAAATGAGTTTATTTAATTATGTGATACCACATTGATTTTATATTTTACATGCAGGAAATTTTGTTAAAATCAGGGAAACTGAGGCTTATTATTATTATCATACTATTCCAAATGTGCCAGGTTGCACGCCCATCGCCACTGCTAAAATACTAACTGGTTCTAAGATTTGCTTATATTTGAGTTTGATGATACTATGTGAAATGTAAAATTATTTTTTTTTAGATCAAAACGAAAGAAGTGAAAGACTTTGTTAAAATTCGCGAAGCCCTATATGCAGAGTACAATGTCTTGAATGAGTACAGCCTAATAAATGCATACTTTGCCGATAGAGGACTGGTGGTAGACCCTACTTACAGAGGCATGGGGATTGCTGAAGAGCTTCTGAAGGCAAGGTTAGTAATCAATACCATTCATAAAAATATATATCCTAACTGACTGACTAAACATTTCGAAGATACAGCCTTACTGGTTGTAGACAAGTAATTTTCAGGGTATATTAATTTGACTTTGTGCATACGAGTGTACTAAGAAAGACATTCCTAAAATAAAAACCCGTGCAGCGATGAAAATAACTCAATTCACGTTTTCACTAGACCATCATTATTTACCGTTTCAACGCTGCATTTTCTTACTTCACTGTGTTGTGAATATTTGAAGCTAAAAAGAAAGAAATCAGTTCATGCATAACCAAAACAGCAGAAAACTGGACACAGTGGTGTGTCTTGGGAGAGACCACGTAAAGCAGAGGACTAATATAGGTTGATGATAATGATGATCAATATAATGGTATAAGCTCCACACATAATCGATGTAATATTGTTTGCAGTGATCAAGATGATCCCTGCGGATATTACTGAATAAATGATTTTTTACTTTGACTTTGAGTGGCCGTATGTCAAATTATGGCTTATTATATCTAGCAGGTCTACACTTGAAAACGATAAACGAAGTTACGTATTTTTGTTTTGAGTTACACTGCATGTCAGGCAGTAACAACTTGCTGTTAGGTTACTGAAATCCCGCAGTATAACTCAAAACGACAATACAAAACATTGTTTATTGTGTTCAAGAGTAGACCCACCCATACACAAGGAAAAGTTATCAGCGAAATCTGATATCTGAATCTGATTGATGCAAAAAAAGATTATAAACGTACTACGTAAGAAGTATCAACATCCTGTTTGAGTAATTAAATAATTATTCGGTGCATATGATTTAAAATGCCCCAGTACATCTTCAGATCATCTTTAAGATTAAAAATCAGATTCGAATATTGATTAAAGTTATTTGGAATGGGATAATTAATATAATCTCTGATAACAGTCCTTTTACGTTTCTAAATGCACCATTTTACTATGAGTACTGAATATATCTCAATATTACATCGCAAAGATAATTTTATAATGACCTTGTTACTTTCAAAATTATCTACTGAACATCTGCGGGAATAATAATATTTTTTTTAGAATGTATTTAAATATTTGTATACAACATCATCTAGCCTCAAATTAAACATAGCTTGTACTATGGGAACTAGATGACTGATAGAATACTTTTTGAAATAATATAATATACTTAGAATACAATATAATAATAATAATGCTGGACAGCCCACACACCATCATCTAGCCCCAAGCTAAGCAGAGCTTGTGTTATGGGTACTAGATGACTGATATACTTAATTCAATACATTACATATATAGATATTTTTTATTATACATAGAAACACCCAGAACACCCGGAATAAATATTTGCTGATCGTACAAACATTTATTCCAAGGCGGGAATCGAACCCGCAACCTCTTGCGTCGCGAGCGGACATTCACCCGCCGCGCCACATTGGTCGTCACAATATAACACCCAGAACAACAAAAAGCTTCACAGTAATGGATTAATGTTACTCTTTTCAGAGCCAAGGTATGCAAGGTAAACAGTATAACCCTATACACTGGATTGGCGACGGCAGTTGGGTCACAGAAAATAGCTGAAAAACTTGGCGCTAAGACAGTGAGAGAGTTGAACCTCGAAGAGTATGCAAAGAATGCTGGTCTTCCGTTTACTGGTGGACCCATGACTGTTAAACTAATGGTTGGTAGGATACCAATATGAAAAAACCAATCTGTAATGGCGAACATATATTTGTAAAGCAAAATTTGTTTATAACACGCTGATCTCATATTGAGCTGCCTAGAGTTTTGCGCGGTCAATACATACTAGAGTATTATTAACACTGAACGCGTAACTCAGAACCCTAGATCGCTGATTATGTGATCGGTGCTAAAAGTTAATCTCGTTAAGTTTATAACTAATTCATCTTCGGCTTTTACTATAAGATAGATAAATTTCCGGAGAGTTTACATGTCTAGTAAAGTTGGGGATGGTCAGCTAATAAGTTTATTATGAATAAACTTGTTGTTATTTATAAATACACCTTGTATTCAAAGACTTCTTCCAAAATACTTTTTGGCAATAGGATAGAATAGAAGTAATAAATTACTCAAGGTATGGGATTACGGTTAAGACTTTGTAAATTTAATTTAAAAAATATTTTTTGTTTACATTATGTGTAATTTAAAATGTACTTATAGTTGTTATAGCGAGTAAAAGTCATGAGTGCTTATAATAAACGAAATAAGTTATAGAGGAAATAAGTTTTGTTATTTTATTTTATAACTGTTTAATTTAAATAAATATTTTTTTATGAAAACTAGGGTTTTTTCATTTTATTTTATGTTTATCTAAATTCAGGAAATAACCTTTAAAGCTGGCAGCACATCATCAGAAAACGTCTGAACTTTTCCAAAGAACATTTTGAACCATGTGCAGAGTTTAAAAAAAAAAATATACAAAGAACACGCCTTGAGACATTTTGATTAGATAAATTTTTGTCTGACGTCCATAATCAGACAAAGGTACGTCTGATAATTTTCTTACAACCTGAACCTTTTCTATTAGACTCTGAAGGGTCTAATACAAAATGAATGTAGCGAAAGCCTTCCAGTGCGTATCCAAAATGTTTGACAGAAGCTTTCTGATACTGTGCAGCTGTCCTAAAACTCAGGTTAATTTATTGATATGCAGCGAGATTCGCGTATCTACGTGTAATTTCACAGCATTAGAGCCTAATGTCTACTTCATCAAAGGCCTGCCCAGAACACAATAGAAACTATTGTGGCTGGAACCACGACAGACTGGAAGTTAACAAACAGGTGATAATTTTATTCTCTGCGCTCTCAATTTTCCATAACAATGACTCCTTACAATTTGCTACAGGCTGTTAAAAACGTATTCACGAAAACCTTCGCGGTCTTAATGTGTCTTTCAAAATACAGCAGAAAAAAATGCGAACAGCAAAGAATAAGTAAGTATTTAGCTAATTTACTGGATGAACTTTTTCTGTTGTTTGTTTTTGTGATTCAGCAATGTTGAGATAAAATTTTAGTTTTTGGATATTACTGTAGTAATATTTCAATATCAGAATCTATTAGTAGATATCTTAAATCAGTTATGAATTATAAACTTTGCCTTTTTATAGAAAAATAAAATAAAACATACTTTATTGTGTAGTGGTCTTAACTTTTTTATTAATTATGACTATTAATTATGTGAAAAGGTTACATTGTATCTACCTCCCAGTCATGTCATGTCATCACTGAACAAATCTCCCATATTAGGGATCTTTGTATTGGGCTCCTGTATCCGCATTTAGACTGTAGAATGGTCCATTACATATTAGGGGTTACTAGGTAATAATCTCGCAATTATTGCCAAGCGTAGGTAGTCACTAAGCAGGTAGCAGGCACATAATACCAAAGTGTACAACATCTAAGACTTGCTGCTGGCCATTTTCTAGTACGAACCTTAGCAGCCTCATACGACATCCACGAAAAATATTGGAAGAGTCTTATTCTAGGTAGCCTATACCAATTCGGTCAGTTAGTACAAAGATAATATTGTTTTGTTATTTTCGAAAGTTGTATTTTTGCACTCTGTATTATACAAATAGGACGCCTGCTGTCTCGCTAGCTTCAAACTAATTGAATGAACGCTCCCGTCAAATCCTCTCCGAGTACAATGCTCCATACATTTGTTAATTAGTAAGAACTAACTGCCTGCTTCCATGGCATACAATCCTACTTCCCACTTATTCAATCCCACTATTCCTATTTTATCATAATGCGACAGAAAGTTCATATACATATTTGGATGTTATAACGATGATGCAATAACTCTCAAAAATTATCTGAATTGAACTTAGAATTTACACGTATTTTATAATGACGTATTGGTTTTGCGCTCTTAAATTTTAGAAAGATAGAAAAGGAGAGAGAGAGACGACTTATGGGGCAGTAATATGCATGCTGTTATCAAACACGAAAATATGCAGGCTATCTGCGATAAGAGTTGTTTTCACGGTCTGTTCCGCTCTAATTCACTGAGTTGCTTTCACATTCCACTATCATCCCTTTGTTTTAACATTTAATAAAAATATAAACAGTGCAATTTTCTGATTTCCTTTCAACAATTGCGTTTTTGAGGAGAGTAATTTTCATCTAAACGGCACTTTATATAAAATTATGCTAAGTAGAAGTCAACGTCGGGGTCATGGTTTAAAAATAACGTAAAATGCGTAAAGAAAATATTGCGCTTGTGTTTTGGAGCTTTCTTTCTTCGCGTATTTATTTAGAAATGATGAGAATTTAGAAACTTTAATTAGGTTTTTAGAATAGAATAAATGTTTATTCAACATACAACAAACACAGAGACAACACAGAAAGTGCCTTCCACACTCAATATAACCTACCTCACCTAGCTCACAAATACATAGAGTAGATATAAAATATTAATTATAGAAGAGGTTGGGTAGGCGGTACCACACTGTACCAAGTCCCCTTGTGTGAACATGGGTTGAATCAGTCATCTCAGCATAATACCGTTCCACATCGCATAACAATGTGAGGCGACGCTGGTTTTCAGATGGGACCTAAGTTCAGGTGACTTCATAAACGATAGGTACTAACTATGCTAACTATTAGGCAATTTTACCCATGTCATTGTTGCAAAACCACATTATTAAATGATTATTTGTGCATCACGCAAGCAAAGCAGTGTTAGGACTCATTAAACTACCACTATGTCCAATTCTGCCGCTGAACAGCGTTACTGTGTTCCAGTTTGAAGGGTGTGGGTGCTGGCGAAATTAAAACACATGAGGTTTAGCACCTGTGTGTCTCAAGTTGATGAACGCAGGGGAGAAAAACTATGCTTAATAGGTGCTTGTTTTATCAGTAGGTAAATCATGTAAAAAAAACCAAGAAGGCAATGATACCAAAACTCAGTTCAAACAATACTTATACCACGTAAAAAAGGATTAATTGCGTGGTATCTTTAAAAAGTTTTGATAAAGTATCAGTTATTTAAATAATTTTATTGACTGATTGAACAGCTCTCAGCTATTAATATGTGGCTTAGTGCTGATGGGCTGATACCGTGTTGGTTTGCATTGATTTTTATGCATATTGCTATGCAATTTGACTTAATCGCAAAGCGATTAAGATTCCATATTCACGTGGGTATATAAGTTTTGTTTCTATGCGCTGAATATATTATTAGCGACTCGAAGAATCTTGAGTAGGTATGTACTTGGTACTAACTTTTGGCAAATGACGTACCAGAGAATAGACAGCAACAAATCCTGAATATTTAACACCAACACTGCGGTTACCAATCTCCTGACCAAAAGTGATCATCATCATCATCATCAGCCTGTAGAAGTCCACTGCTGGACATAGGCCTCCCCCACACGTTTCCAGGAAGAACGATTTTGAGCCCTCTCCATCCATCGACTTCCTGCGGTCCTAACAATGTCGTCAGTTCATCGGGTAGGAGGACGTCCTACGCTTCGTCTTCCGGTTCGTGGTCCAAAAGTGATGACTACGGTAAAATCGGTAAATTACGGTAAAACCTTCTGACTGACTAACATATACGGACTAACATATACGCACGGTACAGAGTCAGTGACCTAAAGTTTAACGCCTTGCCATCCGGGGTAATTGCCTTCAGCGGCCCAAAACGGGCGCTTTCAAGGGCCTGCTCACTTTTCTACGAAATATTAATTAGGTTATATTAATTCAAAGGAAGTACATGTTCAATGCGTGACTATTAATTAGGTAAGAGCTATCTATTTATAATATGTTACGTGGAGTAATTCCTGTATCAGAATGATACCGCACCAAATTTGAAGGTGTGCGCTGATTTTCAACCGTTGTCGATGCGGGGGGATAAAGGAGAAGATGCGGTAAAGATCAAGGAGCAATAACTTTCATGTCAGATTTCATTTTATATGCAAACAAAATTAACAGTTCAAAAGGCTCTCATTTACCAGCGGGTCACCACCGCCCTTAGCTCATTTTTTATGTAAATTGTGCCGAAGAAAAGTTTCACAATATCAGTCGGCGACACGAGGGCCTGCAATGCTCCCTAGAGACCTTTTCTGTATTAAATTTGGCTGGATTCTACTGTCTCCCGTTCGAATATTTTCCTAGATGCTCGAGTGTCAAGAAATTTTACAAAAAGAAGGTTGTTTTTGTTGTCATTCGGGGTACGGTCATGCTTAATTTTTGCTCTGTGGCCGATCTACGTAGCATTCTTCTACATAACAAAGTGCTGGAAATGTTAAAAGTTTTTATGAAAACAATTTAACTGGCTTAAAAATACTAATTAAATGATAATTTGGCGGCTATGCAGCATGAAGGACGGGGGCCCAACCTTCAAGCTTTTTTTGAGCTGAGACGAGGTTGAAACATGAATATGATTGTCAAAATTAGACTTGTCTGAAATGTCAGTTCTAAATATACCATTCGGAGATTGACACGATCGAAACTTGAATTTGACTTGAAGATACCACCGTACACATATAACAATTTATCATCAGCGTTTTGTCTATAATCTCGTGTAGGTAGTTAGTATTACTAAGAGATCTGAAAGGATATTGAATTAAGCCGTGTCTGGCAATTAAAGTCATGAAGCTATTACTATTTCATTTCTTTTTCTATTTTGTTTCTTCAATTCAATCGATATTTGTCTGCTTTTGGGATATTTTATCTTTCCTTGAGAATCACCCTCTAAGAAATTCACCTCAACCTACCTCAACACAAGCTGAAAATGGCACAGCGGGCCTTTATTAAATCTAAGTTGGAAGTTTCATTTCACTACGTCATAAATCCCGAAAGAATAAATTCATAGAAAAACCGAGGTCAACGACATTTACGAGTAGCTTTCAGAATGAACAAGTAGAAATGTCAATAGACAGGCCAAGGTCATTGACTTTCCTCACAGCTCTTTACTAACTATGCCTGTACTATAGGTTACGGGTTCGACACCCACCGAGGACAAATATTTGTATGATAAGCATAGATGTGTATTTTCTGTTTGGTTGTTATATTGCATTATATATTGAAATATTTAAGTATTTTTCTGTTGTCTGGTCAAGTTAGTCAATGTCAGTATTTAAAAAAATCGATTAGAGATATTTGTCGTAATTTTCTTTATTTAAGAAGGTTTATAAAACAGTTATATAACATATTCATCATCATCATTATCATCAATCTATATTACTACACTGCTGGACGCAGGTCTCCCTCAAGACGCGCCACTGAGCCCGGTTTTCCATCCATTCTTTACCAGCTACATGTCACAGATCGTTGGAGCATGCTAGTATTTATGTGGAGACAGCGTTTCAGTAAGTGTAGGATGCTCCGACAAGATGTTCTCCGGCAATCTGCGAAGTATATTCAAATATAAGCAAATTAGCTCAGTACCAAACATTCTCACTAACATAAAATCATTTAAACAAAATTACTTCATTTTCACACTGTCGCTATTACTATATTTTGTACCAACTACATCTAATTTATTATTCTTATTATCCATATCACGGCTAATGTGGCCCCACGTTCGTTCCACTGAAATATGCGGTTGGCCATTACGCCTGGACAGTATGCATTAGTTCAGCAGGGTTCTGTATTTCCATCTTATTGTTGCTGCGACCTCGTTTGGATGCAAATATTTTACAGTGAAAACACGCTTTGGAAACTACGCGATAAGATGCAACTGGAAACGGGATTTCTCGAAAATGTAATTAGGTTTATCTAAATAAATATTATACGAAGAGATATTACGTTACAGACGATGAAAAGCTGTCACTTTCAGTGTTCGTTCAGTTCATTTGTTCAAAGGGGTAAAACGGGACCCTATTACTAAGACTCCGCTGTCTGTCTATCTGTCTGTCCGTCTGTTACCAGGCTGTATCTCGTGATAGTAAGCGAGTTGAAATTTTCATAGATGATGTATTTCTATTACCGCTATAACAACAAATACAGCTAAACTGACTGACAATGGTACGGTTATTGGTATTGGTTAAAGGTTTTGGTTGGACAGATAAGTTGTAAAGTAACTTGATGGTAGGTATTTTAATCAAGATCATCTCTCAGCGATATAAGGTTTCGTTCGTTTCCGGGTATAGTCCGGGTATGTAGTAAGACTATTTAGAAATATTGCGTTACAACACTATGTCGTGTGACGTAGCGTGATTTATTCAGAAGGTGGTAATTTTGATAAGTTATGTTAATTATTTAGCACGCTTTAATAGTATTACGTCAAGCATGTAGATGGAGCCACGGTAGCGATAGCACCGTATTAGAAACATTCCAAATCTTATTTTCGTCGAGGCATTTGAATCCTCGGTAGCGAAGGTGGTATCGCATCCCCGTATCAAGGGGAAGGTCGTGGGTTCAAATCCTACTCGAGGAAAATAATTTTTGGGATAATATAAAAACCTTTGTGATTTCCTTAAATGCAGGTAAGCACTATAAAAACAAATAAACTATGTTAATTATTACAGTTAATTTGATTTTTTAACGACGCGCGACGTGAGCAGTCTTGTCTATTTCAAAACTATAGATAGCGAAATACTTTTTAAAAACCAATTAAATATTGTTCAGTTTTTTTTAAACATATTTGTATAGTATGTTTTTCCTTATACCATGGAGATGGGGGATATCTTCCGTGCTTTGAGATTAAAGTCGTGATGATTTTTTTTATTTAAGTTAATCTCACCAAATATGTTTTGGTGGGGATCAAATCCACAACCAAAAAAAGAAAGCCAGAGTTACTGTCTGGTCTGTGATCTGTATGGCAATAATAGTATGTTTTGCCTTTCAGCCCCGAGATCCGTAGCCGTCCGCTTTAGATTCGTTCGCTTGCCGTAATTTGCTTCCTCTTTGCTTTTTCCATTTCATTTTGCTTATTCCAATTTAAACCGGAACGTGCATACAAATCTAGGATATTATTTGACGCGAGCGATGCTCTCATTTGCAAAATAATACGGGGTTTATGCTCTTTTTATAAATTTAGTGGATGCATCCACTGCGGGTGTAGAAGAAATATAAAACGAACTCTGTGTATTCAATGATCTATGAGTAAATGGACAACTATGTTGATATACATGTCACTGTCACATAAATAACAACAAGAAGAGATGACAGCAGCTGACAAACCATTTTAACTGTCTTTTTCTTCAAAACCAAATGACAGCCGACTTTACTTTTTTTACCGACTTTACTAAGTAGGTAGTTTATTCAACCCACTTGACATTGGCAAAATAGTCCGAATGTCACATGTGGCATGTGTCCGTCACACATGCAACAAAAAAAAACTGTCTGTATCTTACAGAACCCAGAACCGCTTAGCGAACAATGCGAGTGTAGAAGAAATATTAAAATAAGTATTACAATAAATACTTTTTATTGTAATATTGTGATACCGTTTCAAAAGATACTAATTTTAATGTTAGTTAATTTTTAGTGTAGCCGATTCGATCCTTTTGTGAGTAATTTTATAAGGGTTAGGTCAGACACCATTTGTATTTGTAACGTTTCCTTCTTTCACGCTCAAAATTTGCTGCACTGCAATTTGCAATTTGCAAACTGCAATTTGAAGTAGTAGGGCACTACTTCACTAAGAGCTTTAAGTAAAAAAGCACGTTTTAGATTATACACGTTTCGTTTCAAGTAACATGATATAACCGGAGTCCGGGTTTTTAGTGATACTATCTCCTAGCATCATTTTATTTTCATGAAAACTTGATATTTTTACGTTAAGGGTATTATGTGAAGGGATCGTTCAAAAAAGTACTAGCACCATCCTTATTTTGAACAAGTGGCGATCACAACAGGCCATATGGCCGCAGTGATACCAAAAAAAAAACCTTATTTTGTTATTGTGTTTTTGTTTTAAGTTTATCAGGTTTATCAAGGCACAGGTGATTTCTCGTCCTGTTTGATCATGTCTTCTAATAAATCTACAAAGATTTGACCCTTAGTAGAACCGTCATGTGTCCTGATTGATCACGGTCCCCTGCACAAATACCTCTACAGCATGAGAGCTACAGTGTTCACTCTGCAGAAGAGTCAGCTACCCACGTGCCTTAGAATGCAAGCCTCTCACGATATACAAATCCTAGAAAACCTAAGGTCACAATTAATTTTGGTGCTTTTGAGAAGAGGCTACAAAATGAGTCAGATAATTTTTTACTCGTAACGAAACGACTTATAATATTAATACGGATGCTGGAACAAGCATTGACAAGCCCGTTGTATTTCTATTTAGTAAGATGCTGTTTTTATCTATTCTGTAATGTGCACTTCAATGTAATGTAATAATAAAGTAATATCTGCGCTATTTTGTGTCACCGCGGGCTATTTTTATCGACTGACTAATAAAATAAAATTAGTCAACAGTAAAGATAGCATTATGTTTCTCTTATGTTTGTTTTTGTACTACGTTGAGTCATAGGTAATTCCTACAAATTTCTAATTATTGATATCATAAAAACACTTATCTGTTGTTACTTATTAGTTAACTTATCTAGTGTAATCAATTGTGAGTCATTATCTGTCTGAAGAACTTTATTTTTCTATTTTGTTCTTTTGAAAATATTATTAGATTAGAACTTAGTCACTAGACTGATTGATTGAATCATTTTTCATTATTTAAAGGTACAGCAATAGAAAAGAAAAAAAACTAGCATCACGACTTTAATCCTCAGGCACGGTAGATATCCCTTCAGATGAATGGTTTCCCCTGCGTCGCTCTGCCACCGCGTTGCTTCTTGGCTCGCTCGCCTCAAGGTCATCGGTACAGTCGTCTCAAAATTTGAATTTCACGTTTTCCGTGGATTGTACGTACGTTAGTTGTGACAATATTTAGAAAGTATCTAGCCTGTACATGTGATTGTAGTAATAATATGTAGTATTGTGCAATGTAAGACTTGATTGTAGTATATTTAATATCTACCTGCTTTAATTATTATCTGTGATTATAATATTGAGAAGAAGAAGTATATTAGGGGACTTTATTTACAAAAATATATATAGAGAAAAATATATAAGAAAGAAGTTAATTTTTTTTTAATATTTACACGTTGTTTTGTTTATGTTTATGAATGCCATTTAAGTTTGTAGGTAGTAAAAATATTGTATGTTCTTTTGTAATGTTAGATTGTAATAAATAGCTGTATTTACTGTGATTTTATTCGACAAATAAATATTTTAAAACGATTAAGTATTTTGATTTTGAAGGCTGAGTGTACTTTTGCTATTAGCGACGCCGAGACAATAACCTCATAGTACAAAGTACCCACTCGAAATTCTTCGAGAATATCTAAGGGGTATGCCAGATACGAGTACATGTCAGAGTATGTGCAGATACATTTGGTAAGTACAAGCCCATTGCCGCTGCTAGATAACTCACGATGTTTTCCTTCACCGTTTGCGATACTGGCATCTAAAATAAAACAAAATAAAATGCTACTGGAATAACACAAAAAAACAACCGCACTAAAAAAACAATTAAAATTAAAGCGCTATATACAGTCAGCTGCACTAGAATGTATACAATTCGTTACCTTTAAAACAGAATTGATGTTAAGTGGTAACTATTACCTTAACAAAGCATTGCCTCGCAAGTAACGCTCGTTAACGTGCCCTACGATGCACTACTCTGCGTCTTTCAACCTTAGGCATACAAGTGTTGAGCCTCGTGTGCTTGTAATTACATTTCGACTTTTCGAACGAGCAGTTTTAGTTTTATTTCCGCCCACAATCTGTTACCAACTATAAGTGAAAAAATGTGCGATTGACTGTTTTAATTATAAAACGTCATGCTGTGAAAACTAATTCACCCGGGCGATAGATTATGGTGGAACAGAAATATGCAGTGGAATCTAATACACCCGAGTAATGGACTAAAAAGTGGAAGAAAAAGTAGAATAAAATCCATAAATGGATTTGTTTAGTGGATTAGAGTGGAATAGGTATTTTTTTACAGAGTTCCATTTGAATTTTTTTTTTTATGCACCTGCTTATGGAACAAGTTATGGCGCACCTGATGTTAAGTCGTAACCATCAACTATAACAAAGCATTGCCTTGTAGTTCACGCACGTTAAGTACGTGCCCTACCTACACCAACCTGAAGCATACTGGTGTTAATCCTCATGCGCCCGTAGTTTTATTGACCTTTACTTTTACGATTGCATTGAATAAACGTAAAAACGAAAACATACCTATATGTTACAATCTTTTTAATGCACTTTTTATTACGAATTGATAGATACTTGGTACGTTAAGCTCGTTGACAACTCGCCAGTCTGGAGACACGCCAGATCGCTATTTTTTATGCACACACCAACTTCCTTCGAAGCGTACTCTGTTTTAATTTACCCATTTTGGCACGTTCTTGCGGAAGTGTGAATCATTTGTATTAGAAATATGGTGAATATGAGGCGATGAATAAATTACGATGCTTTCACGAAACCGTCGTAATTTCCATAGAATGTCTTCGCTGAACAAGCATTATAGGTTGATCATAAAATTCAAAGGTATAAGCTATGTTAAAACTTAGTAAAAACACAATCTTTTTTTCTCTGCTCTATGGTAGGTACTGCGTGTCATTTGACCGGCATTTCAAACTACCAGTTTTTTTTTCAAGGGTTTGAATAAAATCGTTTTCGATCAAGTTCAAGTTGGACTGTCATTGATGTTAAAGAAAAATATTGCAATTTTCTTCAAACCTGTAAGAAACATTTTCGTTCAAACGAGGAAGTTGCATTCTTTATTCCAATTGCTCACACTTGGCTTGAAATGTGACCAACACAACACAACAGAACCTTAAGAACTGTTCTTTCATTTTTGGCACAGCCGCAAGCCACACGCAGTGCAGCTCGTAATACCTAAACTCCACGTTAGATTTTAAGAAGGCCTCTTAAATAACACTAAAAAACAATTACAATTAAAGTTGGATCCAAAGCTGACGTATGATACGAGTGACATTATTCATAAATATTCATTTTAACTAATCGATATTGACAATATAATTAGCCAATCTGATAACCGTCAAACAACTAATGTTTGTTACACTTTCACGCTCTAACCAGTGGACCGATTTGGATGAAATTTGAAATAAATATAGATTGTAACCTGGATCAACATATATGCTACTTATATTTAGTATGAGCCAATTTGCTTTTGCAATGCTATTTGCAATTTGCAATGCAATTTGTCTTGACCCATAAAAGCTATGTTTTTTTTGCTTAGTGAGACTTCACGTGAAGAACGGACGAGATGAAGATCTGACTAAAATAGAAGTATGGTCTGAGGGGTAACTGTGAGCTCAGGCCCACGCCCACTCATCAATCTTCAATCCATATGAGAGCATCTTCAAACAAATCCGGAATCCATTACTTAGTACAAAAAAATAAAAACCATTTTATCTGTCATGCACGATAGCAACAGCATTGGCGTCATTTTTGATATTTTGCAACCGTGCTACAAAAGCTGACGGTACGGGGGCTGAATTGGTCAGCCTTAAGCAACATTTTCAGTTATCTATATTTAAAAATTGAATAGTAATTACCTGCTAAAAAAATCACGGGTAAAATAAGTAAGCAAAACCAAGAAAGATTCAAGAAAATAACGACATCGGCATCAATCGATTATTTTTATCGGCGATTTGGGTTGTGTTATTTTACGATCGTAGCTTTTTGACTTTCATTTTTATCGCGGCCGCTCTACTATAATCACGTATCGGGTTTATTCCTTTCGGGCGAAACGAATAACCCTATTTCCTGATTCGAATATCAACACATACCAAACCCATACCATAGCATAGCGTGCGCTTTCTAAACGTCATTTGTTACAAACCGTATTGTCAAATTTCAAAATACGCGCAGGTTTT
Source organism: Electrophaes corylata (assembly GCA_947095575.1). NCBI lineage: Eukaryota > Metazoa > Arthropoda > Insecta > Lepidoptera > Geometridae > Electrophaes > Electrophaes corylata. Next base: position 7,607,185 of record OX352711.1, on the reverse strand, counting down.
GGGTTGAAACTATTGACTACTATTTTTATTATTTTTATACTGAGAACAATTTTCATTTATAAACCAACTAGTGGAACGGGCTCGACTTCGTCTGCGTGAAATTATTTTAATATTGAATTTCAGAAATTCGTGATTAGTACATCTGCGCGTTAAATCAAACATACGCTGAAAGTTTCAAACTTCTACAACCAATGGTTTAGGCTGTGCATTGTCTTTATGCTAGTCAGTCAGAACAAAGGTTCATAGCGTTGTATATAGATTTGCAAACGAGTAGACACACCGACCGTATGGTGCTTTTGCATGTAATGATCCGTCCATCCATACCACGGGCCGTATAGTATTACGATGGAAGCTAATAGGCACATACTTATTGGTGTCTGAGCATGGAAAACATTTATAGCACGCCTTCATTACAAGTAGGAAGTTTCTGACAGCCATGAAAGAATGATTGTGCCAAGTTTTAACCTCGCTTGCACAACGATCACTAAATGCGTTTAGCGAGCCCCTAAACGCATTTAGGAAGCTAATCCTGTATACATCTTGCACAAGGAAAATTAAATCGCTATACCGTTTATCGTATATTGTTTACCTAAGTAAAGCTTTCACTAAGAACTGTACTACTACTACTAGAAATTGTTTGTTTTAAGGTTCGTGATTACAATTCAATGCCTTTACTCCCTAATGGATGTCGGCTCTATAAGTTTGCTATATGGTATAAATATTGCAAATTCAACTTACTGATTATAAAGACAGGGACTTCGCTCCGCTCGCTTGCCGAGTACGCACGTCTTTTCGCCCGCTCCGAGCTCCCGCTCGGACTGCCCCGCCGCCGGCCCCCGCGCCCGCTGCCCGCCCCGCATCGTGCTACCGGCGCACAGTGTAGCTACCTGTGCGTCGCTCCGTGGGATAGGCCTTGCCTATCCGCACTTTTCAGTGCGCCTGCACTTGTTTCTTTGCAAAACGTCCTTCTCAGGACGCTTGGTTTCTGACTATAGCAAGTACCGAAACAACGTCCTTCTCAGGACGCTTTGGTTTCTTGACTATAACAAGTTCCGTCACAACGTCCTTTTCAGGACGCCTTGTTTCTTGGCTATAACAAGTCAAATCCACCTTTTAGTGGTCAACCAAGGGATACCTTGCGGTGTTAACGAACTTGGTTGGACGTGGACCCGGAGCGTCGGTTTTCCTCCTTCAGAGGAACGCCTAATCCGGACGGGTCTGGAACCACCGGCCTTGGGGGATCTCCTAGTCGACTGTCCAGACCTATTAGGACACACCCTACTCGCAAGAAAAAAAGCGGCGAGTAGGACACGCGAGTTAGGTAGGACACTGAGGCCTCACCCCTTCCTGTCTATCCCGGCGGGAAGGTCACTCACTTACACACCTCCTGAGTGTTTCCCCTCAGGAGGATGGAGCAGCTGGTCCTCGGCGACCTCGCCAGCCCGGAGGATGCCCTTAGGCTCATCCGGGCGGTGATTCGTCGGTTCCCGCAGCTTCTGACCGACTTAGCAAAGGAGCTGCCTTCTGCAGCTCCTCCCGCGACCCGCACCCTCCCGGCCCTTCAGGCCAAAAAATCGCAAAAGACACGTTCGGTGACCCTTCAGGCCTCCGACGTATCTAGCGACGCCTCCTCGGCCCTTACGGCACCCGCGTCAAAACTAGTTTCGGCCCCTAAGGCATCCGCGCCGCGTAAAATTCCTTCGGCCCTTATGGCAGCCGCGCCTAAAAACAAATCGGCTCTTAAAGCACCCGCGCTCCCCCCTCAAGCCCTTCAGGCACCCGCGCCCCGCGTAATCGCAAATGCCCCTCAGGCGACCTCTGCCGTTGTAGTGGCCGACTCGCCCCGCTCCCCCTCACCCCTACCGCCTCGCCCTCGCCCCCGCCCCCTCCCCCGCGCTCGATCCTTATCGCGCTCTCGCTCCCGCTCGCGCTCACCAGCGCGCACTCGCTCTCGCTCGCCGATGCGTACCCGCTCGCCCATCCTGAGCTCGAGATTGTCGCACGACAACTCTTGCGAGTCCATGGATGCGGCTCCTAGCCCCCGCTCTATTCAGACGGAGGCTTCCTCCTTCGCGGCTTCACCGCATTTCTCGTCCGAAGAGGACGAAGCTGCCGGCTTTACGGTGGTTGGCTCGAAGCGGAAGAGGCCTCTGGCCAAATCTGCTCCCGTGCCTCCCGCTAAGGCTCAGGCCCTCCGCCCTCCTACCCCGACCCAACCTTCTCAATCGGTCCCTGCCGATAAGAAGGAAAAGTCCCCTCCTCCCATTTTCCTTCGTCAGAAGGAAAAATGGGACCACGTATCATCTGCCTGTAAGGCGATGAACATCCCCTACACCCATGCCCGTAGCACCCGGGATGGGATTAAAATTCAGCTGCCCTCAGCAGCGGCTCACCGCAGCCTCACCTCTGTCCTCCGTAACGAACGCATAGGTTTCCACACCTATGCGCTCGAAGACGAACGCCTTCTGCGTGTCGTCATCCGCGGCCTCCCTGCGGAGCACTCCACTGAGGTGATAAAGGCTGACCTCCTCCTGCAGGGCTTCCCCGTCAGGGAAGTCCATCGCATGTACGGCGCCAGATCAAAGAAGACCTTTGATCTGGTACTAGTCGTACTTGACCTAACTAAAGAGGGCAAGGCCATCTTTAACCTTAAAGCCGTCAACGGCCTCTCAGGCTTATCGGTAGAGACTCCTCACCGTAACGGCACCCCATCCCAATGCCACAGATGCCAACTTTATGGCCACTCTGCGCGAAACTGTTTCTCCCGACCGCGCTGCGTCAAGTGCCTGGGTGACCACGGCACCGCTGACTGCAACCGCTCTCGAGACGCACCTGAGCCGCCTAGTTGTGTGCTCTGTCAGGCTGTGGGACATACCGCGAACTATCGCGGCTGCCCCATGGCCCCCAGAGTGAACAAAAAGGTGGCACAGAGGACGCCCGAGCGCGTTGCGCCTCCCAAAACCCCGCAGTACTCTAAGTCAACCCCTAAGGTGACTGTAGTACCCGCGCCAGTCCCGTCCCACAATGCGTGGAGCCGTCCCCTCCCTACCTCCAACTTTGCCCGTCAGGCAGTTCCCCTCCTCCGACCCCAGCAGCCGTTCATGCCTGCGTACGGCTCCCCGCCTGTAGCCCTCCGACCCTCCTGGTCGAGCTACCCACCCGGTTTCGGATACGGAGAAGGCCACTACTCCGATCAAGTCAATGATTTCACAAGAAATCTGCAAAATATGCGAGATCCGATTCAAATCGCAAATTATATTGCTCTAAATGACCAACTTCTTAGGTCCCTCCGTTCCCCCTCCCGCGTACAAAATAAAAAACCAATATGTTAGTACAAAAGGAGAGACTAAAACCCCATTCCGTCACCGTAGCGTTTTTCAACGCTGCCGGTTTAAAAAATCAACGCGACTTAGTTCACGACTTTTTGACCCGTCATCAAGTCGATATCATGTTAATACAGGAAACATTCCTAAAGCCCTCTATTAAAATCCCCCGAATGGCTAACTACCAATCCATCCGCAATGACAGAATAGGCCAAAGATTAGGCGGCACCCTGATCTATTTCAAAAGGTCTCTGCATTGCATCCCATTAGACACCCCTCCCCTATCCAATTTAGAAGCCTCTGTCTGCAGGCTAGCGATGACCGGTCATCCATCGATCATCATAGCCTCTTGCTATCTTCCCCCATCTAAGACCATGCTCGAAAGCGATTTAAATTCACTCTTTAGTCTGGGAAGCTCAGTCATTCTGGCTGGAGACTTCAACAGTAAAAATATCATGTGGAATTGCCACGTCACTACCCCGAACGGCAGGCGTCTTGAGAGCGCAGCCGATGCCCTTAACTTCGATGTCATCCCTCCAATGACTCCCACTCATTATCCCACTGCTATTGGGTATAGACCCGACACCCTAGACATGGCGTTGCTTAAGAATATAACTCTTCGGTTGCATTCTATAGAAACGCTACATGAGCTGACGTCAGACCATCGACCTGTCCTCATGCGTCTAGGCTCCCCTCCCGTCTCGACCCCTCCTACCAAGACTGTGATGCAATGGCATAAACTCGAGAAAGCTCTTGGGTCTATACATTCACCCAGCTTGGATAGGATCCCTGACGATATTTTATCCCCCGATGACATTACCGTTGCCGTCGACTCCCTGACCAACCATGTCACTACCGCTGTTAGCGGATTGTCGAAACAGGTACCGGCGGCGGGTGACCACCGCTGGGCCCTGCCAGACGATGTGAGACGGTTGATCACGGAGAAGAATGCCGCGATCCGTCGGTATAGCCGTTGGCCTTCCGACCTTAACCGGCATAGGCATCGTGTAGTGGAACGCAATCTTAAGAATCGAATCCGCGACTTTAGGGACGAACGGTGGGACGCAAAGCTCTCCGGGATCGAGCCAAGCCATCTGGCTTACTGGACGCTTGCTCGATCCATGAAAGCCGACAACGTCTCCGTTATGCCCCCTCTTTCCCGACCCAATCAGACCCCCGCATTCGAAGACGATGAAAAGGCAAACTGCCTAGCAGAAAGCCTCGAATCGCAATGCTCCCCTAGTCTCGCTCCCGTTGACCCTGAACACCTCGCTACGGTGGACAGTGAAGTCGAACGGTTAGTCTCTCAGCCCCCTAGCGCTCCTCCTCTTCCCCTGATTAAAGCCTCTGAGGTACAGACGATTATCAAGGGTCTCCATCCGAGAAAAGCCCCTGGTGCTGACGGCATCAGCAACAGGGTGCTTAAGAATTTCCCCACCGTCCTTATTTACCTCCTAGTCAGCATCTTCAATGCGGCTATGGCAACTTGCACTTTCCCCGACTCTTGGAAGGAAGCCACCGTTATTGGCATCCCCAAACCAGGCAAAAAGGCTACAGAGCCTTCTAGCTACCGCCCCATCAGTCTCCTCAGTTCCCTGGGGAAAATCTACGAGCGACTCCTTCTGAATCGTCTCTGGTCCCACGTTACCGAGCTCAAAATCCTACCCGATGAGCAGTTTGGCTTCAGAGCTAGACACTCTTGTCCCCAGCAAGTGCTCCGCATCACGGAGCACGTGCTCTCTCGATTTCACCATACCTGGCCGGCAGATACTGGTGCAATCTTTCTCGATGTGGCGAAAGCTTTCGACAAGGTCTGGCACAATGGCTTGATTTACAAGCTATCCAAACTCGGAGTGCCAGACAGGCTCGTGCTAATCTTACGAGACTTTTTACTCAATCGAAGCTTTCGCTATCGCGTAGAGGGTACCCTTTCGGACCCTAGACCTATCAGAGCTGGTGTCCCTCAAGGATCCATTCTCTCTCCCCTCCTATATACGCTGTACACCAGCGACGTCCCTCGCACCCATCAGGTGGAAATAGCCCTATTCGCCGATGACACAGCCCTGTACACATCCGATCGGAACGCCGATCGGGTGTGTATAAGGCTGCAGAAGGCTCTCGATGCACTAGGTGCATGGTTCCGTAAATGGCGGATAGAGGTTAACCCGACGAAAAGTGCCGCCGTGTACTTTTCAAAGGGTAACCGTAATCCTTCCAGATCCGTCACTCTCTTTGACGAACCCATCCCCTGGGTGAAGTCAGCTAAATACTTAGGCGTAACCCTTGATTGTCGTCTATCCTTTGTCAAACACGTACGCACTGTACGTAACCGCGCCAAATTTATTCTTTCGCGCCTTCAGCCACTCGTATGCAAGAAGAGTAAAATGTCTCTTAGAAATAAGTTGACGCTTTACAAAACTTGCATACGACCTATCATGACTTACGCCTCCGTAGCGTTCGCTCATTCGATCAATTTAAAACCCCTCCAAGTAGTTCAAAATCGATTTTTGCGCACTATCACGGGTGCCCCGTGGTACATGCGTAATATCGATCTTCATCGAGATCTCGAACTCGAATCTATAGCCGAATTCATGAAACGCGCCTCCAGGCGGTTTTATGATTCGGCTCCCCACCATCCGAATCCCTTAATTAACTCGCTACCCGATTATCCAGTAGATCCGCCCGTTAAACGTACCCTCCGTAGACCTAGACACGTTTTAGGTGACCCAGATGACACGATCACCGCCGCGAATGCGGCGGAGGTCGCTTCATCGAGTCCGGACACAGGAAACACTCCACAATCACACCGACCCCGGCGGCGGGGTCGAAGACGTCTCCCCGTTAACGCCCCTTCAGGGCGAAGAGTCTCTCCGTAGCTCCCTTCTCCGGCAACAGCCCAAGCCGAGGTCCGTACCTAAGTGGTGCCCTTGTGCTCGTTGCCAACAAAACCAATTTTGTAATGGCGTAGCGCCTTCTGCGCTCGCCAGTAGCCCGGTAACGCTGTCGGAAATCGCTAGGCGATTATACCAGCATTTTAGTCCGTTCGAAAAAAAAAAAAAAAAAAACTGATTATAAAAATTGTAGTAACCTTGGTCGTTTTACGGATTTCCTTATATCTCTTGCTTATAAATAGGCAGAAATTTGGTAGAAAATAGCCATTTACTTGTGTCTTTCGAGTTTAAGCCAGTACTTTGTTCGCACAGTATCTTTTTACAGCCTTGTAACAACAAAGCCAGCTTGAATATTGAATTCACAGTGAATAGGTAAGGGATCTATAGAGATTATTCAGCAAGGAGTTCATCACAGGCTAATGTAGCGTTAATTACTGATGAGATTCTGTCGAATCTGACGAAGAACCGGTATTACCTAACACAGGCCTTGGAACGTTGGAATGCAAAATTTTCCTATTGCTTGTTAATTTGAAAAGGGATATCACCAGTAACATCATCCTGGAGAAGTTCACTGCGTTGTTTCTTATTATATCTTCAGGAAGATTTTAGCCGTATTCATCCCCTGATTTCTTGATTTTGAGACTCACGCACGATTGTTAAAACTGCATTTGAATATTAAGTAAGTAATAGTTTATTTAAGGCGATATTTCAATTTAAGAAAGGTATATAACTATACCTCTTATTTAGATTTTAATACTGTATGAATTATGTTCTGTCAATGGCAATAATTTAAACACTGCTTTACTTTGCGTGATTTGACTAGCGGTATAACATACACAATATGTATTGAACAAGGCATTAGGATACAAGGAAATAAAAAAATTATATAACTAATAAAACAATGGCATTTTTATATAACTTTATTACGTATTTCACCCATTTTAAATTTCACAATAATACAATTTAAACAAAACAAAAACATCAACGTGTAGTACTGTACAATTTATATTTAAGTATTAAAAGATGATTGTGCACAGAATTGACTTTACCTTAAGTGAAACACAGCCATAGAATAATGCTTAGCCTATACATATTTAACTTACTAATCAGTTAAACTAATGAGTTTTAGAGGAGCTAAGACAGTGACATAGGAAATTATACGATGAACCTATCTACCTTACTTCAATGATCTGTTTATAACACTCAATTCTCTATTCTCATGCAAATGTAACGCAGAGACCTAATCCACGTATTTTTTTGGAGCTGAGACGAAATTTAAACTAGAATTTAATCGTCAAAATTTGACCTGCCTGAAATTTCAGTTTCGAAAAATATTATTAGGAGGTTGACTCGATTGAAATATAAATTTCATAATAATTTTGTTACGAGGATCAAGCCTCGGTAGAAAAACATGGAAATAGTTTACATTAGGTCAAACCGATAGTTATGTTGTAGGCCGATTGACGGTTTGTGTGTTTTATCCTACGAATCTGTAAGAAAAATGTCTCAGAAGTTTCGTAACTGAACTACGTTTACGAAACTTCCAGGAGTAAACGTGTCTGAAACGCGTCGCGCCTACACTTTTACCGTTGACCGATCTGATATAATGTATGAACAGCTCAATGCAATGTTACAAAACAATAATATCTGTGTAGTGGCCAGCAATTTTATCGGTTCGACCAATGTGAATAGTGCTAGGTACGTTAGAGAATACCTAGGGCTACTTTCATCAGCATAAACAAGTTTCTGGCTTTCCTGGAAGGCATCTGGTGGCTAGACTAGCAACCACCACCCATCAAGCAAAACAGCTTACCAGCGGCCTAATAGCGGAAACCAGTTCGCTGACCGAGTAAGTATTACATAAGTACCCCAATATATATCCGACATATTTGTCGGGACGGTTAACATGTCGGTGTACCTAAATGAAAGCCTGGTTCTAAAAGAACTTTTCATTCTATCATCCCATTTAGCAAACAATTTTTAAAACTATCGAAGTTTTTGACAATTGGATGCATTGAGCACGTACATTTTTTATTCGATTTTAATTGCAATCAATATTAATTTACATATTTTGTACAAAAAAATAATATATTTTACTTAAAGTAGGTACAGCATATCTTAAACAATGGTATTATAGCCTTAACAAGTACATTTGAAAACTTGAACACGTAAATGAGAAAAAAAAAATCAACTGTCTCCCACCGTTTAACAACAGTAACTATAAAAACAATGTGATAATAGTCATAACATTACTTTTGGAACAGTGTTTTTGAACTATGAATTTACAAAAAGAAGAAAAAAATCATTCACAGAAGATAAATATTACCTACATTCAAGTCTATAGTTTTATATAAATAAAATAATATAATTTTTGGTATAGTTTTACTTTCGACCATAGCTCCAGTTTTCAAGTATTTAAATTTTTATACAGGGTATAAAAAAATACTGCCCAAAAACCAATGCTCTTGCGCAGCTAGCCCTACATAAGGCCTAACACAATACTTTAAGCGATACTTATCTCATAATATTCAGATTATCTGCTGTTTGTTATATTTGTCTAAATATTTACAAGAGTGCGAGTCCTGAGGGCCCAACCCAGTATTTATTATTTTTCTAATGATTCTATTTGTACGTTCGCTAGCGCATAAATTTTTAATAGACCACATGATGTTGTGATAGTACGTAATGTTCTTCGTAGAACTTCAGATTTCACTTATACATAAATTTAACTACTATATATTTATATACATATACTTTCTTTTAGAAAATAGGATTTTGAAGAAAAAAAAATATATTTTTTTTCAAATATCGATCAATTAATTTTGCTTTTTTGGTGGTAATCGATTGAAAAGTAGGACTCAGGGGGTTTTTTTCTGGGAGTAATCTTTTACACACTGTAAAGGTAGATACTGTTCTATGTGCACTATATTAGTTTTACAAACATTCATTCGCAGTACGTCTTTTGTATCTGCAAGCCGTTATCTACACCTTATCCCTAATATCACCATTATTCTCACGTTCCTCATAAGCTCATATACCTTGATATTTCTTTAACAACTAATGTGATTGCTATTAGCGTTATACCACCGACATGATCTATATTTGTACCTGAAACAAAAAGAAAACTCATCACACACCTAGTCTTCAAGGTTGCCAGGAAGAAATCACTTTCAGCAATAAGGCCGCCCATTGTACTTTGCTAACGTATCTGTTTTTTTTTCAAAATATCCTTGCGTACAATAAAGTGTTATCTATTTATCTATCTATAAAAAAGGTTATTCATTATTAACTGACAACCGTCATAGCTCAGTTCGTAATAGCCCTTCCTTCTCTGCTGTATAGGTGGTGGGTTCGATCCTGACCGAGAACAAACATTGGTAGTACTTTCTAAGCCCTTCACTAAGAGCTCTAACTACTACTAAAAGCTAAAACCTTACTTGGCGTTTTTGTGTTATTTAGGCTCGTTTTGTATTTTATAAGGTAACGACTATTCTCAGCAAGCTTGATAGGGACACTTGTCGTGACTGCATACAAAAACACAAAACGAGCTCTCATAACGAAAAGCAGAAACCACTTAAATTCTGGTTCGGCCGACCAAAAACACTCTGTTCTCAAGGATAGAAAACAATATTTTTAAGCCTACGTTATCATTTAGGTATTATACTAATTAGGTACACGATAACACGGATGGAAAAACCAACCCAAATGTAACTAAATTATTCAGTAGAACAATCCTTTATTCATTTTGTTATTTTACTAATAAATCAAACAGGGTCCTGCCACTGTCACAATAAAATTATGATCCTAACGGCCGAATTCTCAAACGCAACTTAAATTTAATCGCGTCTCGAGTGACGAATTTTTGACAGACTTTCATTGCAAACTGTCAAATAATTGCCACTTTAGACGTGATTAAATTTAAGTTGGGGCGTAAATGTCACAACAAATGATTAAAAAAGCAACAATGAGGTTTTCAAAAGTAGATGAAAAAATAAATATTCTTTTCTAGAATACGAGTAACGTGTCAAATTTTATCTCCATCAGTCGATCAGTAATTCAGCCGTGATAACGAACAAACAGACAGGAACAATTTTACATTTATGAATTGGTATGGATTAACACTATTGACACAGATTAATAAAATTAGAACATGATAGCGATAGATAATAGTTATAATAAACATTTAATTATAAAAACATAGTTATCTTAATACTCTTTTGAGGACAGACCGAATAAGCATTAGAAGACCCTTAATTGTGTTAGTGTCGCAGAAGAATTAAGACAAAGAGATATTTACGAATAGATTTTCGTACTTATTATTTCAGGAACGACTGAATTTGTTTATTTTTCTAATCATGGTAATTATGAGCACATAAAATATGCATTAAATGGTCTGATGATGGAATAAAATATGTATGTTGCATAATGTAACTTTTGTGGCCGTATAGAATAGAACAGATGTGAAATTACAGACATGAGGCTAACACTTGTATGCTTCAGGTTGATGGCATCATAGAGCACATTCCTCACAAGCGTGACTTAAGAGACAATACTTTGTTATAGGTCATGGTAACCACTTAACATCAGGTGGGCCATCGGCTTGTTCCATCAGCAAGTTACATAAAAAAAGGACCTCGCAACCTCCTTCCATCGGTATCACTTACAATAACCACGGGAGCCTCTTAAGGTAACTAAGGGAACATACTAGGATGACACTGTGGTATGTAGTTATAACTAATCCGCCTGCCAAGAGCTGTGACCTTAAATATGGAGAAAGCTACAGTAGATTTACAGAGACTTGAGACGATTATTGTGTATGTGAAAGTCAAGTAGTATTTATTCGGAAGTATCAAGAAAATCTCCACTCAGAATTTTCTTTTAAGCTAAATGAAGTGAAGTGAATCTAGCTACCGTGCCTCGTGGCCAAGCCCATAGGAACAGGCCAGAAACGAAATTCAACCTGAAAGGGTCAAATAATTTTTGATATTAACTTTGGAATTGCAAGAAAAACTTACCACTGTTATTTGCTACGTATTTTGATAGCTGCGTTCGCGAGTGTATAGTTATGATAGTAGTGGTTTCTTTCACAACTGGTGGTTCCACTAACAATATAGCCTCGCATTTGACACGTATTGCACCGCTCGCTGTCGGTGGAACACGGACCCTGAGGTTTCTCCAGGATTGACGCAGTCCGCCTGCCTCGGAGTTGCTTAGTTCCGTCTTCTCCCAAACTTCGGGCTGCAAAAGAAAATACTGTTAAAGCTGTGAAATTAATTTCGAATAAACGAATGGAGGATTTTTAAAATGTGTAATTTTGTAAAAACATAAGTTAGTTTTATTTAACCCCGCATCACCAAAAATATAAGACCTTGTAAATAAGCCTTCAACTTTTTTCTTTTTCCACGGTTGTTTTGGGGCATTATTATTTATGTGTAGGTTTACTAACAGTTTTCTCAAAGAACTGCGAAAAATACCTAAACACAAAAAGCAGAATGGGTTGAATATATTCTGGTTACCAAGCAAATTATGAGACACTGAACAATTAATCATGATAGCAAACAAAATTTAGGTTTGTGTTTGCTGCGGTATACAATTTAAGTAGTATAGTAAACAAGGGGCCAGAATGTTTCCTCTCGAGTGCGAAATAATAGGACCCAGAGTGAAAAATAAAACGAATTATGAATTGCTTGTAGGAATTTAAGTGTTCTTTATTATCAACAACCTGTAGAAATCCATTGCTGAACGTAGGCCTCCACCATACGTCTCTAGGAAGAACGACTTCGATAACCTTTATTTCTTAGTCTTATTTACAAGTGTTATTAATAAATCTACCCAATTCAACTACAATATGGACTGTAATAAAACAGAACAAGAAATTCTGTGCTGGCTTGCTGACCTGCTTATCACAGCACCGCGCACTAAAAGTCGTCAAGACAGTTTCACTACCCCGCAAGATGTATTTACATTTACAATCACGAATTCCACTGTTTACAAAGCTCTAATTATGAACATTTTAACGTCGTCAGTTGAGGAAGGAAAAGCATTCTGGCAAAATATACTGGCCGTTTTAAAAGGCCATTAAGGAAGATTTAAAGAGTACTCGGCTGCTTAGTTGCTTAACAATGAGCTACCATAATGGCGGACAAAGCAACCTCACAAAAGCTTGCAATCATAAAGTGAAAACTGCACCATTCTATTTCATTTGCTTACGAGTGGAGACATTTATATATGATAAGTAATTGGTTTATTCTAGTGGTTTTGTACGTATCTTATTACATTTACTGTTTAAATGTGCTTCGAATGTTCATTTGTTATTTTTTTTATGTGACTTGTTGTTGGTACAAAGCATTGCCTTGTAGGTCACGCTCATTATAAACATGCCCTTACGATGCACTACTCTACGTCCATCAACCTGAGCCATACAGGTATTAAGCCTCGTGTGCTTGTAATTACACCGGCACCCACACCCTTCAAACCGGAACACTGCAAGCTACTTGTCGGCATAAGCATTGTTTGGATGTATTCCATAAGTACCTACGAATGATTTATTTCACACTTGTATTATTTAAGATGACAACCACCTTGAAGATGTCTAAAAATGGTTGTTGGACATCACTCGTTGATTCCATTTAAAACACCAAAAAATACCATGTTTTTTTACAATGTTTTGTGCGTGGGAATTATAATCGTAAGCTTATTTTTTCATGATATATCTTTAATCTTTATTTATTACACCTATAGAGAAACCTAAAGTTCTAGAAAACGGCTTCTATAAATCATTTCTACTCTATTAAACAAATCGGTAAAATACATAAGCAATATAAAATGTTGTAGATGTACCTACCAAATAAAAATACTATACGTGTAAGTAGCTTCTATACAAAAAATTTTATGGATAAGAGCTTCGTAGATCCTGTGGATCAAATCAATCAAATTGAAAGTACGAAGTTAATCAACCAGACTCAAATAAGGTAAAAACGTGATTAATTAAGCCACGGTCAAGTTCAATTATGTCCTGCCTTAGATCAAATAAAATAGCTGTTATATTTCACTGCTTCATTATTCGTATATGATTACAACAAGTAGTATCCTTCTACATGCTAGGTAATATCGCACCTTTTTTAAAGATTAAAAAACTAAATTCAAACGCATTCTCTGTCATCTCAACCCTAGACCGCTGTCATGGTATTTTCTCATTCCTTTTTTGTGCGCGGTGAAAATCGCACGAATCTTCCAGCATGCCAAAAAGAAATGCGCATCGGAAAATTGAGAGATACGCAAGAAAAATTAGAAAGCTTGAAGAAAAGGAGATGAGACGGAGAATTATTTCTCCTATCGATTCTTCGTCGAGTGATGAAGGTTAGTAAAGCCATACTTTATAGTATTGGATGGTCGTAAGAGTATTTTTTCGCAAGAAGCGAAATGGTAATGCAATGACATTGACTGCGAGTCTCTAACTTTGACATTTTCCAAAGCTGTATAAGCTATTACTCACGACTATGGCATCGGGGTTGACTGCGAGTCTCCAACGATGACCTAAGCAGAAAATGTGTTCAGTCTAAAAAGATGTTCACTGCCCTGCAAAATTACTGAAGAATTTCTCTTCTAAATTGGTTCCCCAAAGTAACATCAAATTTGTTATTTTCACAACCTAAATTATAAAAAGTATTTTTAGGTAACGAAAATCAAACTCATGACTATGAATGGCATCGGGGTTGACTGCGAGTCTCCAACGATGACCTTAGCAGAAAATGCGTTCAGTCTAAAAAGATGTTCACTGCCCTGCAAAATTGATGACGAATTTTTCTTCTAAATTGGTTCCCCAAAGTAACCTCGAATTTGTTATTTTCACAACCTATATTGCAAATTGTATTTTTAGGTACCGAAAATGAAGATCAAGTGGAAGGGAGCTGTCACAAGATCGCGGAGTCAACGCGAGCTGCGTTAGATGATGCAAGGCCGGAATCTCCCATTAACCTGAATGAAGGGGGATCTGGTCCTTTTGCGGAAGCCACTGCCTCCATAGAACCTGATTTCGACCCTGAGCTACTCTCTGCTCTTGGAGAGGCCACGTCCGACTCACCTGGTTATGGTGAAAATATACATGACAATTTGTCAAAACTGTGGGTTCCTTTGCTGAAGAAAGGAATGCCTAAGGAAGAGAAAGATAGATTGCTCAAGGACTACCTAGTGCCAGAGAATTGTAAAGATCTACAGGCACCAAAACTAAATGCGGAGATCTCGGCCGCAGTGCCGGACATGGTTCGCAGTCGCGATAGGAAACTAACAGCTTCTCAACAGCAACTCGGTTTGGGTATCACTGCCGTCAATAGGGGCATGGATTTACTGCTCCGAAACGATAGCAAGGTACAAGCAATAAAACATTTCAGCAATGGATGCCGATTACTGTGCGATTCGCATTATTTATCTACGCAAAGCCGTATAAAGCTAGTGACACCCAATTTAGACAAATCATTCTTACACATGATCAGTGAGTCTGAACGAGACGAGTCGCTGTTTGGCTCGAAGCTACCAGAAAGTATAAAGGCGGCTAAGGCCATCGAGAAACAGGGCCTTTCCATCAAGAGACCTGCTAAGTCACAGAAGCCCACGGTTCCATATTCCAGCACTAAATTAACTTCCTACCAGGGAAACTGGAATGCGCCTCCTCGTTATCCGGCGAACAGGGGGGGGCGAGGAGGTTACAACAAGAGGCCACCGATGACATCCGGAGCCCGCCGCCCTTACACAGTGCCGGTCCAGCCGCAGCGCAGTGCGACTCAGGACAAGCCCCGTGCTCCGGCTCAAAGTCACCGCTAGCACAGGTACATACAGGACGGCTTACTCACTTTTATGATTGTTGGTTAAACATAACAAACAATAGTGTTGTACTGGATTGGATTAAGAATGGTTACACTATTCCGTTTCAATCTATTCCAAATCAGTCGTCAATACCTCAAAATAAGTTTTCTTATAAGGAAAACTTGGACATGATTGATGCCATTAATAAGTTAACTGAAATAGGCGCTATTTCTCGATGTAACGATACAAAAAGTAAATTTATATCTAGGATTTTTCTCACTCCGAAACCTAACGGTGACAAACGTTTCATACTAAACTTAAAGCCCTTGAATAAATACATCAAAACCGAGCATTTTAAGATGGAGGATTATCGTACAGCATGTAAACTCATACCACGTGATGGATACCTAGCCACCATCGACTTGAAGGATGCATACTTTCTTGTTCCTATTCGACCTTCTGACCGTAGTTACTTAAGCTTTCAGTTTCAGCCATTTCACTCTGCTAAAACACATACCTATATATTTAACGGATTACCGTTCGGCCTATCTATAGCTCCTAGGGTGTTCACTAAGATCATGAGAGAGGTTATAACTTATTTAAGGTATCGTGGTTTTCAATCGGTGTGTTACTTAGATGATATTTTATGTATCGGTAATACATATGACAAGTGCATGGAAAACGTTACAGAAACTATAAAGTTGCTCCATTGTTTGGGGTTTGTCGTCAACAACAATAAAAGCGATTTGACACCGAGACAATCCTGTAAATTCCTAGGATTTATATACAATACTAAAAGCCTAAACATATCCCTTCCGCCTGAAAAACGTTTAAAAATTGCTTGGTTGGTTACAAAGTTTACTAGATTACCATTATGTTCTATTCGCGAGTTCGCTCAACTTATAGGCGTATTGGTTGCTGCTTATCCGGCAGCTAAGTACGCATGGATGTACACCAAGATTTTAGAGCGACAAAAATTCCTAGCTTTACTTAGGCACGACAATTATGAGGACAAGATCAAACTGTCTAGCATTATATTAGATGATTTGCATTGGTGGTCTACAAATATTAATATTACGTCCAACTTTATGAGGCAACCAAATTTTGCACTCGAAATATATTCTGACGCTTCCAGAACGGGCTGGGGCGCGGTCTGTAAGAATATTGAAGTCAATGGTAAATGGAAGGCCACAGAAAAAACCAGTCATATTAATTACCTAGAATTGATGGCGGTGTTTCTGGGCTTGAAGTCGTTTGCTAAGAATGTAACCAACTGTGCAATATTATTACGCGTAGATAACACGACTGCAATCAGTTATGTAAATCGTATGGGAGGTATACAATATTCTTACCTTAACGAATTGTCTAGGTCACTTTGGAGTTGGTGTGAGCAACGCGATATTTGGATATTTGCCTCGTACGTAAATACCAAAGACAACTACGCGGACGCCGCCTCCAGAATAGTCAATCCGGATACGGAATGGTCACTTTCTGATAAGGCCTTCCGTGGTGTTATACAATACTTCGGCCAACCGGAAATTGACTTGTTTGCATCTCGGGACAACGCAAAATGTACCAAATTTGTTTCTTGGAAACAAGATCCTGACGCAGTGGCTGTTGATGCATTTACGATGAACTGGAACTTAGCTTATTTTTACGCGTTTCCACCATTTTCCTTAATTCTCAAATGCCTTAGGAAAATTATTGATGATAAGGCAGACGGTATACTAGTGTATCCTCACTGGCCATCACAACCATGGTTTCCACTATTACAAAACTTGATAGTTTCAGATGTATACTGTTTAAGCCCCAATAAAAACCTTTTGCAATCTCATTTCAGGGATCATCATCCCTTGCACAGGAACCTTTCCCTGGGTGTCGCGAGGCTCTGCGGCAGTCGTTCGTCCGCAGGGGGGCCTGTGCAGACGCGTCGGCATTGATGTTATCATCGCTCTCTGACGGTACAATTAAACAATATAGCACTACGCTTAAGCTTTGGTGGCAATACTGCCACATCAACAACATTGATAGGTTTGAGCCTGCCAAGACAAGTATACTTTCATTTCTAACAGCACAATTTAACAATGGTTGTGCGTACGGCAGTCTCAATTCTCATCGTTCAGCATTGTCAGTGTTTATAGGCAATAATATCGGTTCTGATGATTGCGTGAAACGCGTCCTTAAAGGTGCATATAAATTAAGGCCTACGAGGCCCAGGTATTCTAGCACTTGGGATCCTCAAGTGGTATTAAATCTCGTTTCAACATGGTTTCCTAATACTGAACTATCACTCGAAAGGATCACAAAAAAACTAGTGATCTTGCTAGCACTTTGTACTGCTCACAGGGTCCAGACGTTTTCCCTTGTCAAACTAGGCAGTATATTATCCTCAGACAATGGTATTACTATTATTATAACAGATATTATCAAGACATCGGCTCCGGGTAGAAGTCAGCCAGTGTTATTCCTGCCTTTTTTTAGAGAGAATATAAGTATTTGTCCGGTTACAGTTCTCTCT
Organism: Electrophaes corylata; assembly: GCA_947095575.1. Taxonomy (NCBI): domain Eukaryota; kingdom Metazoa; phylum Arthropoda; class Insecta; order Lepidoptera; family Geometridae; genus Electrophaes; species Electrophaes corylata. The sequence goes on along the minus strand of OX352711.1, from coordinate 7,589,651 downwards.
GATTATATTTCCGTAACTAAGAATATAAGACCCGAAAGAGTAGATAATCTACTGATAACGCACAAGCGGCCTTACAAGGCTGCTACATCGCAGACCATCAGCAGATGGATTAAACAAGTTCTGTCAGAGAGCGGTATTGACATCAGTGTATTTGGTGCTCACAGTACACGGCACGCGTCTACTTCGGCCGCGAGCTCTGCTGGTGTCAGTATAGAAACTATTCGCGAAACTGCAGGCTGGTCTAATTCATCCAACTCGTTTGCTCGTTTCTATAATAGAACTGTTCTAGATGAAGGGGCATTCGCCCGGTCTGTGTGTTTGTCATAGTAAGGTGAATAATTACTGATTTTTGTTACATAAATAAAGCTATAACTTCATTTACTAAGAGTTTAATTTCAAAACTTTCTGCTCTTAACATCTACTTGTTGTAATCATATACGAATAATGAAGCAGTGAAATATAATATATGATCAAACGAACTTCCAAGTGAAGTTCGATCATTATTATATGAATTGCTTCATTAGAGTATATGATCACCCACCCACCCTGGCACATAGCGTGTCCCATTCAATCATGGAAAGTTTTGTTAAGGCTACTAGTACTCTGAAAGAATGAGAAAATACCATAACAGCGGTCTAGGGTTGAGATGACAGAGAATGCGTTTGAATTTAGTTTTTTAATCTTTAAAAAAGGTGCGATATTACCTAGCATGTAGAAGGATACTACTTGTTGTAATCATATACTCTAATGAAGCAATTCATATAATAATGATCGAACTTCACTTGGAAGTTCGTTTGATCATATATTCTATACCATGTCTAATGATGATGATCAACTTTGATAAATTATTTTAGTATGACTTACCATCTTGGAAAACCATTTATCATGCATCTAATATATAAAAACCTTTGAACTGATATACAGATAACGTACAGCCTGAGCTCCTGGTTGACGAGATTTGAAGTATTGAGGGTAAAATGTTTTTTTACTTAGCGTACCAAGTGAGAAATTTCTCAAAATCAATGATGCAGCGAAAACTACTTCTAGTGTACTATGAATGTAAATACACGTGAAAAAGTCACGCAATCAAAAAATTGTTCCACTAGTATACATATAACATACCTACAAAAAAAATTAAGGCTAAAGTCAAAAATCGAAATCATGCCAATTTCTGTCACCAAGCAGCTTGTTACGGTTTGAAGGGTGTGGGTGCCGGTGAAATTACAGCCACAGAAGGCTTACCACCTGTATGCCTAGGTTGACGGACGGCACGTTGGAACTTGTAACGTGTAACAAAGTATTGCCTCGTAGGATACGCTTGTTAGGAAATTAGTGTGACGTTTTGAACGAGGCAATACATTGTTATAAGCAATGGTAACCACGTTACATCAGGTGGGCCATCTGCTTGTTCTATAAGCAAAATGTTATGAAAAAAAATTATGATAACTCTAAGCTGTAAATCTATTTTCCTATTTTAAAACAATTAAAAATATTGCCTCGCTTATTTTCTCATTCTGTTAAGTAACAAGCGGATAAGACTCCGCTTAGTCTGAATCTCGGGATGACTAACGAAGTGCAACGCCGCGGAAGCCACATTTCGCGTGATTAATGTTGTGCAGTTAATCAAGGAAACGACTCAGACTTTGCAGTGGTAGAATAGTTAAACACTAAAGTAGTCAACTTAGATTTCAATATTTTGGATAGAAACGGGAGATTTTTGAGTTTGATTGTTTCCCGATATTTCGGCACAGTTGCATTGAAATATCGGGAAACAATCAAACTCAAAAATCATGGTAAATATCCCGTTTCTATCCAAAATATTGATCAAAACCATGATAGTTTAAAAAGTTAGATTTCAATGTTGTATGAATAAGAAAATAAAAATAATAATACAAATACAAAAATACAAATACAAAATGTTTATTTACTTTCACTGAAGTTTGTTTATCTTATACAGTGGTTGAAACCTCCTTTTAAGTAAAAAGTATACTTGTATTAGGAAGCTTCGCTCTTCCATATCATACTTAAACTATTTACTATTGTGATTATACAGAAATAAACATTTAGGCTACACAATTAAAATTAACAAATGTACCCACATAATAATGCTGGACAACCCACACAGCCTCATCTAGCCCCAAGCTAAGCAGAGCTCGTGGTATGGGTACTAGATGACTGATACACTTAATATTATACATTACCTACATACATAGATATTTTTTAAATAAATAGAAAATACTCAGAACACCCGGAATAAATATTTGCAGATCGTACAAACATTTATCCCAAGGCGGGAATCGAACCCACAACCTCCTGCGTCGCAGGCGGACATTTGCCCGCCGCGCCACATCCGTCGTCAACCGTCATCGGCTTATTAATTTTGTGTAAATAAAATATAATGTTATTCGAGTTATTTGACTATTTTATTTTTCATGTGCAGTCTATCTTCCGTATAATAAGTTTCTTTCTATCCAAAAGTCGTTCAAAAGGAAAAAATTGTATAAACAGTACCGCATCAGAAACTCGGCGTAGCTCGGAACGGAAGGCAAAGCTTTTTTATGCTTCTGCGTATAGCACTAATGATGGTATTACAAAAAGTGCCTTTCTATGTATTTCTATACTATGTAGCTATTTTTTGTTTCATAATAGCTTACCCCATCTTTCACGTAACAAAAGAAGTCCTGCGCCAACGTTATGAATGAAAGACTGAAATGTACTAAGTTAACTCAGTGTGATGAATAACCTACATTGAGAATGCTCTACTAATAATTGTTTCTACGGGGTATTTCATTAATAAATAACTATATTCTAGTAACTTGTTCTAAAAAATAAAAATATCATCATCATCAGTATGTAGAAGTTCACTGCTGGACATAGGTCTCTCCCATTCGTTTCCAGGAAGAACGATTTTAGGCGCTTATGATTAAATATATCGATGGTCCATCGGCTAGGAGGGCGTCCTACGCTTCGTCTTATAGTTGTTGATATATTCTAAATCACAGCATTTAGAATGTATGTATTTGTAGGATTTTGAATGCACCTACCCTTTTGAAACTTTTAGTGCAGCCAACTGTCATATAAGAAATAAATCAAAACCCCCGAAATCTATTACTCAAATTTTAAAAAATATTTCTTTTTCCACTATACAAGTGACAGTGAAGCATCAGAACTGATATACCGTCCCGGGACCAACTCCTGGCAGTGAAATACTTCGGTGAGTTTTCTTCATAGCATTTTTTCTTGTAATATAAAAATGTAAAGCTATCGAAATACACATAAGTGTTACCACGAACATGCTGATCGACTACTAATAATACGGTGGCGGTAACATCAGCAATAATGATCAAGCCAGCTAAGCGTAACTAAGTTCCTCAAACGTAGATCCAACTGAACGAATAATCAAATAATAATCCTCAAATTTCTACCGCTCTGCGATCGAATTTCAAGCTATAATGAACTGTCCCAAATGAATGGTTCGTAATCAGGGTGTAAAAACGGTTAATTCAAATGCTTTTTTAATGATTACTGCCGAAAAGAAAAGAAATAAAAATTTGTACAGTTTTGAAAAAGTATTATTGAAAATCTAAATTTTCTTTATGAAAGTTGTGATATTTCCTTTACATTTCTGTTTAAATTCCTTGACCATTGACCATGTCAGTAGGTACTGTGTAATGCCGTTTATCTAGGAATAGCCGTTCACCTTCATTTTTTGAGAGTGGATATAGCAGGGTATATGTCTATCGGTGGATGCCGCAGGTGTAGGTATATCACAATAAATAGTCCAACTTACAGTAAGTGTATATTGTCCAAGCACACAAATTTTAGGCTATATACATAAAGTTCAAAAGGCACAAAAGAATAGGATGCACAAGCACAGAGACAAGTAGAAAGTTTGGAAGCGATAGACTGAGAATAGTAACGATAGTATACAAATAAATAAGCAAAGCGAGTAGGCACAACTGTTCGCGCATAGAATTTCAAGGGAGCAAGGAACGTGCGTTCCACGTCGCGTCTACGCTGTGACTGGTTTGACCTCTGCGAGCTGCGTGCACGCCGCACGCTCGAGCGCCGAGTATATAACCGCTATGTGCCGACGCAGCACTAGTGATGAGGTAACGTCGGCAACCTTACCGAGTTGTCGATAGTTTTGGTATGCATGACATACTGGTAGTGTAGTAAAATAATTAATGTGTAATATTATTGTAAATAGTAAGTAGTGTAGATATATAAATAAACGAATGAAAGAAGAAGTAATAATGTGTATATGTAAAGTAAAATAAGTATACATAAACAGATAAAAAAATATTGTGTAGGAAAGTCACCTACAGTAGTGTAGGGTGGGTATCCTACACTACGTTCTATCAATCTTAGTTCCAGTGTAGGCAGAAACTGGAGGTAGCCGAAGATCGGGCTCAGTGGCACGCTATAGAAAAGACATTTATGTCCAGCAGTGAACTGTAGTAGTAGGATGTGTAGTAGGTCGATAATGATAATAATCATGATAATAAGATTGATACAAACCTTTTGTAACTCGTCATCTATATACCAGTTGATTTCAGCTGGAGGCAGAGAGAAATCAGATGTACAGTTCAAGAACATTGATTCTCCAGGTTTCAACACCGTCTGTGTCGAGGATATCACCGGGCTCGCTTCAGGCATAGCTGAGAACAAAAGGAATTTGAATATCTCTCCAACTAATTATTACTGAATGAAGCTAGAGACCAAAGATAAGCCTCTAAGGGAATCGAGTCAACTCGGTACAATCGTAGACAGGGTACACGGTAACTTAATTAAAAGCTTTTAATTCGAGTTGCGGAGTTGCGATAGCTATTGTAAAGCTGAGACCACATCGGCGCCGCTGGTATAGTTACCGGACTATTTCGCGATAATTGGGCTGATAAAACTTGTGGCTGTGAAGATTTGGGCCGTTCGCCCCGCCTGATCGTCATTTTGTTGAAACGAGACCTAGGGAGGTGATCATCATGTCAATGAGCTCCCAGTCTTCAAATGGAATCAGATTATTTCATGTCTACGGCAATGAAACGTATAAAAATGCTGTGATAATAAAAATGGAGCAATCAGAGTCGTAAAACGAAATGGACTTTCTCTCAGTGTTATTTGAGTTCCATAAAAAGGCATTCTATGCCTTTAATCAAAAATACCAGAATCGTACTTTTTACAAGACGTAGCGGGTGACGTATAAACCAATCGAAAAAAACTCTTTCAAAACATCAATGAGCTGAAAATCGAAAACACGGCTGTTCCGCTGTTCCGGCCAATGACGGGCAGCCTTCTGTCAATGTCAATTGACAGGTGTCAATTGGTATGACGTACGGGCTCGACACGCGCTTCTCTACGTCAGACAGAGATAGTAGATATAACCTAAAAATATGTTTGCATACCTGGCCACGGCTAATGTAATCTTTTACGAAAAATAAATTATAAAGTCAATCTGAGAACGTTTTTCTCAACAATCCATCCCGTAAGGAACAACGGCTATTCTGGATGTCTATTGCGAAAAACGATAGATGATAAGCCTCATATCGAAGTTTTGAGGCAGACAACTCAGTAACCGTTCCACAGTCAAGTCAACGCTGGTATTGCCGCATAGTGACTCAATCTGTATATCAAACTTGAAAGAAAAGGTCAAAATATTTCAATCGAAAATATAAATGAGCTGAAAGTAATAAATTTATTCTGGGTGTCTACTTCGAAAAACAATAGACGGTAAACTTTGTACTAACGGTTACTGAGTAGCCCCGCCGCGTTTAGGTACATGGCAGGGCTACTCAGTAACCGTTTCACAGTCCAATTATCACTGACACTGTCAGGCACTTTCGTCGCGTATTTGTTACTCAAAACGCCGAAACGAAACTTCGTTTACCATCACCTATCTTCATGTATCATCGTGTTTTATTAAAGTTGAAGCTCACCAACAACAGTCATATGTTTAGTATCCCTCGCTATCTGAAACCTCGGTCCTTCAGTGGACACCTCGCAGGAGAATGCCGCACGCGTGGCAATAGGCGTTGGCATGACCCGAATCATACAGGAGTCCGCACGGCAGTCACCATCTTGCACCACGATGTCGCTATTGTTAAACAGGCGGATAGCCGGCTGTGGGAAAAACAGTTACACATTAGTTAAGTATAGCTTACGTAAATATGCATTTTCGAAACGCATGTTGGCTGCCGCATGTCAAGCGACTTGTGGGTAAAAACCACCACAAAGTGAATTCCATCCAACGCAATTCAGTCACGTGGAGGGCCCAGGAAAAGAAAGTGTGATGAGCTTGATGCGTATATAAAATCTTGAATAGTGATGAGTGGAAGGAGGGAGGGGAAACCAACCAACTGAAAAATAATAATAAATAATAATGTCTTATTAAATCTGTTCTTTTATAGGTATTTTATTAAGTTCTGTAATGTGGTGGTTGAATCAATGGTTTTCTATTCTTTTCTATTAAGCTGGATCTTAAACACAGATAAAAAACATCTAGCGGAAACCAGTTTTTCAGCCATTGCGATGGGTTTGCAATCAGTAACGTAAACTACTGCAAAATATGACCGTATACTTAATGTAAGTATCTATCTATAAAAATATTTAAAGGCCACTAAGTCCGGCATCGTGTTTGCTTCGTGCTTTGAAATCGTAGGAACAATCGATCACTGTCGACTAATATGATGCTTTACCAATCAACTAGTTTTTTTTTTATGTTTATGCGATTGTTGATGGAAAAAGCGGATGACCTACCTGATGTGAAGTTGTTACCATCACTTTTAATAAAGCATTGTCTAGCAGGTCACGTTCGTAAGGAACGTGCCTATAGTGCACCACTCTGCGTCTATCAATCTGAGGTATACAGGTGTTCAGCCTCATGTGCCTGTAATTTCAACACAACAATGCGATCACTGTTTGGCGGCAGATTTATTTAAACACGGTGGTAGTTCTTACCCGGACACCTTTCACTAAGAGCTCTGCTACTACTAATAGAATAATGGCAACCCAATTATTTAATTAGAGAATAAAATATTTTCAGCTGTAAAATACACTTACAACTTTCCTACCTGCAGTTCGAATACGTACCTAGTATTATTAGGTATGCTAGGGTTTAGGTAGATAAAGCCGGCCCCTTCATATAACCGTGAAAAATGTACATTATTTGATTTACAAAAGAATAAAAGTACAACAGCCTACTGATTTGGGGCTCCTCGGATGGTCTAACTTCGTTAGAATTTCATTCTCTTGCAAACAATGAAAAATGTAGTTCTATTTTGTCGGACGACAAAAACATTTTGCAAGTCCTCAATTTATCGGCGGCCTGATTTGCCCAATATGAATAATGAATTTTCATATCGTGAAATCATGGTTGATGGGAATTTTCCGTTACCCTTCATATGAGCCAAAACAAAAGCTAAAATCTCAACTTATTGGAATTTCGAAAACCTTGCGGTTTGGCAAAAATAAACACGATTTTCCGGAATATGGGTTGAAATTCAACCCGCTAAAAAACTTACAAGCCGTAGGCATCAGTCAATAACTACGGAATAGGAGACCGAATTGCAAAAACAAAGGAGAATTTGAACGGGTGTTATTGAAAGAGCAAAGAGTAAGCTGCCAATACTCAAAGCTTTTTGTCCGTTTCTAAACAAACTTTTCGTTTTATTTGTTCTTACTAAATTTACTATATATTTTTTTTAGTTATGAAATGTATGTAGTAAGTTTTTTGTAAATTGTTTGCTTAGATTAGTAGAGCTCTTAGTGAAGTGGTTGTCCAGGGAAGTACTACCTCCATGTCTATTTCTGCCAGTTTGAAGGGTGTGTGTACCGGTGTAATTAGAGGCACATACGAGGCTTATCACCTGAATGCCTCAGGTTGATGGACGCAGAGCAGAGCAAGGCTTTGTAACCACGGTGACGGTAACCACTTAACACGAGGTGGGCAATTTGCTTGTTCCATCAGCATATAATATAAAAAAAAAAATTACTTAGTATATTTTCAGTCAATCTTGTCCCTGCTGGCCTTTTATGACTCAAAGAAGGAACATTGCACTCAGGAAATGATAGTCGAAGAAGCTTCCAGCGAAGTCATGGTTCAGTTACTCGTTGAATAACCTTGAGCATCATACACCTTGATATCATGATCATCATTATTATGATGAATCTAAAGAAGACCTCTACTGGACATAGAAGATGGGTTTTGAGCATTTAATATAACATTAAATGCTCAACATTAATTTAATTTTAATTTTATTTAATGGGTTTTATGTATAATAAAAAATATCTATGTATGTAATATAATATTGTATTAAGTATATCAGTCATCTAGTACCCATAACACAAGCTCTGCTTAGCTTGGGGCTAGATGATGCTGTGTGGATCGTCCGGCATTATTTATTTATTTTATTTTTATTTATTTCCATCCACTGACTTCCTAATATCCTAGCAACGTTTTCTATCCATGGGGTAGAGGATAAGATAAGATTATATACATTACCATAAATTTGTACGTTTATTAAAGTACAATAGGCAGATTTATCTCTGAAAGCAATTTCTTCAGATACTAGCATTAATCTATACAAAATGAGATAGTTATACTTACTAGTTGCTCTGGCATATAACGGAATATTTCGTTCATGTTCCGGTACCACTTCACAGAATGGAGGCCCTGATCCGCCATCTGGAAGTGACAGCTGAGCTCTGCGGCCCGCCGCGGATCCGCGTACAATGGTACTTTGAGCTGCGTGATGTTGTGTGCTGATGTTATTGCTGTTGAAGAAAAAAAAGCTTTACAGACTTGAATATAGAGTACTTATTTGAATGCAGATGATGTGGTATGTGGCGTGATATTATTGTTGGAGTAAACTCGTACAAAACAGTTTTGAACGAAAAGAGGTCTGTTAAAACTGTGCTGAATATCACTGAAACCAGTTTTTGGTGTTGGCCTAGGTTCAAAAGGCTCGACAGTGGTTCAATAACTCCGGATGTTCATCTATTTAGCAATACTTAAAGAACGAAACAGGTTTTAGTAGTAATGGAGCTCTTTTTGAAAGGCTTGTCCGAGGAAGTACTACCACCAAACATATTCCTGCCGCCAAGTAGCCTTACTGTGCTCTGGTTGTGTGCCGGTAAAATTAAAGACACACGAGGCTTAACATCTGAATGCCTTAGGTTGCTTGACATAGAGCATCACGTGCTCAATGAACGTGATGTGATTAGCAATGCTTTGATATAGGTGATGGTAACCACTTAAGATCAGGTGGGTTATTTAATTGTTATAAAATTTACTATTGAGTTATTCTAAACTATTGAGTATTAGTAATACAAGTAGCTAAAGGAGCTGCTTAAAATTACAATAGTTTTATATATACTTAGCAAAACGCGCGCGATTGTGTCCAGATGAAATTATTTTCATACAAATTTCAACCACACTGTCGGGTACAGAGTTCCTCTTACTTACAGTGGGAACTTCTGATCCCCAATATAACCTAACCTCTAAGCATCAAGATGAATGTACCCAGAAAATGTCAAGTCTCCATGACTTGTGGTTTAGGCTGTGCGTTGTCTATATTATAGAAACCACAACCACAAGTCACATATTATGTCACATATAGTCAATGTATTAGTCACATATTATGTCAGTCAGTCAGTCAGAATAAAGATTTTTATAATTGGTATAGATGTTACAAAATCCTCTCGTTAAAACCAAGCCTTGAATCATAGTACGGTAAGCTTGTATTGACGGTAAGCGGTTATGTTATTTTTACAAAGGGTGTGCAAATATGTAGCACATGTTTGTACAAGGCACCCTCGGCGCGTGCAAACATTTGCTTTTTGCTATTAGCATGTTTACATTGCAATTTGCAGTATAGTACTATATAAGTTGGAAGTAATAAGCTTTTAATTTGGTTTATCGTCACGCCATGAGCCAAAATATTTACATTGTTAGTCATAGCGTCACGCAACGCTACCTAACCCCAAACTAAGCATAGCTTGTACTATGTGAACCAAATGACTGATAGAATAAGTATTCTAAAAAAACGTACATAATACGTTTTTTTTTGTATATACATACTACAAAATAATACCCAGACAGAGAAAAAACATCTATACTCATCACACAAATGTTTGTCGTCCGTGGAGAACGAACCCACTACCTACTGCACAAGCAGGCCTACTACGAAATGAGCTGTGACGGTTGTGTGGCCTATATTTATTAACAAAATATATAAAGCATATGTTTATCTCTCTATTCCAGGGCATACAATACAATGGTAACAAGTGTTATCTGAACCAATTATTTGTTATTACATAAACATCGATACACAATTAGATTAAACGATGAAACTAAACTTGTAACCCTACTAATAACGTTAAATTTTATAAGTTGGAATCAAAACAACAATTACACAATTTAGGGAAATAAAAGGGTACCATCTCGCTTGGTACATAAATAATAATAATTTTTTTATAAAAAAATGTCGCCCCACCCCAAAAACATAAATATGCATAATTTTATAATTACAATCCTGACGTGAATATGTCTTAAAATCTTCTATTAGTAGAAGTTAATTTAGAAAACTGTTTATAACAAAATCGGAGCATATAGTTTGAAGTTATATATCATCTATCATCTATGTCCAAATATATCCATATCCAAATATATCCAAATATATCCATAAGATATCTATCATCTATGTCCAAAATGTAATTACACCAATCGATAGCTACAGGATCAAAGAATTCGTTAAGTTGGGTGAGGACTGCGTCGCATCGCCTGGCGAAGGGGAAGTTCCGCCATTTTGAAATCATTTCGTTTATATACTAGACGAAGCTACGACGACGTTGCGTTGCGTTGATTTGAATTTAAATCGTTTCGTCACGTAACGTAACAAACACGTTCGTGATCATGGCACAGAATCACCCCGATTTTTTTGTTAACTCAGTAGATACACACAGTTGGATGTTAGAGCAGTCAATATAGCAATTTATAAATGTATTTCAGCATAATAATATTTTATTGAAATGGAGACAAAATTTCATAGCTCCAAAACATGCTTCTTGAGGACTTTTTTAGGTTATTGTAACATATATTTATACTTTCTTTCAATTATATAATTACTACTACTACGCGAAGACTAGCAAAACGCGTACGTTTATTTTCATACAAACTTCTGCCCCCGCTGTACCCACTTAGAGCTTGAACTTTAAGAATGCCTTTCTTAGTAAACCTCTCGCACTAACACAAATATACCTTGAATTATAATATATTATAATTATATATTATAATATAATATATAATATTTTATATATTATAATAATTATACCCTAAACCACTGTTTAGGGTGTGTGTTGTCAATACGTAAGATAGTCAAAGGTCCAATTCACGTAACAAAATATTATCAAATTCAAGCTTCAGTCGCATTTCGAAACTGGCATTTCAACAAACCCATTTTTGACAATTAAATTTTAGTTTCAATTTCGTCTAAACTCCAAAAAAAAATATGTAAGTTAAGCTTCAAGACATAGATTCTTATAATAAAATTTGTATAGGTTTTTAGGTATTTGAATAAATATGTATTGATAAATAAGTGCTCTGCCGTGGCATTTTCCAGTATGTGCTGACGCCTAAAAATACTAAAAATTACCAATCCTAAGGCTTTCTACATTCTTATTTTAAAATATTATGTTTTCATTCGTTTTTGTAACTATAAAATGACTCTGTGACATCTCCATACCATCATATTACATATTTTTATAAATTTGTTCGTGAATCGGAAATTCCACTCCATTTACCTAACTTTAGCACTTAAATTCTTCAGGGGAAAGAAATGCTTTTATTAAAAATAATTTCGGAACGAATTTACTCGATTTCGCTTTGAATAAAGGTCGTATAATCATCATGATGAAGAATTAGAACACAGTTTAAACATTACAGCTAGTTAACTCTAGTATTTTTCAATATTTGTTGCATATAACTAACATAACATTGCGCGTGGTCAGTAATACTAAGAAATTATGAAATTCGTGTAAAAAAATTACCTATTTTCAAAACATGTTACTTTAGGACCCCTTGAAGTTTTCCACTAGAGGTTAGTCAACTGCGATTAAACACAACCATACACGTAAGTATGTCATTTTTATCCCACGAACTAAGCATGATTGTCGTAACATATTTCTGTCATGCCTACACCTTACTAAGTTGTATTGGCACATGTAGGTACATACACTAGAGTATAATGTTATGAAACACACACACAAAAATGGTAGAAACTAAACCACATAGTATTATTATGCATTCTTATTAGTTTTTCTACGCGGAACTGGCGCTTAGCTATACGATGTTTCTAAGTGTTTATTAAATTCTAATGAATATTATATCTTTTGACTTTTACTTTGTCTATGGCATGACTGTGCTGTTTAACATCTGACTGTGATCTATGACGCTTTGAGTTGGTCGAATCAACCCTTTTGGAATATCAAAAGTTTAAAACTAATTCAGCATCTTGAATATTCAGTGCTTCTACTGTTTCATTTGTTTGACTAATGCTTTTAATAAAATAAACAGACATGAATTTAGCTATGATAATTTTGTCAGGTTGTTAAATGGAGAGATATTTATCTTCAGATAAACTGGAGAGCACTTAGCAATACATTTGTTAGAAGTTCTGTAAGATATTCAGTGGTATTCAATAATTAAACGTAAAAAGTGAATAATTTTCTGGTTTTATAACTTAGTTAGTTTGAGTAGTAGGACAGGTAAATAAGGTAGTGCAGTAAAAGAGGTATATAGTAATAGCTCTGCTTTTTGTGCTGTAGTGTGGTTTCAATTTCTACCATCCAAATTTAATACAAAAAATGTTAGTGATTTAGATGACTGAAAAATACTATGCGGCTGGTATATTGATAACCGCGTACTATTCTTCAGTCCAGGCTATATTCACATACGTTCAAAAACACATGTGGTATGTACTGACTTTTTGCAGTCATTTACCGAGGAGTATTTATTGGTTGGTGTGAGCATGTGGTTAAGTTGCGTGTCGCAACGCGCCCACACATCCTTCGGGAATATGCTGATAAACTAATTTTGCGACTACTAGCACTACTATATTCAATACAATTTGCCACAAACCGGTATTAACCCAATTAGGTTCATGAATTCCCATCTGATGCTTGTTTTAATGTAACTGATGAGGTAACAGTTTAGTTCGGTACCAATTTTATAGAAACATAAATAAATACTTTGTAATTTTTTTAATTAGTACAGTCAGCTGCAGATTTTGTTTTGTAAGAGCTTATTTTAATGCTGTAGCACAATTTTAGAGTTTTATACATTTTAGTGTAACAATTGTGTATTGACTGTACCTAGTAGGTACAACTGAAACTGTTCGTTTAAAAAATTTGCATTTCTAAAAACTGCGTGTAAATACCTGCGCTTGTTACAAAAATCTATTGAAATACACATGCCTATTACACAGCATTCGTAAAAAAAGAAATGATTGACGACTATTTTTCAGATCAAACAATGTTCGCTCACATTTTTCAGGAGTCGGGAATCGCAAAGCCTAGTCCCTGCATTTTTTACTGAACGTGCGTCGTTGAAACATTTTATAGCGCTTTGAAATGATATTGACAGTAAAAAGATAGAAGGCATTGTCGCCAGTGCTGGCTATCAGCCAGCTTTCTACCTAAATGTCGTAAAGAACAATGAGAGAAAAATATTTTCTCTTTTGTGCCTTAATCCTTGGACATAAAGTCGAAAGGTGTTGAAATACTCTACTCATTCCATACAGTGTTTATCACAGTCTCAAGGACGATTGCTCAGAAGATTGCCGCAGTCTGATACTATTAATCCATTCTACGTACCTTGTACAGTGGAAATTTTATTCTGTTTCATAGAATTGTTACTATAATTATTATTTTGTACGAACATTTTTACCATAATACTATGTAAACTGATGCTATCATGTAGGAAGTTTCCATAGTTATATTTTCTTACGTTCCAAATAAAAAAGTTATAAGTTTCATTTATAACTCTTTTTACACATGCTACACATATTGTTTTCTGTCTAGCTCCACTTTCTACATTATTATTAATTTGTATATATAATATTATATATATTGTATAATAAAATAACATATACAAAATAACGGTAAGAACCAAGTCGTAAGTTTCTTGCATGTTCTTCAGGCTTGGTCGCAAAAAACTGGCGCTTAGATTCACGTAGCTATAAGACGTTTCAAGATTACTGATCGTAAACACCATTGTTATCATAATAAATAAGGTTTACGTGTACTAAAAATTTACGAGTATATGATACTCTACATAAAAAACCGACCATGTGTAAGTTGGACTCGCGCACAAAGGGTTACGTACCATTATCTATAGTAAAAACGGCAAAAAAAATCATTATTGTATAAGAGCCTTCTTAAATATTTATTTTATTCTGTTTTTAATATTTGTTTTTATAGTGGCAACTAAAATACATAATCTGTGAAAATTTCAACTACATTCTAACTACAACGGTTCTATTGTATAAGAGCCTTCTTAAATATTTATTTTACTCTGTTTTTAATATTTGTTTTTATAGTGGCAACTAAAATACATAATCTGTGAAAATATCAACTACATTCTAACTACAACGGTTCATGACAGTTTACTGCATAGTACAATCAAACATAATTAAGATATTATCAGCCTTTTGTGAACAAAAAAACTAAATCTTATCTTGAAACAAATTATGACATCTCTGGCAAAGTTTTAAAATGCTTTCAAAATCTTTTTGGAAAACTGTAGAATCAAGAGTTCCAATTAATCAGCGCTCCATTAAACTAGGTTATCCTAAGATTAAGTATGTAGGTCATCACAGACTAAATATTTCAGTGCCTAGACCCAGTACTTACTTGATCGCGTTTCAAAAACCTTAATGAGTATCTAAAATTATAACTGAAATGAGTAAAATATCAATAAGATCGATAAAATTTCCCGATGACAAAAATCCAATTAATCGATAAAATTTAATAAATTCGGTAAATCTTCTCAAATTTATAGACCTAGCGTCTAACTAAGTTCCACGCTGCCAATATCGATAAATTTCGATAAAACCCCGTTTTATCGGAGACATCCATGCTAAAGTTGCAGGTGAAACTACGAGTAGGCTCCGGCAAACGTCAGTTTTATCGACATATCGGAATTATCCACGTTACACGCTTGTTCAAAGCACATAATTATTTATTATTATGCAGATACGGCCATTTATTCCTAGTATTTGCGTGGGCATGAGTGATAATAGCTGGCTAACATCGAATTGAACGCGATTCCCACAAATAGTATTTCCACGGGTAAATTGGAACGAATTAGAGGATTAGTAAAATTGTCGACAGATTTGTATTGTGGAATTTGAGTTATGGAGTACTAGTAGTGAAATCATCTCTTTACGTAAAAATATTTTCATCTTGTTGTATCCTTTTTATGTGTTCTACACCAAAACAAAATATACACTGAAGTTTTCGAGTATATGACGTGCGACCTCTAGGGGCCTCTCCTTTGAGCTTTTGACTTGAGTTCTTGATTGGATTTTGTGGTTCTTTGTCACATCATGAGCTTTTATAGCATGATTGTAAACTGGCAAAAACGATGCCATAATTGCCGTTCTTATCTTTGCTTATATAGACATAGTTTGTTTTAGATTTAAAGGTAGGTAAGAGATTCTGTAATCTGTACGAAGATGGCTTCGTATCCATTGTTCGCACTGAGCTATTTGGTGGCTCACGGTTCGTCACTTTCCAAACTATCGAGATCACGGTTACCGCTCTGCAGCGGTTGATTGTGCATTGTCTATGTCAATCAGTCTGCACAAATATTTTGTACCTAATAATAATATTTTGTGAGTTAAAAATGTTTTAACTAGTACAATCAATATAAATAAATCAATTTGGGAAGGTAACTTTGAACCTACGTCAATGACGTAGGTTCAATATCATATGACGTAACGTCATATGATATTGAACCGCAAATTTTCCTGTTCCTGATATAAAAACTATTTATGTGAAAAAACACCTTAGCATCAAAAATAATTTTACTGTCGTTTGTGGTTCTATTATTATGTAAAATTCAAACACACTTTAATACAAAAACTTAAGTTCTTGCTTGATTTCTTCAGAGCTTAAGCTCAACTGAACCAGCATAGCATAGAAAATGCCTCATTAAGACGTAGGCAGTCTCAACTTCCAACTGGAAACTCTAAAGTTTCGAGTAATCTCACTAAGATTTTAGTCAAATTGCAATGTAAACTTACACTTAACTCAGTTTTAAAAGTACTTTGATCTTCAAAGTTGAGACATTGAGCTTTGCTTGCCAAAAACTACCTAAATTTGATTCAAGAATTACTTAACTTTGATTAAGTTTTTCACTTTGTTTTTTATTTGGGTTTCATAAGGCCTTGGATTTGGTTCGATATAAAATAATAATAATAATAAATAACTCTAGACAATCCACACAGCATCATTTAGCCCCAAGCTAAGCAGAGCTTGTGTTATTGGTACTAGATGACTGATATGGGTACTAAATGCTTAAATAAATTGACTGTGCACCGGTAGTTTAGTGGAAACGACCGCGCCTTCTGATCCTAAGGTCGTGGGTTCGAATCCGGTCGTGCACCCATGGACTTTTCTGTCGAAAAAATTATGTACGCATTGCCAGTGCTCTCAAACGGTGAAGAAAAACATCGTGAGGAAACCAGTTAGTATTCGAGAAGCGGTGATGTGATTGCAACCTGTCACGTAAGAAATACCAACTACTGCCAAAATGTAGGTATGTGCTAAATGTAATGTTTGGGCGAACCTCTGGTTACCCTCCTTATACAGTAGGTACTCGGTACTATGAGATCTGATGGGATAATTACCGTGCTTGGGGATTACAATCGTGAAGCTATTTCTTTTTCTATATATAAATTGACTTAAAGTAATTTAGTCGACAAAGTAATTTATATTCATGATGACCTATTTCATCAAAGCGATAATAGTACACACCTTGTATCATTTTAAAAGCTATTACATCAGTGTAGTGGTTTGTCAGGACTTTATTACAGTGATTTAAGAAGTGCTTTTAGTAGTATTTTACAAAAGTCGAATTATAAAGTCCTTTTTGACAAATTGTCATGAGTCAGGTTACGGTGGCAACCAAGCCTATGCCAGATTTATTTATCTTTACTATTATTTTAAGGACGAAAGATTTGATTGTTTGGATTGAATATGCTCCGAAACTACTGGACAGATTTGAAAAATTCTTTCATCGTTGGAAAGCTACACTACCTATTCCTGGGTGACATAAGCTATATTATATTTTCAAAAAAATTTGGGATAATAATAGGGATAACCAATGCAATATAAGGACGACGTACCTCTGAGTACTCTCCTAAGAATTCTCAAAGAATCTCGAGTAGGTACTTGGTACTAAGAGATCTGAGGGGATATCTACCGTGCCTAAGGATTAAAGTTGTAAAAAAAATGGAAAACAATGCTATCTGTCAAGCGCAATAGCATCGGCAATTTTGACGTCGTTTTTGACAGTTTGCGACCGTGCTATAAGAGCTCACGGTAGGGGGTAGAATCTGATGGGAATTCAATAGATTGATAGACGTGTAGAGCTTAAGGAATGTTGCGGGTTTGTTTAATGTTACTATTCGGTAGGTACAAGGGTCAAGAAAGGGCTTTTATTGGAATTCTGTGGGCCCTCTTTAGATAAATAACGAAGTATATTGGGTGATAAGTTCATGAGGTCTCGGGGTTATAATTCGTTTAAGAGCCTTTCTTACCTTGCTGGATATTTTGCTAAAACACTTTGAATTTCTTTGAAGTCACGTTAGAGAATAGAATGATGAAATTTGGAGAAATTATATTCAAAGAAAAATTTGTAAGTATGACTTTCATAATACTTTTATAGGTACCAATTATCTTTGTCCGAACTAAAATAGTCTAGAGACTTGACAATTTCATCATCATATTGGTGAGTAGGGATGTACTTAAACAGAAAACAGAAACAGCTACATGTCTTTAATCTTTAGGCACGGTAGACATCACCTCAGATCTAAAACTAAGAAGATCAGATACTATAACTTAGAATATTAGATGAGATCTAAGTTTTTTTTTTTGTCACTGCTGGTAAAACAAGCATATGCCACACCATATGGCCCACTTGATGTTAAGTACGTGGTAACGATCGCCTTTAACATAGTATTGTGCCCTACATTAAACCACCCTGCGTCCACTAACCTGAGGAGTACTGGTGTTAAGCCTCATGTGCATGTAATTTTAAAGTAGTACTGTAATAACTCAAAATGCTTTCAGGATGTATTAAGTGAGTAGCCAGATTAACGTCCAAGTATTACATCTAGTACATACCCTCATTTTGCATTGGTTAGTACTTACATCAAAAATAATTCTTGAAATTCATTCCCTAAAAGGCACAGCGTTTACACAGGTTTTAAATAACTATAATTAAAACTTTAAAACTAGCTCCACCTGAGCCAAGTTGCGATCGATTTCGTTAGCTTAATATAATTTTGAAGCTGATACGATAATACCTCTCTAACTAGATAGACGTCGAAATTTGATATTCGACAACGTGTTTTAACATCATTACTGCTCGTGACTTCGAAGTAGGACTTTTGTTCGTTACTTAACCCTCAACCCTCATTAGGCTGACACCTTTCTAAAGCTACGTTCAAATCGCTGTGACCAAGCGACAGTGAACAACCACGCACGACGTAAGAACAACTGAGTGTGTATTTTGAATTGAAGCCCGTTTTTTGTGTGGCAGAAGTTCTGATTATACATTTTGGGTAGATTTTGGGATGGCCTCAAGCGTTGCATGACCCAAATGGCTTGAGCTGTCAAACATAAAAAAAGCTTACAGCTTTTTATGCACTGAGGCTCGACTCTGTGTTCACATTCTACCAGGCACATACTTTGCAGCTACATTATGAAACTATTCTGTTCCGGGTCTACCCTAAAATAATTATTATAAATGCATTTCATTATATTTTATTAAGTATATCAGTCATATTGTACCCTTAACACAAGCTCTGCTTAGCTTGGGGCTAGATGATGCTGTGTGGATTGTCCAGTATTATTATTATTTCTTTATTTATGGAAACTTTTTACGAAAGAAATAACCTTTTTTTCTATTTTTATGCGTTTGCCAATAAAAACCTTTTATTAGAGGTAGCGATTATATCCAGTTCTTATATTATATGAGCAACCATAGATATTCCTTCATCTCGATCTCATGGAGTTGAGAGATAACCTAACAGAAAACAGTCCGTAGAGCTACCAACGGATGTTTGTAGATGAGCGGAATCGGCTTATTCATGATTCTTTAAAAAGTGGATTATATACAGAATCACAGGCAACTTTTTACCTAAACTTCTACTAACGGTGCTATAGTCATTAGGAAAAGTTTAAAAAACGTTAAAATAAAAATAAATGAAATAAGTCAATATAAAATACGGATATTGAGACTGAAAGGCAGAACATCAAAGCCTTCACACATTATTGAGTTAAAATGCCTGTTCATTACACAGTCGCCGTAGCCGAAATCAATAATAATAATATTGAGACTGAAATAAACACGATTTAAACTATTTACAATACTAGCATCCGTAACCTGATCTCAACTGTTCGTTATTTATTTCTATGTGGAACAACGGAATCGTTCTGAACACACACTCGACACACTTTAATTTCCTGTAGTTCCACCGTCTAATTAACAGTCTGAGTGGTAAGCAAAAACGCGGGGAAAAAGGCAGAAAAACTGCAGCTTAATTCCACAACTTTCGCTTCCGCAAATTCGTGTGAAAATTAGTAACTGTTGGTACGATCCATAAACATATTAATATTTGGAATGAGTTAGTATTAATAACTAGCGTAGCTTAGTTTAGAACTAAATAGTTTTGTAAAAAAAAAGAAACAGTCACGACTTTAATCGGTGATATAAGTAGGTATTATATCGGCTATCTGGCTCCCATAGTGCAAGCTTTGGTATGTTGGGGCTTTTTTTATGCTAATGGCTGATGGAACTAGCAGATCGCCCACCTGATGTTAAGAGGATACCATCACTTATTACAAAGAATTACCTCACAGGTCACGCACACCGGGTATGTATCGCATCCATAAGACTATGAGAATAGTAAACTTAGTATAGCTCAGAAATTGAAGAGACTGCAATGAATACTTTTTGAACACCTATGCCTTTTGAAAAAACGTTCACCACCTTTGCTCCAGTTTTTTTGACAGCTCGTGTCTTTTTTGTTGGAATTAATCCTTATTCTATGGTTGGAATGAAACACCAGACTCGGATGGTTAGGAAGTTTGCTTCGAAAAAACTGGTTATTGGTTTTAAATAGAGGCAAACTTGCAACTTCATTCGCGTGTAGATATTTTCAATTCAGTTTCTGATGTACCTACTTCTAGTTGAATTTATTCCTTACTTAGGTCACCCCTACATACTTAGAACAATAATAACAGTCGTTGGCGGCCAACGGTTGGGTAATCTATTTTAGTACTAATATTTTGATCATTAGCTGTGATAGAAATATCTCCAAATAAAAATATGCCAAAATATTGTATAAATATTCGCCCTTGAACTAAAACAGAATGACAAAGTCTGTACGTAGGTGTTATTCAATAATACTTTTATAGGCTGACAAAGGTCGCGTCTTAAATTATTTTTGAAGTCAAGAACTTTCAATAAGCTCAAGTTTTCATTTGGCTAAGTTTTGCTTTGAAATCTTGCATGTAGATTAATAGATACCTTCCAACCTTCAAAATAGATACTTTGGCTATCTTTATTACGTAAATTAACATTTTAGTTCAGCCTTTAGTAGTAATAGTTGCCTATTTGCCTATTTCTGCTGCCAAACAGCTCACTGTGTTTAGATTTGAAGGGGAATAAGTAAGTGACGGTGATGCAGGGAATAATAGGATTACAGGCACATGAGGCACTTAATATGTGATGCCCAATTCTCATATTTTTATGGAGCCTAGGCGAGATTAAAACTATAATTTGACTGTCATTTAAATCTCATTTAGAGATTGACACAATTGACACTTGAATCTGAAGATATTTCGTTACCAGAATAGGGTTTCTGTATTTCTCAATGAATGCAGCAGTGCATTGTAGAGCACGTCTCTAGCGAATGTATCCTGCAAGGTAATGCTTTATTACCTGTTCCATCAGTAAGTATTAAAAAAATACATAAAATACAGCAGCTTATCTTCAAAAATGTGAAACCCAACCTCCCGTGTCTTTCAAGTTGTACGAGTAAGAAATTTATTCCCGTATTCACACGCACGCAAATAATAAATTCCACGTCAAAGAGAACGCCTAGCAAATTGTTTTCCCTCATCTTTACGCGTATAATCGGGTTTGCTCAAAACATGTTAGTACACACATTATGGCTGCTATGTTAGGAAAAATTATAGCTATTTTCTCAATAAAAAAAAGAAGAAATAGCGACTTTAGTCCTCAGGTACGGTAGATATTGCCTTAGATCTTTTAGTATGAAGTACAGGCTCGAGATTTTTTGAGTAAAACTCTTAAGGTTAAACAAGTCAGTTCGTTGTCCATACAAACGCTGTAAGTGTTTAATGTCTACTATTTATTAACGTGCGTCTGAAGTTAAGTTTGATACTGAATTATCTTGCCGTTATCTAGGTACGTTACCCTATATGCTACGGTAAAATTAGATTACCTTGAAAGTTACAAGCGTTACAAGATTTAGTACTAAATACTACCGTATACCATCTATCGTTTGTCTGTCGGTGTCGGAAGATCTTCTCTTTTCGTCGGAGGATTTAAACTCCAATCTTGTACAAGCTGATGATTTTATACAAAATCGTGTAATTTTTTCTTTGTTTGTGACGTAATAAAGCTCAGATACTTTTTTCTATACAACTTGATGTGAAGTGGTAACTATCACTTACCTATAAAAATGCATTGCTTTGCAAATTACCGAAATTAGATACTGTTCTGTATCCATTAAACCAGACTCCACATATTAAGCCTCATGTGCATGTAACCACACTGGTAGCCACACCACACCCATTAAGTTAAAACACAGTACACTGCTTGCCGATTGAAATGGTCATGGTGGTAGTATTTCCTCAGACGAGTTCTGCACAAAGAGGATTCTTCGAGGATGTCTAAAGTTGTAGTAATAGAGCTTAAGGTTAAACAAGTCAGTACGTTGTCCATACAAACGCTGTAAGTGTTTAATGTCTACTATTTATTAACGTGCGTCCGAAGTTAAGTTTGATACTGAATTATCTTGCCGTTATCTAGGTACGTTACCCTATATGCTACGGTAAAATCAGATTACCTTGAAAGTTACAAGCGTTACAAGATTTAGTACTAAATCTTTCGACTTGAGACGTGATTAAATTTAAGTTGCGTTTGAGTATTCGTGCGTTTGTGTAATAATTTTAAGTATCATAACCAAAGAGTGTTTAGGTTACCATGCGGCTATGCTGTCAAGTACGCTCTATATTTTCATTCCACGCCCGCGATCCATCACTGTTGGTTTTTGCGGCGCATAAACGTTGTATCTAAGCCATCCACACCCGTCCGCGTTATTATGATGAAACGACTGACACGATACTGAGAATTACTAAATGTAAGCAGACTGGAAATAAATCACCTAGTGATAGTGTTCTGAGCAAATTGGGGCCGGTCACCTTTACTCGTATATCCAGCCAAATTTATTTAATAAATATAATACCTAATTTAATTCTCGTTCAAACCACTCCTCATTTTAGTTACAACTGGCGCTGTTTCCCTTGATGAGCTGAATTACTTTCTTTGTTGTACTCACTCATATATCTATGTCCGTGATCAAACATAGAAGCGAGTAAATTATACCAAATCAATATTGACACACACTTGACACATTAGTTAAAAATAAGCTGAGATTTTCAGGCGTACACGTTAGTGTCTAATACATGGTTCATGTGTAATTATTGTATGCAGCAGCCAGTGTTTGGGGAACGCTTCTGATTGGCACTGATTTGGATCAGTTGAGCTACCTTTAGATCGTTTGCAACAGTCTGTAGATAGCTCAACTGTTTCAAATGTATTTTGTACATACCAATTATAAATAATTGTATTAGCTATAATTTTCTTTGTAAATAAATGTAAATTATTGTATGACTACACGATAAGCGCACCTAACGAGCGTTAGGAGAACTGATTTAGCTAGTAGGTACAAATCTACACATTAAACTTCTGCACTTATTTATATCAGACTTGGCTCTGATCACAAAAAA
This sequence comes from Electrophaes corylata, assembly GCA_947095575.1. NCBI lineage: Eukaryota > Metazoa > Arthropoda > Insecta > Lepidoptera > Geometridae > Electrophaes > Electrophaes corylata. The sequence goes on along the minus strand of OX352711.1, from coordinate 7,566,329 downwards.
AATACATGCTTACCTTTTTACACCCTGCCTAAAAAAATACAGAATAACACCCAGAAAAGTACTTACTGTCAACGTCTAATGCGACGCGAAACAAAAATTTCGAAACTATTTAAAAAAAATTTGGCATCCTTACTAAAACCCGTGCAAAGCTGGGACGGGCTGCTATCTATAATAAGTGGATAACGTTGAATATAAGGCTAGCAACATTCACGACTCAGTTATTTGGAAAATCTTTCATCCATTTCATTTGTACAGTCGGCTGGTTCACATCGAAAATAACCGGTATAGCGATTGGTGCGTGTTTAGAGTTGATTTGTTTATTTGATTCTTTACTGAGTTTATTTTAGATAACAAAGTGCCACATAATGTTTGTAGGTGTAAAAACTTATTAAAATTTAACAGCTAACGTCCGCTTTCATTGTTTTTCTTTATCACTTATGTAACTGTTTTTTGAATTCAAATTTTTACATAAAACAAACCAGTACTATGATGCAGAGGAATAAAATAAAAGGTACAGTCTCGACTATTTCCAGGCACGGTAGATACCTCTTTAAAAAGTTTAGTGCCAATTTAGGTTCTTTGATGATATTTAAAAGGAGTAGTCAGAGGTAGGACCAAATATTATGCAGAGAAACAGTTTTTTTCTTATATGACTTGGTGATATAACAAGTAGATGACCAACCTGATGCTACGTGGTACCATTACCTATAGCAAAGCATTGCCTTGCAACCCTCACGAACGTGTTCTATGATTTATTCATAAATTCAGTATTTTATTTATTTAACAAAATCCACAGCTCATACAACATAATTATAAAATGTTTAATACTTAGATACATGAAAAGTCCAGTTTAACATCATGGAAATGATAAAATTTAGCTAAAACGGTGATGGGTATGATTGTGTTAGGACGGACTAAGGTTCTAAATACTATTTACTTCTTGAAATTAATTGTTTTGAAATAGTCGTTTTTACATTACTTGTAAATCTGTTATTAGCTTTAAATATAATACCATAAAGCTTTATGGTATACCATATACCATAACAGATTTACAAGTAATATAAAAACTTACATGATGTATATATACTATCATGCAACTTTTTTTTATGCTTCCACTGGTTGAATAAACATATGACCCACCTGATGTTAAACGGCAATATAAAAACGACTATTACTAAACAATTCATTAAAAGAAGTAAACAGTATTTAGAACCTAGTACGTCCTAACACAATCATACCCACCACCGTTTTGACTAAAATTTATCATCTCCATGATGTTGAACTGGACTTTTTATGTGCCAGTAAATTTTATATGACACTCATACCCTTTTAACTGCAACACATTAAGGTAAGCATAGTAATGGCTTTATGATTCTGTAATAGCGTGTTCTGCAAATTTTATTATGAATTTCAAATTGCGCTCTTAGTGATGGATTGGTTTAGTAGTAATAGGGCTTTTTCGAAGGGCTCGTCGGAAATATTACCACTGTGGAGGTATCATCATCAGCCTGTAGAAGTCCACTGCTGGACATAGGCCTCCCCCACACGTTTCCAGGAAGAACGATTTTGAGGCCTTTCCAACCATCGACTTCCCGCGGTCCTAACAATGTCGTCAGTCCTACGCTTCGTCTTTCGGTTCGTGGTCGCCATTCGAGAACCTTTATTCCCCAACGGTTATCGGTTCTACGAGCTACTACTGTGGAGGTATACATATCCATAATGCTTCCTGGATGCAATTAGCCTGAGCCTACTTGGTTATGCGATGTTCGCACGTTAGCCTGCCTAGCCTAACCTACTCTGCCTACCTACTACTGATACCTACCACTGTTCCTAGCTAAGAGTTTCCTTGAGGGTACGAAGTAAAAACGCGATTACTAACTGAACTGTAATTACATAAATTAGCATATATCTATTTTATATTACATATACCTATTTCTACCGGTAAGCAGTGTGTTTTAGTTTGAAGGGGACCGATGAAATTACGTGAGCCGTGGTGGTCTCAGTTTAGAACAGGATCCCCGTTACCCCAGTGCGAGACTGAAACGACTCTACGCTGATAGATAATCACTGCGTACGGTCTAGCCAAACGGTCAGCGTAACTGTGAAACTTGAAAATGACTTTGATATTATTTTATACGTCTACCAATAAATACAAGTTGTGCTTTATCGAAGTGGCGCGTTAAAATATTGACCTATTTGACACGCAAAATACAAAAAGCAATTTCTATCCCGATTCCATTTTATGGGCCGTATTGTAAAGCACAGTCGGTGACTGGAAGAAAGCCAAGTTGCCGAACGGTGCGGGACGTTACTTCCTATGTGTTTCGCTCCAATAGAATTAACAATTTCCTATGCGATCTCTCTAACAGTGGAAGGTTGCTTTCAGTGAATTTGTAAATTCTTTATCTATCTTTTGTTTCAGGCTCTAGTCCAGAAATGTTTATTGACGAAAGGATTTTGGAAAGATTGACGTGTATTGCAGATATTAGAGTAGAATGTTACATACGTACATATTTACGCAGATTATATATAGGTACCTATTGTGTTTGTATGCTATAGCTACTTATATACATAATACCGGTTTTATCAACGTGCCGTGGCCCGCCGATACCCTTCATAATTCTTGATAAAACATGTCGGGATTCTCCGCACTTGAAATTTTACCAATTACAATTTAAATGGAAAAAATTGTACTCAGAATTACACAACTTCCTGTAGCCTGAATATTATAATAAAACCAGAAGCAGGCAGGTTTTAATTAATTAAAGATAAAAACCCAAGTAATGGCGTATTTACATTCATAAAATGAGAAGTCTTAATCATGCCTTAATTAATTCTTACGAGTCATAAAAGCCTAATTTTCCATCGGTTCTTGGTAAACAAGAGGGCGCAGATTAAATATTAATTAGTACAGAACATTTTCCCAAGAAAATGTGTAGGTTGGTGATTAATTACATATTCTACAAATAGTAACATTGTGGTAGCTGTAATAAATTACATGAGTATCTTGTTATAAAATAGATTGTGAACGTAATTTATTTTTATTTTATGTTAAGAAATTATGGAACTCAGAGGGTCCACTTAACATTGAATGACTACCTCGGTCAATAACGATTGCATTTCACCGAAGACCAATGTAATCTACGACCCACGAAAGCGACAAACTAGCATGTCGCCGTTGTCAGAACTGGTTTCTTTAAGATGTTTTTCTACACTTTTTGAGAGCACTGGGTATTTGCACATTAACTTTCGTCAAGGAAAATGTTGACTTTTGAATCAGAAGGCGTTTTTACACAACATCATCTAGCTCCAAATTACGTATAGCTTATTCTATGGGAACCAGATGATTGATAGAATACTTACAAACGTTTTTTTTTTATAAAAAATACTTAGAATACAATATAACATCCAGACAAAGAACAAACATCTATGTTCGTCACGCAAATGTTTGTCCTCGGTGGGGATGGAACCCAAAACCTACAGCACAAAAGGTAGAGCTACTACTATACTAACTGAGCTGTGAGGCCAGTCAAATATTGTTCAGTCAAAATATTGTGCTTAAAAGCAGCTGTAAGGTATATAATATAAGGTTCTCAATGATCCATCAATTTCAAAACGTGTAGATATTGTGTGTACTTTAGGTCATATACCTAAAGTTGAAGCTTAAACGTCACTGATTCTGAAGATGTTTGTTATCTAAGAGGTCGAGATAAAGTCTTGGACATAAGCCAACCACCTCACGTTGTCAAGAAACGGCAAACTTCGTTTAATTTTGCTGGCAATTGACAAATTTTGAAGGAAAATTAATTTAAGGTCCTAACGAACCCGGCTGTTGTTTGAGACTTTGGAGTTTTAAGACTTTAGCGGGATTGAAACGCCAAGGCCTTTGTGCCCTAATTTTACAGGATATTACTCTAATCTAAAGCATTGTGCCCGAGTTAGCATCGCGCGGCATAAACGTGGCCCGCCGATTGTCGGTCTGAGAAACTGACCTCAAGGAGGATGCATTCAATTAACCAATAGAATCACCGAGATTGTGTGATATCATTTCACTGGGCATAGAGAGTTGAATTTAAGTATAATATTGATCATCATTATTAGCTCGAAGAAACTCATCGCTGGATCATAACTCATAAACTTCCCCTGTGTGCTATCTACTTTCCAGGAAGAACGATTTTGAGCCTTTCCACCCTGTGACTTCCCGTGATCCTAACAATGTCGTCAGTACCCAGTGTGTGGAGCACCCTAGGCATCGTCTTCCGATACGTGGTCTTCATTCCAGAGCTTGTATTCCACAGTGGATGTTAGTTCTGTGAGTTATATGGTCTGACCAATGCCACTGTGAGCTATGTGGGTAAACTTGATTCTTCGGGTAAGTTCAACTATTGGCTTTCATACAATGTTGAACAAAAGAGGGAGATGGGTTTACCTGAGCTCCGCATCGTCTATCCTTCTCCCACTACCCACGCGTTTTATGTGCATGTGAGTGTTGTGCGGCGGTGACACAGCGTGTCCTTTGTAAACATTGAGTGTGATATATGTTAGATTATCTATATAGGTACTGCGTTGCTATAGTTTCAGGTTAGATGGCGTAATGAAAATACCTCCAAATGAAAAGAATCTTTGCCCTGCCTGCCTGACTGATATATAGACTACGGACACTTTTTTCATAGCTCTGCTCATAAAGGGTATATTTGTCATGTCTTTAAAATCGAACCCGCAACCTCTTGCGTCACAGGCGGACATGTGCCCGCCGCGCCACATCACTACCGTATCATCATATCATATCGACATCGTTTCATCGTATCGGTTGAGATAGTTGTTCTACTTTAGTAGACATTGGTCCTTAGTCCTTCAAAATCACGAATAGCACGCCCGCGGCTCAGGGATGTAATCCCCATTTCCGCTAATGCAGCAAAAAGATGGAATTCTGAAAACGAATTTTTTTGGGTCAATTTGCGTCCGTCAGTTTAAATATTTTTCGCTTCATCTGTTGAATAATGAACTTGGTGTTCATAAACGAGTAGGTAAGTGCAGAATTAGTTTGCATGGACCCATATGCAGCTAAACCACAATGGCGTACATCGAAGTAAAGTATTTTAAATTAATCGAAGATTTTTATATACGAACTGCTTACTGGTAAAACAAGCATGGCCCATCTAATGCAGATCTAATGTTATGTGAAATCATAAACTATGGCAAAACATGTCACATTCGTTAGAAACGTAACCTACGATACACTGACTAGCGTCCACCAACCTGAGGAATACAGGTGTTAAGCTTCACGTGCCTGTTATCACCGGCAACCCATACCCGAAATAGCAACGTTGCTTGGCAGCAGAAATAGGCCCTTCACTGTTTACTTTACTAAAGAGCTTTACTTTACTACTAAAAATACTACCATGTTTTATTTATCTTAACTAATTTGTATTAATTTGCCGCATCATGCTCTAATTAACAACGCTTGGAGAAAAAGTCAGCATTTTTGCCAAATCAAACGTATAGTAAGTTATGTCACCCAATAAGCAAGGACAAAAACAACAACGGTAAAGCCAAGCAACCATATTCTATGCTAAATTATGTACGCAATCATAAAAAACTCTAGACATTACCCTGTAGGAGAAAACAAGTCTGTTCCTCTATCGCAATATCGTACATCATAAAAGCAAGTCGTATAATCCGAATATTCTCACTCTCAATCAGCCATCGGTAGTTTATCTCGTTACCCGCTCGGATGAACTCAATACGATGTGGATGTCCGCGCAATTTTATACGTCGGCTATTATCGTACCTACCTACAGTCTAGCATTTGACCTGTGACCCCTTGATTTTGAATTGGAACACAGCGCTGGATATTAATATCAACTTTTATAGACTGTTTCGTTTGAATCTAAAACCTAGGCCCTTCTATTTACATATTGACCTAGAATAAATATTTTATCTACAAGACTTAACATCCATTAAATTTTAGATGGTATATACAATGTTAGTTATTTAAAATCAGTACACGAGTATTATTATATTATAATAGTGTGGTCCAAGAATAGGTACCGTGAACGTACAGTTTTTTTAGGGTTCTGTACCCAAAGGGTAAAACGGGACTCTTTCACAAAGACTCCGTTGTCTATATAAATAAATAATAACTAATGCTGGACAATCCACACAGCATCATCTAGCCCCAAGCTAAGCAGAGCTTGGGTACTAGATGACTGATATACTTAATGCAATACAATATTACATACATAGATATTTTTTATTATACATAGAAAATACCCAGAACCACCGGAATCAATATTTGCAGATCGTACAAACATTTATCCCAAGGCGGGAATCGAACCCGCAACATCCTGCGTCGCAGGCACTCGCCCGCCGCGCCACATCGGTCTGTACACATAAATTATGTCTGTTTGTTTGTCTGTCTGTTCATTTGTCAACTTAAATTGCAAACTTTAATTTTTGATACGTCGGTGTTACATCATTAGGGTTCTGAAGTATTACGTTTTGTAATTTTAGGGATTTTGAACATCGGCATTTTAACGGTAGTAGATATTTTAATTTCATATGTGCTAATACGTAGGTACTTGTTTTACTACTTATCGTACGTAGCGTACTGCAAGATGAAATTACCTACTTTCACTTCACAATATTTTTTGTGAATTTAGCTTTATATTATTCAATCGTGAATTCGTGAATATGTGGTTTATAAAAGAACACCACTTTGAACCTTATTAATATTTATTCATCGCATTTCCGGATCGAATCAGGGTATCTACTCCGAAAACGATACATGAAGATTCGTATTGATGTTTTGAGATATGCAGCGTGGTATATGGCTCTTTTTCTACATATTGCTTCCTGGTAGGAGCAATAAGTAGAAAAAAAGCTGTGTCCTTACCATGAACTCTTAAAGTAGGTACAATTATAAACCTAAAAAAAACCGGCCAAGTGTGAGTCAGACTCGCACACGGTTCCATATATCTATAATAAAAACGGTGAGAGCCCCCTTAAATATTTATTTTAAATTGTATTTTAGTATTTATTAATATAACGGCAACAGAAATACATCATGTGTAAAAATTTCAACTATCTAACTATCATGGTTCATGAGGTACAGCCTGGTGACAGACGGACAAACAGACAAACAGACAGCGAAGTCTTAGTAATAGGATCCCGTTTTACCCTTAGGGTACGGAACCCTAAAAACGAAACCAAAATTGCCGTTATTATCATGCCTGACAGATAGTATTGTTTTCCATTCTTGCGTGTACTAAGTAACGGATTTGAGATTTGTACGAAGATTCAAATCTGTTGGGGTCTGTTCGGGCCTGTTCGAACTGAGTTCACTATCGAGCTTACGGTTACTCCTCTGCTCCGAAGTGTAGTTCAAAATCGAGAAACGTATTTTTCGAAGGCGCAGATACCATGTTCCATGTGAAAGCCTTTACTTTGAATGCCGCAAAGCAGGGTATGCAAGTTTATAATGAAGTAACCCTACATAAGTACATGCAGATACAAATGTTACAAAATAATCTAAATTTGTTAATTTCATAACTTTGTAAGCATCACCTTTTGTCATGCAGCTGACTGTACATTACTGTGTATATTTCAGTTTAAAATCAGCTGACAATAAAAAAATTAAACAAGTGAAAACACAATGTTTTACACGCATGAGTGAGAAGCAAACACGGTAAAATGAGAACAAAAAAATAAAAGGACGAAGCACGTAGGTACTGGAAAAAAATGGCGTAATCACATTCTCTTACCAACATTATAACCACAACGTAGACATACCGTAAGCGCGCATTAGCGATTATCCTCGCTTTATTTCTTTACGGCGGATTATATGACATTTATCCAACATTTTTGTGATCCTTGCTTATAAACAAACTCCATTGTACATTCAGATTATGCGTAACTAAACGAAAATCAATGACATGTTATTTTAGTAATTAGGTAAGTACTTATTTTATACTGAGAGTTTAATTTTAAGCTTTTTTCATTTTATTTTATTTTATAAATGTGATTAAAACAATATATTGAAGCTAGATTTTTTTTTCCTTTCCACTGACGATATATAATCAAGTTCTTTAGCAGTCATGATAGATCAAGCCTGTGTTACAGCTAAGATTCCTCCTGTAACTAATTGAATTTTGACACAACAAAAAAACCAACACAAATTACAGATTGCTTAGGTACCTACCAACACGTACAACAAAAATGCATCGCACTATTAGACCGCTACAATAGGTACTAAAATACTTTATTGCCGAGTTTAGTCACCAATTTACCTAATACTGAGTTATGTTTGTAGGATGATAATTTATGAATTCTTTGTGTAACATAATACACGTAGTCCATATAAGTATATAATGTATTTTTAGTCAGTAAAGAAGCATAATAACCAGCGTGAAGAGACATTGCCCACTCGACTCTGCAGGGACGCTACTGTGTTCCCGGATGTCAAATTAAGACCAATCAGTGCTTTATTTCTTGCTAAATATGTCATGCGTGTAATTGGTATAAAGGCTGAAGTTGACTGCGTCCTGTATTTACTAACGGTAGTTAGTGGTAGTAGTGGCCGGAAATTTGGTTTGGTTAAAACACATTGTTTGAACTTTGGGTTTGCGTTCAAGTTTTCACTTTTCACAAGTTTTACTTTTAATAGAACAGAATTATCACTAAGACTAGGTACTATGAAAGAGACTTTAAATCTCCTCTTTCTGCTTCTTATTTTACGTTTGAACGATCTCTATGATACAATTTTATTGATTGGACACTGTACAAAACTACTGAAGATTGCTCGAACAAACACTGTCATCGAAAACGCGTATAATGTGCTAAAAAAAACAACCTTTTTTTATCTGTGGCACAAGCGACCAAAATGAAAAGGATCTGTGCTACTTTAGACATTTTAAAACCATGGCCATTTTTCATTGTATCGCCAGCCATATAACAATGTCGAACGGGTTACATTTTCTACGAGCTTCGGCCACGAGTAGTATATCATTAATAACATCGTAACTTAGATGCATAATGTCGTTGACTATTTAGTGTTACGAGAGGGGAGGGATGACGTCATCTTAGCAGCCGGTCAGCGGACCCTACGTTTGGTTTATAGGTTGTATGATCATAAATCCAACGCCATGTTATTGAAGGGCGAGGGATGAAGTATAATTCGTTATTATGATAAGGGGAACCTACCGACCCCACGAATAAGCTTCTAAATTATGAATGTTTTCAAGCGTGGCAACACCCGGAGTTTCACTGGATTATTTGGGAAATCATACACATTATATTAAATATAAGTGTTTTGTTTTTCCAAAACTGGATCGTAGTACTAAATATGTTCAAATGAGTTCAAAGTGATTTTATTGAAAAAAAAAAAACGGAATTGGTGGCGGCTGCTACAAGACAGAAAAAAAGAAGATAATGAATAGTTAATTAATTGTTATACTCTATATCTATATCAATTATAAGAATATTTGTCCTGACTAACTAACTGACATATAGACAACGTACAGCCTAAACCACTGGTCGTAGAGACTTGACATTTTCAAAGTATATTTGTTTTGGTGCGTAAAAGTGTATACTAAGAAATGAATTCCCATAATTCAACCCCTAAATGGGTACAGCGGGGGTTGAAGTTTGTATGAAAATAACATCACGGACGAAGTCGCGTGCGTCTTGCTATTTATTAACAAAAATAATGTATTGAGTGAGCTGTAGATATGTAATGGTTAAACAAAAGAACATAGGCATTACATTTTTCTTACTTAGATTGATATAGATATAGACACTATAGACAGCGTTAGGTATATTTGGATGAAAAGTAAAGTATGTTTGTATTGGTATAAAACAACAGTATTCCATGAAAGACGATGACCGAGAAATGTAATATTATGATGAGTACCAAAAATAGTTTTACAATAAAAAAACAATAAGTTTTGTTTTCCTCGTAATAATATTCCAAAGTAAATAATATTTAGAGTTCCGTACTCCCGTATTCAAGTAAGTAAACTCCTTATTACAAGTAAGCACAACTGTTTCAGTCGTAAAGTCTTGCGTTTGGCTTTAGTAAACAGATAAAATAGCAGTGGTCTTATGTTTATTTACGGCTCCGTCAAACTAAACTACTACGGAACCCAAAACATATCCTAGTCTGGTACGACCTGAGGAATTTTTACTGTTATTTTTTTATATTTTCGTAGGTATATGTCAAAGGTTCTAGAAAACCATCAAAATTTACTTACCACACAACGCAATCAGCGATAAAAGCTTCATTTTTACAGTTTTCATCGTTTCCCTCATTTGCATAACATTTTTTACAATCCACCTCTAGTTAGTCACATCACTCAACTGTTTTACAAACACACTTTATATGTTCAGATTAGAACACATCAACACAATCCAACATTTTCAAAAGAATTCAAAATAAGAACGAAAAAAAAAGAAATAGCGCTTTCTTTTTTAGCAAAGTTTTCAGTTGCCAGAGACAACTCACTGAACGTGCGTTCGTATTTCAAATACGAATATGATGAACTACGCGTGTTCTCTTTGCAAAGGTCGGCCGCTTTCTGTCCTTGGGTTTCCCGCTAGGGAGAGTTAGTCATGCGCACTAGAACTCCCCTTTTAAAGGGTCCCTAAGTGGATTAAGTTTTTAAACTTTGACAATTGATAAAATGAGATAGAGTTTGTTTAGGTGGATTCACTAAGAGCAAAGTTTTCTCATTTCCTTCTGATTGCCATAGATTAAGTATTTAAGCTCAAAATTTGCCTGATGTGCCTCTGACTACACCGTTATACATTCCTAGGTAGCTTAATTAAGGCTTTAGCTCTCTATAGAGCCTGTTTTTCTCATTTGTACAAGAAAAATAAACTAAGCTTGATTAATGTAAATAATTATACTGAACGAAAGACTGCTCTTTGTTATTTTATGCTATTGCTGTTTATCTTTGCTTATTATTTTCTGTCTGATACAATAAAAAAATATTATTATTTCGTTCAAACCTTTGCGTGAAATAAACGATGTACGTCACTGTAATCGTTCCTAATTTCCAGATGTGTCACTTTTTTGAAATGTAAGACATAAATTTGTGAGATGCCTTGTGCTTCGTATATCCACGTACATCACCACCTTTTATATTATATCTAAAGGTTTTCTGTCATCTTAAAAAGCAACAGCTTTTTCATTTTACTATTTTTCTGATGTGTTTTTAAGTTGTGCTATGTAATTTAAGTGGTATTTTATACAACAATACTCGAGGCCTAACACAAGTGTAAGTAGTTGAAATGAGAGTGTAGCATGTGGCATCCTGATTTGAACAAAATGGTTTCTCTCAGGTTTTGAAGAGGAACCCTATCTTTTTCTTCAAAACCTTACTTATTTTACTGACTCGATTTGCCTAAAACAATTTATTTTTATCAACTTGACATTAGCCAAATTGCCTGTCAAATGACGGACAGGTGAGCACCGGTGGCTTAGTGGGAGTGACCCCGTCTTCTGATCCTAAGGTCGTCGTCGTTCCAGGTTGAAGGGTGGGTGTCGATGACGGTAGAATTGCAGGCACTTGAGGTTAAACACCTGTACGCCTCAGGTTGATGGACACAAAGCAGTGCATAGTAGGGCACATTTTTAACAAGCGTGACCTGTGATGTGTGTGACTGATGCTTTGTCATAGATTATAGTAGTAGTATAGCTCTCAGTGAAGAGCTCGTCCGGGTAAGTACTACCACCATGCCCATTTCTGACGCCAAGCAGCTTCCTGTGTTCCGGCTTGAAGGGTGCGGGTGCCGGTGTAATTACAGGCACATGAGGCTTAACACCTAGTTTACCTCAGGTTGATCTGACGCAGAGTAGTGCGAAGCACGTTTATAACGAGCGTTGGGCCATTGTCTTGTTCTATCAGTAAGTAGTATAAAGAAAAGCAGAGTTGAAGTTTGTATCGAAAAAAGCTCTACACGTTCTAAGTCGCGCGGGATTACTTTAGTTTCTTTAGATAGAAAAACATAGTTTGTAATTGCGTAGTAACTGTGGATGACACGGAGTTTGAGTAGTTTGTCGAAATTTGACTGTCATACCTTCGTCAGTTTTGCATTTCTTTTCTAGTAAAATAATGTCTCATGACAATGATTTTAGTGAATACAAAAACTTTTTCCCAGTTCTACCGCCAAGCAGCTTGCTATGTTTTAAGGGTGTGGGTGCCGGTAAAATTATAGGTACATGAAGCCTAACACCTGTATGCCTCAAGTTGATGGACGCAGAGAAGAGCACTGCTTATTCTACCAGCAATCACTTAAAAAATACTAAACATTCTTTGCTAAGATGAATCACAGGAGTAAAATTCGCTTAGCGCGTTTTCTTTTCGGCGGTCTAATTACATTGTAAGCTCAATGACCATCTAAGTGTAAACTCAATGACCTCGGCCTCGAGCTATTCTGCGAGCCGTCTTATCATCTAGAGTGCCACCGAGGACAAAGGTTACATATCATACACCTGCTCGCGGTTCACATATCTGGCGCCATCGTGGTACGCGCTGTGTTCAGCTACAAATCGGAAAAAGATCCTAACTCAACAGAACATTGCCCTACGAGTCTGCACAGGAGCGGGGCGTTACATTAGGATGACGTCATCGCTCAAGATGGCCAGTGTTGAGGAGTATGTGCAAATGTCTGCGCGACGAATGTTCAAATGCCACCACGCCCACCTCAACGGCATTGCTCCGCTGCACGCGCGACCACCTGAAAGACGTACTCCGTGACGAACACTGCCCCGCGAGCTCCTATACTCACCCGACCTTAGTAAGGGGAAGTTGGGAATAGCCTTAAACAATTCACCGTAAGCCACGAAGGCCAACAAAAAAACCACTGATCGTAGAGATTTGACATTTTCAGGGTATATTCTTCTTGGTGCATAGAGGTGTAGGTACTAAGAAAGAAATTCCCAAAATTCAACCCCTAAACGGATATAGCGAGGGTCAAAGTTTGTATGAAAATAACGTCATACATACTAAGTTACGCGCGTTTTTCTAGTAGTCTAGTAGTAGTATATTTCTTCAAATTACACATCATAGGTAATTGTTTTGTTTGCTCAAAAGAAATGGACTTCGGAACTCTAAAAAATGATCACCACAACTTTGAAAAGTAACCAATACTTGTGAGTAGTTGTGAAACTATCAAACTATAATATTTCCTGCGGAGAAAACAATGGAAGGGTAAAAAATTGGCATCTTCAAGTTTCGAAAGAGACAAACACCCGAGAAGTAGGGTGTAATTTATTCCTCGTACGTCATCTTTTGCCGCCCCAAGGGTTGAAGATTCTTGCGAACCTAGATCTAGATAAACTTTGAACACTTTCTTTTATTATACTTTGATAACAAACAGTAAGAAAGTTCTGGTGGCGTAGTAGGTGCGAACCTGCCTTTTCTTTATCTTAGGACAAGAACAAACAAAAACAGAAAAATCCGGATTTGAACTACTTTTTTTATGCTATTGCTGCTAGTGGAACAAGCATATGGCCTGATGTTAAGTGGTAACCATCACCTATAACAAAGCATTATATTTTAGGTCACTCACGACAGGTACGAGCCCTACGATGCACTACCTAATATGTTTGCATGTCCAATGTCCAAAATCAAACTCAAAAAGCCAGGATGAACGGTTTTGAGCTTTTTCCATCCACCGACTTCCCGAGGGATTACTTATATTAAAGCAGTAGCTGACCCGTGCCCAGGTAAAAATTTTTACTTTTTATTTTTCGAATTAATATAGCCTAATATGACACTCACAAATAACGTGGCTTTCTATTGGCAAAATAATTTTCAAAATCGGTTCAGTAGACTCAAATATTACCTCCTACAACCTCACAAGCGCACAAACTTTACCTGTTTAGAATTAGTGAGCATATAAGTATTAGTATAGATTTTAAAACTAGACTTGTGATCAAGCAATAACAGGCGAGGAACATACGGCTTGGTCCTTGCCGTTTTTTTTATCACTATTGTTTTTTTGTATAGAAATTAGCTAAATAAGTTCATGTCCAATCTATCATACAGCAGATATACGAATTAATCAATTGTCTATAATATTCGGTGGAAAAACGCAGCCTTGTAATCTCGGAATATGAATGCACGCTTTTCAACCTACATTAGCACTCACCGGGAAAGTTTATAAAGCAATTTGAGTTCTCGCATTGTGTGGGAGAAGTTTTGCTAATTTACCTTTCATAATAATAAACCTTGAACGAACGAAATTAAAGGGAAAAGTAAATTAAAGAAACCTTTTTGGTGAGTGTCACCAACATATTTAAATTTAGGTAGGTACTCGTATTTTTTATTTGACCTTAAATTATAATGATCTTGTTCCGAATACAATCATCCTCATAATTACACAGTAACATGGAATGGAAATGTTAATATGGGTATGATTTTGAACACTTTAGCTATGTCAAGCTTGAAAAAAGGAGAGTTAGTGTCGTATAGTTTCCCTTTTTGAAGATTAAACAGGTTTGAGCATCGCCAAAACCATCATGATAGTTCGTTCACCATCCCCATTTGGTCAGTGTTATTGGGGGCTGAGATGAGACTGTAAACAAACTTACATTCTATTAATGATATTGCTAGTTGAAAAGTAAAAAAAATATAGTAGACTTAAGAGATGAAACGATCATTTATATTGTATAAAATAATTACGCAATGGTTGGTTGAACAAAAGTTTGATCAAGTTATTGTAGCATATTTTTTATTACACCGTGTAGAACCTGTAACATTGTGCAATATTTTTTGTCTATGTTTAGACTTGTCATGATTGCATGCGTGCATGACAAAATAGCAAAGTATTCCATTAAACTTATACCTAAGAAAGTTCATCATCGAATGCAATCTATCTATGCTATTTTTGTCCTGACTACAGATAAATCTTGGTCGAACATAAATTTTTAGGCACTAAGCAAGCCTCGGCTCTAGTCTTCCTCACGCAAAAACACAACGTTTTATGAGCTTTTTGTCATGACGTCAATATAATTGATCGTTAAAGTGAAAGGGGTGGTTCAATTACTTTGGGAAAACTTATTGTGTTAGTCTAGGGCCCGCCCAAGCTATCGCAACGTCACGTGGTATATTATCAACGTATAATAAATGCGTTGATAAATGTAAAAACTACTAATGAACATGGTGAAGGCCCAGTAAGTGAAAATTTGTAGCCTCCGCCTACATTCATGAGAGGCATAGACCACGTGATTTTATAATATATGTATAGGTATATACCTTAAGTGGTTAAGTGGTTTACTCTTTTTAAAACTATTCTATCAAAAGTTAAAAACACAAATGATACAATGTAGGTGCGGTAGCTGGTCAATAAATTACGTCATTCCGGGAATAGACGTAACACGTGACGTCAAGTCTAATGAAGAAAGGGGAGCAAGTTACGTCCACCCTAAGTAAATTGATTGAAATATGCTTCAATAACGGGAAAGTTAATATACTCGTACCTTAGTTGGACCTCGCATCGCATTTATTAAGTTTATATAAGCCAGTGCCCAACTACGGCGATAGGAGTTTTAAGACTACTCTAGGGCCTCCGTCTAACAGAACGGGCACTGACAACTCGTGTTGACAGCGCTAGAAAACGCTGAGACCCAATCCTCGTAACAAAATATCGTCAAATTTAAGTTTCAATCGTGTCAATCTCCAAATTACCCGCCGTTAAGGCGGCCCGTTGTACTCAATATTTATGGTTATTTCTGCCATGTTTTTTATTTTGTGAACAATAAAGAGTTAATCTATCTATCTATTTATTTATTAAGCACGATAGCAGCGGCAATTTTGGTGTCGTTTTTGACAGTTTGCAATCGTGCTTGAAGAGCTCACTGTAAAGGGCTGGTGACCTCAGACCACTATAAACCCGGCTACGACTCGTAGTATTTATTTCTATTTTATGACCCGTCCTTGAACTATCTGAATTCAGAATGCTTGTTCGGAATTGATAACGGTATAAACGAAAAGCCGGTATAAACAAGCGAAGCTCGAAATCCGCTAAACCAAATGTAACTAGATGTATCGAACAAACACCCCTTTGGTGATTTTATCGACCGTCAAAGTGCCTGTCGAGATCGAATCGAATTATTCGACGCTTGTTTGGTCGAAACGGTTGTGACAGGGAATGCCACTTTTAATTTTCGTGTCTCTAAACGATTGGACGTCGATTCTGTACTATTCGATCTCAACAGCGTTTGGAAGGTTTCCTGAGGACAAAATGTAATTGGTAATGAAAAGTTGAATACTTGAAGATACAGCTTCGCAATGACACTTATGGTCTTATTCATATTGATCGTTAAGAGGCACTACTAGTTAAAATGGCCGGTAAGTATGCTGCCATCCCTTTTTCTTGGGGCGAAAGTGACAGTAGGTAATAAGAATATTGCCTTTGTGACCAGTTTTCAACTTCGTTTGCCGTAGGTTTTGACGTGACAACGTCTAATAAATCGATGAACGCCGGCTGCACGCACGAAATGGTGTCCCGTTACGCTCACTGTAACCTATGATTGTAACGTTACGATCAGAGCGAAAGCGCTAAAAGAGCGAGCGAAAGGCACGATCGGCTTGCGGCGCATCTATCTCTCTTCCACTCGATTGGCCTATGCCAATCATGTCTTATTATGTTATCACGTCAAAATATCCCAATTTTCTTTTCGCAAAATTCATGGGTACACAAATAGTGCTATTACCTCTCACTACTATGAGTGCGAGTAAGAGGTAATGATTAGCGGCTCACTCGTACACTACATGTTATTTAAAGGGTTCTAACTACGTTATATTACCATCTGTGCTTATAAATAAATTGTATTTTTAGAATTTGCGAAAAACTCGTCTGTGATGATTTCCATCATAAACTCGGGTAAATAGAGGTTAGAGCAGCATAAAAAAGAATTGAAATAAGAGAGAGGACACTCAAGTCAGTCTATATCCTCTATTTGCCCCGAACACACATCTGTAACGTAGCTCAAGTAACGTAGCTGGTTACCTCAAAAAATAAGGCAAGTTGACAGTTTAGAAAGAAAAAATATGCTAAAACAAAATCATTTAAAGTTATGAAATGCAACTATCATATTGCCCGGGTATGTTTGAGAGAAACTTGAGACGGTACATCGAGCCTAATAAGGTTACTCCCGAACGCTTAGGGGTGGGAACCCCTCTGCAATTTTTTTATGGAACCGCTATTAGAGAAAAAAAACTGCTATTTCACACAACAGCTCAATACCTGCTTTGTTAAAAGTTCTGGAACAGAATAAGCAACATTGTACAAAAAGTTTTTTTTATATTGATAATACTTTCACTCCCCGAAGTTTTCGAGAGTAGACTTATTACACCCTATCTATACCGTGCCTGAGGATTAGAGTCGTATCTTTATTTCTGTCATTTTCATTATTTTTGAACAAAATCTGGGTGTATAATCTATTCCATAATATTTATCTATACTAATAATATAGAGAGGAAAGATTTTATTGCTTATTTGTTTTGAAACATTCTTTCATCGTTGGGAAGCTACATTATCGGGTATAATGTAGCTTCCCAACGATGAAAGAATGTTGTCATAGATTATATCATAATATTTGCAAAAAAAAATTAGAGATCATGACTAAAGCCCGTGTGAAGCCGGGACGGACTGCTAGTTTTTAAATAATTTAGTAAGTATGCCAGCTCTTTGAATAAAGCTGTGACTGTAAGGAGTAGAATCACGAGCGTAAGATATTTTGTCGGTTCGCAGCGGGCAACGTAATGACGTTTGAACACTGTTCCAGCTATCTCCCGGCATAGATTCATCCCAGGAGAAATTTCCAGCAGGATAACTTTGTGTAAAGCTTTTAATGTAGCGGTTATATGATAAAGTTATTAGTAACTTTGAATAAGTACCGACCGTGGCTTATATTTATATTTACCATTGAAAACATTACGTTCTGTAAATAAAAGTTTACTTTTATGAATAGAATTTTCTTATACGTTTCCAGGAAGAACGATTCTGAACCATATCCATCCACTGGAAAGTCCTTCGGGCCGCGGTGCGTCCTTTGTTTTTTTTAAACGACTTGCCGATAGAACTAGCAGCGGATGGATAGATTAAGTGGCTACTATCATCTATATCCAAGCATCGCGTCGCAGGTCACGTTCGTTAGGAGCATTTCCTACGATGTACTGCTCTGCGTCCATCAACCTGAGGCATTCAGGTGTTCAGCTTTACGGGCTTGTAATTTGACCAGCACCCACACCCTTCAAACCAGAATACAGCAACCGGCTTGGTGTCAAAAATGTGCATAGTGGTAGTTCTTTCCCAGACGAGCCTTTCACTTAGAGTTTTCACTAAGAGTTCATCCTGCCCATTGCCACTTCAAGTTACTGATTCCGAGAGCGATTTACGAGACCTTGGTTTTTCTACGGATTTACTCATTTTTCATCAATTATCATATTTCTGATATTGATACTGAATCTCTAAGTATATAAAAAGCATTTTAAAAAAGCTGTAAATTTACGAGTTAATCTATTATTTCTGCTATCGTGCTTAGAGTATAATAATAAATAAGGGTGGGTTAGCTGATTCTAAACATTAACTGGAACACAGCCAGTTTACATTATTTAAAGCTAATGCGCTTTTGAGCTAAATGAATAAAATACGGAAAAGTACGGAAGAGTTGAGAATTCTGCATTATCCTGTACATACTTTTTAAAACAACTTTTAACTTCCAATTTTTTAAAACTCAAGATAGTAAAAGTTTAATTTACAATTTCATTCTGTTAATTTTTTTTATACCTACCCTGTGCTCTGTGAATTTCATAAAACAAGTGTTCTAAAAATAGTTACAAGTAGATAGAAACAGGGTTCTTTCAAAGGATACTTGGAAACTTATACGGCATGGTATTTATATAAGTTTGTTTGATTCTGAGCAGTGAAACTCTAAAAAATCGCTGAAAACATTTAGAGCAATAATCTCCGCTTACATGCTCGTTTCCAAGACTCTTAAAAGTCCGCTGAAATACCGTATGCCTTTAAATCCGCAGTGGCTGTAAATGGTTGTAGTCATATTGTATGTTTGTTTCTTGTTTCCATTTAAGTCTGTTCCAAAGAGGTGCCCTATAATTCTTGGCGAGGCAGCTGCGGATTTCAGCGTTCTTAACATTTCCAGTAAATCTACTATCTTCTGTCTAAATACGGCGTTTACCCGCCGATTTTCCTACGTGGTGATTTGTTTTATGTTACGCCAATAGTCATTGTATCGCCAACTTCACGTTAAGTTTTTACGCTAGTAATGTGCCGACCCTTTTTTCTACCAATTTTGCCTCCAGCAAATGTTTTTGATTGTTGCGAATGTATTTTGTATTATCTACACATTTTACATAATTCTTTAAAAAGTTATGTTGATGCTGACATTTGTTTTTATAAGACTTACTGTTACTGATGAAACATGCATATGGCTCATACCACCGTACTTATATATACTTATAATACATTGTTACGCCCAAATACAGAACAAGCAGCTGTGTTCATCACAAAAAAGTTTATCCTGGAAACCGATCATACAGCATACAGCACAGAACTTAGAGAAACAGTGTGCAACGGCTGTCTGGTCTGCTTACCTAGTAAGTAGTAAGACAAGAAGGTATATAAACTGAGTAGTTGAAATTCTTTGCGGAATTAATTTATTTTATTTGGTATTAGTAAAAATATTCATGTGGTGCCTTTACAACATCAGCGTTTTCATCTGCAAGTCTCTCTTTATTACCTTCAAAATTGTTCCTATTAATTTCAACCAGTGTTTTCAAGAACCTATAGTAGCGTGCTGTTCGATCGCGTTCCTTTTTTGCGATAGTTTTATTGAACTCTGCCATGAACGCTCTATAAAGCTCGTCTGTTTTGGTTAAGTCATATAGGAATGTATCTTCAATGAATTTGCCGGTATTGTGATGTAGAAGATTCGCATCATGTGAATCTATGGTTTTGGTATGAGTTTTTGTATCATATCGACCTACGGGCTTAGTCAGAATGTCTGTAAAAAAATATGACAAAGATATTTAATATCTGATGAACTGACAATATTGTCGCAGAAATCAAAGGCTCAAAATCGTTCTGCCTAGAACCGTAAGTATAAGAAAGATCCATGTCTAGCTTGAATAGAGTTTGGGAAAGTCACTTGAGTTGTAAATTAATAGCTTATTATTAGCTTAATAGCTGATTTAAATTAAGATAGTTAAATGGAAGAAAAGAAAAACTTACATGGCTTCAAATTGATGGCATACCGTTCCTGTATTTCCTCCGGGTCTAGATCAGCATACATATTTACAACATATAACGAGGACTTATCAGTGGTCTTCTCGTTGAGAGCAGAAATTTTATTCAAATTGTTGATAAAGTTTGTTAAGCCACGTTGACTTGCCGCTTCATTTTTATAACGCCTATCGTGTTTCGTTTTGTAGTACTCAAACAACTTTGTACTATTTTCCTTAGTGTAGATTTCTGAATACGCGGAACCTACAATAAGAAGGATTGAGAAAAAAAACATTAGATACTTTATTGTCTGTGGTTCTGCGAACCGCGATGAAAAAATCAAATGCAGTTTTGTACAATGTCAATTTAGAATGACGTTTTGTGTGATGTATGAAATTGATTTTATGTGTGAAATGAAATGTTGCATTTTATTTGAAACGCCGTTTTTATCTATTCGGTGCTATTTTACAGTGATCTTAATCATTTAATTTGGTGGATCTGAAATCTCTACACAACTTTAATGTCGGCAAATATTTGATTAATACACCTATCAAATTTCAGTTTAATAAAAATGTCATCCCTCCTACAAATATGACCAGGATTTGCATTTAATCTAACATAAAAAGCCATCGTTGGTGCAAATTTATTAATCGTCTCATATTTTACAATCTCGTACTTCACAACCAATAATGTAAAAAACTGAATGTTACTTTTGCAGAAGTTCATGTTATTCGACCGTATATGCCTGAAAACTCTTTCATATTTTTTATATTCCCTTTCAAAAAGCGTCAAATTCAAAAATCACGGTTGATTTATTGCTAAAAATATCGGTACGCATGAATAAAAGACCGCAAAACGAATTGACGCCCAAAAAATTGCTGACTAATAAAAGCAGCGTAATTTTTTCAGAGGCTCGAATCGTTATCGTTTGATCTTGACCCACCCGCGTCGTGATTGTGTATCAAAAACCAATAGTCATCAAAACTGGATGGAAAAATTAATGCAGACCACGAAAATGATATATGTATATCACTTTCTGATGATTACATACTTCTTTAAAAACAACTCAGTTATTTTACCACACATACTTTTACTATTTAATCATAAATAAAAATATATAGGTATTGAAAAACATTCACACAACGACTGCCAGCCCCAAACTACAAACTAAGCAAAGCTTGTACTTAACAACCAGACAGAACAAATAGCTATGTACATCACAAACATGTTCTCGGTTGGGATCGAACCCACCACCTACATAAAGCAGGACTACCTACCAACTAAGTAGCTTTTGTATGAGGCCAATGAAACGCGACCACGTCTTAGTTCCATTTCCATAAGTTCCGTTTTGAGGCTTTGAAACACGATTTCGATTTATATTTAAGAGGGACATTAAACAATCCAATACCTGCGGTAGAAAAAAAGACAGTAGTATTTCTCTTAAAGCCTATTATAAAAAGAAAGCTATAAAAACATGTATTTATGACGGAACCTGCATAGTGACATAAAAAGTTTGAATGATTTCAAAAAAACGTGGACTTTTTGTAAAGTTACGTGGTTTTCCATTTTCACACGTTTTCAGCTCAAGGTGTCATGATCTTATTAAATTGCTTTTCGTATATAACCTAGCACCTCAGTATATTATGTAATACGTGACTTCGCAGGTAAGACACCATCTCAGCTAACGTTCTATCGTAAATTGATTTTCTTCGGGAAATATTGTAAATTTTTCATGCTAGCGTATAAACGATGTCAGCAAAACGTCAGTCGGCGTGGGATACGATGGGAGGTACAGGATAACGCAATGCAGAGGACCTTCACATAACTTTTTGTAAAATGTTGCAAAATATTCCCAACATTATTTTGAACGCACTTCTGACTATATTATATTTCAAATAAGAAATCGGATCTTTGTTAGTAATTATTGTTTAATGATTATTTGTTTTATCTCCTATAGAACTACGTTTAGTCAGTTTGTTGTCTATATATCAATCCATTTATTTTAATATAAAAATTAAACTAATTTTGCGTGTGAAAGACAACTCGCAAAGGGACATACAGAACCTATGTATGGGTCTGATTGGTACCTGTGTGTGCCTATCCATCTCCCCCACCCCCATTAGAACCTTTACATCTGAACGCTTTCGTGCTTCGGGTAGGTAAAACTATCGTTTCCGACTCAACACACCACACACAGGGTACGGGCCGGGCGCGGGTATATTCTGTTAAAATGTACAACAACACACAGAACACGTGCGCCGGTTGCGTATACGTTTAGTCTTTACCTTATTTATCAGCCGCACTCGTTCTCTGTGTGTTGCGCTTTGTAGTGGCTCTAGACGAGTGTCTAGACTAGATAATAATGGATACCAAAATTCTGTCACTAGATTTGAACATAGCAAATACGTACGAATTTACTACAAGAGCCTTTAAGATGTGGCACGCTGTAAAAACGCTGTGAACCATTCATCTTGCAATCTTAGATCTAAAGTTATTCTAGTGGCTCTCGGAAATCCAAAATTAATTGTATGGATTAAATAATGGATTGGTGAGGCTCTTGAAAAATTCTGCCGCTTAGTTTAATCTCCATAGATTGAAGGGGTAGTTATTAAAATGTTTGTTTGCCGGTTTATCTAAAGTATCAACTCATTGGTAAGAAGAATTCGTATCAAGTTTCTTATTACGTTACACATTTCTACGCAACTCTTTCTTTTGCGAACTAGTTATCATAGCATAGTAGTTAATAATTATTGCGTAATGCCAATGATAGCTTATAAAAATGAGACTATAGAATAACATAACGTAAACTCTATACAGTTCGTGGGGACGTTTGTAAATTCTACCAAAGTTTGTTCTCAGTGTTAATGGTATCAAAGAAATGGGTACCTACTTATAAATTATATAACTATCTAGAGGCAAAATCCCTAACAAAGTATGTGCATGCCTCCAGCTTCCTCATATGGAAAATGCAGATTCTGAAAATGCCAATATTTAGTTCATATTTAGTACCATCATAGATTACAACCATAATTTAGGTGCCAAAAAAACAACGACGCTACAAGCCTTTGAAGGTGTGTTAGCTGAAATAACATGCCACCAGCTTCCTCATTCAGTGTGGGCAAACGAGTGCTGATAGAGCTATAGAACAAACGCTAGCATTTAGTACCAGATGAGTGCACTAGGTAGCAAAATTTCCAAACCTGCAGCTAAAAAACTCTCGGAGTTATAAGACTTCATCAACGTGTAAGCTGACGTACCGTTATTTCAGCACGCACATGCTGGTTCTCTGAAACGGCTGCAGCTATAGGCACGGTTGATATCTCCAGATTCAGTGCATAATTGGTGCCAAAGGTACCAAATATTTGAGGCTTCTAGGTTCAAAACTCTTTGAACTACAGGCTTTTAGCAACGTGTAAGCTGGGGAAACGTTTCTCCAGCTGACACATGCTGGATCTCAGAAACGGTAAGAGATAGAGATTCGGTTGATATCTCCAAATGTCAATATGAATTAGTGCACTTGGCACCAAAATTTTGGAGTCTCTAGGACCAATAGTTACATCACAAGAAGCAAAAAACCATTTAACGGTCAACAAATTCAAACCAGTTTTCGCTTCTATAAAAGCGCGGCGTTGCCGCTCTGCACGCTACAATAGCGAGCGAACATTATGCTTGTTCTCTGTCTGTTTTTATATCTGTCTCTGGATACAACGTGTGTTGCCAGTTCAGTTTTAGTAGGTCGATAGTTTTATTCGAGTCTTGTCAGAACAGGTATTATAGGTACGAGGTACTACTAAATAGGTACTTTATTTTGTCTAGTTTAACCAAATAAAATAGGAACCTAATTAGGAAATTGGGTTTGTATGACCGATGTGACGCAGCGGCCTGTGACGCAGAAGTTTGCGGGTTCGATTCCCACCTTGGAATAAAATGTTTAAACGATCTGCAAATAATGAATCCGGGTGTTCTGGGTATTTTCTATGTTTAGTAAAAAATATGTATGTATTTTTGTAACGTCAGATTTGGAATTCAAAATGGCGGGTGCAAATGATGGTACAAAAAACTGACATGGGTGTCTTTTTCGACTAATTTGGGGGTGCTGATTACGAATATCTGGTCAAATTTGAAATTCAAAATGGCGGGTACAAAAATGGTACAAAAAACTGACATGGGTGTCTTTTTCGACTTATTTGGGGGTGCTGATTACGAATATCTGGTCAAATTTGAAATTAAAAATAGCGGGTACAAAAAATGGTACAAAAAACTGACATGGGTGTCTTTTTCGACTAATTTGGGGGTGCTGATTACGAATATCGGGTCAGATTTGAAATTCAAAATGGCGGATGCACATGATGATACAAAAAATTTATATGGGTGTCTTTTTCGACTAATTTGGGGGTGCTGATTACGAATATCTGGTCAAATTTGAAATTCAAAATGGCGGGTACAAAAATGGTACAAAAAACTGACATGGGTGTCTTTTTCGACTAATTTGGGGGTGCTGATTACGAATATCTGGTCAAATTTGAAATTCAAAATGGCGGGTACAAAAAATGGTACAAAAAACTGACATGGGTGTCTTTTTCGACTAATTTGGGGGTGCTGACTACGAATATCTGGTCAAATTTGAAATTCAAAATGGCGGGTACAAAAAATGGTACAAAAAACTGACATGGATGTCTTTTTCGACTAATTTGGGGGTGCTGATTACGAATATCGGGTCAGATTTGAAATTCAAAATGGCGGATGCACATGATGATACAAAAAATTTATATGGGTGTCTTTTTCGACTAATTTGGGGGTGCTGATTACGAATATCTGGTCAAATTTGAAATTCAAAATGGCGGGTACAAAAATGGTACAAAAAACTGACATGGGTGTCTTTTTCGACTAATTTGGGGGTGCTGATTACGAATATCTGGTCAAATTTGAAATTCAAAATGGCGGGTACAAAAATGGTACAAAAAACTGACATGGGTGTCTTTTTCGACTAATTTGGGGGTGCTGATTACGAATATCTGGTCAAATTTGAAATTCAAAATGGCGGGTACAAAAAATGGTACAAAAAACTGACATGGGTGTCTTTTTCGACTAATTTGGGGGTGCTGATTAGTAATATCTGGTCAAATTTGAAATTCAAAATGGCGGGTACAAAAATGGTACAAAAAACTGACATGGGTGTCTTTTTCGACTAATTTGGGGGTGCTGATTACGAATATCTGGTCAAATTTGAAATTCAAAATGGCGGGTACAAAAATGGTACAAAAAACTGACATGGGTGTCTTTTTCGACTAATTTGGGGGTGCTGATTACGAATATCTGGTCAAATTTGAAATTCAAAATGGCGGGTACAAAAAATGGTACAAAAAACTGACATGGGTGTCTTTTTCGACTAATTTGGGGGTGCTGATTACGAATATCTGGTCAAATTTGAAATTCAAAATGGCGGGTACAAAACTGGTACAAAAAACTGACATGGGTGTCTTTTTCGACTAATTTGGGGGTGCTGATTACGAATATCTGGTCAAATTTGAAATTCAAAATGGCGGGTACAAAAAATGGTACAAAAAACTGACATGGGTGTCTTTTTCGACTAATTTGGGGGTGCTGACTACGAATATCTGGTCAAATTTGAAATTCAAAATGGCGGGTACAAAAATGGTACAAAAAACTGACATGGGTGTCTTTTTCGACTAATTTGGGGGTGCTGATTACGAATATCTGGTCAAATTTGAAATTCAAAATGGCGGGTACAAAAAATGGTACAAAAAACTGACATGGGTGTCTTTTTCGACTAATTTGGGGGTGCTGACTACGAATATCTGGTCAAATATGAAATTCAAAATGGCGGGTACAAAAAATGGTACAAAAAACTGACATGGGTGTCTTTTTCGACTAATTTGGGGGTGCTGATTACGAATATCGGGTCAGATTTGAAATTCAAAATGGCGGATGCACATGATGATACAAAAAATTTATATGGGTGTCTTTTTCGACTAATTTGGGGGTGCTGATTACGAATATCTGGTCAAATTTGAAATTCAAAATGGCGGGTACAAAAATGGTACAAAAAACTGACATGGGTGTCTTTTTCGACTAATTTGGGGGTGCTGATTACGAATATCTGGTCAAATTTGAAATTCAAAATGGCGGGTACAAAAAATGGTACAAAAAACTGACATGGGTGTCTTTTTCGACTAATTTGGGGGTGCTGACTACGAATATCTGGTCAAATATAAAATTCAAAATGGCGGGTACAAAAAATGGTACAAAAAACTGACATGGGTGTCTTTTTCGACTAATTTGGGGGTGCTGATTACGAATATCGGGTCAGATTTGAAATTCAAAATGGCGGATGCACATGATGATACAAAAAATTTATATGGGTGTCTTTTTCGACTAATTTGGGGGTGCTGATTACGAATATCTGGTCAAATTTGAAATTCAAAATGGCGGGTACAAAAATGGTACAAAAAACTGACATGGGTGTCTTTTTCGACTAATTTGGGGGTGCTGATTACGAATATCTGGTCAAATTTGAAATTCAAAATGGCGGGTACAAAAAATGGTACAAAAAACTGACATGGGTGTCTTTTTCGACTAATTTGGGGGTGCTGATTACGAATATCTGGTCAAATTTGAAATTCAAAATGGCGGGTACAAAAATGGTACACAAAACTGACATGGGTGTCTTTTTCGACTAATTTGGGGGTGCTGATTACGAATATCTAGTCAGATTTGATACAAAAAATTGATATGGGTGTCTGACCACCCGCCACCATATTTGCACCTGCCATTTTGAATTCCAAATCTTACCAGATATTCGTAATCAGCACCCCCAAATTAGTCACAAAAGACACCCATGTCAGTTTTTTGTACCATCATGTGCACCCGCCATTTTGAATTTCAAATCTGACCAGATATTCGTAGTCAGCACCCCCAAATTAGTCGAAAAAGACACCCATGTCAGTTTTTTGTACCATCATGTGCACCCGCCATTTTGAATTTCAAATCTGACCCGATATTCGTAATCAGCACCCCCAAATTAGTCGAAAAAGACACCCATGTCAGTTTTTTGTACCAGTTTTGTACCCGCCATTTTGAATTTCAAATTTGACCAGATATTCGTAATCAGCACCCCCAAATTAGTCGAAAAAGACACCCATGTCAGTTTTTTGTACCATTTTTTGTACCCGCCATTTTGAATTTCAAATTTGACCAGATATTCGTAGTCAGCACCCCCAAATTAGTCGAAAAAGACACCCATGTCAGTTTTTTGTACCATTTTTTGTACCCGCCATTTTGAATTTCAAATTTGACCAGATATTCGTAATCAATACCCCCAAATTAGTCGAAAAAGACACCCATGTCAGTTTTTTGTACCATTTTTGTACCCGCCATTTTGAATTTCAAATTTGACCAGATATTCGTAATCAGCACCCCCAAATTAGTCGAAAAAGACACCCATGTCAGTTTTTTGTACCATTTTTGTACCCGCCATTTTGAATTTCAAATTTGACCAGATATTCGTAATCAGCACCCCCAAATTAGTCGAAAAAGACACCCATATAAATTTTTTGTATCATCATGTGCATCCGCCATTTTGAATTTCAAATCTGACCCGATATTCGTAATCAGCACCCCCAAATTAGTCGAAAAAGACACCCATGTCAGTTTTTTGTACCATTTTTTGTACCCGCCATTTTGAATTTCAAATTTGACCAGATATTCGTAGTCAGCACCCCCAAATTAGTCGAAAAAGACACCCATGTCAGTTTTTTGTACCATTTTTTGTACCCGCCATTTTGAATTTCAAATTTGACCAGATATTCGTAATCAGCACCCCCAAATTAGTCGAAAAAGACACCCATGTCAGTTTTTTGTACCATTTTTGTACCCGCCATTTTGAATTTCAAATTTGACCAGATATTCGTAATCAGCACCCCCAAATTAGTCGAAAAAGACACCCATATAAATTTTTTGTATCATCATGTGCATCCGCCATTTTGAATTTCAAATCTGACCCGATATTCGTAATCAGCACCCCCAAATTAGTCGAAAAAGACACCCATGTCAGTTTTTTGTACCATTTTTTGTACCCGCTATTTTTAATTTCAAATTTGACCAGATATTCGTAATCAGCACCCCCAAATAAGTCGAAAAAGACACCCATGTCAGTTTTTTGTACCATTTTTGTACCCGCCATTTTGAATTTCAAATTTGACCAGATATTCGTAATCAGCACCCCCAAATTAGTCGAAAAAGACACCCATGTCAGTTTTTTGTACCATCATTTGCACCCGCCATTTTGAATTCCAAATCTGACGTTACAAAAATACATACATATTTTTTACTAAACATAGAAAATACCCAGAACACCCGGATTCATTATTTACAGATCGTTTAAACATTTTATTCCAAGGTGGGAATCGAACCCGCAAACTTCTGCGTCACAGGCCGCTGCGTCACATCGGTCATACAAACCCAATTTCCTAATTAGGTTCCTATTTTATTTGGTTAAACTAGACAAAATAAAGTACCTATTTAGTAGTACCTCGTACCTATAATACCTGTTCTGACAAGACTCGAATAAAACTATCGACCTACTAAAACTGAACTGGCAACACACGTTGTATCCAGAGACAGATATAAAAACAGACAGAGAACAAGCATAATGTTCGCTCGCTATTGTAGCGTGCAGAGCGGCAACGCCGCGCTTTTATAGAAGCGAAAACTGGTTTGAATTTGTTGACCGTTAAATGGTTTTTTGCTTCTTGTGATGTAACTATTGGTCCTAGAGACTCCAAAATTTTGGTGCCAAGTGCACTAATTCATATTGACATTTGGAGATATCAACCGAATCTCTATCTCTTACCGTTTCTGAGATCCAGCATGTGTCAGCTGGAGAAACGTTTCCCCAGCTTACACGTTGCTAAAAGCCTGTAGTTCAAAGAGTTTTGAACCTAGAAGCCTCAAATATTTGGTACCTTTGGCACCAATTATGCACTGAATCTGGAGATATCAACCGTGCCTATAGCTGCAGCCGTTTCAGAGAACCAGCATGTGCGTGCTGAAATAACGGTACGTCAGCTTACACGTTGATGAAGTCTTATAACTCCGAGAGTTTTTTAGCTGCAGGTTTGGAAATTTTGCTACCTAGTGCACTCATCTGGTACTAAATGCTAGCGTTTGTTCTATAGCTCTATCAGCACTCGTTTGCCCACACTGAATGAGGAAGCTGGTGGCATGTTACTTCAGCTAACACACCTTCAAAGGCTTGTAGCGTCGTTGTTTTTTTGGCACCTAAATTATGGTTGTAATCTATGATGGTACTAAATATGAACTAAATATTGGCATTTTCTGAATCTGCATTTTCCATATGAGGAAGCTGGAGGCATGCACATAACAAAGTTGCCAGTATTAAATGAAGCGTTGATGTATGGCGAACGTGATTAACCCTCGAATTTCGACGCAAAATTACGGCAGTTTCAGACGTCGCCAGAACTTTTCTTTAGGTGATAAACGTCCTCGCAAATTGCCCACATTTATTCGACGCTGCAGGAAACCGCTGCTAATGTGGAGCGGAGAAAGAGAGATTCCCTTTGTGGACCGGCGCTACCATAAACTTGTATTGACGCATTTATACAACATTGAACTTTACTGAACGCGAATGCAAATTAATTGAGTCCAAATTGCGCTTTAAAAGGATTTTATGCTCCAACGCGTAATTATCGGTAAAATGCTACTCGAAAATCAATTTGATTTGTTTTCAGTATAAATGTTGAAAAACTAGTATGTTTAAATCGAATTGTTAGAAGCCGCGAGAAACTTTTTAAGTTCATGCATGTTTTTGAGTGAACAAATTATTAACTACCATAAATACTAAACTAAACCTTACAGTCAAAACATATCTTCGTATCGTAAATTATAGCTTCACGACATTAATCCCCAAGCACGGTATGTATCCACTCAGATCTCTAAATACCAAGTATCCCATACGTCACAGTCTTATGAGGGTATTTAGAGGCACGTCTAAATACTACATTTAGTACATACCAACTTTTTGCAGTAGGTATTTGGTATTCCATGTTCTATGTCCAGCAGTAGACTTCTACAGGCTGATGATGATGATTCCATACGTTACAGGTTGCAAGCTCATCGCCGCTGCTAGAATACTAACTGGTTTCTTTGCGATGTTGAGATTACTGGCATTGCGCAATAAATTTTTCGACACAAAAATCTATTGGTTCACGACCGATTCGAGCCCACGACTTAAGGATCAAAAGGTAGGGGTCACTCCATCTAGACCACCGGTGCTAAAAAACTAGTGCTGTGAAGGAAATATCGTGAGGAAACCAGTTAGTACTCTAACAGCGACGATGGGCTTGCAACCTGTCACGTATGGAATACCAGCTACTGCAAAAATGTAAGTAGGTATCAAATGGACATACCTCTGACTACTCCTTAGACGTCCTCCAAAAACCTCGTGTATATATATATAACTATATACGTAGTTAAGTTTGTAAAAACCGGTAGAGGTTTAATATTTGAGATGCAATCAGCTATAGATACCAAATATCTACAAGCGTGACACCCATTTGCTACGGATGCAATTTTTCTCAACGGAAAATCCATTCCGGTGAAAAATGCATCGAACCACCCAGATTTCCTACTCCAAGTCACGTTCTGTGACCAAGGATTTTAACCGAACATTATCGAATAGATAACGAGATATAAAAAAACGGAAAAACTAAAACAAAAATTTCAGTCCACCTTTAAAATAAAAATACATTTCAGCTCGGGTTCTTTTGCATTAATTACATTTTAGAATTTGAATTTTAAGTAAAGTTATTTTCTATTCCCCTCGGGCAATCTCATGAACATGTTCAGACTTAAATGAAGTAGACAAACGGGTATTGAAATATATTTTTAAGGGCACAAGCTTTTTAAAAGAAAAAAAAGATAATCCTTTTCGTTGAGTTTTGGGACACAAAAGCAACCTTTTTTAAACATAAACTCTCTAACGATACTTTTTATCCCTCTTGCGCTAAAACGTTATTTTTTTTTAATTATTGCTTAAAATGAGTCCTTGTTTGTCATTACTTATTAGTAAGAGATGGCAATAGTTTCAGTATTACTTATCTTTTGAGAGATTTTTATAAGGCTTTTTATGCTGAACAAGTGATTATCAATGTAAAATGACAGCGCCTAGTACTTCGATAAAGTCAGTCATACTTTATTATGTTATGGCCAGTTTTGACTAGCTTGGTCTGTATATTCAGTAGGTAGTTTTGAGTGTCTACTATCATGTGCCATATTCTGGCCGTCTAAAAGACTGGCAACGCTACCTTTTTGGATAGCAAAACTAATTCTCTGACTAAAGTCACCCCTTCAGCCGTTAGATTAATTTAAACTTGTTTTTTTAAACTTTAATCTTGGATCAATTAAAAGACGAGGATAACGACGTCTTCTTGATTTACATGTAACTCTCTTTAGGTGATGTGGATATACAGAAAAAACTTATTTTACTTATTTTTAGTTTGTAAAATAAAGTTGTAGCACTATTGCGCCACCCCTTCAGCCGTTAGATTAATTTAAACTTGTTTTTTTAAACTTTAATCTTGGATCAATTAAAAAACGAGGATAATGACGTCTTCTTGATTTACATGTAACTCTCTTTAGGTGATGTGGATATACAGAAAAAACTTATTTTACTTATTTTTAGTTTGTAAAATAAAGTTGTAGCACTATTGCGCAACCCGTTTGAATCAAATGTTTGGCTGGAGATTCAAAGTGAATATTTTAACCCTTGATGTGAGTTGGGTTGTGTACATTGGGAAAGAGGTTGTTAGTATAAATGATATGTTTTGTTTGAAACTAAAATTTCATATGCAAGCGCGGCTTTTATAATAAATTTTACTTATTGTAAGGTATCAGATAAATACAAATATAAATTTATAAAACAGGAGTTTTTGCAAAAGTCTACTTAAAAGATGCTACAGTATGCAGTTCATTTTATTCAGTTTTTGTTACACTTTAATTCAATTAATGTCAATATTTTTTAAAACAATATAAAAAGTATTTAGTAGATACAATTGAGATGCACATTTTTTTCTAAAATATTTATTATATTTCTTTATCTATTATATAAAAGAGAAGTCCATTCACTCACTGACTCATCACGATTCCTCCGAAACTACAAGGCTTAGAAGTCTGAAATTTGGCACAAAGATTCTTTAGAGGGTGTAGACGCTCACTAAGAACCGATTTTTGAAAATTCGCACCCTAAGGGGTTGAAAAGGGGTGAAAACGTTTGTATGCAGAATCGTATTCAGTGGTCGTATTGAAATGAAACTTTGGATAAATGTTACTTATAGTAAGGCTAATAAAATGCATCATTGTTTTTTTTTAAACAACCCTTACAAGGGGTGCGATGGGGTGTTAAAAATTGTATGGGAAAATCGTAATGCGTGTTGCGATTGGCTTCAAACTCAGTTTGGCATCTTAAAAAACAAAAATATGAATAACTACATTCAAAATTTTTCAAAACTACCCTTACGAAAAGGGATGGTCGGGTGTCAACATTTATATGGAAAAATCTGTATGCTTGGCTTGATTTACTTTAATCTTTGTTCGGACTCTTAAAATACGATACTACTATACAAGTTTTTCATGGTTTTAAAAAACAACCCCTACAGCTACCCCTACCCCAATAACTTCGTACAAACTAAAATTATGCCAACTTAAAAACATTTGGTGTAAGCACTCTTTATAAGGCTTGAGTGCTTACTAAGAAACGATTTTTGAAAATTCGCACCCTAAGGGGTTGAAAAGGGGTGTAAACGTTTGTATGCAAAATCGTATTTAGTGGTCGTATTGAAATGAAACTTTGGATAAATGTTACTTCTAGCAAGGCTTATAAAATGCAACATTGTTTATTTTTTAAACAACCCTTATAAGGGGTGCGATGGGGTGTTAAAGTTTGTATGGAAAAATCATAGTGCGTGTTGCGATTTGCTTCAAACTCAGTTTAGCTTCTTACAATACAAAAATAATAATGATTACATTCAAAATTTTTCAAAACTACCCTTACGAAAAGGGGAGGTCGGGTGTCAACATTTATATGGAAAAATCTGTATGCTTGGCTTGATTTACTTCAGTCTTTGTTCGTACACTTAAAATACGATATTACTAAACGAGTATTTCATGGTTTTAAAAAACAACCCCTACAACTACCCCTACCCCAATAATTTCGTACAAAATAAAATTATGCCAACATAAAAACATTTGGCGCAGGCACTCTTTAAAAAGCTTAAGTGATTACTAAGAAACTATTTTTGAAAATTCGCACTCTAGGGGGTTGAAAAGGGGCGTAAACGATTGTACGCAGAATCGTATTTAGTGGTCACATTGAAATGATACTTTGGATAAATGTTACTAATGTCAAGGTTTCAAAAATGCATTATTGTTTTTTTTAACTACCTTTATTAGGGGTGTGATGAGGTGCCATAGTTTGTATGGAAAAATCATAATGAGTGTGGTGCGATTTGCTTCAAACTCAGTTATAATAATTACTACGTTTAAAATTTTTCATGACCACTCTTATGAAAAGGGGAGGTCGGGCGTCAACATTTATATGGAAAAATTTGTATGTGTGGCTTAATTTACTTCAACCTTGGTTCAGACACTTAAAATACGTTATTATTATACAAGTTTTTCATGTTCTTAAAAAACAACCCCTACAGCTGGTTGAAAGGAATTAATATATTAATTTCATAAACACACCAACTTATAAACATTTGGCTTAGGCATTCTTTGAAAGGTTTAGGTGTTTACTAATAAACTATTTACGAAAATTTACACCCAAGGGGTTGAAAAAGGGTGTAAACGTTTGTATGCATATTTAGCGATCGT
Source organism: Electrophaes corylata (assembly GCA_947095575.1). NCBI lineage: Eukaryota > Metazoa > Arthropoda > Insecta > Lepidoptera > Geometridae > Electrophaes > Electrophaes corylata. Next base: position 7,532,168 of record OX352711.1, on the reverse strand, counting down.
ATTGAAATTAAATTTAGGATAAATGTTATTTTAAAAGGCGTTATGGATTTTTTTAATTGCCCTTATAAAGGGTGTGATGAGACGTCAAAATTTGTATGGAAAAATCATATTGATTATTGCGACTAGCTTCAAACTTAATTTTTTTTTGCAATGTCTGTACTATTCTCTTATTTGAATGCATTAGATTGTAAGCATTACTCTTAGTTGAAGCGTAGCGTGTGCTGTCTTTTGAAATTCTGTTGTGTATTAAGATCTTGGTATGATTACCTTAACATGTTTTTTGTCTTGCAATCACCTTATTAAGTTAGATTGGCACCACACTAGAGTTTCATTATTTACATTATTATTACTTTGTAAAAGGATCATACAAAAAAACGGTAGGAACCAAGCCGTAAGTTTCTTGCCGGTTCTTCTAGGCTTGGTCGCGAGGAACTGGCGCTTAGATTCACCTAGATTTAAGACGTTTCAAGATGATCCCTGCGGATATTACTGAATAAATGATTTTTGACTTTGACTTTTGACTTTGAATCATGGAATACACAACTGTGGAAAACACAGCCAGGAATTGGTTTACATTCTTGCATCCAATTCCATGGTCGTGTATTTCATGGTTGTGCTTTTTAGGTCATACCAAATTTTCTGCACTCTTGGAAAACACAAGCTTAGGATTGGATGCCAAAACTTATGCTCCGTTTGCACTCGCTTTCTAGGGCGGATCCGACTCGGATAGGTTAGGTTAGGTTAGAACATAAAAAAAACGCGCGAGGCGAGCGAGCGGAGCGAGCGTGCTGCGGCAGCAGCCGCCGAAGCGCCAGAAATAAAACTGCATGATCTACCTATACTAAGGTACAACTTGACTCTTTAGTTGCGTCTTTTGCACTCGCTTTCTAGGGCGGATCCGACTCGGATAGGTTAGGTTAGGTTGGAACATAAAAATAACGCGCGAGGCGAGCGAGCGGAGCGAGCGTGCTGCGGGAGCAGCCGCCGAAGCGCCAGAAATAAAACTGCATGATCTACCTATACTAAGGTACAACTTGACTCTTTAGTTGCGTCTTTTGCACTCGCTTTCTAGGGCGGATCCGACTCGGATAGGTTAGGTTAGGTTGGAACATAAAAATAACGCGCGAGGCGAGCGAGCGGAGCGAGCGTGCTGCGGCAGCAGCCGCCGAAGCACCAGAAATAAAACTGCATGATCTACCTATACCAAGATACAACTTGACTCTTTAGTTGCGTCTTTGCACTCGCTTTCTAGGGCGGATCCGACTCGGATAGGTTAGGTTAGGTTAGAACATAAAAAAAACGCGCGAGGCGAGCGAGAGGAGCGAGCGTGCTGTGGTAGCAGACGCCGAAGCGCCAGAAATAAAACTGCATGATCTACCTATACTAAGATACAACTTGACTCTTTAGTTGCGTCTTTGCACTCGCTTCCTAGGGCGGATCCGACTCGAATAGGTTAGGTTTGGTTAGAACATAAAAAAAACGCGCGAGGCGAGCGAGCGGAGCGAGCGTGCTGCGGCAGTAGCCGCCGAAACGCCAGAAATAAAACTGCATGATCTACCTTTACTAAAGTACAACTTGACTCTTTAGTTGCGTCTTTGCACTCGCTTTCTAGGGCGGATCCGACTCGAATAGGTTAGGTTAGAACATAAAAAAAACGCGCGAAGCGAGCGAGCGGAGCGAGCGTGCTGCGGCAGTAGCCGCCGAAACGCCAGAAATAAAACTGCATGATCTACCTTTACTAAGGTACAACTTGACTCTTTAGTTGCGTCTTTTGCACTCATTTTCTAGGGCGGATCCGACTCGGATAGGTTAGGTTAGAACATAAAAAAAACGCGCGAGGCGAGCGAGCGGAGCGAGTGTACTGCGGCAGCAGCCGCCGAAGCGCCAGAATTAAAACTGCATGATCTACCTATACTAAGGCACAACTTGACTCTTTAGTTGCGTCTTTTGCGCTCGCTTTCAAGGGCGGATCCGACTCGGATAGGTTAGGTTAGGTTAGAACATAAAAAAAACGCACGAGGCGAGCGAGCGGAACGAGCGTGCTGCGGCAGTAGCCGCCGAAGTGCCAGAAATAAAACTGCATGATCTACCTTTACTAAGGTACAACTTAGCTCTTTAGTTGCGTCTTTTGCACTCACTTTCTAGGGTGGATCCGACTCGGATAGGTTAGGTTAGGTTAGAACATAAAAAAAACGCACGAGGCGAGCGAGCGGAGCAAGCGTGCTGCGGCAGCAGCCGCCGAAGCGCCAGAATTAAAACTGTATGATCTACCTATACTAAGGTACAACTTAACTCTTTAGTTGCGTCTTTTGCACTCGCTTTCAAGGGCGGATCCGACTCGGATAGGTTAGGTTAGGTTAGAACATAAAAAAAAATGCGCGAGGCGAGCGAGCGGAGTGAGCGTGCTGCGGCAGCAGCCGCCGAAGTGCCAGAAATAAAACTCCATGATCTACCTATACTAAGATACAACTTGACTCTTTAGTTGCATCTTTGCACTCGCTTTCTAGGGCGGATCCGACTCGGATAGGTTAGGTTAGGTTAGAACATAAAAAAAACGAGCGAGGCGAGCGAGCAGAGCGAGCATGCTGCGGCAGTAGCCACCGAAGCGCCAGAAATAAAACTGCATGATCTACATTTACTAAGGTACAACTTGACTCTTTAGTTGCTCCTTTTGCACTCACTTTCTAGGGCGGATCCGACTAGGATAGGTTAGGTTAGAACATCACAAAAACGCGCGAGGTGAGCGAGCGGAGCGAGCGTGCTACGGCAGCAGCCACCGAAGTGCCAGAAATAAAGCTGCATGATCTACCTATACTAAGGTACATCTTGACTCTTTAGTTGCGTCTTAACGAAGCATAAGCTTTGGTTCGACCAATCAGAGCAATGGTCACCAATTCCCAGGTCGTGTTTTCCATGGTTGTACATTACCAACACGCGTTGGGAAGGACTCATAAACTACCCTTATGAGGGGTGCGAAAAGGCGTTTGTATGGAAAAATTATAATGCATGGTGCGATTTGCTTCAAACTCAGTTTGGCTTCTTAAAATACAAAAATAGTAATAACAACGCTCAACATTTTTTAAAACTACCCTATCGAAAAGGGGAAGGTCGGTTGTCAACATTTACATACATATATGGAAAATCTGTAGGTACCTTAAATGCGTGACTTGATTTCTTTCAATTTTGGTTCGGACACTCAAAATACGATATTGTTACACAAGTTTTTCATGATTTCAAAAAACAACCCCTGCAGCTGGTTGAAAGAGATAAAAATGTTTATTTCATCTATACAAATAAATAAAAATAAATGTCCCAGCAGTGGGACGGGATAGGCTAGGAAAAAATAAATAAAATTGAAGTGTCTGTAATATTAAAATAACCGGTTTTTACTGCATGCATATGAATGTATATACGGTACATATACCAATAATACATAGGCTATTTTTTATCCCGAAAAAATAACGGGAACGGGCAAAATCTGCCACGCAATCTGCGAGTGGCCGCTATTTTATGCCGTATACCCTCTATTAACGCCATCTGTTGGCGACGCTGAGTACTACTTCAGTTTTTTTATAATGACTGCAATCATCAGTACTTATGTACTAGCGCCACCGTGCATCTTTATTTTTACATAGTACCTTTGTAAAAATGTTTACCGCCCAACGAAGTGGGCACGGGTCAGCTAGTAAATGAATATTTAATATATTTAACCAAAAAGTTGTCCAACCGCACGATTAAATAAACTGATCATCGAAGCCTGTGTGACTGAATTGTTATTCAGTTCTGAATTCTGATACAATGCTCCAAAGTCGTTTGTCCAACTTCGTTAGGTACTTCTTTATGTACCTACCAACTGATAAAACAACCAATTAAGTATTCCAAACTGATCTCTTGACAGGTAAAGGCTACCTACGGCATACAATCAATAGTGGTCACTGAAATAGCGTGCACAAAGGAACCCTTGACAAATCTCACCAACTCTGTGGCATGAAATCACAAAGCCACCGCAGAAACCTATTGGGCGAGGATAATATTTCTCTAGGTATCTTTAATTGAACAAAAGAACGTTTTACTATTTTTGATTAGGTTTTAGGTAACTTTAGATTACTTTGCTGGAGAAGGTTACTGTCATGTCGTACAAGGAGGTCAAGGAGGTCGCATTAGAAAGAACAAAATGGAGAAGACTGCATAAAACCCCCGATAAGAGCTGAGCTGTTAAATTTAAAGAAGAAGGTTATTTTAACCAACTCACTAGCCGTGGTGGAACCTAGCTTAGAGCCCTTCCTTTACTTGCCTTGGAGGTCACTAGAGACAAGTAAGAGAACGTACTGGGAGGCATCAAAATCTTCAAACATGACAGATCTCAGTACACCACAGACATGACAGAGAGTACATGACAGATTGCAGACAGACAGATGAATGACAAACCAAAGGGTTTTTCCAGGTAAAAACCATAGAATAAAACAGTGTTTCTATCATTTCGGAGTTTTGTGAAAACTCAAAATCGTTGTATTCATTAGTTCTTTCTCCCTTTTCTTGTACTCGTCTGTTTAGGTCAGTACTGCAGCTGGGGATATGTCGTTTACCGTAATGAACGCCAAAATTCAAAAAACTCAATTCTAGTAAAGAAGTACCGTCAAGTTTAAGTTGCAATCTCCCAACGGCATTCTTTGAAACTGATATTTCAGACAGGCCCAATTTTGACAATCAAATTTCTGTTTCAATATCGTCTCGTCTCAAAATAATTACGAGAATTTGGCCTTGGCATCTAAATGATTCGATCAACAAACAAAACCCTATTATCCTAAAATCACTTAGATTTATAATTGCACACTTATATACGAACAGGATATTGGGTTGACTAAACTTTTGCGTCAACAAAGGAGTTGGCCGTAGTTCATTCAAGTTTAGTTAGACAAGCTGAGGCGCCAATATTTATGACAACTTGCTCTGAATACAAACATAAAGTTCAAACCAGCTTAACCCTTCGGGAGAGGTCCTCGTTTAAACGGAAATACGAACAATTTGGTAGGAATTGAGTTAGCTCTCTTAGTGCTAAAGCGACTTACTGGATAAAGAGCCACATTTACGCATAGTTTGTGTTCTGGCTAACTTGAGTATACTTGAGCTCTACTAGCTACAAAGTCAAACTAATTTTACTAACTCTGGTTGCTCTATAAACTATTAAGTATTATAGTTCTATTTTGATTGTTCAAAATACTAGAAACTCATAAGTCTTCATTCATGCTTATTTTTTTATTCAAAAAAGAACAGTGAAAGGGTTATAATTGCCGGAAACACTCACATCTATACTAATATTATAAAGAGGAAAGATTTGATTGTTTGTTTGTTTGCATCAAATAGGCTATGAAACTACTGGATCGATTAATTATTTTACTGTTAGAAAGCTACACTGCCTGTGCCTCGGGTGACATAGGCCATTTTATATTTTCAATAAAATTTGGTATCCTTACTAAAGCCCATGCAAAGCCAGTACGGACCGCTAGTATCAAATAAAACCACAAGTCACTCAAATCTAGTTATTTTTTTAAAGATACGGAATTATATTTTATACATAGCTTTTAGCAACATTAAACAACGATTTAAGATTCGGTGTCCTCTCCCCCAGCATAAGTTCTAGCTCAGGGTCAATTTTCTTCCCAGATTTCTTAATATTTTTGTGATACTCAGTAGCAGAGAAGTCAGCGTATTGATTTATACCAACTTTCACAGAGCCTCTGATCAAGTTTATCCGATTAATGTTCTTCAAAGTTCGCATGAAATTGCTATATCTGTTTTGATAGTCCAACTCCCCAGTGAACGTCCTATTATACTTCGCAATGAAATCATCGTACAAATGCTGGCCATTTTGTAGATCATAAACATATGGCGATATAAATCCCTCTTCTCTCATCGCCAATAATACATTTATTGAACTCAATGCCGTCACAACAATCCAGATATATTTTTCCATTACTGTCCGAAAGAATTGGTATCTGAATTCCAGCAATTTCATCGATCACCAATAATTGATTGGATGCTGTCGTAAAATTATATTACATCGGAATCCACGAGTGAAATTTTTAATCAGAAAATATAATTTGCCATTTGGTTATCAGTTATTTCATCTGGAGACTGAGGTCAGCATTAAAATTGCTGAATGTGAACGTTTCTTTTGGGGTATTATAATTAGCGTGATAACACACCCGAAGGTTTGGTCGGTCGACCCTTTCTGTGTACTTCGTAGAAACAGACGGACCTAGTCCGCCCACTGAGCCTTAAGTTTAAAAAAATGAGCAGTCATCTAATTTCGGACAAACTCCCTCATTAATAATCAAAAAAACATTCTGCGAGACATTACGGATCGCGAAGTTTTAAACTGCTTTTAGTAGGAAAAGGGAAACGCGAGGTGTCAGCGATGCGTAAATCGCACTGGATTAAATAATTTCAACTTGACAAAAGAAGAAATTTCCGGATATGGGTAGCTATTCAGTATGAGTACTCGATCCGGGTGACGCAGAGGTATTCGCATTTGTAAAAGCCAATGAAATATCTCACAGGCAATAGAAATGTATCCATCCGTTTCGTTCGTCGTAGTCACTGTGGGGTATTTGACAAATAAATGGATATAAATGTAACATCGAGAGTACGTGATGTGTTGTCGATAAACGTTTTAGCAATGCCACCGTATTATTTTACATTTTTGGTGGTTTTACGAGAAGGTACCTACTGTTGAATAAATTAATAAAACATTTTTTATGATCAGCTAAAATAAGTCTGGTCTGTCGGTGTTTAGTACTCAGGAGATATTACTGCCCATGCGTACCAAGACGCATTAGTCGCCTCTTATCACATCCATAGTGATCAGTGAACCTCTGGTTTTCCTTCAAGCCTGGACTACCATGGCTAAAGTATGAGAAAACGTTAAGGTAGAATCTGATGGCCCACGTAATGTTAAAAGATTATCTCTACTTATAACAACCGCATTACCACCCTACAAAGCATGTTCGTTGTGCCCATTTACTTGAAAGGCAGAAAGAAAAATATAAAAATATATCACAATCGTTACAGAAGTTACGATATCAGTCAATAGCTATTAATCAGAAATACTTATATTTTTAGCAAGGAAGTAATTGACTCTAAATTCCCTTTCGCATTACCTTCCAATTTCCACCCCAGTGATCGATCCCCACAAATCACCTACTGAAGTTACTACTCACTGAGGTAAAGTAAAAACATCGTCGATTCCACACACCAAGTCGAAAATACCAAGAAAATATATTTTACAAGAAAGCCAGACGTTTGAGCTGAGACAGCGTTATACGAGTGGTAGGTATGGCATAAGTGCAGTTTTGGGCGGTCACCGTGAATGGTGACAATTTAATGGGTTCGTCCGTCCCTTTCTGTGTACCTGAATTTCTCAGGAATCTTTCACACGTGATTCACACGATCTTATACTCGTAGTTGTACCGGTCGTTGATCCTTCTATCGACACCATTAACTCTAAAATAAAAGAATAGGACCTTTGTACCCCCAAGGACAAATATTTTATAATATTGAAATTCGTTCATTTTTAAATATATTTTTTAATGCTACTGCTGGTGAAACAAACATATGACCCACCTGATGTTAAGTGGTAACCATCACCTATAAAAAAGCATAGCCTTGGTAGATCACGCACGTTAGGTTAATTCCATTGGAGATCCTTACATGCGCATGGGTATTCTAATAGGTGTACGGAAGGTGTAGGTTTATCCATTTATTCGTGTGGTATTGTTTGCGGGCTAGAAAACGTCAGACGGACTCAGAAGGTGTACTTCGAAAAAGAGGGCATAATACAATATCGGTCCTTAATAATGCCAAGATGTAAATAAGTTTTGTGTCCGAGGAGTGCAAATCAAATTCACGAGTTTGATGCATCAATTGTGAAGTACTAATTTACAGCCAAATACTCAACTATAATTTGAAAATATTCAAAGTTACGAATGATTAATACTATTATTAGTATAAGAAAAGACCCAATTTATGGATGATGGGACAAGATGATGATAATTATTTCAAATAAAGAAAGATAAATAGCATCACGTCTTTAATCCCCAACGGTATCCACTCAGATCGCTTAGTACAAACCACTCGATATTCTTCGAGGTTACCTAAGAGGAGTAGTCAGAGATATGTATATTACATTTAGTATAAACCCCCATTTTGCGGTAGTTGGTGTTCCAAATAAAAATTGATAGTATAATCAATCATCATAAGTTGGATTCATAATTTTCTTTTATAAATAAATAAATAAATAAATAAATAAATAAATAATGCTGCTTGTGTTATGGGTACTAGATGACTGATATACTTAATACAATACAATATTACATACATAGATATTTTTTATTATACATATAAAATACCCAGAACACCTGGAATAAATATTTGCAGACCGTACAAACATTTATCCCAAGGCGGGAATCGAACCCGCAACCTTCTGCGTCGCAGGTGGACACTCGCCCGCCGCGCCACATCGGTCGTCGGTAATAAATAATGCCGGACGATCCACACAGCATCATCTAGCCCCAAGCTAAGCAGAGCTTGTGTTATGGGTACTAGATGACTGATATACTTAATACAATACATTACATATATAGATATTTTTTATTATACATAGAAAATACCCAGAACACCCGGAATAAATATTTTTATGGGGAACATTTATACCCATGAGTACGTTTTTAAGGTTAATCGCTAGTGCAGCCATCAACCCTTAAAATATTACAGACATATATTGACAAAAAGCATGCATAGAAGGCCAGTTAGAAACTTCTTTAAAGGAGATTGCACCTTTCAGCTAAGGATAGATGAATGGGTACAACTACACGCGACTCTCAGATCTATTTTCAAGTAGGTACTGGTTATATTACTATGGCTGAGGTACTCTGAACACAGTTTCCAGATTACCTACTATTTTGAGGATTTAGTAGTCATTTGGAGGACGCTAGACACATTAGTTTTAATTGCATAGCTGGTAAACAATACACGTGTGTTTTCGAGAGCACTACTTAACTTAAACTAATTTGGTTAGCTTCGAGATTATGATTTTCTAGAGATAAGTTGAAATGTTAGAAATACATTCTAAATTGCAAATGTTAAGTAAATGATAATGAATATAATAAATCTTTTTTTAATGATTTTAACTGGACCAAGTCTAGAAGAATGTAAAGAAACATACAGTTTCATCGCGTAGAGTTGACATTAACTGATTTTTAAGCTTTAAAAGGACTCTATTGTTTTTTTTATTTAAAAAACTAGTTGTATCGAATTTTGTTTTGTTAGCACTTGCCCTGACTGTACAGGTAGGTACACTGTTTCAAAAGGTCATATACCAAATGTGTTATATTAGCACCAATAGTAGAGAGAAATTAGTCTATTGGGAGGGACTTCGACTTCTAATCCTAAGATCGTGGGTTCGAAGCTGATTTTTTATAGAAAAAAATGAATGTGCACAATAGGAACCAGTTACTATTGAAGGAGCAGCGAGAGGTTTGATGTATGGATATCAACTACTGTGGGTTTGTACCCACATTTTGCAGTAAGGGTAATATTTGGACGTACCTACCTCTGACTACCCACATTAGACATCCTCAAAGAACCTTGATTCTTGATACTTAGAAATCTGAAGTGATATCTAAAGTGCATGGGGATTAATGTCTAGAGCTATTGCTTGCAATTGATCTACCAATGTGGGATGAACATCCATTACTCGGCCATTACAAGAAAACTTTATGCAAAACTTTTGAACGTTTACTATAAAATCTATCCCTTCAAGTTCAACTTGAAGTAGGGATTATGGCTTCAAAGAATGAACATTTACAAGAACCTTTAGAACTTTGGTCATTATTTAGGAACCCTTGTCAAGTAGAAAATAAGTACCTACATCATGTAAAATCTCTTTTAAACGACTTCCAAGGCCCTACTGATGACTTACTAAAACAAAAGTGGAGCTGTTTCTATTTCCGTAGTGAATATCAACAAGAAAATAATAGCAAAGAAGAAATCATCATCATCATCAGCCTGTAGAAGTCCACTGCTGGACATAGGCCTCCCCCACACGTTTCCAGGAAGAACGATTTTGAGCCCTTTCCATCCATCGACTTCCCGCGGTCCTAACAATGTCGTCAGTCCATCGGGTAGGAGGACGTCCTACGCTTCGTCTTCCGGTTCGTGGTCGCCATTCGAGAACCTTTATTCCCCAACGGTTATCGGTTCTACGAGCTATATGGCCTGCCCACTGCCACTTCAACTTGCTGATTCTGAGAGCTATGTCGGTGACGTTGGTTCTTCTGCGGATTTCCTCATTTCTGATTCTATCTCGCAGTGAAACTCCCAGCATCGCTCTCTCCATAGCTCGTTGTGAACAACGAAAGAAGAAATAAGCAAAGAAAATTATATTTTTTCTATGTCAAAAGTCATACAGAAAGCAGCGCCTGCCACCTAGGCACAATCTACAGTAACTAATTTGAAAATCACTCAACTGACTTTGAACACAGGTCGGTTGTTGAAAAAACTTGGCTAAGCGGGATGTAATCGACCCGGCTGGCGTACAGAACAGTCGCGGAGACCTATATATGCCACACTAACTTCCGTGTCTGCTATGCACGACCACTTGTACTTGGGAGGACTTGAACATGGCAAAGAACGTTGAAATGGCAACATATTGATCAAGGAAGGTGTGAGTTTGTCTGTCTCGAAAAGAAGAAGAATGCGGAATTTTGTGAGTGTATGTTTGTTTCCACTCAACTCCGTAATGGCTTAGCGGACAACTTTAAACGAGAAACTGTGGTAAAACTTGAAATATACGTATTCGTGACATTTAGAAACCGCAGGCGAATGTTTAGTAAATTGACAAAACCAAAAATGAAACAGTTTGAGTCTATCATTGAATATCAACATAACATAATTTGTCAACATTTTCACACAACTTGATATGTATAATTAGCTAAACAATGAAACGAAATATGTATTGCAGTTTTTTATTTTATTTAACTGCATTGTAGGTAAGTACTTTACATTTAGTATTTATTATATTTATTTAGCTATAGGTATTATATTTTATAGTAACATAAATCTTGCACGTAAGTATAAACCCCAAAAAAACTTTTTTGAAGCGTTACAACGTAATCCTAAGCTCTGGTATAGCTTATTCTTACAGTGAATATGGAAATATATATACATAAAGTAGCATTATCGCTGCCTCGGCTCATTAACTTGCGGCGAAAGCGGTCGGCTTTTGATAACTTTTTATGAGTCCGCAGAGCTAGACTAGCGAAAAGATTTAGTTGGAGATTTAGTTGGCTAAATGTAAAACGTACGCAAAGACCACAAATACTGAACGCATTACTGCATGTTAGTACCTGGAATTCAAGCATTTTACACCTACAACTAGTTTTTATCGCTATTTTATTAGTTACATTTCAATGAATTATTATGAAGCCTGTGTGATTATATTCGTGATTTAAAAAGTGACGAGCATTAATTTAAACTTTAAATCTGTGCTTTGTGTATATAAGATCCATGTTTTGACTCTGGAGTAATTATTTAAGCTTGAAATTCTTAATTATAACCGCTAGTCGTAGAGACTTGAAATTTTCAGGGTGTTTTATCTTAGTAGTATAGAGGTGTACTAAAGTAGGAATTCCTGTAATTCAACCCCAAAACAGGCACAACCGGAGGTGTAGTTTGGATAAAAAAAAACTTAACTGCTTGAAAATTTAATATGACTAAACTGGCTTAAAAAAATAAATCAAAAAACTTTGTTCACAGAAATAATTATAAATCGTGTCTGGCCATGAAACACTCGCTGAATCTAGCCAAAAAGTAATTAGCTTAGAACAAAACAACCCGCATCAAAGTAAAAAGCCCGACAAAGTTATATACCTTTTTACTGCGTAGTTCACAAAGGTCCAAGAAGCCGGGCTTTGTTATAAAGGTAATAGCAGCCTTAATAGTGTGACAAAAAATAATGCGAATGTATGTTGCTAGAGCGTCCCACGATAAGGGCCCACGTTGGGACCTGATGAATTCGCGTTGAGGATTAGCCGTTACAATATGAGCACAATTTCACAAGTGCCAAGGGTCTAAGGTTGACAAATGCTGGCGTGAATGTCTCACAATTTATTCGCGGTGTCCCTTCTCGTATATTTTCTAATAAAAATGGTAATAAGAGAGTATTTTTAAAAGGTTTACGTGCCACGTGTAACTTACAGAAACTCGGTAGCTGGATAAACACTCTGAAAGAGATAATTTGAAATTTAAATGAATTCGGCATTCGTCTTGGAAGTTGTGATATTGCGAGCTATATTTATAATTGAATTTATTATTTTGACGACCTGCTAGTGGGACAAGTAATTATTCTGCTGAAACGTTAAAGGTCTTCCATGTTTATAGGGATGTCTATATTCAGTGGACTTCTCCACACTGATGATTATGACAGCTAGCAAACTTATAACCACTGCTAAAATACTGACTCATTTCATCACAGTGATGTTCATAATTTTTTGAGAGCATAGCTCACGTACACATTTTGAACAGAAAATATGTTTATATTTGGCTAGATTTCAGATTAAGAGCACTGGTGGTTTAGAAGAAGTGGTCGTGGGCTTAAATCCGGTCGTACACTAATGGATTTTGCCATTGAAAACATTGTGAAGAGACCAGTTAGTATTTTAGCAGCGGTAACAAGCTTGCAACCTGTCACGTATGAAATATCAACTAGTTCAAAATGTAGGTTTGTACAAATGTAATACTTGGATGTACCTCTGGCTACCCTCCTTGACAACTTTAAAGAATCTCGAGTATGTACTTGGTACTAAGAGATCGGAAGGAATATCTACCGTGTTTGGTGATTAAAGTTGTGATGCTATTTCTTTTTTTATTCTGCTTTTCAGATTTAAACCTTAAGACCTTTCGAAAAGGGAACGTTCCCACTAAACTACGGGTACTGGTTTAATGGATCCATTTTTTAATAGGATCACGCTCTGATAATCTTTATAACAAAGCAGACTTTGAAAAACCTACAGGAGAAGGTCGTTTTTTATAAGAATAAATAAAGCAATGAAGAAATTGAATGGTGAGCATAACAGGGTGAAATCGAATTTCGGTAAAATGATTATTATCAAACGGCATCGTTGGTTGAGTTTTTCCTGTCGATTGGTTTGGGTTTCAATAAATTGTTTACTTAATTCAGTGTTGTAAAAAACCCTTTTTTATTTTCATTTACTACCTAATTGAATATCACATGACTTCTTTTACGTAAAGTTTTTCATTGAAATCAAATTGAGCTTCAACAGCCTGAAGAAGTTTTTGGACATTGCTGGACATCGGGTTTCTTTGTATACTTAGAAGATCACTGCTGGACATGGGCCTTCTTTGTATACGTGAACTATGTTTATATAACCTCCCCCGCGATGTTCACAATATCGTCAGTCACTCGGAAGGTGGAGAGGATCGTTTTACGTCTTTCAATTGATTTTAGGTGTTGACTTTCAAAAGCTTTATTTTAAGGCATTAATATAATTTTTTATATAACTTAGCTATATAGAACATGGAGATATCACCTATAACAAAGCATTACTTCGTAGGCCACGCTAGTTAGGAACGTGCCCTATAATACTTAACGTCCATCAACCTTTGGCATAAAGGTTGTGCCTGTATTTATAATATAACAAATCCTGTTGCAAGTGTCAAATATAACGACAGATTTGCTACAGAAAATATTAAATATATCTTACTAAGATGTGTGGATATTTGTACTCATGTGCGTTAACTTTATGTTAGTCTGTCAGTCATAACAAAGGTTCTTATATTTTTTATAGATAAAACACGTTTACAAAAACATTATATAATGTTTATGTGAGTATGTTTGTTTTCAATTCCCGCAAACGCTGACAGCAACGAATCATCGGGAAATCGGTTGACGATTGGCAGTAAATAAAAGGGGAAAGTGGGACGGGCTGCGACGATCGCTCTGTTTGTCCCTTGGGACTGCGGGATACCAATACGGGTGCAAGAATGTGTTTTACGGCGGTACTTCTGTTGCTAGGTCACTAGGTTATGTAGCTAATCCAGCTGGCTTTTAGATTATGTGACCTATTGAGTGGAGGACTATTGTATTTATAAATAAGAGACAAGACTTTAGCTGTCTGGTTTAGATAGGTTAAGCATGATTGTGTGTGTTGTCATCCATATCAATTCCGTATAATTGATTGGTATAGAAATATTCATATTGACCCGCACCCAAATCGCACCCGACCCGCAACTGACCTGCATCCCATCTTTTCTTGCACTTAGACAGTTTGTTTTACTTTTGTCTTTTTCATTTAGACGACACCCTTTTTTAATTTATTTGTCTTTGTATTTTCCGTGGATTATTTGTTTTCATACTACTTGGCACTAAAATAAATATGTGGTAACCATCAATTTAAAAAATATTACGTCGCAGGCCACATATGTAAGTAGGTTACGAGCTCTACGATGCACTACCCTGCGTACTTCAACCTATAACATTGTGTTATCACCAAGTGCCTGTTTTACACCAGCATCCATTAGACGTAGTTGGTATTTCGTACTTGTGCAAGTACGTATTTTGATAGATGTCTCCTCAAAGGATCTTGAGTAACTACTAGGTAAGTACGAAGATATCTAAAACGAAGCCTCCCATGCGTTGGGTTTGTAGAAATAATCCTATTATATTTTTTTAACTTACCTAAACCAATATTTGCTTTCTGCTGAAAAATATTTTCTTTTGGAGCGTGCTCACAGCTTACTTATAAGATTACCGCAGCATCGCCGCATTATTCCTTGCTTGGATAGAAATATATATCCCGGTTTTTTGACATCTATATTGACGTTTTCATAGTTGTTGAAATGAAATAATAATAATAACAATGCTGGACAATCCACACAGCATCATGTAGCCCCAAGCTAAGCCGAGCTTGTGTTATGGGTACTAGATGACTGATATACTTAATACAATATATTACATACATAGATATTTTTTATTATATATAGAAAATACCCAGAACATCCGGAATAAATATTTGCAGATCGTACAAACATTTATCCTGAGGCTGGAATCGAACCCGCAACCTCCTGCATCACAGGCGAACGTTCGCCCGCTGCGCCACATCAGTCGTCAAATACAGTTTATTTAATAATTTGCTAACATCAATATTTAGGCGCTTTGGTAAAAAGTTTGAGGTATCTCGCTTCCAGGGCTTGCTCAGCCTTTTTTACTTTCCTGTAAATTCTTCTCCTTATCTGGATTTGAATCTACAACCAGGCAAAACAGGGTTGCTAGTACTGGACCTCTAGTACTCTAGAAACCATTCTCATTCGAAAACCACTGCAATAAAAACATTTCAATGTTTAGTCTTTGATACTTTTAATGTATGATGAAGTACTTGTATAGAGTCTCTTGTGGGTAGAAAAAATAAATGATTTCGGGTGCTTATAAAAATAAAATAGTTCTTATAGTTCCAATAAGTTCAAAATAGGTAGGCTGGCTACAAAGTCAAAAAATATTTGTATACCCGGAACAACGGTCGGAAACAAGTAACACATTTAGCATACTTAGCGGAAACAAACCTATTCGAATTTACTTATTTCATGATAAAAACCTGTATAATATTAGACAACAACGTAACACGAACAAATACGACGCGAAGTGAAACATCAAAACAATGAATTGTAAATAATGTTAGCACGAGAAACGAAGATGGGGAGAGATGATGAAGTGCCTGCCATTTGCGTCAGCTACCATGAAAAATATTTCTAGTGATCTTGTTTACATTGACAACATAATCCACGGGTAGGCACGGGACGCGTTTTTGCGCTGTGCTGAGCCGATGCGAATTAAGGCTGTCTTTTTATAGCTATAGTTTGCTTATGCGAACACTGTTATGTTTACTTAGTAGTAGTAGAGCTCTAAGTGAAGGGCTCGTCTAGGGCAGTACTACCACCATGCCTATTTCTGCCGCCAAGCCGCTTGCTGTGTTCCGGTTTGAAGGGTGTGGGTGCCGGTGTAATTACAGGTACATGAGGCTTAACACCTCTGTATGCCTCAGGTTGATGGACGCTGAGTAGTGCATCGTAGGTGACCTTGCTAACGAGCTCGACTGACGAGGCAATGCTTTGTTATAGGTGATGGTAACCACTTAACATTAGGCGGGCCATCTGCTTGTTTCATCAGCAAGTTGTATAAAAAAAAACACTGCTGCTGATAAAGGGCTATCAGTAAACAACTATTACTTGATATTTTACTAGCTTTTACAGTACTTATATGCAGAAGGAAATAACAAAGATTTTTATATGAACTAGGTGATCCTGAACGGTGCGCTAGCCTGCGCACTTGATGCATAGTTTTTGAAATTAGATAAAAATATTTGTATCCGTCACTTGAATCATATCGTAGCTCTCAGATGTTGTAAATTGCCACCCTACCAACTGTACCTTGTAGCTGATGTGCGTTGGTTGACAGCACTATAAGAAAACGAGAAGCAAATAACACCAATCATTTATAAGAACTCTTTATGCGAGTCAACCCTTAATACGTAGGGAGACATGCAGTGAGACGATACATCGCTTGTAGTGCGAAACAACTCGTAGAGACTGCTACGACTCGTAGGGGCCTCTACATGAGAAGAAGTAGTAATCTTACAATCCCTAATCTTACAAAAAATAAGTTAGTTAGCATTTTATTCAGGCATCTAATAAATATACTTTTAAATTATCATCACTGACTGAGAAAAGTCCTCCGCGGTTATAGACTTTCCTCAAACATTTCTAGGAAGAACGATTTTGGTTCTTCTTCATTTACTGACTTCCCACAATTGTCCATCGGGTGGAAGGCGTCTTACACTTTGTCTTCCTGTTTGTGGTTCGGGAACCTTTATTCCCTAGGTATTTATTTATTTACATTTAATTAAAACGGTTACACACCAATTACATTAATTAGTCAAATAACAGCTCGAAATACAGAAACAAAAAATAAATAAAATACAAAATTTGACCTGCCCATTGGCGATTCAACGTATCAATTTTACAAGCTATGTTGATGTGGTATCTTTGTTGATGAGTCTACGAATTTTTTTCATTTCTCGGTTCTATCATGGATTTAAACTCCCAGTAAAACGCTCTCCATAGCCCGTTTTACAAAATTGAGCTTGTTGAGGCAATTTTTAGTTTTAGAATTAAAACTTTTACATACAATACAATAGTGTGTCGTTGGGTATGAAGGAAAGAAATGTACCTTTTGCTTTCCAAGTAAGATGCTGCATCAGAGAATAATTTCACTCAACCGAGTATAACCCGCATCACTCATCGTCTAAATACATACAACGTCCATAAGTTAAAAGGGATATGGAGCGTCAAACAACATTTGTAAAATGTTAAAAGAAGCAGTTGGTGTAGGGGAATGTTTCATTGAAATATTCATACGTTTACGCAAAGTAAAATTGCGTGTGTTACGTGTTTTATTGCCGGTGAGTGCATCAATTTACTTTTTGTGGGAAATGTACTCACTCGTATATTTTACAGGTAATTCTATTGCTGCTTTGAGTGCTACATTTTACAATTATTTAAAATACTCATCGTATTCCTTAAAAGAACTTGGTTAAAAAGAGATATCTCTATTTTGCACGAGATTAACGTGGCTTATCTTAACTGCAGAAATAACCATCCTATATACACGACGTTTAGGGCTCATAACAGCTCATAGCACTAGTACTAAAGAAGTAAAAATATTTTTCTATGATAAAACCAATCAAAAATAAGTAGCATAAATAAAACGCCTGTTTATCTGCATTTTATTCAATTAATTCCGCTTTAAAAGCCGGTTTTAAAGTGGATCATGGAAATCGCCGTTGCGGTCTCAGTCAGATAAAATCCACAGTCAAACCGCGCGAGAAAATTCGTAAAACATGGTAAATTCACTTATTCCATTCCTGGTTTTCATTTTTATTATTTTGTTGGATTTATAGATACTTTATATTTGACGACCGATGTGGAGCGGCGGGCAAATGTCCGCCTGCGAGGCAGGAGGTCGCGGGTTCGATTCCCGCCTTGGGATAAATGTTTGTACGATCTGCAAATATTTATTCCGGGTGTTCTGGGTATTTTCTATGTATAATAAAAAATATCTATATATGTAATGTATCGTATTAAGTATATCAGTCATCTAGTACCCATAACACAAGCTCTGCTTAGCTTGGGGCTAGGTGATGCTGTGTGGATTGTCCAGCATTATTTATTTATTTATTTATTATAACGCACTGGTTTATAGTAGGTTTAACAGTATACATTATTTTTACAGGTTTGAGCTTTAAAATGTCGAGCCTAGCTTTAAGTGCGTACTAGATATAGTGATTAGGACCAAATTTTGTCACAGCCATTAAATAAAGAATATATTTAAGGCAAAACCCTATTTCAGTTATATTTTGCAAGATTTTATGAATCTTTTTTAAGTATAGATTAGTTTAAGGGTCCTATAAAACAGCGCTATTCAGGGGTAGGAGAAACGGCAGTATCCACGCTTAAAATTAAACTTACAAAAAGCCTTTTATTACACAATAAAAACCGCACTAAAAGCTCAGAAAACACCAACCACAATCGTCAATTTAGTAGCAAACCCACAATTACTGTTTGCAAACCTAAATCACAGAAGAAGTAATAGTTTGTATGCTACGTGGCTAAAATGGCTTAGACTACAGTTTTGTACCTTTTTGTGTCTTAAACAATTTTAGTTCAGTTTAAATAAACCTTTACCAATTAACTAAAAAATGTATTGTGACTGAAAAGAATATGTAGTTTAAATTGTATTAACAGACTCAAATAGAAAAAGTTAAATTATTTATGCATTTTCATTGCATTTTGCTGAAAAATATTACAAAGGTTCCAACTTTTTGATGTCAACATTGTCAAACCAAAATTTTATCTCGTTTAATTTATGGTATAAAATGAATGATTCACAGTTCAATGTGTAAATAACATCCATATATACAACAAAAAACAATATAAAAATTTATATCAAAGTCACTGACCGAAAACACAGTTGCCATTTCAAAAATACTTTCTCATAAAATATAAAATGTGAAGACAATACTGTGGTATCTAATAAAATATCCAATACAAAGATTCCTCCTCACAATATGTACTATGTACCTACATCTGTCTGTCACACGGAGTCAATCACATTATTTAATGCGATACCACACACAGCTACACCGTAAATTATGTATCACAGAAGTCACATGAATTTTTAATGAAACAACCCAACTTGATCAACCATTCACACGAACCAAACCAAATGTCAACGTGAGACTTTGCGGTTTTATTATGAGTTAGAACTTTGACAAACATTGTAAAACATAGGAGCACACGCAGATTTAATTAAATACAACTTAAAATTTCACTAGCATAGTCTTTCAGTTGTTGTGTTAATAACAGATGTATCGACCAAGTCTGATTACTATTATTATTATTATTAAAAATAAATGAAAAAATAAATTTAGTACTGTTTTAGCTGCAGTAAAGATAAAATAACTTCTTTAGTACATGGGTACTAAAAAAGTTGTTTTATCTTTACTGCAGCTAAAACATCATCTGATTCCCATAGTACAAGCTATGCTTAGTTTGAGGCTAGCTGATGTTGTGTAAAAGATGTCCCCACCTATTTATTTATTTATTTATAGGTTGATATTACCCATCAAATCGTGGTCTAATCCCTAGCGCCACGATGTGCCTTCACTCAAAACCTAGTCTCTCTGTGGCCATATGTTAATTAACTAGTGAACTCAGGCAAAAGGACGGGTGGCAAATTGAAGTTTGTAATCAATGTTAAGTTACGGGCTCTACTGCCAATAAACACCTTCAAGGGTCAAAGACCTTATAGAAACTTTCTAAAGTGTCCGGGGATTATTGCAATGAGCCTATTTCGTGTTTTATTATTCACTAGCTGGTACCCGCGACTTCGTCTGCGTACTTTTAATTTAAATATAATGGATTATATTAAAAGAACGGTATAGATTTGGTTAAAAGAGAGAAGGTATATTTAAAAAAATTAAAAAATATCTGTTTACAGTAGGTATAAGGTACCTATGTATTCCATTGAGTGACAGAAAAGGTAAATCTGTAGGGATCATGGGTATGCGAGGAATCAAAACTTCAACTAAGAAATTAAATTATCAATACTTATTTACAACCAATGCATAAAAAGAGTAGAAGGTAAGTAGGTTAGGTTAGTTTGACACCTACTACGACCTATTAGATTAATTCAAAAAAGGAAATAAAAGCAAATCGGATTTTTTTAAAATAACGGAAACTATCTTACCTACTATTAACTAAAAGATCCCAAAATATTAAGTTAATACAAAATTACTTTACAGGACTTAACTACTCTTACTTACTTATTAGTAAGGATTAATCTTAATATATTCTACTTACATATATTGCAGTGCTATCAAGGAGTTAGAGTATGAACGCATATTAAATGTTACATAACAGTATTGTTAAGTCTTATGTTCTACCTCAATTAGATCTCTTTTTAACCCTAGCTTAAAACCTCTTTGCCTTGTAACCTTTTTGTAGATTTTGCACAATACTAGTTAAATTGATACTTATATTTATGCCTTCTCTCATAACACGAGCAAATTGAGGTTTTTGTGTACCCTTTACCTGGAGATGGGTGATTTCCGTACTCAAAGGGTAAAACGGGAACGGATTACTTATTTATTTTAAGTACCCGCTCGATCTCCGAAATGTTTACTTACTTTAGTAACTATTGTAGTAAGTAGTTATAGTATAGTTTTTAAGCTCATTCTAAGTGAACTATGTTCTTTATGAGTAATAAATTCTCTTTAACCATAAGACTCCGTTGTCTGTCTGTCACCAGGCTGTATCTCATGAACTGTGATAGTAGAGAGTTGAAATTTTCACTAATGATATATTTCTATTCCCGCTATAACAAAAAATACTAAAGAATGGAATAAAAATATTTATGAGGGCTCTCATACAACAAACGTGATTTTTTTGCCGTTTTTATTATAGATAATTGTACGGAACCCTTCGTGTGCGAAGGCACTCGGCCGGTTTTTTTTATAATGCGTAATAGAAACGAGAACATAATATTTAGACAAATTTCCTATCCAAAAGTAATAAGTTTTAGTAACCTTTTTGTTCAATCAATAACCAATTCATTTTGTTGTCCTCTAAATGGAAGAATGAGACACTTCAAGGTGAGTAAGGTGAAGGGTAAAAGCAAAGTAAAGGGAACGAAATAGATATCTCGCCTCAGACAAAATTATTAATTTTGTTATCAGTAAAGTAATTAGTCTACCAACCCCTTCCCACCCCCGTGGATGTCGTACGTAATAGATAACTAAGTTACTATGTAACTAAGTTTGTTAGTTTTTATAGTGCTTACCTGCACTTAAGAAAATCGCAAAGATTTATATTATACCAAAACTTATTTTTATCGAGTCATTTGAATCCTCGATGGCGAAGTTGGCTATCGTATCCCCGTATCAAGGGGAAGGTCGTGGTTTCAAATCCCGCTCGAGGAAATAATTTTTACGATAATATAAAATCTTTGTAAGGTAAATAAGGTAAAAGAAAGGGTAAGGTAAGGTAGGGACATGGGCAGCGGCACCTTCTGATACACCAATACTAGTGCGGTCACCAACGGTAAAAATGGCGACCAAGCAGAAGACAAAATTTAGAACAGTGATGGACCGACGATATCGCTAGGATGTCAGTGCTAGGATATCGGTAGACGGTAAAGGCTAAAAATCGTTCCTTCAGGAATTTTAAGTCCACCAGTGGACTCCTCAAGGTGATGATGATGATGATGATGATGACATAGTTGAAGAAGCTAAGGTACTGTCTACGATTTCGGTTTCTTGAGTTAATTTGCTGATTGTTTTCTCGCAAATTAGAGAAAAGTACTCGACAGGTCTCAGCCGAAATAATAATTTACAGCTTCGTTGAGTTATTACGAAGGAAATATTAGGTACAGTATAATTGACGGTCGATATCAAAAGCAATTTTGGATGGATAGTAAACTATTTCCTTTGATATATATATATATATTCAATATACATATTTTTCATGCTACTGTTGGTGGAACAAGCATATGGCCCACTTGATGTTAAGTGGTAACCATCACCTATAACGAAGAATTGCCTTGTAGATCACACACGTTAAGTACGCCCTACGATGCACTACCCTTCGTCCACCAATCTGAGGCACACTGGTGTTAAGCCTCATGTGCCTGTTGTTTCATCAGCACCCACACCCTTCAATGCGAGCTTGGCGGTAGAAATAATAACGGTGGGAAATATGAAACCCAGAATAACCGACTTTTACTTTTGAAGTAATACTTCTTATGCGACTTCCAACAAGGTTGCGTTAAACGTTTAACACTACCTACCATGGAGGGGGTATGAAAGCACTGTTCTTTCTCTCTTTCTCTCATAGCCAGTTACGTTTCGTTTTTCTTCAGTCGTGTGGTCAAGCACTCGTTTTTTTTTCTAGCAATAATGGTATGATGGTTCTTTTTCAACATCAAAGCATCATTAGCAGTTTGGTATAGCGCCAACTACCGCCATAAACTTACTGAAGCAAAGGAAGGCTCAATATTTGGCTGTCGTTTATTGGGCAAAGGTCGCAGAGTTGAGCACTATCTGAAACTCGATTAGTTCCGCTTTGACAAATAATCGAATTAATAGTGCTAGAGAGTGGATTGGCTGATGTATGTTTATTTAGCCGGTTAGGTATTGCTAATAAATAGATTTGTTAATCAAACGCATATAGGTTTAATCGGATGAATAGAAACACAGCATTCCCTTACAGCTCAGTGGTAGCTCCGCTTTCTGCGCTGTTGGTTGTGGGTTCAATTATTGGAATCGATACAAATAATTATGATGGTAAGCATATTAAATACTAGCGAAAAGCACATGAATTTCGGGAATTTCTATCTTGGTACAGCTATAAGCAATAAAACAAATATACACTGTAAATTTCAAGCCTCTACAATCAACAATTCTACAATCTTAGCTGTGCGTCGTCTATCAGTCAGTCAGTCAGTCAGTCGAAATAAAGATTCTTATAATTGGTATAGATATAGATATATTGGTTCTGTATCCGAGTGTTTTAATGTTCTACATAAGTTTTAAGTAAGTATTTATAAAAAAATTGATTTCAAAACAATATGACTCGTTTCTTTAGGTTGTCGTGGCACCCTTTATAAGTATAAGGTTAACTGACCCAAGTTGTAGGGCACGTTAATGATCGTGACCTACGAGGCAATGCTTTGTTACAGGTGATGGTGGCCACTTAATATAAGGCGAGGTACTTGATTTTATCCTAAGTTATAAATTTAGCGCAACTTGGATAAATAAAACTAGTTATTAGGAACATTCTAGAATGATGCATGTTCTGAAGCGTGGAAACTAATTTAAAGTTTAAAGGGTTGTACTGTACAGTGTACCTACGCCTTAATTTATTCACGGTGGCATTGTCTGCTGAATTTCAAGAATAATTTTGGTTTTTCTTTATTATGGACCTGTAAGCTGTGAAATAAAGATTTATTATTATTATTTGTTCCATATTGCCAAACTTATAAAATGTAAACATCCTCTTGTAGGTGATTGTACTTAAAATAAGCATAATGACGTCAAAAAGAAATTTAACACATAAATCATCATATTTTAGCTAGAGCCTATTAAGAAAGGTTAAACCGAAAATGTACCACAGAGTTAATTAGAAAATCGTTCGTAAACTTTGCAAAAAGTCCCTTACCTACTCCAGCGCCTGTAAAGGTTGTCTTACCTACCGTAAAAGATTGTTTGAACTTTTCAATTTGGTAGGTATCGAACGTCGATTCGGTCAAAGTTAATAGAACTCTGCAACTTACATTTCCATTGGGAGTTTGTAAAGGCATTGCGGTACTTTGAGATTAGTCTGCTTCACATTACCGAAATTAATGCGTATCAACTTTTTAATCTGGAGATCACAATGTGTTTTACCTTTGAGCCAAATTAGCTTTATTTCTATAGCTAACTATTTTTTTCAGGAAAATTAGAAGGATTATTTTTTGGATGGTTGTATTAGAGCCTTCGATCAATGATACTCCTAGATGACGGGTCATATACTAATCATATCTAAAACCTGTCCGCGTGAGTTACATTTGTTTGCTAACGAAGTGAGAAAATAATGTTAAACACCGAAAACTAAAAATATATCACCTAGTAAATAATGTCACTAATTGTCAAAACAAGTCAATATGTACCGAGACGGATTTTTTGCGCCGACCCTATATAGATATATTATATCTAGTCTTAAGGGGTATCCTTGATTGATGAAATTGATTGGTAAGTGCTACCTAATGATTATTTTCAACATTGTAACAATACAAGGACATTAACGTATCTTGTAGACACATAAACTCAAACGTGTAGACTGTAGGTATATCATCTTTTTGCTGAAAACTGGACCCAAGGTCGGAAATACAAACTAACATGGACGCATTTGCATGTAAATTGGGTTACCTGCGCCGTTTTTATTTATTTTTGAACACAGGTGAGATAATATTGTACCTACTAACTGAAAACGTAAGACTTTAAGGTATTCGGATTCACCCCTTTCTTGTGTAACATTTTTGATTAAATGTCATGATTCAGTGTATCCGATTTAAATGAAATACTGGGTATTTATAGGAAATATTATGCAGAATATTGTTTAGTTTTTATAGCAAAGCAAATATGGTTATTATGTCTGTAGGCGGGGTAAGTGGGGGTTGGCGTGTCAACTTCCATTCTATACACATTCAATGTACAAAAAACCTTTTTGTTTCAGTAAGAGCCCAATTTCACTGTGTAACGTGATGCTTAGTACTGTTAATACAAGGTACTTCAACACTAGAGCACTGGTGGTATAGTGGGAATAACGCCGCCTTCTAATCCTATTTGAAAAATGTATGTGCATAATACCAGTGCTCTAAAACGGTGAAGGAAAACATCGTGTTTGAACCTACTTCAAACAAGTAATGTTTGAACCTACTTCTGACTACGCTTTTCAACATCCTTAAAAAATAGTAAGTTAGTACTATTTGGTAAGCTCTTAGAGTCTAAGGGATCTGAGGAAATATCTACAGTGCGTGGGGATTAACGTTGTGTATCCCGAATGACGCTTAATCTATTTAAGCACACAAGCAAGAGTTCTTAAAAAATGTATACCAATAGGATACCTTATCTAAGTGAGCCTAATCTCTTTATTATATTTGACTCAACTTCAAAAGAAAATGCCGGTTTCGCATTTCCTCCTTCCCGCTGACGATACGATTGCGGAAGAAAAAAATCAGACAAAATCATCAAACCACAGTCAAAGTTAAAAGGTACTATCTATCTTCATTTATTTTACACTTTGATCTCGTCTATTAGATTGCGATGTTTTGTGTAGTTTCTAACAGCCAACGGTCTGGATTCCGCCCGGTCATTACAAAATTCCTTTCAACCGCGCAAATTACACTCAATTTGTGAAACTGTGTTTCTAGCGACCGCGATCGGGCCTGTTTCATTCCGAAAAGGATTTATACGTAAAAGGAGCTATAACGCGTATGCTATTAGAACGGGAATGTCTTGGAGGTGTGGAGTGAAATGGTTTTTATTGTTAACTATAGCCGCCCGCGGCTTTTTCGCTTCCGTGATAACGGATAACGGGAATTGCTATTCTCAATATTTTATGTGTTTTTTCCTCCAGGCGTGCGATGGTGTGTCTCGATAGGCACCAACACTGCGCAAACCATTTTGCGTGATGGCTATGGAAACCAGCATACCTTTGCAGCAACCTTGAGTTTCACGGAACAAACCCTTCACTAAGAGTTCTAGTAGGCACTAATCATGTTGTTTTGCATTATGCACACTATCTATCATCATTTCTGTCAGTATCATCGTAGTCACAAGTATCACTATTATTTTCTTCTATCCTCTGTTTTTGTGTGTAGTATAGTATTATGTATTATTATTTGTATTTTGTCTAACATAGGTATTATTTAGTAGTTTATTATATTATTATTAGGTATTTATTTATTATATTACTAGCTGACCCGTGCCCACTTCGTTGGGCGGTAAACATTTTTACAAAGGTACTATGTAAAAATAAAGATGCGCGGTGGCGCTAGTACATAGGTACTGATGATTGTAGTCATTATAAAATAACTGAAGTAGTACTCGGCGTCGCCAACAGATGGCGTTAATAGAGGGTATATGGCATAAAATAGCGGCCACTCGCAGATTGCGTGACAGATTTTGCCCGTTCCCGTAATTTTTTCGGGATAAAAAGTAGCCTATGTCCTATTCCAGATTACAATCTATATTTATTCCAAATTTCATCCAAATCGGTTCACTGGTTAGAGCGTGAAAGGCTGCACGCGATATTGGGCAGTACCTACTTGGACATTTTCTATTTTTTCTAAAATAAAAGCAGCCTAAGTTACTCCTTATTACATCAGCTATCTGCCAGTGAAAGTCCCGTCGAAATCAGTCCAGCCTTTCCAGAGATTACCCGGAACAAACAAACAGATAGACAGACAGATAGACAAAAATTTTAAAAAATGCTATTTTGGTATATGTACCGTATAAACATTCATATGCATGCAGTAAAAACCGGTTATTTTAATATTACAGACGCTTCAATTTTATTTATTTGTATAGATGAAATAAACATTTTTATCTCTTCCAACCAGCTGCAGGGGTTGTTTTTTTTGAAATCATGAAAAACTTGTATAACAATATCGTATTTTGAGTGTCCGAACCAAAATTGAAAGAAATCAAGTCACGCATATAAGGTACCTACAGATTTTCCATATATGTATGTAAATGTTGACACCCGACCTTCCCCTTTTCGATAGGGTAGTTTTAAAAAATGTTAAGCGTTGTTATTACTATTTTTGTATTTTAAGAAGCAAAACTGAGTTTGAAGCAAATCACACCATGCATTATAATTTTTCCATACAAACGCCTTTTCGCACCCCTCATAAGGGTAGTTTATGAGTCCTTCCCAACGCGTGTTGGTAATGTACAACCATGGAAAACACGACCTGGGAATTGGTGACCATTGCTCTGATTGGTCGAACCAAAGCTTATGCTTCGTTAAGACGCAACTAAAGAGTCAAGATGTACCTTAGTAAAGGTAGATCATGCAGTTTTATTTCAGGCACTTCGGCGGCTACTGCCGCAGCACGCTCGCTCGCCTCGCGCGTTTTTTTTATGTTCTAACCTAACCTAACCTATCCGAGTCGGATCCGCCCTAGAAAGCGAGTGCAAAAGACGCAACTAAAGAGTCAAGTTGTACCTTAGTATAGGTAGATCATGCAGTTTTAATTCTGGAACTTCGGCGGCTGCTGCCGCAGCACGCCCACTCCACTCGCTCACCTCGCGCGTTTTTTTTTATGTTCTAACCTAACCTAACCTATCCGAGTCGGATCCGCCCTAGAAAGCGAGTGCAAAAGAAGCAACTAAAGAGTCAAGTTGTACCTTAGTATAGGTAGATCATGCAGTTTTAATTCTGGAACTTCGGCGGCTGCTGCCGCAGCACGCTCACTCCGCTCGCTCGCCTCGCGCAATTTTTTTATGTTCTAACCTAACCTAACCTATCCGAGTCGGATCCGCCCTTGAAAGCGAGTGCAAAAGACGCAACTAAAGAGTCAAGTTGTACCTAAGTATAGGTAGATCATGCAGTTTTCATTCTGGCGCTTCGGCGGCTGCTCTCACAGCACGCTCGCTCCGCTCGCTCGCCTCGCGCGTTTTTTTCATGTTCTAACCTAACCTAACCTATCCGAGTCGGATCCGCCCTAGAAAGCTAGTGCAAAAGACGCAACTAAAGAGTCAAGTTGTACCTTAGTATAGGTAGATCATGCAGTTTTAATTCTGGCGCTTCGGTGGCTGCTGCCGCAGCACGCTCGCTCCGCTCGCTCGCCTCGCGCGTTTTTTTTATGTTCTAACCTAACCTAACCTATCCGAGTCGGATCCGCCCTAGAAAGCGAGTGCAAAGACGCAACTAAAGAGTCAGTTGTAACTTAGTATAGGTATATCATGGAGTTTTATTTCTGGCGCTTCGGCGGCTGCTGCCGCAGCACGCTCGCTCTGTTCGCTCGCCTCGCGCGTTTTTTTTATGTTCTAACCTAACCTAACCTATCCGAGTCGGATCTGCCCTTGAAAGCGAGAGCAAAAGACGCAACTAAAGAGTAAAGTTGTACCTTAGTATAGGTATATCATGGAGTTTTATTTCTGGCGCTTCGGCGGCTGCTGCCGCAGCACGCTCGCTCTGCTCGCTCGCCTCGCGCGTTTTTTTTATGTTCTAACCTAACCTAACCTATCCGAGTAGGATCCGCCCTAGAAAGCGAGTGCAAAGACGCAACTAAAGAGCCAAGTTCTATCTTAGTATAGGTAGATCATGCAGTTTTATTTCTGGCGCTTCGGCGGCTGCTGCCGCAGCACGCTCGCTCTGCTTGCTCGCCTCGCGCGTTTTTTTTATGTTCTAACCTAACCTAACCTATCCGAGTCGGATCCGCCCTAGAAAGCGAGTGCAAAGACGCAACTAAAGAGCCAAGTTCTATCTTAGTATAGGTAGATCATGCAGTTTTATTTCTGGCGCTTCGGCGGCTGCTGCCGCAGCACGCTCGCTCCGCTCGCTTGCTTCGCGCGTTTTTTTTATGTTCTAACCTAACCTAACCTATCTGAGTCGGATCCGCCCTAGAAAGCGAGTGTAAAGACGCAACTAAAGAGCCAAGTTGTATCTTAGTATAGGTAGATCATGCAGTTTTATTTCTGGCACTTCGGCGGCTGCTGCTGCAGCACGCGCGCTCCGCTCGCTCGCCTCGCGCGTCGCTCGCTCGCCTCGCGCGTTTTTTTTATGTTCTAACCTAACCTAACGTATCCGAGTCAGATCCTCCCTAGAAAGCGAGTGCAAACGGAGCATAGGTTTTGGCATCCAATCCTAAGCTTGTGTTTTCCAAAAGTGCAGAAAATTTGGTATGACCTAAAAAGCACAACCACGAAATACACGACTATGGAATTGGATGCAAGAATCTAAACCAATTCCTGGCTGTGTTTTCCATGGTTGTGTATTCCATAATTAAGTTTGAAGCTAGTCGCAATAATCAATATGATTTTTCCATACAAACTTTGACGTCTTATCACACCCTGTGTAAGGGCAATTAAAAAAATCCATAACGCCTTTTAAAATAACATTTATCCTAAATTTCATTTCAATACGATCGCTAAACATGCATACAAACGTTTACACCCTTTTTCAACCCCTTGGGTGTAAATTTTCGTAAATAGTTTATTAGTAAACACCTAAACCTTTCAAAGAATGCCTAAGCCAAATGTTTATAAGTTGGCGTATTTATGAAATTAATATATTTCCTTTCAACCAGCTGTAGGGGTTGTTTTTTAAAATCATGAAAAACTTGCATAATAATAACGTATTTTAAGTGTCTGAATCAAGGTTGAAGTAAATTAAGCCGCACATACAATTTTATCCATATAAATGTTGACGCCCGACCTCCCCTTTTCATAAGGGTGGTCATGAAAAATTTTTAAACGTAGTAATTATTATATTTGTATTTAAAGAAGCCAAACTGAGTTTGAAGCAAATAGCACCACTCATTATGATTTTTCCATACAAACTTTGGCATCCTATCACACCCCTAATAAGGGTAATTAAAAAACAAAAATGCATTTTTGAAACCTTGACATTAGTAACATTATCCAAAGTTTCATTTCAATGTATGTAATCACTAAATACGATTCTGCATACAAACGTTGACGCCCCTTTTCAACCCCCTAGAGTGCGAATTTTCAAAAATCGTTTCTTAGTGAGCACTCAAGCCTTATAAAGAGTGCTTAGTACACCAAATGTTTTTAAGTTGGCATAATTTTATTTTGTATGAAATTATTGGGGTAGGGGTAGCTGTAGGGGTTGTTTTTTAAAACCAAGAAATACTCGTTTAGTAATATCGTATTTTAAGTGTCCGAACAAAGATTGAAGTAAATCAAGCCAAGCATACAGATTTTTCCATATAAATGTTGACACCTGACCATCCCTTTTCGTAAGGGTAGTTTCGAAAAATTTTGAATGTTGTCATTATTATTTTTGTATTTTGAGAAGCCAAACTGAGTTTGAAGCAAATCGCAACACGCATTACGATTTTTCCATACAAACTTTAACACCCCATCGCACCCCTTATGAGGGTTGTTTAAAAAAAAACAATGTTGCATTTTATAAGCCTTGCCATAAGTAACATTTATCCAAAGTTTCATTTCAATACGACCACTAAATACGATTTTGCATACAAACGTTTACACCCCTTTTCAACCCCTTAGGGTGCGAATTTTCAAAAATTGTTTCTTAGTAAGCACTCAAGCTTTATAAAGAGTGCTTAGTACACCAAATGTTTTTAAGTTGGCATAATTTTATTTTTTAAAAAATTTGGGGTAGGGGTAGCTGTAGGGGTTGTTTTTTAAAACCATGAAAAACTTGTATAGTAATATCGTATTTTAAGTGTCCGAACAAAGATTGAAGTAAATCAAGCCAAGCATACAGATTTTTCCATATAAATGTTGACACCCGACCATCCCCTTTCGTAAGGGTAGTTTTGAAAAATTTTAAATGTAGTCATTAATATTTTTGTATTTTAAGAAGCCAAACTGAGTTTGAAGCAAATCGCAACACGCATTACGATTTTTCCATACAAACTTTAACACCCCATCGCACCCCTTATAAGGGTTGTTTAAAAAAAAACAATGATGCATTTTATTAGCCTTGCCATAAGTAACATTTATCCAAAGTTTCATTTCAATACGACCACTGAATACGATTTTGCATACAAACGTTTTCACCCCTTTTCAACCCCTTAGGGTGCGAATTTTCAAAATTCGGTTCCTAGTGAGCGTCTACACCCTCTAAAGAATCCTTGTGCCAAATTTCAGACTTCTAAGCCTTGTAGTTTCGGAGGAATCGTGATGAGTCAGTGAGTGAATGGACTTCTCTTTTATATAATAGATTATTTTGTACGCCCCCGTCCTTACCTATACAATGTTTTTCTGTCCATCCAAAGGTTGTCTGGAAGAGATTGCTTTTAGCAATAAGACCGCCCATTGTACCAATAGTTTTTAAGTTGTAATTCTATATACTTTTCTCTACTTTAATGGTGTACAATAAAGATATAATCTAATCTAATCTAATCTATGCAAACCCGTATCGTGTGTAAATAAATAAATAATGCTGGACAATCCACACAGCATCATCTAGCTCCAAGCTAAGCAGAGCTTGTGTTATGGGTACCAGATGACTGATATACTTAATATAATACATTACATAGATATTTTTTATTATACATAGAAAACACCCAGAACAACCGGAATAAATATTTGCAGATCGTACAAACATTTATCCCAAGGCGGGAATCGAACCCGCAACCTCTGCGTTGCAGACAATCATTCGCCCGCTGCGCCACATCGGTCGTCAAAATTTTGTATATGTGGTGTATTTTATATGACATTTATAAGGACTCCTATGGGCGTACTGAGAACAATCTGAATGATGATTCAAGTTTTGTTCTTTTGGCTGTAAGCTAGGCTCAACAGGGGACTAGAAATTCCTTCTTTTTTGGACTCATCGTTGCAAATCAAATGCCACAGATTCATAAATAACGAGTGTAAACATACTGTCATCAAGTGAAACATTTGATCAATGCGAAATAGTTGAAGACTTTGTGCTAAAGTCCCAACGCTTGATAATACTACTCAGCAGTATTTAATGCTGTAAGGTCTAATGCAATCGCAAAAGTTCTCTGTAATTACAATAGCGTTAAGATATTTCGCCGGCTGCTCATTCTTAAGTTATTGTAAGATGAAAGTTTCAGTTCGGTGGGGTTATAAGAACTTTGGTAGAACAGTACAACTTTATGGTATAAGTAAGTTAGGTATTCCACTTTAGAATGCAACATCTTAAAAAAAGTATAATGAAATAAAGAATACTAGTTGTAGGTACACGCGATTTCATCTGCTCCCAACAATTTTCAGAACCAGTCGTGATATGGCGATGGTGTGGTTATAGAATAGTTAGATTGCATGGTTTTCGAAAGAACTTTGAATTTGCGGGAAAAAAGTATTCTACTACCGTTTTCGGAGTGCAAGCATTCACCGTACAAAATTTCATCGAAATCTGTTATGCGGTTTAACTGTGAAAGCTAACAAACAAACAGAAAACTTTTGCTTTTTTTTAAATAGTACTTATACACACGATTGATTTGAGAATATAAAAAAATATGTTGAGAAAAATATATCTTGCTTGTTATAGAAAGAAAAAAATTGAAAAACAATAAGCAGACACTTATTGCCTATTTTTATTCCTACTTCAACACTTTCTCTAGTTATTTCTAGGCCTACATTTTTCCTAACAAGACTGATGAAGAAGTACCTAACGCACTATGCCTGATGCCTAAGTCTGCCACCAAGCAACTTGCTGTATTCTGGTTTGAAGGGTGTGGGTGCCGGTGAAATTACAGGCACATGAGGCTTAATAGAGCACGTTCTTAATGAGCATGGCCTGCAAACCAATGCTTGATATAGGCGATGGTAACCACGTAACATCACTGAACATTAATAAATATGTGTTCCATCAGCAATCACATAAAAAACTATGTAAAAAAATATATTAACTTAGTCACTCCTTTTGCCTAAAATAAAACCATCGTCGTGAAATTCGTGTTCATATCTTGAATATCCCCAATAGGATTAGGCTCGCCCTATTATGGAGTTTTACTACACTTTTGTTTTACGATCGTATTTTCCCTCTAATGTATTGAAAGAGCCGCAAAAGTATCATCACACGATATGAAGAGCTCATATATTTATCAGATAAGTAATACTATTTGCTAGATAAATATCTCTCGTTGGATTCTGATAAACTTTTTCGTTTTTCTTTTCTAGCTATTGAATCGAGTAGGTATAAATGTGGTTACGTCGCGAATTAAAGATTACTTTGCACTACTATTATTTGAAAATAAAATGTTTGCATAATTTAAATAACGAAAAATCTTTTGCTGACAAACACACACATGCCTACACTAAACGATCGCCAATAAAAGTAGCGCTACAGTGTAGTTGCATGTCAACTTCAGTTAGTTCTATTTTCAAAAACAAATTCTAATAAAAATATTTCAAAAATGGAACATCAAAAAGCAGCCTTTATAAAGGTTTTAATCGAAAAAAACTGAAATCCCTAGAGGAAATAATACTTTTTGCTATAACGACACACTTTTAGATCATAGGAAGTAAAAAAAAAATCAATAGGTAAACTGTGACGGAAAGGCGGCGATGTTGTTTTTGGAGGATTATGGAAAAACTACTGATCGGTTACAAATAAAAACTAACGTATTTCACTCTCCAGAATATAAGCTCGTTGTGTCAAGTTTTGTTTTGATTAGTTTAGTGGTTTAGCCGTAAAAATGTTACCAAACAGCGGACAAACTTATAAAATAGTAGGTATATGGATGGATGGAAAATTTAGGAATTTATAAGTCATGTATGGAATTAGTAATCCCAAATGCGATCAAATGGGACAAACTTTTGGAATCAACTGGGACGTAATTATACTTCTGTGATCTAATGGTTCATACCCTTTAGACGCCTGACTACCCTTAGAGATTCACAAAGATTGTTGAGTTGGTACTGCTAGCAGGGTGTTTACCTTGCCTGAGGATTTAAGTCGCGAGATTGTTCTTTATATTTAATGTTGTATAAGTTCCTCAATTGATACCTAATGAAAAATGACCTAATGACCTAAATAAATGGTTTCCCAAATCCGTGACATCTGATTTTCAATTGAGTGATCTGCGACCGCATGTTGCGGACAGGGTCACAGCGAGATGCTCCGCCTACCACCTGACAGTGAAACGATTTTCCGCCATTGTTCTTCTCTCGTTGTATTGGTTAGGAAGCATGTCAATATGTGTACATGCATGCTAATATAGTGATAGTAGTACCTACCTCCTCGCGTTGTACTCCTCACTGCTGAGCTGCTGTGACTACTAGCTAGCTAGGACCAATGTATTGGGTTTATGATATCTTCTCAGACAATTGTATATAAATAGTTTGATGATGTATTTCTGTAGCCGTTATAACAACAAATACCAAAAAACAGAATAAATATTTAAGGGGGATCTCATACAACAAACGTGATTTTTTTTTGCTATTTTTATCATAGATAATGGTACGGAACCCTTCGTGCACGAGTCAGACTCGTACTTGGCCGGCTTTTTTTATGCTACTGCTAGTGGGACAAGCATACAGCCCACCTGATGTTAAGTGGTAACACTTACCTATAGCAAACGCCTTATAGGTCACGCATGTTAGGTACGTGTCCTACGATGACTACCTTGTGTCCTCCAACCTGAAGTATACTGGTGTTAAGCCTCACGTTCCTGAAATTTCAGTCACCCACACCCTTCAAACCGAAACACAACCATGTGAGTATCACTTCTTGGCGGCAGAAATAGATACGGTGGTAGTGCTTCCCCGGACGAACCCTTTCATAAAGAGCTCTACTTTTACTAAAACAACTCGATCCCCATGCAGTGAGAGAAAAGTAACTGAAACTATAATCAGTCCTCCCATGTTAAGGGTGGCTTATGTCCAGCAGTGGCCACACTTAGCCTGATGACGTTATTTTCCAAACTGTAATCAAGAAGTAAGAGCTCGTCTAACGCAAACGAATTCATTATTCTAAAAAGTTAGTTAAATTTTAACATTGACTGTGCAGTAAAATTATTCCGGAATTATCAACCGGCGCCTCAATTTACTTTTCATTATATCCTCGAACCATAAGACAGTTCTAAAGTCACAAAGAGGTCGAGTGAGAACACTAAATTCTGCCACGTTTCAGCCTATCAGCATTGAGAAATCGTCGAGTACCGTTAACTGCTATTTTATAGTTGTTGGGGAGAACCACCCCTCGTGGTCAAACTTTTCCAATTATATTGGGATTGATGGTAATTTTATAAAATTGCGAGCATTAGAAATGATCATGCTATTGTTTATGAAGTTTCTTCTGCTTAAAGTTTGGACTAAGGCCGCATTAAACTTATTCAATTTCATTTATATCGCCAATTAACCAGAATTTCATATAATTTCTTTTTTTGGTTTTTTAAACTAGCACATGCCTATTTTTGCCACCAAGTAGCTTGCTGTGTTCCGGTTTGAAGGGTGTGGGTGCCTGAACGTACGTGACTTACAAGGCAATGCTTTGCAAATCGTATAAAAAAACCTGCAATAGTCGTGGTTGCGGGCAGACTGATGTTAAACGTGATATAAGATATAAATATAAAAATAATAATATAGATTATTTTGGACCGTTGTTTTATGAACAGTTTGTTTTTTAATGAGGTTGCGGGTTTGATTCCCGCCTTGGGATAAATGTTTGTACGATCTACAAATATTTATTTCGGGTGTGCTGGGTATTTTCTATACATAATAAAAAATATATAGGCATATGTAATGTATTGTATTAAGTATATCAGTCATACACAGCTTAGAACTAGATGAAAACGAAAGATGAAACTAGATGATGCTGTGTGTGTATATGTTCAACTCCTACAGCACCTGCAATAAAGTTATCATCTTTTTTGTAGATTATAATGAGCTTACATAATAATGCTTACAGGAGTCGTACCATCAAGTCTGGTTGTGATTCAGTTCAAGACCCAAAGTGAAGTGTTTTGTTTGAACAGATTCGATGATATTTGTTTCATCGTGATATGGTTCATAAAAATTCAAGAACCGCAATACGATGTTATTGTCGGCCCTAAGTCACAAAATCCTAAGCTTATTAATCCTAACTTGTTAAAATAAAAACGGGTTACGTAAACCGACAGCGTAAGAAAAGTATCCCTAGCTTAAAACATTCACGTTCCTCCCACATAGAAACACAACCTATTTCACAAAATACCCTAACAAAATAACCTGTACTTTATTACTCAGATTAAAAAAAGGTTGAGCATTCCTTGCACTGTAAATATTTCTTTTCAGTCCCTTGCGAGTAAACCGAATCATTCCAAGCTCGCTGGTGTCTTCACGCACCCTTTTTATAGCTCGGATGAATTATGACATAAAATATTTATCTCCTTTTCGGTATGTGTAACGCGTCTGCTTCTTTTTAGATGATAACACGAAATCCCCGTTTTATAACATCACAAAATAAATTGACAAGACCCGCTACAATATGAAGCAAACAGCAAATAATAAAATGTTTTTTCCCAACGTTTCGTGAAAATGATATATGTTTTTCTTCTTTGCCAGATTTTCTGATTGGATACCTACAGTAACAATTTTTTTACCTTACCTACAGGTAGTTTATTTTGACAGTTTTAAGGTCAAACCACTATTTGATTGTTGACCTGTTATAGAAATTAGACTTTTACAGTAAAATATCTCCGCTCATTTCCCTCGAGAACATTATTAAGTCATCTTATTTGCAAGGCATTACAGACTACTTTCTTATTGTAACGTATATTAAATTAAACTCTTACCCTGGTACTAAAAAATCCGGCGTTGCGTTGAAATAGTTACACCGTGTTTTGTCTTTTGCATTGACAGGAAGTTTTAAATTACATCGAAAGAGACAAGACACGGTGTACCTATTTCAAGGTTAACCTGAGTTTATTAGTAAAAGGGTAAGATAGCAGTTATGTTGATACAAAAGAATACTAACTACTTTGGTACCGCCTTCGATCAATAATAGGTACCCTTGCACCGCATTACATTGCTTTTTTGTAATGTTTCTGAGAACCGTAGCAAAGAAAATTACGCGCTTAAAGCCCTAAGTATGAATAATATTGTTTTCAAACGTTCTACTTCTAAATATAGATAAGTACAGCATATAGTACCAACCTCAAATCTCAAACACAGAGGTGCTTATGTATGATAAGTGGATACTCAACATTTGTGTAATTAACTTACTACTTACACACCAAGAACGTTAAGCTTTTGAGCTTTCTTGAGAAGTTGGTGAGCTTTACTGAAAGTGACGCAATGCGCGCGTTTAACGGCCTCTAGATAGCAAAACATTCTGTAAGTGACGAAACCACAGAGATATAATTCTTGTAACG
The DNA here is from genome assembly GCA_947095575.1 of Electrophaes corylata. NCBI lineage: Eukaryota > Metazoa > Arthropoda > Insecta > Lepidoptera > Geometridae > Electrophaes > Electrophaes corylata. The sequence continues at coordinate 7,494,952 of OX352711.1, read as the reverse complement.
AAATATCGTCAAATTCAAGTTCTTTGAAACTGACATTTTAGACAGGCCTAATTTTCACCGGCGATTTAGTGGGATCCCCACCTGATCCTAAAGTCGTGGCTTCAAATCCGGTCGTGAACCAATGGATTTTCCTTTCGAAGAATGTATGTGCACAATGCCAGTGCGTAAGGAAACAAGTTAGTATTATAGCAGCGGCGATGGGCTTGCAACCTGTCACGTATGGAATACTACCTAACTACTGCAAAATTTGGGTATGTACTAAACGTACTATCTAGACGTACCTCTGACTATCCTGCTTAGACATCTTCAAAGAATCCCAAGCGGTTCTTACCCACTGTCCCCCTCATGATCATTAAAAGTTTTTTTTTCAATAGCTCACCTCTCAGATTAGTCAGATATGGTGAGTTTTGAGAACAAGGTGGACGGTGGAAACTAAATATTTCCCAAGGATCACCCAGTTGAACAAAGGTGAGCCATTGTAAAAAACTTTCAATGGTTCACCCTGGTGGTCTCGGGAGGTAAACGTTGGGTAAGAACCTATCTCGAGTATATACTTGGAACTAAGAGATCTAAAGGGATATCTACCGTGCTTGGGGATTAAATTTGTGGTGCAATTTTTTTCTCACATTGACAATCAAATTCTAGTTTGTATTGTAATTCTAGTTAAACTATGAGAATTCGACCTAGAAAACATGAATACATGAATAACATAATAATAACATAGCATTACCGTCTTCCCAGCCGATTTCGGCTACGGCGACATTGTTACTGCTTCGTTTTTGGTGGATCTTTAGAGGTTCTTACATAAAGTATCAAGGTAAGTCGATATATGTTTTATGCATGGATCACCGGTAGTGTCGTAGGTGCGACTCTGCTTGATCCTAAGGTTTTGGGTTCGAAAACCTTTTTTTGTGCACTTGTGTATGAAATGGTACGTTTATATGTATATAAAAAAAAACTACGAATAAGTTTTTATGCTACAAAAATGTATGACTGCAATATCAGTGCACTTGATAAAGGAAAACATCGTAAGAACACCCGCGTTTTTAGGTAGCACTGAATGTATTAGTAACTAGCTGACCCGTGCCCACTTCGTTGGGCGGTAAACATTTTTACTTACAAATCTTAACTAAGTAGTACTCGATGTTGCCAACAGATGGCGTTAATACGGCATAAAATAGCGGTCGTTTGCATTATCGTCCGCGTGGCAGTTTTCTCCCGTTCCCGTTATTTTTTCGGGAAAAAAAGTAGCCTAAGTTACTCCTTGTTACATCAGCTATCTGCCAGTGAAAGTCCCGTCGAAATCGGTCCAGCCGTTCCAGAGATTACCCGGAACAAATGGACAGACAGACAGACAGACAGACAGATAGACAAAAATTTAAAAAAATGCTATTTTGGTATATGTATCGCATATACATTCATATGCATGTAGTAAAAAGCGGTTATTTTAACATTACAAACAGACACTTCAATTTTATTTATTTGTATAGATAATAATAATAATCTTGGACAATCCACACATAGCATCAGCTAGCCCCAAGCTAAGCAGAGCTTGTGTTATGGGTACTAAAATATATTTCATACATAAATATGTTTTATTATACATATAAGATACCCAGAACACCCGGAATAAATATTTGCAGATTGTACAAATATTTATCCCAAGGCGGGAATCGAACCCGCAACCTCCTGCGTCGCAGGCGGACATTCGCCCGCCGCGCCACATCTGTCATCGTATTGACCGTGTCTTTCCTGCAAATTAGGCTGACTAAGCTATGAGAATAAATTAGTTGCTGAACAAGTCTACTCCATCTGAAGTCATGTTCCAGGCACTACAGCGGCCCGCAAATGGTTACATATGAGAAAAGTTGCCCCTGACGTTTATTTCAAATATGTATTTATCTTGTAAAAGTCAAAGTTGTCAGAACAAAAGAAAACTCTATGTATCATACAACAGCGTAGCTGTGTGAAAATCTTATCATTAACAAGTAGCTTTACCACCCCGGGCGTTTGAAACTTGGAAATCGGAGTGTCATATATTTTCAATGCAAAGGGTTGAGAATAAATTTTACGTAACACCTACTTCAGTGATACCTATTTTTATAGATGCAGGTGCCCAAGCATGGATGTGTCGATAAATAACATTTGACATAAATTCTCGATATATCGGGGCTCATTGAAATTTATCGAGATTGATAGCATGGAAATTAGTTAAACGCTAGGTCGATAAATTCAAGAAGTTTTACCGAATTTATGGACAAACTATCCACAGGGAAAACACTCGATAAATAATAACAATATATATATATGTCGATGCTAGTTCTGTGCTAGCGGGTGTTGATAAAATTCGATGGATAAAATCAGTTTGTCGACTGAATTTCCATGATCGCACCCCAAGTTCGGCAGTATCGAAACAACGCACAATATAGTCCAGCCAGTGTGAAGGTCAGTCAATTATTTGTCTCAGAATCTTAGTGAGCATGTAGGTCTCAAAACAATACACCAAAATTGAAACATAGATACAGAACGGAATGCATGGCTTGATGGCTGTATCTCACTGAATAAAGCAATTATTTGTCAAGGTGGCTACATATTCGTAATATTCTGTTATTCGTTTTTTCTTTAGTTCTTTTTATTATACGGTGCATAAAATTTCGGTTTTTTGTGATTGAGAAAATAATTACCGAGTATCGATTCTTAGTGGATAAACTTGGTATCGATTTTCTCAAACGCGCGGCCGCGCGAAAATTGGTGTCGTCTAAACACGTTCTTATTATGAAAAGCAGCGTAAAGCCTTTTTAAAATTCATACCGTAATATTATTAAAAGTAGGTAAAGCATGATTTCCAAGCCAGTCATTTAGTTTAGTACCAGCGTTAACCACGCATTTTACTTTTCTTCTCTCTTGCATCTTCTAGCTTGGCACTTAAAAAAATTCATTAAAGTGGGGAGAAAAATTATAATGAATTTAAATTTAGAGCATAAAATTTCAGCACAGCTCATCAGATCGAGTTAAAATTTGTGTATAAGTTTTTTCAATACTTTTTCATGTAACCTGTAAATAATTCAATTCGGCAACCACATATTATAAGAACATAATCCTTATGATAAGTCGTAGTCAAATATTTATTCTGATCCTAAGACAACTAATGATCATTTAATGGGCCTTCTCGTTTCCTTCCATAGAAGACGCTATAGACATTTATATGTCTATGGCGTCTTATTGTAGATTATTCTATAACATACACATCGAAATACCTAGATGAAATATCCGCCTGCGACGCAGGAGGATGCGGGTTCGATTCCCGCCTTGGAATAATACTATTTATATATATTTGTACCGTCTGCAAATATTTATTCCGAGTGTTCTGGGTATTCTATCTATGCATTGTATTAAGTATATCAGTTATCTAGTACCTACCCACCTAGTACCACAAGCTATGCTTAGCTTCGGGCTAGAGTTTCGTTGATTTTATACGTCATAGAGATAGTTCCTATAAAAAGTGTAAACATGGTTAGTCCATTACATCATGTGGTTATTTATAATCACTATTTATCTATTCTGCCAAAAAGTTAAAGCACTTTTCACAGTTTATCTCAGAGAATTAGAATTACGCTCCTGTCTCCTACGTTTGTTTTGTTTCGCAGTATTTTTGTGCCACGTCGTTATCACTGTCAGGGGATCCCTTTTCCGGGGTTACCGTGATACGGGGACAAAGTTTAATGTATTTTCCGTGAAAACTGGCTTTCAGTAGTATTGGAACGACTTACAGGTATTTTTATTTCGCTCTTTTGTAACACAAGTGAAAGAAACTTAGATCTATTGCATTTACTTTAAGCACATGAGTTTTATCTTGGATTGCAGTAATATGACAGTTTTTGTTGCGAATTATAAGATGCGAAATCTTATAATTCGCAACAAAAACTGTCATATTACTGCAATCCGAGATAGGTTCCGTAAGGAAACTAGGTGATGTTCTCATCAACTACGAATAGAGTGTAACTAAAGCCATTACCAATATCCCACTCTAATATTCCACTCCCAAGAATATTTCCTTCATTAGATACTCGAGCTGTGTCTCATCCGCCAATATCCAGAACGCCATTTCGCAAATTCGCTTTTGATATACACGACACGTCCTCCATAATAATAAAGATATCCTGATAAAGTTCCCGGTGTGAAGATTTGCGGCGGTTTATTAAACTACGTGTTTATACACCCCAGTAAATCTGGGTTCCTTGATTATGCACAGAATTTTACTCCAACAAAAACGTAGTGACGCGAAATTGACCGACAAATCCTTTACAAAATCCGGAGCCCTGACAAGAATACGTTTTCAGGGCGCCCGGATGCTTACCCCTTTTCTTTGTTATGTAAATGTCTTCGAGTGAAAGTTTGCCAACGAACTCCCTTACACGGATCCATTAGAAAATTAAAGGACATTTGTTTGGAATGAAGCGGCTTTGTCGCACGCTTCTCGTAGGTATGTTATATAAACCACCCGATACCCCCGGAGATACACCCAAAACTCTTTGTTTATACTGCACAGGTTAATATTAGTTTAGGACTAATGATTCATTTGCCCACGACTCGAATTACTCAAGCAACAATACCCAGCTGCTTTCAATTCGTTAACTCTTTCTTTGCTATTAAGTACGTAAGAAAATAATAAAAATAGGCTTCGGAAAGAAAGAATGATTTGTAGTTACCTGGCTTATAATTCGCAAGATTTTTTAATGGACCCCTATAAACATCTATAAAATCTATCTATAAAAAATCTTGTCTTTCAATGACAATACACTGTAGGTAATTATACACATTTACACTGGTATATCTATCAAAAAATTAAAACGTTCGGGATTCTTTGTAAAAGGTTCGCCCGAAAAAATACTGTTGTACTTTCCCAGACGAATCCCATAGGCATGATAAGATAGCGGCATGATGGTATACCATCATGCTTTTTCTACCGCAAAGCAGCAGCAATTTTACAGTGTTACTGTATTCCAGTTAAAGGTACATGAGACTTTACATCTGTATGCCACTGGTTGATAAACATAGGGCTGAACATGGGCACGTTCTTAACGAAAGTGACCTACGAGGCAATGCCTCGAAACATGATGGTTACCACTTAACATCAGGTAAGTCATCTGTTTGTTCCATCAAGATGTATAAAAACTCTTGAGTGATTCTAGAATACAGGTCTAAGTATCTACCCTAATATAATCCGTAGTACGCTACGTGCGTGGCCTTGAAAACGACAATAATTGCTCTATGTTTCTGCAGAGCTCAACTCAGCGGAATCTTGTATGCATTTATTTATAGACAGCCTCCGAGCTATTCGCTCGTATTTCCCTCAATAACAAGAACCGCTGCATGTTCTAGAGAAGGCCTCTTTTGTTTACGACAGTGACCATAGTAATATTGAATAAGTACTGCAACTGTGTATCTTATTTCTCGGCTTAACTTTCAAGTAGGTGCTTTCTGTTGTTATAGTAGAGTGTTCGCAATAGTATTTCGTTATAGTAGCCAAACATTATTATCATTATGAGATAATAAAATCACATAAGTATTAACCACCTGATGTTGAGTAGATCCCTCTGTTTATAATAGCTATTGCTACATTTAGTAAGCTGTTGGTCAGTTTAGATTAGGTATAGTTTGTTTGATTGCATTGAATAGGCTCCGAAACTGATGGACCGATTTAAAAAATTATTTCACCGTTGGGAAGCTACACTATTCTCGGGTGACATATGTTATATTTTATTAGGGATCCTCACTAAAACCCGTGCGAAGCCGGGACGTACTGCTAGTGTTATAATAAAATGGAAACACTGCTCACTATACTATGTGCTTTGGCACAAAGGACGAGCGTCACAGCTCAATCCTCTATTCAAACAAACGTGTATACACGTACATCCCGCTTTAGAGCCTAGAGCACACGTGCTATTTTTTTTACCGTAACACTGTTATTTTTGCGTTTACGATGACACAGGGTGGGAAGGCTTATGTAATGTGTACTGGGGTTTTTAGAACCAACGTAAAAATATTTTTGACTACTTAGTTCTTTGTTTAAATGGACTCATAACACACACACTCATTCGCCAACTTTTACTTTCACTACGAGTCATCAGAGTCAATCTTTTTTCTTCTGAATAGCTATTCTACTTACTGATAAAAGCGAGAGTTCGGAATGATGTCAGACTAACTAACATCAAGATGCTTTGTGATATTTTAGCCAGGACTACGGTAGCACTAATCTATACAAATTGTAAGAATTCTTGAATTGACTGGCTGACTGACAGACATATTACCTACAAACAATTCGGTAATAGCGTTAGTAGTTTATCATCTTGAAAGTTAATACATTACAATAAATCGTGCGTACCTTTTTGAAAAAATTAAAAACGAAACGAACGAATTAAACGAACGAATTGAAAATTTTGAAACGAATCGAAAAGTAATCAAAATTGAGAAGCTCGTCTTGCTTTGGCTGTCAGTCAAAATATATTGTTACTAGTATTTACAACCTCTAAGAACAGGATACAAAACTATAAAACATATTTTTTTAGCCCGACATTATAATTGGTTGCCCGCTAAGTTAGCGTTATATAGGTACAGTAATTATGCTAAATAAGATTTAACATAAGATAGAATAATTATACGTTAGAATAAAGTACGTTAGAAACCAGTTAGTGTTCTATAACCGGCGATGGGCTTGCAACCTGACATGTATGAAATACCACCGAGTAAGTATTTAATATTTGGACTACCCCTCATAACATATTTTCAAAGAAACTCGAATAAATACTTTTTACTAAGAGATCAGAGGGGATATTTGCCGTGTCTGGGAATAACAGTCGTGTAGCTATTTCTTTAATAATTTTATTAAAGTACGACCTCGACTTCTGTAATTCGATTTATTGTAATGTTATTGGATAATTGTTAAATTTAAACCATCTTCTATCTATCTATATGCATATAAAAATAAATCAATTATTGTGCGTTAGTCTTGCTAAAACTCAAAAACGGCTGGACCGATTTAAATAATTTGTTTTGTTTTGTTTCCTCTTCCTTAGGGATGGTTTATACGTTGGTGATACGAAGTTCACTGGGTCAGCTAGTGGAAAATAAAAACCAAATAATACTAATAGATTGCCTCGAACTGAGGGTTCGAGATTAGTTTTTTACTCTGTGTTGGCCTATTCGAACTGTTCAGACAGAAACACTTTAACTCGCATTAATTATATACAATCTATTAGGTGAACTACAAAGTCAGAATCAGTGAAGATAGATGGAAAAACCAAGGTCACCGGCATCGCTCTCAGAATAATAATTATAATGCTGGACAACCCACACAGCATCATCTAGCCCCAAGCTAAGCAGAGCTTGAATAAACATCAAGTTAAAGTTGCAATGGGCAGGCCATATAATTTGCAGAACCGACAACCGCTGGGGAATAAAGGTTCTTTAATGGCAACCACGAACCGGAAGCGTAGGACGCACTCCTACCCGATGGACCAACGATATTGTTCGGGAAGTCGCTCAAAAGGTTATGTCCATGAGTGAATTTCTACAGGCGATTGATGATGGTGACATTCATTAATATTTTTTGAATAAACTTATTTATTTACCTAACGGCTTCCTCTTTGCGTGATAAGTCTCTTCCGGATAAACGTGTCGTACCTACCTACTTAAATATCACGCTATAAAATAATTATCATAGACTGTATAATCTAGTTTTATATTACGTCATCACTCTTTGGTTATTTTGCTTCCAGTATCTTTGATTATTTAAACCAATATGTATTCTTGAATAAAAAGTTGGCAACACTACTGACAGCTCGCACTAATTACCTGCGTGTGGCTTAGGTTGTGCATTGTCTATACTATAGGTATGTCATTTAGTCAAGACAAAGTTCTTGTAATTGATTTAGATCATACTATAATATTATAAAGGGGAAAGTTTGTAAGTATGGATGGATGGATGGATGGATGTTTGTTACTCTTTCACGCTCTAACCAGTGAACTAATTTGGATTAAATTTGGAATAAATATAGATTGTAACCTGGATTAACATATAGGCTACCTTTTATCCCGAAAAAATTACGGGAACGGGAAAAAACTGCCACGCGGGCGAAGCTGCGAGCAGCCGCTATTATAATATATATTTTAATTACATGTAGATGGGTGGGTAAACAGTACAGTTTTTATTACTTTGTTAGCAGCCAAACCGCAGACGGAAGCTACTACAGTTCTATGTTAATTTCAAATCCAGGATAATGAAAGCGAGACGCCTTCGAGAACTCAAGATTACGACGTTTGTAAACTTATCTCGAGTCCTCGTTAGCTGGCGGTGTGAGCCACTGAATACGTAAGCATGACATTCATGATTAAAGCTGAAACTGTATCGGACGAAATTGCGGTGAATTGCGGCTGCGACTTTTAGCCGCGACTAAAGTTGGTAACGCAATTCTAAGAAATAAAGAACACTTTTTTAACATGGCACACTGAACAAGCACAAATGATTTTAACCTGAGCTGTCATTCAAGAGGGTTATTCCCGTTGAGTTACACCCTTTCAGTCACACTGTGACACAATGGGACGAAAAAGTTTCGTTGAGTCACACCTGTTACACATTGCAATATAAATACATAGGTATACCTATTATACCTATATTACCTATACCCTTGCATTATTATTCATTTTAAGTGTTTTTCTAGTGTTATTTTAAGTTAAATTGTGTCATGTTGGTGGCATATTAACAACATTACTTGAGGTAGCGCAAAGTGTTAGCAAGTGATTTCAACGACTGTTGCTTTGAGTTTTAAAAAAACGCCATCGTGTTTTTCATAACCAAAAAAGCCGGGCCGTCATTAGTTTAAAGCAAAATATATTGTGTCGTTTCTCTATAAAACCTAAGCGAAACATTTTCGTTTAAATTAGGGTGCCACATATTACCTACACTTTTATTTTAACTACTTACACATGTACTTAGTAATACCTCCAGTAATGTTGGTTAAAATATTAAAAAAGCTGCTCTAAAGTTGCGACTTTTTTCGACAGAAAGTCGAGCTTTACAGTTGCGATTACAGAAGTGTATCGTAAGAACGTGACTGTTGACAAAAACACGCCCGCAGACAATTCTGTCCGATCGGTGGCAAAACCAGCGAAACCTCAAGTGTGAACTAAAGCTGAACGGTGGAATTGGGTTGGGGACCACTAATTAGAAGCAACCAACTTTAGATTAGAGTCACGGTGGCTTACTTAATGGTTCACTTGTAAATTACTTAGCTGCAAATTGATACCTGGTTTCTAACATCCTTGAATTAATTCATGATATAAATAACGGAAGTAAAATGTATGAATATTATCTATCTATGCTAAACTCTAAAACAAATCTATAAAACTGTAGACGTCGAAATGTCTATAAGTACGTAAAAGGTATTTTTCTGAAAAGTATATGTATAGTATTCAGTTAAGGCTGCTATAAATACTATAGTCTTTCGTAATGCCATTGTAAATACTTTATTTCAATTTAACATTATAAAATATATAAATATAAATTAAAGATGCTTAAGTCTGCACTGGTGATATACCTACAACTGTATTGTTTGTTTATACACTTAAGATTATTACAGATACCATTTCAGTTTTATTAAATCATTGTGGTTTATCAAGTCTTGAAGGAAACCTTAGTGCATCACAATGTTTTATCTACCTTGCAAAAGTATGCCTTGAACACACCTTGCCAAGTTTCAGTATTGTCAGCGTATGAAGCTTTTATTGCTTATATTTCATACTCACCACCAACCCTTTGTTCCATCTCTGGCTGGTGCAGATATACGAATTTGCCGAATGAGTTTGAGGAGCGTATCATTGGCATCCCGGAGCGTGGTAAACGACCCCGAAAATTGCTCACAATTTATACTGTTCTTGGGTGACCCGAAATAAAAGGGAATGAGACGTTTGTCACTCAATGTATTATTTACCCCGGGTTGTAAGCAGTTTGCCGCAAAAAATTGGCGCCTGTTGGGTAGCTAGGTGTTTAAGAACTCAGATACTTCCCTTTATTTCCCCAAAGTCCTATTATAAGATACGGCCGCACTTAAGTCGGACGGTTTAAGATACATTTTAAACAGGAGCTTTTAACGATTTATTAAGCGCAGTAACTTTCTAAAATGCTCTTTTGACTGGAATGTTGTTGTTAATAACTCGAAACCCCTTATATTCTTTTATCTTTCTTATCTGCCTAAAAAACTATAGACTTGCCTGATTTTTGATAGAAAAAACTAAATTTGCAAAATCTTCTAAAAGGTTAATATGATCATTAAAAAATAATTGATCATATACTATATATAATATTTACTACCATAGAAATCATTTAATCGTTATTCGTCATGAGCAAATTGAAGATTTTTTATCCTAAAATCGTAGGTCAATCTTAAATTAATGACTACGTTCTCGTTGTATAATTTGTGCAAAAGTTCAGGGTTACTCTGCAACAAAATACCATGACTGATTTAAAGCCTTGGTAGAATCACACCAACAGTTTTTTTTACACTTGTAGCTTTTAATACTGATTCACGTATTCGTCCGCACTCCCGTCTTTCTAAAATCAGTCTTCAGTCTTTCTAAAACTAATGTAAACTTAACTAGGCAATAAGCCTTTTAAAAGAAAACGCGATATTGCGATGAAAATTATGAAACGCAGGGTTTGTTTGAATAAATTAAGTACTTACAATACAACATAAGTTACGTTTCCTACAGACAATGACAAGTCGTTCACCCAAATATACAATTCTATTAATTGGCTTGTTGTGTTTCGGTTTGAAAGGTGCCAGTGAAATTACAGGCACATGAGGCTTAAAACCTGTATACTTCAAGTTGATAAACGCTGAGCAGTGCATCGCAGAGCGCGTTCATAACGAGCGTGACCCACGAGGCAATAATATGTTATAGACGATGGTAACCTTACCCACTTAACATCTAGTGGGCCATTTGCTTGTTCCATTTGAAATAAAATGAAATGAAATGAAATTTGAAATGAAATGAAATTTATTTATTTGCTTTAAATGTGGTACATGGAGAACTTATGTATATCTATAGAAAAAAAGAAATAACAATTACTAGAGTATGTTTGACATACCTTTGGCTATTCTAATCCGAGTGTATATATTTTTTTAATTATAATGGATATTATTATTATTAGATATTGATAGGACATCTTGAAATGTTCAAACCCCTTGTTTTCTTAGGGCCATCAGCATCAGTAGACAGGCGTAAGTCGCAAAAGGATCGTAATAACATTTTTGTCATCTGTGGCTTCTCATAAAAGTTGTGAGTACCGCCTACTAAACAACTAGCAGGTCATGCCGAGATATTCAAGCTTTTAGCAAGTCCGTCTCCTGAGAGTAATTCAGCATTATGTTCAGCGTGACCTCCAGTAATAAAGGTAAAAGTTTTATGTAAATACCTCCCTCCCTCGTCTGTCTGTGTTGCATAAGTTGTCTAATAAATTAGTAACTTGTTTTGAGATACGCAACAAAGGGTTATCTTGTTTCAGCGCGTTTAGCATAGAATACGGACTGAAGTAGTTGAAATGGTACATAATAGCAACCTAATACATTCGTTTTAAGCTCTTCTCGTTTACGGCAACGTCAAGATATGAGAGTAATAACTCTAAAAAGTGAATTGATATGAAAATAAAATGAATGTACGTAGGTATATGCACTTTTTGCTCACATCTTGACGTTTGCCCAGCAAAATTAGCCCTGTCACTATTTGTCATTAGGTGTTGGTAAGAGATGGTAATACTTCAAGCATTATTCGTGTTATAGTAGATATTTATAAGGCCAGTAATATTACCAGACACTGGTGTTTAAGAAAGGTACAGAACAAAGTCGTAGAATAAACTGTGAAATAGCTCAAACGGCGCGCAGTCACGTCAACCAGACAGTATTAAGCCTGGAGTGAGATAAGAAAAAGAGGCACAAAAGTTGTACTCGCCTCTTTGTGGGTGATGGGTGCAATCGTTTTACTGAAACGAGTGGATACAACGAAATGAAAAAATACCTATCAACGTATTATTTGTTAACAAACTGTTTTGTTACTGTTTAGTGTTTCTTGTTTCATATTATGTTAACTATTATTTGACCTATAACGTTAAAGTAAATAAAAAGTAGGCACTGACTTATCTCCGTATGCTTAACATCGTATAAAACTTTTTAAAAGTACTTAGTCAAAAATATATTTATATTATATTGTACAAAATCGATTTAATGTACCTATTTTCTTTAATACTTAACAATGAAGTTTTCGTAGTCTGTAACATAAAAGTTTGTTCTATAAAGAACCTGCTCTTTTGATTTGCTTACATTTTTTATATTGCTCCGCTGAATAGACTATAAGTACCTAGAATGTATCTGCAAACAATCGAAAAACCGTTTCATTAGGTATACCCTAAATGTCGGCTAACCTAATAGAGCTAAGTGACAAAGCTGCCTCTAGTTACCTATAAGCTTCAATGCCTATGTCTAGCCACGCCTGAGGGCAAACGAAGTGAAAACGGCTGAAACATCAAAGGCAAAAAATACCCTTTACAACCTTTCGTCGTAAAATATACTACGTTGTAATAAGCTCCGTAAAATCTTCGTTAGCAGCGTTATCTTGCTTTTACTTCGGCGGGCTGACAAATGTAAGGACGAACGCGCACTGGGTCTTTAAAAAAACTTTTAGGTAAGTACCTACTTACATAAATGTATTTTGAAGGTATTTACTATATTGGTGAAAAAAATATACACCCTAGTGAAATTGAAATATTATGAACTCCTAACCTCGTACACAAAACGTAACCTCGAAAAGTGACACTGTGTTTTGTCTTTTGCATTGATGGATGTTTCAAAAGTTCAGATGCATATTTCTGCCGCCAAGCAGCTTGCTGTGTTCCGGCTTGAAGGGTGTGGGTGCCGGTGTAATTACATGCACATGAGGCCTACCTGTATGCCTCAGGTTGATGGACGCAGAGCAGTGTATTGTAGGTTACGATCCTAACGAATGTAACCTACAAAGCAATGCTTTGTTATAGGCGATGGTAACCACTTAACATCAGGTGGGCCATATGCTTGTTCCATCAGCAAATTGTATAAAAAAAGACACATTTGAGATCGAAAATAATTTTCTCGTAGATTTTTTTTTGATCTCTTGCGAAAATATTTTTTTGGTTGCCAGGTCTGCGCTGCTCCTTCACTCTTTTTATTTACCCTTTCAGATACCTGGGTAGGTGTTTGGCTGACAGATAAGACCTCGCCAAGTCTGGTGACTGCCGCAGCGTAATTCTGAGGCTTTGCGCACTACGTGCCTACCCCGATAAACCTTTGTTGGCTGCTTATCTTACTTAGCCACGGCCAGTTTTGACGTGGAAACTAAATTAAAAATGTTTCTTGAAACAGTGGGCTTTGAACCTGTTAACCTTTTGTTTACCGATACCTACCTACTTTGATACTGCATGCGCGATAAGTCAGAAGCATTATTGGGTTTGAGAAAACATCTTTGTGAGTTGTGTCACAAATAAAATAAAACTGTGTTTAGTTTTACTAAATGGGATTACTAAGACAGTTATTTATTTATTTATAGGTACATAACACCTGATTAACATTCAACTTCAAATATCACGTCTTGAACTTGAAATGCCGAAGATGACTTATAGGCCGTGTAGGTTTTATAATTTAGAAATAAATATGAGAATCTAATATTAACTTTTGGTTTTTGTTCATTATTTTTGAAGCCTTTTCTAGATTTTATAAAAAATATTGATCGTTGAGTATTTTATTAATAGTTATGGTTAGCAAAAAAACTCGGTTTGAAGCTAAACAAGTTTCCTACATCCGAGGTCATACAAGGTAATAAACGTAAACAAATGAGCCCAGACGACTCAGAAACACAGTCTGATCAAAACGTGTTACTATGAAGTATCTTATAGTGTTCGTTGTTGCAATAGTATTATTCAATGTAGTAAATTGTGTGGATTTCACAGATGACTTATTATACAATGACTCTTTTGAAGAAAGGGATTTAAGTGAAGAGGAATACGAAAAACCAAAATACGATATAAAGGACGCACCAACTCTGTTTCTAAAGTTTGTCAACGACTTTCACAAGAAATATAAGGATGAAGATGACTACAAAACACACTATGAAGCGTTTTTGAAGAATTTGAAAGCTATAATTGAAAATAACAAGAGAGTTGGAGGATCAGTTTCGGATATCAACTTGTTTGCTGATTATGATGAAGATGAGCTATCTAAATTGACTGGATGATTACATTGCAGGTACCTACCTACTTGCATTTAGTATTTATATATTGAACTAGCGAAACGCGAGTGACTTCTTCCGCGTGAAGCTTTTTTCATACAAACTTCAAACACGTTTAGAGGTTGAATTTCGGGAATTCCTTTCTTAATACACCGCGACAAATATACCCTAAAAATTTCAAGTCTCTATGACTAGTGGTTAAGGTTGTGCGTTGTCTAGTCAGTCAGTCCTGACAAAGATTCTTATAATTTTGGTAATAGATTTCTCAGTTACGTTTTGATTCATTATTATCATCATCATTGTAGATGCCCAGGGTTGGACATAGGCCTCCTTCATACGCTTCCGGTAAGAACTATTTTGAGACCTTTCCGTCGATCGACTTAAAGATCCGAACAATGACATACATCGGGTAGTATCGGCGTCGTAAAGCTTTATCCTACGGTGCGAGGACACCATTCGAGAACATTAATTCCCCAGTGGTTGTCAGTTCTACGATCTATATGACCTACCCATAGCCACTTCAGCTTACTGGTTCAGAAAGCTATGTGGGTGACCTTGATTTTTCTAGGGATTGCCTCATTTCTAGTTTTTACTCTCTTACTATCACGGTTCATGACAAACAGCCCGGTGATAGACGGACAGACTGACAGCGGAGTCTTAGTAATAGGGTCCCGTTTTTCCCTTTGAGCACGTAACCCTAAAAATTGACCTAAAACACGCACACGAGTAGGAAACACTTTAAGCGTTTCTAAAAGAAACGCTAGGACTTATATGAAAAAACTTATCCTAAAAACTTCCAGCGCAAATTCGGACTAATGAAAACGAATAGTATTTTTTTAGTTCAATCCTATTCCCAATTTCCGGTTAAAAGTATTTTGCATATATGGTTGTTCGTTTGCAGAAGGTTCGACACGAGGCATAGGCCATAATGAATTAAATTAGGCCCCACTGATAACCTCTCTGTCCAATCTCCGGGCCGGGCTAGAACTGACAGACATAAGATATCTAGATGTGACAAGGTCCTGCATCTAATGGAAATCGTTGTGTTCTAGCTTGTATTACATAAAGATTAAAATAACCGGAATTCCAAACGCAACAGATTTTCTATTGCGTCTGAATTCCAATAGTGTCGCTCTTCGAGTTTTCAATCTACCTATCAATAATTATATTAATAAAAGAGACAGCCTTTATTTTAGTTTAAGTCAAAAGAGCAAGTCATAAAGTAACGTTATTTACGGTGTATTGCCAGTGCTTTTACACAAGCAACCTATGGGTAGGTACGATACCTACACACATAGCTCATTCAACGCTTTACTTGTAGGAACAAATACAGCCGACAGAGAGACAGCAGCAGCAGACAGCAGAGTACGAGACAGCCGTCAAGAGCTTAATCCGTAGTAACTCTGCCTGCTGTGCTGTAGGTCGTGGGTTCGATCCCCACTGAGAACAAACATTTGTGCGATGAACATAGATGTTTGTTCTGCGTCTGGGTGTTATATTGCATTCTATGTACTTATGTATTTCCAAAAAAAAACATATTTAAGTATTTTATCAGTCATCTAGATCCCATATTACAAGCTATGCTTAATTTGGGGCTTAATGTATCATGCTTATTGTGTTAAATGTCCACATATACTTAGGTATTTATTTGTTTATTTTATATACCAGTTATATAATAATATTTTTAGAATGTTGCGGATAACGCGTTACCTAGTAGGTATAGTAGTGCGTCTGGCATGTTTACTGATGCAAGAACGAACGATTTTTAGATGTCATTCGTAAAAGAATAGTGTCATTATTGGGGCCCCAACAGCCTCAACACCTGCATTCCTAAAATTATTGGTGACAAATATGATAGCCCAAATAAAATAATGAATCCTACAATATAATTATTATACCTAAATGTGAATGTAAGTTTGTTTGTTACGCTTTCACGCGAAAACCACTTTACCGATCATCATGAAACTTAGTACACATAAGTATTCTTGGAGGTATTAGAAGTAACATAGGATACTTTTCATGAAAAAAAAATTTTTTTACGAAAGATTCAATGCGAGCGACGCCGCGGGTAAAAGCTAGTTGAATATAAAGTAGGTACATAGGTAATGTAGGTATCTTTTGTAGGCTCCTTATTGCCACTTCTAGATAGAACCCCGTAAAAATAGAGGCATATCTTTGAGAGGGGACACGACCTTGCTAATGTCAAGTAGCCCCAACCCAAGAGTTATGTGAATTGCATAACGCCTGCTCTGATTTATCTCCAGACTTGGACCACATACATTATGTATGGTCGCATACCCAATAAATGTGTGTAAAGAGTAAGAGCCTGCTAATTTTTGGCGTCATTTAAGTTGTTAAATTGCTCCGTTGAAAAATTAAGGAGATTAGAGTAGATATACCTACGCAAGTAACTAGGCATACAATAAATCTTTAAATTTAAGAATCTTTCTTTGTCGTGAGTCACGAGCTAGTCAGTCACTCCTTGTGACTGACTAACTGATTAACATAAAGAAAACGCACAGACTGAACCACTGGTCGTAAAGACTTCAAATTTTCAGGGTATCTTCGTCTTAGTCCCGTAAAGGCGTTTTTAAGACTAAGAAAGGAATTCCCGAAATTCAAGCGCTGGACTGATACAGCGGGGGTTGAAGTTTGTATAAAAAATAAGCTCACGCGTGCGTTTCGCTAGTAATGAATATTTACTTAGATAGACTCAAAAACTCACTAAGTACCTATCTACCTAACTACCTAATTTCATGTTTTAGGAGTAGGTATAAATATCATTATACTTGTAGGTTACGAATTATAAACATTCTAGCTCAGCTGACTGTACTTAGGTAGGTACCTTCCTCCTATAGGAAATAATTAAGTTTACCTATTCCATTTGTTTACAGGAACAGAGCCGGACGCGCCAGAGACGATGTTATTATTAAATGATTAAAGCCATACTTTTTCATCTTTACAACAGTGGGTTTTTTTTAACTTTGGCTGGGATTTTCTGGAGTAGGTAGGTAGTACCTAATAGCCTAAGGTGGAAGTCATGTCTGATTTGTATATTGACCTTCCGCTATTGGATAAAAGGTTAAAAAGTTAAATTATACACCACACGATTTAACTACTCGAAACTCGATAACATCAAACGATTGATTTTTTTATAGAAAATAAAATTGTGCAAAATAGGTAGGTACACAGCTGGAATAAAACTTTAAGTTTTTTTGGCTATTGTCTGGTACCTACCGGATTCTACTTCAGCTTCCGCTCTTATTGGCTTTTGACGTTGGAGAATATCTGTTGTATAGCCGCAGCTTTTTAGACCAAACTTCATACAACATCTGATGGTCTAGCTAGAGTTTTGTCTAGCTACCACCTACATAAATTAGTGATTTTATTTGCCGACAGAATAATATTGTTACAAAGGTAAGTATCTTTTAGCGTTCGTCTTAGTGTCAGATAGAAAAACATTTTTTTGGCTAGGTGATGGTCTCGACTGATGAATTTAGTTGGCGCCCAATAAAACAGTTGGCAACACTAGCACTGAGTTGGTTTGGTTGTGTTGTGGTAAATTTGTTTGTTGAGATTAGCGAATGAAAGTAATTATTAACGTTTACAATCTAATTCTGAATAAAAGACCACAGAAAAGTAGACCATAAATGTTGTGCAAGTTACTAGCTTTCAGATTTATGTGTTGAGTTGATCGATGGTACACTGGTAAGTTAGTAATTTCTACTTCTAGTTTCACACTTCGCAATGTTTACCATTTTAACTATGTAGGTAGCTAGACATAATAATGCGGAAGTTAGGTAGTGTATTATATGAGAACCACAGTCCGCAGGTAAAAAAATCTCACGCCTAAGTAGTTTTGAGTGGTTATTTCCGAATACATGACCTTATATTTTTATACCTACATAACTACCTAGTACCTACCTACAGTCATTAGAAATCCAAAAAAGTTCTCACCGAGTTCGAATATGGACCGTGCTTAAGTATGCAGCGTAGCGATTTGATGCTGATTTCACCACAATTGGTGTAGTATTATAGTGACATAGATTTTTTACTAACAATAGGAGTCTGACCACAACAATCACATTAGAATAGTGAATGGAGGATGCAGTTCTTCCTATGGGATAGCTCCCTATTGTACAACCTTACGAACCAAGACCAATATACCCTGAAAATTTTAAGTTTCTTCGACTTGTGGTTACGGCTATCTGTTGTCTAATGATTCCTAAAATGTCATGTTTCTATGACTACTGGTTACGGCTGTCTGTTGTCTAATGATTCTTATACTTGAAGAACAATAATTCTTATAATTAGCATAGTTAAGCAACCTGAATACATCTTTCCATAAGAATGAACCTACTTACCAAATAGACACACAGCCATATACAACACTGCCTTAGTAGACAGTGTTTGGTATATTACCACTTTCTAATAAATCTAAACTGGTAATAGATAAGACGCATGAGTTCTTGTAAGTTTGTTATTTCGTTGTCATAATGGTTACCTACCACCCTGAGGTACCCTGAAGTACAGGACTGATCCTGTAAGGTTTAAAGGCTAACAGTACAAAGTTAAGTAGGTACCTAACGGAGTTCTCTGTCGGTAAGGACTAAGTTTTGTAAGTGTTCAAAGGATTACATTTTTACAATTTATACAAAAACCCAACTACTAGGTATATTCTATCTTTATGGTTCTGCTAGAGGATATCTTAGTAATTTTGCCCATGTGTATCTATTTTCATACTAATGTCAACCCTAGGAATTTCTGAAATTCAACCTCTAAATGGATATAACTCCTTGCTTGGTGATGTATTTTAGAGTCCCTTATTTGTATTTTTTTAGTTTTCTACGCACCAAGAAAAATATACCCTGAAAGGTTTAACTCTCTACAACCAGTAGTTTTGACTGTGAGTTGTATGTACGTCAGACAGTCAGTAAGTCAGGATAAAGATTCTTATAAATTGTATAGATGGATATAAATATAGATACAATCCCTGACATAAAAGACATTATCTTGATGAGAATTGTTTGCAATTCTCATGAAAGAAACTTAATGATGTAACAATGATAATGATAATGCAAACTTTCTCTTACCAGCTTTCGGTATAAAGTAATTGTAAATTAAATTCAGTCAGCAGTTCTGTGACGGTTTTAAGAATTATATAAGTAATGTATGCTACTATTAGATGACTTGAAAATGTGCTAATTCTAATATAATTGTACTTAGTGAAAAGTCATTCCCTTCTCTTGCAGCTTTAAAATATTGAAATAATGCTAATATAATTTCTTTAATGCTTCTATAAAACAACATTTTGTTTTTTAAAAAAGAACCTGCCCTTAATCCATACCAATTATATTTTTTGTCCCTAGTGACTGACTGACATAATATAGACAACGCACAACAACTGGTTGTAAAGACTTGACGTTTTCAGGGTATATTTCCCTTGGAGCGTAGAGGTGTGCTAAGAAATTCAAGTTCTAAACAGGTACAGCAAGTGTTAAAATTTGTAATTCAAAATTCAAATTACTAGACTTACTGCAGTAGAGTACCTACTTCCGTGAAGAGTATGTCAATCTTTTGGTTTTCGCTTTACCAGTTGTTGGGTCATCCATGACAGAGACTTTGGGGCGCCATAAAAACTCCTTAGTAGTTCTACGTGTGTGAGTTAGATTCTCAAATTTTTTGGCTGGCCATTATGGCTCATAGGACTGACAACCGCTGGGGAATAAAAGTTTGCCAATAGCGACTACAAACCGGAAAACAAAAAATTAGACATCTCTACCCGATGAGCCAACTACGATATTGTAAAGATCGCGCGGGAAGTCCGTTGATAAAGAAAGCTGAAATCGTTCTTCCTGCAAATGTAAGGAGGTCTATGTTAATAAGCAGTGGACTTATTTCCCTCTGTCGTAGGACTTTCCTCCACCCGAGGCCTGCTTAAACGATATAGCGAAGGTCGCAGTAAGTTTGTACACGTAGGGCTCAAAACCGTTCGTCCTGAAAATCTATGAGGAAGCCTATGTCCAGCAATCGATATAAGGCTGAGGATTGTGTGGTTTGTGTAGATTGTTCAGCCTATTACGACTAATTTCCAAACGGTAGAGCCTAGACTCGTTTATTTTTCTGCACTGAGCAATTCGAAGGTCAAATGCACGTTTGTATTGAAGTCGATAAAATAATATGAATCATTATCAATTAATGTACTTACAACCGTCCACTCAAGAGCAATCAATCCCATAAACCTATTTGACGCACAGAATAGAAATGAAAATATGTTATTGAGCCTAGAAGTGCCTATTTGATTGGTTTTATTAATTTCACATGAGTTTAATTACCTGTGTCATTTCAAAATAAAAACGTTTTGCGTATAAGATCAAAACTCGTCAAAATTTAACTGTAATTTTTGTCGCTGTAATTCGTCGCGCCGGCAGCACTACACTGTTTTGCGGCACACTGTCACTGGAAAGTATTTGACAAAAGTATTTTCGATTTTTTTCAAATATTATAATGTTTAATTCAAGCTGTATCGTAATGTGGTGTACAATAAAGTGTTTTCTATCTTCTATCTACCTATCTATATCTAGGTATACCAATTAGAAGAATCTTTGTCTTGACTAGCTGGCTGACTAGCATCAACGCACAGCCTAAACCACTGGTCATTGAGATTTGAAATTTTCAGGGTACATTCGTCTTGGTACGTAGAGGTCTAGGTGTACTAAGAAAGGAATTCCCAAAATTCAACCCCTAAAACGGGTACAGCGGGGATTGAAGTTTGTATGAGCATAATTTCGAGCGAAGTCGCGCATGTTTCTCTTGTTTAAACATATAACTATAGAAGTATTACTGTTAAATAGAAACTTGTATTCAAAGTTTTCCTTATATATTAGCGGTAAATATTTGTTTGGTATATCCTCTGGACTCCGTTATTTATGAACAGTTTTTCAAAAATTAGAACGATTGGTGCTTACGTAACCAAATTACAAAGGTAACAGGACAAATTAAAGAAAATATGACATTAGGTACCTACGTAACCAAATTACACAGATAGTAGGACAAATTGAAAAAAAAATAGAACATTATGTAGGTACTTTACAAACGCAACCAAATTACACAGATTACAAGACAAAAAGACAATAGAATGCTAGGGTTTGTTGGTAACCCGTATTAATTGCACTCGAGTGTAGGCATTGATCGTGAATCGTGATGCAATGTTTGTTTATCGCTGAACGAACAGCAACGAACGTGGATCGATGTTCAACGGTTGTTTTCAGTAGACAGCCTGCAGTCAAGTGCGAGATACAGTTCTACAGTCAGTTGTTTTCGTAAAGTTACACGCGCGTGCGCACGTTTTAATTTGCGGATATTTGTGATTTAATAAATAAGTCTACAATCTATGAATGTGAATATTGAAGAGACGAAAGAACGGTATGTTTTTTTAACTACTTACCTGGTTTAGTCATTATAATAATAAATCATTCACTGTTAGCTTATTGCATTTATGACTTAGGTAGGTACCCAAAAGTAAAATGTTTGTAGGTACTTGGTATTTATTTAGAATTTTAGAGCAAACTTTTCTTAATTTGATCATGGGGAATCAGACATGCTGCTGATAACATGGTACTATATACCTATAGTACTAGTGAAACGCGTGCGACTTCGTCCGCGTGAAGTTATTTTCATACAAACTTCTACCGCCGCTATACCGGTTTAGGGGTTGAATTACGGGAATTCCTTTCTAAGTACACCTCTGTACCAATACGAATATACCCTGAAAGTATCTACGACCAGTGATTTAGCCTGTACGTTGTCTATATGTCAGTCAGTCAGTCAGTCAATCAGTCAGTCAGGATAAATATCTATAATTGGTTTAGATTATGTTAGTTTCATCTGTTAAAAAACTTTGCTTTATTGCAATTTTCAACACCTTTACTGGGTAGGTACATTATGTATGTCTCCAAAAAAATTATTTAAACTCTACAATAATTAGGAATAAATATATTATTGAGTTTTGAGTAGGTACTTGGTACTCATATAACATATATAACGTAGGTACCTAAAGATATAAGTCGTAAAGCTATTTATTCATTTTATTTTATATTACTGAAAAAAACTTGAGTTTTTTGCTGTGTTAATTATTTGGTCACTCAACCTGTGGAGATAAGAAAATATTCAAGTCTTTTAAAGAATCAAGTCTCACTATTGAAAAATATACAAGTTTTTAACCATTTTCTAGATTGGTGTCCCTTTTCCTGAAAATTTCCTATGTGGTTCGACACAAGCTTTACCAATGCACTGTAGGGTTTTTCACAAAAATAAAAATAAATAAATAAATAAATAATGCCGGACAAAACTCATTCTTATAGCCTATTTTTACTGCCATATAGCTTTGTACATTACCCTATCTTTAATGAACACCGCGTAAACATGTTTTTGCTAATAAATAATATTGATTTGTTTAGCCTACCAGGCAACAGCACTTATTCCGTCACAAAGACATTACACTTAATGTGAAAAGGTGCAAAAGCAATTGAAAGAAATAACTAGAAAAAAAAAACTTTCAGATATTCGCGCAACGCCAATTCGCCACAAACTAAGTCGTGGTTGTATCAGATAGCTGATACAACTTTTGTAAATACATACCTTGAATACATAGTAACATTTTTAAATTGTTTTCATTACATGAGGTACCCCAAACTAGGCAAAGTTCGTATTTGTACTTTGCACTTGTATTTGTCCAGTCACAGATTAAGCATTATGCATATACAAAACACACAACACAAAAAAAACGGTAGGACCGTAACTTTCTTGCCTGTTTTTGGCTTGGTCGCGAAGAACTAGCACCTAGATTCACCTAGTTATAAGATTAGGTATTCTATGGAAAAAATGCCTTTTAATTTTGACTTTGATTCATCCTACAAATATTAAGGCGGTGGTACTCGCCAACGACCTTGAGGAGTCTGTCCATACTGAGTTGCACTGCCGCCCGTCGCCCGCACAGGGACCCGCGCGCATTCCATTTCATATCGCATTCAAGAAATAATTATTTGTAGCCTAATGAATTATTAGTTCGAACTGCCAATTGTTCACTTTGTGATAAATACTTTGACAAATATTTGTGTGAAAAAAAAATACTAAAAATCAATACCGTTTAGAAGAAATAACCAAATTTAAAATAAAAATTGCTTCACTTTGGATATTTTTTTCATATAGTAATAATATAGTTAGAATTATTTCAATTGTTCAAATTAAAATTTAGTCTTTAATAAGCAATATATATTTTTTTTGGACATTTATACTCACTCATCAAAGAGAAATTACACGGAGAAAACCTCTCGTTGGCGGATACCACCTCCTTAATGACAACTGTCACAGATCAGTGTATGGTAACCCTGCCTTCTGCGCTGTTAGTTATAGGTTCGATCCCCATTGAGAACAAACATCTGTGTGATGAACATAAATGTTTGTTCTGTTACTGGGTGTTGTATTCTAATTATGTAGTTTAATAAAAAAAGTGAGAACTCTTTTATCAGTCATTTAGTTCCTATATTACAAGGTTTGTTAATAGGGTTTCGTACCCAAAGGGTAAAACGGGACCCTATTACTAAAACTCCGCTGTCTGTCTGTCACCAGACGGACAGGTCTGTCACCAGGCGGACAGGTCTGTCACCAGGCTGTATCTCATAAACCGTGATAGTTGAGAGATAAAATTTTCACAGATGATGTATTTCTGTTTCCGCTATAACAACAAATCAGGATGCCACATAACACACTCATTTCAACTGTTCACTCTTATATGCTAAGATCTCAAGTGGTTAAAATGCCACCGAAATTATACATCAAAACCTAAAAAAAAAACACTAGAAAACAATTAAAAAAAACAATGTTGCTTCCAAAAATGACAGAAACTAAAGTGTATGTCAGTATTTATTATTATTAATTATTTATCCTTCGTGACATTCAACCTAAAGGATAAATATCAGACGCCCAATTCTCGTCACGAAATATCGTCAAGTTTCGATTGGGTCATTCTTCAAATGGTGTTTTATGAAACTAATGTTTTAGACAGGCCCAATTTCGACAGTCAAATTCCGGTTTCAATCTCGTCTCAGCCTCATAAAAATACGAGGAACCAGTACCTACTAACCGAGCTGTCAATTTAGCCTTATTTAAAAACGAACCAGTAAATTTCAAGTGGCGTTTGTTAGTAGTTTTTGGGCCACATTTGAAATAAGCATTCCTTTTGTTTCGCTTCACGTGCCATCACTACATATCCGAACGGTATCACACCGTTATAGAGTCCTAACATAAAGTATTTGATGGATTTAAGTAGGCGGTTATATCGTAGAATGTATGACGACCGATGTGCCGCGGCGGGTGAATGTCCGCCTGCGACGCAGGAGGTTGCGGGTTCGATTCCCGCCTTGGAATAAATGTTTGTACGATCTGCAAATATTTATTCCGAGCGTTCTGGGTATTTTCTATGTATTGATAAAAAATATCTATGTATGTAATGTATTGTATTAAGTATCAGTCATCTAGTAGGTACCCATTACACAAGCTCTGCTTAGCTTGGGGCTAGATGATGCTGTGTGGATTGTCCAGCATTATTATTATTATTAGGTAGGTAAGTAAAATGTGACGGGCATTGCCTCTTCTCCAAAATAAACTTATTCAATTTATTAGTAGAGATTATTAAAAACAAACAGACTAGTCGGTCATCATCATCATCGTTTAATTTGACGTTGTCCATGGTTTGTTTTTACTGTTATTTGATTTGTTGTTACGTGGTACGAATTTACCAATAACTTTGTTATTTACTTTTATTATTTACTCTCGCTGTTTACGGTAGAGTTTCACCTAATTAAGATTCTGTGTACTCTAGCACAGCAGTTTCTGATAATAAAAGAAACATTTCAAGGTGACCGCAAAGGTAATGTTTTAACAGTTTTTGGCAAAGAAAATATTGATTTCGCGCAGTCGTAAAGCTTCGTCGTAAGTAAGGTACCTCACCTAGATACTTTGTGAAGGTCTAAAAATCTGTGCCAATATTTGTTCTGACTGACTGACTGACATAAATAACACACAGCCTTAACCACTGGTCGTAGAGACTTGAAATTTACACAGTATATTCACCTTGGTGTGTAGTGGTGTACTCTAATAAGAAGATCTACTTGAAACGTCTTAAAGCTAGGTGAATCTAAGCGCCAGCTCCGAGCGACCAAGAACAGACAACAAACTTACGGCTTGGTTTTTACCGTTTTTGTATGATACGGAATAACTAAATAAGGAATTACCAAAATTCAATCCCTGAATATTGCGAAAAAGTATAGCGAGCGTGGATGTTTCTATGAAAACAACCTCATGCAGAGGGAGTCGCGCGCGTTTGTCTAGTAAATAATATAGTATAAAATTCAAATAGTTACGAAAAATAGGTAATTTTTTAAAATTCTACTTTTTTTTAATTCCTATCTTTATTGTTTTAGAACTGAGTGACTGCTTTAAAATTTTACTTTTTTAAAATTCCTATCTTTATTGTTTTAGAACTGAGTGTCTGTATCATGTCAAATTCCATTTATAATGTGTACGATAAGTTTAAAAATCGACTTCCAAAATAATTTAGAAGCTGTTACTGTATTGTTTAAGTAGAAATTTCAAATTGTTATTACGAATATAATAAAATGAACATATACATTTATAGAATAGAACTGTACACCTACTTATCTATGGGTGGCTAATTAGCATGTTTGTAGTTTGGGCTTCTTTACGGTTTACGGATGATTTAAATCAGAAGTCATGAGAGATGAGCTTCAAGATAATGTTATTATTACCCCAAACAAGCCATGTATTTCTACTGGGACACGTTTTCTGTATTTCTGACTCATCTAAACCTTTATACATTGCCTATAATACAATACTAGCGGCCCGTTTCGCACGGATTTTAATAAGGATTCCTTAATTTTTTTGAAAATATAGCCTATGTCACACGTAGATAGTGTAGCTTCTCAACGGTGAAAGATTTTTTTAAATCGGTCCAGTATTTTCTAAGCCTATTCAATGCAAACAAACAAACAATCAAATCTTTCC
Organism: Electrophaes corylata; assembly: GCA_947095575.1. Lineage (NCBI taxonomy): Eukaryota > Metazoa > Arthropoda > Insecta > Lepidoptera > Geometridae > Electrophaes > Electrophaes corylata. Next base: position 7,468,558 of record OX352711.1, on the reverse strand, counting down.
TCTTTATAATATTAGTATAGACATGTACGACATATAAGTTGCGAGGGAAACTGATATATACATATTAACGAAATAATGTACCTTATTGAGGTCGTTATTGAGCCCTTGGTAACTTGTAACTTGAGCTTCTGACAAATACTTAAGTGTTAGAGGAAACTGTAATATTTCCACAGAAACAAATTACCCGAAACGCGAGTCCGTCGATTACGAGACATCGATTTGTTCTCCTTGTCGTGGCGCGGCACGTAGAGATCATTAATACAGCCCTTAAACAATGTTTTTCTACGCGATAGGGACTGGGTACCGTACGGTAAACTTTATTCATATTATAATCAATTTTCTCAGAAAAAGCACATTATTTCTTATGTAAGCGCGTGACATTTTTCATACAAACTTCAACTCCCGCTGCACACCTTTTAGGGACTGAATTTCATTAATTTCTTAGTACACCCATAGACACACCTATCCTGAAATGAGTTAGATTGTTGCGGTTATTGAAGAAATGTTATTCTACCCCTCAAGCCTGTTGAATATTTTTTTAAATGTTCCTTAGAGAATAGTATAGCAAGGTCCACGTCATTTATAACTGGTCGCGTTCACAACAGATGATTGTGCACATCTGCAAGGTCCCGCGAACTCTCCCCGAACAAATTACTGGACCCGTGTTAGTCCAACGATTACAAGTCGCCGATTCATCAGCCGGGCTGCTAGGCGACGCGGCACGTACTTCTCTCATCTATCCTAACCGTGAGACGCGATCACTCAACGCTATCAGGGGTTAAGAATCGCCTTTCGACTAACAACAGGATTAATTTTGAGAAGGTGCTATTCTGATACGAAAACTCCAACTATTCTTGAGTCATTTATCACAGTAAATATGAAATTTTAACTTGAAAGATGGTAGTTATTGGATTCTACAACATCTGGTTTCTATAACACTGACGAAAATCAATGAGTCGAATCACAGTTATCAGAGCACATCTTAGTTCTAATGCAATGCGGTAGCAATCGATCTTGTTTCCCAAATGTTCGAAGATAAATCTGGTAGTAAAACAAGGCATTCGAAAAGCAATACGATACAGGAGGTTATAAATTCGCGATTGGTTCCTACGAATCTCGTGATATCAAAATTCGAGTCACTGTAGCCATAGATTCAGACGCATAACTTGAATTGCGGAACTCATAAAACAGCTTGAGTGAGTGGTCGTTGTGACGACGTATTACGCTATCGGATACGCGATCGATTGAGTGAATACTGTTACGATCTTCGGTACCTAGAAAATGTTTGAAATATCGATAAAAATACCGGCTGTATTATTTTAATTAGGTATTACAGTCTAAATATAGACTAAAGAAACGCGCGCGACTTCGTCCGCGTGAAGATATTTTCATACAAACTCGTCTAGGTGCGCTGAGTAGATACACCTCTACGCACCAAGACGAATTTACTCTGAAAATTTCAAGTCTCTACGACAAGCGGTTTAGGCTGTCGTTGTCTGTATCCCTGTCAATCAGTCAGTCAGGACAAAGATTCTTATAATTGGTATAGATATAGATATGAGACATTAAAACAAATATAAAAGGAGAAGATATCGGCGTACGTTTTATTATTATTATTATGTATAAAGAAAGTTATGAGAGTGAATGAAGCAAAAAAATGTCAAGATCGTAAACAAGTGTCCGTAGTTTCTGGCTAACACAATTAGTAACGTATTTTTACGTAGGTACTTATGTAGGAATGAGTATTATTATTAATTATTTCTTATTGTGATATAGGAGGACGTAGGAGGTAAATAAATTAATAAATCCAAAACACATAATGCCAAGGCAAAATGAACACTATGAAGGCTATTTATAAGTTTCCGTTTCAGTTCAGTGATAAGCATGGCGATAGTAGAGTTACATACACACATACATACATACATACAAACACCCCCACACTCGCATACACATCAAATTCTAATTCGCTATAATACCAACGAGGGCGCTGCGAACCGGGGCACAGATTTTCTAGTCCGGCTCGTAGTGCGTCATATCTTAGAATAACTATACATTATGCTAAATAATATAATGCAAGCATCGACTACCTACTAAGTACCTGTAATGTATTAGTTACCTACCTGTTATGTCAATAAACATATATTTCATTTCATTTCATTTCATTTCATTTCATTTCAAAATCGCCTAAGTTTCCACCTATATCTTCGAACGTTTCGCTCTCTCAATCAATTATGTCTATTGCGTAATCTAGTGATAGCCTATAAAATAATACCTGGAATCTATAAGTACCTAACACACCTACTATAAGTAATCTATAGTAGGTATATTAGGTGATATTGCTTAGAGTGGGCCAAAATGTATTACAGTCGCAATTCACGTTAGATTTCTATCAAACTACAGCGGTTATATTATCAATTCTTGCAATATAAAATTCTACTGCTTATCACATATCAGTTTTCGTAAAATACAAACGTTTATACTATCGCTCAGTGTGTTACTACCTACCGTAACTAAACTATTAAAAATGTTTAGGTATATAGGTTTATATTATATCATGTTATTTATTAATTTAGGCACACAAAACAGAGTAGAATCAGTAAGTTATTCTAAGATAAACTATAATAAATAGGTATATGCTAGATCGCACCCTAAAACATGTGTGTACAACATGATTTAGGCAGAACAGTAAGAAAAAGAAATATCATCATTAATGTTATCCCCAAGCACGGTAGATATCCTCTCCGATCTCTTAGTATCAAGTAGTACCGACTCAAGATTCTTTGAGGATGTCTAATGGAGGTAGTTAGAGGTACGTCCAGATAGCACATCCCCACTTTTTGCAGTAGTTAGTCCAAATAGTACATTTGGTACATACCCACGTTGTACAGTAGTATAGCATTCCGTACGTGACAGATTGCAAACCCATCGCCGCTGCTAGAATACTAACTTGTTTCTTTACGTTGTTTCCTTACATGTTTTCCATGCACAGTAAGAATAATACAATAATGTGGATAACAATAATAAGTACATTACCTATGTTTTAAACAACGAAAAAGCACACTTTGAGCTTAACACAAAGGGAATGCTAGGGAGGAATATTAAAATAACTAAGTTGAATTCGGCACACTCTAACGAAAGAGAGAATGCCTACCCTAGGGTTCTGAAGAAGCTGGAATTCTATATCAGATTAAACATTTGTGTCCCGAATTCGTCACGTTTCGCCAGTGAGTGATAGTCACAAGACCCTGGGATTGATCTAGGAATTACGTGGCTCACATTCCCTAAATGATGAATGGCCGACTTGGGATCCGGGATATTTCGATTTCGGATCGTTTGTGATATGCACAGAGATGGTTCATTCAGATTGTTATTGCGCAGATCGTTTAGCAGATGATCTGATTTAAGAAAATCTATATTATTAGTGCGAGTAGGTACCCTATATTTTCAACAAATTTCAAATAAAAGTTTCAGTTATGTTTTTTTTATATATAATTTTCTTAAACTCGAGAACTCTGTCAAATATAAACCGATAAAGTTGTAGCGTAAAACAAGTTGACCAAGTAAAAGTTGGTTTCACAAGTTATTTGAACTAAAGAATAATAATTATTAGCTTGGGACTTCACAAAGCTAAGTATTTATGCGAAAAACCATTCCTAAATTGTATAATGCTACTGTTAGACACATTGGTTCTGTTTTTGGCATTCGTTAAAAGTTCTGTGACGCTTAGCTAACCAATAGAAAGACACGTTATTTGTGACTGACATAGGTAGCATTGTTACTGTCATTCGTCTTACTATACGACATCTAATACGACATACTGCCATACTTATAAATGTTATTTAAATTTAAATATTGCTCAAAATGAATTCTGCCACTGTTTATCGTTAACTATAGGTAAGAGATGGCTATACTTTAACCATTGTTTATAATTATTTTATGGTCATTATGGCCACTAGTAGGTACTCAATCACCCCCAAATCGTGGGTCAAGACCGCGTGTGGTAACCGAACTACGCTATATTATCGGCTATTAAAATTAACATTTGAGCTTGTGGCCGAATCTTTGGACTGAGTATTGTTTTTAAATATATTTATCAGCAGTTATCACATTCGCGGTCAATGTTGATGATAACTTTACACTAAAAAAATACTTCCGCTTTAGCAATTTGATTAACTGCTTGTGTGCTGGAACCTAGGTCTCGTCGAGGCGCAATAGATTTTCTTTTGTTGAAACTCCGGCGTAGTAGACGTTCAATTAACTTTTTACTGCTAACGTACTTACAATGGTGCTCATTATTGACCGAGCGAGCCCGGCGTCTTATATTCTGGACAAAAAATGCTTGTATCCGTCTATCTAACTGTTCTCGCCTAACAGGACGCATTTTGCAACCGATTTTGAAGAAAATTGGCTTAAGTTCCTTGAAAAATTGGGCGAAGGAGGGGGAGTTTTCTGTAGTAATTTATTGAAACGCGGGCGAAGCTGCGAGCGGCCGCTAGTACTACCATAAAATAAAGCAGAGATAGAAACGAGGCCAATGTACTTTGTTCGACCAAAATTTCAACCTACCGATATACATTTCCTACCAAGATCTAGTAAATTTATAGATCAAAATATTTTTATATAATATCATTTAACACAGCAAAACAAATGATTTAATAAATGATTTAAAACTTAACCTACTTTGTACCAAATTATTTCACAAAGTAGGTAAAGCAAAACCAGAAAGGAATATGTGGAGCTGAACTCTCAAGGTGATTAAGTCGATTATAAATTCTTTGGCCCACACACAATAACATCAGTGCTACATCTTTTGATACTTCTATGCTTTTGATACTTTGAGTTCGATAATTTGCTATGGGTCAGCGCAGATTGACGTGGTAAATTGTCATAAGTTTATCAATATTAGACGACCGATGTGGCGCGGCGGGCGAATGTCCGCTTGCGACGCAAGAGGTTGCGGGTTCGATTCCCGCCTTGGGATAAATGTTTGTACGATCTGCAAATATTTATTCCGGGTGTTCTGGGTGTTTTCTATGTATAATAAAAAATGTCTATATATGTAATGTATTGTATTAAGTATATCAGTCATCTAGTACCCATAACACAAGCTCTGCTTAGCTTGGGGCTAGATGATGCTGTGTGGACTGTCCAGCATTATTATTATTATTATTTTAATATCCTTATCTATTCAAATAGGAAGAATATAAGTTTAAAAACTCGAAAATATGACCTTGACGCACATAAACTCCTCGCAGATAACTTTTATTACATATTAAAACAACAATTTATTTATTTCGGAGTTGCACCATATTTTGTAAGTAGAGTTAGGAGTAACTGTTAGTAAGTAATTGAACTCAATTATAATAGGAAAATTATTTGCCTACTTAGCACTACTTTAGCTCATTATGTGGCAAGGCAGCACATGCGGCTTAACCCAGTGCAGTGTATAATGGGACCATCGAATTGATTAGCCATTGTAGTCGGAGGCTGTTGATGCTGCCGCGCACCCGATGCATCAGGAAGGCCTTACAAAATAAGATGTATAATATATTTATTTTTAGCCTAATACTGTCCCACTGCCGGGCAAAGGCCTCCCTACCTTTTTCCAACTTTCTCTGTCCCTTGCCAAATTGGACCAGTCACGCCATCTCCGTGGTAGTTTGCCGAGCGGACGTCTTGCATTGGGCACCCAATCAGTTGTGATTTTAGCCCAACGATCGTCAGACTTTATAATATATACTTACTTTAATTCAATTGGTTAAGATATTTTAAATAATTTAATCCGACGTAAGTCTGAGTGCGCTGGTGCTCATTTTGAATGGATTTATCAAAGCTTTTGTGACGACTGCTATTTACATGTAAATAATAGGAACGCCAAGTATTCATTACATAGATTGCGGATGCTACGGCTATTTACCCACTAAAATTGCTAAATGATTAGGTATGTAATATGCTGACCCACTTGGTAGCTAGTACCTAGCGTAAAACCATTGTGCTTAATGTAGCCATGATGAACCATTACATTCTAACTCTGCACGAGCATTCTTTTGCAAAGTAAGATTAAAAAATTCACTGTAAATTATATATCAAAGATGCTTTGAGAAAATCAATACCCGGAAAGCTTAGCATGACATGGCAGCGTGTGACAGCCCCCTTCACTAGATGAAACCCGGCTCAAAATCAGGCGCTCTGGAAATCATAAAACCACCCCACTCCATTCGTTCTAACACTTACACAGACTAGTACACAGAGGTTAGGTTCAATAGGTCTTAAGGCTAAATTATGCAGCTTAGTTTAAGCGAACACAACATACTCAAAAAATTCCAAATGTCAGGTTTAGAGTGGCTGTCGTTTTACGGTTAAATTATGATGACGTTGAATAATTATGCTTGAAGCATCTTATTTGGTACGAACACTCCTATATTATATAAGATCAAACGAACTTCTTGAAGTGAAGTTCGATCATTATTGTATGAGTCGCATCATTCGAAGATACAGTTAACATAGGTAGTGCCTTTAGCCTACACGAGGAATTCGCACGTTTAGAGAATCGATTTTTCAATCGATTTCTTTCTTTTTTTTTTTTTTTTTCTACCCGCCGCTCGGCCGACCCGATTTCGAGCCGACAGCCGCCGGCGGCCATCATTCATGTTTAGAGACTTTCGTTTTCTGCGTAGGGTTTTGGGTGGGTGTGGGAACACTGTATCTTCGAATGATGCGACTCATACAATAATGATCGAACTTCACTTCAAGAAGTTCGTTTGATCTTATATTGTATTTCGTCGCATCATTCTTCAGATACAGTTAACATAGGTAGATGTTCAGAGACTTTATACATAATGAACAAATGTGCTTGTGTCAATGAAACATTTGATGAATCAAGTAGAAAACGATTTATTTTAATACAACAAAAAGTAATACTAAAAAATAATACTTCTAGTAATCACTATAAGATTTTTCTTTAAAATCAATAGTTAACAAAACTGAAAATTAATGTCTAAATAGTCTAACATAATCATGTTATTATTCTAATATTTTAAACAATCTCAAAGACAGAACGAGCAAAGATTCCATCGTCCGTCACTGGTCGGTTATAGAATCTAGCAAACGTCATAGAAGACGCTGACCAACCCGCGGTTTTTCTAATAGTGTCAATGCAGACTCCGGCAGAGGCTGCCGCTGAGGTGGAGGCGTGACGAAAGCTGTGTGCACTAAATACTGTGCCGTCAACGCCGCTCTCTGCGAGAGTCTGCTTGATCCACCTACTTATATAAGAGCTAAGGTCTGAACGCGATGGGATGGGAACAAAACCGATAATTTTTTGGTCAGTGTTGGAAAGTTCAGAGTACTATTTGGGTACCATTCGGAAATGAAATCTAGAACAATTTTTGGATCCCAAGTTGCAGTATATTTGGGGCGGGATGGTTTTTGCCTGTAAATACCTTTTAATATGCTTTTTATTCGTTCATCTGATCCTACGTTATTCCCAAGGAGTAATGATAGGGCAGAACGATGACTATTAATAGCCCCATATGCTGCTCCTTTATAGAACTGGTCAACTATGAAGGCTATTACAGATGGTAATGGGTCTTCTAAGGTATTTATACTATTATCGAGACAATACTGCCACCACAACTTGTATGTGACCGAGTATTGTTTCAGAGTACTTTCCGAAATGGAGGATAGCATTAGGTCTAGTGCTACGTCAGGGGTGTTCAGTCTTGCAAATGCTGCCCTGAGAGCGTCGCGGCCCCCAGGGTAAGGCTGGTGTGGAGCCGGTGGCGTAACCTGAAACGAGAACGCAAAAGGTTCCTGTTAGGTTCGAAGAAGATAATATCTGATATAAGCATTCTTTTAAGCAATGGAAACCACGCTTGACCGGGCCAATAGGGGAAGACTAGAATACCAGTAGCTTTGTCATTAATAATTTTGCGCAAGCATTTGAGTATCAGAACGAATGGTGGAAATGCGTAGAAGAACGTAGAGTTCCAATTAACTGTAAAAGCGTCAACCGTCATGGCGTCGGGATCCGGTTTCCACGAGATGTACTGAATGCATTTTGCATTAGTACGAGAAGCGAAAAGATCAATATTAGGAGCTCCGAGAGTTTGAACTATCTTTTGGAATGCCCAATCTGATAGTGCCCACTCTGTGTCCGCATTTACTTTCCGCGATTCTTCATCGGCTTCGATGTTGTCGTGTGTATTTATGTACGATGCAAATATATAGATGTTTCGCTTTTCGCACCATTGCCAAATACTCTTGGTCAGGTCATTCAGATGTGGGAATCGAATTCCACCCATGCGATTTATATAACAAAGAGCAGTTGTGTTGTCTACTCGAATCAATATACAGCAATCACGATATGTGTTAGCGAAGCTCTTGAGACCCAGGAACACCGCTAATAGTTCAAGATAATTAATGTGATAGGATAGTTCATCCTCTCTCCATCCACCGTTTGCTCGTCTCCCTTCGCAAGCGGCGCCCCAGCCTGTTCTGGACGCGTCGGTAAATATTTCTAAAGCAAATATTTTGTCTGGTCGTAACATATTGTTAGTCACCATTATGTTCTGTTGCCACCATTGGAGATCAGGTAAGATTATATTTGATAGCTTAATTTTAGCTTCAAAATCGTTATATTTTTGAAGGGCTAGGTATTTTTGACGTTCAAGAGTTTTGGTGTACAACCAACCATATCTAACTGCGGGGCAAGCTGCAGTTAGTACTCCAATTAGTTGTGACAGTTCCCTAATGGAGCATCTTGGAAGTTCGGAAAACTTTTTAGTTAACTTTATGATGCCCTGTCGTTTTTCATCTGGCAAGCCTAGTGACATATCGACAGTATTATAAACGAAACCTAGAAACCGACAAACTTGTCGAGGTTCGAGGTTGCTTTTCTCAAAATTTATGACAAAACCTAAACATTGTAACAATGTTACCGTTTTATTTAAATTATTTTTGCATTCATTATAAGTGTCCCCAATACATAGGATATCGTCGAGATATATTACTGACCTATAGCCCTGTTCACGTAGATAGTTAATGACCTCTTTCATTAATTTAGTAAAGACCCAGGGCGCAACGGACATACCATAAGGTAACGCATTAAATTCAAAACATTTATGCTCAAATTCAAAACGTAAGTAACGGGTGATTCATTAAGAGGTACTTTTTTGTCTGTGAATTTTTTGACAGATGAAGCGTGAGTAGTGATAACCTTTTATGGTATTTTTGTTCAGTATAGTTTGACATTTCATCATGGAAAGACTTAGCCCTGCACAGCGTCTACAAATTATTCAGCTGTATTACGCAAATCAGCGTTCTGCCAGGAATGTGTTTCGTGCACTTAGAGAAACTTATGGTCCACATAATCGGCCTACCGAACGCACGATTCGCTATACCATCGAAAAGTTTGAAAGCAACTTTACATTATTAGATAATACACGACCAAATAGACCACATCCAGCACGTAGTGAAGAAAATATTGCGGCGGTAGCTGACAGTGTATGCGATGACCGCGAAGAATCGATCCGGCGCCGTTCGCAACAACTTGGCTTGTCGTATGCAACAACTTGGCGTATTTTACGCAAGGATCTTGGCTTAAAACCATATAAAATTCAACTTGTGCAAGAATTGAAGCCAACTGACCTACCTAATCGTCACCGATTCAGTCTTTGGGCTCTTGAAAAGCTTGAAGAAAATCCACAGTTTTTAACAAAAATTTTTTTTAGTGATGAGGCACATTTCTGGCTTAACGGATATGTCAACAAACAAAATTGCCGTATTTGGTCCGAAGAGCAACCTGAAGAGATTCAAGAACTGCCATTACATCCAGACAAAACAACGGTTTGGTGTGGTTTATGGGCCGGTGGAATCATCGGTCCATATTTCTTCAAAAACGAGGTCGGCCAGAATGTAACTGTCAATGGTGACCGTTATCGTGCCATGATAAGAGACTATTTGCTTCCTGAAATTCAAGACCGTGATCTCCAGGACATTTGGTACCAACAAGACGGCGCCACTTGCCACACAGCACGTGAATCCATGGCTTTATTGCGTGAGCAATTTGGTGAACAGTTAATTTCACGCTTCGGACCTGTGAGTTGGCCGCCTAGATCCTGTGATATCACACCCCTAGACTTTTTCCTTTGGGGCTATGTAAAATCCAAAGTCTATATGGATAAGCCAGGTACGATTGAGCAACTGGAAGCCAACATTACTCGCGTTATTCACCAAATACCAATCGAAATGCTCGGACGCGTAATCGAAAATTGGAACGGTAGAATGGACTATGTTAACCGGAGTTATGGCCAACATTTGAATCAAATAATCTTTAAAAAATAAATGTAAAGAATAGTTCTTTCGTATAATAATAAAAATTACCCGATAAATTTGTTTTTATTTAAAAAATAATTTATTTTAAAAAAATACCTCCAAATGAATCACCCATTACTTACGGTGTTCCTTTTTTATAGGGACTAAAAGATAAGCTTCTTTAAGATCAATATTTGCCATGAAACCAGCTTTAGGAACGAGTCTGGCCGCTGTCCTGTGGTCCTCCATTTTAAAATGAGAGGTAGAAATGAATTTATTTAAAGCCTTAAGATTTAAAATAAATCTTTTAGACCCATTGGGCTTCGGAGCTAAAAATACGCTGGATACAAAATCATTTTTAGATCTATGACATGGAGAAATAGCACCAAGATTCAATAATTTATCAACAGATTGCAACATATCCGGGAGCTCGTTACTTGAGACAGAGTTTCGTGGGGTTGCAAGCTGTCTTATTTTCTTACAAAACGGTATGGAATACCCGTTAGAAATCCATTTTAATATTTCAGTGTTTTTGGTGATTTTTATCCAGCAATCATAAAAATACTGGATCCTGCCTGCATGTACCTCTATTGCTGTTGAGTTGCTGCACGCTGCTTGCTCTGCGTCGATGAGTTCGGTTGAGCAGCATTGCCAGCTGGAGGTCTCCGGCCCGCTGGAGCATTCTTCTTCTGCCCTCCCCGCCCCCCCCGGTTCACCGAGTAGCGAGAAGGGCCTGCCCAGTTTCCCTGGGGCCGTGCACGGTTTGCCGGTGGTTGGTATGATGTAGAAGGCGTTTTGGAAGTTGGAGCCGGTTTCTTTATTTGTAATCCATGCTTTTCGATTATCTTTGTGGCTTTAATCTTTTCAGAAAGTTTGCCCCCAAAAAGCATTTCATCTCGGTCAACGTCCTGCATGATGTTTAAAAAGGACTTATCCAATCCAGGGGTTACAAATTTCTTTCTGGCCTCCGTCTCTGTAAAGTGCAGATCGCATAAAAGTCTGCAACTGTCACTGAGATACCGGATAGCTTCAAGTCTATCTTTGCCGTCGTCCAGAAGGAGTTCTAAACCTTTATTGAGAGCAGAAATTCCCTGACCCAATTGTTGCTGCACGGCTTCTACTCTCTTATCCCGGGTCCGGGTGCCCTCAGCTACGGCGGCAGAAATCTCGGGATTGAGTTTTGGAGCTTGTAGCAGTGGGCAATTTTCTGGTATAGGATACTCTTTGACGAGCTTTTCTTTAGCCTCCTTAGTCATTCCCTTTCGAAGGATAGGTATCCATAGCCGAGATAAATTCTCGTGAATTTTAGGGCCGAACTTCGGCGTCTCTTCACTGGCCTCACCCAACGCGGTAAGAATATCGGGATCCAACTCCGGTACCGGAGTTGGTGATTGGTCGCAAATATTTTTGCCTTCCTCTATATTTGCACCGATTTGTTCGACAGCAGACGAATCCAAGCACTCTGGATTTGCGTTGTCAAGGATTTCATTTTCTAAAAAGAAACAATAACAATTGTTACCGATTGAGGGTAAAAATTGATTGAGAAAATAAAATCGAACTAGCTAATAAAATAATCACATGTGGTGATATTTTTATGCTTAGTAACTTAAGTCAAATGTAATTTCATTTAGTACAAAATCATAAATTGCCTTCGTGAGGATACTCGATCCACCTCCAGGCGATTTTGTTCTCGATATGCGTAATCGTTACTCGTACGATTGCAAAATACCATCGTGTTAACACACGGTTAACCTCCTGGCAATAAACTACCTTCGTGATGACACACGGTCAACCTCCAGGCGAAATAATCGAGACTTAAGTATATTGGATACAACGGAATAAACACTTTACTAACCTGAATCTTTATCGGAGTCCTCTGACGATGACGAATAGATAATTCGTTTGAATTTCCGCTGCTCCTGTTCCATTCGTCGAATCTTGCGTTGATAACGCTTGATTTTCTCTTCGTTCTTGCGTTTCGGCATAATGACGAAGATGCACGAAGTATTTTTTATTTTTTATTTGTAAGGCACGTGCGAACGCTGCCTCGCACAAGAAAGGAATGATGGCCGCCGGCGGCTGTCGGCTCGAAATCGGGTCGGCCGAGCGGCGGGTAGAAAAAAAAAAAAAAAAAGAAAGAAATCGATTGAAAAATCGATTCTCTAAACGTGCGAATTCCTCGTGTAGGCTAAAGGCACTACCTATGTTAACTGTATCTGAAGAATGATGCGACGAAATACAATTTCCCTTGTAATATAGGGTCCAATTTGAAGAATAATTGGGCGACGCACCTGCCTCTGGTAACAAAGCGTCCCTTAAGATATTGTTCGGAGGTTTATTAGGACCGTTACATACCTACCATTGCCAATTAACGTAGAACCTCAATATAGCCGGGAACATGGCTGCTACTTGTGTTCCGTTCCATAAAGGTAATTTCTCCTCTGATTCCTTGCCGCCCAAGAGGTAAACTGACAGTTATTGATTTTACCTGGACTCCTAGTGGCATATTATGTTCCTACTTTACTACGGGGTTCCTCTAATACCTGTACAGTCTGCAATAAGGTTATATTTCATTATTTTGCGTCATTAGGCTTAACAAGTCTTCTACTGGACGTAAAAAAACGTTTTTCGAAAAAAACTTTAGGCCAATGACAGTCGATGGATGGGATCCATCAACTGTCATCGGTCTATCGAGTAAAGAGGCGTCTTTACCTTGTTTCTTACTGATTCTGAGAGCCATGTCGGCTATGTCGGCTTCAGCTTACTTCTTTAGCTTTTGAGGCCAATAGTTGGCGACCACACACTGATTACTACTGAGTTGACTCAAATTTTTTGTTTCATTACTTTTGTAGATCTAGTAGACTACTAAATGAAACCCCAGTATATGCAAATTATGGAATGTCTTAGTACAGGTGGCGACTGTACTGTATACTGGCACTCCTAACGTCACAAGAAGTAAACATATCTACATAATTACGTTCTACGGAGTTTGTTTATTGGCTGTGAAAAATATTTTCAGGAAAGTTATTTCAGCAGCGGATTTATACAGCACTAGCTAGTACTTTCAGACCACGTACAGTGTGAGGAACGTTCCATTATTCTGGTTTATAGACCCAAAATTTGTACTTGTCATCGACAATTTGTCATAGTCAAAGGTTAAGTTTCTTGATTCTCTTTCATACCATCACGTACTTTTTAATGTTTTAAGAATATTACAAAAGAACGCCGTTTCTGATCTGTTTGAAAAGTACAAGAGGACTTATTCCAATAATATTGGTTGGTTTCTTTCAAATTTAAGATTATTCTTAAAGAGGTGAATCTAGGCACCAGTTCCTCGCGACCAAATCTAGAAGAATAGATGAGAAACTTACGGCTTTGTTATGGCCTACGGCCTACCTGATATTAAGTGGTATACCTATAACAAAGCTTTGCCTTGTAGGACACGCACGTTAGGTACGTGCCCTACGGTGTACTACCCGGCGTCCAACAACCTAAGTCAAACTGATGTTCTTGCCTCATGTGCTTGTAATTTCACCTACACCCTTCAAACCGGAACACAACAATGCGACCATTACTGCTTGGCGGCAGAAATAGGTACGGTGGTAGTACTTCCTTGGAAGAGCTCTTTCATAAAGAGCTCTACTACTACTGTACATGTAGCTCCAGTGTGGTGCCCATCCAGCTTTGTGTCAAATTATCCTTGTCGGATTAGGTGTAATTAGGTGTGTTGTTCCATTAATCCTGATTGTTTTGATATAGCTAAAACCATAACAGTTCGTGTTGTTTCAGTTTTTTATGAATGAGATGGCAAAATATGAAATTAAGTTTTAATTGAAACAACATAGTTGACAATACTGATGAGTACTGTTTACTAGTTTTGCTGATTGGCTTTAGTGTTTTCACTTGCGTATCGATTACGAAAATACGCGAACGTGTAACATACTACGGCTACATTTCTTCGAATTGTTTCTCAATTTAGAATGACTTACTCGAAGCGTGTCTGTAGTCAGTATTATTATTATAACTCGATTCTGAAAAATGACTACAATCCGCTGTAGGAAAAGACCTGATTTCTCATTCAACGGAAATAGGCTCGAAAATTGATGAAACATTATCACCCGCTTTGGTATACCTATAATGTATACTCCGACCCTTTTCATTATCTGGAGCACAAAGCTTAATATTGGCCCAAGCGATTTCGTGCAATAATACGAAATATTTCCTACTAGTGAAAGCCTTACGTCTTCGATCGCGTGTTTTAGTATTTCTTTGTTTCTTCTTTCAGCTATCTCTTAAAAATACCTGTCAAACTAACAAGACATATTGTTTGTAAATTTTGAGTGATGGCCTAATTAGTCGTCATATTATTTACAACTATATTGGCGATTTTATAATTGGCAAAAGAGGTAAAGTTTGCGAGTTTGTGAGGTTGTAAGGATCTACTGAACCGATTTTGAAAATTCTTTTACCAATAGAAAGCCACGTTATTTGTGAGTGACATAGGCTATTTGCCGAAAAATACAGATTTGCAAAGTTATTCGGAGAAAAACGGTCAAACGAAAACGTTTTACGTTACACGAACGAGATAACCATGAGAGATATACGATTGAAAAATCTTAATGCCTACAAATGAGTCAACGACAGCATATGTCTAACTTTTATATTTAAGTTACAAAAAGTAATTAAAAAAGTTTTTTTTAAATCGTCATGTTTATTGGTCATACTATCAGTAATTATGAATAGTTATGAATTCTTATCAAAATATGTAAATTTATCGTCTCAAGTGTTTAAAACAAAAGACTTTTCCCTTTTACTGCATATAATTTAGACGAATGGTTAAAGAGATAATACGACGTTTAACGCCCAACAAAGTGTGTCAGCTAATACAGGATATATACACAACTTGGTTAAACAATAGGCGACCTTATCGCTGAAAGCGTTCTCTCCCAGGACACCTTTGTACAGAAAGAATATAACTAAATGGAATTGACAGTAGTTTAGTTACAAATGGAAAGAAGATAAATTATAAACCTAGAACAATACAAACCTACTCTAAATAACTACCTCTAGAATACATGGTTAGGTTAGCTGTTCGTTAACTATCGATAAGTCAGGCACACGATAATATTTATTTAGATTTCAATTAATAATAAAGAAAAATTTAATTAAATAGGTTCACGATTTAATCAGCGGAATTAAATTATAAAGAGCATAGATTTATGTGAACCTTTCGTATGTAAGAGCTCTTGGTCCTTTTGTTTTCATCTGGAGTGTTTAGCGGCCAACCTTTATTAGGAAATTGGAAGTGCGTGACACAAAGGGCCTTAAATTAAATCTTGTACCCCAATATTCTCTTTAGGACTGCTTAATAGCCATATAGACTGCCTTATTCTTTCTACTATATTACTGAGCTGAGCACCTATTGCATTTACTGTAAGATTCTCTGATGTGGCCGTACTCAGTGGCTGTAAATTTCAGTGTGTCAGTCAAATTGTGAGTTGAGTTTCTATTGACAATACCAGGATGTATTGTCAGTGGAAAACTCAAAAATGTTCAACGCAAAAGAAAGTTTAACAAGATTTGAAACATACTCGTTTATTTCTCGTAGAAAACTTTGCTCCACGAAAATAGGAATTGAATTGAACAGTATACAAACTTTTTCTTGATTTATTTGGGTAAGTACCATTTATATATATTCGATGAAGATGTTTGAGTATTGTTATTTATTGTAAACAATGTCTACAGAGTATCGTTTCTAAATTTTACTTAGTATAATATTCTTTCGGTTTCTTGTATAGAATTAAATTAAAGGTTCAATCTAGGGAATGGCTTCATCGTTTCGCAGTTATGCTACGAATTAGGGTTCCTCCCCTTGTTTACTCCGGGTAATGTAAAAGATAGCAATTTACGTTAATTATGTTTTATATTATTCTGATATAGAGAGGGTCGTTTATTGACCATCATATTTGATCTTTTTCTGTATAATGTTATCGCGTGTGCGTGCATCCGTGTTTTATTATCATTTTTATGACTTCAAAGTTAACCAATATTCAGAAAGTCCTTATAAAATCACTCGATCTTATCAAGAGTATTTTTTCTATTATTGACGACCGATGTGGCGCGGCGGGCGAATGTCCGCCTGCGACTCAGGAGGTTGCGGGTTCGATTCCAGCCTTGGGATAAATGTTTGTACGATCTGCAAATATTTATTCCGGGTGTTCTGGGTATTTTCTATGTATAATAAAAAATATCTATGTAGGTATGCCATGTATTATGTATATCAGTCATCTAGTACGACTAGTACCCATAACACAAGCTCTGCTTAGCTTGGGGCTAGATGATGCCGTGTGGATTGTCCAGCATTATTATTATGGCTACCTCAAAAACCAAATGTGTAAAATTTGTCCCGTCACTGATTGATATTACCCATTAGTAAGAGATGGCAATTGTTTTTATATTTGTCTGTTCAGTTACTAGCCCCGGATGAAATACTTCACTACTACTGCTCCAGTAGTAGAAATATTATAACTATAGTAGGTAGTCTATAGTATTTTTTTAAACTTTCGCGATCGAAACATATATTGAACACTTATATTACACGGGTATTTATCGCGTATTACCTTTTTTATTTATTTTCCTGACGTTTCTGCTTTTTGTTAGACTGCCCGCGACCACGTCTATTACAACATAACCAAAACGTCGGGAAAATAAATAAAAAAGGTAATACGCGATAAATACCCGTGTAATATGAGTGTTCAATATGTAGTCTATGTCCATATAGATTCACACATATCTTTATGCCCCATACATTCATTTATGCGACAGCTTTATATGCATAAATTCATTCTAGTTTTTTATTTGTCAACAGGTTTATCTACAAAAATGTCTTCACCATCAAAACATCGATCGAAGAAACAGACACGATGCAAAAGGCTCCTTCACAAAAGGATACCGGTGACTAGATGGCTGCCTGATTACAATTCAGAGAAGGCCATAGCAGATCTTATAGCTGGAATTACAGTCGGCCTCACAGTTATACCTCAAGCATTGGCGTATGCCACTCTTGGTGGACTCAATCCACAGGTAAATATTATTATATCAATTTTAATATTTATGCGATGTTAATTTAGTATAAATACCGCTCCTTGATGGTCCGGAGAAGTACATACATCAAAAGTTGCCTGGTAGAGATCGCTTTTAGCGATAAGCTTTTATGCGATAGTGCAATGCCACATAGGGCACGCCTTCGGTGGTCGTACTCTATTCAGCAATGCAATTGTTAGAGAAAGCGGTAACCGCTCAACATCAGGTGGGCCAACTGGTTTCCTTATAACACAAATTGAAAAAAACATTACATAAAAAACTTTATACATCAAAAATCTATTTTACTGAGGTTTTAGGAGGTATTACTCGAAAGATCTCGAGTAGGTACTTGAAACTACTCTCCCCTCAGATCTGTATCTGAGGGGATATCTACTTAGAGATAAATCCCTAAACAGAAAACAGAACAGTGAACAATTGAGAACAGTTATATGTAGAACTTAATAAGTCTGCAAAAAACTGATAAGTAATTTAATGTGTAATTAAGTACAATCAAAAAAATTCAATTCAGGAGATTTTTCTGTAACCTGAGCAAGATCATAGATTAACTATTAGCTTATTATTCATTATTACTTTCAGCGTACACGTACAGTATCATGTATCCAAAACACGGCTAGCTGTAGTGTCTCCAGACAAAACAACCTTTATTACGTTTCTGCTTTCAGTATAATCGAAACGCGTCATGAATCAAGCTTTCTGCCTATATTATAGAACAGGGACCAGATTATTTTATAAACTTATATTTTATTTTATCAGATTCTGGTGTTGCATTTTCCTAAAGTAACGTAATTGAAAATGCTAAAATGAAATACGTCATTGTTGCCGTCAAATTAGGTACTTCGTCATCCTAAATAAGTCCACTGCTAGACATTCCCCCATAGTCAAGGGGTTTAACATAGTCACCACGCTTGGCAAGCGATTTGTGTTTAGTACTCAAGAGATGCTACTGCCGAACTGGTGCGTTCCCTTAGTTGTCTCTTGGAAAGTAATTCTAAAAGCAAATTAGGTTAGTTTAAGAAAACTAAACAACAAAACTCGCATCATTCACATAACCTACTCTTCTATATAAATATGTCAGTGAGAAACATCCACATGAAAAGTATCTCCTAAATAACTTCTAAGTAATCACGTACTTAACACGTTTTAGGACGGTCTCTACTCGTCGTTCGTCGGGTGCTTCGTGTACGTAGTATTCGGGTCATGCAAGGACATAACTCTAGGTCCGACTGCTTTGCTGGCCCTCATGACGTACCAACAGATTCAAGGGAGGAATGCTGATTACGCTGTACTGCTGTGCTTTTTGTCTGGCGTCGTGCAACTGATTATGGGAATATTACATTTAGGTGCGTGTTTTTATTTTTAAATTAATATTTATATAAATAGCAGCCGTTCAACTATGACGGTCTAGTAACTGTGTCATCAAAGTGGGCGACTAGTATTTTTCACATGATAACGATTTCTTTCAGTATTATAAGTGCAATCGAATCCTTTGAATTTGATTATTATGTCAACAAAATCTGTAATGTTGCTAGATTGATTTTTTACAACAGATTTTGAACAGATGATGTATAAAAAAAAACATGAAGATAATCGTTACAGTATGAAAAAATAACAACACATCTATGTAAAAAGACTAAAAATAGTTTATACGTACTAAATATGTTAAAAGGTAAAAGGATCCGAGATAACTAATAACCAAGTAGCCTTTATAATTAATGTTTATGCTCTTAGCCGTTCATAACTTTCACTAAGTATGGTTTCTTGGGATTTTTTATCGAGTCTGCAAGCCGATACCTACCATATACTTCACCCCGAACTGAGAAATCGAGATATTTTTTCATATTTTCATGGCTTGTTGGGAGTTATTATGGTAGGTATACAAAAATGCTGAAAAGAAAAGTAAAAAACTTTTTAACTAGAATCACTACAAATCGCTTCATTCATACCCAAGACGATCGATGTGGCACGGTGGAAAAATGTCCGCCTGCGATCTGCAAATATTTATTCCGGGTGTTCTGCGTATTTTGTTATTTTTTTTATAACACAGGCTTTGCTTGGCTTGGGGCTAGATGATGCTGTGTCCAGCATTATAAAAAAATTTGTTCATTTGGTTGGAAAATGAAAAACACTGATGTAATTTATCTTACTTTTAACAACGTGAAAACTAAGTAAGTTATCTAATCGATCGATTCATTTGCAAGAAGAAGAAGACGATGCTGACATCCTCTTTAGCTTCATTCAATCACTCATATATTACGCAACGACCTTGTTTCTACTTTGTAAACGTAATAACAACTTAATTTTCCTTGTGCAGGATTTTAAACGTATTTAGCTACATAAATGCAGTTAGGGGTTCGCTAACCACGTTTAGTGATCATTGTGCCCCATATTTATACGTGTTATTTTCTTCCATAGGTGTGCTAATAGATTTCATATCGGTGCCTGTAACAGTCGGCTTTACGTCTGCTACATCTGTCATCATAGCAGTATCACAACTCAAAGGCCTTTTAGGACTGGAGTTCAAATCTGGCGGGTTCATTGACAGTGTAAAGCAGGTAAATCCAGTAGATTAATAAAATCCTGAAAAGAAAAAGTTTAGAAGCACAGAATAAATAACAGTAGCAAAAAGTTCTTTAAGAACGACTTTGTTTGAGAAATTATTGCCAAAGTACTCATTTCTACTGTAAGCAATGATGTTTTCATTACACGACGGGCTATGGAGAAAGCTATGCTGGGAGTTTACGAGGTATCCGTAGAATAACCAAGGTCACCGATATAGCATTAAGAATCAGCAAGTTGAAGTGGCAATGGGCAGGCCATACAGTCTATAGAGCCGATAGCTGCTGAGGAGTAAAGGTTCTCGAATGGCGACCGAAAGACGAAGCGTAAGGAAGGTGGTGGAAGGAAGGGGCTCAGAATCGTTCTTCCTGGAAACGTGTGGGGGTAGCCTATCTCCAACAGTGAACTTCTACAGGCTGATGATGATGATGAAGTTTACATTGATATGCCCAGTACGACAACGCGTGAACACATAAGATTGACACCTTTACACCTCAGAATGATGAATGCAGTCCTCGGTACATGTGCTTTGGTGTCTTAATGTAATTGTTGTAGACAGAAGTGGTTACTAACAAGTGGTAGAATAGACTGTCTCAACATCAAGTAGGCTATTTGCCTGTTTAGTCACTTGTTATTATCGAAAACGGAGTTTGTCCAGAATATCGCAAGTGACTAATATTTTTCTAAGAAATTAGCTTCAGACATGCCCTTTCATATTTAACAAATTCTTTAGACTCAAGTCATAGCTAAACCTTATATTAACATATTCATGTTTTCGTTAATTAACACAGTTGTAAGTTTTACAATCATTCGTAACGGCGACTAGGAGTCTAAAAATTTTCACTTAATTTTCATAATTTTCATTAAATTTATTTATTTTGTAACATTTCCGGGGGAGCATTCTAGAATAGGTATTCGATGTTATGACATATGGTTTACTATTGTTGCATCCACTAAAGACGAAGGCTGATTAAATAATAAATAGTTTACGTCACGGTCGTGAAAATTTCGTACCAGTTTAATTTCGTTCGCAGCGAGACAGCATAAGCCAATCACTATGCAGAAACGCTCCGATAGTACAAATATTGTTTAGGTTTTAAGGCCATTTATAATTATGAATGTTTGCCCTTTTATATGTTCAATAGCCATTATTTTCGCAGGTGGTAATTAATATACCGAAAGCGCGACTTGCTGATAGCTGTTTAGGTATATCGTGCATCGCTATTCTACTTTTATTAAGAGTAAGTACTTTGATGTATCTGTTTCAAGTCTCGTTTCTCACCTTGAATATTTTAACCTGTGAAACGTCGGCTTTTTAACCTGCGGTAAAATATATTAGGTACTATTTTTCTTCGTTTCAAGCAATTATGTGTTTTTCCTTCGAACACCTGGTATTCCTATTTATTTGTTAAATAGGTAGCTTAATAGGTTGTTAGATACATAGCTATCGGATCCTTGAAAGCCCAGTACGTAATACTGTAGTTTTATTTGTCCTTGTAAAACAACAAATGTTGGGGTAGTAACTAGTAGCTATGTATGTAACTTCATTATACCTACGTACGCAGTCATATTCTGATAGCCTTACCTTCCAATGTAGACACTAGGTATTTCTGTAGTCTAATAGGTATTTTGTAATATTATTGAGAAGTTTAGTCTTACCTCTGTGTTATGTTTATATAATGTGAAATTTGAATCAGCTGGAGGTCAAATATCTTTGATCTTTGGTTAAAGTTTGCTCGCAAATTTACCATGTCACGTGGTTTATAACAAATATCAACCCATGGCTATTTGTATTTAAAGTAATTTATAGTGATAATGAATTCAAAAATCAAATCGCTTTGAAACGAATAACATTGGCTAGAAGCGCAGGTATTGGTATATTTGGTGGTATATTTGTATATTTGTTATAAGGTTTATTTGTTGTCCAAAACTTTAGATATATTTTTATTGCAGAAAACAAAAGACTTGAACCTATCATCAAGACAAAAAGGTATAAAGAAAACACTATGGCTGCTGTCCACGTCAAGGAACGCTATAGTGGTTGTTTTTTGTTCGCTATTAGCGTTCTTTTTTGAAAAAAACTATGGAGAGTCACCGTTTAAACTTACCGGTACAGTTAAGTAAGTACCAAAAGCTTTTGCACTATATTAAAATTTGATTTATGTAATGAAAGTACCTGAAATAAAGATATAATTTATTGTTGTAGCCCTACTAGCCTAACGCGCGCGACTTCGGTCGCGTGAAGTTATTTTCATACAAATTTCAACCCTTGTTACGCCTGTTAAGGGGTTGAATTTAGGCAATTTCTTTCTGTACACCTCTACATACCAAGATAAATATACCCTGAAAATTTTGAGGAGCCAAGACCAGTGGTTTAGGTTGTGCGTTGTCTATATGTCAGTCAGTCAGGACAAAAAACCTTATAATTATAGATATATAGAGTATAGACTTCTAATAAATCCGATATAATCTTGAAATAGTTACACCGTGTATTAAGCACGATTATATTAATAATCAAAATACGGTGTAACTGTTCTAAAGTTTTAACGAGTTTATTAGGAATAGGGCAATAATATTTCATAAGATAACGCACAGCTTAAACCGCTGAGTCTTAGAGACTAAACGTTTTGAGAAATCTATGTAGTTCAACCTTGCTGTGGTGCACTGTTGCTTAAAGCTTGTATGGATCCTACACACGAAGAAGTCGTGCTTGGTTCCGTTAATTCAAGAGTATTTATTCAACACTAGGGCTCGCTGGGCGAAAACCACTCAAAAAAGTAAAATGAACATGATAAGGGCGCGCTGCCGACCCATGGCGGCCTCGTTCATCTCAAATAATATATTTCTACAATAGCACTGTATCACTCACTCAGTAAAACAGTGCTATTGTGGAATAGTACATTGTACCCCAAGAGAATAAAATTAGTATTTGGTTGAGTGCTGAGTTTAAATCCCGAACGTAGCGAGTGATTCTAAGTTAGAATCCTTAGTGTAGAGAGGGATTCAAATGCACAACCAACAAATTATTTTGCGCTCGTGTAATACATATAACTTTTCAACTTACTAGCGAAAAGATACAAGGTGGTACTAAAATAATAGTAGCAAGATTAAAATAGAAACTTTTCACATAGTGTGAGCAAAGTAGAGTTTTCTTCACTGTTTTTAAGCGACAAAAGCGCCCTCTTTGAGTTAGTGAGGTGAAAAACTATTTATCGCTTTTATTTTGAATAAAAACAAAACCCACAGATTTCTTCTTATCTTATTTATAATTATAAGTTTGACCCTATATCAATCGGTGCAATAAAAATATTATGATGTTAAAAAATCTTGAGTGTTTACTGGCCCCTCAGATCTCGGTAGATCTGAGGGGGTATCTACTTTGCCTAGGGATTAAAAACCGTGAAGCTTTTTCCATGTTCATATTCAAAATTATTAAATGCAGCTTTGTTTGTTTAAGAAAAAAAGGATTATTTTCTGTGAAAAAAAAAACTTTCTGAAAAGTAGGTGAATAAGTTCTTCCATCCAGTATGCTAAGTTTTATGTTTTTTTTGTAGGGACGGTCTTCCTACTGTAAGCGGGCCGCCTTTTAGCACAGAGATTCAAGGAAGGGAAGTGTCGTTCATAGAGATGTGTTCAGATCTCGGTTCGTCGATAGTTCTAGTTCCTGTTATTGCTGTTTTAGGCAATGTGGCCATTGCTAAAGCTTTTGGTAAGTTTTTGATCTTATAACCAAATTCACTTGATTAGATTTAGATAGATATTTGATTTCAAGAGCATGAATTTCGTTTTAACACAGAAAACGTTTTATTTTTTGCAAAAAAACTTGCTTCTTTTATTACCGCACGAGAGGGAATTACCAGAAAATTATCTCGATGATCAGTGGTTTAAGTTGTGCGCAGGACAAAGATTTTATAATTGGTATAGATAATAGTGAGTACAGATATGACGGCTGATAGAAGGGAGTGGAAGAAAAGAACATGTTGTGCCGACCCAAGTGGGATAAGGACAGGAAGAAGAAGAGACATAATAAATTCACAACACCATCTAGCTCTGAAGTAAGCAACGGTTGTACTTGTATATTCTTTTTTTTGTAAATACTTAGAATACAATATCAATCAACAAACACAAACAACAAATATCACAGAGAACGAACATTTCATTACATAAATGTATATTAGGCTAGATAGCTACCGAAATGTTAGGCTTCGTAATCTTATTTGTATCTACAAATTCGAGGGATCGGAATCGAGTTTCCAAGAACTCCTTCAATTGTTTCAAAGCTAGTCTCATGATCCGATTTTTGATTTTCAAAGCTTACGCGTTTTGGCATCCAACTTTGAACTAACTAGATATAAGTGTTCCATGAATTTACCTACATCCAAGCCCAAGTTTCTCAATCTATTACACTTGATCCGCCTGGCAAGTACATACATCATGCCTATTTCTACCGCTATATGCTTATCAAAAACTGGCCAAGTGCGAGTCGGACTCGTGCACGAAAGGCTCCGTACTATTTCTATAGTTAAACGGCAAAGACATCACGTTTACTGTATGAGAGCCACCTTAAATATTTGTTGTTATAGCGGCAACATCATCTGTGAAAATTTCAAGTCTCTAACTAGCACGGTTCATGAGATACAACCTGGTGACAGACGGACAGATAGACAGACCGACGGTGGTGTCTTAGTTTTAGGGTCCCGTTTTACCCTTTGGGTACGGAACCCTATAGCTGAGTGTATACTAGGCACGAGTGTGACCTACGAGGCAGTACTTTGTTATAGGCGATGGTAACCAAATAACATCAGGTGAGCCATCTGCTTGCTCCATCAGAAAGTTGTAAAAAAAAATACTTACTAAAACAAATCCCGAATTTCAACTACTGGCACAGCAGTGGTTGAAATTTGTATAAAAATAATTCTACAATTCGCGAAGGAAGTAGTGCGCCTTTCGCTAGTTACTAATACGGAAAAACCCGGTTTTATAACACAATAATTATAACATTGATTAATATAGTTTTGTAAGCCCTAACCCCATTTTTACCTTTTAAATGCATAACACTTAATACAGATTACCGGTCGAACATAAAATACCAGTCATTATTTACCAATCAATCATTGTACCGATTTCTTTTAATTAACTACAGCTCATTATCCAGACGTGCTTATTATAACTTAAGGTTTTTATTTCGTAAACAAAACAATAAGTTATCAATTTTTGTTCAATGAGTTGACTTAAATTTGCTCTTTTAACACGATACAAAATGTAGTTAGGTGTGTGCTACGTTCTTTTAAGTGTTCTGTAACCTTGGTTATTACTTTGCAGTCAGGTAATTGCTTTATATATATTACTAGCGTCCCGGCTTGGCACGGGTTTTAGTAAGGATCCCTAATATTTTTGAAAATTAATATTAAAATTGATATGTAAGCTATCCTATCTTTCAAGTTGGATCAAACTGCACACGGTGTGCAAATTTGATTAAAATCGGTTAAGTAGTTTAGTTTAGGAGTCCGTCGCGGACAAACAACGTGTCGCGTAATTTATATTATATATTAAGATTTTTTTGAGTTGGTGGGGCGGGGCTACTTAATAACTAGATACGTATTTATTTTCTTGCGACGGTTTATTTCACCGTTTTACCACTGTTTTACTATTCATCAGATTTTCTCGAACCTACATCAGGCACCAGTCTTCCACATTGTGGCATTTGATCTTTAACACGCTAGATTCAAAATACCTGTACTGTCCTTATATTGGAAAAGATAAATAAATCAACTTTACTTTAATCTCCAGGCACAGTAGATATCTCCTTAGATCTCTTAGTACCTTGGTACTTCGAGATTCTTTAAGAATGTGCAGGTAACGACGACTCAAAAGGAGATACGACGACGACGATAAAATATATTTTAGTGATCATTAAACAAAAAATTTACAAACCTTTCCATAACTAGCTTGTTTTCTTTACAGCGAGTGGCGAATCAATAGACGCAACTCAAGAACTCCTAACACTATCCCTGACAAACATCCTGGGGTCTTTCGTCGGCGCTATGCCGATCACAGGTTCATTCTCCCGTAGCGCCGTGAACCACGCCAGCGGGGTTGCCACGCAGTT
This sequence comes from Electrophaes corylata, assembly GCA_947095575.1. NCBI lineage: Eukaryota > Metazoa > Arthropoda > Insecta > Lepidoptera > Geometridae > Electrophaes > Electrophaes corylata. The sequence continues at coordinate 7,442,475 of OX352711.1, read as the reverse complement.
TGGTGGATTTTATACCGGTAAGAAAAAGATATTGGTTTTAACAAGTGGAGACAGATGCAGCTAGGTACTGCTGTAAAATATCCTATATATAGCACTCTTATAATATTCTATACATTTATTCCTTTATTGGCCGAGTGAGCGAAGTGTCTCAGTTTCGAAATTGGCCAAAAAATGCTTTTGTTCATCTGTAAGGTTGTCTGTTCTCGCCTACAGGTCGCAATTTTCAACCGATTTGGACAAAAATTGGCACAGAAGTTTCTTGATTTATTTGATTTTTTAAATCCATCTCTATTTTAATTGGGGAAAAATAAGAAGAGATGTCTGCTGTAGCGTTATTTAACGACGGATTTTAGTCAAATGTGAGAGGCACTAAGGATTTCTTCTAAACAAGATGTTCCGAAAAAAACAATATACAATAAATGTGGGGACGTATTTCCATTTTGGGAAAGGTGAAGGTGCACGGTTATAAAGATACGCGAGGTCTAATGTTCTTACAGAATAATTAATCGAGCTTCACTATATTTTAAGGTTTATGAACTCCCTCATGAATATACAGGAGTTCGTAGACCTCGACTAAATAATGATAAAACTTAAAACATTTCTTTCCATTTGCTAATTAGCGTAACACACTAACTAAAATACACGTTTTTCTATGGAATTCGCTTTACAAATTATACCGTTTCTTTTTATGAGTCATTCATTCATAGATAAGATTTACCTACGAAAATATTATGAAACTGAAAATAAACTCGTGATACTTTTCTTCGGCAGGCGATCCCTTAGATCTTGTGTTAATCTAGGCATTATAAAGTCCTGCTTATAACTTAAACTAGCAACCACCCTCGGTTTCTCCCTCCTGGAGTAGGTAATTTTGCTAATACCATTATTTAGGCGTTTTTTTTTTATCAAAATTTATGGCATTTTTACTTCGGTCTTTTTCACTCGGTTCCTGTATTTTTTTTAGCATGAATTATATTTATTCTAAGTTTCACCCAAATCAGTCCCGTAATATATTAGTAGGATGCAAAATATGTTTGAATATTTGAAGGCTTGGATGTCTGTGTATGCGAGGACCGGTAGCTAAACGTGTCATCCAAAACAGGGAAGTGGTAGACATGCTTTCCCATGGTGGACTAGGTAACCCAACCTACTTAAATTTTCATTATGTTGATAAAATAAAAACATGCTTATTATATCTAGCTAACGGTATAAAAGTAACCTTATGATGAACTAGATTTCACTCGCGTTGTTTTAACTATTACGAGTATATTAGGCTCTTACGTAAACGGCTCCTTTTTTTTAATGGAACAAGCATTTGGCCCACCTGATGTTAAGTGATTACCATAGCCTATAATAAAGCATTGCCTTGTAGGTCACGTTCGTTAAGAACATGCCCTAAAATACACTGCTTTGCGTTCATCAACCTGAAGCATACAGGTGTTAAGCCTCATGTGCCTGTAATTACACCTACCTAAGAGCAGTACAAACTCTTAAAAAATTAAGGTGGAACTAGACTTAAGAAAATATCCTCCCTTAATTACCCTTACGCTTAGACTCGATTAGTTTAAAGACATGCAAACTTATCCTTGGAATTATACTGAATAGAGACCTTTAACGTTAAATTACACCTGTCTCTGGTAATTGAACTTTAGTATAATCAGCGACAAAAGTCAATTACTTATTTTAATTATTCTACGTGCGTTGTATTCGGATACCTTGTTGTTTTACAACATCATTTTATGTATTGTTATTTCATCATAATTATATTCATTTGATTGGTTTGTTTTTATTTTAGGTTGACTTAATTTATATATTCAATTTGTATAATATCAATTTGAAATTGTTCTGAATTTGAGTACTTTAATTATAATGGTAATTTGTTTGTTAATTATGTGCTCTTGAAAAAATATGATAATTGTAATAATTAAAAGTAAAGAAATAAACCACTTTGACAGAAACTGAAGACTGATATTCAAATGAAAGCTGGTTTCAGAAATATTTTAACTTACAGACAGTTTATCTAATTTTGTCTCAGACTATAGGAACTCTCTTAAAGATTATTATGTTTGTTTTCAGGTGTATTGGTGTTGCTAGCACTAAGTCTTCTGACTCCATACTTCTACTTCATTCCAAAGGCGTCCTTAGCCGCGGTTGTGATATGTGCTGTGATATTTATGATAGAATATGAGGTATTTTTATTATAATACTACTTTACTCATAGTTACTTAAGTTTTGGAAACGCTTCCGATTGGCACTGATCTGGATCAGTTGAGCTACCTTTAGATCGTTTGCAACGGTATGTAGATAGCTCAACTGTTTCATTATGGATTTTGTACATACCAATTACAAATACCTGTATAGCTGAAATTTTCTCCTCTCTCTCTCTCTCTCTCTCTCTCAAAAAAAAAGGGGAAAGGGGGTAGTCAGAGTTATGTCCAGATAGTACATTTTGAACGTACCCACCCACATTTTGTAGTGGTTAATATTCCATACGTGACAATTTGCTAGCCCATTACCGCTGCTAGAATACCAACTGGTTTCCTCGCGATGTTTTCCTTCACTGTTTGAGTAAACTGGCTAGATGATGGCTAAAAATGTCCACAAATATGTTTTTTTTTTTATCACGTGGAGTGGTTCTAATGCGATTCTTCCTCTACTCATGCGTCGTGTTTGTAATTATTCATGTTCTTTATCAATGTTCTAGACAAATACATAATTGCGTCATTATTCATTGAAAGTCCGGGTTTATTTGTAAGGCCTTTAGAATGTTATCTAAATAGATAATTATATGTATGTATTGAAGCAACTTTGTTTATTATAGTACAATTCATATCGTGCTTCGTGATATAGCTTTTTGTTCCATTCAAATTCATTAGTATCACATAAACAGTTCGTGCTATTGCAAAAACAACTGTTGAATTTATGAATATTATCAATTTGTTTCGTGACTGATTGCAATGTAGATAGTCAATGCACAGTCCAAATCAGGAGCCTCCATTTAAGAACTGCTGCCCTACTGCCCACTGCGTGAATAGTGAGGCAGCGACAACTCGACTGTGAAATGGTTACCGAGTTGTCCCGCAGTGTAACAGCAGTGTATGTACAAATGACGACCGATGTGGCGCAGTGGGCGAATGTCCGCCTGCAACTCAGGAGGTTGCGGTGTTCGATTCCCGCCTTGGGATAAATGTTTGTACGATCTGCAAATATTTATTCCGGGTGTTATGGGTATCTTCTATGTATAATAAAAATATCTATGTATGTTATGTATTGTATTAAGTATATCAGTCATCTAGTACCCATAACACAAGCCAATCCACACAGCATCGTCTAGCCCCAAGCTAAGCAGAGCTTGTGTTATGGGTCCTAGATGACTGATATTACTTAATATGATACATTACATGCATAGATATTTTTGATTATACATAGATTCTACCCAGAACACCCGGAATAAATATTTGCACATCGTTCAAACATTTATCCCAAGGCGGGAATCGAACCTGCAACCTCCTGCGTCGCAAGCGGACATACGCCTGTCGCGGCACATCGGTCGTCAATACATCTAGGTTCATCACAAAAATAATTAAATAAATAAATAAATAATGCCGGACGATCCACACAGCATCATCTAGCCCCAAGCTAAGCAGAGCTTGTGTTATGGGTACTAGATGACTGATATACTTAATACAATACTATATTACATATATAGATATTTTTTTATTATACATAGAAAATACCCAGAACACCCGGAATAAATTAGCCTGAGTGGTAATCGAACCCACTTCTACAGCGCAGAAAACAGCTTCTAGTAAATGCAATATGAGGCCAGTCTTTCACTAGTGTTTTGTATTTTATTTACAGGTAGTGAAACCAATGTGGCGATCCCGGCGCGCTGACCTTGTACCGGCGTTCGCTACATTCGCCCTGTGTCTTTGCGTGGGAGTCGAACTCGGCATTCTGGCTGGAGTGTGTGTCAATGTTATACTGCTGCTATACCCAAGTGCAAGGCCACAGCTCGACGCAGAGATAGTCACGGTATTTATGCAAGCTACTAGCGAAACGCGTGACTTTGTCCGTGTGATGTTATTTTCATACAAATTTAACGACCGATGTGGCGCGGCGGGCGAATGTCCGCCTGTGACGCAGGAGGTTGCGGGTTCGATTCCCGCGTTGGGATAAATGTTTGTGCGATCTGGAAATATTTATTCCGGGTGTTCTGGGTATTTTCTATAATAATAAAAAATATCTATGTATGTAATGTATTGTATTAACTATATCAGTCATCTAGTACCCATACCACAAGCCCTGCTTAGCTTAGGGCTAGATGATGCTGTGTGGAATATCCACTACGATATACTACGATCAGTGGTTTAGGCTGTGCGTATGTCAGGTAGTCAGGTTCTTACAATTGGTGTAGATGTTAACTCGATCAAAGATAACAGACGAACAAAGGGTCTAGACAAAGAGTCAGCAACACAATAATAAAGCAATTCTACATTAAAATCTCGTTCTTTTGACCTTTATTTAGCAAGCCAATGTCTATTTATTTAAAACAACAATTGAAATTATTTATTGGTTCATAAACATTACAGTTCCATATGCAATTATAAAATAAGGTAACAGTACACTAAAATATTTCCTTGTAGGACAACAATGGTACCCAAACTAGAATTACCCTGTGTATTGGCATACCAATGCCCTCTGCCAAACAGATAAGGCTTGAGGTACATACTAAGTATATGATTCACTTAAATTGAAAAGCAAAATAACTGTAGTAGTACAATTCTAAATAACAATTCTTAAACGAATTATAAATCTTGACTGACTGACATATAGACAACGACGCCCTAAATCACTGGTCGTAGGACTTGACATTTTCAGGATATAGTCATATTTAAGCTTGGGGCTAGATGATACTGTGTAGGCTGTCCAGCATTTTTATTATTATTATTATATTTGTGCGTAGAGGTGTACTAAGAAAGGTATTCCCGAAATTCAACCACCCCCAAACGGGCAGAACAAGGGTTAAACTTTGCATCAAAATAACTTTACGCAGACGTAGTCGCGCACATTTGCTAGTTATTTAATTTAAATTCAAACAATGAAGTGCTAGGAGGGCTTAATGCTAATAGCATTGTCTACTAATCACCTTCGACGTCCAAAAAGATGGTCAGTCGTGTTTTTAGTAAACCTTGAACGTGACCTCAGTCGCAAAGCTTTGTTTATGGTGGTTACCATTTAACATCAGGTGGGCCATCTGCTTGTACCATTAGCAAGTCGTATAAAAATATCAGCTCTATAAGAATGAAGCTTACTAGCTCTCGAGTAAAAATGAATGTAATCGGTATGACTGATTTGCAATTTGTAATTATAATTTTGCAAAGTATTGTAATGTGTTACGGTTCATTGTATAAATTCATTCGATCATAAAGTTGGTAGAATATTTAATTCGAAATAAGGCTAAGATTGGCACATTGCGCCATTAAAGCCCGCAATACAAGGTCACAGCGCTTACTTTTGAGTTCTTTACTGATGTTGCCACTCACATATTTTTTTGAAGTGTATCTGACTGTTGTACTCTACGCCACCTATTTTTATTCAATTTAAAACTGGTTGAGAAATATCAAAAATACGTGATTCATTGTACTGATGACCATCCAATATACTTGACTAGGTTTTGGTTTTTGATTTATTGTCGTAACGTAAGGAAACCACAAAGATTTTATATTCTCCCAGAATTCGGGGCATAACCCGAGTCGGATTTCAATCCACGACCCTCCCTTATGACGATTTATGAAATTACTTCTTAATTTTGATCGTTGTCGTGGGTACAAATCCATCTCGGGACGGGCCGCTTGTACACCATATTTCAATAACCTCTACAATATCGTCAGTTCCTCGGTAATTCTGTGCTATCCCTACGTACTTTAGTCGCCAATATTCTAAACCCATAAATAGGGATACGAGTAAAAAGGTTGCCCCTGGTGCTGTATAAGTCATCTACAATAGATGCCTGTTTACTTTAGTTCCAAACTTTTAACTCGAAATATATAATTTCAGGCGTCAACAGGGTCAAACTACGTTCTGGTAACAGTAGGCAACAGCCTTTACTTCCCTGGAGTGGAATACATCAGGCAGTATGTTCAAAGAGCGGCGAAGAAACAAGGCGGATGCAGTCTACCCGTCGTTATCGACTGTAGATATGTATTGGGTAAGTATCACTGGATTTTCACTAAATACACAAGACCCTTCGTTTGTGGAAATTGTGGTAGTGGCTGCCAGTCCCGTATAGATCTTTCTGAATGTCCGCCTGCGACGCAGGTGGTTGCGGGTTCCCGGCTTGGGATAAATGTTTGTACGATCTGCAAATATTTATCCCGGGTGTTCTGGGTATTTTCTATGTATAATAAAAATATCTATGTAAGTATTATTATGTATTGTATGTATATGTTGTATGTATGTAAGTATTGTATTAGGTATATCAGTCATCTAGTACCCATAACACAAGCTCTGATTAGCTTGGGGCTAGATGATGCTGTGTGTGATTGTCCAGCATTATTATTATTATATTATTATCTGCCGTGCTTGGGGATTATGTCGTGATGCTATTTATTTATTTTATCATATTCTTATTCTTCATCAGGTGCTGACTTCACCGCAGCTAAGGGCATGTGTGCATTATCAAGTTCACTGTCAGCGAGGGGACAGCCGCTAGTACTATTGTCACCGCGAGCGAATGTCGCCTCTGTGTTCAGCAACGCAGGGTCTAGTGTCGTATGTGTGCTGACGCCGAGTGAACTGGACTCTACTTTACAAAGTAAGATTATATCTAGTGTAAAAAATCAATAATCTAGTGTAAAAAAAACAAGTCTCGCAACTCAGCTCTTCTGCCGTAAAAAGTTGTGAGATCCATGTAATACCAAGTCCAAATCAAATAGGTTGTCTTGGCAATTTGTCTTGCAATCATCTTATTAAGTTAGATTGGCACCATACTGGAGTTACATTATTAAAATTTACATTATTATTACTTTGTAAAAGGATCATACAAAAAAACGGTAGGAACCAAGCCGTATGTTTCTTGCCGGTTCTTCTAGGCTTGGTCGCGAGGAACTGGCGCTTAGATTCACCTAGATTTAAGACGTTTCAAGATGATCCCTGCGGATATTACTGAATAAATGATTTTTTACTTTGACTTTGAATCGCGCTAAACAATCTCATTTAAAATAATGTTTCACTTGTGTAATACACTGTGTTTTCATGCGATGGCAAAGTCAATCTATTTATTGTACTTAGTATTACATGGATCTCACAATTTTTTACGGTAGAAGAACTGAGTTACGAGACTTGGACGAAAAGACCGGGCAATGATAAACCTACCTATATAATAAGGCAATAAACAGCTGACTCAGAGAACTTCAACCACTTAGTTATAACGATCAGTTAGTATTGTATCAGCTACTCATATTTTTGTAGTAGTAGAGTGAAGGGTTCGTCCTACCACCTAGGAAGTACTACCACCATGCCAATTTCAGCCACAAAGCAGTTTGCTGTGTTTCAGTTTGAAAGGTGTGGTGCCGGTGAAATTAAAGTATATGCCTCAGGTTGATGGACGCTGAGCAGTACATTGTGGGGATAGTTCTTAACCAGCTTAACCTACGAGGCAACGCTTTGTTATAAGCGATGGTAACCACTTAACATCAGGTGAGCCATCTGCTTGTTCCATCAGCTATCTGATTTCCATAGTACTTGTAATATATGGACGTACCTCTGGCTACCACCCTTAGACATACTCAAAGAATCTCAAGTACTCCTTGCTTCTTAGCAATCTCTTGATCTAAGGGAATATCCACCGTATCTGCGGAGTCGTGAAGTTATTTCTTTCTTTTTTTTTCTATTGCTATATTAAACTTTTATATTTCAGGTCTCACTGGGAATATTCCTCTTCCAATAATAAAGCTAAACGGGTCACACTCTCCACCTCCCAACTATGACTCGATTCAGCAAGACGATGACGTCACAGAGGTCGTTGTCGATGAGCCGAACAGGACCCCATTACTGAACGGTAACAGAAATACAAGCAGATCTCAGAGCAGAGAATTCAATGACACGTGACCTCACTTTGAATAGTATAACAGGTGACAACAAGGTTTCCGCTAGGATATGGACCACGTGATCTGAGCAGAACGAAATTCATAAGAAACGAGATTTGTTTTCTGTTGAAGCAGCATAACTTTTTCATTCAAATTGTTTTCGACCGGCTTCGAAGTATGGGGGAGTTTCTGAATGTGGTTGTATTATTTTTGTGTCAGAACTCAATCATACATAAAATAGATGTATTTTTTTTATTTGAAAGGATAAACTTTCAGATTTGTTCCATAAAACAATGTGAAAAACAATTCTGTAGTAGTTTTTAAATCGAATTGAACAAACAATTGTGGAAAAAATGTCATCCAAGTAAAAGTTAGAGAAAATTTTGAATGAAAGTGTTTTAAATGGCATCAGATTTGAACAGAAACGTTTTTCATAGGTTATGTAAACAAAAACCGCATATCTGCTTCAAACCAATTAGCAACCCAACTTGAAAGAATTTAACTGGCAATATTGTCTGTCAAATGACAGACAGATGCCAGAGAGAAGTTATTATAAGAAATAAGTTCTGTGTATCTTAGACACGTGGTCCACTAGAAGAAATCTTGTTTGTAGCCAAGTATACCTAGTGTAATGTGTACCTTGTGCATTTTATCTTGACCACTGACAAAATACTTATGATCGGCCTCCATATTACGTGACTTGCGACGGATATTTTAACGGCTGTATGATATTCTTGTCATTGTCATGTCAACAAAAAGAAATGACAACCGACTTATCGTCATTGAAGTTCCAACAGTGCGTAAGTCATAAATGTTACAATATAAACAATAAAAACCATAAAGTGTTTCTAAAAGCAATCCTGAGATAAATATGTTTAAATAAATTATACTGAAACAAAATGTAATAAATATGTTTAAAAAAATGTTGATCTAAACGACACGCGGCATTTTGCTGAATCCGATGAAATTAAACCAAAACAGTAAAACATTCACTTCCGCACTGTTAGAACTACAATGTCGCTGTCTATGTGTAAGAGTTAGTGGAGCCCTCTATGACCAATATGAATAAGACCTTATTAATTTACGCTTGTCGTTAACTGGTCGTGAATTACGTTATACGGGGGTCGATCGAGGCAAATCAAAGCCGCACCTAAGCTCGTATTCTAAAGCAATGCTCAAGTCTGAATAGGAACTTAAGCATACATTTTTTGACAGTTTTTCATCGAGAATTCGAGTCTTAGAACAAAATATACAGGAATGTACTTATTCCTAAACAATGCAATGGTAAATTGTACAAGGTAATGTAATTTTAGTTGAACAAGACCGGATATAAAAGTAATCATGTTGATAAATGTTGTTAGTCAATCTATACCAATTATAAGAGTCTTTGTCCTGACTGACTAATTTATAACCAACGCACAGCCTTTCACACAAACGTTCAGGGTATCTATATATGTTTTAGTGGTTACAGATTGTACTAAGAAGATAATTTCTAAATTCAATCCCTAAACGGGTAAAGCGGGGGCTTGAAGTTTTATGAAAATAACTTCAGGCGCGCGTTGCTTATTTCATGAGATAAATAAAATAAATTAAAACAAATAATAAATAGAATCACGACTTTAATGCCCAAGCACGGTAGATATCCCCTCCGATCTTTTAGTACTAAGTAGGTACCTGTACCTACTCGAGATTCTTCTAGGATGTCTAACGGGGGTAGACAGAGGTACGACCAGATACATTTAGTACGTACCCACATTTTGCAGTAGTTAGTATACATGCGTGGCAGGTTGCAAGCCCATCGCCGCTGCTAGTTTTTTAGTAATAGTAAAAACAACCAGAAAGACTGAGTGGAGGAAAACTTAATTTTCCTTTACTAGATGACAAACAAGCTGTCTTCTGACAAACCGCGTGACTAGATGTATAAAACGCATTTTCTAAATGTCACGGTCAGTGGTTTAGGCTATGCGTTGTCTATATTTCAGTCAGAATAAAGATTCTTATTATTATTGTAGATTAATTTTACAGATTGATCTTTACTTGTTGTAATGACTGAAATTTGCATGAGTAATTAGTTAGTTAATAAATTTCCTTTAGCTAGGAGGTAGTTTTGAATTGTATGTTAATTTAGTTCAGTGTACGAAATAACTATTAATTCCCTCGAAAATGTTTGTCCCAGAAATGTATTTTGTAAGCCAAAGGCTTCGATGCAAGTACCAAAGATTTTGAGTTTTGTTTACAACAATGCCCATAGTACGAAAGCACAGCTTCAAATAGACATGATAATTATAAATAGACGACCTTAGGATAAATGTTTGTACGATCTGCAAATATTTATTCCGGGTGTTCTGGGTATTTTCTATGTATTATAAAAAATATGTATGTATTTACTAAGTATATCAGTCATCTAGTACCCATAACACAAGCTCTGCTTACTTGGGGCTAGATGATACTGTGTGAATTGTTCAACATTTTTATTATTATTATTTTATAAATAAAAACTATTCCACGTACTTACTTACTGATCTTGCTGTCAGATCTAATCATATTTCTGTTTAAAACTAAAACATTTATTTAAAAAAAAATTGCAGCTAATCAAGTATTTATTTGTATGTACAAAAGACATATGAAACAGTTAAGCTATCTACAGACCATTGCAAACGATCTAGAGATAGTAAAAACTAGTTGCAAATTGTTATTTAATTTGCTATAGAAGTACATTTATAATCAAAGTAGGCTGGGCGTTATAATGCGTTCTCAGTATTTTACTTACGGAGCCTGATCATCCAATAAGCTTTGAAAGCTCTAAAACTACTCATACCTGTACTGTACTGAAAGCTATGCACTTCGATTATGCTATCTATCTCGCTCTTAATCGCGTCATGTCGTACTGTTGTTTCTGAAAACGAAGTTTACCGAAGTGCAGTACTTTAATATATTACCGTCGGTAAATAATCTAACATTTTAGCGACACATAATACCAGTGATTTTGATGATATCGTCATTTTTATTATTAGAAACAAATAGTACCTTAGTTATGATTTAAATCTTAAATAAAAGCTAGTAATGACTATTTAGAATCTTGTATTGTTAAGTATCTTGTGTTGTCTTGTACGTTATTTATAATTATAATATAAAAAAACCTCATTATGGAGAAGTCTCTGTCTACACCCCTTAGACAGGTACTTACTTGGTTATTACCAAAAGATCTGATGTCTACCGTACCTTGAGATTGCAAATATTCTGATGCTGGTATAGTTTTCGCTGTAAGATTACCAACCTATTAGCCATCGCAGGCAAAATTTGATTTTGTTATTTAATTGTTTTTATAGTTTATCTGCACTGTGTAAAAAGACACAATATAGAATATGGACCCATTTGCTGACTGATAAAATGTACTTACTAAATATTCCACCTTAGAACAATTATATTCAATATTTTTCTTGAATAATATGATTATATAAATTAACTGATGGAGCAAGTAGGATGGCCCTCCAGATGTTAAAGGACAACCTTAAGACAGAATGGCCTCGCACTGCTCGCGTCCTCAACCTGTGACATACAGCCTCATGTGCCTGTAATTTTATTGGCACCCCTTCAACCCGGAATAGTGATAGAACTTCCCCGGACGAGTCCTTTAATGAGAGCTACTACTTGCAGCTCTACTACTACTAAATAATTGAAGTAATACTTCTAATGCGACTTCCAACAAGGTTACGTTAAACGTTTAACACTACTGTGGAGGGGGTATGAAAGCACGGTTCTTTCTCTCTTTCTCTCATAGCCAGTTACGTTTCGTATATTAAAGAAGTTTTACTTTAGTCATGTGGTCTAAAGCACGCTCGTTTTTTTATTGACTGTTAGTAGTGGTATTTACCACGCTGTACGTAACACTATCAGGGTGAACTCCGAAAAACGATAAACGAAGTTTCATTAGTCGTTTTGAGTTACACTGCGGGGCAACTTAAAAACCGTTCCACAATCAAATTCTCGCTGCCTCGCATGCTACGCAGTGTAAAATAAAACGACAATGCGAAACTTCGTTTATCGCTATCTAGATAAGACACCCAGTCTCGACTAGTGGTCGTTTAACCGTGACGGAGGACTTGAGGCGGCCATAAATCTGTGTTGCCACCAGTTCATACAAACTAAATAAAATATTCAACAATAAGTATATAAAATTGTATAAGTACTTGCCGCATTCGTTAGCTTAAGTGACATAAAGTTACCTATTAGTTTTAAGAGTTGTGTGTGTGGTTTTTAGCACCATAAATATAAATATGACAACTGGAAGAAAACTGGCTTTATTTTTCAAACCTACTCCTGTCTAAAAATATCTGAACTTTAGAAAAAAACCAGTCAAGTGCGAGTCGGATTCGCGCACGAAGGGTTCCGTCCATTATTTAACGGTAAAAAATCACGTTTGTTTTATGAGAGCCCCCCTAAATATTTATTTATACTGTTTTTTAGTATTTGTTGTTATAGCGGCAACAGATGTACATCAACTGTGAAAATTTCAACACTATAAATATCTATAACTATCACTGTTCATGAGATACAGCCTGGCGACAGATGGACAGACAGACAGCGGAGTCTTAGTAATAAACCTAAAGGAATTACCAGAAGGGCAACAGCATCTCTTGGGTACCTACCTACTTACCACCGGTACTGCGGTTACCAATCCTCCTGTCAAGCGAGGTTAAACCCGTCAAATAAGAGACCTGTCCAATTTTGGACTTATTTACAAGTAGGCTAGGAGTAGGGTAGGTTAAAGAAAAAAAATTTTTTTTAATAAAAGTAATTATTAAATAAAAATCTTAGCACCAGAGTATTAAAATTAATAAATGCACTCTCTGACTATTTAATTAAATACTGAGTATCATAAGGTCTCCGATATTGAAAATTATTTACCCCAGAACATTCAGTTCAGTCTAACTAATGTATAATACAACAACATTACCTAGCAGATTAATATAAATATGCTTAAAGTTGTAGGATTATACTATTTGACTCCATTCCATTCCAAACCCAGAACAAAAAGAAATACTAATAAAGTCAAATTTACACTGTTAAATCAATGTAAAACATGACAAGACTAAAAAAATTAACTCAATTGTCTAGAATTGTAAGCTGAATATTAGCTTGCTTACATAATCGGAACGGATTAAGTATGGAGTTTAATAATTTTCAATCCAATGTTGCAACGTAAATTCAGCTATGTAAATTTAATTATTGTCTGACAACAGCCTGATGGTGGAACATGGGCTTGGATGCTGAGAGCAGTTTCTGTGAAACCACGTGAGCAATCCTTGCGCTGCGTCTCCAGACCAGCTCGCGTGTTCTTTCGTGGTTGCTATCTACGCGGACCTGTGAACGAGTTTGGACATTATTAATATGGCAGTGAGTAATCTTGTGATAAGCGTCACAACTCAGTTCGTAGTAGCCTTGCCTTCTGTGTTGTAGGTGGTGGGTTGGATCCCCACCGAGAACAAACATTTGTGTGATGCACAAAGATGTTAGTCATAACTTAAGTCTTCTGACCATATTTTCTCACTCCTTAGATACTTTAGTATTCTAAAACTGTCACCCTCAAAGGATCCTGTCTCGACTTGGTAATAGGTAGGTAAGTACCAAGTGATTTAATTGTCTGCAACGACCTAGGATTGACAGTGGAAAGCTAAAACCGCTCTGACGGAATACTAGCGTTGGTTGCAACCAACTTATGCTGAGATAGAGTCCCTATTGCAACACACTAACTTATTTTTGTTCCTTAGTATTAGGAATTTGGTTTGGTTTAAGTTTTGGATCGCAAATAAATAATTTCTTTCTTACTTTCAAAATTGTTGTAAAAAAAAACCTGTAAATTCCCGCAGCAAGATTACGTATGAAACTTGCTTACCTGTTTAGGTTGAAGCACCTTGATGGAATGTAGCGTGGCGACGCCATCGTTATTGATCCTCAAACTGAGCTTGCCGGTCATCTCGGCTGTCGTGGCGGTGGCTGATTTCACCTCCTTCTTGGCCCCCCGCCCAACCTACAAACCACATTCTTATTACTTTACTAGATCGTTCGAAAGCTTCTGACTTCCTCTCTTGGACATTCTTTAAGATCTTGAGTACCGACAGATCTGAGAAAATGTCTAACGTGCCTAGCGACTACAGTAGCGAATGAGCCAATTTCATTGTTTCCAACTTTATTGTAAAGTCACAGTTGCTTCTAGAATCTTACTTAGCTTTTGTAGGTAGGTAGAACTTAGACACGGCTATCGTTGCTCACGAATCTCGCTTAGTAAAATTTACCGTACGTCATCAATCTAGTTCGTATCAAAATCAGCAAGTTGAAGTGGGAATGGACAAGCCATATGGCTTTTAGAATCGCCAACCGCGGGGAAAAGGTAAAAGACGACGTTGTAAAAAACACGGGATTTCTGTGGATGAAGATGACTTATAATTCTTCTTGGAAATGTATAGACAGGGTTATGTCCAGCAGCGAACTATTCCAGGCTAGTGATAGGGGTGATAGGGTTGATAGTGAGGATTTACTACATTTCTAAACATAACGAAACTTCTAAATTCCTCTAGTCAGTTTTTTATAAAAGTTTTTTAATGTTTGTATGAATAATTTCTACTGAAAATTTAATATCACTTTCCGTTTGAAAATAATTGGTTGCTATTGAAGCAGTAATCGCGCAGGTGTATCTTAGGAATGTTGATTTGTTCACTTTGTTGATTCATCCAAGCATAGCTTTATGCATCGAGTTGTTAAGGTAATAAGTATTTTTAGTGCAACTGTACCTACAGACATCACTGGTGCAAGCCGTTAATTTCACACAAGTGGCTAAGTTGACAAGGACTCGTATTACGTAAACCACTTTCTAAAAAAAAGGCATTATGCAATTCAGATGTTGATCTGAAAAGATAGTCCGCATCCGTGACTGGGGGTTTTTGTGCCCCACCTCGCATTCAAAAACAATTAGATAAAACTGATTACACATACCACTTTCTCGACTCTGAGTATGAGAGGTCCCACGACAAAATTGCTCTTCACTGTAGTATGGTCGCTCATTATGTTAACAGTGACATCTCCAGTCCTTTTCAAAGAGGAAAGTCCGTACAGCGTTCCTTTAGCACGAGGCTTGCTTTTTCCAGTCGTCTTCTTCTTGTTTTTATTCGTGATCGGCTTTTTTGTGGTCGTTTTTGTAGGTGGCTTCGTTTTAGGTTTCGTTAGCTTAGTAGGAGGTTTAGGTGCTTTTGTAGGTGGTTTCGTTTTAATAATGGTTGGTTTAGCTTTGGAACTTTCGGCAACATCTAGGGCTCTAGCTTCGCTAGCGTTTTTTATCAGCTCCGTCGCCATTTCAGTCTTTACTTCGTTTACTTCTTGATTCTCTTTAGTATTTTCGGGAATTTCAGTAGATTGTTTAATTTCACCACGAGCTGCGTTCTTCTTATTGGATGATTTCCTGAAAATATCATGTGTTCAGAACTTTATAATATAAAGAAATTTTAAATAAGTTAAATATTAAATTGATGAAATGTAAATCGTTTAATTATTATATATCTATTCCTTATTTTCTCTAACGCCACAAATAAAAACGCATCGGTTACTTTACGAGAAATTTCGTTAGTTTTAATTCTTAGTAAAATAAAATCTTTGCTTTTAATCTTCCAATAAATCTCCTACCTAGAAATTTTTCAGAAGTTGGAATGTAGGAGGTAAAGTTGCAATCTACTCGCACTATACACCTGTAATTTCCTATTGTCTTACCTTTTGCTTTTGTTCTTATTTTTCTTTGGCTTGCTACTCTTCTTGCTAGCATCGATTGGTTGCAACTTCACGCTGACAGGATCGTACGATTGCCTCAATACGTCATTCATTTTATCGAGAATGGTGTCCACGAATTTGTTGTACTTGACAATGTAGATTGCGGGCACTATCGCTTGCTTCTTTACTGGTTCTGCGAGGGCGCCTGGTGGATAACCGGGTTGGTAATCGAGATTGAATTGAATTTAATATGATGCAAAGTTAATCCCAATAAGTATTTGTTCATTTTGCATGCCATAGTTATGAAAGTCTTGTATGACTTGGTATACTTAGAGGCTTGGGTTCTAAGTAATGAATTCGTCTTAAAATATGATTAGGTTGATCCCTTTTTTTTGTTACTATTTAAATCAAATGTTCAGAAAATTCTAGCTACAGTTCTTGTGAGGAACGTGTAATGAAATAAATATATATAAATATTATTGACGTACATACTTAATAAGCTGATAAAAAAATGGGATTTTACATACCATAATGATGTAGGATGATACCTAATTTTGTTATGTTGGTAGAGTAAGACGTTCAATAACTACGCGTACCTCTTCTATATACTTCGTAAAATGTTCTGAAGTACCTGACATGATCTACTACGAAGTGCTAACATTAGCAAAACTTCTTGTTAAAAAATCAAAGCAACCTTATATCAAACTAATTTCAGCTAAATTCCTTGAAAAGTTTTTATCGTCAAATAAGAAATTAATTAATAATATTACTTTCTAAAACGAGAGTTCCTATCTGAACACTTCCAAAAATTTCATTCTGATGTAAGTGTTACGGCACCGTTGCCAAATAAGTTGACGCCATAGGGGAAACTTCATTTGTAAACAATTTCTCTTTCGACGGACCGAGTATTTTCGCATTTGAATATGCGCACAATATCATTCGTCTGCATATTATCATGCAAGTATGGCATCCTACCTACATAATGCCCAATAATTATTCACCCGATTCCAACCACGTTGCGTTAGCACGCGAGCTAACTGTATCGGACTCTCGAAGCCCGCTTGAATTCTAATCGCTAGCTGCTTTCAATTAATACGTCCAGTCAACGGTGGATTTTCTATTTTCCACACGTAAAAGAAACTGCGTGCCAAGCCACGCACATTCAAAGAAATCTAATTACGGCACAGATACGAATACGAACTCAGCAATGACTTTACAGCTTATCGTATTGAAATCGTGTCATAAAGCAACATGTTTATAATATCTTCGATTGCAACAATATAACCTATCTCTTGGAATTTGTATTTATGCAATGGGAATCTGTATAGCGATTAATTTTATAAATGGAAGATCCAAAAAAGGAAGATCGCGTTCTAGTGATAACAGGTGTCTAACAGCGTACCGGTAGTAAACCAGTTCCATTTGGGTCGAATATGACTCTTCGACACTCCCAGCACTTCACGGCAAACATTTAAAATTTCTCTTTTCGCATCTCATTACGTTGTTTTCACTCGGGCGGACGTTCGACACGCGAATTTCGCGGAAAGGTTTCGTCATTCAGTGAGAGTAATCATTTGGTGCGATTTACTTTCTACATCGGTTTATTTGGGGATAGTTTTTGTCAAGGTCGCTCCCGGGAGCGGTAGAGGCAAGGTCAAAGAAAGTGTCAAGGTTGTAGAAGAAATCGGGCGGGTTCATCGTTCGAGTCCGGTTGGGAAAGTAAGCGGGCGGATGGTCACGGCCGACCTCTTAACACACATCCATAGACTAGTTCCTCTTGAACAACCTGCCGTGCCTTGTCTGGTAGACTCCGGACGCTACCATGCCGAATACGCCACGAGTGTGGATAATTATCGCCTTTTCTACCGACAGCATTTATAATACTACCTTACTCCACATTATAGTTATTGATCGTTATTCATATAGGATGACGGGATTTCATGGGAAAGGAATGTAGTGTGCGTTATAAAAATACATAGATAAATCGGTCAAAAAGCTAGTTAATTATTATAACTACATTTAATTTCTACATACAATACTGTTATGTAAACTGTACTATGGAAATTGTAATTGTAAGAATTGTATAAAATGTAATACATGTCATAAATAAATGAACATACGTAATATGGGTTAGGATGAAAAGGAGTATAAATACTTAAGATTGACTAGTATACATTTATTTTTACTATATCAAATTAAATTAATATCACTAGATAATGTCACTCAACTATCCGATACAGAATATCAATTCGGGCAACTAGTTTTCTGACCGACGTTCGTTATATTTCAGTCTTATAACATTATAAACGCACAAAACATTTCTGAGGTGTCATTAGAAATTTTAAACAAATTAATTAGAACAACAGATTTATTTCAATAAATTGCCACGAGACCAGTGTGACACGATCTAGCGAGACATTAATTTAACTTTAACTCTCTCTGTTTCATACCGACTTTCACACATCTTACACACTCACTTAATAAATAATAATAAATTAATAGAATAAATAAATAGTCAATAAATAGCTAAGCTAAAGGACGGGACGTGTGGTCCCAGGTGGACGGGAGCGCCGGCGCGGGCCCGGGAGCGCACTCTCACTATCTGAACTTTTTGTGTTCAGGGGCTGCCGCGGCGGATGTGGCTTTGGTTTTCTTTACTTTGCGGATGTAGTTCGCTTTTTTCCCTGACTTTTTCGCATACGCGACATCAGCCTTGAGCTTTTTGGACTCACGTGAGTGCTTCGCGGAGATGTTCCTGCCGAGCGCATCAGTGATGTCGTCATCATCTTCGTCGTCGTCTTCTTCCTCTTCCTCATCTTCATCATCGTCCTCGGGATCTAGCGCGTCAGTGATGTCATCTTCGTCATCTTCGTCCTCATCGGCTGCCGCAGAGGCTACTTCGGCGCTAGCAACATCGACTTCCGCTGGTTCCTTTTGTCCTGCTTCGGGTTCGTCTAAATCGCCTCCTGCGGCTTCAGTTTCCTCGACAGCCGCTTCGGCAATCTCTTCGGGACTAGCGGCTACAGCGGGGGCAGCGGCAACGGTCTCAGCTGCGACAGCAACAGGTTGTGCGGCAACGGCAGCTGCTGGTTCCTCTTCTTCGTCATCATCATCATCATCTAAATGAATAAACCCAACATTTTTAGCAAAGCACAACATACCAGATTACTGTATTGATTAATGGTCTGATTTTGGTAACACCATGTTTTATTATTTGTATTTAAATAAATCTTACCTGTTCCTCCCAAGAGGTCATCGAAGAACCTCTCCAGATAGTCACCGTCATCGTCGTCCTCATCTGCCTCTCCTTCATCATCTTCTTCATCATCATCGTCGTCGTCGTCGTCATCATCAACACCAGCTGCAAACATTTACATGTTCTTACACTATCTCCTGTGTCGGTACATGATATGAATTTGTTTATCTCATGGTATAAAGTATTTTTACTCATGCAATGAGCACCTATAACTTAACCTTGTAACTATAGCATATTTACGGTTACTTTTACAGTTTTCTAAAGTTTACTATAAGTTACTTGACACTGCCTATTTGCGCGTTTCCTTAACTTATTAGCACTGACTTGTTAAACAAATGAACTGTTAAACAAACAGTTAATCGCTCACTCGCGTTTCTCGATGCATGACGTCCTGAGCCGATGCTTTCTTGGTAGAAAGCAGGGGAGCATCAATTTCTCTGATTGAGTGTTTCTGTTTGAATTAATTAGCGATTGAGAGCGCATGTCACGCTGCTCGCCTCACATTCCGTGGCCCACCCGCGTCCTGGTTCTTAGGAATGTTTATCGATGAAATGTAATACTTTCGCGGCATCTCTATTTCTTACATTCTCTTCATCTATAAGTACTGTTCTGACATTCTTTCCAATTTTAGCTATTTCTATCCGATTATCTTCAATAGACTTATCATTATACGAGTTAGATTCTTTTATAATGATATTGAATCGTCAACTCATCATTAAAACCAGTAAATGTTACGGAAATTGATGTAATCTCAAAGTTAATAGTTCTACCGATTTGTAATGCAAAATGACTGTCATTTTGTTGATGCGCATTAAATTCTTTACAAAGTGACTATTTACAAGTTGCTAGCATTTATGAATAAATAGGCGTTGAAGAAATAAGTACCCAAGTGTAAGAATATATCTGGCGAATGAAGCGTGCTTTGAGATAAAAACATAATACCGTTACTTCAGTTTACTTGAACGGTAAATACTAATAAAAAGCTTCTTTTGCACATTTTAAATTGCAAATTTAACCAGTATCTACATATTAATATTCTTATATTCATAAAATCATAGCGGTTTATTTTTACATACAGTTGTGTTTATTTTCCGTTATAGTTAAAAGTACCGACAAAGTATTTTTTTTTATATCCAATGAATGTCATATTATTTATCTTTCGTGCAGATTTTTTTCGAAATTTACTTTGTAAAACAATCCTCAATCGTTTTCGAGTTCTCGGTCTTGGATACACAGACTTATATATACAATTATAATTTAAAATATTCACCACTGAACAAGCTATCGTCGTCTTCATCATCATCGTCGTCGTCGTCGTCATCGACCGACGCTGCAGGCGCAGGTGCCTGCCTCGCCGCCGCCACCTCCTTATCGTCCTCCGCCCGCGGGACGGGACTTGCCCACGCCGACAACACAAGGCAGCACACGGCCACCAACAAAAACAAAGATTTCATCTTGTATCTGAAACAAACGCACACATTAGCACCTCGCACCTCCACCACACAACACTGTCACAATCACAACACTGCACTGATGTCCTTGACACTTCACCTTTTGACTGTCACTTAGTTTAGTGCGGAAGTTGTTCCGCTAGCGTCCTCCTGGGTTGGGGCGCTATTGCCGACGACGTGCGGAAACGGTATAGCGGCGGCGTTTTCGAAGTGCACTCTTTTATAGAGTTACGTCACACACGCCGGGAAGGAAAGTAGTGATGGTAGCCGGACGGCCACAGATCACCGAGCACGCAGATACAACTGCTGGCTTAAAAAATAATTACATATTATTTATTTAATTTATAACATTATCGTATGTTATTGCTTCTAGTATGCGTGGAGAAATAAACTAGGACATTAATATGCAAAGAAAACACTGACATATATTCATAGTATTAAAATGTAGCTTTAATAACTTCTTGGTCTAGGGGTGCCTTAGAAGTAAGGATAAAATAGAAGTTCATAAAATACATTCAGGCAACTGATGAAGAAACTGCGCTTTTAAAAAATTTGTAGACTACAGACCTATGTTCATTTTTTTTATATCTGGTGCTCTAGTCTCATTATATTCTAAAGAAAGTAAAATAAGTATAGAAAGTTTTTGTGTAAAACCATCACGAATATCATGTCGGTCGTGACAAATTATCTAAGCGTTTTATTAAAATCACGATTTTCAAACCTCGACATTTTACTGCTTTCTGACATTACTTACTGAAGTTTTTAATGATTTATACCCTATCCAAAAAACTACAAAATCTGAGCAATAGGTATGTGACTAATTTAACATGGAACGTAAAGTCAGAGTCAAAAAGCGATTATTGATTGGAATCCCTTAAGATTGCCTCAAAGCTACGTGAATCTCGCAACAAGCAATTGACCGCTGACTATCCTAGATATCCTCAAATAATCTTGAGTAGAAACTTGATGCTAAGATATCTGGCCAGGATATCTACCCTGACCAGGAAACAAATCGTTACTAAGCTTTTTCTTTCTTTCTTTAAAAAAAACACTGTAAACATAGAACATGTAAGATATTGTACTAGCTTTATTTTATAAAAACTTTCAGATACAATTGTTTTGATGAATATAGGACTAGACTCTGTGTAATATGCTAAAACAGGCATATAAATTACAAGTATGAAGAGTCCTATCTTTCAAGTTGTACATCTCTGACCTCTAAAGAGGGGTTGGTCGACTTGGACTGATTAATTTATGCAGCTTATTTACTGACTCGGCGAGTCTCGACGGAGAAAAGTGCCACCTTCGAGGTATCGGAATCTTAAAACATTTTGAACATTAGTATGAGTCGACTGGCCCCTTACTTTCACTTAAGGTTATGTATGTAAACTCGCCTTAAGTGTGAATAATGTGACGTAAACCGACCGATATTGTGGTATCGCTAGTTTTGCAATAATTTTCATGGGAATTTTTGTTGAGGTTTTGAACTGAAACTTTTTTGAATTCTACAGCATAGTGAATATTTCTATTACTTTTACCTCATCGGTTATCTAGCTAAAATATAACTTTTAATAAATGTTCTAGTTTTCAATAAAAGTGGGCATCGTAGATTTAATCAAAAGAACATCAGAAACAAACTCTTTTTAGGGTTAAGCTCGCCTTTGTATATGTCTTTTGCAATCACTTTTTTGTGAATATGTCTGTGTACTATAAAGAATTAAAGAAAGTTTAGTGTTTCCAAGTGAGCCCAGGTTATTTCGTTACATCTAACCATTTTCAAATTAAAATTATGTTTATTTGTCAAAGTAACCCAAAAATGTTAAATACTCTCTCTGATACTTGACTCTATACTTAAACACACAAAAAAAACTGGCAAAACACAAAAAGCTCTGTCTTAACAGTTTTTCACATATTATTATAGTTAGTTAGTTTTTCAGCCGCTACGTTTATACTGGATATTTTGTAGACCCTCAACATGCGTAAAGAAAGTGCTTTAGATTCATATAAATCCTGTTATTCTGAGAATTTCACATAACCCTTAGAGCATGTTGTTTCAGACTTTTCCAAGAATAAAAAAGAACTTTGTTTTAACAAAATCAAATTAAACGGTTCTTTACCGTATTTCTATGTCAAAGTACGTTTATAAATAACCACTTAGCAACATGAAATAATAAGAAATATCATTGTGATTTTAACAGCCCGGCACGGTAGATATCCCCTCAGATCTCTCAGTGTCAAGTACATCCATTCAACATTTTATTAGGGAATAGTTAGATGCAGATACGTCCAAATACAGTGTTTGTATTCCATACGTGACAGGTTGCAGTTGCCCATGGTAGGAAACAAACCCACAACCTACAGCACCGAAGATAGAGCCACTATGCCGCAGGTTGATAGATGAAATGTAGTGCATCGTAGGACACAGTTCAAACGTGCGTGACCTGCGAGGCAATGCTTTGTTGTAGATGACGGTTAACACTTAACATCAGGTGAATCATTTGCTTAGTTCATCAGCAACTAGGTATTAAAAAAAACACTATAATAATAATAATAATAATAATGCTGGACAATCCACACAGCATCATCTAGCCCCAAGCTAAGCAGAGCTTGTGTTATGGGTACTAGATGACTGATATACTTAATAAAAATACATTACATTACATACATTATTATACATAGAAAATACCCAGAACACCCGGAATAAATATTTGCAGATCGTACAAAGATTTATCCCAAGGCGGGAATCGAACCCGCAACCTCCTGCGACGCAGGCGGACATTCGCCAGCCGCGCCACATCGGTCGTCAAACTACTGGTCATAAGCCTCACCTATATGTAGGCGGATTGGTACTGCAGTGTTGGGTTAATTATTCAAGAGGCGCTACTACCTCGCTCCTGGTGCGTTCCCTTAGTTGTTGTTTACAACCTCCATGGGAAGTAATGAAGAGATAATCTATGCCAGGACCACCACGGTAGTTTCACTGGGATATTCTCGCTCGCCCCAACGTTTTGTCTTCAGTGGCATTTGTCCCCTATTTTTAATTCCCGTTCGTCCCCGATGGCGACCAGCAGAAATACAAATGGGGAAAACACCATTTCAATTTTATATTTATTTATATAATCTAGGCTGACCAACAGCTAACTAAATACTTACTTAATATTACAAGCACAGTAATTTAATTAATAATAATAATAATAATGCTGGACAATCCACATAACATCAAACCCAATACCCAGAACACCCGGAACAAATATTTGGAGATTGTACAAACATTTATCCTAAGGCGGAAATCAAACCCGCTACTTCCTGCGTCGCAGGCGGACATTCGCCCACCGCGCAAAATCGGTCGTCAATTGCTATAAGGAGATACAACCGTTTAACAGCAGATGGGTCATAGATACCATATTTCATAATCACTTTTGTAATCTTATAAAAGTGAACTCAACTCGTTGACCATTTCCGATATCGCGATACCATCGTTCGACCGTAGAAGCTAAAACTTGTTTCGGAGTTGTAGGCGTCCACAAATATTTGTATTCGCTTTGTGAATGGACCCTGAGGACTTTCTCTCGAGTCTCGAGAACTAGTACTGAATAGTAGGTACCTTGTAAGTAGTGTTATAGGAATTTTATAGTTACCCGAAGAAATTATCTGTGATCTAAGTCGATTGTAAGAGTTTTCTATAAGTGCTTCCGTGCATCGATACTCTTAGACCCTGGGTATATAAGTGGTTAGGTCATGAATTCCCAGAGGCATTTTAAAAGCTCCGTGAATATATGAAAACATCCTCAATCGTTCAGATCAGGCAGTCCAGGAGATTTATAAACATTAAATATCGCGGCTTAAATGTAACCGTGTAAGCTTCACACAGAACACTGATCCGGTCGAGGTACTATAGTAAAGGTATCTATACTGTCAAAAAAACGGAAACTGTGTATTTAAAGCATGCTCACTTGCATCATTGCCTTTACATGTCTTTGTTGCCTACAACTCAATAAGCTTAAATTCACCTAGCTTTAAACGGTTCAAGATGATCCCTGCGGATATTCCTGAATAAATGCGGATCGACTTTGACTTAAGTTAGATTGGCACCACATCACAGTTTCATAATATATTATATTGTAAAAAGGAACACACAAAAAAAAGGTTGGATACAAGCTTTAAGTTTCTTCCCTGTTCACCTAGACAAGGAACTGGCGCCTAAATTCACCTAGGCTTAAGACGTTTTTAAGCAATCATAGGGATTTCATTGAATGCCTTCTGACTTTCACTTTGCAGCTGTCTTTTGTGACCATGGAAATATTTCTATAGGCAATAACAAAATTATTATCACTTCATCAATGTAAATGAACATTGTCGCGCTACTATAATCCTAACAACGGTTTCTTGGAATTTTCGTAAGGCCAAATTGACATTCAAATACATTCCAACTTGCAAGCTTATTGAGATAGCTTTTCTTACAAATATGCTCTTGAGTTGAATACACTTGCTACGGCTACTTTACGGTTGAATGAATTCAAAAAATAAAACTAGTATGTAGTAAAATAAAATAAGTAGAAATGTAATATCATTTTATGAAATTCAGTTAATTCTACTTTGTTCTTTTATCAGAAGTAAAAGTAATAAATACATTACGTTATGGCGTTGATTATCAAAGTATAAAATGCATCTATGGAGTTCAAGTACGAGGTCGTTAACACAGTTTGTGTGGTCAATCACGACCTCGGAATGTAACTTAGTAATTTAAGGCATAACGTAACTGATAATGTATTTTCTTCCGAACATTATATCACTTTGGTTCAGCAAAACTACAGCAGCAATCGGAAAGTAAATCTGGCGTTCGGATTTCCTCATTTTAATTGGGGAAAAGAACACCCGTCATGTCGTTCCTTTGTTTTGATTGTAAGATTTAATCGTGCAAACTAAATACATTTTTACGGCTATGAACAAAAGGAATCATTTGCCACATCTATTGAATCGGCTCTAGTTCCATAACAGCTCTATATTGACTTGCCGAAATCATGCTGCACGCTATTTCACGGAGTGCTGAAATCAAAACTATTTCATTGTTTCTTCCTTGTACATTGTAAACGAATACTAAGAGGTAGAAATCTCTAAACAAGAACCACGACGTGATTTTTCAGACACTTTGACGATTTGTATAATTAAAAATATTTCCAATTAACAATTATACGCCACTGATACGTCCCTCCAACGATTTCATCGTTCACGGAAAATATAATGGGGAAAATCCTCTAAAATCAGAAATAGTACACGCCTTAGGTTATAATAAATAAAGATTTCTTGTATTTTAAAAAGAACTATTCATAACATTAGCAATTTATTAGAAATTCAAAATGGTGTTGAATTTTTTACGAGCTCAAGCTCAGAGAATTCAAAGAACAAACAAAGTTTCAACTAGCGTGATTTCCTTACCAACGTACAACGTATGGAAATACGGTCTTTAAATATTTATTCGTTAAGCTAAGTTAGTTGCGCACACGCAGCGACTGTTATGCGAGCCAAAACGCAATAACGGAATTATCGAACACTGATAGTTCGGAGACAATCAAAACGTAAGTCAAATCATAAGTAATGAAAAGGAAAAGTACGAAGCTTAAATTCTACTAAAGCCACGATAGCTTTGCAATAAATTTGTCATTTGTGGCGTAAAAGTAATTCAAATATCGACTCGATACACTTATACCAATGTCAAATTTCATGCTAGGACCTCTGGAAAGTACATAGTCCTTGTGAAAACCATTGACGACCGATGTGGCGCGGCGGGCGAATGTCCGCCTGCGACGCAGGATGTTTGCACGATCTGCAAATATTTATTATGGTTGTTCTGGGTATTTTCTATGTATAATAAAAGATATCTATGTATATAATGTATTGTTCTATGTATATGAGTCATCTAGTACCCATAACACAAGCTCTGCTTAGCTTGGGGCTAGATGATGCGTTGTGGATTGTCCAGCAATGCAGCAGACTAGATTGGATCTGGACTGATAGTACGATGATTCAACCTTTCTAATACTACCAGTTTGGTGAAATTTCTGTTACTGCGATATAACCTCAGTCGATGCATGATTTACCTTGAAAAAAAATTTAGACATTTACTTTTATTACCATAATAATTGTGCACACAAATCGTTTCGTCTGCCTGTATACTACAGCAGAGGAAGGAGCAGGAAAAAAGTAGGTAATATGTAAAATAGAATAAAGTAGCAATAGAGTTCTTGGTGAAGGGCTCGTCCAGGGAAGTACTACCATCATGTTTATTTCCGCCACCAAACAGCTTGCTGTGTTCCGGTTTAAAGGGTTTAAGTCACGTTAAAATTACAGGCACACGAAGCTTAATATCTGTATGCCTCAGGTTGATAAACACAGAGTGCACTGCTCTGTGTTTGTAGGGCATGTTTCTAGTGAACGTGACCTGCGAGGTAGTGTTTTGTTATGGGTGATGGTAAGCACTTAAGATCGGGTAAGAACAATAATGTGTTCAGCAAGTCGATTAAAAAATAAAATCGACTCAGAACTATGACGTTATCATCTTATTTGAGTTCTAAGGGAAAAAATTAAAGTGATTCGATTACCGGCCAAATCCTATCGTCTGTTAGGCTCTGTAGGTCTGAGAGCTGGTTTAACTCCAATGGCCCACAAACGCGACCGGTTGCGCGCGAGTACTTTCTTTCGGCTTCTCACTTCCGTATGCGACCGCGCACCTTCACGCAACTAGCACAAGGATCCATCGCCCATATACTTCGAACTAGGTGGTACCTATAGAGGTCGGAAATAACATAAATTAACATTAATTACACCTTCGATGCCTGCCATAACCGAAAATACAAAACGAATTAATTTCGCTTGCTTTCGAAAAGTGAAACTTTTATCGAGACTGTTTTTAGTTTAACCATATTTTAATTTGGATTTTTATACAATCGGTTTAGAAGTGAAATCAAAGTTATTTTAGTTTTGAAGCGCTTTTGCCGGGTTTTGGTTAACCGAAGTTGTAAAGGTTAATTGTGACTAAATAGTTTGATTGACCGTTAAAATCCTACGAACAACATGTTTTAGCTGAAGTATATTGCAGACTACAAAAATAGGTGAAGAAAGTTTTGTTTCTAAGTTATTGTGCCCAAGCCTACCAAAAGAAGACTAATGAAAACCAAACTTGGTCATTTATTTTTAAAAAAGACAGACAAATTATACAATAAAATTTTATCAAGAATTTTGCTACCTAATAACGTTTGCGTTTCGAAAACTAATTTCTCTAAAAATATTACTTTGGAACTATTAATTGCTATGGTAATTCCGATGCATGGACCCAAAAATACCACTAACCCACAGATTTTCCATATTTCCATATAAAAGACATAAACGCGCTCGCTCAACATTTGTCGTTTTCTCGTTCGTCCGTCATCTTACTGTTTCTTACTTGGTCACCGTACATTGTAGTAGTTTATTGTGCTGTATGATTTGTAGGTGCCATTTGGTAACCTATGATCTTTAATGAACCAGTGTGGTAAAAAATATTAGCCATGCATTGCTTAGAAAGACTAATACTAGACTGTGCTATGAAAAGAAAGTAGGTAGGTAGGTACAGTCAGCTTCAAAAGTAGAGTATGATAAGTCAATCTGTCAAAGGGTTTTTATAAATGAAAACAAGCATTCTTTTATGATATTTTCTAAACTAGATTAAGAAGTAGAAGCTGTATCATAAAGTATCAATATAAAAAAAATAAAGCTAAAGATAAATGAGTTTGTAGTTCTGAAAAGTAACTGATACTGACTGTATATAAATAAACTAGGTGGTATCCACTGAAAACCTTTTTCGATAACTTTACACAACTGCCATCTATCAACCATTAGTAAAACTAGTTATCTAACCTATACTGCTGTGGGAAAACAATAAGTAAGCGAAAGGTTCTACTTTTCGCTCACAGAAGTTTTACCTTAAGCTGGTACGTTACTATAGCGATAGATGACGCTGGTAGTATCGGTTGTCGATCAAGCTACATCTATCGTACTATCCAGCATTTTTGTAGTGAATATCCGAATCGGTTACTTCTTCGTGACCTACCGGGTATCATCAAAAGTGTGTAGTTAGTATTTTTTAGCTGAAGGATGCAAAGTAGGTAGACCCTAATAGAGCAGTCATAGAGTTTAGATTTCAAAATGTAACTACTTAAGTCGCCCTTTCTATAATTTTAGTACATAAATCAGTCAACACGCAGAACTTTCATAAATACTGCTATTCTGACACATATAGTAATTTTTGACATTTGATATTACAATCGTGTCTTAGAGTTTGTCTAGCATTAACTCACTCCCTGAGGCTAGCTTTTTTTAGGGACACCAACTTCTAGTTTAACCTGAAGCAAGCGACCAAATAGACAGTGACACAACGAACAAACTATTAGTAGTTAGGTGTATAGTATGAATACGGTCATAAGGAGGTAGTTAGTTAGTACTACTTCTCTGTAAGGTATTTCACAGAACACGTGCAGTGAATCCATGAGCTTAAACATACAAGTACTATTGATTGAATTCATTGTGGCGGACTCATTGAAACGTCAATTTGATCACTCAAGAGGTAAGATATACCTACTTAATACTTATTCTTAACACTTAATACACTCAAGAGGTAAGTACAACAGGTAAGATATACCTACTTACTTGTATACTTATTGAAATGTCGATTGAGAGTGAAGTATGCCTCATTAAACAAAGCTTTTACACAAAATTACACATGCTAATTCTTTACAAAACGTAATCGATAAGATGTTCCAAATAAACATATTAATTTTGTTACCCGGACGAGCCTTTCGAAAAAAGATGAAAAAAAAAGCTGCCTGCTAAGGAAATTAGAGACAAAACACGATAATTATTGCGAAGTTTCATCGAGTTTGGTAAGGCGCGACATAAAATCAAATAGTTACAAAATGACTATGACGTATTTATGTTTATTATTTTCCCGGTTAATAGAAATAGCTTAAATATTTGCAGTCGATTCAGTCATGTGATCGAATCATGTGACTGAACACAATAAAAGCCTTGACATTTTCCGATGAGGACGCTGTGAACCGGTCGAGCTTTACGTGGTAACTATGCAAAATAATGTTATCAACAATAATCATGAGAATTCAACACTTTTTTTTATAATGATTGCTAGCCAAAACGTGATTTTTGAAACAGGTAAATAGATATTTAATATTAAAATGATGATTTAATAATATATACCAATTATGAGCATTTTTCTCCTGACTGGCTGACTGATACATAGACAATACACAGCCTAAACTACTGGTCGTAGAGACTTGACATTTTCAGAGTAGGTTTGTCTTGGTGCGTAGAAGAGCTCTCTAAATTTAACCTTTATGAGGTAAAGTATGTGGGTCTAAGATTGTATGAAAATAGCAACACGTGTTTCTATTGGTGCTGTTTATATTATAATTTTGTCCTCAGTGCACAGTGCATCTGCTTTAAACTTGTAATTTCATTGTAAGATTCAGCTGAACACATATTAGGTTTACGCACCGAATATTCCTTACGTTAGCTCTGATACGGTTGCACCTTGTCTTGTACTTCAACAGTAAATTTCATATATTTACCTGAAACACATTGTATACCTAACTAAGCTACAACCAGGTTTAAATAAGCGTCAAGTTGGAAGCCACAGCAATAAGGTACATTATCTCACAGCCACACTGCCTACACCGACAACCCTATTGCAGCTCAGTTTATTACTATGTAAATCATCACGATACGTACAGCTGTTTTTGGTGAGGTTTCAATTACCTTGTCTCTTAAGATATGAGATCACTATCTCTGTACTTTGGGCACTTATTTTGACTGGCCTCACCACTCGATCTTCTGTGCTGTAGGTTGTGGGTTCGATCCTCACCGAGGACTAACATTTATGTGATGAACAGATGTTCTTATAATGTATTTACAAAAAATGTCCCCAACCTTTTTTTTATTTATTGATTCTATTTCTGCACAGTTTTTTTGTGTATCGCGATAGTCAAAATCATAAAAGTCTTGGTTAGGTATCCAACTTGTATTGTCACTTGCCATCTACTGTACTTGTTTAAATGTTAATCGGCCATACCAGATCACCATATAAAGGCTCAGTGCTTACTTTCAAAGATAAAACATATTCTACAGCTTGTTAACGTAGAATACACATTCCTTTGTTACTTCCGCAATTATTACGCAACTTGCAAGTGATTTCTTGTTCATTAAAATGCGTATTGTGTCTTATTGATGGCAGACACGGTTTCATACCAAATAAACTATAAACTAGACTGATGCAAGATGTCTTGGAATGCCTATTAATTATTGTCTTATTTATTACAAGCACCGGTAGTCTAGTGGGAGTGATCCCGCCTGCTGATCCTAAGGTCGTGGGCTCAAATCCGGTCTTGCACCAATAGATTTTTCCGTTCAAAAAATGTATGTGCGCAATGCCAATGCTCTCAAACGGTGAATAAAAACATCGTGAGAAAACCAGTTAGTATTCTAGCAGCGGCAATGGGCTTCCAACCTGTCACGTATGAAATAGTTATATGTATAATACTCTAGGTATAGTTTTGTTTTTTTTTTATGTAGAATATTTTTAGCGTTTTGTATATGTTGTAACTGTGCTGTTTGACTGAATTGTTTATATTGAAAGGTTGTCCGTGGCATTACTTACATAGCTCTGACGGAAGACCAGCGTTAGGTGACTGTAAACATTAACTAACTTCATGCTGAGTCCTGGTCCGTTTTGCGACTCTTGGCCCTTTTATTGTTATTTTAGTTATTGATTTGTGTTGTGCCTAAGTGTCAGCAAAGTTTTCTATCTTTCTTTGGTGCGTTCCTTTACGACAGCCATACTAACCTCTTTTAAATTAGAAACTTTCAGACTTCAAACTACTCTGTCCTCTGTTTATCTGTTCTCGCGTACAGGTGGCATTTTGTAACCGATTTTGGCGAAACAAAATGAATATTTCTATTCTGTCTATTTATCGACCGATTTCAATCAAATTTGAGAGACACACTAGAGGAATTTATTCTACACAAGATGTTGCGAAAAAAACTCAATAAGGGGAGTGGAGAGAAAGAGGGAACTTTGCGTTATATATGGATGGATTTCAAATTCGGGAAAGGGGAAAGTGACTGTTACTGCATCGTTACAAAAGCTCGCGAGGTTTACTATTCTCACAGAGCAACTAGTAGTCACTTTAGGTTGGTGTATCAAATCTTTGGTTTCAACACAATTAAGACTGTATCATGCAGCAAGCCGGCACGTTTGCAAAACAATCATCAATCGCATGCCGTGCCGTTCCACTATCCACAGACATAACACCCGTACAAAAGTTACATGTATCGAATGCGAAAGCACCCAAAAATTACAATTAGCAGTTCAGAGCGGCCGAAGAGTTTATAAAGAATTATAGTAGCACGCAATGTATAGATAGATACATATTTTTTGTGCACCACAATAGGTTTTGATATATATCAACCGTTACATTGTATCATCAGAGAATAAACATCTTTATTCATCACAAACGTTCGTCTCAGTTGAGATAGAACCCACAACTAGAGGGAACAGAATTTTAATTTACTTCTTTAGTATTATATTTTTCGGATTGCATGTACTAATTTTTCAATGGGGCACCTCTGCGCAATGGATAAAGGTGAACACAACATGCCAGAACTCGATTAGGTACTTCAAATTCGTGGTTTTTTGCATAGAGTGTTCTGTCCGTGGTTTATAAAAAATTCGTTCTAAGATCCTTAAGCGTAATTCGACACTTATGGTGTCATTGATTCCCAAATCGCAAAATAATTGTTTTAACCAAACCGTGACAAAAAGTCCAAACAACATTACACTCATCAAAGCACACACCTCTTTATTTCGTCGTAATAAATATCGTCATATTAATTGTACGTCATCAAACTCGTGATTCTGTCTGGTGAACCGTTTCGACACGTTTACATGCAAAACAGGTTTGTTGGTGGCTTACTGGTGTTTGCCAGCACAAACTTTTAACTGTACATATTTACTATTCTGGAATCGCACAGCCATTCCATTCGGTTGCTCAAAGCATCTTGAACTGGACTCCTGTATCTAGAATGTTTTTCAAATCTAAATATTGCCTAAAACTAGTCCTGCCAGGGGTGGCAATTATTTAAACAGCCTGTCAAACAAACAGAAATTTTTTGACAGATTTGTATAAGTAAGGCCGGTGATCTATTATGCGTGAAAAGTGACTGGCTAAAATGTTAGTCAAATGTTACAAGGGTCTGTTATTTTAGGCAGAGATGAAATGCGAAGCAATTTTTTCTGTTTTCAACCTTATGCCATCAATAAGTCAAACTAAAATACCTACAAAGACTGCAGCAACTGCAAAAGCGTCGTAGAAGTCAGTCATCTCTTCATCAGAAAATTACATACCTGTGCCGGTAAATAAAATCTTCTTTCTTCATGAACGCAGCCTAATAGATCCGGCTTTTATAAAAAAACATGTCGCTGAGGGCTATGACTGGTGTATTTGCGGTAAACCGTAAACGTTCGAATCCTCAGTAATTTGTTTTTATTCAGTAGCTTAGAAGGAAGTTCCTTAGCTTCCTACAAAAAACTTATACTCTACACATTTGCGTAAGTTTTTGTTAGTGTAAAAAAGTACTTATAGATATTTGAATTTATTGGAATTTAAACTTAAACTATTAGTCATCTCATAGACAGAAAAGACGAAATAATACTTCATTTCGTAGAACAATTTCGTCATATAATCTTTGGACAAGGATATTGCCGACGTAGAACATCGTTTTACCTCGACTCATCTCGGCATCTGCAAAAACTCAATACATATATTTATCAAGGCATAAATATTGATGTACAATAAATGCAAAAGTTTAGATGATTGCATGTTTGTGGTTCAATCACGCTCAAACCACTGAACCGATTTATATGAAACTCACAATAAATATAGTTCATAACCTGGATTAACGCATAGGCTAATTAACATTATATATTTCGTAAGAATAACAGGAACAGTTACATGCCATCGAGCATTAAGCTCACCTTTTGTACAATTTATTTTAGTGCGATAAAGAATTAAAATAAATAAATAAATAAAAACAGGGTAGAAAGAACGAAAGTGCAAGTAAACAAGAAAATAGCAAATAAAAATTAAATTGCATCGCAACTTAGTCCCCAAGCATGGTAGATTTCCCCTCAGATCCTCTAGTACCAAGTACCTACTCCAGATTGTTTGAGGATATCTAAATGTAACTTTTGGTACCCACCTACATTTGCAGGAGTTGGTGTTCCATACGTGACAGGTTGCAAGCCCATCACCGTTGCTAGTATAACTAGTTTCCTCACGATGTTTTTCTTCGCCGTTTCAGAGCACTAGTATTACGCATATAATTTTTTTGGTAAAAAAACCATTGGTGCTCTACTGGGTTTGAACCAACGGCCTATGGAACATACGGTGCTCTTTAAAAGAGCAAGTAAATAAAAAGAAATCCAGATAAATCCTCCGTACACAGGTATTACAGCCATACACATATTATTTCATGTTTTTCAACGCATCATAACAAAGCGTTGCCCTTCGAGTAGGAAGGGGGGATGAGGAGAGAAAGTAATGCCGCCTTCCGTAACTGCAGCTCATGTGACTCGGCTCACATGACCGCTCGGTTCAGACCTACAATGCGTTGCGAAAACCCACGTAAACTGGGCTGTGTTACGTGCTATCGCGTTTTTATTGACATTGTAACAGCGTATTGCACAACCAACCCGCATCTTTTATTTGGGAGGATTGCCCCGTTGGTACGGAATATCTTCTGGCATCACAAAGATTATAAATAAATTATGACACACATTCACGCAACATTTAGCTAATAAAATACTATGCTATATAATACTTATATACTTTTTTGTAAATACATATTTAGAACCATACAGAACCATACACCCGACAGTGAACAAACATCTACGTTCATGATCCAATCCTGATTCATGGAAATTTAACCAAAAAAACAAATAAATAACTTGTTAAAGTTACAGTAACAAAAAATTTATGTCGCTTGGCACCGATTTGGATAAACTACTGACTGATTTCCTTACGGTATTGAATAAATAAAAAATATCAAAGATACACAAAAACGATTAGAAAAGGTTTTGGAACATATTCAAACGAGTCACAAGTTTTTGTATAAAAAAAACTGTAAATAAGTAGTGCTAACCTCACTTAAAATCATATCTGTCAATGTACTCATAAAACAAATTATTTTCCTGTATACTAAGAAGCAAATCGATCAAAATTCCCCAGTATAATTTTAAATATTCTCATCCTTGTTCAACGTAGTAATTTATAAACACGTTGGTAAATAAGAAACAAGACGATGAGACTATGTTGTTCAATCAGGTATTCTCTTGGTATTCCCAAGATTCCAAACTTTATCCACCTACTCACATCCTGTGTCAAGCGCTATATCTGTTTCAAGGAACCTATTATCACGATTTATGATGATATCATGGTATCATCACGTACTTGCTGCCATTAAGATTACTATAATGTTGATTACACACAGGCTATGACGCTTACATGTAAACACACCTTTACGCCAGTAAACACACCTTATATTTATAGATCGCGTATTAATTATTTATTATATTTTATGAAAAGGAAAATATCGTGCGGAAAGCAGTTATCTAACAGAGGCAATGAGCTTGCAACCTGTCACATATGGAATACAAACTACAGTTAAATGTTTGCCAAATGCCAAATGTGATGTTTGAACTCTAACTAAGAATATGGACTATGACCTCTAACTACTTTAGACACTCGAAGAACTTTGAGTCGACTCAATTACCGATCGGTAATACTTGGTACTAGATCTGAAGGGATATGTACCGGCCTGGGGATTCAAGTTGTGAAGTAATTTCTTTCTTTTCTAATAATTTATTTCTACTGAAGCTTATTTCAACTGAAGCAAGACCATCAATATTTTAATGTATACTTATGAATATGATACGAACTGCTACAACGCACGCATCTTTAATAAAATATTGTAGTAGATTGGCGAGACGATATTGACAACCATGGAAATAAGAGGGGGCTAGAAGAAGAAAACATCTAAAAATCTCTAGGGTAGACCTTTGGGCAGCAGTAGTACGATATGGATTCTAAAAAAGTAAGTAAGCTCGAGAAGATGCTGACGGAACATTCTCATACAAAACGTAAACGCGAGCCCTCTAAAGATAGGTGGAAATTTTGGGGGGAGCCCTTTGTCCTGTTACAGTATAGATTAATTAAAAAATAAATGTTCATCACACAAAATGTTTACCTACACTCTAGCGTGGGAAAAATATGCATAATAGAAGTCAAAACCTGAGCAATCAATCTAACTGTAAATTGCGTCACATGATCTCACTCGGGGAAATAGAAATACCATCAAAAACATAACTTGTAAAAACACCAACTCTCGCAACTCAGTTCTTCTAGCGTAAAAAGTTGTGAGATCTATGTAATACCAAGTCCAATAAATAGATTGACTTGGCAATCGCGCTAAACAATCTAATTACAAAGTTATTTATGCAGTTGGTGTATCTAAAAAACTGGACCGAAATTGCAAAATATTTTAGTTTTTCCTTAATTTATACACTAACTCACAACAACGAAGTTATAGGGGTCGAAAATAGCCTAAACTGCTTCGAGAAAAGGATGGTACGGATGTGCCACTTTTTTGCTCGACTTGGCGGGGGCATTGCCATGCCCCCAGATAAGATTGATGGTAGAACTATCACCATGCCTATTGCCTATCTCTGCCGCCAAGTAGCGGTACTGTGTTCCTGTTTGAAGAGTGTGGGTTTCGGTGAAATTACAGGCATATGAGATACATATTTATGCCTTAGGTTGATGGACGGAGGGGATTGTTCCTAACGTTCATGACCTGCAAGGTAATGCTTTGTCATAGGGTTTTATCTGTAATTAGTTTACCACTAAAATACAGTAGGTACCCTACAAATTACAATCTATCCAATCAGGCTAATGAGTAGCTGTGCTTCGAATTATTTTTAAAGGAATTTATTATAGGTGATGGTTCATCAACGGGTCATTAGCAAATTGTATAAAAAAAATCTTATATGAGCCAAACTCGTATAGGGTAACGTACCTTATTATTATATTCAATCAATATTCAATCTTAAATTTCTACTACAAAAATCAAAATTCAAATATATTTATTGCGTTCATGTTGTATAAACGAGCTTAGAATAAATTACAGCTTGAACATGAGTCTAACATAACATCTGTGATCATTTATTTTTGAGATTATATTTTAGAATAAACTTTACCTATCTTATATTTGAAAATAAATAATTATAAAATTGTAAAATCAGTTAAAAGTTAAGCGATGCTATTATTCTTATAAAAGATGGCAATATTTTAAGCTACAAGTGGTATCCTAACAAACAATGACAAACAGTTTACAGAGCACTATTTGAAATTTTATTAAGGTTATAAGTATGAAGTTCTTTTAATCTAGTTTGTAAAACCTACTGAGGTTTTTTTTGGGTTGATTTAGTATTCATAGAGCTTTTTGTGAAAGGGCTTGCCCGGAGAAGTACTACCACCGTACCTATTTGCTACCAAGTGCTACCCAAGCAGTGATGCTCGCATTGCTGTGTTCCGGTTTGAAGGGTGTGGGTGAGATTACAGGCACATGAGGTTTGACACATGCCTCAGGTTGGTGACCACAGAGAAGTGGATTGTAGGCCACGTACCTAGGTGATGGTTATCACTAACCATCAGGTGTGCCATATGCTTGTTTCATCAGAATTAGCATTAAAAAAGATTCTTCGATTAAATGTTAATGAAACAAATCTGAAAGTATTCTTTCTTTCAAATAAAAAAAGGCAAAATTTTTCAAATCTGCATATAGATGACAAACGTCTTCTTCGTTTTTTTGAAGTTGGTTGAAAATGTCACACATTTGAACAGTCATTTTGTAACAAAAGTAAAGATTCCCTTTTCATACAAAACCCATGGTTCACAGCATTATTTTGTAAAATTATAAATTTTAAATTCAACAATCTCTGCCAAATAAAACACGCTAAGTTTGTAACATTTACAAGACCAATCATTTCTGCCCAACAGGATATATCTTATTTCTCATCTTAGTTGTCAGTAAGCATCCTAAATAAAAAATACAAAGAAAGCAAAACACGCCGTTTGT
Source organism: Electrophaes corylata (assembly GCA_947095575.1). Taxonomy (NCBI): domain Eukaryota; kingdom Metazoa; phylum Arthropoda; class Insecta; order Lepidoptera; family Geometridae; genus Electrophaes; species Electrophaes corylata. The sequence goes on along the minus strand of OX352711.1, from coordinate 7,404,682 downwards.
TAAGGTCATATCTATCTTTAATTGCCAAGCAACATCCAAAATAATAGTCCGGGTGAATCACTTATGGCCGGATCCGTATTTGCATACAGACATGTGACTTGAGCTATAGTAACTGTTATAATAGACTGTGCTATAGCATTTGAAACCCTGATGGCGTAAGATATTTTATTACCCACAATCACGACCGGTCCTAGTATTTCAATCTTTTTTTATTCTACCAGTACTTGCTGGTCGAGCAAGCGTATGGATCACCTGATGTTAAATGGTAACCATAACGTTAAAAAGACATTGCTTTACAGGTCACGCGCGTTACTAACGTCCCCTACGATGCACACACATGTTAAGCTTCATGATTTCAACGACAAACCGTTAATCCTTCAAATTGGCACACATCAACGTTATTTAGCATCAGAAATAGGCATACTGGTAGTAATGGCTGGTTCTTGGGTGAGCCTTTCATAAGAGCTTTAACTACTACTAAAATTTTAGGATTACAAATTATTCCTGAAATTCAACACCTAAATGAGTACAGTGGGGGTTGAAATTTGTATAAAATAACTTCACGCGGACAAAGTCCCGCTTGTTTCGCTAATACCCAATACGCTGCTTATAGCACCATTCCAGTGAATTAGACTCAGTTTTCATTTTCAATCTGCATACCGACCGATATAGTGTTGTAAGTTCAACATTTCTTAGTCACGTGGTGGTTTCCCAAGCGGGGGTAGAGCTGCAATCTTAAGATAGGTAATCGCCGTTGAGCAAGCTAGAAGTGGAGTCATAATGCCCATTCCATACAGTTCATCTTAAGGCGGTGGTACTCGCCAACGACCTTGAGGAGTCTGTCCATACTGAGTTGCACTGCCGCCCGTCGCCCGCACAGGGACCCGCGCGCATTCCATTTCATATCGCATTCAAGAAATAATTATTTGTAGCCTAATGAATTATTAGTTCGAACTGCCAATTGTTCAATTTGTGATAAATACTTTGACAAATATTTGTGTGAAAAAAAAATAATAAAAATCAATACCGTTTAGAAGAAATAACCAAATTTAAAATAAAAATTGCTTCACTTTGGATATTTTTTTCATATAGTAATAATATAGTTAGAACTATTTCAATTGTTCAAATTAAAATTTAGTCTTTAATAAGCAATATATATTTTTTTTGGACATTTATACTCACTCATCAAAGAGAAATAACACGGAGAAAACCTCTCGTTGGCGGATACCACCTCCTTAAAGGTGACTATCGCTTCCAACTTTGGTTTGGTTTTACTTGCATCCAGGTAAAGAAAACGGACCGGTTCGAATGCAACTCGCGTTCTGAGGGTTCCGTACATGTATTTCTTGAATGTGAACACTTAGATTTTTAGACGAAATCACCAGTAAGCCTCGAGTTTAATGAACATGTTGTATAATAAACTACTGATTAATATTAAATTACAACACTGCGGTCGTCATAGAGCCTGCCAAGCGTAGTGACGGCAACACCCTCCAAATGGTGAAGGTTATGTCCAGCAGCGGACTCATGCACTCTGATTATAATGATGTATTAGGGTAAGAATAAATCGTGGCTTAGTCAGCTCCGTGCGTAGTGACCACGTCTCTCCAGTGGATTACGCTTGCTGGCAAGCTTACTCTATCTTAGAACCCAGTTCTAGGCATTACAGCATCCTATAAATAAGGGTATGAGTGAAAAGTTGAACCTGACGCTGTACAAAATATGTACAATAGATGCAAAGGCCCGAACCTAAAGAGTATGGTTGCGACTTTATTTTGATAAAAAATTACAATTTTGTCAAAAATTTTTGGCACGTGTTATACATTTTTTTATTTCGTGTTTATATTTCTGCTGGTACCTAGAAACAAGAGGTCAAATCTCTTCAAAAATCCGGGTTGTTGAACCCGCAATAAAAAATGTCGTCTTGTCACGGCTAAAACGATGGTTATATTTTTGTATACGTATTTCAATATGAGCTGACACTATTCCCAGGATATTTTTCGTGGTTCGTGAGTTTGATTGATTCCCGATATTTAGGCACGGTTACTTGCGCCACTAACACTTATCATCGTCATCATCAGCATGTACAAGTCCTCTACATATGCCTTTCTTATACATTTCCAATGAGAACGATATTTTTACTAGTCCAAATGAAATCTGTGAAATATTCATTTTCAATAAAGTAATAGGGTTGCGAAAACATCATAAAATGATATTTTGGCAGAAATATTCAACGTTGCATGCATTGCAAATATCTTGAACTCACGTTTCGTCAACAGCCTCAATAGTCCACTGCTGGACATAGGCCTCTCATATTTAGGAGGTTTTGCTGTAGTCACTACGCTTGTGAGGCGGTTTGGTAACCGCAGTATCGGTACTCAGAAATGCTGCCATTCCCTGGTACGTTCCCTTAGCTGCCTCTTACACACTCTCTTGGGAGGTGATGCAGGAGTCTTATTCTAAGCTGGGACCACCTCGTCCATATTGTGGCACAGCGTGTTCTGGTTTGAAAGCTGTTGATGCCGTTGAAATTACAGACACATGCGGCTTAGCACTTATATGCTTAAGGTTGATGAACGCTAAGTAGTAAATCGTAGGGCACGTATCTAACGAACGTGACCTACGAGGTGTTGCTTTGTCATGGCAGTGGTAACCACTTTACATCAGGTGGGTCATCTGTTTGTGCTATCAATAAGTAGGATAAAAAAAGGATTTCAATCTACAGTGAGTTTTAAGGGTTTTTCATATGAGTGAAACATTTAAAACGTCTATCAAATATTTAAAAAATCTTAAATCTTGAAATATCCCATCGTCCAATAAATAACGGCAAGTAAAATGTCGCAAATACATAATTTATTGCCAATTAATATACCACTTGCTAATTAATAGATTTTATAATACCATAAAAATAGCCAATTTCACGAGGAGTCAGGGTCGGTAACCGAGAGAAGGGGCTGCCAAGGATGCGCGTGAGTTCGTGACCACTTAACCATTGTTGCCCTAACCGTTTTACTGATATCTATACATGATTAAGGGTCGTGGTTTACGTAATTTGTGGTTGTTATTTAGATAGAAATATAATTATCACCCTAGATTCTAGATCGGAAGGTTGTCCTCATAAACATAAGCGGTTAGATATGCGTCATAAATATTGTTCCAGATCTATCTTACTTTTTGTTGAATTTTATTGCATTTAAAAATATTAAAAACCCACAATTCAAAACTCCGATTTGTTCAGTTTTTATACGGAACCCAAAAGATGTTGTATTTACTATAGTTTAACAAATATCTAAGTTAGATGTAATAAAATTTATAAGATTTTAAATGTCATAAAACTATGATCTACCAAAAGTAAATTGGAAGTTTACATAACTAGTTTGCATAATAATAGTGTCTATAGTATAGATGCAGAAAATCAATAAGGATAAAATTACTAATTGTGACTTATAGTAATTTTAGGCACGGTTTCTTTACTATCTTATACTTAACTTACCTTTAAATTATATAATTTTATTGCTACTACTGCGTGTGTTTGATACTACTTTCTAGTGAAGCAAGCAGGTGATCCACCTTATGTATCACCTATAACAAGCATTGCTTCCTTAGCAAATATTTTGTATTATACCAAATGTTAACTCAAAGTGGGGCTCAAACCCACGACTGTCATCTTTTAAGGTGCCTTACCAATGCCGCAGCGAAGCGCGGAGCGGTGCATCAAATTAGATTATTATTTTATCCAACCAACTCCTTTTGATATCAAATTATATGTTACAAAAACAGTTTTGCAATAAGTATTTCCGGACTATAAAACAATTTAAATAAGGTACTATTAAGACGTAAAACCAAATCTCAATAATCAGTCGAAATTAATCAATAAATCAGACAAAATGAAATGAAGTATTCAAAAATACATTAATAAATATAATCAAAGAAACCGCGTTGAGAATAAAAACTGCAATCTACACAAAATATTACCCAAACTAATAATTATTCAAAACGAACTAACATTAAATTTATTTTACTGCCATTAAAAATATCGTCATAAAAACACCAGTTAAAACACTCACGTGATATAAAACCGGGCAAAAACATCAAAATAAAAACTAAACGGGTAAGTAGATACCCACTTAATAATGTTTTTGAAATGTTTTTTTGTTTTATTTGGGCATAATGAATGACCTGTTTCTCACATTGAAATATTCATTATTAAAAACTTGTAAGGTCAAAAAAAATATAAAACATTTCGGTAAGTAGAAGGTACTTTTATTAAAAAAACCTCTTTAGAGGAGGCTTTTGCCGAGTACGACGAAAAAAACGAAAAAAAGCTAGGAAAACCAAAAAATTACATAGTACTAAAGTACCTCATTAAATTGTTAGTCGCAAGCTTTTCCCAGCGTCGATTGCGTGTTTGTTTCACATTATTATACGAATCTGCGTTTAGAAAAGACAATTTTAATGATTATGTGGGTAAGTATATAATAAATCATAGCTAACCCGTGCCCACTTCGTTGGGCGGGCTCTTTACTTTTCATTTTTCGCGTAAATATAATATGACACTCACAAATAACGTGGCATTATATTGGTAAAGATTTTTTAAAATTGGTTCAGTAGATCCCTACAACCTCACAAACTGTACCTTTACAATATTATAGAAGTAAAACATAAATATTAACAGAAATCTCCCACAACGCTATCCCCTTACTAAGCATACCTGGTACTATGAGAACCAGACTACTGATAGAATACTAATAAGTGTGCTTTTTGTAAAAATTGAATTTAACATCCAGACGCACAACAAACATCTAGAAGATGTTGACCCAAATCATCTCCGGTCTCTGTAAATATAATAATGATACTTATGCCAAACTGTACCTACCTGTACTAAAAACACGTGTAGGTAAAATGAAACTGAAAGTAAGGCAAAACCTTTGTCTCATAAAGAAAGCTTAGCGAATCAGCCGAATGTGTACGTAATCGTAAACGGACGAGTCGGAACAAATACTAATGGACTAAACCATGTTTTTTTTATACTACTGCTGATTTAACAAGCATATGGCCCACTTGATGCTAAGTGGTAATCATCATCTATAATAAAGCATTACCTTTTAGGTCACGCGTTAGATACTCTCAACGAAGCCGAATGTCCGTTGCGTTGCACGACGCGGCATGCTAGGCAGCGACAGCTCGACTATGGAACGGTTACTGAGATGCTCTGCAGTGTAACTCAAAATGCCAATACGAAACTTTGCTTACTTATTTTCATGATACACCTGCACATTACGAAATATATTTATTTATTTAGAACTTAGTGATGTACGCCGTACATGTACTTTATTTCACCTACACAAACATTATCACTTTAAAAAGTCTTTATCCTCCGTTGGTGTTTACATCGAGACTTCGGTGGGTGTGCCTGCTAAAAGTGAAATTGAGTCAATATTATGTCATACCAAAAAAGTCGTTAAATAAGTAGTAATCGCCGTAATAGGTATTTCTTAATTATCATTCAAATTTGCTTAATCTTACAGTAACTTGTGTTTGTCTTAAATTTTACAAACGTTTATAGAACACTAGCGAAACACGCGTAATTTTTTTTTATGCAAACGCTGTATTCTCGTTTTTTCAGTATTCAGTATGTTTGTTGTCTTATCATGTAGGTAGGTTTTTCAAATCTTAGGGCTTTGTCAGATCTTAGGGCTAGATAATTATACAGATATACTAGAAATATACTAGAAAATACAGAAAAAACCATTGATGTACGACTGGTTTCGAACCCACGACCTTACGATCAGAAGATGGGGTTCTGCTACATAGACCACAGGTGCTCTCTCACATACTAAAACAAAATTGTTATCTGTCTCGTTTTGATTCCTTATAGTTGTTTTTGTTTGATCAGTCTTAACTTAAAATAGGTAGATATGCGAAAGATTCTTAACTTGTTTTCAGAATGCCAAAAAAGGTAGACACTTAAACTGGTGAAGGGGTAATTTATACATCGTTTAAATTTTAATTTCAATTATCATGTATGAGCGCTCTTCTCAAGAGCAACCTATCGACACGAGAGGAAACAAAAACCGGCATTGTTTTGGCCTTACGACTAGGATTTCCGGGCTCATGAGAACAGCCAGCGGAATCTGATTGTAAAATTACGCTTATAGGTGTAGATGCGTACTTGTAGTTTCATTGATGTTTATTGTGGTAGAGTAAGGAAAAAGTACCGAAGAGGCATCGTTTGAAGTCGTTTGGCGTAGTTTACTTTACACAAAAACCAACACACATTTTATATTAGCTCCAGCAGCACTGTTACCCTCATCATCATCATCATCAGCTTGGAGATATGTACTACTAATAGACATAGGCCCCATACGTTTCCAGGTAGAACGATTTTAGCCTTTTCTCTCCACCGAATTCCCGCAATCCCAACAATATCGTCAATTCATAGGGTAGAAGCGCGTCTTACACTTTGTCTTTCGGTTCGTGGTTGCCATTCGTGGAACTTTTATTCCCCAGCGGTTATCGGTTCTGCGAGCTTATATGGCCTGCCCTTTGCAACTTGAACTTAATGATTTTGAGAGACATTATACTGCTAGTAAACTTGGTGTAACCTCGAAATAGTTACACCGTATTCTGACTTTTTTGCTCTAATTTGAAACTTTCTTTCAAAGCAAAAGACAAAACACGATGTAACTATTTGATTGGTTAAGTTGATTTTACAGTTACTATGCCGCCATAAAAATAGAGATCTATGATCCATCATTTCCGTATCAGAGCGTGTAATATCTAGTAAAGGCTTTAAAAATACCACTAATTATCTTAACCAGTTTCACAACACCCATGACCGCATCATCAATTACTTAAAGCAGGTACTGTGATGTCATACGGCAAGTTGCTGCGACTTTCTCTCCATCTCAAATATGTATTGGCATTGTGTAACAAACCTCACTGTTTATTGTCTTTAAAGGTTCATATCCGTAATATCAAATATTACGGTTCATAGTTCGCAAAGCGATATCTTCTATGTATTATCTTTTGGTTAGTAGTCCCTACTATAATATTAAATGTGAAAGTTTGTAAGAATGGATGTTTGTTACTCTTTCATGCAAAAACTACTCAGTGAAATTTAATAAAGCTATAAGATGTAATAGTTTATACAGTAGAATAACACATAGGTTATTACATAAAAATATATTGTGTTAATTGGCCAATATATATCGATATATGTTAAGTAAGTCTGAAAATGAACTACGCGGACGAAGTCGCGGGTAACAGTTAGTACTTTAATAAAGGCAAAAAGACGAAATCTTCCTGTGCTAACATGTCAGTGCCAAAAATCTATCTCGTTCTATCAAATGAAGACTTATTGCTAATATTTAGCTTATCTGTGGGTCTTTTTTATCTATAATTTCTTATTTTTATTTTTATTTATCTTGTGTCAAGCGCGATACATCTCACGTTGCACATCTTAGCCCGGCAGGTTGTCAATACTGAAAAACGTGGTTGCTGCCTCGCATACCACGCAGTGTAAATAAGTAAATACCTAGTTTTCGTGGTATCAGTCTTTTAATAAATATCTTTTAATAAATAAGTTTCATAAGTATCAGTAAATAAGTTGTCATGGGTTTGCTTAAAGTTCATAGTCCTTATATTGAATATCACCGAATTATTCTCAACGGCTTACCTTAACCTACCAATGTAATTAATTAAAGGTCCTTCTCGTTTGGTGTATTGGTAATATAATTATTTATTGCATTAGTTTTATTAAATTCCATGGAATCTGTTGAATACCAAAAATAAAAGTACTAAAAGGCAATCCGGGTCAGGCAACTACTGATTCACAAAAAATATATTAAAATGCAAAAGGTTTAAAGTCCCCTATTTATCTTTGTAACGGCTGGACGGATTTGTATTAAACTTGAAATATATTTATGACGTTGAATAACATAGTAGTGGCTTCGTAGCTCAGTTAGAAGTAACTCTGCCTTTGCGCTGCAAGCTGCGAGTTCGATTCCCACCAAGAATAAAGGTTTGTGTGATGCAGATAAATGTTTGTTCTGTGCTTGGGTGTTATATCGTACACTATGAGTGTATTTACAACAAAAAAACACGTAAGTAGTTTATCAGTTATATGGTTTTTACAAAGCATTGCGGGTCACGTTTATTTGGAACGTGCCCTAACGACACTGTTCTGCGTCAATCAACCTGAGGGACACAGGCTAAGCTTTATGGGCCTTTAAGTTCACCGACACCCACACCCTTTAAACCGAAACACAGCAAGCTTCTTAGCGGCAGTAATAGGCATGGTGGTAGTACTTCCCCAAAAGAGCCCTACTAATACTAAAACTGGTTTCCATAGCTTTGCTTAGTTTGGAATATCACTATGTGAAATATCCACAAACAGGCTACTTTTTATAGTCTAAGCATGTACTGTGAGCAGAACCGCAGACGGTTGCCAACAAACAATAAAAACTTAAGATAAGATCTTGTCTGTGTTAATTAACATACGACAGTAATAATAACCCTTTTTGGCCATTTGTAAACCTTGACATTCTGCGAAATTGAGACAGTGGATTGTTATTAACAATAGATGCAATATCCAGGTAAAAACTGTACTTCCAATACTCACGGCATTAGCCTAAATTAGTACTTTTAGTAGTAGTAGAGCTTTTTGGAGCGAAATATCGTATAAACTGGAGGCCTATTATACCCGAGGGGTCCCTAACCAAAGGAAAGACAAGCAAGCGGAAAATTAAATATTTTTACGTACTTTGTAAACCAGTGTATAAAAAACGAAAGTAATTGTAAATTATTTGGCATGAAGATAAATTTCTTTATTATTGTTATTATAAGAGCTCTTTGTGAAAGGGCTCGTCCGGGAAAGTGCTACCAACGTTTCTGCCGCCAAGCAGTAATGCTCGCATTGCTGCGTTCCGGTTTGAAGGGTGTGGGTGCCGGTGAAATTACAGGCACATGAGGCTTAACACCAGTATGCCTCAGGTTGATGGACGCAGGGTATTGCATCGTAGGACACGTACCTAACGTGTGTCACCTACCAGGCAATGCTTTGGTAATGGTTACCACTTGTATTGCATGTGGTCATGCCCATGGTAGCCCATCAGTTGGATCATACGCTTGTTCCACCAGCATTAAAAACCAGTAGCATAAAATAAAATATAAAAGTCCACGGTTGGGCATGGGCCTCCTTTACATATGGAGGTTTGCCGTAGTCACCACGCTAGCAGGTACGTTGATGACCGCAGTATTGATATTAAGTACAAATGTATTGACGTTTGTTAGTCTCACAAAAAATCGAGACGACCGATTTGCCTAATTTTGGTTTTTAAATATTTGTAGTTGTGTTCCGTTCCCATAGAAGCGTACCGTATCACCTACCTACTTACCTGAGTATCTAAACCTTATTCATAATTATCTATAATTTCCTTCATCGATGTTCAATGTCTTCTCTAAGCTCACAACAGTATCGAGACGCCAGTATTTTGGTTGTCATGCACGCACATAAAACGTCAAAGCTTGGAGTGACAGCTGTGACAGTTCAAACTTCAAATCAAACCGAACGGACGAAACCTTCTTCTTCTGTGGGATACCTACCGATGCGCACGCGCCGTGTCACTTTTACCGGGAAAGAAACTATTTCCAAAGCTAATACGAGTGCGCGGGTGTTCTCCTTATCGGTTTCTCCAATCCATATCTTTCGTGATCGTCGTAGTCCGAGGTATGTACGTTGCATTTTATCGTTACTATGTAAGGCTAGTCAAGACTTGAATATCGTCCTTCTAGCAGGAATACATCGTCAGATCACGTATCGTGGTCTTCCCAGAGTAGCCGAAAGCCATCCTTGCTATTTCGGCTGGATGCGTATGCTACAGTAGTAGTCCAAGAAATATATAAAAGGTAAGAAAATATAAAGAAGACATCAAAAAGTGCCAAAAATACGCGATTCAATGACATTGAGAATATACGCAATGAAGGGGCTACCTTGGTTCGGGTTACCTTATTATCGTTGAATTCAGAATTAAACATGTAGTGTGTAAATATTGCTCAGAACCCACCGTACAACTAATAAATTCGGCGTAACCTCGCTAGAGTTACACCGTGTTTTGTTTCTTTCGTTCAAATTTGAAGCTTTCTATCAAAGAAATGCAGTTCATTAGTACTACTGTACTACTGTACTGTGCTCAGTATGTAAAAATGTTGTAATAGAGTGGATAAAGAAGAATTTGTCTTAGACTAGACCAAAACAACATGCAACAGGAAAATGCAAAGGATATTTGCATATCATATGACTTTTCTCAAACTACAAGTTGCAAAAGTGAAAGTTGCAAAGTCACCATTTACAATCGAATAAATATTAACCCATGTATTATGTAATACGATCAATAATACCCGCTTTTACTCACGTGTGGATATCTGTTTGTTTGATATGTAAGCCGATTTTTGTCACCTACGAAATGTTCGTAGCATTACATATTGGTCAAGTGCGAGCTGCGGTAGCGCACAACGTTCCAATCTTTATATTGTGGTATATATTGTGGCTTGAAATGACATATTACACAAAAACTCAAGGATCGACGTTTGTAAAATTTTCTTTACGGAGGAGAAGGAAAAGAAAGTTTCCCTTTACACCCAAAAAACAAAAAACCGTACCTACTATTTAAAAAAATTATACTGATGGTTTGATTATATTATTTTATTATATTATTTACCTTTGAGTTTTTGTGTAATACGTGTGCAAACAAACATTAAAAAAAGCATCCTAAATTTGAAAAAGAAAGGAAAGAGATAGCTATGACTTATAATCCCTAGGCACGGTAGATATCCCTTCAGATCTTTAAGTACAAAGTACCGACTCGAAAGTCTTCGAGGATATCTAAGGGGGGTAGTCAGAGTCATATCCAAATATTTCATTTGGTACACACCAACGTTTTGCAGTAGTTGGTATTCCATACGTGTCAGGTTGCAAGCCCATCGCCGCTGCTTGAATACTAATTAATTACTCCTACATTTGCATTTTTTATTATCTACTTAGCTTGATTTCGGAAAAATACTTAAAAATAACTTATAGCATGAAACGTTACGAAGCGCAATATGCTAGCAAATAATGTCGCGCAAGAAAAGCGACATGTATTTTGAGTTTTTGTTAATTACATCATCATTGTAGACTTCTTCAGGCATTTGAGGATTCTACTATTAATAAAGACCTCTACTATGCAGTTCCAGGATAAACTATTTTAAGTCTTATCCATCCACCGCCTTCTCGCGACCTTTAATATAGTCAGTCAGTCAGGATGAGCGATACACGTTACGTCTTCCGGTTCATTGTCGCCATCCAAGAACCTTGTTCTGTAGTTGAGAGTTTGCTTGTAAATAAACAGTTCCGACAATTAAATATATAAAAAACATCACGACTTTAATCCCCAAGTACAGTAGATATCCCCTCAGATCTCAAAATACCAAGTAGCTACTCGTCTAAGGGGGGTAGTCAGAGGTACGTCCAAATATTACATTTGGCACATACCCACATTGTGCAGTAGTTGGTATTCCATACGTGACAGGTTGCAAGCCCGTCACCGCTGATAAAATACTTACTGATTTCCTCTTAATGTTTTTCTTCACTGTTTGAAAGTACTGGCATTGCGCACATAAATTTGTTGAACCAAAAAAATCCATTGATGCACGATCGGATTCAAACCCACGACCTTAGGATAAAAACGCGCCGGTGTAAAGCTATTCGTGAAATATCCTCACGAGTTCTCATATTAATTAGGGTAGTGATATCAATACGTTCCGGATTAGAAAAGTAGGACATTATAAATGGAACGTTCACCGTGTCAGTAGCACGGTTTGTCGAGGGTACGCGAAAATAAAATTTTGTCATCGAATACGCAATCGGCGCAGAGGAAGATAGCGTCATCGCAGAACGTAACCGCCAAGTTTGATAACTTGGCAACTTTCTCTCTCGCGTCGAGCGGCGGCGAGGCGACGTGCAGCAGCTCCATACAGCCAGCAGCCAGCCTCATTCCGCTACCACTGACGAGCCAGCACGTTCGCGGGAACGGCGAGCGCTCGCCCGCACATTTCGCGTTCTATATTCAAATTAATTCGAACCTCATTTCGAACGAAAATAACAAAAATAGTGATATAAAAAATTACTAGTCAAGTGTATTTTGATTTTATTTGATGTTTTTTGAGTGATATTTTGTTGAGTTGGCTATTGTTGGCGGCAACATGGGAACTTTTGTAACGTAAGTCTTTGTTTTTGTTAAACGACTAACTTATATTTAGTTTTATGAATATTAGATTTAGCCGGTTACTAAGTTTCAAATCATCATTTATCTTGTTCACACTTTTACGTTGCGCAATGTCGCTTTGTGTCAAATTGACTGCAAAATTCCTTGTCTCTAGAATGTAGGACAATGCCAGCCGAGGTTATAAGTTCAACAAGTTCGAATATTAATAATAACTTCAATTTAATTTACTCCATTCTCAGGGGTACATTTGACATTTAAATTTTTTTTATAAACGTTTTTTCCCATCTACGTTCATTTTTAAAAGGTCGTTTCAGCGGCCTTGTTAAAAGCCAGCTTAAAATAACTAAGTACTTATTAGAGCGGTAGAGATGCAAGGCGCCGAGCTTAAAAATATGCTTTAGCTTAGTGGAAATATGACAGTTTTACAGTAACTTGAATGCATATAATACACTATTATGACTATTATTATAGCTGCATGCAAGCACACGATTCTAATGAAAGGTTTCAATGAAACTACAAGACACTCATAACGCTAAAAACTAAATCTGTTTGTAGATCATTTAAAGAATATCCTAAATAGGACCGGTTTTTCGTTCCACACTATCACTTTATCCACCAAATTTATATTTAGTATTTATAAACAGCGAGACTAAATAAAACTATTATAAGGAAGATGTATTGCTATTATTTACCCATACATGGCCGATGACAGCTTTTCATGGGACGATTTCAGCCGTGACAGACTGCCTTGCGCCTGGGTTCTATATTCTATACGATATTGTGATAGAACAAGCAGAAGACCTGCAGGCCTAAGATATGCGACGCGACAAAATTGTATCTACTCGTTTTCTCGCGCAAAATAAAGATATCTCTTTATATCTTCCTGTGCTAACATGGCAGTGCCAAAAATCTATCTTGTTCTGTTTATCTGTGGTCTTGTATCTACAATTTCTAAAATGTCCATCAATAAAAAAATTATCTCGTGTCAAGCACGACATATCTCACGTTGCACATCTTAGCCCGGCTGGTGGTAAGTGGTAACCATAGCAAAGCATTGTCTTTCAGTTCATGCTCGTGCTTCACGATGCACTTAATCAAGCTGAACCTAGTTGGGAAATCCTAAGTGTCTCTTTAAGTAATTTTACCGTTACTCCTAAAACTGAAACACGCCATGGAGATAGGCATGGTGGTAGGACTACCTCTACCTACCTTTCTGAAGCAAGTCCTCCAGAAAGAACGAGAGACCTTTACTATAATCGACCGATGTGACGCGGCGGGCGAATGTCCGCCTGCGACGCAAAGGTTGCGGGTTCGATTCCCGCCTTGGGATAAATGTTTTTACGATCTGCAAATATTTATTCCGGGTGTTCTGGATATTTTCTATGTATAATAAAAAATATCTATGTATGTAATATAATATTGTATTAAGTATATCAGTCATCTAGTACCCATAACACAAGCTCTGCTTAGCTTGGGGCTAGATGATGCTGTGTGGATTGTCCAGCATTATTATTATTATATTATTATTAATCTATCACTGTTATATTCGCCAGTACGATTATCTGACGGAGGTTCGTTTCGTTATTTACGACCGCTCATAAAAATATATGAACCGGATCTTCTCCATCAGAATTAGTTTTCCTAGTAATTCTTTATCTGAAACTTACCTAGTGACCTGTCAACACCACTTACCTCACCTAAGAATTACACAATTTTTGTTTCCATTATACTAAATATGTAAATTGGTATTTGTTTTATAAAGGGTGTAAAAGTTCTACTCTCACAAACTTAAGCGTACCTGACCTCTCTCCATCGATTATGACCAAAAAAAGAGAAAAAGAAATAAAATAACAATATATTTTATATTCAGCGCTTTCTTACTCTAAATATATTTTTTTTTAATCCCAGAAGAAATAGGCATGATTTTGTATGTTTTGGAGTTGGCATAAGTCTTTATAATACGTATCTTTTATAATAAATTATTATGGTTAGGTTAGCTAGCAAGACTAAGTTGCAAGACTTATAAGTTTCTTCAAATTTCAGAAGTGTTTTTTTGCACCCTGTACACAGGTAGCCAACAATTGTATTTGAGCCAAGGTGTGAAAAAGTAACAAATATTTGTCCAATTTATGTCAAGGTCAAAATGAAAAATTAATCATTTAAATGATTTCAAATTAACTAAGTACCTACATCAACTCTAATTCTAGCAAAAATATTTTACACTTGAAAATTGTCCAGATATAATTACCGGTTTAAGCAACTTCAAAGATCTTATCTTGAATCTAGACACGCTTAGGTAGGTATACTAATATTAATTAACATTATTTTTGTCTTTTTACTTCTCTTTTAAGCTCTAGGTAACGTTATACGTATATGTGCATAACAGTATTTGAAACACTTCAGTAGAAGAATTGATGCAAAACCTCATGATTTGAGTTTTGTTACTGGAGTTGCAATGATTACAGCTTTCAAAGTCAAATGAACTTGACCTTATTCTAAACCCAATATGACATTGGTATCAAAAATGTCTGCTGGCAAGAAAGTTACGGATTGGTTCATACCGTCTTCTTGTATTATCATTATTGCAAAAAAAATAAAGCTCTTAGTTTGATGTTGAAGGCAAGACAGAAAACTTGTACGTATATAATACTAACTATGATATACATATTCCTATGTTTTGTATAAGTATATGTATGTATTACATAGGTCGTACTTATTAGCTATTTTTATTAGGTATTTATTTATTTTATCATTATTATGTACACCCCTGTCCTAACTTAAACAATATGTTTCTGTTTGTCGAAAGAGATCGCTTTAAAGGATAAGACCGCTTATTGAACATAATTGAATCCTAGTTTTAAATTGTAATTAGTTATTGTAATTGTAGTTGTAATTAATTACATTACTTTTGTTTTACTATTGTAATGGATATTCTTCTCGAGTCAAGACAAAACTCACGCCTTCCTCGACCAATATGTTGCCACCTCAACGGCCTTTTTCTTCGCCACATTACAATTTTTAACATTCATTTGAATACAATCAGATACAATACAATACAGATCTAGATATAATCAAATTTGCTTAAGATACGTGTTCTAAAATGTTAAGTTTAAATTCAACATTTCATTAAGATTGGTTCAGCTGTTGAGCCGTAAAAAAACAACAAACACACACTATCAGGTTATTTGTTTATAAGTGAAGCTACTGTATGTTAATACATCTTCTGTGACCGACGACCATAGGTAGCTTAGAAGCAGGTCGCAATTGAAAAATAAGACACGCGCAGACATTGACGATGTGTAGTTATTGCGTAAGACAAGGATTACGCGAGTGTAATGTGTTCTTAGGACTGTTATGGGGAAAGTTTTGGCTAAATGATCCATTGAACATATGTGCATGCCTCCAGCTTCCTCATATGGAAAATGCAAATTCTGAAAATGCCAATATTTAGTTCATATTTAGTACCATCATAGATTACAACCATAATTTAGGTGCCAAAAAAACAACGACGCTACAAGCCTTTGAAGGTGTGTTAGCTGAAGTAACATGCCACCAGCTTCCTCATTCAGTGTGGGCAAACGAGTGCTGATAGAGCTATAGAACAAACGCTAGCATTTAGTACCAGATGAGTGCACTAGGTAGCAAAATTTCCAAACCTGCAGCTAAAAAACTCTCGGAGTTATAAGACTTCATCAACGTGTAAGCTGACGTACCGTTATTTCAGCACGCACATGCTGGTTCTCTGAAACGGCTGCAGCTATAGACACGGTTGATATCTCCAGATTCAGTGCACAATTGGTGCCAAAGGTACCAAATATTTGAGGCTTCTAGGTTCAAAACTCTTTGAACTACAGGCTTTTAGCAACGTGTAAGCTGGGGAAACGTTTCTCCAGCTGACACATGCTGGATCTCAGAAACGGTAAGAGATAGAGATTCGGTTGATATCTCCAAATGTCAATATGAATTAGTGCACTTGGCACCAAAATTTTGGAGTCTCTAGGACCAATAGTTACATCACAAGAAGCAAAAAACCATTTAACGGTCAACAAATTCAAACCAGTTTTCGCTTCTATAAAAGCGCGGCGTTGCCGCTCTGCACGCTACAATAGCGAGCGAACATTATGCTTGTTCTCTGTCTGTTTTTATATCTGTCTCTGGATACAACGTGTGTTGCCAGTTCAGTTTTAGTAGGTCGATAGTTTTATTCGAGTCTTGTCAGAACAGGTATTATAGGTACGAGGTACTACTAAATAGGTACTTTATTTTGTCTAGTTTAACCAAATAAAATAGGAACCTAATTAGGAAATTGGGTTTGTATGTACTCAAATAGTTGATTTGACGACCGATGTGACGCAGCGGCCTGTGACGCAGAAGTTTGCGGGTTCGATTCCCGCCTTGGAATAAAATGTTTAAACGATCTGCAAATAATGAATCCGGGTGTTCTGGGTATTTTCTATGTTTAGTAAAAAATATGTATGTATTTTTGTAACGTCAGATTGGGAATTCAAAATGGCAGGTGCACATGATGGTACAAAAAACTGACATGGGTGTCTTTTTCTACTAATTTGGGGGTGCTGATTACGAATATCTGGTCAGATTAGAAATTCAAAATGGCGGGTGCACATGATGGTACAAAAAACTGACATGGGTGTCTTTTTCGACTAATTTGGGGGTGCTGATTACGAATATGTGGTCAGATTTGGAATTCAAAATGGCGGGTGCACATGATGGTACAAAAAACTGACATGGGTGTCTTTTTCGAATAATTTGGGGGTAGCTGATTACGAATATCTGGTCAAATTTGAAATTCAAAATGGCGGGTACAAAAATGGTACAAAAAACTGACATGGGTGTCTTTTTCGACTAATTTGGGGGTGCTGATTACGAATATCTGGTCAAATTTGAAATTCAAAATGGCGGGTGCACATGATGGTACAAAAAACTGACATGGGTGTCTTTTTCGACTAATTTGGGGGTGCTGATTACGAATATCTGGTCAAATTTGAAATTCAAAATGGCGGGTACAAAAAATGGTACAAAAAACTGACATGGGTGTCTTTTTCGACTAATTTGGGGGTGCTGACTACGAATATCTGGTCAAATTTGAAATTCAAAATGGCGGGTACAAAAAATGGTACAAAAAACTGACATGGGTGTCTTTTTCGACTAATTTGGGGGTGCTAATTACGAATATCGGGTCAGATTTGAAATTCAAAATGGCGGGTGCACATGATGGTACAAAAAACTGACATGGGTGTCTTTTTCGACTAATTTGGGGGTGCTGATTACGAATATCTAGTCAGATTTGAAATTCAAAATGGCGGGTGCACATGATGGTACAAAAAACTGACATGGGTGTCTTTTTCGACTAATTTGGGGGTGCTGATTACGAATATCTGGTCAAATTTGAAATTCAAAATGGCGGGTACAAAAAATGGTACAAAAAACTGACATGGGTGTCTTTTTCGAATAATTTGGGGGTGCTGATTACGAATATCTGGTCAAATTTGAAATTCAAAATGGCGGGTACAAAAATAGTACAAAAAACTGACATGGGTGTCTTTTTTGACTAATTTGGGGGTGCTGATTACAAATATCTGGTCAAATTTGAAATTCAAAATGGCGGGTGCACATGATGGTACAAAAAACTGACATGGGTGTCTTTTTCAACTAATTTGGGGGTGCTGATTACGAATATTAGCACCCCTTAAATTAGTTGAAAAAGACACCCATGTCAGTTTTTTGTACCATTTTTGTACCCGCCATTTTGAATTTCAAATTTGACCAGATATTCGTAGTCAGCACCCCCAAATTAGTCGAAAAAGACACCCATGTCAGTTTTTTGTACCATTTTTTGTACCCGCCATTTTAAATTTCAAATCTGACCCGATATTCGTAATCAGCACCCCCAAATTAGTCGAAAAAGACACCCATGTCAGTTTTTTGTACCATTTTTTGTACCCGCCATTTTGAATTTCAAATTTGACCAGATATTCGTAGTCAGCACCCCCAAATTAGTCGAAAAAGACACCCATGTCAGTTTTTTGTACCATTTTTTGTACCCGCCATTTTGAATTTCAAATTTGACCAGATATTCGTAATCAGCACCCCCAAATTAGTCGAAAAAGACACCCATGTCAGTTTTTTGTACCATTTTTGTACCCGCCATTTTGAATTTCAAATTTGACCAGATATTCGTAATCAGCACCCCCAAATTAGTCGAAAAAGACACCCATGTCAGTTTTTTGTACCATTTTTGTACCTGCCATTTTGAATTTCAAATTTGACCAGATATTCGTAATCAGCACCCCCAAATTAGTCGAAAAAGACACCCATGTCAGTTTTTTGTACCATCATGTGCACCCGCCATTTTGAATTTCAAATCTGACCCGATATTCGTAATTAGCACCCCCAAATTAGTCGAAAAAGACACCCATGTCAGTTTTTTGTACCATTTTTTGTACCCGCCATTTTGAATTTCAAATTTGACCAGATATTCGTAGTCAGCACCCCCAAATTAGTCGAAAAAGACACCCATGTCAGTTTTTTGTACCATTTTTTGTACCCGCCATTTTGAATTTCAAATTTGACCAGATATTCGTAATCAGCACCCCCAAATTAGTCGAAAAAGACACCCATGTCAGTTTTTTGTACCATCATGTGCACCCGCCATTTTGAATTTCAAATTTGACCAGATATTCGTAATCAGCACCCCCAAATTAGTCGAAAAAGACACCCATGTCAGT
The DNA here is from genome assembly GCA_947095575.1 of Electrophaes corylata. Lineage (NCBI taxonomy): Eukaryota > Metazoa > Arthropoda > Insecta > Lepidoptera > Geometridae > Electrophaes > Electrophaes corylata. The sequence goes on along the minus strand of OX352711.1, from coordinate 7,385,670 downwards.
TTTTTGTACCATTTTTGTACCCGCCATTTTGAATTTCAAATTTGACCAGATATTCGTAATCAGCTACCCCCAAATTATTCGAAAAAGACACCCATGTCAGTTTTTTGTACCATCATGTGCACCCGCCATTTTGAATTCCAAATCTGACCACATATTCGTAATCAGCACCCCCAAATTAGTCGAAAAAGACACCCATGTCAGTTTTTTGTACCATCATGTGCACCCGCCATTTTGAATTTCTAATCTGACCAGATATTCGTAATCAGCACCCCCAAATTAGTAGAAAAAGACACCCATGTCAGTTTTTTGTACCATCATGTGCACCTGCCATTTTGAATTCCCAATCTGACGTTACAAAAATACATACATATTTTTTACTAAACATAGAAAATACCCAGAACACCCGGATTCATTATTTGCAGATCGTTTAAACATTTTATTCCAAGGCGGGAATCGAACCCGCAAACTTCTGCGTCACAGGCCGCTGCGTCACATCGGTCGTCAAATCAACTATTTGAGTACATACAAACCCAATTTCCTAATTAGGTTCCTATTTTATTTGGTTAAACTAGACAAAATAAAGTACCTATTTAGTAGTACCTCGTACCTATAATACCTGTTCTGACAAGACTCGAATAAAACTATCGACCTACTAAAACTGAACTGGCAACACACGTTGTATCCAGAGACAGATATAAAAACAGACCGAGAACAAGCATAATGTTCGCTCGCTATTGTAGCGTGCAGAGCGGCAACGCCGCGCTTTTATAGAAGCGAAAACTGGTTTGAATTTGTTGACCGTTAAATGGTTTTTTGCTTCTTGTGATGTAACTATTGGTCCTAGAGACTCCAAAATTTTGGTGCCAAGTGCACTAATTCATATTGACATTTGGAGATATCAACCGAATCTCTATCTCTTACCGTTTCTGAGATCCAGCATGTGTCAGCTGGAGAAACGTTTCCCCAGCTTACACGTTGCTAAAAGCCTGTAGTTCAAAGAGTTTTGAACCTAGAAGCCTCAAATATTTGGTACCTTTGGCACCAATTGTGCACTGAATCTGGAGATATCAACCGTGTCTATAGCTGCAGCCGTTTCAGAGAACCAGCATGTGCGTGCTGAAATAACGGTACGTCAGCTTACACGTTGATGAAGTCTTATAACTCCGAGAGTTTTTTAGCTGCAGGTTTGGAAATTTTGCTACCTAGTGCACTCATCTGGTACTAAATGCTAGCGTTTGTTCTATAGCTCTATCAGCACTCGTTTGCCCACACTGAATGAGGAAGCTGGTGGCATGTTACTTCAGCTAACACACCTTCAAAGGCTTGTAGCGTCGTTGTTTTTTTGGCACCTAAATTATGGTTGTAATCTATGATGGTACTAAATATGAACTAAATATTGGCATTTTCAGAATTTGCATTTTCCATATGAGGAAGCTGGAGGCATGCACATGAATAAGGACCTATTCTGTTGCTTTTTTTTCTTGTGAAGTCGGATGTAATCTAAGTAGTAGGATGTAGGAAAAGTTTGAGGGCCAAAGAGGTCGTGGAAGATCACCCATGAGATGGACTGACCAAATCAAGACTGCTATTGATGTTCTTCTCAACGAATGTGCCAGAAAAGCAGCGGTGCGAGAGGAATGGCAGAGGGTTGTAGCGCGAGCCACAGTCCCAAAGTGACGACCACGACCCCTTTGTCAAGAGTGTTATGACCAAGAAGAAGAAGGATATCAATATAAATACCAATTATAACACTCTTTGTCCTGACCAACTGACTGACTGACATATTTTCAACGCACAGCCTAAACCACTCGTCTTAGAGATTTAACGTTTTCAGGGTATATTTGTCTTGGTAAATAAAGGTGTACTGAACAAGTAATTCCCAAAATTCAACCCCTAGACAGAAACAACGGGGGTTGAAGTTTGTAAGCAAATTACTTAAATAGCGAGCATTACGCTAGTGTTATAATTATACACGCGATGAAATTGTAATTATTATTTTTTAGGGCAAACATTGTTCAGACCATAGTCTCGTACCATTTAAAAGCATTAAATAAAACAAATATGTATAGATCCTTAAAGCAAAACTTATGTGTGATCCTTTTTACAAAATAATATAGCTATAGAATAAATAAATAGAAGAAATAATCTAACTGCGGGGATGGGCTTGCAACCAATTACGCATGGAACACTAAGGACTGAAAAATGAGTGTTCGTACCAAATGTACTATCTGGACTACCCTTTAGACATTCTCGAAGAATCTCGAGTAGGTATTTACTTGGTACTAAGAGATCATAGGGAATGTATACCGTGCTTGGGGATTAAAGTCGTGATACTATTTATTTATATATATTTGTTATTAGAATACCAAATACTAAACAATACTGTTGAGTAGACTATTTTAAAACAATACAATGACTCGTTAATAAAATAGACGTGAAGCGTAGATAAAGTTGATAAATTAGAATCATGACAGCGTTTTCAGAGCTTTATTTTAACTTAGTTTACCTTACACGAAGTCGATTCCGAATAAGGTATCTTGCGCAAGAGTTTGCTTTTGTCTTCCATTTGTTTTTTTCTTGACAGCAGTTGTACATAAAAGAGGTCACATAAAAAAAGAAGCTTTGCCTAGTTTGGGGCTAGATGGTGTTGTGTGTAAAAACTGTACACGGATATTTATTATTTATTAAATAGGTAAGCACCTGAAATACAAATAAACAGTCAATTCATTGACAAATGACGTAAATAGTACCTTATTTAAGTCAGTTGTTTTTTTGTGAAAACACGTTTACGGTAGAGCAATTGACCTACCAAGTGTTAAACAATTACTTCTACCTATAAAAACTACATTACTTCACAGAGCATGTCCACTGGAGTTGTGCCCTTGCAATACACTGTGCCTATCACTCTTCGCAAGGGTTTAGTCTCATGTGCCCAAATTATATTAAATACACTGACATACCCCATAAATCGTCTAATGGTAGCCTGAGGTACGTCCAAATAGTATATTTCATTAGTAGCACATACCCACACTTTTCAGTAGTTGATATTTCATACGTAATAGGTTGCAAGCCGCTGCTATAATACTAACTCGTTTCCTTATGATGTGTTCCTTCACCGTTAGAAAGCACTGACATTGCGCGTATAAAATTTTCGTTTAGAAAACTGAAATTCGTGCACGAACTTCGAAACGTGGCTTCGAATCCACGACCTTAAAATCAGAAGACGGTGTCACTCTCACTAGACCGCAGGTGCTTTTTTGTTTTGAGCCTGTTACAATAAAATATATCGTAGACTATGTAAAAACACGCGCGAAATTTTCATACAAACTTCAACCCCCACTGTTTCCGTTTAGAGGTTGAATTTCGGGTATTCCTTTCCAAACACATTTTAACGCACCAAGAAGAACATACCCTGATTCCAAGTTTCTACGACCATTGTTTTTATATCGCGTTGTTTATATATCAGTTAGTGTGTCAGGGCAAAGATTTTTACAATGTGATTTTTTAAATATTTTTTTATTTAAATAATATATAATAATATATATATATATTATATCTACTGTAAACGAGACGATATCTTGCATTACGAACCCGAATATGGAGTTTTACGTAAGAGATCCCCTTTGACTTTCAGATTACATAACGAGTTTTCGATTTCTTCCTGCCTCAGGCAGACTCACTTTCGTTGTGCGCAAAACCACTTCAGGTATATGTACACACCTTTGTCACACGGACAAAATGCGTTACTAATCTTTATATCAATTACTTTTCATTGAATTACGTAACATACAGGTTTGTAAGTGAGCTTGTAAGTTGTAATCAATCTTTATTTAATACGTAATGTGATTCAAGAATGCATAATCAGAGGAATCCTTAAGTTTATTAATGTTTACTTCAATCGGGTATCTAAAGTTTATTATATCAACATATTATTTACCTCATCAACTTTTTATGCAACTCGCTTGGTGTTTACTGGTAACCATTACCTATAATAAAGAATTACCTCGCCATTCACGTTAAAAAAATGTATATAGGTAACAATGCTCTGCTCGGCATCCATCAAACTGAGGTATACAGGTGTTCTGCTGCTGCCTCATATGCCTATAATTTCACCGGTACCTTTCAAACTGGAACAAAGCAAAGCTGCTTGGTGACAGCAATAGGCATGTGGTAGTACGGACTGCAACGGACGAGCCTTTCACGAATAGCTCTACTAATCTGTACTAATTATAAGAGGAACGCACAGCCTCAACCGCTGCCCTAAAGACGAAATTTTCAGGGTATAATTTTTTTTAAGAAAAATATTCTTGAACTTGAACCCCTAAAGGGATGCTGGGGTTTGAAGTTTGTATAAAAATAACTTATCAATAATGTATGCTTTAGACTCGGTTATCATAATAATCAATCGCCTTGACTTAACGAATAATTAAATTATGCCTGCAATAATCCATGTACTTATCTTTCTATATAATTCCATTCATACTGTAACGGTCACTACACTGAGGTGCGATGCGGTTAGGTAAGCCACGCTCATCATAACATAACTCAGGTAATAATGAATTTTCTTCCTTCCTCGCGCATTGCACAATGCGCGCCGGTTACCGCAAGCATGACATAATGATTTTGATAGCAAAAATCATGTGGCTAGAAACGCTATGTGATCTGAGTGTCTACTACGAGTAGAAGAAACAATGAATGAAGTTTCGAATTGCCGTTTTGAGTCAAAGTCAAAAGTCATTCAAAGTGATCATTTTATAATAGTTTTATAACTAGCTGAATCTAGGTGCCAGTTTCTCGCGACCAAGCCTAAAAGAACAGGCAAGAAACTTACGGCTTGGTTCTACTGTTTTTTTGTGTGATCCTTTTCATGAAATAATGTTAAAGAGCATCAGTTTGGTGAAAATTCAACCTAATAAGGTGAATATAGTATACAAAATACATTTATTTACAAAGAAAATTATAGCTAATACAAGTATTTATAATTGGTATGTACAAAATACATGTGAAACAGTTGAGCTATCTACAGACCGTCAAAACGCACCGCAAACGATCTAAAGGTAGCATATAAAAAAAAATATATACAAATATGTAAGGAAAATCATGCCGCCAACTGTACATCCTAAGCACTGCAGGGCAACTTGCAAATACTACACTGAATAACTTAAAATATTTTAGAACTTCAAATAACTATTCAGAGTAGAATACATATTGGTTACCAATAAAAATATCTTTAACGTCGGTTTTTATACAATATAGTACGTACTACAATAAATCAATGTATTACCATCACCGCCCAGATAGCCATTTGGTTGCGATTACGAAATAGACATTTATTTTAATTGGAATTATCGACCAAAGCCCTGCAATTAAACACCGTTACCCAATACCTCACACTAGACTGTTATTGATAAACTGAAATGTTAGTAAGTAAAATTGATGGCACCTTTTCGAGTTATGGAATCGGTTATGTTTTATGGGATATCTCGACCATAAATTCATTAACTTATTGATCTAAGGGAATATGAACTAAATGAACTGCCAATGTTTAGAGATATTGCGTCCTTAGTAATCACGATGAAAGAAAGATTTAATAATCTATCACCTAAAACGTAACAAATATGACATGCATACGACTTTCGTACAGAATATCTATAGGTCCATGTCTCAATTAAATATTTACGTTCCCTCGGTTTTAGTTTTTATAAAACTGTACACGTATTAATAAATGTTATCGCCGAAATATACAGTTTCAATGCGTAATAATAGTTATTAGCACTTTGTAATATAAAGTAGTTATTCTTTTAAGATCTAATACCTATTACCTGCTTAGTTTCTTTGTACCCTGCCGTTTGACTGCCTATTATTGTAATTCTAACTGTACAATCATAATGGTTAATTTTGATCCCACTGACCCATAATGCGCCTACCGAAGGCTAACCAGGCGATTAACCTAAAACGTGTTTATTCAAAATACACGTCTTTGAGCTAAGTCTTTATCTTGTGAATGGTAAGGGCTATAATAGAAAGATAATTTGCGTTCCGTTTAGCATAAGAGCCTCGAGATTATGACTATATTGTAAAAATTATAAGCTTTATTTACGACGCAAGGAATATTGATTGATTATCAAACATTTGAACAATGCCTCTCTAATTATGTAAAGACAACGCTACACTATTTTCTACAGCTACGTATGTATATAGGAAAAAGTTCAGAAACATATTTGGTAGGTTTATTTTTCTCTGATAGAAGAATCATTTGTTTGAATGTTAGTTAAGTCTTCAGACAAGACCAAATTGATTAGTAAATGTATTTATGGGTTATAGTGACCAGCGATCAAAACTGTGGTGAACACAACAACAGCAGCTTCGAGAGTGACAGTCGCTAATTAGCTATTTTAGCGTTAGCTACACGAAACCAACAAAACTGCTTGCGGGCTTACACGTGGTGTGGGTTATAAATTGCATTAATATGATGTTTGTACACTCATGTCCAAATTTATTTAGGAGACAAAGTTATGACACTACGTATCATCAGCATCAACAGCATGTTGAAGTCCACTGCCTTTCTCACACGTTTTCAGGAAAAACGATTTTGAGCCCTTTACATCCATCGACTTCCCGCGATCCTAACAATGTCGTAAGTCCATCGGATATCTATAAGGGCGTCCTACGCTTCATTTTTCGTTTTGTGATTGCCACTCGAAAACTTTTATTCCTTTATTTTATTAATATTTATTCTTTTTATAAGATATATTTTTTTATACTAAGCATTATATTTGTTATATACGAATTGTGAGCAAGATCAGCGTTCTGAAGAATTCGTAAATGATTGTAAGAGCCGTTTTTGAATTTCAGACACATTTAATTTCTATGCTGAGCTTACTTGGATTTACCTGCCTATGCATAATGCAGGATACACACCTACAAGCGTGGCAAACTACTAGCGAAGGGCTTTTTCGATGAGTCTATCGTGGTTCAGCCTGTTTCATACTCGGTGTGAACACAACGGTGAAGGCGACCAGCATGCAGGTTGCGACGACAAAGCCCCTCGCTAGCCTTCACTTGCTTTCACTCGTTAGGTGTGTAACCGGCATAAGAAATAAATCCTGCACAAATAATAAATTACGCACGCAGTAATATTAATTCTCACACTGCTTTGGCTATTACTATCTTTGGTTTTTTTTTTATTATAAAACTGGTAGCAATTGTTATACACAAGTTTTTTACGAGTATATAGTATAATCTGGCCAATTTACGAGTTTTTCTTGACAAAGAGTATAATATTATTTCATAGATTTGAATAAATCTAGAAATATATTGATTAAAACTAAGAAAGAGGGGATGTTATACACAATAATCCTAATATTAACTAATACTGGTTTGTAATTGCTTAGACACACGTTTTAACCAGCTCTATCTCTAGATTGCATCATATACTCTCTATGCATCATAGACGATACGCGCTCCCGATATTTGTATTATAAGATCGTGCCAGCCAGCTAAAGGTCATGACTGCACTTATGTTAGGAAGTAATCAGAGGCCAATCAACTACTCTTAAACTATTATCTACGATAATTGCCGATGCTTTGTAGGCAATAGTACAAATAACACTCTTGAACTTGAACAATGGCGGTTCTATACAAAACGTGTGATGAAGTGCAATTTCGATGTCAATTTTAAACAATCAATAATTAAAAAAATTGTTAATGTGATTGATTAAGTCTATCAAGAACAAAACAAAGATTATCTGTTGTTTGAAAAGCCCAATAACCCCAAAACCACCGTGTCAAAACTATAAAAAGACCGTGTTAAAACTTCGCGTGTCTGACACCAAACCTATCATAAAGTTTTTCTAACAAATTCCAAAACGATAAGGCGTATAATCATTAAAATTCATGAGACCGTGCGTGATCAAGCCATTGAGATATTGACCGAGTCCTCGAAATTCTTAAAAGGTATTCATTGTGTTGAAGTCAAAATTAATTGTTGTTGACAGTTCTATTAGGATTTGTTACAAAACCACTTTTTATCGCGTTTTTTTAATAATACCGCATGTCAACGTTTACGCCAGTTTGTCTGTATTGTATTCTTAAGAAGCAATAGCCACTCGATTATAATATAGGGGCGGTAGTATTTTAATCGTGAGAAAATATCTCCATATAATACAATTGATCAGCAGAAATGGCAGGCACTTAGCTGTACCAATTAAAGTAAAATTCATTGCGTAACCTACACGTATCGTTCTAGGAATCAAATTAGTATGTAGTCTATAAATAATAATTAATTAAGTTTAGTAGGCTAGCTGCAGAGTTGGGTATTTTAGTGAGTGGTTTTAATTACACAACTGATCTGATTAGATACTGCTTATAATAACTACTTGCCATAAATCCCCAGCTAAATGGAAAAGGTAGCTGGAAGCTTTTGGGTGTAGTTCGCACAAAATCGGTCGCTTTTAAATATATTGAGAGGGCTATGTAGTTCTACTGCTTAAATTTTTATCACCTGCAATTAATTTTACCAATGTACCATATCTCTGTTATTGTAAGTAATCTCATTTACTACTTAAACTGAGGATACTAAAAATCTGAACAAAGCGACATATTGGATCAAAAGTGTTTAAGTTTAATAAAATCACAAAAATCACGGTTGCCGCCACCGTACGGTCATTGGCGACCACTGTACGGAATACGTAGCTTATTGATAAATAGGAATTTCAGCAAAATAATCGTATTGCTCTAAATCTATTTGACTGTCAGCCAAGTGGTATTCTGACCTTGTTGAAGTTAATTTATAGTATTCGGAGGTGGTCTTATTACACCCGATATAAATTAAAATTAAATAATGCTGGACAATCCACACAGCATCATCTAGCCCCAAGCTAAGCAGAACTTGTGTTATGGGTACTAGATGACTGATATACTTAATACGATACATTACATATATAGATATTTTTTATTATACATAGAAAATACCCAGAACACCCAGAATAAATATTTGCAGATCGTACAAACATTTATCCCAAGGCGGGAATCGAACCCGCAACCTCCTGCGTCGCAGGCGGACATTCGCCCGCCGCGCCACATCGGTCGCCTAAATAATATAACAATCTTCGCATTGTCTCATTAAAAGAAAGAGTTAGTGTCCAATAATAGTGTTGTAATCTGGTCGCTTAGTATCACACATCTAACTAAGCTGATTCCATTGTAGAATGGTGTAACCATTTTTCTAGTCACTCAGTTTTGCAACTGCATTGCCACAGCTGCAACTACCACGAAAATTGCGAAGCTTAAAATTACTTTACGTAGAACACTCAGTACTATGTGAACATCACAGCTAATTCGGTAGGGTTATAAATTGCAATCTCGGGTGCTTGATCGACCGTGCCGGATCAATGATCTTAGTTTACGATTTGTAATTTATTAACAGTTTTTCGTTGATAGCTGTTAAATAGGTTTCGACTTTGAATGTGATTGGTTGGCTTTTAAACCAAAATGAATAGCATTACGACTTTAATCCCCAAGCAAAGTAGATATCTTCTCAGATCTATTAGATTTTTTGAGGATGTCTAAGAGGGGTAGTCAGAGGTACGTCCAAATAATACATTTGTTATATACCTATATTTTGCAGCAGTTGATATTCCATACGTGACAGGTATGGAATATCAAATATGGAATATATACGCCCATCCCAGCGGCTAGAATGCTAATTGCTTTCCTCACAATGTTTTCCTTCAACGTTTGAGAGCATTGGGATTGTGCACATAATTTTTTCAAACAGAAAAATTCACTGGTGCTCAACCGGAACTCACAACCTTAGGATCAGAAGGTGGATCACTCCCACTTGCCCACCGGTGTTCTTAATACAGTACCGTTATTATTAAAAATCTAGCCAGCAACAAAGCATTATCTCGCTGGTCACATACCTTCTAAATGTGCCCTTTCATACACTTCCATGTGTCCATCAACATGAGGCTTACATGTGTTAAGCCTCATATACCTGTAATTTCCCCGGCACCTACACGCTTCCTTCAAAGTGGAATACAGAAATGCTGCTTTGTGGTAGAATTATGCATGGTGGTAATACTTCCCCGGATGATCTCTTAACCAAGAACTCTCATCATCATCATCAGCCTGTAAAAGTCTACAGCTGGGCATAGGCCTCCTCCACACGTTTTCATAAAGAACGATATGCCACACGTTTATATTACCAACACAATTATGCTTACTTGAATTTTAATTAAAATACCTATTTTAGAAGTTCTAGCTTTGATCAAAGTATTGCCAAATTAATGCCCTAAGCCACTTCATATTCAAATTCGTTACAAAACAAGTGGCACACTTCAACTGCATTTATTTTATCATACATGTAAATTAAAACTATTACACAGTCAAACAAGTACTCAAACCCGGGGCTCACATGATTGTTGGCCAATACCCGCATTAAGAGACATCGTTGCAGAATAAATATTACCTAGTACGTTCTACGCTTCATTACGTCACTATGCAAACGCACGCGGAAATATTAACGTGCCAAACTGCTTTTTTATGCGAAAACTAGTAACGCAAAGAGAGTAATTAACGTACCATTTGATTGCGGTCACGTGACTGGGTGTTTGTTTGTAGGTTAAATGCAAGTGCAAAAGTATGTGGGTTAAACTTTATCATTACTGTTCTATCCGCTATGTGATAGAATATTAGAAATATAAAGCTGCTACAAAGCAAAAGCAAGCTGCTTGGGGATAGGAATAGGCGTGATGGTAGTACTTCCCTGGACGAGCCCTTCACTAAAAGCTCTACTACCACTAAAACATTAAACAATTTGTAAAATCGACTTTTAGTTGGATGACACAATAACATTTTGAGTGGATTTTTTCCAGTTATCAAAAACCGAACCATTGATCTGATTTTGATGAAATTTCTATGTGACTAATCAGCAAGTATCCTCTTAAATGAATTTTTTTTTTCAAATTGGTTTATTTTGGATTATTTACCTTCGATGTAACAGGTATAAAAATACAATCGAATTGAGAACCTCCTCTTTTTTTGAAGTTAGTTGAATATTTGAAATCTTCAGCATCCATCAGTCACCATATCCATATCATATAACCCAATATTAGTATTCTTACCAGTGAACTGAAATGTACACTGAAGGGTCTAAAAGAAATACTACTACTCTCCAATACCGAACCAAATGAATTTCCTGATCTCTGCTATTTATTACACACGGACGGAGTACAGTCACATGACTTCAGTTCAATCAGGATGTTTGTAAAGGTCGACCAGGTAGACGTGAGGCCATTAACTGCGTTCCAATCAATTTGTTTTTGTAAAGGAATCTATTTTAAATTAGAACATCATCGTTCGGTGGTGCGTAGGATTGAATAATTTATAGAAATATTGTTTTGCGATTATTTTTGGATACCTATTTATTATAGATCTTTATCAAACTTACAACCCACATTATTTTGCTGCTGACTTTTTGCCTTCTTGATTTCGTTAATCGCTTAAAAACTATTGTAAAGGAACCCGTTGAAGTCTTTTGTATGGCGATTTGGTACTACAACGAAACTGACATGTTATGCTTTATGTATGCAAAAATGTGTGTAAAAGCAGCTTTACACATATTTTTTTAGGTTTTTCAATTTTCCTTATCTTGGCTTTTTACGTGTAATAATTTTCATTAAATTAATGTATTTACTAGTCGTCTAACATTTGCGTTGAGTTTCGTAGGTATCACGTTTTATTGTAATATTCCCAAAAAAACAATACCTAATCAAGTAGTTTTATTAGTAGTAGTAGTAATAGTAGTGCTTATTGCCCCCATGGCTATTTCTTCCACTAAGCAGCTTGCTGTGTTCCGGTTTGAAGGGTGTAGGTGCCGGTAGAATTACATTAGGGTGAATTACAGGCGCATGAGACTTAGCACCAGGATACCTCAGGTTGATGGTCGTACATCAGTGTATCATAGAGCACGTTTTTAATAAACGTGACCTGCGAGGCAATGCATTGTTATAAAAACCACTTAACATCAAGTAAGTTATCTGCTTCTTCCATCAGCAAGGAATATAAAATTAAAAAAGTTAAATAAAAACATGTTTTGGGATCCAAAAACGCTCTCAGTATGTCCTTAGTGATAAAAGCCATCGAACTTACAATCATAAGCCACGGCTCCAAGTGTCATCTACCGATGTTTTTGTAGGTAGTTTCGCCACGGTTGACCTTGTCCAACATACTAGTAATGCCTCCATAGATATTCAGGGTATTCAAAGTTTTTAGTCACGTATTGTTGGTAACGCACTTTCGCTTTAGGCAAGTGTCAAAATGATCGAGGCTGCGCATAAGCCGACAATTATTGTGATTGCGATTTTGACATTGAATTTGCGCGTTTGTCTAGGTAATTACTGTCTTGTCTTGTCGCTGCATTGACAGTTAAAAGATTGAGTATTACATTTAGTTCGCTCTCGCGTAGTATGGTTCTGTATATCTCAATTCAACTATGTTAATGAATTTCATTTGCGATTAAACACAATGATATTGATAATTTTTATTTGGAAGAGGTCGATACTTGTTTAGCAGTAGTAGTCGTCCATGTATCTGGACTTAGATCAAACTTATCTGGCTATATAAATAGTCTGATCTGGTCGTTTATATGGTCCCGTGTAAATCCGACCGAAGCAACTATATCCGGGAGCGAAAGTAGTAGTACCGAGACACGAAGTCGGCACCGGTTTCTGTCGCGTCAAGGCAATAACATCAGCCCGTAACAGAATGTCAACCTTAGCAAACAGCATGATGCTCTATTAACTGCTTCGTGGAAAGCAAGTCAGAATATTTTTTAAATATAAAACGACTATATTAGCAGCTTCGTGGAAAATGAGTACTTACAGAAATGTTTTAAAATAAAAAAAATACTTCCTACTATTAGGAAGTATATTCGAGGATCCGTATCACCAAGTATCCGGTATTTACTTTTGAAGTTTTCGTCCTAGATGAAAGGATTGTTTTGATTCAAATAAAACGAAATAGGAACTTTTATAGATTTCTGTCTGTGCTTTAATTTTAGTAAATAATAATAACAATTACATCTGTGTGCCCTGAATTGAGGCCCCTTCTAGCCTTTGCATAAAATGAGTAGGTATAACAAAGAATTTCAGTAATCTGTGTACTAATTATAAAACCTTTAGCCTGACTGATACACAGACACAGCCTAAACGGCTGGTCGTAGCAACTTGAAGTTTTCAGAGTAGGTTTGTCTTGGTGCGTAGAGGTGTACTAGAAAAAGAATTCCCGTAGCTTAACCCTTTCTGTACGGGTTGAAGTTTCTATGAAACTATAGCTTCACTCGGACGAAGTCGCATGCGTTTGCACTAGTGTTATATAAGAATAAAAAAATAGTATTACTATCGGCATGGATATGATAACCTTCCTTTCTAATGATCATTTTCTGATACGAAGATGTATTTCATTTTCTTGTAATGATGTGAGTTCTCATTAGCATCTTATTTTTATTTTATCTTCAAGTAGAAATATATTAAAATAAAGGATATTTGAATTTTTCACACCACAAACAATTTTTGACATTTTTTTTTTAAATATCAAATTAGGTTTATACTGAACTGAACAAGTAAAGTTGCTTATACCTACTCGATCTTAAACGAAGCAAGAGATTGTGTACTTTACCTTAATCTGTTGCAAAAGTGAACGGTAAAATCATCAACAAATTTGTAATTTTCTGTATCATGTTCATTGTTCAATTGCCGTTCCTATAGTATTTTCTTTATCACCTTGCGTTGCGTCAAAACGTCTGGTAAATTGTCTCATTTATTACTGGATCTTCTATCGATATTTAGCTTTTATGATTCATTAAAATTGTCTCCATTCCTCCAACAGACTTGACCCATTAATAAAACAAAATTTCCTCATCGCACATAAACTAATATTTACGTTTGATAGCTTTTGTGCAATGTGAATTACATAAGTAGAAAGTACGAGTGTGTAATAACTAACCGGTACATGTTATAAAGAGATCACTGATAAAACGAAAGCCATTGCGGTCACATACTCGTAAATATAATAATACCATATCACTTATTGCTTCCTGTGTCTAAACGAAGTAGGCGGTATACAAGATTGTATTTATGTCTCTTTGATGAGAGCAAAACATTAAATCTAAAGCAGTACTTCAGTATTCTTTGAGCTAGGGATTCCACTACAACACAAAATACTGTATTTCATCTGCACCACAAAAGAAATAGGCGTTGGTTGCCAAAGCATGCATTTTTTTGGAGTATTGATGAAAATGGTAAATTTTGTATAAAACTGAATAAAACGCTTTTTATCCTAAACGTTTGAAAAAATATCGACCCAATTCTACTCTACATTATATAAGTTATTTACAATTATTTTTTTTGTTACAGGATAAGGCGAAGTTTACTACTTCTAGCTGTAGCGTTCACAGTTACATGTGCCCAGAAAGGCAAATCAGATGACAGTATACAAGCCGTGCCAAGTGACCTCAGGCGTATTGTCAGTGAAGCACTGAATTTGGAGAAGCGGTTTTTATCAGGCGCTAGCGATGCGTAAGTCTACAATTCATTCTTGATTACTTTGATTGACAACCTACTATTTAAATAAGAAATACCTACCACGAGAAACGACCCTAGATGGTGTGTTAAGAACTGTTATGATGACCCCATACAAATTCGGAATTTATGCCTTGCGTCATTGGGGCTTGAATAGATACTGCATTTAGGTAGTAGTATGTAGTAATCTGTTATTATTTTAAAATCCAGTCCATCCAAAGGTTGTCTGGAAGAGATCGCTTATAGCGATAAGACCGCCCATTGTACATCGCTGTAGCTACTTTAAATTTGGTTTTAGACTTTGTTTTTTTTAATTTGTTATGTCCTTGTTGTGTACAATAAAGAGTTTTCTATCTATCTATCTATCTATCTATGTAGTATATGTCCTTCAGCTAGGTGAGGCGGCGATCTGCGAAATTTAATTGGCAAATACTGGATGACGAGGAAAACAAAAAAAAAATATGATTTGTCATGACTTAGCAAAAACCTACGTTTACCAATCGTCTAAAAGATAAGACCTGTGGTTTAACTTATTTATTACAAAAGCTTTATTCTTCTAGACAAAACTGCTCATCAGACGAAGATGACATCAGCAACACACCATGCCCACCGAGCAAATACCGGAGCCCAAGTGGCGAGTGCAACAACGTGAGGCATCGTCCATGGGGCAGACGCGGCGACGTTTTCCTAAGACTGATGCCGGCCAATTATGCCAATAGTAAGTTTTATTTAAATATATTTGACCAGGTGCTAGAACCAGGAGTCCAGCTCTGTAAATACCACCAGAGTGTCACATATTCTGCTTCCATTTCATCAATTTCCATTACACAACACTGATTAGATTAACAAGAAGGAAAACGATTACTTCAAAAACAATATTAGGATTTTCCAAAGCAATAACATACAAAAGACTGAAATTCAAAGAAACCAATGATTCAAATGTTCATGTTTATTGGACACACAAAAAATGAGCATGTTTAGTACCTGTGTCATCAGTTACAATCATCGAAATAAAGGCTAAAACCCCATGATTAATTGTTAAGTTAAATGCAGTAGCTGCTATGATTATGTAGAATTATTGAATACAATTCATTCATTCAACGCCCGCGGCTTTGTGTGTGTCGAGTTTCGTTTTTTACAATCTTTCAACTGCTCTGCGCTAATTCCGGGATCCAAACCATTAATGGACGTTTTATGACCGTGATATTCGATGTTGGGTGTGCGTTGTGATGTCAGTCAGTAAAAAACACAACAGCTATTCATAGGTATTTAGCATTTTCTGAATTGTTTATTTTAACTGTTTGATTTGATGATGTGTTTGCAGTAATAGGTTTGTCTTGAATCTGTTTGCTCATTGGTTTTAAGATAAGGTGTGATGTTGGATCTTCCTTAGTGACCGATACGTCACTACAATAAACTGTATTTACGTATTTTATGATGTTTGGATTGAAACTACATAACGCTAATCATGATTTTAAACATAATTGTATGTAATGTTTAAAAAGAATCGATTGAATCGAAATAGCCGATGATGTACTTGTCAACAATTTATTAACTTAACTTATTATATTTATTAAAAAATTATTAAAGCAAGACGAAATTTTAGAACAGTGCTTTTATTATATCGCATTTGAATATATCACATAGTAATTTAAATAGCTGCAAGAATGTTATCACTCTAGCGTCGTAATTATTTTATTAATGACACAACTTTAGCATTTAATACCTTTATCTATATCAATTATAATTTGTCCTAACTGACTGGCTGACATAAGAAAACGCACAGTTTAAGCTGTTGGTCGTATTAGAGA
The DNA here is from genome assembly GCA_947095575.1 of Electrophaes corylata. Taxonomy (NCBI): domain Eukaryota; kingdom Metazoa; phylum Arthropoda; class Insecta; order Lepidoptera; family Geometridae; genus Electrophaes; species Electrophaes corylata. The sequence goes on along the minus strand of OX352711.1, from coordinate 7,369,277 downwards.
CTAGAAATTTTCAGGGTTTTTACCTTGGTGCGTAGAGGTCTTTTTTATGCTGATTCTGGTGAAACTAGCATATGGCCCACCTGATGCTAAGTGGTAACCATCACTTATTACAATGCTTTACCTTGTTGGTCACGCACGTTCGGTACGTGCAAAGTTATAACTTATACAATTATTTTTGATAGGTATATACTAAATACTTATGGAGCATTTCAGCAATTTACAAACCGTTGCAAAAAATCTACAGATATTTACACTGATCTAAATCAGTCCTAATAAAGGTACACAATGCAATAACTAATATACTCTACCAGTATATTTACAAAAATTGTGCGGCTTTGTAGTCAACTTTAGAACGGCTTTGTATAAAAAAAAGCGACTAAGCGTTCAAGAACGGTGCTATTAATAAATGCAAGTGATTTGTCTCGCTCGAAATACGGAAGTCAGCCTATTAGAGACAATTGAATAAAATTTCTAACAAAGTTTCTTTATATTAGGTACAAGCTACACTTACACAATAAGCATGGAATCTAAAGTATGAGAGGTAGACGATTTCGTAGATCGAAATGGTAGAGAATGTGAGATTGTTTGTATTGGGTTTTAGAATTAGGTGATATACAATATTTGTTCCAATTAACAGATGTGAATATCTATTATAAAGTTTATAATTACTTCGTAATGACAGTATTTCTGATTTGCAATCATAGGTAACATGAATTATAAGTGTACATACAACTATATAGTTAAAGTTATTAAAATGCACATTTATACCATTATAAACTTTAGCATAAAATGATGAGGCAAATAACCATAAATACTTGAATTGCAAATAAACAACCATATTATAAATCCAATAACTAGTTTTGTATATGTCGATGGACCGACGATAACATGCTTATCAACGTGGAAAGTCGGTGGATGAAATTGTTTCATAATTTTTCTTCTTGGAAACGTCCTAGACGTTATGAGGCCTATGTCTAGTAGTGGATTTCTACAAACTGATAATGGTGAAGAAAATATGTAGGTTCTCTCGATTTCCATCACGTTCTTCGTTACATTTATTAGACCAACGAAACGCGTGCAGCCTGTCCGCGTAAGGATTTTTCGTACAAATTTCAACTCTTGCTATACTCGTTCATGGGTTGAATTTTGGGAATTCCTTTCTTAATACCACTAGCCATAAAAAATATACCCTGAAAATTTCAAGTCTCTATGATCAGCGGTTTAGGCAGTGCGTTGTCTATAATGTTATTTAACCAGTCAGCCAAGACAAAGATTCTTATAGTTGGTATGGATTGTTATAGATACTTTAACACGTAAACGATTTTATAAAGTTTCTTGCCTGATCTTTTAGCCTGGGTCACGTGGAACTGGTGCCCGTTATTCACCAAGCTATATGACGGTTGTAAGTGATCTTTAGGATATCAATGAATAAATGCCTTTTGACTTTTGACAACGTAGAAATATTAATGACACGTACATGTATGATAATACCCCAAATTACAAAACCAACAACAAAACGTTACTTACTTTTACGTTAAAAAGCTATCAAGTAATTATTTTTTAAACTTTTACTCAGTTTCTATGCAAATTGAACGATTAAGCTTAAACTTGGCACTTTCTAGTCTCTTAGCACAATGTAGAAGTAGTATTATTCGTATATGGTTTAAAAGAGGATAGCTAAAACAGCCTACCTGCTACTTAAAAAGTTATGACAATAACTATAATATTTTTATTTAGCTAGTGTGACTATTTTCATCTATAGTAAAAAGCATATTGTGAATGGCTCGTCCGGGGAAGTATCAACCGACACGCCTATTTCTACCGCCAAGCTATTGCTGTTTGATTTGAAGGGTGTGGTAAGGTTAAAAAAAAACATATGAGGCTTTACACTTGTATGCCACAGGTTGATGGACTCAAAGCAGTTTACCATAGGGTATATTCCTAATGTGCGTGACCCAAAAATTCACGCCTTGTTGTATGTGATGGTACCACCATATTAGTTTATATATCATATCAGTTATCTGCTCGAACCATCAGCAAGTCTTATAAAAAACATAGTATCATGAGATTATATTGTTTCATGAGTTAGGCGGTTTGCATAGCATTAATCTACTAATAAATTTGGCTCTTTAAAGAATTGTGTGTGTGTGTGTGTTTTCGAACACCTATAATTTGAATATTTAAAAGTAATGATAGCCCTCCCAATAATATAACAAAGTTTTATATATTATTTTCTTTCATAGGAGTCTCCCAACCCTTGGAAGAACCACATCTTCCCGCTCCGTCACTGGTCGTTCGTGCTGCGGCTCAATTGACGGAACCAGCTGAACATGACTACGTTACCAGCATGCTCGCAGCCTGGGGACAACTCCTAGTCTCCGATCTAATAGCCACTGCCAATGGAAATCAGGTAACGTGAGATACTTCATTAATGTATAGAAGAAGTAAGCTGTGTGAAAGTATCGTCCCTTGAGATAATCCACTGGACTCACTTGAGAGGCTATAATTACTTAGGTAAAAGCAATCCAGGCCTTAATAATAATACGTTATATATCGTTATTGATGACAACAATTCACAAGGTTTTTTTTATTAATGTACATATTTAATCTTTTGGCTATGATAAATTCAATAACCTTCGAACAAATTCGTCCTTCTTCCTCCGGCAATTTTTTTGATTTTTGAGTGTTGTTCAAGAAAAATACAATTTATTCGTAATAGCTACCATTGTTGCTAAATGCTAATCTTACCTACTACTTATATACTATCAAATTCATTAGATCGTTAATTCTACCAGACGTGTGATCAAACAGTGTGAAGGCCGGCGGATGCATGCTTTTTGTTAAAAGGAACGGATGTGTAAACCTATTCAGTGCCTAATCATCCATCTCCATCTAATGATGATCAATTTTTTCAACTCTTGAACTTGGCCGAGAGTGCAAATCCATTAATGAACATTTTTTTACTACTCCGATCTAATGTCAGAGGTTGAATATTACAACCGCGTATGCCCAATGAGTACTACTACTTCGTACTGATAAAATTGGTTCTAAGATCGTAGTGGAAAAAATGCTCATTAATTTGGTGCAGGAGTACATAATGATATGTAGGTAGGTACATAGGTATCACTTTCGTAAACTGATGTATATCAGTCAAGAAAACTTGGAATTATTGACAGCTTATTCATATAGGTCATATAGGTGGGTACTTTCAGTTATTATCCCAGGAAAGAGAGAGGAGAGATACTGTGATCTTTTTTCTTCATACATAAAGGTGGATAAATTAAAGGTATATTTTTAACTACTGACTAAAAAGAGGGGTTAAATTTGGGTAAATATCTTTTAATTCTCACGATAGCAAACTAGAAAACATATTCTACGATCTTAATAGTCATTTAAATTTACGGTTATATTGTTTTGGGCATAATAAGTACGAGTATACAGATTTCTATATATTATTATTATAGAGCAGGAAGCAATATGTACCTACTATTTCTATTCTATAACTGAAGTATCTTATAAGTTGTCTAATGGATGTTAATTATTATTCATCGACAGGAAATTAAATTTGTTTTTTCATTAGGTATATAGAAACTATATAGTATCACTACTGGTGCATAAATCCAGTATAAAAAAACTATAGATACCAAAATAATAATGTACCTGCGTACCTGTAGTACTTTACATTGAAAGATCCGTGGTAAGTCATTAATCATCGAATAGGTAATTTATGTCCATACCGCATATACCAGTGTCTTTGCGTGACTGACATTTAGACAACGCACAGTCTAAACGCTTAGGTTTTTGCTTTCATCCCGGTCAAAAACAGTAAACATTGAATACGTTTTTACAAACCTCGTGACCAGACCATGTGATATTTTAATTGTGCAAAAACTTGTGTTGGTTAGACGTCGTTTTATGATGGGTAACCAATTGCCTATGACCAAAGTACTTTTGACATGCAATGAGCTTAAAAAATACCAGCTCTATTAAAACCCATTGCAAAAACTTATCGGTCAAACTTAATTTTCTTTGACTTTACTCAGAGATTTGTCTGTTTTGTTATACCTACGTTAATGACATAGTATTAATGTAATGTGGGTAGAGCCAGGTACTTTATTACCTCATGTTATTTATTTTTTGGTTAAGTTTTATGATATTGACTTTTTTGTACTATATCTACTACATGGTTATGGAACACGCAGATCCCACCTGGTATTAAAAAATAACCCTCACCTATATCAAGACACTGCCTCTCAGGTCATGCATGCAAGAAACGTACCCTACGATCAATCTGAGGCATACAGGTGCTAAGAGTCTCAAGTGCCTGTAATTTCACCGGTACCTACACCAGTAACGCTGCTTGGTGGGAAAAATAAGCATGGTGGTAATACTTCCCTGGAGGAGTCCTTCACAGAAAGCCCTACAATTTATGACTAATTTAAAACATTTAAACCTACAAGCTTGCCACTACATTTTGACCTGAGAACCAGTTAACAAAACAAAACCACTTAAAAGTTAAGCTGTAGATATTACAAATCTGTTTTTTTTTTAAACGTATGCTGATACATATCTAATTATATATACTATTCTTTGTATCTAAACAAGTCTATCTAGTTTCGATTGACTCGTCAAGGTAGGTATTATCGTCAAAAATTCAAACAAAATTTCAATCGTAGATTATGAATTCGATATAATTGTGACGAATACTGACGTAATTCCGATTAACTTGTCATCAAAATATCGATCGATGTTATGAGTAGGATGCCGTAACGTTCGTGATAGTTTGCGGGGTCGAAGAAAGGTTACGTTGAGTGAAAGCAGTGAAGTAACAGATGATTAGTTCGAGATGCACTTATACATTGTAGGGCAGGCAAACATGGGCGTGGTTTTATTCGCGCGGTGTACAACACTTTGTTTTGACGGAGAATGCACGTCATACCAATAAAAAATATCTTGTATTGATTGATGACGTCTGTGATAATTGGTCATTTCTTTGTCTCATCATCATCATTAACCTGAAGGAGTCTTGAAATGGACTCCAGCATCGGCTTCTTCTATAAGTTTTTAGGATGAACGATTTTGAGCCTTTTCCAACCACCGACTATCCGTGGTTCCAATTATATCGTCTTATCCTACGCTTCTTCGTACGCGTCTTCCGGTCATAGACTAGGAACTATTTTCCCTATAGCTATTCTGTTCCTTCTTTCGTCTGTGCTGTATACCCTGCCCATTGCTGCTTCAAATTCTGAGAGCAATAACAGTGATCTCGGTTCTTCTACAAATTTTTATTGGCTATGATTTCATAAAATAGAAAATTACGTGTCTATTGTGTCTCAAAAAGTTTCTAATTTGTCTAAACATCTTACGCAAGTGAATATTACCTAAAGTACTCTACCGTATCTAATATATTACTTGAGATGAGTTTAACTCAGTTTTTTTTTCATAGAGCATATACAAATATTGTGACACAATTAACTTTCTACACAATAAAATTGGGCAAGTAATTTCTTGCATCTGTTCAAATTACGTGAAATATGCACAGTACACTATACATTTTTATAATAAAAGAAATATATACGAATCATTACACACCAATTTTAGCTCAGTTGGTAATAACTTTGCCTTCTGTGCTGTAGGTTGTGGGTTTATTCCCCACCGAGGATAAAAATTTGTGTGATGAATATAGAAGTTTTTTTGTCTTTGGGTGTTTTATTGTAAAAAAAATACATAAGTATTATATTTCTTTGACGACCGATGTGGCGCGGCGGGCGAATGTCCGCCTGCGACGCAAAGGTTGCGGGTTCCATTCCCGCCTTGGGATAAATGTTTGTACGATCTGCAAATATTTATTCCGGGTGTTCTGGGTATTTTCTATGTATAATAAAAAATATCTATGTATGTAATATAATATTGTATTAAGTATATCAGTCATCTAGTACCCATAACACAAGCTCTGCTTAGCTTGGGGCTAGATGATGCTGTGTGGATCGTCCAGCATTATTTATATTTATTTATTTATTTTTTAGTCATTTGGTTCCCTTAGTACAAGCTAGGTTGTGTAGTAGTGTACTATTATAATTACAATCGTCGGATATAGCAAGAACAAAATCTTCAAGGGGTTAAAATACTCATCAATTTAAGCAAATCTTCTTAAGAAATAAGCTGTTTCGTCATCCAAGGATATCGTTGAAATAGTATTGTTATGAAATCTAAAAGTCATGATCTAGTAAAATAAACACGATTGGCGCGGCGGCGTGGTATACCTTTCCAATGGGTGACCGCTATTGGCATTTTAAGAGAACTTCCGTGCTTCAGAGAGCACAATATCGATCCAGTTTAAAGCAGTTTGTGACGCCGAAATAGTATTGCTAAAAAGAAACAGAAAGAGTCTCACGGCTTTAATTCTGAGGCACAGTAGATATCCCTTCGCATCTCTATGTTCTACTGTGCTACTGTATGTTTAATGTGTGGTCTGTTTGAGCTACTGCATTTTGCATGGATCTAAGAAGAACCAGGCTCGCAGATGACGCGTGTTAACGCGATTCAAACGAGATTCTTTGATACTTTCTATGGGCATCTACGGCGCCGTAAACGCGCGTTCGTGAAACGCGCGTCGTCTGCGCGCATAAAATACGCCGTGTGCTTGCGCCCTAACTATTACGTTGCATAAGATACAGCCTGGTGACAGATGGACAGACAGACAGCGGAGTCTTAGTAGTAGGGTCCTGTTTTACCCTTTGGATACGGAGTCCTAAATTACTTATATTATTATTGCTGTTGTAATTTTAATAATTTGTTGGCGTGACCTTTAACTCATACCTTCACCATACCTTAAGTAGAATCGGTATAAAGTAGGTAACTCTAATTAAATTACGTTGACTGAATATAAATATTAATTAAATCTTAATACTACCTGAATTAAGCGCAGCTTATGCATTCATGCTGACTTAAATTGACCGACTAAGTACCTACAGATTCATTCAGCCAATTTGTTGGCTCAAATTTAATGTTTTATATTTAATGTATATAATTCCTTACTTTAGATTAACCTTTTTATGAATTTATTGAAAATGTCATACCTTATTAAATTAAGTGGTAACCTAACCACCACTTCGTTAGGTAGGTACTTCTAACCTTTTTGATAAACTTTATGTATTATTCTAGCAGCGATTGGATTTCAAATTGTCACGTATGAAATACTAACTACTGCAAAATGTAGATATGTACTTACTATCTGGGCGTACTTCTGACTACCCCCCTTAGACATCCTCGAAGAATCTCGAGTAGGTACTTGGTACTAAAAGATCGAAGAGGATATCTACCGTGCTTGGGAATTAAAGCCGCCGCGATGCTATTTCTTTTCTTTTTTTATTTACAAAGATTTCATTTAGCAGTAAGTAAGGTACCCTGCACTTAGGACAATGGTTTGGAGTCCATATCAGTCGTTTATCTAAAATTTGTGACTTTAATACCGTGAGTAACTAGCGGAAAATAATTTAGTTGATTACAATCAGAAGATAATTTCCATAATAAACAGAGCACTAACTAATTTGTACTGATATGTTTTGAATAAACGTTCACTTCATCTGAATTATAATTTTATTGGCATAAAGGCTTAGGACTATCTTGGGAATATCTATGTTGGGAATATCAGTAACTACGAGTACCTGCCATGGTACAGTCAGCGTCAGAAGTAAATAAGTTTTTCAAAAGCTTAAGATACTATTGCATAGGTATAGTTTTTAGTACTTTACTCCTTGCTGCAAAAATAGTTTTTCAAGCTAAATTGCGATTTCTTTCACAGAGCTCTACAACTTAAAAATAGTTAATTTTTTTTAGGAATAATTCTTTTTTTGGGGATTTGTTTGGGGCTAGAGGACATTGCTACTTTAAATTTAGTTTTAAATATAGTTTTTAATTTGTTATGTCCTTGTGGTGTACAATAAAGAGTTGTCTATCTTCTATCTATCTATCTATTGCTAGATGTGTGTATGATTTATAGCTTTGAGGGGCATTACTACGCCTGTGCATTTCAGAAGTGAGCCTATATCATTACAATAAACTCTTTGTTACAGGAATGCGGAACGGGATCTTGTGATTATGTGCGATCTGCGCCAGCGAGGAACATCGACTCTTGTGGATTCGGTAAGTTTAACCTGCCCCTTACCATCATGTCTTATTGCGATTTCTTTACTGAATCGTTCGGTTTTGACAGATTCGACAATGAACCGTATCACGACGGAATAAATTTCATCGAAATTGTCCAAACGGAACGATTCAGGTTAGGCCATAAACTAAATCGCAATAAGGTCTAATGATCTATAATATAATAATAATAATAAAATAATTGTCATAATTGAAATATATACAAGGCACAGCCTAAACTAGCCTAGCCTAGTCGTAGATATGTACTTGGAATCCGGGGTATCACATATAACCTGAATTTCAAGTATCCACTATCTGGTGCATAGGAGTGTACTAAGAAAATAATTCCCGAGTTCAACCCCCTATGGGATGCAGTGGGGATGGAAATAAGTGTTGTAGTTCTATAACTTTGCGTGAGCAAAACCGCGCACGTTTGCACGAAGCTTTGTAAAACTTCATAGGCGATTGGTTTGTTCCATCAGTTGGATGACAATGTAATGCTAGAAATAATAACTAAATCGTTGTGATCACCAGCTCAGATATTCTCTTGGTAATAATAACTAAACAGTTTGTTCCGCTACGTTAGTCAAAAAACTTGAAACCGATTTTGAAACCGAATTCTAGTTATAAGCTCGTATTTAACAAGATTACACGGTGACTGAGCGTGATCTTGTCCTAAATGCACATTCTATAAACATGTAGGTAGATAGGAAGTCTGATACAATCACCGCTAGACTGGTTTTGAATAAATTCGGTTGACATTATCAATTTACCTACAGAGTTGTGTGTGGGCGGTAATAAGTACCTACCTAATGATGGAGTTGGGCCTCCTTAATCAATTTGATTTCAAAACATAGTGAGATGAATATGCATAATTGTATTTGCCCCGTCGACAGCTCTTGCCGGTTCAAATCCCACTCGAGGAAATAATTTTTGGGATGATAATAATATAAAATCTTGACGATACAGTTTGTCATATACGCTGTTAAACTTTTCCATAATGGTTCACATCTTAATCTTAACTGATGTAAATGACATGTTTAAAATTAAGTAGGCGTCTATTGAGGTTATCCAAATTTATAATACCTAACATTCATATTTACGTACGTATTTTAAGTTCTGCGAGGGTATTTTTTACTCCATAGCATTATCTACTTAAATTTTGTGAAAAGTCTAAGCTAAAACCCTAAGCACAATACTAGGCTTAGGCTAAAACGTAAACGTGACTTTGACCGCGTGAATATTTTTATTTAAATTTCAACCCCCTCTTGAATTTCCTGAATTCCTTTTTTAGACTACCACTACCAAGACAAACCTACCCTGAAAATTTTAAGTTTATAGGACTTAGCTTAGGCTGTGCGTTGCCTTTATGTCAGTCAGTCAGTCAGTACAAAGATTCCTTTATTTGGTAAACAATTTATTCTTACGAAAAGTACCTTATGCATTTTTAAAAGTACAAATTATTATGACTGGCACACGACCGGAATGCTGGTAGTTCTACCTACCTGATGTGGAGCGGTTACCTCAACCTATTTTCATCGTTCATCGTCACTTACCACCAGGTGAGATTGAAGCCAAAGGACGGTCTATCAATGATAAAAAAAACCTCACGAAGCACGATGGCATTGTGACGCGTCAATCCGAGACCCTTTAAACTGGTAAAATTTGTAAATATAAAGAAATACTTAGGATTTTAGTCTTAAACTACCTTTATGTTTTTTACAGAAACTCGAGAGCAAATGAATTTAGCCACATCATTCCTCGACGGATCAGCTCTGTACGGAAGCTCTGAAAAGGAACTGCGCTCGCTTCGACTTTATGACGCTGGAAAAATAGACGTACATTCATGTCGCAAGTAAGATTCTTTAAATTATATACCTACTTATGGTCTTATTATTTGTTCTCAGAACGCTCTTTTAGCTCAAATTACCGATAACTTTTGTTTTTTTTTCTTTTTTTATTTGTAGCTAAGGGTTGCCACAAAAAGTTTGTTCAGGGTTGCGATTATGGAACTTCAGTCGACAAACTTATCGTATCGATAAACTTATAAAATTTTATTTATCAAATTTTATCTACCCGCTAATACAGAACTAGCCTTGACATATTTTATCGAGTGATTTCCTTGTTGACAGCTTGTCAATAAATTCGGTAAAACTTTTCGATTTATCTGTCCATGCTACTTTCGATAAATTTCGATAAACCCTCGTTGTGTTGTCGCAAGCATGCTCATTAATTGCTAATAATAGTTATTATTTAGCTTCACACAAAACACAGCAGGTAGGAAGAAAGAGGTTGCGTCACAGTTAAGCAACGATCATACAATACCGTTTCAAGATATTATAGAGGTATCAGGTTTAATGTGTGAACGATTCCCATAGTGCTACTGGTGGGTCTTAGTAATAATGCCCAATGATATTGCATTTGAAGATATTGTTTAATGACAATGTATGAAATTGTATCCTACTTTTTACGATTGCTTAATCTTTCGAGACATTCTAGAAGATCGTATATATTTGTGAGATATATTCGATGAGGTGGGTATGTCCAGATAGTACATTGGGTACATTCCCGCATTGGGAAAGCACTGGCATTGCGCACATACATCTTTTTAACGGAAAAATCCATTGGTGCACGACCGGATTTTAACCCACGACCTAAGAATCAGAAGGCGGAGTCACTGCCACTAGACCACCGGTAGTGTCAAACTCGCTAAATCTTTAAAACGACTATTTTACCTATTCAATATCTATTAATAACAACTATGGAAAATACAATGTAAAAACCCATAGTTTCCGAAGAAATCATAAAATGTCATCATTATATGCAGATTATCCGGATACAGGTAGACACTGGTAATTTTATATTCAATCATTTTTATTCCGTAGATGTCACTTAAAATGATTGTTTAACAGTAAACAATTGATACTTGCTTTCAGCGAGTAATTTGCATATACGGGATACACAAAGCATCCCATACACTAAGCGTGTAAAGTCCTGTATACCTAGCATAAACACTTGTATACCTCAGATTAATAAACGGTTGATAATTGGTAATAGTATCATAGTAACCATTTTTTTATACAACTTGCTAGTAGAACTAGCAGATGATCCATCTGATGTGAAGTGGTAACCACCGCCGATAACAAAGTATTGCCTCGTAGGTCCCGCTCGTTAGGAACGTACCCTACGATGCACTGCTCGGCGTCCATCAACCTGAGGCATACAGGTGTTAGGTCTGATGTTCCTGTAATTTCACCGGCACCCACACCCTTCAAACCGGAACACAGCAAGCTACTTGGCGGCAGAAAAAAAACGAGCCCATTAAATGGGCCATCAGATTGTAACTAACACCTATACTTGCTTTGTTACCTATACGTGCATACCGATGTGTTACTTATAAGACAAGTAGGTAGGTAATACGTTTTTATTACCATGGTTTCCTAAGCAACTAAGTTTTTATTGCTATTAACAAGTTTCGCAACACGTTTACGTATTTGCAAACAGACATTACTTGCACTATTGTTATATGCAAATCCATTGTTGTTGGAAAAGTTAGAGATTGAATAAGGTAGTACCTTGGTAACAGTTATTTGAATGTTCATACCAATCACGCAAATGTTACACACAAACGGCAGAACCTTCATGTATAACACACGTAAAACTTACATAAACTAGACTACGTCAGTATAAAATTGCGCTCAACACGGAAACTTACAAGTTCAAGTGTATGCCTTTTGGGCCACACAATGGGCACTTCTGGGGATCTGCCACCGCTAAGCAGATTTAGCAAAATTTTACGGAATGATTTGAATATATTTAAATAAATTCTAACATACATTTGACGCAAACTAAGCAAAAATTGTACGATAGGAACCAGTTAACTGATAGAGTACTTTTTCTAAAAACCCACATAGAATACCATATACCGCCCAAATATAGAACAAACATTTGTATTTCTCAGTGGGACTACTTTTTCAGTGGGATTACTTTTCGAACTTTCAATCTGCAGTACAGAAGACAAAGCTACTACCAACTGAGCTGTGTCGTTTGACAAAATAAAAGCTTATTTGGCAGCATACCTTACCTCCTTCTTTATGGTGTGCTCTTGTGGGATTAACAAACAACATAAGATAAAACGTTAATAAGCTCATCATGATCACACAAGTGGTATACGTACCGTTTCCTATATATTTCCTACTTTAATGACAAATCTTGTAGAAAAAATCGTATAATATGCCATTAAGGTCAGCTGATTGTATGCAAATAAGACCTTGTACTTTGCATATACATCTTTGTTAGCTAATGACTTCATACAGACATGTTCGATTAATTGAAGTTCTGTTTTACATTTATTTGATTTGCCGTTGATAAAAATACAAACCACGACATTCTGCTGTTATTTCAACACTAGTCTAAAAATACGTTTTTTTTCAGATGCAACGATGGAACACCCACCGCTCCGGTTTATAAAGCATTCTTCTCAGAACACAACCGTATCGCCGGTGAACTGTACTCCATGAACCCTTTCTGGGATGACACCACTCTGTTTTTGGAAACCAGGAGAGCAGTGGCAGCTATTATCCAGCACATCACCTTTAATGAATTTCTTCCCGTTTTGCTGGGCGAGGTAAAACATTTACCATCTCATTCATATTACCTGTCATTTGATACTAAACATACATTTGAGACATACCTATCTGCAATTCGAAGTTACCATTTCTTTGCTAGATGAGAAAACTGTCTTCGAATAACTTAATTTTTAAACTACAATATCTGCTGACTGTTGTAGCTTATCTTCTATATACAATTTTTCAAATCTTTGTTCCAGGTTGGAATGGCGAAAGCTGAGTTAAAACTAACCTCTCTAGGTTTCTGGCGAGGATATTCCAGCGCTATCCGCGCCGGAGCTTACACTGAGCTCGTTGCCGTCGCTCCTATCTTCTCGGCTATGATGAATGAGAAACTGGTAAGCATTTCTTCTAATTTTAATAATATTACACTTATTTGGCAAAATAGCTAGCTCAAAATGGGTTGAAATAGTCCAATCTAGAGAAGACTGGCAATCTTTGGAGGAGGCCTTTACCTGTGTTCTTGCAAGCTAAAATGGTACATAAGTAATAGGTACCAACTTTTATCTAAAACTAAATTTTATATACTATTTAAAAAAAAACATAGCAAAGTGTTAGTGTTCCCACTTTTGAAAATGTTCTGTATCATTATTATTAAAAGCCTTTAGTATTATTATTATTATTTGGCAAAATTTCAGAATTGGAAACTCAGTTGTTAGTTATACCTGGTTTTCCATAAACTGTCAAGTTAGTAAGCTGTACGCATAGCCTTTTATTCTCCTTCAACTCATTACTCAATGTTGAATAGGTAAATATTTTTCGTTAGTGCACGCTATTAACTTGTATTCACGTCTTCCCTACTACTTTGACTATATCGTTGGTTCATCTAATTATATTAGTATTAGTAGTAGTAGAGCTCTTAGTGAAGGGCTCGTCCGAGCAAGTATTACCACTATGCCTATTTCTGCCGCCAAGCAGCTTGCTGTTTTCCGGTTTGAAGTGTGTGGGTGCCGGTGTAATTACAGATACATGAGGCTTCATCATTTCAGATATAAATATCATTTCAGATAAACAACACAGTGACTCTACAACATCTAGTCCACACAACAGCTCACAGAGTCTCCCGATTTCCTCCTACAACCCAATGGGATGTCAACCGCGCTAGAGACCACGGAGTAGCGCCTTACCTACGGGCATTGAGGTTGTGTGAACCTATGACCAGTATTAAGAGCTTCGGAGATTTCGACCAACTCGGCTTCGATAGGACTCAGCAAGAAATGCTTGCTGATATGTACAGGTAAGAGTCCACTGGAGATGCTTCAAATCACAGTGATAATAAATACTGATATACATTTTATATAATATCATTTATCGCTTAGCAAAGCTATAAGAATTAGATGGCTGATAGAATATTTTTGTAAATACACACTTATAATACAATATGACATCCAAACACAACAAATATCTGGGTTTGTCACACAAATGTTTATTCGCGGTGGAAACCCAAAATCACAATAAACCCTTAAGGTATCGTCTATCGTGGGTCTATAATTATGTTTTTTCTTATATTTCCAGACATGTTGATGACGTAGAGCTCATTATCGGTGGAGCTATGGAAAAAGCAGCCAATGGTGCCGTCATCGGACCCACTCTTGCCTGTGTGTTGGCTCTACAGTTTGCGAACCTCAAGAAGAGTGACAGGTAAACAAGTCACATTTTTTAGTGTTTGAAGCTAGTTGGTTTCTAAATAAGGATTAGAATGACATTCCCGATTCTAGATGTGGCTAGTTTGTATTCAATCCAATTGTGTTCAAATTCTGCTAAATTTAATTCGTGGAGTGGAATGACATGGTTTGTTATGCCATCATCATCTCTCGATGTAGGTATTATTTTTAATATTTTAAATGATTAAAAGTGGATGCCTATTTTAAGCAGAAGACAAATAAAGGAGGACAGAAGGATGTTTCTTCTTTTTTTCTTCTGTATGGCATCTGTCCGTCATTTGATAGACAATTTCGCCTATGACAAGTAGAATAATAAATAGTTTTTAGTGTGTGTCTTTATAACAAACATTCTAATCTCATCATAAAAGTTAAAAAAACCTATACCCTAAAAATGTAAGGCATTTATTGATATTGTCAGACAATTCATTAGCTGTATAAAATGTTTTTGTCACTGTCACATTCATTTCAACAGAAGGAGATGGAAACATGCTAGGCCGTTGTAGTTAGTAGAACTCTCAGTGACCAATATAAATACGACCATTCGTTTTTGTCTATACTATATATATAATATTATAAAGAGGAAAGATTTGTTTGTTTGTTTGTATTGAATAGGCTCCGAAACTACTGGACCGATTTGAATAATTCTTTCACCATTCATTTCAACAGAAGGAGATGGAAACATGCTAGGCCGTTGTAGTTAGTAGAACTCTCAGTGATCAATATAAATACGACCATTCGTTTTTGTCTATACTATATATATATATAGTATTATAAAGAGGAAAGATTTGTTTGTTTGTTTGTATTGAATAGGCTCCGAAACTACTGGACCGATTTGAATCATTCTTTCACCGTTGGGAAGCTACACTATCCCCGGGTGACATAGGCTATATTACATTTTCAAAAAAATTAGGGATCCTTACTAAAACCCGTGCAAAGCCGGGACGGACCGCTAGTAATTTATAATTTCGTTTTGTTTCTGTTAGATTCTGGTACGAAAACGATATTCCTCCGTCATCGTTTTCGCCGGAGCAGTTGGTTGCACTTCGGAAAGTGTCCCTTGCTGGAATGCTGTGCGCGGCTGAGGAAACCCTCGTCAACATCCAGCCTAAAGCCTTCGTCAAGGAAGACCCTTACTTGTATGTTTTTTAGTACCTTATTACCTTAAATACTGCTGTAGATCTTAAGACAAGGAGCTAGTGCATTGTTTCTTATGGTTATTCGTGCCGTTTACAATGTACAAACAAAACTTGAACTGTACTTAACCAAAATCATCACACTTGAAACTACAGGCACCTGAGACTTAACACCTTATCTAACCGCTTGTTCTATCAGAAGTAAAATAAAAAAACTGGAGACATTACGACTAATCCTCAAATCCGCATCTGAGTTTTTTGATAAAGTTCAC
Source organism: Electrophaes corylata (assembly GCA_947095575.1). NCBI lineage: Eukaryota > Metazoa > Arthropoda > Insecta > Lepidoptera > Geometridae > Electrophaes > Electrophaes corylata. The sequence continues at coordinate 7,353,435 of OX352711.1, read as the reverse complement.
ACATGTAATTTGTTAGTGTTAATTTAGTTAACTTAATTACCAAACAAGCCGACTTAGGATTGCACTGTCTTTTTTAATTTTTTTGCTTTAGTTAACTGACTCATTTTTAAAAGAAACTTGTGTATTTCTTAATTATTATAAATTATATACCTAATATCTCGAGTAGGAACTTACTTTGTACTAAGAGATCAGAGGGAATATCGGCCGTGCTTAAGTATTGAAATCGTGATGCTATTTATTTTTTATTTATTTTATTTAAATTATATTTTTCCATCAGAAACGCAGCCCAACACTGTTCTCAGCACAGTCGTCTAGAACTTTCCGCTTGGCGCGACGAAACCGGTGCTAAGGCAGCCGAACAACTATCTAAAGACATGTTAGCTACTGCGCTCGAGAAAGCAAAGCAGGAAATGGCTGATAGAAAAAGACTGGAATACATGCTTTGGGAAACACGTATGTATCTAAATAGTAGCACTATGTAGTAGTATGTACAAATATTGCACGATCTCCGGCATCTATGTCCCTATAACTTTCTTCGCTACCGTAAGGTTTTGTTTATTTGTTTGTATACTTTCTTTGACTTGCTGTCGGTTCGGGACGTCAAAATATTCTAACTTTTTTTATGGAGAAGTAAAATTTGGAATAGACTTATGATTGTTATCTCGTACATAGATCGTTTTAAGGCAAGAAAAGGTGGAGATCGCGACTTACGTGTGCATAGTTTCAGTACAAAATGAATTCACTCGTCAGTGGTTCCTTGCAAGACTTCTCACACGCTGAATTTCACGCTTTACTAGTATTTTGCTGTCTTCATGTTCTCGAACCCTTCCATTATTTCGGGACGGATCTTGCTTTGGGCGGCAGCATTTTCTGAGTACTATACACCAATACTGGGGTCACCAATCTACATGCCAAGCGTGGTCTATGGCAAACCCCCTGAAATATAACGGTGGTATATGTTCAGCAGTGGACTTATTTAGACTTATGAATCGATCTATATTCCTTTTACACATCGAATACACATTTTCATCATTCTTTTGATTAGTACGCCGTAGGTTTATGTCGTTTTTTGGTGACCGTCAAGTCTGATTTGCTCCTGTTAGTTATGTCTTGTTATTATAGATGGTGGAGCAGATCCTAAATCTCCAGTTGGAACCGCAGCTTCGTTTTCCAAAGCCAACAAATACGCACTGAAGATTGCTAACACTTCACTCTTCCTTGAATTCGCTACCAACGAGCTGCTAAATAGTATCAACGGCGGGTAAGTTTCCAAAAACCTGCTAGCCTACCTGTAACAATTATAGACCGTGTTGATGTTTTGAGTTACACTGCGGGGTAACTCTGTAACCTTTCCACATTCAATATGTCGCTGCTTGACATTCGGCGCAATGTATCTCAAAGTGTCAATACGAAACTTGTATATTTTTTCATGGTAGATTTTTGTTTCACACTTACTGATGGAACAATCATATCTCACCTGATGTTAAGTGGTAACCGTTACCTATTATAACTATGCCTCGCAGGTCACTGCATCTCTTTCCTTTATACTGCAAGAATTCCTTTCTGGCACACTCGTATGTATCCCAAAAAGACAAAAAGCACAAAAATCCCTGTTGTAAATCCCGTTGTATGCAAGACAAAAATCCCTGAAAAAAAGGATAGCTAAAACTTAAATTCTTCGAAAATGCCGTGGAAAGCGGTTGATACATAAAATAGATTTTTATTATTTGTAGCAGCCACCGTCGCAAGCGTCGTCAAATCTTTGACGATTCACTCGGCTTCGGAACTTCCAACGACTTTGTGGATTCACTCCAATCGGTTGACGTCAGCGGATTCATCGGCAACGCTCAATCAGGACCTCTCATTGAACCTCAATGTGACGACACAGGAACCTGCAATGCGGACAACCCCTTTAGATCATACACGGGCTTTTGTAATAATCTGAGGAACCCTAATCTGGGAAAAAGTTTGACTACTTTTGCGAGACTGCTGCCACCTGTTTATGAAGATGGTAAGTTAAAAGATTTTATATATAGCTTATATATATTTTAGATAGATTTTATTTTTATTTATAGGGGATATCTACCGTAGATATCCCCTTAGATATGTTAGTATTAAGTACTCGGGATTCTTTGAAGATGTCTAATGGGGGTAGTCAGAGGTACGTCCAAATACTACATTCGGTACATACCTACATTTAGCAGTCTTGTTTGTCATTTTCAGCAATGTCTTAAATTCATCATCAAAATAACCCATACAGTTTCAAGAAGAAATATTTTGAGCCTTAACCACAGACTACCCGCAATCTTTTCGTAAATTTCATCAATTTTAATTTCGTGGGTTCATTGGGTGCGGCTAAAATATCCTTGTATTTCCAGGTGTCAGTCGTCCAAGAATTAACTCGGTCACGGGAACCCCACTACCGTCTCCGCGAATTATTTCTACCGTCATTCATCCTGATATCTCGAACCTTCATACGAGATATACTCTGATGGTGATGCAATTTGCTCAGTTTGTTGATCACGAACTCACCATGACGCCTATTCATAAAGGTGAGGATAATGCCTTTCTTTAAATACGGTTGAAGCTTCAGGCGCACTAAGTTGAAATGGAATCTCATCTCAACCTAGTGCGGCTTATACTATTAAGGTCTGACCACACTGATGGTGATGCAATTTGTTCAGTTTGTTGATCACGAACTCACTATGACGCCTATTCATGAAGGTTAGAATGATGGTTTTCTCTAAGTATGGTTGAAGCTTCAGTCGCACTAAGTTGAAAACCTCATCTCAACCTAGTGCGGCTAATACTACTTAGGTATAACCACACTAAGTACTGGCTGTAAGTAAGGTACTGACTGAATAAAGTATTTCTAGCGCCTGATTTAAATATGTATTTGTCGAGAAAATTTAATCTAATTGTGTTTTCAGTTTTGCTATCTGTAGATATACTCAATTTGATACTCAAACTAAAAGTTTTAGACTTCTATGCGATGACTTACAGTAAACCCCGTGAGCCTCGTTTCTTTTATAGCAAGCGGGCCGCAGGACCACTAAAGTTTCAGTATAAGCTTTAGTATTAAATATTTGTGGACATTTTTACACAACATCGTCTAGCCTCAAACTAAGTATAGCTTTTACTACGGGAAACAGATGACTGATTGAATACTTCTATGCGTTTTTTTTGTAAATACATACTTAGAATACAATATTACACAAATGTTTGCCCTCGGTGGGGATCGAACCCACAACCTACAGCACAGAAGTCAGAGCTAAAACTAACTGAGGCTGTGAGGCTGTGAGGCTAGTCAAAATGCACTTAGTTGAAATGAGGCTTAACTTTAAATTTACATCCGGACCGCAGTGCAGTACTACAAAACTTCAGTATAAGCTGCATTCAGTTGAAGTGGAACCACATTGAACTGTTGTTTAGAGTTAAGTTAGCTATGACGTTTTAGAATTATCATGAATTTTCAGAAAGAGACGCGTGTTTACTTGAATTGGCTGTCTTTAACCATATTCCTAGTTTTATTGAAGTAATACTTCTTATGCGACTTCCAACAAGGTTGCGTTAAACGTTTAACACTACTATGGAGAGACTACGAACGCACTGTTCTTTCTCTCTTTCTCTCATAGCCAGTTACGAGAAGTTTTACTTCAGTCTTGTAATCTTTTTTCTTTTTAGTCGTGCATACTCGTTTTTTTTAACTTATTTTCTTCTCCAGGTTTCCACGAGTCTATTCCCGACTGCCGTTCTTGTGAATCCCCAAGAACAGTCCACCCTGAATGCAACCCATTCCCGGTCCCGCGAGGCGACCATTACTACCCTGAAGTGAATGTGACATCAGGGGAGAGACTCTGCTTCCCCTTCATGAGGAGTTTGCCTGGACAACAACAGTTGGGTAAGTTAACCTTCCTGTTTTAGACTCTAGCAATTTAACAAAACACCAATTGCTCTCGAAATCACGCCGTAGTCTCGACCACTATCCTGTTTCGTAAAATGTAAATGTTTCCTTTTAATAATGTAGTACTTATTACCCTTCCTCCTCCTTACTTGTAGGTTTATTGCTTGTATGTAGATATAAGATGTGAACTATAAGTATTCTAAATACAAATACAAATACAAAATTTATTTATTACCTAAAAAGAATTACAAAGTTTAATAAATTGCTAATGGTCCCCGCACTAGGACGAGCCTGTATCGCGGCAGGCCAGAGTACCATCACGATTTCGAGGGAATATCTTAATACAATAAACAGATTCACAGAAGCAAGGCAAGACAGAGAAAAAAATCAAAATCTTCGTAATTATCATCATGATGATGATATTTTTTTTTTTTGCCTGAAAAAGTACACTGTACAACAAAATGTAAATTTCATAATGATGTCACACACTGATTTTACTATTTCTCATTTCTGCAGGGCTAAGATGTGCAACACGACAAAATTTTGTCTACACGTTTTCTCGTCCAAAATAGAGATATCCTTCACCTCTACCTGTGCTAACATGGCAGTGTTAAAAACCGATCTCGTTATGTCTAATGTATGTCTAATGAAAACTTAGCGCTAATGTTTAGCCTATTTGTGGATCTTTTGTCTACAATTTTGATCATGGGCACCAATTCAAAAACTATCTCGTGTCAAGTGCGATATATCTCACGTTGCACATCTTAGCCCGGCTGGTTCTGTTTGTTGCTATAACTAAGCTATCAATTTTACTATCTAGGTCCCCGTGAGCAGGTAAATCAGAACACAGCCTTTATTGACGCGTCAGTAGTATACGGCGAAAATCCCTGCATAGTCCGCAACTTACGCGGCTTCAACGGACGTTTGAACGCAACCGCCAATCCTATTAGCGGAGGGAAAGACTTGCTGCCGAGATCTGACAACCATCCAGAGTGCAAAGCTCCTAGTGGATTCTGCTTTATCGCTGGTAAGCATTCAAATGAAATAAATAAATAATGCCGGACGACCCACACAGCATCATCTAGCCCCAAGCTAAGCAGAGCTTGTGTTATGGGTACTAGATGACTGATATACTTAATATAATACATTACATACATAGATATTTTTTATTATACATAGAAAATACCCAGAACACCCGGAATAAATATTTGCAGATCGTACAAACATTTATCCCAAGGCGGGAATCGAACCCGCAACCTCTGCGTCGCAGGCGGACATTCGCCCGCCGCGCCACATCGGTCGTCCAAAAAAGATTAAATAGCTTTACTACTATAATTCTCAGGTGCTTCGATAAATGATACCCCTAGAGATTTGACGATTGATGTGGCAATGTCCTGTGAAGGAGGTTGCGGGTTCGATTCCCGCCTTGGGATAAATGTTTGTACGATCTGTAAATATTTATTCCGGATGTTCTGGGTATTTTCTATGTATAATAAAAAATATCTGTGCATGTAGGTAGGTAATGTATTGTATTAAGTATATCAGTCCTCTAGTACCTACCCATAATACAAGCTCTGCTTAGCTTGGGGCTAGATGACGCTGTGTCGATTATCCAGTATTATTAGTTAGTGTTGGGCCTAAAAACCCGTCTTGGCAAAAAAGAGCTCTTGAGAATTGAGCTCTTATTTTGTTTTGACAATTATTGACATTATTTAATAGGTGACATGGTTGTACATAATAAGATTGAACTTAAAACTGTTTATAATTTTTTTCTCACTTCGTTAGTAAACAAATGTAGCTGTCTAAGTATATTTTAGTGTTAATGTTGGATCACTAAATAAAAATATTTAATTAACTTTAAGATGTACTTTTAATTGATACGAAACATGAAAAATAATTACAGTTAGTTATTGAATTTAGAGAGCGACCGAGTGCCTTGAGGTATCGAGATACTCTACTCGTACTGTGGTTACGAATGATCTATCACTCGTCGCTTTACAAGGGCTGACTTAATCAAAGTTTTAAACAATATGAATGTAGCTACTAGTGTATAGGTATATAGGTACACGTGTAGCGTGTACCTATATATTCACATGGGCAGCTTTTATCTATGATTTTGTATATGTCCCGTCATCTAGGGGTATCTTAGTGGGCCATCAACTGTTACCCTCAGCAGGGAGCATAAAAAAAACTCAGAGTCTTGAGTCGGTACTACTTGGTACTAAGTGATCTGAGGATATATCTATCTACCCTGTCTGGATATTAAAGTCATGAAGTGAGATATATTGAATGGTTTCCCCTGCGTCGCTTTGCCACCGCGTTGCTCATGAATAACTATTGTTATGGTAATTTAATATTATGCTAATTATTTTTTATTTTTAAAACTCCATATTTATATCCACAGGCGACGGTCGCGCATCCGAACAGCCAGGTCTGACAGCCATCCACACAATATTCCTAAGAGAGCACAACCGCCTGATCGAGGGTCTCCGCGGAGTCAACCCTCACTGGGACGCAGAGACACTGTTCGAAAACACAAGAAGAATCATGGCAGCAGAGTTCACCCATATTATTTACAACGAGTTCCTGCCAAGATTGCTTTCATGGAACGCTGTTAACCTGTATGGACTCAAGTTACTGCCTGCAGGTTTGTCGTTTACTATTTCTCTAATGTCTTCATGTACAGTCAGCTGCATAAGTATTTATGCAATACGTAATATTCAAAATTGGATCACAGCAGCACAACAAACTCTTACACAAGAAAATCTAAAAAATTATGAAATCAGTTTAATAGTTTATTAATAGGTATAATATGTTTAATATTTGTCATGCATAAAGTAGCCGTGAAACCATTGTATACATTTTACTGCAGCTGACCGTACCTAGTACTACTTTCTTTAATTGGCTTTTTGCGGTTTCTTTATAACTGCGAACATATACCCTAGATGGGGTGTTCATGGAGAAATATCTTAGTAGTAGGTAAATAAACAAATGTCTAAATCTATGTCTATGTCTATGTCTTATTGCAATAGTAAATTTAAATAAAATAATCAATTCTTATCGCATCCCCGAAATTTAGGAAAATATCGACATCTAAAACTGTTTAGAGACTTACTTAGCGCGTTCTAAAAGTAAATGTAACATTGGTTTATACAGAAAACTTGTTTTTTTTTAATTATACAAGAAAAACATATAAAATAAATTAGCTATCTGCAGACCGTCGCAAATTAAACTATCCAGAGATAGCTCAACTGATCTAAATCAGTACCATTCCCACAATACCTTAATTACCCAGATAGATATTTATCAAATTGCAAATATCCGGATATAGTTTGAACTAACAATTTATTTCCAGGTTACTACAAAGAGTATTCGCCCACTTGCAACCCAGCTATTGTCACAGAGTTCAGTGCAGCCGCCTTCAGAATAGGACACTCTTTACTGCGCCCGCATCTACCCCGCGTGTCTCACACCTATCAGCCAGTCGAGCCCCCAATTCTACTGAGAGACGGCTTCTTCAGGCCCGATATGTTCATGACTGTAAGTAGACCTTGTTCTTCCGGGCTGAAATAGTCAGACACATTTTCTGCTTCCGCATTTACCTCACATGTTTTATGGTCTCACACCGCCCGGCCAGTTCAACTTTTTTTTAAACAACATGCTGATGGAACAAGCAGATGGCCCACCTGATGATAAGTGGTTAACATTGTCTATAACAAAGTATTGCCTCGTATTTCACGCTCGTTAGGAACGTGCCCTACGATGCACTGCACAGCGTTCATCAACCTGAGGCATACAAGTTTTATGCTTCATGTGCCTGTAAACCTCTGATTCTACTGAGAGTTGGCTTCTTCATGTCTGATAATGTTTATATCAGTAAGTAGCTATTGGACTATTGGAATAGCGATGCATTTACAATCGAACACTCTTTGCTACCTCGTGTGTCGCACAACAGACAGTCGAGCATCAGATTCAATCCGAGTTGGCTTCTTCAATCCTGATATATTCATGTAACTGAGTAACTATTCAACTGTTCTCCTAAAATATTTCTCTATCATAATAATAAACATCTAATCATGTTTTTCATTCCTTACAGCACCCACCTCTAGTCGACGAGCTGATGCGAGGACTTTCCTCCACTCCCATGGAAACCCTGGACCAGTTCATCACAGGCGAAGTCACTAACCATCTGTTCGAAGACAGACGCATACCATTCTCCGGCGTCGATCTCATCGCCTTGAACATACAACGAGGCAGAGACCACGGAGTTCCAAGTTACAATAACTACAGGGCGCTGTGTAATCTGAAGAGAGCTACCAACTTTGAGGATCTGTCGAGGGAGGTTCCTGATGAAGTTATCGCAAGGTACATTATTTAAATTAACAGTTTAACAGGAGTGTTACGAATTTAATTCAAATAGCATAAAAGAAGTGGTCCAGTGGTTTCTAAAGTCGTGGGTTCCGATGCGGTCGTGCACCAATGGATTGCTTTTTTGAAAAACTTCGTAGGTAAACCTGTTAATATTATCAAAGGCAATGTGCTTGTAACGTATGAAAAACTGCAAAATATGGGTATGAGCCAAATATGATATTTGAACTTACCTCTGACTACCCCTATTAAACATCCTCTGCACCTATGGTACTTGTGTGAATGTGACCGCATACAGACAATGGTTCATTTTGAAATATCTTTATATCATGGCCCCAATTCTCGTGACGATATATCGTCAAATTTTAAAGAATCTTGAGTCAGTATTACTGATGGTACGATCTGAGGGGGTACACACCGCCTGAGGATTAAAGTTATAAAGCTATTTCGATTAGTTAGTTGACGACCGATGTGGCGCGACGGGTTAATGTCCGCCTACGACGCAGGAGATTGCGGGTTCGATTCCCGCCTTGGGATAAATGCTTGTACGATCTGTAAATATTTATTCCGGGTGTTTTGGGTATTTTCTATGTATAATAAAAAAAAACTATGTAGGTATGTAATGTGTTGTATTAAGTATATCAGTCATCTAGTACCCATAACACAAGCTCTGCCTAACTTGAGGCTAGATGATGCTGTGTGGATTGTCCAGCATTATTGTTATTATTATTATTAATTAAGTTAACAGCTTAACAGAATTGTAACGGATTTAATACAATTAGTATAAAAGAAATGGTCTAGTGGTTCCTAAAGTCGTGGGTTCCAATCCGGTCGTGCACGGATTGTTTTATTCGAAAAATATTTGCGGAATGTCAATGCTTTCGAACGATAAAGAAAAACATTGTGGGGAAACCAGTTAATATCATCAGCGGTAATGTGCTTGCAACCTGTCACGTATAAAAAACTGCAAAATATGGGTATGAGCCAAATATGATATTTGGACTTACCTTTGACTACCCCCATTAAACATCCTCAAAGAATCTTGAGTCAGTATTACTGATGGTACGATCTGAGGAGATATCCACCGCCTGAGGATTAAAGTTATAAAGCAATTTCTATTAGTTAGTTGACGACCGATGTGGCGCGACGGGTTAATGTCCGCCTGCGACGCAGGAGATTGCGGGTTCGATTCCCGCCTTGGGATAAATGCTTGTACGATCTGTAAATATTTATTCCGGGTGTTCTGGGTATTTTCTATGTATAATAAAAAATATATATGTATGTAATGTGTTGTATTAAGTATATCAGTCATCTAGTACCTATAACACAAGCTCTGCCTAACTTGAGGCTAGATGATGCTGTGTGGATTGTCCAGCATTATTATTATTATTATTATTATTAATTAATTTAACAGCTTAACAGAATTGTTACGTATGCAAAACTGCTAAATATGGGTATGAGCCAAATATGATATTTGGACTTACCTTTGACTACCCCCATTAAACATCCTCAAAGAATCTTGAGTCAGTATTACTGATGGTACGATCTGAGGGGATATATACCGTGCCTGGGGATTCCAGTTTTAAAGCTATTTCTATTTAAATTACAGATTTAAGAGGATATACGCAACTGTAGACGACATTGACTTGTTCCCGGGAGGTATGAGCGAGAGGCCATTGCAAGGAGGACTAGTCGGACCCACCTTTGCTTGTATCATCGCCATTCAGTTCAGGCAACTGAGAAAGTGTGATCGATTTTGGTAAGGACATTTTTATAACACATCTTCGCTTATTTCTCGGTTTGAAACAATACATAATTTAATTTCTGTTTGAAAACATACAAACATTTTTTTTTAAGTCGAATCCGTCTTCCGTCGTCCGTCGTCGTTTGACAGCCGTCACAGCTTAGTTCGTAATAGCTCTGTCTTCTGCGCTGTAGGTGGTGGGTTCGACATTTATGTGATTAACATAGATGTTTGTTCTGTGTCTGGGTGTTATATTGTATTCTAAGTATGTATTAAAAAAAAATTATATAAGTCATCTGGTTCCTATAGTACAAGCTATGCTTAGTTTGGGGTTAGACGATGTTGTGTAAAAATGTTCACAAATATTTTTGCCTTTTTTATAAGTACTATTAGTAAAATATCAAAATAATATCTTTATCTTTAACTTTTCGACCTCTACAGTTTTTTTCTATATTTTTTAATTTAACCTTTTGTGTCCCACTGCAAATCTTCCACCTATCTCGATCTTTAACGATTTCCCACCAATCCTTCCCTTGACCATCAAGATCGTCTCGGTAGCGTCTCTTTGGCCGTCCGTTTACAGTTTTACTATAGTATAAATGTATTTACAGGTATGAAAATGATAACACAGCGGCGCGTTTCACGGAGCAACAGCTCGCTGAGATTAGGAAGTCGACGCTGTCTAAGATGATGTGCGATAACTTCGATATCGCCGGCGATATCCAGAGGGCTGCCTTCGATCTACCCAGCAACTTCCTGTAAGTAACCCAACCCCACAAACGTTACATGAAATTAGTATAAGTGTCAGCGCACAGTGGTGCTTGCCACGGATTATAATAAAAAAATATATAAAAGTAACGGCCGAATATTCAAACGCAACTTAAATTTAATCACGTCTCAAGTGACGAATTTTTGACAGACTTTCATTGCAAACCGTTAAAAAATCGCGATTTGAGACGTGATTAAATTTAAGTTCCGTTTAAGTATTCGGGCGTAAGTCTGAAGTTCTTGTGAAATAAAAAAAATTAAAACAAAAAATAAAGATGTTTAAAAAAATTACATTAGTTTGTAAGACAAATTCAGTCAGTTAGCATAGTATGGACATATCATGTAAAGAGAAGAATATCATCTAACGAGAAGAGTGTTAGATATGAGTGTGGATACGAGTAGAGGTAGGTCAAAAAAAGGATGGACGAATTGTCTGAGAGATGATATGGGTAAGAAAAGAGTGACTACAGAGATGGCGGATGATAGAGGAAAATGGAGTAAAAAACCTGTTTGTGTCGACTCCACGCAATGTGGGATAAGGGCAGGAAAATGATGATTTCCGGAACGTTACAACTTCAAGTAGATATCATAGACAAAGTTTCAAGACAAGAGTGAACAAGTGGATTATAGCTTCACCTGTGTGTTTCACCTTAGGCTGCATCGACACTTTTCATCAGGTTTATTGGCAGTAAAATGCTTAGCTATCCAACAATAAAAAAAGTTTTTCCCTGAAAGAGTGTTTTTACGTGCATATTTTTTAATGCTTCTTTGTTATGTTTTTTAAATGTTGTATTTCTTAAATGTTAGTTTGGACAGTAAGAAGGCATTATCATCATCATCATCAACAGCCTGTAGAAGTTATTAATGTATGATCGGTTGTTTCAGAAATCCTCGCGTCCCGTGCAGTTCGCTACCCCAGATAGACTTATCCGCGTGGCGGGAGAGTTCCGCGCAAGGTTGCCTGATCGCCGGCCGGTCGGTCTCCGTCGGAGACTCAGCCTTTCCTTCCCCATGCACCTCCTGCATATGTACCAACGAGGGGGTAAGTTCACTATTTATCACTAGCAAAATACTCACGACTTCGCCTGATAGTTTGAATAAAGATTACAATTAGATTAGATTTAATGAGACAATGAGATTAGATTTGACAGCCGTCATAGCTCAATTCATAGTAGCCCTGCCTTCTGCAATGTACTTAACCACTTAACATCAGGTAGGCCATCTGCTTGTTACATCAGCAAGTTGAATAAAAAAAACTACGAGGCAATGCTATGCAATGGTAACCACTTAACATCAGGTAGGCCATCTGCTTGTTACATCAGCAAGTTGAATAAAAAAAACTACGAGGCAATGTTAAGTTATAGGCGATGGTAACCACTTAACATCAGGTGAGCCATATGCTAGTTGCATCAGCAAGTTTTATAAAAAAGCTTTGTTATAGCTGATGGTAACCACTTGACATCAGGTGGGTCTTAGGCTTGTTTCATCAGCAAGTCTTTTAAAGAAAACTTCCTGACTGATAGTTGTATGTTCTCTTTCAGGCTCAATGCGCATCTCTGCGTATAACAGACTGTGCGCAGCTACTGCGCGAGTGGCCACGTGACGCGATCCTGCGCGATGACGTATGTACCGCGCAGTGTGGAGCGCCCGCCGCCGCCTCCCGCACCCCGCGCAGACCCCCCCTTAACTTCAAGTTCCCTGACCTCAGTCCTTTCATAGCCAAGTGAGACTTGCGACAATACCTCATACATAGAACGTTGTACATACCTGTAGAGATACAAAATAAACGGTTTTTGTTTTGTGGACGGGATTTCCCTTCTACGTGAAACGGCTAGTTTTTGTTTTGTGACTGCGCAATGTAAATTCAAGTTTTCCGACCAGGACTCTTCAAAACAGAGTGGAATTCGCGATCGCCTACTACTAATAAAAACGGTGTAACTGCAAAATAGTTAAAGTACGCAATGTTTTAATTTGAAACTTTCTGTCAATCTAAAGACGAAATTTGGAAAACTCTTTTAGTGTTACGTCGAGTTTATTAAAAATGTTGTAGAGCGGTGATTGAAATTCAGGCAGACACGGCTAGACACAACGTTGAAACTTGTCGCTAAAGTTAAAGCCACTTTTACACTAGGTACAAATGACTCATACAATAATGGCATACAGTCAAATACAAAGAACGTTTATCGCAAAATTTTGCCAGTTAATAGTCGTACAGAATTTCCGATAAGACATGCTTATTAGACATGCTTATGCCCAGTTATTCGAAAACAACATAATATCTACATTAAGAGATGCAAAATCATTGATAGACAACGTTTTATGTAGGTATGTCATGTGAATACTCCGCCGCAAAGTATTCCAAGTGAATTGAGGGTCAAGCACGGACAAATTTGTCATATTTAACGTACACGTATCGTACGGTACGATAGTGTAACTAGGTAACACTCCACACTCGAGTTATCGATGCCACGCTATGTGCTTTAAATGTCAATGTAGGTACGCTTACGCCACAAATGTCAAATTTATTCGCGCTGGACTCTGAGCAAAGTGTAGGACGCTACACACTGAAGCCGGTTGACATTTCAAAAACTGACGTTGGAAATTCCAGTGTTTCCGAATGTTAAAAATCTTCCTAGCTTTCATGATCTGAAATGTTTGACAAATGTCACAGCTTATCTTGGGATAACTTATGAAAACTCATGGGGAATCCAACCTGGGGATCAAAGTCGTGAAGCTATTTCTTTTTCTTTTTTACTATAAATCCTTATGTCACTTGGTAGGTTCAGTGTACAGCGTCCTTTAAGTGAAAGTGATAGACTGAGAACAAGTTGGCAGATTAATTTATTGGAAAGATTCAGTGTATTAAAAGTATCCGCGTAAAACCAAAATTAAGGTCTTTATATCGAATGTGTGTATTTAGTAACAATTTTGTATTTTACCTTTTGGAGCAAAAGGACGCAGGATTTTGTATTATTCCTGGTACTTAGAAATACGTGGGTTACAAAAGTTTAACACAGTTATGTATCTCTAATTATCTATGTGATTAATGTAATCCTAAGGTTTAAATATTTATAAGTTGTATTAAACTTATACAATTTTTGATTGCTAGGAGGCTTAGCACGAACAGTTTTGACATTTGTGGCGTGAACGTGCCTATTTCTGCCGCCAAGTAACTTGCTATGAACCACATAAATCACGCCACATAAATCAAATTTATTTGTGCTAACCTCTCAATTTACAACCTAGAACCAGTGTGTAACTAAGTTTTTTTTCATAAAGTAGGTAAGTATACCCAATGTCTGACAACCGCATAACTCCCAATGACATAGTCGAACGCTTCTTAGCGTAGGTATGGCCCTAGATAATCGCGTCAAGATAATATGAACAGCATTTTCAAGTCAATGTAATTATTAGCAAGTAAAATACTCTATGTAGTAGTTTATTGTTAGTTAATACATGCTTTGATGAACTACACTACGGATAACTCACTATGCATATTGGCCGTGGCCTACATATAAGTTTCTCAAGGTAAAAACTTGTGAAACCGACTTCAACTAGTGCTTGAATTTCCAGTTATTTGGATTTAAAAAATTTAATGATTTTTTTATGGGACCAATCTGAAGGTGGATTATTCAAACAAAAAATTAACAAATCAGAGTTCTGAGGATATGAATGTCCTCCTTTGAAAATACATCAATACGAGGCGTTGCAATAATTTTTTAATGACTGTGTGTCTAACTGATTAGTCCACTGACCAGTACGTCTATCACATTGCTCCTCACAACTAGAGCGGAGTAACAATCAATGTGTGTAAAGTCACCATGGACTAGTATTAACAATACAAAGTACCGTTTTCGGTTGTGATTATCAAGTCGACGTCTAGGTAAAATGTGCCACTTTTATAGTGCCTTATTATATCGGCGTGCGATATCCTTAGTATAATTTATCAAAGGTTACATGTGATTAAAGTATAGAAATAAGGAAGGTATTTCTAAGAATAAGCAATGGTGATTTTTCGATGTACTTTATCAATGGGTATATTACTCAATTAATGTTACTTTATAAATAGGCAAAAATGTTCAAGTAATTTTAAGCATAAATGGCCATCTTTAGCTTTAACCGATATGCGAACAAATTAAATTTTTTTCATCTTGTTTCAAATGTTACCAATTCAAAAATAGCTCAGTTTAATTACCAAGAATGTTACCATTACCAGAATACTACCCGCTATGCATAATTATATTTTAGATAGGTATCAATAAGATATTTCACTGCCTAGGACTAAAATAGTTTTTGTAAATTATTCTGTAAATGTTGCTGTATTGCAATGTTCGTAGATATATTTCTTAGTTTTTTAAATACGAATCTCACCTGTAAAGAAATCAATAAAGAAAATGATTTGCGTTACAATTTACCACGTTGTTTTATTAGTAAATTAATAATTACAGACTTTTCGCTTACTTTCATAAGCTATGCAGAATATGTATCATGTTCACAAAGATTTTATATCATCCCAAAAATTATTTCCTTGAGAAGTTGGTTATCGCATCCGCAATTAATATTTTAAAATACCATAGCTCATCAAATTATATTTTTATAAATACGTAGATACTAGGTATGTACTTATTGGTATTTAGTACCTGATCCTATGATTAGCATACCTACAACACATTACACGATATTACTCCCAGACAAACAGAAATATCTGTGTTCATCGCACATAGCAATAAATAGATATTGAAAAACATTCACACAGCGCCCTCTAGCCTAAACTATATGTTTGACCTCAGTGGGAATCGAATCTACGGGATAAGCACAGGAACCCTGTTATCTCTGACATTGATATTCAACGACAAGAGAAAAGAGGGGGGTTCAAATCCCACTCTGGGAATAACTTTTCGGATATATTTTAAAGATAAGAATGTTTAGAGAATTCGGGATAAATAAAAAACATCAAGCAATATTTACAAATCAGTTTAATTTGTTGCATATCAAGTCCATTAGTTCCGTTTCGTTACAATAAATTATATCTATCTATAATGTTATCTCAAGTATAAAAAATTTGGTGTTGCAGTAAAAAAAAACAACACAAAACACAGATTTAAACGTTTGAATATATAATTATAACATGTAATGATAGTCTTGATTTCATAAGTTAGGCTAGTCCCTCTCATTATGTTCATTTTACACTTGGCCTGGTGGGAAATACATTGCACTGTCTTACAACCACTGCGGCCAATTTAGCACTCACTACCACCCGTACTCCTGGAACAAAAATGGAGAATCTGTACGTAGAACCTGCATTATGTCGTTAGGTCTCATGAAGGAAATACCGACACTAATAGTCAGTCCACATTGATTCAGTGACGTGTAGCTATCGTAGAGCTAGGTGGTGCAGTGCACCAGAGCCCCAGAGCTCAGGGGGCCTTTGTATAATTTTTTTTATACAAATAGCTGATGGCCCACCTGATGTTAAGTGGTGACCATCGCCTATAACAAAGTATTGCCTTGTAGGACGCGCTCGTTAGGAACGTGCCTTACGTTACAATGCTTAGCGTCCATCAAGCTGAGGCATACAGGTGTTAAGCCTCATGTGCCTGTAATTTCACTAGCACCCACACCCCACACCCTTAAAACTGGAACACAGCAAGCTGTTTGGAGGCTGAAATAGGCATGGTGGTAGTATTTCCACGGCCGAGTTCTTCACAAAGAGCTCTTCTACTACATCCTATCCTATTAATATTATAAACGCAAACGCTATTTTATGCCGTATACCCTCTATTAACGCCATCTGTTGGCGACGCCGAGTACTACTTCAGTTATTTTATAATGACTACAATCATCAGTACTTATGTACTAGCGCCACCGTGCATCTTTATTTTTACCTTTGTAAAAATATTTACCGCCCAACGAAGTGGGCACGTGTCAGCTAGTACTATATGTAGTTGTGTATGTTACCTGTCGCGAGGAGGAGGCTGTGTGTCAGTTTGCTGCGACCTCCTTGAAGCCGTTGGTGAGAGGTGTGTGCTCATTGGAGCGCCGCCACAGGCCGTACGCGCGGCCTGGCGTGCCTTGCCATAGCCGCACCGTGCCGTCCTCAGACCCCGTGGCGTACAGCTCTCCGTCTGGAGACCAGCGCACGCAGTGGATTGGCCCGAAGTGACCCTTGTTTGACTCTGCAAATTAATTAATTTAAAACAGGCTAACCCGATCGTGAATTCGCTAACGTTTTTCATACAAACTTCATCACTTTTTTACACACGCTTTAGGGATGATAGCTCAATTAAACCCGTATTATGCATTAAGTAGGAATATAAGCTAACTCATTCCGCAAATCTCATCAACATTCATTCAGTAGATTTTGCGTGATGCGTGTACAAACAAACAAACAAATATTTAATTTTTGTTGATTTCGTCTTTTTACCTTTTTTTAAGTAGGTAATAAGCAAGATTTTAGAAAAATGTATCTAATATACAGACTGTTCGACCTAGATGCATAAATAGATGATGTGTTACTTATAGGTAAGAGAACCGGTGGTCTAGTGGTAGTGACCCCGCCTTCTGATTTTAAGGTTGTGGGTTCGAATCTAGCCATGCCTAATGAATTTTGTGTTCGAGAAATTTATGTGCACAAAGCTCCCAAACGATGCAGGAAACATCGTGAGGAGGAAATTAGTTAGTATTCTAGCAGCAACGATGGACTTACAACCTGACACGTGTAGAATACCAACTACTGCTAAATGTGAGTATGCGCCACATGTAATATCTGGACGTACCGCTGACTAACCATCTTAGACATAAAAAACTTAGTGAGGTACTGAGATATGAAGGGATTATCAACAGTGCTTGGGGTTTAAAGTCGTGATGCAATTTTTTTTTCTTACTCGTGCATTGTGGTTGTCGAAAATGTTATTTATGCTAAATGTTATTCAGATACATACCCTACCCAATACCCCTACCCTCTGTCTACCCTATGTCCAATGGGGGTAGTAAAGGTACGTTCTCAAGGAATTCTGATAGGATACTAGGTACCAAGAGATCTAAGTAGATAGCTACCATGACGCAACTCTATGTTTTTTTGTTCTTCGTAAATCACCTGAATCTATGCTTAGCGAGACTTGTTTGTTGCTCACTACAAGGTGTAAAACCAAGAATAGCTAGGTTTAAAGACTTTATTTCTCACAAGAACACTTATAGTGAGATACAAATTTAAAAATAATTATTTAATTTATGTGGCTAGTGCCAGAGCAGAGAGTGCTTAGATACACAGCTGAGAAAATTACATACCGAGTTCAGTCCCAGTGTTGTAGTCAAACTTGTAGACTTTGAGGTCGTCTCCGCCGCACACGAAGGTCGCGCGGGAAGGCGCCAGCGACGCTGAGTAGCACTTCGTCGGCACCTGGAAGGAACGCATCAGACGGATTGTGTCCGACGAGTAGAACGATACGTTTGTACCTGGAAATAAAACATATTAAAGAAATACGTTTTTCATTTTGTCACCCCTTTTAAGGGTTGAATTTCTTGTTTAGTAGGTACCTACCCCATATGCACAAAACAAAAATACACTTACAAGTATTTAAGTTAAAGCTGTGCTGTCTATATGTTAGATGACATTAACAATACTTTTTGTCATTTAAAAATTGTCTGTTTAATGACGGACAGGTACTATAAAGAAAAAAGAAGAAGAAGTTATGCGAAAACGTACCATTAGTGAGTACGGGTTACATTAACTTAAAATAAATAAACAAATATTTGTGGACCTTTTTACACAATATTATTTAGGCCCAAACTAAGGATAGCTTGTACTATGGGAACCAGATAACTAATAGAATACTTATGCTTTTTTTGTGTAAATACATACACATTATATTGTTTTTGGTGGGATCGAACCCATCACTTACAGCGTAGAAGGTAGGGCTACTACTACTGAACTGAGCTATGACGGCTGACATTTCATGGAGAATCCACAAGAAATCGCAGATTCGACACAAATTTTGATTGATTTATCAGTATTTTAACAGTCACTTGGTTGTACTATGGGAACCAAATGACTTAGGTTGGGGCTAGATGTTGTGTAAAACATTAAGCAGATTATCCCACCTGATGATGTAACTCTGCCTTTAGATATTATCTCTGTCACAATTTTGACTCTATTGCGTTCCATATAAAAATTGAAGAGAAATAAGGAGGGGCGTGCGCTTACCATGTGTTACAGTAATCATGGCCCCATCCCTCGACAGTTCTAAACTATTTGGTATCGTAGGGAACTCCACTTTGTGTATTTCCTGAAAATGTAAATTTTAATTATTATATGACTAAGCAGTGTCGAAGTACCTTTAAGATAAATACTTTTATTTTTAAGGATAATATGATTTTTTGATCCATTGAGACCACTTTCTCACTTTGAACATCACAAACATAATTTTTAGTTTACTAGATGCACCGGTGGTCTAGTGGGAGTGACTCCGACTTCTGACCCTGAGGTCGTGGGTTCGAATCCGGTCGTGCACCAACTTTTCTGTTTGATAAAATTATGTGCACAATGCCAGTGCTCTCAAACGGTGAAGGAAAACATCGTGAGTCCTCACACTTTATCCTCTAACTGGTCTCCATCGGGGACGAACGGGAATAAAAAATGGCGACGAACGGTACTGAGGACAAAATGTGGGACGAGCGGGAATAACCCGATCGGTGCACCCTGAAAATTTGTGGTATGGTAAAGATTACCTGTCCGCTATTCCTGTCGAAGATGCGCATAGTGAGGTCGTCGCTCACGCTGGCGATGCGAAAGTTATGCAGGAACACAGCGTGACGTATACTGCTCATGTGCGCCGGAAACTTTTCTATCGCTGGAATATACAAAAGCTGTTATTCCGAGTAGAGCGAGAAAAACTCCATGACTACCTATAGTATCTTTATTACTTTATCATTCTTTATTTATATATAGTTATTGGTCAACAACAAAAAATATTAAATGCAAAAATGGGTACCTTTTTATTCCTTTTTTAATGCTACTTACTGCTGGTGGAAAAAGCACATGGCTTCATGTGCTTTTTGTTGTTCAATTTCCAAATATTTTTTAACATTGGTTGATTTATTATTAAAAAAAATTCTAGACTTTTTTGACTAGAACTTGTAATATACAGGGTGTAACATTTTTAGACCGATCAGTATGGGAAAGTCTGAAACTATCAAGACATACGAAGATCTATTCTTAGGAACCAAGTCATCGATTTTAGTAAAAAGAAAAACTGCATGCATACATTAAAAAAAATATGTACCCAGCTCGGGAATCGAACCCAGATGTTATGGAAAATAAAAGTAATACTATTTTTATTTAGATATCGATTGTGTATGTCTTAAGCAGTAAATGTTTCTCTGAAACATGATGTCTAAAATTAATGAAATGCATTGTTTTAATATCCTTTAATTCATGTTAGTAGGTGTTCAAAATTACTACCATTTTTTTCATTAC
This sequence comes from Electrophaes corylata, assembly GCA_947095575.1. NCBI lineage: Eukaryota > Metazoa > Arthropoda > Insecta > Lepidoptera > Geometridae > Electrophaes > Electrophaes corylata. The sequence continues at coordinate 7,333,176 of OX352711.1, read as the reverse complement.
AACATTCAACTCGTTTATGCAACGGTCTTACTATTGCATTGGTACGAAGTTCACAGGGTCATCTAGTAAGGAATAAAAATGCCAGGCTTAAACAACTGAGTAATGCGGTTTTGTGGAAGTTCTAAGAATCTAGGGGGCCTAGTGACGACAGGTCCCTCTAGTATGTCCAGTTTATTGCATATTTATTTAGTGTAATACTTACCAACAGGAGATAAAAATACCGCCCACTGGATTGTAAGCTTACGAGAGCCACTACTAGGGCGATTTGTTTTAAACTCACCTCCAGCATCCGTTCTGTTGAGATCGAACACACGGATCAGTTTCTCATTGCTGGCCGTCAGTAGCATAGTGTCGTCATGGTTGAAGTTAACACTCTTCACTATGTGCTCGTGGTCGAATGTATGGACAACTTCCCCGTACCGCGCGTCCCATAGTTTTGCTAAAAATAAGGTGTTTAATGAAATGTAAAGGACGAATAACGTCTGAGGAAATCAGAGGCAAAGTGGAATTCTCGAAATTCGCTGTGCTAGTTTAGGGGTTCCTAAACGGGCACAGCGAGAGTTGTAGTAAGTAATAAAAATAACTTCACGCAGACGAAGTAGCGTGCGTTTCGCTAGTATAGTATAAATTTAAGTAAAAATAGTGTTTAGACGTCGCTTGCTGTGACATATACTTGTCTAGTATCAGGTTTCCGGTGAACTTCCTGAACACGATATCTTCCGGCCAAAACCCGCTATTCATGCATGTCGACAACCGATCAGTACTTTAGGAATTGAAATTCAGTAATGGTCATACATACCTGAGAAATCCGCTGCACCACTGGCGGCCAGATTGGCATTCTGTGACAATGTGACTCCCCACACGGCACCTTTGTGACCCTCGAAAGTCCCAATCCAGTCGCCCGTTTCACCTTGTCGTAACATTGGCTTACCATCTAAAATAGAACATTAAGGCTATATTTGGAAGAAAAATTATTTCGACTTAACATATAGACCGTAAGTACTAATAAATTAACTCTCGTTTCTAGAAAAGCGCCCATGAATCGGACAACGAAGCATCGGACGCTCCCTCACCCTATGACTTTATCGAGATAGCGGGAATTCGGTGGATAGGGAAGGCTTAAAATAGTTTTTCCTAGAAAAAAATTGGGAAAGACTATCAGTGGTTTCAGATTAATTTGTGCTGATACTACTATGAATAGGTAGGTACCCAACCCACCCATACCCAATACCATTTGTCGTAGTATACCCAATGCATAGTAGATATCTTTACAGATCACTTGAAACAATCCTTAAGGTGGATCGACTAACCAATATTATAATTAGCTAGTTGAAGGTGTAACATGGGGTAGCAGCACCCACGGACAGTGAAGTTGCCTGCCCAGTTACATGTGCATAGCATTATATTTATCTAGAGGCACATGCCTGTCATTTGTTGGCAAGCTTTATTTTAAATCTAAAAACATTAGATTACATTTTTGTTCACAGTGGGCACAGTGGGCACAGTGTGTTATAAAATAATAACGCTTACAGCGATAAGACCGCCCATTGTAATTCACTAAGCTTAAGAACTTGTATATTATTATAGTATGTAATTTTTTTTTTTGTTCGTTGTGGTGTACAATAAAGAGTTTTCTATCTATCTATCTAACGCAACTAGGCCAATGACATTGAATTGTGTAATACATTATAGTTGTAATTTTAACAATTTATAGAAAACCCACTTTCAAAAGTATTTAACTGCAAAGGTTCTAGACACAATTAATAATAAATATTTCACAGACATTTCACACACCACCATCTAGACCCAAACTAAGCTAAGCTTGTACTATGAGAATTAGATGACTGAATGTCCTGAATTTAGAATATATACAAAAGGTACTTCTTTTTTAAATACATAGTTTTATACAAAGAGATAAATATTTAACATAAAATTGGGTTTTTAGTGTCTTTTAAACAAATACACAGCAAACCAGTCTGTGTAAAATACCTGTTTAAAAATTAATTATGCATAAATAATTTCGCTTAAAAAAGCACTGCACTTATCTACATACTTCTAAGGCATTTGACATTGAAATCTAATAAGTTTCCTATTATGGAATATTCGTTCTGTCAACACATGTCCTATCAAGACACATTTTATCAACTTATTTGCAGTAAGTAATAAATTATTAATTTAAATAGGTGGTTGATTTAATTAATTATAAGCATACTAATAATCAACTAAAATTGTGTTAGTATAAACAATTTTGTTTACGTAAAACTGATTCTGTGTGTGTGTGTTCTGTGTTCTGTGTTGTTGACACTGAATTTAATTAATATAACTAAAAAATCCAAAAAATCTAGAGATTTGCAGTACAGTATTTTAGCTCAACTATTACTTGCATATTTTGTAACTTCTTATAAAAAATCAAGCCATCCCCAAAAGTTTACAAAAAGTTTACAAGTTTAAATTTAGAATATCAGTGTATTATTTAGAAGCTTACACTACTCCCTACTGAATGATGCCATTTGTTTCAGTCTATCTCTAGATACCTATGTAACTATGTAATCAAAACATAACATTAGAGGTAACTCAATTTATTTAATGAGAAGTATATTTGTAATAGATATAATTTCTTTTGTAAATACTAAAGGCAGATACTTTATTTTCAAATAATATAAAAGTTCTAAACACTTTAAGTGTAGGTAGGTACCTACTTAAAGTTGGTATTGATTATTACCATACTTAATAAGCAAAATCAAGTTCAATCAGGAACTAAATTCTAAGATAAAATGATAATAATGTTGTTTAAACTGAGAACCAGTAACATTCAATGAAGGTTATCACAATCTTTAATCAAATGTGTCCAATAGTTGCAATAACCAATTAACTTCCCATAGCAAACAATAAAAGGAAGTCAGTGTATCATTACTGGCTATAACATAATTTCCTTATTAGGGCCACATAATGAAAGTAACTTATTGACATGTTTTATCAACAATAATGTCAAGTGCCTGAGGTACTTAGCAAACCTTGATCAGGTACAAGGTAATCAACAATGGGTGAAATGTCAACAAGCAACAGGAACACAGTTTAATTCACAATTCCATGAACACAAAGGCGTGGAAGTTGCGTATCATGCGACAGCGACGTGGATAAAAGCACGATACGAGAGCCAAGGCGAACCAGCGCCGAGGAAACATACGAGCGGATATTCAAGGTGCTTCCTGCATGTCCGGAAAGAGAAGGTCACCACATGAACAGAATGCACGCCGGTCGTGCGGACAACATAGAGAAAAGTGAAGGCCTTCGCGGACGCGCAACATCTGCCAATGAATAACCACAGAAAAACACATAAACACACTTGAAAGTCTTCCACCTACAACTAGGCCAAGGCGAAAGGGCACCCCCGGCCACGAATTAGTCACCAGAACTTACCTTTGCAGGCCGAAATCAAATAATATCCATCCTTCGTAACGTCACTAAAATCCAAATGCACCACTGGTCTGGTATGGCCACCGCATGTGAGAGGAACTTGCTTCAAAGTTGTCATTTTGTTACAAATTAAAATTAAATGTTGTACTTTTCGAAAATAAAACTAATAAATCTTTGATAAAACTAAAAATTAACCTAATGAGTCTGATCGTACTGGATGTTGACAATCGACTGACATGATGAAAGAAATAAATAGAAATCTGTCAAATTTTGAAAATTATACCGAGAAGCGGTGTTGCAGGCGCACGCACAAAAATAAATACCACTAAACGAACGGCAAATTAAGGTGCACGTGCACAACCAAGCGTGTGAGTCCCAGCCCAACAGGCGACGGACGACGGCCGGTGGCCACAGCCGGCAGCGGCGCAGCGCGGTGCGGCAGCGCAGCCTTCGTTTGCTCTCGGTTGGTAGGTTTGTATAAAGACTACTATGAATGATGCTAGCGCATGGTTTGTAACTGATACTTATGTAAGTATAACAGCCGGTGGTTCGTTTAGTTGTTGTTAACCAATTTATTTATGTTTTAAATTTTACGTTTAATAAGTGGTTATACCATCACTGTAAACAGGTAAGCACTATCCTTTACCTACTGTTTCATGGTGTAAAAATAGAATACTACGTAGGATGATGTTTCTCTTGTATAATAACTACTATTGTGGTATGTTTCATGAAAGCTGGCTGCACAATGCTAAAACATAAAATCAAAATCATTATTTTCTACCATAGATACAAAATAATAAAGGTGATCGTGGGTGGGTCCATAGAATAAGAAACTTTAGTCCATATTCTTTGGGTGGGTCACAGTCATGTGGGGAAGCGGGGGGAGTAGGTATCGAGTTCCACGAGTTCCAGGTGTCAAGCTCATTCACCCGGCCCGGTCTCAGTCATGAATTCCTACCTGCTTATCCCACGGCGGCTGTGCTTTACTACGTCGTTACCATGGTCGTACAATAACTAGACACCGACCGAATCGGTAGTACCTATTCGTTTCTTCGTGCGTGGCGTTATTTTCACGTCAACCAAGAACAAAAGTTTAAAATATCTACTTTATAAAGGAAATCTAATCTACAAGCGGAATAATGGACTTCTTCTCATCAATACCGACTCACATTGACTATGTTGGTCAAGCTAAAGCCGAAAAACTGTACAGAGCAATCATTACTTTGTTCAGCATCGTCGGATTTGTTTGGGGCTATATTGTGCAGCAATTCTCCCAATCTGTATACATTCTTGGAGCTGGTTTCCTCTTAGCTGCGGTCATCACCGTCCCCCCATGGCCACTGTACCGCCGGAATCCCTTGAACTGGCAAAACCCGAAAAGTACTGACGAAAAACCATCTAGCAAGAAAGGAAAGAAGTAGCATTTTTGGAGCTAAAATGTGATGTGATTCTCAAACTAAATAGACTTTAAGACTAGCATTTACTTTATCATTGCGAATAATAAATGTTTGAAGTTTTATCTCCTAACTTTTAGAGTTGACCAGTTAGTACCTATTTCTCTTCTCAAAACCAAAAGCTTTCTGGAACACCAAGTTAACCATCATGTACGATTGCGTCCACTAGTGAGCGTAAGTTTGTAGAATTCTATTTTTTTGAGATAAGCAACAAGCAGATGTCCCACTAGAGTTGTGGTAACAATCATTGCAAAGCTTTGTCTTGCAGGTAACATTTGCTAGCAACATGCCTTATTATGTACTGCTCTGCATCTAGCAAATCAAATCAAGTATATTTATTGCGCTCATGTTGTGTACATCATCAACCTGAGGCACATAACATAAGCCTCACATCCTGTAATCTGATTGCTAGTGGTTATAACAGTGCTTCCATGCTTTATAGGACAAACAAAGCTGTTGGTTCCGGCTCTAGCAATTGGTCAGACACTATTAAAGAAAATATTTCCTATTAAGAATCTTTAATAAAAATACTAGTTCCAATATCAGAACCTTTATTTACTGAATAGAAAACAATACATTTGCAGGTAGGAACAGCTATGATAACAATACAGTGTACCCTAACTCAGAGACTATTTGTAAAAATTCAGCAGAAGTAACATGGGTCACCAGCTTGCATAATCTACTGGTGCTAACAAACTCATCTTGCAAGTGTCAAATATGACAGTTTTTCCATGGAACATCTGTCATATTTGAAACTTGCAACAAAAGTTTGTTAGCAACAACACTTACACAATCACCCCTCAGGACAGAATAGGAATACTGGTTTTACTGGTGTAGTACAACATTTTTTTAATCTACATACCTAAAACTGTCCCATAAAATAAGTTTACAAGCAAACATTGGGCATATCTGTGACAGAAGTAGGTACTGTGTTCTAAGTTCTAACTTTAGTCCATATTCTATGGATCTAATATCCAAGTAGTACCTATTTTACCAGTTCTTTACATTCCTTTGCAAGGGTTACATCATGCTTATTCTAAAGTTGAGCAAACCAAAAGGTTTGGTAAGCTTAGTAACATTGTAATACTTGTATCACTGGACTAGAACCATAACAATAATAAAAAAAAGCCATAATAATAAACAAAATGCATTAGCTTATAAGTACAATGTATCAGAATTTAAAAAATATGAGTTCGTCAAAATTATTATTAAAAAAATTCAGCAATAATTATTTAAAGAGGTTTTATATACAACCAGTTTGGTTTCTTGTGCATTTTACTATTATGATAAAATGCACTTTCATAGCAGAAGAAGATAAAAGTCTGCCTGCACGCTTAGGAACTAAAAAATATATTATGCTACCTAATATTTTGGTTTCTTATAATAAACAATAGCAACAAATATGACACAAGATATTTATTTATAGCTAGTTAAAGAGAGTTATGAACTGTCTTGTCTATAAGGGAACTGGTTCACTATACACGTTCAGAACAATACTTTACGTCATTGATAGATAGATAGATAACTCTATAGTTATTACAACCACAACAAAGTACACACGTAAACAATGCAGTAATACATTATGTGTCGGTAATATTCTATAGCAGTGCTTCTTAACCTTACAAGGCCTTACTTATAAAAATCTGTCAAGAGATAAACAATGATTTAACTATTGCCATCTCTTATCAATGAGTAATGAGAAACAGTGACTAGAGACTTTTTAAGCAATATTTAAATATCATTTAAAAGTAACCCGTATAGCGACATACAAAATATACTTTAGCATATAAAAGCGGTTTAGAGTTGCGGGCACACACACTATTCGATTTAATCTGTTACAATCAACGACATATGAGAATTGCCGTTCGAAAAATATTATGACAATATACAGAGTGTTCGCAGACCTTGTGACAACAGCATAATTTATCAGTCCAGTAAGAAATACAATAATTTAAGACTAATATACTTTACCGGTTCATTGGAGTGGATGAGTGAGCTTTGAGATAAACAAGAAGGTAAGATGGATGTGATATCATCCTTAGAAGAAACCTGTGCCTTAAAAAATGATCTTATTAGCTGATCATTATTTTATTCCTCATTATCTAACTTAAATATAAATTCGAGTAGAACAGGTATACACTACAGCAATAAATAAAAAACAGTCTGTTCAATAGCAATAAAATTTTAGCAATAGCAATGCAGTTGGCAGAGGTTACCTAAACTGCAATAAATATGCAAAAAGTGCACCCATACTATAAAACACGAACACCCTGTATAATCTATAAGAATTCTTGTCCTGACTGACTGCTATAATAACCTACACCCTAAACCACTGGTTGTAGACTTGAAATTTTCAGGGTTAATATTGTCTCGGTGCGTGGGGGTGTACTCAAAACTATCTCTGGAGAGGTGCAGGGGGGGTTTTAAATTTGTATGAAATAGCTTCGCGCAGATGAAGCCGCGCGTATTCAGTAAAAACGGGCTTGCACGAGTCAAGTACTCGTGTTTTTATTCATTAAAATTTAGTTTCTCTTTAAGATTTTTGAACACAGTAAATATTTTACTTTCGTCACAGCTACCAGCATTTGACTCTTCGGGGAGAGCGTCAGCGCCAAGTCCAGAGTCATTTGTTCCGTTTCCTTCACAATTATTTTCACTATTTTTATTACCATTGTTAATTTTGCTATCCTCGTCGCTTTTATTGATTTTCTCACTTGTACCCTCGACATTCTTACTTGTACCCTGCGCATTCTTACTTGTACCCTGCGCATTCTTGCTTGTACCTTCTTCATTGTTATTTTCACCCTCACTGTCTACATCTGTCTTCTCTTTAGAGTCAACAGTATGTTTATCATCAGTAGTATTCTCACTAGTATCTTCACGAGACTTCTTTCTGTTTCTCTTGTTTATTAGATTTCCAACGTGTTCTCTCGTGCCGCTTATAATTTGCCCAAAGTATTTCCATTTCCGTGCAGTAGTTCTACGATTCTTCTTTCGTTTGTTTTTTTCATTTGCGTCGTTATTTTCACACGGTTCTGTTTGCATACATATGAAATATGCCATTATATTACTTCCATCTATTAACTGCTGAAGTGTGATAGCACAAAAAACGACAGTCAGGGCGTGATTGGCTATCCCCAGATAAAATGGACCAAAAACTATTACAAATAATCCAACTATGTAGATACATGTTGATAGATGAGCATAGTTTTCCCTGCAAGAAATCAATTAATATTAAAAAAACAGTTCAACGCAAATTTATTTGCCACTAAATTATTTACAGAGAGATGGGGGAGCGACCCCGCTTTCTGAACCTAAGGGCGTGGGTTTGAATCCGGTTGTGCACCACTAGATCTATGTACTGCAAAACGTGTTTATGTGCCTAATTGTTTGGACATACCTCTGACATAGACGTCAAAGAGTTTTTAGTTGAAAAAATTAAATATATATACTTACAAGTAATCTTTGGGACCATCTAATTGCCATATGTAGCCAGAGCAAATCGACAATAGTAACCCCGCAGTAAACGACGGATCCGAGTATAGTTTTGATTCGTATCTATAATAATAATTAAGTTTAAAAAACTTGTGAAACAGAACCCATCATCATCAGCAGCCTGTAGAAGTCCACTGCTGGTCAGAACCCTACTACAAATAAACTCGGTGTAACCACTGTGTTTCGTCTCTTTCGAACTTCCTGTCAATGCAAAAGAGAAACGATGTAACTACGTATATCATGGTTACGCGCGCCGAGTTTATTAGTACCAGGGTTAACCTTATACACGGACGGCAATTTTTTGGATGGATTTTTCCAGCTATTTTCAAATTACAACTGATTTCAATAAAATGAGACCCCGCGGGAGTGTACCCATTAAAAAAATATTTTAAAATTGATTCACAATTTAGGTTACTGAGAAATCGGTAAACGATACATTTTAAGTAAATAAAAAAAGTACTCACTTGAAATTCCTCGCCCAAGCTAAAAGCGTTGGTAGATTCACAAGCATCGACATTATCCAAAGCGAGAACATCATTACGTGGAAGTTTATATTACTGAACTCTTCATTTCTGGGCTTGCGCGGTGGTTTTTTCATCGACGACGGCGTGGGCTTACAACCTTCCTCTTCCAACTCTTTCAAGTTACGCCATTTTATCTCTTCACCATTTGCGTTCCTTTTTGTATTTCCAGATCTGTTGTAGCCAAGATATGAGACGAACGCTATAGCTAGTTGGTAGCACAAATCTTCTAAGTAATCTTGGAACATCTGTGAGAGCTGTAATTAAATTAAACACTTATTAAACAGGCATCACCTTTTTAGGGTTCCGTACCCAAAGGATAAAACGGGACCCCATTACTAGGTCACCAGGCTGTATCTCATGAATCGTGATAGTTAGAGAGTTGAAATTTTCGCAGATGATGTATTTCTGTTGCCGCTATAACAACAAATACTAAAAAACAGAATGAAATAAATATTTATGGGGGGCTCTCATACAACAAACGATTTTTTTTGCCGTTTTTATTCTTGACTTGTTTCTTGTTGTTGTTCTTGACAAGTATAATATAAAAATGTGTTTCGATCGCGAAAGCTTTGAAAATATGCACTACAATAGATTTTTTTTTAAGTTTCTTTAGATCTTGGTAGTCATCCTTATTACTATAGCAAGTTTAGCAACTGAGCTACAGTTGTTAGTGTGTCAAATAAAAGTACATTCTATTTATAGTTTACGACTTACCAAGTATGCATAGAACGCCGCGCCGATGGCTAAGGCTGCGGCTCCACACGACACAGGCACAGTTGCTACCATCACAGCACTCAATAAGATCGGTACTTTCCGCATCGCATAGGCCAATCGTTCACCTAGAGATCTGCCGCCACCCAGGAGCATCCTACAAAATAAGGTTATAATACCCTACTACCTATATAAACTCGTCGTAACCTCAAAATAGTTGCACTGTCTTTTGTCTCTTTCAATAACAATAATGCTGGACAATCCACACATCATCTAGCCCCAAGCTAAGCAGAGCTTGTGTTATGGGTACTAGATGACTGATATACTTAATACAATACATTACATACACAGATATTTTTTATTATACATAGAAAATACCCAGAACACAATAAATATAAATATTTGCAGATCGTACAAACATTTATCCCAAGGCGGTAATCACCCGCAACCTCCTGCGTCACAGGCGGACATTCGCCCGCCGCACCACTTCGGTCGTCGTATTGAATAGGCTCCGCAACTACTGGATCGATTTGGAAAATTCTTTCACCGTTAAGAAGCTACACTATGCCCGGGTAACATAGGCTGTATTATATTTTCAAAAGAATTAGGGATCCCTACTAAAACCCGTGCGAAGCCGGGACGCGCCGGTAGTAACCTACAGCAGAGCTACTAACAACTTAGCTGTGACGGCCACCGATGCGGTAAAATTGTACTTCATCATCATCATCATCAGCCTGTAGAAGTCCACTGCTGGACATAGGCCTCCCCCACACGTTTCCAGGAAGAAGGATTCTGAGCCCTTTCCATCCATCGACTTCCCTAAATTGTACTTACTTACCTAGATATAAATCGATAAATCTGCGAGGAAACTGCCAAAGCCCCCATGACTATCAGCATCCCTAAGCTCAGGAGTCCTACAGCCACCATGTAAATCAGGAATTCCACGCTTGATCTCAAGACACATGCAATTTCAATGTTGTGTAAACTCGAAAACTCATCAAGGTATGGAAAAAACCTGAAATAAAATGAAAGTGCAATTATTAAATTGTTTCACACAAACATTTCAGGAAAAAAACAGAAACAGCTTCAACTTAAATCCCCCGGCATGGTAAATATCTCCTCAGATCTCTTAGGGTTTTCCAAGCTGTACTAACACAAGATTATTTGTAGTGATTTAAGGATTTTGTTATTAAACTAGAGTAAATCGCGGGACTTTGCTCGCGTGTAGATATTTTCAAAACATACTTCAACCCCCGCATTGTTTTTAGGGGTTAGTAGCCCTTACGCGCTTAGACAAGTATACCATTAGTCGCGTTAAAATTTTCTGAGATTCACCCCTAAAACGGTGCAGTAGCCTCTTAGTGTAATAAAAAAAATACTATCCATTGTCTATTGTAATTTTTTTTTCACGCACTTCATATACGTGTTTTATGATTCACTACCCTGCGTCTACCAACCTGAAGCATACTGGTGTTAAGCCTCATGTGCCTGTAATTTCACCGGCATCCTTTAAACCGGGCGGCAGAAATAGGTACGGTAGTACTTGCCCTTTCACAAAGAGCGCTACTGCTAGAATCTGACAGTAATCTTATAGATTAAGATTTTCCATTAAATAAGATTTCATCCTCAGTGATCACATGCGATTACAATCCTGGTTTTCATCATCAGTATAAGTCCAGTGCTGGACATAGGTTTCCCCCATGTCGGGGGGAGTTTGCCATAGTCACCACGCTTGGCGGAGGCGACAGCTGTGTCAGTGTTTAGTACTCAAGACCATCTTCTGGTGCGTCCTTTTTTAAGCCGGGAACCACTACGGTTCATTATTAATTCATTCTTTCGATCATTATTCATTCATTACCCATTCATTAGTTCGTTCATTATTCATTCATTTATTTATTCGTTAATTATCAAGACCATTAAGGTTATACTCACGATAAAACAAAAAAAAGAACCTTTCCCAGCCAAATAACGTAATAAGGTTTCATAAACTCGCAGTCTAAAGCAGCATGAAAATACATACAAGTGCCAGTGTCATACAGGTTTGAGATATTGCAAGCAGCAGCCATTATAACTATACCCACTATAAAGGGAATAAGAAGTGGAGTGTAGTTCCGAACGAGCTGACCAAGAATATGGTACCACGATGACGAAATACTGAAATATAATTAAAACACAAATTAGTATTAAACAAAATGAGATTTAGTAGTTGTATAAATTTGAATGGTGCAAACATAACTAACCAGTTACGTTTGCACCATCAATGGGGCAAATCAATGGTGCAAACGTAACCGCGGGATTTATTTATGCCTGAAGTCAGTAACAGAGCCCAAGATATTTTTAGGCGTAGGTCTGTGTACCTACGCCTTAAAATATCTTGGGCTCTGTTCATGTGTAATTTTGACTAGCAGAATCAGTTCTAACGCTCGACAGGGGTGCTTATCGTACATAAATGACACAAACCGTTCACACAACATTGACTGTGTACTAAAAACTCAGACACACTATCGTTGACCGGCATAGAAAAATTTAATAAAAAATTTAGTTAAGTATAAATAAAAATGAAATTTTAATGGACAGTCAGGTAATTTTTGGAAATAATAAAATAAAAGAAAAACACACTTAGATAAAGTTAAAATTGCGATACAACTTTCAGAGGAATTCCCGAAACCTAACCTCTATACGGGTTCAACGAAAGTTGAAGTTAGAATGAAAATAAGGGGGAATAACCCTTATTTACTCGCTCGTCCCCACTTTGACCTTCCCACTTTTCATATTTTATTTATTTCTCTATTTTAGGCTTACTAACAGCTTACAACAATTGCTTACTTAACAGCAATAGCTATAGGCAGAGGGAATCGCTCAACAACAGGTGGATATTTTTTATGTATAAATTAATTTAATCAATATATATCAAAAGTGGAAAGGTTGCTCGTCCCCATGTTTTATTCCCGCTCGTCCCCATCGGAAATAACCCGAAAATAATTTTACGCAGACAACGTCACGTGCGCTTCGCTAACTAATATGTATAGATAGACAATGAAACTCACCTAACTGTGAATGAGCACCGAGGGTCCATTAAAAGAGTAATTTTAACACTCTCTGATTTATTTTGCCATGCGTGAAGGTTGGTTGTAAAAAGCCTTAGCTTCATAGGCGATCGTTTTAAATGTCTGAAAAAAACCAACTTAACCACTTAACATCGGGTAGGCAATTTTATATTAAAACAAGTCGTATTAAAAAAAAACTTTTGATCAGATTACGTGAGGCGATGCAGGTAAAAAATCATTTGATGATTTTATCGTAGTTCCGTCACCGATATTATCAGTCATTGTCATCCAGTCATTTATATAAAAAAAATTATCACTCCATCCATCCATCCATTTCTACCCAATTTTTTAAATTTTATTGAATTTTGGGTATTTTTAATTTGTAATTTTATTGAATGTTATGATATATGGATTATTGTTATCTGAAACAGGTACATACAATACAATTAAAACTTACGTGTAATAATGGTGGTAATCATGATTCTTTGCCCAGGGCACATGAACTTCGGCTGACACGTGGTATTCTTGACAAGTACTGTCAGGCTCCACGTATAACAGGTAAGCTTCAGCAAGCGTATCAAAGTTATTCAGAATTAACTCGTAGTATAGACTCATCTCTTCCGTTCGGTCGATGATCGTTTTTTGCATGTCGAAGGAGAAAAACCGAGATGGAAGATCCACTTCGAACTGACGAGAGGCGTGGTCGTTTACGTCAATGTTTAGGGTAACCTGTGAAAATAGAGGTATTAAGAAGACATTATACAGCGTACCAAAAGAGGTAAGACATACAAGAGGCAACTCTCTTTTGAGGCAAAAAATTTTTCAACATTGTTGTTCCTGCCTGATACAGACGAAACCCGACTAGGTACGAATCCTACTAAACTTGTCCGGTTTTTAAATCAACTAAGAACCATATTTGTTTGCTTAATTTCTTGATTTGAAAAAGAAACTGTGTTTATTAAGTAAAGTAAAATAGATCACTTTGACTGAAACGTGTCATGATGGTTTAACGTGACCCTCAGGTGGGCCATCTGGTTATTTTTGTAAGTATTTAAATAAATAATAATATTTTAATGAGTAAAGATTTGATTGTTTGTTTGCATTGAATAGGCTCCGAAGTCCTAAACCGATTTGAAATTCTCTCACCGTTGGGAAGCTACACTATCCCCGGGTGACATATAGGCTATATTATATTTTCAAAAAAATTAGGGATCCTTACTAAAACCCGTGCGAAGTTGAGACGGGCCGCTAGTACATAAATATAACTTACCGGTTCCCTAGTTGGTGATACTTTGACAACAACATGAGTCCAATCCGGATGTTGCTTCTTCAGATTATGTAAATGTATTGTGGCTAGTTTTCGTTTCCCGAATGTTTTATTAGCAGCCGGCGTCCAGCGATTTAGTTTTGACAATGAATATGCTTGTTTGCTAAAATAAAATATCAGATGTTTGTATTTTATCTAGTGTTTCAGTAGGTACAGTCAGCTGAACTAGAATATAAACATTTTATTTTAATTTTGGAATTCGTACAATAAGCAAAACAGCGAAAACTTCAAAAGCATAAAATCAGTTGATGTTGAGTTGATTTTTTTCAAGTGAAACCATGATACCAATTAATATTAAATTATAACACTGACACCATTTGCAAATCATGAATTGTATATACATATTCTAGTGCTGACCTTAACATGGTATCAGTTTTGAAAACTTTATTTTGGTGTCTGTCTGTCCTGTATCATAAATCAACCCAGGTCTAATTCAAAAAACGATGCCTAATCCATGAAACAAGTTTGTTTGACTACGAACTACGTGATCCAATTGCGCCAAACACATTTCCGAAATAAGTTTTCGATCTGCGCAGTTCACGTGGTTCGTCAGCCAGCGGAAACTGTTTGTCGTCAGTCACAGTTGATAATAGATACAGTAAGTAAAGACAACATAAAGTATCTCACCAATATCTATGAACACTGTATGTTTCTTTAGCATTGCATCCGAAAATCCATTCACGATCGTCGACATTAACAGCTTCTATCGCCACGAAACGATTTTGCGGGAATTCCACCAGTCTTATCATCAAGTACGTCATTCTGTAAATATATTAGGTAATTCAATCAGATATAAAAAACATTAAGTACATACATTTGTTTTGGTTCTCTAAAGGCATGTAAAGTCACAATTACCGCTCCTAGTGTGCTGAGAAACTCCACAAAATCTTCGAAACGGGATCTCTTGTCATGAACTTAGCAATAGGGTTCCCATTGTACAAGCGCTGCTTAGTTTGGGTTCAGATTGGCGCTATGTGAAATGGCCACCGATAACTGTTTACCCCCCTGTTTACCCCCCCCCCCCCCCCCCCCCATTGGGCATCCTAATATTCCTAATACCTAAAAGATCTTAGGGGATATCTACCGTGCCTGGTAATCTATAAGTCGTGAAGCTATTATATTTTCAGATTAGATTATTTTATTTAATCTGATTTTGCGGTCAGATTGTTTTAGATTATTTTGTTGTTTATTTTATCTTTGCAGAAGCCTATTGTAAAAGTATAAAGTAGACGATTAATTAAGTATATACCTACTATAAATACATATTTAATCGTCCATTTTATACTTTTAGGGCCCGTGCGCACAGCGATATTTTACCGGGAGCTTTTTTTTCGCACATTGAACACATTGAATCTTATTGAAGTAGCCACACCAGCGGTAAAAAAAACCGCGTGCTAGATGATCGCGACCGTGAAGTATTATACGCGAGAATCAGGCGATATGACGTCAGTAAAGCGACATTTTAAACGTCGCGGAAACTTGCTGGCGAAATACTTCATTCGGGACATGTTTTAGTTTAGTCTATTTAAGTCTTATGTCCAGTATTTTTCTTCTATACGCTGGATGATGAAATTTTGCTTGCAGAATCAAGATGTCCTATCCTACTTATCTTCATCGCTATCGCATAAGTTTCTTTAAATAACTACTATTCATTCATTTCCTTCAGTTTTCTGGATTTCAGCCAATATTTACGTGTCCTACGTCTATTTGTAGAATACGATATTTTACGATAATTTTGTATACATTGAAATTTTACGAACGAAACTATAAGATCTCATAATTATGTTTGCCAAAAATATAACAATAGACACATCTTTAACAAGCTTTTAAGATATTTTCGCTTCATTTTTCATAGTTACGTATTTTTGTGATCTACAATTTTAGCGAGAACAAGTTTGTATAATACTTGAAGATAATTTATTGATTACCATAATAAATGCTACCTTAATTGCTGACAAAACGATAGTACTATGACTAAATATGATTACTACAACAGGTGGGCCATATGTTTGTTCCACCAGTAGTATCATAAAAAAAACCGGCCAAGTGCGAGTCGGACTCACGCACAAAGGGTTCCGTACATATCTATAATAAAAACGGCCCCCTTACCAGCCAGACCCATTAAATATTTTTTTTTTTAGTATTTGTTGTTATAGCGGCCACAGAAATACATCATCTGTGAAAATGTCAACTCTCTAACTATCACGGTTCATGAGATACAGCCTGGTGACAGACGTCGGGGTCCCAGGGTCCACTACTGGACCGATTTGAAAAGTTCTTTCACTGTTGGGAAGCTACACTATCCCCGAGCGAGTGACAAAGACTATATTATATTAAAAATAAAAACTAGGGATCCTTACTAAAACTCCAATAATGTAACCCAAGGTGTAAAAAATGACCTAAAAAATTCATTACATCTCGTGCGCTGCGATGACCAGTTTTAATTTTATAATTTTTGAAATTTTTGTTAAATACCCATGCAAAGCCGGGACGGGCCGCTAGTAGAATAATATTTATGCGCCCATTCAACAAGTACGTGCACGCACGTGAAAACAGGCTAATTGTTAAATGGCCTGTTGAATGTGCACGTCGTGTGTACCGCGTACGATTTCGTGGCGAAACCGAAACCCCGAAATATTTTTTTTACTACAGCGGATGACTACAATAGGTTTTATTATTATTCAAGGTTTTCTAAGAATTTGACGAAGCGGTGGCGTGTCTGCTAGTCACTGATAAATGAAAGCCCTATCACCTAGGATAATGTCTCAATTGGCTTCAAATGTAAGCCTGGTTGCAATTGCAACATCTACTCACTTTTCTATTCCTGGTCGAGACACTTGGTAGATCCTACGATTGTCTTCATACCAGAAAGCATCAGCCACCATTTTAGAACTTTGGAGCGGTTTAGAAGGATCCAGAGTTATTGCACGATTGGCCTGAAAAAAGAACATGATATATCTCTACAATAGGTATGTATAAAGTGACCAGTGTAGAAAACTGCGGTCAATTAACTTATGGAGCTGAGACATGGTCGCTAAATATTGGGCTAATAAACTGAAAGTCGCACAACTGGCTATGGAGTGATACTGAGTTTCACTGCGCGATAGAAACATATATGAGGTGAATCTGTAGAAGAACCAAAGTCACCGAAATAGCTCGCATAATCAGTAAGTTGAAGTGGCAATGGGCTGGACGAATCATAGAACCGAAAACTGCTAGAGAATAATGGTTCAGGGGCCTATTCTCGCTCTATAGAGATCAAGTCGAATTCACCAAAAAAAAAACGGAAAACGGAACGGTCGAAAAAAGACGGAGAATGTCAAATAAAATAAGAAAAAAAACTGCCAAAACCGCTTAAATAATGTGTACAACTGACCAACTGGTTCATAATACATAACGAAGCTTTTTGTTGGACATCTGAACTAAAAAAAAACATGATTTTCGATATGATCACTATTTCGCCAAAATCTCTACAATCTGAGAATTGGCCCCCTGGAATGGCAATGAAATGTAACCCACCCAGGTTGTTGGACCCGGCAAAAGATAATGGAGAAGGATGTTCTTCCAGGAAAAATTTAAGTGGCCTATGTCCAGCAGTGAACTGACTGATGATGATACGCAGTGTTGTAATATTGTTTTTTTTGTCAAGGTTACAAAACATGTGTTTCTCGTAGCCATGATAATGAAGAGTTGCGTGGATAGAACTATAGTGGAAGCTAATAAAAAATGCAAAACATGTGTTAAACAGTCTCGGAACTTACCACAAAAAAGCTTTTAGCTTTCTCCTTAACTATTTTCATGTCATCCTCAATCTGGAGTGTCCGTGGGTCTACCAATGAAAACAAGTATTTATTGATGGCCATAACTACTTGCTTGCACCAAACGATGCAGACATGGTCCGGTGATACCCATGCACCTGGTAAGGCTGTTGTCTAAAAAAATCATTTAAATTTTTTATTTTTATTTTTCCCCATATCTAAACGCTATACAGTATGCTAGAGTACGCTAATGCGTAATTGGAAGTTAGTGCTGTTTTATGTTTTTACAAAGATATTCGTTTTTTATTACGCAAGAAGTCTGCTACAGCATAGCTTGCCTAGAAAAATGAGCTTTAGTAAACCTAGTACATTAAATTTTTCTTACCAGCACACTGATGAAGCTGTAAGTGTAAGACGTCAAACCAGACGGCACAAGTACATCTCTTGGTCCATTTCCAAAACTAATCAGCATTTTTTCATCTTGGAAGCCTTCCACATAATACAAACCATGGATCCATTCACTCTCCATGAGGTGGTAAAAGGAATCTTGGTAGGAGTCAAAGAGGACTACTGGAGCTTCTAAAGGTGCAGCTAAAGTAATAGCTATTTTTGTACTATAAATGGTTTCATTATAGGCTAGGAGACGGTTGGCGATAACTCCTCCCTGTGGAAAAAAACATAATTAACCAATTCTACGGGCGTAAAACATACGATTTTAAACATACCGCCATGCCTATTTCTGCTGCCAAGCAGCTTGCTGTGTGCCGGCTTCAAGGGTGTGGGTACCGGTGAAATTACAGGAACATGAGTTTTAAATGGACGCAAAGCAGTGCATTTTTGGGTACGTTCTTAACGATCGTGCAAGGCAATGTTTTGTTACAGGCGATAGTAACCACTTAACATCAGGTGGGCTATTTGCTTGTTCCATCAGCAATCACATAAAAAAAAAGAGAATTTAGTATAATTAGTTTACATATACTCGAGAAAATTGTTTCTTGTGACTTAATTGTCACAACTTACTCAGTTTTAATTGAACTGGTATAGTTTGTGACAGAGATGTAAACCATGATTAGGCTAGGCCTAGTTTATTTTTACAGTTTCTAGGCAAATTTTTGACTGCAATCTCACCTGATGCTAAGTGATGATGCGGTTGACAGTGTAGCATGCTTACCTGGAAGATACCTATTTACTATTTATGATAACATTCAAGTTATATGTGAACGGAAAAACGGATTATTGATAAATAGATTCATCTTATTTCTTTACTATGGTCCATCCTTTCACAAGACCACACAAGCCATCTATATCTACATTCTTACCATTTCTTACAGTTACCCTACTAGTAAAAAATTTGGCGTAGCCTTGAAATAGTTACACTGTGTTTTGTCTCTTTCAATCTAATTTGAACATTCTTATCAATACAAAACATGATGTAATCATTTCAACATTATACAGAGTTTACTAGTACCAGGGGCTCAGAGTAAACTGGTTAGTTGGTACTTACCATAGAATGGCCTATGGTAATAACATGATGGGGCACATATTTGGTGTATTTGTTAGCTGTGTATAAATCTAATATTTTATTTATACATTTAGCTGCAAACTCTGTCTGCTTCTCAAGTGTACCACCATAGAATCCAGTCAGTTCTTCATTATAGCTAACTGAAACAATAGTTCATTAGAGTGGTTTGCAAATTATGTAACTGTTGATTAGCTGTGTTGAACATCTTTTAATGAACCTCATAACATAAATAACAATCCTTAAATTGTACCTATTTGATCTGTCTTCCACATCATGTACTACATGTATATGGCATAAACTAAACATGGCACCCTATAATTTTATTACGTTATCCTCACATTATATACCCCATTATAATATTTGACTAAGTAAATATATGATTGCTCCTTAGTTAAGTTTAAGTTGTAAGTTATGTAACTAAAGAGAATCTTATAAGACAAAAATAGCTATAAATTTTACCTGTAAAGTAATCAAAGTGAAAATCATATCCTGCTGAAAGGGCTTTTCGAAGAGCTACAGATGCCAAAGACCTAGCCTGCATGTGACTGCCTGCATTTCCTGGTAGGAAGAGAACAGGTATGCCATCAAATCTGGAGAAAAAGAAGAGTTTTCAGAATAATCTTTATTATAGACTGCTAGAACTATAAGATGGTGGGAATATAACTGTTATAGTACAGTTGGAAATTTAAAAATTCCGTTAAAGGCACATTACATTCTATGTTTCTTCTACCAACACCATGTTATGCCTGAATGTGCCCAATGCCAGACATAGGCTTGCACCATATTTGAGAGGATTTGAAATTACCACTTGGATTTGTAATTTCAATATTGATAAGTAGATAGATAAGCATTTTTGTACACAAAAGAAATCAAATACAGAAACAGTAATAAAAAAAGTACAATGGGCAGCCTTATTGTTAAGAGCAATGTTTTTCAGCAACCTTTGGATGGAATCTTTTTAGCAATGGTGTGCAAAAAATACATAAAATTCTATGTTTAATTTAAATCTAATAATACATTACAATAAAATAAACTACATTAAATAATAAATAGTTATATTACCTAGATTATTTATTGAGATTAATAGTAATTTCTTTGATTATTTAAGTGCGCAAGACAGATGTCACTGTGTTTAAGAGAAGTAAGTTTGGTCTAAATCTATTGAATTGCTTGACAATATGCACAAGATTTGTGATTTGCAGAACCTACACTAAGATTAGAAACCTTGTGTCGCAGATTCTGCGAAGCCTTCGAGTTGTTACAACAGCGTAGTCAAGCAGTCTCCAGAGTAAGGTAACTGTTATTTATGATTATATAATAAAATTTTAATAATATAGAATACTTAAGCGTAACGCCAATAATTATAAAAAAAAAACCTAACAACATAATAAGACCTATTAAACATAAAAAACTTCTTATTCATATAATTAACACTGATGACCAACATCATCATCATGATCATCATTTGATTACTAATAAGACATATTATAAAGTATACCTACAAAGACAACAAGGGATAGTTATGCTTAAAAACTAGCTTTAAAATTAAAAAGAAATTTGGATAATTAAACAGACAGAGGCAGAGAGTTCCATAACCATATAATAATAAAAGTCTTTATTTCTTTGCTAAAGTAAGTAGGTATATTATTATATCAGTATATACACTATTAGGTAGTGTATAACCATATACCTTAAATAGTAAATTACCATACATTTCTAAACTATGGACTGGAATAACAACTATGGGACAGGACCAATGCGGCCTTACCGCAAGCCACAAGCTTCTTTGAGATAAAATATTTATTATTACTAAGAGAATATTATAAACAATATTACACTAGGCCAACTTACCTGACTTTTCGGGCTTTTTCCGTTAATCTGCCTTCACTGTATGCGTATAAACCATAAGCCGGGTAACGAGAAGTATCGTTGAAATGAATACGCTGTAAAAACAAAACTTGAGTGCCATCCTACTACTCAGAACTGCATGCGCGTAAATAAAAGGGCAAACACTTACAACGAATTGGGGATATTCGAACATGTATGTCATATCACAGTAATTAGTTTTATCGCTGAAATGCAAGTTCAAAATGCCGAGAAGAAATCCCAGAACACATAATAATGAAATAACTTGAAATAAACTAGTGCGAAGATATCTAAGAAACTCCATCGCGACGAAGACTATTTTGAACTAGGTTCGTAGACAGCGCAGAGTAATTTTATATAAACCGTAGGCAGACATAGTCTTAGTTAAATTATGCAAGTTTTCAAACTTTTTGCTACTAAAATTATTAATTTTATTTACTAAAAGCACAAACAAGAGTACATAAACATAATAAACTGGCGAACGAACGGAACAACAAACAACCTATTCACAAGCAACAATAGAAAATCAATGCTGTGTGATTTCTTCTTTTTTTATTATATCGCCTGAAAAGCCATATAATAAAAGAAGAAGAAATCACACAGCATAACTTTCGGGTGCCGTGATTACACAACCATGGAATATATAACCGTAGATTAAACAGCCAAAATGTAAGCTAAGTCCATGGCTGTACATTCTTAGCATGTGTTGGGAATGTAAAATAATGGCGTACACGACCTGGGAAAATTGGTAACCAATGCTTTGATTGGTCGAATGAAACCAAACGAACGCAAATTAAAAAGTAAAGTTGTACTTCTTTGTGAGATTAGTGTAGGTAGGTTATGGAGCTTTCTAGCGCTTGTGTGGCTGCTCCTTGTACCTTTAACCAGGCTAGTCTATGACAAAATCTTATACGACTTGGAAAGCACAGCCACGGAATTTGATGCCAAAATGTACACCATTTTCTGGCTGCGTTTTCCACGGTTGTGTAATCAAGGCTTCCTTTACCACAGAATAATAATTACTCCTAACGTAGCGGACAAAGTATTCTGTGATTTCTGTGTGGTAGCGACTGCTTTTAGTCCATATTCTTTGGGTAGCGAAGTCCCCTCCATCCATAGCCTACTTACTGGACACAGTGGGCACGTACTTCAGCCCCCCGTTCATGTAACTCTGTTCAAATTCCAGTCGCATGTGTCAAATATGACAGATTTTCTATAGCAAATATGTCATATTTGACACATGCGACTGGATTTTGATGCTAACAGAGTTACATGAATGGGGGGCTGATGTAACAAAGTATTCTGTGGCACGTCAAAAGAATCTCAATCTCATAGCGAGAGGGACGTATTTGTATACAATTTTGTATCTTTTACTGGCGAAGTCAGTTGCGATAATGATTATCTCTGTAGATACATTTATTGCATTATGCAACGTAATAACATTCCTCATTGTAATCCGTGTTGTGACTGTGATTCTAAGGATCTATCTATCCGAATGCAGTTTGGTCAACGAAGGACCAGCATTCAAAACCTTACTGTGCATTGGATCTGGTGGCCACACAACTGAACTGTTACGGATCACCAAAAGATTGGATTTAGAGAAATACAATCCCCGGCTGTATGTGGTAGCTGAAAATGATCGCGGCAGTGAGCACAAGATAAATGTTGCAGAATATGGACAGAAGGTTTACTCTATCCAAAAATTTCCACGAAGTAGAAATGTTAACCAGTCTTTTAGATCTTCTATTGTTACCACTTTCTATGCAATTGTACGCTCCTTACCTATCATTTGGCAGTTCAAACCTAGTGTTATACTGTGCAATGGTCCTGGCACCTGTGTCCCTATTTGTATTGTTGCATTTATTTTGCGTTGTCTTTTCTTATCCAACTGTAGAATTATCTTTATTGAAAGTATATGCCGGGTGCGTTCACTGTCTCTGACAGGCAGCATCATGCAATATTTTGCTGATGTTTTTGTTGTGCAATGGCCACAGTTAATTGATGTCTGTTTTCGAGCCAAATATTTTGGTAGACTGACATAATTAGATACTACCAAAACTTATACTTAATATATCAAAAAATGAAAATAATCTTTAACTTGAAAAAGTGTATAATCAATTAGATCTAGGGAGATCTTCAGTACACAAATATTTGCAGTTTATCATAGTAATATTTAGGCACAATACAGATCTAACTCTGATTCTCACAATATTGTTAAAATAGCAAACAACCACATTCAAGAATGTAGATGATATCCTCCTAAATATAACTAGACATGGACAGCAAAAATACATTACATTCATGAACATGGTTGATTGTTAAATATTCTAGTCAAATTATATACCGATCTTGATAAGTAGCAATGTATTTGGTAATAAGCTTAACATATTGTAACAATTTGTGAGATATAATAATACTAGCTAACTTTATAAGGCAAAATGCATTACAAGTAGTCTCTCACCAATGTGTACCCATTTACTTAGAATAAAATAATACAATACATTCCAATAAATGGTTTTCATTAGCATTTTTGTTCTGTATATTGATAAGTAGGTACAAAGGGCCTCATATTTTCTAAAATCTAAATTGCGAGATGCATCTCGCTAAGTACATTAATAAGTAGACCATAAAGTCAAATACAAACTACCCCTATAGTATATAATAAAAGGCACAATAACTTCATAGCAGACTAAGAGTCTGATTCAAGGTTACAACAATGAAAACAATAGGTTCTCTTATCATCTGATAATATAAAACAAATGGAGAAAAGCCATGACCAAAATTTGAATGACCTCAATTTGCAAAGATAGCAAATTCAAATACTAGATGCATTAGCAATCCTAACTCTATTTACTATTTCACACTATTACTCGGATCAAGTAGCCTCCTATCAGTTCAAGTAGTTTCACCTTCTTTGATATACCTAAGAAACTACATGGGGCCTAGCTAAAATCGATTTGACATTTGCGGTGTGAGCTTTTATTTATGCTTACAACACAAATGCCAAAATAGTGCGGAGTGTAACTTACTCATGCACTGTAATTTTGATGTTGATATATTTACACAATTATAGTATAACAAATTGATTTGTGCCAGGCCTCTGGAACTAATACCTAAGTGAGGTGGAACACATCCTCGTAAAAAAAAATCACTAAGTGGGCTCAATTCCGTGGTAAAATGTTTATGCAACTATTTATGTAATTCGATACAATTAGTGACAAAAAAAAGACACGACATGGCTAGTGCGTGACCCTTTTTAGCGCACCTTGTGACAAGGGGATCTGGTTTAACCAAGCGGGCCAAGGGGACCAACTATTGTTAATAACATATAACTCATAATGTCATGATATATACAGGAACTCTGACATACCCAATGGATTCATTCGTTTTGAGTTTCATGTTTTAACTTACAAATTTACAATCAGAGCCCACTTAACTCACTAAAATGGAATATTCTTGCAATATACAATAATTTGTTTCCCAATTATTTATCTTTCACAGTGATCTATATTATATTTATTGTTCTGATTCAATTCTAAATCTTAAAACTCGACAAAAACAATGAATATCAATTCCAAAAAGTTCATTTGTAAATGCATCAGTCTTAATACTAGGTACCTACCTATTGTTTAGCATCCTTTGGAAAGGTGAATATAAATAAAATAACTTTCTCCCTAGCTAAACCTTAACACTGGGTTAGTTCTTTGATCATTAGATTAGTTCTTACAATTAAAATTTTCATTATTAGGAAGACAAGAGGAAGGTGGTCCTAAGTCTGCATAAAATGATGTACTCTGAAAAACATGTCCCAAAAGATATTAAAACTATTGAACAGCTTAGCTAAAAGTACTGGAGCATACCTACTGAGGTTTTAAAGACCTACGTGCAATATTTTAAGCAGTCCCTAATCTCCATCTTTGAAAATATTGAGATAGGATAGTGGTTTTAGTCTATAAATGTATGTATTGCAAAATCAACTCTTTGTTAGTCAACAACACATTAACAGTTAGATTTACTTTCACTTTCAAAGAATGTATATATTAAATGGTTATATTACTGGTGAATAACAGATCTAAAACCTCAAGATTCGAGATTTCTACCAATATTTCTAGCAACTGTTATTTCAGGCACATCTGAGAACACTATTCCTACAATTAGATGACTATACATAAGTACAAAAGGAAGGTTTATCTTACACATAAAGTAATATTCAAGTACATACATTCTCATGGTTTACTGCTATCAACAGTATCAACTGATTGGTTACCGGTTTCCTGTTTTGCACTCTCATTGGTTCCTTCTATCCTAAATTTTTCATCACCAATAAGATACATTGCTTCATCATAAGTTGGTGGGGGTGGTTCAGAACCAGATGATTGGGGTTTACTGGCCGAGGGGTTAGATATCAAGGCATCATATGATGGGGGTAATGTAGCACTAGATGCTGTCCTAGGCACTTGTCCACCATATGATTGTTCTTGGACTGTAGCCAAATCCTGAAAATATATTTCAAATTAGTTGAATTAATAAAAACAAATATGATACAATGAGCAGAACATAGAAGAGTTATGTCACATTATGCAGATTATTTGGAAGGAGTTTCCAAAACATGCATTTGTTTATAAAGGTTGAGGAGTGAAGGAGGAAGATTTAAGCTTCCTTGCTTAAATAAAGATATTGAAAAACATTGGTATTGGTAGTAGACATGCATGGCTCACCCTTATAATTGCTCTCTGATGAAGAAGCATTTGAATCACACTCTTTCTCCTTAGATAGAGCATACTCTTCACAGCAACCATCATACCAGAACATATAAATATAGGTCCCACCAGCCACATATGTCCTAGGTTGCTCAAAATGTATCCATCAGCATCTCCCAAGGCTAGAACTGTGATGACAGTTCCAACTGAAAATAGCACCATAGAAAGTACGAAATAGGAGTAGCTCGTGCAGTCACATCTGCCGAATCTTTGGTCCTCATCGAAGTCGTAGTCGCGCTGTCGTAATCGATGTAAACGTTGTCTAATGAATGGGCTATCAAACACGGTAGCCATTTTTCAAGCAGTAGGTACAATATAAGTGGAGTAATTTACAATGCGGTCATTTTATCTTAAACTTTTCAGGGCTACTATGCTGCTAAAAACAAAACTACTTGAGAAACGTTTGTGGTTTGGACGGTAAAAGTAGGTAAACGCAAAATACAAATATAAGCAAGAAAATAATGTCTCCCTCGATGCCACAAAACACAAACTAGACCACAGATATACATTACATTTCACTAGAATGAATTGACACATGACAATGACAAAACCAAGAGATAAGAGTAGGTAATCTTTTTTTTTGACTGACTAAAATGCTGCTTTATCTTATCTGCGGTTTATCACTAAGCTGTCCCCACCAGTGGGGATCATGACAATCTTCAAAAAATTATTTGGCATATTCTCCACTACCATAATAATATTTAATCCTGGCTAGTGGGGATTATGACTATAAAAATAATAAAAGGTTTACTTTATATTATCACGCCACACTTGGTGCATTCTAAAATAAAACGAATAAACTCTTATTTTAATCGAAATTTAATTAGATTGGAGTATTTCTAGGATGAAAGATATTTTAAATGGCAAACTCAACCAGTAATATTATAAAGGTACTCACAACATTTGTAGTTAATTAACAACAAATAATTATAATTTGATTTAAATGAAAGTTTATCATGTTATATTAGAAGGCACCGAGTGTGGAGCGTTTATATAATGTTGAACTAAATAATTTTTATTGCCATAATCCCCACCAGCCAGGATTTAACATGATAGTGGGGAAAACGCCAAAAATTTTTTGAAGGTTGTCATAATCCCCACTGGTGGGGACAACTTAGTGGGGATTATGACAATAAACCTTATTCGCTTAGAGATTTCCGATGACGGTACCGAGCTACAGCAGTATTCTATGGTTACCAGGCTTGGTACTCTATTGAAGAGTAGGTCAATAGATAGTTTGTAGTAGTAGTAGGTAGGTAGGCCACATTTTGCTTTAGTCCATATTCTTAGGGCCACATTATCTGACTAGAAAATGTCTGACAGATTCTGAATTTGGTCGTATATCTATAGGCCATTTGTACATCCTTATTTACTTTCTATGGCTTGTGATTTCTCGTGTTGTGTTTTCTATGGTTGTACAGTAATCGGACTCATCCCTTTTATTTAATTTATCACAGAATATAAAAAAAAGTAGGTAGGTACCTTTCATTTTATTTTCTTCTATCAGCCGCTTACGTATTTTGTATTGTATTCTACGTATTTTTGTAGTACTTTGTTTGAGTGATTTTCAGGAGTTCCTTTGGTTTATGCTATATTTTCAATCTCAATGGTTAGAATGAAGATACTAATTCATATTTAGCTAGATTTTTAGTTTTATTGTGCAAGTGGACTAAAGAAAAGGTGCTTACTTACGATGGCCCAATGGAAAGTGTATTTATATTTGTATTTGTGTGTCGCAGTTTTCATAGTAATCGGTAAGTTCCTTGCATCTTTGGATTTTATAGTCGGTAGGTATTAGATTGTTTCCTTATAGAACGTAAGTAGGGTAGATACACTTTTGCGTGTCGCAAATGTTGGCTCAGGGTAGGCCCAAAGCTAATATTTATGAAAATCAATCAAACATTTTGTTTGATGATGATGCAGCCGACTGTATGGACAAAAACCTAATAACCAACAGCTTGGGTTGGCTCTATGAATTTATTTTAGTGAGTTTAAAATATTTAGGGTTCAACTCAAACCCTATAAACAAGTTTTGGGTCAAGGCATGACTTTTTGGGGGTGGATTCAAGGTTTATTGGCATAGTATTCACTAGTTTAGAAAAATTAATAAGTAATTTAGACTGGGATGGGTAGCAGCATCTCCTGAGCACATTACACCAACAGTAATAACTATAGCAAACCCTACGCAGGATGGGAGAGACCTATGCTTAGCAGTGGAGTTGTTCAGACTAGTGACAATAATGATAATTAACTTCTTTTATTACAGATGCATCAGGTATGACTGTTAGTCTGAGTAAAGTGGGGAAGACTGTTCGTGGCTCTAACATTACATTTACAGCCACTGTCATTGCATATGAAAATCCAGAAGAACTTAAATTTGTTTTCCGGGATAATAGCATACCGCATCATGAACATTCTGTAAGTAAGATACTCATTTAAAGTTAAAATCAATTTACTTTTGATTTAACAAGAGTGATCTTTTTGTTGTAGAAATATTTTAAATGTTTTCTTAATATATTTGAAATTTTCAATTGACCTATAGGTATATGCCAGAACTAGCAACATACCAGTTGAGATGCAAGAACTAATAGTTTGAGTTTTGTGGCCTGATAACCTCTTGCATGATCTGTTTTTTTTCTGTATGGATTTACTCATAACTATGTACTTACAACAATACAGAAAACCAGATAGATTACTTAAATACAATTTACAATAAAAAAAACCTACAGTGTGTCAGACTTGCGCACGGAGGGTTTCATACCATTATCTATAATAAATTGGCAAAAAAATTACGTTTATTGTATTAGAGCAACCATAAATATTTATTTTATTCGGTTTTTCAGTATTTATTGTTAAAGCGGCAACATAAATACATCATCTGTGAAAATTTCAACTCTCTAACTATCACGGTTCATGAGATACAGCTTGGTAACAGATGGACAGACAGACAGACTAACAGCGTAGTCTTAGTATAGGATCCCATTTTACTCTTTAAGAATGGAACCCTAAAAAGTATTTATTATTATGCATTCTTTTATTTAACTTTGACATGCCCAATAGGGTGCATGTATTGACCTAAGTTAACTATAGTAAGAAGTGAAGAAATTAATATTGAGTGTAATTGTATTGAGGTACTCAAATAAGGTTGTAAAGAGGCTACAAAACAACCCCTAGGTCTAATAGTCTTCCTGGACCCCAAATCTGAGTTGAGTTTACATATTTTGTGGAATGCAAGCCCATTTTCTGAGTGGTCCATGCGAATGGAGTACTCGCTGTAATAATTTTTTTATTATTTGTAGATTATCGCGGCCACGAATGTTACATCATGGGCGGTAGCGTATCCTAAAAGTCTTTATGAAGCCGGTGACTACACCGTCACCGTGGATCTCTTGTCGAGGTACTATAGCCAATGGTGGCGTATTTCCAGCGATAATACCACATTTCAGCTAACAGGTAATTTAAACGTTTGCAGATACAAACATCAACTACCGCTGTACCCGTTTAGGGGTTGAATTTCGGGAATTCGTTTCGTAGTATTCTACCTACACCAAGACGGATACACCCTGAAGATTTCAAGTCTTTATGACCAGGTTTAGACTGCGTTGTTTATTATGTCAGTCAGTCTGTCAAGAAGAAAGTTGTTATAATAGGCATAGATCTGCTAAACTTGAATATAATAATTATTTATAAACATGGAAGTGTATAATATCTTAGCACAGGCTACCCAACACAAGCATATTTGACTTGACTTGCCAATTAATTGACAATAAAGATATTTAAATAACCATAACTAAGTTATTGAAGGGTTTTTAACCATTAATAATTTTATTATTTTCTTTCCAGATACATTGAATGGAAAACTACAGCTTAGTCAAAATAACACAGACCGTCCAAACAATTTCGTCGCTGTAAACAAATCTGTTCGGCATTACGTCACCCTACCTGAAAACGAGTTGAAATACATAGAAGGAAACTCCTCTGAAGTGACTACATACTGGTTTATCGATTGCATGCTTATTGGGTCGTCTGAAGACTTTTCATTCAATTACACATACACTGATAATATGGGAGACCATCACATAGAAGCCATATTGGTTGCCAATAATGAGCCGCTGCCAGTAGTTACAACAACAACTACAACCACTACTACTACAACTACAACTACAACCACCACTACAACAACAACAACTACGACAACAACAGAAAAACCAACAACAATACATCCCAATGTAACAGAAAAAACAAATGAAACCTTGGCAGTGATAAAACTGTCAAATGAAACGTTAAAAAGAACAAGACGAAGCGCGGATAATTTAAAATGTAATAATACTATTACTATTGGAGATAACTATACGTATGGACGTTTTGAAACTACATTAAGTGTTAGAGGTAAGAAAATCAATGGTTATAAATTTACAAATATGCGTGATCTTGCAAGTGTGTCTGTTCCTACTTATTTCTAAAATGGTTTAACGGATTTGGATGAAACTTAGAATAGTTGGTTGCGTATCGAGCTAAGATACACACGTTCAATCAATCGATCAGCCTTTGTGGCTGTGGGTAAGGGCCCCTAGCTGGTGATATTTACCCTAACTTAAGCTTCAACTCCGAAAGTTAAGACTTCCAGGTCATGGGGTATTTCAGGTTGACCTTACTCCTGAGTCGAGTACGCCCAGAATTTCAGATGTTAGAATTGGTAGATAAATAAAAGACTGACAGATAATCCAAATATTAGCGGTAACATCATTTGACAGAAAGAAGATGGGTTCGTTTGGATGACCTGCCAAAAAGGCTGCGCCAAAGAAAGAGAAAGAGAGAGAGATATATATATATATATATATCTCGAATGTATACGTGATAACGAGTAGATCAAATTTGGTTGCGTTGAACATCTTCGCTCTGCTGATTTGTGTTTACTTTTTTACGGTATCAAATTATAAATAACTAGCGAAATGCTCGCGATTCGTCTGCATGAAATTATTTTTCTACAAACGTCAACCCCCACTGTACCCGTTAGGGGTTGAATTTCGGGCATTTCTTTCTTAGTACGCCTCATGATCTGAATTTCAAGAATTTAAAGTCTCTGCGACCAGTGGTTTAGGCTGTGCGTTGTCTATATGTCAGTCGGTCAGGAGAAAGAATCTTATAGTTGGTATAGATTATTGCACTGAAGCTCTGCTGAACTTTGCACTGAAGCTTTGTTTTGCTTTTTTCTTGTATAGAGATGTTTTAAATAAATATGATTTCCAATATTCAAACCGAAGAAAATACCGACACGAATGTGTCGTGGCTGGTTTATTAGCTTGTAATATTTATACAGATGTTTCTCATATTATCATAATTAAACACGTCGTTTACGTAGTTGTTTTGTTGTTGTAGAGGTTTTTCAGCCAAATTAGACGTGGAGTTTTGTTAAAAAACTGCCTATGCTTAACTTAGAGCTATTTTGCTTATAGTGCTGATTGCTGTAGATTTTTTGAAATACACCGTTGGTCTAGTGACTAGTCTAGTTACCACGCGCTCAAATCCTAGTTTTGGCCTCGAATCCGGTCGTGCACTGTAGTGGTTACTACTAAACATCATATGGGCCGTGTGCTATGCTATATCAGCTAGTAGTAGTAGAGTATTTATCAATAATGCTTTTTGTATCCAGAACCAATATCAACGGTGAACATCACTGGAGCAAGCTGGCTACAACACGGAGACCTCCTGGACCTCAAGGTTACATACACGGGATCTCCCCCATTCGACTTCTGCTACCTCTACAAGCTAGGCCAATACAATATCACCGGGAATGAGACTTGTGATGACAAAACCAGGACAATATCCAATATGTTCCAGATAATTCATTACTTCTCGGATAGTGACGAACATACTGTCGTTGTGATTATAGAGAATGATATTGGGAAAACCGTGTCACGATCTACAATTATTATCTACAAAAGTAAGTACTTACCTATTAGTATTAGCTGAATACAACACTGTCCGGCGAGTTGTGAAAAGAAAGGGCGACGACCCGGCAGCGTATATTTCAAGCTTTTCTCACCATAAAACAAAAGTTATGCAACTTTGTTTATTGTACTATAACTATACCAAATAATCAAGTTTGCCTACATCTGAATAATGCACTGATCTCCAAGCCACTGAGTGAAGTCACTACGCAAGTGCGGTAATTGCGGGGGAAGGGAGGTTGGTCGTTTTGAACGTAGGATTATATTTTTATCTTTACCTAAATTTCGATAAATACCTATCATGTATTTCCTTGATGAACGTAAAATTACATGTTTTCCTTATAAATTATGGTGAACACTACATGTTAACGCATTTAAATATCCTTATTATTCCTGCATTATTTTTCCCTTTTAAATAGCCGTTAAAAGTGAATTTAATTACGTTGAATAACTGACGACATTCAGACGCTTATTTTAAGCTCATTTTTTAAATTAATAAGTAATACATAATAAAAAATAAGATGCCAAGTTTAAACTTTGTAATATACAAGTTATTATATTTAACAATAGCAAGTGGCTCAAATAATCTTACATCAACAGCGGACTTCAATGACGTACCATCACTTAACGTTACTAAGGATCTTACAACTAGTAACGTTAATAGTTATCCATCAATCGATAACATCATCAGTGTTAATAACAACAGTGTTTATAAATCAATTGATAACATCAGTGGTATTGAGCCATCTGTTACCTTGAGCGATGGTCTGCCAGCTAGTAACATCACTTATGTCATCATTAGTGTTATCAGGAAAATGCTTAAAATTATAGTTGAATCGATGAAGTCTTCTAACGTCACTTCTGCCTCAGTGTTAAATGATAATGGTGGGTAATTTTTTTTATTCCACTGCTGGTAGAACACCTATGGCCCACCTGATGTTAAGTAGCATCACCTATAAGTACAAAGCATTGCCTTGTAAGTTACGCACGTTATGTACGTGCCCTACGAGACACTACCCTGCGTTCATCAACCTGAGGCATACGGGTGTTAAGCCTCATGTGCCTGTAATTTCGCTGGCATCCACACCCTTCAAACCGGAACATAACAAGCTGCTTGGCTGCAGAAATTGGTGTGGTGGTAGTTCTTCCCTAGACGAGCCCTTTACTAAAAGCTCTACTACTACTAACTTATAGTTCCAGTTGTTTGTAATTATTTAATTGTATTTCCAGCGGCAGTCCATCCGCAGTTATCAATCATCGTGATTCCTGTGTTCTTCTGCCTGGTCGCAGTTATCCTAGTTGTCTTCGGCATTGCCTTTTACCAGCATCGATCGAGGTTAGTACCACTAGATTCTGTCAAAGGTTTTTCACATATTACATCAATAGTAAATGTTGATTGGTCAACATGGGGAAAGGTTTTACGAATACCTACTAGTATTTTTTGATCTAATATTTATTTAAGAGCATCGGTGGTCTAGTGAAAGTGACCCCCCTTTCTGACCCAATGTGTTCGAATCCGGTCTTGCTCTCAAACGGTGAAAGAAAACATCGTGAGGAAACCAGTTAATTTTTTAGCAGCGGCGATGGGGTCGCAACCTGTCACGTATGGAATACTAAATACTGCAAAATGTGGGTATGTACCAAATGTGCTATTTGGACGTACCTCTGACTACCCGTAGACATTCACGAAGAATCTAGAGTAGGTACTTGGTACTGAGGGATCGGAGGGGATATCTGCCGTGATTTGAGATTAAAGTCGTAGTGCTATTTTTTTATATTATAACTTACATAAGTGCTGGGCAATACTACATCTAAAAACCCTCTCCCAGGCACTATATCCTCCCGTACAGGAGTGGGAGTGAAAAAAATGCCTCTGACACTGTATAAATCATCTATAGCAATTATAAGAATCTTTGTCCTGACTGACTGACTGATATAACGCAAAGGTTAAATTACTGGTCGTAGAGACATGATATTTTCAGGGTATATTGGGGTATGAAAGGATGGGAAGCCGACCGGGCCGGCCGAGAATTGGCTGGATGATTGGTGGGCCAAAGACCGGGACAAGTGGAAGATTTTGGGGAGACCTTTGCCCAGCAGTGGGACACCATAGGTTAATAAAAAAGAATTGGGTATATGGTGGGGTCATCGCCACACGAAGGCGATGACTAAAAATGGCTTATTACAAATACTAAATTAAATAAAAAATAATAAAAAATTACTATTACTATTAAAAAATACTAAATTACAATGTTCACCGACAATGCTAATTTGTTAACTTATTACGTACTTTTATATTACAGACGCACAATCGAAGTGGCGGATTTCGATTTCGGCCAAGCGCATGCAGATTACAAGACATTTGGCGAACGCTTACGAGAAAGCTTTAGAAATGCTTTTAACTTCGGCACTCATGACGACACCGATCCTCTTACACCCAACAGTAGGGACGACGATATTATGTCGTAATTATCATGTAGCTAGTTTACGTAGTGGGAATTCACTATAAACCATGCAATTTTTATATCTGACCGGTAAGCTTGATTACGTAATTAATCAGAAGCGATAGCGATAGATTATGTCAAGAAAAACTGAAAGCGGCTGTTGTTTATCATCCTGTAGAAATACACAGCTGCACATAGGCTTCCCCCATACGTTTTCAGGAAGAACGAGTTTGAGCCCTCTCCTTTCTATCAATCGCAAGATCGTCGTCAGTCTATTGGGTAGAAGAGCGTCTAAACCGCATATTGGGTGGGCGTGTTATATATTATGGTCCAGCTGTAACTAGCAATTAACAATATGACGACCGCAAAGCTGCGCGGCGGCGGTGATCAATTGCACATTTTAGTATATCGGTTGTCCGACAGAGAGTTGGGTTTAAGGGCAATGGCACGTGTCGCAAACCTGTCTAAGTTACGTAATCAAGTAACCGGCGAATTTTACTGATGCACGATTAGAAATTGATGTATATTAGACAGAGTCGAGCGATTACCCGTTTTGTCTCTC
The DNA here is from genome assembly GCA_947095575.1 of Electrophaes corylata. Taxonomy (NCBI): domain Eukaryota; kingdom Metazoa; phylum Arthropoda; class Insecta; order Lepidoptera; family Geometridae; genus Electrophaes; species Electrophaes corylata. The sequence goes on along the minus strand of OX352711.1, from coordinate 7,298,338 downwards.
ATATAAAATATATATATAATAAGTTGGTTTCGATACACAAAAGTCACCTCCAAACGCTGCCAAAGAAATTGCGCAACAGACATTGTTAAAGGCATAATCACATTGTATCCATGCCGTGTGTCGTGACGCGTCGGAAGTACAGTTGGTAACAAAAAAGGTGTCCTCTGACATACCACGTGACTAAGTTGCGTAGAACGCATTTCTTATACTAATTTGCGTACTACGCAGCTCACGTGGTACGTAAGTCAGCGGACAACTTGTTTGTCGTATTTATCGCGATTTTTTGATAGTTTGCAATGAAAATCTGTCAAAAATTCGTCACTTGAGACGTGCTTAAATCTGATATGCGTTTGAGTGTTCGGGGGTGTATCAAATTTGTCTATTGTCAATATCTAAAAGTGCATCAGTAATATCAATAAGTAAGAAAGAGTGCTCAGTCTGTAGTAAATTTTGCTTCGAGCTTTTACTAATCCATTCCATTTGTAAATATATGTTTCACAAAGGTACTGCTGATACTAGCCCTACTTACTAATAAGCTTGATGTAACCTCAAAATAGTTACACCGTGTTTTGTCTTTTTCGATCTAATTTAAAACATCCTATGAAATGCGAAAGACTAAAGGTGTAACTATTTTAACGTTATGACGAGTTTACTAGGCTCAGGGTTAGATATTATTTTTATTGCTGTCACTGCTAAAATAAGAGAGAGGTATTCGAGCGGCGATGAGCTTGCTACCTGTCACGTAAGGAATACCAACTACTGCAAAATGAAGGTATATGCCAAGTGTACTTAATTTGGACGTACCTCTGACTACTTGGTACTTAAAGATCAGGTGCCCAAGCATGTATCGGTAAACGATAAACGTGGTTTTGTCGAAATTATCGAGATTGGTAGTATGGAACTGAGTTGAACGCTAGGTCGATAAATCTGAAAAATTTACTGAGTTTATCGACAATCTAAATGTCGAGGCTAGTTCTGTGCTAGCGGGTGTAGATAAAATTCGATAGATAAAGTCAGTTTGTCGATCTTGGTTCTATGATCATACCCTGGAGGAGATACCTTCCGTGTCTGAGGATTCAGTCGTGACCCTTTCTCATCAATATTCGATAACAATAAAATTTACTAAATTACGTAAATCTGAGTACCAACATCAATTGATAATTTACGATCACGTAGGTAGTTGCCAAATTATTATTGTAAATAAAATTCAATGTAACTTTATTTAGGGTCTTATACAGTTTATATAAATATAATGTATGAATATGAGCATATCACGACTCAAAACTTTCAACCGTATTTTCTTGTGGATAAGGTAGCGTTTTCTCTAAATACTACGCTTTGAAGAGGAATTATGTAGACCATATGTATAAAGTCAAAGAGCCACATCAAGTATTCTCGATTCGATGGTTATATAGTTCTGTGTGGATTTTAGTTCATCAAGTGACCTGATAAAGTAAGACACTATAGCAATCAATAACCGATAAGACTATTGTTGGTTCTGTAAGAACAGTAAACTTTGCGAGCCCTTATAACCATGTAATAACAGGTACGCTACAGCAAATGTCCCCCCTTTTCCCCTCAATCAAACGTTACGATCGACTAAAAAAATTCAATACATCAAGGAACTTATGTGCCAATATTGGTCAAAATCAGTTTGTAACCTGTAGGCGAGAACAGACAGACGAACAGAAGCATTTTTTGGCCAATCTCGAAACTGAGACGCTTCCCTCACTCGATCCATTGATCAAACCTGTCGCATGAGCCTTCATTAAGGCTCATGCGACAGGTAATGATTCTTGATAATACGAACGGATGCTTGTAAAATATTGGAACCGGGTATGAAAGTTTTTATAACTTATCCAATTCACTGACATTACACTGATTACACCACCAACCTACCAATGACAATATACCTCTCTATATCATAATAGTGGAAACGCCTGTGACTTCGTCCACGTTCGTCCATTTTCGTACAAACTTCAACCCCAACTGTACCCCTATAGGGGTTGAATTTCAGGAATGCCTTTCTGAGCACACCCCTACGTTCTAACACAAGCCTACCCTGAAAATTTCAAGTATTTACGACTAACCGTTAAGGCTGTACGTACATTTTAATATCAAGTCAACTCGTGTTTTAATGAATCCTTGGATGAACTAAAAGAAATATTTAATATCTTAGCTAAAAATGTTTTTCTTTATGATGTTTAAGAACTATAATATTACACAAGTATTGTGATCTTTTTATTTATGTTTGATTAATATTTATTATTGAATTTATTTTGTACCAAATATTGACAAAATTATTTTCATATTTAAGTACTTACAGACTGAGATATATTTTGTTGTTTATTTATAGTATTATAATTTACTCAATCATTTCTGTTATTACTAATGGTTTTTATTTATAAAATATCGTCTTGTTTTCATGATAAGACTTTAAACTACATTATTTGTACTAAAGGTGTTGCTATTCTGGAATTCGTACATGTTATTGTTGGTAGTGTGCTTCCGACGAATTGCCGTAAATAATTTGACAGCTCGTCAACTCAGCCTTCTCTTTCTCATAACTTGTGTCTGTTTATAAGAAAGAGACTGCTATATTTATAGCCCTACCAAGTTAAGTTAACTTTGGAGAAAGCTACACCAGAAATAATACACACCTGTTTAGAATGGCTACTTAAATTTATATATAGTATTTAGTTGTACTAAATTCAGTTCCATAGACAATTAAATTCAGTACAAAACTGCTTTCATTTCCCCATAAAACATAATATTTAAATCTATGATAAGTTTATTCAGATTCTATAAAATATTCATGAATCACATCTTATGAAAATAAAAATTTACTTTTGAATTAAATCAAATTAGTAATTTTCTTTAACTTTTTACCATACCAATTTATTAAAAAAGAAAATTTCAAATATTTAATACTGTATGAATATGTAGGTCTGTACAAAAAAATAAATAACTTATTAAAAAATCATATCGTATTGATTAATTATAACTAAATTAATAACATACAATGAAAATCGACTATTGGAAGTGAAAAGTATGATTTTGTGATATATTTAGGTTTAATCAAATAGGTATTTAATCTATTTTTATTAATTTTAAGTATTACGAAAATGTACTACAGAAGTGTACACATAATAATTTGTGTGAGATCATGATCTTATTTTTTTATATCTTGTATATATTTAAGTAAAATATTCTTAAAATTTTAGGTCTCGTTCTTATATTGGCATAGTGTCCTGCAAAATAATTCCCTGTAAAAGCTAACTTCAAACCTGTACAAATTAACCTATGATTTTATAAACGATCGCTATAATTTTATTTACACTTCTGTAGAAATGATTTTGTAGTTGCAATAAAATGTTACTGAAAAAACATTTTTTATTTTAAACTCTATCATATTACGTCATGGTTTAGAATGGTTATTCTACTAGTAATAGAATCAAAGGGATTACTTTGAATCGTCTTTTAAAATGGGTAGGTACTTAGGTGAATCGAAGCGCTGTCAGTTCTTATTATTAGTAACTAAGTAAGTAACTTGTCTTAGCCCTGGTGGGACATGCATTAGTGGACAGTGTGAGAGCCAGTCACAAAACCGAAAAATGTTAGATAAGCTTGACAGCCATACTGTCAGGACTGTATCTTATACTTAGGTAGGTAGGTACCTCGTCTAAAATAGTTTAGCCAAATAGGAGTCCAAATAGGAGTCCAAATAGGAGCCAAGGAGGAGGCCAAGTAAGAGGAGGAAATCTGTGATTGTTGTAGGTACCTACCTGTACCTAAATATTTTCTTTTTCTGTGTAGGTATTCGTTGTATCATAGACCTGGAAGTTATCAGAAATAAAAGATTTATTTTTATGATTATTTTCTATATTGTAGAGATAAACCAGTCTAAAAATGCACGCCCCTCCACAGCTTTTCCTCGACTTTAATCCATAGCAGATTACTTTAAAATATTCCTTGTGTTGTAGGTGATAAAAAACAATTTACTTTGGCTGACTGAAGTAGTGGGGCGTACATATTTAGACTGGTTTAACTATACCTTGAAATCACAGCTTGGCTAAAAAAATGTTTAGTTTTAGTTAGATTTTTTCTTACATAGATTATGTTTTATGTTTATGATTTTTAATATTTGGTTTTAATTAGGTGAATACGGTATACCTACCTAACCTAGGCATTAATTACGTAACTACCTACAAAAACAACCGATAACGATATCTATAAGTAAGTAGGTAGGTACCTATGCTAGGGCTACTACTGCACTAACATCTGTCTGTATGTAGGTTACCTATTTACCTTGAAGAAATCAATTTCAGGATATTTAGAGGTAAATAAATCTAAACGAGGTTAGGTAAGAAACAATTTTCCGAAGAAAAAGCTACCTACTTACCTGAAGAGGTTTACATAAATAAAATCAAATGAGTACTATATTTATTGCGTTCATTTGTGTAGGTACTTACAGAAGATTTTAAAACAATAAATTTAAGCTTCAACATTAACCTGGTAGGGCACGACAATCTATCACTTGGTGGCTTATTATACCTACCTAACACGATACATACTAATCACAGAAAATGAGATTGAAAGTATTTAGAACCTATCTATCTATTTAATTTCGCAATGTAACTAGGTAGGTATTTGTAGAACCAATCGTCGTATGAAACTTTGTATAGGTAAATTAGGTAAGTATTGTTTCGGAGTAGACACCCGGTTTGATACCGGGTTTAATTTTATGCTTTGCAATGGGGTTACAGTAATCTGGTTAATAACTTAGTACTATCTTTATACCACAGTTTGTAATTCAGGGGTAGTTCTGTATAGGGCGAGGCGGAACTTACACCTGGATTCTGCTGCCTCCTTTGGGAGGCTCAGCCAAGCATTAGCTTGCCACCTTAGACTCGATTGAACGCAGAGATAACCATTCACTTACCTAACGTAACGTAGTACTTCTCTGGACGAACCCATCACTAAGAGCTCTATTACTATTTACTAGTGTGAGTTTTCGATTCGCATGAACTATGTTAGGTATGGTAGGAACTCGTACTACTACCTACCTACTGCTTTCGCGTATCTACCTAATTATACACACACTATTAATTAGAGAATTTATTCGATATCAACTAGTATAAAAACCAAACCATGGATCAGTCAGTCAAACTGTTCCAGCAACTGAGAAGTTAACTAGGTGAGCTGTGGGATAAAAATGGGGTATTTACAAGGAACGATCTTCGTTCTAATGTGTGCGCTCGCTCTTACCGCCACTTCCGAGGTTCATCCTCTCTCCGACGCCTTCATTGACCAGATAAACTCCAAACAGAGTACTTGGAAAGCCGGCAGGAACTTCCCCCACAACACACCCTTGAAAGACCTCAAAAAGCTACTGGGCGTGCTGCCTTACAAAGGAGATTCCCTGCCACAAGTCAAACATGACGCTGAGCTGATAGCATACTTGCCCGAAAGCTTTGATGCTAGAGAGGTATGGCCTGAATGTCCTTCTTTACGGGAGATTAGAGATCATCCTGTGCGAGTTGCTGGGCGTTTGCCGCCGTCGAATCGATGACCGACCGAGTCTGCATTTTTTCCAACGGTTCAGTGCAATTTCATTTTTCCGCGGACGATCTGATCAGTTGTTGTGATGACTGTGGGTATGGCTGCCACGGGGGTAAACCTGCTAAAGCTTGGGAGTATTGGAGGAAGCACGGCATAGTATCCGGTGGAAACTATAACTCTAGTCAAGGCTGCAGATCTTACTCTACACCTCCTTGTGTACATCATGCCCCTGGGCACAAAGTAAATTCTACTGGGGATTTTGTTCCATGCCTTGAAGAATCCAGAGACACTCCTAAATGTTTGAAAACCTGCGATGAAAACTACAACACGACTTACCAGAAAGACAAGATTTATGGAAAGAACGCTATCAGTATCATCAACGGAGAAAGCCACATTATGTCCGAAATATTTCTGAACGGCCCTGTTGAAGCGGGATTTTCAGTTCACCTTGATTTTTATAATTACAAGAGCGGTGTTTACATCCCAATCGACGAAGGGAAGATCATTGGCAGGCATGCTGTCAAGATACTTGGGTGGGGAGTTGAAAACTGCACAAAATTTTGGCTTATCGCAAACTCTTGGAACGCAGAGTGGGGAGATAATGGCTTCTTCAAGATCCGCCGTGGCGAGAATGACTGTGGCATTGAAACACACATTGTGGCCGGGGAACCACTTTTGACCGACGATTAATGATAATTAATAAATATTTGTTTTCTTCTGGCAAAAAATGATTATTAAAATTGAACAGGCTAATAACATAACTAATATGTGGATTGTCCAGCATTATTATTATTATTATTATAGTTAGTAGGTACCTTAGCAAGTAGGTAGTTTAACTAGGTACCTACATTATTACCTATTACATTGCCTACCTAGCATTACTTAGCTGGTTTGAGGGGCAACGCAAGTGCGGTGATCGTTTTACTGAAAATAACGAGAGCTCAGGGCGTCTGATACTAAGAATATGGACTATATGGTCTGATAAACTCTGAAACTCTGAAAAGTGATAAGTGAATGAATAATTTGACAGCTCAAACTCGTCAACTCAGCCGTCTCTTTCTCATAACTTGTGTTTGTTTGTAAGAAAGAGTCAGCAATATTGATAGCCCTACCAAGTTAAGTTTGCCACACCAGAAAATATAATACACACCTGTTTAGAATGGCTACTTATCTATACAAATAACTTATCTATACAATTGAAGTGTCTGTTTGTAATATAAAAATAACCGCTTTTTACAACATGCATATGAATGTATATACGGTACACATACCAAAATAGCATTTTTTTCAATTTTTGTCTGCCTGTCTGTCTGTTTGTTCCGGCTAATCTCTGGAACGGCTGGACCGATTTCGATGGGACTTTCACTGGCAGATAGCTGATGTAATAAGGAGTAACTTAGGCAACTTCTATTTTAGAAAAATTCAAAAATGTTCAAGTACTGTCCAATACCGCGCGCAGCCCACGCGCATGCCACCACTGCGCCGCCGTCACGTCGTCGGGCGCCTCTCACCGCTTCTATCGCGCGGGTTAAGGAGGTGGTATCCGCCAACGAGAGGTTTTCTCCGTGTTATTTCTCTTTGATGAGTGAGTATAAATGTCCAAAAAAAATATATATTGCTTATTAAAGACTAAATTTTAATTTGAACGATTGAAATAATTCTAACTATATTATTACTATATGAAAAAAATATCCAAAGTGAAGCAATTTTTATTTTAAATTTGGTTATTTCTTCTAAACGGTATTGATTTTTAGTATTTTTTTTTCACACAAATATTTGTCAAAGTATTTATCACAAAGTGAACAATTGGCAGTTCGAACTAATAATTCATTAGGCTACAAATAATTATTTCTTGAATGCGATATGAAATGGAATGCGCGCGGGTCCCTGTGCGGGCGACGGGCGGCAGTGCAACTCAGTATGGACAGACTCCTCAAGGTCGTTGGCGAGTACCACCGCCTTAATTTTTCAATAAAGCTGATACGAAGAACTAAAAATAAATAATAATTAAAATATTATGCAAAAACTAAAAAAAACTAGATAACATTTTTGCTAAACTCCGCGCGGACGAAGTCGCGAGCAGAGCTAGTATTTTTATATAAATAGTATCAGTTCCATAAACAATTAAATTCAGTACAAAACTGCTTTCATTTCCCCATAAAACATAATATTTAAATCTATAAGTTTATTCAGATTCTATAAAATGTTCATGAATCACAATATCTTTTTTTTTTTTAATTAACCTGTTGGGTCCCACTGCTGGGCAAAGGTCTCCCCTTATCTTATCAATATCTTATGAAAATAAAATTTTACTTTTGAATTAAATCAAATTAGTAATTCTCTTTACCTTTTTACCATACCAATTTATTAAAAAAGAAAATTTCAAATATTTAATACTGTATGAATATGTAGGTCTGTACAAAAAAAATAATTACTTATTAAAAAATCATATCGTATTGATTAATTATAACTAAATTAATGACATACAATGAAAATCTACTATTGGAAGTGAAAAGTATGATTTTGTCAAATAGGTATTTTTATTAATTTTAGGTATTACGAAAAGGTTGAAATGAAATCGTTTATTTGCTGAAGTATGGCTTACAGGTGAAATATATTATTAGGTAATGTAGATTTGTTTCACATACTTCGCCAATAGAGTAGGCATGCAAAAAGTATTACACATAATATATGTCAATGAATCATTATTCTTATATACCTACATACTAAAAAATATAATAATTAACAATGTCATCAATTCTACTTTATAATTTTAGCTCATCAACATTATAAAAACACTTATCAACCAGCCACGCATAGAGTTTAGTTTTAAATTGTCTTGTCGGTAGTTCTCTGATATCCTTAGGTATCTTACTAAAGATTTTAATAGTCATAATGTAGCAATTTTTATAACAAAGGGCTGACTTGCACCTAGGTATTATGAGCCTAGTGGGGTCCCTCTTTTTGACCACAGATGTTATACTACCCCCGTATTGGTTTAACGTACTGTTATGTTCCCTAACAAATAACCCAATTTAAAAAATATAAATTCCCGCTAGTGTTAGTAGATTAAGTTTCTTGAAAAGAGGCCTGCATGAATCTAAAGGCGCCGCACCGCATAACGCTCTAATACATTTTTTTTGCACAATGAAAGCCTTGCAAACTTTTGTGGAGTTGCCCCAGAGCAAAAGCCCATACCTTAGAACTGACATTACGTATCCATGGTACGCGGTAAGAGCTGTTTCTTGACCAGATATTGATCTAAGTTTTCTAAGAGCAAAGACAAATCGGTTTAGTTTGTTACAAATATAGTCAATATGAGCTTTCCAGTTGCAATTTTCGTCAAGCATAAATCCTAAAAATTTTATACATTTTACATTTTGAATAATTTCATTACGACATGTCAGATCAAATTTGATTTTATTATTATTATTATTATAGTTATGAAAAAAAAAAAAATTTGTTTTAGATAATTATATTAGCATATAAGTAATTTTTATCTAGCCAATTTAAAATAGATTCTACCTCGTCGTTTAAGACTTTTTTATAATTATCTTGGCCTGTTTTATAGGGCACAACAACCGATACATCGTCAGCAAACAAAACGCAACGGCAGGTAGTAGCAGTGGGTAAATCATTTATATAGAGCAAGAAAAGTAGGGGCCCCAAGATACTACCTTGAGGGACACCATAATCATTTGACTGGTACTGTGACCTGTATGCCGTAACAGTTTGACTTTGATTTAAAAATTTCACTTCAACACATTGCTGTCGGTTTTTTAGATAACTTTCAACCCATTTTAAAGCGAGTCCCCTGATACCATATAACTCGCAATTTTTTAAAAGTATGCTGTGGCTTACGAAATCGAAAGCCTTACTCATGTCAAAGAATATCACGGATACAGGAATGCGATTGTCAATAGAGTTAGTCACCTCACGAATTAGATTAAAAGGGGCAAGGGCTGTTGATTTTTTTTTACTGTTATTCGATTTACTGGTTAAGCCAATAAAATAATCGTTAAAAGCATTTGCAATTTTTAAGGGTTCTTCTATAATATTGCCATCAAGACTGATTTGCTTGATACCTTCAAAATATTGTACACAGTCATTTTTACCTTTATAAGGTTCCAAGTGTCTTTGCATTTATTTTTTGATTTTTGTATTTGTTTTAAATTAAAAAGTTTTCGTGTCTTATTTTTACATTTTTTTTTGTTCTACAGAAGTGTACACATAATAATTTGTGTGAAATCATAATGTTATTTTTTAATATCTTGCATGTTATATTTAAGTAGGTACTTACCTAAAATATTCTTAAAATTTTAAGTTTCGTACTTACCTATATTGACATAGTGTCCTGCAAAATAATTCCCCGAAAGCTAACTTCAAACCTGTACAATTAACCTATCCTACTAATATTATAAATGCGAATGTTTGGATGGATGGATGTTTGTTTGTTCCTCTTTCACGCTCTAACCAGTGGACCGATTTGGATGAAATTTGGAATAAATATTGATTGTAATCTGGAATAGGACATAAGCTACTTTTTATTCCGAAAAAAATACTGGAACGGGAAAAAACTGCCACGCGAGTGGCACTAGTGATTTTATAAACGATCGTGATAATTTTATTTACATCTCTGTAGAAATGATTTTGTAGTTGCAATAAAATGTTACTGAAAAAACATAATATTTGTTTTATTTAGAATGGTTTTTCTACTATTAATAGAATCAAAGAGTACTTTGAATCGTCTTTTAAAATGGGTAGGTAAGGTACCTACTTAGGTGAATCGAAGCGCTGCCAGTTCTTATTCTTAGCGAATAAACCTACACAAGTAGGTAAGTAACTATACCTAAATCAAATCAAATATATTTATTGCGTTTATGTTGTGTACAGAGGATAAGTAAGTAAGTAACTTGGCTTAGTCCTGGTAACATGCATTAGTGGGCAGAGTGAGAGCCAGTCACAAAACCGAAAAATGTTATTTAAGCTTGACAGCCATACTATCAGCCCCCCCGTTCATGTAGGTAATTCTGTTAGCATCAAAATCCAGTCGCATGTGTCAAATATGACATATTTGCTATAGAAAATCTGTCATATTTGACACATGCGACTGGATTTTGATGCTGACAGAATTACATGAACGGGGGCAGGACTGTATTTTATACTTAGGTATAAGTACCTACCTACGTCTAAAATAGTTTAGCCAAATAGGAGTATGAAATCGTTGATTATTGTATCTAATACCAATATCTGAGTAGGTACTTATTTTCTTTTCTGTGTAAGTACCTAGGTATTCGTTACATCATATACTTGGAAGTTATCAGAAATAAAGGTTTATTTTTATGATTATTTTGTACCTTGAAATCACCGCCTGGACAAATTTTTTTTTGGTTTTAGTTAGATTTTATAAGTCCAGGCGTAGCCGGGCGGGTCTACTAGCATAGTATCATGAGTCCTAACATAGATTGCGATCAAAAAATAACTAACATGATTTTTAATATTTAGTTTTAATTAGGTGAATGTGGTATACATACCTATCTACCTAATTTAGGCACTAGCTAGGTAGGTACCTAGCTACCCACAAAAACAACCGATAACGATATCTAGAAGTAAGTAGGTAGGTACCTACCTATGTTAGGGCTACTACCTACTGCACTAACTTCTGCCTACCTATTTACCTACCTACCTTGAAGAAATTAATTTGAGGATATTTTTGAGGTAAAAAAATCTAAACGAGATTAGGTAAGAAACAATTTTCCGAAGAAAAAGCTACCTGAAGAGGTTTACATAAATCAAATCAAATGTAGGTAGGTATATTGCGTTCATGTTGTGTACTTACAGAAGATTTTAAAACAATAAATTTAAGCTTCAACATTAGCCTGGTAGGGCACGACAATCTATCACTTGGTGGCTTATTATACCTACCTAGCTACTGATCACAAAAAATGAGATTGAAAGTATTTAGAACCTATCTATCTATTTAATTTGGCAATGTGTGTAACTACCTATGTGTAGAACCAATCGTCATACCTATGAAACTTTGTATAGGTAAATTAGGTAGGTATACCTACCTAGGTAGGTGTTGTTTCGGAGTAGACACCCGGTTCGATACCGGGTTTTATTCTATGCTTTGCAATGGGGTTACAGCTAAGGTTACAATAATCTGGTTAGTAACTTAATAGGTTCTATCTTTATACCACAGTTTGTAATTCAGGGGTAGGTAGTTCTGTATAGGGCGAGGCGGAACTTACACCTGGATTCTGCTGCCTCCTTTGGGATGGCTCAGCCAAGCATCAGCTTGCCACCTTAGACTCGATTGAACGCAGAGCTAACCATTCGCTTAATTTACCTACACAACTGGAATGAAAAGCGAAAACGCCATTTTTTTAATAAGTACTTGCTAGTGAAACCAACAGATAGCCAGTCTGATATTAAATGGTTACTAAGTAGGTATTACCTATAACAAAAAGAATTGCATTCGCAATTTTACGTTATCTTGCAGGTCACGTTTCTTAGGAACTTGGGGTAGGTGCATGGTCTCATGTAGGTACCTGTAATTTCACTGGCATCCAGATCCTCAACCCGGAACACAGCAAGCTGCTTGGCGTTAAAAATACTTAGGTATTGCGGTAGTACCTACTTCTCTGGACGAACCCATCACTAAGAGCTCTATTACTACCTATTTACTCGTGTGAGTTTCGATTCGAGCTAAGTACATCCTTGCATGAACTATGGTAGGTACCTACTCGTACTACTACCTACCTAATTATACACACACTAATTAATTAGAGAATTTATTCGATATCAACTAGTATAAAAAACAAAACCATGGATAAGTCAGTCAAACTGTTCCAGCAACTGAGAAGTTAACTAGGTGAGCTGTGGGATAAAAATGGGGTATTTACAAGGAACGATCTTTGTTCTAATGTGTGCGCTCGCTTTCACCGCCACTTCCGAGGTTCATCCTCTCTCCGACGCCTTTATTGACGAGATAAACTCCAAGCAGAGTACTTGGAAAGCCGGCAGAAACTTCCCCCACAACACACCCTTGAAAGACCTCAAAAAGCTACTGGGCGTGCTGCCTCGCAAAGGAGATTCCCTGCCACAAGTCAAACATGACGCTGAGCTGATAGCATACTTGCCCGAAAGCTTTGATGCTAGAGAGGTATGGCCTGAATGTCCTTCTTTACGGGAGATTAGAGATCAAGGATCCTGTGGGAGTTGCTGGGCGTTTGCCGCCGTCGAATCGATGACTGACCGAGTCTGCATTTTTTCCAACGGCTCAGTGCAATTTCATTTTTCAGCGGACGATCTGATTAGTTGTTGTGATGACTGTGGGTATGGCTGCCACGGGGGTAGTCCTGATGAAGCTTGGGAGTATTGGAGGAAGCACGGCATAGTATCCGGTGGAAACTATAACTCTAGTCAAGGTTGCAGATCTTACTCTACACCTCCTTGTGTACATCATGCCCGTGGGCACAAAGTAAATTCTACTGGGGATTTTGTTCCATGCCTTGAAGAATACAGAGACACTCCTAAATGTTTAAAAACCTGCGATGAAAACTACAGCACGACTTACCAGAAAGACAAGGTTTATGGGAAGAACGCTATCAGTATCATCGACGGAGAAAGCCACATTATGTCCGAAATATTTCTGAACGGCCCTGTTGAAGCGGTATTTTTAGTACAACTTGATTTTTATAACTACAAGAGCGGTGTTTACATCCCAATCGACGAAGGGGAGATCATTGGTGGGCATGCTGTCAAGATACTTGGGTGGGGAGTTGAAAACCGCACAAAATTTTGGCTTATCGCAAACTCTTGGAACGCAGAGTGGGGAGATAATGGCTTCTTCAAGATCCGCCGTGGCGAGAATGACTGTGGCATTGAAACATACATTGTGGCCGGGGAACCACTTTTGACCGACTAAATATTTGTATTCTTCTGGCAAAAAATTATTAATAAAATTAAACAAGCTAGTAAAATACATAAATACATGGAATCAGGCTTTATTTTCACCAAACTTTAGTCTGTCTTTGTAGGTAGCCTATATTTTTTTGTAAAAAATAGTTAGTACCTTAGCAAGTATAATTCGTTAGCTTCGTATAATAATTTTCAGTTACATTGTGAGTCCTCGGTAACCCATTCCACAATCAAGTTTTTGCTACCTGGTATGCAAGAAGTGTAAGCCAAAACGACAATACGAAATTTCATTTATCGTTTTCAAGAGATTCAGACTAGTAACATGGTATGTATATCAAAAACCAAAAACGTGTCCTCCGATCTGCGATCCGAACGGTAATGAAACAAGGTCTGAGCTACATTTGCGCTACATTTGCTAGAGCAAATGTAGCTTAGGCTTGCAAATGTAGCTGGGCTTAGGTAGTGTAGATAGTAGGACCCGTTTCTGAGTTCAGAGTGAGGTAAGTAGTATTGTAAAATCCCTGGTCAATCACTTATAACAATGAAAGGACTTCAGCACTCCTGTAAATAGGTACTTAGCTGTACGAGAGTTTGTTTTCGAGCCCTTTCTGAAACTATCATAATATGATGATAATATGATTATCAATTATGGTTTATGGCGGATAATTGCTTTTTGATTTTATTAACAGGTTTCGGAGATCAGGACTTTAGATGCATTTATGTTAAACTACTAGGTAGGTATAAGGTGGTATAAGTAAAATTATTTCACCTAAGGCTTAAAAATAAAATGGTGCTCCGGTAGGTGAGTACGTCATTTAAATTATTTATTTATGATTGCTAAGGGATTAAGCACCTGCCATAAAAACCGGTAAAATTATTTAAAGGTGGGTATACCAGCGACGATAAAGCTTCCTATGCTGCAGTCGTTTTTACCTTGGAAATTAAAAAAAAAGCCCTTTTCACCAAAGCCTTCATTCCAGGAGTGCTAAAAGCTAATATTTAATGCCTTTCTCAGAGAAAGGGAGTAGAGAAAGTTTCTCTACTCCCCAGCTAATTATTTTCAAAGCGTGGCCGGCAAGCAGTTTTCCTTAGGTATGTTGGTAAACACCACTCATATAGGTAAGTTAAGAAGTCTGCGTAAACATCAAATGCCGTTTCAACTGGACCGTTTTTGGAAAGCTTATTAGAATTCCCGAAATTCAATCCCTAAACGGATATGTCGCGGGGCTTGAAGTTTGTATGAAAATAACTTCACGCGAACAAATTCGCGCGCGTTTCGCTAGTTACTAATAAAATTGGCGTAACCAAATTGTTTTAAATAAGATCAAAAGAGATGAAACACGATAAGTACAACTATTTAAAAGTTACGCCAAGTTAAGTAATAAGGTAGCTTTAAAAACCTTTAAATCCCAAACCTACAGTAACTACCTACGCAGCCAAGCCGCGGGTAACTGCTAGTAAATAGGTATAATAATAAGCATGAGTTATAAGTTAGATACCTACACTACTTCGGTTTTTTTAGCAATAAGTAACTATATACATGTAAGTATGTACCTACTGTAGGTAGGAGTAAAATACTGTTGATGTCTGAGGACTTCAGTCGTGCTGATATCTATGCCCTCAGATATCTTAGTATCAAGTAATACTAGGCTCCTATACCTATAAGGATAAGGATAGGAAGATAAATACAAACAGAGTCTTAATTAATGAAGGCAATATTTATTTTACTCTAGTTAAAATGAGCTAGGTATTCAACTTATGAACCTACCGTATAAATACAGTCAATATTATTTACTTAAGCTTTGGTTACCATACCTACCAATTAGCCTTATTTTTAATTAGTTACCACTAAACAGAGGCTCTCCGGCTACAATTGAACTTTCGATGCCGCAATGATCTACGCCTCTCAAAATCTTGAAGAAGCCATTATCACCCCAGTCAGAGTTCCACGAGTTCGTGATAAGCCAGTATTTGTTACCGTTCTCCACTCCCCAGCCTAGAATCTTAATGGCGTGCCCGCCGAGTGCGGCACCTGTGACGTGCTTGTAAACACCGCTCTTGTACGACAGCAAGTCTGCGTATACCGTAAACGCCGCCTCGACAGGACCGTTATTAAACAATTCTGCTCGAATATGATCTTCTCCTCCTCGGACAGAGAATATGTGCTTTCCAAACTTCTTATCCTTATAGTAGTTCACATTGTAACCGTCCTCGCAAGACTTCAAGCATTTAGGCGTCTTTGTGTCGCCGCTGCATGGCATCCTATTCCCGGGGACGTGATGTTCGCACGGAGGAATCACGTACGGCCGGCAACCCTGACTAGAGTTATAGCTGCCACCTGAAACTAAACCGAAATGCTTCCAGTACTCCCAAGCCAATGTGGGCATACCTCCGTTGCAGCCGAGTCCACAGATAGGGCAGCAACTTAGAAGATCCTCCGCGGAGAAGTGGAAATGTTTTGTGCCGTTAGAGTAGGTGCACACTCGGTCGGTCATCGCTTCAACGGCACCGAATGCCCAGCAGCTCCCGCAGGATCCTTGATCTCTCACCTCATTCAAAGTGGGACAATCGGGCCATTTATCGCGCGGGTCAAAGTTATCGGGAAGACTGACTATTAGGTCAGCGTCGTGCTCGACGTTGGGAAGTTTTAATAAGTTGGTGTCGGGTAGAACGCCCATGAGTTTCTGGATGTGCTTGAAGGGCGTTTCGTGGGGGAAGTTTCTACCAGCTTTCCATGTGGGTTGTTTGGAGTTAATTAGGTCGATAAAGGCGTCGGAAAGCGGGTCTAGCTCAACGGCAGCGGCGACGTAAACGAGCGCGCACGCGAGGGCGAGGAGCGTCGCACGCGAATCCATTGTTTCTTTATTATCTTTGGCACAGTATGTAATGTATTGTCCGGACGCGCTACTCGAGTGAATGTGGTACGATGACTGAGTTGAGTTCCGTCCGGCAGTCAGTGGGGTGGGTGGTTGCGGTATCGATGCTCGCACGCCGTGTAATTGCGCCGCGTCAGGCGTCGCTCCAGTGTGCGAGGGCGAGACAGCGCTTGACCGCACACGTGTCAAAGGTTAACAGTATCTTTGCAAGTAATAAAACAAAACAAACAGATACTGTAGTGAAACGCTTCACAGTGATTAGCAAATGTTTGTTTGGTATCCGTTAGAAATAATTAGTTGGGGATAGGGACGAGCCGCCTGTGTACCTACATAACATCATGTTTATCTTATGCTTGTTTTCATTAGATAAACATGATTGCGTGGCATTATTATGTACAAACTTACTAGATAGGTACTGAATAATAACATTCGCATCCTTCAGTTTCGTACGATTTTATTTTGCTACAAAATAACATCAGTTTTATCGAATTACTTAGACAGACCACCATACGCCATGAAATAATCATACCTTCTAAAAAAATTTTCTTCGAAAGACCAGTCTCAAAGGTAGGTACAGTCAGCTGCACTAGAATGTAGGTAAAAGTACAACTTGTAACTTTCAAAGTAAGTGACGCTCAGTGTTATAACTCAAAACGGCAATATACGAAACTTCGTTTATTCATTTCAAGAGTGGACATGCAGAATTTTGTAGGTAGGTATGGCTGTATCAATTGTTTATATTTTTCACTGATTCAAAGAATTTAAAATAAATAATGGAGCAAAAAACAACTGATTATAATTGTTGACATAAACAATGTTCGTTGACCTGTAAGACAAAGAGGATAGGTACAAAGACAAGCAATCTCATTTTAAAACACTTCAGCAAAACCGATAAATATTTTACTTACATAAATTCATTAGTAAATTTGTCTGAATATGTATGTGCTTTTCTCGTCTCTATTTTGACAGCCGTTACAGCTCAGTTTGTAGTAGGTAGCCCTGCCTTCTGTACTGTACTGTGGTGGGTTCGATCCTCACCGAGAACAAACATTTGTGTGATGAACATAGATGTTTGTTCTATGTCTGGATGTTGTATTGTATTCTATGTACCTATGTATTTACAAAAAAGTTATTAAAGTAAGTTATATAAGTAAGTATTCCATCAGTCATCTGGTTCTCATAGTACGAGCATAGACATATAGTCAATTCTCATTTTTATCCATGCTTGGCCTTCTGCACCGCTATTTTAAAACGTTCGATAAGCCACTTCGGTTCGGTATTGGCAGCTTCCGACGGAAAAACGCAATTTTGTAATGTTCTTTATGCCATTTTGATTCAGTATCGGAAGCTTCCGACAAATATTCCGAAAACGCTAAAAACGTTTAAAACTACCGACAGGATACCGACAATCTTTAGCGAATCTGCTAGGATTTGTAATCGAACGTTTTAAAATACCCCTGCTACTCTGTCTCTCCCGGCACCCGGGGCGATAATTACAGTTGATGGCTCGATAGGCTGTCGCAGATGGCTGAAACATCGGACCGTTTCGACAACCGTAACGTTAACTGGCTATCGTACAAATAAGCTATGAATATTGACATTGTGTGTGTGAGGTGTGTATGAGTAAAATTAAATTTTATTATGAAAAAACCACAAGGATCAGTTTGAAGCGTCTTATAAACAAGTTGAACTGGCACCAGTTCCACGCAACCATGAATCTAAAATCTGTGCGAATGAATATGTGTTTACCATCAGGTGGGCTTTCTTTCTGTTCCATCAGCACATATTGATATAAAAAAACATATAGATAAGAGTTTTTTGTTATACTACTGCCGTTGGAGCAAGCATATGGCCCACCTGATGTTAAGTGGTAACTATAACATATAAAGCGCACAAACACACCCCCACACGTTAGGTCCATGCTCTACGAAGCACTACCCTGCGTCTATCAGCCTGAGGTATACTGGTTCTAAGCCTCCTGTGCCTTTATTTGTTTTGATACGAAAAGAAGAAGAATTGCTATGATGTGTAGGTAGGTACCTAAGAACTCGCCCGTGAAGATAACCCCTGTAGTACCTAGTACACCACACTAGTAGTGTAAATATATAAAATGAACCTATCTTTATAAAATCAACTACTACAGCGAATGACTTACTATTACATCTAATGAGTTTTCTCGTTCCTCTTCGAAGCAAAGTGAGATGTGAACGTTTACTCGCCCGAAGTATTTATTTTGTTAAAACAAATCGGAGACGAGGTTACAATGTAATTGCCTTGCGTTGCTTCCCTCACAGGGGCTTTACTGTTATTTCGACTGAGACAGGGCTATAGATCAATAGTAACATGCCCTGTGAGTATAGGGTTGTGATGACTTGGTTTTTGGTCCCGTCCGGCCAAAAACTGCATTGACGACCAGTTTTTAATGCGAAATTTCCAAAGCAAAACCTCGACTAAAGCCTACATCTAACAGTTCAATTACTATAATAAAATTTAAAAAATCCTTTTACGAAAAACTTACCTAGTGAAAGAAAATGTATAGAGCAGCAAGAACTTCTAATATAAAACTGGAGCTATTCTATCCCATGTATCGGGACATTACCTATACCGTGCGTGTATAGGTACCGGTATTATAGGTAGGTACATCAGTAAAAACATACGTAATTTTTTAATTTATTCCATGGAATGATGATATGATATGATATTTCAAGATGATCCCTGCGGATATTACTGAATAAATGCTTTTGACTTTGACTTTGACTTTGAATGGATGAATGGAGTGATCACTTATAACTAGACAAATCTAGGTGCCAGCAGTTCCTCGCGACTACTGATGATATATTATGAATGATGTAGGTACCTACTTAACTAATTTGAAGAGTAATAATTTTATGGGTAGTACCTAGCGACGACGTAGCCTTAGCTTTTTTCTGCGATGATTTCTTTTAGTAAAATGCGTGGGTAAGAGACGCTACCACGGCATGGATATGACGCATTTATGCATCCTGACTAACAGACGCGACGCGACCCACAACACAACTGATAAAAGCATAGTAACTACACCATCCGGCTATTTCGAGAAATTGGTTAATGCACTGGCTTTTCTGATTGCCCTAACTGCGAGCACAAAGATTTAATTTACTCGCGTTTCACTGTTTGTTTTTACACAGACAAACGCAACCGAATGGAATTCAGTTTGAAGTCAGTTGGCACTTTGATCGCGACAATTCATTATCGTGTTGTCTGAAGCTGCCTGTCTGTTTAGGTAAGTATCACTGACTGCTAGAATATACCTTCCTACTAAGTGATTTACCTACCTACTTAATCAGCTACTTAGGTACTTCCTAGTAAAGTAGTGTGGTTGGTATGGCACCTAAAAAAGGTGCCACAGTACTCGGCGCCAAGCCGGTGACGGTTATATTAGTAACAGAAAAATAAAAAAAATCTTAGTTTTATATTTTGGAATTTAAAAATATAGCGAATAAGGTGCATGCTATAGCATATTTCTGTGTGGTGTATATAGTTCAGAAGAAAGGTCATCAGAAAGAGAAACTAAACAGCCCAAATCCCAAATTTATAATAAATAATAATAATAATAGTTATACCTGATACGACCGCTAGCTAGCGGCCTAAAGGATGTCACATGATAAGCAATTATTTCACTAAGTCTGTAGGTAGGTATGTATTGGTAGGTATTCATTGTGCGAACGCAAAACATACGCTCGATAATGATTGTTTGTTATGCTTAAATTATTTCTTAATAACTGGAAACCATCATAATGAGTCTATATACGTCCTAATTAATAGTATTACTTATTATATTGAAATTTCGTACCTTTAACCTTCTTCAAGCGAGCGAATATATTAGAGGTGACAATGTACTAAAGACCTTCGACGTTGGTCTAATGCTTATAATTTTTCATAAAAATTAAAAATAACTTTATAGCTAAGAGCCTCAAAAGATAATGCTATTTTTATAATGCGGGCAGTCAAAGTCATAGAATAAGGACTAAAGTAAGGTCAAAGTGTTATTACGTTGCCAATAATTTTGACGTTTTCAAGAGTAAATAGTATCTCTTTGGTAAGCGTACTACACCGTCGACTGCATCATCGCTTAACATCAGGTGAGATTGCTTCTTTTTCTGCTGAAATAGTCGCTCGGCGATTCAAAGTTCTTCAAATATTAGAATAAATAATTTACAATTTATTGTAAAAAAAGAAGGACAGTAATGAGTACATAATAATGTCTATCAGGTAAACTAAGTAATAAAGCAATTTTTTTATACGATAAGCTCATGTAACAAGCTGATGGCTCGCCTGATGCTAAGTGGTAACTGTCTCTTATAACAAAGCATTTTGCCTCGTAGTTTATATTCGTTAGAAACGTATCCTACAATGCACTAGTCTGCGTCCATCAACATAAGAAATACAGATATACAATACGGCTACACGTGCTTGTATTTTCAAGCATAGTTATTCAAGAGTTTAGTAAGCGGTTGTGGTAATCTTGTAGGTATCCAATATCACTATGTTGAAACGGTTTTTTAACGAATGGTTTTTAGCTGCTGTCGTTAAATATATATAATAAGTGACGGGCAACACTGAAGTACCGTCCGCAGATGCTTACTCGATAGCGTAAATGTATTTTGATATTTGCTAACTTATTGACTTTCCAGCTTTTCAAAGATTTTTATATTATCCCAAAAATTATTTTCCTTGAGTAGGATTTGAACCCACGACCTTCCCCTTGATACGGGGATGCGATATCAACTTCGCCACCGAGGATTCTAATGACTCGACGAAAATAAGATTTTCCAATAAGGAATGTGATACGCGGGGAGGCACCTGTCCTTTCACCACTATGCCCTATAGTAAATTTAAACTCCAAGTGGTACTCAAAAACCATGATAAACTACATTTCTGCGACCGCCATATGACAGCCACCGTTTTTTAGAAAACCGCAGCTCTTTGTGTCTCCATTTCATAGATCATATTACGGATTCCATCATATCATAAAATAAAATAAAAGATGAGCCAGAATTATCATACTATGAAAGACTGTCCGACAGTTATTCAAGTTGCCTTTATTCACAAGAAAAAAACAACTTATGTCTGCAGACTTCTTATGTATTCTGATGAATATAAAGATGTTCTGTGTTTCTGATAATATAAAAACATTTATTCGTAGATTCTTGTAATTGAGAAGCGTATATACCTACCTGCTTAGGCGCTGTATCGAAGACGTAGAAAAATTAAATAAAAATAAAGCACGACATAACGTAACATATGTACGCTGTCAAATAGTGAAACAATCATGTTTGTAATGAATTGACTAGTGTCACCATAAGACACATTTTATGTATTTTACAAGAATTTTTCAAAGAAAAAATAAGGTTTCAAAGTATAATGTTTTCTAGTGAAGTGGAATGATTATTTTATTAATTTTCCATAAGCCTTATAAAATCGACATCGCCACTTACCATCACAGAGTTCCAAACACATGTTTTAGATGTTAAAAGACTCATTTAGTTAGGATAAAAGGGGCATGTACACTAGTAAATAAATAATGGTTTAACGACTTTCCAGATCTGACACCTAATACCCTGCTACGCTACGCCGTAGCATTTAGCAGCTACGACGTAGGATTAAGTAGGTGTTGAAATGGATCAAACAAATAAAAAACTAAGTAGAATTATTGTCTTATAAATTTTCGTAATAAATCATTTGGCTAAACTTACTTGATAAGAACTTACCTTTACTACTACCCGCATTCGTTATATTACGAGTGTACACATGGATAAGAGGCTTATATAATAATAAGGCTTCTATTTGCTATGGTAAACAGTCTCTTCCTTGTTATTAAAGAAGGTTTATTATTGACCTATTACTCTGTAAAATGTTTAACTGCTTAAAACATGGTAGCAATCAACATTAAGCAATATTGCTTATTATTTAAACGAGTTCTAAGTCGACATTCATTGAAAAAATTTAATAACTTTTGTACACCATAAGAACATTACAAAACCATAGAAGTACACTGGTGTGGTCTTAAGGCTACCAATCTCTTCAAAACACATAACTTGTTATATTCGTATTATATCTCATTGACGTTTGTGATAGTTTCAGCAGATAGTTTCAGTCATTTGCTAACCAATAGATTTTTGGGGCGATTTCACCGACATAGCTCTCAAAATCAGTAAGTTGAAGTGACAATGGACAGGCCATATAGCTCGTAGAAATGACAACCGTTGGGGAATAAAGTTTCTCGAATGGTGGCCACGAACCGGAAGACGAGGCGTAGGACGTCCTCCTACCCGATTGACTGACGACATTGTTAGGACCGCGGGAAGTCGATGGATGGAAAGGGCTCAGAATCGTCCTGGAAACGTGTGGGGAAGGCCTATGTCCAGCAGTGGACTTCTACAGGCTGATGATGAAAATGTGAAAAAATAACAGTGAGTTTGAATCTTATTCCGACTGTACATTGTAGTACGAGTGTTTTATAAATTTTCACGCATGTATTGCATGAGTTCAAAACAAGCTTTTGTAGTAAAGTTTTTTCAGATTCCTGCGCTGAAACAACCACGTTAAAAGCTCATTTTGATGTTGATTCTGTTAATTTATTACGCCAACATTACAATCGCAGAGTGGTATGTTGATGTAGAGCGTGTGTATCTAGGGTATGAACCATTCAAACCAATGCTAAAGTGAGTGTGACTCTGTCAGATACACGTAATTTGTGCGCTTTATAGTATCCCAAAAGTTAAACTGAGTAACTCTCCCCTTGTTACGGGAAAGGCTTACTTGTCTGAGGCTAAATATTCATAAATATTGTTCTATTCTATTTTAGCCAACTGCGCCGTCGGATTTTTATCTTTATCTTCTTTTTGGGTTTCGCTGATTTCAGAATTTCCTTTCATCTACATCTCTTGCACACCAAAACGAAAGTACCCTGAAAACTTTAATTCTACGATCAGCTGTTTCATTTATGCGTTGTATATTATGCTAGGTATCTAGGTAAATTACCTAGGTGCTATATTTGATGCTAGAGGATTCAAATGTCATGAAAATAGGCATTCATGGACCAGCTAGGCTGCTATGGCTTCTCGCTAGGTAACTCAATGATAAAAACAGTATTTCATTTAAAACGATGTAGTTTATTTGTAGTGGCAAATGACCCATATTACGCTTTGTCTGGTTCACTCGTTTATACAATCTTTTTTCATATTTACATTTTCACGAAGTACTGAATAAATTCAATCTGATTATGTGTCATGTTAGGTTTTTTTGTGTATTATATATGTACATATATGTTATGTTTTGATGAAGCTTTTGAAATAAAAAAAACCAAAATTACGTCATTAATCACCTACCAATTAGTACCGATTCAAGATTATTTGAGGTATTAAAGGGGGTAGTCAGATGTTCGTTTAAATATGTAATGGTACACCCCCACACTTTGCAGTAGTTGATTATTATTCCGAATTATTTTTCTTCCTAAAGATGGGATAAACAAGCAACTAAAACCATTTCTAAGTCTCCCTGTAACTTAAGAAAGGTGTCGAGAAGAGCACAAAAGTTAGACCCTTGCGTGTCATGTGACATCGATCTGCGGTCCACCTCACACCATCGAGCTGACGACACAAAATAATAAGTACGTAGAAGGGGACTCCCCCATGGTTCTTTGTGAGACGAAATTGCCCGATGCAGTGCGTCTTATTATTAAATGAATTTCTAAAAAGATTTCCGTTCCCAATACCATAAAAGTCTTTATTTGTTTTTTTTTTTACTCTTGCTGGTAATTTTGCTAACATAAATATTTAGGCGTTTCGTTATGATACTATTTAAAGGCAATCATCCAGGGCTTTTTGATCGTTTTCACTCGAGTTAGTTTTTGAGATAGAAAGTTGCCTATAACATCACAATAATAATAATAATGCTAGACAATCCACACAGCATTATCTAGCTCCAAGCTAAGCAGAGCTTGTGTTATGGGTACTAGATGACTGATATCCCTGGACGAGCCCATCACTAGGAGCTCTAAAACTCGAACGAATAACATGAAGTAAATTCAGATATATTCTGAAATCAGAATTTACACCAGAAAATATTATCAACAAAAGCTAGGAGCTATAAAAGTTTCCTGCTACATAAGCTACACGTTATTGCTATACTCTGGTAGTACATTAAGCGAGGTTATACTTCTTGTTTTAAGCGAGTCTCGTAGAAATTTGCGGCTGAAACATCAGACAAAAACCAGCTGTTAACAGTTACTGAGGCTAATGGGTAAATGAGTAAAGCCTAAAGACATAAAACCTAAAGGTACGAAAACCCAATTTGCAAACTTTCCCTGCCATTAAGGGACCCCTTTACCCCTTTTATGGGGCATAAGACGCGAACGGAAACGTCAGTTATATTACCCAAATCAAAAGTAAAAAGTGCCGTCAAAGACTTCAAAAATAACGGTTTTCAATCCTAAGCCTCATAGCTACTTAGTCAGGAAGTTTTGTGCGAGGAAGTTAAGGTGCATTTCCAATGACGCGAGCAGAGTGGTGCAGAGACGAGACAACCGATAATATAAGAATGTTACATAATTCCATCATGTACGGTTCATTGTACCTATATCAACAACTTTTTACCTTCCAAGTCAGATTATTTGAAACACATTTGGGAGGTGATTGCGTAACTGTTGTTGCAATCAGAATCATGTTGCAATTGTCAAATATCAGCAACAATTCAGATTTTTTTTATGCTCTGCTTGTAGAACAAAGCATTCCCTTTTAGGTCACACACGTTAGGTAGGTATATAC
Source organism: Electrophaes corylata (assembly GCA_947095575.1). Classification (NCBI taxonomy): domain Eukaryota; kingdom Metazoa; phylum Arthropoda; class Insecta; order Lepidoptera; family Geometridae; genus Electrophaes; species Electrophaes corylata. The sequence goes on along the minus strand of OX352711.1, from coordinate 7,273,170 downwards.
GTGCGTCTACGTCCACCAACCTGAGGCATACTGGTGTTAAGCCACATGTGCCTGTAATACCACCGGCACCCACACTCTTCTGTACAATCCACAACGCTCCACGTTAGTAGAAACGCACCCTAAACCTTTTAATTTTGTTCATTCAACCACAATTTTTTTTGTGTCCAAAAAACTTTTAGTGTCTCTGCCACCACATTGATAATTATAAGAATTTGTGAAAATTTTGAATGTAATTTCGTCAGATTGCGTGTATATTTTTTCAAAAAAAACTAATGGAATATGTCGCATCTTATCAGTAGTTAATTTTTAAAAGCTTTCTCTGAATACGAATAATTCAGAGAGCCGAATAAATTCGGCATTTTGTGGCGTAAGCGTACAAAACACAGAGACCACACCCCTAAGTTGATCGTAATTAACGTTAAAAAACCAGCCAAGTGCGAGTCGGACTCGCGCACGAAGGCTAAGTATAGTGTGATAAAGTTTCACTAGATGATAAAATTGACATCAAGTTTTTATCTTCGCTCTTGTCGGAGGTTTGATGCAGTTTCTCCATTTTTCTCTTTCTAATGCGGCCGCCTTGACCTCCTTGTACACGACATCAACTGTCTCCTTTATCTGGCTCATTTAACTTATCATTGGCCTTTCTCTTCCTCGCCTTTTTTTTACCTTTCCTTCAAAGTTGTTTTATACATGCGTGTTACAAATTAATTCTAGGCATAGGTAACCCTAGATTGTGCCCCTACAGTATTTTACCTGGTAAGTTATAGATTTCCAGTGATACAAACTCCAAAACCAAAAAAAATTACTTTAATTTAAAAATTTACCTAGTTAGTGATACCTGTGATTTTACTGTAGTTTTATTTGAAATATTTTTATCTAAAACGATTGTAAATGCAATGTGCGTATGCATTAAATAGCTCATTACGATTGCACCCGGCTGATTAGCTTCAAATTAGAGCAATCCAATCGCATTAGATCAGGCCTCCGGGTTAAATGGAGCTTATGGAGCAGCTGAATTACCTACAATGCCACAATACTTGTTCAGGATCAACTTGAATTTATTACTTGGTTTCACAACGCTGGCGCGGCTATTCTTCCGATTCTGGGATATGGAGTAAATGTATGGATTTTACAATAGCGGTGCGCGTACAGAAGCTGTATGTTTAGAGTTTCGATGTTTCTACCCGTTTGTAAAACAGGTTCCTAACCGTTTTGACATATCGTGTCTGTTATTAAAACCTCCCTTTTTTAATAGCCATCATAATTATTAATTACGTGCAGTACGTCTTAGACATGCCGGGGCATACACAAGTTTCGGCCCTGATGGTATGTAAAAATAGGTGAATGAAGAAAATACTTTTCTGCTACGATCTTGAGAATATATTTATTACGGTTAATTAGTGTAAATAGGATTTTCTTGGCGGCAAATATGGTCTGAAATAGAACAAGAATAGTATGTTTACTAGCGAATATATCGGCCTTTCTTATCGGGCCCCGTGTACCCCTATGTAAAGACGGTACTACCCCAAAAACATCTAGTAAGAATCGAACCTATTTAAAAAAAAACATATCTACATAAACCGACGATTTTTATAAGTGCAAGAAAGCACTATAAAACTGACAAAATACATTACCTGATAAAGAAACATATTGTAATTCTTACTTTTTCTTTTTTTACATATTTTAAATGTTACTATGTTCAGCAGCAAGCTACCTTTTTTACTCGTTCACATGGTGTGAGAGTGAGCCGCTAATCGTATATGCCATTTTAGATTCGTTTTACAGTGTTGACATAATGACATAGCATAGCTCCCTTTCTAAAACAACTGTTGAACGAATGTTGTTTTTACCAACAGTGTGATCACAATCCATAAACCCTGATGGGTTAAGGTGTAGCAAATTGGTGCCTCGAAATAATAGGTACTCTTTATCGACTGTGGCGTAACGGCCGACTCACTAGCGAGAGGAATAGTGAGGTTAGAAGGTAAAAACGTAAAATAGAGTTGGATGTTCAGCAAATGAACAACATTTCTTCTCCTATGTATATCACGTATTTGCTTAAGTTATCTAGAGATACAATAAATTGTTTTGCATGTATTCGAGAGCTGGCGTTGCTTTCCCGGTTGCCGTTTGTGGTCTCGATTTCCTGTGCGACAGGAAATTTCCGACGGTTTGCTATGAAATTGCAAATACTGAAAGCTGTTTTCATAAGAGCTATGCCTAGTAGTATTTAGTGGGTATTCTGTGATGCAGTGTAACAGAATCACGTAGGGTATTATGGCATTTTGCCAATGAGGTGAGGTCAAGCCACGAGATATACGGGTCAATTGCCACAAGGGTCCATGGTTTTCAGTATTGCGAAATAAGTTTCTTAGTTTTGTATAAAAGTGATGATTTTGTCAGAGACGAGGAAGAGATTTCTCAAATAAGTGACTAATCATGCATGTCAAGTGATGATTTGTCACTTATATATCTTAGTGAACTAGCGTTGGTCTTTAGCCAAGATAGGTTACCCTGAAAACTATGAAACAAAGCATAGGACATTTGTAATTATTTTGTACAACCCAAGGAAGCAACACATACATGCTACTTCATATAAATATGCGTCGGTCCCTCTATATGTATGGTTTGCCTTAGTAGTCTTTTAGTTTTTTTTAATACCCTAGAAGGAATTACGAGCAGACGGGCCACCTGATGGGAAGTGGTCACCGTCGCCCATGGACACCAGCAAGAAATTCCTAGGAACGTTTGCAAAAATTAATAAAACTTCAGGTTTTCGCCGTATTTTCAGCATCTGATTAATTTTGTATATACCTCACCCTTCCTCACCCTATGTAAAGACTTACCTCCATTTTATTTATTATAACTACCTATAGGTACTTATAAAATATAAATAATATTTTCAGAATAAAACTGAATCAAAACTACATGCGTACTTATTTGTGAAAACCCGATGAAAACTCGTTAAAAATAATCTCATTTTCTCACTGAACTGAAATGGTAGACGTAGGTACATAATATGCTCAGTTGAGCCTTATTGCATTGCACTGCGTAAATCGTAACTACCGTGTAAATGAAACAAAATAAAAAATAATTGGCAGTGAACGCTTGTTGTGTCTACTCTCGGTTACGTAGATTTACCTAGATCATCTATTTAGGTCATAGTTCATTCGCACCATCAACAAGAAATAAATTAAAAAAGTAAAAAATTAACTTTCCATTTTGTTAACAAAAGCGATGTCCAAAAGTGGGCCTCTATTCATAAATAAATCTAACCAACACGATTTGTATGTAGGTATATTATTTGGAAAGATATTCCCAAATCTTAATTTTTTCTGCAAATAACAAAATTTTGAAGCCCCATTTTGAAGAAAGTATTTTTTCATTTGGGCGAAACTCATTTTAAATTACGAATCATTGGTGACCACACTGAAAAAGTGGAATGTCAAAAAAAAAGTGTGTCAAAGTCATAGACTAAAAAGCTAAAAATAGTGAGTACCTACCTAAATATTTCTGAATTAAAAATCTATCGAAATACTTCAGATGTAATGTTAAAGTAAAGATTTCTCGATTATGTGCTATAAATCTCCGTTAGCGAAAATACTAGGAAGGTATTTCTTTCAAATCTTTTAAAACTCAAGCTTTGCTTAGCTCCAAGCTAAGCAGAGCAGTGTTTTGGGTACTAGCTTACATTACTTAGGTACATAGATATTTTTATTATAAGTACATAGAAAATACCCAGAACACCCGGAATAAATATTTGCCGCCTTGGGATACGTTTGTACGAAAACATATCCCAAGGCGGATATCCCGCAACCTCCTATGTCTGTCTGTCCGTCTGTCACCAGGCTGTATCTCATGAACCGTGATAGTTAGAGAGTTGCAATTTTCACACATGATGTATTTCTGTTGCCGCTATAACAACAAATACTAAAAACAAATACAAAAAATAAATATTTAAAGGGCTCTCATATAACAAACGTGATTTTTTTGGCGTTTTTATTATAGATAATGGTACGGAACCCTCCGTGCACAAGTCCGATTCGCGCTTGACCAGTTTTATTTTCTTATTGAACACTTGTATTACACGGGTATTTAACGCTTTAAAAAAATAAAAAGGTAATAATACGCGATAAATACCCGTTTAATTTAAACGTTCAATGTGTTCCGATCGCGAAAGTATAAAAAAACTTATACTTTTGTAAATTCTTTCTCTGTACAGATAGTAGTGAAAGTCCGGGTAAGTAACTATTTTAGACTATCTACTACCATTATGCCTATTTCTGTCGCTAAGTAACGTAGATATATTTTGGCTTGACGGATGGCGATGAAATTACAGGTACATGAAACAGCAGAAGCAAAGCCGAGCAAAGTTACGTACACGTTCCTAACGTGCGTAACCCGCGAGGTAACACTTTGCTATAGGTAGGCATTACTGACTAGCATGGCGGCAGCAATAGGTGTGGTGGTACGGTGGTCGTACTTCCATGTACGAGCCCGTTGTTGAGGGACAATTTCTAAAACTCGTCCTAACCTACAGATACTGTTCAATAACTAGCTTTTAATAATGGCTGCTTAGTATTGGATAATATGTATTTCAAGTGTTATTCTCATTTCTGTTTATAAAGCTTATATTCCAATTTCGCAGATATTGGTATATTACATACCATGGGTTCAATGATTCGTCCAACAATATCATTTACGAAGAGGATGCTTATATCTTTAGGGTTCTGTAACTCAAAAACTCCGTGGTGTTCCCGGATTTAGAATGAGCTCCCGTACCAAGTCGGAAAATGCATATATTATCTATGTAATGGTGTTCCTTTTACTCGTTTAGGTACGATACTTTTTAAATCATTGAAATCGTTCCATTGGTTGCGAAGATATTACACATTTTGTACCAGTCAACCGCGGGGCGGCCGAATAGCTCATGTGACGTCACGATATCTTTTCCGCCCGCGGGCGCGCTCTCCGCAATTCATTTATTAGAGTTCACTCGATCTGCGCGGGTCGTGTTGTGGTTTTTACGTGAATATACCGAACTATAAGTACTGTATAGTACCGAAGTGTACTAATACTTCAGTTAGTACACCTAAAAAACTATTTTTCAATGTGCCAAAGGTCCCGAAAGTGCGCAAAAAATGGTGCACTATCATGAAGAGGGATGACAAAATTCCGCTTTCGTGCCAAACTTCAAGATTTTGTTGCGAGGATCATTTTGATGTAAGTAGGTAGGTGTACTTACATCAAAATGATCCTCAATCATTACTCGTGTGGTAAACAGGTGCGTAGGTAGCTTAGTAAAGCTTGTTTACGAATGTTAAAGAAAAATACAGGGTCGTACCTACTAGGTATATTTCAATGAGTAAGTAAATGATAAAAAATGTAAGTAGTGAAGTTTCTAATAACCCTTCCTCGGTAGTCGGGTTAAAACCAGGGTCGTACTCAGGTCTAACTACAATAAAATGTGCCGTTCCCGGTAATATTCCCCAATGCGGGAATATCCCACAAGTTTCCCGGGATATAGGGGAATCATTTAGGGATTGTAGAGGAATATTTCCGTCTTGGGGAATATATATCTATCTCATCATCATCATCATCAGCCTGTAGAAGTCCACTGCTGGACATAGGCCTCCCCCACACGTTTCCAGGAAGAACGATTCTGAGCCCTTTCCATCCATCGACTTCCCGCGGTCCTAACAATGTCGTCAGTCCATCGGGTAGGAGGACGTCCTACGCTTCGTCTTCCGGTTCGTGGTCGCCATTCGAGAACCTTTATTCCCCAACGGTTGTCGGTTCTACGAGCTTTATGGCCTGCCCACTGCCACTTAAACTTGCTGATTCTGAGAGCTGTCGGTGACCTTGGTTCTTCTACGGATTTCCTCATTTCTGATTCTACCTCGCAGTGAAACTCCCAGCATCGCTCTCTCCATAGCTCGTTGTGCGACTTTAAGCTTGTGTATGAGACCAATAGTTAGCGACCACGTCTCAGCGCCATAAGTCATCACTGGTAACACACACTGATTATAGACTTTCGTCTTGAGGCTTTGCGGTAACTGTGACGAGAAGATGTGCCGTAATTTCCCGAACGCTGCCCATCCGAGTTGGATTCGTTGGCAGACCTCCAACATATACCGGTACGGGTGCGACATGAGCATTTGACATAAGTTTCGTCTTACTCATGTTCATTTTAAGACCCACCTGTTGGGAGACAATATTGAGGTCTCTAAGCATTGTTTCTAGGTCTTCCAGCGATTCCGCCATTATGACTATATCGTCGGCAAATCGAAGGTGACTTAAGTGTTCGCCATTGATATTGATGCCATACCTATTCCAGGACACGAGCTTGAAAATATCCTCCAGTGCAGACGTGAACAGTTTCGGAGAAATTACATCTCCCTGTCTCACTCCTTTTTGCAACTGGATAGGATTTGTACTCTGGTCCTGGAGTCGGATAGTTATGGTGGCATTACTATATAGGCCTTTCAACACTTCGATGTACCGATAGTCAATTTGACACCGCTGGAGTGACCGTAACACTGCCCAGGTTTTGACTGAATCGAAGGCTTTTTCATAGTCCACAAACGCTAAACAAAGTGGCTGGTTATACTCTTTGGTCTTCTGTATAACCTGCCGGAGCGTATGAATGTGGTCTATGGTACTGAAGCCTTTTCGGGACCCGGCTTGTTCGGGAGGCTGGAAGTCGTCTAGCCTACGAGCGAGACGATTAGTAACTACTCTCCTTCAAAAGGGTGTTATCACCTTTTTTAAAGAACAGTACCACCACACTCCTGCTCCATGCCTCTGGCGTCGTACCCTCGAGGATGAGGATATCTATCTATACATGTAATAAAACTGTAGCCATAGTGAATGAAAAAGAAGTACTTACCTATGTAAATCTAAGCGCGAACGAAGTTGCGGGCAAAAGTGATATATAATAAAAAAGAAAAAATATATACCTGAATTTGAGCTGATAATAATAATAATAATGCTGAACAATCCACACAGCATCATCTAGCCCCAAGCTAAGCAGAGCTTGTGTTATGGGTACTAGATGACTGATATACTTAATACAATACATTACATGCATACATATTTTTTATTATACATAGAAAACACCCAGAACACCCGGAATAAATATTAGCAGATCGTACAAACATTTATCCCAAGGCGGGAATCGAACCCGCAACCTCCGCGTCGCAGGCGGACATTCGCCAGCCGCGCCACATCGGTCGTCATATGGAGAACTACGTCAAGTATAGGCTTGTGGGAGGAATGCTTAGATTGAAGAAGGAAGTATTGCATTCCTGTATTGTATTCCTGACCTTGATTATTTATTGTATAATTTTTAAATAAATCTGGGTATAACCTACGACAAAATATAATTTAAATTCTTAGGGCTTATTTTAAACTTAACATACCTAACGCTTTCGTTTATTCATAGCTCTAAATTACGTGTCCAAAGAACTTAGGTAGGTACATTCCTGTCAAATTAAGTATTTAAGTCTAATTTTATTAATTTTATACCTACATAATATTTTTCTTTAAACCTTTAAGTTTCTACATACTTATCTACATACCAATGTTGAAAATAACAGCGTAGGTAGTTACAACAACAAACACAACTTCCCTGGCTGACTAACCTAAAACTTTTAGGTATTTTATAGGCTAGTCCAAGTATGTGTACCTACCTACATATTATCCTGTTATTCTGATTAGGTTGATAATGAGATTTGTTTACCTCTGAAGTTTCCAACCATGAATTTCAGCGCTTGTGTAATTTAAATGATTACTAAGATAATCAAATACCATGAAGGTATCAACTTTAGGTAGATTATCGGATTGCGCTTGCTCAAAACCGATATCTACCTTATTTCTAATACTCATTTGTTATATTAAAATAACAACCTTCTAATAAAAACCTAATCAAATCACTTGGTGACGATACGCTCCGTGTCGGACGAGTATCGCGAACAGAAACGCGGGGCGCGCAGTGGTTTGGCGGCTAGCGCTGGGCCATTGTGACGTCGTCCCTTCCGTTCGCGCGGTCAGTGAATCTCGTTCGGTATTTTGCCCATAACTTAGTCAGTTTTGGCCGTAGAAAAAAAAATTTTGCATTTTATGTTTTAGTTTCTCAAGGCCTATAAAACTGCATTCATAGAAAAAACTGTGACGGGTCCCCATTAGGGCCCCCTTACTACGTCCTATGGATGTCGTAAGAGGCGAATAAAGGAACGCATCAAGAGATGGGCATGGACTGACTGACTGACCAAACAACACACAGCCTAAACCGTTGGTGACAGAGACTACATTTTTAATTTTTAATATACATGTAAATTAAATACACCCTGTATTTAATTTTGTTTTGCTAGTAGGGTAATTTTACTAGTTCTATTGTATTTCCGAAGTTATATTATAGGTACATAACTTAGAATAAAAATAATAATGGTTTTGGAATGTTTGAACTACGCCGTTTCATTTGACAACCTACTGAAAATATTTAAACAACATTTTTTTTTGTTCTAAGTATTTAAAACCATAATAAGCTCTTATCCGACTAAATTTTATTTTAGACAAGATTAAATTAAAAAATTATAATTCCCCCAACACCTAATATTATATAATAATGTATTTTTTTTGAAACAGTTTAATTGTACAACGAAAATACCTAAGAACACTCCCGATTTATTCACCTTTCAAACAAAGAACAAAATCAAAATCGGTTCATTCGTTCAGGAGCTACGATGCTGCAGACAGACGCATACTCAAACACCTAGCTCAAGTTGTCACAGAGATCTTCAATCATGTCGCTCTCTCAATGAAGATTCATTACATAGATATGTAATCGATAAAAAATTAAAAACTTTTATAATGCCCTCAGTAAAAAGGAATAATCAAAAGCAAAAGTATAAATAAGAATGGAAAAAGCCTCTTTTTCAGGAAATTCTAAAATGGAGGCATTTCTACTCTTCTAAGTTAAGTATTTTTTTCTTTTTTTTTAATTCCGTACTGGTGTGTAGGTACCTAACCTAACCCAATTACGTAACAATAATTTTACAGACTGGTTTTTACGGTCAAGCAATATATTTAAGGAACCCTTATTGCGCAAGTCTCGCTCGATCGCATTTTTTCGTTTTTTGTAAGTAAATATCATTTCATTGAAATATCAAGGGGCATTTTGATCAGTCATGATAAATTTTGGTTCTACCGTAGCTTCTATTATTAGGTAAATACCTAAGTACCTGTAAGTTCAAATTATTTTATTGAAGTATATTTACTCGCTCTTGTCATAATCTACAGAGGGAGAGAGAGAGAGAGAGGCAGAAAGATAAAGGGAGAGTGTAAATATCTACCGCATTAGGAGTTAGTATTTATATTTGTTTTTTTGTTGAATATATACTTATCACCAAATATTTGTGTGATGAACGCATATGTTTGTTCTGTGTCTGGGTGTAATATTGTTACCTACGTATTGAAAGGAGGGCCCTTCATGGCGTGGTGAATGATAATAATAAGCATGTAGTACTATTCAATTCCCATTTATAATTTTCAAAAGCAAAACATATTCACAATTTTCCCAGCATAAAAACCGTCTCTGCCACAGACCCCATATATTTTATAGTTTTAACCTTCCTATACCCGCGCGTTGGTCTGTCAGACCGACATATTAGTTTTCCGTATTTTTTTCACGTCAGGATAAGTCTAGTGCAGGGAGCTTCCTAGTAGCTGCATGATTCGTCGTCATCTTCAATTTGGTGAGACGCGAGTGTTGGTGCGGGTTGCGCGTGACGCAGGACACGGCGTCAATCGGTCCGTGGGACCGGCGCGGGTATAGGTGTTACAGTTTTGGGTAAGTAATAAGTTTTATTATTCATATAATTTTAAGTTTGTTTGTATAACCGTTGTATATAATATATATATATGGTATATTACATATTTTTTCTTTACTTTTAGCTTGACATTTGACTGAAAAATGGACAAAAACGCAGAAGACGTATTTTGTAGGACGAACTTTTGGATTCCAACTACGAAGATGATAACTACAGTAATGTGGAGGATCACGATGAAATGCGAGAACAAGGAAGTAATACTGAGCTGGATAGTGATTCTGACGTTGATCTGGTAGAGGTGCCAACTTCTAGAAATTATTACATCGGCAAAGATAATAGAACAAAATGGAACAAAAGTGCTCCGTCAATGTCAGTAAGAAGACAGTCTAGAAATAATCTAAAGGGAAAGGAAAGGCTTTTATATTGTTCCTCGTGTCATTATCTTTAAGATTTTTGAGTTTTTTGAGAATAACTGTGTTTTTGCTCAAGATTTCGCAGCTTGTAAGAAAAAGAAGCATTTTTTCAGAGATTGTTTTAAAAGACTATAATTTACTAATAAAGCAAATATTTTCTATAGAATTGGTTTATTTCTTGCAAATATATCCCTTAGTAATAATAAAACATAGTTTGAGTAAGGCTTTTTATCAAAACTACCGAAAAACAAGGACTCGAAGTTTCGGTCCCAGGCACCGTGCGCGGGTATATTTGTACTTTTTTTTGGCGCGGGTATAGAAAGGTTAAATACAGTGCGCGCCACAGATTGAAAAACCAGCCACACGGCACGGTACCGACAATCATACATTAGCTTTCACTCGGCCAAACTGACCACATTTAGGCGACCTCGCATAACTAAAAGAAGACAATTGTATTATTATCAGGACCTTTTTGAATACTTAATTAGTAATGAACTCATATTGCCATACTGCAGAAGTTAGTAATATGGAATTACTAAATGTTACCCTAGCAATAATAGGTAGGTAATCAACTATGTACATCACATTTAATCTGCGTTTGCTCAACCATTTTATCGCTTAAAACTATACAGTTTAAACCAACGGATCACTTTAGACGTTGAAATCCAACGAATCACTTTATTACCGTTGCGTCCAACGGATCATTGCCTTATATAACTAACAACTTACATCGTTGCAATCCAACGATTCACTTTACTGCCGTTGCGTCCAACGATTCACTTTACTGCCGTTGCGTCCAACGAATCTCTTTATACTATCTCTGTTGCGTCCAACAGATCATTTAGCCTTATATAACTAACAACTTACATCGTTGCAATCCAACGAATCACTTTACTGCCGTTGCGTCCAACGACTCACTTTATACGATCTCTGTTGCGTCCAACAGATAATTTAGCCTTATATAACTAACAACTTACATCGTTGCAATCCAACGAATCACTTTACTGCCGATGCGTCCAACGACTCACTTTATACGATCTCTGTTGCGTCCAACAGATAATTTAGCCTTATATAACTAACAACTTACACCGTTGCAATCCAACGGATCACTTTAATGCTGTTGCGTCCAACAGGTCACTTTGCGATCACTGTTGCGTCCAACAGATCACTACAACTTATAATTAAAATGTATAAACCGCCACAATCTGGAAGCTCACTTTGGAATCACTCTAATTTTTATCTCTTTTATTCATCCGTTGCGTCCAACGGTTCTCTTTATTTATATAACAATATTTGAATCAATAAATCTCTTGTTACGTAGAATTGTTATATACTGTTAGGTATTTTATCACCTTTGGTACATTAAACCGCTTTTTTTTGAGATCACTTTAGATATTAAATTAAATCGCTTCATAAAATCGCTTTATAAAATCACTTTATATCGTTACATTACAAGGCATCACTTCTTAAAATATGTTTATTTCTTATAGACTTACGTATCGAATCATAGTAGGTATACAAATCAAATCTCTATTTAAAATAACAATGAATAACTCACTTTATGAATTAGCATGCTCAATAACTTATAAGATCACTTCAAATATCACTTTTATCAAAATCTTTCTCTTAGGTATATTGTACAATAACAAACCATATTAAATCAATGAAATCTTTATTTATAGATGTCATTGAACGACTCACCCTTAATAATAGATACTAAATTTAAATCACTCTGGAAGAGATCGCTTTTTATCGATAAGACCGCCCATTGTACACTATCTATTATTGACTGTTATTGTTTCTTTGTTTTATTCTCTAGCTTGTAATAAAGAATTTTCATTCATCACATATATTTTTTTTTAATGTTTGTTACATTATACATTATGAAATATACTTTGTACTAAGACCCAAACTACTCAAAATCAATTCATATTGATTCTAACATTACTATGTTTTATTCATAAGCATCCTTACGTGTCTCGACCGTCCCAGATGAAGAACCTGACGATCTCTTACGACATTCCTTAGCAAGATGTCCCCACATATTACAACCACTACACTTTTTTACAGGTTTGGGGCACTTCAAACTAATATGACCTAAATCTCCACAGTTAAAACATTTCATTTGTTTTTGAAAGTTCTCTACAGCAACTTGATCGGTTCTTGTGGATATATCAACTGCGTTACGTGATTGTTGTGATGGTTGCGATTGCTCAATTCCCTGGCTCACAGTGAGTTGTCGCAAGTATGAGAACAACTGTTCAGGATCTGAGAACATACATGCACTTGCTCCCATTCTAATAAATTTGTCTTCAATGCCATGTACCAGGCAGCCAACAGCTTTGGATCCAGTTATCCCACACTTGTTTAGTAATTATACTTTATCATAGTAATACACATCTAATGGTTGTCCAGATTTGCATTGAATTTTCAACATTTTGGTCAGTAGATCCCCATAATTTTCATTTGAAGGAAATGCTAACTGTAATTTTTTCATCCACTCATCCCAGCTAAACATTAAAGATGGCAAACCCTGATACCAGCGTTTCGCTAAGCCAGAGAGTTTTGGTAAAGCAAAGTGGCAAATCTGTATCTCATTCCAATTATAAATTTTGCTGCATTCATTAACTTTATGAATCCACATTTCAATGCTTTGTGTGCTATCACTTGGATCGAACTCAGGTACAACATTGTTCATCATGTTTGAATGTACAGGAAAACAAGGAACACTAGCCAAAGAGGAACCAGCTTCATATGCAGCAGTAGGACTACTTATATTTTGAATAGTACTTTTGCTCGCTTGACAAACACTATCACTTCCTAGAGTTAATGTGTCCTGAGGCAGCGGAGGTGTCATAGTCATTTTTTCTCTATTATTTTGATAGTCACTTTTTGAGATTTTTCGTGTACTCTTATGATGCTTTCGAGAACGTGTGTGCTTGGTATTCCTATCACGAATGCAACGCCTTGATTCACAGTCATGTCTACCACTATCAATTGAATTATCTGTGATACTTAAAATAGAACCATCCCTTCCTCTCCTTGACCTAGAACGTTTCCGTGACTTATGTTTTGATCCCATTATCTCTCTCTATTTTACCGCTTACAATATTCAAATTTTCTCTAAGTAAAATTATTATAATTTTATTTTTAAAAAACATTAGCTTAAATTAATTAATCATACTTATTAGCCTAACATAATTATAACACTTATTAACCTAAAATAATAATCATTTATTAATAAAACTAAAGGTTAAAAAAAATATTTTAAAAAGTTGAATAATAAAGCCGCTGTAAAACATTTCCTTTACATTCCCTACTTTTAACATAAGTAGGTACTAAACTTATCTCTTTGTACACTAAGCAGGAACTAATACTTAAAATTAACTTTCCTTTTTTCCTGTTACCCGTGTAACATATTTTTGTTTATAAAATCCTTAAATACTACACAACTTCACTTGGCTGGTCACACTTATTGTTTTAAATCACAAGAACTTTATATAGTTACAGTAATAAATTTAGTTCAGACTGGTAGGTAGGTAAAATCTGGTTAATAACGAAGAATTGTATATATTTAAAAACTTTTTAAAGGTACATGAAGTAGGTATGCAACTTTCACTGCAAGAAGATCACACTTCGATGTCGATTTTTCACAAAACAGTTTATTTAAGTAACACCGAGGTTTCTATTCGTTTTAACACAGTTCTCCAGTCAAGAATACTCTCATTGTAGGTAGTAACTGTAGTTCTTTGAGGAAGTTAAAGTTCAAAAGCACTGACCTCTGGGTATTTCAATAATACCGTTTAGACTCGTGGTTCCAATATCCCCGCTTCTGATTGAAAGGAGGGCCCTTCATGGCGTGGTGAATGATAATAATAAGCATGTAGTACTATTCAATTCCCATTTATAATTTTCAAAAGCAAAACATATTCACAATTTTCCCAGCATAAAAACCGTCTCTGCCACAGACCCCATATATTTTATAGTTTTAAATACAGTGCGCGCCACAGATTGAAAAACCAGCCACACGGCACGGTACCGACAATCATACATTAGCTTTCAGTATGTATTTACAAAAAAGTACCTATTTAAGTATTGTTGGGTTTATATTATTATACATTTTCAAGGCTTGATTTGAAAACGAACCAGATTCCCGCCAAACGAGCCTAGCTTCCTCCGACTGTCTTAGTCGAGAAGTTTACGCAAACCCGCCGTCCACACGGCGAGAGCGCCACTGTCTTTGCCCGACATTCGGGAACGCGCGCGCGCAACTTCTACTAAGCGCAAATAAATCAAAAACACTTCTTCTTCTTCTTTTCGGATCGAAAACTCAACATTAAATTATAGTGGACCAGTAAGTGGAGACCTCTACACCATTGCGCGTAGCCAACATAAAGTCCTCCTTGGTGCAGGTGGTCGGGCACTGTGGACACGAGTAGAGGTGGGGCATGTCCTGTGTGGGGGCTCCGCAGCCACACTGGATTTGGGATTGGTCGATGTATCCCCATTTCGCCATGTTGCTTCTAGATCGGCCAACTTGGGTCCGGAGCCGGTTAAGGGACTTCCAAATTGGCCATCTCAGTTCATGTCCAACAGGGAGATGTTCAGCTGGTGGGATGAAGTCCGGAGGAGGAGGAAACTTGAACTGCCAAATGTCGAGCCTTTCATCAGAGGGGTTACTTTTCGTTGATGTAGTGTGTCTCATGAAGCTTCTACGGCTTTTCAGACGTGCTGCAGGCGGTATATGGCCATACAGGGGGTGCCGGCTGTCAATTTCTTGCTTTGTCTTTTCTACACTACATGCAACCTCACGACGGATGCTTGGTGGAGCTATACCAGCCAATGGATACAACATGGCAAGAGGAGTTGGTTTCAGGCAGCCCGTAATGATGCGGCAGGTATCGTTAAGGGCTATGTCAACCTCCTTCGCGTGGGCGGATCGGTGCCACACTGGGCATGCAAATTCACCCGCCGAGAAAGAAAGTGACAGCCCCGTGGTCCGCAGCACGTGAGGTGAAGCTCCCCAAGCAGTTGATGTCAAGCGCCGCAGAAGATTATTTCTAGAGCCCACTTTTTGCTTAGTCTTGAGACAGTGTGGTTTAAATGTCAAGGCTCTGTCAAGTGTTATGCCTAGATAGCGTGGGTTCCGGCAGTGTTCGATGTTCACACCTTGCCAGGAGATATCCAGACTCTGGTTAGCTTGACGGTTCCGCAGGTGGAAGACACACGATTGAGTTTTAGACGGGTTAGGCCGGAGGGCGTTATCGGTGTAGTAACTCCCAAGTTCATCAAGTGCGACCGACAGATTCTGTTCAGCTTCTTTGAAGCTATGAGTTTGGGCTACTAATGCTAGGTCATCAGCATATAGGAAATGCTTTGTGAATGGAGATTGTGGCTGGTCATTCGTGTACACATTAAAAAGTGCAGGAGCCAACACACTTCCTTGGGGAAGTCCGTTTTTTTGGCATCTCCATCTGCTTTTACCGTGATTCAGATGGACTTGAAATCTCCGGTTGTGCAGGATTTCGCTCAGGATGTTGACAAACCCAGGGTCGTGTGTTAAAATTCTGGTCTTCGCCAGAAGCCTCTTTATGTTGACGGTGTCATAGGCTGCTGATAGGTCAACAAATACAGCACCCGTTATCATATTTGCTTCAAACCCGTCCTCTATAAATTGAGTAAGCTTTAAGGTTTGGTTAGTACAGGATCTACCGGGTCTGAATCCAGCTTGCTCTGGAATGAGGTTTGGTTCCAGTATGGGTGTTAGACGGCTTAATAATAATCGCTCAAACAGTTTAAAAGTATGACATAAAAGAGAGATGGGACGGTAGCTTTTCGGGTCTTTGGGACACTTTCCAGGTTTAAGCAGTGCAACCACCTTAGCTTGTCTCCAGAGCTTTGGTATTTTCAGTTCTTTGAGGCAATAGTTGAACATGGCATTAAGCCAGGACACAGCTACTGGTCCTAGGTGCTTTATTTGTTCGACCGTAATGTCATCGTAGCCGGCTGCCTTTCCGTTTTTCAAAGATTTGATACCAATGATGACCTCAGTAGGTGTAAAGGGTTTACTAATGCGATCATTTGTAGAATTTACGTCTAAATCAGACAACTGTGTGGTTTTCGGTAAGCGGTGAAGTGGTTTCCCATTCAAAAGGAGCTGGTGAGCAACCTGGTTTGCTGTAACTTGCCCTGGGTTTTTGGGTGGAGGGGGGTCATCGGTAAGTTTCTGAACGGTCTGCCATGCCTTCTTACTGTTGTGTGTCATATCAATACTAGTAACCAAGGACATCCATTTCTGTTTTCGAGTTTCACTGATTTGGTTCGCTAGCTCTTCACCAATCCTTATGGTATTTTCAGAGAATGGGTCAGACTCGAATGCTGATTGATAGGTTGTAAGGAGAGTAGCGGAGTCTTGACTTAGGCCTGGAACGTAAGAGGTACGGCATCCTCGAGGAATATGTTGGCAGGACACAAACCTAATGGTGTTAACGAATTTATCGTAGTTGCTTGGAATAGGATCGATTTCGACTAATTTGGAGTCAATATCGGCAGAGAATTTTTCCCAGTTTGCTTTCAAAAAGTTGAAACGTCTTCGAAACGGCACGACCTGAGGTTTTATGACAGCTTCAACATAGATAGCGATTGGTCTGTGCTGAGTATTAGGCATCGCGGGAAGAACAGACTTTCTGCACATAGAAGTTATGTTAGGGCTGGTGAATATTAAGTCGGGATTATATCCACGGCGCCAGCGACAGCTATTAAAGGAGGCTGGTAGTTTCGCGTTATGGATAAGTATCATATTCTCAGCTTCCGCCCATGTTTCCACTGCTAGACCGTCTGAGTTTGTCGAGGAGTAGCCCCATGCTGTATTGTGGCTGTTAAAGTCTCCAACCACTAGTTTGATAGGTTGGTCGTCAAAGTTAGAGGTTTTGTTAAATTTAAATAGCTGTTTAGGTGGCTTGTAGATGGACGTAACAGTGCATTTCCCCGTATCTATCGTCAATGTTTCTATGGAGTCGTCTAAACACCAAGCTGTAGATTGAATAGCTACGGTGGGTCGGACAAAAATGGCACTACCGTATTTAGCATGTGGAGATTCAACGGTAAGGGTCATTCCAGGGATTTGTGGCCTGAGTTGGTCGGGGCCACGATGCGTCTCCTGGACGCAGAGAATATCGCAATGCATTTTTTGGCACAGAGTTGCTAGTATTTCACTCTTAGTTGTAGAAAAGCCTTCTATATTAATAGATACAACTGTTAAAGCAGGATTGTGGCTCTGAGAAGAGCTGTTGATGTGTTGAGTCATCGTGGTGGAAGGATTGGCCAGACTAGACACTGCGTTACCGTGTCTAGCTGTTTCCGAGATGCGCCGCGGGGAGGCTCCTTCCATGCACCCCATCAAAATCACTGAAATCTACTACTCAAGTAGTGAAAACTGTGCCTTTTCTTATCCTACAAGTGACAGTGAAGCACCAGAACTATTATTCCGTCCCGGGACCAGCTCCTGGCAGTGGAATCCTACGGTGAGTTTTCTGCATATCAAGCCGTTACTTTTTTTCTCATGTAAAATCAAAATTTATAGCTATCGAACCTCACAAGTATTCTATCAGTTATCTGGTTCTCATAGTTCTGGCTTTATTTAGTTTAGCACTAGATGACATTGTGTCAAATGTAGGTAGTAGGTAATGTACCTATGTTGAGTGTAGGCTTATTGAGAATTATTATATTTTAGGGGCAATGTTGTACCTATCCTATATAGGTACCTAAGTAAAAATGCTTTCATATAATTTGTACCTGATCTTGAGGCATATTTTTTCTTTCTAATTAAAAGTCTACCATCGATCAAGCCGTTGCAATAATCAAAATAAGGAAATAGAAAATACTAAGGTGTGCTTTACATTTTTTTAATTTTTTTATCGTAAAATTGATTCTCATTCTGCATACCTTAGGTAGGTATGCAGGATAATATAAGTCAAGAATGCAGAGTCTGTAGGTAGGTAGGTATGATACCTACCTACAGACTCTGCATTCTTAACTTACGAAGAAATAAATGTGGATACGAATGACCGTTCTGAATCCATAATCTTGCCGAAATGTTCATTTGGGTTCACTGAACCCCAAAACGGCGCACCTAATCACATAATCCGATCGGATCATTCGTTGTAAGTAGGTATACCTACTTGGCTTGTTCCAATAAAAGAACTATTGTAAAATTAGTGAACTCTTTTTCCAAAACTGGACCTAAACACTTATTAAGGACCTACTTGCCGCATTGTCACAAAACTATGGGAAAGGTCACATTGACCCAGTATCACATTAAATAGAACCTTTTTGAGTATGAGCCATTTTTTTAAAAAAAGCCTAGCGATACTAGATCCAGTAAGTGGGTAGGTACCTACTTAATCAGTCTTTCCGTGAAACTCCATTGCACAGAGACTAGGTCAAGGTGTATATTCTGAAAAATCATAAACAAAGTTTCATTTCGTCGTTTTGAGTTACCTACACTGCTCGGCATGCTAGGTAGTGACAACTTGACTGGAATGGGTCACCAAGTTGTCCCGTAGTATATTTTAAATCGATAATATTATACTATATAGGTATCTGATAAGCCTGGGAGTTTTTGTGGATTAAAACTAAAGCATTTTCTTATCTCTTTTCTCTATCTTATGAGTTCCTCCCAATGTTAGGGAGCACTGCTGACCCAGTTCCGGATCGTTTCCGGATCACTCCGGAGGGTTTACGGTTTCAATATTCCGGAGCCCCTATGCGCACTTTACCCTCTTTTCCTCACATAGTGCACTGCGTATTAGCTTACATCTTACTATACGTAGGTATAAGCTTATTATTTGAGTGCGTTCTATTTTTAGCCTTTTCATAGTGGCAGTTCCTTGCGCAAGGCATGCAGCCTTCACAAGGTGGTCTAATCTGGTTCACAGGGCGGTATCCAATTTGCCGCTGCGATTGTGGGGCTTCAACCGCAAGCCCCGTAATTGACACCGAAAGTAAAACCGCAACTTACAACGCGGAAAACGTTGCCTAGACAACCGCGGTGGCGCGGCAAAAACGCGAAATTACAACACGTCGCGCGACCGACAATCTCTAGCCGGTGTATCCAATCTTAATGCTTTATCATTGTCTCGATATTTCCAATAAAAATAACGTACCTAATTCACCCGTCATCGAACGGCCTTCTAAGTTTAGTTTAGAAAGCGGCATCTTGTCCGCAGCTGTTATTCCGCGTTCCCTACATAGGCTGCCGGGCGGCAGGTTATAAAAAAGGAGGTTGTATTAAACGGGAATTGATTTGGAAAAAGGCGCTTTGTGTGTATTGATACGAAGAATCGGATTACAGTAGCCGCGCTACAAAACAAATCCACTACAGTTTACGTACCGTAAACTCGCTACGCGTTCGGTGCGAGATGAAGTACATGAAGGTGTCTCGGTTGGAATTTGTTTCTTGCTGTAGTGATACGAAGGTTTAGGATTGTGGTTTCGTGGGAGCGCTAAGTGCGTTGACGAGCGGTCGCAGCGACGAGAGAGAGGCGCGCAGTCTATGGAGAGGTTCGCAGGTTCATTCGAGGGAGGTCTTGTTATCACAGTTGCTGTTTGGCGGTCGGACGGCGCGCTAGCTACGGTCGGTGCGTGCTCTCGCTTCTGAAACACGCGGTTCGAGCGACGACGCAAGTTTTGCGGACGATCGCGTTTCGACATCCCATCTGCCTTGGCCTTTCTCGCATCGTGACTGATCACGAACACTAAAGAAAGTGAAACTGCATGTTTGAGACGTGATAACAGATTGTATAAGGATTAAAATAAGACTTGGTGGTTAAGAGTGAAGTGGGACGAGGTGATTTTGACTTTATCGAGAACTTTTGGACTCGTTTCGATATCAGCGCAGTTTTGAGTTAAAAACCGTGTCTTGATTATTGATACGCAGCTGACTATTCCAATAACGGTAAGTCTTCAAACGAACTCTACATTTTATTTACTCTAACTTGATTTTTTATTTTATAGCAAAAACAAAATATCATCCTCATCAAGAGTGAATAATAAAGCAATTAGCGGTACTTTTACGAGTTATCTTGCACATTGTGAATTTAGGTGATGGATGTAAATTGGATTTAAGAATACCATTAATACGGCGAACTCATTATAGGGGAGCAGTCGTATTCATGAGGGGAAATAAAAATGGTAGGTACTTAAAGCATGAAAGTTATGGCATGGCGGTTTCTGTCAGAACATCATAAATATTATGATATAATAGAGTTCAATTCTACAAAACGCAATACGTTGTTTTTGCCTCTGATTTGCATGGATTTGCTGCGTGAAGGTAAAAAATATAATATTTTGGCAAACCTAAATACAGTGTTATAGGCTTGGTATATTATCAGACTATAAACAGAAAGGAATAGTAAAAAAAAACTGTACTTTTCTGTTTACAACAGTAAAAAAAAATTGTTTGTTAAACAAGCAAGAACAAAATAGTTATGTGAACTGATTACACTTCTTTAGGCTTCACTATTTTATATCACTATTTGTATGTGCATTGTGCAAGCATCTTCTTTTTCTATATTTAATTTTATGACAG
Organism: Electrophaes corylata; assembly: GCA_947095575.1. Taxonomy (NCBI): domain Eukaryota; kingdom Metazoa; phylum Arthropoda; class Insecta; order Lepidoptera; family Geometridae; genus Electrophaes; species Electrophaes corylata. Next base: position 7,252,339 of record OX352711.1, on the reverse strand, counting down.
TTTTCACTTTTCAATTAACGTATACCATGCAGTAATAAATAATATGTACCTAGATAAATTAATAAAATAAATGTAGGTACAAAAATGATTTATCGGACATCACATTTTAATTTAACTTATATCATCTAGAGAAAAAGAAAGTCTGCACTTGAGTCACGTTTTACGTTCTTCGTAACCAATATCTACGTCTAAGACCAAACACAAGACTCTTTATTTTCCCTGTACTTTTATAATAATAATAATATTTTTTTTTTATTAGATCACAAAATAGTACATAGTAAATATTATGTTTACTGCTAATCATACAAGTTAGATCTGTAGCTCTGTAGCTCATTCTTATAAGGAGCTACGCCTTACACTAATTTATTTTAATCTCACTATATTAAAAAAACTTACTATTTTTTTTAATATAGTGTTTGAAGTTTATATGAAAATAGCTTCACTAATAAATTAAAATAGACTTAAATAATAGATATTTTGATGAGAAGAGGTATTTTAATGGGCCTCCCAGTTCAGTTATTAGTGTCTTCTGTGCTGTAGGTTGTAGGCTCGATCCCCACCAAAGGCAAATATTTTTGTGATGAACATAGATATTTGTTCTCTGTTTGGGTGTTATATTGTATTGTCAGGATGTATTTACAAAAAACTCTGATCAGTAATCTGGAGCCCATAGTACATGTTAACATGTTATTAATATTTATTTATTAGTACATTCTGCGTGAAGTTAAGATAACACGAAATAATTTTGAAATACAAATTTGTAACAGCAGGGTAGTATTGCAAGCAGAGAGCGTGCAAATTGTTACGTTTAATATGCGGTATCATGTATATTTTGTAATTGCTATTAATTAGCAAGATTGATTTCATAAATAACGATTGCATTTTACCTTGACTTTTGCTTAAAACTAAGTATAATAATGAGGTAACCTACTTGTTTACTTGTTAACACAATCTCAACAATATAACTACTACTATCCGTGATAGTATATAAATAATAATAATAAATAAAATAACTAGTGTGTTATATATAGTGTTAATGTAATGACGTAATATAATATAATATATATAATGTAAGTACAAATACTAATATATATAATAGGTACCACCTACATACCTATAAAGGAGAATCAGATTTAATAAAAAAAAACATTTTGTCATTTTTTATAGATTACAGTTTATAGTATACTACAAGCAAACGATTTTTCAGGATCGTAGCATGTGTAAATCCGTGGTCTCTGCCTACTCCTTACCCCTATGGGAAACAGGGCGTTATGTTATGTACTGTAGAGATATAACTCAGTACAATAATAACCAAGTAAAATACATTGCTTGAAAGCAAAAATAACCTGCAGTTTTGTCAAAAACTCAATTTTCATATTCACCGACTTCTTTCATCATGTCGCTATTAAAATTTGTTATTTATTTAGCCTAAGAGACCGTACGGAAGATACAATCTACTTTCTATCAAAATGCTAATTTGTAAGCAGATTCTTATCTATATTTTGTTATTAGAACAAGCGTGTACCTCCATCTCCAAACTGTATAAAAAATATATAAAAAGTATTAGGTATTACGGGTTTTGGAGATAGAATCTAATAAGTTCATTCTATTTAACATGCCTCAATTAGCATGCGGCCATACAATACGTGCTGTATCATTTATACACATATACATAAGTGTATAGATAAATATATAAATAGTTATAGATACGTATGGATGGTTGTATAATTGAATATAATGCAAGATATTGCGTGAACTCTCTCGTCTCGATTTTATGCAAAGTAATGATATCAATTCTACTGTCACTCGAAAAAGAGGTACCTAATAAATTAGAATAAATTAGGATTTGAAGGACTTAAACTTATGGAAATGTATAGATTAGTTTTTTATAGGTATGACAATAACAGAAATAAAACAACCTATGAACACAAGGTTGTGAAAGTATTACAAAAACTTTGCGCAAATTCGTGATATGTCTAATAGAATAAATAAAATTTTATACACAGTATGCACGCATAGGCAACGGCAATAGGTGAACCGTACACAAAAATACAATACATTTTATAACTAAAACACTTATTTACTAACCCTACCTCCTAATCAATCATAAGGTTTACATAGGTACCCGTAAATGAGTTGACTAGGTAGGTACCTATGTACCTATATCTCTCATAATGGCATAAAATTCGAAGGGAAACTAAGGCGGTAGGGCACGTACAATGTACTCCGTGCTAGTTAGTCCCCCGTGCGGCCGTGGGTGGGTCAAATAAGTTCATCTCAGCATAATGTTGTAGTGGAGCAAACTGTACAAAAAAAAACATAATTTTTAATATTCCGTGTTTTAATATCAAACATTTCATTACTATTATTATTTTGATCTAAACTGGGATCGACGAAAACAAAAATTTTTTAGGTACATTTATTACCACCACAAAAATAATAATCTTTCATATTCATGCTAAGATTACATAACTTGTAGGTATACCCGGACATCGTATAGAAATGTAAATGTCATCAAAGCTAATTTTATAATGAAAGAAAGCGTCTCAAACTTATAAAAAAAGTTGACGTTATGATTTCAAAGTACAGTATACATAATTCATTTATGATAATGCCTTTTCCAACCCCAAGTTGGGATGAGTGCCCACTTATGGCTTTGCAAGTAACTAAACTGATAGAGAGGGTAATATTTTTTGACGCTTTGCGTATGCACTCTCAGTAATTACCACTAGTTCAAATTGTGGTTCACTCGTGAAAGTGAACTTGTGGTAAATTTTTTTGTTGAAAATATTAGTATAATACAATGCACTTGTTTACTATTTGGTCGCTTTCAACTGGCGTCCACGCATCTTTAAGAATATAAACAAAACCAAATTAGTTTAACTGTATTGTAGTTTAATAATAATGAACGTTTTTGTAAAGCCCAGGCTCGCGCGGGGTCAGTGACCACACGTTTTACGATTTGTCACTCACTTGCCTTCGGCGGCCTGGGAAGGGCGCTCTCAAATAACTCACACACTATCATACCTTTCTATGTTGAATGTTGATAATGGTTTTATACTATATAGTCCGAAAAACTATATCAAAAATAATACAAAATATGCTATAGAAATAAGTAATGTCAGGCTGACATAAAATACGCAATTCATAATTTTTTCCATAATAACAAAAACCAAGCGACCAGTTCTAGTCTTATTACCTGTTTAGATGCAAGACAAAGATGCTGACTCATACCCAGACCGTAACATCTAGAAATCTGTTTGGGAGTTGGCTATTTAATTATGACACACATTTGCACAAAACAAAGAGTAGGTAACATTTATCGTTGAATATCAATAACGGTGCATGCAAACATCGTGAGGAAACTATAGGTAGGTGAAGTACTAATCAGCTCTGCGTGAATTAGCAATTGCTTTCATGTATTACAATTGTTACATTTATAAACTGAGGTGATGGTAGGTTACGATCTTTTTTTTCATTATAATAATATGTATAGTACATACTTATTAGTTTATAAATTTTGCCTGACAGCCGACCAGTAGGCTATGTGCCAGCCTACTACTGATCGGCCTTCAACCCCTAAAAGGGCGCAGCAATAGAAAGTTTGTATGAAAATAACTACACACGAGTGAAGCCTTGTGCGATTCCAGTAGTTTATCTTTAACACAAGTTTTTTGCCTTAGACTTTATTTAGAAAAGGAATGTAATTTGGTGTTGATAAACAGTAAACCAAGCGTAAAAAATAAAATTCGCTGACATCGGTGATATGGGTATGTATTTACAAGAAACGTTATTAAGGTACCGCATTACATGCTTGTTTAAGGTTGAGTTTGATAAATTACGAGCATACATAATTCTATACAGAGATTGCTTAAGTCGTTTTAGACGTTTGACAACTTATTTTGTCTCAGTTTGTAGAGTAAGACCTAGCATGTTGTGTAGGCTTGAAAACCAACGGAATGCTAATGATTAGTCACAATGAATCACAATGATTAATCAATTTAATATTGATATTTTATTAAATAAAAATAAAAAAATAAATAATGCTGGACAATCCACACAGCATCATCTAGCCCCAAGCTAAGCAGAGCTTGTGTTATGGGTACTAGATGACTGATATACTTAATACAATACTATATTACATATATAGATTTTTTTTTTTATTATACATAGAAAATACCCAGAACACCCGGAATAAATATTTGCAGATCGTACAAACATTTATCCCAAGGCGGGAATCGAACCCGCAACCCCTGCGTCGCAGGCGGACATTCGCCCGCCGCGCCACATCGGTCGTCACATATTGATTAATAATTGATTGAATTAGGATTAGTATTGATACAACCCCGTTTCCTGTATATTTCCTAGTATAGGTAATTATTTCTTGTGGAGCTAAGATCTTGACATGGACATTAATTGTTTATTTACAGCTACACATTGAAGACACATTGCAATAAAAAGACACGATTTGAATTAGAAGTAACAAAAAACTAAAAAAGAGTAAAAAAACAAGTCTGTACCTGTCTGTACCTATTTAGCAAAGGTTTTTTTGTCTTCATACACTGTGTATTGTGCTCGTTACGCGTAACTAGACCGGGACTTAATATCAGCAAGTAGGTATCTCTGTCGATGTATATAATCAGAATATGAGCGGTTCTTTCAAGACGCGCTGGTGTAAAAGCTAAAAAGCAATTGCGATTTGTCATGAACTCATCGCTTTTTATTCTCAACTTGCTGTAGGTTATTACTTAAGGCGTTTTCAGCCTTTCGATTTTCTGTTATTTTTTTTCATCATCGTAAAAACTTGTAGAAGTCCACTGCTGGACATAGGCCTAACAGAATAGCGGAAAGTGCGAAGAATCACCGAAGATTCCCCTTTTACCCGATTTTTTCGAATTTTTTGATCGAATACTGAAAACACGGAATCGACTACAAAAAAAATATTTTTTGCGTTTATGATGCGTCTACAAACAATCGTACAAATGTTTGTACACGTATCACACAAAACTACTAAATTCATGCTGAAGCTATTTATAAAATAAGTTAGCTTATAGTTCAACTTAGTATGGGTTTCATTGGACTGTCATCCCTAAAACAGAAGGAAGAAACGGAAAAAGGAAATGAAGTTTGCATGAAAAACGCAAATAAAGTCGCGAGCGAGTTAGAAGTATCAAATAAATTGATAGAAACATTTCCAATGGTGAACTATTAAAATAACCATTGACTTGATATCGAATAAGAAAATCCACGTCAAAAACCCGATAAAAGTTTTAAGATGCGATACGAGAGTAGACTAAACCCATGAAGATATCGAATCCATTCACAGGTCGATGTAATTTGGCAGACAAGCTTTTTCGAAAAGTCGTTTTTACCGTGGTGTACCACAGCTTAGAGAAAACTAGCCAGACCACCACATGGAATGATTGAATGAACCACCCAGTGGACCTTATCGGCATTCTTAAATCGAGTCCCAGCGAAACCATAGTCCTTTGAGATGAAGCCATCAAATTTTGCGATAGGATCCTGATTTACCGTTACATGCGTACCGCGTGTAACTGTAATCTGTCTATAGGTGATGGTTATATGAACATCTTGTACCGTAAGCTAGTCGTGAAAATATTATAAGAGTAAATGTAGGTTATGCAAGGAAAATTTACTTGTTAGGCTATGTTTTATAACCAAAATAAGCTAAGTTGGTACTATAGGGTGCTATGGGTACCAGGTCGAATACTTGAATATTTTTTTGGTACATACCATTTAATCTACGGTAGATACGGTTGTTAGCCCTTCAGATATCTTAGCATCGAGTAATTATTACTCAAGATTCTCTAAGTATAATCAAATGTCTTAGAGGGGTAGTCAGGTACCTACGTCTAAATATTACATTTGGTTTCTATATACCCATATTTTGCAGTAGTTGGTATTCCATACGTGACAAGTTGCAAGCCCATCGGCGCTACATATATTATATAATTACATAACTTACTACTACATATATGCTTAGGATACAACAAGCCAGCTATATGTTTCTAAGCTGTGTTGGTGCCGTCTTACCCTGAAAGCGTGACTTGGCTGAAGAAAGAGAGGAGATTAATGACAGGGGCGGAGGCTGCGATCCGATGCTGTGCCGTTAAATCTCTTCTTTAACTAGCTTAGCTATTGTATTAACTCCTTTCGGAAGGTAAACAGATATGGGTATTTTTATAAAAAAAATATCTAATTCGTAAACTTCAAGTTTTACTTAGCTTGGGGCTAAGTGGCGCTGTATAAAATGTTCACCAAAAAGAAAACAGTTACGCTGGCAAAGTTATGACCTCATGGTAAGTTCCCTGTACTGTGGAACTTACCAAAGTACCTCAATACTGAGATAAAGATACAAATTCAGAATAAAATAAATGCAAATCATACAAACAGTTGCCTCGACTCTGCGGGGGTCGAACCGTGCGTTTCACGCCTTAACCAGTTGCCAGTCTCACTATATAATTTGTTATTTTATTATTTCACAGTTTATTGCAAATATCAATGACTACCTAAGCACGATAACGTGACTTTTGAATATAATAAGGCATTTAATCTTCGGAGTGGTTATTCGAGATATATGGAAAGATTGATGAATGTGCAAGAAGTGAAAGGGGGAAATGATGCTCCATCAACTCTGCCCCAGGGGATAGGCCGTGAAGATACGTTGATGACTGCCTTTTGAATGTGTTGTCGATTTCTTTGTCTGGGTTGCAATACCTTGCAAATCTAAGGTTCTTGTGTTGTATGCATATGCTTGTATTTTGTATTTGTATAATATTGAATAAATACTGTATTTCTTAATGTTAGACAATCCACACAGAATCATTTAGCCCCAAGCTAAGCAGAGCTTGTGTTATGGGTACTAGATGACTGATATACTTAATACAGTACATTACATGTATAGATATTTTTATTATACATAGAAAACACCCAGAACTCCCGGAATAAATAATAATAATAATAATGCCGGACGATCCACACAGCATCATCTAGCCCCAAGCTAAGCAGAGCTTGTGTTATGGCGGTATGGTGTATATCCCAAGGCGGGAATCGAACCCGCAACCTCTTGTGTCGCAGGCGGACATTCGCCCACCGCGCCACATCGGTCGTCAATCGCCCGATTTGATATCCCGCTTGATATTTGATATCAATATTTTGGATAAAACCAAAATATTTTATATCAATATTTTGGATAAAACCAAAATATTGATCGAAACCATGATAGTTAAAAAAGTTATACTGAATTTCCTATTTAATTAATAGCTCGATTGCATACTGATCGTTTCAAAGGTTAACATAAAGTCGAGTGAAAACAAAAAAGACTTTCTACTTATACTTTACTACTAAGATGAAGTAATTGACTGTTATCTCCATGCATGGTAGACACTCTACTGTAAGATATTAGAAAACTTCGAGTATTTTAGTGTAAAAAGTGTAAAAAAGTGTAGTTATCTTGAACAAAATAAAATATGACCACATTTTGTCATAGTCAGTATACCTAGGTAACTTAGAATAAATAGAAGCTCTGGAGAAGTTTATTGCAGTGAATGATACAAAGTTTGAACAGTAAAATCTACTAAAACCAGAACGAGCATGTTTTGTCAGTTAATCTTTTGTCACAGGGCTCTTTATTACGTACCACTAACGGAAGCTCAACTTTTTGAGAGGACTGAGCGGGCTACAAATGAATGGAAATAGTGCGACACAGAAGCACTACTGAATAGAAATAAGTAAGTAGGTACTACACAGAAGCCAGGAACAGCTCTATCCGTGTTCTGACTACTCAAAAGGACAATGGTCGAACGGAATTTCAGGTAAATTATACAATAGAAATATATCTTTCCTAAGCACAGACATTGAGTTTGAGAGAAAATCCGCCGGTAATTCATTACCTTATATTTTATGTTATGAGAATGATTCTATCATTTTGTGTTCTAAGTAATGATTATGTCTTCTATAGCGTGTCTGTCTAGCCTTGTATTGTCCGCTCGGGCTTGAAAAATTGTAGGTGTAGGAAGACTTTGTAGGTTCAAGGAGAGCAACTTTAATCTAGCGGGAGGGCGTTGCCATTATTTATCATATTATCATTAGATCCTAAAACTTGGTCGCGCACCAAAGAATTTGCCATAGGTAATATTTGGATGTAACTCTAACTACCCCCATTAGACTTACCGACCTATGTCGCCAAGGGTATTATAAGTTTGAGGCCGTTTAGTGTACCCTTCCGGACGTTTTATATTTGTGGTTTTCTTTTTAGTAGGAAGCAGACGTAAAATCAGATAGAAGTGGTCCCAGATCATATACTGTGGCGGTTTACTCTGGAGACCACTAATTACACTTTGGACTTTATAGAATCAGGGTTTTTAATTGACTAGTCTTACCCAGCACCTATATCATCCTCGCAGTTTAGTCGGCCTCATCCACAGGAAAGACAATAAGTGCGGAGCTGACTAAGCTACATGTTTTTATACGGTGATTTCCTTCACAGTTTAAGACTCGTGATATACTGGACCTTTTTAATTTATTCTTGATATATTTTTTTATGAATTTCGGCCTTAAATTGTCATTTAACGCGACATGAAATCGTAGGGAATCGGTGGATGGAAAAGCCTAAAAACTAGGAGGGATTTACTTCCAGCACAAGAGTTTTTAACGCTGGTTATGATAATGAGAAGTATTAGCTATTTTTAAATATCTACAAGTTTTATCATAAAGTTTCTTTTTTACGAGCAAAATCATCAATTCCAGGCCATTCCGACTGAAAACAATGGTCCCTATCTCCAAAGTTGGCCACGACTATACCGTAAATTTGGGGAGTTTTGTCACTTTTGTCATAAATTCTTTCGGCGGTGCGTTATCAGGCTTAAGATCTACCAGGGAGTGCCTCTGTAACACCGTTCGTTCCGCATTCCAGCAGCATCATTGCTTGGTTAAGAGAACTTGCTTCCCTTCCCGCTTCTTCTAGCATTAGTCACGTGGTACTTGACGCCTAGATTCACCTAACTTCAAAACGTTTACAGGGGTATTTGTTATTATTGCGAGTGAAATACCCTTTTGGGTCTAATTATGAAGTCTTGCGCGGACAGATTTCAGTTGTAATTAAACTTTTAGTCTAAGTAGAACGAGTCTTTTTAGTACTGAAGTTTTTGCCTTGAAGTAGCTGTCTTAAATTTTTATGAACTTTTTGCACAGCACCATCTAACCCCAAACTAAGCAAAGTGGTTCTATGGGAATTTGATGACTGATACCATACTTAGATAAATTTTGTTAATACATACTTCGAATACAATAATATATAACACCCTGACAGAGAACAAACATATGTTCATTACACAAATAGGGATTGAGCACAGATGCTAGTCTAAGAAACAGAAGTGAATGTTTTGTCTGCAATGGAAGCAATTTGAAAGTATCATCACTTAGTATAGTTCAGAGTATCTTCTGCTCACGTGAGCACCAAGGGAATTTCATATTACCGTTGGGGTAACGCAGTTAAGTGCTAAGTGATTTCTTCCGCTGGTTCGAGTGAAACTTGGACAGAAACTCTGCATTTCCTATTTGGTTACTCAACCTAATGTGTTTTGATGGGAACATGTACCTAAGTGAGGAAATGTTTGCTTTTCAAATATATGCCTACTGCACTAACGAGAAAAATGACTGCAGGGGTTGTAGACAAAATTACATTAAACTAACGATATCGCAAGCAGAAAAGTTCAAAATGTATGAAATTGACTTTATGCTATCGGAACATCACGAAGTAAATAGGTATATATAAAACTAGCGGCCGCTCGCAGCTTCGCCCGCGTAGCAGTTTTTTCCCGTTCCCGTTATTTTTTCGGGATAAAAAGTAGCCTATATGTTAATCCAGATTACAATCTATATCTATTCCAAATTGCATCCAAATCGGTTTACTGGTTAGAGCGTGAAAGAGTAACAAACATCCATCCATCCATTTATCCATACTTACAAACTTTCGCGTTTATAATATTAGTATACATTCTAGTGCAGCTGACTGTACAAAACCAAACTCCATTTCCATTCTGCCTCAGTCCTAAAGGAATTTCCATTTAAATCATAAAATTATTTGTTATCAACGTAATGGAATCACTAATACCCATTTAATGTAACAAACACTGCTTTGTGCTATAAAATCTGATCATCCCAAATTTACTGCGATTAGTCGTGCTAATAATGCCAATGATATAACGTGTACAGGCGCGATACGAAGTAATTTTTGACAGAAATACTAATAATAGAAGTGGTTAAATTAATTTATCATTTTGAATTTTTAAGTCTTTAAAGCGTGGTCTGAAGATTTGATTGTCAAAATTGGACCTTGAAATGACAGTTTCAAGGAATACAAATTAGGCCTCTTGTAATACGCAAACACGCATCTGTCAAAAGTGACTTTGTAGGATGCCGGAGCCGTAGTTAGAGCACTTTGAAATGGTGTGTAAAACACCTTGTTAAAATGCAAATTAAAAAACGTATGCAAAAAATTTTGCGCAGGTGACTCACGGAGAGAAAAGTGTCTTTTGTTTTGAATTTTTAAACAACAATCTACAGTGAAGAGGTGCTTACCTACTTTTGGACACTTGGACGTGTACTGGTTTTTCACACGTGTTTTGTTCAGTGTACAGTTGCCTGCAAAGGTTACACTTCATCCATTATGAAATTACATTTTGGACTCCATATTGGTGGATACTACCACAGGCACTGCCAAAGTTATTTCTTCCAAATATGTACAAGTTTGTTTAAGTGCTTAGGTCTGTGGTCAGTAACGTCGTTGTTCCTGTTTTTTCAATTTAATTTCAATAAAATTATAGCCCTAAGTTAGCGAAGTCGCCACTTATTTGCAGCCGTTATCACGATCGCTTTTAAGAAAACGAGAAGCGAGAGTTGTAGTTTATGGAGTTTATGCTTAGAATTTCCGGCCGTTTCTTACATTAGCATTTTCTGGTGGTCGAGTTTCCGTCCAACTTCCTACTTTCGAGCTTATATCAACTTTCAAAATCTTTGATTTATGCCGAATCTCACGAATAGTTTCGAAATTTTGCGGTCGAATTTTAGTTCCGCAACTAAAGGCTTGCAATATTGGTACTTTTTACATTCATACTTTTTATTGACCAATCAAATCAACCTCGAAAAACCATCATTGGCTAGAATTTTTTTACAACTTTTTAACTTGTTTTCCTTTTTCGATGTTGAGATGTAACAATCACCTGTAAAACATTACCTCATAGGTCTCGCACGTTAGTAACGTGCTCTACCCAAGACCGTCATGTATCCATTAACCTGATACATACAGGTTAAGCATCAATGCTTGTAATTTCACCGGTACCCATGACCTTCAAACCAAAACACAACAACGCAGCTTGTCGGCAGAAAATATGGATGATACTAACCTACTAATGAGTTCTGACTAACATTATAAGTGAAAAAACATGCGAAACCACTATCTTTTACGCTAAAACGGAACCCACAAACAACTCATATTTACGCAAGCTTACCTCGTATGGTGAAGAAATACTCACGAGCAATATAGTTTTCTGGGCAACCTGTCACGTATGAAAATTACCTACTGTCTTAAAACATGTATTTTTTGATTATTTCATGAACATACGTGCCGAATACTTGGATGTACCTTTGACTACACCTTAATGGATCCTCAAGAATCTTAAGTACCTACCCAGAGATCACTGTGCTTATGGTATAAAATAAGGTAATAGGTTTACATAGCTCGTGTTTATTCGATAACGTTACTGGTAGTCATGATACTTGCAGACGCAATAGTTGTCACGAAGAACCCGTAAACATAGTCACGCCTTGGGCTATGACAAATCTATTCTATGTGCAAATGATACAATCTCTTTACGAGCGCAGTCTCTTTAGCGTTGTTGTTCCAGCTGGTGTAGATAAAGTAAACGGTAGAAAAGTACAATACTTATGTCATTGACGAAAGTCAATTGGTCTATTGTCAACGAACATTAATTAGTTTGCAGTATAACTAGTGGTCTCGCGTTGCGTTTTGCTATTTCCATACAAACAACAATTCAAATTTAGTAGTAGAGCTCTTTGTGAAGGGCTCGTCTGGGGAAGTATGAATGAATGAATGAAAATTCTTTATTGTACACCTTACAAGCTAGAGAATAAAACAAAGAAACAATAGTATTTAATAATAGATAATGTACAATGGGCGGTCTTATCGCTAAAGTACTACCACCATACCTATTTCTGCTGCCAGCAGCTTGCTGCGTTACGGGTTGAAGGGTGTGGGTGCCGGTGTAATTACAGGCACATGTGGCTTAACACCCGTATGCCTCAGGTTGATGGATGCAGAGTAATGTATCATAAGGCACGTTCTTCACGAACGTGACGTACGAGACACCTTTGACAAAGCCTTACGCTTTGTTATGCTTGTTGCATAAACTCGCGCACGAAGGGTCCCGTACCCTTCGTAGGGTATCTATAATAAAAACGGCAAAAAAATCACGTTTGTTGTATGAGAGCCCCCTTAAATATTTACTTTATTCTGTTTTTTAGTATTTTTTGTTATAGCGGCAACAGAAATACATCATCTGTGAAAATTTCAACTCTCTAACTAACACGGTTCATAAGATACAGCCTGATGACAGACGGACAGACAGACAGACAGACAGCGAGCCTTAGTGACAGGGTCCCGTTTTGGGTACGGAACCCTAAAAACAAACAAACTTTACGTCTAAGTGGTGGATGCAGGTCTGTTCTTCTAGGCTAAGTCACGAGGAACAGACGGTTAGATTCCCCTAGATTTAAGGTTTTTCAAGATGTACCTGATTATTATTGAATAAATGATTTGACTTTGACATTTCAGGTACCATGCTATCCCGGAACTACTATGGCCAAGACAGGTCAAAGGCACGTAAATTACATTTGGCACTTACCCACTTGACCGTTACGGTTTTTACGAAACAAAAATTTCCGGTAGTAGATTTTGATTTATCGATCGTTATCGTTTCGAAACATTAGGCAACCGATGAACGTAACTCTTTGGTATTTTACTTTGTACCGGCTAACTTGAATTACCACGCGTTTTGATTTATCATAGATATTTCGGCAAATGTAAAGAATTTATTACAATTGACACAAATTCAACTAAACGAATAGTTTTATAGCTCAGTTGGTAGTTGCTTTACCTTCTGTGCTGTAGGGTGTGGGTTCGATCCCCACCGAGGATTAGCAATTAAGTGATGAACATGTATGTTTGTACTTTGTCTGGATGATATATGGTATTCTGATATGCATTTACAAAAAAACCTAAGTATGTTGTTGTTGCACTTCCGGATCTTTACAGATCGCACTCCATGCAGCATGGGTCAATTATAAATTGCCGAGAGTTATTCCGGTGAATATCCCGATGTGATAAAGAATACGAACCAACAATTGTAACCCACGTACCTTTCGCTCGTAGAAACTCGGATACCAAACATCCAGCTGTACCCGGGCAAGCACAATCTCCTCCACACTCTGAATTCTTTCTTATTCTCCTTTTGTTTCCTCAAATTCCCAAAAAACGCACACAGATCAGTCGAAGCGCGCTAAACGATAAAAAACAGACTCGCCAACTGACAGGTCAGGTCGTGTCGTTCGGTCCGTTCTTCTGTTTGTCCCACAGAGTCGAAAACTAGACGACAGGCTGCGGCGAAAGCGAATGAATCGAACGTGGATCACATACTCAGTTGGACATTCTTCTTCCATCACAAGGTAAATCCACACGGAATAAACTCGACAATGACAAAACACCGGCCACCAAAATACACTTGATTGGATTTTCAGCAAAGAACACAGGAGTCAACCAAATGAAATGACATGAATGAAAAGGGAGTGAAGGAGATTGAATGTACGGTTGATATGTAAGAATGAGTGGTTGAACATAGAATAGTTTACAATTAGGGTTGTGCATCGTTGGTGATTGGTAACAGTGTGCTTGCATAACGATTACGAGATAAAATTTGTAACTTAAATATTAATGGTTAGAATCAAAAGAAATTAAACGTGACGATAAATATAGAGAAAATTCATGAAAATAATTATAATTACGATACCTAACAAAATGAAGCGAAAACGGTTGTAAAGGTTAGAACATTGAGTTAGGCTTATTTGAATTGAATAGGTTGCGAGTCTAATTGTTGCCGTCACACTGATCAGGCAATGGACATAATTTAACAAGTGGCCTTACTAGTGTACTCTGTAGTGTACGCACGGTAGCACAACGGACTACACCGTCTGCACCAGGATGCAAGGAGAGTACACGCGCCAGGGGCCAGGATAGCGGGTTGAAATTTTCACCTTTGATGATGACGATGGATCCCTCTCGTAAAGGTTTGCAATGCTGTGTCCACTTTGCACGTTGCGTAAGTGTGTGCAAGTATTCCGTCTTCCATCGTTTCCAGAAGTCTTGCTGGAACCGCTGGATCAGTTGCCATCGGTTCAAGCGGTTCATATTTACAGTTGTAAAGTTTGCATCCGGTAGCGCGGTAAGGGGTTCCAAAGTCAAGAAATGACCTGGTGTTAGAGCACTAATGTCATTTGGGTCAGAGCTCATTGGACACAACGGGCGTGAATTAAGCATCGCTTCAATCTGTACGAATAAGGTAGCCAACTCTTCGAAGGTCAGGCATTGATTGCCAATGATTCGATAGAGATGGGATTTGACCACTTTGATCTGTATTTCCCATACGCCGCCCCAATGTGGGCTTGACGGCGGATTGAAACGAAATTCGATTCGCTCAGTCTGGGAAGCATCACTCATGTAAGCGTCAAATGTTGACTTGGCACCAACAAAGTTCGTGCCTCGGTCAGAATGTATAATATTAACGCGCCCGCGACGTCCAACAAAACGCCGAAGCGCTGCTATGAAGGCCTCGGTTGACAAGTCTGAGGCAACCTCAAGGTGAAGTGCTTTCGTTGTGAAACACACAAAAAGACACAAATAGGCCTTTGAGATTTTTGCACCTCGATGTCGTCCAGCCTTAATCGAAAAAGGTCCTCCGTAGTCAACACCAACGATTGAGAATGGCTTGGCTTGGTTGACTCGAACCTTTGGCAGGTCACTCATGAACGGCTCAAGAGGAGAAGGGTTTGTCCGATAACACGGTATACATTTTGACAAGCATTGTCGGATGGCACGTTTAACGGAAAGAACCCAAAACTGTTGGGTTATCAAGCAATGCATGGTATTAACTCCTGCGTGACAATTTTCAAGATGTACAGCTTCAATAAACAAATAAGTTAGTCGAGAGTGCCGTGGGAGAAGTGCTGGATATTTGTGTTCGAACTCAAGCCCAGAGCGAGCCAAGCGTCCGCCCACCCTGAGAACACCCTGGTCATCCATAAACGGATCTAATTTCCGAAGTTGTCTTGGTAGCGGCAGATTTTTCTTGAGACGCTCGATATCTCCTTCAAAATGTTGGGCTTGGACATGTTTGACGACGCAAGTTAGGGATAAATCAAGCTCAGACTGGTGTAAAAAGTTAGCCTTTTGGGCTTGTCTTCCTTTGTTGCGACAGCTCTCGACAAATCGGAGGCAGTAACCTAAGATTCTTAGAATCTTCCGGATAGAAGAAAACCTCTCCAGCAGTGTGTCAAACATGTGTCCTTTTTCCTGAACAACCAAAGACTGGATGCGTTCTTCACATTTTTCTTCGTCGAGACTGCTGTTCGTGCGAACAGTAGGCCAAAATTCCGCAGAAAGGGTTAGCCAAGATGGCCCCGACCACCATAATGAGCTCTCAACAAGATCTGCAGCGTTCATACCGCGTGATGGAATATCCGCAGGGTTGTCAGTCGAACCCACATGGTTCCAGCGTGCTTCGGGAATGGTCGTTTGGATATGACTGACTCGATTCGATACAAATGTTTTCCAACGAGAGGAATGAGATTGGAGCCACGCCAAGACCACCATTGAATCGGACCACGCGAAGATGTCGTTGAACACAGGCAGCGAACGGTACGTCTGAGTGACGAAGTGTAGAAGGTCCGACAGTAGGACCGCCGCGCACAGCTCAAGCCGTGGAAGAGATATGCACTTTACTGGAGCAACCCGAGACTTCGCGCAAAGCATAGAGATGTGCACGATACCTTGATCATCTTCAACACGAAGATAAACGACGGCGCCATAACCAGCTTCTGACGCGTCTGCGAACCCATGAAGTTGAGAGTGGACGGTATGTGCAACCGAAATACAACGAGGTATTTTCAATTGTGTTAGGCAGGGCAACTGACTTAAGTAATTTTCCCATCGGGAAACAATGTCGCTTGGAGGTGTTACATCCCAATCAATACCCAGAAGCCAAAGCTTTTGAACAAGGGTCTTTGCAACAAAAGTTAAAGGGGCGAGGAAACCTAAAGGATCAAAGATCCGAGCCAATTCACTTAGAATAGTGCGCTTTGTACAATTCACCTTTTGTGGTGCAACATCGAAAGTAAAAACGTCCTGGATGGGATCCCATCGCAAACCTAGGATTTTAACATCCATGGTTGCTCCTATATCCATGGACAGAGGATCGGTAAGACAATGTTCTGGTGGTAAATCAGCTAACAGCTCCGGCGTGTTACTAGCCCATTTGCGAAGTTCTAAGTGACCACGATTGAGTAACATTATGGTTTCTGTTTTCATCTGTTGTACCTGAGATAGCGTGCTACTTCCACTCACAATGTCGTCGATGTAGACATCCGATGACAGAACTTGACGTGCTAGTGGAAACTCGTTCCCTTCATCGGCCACTAACTGATTGATTGTTCGGCATGCCAAGTATGGAGCTGACGATACCCCATAGGTGACGGTATTTAAACGATATTCCTGAATTGGACCCAGCATATCCGATCGCCAGAAAACCCGCTGAAAGTCCCGATCTGAGTCACGTACTAAGATCTGTCTGTACATCTGGCGCATGTCAGAAGTAAACACCACGAAATGCACTCTGAATCTCAATAGCAATGCTAATATGTTAGCCTGGAGCTTAGGCCCAGTCAACATCCGTTCGTTTAGGGAGGTGTTGGTAGAATCTCGCGCAGAAGCATCAAAGACAACACGAAGCTTTGTAGTGACACTTTCAGGACGAAGAACGCAATGGTGTGGAATATAATATTTTCCATCACGGAGATTGTTTATAGGTATACGACTCATATGTCCCCGTTGCAAATAATCCTCCATGAACGCTACATACTGTGCGCGTACAAGTGGTTTCTTCATAAGACTGCGTTCCAGAGAATGAAATCGACGCAAAGCGATATCCCTTGAACCAATAAAGGTATACTCTTTACCATCCTTGAATGGTAAAGCCACAATATAACGTCCAGTGCTATCACGCGAGACGGTTTCTGTATAAAATTGTTCGCAGAGGATCTCCTCGGGAGAGGAATGAGACGATTCAGGAATGTTTTCCAACTCCCAGAATCTTTTAACCTCCTGATGAAGAATATCTTCCTCGAGAGACACGAACAGAGTGGTAGTGTTGTCGCCGGTACATCCCACGTTCCCCAGAAGTAGCCATCCGAATACTGAATTCATCGCTGAAGGCTCGTTAGCCCCACCACTTATATTCCCTGGTAGAAGAAGTGACGAGAATACTTCAGCGCCCAGAAGTATGTCTATTGGGCCTGGTTCATAACAATTGGGATCGGCAAGGGTTAAATGCTGCAGATGGCACCATGATACCGGATTTAACCGAGTGCAAGGCATATCGCCACATATGTTTGGCAGAGATAATGCGTCAATGTGAACAAGTGTCCTGCCGTTGACCCCAACTTCGAGTCTTACCGAACCTGAGACTGAAGCCTTAGATTGACCTAGGCCACGAATTTTACGCGTTGTCTGTGAACGATGGAGTCCTAAGCGTTCAACGGCTCGATCAGTGATGAAATGAGCTTGGCTCCCGGAGTCAATAAGCGCTCTAAAAGATTGAAACTGACCCGCGGAATCTCTAATGTCGATTTGAGCCGTCGAAAGAAGAACAGTCCCACTCTCTCCTAGATTTGCAAGCACGCTATCTACCTGAGTTGATGTATTGGAGTTGGATGCCTCAGGCTTGGTTGTAACTTCCTCGATTGTAGATGATCGATGAAGAAGTGTATGATGTCTTTGATGGCACTCACGACATCTAAAAATCGATTTGCAGTCTCGAAGGCTATGTGAAGGACGCAAGCAATTGAAACACCAACGATGAAACGTTGCGTAAGCAATCCTTTCATCAGTGGTTTTTTTTATAAATTCCTCGCATTGGGACAGTGTGTGCGGTTGGTCACAGAATGAGCATTTCGGAATCATCACAGCAGAGGTTATGGGCTCAGGGGTTTTTTTAACCTGGGGGCCAGGGTCAGAGAGACGTTTCCCCGTATCATTCTTAGTGACAACGAAAGCCGATGTTTTCTTTGGAACATTAGACGTAGAAGGTTGTGACGAATCACGAGCCACACGATCATTACATGAGAAATGAGTGTCTCTCATAAGAGCTTCACATTTAGAATGTAGGAATTCCTTAAGATCAGGATAGCGGGGTAACTCAACGGAGGGATGCAACTGCTCGTACTCATATCTTGTTTTGGAGTCCAATTTCGAAAGAAGGAGATAGCAGAGTATAAAATCCCAGTGTTCAGTAGGAAGCCCAAGTCCCTTAAGAATGGTGAGGTTTTCATGAAACATGTCTAGAACCCGACGAAAATCATGAGGCGAATTTGGTTTGAGAGCGACCGTTAGCATTTCCTTCCAACACGTGAACGCCAACTCGCGCTTATCCCGATAACGAGCAACGAGGGTCTGGAATGCTTCCCGATAGAACGCACCCTGCACAGGAAAGGTTTTAACTAGTCCTAACGCTTCACCAGATAAGCTCGATATTAAATAATGCATCCTCTCTGTATCCGTTAAGCCACTGTTGTCGTGGATAAGTGAACCGAATATATCGTAAAACTCGGGCCAGGCTTTAATATTGCCAGAGAATGAAGGAATCTTTATTTTCGGCAACTTTACTTTCAGCGAGGAGTTGTTTGAGGTAGACTGGAAGGAGTCGTTGTTATGCTCGACCTCAGGGGATGTAAGTTTCCGGTTGATAGCTAAAATCTCAAAGAAAACTTCATCAAAGGTGACCCTGAGTGCATCTTCGTTCTCTTCGACGGAACCGTCAATGATGGATAGAATATCCTCATGCGCCTCGTCGAACTTTTCATGTAGTTTGTGGACTTCCATGAAGTGCGCTAAGAAGTTATCCAGCCGTGAGGAATTTTCTTGTGCCTCCCTAGCCACTTCCAGAGTTCGCTTCAACCGATTTAAAGCAAGAGTTCGTTTACGTCGTAGCATTGGCAAGTCAGCGACGCTTAGAGTGACGATATCAACCGAACTTGATTTGCCCTTTTTTGATGAGCTCCGCCTCCTATTCAATTTGTAAGACATTTTACGATATTGCAGTAACGAATTACAATTAGAAAAAATAAACCTGTAAAAGTAACACGATTCCCACCACTAGTGACCGTAAGAGTGAGAATGACCAGAAGAATGAATGAATGAATGAATGTTATGTTTACGTAAGTTTGTATGAAAGCACTCTGTTGTTATGCGATGCGGAACTATACATAAGTACCCTCGAGCAGAAAATGATAGAAATTAAACTTTAACCTAAATAACTCAGATAAGGAAGAGAATTGCTACACGAATATTTAAGTAAAATATTCAAATATGCTACTTCCTGGAAAGGAATATTGGTGAAGTAGATGGATGCCGATGTGAAATCGCTAGTACGGATTGAGCGTGAAATGAGATGAATAGGTATACTAGCAATAACGATTGAATTGTTGGATGATAAATTAATGAACTTGATACGTGGTTGATGGATCGAAACGATCGCGTTAGTGAAATTAGACGATTTTTGACACGTCAGTGACAAATCTCGTCGGGGCCTCCAAAAAATGTTGCACTTCCGGATCTTTACAGATCGCACTCCATGCAGCATGGGTCAATTATAAATTGCCGAGAGTTATTCCGGTGAATATCCCGATGTGATAAAGAATACGAACCAACAATTGTAACCCACGTACCTTTCGCTCGTAGAAACTCGGATACCAAACATCCAGCTGTACCCGGGCAAGCACAATCTCCTCCACACTCTGAATTCTTTCTTATTCTCCTTTTGTTTCCTCAAATTCCCAAAAAACGCACACAGATCAGTCGAAGCGCGCTAAACGATAAAAAACAGACTCGCCAACTGACAGGTCAGGTCGTGTCGTTCGGTCCGTTCTTCTGTTTGTCCCACAGAGTCGAAAACTAGACGACAGGCTGCGGCGAAAGCGAATGAATCGAACGTGGATCACATACTCAGTTGGACATTCTTCTTCCATCACAAGGTAAATCCACACGGAATAAACTCGACAATGACAAAACAGTTGTAATCTATGGGTCATCTGGTTCCTATATTCCCTAGCTTTGCTTAGTAAGGGTATGTGTGTCATGTTCACAAATATTTTTATTTATTATTTAAATATTCATTATAACTGCAATTATAATGAAGATATAAAGATATAATTAGAATGAAGAAGCTATCGCGTCCAGCGATATAGCCACCCATTGTAGGACAATGAATTTGATTTATTTTTCTTTTGCATTAGTACATAAGTATTTTAGTTTAATTGCTAGTTTTTGTCCTCAATAAGGTTTATTTTATTATTATTATTTATTTATTAATTTATAGTTTACTTTCGAATAGCAAAAGTATTGCAAACATTTTTCGCTTTTGTATAAGATTTAGACATCTACCGAATTTCTGAGGGGTTTCAAAGCCCAAGTAAAATAAACATTAAGAAACTTTACCGATGAAGTGTACCTGCGGGCAAGATAAGCGGGTAGGTCAACAAACCAATAATTAAATTATTTATTACACTTTCTGGTGAGCGCTCGACAAGACAACACGGCTCACGGAGCATGGCGGATACAAGTGACATTGTCCAAAAAATGACCAGCAACACACACAAGCATCCTCAGCAAGTCAATTCTTGCTGAGGATGTGCTTTGTAGAGAAGCAAAACACGTGTCGATATCTTATTACGTTTAAATTTTGTGAATTATTATTGGGGCTTTTCGTCATGACGATTGTAAGTTTTAGGTAAGGTATTCATTTTTAGCAGTTCTAAGTTTATTTGTTATTGCAGTCATACCATTACCTACATACTGTAAAAAATAAATAGGGCCCATCAGAGAAAGTAAAGATAAGATCAATAATCACCACGCAAGTGAAGCCACCAGCGACAGATAGTTTATCTGTTTAAGGTATATCTGCAGTAAATAACTGCATAAATACCACACGGCATCATGAATTCCGTTTACTTACCGGTTTTTCATTTTTGAAGTTGAATTTAACCTGCTTTAATTATGTACTTACTCTTATACACATTTACCGGCCACCTGACAACTCTTTAGAGTTTTTTAATCAAGCAACATTGTGTAAACATGACACCACAACAAAACTCATCATATCAGCCATATCAGACGTAATTATAATGTTTTTATCAACCTATCGAGGTTTCAGTTCCTTTATTTGGGTATCAGAACATAATTAAATTCCATTCACGCTGGCCGAATGAACCGCTCGCGGTGTAATGACAAGCATTTGGAGACATGAGGGTGACCGTTAGGTGGACGTGATGGCATCTTTTATACTATAGGCTCGTGCATTAAGCCGAAAACCAAGCGGAATCGGTCGACAGTGTAATAATGGTGACGCCGATAGCGTACCTCATAAAACCAGACCCTTCCAATAAAATAAATTAAGAATCTTTATTCAAGCAAACTATAAAAAGTTTGTTATGGTTCGATAGCGTGAACCAAAAAAATAATATTCTTATACCTAATAAGGAAGTAATTGGAAGCAATACACTGCAATTATTATGATGATTTCATGATTCCTATATATATAATATAATATTTTAAAATCAATTCACATAAGACCATATTATTTTATTATAATGGGAATATTTATCTTCTAGCCACGACTTATAAATCGACGATTCTTCAAACCCTTTTGGACAAAACCGTTAATTATCCAAAGCTAAAGCCGAAGCCGATGTTTGAGTATGTTATTGCGCCGACTCTATATGTACCTACTCAAAAGTACTGTTACTCGATAAAGCCTTCACGGATTTATGTATAGGTACTTTTGAACGAGTAGTAGGTAGATATATAGGTACGTAGTGGGATATGTGGACTGTGTTCGGCCTTATGACCTCACGACGAAATTGATTGGTGGCTCTCTCCGACCTACACGATTTATTTGTATAATTGATGCAAATCTTACGTTTGGAATTTTGTGTTTTATAGTATATTAGATTTATGGTGTTAAAGTGATTTATGACCGTTTTTGAACCTAATATTTTAATCAGATAAATGGATAAATAGATTTCTCTAGGATTATGTAGAGCATTCGCCATCTTCAAATTAATCTGTGGTTAGGTGTCTGTTAATAATGGGTATGCTAATAGAAACGGTATTTTATGGTTCCCTAACACAAGGCAAACAATTTGATTTTTTGTTGAATAGCGTCATAAATAAAATAGAAAGATTGGTGTCAATTTGAGATATTCAGTAGGTACTAAAGAGAAGTGTCCGACGACCTACTAATGTTGTGTGTCAAATTCGCTGTAAAATCTTTTAGGTAATAGACTGTTTACTTTTGCCTATGTCTTCATATAGACAAAAACCAGTCGCATGTAAGATCATGCCATAGCATGATTTTAAATTTACCATAGAGTGACGGACGTGGTAGTGGACTGGTTTTATGTATCTACCGTGCTTAGTAACCGACAACCAATAAAAAAATATTATTTCATATATATATGAATGGTTTTTATTTCTTACCTTTATTGCTTATGTACCTATTATGTACTTATAAACAACTGCTGATATGATAAGGCCTTTGTACAACCACCAAAGTACAGTGTTACCCACCAACCCCTGTGTTTCAAATGGGTGAACAAATTCTATGAACTATGAACCGATGGCGTACCAAGGCTGCGTTTAGGCAAACGTAAGCAAAAATCAAAAGGCATTTTATTCATTGGAATCTCAAGCACAACTGTTAGAAGCTTAGGCGAACCTAGGTGAATCTAGGCACCGCGTTCAACGCGACTAAGTCTAAAAGAACAGCAGGTCTACTCTTACAAATGATAAACGAAGTTTCGTATTGTCGTTTTGTAATATTATACTGCGGGGCAACTCGGTAGCCGTCAAAAGTCATGTTGTTGCTGCCTAACATGTCGCGTAGTGTAACATGTAGTTTAGTTTCTAAGAGTAGGCCTGCTGATAAAAAACTTGCAGGTTGACCGTGGTGCTAACCTTAACAAGATTTAGGCAAAATATAACGGTGATCTTGTAACATCACTATGGTCTGTCTACATTGTAGCACGTCTCAGACTGACGCGAAGACTATGACTCGCATAATTGCTGGGCTCGCTTAATCAATGAGGAGAACTGAAGACCGGGGTCAGTGACACGCCATAAAAGATATCTTGTGGTGGCCAGTATACCTACTGCAGCATGTCGATGATGATGATAATGAACTATTTCACTTTCAAATTACTTAATTAGAAATAAAAAGACATGACAATCAACAACATGCAAATGGCAAAGCAATCATCAAACAATCCAATTAAACACAGCTCCCGACAAATTGTATGTAAACAAACTTTACTAATTTACTTATAAATTGGACTAGGTACTAACTCATTGCGTTACTGTATATTCAATACCATTTATTATAAGTACTTGTAGCTTTGAAGTTTCTGGTGGTATCATACTAATATTATAAAGAGGAAAACTTTGTTTGTTTGTATTGAATAGGCTCCGAAACTACTGGACTGATTTGAATAATTCTTTCACCGTTGGAAAGCTACACTATCCCCGGATGACATAGGCTATATTACATTTTCAAAAAAATTAGGGATCCTTACTAAAACCCATGCGAAGCCAGGACGGACCGCTAGTCGCGAGATAAAATCGAAGTATAACGTACCTACATAAATCTATACTAATTCTAAGAATCATTGTCCTGACTGGCTGATTGACTGACATAATAGACAACACACAGCTTAGATCATTAGACACAGAGATTTGAAATTTTTAGGGTATGTTTGTCTTGGTACATAGAGGTTGTACTAAGCTAGGAATTCCCAAAACGCGTTGAAGTTTGAACAAAAATTTACGCAGACGAAGTCGCGCGCGTTTAGCTAGTATGTGAAAAGAACCAAGAGAAGTAGAAGCAATTATTTAAAAGAATAATGATTGATAAATACGTGCTTACCTCCAGCTTCCTGATAATGCAGGTTTTGTGAATGCCAATGCAATTATACAATACATATTAATACAATACATAATTATACAAAATGGCCACATATATTATTTATGATGGTGCTACCATCATAAATAATATATGTGGCCATTTTTACACAACGCCTCTAAACCAAGCAAAACTTGTATTATGGAAACCAGATAATAGTCTCAGCCGCTGGTCGTAGAGACTTGAAATTGACAGGGTATATTCGTCAAGACAAATAGACCCTGTATGCGTAGTGGTGTACTTAGAAGCTCCTGAAATTCAGCCCCTAAACGGGTACAGCGGGGGTTGAAAAACCATTTCACGCAAAGAAGTCGCGTTTTCGCTAGTTTGTTTATATAAGCAACCGCAGAATAGCACTATTCCTTATTAGCAACTGACCGTAAATAACAGTTTTCTCCGCTCGAGCAAAGATAATGGAGTTTTGACTTTCATCCGTGGCACGATTGGACCGTGACAGACTTAGATCGGATAAATCGTTTAACATTTTGCTAGTGATGAAGAAATGTTGTCTACTCAACTCAAACTTACCTACTTACAAAAATAATAAGCGAAGTTCCGTGTTGTCTTTTTGAGTTACACTGTATGGAATCTTGGTAACCCGTTCTGAGGCTAATTTTCAATTTCACATTCACTTATAAAATAGCATTACAAAACGAATTCCAAGGCGCTATCTTAGTTATACTTTGTCACTGCTTCGCATACTGCGTCATGTAGCTCGAAAAATAGTTCTCCGAACCTCGTTTATCATTTTTAGGGTTCCATACCCAACGGGTTAAACGGGACCCCATTACTAAGACTCCACTGTCTGTCTGTCCGTCTGCCACCAGGCTGTATCTCATGAACCGTGGAAATCATATTTGTTGTACAACAAATATGAAAAATATGATTGTTTTGCTTTTTTATTATAGATAATGGATACGAAACCCTTCGAGCGTGAGTCCGACTCGCACTTTGCCGCCTTGACTTTTTTTAGTTACGCCATCCACAGGCCAATCTTTCAAACTTAAATAATGCAATGATGCTTGGCAACCAAGATAGTTATGATATGTTAGTCCTTCGCCGGACGAACCGTTTTTGCAAACTGTCATGAATACATATGAGTAATGAAACCGTTTGTAGTTTGTAACTGTATTACAGATACCCCTTAACCTACAAAATACATAGATTAACAAAGACTCCACGTAGTTGATCCACTCTTCTACTCGGGCCCTTCGGCAGTAAGTAGCTCTTCAACTTCCTTATAAGAGCAAACTTGGACTAAAACCAATCATAAATCAATAAAGACGACGAATTAGCAATTTCTTCGGAACTCCTCTCAATAAATCAGATGAACTCGGAAAAATTACTCCAATTTCGCTGTACGAATTAGTTCAGTGAATTTTGTAAGACACTTAAATACTTTAAAAAGGTTTGACCTACCCTTAGAGTTTTCGGGGTAAAAATTCAGGTATTCAATTATGTACATTAACTTGTACTGGACTACACTCAAATTTGAAACATGGTTACCCATCAATTATTTCTAAGAAGTGTTTTACATAACCTTCCAAGAACTAAGTTGAAGTTGTAATGGTTTGGCCATTAAACACGATTAAGAATTAATTAAATTATAGCCAGAAGCGACAGCCGCTGGTGATAGTTAATTGATTCAGGCGTGACTTTACGTAAGTCCATTGTAAAAGTATAAAATAGACGATTCAATATATATATATATATAGAACTATTCCACCACTTCAATCCCTATCAGTAAAAAGAAAATTGTAAAACGTATATGTGCAACTCCTACAGCACATGCAATAAAATTAATATCTTAATTGAAACCTGCAAGCGTAATTACGTAAAAGCACAATTATAATATACAAAATTTAAACTTAATAATATATCGATCGAATATACGTATTTCGCATCTGTACGAAGCATCCTCAGGAAAAATTGATCTTACTGTAATTACAACGATTAACAACACATTTTGGACACTGTCACGCGTATTCACAGTGCTCTGTGAACCGTGGTTCTGTGTTCGTATTTTTACAAAAAGCTTTCGGCAGAATAGTGTTTTATATATATTTAATCGTATTTTGTTACTATTAATAGCTGGTGAAAAAAGGTTCTCGAAATAGCGACTAAGAACCGAAAAATGCGTAGGGCGACCTGCCTGATAGACCAACAACATTATAAAGATGACAGGACGTATATCATAGTTTTTTGCTGGAAATGTATGAGGAGACCCATTTCCAGCAGTGGACCTCTGGATTAAGTGGAGTGCTTTTGCCTAAGCATACCTAACAGGTATATAAATAAATACTTTCGAATCTTAGTGAAAAAGATCCCACTAATTTACAATTCATTTATCATTGTACCCTATGATAAACTATATATAACTATGATATACCAAGGGGACATCACACTTTTCACTGGTAAAATTGCCACATTTTACCTTGATGTCAAACTGTCTGTTGATTATTTTAAGTACTTATTTCTACTGATTCTGTCCGATTTCTATCCGAGCTGGTTCCGGCTCCATGTCGTAAAGGGCAACTAAAGGGATGCACCAGGAGATAGGAACAGTATTTCCTGAACACTGCCAATGTAGTTGGTAATATAGTAGTAGTAGTAGAGCTCTTAGTGATGGGCTCGTCCGAGGAAAGTACTACCACCGTGTCTATATCTGCCGCCAAGCAGCTTGTTGTGTTCCGTTTTGAAAGGTGTGGGTGCCGGTGAAATAACAGACACACGAGACTTAACACCTGTATGCCTCAGGTTGATGGACGCAGAGTAGTGCATCGTAAGGGCACGTTTATAATAAGCGTGAACTGCGAGGCAAGGCTTTGTAATAGGTAATGGTAACCACGTAACATCAGGTGGGCTACCTGCTTACAACAAGCCACATAAAAAAAGTGGTTACTAATCCGTCTGCAAAGCATGGTGACTATCGCAAATCTCTCCAAATATGAGGTAGGCCTATATCCAGTAGACTTATTTAAGCTGATGACGTGACTTGAAGTACCTAGGCCACGTTCGATTGGATTATGCGCTGTCTGTTGTGTAGTTAGTCAAAGAACGTACCCTAAGCATGTGACTCATCGATGAAGAAATCTTTGTGAGGATTAGCGATTCATAATGAGTGTAAAGTTTATTATGTTTTTTGCAACTCATCACCGTCATCACACGTTGTAGGTAATTTGCCCATCACTTTGGAGTAGGTAGGTATCTACAGCCAGCACCAGAAGTTGATGACTTTTCTTCTTTGAAATTTTATAAATACTTACTGAAATAGGTACTACTGTGTTTTCACTGTGTTGTAAAACTAGAATATTTTTTAAAATTTTTATTTTACATTTTGGAACCTTGACAATGACATCCATGAGAAATTGAAGTCGTTTTTTTTGTTAAAAATTTATATATTATTTCTTTTACACTTTTTACAATTGTTTCGATGTTTTTATGTTCTGCGAACAAACTTTAAATAACACAGCACACAACCTAAACAGCTGGTCGTAGAGGCTTGAATTTTTTAGAGTACCTAAGTTTATGGTACGTAAGGATGTGCTAAGAAAGGTTTTCTCTATTATATTTTTTAACGTACTACTACTTGTATGCTACTGCTTTTAGAATCATCTAGTTTTATGACAATAAACAAAGTAAAATAAAGATAGAATCACAATAAACGCTCGCCGCGTATCGTGACGCGCGGGCCTGCTGTCTCTGTCAGTCCCATACAAAATGAGTGAGACAGTCAACGCGGATACACGCGGGTCGTCTCTAGTGCAATTCTGCCTCAAGAATTTTGTCTTGATGTTGACTGTACTAAACGTGGCGCTCGTGGTGGCATGGCACATTACACAACAATCCGTGACTTCGTGACGTGCCCGTGACCTTTTAGTCATAAAGTCAATTATGTGCATGCACATACCTACCACTTACATGTATTATGTACCAGTAAACAGTCAAAAATATATAAATCTAGTAGGTTTTTTACTTGCTGATGGTACAAGCAGACGATTCGCCTGATTTAAAAGGGTTACCATCACCTTAAAACAAAAGATTGAAGAGAGGTAAGGAGGGCCTATTCTAAGTTGTGACCACCACAGCTACTTGTTACCATTAGTAGTAGAGCTCGTTCGAGGATGTCGTACTACCACCGTACCTTTTTCTGCCGCCAAGCAGTAATGCTGGCGTTTAAACTTCGTTAATAGTTTCCAAACCTAAGAGAAAACATGGAAAAGTCTATGCCCAGTAGTGGATTAGTAGTGAAGTTATTTTCATAAAAACTTCAGCCTCCGCTGCCCGCTTAGGGGTTGAATTACGGGAATTCTTTTCTTAGTACTCCTTTAGGTACCAATACAAATATATTCTGAAAATTTTAAGTCTCTACGAGCAGTGGTTTGGCTATATGTCTATATGTCAGTCAAGACGAAGGTTCTTGTAACTGATATACATATAGATACGGGACATTGAGAGAGTAAAATCTTGGCTATAGAGTTATACAGCCTCGTTTCAAAGATCTACAGTAATCTTGCTCTGAAATACTACCTATAAAACCACATTACTAATATGTAGGTACACAAATGGCAAGTTATATTAACAGAACTCAGCCTAACTCCAGTTATACAGGACTCGGTCGGTCCTATATGACCGAGACTCAAACGACTAGAGACTCATTCACTTCCACACAAGTTTCAAAGTTAATTAGTAAAGACGTACTTGTGTACTACGCTTATGACTATTGCTACCATTATGGCTCTCGTATACGAGCAATTTGCGAGTAAAATAATTACGAAGGTAGGTACAATAGTTGCCACACACTTTAAACTCTAACAAGGTTTGGAATAGTTCGCTAACTATTCCAAATATGGAGCCCTGCTTTGTAATGTTGATAAACTAGACATGAGACTCTCCCGATAGGCAAAATTAAATCTATAGATCGGTTGCAACGTATTTTTATCGTTTTTTCAGTGTATTTTTTAACCAGGCTTGTAACTTTATTGCATTTTGCAGGAAACACTTGCGACTTCGTTCCCGTTACTTTCATACAAACTTTCATTCAAAACCAACACAAACCTACCCTGAAAACCGTTTACGCTGTGTGTATATAAATGTATGTCAGTCAGTCAGTAAGTCAGTTGGTAAAATGATTCTTATGATTGGTAAAGATAAATGAATGCCTGTACTAGAAAACTTGGAAGTCAGCTTTAATGGGTGTAGGTAGGGGTTAGAGTGTGTCTAAAATATAACAAAGTCGCATGGGATCCCACTAGTCCTATATATCAAATATTTAAATTATAGCGTCTTTCTTCCGTAGGTACGTTTTTTACTCAATATTTTCTTTATGAGGAAGAAATATTTCCTAGAAATTTGTGCACCCATTTCAGGCAAACAGTTCCAAACACTATTTTCGAAGGAGCCTTGAATGTTGGAAAAACTCTGAGTGTAAAATTAAAGTTAGCTCGTTACGTGCTAAGAGGTGATCATCGTCAAACACGTCAGGTGTTGCTCAACTTAAATTGCCCGTTTATACGCCTGTAAGGTTATTACAATGTGTTTGCGAATTGCGAAAGTTCTCGAGAAGTAGACGTAAAGTGATAATATTCGAAGTCCATCGAGCACTTTCCCCGTAGCATTACTGTCTGTTTACGTAATGAGCTTTAAATTACATGAAGTTGTTGCCTTTTCTTTGGACATTACTTGTGTTACATTTATTGCTTTCTTCGTTCTCAGTAAATTAATTACACCTAAGTACCAACCTATATTCTTTTTAATAGCATCTCTTCATTTCGTAAGTTTTAATGAGGGTGTAAACCAACAGTATGTAATTACCGCAGAAGAGCGAATAAAAACTGTATATATGCGTATACGGTAGCATAGTAGGTATACATACTATTTATGCAAGAAGTAATATTTCATGTTACAACATATTTTTAAGGTATTTTGATCAAGTGTGCTGTGTGAGGCTAAAATAATAAAAGTCTTAAGTAAATACTTCACAAGATGTTAGTAGGTTACCTTGTTACATTTAAAACTAAAACAAAAGCCGTTTACAAACAATAGGTTTCAACAAAAGTGAAAACACCTGCCAGTCGAAATTCCAGTGAAACCAAGTTCCCAAGTACCTGCCAACCAGTTCAATGACATTATCTAGTTTTGTACTTAAATGGCTAGAAATAGCAAAAAGCCAGCAGCTAGCAAATATCCCGGGTTAAAGCTACGTGTAGACGGTCAGCTTAATCCAGTCAATATAACAGCTAACAACAGCTGCAGAAACACCTTATTCGCTTATTGTTTTTTTTTACAGTTTAAAACCATGCCTATTTTTGCCGCCAAGCAGCTTGTTATGTACCAGTTTGAAAAATATGAGCCTGTTTGTTAGTTTAATTACATAACAAATAGCCAGAACCTCATGTCCGAGGTTTTAGATATACATACATGAGTAGTATCGTGAACATGAACCGTCCGTGTCAGGCGTTAAAAGAACTGGATGTTGATTGTCAAAATTACACATGTTTACGCCAGCCTAACAAACCACTAACATATATTATTATTGTCACAAATGCGCCACTCACACAGTTACAAATTGCACCAAGCTACATTTGAAGCAGCTGACTCAGTAGCTATTGTCTCGAGCCGGGCTCAGTCTGCGGTTGGTTGCTCGTTGATTTACCGCTAGAACTGTCCGTCTATTCTCTGCCTAAGCCAAGCTAAGGCGACAGGCCTCGGCGCCTTTCACTTGCGTTTATGGAACGTTGACTTGGATTTAACTTTTACATAAGCCACGGACACTGGCTTAGCTTACATTTTAATTCACAGGAAATATAAAACGATTAACTTACCATTAAAAGACGCTAAAGCTAAAGAGGTTTCACATAAATAATATAAATTGACTTCAAATATTTTAATTACTTTTGATGCAGCGAAAGAGTTCTTTGTGAAAGTACTCATCCGGGGAAGAAGGTAGTACCTCTTTACTTTTATATGCTACCCAAGCAGCCTTACTATATACTATACTTTTTTTATGATACCTACTTCGCGTTGCTGTGAGTAAAATGCAAAATGCGGCCTAACACCTATACCTACTTCTCAGAGGGAGAGCCACTGTGTAATGTCATCATATCATCGGTCCTAAATCTCGGTGGTTGGTTCCTGTAAGGTAGCAATGGCTAATACTAGTTAAAGTAGAGGGAGCTGCTCAATATCAAGTGGGTAATTTGCTTGTTCTATCACTTGCTTAAGCTTTGTCTACAGCACGTCAGCAGCCAGAAGAAACCCACTACTGGATACGTCTTTTTTTTAAAGTTACTGATGGAATAAGCATATGCCCCACCTGATATTAAGTGGTTACCATCGCCTAAAATAAAGCATTTCCTTGTATGTCACGTCCGTTAGGAACGTGCCCTACAATACACTGCTTTCTCACCTACAACCTGAAGCATAGAGGTGTTAAGCCTAATGTGCCTCTAATTTAACCGGCACCCACACCCTTCAAACCGGAACACAGCAAGCTGCTTGGCGGTAGGAATAGTCGTGGTGGTAGTAGTTCTCCGGTCGAGCCTTGCACTAAGAACTCAACTACTACTGAAACGCGTCTACCGGTAGGTTTCTTAAAAAACTTATTATAAACCTAAAGGTGTGTTTTGCCGTTTTCACATTTTGCGTATGGCGGATTTGTCACCGTGATTTGTTGGTTACTACTTACATTTAATAATGCAAATTTTCACATATTTACTTCCAACATAGCTCACACTGTCTTTTTCGTATCTATTTTATCTCTGAAACATAGGTTTGGGGATTATCGGAGCTAATTTCTACCTATCGGCGGGATATTCGGCGTGCAGCAGTAAATTCGTGGTCGTTAATGGAATTTCCGCATCGGAGGCGTACGCGTCGAATGGGCTTGTTTCGTTGCCTGCCGTGCTACTCAACGCGGTTTTACAGGGGTGGAGTAAGGGGAGGTCATGCTGTATAACACTACTAAATTGCTCGCCAAAAACTCGTGTCGTTAAAAATGCCCTAAATGAATTGATAAGACTAGACAGAATAAAGTTATAGCCCGCTTGAACTGTCAAAGCGAATCTGGGCAAAGAAGGAAGGATCATCGTGATTCGATAAAATACCTACACTAAATATATACATAAATAAATAAATAATGCCGTATAAATAATACATACATAAATAAATAATAGCCGCTACGGTCGACTACCCTTATACAAGACATTGTTGTCAGCAATCTAATTAATTTATAAGTTAGTGTTATATCTTGCTTATGTGTTTTGCCCTAGACATAAATGTATTTTATTTTTATTTATTTAAATCGTTTCTGTTCCAAGATTCCATTACGTATACCGTTGTGATAACGATCGATGTGGCGCGGCGGGCGAATGTCCGCCTGCTACGCAGAGGTTGCGAGTTCGATTCCCGCCTTGGGATTAATGTTTGTACGATCTGCAAATATTTATTCCAGGTGTTCTGGGTGTTTTCTATGTATAATAAAAAATATCTGTGTATGTAATGTATTGTATTAAGTATATCAGTCATCTAGTACCCATAACACAAGCTCTGCTTAGCTTAGGGCTAGATGATGCTGTGTGGATTGTCCAATTAAAAAAAAAATAACTATACTTTATTTTAAATTAATAGGATAATAGGTTGTGGAATTGGGACTGGGACTTATATTTTCCAGTACTCTATTACTCGGTATACTCCTCAGTGCCGTGATGTAACCCTGTTCATGGATAATTGGCTCTTATTTTACGCCACCTAGAACCTACCAGCTACTTTTTTGGCTTTGTAGACCTTCAGTTCTACAGTGATTATATTTAGGCTACAACTAATAGAGATTTGACTCGTGGTTGCTTGGTTTTGATATCTACCCCTTTTACTGAATTCATTTTATAAACGGTAATTTTACCCCCCTCAGCACAGTCCGGCCCTGTATTATAGTGCCGTGTTAATACACGCTATCATCCGTTGCCCAGCTCCGGCATCAATCGGATTAATTCCTAAACGCACTTCGCGACTCAAAGCTTCATTTCAGTTGATGATCGCAGAAAGCTTTGATACACAAAAAAAAACCTGAGATAGGCTCAGGTTTTTTTTGTGTATCAAAGCTGTCTGCGATCATCAACTTCTAGGTATTATAGACTGGAGTTTTTCTCTATAAACTTATTAATTAAGTTAGCGTTATCATTGTTTTAACGTTATTTTCTTAAATTTAATTACTACAACCCTAGCCTTATTTTAAAATCATCTCCATCCAAAGATTAACTGGAAGAGATCGTTTCTGAGTGATAAAACCGCCCATTGTCCATTATCTGCTGTTGTTTACTATTATTGTTCTTTTCTGTCTAGTTTGTAAAGTGTACAATAAATAACTTTTTTCGTTCATTCATTTAATTATTTATAAATTAATTATCAAATAATTATTAATTAATTATGAATTAGTTATAAATTAATTAATAATGAATTATTAATTAATTTTTAGGGCGTTAAACCGCCTGTTTTTGTGCCTTCATTTAAAGTCCGGGCCTAGAATTAGACATGCTTTATTTATTTACTACGTGAAATACATGTATATTCTAAATATTATATTTCTTGACTTAGGGAATCTCGTAACTTGATTTAGATATTCCTGTGTTTTTTTAGGATAAGAGCACAACAAGAGTCGCACTCGCTCCTGTCAGTTTTTTGAAGAAGCTCGAAGTAAAATTAATTTTTGCATGTTTTTGACGTCCCCTCCCAACACCTTTACGCCATAGGGTACAATTGGCCCCTATTTCGTTTTACAATGAGCTATGAATAATAAAATCGAAGCACCGCCGCTGGAGTAGGGAACTTTATGAATTCAACCCCATAGCACCCCATGTACAATCGTAGGTATTCCAATAACATTCCTGTTAAAACAATGATCCGGCCTTCATCACAATCATCATGGCAGCAGAAGAAATTAGTAAAAATTAGTACAATAGTAAACATTATTGTACAAAGGTCTCTCGTATCTATTTTCTGAGACTGAATTATGCAGACTGTACCCATCGGCACCAACCACTGGCATTACCTACTTATATAAAATAATAAAAAATGGCCATAACGTCATCTAGTCCCAAACTAAGTAACGCTTATTGGCTTAGAATCTGATTACTCACTTTTTTATTATGCCCAGGCGTGGACAGGCTGATGATAATGTTAATGATATTTTTTTTTAATAATCAAAAGCGTATTTGCATGTGTGTTCAAGCACAGTGAACAGCTCCATACGCTTATATATAGTTGGAACCTAATTCGACGATCAATCTTATTCGTAAGTTTAATATTTTTCTCCCAGACAAATGATGAAGTGGGATATCTAGGAGTGGAAATGAAAAAGGCAGCCATAAAGAAACCCTCAAAATCGGTGTCAACCTTTTCCCTCGGTTACGTTATGAAGGAAAGTTTCCTCGTGTTACTTTACTCAATTTCCGTAGATGGGACAAGTCCCTTTTACTCTAACAAGAATAGGAGTTTACAAAATTGTAAGTTAGTCGTTCACTTCTCGAGATTATTTCTCCCTCGTACACACAAACTGTGGAATGGATTACCTAAGGGCCTAATTTTGAACGATAATGCCATAGCTAAAAACTTTATGCAAGGCCATTGTTTAGTAGGTTTAAGAGCCCTGTCTTTTGCGCTGTAGGTTTGATTCCTACCGAGGATAAACGTTAGTGTGATGAACCTATGAAATGAAATGCAAATGTTTATCATTGTTCTGTGTATGGATCCTTTCCTTAAAGTACGAGCGCACTTTCAATGAATCGTAATATTAAAAAAAAAGAACCGGTTGCCTGTTTGTTTTATTTACTTAGTTGACACTGCCATTATTCGCGTGAAAGTTTTCATAGTAAAATAGTTTGCTGAAAAATCCTACATCATTGAGCTTTTCTCATTTTCCAGTGCTGCGTGAAAATATACTGCGTTTTATTTTTAAAAAAGTGACAGTCTACACGCAAAAAACGAAGAGTAGACTAGAAAAAAATTACACCAAAAAAGAAAATAAAATTGCGGTGGCCAACGTCGAACTACACCAGATGAAACTAAAGGTTTCCTTCAAAAAACCGCCACCGTCATATTTTTACCATGTGACTTTGACTATAGGCACAGACTCATCACCTGATAAAAAAAAAATAACATCATGACCATAATTCCCAAGCATGGTAGATATCCCTTTAGTAGTAGTAGGTAGTTAGAGGTACGTCCAGGAATGACATTACGTACATACACACATTTTGCAGTAGGTAGTTGGTATTCCATACGATACAGTTTGTAAGCCCATCGCCACTGCTGGAATAACGAATGGTTTTCTCACGATACCACTATGGAATATTTACATTGTAGTGTGTAGCCGACTGAAGAAGCCTATCTAAGGCACGAAAAATTTGACATTTAGAGTGTTATACATCATTACTTCATCATTACTTGCTTTATATATGCTCATCATTTCAATACGACTTGTTGTGTTTATCAACTCATCTTACATCATACATATTATATCGACATCCAAGTTACAGTAAGCGGCACCGAAGCAAAACTCTACAGTTGAGTTATCGACACCGCGCAATGTATTTCAAATGTCAACACGATACGCTTTCGCCACAAACTTTTACGTACATAAATCGATGCGTGCTAGGCCTTGTTCTTGCAGGTAACGGTCGCTAAAAAAAGGTAACCGCATTTTAGTAAATAATAATCGATAGTACAAACACAAGCTCAATTGAGTTGATCGGAGTTCCCCAATCTGAACATAACATGAGTTCAAATAAAGATATCCGCATTCACTCGGAATCAGTGCAGTGCTAGGTTTGCTTGATTTTAATCAAAAGTTTCGATTGAACTGCCATGCCTGCCGGTCGAGTATGATCGCGCTTGTTCGCGAGTAATCCCCTCTGAATCTATACCAAACGATTCGGCTAAGTTAGCAAAACAAGTGCAATTAATGATGATGATGGTTAATTATTCAATGATGAATATGATGATGGTATAGATTGTGTGAGTTGTGTGTGTTAGGTATGTCTTGGACTTAAAGAAGTATAAACGTATGAATGCTAACAAACACTTTTAACGTATGTAATTGGGAAAATAGGAACCTTTTCTCTATAATTATTATGTTTTATAAATGGGTAACGGATTTTTTTATTGACTACTTAAATATCAAACACAAAAAATTGTGCCGATAGTAAACATTTTTGTTCTCTATTTTTCCATTTTGGTGATATAAAAGATCAGTCGAATCTCACCGTCTAAGATCAGTGTACTGATCGGACTTTGATAACTACTTCCCCAATGTGTGTTTAATCTAATACCTATTTGCACTTCTATAATTATTGAAAGTTCCGTATGACGTGCCAGCGTTACTCCCACCGAGACACGTGTAACTCGTTATAAGTTTCCGATCTAGATGTGCAATACCAGCACTAATGAGAACTGCATAACTTAGGTCCTTGGTGCTTTGTAAAGAGCTCTTGTTATTTTTAATACTTGTTCGCATACGGCGATGGAAAACCCGGAAAAACTAAAGTGAATACGGCATCAATGTATATCAACATATAAAATTTATACCAATTGTAAGAATCTTTGTCCTGACTGACTGACTGACATGACGACCGATGTGGCGCGGTGGGCGAATGTCCGCCTGCGACGCAGAGGTTGCGGGTTCGATTCCCGCCTTGGGATAAATGTTTGTACGATCTGCAAATATTTATTCCGGGTGTTCTGGGTATTTTCTATGTATAATAAAAAATATCTATGTATGTAATATAATATTGTATTAAGTATATCAGTCATCTAGTACCCATAACACAAGCTCTGCTTAGCTTGGGGCTAGATGATGCTGTGTGGATCGTCCGGCATTATTTATTTATTTATTTATTATTTGACTGACAGAATAACAGAATGAGTGACACATAAGCAACGCATAATCATAGAGACTTCTAATTTTTATGGTGTTTTTAGTCTTGGTGCGTAAAGGTGTACCATACAAAGCACAAATGACTGACTTTGTAGACAGTAGTCTAAAAAATTTAAACTGTAAAGATTCTAAAATTTGAGTATGAGTAGTGATTAACAAACTGTTATATGTCACAGCGTATTTTTATTTTATGGTAAATAGTCACTACCCATCTGTTACCCATAGGAACACAACGAAGGAGGGAGGTGATTTCATCCAGTGGCCTATTCTGAAGAATTTCTATAACATTGTGCAATAAAGCCTCAAATGGTTCTTTCCACAGTTTGCTGCATGTTAAAAGAGTAGGGCATACGAGTCGTAAGCCGGTTTCAATTATTTTCGGCAGCTAGTTCTTACTAATAGGTTGTTTACGTGTTTCTTACTAATTCTGAATCGTCTGATACAAAAAAAGTGGAGATACAAGTAAATCCAAGGTTACTGAACCCACATTTAAGTGAAATAAATTCCCCCCAAAGTGGGATAGCCGCTCAAATTAAGCACCTGAATAAATTGTGTGATAATCCGTAGCAGTCTTTTAATGCTTCAGAGCCTCCGGCGAGAAAAGAATAAACGAATGAGATAATGATTACTCTCATTTCATTACTTCTTCTTGATCCTGGTAATTGAGGAAATTGGGTCGAAGTGTGATAAGAGTAGGGGGTATTGGACGGTGCCATTAGAGACCTCTTAATCGTATTTAACGCCTTTATCACCTGAGGGTGCGCAATGGCCCGTGATGGGAGAACGTACGGCGAACCAACCTTTCGGTTAATCCTTCTACCGCTTTTATTTTGGAATACGGTTCAGTATCATTCATAATATGTAGCATAAATGCGTATCGTGTGATAACAATGTTTGAGAAACACATTGAGAGAAATAATAATTGCCGCAAGCGCCCTTCGAGAGTATTTTAGTAATAATTCGGTGCAAACGAAAAATGGAAAGATGTACGAGAGCGAAGTGCTAATTTATATTTTGTTTTTTTCCTGCCGCAGAGTTCATAATGGACAAAACATTAGTACGGCCTCCATTGGCGAAAGCTTTCAGGGTTTTTCGAGTTGTGCTAACCCTGGAAGAGAAATTGTGGTTGGAGCTATGAAGATCGGATACACTGGCTTTTTAATGAGCTTGACTTGCATTCGAGAAAGCCTTTTGTAATTATTGAAGATTTCTGTGGTCGGTTGATTTATGAATTATGCTACTTCAAAAAGAACGGGGTGGCAACCAGGGTTATGGTTTATTTTGAGAGTGATGGCTTGCCTACTTTCAAAAAGATATTTACCAATGTATCATTAGCGAAACGATTACTCGTACTAATCTAATTGAAAGCAAATGAGTTCTACAGATGACGCCATCCGTACAGCTGCATCAGATGTTTTTTAATTTTTTATGTAATTTGTTATGTTTATGCAAACTTTGATGTTCAAAGTAGTTACAAAATAAAAAACCAGTTTACCTCTACGTAATTTGGAAGTCAATCAACTGATTGATGCTTAATTATAATGTTATGATAGGTAATTGTTTGAACAGATTTGGCCTGGAGGAGAGAAAGCTAGTTTGAGAGAAACCCGTCAAAATGCAACCTGATCACTTTCATAAGCACATAACGTCTTGCACGACACCACATGGGAACTGGTTTAGGAACTGTCCAACTATGTACAAGTTTACACGTATGCAGTATGGTAGCTGAATATGGCTAAAACTTACTTTCGCGATTTTGTTAAAAAGGAGCGATCAGAAACTTCTATAAAATTACCCTCTAATATTACTTCGTTATATCTGCTGATTTATTCGTGGTTTTTTTAATGATACTATGGTACTGATGAAATTAGCATATGGCCCACCTGATGTTAAGTGGTAACCATCAACTATAACAAAGCATTGCTTTGTAGGTTACGCACGTTAGGTACGTGCCCTAAAATGCACTACCTTGCTAACTGACCTAACCTGAAGCAAGCCTCATGTCCCTGTAGTGTCACTGGCACCCACAAACTTCAAACCGGAACACAGCAATGCGAGCATCACTGTTTGGCGGCAGAAATAGATACGGTGTTAGTACTTCACGGGACGAGTCCTTTCACAAAGAGCTATAGCCCTCCATTATCTCTCATAGATGTCGTAAAAGGCAACTAAGAGAACAAATAAGATGGGCAGCTACATTTCCTGAAGTACGTATTCATAAAATCGACACTGCGGTCACCAATTGATCTGCCTAGTGGACTTATTTTTGATGACTGTTGATGACTCATCTACTCAGATTTCCCTTTCCTGAACAGTTGGGAATTATAACAAAATTTCTATTTTTATATATATGTATGGCACGAGTATGTATGTTTATGTTCCTTTGTGACCCAACGCAGTTTATAATCGACTTGATGGATTTGGGCGGTTTTGAATAGGTTGACGTACGTTGAATTTGTATTGATAACGTGAGTGACAATAGACTATTAAAACTCAGAAGCTGCCTGCTTTGTTTGAAAATGTTTGATGAAAAAACCCGTCAAAACCTATCATGGAAGTACATTTTGATTCGTCTTCATTGCGGATTTTTTTAATTATAAAACGTCTACGAACATTCATTGAGGACAGAATAACACAGTCGTGTTGGATTCTACTTCCTTTTTATTATTCACTGGCTGGGCGTTGACCTTTGTAAAAATGTATCTTTTTTTACCAAAACGGCTTCCCCAATTAGCGATAGCAAATTGCGTCCAAAGCAACGGAAGGTTAATCGCCTCTCAATTGTAGAGCTCGTGAATAGATCAGGAGTCGGACTCTCCTGCAATTTAAGGGCGCGTTGTTCGCTTATTACTTGGCGTAATGTACCCTTAACTTTTATGGGGCAAAGTTGGGAATGAGTCCACTCCCATCCCCGTTTGGGACTAATATAGGGCGAGAGTTTTATCTCCACCAGTTTCCGCTTAACGTATTAATTTAATTGTTGCGCAGATGTCTCGATTATTTAAAATTTTCTAATTAGCTTCAATTGGGCTTAAAATTTTATGGATTGCTGTTGAACTGTGAAATAAAACAAAACGATTATTTAATTTAAATTTGGTTAACAAACAAATGTTTTTCTTCGAATTTTATGCATTGCTATGCAAACCCTTAGCACCTCTTTTTGTATGGTTTGTTTTCTTTTCTATTATTATTTTCTCTTTTCATGTGTATAAGTTTTAGCATATTGTGTTAATTAATAGCATCGAGATCAAATGAAAAAGGATGAACAAATATAATTTATGTTTTTTTGGCAACTTTGGCCGCAAGAGTATAACAAGTCCATGATTAAAATTTTTTTGTGTCGAGTTTTTTTAATTTTTACTTTATATTTTTGTATAAAAAAAAGTTATTCCTAGTTCAACATGTATTTATTTTGACCATTATTATTAATCAAATTTTTTGTTTTTCAGGTAAGTTGTGCAGCAATGAAGAAGTCTCGGAATTTTATATTCGGCAAGGTAGGCTGCATCTATTGTAGATGATTTATACAATGCCAAAGGTCACTTTTCACTCATGTTCCTACTTACGGGATATCATTTATGAAGAAGTAGGCTTGCTCAGCATCGAATACCTCAGCTAACACTCCATGTCTTTCTATACTAACACAGGTTTAAGGATAGGCAGGCGGGTTTGCTACCACTAGACCACCAGTGCTCAATAAGTTAAAATGACAACAGAAAGTTGCTTCACCAAATACATTCAGACACAACAATCTGCGCGCTACGAGTCCACTCAACAATTTTATGTCGAAACCGAGTTTATAGCAAACATTGTGAGGTACTAAAAATTTTAATTAACCACAGTTTCGGCAAAATCTTTGTTTAAATTAATAGATATTATCTTGAATGATGCGAGTGCCGCGGTTTCAACTTACCCTATAAATTGTATAGCCCCGTGCCTTCACACTTCATCGAATAATAGAGTGAGGTTTGCACGAACAATTACTGAGAATATATTAGCAGAGGCGGTGGCTGGGTCGCTTGGTAATATCTACGTGCGTAGATGTTACAAGATTGTTACGAGGCGTACAATATGAGAACTGTTTTACTACGCTAGAATCAACGTTGTAACAATAAAGAAAAGAAATAACTTCACGACGTATCCCCAAGGTACAGTAGATACCGATAGAGCTGAGACGAGATTGAAACTAGAATTTGATTGTAAAAGTTGGTGTTATACTGTATGCAAAATATTTATTTACAAAAAAAGAAATTTATAAGTATTCTATCGGTCATTTGGTTTCCATTGCACAAGCTATGCTTAGTTTGGGACTAGATGAGGTGTAAAAATGGCCACAATATTTGTAACGATCGGCAGGTTTGCCATGTCGAGACGGATGGGTGACAGATAAAAGGAAAGATGTATGCAGTTACATGTGTGAATTGAATATTTCTACAAAATGTTGGCTATACGTACATGAAGGTGTTGAGTTGTTGCACCAACTTTTGTTGGTGTCCATGCAAGCTCGGAGCAAGAACTCATTTTAAAAATTGTTCCACACTTGCTACCCAAAATTCTAAAATGTACATGCAAATAGTTCACCCAGTTAGCCTTATTTCAAACACAAAACGAAAAACATGTGCGATGTCTTCCATACTTACTTTTTGTTAACCATTTCAGTCGTTAGTTGAGCTGTCGATAACAGCAGTTTCGGATAAACAAATCATTACATTTGTTTAAAGGGACTTAACTTCAACGGCGATACCAAAAGTGCAGTCTTAATAAAGTATCCTATCACTGTCAAACGCTATAGACTATTCCAGCACCAAAGCATTGATTAAACCCTTTTGGATACTAAAATATTACTGCCTTTCAAACACAAGGGGTTTGGCTGCTGACTGGTAACTTGAGTATATGTAATGAATCAACATACCGCCAAAAAAAATCTACGTCAAAGGCGATATTCAGCGCCTACGCTTAAAAATACATAAAATACTCTTAAATGCTGATAGGAACGACCTAATTATAAATTACTGACACATTCTGACGCTGATAGTCTAAGAAAGCAGAAAATTGCCCGCGGCGATGACTTCAAGGGCTCAGGGTTTGGGTCGGGGTAACCAGATAAGCATCTCAGCAATTTCAAAAATCTGTCATGGCATCGAAGTAATAAAGTTTAAATTGGCTCGTGCTCTGCTCTCATCGGGGCTTATGATGGATACGAGGTCGAAAACGAGCAAAAAGGAACTAAAATAATGTTTTTTTTAATCTTGGTACGGTTGAACCTCTTGATTGATCAAATGTATTGTTAAATGCCGTTCAATAAGTGTCTTCTATCTACTATTTGTTCTACTATTTTTTAAACATTATGTCGCATCTATCTTATGCAGTAGTGGCCTAGGCATTTCAAAAACTCACTTCTTAGAGTGATTACAGGAAAAAAAACTTTGTTGACAAAACGTTGTTTAGTTTGAAATTCCTAGGATATATTTGTTTTGGTATGCGTCTGGTTTGCTATGAGAGGAAATCCCCTAAAAGGGTTTCCGATTCTAAATTAATGCCACAAAAATGTGACGATATCAGTAGCATTTTTAAACCTAATTAAACAATATCTGTCGTATGGCACGAGCATAAGTTCCAGAAAATATTATCCTAAAAAACCTCTCGCATTGAATGTGAACTATGAAAAGTAAATGCATGCGTGTGGCTGTAACATTTCATGCTGAAACTGTCTCCAGTATAATCCTATGGATCCTACGGATTATACTATCTTAAAATGTCTTATCTTGGCTTAAGTTAGGTTCCAACTTGATGATTCGAAAGCTACCCTGAAGCGATCGATCTCTAGCTTCAGCTAATCCCTGTTATGAGTTTCAGTTCAGTGAACGTTTATAGGCTGTTGCACTGATATCGAACGTTCTCAAGATACAATGGTATATTTTGTAAATTACTAAAAACACATAAAAAATACACATACGTTTCTTCTTAGAAAAAATACGGTGAATTGTAATCACCGTTATTCTTTTAAAAAACAGTAAGTTAATTACAACAATTATCTTAATGAGAAACAATTTTATGGTTTTTTTTAATTTTTCTTTACGTGTACTTTTTGTGACCTAGATACAGCCACCTTGATAGCCCGTTCTATCGCCTCATTTAAATC
This sequence comes from Electrophaes corylata, assembly GCA_947095575.1. Taxonomy (NCBI): domain Eukaryota; kingdom Metazoa; phylum Arthropoda; class Insecta; order Lepidoptera; family Geometridae; genus Electrophaes; species Electrophaes corylata. The sequence continues at coordinate 7,208,892 of OX352711.1, read as the reverse complement.
CTATTTATCTAATAATAAGTGCAAATGGTTGTGCACGGCAAGGTCGGCAAGTAGGAATAAAGATGTGGCATTTTGACAGTAGTTCCAGCATAGTTGGTAGTAGCTCTGTCTTTGCTGTAGGTTGTGAGTTCGATCCCCACCTAGAACAAGCGTTTGTTTGATGAACACAGATTGATTGATTGATTGAAAATACTTTATTGCACAAAAAAAGTAACAGTACAAAGGCGAACTTAATGCTATGAAGCATTATCTTCCGACACACAGAGGTTTTTTCTATATGTATTGATCTATTTATTTGCACTTATTTAATTATAAAAAAGCATTTAAGTATTCTACCAGTTATCTGGTTCCGCTAGTACAAGATTTGCTAATTTTGGGGCTAAATAATGTTGTGTCCAATGTATGCCAGTACGTCGCAGGGTCAATTATCTCAGCCAAGTTTTTTTTCTAGGGGCCAACTCGGGTTCGAAGCCGGTTAAGAGATTTCTCTGTAGATCATTTCCGGTATTGGGGCTATAAACTAAAGTGAAACTTGAGTACTTCCAAAAGTGTAGTGAAACAACTGGATACTTTAAAAACATTTATGTTACTAAATCAGGTACTTCAGTAAATTGGTAATCTACTTATGACACTACTCATTATCAAGTGCACAATCCTATGCACGCCACCGCCTCTCTCCCTGTCAGCGGTTCCAACTGACTGAGGACAGGAAATTAAGACAACTCGCCGGCTGGAGCGGCGCAGCGCAGTGTGACTTATGAGGCTTCCACTGATTCAATTAGATACTTTAGTCCTCGACATGGCTTTGTTTTAAAACGCCAAGAGCCTAGTTTTAATCAGAATCAAGTTGTCTCTTTCAATAAAACCATAGGGGTCAATTTAAAAGCATACTTTTTTATTTTTATTTTGTCGTAGTAGCTCTGCCTTCTGCGCTGTAGGTTGTGTGTTCGTTCCCCACCGAGAACAAACATTTGTGTGACGAAGGGAGACGGCTGTGTTGTGTCTGTAATGGGTATAATATTGTAGTTAATTTATTGTATACCTTACAAACTAGTAAAAACTGATAATAAACAATACCAGAGAATGTAAAATAGGCGGTCTTATCGTAATAGGTAGGTAGTGATCTCTTCCAGACAACCTTTAGACGAAGGATGAAATAAAAGTTATTTACAATGTTAATTATTGTTAATAGTTTATCTCGTATAAATTTTATAACAACCAAACAATTGAAATGTAGAGTCATTTCAATTGTTTGGTTGTTTCGAACAATAAAAAGTGAACAGTTTACTAATTTTCGAGTAAATAGGATAACGTATCAAACTAAGAAAAACTTGTACTTATAAAATTTATACCTATAGTTCAATTGTTTTGATGATTGAAAAATAAACAATCTTTAATTGTAACAGGTACTGAAACTTGCATACTTCTTGTAAATTAACTTGAAACTGTGAAGAACTACGTCATCTCTACACCGTGAGGGATAAAGTTTGTGTACTGTGAGGGAAAAGTTGGGTTCTTGTTTATTATTAACGGGATTTTCCATTTGCGGAAACCAGAGATAAGTGGAGGCTGGAACCTACATCTTTAGTTTGAAACTTTTATTTCGGCACACACTAATATTGTAAATGTGAATGTTTGTGAGTGAGTGAGCGAGTATGTATGTTTATTTTATTCACACTCAACTTTAAAGCTTTCGAGTAAACAGCTAAGCAAATTTATATGAATCTTGGAGTATGAAAAAAAAGAAAGATATTTTGTTATTCTGTTGTTGTATTTGTTTGTTTTGTAGACTGCAGATACTTCAAACGCGATTTTTCAGGTTCATTGTTTTACGTGAGATCTGTGTTTTAGCATCAGAGGGATGACCTATTTACACAACAGCTACACGGCAAAAACTTGATAAACAAGATAAGTAGGGACTATCTCCTAAAAATATTTGTTTTCTTTCGCTCTGATGTTTATTTGTATTTATCCACCTCTTTCTTTGTTCTTTGATAGTTGCGGTGCTCTCCAAAAAACGGCAGCCGTATTTTAACAGTTAGACTATGTTTAATTGAATCGCGGTGCGGTGGCTAGCTTGCAACTTTCCACTTACAAACTTGTACAAAAAGTAAGCCTATTTTTTGTTGTTTATTCTTACTTTCTGAATCTGACTACTTCCAGAGTACTACCGAAGCTTTAATGCTGTTTCTCATAGCGAGGGCTTGCAGCCTCACACGTTAAGAGTATTTTGCCCATGACCGTAACATTCCTCAAGGATTTCGAGTATCGTAGGTATCTTAGTACCTAACTAAGATAACCAAGTGGATCTTCTCCAATTAATCTATTTCCAAGAGGAATGTACCTAAACTCCATAACTCCATAGTTTAGGTACAGTCACTATCGTATTTTTCATTACATAAAAAAAGCTTCACAGTTATATACAACTGTTGGAGGACGATGTTTAAGGGGGTTGTCAGAGTCCAAATACTACATTTAGCACATATCTTGATGTAGCTGGTATTCCATTTTTGACACTATCACTATTCCTAAAATACTAACTAGTTTCCTCAAGGTGTTTTTCTTCACCGTTTGAGAGCAACCAGCATTGTGTACATAATTATATTTTTTTAATAGAATAACCATTGATACAAGACCAGATTTGAACTCAAGACATATAAGGATAATCTATGAATTTACTCTTTAAGCCACCGGTGCTCAGTTCTGTTACATAAAGTTATCTTACCATTATTTGACAGCAGATGTTTCCACCGCTACTTCAGAAACAAGAGTTTCGGAGCTCCTGTTAAATGGCACCGCAATCAGCCAGATAAGCTCTACTTATCCTCCCCTTCCTTAATGCTTTTAAAACATTACCTCATTTCACTGGTGCGGTGACGGCGGGAAAAAATTAGTCTGCCTCTGTAAGGGTCGTTGAACTGAATGACTGAGTGATACTTTAGATATTTGTTTTTTAAAATAACTTCCTTTTCGTGGTTCTTTCAGAATTTTATGGCAAAATTTCAGGTTTTAAGGTAGAAGAATCTACCAAATTAATTAAATTTTAAGAAGAACTTATAATAAGCAGGTGCAAATTCTGAAAAAAATAAGATATCCAATAATGTCCGCTTCACAAAACAGTGTTATTAAAAATTTATAAAAGCAAGTTTTAGGGAAAAAGAAAGAAAAAGAAATAGCATCACGACTTTAACCCCCAGGCACGGTAGACATCCCTTCAGATACCTTAGTACAAAGTATATACCCACCCGCAATTTTTCATGGATATCTAAAGAGGGTAGTCAGAGGCATGTCCAGATATTACATTATGTACAAAACTCACATTAATCAGTAGCTTGTATTCTACTGCAAATTGTGCGTTTATACAAAACATAGTATCAAATGTAATATCTGGAAGTTTTAGGGAACGTGTTTTATTTACATCAATATTAACTAATATGCTTACTTTATAGGTAAAGAATGCCAGAGTATTACAGAGAAACAAAGTAAACGGAAAATCAGTAATGCAATGAAAGCATGAAACCTTGTAAATGTCAAGACTAGTGTGCTATTTCATTAATATTATGAATAGGTGCAACGTTGCTCGGTAGTGTAATACTTGAGTGAAATTGCCACACTCACTGTGCTAAGTATTCTTCACGTCTGGACGAACAATAAATACACTTCCTTGCCTATATAGGTTTACGTAGCTTCTGCAACGGTGTCACGTGCCATGATTTCAAAACTTCTTCTTTCTTTCAAAACTTTTTGAATGTTTTAGAAAATATTTTGCTCACCTGATAATAATAGATGGTGTTTTAGTAGTTCACAAATTGCTTTTCAATTCTGAAGCTGTATAAAGGTCTGTTTTTATTTTCATGTACCACATTTTCGACGAGGAATAAAAACTGAATCCAGAGCCAGTGCCCCTCACTGGTTATTTTTTTACTCAGTTATTTATATTATTTCACTTCAGAAATATGTAAGGGCGTAATTTAAAAACCAAAACCCAGTTCAAGTATGTTGTTATCATTATGATAAATTGTAACATGTATGTCATTTAATAACACTAAATAAAAGAAATGAGCTATCAAGCAACAGCAAGTCAAATAGAGAAGTAAGTTTTTGTTTTGTTTTAACTGTAAACCAGGAGGCCAAAATTAGTTTGCAATGTTTTCCCCCACTAGATGGCAGCAGGGTGCGTTTAATATAGCAAAGTAGAACTGTCTGGTCTGTTGCGTTAAACTTTTACGAAAGTTGGTCAGATTCGGAACTTTTTGCCCGGATGATTATTTTGTTTGGCTTTTGTTTATTTTTGGTGAAAGAGTTCGTTGCTGTTTGTTGAAATGAATCTTTTTCTAGTGTGTTTTTGTGAAAATGGGTATTTTCCGATTGGTTTACGTGAACAATTTTGTGGACAGTGAGTTAATGGTTTTTTTTTGTTTTATTAAGCAATGATGGGATTAATAACTATAGAGTGGCCTCGCCTTTGTTGGGTGGTAAATGTGGTGTAAAAAATGTTCAGCAATATTTATAATACCTATTTAAAGAATTATAAAATTAAGCTCGTAAAATAAATTTGGTTCACAAAATAAACAATAGGTTAAGAAATAAATTAAATATTATAGATTTTGAACAATGAGGCTGAATTGAACAATGAACTTTCCACCCATAACAATTATGAACTAAAATATTACAATGTTCATAATAGTTTCTGTCCTGTCTCATAAAATAAACAGAATTGTAACCAAAAGTTTAATACATATAATACTATGATAGTGTAACCACATATTAAATATTGTTATTTCGTTGTTACTATCTAGTTCCATTAACACAATGGGGTGTCATTGGGGATGTGTTAACTAGGCTTGTTGTTTTACTCTTAATTGGCTATTGAAAGTCATAATTCAGTGATAACAAAAGGCGAACAGCAACGAGTATTGGTGTGATTCCAATTATGCATTGTGAAATTGAGTCCGCCGAGTACAGTCGAGGCAAAAAGAGGTGATTTACTGTTTCATTAAAAGAATGTAAGCAGTACAGTCGAAAGGTTCAACTTTCAATCGGGAACCTAAGCTTTTGCATTTGTAACATTCAGATAGAAAAGCTAGCTTGTATGTACAAATACGGACTTGTTCATTTTTTTACGTTATTAAAGACATAATGTGTTATTATATTTTGCGTTATTATGTAAATTTAACTACTAAAGAATACTTTACTAACTAAGAATACGTCTTCAATAACGTAAAAAATGAACAAGTTCGTATAATATGTTCATACAATTGTACCTGGTATTGTTTTTTTGCCAAATCAGGTCCAAGGATTTGTGATACAGGCGTCCAGCCTTGTGCGGATTTCACTTAATCTTTGAAATATATTAAGTTTTTGAAAATAAATTATTTGTATTGTATTTGTCTTTTTGCTTAGGCATTTTTACCTCATCTGTACAGTAAACAAGGAGCTCTAAACAAAAGTTCATGCCATTGTTTCAGGCGACCGACACCTACTTAATGGTGACATTCGGGGAAACATTCATTAAAGCAACAACGCTTTACCGAATGGGATACTTGAGCTCGGTGGGTATTAACTAGTTTAGTTGGTATGGAAGTGAGTGAAACCTCTTTTATACAGACTATAAATAACTAACTGCAGCTTTATGTTTTTAAAAAATCTTGTTTTACTAATAGTTCATTTTAAAATATAGTAACTTGGTAAGGGAAAGGTGCTTTGATTGTTAGCACAATATTTGGTACAGATTGGTGTGAGGTAACATCAAAATGCGTGATGTTATCCACATATTTATGGTAGATACATAATTTCAACGACGTAAAAAACGCAATTTAACTCAAAACTTATAAAACAACCTTTGTCTCTTCATTTGATTTTGTATGCATGTTTGGTAGGTGGTTTAATCTAGGCTGCAAGCGTGGTAGCTATTGCTGGTTTTCAGATGAAAACAAATTGGTTTTGGCACGGACACTTGGATCGAAGTAATGCACGGACAGATAGTGAATCGGCAGAACTTCGCCCTAGTTACCTACATAATTTCTTTTTAGGGTTCCGTACCCAAAGGGTAAAACGGGACCCTATTACTAAGACTCCGCTGTCTGTCTGTCCGCCTGTCATCAGGCTGTATCTTATGAACTCTCTTCTCTCGCCGCTGGTCTTCTGGTACATTCGTTAAGAGAAACATTAATAGCAGCCTTGACTTGGTCCGTCCATCACAAACTTTCCTTGTACTAACAGGCGTTCAATAGAGACATGTCATCTCCACGACGCGACACGTGTCCAAAGAAAGTGAGAATACGTGACTGCACAATAAACGATAGACGCTGATTTATATTGAGCTCTTAAAGTATAAGTATAGCTTTTTTTATTTTTAGCCGACTTTAATAAAAGGAGGAAGTTCTCAATTCGGTGGAATTTTTTATGTGTTTTAACTTCTGAAATACTTAATTCATTATATTGATTCCTTCGTTTAAACAACGGCATAAAAAGACTTTGAAACACTTTTTAGAACTCAAACTGTCTATCAACTGTCGCTGCTACCTATTCCTCCAGCATTATTGTCCAGCTCTAATTTAGCGGAAGTATCTGCAATAAGAAAATATAAAAGATATTTATTCACAAGAACACTATTATGTAGGTATCTACTTACAAATTCCTGCTGTCACGTTTGCTCGGCTCATTCATCATTTCTTCCACTTCATTAGGTATCGGCCGAAGCACGTTGTCCGTTAGGACGCTTTAACACAGAAAGCAGGCGATTGTTCCCGGGTGCTGCCAGCACTGCTCACCAAGATGTATCATACTCATCATCATTACTCTGAGAAGTCTGCTGCTGGGATACCCCAGCAGTCGATATTCGATACTTATAATGAATGAAGAAGTTGCTATTTCCTACTATTTTTTTTCCATTCCATTTCATTCGTTCGTTTGTTACGGTCAATTAACACTCCAATGAGTATGGGTATAAACTAAAAGAATACACAGTAATGTATTTTTTTACCAATGACTTAATTTACTAGTTGCACGCTTTAGTGATGACTGCTTCGTGGCTTTTTTTTTATAACTAACGTTGATAGAAAATTTCCGGTTTTCTGTGTTAAAAAAAACTTGTGGAGGACTCTGAATAGCTTATAAATAATTAATAATTTCGTGACCTTGTCAGAGGTTTGCATGATAAAACACAAAAACATTGTATCCATAGAATAAGAACTAAGGTACGTATATTGTATCCAAGACATCGTATTGTTTTCGTACTTATGATTTATGTAAATAGGTACCTATGCCTTTACAAATTTTTGTTTAGTAGAATGTGATGTACTTTTCTGTAAAAAATATAATAGATTGATAGTGATGCACGTGAATATTTTGTAGGCTCATCAGATGTTGTGTTACCCAGTAAACTTTCAGCATGATAGTATTATTACAGCACGTAATACAGCGAGTAAATGTAGACAGATAAACGGGCGGAAAAACAATAGGGCATAGTCAAATTTTGGAACCCTAAAACGGGGTCTAAATTTAAATAAATCCATGAATACGTTCAGCGAGGCTGTGATAAGGCTTAAACTCGGATTTTAAACCACTAAAAGGGGATCTACTTTCAATAATGTGCCTGTGTACAATATATTTCCAATCACAATGGAATACCAATCACTTTTCACAAAAAGAAATAGGTACGGTTGTAAGTTCATAACATAACCAAGTTGACAGTATACCCACTTGTCTACGAAACCCACAATGAATATAGAGTGTATACAATTTGATTCTAGAAACAATCCAGTGCTTACCCTTTTCTGAACCAGACGAAATCAATAACAGAAGTATGTAACTCAACTTATCTAAATGCATAGAAAATGTAAATCCTGCTGGGCGAATATTTTCATCATTGTGTTATCTATATTCAAAGATTCACTGCATACGAACGTGGAGCACCTATGCAAAATATTGTTTATTTCTTCTTCTCTGCAACGGCTGTCGAAAAAAAAAACTAGCTTTACTAAATGATAATGAAGTTTTTGTAATGGATACCGGATTTGTTGGAAGATGTCTTCGTTTCCATTGTGAATGTAATAAAATTTCTCTATTGAGTATCTCCTACAAATTTTTTATTTGGTTTATATCCTACAAATTTTTTATTTGGTTTATATTTAGTAGACCAGTTACTTCATGATTACGTATTTCAAAAACTTGTACTCCCGAAACATGTATGCGAACCTTATCTAAATGACTTTCCTGAACGTGTCTATCCGAAGCAAAAACAAAGAAGTACGTGAGGAGGCTACCAAAATAGTAGATAGGAAGGTATCTGATGAGTTGGCTCTACTCACCACTTTACCCATTGCACTTGGGAATGGGATAAAATGCGGGTATTGACAAACCGACAATATCATTGTGTGACAAGCATGATTTTTATAGACTCAATCGTCAACTCGTGTAGACACAATAAAGAAGTTCAAGAAATTTGTTTGACAGTTCTGGCTCGTAGTTTTACAGTTTATAAAACTTTTTTTGATGAGTTTTACGGTGTTAGTTTGAGGGAGCTTATTCATGCCTCTAGTGTAGATTTTAGATTGAAAACTATTTAATTGAGACAGCGAAGCCATTGAAGATCCCTATAGCAACTTGGGCTGTTTTGTTTCTTATGTGTATTTGTTTAAGTATATAATAACGTTCGAACTTTCGGAAGCCTCTCTAAAACGCTGACTGCATTGTTACGCTGAATGTACTTACTTTTACTGTACTTATCTATCAAATATACAAAAATTATTGTGTAGGATATCACTAGGTACCTATTTTCATCTGTTATGAGTATAGGATGGGATGAGACTATGGGACTATGGAACCCTCCCAACAATGCTCTAACTTTGCCCTAACAAAATAATCTCTTACAGCACATTGAGCCCCTAATTAAATGCTCCCTTAACTTTAATTGGCAGCTATGCGTGCGGTGTGTAACTTAAGAGGTTAGTAGCGAAAGGCTCGTGACTTCGTTTGAAGGTATTTCTCCACAGACTTCAAAGCTCAATTTCTACAGAAAGGTTTCACAAGCTAACAGTTTTATAGATGCGTCTCGACTCAAAAAAAAAACAAGGGCCGTGGCCGTGGATGTGGATTAAAGTTTGTGAACACACGTGTTGCTAGTAAAGGTTCAATGCTTGATGATCCGTTTCAGGTATTTGACAGAGATTAAATTCCTTTCAATATCTACAATAAACTACCCTCCAAGTCCTAGGGCTTACCTAGAATATCTACGTTTCAAAAGATACCTTTTGCTGATCATTTATTAACAAATGTGTCTATTTGGATAAAAGATATACGTCGTAACAATAATGGTTGGTCCAGTTTCCGACGTATCCCGTGAATTTGTGTCACTTGCGTGTGTGTGTGAACTAACCAAGGCAAAAATACTAGTAAAACATTGCCAATAAAACTTCGCAGAAAATAAGATTATTCCACCGTATGATACTATATCTAAGAGTAAAGAATGATTTATGCTATAGCGTACAGCACACGAGTTCGACACAAAACAAAAGATACTTACGCATTTAGGTCTTTTTTATTATTATGTAGAACCAATAAAGCGAGCACAAAAAAAATCAGCTATTCGTTTCTAACCAATTATAGTAATTGGTTAGAAACGCATTTGTTTTTTGAGTTCAGAATGGGTTATTTATAGAAGTCGTTTTTGTGTTATTATTCACACACTGACACCCACTTCACTAGAGATCTAAGGGGATATTTACCGTGAAGTACCGAGTGAAGTCGTGAAGTTATTTTCTATTTTTTTTCAGACAAAAAGGGTTTGGTTCGTCTAAGAGGTTTCCACGCACTATAGTGTACAGAACCCTGAACTTCGTTATTCGTCCGTGTTTGTCTAACGTGTTCTCACTATAGGAGAAATTGATACCGAGTTCACACGAACTAATGTTTGTTCATAGTGAAAATGTTATTACTATAGGGATTGGATTCAATAGATTTTATAGAGCTTCCTCACGGAATATAGGGATTTGTGATGTGATTGATCGTTGAAACACTTTTCTTTAACCAAATAAAAGAGGGAATAGATATGTACCTAGTCTAGACTTTCTAATTTATTGTAGTAGACCATATGGGTCTAGAACACCGCTGGTCTATTAGGAACGACCCTACCTTCTGATCCTAAAGTCGTAGGTTCTTTTCGGGTCGTGCAACAATGGATTTTTCTATCAAAAATGTATGCGCGCAATCAATCACTCTCAAGCAGTGAAGGAAATCATCGTTAGGAAATCAGTTAGTATTCTAATAGCGACGATGGGTTTGCAACCTGTCACGTAAGAAATACTAACTACTGCAAAATGTCATGTAGTATTTGGACGTACCTCTGACTACTCCCCTTAGACATCTTTTCTAATTAGTGATGTCATGTATTGCAAGTCGCTATTCTGATAAGACGTCCTCACAGTTGCCATAAATAAATTCTCGTAATTCAAAAACACTCTTTTTATATAGAGTTGGATAGACGCTCGAGGCAGAAGTGTGAACTCAATGTGACTTAATAAAGCAATATGGGCCCCTTGTCATTGCTACTGTCAATTTACAATTGCATTTTGCGTGAGTGGTTCTATTAAGGGGCTTCTGGAGGAAGGAATTGAATTAGTAGCTTACTTTGTTCATTTAAAATGTAAAGGGTAGCAAAATTAAACTTTATTTGAGTATCTAATAATGTATATGAATATTTCACCCTGCTTCACTAAAGGCACAAGGAACTCTACGTAGGTACCTAAACCTATGTAGTTTTTTACCTTCAATAAACTATCTTTGGCTTCAATCTCACATGGTGGTAAGTGACGATGAAGTAAGACATTCATGATAATTTTCACTAGGTAATAAACCTAGTTAATTTAATTTAATTTGATCAAATTTGCGAGAGCGAAGTTTTTAGAATTACAGTTTTAGAAAGTGCATATGGTTCAACAAAATTTTAACTATTACAGTCAAATGGCTCTACAAAAATATATCTAAGGATAAACAACGCTTAAACTGATGCTAAGTGGTTATCATCACTTATAACACTACGTCCATGAACCTGAAGCATACAGGTGTTAAGCCTCGTGTGCCTGTGATTGCACCGGCACCGACACCCTTCAAACCGGAACACAGCAAGCTGCTTAACGGCAGAAACAAGCAAGGTGATAATACTTCCCCGGTCGAGTCCATCACTAAGAGCTCTATCACTAAAATTGATTTCCAATTTAAAAGTTCTCTTATTAGGTGGGAAATTGTGACAGCGCAAATTTTTTGGCAATCAAAACATTACCTACGGTTATAAGTATAGGAGAAAATGAACAAAGTTATGACATCAACCTCTCGCTGAGACCACGTATTGAGTCCCCGTTATGGTCTGTTTTATTCATGGACCTCTTTGAATAAAGATGAAAATATTAAGGCGAAAGAAAACGCCAAAACGGTGACTTGGGGCTAATGTGGTTTGGGGGTTAATAGTCATACATATTAATGAAAAAATATTGTGTTGACTGCGATCTTTATGTTATAACTAGTGGAAACGCCTCCAACTTTGTCTGCGAGGAGCTATTTTCACACAAACTTCAACCATCGATGTACTCCCAATAGAGGTAGAATTTCTATGGGGAAGAATTAATTTATTAGTATTAATTTATCCTTCCAAGCCTCTACAACTAGTGGTTCAGGTTGTGCATTATCAGTTAATCAGTGAGGATATCTTATAATTAGTATTTATAATGCAAATAGACATTGGAATCAAAAAAGTTCATTCCACGCGTGTCTAACGTTTTTGAATCACAAAGGTAGGTAATTTGTTCGCCCGTGATAAAATCAAACTACAATGTGAAAGTAATACCGCATTTGGCTTAAATAAGACCTGCAAATAAATAAAGAGAAACGGACAGCTGAAAACGTGACTGTTTTGTTAAAAATAGAAAAAAAAACAATATTACGAGGGTACTCTAATTAGTCCTCAGGTGCTTTTCACACTTGCTTGAAGCATAATCAAGGGAATACTAGATTGTTTCATCAAGGCTAAGTTTCGTTAGAAAAATGTTACATTTTTTCTCACTAAAGTGTTATTGCATAACCCGACAATGCTACGCTGACAGATGCTTATTTCATACTGAAGTTATAACTCTACCCTCAGTATCAAGTAATAAAAGAGCGCTTAGTATGCTTCATAAAATAAAGTGCCCAAATACTAAAGTAAAATTCGGGGGTTAACAAGCTTAAGCCTCGGGCATAATTTGTGCAAGTTAAAAGGGTTATTTTTAAGCTGTTACTAAAACAGACGGTTGGTAAGACGCGTATCTCACTGCGCCACCTGGTAACAGGCACATCAATTCGCAAAAAAGTTGAGTCAGCGGAAAAGGCCAACGACCACTGAACACCTACCAATATTGTAAATGAAAAAGTTTGTGAGAGTGTGTGCGTATGTTTGTTTCCGCTCATCTCCGTAACAGCGCGATGGTCGAATAGATTTGTATGAAACTTGCAATGTCCATAGTCCGTGACCTGAAAAAATCGGAAGCGGCAATTTTTTTCATAATGAGCCTAAACATTGAGTTAGATAGATTTGTGAGTGTAAAAATAAATATTTTATTATGATGTCATGAGTAAGCAAATAAACACATAAAAACCGATCGTAATATTGGTACGCCGCGCTAGGGTGACTGTTATAATCATGAAGTTGTACAGGAATATAATGAGTAAACTAAACTTACTTACGTATCTGATATCATTCTATAAGCAAATTAGATTACAGAAGCACAAAAGCTATAATATAAAGTACTTTAGAAAAAAAAGGTACGTGTTGCTTTAGTCTCCATTAGCCTTTACTGCCAGGTATATTTACTGTTGGATACTTTTACAGTCCTTTCGGACTTATGTTTCTCATCTCGTGTGATTAATGAGTCGCAAGGTTTACGCCATGTGTCTGTTAGTACTAAGACCGCCGACGGAGCGGAAGCGGTGGCGGAAGCGGGGCTGTTAGATAATACAATAAAAAAAAACCAAAAGGGCCTCTGCCTTCGGCTACAGGTCTGCATCGGACGGATATATCGAGAGGCATTACACGATGTGGCGATGCAGATCTGTGATAGCTTACCATTAGTATGTATTTTATGATGTTATGTTAATAATAATTATATAAATGAAGGGCATAGAGAACTACCACTATGCCTATTACTCAGTAGTAATAGGCCAAGTAAGTGTGGTTATGTTCTATTTTGGGTATGGGTGCCGCTGAAGTTATAGGCACACGAGGCTTAACACCTGTATGCCTTAAGTTGATGGACGTATGGTAGTGCATCGTAGAGTACATTCTAAGCGTGCGTGATCTCCAAGGCAATAAATCACTACCACAGTAAAGATTACATTAAAAATTCTAAAACTATGAAGCCGATGTAACTATCCTCCAAGTGTTGTTATAGGTATATACCTATAGCAAAGCATTGGAGGTGAACCAATTAATTGTTGGAGATGAAGGTTACCACCGCTTGGAGGATAGTTACATCGGCTTCATAGTTTTAGAATTTTTAATGTAATCTTTACTGTGGTAGTTAATTGAATTATATGAAAGACGATACGATATACTCCGTTATTTTCACCGTAAAATGATGTCCAAACAAACACATACATTTTGTATGGAACTGTTCACAACCATTATGACAGTCCGCGTTCGGCTTTAACACATTCTTTACCACACCACCCGCTCCACGCGGTTGAGAAGATCACGGCCTAAGATACAGAGTTGGGAAGATATCTCGTAAACAGTTGGGTTTTACTTCGGTCTTCTTCGTTGTTATTGTTTCAGGGTTAGAAAAGTTGGGCGGAGTTGGAGCAGTAGTTTTTAGGAGAATGAGTAAAAGTTGATGAATGATCCAGATGTTGATTTCGCTGGAATATTTTACTAAAGTTTGGGATGTTAGGTATTCACGCCTGAAGAGATGATTTTCAACCGTTTTATTATTCCTGAAAATTGCCCTATTTTATACTGATTTGTGTGAAACTCCCCCGAAGCAGAGCATTATTTTTCAGACCAATTTACATTAATAAGGCGAGGGGAACAAACAGACAAACATTCAATTTGTACTCGCTTCACGTACCACTGAGCAATAAGACTAAACAATAACGTAATTTACATAACGTCTTTCCGTAGAACTAGAATGCTATTGTTTTCCATTTATTTTTCTTATTTTAAAATTGGTTTGACGATTGTCACTCGGAGGTCAGAGAGATTTCGATTCGTTTTCTGTCATCTTTGGAAACGGCAAAGTTTTTCTTTTTTAATTTCGTTTGTTTCCTTACTGAGTAAGATTAGTTCTGCTGTGTAATTTCAGTGGTATTTTAACCAACATTACTTGAGGTCTTAAAGCTATCTGTGAGCAATTGGAATGAAAGTGTTTAATGAAAGTGTTTCCTTTTGGTTTGATAATAAAAACGCTACCTGTTTCTTCAGGACAAATGATAGCCCGATTTAACTAAATTTGAGTGACTTGATTAAAACACGGATTTGTGGCCGGTGTTGTGTCGGTGTTATGTACTCGGGAGAAACTGCACCCATCCTCTATTGCGGCCCCACATGCGTCTTTTATGGCATGCGTGTGAGGTGATGGAAGCTTCTGAACTAAGTCACGATCACCACAGCTGTTTCTTTTAGTTTTTGCAAAGTAACTCTCAGGAGGCTACATTTTTCCAGCTTGCCCCTTATTTTCTTCAAACTTCGAAAACTGAGTCTCCAAAGGGTTTTGTTTTCCATTTTCCTTAAACTCCATTGAGTAATATTTTTACACTGAGCACACCCAGAAGAGTAATTTCGCTTTCAGGCGCAATATTATAAAGCTATTTTTTACCTGGTACAAAGACTTTGCTTGAAAGGCTTATTGTGTCTGGCAATATTTAGTGTAAGGAGCTCTGTGATGCTGCTTTTGTAAACTGCAGTTTTGTGCTCGCGGTTGAAAGAAAGATACAGTAGCGATGGACCTTTCATCTTTATTCAAAGAGTATGCATGAATAACCCAGCAGTGTAAATACAACTCCCGAGGGTGCTCGACTGGAGGTAGCGAATAGTGATAACACGGAGTCGAGGAAGCGTTGATTTGACTCACATCTTTATTACCGAAGTTTCTCTACCACGCAATAGCAATATTAGAACCACAGTCGCTAAAGTATCATATTAAAATATGCCTAAGAGTATTTCGTCTAGGGATTAGGCTTCGATGGTGCATGTGGCTAGCACATCCCTGTGTCAAGGGGAAAGTTGTAGGTTCAAGTATTTGGGGCATAACTTTTGGAATATTATAAAACCTTTTAAAATTAGAGAGATTTGATAAGTTTATCGAGAGACCAAGCCATGTTTTACAAAGTTTTGGAACTTTGCTTGTACTGTACGAGGTTAGCTACACTAGAGTGTATACCATTCGTCACTTTCAAAAGAGTATCACAGTATTTCAATGGATTTGTTCACAGAAAACATTAATATTATTATAATTTTGATCTGCTGCTGTATTCCCCAATTAGTGTTAGTTCCACGAGCTGTATACCTAACATATACATTACTGCTAGGCTAAATACCTAAATATTGTGCTTTGTCTATAATTTTAAAGATAATAAACAAACTTTTACATACATAACATGATTATTATATCGTAAACTTTTTATTTACAATCCTATTATAGTTTGTCTAGTATTGAAAAGCAATTAAAATCGTGAGTGCTGAACTACGTTTTCATAAAATAAATCTGGTGATACCTTGTTTCGATACATTCCTGAATTTGGGTGTCAAAATATAATATTGCATTCATTCCGGTCACGTCCAGATGAGGTTGTAAAATGTATGCCGCAGACACATTATTGTTCAGGCAACGAGATAGCGATTTATCGATCACCGTTGAGAGCACTAGTGGTCTAGTGGTAGTAATGCCGCCTTCCAGTTGGTCGTGTGTTTGAATCTAGTAGTGTAAATTTTCATAGTTGATAAATTCATGTGCGCTGTGCCTGTGTTCTCAAAAGTTGAAAAAAAAACATGGCGCGGAAACGGTGGCGCATTGGCTGTGTCATTCCTGTAGATAAAACCAATTTGGCAGAGAGGATGGTATTAAGGCAATATCTCACCTAAACATGTCCTAGGTAACACAGCGTCCCGTAAACAGGGGGGTGAGATAAAAATTGCCCCGTTGTAACAATATTCAATAACAAAATATAAATCGTATCTTATCACATAACTGACGGAATAAATGTCGTCAAATCTACCCAAACGGAACAATTCAGTTTAGGTCTTCAAATGAATCTACTTTGATCATCATCCAAAAAAGGTTTAATGTAACTAGTCAGCCAACTAATTATTCTTGATATCGTCGTCACGTTTCAAAAGACAGGAAAGGCTAGAAAATTCACGCAGCAGACGAGCCTTTCTCTTAGAAAGTGAAAACTGGACTTCAGCTTTACTTATTAGGCTATTATATGCCAATGCCAAGTCTTTACTGACTTCTGTTTTCTAAGATTCATGTTTATTTAATTTTGTCTTTGACTACCACTTGTAGTATAAGTTATGACCTTCAAAAATAAACAAATCAACGAGAGAGGAAAAGATAAAAAGACGGGAAGTCTATACCGTAGGCCAATATTTTAAAGATTTTTTACGTTGTAAGTATATTTTAAGAATTAGGTTGGTTCCTCCCTTCTATAAAATAATACTTCTTTTATAAAATAATTATAATATGAAACTCCAATGTAATATGAAGTACAGTCGGTTGCACTCAGATGTATACCAACAGTATCTTCCAAATGGTGTGGTAAGTGGTGTCTATACTATAGTTATTTAGAGGGAAAATACACAAAAAATTAGTATACAACTGTTTTTTGTAATTATGTTTGTGATAGGTACCATCTTTAAAGTAATGTTGTTTGTCGGTATATCTTGTGGCACGTTCCTAATAAGCGGGACCTCCACTACGAGGCAATACTTTGTTGGTAACCACTTGACCTTAGGCGGGCCATCTGCTTGTTGTTCCATCAGTAAGTAGTATAAAAAAAAACATTAGTCGCTATTTGTATGATGATTGATCGTTACCTACGAGCGTCTGTTAGTAGTTCTACGGGTCGTTGCGTGTCGAATAAACTTTCACCTCATAGCCAGGGTAGGAATTTCCAAAATACAGACGAATGTAGAATGAGGAAAATATACCTAGGCAAGTAAAAAATGTAACTAATAATATTAATCTCAAAGGCAGATCTTATAATCATTTTCCTTTCAGTTAGTTATTAAAAGTCTTGTCTGATCCCTGAACATATGTGTATGGCATGTTTTGATAAAGATCAGGGGAAACTAACTTGAGAACTTTATTAAAAATGTTCGCGAAAATGCGCGCTGAAAGTAGACGCTTCCGCTTGATGTGTTTTATATTTAACGTTAAATTGAATTTAATCTTTCAATATTTCAAACCGGCGGGGAATTTTATTTAGCTTTCAAAATGGGTTTATAATTTTTCTTGTGTATATGAAGGTTAGTTGAGAATTTTAGAAAAATTTCAAAATCTTTGCTAAAAATTTTATTTAGTAACGCGAAAAGTTTCGAATGATGAAGATCACTTTTATCTTGAAATCTCTGCAAATGACAATTTGATTATAATATAGGTTCTTCACGAGTCTCGGGCTTAAGATATTCAGATTGATTACAAACTCCTGTTAATGTTCTTCGAAACGTTTTAGTGTAATTATGATTACGACCAATCTAAACTTAACTCGTTATTGCGCCAATTACGCCGCCGGGATTTCATTGACAAATTCTTGATCAACTTAAAATTGCCGAAGAATTTGATTTCCCAATTATTTTAAAGGATATTAAAACGTCGATCAATCAAAATACTTTGTAATCACTTCCCCAGTCGTTACCGGTTCGGATGAGTTTTGATCAAATGCCAAAACTGCGTTCCGTTGTAGAACGAATAGGGCTGTTTCGGTACATTTAACAATACACCGAAATTGGCGCAGTGCAGTCCTAATAAACTGGCGTATTTATATTTGAAGTCGTGAAAAAAATAGTTGCGACTATTGGTTTTACACCTGCAAAACAATACACCAACCGGAATTTATAGCTATTCAATAACCTCTACCTATAAGTAAATATTTTTATTTTTAGACTTGTTGAACAAGCAGATGTTAAATGGACATCCTATAACAAAACTCTGCCTCGTAGGTAACGCACTTTATAGCAACGTGCACGACGATGCACTACCATTCGTCCATCAACCTGAGGCATACAAGTGTTGAGTCTCATGTGCCTGAAATTTCAGCCAAGCTGGCTGCAAGAGTATCCCGCTGAACAAAATGGATAAAATTGACACAAAATATACTACATATGTAGCTCATCTTTGCTCATATGGGTAGCAATACACAGATTTTTTTATATTCTAACCATAAAATATGATAGCACCTTTTTTGCAAAATAAATTGTATAATCTGTTGGATGTAGTGTTGTAACCGCTGTCACTATTCAAACTCCGACATGGGACATCAAGAACTTTCTACCGCGAACGGTGCTCGTTTGCATAGAGAAAGCGCCCGTTTGGTTTAAAGTTTTCCTTTTGTAAAATCTAAAGTGCTGTTTTATTTTTCACAATTCAGCCTTCAGACTTTCCACAACAAAGCCGAGCATTTTTCTCGCTGCCTGCGTCAAAATTGAATAAAGAAAATCTTTTAAATGAAGGCGTTGCTAAGCAGATCGAGGAGACACGTTGAACCAAAGAATATGGACTAAAAGCAGCGTTGAACTCAAAATGTTCTGTGTTTTTTTTTGTGGCATCTGTCCGTCTTGCGGACAATTTTGCCAATGTCAAGTTAAATAAATTCTTTTTAGTCAAGTCGAGTCGGAAAAAAAGTAAAGTTTGAAGAAAAAGATGGCGTTTTTCTTCAAAACCAAAGGGAAACATTTTCGTTCAAATCAGGATGCTTCATAACACACTTTCATTTCAATTGTTCACACTTGCTAAGACCTCAAGTAATGTTTGCGTTTTTAAAATGTGACGAACGTCACATACTGGCTGATTACTCAACGTCAATGTCTATCGTACGTTGAAGAGCTAAACTGTTTGTTATTATAAAGAGGATAAGGATCAAAATCGTTTGTTTTATGGAAAGAGCTGGATGTATTCAGTAAAATTATTCAGTCATGCCATATGACATGACAGGCGTTTTATATGACAGTTGTAGCAGGAGTGTTTCATTTTCTCTGACTCTTGGCAATTATTAAATGTTTCGTGAAATTTTTTCCAGAGATTGTAGATTTCTTAGTAAGTATTTATAAGTTTTTAGTATAAGCGAATCAAATGCTTCTAATATGCTTGTAATGCTTATAGTGCATATTAATAAATAATAATAACATTAAAAATAAATTCCTAGGTCAAATACAAATTCGTATTTATTCGAATTTGATTCGAATTCGTATTTGACATAGGTATTTATTTTTAATGTTATTATTATTTTTATAAATATACACTAGAACTTTAGTAGGGATTCATATACCACTATATTTAACGAGGTAAACGTAGGGTCGTCAAATAATTTTGTAATTCTTACTCCCTACGGAGTACCCATGTATGTTAATATGTGATGATTGTGTGTCAACAACATACGAATTACATTGATTAAGTATACTACAGTGTGGCCTATGTTACAGCAAATAGGCTGTTAATGCTTATGAGCTTTACTTCGCTGGGTTTAGGTTTATTATAGTTTATCGAGAAAGCTACGAATTTTTTTAAAGTAAACAAATGCTGTCATCATTTTGACAGGCACATTATCTATATGTAAAGTATTTTTGGATAAATATAATAATTTGCCTTAGGTTTCTCACCCGATGGACCGACGAAATTATTAATGTCGCGGGATGTCGGTGGACGGAGGTAGAAGGTTCTTCTTCGAAATTCTGGCCCAAACCCAGTAGTGACCTTCTACAAGCTGATTATTACAATGATGAGATACTTAAGGTTTTACCCTTTTATCAGGTAAACATGTAATAAACTGCAATCACTTTCATTCAACCGAAAGCCTAAGTGGGTGATTTGTGCGTTAATAGGTAGGTACTATTATTTATTCTGCGGTTACAGGTCTCAGTCGACATGGTGGGTGGCAATAAACGATTTTATGCCCGAATAACTATGTTAATGGTGTTGCTAGTAGCTTTATCAACAAAAACACGTCTTTGGGAAACTGGTACGTAAGTACCAATATTAATTGACCGCGAGCAAGCAAAGCGAGCAAAGATTTCTCAAACGACTTTGTCTACACATTTACTAGCTATGCTTAGTTTGGGGCTAGATAATTTTATGTAAATATTTTTTTAATTATGCAGAAAGGCGAGTTTAACTCTGAAAAGAAAGTGTTGTATGTTTGTGTGTTGGTTTTTACTAGAATAACAGGCAAATTTTGATTTGATATGAACGGATAGTAAGTAGACAGGTTGGGTTGGTATGGTTTTGAGGTTCCATGGGAAGGAAGGTTGTATGAAATATAAAATAACTTTGTTCTAATATTCCTAAACGATTTTTATTTGTATCCTAGATAATATAGCCTAGGATACAAAGATACCTAAAAGTAAACTAAGAGGAAGTGCGTACCATGAGCCATGAGGGTTAATTCCAGAAATTCCTTAGGACTCCAGGAATTTCAAGTTCCTACGATTAGCAACTTTTCTTTATGGTCTAAAAGTTCCTTTACAAATTTTGCAGCGTGATCATAAATTTCAAATCAACCTAAAACAGAAACCTACGGAAGTAATCTCATTTGGAATAGTGTCACTGTTTGCATATTGCGTCCCAGATTTTCCAGGTCAATAAGCAAATATTCCTGAGCCATGAGCATCAGTTTTTGTTGTTTTTGACGTCCAAAAGATTTTATCGTGCATTTATGAATCCATAATGTCGCAACTTATAATATTACTAGTAGCTCTGCGAACAGTGGATCTCGCGAACATAAACTTTTTTGCGACAATTAATATACTACTAAATAAACAACGAAAAATCTATAAAATCCTTAAACCTGTTTAACAAATTTCACCCAGAATCGGCTGTAAAATACGACTTGTAGAGGAGTGTCAATAAACTGACAGAGAAAAGTAAATTTTGCCAAACTTGAAGGAGAGCTTCGGTCGTTCCGTCAATTATTTATGAAAACATTCAATAGAATTTAAATATTATTAATTAACCCTGTTAGCCCTATTTCTCAGTACCTATTCGTATAACGTGGTAATAATTTACGCACTGTATAGTATCCCTCAAATATGGGGGATGTCTATATCCAGGTCTGTACACGAGGAACTGACCCTTAGATTCACTTAGCTTTAATACGTTTCAAGATGTTCCCTGCGGATATTACTGATAAATACTTTTTGACTGACTTCGATGTTATTTTCATACAAGCTTCATTCGCCACTATACCCGTTTAGAAATAGGATTTCGGGAATTCCTTTCTTATTACACCTCTACGCACCAAGATGAATATACCCTGAGCATTGTAAGTCTTTACGGCCAGTCGTTTAGGCAACAAACAACAAATAGGACAAAGATTGTAATAATTGGCATAACTTTTGGCAGAACACAAGTTACATTCGAAGAGCGATTAAGTAAACCAGTACAATGCTCATATTTATTAGTATGACCTTCTCGTAGTCTTGTGCTCATGGTTTAAAAACATGCTCTCTAGAAAAGAGTGCAGAAACGAGTCTGTGTAAACTACATTTGGGACTTTTGTATCGAAATAAAGAAAACCTCTCTTTTTTCTGCATCTAGTTACTCTAGCAGTAACGATGAAAGTACAAACATGTATGGGATACCAGCTTCTGTAAATTGTGTGTGTGTAAAAATTACCTCTGACTACCCACCCCTCTTAGATAAGCAATCTTGAGTGCGTTCCTACTTGATACCGTGCATAGGATTAAAATTGTGAAGCTATTTTTTTTTTGTACAACCTGGTTGTGAATGTATTTTTTTTATACAACTTGTGGATGGAACCAGCTGATGGCCCACCTGATGTTAAATGGTTACCATCGCCTATAACAAAGTATTGTCTAGTAGATCATGCTCGTTACGAACGTGCCCTACGATGCACTACTCAGCGTTCATCAACCTGAGGCATACAGGTGTTAAGCCTCATGTGCTTGTAATTTCACCGGCACCTACACTTTTCAAACCTAGTTGTGTTTCAATGTAATAAGAAAGAAACTCCTAAAATTCATCTTCAATCACTTATATTCAGTGGGAGTCAGTTTGTATGAAAGAATTTAATAGTTGTATACTATGTAGAAACTAGTTCTTGTTTTGTGTCTAAATAGCTTTCTCATTTTTCAGGTAAGTTCTTCATATTACCTTCAAGCTCAAGTTGAAAACTGCATATTTATGGTAAGAGATTAAAGTAATTAAAAATAATCATAGCACGACCCTACCCGATAGACCGACGGCTTTGTGAAGGTTGGTGTATAGAGAAAACTCGGAATCGTCCTGGAAATCTAAAAAAAGGTCCATTTCCAATACTTTTTCAGGATGATAATGATGAAGTAAAATGAATTTGTCATTACGGGATTAACGTATCAGTAAGTACATTTTAAATAGCGAAGCATATTTTTTGCATTTAAAATATATTATTGGTTCATATCATTAAACAATGGAAAAAAGAAAGTAAGGCATTTGCCTTGCAGTGGGACACTACAGATTCTTAGTAATATAAATTATTACTATTCTAGTTTATTTGTTTTTATAGTGCTTACCTGCACTTAAGGAAATCACAAAGATTTTTATATTATCCCAAAAATTATTTTCCTCGAGTAGGATTAGTTTATTACTATTCTTTTTGCAAAAAGTATGTTTATCAAAACCTACATTGAAATTGGTGCTTATAAAAACAAAATTTGAAGCAATGATATCGTTTTCGTATCAACCAATCGAGAACGACTATTGAAATTCGTAAAGATCAAAATAAATAAATTTACGGCTCGATAAATATGTAAATTTCATCTCGAAGGACGGTAAATTAATGCTTAATTTCTCTGTTCTGTTTCGCATAAATTTCGTAAATATATTCCTAAACCCCTTTTGATAAGCGCTGGCTGTATTCATTAAACAAAACCGCAGAACAAGTAAAATAAATGTTATCTCCGGGATGTTTACTACTAATTCAATGTTGGTAAACATGCTTCTGATGATTGTGTACCGTTAGCTCAACGGCCTATCGTAATCGCCATTGATCGTAAAAATCTTGATTATCTTTTATACTCTGGCGACTTTGCACAAATATCACTAAATGTATTTAGCGAGCCCCTAAATGCATTTAGGATGTTGATTAGGTTTAACATCTTGCACAAGGAAATTAATTCGCTATTACGTTTATAATAAACATGTTTATCATGGTAAACGTAATTTAGGTAAATAATATTAAATCAAATTGTTGTGCAAGCGGGCCACCGTTCGCAAACTGTGCACCTTATTATTTGGAGGTAAAGTATAAAGCTGCCGCTAATTTGATAATTTCAACGGCATAAAAACGGCAACTTCTTACCTTATAACTGATATGAAGTTATTTACATTACATATCATAATATAGTCGTTATGTAAACGTCGTTATGTAGCTGAATTTAATTTCAATATAACAAACAGTAACGGTTTAGTCCAAGAAATACGAGATCAAATATTTGGAACAGCGAAATTTATTCATCAAAAAATATGTTTAAACTCTTCCGAAACACTGATTAAATATTAACAAAAGCTCAATTTCAAGCTTTGACGTAAACATAATCACCACTCGCCAACCTTTCACAAGTTTAAAACGTGTTTAGCCGCACCTGCTGGTGACGTCACAAAGCAAGGGTCTCGTCCCTGACAATTACGTTGAATAACGAGCCACGGGGGTCAACAGACAGAACACTATTCGAATGTGTAGTTATAGTCCGTTTAATCGAGGATTTAAGCGGACACAATTTATTGAAGTGAAAACTTCTTTAGGCGCGTTGAGCACTTTTTGGGTGAACAAAAATCATGGAACTCGCGTCATCTTCACTGAACGCTTTCCATGAGTTATATGTATACTGTGTATATATGTGTATTTTGTACATATCTATTGTAAATACTTGTATTAGATGTAGTTTGTAAATATGTATAAAAAAATATAATGTAAAAATATTTATGAATTTAGGTTGATGTTAATATTTTTGATCGAGAATTTGAAGTGTTTTAAAGGACTAATAACTTATTTGACTTTTATTTTTTTGTATATCTACCAACGTAAGTTACCACTAGGCCAACGTAGCATTAAAAAATGTCGTGACTTCAGTTCGTAACAAATTACTACACTGCAAACTTAATAAAAACTTTCAGTATTTTCAGCATATTCTGTATCGTGGCTGATTTTATAACGTAGGTAGTACTGAAGGAGGCTCTACATGTTTCAGTATGCGACAAATTTCCCTGGCATTTACGAAGTTATAGTGGAACAAGTGTGCCTGATATTCAGGGCATTTTCCAACATTTATGCCGTTCCGCTGGATAAATAAGACCGTTTTGAAACATTTTCGTGTTATAGGTGTAACTATCGGAAAACATTTCAACATTTCAGCCAGATGGCTAGGCCTTTTTGGAGTAGACCTTGTAAATTTTATCATTTCTACAATTTTCAGTACCGATATAACAAAGACATTAAATAATTTACTGTATGATTTTAACTATTAATACTTGTACTTATCGATATGATCACAGAATACTTGAGCTGTTTGAAAACAAAAGTGTTATTCTGAGCATTATGACGCAAATTAAAAGAGAGAAAGAGAAACTTGATAAGACGAACCTCTACTTGGTGAGCGGTCTGGTTTCCGCAACTAGGCCGCTGATGGGCTTTTTTTGCGTGGCGGGTCGTAGTTGCTAGGCGAACCACCCGATGTCCTCAAGGCCAGTCGTACCCAGTATTCCGAGGTAGTGTGCTCGTTGAGTTGCAACGCTACTGTACTACAGGAGCGCTATAATATACGCTCTCTAAGTGGAGTAAATCCTGGAAGGTACCAGGGTTGTTCAGTGCAAGTGCAAAGAAAAAAGATTTCTTTTTATTTTACTTTGCATATATTTTTTTTTTTAATTGAATAAGAGGATTTGTTTGTGTATCTACTTACTTTCCACAAAAAACTAAGACCTTTAAGATTTTGGCGTCCACAGGATGCTTTGTGGAAAGTGAGTAAGTTGGGTC
Organism: Electrophaes corylata; assembly: GCA_947095575.1. Lineage (NCBI taxonomy): Eukaryota > Metazoa > Arthropoda > Insecta > Lepidoptera > Geometridae > Electrophaes > Electrophaes corylata. The sequence goes on along the minus strand of OX352711.1, from coordinate 7,183,680 downwards.
CATAACACTACCAACCTCTTCTTTCAATTACAAACTTTCATCTCAAATCCGTTAAAACCTGTCAGCTACAAAAGAATGAATACTATTCGTAACATTTAAAATAGTATCACCGCATTACAATTAGAAATTATTGTCAAATTCATGAAATCAGGTGATAAGTTTTTTTAAATTACGGAACCCTCGGTGCTTGGTTAGCCTCCAGCTTAGTGAAATGTATTTTAATTACCTGCTTTATCATAGTGTATGTGAAATGTATTTTAATTACATACTTTATCCACCTACCTAAGCATGTAGGTAATAAAAATATGAAATAATAGGTAAGACCGAAATATTACAGTTATTTCAACTATCTATACATTTGTAATTTTATTAGATTTAGTATCAGTAAACTTCGCTTATATAAAAAGTTAAAAGTTCAGCTCAAGTAAATAACGAATATTATTATTACTAACGTAACTTTTTTGTTAGTTTTTATAGTGCTTACTTGCACTTAGAAAATCACAAAGGTTTTCTATTATTATATGTAGACTGCTTAAAGTATCTTATCAAATTGCAGATGTTGCTGCACTGTCGCTTAGTACCGTATAAAATATTCCTTAGGTTATTTAGTCTAATGCAATTCGGATCTCGATGGCGCATTTGGTCCTTTCAAACCAGATCGGTTGTATGAAACTACCAATAGAATCAATAAACTGACACTAAAATTTTAATTTTACCAGACACGCAGAGACGCTACCCAGGTACTTATATATATTTTATTATAAGCCCATTGATTTTCACTACTAAGCAAAGGCTTCTTCCTTCCACCTATCTCGATCCCAGCCAAATCTGACCAATTCTCACAGAAAACGGTTAGGTCGTTTCGTCAATGCTTCTTCAGTCGTACCGACGGCGACTTTCATCTATGGGGATCCACTCGGTGCTGATCTTGGCCCATCTTTCAGGTTGGATGCGGATAATATGACCCGCCCAGTTGGTATGACATGCTTACGTCAGCGACACTAGTTTTTGAGCAAATATATTAAAGCACTTATGATATTACATAGGTATTTATTGGGAATTTTTATTTATTTTTCCTACGAAGTTTCTGTACCAAAGTGATTATTCAGCCAGCAAAAAAAGTTATACACGATTATGGTTGCGGGAGCGGTTTAGTAACCAGTGTTCTTTACCTATCACGCTGCACGATTTGAAGAGAAACCACACGACTGTATTTATTCACTCTCGATGGTATCCCATGGCAGAGGGCACAATTACAGCTGCGCCACTGCAATTTAGCAAATTGCTTTTACTTTTGCCGATGGCGATGGCAAGATGATTCCAATTGCATGTTGTTGCATTTCTCATACGAATGCTTTATTGTGACGTAATTTGTAAAAGTATACGGGCCGTGAGATGTGGTTGGGTCCTGAAAACTCTTACGATGCCAGGAGACCAACACCTAGAAAGTCTTAGTATAGCAGTAGAGCTCTTTGTAAAAAGCTTGTCCATAGAAGTCCACACATTCCAAACCAAAACACCAAAGCGCCAACTCGAAATTGTTTCTGCTTTATATTCAATTTCGTTTTCTATAGAAATTACGCTTTGACTAAATGAAGCTCCAGGACAGTTCCAAGGTTGTTAAGTGCAAGTGCACTAGAAAAGTAAGATTACTTTTTTCAGCAGTACTAATCTATATCTATATTTACAAGCTCATGCTTTTATTAAAAAAAATTAAATATACCAATCATAAGAATTTTTGTCCTGACTGATTGAGTAACTGACTGACTGGGATATAGACAACGCACAGCCTAAACCACTGGTCTGTCAAATTTTCTGTTTATATTCGTCTTGGTGCGTAGAGGTGAACTAAGGAAAGAATTTCCGAAATTCAACCTCTAAACATGTACAGAACGGGTCGAAGTTTGTACGAAAATAGCTTTACGCGGGCGAAGTCGCGCGCGTTTCGCTAGTTACTTATAAGAATCTTTATTCTGACTGACTGACTACCATATAAACAACGCACAGTCTAAACCACTGGTATTTGATTCCATTTTCATTCAATTTTCATGATATATTTGTCGCGTAAAGGTGTACTAAGAACAGAATTTTTGAAATTAAACGGGTACAGCCGTTGCTGAAGTTTGTTTAAAAATAACTTCACTCAGACGAAGTCGCGTGCGTTTTGCTAATATCTCATATTTATACATCTCTCTCGGTTCTAAAGTGATACGATACAACATTTTTGAGTAAGCCTTGAGTCCACTGCAGCACCGTTTAATGAGATAAAAAATAATAAATAACAAGACCCCAGACAAAGAACAAACATCTATGTCCATCACAAAAGCCCACGGTGGAGATCGAAATCACCTCTTACTTAAAACTACAAGCTTCCAGTTCAAATCCCTCAAGAACTGTCAGCAACACAAGAATGTATACTATTCGTAACTTTCAAAATGGTATCATAGCATGCTAATATTTTCTTACATAACAAAAACTCAAAATTCAGTTGAAATATTTTTTTTTAGTACTTGCCATGTAACTTATGGAACCTTCGGCTTCTGTTAGCTTCCCGCTTAGCATCCACTTATGTAAGTAATAAAAATATTAAATAATAAAAAACAACTAAATATTGCAGTTATTTCTATAAAACTATCTTTAGTATTTATACTTTGTTCACGAAAGTATTTGGAAAATTCGCATCAGCATAACTACGTTTAAATAACGAAGAACAAACCATTGTTAGTCACTTGATCATTAGCTTAACTAGTAATTACAACTGCTGCTGGTCCTCAGCCGTCAAAAAATGGGGGTTTCAAGAAAAAGCACAATCGTTTTACTAACGTGCGCGTTCGCAGCCGTTGCCGCCGCTATCACTGACTTAAATCCGTTATCTGATGCCTTTATCGACCTTATCAACTCCCAGCAAACCACATGGAAAGCTGGCAGGAATTTCCACTCCAACACGCCTATGATAACCATCAAGAACTTGTTTGGATTGCACCCGGACTCCAACGTAGACTCCCTCCCGAACTTCGCACACGATGTAAAGTTAATAGCCAGTCTGCCCGACCATTTTGATCCTCGAGAGAAATGGCCCAACTGTCCTTCATTAAACGAGATAAGAGACCAAGGAGGTTGTGGCAGTTGCTGGGCATTCGCTGCTGTCGAAGCAATGACCGACCGAGTCTGCGTGGCTTCTAATGGTACAAAGCAATTCCACTTTGCGGCTGAAGATCTTTTAAGTTGCTGCACTGACTGCGGCGGCGGTTGTAATGGAGGTTATCCTTCGCTGGCTTGGGATTACTGGGTGAGTGAAGGAATAGTCTCAGGAGGGAATTACAACTCAAACCAGGGTTGTAGACCATACCCTTTAGCTCCTTGCGATCATCACCCACACAAAGGCTTTGAGGATAAAATTGCACCTTGCACTCACCATGCCACGCCAGAGTGTTTACGCACTTGCGAAGAAGGATACAATGTGGATTATAAAAATGACAAGCAGTTTGGAAAAACTGCTTACGCCATCAAAGATGGTGAAGAACAGATAATGGCAGAACTTTTCAAAAACGGCCCAGTTGAAGCAGCATTTGATGTATACGCAGATTTCTTAACTTATAAGAGTGGGGTTTACCAACATATCGAAGGACAATTGCTTGGGGGCCACGCTGTCAAAATGATTGGCTGGGGAGTAGAGAAAGACATTAAATATTGGCTTATAGCTAACTCCTGGAATGAGGGCTTTGGTGAGAAGGGCTTCTTTAAAATTCTTCGAGGTACGAACCACTGCGGCATAGAAGACGGTATCGTGGCTGGTATACCTGCCTTCAAATAATTTTACCGGCAGGATACTTTAATATTCTACCAATCAATAATAAATACCGAATGAAAATTGTACATTCCGCTGAGCACTATTTTATTTTTAGCTTTTGAGGCCTTTTTTGTGTTATTTTGTAAGTTGAAGGTAGTAATTTCACAATTTTATTTGTGTTTAAAGTACTCACCTGCTTTTTAAGGAAATCAGAAAGATTTAAATATTATTACCTACTACAAAAACGCGAGCAATTTTGCCCACAGCACAAAACGGATTCCTAAAATTCAACCATGAACTGGGTACGCCAAGGGTTGAAGTTTGCTTAAAAATAACATGACATGGATGAAATCGCACGCGTTTAGCTATTAACCTAGGTGTATTTGCACATCATTCTCTTGGTTTGAAGTTGAAACGATGCAACAATTTTCATTAAGACTTTAGTCCACTGTAGCACCGCTTAATAAAATAACAACTAATAAATATTTGTGGACAAAACACAAGCAAATCTTGTACAACAAAAACCTGATGTAATACTTATACTTTTTTTTTGTTTTGTAAAGACATACTTATGCTACGACATGACACCCAAACAAAGAACAAACATCTATGTTCATCACACAATTGGCTATGGGGACCGAACCCCACCGTGGATAAAATATAAATATACACACAATCTACAGCGCAGAAAGTCTACTAACCCCTCCCGCTTAGTGAATAGTATTTATTATTACCTGCATTCATACCTTATGCACCTACCCTAAGCATTCATTCATTCATTCTTCGTGTCAATGGCTGCTTTTGTTAGGTCTGCTCGGGTGCAGGTGGATGGGCACAGAGCGCAGGAGAGCGGCATATGGAAACAACGGTTAATGCTGGTTTCGTGGATGCCATTGAAGTCACAATTGGTGGAAGTTGGTTGTGACTCTGGATTGAGTCGTTAGGGTGAGCCATTGTGGTGGAAGAATTAGCCAGCCTAGGACACTGCGTTACCGTGCCCTAGCTGTTACCGAGATACGCCGCGTGGAGGCTTCTTCCGTGCATACCCTAAGCATGTAAGTAGGTAATTAAAACGCTAAATAATAGATAAAAACTAAATATTACGGTTATTTCAACTATCTATAATATTCATACTTCACTAACAAAAATTCAATTAGTATCAGTGCAACTACGTTATAACAAAGAACAAACCATAGTCAGTCACTTGAACTTTAGCTTAACTAATAACAAATGCTGGTGATCCTTTGCCGTAAAAAAATGGGAGTTTCAAGAAGAAGCACAATTGTTTTACTAATATACGCGTTCGCAGTCGTTACTACCGCTGCCACTAACCTGAATCCGCTATCTGATGCCTTCGTCAGCCTTATTGAATCCCAGAAAACCACATAGAAATGCCGGTAGGATATTTCACTTTAAAACACCTTTTTTGATAACCATCAAAAACCAGTTCCAGTTCAAATCCTTCATGAATTGCCAGCAACACAAGAATGCATACCATTAGTAACTTTCAAAATAGTACCTACTCAGCAAAAACTCATAATTCAGTTTTAGAATTTGCCAAGTTATGACATGCAAAGTGATGGAACCCTCGGCTCTTGTTCGACTCCTGTTTAGTGATTTGTATTTTTTATTACTTACATAAATTTCTTATCCACGTATGTAAGTAATAAAAATATTAAATAATAAATAACAACTAAATATTGCAGTTATTTCAACTATCTAAAATATTTGGGAAATTTGCATAACTACGTTTAAATAACGAAAAACAAACCATTGTCAATCACTTAATCATTAGCTTAACTAGTAATAACAACTGCTGCTGATTCTCAGCCGTAAAAAAATGGGAGTTTCAAGAAGAAGCACAATTGTTTTACTAATATACGCGTTCGCAGTCGTTACTACCGCTGCCACTAACCTGAATCCGCTATCTGATGCCTTCATCAGCCTTATTGAATCCCAGAAAACCACATAGAAATGCCGGTAGGATATTTCACTTTAAAACACCTTTTTTGATAACCATCAAAAACCAGTTCCAGTTCAAATCCTTAATGAATTGCCAGCAACACAAGAATGCATACCATTAGTAACTTTCAAAATAGTACCTACTCAGCAAAAACTCATAATTCAGTTTTAGAATTTGCCAAGTTATGACATGCAAAGTGATGGAACCCTCGGCTCTTGTTAGACTCCTGTTTAGTGATTTGTATTTTTTATTACTTACATAAATTTCTTATCCACGTATGTAAGTAATAAAAATATTAAATAATAAATAACAACTAAATATTGCAGTTATTTCAACTATCTAAAATATTTGGGAAAGCTGCATAACTACGTTTAAATAACGAAAAACAAACCATTGTCAATCACTTAATCATTAGCTTAACTAGTAATAACAACTGCTGCTGATTCTCAGCCGTAAAAAAATGGGGGTTTCAAGAAAAAGCACAATCGTTTTACTAATGTGTGCGCTCGTAGCCGTTGGCGCCGCTATCACTGATTTGAATCCGTTATCTGATGCCTTCATTGACCTTATCAACTCCCAGCAAACCACATGGAAAGCCGGCAGGAATTTCCACTCCAACACGCCTATGATAACCATCCAGAACCTGTTTGGATTGCATCCGGATTTCAACGTAGACTTCCTACCGAACTTCGTACACGATGTAAAGTTAATTGCTAGCCTGCCTGAAAACTTTGATCCTCGGGAGAAATGGCCTAACTGTCCTTCATTAAACGAAATAAGAGACCAAGGGGGTTGTGGGAGTTGCTGGGCATTCGCTGCTGTCGAAGCAATGACCGACCGAGTCTGCGTGGCTTCTAATGGTACAAAGCAATTCCACTTTGCGGCTGAAGATCTTATAAGTTGCTGCACAGACTGCGGCGACGGTTGTGATGGAGGTGTTCCTGATTATGCTTGGAGCTACTGGGTGCGTAAAGGAATAGTCTCAGGGGGGAATTACAATTCAAGCCAGGGTTGTAGACCATACCCTTTAGCTCCTTGCGATCATCACCTACACACAGGCTTTGAGGATAAAATTGCACCTTGCACTCACCATGCCACGCCAGAGTGTTTACGCACTTGCGAAGAAGGATACAATGTGGATTATAAAAATGACAAGCAGTTCGGAAAAACTGCTTACGTCATCAAAGATGGTGAAGAACAGATAATGGCAGAACTTTTCAAAAACGGTCCTGTTGAAACAGGATTTATAGTATACGCAGACTTTTTAAGTTATAAGAGTGGGGTTTACCAACATAGCGAAGGAAAAGTCCTTGGCGCCCACGCTGTAAAAATCATTGGCTGGGGAGTAGAGGAACGCATTAAATATTGGCTCATAGCCAACTCCTGGAATGAGAGTTTTGGTGACAAGGGCTTCGTCAAGTTTATTCGAGGTAAGAATGAATGTGGCATAGAAAGGTCTATCGTGGCCGGTATACCTGATCTTAAATAATTTTACCGGTTCATAAGCTAGGGAAGTTTAATATCCTATATTCTAACAATCATGAATAAATACCTAATAAAAATGAATATTTACCTGGGCGCTATATTATTTTTTACTTTTAAGACCTCGTTTTTGTTAAATTTAAGAAAATATTTAAGTACGCTATTTTATTAGCTTTTACGTGCACTTAAGAAAATGACATAAACATTTCTTTTTTTAAATTACTTGTTGGTAGTGTATCACCTGCAACGAGATCGATTGTAAAAGACGACCTGCTTTATTTAAACATAATAGCTTAGGTACTACTTGCGATTTGAAAACGTTGGCTAAAGGTGTTTCCATCACAAAAAAAGGTTCCATTGCAGTTGTTAGCCTAAAAATTAAAAATACTGCGCAAAGTCCACGCGGACGAAGTCTTGGGCACAGCTAGTTGCTTATATATTGTGTCTATGTGTCAGTCAGTCAGTCAGGACAAAGATTCTTATAATTGGTATAGATTAGTAGGCTAGGAATGGCATGTGCATACCGGGTAAGTAATAAAACTATCAAGAAGTCTGAAAGAAATGATTAAGAGTCGGTTTGTCGGTAGAGTCCTAGCATGTACCAATACCACTTTTTTATATAATTAGACTTGTTTTTGTAACAACCAGATGACCCACCTGATGTTAAGTGGGTACCACCAGTTATAGAAAAAGGAAGAAATGAAGGTTCCCTACGATGAACTGATCACTAACCTGAGGCATACAGTTCTAAGAAACTAAGCACACGGCGTTTTTTATGCGCGCAGACGACGCGCGGATGACAAATGAGACTATTCGATACTTTCTATGGGCATCTACGGCTCCGTATCGTCGTTTGCGCGCATAAAATACGCCATGTGCGCTCTTAATCACGAGCCTGTAATTTCACCCAAAACCTCCAATTGGAACACAGCAAGCTGCTTAGTCCAGCACATCCCCGGACAACCCCTATACTAAGAGCTCTACACTACTACTTGAAGTAGTTGTTTAATACGGTACGTTTATTCTCCAGTCAATATTGCTGTAATGGCAACTTACAAATTGTCACGCAGCTTATTTACGTGCTAAATATTTTACGACCGACCTTGTGGGTAGTAACTGGTATTATGTTCCTTAAGTTTCATAGAAACTTCGTACTAGCGTAATCCAAGACTTTACTCGAAGCTCACTTGCTTACCGCCAAATCCTGAGATTTACCAAGTTTGAAATTAAATAGCCTACTGTGAGATATTATGAAGTTAACCAACTTGCTAGCAGTTTACCTTACTTCTTCTTTCTTAACGACTATTGTTTATTTCGTCTCTTTTTACCCAATATACCTGTTATGACCAAGAGACTCTTCAGTAATAGGTGTGTAAGGCTAACTTAGCCATGGTGGTCCCGGCTATAGTCCTTCCTTCACTCTTATTCCTGCTTTAGAGGCAAAGTAACACCCCAGAAGATGTACAGCGGCATCCCTTGAGTACTAAACATTGACATTGCGATCACCCATCTGCCTGCAAAGCGTCCAGTATCTAGTCAATTTATTTAGGCTGATGACGTGACATGGCTAAAGCTCTTATTCATCTTCTTCTTTTATATTGTGGCTTTTCATCGGCTGAGGGTTCCCACGAATAAGCTCTTATTTATATTCTCTGTTAGGTACTTTTAGCGGCTGTATTGTCACGGTCGCCTTTTACGCTAATAATAAAATAAACTTATCGGTAATTTTAGCTAGTGGAACCCTCAGCGATCACTATAGGTAAATGAAAATAAAATTGCAGCATCAGTCATTTCTAAATTTATTCACACATCACGTCCATAAAACGCGTATGTGAAGGGCGCTCTTCCGCTCGATAGACCGACGACGTTGATAAGCACTTCACTTCTACAGGCTTATGATGCTGATGATGACGCTCATAAGACTAAGCAGAACACACACTTGCAACGATTTTGATTATGCTGGCTTTTTTCATAATTTTAAAATAATTATCTACTAAAATCCTATTTAATCCTACACATCTTGAGTAGTTCAAGTTTGGAATGATTTAAGCGAATGGAATATTAAATTGTTAATCCTCATGACAGCATTTGCACTAGTGATTGGTCATAGCATGTTTTAATGGACAAATAACACGCCAACGCTGCAACGCAAGCGTTATTAGGTTTCTGAGCCAAATGCGAAAACGGAACACTTTCCAAACTTCTAGGTAAAGTTTACAAAAGGGGCGTCAAGGAATGTACCTTCGGGAATATATGGCGGTCTACAACTGTTTTTACAACTTGTTAAAGTAACATAGTAAACGGGATAAGTCAAGCTTTATGCATATTTGATGGGCCATGGCTGAGCTTTTAAGTAGGTGCAGACAAAAAAAACTTTGGAGGTAGAAGAGAAAAAACTTTGGAACACTTTAAGCGATGAATTTATTTCTTCGGGAAAATACCTACAATAGTTACCACAGGCTAGCCTTGTAAGTTACTAAAAGTAAAGTTATTTTACACAAACTCCAACCTTTAATTATACCCGTTTAGGGGTTGAATTTGGGGAATTATTTTCTTAGTACACCTGTACACACCAAGACGAATATACCCTGAGATGTTTAAGTCTCTGCGACCAGTCGTGTAGGCTGTGCGTTGTCTATATGTCAGTCAGTCAGTCTGTTTTTTTTTTAAAGGAAAACACCGTAAGAAGCACATATTGACCCTGTCTTTACTGTGGATTAGGCCGACTAAGTTGTGAGGATGTTATAGGTGCTAGGTTAGACTACTCTATCTAAAACCTTGTCCAAGCCACTTCAGTGTCCTGTAGGTGAAAAGTGAAGAGTACCCGTGACCCTGTATAATCATCTACAATAGATGAACTGGTGGTCTAGTGGGAGTGACCCTGCCTTCTGATCCTAGTAAAATCCGAATCCGAAGAATCTCGAGTAAGTTGTCCTAAGAGATCTGTATTGGATTTCTACCGCGCTTGGGGATTAAAGTCGTGATGCTATTCATTTTTTATTTTATCCTAATAATATTATAAACGCGAAATTTTGTAAGTATGGATGGATGGATGTTAGTTACTCTTTCACGCTCTAACCAGTAGACTGATTTGGATGGAATTTGGAATAAACATAAATTATAACTTGAATTAACATATTGGTTACTTTTATCCCGAAAAAATAACGGGAACGGGAATAAAACTGCCACGCGGGCGAAGCTGCGAGTGACCGCTAGTTTATAATAGATGTAAATGTCGTTTACTTTACACTACAGCATACAGGTTTCCAAGATTATTATTATACAGACCCGTTTCAACTTAAATTGATACCTTGCTGTACAAGATGGATAATGGATTACTCAGAAGGTAGGTGGTAGATACTTCATAATACTGTGGAACCAGTCATTATGTCAAGGCTGACGACTTTGCATACAAGTCTTGCATAGCAGAATTTTTAATTTAAATTAACAGTTTAACTCTAATAAATCTAAATAAAGTTTTAGTTTTTTTATGCAACTTGCTGATGGAACAAGCAACTAGCCCACCTGATGTTAAGTGGTTACATCGCCTTTAACCAAGTATGGCCTCGTAGGTCGCGTTCGTTAAGTACGTGCCCTACGATGCACTACTCAGCGTCCATTAACCTGAGGCATACAGGTGTTAAGCCCCATGCGCCTGAACTTCACTGGCACCCACATCGTTTAAACTGAAACATAGCAAGCTGCTTGGCGGCTGAAATAGGCATAATATGTATTAATAGTTTTTACTAATCTATCTATAACATTAAAAGATTCTTTACCTTATAATGTTATGGCTGTTTCGTTTAAGAAAAATAATTTTATAATTCTATAGGGCAACGCACAGCCTAGACAACTGGTAGGAAAAAAAAACAGGATATATTTATCTTAGAGCAAAAGAGTGTATAAGAAATTAATTCCTCATGTTCAATTTAATTTAAGTTTGATTGAATTTAGCAAGTATATCATTATCTTAGTCATAAAGTCTAAGTACCTACTTGCTCGTACACTATGTTCTGTAACTAATATTTATAGTAATAAATAAATGTACATTTGTATTCTCCTAGCTGTGTGTGTTGGAATTCACATTGCCATAATAAGTAAAGATTAAATTTGTTGAATGATTGTGAAATATGAGCGGTAATTTGTCAAAGCACGCCGCAGGTGGATTCCGAATGAAAGGCTATCCGTGCGTGCGTGGTAATCGATCATAGGCCATCATTAGGAAAACAGGACTAATACTGAGTTTCCAGATTATCTTAAAATAGATAAATAGAGCAGCGAAATGTCCATTGCACAGAAACCTTCCCCGTGTGTTTAATGGATGAAAAGTATTTTATATCAAATTTAATAACAGTAATACATCGCGAATAAGTTCACACAAAATTATAAAAGTTATGACAACGCCACACGATGTGGTATTTCAAATGCAAATAAGGTCTAGTAAGTTCAAATAAAACTAAAAAATATCGTAGACTTCGTAACCATTTTTATTTGTATCTAATTTTATGGTCATGCATTTTGAGTCTCGCAATCATAGCACATAATTATAATTTACACCACTCCATTCTTACAAAACTACAAATAAATTGACACATGCTTGTGTTCGTGAATAATGCAATTTTTAGTAGTAATTGGCCACTTAAATTAAGACTCATACAAAATGTTAATAACCTACGTGTCATGTCACCTACCCAGTATTCTGTGCTAATAGTCTTGCTAAATATAGTTATGCATGTCAAACGTGTTATATTATTTGTTGTACAGTCATCACGATGGATGCACATTATGTTACATAATGATAGGGCCAACCACGTCAATTATTTAGAAATTATGTATGAGGTAGTCATAGGCACATCCAAAAAATATATTTAGACGATTTTTTTTAAGTCATCAGAATTCCATATGCTACAGGTTGCACAACGCAGCTACTGGGAAAAAAATGTAAGCCCAAAGGTGCTGGGTTCCTTCGAGGCGGTGATTTTTTATAGATGATCGTAACCACTGGGATATCTGCTTGTTACTGATTGAGCACGCAGATATTCTGCTTTAAAAAGTGATTTAACTTTATTTAATTTTATTAATTTAACTATTAATAAAGTCCACAGCTTTGAAAACAATGAAAACTACTTAGAATCTTAATGTAATTATAACGATAAATAAAATAAGACGATAATAGCAAATAAACGATTTAATTTCATTTTATTAAATTTCAGTCGTTTATTTCATGTACTGATTACGTTATGTTACGCTTTGAGAACAGTAGCCATCTGAAATTCCTGTAGGTGTATATACAATAGATGGTTTGTTCATAGTTCAGCTGATATCCAAATCTTCATAGTAGTCAGGGCCACAAATCCCAGTTGGTACAACAAAAATATTTCATTTATTATACACACAGCTAAGCCTTGTGTGGGCTTAAAGCTATGTGAAGGTTCTGATCGTAAGATTAGGACCACAGCAGGTGCTGTCGACAGAATACACGCCTACGTAAGGGGATAAGTCTCGATATCCTTCTAACGGAGATCTATCTTACTGCACAGCAAATTGAATAGATTATAGTTGATCCTCGCTTTATCTACTAACATAAAATACTTACTTTGACTTATTTTGACAGCACTAAAAATACTGTCGTATCTTTTTAATTAGTAGTCCCGAACTGAAATCTTTTTGTACAAAATATTTATTTTCCCTGGGTAATCTAGTGTCCTATTCATTTTTTATGCATACAAGTAATTATACATTTCAATTACATGCAGATCGGATAAAATGGTTTAAAAGATATGCTCAATCAATCATAATATATTATTATGACTAGTTACATCCACACAAATAGAAAAATTATCCATTACCTGTTTGTTACCTCAGAACTTTCGACTGGGTGAACCGATTTTGATGGTTCTTTTTTATTTGAAAGCTGATACTTCCCGTGTGGTCCCATTTCCAATTGGTCCAGTTCTGACAATGGCATCCATGAAAAATTGTAGCCGGTTTTTTTTGTTAAAATTTTATTTCAACTACTAACTTCATATAGAGCGGATCGGACGGTGAAACAGTTGACTTTTAGTAGGTACTTTGATTATGAATCAAAGTTTTAGTATCAGAGTGTGGGTAGCAATTTACGATAGGTTTAGTAGATTTTCACGGTGCTAAAACAAATTTACTACCGAAAACTAACAGGTTTTAGATACCAGCTACCGCAATGACCTGTGCAAAAATGTATTTATTTAATTATTGTAATTTTTTTATAATAGTATTAAGGGTGCTTTGATTCTGAGTATTACTAAACAAGCACAGAACACTAAATAGCACAGAATGGAGATGAATCATCATGATCATCTGCCTGAAGAAGTCTACTGCTGGAAACAGGACAGAAATTTCCAAAGAGAATTCATTGGAAACCACCGACCTCACGCGACCTTCAAAATGTAGTCAGTCTACCGAGTGTCATAGATATACCTACACCAACCGTTATAATATTTCCTCGCCGTTTATTTTCAATAGATGTTCACAAAGCAATCATTCCGGTTCCGATATCTAAAGAACGCTAATGTATAAAAGCTTTCTTATCGTGCATTCGTCTCATAACGTTCTAAAAAACAATTTAGATCCGAATCCTTGAAATCCTCTTTCTTTTCCTGGTTTATCTTTATCCGAGGGACTCCATTTGATACGTTTCGCAAAAGAACCTTATTACAAAGAAGGGTATTGGGTCAATTGCGCAATTAAGGTAGTCTAAAATACGGTTATAGTGTTCTTTAGTGGCTTCATCTGAACGAATTTGTAAGGAAATAAAGGATATTGGATACGTCGTATATGAAGTTTTTATTTGTTCTTCGTATAAGTTTTGTTGATGATATGAAATTCTCGGATGAGTGTTAAAATGATGCTTACCTGAATATTTTGATGTTCTGTCATTATAACTATAGATATGCCTATCTAATAACCCTACTACTAATAAACTCCGCGTAACTTGAAAATGGTTATACCGTGTTTTGTCTCTTACATTGACAGTAGGCTTCAAATAAGATTTGATGAGACGAAACACTATTTAAAAACTACGAGTTTATAAGTAACAGAATAAGGAATAAAATCACATTAAAAACCCGAATATTTTGACAGTTGTATGCGGTCAAAAGTAAGCATGAAACTAGTAGAATGATCTTTCTATTTTACTAACATAGCTTTGCAAAGATAACTCTGATATAAATCGATTTTAACATTTGACGAGCAAACAGATAGAAACCTCTTATCCGCTTGATTCAAATCAAAGTCCTCCACTTTCCAAAGGTGCCCTTAAATCGGTTCGTGTGCCATCTTAAATCGCACTCCAGCGTGTAATAGATACGAAATGTTACTTTGTTCAGCGATCTTCATTGCCGGATAAACAAACCTCTTCTGAGAAGCTCTAGGGAAACCACAGAATTATTTTTAGGCTCAGGATCGTCAATTCTCAGTATTATTTACTGAAAATAAAGTAAATAAGCTGATATTTACTAAAAATAAGCATTTTAAAAAGATAAATTAAATGCATGTATATGTATATACGTAAAAAGTGCAGTACCAGTATGAATTCGACTGGTATACATACAATAAATAAATATTTGTTTGATTTTTACACGACATCGTCTAGCCTCAAACTAAGCATAGCTTCTACCTACTATGGAAACCAGATATTTGATAGAATTCGTATATACGTTTGTTTTGCCAATATATACTTAGAATAACTGGTATCAAAAAAAATAGAGAATTCGTAAACTTGTTCATAATGTCTACGAAGAAAATAATAATAATAATTATAGTTAACGGGGACAAGATCAATGGAGACATCGGGACAATATTTTATAAGCGTCCGTTAGTATCGCTGACAATGGTTGCTTGGCAGTTAATCTAATAGGCGAATGTTACAGTGACACAGGCCAATGAGACCAATGAGCCTACAACCAAAAGCAATGAAAAGATATTTGATTAGCAGAAAATCTTTCAATTTTTTCACAAACTAGTAATACTATGCTTAGATTAAACCTAAAGTAAACCTAAACTCTTTAAGAATAAAGGGATAAGCTTGCTTTTGTACATGTCTTTAGTTTTGTATATATTTCTGTGCACATTATAGAATTTAAGTAGGTATACCTAGTTTTGTTTAATGTAGGCTGTACATCCACTTGAATAGATAGCAGGCATTCAACGTACGGCGGCTATTGGCAGTGATCGTGAATATTAATGGAATGATATGTTTTAGCGAATCACTGTTGAATTCCTGCCAAGAGGCGAGTAAACAACCTATCTATCGACGCTTTTCGGTCAATGTACCTATTATAATAGTGCTTGGTTTATACTCGTGTTTTGATACAACAACCCCAGAACGCCTTTTTACCCTGACTCCTCGAAAAGTTTAGGTAACACTAGACGTGAATAAGCATCGTGACGTGTTCCATTTTAAATTAGCCCAGTGTCCTTGACTTAATCATAGCACTTGCGACGAGGTCCAACATGAGAAAAATCGCAGCTTTTTAATTATTTTGTGAATAAATTTTTTTATTGTGAATTGCTGATGGGTCTTCATATTTTTATAAAGTATTATAACGAAATATATAAAAAATGTATTCAAACTTTATGCAGTTTTGTCAAAATAACTTTTTATTATTCTTGCAGTTTCGTCAAAGGTAAAAACAGCTTTTAGTCCATATTCTTTGGGTAAAAACCAGTTATTAGAAGTTGAAAGATAAAATCCAGTTGGTATATTAAAGAATAGAAAGAAGGCTGTACGTCGCCTTATTTTAGCAATAAAACTTTTTATGTGGTTTTATTTTGAACCCGTTTAGGACTTCGCTCGCGTGGAGGCTTAACGAATTCCAGAGGCTCTAGTACAAATAAATTTTACATTTGTGGCATAAGCGCTGTGTTGACATGTGAACTACATTGCACGGCATCGATAACGCAACTGCAGAGTGTTGTATGGTTGTCACGCAGTGTAAATCTGATTCTGATTGTCAATACGAAACTTTTACGTTACGATTGTCAAAGTTCGTGCTTGGCCCTAAGGCTACCAATGTTAATTAGGTATTCTAAGTTTTTGTTAATATTGTCAGATGCTACGGAGTAATTGAGTCACATATCCAACTAGCATTTAATTTTATATCTATTTAAGTATTCGTTTTTTTAATAATAACTTGCTGATGGAACGTACACATGGCCCACCTGATGTTAAGTGGTTACCATCGCCTGTAGCAAAGTTTTGCCTCGTAGGTCACGCTCGTTAGGAACGTGCCTTACAATGCACTGCTCAGCGTCTATCAACCTGAAGCACACAGGTGTTAAGCCTCATGTCTCTGTAATTTCACTGATACCCACACCCAACCAGAACACAGCCAGCTGCAGAAATAGGTATGGTACTGGTGGGTAATTAGTACCTATCTACAATGCATTGTGCTTTATATGTTAACTAAGAAATTAGGTTCAAAGCTTTAATAAAAACTCTCAAACATCCTGTCACACCTTTCATAAACAAAGAAAGCATGCCGTTTTCATAAATGTTAAAATAAGACAGCACCCATCATTCCCAAATTAACACAGTAACGATAACTCTGGTTACCTTTAACACAAGTTTTCACTATTTAGATTTGTTAGCGAGGCTGCCACTTAAATATCTCATGCATATATTTACAAAGAGTTTACAAAAAATAGGCACAAGATAAAGTAGATACCAAAATATACATGAAACAGTTGACCTATCTGGAGACCGTTGAAACGATCAGAGATAGCTCAGCTGATCCAAATCAGTATCAACCGCAAGTGTCCTTCAGTCGGTAATAATTCATAAAATTGTTTTATTGAAGAAAATTCAGTACATTTCATAACCCTGACTTGATCTTTGTAAATAAAAGTATATTTTTAGCATGAATCGTGATCCTAGTACATACACACCCATAAAGTTTAAACAGGCTATAAAACATTATTTGTAAAATTTACAAACTTTGAATTTGCTGTTGGATAGATAGCAATAAGCACTAACCGAGTTGTCCTGGGCTCAGAATAGGGACCTCCCATGGATGTCGTCAAAGACGCTAAGGAAATGCATCAGATAGGTATCAGCATCTTCTGTGTACTAAAAACCAACACTGCGGTCATTAATCCGCCTACCAAACGTGGTGACTATGACAACCACCCCCCAAAATTAAAGGAAATTTATATCCAGTACGGGAATTATTTAAACTGACGTGACGATAGTGATAGAAACTTAACTAGTGCTAGCCTTATTGTCGGCTATAAACAACAGCTTCACAGATATATAGGCAGCTTCACAAGCTGGTGCTAACACACAAACTACTTTCTCGCGTGTCCTAGAGACGACACCGATCATAATCTCTCAGTGTAATTTGAACAACTCGACAATTTCACTAATTTGATGATTATGATCTGCGAAATAATTGCTGTTGAACACGATAATTTTGTGCTGTGTTTACATTGAAAATAAACGTTACGCACAATTTAAAAAAAACTTAAAAACAGTAAAGTAATGAAAATAATTGTTTTTTGTCTTTTAAATCAGCATAAAGTTATTGGTAATTTAGTTGTGTTGTGTTATCATAAAATAATTACGATATCTAAAAAATGAATTTCATCGAGAAAACACCGAAACAAATTAAAAATATACCGACAGTTAGTGAGTTGGTTTTAAAATCAACTCACAACTTAACAGTTTTAGTTGCTTTTAATAGATACACAAAATCTTTAGAATTTTAATTTTTTTTGAACTGATGTCTGAGTGGGGAAAAGAAAATAGTAAATGTTAAATAATATAATATTCACTTAAAAAATCTGTGGCGATACCAACCGCAGGAATCACAGTTGTAAAACAAACATAAAACATTTAAGCTATCTACAGACCATTGCAAACAATCTAGAGATAGCTCAACTGATGCAAATCAAAGTTGTAAGTTCCTTCATATTGGGCATTCCATTCGATAGAGTTTCAAGTCCGGCTCATCCTATCAAAACTCGAGCGCAATGAAGAATCAAATTGACTTCTGGACAATTCAATTAAGCTGCACGGTAAGTGCAAGTTTGCAAACAACCGTGCGAGGAGCCAAGTTCCCGGCGGAAGTTTATCAAAGAGATTGTAGCTGAACAAGTTACCCTTCGCAGTTTCGGTAGCAAGTGTGCGGCGACGACACAGAATAAAAAATAAATTTGACAGAGGCATAAGTGAAACGAGTGAGATTTTTTTATTAAACTTTTTTCCCCACTTATATTTCACTTTGAAAAACTATGTGAACTCTGAGTTATGCCCAATTCCAATATCCTACAAGCATCTGTTAATAATACTACAAGCCAGTCAGATAAACTTTCACCTCTTATATCAGTGTAAAGTGTCACCTGAGGCTCATGCGAAAATTGTATTTTTATGATTTGGAACCGGACATTAGACCGCAGGTCCGCCGTGGACCGTCCACGCGACCCTAAAAGAAAATCATGATGTGAAAATACTTTCAAACTACGAGTCAACATCTAACAAATTCTAAAGTTGCCCTCATCTAAAAAAATAAAGATGTGGAGCTAGTATGAATGAATGAATGAATGTGTGTGAGAGCCAGGTTTTTTTATCTTAC
The DNA here is from genome assembly GCA_947095575.1 of Electrophaes corylata. Lineage (NCBI taxonomy): Eukaryota > Metazoa > Arthropoda > Insecta > Lepidoptera > Geometridae > Electrophaes > Electrophaes corylata. Next base: position 7,164,836 of record OX352711.1, on the reverse strand, counting down.
CTACAAAGCGTAAGAAAAGTTCATGACCTTGTGGATTGTATTCGGCATTTTGTAAAGGTATGTCTTTTTATAACGATTCGGTCATAGCGATTACTAAACGCAAGTAAAATAATTTGTGCCAACACATTTTTATGTACTCAATCTATTTGCACTGTGGAATCGTTGCTCAATCGCCAGTGAATGCAAATTTAATTTCAACTGAAACATTTTAATTTAGTTAGTATCATGAAGTTCTTAATCTTTCGTGTACATCTTCACTTCTATACGCCATTATTTTATTATAAACAAGGGCCTTACTTTAAAAAAACTGTTAAGAGATGCTTTAAATACTGCCATCTATATCTATCTCTCAAGTTTAAATAACGTTTATGTGGCAATAAATGCAATAATATTTTATTAACTCGACGAACCCCGATACAAGATTAGAAAAAATAATTCTGATGAATATTTCTTATTCTTCACTACAAGGGCATTTGTTAAATAACACATACAATCTAAATCGGTACAACGGGTGTTTATATCGCTATGAGCAATCTATTTCAGATAGCCTTTTAATGGAGAAGCATTACATATTATTATGAACATCAAATTACAATAAAATGACTCAGAGATCAGTGGAGGTAATTTTACTAACATCAATATTTTGTCGCTTTGCTATGAACAAAACTTAAGGCACACCTCTTGGCCTCTTTCGGTCTCACTCGGTTCCTGTATTTTTTGTCGGACAACAAGTTTTTTTTAATCCAGGTTATGAAGAAAATACAAAGAAAATACCCAGAACACCCGGAATAAGTATTTGCAGATCGTGCAAACATTTATCCCAAGGCGGGAATCGAACCCACAGTTTTCTGTTTCATCCAAATCTGTAGTTAGAGCCTAATTGAACCACAAATATCCAAACAACTAAACCTCTAAAGCTTATGAATTTATTATATTATTAGCATTTATCACTGTTCCAATAGTTTAGGTCCGATCAATTTCCTCAGGCTTACCCAGCCTCATTCGTGTTAGTTAAAGCAATAAGTAACTATCCAGATGTCTCCTATACCCAGTCATTGATCGGAATACCATTACAAGTAGAGCTACCGAATATAGCTATCAAAGTAGCTACGTACTATACCTACTAAATTCGTTCAAGTTACGGATAGCATCAAGGTAACCATGAAGCATGAAGTAAGTAAATTAAGTTACATAGATGTGTTGGTAACACCTTCCGAGTATTAAACGCCGACATTGTCAGCAATGTGATGGCCAAGCGTGGTGATTATGGCAAAACCTCCCCCCCCCCCCCAAAATAGGGCAGGCCACACCGCGCTGGCTTGGCTGGTAGACTTATTTAAGCTGAAGAAGAAATTGACAGGATTATTTTTAGCCTGGGTAGATTCAGTGAAGATGATTTGTAGCACGATGCGTAGTTTTAAAACGTTCTAAAAGTGATCTAATTTTAAATTTGACATTCTAACTAACAAAAAGTTAGTTTATAACATGTTTATAAGTTTTTTTTTATTGTGGCAGTTGTCCGTCATTCGACAGACAATGTCACCAGAGCTGCTGTGTCAAGTAGATGAATAAATAATTTTTAGTCAAGTCGAGTCAAGAAAAACATAATAATCGGTTGCCATTGGTTTTGAAGAAAAAGATGTCGTCTCTTTAAATCCACGGAAGACATTCCGACTTCAGGTAAAAGTTACAATCTATTTACGCTTAGTTTGACAGGTCAGTTTAGCACTACAATTTATAAAGGAGTTCTCCTTCTGTGCGCAATTTTGGGTTACTACTAACTGTTACCTAACCTGTGCCGATAGTTACAGGACTTTGAAGATATTATTTCAGGGTGGAAATCTGTTTTAGTTGCTGGAACTAAACTCAATACCCGTAAGTCAAAATTGATATTCAACTATTCAACAACTTCGATAATTGTATAATGCAATAGGGAAATAATTATATGAATTGATTCCGATGTTTACTTGTAGGTTTTAGTAGCAGTAGAGCTCTTAGTGTAGGGCTCGTCTAAGGAAGTACTACCACCATCTATTTCTGCTGCCAAGCAGCTTCTGGCTGTGTTCCGGCTTGAAGGTGTGGATACCGGTAAAATTACAGGCACATGAGACTTACCTAACACTAGTATGTCTTAAGTTCATGTACGCAAAATATCGTAGGGCACGTTCCTAACGAATGAGACCTGCGAGGCAAAGCTTTGCTATAGCTGATGGTAACCATTTAACATCAGGTGGGCTATTTGCTTGTTCCATCAGCAAGTCAGATCAGAAAACACAGGCAGAGGTGTTAAGCCTCATGTGTTTGTAATTTCACCGGCACCCACACACTTGAAACCTGAACTCAGCAGGCTGCTTGGCAGCAGAAATAGGTGTATATAATAAAGGAATTGTATATATTCTAGTCTAGCTGACTGTAGTTATAGTAGGTTTAATTTAGTACAAAGTACCTACTTAGTACTACATTAAATCTACTATCACATTGTCGTCGACCGGTGGGATGCAATTACAATTCACCTTCCGATTTGTGGTTGCCATACCAACTATAAGATATTGTATATTATTATGTGTAGGTAAATACTAAAACAGTCCTAGTTAAATAAGATTAATACATTTGAAGTTTCAATCAGAGTATCAAGTTCCCCTAAAACACTGAGCTCACGATCAAATCAAATATGATGCCTGTTAAGTGGATCGAGTTTCCTATTACGAATTCCTATTTCTGAAGATATTGTATAATTGGTAAGTAATATCATTATGTACTTCCTCCCTATTTCTTCCAAAATATCTCTTGCTAATTCGTTACTTATCCCGATATTAGACTATGCCGACGCTGCCTTTTTAGATCTGACCGAGGAGCTTCTCAGTAAGCTTGACCGCCTCCTTAACACCTGTATCCGTTTTATCTATAACCTGCGTAAGTTCGATCATGTCAGCGAGTACCGGGCTAAGCTCAAATGGCTTCCCATTCGCGAGCGTAGAAATCTGCGAACTCTGTGCCTACTTTTCTCTGTCCTTAAGGATCCGCACACCCCTGGTTATTTAAAGAACCGTTTTCAGTTTTTATCTGATGCACATGACAGACAGCTTAGGTCAGCAGACAATCTATGCTTGTTTACTCCTCTGCATCACACTTCTTTTATGTCAAATTCATTCTCAGTTGTGGCAGTCAGGCTTTGGAATAAACTTCCACTAACTATTAAGCAAACTGACTCCAAAGACTCTTTTAAAAGGCTAGTAAAAGAACATTTTTTAAACAAGCTATCTTGAACTTTCTGAACTTACCGCATATAAGTTAATAACTCCGTTACACTAAAGTTGTATAAGTATGTATATGTACTTATATATGTTTATTGATATGGGTATATATATAAGTATTATATCTTAAGTATATAAGTAGTTTAATATTATAACTAGTACTTGTATATGTATATATATATGTGCATATATATCTATAATATATGTAAATTCCTATACTTATAGTTTTTCACTTACTTAATTAGGTATCCTTATTTTTATAAATGCTTTGTATCATTCTACTTGAACAGTTTTGTTTTATAAAACACGCCACACCATCTTTTTTCACATCTAGGATGACTGGCAGACAATGCTATTAGCATTAAGTTACTCCTAGCACTCCATTGTTTAGTGCGAAAGTTTTAAATAAATAAATAAATATCAAAAATATACAGGCTCAATGAGAAACTTATGAGAAATTTTAAGTTTCTTACCAGGTCTTCTAGGTTTCGTTGCGGGGAACTAAGCGCTTAGATTCACTTAACTTTATGATCCTTTCGAATATTACGGAATAAATACTTTTTAGGTAAAATGGGACCCTATTATTAAGACTCCGCTGTCTGTCTGTCTGTCTGTCTGTCCGTCTGTCACCAGGCTGTATCTCATGAACCGTAATAGTTAGAGAGTTGAAATTTACACCGATGATGTATTTCTGTTGCCGCTATAACAACAAATACTAAAAAAACTGAATAAAATAAATATTCATAAATAATCATACAACAAACGTGATTATTTTGCCGTTTTTATTATAGGTACGTTAGTTAGTTGTTAGTCGGACTTGATCAGTTTTTTGCATAATATACTGTTCTAAACATATTTAGATTTATAGATTATGTACCTATAAGAGTATAAAGTTTCATTAAAGCCAGTTTGCACTGTTTTCAAGTATGATGTATATGTTTTAAAATTTGCAAGTTCGTACAGTCAGCTGCATTAAAGTATATTCAATTCACTACCTTTAAAATGGTATCACAGAATAACGGTAAGCTCTTACACATCTTAAACTAATAAAACAATATTTAGTGATGAGTAAATATTTATTGAAACGCTGGCTGTGACGCTATTTTAGTAACGAATTGTTAACGTTCTAATGCTGACTGTACTCTTAAGAAATGAACCCTTCTGAGTGAAATAATGCATAAACTTCGGAAAGAGTTTATGCACTATGCATTAAAGTAAAAAGTTAGCTCCGAACAAACTTGCATGGTAAGTGAAATTAAATTAAACATTTACGATCACAGTTTAGTGAAAGCAAACTTTCCTTTCAATTTTCATTCATTTTGACGGCTTTATTGTTTTATAGCCCCTAGTACAATCGCCACCAAAATTGTAATTAATAGTTAAACCTTATTGTTTGTGATACTTTTGTTTATAATATTTATTCTTATTTGCATAAAATAAATTAGCTATTTTTACATCATGGTGTTTTCGTTCTTTGTTAAGAGATTTCTGTGAAACAACCTTTACTAGGCTTAGTAAGGCTCTTTGTGAAGGGTATGTCTGCGAAAATACTACCATCATGCTTATTTATTCCGCCAAGCAGTGTTACTGTGTTTGAAGGGTGTGAATGCCGGTGAAATTACAGGAACGGAAAGCTTAACACTTAAGCTTAACTAGTATGCCATAGGTTGATGGACGTAAGACAGTACCTACATTGGGCACGTTAGTAATAAGCACTGCCGTCATATTGATAGCCTGCAAGGCAATACTTTGTTTTTATAAGTGATGGTTGCCACTTAGCATCAAGTAGACTATATTCGCGTGTTTCACCAGAAAGTTGTATAAAAATAATTTAGTAGCTTGGGTGAGTTAGTCACAGCTTCTTATAGTGACTGTACATTTTGTGGAAGCGTGTCGAGTATTTAATTACAGCTGTGAGTAACAAAGAATATTTCATTTTTGTGTGAGTATTTGTGTTTAAAGATCTGTGGTTAAGTTTTTCTGAGACTTTAACAATTGCTTTTAAAATAATCCACGAGTTAATAGCAACATACGTCTTTCTGACACGTTTTATACCAGCAGGGCTAAGATGTGCAACGCGACAAAATGTTGTCTACTCGTTTATCTCGTGCAAAATAGAGATATTCTTTTATGTCTACTTGCGCTAACATGACAGACTTAAAAAACAATTTCGTTATGTCTAATGAAGACTTAGCGCTAGTGTTTAGCCTATTTGTGGGTCTCTTGTCAACAATTTTTAACATGTACACCAATACAAAATATATCTCGTGTCAAGCGCGACATATCTCACGTTGCACATCTTAGCCCGGCAGGTTCCAATACCCTACGAGTGTTCGTTAGTCCTCCTACGGGTCTTTGCCTGTTGAATAAAGTTGGTCAGTGTAATATGTCACTATAACGGCAGAGCAGAGTACTGTGAGATTGGTGACGGCAGTGTCAGTGTTTAGCACTCAGTATACTGAGATAATAATAATAATAAAAATTCTGGACAATCCACACAGCATCATCTAGCCCCAAGCTAAGCAGAGCTTGTGTTATGGGTACTAGATGACTGATATACTTAATACAAATAAATATAATATACAAATAAAAATAAAATAAAATACATTACATACATATTTTTTATTATACATAGAAAATACCCAGAACACCCGGAATAAATATTTGCAGATCGTACAAACATTTATCCCAAGGCGGGAATCGAACCCGCAACCGCTTGTGTCGCAAGCGGACATTTGCCCGCAGCGCCACATCGGTCGTCACAGATTGACGTCAGATGCAGATTGTAGATGAGCATATCTGCTACTACCCATCTCCAGGTGAGTTCCCATATTCATAACATCCATTCTTAACATTCATTCATTCATTAATTAACGATATCCATTGGAGGTAATGAAAGAGCCGGGACCACAACTTTGAACTCTATTGACATCTGCTGAGTTATAGAATCAGAATCAAAATAAGCTTTATTGTAAACTGTTGAAAGTATACCAAAGCCGCAAAAATAAAATAAAAATCTTTGCATCTCTTGTATATGAAATGAATAGAAATAGAAATGATTTATCTGACACATTAACACTGATACAAATACACCACAAATACACCAAACAGAAAGAAGTTAGGCTAGACAGATAGGCACAGTATTACTGTTGGGTCTATATACATTTTAGAAGGCTTGATTTGAAAACGAACCAGATTCCCGCCAAACGAGCCTAGCTTCCGACTGTCTTGGTCGAGAAGTTTACGCAAACCGCCGTCCACACGGCGAGAGCGCCACTGTCTTCGCCCGACATTCGGGAACGCGCGCGCGCAACTTCTACTAAACGCAAATAAATCAAAAACACTGAAATCTACTACTCAAATTGTGAAAACTGTGCCTTTTCCTATCCTACAAGTGACAGTGAAGCACCAGAACTGTTATTCCGTCCCGGGACCAGCTCCTGGCAGTGGAATCCTACTGTGAGTTTTCTGCATATCAAGCCGTTACTTTTTTTCTCATGTAAAATCAAAATTTATAGCTATCGAACCACACAATAACAAACGTAAAAGAACAAAATGCAATAATTTATTAAATACAGGAAGGTATTACCTATTACCCACTTTAAAAACTGTAAACGGTGTGGATGCCGGTAATATGTTACTCGCTGTCTCGCTCGCAACTTCGTTCGCGGGTTAGAGTAGGTATGTTCCTACCTACCGAAACTTCCAACATTCCTGCTAGGGCCAATAAGATACTAATTTAGCTTTTGACATCTTATCAAGTGCAACCTTATCTTAGTCAGTACTTAATAAATAAAATAAATAAAAAAGCCTTTATTTCTAATACTTAAACACTAATTTACACTAATACACATATTATTTATTTATTAAACTACATTTCCTTAAAAACTACTTCCTTTCCACTTTTCTTAAATTTATAGCTAATTAGCGCTTAAAATATAAGTCGCCTCAGCGGCGTAGGCCTCCCCTAAATCCCTCCACGTATCCCTTTCACGGGCCTTACTCATCCAATTCTGTCCACACCGTAAGGTAAAAATGTCTCGCCATCTCTTTCTCGGCCTTCCTTTTTTTCTTTTACCTTCTATTGGGATCCACTCCGTCACCCTTTTGGTCCACCTAATATTTTCTAGCCTGCAAACATGACCTGCCCAGTTCCATTTTAACAATCGTATCGTCGCTTTTACGTCTTTAACTTTGGTTCTTTTTCTTATTGTGTCATTGCTTATCCTGTCAGATACTTTTAAGCCCAGGATGCTTCTCTCCATTTTTCTTTGGCAAATTGCAAGTTTTTCTTCATCTTCTTTTCTTAGGGACCATGTCTGGCATCCGTACGTTAGGCATGGTTGTATTGCAACTTCGTAGACTTTCCGCTTTACATGAGTTTTTATTCCTTTATTTTTCATAATTTCCTTAAGTCCCCAGTATTTTTTCCAGGCTAGAGCAATTCTTCTTTGTATATCTTTTTCTGTACAATTTCGGAATGATACTAACTGTCCAAGGTAAACATAATCTTCTACATAATCTATCAGATTTCCTTCAATAGTAATAGGTTGTACCTCTCCATTCGTTAGTACCTTCGTCTTGGAAGTGTTCAGTGTAAGACCTACCTTTTTGCTCTCTATTGCCAACTCACTAACCATCGTTTTCAGTTCATCTTAGTCAGTACTTATTATTTTCTTATTATTTACTATATCTAATAATAGATCATTGAAATCAAAGAAAATAAAATTTAATTCTAAAGGAATGATATAAAGTTTGACGCAAACGTTATCCAGTTACTCTATGCCTAATCGGATACCTACATAAAGCTGGTACGGATACGGATCGCTACTAATGAACCGCAAGTTCATTAAAACGGCTTACCACATTACCATGGAATCCTGTGACATCCTTTGTTAGATATATTTGTAGTTTGTACCGGCCGGAGTAATTAAATTTTCCCTGATTATTGCCAAATGTGTGTCCAAATGGAATTGAAATGCTACGAATGATTGAGCACGTGAAAATTCGATACGCTGACTGCCTAGCTTAAATTGAGGTCGTAGCTGGTATTTTTTTGTGTATCGGGATCCGCCATTGGCTCCACTCGCGTTCTACTTACCCGGATAAAAAATACACAGAGTGTTATTTCTTATATTGTTATTTTATGTCAAGAGCTAGGTTTATTCAAAGATTCATCAAGCACAGACGTTACGAATAAGCGTGTGAAAACATACACACACTTAAGTTTTACTAAGTTTGCTAAGTGTATTTTTTTGTTGTTGTATGACTAAAACAGAGTTTATATAATTAAGTGATATACAAACAGCTTTAGTACAAAAGTAAGACCGATACGTAAGTGACAGCTACAGTTGCATATTTAACAAACGAATTGTGTATCCGGTGAAGTTGGAGGGAAATAAGTCAAACATGTTTGACCTAAACGATAAGTCCCCCCTACCTTTTTATGATCAGTCTTGTCCATCCAACGGTTGCCTAGTAGAGATCGCTGTTAGCGATACGATAAGGCCGCCCATTGATTCGTTCTAAACTGTTGTAGGTATGTATTGGTAGTGGTAATCAATAAAGAGTATCTGTCTAAGTAACTCCTCCAGCTAAGGTTTCCCTCCTGAAATCACGGTCGTTTGAGGTACCTAGTGTTTTGGGTCGATGGAAGAATATAAAGTAAAGGCGGCATCTGGTATGGAGTATACCAGCTACTACCTAGTTTATCTATCCTTCGGTGTGGGACCCTCGTTTTGGACGGGCAATGCGATATAAATTATTCCGTTGCAACGGAATGCACGGGTCTGGTTAGCTGACCCTAGCATGTTACGACAAATAGGTATTGATGCAAAATTAACGGTTTAGTTTCCGCATCTGGGGACAGATAGATAATTTGTGTTTTAACCTTTTGAAATTTTAGGTGCAATACTTTGATATTCAGCTGTTTAATGGGACATTGAAATGTTTATCTATATCTTATACGAGAACTATGAGAATCTTTGTACTGACTGGCTGACTGGCTGGCTTGTGTTGGGTGAGTGAGGGGGTGAATCCTAAAAGTTAAAAACTGACATAAGCACTCTTTAACTGTGCTGGTGCTACTGATACTGTAGGTAAAAATACCTTTATAAAATTCGTACCATTTTTGAAAAGTGTCCAAAAACGACGCCAAAGTTTGTATGGAAAATAGTTACACGTAAAAATCGCAAGATATCCTTTCTACATTTTGTGGTATACATACTATGGTGGTAAACTATATTCAAATTTTGTAGGATTTTACACTTTATTGCCTGCTTGTAACAGGCTGAATTTACAATGGTATTTAATGTTAAAACGCAGGATTTGTTAGAACAAGCCGGGAAGTTCCAAGATTAAATTTCTGAAGCGTGCGCCGATACTAAATTTTGTAGCCCCATTGGAGAAACGTTCAAAAAGTCACTTTCCCTACCGAGTTATTTTCTGAGCTTTAAGAGCGGGTACGATTTTAGGAATATTATTATTCGTGATAGTGCTTATTCGTGATAAAGTAGCAAGCTTTGCAAAAGTACTATGAATTACGGGACTTCCCAAATTTAACTACAAACCAGTAAATAGGCGTCTCGGTGATAATATTATCTAAATGAACTGTTTAAAGAGTATTTTGCTTTTTATTAACATTTTTATAATTACTATGGGAAGTTTTTGAGATTAAGTTAAGGTTAGGTTAAGTTTTTGAGAAAAAAAAAGACCAAGATCTATAAAATATTGTGTGTATTGTTTAAGAACGTTAATAGTGAGAAGATGCAGAAGTGACCTCACCCTCTGTTCCTAATATCGTGGTTTCGAATCCAGTCTTGCACAAATAGATTTTTTCGTTCGAAAAAAGTATGCGCATGTCCTGTTCTTAAACGGTAAAGAAAAACTTCACGAGGAAACCAGTTAGTAATCTAACTAAACCAGACAACTAACCTCAAGAAATCTTGAATCAGTAGTGCTACTTTGTAGAGATCTGAGGGGATAAACTCGAATACCTGGTGATTAAAATCATGTCGCGTCAATCAACTTGAGGCGTACTAGTGATAAGTCTAGCTAAATAAGACTAAATTTAGTCAGTAGGTACGTACTGTCCATTACCTTTTCAGCACATCCACTACAATTTTATCAACATTTTAACACAAGTTGTGAAGTAGCAAAAAAAGGTGGATAAAATAAAGTTCATTCAAAAATAAACCTTTTAGTGAGACAGTTATAGCGCAGACAAAATACGAGTACTTTTACACTTACGTATACAATTACCATATTCTCACTCCCACCCGCTTTGCTGAGAGTAGTGGAAATTATAGGTAGTTATGTAGCACAGGGGTTGTAAAAATGTCCCATGGAGAATGTGAAGGGGCCTTTAATTAAAAGTCCGCGCAGCGGTCCTTCCGAACAATAAAACCTATTCACTTTGATTATTTTAATAGTTTTTTTCTCATTTAACGAAGAGAGCTTTCATTGTTACTGACACGATGTGGCTAGAAAGAAAGGAAAATAAAAAAATACATAAAAAAGAAACATGAATAATAGGTGTAATCATTTTTCTTTATGCACAATGATTTCTTGAATGCTTGATGTTTCAAAGTAACCGCTTAGCATCAAGTGAGCGATCAAGTACCGTACTTTTTGTGTTTTTGAGTAGACAGCCAGTGAGTTTTAGCTTATACGGACAACGACTGTTAGCTGACACGCTTATATAAAAATATGCAGCTTATACTCGTATCAAAAATTACGCTTTAAATCCGAGCCGGTATACCTATTGGTAAGATACGTACGTAAATGTTTTTACGATCCACAAATATTTGTTCCGGGTGTTCTTGGTACTTTCTGTGTATAATAAAAAATATCTATGTATGTTAGGTATTGTATTAAGTATATCAGTCATCTAGTACCCATAACACAAGCTCTGCTTAGCTTGGGGCTGGATGATTCTGTGTGGATTGTCCAGCATTATTATTATAATAAATTGGATAGGAGAAGCTAAAGATATTTGAATTGTGAACGAATTGGTGTACTTAGGTGGCAGAAACCGGAAACAGGCCACACCTTACGCTGGCAGGCCGTAATCCTGGCCATATTTCACAGCAAAGCTCCGATGAAACAAGCCTGCCGCGGCGCATCGTTTTGATTTATGAACTGTTTTAGCACCGTTTAAAACTAAACTGAAGAAAATAATCCCTTTTATTGCCCCGGGGCTTAATGTGTTTTCTTTTAACGATTTTAGCAAAAGGTACAAGTAAGTATTTATTTTACCTTTATAAATAAATACTAATATGCGTTTGACACAACGCCATCTAGCCCCAAACTAAGCAAAAACCACAAATGTTTATTGTCGGTGTGACGGCTTAACTTTTGGTCACTTTAATGGTTTATTACACAGGATAAGTCGTTAGGAAATATCTTAATAAATAAATAAGTTTCTTCCTAATATATTGAAAGGCTAAACAGATGAATATAAATTTAATGGCTAAAATTAGACAAAGTTACTGCATCGTGTCTGAATCGTGACAAACACACATTTGCATCGCTGCATTCTTATGCAGCGTAATATTATATAGTATAGTAAAAAAAACTATCACAGTCATGCTACGTATTATAGTCACAACCGCAATAACCGATTTTTTAGACCCGTATTAAAACATAACTAACCAGTAATTGTGTCCCTGACTTGTGCTCTGAATCAGCAACTCTCTTTTTTATTCTGTCCCTGGATAAAGTGGGAAGCGGACATAAATTGCGGGGTTCCGTACAAATTGCGTTCCACCAGTAATGTATTCCATACGCTATCGGTACAGAGTAAGCACTGTACAGAGCCTACTTTGTGCAGCGTATTTTTTTTATAACGCTTTTTACAAGCAACTATCAAATTGCGTTCTAATTTACATCTTAAAAAAGTTAGCACAATACTCAGAGATTAAATGAATTGTATTGTTACCACTTTACACAGAGTTACTGCTTTTAGTGAACCGCTGGTGGCGCATAAATAAAATAGCCAATTTATACATAGCAGGACCTAAATCTCTATGCACAATAAATAGGCCCTAGATCTTTATTGTGAGATCGTCGTATTTAAGTGTACACCGTCGTATTCACATCTCAAACATGACCAAAAAAGTTAAGTAAGACAAAAAACAAGTGAACGTGTCGTGTCAGCATAGAAGTACCACCACCAACCAAGTGGTACATACAATTCAGCAAAATGGTAGCGGTTTTGCTGAATTCATCCTTTTTTACCTTAAAGGAACTGACTCTGTTAGCCTCTGTTCTTCAGCTACTCTACCGTGCTCATGTCGCGTGGCGTCGTCTGAATTTAACTAAATGAAACTTTCCGTACCCCGGTGCTATTCACACTTATTCTGCCTTTAATCAGTTTGAATTAAGGCGATTCGTCGCAGCTGGAGGCATTTCCTTAGCATGTTGATAGAATTAAATTGTTACATGTAGACTTACTGTTTTACTCAAATGACTCATGTGATTTGATAACAAAGTAGTGTAAATAAAAAACGCGGAAAGTTTTAAACTAACTTCCGGATCTACTACCAAACTTTGCTGAGTGAGTGACCTCTTCTAGATGACTACTGCTACTAGTAGTAGTAACAGTGATAGAAGAAAATTAAAGCAGGTAGAGCTCTAAAGTACTTTTTAAACCTATAATAAATTTGAATTAGTGGGCTTTTACCGCTAGGGTGGAAACTCGTTACAGAGCGAAATAGGGTTTTGTAAGATTAACTTTGTCCAATAATACTCAACAACTCATGCTCCCTATAACTACCCACTAAGGTCCTATAATTTTATAAATTTAAGGTACATTCATAAACAGTTCTTTAAATATTGTCTAAATATTTTATTATCCCAATTATTTTCTAATAAACAATTTAATAAAATTGAATTTAAAAAAGTCTAAGCATATTTTAATAAGTTCTTTTGTGTTAATAGAATCGCATTGTCTTTAAAAAACATTAAGTAAAACATTCCAAACCACAACTTTAAATTTGAATTTGTCTGAAGCAATCAATCAGCAAGCAAATATTATTTTACGTATTTCGGCCTAAGTATTTCCCTCTAAAATAACATTCTAAGCAGCTGTTGACTTTAAGCCACTAATAGTCTTTTGATAGTCTGTTTACGCTGAGTAATCAAACTATTATTACGTTGAAATCACAGAACTGCATTACATTACACCCCAAGATAAACAGGTCCGTACAATACCGTACATAAATAACGGGGGACGATTAACAAACCGATGTGTACGGGGACCGTAATATATTCAGTCACTGATCCCAATTTGTCTGACCTAACGCAATATTGGGCGCTGACCCCTTCTATTGGCTTGCATATTTTTGGACTTGAATGGTTTCCAGCTGGATCATCTCCATGGACGAGTGACTCGAGGGGATAGTTTTGCCAATGCTATCAAATTAATTACCGCTCGGCGATATTACTTTTAGGTGTTCATGTTCTAAGTTGAAATACTAACTACTGCAAAATATGGGTATGCACCAAATGTAATATTCGAATTTACCTCTGACTATCTCCTATCAGACGTTTTTAAAGATTCTCAAGTAGGTACTTGGGATTTTTTATCCTGTCGAAGATAAATGCAAAGACACAAAAATCATAAAAATTGGTCCAGCCGTTCTTGAGTTATAAGTGGTGTTACTAACACGACTTTCTTTTATATATATAAGATATATAGATGTGCTTATGTTTGCCTACGTAGATCCAAAGTGGTCATAACATTGCCTAAAGTTTGGTTTACACGTTAAAAATACGAATTTCACACAGAAACAACATTGCAATAATACACACAAGTTCGGTTTCAACTCATCTAATCGTTTTCTCATTTAGCTCGTCGCATAAGCCTCCCCGGCCTATTAAGCAAATAATTAAATTTAAACTTGCTCGTTTGGATTATTTTACATCTAAGGATTTTATGGAACAAATCTTAATTATTACTTCATTAACTTTTATTGCTATTTAGATTTTTATTGCTTTGCTTGGAGGTAGGCAGACAACATTAAAATCTGGTTAGATGTAGATTAAATTAATTTAGAGAAGTAATTATTGTTGAAACTACCCTGGCTTTTTTTAATTGAAAGAATATAAAAATATTGTTGCACAGAAATATCCGCATATATTAAATAATTTAATTTAATTATTGTTTTTAATTTGTTCAATATCCCTCTTCATAAAAAATAAATAATTAATATTTTCGATTCTAGCCACGTTCTATATAACTACTTTATTAGAAAAGGTTTTTAACCAATGCTTGAGCAAGAGGTTTTTTGCTTGACTTATGCTCAGTGAATCACACTATATGCAATCGCAATTTGCGATCGAAGGCTGAACCATACTACTTTATGATAATTCAATGCAAACGTGGGTTGTCTATGGTTGTGTGAATTTATTCACTTCACTATGCGAGAAATTAATGGGACATCCAATTTATTGCGGCGAAGTACCTGGTAAAGTTGCGCGTATATTTTTACGAAATGTTATTTTAAAGTCAAGGCCATTTTTTGAGACTGAGATATAAGCTAAAACGTATAAAGTAGACTTCTCCAGAGCCTTGATTATACTGACTACCTTTCGGCCTTGCACAGAAAAGATATCGTCAATAAGAAATATTTTCTGTCATTGTTCGGTACTCAACTTATCTTCTCGTTCTATCAACTTAATCGTGTTAATCGTCCAGTGGTTTAGCGGTTTAGCCATGTATACTCTGCAAACAGCCTTGGCAAATTGGTATGCATGTAGGTATTTTTAGTCTTTGTATTGTTTTGAGACAAAAGAAAGAATAAACAAGATTTTATTTATGACGGTACACATTATTACAACATACAGAAACATTTTTCAAATCAAATATAAATATTAATATATATCTACGCATAACTTAACAAAACTAAAACTAACTTAGACAGGATAGAAAAGAGATGAAATAAGATAATATTAAGTTAAGTAAATTGTCTGAAACAGTTATCATACAAAAATATGCAGGTTACAACATCCATATAGAAGGGGAGGTGGTAAGTTGTGTGCAAAGGAGTAAGTCAAACATTCTCTCGTAGTTTAATTTATGTGGACACTTTGTTTGTTTTGCTTTATTAAAATTTACAGGCTCGCATACATCCGTGTACACAAACCTTTTGTGCGAAGACAGGGGATTGTTTACTTTCATTTGTTTTTTTAACAAATACAAATCCTATAAGCCAATAAATACAGAGAAGGGTTTCATTTTATGGTTCGATTCAGCTTACATTGTTTATGTTAAATTGTAATACCTACCCTATTTACGCCCAAACGCAACTTAAATTTAATCACGTCTCAAGTCGCGATTTTTTTACGAGTTGAGATGAAAATCTGTCAAAAGTTAGTGACTTGAACGTGATTAACTTTAAGTTGCATTTAAGTATTCGGCCGTTACATAGTTACCTATACTAGTACAACTAAGTTGTATACAACTCATTTGTACCAAATGTTTCGGCTCCACCTCGATCAGTATGCGAACAGTTTAGAAATGGAACACCATTATCTTGGTTTATGTTCTCTGATCACTTTAAGCTAAGTTCGATTGATTGACTTCTAAACTAGACGGTAGACTCGGCACCAAAAGAGCATTCATTCGTATACTGAACAAAAAGTTCGTTTCAGAAGTTACATAACCTTAAACACGTTTTGAAGCACATAAAAAGTACTTAACAATCGCAAGATTGTTTCCACATATAGTGGAAATAAAAATTCTATCAAAATCGGTCAAGTCATTCAGGAATAATCGGTATGGATATCATTTAGTTTATTTTATATACAGATATTTTATTGTTATTTTTTGGATACCTGTTAAAAATTATGTTTCTTCATATATTATAAGTAACATTCACAATTATCTAATAACTAACAATCCTGACATGCTACTTCATTCAACGCTGGTTCAATGGGTAAGTACCTACGTATTTCCTATTGTATACCGGTACAAGAAGAAATACGTACCAGCCCACAGCAAAATCTTTGTAAAACTGTAAAGGCTTAACAGTTACACGCACAAAGGCTGTAGATCAGTACAATGACTTGCCTTTTAAGTCCACAATAGTCGTTATAACTCACCTGGGTATTGGTTCTGCAGCTTCATCGCACAATCATCAACAAAGAGGTATCTTATTACCAACGAGCATTCATGATGAGCTGTAGTACAAGGTAATAAAGTTTACATTCGAAGTGTATTCCCATGTGTTACTAAATCATGCTATCCACCACAGTGAGAGGCGCTTTTAGCCAAATTAAAACGTCGAGGCTTGGACATCAGCGCATAGATTGTTATTAATGTGAATGTAGATGACAATTTAAGGATGTCTAAATGTGATGTATCAAAGTTTTGAGTGATGGAGAATGTTGGATGAAATGAAACGCTACAAGATATGTACCTATGAAATTAAGCAGTACTTTTAGTTTTTGCTACAAATTGACCCTGTTACTGTTTGTGGTAATAATTTGAAAACTTTGAACAACCTGGCGTATTTCTAATCTTGAACGTACTAAATACGCGGATTTAAAAAAACCATAATCCATTGGGCAGAGCAAAAAAAAAGTAAGAACTAAGCCATAAATACCTTACCTGTTTTTCTGGGTATAGACGCGATTTAAACAGCTCTTCAAAGACATAAATATACAAACTAGTGAAACGCGCGCGACTTCGTCCGCGAAGCTATTTTCACACAAACTTCAACCCCCGCTGTACACATTTAGAAGTTATATTTCGGGAATTCCTTTCTTTTTTTACAGCTCTACGCACCAAGACAAATATACTCTGAAAATTTCAAGTCTCTACGACCAGTGGTTTAGGCTTTGCGTTGCCTATATCCCAGTCAGTCAGTCAGTCAATTAGTCAGGACGAAGATTCTTATAATTGGTATAGATATAAATATAGACAGATTGATTTGAATATAAAAAATTACATTTGGTTTAGAAACTTCAATTTACTAACTCAACTTTAATTTGGCTTCAATTTACCTACACGTTATTAATTACACACACGCATAAACACATAACCTTCTAACCCCAAGGCGAATTACGTCTTTATTTGATCGTGGGTAAAAATCAATAGGCATCAAACATTTCAATAATGTAGCAATTTGAACACAATATTTATGAAATATTCTCGTATTCGATACTCCCATAGATCACTGATGGTAATTAAAAGTTGCGTATTACCAACTCATTAATATTTTATATGGAATATTTTGGCTGGATGCAAACTGTGAACAGGCGCCAATTTGAGTTTTACGCCTTTTCCACACTCACTTCCAATTCCGGCTTTTTCTCTCAAATTTTTATTTCTCGCACATGTGGAACAAAGTGCCCAACATTGTAATGCCCTGCGTAAAAGCAACTAAGACACACACATAACCTTCAAACCGAAACATAGCGGCGCTGCTTATAGTTGCAGAAGTGTAAATTTTTTCTTATTTACAAAATACCAAAAAAAAGTATTTTTACTAGTTTACTGCTATGTGTTATCAGTTTTATACCATCCTAGATAGAAAGAACTAAAGAATAATTTCCTTAAAAGAATCGTAAATATAAGATCGATATTCAGCGATGTTTCCATGAAGACGCGACCTTAACTGATTACAGTACCCAAATTCGATTTTAATTTGAATGTCTGTTAAGCTTGATGAATTTCAGAACAAAACGTTATGTAAACTGTGAAATATTGATAATTAGAGACTGATTGGTGAAACTGAAATGAATTCAGTAATGTCAATTCGGTTGATGGAAATTACACCTTTCACTATTGGCAGTTGGTAATAAATTCCTAGCATAAAAATACACCTTAATTGAACGCCTCCCCTTTCTTTAAAGCAGATAAAAATAACTCCCTTGAACTTAAATAAAGACCTTCAGATAACATCAGATTCAGTGATCAAATAATGCAACCAGTGTTTTGGGGGCGCTTCCGATTGGCACTGATTTCTAAAATTACCTTCCATGGATGTCTTAAAAAGTGACCAAGAGAATGGACACCAGGAGATAGGCAGCATCTCCTGAGTGTCAAACATCGGTACTGCGATCACCAATCCGCCTGCCAAGCGTAGTGACTGTGGTAAAACCATTCAAATATGGAGAGGCCTATGTCTAAGAGTGAACTTATTTAGACTAATGACGAGGACGATGTAGAAATTTTTTCAAACGCATTAGAAACACTCACAAATGGTAGCCGAACATACGATTGCATATCCAGTCTAATTTCAGTCCAGTAATAATAGAAATTCTTATTTTTTCAGGTAATTCACAATCTTGCTAAGATACAAGAAGTGATTTGCTGTGGGAAACTGAGAGTCAAATTGTAAGTACGTACATATTTTTAATTTATAATTTTATATCATCATTTCAGCCGTAGGATGCCCTCTGCTAAAGGGTAACCGTGAGCTCGATAGTTTGCTTGCTTAACTATCTGCACTGTGAGCTCAGTCCGAACTGGCCCGATCAATGGATACGGAGACATCTTCGTACAAATTCGGAATCTGTTACTTGAAAACTACTACTAAAAAATTTAAAACAATGCCACCTGTCAAGCATGATAGCAACGGAAATTTTCGCTTCGCTTTTGACAGTTTTCAGTCGTTCTATAAGAGCCCATAGTAGGGGGGCTGAACAAAAGTATCCCTTAATCTCCAGAGCGATATAAAGATACCATAATTACGCGGTCTGCACCCAACGACCACGTCTATTTCTACCAGCAAGCAGGGTCGTACTGTGTTTTGGGTAAAAGGGAGTGGGTTCGGGGAAATTACAGACATCTAATTCATAGACAGTGCATCGTAAGACGACATGCCCAACTGCTGTGAGACCATATTTAATTACCACTTAATATCAGAAGGCTTAGAGAATAACCATTTGCTTCAAATATTTACTTTTTTAACGGACAGCCGCACAGCTTTTGGTAGTAATCTCTGCTTTCTGCGTTGTGGGTTCGATCCCCACCTACAACAAACATTTGTGTGGTGAACACATGTCTGTTCTGAGTCTGGATGTTATATTGTACAAGCTTTGCTTAGTATCGAGCCAGATGGCATTGTATCACATGTATTTAAAAAAAATACTATACATGCTATTGACATAATGATATCAGGAGCACGTGATATTACTATAGATAATAATATGTCTATCCCATACATGGAACTTTTTTACTAGCAATAATTACTACCTATAATTGTCTTTTCATTTGACGGAGCGACGTTCATTCTTCTGTGCTTTTCATTGCGAATGACTTCGACTCGAGTTTTTGCATGCTACAAATTATATTTATTCAGCTGCCAAATAAAACCAAAATGGTATTTATATAAAGCAACTGGACATTCGTTGCACCTACACAATTTATAGCTAGCTGTTATATTTAATCTGTGGCTTTGTAGGTACTACCGAATTCAACAGACCGTATAAAGCGTCATGCTTTGGGACTAATAAACGTAGCTTTTCGGGAACGTTTTGAAAATCCAACCTGTGGTGACCTGTGTAGACCAAAACGACTGAGCTCGTGAATAGTTTTACGCCTCACTAGTGTTTTCTTGGTCAGCCTGAGCTTAGGTCTGTCACAAAGAGTAAAGTAAGTTATGGCGTAAAAACTGGTTGGGTTTAGGTAGGTTTACATAATAAACGTCAGTCACTACAATACAGTACTATATTTAAGTGGTTACCATTACCTTTAACATTGCCTCGCTCTACTCTTACACTAATACGCTCATACTCTGTGTCCATCAACTTGAGGCATTACGGTGTTAAGCCTCGTGTGCCTGTAATTACACCGGCACCCACACCCTGCTTGGCGGCAGAAAATGCATGGTGGTAGTACTTCCCCGAACGAGCCTTTCACTAAAACTCTACTATTATGAAGCTCTGACTTTTTAAAATAAAGTAGGTACTTTATTAAATTTTGTTTTGTCAGGTAACAAGGTCTGTTTCAATAAATAGTATTCGCGAAATACTAAACAGGCCAGCATTGCTCACTGAACCGAAAAACGAAATCGGAAAATGGACGGCACTTTCTGGCAATACTTTTTTCTTCTAAGTGGTATTTTGGGACATTATTTCAATAGCTGTCCAGACAGAAATAGTAGAACAAAAGGGAGTTGGAAAGTATTTTGAGCACGTGCTACTGCCGAGTTTTGGTCTCCGTTGTGATTTTTAATTAATTTTGAAAAGTCCATCGGTGATCAGGTTCGAAATGCAACGAGTTTTGGATTGTTTTTTGAGCACATTCAGGGCATCGGCTCTTTTAGCAAAATGGTTATTTAAAAACTTTGCTGGGTAATAAAAAGGACATGTTAAATTTGAAGGTGTTCATTAATTTTTCCGTAATAAACACCACTTCACCTGATGGTGAGCGGTTGCCGTAATGTATAAAAGTTCACGTTGAGCTATAAATTCTATGAAAAAGTATGACTAAATTACAAGCTGAATTGTGGGTACCTTTTTGTTAAATAAGATTCCAAATTGGCTTAATTACATTACTTATATTTTATATACTTAGGTATTAATTTTATATAATAATTATTATTTGAATAGTAATACTGGGTTGTTGTACATTTGCCACAAAGTAAATTCGTCACGAAAAAAAGTATGTGTAAATTCGCCACACTGACCTAGCAAGTGAAATTCTGGCAAAATTCTGTCAGGTTGTTGGTACACATTACTTTCACTTATCATTTACAGAACGACTGATCTTGTGCGACCTGCACCCAATAGCTCCAAGAAATCTTCACTGGTACTTCTCTCCATCTAGTAGCCATTTGGGACAGAAAATATTTTGAGTGGAGACCATGCACAGGAAATCAAGGACCGTTCCACTCTTTATTAACTTGAAATAAAGTTAACATTTATCAAATACGGCACTTACTCAGAAAAGGAACATTAAGTAATTCGATACACACAGTACGATGCCCTAAAGTAGATCGTACTCTAAATAATATGGAAAAACCACAGTGGACTCAATTTTAGGTTGCAAAATATGTACAATTTTTTTTGTTAGAGAATCAGGTATATCTCCGTATCTGGAGTTTACTGGTGTAAACCTATTTCCCTTCACGTTTAGTTATTAATAAACGTGATTTAATTTAAGTTGTGTTTGAGTATTCAGGCGTAAGTGTTTTAAGGACTTTAAAACACATACGCCTTACTACAACGCAATTACTTACAAATCTAGCCACTGTGTCTTAAAATTGGACAACAACCGCATAAAAACGCACCGGATTGTGTGTGCCCAGTAGCAGATTCGTTCGTGCTCATCGCAGAGTCGCTTGTAAATGAGTCGGCCCAATTTGTATTTAATTTATTTTGTAGTGCTCGGAATTAAAATTCAAATAGGATTGAGGTCCTCGACGTTGTTACATAAATTTCAATAGCTACATAGATTTATTTGAGGAAATTTTTAATTAGATTGGGAGCTGGAAGTGCCTTAATGAAGGCGTTCAATTGAGTTATACCTAAGCATTGAGATAATTCCTTAAGTTACTTTTTCCTGTCCGATCTAGGTATTTAATAGGCCAAAGCTCAAACAACTGAAGATGTTAAGTTACTTTTTCCTGTCCGATCTAAGTATTTTATAGGCCAAAGCTCAAACAACTGAAGATGTTGAGATATGAAGACTGTTATAACTTAAAGCCACTATTTATTATTATCAAATGTAAAGATCCCTTGAAGGAAATAACAAGAGATCCTTAAAAACATGTGCTGTGATTCAATTTAATTTTATTTTAGATGGTTTTTACAAAACTCGTAATTTCACCAAGTGTCATCAAGTTTCTTAGACCTTAACACGAAAAAGAATGTCTTCTCGTCGTCGGTGCAATTTGAGTTCAAGGTAAATGCACACAACCAAATTCAACGCGTTGTGGTAGTTACCATTACAATCAAACGTCAAAAACATCGTCCACAAGCCCGCAAAAAAAAAACAAAACAGAGCCAGAGCCACAGATTAGGAAATTCATTAATTGCAATTGATCTGTCACTATATCGCCCCCGCCGGAATTTATACGCAGTAGATACGTTTGTATCTTGTCACTGCGTATCAAATAAATGAGTCCGTTCGGTTTGATTCATGTGAATGGGGAGCGGGAAATACCCAGCAACAAATAAAACGAGCCAAATACGTAGTATAAAGGACCCGTGAATTTGGGAATTCACTGCAACGCGGGCAGGGTTATCGCCGTTCAGCATTTAAGGCATTCATTTTTCCGGCCAAGTTTAAACCGGCTTTTTATTTAACCCTACTAAAGAAAAAGTATCTTACCTATGAATGTATCCGATGGGTAAGTATGGGGCAAGGTGAAATTTAAGACGGAAGTAATTTGAAACTTTAGAATCACAATGAACAAGATAACCATTAAGTAATTGAAGTAACATGTAAATACGTATTTCAAGCTATGGCATTATTCTTCTAAACAAAATTATGAATAAGAATATTAATAGGATAAAAAAGAGTGAGTACATAAGATCAGCGTTTTCTAGAAAAAAAATGGTGGTGTTAATGAATTTTTACACGATTCTTGAATTAGGGACGTTTGGGGACGCTTGTGCACAAGTCGAATTTTAATGACTTATTTTCACATTCTTAGCCAGCTGTCACGTAGATTATTTTCTTAATTTGAAAGCTACCGTGCTCTGATAAGCTCGAGTAGCCCGGTGCAATATAACTAGTTATTTCATTAAATTTGGTGTCGGCATCATTTATATTACTTGGCAAGACTGGTGTAAGATTGTTCACTCAAGCTTACGCTTACGAAGATATCTAGGTAGTAGAGGTACTTATTTTTTTATTGTGCATAAAAATTCAAAAACATCATAAAATTATTTTATGGTTTATGTGTCTCGATGTGTTGCCACTAGTATTTTGTGTTACCATCAGTAATCCCTCTATGCTAGATACATGTGTAGATGGCCTCCATGCTATTCTTTAGCTTACAAACAACAAAATTAGGGTGTTATACAAACGCATGTTAGCATAATTTACGAGTAGAAGGCATCTTAGATAATTTGTAAGCACCGGTGATCTGGCGGGTCAAAGTCAAAAGTCAAAAAATGTATGTGCAATCTCAAACGTCGAAGGAATACCTATTCCTTCGACGTTTGAGATTGCACATAAGGTACCTACCTTCGTTTGAACATCAGTGTAGTATTCTAGCAGTGGTGATGGGCTTGCAACCTGTCACAGATTACCAGCTATTGCAAAAATGGAATAGATGTAGAGAGATAGTAGTAGAAGAGTTTTTAGTGAAAGGCTTGTCCGGGGAAATACTACCACCGTGCCTATTTCTGTCAAAAAGCAGCTTGCTGTGTTCCTGTGTGCGAATCGGTTCAAAATCATTCTTCCTGCGATTGTTAGTTACAGATCCCGCGTGCATTTTTCTTATCTACTGGAGTTCAATCCTTCATGATAAAGAGATTCTGCCAGGAAAAAATGTGAATGGTTCGATAGTGTATTTATAAAGACAGAGTAGTTCATATTAGAGGTGGTCTTATTGAGCTGATAATGGCAAGCTAGAGTAGGTACCATTGCCAAGAAAATTAAGCATCTATGCATTTCGCCACTGCGGCGTTCGAGCCCGTAGAGATAGAAAATCCTAAATGATGGCTGCGTCAAAGTAGGCCTTCGACCACCTATTTAGAATTCAGAGTGGTTGAAAGCGATAAACCGACTGGCAGTAATACCCACTCAGACTTGTTACAGAGCTCGGGCACAGAACAAACAACAGCATTTACTAACGGAATGTTCACTGCAAACCCTAAAAAAATTATCAGTCTGGATTTTTAATTCCCTAGTCCCAATATTGTGAAGAGCTCGTCCGGGGAAGTACTACCACTACTACTACTACCATGCCTATTTCTGCCGCCAAGCAGCTTGCTGTGTTCCGGTTTGAAGGGTGTGGGTGCAGGGGTAAATACAGGCACATACAGGGCTTAACATCAAGTATGGCTCAAGTTGATGGACGCTGAGCGGTTCATCATTGAGCACGTGCGTGTCCTACGAGGCAATACTGGTTATAGGCGATGGTAAGCAGTAGTATGCAGTAGCATCATCACTCAGATGACTTGATTTGTGAGTGCGTGTCTCTTTTGCTAGGTATAATCACCATTCAGACTTCAACTTCGTTTTTTTTTATGGTTTTCAAAAAACCAAGTCTATAATTATGTTTGTCAACTCGTTGCTTTAGAATGGAAATATACCATTGTTTAAACAAAATTTGCTCTAGAAAAACAGTGATTAAAAGTTCTTCCCACTCTTCATGTACAAAGTACTTACTCAGGTTTAGGGTACTCTTGAACTGGCCTTTCTCTAAAACGGTTCTTGTGGGAATAGGTTCAATTCAATTTAATTTTATTAGTTTAGTCCCTTAGAACCCACTTCAGCAAGGTTGAATTTGTCAAACAAGTAATTATTATTAGGTAGAGTATATAATGTATATGGGATTAAATCTACCTATCTTCCTAGTTGTACGAGTATCTATGTAAATAAAGTACTGTTTGGCCTCAGTGCACACTCTCCTTTGCCATTGTTATTCGGTACCTTTTTTTTTTCTTTTTTTTATACAATTTTCTGATGGAACAAGCATATGAACCCAACTGATGTTTTGTAGGTCACGTTCGTTAACAAGGTAACCCACAATACACTGCTCTGTGTCCATCAACTTGAGGCATACAGGTGTTAAGCCTCATGGGCCTGTAATTACACTGGCCCCCGCACCCTTCAAACCAGAACACAGCAAGCTGCTTGGCGGCAGAAATAAGCATGGTGGTAGTACTGCCCCGGACGAGCCCTTATTCGTTATTGTTATCAAATTATATTAAGTCCACTGCTACTCATAAACCTCCCATTATTTGGAGGGTTGCTTGCCATACAGCAAATAAAAATCATTCGTTTTATTCCTAAGTTTTGTGGAATTTTTAGATTTGTTTGTCACCAATCCACCTAGCTTAGTAAGACCTAGAGGTAAGTGTAGTGGCCCTACAGCCATCTGGAGATACCGCTACCCATCTCTTGGGTGAATACCCTTAGTTGCCTCTTACAACACCCATGATGGAGAGTTTTTCATCTCACCACGGCTAAAGAATAGACTTTAATAAGATCAGCAGACATACATACATACATAAAATCACGACTGTTTTTCATGAGGCAGAGGCTACGGATTTCCACTAACTACGATCCTGACTTACCTCTTTTGCTTCATTCACTCTCACAACATTCTTCATACATTCTCGTCGGCTTACTCAAGAGTAAGGCCAGGTCAAGACCTGGCCTTTTTCTTAAAAGTCTTGTATCTGATTGAGATACGTACGTCGCGATCTTCTCTTTAGCAGTCCCATACACACTCGCCTGATGCACCTGTTTAATCTTCTTTTATCTATCCTCTCTACATGCCGAAGCCATCTAAGCATATCTATGTCAGTAAACCTTTTTCTATTTAATAATGCAAAATCCCATTTTATTTTTACTTAAGTATTCAATATTATTATCTATATTTAGTGACATAAGCTTACCTACGGCTCTAACAAAACCCCTTTAATTGAATTACCATTGTTTATATTATGTTATTGTGTCCTTGTATTAAATGTTATTGAGCTCTGTAGTTCGTTGTTTGGGGAGATAGAGCTGGGATTTGCTGGGTCCTTTGTTGAATCGTTTTATTAAATGAAATCAAATATGCTTACCATTATTATGCTAATCCCTAGGCACGGTAAACATCATCAACAATCTTTAGGTATTCAAGATCCTTGAGGATATATATATAACGAGAAAATCAGAAGCTTTTCTGAATATTGTATTTGATAAGATTAAGTTTTACGGAAAAGTTGAAATCTTAGAGTTGTGTGAGGTTACTAAAGATACCTCTAGTTGTAGAGATTTTTCGTGACTGCTAACCTCATAATTTCTTTAGGTTCTATCAAAAGACAAGGTTAGGTAGCATATTGCGAAGCATGGTGCTAAATAATAATAATAATATAATAATAATAACTTGTAAAACAAATTAGGTAGGTATTCATCGGTGAGTTCAGAAATTAGATTCATTTATACCTGATCAAATATCAGCAACCAAAGTCTAATATTGATATTGTAACACTGATAACTATCGTCAAGTTGAGTTATCTTGTCAAAGATTAAGGAAATAGTTATTCCCTTTCACTTCTCAACTCAACCACTGACAAGAAAATACACAATGGTCAGCGCGATCGGCTTCGACTCTTTATGATTTAATTGGATATTTTCACAAAGACCCACCACAGACACTGCTTTTGTCAGGAACGCAAACGTATCTAGAGGACTATTGTCACCTACTTGATGCTGTAAAGAATTCACGCTTTCCTGAGACGACTCTTTTCAGTACCTAAAGAATCACTAACAAGCGTTTTTCCTATTTATTTTTGTTGCTTAATTCACCTTTACTTTGTTTGCCCCTTTGTTTTTTTTATTGCATACCGGCGCGAGGGTCTCGTTACTCGGATAAGTTTAAAAGAAATACTTCCTCTAATCTCATTATTGTGAAACTCCGTAACTGCGACCCTGTCCGGGTCCAGGACATTATTATTGGCAAATTCCGTCCCAGGATCGTTACGTCCGACCGAATTACTTCGCGCCTTGATAAGTATTTTTTTATGAAAATTGTCGGTGAAACCCAATCCTCTTTGTTGCAAGTGAAACAAATTGAATTGTGGAATTTTCTATGAAATTACGTTTACGAGTATGTCCGTCGGTTATTGATGTAAAAAGTTTTTTATAGCTGTTCAGAAGCGAAGAATTTTTACGACAAGTCTCGATTTGCGCAGCGATAACGACCCCCGATTTATTTGTCTCATCACTGTAACTTTTTTGGTATTTGAAAGGCTCAATTTTACTTTGGTTATTGTTTCACTTGTACGAATCGATACAGAAAACAATGGGGTTAGTCGGCTGGAGTAACTGAAGGCTGTTGTGAAAAAATGTAAATGAGAATCCTTTGTTTTTGGTTTCTCTTGTGTCGCTGTCGTTTGTTCGTGAGAGAACGTAGGTATCCGTGCAGAGTTTGTGCTCGACTAGGCTGGAACTTCGCTGAGTGGGCGAGTGGTTCCGCTTCCGATTCTCTTAATTGGTAAATCTTAGCTGACGGGGCTCTTTGCAATTAAAGCGAGCGATTCTATGCAGCGGATTTAATGCATCAGCTACGTAGAGTGGTTAGTTAATTAAATAGGCAAGCTTCTGTTTTAAAAGCATTGAACATGAAACTTGCTGATTTCGCGGGTAAAATGGAAGCTAGAAAATCAACTCTAGAATAAATCTTTTAGAGTTTACTGCATGAGACAAGTGATTTAGTGGGTAATATAGCAGCTTATACATATATAAGAGCACATGCATAACTAAAAAGTAATATTTAGTTCTACATAAAAATAACTCACTAGTAGTAATCTTACTGTACGGCGCATCCGGTAAAGTACTACCATGTCTATTTCTGCCGCCAAACAGCATTGCTGAGTTATTAAAAACACACACCTGTAATCCGTTTAACCTCAGCTTAGTGGATGCAGCATAGTGCATCGTAATCTTAATCGTAATGCACGTTCCTGACATGCTGGCGAAACAATGATTTGTTATAGGTAATGATTACCACAATGGGCCATCTGACTAAAAAGAATAGACAAACAAAAAAGTTTTGCGTCCATCTGCCAATAGAACCTTACGAATACATTATCACCGTGCGTGAGACACCATTTACGAAAATAAATCGGAGCGAGGAAGATAACCGTGAGACAATAAAACAACCACAAGGCCGTTCGCATTGTTCACACACTTCTGTCTCTCGCTGTACATAATTGATTCGCTTGCAAATTCCAAGCACGTAGTAAACTTGTCCAAGACTGTACGTGTTGTTGGAAACCGATCTCATTTTCGATACATTACAGTTATGGAGGCGCGAATCAATTAGCTACACGTGCCGTGTTTGATGTTGAAATACTTTTTGGGATCAAAGTTGGAACGCTATTTTTATTACAATCTTGTCCTCATATCTTTTCCCACCGGATCCTGTCATACTCTCGAATATTACATCAATTTGTTTATGTAAATCATTTTATTTTATATGTAGGTTATTTAATTCAGGCTGAGCGTGTATTTATTTGCAGAGGATGTTCTGTGTTCGTTTCAAACTTTTCGGTTCTGTAGCATTATCATCGACCTATAGAAGCCCACTGCAGAACAAACGTTTCCAGAAACAGTGATTTTGAGCCCTCATCCACGGTCTTCCTGTGATCTTTGCAATGTCGTCGCCGTTGGTTCATCGTGTGAGAAAGCGTCCTACTCATCTTGTTTCGGTTCGTAGTTGTCATTCGAGAACTTTTGTGCCCAAGCAGTCGATGGTTCTATGAGCTATATATCATGCCCACTTTAACATAAACTTACTGATTTGTTCAGGTTACCGCTATATATGACAACAGGTTTTCAGAAAAAGTCTCAGTGATGCGCAGAGGGTATTGGCGCTAATTGAACTAGGAAATCAATAATTGGTTGAAATGTACTTAAATGAAAACGTTGAACCTACATTAGGTATGCCTAGATACGTCTGAATACACCTACCTACCTACTATCGAGCTGCTATCTATCAAGCCAGTAAAAAGCTGTCTCCTAAGGTCGATATTCAAGTTTTTCTCGAGTTTTGATTTGCGATATTGGATTTCCAAAAGATCGGAAAAATTGCTTGATATATTTTAGATGATAGGCCTGCGTTTTTGTGGAATATTCCACTCGGAGATTGAACATTCAATTTAGGAGAGATTTTTTACTGAAAATTGGTACGTATTTCGGCTACTCATAAGTAGTTAAAAATACTTTTTTTACTTTCATTACAGTAGGTAGGTATTTTATTACTCGTGTAGGTACTTCTTAATTTATTGAAGGTTTTTATTGAGTTAGGAATCCGGAAAAAGTTCAGAAAAGCAATTGAAAAATTAATTTCCATCATAAAAACTTTGTTAGCAATCTATCTAATTCTAATTAGGATTATCAATGTTGTATAGACATTTTATTTCCATTATACGGCTAATAAAAATTTGTTCCAAAGGAAAACACAAAAAATAACATTCAAAAATGGCTACACCATTATCCTATCTACCCTATCTCATCGCGAACCATGAAAAGTTCTTTTGCAGAATAAACGAGTTAAATCAACCATAAATTTACCCCAAAATGGGCTTTTGGAATAAGTTATCATCGGATGCCAAGGAACGGCGAATTTTATCTCCTGATAACAATGAGTTTCTTCGTTATACATAAACCTTGTATGGTTATGCTCGTATGTATCAATGAGTTTTTTTATCTCCGTAGGCAATCTATTATAATACTAAGATACAAGATACTCAAAAATAAAGCGACGTATCTTTGCTTGGCTCTTTTAAAACAATTGGATTAAACTGGAAAATACAAAATCTCAGATCTCTCTTACTGGCGATCAGGGTTGTATTTCAGATATTATTTCTTAGTACGCTTTCACAACTTAGACGGTGCATTGTCATGTGTCAGTCAGACAAGACAAATAATCTAAGAAAAAAATTATAAATGACGAAACAGTCTAACAGAAATAAGTGTATTGACTTAAAGAATTATGTGCATGATTGTACACATCACGTCCGTTGCCTTGAGTCTGAGATACATTCGAATTCCGTTGCTAATGATCTGCTATTCTACAGCATCCTGTCTTAGTTATTATCTACCTTTATATAGTACTAGCTTCCACTTGCGGTTTTGCTCGAGGTGGCTGTGAACTGCCAATCATCCCGGACGTTAATATCTATCTATCTCTATTAGTTATAAGAATCTTTGTCTTCACTGACACAGCTTAAACCACTAGCCGTAGAGATTTAACATTTTAAACGGAATTCCTAAAATTTAAACCCTAAAAGGTTGCAGCGGGGATTGTAGTTTATGTGAAAATAGTTACACGAAGACGATGTTGCACGTGTTTTCACTAGTATATAATAAGTAATCTATTTAGGATTGTGGCATTGTGTATTATTATTATTTTGTATTAGCCTGCTCCTTCTCACTACTCAGGCAAACGTCTCTCCTAAAGATTTAATAAATTTTGACTTATAAAAAAATTGTGTCAGCTAAGTATTGACAATGAATCATTTGCTTTTAACAAATTTATTTCTACATTCAATCTCAATACATGTTAGGTATTTATCATTCTTTTAGCAATAGATCACGTGACATTACAATTATTTATGTCGATCCCATACATTTTGATATTTTTTCCTAGCAAAAATCGTTTTTAGAATGTAATTTTGTCTACAGCCTCTGTTTACTTTTCTGTAATTTAGGCAGGATTATATAAAAACATCAGTTGAAATTAATTAGAAAAGTTGTAGTATCAACATGTACGAAATGTTTTATGTTATAATTAAAACAATAAAATATTTAAATTACTCCATTTATTTTGCTCGCACCACAATATACCTAATAAAGCTTGGGAAAGTTTAATTGTATCTGTTGCTAGCACGCATGGCTCTCACGACTTTGGTATTACTTTACTCTTGCGCGCACTTATGTAATGAATTGTTTCAATCGGACATGAACTAGATAGAATAACTAGGTTCCTAGTGACTTTTTTTTTTAATCTTATCCGACCATGAAGCTGTCGACAAACCTGCGTGTAAGAAATATAATATGTGTGTGGATTGTTCAGCAATATATTATTATTATTATCTTTGGCGCTCTTGATAATAATTGACTACAAGAAATTTCATTATCCTGAATCTTGAAGAAGTCCATACAGCAGGTCATAGAACTCAAATATTAATGATTGAGAGAGCGAAGTGATTGAAGATCCCTGAGTTGGGCTATTTTCCGTTTAAAGATACGATAAGAATAGTAAAATTTGGTAAGCTGCTGTAACGCTAGCTTTTATTTAAAAAAGGTTTAATTATGTTGGTATGTTAATAATTGGAATATTGAAACTTGGAGATCTTCCATAATATGCGTTGTTTTCGGCCTATCCGTGGAAAGATCGAGTTACAAACGAGAAAATGCTTAGTATTGCAAAGCTGCCCATAATGTTTGCCTTACTAAACCGAAGGTGACTGTGGTAGCTAAGGCACGTGCAAAAATGATTCTCGTTTGGCTAGAAAACTTTCCTTGATGAAATCGTGGACGCTAAGCGACGAATCGGGCGTCCAATGCTAAGATATAAAGATAATGCAAAGTGTGACATGCTGTCTTTTACCATCAGCCCGAAACATTGAAAACATGCCTCTTGTTTCAAACTTATAAAATACAAAGCACTGACGTGAGTATTTTTTGTTAGTTTTGTTATGTTTGGCATACTTCGGATCGTAATAATTGTCAATTGGATGTCGGTATAAGGAAAACATACCACATGTTTAGCAGTGCTTAATACAGCATGCACTATACAATATACATAGTACAATATACCAAAGATCAGCAGGATTAATACATACAATAGATGCTTATTGGATAATCTCTTGTTAATGTCCCGACTATCAGTATGTTTTGTTAGCAGATTGTGCAACCACTTTCACTTCATCAGCACATTCGATACTCAATCTAGCGTTGTATCTACACGATTTCCTCATTAGCAAGCTTTTGTTAGACGCGTCGGATCCGTGTGTTCGAACGTGTATAGCACAGAACTAATATTAGTACATTTTAACCAAATTTCACTACATCATTGAAAGAATACATTATGAATCTGCCATATATATTTTAACGAGGCTACCTGTATGCCATAGTTCATAAGACACAAGTGGTAATGCTTAGGTATTTTAATATTTAAATGTTTATCAATGTTTTATGTGTGATGTAAATTAAATGTATGAATAAATGTTATTTAACATCAGGTGTTTCATATGCTCAAAAAAATATAAGTACCTACAAGATAAAAAAAAGGAAGATTTTCTACCAATCAGTTTTCGAAGGTTTGATTGAACTCAGATGCATAAATTTTATTTCGAAATCACGTTTCAGTTTCTGAATGCATTAAAAATTATTACACAGAAAATATGATATTATTGGGTAACAAGAAAATCGAAGAAACTATGATGGGAAGAGATAAATGTTCTCTTTTTGTAAGATAATTTTGCAAGATTACGCCTTCGAAATAAGACTCATATTGCATTGAAACTACTTTTAAGTGACACAGGGTATGTAGTTCACGCTCCTGTATCCTGACAGGCTCTAATCAAAGCGTCGAAGGTGTCTCGCTTTGAAGCGTAAGCAAGTCAAATTAAACTCTATCTGCAGTGTCTAAAGCCTTAAATGGTGTGCCCGTGCTTGTTCTTGTGTAATTCATGTTTGCAAGCGTTTGAATTATCTTTGCAATGGGATTGTCTGTCTCATTCATGATCTGTGGCGTAATGCTGATTGTTTTGATTGCATTGAGCCCTTGATCGATTTTTTGTAATATTAAGTTGTTTCCATTATTATGAAAGGTGCCTCAAATTTCAGAGGTTCCTTTGACATAGAGTTGCGTTAGGCAAACATCATAGTAACATAGTAATTAATAAATAATGATTCAGTACTATTAATGCGCAGTTCCAACATGTTTCAAGCGTCCGTTAGTATCCGTTAGACTCGTTGCTTGTCAAATGAGCCCCCATCTCATTGGTTAAAGTCACAGAGATAGTTTACACTGGCCAATAAGGTAAGAGTTTATCTGACAGACAAACAAAACATACTTTATGTAGTATTACCAACGAACGCTGCTCGTTCCTACGAGCACGTTCGTTTTAAGGGTAAAATTACAGGCGCATGAGGCTTAACATCCTGAATGCCTCAGGTTAGATGCAAAGTAGTGTATTGCAGGGCACGTTCTTTTCGACCGTGACCTGCGAGGCAAAGCTTCGTTATAACAGGTGATGGTGACCATTTAACATCAAGTGAGCCAGTTGCTTAATGCCATCGCTTAGTCGTGTAAAAAAAATATTAGAACCAGGTAACGACTTCTTTGAAATCGGTATTTCAGAAAGTGTAAATTGAGTTTCAAGTGTCTAAATAAAACAAGGTTCTCAACGTTCGGTAATCACACAAATGTACACACATAATGTTTTGTATTTTTAAACAACAGCCCGCACAAAAACTAAATTACTCAATACAAGAACCTAAAATAGTGTAATGTCGGTAATCTTGGTTCTTCTACGGGTTTTCTTATTTCTACCCCTCATAGTAAAACTTCCAGCATAGCACTCGATCGCCCGTTGTGTGACTTTGAACTTGTGTATGGTAGACAAATAGTTAGCGACCATGTCTCAGTTACATAAGTTATCACTGGTAACACAAACTGATTATAGACTTTCATGTTTTAAAGCATTGGTATCTAATTTGTTAGCATATCACCTTGTATAGACTCTAACATAACGTTTGTTACACATTACATAAATGAATTCAAATCATGCGAAGGTCATCAGGAAACTTCAGCCACGCTTACCTCCATCGATCAAAGTCAATTACAGGTTATGGGTAATGACTAATGCTGGTGGCATGGGAACTTTAATATGTGCTTTTGTAGGTACTATATTAGCTGGTTTAATATCTCCTTTCAACTAAAAATCTAGTCTACGTACATGATTATGTTTGTTAAAAATGCCGAATTATTTAGTAGTTTATTATTTACCTGCCTTTTTCATCAGTTCAATTAGTGTTTTTATTTTTAATAACTAGAATATTAAAAGTATAATGTATTTTTTTTCAGATCTCAAAACACGCGGCTTATTTTACATTCTCTGTGTGAGAAAAGGTAAGATAGCAAAATATTAACAAAACTACAAACATAATATGGCCTAAGGTCTATGACATGACAGAATTTTTGTTCAAGCCATAAATCCATCGTATCTATCAACCGATAACAGCCTGGGGAATAACGGATCTTGATTGAAGACTAAGATTGTCGCCCTCTCACCCGATGGACTGACAATATGCTTGGATCGTGGATGGAAAAGGCTCAAAATTGTTCTTCCTGAAAACGTATAGGGGTGGCTTATGTCCAGCAATAGACTTCTACAGGCTTGATGGTGATGCTGTTGATGATTTTACTTTAGACCAATCAAAACATTATACGTAATTTCTGTTTTATATCTTTCCAAATTGTTGCCCAGATATAAAATGGTCAGCAAAAAAATTACTGTAAGTTATGCATATATATTTATTTTAATTATTAGTACAAACATCGCATTTTAGTAGTAGTGAAGGGCTCGTCCGGGGAAGTACTACCACGTCGCCTATTTTGCCGCCAAGCAGCTTGCTGTGTTCCGGTTTGAAGGGTGTGGGTGCCGGTGCAATTACAGGCATATGAGGCTTCACACCTCAGGTTGATGGACGCTGAGCAGTGCATCGTAAGGCACGTTCCTGACGAGCGTGACTTATGGTGCAATACTTTATTAGGTGGTAACCTATAACAACGTAACTAACGGATGCTTGTAAGATATTGGCATCGAGCATTAGAGATAGTAGACTAGTCCATGCTTCTAGCTCTTTATGAACTTGTTAGCTTTACAACCAACATTTGCAAATAAATGTTAGCCTTTGTTCGAAGCTTTTCCCTTACAATAAAAAACAAACTTTCCTGTCATACAAAACCCCGGTCACATTTTACAAAATGTGACAGTGTATAATATTAATGTAATTTTGTTTACGAAGAGGAAAATTGAACATAATGACGACAGCGCATTTTCTTTAGAAAGTAGGTCGGGCTGATGAAGTGTCTCTTAGAAATTCACTTTCAATGCAGTAAAAGTCAACAATAACATTTGTAATCTGTAAGTGGCTTGAGAACCGATTTCCGCAGAGACAATGTTTTTAACGTTTTTGTTGAAATATCGATTTGAAATGTCGAATCACGCTACTCAAATGCCTTTGACACTCGTCAAGAAGTAACACGTATGAAAGTTATTATACTTGTAGGTATAACCTAATACGCATATCCTGTTTTTATGTACTCATATTTTTTCTTACCGATTGGAATAATTTTTACTTCAATTGATTTTCATGTATTTAAAGACCATCATCATCTTATCATCCACTGTTGGACATAATTATAAAATAAAAAATAATTATTATAAAACAAAGCATAGCTCAAACAAGGTATATCTAATGTACCTACGTAGAACCAAATCATATCATGTTCGAGATCAAATAACAAACTCGCTTGAGTTTCTCACCCCACAATTTGTGAAATAGTTCCAAGAACCACCTTTATGAACTACAATGTTATTGGCTTCTTGATATAGTTGAATGGTTCCAATTATGTTTTATTTTTGTCGTTGAAACAAACAAGTCTGTATTTTTGATCGCCAGTGTCTTCAAAACTTGGTATAAGATTGTAAATGATTCCGTTTTACTGCTGCCAAACAGTTTTAACTTAGATAATCAAGATAACAAAGTTTTTTAGGTATCTACACTTTAGTACTAGACAGTTCAGCTAATATATTGTAAATGTGAATGTTTAGGTGTTTTCGAAAAACGAAATAAAATAAAACAAACAGCTTTACGACTTTAATCCCCAGGCACTCGAGATTCTTAAAGGATGTCTAATAAGGGTAGAGGGTAATAAGTAGAGGCGCGTCCAACTACTACATTTGGTACATACATACCCAAAATTATGCAGAAGTTGGTGTTCCATGCGTAACAGGTTGCAAGTCCATTGCCGCTACTAGAACACTAACTGGTTTCTTCACGATGCTTTAGCCTTACGCAATATTTTGCTAAGATTGTGGATTCGAACCCACGGACTGATCAAAAGGCCGGGTCACGGGACCACCGGTTCTCTAGTGAAAAAACGATTAAAATATACAGATTACGGAAAATTTCTTCAGATTTTATGAAGAATAATGTAATTTTGTGACCCCCGAATCTCACCACAACCTTTTATCAGCTTAAACATTATCCTCGTGTTGTTTTAGGACGGCCAAGTAAATTACATCTGGAGTAAATCTCATCCCAAATGTCTGCCGCTTCGGCGGCGGCGGCGGCAGCGTTGCGGCACGCGGGTGTAGATAAATATCTCTTCCACGCAGTAAACCAACTTCCATATAAAATATATACTCTGTTTTCTTTATGTTCTCAGAATTTGCAAGTTGAAGTGGCAAAAGTTAGATCACATACCTAGGTAGGTCATAAAGGTTTTTGAATAGCAACTTTCCACCCGATGGAGGGTGGATTGTTATGATTGCGGTAAGTAGGTTGAGAAGGTTCAAAACCGTTTTTCTTCAAAACTTATAAGCGATAAAAAAGAAAGAAATAGCACGACGTTATCAAGTAGGTACGATAGATATCCGGTCAGTTACCTTCTTGAGATTCTTCCACCACATCCAGATATGTAATTACATTTGGTACATACTTATATTTTGCAGTAGTTGGTATTCCATACGTGACAGGTTGCAAGCCCATCGCCGCTATAAGGATATCTGCAAATGAAAATAGGCTGCTAGGCTGCTTGGTACTGTGTATGTTAGACTGATAATGAGGAAGCAGTTAGTCGCTTATGGCAACACACTTTACAATATTTTCAGTCCAATAGGTCTAAAGAGCAATCATAAATAGAGTAAAATAATAAAAAAAAATGCATTTCTTTTAGATGATTTTTCACATTGTCATTTGCTATAAGTAACTTTTTCAGAAGGCATTTTAGCTCTAGGGTACCTACATTAGAAAGAGTCAGTACCCACCATCTATTCTAGACCTAAAATAGATCAGGACATAATAAAATCATGTCACGACTGTTACTGACAACCTAAGTTGCATTACCACAGTTCCAAAATTTATAGAAATATATTTCAAGCTTGGGTGCATAAGCTTTTTTTTTTTAAATATTTTTAATCATAATAATGGTTAAAAATCATAATTAATCAAAATATAGCAAAGCATTACACTTTACTACCAGTATCGTGCTTGTTACAAAGACACTTATAATTTACCCTGTGGCATAGAGGGAAGACGAACCAGAGCTATTACGTTTTAATTACTACAACTTTTTCAGTGGCTTTTTTTCCCCCTAATTTAGAAATTAGTGATGTTTTAAACGAAAGTTTATGTATGTTATGTAAAATTCGATTACACTTTCAATTGGACATTGAAAAGTTTACTTGGCTTAAGCTCACACCTAGCTATCTGTGGTTTTGCATTATTGAATGCGAGTCTTTCTCATTCCTATCTTATTCTTATAGTGAGCCAATTATGTGGGTGGTCTTAGACATTTTACTGATAAGCAAGCTACATTTTCTTCGGTATAAACCAAAATACGTACACGCACTAACAGTAGAATCTGTATATTTTCTCTCTCTTCATAACATTAAGCATTTCACTCTTAACCTTAATGTGGTCATGCTGGGGAGTATAACGTTAATTTTCGATAGTTTAGCATGCAGACCCTTTTTTTGCAATGTTTTAAGTTAACAAGTCACTACAAACAAGAAAAGCTAAAAGCACAACTTAGCACTCAGGCGAGTGGTCACGATGAAGCAACTTTTACTCATTAAGGGGTCGTGGGTGTTAAGTATTGTCCTATTGTTTGCAAACTATGCCACAGAATTCAACATAATTACCTAATTTCAGAGCCTGTTTGTGTTTCGGGTATTCAAACAGTGATTCGCAATTTTCGCTAATGAAGTTATTACTTTTCGAAACAAGGGTTGATTTGATGATAATTAATGGTTTGTATATTATGCTGCATTCAGCTGCCTATTTACCTAGTCGTTGCCATCAGCTTGAAAAAAATCACTGCTGGACACAAGCCCTTTTCTTCGATTTCCAAGACGGTTTTAAGTATTCTACATTCATTGACTTTCATCAAATCCATCAGACGGAGAAACGTATGTATTTAGTTACATTACGTATTCTTAAAGCATGGCTTATAACATGTTATTTCAAGCACATTCTAAAAATATGAAGTCATATCGAACATGTTCCGCGAAGCACGTGCCAGCTAAAATTGTAGGTGATCGGCGGATGTGTTCAGACGGCGATTGTTGGGAGCAAACATCCCGTTTGATGACATGTGAGTGAACTTAGCAGATCATTGTCCAGCAGATCACAAAAAAATGAGAGTTCTATTCGCATGCAGTTGAGTTCTACAGTTCCTGGTACTTTTCAGGAATAGTTCTGGCGTTTAAACCTGAAAAAAGTTACTTGAAAAAATGATCTGCCAACTTCCGGTAGCAGATCATTTTGCAGCAAATTAAAAAAAAAAAGGATACCATTCACATTAGCCTAAGCTCTACAGTTCCTGATACTTTTCAGGAATAGTTCTGGCAATTTCAGCTGAAAAAACT
This sequence comes from Electrophaes corylata, assembly GCA_947095575.1. Classification (NCBI taxonomy): domain Eukaryota; kingdom Metazoa; phylum Arthropoda; class Insecta; order Lepidoptera; family Geometridae; genus Electrophaes; species Electrophaes corylata. Next base: position 7,126,287 of record OX352711.1, on the reverse strand, counting down.
TATTTGAAAATACAATGTACCCAACTTCTCGTAGCATATCTTTTTGCAGTTATAACAATTTAAACAGTTCCAAAGGGTTACAACTATCACGTATCAAACAGATCTGTATCAGAACTACAATCTAGAACTCAATTCGAATCCAGAACTCACGTTCGAGTTCCAGCAGAGCATGCCTAAAAGTTTAAAAATTAAAAAATATTTGTTTAACAGTTCGAGGAGGCTAGAACTACCATTATTCGTATAGATCTGTTTTAAAACTACAGCCTAGAGTTCGATTCGAATCCAGAACTCACGTTCGAGTTCCAGAAGAGCATGCCTAAAAGTTTGAAAATTCAAAAAAAATATGTTTTACCGTTCGAGAAGGCTAGAACTATCATGATTCGTATCGATCTGTATCAGAACTACAATCTAAAAGTCGATTCGAATCCAGAACTCACGTTCGAGTTCCAGCAGAGCATGCCTAAAAGTTTAAAAAGTCAAAAAAATATATGTTTAATAGTTCAAGGAGGCTAGAACTATCTTGTTTCGTATAGATCTGTATCAGAACTACAATCAAGAACTCGATTCGAAACCAGAACTCACGTTCGAGTTCCAGCAGAGCATGCCTAAAAGTTTGAAAATTCAAAAAAAATATGTTTTACCGTTCGAGAAGGCTAGAACTATCATGATTCGTATCGATCTATATCAGAACTACAATCTAAAACTCGATTCGAATCCAGAACTCACGTTCCAATTCCAGCAGAGCATGCCTAAAAGTTTGAAAAGTCAAAAAATATATGTTTAATAGTTCAAGGAGGCTAGAACTATCTTGTTTCGTATAGATCTGTATCAGAACTACCATCAAGAACCTTATTCAAATCCAGAACTATCGTTCGAGTTCCAGCAGAGCATGCCTAAAAGTTTGAAAAGTCAAAAAATATATGTTGAATAGTTCAAGGAGGCTAGAACTATCTTGTTTCGTATAGATCTGTATCAGAACTACCATCAAGAACCTTATTCAAATCCAGAACTCTCGTTCAAGTTCCAGCAGAGCATGCCTAAAAGTTTGAAAATTCAAAAAAAATATGTTTAATAGTTCAAGGAGGCTAGAACTATCTTGTTTCGTAAAGATCTGTATCAGAACTACCATCAAAAACCTTATTCAAATCCAGAAATCTCGTTCGAGTTCCAGCAGAGCATGCCTAAAAGTTTAAAACTTCAAAAAATATATGTTTAACAGGTTGAGGAGGCTAGAACTATCATGATTCGTAAAGATCTGTATTAGAACTACAGTCAAGAACTCGATTCGAAACCAGAACTCACGTTCGAGTTCCAGCAGAGCATGCCTAAAATTTTGAAAATTCAAAAAAAATATGTTTTACCGTTCGAGAAGGCTAGAACTATCATGATTCGTATCGATCTGTATCAGAACTACAATCTAAAACTCAATTTAAATCCAGAACTCTCGTTCAAGTTCCAGCAGAGCATGCCTAAAAGTTTAAAAAGTCAAAAAATATATGTTTAACAGTTTGTGGAGGCTAGAACTATCATGATTCGTAAAGATCTGTATCAGAACTACAATCTAGATTTCGATTCGAATCCAAAACTCACGTTCGAGTTCCAGCAGAGCATGCCTAAAAGTTTGAAAATTAAAAAATAATATGTTTAACAGTTCGAGGAGTCTAGAACTATCACGATTCGTATAGATCTGTATCAGATCTACAATCTAGAACTTAATCCGAATCCAGAACTCACGTTCGAGTTCCAGCAGAGCATGCCTAAAAGTTTGAAAAGTCAAAAAATATATGTTTAATAGTTCAAGGAGGCTAGAACTATCTTGTTTCGTATAGATCTGTATCAGAACTACCATCAAGAACCTTATTCAAATCCAGAACTATCGTTCGAGTTCCAGCAGAGCATGCCTAAAAGTTTGAAAAGTCAAAAAATATATGTTGAATAGTTCAAGGAGGCTAGAACTATCTTGTTTCGTATAGATCTGTATCAGAACTACCATCAAGAACCTTATTCAAATCCAGAACTCTCGTTCAAGTTCCAGCAGAGCATGCCTAAAAGTTTGAAAATTCAAAAAAAATATGTTTTACCGTTTGAGAAGGCTAGAACTATCATGATTCGTATCGATCTGTATCAGAACTACAATCTAAAACTCGATTCGAATCCAGAACTCACGTTCGAGTTCCAGCAGAGCATGCCTAAAAATTTAAAAAGTCAAAAAATATATGTTTAATAGTTCAAGGAGGCTAGAACTATCTTGTTTCGTATAGATCTGTATCAGAACTACAATCAAGAACTCGATTCGAAACCAGAACTCACGTTCGAGTTCCAGCAGAGCATGCCTAAAAGTTTGAAAATTCAAAAAAAATATGTTTTACCGTTCGAGAAGGCTAGAACTATCATGATTCGTATCGATCTGTATCAGAACTACAATCTAAAACTCGATTTAAATCCAGAACTCTCGTTCAAGTTCCAGCAGAGCATGCCTAAAAGTTTAAAAAGTCAAAAAATATATGTTTAACAGTTTGTGGAGGCTAGAACTATCATGATTCGTAAAGATCTGTATCAGAACTACAATCTAGATTTCGATTCGAATCCAAAACTCACGTTCGAGTTCCAGCAGAGCATACCAAAAAAATTGAAAATTCAAAAAATATATGTTTAACAATTTGAAGAGGCTAGAACTATCAAGATTCGTATAGATCTGTATCAGAACTACAATACAATCTAGAACTTAATCCGAATCCAGAACTCACGTTCGAGTTCCAGCAGAGCATGCCTAAAAGTTTAAAACTTCAAAAAATATATGTTTAACAGTTTGAGGAGGCTAGAACTATCATGATTCGTAAAGATCTGTATCAGAACTACAATCAAGAACTTAATCCGAATCCAGAACTCACGTTCGAGTTCCAGCAGAGCATGCCTAAAAGTTTGAAAAGTCAAAAAATATAAGTTTAACAATTTGAGGAGGCTAGAACTATCATGATTCGTAAAGATCTGTATCAGAACTACAATCTAGAACTTAATCCGAATCCAGAACTCACGTTCGAGTTCCAGCAGAGCTTGCCTAAAAGTTTGAAAATTCAAAAAAAATATGTTTTACCGTTCGAGAAGGCTAGAACTATCATGATTCGTATCGATCTGTATCAGAACGAATCATGATAGTTCTAGCCTTCTCGAACGGTAAAACATATTTTACCATACATACATACATATTACATATTACATACATATTATTGTTTTTACATATTTTATTTTTTATTTTTAGAACTCGAACGAGAGTTCTGGATTTGAATAAGGTTCTTGATGGTAGTTCTGATACAGATCTATACGAAACAAGATAGTTCTAGCCTCCTTGAACTATTAAACATATATTTTTTGACTTTTCAAACTTTTAGGCATGCTCTGCTGGAACTCGAACGTGAGTTCTAGATTCGGATTAAGTTCTAGATTGTAGATCTGATACAGATCTATACGAATCGTGATAGTTCTAGACTCCTCAAACTGTTAAACATATTATTTTTTAATTTTCAAACTTTTAGGCATGCTCTGCTGGAACTCGAACGTGAGTTTTGGATTCGAATCGAAATCTAGATTGTAGTTCTGATACAGATCTTTACGAATCATGATAGTTCTAGCCTCCACAAACTGTTAAACATATATTTTTTGACTTTTTAAACTTTTAGGCATGCTCTGCTGGAACTTGAACGAGAGTTCTGGATTTAAATCGAGTTTTAGATTGTAGTTCTGATACAGATTGATACGAATCATGATAGTTCTAGCCTTCTCGAACGGTAAAACATATTTTTTTTGAATTTTCAAACTTTTAGGCATGCTCTGCTGGAACTCGAACGTGAGTTCTGGTTTCGAATCGAGTTCTTGATTGTTGTTCTGATACAGATCTATACGAGTCGTGATAGTTCTAGCCTCCTCAAACTGTTAAACATATATTTTTTGACTTTTCAAACTTTTAGGCAAGCTCTGCTGGAACTCGAACGTGAGTTCTGGATTCGGATTAAGTTCTAGATTGTAGTTCTGATACAGATCTTTACGAATCATGATAGTTCTAGCCTCCTCAAACTGTTAAACTTATATTTTTTGACTTTTCAAACTTTTAGGCATGCTCTGCTGGAACTTGAACGAGAGTTCTGGATTTAAATCGAGTTTTAGATTGTAGTTCTGATACAGATCGATACGAATCATGATAGTTCTAGCCTTCTCGAACGGTAAAACATATTTTTTTTGAATTTTCAAACTTTTAGGCATGCTCTGCTGGAACTCGAACGTGAGTTCTGGTTTTGAATCGAGTTCTTGATTGTAGTTCTGCTTCAGATCTATACAAGTCATGATAGTTCTAGCCTCCTCAAACTGTAAAACATATATTTTTTGACTTTTCAAACTTTTAGGCAAGCTCTGCTGGAACTCGAACGTGAGTTCAGGATTCGGATTAAGTTCTAGATTGTAGTTCTGATACAGATCTTTACGAACCATGATAGTTCTAGCCTCCTCAAACTGTTAAACTTATATTTTTTGACTTTTCAAACTTTTAGGCATGCTCTGCTGGAACTCGAACGTGAGTTCTGGATTCGGATTAAGTTCTAGATTGTAGTTCTGATACAGATCTATACGAATCTTGATAGTTCTAGCCTCTTCAAATTGTTAAACATATATTTTTTGAATTTTCAAAATTTTAGGCATGCTCTGCTGGAACTCGAACGTGAGTTCTGGTTTCGAATCGAGTTCTTGACTGTAGTTCTGATACAGATCTTTACGAATCATGATAGTTCTAGCCTCCTCAACCTGTTAAACATATATTTTTTGAAGTTTTAAACTTTTAGGCATGCTCTGCTGGAACTCGAACGAGATTTCTGGATTTGAATAAGGTTTTTGATGGTAGTTCTGATACAGATCTTTACGAAACAAGATAGTTCTAGCCTCCTTGATCTATTAAACATATATTTTTTGACTTTTTAAACTTTTAGGCATGCTCTGCTGGAACTCGAACGTGAGTTCTGGATTCGAATCGAGTTTTAGATTGTTGTTCTGATACAGATCTATACGAAACAAGATAGTTCTAGCCTCCTTGAACTATTAAACATATATTTTTGACTTTTTAAACTTTTAGGCATGCTCTGCTGGAACTCGAACGTGAGTTCTGGATTCGAATCGAGTTTTAGATTGTTGTTCTGATACAGATTGATACGAATCATGATAGTTCTAGCCTCCACAAACTGTTAAACATATATTTTTTGACTTTTTAAACTTTTAGGCATGCTCTGCTGGAACTCGAACGTGAGTTCTGGATTCGGATTAAGTTCTAGATTGTAGATCTGATACAGATCTATACGAATCGTGATAGTTCTAGACTCCTCAAACTGTTAAACATATTATTTTTGAATTTTCAATCTTTTTGGTATGCTCTGCTGGAACTCGAACGTGAGTTCTGGATTCGAATCGAAATCTTGATTGTAATTCTGATACAGATCTTTACGAATCATGATAGTTCTAGCCTCCTCAAACTGTTAAACATATATTTTTTGAAGTTTTAAACTTTTAGGCATGCTCTGCTGGAACTCGAACGAGAGTTCTGGATTTGAATAAGGTTCTTGATGGTAGTTCTGATACAGATCTATACGAAACAAGATAGTTCTAGCCTCCTTGAACTATTAAACATATATTTTTTGACTTTTCAAACTTTTAGGCATGCTCTGCTGGAACTCGAACGTGAGTTCTGGATTCGGATTAAGTTCTAGATTGTAGATCTGATACAGATCTATACGAATCGTGATAGTTCTAGACTCCTCAAACTGTTAAACATATTATTTTTGAATTTTCAATCTCTTTGGTATGCTCTGCTGGAACTCGAACGTGAGTGCTGGATTCGGATTAAGTTCTTGATTGTAGATCTGATACAGATCTTTACGAATCATGATAGTTCTAGCCTCCTCAAACTGTTAAACATATTTTTTTGACTTTTTAAACTTTTAGGCATGCTCTGCTGGAACTTGAACGAGAGTTCTGGATTTAAATCGAGTTTTAGATTGTAGTTCTGATACAGATCGATACGAATCATGATAGTTCTAGCCTTCTCGAACGGTAAAACATATTTTTTTTGAATTTTCAAACTTTTAGGCATGCTCTGCTAGAACTCGAACGTGAGTTCTGGTTTCGAATCGAGTTCTTGATTGTAGTTCTGATACAGATCTATACGAGTCGTGATAGTTCTAGCCTCCTCAAACTGTTAAACAAATATTTTTTGACTTTTTAAACTTTTAGGCATGCTCTGCTGGAACTTGAACGAGAGTTCTGGATTTAAATTAAGTTTTAGATTGTAGTTCTGATACAGATCGATACGAATCATGATAGTTCTAGCCTTCTCGAACGGTAAAACATATTTTTTTTGAATTTTCAAAATTTTAGGCATGCTCTGCTGGAACTCGAACGTGAGTTCTGGTTTCGAATCGAGTTCTTGACTGTAGTTCTGATACAGATCTTTACGAATCATGATAGTTCTAGCCTCCTCAACCTGTTAAACATATATTTTTTGAAGTTTTAAACTTTTAGGCATGCTCTGCTGGAACTCGAACGTGAGTTCTGGTTTCGAATCGAGTTCTTGACTGTAGTTCTGATACAGATCTTTACGAATCATGATAGTTCTAGCCTCCTCAACCTGTTAAACATATATTTTTTGAAGTTTTAAACTTTTAGGCATGCTCTGCTGGAACTCGAACGAGAGTTCTGGATTTGAATAAGGTTTTTGATGGTAGTTCTGATACAGATCTTTACGAAACAAGATAGTTCTAGCCTCCTTGAACTATTAAACATATATTTTTTGACTTTTTAAACTTTTAGGCATGCTCTGCTGGAACTCGAACGTGAGTTCTGGATTCGAATCGAGTTTTAGATTGTTGTTCTGATACAGATTGATACGAATCATGATAGTTCTAGCCTTCTCGAATGGTAAAACATATTTTTTTTGAATTTTCAAACTTTTAGGCATGCTCTTCTGGAACTCGAACGTGAGTTCTGGATTCGAATCGAACTCTAGGCTGTAGTTTTAAAACAGATCTATACGAATAATGGTAGTTCTAGCCTCCTCGAACTGTTAAACAAATATTTTTTAATTTTCAAACTTTTAGGCATGCTCTGCTGGAACTCGAACGTAAGTTCTGGATTCGAATTGAGTTCTAGATTGTAGTTCTGATACAGATCTGTTTGATACGTGATAGTTGTAACCCTTTGGAACTGTTTAAATTGTTATAACTGCAAAAAGATATGCTACGAGAAGTTGGGTACATTGTATTTTCAAATAAGTTTTTTCAGCTGAAATTGCCAGAACTATTCCTGAAAAGTATCAGGAACTGTAGAGCTTAAGCTAATGTGAATGGTACCCTTTTTTTTTTTTATTTGCTGCAAAATGATCTGCTACCGGAAGTTGGCAGATCATTTTTTCAAGTAACTTTTTTCAGGTTTAAACGCCAGAACTATTCCTGAAAAGTACCAGGAACTGTAGAACTCAACTGCATGCGAATAGAACTCTCATTTTTTTGTGATCTGCTGGACAATGATCTGCTAAGTTCACTCACATTTTGATGACTGAATGCTCGATTGGAGCTTAACAATAATATCACTAGACTGTTCAAATATAGGAAAAGAATAGAAAAAAACCTACTACAGAACACGTTTGTACAAAAACAGTGGTCTACTCTTTATTATGTTTTACTTTTTCCCCAAAAATTAGTAGATTAACCTTGATGACTGAATGCTCGATTGGAGCTTAAAAAATAATATCACTAGACTGTTCAAATATAAAAAAGAGTAGAAATTTTAAGTAGAGTTGCGTAGAAGTAGGTTTAATTTCTAAAATACGCATGCAAAACAGTTAAACAGGTATATTATGTTTTACTTTTTCATCTGAAGTTATTAGACTGACCTTGATGTGCAATTCTTTTCCTTATTTCATATGTGTCTGTAACAAACTGACCTGTTTCCGTATAAAAATCTTTGCGATCATGTTCATTAATCGAAAGACGACGAGTAAAACGATTGTTGAAATATTTAAACTCAAGATCTTTCGTCTTGTAAATCTATGGCAGAGACCTTACCGTAGATGAAACAAGAAATACTTATGCATTCCATTAAAATGGAATTTTTTAGGGAGCTGATGATTATGATGATGCTGTCCAATTTGATTGAGTATCATCACGTCAGTGTATTTGCATGACTAACACTGGTGACGGTAATTTTTGTGTATAGAGCAAAAATTACACACAAAAAGTCATTTATTGACCCTTTCCATAAAAATTTACAATATTACTAAAATGTTATTGGCCGTTTGCTGTCAATGCCCTAGGATGAACCCCTCGGCTGCAAGTGACACTTAATTTACACTTTATTTTTATGGAGTTTCGGGTAGAATTTTGTCGAATAAAAACACCCCTTCCATGATATCGTTGGATTTAATATTATTGATGTTTACGATCAAATTCCGTGGTCTTGAGATGAGGGAGAATTTATTAATTTTCGTCATGATCTGTGATCCATTTGGAATAACTTATACAGACGTTAACTATAGGTATAGGAGGCATACATACAGACTGGCCTCACAACTCAGTTAGTAGGAGCTCTGCCTTCTGTGCTGTAAGGTTGTGGGTTCGATCCCCAACGTGGACCAAAATTTGTGTGATGAGCAATAGATGTTTGTTCTTTATCTATGTGTTATATTGTATGCTAAGTATGTATTGTATAAAATGTCCACAAATTTTGTGCTAGTAAGTTTTGCAAGATGACTTGACTCGGGTGTAATTTTTAACAAACGAAACATAAGAAATAAACTTCATTTAGTAAATATCACGTTGATAATGTACTCAGGCACAAAACTTCATTCGTAGTCTTACTTGTTTACTCGTAGGAAACTTAGATATTTTGTGAGTGTCTGCACTGCACCCGTTGACTACTCTTTATAAACACAAGTACAGCATAGCTTAAATATACTGCTTACTTCCTTTACCATTCGGGTAGATATGACGTAGTATGAAAATTAATTTCAGTATTGCTCGCGTCTTTGTCTAGGCTTCACAAAATTGAGTATAATAAGGTACATGAGACACATACAAATATTTTCCAGTTTTTTTTTATTCTTGTATGAAGTGACCTAGCTGTATCTTTCAGCCTGTGATAAAATTCAGTTTGAAGGGATGTATTCTTCTGTTTTTATCAAGTAATAAAATGTTAGCTTGTGGTTGCGAAAATTCGTTCGTATTTTCCTTCCCCGTAAAGTATTGTATATACATAGTACTTCCTAGGTTCTCAGTGCGTATCAAAAACAAAATTAACCGGAGTATAATGTTACTTCCTGTGGCAAGATCAAATCAATGGGGAAGGAAACAAATTGAGGTAACTTTTGAGATGAAAATTGACGAAATGTAAATTGCAGTTATATTCTCTGAAGATTACAAACGTACAAGATAAATCTGTTTATTTTCAATTATTTTGTTACAATTCATTTTTATTTAACCTGAAACAAACCTAGACAAATTAAAATGGTGCTAATTAAAAGTATAACGACGATTACTTTGACTTGTCAAAGTTAAAGTCTAAAAATAATGTATTTATTGAAATCTTAAATATCACTTAGAAAATCGTCTAGTAAACTTGATAAATCTAGGTGCCGGTTCTACGCTAGAATCCTGAAATAATCTACAGTCTAAAAAACTACGGCTTTGTGTCTACCATTTAGTTCAGACATATAGGTCACAGATGTATAAACTCCTGAACTTTCTACCTTCCGGTATAAACTTTGTACTAATAGTCAGTATAAAAAGGCTGATAATGTTGGCAACCCTAGAGTAAAAGACAAAAAAAATGCCAACTGGCACCAGCTTGTTTTCCTCCGAACACTGGATATTGATTTATACCCGCAATAAATCCAAACACCGGGATTAATCAAGCTAAGTTTCGTCGAATTGGAAATATGTCGATCGGTGTTGTCGCATAAATCGCTTGTATAATGAAAAATTACGAAATGAAAAAGCCGTTTCGTTCCGGTTTGTGGGCTATATTTTTGACATATTGTTTATCGACTTCAACAAAATGAATTTTTTTTTGAAGTTGGCTTTATGCGTTGGTAAATAAAACATTTTAAACATTGCTATTTTCACGAGCAACTTTGTTGATCATTTATTTTTTGAGGGTTACTGATTTGCCATCGGTTGCTGGTACATAAGGTTTTTAAATATATTGACATATAGCACACAGCACACACAGACCACAGCGTCATCTAGCCCCAAACTAAGCAAAGTTTGTAATATGGGAACCCAGATGTCTGATAGAATTTATTTTTTTACTTATTAACTTGCTGTGACGACTGTCACAGTCAGTCAGTGGCGGTTATTTACACTTAATTTTTTTTTTGAGTTTTTTTTTCATAATTATTAATAATAATAACTAACCCTTAGTTACAAATATAAATGAAAAGACAGTAGTGAGTAGGTACTCTACTTACCTACAACTCTGGTAGTAGTCTTGTACACCGCCATAGTAAAAGCGACGTCTATTTTCTGAACGACGCACTACATTTTATTTGCATCGTTCTCCACTGCGGTCGCTATTCCGTTTGTGTTGTACCGGTCTTTACTAAAGAACAATATATTTGCAGTGTGAAACCGTTTTTCAGCGTAAAATTAATGCTACTTTCTGGAGTTTTTATCGGGAAAAATCAATAGAGAAAACCCTCTTTGGGGTAAAATAAAGAACTTTGTGATAGCAACGAGGAAAAAAGTAGAGAGACTTTTTTTATTCAAAGTAGAATGAAATGCTGGCGATAGGCCTCGTTTCTCCTTCCGATAAGATCTAAGTTTGGTAACCCGTCTTTTTAACTGCCAGCCGTCAATTATCATTAGAATGTTGGGAAGGCCGGATGTCTCGTTACTCAATATTAGTGCCTATAAAGGTGAGTGATAAACGTACATATTCTGACTCGCTTACTCTTTAGTTTGCAACTGGAGATGGAGCATAATAGGGAAATACGCAACATGCATAAAACAAAGTAATGGATCTGTTTTCGTCAACTGAAGATTATCGAACAGTATACGGATTCTATAGAGATCTCCCATTCAAAGAAAAGTTTTATTGTTATTCCAATAGTTTTAGGTACTACTAAATTTTTGAACTACCTACGGTACATAGTATGTATCGGTGCACCTAACAAAATAACGCTGAAAATATAGTTTCCACCATAGACATCATGTCTAAAATAGAAAAATGGCAAGCATGCTTTTAAAATTCGGTTGTACTAATCGGCTTACAGCTCGGATGATGGATTTTTAGGCTGGTCAAAGTCAAAATACTTCAATATGTAAATTACTGTATACCCTCGTGATACATTTAGCCAAAAAAAACGCTAAATTTCAAATATAAAATAAAACATTCAAACGATGTAGCCACATAAAATTGGAGTTTAATTTAATTATATTAAGGACAAAATACCTTTGCGTAGGACTGGGGCTATTGCGATGCAGTCCTTGTATACGACTTGATGCCCTGAATTTATGATGTGGACGGACTGACCCCTAACACGGTTATCTGGATTGTTGTAGACAAAGTATAAAAGAGAAATCTTTTCTGCTGTATGCCTCAATTTCTCTGCTTCAGTGTTCTTTATTCAGGATAATTTCAAACTGGGTAACAACTCTTCTCATAAACGGTCAGGATTCAGATACCTACCTACTAAACGCGCGAGCTAAAAATTGAAGTACTCTTTACCATGACGCCTCAAGTTATCAAATATGGTAACCAAAAAAGTGTAGTGACGTGACAAAAAAAACAATTGGTAGTTATAACCTACCAGTTGTTTTTTATCACAAAGTTCCAGCCTTGCAAAATTAAAGTGATAGATCGTGTTAATTTTCCAGCTTTTATTGACAAGTGTGCACGTCGTCGATATTAGCAAAAACCGGAATGTACAGTTATTAAACAAACTAGCTGTTAACACATTCCGTTATGAATGTAAATAAAGGAATTCGAGAACAAATACCATTAAAATTCTAGGCGTTCTTTGAATAATTATAAATATTGAATTCTGAAGTGATTTATAAGTTTAAATTAAACAACGAGACTGCTTGTATATGTATACCCGATTAAACAAAAGCCCTGGTATTAGTAACCATGGCATTACTTTGAAATAGTCATACCGTGTTTTATCTCTTTCGATCTAGCTTGCAACATCCTGTCAATGCAAAAAACAAAATACGGTATAAAAATTTCGAGCTCACTCTGAGTTCATTACATTAGTAATCGTAATAAGGTCAGTTTATACTTATAAGTCATACCAAACGTCTTCTTGTTATCCTTTCTATGATATCTTTCTGTAATTTCACAGATGATTTAACTATTGTCAAGTGTATTAATTGTAATAGTTTTCAAGCCAGTCAAAGTCTATGTTCCTATATGACAAAAACCTTTTTTTTTACACAACATCATCTATCCCCAAACGCTTCGTTTGGGGATAGATGCAAGACGCAAGCTTGTATTATGGGAACCAGATGACTGATAGATATTTAAATATGTTTTCCATTTTTTATAAATACATAATACTTAGAATGCAATATAACACCCAGATACTGAAAAAACTTATATGTTCATCGCATAAATGTTTGTTTTTTTTGTTTGATTTAGGATGTCACTTTTTACACTTTTATTCTAATTTCTCACAGTTGGCACTAAGAACTCAAAGAATGTAGGTTAAAATGCCGAAATTACACATAAATGAAAAACCTGTGTTGCTTCCAAGGAACAGAAAACGAATTCTTAACCAAACTCAAAATCGATTCAATCGTAGGTTCTTATTTTGCCATCAAATTACATTGTCATCGAACTACAAACTTTGACACAACTTTTTAAACAACCTCACAAACTTTTATGTAATTAGGTAACCTAATCGAATCATTGTCTGTGTCAATATTATGTTCAATTATTTGTTGGAACAGTTTAGAAAGATCTAATACAATTTCAACTTTCTAAAATAGTTGAACCTGGTTGAACAGTTAGGACAATTTCAGTCCAACTATAATTTAACTTTATAATCCCTTACAATACAAAATAGATACGAAGGTAGTTTTAAATTGAACATCGAGAAATGGTAGGTAGTGAAAAGAATTTTCTAGGAACTTCCTACATGCTTGGCACGTCTGCCAGCCGCCTAAACCGATTAAACCTTGCTTACCTAAGAAGTGGCTAACGTTTTTTGATGGCCGTCATTTAACTAACTACTACACAACTTTCTAAATCTACTCGTATCATAGACTTACCCAGCACCCATACCATCCTCACAGCTTAGTCGGCCTAATCAACAGAAAATATATGCGGACTAAGCTACGGGTTTCCTTATGATGTTTTCCTTCACCGTTTGAGAGCACTGGCATTGCGCACATACATTTTTCAAACAGAAAATTGTATAGTACATATGAAAAATATAATGCAGGTAGGTAACCTTGAAAAGTTAAAAAACTATGTAGGTAGTAGTAAAAAAGACTGGAATTTGAGTTTATTGAAGATGATTTATACAGCGTCAGTGGCAACCTGGCAACTTTATAAACGAACCCCAATTTACAGGATGATGAAGTGCCTGGAACAAAATTTTAGATGGAGTTAGCTTGATCAGCACCTATACCACTACAGATTAGTCGACCTCATCCACAAAAACAAAAATTGTAAGCTTTTACGTGTAAACTTCCATTTCAAATATTCTGCATCACAATGTACGTTAGCAAAGTAAACTTTACGGCCTTCAAATTACAGTCACCGAAATTTGACAAACTGAATCTTTACAGGGCAGTAAATACAGTTACAACTACTTACAGGCTTTTAGACCTGCAAGACGTGCCGCGTTCGTAATGAACTGGGATTTCGGGAAGAGTTTCCGTTAAAAATAACTCAAATGCTTCTACATTTTTAAAACGAACAATTTTTGTATTTATAGTTCATATTGCAATGTTATACCTAATGTTTTCTTCGTAGTCCTAGCTCTAAACTAAGAAATGTTTACGGTACAATACGATAAGTTGTCTCTAAATAACATGCTTTGTTTTTTCTTTCTTTCCTTCTTTTTTTTTCTTCTCACCTGTCCTGGCTGAATGATCACCTGAGATCATTTATTTGACTAAGAATGGCTATAGTATAACTAAAGGTTATGCTGAAACTCTAGTAAACCTGGAAGAACTGGCAAGAAACATATGGCTCAGTTCCTGGGTTTATGTATGATCCTTTGAACAAACTTATAATAAAGCTTCACTACAGTTTTTATCAAACATAATGCAGTCGAGCAAATAAGTATGGCAACGGATATTGTGAAGGAAATGAATGAGCAAAACTCCAAAGTTCTAAAGGCATCTATCGTTATGCTTGGTAAAAACTTAGACCCGTACGTAATACACGTATCATCATCATCATCAAAAACCTAGAGAAGTCCACAACTGAGCTTAGGCCTCCCCTATTCTTTTCCAGAAGGAACGCTTTTGAGCTTTCTCTGGCTACCCTATCTATTAAGCTCCCCGCTACGTAATGTAAAGAAATACCTAAGCTTATTATAGGCGTTGCTAAAGTAGCTATGCGATGCTTAAAATTAGCCCTGACGTTCCTGTCAAACGTTGACAGTTGTCAATATTTGGCATTTATTCTATTGAATGAAAGTTAGAATAGTGTTATTAGATGAATCTAGGTGCCAGTTCCACGCGACCAAGTCTATAGAAGAATAGGCAATAAAGTTATGGTTTGATTCCTACCGCTTTTTTGTTTATCTTTTTGAACAAAATAAAATAATAAGAAGCTTCAGTGTAGTGCCAATCCAACTTAGTGAGGTGAAAGTGATACAGAAATATGAAAAGGTAATCTTTAGCATGAGCTATCGTGTTATATAATATACGACCAAATTAAAACACGAAACAGCTGTTATCGAGAACAAATGGTAAGAGCTGGCTGGCAATGGTCGGGGCATCTCCTGGCAGGCTAGGCACGTGCAACGTCCTCTAAACCGTTTACTAGCCATTGACCATTACAAACAGTGCCTACCACACATGCCTACAATGTGTACAGTGACTAAAACTTCACTGTGTATATTCATACAACACGAATTACATAATGTATATATTATAATCAACGGAAGATCAGAATCAGAATCCATTCTCCAAGCAAAATAGAAAAATATTACAGAAATATTATAAAGTTTCTGAACAAGTTGATTAAGTTTAGGCGTTTAAAATGGCAATTTATAAAACTTATTTTTGAGGTTTCAAGGTTTATTCAACAAAAGATTATTTACTTAACTTTTGTATTTAATAATTATGAAATTGTAGCCCAGAGACACTTTTTTTTTCTCAAAAGCTCTCTTAAAAAGGTTAGTATTTTTAAACTTTCGCGATCGGAACATTTGAACACTTATATTACACGGGAATTTATCGCGTATTTTATTTATTTTCCCGATGTTTCGGCTATGTTGCAATAATCGTGGTCGCGGGCACACTCGCTTTGATCGTTATAAATGTAGTAGTATCTTATTTGCGTTATAGACACCATTTCAATTTTGAAGACACAATTCCTTCAAAATGAACCAATGTAAAGTGAGTACAAGGGGCTTATGTTTTAATTAATGGCTTGTCTTTCTGCTCACGATGGTCTTAGCTATTTACCATTTCGTTTCTTCCTTGTTTTCCAATTCCTGGAGTTATATTTGTATAAATAAAAAGCTATATATATATGTTGCGAAATAATTTCAAAAAGGAGTTGAGGGAAAAAAAGGCGATGGGGAATTTGCTTTAGCGTTATACATGGCCGGATTTCAATTTTGGGAAAGGGGAATTTGTCAGTTACTGTATGGTTATAAGGGCTCGCGAGGTCTACTATTCTTAACCACTAGTTTTCTAAGCTGCATATACCTAACTCTAATGCCCTTGGAAGAGACAGCCACCCACAACACAGGGAATCCTAGTGTAGGAGCTAGTGAACTACCTATACGTTACCTATTTGCCAATTTTTTATTTTGCAAATAAAAATATAACGGTGGTCACTCGTTTGTAAATAAAACAGCATAATGTCTGAGATTATCAGCGCGTTGTCTGTAATTACGTTGTGTTTAATTCCATTAATGCGGCGGTATCGGCATCGCTTCGTAGCAATCCGATTAGCACTGGCATTAATGAATCTGCCGATTTGAAATCTCTCAATTTGAACTACTTGTCGATTCTATGTTCAAAAGGAAAGAAATAGCTAGCATCACGACTTTAATCTCCAAGCACGGTAGATATTCCTTCCGATCTCTTAGTGTCAAATACCTACTCGAGATTCTTCGAGGATGTTTAAGGAAACAATATAATACCTAAAGGTATAACACAATACTACCTCCTGACATAACCTGATGACAATATTATGATACCTCAGAGGTATGTCCTAGATAGTATATTTGGTACATACCACATACCTACATTTTGCAGTAGTTAGCATTTCATACGTGACAGGTTGCAAGCCCATCGTCGCTGCTAGAATACTGACTAGGTTCCTCACGATATTTTACCTAAATATATGAAAACTGGCTCGGCCATCGTCTTTTCGCAATTTTCAGCTTCCGATGCGTGATAGCTGTTTCAAAACATTTAGTCCCTCGCGATGTCGGCAAATTACACACCAAAATTAAATGACCAACCGATGGCTTGGGATTATGCACTAAGAAAAATTCATTACAAAAATACTTTTTCAAGATAAATCTTTATAACCTATTTATCATTTAAAAAATCCTGCTCTGTTTACTCTTGCCAAGTAAGTTTCCATTTATGCGATGCCTTTAAACAGTTTAGTATTAAAAATACCCATGCTTTCATTACTCTCTTAATGAAAACGGTGCAAACAATATTGTGTTATTTACTTCAACGGAATTTAAATGAGAATAAAGTAATATTAAAAAATATACTTATAAAGCTTATAAAGAAATGTTGTTTATGAGACCGTGTGCGATAAAAGTAACAGTTCCGTAATCTCTTTGATATGCACTGTTAAAAATTCTTCGTCTCTCACTATTCAGTTTTTTTAATTTATTTATATAAATATAGTGAACATGGAACATATATATGAGTAAGAACAAAAATTTAGTACTAAAAACTACATAAAGTTAAGACTGTGTCGCAGCTTCCAGCACCCAACCCTCAGCAAAGAAGAGGCAAAGTTATCGGTTTGATTATACTAAAAGTACACTTTTCAAGCAAGTGTACTAAGAATTCTTACAAAAATAACAAAAAATACATTAAACAAGGCTTATCTGCAGTCTGTTACAATTGAATTGGTTCAAATCAATTACTTTTCAAAAACTAATTTAAAAACTTTTTTCCAATTATTTTAAAAAATCTAGAGCCCGTAACTATTCGCGATATCCAATATAAATTTAAAAAGGGCTATTGCGGCCGAATGCGTGAATCCACTTTTATTTAAAAACAGCAAATACACGTTATCCTTCCACTTATTTCCCGTCGAGACAGAGCATTTCATTTTTATCCATTAGCAGTGCAATTCAGCTAGACGTCCAGTAAGCTCGGCAGAAAGTAGGAATCATACCATACTTTATTTTTATATGAGAAATAAAGTTGTCTGTTAGAAACAACTAGTTGAGAAAAGAATTTCAAAAGGTAAGTTTTTATTATTTAGAAAGTTTTGTTTTAAGAGCATCTTTGGTTGGCTTGATTGGCATTGTACCTATACCTTTTCCCTTGGCACGTCACTGAGCCTGGTTTTCAGTTTTCAAGATGTCGCTCAATCAAGGCCAAGAACGTCCTACACCATAGAAAACCAGCGCTAGGGTAGGGTAGTTTCAAGCCTTTAACAAAATAAATCTTTACTTTTACACTGAGCGCAAACGTGGTCTCCGCTCCAGAATTCGTTTATCCCAACGCTTGTCAAATCTTCAGCAGACATGACCGCCCCGTTGCTACTTCCCCTTACGAATCCTTTTTTATTTTTATACGACTTGTTGATGTAACAAGCCGGCGACCCACATGATGTTATGTGGTTACCATCACCTATAACAGTGTATTGCCTCGCAGGTCCCTACGATACACTGGTCTACTTCCAGTTCACTGAGGCATATAGGTCAAGCCACATGTGCCTTAATTTCGGTGCCGGTGCAAGCCGGTAAAGCTCTTAGTGAAGAGTTCGTCCGGGAAGTACTACCACCATGCCGATTCCTGTTGCCGAGCAACTGTGTCCCGGATTGAAGAAAAAAATAAAAAAAATAGCTGTCTTTGTGTTTCATTGAACAATAGTGATAAGACAACTGAAAATAAAGTTTCAATTATCCTTTCGATATTCTATCACATTATAGCAACGTGCATTGGA
Organism: Electrophaes corylata; assembly: GCA_947095575.1. Classification (NCBI taxonomy): domain Eukaryota; kingdom Metazoa; phylum Arthropoda; class Insecta; order Lepidoptera; family Geometridae; genus Electrophaes; species Electrophaes corylata. The sequence continues at coordinate 7,107,924 of OX352711.1, read as the reverse complement.
TCGCACGAGTCAAATAGCTTTAATATCGGTAACTTGCAATATTCTTGCTCATATTAGCCTTTTCAAAATGGAAATAGAAAATCTAAAAGCTAAAATCGTTATGTCGCAAAAAACGGTAATACCTACTTGGATTCTACAATGCGGACGGTAAACAACGCTTGTTTTCAGTGTAAGCGGTTTAACTCGGCGGCAGGTGGTGAAAGTAGACAGGCGAGGCTCTGAGTGCGGAAATATTCGTATAGAAGTTGGCAAGGGCCAACCCTCACTGGAAAGTAACCATTCGTCTTTATATAGAAGTTACAGGCGTATGAGGCTTAACACCGGTATGCCTCAAGTTAATGGACGCTGAGCAGTGTAACCACGTAGGACGTAGGTCCTCCTAACCAGAGTGACCTACGAGGCAATGATTTGTTATATTCCATGGTAACTACTTCACATCAGGTCGGCCATCTGCTTGTTCTATCAAAAAATAGTATAAAAAAATATAGGGTGTACTGTCATAGTTTTACCGTTAACACTATAACGCTACAGAAATAACTCTAAAAAGGTGATTGAATGCAGGTATTATGGCGGAGAAGTTTTTAAGAAGCCTAAGGCAACATGTAGGTAAATCTTCGATAAACTTTACTATGGCTTCAGAACTTATTTGGCAGACTGTCAATTATACCATGCATGGTATTTGAACTTCTAACTTCTGCTCATTACTTTGTTCTTTTGGTAGGTACTCTACTAAATACCTTAGAAGGTACTTAGGAAAGCTCATTGTAGAGGAGTTTGTGCAGGGAAGTATTACTATTAAGTGAGACGGACGGACGGACGGACTCAAAGACGGAGAGAGCTCAAAAAAAGCTTTCTGTACTATGACGACTTTTATTAACCTTAATGGTTTTAGGGAAGCAAGTTTTTCATTATCAAAACCCATTTTCCGTTCACTAAGTATGTTACTTGCACATCACCTGCCATGTCGCTAAGACTCATCGCACACAGACACATACACAAAACGCCGCCACCTGAAGTTGGAAGCAGCTACTTAAGTAGCTGCTACCAACTTCAGGTTATTAATTAATAACGGAAGCGCGCGACAGCCCCTTGTGGTCGGAAGCTGACAAAAGTTGGTAGCCGCTGAAGTTTTTTTACTTTAGTGAAGTGAAAGAAAGAGCGATGCGTTTTTTGCTTGGTGGCAGTTATACGACGTGAAAAGAAAAGCGGCCACACAAAGAGAGAAGCAGTGCCCGGTGCCCATGCAGTGACCACTGGCCGTCAACAGTCTGCAGCAAGGTTTGTAATATGTACGCAAAAGCAGTCTGCAGGTCGATGGAGACGTTTTATGACTTTACGTGGCATGTGGCCTGTGTGCGACGACCTTAATCAGCGAGCAGTTAAGCAGACATGCGACGCAATCTCAGCTTTTAGTTTGCCACATTACGTCGCATACGCTTTCTGCGCTCCTAGACACGTTGCAACTCAGTGTTTCAAATGAGTCACTTACATAGATACAAGCATTTTATAGTATTACCACAGAGTATGTAATATATCTACAGAGTATGTAATAAAGGAATCTTTATTCTGAATGTCTGACAAATTTACACAAACTGATAGGGTCTAGTTTAATTTATTTTATTTAAAAAAATATTTCAATATTATAGCCAAAAAGACAATATGGCAGCACTACATCAGAAATGAAAAATCAGAAAACATCATAAAAATTGATTCATTTGAACTAGATTAGGCTGAACTTAGTTTTGTTGATCTAGTTGTCTTTGGTTTTGGTGGCGAACAATAAGTCGCTCTTTAGAACCACAACTTATAATGTCTAAGTTAATTTTGCCTTAGTACTTCCACATCACCTATTTATAAGACGCAAGATGTTTATTCTGTGTCTGGGGAAGTTATACCTATGACATATATTCTACTTATGTATTTATAAAATAGTATTCTATCAGCTAAGTATCTAATAGGCTAGGCGTTGCGTGGTTATGTCAACATTTATTTATAAGTTGGTACTTAAGAAAACATAATGATGCCACCTCGCGTTGCAATCTCAGTTCAAGTCTACAATGCTTTTAACATTCCTAGACAAATTGCACATACACTTACAGTCTATCAACTTCATAACATACATTATTACTCCACCATTCACACGTCATTGGAGGAGGGGTTTGCTATAGTCACCACGTTTTTCGGGCGGATTGGTGACCACAGAGTCGTTGTTTAATATTAAGGAGACACTAGTGCCCATCGGCTGGTGCGTTCTCGTAGTAGCCTCTTACGACATCTAAGAAAGGAAATGGAGAGACCTTAGTGACTAGAATACATTATTAGAAGTAGTCCAAAGATGAGCTACTAGTAGATTTGGTTTACTATGTCTCAAAAATGTTCATCCGTTTCAAGAAAATTGACAATACTTAAGCAACTGCCGTTCACTTTAACATAAAAGTTTACTCGCTTCTCCAGTGACGACGTGATTTTATCTCGTAAAATGAAGTTTATTTGCTTTGAAAAAAATAAGTCGTTAAATCAACGGGAATCGAACCAAGCTGGTACGACACCAATTCTTAGGAAAACTTAATTCTTGCAGGTGCAAAAATGTAAGCCACAGAAACAGCATTTTGGTTCTTTTTGAAACTTTTCCATTTTGTCAGCTTCAAGAAAGAAATATGAGTGCGCTGACCTAAAGTGGTATCTCTCACGAAATATTGAACAAAGAAAATATGAACAAGATATTTTCAGTGTTTATGTTCAAAAGAGGTCAGCCTAAGTGCTATAACATAAAGCAAAAGATAGCGAATATGCCATTGCTTGAAATTTACCACGTAAATATAACCTCTATTCCGCGGAAGTTACGGTCGGGTTTATTACGTGTGTGAGTTAGGTAACTATGTATAAAAATGACCCACTAAATAATACAAATAGGTGCGTAATCTACATCAGATTGGTGGTGCAATAAAGTGATACGTACAATAAGCGAGGGCACCAGCAACTTTGTTTTTGCCCTGCGGTTATCCTCTTGATTTATGCTGCTCCTGCCCGGAATATGATTACCCACTACGTGTCGGAAGTGCCCTTAATGGATATAAATGTCGTATTTAACAGGCAGCTCGGTAAACACAGTTTTTTGGCGTTCAATTGTCGACGCATTATTTTCTTTGAACGTTATGTACTTGATTGTACACAAATCGTGTTGTTACTATTAATTTGCAATTATGCATTTTGTTGAATGTGAAACGAATTGAAGGACTAAATATCGAAGCACATTCTTGCTAGCAGTCACATAGAAATTAAACCTTGTAAATTCTGAAGCAGACTTCAGAATAAATGCACAAAAGAATTTGAAACTCGGGAAACCACAGTGCGCAAATAAGAAACTGACAACCACAGGGGAATAAAGGTTCTCGAATAGTGACCACCGAATCGGAAGGCAAAATATGGGACGCCCTTCCATCCGATGATGGACCGACATCATTGTTAGGATCGTGGAAAAATCCTATAAATTATGGTCTATTTACTCGTATGTGGAGAATCAATACTCAATAAATTTTATAGCTATCACAATAGCAGAAAAGTAAGTTAGTATGTGAAGGTATATGTCCAATAAAGTAAGGGTTTATGTCCATAGTGGACTTCTTCACGATTGCTGATGATGATAATAAGAACGGCAAAATAAGACCGATCAGGTTCACTGAGCTGTATATACAAAGTTGTCATCATCATAGTCAATTCACAGGTTTTAATTCGTGAGATGTTTATAAGAAATGAGCAACTTTTATACGACTTTCGTAGATACAAAGCATCGTTTGGTAGGCTAGTTATATACAGGCTGAAGCTTCTAATAAGGAAAAACGTTTTCTGCAGTGAATTCCGTCTGAACGACCTCTTGGTTAAGTGTTAGCTCAATACTTTTTACTTTTTAGGGGTCCCAAGACACAAGAGAACGGAACATTTAAGCACTGTTGTATCTTTGTTGATTTTCACTGACTGGCGAGAAGTTTTTGCTCATTTTATAGTGTCTGTTTTGCAAGTCAGAAGTCAAAAAGCATTTATTCATTAAAACATTACTATTAAACATATTAACTCTTTTCGACTAAGCCAGAAAAATAGGCAAGAAACTTACAGCCGTGATCCTACTGTTATCATTTTTATAAGATTCGAATAACTATAAGATTTGATTAACATTGTGAATCAACCGGGAAGATCAATGTTGAACCTTCTCCACAAAGGGCTTAAAGTTCTTTTCGGTTTAAATGGGGGGTTCCCGGTTCTAGAGTCAGGTTTACTTACCATGAGGTGAGACTTTAGCCAAAGAATGATCTAGAAATTGTAAAAAGTGATGGAACAAGCAGATTATCCACTTGATGTTTAAAGGTTACCTCTTCCTTCAATAATTGCATAATTTCACACACATTCATTATAGATGAGCCCTGTACGGCCTGTTAGAGCTTTGATTAAATTCACTTTCAGTCCTTTGTGGTTTGTCCACTGTGGTTTCAATGCCCTAGTCTTAAAACTGACGTAGGTAAGGTCCCCAATGGTATTACTCAATCCAGTCCATATCCTTTTGTCCTTGCCCTTTATCCAACAAAATCACAAGATTAGGATATGATTCGTGCGTGCCCGGCTTTGCTTTTCCCGGCTTAGTTGGGGTAAACGGGACTTTGTCATTATCTAGCCACAAAGAATTTATAGCCCAAACAGCCAGTCAACTACACAAAAATGTGAGTTAGCAAAATTTTACAGAGTCACAATTTTCTTCAAAACAAATAACAGATGGCTTATTATTTAGATAATTCAGTTTTTAGATAATTCAACGTTTGTGAACCTTGCCGGGAGTTGACCCTGTGTTAGCCTCTGTGGTTTAAGGGCCATGTCAAATGCTACAAATTGACACATTCCTTTTCTAATGTGTCAAAAGTCATATTTTATCGTAGGAATGGTATTATATGTAACTAGCTGACCGGTGCCCACTTCGTTGGGCGGTAAACATGTTCACTTACATATCTTAACTGAAGTAGTACTCGATGTCACCAACAGATGGCGTTAATACGGCATAAAATAGCGGCCGTTCGCAGTTTCGCCAGCGTGGCAGTTTTTATCAGTTCCCGTTATTTTTCGGGATAAAAAGTTACTCCTTGTTACATTAGCTATCTGCCAGTGAAAGTCCCGTCGAAATCGGTCCAGCCGTTACAGAGATTACACGGAACAAACAGACATACAGGCAGACAAAAATTTAAAAAAATGCTATTTTGGTATATTACATACATTACGTACATTACGTATATACATTCCTATGCATGTAGTAAAAAGCGTTATTTTAATATTACAAACAGACACTTCAATTTTATTTATTTGTATAGATTTTGTCATAAAACTATATTACATTATGAATTAATGTCCTTTTTATAAAACACCTGCGTAGGGAGCCGACCTCGCGTCGGAGCCGCGCGGGTACCTTACTCATAGATCTAAACTACTCCCCTGCACGCGCACTCCCAACTTGGTGACGCTCACTTCGCAACGGGCCGTGCAGCAGAAATCGTAATATTTTAATTTCGCCATAACTTCAAAACCAAACGTCCAATTCTAATTATTTAAAGACCAAATATTATCTACATGAACTGTACTTAGTGATAAAATATATAATTTATTTTGATAAGGATTAATAGTATGAGTAAAATAAATGCGTTTAAATGTAGTACAAAAAAAATTGAAGATTTTTAAATAAAAAAATGGTTGTTGTGCCTCACTCGACATAGATAGGTATAGTGTGTCGCGGACTTTTTTGTAGATATTTATAAGATCTACAATTATTTAGAACATTTTATGGTTCTATCTTTTATAGTTTAGGCAGCGTACGCAAAATAAGTAACTTTTCTGGTTGATTTTTTACACCTTGTGTCTGAAAAACCCAAATATTTTACGGAACGCTATTTTTTTCCAAAATAAAATATAGCCTATGTTACTCAGTGATAATGTAGCTTTCTAATGAAAAAAGAATTATTAAAATCGGTCCAGTACTTTTTGAGTTTATTCATAACATACAAAAATACAAATCTTTCCTCTTCATAATATTAGTGTAGAAGACTGCCCACCTCCACAGCGATATTCTGGATTGGTTAGGGTGAGTCAACACTAAATATTTATTTTATAACATAGTCCTGTCTTTATTATAAACTAGGCTTCCCTGTAAGTACGAGTAGGATTCTAATGCTACCACGAAACCGAAATTTTTCAGATAACTTCCTAAGCATACAATGCCATGAACTAGCTCATAATCACGCACGATGTAGGAAATCTATAACATTAAAACAATCTTCACTTTGCATTCGTTTATTTTTATACTTGATAGACTATCTTTTTGCTACAATCTCACCTAGTGGTAAGTGTCGATGAAGCTAACTATGACGAAGGGCGATCTAGAAGACACCTATTTACTCTAGCGGTCAGAAAAAACAGAAACAAAAACATTTTTTTAAAAGAGACTTGAGTTGAGTTACTGGAAACTGGTATCATGCCACAGCTCACATCATTCGGGATAAACGCCAAGTACTGACGGTTATGTAACAAATGTGTTTGTACGGGGTCAGTGTTTCGCGTTGTTTTCGAGGGACCCACTGACGCGTACTGAATATAATAGCTATAATCATTTGTTATGATTAGAGTTTATGAGCACTGTATCATGTAGGATTGGATTGCTTTATCAGAAGTTGGTGTTTGTGTTGGACACTGTTTCGAGCTTTTTACATTACCTTATCTCTTTATTTACACAGTTTGTGCGCTCCACTTTATAAAAGTAATTTTTCAATTGTATACAAAAGAGATCGTGAAAAATAGGGCCTAAATATTTCGGGAGCAGTTCGTAATTACATTTCATTGGTGGACATACACCCGATTTATGCTCGGCTTAAGGCGAATTGAGTTATTTCACTAGCCTAACAAGCTTTCGCGTGTAAAAAAATTGGTACCTGGGGCCGTATCACGAGCTTATGTATTCGTTCGGTCGATGCTGTAATTTACATACGTATCACCAGCTCATAGAATGTCAGTTCCTCGGTAATTTTCGTAAATTAGCTAACACGGATATTCTTTCTCTATCTAACTTGTGTAACGTTCCAAAACTAGTTATCATTATTTGAGTATTTATCGGTAATTCACGGTTTTTATGTTTCGTTTTTCTTTTCCCTCGTAAATCTTTAAAAATACTAACACCTTGTTCTATGATTTTACAAACTATTAAAGATGCCGTGTAATAAGATGAATTTGACCAAATACCAATATATAGCATAAAAAAAATCTAATGGAATTTCAAAATTTTACGAGGTTGATACCAAAAACAGATTTTGAACGCACATTTTGCAAGTAATTATCAATGTTACCATCTCACACAAGCAACGCTTATACAAGCGTTGCCTACAGTTAGTGTACATTGTACTTAGTACATGTGCATGTGCTTTTTACTATGGAAACCAGAGAACTTATAAAATAGTAATGTACGTTATAATAGTAATAGAATATGACACCCAGACATAGAACAAACATCTGTGTTCATCTCATAAATGTTTGTTCTTAGAGGGGATCGAGTCCACAACCTATAGTGCAGAAGGCAGAGTTACTGCCAACCTAGCTGTGTTAGTTGCATCTATGTAATTATATTTGTTCTATCTGGCTGTTGTATCGTATTTACCAAAAATACATTACAAATAATCCATTATCAGAGCGATCACCTCACAGAAGTTGTGTGGGGAATCAAAACGTTGATATAATTTTTTTTTAATATAAGTAATATCTAGAACATTTTAAAATTACTAAGTTAAACCTAATTAATGCAAACTTTGCTCGAGTCCAGTTTTTAGGGATTAAGATACTGTAAACTTCATTTCCATTTCGATTTCAGTTTTGCAGTCACTCTGTAGATTCCTATTTGATTCCACTGTATGCGTTGTTTTGTTTAGAGCAAGATTAATTTTTAATTAATATTTTTCTAATTATTATTTGTTTGTTTCGGAATTTTATTGTGAAAATAATTTGACTCTTCTATTTTTAGCGTCAGAGTGGACAAAGTCACTAGAACAACGGCAACACTTATAGTTCAGTTCTTTCAGATTTCAAATTACTAAAGAAACGCAACTACTCGATACTAGAGGGCGTGCTTTTTAATTCCTGTGGTAGTAAATGTCACAGGAATCTTAGTCAAACTTTGCTCATTTTGATACTAGATGGTGCTATATACAATATAATCAATTCTGAACATAGACAAGAATGAACTAGATAGGTTCCGCAAGTTACTCCATTTGCTTGTTCTATTTACTTTTCAAGTAAATTAAGTGAGATGATAAATGAGTAATATGCGTTCAGAGGTACGCTAATAAATTCAATCGTGATGTTAAAAAATAGGTAGGTACTAATCGTGATTCAAAAAAATATGGCAAACGTGTTTTCATAATAATATAGTAATAATAAATTATGACACACTAATTTATGAACGTGAAAGCTTATGAATGAGTATGTATGTCTATTCTTACTCATCTATATAACGAGTAAACGGATTTGAATGAAACTTTGAACATATTATACTGTAGTGCGTGACCTAAAATTACATAATACGTAGCCTACTTTTAATCTATCACTTATTTAAGATGAAAACTAAGACGAAGAGTGCACATTTATGATATGTTTATTATATATAAATCATTTTATATAATAAACATATTTTAAGCCCGATAAAAAATTACACTCCCTTGCCGTATTTAGTCGACTGTGCCGTATCTAAGTCTGTGTTTATTAGCTAACATTGTGACTTTTGAATTTTGCTGACATTTTAGTCACGTGGTCATGTAATTGACGTTCAGAAACTAGGAAACAATAAAATCCGTATATTTTTCGGAAAGTTGCTGTTTTTTTATGTTTCTGAATAAAATGTCTGTAAAAGTATTAAAATCAGTAAAATATGTTGTAATTTACTGAATTTTTCAGTATTTATTAAAATATATTTCTAACATTTAGTTCTGGCTTTAAAACTTGAATTTAATTGACATGAAAACTATACGAAATTCTTTAGACGAAAAGAGGATTTGAACGCATGGTTTTGTAAATTATTAACACTGCAATAATGAGATGGGGCCCTACTGACCATTGCAATAAGACAAACATAGTTGAATAATAAATAATTATCAGGAGCGCGAATTACTCCATTATTGGAGTGGAGTGGAGTTATTATACATCACATATCACATTTTTTTTGCAACAATGCATATGAGGTACCTATATGTAAAGTTATAAATAGAGAAATGCCAATACGCAAAACTACTATGATTTGATTCCTCTATTCATTTCGCAAAATGATTTAAGAGCCAATAAAATGTGAGGTACGCATTACAAAGATGCGTACATCCAAGAGGACCAAAATATTGAAAACATTGTACCAATCGTTATTCCGTAGTATCTTGAAACCTTATAAAATTCCATTACGTTGCCGCTCCGTGGTTTGTAAATAAGTGAAACAATAATCTCTGGTCTTATTATGTAAGGAATATAAAGGGGGTCATTTTATCGAATTTGAATTTTTCTTGACTCCTTTTTGTATCAAATTCTTGCAGTGTTGATGTCAATAATGTCATTGAATTGTGTCAATGAACAGAGTTGCCATGCAAATTTTTATCGTTAAATCTATCAAATTTAGCAAAGCATGCTAATGCTTTACTAAATTGCATTTTGCATTTAACAGTCAGATTTTAAGTAGCTTTCTTCTTAAGATTCAATATGGTTTCTCAATTTTTGTTTTAGAATCTTAATGGTAATTAAATTTGTTGCCAAGAACTTAAATAATATATTAGCACGAACTAACATCCCTGTACATACTATAATGCCACAGCGTTTACCTTAAAAACATACTCCGAACATCATAAAAACGTACATCATTTCTTAAAAAGTTATTTTCTGAGATTTTCCAACCAAAATTGAAACATGTGACAAAACTGTAGCAAAAACCATAACTTACAGTTCATAAAAACACCTCGTGATACCAAATTACGGTGTCAGCTAATTTGAAACGGGTGAGCCGTTTCAATGCATTCGTAATTCAAAATGAGACCCGAATAGGCTCGAACAGACAGAGACACACAGAGATTGCTGTAAGTTCGTATAGGTTCGTGTTACAAAATTATTGACTTTTAGCATAGAATTAGTCCTAATTCTATGGACTTCTAGTACAAATAAAATACGAAGACAGCCGAACACCAACCAAACAGCCATGAATGTTTGCTGGAACTGTTAGTCGTCGGTTTGACATTTTGCAGCCGAGATATTAGAGCTCGCGATCGGGCCCCTGGATATGAAACAACCGTGAATTCAAAACATTTCCGGTACAATTCTGCAAAGTGGTTTGACAGACCGTAAAATTTTTACTCTTATCTAGTTAACATGATCTTCGATTCTGCTCCCAGCACCCTATCGCATTTTCATGAGACCATAAAAAGGCTGAGTCTACACGTGCGCAGCTGCATATTGACATAAAATTTAAGGTATCGACATATTGCTCGTATCATAAAAACTAAGAGAAGACCAACGACCGGCCTTATAAGAAATAAGCCGTGTCAGAAAGGAGAAATTTTCTTGTATTTTCCTTAGACGCTAACAAGGGGTTCCCACATGACTGGAATATCTTTGTCGCCAATTTCCTCAGACGAAGGGCTTAACGCCTTGGCAAGTTAGATAGCTTCACCTTAGTAAGGCCTCGGGCAACGTAAGGATCATGTATTTTATAGACTCTAAGGGGCTCTATACTTTGTAAAACAGCCACGCCAATTGCGGGTAGGTACCTGCATTATTCCGTTAGTGTCAAATAAAATTACTTCACAGTTCTGCTTACGCTAGATCCTTTCCATAATGTATGGGTTCTTTTATATTTTTTACAAACCTTAAAAAAGCTTTTTTTGTAAGCTCAGAGAGCAAGTGAAACGTTTAGTTTCGTTAGATATTCGAGGGATCCGACTACCCAATTTGAATCGGGTAGGGATCGCAACCATAAACAGTTACTTGAAATATTCTTCGACGGATCGCCGAGACGGGCGGGTTGAGGCCTATATATCACTTAAAACGACAAGGCATAAATCTATGGGGCTGTCTGCTCGTTATTTGCAGTCGCCACGTGAGCCGCTGGTTTCGGGTGAATATTAACGGTATCGCCAATTTTCCGCAAGCTTAGTTGCGTCGCAATTTCTCGCCAATTGAACAATCGTATCGGGGTGTGGTGGCTCACGGCTCGGGTGTCGATAGCATTACCGTCGCGCTTAAAAAAAGCTTACAGAATTCCATTCGACTTACTGCTGATCTGCTTTGACTCATTACGGTCTGTAACCACCATTTGAAGTGTAAGCAATAACTCTTTCGTATGTTTTTCAAACGACGACTTTAGTTACCCTTTAAAAAGGGTGTAGTGCGTGTGTTTATTTTTAAAATGCATACAAAGTTCTTCGCTAAAACTTTATCGCACCGCTAGTTAAATGTTATGAATGGTTTTCATTAATTTATAAAAAACACCTTTCGAATAAATCGATGAGAAAAGGTTTCGACAAGCTGGAAAGAACTTTAAATCAATATTACTTATTATCGTGTAGAAACGTGCGGATGACATCGGCAGGCGCTGAAAGTAGAAATATATTGTATTGAACCTGTGAACTTTCTTCTATATAAAGTTCATTACTAGCTGGTTTGAATTGCAAGCAATTATGCACCATTCTGCTTCTGAGTGGATCGTTACGACATTAAAAGGTTAGGTACCAACGAAACGAATAAACTTGTTCAAAATGAAAACTACTAGACTGCTTCAAACGTTGTTGAGTAAATCTGACCACGGTAGGTAGGCACAGTAAGTCTGAAGGCCGTAATACTTTATGATGAACGCAACTTTTAGCATTATGCTGAACAGAAAATTTAAAATTTTCGTACGTTGATGTTTCAAATCGATGCAAATAAAAATCGTTTAAAGGTGTGCGCTCAATATTACCTCGAAGTCGTAAAAAAACAAAACCCTACCTCCCACTGTAGACATTCAACCTATTTGCTTATCCTCCACGTTTTCAGCGGGCTCCTATATTGCAACGTCGGCTGCCGCAGGGTAGCTATTCAATTTAGCAGGTTGTCATATGCACGCATGAACAACCCCGCCAGACCACACGGGGCGTTATTCAAAACTGCAACAATTACCCTCGTGCTTCTGATTCCTGAATGTACGCAGTGTGAACTTGGAAAATTTGAGCCATGAGAAATATGGGAAGCGAATTTCATGTGCGGTTTGACGGGAAACTTTTTGGTGGAAGGCAATACGATCGAATGAAGTCGGTGATGCGTTAGTATCGATTCGCTGGTTAGGACCCTCGTAGGAATATAGGTCTGTATAAACCCTTTAGCGGTTTCCGTTCATGGTACATGGTTTTTAGTTTTGATAGGTACTCTATTCTTCGTTTCAATAGTTCTTTCTAATAAAACATGCTACCAAATTTCATCAATAAACAGTTTGAAGTTAAATCTAGATATTTCCCACTTACTATGTAAGGTACAGTCAGCTGCACTAGAGTGTATACAATTTGTAACTTTCAAAATGGTTTTACAGCGATGCTAAAGATTACACGACAATTATCTCAAAAAATAGGTGAGGTCATCAACTAATTTCATAACTTTTTAGTTTTTGAGGTGTAAGAGTTCATTGTTTTGCTGTAGTACCATTGTGAAAGTTACAAATTGTTTACATTCTAGTGCAGCTGACTGTACATTAATTTAAGATGCATTATCAATTTAGGTATTGTAACAGTTCATCATTTGTTTTTGGGCAATAAGTGTTCCGTTCGCGAAAATAAAAAAAAATTGTAAGTATTTGATTATTGGGACGTTATGTGAAATGACTACATACCAATATTTATTATTATATCTACCTATTAGTCCATTTACTGATTGATCTATAATCACAATATTCGATTTTGGTTGGGTGCTCGCCGATTTCACGTAATTGTAATGATCGAATACACTACATTATAGCGATTTCCCAGGAGTGAGTGAGTGGGAATCTCATTAGCAGTCCACATCTGTGCCTGACAGATGACTGATTCTGCAACGTACTTACACTGCTTATTGCTTTTTCCCAATTTCTGTATTTAACTAGTAGTTATAGTTTCATCAAACATCAAAAGTAATTTTACAGTTTAAGTTTTAATAACGTTTTTAATTAATACTCATTACCTCAAAAAAACCAGCGCATCATTCACTTACACACACCTTGTTCAATGCTGCATAGAGCTTAGGCAAGAACCTATTTGACTCCAAACAAACTTTTCTGCTATCTGTGTGCAATTTGTGTAGTTTGGGGTGTTCCTGCAACCAAGCCTAGCAGAATCGGCAAGGAACTTACGGCTTGGTTCCTACTACTGGTGCGTTTCCTTAGTCACATTTTACGACATTCATAGACACTAGTAGAGGGGTTTTATTCTAAGCCGGGACCACGACTTAGAAAGTGGTAGTAATCGCAATAACATTCAAAAATTGAAAATAATTGTTTACATGCGGCAGATAAAACAAAATTATGAACACCGGCATTGTGACCAAACTTCGACAGGAAGTTGTAAACAGCAGCTAAGTATAGTAAACAGACTGAACTCTTGTTTGCCCATGACATGACCACAGACAACTCTTTCTTACTTTAAAAATAGATCCGGTTTTGTTTTATATTGCCCATTGGTGCGATGGTAACAATTTTAATATTGCATTACGTTTATAGGGACAGAGACACGACAGAAAGTGACACGTTACTTTGTTACTGTTCCCGTTAAAATAAAAAAGTCACGGGAACAAAATCAGGGTGACATCGGGAATGAACTGAAAATATTTTGATTGGTGGAAAGGCCTTAAAATTAATACTCTTCCTCGATACGTATAGGAGAAGCCTATGTCTAGCACATTATTTAGATTCTCAGATAAAAGTATGCCTCAGGCAAGAATGTTGCGTAGGTAAGAAGGTACCATGAAAATGGGTCATTACTTCCTATCAGAGCCTACGCTCTTTAATCACTCTTTTCAAATGACCAGTGGAAGGAAATGAATGTTTTTACTATAATAATAAAAGCATTAATTTTCTGTGTTTCATATATTAAGAGATATTCGATATTCAGATATTCGATATATTAAAAAGCAGTGTTCAACATAAATACATTGACCAAGGTGCTAGTAAAATAGTTTGTTAGTTTTTATAGTGCTTACCTGCAATTAAAGAAATCACAAAGATTTAATATCATCCCAAAAATTATTTCTTCGAGTGGGATTTAAACCCACGACCCTTGATACGGGGATCCGATAACCAACTTCGCTACCGAGGATTCAAATGACTCGATAAAAAAAAAAAAAAATTCAAGAACCTCTAAACCTGTTTTTCAAAGTTTAAAACGGACAGACAGTCCGGTGTCCAGAGGAGATAGGACCAAAAAGTGTTTCATTGCCAAAACTAAACCGAAATTTTAAAAAATACAGCAGTTACCTGTATCACTTCAAGGAAGTCACAGATATTTAATAATCAAACAATCAATCAAGACAGTTAGTGTATAAACAAATTACTTGGTTCACTCAATTTGGTAAGTTGACTTGGGAGTAAGGTTAGACATTAAAGCTTGCCTTAGAAAATTCAAATAAGGATAAGTTTTACAAAATCGTTTTATATGCAACAGAGTGCAACAATATTGACTTTAAACTTCACGATTGAACCCCAGCAAATAGACAAGATAAAACGGGGATCTTCAAATACAAAATCCATTTATCTGTAAGGATTCAGCAGACAAGAGTACGAGCATGAATATGAATATTCAACTGCAGCACAGCGTCGTTGCATATTATATTCGAGATAACAAGGTTCGTCAGCAAAACGCGACGCGGCCAACGGCGGAGTGCAACCGATTTGTGCTAACTCCAGTACCGTCGCTTCTTGTCTTGGCACTAGCATAAATCACAATCCGATTATTCCACACATGAACATTGCCGATACAAGCGACAAAGTTGTGTGAGAAAGTCGAAAGCGGACTTACAAATTCTAAATCCAAATGTAACGCTCCCATATACACTAAGAACCGATTCCCACTTGGTTTTAAAGCCGTGTTACTTACGAGGTTTCCAACTCCCAAATCCGGATCCAAGCGTCCGATTCGAGCTAAACAAGTTTCTGAAATAAGCAGCCGTCGCACACTTGTTCCTTTCGCCTCAGGGATATGGGAAAAAGAAAAGTGCGAAGGCCGACGGTTTCTCAGAGCGGATGCATATGCACGGGTACGTACGGGGAACGGCGCAAATCTCTCTTGTTTGAAATGAAGTTACGTATCCGCTCACAAATTGTGTTTTATATTTTCTTCGAGGCATGTGACGAGCGAAAAACTTTGCAGGTTCTCTTGGTTGTTTTTTACTGATATTTTTTAAGAGCAAGCGGAACTTTAGCTTTGAATTTCCGATAGCGTTCGAGAATTTCGTTACTGAAATAAGCTTAAACGCTTGAAATCACAGCTACTTAATTAACATCTATTAAGCGACCTCAAATGGCTGCAGAGCGAGCTACGAGTATGCATACGATTAACAAGCCGCCGAGTGCATTATAGCTCTTGCGTAATTATGTAAATTTACGTAAACATCTCTCATTCACTTGAGTTTAAAAAGCATTTATAACATAAAATCTGTATAAATAAAAAGTAAAAGTTTATTGGGATGCTATGAATTATATAATTTGTAGAAAAATTTTCTATATTTAATAATTAGTTTCGCACGTAAACGAGCCTTTTTAAATATTGATCGTCCATGATAGATTTTTTTTTCAATCCGCATTTTGAATTCAAACTCTTTAGTCGATTAGTACATATTTCTAAATCTATTTGCGTAGGTATCTCTACCGCTGTAAGTTATTAGTTTAACAGTAGGTGGGCGAAAATCAAAATATGTTTAGTAATAGTAATTTAGTAGTTCATTGTTTGCGTCTCGTGAATAAGTAACACCTGCCACGCAAATTGTATGAAGTTACGGCATTGAAAAATAAGGTTAGTTTCATAATATAGTTTTACTAGTGAGTTGTGACAAATTTTTAGAATGTTTCTATTAGATAGCGACTTTCAGTACCCTAGGTATAGAATTTTATGGATTTGATCAATAACTTATTAGAAACGTGTTATTTGAGTTGGATTGTTTCGGCACAGTTCCTTAGTCGTCACTCACAGGGACTGGCAACAACTCAGTTAGTACATAGTAGCTCTGCCTTGGCTGTGCTGTAAGTTGTGGATTCGAACCGAGAATAAACATTTGTTTGATGAACATTGATGTTTGTTGTCTGTCTGGGTGTTATATTGTATTTTTAGTATGTAACCAAATGTATTTAAGTGATCTATCAGTCATCTGGTTTCCGTAGTACAGGCTAGATGATATTGTGTAAAAATGTTCACAAATATTTAATTATTTATTTAATTTATTATCACCAGTTGAACAATGAAAACCAAGGTATAGAATAAACATCTACATAATGTGTAGCCCTCAAATGTTTGTCTTTGATAGGAATTGAACCTACAATCAATGGCACAAAAAGCTACTACCACGAGAGTTGCGAGATCTGTCAAAAGTTTTGTCAAGTTCTTTTTTATTTTGGATAGTACTTTCTTAGTATTATAAACTAACTTTAAAAACTTTTTAAACTAACTAACTAACTTTTACTAACCTTGGCAGTACAACTTATTTCAATAACAATAAACATACTTAAAAAAATACTCATCTATCAAAAGGCTGTTGAACCATAACGACCTTAAAACCACCCACACAAAAGTTTACGTATTTATCTAAACTAAACACAAAATACCAATGGTAGATAGACATCAACGCGGGTACAGAATGATCTTACTGCCGTTCGCTTCAAGTTTCTAAACATCATGAGTACCTACCTATCAATAGCTAGCGATAGGTGACTCTATCTACTCGCAAGCCTCGAACCGGACGCACGCCTTGGCGCGGTAATAACCAGCGCGTTAAAAAGTTTTTAATACTTCGTTTTGAATATGGAACTTGGACTGTAACTTTGTTTTTTTTTATAAAATGTCAATTCAAATAATCGTTCTATTTTCAAAAAAAAAATAACAAACTTCTTTTGTTTTGTTCCAGATGTCAGCAAAAGTGACTTGTGAGTGATTTCATCATACAAAAAAACGAGTGTTGTTACATTGAAATGTAAATACTGAGTGCAGTGATAAAATAGAACTTTGTGCGTTGGTTTTGTTGATATCCTGATGAAGTTTTCCGTGTAATATCCTCTTCTCACAGTCGGTTTATTGAAAATCATTCGCCATGGAGACGGAGGAGTTAACGAAACTTGTCGACGGCATCTACAAGGTAAGAAAGTTATCCCTTTAACTTAGCTAACTTTAGTTCTTAGATCATTTACTCTCTAGATACTGCTTCAAACGCACCAACGCATCGAAAAAAATGTCAGAGTACTGTACTCCGACAAGTCGCTCCCCGCCCATCAGTGTCAATTGAATTTTCATGGCGGACGGTCACATCTCTGTGTAACATTTTGTGTCTGCAATGGCGAGTTGTACAATAAAAGTGTGCAGAAACTACAGAGGACGATTAAAAATGACAAGTGAAGTGTCCTTCCATCAGTAAGTATCTAAATTTTAAGTTTAATTCCAAGTAATTTGATAAATATAATTCAAAAATTAGCGCGTATTATTTCAACTCGCACTTGACATGTTTGTTAGTGTTGCAAGGTTTTGTATACACAATTCCCCATGTGAGTGCGCGATTGTCGTTTACTTATGTTAGTAACAGACTATGAAAAATCTCTACTACATAAATCATCATCATCATCCTCATTAGGTACTCAATAAAGTTTACTGCAGGATACACTCGTAGGTCTCGTGTGCACTCTACTTATATAATTATGGAAAAAGCGCACGGCGCTGGTGAGTTTTATTTCAGACTCAGAAATCGGTCAAGTGCGAGTAGCCCTGAATATTGTTTGAAGGTTTTACTTCTGCATTTTACTGTTCATCCGATTAGGCAGTTAGTACAAAATTTTTGTTATGTGGTTGTGTATGTACCCAAGAGGATTTTGACAAAAATGGTCAAGTGCGAGTAGGGCTTGAATATTTATCGTTGATTTTCTTATTTTTAGACATTTTTTAAGCTTTTTTAATATGGGTATCGTTTTCGACCAATTTCAAAGATGACATTAATTTTGTAATTCAAGGTGGTGAAAACTTTTTTGTTTTTTTTTTTACCAATACCAATTTTTTCCACTAAGTATCGTTTTCGACTAATAAAGGGCCTAAGTATATATATTAGCACTGACCTTGACCATAATTATAGTAACTATGTTACATTTTTTTTTCAGAATTCCAAGTGATCCTATCCAAAAAAGTAAATGGGTGAAAATTATACAGAAAAGCCGCATTTTAAATTTTTTTTAAAACCAGGTGAGATGAATGCAAAGCGTTTTGTCGTACAATAAAAAAATACTTATATATTTTTGCTTTTTATTTGCTTTACATTTTATTTTACAAACAGTCATAAGATTGTTAGTAACAAAAACAGACCTAAGAAAATCAAATTCATAACCCGACTTCCCCTTGACCATTTTTTGGCAAAATAATTTCCGGGCACACATTTAATAATTCACAAAGCGTAGTTGAAAGAACCATATTTGCATTTTATAAATGAAAAAAATAGTCAATTATTCATGCCCGACTCGCACTTGACCAATTTTATATGTCCGAAACTGTCTCGTGCTAAAAAACGCAGTCACATCTTACTTAAAAACCGGAACCTAAATTTGATCTGTTTACCCCATAAACTGGGAAACACATTGTCAGCTGGTAATGTTACGCACGCACACAGTGACAAATATAATGACGTGCCATGAGTGTAAGACAATGTGAGCGCGTGTTGATGTATGGGTGACACGCAAACAAGTTTGCCTAACTTGGCCTATTTTTTAGGTACGCGTTGCAGGAGTAGAGCCTATCTAGAGGTAAATGATCTAAGCTTTAGTTATAGTTTTTGCGCGGATATCAAAAATATTTATTCATTGTTTTCCTCAAGATATTTTCCTATGTTCCACGAATAACATAAAATATTTTATTTGAAACTTATTCTCGATAAAAAGACCACTCAGAGCAACTTTTGAATATCATCGAGAATTTTTTTATGATTGTTTAAAAGTTCAGTTGAATTTAAGTAATTTAATTTCCTTTCCATACCATTTATTGGCCAAAAGCTTAACATTTTTAAAGGGTCCCGGTGCCGTAAAGTTTCGAATATTGGGTATTTAATAATGCAGATCGGAAATCAAACTTTATCCCTTTATTAAAAGTTTTATGGTACGAAAAGTATGTTACCTACTTAAAAACGTCCACTACATTTGTGAACTTTTTTTATTGATTAAGTACACCAATTAATTATTCTACGCCATAAATAAAGATAAGTACTACACTAAAATTATTTTAGCTTGACCTTTGCAACCAATTTCAAAATATTAATAATCGCTAGCGATAAATCGAAAAAGCATTGGCTAAAGGCAAAATTACACCACACTAGATACGACCCACATGGACCAGAGTGACGTACAGGTATTAAGACATTTTGTATGGGATCTAGGTTTGTGGCGATCACAATAGGCCATATGGCCGCAGTGATACCAAAGCCGCAAAAATATAATTAAAAAAAAAAACAAGTGGGATCTAGGCGGGGAACTGGCGCTTAGATTCACCTTTTAACATGTTTCAAGATAATCTCTGCGGATATTGCTGAATAAATGCTTTTTGATTTTGGCTCTCGGAGAGATAGACACAGAGGGAGCAGACCCGCGCCTTCTGCTGTACGGGTACGATAAGCTAAGACGCGTCACGATACGCGGGGCTGGTTTAATGTAATTCTACCTTTAAGCTTATAAGCACCTGCTTTAATGTCAAGGCCGTAATGTGGCAGGTACTGTGTGTCAGGCGTAAGGTTAAATTCCTCCTCGATCTCTCTAACGCCTTACCTAAAATACTTTATGTTTATTCATCGCATACCAATGGATGGACTTTCGTTTTCTTATTTCGTATGGCACTAAAGTTTTATAGTCCGGGTTTAGGAAGATATCGTGATAATTGGACAAGATTTTATTTAAAACCTGCCGGTGCTCTACTATTTTAGAAGGTTATTAAATTCACAAACGGTTCTAATCAGGTATTTTTAAAACAGGTTGGTTTGAGGCAACGCGATGTATCGGCGCTTTGAAGTAGTTTTCACATTTTATTGTAAGCTTCAAACTATATTCTTGATTTATTATGAAGCTTAATTTTGATGTTTCTAATTCTTGATTAACCTAAATTCCCGATAAAAAAAGAAAAGCCTAGATAAAAAAACACGTAGATAACGAACCGATTAATCAAGTCAACACATAATATATCACCTAATTTAAATAATTAAAAATGCTTTGAGTGAAAGCTTAGAAATTGATACAGTTTCCGCAAGAATCCAGCCAATTTATCAGTTCGCGTTGGAGTCACCACAAATAATTTACCTGTTAGAAAAGCTTCAGTGGTTTCTTAATTAAAATATACTGTGTCGAGAGAAAATGACTACCATCAAAATTCATTAACGTATACCGTTTTAAATCAGGGCTATTTATTAGGTGATATAAGAAATATTTTATAGGTATTTTCGCTTCATTTTGAGGTCCGATAATTTAATAGATTTTAATACTATTAACAGATGCTGTTCACAAAATATTCCCACCGCGTGTTGACAAACGAAAAATCAGGCAAAACCTCTCAAAATTAATGACGTCAACGCGCCAACCTTAAATTATGGAAATGGAGAAAAAATTATAACACAATTTTAATACGAAACTGTGATAATACAGTACGTGACTGCTATAAATTTTCCACTTTTTACTTCGCTGTCACTTAATGGAAATTCTGGGGTAAAATTAGGATATTTCGCTTCAACAGCACAATTACGTGGTCTTTGAATCACTTGACTGAGTGGCGGTGTTTAGAAAAAACTCAATTTTTATAAAAGAAAACATCAGCATTTCCTTTCTGACCTTTTCCTTTGTCGGTTGTGCTTTTATAATTTTTAAGTAACTCTCAGTTTATTGTGATTAAACGAAACAATGGAAATTTTGAATAAGGAAAAAGGTTATTTTTTTTCAATGTATTAGAAAACCGACTACTTATTGGAAATAATAAAAACAAACCACGAATTTTTGCCAGAGCTCCGTCTGAAACAAAAAAAACTATAGGAAAACAGATTTATTTAATTAAAAAGAGATCTTTTTGTGGGAGAGTTCTTAGCGGAACGGTATAATGGTGATTTAAAACCGACAGCCTTCAAGCACCGAAGTCATTGCATAATTTAGGGCAGATAAATCGGTGTACCAAGTTAATTTATTTTCTCTCATAACTATACCTTTTTGTTTTACTGCCTTTCAAGAAAACGAGAGTCAAGATTATGAATGTTAGAAGCATCTACCTACTCTGTAATATGCGACACATTTGTCTTAGTTGCGATTTCGTGTGTCGCATCGCAACTGATCTGACGCAGCCATTACTGACAGACCTATGTGTTCACGTACTCACCACTGTAAAATATAATATTTTGAAGGCCAAAGTTTACTGGTCTGGTGTAGCTCTGTTTCCTCTCCAGAATGAGATTGCCCCGCGACATTAAACCGGCCAAATGTAAATTTCGTCGTAGCTCTATCTGTTTGTTCATTGCTCGTGTGAACTTTCGGCACGTAAACGTAATTTTTGTTCAAAATAAGTTTCAATGTAAGCTACATTACGTTGGAATGCTCACCATTTTCTTGGTAATATCTTTAATTTATCACGAAACGTTGCGTGATCTCCCTCACTCAAAAACAGGAACTCTGATACACAGAGCACTTGTCTTTAAATAAATCTAAAGATTATTCCAGTTTATCATAGAGTAGACACATCCGTTGATATACAGCACAGGTTACCCAAAGCATTAATGTATAGTATTTTTCATTATAAACAACAATCAAGTACACTCACAATTTACAAAATAAATATGCTAATCCCCGTTATCCGCAAATAAATAATAAAGTTATATCGGGCAGTTTACACAAAAAAAAAGTAGGTGTAAAACGAAATAATGCTGAGTATGAATTTGATGAAAGAGAACGAGAACACCAATCGGTGTAATGCTTACGCCCACGAAATCTAAAATGTTAAAACTTTCTAGTCAATTTTCATAGGTTACAAAGGGACAAATTTGTGTTTATATAAAGAATTCGGAGCCAAGGAATTGATATTGTAGGCTTCAAAATGTGGCCTGCTGGGTGTAAGCCGGGTCCAACGCAAATTTACCTATTTTTATTATGCAGTTGCGTATTTATTATGACTGGTTTTAGTTGCATTCAAAATTTGCCGCAAGGCAGTGAAAACAAAATACATTTAGAATCTTACAACTATACTGTCTAATCAGTTTTAAGGTATTGCTACTGTACTTCAACGGTACTGTAGTTTCGGACAAACGACGTGTATTTTAGACCATGCATGTCCCTCCCCCGAGTAAATCGCTGTCCCCACTTATTTGAATAAGAATAGCCAGGTTCAAACCCCCAGAGAGGTCGACAGACGGTCGACTTCGTACACCGTCATGGACGCTATGTAATTTAGTCGGAAATGAAGTTTATTGTCTTCCCAGGAGATAGTTTAAGTAGAGCCTATTTTGTATGTGCGTGAATGGACTGAAGCCATATTCTTATTGAGGAAAAATATACAGGCTGTTTCATCGAGTATGGTAAGTATGGGGGAGTTGAAAGCTAGAGAAATTATAATTCTAGAGTTATGAAGAATGCAAATATATTGCGAGCATAGCAAAAAGTTAAGCCTGGCTATTTATTGATTATTGAGCATTGGCTCAATAAAGTTATAAAATTAAAATGAAGTAAGGAATAAAGTTAAACATTATGAACCTGAATAGTCCATTTGATAGATGGTAGATTTGCCAACATTTTTTAAGAGTTTGGTTTTATTTGATTACTAGCAAAAACGCGCGTTACTTTACCCGCGTTTTTTTTCGTATAAACTTCAGCAATGAATATAAAAAAAACTTTTTTTATTACACCTCTACGTACTAACATAAATATACTCTGAAAATGGACCAGTGGTTTACGTTTTGTGTTGTCTGTCTGTCCGTATGTCTGTCAGTCAGGACAAATATTCTTGTAATCGGTATAGATACTTTTGATTTTTTCAACACATGCAACAATAATGTTTTAAGCCCTGTGGTATTTTTATCAGTATCATCATTTTAATATAGTTCTAGCCAACCATTTTGTTAGTTTAGAAGATAGTTTTTACTACAAAAAAATTAGTTAAAAGAAAAAAAACAATACCGATTTCAACTTCTCATAGAATCTAATAATAATAATAATAATAATAGGTCATATAGCATGATTCTCGGCCTTCTTATAGATTGCTCTAGGAAGTTGGATTGAGCAAGGAAACCCTCTTGCGATTTGTTAGTCAGAACGATCACGATCGGCCCCATTGACGTTGGAATACTTGAATAACTTACTAGTTATACCGTGGCATCATTTACATAAGTTTTTGTAAGGGGTGTTTCAATGTTTGGTTTGATGTTAAGTTATGTACTACATAAGATAACTACCCTAACTGCTCGTTTCTATACAAAAATAATAAACATTTTTTATTTCAACCAGTGTTAGTTATTATTGTGCTACTTTAGATATTTTATTCGTGGACATTTCACACAACCCCATTTAGTAGTACATCTATTTTAGCAGTAGTAGAGCTCTTAGTGAAGGGCTCGTTCGGAGAAGTACTACCATCATACCTATTTCTACCGCCAAGCAGCTTGCTGTTTACCGGTTTGAAGGATGTGGGTGCTGGTGTAATTTCAGGCACACGAGGCTTAACACCTATATGCCTCAGGTTGATGGACGCAGAGTAGTGCATCGTAGAGTACGTTCATAACGAGCGTGACCTATGAGACAATGCTTTGTTATAGGTAATGGTAACCACTTAACATCAGATGGGCCATCTACTTGTTCCGTTAATGCGTGATGTGTTTATTACACACAAGCTCTGCTTAGCTTGGGGCTAGATGATGCTGTATGGATTGTCCAACATTATTATTATTATTACATTACGCGGCATGTCACGCAGCGACAATTTAATGGGTTACCGAGGCCCCGCAGTGTAACTCAAAATGACAATTCCAAACTTTGTTTATCGTATTCAAGAGTAGGACTGGTGATAATAATTAAAAACTATACATACATCATTATTATACTGTAATATAATACACAAACAGAAAGCAAATATTGTTTTTCTGGGGTTTAAACCCACAAGTTACAGCGCAGGAGGCACACAGCTGAGCACAGTTAGTATTTTTTATATGTACCTACTTTGTTTTATGAGGACCTGACTAATTTTGTAATTTTAAAAGGACTTATTGCTGGGAGCGAGCAGTTGACCCACCTAATTTTAAGTGGTAACTATCAACTATAGCAGAACATTACCTTACGGTGTACTTATGTACGTCCACCATCCTGTGGTGGTAAGCCTCATGCGCCTGTTATGTTATTTCACCGACTTTCTTCAAGCAGAAATACAGCAACACTGTTTGGCAGAAACAGGCATGGTAATAGGACAGGCTTGTCCTCAAAAATCAAAGTTTCTTTGTTAGCACTTGTATCGACGCCAGATTACCATTTTATCTAAAGATCCGTCCTACTATTTTATACGATCCGCATGAAACTCAACATAAAGCCATCAATATAAAACATGTCGTAAAAACTCAAGTGTAGGAGCATGAGTCTATGGAGCTGAGAGAAAATATAAATAAAATTTGTCTTTCGGGTCGCATATGTATTAAGTTTACGCGCATTCGTCCAAATACAATTTTAAGAAGGAAATTGCCTCCCGGTAGAACCCGAACAAAATGGAAGATGGGACATTAAATCTGGATGACAGTTATTAGGACTGCGGAGTACCACTTTCTGAGTCGCTACAAAAAATATCTTAAATTAAATGAGCTTATTTTTGTATGACAACATTTTTATGCTCGCAAAATGAGTTTCACATAGCCGTTTAACGCTCTTCGCATGAATATTTATGAAATGGCTATTTCAGTAAAACTTAATTAGGTTTTGTTTGAATTTTTAAAAGAAACTTGAAAACTACTTGGTTTTTATAAAAATGCAGGTCCTATATAAGCGTTTATTTAGATGGTGAGAACTTAATGATGAGAATTCGACTAGTACATTAGAGATGCGTAATGATAAGTCTTAAGGGACGAATTCGTGTATATTTTTTAGCTACAAGCACTTCTAAGTTCCCTGTTGGATATAACCTGGATCATAAGTAGGGTAAGTAGGGAACTTCTATGCTTATCGATTGGGCCTTTATTATTTTTGGGAAAAGCTCTTTTCCATACTCATACATAACTTTTGTAACTTTTATGTAGGTTCTCGTTTATAACTTTTAAGTATTTCTGTTGTAAAGCAGTGATGATCTCATTGCTGCGTTCCGGTTTGAAGGGTAATGGGGGGTGGTGCACATATAGGCACATTAGGCTTTTATGTATTATGTATTTGTATGCTTTTATGTATGCCTCAGGTTGATGGACGCAGGGCCATGTGTCGTCGAACAAAGTTCGTCACCTGACTATTGACAGTGTGATTTGACTAGGCACCTAGAACGAATTCTTGAGGCTAAAAAAAAAGTAGTTTTTCATTTGTTTTTCAAACGTGAGGTACGTATTTTTCTCAGATAGTAATTCAGTACAACTGAAATGAATGAATCAAAGTGAGTACACAAAAAAAAGCGCCAGATGCGAAGAGATCAAGCGCGTTTGTTCGAAAGATTAAATAACAAATAGCTACGCTTAAGAAACCGTCCTGGGCAATAACACCCTTTGCAAAAACAACAAAAATATATTTTACAAACGTCTTCCTTGTCCTCCTTGTTGTAAAAAATAAACATTGTTTTGTTTTCAATCCCCCAGCTGGAAACACACCTTAATACCCAATTGGATTCCGTAAACAGAAAGTCAAACTAAACCGAACAATTTGTTAGTATTGAGTCGTTTTGTTGTAGTTCTCCGGTGTTGCCTTCGGTTTGAAACCCGTAAAGCCAGTTTTTACCTATGAATAGGTACATAGTATTTTAAGGTCAAACTGTGTAGATATTTCCGATGTTTTTTAGCTTGTAGTTTAACAGAGATAATTTTAATAATAATTATCTACCGTGGGTCATAACTTGGGAATGTTAAAGATGATAGCACTTTCAAATAACTGAGTTGTTAGTAGCTCTGCCTTCTGCGCTGTTTTGGGTACTCGATGGAGATTGAAATCCCCGCCGTAGCCAAAATATTTCTCACCATGCTGTATTTGTGTGTTATATTAGCTAGATAACACTACTTTTTCTTTAGCAGTCAGTATTCGAATAGATGAACCAATGAACCTCACCATTGTCGCTGCGGCAGCCCTGGCAAGCAGACTTCGTTCACTGAACCAAAATGATATCATTAAAACCAGTAGCTTTAATTTACATTTCGCCCCGCGAAAATGCTTGTCGACATTAGTATAAAACTTAATTTCTCCGAAGAAAGGAAACAGATGCCGTCAAACATAATGTAATTATGTCTGTATGTATTTAAGGGAACACTTCGCCCTCCATGGAACAATCGCAGCTGAAAAGAGGCAAGCCAGCTCATTCTACCTATTCAACTGAGTCTTCTATCTTTGTAGTACGAATATGAATAATTTATTTGTTTATTTACTTGGAAAAAAAACAGATGGAGTTGGATGGAACAAAACTAGATAAACAACAACCAAAATAAACAAATTTTCAAGTATGTAAATATCTGAATATACAAAACCACAGATAAGATACTATACTACCAAAACTAAAAATGTTGATAGTGAGAGAAACAAATGACGTCGAAAAGTAAGACTTGCCTCGCAGGTCACGGTCGTTAGGAACGTGTCCTACGATGCTATGCTCTGCGTCCATCAACCTGAGGCATACTAAGATAATGCCCGTCAATCTGGAACACAGCAAGCTGCTTGGCGGTAAAAATAGGTATGGTCGTAGTAGTTCCTCGGCCGAGCCCATCCATAATACCTACCTAGATAACCATTTTCTTTACTTGAACTAGCTTCTCTTTTCTAGCTATGCAGCTAATAAGGCCAATTCTTGCCGTTTTCATATTTGCACGAATTACGTTATGCTTATTGCTTATAGCTCCGTTCGCCAGGAATGTTCAAATTGACGCAGAATAGTACTCAGGCCAAGGGTTATTGTTTTGGCTATATTCAAATATTTAAACTCATTTGGACGTTTAATTGAACCTTTGAATCGATAGTTTACTGGCCTGTTAATAACACGGACAATTACCGGATGAAAGCTTGGAAAATAGTGAAATATTAGTTGTAAAAACATTTTAATTAAAACTTTATACTGATCATGTTTATAAGCTATCCAGAATCCACTTGGCATACAGTGGTTCACGAAAATATATTTCTACTTGAGGCCCGCTTCTCATCTTAAACTTTCATCATATTTTTGCACTTTTCGGGATAATGTTTTCAATTAATCGTGACTCGCGACGTTCCAACACCCCGAAACGAGCTGACATCACCCCCTTAACGTGGCATATCTGTGTAATAATTACATTACATTTCCCTTCCTGACATCTGTGTCGTTGATTGTCGTTCATATAATTGCCCGTTGTGATTTGTCTCCCCTTCTCCACCAAAATAAGCTGTGCGTCGTGCGAGACTTCGCACCATCATTTCATTTCTTTCGCTTTACTACACGTCAAACTCGACACTTTCTTATTTATTGCATAAAAAAGGCGTTGACGACATTGTTGTGTAACCTACATCGCGTTCGAGAATAAAAGAAGCAGGCGATTTTAATTCTCCCAAGTGGTATAAGTACCCATACCCTTCAGAATGAGATCTTTTGATACAGTATCCAGTCTCTTGACTGGATGTCTATGGGAATTTCTCTGAGGATGTCAAATGAGTGTATCAGAGGTATAGCCAAATATTATTAATAGCACATTCCATGACAGGTTGTAAGCCCACCGTTGCTGCTTAGTATGACATAGTAAATGCAAAGTTAGTTAGTATATTTTTCAGTGAAAAATAAACTAAGTTTTCTAAAAAACCCCGACTGGTGTACAGTGAAAACATTGCCCTAGTAGTATGTAATCTATGAGCTCTTTGATTCGTATACGAGCTTTACAAAACAAGTTTATTACTAGCTAAAGAAAAGGTTTCTCATTTCCGTCTCGAACATGATATCGGCGATACAAACATTTTGTTTACGCTTCTGTTTCGTTGTGAACTTTGAATTTACTAAGAGGTTTTAAATCTGAAATCTACACTGTACAGTTGTTTGTTTTAGTCGTATCTTGTGATCGTGTTGATTTTAAAAGTTGTAAAACATGTTTATTAATAGATAGTTTTGATAAAATTATGTTTATTATTACTATGATTGGCAAAGTAAAAAATAGGCCTTTTCGTCTATCATAGATGATATATACAGCGTCAAAGGCAATTTTCATGCACTCTATTCACGGGATATTCTCGAGGTGCTGTAGTACCTAGGACTTTAGATAAAATAAGTAGGTGTGTAAAAATTGTGTTTAAAATAGAAATTTTCGCTACATTGCTATTTTTACGTACGAGTGTGACAAACTGACAAAATCGATGACCCGCTTGTGTAAAGATACTTCGCATTGTCTCTTCGACTTTCTACTGTAGGAAGCCGATTGCCGAGAAATTGGAATTATTCGGAACGGTCCATAACTGCTTTTTACAGAGAGTGATGCGTAGGCTGTTACCAAGCTGTGCCAGACATCACTATCGACCACTTTTATTAATAAATTAATTTAGAGAATGTCACTATGAATGGTTTAAGCCGTCTTTGTTCATTGATATCCAGCAACTTTACTGCACTATATTACATTACTAGCAGCCAACCGCGGCTTCACACGCGTAGTCGGTGTAACTTTATTAACATAAATATTTAGGCACTTTGTAATGGCAAAAATTTCTCTACGCTCTTTTGGGATTTTCATTTTCCTGTACATTTTTTGAGGTAAATGCAATCTAAAAAGTAGTTCCATTTACTGGTAACAAGCTATATATAATCTGAGTTACATCCAAATCGATCTAGTACTTAGAGTGTGAATGGGCTACAAATATCTAAACATCTAAACTTCAATTATCATTATATTACGATTACCGCCGCAAAACTCCACTAGAATGACTCATCTTTCTTTCCTCATTGTTTTTCTTTTGCTTTTGTTGCATTTGATCGATCCAGCAATGGTGTGACAATGCACTGTTTTCTAGTTTACGATCGCCACACAACCGCACTTGCAAAGTTTTTATAAGCAATATTTGAATTCGTTAATGGGTACAAATTGCTAATTCAGAAAGCTATGTTGGTCATAGACTGCCTACTCTAAACTAGAGAACAAAGCGAAACTTAAGCAAGGCTTACAACTTATTCAGGCGTTGTAAAAGGTCAAGGAAAGCTCGCGAGACTAATGCCAGTTGCATTGTTCCGTACTACCAAAAGCCTTATGTATTGTTTGTACTTATTTTAACTGCATCTAAAATAACTCCTTAGCACCTGGTAGCTTATTCAAAGTCGTTCTACTTGGAAATATATAGGGGAGGCCTATGTCGAAATGTGGAATTCTTCAGATTGATGGTGATGGCCATAACAAAATATTACCTCGCATATTTTATTCGCTTCGTTTAGCATGCGTCTGGCTGCGGTCTCCGTGACAAATGCTCTTCGTCCGAATTCCACTTCTTGCTAGAAAAACTTTGGCACAAGAATTGGGTACAAAAAATACAAAAGAATTTTTATTTTCCAGAAACAGCTAGCTTAGGTTCCGTTAATCCAATTATGCAATTAGATTAGACCATCGACAGAACGTTCGGTAATTTATTTGTAATTAAAGTTTTATATTTTTTATATAAAATTTGAAAAAGGATTAATTTTTTACTGACGAATTTAGATCACTTTTTCTAGAAAAACCTTTTCCAGATTGTTGTTGGGTTGGGTTATTTACTACAGCTTAAAGTTTCACATTTCACAAAAATATACCATATGCATATAAAAAATTACGAAGTTAAATAGACATATTGCTAAAACCGGACTTGCGCTTAATACATAAATGTTAAATCCTTACTACTATTTGCCATAGATTTTTTAAAGTTTGGTTATTTCATTTTTCCATTTGGTGCTCTAAAAATGGAAGTTTATTGTCTGAGCACTAATTGTTTTAGAAAAAAAATAATAACAATTTTACCGTAAAACCATAAACGATGCTTGTAAATTCGCTCCTGCCGCGATTATCGAAATGGCCTTTAAATTTCTGTAATCAGAGCAAAAATCTATTATGAAACCCCGTTGGAATAATTTTATAACTTTAGGTAAATATGTAGGCAGATTATATGCTGTTGTATGCGGGAAGAGAAAAATATAAATATCAAAAATAAATAATGGTAATAGAAAGAAAATATATACATTTGACATACACATATAGAACATAGTACGGATTTAAAAACAAATAATATGTAGTAGGAAAGCTAGATAGGGGAAAGAATAAACTTATAACTAACAAAACAGAAGGTAGGTAACCTAGCACGCCTATATAGTTGCACCGCCAAGCCACGCCACGCCACGCCTTCTATCAAAGGGCGCCTATGCCAATATCTACAGCAAAATAATTAGATCCAATGTCTGCACAGATCGAGTTCGAATCAAAGCTGATTACAATTCCGCATGGCTGCCAATGGTTAGCACGTAAATCCGATGTGGATAAATATTTGCACGACAGGTTGTAAACCGAACGTGCCCCGGACAGTTAATAGCCAGAACAGTTACCAGAATGTTTGAATTTCATTATTTCTAGTCGCGTTTACATTTCAATGATCAAAAAAACATTCAAGGAAAAAAAACAAACTAAGTTCTTATGAGACATCCGCATAGGTAACTATTTGTTACAGTGTGTGCAAAAATTAAATAGCTTCACGATTTTAATCCCCAGGCTCGGTAGATATTCTCACATCTTTTAGTATCAAGTCCTTCGAGATACTTTGACTTGACGATGTTTAATTGGGGTAGTCAGAGGTATATCCAAACACTACATTTGGTACTTACCACATTTTACAGTAGTTGATATTCCATACGTGACAGGTTGCAAGACCATCGCCGCTGCTAGAACGCTAACTGGTTTCCTCGTGATGTTTCCCTTCACCGTTTGAGTGAGAGCATAAAAAAAACTTCAAAAAAAAAGATAAGATAAACAAAACTTCATACTTTATTCATAGAAAACCCTATGTTTAATTTACCTAACTGCTAAAGCTATATAGGTATTTTATAGGTTGTGGCCACCTACCTGATAAAGGCTCATAGTATAGGCTATTATCAAATTTGAATAGGTTCGATACCCTACTTATAGGTACAGAATGTATTGAAATTATTATTAAGGTAAACAAATGTACTATTATTTTGAGTGACAGAAAAGTTAAGTACCTCAATAAAATGTGGAGCTTTTTTATTCATCATAAAAAGTGATTTTTTTTCTCAAACACGGCTCAAGAAAAGTATCTAAAGTGTGATGGTGAGTTTGCAGATAAAATAGCTGAAACTCTAAAAAAAACATACGATTTTGTAATAATTTCGATCATTAAATACGTGTAGGTACCCTTCAAACTTGATTGACACTCGCATTGTCCGTTTAATGTTGCCTGCTTGCAACTCACGTTTGTCAGCCGTGTGACACAAGCCTATAGAAACGCTTCGGAACTGCAAATAATTGAATGTTTGATTTAGCTACAGGAATCAATGATTGCTACTTTCCTCAAATCTAGATTGCAATGCCGAGTATTTTTACCATGCATAAATAGCTGTTTTGATTTTTATTTATAAGCACATTTTAATCACTGTTTGCTAGAAGAAACGTTCTTCTACAACAGTTTTAAAGCATCAAATTAAGAATTCCAAGTCGAAACAAATTTTTGAAAAGCCAACGGCGTAATTTTAATCAGGTAAGAACTACAAAGTTATGTCTAAATCGGCCCTCAAAGGTTATTTGCCAAGAGATTTGATGTTTCATGTGCACAGTCGTGAGTATTCTTTCTTTTCTATATTTAACAACAAAGCAAGAGAATTAAAAAACTTGTCACATTGTGTCCCTTCCTAATTTTAACACAGTAAGAAATATCTGTAACTGTATAATAAATGTATAATGAAATATATTCACCATACCTACCTACATTTTGCTATGCAACGGAAGCCTATCTCCGACGCTCGTTCGTACACCTATCTATCTTTAGAAATATTTACTAATTGACTTACATACCTTAGGTATATAATATGAAATGAAGAAAAGAAAAAAGAAATAGCATCACGCATGGCATTCCCAAGCATGGTAGATATCCTCTCAGATTTCTTAGTACCTACCTACTCGAGATTCTTCGAGAATGTCTAAGGGGGTAGTCAGAGGTACGTCCGGATATACCTTTTGGTAATATGCCCACATTTTGCAGTACATGGGATTCCATACGTAACAGGTTTCAAGCCCATCGCCGTTGCAGGAATACTAACTGATGTTTTTCTAAAAAACACTGTGTAAAATATATAAAAATCTGTCAAAAAATAAACCATGTTTAAGCTATTGCCATCTCTCATCAATTGGTAGTAACAAACAGTGACAGGACTCGTTTCAAACGATATTTAAATTGTTAGTTATAGGGTAAGTGTTTAGCAGTAGTTTTAAGTCAACATTTGGCAGAAGTCCGTAGCGAAGTACTTTTGTCACTATTTTCATTATTTTGCGCAGAGTGTGCGCGGCATACAGGAACCACAAGCGCAATTACATGAATTTTAATCTCTCGCCCCTGCTAAGCGATTTTTGAGGAATTTCATTACTGGGGAACTCTACCTAGACGTCGGAATTTAAACAAAACACAAGTTTTCTTTCCAACTTCTGTTATTATATCTCAATGCAAGATGAAAGTTACAAAGAACTTCAAAGAAGCACATTTTATTATTGTTTATATAATTATCTTTTGGGTTGTTTCAGTTAACGGATATATTCACGAAATTCATTTTAACTATCTCCTTTGGGATAATTATGATTGTGTAAAAACCACAAGAAGAAGTATTATTGGACTTTTACCCACAAAGAGTTTCAGATAATTATAATGAAAATTGTTTTATTTATTGATATTGGTAGGCCAGTCTCCGTTGTTACGTAACTCGTAACAGTTTTGCAACAAGCCAAAAGTGCAATCTATGTCTTTATTATTATTTTTTTTGTTATTAACCTAAAGAAAATGGGGGAGACCTTTGTCCCACTGCTGGACAAAAGTCTCCCACATTTCCTTCCACTGCTTTTTGTCTTCCGCCGCTCTCCACCAGGTTTTGGTGAAGACTTATTACTTTATTAAATAAAAATACTTTGGCTTTGAAGTTTTAAGTGTCTGTTTTCTGATAAGCTTACATATCCCTTAAGTCTACGGAGAGATGTAGGATCTCTCTGTGTGCTCTACCGTCTATACAATGGGGAGTGTTCCGAGGAGTTGTTTAATTTGGTGCCCGCGGCCGAATTCCACAATCGCACTACGCGCCGCAAAATCAAGTTCCATCCGCACCACCTGGATGGCTGGTTTTCCACAACTACTCGTTTTTTACGGTCTTTTTTACCGCGCACGAGTAAGTTGTGGAATGACCTGCCATCTTCGGTCTTCCCGCAGAGCTACAACTTGAAATTCTTTAAGAAACGGGTTAATCTTCTCCTTAAAGGTCGGCAGCGCATCGGCATCGCCTCTGGTGTTGCAGGTGTCCATGGGCGACGGTGACCACTTTCCATCAGGTGGCCCGTCTGCTCGTCTGCCTGCTATGGCATAAAAAAAAAAAAAAAAAAAAAAAAAACATACAAGTGGAATCTATTGCGACAACTTTTGTCCCTAGGTACTTGGAATGCGGCAGCAACAGCTTCGTGACTGAGCTTCGAATTATTATGCGTAATACGCGGCGCATTTGCGGAGTTGGAATATTTAGAGCGGAAAAAATAGCGCAAAAACTTATATTATATTACTGTAAGATTAGCTGGGACCTTTGAAGTTCCTGCTCAACATCAACATCGTCCATGTATAAATATGCATATTTGTTTTTGTCAGAAATGTATAAACAATTTATTCATATGCTCCTAAAACACTTAAATTATCTGAATAGGAATTATGAATACACGTCTTAAAAATCCCACGGTAGGTCTCTTAGGAAAAAATAATTAGTAAATTTACTGCCTGAAATTCTGGTTAACTCCCGTTATCTATAAGCTATAATTTAGCAACATTTTATTTGAAACTCACTTAATTTGGGATCAATTCATCACTTGCGGCTTATAATGAAACAGCCGCAGCGAATTCCGCAGTGGTCCAAAGTAATTTGCAGTACAGTACGGGAATTTACAGCGTTTTTATTGTAAAACTCATTTAAAATGAGTATAAAAACCAGCAATAAAATCTTAAAGTGGACTGCTTTATTTCGATTGATTGTATGAATTGGTATTATTCTGAAACAGAGTTACTGGTAAATGAGTAATAACTTTACTCACTACAGAATATTCAAATTATTATTCATTTATTTGAAAGGATTTACGCAACGTACGAAATAATATTTTATTTTTGGTCTAGTAGTAATAGATTTTAGCTAGTTCATCAAGTTAGTCTCGCTAGAACGGTTTGTGTTGAGATAAACTTGTATTACAAACAGCCTTGGGTTCATGAAAAATACCACAAGTGACACATCTAGCGAACATTTTTAAGTCAACTATGGACCAACTATAACATTTAAACACAAGTCTAGGTAAAACAAATGACCAACAGTGCTAAAATACGTCTAAAGTGAACGACGGCTGTCGATGAAGTGTCCACAGAGTACCACATGGTGTGACCATTTTATACCACGTCGCTCGGCTCAGCCCGGGTTGCAGGTAGAGTCTCTAACACGGCCTCTCCTGACCGCGAGGCGCCCTCGACCGCTTGACTTGCGATAGACACCTCGGAATCTAGGAGGTCATGAGCAGGTTGATAGCTGCCTGCAAAAGAACACTTCGTTACTAAACTGAAAACAAACCCGTTGAAGAGCTAAGTCCGTTAAACATTACGATCGTAAGCGTGCACTCAAACGATCGCAAGCAAAACAGATTTCACTCAATATGCAATTTGATTTATTTAAACGACAGTGTGCACAAACAACAAACTCCGGATCTTCGTTGTTGTGCCGCATAACAAAAGCATTAGGTATTTAACTGCAATTGCTATGCCCCGCGATGGAAGCTCCCAGTTCGCTAATCGCGTCTCCTTGACCACAGACTAAGCACCAAGTTCGCGTACTATGGCCACCTACTCACATAACAATGGCATCAGGCTTGTTGATGCTATCGCTATGCCCCACGGTACAAGCACCCAGTTCGCTTACCGCGTCGACACATAATTATGATCATAGCCTATGCACCCAGTTCGCCGGCGATGGTCACCGTGACATACTACATCAACATGTAAAATACATCACCAGGGCACACGCCCCCAGTTCGCAGCGAAAAACAGGCCAAAATATATGTCAATGTCCACGCACGTCAGCTTTCAAACGATACTCGTCAGTACCCAACGATAGGTATCTATTCACAAACATACAGTAAGACGTGCAGAAACACGCGCAGTAGCACGTAGCAAAGCGTCATTGAGCACGCGCAGCAGCACAAAGGTGTGCATGAGCCCGCGTCACACCATACGAACATCACCACAGTTTCGTTGCTAGACATTAACTCTTTCACAAACGCTTCGACTTGATACTTGCTCGGCTTACCTGACCATTACTGATCGTTTGACCTACGTAATGTCAATCGGTAAACAAGTAGGCAGAACACTTCAGCAAAAGATCAAATATTTTCGACCGTTGATGATGCTGATTGCATCTATATTTTTTCAGCCAGGTATTTCGTTCAAAACTGACTACTGACTTAGTAGGTACAACACTTAGCATTAGCACTAGACTGTATTAAACAACAAAGCAGAAAGAAGACGCTGCCTGTACACAAAACTGCACTTGGGAGTAGCTACGACTAGCAATGTGCCATGCGGCTCGCTCGACAGAGCCAATGTCAGTAACGTAAAGAAAAGACACAATGGTTTTGGCGCCGTCTATACTGCGCACTCCAAGTAGCAACCCGCATTGTCTGCACTCGCGCTACAACGACTTCGTCAGCGATCTAGAACTAGTCGATATGTACGAAGCCAACTAAAAGTTTTGACGAGTGAGGTTATTACGCGAACTATCACAATACCCACGTGAACTATGCGTAGGTAATTGAACGCCTAGGGACTTAACAATTTGTCTCGATGATCGATCGAATGATTCTGTCTTCAAGAAGGTATCGACGAATTTCCGTGCAAAACGGCACTCACAAAATCTACTCCTTCTACCATCGTCAAATGTTTCTCGAGTACCTACCTAGGTAGGTATATCACGAGCTTTGAAGAAAATCACGTCCTTTGTATTGAACATAACCCTATCCGACACTATTATTTTTACCAGAAAGTAAAATGAGACTTACCCACCAAACTACACAAATTATTTTTGACACAAACAACATTTGCTCAAAGTGCACGACAAAAACAGACAAAAATCAGAAGGCAAAACGGTCATAGGAACACGTGTGATCCCACGGCCTGATATTACAAACAGCCTTGGGTTCATGAAAAATACCACAAGTGACACATCTAGCGAACATTTTTAAGTCAACTATGGACCAACTATAACATTTAAACACAAGTCTAGGTAAAACAAATGACCAACAGTGCTAAAATACGTCTAAAGTGAACGACGGCTGTCGATGAAGTGTCCACAGAGTACCACATGGTGTGACCATTTTATACCACGTCGCTCGGCTCAGCCCGGGTTGCAGGTAGAGTCTCTAACACTTGGATAACTATCTCAAAAATGGTGACTCGTAGAAAAAAAAGTATTGATATGTTTTTTGTAGATAATTTAGTGATCTTCAATTTTTGTCTGCAGTATTTTATGATAAAACTTACCGTTTTTGTGAAAATCACAAAAAACTATTTTTTTTGACCTTTGACCTTCAAATTTTATTTTTAATCATATTTTAAACAATTATACTGATTTTCAGCTTGGTGGGAATTTATGTAGCTTTACTCTTATTTTTTGGTCTTATTTGACCGGACTATTTACTGCTAGACAAAATATCTTCCACCAAAAATCCTCCACTTATACCGGTGCTTAGCGATCCAACCAATAACTTGATCGAAGTATATTTAAAAACTAAAGTTAAAGCTTAAAAACTAAAGTTTTTCTACTTGGTGTTTAATTCATGTCCAGTTTAACTGGTATGTAGGTATTCATCATTTACTAAGAAATGGTACGGTAAACTCAGTTAAAGAGATAGTTCAGGAATGCGACAGTGTACTGACTAGCAATGACGGCATGATAATGTTTAAGTGATTAGCGATACACTGATCTTTGATTAAAATACGTATGAAACATGCATGAGCAAATAATCGTGTTGAATGTTCTGACCAGGTAGATTTGTAATGCGTTTACTTATATTGTCATCCGTTATGAGAACTTTAGTTATTCTTTCCTATGCCTATGCCAGGCTTTAAGCTCACGCAAGTCACGCTTCACGATATTCTCCTAGCGATCCCAATGGGCGACCCAAAATTCATCAGCCAGTGAGGATTCCGAAGTAATCTACTAACAAAAAGTCCTACAAAACGCTACCTTTGAGAAGATATACTCTCTGTGCAGATACAATTATTGAAATACTATTTAAAAACTTACTTTGTGGAAACACGTTCGAGTTCGCCTGAAGATTCGCGCAACCGATAATCGCATGCATATTCTCGTCCCAAAAACTCCTTGTCAAATCAGTGCATTATTAAATAAAATAATTGCAGTCAAGATCCAACTACCTACTTGATAATCATTCATAATAAAACAACCTGCAATAATAAGACAAAAGTTATCCAGAATCTGACCTTGGTTCTGTTTTGACTGTCAAATACGTACGAGACAAGAGTTATTAGGTCGTCGAGTTGAATAATGACGGAAACAATAAAAATATTTACATTGAACGGTCTGCATACAAAAACACTTGCTATTTGACCTTGCTCTAAGACTAGTAGCGTTATTAACTCTGTGGTATTTATAGGGTTCCGTGCCCAAAGGGTAAAACGGGACCCTATTACTAAGACTCTGATGCTGTCTGTCAATCATGAACAACTAATAAATGTACTCAGTCAGCTCAGTCTATACATACCTTGGAGCAGTAAAGTATGCAAAATGAAATACGTCCAATGCGGTGCTGCAATTATTTTAGATTCATTATTCGCACAAGGAATTATCGAGTTCTGCTAAATCTTCCGGATAAAGTTGAAGCCGAAGTTGAACTAAGAGTATTTGTAAAGTCCTGCAAGTGAAACTTTGCAAAAATTAAACTTTTGAAAGTACGGAATCAAAGCCAGGAGCGGTCGGCGTTCGGCCGGCGTTCATTTGAATTACGTCTCTCTCAGCCTTTTGTAGTCGACTTCATTTAGCGAACTTAAAGGAGACTCTTTTATTTTGCCCGGCAAAGAACTTAAGAGGTGCATTGTTGAATCCGTAACAAATTGCACAACGTGATTATGTTAAGAACTCTGGCTTCGGGCAAAGGTGCAGCTTAGATTGGAATTTAACAGTTATCTCTTTGCCATTTGCAATGAATTTTAATTCAATCGCCACTGGACTCAGCGAAAGAATTGTTTAATTAAACTTTTTGTGGAGGTACTTTAGTAACTTATTTTAATTACGTAAATTCGTATTTTATAACGCAAAATAAATAAATAAATTTTACAATAATCCTTATTTCTTTAACGTTTTTTAAAAGAAACAACGTTTGGAAAACTTAGTCGCGGTTGTGTACATTTTTGGTCGCCAATATAGCGTTACATATGACTGTACACTTACGGTGCGTGTTTTCGTTGCAGTGTATTCTTTTAAAAACTTCGAGACCAACGAAGCATGAAGTGCAAGCAAGTATAAGTTGAATGACATTGTTGTTGACATTATTTTTATTCCTGTATAAAGTTCGCCTGCAGGCTCCTGTAAACATGGTTCCACGGCAACAAGTGTGAGCAAACACCTCGCCTTCCTTTACATGCTTGCTAAAATATATTTTTTAAACTTTGCCTGATACTTCCCAACAATGTGTCTTTGTTACGCTTTAGAAATACGATTTATTAAACATGAAAAGGAGTGACACCGTTTAGAAAAACAATGTTTTCCCTGGTTTTTTTTTTCAGAATAAATTCTTAATATAATGCTGTGCGCAGTTTTGTTTTAATGAATCTGGATAGGTTCAGTGCCCATATTAATTGAAACCCTTTTATTGTTTGCTATACAAATTAAACAAGCTCACAGTTTCCATCCCAGGCACGGTAGGTCTCCTTACATCTCTTGGTGTTTTTCCTTTTACTTTCAGATTATTACAAGGGTACTGAGAGGCACGGCTAACATAATTTTGGCATATGGCAAAAAAATATATTATTATATTATATCTATATAATATTGGTTTATTTAGTTAGTATATCACTATTTAAGAATTTATTTATGTTGCAGTAGTTTATTCCATACCTTTCGGGTTTAAAAGTTAAAAATGTAGAAACTCAAAAATAGACCGGGGATCGTTAAAATTGAAACCAATTAGTTGCATAAGGCTAATTTATATTAAAGTATTCGAAATTAATGAGTTCATGTTTGTTCACACATAACATGTTTTAGTACTTTCAAAATTTTATTATTAGTCATAAAACATAATAAATCGTTAATAAGTTTCTCATTGATTTATTTTAGCAGGAAATTACATGCGCGTTTTCTTTTAGACTACCTTTTTTATTTTCAAACTCTCCGTCATACTTTGATTAAAACATCCAGTGACAAAGTAAAATCTCATTATGCATTTAAATACCCTATTTCTTTCCCGAGGATTCTGTTCGTACGTGTACGTAGAACATTAGGCTCAAAAAAGGGTACGAAGGGAGAGAGAGTCACGAAGTTCGCCTGAGGCAATTTTGTACCAAATGTCGTGTGGTACGTGCCGAACAAATAAAGAGGATAGGATACGCCCAGGAACGTTTGGCCTACTGTACCTACCTACAATATATTTTATAACAACTATAAACATAGCTACAATGCAGGTTGATGGACGCCGAGCAGTCATCGTAGGACATCTTTACTATGCTGTGTTATGATTGATGGTTACCGCTTATCATCAAGCAGGCCATGTACTGGTTCCTTCAGAGAGTAGAATTAAAAAAGGTCAAAGCTGGCTCTTATAAATAATTATAAGTTTTTTTTTATTTACCGAAATAGAACAAATCTTTTAAAATGTATAAATAACTAGCTCTCGCCCGCGGTTTGTTTGCAACCTGGCGGTATTTGTCCACTATTTATTATAGGCGCTTTTCCTCCTAGGCTCTTTCATTCCATTTCAATTATTTATTCGGGATAAAACTTATTTCAAACAACTCGGAGTAAATATTACCTATATTTACTCTGAGTTTGATCAGAATCCTTTCAGTATAGTCTTAAAAAACAGCCCCGGCAAAGCGTTATACTGTTTTAGTTTTCTTGGATATTTTATTTAGTTATTTTGCAAGCTGTATAAATACCAACTCAGTGCCAACCACATTTTGTAAAATAGCTAAAATAGTGATTACCTACGGGATTAACTAAATAGACCTCACAAAAAACACCACAGAAGTACGAACACAAAAAAGGTTGAGTAGTTAGATTATCCTACTTGAAATTGATATAACGTGCACTAAAACATTCTATATTGTATAACTGTCTCGGATAAAGTTTCTCCCGAGCTTTTGTTCGATAAAATTTTTAAAAGCAGGTATCTTGAAGGATGAAAGTATTTCAAAATTTTTGCAAGTTTCCCGACTTCGGCCACTGTTTTATACATTTATCGACTTTCTACGACATTTTGGGGACAACTTGCTATAAAATTGGCGTACCCCAAGATAGTATCCTCTCAAATAAAACTTCTGAAACTACTTGTGGAATATCATTCTGGTTTCAATCGGTATAAGTGGATAATACAATAGTTTTTGAGTTTGGTGTTGTTAGGTATTTGCGTTTATGTAAGGTATCTCTGGTTTTATACTTGGAATAAAACAACCTTGAAATAAATTGACTGAACATAAATAATAAAATAAAAAACTATACTGTATCGCTTATTTTGTAGAGTGCAAAAAGCCACTTCCCCTAACAATTCGCCCTTTAGTTAATTTTTCTAAGTGCGAATCTATTTTTCACCCCTGGCCGCCTTCTATGCGAAACACCCCGAAGATTTACGCTCTCGACGCGAGCAATAAGCGGGCCTACCTATATCTAGAGCAGGCTGTTCGGTATTTTAAAAAGGTACGTCTGAATCCGGTGAAAAATTGCTTCCCGTCTGCCCCGGCCCAGAAGCCATATATTACAGCCATCGTCTCGATTGAACGGAGCATGAAGATGGGGACAGATAACTTTATAACGAAGTGTTTATCGCGTCACTGAAGTAATATCATGGTAAACAATAATAAATGAACGTAATTATTCAAAGGCACAAACTGAAATTGTTTTTAATATTGTTTAAACTTGAAGGCATTAGCAAAACAGTAGGTATTAAACGAGAATTTTGAACATTTTGAACGAAGAAAAACTTAGGAACATTGAACAACGATATGAATACTCAGAACTTCTTACTAAAGGATAACTTCTTGATAAAATAAAAAAATTGCGTCGTTTTAGCAGTGAGGTTAGCATAACATCACCTTGGACGTATCTAGTAAGCAAATTTTATGGACTAAGTAAACAAGTCATAATTCATTAAGCATGGACATCCATTACAGAGTGGACAGTAAAAATTTGGAGTCCGCAAGATCGTAAAACGCGTTAGCACGTAGTTTACCCTCACACACCACCGCATCTCTGCCCTCGTGTGCTCTCAATACGTCTATTGGTATGGTCTATGGGAAGACTACATCGTCTTTATGTAATGTGACTATCAAATCCAATGACTAGATACTGCTAAGGCCTAATGTTTTATACCAATTATCTTATCTGACTGACATATAGACAACGCATAGCCTAAAGCACTAGTCGTAGAGACTTTAAATTTATATTAATCTTGATGTGTAAACCGAAATTCAACCCCTGAACGGGTACAGCGGGGGTTTTTAGGAAATAACTTCACACGGTCGAACTCGCACGCATTTTGCTTGTATTGTGGAATTAAATAAGTAGCAAGAGCCATCAAATTACGGTATAGGGTGGTCCTTACTTAACAAATACTTTGTGGTTTAGACTAGAATCAAGTTTGCTAAAAAGTCAATATTCAGATCACTTTATAAAAAAAAGAAAATACAAACGCGTGCATTTTCTTCCAATACGTGCTTGAAAGGTGATTCTTTGGGTAGGTATGCTAGTTTTATTTTGTTTTGCCCAGACACTATCACGTCGCTAGTCTCGCTGTCTTTAAGCACATTCATAGCGTTTTGTATTCA
This sequence comes from Electrophaes corylata, assembly GCA_947095575.1. NCBI lineage: Eukaryota > Metazoa > Arthropoda > Insecta > Lepidoptera > Geometridae > Electrophaes > Electrophaes corylata. The sequence goes on along the minus strand of OX352711.1, from coordinate 7,065,230 downwards.
CCGTAAAGTAAGTTTAACTTGCATATGCAGACAAACTAGTAATTGTGAAGCGTTTAGCGCTTTGCTGCGAAGAAGTAGGTTTGCGATATTTGCAGAGGAATGCCGTCATCGAATGCCGGCAAGCTGGCCACACCTCGGGTAACGAGGCCAGCAAACCGCACCGCGCAGCATCCTTGAAAGGCCACATTCCGACACCGAACTTTGTTTATCAACTAAAACCTGCCACTTTCTGCTATTGTACATAAAGTTATGAATGACATTATATTTTCACCACTAAGGAACGGCTGTACCTAATTTCGTAACTTCATTTTTTGTCAAATAAGTCATGGTTTTCAATTTACATAGCAAATAAGGAATCGGTTCATTACAATTTTGTTATACCTCTATTCTGAGTTATTACGCATACCTATCGAAGTCTTTCTCAATGAGTTGAATGCTTATTCCAATGACATAACAATTTTATTATACCGTCTAACCCAAAATGTCTTCCTTGTTTCAGAACATCCTGGATAAATTCAATCCCGGTGCCCGACAAATGATAACGGCTGGAAAGGCTTATTTGAAGGCTTTGCATGGTGAGTAATGCATTCCATTGATAAGGAATCTTTCCACAAAATGTATGCCAAAACCATTTACAAAACAAAGATACGATATTCAAAGACAACAATATAAGAGAGAAAAGTAATAAAGGCACTGTTTATGAGCGCGTCTAGACGTAAATATGAGATGAAATGCAATATGCATTGTAAGAGGTTTCATAATAATTATAATAGAAAAGTGAAATCCCCAAGGCGGGACTCGAATAAATCAGAATGATGTGAATCCAGTGGAACGTATACAATTAATTTATGTAGTGTAAGCCAAATAGGCGCATCTATATGCAAAACCTCAGTGTTCCGCGCTTGCTTGGCTGCGGAAACTGGGGCGTAGTTTGTGCCAAATTGTCTCTGTTGGCTTATCTAGAGTATTATAGCCCGCGCTATAGTAGCAATAAACTTGAGCATTGTGCACGATGTATGGCTCTTAGCGAGTTCCTACTTTATTTTCAGGATACTTTGGGGCTAATTTCGTTTTATTGCGCCACAAAAATTAACCTTATTACGAGAGACTTTTATACCTACGTATGTTTAAATTATCTCCTCAATAAAACTGGCTCAAATTGGAGTGACAGCTACAGAGGGTCTAGCATAAACAAATTTTAAGTTGATAGCGTAAGCGTATTATGTTGATATTTGAATTACATTGCGCGGTATTGGTAATTCAACTGCAGAGTGTTGATTAGCTGTCGCGCAGTGTAACACGAACGTTGGTAGATATTATGCTAACTTCACCTCACACTGAGACTTAGAATTCTGTTCTCATTGGGTAGTGTATTTCTTGAGTTTTAAATTAGATCTTAGAATTTTATTCTATTACTGAATCCTGGACCTGTTGACTTTGAATCGTATCTTTACTTTGGAATCAGTTTAATATTCCTAAATGAGAATCGATTTCACTATCTAAATCGGCTCTTAAGATAAAATAAACGGCACATAAAGATTATTGAGTTTTTTCAACCTGAATATTTGGAATAAATTACTAAACATGGCAAGCATTCTCATAAATGGAAATAATTTAAGCACAGCCCTTTATGGAAACCCTCAGAATGTTTTAAGTGTGCATAATCAACCTCTGCCCTAAAATCCTGGCTAAGTTAGGTAAGTTACCATACCAAGTTTAGTTCAAGTAACTGAGATAGTTTGCCTTACTTAATTTAGTGTTTGTGTATGTACAAATATAGGTGTATGGGCTTATAAAAGCACAATAATAGATTAGTTAAATTAAGTTTTGTATTTTTGGGGGAAGCCTACGCCAAAAAAAGCGATTCCTACCGAAGGTAAAAGTGATTAACCACTTGTTTTGTAAATATTATAGTATAGTTTTTTTTTAAATTAGTAAGCAAGTAGTTTGTAAGCTATATAGCATGTGTTATTAGGCTTTTTTATTTTTAGTTATTTTATTTATGCATCACCTAAATCTCTGTGGAGCCAAGCATATTTGCTTGGGTCACGACTGAAAGCTTTTGACATCACGTCCAAAAATAAAAAAAGATCTGAAATGTAGATATATACTTCTTGGCCTTTGAGCAAAGGTACATTAAAACTAACTTGATAAAAGCTACACCAGATAGATAACTATGTGACTACCTATGTACCTACTAACTATGTGTAACTGACTGTATAATCAGCGACAGGTTGTTGAACAGAATCAGGTTTTCTATTCACCAAAGTTACGGTTCTTTATCAGAGAAAATTATCATTATGTAACTGAAGTAGCAACTATTTATATACATAAATAGTGTCAGTACTTTTTTTACTCACTATGCTTCTTTTATACTACTTGCTGACGAAACAAGCAGGTGTCCCACTTGATGTTAAGTAGTAACCATCATCTATTATAAAGTATTGACCGAAATGGCGCGGCGGGTGAATGTCCACCTGCGACGCAGGAGGTTGCGGGTTCGATTCCCGCCTTGGGATAAATGTTTGTACCTATTCTATGATCTGCAAATTTTTATGCCGGGTGTTCTGGGTATTTTCTATGTATAACATGGTATAACTAAAGTAGCTATGCATGTAAATATCACAAGCTCTGCTTAGTTTGGGGCTAGTCGATGCTGTGTGGATTGTCCAGCATTTTTATTATTATTATTATTACATTCCAGGTAATTTTTTTTAAGAATGTTTCCTGCGATGTAGTTTCATATTCCAATAAATTCGTCACAAAAGCGTCAAAAAAATTTACAAACGTATGCATAATAAAGAGCGTAAACGAATAAACATTCGTTCATATAAAACCCTAGTATTCCCTCCGTTTGTGTGATGTCTTTCGGAATGTTGGTGTAAACATCGTAAATTGGAAAGAGTATCCAATTCACCTTAAAAGTAAACATCTATAAACATTATTTGTTTCTGCGTAGGATTGATATCACTTTCTCTATTTGATTACAAAACATTTTCATTTGAATATTATGTCATCGAGTTTATTTACACATCGTTATTTTTTATTTGATGATGCAGGAATTAGTTACCTCATCTTATGTCGAGTGCAGAATCTTGATGAGCATAGACTGACTTCGTAATAAAGATGTAACGTTAAGATACTTCTGATGCTAAATTGCGTGAGACGTAAAGACGATTATTGTGGTTTCATGTTTTAGAACAAACGACAGAGTTTGTATGCTCTGAGGAAATATGAAAGCAGTATCTTTTCCCGGCGGTGATCTAATCACAAAAAAACTACAAATCCAAAAGGTTTCTTGTTTGTTTTTCTTAACTTGATCGCGAGGAACTTGTGCCTAGATGCACCTAACTATTCAAGACGATTCAAGATGATGCCTGGATATTATTGAATAAATGCTTTTTAGAATTATATCAGTCATCTGGTTCCCATAATACAAGCTATGCTTAGTTTGGGGCTAGATGATGTGTAAAAAACTTAAAAAAATGTGGCAAAAAAACTTGTTTCATTAAAGTCTTATTACAGGTGCTGCAGCTGCTTCTAGGCTGTACGTGGACGCAGTGGGGAAGTTGGGAAGGCAAGCTCAGCAGGGAACTTGGGGAGGATGCGCGGACATAGGTAAGTCTTCTTTCAATCATGAGACAGCTTCAGCTCATTCGCTATTGTACTAGACTTTACGTAGAGACCGGTCCATCTCGTGAGACTGTTGTTGGAATAGTTACCTACACAATGGTTATATTTCGTATAATCGACATCATTACTTTTGTATTCACATTGGTAGATACTAATTTTATAATAATTGTTATTTTGTGAGAACCTACAAAATGAAATGTACAAAAAATTTAGTAAAAAACTAATTAGTTATAAGTACGTCAAGGTTATACCATGAAATTTTGATTAAAAACACTTGACGCAGTATTTCATTAACTCAAAGCTATGTAGGCTTCTCGTTTATTTAGTATTTTGAAATTGCAAAACTGCTCTCTGATTCCTCAGTCTTTGTTCCCAATTCAGAAACGAATAGAACAGTAAAAACACATTTGTGTGAAAAACATAATAAACTTCTTCGTGAGTAAAGGCTTCTTGTAGGCTCTTAAATCCTGTTTTATTTAACTCCTAGATTTAACACCAGATCATTTATCCCAATAACATATTTAAAAAGGAAAAAAAAAAGCTTTCGATGCAGGTTGCATGACTAAGTAACTGTTCGGAAATATACTGACCAAAATTTTGTATAACCTACAGGTACCGCTCTCATGAAGGTTGTTGAAGTTTATCGGGAGATTCAAGATCAGCAAATGAATATCGTAAGTATTGTTTATGTTATTCTATGTAACCAATAAAATATTTGAATTGTCTAAAAAATTAAAGCCATCGTTAGCAGCGTGAAGAATCCCCTGCTGGACACAGACTTTCCTCATTTTACGACTTAGACGACCAATGTGGCGCGGTGGGCGAATGTCCGCCTGCGACGCAGGGGTTGCGGGTTCGATTCCCACCTTGGGATAAATATTTGTACGATCTACAAATATTTATTCCAGGTGTTCTGGGTATTTTCTATGTATAATAAAAAAATATCTATATATGTAATATAGTATTGTATTAAGTATATCAGTCATCTAGTACCCATAACACAAGCTCTGCTTAGCTTGGGGCTAGATGACGCTGTGTGGCTTGTCCAGCAATATTTATTTATTTATTTATTATATTTGGGGGTAGAGTAGTTCTCATAATCACCACGCTTAGCAAGCAGATTTGTAACCGCAGTATTAATTTATAGTACAGAAATGTATTCCATAGTATCAATATTGCCCAACGCCATAGTCCGTGGGCCGGGACTAAATCTATTTTAATTTTCTTGTAGTTTATTTCCCTTAAAATTTACTTTAATACTTTTGATTTTGTCAGGATTGTTTTTAACTTCACAAGTTTGCTTTCATTTTTTCACCTTTAACCCTTACAGCAATGGAGCGGAACGTTCAATGACGATATTTGTATATTAATCCCTATCTTGTTTATTTCAGTTGAAGGCATTCTACGTAGATTTGCTCGTCCCCTTGGAAACTAATCTTGAAAAAGATACAAAAGTAGTACAGGTCAGTCAATGAGATTTTTCCTTTCATATCTTTTATAGGCGTCCCTTGTTCCAGGGTTTATTTACTGGTATAGGATTCCGCTTTGAAAGGATAAGCGAAGGTGAGATAAGCTTAGCCTTACCAAGAAAGCTTTATACAGATGAAATGACAATGAATAAATGAAAATACTTTATTGTACAACTAACAAAAAGAAAACTTACAAAAAAATATATGTACAATGGGCGGTCTTATAGTAAATAAGCAATCTCTTCCAGACAACCGTTGGATGGAAGGAGAATTATCTATGGAAGATTTCCAATAGCCGTAAATGTTTATGTACCTGAGAGGAAAGTGAACAGGGTTTATTTATAAGTAATATTTCAATAGTGATTTAGCGAACAAACTGCATGACAAATCTTGTTTTCTTACCTTTATCATAAAAGATACATCAGATACATTCATGAAAATATTGAGGCAGTAAACGCCTTTCGCCCAATGTATAATATGTGCCCAAATTGTGCATGATTTCTTAAGCAAACTTTTTTTACAGTCTGAACAAAAACGATTCTTGCAACAACACAAACTTCGGTCGGAGAGTTACAGTAAAGCTGCGGCTACTATCAAAAAGCAACGCAAGAAGAAAACAAACGTCACCAAAGTTGGCACAGCAATGGACAAAGAAATGAAGGTATTTTTAATTAAGCTTCAATTAAAAACTTGCCGAGCTTGTAATGACGGTCTTAGTATGAAAAACTTATATTATTTTCTGTTCGCAGAATATGCAAATACTGGAAGAGGAAAAAACAAAATTGGACGCTTTTTGTGAGCAAAGTCTGAAAAATGTAAGTGGTTAAGATATAACTTTAGATTTATAACCTTCAAATAAAACACTGGGAATATAAATCCGAAAATTTGAATCAGTTGAGTTATCGTGGAAAATGGGCCGTTTTATAAAAAGTTGTGCAATCACTACCAAAAGTGAATGATCATTGGACAAAGTTTCAAAAGTGTTTATTAAACTGAAACTATATTAAAGGTAGATTAAGACCGACTTGCACAACGGTAATATGTATTAAGCGAGCCTCTAAATACGTGTAGGAAATTAATTACGCTTAACATCTTGCACAGTCGCTATTACGTTTAAGCTAAATATGTTTATCTTAGTAAACGTGACTAGCTAAAATCCTAGAAATTGAAAAGTAAAAAATGTAGCAATGAAAAGTTATGTTTTTTATGCTACTGCTGCTAGATCAAGCATATGACTCACCTGATGCTAAGTGGTAACCATCACATATAACAAAGTATTGCCTTGTAGGTTACGCACGTAAAACAAAGTACAAATTTAAGGAATATAAACTTATAAAAATACAAATTCGAAAGTCTTTATACTTTGCTTTTCCTCAGCAAAGGTTTATACAATAATAATTTCATGAAATCACCCTTTTTACAGGCTATGACCCAAGAACGTCGCCGCTACGGCTTTGTTCTAGAACGTCAATGCTCGCTCGCTAAACACTGGCTAGCGTACCATACGTCTGGTGCAGCTTCGTACAGCTCAGGACTCGAAGAGTGGCTGGAAGTGTCGCGAACCCGGGAGTACTTGCCACCCAATGTTGAAGCTATGTTCGTCAGCAGGATGAGAGTAAGTGCTTTAGCTATCTTATTGATAAAGGAACTTTGAGCGTGTAGGCTTGCCCTGGCACTAATAAACTTGGCGTAACTTTAAATAGTTCTTATTTGAGTTATTAGATCTTATTTGAAAACTCATGTCAATGCAAAACACAAAACACAGTAACTCGTTTATAGTTACTGTGTTTTGTGTTTAGAAATACGCCAAATTTATTCGTAATTATACCACAGTAGTAGTTAATCACGGTGATCAAAGAGAAAAAATACGCCGGCTAAGCTATGAAGCATTGACTTATTAATTAATTTTACTCAATGCGATGCTTCAGGCAAATACTATTAATCAAAATTAAAAAAAATTACCATTAACAGCGTATTTCTATTTGAATAGAATACTACGCTTTTAAATAGGTATAAGTCAAGTACAAAGATTACGCCATAACCATTAAGCCTTTATCATGAAGCGTGGTAATATAAAGTTTGTGACATATTTTCATTCCACTACAAAAATACTTCATAACTTAAGTATAATGTTCTTCTTCTGTCGTGTTGTCGTAAAAATCTGTCTCCACTAAAGTAAAATTGTTTTATAGCCCTTTTTATATCCGTATTGCCCATTTAAGTCTGTTTTTTCCTGACGGAATGACCTGATAAATCGGAAGAGCTGTTAAAAATAATGGTATAAATATTGGCAGCATTGAGATGGTTGGTACTTAATAATGTTTTTATCGTTTTTTGATAAAAAACTAAAAACAAATAATTTTTGGCTGCAGAATGGTGGTCGCTACTAGACATAGATCTCCCCCACAAGACGCATCACTCAGCAGACTACTCTTACAATAAACCGTACCTTCCTATAGTAAACCATTTGGGCGATAAACATACCTTATTCTGTGTCTGGGTGATATTGAGTTATTAGTTTTTTTTTATGCCTCAGGTTGATGGACGCAGAGCAGTGTATTTTAGGTGATGTTCCTAACGAGCGTGACCTACGAGGCAATGCTTTGTTATATAATTTATTACTTTTTGCTTAGCTTGAAATCAGATGGTGTTGTGTAAAATTTCCACCCAATAATTATATTATTTACAAAACCTTCACGTCAAAAGTAAGGGTACTCATATATCTTAGGTCAATGTGCTAAAACTGTCCCAAAAACCTTTTTTTTCTGCAACGATACCGTTTTTAATTGTGATTATATTTTACAGCAAGTCTCATTTTGGGCTGATGAGGATGTGTACGCGAGCCCTAGGATCGGTGACGACGACGACCGAGCGTCAGTTGGCTCAGCGCTCAGGAAGACGCGATCGGTCGACGCGTCATGTCTGGATGTGCGATCTATTGCTGAACTTGGATCACCTGCTCAAGGGCTTTCGAGGGCGAAGTCCGACTTCAATCTTCAAGCCAGCTCGCTCAATGGTGACCAAGGTAATCGGTCTTATTTAAATATACTCTTCTTTAAACATTTTATTTTCAACTGAGTACAAAAAAGAAGGAGGTACTTAAGTCGGCTGTAAAGAGTGTAAATCGAGGCACGATTGAAAAACAATATTCTATACAAATATTCTGGCGTTCGATCAACCTCTTATTACATTTATTTTCAAATAGTCTCAAGCAATGATTGCATATCTGGATAACCGATGATCTCATCTTTAACCTTGGCAACCTTGTCTTTAGAGAATTAGCGGACACTTTAGTCACGGTGGTTACAGAACGTTGTAGCTGTTTTTAAACTGCATCAATCACTGTCCAACTTGATTGTTATGTATCACTATATACTTGTCAATATCCATTGTTTTGTTTGATGATAAAGTGAATGTAAAAAATAATTCACGTGAGGTATCATTTTACCATTTTGATTATCAATAATGCAGGGATGTACCACATGCCAAATAGAAATCTCTAACCTATTTATGTAAAGATGTGCCATCGACATTTTATACATCGACAAATTAAGTAACTAAGTACTGCTGCTATTAGATAAACAGTAAGGATCTCTGGCATTTGCAGTTTGAACCCTTTTATCTTAAAGTGTTTCGATTCGTCTAACTTAAGTCCAGGGTTAAAGAGGACTTCCAAGAAACTACAGCTTTAAAAGCCAGCATAAAATAAACATTGTCAATGGTATTTCGTTAAGATATGGAAAATATAATAGTGGGTTTAAAATCAGCAAGTTGCTTACAGATTTAGACCGGGACACACGTACAGCTATCCGTCCGTCATCGCTCGCACCGCCACCGACAAGCACAACCCGGGAACCACCACTGGCGCGCGCTCTCTACGCCTATTCAGCCGCTGGAGACAATCAGCTCAGTTTCCAACAAGGAGACGTGTTGGCACTGCTCGGGGAGCGGACGAAAGGCTGGCAGTATGGAGAAAACCTACGCACACATCATGCCGGATGGTTCCCATTGGCGTATACTGAGCCGGTGGCAAACGACGAGCCGAGGTAAGAAAACTCTGGTTCCTATCTTATAGCGTCGGTAGAAGATTGAAAACGTTGAAAAAGTGTAGTAGAGAGTAAAGGTTAGGTCGGGGGTAGTCCTATCATCATGCCAAGTTTTGCCACCAGGCAGCTTGTTGTATTCCAGTTTGAAGGGTGTGGGTGCCGGTGGAGCTATAAGCACATGAGGCCTAACACCTGTATCGCTCAGATTGATGGACGCTAAGTAGTGCATTGTAGGGCACGTTCGGAGTGTGACCTACGTGGCAATACATTGTTATAGGCAATCGAAACCACTTAACATCCGTACTTAACATGTTTGAGATTGTAGACAAAAGATCCATAGTTAAGCTGAACATAAGCAAATAAGTCTTCATATGTAGAGAACAAGATGGGTCTTTGGCATTTGGCGTTGCCGTGTTTGCACAGGAAGACAAATTTTATGTCAATGCAAAAGACAAAACACGATATGTTAAAGTTACGCTGAGTTTTATACAGGGTTAGTCGTGACTGTAAGATCACGCTGTGGCCTATAATAATTGCCACTTGCAACAGTTTGCTCTGATTATTGACGCTAATGTTATAAGTGCGTGCTTACCTTGATATTAATTTGCCGTCACAAATTGCATGGCTAAATACGTACCTACAAGAAAGATTATTGGTTAAGAAATTCAGATAAGGCAGATGGCACACTTGTGATGCTCTGCTAACGATAATCATCAGCCGTTATAAGTGGAGATAATTAGAAAGATAAAGGTTGAAAACATCCGTATACCATCGCAAACGTAACTGTAACGTAACGTACGTAAACGTATTTCAACCATTAGGTACCATAGCAAGAGTTGGTTGGTAGGTACACAGGTATGTTAGGCTAAACAGCTTTGTCGTAACTATCAGTAGTGCTGCCTTTTGAGCTAAGTTGTAGGTTTAATCTCCGCCGATGACGATGTATTTGTTTAACAACGCACTTTTGCTTCTCATGTTTGAACGTATTTATGTTTGAATATAAGTGACGTCTGGCCTATTTAATTGAATTTTTATCTTTAATTTATACTTTCCCGCTGCTATGTACAGATCTTTCCCATATCCTTACAATACCTATGGAGGTCAAATTATATCTACTGTCTACTGTTATAGGCAAAAAGCGTATCGTAAGACTCCCTCCTACCCGATGGACTGACGATATTACTAGGATCATGAGATGTCGGCAGATGAAATCAAAATCGTTCTTCCTGGAAACGTATGGGAAAAGCCAATGTCCAGTAGACTCCTACAGGCTCTTGATGATGATGATGATGCCAGACCAAATCGAAATAAGTCTTAATGTACAAAAATCTGTCTTTAATCTGTCTGTCTTTAAATTATATGCAAATTTCTTCAGCAGTGCATCCCCGGCTCGATGGAGTATGGCGCAAACTCCGAGTGAGGCACCTCCACCAGCCCCACACACACACGCGCAAGTTACGGCCACGGTGCACACACACAATCATCCCTCTACGAGAATGTTTGGTGATACGGTTACTGCTCATCATGTCAATAAGGTAGGTGGATATTACCTGATTAGCAACCTGTTAGAGCTTTTTGCTTTTACAATCGACTTTCACAAAGACATGCCTGAATTGGGACCATCATCCAACTATTTTTTTCATGGTTATCACGGCATAGAAGTAATAATATGATTATGGTACCTCTCCTGTAAAAATAACCCTTATCTACAGCTGAGTTTATTTGAACATTCATGCATGGCTTACAAGATCCAAAGGTCACGAAGCGATAGTGGAAGTAATTTTCGTAATTTTGGCGTCTTAGACCATCTTCTATTGAAGGTTCTTAAAACAATTTTTATGCATTCTTTTGATCTATATTGACTAATGTTGATCACTTACGGCTGTGTCTAGTTTTGTCTAAGTAATTTAATTTCATAGGGTCGCCTTGGAAGCGGTTCTCCAGGCCTTCCTCCTACTTTACCTGCTCCATCTCCGAGTGCTCTTAGTACTTCAGCGAGCGCCAGCTTCCATCCGTCGACACCGGTCGTGCCCAGCGTCGGGCCGATCAAGAATTCTTCATCAGCCAGTTTCACCACCCATGCAGTTATTGAGACTAGAAGCTTTGGCCCTCAAACACTACCGCTACGCTCTCAGGTAAATTATAACACTTACTAAGATTTTTACCAGGTACAGTTACCATCAAACGCTGACAGAAATTCAAGAAAGACTTACAAAAACTTTCATCATCATCTTCCTGCCCTTATCCCACACTTACTTAAAAAACTTACAAAAACTTTATCGAAATTAAATTTGAATTAGTTTAAATCATGCTTTGAGCTCACTTAGGCTCACATGTTTTCTGAACGTTCTTGATTTGAAGGTTACCAATTGTGTCTATCATTTTTTTTCAGATGACGCAAAACAAAGCAGGTCCAGCCAAGACTGTAGTCTCTGCCGTAGGAGCGGTGGGCAATGTCTCACTTCATAGCTCTAATGACTCCGGCTTCTCTAACGAGCCACCACCTCAGCCCGATGTGGATTATAGCGATGAAGAAGCGCAAAGACTTCGTGTACCTATCAGGTAAGTTCCTCAGGTGATGCTAAAATCGTTACCCTAAATATTTTTAAACAACCTAGTCAAATAATTGAAAATCATAGGTTAAATCAAGTTCGGGCAACAGTTTTAACATTTGCTATTTTTGTTTAACAGACTAAAATTATTTTGCTTTTTTTTGTTGCTTATTGTGTTGTTGTAGAAGTAGTATTTATTTTTTCTTTTGTTTGTATTTGTAGTAAAGCTGGCCATAAAGCGTATCTGCTAAAAACCCAAAGCCTTAAACGCGGCCCCAAAGCTCCCAACTCCAACGGTTACCTAACCGATGACCAACAACTAATGCTACGCAATATGCTCGATATGGACAAAGATTCTCAAAGAGTGAAGAGAACTAAATCTTTCTGGAAGTTCGGTCGTACCACTTCAGATGAAATTATGGAAGGAATGTCTCTTTGGGAGCATCGCGATATCGTGGACACCGTACCGGAGTACAAGAAAAAGCTCTTTGGAAAAATAAAAAAAGAACTGAGACCTGCACCTGAAGTGCCCGAAGTTAGAAAACCATCAACTCCAGATAAATCACCTCAACCTGAAACTACACCAGTACAAACTCGTCCTAAAGAAACAATTGACAGAAAAGAGATGAAACTACCCAATGGGGGAATACGCCAAGCTAAAAGTCTTAACTCTATCCAAAATGATGAAAGAAATGAGAAATCTCAAAAGGGAATGGAAGGATATCAACAAAATCAAATAAATAAAAAGAGCACATCAGAGAAATCCGTTGTTGAAGAAAAACACGAAGGTTATGCCCCTAGAAATGAATCTAGACACTCTGATTTGACCAATACTAGCACTATAAAAACTAATTTTGAAAACAGCTTCTACAATGATGAAACAGGCGAAGGATTTGTTATGAAAACTGTAAAACGTAGAGAAATACTACAGAGATATGACAATGATAGTAGCTCGGACGTAAACTCTGTTGCATCGAGCACTGACCCATATGATTGCATCATAGTAGACGATCACATGACTTTGAGAAAGCAACAAGAACTCGATAGACGTCGTAAACATCAAATTATTATGGATAACGAAATCAAACAACGTAAAGAAAATGATTACATGCCAGAATTTGAAGAAATTGAGGTCACACCGATCAAACCACATGTGCGAGCCACGATATCCTCTGAAAAAGCCAAAAGCCCTTCTCACGAAAGAAGTCCTGCTAAAACGATGGAATTCAAGACATTCAAAGACAACTCAAAAGAAATCAAAACATTTTCAGCTTCATCAGAAACCTTAAAGTACAAAGACAACAATGAACATACTGATCACTACGGTAATAACACAGAAAGAAATAACAATAACATTCACAGTGAAGATGCGTACACTGAACATGATGGTGGGACACTCAAGTACAAAAAACGTTCAAGCGAAGAAAAGAGCCGACCACAAAACAATTTTGAAAACGGTAAAGCGCAAAAAAGGGAATATCCACACGCGGAATCAAGGAGCCAAAAAAAGGATCCTAGATCGTATGAAACCCGAGAACCGAGAATCGATTATTCGTTAGATCGTCGTCACGCAAGGAAAGAATTTGATACAAAGACACGAGAAGGTAGAAGAATCAGAACCAACAGAAGTTACGATGATAGTTCCCTTCCTTACAACGGAAGAGGTAGAGAAGAGAGATTTTATGAGTCAAATATATCATACTTTAGCGACCAAGAGCGTCGGGTTTCTCGGTATGATTACGAGACAGATTCCAAAAAAGCTGAGAAATCCAAGATTCGTCAGGAAGAGGCGAGACTTGAAGCTAGGCGTGTGGTAGACCGACGGGGCGAAGGACCTTACAGTGAATCTGATGATCAGAAATTTAATGAGGCTTTGAAGCAGCAAAGACCACAGCTTCTTCCCCGTACAAAGCTATTGAAGAAACCAACTGAAGGACAGGAGTTACCCGAAGATGGTCATACATTTGGACCGTGGTATGATTTGTGGGGGCGGGAACAGGCGGTTTACAAATAAATATAGTCAGGGATATTATGTTTAGTCCCCATTTCTTACTGACCAATTAATTATCTTGATAGCTTTTTCTGCTTATACCGATTTAGTGTTAGTAGTTTTGTAAACTTTTGGTTGTATTTTTATCTGTATATGTAATTTAGAGCTATCTTACTAGTTTTAATACCAAATTTGAAGAACTTTGTATCAAATATAATTGTTAAAGTAAAATATTTACAAGGTCATTTCACTAGAAATGAGTCACGAAAGAAAAATGAAACGCCTGACTTTACAGAAATAATACGTTTTCAGGCCTCAACAGTTTGCAACCGTGAAACTAAGGAAGGCATTAACAAATGACCGGTCGTCACCTGCCATCGAATAATGTTATGTTATCATATAGATAATAATTGATTATTATTATTTTGTTAATTAATATTAAATGTAAATTAGAAACCCCGTGTATTTTGTACAGTTAAATATTCATAGTTTAACAAAAATATATCACAATTTTTACAATAATCCAAACAGTTGTTTTCTTTTTCACCCCTTGCTGAATATTACATGATTGACAATATCAAAAATAAGTAGCAAAGTTATCCTGTCACATACTGAGACACACAATAAAAACCTTTACGATATCAGCCAATATAAAATCAACTGACGCATTTCATGTTTTCCTCCACCGAATCAGCATGGCATTAGGCAGGCAAACAAAACTACACACGGAAACTACATTCCGTTCTCGCCAAGTACAATACAAACACGTACAAGCAAACAACTGACACGGCACGAGAGAAGAAAAATCAACGTCAATTGGCCCCACGCGACAATGGCCTATGATTTATTGCGTTTCCGCCTCCTGTGGGGTCGAACACGAAAAATATTCGATATGTTATGGCCCAATAGACCCTTTCGACACGAAAACGAGACGAGGACAAGACGGAACAAAGATGCCAAAGTAAAAAGAACCCTTTGCTAACCACCTACGTTTTAGATGATTTTCCATCGAACGCCTTTGGTCTGCCAAGATTCACTTTGTCCCTTTTACCTACTCTATGTAAGAGTGGTATTCATTAAGGTTCATTTTTCGTTGACCTCTTCATTCCGTTCTGTAATCGGTGCGTTCGAACATGGAGTCTCCGGAAAGAAATTCGATATGTTAGTCGGCGCCTAGGGGTGTCGCCCGTCAATTATACGTATAAGATTTTGCTAAGGAAAACTGGGTTTTGTTTGAGCTCCTTTGAAATCGATACGGGCCCTCAGGCGCTTCAGAGAAGTAGTGTGAATTCAGCAGGAGAGTGATTTAATTGTGAAACGACAGGTTACTCAGATATCTCAAGAGAAATAATACAAACTCATGGGTAAGTTATAGGATTTTATAGAACTGCTACTACAAATCTACTAAACAGAATACAATAAAAATAAAGTACCAGAACGTTTTTATCCGTTTACTTTTTTATATGCCTATAACTAAGTCTTAGTAAACTTATAAACTTATAGGTAAACTACTAGTGCTTAGTTGTACGTATACAAAAGTAGGTGTATAAGACTTCCATTCAAAGAAAGGCTTGACCTCATCACATAGGCTAAAACGAGCATAAATGCACTGAAATACACTGCTTCAAATTTTACTGCAGCAAATTCAAAGTAAAATGTTCTCTTATAAAACAAAAACGGCTGCCGTGATAGTCCAGACTGAGAGCTTTTTCTAGAGTTCGTAACAAGCCAAATAGCTGCGATTACGTGCAGGAAGCCACCCCGACCCGGATAAAAAGACATGCATGTACGAACCTTCCTTTTGTAAACACGCTAGAGCTGAATTCACAGTTTCGGAGAAACCACGATAGTTTTAAAACCCCTAACCAAATCTGAAAAAACTCAACTGTTAGAATACCAGTGCCCCAAGTCAGAGTTTTTTTGAGGATTTTGAGAACGCCTTTATTGGGCCTCTATACAAAATCACACACGGAACGGGCTCACTACCACAAAAAATAGCCAAAAGTCAGACTTCAATACTATGGCAATATAGTTAATTGATTCATGCGTGACTTCGCGGAAGTCCATTGCAAAAGTATAAAATAGACGATGAATAAACATATGTAAATATGTAGTAATAGTACATATTTAATTATCTATTCTATACTTTCACTATGGCAACACTCACTTGAAACAACTTACGAGAAACTAGAACAAGAGCATCGTAAATGAGTTGAAATTTTTCCAGTTAAAGTTAAATACCAGTAAACTATCTAGGTAAAGTTTAGGTTGTAATAATAACATTTTGATAGTCAAAGTCAAAAGACATTTATTACATGGAATTGAAGTGATTATAACTAAGGACAGTCTAGGTTTCAGTTCCTCGCGACCAAGCCTAGAGAGCCTAGATACAAAAGAATATTTCAATATCGCAACAAACAAACAGATGCGGAACCGTCGCCAGCCCATATAAAAATCAATTTGCAGTGCAAATCGAGCGAGAAGACCAATACTTTCCAAGTCATCGACTCCCTTAAGCTCTTTGGCCTGGAAAACCCCACAACTTTTGTAAAAAATATGCACCAACAAGCTTTAAAACGTACATCAGTTGCTCGTCACAGACACAAATGCACAACACCGAGGGATTTTGATTTGTAATCCATCTGCAGGCAGCAGTTATTTTTGAAACGAGGACTGCATTTATTAGAGCCAAGTTTGTATTTGTTATTTTGGCTAGTAAATATTAAAACCTCCGGCAGCAGAAAAACACTGGTTTTAGATAGAGTACTCCTTCATAATATTCATGGCCTATAACTTTGCATAACTTTGTTATTGTTACATCGTGTTTTATCTATTTCAATCTTATTTAAAACATTCTGGCAATACAAAAGGCAAAACATGTTATAAAATTAATAAGGTTACGCCTTAGAGGTAACTTTATCAAGGTCATGCAAAGCTTAGTACTAATAGGGATAAACTCTTTATTGGATGTTATAATAATCCAAACATGTCTATTACCCTTTCTGTTCGAACAGGCATATGACCCACCTGATGTTAAGTGGTAACAATTAACTATAGCATAGATGTTAATCTTTTTTATAGGTGATGGTTACCAATAAACATCATTGCCTCGCAGGTCACGCATGTGGGGAATGTGCCCTACGATGTACTACCCCGCGTACATCAACCTGAGGCATACAGGTTCGATAAGCTATGTACCTGTAATTGCACCGACACACATATATACCTTTAAAACCAGAACAGAGCGAGTATCACTGCTTGATAGCGGTAAAAATAGGTATACCTACTAACTATTACTTCCCCGGATGAACTTTTTCACAAAGAGGTTTACTACTACTAAAACCCTGGAAATCCCTGGAATCAAAGAACATTTTAACCCTCGTCCATGTCTAAAATAAAACTGAGAGACAGCGAATATCCAGGTTACGTTACGTAACCTGGAATATAATCCATACGATAAGGGGCATGCAATTTGGCACCACGTTCACTCTATCACATTTCGATGCCAAGAGGCTCGCAACATAGGCCATCGTTTCAGTTTCAGCGGCCTAATTTACGTTAAATGACCGCTAATTACGAAACGCCGCTGACCCCGCTGACTGAATTGTGGTTTTAAATTTATAGGCATTTGACAGCCTGAAAGCGGTTTAGAGTTCAGTTAACTATGAAAGACTTAGTAGAGGTATTTTCTCGGCTTTATTAAGGTACACTATGCCTGTTAGAACTTATTGGATGGGCACCCGACTTGCACCCGATCGGTTTAAGGCACATAATCGTTGTATCTATAAACGTAAGGTGTGGGCCTATACCCAGCAGAAGTTTTGCAAGATATTGACGATGGATATAAGACAGTAGACATACCGACCATGTTCCTAAAATAAGTGTAAATTTATCCATATGATGTGAAGTCCATATCTATATACTAACGTTTTTAATGCCTCGTTTTGTTTACAAACGAACCAGCATATGGCCCACCTGATGTTAAGTGGTATAAATCACTACCCTGCGTCCACCAACCTGAAGCATACTGGTGTTAAGCCTCATGTGCCTGTAATTTCACCGGCACCCACACCCTTCAAACCGGAACACAGCAATGTGTACATCACTGCTTGGCGGCAGAAATAGGTACGGTAGTACTACTTCTCCGGACGAGTCCTTTCAGAAAGTTTTACTACTGCGGAAATGAGTAAACTAAATACTCGTTTAGGTAAACAGTATAAAACGTAAAAGTACGTTTTATACTGTTTGTTTTTTGAGTTAGTTTATGAATGACGTAATTGAGTAGAATTTATTACATATTTTTTAATGTTATATGCAGGTAGTATATATGCAAACAATTTATTGACATGTTTGTATTTATATCTTTACATGCTGAAGTATGTAAAACAAATCTATACAAATAAATAAAATTGAAGTGTTTGTTTGTAATATTAAAATAACCGCTTTTTACTACATGCATAAGAATGTATATACGATACATATAAACAAAATAGCATTTTTTTAAATTTTGTCTGTCTGCCTGTTTGTTCCGGGTAATCTCTGGAACGGCTGGACCGATTTCGACGGGACTTTCACTGGCAGATAGCTGATGTAACAAGGAGTAACTTAGGCTACTTTTTATCCCGAAAAAATAACGGGAACGGGAAAAATCTGCCACGCGGGTGAAACTGCGAACGGCCGCTTGTTTATGCCGTATTAACGCCATCTGCTGGCGACATCGAGTACTACTTCAGTTAAGATTTGTAAGTAAACATGTTTACCGCCCAACGAAGTGGGCAGGGGTCAGCTAGTGCTGAATAATTTCAAGTCTCTACGACCAGTCAGTCAGTCAGCCAGGACAAAGATTCCCATAATTGGTAGGTATAGATTTACGTTAGTGTAACTTAAAAAGACACCAATGACACTCCTCTCTAAGTTAACGTAGATATTTCCTATCTAACTACCTACGTAGAGTAAGGGTTCGTTTAATAGTTGATCACAGATTGATTGATTACTTCATTACTAGCGATGTAACTTGGGAGAAACCATCTGGTTCAATTAACACAAGTGGTATACTCATTAGTGCAGTGCTCTAAGCACCAGTTACATAAATAATACTAACAAATATTGATGACATTTACATGGCGGCATCTAGTCCCAAATTAAGCATAGGTAAGCATGTGGTATGAAAATCAGATACTGAGAACTGTTAGAATACTTATACCTTTTGTGTATACCACTATTTAATGACAACTTACTTTATAAAAACTAGCGAAACGCGTGATTTCGTTTGCATGTAGTTATTTTTACGCAAACTTTTTCCGAAACTCCCGGAATCCCTTTTCTAGTATTCCTTTCTACCAAAATAAATATACCTCGAAACTTTCAACTCCTTACGGCCAGTTATGTCAGTTTATCATCTCCTTGACATCAGTAAGTAGCATGTATGTATACATAAAACTACGCTTATCACACAAAATATTGATTCTGGGGAGGGGGCAACAAACTACAGCGCAGAATGCAGAGCTACTGAAGAACTGAGATTATAAATATGAGTCACATAGTTACACTAGAAGAATTTTCTACTTCGTTCGCCTCACCCACAACAAAATTGTTTATGACCTAGGTGTCGGTTCTGTCTAAGAACTAACATGTAATTCAGTACCCACCAAAAACATAAATGTAAAAAAGGAGAGCCAAGTTCAATACAAAAATTATGCTTGGCTGTGGGCTTCGCCGCAAAAAGAATGGAGATCTAAATGAGTGCCAAGTTTTATGCATTTTCCAAATATGTAGGTATTTATAGGAACAAAATAACATTATGAACAAGTATAAAACTCTATTTCTTTGCTTTATTGGATACCCATAGCAATTGCTGTTATTTAAAAAAAATGTGAGATCTTAAAATAGGTTAGATTTGACTTGGCCAGTTTTTATCAGAATTAAAAAATATGTATATGCATATACCTATATAATTATACGTTGAATAACTTTATAAAATGACTGATGTAATAAAAACTGGCCAAGTCAAATCTAACCTGCTTTAAGATCTCACATTTTTTTAAAATAGCTGATCGTCAGTCAGTCAGTAGCGTACGAGGCTTATATATTTTAAATTGTGCCACTAGAGAGTTCATTTCAAATGTTATTATTAACTTTAATTGAATACATTTCTGACGTAATATTGGGGTTCTCTATTAGTACTTAATTCGATAGTGTCAGAAACTTATGCTATGTGTACAACGGGAACTTTAGATAACTAGGTAGATACATACATAACATTCATATTGAAAATTATTGATATAAGCATCATAAAAAGAGCACCGGTGGTCTAGTGGAAGTGACCCCGCCTTCTATTCTCGCCTTCTTCGATCTAAAGGCTGTGGGTTCGAATCCGATCGTGCGCCAATGGATTTTTCTAGCGAAAAATGTATGTGTGTAATGCCTGTGCTTTTAAGCAGTGAAGGAAAACAAAGTGAGGAAACCAGTTAGTATTTTAACAGCAGCGATGGGCTTGCAATCTGTCACGTATGAAATACCAACAAACTGCAAAATTAAGTAGTTAGCCATTCCTCTGACTACCCCCTTAGAGATCCTCAAATAATCTCGCGTCTTTCGTCGTGAAGTCATTTTATTCTTCCTTTTTCTTTAGATCAAACATTTATGTTCATCACACAAATGTTTGTTTTCGGTGGGGATCAAACCCACCACCTATAACACCAACTACTACTGAAAGGAGGGCAACTACGAACTGAGCTGTGACGGCTGTGTCTGACCGTCGATATAATTTAGAGCTCAAAACAAATGACCTAGAGGCGCTAAATAACAATTTCAAAAAAAATTGTTGAAAGCTTTAAAAAGTTTCTAACATTTTTTGAAAAGCTTTGGAAGTTACTCTAATTCGACCGTTGCCAATGAGCTTGAAAGGTAAACTGCAAGTTTTGTAGTTTCAACTTGCGAACAAGTCTGAAAGTGTGTTTGTGAGAACCCCTACGGTGCCATAGATTACGATCAATCAAATGGTTACGACTTACGGTTAAATCAACCCAAGAAAAGTCACACTAGTTCATGTTGTTCTTATAACTTAAAATTGGAATAAGTAAAGAGATGGGGGTGGCCCTTGCATTGTGAGTTACTCATAAACAAATAAATTATTGTTGAATAATTGAATTTATATCGAGGATAACACACCTACAATGGACCTACAATGTCCAATAAAAATGCAGCGATTTAATTTTATATACTTGAAAGTTACAAGGACTAAAATATTTATACATCCACTATAAAGTTCAGTAGGTATTTACCTATAAAATCTTTCAACGTTATACGATTCTAAATTATTGCTATGACTTACCAATTCGTGACAATAAACAGAGACAAACTAATGTTTGCAAGTATGAAAGGTATTGAACTTAATTCAAGTTTAAAAGTATCTAACTAATACTTAACAAACAACTATTTATAGTTTATCTCAGAGTCTAGACTGCGAAAAACTTGGGACCGATATAGTCTAACTTTATATCGTGTACTTCGTGTTATTGTCCTACTTGGTTACGGGCCAAGAGCGATACTGTTGCATGACGTACAGCGCTCGGCTAATCGTGTGGCGTGGCACATCGTGAATAGATAGTCTGAGGGCTTCTCAGGCTGATGATCATGATGGATTAGAAAACCTCACATGGCAAAAAAAAACAGATAGGTAAGTAACTCACAAAGAAATAACAAGTCCACGAATTGCATTACAGAATCTATTTGACTCGGTTGGCAAAATGAAAAGCGAAATAAAAACCTGTTTCAAGATTCAGCTTTTTAGTAGTTGGTCTTGAGAGCTGATACATATTACATTAGCTGAAGTCTCGGTAGAAGTCGCCAGTAAATTGAATCTCCGACACATTGTTCAAACCGTTCACTCAGTCCTACGTAAACGGTAAAACTAGGCGATACTATAAAGTCGTTACTCATAGATTTCATGAAATGATGCTGATTAAGGTCCGGCGCCCATTTGCGAATAAAAATACAACCTAATAATTTATGATAATCATTTATTTGTTTTCCCCATCACTGTTTTGCAAAAAAATCTTTATTATACCACAGATCAATTAATATCATATTGTATCGTATTATGGTAGACATAGATGATTTATTTATCATAAGTTGCGCAAATAAATAATGGTACGGGGATGCTCGCAGTATTTTTTTCTCCGTTCCATCCAGGAGAAACCGAAATCGAACCTACTTATTTAGTATTCCAACAGTACATTAGTAAGTAGATGGCGCTATGTAATTTTCTTAGGTATATTTTATTTATTCATTTATGTGCTGCATCGCTTTGCACATCTTATCGCATGCCGCCGACCATCTAAGACAGAGTGTTACCTTGACTTTCCCAGGATTTGAGCGAGGAAATCGCCCCTTCCGTAAGAACCAGAGAAGAAGTTTGTTTTCAATTCGAGAAGTAAACTAGATTACAGTGCAAAAGTTTCCTGTAAATTTATGATTCGTTTAAAGTGTAGGGGTATGTTAAAACGAATAAGTTTAAGTGACTAGTTACTCTTATACCATAAAATGTTTTATATGAGTTTTCTACATTATACAATGAGCTAACTATAATGTCTAGCGTATAAATACATAGTGAGCTTCAATTAGTCAAAGATACACAAACATAAGCCAAGCCAATACACACAGCCACCACCTCAGTTTTAGCAGTCAAAAAAAGTATCAGATATAAATATTATCCCTTGGCTGGCAATAGTGAGTATTATGCGGCAAGCAGACAGCTGGTGGCTCCATGTTTACCCTCGGAAAGTAAATGTCAATAAAGTACAAGAGCACCCTCTTGGGGGAAAGTATTGAGCGGCCGTTGTTTTAGCCTCGAATAATGCAGTGGCTGTACTGACTAAAGCCGAAAGGTTCCGCTCTTTCTTACTTTGTATGTATTTGACTTTCATTTAAAAACGCTTATTACAATTTAACAATTTTAAAGTTACTTACTTATAACAATATTTTGGTTCAAAGAGAAAATATCTAAAATCCATGCCAATTAGAAGAATCTTTGTCCTGACTGACATATCTTCGACAACGCACGACATATCTACGACAACGCAGACAAAGCACAGTCTAAACCACTGGTATACTTTAATTTTTTAGGGTATATATTTATTTCACTGCGTAGAAGATGTACTAAGAAAGGAATTCCCAAAATTCGACCCCTACGGATACAGCGGGGTTGAAGTTTGTGTAAAAATAACTTTACACGGACGAAGTCGTGCGCGTTTCGCTACTGCTTAAAATAAAAAGAAATGTTTTTTGTGGGATTGTATAGAAATGTTTAGAAAAGTTAAAAATAATGAAGACGTCTAATAAATGCCTGCATGCTACGAGTATTTTCTATTAGGGTGAGTTAAATGAGTTTTTTGTCTTAGTTTGAAACATGCCAGGTAGAACAAAGCAAAATAAATGAACGGTCTAACTTAAAAAAAAGGTTTGAATGAAAGCGTTTCGATTTGCAATTCCTTTTTTATTTGAATGAAGATTCAGCTGACCTATTTTATTCAAGAGGTTAGTGTTCTTGAGTCTGTCAAACTTAAGAGTTCAATCAACTCAGTGGCCTATAACATCACAAGCTATTTTAAAAAGGGTTTTGACTATAGTCTAAGTATAAGATTAAAACTATAAAAGTTGCGGTCAGTCAGTGGGCTTAAAAATCTTCGAACTGGAAATTCTTATATTTCAAAGACCGACGCTGCTCCATACATTTCCAGAGAGCCAAGCGCTATCGTAACGTAACGTAAAACAATCGTAATGTAACGTGTCATACCAACATCCGAGTTACACTGCGTGGTACAAGACTAGTAGTTCAAATGAACAAATTTATTGGTACTACTAGGCCATCTCGTCGAAGGCCTATGTCATGCTGGTGGCGATGAAAACTTCTAACTAAAGGTAGAAATTAAGCAAAATGATATTGAATTGGTTCCCGAAATACACCAAACCAAATAACGGAAGATAGCAACGAGCTGGAGGATATTGCTTGAAAACAAGGACTAAAACAACGAGAGAATATAGAAAGGAAGAGAATGGAGGAGGCTTTTGCCAAAAAAAGCCAAACTGATTGATATTTTTCTGAAATATGTTTTATTTTGACGACCGATGTGGCGCGGCGGGCGAATGTCCGCCTGCGACGCAGAGGTTGCGGGTTCGATTCCCGCCTTTGGATAAATGTTTGTACGATCTGCAAATATTTATTCCGGGGTTCTGGGTGTTTTCTATGTATAATAAAAAATATGTACCTATATATGTAGTGTATTGTATTAAGTATATCAGTCATCTAGTACCCATAACACAAGCTCTGCTTAGCTTGGGGCTAGATGATACTGTGTGGATTGTCCAACATTATTATTATTATTATTTTAAATAATGACTTCTGAAAAAAGGCTGCAAAAATATTCTTAGGTGGTACAATTCAGACGCAATAAATATTACAAAGTGTTATCATTTTCAATTAAGCTTTAGGTTCTAAATCACTTTATTAAGGGGATTCCATTTAAATCTGTGTTCCCTAAACGAGTTACAAGGATCCCTACCAGTCGACTGATTAACAAGATAACTTGTAAAATACACACCAACAAATGTTTAGCCGAACAAATACTAACTTGAAGGACTTTGAAGCATTTTGGTTTTAATTTGATTGCAAATTTCAAGAGAAGGTAGAGTCAAAAGCGGAAATTTTCATGTAGATTCCAGTCTAAAACTGCGCATCTCTTCATCGTGTTTGTTTCGCTTTAATGCACAGTTCGATGTCTAAAAATTATCCTTATTCAGTCAATGAATAAAGAATATTTATTTTGACTGATTGTGGTAGTAGTGGGCTACGTGTATTAGGTCATGGAAAACCTCCAGCAAGAAGTACCTGGTAGCAACATTCTGAATAACAATTATACGAACGAGAGTCGTCTGTGTGTCTGTATAATTTATACGAATTTTTGTCTAAAAATCAATTGATTCAGGCGTGGATTCAGGATTGGATTCAATATCTCTTTCTCTCTTTATCGAAGTTGGACTTGGCTGTAAATACACAAAAAAAGTAAAAAACATCACTGTTATTGCATCTTCAATACATTTTCTATAATATATTCTCCGAGACAATATTACTTCTCAAGCTCTCACTGCTAACTTGATAGTAACAAGTCAAAGTCCCACTTGTTCTTTGCTGGAACTTATGCTGGACGCAAAATAAAATAGTGGATGAAATTAAATTTTCACAAAACATTGGATGTGAAAATAAAGAGAACAAAAATGCGTTTTCACTGAACAATTTTTCCTGCCCATAAATAATATAGGTACATGGCATTTTGGATGAATATACATTGTTTTTTCATGTTTAAAATTATATATTAAAATATATATTTTCAAAATTTAAATGTTTACGTAGGTACACCACACGGTGTAAGAGCGATTTGATCGAGGTAAAAAAAGCACTAACAGTGAAACCGTGTTGTGGAACAAATCGGATACTTATATCAGGGCATGGCATAAACTAAAATTGCCTAGACCCAAAACAATGTTACTTAGTCCAGTATCAGTGAGTGAGCTTAACAATAATAAAAATAATAATGAGTGTTAGATAAAAGTTTATGGGGTATGAAAGACCATGGATGCGTTAAAGGGTTAGTAATGGCCGACAGGACGACCGTTAAATATAATGAGTCCTTCTATTCTCGTTAAAAGTCCAAGTATTACGGTTATAGAAGCTTAATATACTTTGTAAACAAGATCAATTTCACTATGAGAAAATGCTTTTCTTGTAAATGGGGCAACAGGAATGTTTTCGTAATTCATAATAATAAAGGTTACACCTAGCTGCAAGGTGTAAACAGTCCCAATAATCCAAATAGTTTTTGATATCAAAAAAAGTAAAAGTTAAGGTCACTATATTCCACTGTAAACACCGTTCTACACTATATTCTTCTATTCTATCTAATTAATATTTTATTTTTTAACACTAAGCCACAACGTTTTTTTTAATACACGTCAGGTAATAGACTCTTAATGCTCCAGTAGATAAAACTTTTTAGCACCTGTATACCTCAGGTTGGTGGACGCCGAGCAGTGCATCGTAGGGCACGTTCTTAACGAACGTGACCTGCGAGGCAATTCTTTGTTATAACAACCACCTGATGTTGTTACTATATATAATAGTAACCACATAACATCAGGTGGGCAATCTGTATTTCCATTCGCAAGTCATATATAAAAACCCCCTTTTTGAATAATCTGATATCCATATTTACATACATCACCTAAGTACTTACCTATAGGTATATTTTTATGTAAGAAATGCCTAGTATTTTATTAAGTTTTCCAAAACTGCAGGCAATCACACAAGATAACACATTACATCTGTTTTTCCAACTTTGAGATTGTCTTCTTCCAGCACATTTAACCCCTGTCTCTGAAGACCAAATTACCCAGACCTATGCGTTCCTTCAATACCATCAATTAATCAGGAGACGGCGGGGTCACTATAGATGGTCATTGCGTTAGAACTAAGACATTGCCTCCATCTAATGGTGCAAATCTTAATAGTATGCTGTCTCTAGCACCACTCAACTTGGAAGCTTAGTTTTAGGGTTCCACATAAGTAAAACTTATTTTAAGAAGCATATTTTTTAGAATACGTCATGACTAAATGACCGTGCCCTATCAAATGTTACTTTACCATTTCAGCCGTCACAACTCAGTTCATAGTAACCTGCCTTCTGCGCTGTAGGTGGTGGGTTCGATCCCGACCGAGAACAAACATTTATGTTTGTTTTGTCTCTGGGTGTACTGTATTCTAAGTATGTATTTACAAAAAAGCATATAAGTATCAGTTACCTTTCTGGTTCCCATAGTACAAGTTTTGATTAGTTTGGAGCTAGAAAGCGCTGTGTAAATATTTGTTATAATTTATTTCAATGCAACATAGATTAAGCTTCAAATTCTACAAAAAAGGTTTGCTTTTTAAAATAAGGTCTTCGATGTCATACTATCAGCATCTTAAGTCCATTCGCTTCGAAACGAACCTCAGCTTGTAGAAGCATTGTAAAACCAACCTGTAGAAATCCACCGGAGTATCGCCCAAAAGTCTGTAGATTCCCGGGGTTTCAGGCTTCCTTATTCGACTTCCACTACTAAACAAACGCAATCAAAAGATACAGCCAGATACATCAAAAGATTTAAGTCTGCAAATTTTTAACACTCGCAAGGGCATCAAAACCTACAGGGTACTTCCCGTGAACTCAGAATCTTGAATCTTAACAATGTCATCGGTCCAACTGGCCATCCTATGCATCTTTCAGTTCGAGGTTTGTTTAATTTATTGTAATATAACTATTGTTCCTACGTAGTGACGTGTAGCATATATCCTCTTGATTATTTCTGGGCTTTCAGGCAGCCGTTTCCTCACACGGAGAACTCAAACAATATGGGCAATTTCTTGATTCCTCACGATAATCGCCATCTTAAAAGTTTATCTCTGTGGTAACGAAGGTAAACAGGGTCTCTGAGTAATAACTAGGGGAGTTCAGTATGATGCGTGTTGGCGTAAGCAGATAGTGCTTTTAGATGCTGGCAGGCATTTACTTTTACAATTTATACAAACTATAAGGGTCTTTCTCCTGACTGACTTTTTTTTATAAGTGGATGGCCCACCTATGTTAAGTGGTTACCATCACCTAAGCATTACCTTGCAAATCACGGTCGATAAAATCGTGCCTCACAATGCACTGCTCTGCGTCCGTTAACCTGAGGCATGCAGGTGTTAAGCCTCATGTGCCTGTAACTTCAGCGGCACCCACATTGCACCTTTCAAACCGAAACACAACATGCTGCTTGGCGGCAGAAATAGGCATGGTGGCAGTACTTTCCTGGACGAGCCCTTCACTAAGAGTTCTACTACTGCTAAAAAAACGACTGGCATAAGACAACGCACAGCCTAAACCACTCGTCGTAGAGACTTGAAATTTTCAAGGTATATTTATCTTGGTGTACAGGGATGTACTAAAGAGTTTTCTAAATTCGTTCCATAAAGCGGTGCAGAGGCCGAAATTTGTATAAAAATAGTTTCACGTGGAAGTAGCGCACGTTTTCACTA
Source organism: Electrophaes corylata (assembly GCA_947095575.1). Taxonomy (NCBI): domain Eukaryota; kingdom Metazoa; phylum Arthropoda; class Insecta; order Lepidoptera; family Geometridae; genus Electrophaes; species Electrophaes corylata. The sequence continues at coordinate 7,037,427 of OX352711.1, read as the reverse complement.
GTGGAATGTGAAATGAAGTAGGTAACAACTGTAATCCAAGCGTGGTTTTGTGATTTAACACTGAACAGTAAAATGATACACAAACTATAGGAAATGTGCCCAGGAACACAATCTGATATCGTATTTGTTTATTCTTACTCCCAGCTGGTACTTAAGTTTTAATGGTGACAGTAAAACGCACGCCAGAAAGTTTAAAGCTTACTCCTCGGGTTTTTCTCCGTAATTAGCTATTTTAAACTCCGTGTATAACGACATGCTTTTCAACTGAGCTGACGAAGAGTCGTTTCGCTTGAAAATTCCATTTTCTTTTAATTCGAGAATGCAGCGCTTTTTTGTAGTTTGGTCATGGGACGAAAACGGTTGAGCAAGGTCGTTGAACTTTTTTAATACCATAAAACCAAATCACACGTGCATTGCCACTCCCCAGCGCAAAAATGGGTAAGCAGACAAACAAGGTTGAAGTGAATTGCAAGGTGGTTATTTTTATGATTTTATACAAATTTGCAACCGCCCACGTACCTAATTGTGGTGTGGATTTGATTGATTTATGAATATATTACCAAGTACGATCACAATCCTCAATACAAGAATTGAGAGATTTGGAACCACTTGTCAACTTTTATGAGCTTATCTCTTAGGTTTCCAATTTCTTCCGAATAAAATAAATCAATTTAGTTATTACTCTGCGGAGCTGAAGGGGCGACAGCCGCTTTATTACCTTTCGAATCAGATGAGAGACATCTGATTTCCTTGTTTGTATAATAATTTCCTGCAAATATCCAATTCACCTTTGTTTGCGAGTGTACGACTTCCGAGGTTTGCGATTTTATTTTCAAAATATTCATTCTGTATATTTCGTTCAGTTGGGTTATCAGAAACCCCAAGATAGCAAAATATCAATATTATTCAAACATCTGATTTGGTATTCATTTGGATCGTTGAGCTATCTTTAGATCGTTTGTGACGGTCTGCAAATAGCTTAACTATTTAATTTGTATTTTGCATAGGTTACAATTTTCTTTCTAAATATACCTACATTATAATATCAAATGAAATACATCTAAGAATCCCAAAATGTCTTTTTATTACCTTAGTAAGTTCTGCCAGTACGTGCTATAGTATTTTACGACAAGCAGCGTGTCTTCAAAGAGTCTTCACACACAGGTAATAAGGAAAATCAAGCCAAAACTAAATTCCCCATGAAATATCACCCCAAAAATGTAACAGTAGTTGACACATTGAAAAGACTTCTCATGGAAGCAGAACTCATTGAAACCTCCCATTTGAAAGGAAGTATAAATCACAGTCAGCGCCACCTGACGCGGATGAGAAATACAGAAACGTTTGGTATCAACAAGTTCTAATATCGGATTGCCGAGGCTGCCGTCGTTTTTCTACTTCTACGTCTGGGCACAGAATAGGGTAAATGGGAATAGCTTAGAGTGTCTCAAGGTATTTAATAAACGTTGCTATATGTAGTACTAGCAGTTGCCCGCGGCTCTGCCCGCGTCTATGTCGGTTATCGCTATAAAAAGTATCCTATGTGTTAATCCAGGTTATAAGCTACCTGTGTACCAAATTTTATTAAAATCCATCCAGTAGGTTTTGAGTGAAAGAGGAACAAACATCCACACATCTACACATCCACACTCACAAACATTCGGCTTTATAATTTTATAGTAGGATATGAAATGTCAAAATTATGTCTTCAATTCTAAATTTTCACTTCTGCCGGTAGTCCCTAAGTGCAACCCGTTGTTTTAGGATAGATAACTAAAGCGATTATTGTAGAGCTTCTCTATAAACAACATTTGACGTTAAAGTCGCGCAGGTACCTTACTCATAGATCTAAACTCCCCTCCCGCACGCGCACCCCCACCTTGGTGACGCTCACTTCGCAACGGGCCGTGCAGCAGAAATCGTAATATTTTAATCTCGCCATAACTTCAAAACCAAACGTCCAATTTTAATCATTCAAAGACCAAATATTATCTACATGAACTGTACTTAGTGGTAAAATAATTTATTTATTTTGATAAGAATTAATAGTATGAGTAAAATAAATGCGTTTAAATGTAGTCCAAAAAAATTCAAGATTTTTAAATAAAAAAATGGTTGTTGTGCCTCACTCGACATAGATAGGTATAATGTGTCGCGGACTTTTTTGTAGATATTTATAAGATCTACAATTATTAAGAACATTTTATGGTTCTATCTTTTATAGTTTAGGCAGCGTACGCAAAATAAGTAACTTTTCTGGTTGTTTTTTTCCGAAAAACTCAAATATTTTACGGAACGCTATTTTTTTCCAAAATAAAATTTAACCTATGTTACTCGTGGATAATGTAGCTTTCAAATGGTGAAAGAATTTTTTAAATCGGTTCAGTAGTTTCGGAGCCTATTCAATACAAACAAACAAACAAAGTTTTCCTCTTTATAATATTAAGTATGATGATATCACGTTTATTCCACATTGGTATAGCAATAGCATAAGCACTCATCATATTATTTTGGCAGTTTTTGATAAAATTAGTGAACATCACATGATGGTTCATATTTACCTACTACAAAACAGTTTTAAGAATGATAAACTATACACTATAAATAATATAAGTACTAAAATTGTTCAAAGTAATCATTTGAACAATCTATCTATACCAAGAATATTTATCCTGACTGACTGATTGACATAAAGACAACGCACAGCCTAAACCACTGGTCGTAGACACTTGAAATTTTCAGAGTATATTTGTCTTGGTACCTAGAGATGTACTAAGAAAGGAATTCCCGCAATTCAACCGGGGATTTCAAATTAAATAGGTACAGCGATAACTTCATGCGGACGAAGTCGCGCGCGCTTGTTTTAGTATAAGCACAATACAACATTAGCTTGTACACTTTGGAATACAAAACCCAAAGGCTGGCAAAAATACATCGCTTTTGTAGAAAAGTATAGTAAGTATAGTAGAAAAGTAAGCAATGGGTATAGGTTTGACATAAGTTATATTATATGTTACGTTATACGTGACCTACAAGGCAATGTTTTGTTATAGGCGATGGTAACCACTTAACATCAGTTGGACCATATGCTTGTTCCATCAGCAAGTTGTATTAATTGTGGTGGTTTTAAAAAAAACAAACACACTAAGTTTCTCTTTTGTGCAAGTTCTCTAGAATCGTACATCTAGTCCACACTACATTCTAATCTAGTCTACATCTATCGGAAATCTAGTTAGTGATTATTATTTAAAGTTGTTTTTTATATACATAGATTGTAACACTGTTTTTCCGAATAAAATAAAGAAAAGCAATCGCCTTGAAGCGCATAACATGGTTTATGGCCTCGAGGCTCACAATAGATTTTCTATTGTTTCTGTCCGCCAGGAGAACCGGGATGAGCTTTCAAAAGGTGAAGTACAATAGGTAGGCATACTACAAGCCAGGTATACTAGATTTAGTAGTTACCAACCAGTACATGGTGAGGTCACAGTATATACAATGACTAATTCAATAATTTTAAATATAAACTGTGAGTAGAAATGGGGTTAAAAAAACTAAGCCACCAAGACATCAAAATACGCCACAAACTGCCGGCTAAGCTTACTGATCTACCCACGTTATGTACCTAGTCGTACTAAGATACCCTATTCACGCGACAAATCCTTTGTACGACGCGCGCCCATATCTTGAGTGTCTAGACGCAGAAATAAGCTAGAGGTAAGTATATCTTTAAATCTTTATTACGAAACGCAAGAGCTTCTTTCATATTCCAAGCTCGGGTAACATAAGTGCTTTCAGCAAAAGTCCCTATTTACAGTTCAAGTTTACTGATAAAAGTTTTCAGGTTCATAAAGTAAAATTAAATCAACGTTTTTTCAACTTAAAAATAAGTGTAATTGTGCTCTTATTTTTTTTTCTAGAGATTTTGATTAAATAACTCAGTCTGTTTACATGCAAAGCTTCACTGGCTTTTTTATTGTTTAGAAACATTTTTATATATATATCATTGTATTTTTAAAATTTCCAAATAAAACATTCGGTGCAATTTTTGTTAAAAATATGACATAATATAAATAAACAAAAAGTTGACTTGTTTTAAAAATGTTCATAGGAACATACTACAAGTTAAGCCAAATCGTGTATGTGAGTATTATTTAAAAAGAAGAACTAAATATATTTATCCAAAATTATACAGAATAGATTCAACCGGTCTGCAATAGGTTTTGGCTGTATTCGGTCTATATTTCCACTGAGTGGTATTCATCCCACTCGTATTTAGAACATTACCAAATCTTTATGATTATGTCTTATGTAAACAAAATAAACCAACCTGTTCACATACTAACCTATTAAAGTACCGGTGTTGAACAAATTTTAGAAAGTAATCCAGGTTCATAAAGTATTTCAAATTTGCACAGCTTGCAGTCTTTTAAGATGAACGAAGTGAATATAAACAACTACGCTTTCAGTGTAATTAAGGCGCTGTACAAACGGATCAGTTAGCAAAATGTTTCCCAAACAGTGCAAGTCGCTTGATGAATAAGCGCCTTTCTGTCAACTCTGTCAAGACGTTAATTCGTTATCTAATTAGCAAGAGTCACAAAGCAGGGCCCTGTCTAGTACGCCCTAAAGGGAGCAAGTAAATAAATATCAATTGATATAAACATTTCTACACATCACCTAGCCCCAATCTACCTAACAAACAATTTGATTTTAGAATGCATACATTATAAGAGTATTGCACCTATAAAACTAACTGGTTCTAATAAATATTTGCCATTGGATTTGTGATGGCATGCAGAGTGTCTATTTGGCTAGAAATACGTCGTCCAGCCGTTCTCGAATTTTAGCCAGAATAACGAACAGCATATAATAAGAATCAGCAGAATAAGAGATTTTTAATCTATGTACCTACCAATTATATACATCTTTGTCGACTGATTGACATTAAATATAGAGAGCGCACAGCCGAAACCGCTGCGGTCAAAGATACTTGAACTTTTTAGGACATACTTATTCGTTTAGGTGCGTTTACTAATACAAAATCTCAACCCCTAAAGAGGTACAGCGGGTGTTGAAGTTTGTACGGAAATAGCTTCATCGAAGTCCCGTGCGCTTTTACTACTAATAGTATTTCTATAAGAACAAATATTATAAAGAGGAAAGATTTGATTGCTAGTTTGTTTGTTTGCATTGAATAAGCTCTGAGGCTAGACCGATTTGTAAAATTCTTACACGGTTGAGAAGCTACATTATCCCCCAGTGATATAGACACATATTATATTTTCAAAAACATTAGGGATCCTTACTAAAACTTAACTTAACCTTACAATAAAGTAACTAAAAAATTCCTTACACCGCAAGCGCTGCGAAATCTATCGATTTAATAATTTTTGAAATATCCGTGCGAAGCCGGGACGAGCCGCTAGTTTATTATAAACTTGCCCCTGTAACAGCTAGCTCCAACTTTACCGACCCCTGTTGCCGCCCGGCCTGATTCCAGACTCGTGTGAACAGCCCGAAGCACTAATGAATCAATTTAACTTCTTATTTAAATACTGAGTTCTACTTTTCGATGTTCTAGATAGTTCTCAAAACACGTTGAGAAGTATTAATTTTAAAGTACTTTATCTTTGATAAAAGAAAAGAAAAACTGGCCAAGTGTGAGTCGGACCTACATAAATAATGAAGCCAAAACCTACGTTTAACCGATTTAAAGACGAATATAAAATTGGCTTTATATTTTAAACATACACGGTGCCAACCAACCCCAAGAAAAGTAGATTTCCGGAACCAGATTTGACGTTTTAAAATAATGTTTCAAGGGAAACCAACCAAAGGAAATCACATTACAGCGGAAAAGGAAATAAAACAGATTTCGCAGCTAATTTCCTGGCGAAGTAGACGTGGTTTTATGTTTATATCTATGATTTTAGCAAAAATAATTGTATGTAAGCAAAAAATACATACTTATTACCTACTTATATACATACACTAGCGAAGCGCGCGTTACTTCGTCTGCGTGAAGCTGTTTTCAAACAAACTGCAACCCCCGCTGTACGCGTTGAATTTCGATAATTCGCACCAAGACGAATATACTTTGAAAGTTTCAAGTCTCTGCGACTATTGGTTTATAGGCTGTGCGTTGTCTATATCCCAGTCAGTCAGTCAATCAGTCAGGACAAAGATTCTTATAATTGGTATAGATGATATTTATCTACCATTTTTATGTAAATCGCCGAAACGTATGTACGTACATAACTTTCGAACCACTGCACCAAATCGGATTTATTTTTTTGTGTTTGTTATAGTCAGGACAAGGGTTGCATAAAAAAAAATTAAAAAAAAGGCGGTACAAAGTTGGCCGGGTCAGCTAGTTAGATATTATAATAATAGAACCATACCTATAACTACTCGAAGTGCAAGTTAAAGTCTATCTATCTTCGCTACTTTACTTCTAATAGTGCTTACATCACAGTCTTAGTAGGTACATTGAGAGTGGATAATAATAACAATTATTCATTTTAAATAAAGGATTGTAGCAATAGTTAATGATGATTATGATTTATTAAAAAAGCGTTGATTTTATGTTGGTGAGAGTTATATAGTATTTTACCTATGTAGTACCAAAAGAAAAGTATATCTGTTATCTGGTTCCCATATTACAAGCTTGGCTTACTTTGGGGCTAGATTGTGTCAAATGTAATGTAAATAATGTTTAACTTAAAGTGTACAACGTCTTTAACATATAAATTACTGCAATGTCTGAAGAATCCCTTTGCAGGAATCTAAATAATAGTTTTAGCTATGTCTTTGTACCGAATTCACAAGAATTCCGTAGGAATCCCGCCCTTTGCCCTCGGTCTGCGACATTGAACATCACTTTGAAATCGAGCTTCGCATAACATCTGATAAATATTCAGAATTTGGTAAAGACGATGGCTAATTTATTCGTCATGGTTGTTTGCAAGAATGAATGCTAGTTCGGTAAAGTGGATGAACGTACGTACGTGTAGATGCTTACGTGAAGTTTTTCAACTCACTAAAAGCGGAAAGACATTGAAACTACTGAAACACTTTTTGACTTATCACAGACAATTCAGAATAACTCTAATATTACTACGAGTGTTTTGTAACTTTTATGCGAGAGTGTAATGTAGTAACCAGCATTATTATTATTATTATTATAACTTTTTGCATTATAGTGGTTTTCAATGGAAGTTTGACGGACTGACGACTTTGTTAGGATCGCGGGAAGTTAATGGATATTAAGGGCCCAATATCGTTTTTCCTAGAAACGTATGAAGGAGGCCTATGCCCAGCAGTGGACTTCTACAGGCTGTTAATGATGAATGGAAGTTTAGCTAGCTCAACTCACTCAAACTAAATCGGGTTAAATAAGATTTAAATATAAAACCATAAATTTCCATAATTTGCACGAGTTAAATATGCTTATGGCCATATTCAGGCAAAATTATAAAGATTTCCAGACATTTTTCATAATAATTATTCAAAGCATAATTTTTCTCTGCTGAAAAGTCATATCCATGGCTTTCAGGCTACTTTATACTGGCATTTAAAGAGTTTTCAATGCACCACTTTACATGAATAGACGCTAACGATGTCCGAATCACAGGGGAAATTACATGAGCTAAGCTGAGAGCTGTACAGTAGGAGCAAGAATAATTTTGAGAACAAAACAACCGTACGTAAAGGAAGTACATACATATCGCAGGCATTTATAAGTAAGTAGGTACCTACTAGAAATAGTGATGTGCCTGCAATTTCATTTCTGTTGTTTTCCTGCTACATCCTTTTAATAAATAAAATAATATTGTGACATTCAACAACTCCGAACTCAGCAAAGCATGAGAGTTACTATGGAAAATATTGATGGAATACTCATTGACTGAGCGAGCAAAGCGAGCGAAGCGTCTCAGTTTCGATCTTGGCCAAAAAAAGCTTTTGATCGTCTATTGTCTGTGCTTATGCCTACAGGTCGTATTTTTCAACGATTTTGACGAAAATTAGCACACATTGAAGGCAATTCATAGCATTGAAGTTTGTTGTAACGTTATATGGTTGGATTTCAATTTTGGAAAAGGGAAGAGTGTCGGTAATTCCATGGTTATAAGCGCGAAGTAGACCTCGCAAGGTATAAAATATATATACCAGTGATAGAACAGTAGATAGAACAGTCTTCTGTTCTCGCAGAATTGCTAGTATTTATATTTTATTATGTAGGTAGGTAAATAACATACCAGCATTGTAGCACCCAGCCTCAGAACAGCTTATGTCTACTTAACTGTCAGCAACCATATAAGGAAACATTCTGTTTATATGCTTGCGACAAAAAAGGTTGTATTTAGTTCTAGTAACGAATACTTACAGCATAATTTAGCACGTAGCGTAATGTAGCTTCCTGGTTCGTTGTCTGAGGTTCGCTTTTCACAGGCTCTGCAAAATATAATCCCACGAGACTATGCGTTTAGCGCTTGCGCTCGCACTGAATGTAGAATTAACTTTAGTGGAACGAAAGATGTGTTGTTCTAATTCAGTTACTCATTAATTCATTTTAGAAGGTTTGCAATGGAAAAAGCTGAAAACTGTTTATCTTAAGTATAAACTTATGGCGATTCCTAATGTCCAGCAGTGGATCTCTACAGGGTGATGATGATACATTCATTGACTACTGACGTAAAAAAATTGCTGCACAACATGTACCAATTTATAGATAAAAGCTGAAACTTTTAGCCTAAAAGGTTTTACATGCATGGGACACGTCCCTCCATACGCTACATCCAATCACCAACCTGCTACGCATGCGGTCAATTTTCCTGATTGAAGTGTCAAACGGTTTTACGATGAGTGATACTGACACCTTGTAATCTACGTAGGTCCTATAGGTAAGCTCAGTAGCGGAGCTAGGAGGGGGGCTAAGGTGCTCAAGTTCTAGTTCTTTCTTACAACAACTGGCAGCACCCGTACATAATACATTTTAAGTAAGTAGGTGTACAGTCAGCTGCACTAGAATGTATACAATTCGTAACTTACAGAATGGTTTTACAGCGTTAAAATTAATATTTACAGGAAAAAACTCAAATAATATGAAAACATATCAGGCAATTTCAAGTTTTTTAAGAGTTTACTATACGGTTTCGATATCGGTTTGAAAGTTACGAATTGTATACATTCTAGTGGAGCTGACTGTACCTACTACGTTTTAAATTTAAAACTTATGTAAGGTGTAGGTACTTACGTGATTCACTATACTTAACTGGTACCTATAGTATAAATTAGAAATAATGATTGCCAGAGCTATATCATTATTTGTACCTAATTTGATAATATTTGTTGTAAAGCATAAATAATTCGCGGCTCGGCTTAGCTTGGAGCTCCATGGAGCTGTCTGAAATTTCCACCACGATATAAAAAAGTTACAAAAAGCTAGCTACAGAAACCACAAACTTGTCTAAAACATTTCTAACCCACTCCACCATAACGTAATTAGACACTACAATATGTTAGTAGCGTGGTGTGAGGTCACCATCTAACCCCGCATTCATCTCCATAGCGCCGTCTTGGTGATCCCGGGTCCACTACACGTCAAGACATTCTTGAGGCGGAGATTTATATCTTGACCCAGGCTATAAAACAACGCCTCTAGCGAGAATACAAGAGAAAATAAGATATAATGTGTGCACTTTGATTGTTGCCCTTCCTAGCTTTGTTGGCTATAGACATGGGGGCAGTGGTTTTCTATCTGAATTTTTGTTATCAAAACAATACGTATTTAACTAATCATATACAAAAAAACCTTTTATGATCTATGTACCTACTATTTTTATATTCGAATCGAAGCATTTCAAGAATGTTGGCATTTAGCTAATCTAACTTTGGTTAAGAGTAATAGTAACCTGTTTTACATTATACAAGTAGCAACATTTTATACCTCAAATTTTACAGGAAAGGAATGAAAAAGCCCCCAAGAAAAAGTAACTTAAATTTTATCATAGCGCCTAAATATTGGTGTTGCAAAATTACTCCCACCACCATGTTCTGAACAAAGTTTGTTCTTTATAAACATTTCTGATTTCTTAACAAACGTATAGATAATTGTATGGACAAACTATTGGTTATATCACTGGGGTAGACTTGAAGATCCACACATGGCTATACAATAATTTAAGGCAATTTAACATCAATTTATCAATGTGTCCCTATTCGCTGTACGCAGCACGTTTCAATAACAGAGACCATAAGTTGGCCACCCCTGGTTTCCCCCAACTTAAAATTAGGCTTGTACCTACTTTGGAATGGATCCATCCATCTCCCGAACTCCGTAGAAACCATTTTGGATGCACTAGTTTAACTAAAGTTTGTCTAGAAGTACTGGTAAGTTTTAAAATATATTTAAGTACTAGCTGACCGGTGCCCACTTCGTTGGGCGGTAAACATGTTTTCTAACAAATCTTAACTGAAGTAGTACTCGATGTCACCAACAGATGGCGTTAATACGGCATAAAATAGGGGCCGTTCGCAGATTCGCCAGCGTGGCAGTTTTTATCAGTTCCCGTTATTTTTTCGAGATAAAAAGTAGCCTAAGTTACTCCTTGTTACATTAGCTATCTGCCAGTGAAAGTCCCGTCGAAATCGGTCCAGCCGTTCCAGAGATTACACGGAACAAACAGACAGACAGACAGACAAAAATTAAAAAAAATGCTATTTTGGTATATGTATCGTATATACATTCCTATGCATGTAGTAAAAAGCGTTATTTTAATTTTACAAACAGACACTTCAGTTTTATTTATTTGTATAGATTTTGTCATAAAATTATATTACATTATGAATTAATGTCCTTTTTATAAAACACCTGCGTAGGGAGCCGACCTCGCGTCGGAGCCGCGCGGGTACCTCCTAACTCATAGATCTAAACTACTCCCCTGCACGCGCACTCCCAACTTGGTGACGCTCACTTCGCAACGGGCCGTGCAGCAGAAATCGTAATATTTTAATTTCGCCATAACTCCAAAACCAAACGTCCAATTCTAATCATTCAAAGACCAAATATTATCTACATGAACTGTACTTAGTGTTAAAATAATTTATTTCGATAAGGATTAATAGTATGAGTAAAATAAATGCGTTTAAATGTAGTCCAAAAAAAATTGAAGATTTTTAAATAAAAAAATGGTTGTTGTGCCTCACTCGACATAGATAGGTATAGTGTGCCGCTGACTTTTTTGTAGATATTTATAAGATCTACAATTATTTAGAACATTTTATGGTTCTATCTTTTATAGTTTAGGCAGCGTACGCAAAATAAGTAACTTTTCTGGTTGATTTTTTACACCTTGTGTCTGAAAAACCCAAATATTTTACGGAACGCTATTTTTTTCCAAAATAAAATATAGCCTATGTTACTCAGTGATAATGTAGCTTTCTAATGAAAAAAGAATTATTAAAATCGGTCCAGTACTTTTTGAGTTTATTACATACATACAAAAATACAAAAATACAAAAATACAAAAATACAAAAATACAAATCTTTCCTCTTTATAATATTAGTGTAGATTCCTCTTTATAATATTAGTGTAGATAATAGGAGCGGTTAGGAAAACCTGTTGCACATTGCACTGCGGACATTCGCCCACCGCGCCACATCGGTCGTCACCAAACATCCTGTCAATACAAAATACAAAACACGGTGTAACTATTTCAACGCAACGTCGCCGCGTTTATTAGTACCATGGTTAAGGTGTAACTATTCCTGGTTAAAATAGCATTCAATTCCATTTTCCTTTCCGTCAGATTTATATCCAAGTTAAAGTAGAAACATTTTGATTGGGGTCCACCGCTAGTCCGTCGTCCGTAGTAACCCAAACTTTCCTCTACTAACGACACTGTCGACGCGACGCAATCACACCCGTTTTTATTTCAAACCGCTATTTTGGTCAATTTCTCAGATAAAGTATCAGATTATACCTAAAATGAATTGACAAAAGCGTAAGAAAGAAAGGAGAGGAAATAATTACAAAGCGAAACGAGAGAGAGGAATGATTATGAATTTAAAAGCATTATTTTGTGTGTAAGTCCTGTCGTCCAAAGACTACTACCACCGTCCTTTTAAAATTCGTCTAACGAGCTTTAGACCATAAAAGGCTGACGTCAGCAAATAAGCAAAGCTGTGAAACACAGATAACAAGCCTGCGGCAGTTACTCACGGTCCCCCTCGCCGACTACGCATTTATTATTGAAGATTTGCAAATATCATGGCCAACGAGACGAAAGCATTTTCACCCCAATGTCTAGCGCACAGCACGCGACTCTACATTGAGTAGGTAGATAAAGTTGGTAAGTATCGAGCTAACAAGCCACATTGTAGGTAGCGTCTCCGAAATAACCGCAGGCATAAAGTATCTGTCACATCGTAACTCCCAGCGACATTATTGCGACACCGGTATGTTCTAGCCTTATTGCCTGCGCAGTTCGCGTTCACCAGCCGCCAGCCGCCAGCCCTCGGCTGAAGTGCAGCCACAAATAACAGCGGTAGGGACGCATAATGTTTTATTATACCCATTTTATAACCGCGCGAAGAATGTAATCTCCTTTATTTACTGAAGACCGCGAAAAACGGATCGTTTCGAAATGAACGAAAATATTAATAAAGACTTTCGCAGTAAAGCCATGTTACGATCTGATGAATATCATTTCATTTCGTGACGAATGTCAATAATAAAAATATTCTGGTGAGTTACATATATATGTACGAGATAGGAGTATATTTTTGTTGTACTATGTAGGTATATACAGCATACAGCAAGCATTGCTGTATGGTTGTCAATGCTGGCCTTTGACAAAAAATGTAATAAGGAAAATAGCCACATTCCAAAGAGCAACAGAAAGGTCAATGCTCGGCCTAAAGCTTAAAGATAGAGTTAGGGGCGATGATATCAGACGCATAACAAAAGTCACCGACGCAGTGAGCATGCTATGTAAGCTGAAGTGGAGGTGGGCAGGCCACGTCTCCAGAGCACTCGATGGGAGGTGGAGCGAGAGGATCCTCCACTGGTACCCACGAGATGCGGCGCGCACAAGAGGTCGTCCTACGAAAAGATGGTGCGATGACGTGGTAGAGGTAGCAGGGAATATCTGGACCCGAAAAGCATGGGATCGCTGTGAGTGGAATCGCATGGAGGAGGCCTACACCCAGCTTTGGGTGTCCAACAGTATTAGTATATAAGAAATATTGTAAATAGTGTTAGGAAATAATTAGTAATAGTTTTTTTTAGAATGGAAAAACAATGTCTAGTACGTAGTTGGAAATAAATGGCTTATTTATTTATTTATTTATTTATTTATGTAGGTATATATCTACTCGCGGTTCGTACGGAACTGAGATCTCGCGATATACCTACCATTCTGGACCATGATTATCACGTTATAGTATTCCAAATTTTACTATTTATGTTGTATCTCAAAAACCATAATGGTCTACAAAGTAAACGCATACCATACATAGGCATCACAGCCAACTATAGCTTGAATCCCGGTTTCATGTTCATTTTATTATACACCAGCACAAAAAGCACTGCGTTTACTCTAAAGATATAACGTTGGAGCAAACTGAAAAGGACTCGTCTAGCATTCGCCCGAGCATTTCATTATTTCCACGTCTAATTTTCTGTAGGTTTTTAAAAGAGCACTTAACCCTAGCATAGTTCAGACTGGTTCTCGCTTGCAGTCGGCAGCTTGCTTCACTCAAAAGATCATTGTTACCTGCTGACGTTTGTGACAAACGCTCTCGAAACGGGAAAGCAGGGAAACGAACGACGTAAAAGTGCAAAAAAAGTCTTAGAAGTACTTACAGCAAGGAGGCCTTTTACACCGAGATGAATACGCGAGTGTTTCAAAATTACGACCCGCATTTTATGGTGTGTGAAAACGGGATAATATTAAAATGGCGACGTAAATAACGAAGGTGCGAGTATGAAGTGTATCGACGCGAGTGCTAGAAGATTAAATCGGTAATTTATTGACACTGGAATAAAATAAGTTGTCGAGAAAAAGTTGGTATGCAGACCCGTGAACTATTTATAACTTTGATAGAAAGAACTTGAGAGTAAATAAAAGAATTTCTTGAGCGCTTTTCTGGCGAGACTTTCTTGCTTAGCTAACGTTTCATTGAACTAGTGTTGTAGATCAATCTAAATACCTAAAGATACTGCTGGGCAAATTTAAATCTACCTGCATAGAAAATAAAATTGCCAGAACACGTGACTATGCCCGCGTGAAGTTATTTTCATACAAACTTTAGCCCCCGCTGTATCTCATTGGCACTTAAATTTCGAGAGTTCCTCGGTTATTCCTCAGTTATACTTCTATACACCACGAAGAATATACTCTGAAATTTTAAGTCTCTACGACCAGCAGCTTAGGCTATGCGTTGGCTATAATGTCAGTCAGTCAGTTAGGGCAAAGCTTCTTATAATTGGTATAGATTTGGCATTATAAAGGCATTTGAACAACGGCGGTCGTGCAGTTTAAATTTGCCTGGTTACGAATTGCAAAAAAACTTTTTTAGAATAGCCAGTTTTATCCGTTGAACGCAATATGTTCGCGACGCAGTGCCCAGCTGGTACCAATACCAACATATTTTAAAATGGAATCATAAATATGCGCATAAAAGGATCCAAATTTCATTTCATTTAACATTCTACTTATGAATCGACAGGCACCTAACTTTAGCATAATTTATATGTTATATTCCGAAGTGTTCTCTTGGGGAATCGTTTTGAAATCATGTGGAATATACCTAATGTTTTGTTCTATTTCGACTTGACCACGTTAGTGATAGCAGTTTTGTACAATACTTACTTATACTAAACCTAAACTACTACTAAACCTACTAAAAAGTATTTTAATATATGAAAAGTGTTTTAAAAGAACTTTGTGTGTAGTATAGGTAGATCATTTTTAACTATTAAACTGTTTAAAAAGTACAAGAAGTATATCAAACGATATCAGTAGCATCAAGACTTATTCAAAGACCGCGGGGGACGTGTTTGAAGATAAGGGCTAAATAATTTTATGTTTTTTGAAATCTTTACCAGTCCAGGCTTAAAATCACTCCACAATGCTCGGTAGTTAATTATGTTTTATCTGTACGATAGCATTTTCTTTCAAAGGCATTAACAGACAAAGGAGAAGGAAATAACAACGAAACTTTTTAAAAGCATTGGTTTCTTTCTTTTTAAATTTTATTTTAATTGATGATTGCAGTATTTTTTTGGAGTGCACAGATCTTTGTGGGTATAAAGTTATATTTGAATAGAATTTTCCGTTTTTTTTTAACTTTATGTACTGATTCCAGACTTTTTTACTATAGAGAAATGGTGCTGATTGCCTCCAAAACGTAAACAATTCATACTATCTATTTACTATCGACGGTGGGGTAACAACCCCAATATCAGCGACGTTTAAGATATATGATCTATGTCTTGGCACGTACAGGGGAGCGATACACGTCATTTATTAACTTTTGTTACTGGGGTAAAAGAAACCCTGTTTTTTTTATACACGTAGTTTACACTGTGACATAACTTTGGGGAAGACCATTTCTACCGCTAAGAGCTTGCTGTGTTCTGGCTTGAAGGATGTGGGTGCCAGTGAAATTACAAGCACAAGACTCCTGTATACCTCAGTCAGGACGCAGGGTAGGGCAGTTCATCATAGGGCACGTTCCTAACGGCAATACTTTGTTATAGGTGATGGTAACCACTTCACATCAGTTGGGCCATCGGCTTGTTCCATCAGCAACTCGTATAAAAAATTCAAACTAGGTATTTTGATATTTTTAATAGGGGTGAAACGTATCTAAGCACTGTACCAATAGTGTGCTTAGATACGTTTGTGTAAACCAGACTACATACACATTTTTAAAAACTAGCATTCGAGAGCCACATACAAAGACCCCCTGAAAGATATTACCCACTCCAAGTAAAATGTAATTTCAATAAGTATCAAGTAGGTAACAAAGAAAAACGCAATCCGTGGAAACGAATTGTAACTCTACATTCGACAGTAACGTTACAAAAGTCAACAATAGTACAAAATAACCCTTTCTATCCGTAAACAATTGTAACCCTCCGGGCACAGTAGAAGGTGTAAGCAGTAAAATGCATTGCAAGAAAGCTAGTCAGTTGACTGCACGCTTTCTAAAGTCAGTAGATACGGCATAGAAAAAAATAATGAAATAGCCTCACAATAATCTTTCCTAAATTGTCTGTACACTATACACACAAACACTCGCTCACTCTTTTGTCCTTTCATTATCATTCAAATACCACTGCACACTCATGCATACACGTTACAGTGATTATCAAATGATCACATGAGGCTTAACACCAGTATGCCTCAAGTTGGTAGACGCTGGGTAGTGCATCGTAGGTTACGTACCTAACGACCGTGACCTGCAAGGCAATGCTTTGTTATAGGTGACGCTGACGGTTACCACTTGACATAAGGTGGGCCATATGCTTGTCTCACTAGCAGTAGCATTAACATAATTTGATATGTTTTGACAATAATCCTCCGGTATGGTGGACATTTTCACAGATCTCTTAGTACTAAATGTCTACTAAAGGTTCTTTCAAGATGTCTAAGCCATAGGTAACAAATATTCGATCAATGGGGATGGGATGAATCGTTGAGTTGAGATGGAGAAACCGATGATGTTTTATAACTTTCATATTTGAAGGAACCCAGACGTTTCCTGATAGTTAAGTTTCATCTAATTTATCTACATAATGGTTTAGGGCTTAAAAAATCAATATTCTACTATTCAGTTACACTATCTTTAGATCGCTTACAATGGTTTTCATAATGTATTCTATATATAGCTTCGAGTATTATAGTAGTATTATTATCTATTTAGATTAAGCTCTACACTGAATATACCTAGATTTTATAACTCAATCTCTGATTCTTTCTTAAGAATACTAAGCTTCTTTAATCAGGTAATTTTCTTTGTGGATAAATGATAATTATGTTCTACTATTTTTCAATATTCCACTATTTTCAGTATTCACTGCGGCAAAAACAGTGCTTGAAACTAAACGCCTTTCTAACGTCTTTACTGTTTACTCTCTGTATTGTGCTCCAGTCCGCCCCCTGTATACCGTCCCATTAGATCTAAGTACCACTCATCGAATCCAACGCAACCTGAAGTTAATTGAGACAAAATTGAAACCAGATACTTCTGAGAGCCTTCAAACTTGTCGAAGCAATATTAGCGGGGTAAAGGATGTCGTTGTTTGAAAAGTAGTGAAAGTCTTCTAAGTTACTGTAGCTTTATTTGCCGGGATTAAATTGAGACCGGTGCTAGTGGGTACGCTACGGCGTAGCCTTGGTATATCGGCTTAAAATAGGACTAAGAGAACAGAACCCACAAGGAGATGGGTAAGTCTAGTAAACACCGAAGACTACGGCCAAACTCCCCAAATGTAGGGGAGGCCTACTTCCAGCAATGAACTTATTTAGGCTGATGATTTGAGCAGAAGTATCAAAAAGCCAGTAGGTAGTGACTTTTAGTTTGACTTGGTCAGAAAACATTCATAGTTAGGTAGGTACCTACTTATCTACGTTTTCACTTTTATTTATTTTCCGTTTAAAAGGGTGCAGGTGCCGGTGTCGCCGCTATTGCTGTGCAACATAGGGCACGTTTTTGGTAAACATCCTCGGTCCTTTATGGGGTAATTAAAGCATTGTACAAGGTTAGAGTAACCACACAACATCAGGTGGTCATAAAACCTTATAGAGGAACCTATTTCTTATTCTAAAATACTTTCAATAGTTTTTACATGTTTTATAAGACAATCTTAGCTGGATTTTTTCTAAGAATTAATCTAAATAATTTAGAAAATTATTTGATCAAAGTTTTGAGGACTTCTTTATCCTTGTTTTCTGGCCTCTCAAGAATTTTCCTTTGTAAAGAACAACTCATTGCAAAAGTATTATTTCCATTCTGAGAACCAGATAATTTTGTAATTGCTGTCATCTTATTCATCAGACAACAACACTATTAGCTAGCTAGGTACTGCTACTATGATTGGTACTATTAATTAGGCCCATTATCATATCTGGTACTTTAGCATTAGTTATAACGTAGGTAATATTTCCTCTATTGCTATAGATCTTTGATTGCAGATACACTTTTCGTAGTAATAGAGCTGAGGGAAGGGCACGTCTGGGGTAGCACTACCACCATGCCTATTTCCGCCGCCAAGTAGCTTGCTGGGTTCCACTTTGAAGGGTGATTGCCGGTGATGTTAGAGACACATAAGGCTTAACACCGTATGGCTCAGGATAATGTTTAGACATGGCTAAGCTGTTAGGCCATGTAACATAATGCATTTACCCAAGTAGTCAAGAGTTCGAATTAGGCTGAGTAAACTGTGAGAATACCAATTATAAATACATGTTTTAGCTGTAACTTTCTTTGTAAATGTTACTTGAAAATTTAAAAAAAAATTAGACAAATGATTTGGTGAATTATTCATTCTATGTATATCTCATCGATATCTCGTGCGTGTCATTGCAATCATCAGAGAGTTAAACGCTTTTAATTACCACAGATATGCCTTAAACGACGATCATTAAGAGTCAATCCTGCCTGACAAGCACGACATTGTGTAACTTCATCTCATCAGTACTCCAGCAGTCTCGTAACAATGAAGAAGTGTGCGGTTTGTTTTACGTTTGTTTTCGTATATTTGATAGCAGTGACAGCTCCTAAAGGTATGGTTCACATTTACACCGAGTGCTTTAAATATTGGTTTGTGTTGTTTTACCAATTTTTTTTGTGTAGGTTCTAAGGTATCGCGATTGGAAATTGGTTGATTAGGGTAGGTTTTGCTATCTCAAATGAAAAAATACCGCTAATATTATTGAAACTTACTTTGAAAATGAATGGTACTGAATTGGCTGTACATTGCTTTTAGGCAAGATATACGATATTTACCCGATTTCTAAGCTATCTCTAGATCGTTTGCAACGGTCTGTAGATAGCTCAACTGTTTCATGTAATACACATCCCACATGCATACATACTCGTATTAGCCGTAATTTTCTTTGTATATACTTAAGACTATCCTTTAAGTTTGGAAGTTTTACTACTTAGTTACCGACATGTATCTCACGTGAACTTCCTTATCGCTAATGTGATTTTACGGTTATTGAATATTCATGTTTTATTGGCTTCTACCGAAACAAAGTTATCGGGCTGTGAGATTTGCAATTTCCCTAGGGGAGGTATATTAGATCTACCGAAACAACATTTATAAGAGTCTCTGTTGAAGTTTTTATCTTTCTAATTTTCCTAATATCAAAAACTCACATTTCATCAAAGCGATATTTTTCTACATTAGTTTTTATATGTAATACAGTAACTGCTACTTAGACTTATATATTTATTGATGGAACAGGCAGATGGCCCACCTGATGGCTAGCCTGATGGTAAATGGTTAGGTAACCATTACCCATAACAAAATATTTCCTTACGTGTCACGTTCTGTTCTAGAAGTAACAAAGACAAAACAAATTCGTAGTAATAGTAAATAATAGTTACCACTTAACGTCGAGTGAGCCGTCTGCTTGTTCCATAAACTCTTATAAAACGTATTATTACGTACGTATTATATATTTAGTAGTAGTAGAGCTCTAAGTGAAGGGCTCGTCTAGGGAAGTACTACCACCATGCCTATTTGTGCTGCCAAGCAGCTTGCTGTGTTCCGGTTTGAAGGGTGTGGGTGCCGGTGTAATTACAGCCACATGAGGCTTAACACCTGTATGCCTCAGGTTGATGGACGCT
The DNA here is from genome assembly GCA_947095575.1 of Electrophaes corylata. Lineage (NCBI taxonomy): Eukaryota > Metazoa > Arthropoda > Insecta > Lepidoptera > Geometridae > Electrophaes > Electrophaes corylata. The sequence goes on along the minus strand of OX352711.1, from coordinate 7,017,554 downwards.
GAGTACGCTCGTCGGTGACGTTCCTAACGAGCGTGACCTACAAGGCAATGCTTTTGTTATAGGTGATGGTAACCACTTAACATCAGGTGGGCCATCTGCTTTTCCATTAAGAAGTTGTATTAAAAAAAAACATACAAAAAACTTGAATGTATTATTATATTTTTGTATTAGATGTTTGCGAGTCCTGTGTGTCTTTATCAAAATGCTCACAACTCACTAGGATGAGCAAGCAAGATCAGGAATCCTGGATGCTGAAATATCCTTGTTACAATCATCATCCAGATGACTATGGAACTTCTCCCAGTACCAAAGTTTCTCAAGTAGACTTAGTAAGTAATCTATTGATATTTCTAGGTCTAAGTCTATCTATAAGTATTGAACACTTATATTACACGGGTATTTATCGCGTATTACCTTATTTATTTACCCGATGTTTCGGCTATGTTGCAATAGTCGTGATCGCGGGCAGACTCAAGAAGATCTATAAGATTTCACTTTCCTCTATTTATAAATGTTACCCCAAGCAAGGTTTGTAACCTTGCTTCGATACGGTAATAATATATCTGCTCTTACTAGTCGAATAAGTTGTATAGGTACTTTTTCTTTGTAAATACACACCCAGCAGATAATAAGCATTTCTCTGCCAATGTTCATCACAAAATATTTTTATTTTATTCCATATGCATCCCATCCTATAGCAAGTCTCGGTATCAAATGTAATAAATAATCAATCAGTTATCAGTCGAAGCTAAGCTCCTGGTTAGATGGCGTATTGTGAGAAATATCTGTTTATCTAAACCAATTATAAGAATCTTTGTCTTGTCTTACTTAATGTGACAAAATAATATAGACATGTAAACCACTGGTCGCCGATACTTTATATTTTTAGGGTACGTACATCCGATTTGGTGCGTAGAGTTGTTAGTACATAACTAAGTAAACTATTCTTGAAATTCAAGCACTAAGCAGGTAGGTACATCGAGGTTTGAAATTTGTATAAAACTAACTTTTGCATGAGGTTATTTCCATACAAACCTCTAAACTACGAAACGCGTTTCGCTATGTAAATAATCAATCAGCCGTCGGTTATTTCCATACAAACCTCTAAACTACGAAACGCATTTCGCTATATGAATAATCAATCATTCTAAGCTTAGTTTGTGGCTAAATGAAGTACAATACTGTGAAATGTTTGCTGATATTGAACGTTTTTAGAAGTCTGAGTTTTTGAGTATGGCATGGGTATTTATACCCACTCAGCTTATTTTCCACATAATATCACTAAAATAGTTAAAGCTACTGCAATTGATCACCGACCAAGCTATTATTTAATAAACCAAACACGATAAATCATTTCATAATTTACAAGGTTAATTAAATTAAGTACTGTAACAGTGCAGTGGTTTTATTATTACCTAGATTTAGATAAAAGTATGTACATTTAGGCATGTTTTTGTAGATATTTTAAATTTATAAATATACCCCTATACTTATAATATCTGTATCGATATGTAGTATCGATAATTTATAAAATCAGTCATTTCAATTCGCTAATTCGTATTATCTCCCTCCTGTTATATACATTAGGACTTTATATTTCGGACAATTTGTCTTGGGATTTCCACATTACTCAGATCAGCAAGAGGATGTATGGTACCATGCATTCTCTTAAACGTATGAAAAACTTCCTGCCCCAATCCACAAGAATCACCCTGGTGACTGCATTGCTTCTTCCTATTCTGGACTACACAGATGTATGCTATCCTGATGTAACTGAGGAGCAACTGAATCGGTTGCAGCGTCTACAGAATCTCTGCATCAGATATATTTATGATCTACGAAAGTTTGACCATGTCTCTATGTTTCGGCGACAACTGAAGTGGCTTGATATCAGAGCTCGTCGGGATGAGCACATTCTATCCCTCCTCTTCAACATTCTCCATAACCCTATGTCTCCCAACTACCTCAGTGAGCGGTTCATGCCCCTTTATGCTGATGTTCAATCGGTACGCTCTTGCCAGCGCTTACAATTGATGACTCCACAGCATAGACGACTACTTAGACGAACTCCTTTACAATAACTGCTACGCGACTCTGGAACCATACTCCTCTTATCCACCGTGAAGCATCTTCAGTTGAGGCCTTCAGGGCTCGTATCCATAATCATCTTTTTGGTGACCCGAATGAATGAGCAATTTCCTATTAATTTAATTGTTAGTGTAATATTATTAGTATTTATTAAATATAATTAACTATGTAAATATAAGTACATATTTTGTTGTAAAAGTAGGTAAATAATATTATATTATATATATATATATAATTATATTTATGTATTACGTTTCCAGCAGTAAGTAGGTAAGTAAGTTTATGTAAGTTTATTGAGTTTTACCTACAAGCTTTTAATAATTATTTATTTAACTTCTTTCTTTTGTGCACTACCGCCGACACAACTTTTTTTCCACATTAAACAAAGGTTATCTGGAAGATAATGCTTCATAGCATTAAGTTCGCCTTTGTACTGTTACTTTTTTTGTGCAATAAAGTATTTTCAATCAATCAATCAATCTTTGGCCACAATTTTATATGTTACGGGTGTAATATATTATATTTATAGTAGTACTATAAAATTTACTTACGTTGATAAAAGTGGTCTCTACCGCGGCATACTTTAGTGTACGATGGCGCTTTCATCAAATATAAATTATGGTTACAAGGAGTAAATACCCCATTCCCGAAATTTGAAGGCACACATACGTTCTAAGCAATTTCATTCATTTATTTTTCATGTTATATTGCAGTCGATTTGTCTGTAGCTGCTCTTAGGTAACACTTTTATTATTTATCTTTGACTTTGGTAGGCTGCTGGCGTTTTGTGTTACAGATTTGTTGCCCAAACCAAACATGGGGCGTGGAACCAAACCAAAGTCTAAGTCGACTCACTGTGAACCAATTCGGAAGCCCTCAGGATATTCCAAGTTTTTCTGATGATCAGGATCAGTATCCATATAAATATGATAATGTTAAACGAAATAAGAATGATAATAGAGCAGCAAGCAACTTACCGAGTGCTAAACAGTGGAATACAGACATTCGTGGCAGTCCAAGCCGAAACTCCCAAGCTACTAACGTAGAACCTTCAAGATGGCTTCCGATGTCAAACAACTATTGGAATCAAAGACCGGATAGAAACGCATGGGACATAGGAAATAACAACTTTTATCATGGCAACAATAATCGTAGGCTATTTAATAACAACAGAAGAAATGATTATGATACTGATCGGAGAGTTGGAAGGAATAACCAAAGTGAAGGACGCAATCAACAGGATGATAGGTCAAACAATCAAGGCTATGATAACCAGTACTACCCTAATTATCCTAGCAACAGACGATCAGGTAAATTATTTACAGACACAGTCAGTACAGTGCATTGAGAAAAGCAAGTATTTAAATTTTTTTAATACTATTTGTTGCCATCACTCACAACAAAGTATTGCCGATCACGTTCGTTATGAACGTGCCCTACAATGCACTGCTCTACACAATAACTGATGCATAGTGCATACACTATATCTGTAATTTCATCGGCACTACACCCCTGTTGCTTGGCGGTGGAAATATGCTTAGTAGTAGTACTTTCCAGAACGAGTCCTTCACTAATAAGTAATCTGTACCAATTTAAAGAATCTTACATACATACAAGTACATCTTACAGACATATAGACAAAGCACAACATAAGCCTAGATGCTTGAAATTTTCAGACATATTTTAAGAAATATGTTCCCCCAAATTCATTCCCTGAACTAGTACAGCGGAGGTTGAAGTTTGTATGACAATGTCGCGCGCATTTTGCCATAGTGTGAGTATACGACTCAATGTAGTGTTTTCCCTAGATGATACCTCCGGCCAGCCGGGTCAATGCGACCGCCTAACGAGGTTTCCCCCCGACCCTCAAAGGGGATGCTGCGGCCGTGAGGCGTCTGACGATGACAGGATTATTGGTAACGTACTTTGACCACATTTACGTAGAAAAAGGATTGCTTTCATGCCCACCCCATAGTGGTCTCTTTGTTTTTATTAAATAAATGATTAGGAATGAGAACGATAGCGTGGTTTGATTTCTTTGCTACGAATTCGGATCGGACTCATGTCAGATTATAGTGTTCAGGAAAAACACTCTGAAAATGTGTTCCACACCTTACGGTTCGTATGATGTAGGTAGAACCGAAACGCTCGATGCGAATGGGAGGTATGTTTACCAAGTTAGGATGGTAATGAACTTCTTGTCCTATGATGTAAAGGAAATGGTGATATGAGATCGTGTTCTCTAAAATGTAGTTTATAGTTTATAATTTGTTTAAGTATTATAATAACATTTTCTTTTTATATAGGTACCCCATTTAAAATTAATGATAACAATCAATTGGAGACCAAGTTGACGAAGACTATTGACGGTATTCTGAACTGATTTATCTCTAACGAGACCGCGTAGCACGAAGAAATCCGACACTTAATACTGCTAACGTACCTATCGTACCAACATCCGAATTACACTGCGACGACGCCCAATTCTCATAACGAAATATCGTGAAGTTGAAGTATCAATCGTGTCAATCTTCAATTATTATTTTTTAAAACTGACATTTCAGACAGACCTAATTATTATTTTAACAATCAAATTCTTGTGTCAAACTAGTTTCAGCTTAAAAAAATACGAGGCTTGAGCCCCAGGCAGCACTCCGTAGTTGCGTAATTAATACCTCGCAATGTTTTTTGAATGTCAACACGATACGCTGACACCACAAATGTCAAATTTACTCGTGCTAGGCTCTCTGCACTTACTTGTGGCAACATTCACCTTTCAATCAATAATCTTTGACTAGGTATCTAAAATTTCACTGTATAAGGTTGAAAAGTAACAGACAAATGCCTAACTACATAATACCACCTCTGCACCATAGAATAACTTGCGATGTTTTGCACAGATGCACCAAACTATAATAACTTTGCACCTGCTTATAACAGTCGTGGTTGGGAACAAGAACAGGAACCTGACTACGAGTGGTCATATTCCATGTTCAAAGAAGAAGACACAAATACTTTAACTGTTAATAATGAAACAATTGCCATAGTTAATGGAAACCAGGGCACAGTGACAGTTGAGAACAGAATTTCTGGTAAGTTTCTCTGTCTAAGACTATTGTATTTCATCGTAGCACTATCGTAATTCAAACTAACTTATAAAATCAATCAAAAACCTGTTGGTTTATTTGGAATTTAACACAGGTGTTAAGCTTCATGTGCCTGTAATTTAACCGGCACCCACACCCTTCAAACTGGAACACAGTAAGCTTGGCTTGGCGGCAAAAATATGCATTGTGGTAGGTAGTACTTCCCCGGACGATCCCTTCTCGAAAAGATGCTACTACTAAATTCTTGCTGTGATGGTTTGAGTGTTTCTTAGCTCATCTTCTTCTAGCTTTTAGTATGAATAAGACCATCAGGTTATATTTTTTAGGTGGTAAAGCAACAGAACTAACGCAGTTCCCCTGGACTGCGCTGTTGGTCGCGACTTTTCATAATGGGAACCAGCAAACGGCTTTCAATTGCGGTGGTTCACTTATCAGCTCTAGGTTCGTTCTCACTGCTGGACACTGCGTGTATGATGCAGAGGCTGTTTTGAGAAGGTACGTTAGTGAATGTGCAGAGATTAAAAAGGCTCATGAATTATGACTAGAAAGAGCGGTGGGATCCTCAAGGATCCAAGGTTCTTGATACTTGATAAAGGGACACATCGCATCTTGATATCTCTTTGCTAATATATTAGATACTAATAATAATTAATAATGCTGGACCATCCACACAGCATCATCTAAGGCGGGAATCAAACCCGTAACCTCCTGCGTCGCAGGCGGATATTCGCCCGCCGCACCACATCGGCTGACATATTTTTTATAACTTCCCCCGAGTGCTTAATATTTATGCTGCTAATTTTGTATTATCTCTAGTACGCACTTTGCGTGTTGAAATCAATATTTTTTTTCTGGAATAATTAGGTAGGTACCAAAATTTCTTGAACGAGTGAATCGCGAAGACCAGCAGATATACTCTTCGAACCGATAAACGAAATTTCGTATATAGTCGTTTTGTAATATACTGCAGGGCAACTCGGTAGCCGTCAAAAGTCAAGTTGACGCTGCCTGGCATGCCGCGTAGTGTAACTCACACCGACAATACGAGACTTGGTTTATCGGTTCTAAGAGTAGACCTGCAGAGGCGCAATTCTCATAACGATATATCGTCAAATTCAAGTTTCACATGGCATTCTTAAAAACTGTCATTTTAGGCAGACCCCAAAAAATTTCGAGAATTTGGGCTCAGTTTGGAGCAAACTACATTATATTAATTGTTGAACAAATCCAAGCCTCTGCTTTTAATGCTCTCAAGCTCTAAATAATTTGTTATGGTTTTTGAATGTGTTTTTGGGATGAAACCTTTTTATTTCAGTGTTCAAGTGTTCCTAGCGGAGTTTGACAAGCGTACATTTCCCCGGGATTGTAAGGTAACACCAGAAGGTCGAAAGTGCATTGACAACATCGCTATAAACAGTGAGGATGTGATCCTACACCCTCGCTTCGATGAAACCAGACTCCAGAATGATATCGCGCTAATAAAACTTCAGAGCGACGCACCGTACACAGGTATTTTTACCAGGTAGTAGGTATTTGTAGCAAGATACCATTTTAGTAGTTCATATGAACATTTAATCATTTCAAATCTTGAATAACCCTGATTACCAAAATTTTAGTAAACAGTATTTAAGGATAACACCTCACAACAACTTTCAAAGCGCTGCTACCAAATGTACCTACATAGCGAAATGAAAAACGTTTTAAAGACGATTCCAGTTACTAATTGCTATCAAGTAACGAGAAAATATATGGGAGTGGTGAAGTACCTTACTTCCGGCAGCCTAGCCTTCTATTCTATTAGAATCTTCTAGAATATTCTAATTAGTGAAAACTCATCATACCTATGTGATAGTCTGAGTCTTGTGCCACTCTAAAGAACTAAATTTCAACTACAGTTGAAACAAAGCAGTCGGTGCCTCCCTATATACCTAATTATGTACTACGAGAAGCTCCGGGGTCTAATAAGACCTCTTAGGAATAATATTCGGGGGTCAAAGTGCCCGTCAGTGCAAACAACTTTTAACAAAGAACCAAACTACCCCCAAAATAAACAATGATTTTGATCAATATTTAAGTTAGAACAAGTACTTTAATTTGATTGTTTCAGTTCGACTCATGATCGTGGCACTTGCAACTAAAGAAACAACTAATGAAATATAAGGGATATTTCATTTTCAGTTTGACTGTTTCTTGATACTTTGTAACAGTTGCAAGTGCCACGATCATGAGTCGAACTGAAACAATCAAATTAAAGTACTTGTTATAAGTAGGTACATCCCGTTTCTAACAAAAAAATGCAGGTATGTCCTGTCTGTAGTTCTATTTTTGTTCTCTAGATACACGCCAGCAAAATAAGAACCTTATAAGTACTAGGTACATATCTTATTTCAGAGTACATCAGGCCGATATGCCTTCCATCCATCAACATAGATAATCCTGAGCACAATCGTTTGCCACTCACAGTCGCAGGTTGGGGTCGAAATGGCCAATACAAGACTGACATAAAGCAGTCAACTACAGTCCATTTAGTGCCACAGCACGACTGCAGGAAGTTCTACCCGGATCTGACGCCTCGGCATTTGTGCGCAGCGGGCTATTCTGGTGAGGATACTTGTAAAGGTGACTCTGGAGGTCCGCTAATGGTGCTGTACCGGGGGGTGTACTATGCAGTAGGTGTGGTGAGTGGCAAGCGGACTGATGCACCTTGCGGCTCGGCAGTGCCTTCGCTTTACACTAACGTGTACCACTACTTGGACTGGATACGGAGTAATATTGGCAACTAGGAAGCAACATACTCGTACTTGGCTGTTGATAGTACTTGGGAAATTGAACTAGGAGAAAAAACCTTTTCAAAACGTATTTTTACATCGAGATGAAAATCTGAACTTCTTCAGAGTTACGAACTCGTTCGAATTGACTCTAATATTTTTTTTATAACAGATTGTACTTTTTAAGATTATAATAGACATTAAATATACCTAACATAAAAAATATTATATTCAATAAAAGAATGTCTGATCATTATTTTCTTTGGATGTTGTTTTTATAAATAGATCAAAAACTTATATAGATAGGTATTTTCATAAATTGCTACTTTTAATAAGTATTTTCATTTCTATATTTGTTTGTATATTTTATCGACCAAAAAAAGTTGAGAAAACTATGAAAGAAAAGTAACCAGGTAAGTGTAGGTTACTGTATCTATAACTTGCTCTGGGTGTCTGCACGGTCCCGTCAATCTCGAACTTATTGTCATTTTGAGTTACACGGCAAAGCAACTCGGTAAACATTCCACAGTCAAGTTATTGCTGCAGCGCAGTGTAAATCAAAACGATGATACGAAACTTCGCGTATCGTTTTCGGAGTAGACACCCTGAATGTAATTACCTACCGAATGCGAATTAGGAGCAAATGCGCACCGTCTAATTTGATGGATTGTGACGGATCGTGTGAAACAGCATGTTACATTATTATATTTATAAATCTACTGGCTAACGCGACTTCGTCTGCATTTTACACTTTTAGGGATTGAGCTGTCATCCCTAAAGAAGGTGTAAAAAGGGGATGAAACCCATACTATTCAATTCAATTTTAGTAGTATTTGCGTGATGCGTGTACCTACCTACAAACGTACAAGCAAACAAATTTTTTTTTTAAAGTTGAATTCTTTTACCAATAAAAATTCACGTTATTTGTGAGTGTCATGGGCTACCGATACCCATAACCCGATATACCGAAAAATTAAAAGTAAAAATGTGTAGGTACCGCCCATCGAAGTGGCACGGGTCAGCTAGTTTGGTATATCATTGTAGGTAGGTACCTACTCTAGCTGTGAGTTTCAATTATGAGCACGTTTTTTCACTTAACTTTTTTGTAGTTTCGTATACCCACCAGCATATTAACGTCACAGCGTAAAAAAATATTTCAATCTCAGTTCGGGACGAAAGTACACAGCATACACTTCTAGATAAGGTACCTACTTCAAAAGGGTTGTGCAGAGAATAGCTGGTTATTGGACAAGCACTTTTGAATAGAATGGATCTCTAGAGAAATCTGTCTCCCTCTGCGCTCCTGCCGTTCCTGTGCACCACATGAGTAAGTAAATGGGTAAGTATTCATAGGTTAAATAAGTTCTTTTCAACTATATAAAACAAATCTGTTTATAAAGACAATGCATTTTTTGAATCGAAATAATGTTGCTACAGGCCCAGAAACGTAATGGTGTAAGCCTGTTGTTCTGTTCTGTACCTACCTCATTGTTCCTACAGAATAATAATAAATAAATAAATATTTGAGGACATTTTTACACAACATCATCTAGCCCCAAGCTAAGCAGAGCTTGTGTTATGGGAACCAACTTCCTAGAATACAGCTACTTATATTATTATATATATTTATTTATATTATAGAATATTTATTTAGCTTTGCTACGTCATTAAACATGCGTCACTTAACATCAGGTGAGATTGCGGTCAAACGCATACCTATAAACTGCAAAAAAAAACTTTGCTAGCTTAACGTACCAAGTACCAATTCCGCAGCAGCACCATAACAACGCAACGCCGAAGCTGTATCAAAGAAGCTTCGTAGCAACTTCGTTGCCGTAGTTACTCTGTAGCTGTTACATAATAATTTTATAGCTGTACCGTAGATGCAACGTAGCATCTTTGTAGTTGCAATGACGCAAGTCCGTAGCTGCATCGTAGCAACTCCGTAGCTGCAACGTAGCAAATCATTAGCTGTATCGGAGAAGCTCGGTAAGAAACTCCATAAAAGTTACTGTCCACTTTTAAGACTGGTTACTTCACTCTCTTTGTGCTTATTATAATTTTTTTTTCAAGGTACATATTTTGCGGTGTTTGTTTCATCTAAGCCACTATGAGTAATTATATTATTTTACTATCACACACAGTTCAGGTAAAATTGTTTTACTTTTTTCCCCATTGTTTAGCGACGATGTACGAAAAGGACGAAAACAAGCGATGAACGGCTATCAAGTAGGTATACCACCTATCCTACCTAGTATACCTCATGAGATCCAACAAAAACATCAAAAAACCTCATACAAATGCAATGAAATCCGAAACCCGTTCCATATGCAACAAGTCGTATCCCGTCAGTGTATCTCTGTCTTCGCTCCTAGTGAGACTATTGATTATCTGGAGGTAGGTACGTACTTGTGTAAACAAAAACCTATTAGAAACCAGTGCCCTGAGGATTTTAAATCTTTTTTAACGCCAACCTGAAGTCGATTCGCAAGTGCCATATAAGTGGTACGGCAAGGTAAGATTAATTTTTTAATGATCCGTATTTTTTTTGTTTGTAATAAATAACCTCTCTTGAAGACAAAAAGCCAAAGAAGCGTGTAGGTATACTAACCTACCTAGCGGTTTCCAGATGTATGTCTACCCGTCTTTAGTTTTTGGAACAGTTAAGTATAATTATAAGTTATAAATTGGTCCGATGCGATTACTATTATATATTTATGTATACGTTGGTATGTTGGTCAAATACCTACCTACAACCTTACTTAGGTAAGTTTTATTTTATGGACTAGGTAGCCTAAGTTGTACTTAATAAAAATGTTATTGTTGTTTAATTTATAAAATCAAATTAAAAATTTTTAATAGGTGCCATCAATAAGTAATTAACCATCCACCATTTACCATTATAGTATCAAATCTACGATTCTTCTAGCAATACCTACATATAAAACGGCAAGCATTCCGACAGTGCCTGCGACGACATGACAAAACTACTTATAAACGGAAATTTTAAAAACTAGGATAACTATTTATTTTATTCTAAATAGGTAGATGTGTGGATCGTAAGCCCATGTAGCTCGTAGAACCGATAAAGGCTGGGAAATAAAGGTTCCCGGATGGCAATCACGAACCGGAAAACGAAGCATAGGACGCCTTCCTTACCCGATGAACTGACGACATTGTTAGGATCGCGGGAAGTCGGTAGATAGATAGATAGGGCTCAGAATCGTCCCTCCTGGAAACGTATGTGGGAGACCTATGTCAAGCAGTGGACTTCTACAGGCTGTTGATGATTAGATGTATGGTCAAAATTCTTCATGGGAGCTACTGGCGTGTTCAGCTCGCTATGGAGCTTACCAGTTCTTGCACTTTATTGCAAATTATATCCAAAATTGTTTAGTTGAAAAGTAATACATTTATTTTGCAGAGTATGGCTATAACGCGAGTCGTGGCGATAACAGGATGCGACAGTGGGCTCGGCTGGGCGATTGCCGCGCGGTCTGCGCGAGAGGGTCTCGTGACCATCGCTGGCATGTTCCAAGGCACGGACTCAGAAGCGGCTGAAGCGCTTCGCAAACTTTGCGCGCATCCCTATTCATTGGACGTGACTAATCCGAAAAGTATTGCTAGTTTCAAGGGTTACGTGAGCTGCCTTTTAAAAGACAATCCGAGTTATAGTAAGCATATTTTTTCATATGGTTAAACCGAACTCAGTGCTAGGGCACAAAGACAAAATTTAACTAGTAAAACACCTTTTGAGATAAAAACATTCTATGTCGTGAATGAGCGTAGGGGTTGATGTGCATACGTGCATGCTACCTATTTCAGTTTACCAGAAGCGGTAGGTATACAATCTGATTAAGAATTTGTTTCAGAGCTGCATGCTGTCGTAAACAATGCTGGAGTGATGACTATTGGTAACTTTGAGTGCCAAACCCCCTCAATGGTCGAAGACACTATAAATGTGAATCTTCTGGGTGCCATGAGAGTGACATCTGCTTTTTTACCTGCACTGAGGAAGAGTGCTTTAGAGGTAAAATATTCTAATCATCATCATCAATCATTAAAACGGAGCAGAGCATTGTAAGGCAGGTTTTTAATGAACGTGACCTGCGAGGTAATGGTTTGATATTGGTGATGGTACCTAACCACTTAAACGTCCGGTGGGCCATCAGCTTGATACATCAGATGCGTAAAAAAGCCCATAAGCTCCTTTTTGTCAGTTGATGAAAATGTGATGTAATTCCAGAATGTGACCATGGTAAAACCCCGGATAATCAACGTGGCCAGCCACTGTGGTTTGCGACCGCTGCCTGCGTTCAGCGCTTACAGCGCCAGCAAAGCGGGCCTCTTGGCGTGGACCCGCGCGCTTAGGCTGGAACACCGAGCAATGGGGCTGTCTACTCTAGCCTTTATACCAGGTACCTAAATAACATAATTTTATGAGAAAGAAAGATCTTGAGGGAACACCTGTACTTACCTACAAATAAAGTAAAGGCGTAAGTTTAGGTACTAAGTAGGTTGGTACCTAGGTATTTGTTTACAAAAAAGCATTAAATTGCCGGCTTGCTCAATTATTATATGAGGCACACGCGTTGCTTAGTTCGAAGCTAGACAGCATTACCTGTTGAATTTATATCAACCTCATACGTTTATTTTCAGGTGGCTTTGTAAGCTCTAGCAACATAATAGCACGACAAGTCGAGCAAGGAAAAATAATGATTGAAAACTTAAACGAAGAACAAATGTGTTTCTACAAAAGGCAAATTACGGCACTCACCGACTATTTATCATCCGCTATTCCCGTAGACGCCAGCTATAATTCTCTACGAGATGAAAACATCATAGAAACGTTCATGAAAGCCTTAACAGAGGATAACCCGGCTGAGCTATACAAAGTAGAATCGTGGCGTTATAAGCTTTATTACAACCTAATGAAACTTCCGCTAACTGAAACAGCACAGAATTGGCTAATCAAGAAATTTATTAGTTTCCCCGAAGTTGATTAAACAAACTGAAATAATGATTATAGGTAGGTAGGTACCTGCCTATAATAATAGGTACCTACTTATCCTAAAAAACACTTTGTTATTCTTTGAAGTAAAAATATAATCACGTTCCTTATGAACGTGCCCTAAACTGCAATGCACTACGTCTATCAACCTGTGAGGCATAGGTACAGGTGTTAAGCCTAGGGCCCCCAATTTTTCGTACGAGAAATTAAGTACCTACTACTACTCAAAAAAGTAAATAAGTAAGTAGGAAAATAAGTAGTAATTAGGTACTAGGTACCTCGGTAGGTATATTATAGTTAGAGAAATAAAATGAACTTTTTATTACGTTTTCAAAATATATTTTCCAAAGCTGGCAGAATATCATTTTAAAAATATTCATAAAATAAATGAGGAGCTTATTTTTTTAGAAGATCTGTCATCATCTTCTAGGGGGCTGTAGGCGTATTCTAAGTTTTTTTCCGTTTTCCAGATACCAGATTTCGGTTTGCGAGTTCGAATTTTTTGTATGGAGATACGCTAGTGCCTCCATATGGCCGCTAGGGGCAGTTATCGTATCTCCATACAAAAAATTCGGAGCTCGCAAACCGAAATTCGGTATTCGCAAAACGTAAAAAACTTAGAATAGGTACCTACGCCCGATCACGTAACTTCTGTTAGCATCAAAACCTTGTCGCATGTGTCAATTATGACAGATTTTCTATAGCAAATCTGTCGCATGTGACACATGCGGCTGGATTTTGATGCTAACAGAAGTTACGTGATCGGGGGGCTGGTCTCAAAAGTACTCCGGGATCTTCTGTCATCCCGCCACTTTGTGTATTGCAACTAGTACAAAAAACAGGAAGCCGTGATTACACAACCATGGAAAACGCAGCTAGGACTTTGTGTACATTTTGGCATCCAATTCCATGGTCGTGTATTCCACGGTTGTGCTTTCCAGGTCGCACAAAATTTTGTACACCCGTCGAAAACAAGACCATGGAATTGGATGCCAAAACTTAGACCTCGCTTACACTCACTTTTTAAGGTGGATCCGACTCGGATAGGTTAGGTTAGGTTAGAACATAAAAAAAAGCGCGAGGCGAGTGAGTGGAGCGAGCGTGCTGCGGCAGCAGCCGATGAAGCGCCAGGAATAAAACTGCATGACCTACCTACACTAATCTCAAAATAGGTACATCTCTACTCTTTAGTCAAGTCTAAACGAGCTATTCTAAGCTATTGTTCAGCCAATCAGAGCAATGGTCTCCAATTCCCAGGTCGTGTATATTCTGGCTGCGTTTTCCTGGCTGTGATTTTCCGGGCTGTGTATTCCATGGTTGTACATTAACCGGATGGATCAATCAAACTAGAAGTACCTAAACCTAGGAAAAATGACCTCATTGTCATGTTCCCATTGGTTCCCATTGCCATCCTACCCAAAGAAGCCTCCCTTCAGTAGGTATTCTGAATTCTGTGCACCCTTCCCTCCAAACTGCTCCAACAAAGATTATAGCAGCGCCCGCCAGCCAGCCAGCAGCCACAGGGTTACTGAATTTATATATTAGACAGCCCAGTTTAATCAATATATTTTAGTTCTGTTTCTTTTTAAATAATTTAGGAAATAATGTATGTACGTGTACGTACGTAGTTGTTTTCTACACATAGCTATACCAAAAGAGTGCTTTTTCTCTTGATCAGAAACCTGGAATACACTAGAAGAAAAAAGTAAGTACCTACCTACCTACTTACAAAAAAATATAAAACGTTTTCCGGTCTCAGAGAATCAAACAGGTAGACGTTCATTATCAATTAATAATAAGTAAAGTAGGTACCTCTACATGATCAGACATTCTTTGAAATATCTACATAGGTAGGTACATACTAATAATTTCAATTTATTCACATATAAAATAGCATTACAGAACGAATTCCAAGGCGCTATTCTAATTACATATTAATACAATAAGATAAAATCAAGAAGAATATGTTTACAGCTAGTCACATTTATTTCCAGCAAGTAGCTAATACTACTAAAAGTACCATTAGGCTTGGACTTTCGTTTGGAATAAACCAGTAAGCAATTTTTAAGAGGTTTGTTAGATAGGTTAAAAGTTAGATCACTTTATTGCCACCACAGAGTGGAAGCTAAAGAATAGAACACTCCCCCCTCCTCATACCACAACATGGTACGATCTTGGGAAATCAATGGATAGAGAAGACTCATAATCATTCTTACTAAAAATCTATGTTTTCCTTAGCAGTTTAAGAGCGAGTGCTCACAAATTGTTAATTTTTCAAATAGAAAAACCGATTTTTGCATGCCTGGATTCTAATCCACAACCTTCAGATCAGCAGTCACTCCCACTTCACCACCAGTACTGGAGATTACTGTAAAGCAAACTAATTTTGAAATTAAGCCAAGGTGACACCTCTCGTAGATTCAACTGAGTGTAATTTTGCTTATCTGGCACACAAGAGTGATTAAAATACTGAACTTAGTACCAAACTCACCCTGAGAGTTTTTTTGTCAAGTGAGGCTAGGTCGGTAGAACTGGTGGTTAGTGCATAGTGCATACCCATATCAAGGAGAAGGTCACGGTTTTGTATCCCATTTGGTAAATTGATTTTTGTGTGATATAAGTACCCACACCACACTTGAAATTCTTACAGTGGAAGAGAATGCAGACTTCATTTTAGTCAAAGTCAAAGTTAACCAACAACTTTTGAAAGAAGCAAAGGACATTCAGCAGGAGATAGACAGGTTTTTATTGAAGTCTAATGAGGTCCATGGTAAAGTGAGTACCTATCTACATTGTTTTCTGATCTCATATATAAGTAGTTCTCTTGTGAAACCCTGACTCTTAAGAGCCATGTGTTATCAGAAGAGCTCACACAAACATACACCCCCCCCCCCCCCCCCACAACCCTTACATACACATTATGCTTAGGTACACACATACATTAAATTTTACATAAATACTTCCTTGGTTAGTTATCAGTTGGAACACTTTTTTATTTGTACCTATTTTAAGAAGGAGGATGTTGATAGCTACAACACAGTTTTTATAACTACTGTAGGCTAGCATCGTATTTCATCTTTGTTGATGTACAGTCAGCTGCACTAGAATGTATACAATTCATAACTTTCAAAACGGTATCAAACCCTCATTGTAAACTCTTAAACCGAAAAAACTCAAAAATCGTGAAATTGGCTGATAAGTTCACTAATTTTTTGAATTTTTACCCTGTAAATATTAGCTGTAATGCTGTAAAACCATTCTGTATGTTCCGATTTGTATACACTAGTGCAGCTGACAGTAAACAAAACTGTTCAAAAAAAAAATTTTGTTCATGTACCTACTGCTGGTTGACTCAGGTAATGATTATTTATTAATAAACTGACCGAACCAGCCGAACTTCGTACCGCATTCATTTCTTTTCTTTAAACTTGTCCTGACAATAACGAATACTAAAAGTTAAGCGAACGCAGTTAACCCGAATTAATTTAATATTTTATATACTGCAGATGACTTCAATAGTTAGTTAGTAAATGGTTACAAAAAAAATATAGGAAAAAAGGAAATAGCATCACGACTGATCCCCAAGCAATGTAGATACCTAGCCCCTCAGATCTCTTAGTACCAAGTAGGTACCTACCTACCTACTCGAGATTTTTCGATGATGTCCATGGTCATTTTACTAGCCCATCATCGCTGCTAGAATGCTAGAACTAATTGGTTTCGAGAGTTTATTAAGAGTTCCATCACTGGCATTGCGATCATAATTTTATTTGAAAATAAATATCCATCGGTTCACGACTGGATTGGAGGGTTCCAATCCAGTCGTGAACCGATGGTTATTTATTCCAGTGTCGTGGGTACGACATGGGATTAGAAGGCGGGGTCTCTGCCACTAGACCACCGGTTAGAAATAAATTGTATGTATTATTTATTATAGGTTTTGTGTCGGCTTATGTCTTGTTGCTTTATACTAGGAACCTAGTTTATTCTACCACGTGTATTTTGCCGCCAAGCACCTTGTTGACAGAAATAAGCGTGGTAATTGTAACTACTTCCTTGGAAGAATGCACGTGTCCTTCATAAAGAGCTACTACTTGCCATATGTGTTTTAAATGTTCATTTATTTTCAGATGCAATCTGCTATTGACTCCTTCAGTATTATTACCCAAAAGTTTTGGAACATGTGGCCATACGTTGCTTTTAGTAATGCGTTGTACGTTTTGAAGGCTAGACTTGAAGAGTCTAAATATTTTATTAAAGAAATGGGCAATCTTTATAAGTAAGTACCTTTGGAAAAAAGAAATTTAGAATAAAATCCTTTGAAAAAATAGAAACAAATCTAAAATTTGACTTTATTAACCATAAGATGAAATCGTGAAGTTTGAAGAAAAAAGTTTTTGGATGGTTTCGTATAACTAGGTTTACAGTCAACAAATCTTAAGACCCTTTTTCGTTATACAAAGCCTCGTTTGATTTATTTCAGAGATCCCTCACTCATCCATAATAACCCAAGAATAACTCCCCAAAACTTAAAAGCTTTGATCGACGGGCTCAAAGCTATTAATTTTGATGTAAAATGGAACAGTCTATCATTAGTATCAGACTTAGGACATATAAGGTTAATAAAGACTACGATGGCTCAGGGTTTATCTGAGTACGTTGGGTCGCCCGTTCAATCCCTACCCACCAAACCGTTTACTGGTAAGTCTATATTCCAATCTGAATAACATTGATGACTTCTGCGACGCGTTTCTGTCCTATTAGGACGGGTGTTACGGGCTTGATTCCCAAGACAGGAAGATACGACTTGAGGCTAGATGCGCGGAGTTATGTAAGACAGATTAGCGGAAAGAGGGGACATTTTTAAAGGCATGATGGCTGTCCAGACATTAAGTAATTGCTTACGGCTGGAACTTATGGTAAACCCACAGTGATTCTTGTGTTTTTCTATACTATTACTATATACTAGTAGTTCTGTGAGAACAGTAGACCTCGCGGAACAATTTCCCCTTTTCCAAAATTTAAATCCATCCATATATTATGTACACGCGAATCTATGTTTATTCCAAATTTCATCCAAATCGGTCCACTGGTTAGAGCGCTGCACACAGGTTTTAAACCTCATGTGCCAGTAATTTCACCAAAACCCATACTTTTCACACCGAAACACAGCAACACTGTTTAGCGGCAGTAATAGGTATGGTGGTAGTACATCTCCGTACGAGCACTTCACTAAGAGCTTTACTACTATTACCTACCTATAGCAGTGTTTGATGCAACCTTTTTTTTTAAATATTTAAATACCTAAGCTTTCACACTTCCTTTTTCAGCACCCACTCCGGCTACGCAACGATCCGAACTGCTTATTAAAATGAACGATATGCTTGTTAAACTGTCACCGAAAACATTTGAGTCACCTTCCTTCGACCTTCCGACCCCCAAACCTGTACCAGGGGTATGTTATTCCGTGATCTAATGCGTAGAATACCTGCCGCTCGCAGCATTTTCACTTTGATGGTACATTCTCAAACGCTCAAAGCAACAAACTAGAACTAGACATTGAACGGGCGGCGCCGACGTGTAAGCAGGCTGCTTGTTGAATGTGTTCATGCACGCGCACGCCGCCGCCGACCGGCCGAGTGCCTTTATTTCAGCTGTACAGCAAATATGGCTAATTAAATTACTTACGTAAATTGATCATATTTCTTCTAACATTTTTGCCATATTTCATTCAATGGCGTAGGCTCTGAGCGCTCTACCCTACTATCTATCAATCACATTTTGGTTGATAACTTCTGACCAAGCTTATCACTTCAAAAGAGTAGGTAGGTAAGTAATCCAATTAACAAGCTAAGTAGGTAAGGTATAGGAATAAATAATAACAAACAAAAGGCAGCTTAGGTTTGTACTGTATATAGTATACATTAAATTATGTTTATGCAGTATACTTACATATACTACTACTTACTACAGGACCAACAAAAACCAGGCTTTCCATCGGAATCTAAACCAACGCCATCCTCAACGCAGTCTACGCAAGGAAATGAAGGCTTCAAAGCCCAAAATGAGAAAACGAATGCAGGACATGAGTCAAAAGTTTCACCCAAAAATGTGCACGTTTCCGGTAAGTCCTCTTTAAGTACACGAATTACTTACAACTTTACAATATAATCTAACCAATTGTAAAAACCTTTATAATTTATTTATTTATTCATTTATTTATTGTGTTCATAAATAAATTATTATTATTTATGGGAGAAGCCACTGGCTGAAACCTTAGACGAGTGGTTAACTCGTCTAAGTACTTTTGTCTTGGTGCGTAGAGGTTGACTAAGACAGGAATTCCTGAAATTCAACCTCTAAATGGGTGCTAGTAAGTGAAGGTTAGCTTCATGCGGACGAAGTCGTACGTTTTTGCACTAGCTTATAAAAGGATTATAAAATACGAACCAAGCCGTAAGTTTGATATACCTACATTACATGCTCTTCTAGTCTTACTTACACTAAGACTAAAAGAGCTAACTACTACGTGACTACGGCGGCGAAGCGATTAGATTTAAGCTTTAAAACGATTCAATATTACTCCTGAATCTTTCTGAATAGTTTTTTTTTATCTGTCCTTTGGCTTCAATCTCATCTGGTGGTAAGTGGCGATGAAGCAGGACGGTCTAGAAGACACCTATTCACTCTTGTCTTAAAGAGATTCAGATTATAGTGTTCAGGAAAAACAGACGCTGGCAATGATATCCACTCCTTAGCGGTTCGCATGATCGTATATGGGAAAATTACCTAGATTTATTGTCTAGAATCTTTGTTCGATTACACTGAGGATTTGCCGCACCGTATACGCACTGTGAAAAAGTGGTAAGTAGGTACATTTTACTTATGCCTGGTTTTAATATCTTTCAAGCGTAAAATCCATTAAATGTGATTCTATTATTGCAACAAGTACGCCATTTTAAGAAGTATACACTTTTTTATGCATTGTAGTCTAAACTGTGAAACACCGAAATAAGTCGAATTATGCTGTTCATTTTTAATTCGTTCCTTCATATTTCTTCCAAATAGGGCTTGACAATATCGATGTGAATAAAATTAAGGAACGAATTAACACCCTTGAGTGAATAAAAACAAACCGCAGAAATATGGCATGCGCGATCCCAAGAAACCACATCAGAATAATTCACTTACTTTACATTTTGCGCCAGGGTACTTAGTAAAAAAACCACAAAACCAAGAAACTATGCAAAAGTGCTCATATGAAACATTACACTTGCCCGAATTCATGAGTAGAACTTAAAATATTACATGCAACTCTCATAATTATCATCATTAAAAGCTCGTAGATGTCCACTGCTGGACATAGTGTTTGCCCAAAGTGGGTAATGAGGGCTCTTTAGAATTTTTCACTTCAATACGAGGTCCGCTTACTAAATGCGAGATGGTGAGTTCTATTATAAGACACTTGCGCTTAAAATCCGTGCAATACACGTGTATTGATAGGGTTTTTCAATATACGAGTATCTACTAAATAGGTAAAAAATAATAGTTTAATTGTAATTTTTAACATTTGTGCAAGTGTGTAATGCTGTATGCCATATGATTAAAAGTTTCAACGCAAAATGCATTTTTCCTATAATTCTAGCCCTCCTCTAAAATTTCTTAAACTTTCTAGCCCCATTAAAAAAGTTTAGACAGATATATAAAGAGATCGTCCATGCGGGTCCTCGTGGATGTTATGTACTGTGAATCTGCTTTGTTACTTCAGTTCGTAGGATGCATGGGTTCCTACGTCTTACGGGCCAATACTTGCTAAGCTGACTAACCGCTGCTTCCTCACCAGCATACATAATCTGAATCCGATACTTTTATTTTCAGCGCCAAACCCAAGTACGTCGCTAAAGAAAGCGCTCCTTGAAATGGAAACAATGGTCAAAAAGCTGTTGCCGGAATCATTGAAACCCTTAGATACTCCGGCTGACTCGGGACCAAGTTTCGCCGAAGAAGTAACACCACCAACAGCCAAACCAAATGCAAGCCAAAGCGCACAAAATCAGGTAAACAAACATAACACATTGCGAAAGCCAATATGTCAATCGCACTTATTGGACGGTAATACTAAAACAAACTCACAGATTTAAGTAGGTAGTACTTATTATTTAGTCACGCATTGGACATCCCATGCATATAGAATGATTGTAACGTTAATTTTTCTTTAAAGTAGTGAGATTTGTACCATTGCATATTATATATTATTAAATAGAAATAAAGTATATATTAGAGATGCAACAAACATCCGGTTACTATTTGTCGTTCGGTCGGTTGTTTTATGTTATCCTGTAGTAGGTATCCGATCGAATATTTCATGTTAGTCCAGATAGGTTCTCATAGTAGATGTTGTACAGATGTAGCTTAAGCTCTATTTGAAACTACATTTTTTTTACTTGTTGCTGGAACAAGCTGATTGTTCACCACATGTTAAGTAGTTACCATTACCTATAACAGAGCATTGCCTCGTAGGAGTCGCAGGTCACGCTCATTATTATCGTGCCCTTACGATATGCACTACTCTGCGTCCATCAACCAGAGGCATACAGGTGTTTAGCTTCGTGCGCCTGTAATTTCACCAGCTTCCACACCTTTCAATCCGAAAAGCTGCTTGGCGGCAGAAATAGGCATGGCGTTGTGTTTAATTTATTAACCGAGGGAGGTCTAACCCGAACCTGGCTAGAAATTTAATTTGCGGTTAAAATACCTGCCTATCTATATCTATACCTAACTGACATAGTCCTGACTGAATAACTGACATATAAATGACGCACAGTCTAAAGCTAAACTATTACTCGGGTTGTATTTCGAAGAAAATGTCTGATTTACAACCTTTAGAGAGGGGCCATGCAGACGATGTCGTGTTTCCACTAGTTTTTAAGTTTATCAATAAATATACGTGCGGCTGCTGATCCTGGACCACCTACGGGATTATTTATTTGTACAAAATGTGGCCGTGGCTGCCGCTCCCGAATAGGTCTTTTGAGTCACAGCTCAAAATGCTTACCTAACCCTACCTGACGCTTCTCTAAATCATCTTTCGTAGATGAAAGGGCCAATGATGATTTTATTGATTATGAGTCGCCTTCAGTTTCAGTTTACTATCGGAATCTAATCAATAGTCTTCAGTTTCAGTTTGCAGCGCAAGGTAACGCAGGCATGAAAGCTAAACATGGTGAATTGAAAGTCGACCAACAACTTGTTAAAAAAGCTAATGACATTCAAAATGACATTTACCTTTTAAAGAAACTGTCAAAGGAGAAGGAGGCTAAAGTGAGTACACTGGGTAAGCTCAGTTGAGGTAACCGCTCATGAACAGGTGGGCAGTTTGATCATTTAACTTTTTCTTTTTTTACGTTATCAGTTTGTGTATTAAGGTTAAACAAGTCGGTACTATGTCCATACAAACGCTGTAAGCGTTTAATGTCTACTATTTATTAACGTGCGTCCGAAGTTAAGTTTGATACTGAATTATCTTGCCGTTATCTAGGCTCGTTACCCTATATTCTACCTTGAAAGTTACAAGCGTCGAAAGATTTATACTAAACCTCAATTTATGTTAAACCTCAAGTAAAGAATATTCCTAAATTATTTTTAATTTTTCTGTTTCTTTTCAGTTACAAAAAGCTATTGACTCTGTTAATTCAAAAATAGACTTTTGTTCAGTGGACAAAGAAAAGGTTTTTAAAGAATTGGCTATTAAATATTTCGAACATACCTTACTGGAATTGAAGTCGAAGCTAGCAAGTGCTAAAGCTGATATCGCAATATTGCGAAAAAAGTATGTACAGTCAGCTCTAGAATGTATACAAATCTAAACTTTCAAAACAATGCTATAGTATTCCAGTAAATATTTACATGGCAAATTTGCAAAACCTAAGTAGACTCACCAAATGATTTCAAGATTTTTGAGAGATTTTCTTGTTTACAAGTAAAATTATTTTGTGATGCTGTGACACCATTTTGAAAGTTACGAACTGTATACATTCTAGCGCAGCTAGCGAAACGCACGTAAAGTTATTTTTATACAAATATCAACCCCGCTGTACCCGTTTAGTGGTTTCCTTCGTAGTACAATTCTACGTACGACGAATATATCCGGAAAATTTATTTATTTTATTTTATTTTTATTAGAAAACCAACAGCACTTATTATAGACAGGTATTAAACTTATACATGTATGATTATCTAGCCAATTACAGGTTTTCTTAGGTAAATTATGAAATATTATCTACTAATTTTAATTTAAACTACATGACAATTCAGAACGAAGAAAAAAGGTAGGTAAATTTTAAGTCTCTGCGAGTAGTGGTTTAGGCTATGCGTTGTCTATGTGTCAGTCATTCAGTCAGAAAGATTCTTATAATTGGTGTAGATTGTAAACCTAATTGCTAAAATCAAATTCAAATATAAATTATTCAAGCATCTAACCAGGATCACTTTGAAGCATCTAAAGCTAGGTGAATCAAGTTCCTATTTAACGCAACCAAGCCTAGCGAAGCAGGCAAGAAATTAGCGTCTTTTAATTTGTTCCTATCGTTTTTTGCATGACCCTTTTTTACTAAGTACTAAAATAACCGCCTGCACTAAGATATAGTTGCATTTTTTTGTAGATAGCCCGCCTGATGTTAAGTGGTAACCATCATATAAGATAGAATTGTTCAAATGTCATGCAGTTTAAGTACTTACGTGCCCTACGATGTACTGCCGTGGGTTCATCTACCTGAGGCATGCAGATGTTAAGCCTCATGTGCATCTAACTTCACCGTCACCTACACCCTTCTAAGTGGAACACAGCAAGATTACTTTCACGAGAACGAGTCCTTAAAAAAAGCCCTATTCCTATGCATTCTAGGTGTCGAAAAGAATTTATTACTCATCTACACTTGTAACCAATTCACGGGTAAATTTTTGTTAAATATTAATTACCAGACACAATGTGAATCAATATTTGTTTGACTATTCACAAAAATAAAATCTTTATTAATTTTATTCCAGATTTCAAGATCCTTTATTCAAAATGAGCATTGGACAAGTAAAGAGTGACCCAACTTCACATATGCTTCAAAAACCCTTGCATGAAGTGTTGTGGTTCAAGTCTTTTGTAAGATCGCACCTCAATCATGAAAAGTTACTGATTGAGACCATGGCCCAGGCTCTATCCGAGTCGAATGTGAACGGGGTTTTAATATTTAGTAAGCTTTTTTACATGAATTGAACATAACTATAGATACCGCGGGAATGTAGAGCGCTGGCTCTCAAAAGGGATATGATAGTTATAGAATTGTGCACAGCTCAGTGTAAGCTAACTGAGCTTTGCTAGTAAACAACAACAAACAAACAGTAAACAACAAGTAGTTATACAAGCAAACTATAGATATTATACACCCACAGATCATTCAACGCTCTACGTATTAATACTTATATAAATATTTTTAGAGTGTTGTTGAGGTTTAGTTGCGTCTAGCATGATTGCTGTTGTAAAAACGAACTATTTTCATACCTTTATTGGTAAAAGGAT
Organism: Electrophaes corylata; assembly: GCA_947095575.1. Classification (NCBI taxonomy): domain Eukaryota; kingdom Metazoa; phylum Arthropoda; class Insecta; order Lepidoptera; family Geometridae; genus Electrophaes; species Electrophaes corylata. Next base: position 6,993,011 of record OX352711.1, on the reverse strand, counting down.
GATATCAGTACTAGGGAAGGTGAGAAATAGCCCTAACACCATTTTAAAAATGATAGCTGAGATATATATGCCGATATAACTGATTATAATGAAGGATTCGTTTTTTGTCAATGATTCAGTTAATAATAGGTATAGTTATTTTATTTTATCGGCAAAATTATATGTCAAATGATAGACAGGTGCCATAAAAAAGAAGAGAATGAATCAGTTATTAATAGGAATAGTTATTTTATTTTACTGTCAGCAACTACTGTTAAATTTCTTTATGATATTTGTACCCATGTCATATTGTGTACATGTCTAAGTTGTCTGAAATTAAGAAATATTATTAGTATTGCCTGTGGTATTATTTATAAACATGTCCCTATAAGTAAGTTTTTTGTCATTTAAAAAAGTTTTTGGAAATAATGACTAGGTATATGCTACACAAACCAATTCAGAGTTCAGAGAATTTTCAGAAGAAACATTTTGATATACAGGCTGAGTTTTCTGGAAGAGGGTCGTCGAGGGTTAAATTTAAACGGCTGGTAGGCTCGATTTCGGCAAATACTTTGTCTTGGATAGAAAGACTTGGGTATTGTTTATTGGTTTTTATGATTATACGAGTAATTGAGTGTTACAAAAGATTGTTTAAAGGGTAGGCAGGTGCGCGAGCGCGTAGGTATAATGGTTGGTGCGTCTGCTCGCGTCGATGGCGGTTAGGAACTGTCGCGGGCGGGCTGCGTGTGCGCGGGGGGACGGCAGCGCCTCTCACCTCGCTCCCCGCGCCCGTCTCCTCTGCTAACTGTTATGCGCATATAGCGCGTTAACATACTTAAAAAAAAACAGAAATATATGTTAGTTTTTGGATAAAAATGGTTTTGTTAAATTCTAAGTACCTACCAATATTTTTACAAAAAATATAGGTCGGTATTATATCAGTCATCTGTTCCCATAGTACACAAGCTTCACTGAGCTTGGGGCTAGAAGGAGCTGTCTCAAATGCCCACAGATATTTATTTATAGGAAAGGTCAGTGGTGGACGGAACCAGCTAAGGCAATCGAAACAGACCTTTTTGTTCTATATTTGAGCTAATACTAACTACTGCTATGTGTGAGCATGTGCCAATAAATGTAAGACATATTTGGACTTACTTCTGACTATCCTTTAAAACATCCTCAAAGAGTCTCGAGTGCTCTACCGTGCTTGGGGAATAAAGGCGTGAAGCTGTTTTTATGTTGTATCTCTCTTGGAAATACTTTGGCTAAGAAAAAGGTTAAAATTCGAATTTATTAAAAGTAAGTAAGTAATTAGACTAGTAAGTAAGTAATTAGACTACATTTACACCGAAAATGGCTTTCATTGAGAACTATGCAGCTGTTAGCTGATAAAATACATTTTATAACACGTACGTGTTTTAATCCTAGGGGCCAGAGCTAACTGAGCTGTAAGGCTTATTCAAGGCCCGGTATTTTTATTAAAGCATCCATTAGTACCACCATAACGTTTGTTAACAAATAACTCAGATTACTATTAGTAGTCTACTACTAGTAGTAATAATAAAGACAACTAATCGTATCCTTTATCCAAGATCTCATCAGTTAACATGAGAGATTATCTGACAGACTACGATCGGTAGTGTTACTAACAAAACCTCTTAGAACTTACACCGTCACCGTCATAGATATTGTATTTGTATATTCCGACCAACCATGCATCTGTTTTCGGCACCTACCTACTCTATCTTTTTTAGGCACAACCCAACCCTCTCAAACTTTGAACGAAGCTAACATCAAACCCACGTCTGGAATAGCGAACATCGAGCGATTGGCTTATTTCTTCAAGAGTATCAGGGAATATCATGAAAACAACGCCAGCAAACAGGAGCAAGAAGCTTCGAAAACTTCCCCGGTCGCAGAGGCAAACAGCGTTTTTGATAGTAAGTACATATTTCATAGTCTGCTTTTGGGAACAGCTATGTAGGTTTGTACTATGCCGTAGGTTCGTATCTCGTTAGTTTTCTTTTATCGAAAATAGTTGTTTGGTTGTTGCGACGCTTCTTAGTCAAAAACATGGTATTTTGGGCCTAACACAGCTAAGATAAGGATCAAATTACACTGCTTCGAGTCGCAAAGCGAATGCCCTATGAAATAGTTTTTTGAATAACACCTCAACCCATACTATAAAAAAAATTGTGTGTTCTTTAGACCACACGACTGAAGTAAAACTTCTTTAATATACGAAACGTGGCTATGAGAGAAAGAGAGAAAGAACAGTGCTTTCATAGCAAGTAGTAGAAGTACCGTGGAGGGGGTCCACGGTACTTAGTGTTAAACGTTTAACGCAACCTTGTTGGACGTCGCATAAGAAGTATTACTTCAAAAACATTATTAATAGAGTTAACCAATGGGACGACCGATGTGGCGCGGTGGGCGATTGTCCGTCTGCGACGCAGGAGGTTGCGGGTTCGATTCCCGCCTTAAAGAAGCCGCGCAGAAGGTTAAAGCTACTAACAACTGAGTTGTGACGGCTGTCAATAATAATAATAATAAAAATAATGCTGGACAATCCATACAGCATCATCTAGCCCCAAGCTAAGCAGAGCTTGTGTTATGGGTACTAGATAACTGATATACTTAATACAATAAATTACATTCATAGATATTTTTTATTATACATAGAAAACACCCAGAACACCCGGAATAAATATTTGCAGATCGTACAAATATTTATCCCAAGGCGGGAATCGAACCCGCAACCTCCTGCGTCGCAGGCGGACATTCGCCGGCCGCGCCACATCGGATCCTTAGGGATATTGAGCGTAAGAGTAACACTATAGTGTAACCCTGTGGTAAATGGTTTAAAGACCATTTTTTTTTAATAAAATTTAAATGATTTAAAATATCCTTATCCCTTTCAAGAGCTTGCCGAATCAGGCCCTGTCTGGGCCCTCATAACTCTAAAATTATAAGAACATAATATTGATATTTTTCAGAAAAGGGTAGTCAAGTACCAACACCAGCACAAGAAAGCGAGGCTTCAGAATATGACCAACCAATGCAGACACCTAAAACACCCACTCAGGATCCTGAAGCACAAACGAACAAGTCAGTATTTTAAATTAACTAGGGTGCACGCCTGGACTTGAATCCACGACTAAGATATGAAGGCGGGGTCGCTCCCATTACACCACCAGTGTTCTCATTCACTATATTAAGTAAAGTAAATTAAGTACTGTATTGCTGTAGTGTATTTCTTCCACCCGCAACTCTAAAGTTGCCGCCTCCCGAGCCTTTTGTCTAGGACCCTGTAGTGAGGGAAAAAAAATCAAAAGGGGGGATAAGCAGAGCGAACTGCAAAATATAAAAAAAAACTGCCAAATGCGAGTCGGACTTGCGCACGAAGGGTTCCGTACCATCATTATCTATAATAAAAACTCTATCTATAATACAAAAAAATTATATATTATGTTACATTACTTATATTTGTACTAGATTGGCTGAAGAGAAGATAGAAGCCGGCCAGCAGTTTTACAAACTCGCAAAATATAAGGAAGCTGTTCAAATGTTTAGTGAAGCTTGCAAACTATGCCCTGAGAGTTCAGTGTACATAAGCAAAAAAGCTGATGCCTTGATGATGTTGGGAGAGCATAAGTCAGCATTACAAGAAGCGCAGGTAGCTGTCGCTATAGACCCGACGACGTGCAAAGCTGGCTACATCGTTATAGCAAAGTGCTGCTTTAAATTGGGTAAGTTTCAATAAGTTGACCAAGTTTTGTATCGAGAGTAAATGCGTGAAATTAGTACAACATAGTGATGGATGCCCCAAAGTAAGGAAAGCCAATACATGGCGCCTTCCTGTCGCCTGTCCTTGACCAGGCGAAGCTATCTAAGGCTGAAGAAAATGCTTTAATGTTTGTAGTAGTAGGACTCGACCGAAGGTGCGGATGAGAGTACTGGTGATGCATAACTATCCTGTATATTGAGCACAGTATATGGGCCGCAAATAATTCTCAGGAACGTGTAGAAGAGTGCCGGAATACACTTGTCTCTGAGCTTCAGACATCTCTAGAGCAGTTCTCAGACGAGTGAACAATATCTTAGACGCTTTAACCCCACGAACACACAAGTTTGTGCGTTTTCCGCAAAAAACCCTTTTGTCGAAGCTTCCAAATTCCAGAGCACTGCTCCAGGTTGTTTTTCCTTGCACGAGTAAGTTGTGAAACGAACTTCTTTCTGCTGTCTTTACTCCGAGTTTCAGCATGGGGTTCTTTAAGAAATGGGCCAGCAGCTGTGCATGAAGAGTGTGGGTGCTAGTAAAGTAACAGGCACATAAGGTTTAACTGACCACCGTAGGGCGCGCTCCTAACGTGCGTGACCTGCGAGTAACGCTTTGTTATACATGATGGCTACCAATTAACACCAGGTGGCCTATCAGCAAGTTGTATAAAAAACGTATAAATACTTTTTTTCGTTCTGAATTGTCATGTAGTTTAAATTAAAATTAGTAGATAATATTTCATAATTTATCTAGGAAAACTTGTAATTGGCTAGATAATCATACATGTATAAGTTTAAAACCTGTCTATAATAAGTGCTGTTGGTTTTCTACGAGCAGAATTGGTTTAAGCTTTTATGACGCTGCGTGAAATCCACCAATTATAATTTTTCAGGGGACATTGAGAGTAGCGAAGATGCAGTCAGGCGAGCCATTGACCTGTTTGGAGAGTCAAGCGTGAGTAGCGAGAATGAAATGCTAAAAGAGTTGCGTAGCAGACAAGAACAAGTGCGCGAACAAATGGAAAAAGAAAACTACCCCCACGCACTCCTTCTCAGCACCTGGTGCTTGCAATTTTGCCCTTCCTTTTATGAGTAAGTACAAACGAACATTTTTTTTATACTTAATTAATTAATTTTCTTCGTATGCATAAATACGATGGACTTTTCAAAATACTTACTAATAAAATATAAATATAGGTAGTCAAATACCTATATTTATATTTTTATAAAATTTTTGATGGCATGTTTTGGGTCAATTAAACGATTTTACTTGTTTCTGGTTTTTGTTTCCCATTTACAATGTATATCCGCGCCTCGTCGTACGCATAGGGCAGGGTTTACGAATCGTCATTTAGAGTTAGAAGACCTCTTAAAAGCGCACTCTTTGTCGGCTCGAACTCCACAACGGGCGAGGCTAATATGCATGCTATTTCTAACTATGTATAGAATATTAGTAACTATGGCTATGTGCGTAATCGTCACCCCTCCCGCGACGGGGTGTGGAACATACAGTGAAAGGCATGATCATTCTCGTTAGAAAAGTGCGTCTAAAAATTGACGAATAGACTTTTGAGTCTTAAGACAAAACTACTGAATGTATTCATTCAAAATAAAGTTATCCATACTCTGTAATAAAATACCTACATCCGTTACCCCCTGTGATGCCCTAATTTTAACTCCTTGTGGTATTTATTTAAGTCCAAAGTTGCGTTAAAATTGTTGATAGAAATACAAATCTTTCGACGCTTGTAACTTTCAAGGTAATCTGATTTTGCTGTAGAATATAGGGTAACGTACCTAAATACCGGAAAGATAATTCAGTATCAATCTTAACTTCGGACGCACGTTAATAAATAGTAGATATTATACTGCTACAAAGTTTGTATGGAAATAGTATCGACTTGTTTAACCTTAACATCTGGTATTAGTAATTGCTTTGTTTAAATGTCCCTTTCTTTTACTTTTCAGAGTACAGCTCATGAGATCCGAATGCCTAGCTAATGAACGACAGTGTCGTGAGGCAGAAGAGATCGCCCATAGGATTATGCCACATCTAAATCCGAGATTACTTTTTGGAGCGTATTATGTTTTAGGGCTCTGTGCATACCATCAGGTAATTTTATCAGAATAATCCAATATCAACTTATGCAGGTACAGTAGTGGCTAGATTAAAAGGATTTGCGTAGATAGAGTGAAAGTGAGTGAGCTTAGAATAGGACCATTATAACCCTTTGTGCTACACATACCGGGTGTAATAAAACCACTTCAGAATACTCCAGGAACGTGTAAAGCTACCGACGACAAGGTCTTAAAGAATACCCTTGGCTGACAGTCAAATACATTTAGAGTAATAGGATAATTTTGCTGAAACTCCTGTTTATCAACCAGCGATGTATTCCGTACAGCGCTCCGCCACCGCTCGGTCGTTGACTGGCCGCGAAGACAATGCACCGATCAGTTGTTCGCGTTTTTATTTAGATTGCTGTTTTTGGTGTTTTGTCATTTAAAAAACACCAAAATAAAAAATGTCATTAAAAAAATTATTACATTTCACTTTTACAGGACAAAAATGAGGAGGCAATCAAATGGTTTCAGAAAATTAATAAAGCATGCCGTTATCAAAAGAAAATAGCAATGTCTCTCGACGTAGCAAAACGGAGGGTAGTATTACAGAAAAAAGGGAAAGGTAATATAATTCATAACTACATTGTTATTTTATATGTACCTATAGGGTTGTGAAAATATAAATATTGACATCCACTTCACATAAAGACATTTAGCCCCAAACTAAGCAAAGCTTGTAATATTGGAACCAGATAACTGATAGAATACTAAAATACTGACTTGTACACATAGAATACAATATAAAACCCAGACACAGAAGAAACGACCATGTTCATCAAGCAAATGTTTGTTCTTGGTAGGATCGAACCCACGACCTGCAGCGCAGAAGGCAGAGCTACAACCGACTTACCATATAAGTTATCGTTAATGCCCAGTCGGCTAGTACCTACCGACTGAAAGTTGAAGTGTACTGGAAATATATTTATACCTGCACAAAAGTGAACTACATAAAGATAGTACGCATAGGGCGTACTATCTTTATGTAGTTCTTTCTCAAAAGCAGGTACTTTTATTTTCCTCGTATATAATTCTTCGGGAGAATATGCGATTCCTAACTTGTCAGTAATCATCACGTTCTCTCCTCGGTGTGCCTCGGTGAATAATGTATACTATGAGTTATGAGTTCGCCACATTATGTAATTGTTTAATTACTCTTCAGGAACGGAAGCATTCGAAACGGGAAAATTTCAAGAAGCTTTGGACCTTTACATTGAAGCACTAGACGTCAATATAGACGACAAAGTTATGAATGCCACGCTTCATTACAACAAAGCAACCACATACGCAAAACTAAACCGAACCAGGGAAGCGGAACAAGCTTGCACGGTCGCGCTAGACCTCAAGCCAGATTACATCAAAGCGTTGGAGAGACGCGCCCAGTGTTGTAGGGAACTAGGCGAACATGAAGATGCAGTTGAAGATTATAAAAGACTTGTCGAACTGTACAAACGAGCAAATTTATTGGACACTAACGTTAGGCAATTATTGCGTGAAGCTGAAAAAGTGCTGGAGAAGTTCAAAAGTGTTAACTACTACTATAAGATTCTTGGACTCAAGCCGCATGACCTTAATAAAACCATCAAGAAATCTTATCAGTAAGTTTTAATGTATTAATTATTATCTACTCAATTTAGTTGTGCTCTATGTGATTTATATACACATCGGTATATAGCTGTATATGTAGGTATGTCGGAACATAATCATTTGTCAAACCGGCTTGAATTGAATTGAGTTTGGTAGTTCAACAGTTTTTTTTTTTCAATTTATTTATTTCAAGATATATTCATGTGAGCACAATCAATAAGTGAACACTGGAAAACTAAAACTCTTAATACCTAATGAGACAGCTGTTCACAACATTAATTTGTAGAAAACTTAAAAATAAGAGGGCGAACCACTACGTCTACAGTAATGGTAGAAGACTGTTGTTGCAAGTAAAGTTGTATATTTTCTCTCAAATAGTTCAGGAAATGTCGTTCGAGCCTCAAACTAAGCATAGCTTGTAGGTACTTTGAAACCACAATACTTAGAATACAATATAACACCCAGACAGAGAACAAACATATATGTTCATGTGTAATATTACCTACCGCCCACCTACACAGGTGCCCTACTACAAATTGAGCTGTAAGGGCTTTCAAACTTGGACCTGAGAATAGCGGGAATAATGTTAATTTTGATATTATTACTTTCAGAGCTAAGGCCTTGTACTACCATCCAGACAAACACGCGGGCGCAGGGCAGGCCGTGTTTGCTAGAGAGTCTCGTAGAGCCCAGCGAGTAATTGATGCATATGCAGTCCTCGGTGACCCTGGTAAACGCGCCAATTATGACCTCCAACAGAGTCGCTGCCATTATACAAGTGACAATGAGAGTAGTGATGAAGACGCTGAGACGGCATCAAGTTCTAATGGTCATTTTCCTCGTTTAATACCTATACGAAAATTGAAACCATTTACTTACTATCGTCACTTTTGAAACTATGTAGATCAATTAAGTACCTAGAGTTGGTACGGTCGGTTAGATAATACGCGGATACTAACCAAAAAAAATGATTTATTTTTAGTGTATAGAAATGTACGGAGACTGTATTTTTAATACCTACCTCATGGTAATAGTTTTGATATAGAATAGGAAATGCGACTTTGCTATAAGCGCTATAATAATCATAGTAAAAATGTATTCATTCTTAAGAGAATAAATACATACACTAAGGTGTTAAGAGCCACAAAATAATTACTATAAGGTACTTCATTATTTTGGATAGAAACGGGATATTTACCATGATTTTTGAGTTTGATTGTTTCCCGATATTTCGGCACAGTTGCATGCGCCATGATCACGGGTCGAACTGAAGTCTTTGGCAAGTAGGTCTAATGTTATTGGCAGACATAACTCCACTCCATTACATTACTCCATTACCATTACATTACTCCATTAGGTACTCCATTTTTACAATATGCTCGAACTCGAGTATACCAATTATAAAATCTAACTGATTTAGACAACACATAGCCTAAACCACTAGTTGTAGAAACTTGAAGTTTTCAAGGTACATATATATAATGTCTTGGTGCGTAGAGGTGTACTAAGCGATACCGGAAATTCGACCCCTAAACGGGTACAGGGGGCTTGAAGTTTGTATGAAAATAACTTCACGCGAACGAAGTCGCTCGCGTTTCGCTAGTATGTAGCTTATAAATAGGTACCTAATCAACTTAAGTGATATAAAAAAACAGGGTGACAGTAAAATTGGTGCACTTAAAAAAAAATACGAAATGACAAGGTATTTTTGATTATGGGAGGGAATGAGTTTTAGACTTAAAATATAATTTATGAGAAATTCACTTGTAAAAAGAAAAACATGCTTTAAACTTGAATATATTTGCATTGCCAACAATATTTAACATTTGATTTGATTTAAATGCCTTTTAAAAGCGTTGCTTTTACAAATAAGTAAAATAATGACTAAATTACATAATCACATTTAAATTTGAAAGTACTTATCTATTCTATTAATATATAAATGCGAAAGGTTTTTTGCGGCTTAATCATGCCCTAACCATTAAACTGATTTTGATGAAACTCTGAATAAATATAGATGGTAACCTGATTTAACATAACAATATATCTTAGTAGTTTTTATATAGTTATAAAAAATACCGAACAAGCCCTGTCGGAAATGAGCATTAAACTTTTATGATATCAAAATAGCTAAATACTAAAATTAATGTTAGCAAAATTACCGGCACCACGCAAGCCAAAGGCGGCTGCTAGTGTATGGAATTAAATCGTCTTAGCTATAAGTTCCTATCGATTTGTTGTGTAATAAAATATAATATAAAATGAGATGCCAGTGTATACAATACAATATAATAATAATAATTAATTGTATACAATATAGAAATATGTAAAAGCAATCATGTCAAGAGCACACCCTTAGCAGAAGTTCGAAAGACAGCACACGATACACTTAAAACTATAACAAATAAAAAACTACTACTATTAGGCACAATAAATACCAACACCCTCAGATCTCTTAGTACCAAGTACTTACTCCAGATTCTTTGAGGACGTTTAATGGTGGTAGTCAGAGATACGTTCAAATATTACATATTTTTTTGAACTGAATAATCTATTGGTGCACGACCGGATTCGAACCCACGAACTTAGGATCAGAAGGCGGTTTATCAGTTGAATCATATTTATCTTTTGGCAGATTTTTATAAGGCCATAACTAGCTAGCGAGCGTCATGTGCAACGTGAGCACTGAAAGACTACGGGGAATTAGTTAAATAAACTCCCTACGAGGAAAGATAAAACAGTAGCATGTGCAAAAGATAAATATTATAGACTCCTTCGCTTGCATTCGAATTTCATCAGTCGTTGGAATCTGGTCAGCACTGGCATAATCTATCAGTACTGCCAATACCAAATTAGAGTTGAAAATTTGATCAATAAAAGCCATTCCTAAAATTTTACAGTATCGATACTTTCTATTCGATACAGTGTCCCTATCTATTAATGGCCTTATTAAAATCTGTCAAAAGTAAAAAATGTTTAAAGTATTGCCATCTTTTAGTAATGGGTCATAAACAGTGACAGGAGACAAGTTAAGTAATATTTTAAATAACGTTTATGGAGTTAAATATGGAGGTTAGTTTTTTGTTTTGTTATTTTTGTTATATTATTTTCGTTTTACATACAAAGTTTATATAATACATAAGTATAAGATCTTTTAGAATAGGAATACCTATATAATATTTTTATCAAAAACTAGAAATCAAAATCAGTGTATTTATTATACGAATACCTATACTATTGTTTTTTATCAAAAACCTGAGAACCATACATACCCTTAACGATATCACAACTCGAGAATGTCAACCGTGATACAGAGCCCCACACGGTTCACATCCTTTTAAAAACTAAAATAACACTTAAAGTACAGTTCTACTATATAAGACTCTAAACGTAGGCTGTCGGAATTTAGGCAAATGTATCGACTAGTAGAGAAAAACCTGAAACACTTAGCACAAAAGTACATGCGCTTCTCAGAGAGTCTAAGTTCATAGTAATGATCTGAAAGCGGGTTACGCGTAACTATATTATAAACATATTACTTATAGCATAGTTACAGTAATTATTATATACTTATGGGTAGTAAACTACTACTAGTTCTTAAAATATAATCGGACACTTATCCGTAAATTGATATATAAGGCAGTATAAATGTATGCTTAAAATAAATAAAAGTAGTTATATAAAAAGTGTATAGTTTTTTATGCAGACCTACCTAGTTCCCTATTATTAAGAGTAGGTACAGTAAACACATATTACTTATAAATTGTTATTACGTTGTCATTTTTTCCTGAACCAATGAGGTATGATTATTTAATCAATTTAAAACAATTCTTGATACCGATTATTCACTGGGTCAATATTATCCTAGCGATTCCGGTAGTAAATCTATAGTAAATCTTAATTCTACTCTAGAGGTATAATTGGTTTTAATTTTGTACATCCTCTCGGCGGCCGGCGGTGGCGTCCACGTCCGCATCTTTGATACCTGTTTTTTATAATTGTTTTATTATAACTTAATGTTTCATACTCATATTCTCATAACTGGTTCCACGGCTCAGTTAGTAATAGCTCTGCCTCCTGTGTTGTAGGTTGTGGGTTCGATTCCCACTGAGAAATATCATCAAACATTTGTGTGACAGACAGAAAACAAAAAACGAGTGTACTTTAGACCACACGACTGAAGTAAAACTTCTTTAATATACGAAACGTAACTAGCTATGAGAGAAAGAGAGAAAACGCAGTACTTTCATATCCCCTCCATGGTAGTGTTAAACGTTTAACGCAACCTTGTTGGAATTCGCATAAGAAGCATTACTTCAAAAAACGATAGACAGGCAGCAGTCGTCGCACAATTGGTACCTGCAAATGGACTACGAAGTCGGAGCAGGCAGAGAAAACGTTGGCGTGACAACCTCAATACTTTTCACAAAACCTGGTGGGACCCAGCGAAAGATAGTGGACAGAAATGTAGGAGGCTTTTGCCCAGCAGGAGGACAGTATAAGTTTATAAAAAAAAACAGGACATATTGTCTAAGACAGGAATTCTCGATATTGTACCACTAAACGGGTACAGCGGGGGTTGAAATTTGTATAAAAATAACTAGACGTAGATGAAGTTGGGCACGTTCCGCTAGTTTTTAATAGAAAAAACATGTCAAGTATCTCTTTTTCAATAAGTTTAGTGGTATATGCAATTTAGCAAAAAGGTGTGTGCTCGCGAAGTCTTCTGTTCGCAGGACTAGTAAGCGCAGAAGGCAGAGCTACTTCAAACTAGATTCTAAATTCCTTATTCTATACAATAAAATAACTAAAAATACTATATCGCTGAGGCCAACCAGTAATGAATACTTACATTAGTCAGAGTTGTCACTGTCATCGCTATCATCGTCGTTCTTCTGATTGCGATCATAATTTTTACGTTGCTTTTCGTCAAAAAGAACATCATATGCCATCTTGATTCTTCTGAATCTGCGTGCCCCTCTATCAGCCACACATTTCTCTAGAACCGACACCTTGTCTGGGTGGTACATAAGGGAATATTTTCTGAAAGCAACAATGCCAAAGATTAACAATCTATACCAATTATAAGAAACTGTTTGACTGTTATATCCAGAGATTATCCCTTACAACCTCACAAACGTTACCTCTTGATAATATTATTATAGATATAGATAATAATTATTCAAACACCATCAGGGGTAACTTTTCTTTATTTTATAACAATTTTGAAAAATTCTGTTAAAATCAAGAAAATAAAAACATTTATTATTATAGGGGTAACTTTTCACTCATACCCTTATTTATGGGATGCTGGAGAGCCAGATTTCTCCAGCACCAGTACCACATACGTGCGGAGCTAACGAATCCGCGGGTTTCCTCGCGGTGTTTTCCTTCACTGTTTGAGAGTGCTACTGCTCTCAAACCGTGCACACAAATTTTTCGTTTAAAAAATCTAGATGTATACCAACCGGATTCGAATCCACGACCTTAAGATTGGTAGGTTTATTTGTTATCAGTAGACAACCAGTGTTCTATTAGAAATAAGCAATGAATAAATATTGCATAAAAGTTGAATTAGTAAATACTTACCGGATATATTTAGGAAACTACCACTATGTAGCGTTGCTGTTTCGGTTTGAAGGGTGTGGGATGCCTCAGGTTGATGAACGCCAGGGTTGTGCCACGTAGGCCACGTTTGAACGTGCGTGGCTTGCGAGGCCATGACTTAACATAGGTAATAGTTACCACTTAACATCAGGTGGGTCATTTGCTTGTCTCATCAGCAAGTTGTATAAAAAAAATATTATTACCACTTACATGTAAGATCGCCTGATTTGACTTGCAGACGCTGTATTTTGGACTCCCATAATCTTATAATAATAGTTTGTGCGTTTGAAATGCGCCAGTGTATTTTCAGCCTTGCGCAGAAGGATCTTAATGTCTTTATCCGGTAAGCTTTCTCGTTTGTACAGTTCAATAAGTCTTTTATAATCTTCTACGGCGTCTTCATGTTCGCCTAGTTCCGTACAACACAGGGCTCGTCTCTCTAACGCTTTTATGTAATCTTGCTTGAGGTGTAGTGCAACCGTGCAAGCTTCTTCTGCTTCTTTGGTTTTGTCCAATTTCACGTACACAGTAGCTATGTTGTAATAGAGCATGGCGTTCATAGCTTTGTTGTCCTTGTCGATTAGCAATGCCTCATTGTAAAGTTGCAATGCATCTTCAAACTTGCCGTTTTTGAATGCTCGATTTCCTAAAAAATTAAATTAAAAATATATATCGAGCGAAGACATGTTTATTTCTCTGAGTATACCTTTCAAACCATTAATTCAATTTGTCTTTGGTAGGTCTGCATAAATGTAATGTTCTAACGAATCATGTTCTAATTGTGTTTGTTATAAAATCAAAAAGCATTTATTCAATAATATTCGCAGGGATCATCATGAAATGTCTTAAAACATAACATACGAGTAGTTCGCTCCGAACTGAGATCTCGAAATATTTTGTATCTTTTCTATCGTGTCAATGGTCAACCAACACATCATTAAATAGTTTTTAAAATAATACTGGCCACCTCGACAGCATTGTCTGTGGCGATAAGTTCGTCCCTTGTGCAGGTGTTGGGGTACAAGGGACAGGTCAATCTATGGATCATTTAAGGCTACGCAGTCGCAACCAGTCAAGTAAGGGTCTCTTATTCCCCATTTGCAAAGTTTTTCTTTGCAGCGGCCGACTTGGATCCGGAGTCGGTTAATAGACTTCCAGACTGGCCACGGCAGGTCATGTTCTGGGGGCAGGTGTTCCTAAGGTGGTATGAGATCGGCTGGAGGGGGATGCTTTTCCTTCCACTGACTGATCCTTGTTGCAGCCGGGTGCTTTTGGGAAGCTTGTGTCATTCACATTGCGAGGAGGTTGTGACCGAAAAGCGGGTGTCGGTGATCAGTTTCTTGCCTCAGCTTCTTAATTTCGCAAGTGACCTCCCGTCGAACGGAAAATGGCTTATTATGCTGTGTCGGGCCATTGCCAGAACAGACTTACACTTATAATTGGCATATTAAGATATCTACTTTGGATAGCAATACAAATTACCAATTTTAAATTGCTATTTTTTTGTAATCTTTAAATCTAATGATCGTTATAATTAAGTGCTTTATCTATATCTACCTAGGTATACCAATTATAAGAATCTTTGTCCAAACTGACTGGCATAAAGATGACGCACAGCTTAAATCACAGGTCGTAAAGACTTGAAATTTTCAAGGTATATTCGTCTTGGTTCACAGAGATGTACCTACTAAGGATTATTCTTGAAATTCAACCTCTAAACGAATAAAGGGGGGTTGACATTGGTATGAAACTACATCACACGGACGTAGTCACGCGCGTTTTGCTAGTATAATATAAAAATAGGTTTACCCTCTTCTTTCTTCCGATCTAATAACTTGCTAGTATTCCTGTTTTTCGCTAGTTTATACAATTTCGCAGCTTTTAGATGATCCGGATCATGACTAGTAACTTGACGAAGACGCAACAGTGCCTGCTCATCTTTACCCTAAAACAAATAACACTATTAAGTATACTTCACAACAACTTCGTGATTTTAAATATTTCGATTGATGTTTATATGTGGATTCACGCTATGGTGTGAGTGGTCCTTGTGTTAGGCTTGTGTAGTTCAAGAACTAGGAATTATTAGGAATTCATGCCGACTACTGACTGAGACCGAACTATTCGGCTCGAATGACCTTACTAGTTCAATCGAACCAGTTACAAACTGAGCCATTCACATTTCAATAAAAGACCAAGCAGAGACAATGAGCATGGAGCGGGGAGCCAATAAACCCGGTACGCTCCGTGTGTGAATGACCGCCCGACCGACTGATTGTGTAAGGACCGTGTAGCGTGAATTCACTTTTAAGCATATTTTTAAGTAACTTAACGAACTATGACAGAAGACATATTACTTAATAATAAACTAATAATCAATAAGAGGGATATCTACCGTGCATGAATAGTCGTAATGCTAATACTTATTAAAAAAATAAATATTTGTGGACGTTTTTACACAACATCATCTAGCTCCAAACTAACCAAAACTTGTTACTACTACTATGGGAACCAGATGACTGAATCCTTTCTTTTTAATAAATACTTAGTATACAACATATGTAAATGTATACAAGACAGGTTCTATAAATGTAATGATCAAATCTCAACTACTTTAGGAAAGGAACACTAAAAATATTAGTAATTACCTGCTTGTAAAAACAAAGCCCTAGAACGTATAAGGCGTCAGCATCAACATCAGAACGTAGAATGTTAATGGCAATATCTTGTGCTTGTTGATATTTTCCATTATTAGCCAGACATTCTGCTTGTAGAAGTTTCATTCTGAAAAACAAAAAAAGCACACACATTATATCAGCAACATTAATATAACTCAATTCTCTACAGTTGGAATACCCGTTGTAAAAAATTTTTGGGTTCCGTACCCAAAGGGTAAAACGGAAGCTTACTAATTACTAAGACTACGCTGTCTGTTGTCTGTATGTCTATCTGTCACCAGGCTGTATCTCATGAACCGTGATAGTTAGAGAGTTGAAATTTTCACAGATGATGTATTTCTGTTGCCGCTATAACAACAAATACTAAAAAACAGAATAACATAAATACTTAAGGGGGCTCTTATGCAACAAACGTGATTATTTTGCCGTTTTTATTATAGATAATGGTACGAAACCCTTCGGGCGCGAGTCCGACTCGCACTTGGCCCGTTTTATTTTATCAGTACAATAAAGTTCGTCAAATACCACTGTTGTATAATCCATAAACTTAAGCTTCTGCCTAAAACATAAAATCGCTATTTTTACAACGGTTGGCTAATATTCCTAACTACATTGAAACCATCCGCCATGGTTTATTAATTTATTTTGACCGAGCAACCGAGGAACGTCCAGATAGTGCATTTCATTACATTTTTTCTAGTTCCCTACAAGCTTTGCTTAGTTGGGGCTAGAAGGCATTGTCTGAATGTGTTTCAATATTTATTTTTAAAATAGCACTCACTTATAACATGAAGGGCAGTAATTATCCAAGCAGCAGTTGATAAGGTCAAGTGCGTCGTAGTATTTCCCTTGATCCATAAGCTTGCGCGCCTTGTCTTGGTTACTCCGCAGCTCCTGCAGTCTCGTTCCGAGTTCAGACATCTTTCTAAGGTCAGTAACGTGCTTTGTTGATTCGCTACGTTTATTTTTAGACATATCAGTAACACGCTTCACTGCCTGCTCGCCACGCGCAATGTCCCCTAGAAAAAATATTAATCATTATTTTGTTTGCGTAGACTTCGTCTCCCCAGAATACGTGCTTGCGATAGTCGTGATAACTTATGTTTTTCTATTTATTAATGAGAAGCTTACTCGTCGTCTGCGTGTACGTTCGCGCAAGCTGTATTTTTTATAGTGTCAGTTTCAAATCTATACCAATTAGAATCTTTGTCCTGACTGACTGACATATAGACAACGCACAGCCAATGGCTAGTCGTAGGCTTAAAAATTTTCAGGTTTAATTTTCAGGTTTAATTTGTCTTAGTGCGTCTAAGGGTGTAACTAAGAAAGAAATTTCCAAAACTCAATCCCTAAAGGGGTACAGCAGCGGTGGTTGAAGTTTGTATGAAAATATAACTTCACGCGGACGAAGTCGCGCGCTTTTCAAAGGCAAATGTTTAATACCTTAGGTTGCATTACCCAACCTACAAGGTTAGGTTAGAGACTGCTTAGGTACAAACGTCATTCGCTGTTGACGTTTTTGTAAGCTACCACAACTAACGGATCCGTAACTTACCTAACTTAATGCAGCACTTTGCTATAAGGATGTAACCGGTGATAAACGTGGAGTCAACAGCAACAGCTTTCTGCGCGTCTTGAAGTGCTTCCTTATACTTTCTCAGCATCAGGAGAGCAGCAGCTCTATCGGTTAAGTAGACTGGATTCTCGGGGTTTTGGTTCAGTGCTTCAGTAGCTGTTTGAACAGCTTTCTCATAGTTTTCATTTATGGGAGTCTCATCCTGTGGCGATGGGTTACGTCCAAACGCTTGGCTTTTTTGTGTAGGAGTTTCTCGTTGTGGTGATGGATCGCGTCCAAACGCCTGGTTTTTTTGTGTTGATGTTTCTCTCCAGCGTGGCGATGACTTCTCTTCTGACGCTTGGCTCTTTTGTGTTGGGGTTTCTCGCGTTTGTGCCGACGGGCTGTTTCCAGATGCCTGACCTTTTTGTGTTGGGGTGTCTCGCCAGTTTGACGATGGCTTCCTTTCAGACGCCTGGCTTTTTTGTGTAGAGGTTTCGCACGGTTGTGTCGACGGGCTGTTTCCAGATGCCTGACCTTTTTGTGTTGGTGTTTCTTGCATCGCTGTCGGCATAAAAATACCACCACTTTTTCTTTGTGACCCACTGTGCTGCTTTTGCGTGTATTTTTGTATCTCTTGTGCCCGTGTTGACAGTTTATCCAGGTAGTCTTGAAGTCGAATCTCTTCGAGTGATTTGTTTTCGTATTCCTGTAACCAATATTATTTTTGTATCTAATCTACGTGTGTTTTATTTAAAACCCCCGACGGTGTTCATAAAATAAAGGTGTATTTGTGTGTGTGTATATCATCATAGCTCCCAAACAGATGAACCCATTTTGAATGTTATTGTTTAAAATGAATTGATCGAGTACTCATATCTATGATTCAAGAAAATCTGTTCGTCCGTATGAAAATTCATCATCTCTTTTCTAGTTGACGAAGGAATTTAGGGGGTTCATTTCGTATATAGTTTTGTTTTTTTTTATTTACATAATAATGTAGTTGCAAGTGTTGAAACTAGAAGGGCGTAGATACTTACCGGCATGAAAGTGATGCATTGATACTTGACAGCAATGTTGTTAGAGACGCCCGACTTGACGAACACATCGTTGGATACAAAACCCGTGAAGAGCTTCGTAGGGGCGCGCGAGCTTGAATCTACATTGCAGCCTATTAGATATGAGACACACTGTAAAAGTTGATCCAAACCCAGTATCAATAGTAAGTGTTTCTAAAGCTAAAAGGTACGGTAAGAGCATCTATCTATACTAATTATAAGAATCTTTGTCTTGACTGACTGACTGGGATATAGACAACGAACAGCCTACACCACTGGTCGTAGAGACTTGAAATTTTCAGGGTATATTCGTCTTAGTGCGTAGAGGTGTACTAAGAAAGGAATCCCCGAAATTCAACCCCTAAAAGTGTACAGCGAGGGTTGAAGTTTGTACGAAAATAGCTTCACGCGGGCGAAGACGCGCGCGTTTCACTAATACTATGATAAAACTGTAGAGGTCGAAAATTCTGTGCAATAATGATATTTTTCTAAAATCTTGCTAATCCTACTTGTAATAATTGTTTGACGAGAGTAGGTTGCAGGTTCGATAAACGTTTGTACTATCTGCATTATTTTATTCCGGGTGTTCTGGGTATTTTCTATGTATAATAAAAAATATCTATGTAATGTATTGTATTAGGTATATCAGCATCTAGTACCCATAATACAAGCTCTGCTTATCTTGGGGCTAGACTAGATGATGCTGTGTGGATTGTCCAGCGTTATTATTATTATGTATCAGTAGTGACTAACATCATTAGTTTTATGAGGATAGGATAAAGTCGCCTACCTCGCGTATTGTTCGATGATGAACTAACGACGGTATTAATCGTGGAAAATCGGTAAATGAGGGTTCAAAATTATTTATCTGTTAATGTATGAGGGAGGCCTATTACCAGTTAGTAGACTTTCTAATGCTGACGATGATGGTGGTGGAGTCCCACTCCGTGGGAAAACTTACTTTGATAAAAGAAAAATGCAATCTTCATTAGCTGTTGCTCTGATAACGCGAACACGGGTAAATATTTTCTGCCTTCGCAAGCAGCCTCAATATAGTCAACTATGCGAAGCTCTTCCATGGATTCGTCTTTAAATTGCTGTAATCAATTGTTACGTAATTTTTTTAAACGTAAGATATGGATAATACCTACAGATAAAACGAAAATTACCTAAATTGTTTTAGTTTGTTTATAATCATATACATATATCCACGTTTGTATATATTAATCAGTACTGTTTTTTAGTATGAAATTCGTATTAGACCCGAGGTATATTTGTTTATAGGCCAACCAATAATCCATACATTTTAGCCAAATGTTATAAAATTTTGCATAAATAAGCGGTCTTTGTTTTGGCTCCATAGAAAAAGTTATACATATTATTGGCTACTTTAACCCCATGAAGTTTTCAGGTAGTCTTAAACAACGCGGTAGGGAGTTCATCTTGCACAAGTGCCTTAGCAAAGTCAAAGCATTTTTTCAGTAATATCCGTAGGGATCATCTTGAAACGTCTTTAATCTAGGTGAATCTAAAGCGCCAGTTTCTCGCGACCAAGTCTAGAAGAACCGGCAAGAAACTTACAAAGTGGTAACCATTTTATACCTAAACAACTGTCAGTGATGGTATTAATAGAGCTCTTTGTGAAAGAGTTCGTCAGTTTGGTCGACTTCGCCGATAGGTTTTCATGATAGAACAGCAGATATCTAAAATATCGTACTCACCGGCATTAAAGTGATGCACTGGTATTTTTCGTAGTCAATTGAACATTCTTCAGCATAACTTGGGGTGAATCTCACGCTGTCAGTGCCCTGCTTCCGCTTACCAAAGAAACCTGTTTGCCAATCAAATTAAATTATTGTATGAAATTGAATTATTTCATGAAACCACAAGCATTATTTAAAAAAGTGATGACGTTTTGAAATTTTTGACGTATTTTATGTTATCAGCCACATAGCAGTAGAAGTAGAGCTCTCTTTGCCGACTCGAACTCCACAACGGGCGAGGCTAATATGCGTGCTATTTCTAACTATGTATAGAATATTAGTAACTATGGCTATGTGCGTAATCGTCACCCCTCCCGCGGGCGGGGTGTGAAACATACAGTGAAAGGCATGATCATTCTCGTTAGAAAAGTGTGTCTAAAAATTGACGAATAGACTTTTAGAGTTAAGAGTCTAAGACAAAACTACTGAATGTATTCATTCAAAATAAAGTTATCCATATTCTGTAATAAAATACCTACATCCGTTACCCCCTGTGAAGCCCTAATTTTAACTCCTTGTGGTATTTATTTAAGTCCAAAGTTGCGTTAAAATTGTTGATAAAATACAAAGCTTTCGACGTTTGTAACTTTCAAGGTAATCTGATTTTACTGTAGATATAGGGTAACGTATAACGGCAAGATAATTCAGTATCAATCTTAACTTCGGACGCACGTTAATAAATAGTAGATATTATACTGTTACAAAGTTTGTATGGAAATAGTATCGACTTGTTTAACCTTAATGAAGGGCTCGTCCGGGGAAGCACTACCACCATGGCTATTTCTGCCGCCAAGCACCTTGTGTTCCGGTTTGAAAAGTGTGGGTGCCGGTGTTACAGGTTGATGATCACAGAGTATTGCATCGTAGGGCACGTTCATAACGAGCATGACCTGCGAGGGGATGTTTGATGCAAGTAATGTTAACCACTTAGGTACCAACATGGTTCCACTTAGGTAATGGTAACGACTTAACACACAACAGGTGGGCCATCTGCTTGTTCCATCAACAAGTCAAATAAAAAAAAATCACCACTGCTGAACAAAGGCCTCTCTTATATTTAGGTTCGCCATAGTCATCACGCTTGACAGGCGGATTGGTGACTGCAGTGTTAGTATTTAGTACTCTATCTATGGGTACCTACTTGTACTTTTTCTTTCATGTCGTTACCTCTTAAATTTTAAATTTGTTATATACTGTAAGATCTATATCTACCGCCATACTGTGACGCTCGCTGCTTGCCGGTGCAATTACAGGCACATGAGAATATAAATGCATCTAAGTGGTGAACGCTGTGCAATGCAATGCCACATAGTCATCAGTGGATGTCTGTGAGGTTTTGCAATTGTTTTAGACAACGCTATAAATTACATACCTGTAACAATTCTACTCTTAGCGTCCGAGATCTCTTTCTTTTTTTGAAGCTGCAGCAGCGGAGACTCTACGCCACACACCTCCGGTGATTTGACGGTTATGTTCCGCCACCATCGATCGTTGAAACTTATTGGCACTAAGGTATGGTTAAAGATTGTTAATTTCACAAAATAAATTACTTAGCATTTCACTAATGCTAAAAATATGTAAAAAGTAAAACAATTATGGTAATTTTTTACACATCATCCAGCCCCAAACTAAGCAAAGTTTGTACTATGGAAACCCGATAACTAATAAGAATAATATATACGTTACATGGAATACATACATAAATCTATATTCTTCGCACAAATGTTTGTCCTCGGTGGTGATCGAACCAACAACCTACAGCGCAGAAAGCTGAGCTACTACTAACTGAGCTAAAATAATAGTATAATGGTAATTTTACTGCACTTATTGGTATTTAAACTGTTTGTACGCATGTTTATACACTCATCACGCAAAAACTGCTGAATTAATGTTGATGCGATTTGAAGAATTAGCTTATAATCTAACTTATAAATTAGTATGGATTTCATTGAGCTGTCATCTCTTAAAAGGGTAATTACAGTAACCACGCGAACAAAGTCGCGAGCGAGTCAGCTAGTTATAAATAAGGCAATCCGTAGAAGAATCAAGGTACTTAGTCAACATAGCTTTCAGTATCAGCAAGTTAAAGTGGCACCTGTCAGGCCATAATAACTCGTAGAACCGGGAACTGGGAACCGATGGACCAACGATATGATGGATCAAAATTGTTCTTCCTAGAAACGTATACGCGAGGCCAATGTCCCGCGGTGGATGATGACACGGGACTATGGTCCTCGGTGGTCGTGGTCTGAAGGGTAATGCTGGTGAGCCAACCGGTTTATAACACCACTAGCGGCCACTCGCAGCTTCGCCCGCGTGGCAGTTTTTTCCCCGTTTCCGTTATTTTTTCGGGATAAAAAGTAGCATATATGTTAATCCAAGTTATAATCTATGTTTATTCCAAATTTTATCCAAATCGGTCAATTGGTTAGAGCGTGAAAGAGTAACAAACATCCATCCATGCTTACAAACTTTTGCGTATGAAATACATAGTTTTTATGAGAACCAATCCTACTAATATTACTCGTATAAATAATTGTTGTCGTTGTTAATTTTTACATGTCAAAATTCACTTATTTTTTGCTGAAAAGAACAACATGAGTAGCAGGTACTTACTTAAGATATCAAAGAATGAGTCCTGTTCTAGTATTGTAAATTCGGAAGTCTTGTAGTCGGAATTGGAGCCCTTGCGACCATCGAGGTAGTCTTCCAGGCGAAGCTCTTCTAATGATTTATTTTCGTACTCCTGTAATCGTATCAAAATACATACAGGTGACTGGTATTACATAAAAACAGTTTTTTTTTATTTGACATGCTGATGGATTAAGCAGATGGCCCACCTGATCTTAAGTGGTTACCATCACCTATAACAAAGCATTGTCTCGTAGGTCACGTTCGTAAGAGACGTGCCCTACAATGTACTACTCTGCGTCCATCAATCTGAGGCATACAGGTATTAAGCCTCATGTGCCTGTATTACACCCTTCAAACCAGAACACAGTAAGATGCTTTGCGGCAGAAATAGGCATGGTGGTAGAACTTCTTCGGACGAGCCCTTCACTTAGAACTCTACTACTACTAGAGGTTTTATGAGAATAGTAGACCTCGCGAGCTCTTATAACGAACAATTTCCCCTTTTACAAAATTTAAATCCGTCCATATATTACGCTCACTTATGTAGACTTTTGAGCAAAACAGGGTTTTAGCGATTACTCGCGTCTCCTTGGTCCTAGGAGGTCGAATCTCGTGTCTATGTATTTGTCTCGTAAAGGCAAAGAGGATTGCGAAGTTTAATTGGTGTAGGTAGGTATACATTTTCGAAAAAAAAAACAAAATCACTTCAGCAAACTTTATCCCTTTTTCCCCCTCTACTCCGGTATTCTGAATTTTTTTGCAACATCTTATGTAGAACAAAGTCCTTATTGTGCCTCTTAAATTTGATTGAAATCAGTCGATAAATAACGCTACAGCAAACTTCTCCTCTTTCCCCCCCCTTTTCTACCTCCAATCAAAAAAGCGATCGACAAAAAAAAAAAAAAGAAACGTGTCAATTTTCGTCAAAATCGGTGGTAAAATGCGAATTTTGGAATTGAAATTGGAATTTTAAAGGTAACGTTTTAAAGGTTTTGTAAAATAAAGTTAGGTTTTTGGTTTGTATTTTTTTTTATCTTTAATCGAGTGGATGTTCCTGTTCCTTAGAATACATATATTATATACACGTTGTGTATACAATTACAAAAGACTTACTGTCATTAAGGTGATGCACTGGAACCTATCGGTGTCGGAAGAGAAGGCACCTTCGTGATCGAATTTCGGGCTAAACCTTACGCAGGACGTGCCCTTAGATGCGTTGGCTCTGCGTCGACCTGTCACATAGTAAAGAGTTTAAACAATACCCACTATCCAGTATCCATACTTTGAGACTTCTCAGTCGATTGACACCGAAAGAAGTACATTTTTCGCCGGGAGAAAGTGGCCGATTACCAACAAGGGTGCAATTTCACTTAAATCACACTTCCTTCCGAATTATATACACCGTTCTTTAAACTATAGGTATCTGCGAGGGTAAATGTGCACTGAAAAATAGTTCTCGGATGCGGTATTTCATTGACAAAATGCTGATACAATTATGTATCTGGAGCTAAATAGGCTACAGATTTATTTGAAACATCAATACAACATTCAACATTTCAATGAACAAGCAACTCGCTTAATTTTTAAGGGAAAAGTGAACAGGTATATTTCTAGAGATCAACCACCATGGACCGCATCATCGCTGAGATTGCGGTCAAACGATTGCCTAATTCTAGTAAACTTATTAAAAAACATTGTTCATGGCCTCTGACTTCAAGTTGTAGGATGCCCGAAGGCCTCAGTAATAACATAAAGACTGCTAAAGCTGGGACCACGTTACAAGTTTTAGTTGAATTGCCTATAGGGTTTAACCGCTACAATGGTGACCGTTCTGAACGATGCTTAACTATATTTTGCAATGACTCACTAGCACCAGGTTGGCTGGATCAAACGACTAGGTGCTTACTAACGCCTTCAGAAAGCAAGCGAAGTCGACCTGTTCATGGTGTAAGCCCAGCAAGTTACAACACGAGCACTTCAATAGATACTGACATACCCCTATCCTTCGATGAATACTTACCAATAGCATAGAAGAATGCGATGTTCTTTAGCTGATCGTGTGGTAATGCAAACACAGCCGAATATTTTCTGCCTTTGCGAGCGGCCCTAAAATAATCTGTAAGACGAAGCTCTTCAAACGATTTGTCTTTGTATTCCTGTAACAATTATGTTCTCACTTCAATATCAGTCTATCTATTCCTATGTTACCACTCCTTCGTTTTTCTATGTTGATAAAAAATAAAGAGTCCATCATATTCACACTAGATAAGCTCCGACTTACCTCCATCAAAGTGATGCACTGATGGTTGATGGTAACGACGCCAAGTACGAGTAACATTTCACGTTCAACCACTGGACAGAATCTAGCGAGTTCCGTGCCTGTTGGTTAGAATTCCTCATTAAATTTGAAGCTGATTAGAATGTAATAGAATATGACTATATAACTATATGTCCCTTCAGTCAGTCAATCAGGCAGTCAGGACTAAGATTAAATGGTATGGAAACTTACTTGCAAGTAATGATTAGTGTTTCAAGTGAAAGAACCAGTGTGGTGAAAGGCTAACAATATACATAGTAATAGGTTATACATATACATTAAACAGAAACTAATATACTGTAGAATCCGATTGAAAGACTTATTTTTTTCATGATTTTAGTGTTTATGGATTTATCTGCGTCCGGAATAGGATAATAAGTAATAAAAATAATAATAAATAATAATAATAATAAATAATAATAAAAATAATGCGGAACAAAGTTCACGGGGTCACCTAGTAATTTATAAAATACAAATCTTTCGACGCTTAACTCTCAAGTTAACCATAGTTTTACCATGGGATATATAGTAACAGGTATAGATAATAGCAAAATAATTCAGTATCAAACTTCACTTTGGACGGACGTTAATAAACAGTGGAGATATTATACTGCAATGTTTGTATGGAAATAGCGACGACTTGTTTCACCTTAATAACTGTTTTCTGGTAATTTTTAAATATTGCCTTAGTATAGTTTTTGTCCAAAAGATCATCATGATGATACACTAATTTCAAAGAAGCATGTACTTTGGGCGTCCAGGTATTTTGGACTCCAGGTATTTGGAAGATATCCACCTGACACAAAATTAAGCCAGCTACGGTAAGCTGCTTTGCTGGAAGAGAACTCTTTTAGGGTTAAACTCGCCTTTGTATATGTATTAAGTACCGGCACAGTGCGAAATATTCTTTCATACATTATCTATGAATGCATCCCCATTTGTCAGTGTCAGTGACGACACAGTGCTTTCAGTGCGTTCATAGAGAATGTATGAAAGAATATTTCGCACTGTGCCGGTACTGTGTCGGAACTGTGACGTCACTGATATGTGTGAATCGACCTTAAGTTTACTCATTTTAATGTAATATACTTACAATAAAGAATAAGTAAATAACATTTCTTCAACATGTGTTTTGTATTAAAATAACTTTATTTGTGTAAGTAGTCATTTAAATCTAACTTTAGGGCAACGCTTTTATTAGACTCGAACTCATCGATGGCTGAGGCTAATATGCATTTTACCTCATCTTACATCATTAAAAAATGTTACCCTACCCAGTGATGAGCAGTTAACTATTGTGCGCACTACACACACACCTACGCTCATCTAAATATATATAGGTAACTCAAAGGTGACTGACTGACTGACTGACATAGTGATCTATCAACGCACAGCCCAAACCACTGGACGGATCGGGCTGAAATTTGGCATGCAGGTAGATGTTATGACGTAGGCATCCGCTAAGAAAGGATTTTGATTAATTCTACCCCCAAGTGGATAAAATAGGGGATGAAAGTTTGTATGAAACTTTGTCAATTTTAAACCGATCGGGCTGAGACTTTGCATGCATAAAGCTACTATGATTTTATCTCGAAAAAATAACGGGAACGGGAAAAAACTGCCACGCAGGCGAAGCTGCGAGCAGCCGCTAGTCTATTATAATTAAGTCTACACAAAGGGTGTCTGAAAGCTTTTACGTCATTTAGTTCGAAGAAAGCCAAACTGTAATAACCAGAGACTGTTAGAACACTTATATACTTATATATTTTTCACTTATGTATTATTATGTCAGTACATGCAATACATCAAACAGACATAGAACAAACATATATTCGATCATCACACAAATGTTTGTTCTCAGTGGGGATCGTACAACGCAGAAGGCAGGTTATACCAACTGGGCTGCCTGTCATATAATACATACCCAAAATATTTGTATTTTTCTTGATGGAAGAATCGTCCCTTTGAACGGAACGTTTCATAGCTTTTCTAATTCTTCTTCCTCCTGTAAAGGAAAAAGAACATCTAACATAACTATATTTTAATTTTACAGGTTTTATTTTATTTTTGACGATACAGCCTAAAATTTTCCAATTAATTGCTAAGAATTGTAAGTATCATAAATAAATATTTTTTTGTATGTTTTTACAATCAATCAACGTGTAAGCAATCTAGCACAACATTGCAATTGGGTTTTACCAAGAAAAACAAAAATATCATTGGTAAAAAAATAATCGACCTGCGCCTATCATAACTATGGCCTAAATGGTCCAGCCTACCTTCCCCTTTCAGCTTTGCACCCATCTTTCAATCCACCTGTATTTATTTATTTAGTTAGTTAGCATGAGCAGCACCGATACTGGTATCGAATTTTCAAAGATGACAAAGAAAACGTACAGGCCTAGTTTGTCCTGTTGTAATTTGCCCTGAACATGATGATTATTTCCAGATTTTGTTTTCACATCAAATGTAGGACTAGGAAAGTCGTCTGGAAGTTACAAATCTAAAACAAGGATTTCATCATCATCATCATCATCAACAGCCTGTAGTAGTTCACTGCTGGACATAGGCCTCCCCCATACGTTTCCAAGAAGAACGATTCTGAGCCTTTTCCATCCATCGACTTCGACAAGGATTTATAAGGAGTTTAATTTTTTTATGCGCACTTAGTAATCTACTCAGTAGAATCTGCTGTTTATACCACCAATAAAAAAAATCTCCATTTGCAGTCTAAATTAAACAAATAGCATTGCCTAGTGAGAGAACCGATGTGAATTTACTTTTGTTGTAATAGCTCTCTGCAAAACATACCGTTTCTATTCCTATTTAGCTACACTACTTGTGTGATACTTGTGCCTACATCTTAAGAGATTTGTGTTTTGCTTAAATAATTTTTTTTATTTTTACTTTTTATTTATTAGCAGTGGGTATAACAATAGTGAGCTTGACGGGAATCAAAGATTTAATTTAAACTAACCCAGTTTTAACCCCTGACGCAAAAACGATGGGGTGTTATAAGTTTGATGTGTCTGTTTGTGTATATGCCTGTGGCATCGTAGCTCCCGAACGGATAAACCGATTTTGATTTTGTTTTTTTTTTGTTTGAAAGGTGAGTAAGTCGGGAGTGTCCTTACGTTTCAGGGGATTTTTGAATTTTTAGTTTAATCTTGTACAAATTATAGAGTATCTATAATTGTATAAGTAATAATTGTAACTCAAAGGCAAACATACTGAAGAATACATACTTGAAGGATTAAAATTTTCATCACAATTAATCACATTAACAGGAGTGGTTACTGGTTTGCTCGGCGGATTAAAAGTTGGCGGTTGGCTGGTCTCAAGATTAATCTTTGAAAATTTGGATTTAATTCCTGACAATTGAAATTCCATGATCATCTTGTTCAATTCTGATATTAACAACCCAGCCGGTGTCGACGTCACCGTGGTACCTGAAATTAATTTTATTATTTTTTACAGAACATAACAACAGGTTAATTGGTAAAAGCTATATTTTCATAGAAACATCAACCCCCACTGAACCCATTTATAGGCGAAATTCGAGAATTTCTTTTTTACTCTTCTTTCGCACCCTTACGCAAAGACAAATCCACCCTGAAAATTTCAAGTCTCCACGAGCAGCGGCAGTGCATAATGTCAGTCAGCCAGGACTAAGAATCTGGTGTTGAAAAACACTTGTTTAGTTGGGTGACCCAAATATCGATAGGTACAGGGGGCCAATTCTCAGATTGTAGAGATTTTGGCGAAATAGAGATCATGTCGAAACTTGAATGTCTACGCAAAATGTCACGAAAATGTCTAACGATTCAAAAAACCGTATTCTCACTAGAATTCGACAAATGACGGCACGACATTTCTGTAGAGATCTCAGATATACGTTCCGTTTTAGCTATTGTTTGTACACAACATAGTTTATACAATGATTTTATAAATTGAATATGAAACTACAGTAAATAGTACACAAAAAAAAATTTTGAGTCAAATATTACATTTGAATATCTTTACATGTTCCTACATGTGTGGTACGAAACTTTGTGTAACTAAACTGTCAGTGTTAGTCAAGCTATCAAACTACAGCGTGTTTGTTGTGTTTTGTAAAGAAAGTCTCGGATTCGTTCTCTGTCATCTTTGGAAGCAACATTGTATTTTCATTTTTATTGTTTATCTAGTGTTATTTTAAGTTCTGATGGGTAATTTTGGTGGTATTTAAACCATCATTACTTGAGGTCTTAGCACAAGTGTAAACAATTGAAATGAAAGTGTGTTATGTGGCATCCTGATTTGAACGAAAATGTTTCCCTTTGGTTTTGAAGAAAAACGCCATCTATTTCTTCAAAACCAATGACAGCCGACTTTACTTTTTTTACCGACTCGACTTGACTAAGAAGTATTATAATTATACAACCCACTTGACATTGGCAAAATTGTTCGCGAGACGGACAGAGGCCACAAAAAAAAAAAGAAAAAGAAAGTCTCAACGAGTACCTACTTTGAAAGTTTGCTAGGCGCCCGAAAATAACATCAATAAATAATGCAAGCGTGAAAAAAACCTACTCAACGTCAGCTCAAAAATCACGGCTGCTTGAGTTAATCGAAGCCGATACTGAGCTACGCCAGAGAAAATTATTTTTTTTAAATAAAACGTTGGTACCTATGTGTTTTATTACCATAATTTTATTAGCAGAAAGGACTTGTTTAGAATATACCTACTAGGATTTAATAAGATTTATTACCTACTGTTGTTATTGCATCGTAATGACGAAAACTAATAAAGGCTTATAAATCCCTAGCATAATTAATACTTAAGCAAACCAAAAGTTTTGTCAAAATAGGCAGGGTTGTCTTTGAAAAACGGCAGCGATCTTTCGACATTTGATCTCTATCGCTCGGAACCACTCTTTGCTTGTCGAAAGCTTTTTTACGACTTATGTCTATTGGTGACATCACGAGAATAGCATAATGTGATTTTATTCGACATTCTCCATCTTTTTTCGACTTAGGTCGAATTAGACTTTATCTCTAAAGAGCGAGAATTGGCCCCCTGATGCGAGATGATAAGCGATAGCCTAAAAAGGTTAAATGGGAACACTGACCCTATTCTTTCTGTAATGACTATTAATTTGTAACAGTAGTAAAGGTCTAGTCTAGGGAAGTAGACCATTCATACATATTTTTGCCGCCAAGAAGCGCTACTGTATTTCGGGTTTAAAGGTATGTACCAGTAGACAGCTTACATGAGGCACATCTTACTTTAACGACCAATGTGGCGCGGCGGGCGAATGTCCGCCTGCGACGCAGTAGGTTGCGGGTTCGATTCCCGCCTTAGGATAAATGTTTGTACGATCTGCAAATATTTATTCCGAGTGTTCTGAGTATTTTCTACGCATAAAATATCTATGCATGTAAGGTATTGTATTAGGTATATCAATCATCTAGTACCCATAACACAAGCTCTGCTTAGGTTGGGGCTAGATGATGCTGTGTGGATTGCCCAGCATTATTATTATTATAATATTATAAAGAAAGATTGTTTGTTTGCATTGAATAGGCTCCGAAACTACTGGACCGATTTGAAAAATTCTTTCACCGGAAAGCTACAATATCCCCGAGTGACATAAGCTATATTATATTTTCAAGAAAATTAAGGATTCTTACTAAAACTACACTAATGTAACCCAAGGTGCACAAAAAAATTACCTGAAAATTCCTTACGTCGTCGCGTGCGCTGCGAAAACTACTGATTTTATAATTTTTATTAAATACCCGGGCGAAGCCGGGATAGGCCGCTAGTGTTATAATATATGAACGGATCCGCTTTCACGAGACTAACCCATAGACACATAGGTTTGACCTCCTAGGACCAAGGGAACGCCAATAACTTATACCCCTATTTTAGAAAAACTTACCATTTTGGGATATTGGAGGCGAAAATATAGCAGTCTGTTCAGCGTTTACATTTTTATTTAACATAGATAAATCATGAATTATCTGTTTTCTCTGTATGAAATTTGCTTTCAATTCAGCGCTGGCCCATTTAAATTTTGCCATCTTATAAAACACAACATTCTTTACCAAATGCTGTAGTTTATGGATAGGATTACTGAAAAAAACGTATGTTTCGTTTTAGTTAGGTAACGAATACCTACCTAATATGGTAGTAGTAGTGTGGTTCTCACGCCACTACAACAAGCTTTGCATTGTGTTATGTTTAAATATTTATTTATTATATATCAAAAGATTTTTTATTGTAGTTGAAGAGTGAAGTTTAGAAATAACCTGGAGAAGGATATGCTCAGTGTAAATAAACGTTGAAATTACAGGCACATGAGGCTGTAATTTCACACCTGTATGCCTCAGGTTGAGGAAGCTTAGCAGTGCATCGTAGGGCACATTCCTAAAGGACGTGACTTTAACGTAACATCAGGTGAGATTGCGGTCAAATATTTACCTATAAACTGTAAAAAAAGAGACTGCTTGTTTTATCTGAGTCTTAGAAAATAGTTTTGTAGCTCATATGTTCAACTTTTATTAATGACGTAAAATTTTACTGATGACGTGACAAAGCACACCGGGAAAATGCAGGCAGTTGTAACAATAAGTTTACAACACCCATTACCTACTGATTGTGCCCAAATACATTTATATTCTTATAAGAAAAAAGGTGATTTAATCATAACTTCATATATCAAATAGTAAACAAAGCCACAATACGGTTATATTTTCGTATCGTACTCAAAAACAGCAGTGGCTAGTGGATTGAATCACTTTTACAGCCATCACAGGTCAGTTCGTAGAAGATTTGCCTTCTGCACTATAGGTGGTGGGTTCGGTCTCCACCGAGAACAAACATTTGTGTGATGAACATAGATGTTTGTTCTGTGTCTAGGTGTTATATTGTATTCTAAGTATGTATTTACAAAAAAGTATATAAGTATTCTATCAGTCATCTAGTTTCCATAGTACAAGTTATACTTAGTTTGGGGCTAGATGATGTGAAAAAAATGTCCACTAACATATTTTTTTGAATACTGCTTCATTAGTACAGAGGCAGAGGTGTTTTAGGTAAAGGATAAAGCGATAAGGGAAAGATAAAGGGAAGGAGAAAGGGTAAAGGGATCTGGATGGTGTGATATGCATAGGGTACTTCCTCAAAGCTATACAAATACTTACATAGAATGTTTGCAGTCTTCAGCAATACCTGCAATAGTTTCTGCTAATTCCTTTTTCAATGTGACTAAGATACTTAGTAAAGTATTTTTCATTAGCGGTAAATTATTTTCTGATAGGATATTCATGT
This sequence comes from Electrophaes corylata, assembly GCA_947095575.1. Classification (NCBI taxonomy): domain Eukaryota; kingdom Metazoa; phylum Arthropoda; class Insecta; order Lepidoptera; family Geometridae; genus Electrophaes; species Electrophaes corylata. Next base: position 6,960,617 of record OX352711.1, on the reverse strand, counting down.
TTAAGTTGATAGAGTCCATGTCAAGTTGTATCTGAAAGAGGAAAATAGTTTATTGGGACTTTTGAGGAAAAACAATAGCAAATTTTATTTAAGTATACCTAAAATACTGTTGCTGCATTGTTTGGAGAAACTGCAATAATGTTTAATTTAGAGTGGATTTTATTTATAACCTCAGTTGTAACAACTTTTTGGTTATAGTTATAGACATAGACAGTTATTTATTGTCCACAAGAACACACGGCATTATAATTAAGTATACATACTATAAAAAATAATGAAACAGTATTTAATGTCAAAAATATTGTTCAATAAATCGAAATTATTATTTATAGCGATGTTAAACTTAAGTCCCTTGAATAAAATAGACGATTAATTATGTATGATTCTGCTATACTTATATTATTCACCTACTTAATCATATATTTTATACTATTAAAATGTACCCACCTCTGCAAAGTCAACCCTGAATCAATTAACTTTGTTGGTTGAAGGAGTCTGTTCACCTCATGTCTAAAGATTTATTTAAAAAATATTGAATATAAAGAAAATTGAGCAAACATAAATTTAATTACTCACTTGAGCTTGGATCTTCCTTGATTGAACTTTAAAATTATAAAGCTCCTCCTGAAATTCATATGCTTCTCTCAAGAACTTGTTTCTTAGTTCTTGAATGGGTTCCTCTTTGATTATTGCCTCAGGTTTGGCTGCCAGGCCTGTAGCTCCTTGCAGTGGGTGCATTGGAGCTTGTTGCATTTTAGGTTTAGAGAGAGAACCCAAATTGCATACTTACCTATTAATGTATTGCTGAGATGCTGCTAAAAAATTTGGAAATTAGAACTACAATCATTCATAGCCATAAAATGCTAATTAATAAACTTGAACAACAAAGTATTCTGCGGATGACACTAATGGCAGGAACTGTACAAATAGGTACATAGGTAATTATTTTAGAATACAGATAAACACTCTGGGTAACACCCAAAACTTGCGTAGGAAACACAGACAGAGTAAGTAGGTACTTTTTTATAGACTGGTAGGAAGCACAGACTACTAGGATAACGCATGGTAGGAAGTTACAAACCGGTAAACACAGATGATCCACAGACAAATGATCACTACCCTCAGTAAAATAGAGTCTGCTTATTATACAACCATGAATACACAAGCCGGGAAATGACAACCATGGAATACGTAACTATGGATTTGGATGCCAAAATGTACACCAGTTCCTGGCTGCATATTCCATGGTTGTGTAATCACTGCACCTAGTATCCAGTAAAATAAAATCAAACTTTCCGATTTACCAATGTATTCTGTGAATCAAACTTTGATTTAGCGTTTTACCATAGAATACGGTGTTTTACGGATTGCTGCCTGCTATTTTGAATAGATGGGCTGTTTAATACAATAGCTCGTAAATCGTTTGTGAATCATGGAAGTGCAGTTTGGACCTAATTCTGTTGACGAACCGGTATGTTTCGATCGATATTGTGATTCCCTACCGCAAGGGTCTAATCGTAGTAGGTAGTCGTCATAAGAAGCTAGACTTGAAATTTACCATGAAAACTGAAGCACGTATCTATTTACTGATATTGTCAGTATCAGTAGCGAATTTATTCTATCAGCTACTAGATATGATGCAATAATATATTTGGAAATTCATTCAGGACAACCTCAGTTGCATCTTTGTACTGTCTGTAACTACAAAGTTATTATTTTCTAGAATTTGCTCTACAAATTACAATGCAAGATCAAGGTGTTCAACACGGCCAACACCCTGTCACACCGTGGCTACAATCTGGTAGATAGCAGCAGCAAGTATGGCTTGGTTTTTGTTGGAGTGCCAGATGGATCATTGTCTGGTTAGTATTTTTTCAGCATCTATTTGAAAATGACTTTCATTGAAGAACAGAAAGTACATTACGATCTGTATTACTTCAAACTGAATTTACTCTACTAGGCAAAAGTGCACAAATCAGAATGTTGATCTGTGATTAAATTGAAATAAAAAAAAAATACTTTCCCTATCGGAACACATTGTACATTCATAAACAAATAAAAAAGGTAATATGTGTGATAAATACCCATGTTTACTTTAGCCAATATGGATTAACCAATTACATCCATTAGAGACAATCAAATAATTATAAATAAGTAGTAGTACATTGAATACCCACAACATGTTGAAAAGGGTCCTGGCAGCTGTTATTTGTGATAATGACTTATGAGTTCCAGTGGATCTCATCTCACAAAGATTAGTAGTAATGAAATGACTGATGCTTTGGCTTGTGAAAAAATATTAGATGGTATAGAATTTTTTTGTAAACTATTTAAAAAATGTTTTCATAAACTGTTTAGGTATCTGCATAATCATTATAAATATTAGTAATTACTTAGGGTGAAAATAGTGAGTGATGGAGAGAAGTCTTCATAACTGCACAAAATTTATAAATATGTTTTACTTTATGCAAATTATATATGTAACTTTAGAATTTTGTTTTCAGTATATCAGCTTCACCAACTGATTAGCAATGAACCTGGACCACTGCATATGACAGTAAGCCTACCAGAAAAACCAACGCATATCTCTGTCAGCTGTGACTATGAGTTGTTGGCGGTCAGCGGAACACAGATGCTTTGTATTTACAAAATCACTGATTTTCTAAACCCTGTAAGTAGCACGGTGACTACATGAAAGGCCTAGCAAATAGTAAATTTTACTATCTAGCTGTGCTAGCCCTAACATGCAGTCATCCTAATATGCAGTAGTTTATTTTATATTGTGAAATAACTAGATTTATTTGGAAGACATCTGGTCGTAGTACATCCCTTTTACCTGATGGACCGACAACATTGTTATAATCGTGGAAAGTATGTAGATGGAGAAGGCTTAAACATTCTTGCTGGAAATGTAGGAGAGGCCTATGTACAGCAGTGGACTTCATTTGATATTCTGATAATGATGATGTATTTGAAGTGTCTGCTTAACCTGTCTAGCTGCTATCGCGTGGCAAACAAACACCTAGACTTTTTCATCTAAATATAATATTAGATGATGCCTTATTAAAAAACTTCTAAATGTATTATTTAATTTTACCTTTTCAGAAAATATCACCAATACTCTCTTTCAAATATGAATCCCCATCCTATGTCTCTGCTATGCAATGGAACCCTTGTATCCCCGACTCCATTGCTCTGGCACTCCACAATGGCACTCTTATTACCTGCCAAGTTGCTACCGGTCAAGTGAAGAAAGTGCTTTCTAAGGCTAGGTAAATATGAAATGCTTCTTAGTCTGCTGCTGTTGTCCCAGGTTAGAATACAACCCTTGGATGTCATAAATGGGAACGCATTTGACATTGTGATCACCAATCCTCCTGCCAAGTGTGGTGACTAAGGCAAATCCAGCAGTGGACTTATTTAATTTAATGACAAACCAATCTACTCAGTTTTGTAAAAGTGACTGCTTCTACATTTATGTATTTCCATCCATAGATGGAAGAATTAGATGAGAACACATTTCTTAGGCCCTTGACCCAATTAATGAACTTTTGTACTAACTTACGGCGTCACGATGTAAACCATAAGAGAAGAAAGAAAGAACATAAGCATTAACATTATTTCTTAGACATATCATCGGTCACACAATCCATCCACATTGACATGTAACATTTTCCAAAGACAATGAGGAATCAGTATGATAGTATTTTTACAGATGTATCTGTTGGAGTCCTAAAGGAAAGCAGCTAGTGACTGGCAACAGCGATGGCACTCTTACCCAGTTCAAACCAGATCTTGCCCAAGCTAAAGCATTTCCAGCTCCAAACCTCTTTGAGGGTGCTCCGGTTGAAACTTTAGCTGTGTATTGGATATCCACATACCAGTTTGCTGTAGTCTATAAAAATGCAGCTGAAAATAACCGCCCATGTAAGTTTAATTTTTGACAACCTAGGTACTGGTAGACCAATGACCTTTGTAAATGTCCAGGAACTCAATGGATAGATTTTAAAAATCAGTTTTCCTGGACATTTATCAGGGCCTATGCACTTCTTGAGGCTGACACCTAGATACACCTAGCTAAAAGATTATTCTAAGTGATTGATTCCATGGAATAAATGCCTTCCTTGATGATGACAATGAGACCCATAACACAGGGATACTTTTTAAAATAAAATTAGCTATCAATGAAAGAAATTATTGCTCAAGGCGTCAAATGTTAGTAGAAATTTCGCACAGTGCTTGGTCTCAAACTAAATCAAGCTTGTACATCAACCATGGAAACAAGTTAATGCGAAAATGCGTGACAATCGAGTCACCCTTCATCAGCCTAAGTTCACTGCTCATAGCCCCATAATAGACCTCTTCATATTTGGGAAGGTATGCCATAGTCACACTTTGTCGGTGGATTGGTGACCGCAGTGTTTAGTACTCAAGAGTATGTATGGTGTTTATGTATTTACCAAAAAATCATAATTATAAGTGTTCTATCAGTCATCTATATATATATTCCCATACTACAGCTATGGTTACTTTGGGGCTAGATGGTTTTGTGTAAAAATGTCCACAAATAAAAAAAAGAGATCAAACCTTGTATCTCCTGGTACGCTCCCTTAGTCACTTTTTACATTATGGGAGTTGATTGACCCTTCCATTACCTATTCTAAGGTTGGACCACCACAGCTATTGAATAGTATATTTTTTCATTTTCAGTTGTTACAATAGTTAATACGCCAAAAATCGGGACAACTATCTGTTTCAACTATGAAGATATCTGCTTCAGCATGGGGACTAACAGGCCTTGGTATTACTTTCTTCACGGAATTGCACAATGGTATGTTTAAAAAAAAAATATTACTTAATTTCATAAAATCAAATTTTTCTTACTTTAATTGCTTACTACTTTACTTACCTAAAACTTTATATTATTCTTTAAATTAAATTTAAGCACTAGAATTCCTTATTATTGTAAATTAATTGTACACACTGCGAGAAATAAAAGGCTTTTTTTTTAATTTATTTATGTTTTAACCGACATCCAAAAAAGCTAGAGGTTCTCATTAAAGTGTATGTTTTTCGAACACTGCTTACTCTGGTGGTCAGATTTCAATGTGATTTATGTATAAAGGCTAAAACCCTATAAGATTAATCATATTTAATTACTGTAATGAGGATCAGTAAAGTGGTAGCAAATTCAATTGAATTATTTAGTAGTATACAATATACCTTATATTATTTTTGTTCAGTTTTATTTATTTATGACTCTTGCAACAGAAAACCATTTTTTACGAAGTTTTGGGGCCTTCGGTACGTTATGCATAGTTATAAAAGTGAATTAGACATAAATCATTATCATCAATCGGCTACCTCTGCGGCCATTCGGTGAACTTCGCTAGTATTTTGGTCATAACTTCGTGAATAAGCAAGTTGTATAAAAAATAAAATAAAGAGACACTAACTAAATTGTGATTTAGGAACATCATATTGGCAGCATCATCAAACAGCATGGAAATGGCGACAATTGGATCTACCGATGGCGTGAACTGGTTACAATGGAGTCAGGTATTTATTAAAACAAGCTACTGCCCGTTTCTAAGCGTTCATACAAGTGTCTGTTAGTATTACTAAAAATCGTTGCTTGTTGGATATGCCTGCCTCATTACATACATACATTGGTTAATGTTACAGTGGCAGTTTACACTGTCTAATGAGATGAGAAGTAATCGGACAGACAACGACTTGTAATACCTACTACTAACGGGCGCTCCTATGATATTGAAACTAGGCATAAGAATTTGCTTTTTGTGCCTTCATCTCATTGGCTTATGTTGCATAACATCTAGCAACAAACTAAGTACTTTTTGTACTATGAGGACTACATGACTGATAGAGTAATAATCGGCCGAATAAAAAATCAAACCTGAAAAATTATAATAAATCAAGGAACTTGTGTGCCAATTTTCGTCAAAATCGGTTGAAAATGCGACCTGTAGGCGAGAACAGACAGACAGACGGAAAAAAGCATTTATAGCCAATCTCGAACTGAGACGCTTCGTTCGCTCGGCTTATAATAACGCGACGTAGATGGAGCGACGAAATAGACGCCTACAAAAAGGACTGGTCCATAGTAACCCATATAAGATACGACTGAAGAGAAGGAAGAGAGGCCTTTGTTCTGCAGTGGGACACTACAGGCTTTTAATAATAAATAAATAAACTGAATTATCATTTTCTAGCCTGATGAAGCAAGACCTGAGCTTCCTCTGACAGATAAGAAGCAAGAAAACTATCCTATTGGAGTTTGCATAGATCTGTGTGCCATACATCAGCTACCTTGGGGTGAGTCACAACACTAACATCCACTTTGACTTTGCTTGTCATCCTCCTCAACTTGTCTGTCACCGGCGCAACTTTCAAACTTCCTCTGATATACTCATTTCTTATTTTATCCATCCTCGTCACAGCACACATCCATCTCAACATTCGCATTTCAGCTGCGTGCACTGTATTCAATGTATGTATTTAAAAAAAAAGTTATCTAGTTCCCATAATACAAGCTTTGCCTAGTTTGGGGCTATATGGCGTTATCAAATAATGCATACATAATACATGCATAGGCGGTAACTGAGCTGTGACGGCTGTCTGTTCTGTTTTATTTATCTCTGTTCACCAATTTCTCGCAACTTTTACACCATCGGATGGAACTGTCCTACGTCATCTTTTAGTTCACGGTCCATGAACCTGTATTCCTTAAAAATATACACAACGTTATATTCAAATTTACTAAAATAAATTCGTTTTTCAGGTGAAAACGAAATACTTCCTCATATGCCGCTTCTACACGTGCTATCTCATACCGGGGTACTGACTATATTCAACATTATTAATTTGAATAATCAAATGCCTCAAATATGCTGTCCGCCGCAACTTATGGCTCTGCCTGCCGAAGCTATGCATAGGTAAATATTTGAAGTACTTCAATCCTTTTAGTAACAGTAGAGCACTTAGTGAGCTCGTCCGGGGAAGGACTACCACTATGCCTATTTCTACCGCCATGCAGCTTGCTGTGATCCGGTTTGAAGGGTGTGCCTATAAAATTACAGGCTTAACAACTGTATGCCTCAAATTGATGGACGAAGAGCAATGCGTTGTAGTAGGGCACGTTCCTAACGAACGTGATCTGCGATGCAGTGTTTTGTTAGATGGTGCATTAGCATCAGGTGAGACATCTGCTTGTTCCATTAACAAGTCATATAAAGAAAGCTTTATTTCACCAGTGCAGGAGGCCATGCTGTCAGAATTTGTTTGTTGCTCTTTCTATCACATAAGTCATCGTATCTTGTTATGCAAAACGTTGTAGATCGTCGTACCCCAATATAACTAAATTAAAAAAGACTTGTTGGTGAGGTAATTTATTTTTTTAATGTTTGTTATGTAGTATTATTAGCTGTGGTCCTATTCAAAGCCACCATGGCTTTGAATAGGACCGCTCCATGGGTGTCGTAAGAGGCACCCATGACTAAGGAAATGCACCAGCTCTTGAGTATTAAACATCGTCACTGCGATCACCAATCCGCCTACCAAGCGTGGTGACTGTGGCAAATCTCCCTAAACATGGTGAAGCCAGCAGTGGGCATATGCAATATTGTGACATAATTGAAACAAACGATTTGTATGTATTCTAGTGCAGCTAAATGTACTATGTTTTATATCTGTAATGTATGATTTCAGTCAAATTCCCGGAGAAGCACCAAAACAGACGGAAACACCAACTCCACAGCCTGAAGCGAAAGTAATTAAATTATTTTCTATGTCCCGACATAGAATAGGTTCACTTCATCACCTCCTTTAACACAGACTTAGGGCCGGGTCCCATTGCCGGCATGGTAAGGTATTTTAGGCGACAAATAAAAATATAACATAATAGTATAAAAATAAAGTTGAAATTTCAATGTTAACGGTCGTAGGTACAGAAGCAATACCTTGGTATGTTTAGGCATGCCGTATGAGCAGCCTTCAACTTTTTTTTTATGCTAATAGGTTATGTTTTTATTCGTCGCCTAAAAAATACCTTGTTGTGCCGTACCATCATTACTGAAATACATCATCTGTAAAAATTTCAACCATCACGGTTCATTAGATACAGCCAGGTGACAGACAGACTGACAGACAGCGGTAGTAATAGGGTCCCGTTTCACCCTTTGGGTACGGAACCTTAAAAACAATACATTCGTTGGCTCGATCACAGCGGTAGCTGCTTGACAAGTTACACATTTTTATGCAATGCTATAATGCTGGACGTGTTTTTTACTCGATTTTTGAAATTATTGTTATTTTTTATTGTAAACGAGAACATAGTGCTTAGACAATCCTAACTTAGGCTTAGAAACACAATTAAACAATATCTGAGGGGTCAATCACCCCTCAGATATTGTTTGATAGTGTTTCTATCGCCCGAAAACTCAAACGCAACTTAAATTTAATCACGTCTCAAGTCGCGACTTTTTGACAGTGCAATGAAAGTCTGTCAAAAATTCGTCACTTGAGACGTGATTAAATTTAAGTTGCATTTGTCTATTTGGCCGTAAGTGTTGTTGCTCACAAACTCTTGAAGATCATATTTGTCATATTTCACACTTGCAACAAGAGTTTGTTAGCAACAGAAGAACAAATATTTATTTGTTTATCTATCTGTGTAGCATCAAACCGCATCGTGGTCAACCGCGCCAACACAGAGTGCTTCCAATGTGCAGCCACCGCCACCGCCTGCTGCGCCTATAATAGTGCCGACTTACACGGCCGCGGCCGCTCCGACTGAAACCACGAAGGTGTCTGAGAATTCTGATAATGCATCTATACCTACCCAGCATCAACATAGAGAGGTATGCTTGTGTGATCCACCCATAGTGCTAAAGTTTAGGAAAATATAGGTCTCCAAGGTAACAAAATCTATTGCTTTGATCCCAGTGAAACACGTCCGCACTGTACTTTCCATAAACTGTACTCTCGCTTTATTAAAAAAAAACCTGCAAATACTTAATTCTTCAGTTGTACTCATTAACTAGTGGAACCTCGTGTAAAGTGGAGTTCAATCTTGTGGTATAATTTTCATGGAGTTTTCATGTACCTAGGTAGAGATTTTTTTGTATTGAATTTATTTATTTAATCATATAGGTCTTATAAAGTAGGACACATGTGACATACATTAGATAGTCATTCTAGAACAGATGTTTTCTAAACTAAAAGATTTAATATCACATGTGGAATGATGTGGTTGCGCTCTAACCTCCACCCTAGGTAAAAAACCTGTGTTGTGGGGGTTAGTTCCATACTGTGAGTTATTAAGAGTTATTAGACTTAAGCTAGGTAGATATTTAAACTTTATGATTAAAACTAAGGTGTTGCGGTACTGTAAATAATTATGTAAGTAAGTATAATAATAATATAGTGTAAGCTAAGGTAAGTATAAAAATATAATTGAAGTAAGTGGTATGTTATGTACAATTAATATAGTGGCGCAAATTAGTGGGTAGGGTTCACGGAAGACACCGGTCTCGTAAGGGCCCGGAAGAGAAAAAGACCGTTGGATCTGAGAAGAAAGGCTTGAGATAGATGTTTCTCTTCTATATAACAAAATGTTGGCAGAAATAGGCATGTTGGTAGTACTTCCCGGGACGGGCCTTTTACAAGCCCTAGTACTACTTGTATACTCCACTATTCCAGGCACAGTCACACCCTCAACCAACGTTTCCAGTTGAGCCTCCACAGTCAACAACGGCAGACAATGAGGCGCTGAAAGCTGAACAGGATAAAATAAACAAGGCGAGAGCCAACCAAGAGATGAAGAACATACTCGTGAAAGAAGTCAATGACTTCCAGAATGATCTGTATAATTTCATGCTGAAGACTCGAGAGACGCAGGCTAGAGTAAGTATAACAGAAAGTAAGAAACTATATACAACAAACACAAAATGGACTTAATACAGACATGATTTCGATTCCGAGGATTAGTTTATAATGTATCCATTCTTGATATTTCTCTCGCCTTTCAGATACAACGTGACATAGATTCAATGAACTCAAACTTCAATTTCAACTCCATTGATACGGAGCAGCTAAAGAAAGAGTGCTCAATAGATGAACTAAGGAATGCTGTAGTTCAATTGAAATTGGAATTAGTACGCGCGTGTGCGGTCATCGCCGAAGCCCGAACGCATTCTGAGTAAGTTCTATATAAACTAACCTTCAGAACCATTAAGAACCAAAGTCAACGACATAGCTTTCATAGTTAACATGGCAAGTGCAGTTTTGTTAAACTAATACAACTAGTTACAAAAAAAACATGAAACACCCAATACTCAATTTTCGTAACGATAAAAATAATCAAATTCAAGTTTTGATCGTGTCAATCTACGAATGGTATACTTCAAAACTGTAATTTCAGACAGGTCCAATTATTTCGATCAAATTCTAGTCGATCTCGACTCCGTTCCACTCAAGAGTAGATCAGGCGTTTGACATCGCCTCCAATATTTTATCGATAAAGCGAGCAAAGGTCTCTCAAGCAATATGGATGATTTGGCGTTGTATCTGTGTATGGCTGATCATAATTATAATATAGGCACGTATAACGAAATCACTGAATGAAACTAATGATGTGTTATCATGTATGCGTGCAACTAGTCATTACTATCATTTTTTTAATAAAAATAGGGTAAAGCAAACGCATTAGCAGCCTAGTCATGCCACGTTCAGATAAGAGCCTGAGCTAGAGCAAGATCTCAGTTCGGAGTTAACATTTCAGCGCCAGAGAATTCCACAAATGGACGCAAGCGGATCCGTTGACGACAAAACGCGTGGCGACTATAGAGAAGCTGGCGTACTACGTCCACACCCAGTTGGACCAGGCGCAAGAAGCGTTGGACTATAAATGGAGTAAGGCAGCAAGAGATCTTGAATGCAAAGTGTAAGGAGTTACAATTAATTTAACTTATTCTCCGCTCTCACATTAAAAAAAAGTTAGTTTTTTGTCTCTTTTAATTCGCAAACACCTATTAGTATCAAGTACCCATTGAATTTTTTTTTCCAGGAGGGTAGTCCATACATTACATTTAGCACATACCTACATTAATACAGAAGTCCATTGGTGCATGACCGAATTCGAACCCCCGACCTTAAAATCTAAAGGCAGGAAAATTATCTAGTATAGACCACCTTCTCTTACAACGTTAAATAATATAAATAATGTTTTTAGTCCAGGGAAGAGGATGATCAGGCCCATTTTAGACGATGTGTACCAACCGCTGGTAAAGCAGCAGGAGATTCTCAGCCGGCAACAGGCCGTGCTTCGAACTCTACGCAAAACGCTCAACGAATGCGACGTGGGACCTGTCTTCAAATCCACATCCTTGCTGAGAAACACTCCCTTCAAGAACAAGTGAGTTCATTTATTCATAGTAATAACGCTTCTTGTGAAAGGGCTCGCCCGGGGAAGTACTACTCGTACTTTCATGCCTACCGCTAGCAGCGATGCTGTTTTCGGTTAGAAGGGTGTGGTTGAAATTATAGGCACTTTGGACAATCGGATATGTATGTATTGTTGTATCTTCCGTATCTGATTCAAACGCAAGTCTATCAATTTTTTCTCAGGGATCCTCTGTCGAAACTCACCAAAAACATACTCAATATGAGCATCGAGCCACAGAAACCAGCTAAGGGAGTACTCACTGTTCAGAAACTAGAATTGTTAAAAGACGGTTTATCTAACCGCAAAACGGTTAAAATCAAGCCAGTGACCGTTGAGTTCAGACAGCACTTTGCAACAATGAAGGAGAACTACGATAGGATAATGAGGGATAAAATGGCCCAAGCTCAAGCGATGGCGGAAAAGAAGAGTGTGCCAGATCATGAACCTGTAACTCCTGAGGACCAAAAAGGTAAATCGCCCGGATTTGCGTATAATAGTAACTTACTCCTACTTTTAGTTTAATAATCCCTTAGGAAAGAGACAGAAAAAAAAGAAAGAAATAGCATCACCGCGGTATATAATATGCGTAATATAATTTTGTAAATAATAATCTAAATTAGGATTATGTACTTTTAAATCAGTACACTCTGAAGAAGCCGATAGTGCAAATTATAATAAAATAGCAATCTATTATAAAATAATTCAGGAACCACATAAGTCGACGCAAAAAATCCGTCTCGGTAAATAAGAGCTCCCTTGAAAAGTGAGCTCTTATTTAGTTTTGACAATTAGTGACATTATATACTAGGAGACATGGTTGTAATTAGGTTGAACTTAAAACTGTTTATAGTTTTTTCTCACTTCGTTAGTAAGTAAGTTTGTTAAGTTTGTTGACGACCGATGTGGCGCGGCGGGCGACGCAGGAGGTTGCGGGTTCGATTCCCGCCTTGGGATAAATGTTTGTACGATCTGCAAATATTTATTCCGGGTGTTCTGGGCGTTTTCTATGTATAATAAATAATATGTATGCATGTAATATATTGTATTAAGTATATCAGTCATCTAGTACCCATAATACAAAGGTAGGTAGGTATCTATCATTGTACTAGCTGACCCGTGCCCACTTCGTTGGGCGGTAAACATTTTTACTTACAAATCTTAACTGAAGTAGTACTCGATGTCGCCAACAGATGGCGTTATCATCATCTTCCTGCCCTTATCCCACTTTATGTGGGGTCGGCACAACATGTTCTTTTCTTCCACTCCCCTCTATCAGCCGTCATATCTGTACTCACTCCTTTCTTATCCATGTCATCTTTCACACAATTCATCCATCTTTTCTTTGGTCTACCTCTACCCACATATCCATCAACATTGATGTTCATCGCTCTCAAGGTTAAATGACTTTCATCCCTCCTCATGACATGCCCATACCACGCTACCCTATTGCTCCTCATTTTTTCCGTCACTGGCGCTACTTTCAAACTACCCCTGATATACTCATTTCGTATCTTGTCCATTCTAGTAACTCCACATATCCATCTCAACATTCGCATCTCTGCCGCAAGTACCCTTCTTTCATTAGTCCCTTTAGTTGTCCAACACTCAGATCCATACAATACGACAGGTCTAATGATCATTTTGTAAACTTTCCCCCTAAGTTTAAGGGGCATTTTCGGATCACACGTGGTTCCTGAGACCTGTCGCCATTTCATCCATTCTATTCTTCACGTCTCGGCCAATATCGCCGTCGCTCTGTATCAATGAGCCGAGGTACCGAAATCGGAACAGACTGGTGTATCCCTAATACACCATCTAAGGCTATTGGGATAAAATTGGATGGACCACCGAAGTCACAAAACAGATGCTCTGTTTTGGTTCTACTGATCTTCAGTCCGACACTCTCCAATTTATCCCACCATTTTCCTAGTCTGCTCTGGACCTCAAGCGCATCTTCTCCAACCAGAACAATGTCATCGGCAAACAGCATGCACCAGGGTGCTTCTTCCTGTATGTCTGATGTCAGAGCATCCATCACCAGGAAAAACAAATAAGGGCTCAAAGCCGACCCCTGATGCAAGCCTACACCCACATTGAACTTGGCGGTAACTCCGGCCTCAGACCGGACGTGAGTACTCGCTCGATCGTACATAGCTCGAATAAGCTGTATGTACTTCTCAGGCACTCCCTTAACTTTCATACTCCACCACAGAACCTCTCGGGGTACTCTATCATACGCCTTCTCAAGATCTATGAACACCATATGCAAATTTTTGTGTACTCGTCTGTGTTTCTCACAAAGTTGACGAAGCGCAAAGATGGCATCCATAGTCCCGCGCCCAGGCATGAATCCAAACTGGTTCTGTGATACCTCACTTTCTTCTCTCATCCGTCGCGCTACAACCTTTTCCCAAATTTTCATACTGTGTGACATGAGCTTTATTCCTCTATAGTTGTTACAATCCTGTACATCACCCTTGTTTTTGAAGATGGGCACCAGCGAGCTGTTGCACCATTCGTCCGGGATCGCCTCTTCTCGTAACAACTTGCTAAAGAATAAAGCTAGTCACTTCCATCCATCCGCCAACAGATGGCGTTAATACGGCATAAAATAGCGGCCGTTCGCAGTTTCGCCCGCGTGTCAGTTTTTTCCCGTTCACGTTATTTTTTCGGGATAAAAAGTAGCCTCAGTTACTCCTTGTTACATCAGCTATCTGCCAGTGAAAGTCCCGTCGAAATCGGTCCAGCCGTTCCAGAGATTATCCGGAACAAACAGGCAGACAGACAGACAAACATTTAAAAAAATGCTATTTTGGTATATGTATCGCATATACATTCATATGCATGTAGTAAAAAGCGGTTATTTTAATATTACAAACAGACACTTAAATTTTATTTATTTGTATAGATTATTTTGTCACAATAAACACTGCACAAAATACTATATAGGTACGAATTTGTTTCGTGTATCAATTAACAAAAGCAAACTGCAAACATTAGAGTAGGTAACCGAAAATCCAAGAAAAAAAAAACACTGACATTGACAGTTTGTTGTTGTTTCAACTTTTTTTAAATTTGATATGACTTGGAGTTAAATCCTTCAAGCCGTATTTAAAATAAGGATATGAAATAATAAAAACTTAAAATAATAAAACACTTTTGGTAACGCTGGTTTTGTTTGACTATTGTAATGACTTGAAAACTAATGCATTTTAAAGTAAAACAAATGAAATAATATCGCGAAGCCGACCAAATTGAACTATTCGAATTCGTTTTCTTTTTTTTTGTTTATCTGTGCTCCAACGCACACTGTTTTGATAGATATGATTGAATTTGAACTTTGTGCAGAGGTAATAAAGTGCAAATTGACTCTTTGACGTTAGGACCATACCTACATTGTTTAAACAACAGTGGGTGCTTGTAATTCAATATGAACTTTATGTTATAGCAATAAAGCTCGTTTTAGTTAGAAAACGTTTGTATGGGAAAAAGAAAAGGGCTGTTTTTAGGGGTTTTCCGGCAATTATTCGAATTTTTCTCGCCGTAAAAACCATCTTTGAACTTCAACAAACATTTTAAAAAAAGAATTGGCCAAATTGGTTCAGGCGTTGTTGAGTTATGCGCTCACGAACATTTTGCGATTCATTTTTATATTATAGATAAGCATGTATTATAACGGCAATCTTGCATATGCATAATATATAACATAAATATCTAGTTAAAGTACGATGAATGAGGTACAAATCATAATATTTTCCTGTTTATTTCATAGTTAGATTTATACCTAGGTAGTTAAATTAAATGTTTGTTTGCGTTTTCTTGTCTCCTAGTTTGTATCTAATCGTGAGGACCGCTAATTGGCTTTTCTGTTAACTAGATTACTTAGCATAATTCTTTAGTAAGAGCTGTTGCTCTTCCTTAAATAAATAAATAAATAACACAAGCTCTGCTTAGCTTGGGGCTAGATGATGCTGTGTGGATTGTCCAGCATTATTATTATTATTATTATGATGCTGCCCTTCCCCTGGACTCCTGGTGCATTCCCGACTCTTACGACTTCTACGTGAAGTGTTGGAAGAGTCACATTCCAAGTCGGAACCACACGGGTGTAATAGTATATTTATGTTATTTAAGACGCACCGTTATACCAACCAGTGAAAGAAGAATCAACAGAAGTAAAATATTCAAATGCCAATGTGAAAGTTGAATCGGAGCCGAAACAGACAAAGGAACCACTGAAACAGGAAGTAAAGCATTCCGTATCTACGCCATCTTTCACGCCTAAGCCTGCGCCGGTCGCAAACGTTGCCCGCACTTTGTTTACTGACGGTAAGATATAACTGTATTTACAAAGATTTAATTACAAAGAAAATTATAACTACATATTTACAACATATACAAAATGCTTCACGATCCAACGACGAGCTCACCTTTATACATTTTTTTTATGCTACTTCTGGAGGTACAATATCCACAACATCCCCAACTGTTGAATTGAATAACCTATGTAATACTTAACTCGCACTTGGCCCGTTTTTGTGTTTTCTGTTTTATGGCATGCGAGACCGTTTTGTGAGTGATTCGGTATAAATTCAAGAATTTTTTATGTTTTTGCTGGTGGAACAAGCTTAAAGCCCGCCTGATAACCATCACATATACAAAGCATTGCCTTGTAGGTTACGCACGTTAGGTACGTGCCCTACGATGCCTGCCCTGCGTCCACCAACCTGAGGCATATAGGTGTTAAGCCTCATTTGCCTGTAATTTCACCGGCACCCCCATCCTTCAAACCGGAACACAGCAATGCGAGCATCACTGCTTGACGGCAGAAGTAGGCACGGCGTTAGTACTTCTCCGGACGAGCTCTTCATAATAAGCTCTACTACTAAAAACACTGCTCTATTACATTGGTCTGACAGCTTGGAAGAAAGTTTCTTCCACAAAACATTACTAAAGATAAGAAAACGCTATTCTTAACTCAACACCTTACACTGCTCTGTCATATGGATATCCTATAGAATTTTAAGATTTGCTACACCTAAACGTAATATTTACTTTCAGAGCTAGAACAAGAACTGGCCAGAACTCCAGCTCAGTCACAAACGAAACCATTTTCTTTCAATGAACAACCCCCCACGATGACCTCATCGAGTGTGCTCAAGGACTTACTGCAAAACAAGTCTAACTTGGCTAATTTAGCCGGTGTAAACGCAGCAAATGATATGAATAATCTCTTCTTGGGCCAGAAGATTTGCTCGCCTACTAGCGTCAATCGTAAGTAACCTGCTAAACATGTAGTATGCTAGGGCTCTGGGGCCTAATTCACCCGATGACATGACAATTTTCTTCTGATGACAATCTTTTGTCTGTTGAGCATAAGTCTTCTGTGACATTATTTATTTCACAACAATTTAACAGTAGTAGATTACGACACGGAACTCTTGATATTGCAAGCGTCTATAGGTCACATAATGTCATATAGGATCATATAAGTATATATCACGGTCAAGCGACAGATGGTAGAGAACCTATATTTATTTTATTTTAATTCAAGCCAAAAAAATTAAATGATATGGTTTTCGGAATGGTACGTTAAATGGTAATTACTTTATAATTGATTATTTACCACCAGTCTATTTACAACTGGTCCAATTTAAATCCCTATCTCTGTTTCTCACAAGCCGTTAGTAAAAGATGTCAATTAGTTAGCATTATTTACAGATATTGATAAGTAAAGCTATTAGTCTCTGGCGTTTTTTTTCAGAGCCGCCGAAAAAAATTCTCTGTGCGAAAAAGAGATTAGTAAATACAGATATTATTTCCAGTTTGCTGGGTTAGTGTGAGTTCTTGTAAAAATTGTATTTGTAACTTGAAATTTCAGAATATATGGTATTTATAAGTAGAAAAACATAGTTTACAAACTTAGTAGTTATAATGTCGTGAAACATTCGGAGTACGTATTTTTATTTAAGATTCAACATTAATACTATAGCAGTGAATGAAATATTTATTTAGGGTCTTCAAAGCCTACCTGGTCGCCAGTCAACGTTCCCACGTCCACACCAATATCCAATATGAGTAACATATTCAACAAACCTACACAAGAACCACCTGCATCCAAACCGACGCCAACGCGGAACTCAGTGCCAACTTACACTGAAAGGCCAGTGCCAACTTACACTGAAAGGCCAGTGCCAACTTCAGCTAACCCCGCACCGACGAATATTCATAGCGAAACTGGTGAACCAGACCTCACTGCCCCTGATTTCAAGCCAGTCAAACCAATGACCAACCTCTTTGGCATGAAACCTTCGGCTACCAGCACCCCAGTTCCTGATGTGTTGAAAACTTCTGTTAACCATGAAAAAATGAATGTTAAACCTGTAGATAGAACTGAGAAGTCGAAAGAAAATGTGCCTAAAAGCGATGATGTGAAGGAGCAAAAGACTGAAAAAAAAGAAGCGAAGCCTTTAGGTCCACAAACCTTTAGTAAGGGTCATGCCCCTGGGGTAACTGCAAACAAATCTAGTCCATTCGGTGAGTATCTTGCAGCTTACATCTATTCATCTTTATTTTCCTTTAGATCCATAGCTTACATGCCTTGTGTATGCTGAAAAATTTATCTCATCAGAAACATAAATGTGAAATAATAAATAAATAAATAAATAATGCCGGACGATCCACACAATGAGAGCTAAGTTAAATATTATGATATATGCCTTGGTTGTGGACTTGGACCTTAGACAACGACAAAAGAAGTGAGGTGCCAAGTTCAATGGTCAGTCCGGAATTAATGTAATGAGTTTATTCTATTTTAGGTGAGCCAAAGGCATCTGATGTGAAATCAGAAATCAAATCTTCAAATGAAAATGCGGAAACAGTAAAAACTTCTGAAGCCAAATCAACTTCTGCTTCTACCGGTATGTATTTATAAGACCTTGAGTTTTTAATAATAATAATCTCTGTTTTATGGGTTTTTATGATTTCTTGGTTTTCAGTTCCCAAGAAACCTGTATTACCCACCCCGCCATCAACACCAAAAGAAACAAATCCATCAAAGGAATCACTGCCAAAACCACCAAAAGAATCCACTCTTCCAAAAGAGTCTCCATCAGCAGAACCAACTCCACCAAAAGAATCATCACGATCAAAGGAACCAACACCACAGAAAGAACCAACACCACCAAAGGATCCAACACAAACAAGCAAACCAACACAACCAAAAGAATCCTCACAAAAAGAGTCAATTCCAAGAGAATCAGCACCACCAAAGGATCCAACACAACCAAGCAAACCAACACAACCAAGCAAACCAACACAACCAAAAGAATCCCCACAAAGAGAGTCAACACCAAAGGAATCAGCACCACCAAAGTCCGAACCAGAACAATCAGCTGAATCAAAAGCATCTTCCTTATTCGGGGCAGCTGTCGCCTCCCAACCGAAAGCAGCCGACACATTCGCAGGCTCTTCAATATTCGCTACCACCAATCCCTCAACAGTTTTCGGAGCTAAATCGGTATTTAACGGTAGTGGTATGACGTTTGGTCAAACATTCGCCACCCAATCTCCAACCTCGGCTTCAGTCTTCGCTTCTGCCTCTGAACCGGCTGGTTTAAATTCAGCTGCTCCGGACGTTTTGACAAAGACTTCCGTTCCAGCAAAAACTGACACCGAAACGGTTCCAACCACATCACTGTCCACGCCATCGTCAGCTTTCGGAGGCACTGCTACTCCTCCCTTCAGTACTAATGTTACCTCATCATCTTCAATATTCGGTCAAGCAACTGGCGCTTTCGCTCCTACAACAACTATATTTACAGCCACCACTGCTTCGACCTTCGGTGGATCAGTATTTAAAACGACGACTCAAGCGTCAGTATTTGAGACAACTTCGACGCCATCTTCAGTATTCGGAACTGCTGCGAGTCAAACTTTTGGAAATAATACACCTATTACTACGCAACCTGGTTCGATATTCGGAGGTTCTACGGCGCAAGGGTCGATATTTCGTGCAACTGCACCAACTCAATCCGTTTTTGGGACGACACAAACGACTCCAGCTTCTGTATTCGGAACTTCTACATCGACAACTCAGACCTCAGTTTTCGGAACACCTACTCAAACCACTCAAGCGTCCGTTTTTGGAACAACTACGCAAACTTCTCAAGCTTCCGTTTTCGGAACACCTCCTCAAACCACTCAAGCATCTGTTTTTGGAACAACTACGCAAACTACTCAAGCATCCATTTTCGGCACACCTACTCAAACAACTCAAGCGTCTATTTTCGGAACTCCTACACAAACTACGCAAGCGTCTATTTTCGGAACTCCTACACAAACAACTCAATCGTCGATTTTCGGAACTCCTACACAAACTACGCAAGCATCAATTTTCAGTACGCCCACTCAAACTACTCAAGCGTCAGTTTTCGGAACAGCGAATCTATTCGCTTCTGCTTCTACGCTCTTCCCCAGTATTTCGTCAACCAGCCCTCCAACCGGTACGGGCGGAAACATATTCGGAGGAAGGTAAGCAAGTCTTATTAGAAAAAAATAATAGAAAAATGTATTTTACAAAAAAAACCACTGCTTTAATATATGTTTTATAATATGCTTCTAAAGCTATTTCTAAATATGCTTTTAAATAGCAACTATCCTAACTACCTATAACAAATCGTTAGAAACGAGCTCTACTACCCTATCAACCTGAGGTATACAGGTGTTAAAAGATGTACTTATTTCATTCTTTAAACTGGAACTCCGCAATGTAAGGATCACTGTTTGGCGGCAGAAATAAGCATGGTGGTAGTACTTCTCCGGATGAACCCTTCACTAAGAGCTCTACTACTACAAATATAATATCTAGACGTACATCTGCTTACTCCCAGAGACATCCGAGAGGATGTCTACCGCGCCTGGTAGTCGTTAAGCTATTTCTTTGTCTTTCCATTCTTTAATATACGTTTTTGTTTTCAGTTCTACTGGGTCAGTGTTTGGCGGTGGCGGTAACATATTCGGCAAACCTGCTTTCGGGCAATCTAATAGCAACACTGCGACTAACATCTTCGGCGGCACAAATTCTTTCGGCCAGCAGAATTCAGCCAATAGTTTATGGGCCGGGGGAAACAATGCTGGAGGATTCGGTTCAGCTGGTTTTGGTAAGTGATCTTCTGTAAAAAAACGTTTATTATTAAAAACCACTGGTAAATATTACTTTTATTTATTTAAGGAGCGCCTTAAATAAATAAAAATAATATTTATATTTTTAAGTCACATTGCTTTATCAAAATGTCAGACAAAGCGTTGTCTTGTCTGATTGGCACATAGATTTTTTGAATGGAAAAATCTCAATCGATTTTTCCCACCAATGTGCGCGGCCGGATTCGAACCCACGACCTTAGGATCAGAAGGCAGGGTCACTTCCACTAAACCACTGGTGCTTTCATAATAGTATAGATTAGAAATATGCAATTCTAGGTCAACAATCACCGCAAGCGTCTTCGATCTTCGGCGGTGTGACTGGAGGTAGTTTTAGTGCGCCCTCCGCGGCTGGTGCGTTTGGAGCACCTGCCTTCGGCACGGGGGAATCACAAGCCTCATCTGTATTTGGCGCTTCTCAACAAGGTAGAATAGAATAATATTATATTCAACACACAACACACAACACACACAGGTACAGCACAGTAAATACCTACAATAATACAAATCAAACATCTCTCTAAACTAGTAGGTACCTAGTTCTACAAATATCGTGCCGGCTCTTTTATTAAAAATCTGTGGTTTATCCTCAAATCGCTTCCCGCGCTTATGAAATTTATAACTTAATCGCGTCTCCCTCTTAAATTCGCTTAAAGTGGAATTCTTTGCCGTTGTTTGTTTTTTCGATCACGTATAATCTGGATGTTTTGAAGAGAAGAGTGAATAGGTGTTTTCTAAGTAAGCGTGTTAGTAAAGGTTCGCAAATGGGACCACGAACCGGAAGACGAAGCGTTGGACGTCCTTCTACTATGCTATAGACTGACGATATTGTTAGGATCGCGGGAAGTCGTTGGATGAAAAGGGTTCAAAATCGTTCTTCCAGGAAACGTATAGGGGAGGCTTATGTCCAGCACTGGACTTCTATAGGCTGATGATGAGTTACAGAAAAACGCACGACTTTTATAGAGACACCCTCGCTCTCATTCTCGTCATGTTATTTCAGGACCAGAATTTGGTGGTTCATCAGGATTTGGATCCAAGCCAGCCTTCAGTCAGCCAGCTGGGTAAGTTTTGAATTATAATAACTGTTTATTCGCTATATATTGTTCTTGGTGGGGATCGACAATCTACCGTAGATGGCAGAGCTATTGCCCACTGAGCTGTGAGGCCTGTCAAATATGATCACAGAAAGAGAACTTGGTGTTATTTTATCTTTATTTTAATAGTAAAAATAAAGATAAAATAATAATAAGACCAGAATCGGGCCGCGATTTGAACCATGTATATGAAATTCGCGAGGAAAGTCGATGGATGGAAAGGGCTCAGAATCGTTCTTCCTGGAAACGTGTGGGGGAGGCCTATGTCCAGCAGTGGACTTCTACAGGCTGATGATGATGATGATATGAAATTACATGCACATGAGGCTAATGTCCTGTATACCTTAGGTTAAGGGACGTAAAACAGTGCATTGTAGGACACGTGCGTGACCTGCGAGGCAAAGCTGTAGGTAACTTTACCACTTAAAAACTGCAGGGCAATATTTCAATTGAGTACCCAAAGTAAAGAAATTAGCTGAGGATTTGTTCTGTCATTATCATAAGAAACACAATCTATTTTCAGACTGCGCGTCTTCTAGTTTTTCTTTTCGTTTTCAGTTTCGGTTCCTCGACTAGCGGTGGGTTCGGTGGTTTCGGCGGCGGGTTCAGTAAAAGTCCGAGTGGGTTCGGCGCACCCGCGGCTTTCGGAAGCGGCGCGACCTTTGGTGGTAATGCTTTTGGAAACACTTCACCGGGAAAAGCTTTTGGAGGTGGTGCACCAAGTAAGTAGAAATTCGTTTTTATAAGCTTGTCTTTCGATACTAAGGTCTCAATGTTTTTCTCTTACTAATTGAGTATGGTATCCTAAAGTCGTGGGTTCAATCAGGTCGTACACCAATGGATTTTTTATACGAAAAAAATATGTGCGCAATGTCAGTGCCTTCAAACGGTCAATGAATAAATATTTTATGCAGACATTCCCGCAACTCTACCTAGCCCAAAACTAAGCATAGCTTATACTATCGGAGCCAGATGTCTGATAGAATACTTATAATGCTGTTTTTTTGTGTATACATACTTAGAATACAATATAACACCTAGATACAGAACAAACATCTATGTTCATCACACAAATGTTTGTGTTCGGTGGGGATCGAACACACCTACAGCACATAAGGCAGGGCTACTACGAACTGAGCTGTGACGGCGGTTAAAAATATATTTTCCCTTAGCAGGTTTCGGCTCCCCAACTCAGCAGTCAAACGCGACATTCGAGAACTTGGCAACACAGAACACACTCACATTCGGCAGTTTGGCGCAATCTCCGCAGCAACAACCACAGCAACCTAGCTTCAATACGTAAGTTTTACAGAAACAGTTTAACGAAGTAGTAGTAGAGTTCTTTGTGAAGGGCTCGAAGTTTTTGTAGATGATCTAAAAGATCAAGCAATTCAGCGCAAATGTTAAGCCAGCTCTGAGCTTACGTCACTGGTCAGTTTTATGGTTTTGATGAGCGCGCGTATTGCGTACGCATGAGTGTGTAAAACGCACACGTCAAAAGCGCTACGCTATGTAACTTTTCTTTTTTGTCGTGTTTGTACAGTTTGTATGAAGAAATGCTTTTCTTTTACAGTTCTCCATCATTCACCGGTTGGCGAGGCTGATGGCAGCTAAAACAGCGTGAACTCAAAAAACGCTGCAGAGAGTGATTTACGCCTGAACATTTAAATTTACAAATTTATTACATTTGGTGTCGTGTGCTTTCACTCCTATGATATTCACACAAAATTGTTATATTGTATAAAATGAATAAATATTGACACATTCACACAACGCCTTCTAACCCCATACTAAGCAAAGCTTGTACTATAGGAACCAAATAACTGATATAATACTTAATACTTTTTTTTGTAAAACATACTTAGATGTAACACCCAGACACATAACAAACATCTATGTTAATCATACAAATGTTGGTGCTCGGTGGGAATCGAACCATCTATAGCGCAGAAGGCAAGGCTACTTGTAAACTGAGCTGTGACGGCTGCATTCTTTGTATGTATTTACAAGTTTTATCTGTTATCGGGTTCACATATTCTTTACTTGATTTGATGTTAGACTAGCTGACCCGTGCCCACTTCGTTGGGCGGTAAACATTTTTACTTACAAATCTTAACTGAAGTAGTACTCGATGTTGCCAACAGATGGCGTTAATACGGTATAAAATAGCGGCCTTTCGCAGTTTCTCCCGCGTGGCAGTTTTTTCCCATTCCCGTTATTTTTGCGGGAAAAAAGTAACTCCTTGTTACATCAGCTATCTGCCAGTGAAAGTCCCGTCGAAATCGGTCCAGCCGTTCCAGAGATTACCCGGAACAAACAGACAGACAAAAATTTTAAGAAATGCTATTTTGGTATATGTATCGCATATACATTCATATGCATGTAGTAAAAAGCGGTTATTTTAATATTACAAACAGACACTTCAATTTTATTTATTTGTATAGATGGCGTTGTGTTAAATGTATGACAATATTTATTATTATATTATTTAATAATAATGGACTTACATCGGCGTCTGTAAATGAAGTGCTTAGACTTTTCAGCAGACGTTACTGTACGGTCATAGAACACATTTGAGGAGTCAGTTTATAGAACAGCAATGCATGCCAAGCATAATTGGAACCCTATAAAAGATGCCAAATGTTGGAGTGCATGAATGCCACATAGGCCAATCCCTCAGTAATCAATTGTTATATTTAGGTGGAGGTAACTGCTCAACAATAGGTGTCTATTAACTTGTTCCGTCATTTTTCTCATAAAATAATGAAATCTAGTTGAAATTGTAATTTAAATGACATTGTACTGAATAATCGTTTATCAAACTACGTAAATAACAATAATTGGTGATAGCTGTTTATTGCTTCTTGAAGCTTAATCGCGAAGAACCGGCCTAAATTTGTCTAATTTAAGTTATTCAAAAGTAGTCCTTGCTAAAAGCTTTTTAGCTAGGAATCTCTATTGATATTTTTTTAGGCCGCCCCTAGATTGTTTTGGATCAACGATAGCACAGACTGATAGATGTGAAAAGAGATGAGATGTTACGATCGGTTTTCCTGCAAATATTAAGCCTAGATAGATCATTCGACACATTATTACCTTCCTATTAAATATTATTTAACTGTTTTCGTATGCGCTATAATCATGATTGATAGTAATAACCAATTTGGACATGTTATAATTATTGTAATTCAGTTAGATTATTATTAGAAATAAAGCATTTTATTTCTAGCTCTGGTTTTAATTTAAGCGTTTAAAAGATCTCCTTAGGTACATTATGCAACCAAAGTTATCAGTTAGTTAGTTAGTTTTGTGATAATTTAAAATTTGCAGTAACTCCGATACCTTTTTTTGAGAAATATTTGTCTGTATAATCGCAAAAAAATACATCATAATAAAAAAAATAAAAACGCGAAAAAAATAGACACTGTCCGGTTTTCCGTGTTTTGCCCTCGCGGTCGCCGCCACCGCGCGGTTGATATCCGCTGCACGAAATATATCGCTGTTTGATAAATAGTAGTTTCAGCAAAATAATGAGCGATCCGATCAATCTTGAACGCAGTGTTGCGCAGTGAATGAATTCTCTGTCTACGGTTGCGCATGTTCCCAAAAAAGGCCGAAACTCAATTTGTCAGAGACCGATTTTTGACTGCAAAGACAAGTTTAAAATAAAAATAGTAAAAAAATCTAAGTAATGTATCAAATGTATTATCATAGACCTTCTGTTGCTAGATCCTGTAAAAAATAAGGACATCAGCTATAGCGCTTGTACAACCATAGATTTCGTGTACATTTTGGCTGTGATTTCCCGGGCTGAATATTCCATGGTTGTACATTAATAGTGTAAACTATAGTAATTTCTAGGCATGGAAATGATTGCTACATTTAAATAATTTTCATTGAGTGAAATTAAAAAAAAAAATAGCTTTCATTTCACCTGCGATTTTTCACTGGCAATGATTTTTCGTGCATAGAATTATCCAACGCCACACGTTCCTTATCCTACTAGAAATAAGGTATGAATTATAATAAAAAATCTCTGACGCTCCTTTTATGAAATGGAAGTTGGAACCGAGACCGGATTCAGGATTCAGGAACCTAATATTTACATTAACACTATACCTAGTACAAGTACCTACCTACTCACTAAATAACAACACATCAAACTAAATAACTATCTAGATAATTACAATAAACGAAATAAAAAAAAAACGCTAGCAATCGCTGATTTCGCAAGACGTCGCTCTCCAGCGCAAGCGCTCGGATGACTGACTGTGACCTGCGATGAAATAATTTTGTCAATAAACAAATGATTTTTAGATCTGCTACTTATTATTCCAAGAAAATTAATGCTTTACTACACTTGATTTAAAGTCTGTTTTTAAAATACTCTCGACGACTTACGACATTCTAGTTCAAAGTTCGCCCATAATCGTACTAAAACGGAGCACGAGATGGCGCTGCGCTCTTCATAGCTTCTTTTTTTTTGTGTCTGTCATTCGGACAATTTTGCCAATGTCAAGTGGGTTGAATAAAATACTTTTTAGTCGAGTCGTGGATTTGCTCCACACCAAACTAGACCACCAGAAATTAGAAGACCTTGGCAAGGTGTTCCTATTATAAAACGTAGACTATCCTAGAACTAGTTAGTACAATGGAAAAAAAAATGGAATAGACTATGGTTTATTTCTTAACCACAGACAAATTATTCCAATTAGTGTGAATAATGCGCCATCTAGTATAGAGTAGCGGCAAGATAGAAAAACCAGAGAGAAAAACTGATCGTTTTGTCTATGGTTTCATTCGAACCCGGCGTAAACGTCATTTTCGGGTTGCTGACACCTCACTGACAGTAGCACAGACATCTGTCCTGCCAGTTGTAAGTCATGTTGATGCGCCAGCCAAGTGTAAATAAGTAGCTGAGTGTGCGAAATTTGAAAAGCTTAGACTTAGTTTTCAATTGAATGTTTTTTGAGAAAGAAATGGCATCCGCGAGGATTTAGGCTTAAATCGTTGGAAGCGTTTCGTGAACCTATAAACGAAATAAACATAAAAGAAAAATAAAATGGATGTTTATTAATTTTATGTTAGTTACATAGACGATTGAGTGGTTACAAATAGATCCACTCACTGTCTTTAAACCTTATTATTGTTCTTATTTACATTAACACTATACCTAGTACAAGTACCTACTGACTCACTAAATAACAACACATCAAACTAAATAACTAAGTAGGTACCTAGATAATTACAATAAACGAAATGAAAATAAATCGCTAGCAATCGCTGAACTCACAAGACGTTGCCGCTCGCCAGCGCAGCGCTTGGATGACTGACTGTGATCTGCGACGACTGCGACGAGATGAAATAATGGAAAATCATTTTGAGCTCTGCTACTTATTATTACAAGAAAATTAATACTTTAACACACTAAATTTAAGGTCTGTTTTTAAAATACTCTTACGTCATTCTATAGTCGAATTTTTAATTACACGAAGTCAACTGACGTTTACTGTGTTGCCAGTTTTTGATGAAATAAAAATAGTGTTGTGACAAAGTGAATGATTGAAAAAACTCCTGAATGAATGAAATTGCCTCGATTGTCTAGTGAATACTTAGTGTGCCGAAATGCCGATATCAGGTACGGGGTTTGAATTTTAGTCGTGTTTTGTACATACCAACGAGTTTTCGACGACTATGTTCCTATAGTATCTACCTATACTGAATACCGAGTGTCTTAAACATTAAGGAAAACATTGCGAGGAAACTTGTAAGACTGTCCTATTTTCAATACATCATGTAGTTGAAACTATAAATGTATCAAATATAACAATAATTATAGGTTGGTAACGAAAATAAAAATATCGTTTATTACATTTTCATCATTCATCTGATTGAACGAGAACTGAACGCATCACTATTACTATATGGCATGGCAACATTATTTTACAAAGTGACATTAGCTACTGTCAGTTGGCTATAGTTCAATCAAAGTTCGCCCATATTCGTACTAAAACGGAGCACGAGATGGCGCTGCGCTCTTCATAGCTTCTTTTTTTTTGTGGCATGTGTCTGTCATTCGGACAATTTTGCCAATGTCAAGTGGGTTGAATAAAATACTTTTAGTCGAGTTGTGGATTTGCTCCACCCCATACTAGACCACCAGAAATTAGAAGACCTTGGCGATCATTACCTCGAGAGTTACTTGGTACCTTCCCAGTCCATCGATGGCGAAGTATAGGGAAATTAAAAAAATAATAATAATAACAAAATTAGATATCCCACGTCATACCAAGATAGGCAGTACGTACACGCACGCACTATCTCGGTCAGCGAAAAGCCCGGAGGAGCCACCTATAAGCCAGGAAGGCACCCCCACGGCTGAGCCCCGCGACCCAGGGATCGTAGTCTGCGAGTAGATGCTAGGGCGATGGGTTACACACCCGAGGCCCTTACCTGCAGTTCCCAAGAAGAAGAGAGCTGTAGATGACCGGATTTATTTATTGATTGTTTAGTCGAGTCTCCATATATATGTTCTGTGGTCGAGTTGAGTCGGTAAAAAAGTAAAGTCGGCTGTCATTGGTTTTGAAGAAAAAAATGGCGTTTTTCTTCAAAACCAAAAGGAAACATTTTCGTTCAAATCAGGATGCCACATAATTCACTTTCATTTCAACTGGTCATACTTGTGCTAAGACCTCAATTAATGATGGTTAAAATACCACCGAAATTACCCATCAGAACTTAAAATAACACTAGAAAAACAATTAAAATTAAAATACAATGTTGCTTCCAAAAATGACAGAAAACGAATCCCCCACATGTTCCTTATCTTACTAGAAATAAGGTATGAATTATAATAAAAAATCTCTGACGCTCCTTTTGAATTGGAAGTTGGAACAGAGACCGGATTCACGTGCTATCTAGGTAGGTACTTAGAATATAATATAGGTATAATCATGATAGAATTGCATTTATTTTCAAGCAATGAACTTTCCCTCATACTTTCACAGGCTTGGGACTGACAATGTAAAAACTTGATAATATCAATAAAAAAGGCTTTCGTGATAAGATTTGAGCGGTACCTATCTATTACGGTCAAAATGTAGGTAGGTACCTACTGTAAATATCTTTAGTAAAGATATTATTTACAATAAACGAAATGAAAATAAATCGATCGCTGACAACCGCTGATTTTGCAAGACGTCGCTCGCCAGCGCAGCGCTCGGATGACTGACTGTGAAGTGTGACCTACAATGAAATAATGAAAAATCGTTTCGTAAACAAACAAATGAATATGAGATCTGCTACTTTTTATTCCAAGAAAATTAATACTTTACTGCACTTAATTTAAAGTCTGTTTTTAAAATACTCTCTTACGATATTCTAGTTCAAAGTTCACCCATAATCGTACTAAAACGGAGCACGAGATGGCGCTGCCCTCTTCATGGGCACGTGCGGCTGCGACGAAACAGAAATATATAGTTTGTTCTTTCTATCACGCCCGCTCTGTCTAGCACGATTTGTCTTGTCACTCGCTCGCTCTCGCGTTCCGATTTCATTGAGTGCGACTTTTCGCAGACACTTTAAAGAGAAGTAGCTGGTGCGACGTATGAAACTGCATTTCATATTAAATTTCGCAAGCTACTTGTGAAATGATCCATGCCTAGTAATTTCATTATTTTGTTGTTTCATTTTAATAAAATGACTAGTAAGCGGATTTAAATGAATATTAATATGAACTTTGTCGTCTATAACTTCTAAGTTAAAAACTGGACATCGGTTTATATGAATATAACCTAAAAATATGGGTACTCAAATCTATAGAATTATTTTGAAGATGAAACCTACAAATATTCTAATGAAACGTTGGGAAAGTTCCGAAAAAAAAATTACAATCTATAACCCATTTCTAATAGCACAAAAAAAAGATAAGATGACTTATTTGGAAGCAATAAAAATGTTCGAAACTCGAGAGAAAAGAAGAAGGGGTCATGTTGAGTTTATCTATGCAGCTTTGGCTAGAATGCAGGACTTCGGAGTGCACAAAGACCTTGAGGCTTATAAGGCTCTAGTAGACGTCTTACCTAAAGGAAAGTTTGTGGCTACAAATATCTTTCAATCTGAATTTATGCATTATCCAAAGCAACAGCAGTGTGCAGTGGACTTGCTTGAACAAATGGAAGACAATAGTAAGTTTAGAAAAAAGTGCTTCTGATAGATATATATATATTGGTAATTTATTTATAATATCTGCTGAACTATTTTTTGTAGAAGTGATACCAGACTCTGAAATGGAACAAATGTTACTCAATATATTTGGCCGCCGTGGGATTCCCCTTCGGAAGTTCTGGCGTATGATGTACTGGATGCCAAAGTTTAAGAATCTCAGCCCTTGGTATTTACCAGATGAATTGCCTAATGATACAATGGAACTTGCAAAACTAGCTATTCAAAGGATAACTTCAGTTGACCCTGTTACAAAAGTTCATGTCTGGCAGGTGAAGTCTTTCAAACATACGTATGAATATTACAAACTTCAGAATAGATTTTATATTTGAATTACTGATGCAGATAGCCCACCTGATGTTATGTGGTTAACATCACCCATAACAAAGCAATGTCTCGCAGGTGATGCTCGTTAAGAATGTGCCCTACAGTGCACCGCCCTGCATCCATCAACCTAAGGCATATAGATGCTAAGCTTTGTATGCCTATAATTTCACCATTTATCACAGCAAGCTGCTTGGCGGTAGAAATAGGTATGGTGGTAGTAAAAGCCCTTTACTAAGAGCACTACAACTAATTAAATCAGGTTTTTTATGTAATAAGACTACTTTCAAAAACTTAAACAGCATTTTTCGAGACTAATTTAGTTTGATATCGGTCTATTAAAAACTTGCTCAAATATCATTTTTACCATCCATACCTTATAGTCATACTTTGTTACTTATTAATTTGGCATAACTTTGAAAGTGTTTTCTCTTTTAATCTTATTTGACTTCCTGTCAATGCAAAAAGAAACTATATACCTACCATATACCTAAATTATACTATTTTAAAAGATCCACAGAGTTTATTATTATGGCTATGGGTATGGCTTAGTTAATACCTATGTAGTATTTATTTGTAGGTACAGTGTCTAATCTTCATATTATTGTTTTTGTCAGACAGAAGAAATAAAAGCATCACTTGATAAAACATGGATAGTCAGTGCTCAAAGTCCAGCTCAGAGGATACTCATTTCACAACAGCCTCCCAAAGAACCCTTAGTAATAAGGGGACCTTATGAGGTTTACCTCAAGGATCAGATTGTTACATACTTTGTATTGTTTGGGAAGACAAGACCAGAGTTCATTGATAACAGTGATCTTGATGGTAAGAAAAATCTTTTAAGAAAATGCTATAAAACAGTGTGATTCAGTTTTTAAAGTTTATGCCCCTCACATCAGTAGTGAAACTTGAAAACTTTTTTAGATGTCTCAAATTTGGAAAAACCTCCTGGGATACCTGGATTCATAGGCAGCACAAAACTTCCTGCTCTTCAAAGCACAGTTCAT
The DNA here is from genome assembly GCA_947095575.1 of Electrophaes corylata. Lineage (NCBI taxonomy): Eukaryota > Metazoa > Arthropoda > Insecta > Lepidoptera > Geometridae > Electrophaes > Electrophaes corylata. Next base: position 6,929,301 of record OX352711.1, on the reverse strand, counting down.
GAACAGGATGATGGTACAATAGTGGCTATTTGTGCTACAGGTAACTATCTAGCTTTTACCAGCACTGGATCACTACCAGTTATCATTATTTAGTTTAGTCAGTAATAATGTGATTGTAATGTTTACACTTCATCTTCCGGTTCATGGTCGCCATTCAAGATCTGTTTTTTCCAGCAGTTATTGGTTCTAGAGCTACATGGTCTGTCCATTGCCATTTCGATATGAATGCTAAACAAAGTTATAGTGATTAGATTTGATTTGAAAGGCTGTAATTTGTTTCAGTATAGTTGGAGGGATTTATTTAAAAAAAAATTATGTTTAGATTAATTTTTTTCTTATTATTTTAAATAATCTAATTAGTAATTTGAGTAAAAAAAATAGTGGTTATGGGCTCCTATTGCAAATAGCGGCAATATAAAAAGGATAATGTTGCATGAAAAAATAACCACAGCTCATTATTTTTCAGGTTCTTCTTCAAGAGATTCACTGCTTTCCTGGATAAGACTACTAGAGAAATATGATAATCCTTTACTGTCCACAATACCTATAATATTCACTTTAACTGCACCATCAACTGATGTGGCCACACAAGAGACTCCACCTACTATTCAAGATGGAACAAGCAGAGAAATACAGTCATAGCCATAGCAAATAATTAACTAAATTTAGCTTAGTAGACTATATAAGTAAATAAAATATTGTTATGTTTGATAAACCCATTTTATTTCTGGTTTTTAGAAAACATTTATTTTTATACGTAATAAGGAACAAAAGCTAATTCTTATTATATGTATTATATTTATACCTAGGTATGTACAGTTTGTTAGTGGTTTGCAGATTTCTAGTATGAAGTCTTGAATATAAGCATAAATGATAGGTTTTAAAACTGACTTATACATGAATTGATCTAAAGATTATACCAAAACCTTGATTTATCAGTTCTGGGACTCAACAATTAAATAACAAGACTTAAATACTAATTATAATATTCTTGACTTAGGTTTTTTTTAGGTACAACAACAAAGTGTCAAGAGCACATTTTATCTTTATAAACTCTTTAAAATATTTACAACAAGTACTCAGCCATAATCCTAAGAAACTTATAACAAATGTTGTAGATCATCTCTACCAACAAGGAAACAGTCACATTGCTGAGATTGCTCTGAGACTTGATGAAGAAGTAAACAACAAGTTTATTTGCAAATACAAGAACAAGGCATCTGATTCTGCCAAAACCATCACTGGTGTATTAAGTAACCACAATTACTATCACAATTCAATTTCAACACCCATATAACTATGTCCATTCGTACTCTTCATACTCCTCATAGTTAATAAAACCCCACTGTCAGGTAATGTTGTGCCAGTCCGGTTGGGGTAGCAGGTAGGTCTCATTGTCACTACGTACCACAGACACACCAGCTCCATAGTAGGGGATGATGTACGCAGATCCATCTGATGGGCCGACCACCTGGATTTTTTTTTATTCTATCATTTAAATCAGTCATTGAGAAACCTAATTATTTTGAATCTTTTTACAAAAAGAGTTATTTAGAATCTGAACTCAGTGACTATAGAAGAACACTAAATAATGTCCAAGCGTTCCATGTTTATTTCAGCTTCCTAGCTAGTTAGGTTTCTAGAATTTTTGGTAACACGCAGAGTGATCAGGAAGAAAACAGTGTTATAAATATGAAATAGAGACATACCTGAGAAGCTATGAGTATTATATCCAGCAGTTGTCCCAGAAACATAAACCCAAGTGTGCATAGCTTAGCTAGTCCAATTGCAGGATAGCCCAAGTAAAATCGATCTAATCCAAACATACCCAGGAACACTGAGAGTAGCAAAGCTATATCTAGAGAGTAACCATTCCTGTGAAAAGAATACAAATTTTATGGTTGTGACAAACCAAATAATAATACCAAAGATATATAAAAAAATCCAAGAACTTCAGGTAGCCCATTGGCAATCAGTTGAATGTGAGAATATCTTTATTGTTATTTTAAAGAGTTTTCCGGTTCCGGCGATCATAGAGTGAATACATACGTTACCGTGCTCCGTAAATATCAACTAAAAACAGTGTAAAGAGTGTTTAATAAACGTCTCACGCCACAAGATCCGATAGATAAGCCATAGGAAAACGCGATTAGGAAGTGATCTCAGTGCGAAACATATTAATTTGTCATAAAAACTGCAATATTCTCCATTCAGAGACCTAACCTAAAAGTGTTATTTGTATCAACCAACAGTGACACCAACCCATGGCGTTATCACTCAATACAAATGTGATGTGCCGTGTTTGAGGAAAGTTTGTCCAAATTTTCAATAGATGTCGCAAAAATAAGTTAAGTAATTAGAAAGTTTTTATATTAATAATATTGGCATTTTAAGTGTCCCACACTACTAATTGTGTGAGATAATCATTTGCTATTTAATACAAGATTTTTTACTATTTATTTGAAATTTCAGCCTTTGCAGTCAGAAATCGGTCTCTGGCAAATTGGGTTTCGGTCTTTTTTGAAAACACACGCTGGCAACACTAATAATGTCTACCGTTTTGCTGTGTGTCTGTGTTTGTTTTACATTTTCCTAAAAAAAGCTTTCACATGCTCTTCCCGGTAATATTAGTGATATTTGTACGATGACTGTGCTGTGTTTGGACTCTGTATATTCGGCCTTTGCTGATAAACTACTGCTTTTCCACCTGGACTTGGATTTGGCTTGTAATTTGGTTACCGGCGATACTTCGATCTCCAGCGATGAATAGAGCTGATCAAACGTGTTGTGTGTGCAAAACTATCTTATGATTACCTATTAGCTACAGAAAAGGTGTAAATTTAAAATAAATATCATAATTATGAACAATGTGCATTTATGTTTTCATAGCATTCCCAAGTATGACGTAGTAGTAACCCACCCCACGACTAGAAACTAATATATATTATATTATACTGTGATAGGGTACTGGGTAGGTAGGTTTCTATAGATAAAAGTTTGCCCAAATTAGCACGAGATGTCGCTGCACGCTCAAATCTTTGAATGATGCCTCTATCTCCAGTATAAAAGTTACTTTATGCACCAACCTAACGAAAAGAGTGTCAACTGCTACTGCATCGTCATTTTGGCACTGACAGTTCAGACTACAGACCAATAGACAAAACAGAGTTGCCACCTACGGAAAATGGAAAAGAGCATGGAGTTATTGCTGTCAAAACTAGACGAAAAATTAAATCAACAAACAAAAATAATCACTGCATCAGTGACTAAATGCGTTATGGAAGCGTTAGACGAAAGACTCAAATCAATAGAAGAAGAAAATACTCAACTTAAAACGAAAATATCGTCGCTAGAACAGAAAATCAGCGTAATGGAAAAGGAGAAACGGAAATACAACTTAGTGTTCTTTGGATTGGAAGAGCAAGGAAAATCAGAAGCAGAGCTGGTAGACTACATTAAAGAAACAGTAATAGGAACAGGAACACATCTGGACAGCCAAGAAATCAGTAACATATATAGAATTGGCAAGAAAGGTACCAACGAGAATCGGCCTGTTATAGTGTCTATTACATCCATGTGGAAAAAACATATTATACTAAAGAACAAGAGAGAATTTCCACCAGGAATAACTGTGAAAGAAGATTTCCCTAAAGAAATTCTTGAAAAAAGGAAGCAGCTTCAAGCTCAAGTCATAGAAGAAAAGAAAAAGGGAAATGTAGCCTACCTAAAATACGATAAAATAATTGTGAAAAAGCCATCAGACCAATCCAGAGACAAAAGAAAAAGAGAGGAGTCAGGCTCACCCAACTCGTCAACTCAGAAAAAAGTTAATAGAGAGGATACGCAGATATCACAAACTACCAAAGGAACATCAAATGAAGTTATTAAACCAAGTATCCTAAACTATGTTGCACGAGGCAGAACATCATCCTTGTCTGACGCTCCAAAAAACTTGTAATGACCACCGGCACCCGAAATCAAAACAAAACACAAACCACAACTTTAATCAAACCAACTACGGAAAAACACACCCCAAGCCGGCTGGTCACCGAGGGGGAAGAAGACCGCTACCCTCCAACAAAGGAAATAAAACAAAAACGAAATGCAAATAATATATATCTATGTACATTGAACACACGAACGTTGAGAACACCAGAAAGCTTACAGGAGCTAGAGCTGGCAGTCGAAAATATGAAATGGGACGTCCTGGGTATAAGTGAGATGCGGAGAGTGGGTGAAGGAATAGAAGAGAGGAGTCAGTATGTTATGTTTTACAAGGGAGAAGTGGCTGGACACAGAGGAGTAGGCTTCATGATAAAGTCAAAACTCAAAAAACAAATTATTGGTTTCGAAGGCATATCAGACCGAATAGCAATAGTTCACATAAACATACCGAAATATACAAAACTGTGGACTATTATTCAAGTATATTCACCGACGGAACAAGCTACTGCAACAGATATGGAAAGGTTCTACAACAGTCTTAGTGAAATTACTGAAAAATACTCAGATAATAATTTAGTAATTATGGGAGATTTTAATGCTCAAGTAGGTGCTCAATCATCTGGAGAAGAACATGTAATAGGAAAATTTGGAAGAGGCAAACGAAGCAAAAATGGTGCACAACTGGTGGAGTTCCTGCTTGAACATAACCTAACGCTGTTAAACTCCATGTTCCGGAAAAAACCTAAATCTAAATGGACTTGGATATCTCCAGATGGAAAGGTTAAAAATGAGATAGACTACATCTTGTCTAACAAAGCAAGACTGTTCAGTGACACAAGTGTAATACAACATCTGAACTTCAATACTAACCACCGCATGGTAAGGTGCTGTCTTTCTGAGCAGTTTCCAAGAAAACCTAGGCCGAAAGCATTTCAAATTAACCACATACAAAAGTTCAGCAATGAGAAGGTTCAAAAAGATTCTACGGAGGAGCTGATGGAAATTGTTACTTCTAATAAAAAACTAAACGAAAAATATGCGAGAGTAGAAAGCAAGCTCCAAGAGCAGATAGAATCAAAAACAGGTAAAAACATAGATTCTCATCTAAGCCAGGAAACGCTAAAATTAATTGAAGATAGAAAGAATTTAATAGCAAAAAAGAAGACGAAGGAAAATATTAAATATATTTCGTATTTAAGCAAATGCATTCGTACAAATATGAGGAAAGACAGGAAAAATAGGAGAATCAAAACTCTGGAAAACCACATTATCAAAACGGGAGGTACACGAAAAGCTCTCAAGGAACTCAGAGAAACAGGAAAAGAATGGATACCAAAGTTAAGAGGCAAAGATCGTCTAACCACTACACGCAGTACGATTCGAAACATTGCTACAGACTACTATCGCCGGTTATATTCCACTCAGGCAAATACAGAATCACCCAACAAAGAACCTAGACTGGAAAACACAATAAAAAACATCGAAGAAGTACCACAAATACTAAAATCAGAAGTAGTAAAGGCTATAAATAGCCAAAAAATGGAAAAATCTCCTGGCCCTGATAAAATTCCAAATGAACTGATGCGAGGAACAGTCGACGAATTGAGTCCAATACTAACAAAGGTGTTCAACGAGATACTATTTACTGGCAACATTCCAAGCCAATGGGCAGAATCTCACATTATACTTTTATATAAGAAAGGTTCAAAGGATGATATTGGAAATTACAGACCCATATCTCTCATCTCAAATGTGTATAAGGTTTTTGCGAAAGTGATATTGAACAGAATAGCGAATACTCTTGACGAAAACCAACCCGTGGAACAGGCAGGGTTCAGGAAAAACTTTAGCACAATCGACCATATACACACCATCAAACAGCTTCTACAAAAATATAACGAGTACAACAAACCTATATATCTGGCCTTCATAGACTATTCAAAAGCCTTTGATAGTCTTAAGCATAGGTTCGTATGGCAAAGTCTTATGGAGCAGGGAGTACAGTATGCTTACGTAAACGTCATCAAAAAGATCTACAGTGAGAGTAAAGCCAAAATCAAGTTGGAATCTCTGGGGGATACCTTTCCAATTGAAAAGGGAGTCAGGCAAGGTGACCCTCTCTCACCAAAGTTATTTTCAGCAGTACTCGAACAAATGTTTAGAAAATTGGATTGGAAGCATCTAGGGCTAAACATAAACGGATCGCGACTTAACCATCTAAGATTTGCTGATGACCTGGTCATAGTGGAGGAGAACCCAAAATTACTGGAATCCATGATACAAACGCTAGCAGACAGAAGCCGTGAAGTGGGCCTGGAAATGAACTCGAGCAAAACAAAAATGATGACAAACGCAACAGCTACAGACATAACTGTCAACGGACAAAAACTTGAATATGTCGAGGAATATGTATATCTGGGTCAGATTATTTCCACAAGCGACCAAATGTCCAAAGAAATTGACAAAAGAATTGCTACCGGGTGGAAAAAGTTTTGGGCATTGAAAGAAATAATGAAAAGCAAGGAACTCAGCATCAAGGTCAAGAAGAAAACCTTTGATACATGCATTCTCCCTGGCATTACATACGGCTGCGAAACCTGGGCTTTGACAAAAAACCAAAGGGAAAAGCTTACAAAATGTCAACGAGCAATGGAAAGGAGCATACTGGGGCTAAAGTTAAAGGATAGAGTCAGGAATGTAGACATCAGACACAAAACTAAACTCACAGACATCCTTACACGTATTGACCAATTAAAATGGAGATGGACAGGGCATATGCTCCGTTGCAAGCAGGAAAAATGGAGCAAACAAGTAACGGTCTGGTATCCAAGAGATGGGTCAAGAAGCCGAGGTCGCAAAGTGAGAAGATGGGAAGATGATGTGAAGTTGACTCTAGGTCCCCTCTGGCTAAGAATTGCAACAGATAGGAAACAATGGAAAACGTTGGAGGAGGCCTATGCTGTAAGGCACACCGAAATCAGAGACATATTGTGAGGAGTAAACTAGTGACTATTTAGTTAAACGAAAAACTGTAAAAAATTCGGAATAAAAGGCTTATTATTATTATTATTATTATTATTTTAAGGAGACATACATTGCACAATAACTTACGTCCACTTGCATGGAAGCTTCCTTGTAAAAGAAGAGTTTTTAGATTGATCACAAATGATGCCTTCAGCAGCAATGCAAAGCACTGTAAATAAATAAAGTTTCAACAATTCGAAAACCATTACATTGAACAAATAAGCCAGAACTTGCTGTAGACTTACGTACCATCTGCCTCCCCCTCAGATGGGATATCCTTTCCCATGACACATCCTCGAAATTGCTGCGTTTCAAGGTCTATCTGATCAATAGAGGGATCCGGGCATATGTATTGTCCTAATCGCAATGTGCTGCAGTCCACTGTATCGCTGTTCGCATCGTCTAAAGCCCTGACCATTGAAAACAAAAACAACACACAGATACGCAGTGTCCCATACATGTCTATCTTTTTATGAGAAGTGCATTGATATGAAACACTTGTTCAGTCAAACTCAGTTGTGATTGTGAGTGAGATCAAGGAAAGAAAATGTGAAAGATTTTACTCGCGAACAAAACAACAGAAAGAAAATCAAAGAAAACAGTACTAAAGAGTATGAAATGATTATGTACCTACTTCTTTTTTATTAAAAAATTTAAGAAGCAAGCACTCGTCTTCTTTTTTTAGACTTGACTTCTTGATTTATGGCTCTGTGGCTTATTGTCACAATTCTGCCAGTGTTCGTTTCAGGCCGGCTCCACACGTTGGCCCCAACGCTCGTACCAACGTTGGACTGCACATTCGGTGAGGCGTACACACGTTGGCTAATAAACTAGTTGTGTCCCGTCAGGGCCAATGTGAAGATGTCTACAGAAATCGAAACTGCTCTGAGCGCTTTCATAGTACTGAATGCACATTTATATCTGTTACTAAGAAAAAATAAAAAAAATGATAAATAAATAAATAAAATGATTCTCGCTTTTTTTTTAATCTTCAATGGAGAAATTCATTCCCATATTCTGTTGAATAGTGCGCCATACATCAGCTAATATATTTTTATGATCCTTTCGAGTTGCGTCCCATATTATTGGATGTGCTTGATAAAGTTCAATAAGTTCTAGGAAGCCATTCTCGCTCGACGTGCGCACTCGCTGCGTGTAGCAACAGAACTGAGCTAAGCGCCAACGTGTGGACAGATATCGCGAACGTTGGCGCAGATTCCTTTGATAAAACCGACACGAGCCGGCCAACTACCAACGCTCGCCCCAACGTTAGGACCAATGCCATTTTCTAGATCCACACGTTGGACGAGTAGCGTTGGGGCCAATATTGGGGCCAACGTGTGGAGCCGGTGTCATGCTAGTTTCATAAACATAGTAGAGGAGTGCGGCTAAGAATATGGTCAATGTTCAGAGAGAGAATCGACCAAAATTTTGAAATCAATTTGATTTATCTAAAACACAAAGTTATTAATATAAAAAATATAAATGAGCAAAGTATTATAATATAGGTAGAGGTTATTGTAAGTGAGACTCAGGAGTTATGGAGGATGTATTTATAACTTTATCTTATTTATATGAATAAACTTACACAATATATAATTAATCATAGGTATAAATGTAAGAGATAGAAAAAAATTAAGGGAAGAAGGACGGGGGATTTCAGGAGGGAGGATTAAAGGGATCTTCTTTTTTTAAAGCTTCTGTGGATCTGAAGAACTGAGAGCGGATTCACTCGCAGAGACTACGATCCCCCCTGCCCTAGATAGGTACCTACTTCAGCAAAGCAGACGACGATGACAGGTGCTGCACTTGAAATGACAGTGACGTGTCAAACAGCTGTTTCACTATTTGTGACTTTGACATCCATAATAAAAGAACAGAACTAATTTCTCCACTCAATCATTACTTCATTCAGCAGTACTCAACCACACACTTTCCCGCGCTTGGATTCATGTTTTGTTCAGTCAAGTTAGTTTTCATTCAATTCAGTCAAAATAAAGTTGTCGATGAGAGTGGCTGTCGCGAACTTCTTAAACTTTTGATACGTATTGAAACACGGATGAACTTTTGAAATGTTTTGTTTTTATTTCTCTAAAGCAGATTACTGTGTTGAATATTAGCTGTATGTAGGTTAGTGAGTTTAGATAAAAAGTTTGTTGGGTAGGCACTCTAAAATTTATAGTGTTTTTTGATTTAGAATATTATTTTATACTCAAAATGAATAGGGGAATTTTAATTTACACCTTGCTGTTCGTCGGCGTTATAAGCTCAACTGGTAAGTTTTTTAAATACATACATATCTATTAAGGATATTACTTAGGTACCTACCTAGTAGGTAGGTACTACTAGGTAGGTACCTAAAGGTAATCATACTAATATTATAAAGAGGAAAACTTTGTTTGTTTGTATTGAATAGGCTCCGAAACTACTGGACCGATTTGAATAATTCTTTCACCATTGGGAAGCTACACTATCCTCGAGTGACATAGGCTATATTACATTTTCAAAAAAATTAGGGATCCTTACTAAAACCCGTGCGAAGCCGGGACGGACCGCTAGTATTAAAATAAACATGTGTAACTTCATCTAGGTAGGTACACCTGCCTACAAAACTAAGTGAATTCTTACCTTATTACCTACCTACCTAGTAATAAACTCGACATTAACTTTTAAAAAAGTTATACCTAACGTGTTTTGTTTTTGTATTGATAGGAAGTTTTAATTATGGTCCAAATAGACCTTGTCGGCAAAAGTAAGTACCTTACTATAATTACTTACCCTACACCTCTAAAAACTCTTTGCAATGTTATTATACCTGTAGATTATTTATTAATTTAATCTTAAATTCACAATATTAGGGTGCACTGTTCACTAATTACCTAATTTGAATTCAGGCCTAGGTAGGTACCTACATTGCTTACTTGAAAGCACGCCAAAGCCAAAAAATGCGAGCAAATGGTACCTAGGTAAGTATGTGTGAGTAGGTATTTAGTGACGTTGGTTGTTGCTTCAATCAAATCCTCAAGCGCCAAGTGAATCCATTGAAACAGTCTGAGGACGCGGTGGTGTTGTTTTTCCGAGTTGTTTTTAACTCTGAGGCGTGTCAACCGGGCGCCGCTCCAACCGCCCACACGCGGCCAATATAACAACACGCGTTGACTTGCCAATACTTTACCCACTTCTGAACTATGATAGATGTACCTACCAGCGAAACGCGTACCTACGACTTCGTCCGCGTGTTAATACAAACTGCAACCCCCGCTGTACCCGTTTGTGGCTTGAATTTGGGAATACCTTTCTTAGTACACCTATAGGTAGGTACCTACGCACCAAGACAAATATACCTACCGTGAAAATTTCAAGTCTTTACATCCAGTTGTTTAAGTTGTGCATTGTCTGTATTTCAGTCAGTCAATCAGTCAGCCAGGACAAAAATTCTTATGAGTGGACAAAAAAACTATGATATAGTAGGTATCTAACTGGATCAGTCGACCACTTTACAATCTGCATAGACAGCTGCAGTAAGAATTTCGCCAACTTAGTTACAGTTAGTATGCATACCTACCTAGTAACCGTTGATAACAACTAGGTAGGTAATTAAGGTTAGGTATTTAATGGCAACCATGAACCGAAAGACGAAGTGTAAGACGTCCACCCACCCGATGGACCAAAAACATTGCTAAAGAACGGTTCTGTTCCTTTTCCACCCACCGCGGGTGGAATACGAGGCACCTTTATGGATTCTGGTAATATTGGAGGCACCATAAGTGTGCCAGCAAGTTGTATTTTAATAATATATCGCCTGTGTATGTCATTACGAATTAAAAGAGAGTATGCCGTTTACTAGTTATTTTCCACGATGGGTTCGTACATAGGTATGTATCAGTCGCTTCAGTCGGCACCAATTATGCCCTATTCGATTCAATATTCTCTCGTAATGAATATCGATGATGCTTCATTTAAACCATCGCATCGATCTCGTGTTCGTCGTGATTATGATTTTATAATATCTTTGAATGATAACTCAAATAAACCCTAACATAATTATTTATATATCTAGGTTAAGGAATGTGTCATAGTGCATGCTCTTCTCAGAGAACCACTAGTTATTACAATGTCAGGAGGTGGTGATTATTTTAATGCACGAATTGTCTCAAAACATGTAGTTTTTGTGTTTGTATTTATGGAGGTACTATTTGCAAAATGCAATGAAACAACTAACACATACCTAGGTTTATCTCGAAATTATACGGCTAAACCAGAATCTCAAACATTAGATACCTAAAAAAGCAACAACAAATTAATATTACTTGAATTTGTGATACAACTAAGATTTCAGCGATACTGCCTTTTGGAAATGAAAACTGATTTGAAAGGATAACTAGGGCCCCGGTAAGTTGATATTTTTGGAAGGATATTTGCCTCCGTCAAAAGGTGCATGATTACGGTGCGATCGGACACTTCCCATAGGATTTCAATATCTGCCTCTGATATTGGTGGCAAGAAGTTATATTACCTGTACACTGTCGTTGCTTTTAACTGACGGAAAAAAGAGAAAGTCCTCAAGTCAAATCGTACCACCTACATGGTATATTTTTCTTCCAAATTGTCAGATTTAGAGAAATTAGTTTCACTTTTCTTGTGGTACTAACGTATATGCTTGTCGCTGGTAGATATTATGTAAAATCTACTAGACAACAATCCAAAATACTTTATTGTTCATTGGTATTTAATATGTGTTATCAATCTATTTTCAATCCCTAAGCTATGTTATAAATTAACGCAAGTACTAGAGCGTATTTTCCATGGGTCAGGCGGTCTGGTGATCCAGAACAAATATTATTGCAAGATAATCTATTGATTCATTCTTTCACCCGAAGGCTAATCGGGATTTATGAGGTAAACCGCGTAGTTTCGGGTGCGATTTCAGTCAGATGAAATTGTTTTATCCAAATTTACGACCCACAGGAGGCCGGCTTTAATATTTTCCCTGGAAATCTGATCTGTATAAATAAATTATTATGTAATAATGAATCTGTCTGTTAAAGTTGGAGTAAAATTTAAATCCACCTTCTAGCTAAATAATTATGTATTTCAATAACTCCGAGAAATTCAGTTCATGATATACCTAACTGTTAAAAATATTAATTCGACGAATCTGAAAATACCTCTGCGTATGTAACCCGATTTTTGTTCCTTTTTCCGTCGGAAAGAATCGAAATTTGGCTAAAATGTTTTGTATTATATTTTGAATGTTGGTTCTGACAAATACCTAAGTTTGGGGATGAGGAATTCATTTATCCTTCACTCTTGTCTCATAGCCAGTGAAAGGACGGAAATGATAAAGATCGATCTTCCCAATTCACTCCCCAAGGTGATTTGCAAAATTGCCTACAAATGAGTCGATTAGCGGGACAGTGGGACACATTAGTGTCAGCCGCGATAACACAGATTTCCTTACAAAAGCGGGGATGAAGTAAGTCTTCCTAACAAAAAGTTACCCCATCTGAGCGATGACAAATGACCCGACCAACTTGGAAACATCAGGGGGATGGGCGACTAGAAAGACTTATTAACTACGGGACGCGATATTGAAACTCTCTGATTGTTACGCTACCTCATTTTACTTATGAAGCTAAAAAAAAGTTCTACTTATATCCCTACCCATAGAATAAGAAGACTAGTCCCTACCTATATATTTTTATAAAAACAGAAAGATGTCGAGCACGAAAGTTAGACAGTTAGTAGTTATGCTATAAGAGCTTACAACCTGTCTCCACTTATTTCTTCTATCATAGAAAATAGAACATCCATATTTTTTAGTTCAAAACCATCTAGGATTTTAACCATTTTTGTTTCACCTTTTTATATTGAATACGACTTCGTTTTCACCAGAATTTTTTCAACCCTCCCGTAAAATTAGCTGTAACTGTTACTCGCTTCCTGATGTTGAATTATCCCATAGACCATCGGAATGGGCGATTTGCTTCGATCATTCGGGCTTTGTTACCCGCGATTCCTTCGGGACATGATTTCATCGAGTTACTTTGAACGTCGTCGCTATTTTTCCTGTCTTTGTAAATGGGTAGCTCTTCTTGTAAGTTGGTTGGTTTTATATTTATATTATTGCGAGAAAAACAAATAAGTATGAATAAGTTTTGTTTTGTCGATGGCCTTCTAAAGCTATTCATATTATGTGTAGGCAATTACTTCTATTCTATTCACTTAGATTTTGCTAGCACTCAGACAAAAACATCATAATTCCTCAATATAGGTAATCGATTTAATCGAATTTCACACTTTAATCGTAAGATACGGCTGTAGTACGTCTGTAATAGATAAGAAATCGTTTCTTTTCTAATCTTTTGCAAAGCTTATCTTACGTTTATATCACACCATACTACAAGAGTGTTTCCTTCAAATCAGAAGTTATCATATTAGGGTTTTGTATCATATCTTTTCGTGGCCATACGCGAGCACAAACAATCTACACAAGGTAGGTGTTATGTAAGGTATTAGATATGTGTGTGGTGTGGCTTGGCCTGCTTTAGTTTATGGCCTGCAGATTGCAACAGATCACTACGTATACGAGAATAATTGTCTGGTAGGTAGGCAAGGCATCAATGTCTGTGAGCTCTGCCTGGACTAATTGCTTAAATTGAGCTTTACAATTACGTTATTGTATATGTCATCGTGTTTTAATAAATTTACTAAGCTAATTCCGACATACTAATCCAAAGAATAACAGAAAAATATATGTTAAAATAAAAAAACCAGTAACATCATCAAACAGGTGTCACTTAAATGTTTAAATACTGATAAAATTATTTAACGAATCACAGCCGCCGCTATCAAAGAAATATAAGTCGAACAACCGTTTATTGATATAACCCTGATAAAAAAACCTGTCGTGTCACGATCACCCCACATGTGTATCACAATGATGATAAGCATACTGATCTACAAATTCAATACATTCATTGTGCTCGTGACCTTTAAATATATTTAAAGTCAAAGCCAAAAAGCATTTATTCAGTAATATCCCCAGGGATCATCTTAAAGCCAGGTGAATCTAAGTACTAGTTCCTCGCGATCAAGCATAAAAGAACCAGCAAAAAACTTACGGCTTTTTTCTTACCGTTTTTTTGTATGATCCTTTTACAAATAAATAATAACGTTAAGAATGAAGCTCCAAACGCTAGATAGGTATGATTGCCACAGAAGTTCAAAAGATAGCATTTAGGTAGGTATATATGAATGCTATTTACAAATTATACTGAAATACTAGAAAGGATTATAATATACCTATATTACCTACTTATTCGAATTATCACCAGCCGGGCTAAAATGTGCAACACGAGATACTTTTTCTATTGATTATTCCATACAGAACGAGATAGATTTTTGGCACTGCCATGTTAGCACAAGAAGATTAAAGACTATTTATATCTTCTCGTGTAAAATAGAGATACCTCTTTATTAAAGAGGTACCTACCTATCTATATTTTGCACGAGATAACGAGTAGACAACATTTTGTCGTGCTGCACATCTTAGCCGGACTGAAAAATGACACAACATTAGCATAGCATGACAAAATACTCTAGACATTAGTCAGATGATCAATATGATGTCATTTCAATCCCACTGATGTACAAGGGCTCTTTCAAGAGATGTAAGATTACTTACTTATTTTCACTTAAGTACCTACTATAGGTAGGTACTTAGGCAATACTAAAGGACCTTTATTATCGCTTGACAATAGTTGATTCATTAAGTAACGGGCCTTGATGAATAAATTGGCAATTCATCTTGAATAATCCACAAGAAATTGATGAAATGTAAATTCTAAAAGATATAAATGTTACTTTGGAATTTGTAAGTATACGGTAATTCATCTATCGTCATCTAGCCCCACAATCATATCTTGTAGGTACCTACTATGGAAACCAGATGACTGATAGATTACTTATAACTATACTTACTTTTTTTTTGTAAATACTTAAAAGGCCTAGGTACCTACTATAATATAACACCCATGCAGAGAACAAACATCCATGTTTATTACACAAATGTTTTTCCTCTGTGGGGATCGAACCCACAACCTTACAATACAGAAGGCAGAGCTACTACCTACTAACTAAGCTGCCAGGCCAGTTCGAATAGTTTCACTATAAAATGCGGGTTTTGATATCCGTATTCATACCAACATCCACTCGACCTTGCTCCTAAAACGAACCTGCTAATAAAACCAGAGATTCGCATAATAGGCAGAAACAAACATTAGGTACATAAACCTTAACGTAATCAAATCTACGTAAACAACACGGAAATTGATGCCACAAGTTGTGCACGAATCAAAACAAACAGAGTAGGTAGGTACAGTTGTCATTGTGTCAAGGGGACTTCCTAAGGCATCGGGCAATTAAATCAGTCAATTGGTGGTATTCGCGTACCGAGTACACCAGACTGATCTTAAATTGATGCTTGATCATGCTTCGATGAGCGAGTAATATAATGATGTTATATGTGTGTAGTTTAACCGTGTAAAAATACATAACGCACACATTCGAAAACATCGTATGATGCCTGCCAGCCAATCAGAGAGAGCGGTCTGGTGGGCTCGGCTCCCCACCAGCTATTTGTCGTCGCGGCGGAATGCACGGTTCTTAGAACGGCATAGTTAAAAATAACTACCTGTATGACAGGACAGAACGATGGCGAATGTCTTCGAGGCCAATGCCAAGATAAACGATTTCATAGGTGGGTACCTACTTAGTTAAGTTTCACTTCGTCTCCAGATATACTAGGTAAGTATGTAGGTACGTACCTACCTATATTCTTACTACCATATACATTGTCAGTGATATCTTACCTACTACCGGAAATAACTTGCGTCACAAGAATATTTTGCATAAATTATAAAAAGGTTGAATGAGATATGAACAATCAAGTGTGGTTTTATCATAAAAAACTATTTTCCTCTTCAAATCCTATGGTTCTGTAATAACTACTACAGATCCATGAAAGAGGATAAATTCATTAATAACTTTGATTCCGATAACTTGTTTTAAATACCGTATCTACCTACTAGGTATACATTGGCACCTAGCAAATGAAAGCATGCATACATTAGGTAATGCAATAGATTTGATTGTACCCGTACAATACGTATATACCTATAGGTACCGTACACAGTAGGTACCTACTCCTATAGTATTCCGCACATTTCCAATCATAATGCAAACAGCTGTTCGCGTGGACGCCACGTGATACTCGACCGTGTTCTAGTGACGTTACGGCACTCTTATATCTCGTACGAATCGCCACAGATGATCGAAAAGAATATTGTTCACAATGAAGCGGTACGAGTAGCCTTACGAGGAGAAAATGACATTTATCTCCGCTTTGAGGACAATGAAACTATTAATTATGACTATAACATCAACAGCCTGTAGAAGTTCACTGCTGGACAAAGCCCTACGTATGGACGTTACCAAAAAGAACGATTTTGAGTCCTTTCCATCTATCGACTTCCCGCGGTCCGAACAATGTCGTCAGTCTATCGGGTAGGAGGACGTCCTAGCTTCGTCTTCCGGTTCATACATGACAATACTTATCTGAAGCATGTTAAATTAAGAATTGTTGGAAATTGAGACCGATGTGGCGCGGCGGGCAAATGTCCGCCTGCGACACAAGAGGTTGCGGGTTCGATTCCCGCCTTGGGATAAATGTTTGTACAATCTGTAAATATTTATTCTGGGTGTTCTGGCCATTTTCTATTTATAATAAAAAATATATACGTATGTAATGTATTGTATTAAGTATATCAGTCATCTAGTACCCATAGCACAAGCTCTGCTTAGCTTGGGGCTAGATGATGCTGTGTGGATTGTCCAACATTATTATTATTATTATTAAGTACTCCGTACATATTTCTAAGTTTGTAAGGTAGGTACTGCTTTAGATACAGAATATCTGCTCAGTCATTGAAGGTTTCATACATGAAGTAAGCTGAACAAGTTCAGGAAATCTCAGCTTTTCTTTGAGGCGTTGTGACGTCGGTACTTATTGATAGATCGATATTGTTCGAGAGTTTGTTTCCGCCCTTTAGTGGAAAAAGCCAACTCAAGTCATTATGTAGTCTAAAAATAAAAGTTTACTATGAATTTTTTTAGGAACAATAGCCTGACTGGCTGATTTATAGACGACGCACATCCTAAACGACTATTAACATGGAGGGTTGATATTTAAAAAAAAATTGTTTTAGAAATTAAAAAAATAAATTATACAACTTCCTGATGGAACATGGTGATGGCTCACTTGATATTAAGTGGTTACCATCGCCTATAACAGAGTATTGCTTTATCGAACCCGCAACCTCCTGCGTCGCAGGCGGACATTCGCCCGCCGCGCCACATCGGTCGTCACTTAGTAGAGTAATTTGTTTAGGTGCGTAGGTAAAATGTTCTCACCCAATATTTAATTTGTCAACCAGGTGCCATCAAAGAGAATTGCAACAGAGATGGAGACCTACTTCAGAGGTGTTCAATGGCACTTCCCGTGCTGAGCTCTCCAGATATCTCTTTCGCGCTGACACGAGAGGAACTGGACAAGAGTTGTCTGTAAGTCAAAAAGTTTTACTTTTGTCTAGAACTAAAAAATAACTTAAAAAATATTATTAGTACTTTTTAATGCTACATATAGTTTTTTTTTCTCCTAGGATCATCATATTCATGATACAATATTTTTTGAGTGAAACCCTAAAACAATATTTTCTAGAAGATATAAGTCTGGACTGGGCCTCAGATAATAAAGGCACTCAATGTGGTCTGAACACATGTATTTCGCATTATACAGGGTGCCTACCTTAAAATATTTATATTTTAATAGCTTGTTTTGGGAAAAGTGCACCGGAGAAAAAACGTAATGACCTCTAGTAAAAAGGAAAAAAAAAATTGAGCCGATGTCAAACAAACGACGCGACGCGGCGTAACGATTAGTTATAATCACGACTAATAAAACTTTGTGGAAAAATGGACAAAAAAAATTATATTAGTATTTTTGTTTGCTTTAGTAATTGATTTTCTTCTTTTATTGTTTGTTAATTTTAATTTGAAAAGTTTTCATAATTATGTATAATTTCTAATGGGCAATGTGCGTAGGGTACTCATTCAGACTTTTATATAATCCAACATGGCATTCGTTGTAGCTTCTGTATTATACTACTTGTGATTTTGAAAAATAAACAATATATAAATACATATACATATATAGCGAAAATAATAATTTATTAATATGTGAGGGTTCTTATTAAGGGTTCGTCCGGGCAAGTTCTAACGCCATGTCTATTTTTACCGCCAAATTACAGACACATTAGGCTTAACATCTGTATATCTCAGGTTGACGGACGTAGAGCATTGCATCGTAGGGCACGTTCCTAACGAACTTGACTTGAGACAATGCATAGATGATGGTAACCACTTAACATCACAAGTTCAGAAAAAAGATTGCTCTTTATCGTTAGTAAAGTAAAAAAAAAGCGAATGAATGCTGACAAAGATAAATATTAAGGTAACTACGTCTTGTATCAACAAGGTCTTTAGTAGGTATATCTTATCACAAACGCTTCTAATACGTCAGAATAACTGGCATACTAACAAAATAACAGCCGAGAGAAGTATCAATATCATCAAACTCTCCATAGAGAACATTCGTGGAAGAATATCAGGTGGGCCATCTGTTTGTTCCATTAGCAAGTCGTTTAAACAAAAGAAAGACATCACCTTTTATAGGAAATGTCTAATTCGTTAAATAATTGTAGTTGTAAATAAATAAATATTGGCATACATCTTTTACCGATGCTTGTACTATGGGAACTAGATAATTCTAAATAGTAAATAGTTTTGTGTAAGCAAATGATTATAATCTTTCACACCGCTTAGCAGTCAGTATTATATTTTGTAGGTATGACCTACAAAATATCATAACACTACAGAGCTCAATTTCGTTTCAACAAGAATGTTGTAGGTATTCATAAAGTTCATCACTTAGGTCTGGTTATTTCGCTAGAAATTTGCACGTACCCGAACCGCCTGGTTTTCAAAGTTATAATTAGACTTCAACCAAGAATATCAAGATCCTTATAAACTTTATTGTGTGCTCAAAATTATTGTTCTTTAAGATAAATTACCATATTACCGCACGATGTTTGCTCTAGAATTGTCCGAGTGCTTTTGTTCAAACAAATTAATGTTTATTTACTGTTATACAACTTAATGTAATGCTAAGTAGCGGCGTTCTTCAGGCTTCTGTTTTTTTATCTCGTAAGTGGTTGTGGCATCAAGGTGTTCAAGTAAATATACACGAGCAGTATCATAAAAAACAAGGACAAACTAGACGAGTTTTGGGGTTTTGGTTACCAAATGTTTAACTCTACTCATATTTTGTTGATAGAACTTTGTGTACGACAGTTTCGCCTGATTGCGTCTGCTCTGACGTCATTTCACACATGGGACAGGATAAAATGCTCTTGTGCTTAATTCAGGAGCATGTGTAACCAACCACGAAATGAGCCACTTCAAAAGAAGTTATAAAAGGTTTCCACGGAGGGATTACCGCTCTGCTGTAGCCGCTCAAAGAACCACTTAGAATAGAAAGCATAACAAAACTTATGATGATGAATGAAATATAACACGAAGCACCTACTTAAATTTAGGATCCCGCTATCATAGTAAGGCGATAGCTCTTTACGAGGGGAAACTTTGAAAAGTGATGCAAGTTACGCTAAAGACTCTGCGGACTAACTTTTGAACAGAACCGGCGTACGCAGCTCATCTTAATTTAGTGCTCTTGTTTGCGGTAAATAGCAATTTGAAACTAGTTGTCCGACTGAGTAATTTCACTCAGTTCAGAGTGACGCTTGAATAGCCAATGAAGCACTCCGCCGTCCAGTCGACTACTAATTGCGCGATGTACACATTATGATGATATATTGGTTAGAATTATAATCGATACGGAATTGAATGAGTTATCACTAGTTTCGTATCGATTATCATGAGTGGAATTACGGTCAGCATGGATGATATTTTTCCATGAATGTTTACTATGGAGAATGTAGATGATATTGATACTCTTATAGAATAGACCCCCGATAGAGATAGGTACCCCGTTGTTTTAATGTAACAGTTAGCGATTGTGATAAGATAAACCTTCGCACGACTTTGTTGATACAAGATGTAGTTCTTTCTTACTTTGCTAGCGATAAAAAACAATATTTTTTTATCCCCCCCTGACGTCCTCGAAGAATCTCGTTTGGGTACTCGAGATCTGAGGGGATATCTACCGTATTTGGGGATTAAGATGTGATTTTATTTAAACGAGAATATGTTTATTAAGGAGCCCTCTTGTGGAGCGCATTGAACTACAAAATGATTTCTGAAGCGTGCAACGGAGGCAGCGTAGATCTGCATAATGAGTTGGCTCGATTCTTCAGCCGAATGGTTGGAAACTCCGAGACGTAAATTGTTCACGTGACACTGTTGCATGCACTGCAGCATCGCCCAGCTAACTTGTTGGGGGATTATCCGGTTTGCATAAATTTCTTATGTTATGGTAATTTCTAATTACTGGACTATTTTGTGTGGACGGAGAAGGCTCAAAATAGTAGTTCTAAAAATGGTTAGAGGGAGGCTATGACTAGTTTTGACTTCAGGTGGGATGAGTCGTGTTAAGTGTTTCAGTCCAGTTTTGGAACAAACGGAACACATTGGTACACATACCACCAGTAAAGCTATCTTGCCCCGCACTAAACTAATAAGAATCCTTTATGTGGGTATATGTCAACTATAATTATTTAAACGTACCTCTGACTACGTCCATTAGGATATCCTCAAAGAAGCTCGAGTACTTTATACTTGCAACAAAAATTTCTGAGGGGATGTCTACCGTACCTGGGTAGTAAAAGTCTTGAAGGTATTTATTTCTTTCAATTTCGGTCGCCTCAACTAAAACATTCGAATAATAATTATATAATAATAATAAATAATAATATAATTGTAATTGGCCTATATAATTGTTATGTGAACTGAATTGTCAGTAAGTTTTCACCAACTCTGTTTCGGTATTTCAAAAGATCGATCATCACGCTGTTCCTGTCATTCTATATTTAGCTATTGTTCCTAATCAACACGCAATCAAATGGTTTTGTTGATCATAACAGAGTTTCAACAAAATGAAGCGACACCTGCCCACATTGAAGAATTTGATTATCAAAATTAGCCTGTCTGAAATGTCAGTCTAAGAATACCATTTGGAGATTAACACAATCAAAACTTGAATTTTATGATATTTTGTTATGAAAATTGGTTCTCTGTTCTCTTGTGTTGGAAGGTAATATAATATACCAGAAATTCATAGTATATTTGTCCAAATCACAAATTATACGTATCTGTAATAGTTATTTACATTGTATGCGATACTGACTGATAGAGAAGGGAGTAACTGTAGGAATGTTTAATGAGGTTCAAGTTATTTCTAACATGATTTAGTACATAACACGCTTGATGTATATTTTTGGAGATATAGCAATATACAGCAGGTTTACAGGAAAAATCGTGCTAGATCCGTTAAGGGCGTGGAGTACCCATCATTTCTGACTTATTTCACTATGAAACATCCTACCCTAAACTTAACCCTTTACGAGATATTCGACTTTTAATTTTTTTATTGTAAATTGCCGATTTTTAGCTACTAAATTTATTTTCGTTTTTTTTTGTAATAAGATGCTTTAGGACGTCCATCATTAAAATAGTGCATAAGTTAATTGAATAGACCGTAGTAGGCAAGTGAAAGTTAAGAAATAAAAAAATTAAAAGTCGAATATCTCGAAAAGGGTTAAGTTTAGGGTAGGATGTTTCATAGTGAAATAAGTCAGAAATTATGGGTACTCCACGCCCTTAACGGATCTAGCACGATTTTTTCTGTAACCCTGTATAAACGTTAAGTGCACCCCTAAGTACCAAAAAGAATACCTACACTATTAGTCTAAGGAGGAGTATGCGTTGTCTATAGGTATGTCAGTTAGTGAATTATAACATTTCTTATAATAATAGGTTGTACATTGTTTCAGTGAGCTTCGCAACGGTATCCGTTGCATAGACAACTACACAAACACCTGCATGGAGAAACACGAGCAGGTGGTCTTTAGAAAAATATACGCCGGTATCATTGAAGTCGTCCAAGATCTTTGTACGCGTGGAAAGTACCAGGAGGAGTATTTGGAACATGCAGACTGCGTGAAAAACGTACGACAAGATTATGAAGTATGCAGTAGAAAGTACGAGAGAACACTGATGACGATCAGTGACCATCAGCAGGCGGATAAGTACGAGACTGACGAGAGCATGGATGCGACTCACGAGGAGTTTCTGAGAACTGTTTGCTGGTAAGTTTTATTTTATAAAAGGTTTTATATTACTTGCTGATGAAACAAGCAGATGGTCTACCCGCAGCAGATAGCCTTGCCTCGCAAGTCATGTTTATTAGGAACGTGCTAACAACCTGAAACATACGAGTATTCAATCTCATGTGCCTAAAATTTCACAAACACTCTTAGCCATCAAATCGAAACAGCAACCTACTTGGTGGTAGAAATAAGCATGGTGGTAGTACTTCCCCGGACGAGTCCTTCACTAAAAGCTGAATTAAGACTAGCGGTTCTGTGAGAACAGTAGACCTCGCGAGCCCTTATAACTAATAATAATAATAAATAATGCTGGACAATCCACACAGCATCATCTAGCCCCAAGCTAAGCAGAGCTTGTGTTATGGGTACTAGATGACTGATATACTTAATACGATACATTACATATATAGATATTTTTTATTATACATATAAAATACCCAGAACACCCGGAATAAATATTTGCAGATCGTACAAACATTTATCCCAAGGCAGGAATCGAACCCGCAACCTCCTGCGTCGCAGGCGGACATTCGCCCGCCGCGCCACATCGGTCGTCTATGACTGATATACTTAATACAATACATTACATACATATTTACAGATCGTACAAACATTTATCCCAAGGCGGGAATCGAACCCGCAACCTCCTGCGTCACAGGCGGATATTTGCCCACCGTGCCACATCGGTCGTCAACTATAGAATAACAAACACATTCCTCTTACTTATCGTATCTTGAAATGTTGGGAAGAGTGCTGTGGTATCTGGTTTTTTTACTGAATATTTTTAGACATGACATGTATAACAGTAATAATAAGTACCAGTAATGACTGTGAATATGAGTTTGGTTAAAAAACAGCCTGGCTGAACATCACGGCGAGTGCAGTTAGATAACTGTGATTATGAGTTTAGCTAAAACTATTTTGTACGTTTGAATGTGGTGGCTGGTACTGGGGTAGTCGAAACCATTTACCAGTATTTAACCGTGACACAAATTATAGTAAAAAATCTCTCAGTTTGTTTTTTAAGCTATTAGGCATCTTCGATTGTGGCAGAGAGTGCTGCGGTAGCAGAAAATAGCCATTAGGTATCTTCGAGCGTGGTGAAGAGTGCTGCGGTAGCTGAAAATTTTTAAGTTTTTTGCCATGACATGTTTAACTGTAATAAATAACAGTAGGTAATTAAGAGATTGGTTTTAAAAAAAGTATCTTAAAACGTTTTTATTTTCGTGAACAGACAGACGTGACGGTCGGCGAGAACAGACAGACAGACGGACAAAATAATTTTTGGTCAATATCAAACAAAACTGCGACGCTTCGCTCGCTTTGCTTGCTCGGTCAATAACCATGCAATAATCGATACTTTCCCGTGGCTTAACAAAACTATTTGATTGAGCAAAATAGGGGTATTCGTTTTAGCGATGACTCGCGTTTCCTTGGTTTTAGGAGGTCAAATCTGGTGTCTATGGGTTTGTCTCGTAAAGGTGGAGAGGATTGCGTTGTTTAATTGGTATAGGTAGGTACACATTTTCGAAAAAAAAACAAAATTAAGCAAACTTTGTCCTGCTTTCCCCCCTCCACTCCCGTTTTCTGGTTTTTTTTTTTGTAACATCTTATGAAAAATAAAGTCCTTATTGTATCTCTCAAATTTAAATAAAATCTGTTGATAAATAACGCTACAGCAAACTTCCCCCCTTTTCCCCCTTTTTTTACATCCAATCAAAAATCGCAATCGACAAAAAAAATCCTTTAGCTTAAGGAACATGTGTGCCAATTTTTGTCAAAATCGGTGATAAAACTGCGACCTGTAGGCGAGAACAGACAACCGTACAAAAGCATTTTTGCCCTATCTGGAAACTGGACACTTCGCTCGCTTCGCTCGCTCGGTCAACTAAAGCACTAAGTTGACAATGAAGTCTTAGGTCTTTTGTATGTATCACTTACCTAAATTAATTGACGCGTTATAAACCTGCAACTACGTATCTAAAGTAATTAGAGAAATAATTCCACTAATAAATACACCATGCAAACTATAATCAAAACATCGACAAAAGAAGCTTTATTCCATAAAATCTGAATTATTTGGAACATGAAAAAACAACGTTTACTGAGCTTTAAAATAAGTGTTATTGATCACGACCTATCACGTCATAAAAACCCGTGGGTAGAATGTCATTTGTGCAAAGTAAACAAGTCTGAGTTTAAACTTGTTTGCGTCCGGAGCATTACGATTTACGTCGCACTACTTTACCATTCTCTTCTCTTTGAAATGTGATTATTAATAACGATCTTTGGCCGTGAATTCGCCAGCGTGTAGGTACAGTCAGCTGCACTAGAATGTATACAATTCGTAACTTTCAAACGGTTTCAAATCCATACTTAGTAAACTCTTAAACAGTAAAACTCAAAAATCTTGAAATTAGCTGATAAGTTCACTTATTTTCTGAGTTTTTCTCCTGTAAATATTAATTGTAACGCTGTAAAACCATTTTGTAAGTTACCAATTGTATACATTCTAGTGCAGCTGACTGTATATCGTTTTTCCGTGAGGCTATGTAGGTTGTAATATAAGAGTTTGAAAAGTGTATATTTTCAAGAGCGAAAAAAATGATAATAAATAAATAGATAAATATTTGTGGACATTTTTACACAACATCATAAAGCCCAAAGTAACATAGCTTGTACTATGGGAACCTAATGACTAATAGAATACTTATATGCTTATTATTTTTGGTAAATTTCTATTTAGAATACAATATAACCAGACACAGAATAAACATTCAAATTTTCATCACACAAATGTTTGTCCTCGATGGGGATCGAACCCACCACCTACAGCGTAGAAGGCTACTACGAACTGACTCAGTTCATGATATCAGTGTGCTGTATCTACGGTCTAGCCCAGGATGTTATTTGATCTGCACTTTGAAACACGTTTCACGCCACGGAAAATGGCATAAAATAAATTATCAAAATCATTCATACGAAGATGAAGAAGTATGATTGAAACTACAACTGCTTAAGATAAAACTAAAATAAAATTAACGCGTAGAGATATTTTATAGTACTTTATTAAAAATCCGTGACCCTTTGAGTTCGTCGACTTATTTTTGGCATGAAAGAGATGCAAAGTTACTTTAAAAATAAACCGGCTTCCAAAACATGATGCATGACTTTAATTCTTCGCCAGGTTACTCAACCTTATGGCCCGAAATTTGATGTTCAGCCAGTGGACCCGACTAAAAAAAGCTCAATGTTCTCTGGCATATTTCAAACATTGATAAAACACTTGCTTCGCTCGTTCGATCAGCTAAAGTCCGGGGTGTGTTGTCAAACTGAAAGTGACAGAAAGGGAGATTATTTTTCATATGAACTACTACAGTGCTATCTGGTGTTCCTCGCGACCTTTTCCTTTACCGTTTGAGAGCATTGACATTGCAGAGATACATTTTAATAGAGATAAACCCATTTCCATAATAAACCCATGACCTCAGAGCCAGATGGGAATCCTCCCACTAGACCACCTGTGCCTCTTTCGACCCTACAATTTACTAATAATTGGAAAATCAACGAAAATTCGTTCAGTTAATGTAACATAAATTAATTAATATAACAAAATCACAAAGTTATGAACTTCAAAAGCGTCTCGGCGCTAATTACTTTGGCCACGGTAATCTTGTTACCTACGGGTAGGTACAGGATGATTCTCTCGTCATTGGTTTAACAGTTCTTGTGCATAGTGCTGCTTCTTGCTTGGCCCAACAACTTGATACTCTATTTAAAATATTCGTATAAAAAAAATTATTTGTTGTTGTTATTTTGCCCCCTTTAAAAATCTCTCATCTTTACAACCCCTTGTTTCATGCAGATCGGGTTAACAGCAACGGTTTGAGCAGATATACATATCTACGTAGGTACATATACATACAAACATGCAAAGCAAAATCGGCCAAGTAGACTCAGAGTTCTTTGATGGTTCCGCTCTCTCAACCAAATAATTACTTTGGGGTTAGGTGATGTTGTGTAAAAATGTCCACACATATTTATTTAATACTAGCTGACCCGTGCCCACTTCGTTGGGCGGTAAACATTTTTACTTACAAATCTTAACTGAAGTAGTACTCGATATCGCCAACAGATGGCGTTAATACGGCATAAAATAGCGGCCTTTCGTAGTTTCGCCCGCGTGTCAGTTTTTTCCCGTTACTCGATATCGCCAACAGATGGCGTTAATACGGCATAAAATAGCGGCCGTTCGTTGTTTCACCCGCGTGTCAGTTTTTTCCCGTTCCCGTTATTTTTTCGGGATAAAAAGTAGCCTAAGTTACTCCTTGTTAAATCAGCTACCTGCCAGTGAAAGTCCCGTCTAAATCGGTCCAGCCGTTCCAGAGATTACCCGGAACAAACAGACAGACAGACAGACGGACAAAAATTTTCAAAAATGCTATTTTGGTATATGTACCGTATATACATTCCTATGCATGTAGTAAAAAGCGGTTATTTTAATATTACAAACAGACACTTCAATTTTATTTATTAGTATAGATATATGTACCGTATATACATTCCTATGCATGTAGTAAAAAGCACGTTATTTTAATATTACAAACAGACACTTCAATTTTATTTATTAGTATAGATTACCGTTTGATATCGTGGCTCTTACAATCTTCATTATAATAATCATAAGTACCATGTGAATCCTCTACTTACTCTGTTTCATCTGATCTTTATTCAGTAACCCTGTACATACCTTGAAAATTAAGAAGTACAGAAGGTACTTTGGCAGGTAACACAGGTTCTGGATAACTTAGTTTCTTAGAAAGTTTTCGTACATCACGACGCTGGTCACATTATACATAATTTTCAAAGTAAATTTGGCTTAGTACGTTGAGATGAACTAAGAAAAGAATTCCTGCAATTCAAGCTCTAAAAGTTTGTATAAAAATAGCGCCACGCGAACTTAGTCGCGAGTGATTCCACAATCTATATATATAAAAGAAAGTCGTGTTAGTTACTTCACTTATAACTCAAGAACGGCTGAACCGATTTAGCTGAAAATTGGCAGGGAGGTAGTTTAGAGCCAGGAGAAGGACATAGGATACTTTTTATCCCGAAAAAATAACGGGAACGGGAAAAAACTGCCACGCGGGCGAAGCTGCGGGCGGCCGCTAGTTTGAAATATAAAAACAACATACAACCTTAGTTTGAACGGACATAATATAGGTGGACATCTTCTTATAGACATTTTCACACTTACAGTGTATTCTTAAAGTTTGAAGTATATAATTTACTATGAATCGCGCCACGTTTAGCCGCAGCATAACGACCACTATACTTTTCAAATATGTTATAAAATTTTGTAGAGAAGAAATGCACCAGTCGTAACGAATGCCCTAACAATCGAAGTTTCGCAAATTAAGCTGTCATGGAAGTTATCTACAGAACTTACTTCAAAGAGATGAAGAGGCTAGTCTTGAATATTGAATAGTCTTCGTTAGTAAAATACCTATTCAACTAATCGAACAGGTTCTACCCAACTAATTACGCTGCTGGAAACACCGAGGCTATGAATAGCCAGGTCACTGAAAATTGGTATTTATTGTAATATGCATTGTTATAATGGGATTCGATTAAATCTAGCTTAAAAACTAGCAAGCCACTTGTTGTTTTATGGTCTGATTGTTAGATCTGCTACAAAAATATGAGACGTCCTTCTTGGGCTTTATGCTTTAAAATCGCTTGACACGTGCCAGATATCGCCGAAGTGATCTTGATGTAGGTACGAGAAATTATTATTTATTCTTTGCCAAGGCTGCGGATAAGGTTCCATTTCGGCCGATATTAATGTTTGTCTATACAATTTGCATGTAAATGGCTACCCAGATTCTTCACGATTGTTGAAATTAGCTACTTTTGATTTTCATTTTCGCTTTCGGCAAAATTGTTTTTATAAGAAAGTTATTTTAAAATTCTTCGTCCGGTCGAAACGATGTCGGTTATAATGCAATAAGGTCATTTTGTAGGCACTATAGATCAATAAGTCACTCAGGGTTAGTCATAAAAATGGCTTAGCTTTTTTTGTGTTTTTAGAGTACCTATTTGAAGTTATCAACGGTAAAAATCCAGATTTCAAGAGATGACGAAGTTTCACCAACTTTTATTGATTTTTTTAGTTAAATTCGTGAGTCCGTTTTGAGTTAATTCTGTCTACATAGAAATTTTTTTCTGTCAAAATAACATAGAAATTGAACCGGCTGTGAAGAAATTTAAAAGTAAAAGTCTCTAGGTAACCCCATCTTATTGAAAGTATCCGAAACTATAAAAATAAAGTCAAGTGATGATATTTTGCACCCCCAGCCATTAAAGCCTTATTAACATTCGTCGAGGATTAACTGCTGTACTAAAGGCCCTCTCGGTGTGTTAATGACTTCTTTATCAGCCTTTTATGGGTCCAATCTGAAAGCATTTATTTTTGTGACACCATTTATATATGTCTAAAACCTGAGCTCCAGAAATTCGTTTTGCATTTTTTCAGCACAAGACTTTTTTATTCAACTATTGGAGTACCCGCGGTTTTGTTTGCGTTATGTTATTTTCTTCCAACCTTCAGCATATTTAAGGAGTTGAATTTTGAGATTTCTTTCATTGCATCCTTACTCCTAACATTACAAAAGAGTACTCTCCAAGATTCTCTTCTCTAGGACCTAGTACAGCTTGGTTTAGTAGTATAAACTATACTACTACGTACAAATGGTTGATATTATAGAGCTTGCTCTGTTTTTTTAAACAATAAGTTAGGCGTTGCGTTAAAAATAATTCAAGTTAAATTAAGTTAGCGTTCGGTGGTCGCTAACTATTGGGAGACCAATAGTATACGAATAGTATAAGAATACACCAGCTCAAAGGGTCGCACAACGGGCTATGGAGAGAGCGATGCTAAGAGTTTCACTGCGAGATTGAGTAGAACCGACAACCGCTGGGTAATAAATGTTAGGACCGTGGGAAGTCGATAGATGGAAAATTGGAAAGGGCTCAGAATAGTTCTTCCTGGAAACGTATAAAGGAGGCCTATGTCCAGCAGTGGACTTCTACAGGCTGTTTATGATGATGAGCGTTAAAATAATTACATCATGTTTTGTCTTTAGCATTAACAGGAAGTTTTAAGTTAGATCGAAAAAGACAAAACACGTAATTATTCGAGGTTACACCAAGTTTATATCACTGTTACTGTTTACATCAAATTCAACGCACATTTTAATTAAAATTCAATTTAAAAATAACAGGTGAACGCTTTGATAAAGTTTTCCCAGTTTATAAATCAAAAAGCAAAAACGGCTGCAAATTACAATTTCATTGTGCATACCAGTGTGCTTGGTCACTTTTTTCTAGTTAAAATATTCCGGCACTATCACAGGATTTATACATCGCTGGCCACGCACTGACACAATGGCAAGATGAATAAAAACATTGCCATTTTACGTAGAAAAAATAAAGTTGCCCGGTTGGTACTTTTTACCATTCTGTTTTATACTAGCATTTTGTTTGTTAATAAGTAAATTTTTTCTATTTTATGCTTTGGTCTGTATCGTTTTATTTGCACGAACGTTGCAAAGAAAATAAATTGGATTGTGAATTTTGATTTTAGTGTATGGTGCGATGGCTTACAGACCTAATGGTCATCATTAATCTAAGGAAGTACACTGCTGTACGAAGGCCTTCCCTATACGTTTCCAGGTTTTTTGAGTAAATTGGTTCCAATTTCGTCTTGAAATAGTATACTCGTATGTAAACTATTTGTAAGAAAAAAATGAGAACTCATTAACCTGATTTCAATTAATCATTCATATCTCAAGCAAAGGTGCTCAACATTTTGGCGAACATCCAGCGACTGCGTCTGAAATGTAGTCCACTGGTACAGCTGACCTTGATTGATGTTCTAATCAGTTCCTACTATACTAGACGTTAAAAACTAAAATGTTTTAATAATTTGAAAATTGGATAATATTTGACTACTTGATATTTATTGTCCGTATCACGAGAGCATCTAGATCCAGAACAAATATGTATACTGATATTTGTGCAGTGTCCTGTCGTAGGAATTGAATCTATATTATCTCTACGGTATTCTAAGAATCATTGTAATGGCTTTGATCGCCGGACGAATTATATGGTTTCTCGACCAGGGTACGATGAAATATTCTTCACCGTACTCTGGTCTATATACGGGCTTTATTGCGAACGAAGTTTCTTTTTTTTGTGTTACACTACGCGGCATGCCTGACAGTGACTACTACTTGACTGTGTACCGCCTACTGAGTTGCCACGCAGTGTAACTCAAAACGACATTACGAAATGTTTAGTTTTTCCGAGTAGATATCTGATAATAAACCGCGGTATTTATGAATTTTATAGCAAAAGTCTAACAATCTTACCCAGTTATGAAGTGATCAGTTTCTCGTCTGTACAGTACGAGTACGTAGCGGTCATGGATATAGTTACTCTACTGCCATCTCTTACCAATTGATAATGGCAAACAGTGACAGGGCTTAAGCTATGTTTAAAATTATGTAACGTTTATGTAGTAGTATAATGTCGAGCTTGAGAGCCCCCCAATCACGAGTTGCAGGCCGGCTGCGGTCAGCAGTCAGCATCTACTCTATAAGTTAAGCTCTGTTAATGTCTGTTGAAATTCTGAAGGCAAATTGCGTAGTCTAAATTGTTTCTACCGTGCCAAGTGATTATGGTATTTACAGTAAATTCGTTCAAGCATATCCAGGCAGGTGGCATTGGCCTTCAAAAAAATGGTGGCAAATATCTTCAAAACCTAGGCCAAATTGTCACTTTCAATCCAACACACTCGGGTATTGATTTCAAAAATGACTGGGAGGGTTCAAATACTTATTTCCTAGCGGTATTCAAACCTATGAGCTATATGGTCTGCTCATTGCCAGTTCAACTTGCTAGTTCTGAGAGCTATATTTAAGACCTTGGTTCTTTACAGATTTTCTCAACGCTAATCTATCTACTTATCCCGTTGTGCTTCTTTCAGCTTGTTTATGAGGCCAATAGAAAGCCGACAGATATTTTTCTGTACTGTATAATTTAGACAGTAGCCTTTAAAAGTCTCATAGCTATTTCGCCCACAGAATATACATTACTGCACTAAGCTGTCATTTAATTTACGGGTGTTCATACACGCTCAAGTTAGTGTACCTAGCTTATTAGTTTACGTAAAGTTTCCCTTCATGCTATTAGTCTCTTCAATATAGGAGGATAAACTTCGTGTTAAAGTTTTAATAACAGCGCCATGAGAGCGTACTAACTTTTGCTACAGAAAATTCTTCTGAACTTGTTATCTTTAAAATATATAACTGTTCTGCAAGAGACCTTCTGTCGATATACATCGTAAAATTTTAAATTATACGGCCTGAACTTATGAAGTGTGGTCTGGGTCTAGTTTTTTTGTAGTTTAAGGGTGCGCTTAATGAGAATTTAAAAACGATTGTAGTAATTCAGTTCATATGTTGTTGTAGTTTGTAAAGTATCCGCCCGCCGCGCGAGTGTTCTCGTTGTTACGAGCATTTCATTCAATTAGTTGAAAATACAACTCCTAATCTTAAAAGCTCTTCCACATCCTCGTTCGGAAAAAACACTGCT
Source organism: Electrophaes corylata (assembly GCA_947095575.1). Taxonomy (NCBI): domain Eukaryota; kingdom Metazoa; phylum Arthropoda; class Insecta; order Lepidoptera; family Geometridae; genus Electrophaes; species Electrophaes corylata. The sequence goes on along the minus strand of OX352711.1, from coordinate 6,897,211 downwards.
TGGGTGCGAGTAAATGTATACTACACTTCTGTCAGTATACAATCTATATAACAGAACTACGCAAGGTTACGTTTTGTTATATAGATTGGTTTAATTTTTTTTTGGTTTGTTTATTGATTTTGGATCAAGTAGACCATTGTGGTTCGGGAGAGGTTTATCTCTCCAAACTTTACCTCAAATTGCAATGCATCAATTTCAAACGTGTTCAAATTCGAGTGAAATCCTCCGAACAGAGCATAGCGCTTATCGCTTACAAACGGAATAGGTAGTATTTCTGTAAAGTACTTTGAATAATCCCTTGTGAATTCTGAAGTACACCACTTTGTATTTTAGCCAGCACCGGTTCTAGTCCGACTTTCAGAGGTGATTTGGGTTGAAATAATGAAGCTTCCTACAACTGGTTTTGCTAAAATGTTATGACCGCTACAATACGATATGTTATACCTGGTTTAAATATCCCACGAACATCCGTTAGACTACTACAAGTCATTGCCTGTCTTACAAACTCTTACATAATTCGCCAGTTTGACCTGTCACCGTAACGTTAGCCAATGAGATGAAAGCTTATTTGACAAATAACGATTCTTAGTAATACTACGTTTGGTGGACGTTTGTCAGATATCGCAACCGGGCATAAGTCAAAAGTGGATTAAGCAGGCAAACACATTCATTGATGGTTCTTTTTCAAAAAAAAAATTAAGTAATATGTAAGTTTAATTAAATGCCGATGTAAGCACATTCTATATTCAAATTGAACCAATAAACTTTCCAAATAGAACGTGTTTCCTCATCTCATCTTCTATTGAATTTTCTTCGCTCATTTCTGGCTCCTGCCAGTGGATTAAATTAATAGTTTTTAGTCAAATCGTTTATTTAGAATAAGTCAACTCTCATTTATTTTGAAGAAAATGGTGACAGTTTTTGCAGTAATTTACGGGAAACATTTTCGTTCAAACCTGTAGTAATTATAATGTAGTAAATAAGCTTACACAAATCAGGATGTTACATTTATTCCACTTGTCACCTCAAGTAGTGTTGGTTCAAATAACACCGATATTACACAGCAGAACTTATTTCATTACAAAACCAATCCACCATGGAAAATATACTTTCAACGATAACAGAAAACAAATCCTTGAAATTGCATAATTATTTTTAAGGTTAAATATTTTGCAAATCTTTGAGTTGGATATATTGCGAGTGTCAAAAACACTTATGCCCATTAGAGGTAAAGTAGGTAGTGGAATATACAAACGGCATACGTAACTGTCATAAATGTCACACAACTATAAATTAAACTTGAATGATATGATTCGTAACAGGTTTCCCCCAGAGACTCGCAACACGTGTAACTTGATAACACGATTTGTTGGAGTCTATTTTAATCATGCTGAGAAACGTTTTTGGTAATGCAATTTAAGGTTTTTTTTAATAAGCTGATGGCCCACCCGATGTTAAGTGGTTACCATTACCTATAACAGAGCATTGCCTCGCAGGTCACGCTCATTATAAACGTGTCCTTACGATGCACTACTCTGCGCCCATCAATCTGAGGAATACTGGTATTAAGCCTCGTGTTAATTAGACTGGCACCCACACCCTTCAAACCGGAACATAGCAAGCTGCTTGGCGGCAGAAATAGGCATGGTGGTAGTACTTACCCGGACGAGCCCTCCACTAAGAGCTCTACTACTACTACTATGATATTCCAGACAGCTAAAAGTTGTTGAAGTAATTAGTAGAACATTATGCAAATATGAAATAACTAGTGGAAACGCGACTTCGTCAGCGTGAAACTATTTTCACTTGTTCCCCCTCGCTGGACCCCTATAGTGGTTGAGTTTCGGGAATTCCATTCTTAGTACACCCCTGTGTACAAACACAACATACCCTGAAAAATTCAAGTTTCTACGAACGTTGAGGCAGTAGGTTGTCTATATTGTTGTTGATATAAATGAATTATGCATTTATTTAGAATACACAAAACAGAAAAATAATAACAGCTCTATAAATACAAAACTATAAAACACTTTACAGAACTGTTACGGTTTTTTGCCGAGTGCTTTTACAAAAAGAAGAAAACAAATATTGTATCAGTTGTCAGGTTTTTTCGTAGTTTGGGGCTAGACGGGGTGGTGTGGTATAAACATCTCAAATGAAAATACTTGCTTCTACCTTCAAACTGTTATAACTATACGTTTCGTTATTTTCAGCTCATTCCAAGAATACCTGATGTGTTCCGAGGCAACGGTTCAGAGATCCTGCGGAGATGAGGCTGCTTTGTTTACCAGTGCGTTCTTGAAGCGAATGGCTTCAAATATTATAAAGGTAACGTGTGCTGTCATATCATTCTCTCAGACACCTTTTCTGGACAAATTACATTTGGTTCAGTTAAGTTTAACTCCACTTTTATTTAGTTCTATAGTGACAGTACATAATGTTCATAGACCTCGTCAAGCCGCGATGGTCCACCTGATTAAAAAAATAATTAAATCAACCTTGAAAAATCTCCTTGAAAAGGTAACTCGCGTTGTCAAGCAAACCGTAGCAGGTTCTATTAACAGGTGATAAAAGGAGTGACAGAGAATTTCAAGAGAAATGTCTTCTTTCTGTTTTCTAGTTTCTTTTGCAGCCCAAACTAGTCAGTAGCAGTAGCAAGATCACAAAATTAATTTAATGCAAAATACTCGTAACTATTACTCTGTGGAACTCTCCCAGCCCACACAACTACACAAAGTGGCAAACGACTATTCAGACACCGCTTATTTAAGTTTTGAAGTTACAAACTCGCGTTTTCAGGCCATTTTCACTCTCTAGCATTACTAAAGTTCACATCAAAATTTAAAACTTGTATTTATTACTATACTATTAAAAAACACTGGTGTCGTAAAAATTTTTAGTTATAAACGTTGTTGTTTGAGCCAGTTGTTTTACGTATTTTACTCCATTCTCTTAAAGTAAAAAACATGCTACAAAGGCACCAAATCGATATTTTTCAAAGTTACTAACTTTATTATCTGTTGGATAAGATTACGAGTTGCGTGATCACAACAGACACGACGAAAACCAAGGATTACATAAATCTGGACTTTCCTATACTTTAAAAATACATTTATGCAGGAAGATCAAAGTACTTTCAAAAAGCCATCAGTTTTAACGTAAGCGAGTTCATTTAGAAAGAAATGAAGAATTTGATTCACCGAAAATTATTGAATCATTGTGTCCGAAAAAAGTCCTGCTGTTTTTGATTAAGGGCCGAACTGGTTACATGAAATCTAGGAAACCAGGCCGAATCAGTTGTGACTATAAAACTGCCCCAAACGAGATTACAGCTTTTTGCTAACATTAAGAGATAACTTTTGGCATTCTTTCAAATTTTTTACATTGCCCCAAATTCGCCGCCACTCGAAAACTATAGTTACAGCATTTTCGTAGAAAAGTTATCAAATATTTGATTATTTGTGTGATGTTATTGTAATAAAAAAATACAGACTTCATTTTGAAAATTGTTGTCTGACTTAATTCATATTTTTTTTATATTTATTAGCTCTATTTAAGCATTTTATAGAGGAATAGAGTGTTTATTATAAAGAATAAATATTACATATCTACGGTTATAAAACACAAAATAATGCAGCGTTAAAAATGATCTAACTAGTCCAATTTGGCAAATATTTTTCTTTATTTCATTTAACTCTTAGACTAGAAAAGCAACTTAGTATCCGACCGGTTAGTAACTTAAGTAGAGTGCTTGTATTATTTTCTTTCTTTCTACCTCTCCCTGGCTTTCGTAAAGCCCAAATGCTCGAATCATGAGATTTGCCGTGAAATCCCCGGATTTAACGGGTGCTTTAACTTATTAATTCAAACAACTTGAAAGGAGAAATTCATAATTTGCGGTGGATTATTATATTTACGAACATATTTATTATAATTATTTTTTTTTCAGTTTAAATAAAATGTGAATATCGCTGTTCCTCATACCTGTGACTCTGGGTTCTTTGGTCATAATCACCATTCACCCACTTTTCGCGATGTTATTTATCAGTATATTAGGTGGAAAAGGTATACAATACGCTTTGTCTTCGGGTTGGTTGGTGTTAGCTGTTGTTTCTTCCTACCACTCACATGCATCTATCCTCTAATTCGTAAATTATTGCAAAATCGTCAGAACCTTTTTCGAGTTTCTACCACTTGTGACTACAAAGTTCACCATCCCAGGTAAAAATTAAGTCGATATTTCTTAGTTCTAAACTTTTTCCTTTATTTGAGTCACAAGTGTTATAATTTTCGAATTGTGTTAAAGAAGTACCAGAGAGGATTTTAATTTTTGCCATTTCCATACAAAAATTTGAGATTTATTGAGGTTAGTGGCATGGCTTTTTAAAAATTTAGTCGTCACTAGCCTCAATTAGTCTACTCTTAGATTTTTAGGTTTGTCATAGTCACCACGCTTAGCAGAAAAATGGTGACTACAGTATTCGTGTACAGTTTTCAGGAGATGATGTTGCCCACCTTTTCCCTTAGTCACCTCTTACCACGTCCGCAGGAAATTATTCGGAGGGTTCATATTCTAGACCAGAACCAACACTGCCAAAAATAAATCATATTCATTCTTTTCAGAGCTTCTGTCTTGAGTACCGGGGGCAAGAGTGCGGGCTGCCAGACGGTGCAAGTAATACCAAAAATAGCTTAGCCGTTTTAGGTGTTGCAAGTTTTGTACACCTAATAGTGAACAATGTGATCCCTACGTAACTTAGATTTTAAATTAGGATTTTTTTAAATGAGAAAATATATTTGGCTTCGAATTTTGGACAACATTTATTAATGAAAATAAAATTTTGAACAAATTCATTATATTAATGAGTACCTTTATGTTGGCTGTAATAATGAGGGTAGAACTACGTAGCCACTTTATTAGAAGAGGTAGGTACTTTTTTTTATCGCCCTGGGAAGACTAATTTAAAAATAATCTTAAAAACTAAATTAATTTATAAATTTTCAATAAGACGATGAAAAACCTACAATTATCTCTAAGAACACTATAGATCAATTCACATTTAAAATCACAGATATATAACAACCCTCTGTTTGCGCCGAGGGTTAAAAATGATACAATGGATATCTGAGGTAATGGCTCAACATCAGGCGACTTTTCATTTTTTCTCATATAAAGAATTCTACTCCGATTTCTACTTATTCATCAATAAATGTGTCCAAAAAAGCCTTGTTACTAGATAAATTTTTATGGTGTTGCCATCTGTGGCATATTGGAACCTGAGCACTTGAGTTGTTCGCAGCTAGTTCGTTTGGGTAATGATTGTGGACAGCAGTTCCTTTGTTTAAACTTATTTATTATCAGTTATTTCCTGCTGGTGTCAAATAATTAATGTTAGTAGTGTATATTCATCATGGTAAATGTGTTTGGAAATGTTTCCTTGAAAAATATTTTCCATATTGATTATTTAACTTAAATAACTTCCAATCTTCGTTTATTTTTAGAGGTGAGATGAGATTGAAATTAGATTTTGATTGACAAAATCGGGCCTGCCTGAAACATCAGTTTTGAAGAATACCATTTGAAGATTGACACAATCGAAACTCGAATTTGATTATATTTCGGTACGATTGGACGGCAGGCTTTGTATCTATAGTATATCATGATTTTTCGGGATCAGGGGTAGGGTTTCAGACAAATAACCTATTTGCGGGGTTAATTAATTTTTACTATTTGACACCTTTGATGATAGGGATGTAATCTCAAGATATGTACTGTTATTTTAAAAGTTATTTATTCCAATATCAGGCTTTATCGGCCTTTATTTGATTTAAAAAAAATATGAATTGCTCAATAAATGTTGTCAATTTAAATGAATTTGGTTTTTGGTAGAAACAACATGTAAACAGTATCTTCGTGAATTGGACTGCAATAAAAAAAAATAGCTCACTTTTGTTTGTAATACTCTGGCAGCTAAACAGTTATGTTTAAAAAATAATATAGTTTTTATTTAAAATTTTAGTAGGTATATTTTTTGTAGATATACTCGTGATGTATCCAAAGTAAATACATATAGTATAAGCTTAGTCGTTATAACTACCTTTATCACTGTTATTTACCAACATGTTAAAATAAATGAATTATTAAATTAGAAAATTAAATGAAAATTAGATTCATGTTTTGTAAAATCGGTTCTGTAAATAATTGTATTTCTTTTTATGGTTAATAGCATATTTTATTAATTATAGTTATGTTTATTTAGCAATGCCCAGCATGTTTTTTTGTAAATAGTTATTTATAAGTATATTTAACTATATAGAGCTTCATATTCTTACATAAAAATTATAGGTCCTTTTAAAAAATATATTTCAATGCGAACCATTTGTAGCAAGATGATAAAGAATATGTATTTATTAAGTTTAAATATGTATTTACGTGTTTGTATTTTTTTGTACAAATTCTTACCGCATACGTTATCTTTGTATACGCTATCTAGTTTATTAAAGGTGAATTTTTTATTGTTGAACTCGATTATTTTTTACATGAACCCAGTCTGAGGGTCATCAAGAATAGGTTAAAATGACCCGACACGTTTTAGATTGATGATATTTTTGTAACTACGCATGCAATGTTTGCAAAAAGGTTTTCTGTGATTATTTATAAGTAGTTCTTTTTTTCAAAAGATATAACATAATTAATTTTTGAAGATCATCTGTTATTTTTTTTAATTTACTAAACCATTATTTAATATAGTTATAAAAAATACTTTAAAAAATATAACTTTAAATATCTAACCACAAAGTGTCGGGTCATAATTATCTACCCAAATGCCCGTGTTCTGTATTCAACGACATGTGTTTAAATGTTAAACTTCAACCCTGATTAGACTACGTATTTAGGTACATTTGCATATCATGGTTAGTTTTGTACTAAATTATAAAAATGAATGTAGAATTTGAAATATTGATCTTATAAGTACTCTGATACTTTTTTATATTTCTGATAAATATAATCACTACAGATTTTATTATAATTTAACTAGTCCTACCAATGTTTTCAATAATTTGTACGTTACGTTCTTACAAAATACTATGCACATATAATATCTTTACAACCTTCTCAAGTATGTGCACCTTTTACCAATGAATTTATGTTGAATTATTATTATTAGCGAATCCGTATCCACTAGATAGAAAAGAACTTGTAAAAGACATAGTCTTAATAGAGATTATCGTTTAAAAAATATCCATAATGAGATAAACTATTGATTACACTAATTACTGGGTTTGTTTCTCTTCTCCTTCCCTTTACTTTATAAAGGTACTAGTTTCGTATGGGTGAAGCTGTTTTGTATAAAAATGTGTAATATTAAAAACATGCATCTCTTTACGGGGTGATTTTTCAGGAGTGCCTTTCAGGAGTGACCGAAAGCATTGGTGGTCTCATGGTAATATATATTTCCCTATACAAAAAGATAAAAACTCCGCCTTGTGATCTTAAGATCATGGGTTCGAATCCTGTCGTCCACCAATGGATTTTTTATACGAAAAGTTTAGGTGTGCAATGTTAAACTCTCAAACAGTTAAAAACGATTGTCACTTGTTTTATGTTTTTTGCTGAGTAGAGGTTATTGTAATACTATGATATCATTAAATAGTTTAATTTGTATTAGTACAGTTAAATGATACATATCTACTACGCATTGAAACCTTTTAGTTTCAGTAAAATCTGGAACAGGTTTTACCTAGATTGAATTAAAAATTTAAACGAATAACTGAACCGGCGACCCGTACTGCGTTCTTCTTTGTTAAACCTTTTTCTACAAAAGGCAAACAATAGGTACATCCGTTCAACGAAATTTTTTCAAATATGGAACACTACGCTATGTGGTACCCTGAAAGCTCAAATGTCAAAACGTTAGGAGGATTACAGTTCTGAGCCTATTTTAATTGTTTCCTGATATTGAAGATCGCTCACAACACAATAAAATCACTCTTTTTTTATGCTCGTTTTGTTGACGAATCATGCGGATGACCTGATTGATCAAAAAAGCGAAGCGATCGAAGGTCACACACAACTTGGGCTATTTAGCGAGGATAACTTTCGAACTGTTGATCCGGTTTGCATGACATTTGCTAGGTCTGTAGTTTGTTGAGAAGCTTAGTAAATCGGACAAGGGTAATAAATTGCGAAGAGCTCTAAAAGGAGGCAAGAAATAATGTTAATTATAAATATATAATATAGGATGTTAAATGAAATAGTTTAGTTTATGCATTCTTAAATGTTTACCTCGATTTTACCTAAGTGATATTTTTTGAGGTACTTAATTAATTAATTATAAACTTTGAAAATATGTATAAATTTGGTTAATCACTGTAACTTAAGCTCTTACTAGAGTTTTTATAGTAGAAACGACTTCGTTGTTCAGCTTAGTTTGAATACAACTAAACGACGCAATTCGAAGTGTTTCTCGCTAAAAAAATATTTACTAATTTTTTCTTCTTTTCGTATTATTATATACTTACCAACGTACCTAATTAAGTAACAATAGGCCATCGGCTCAGGTTTCTTAGTTCGGGGCAAAGTACTAGTGTTCAGTGGTAACTATCACCAAACAAGCATTGCCTTGCACGTTATACTCAATATAGCAAAACCTATTAGCAACAAGTCTTCAAGATCCTCTTCAGTTTCTGATTGGCTTTGCGCAAAAAGCACAAAACTTATCGCAAAATCTAATTTCACAAAATGAACGCTCTACGAGGCATCGAAAATTAATAGGTTTCTTAGCGAGCACTATTTGCTGAATGAAGCTTCGGATAAAAAACATCTACAGCGACAAAATGTGCATCCGTTGCTGCCTGAAAGTCGGCCAGATCGAGCCGGACTTTTTAGTCTGAAGTGGAAACTTTTTAGTTTCCACTTCAGTTGTTGGCTAGACAAAAAACGAGGTATAAGTAAGTATCTTTAGTTCTCTGCTGACCTGAAAGTTACTTTACAGGGTTTTGTTACGAGTTTTTACTTTCAAATAAACAGGTATTTAATAACAAGGTCTAACTGGCTCCCTACGTTGGTAGGTCTTAACCTTTGTCATCGGCCTCAATAAGTCCACGGGTGAACATAGACGTCTATGTTTCGCAAGGTTTGCCATAGTCAGGCAGGTGGAGGAATGGTCCTATCTTAAGCTTGGACTACCACAGCTATATATAAACGACTAGTAGTCTACCTGCGGTTTAATCCGCGTGGTGGAGGTAATATTGCTACCATTAATAATTAGGCGCTTTGCTACGAACAAAATTTAAGTATCCCTATAAGCTGTTTGTCGAGTGGGATAAGGCTACGATGGCGGAATTATTAGTGCATCCTCGTATCAAGGTGACGATCATGGTTTCGAATCTCATTCGATCCAGAAGTTGTCAGAACGTTTCACAGGGGGATTAGTGATCGCATTGTTGGAAATGGGTGCGTTGTTCCCTAAGTCGCCTCTTACGATATCTATCGGAGTTCTATTTTACGCCAGAACCACCTCGGTTAATACGTAACATCTTATAAGTATCAACAGAGGCTTCAAAAACTTTAGGTAAACCAGGTTGAAGTAGTTTTTTAAATAATAAAGTTCCCTAGTACCGCGTCCGGAGTTAAAGCTTTCACCATACCAAATTTTATCGAGATACTAGCTGACCCGTGCCCACTTCGTTGGGCGGTAAACATTTTTACTTACAAATCTTAACTGAAGTAGTACTCGATGTCGCCAACAGATGGCGTTATCATCATCTTCCTGCCCTTATCCCACTTTATGTGGGGTCGGCACAACATGTTCTTTTCTTCCACTCCCCTCTATCAGCCGTCATATCTGTACTCACTCCTTTCTTATCCATGTCATCTTTCACACAATTCATCCATCTTTTCTTTGGTCTACCTCTACCCACATGTCCATCAACATTGATGTTCATCGCTCTCAAGGTTAAATGACTTTCATCCCTCCTCATGACATGCCCATACCACGCTACCCTATTACTCCTCAATTTTTCCGTCACTGGCGCTACTTTCAAACTACCCCTGATATACTAATTTCGTATCTTGTCCATTCTAGTAACTCCACATATCCATCTCAACATTCGCATCTCTGCCGCAAATACCCTTCTTTCATTAGTCCCTTTAGTTGTCCAACACTCAGATCCATACAATACGACAGGTCTAATGATCGTTTTGTAAACTTTCCCCTTAAGTTTTAAGGGGCATTTTCGGATCACACGTGGTTCCTGAGACCTGTCGCCATTTCATCCATCCCGCATTTATTCTATTCTTCACGTCTCGGCCAATATCGCCGTCGTTCTGTATCAATGAGCCGAGGTACTGAAATCGGAACAAACTGGTGTATCCCTAATACACCATCTAAGGCTATTGGGATAACATTGGATGGACCACCGAAGTCACAAAACAGATGCTCTGTTTTGGTTCTCCTGAGCTTCAGTCCGACACTCTCCAATTTATCCCGCCATTTTCCCAGTCTGCTCTGGACCTCAAGCGCATCTTCTCCAACCAGAACAATGTCATCGGCAAACAGCATGCACCAGGGTGCTTCTTCCTGCATGTCTGATGTCAGAGAGCATCCATCACCAGGAGAAACAAATAAGGGCTCAAAGTCGACCCCTGATGCAAGCCTACACCCACATTGAACTTGTCGGTAACTCCGGCCTCAGACCGGACGTGAGTACTCGCTCGATCGTACATAGCTCGAATGAGCTGTATGTACTTCTCAGGCACTCCCTTAACTTTCATACTCCACCACAGAACCTTTCGGGGTACTCTATCATACGCCTTCTCAAGATCTATGAACACCATATGCAAATTTTTGTGTACTCGTCTGTGTTTCTCACAAAGTTGACGAAGCGCAAAGATGGCATCCATAGTCCCGCGCCCAGGTATGAATCCAAACTGGTTCTGTGATACCTTACTTTCTTCTCTCATCCGTCGCGCTACAACCTTTTCCCAAATTTTCATACTGTGTGACATGAGCTTTATTCCTCTATAGTTGTTACAATCCTGTACATCACCCTTGAGATGAGCACCAGCGAGCTGTTGCACCATTCATCCGGGATCGCCTCTTCTCGTAACAACTTGTTAAAGAATAAAGCTAGCCACTTCCATCCATCCGCTAACAGATGGCGTTATTACGGCATAAAATAGCGGCCGTTCGCAGTTTCGCCAGCGTGTCAGTTTTTTCCCGTTCTCGTTATTTTTTCGGGATAAAAAGTAGCCTAAGTTACTCCTTGTTACAGCTATCTGCCAGTGAAAGCCCCGTCGAAATCGGTCCAGCCGTTCCAGAGATTACCCGGAACAAACAGGCAGACAGACAGACAGACAAAAATTTAAAAAAATGCTATTATGGTATATGTATCGCATATACATTCATATGCATGTAATAAAAAGCGGTTATTTTGATATTACAAACAGACACTTCAATTTTATTTATTTGTATAGATTATTTTGTCACAATAAACACTGCACAAAACACTATATAGGTACGAATTTGTCAGTTGACAAAACCAAACTCATTAGAGTAGGTAACCGACACTGACATTGACAGTTTGTTGTTTTTTTTAATATGATATGACTTGGAGTCAAATCCTTCAAGCCGTATTTAAAATAGGGATATGAAATAATAAAAACTTAAAACAATAAAACACTTTTGGTAACGCTGTTTTTGTTTGACTGATGTAATGACTTGAAAACTGATGCATTTTAAAGTAAAACAAATGAAATAATATCGCGAAGCCGACCAAATTGAACCGATTTCGTTTTCTTTTTTTTTGTTTATCTGTGCTCCAACGCACACTGTTTTGATAGATATGATTGAATTTGAACTTTGTGCACAGGTAATAAAGTGCAAATTGACTCTTTGACGTTAGGAACATACCTACATTGTTTAAACAACAGTGGGTGCTTGTAATTCAATATGAACGTTATGTAATGGCAATAAAGCTCGTTTTAGTTAGAAAACGTTTGTATGGGAAAAAGAAAAGGGCTGTTTTTAGGGGTTTTCCGGCAATTATTCGAATTTTTCTCGCCGTAAAAACCATCTTTGAACTTCAACAAACATTTTAAAAAAAGAATTGGCAAAATTGGTTCAGGCGTTGTTGAGTTATGCGCTCACGAACATTTTGCGATTCATTTTTATATTATAGATGACAGTACGTACCAATAGAAAAACAAATCAGATAAAAAAAATGCTCAAGTAGGCATCAACCTCCTCTGTCAGAAAGCAGGTAGCTGATACTTTACCGTTTAGAAATGTGAAAGTTTCCTAGAACGCAGCTACGAACTTAAAGGAATTCTTTTTACACCGAGTCCTGCAGTGCCGTCCCGTTGCGGTCGAATAAGAAATAATCTAGTTTCATTACGACTGATTTCTCTGTGGAAGCTGAGCTGCGGTTTGAGCTGCGTTTTATTTTTCTGAATCCGTTCTGCTGCGTCTTTTATTGTCCCTCTATAAATAATTGGTTTATTTTGGGCGGTCGTACGATAGGTAACGTATCTATGGTTACTTTTGCACTATAGTTTATTTTCATCAGTTCGATCCAGATCATGGTGCACGCACCTATGCAAAAAATTATCACGAGACATTAAAACCCAAATAGAAGTAAAAAAATATTTTTTGTTTGCCGACTACAGAAAATAGCGGAAGGAAATGAGGCAGACCTTTGCCCAGCAGTGAGATAGTTTAGTAAAAAAAAATTAGGTGTTCAATTGAATTGTGTTGTAATGTTGAATAAAACTAGGCTGTTTATTAACCGTATTCCGCACGGACAAAAAGACAGGTAATAGACAAGACAGCAGTAAGTGAATAATACATTGTTACCAGTATATCTAGAATGTCTCTTCTCTTTAGCGGCTTTACTTTGTCTTGTTCGTAGTCACATTAAATTTAAGATCTAGGTGTTACAATTGATTAGGTGGGAAGACCCCGGTGCAACCTCACCCATTAATAAGCCCTAGCGATTGTTCCTCGGAGGTTATTGCCAATCTAGAGAACCTCCCCGACGATCTGTTACATTAATAAATCTAGGAGGACCGTGATTTAGAACAATAAACGGTGTTCTAAATCACGGTAAGCACTACGGTGTTCTAAAAGTTCTCGAATGGCGATAACGAAGCAAAGGCAAAGCATAGGACGCCATCTCACCTGATGGACCGACGACGTGGCTAAAATCCGAAGAAGTCAGTGGATTGAAATGGCTCAAACTAGTTCCTCTTGGAAACGTTTAAAGGAGGTCTTTATTCATTAGTGTACTTCTACAGGCTGATTATTATGAAACGAATAATACGCTGTATATAGTTTAGTATTCACACTCATGTTACATAATTGTTAGAGATGTGTTATACATGAGTCATGTATATCACATCACTAACAATTATGAAACAAATTGCCCTAACTGACTGACTGATATATCTATACATGCACAGTCTAAACCACAGAGGCTTGAACTTTATATTTGTTTTAGTGCGTAGAGGTGTAATTACGAAATTCCCGAGACGGCGGGTGTTGAAGTTTGTATAGAAATGATTTCACGCGGTCGAAGTCGCGCACGTTTCGCTAGCAATTATAATCACATAGATATAAAGCTATGTCGGAGTTTCTGAATAATTTAAAGTCCAGACCACTTTACTAATATGAAATGGTGTGTCTGGTTAAGTGACACCGACGCGGTCTTGTAAGTATCAGAACAAAAACTTATAACTTAATATTCACAAGGAGCTTTAAATTCATTAGCACTTCTTTTGGTGTTTCTAACTTTCAACTATAAGTAACATCAGTGTACACACAGACTAAGAGTTTGTACAGCATTTTGAAGCCAAATACTGAGCTTATGTATAGGTATAAATTAGAAAATACTTGTTTTGCACATACAAAAGAATAAAACACACAGGCGAATTTATTAGTATGAGCATTATCTTTTGTAAAACCTTTGTGTGTTGTGGAAAAAGTTGTGTCGGTCGTGCACAAAAGAATGAATTAAAATGAATAAAGCTGGAAAGCTGGTCAGTAAAATATTTACAAAACTCAATAAACTTACGAAAACTATACAACGGAATAAATATACATTATATTGTATAATTTATCTACTTATACAAAAATATATATTATATTAATTTACTTTAAAAGTTAGTATAAAATTCACAGATTTCGTATTTTCTCTGAGTTATAATGATAACTATAATAATATGTATGTATGATATTCACATAGCGACTTTTTTTGTAATTTTACTTGCTGATGGCCCACCTGGTGTTAAATCGTTACCATTACCTATAACAATGCATTGCCTTGCAAGTCATGTTCTTTAGGAATGTGCCCTAAGATCAATCGGATGCATATAAGTGTAATTTCACCAGTACCCACACTCTTCAAACCGGAACACAGCAAGCTGCTTAGGGGCAGAAATAGGTAGATCCTAAACAAAACTCGTCTGTATAGATCTAGCGATATAATTAGGTAAAATTGCATGATTCTATTGCATATCTCGTTTTGCTATGTGTAGTGAAAAGCTTCTTTGAAAACTTTTCGCTATCTATTTCATTTTTGCAACGAAATTGCCCAGAGACTTATAAACTTGAGAACACTTCAGAAGAGAGATTGTAGCTTATAGTAGTTTCCATGAAGACAGTTGTTAAATTTACTATTTTTAATGATTTGTAATTCCTACGATACTTTGGAACATTGAATATTAGTAAAATTAAGTTATCTGAGCTTGAAACATTTTTGTGACGATTACATAACACGCAATATAAAAATCGCATTCCAAGAACAAACAAAAATGATAGAATAAATACTAATATAAGAAAACGTTATTATTATTATTAATTCTTTATTGTACACCGATAATGACATTTAAATTAAACTTAACCATAAGAAATGTAACTAGAGCTTTTAACCCTAAAAAGAGTTCTCTTCCAGCAAACCTTTAAGGAGAGAGTGAAATAAAGATAAGAGGTGGGTCCGTGTACTGAAAAGGGAAAATTATTTACAAACCGTTTAAACACTTAAATCATTAAAACATTTACAGACAGAGAACAAACATCTAAATGTTAATGCTCGGTGGGGTCCAAACCCCAACCTATAGCGCAAAAGGCAGAACTACTACTAACAGTGGTACCAAAATTAAATCTTGCAGCTATACTTGAAGGTAAGTCTAATCTCATCATAAATAAAATAAATAAATAAATAATTACACTTCGATGTTACATCCTCTAGATTTAATACAACCATGTAGTCCGCTTCTCACGTAATGCATCGTCACACTGTTTATAGCATATATTTTTTCAAAGAATAGCTGAAAAAATATTAAAACAACTCACTCTGGCACGTAGGTAGGTACTCAATCCACTTACTATATGTACCGGCCGACCGTGCGCGTCATTCGTTTTTCGTGTGCCGTATCGTCAACATCAACTCAACAACTTTCTTACATTTTTAATTTTCTTGCGCAAAGTTGAAGTGAAAAACAGTTATGTGGAAGAGAAAACATAATGATGATCGTATTCGTTAAAAGATTGGAAAGAAAATTGGAGCGGAACAAAGGTAACCTAACCTAACCTACCCGCACTAAGTAGCATAGCGAATAATGTTTTCTTTCTTGAAAAAAATTACTAGTACTATCGTAATGTGGTAATACAAGATGTTATCCTGATAGTTACATGATTTAATTAACTCCTTAACGTGGTAATACCAGATATTATCCTGGAATAATTATGCTAACCTACTTTCTTCTTCTATTCCTTAACGTGGTGATACCAGATATTACCCTGGAATGATTTTACTTGCCTACTTTCTTTGTGTGATGGTACACGATGCCATCCTGAAAGTAATTCGCTTCCTACAATAGAGTTTATCTCTTATCCTAAACAGTTCGTAGACGAAGATTAAAAACTCTGTTTGGCGTCTGTTCGATATACCTATTAGATGACGAGGATAGTATGCCTGACATACGAACAGAAAATGTTATTTCTAGAAGAATAATACCCGAAACAAACGCCTGGAATCGGTAGTGAATGTGATTACCTACATCACCTGAACCTTTCACTTCCGTGGCAGCTCCAGATCCAGCTTCTGCTATCGCGCCACCTGTAGTTCCTGTCCCAGACATGGATCGAGTTTGCTCAACGTTTCCAGCCCAGGTTCTGGCCCCGAACTCAACTCTGGTTCTAGACCCAGAAGTTCTAGAAGAAAATTTGGAAATACTAGGGCAAACCAAGAATCTAGAGGAAAACTCCAAAAGAAATCTCTAAACGTTGGGAAAACACTACTGGATAGACTTGCCAAAGATCAAAGGAAGCACTACAGGAACATAAAAAAATGTTAATCCTTAAAACATTTATTATTATTATTATAACCCTGACGTAAGCGCCGTTTTTGATTGATCCGGCGAAAAATCGCTATAAAACTTTGGAGTTCTTGGGAAGCCAGCTGAGATTCAGAAAAGCAGATTTAGTTAACCTTACTCCTGACTTTATACGGTCTGACGTGCCTAAACTTTGAGTCATCAAGAAGTTATCTGAGTTACCTCAAATCTTGCTAGACCTGCATTAGGCAAAAATTATTGCTGTCATTGT
Source organism: Electrophaes corylata (assembly GCA_947095575.1). NCBI lineage: Eukaryota > Metazoa > Arthropoda > Insecta > Lepidoptera > Geometridae > Electrophaes > Electrophaes corylata. The sequence continues at coordinate 6,880,604 of OX352711.1, read as the reverse complement.
TAGATAAAAGCTTTTTTGGTTTTAAAAGAGAAATCTTTCTGTTTGGCTTGAACAAACTTGGCGAAACCTACTGTACTACAGCAAAGGTTTCAACAAAAACTTCTGATCTTGGGACACTCCCGATTTCCTCCTCGTCAGCAGAGCAAGTCGAATCTAGCAGTAGCCTGAACCGTTTCTACGAGCCCCAGCCTTCGACGTTAGCGAGGACGAACCTGAGTACAACGCACCCGCACCCCTCGCCGCGCCGCGCCGCTACTCGCTGCCGCCGAACCAGCTTCACATCCGACGACAACCCAACTAGAGGTACCTCATGCTGGTCTTTTTACCACAACTAGTTGTCAATGACAAATGATCTAGTTGTCCTGTCTTATTTAATAGGCTATCAAAGTCAATCAATAAGTTTTGATCAACATAATACTTGAAATAAGTAACTCTCTGTGAAACTAATTTTTCTCCTGTGTTACTGACCCCTAATATAAATGGAAGTTTTAGATTTTTACGTAAAGTTAAAAACCTAAATAAGTAGGTCTTTAACGTCAGTACACCTCACTTTGAATGGAACACATTTATTTTTATTGTATTTAAATAAATACAATGGAACCCATTACATGGCGACAATTGACCTCATAGAGGTATATTTTGTTTTTAGAACCTATTCACCTATGTGATTACTTCCGTACCATACGTGTTTAACCTCTGCGTTCCTAAGAGGTTGCACAATAGTAGCAATATCTCGATGAAAAATAGTTGTCTGTAGGTACTAGCTCAAAGATATATCCAAATACAGTTAACTCTGTAGCCACCGTGACCAATCTAGAACGCTAAATATGTCGTGATTAATTATCATAATACCAAATCGGATGTGTAATTTCTTTTTATAATATGAAATTTACACCGGCTGTAGGATACAGTGATCAACAGTAAAAATAAATAATATTTAAAATTATTTTTAAAGTTTAAGACATAAGTAGTTGTCTATTTTCATTTGAAATTTCGCTTTTAATTGGATGCTAACTGCCTAATGTCCAGTTGTATGATATAGTTAGGTTGTACCTACCAATAATTTCGAACCCAGAAAGTACTTAACGCTGCAATCTTATTCATCATCTTAAAAATATCGACAAGAATAATTTGCCTGGCGGTCTTATATCGCTCTCAAGGCCCAAAATGGCTTACACAAAGACATAAAAGAATTGGTTTACATGCTAGAGACTATACCAACTCGTTACTGACTGGTTGGGGTTCCGCATGCGGTAGTGATGTGGCTACAGGTAATTTGGTCTGCTGCTGAAACGATTCACCACATAAGCTACCACAAATTTGTGGCTGCCTTCTTAGTTTTAAAAACATTTTGTCAATAGTACTGCCACCTCATACGTAAATATAATATGGGTGGAATAAAGTTCCCCCATCCAAATTTCCAGTTAAATATGGCAGTGGTGTGAATTTAAATATATTAATATATATTTGTTTAATATATTTTTGAATAACGTGATAGCACTGATACAAACCCGGCTTCTAGCCATACTAATTAACTAATTATCCAACGAATGGGATTTAAATGAAGTTATTTTCAAAACATTGTTCAAATTTTTTTTAATATTTTGTGGTTTGCAATAAGATGATATATATATATACTAGTTGTTTACTATGTGCAAACGAAATCCAGGTGCTTATGAAATAGATGTACTTACAATTCAATGGAATAAGTTCTTCTTCGCATTTCTTTTAAGCCCTTGCTTAAATGTAAATTGTTAATTGCTTAATTGTATTAAAAGACGCTCGTGGTATTTTAATATTTTCCTATGGGCCCGGTCAAACTTAGATATCTATGCTTAGATCGTTAGTAAGCACAGAACAATATTATGAACGTTCTCATAAAAACCTTCTACGATGATGTACGATGATTCTACGATGTGAAGCCTTACCATGCTGGCGTGCGCCATATTATCCAGCAGTGGTGGGTACCACTCCGCTATTGTTTTTTGTCAAATCGATGGATTAGATTATTGAACTAGGTTATTTCTTACATTTATGGCGCAACAGTTCATAAAAGAAGCTAATTAGGTTTTGAATCTTGATTTACACTATGAACAGATTTTAAATTTTTTCTTTACCAAAACATACCTCAAGTTAGGATACAAACATTGTTCTGGAATACCTATCCTACTACAAAAACAAAAAATCTAGTGAAACTGCTTGAATTTATAATTATAAAAAAAAAAAAAAAAAGTTTGCTCTTGAATTTCCCGTTGTCATCCGTCCTGGGCGCAGACGTTATCTATAATTGTTTCAATTGTATTTTTGATCTTTTTGATCTAAATAGTTTTATTAAAAATGCTTACATTTATATTTTTCATAAAATCTTTAAATTCGAATAACATAAAATGACATAATAAAAACAATAAGTATAGATTTTATATTATGCCAAAAATTATACATAAAAATCTTTGTGATTTCCTTAAGTGCAGGTAAGCACTATAAAAACGAACAAATTAAAAATATCTATGCCCAACCGACGTAATCCAAGTTAATTATGCCTTTTTTTTGTACAAAATGAATCCATTTGATTTTATTTATAATAAAAGATCTAGTCGATATAGAAATCATCTAAATATATTTAAATTATCGTATAAATTAACTTTTACGGTGAAATAACCTGTGCACAATGCAACTTCTCAAACAATTAGTCGATGGATCAAACATGCATTGCATGAAAGTGGTGAGGACGTGTCTGTATCCTCAGCACACAGCACGCGCCACACCTCCACCTCCGTCACTAGTAAGTCTGTAATTTCCTGTTCATCGATATTATTATAGGAACTGCTGATCGAACCAGTAGATCTGTATGTTTTGCAAAGTTTTATAATCAACCTTTTCTATCCTTTGATGTGGTAACATTAGTGGGACATACACTATGTTAACAATAATTGTGAATAATTTTCCCCTACCTAGTATGTAGGCACTAACTTATATAGGAATAATTGAAAGCTAAAATTTCATGTTGCTACTCGAATTTAGTTAATACCGATTGCGAGTATGTTGTAAGTAATATTATTAAATACTTTTTATTATTTATTATTAACTTTGACACTTACCTACTTTTATTCTGCAACAGACGCTAAACATCTACATGGTTGTATTAAATCTAGAGGATGTAACATCGAAGTGTAATTTATGGTTAAAAGAACTTACCTTAAGTGAATTTCTACCAAAATTACACGAGATGTTACATCCGAATAGATTTAAACTCCCACCCACCCTATATAGCACACAAATCACCGTGTATTTTTTGTGCTAGGATAATATACCCATTACTTAGTTGCAGAATACACACAAGTTTACTCTAAAAAGAATGACGCGCACGGTCGGCCGGTACATATAGTAAGTGGATTGAGTACCTACCTACGTGCCAGAGTGAGTTGTTTTAATATTTTTTCAGCTATTCTTTGAAAAAATATATGCTATAAACAGTGTGACGATGCATTACGTGAGAAGCGGACTACATGGTTGTATTAAATCTATTCGGATGTAACATCTCGTGTAATTTTGGTAGAAATTCACTTAAGGTAAGTTCTTTTAACCATAAAATATTTGTGGACATTTTTACACAAAATCATCTAACCCCAAACTAAGCATCGCTTGTACTATGGGAACCAGATGACTGATAGAATACTTATGTACTTTTTTTTTTGTAAATACATACTTAGAATACAATATAACACCCAGACAGAGAACAAACATCTATGTTCATCACACAAATGTTTGCTCTCGGCGGGGATCGAACCCACGGCCTACAGCACAGAAGGCAGAGCTACTACTAACTGAGCTGAGAGGCCAGTCATAAAGCTCTAACGAGTCAAAGTATGAATTAACTCGTTCCAAAAGCACAAATTTTACTTAGTTTGGGGCTAGATATCGGTGTGTGATAATGTTCACGGGTATACATATATTTATTAAGAAAAAGCTGATCTCATTTCCTGTAAAAAATATACAATTACATAATTATCTTTATGTAACTTGGAGATCCTAGCATTAATGTTACAGGGGAGAACCAGACAGGCATGAAAGATATATTAACGTACAGACAAAAATATTTGCAAACCTAATTACAGTCAGGAAATGTAGTAGTATAGCTGAATTTGAATAGTTAGGTTACTCGAAATATCGATCTAGGGGAGGTTAAAAACAAACATTGAATTTCGGTTTTGCACGAGTGAACATGTACAAGTTCACTCGTGCAAAACCACGTGAGCAGATCCCGTGAGTCGTAGGGTCAACGGCGTAGTAGACGTAGCATCGAATACGCGTGAGAGAACACAAAATTGAATAAAACAATCAAAAGTTAAAAATACCTGTAGACCTCTACGACGTAGCGCAAGAATGCTACGCCGTAGTAGATCTACACGATCACTTTTAAGAACTTTTACGCATTAAACAATTGAATGAAAACTTTTTTTCAAAAACACTTACTCGTTTGTAAAACAACAAATCGAACGTGAAAAATCTTGAGAAATCAAGTTTATAAAATAATAATATGGCGAATTAGTGTTGTAATGATACAGCTGTTTTGACAAACTTCACTGCTGTCAGGTTCACAACGCAAAGTCCGCTACTCTAATAACCAAAAAACATCTGCAAACCAACAAGATTTGCAGAATTTTGTCTGTGTTTAGAAATCAGTAAACATAGACTTGTATTTATTTACTTCATAAGCTTGTACAAACTAGCAAGCTAGTTAGGCCATTGAAGAAGGAAGATACATAGTACTCAGTAATTTTATACCTACTTAAGGTACGACTACGAAGTAAATATCAAGACAAACGTACTTACCTACCTTCAAAAGATACGTAGCTTAAGACTCAACAGCTGTTTGTGTCATCAGCTATGGAATGGCTGGTTATTGACTAGGTGAACTCAGTTTTTTTACACAACTTGTTCATGGAACAAGGAGATGGTCCACCTGATGTTGAGTGGTTACTATTATCTTCAACAAAGTATTGCACCGTAGGTCACGCTCGTTACGAACGTGCCCTACGATACACCTCTCAGCGTCCATCAACCTGAGGTATACGGGTGATAAACCTCAAGTGCCTGTAATTTCACCGACACTTCAACCCAGAACACAGTAAGCTGCTTGGCAGTAGAAATAAATAAATAATGCCGGACGATCCACACAGCATCATCTAGCCCCAAGCTAAGCAGAGCTTGTGTTATGGGTACTAGATGACTGATATACTTAATACAATATTATATTACATACATAGATATTTTTTATTACACATAGTAAATACCCAGAACACCCGGAATAAATATTTGCAGATCGTACAAACATTTATCCCAAAGCGGGAATCGAACCCGCAACCTCTGCGTCGCAGGCGGACATTCACCCGCCGCGCCACATCGGTCGTCAAAGAAATAGGCAGTAGAATAGGTAGAAATAGGTAATACTTCCCCGGGCGAACCTTTCACAAAGAGCTATACTACTACTAAAAAATAGAAATATATATTTATAGAATAGCCGGTTATTGAGTAGGTGAACTGTGGTCTAAGAGTGGTAAACACGAGTCTCACGTCCCGTCCGGCCGCAACAAAAGGAGTTGCCGCGGAAATGAGTTAACTTTCGCGAGGGAGCCGGCTAATTCTGAAACTGCCCTCGCTTTTTAGTTCGGCTGTAAGTCATCGGCGTGGCTTTTTTGTAATTTCCGAGTTTCTGCGGAGTTTTAGCTTCATGTTTTTGCCATGTTGGTTTTAACAATGATTTTATATGTTTTTTTTATGATTTTTTTTCATCATTAAGTTGCTTGGGTTTAATGGAATAAAAAACTAAAACAAGCAGATTGGACACTTGATGTTGAGCAGTTACTTACACAATATAAACGCGTTATTCACTCAGCACGTTGACTCTATCAGCTTCATCTGATGATATATAAATATTATGATTATATTTAAATATTATTTACTTTTTTACCAGTTATAGTATATTTTTAATCTACTGTTAATTCTATTTAGGTATTATTAACATAATACAAATAAAGATCACCAATATTGCATTTGATTATACGTTATAATCTACATCACAATTAGCTATCAATTAGAATATCTAGTTTACATATAATACAAATAGACATTTTGCATAATTCAAGGTGTTTACAAATTATTTAGGGTATAAGGGTACAGTTGCCGGCAGTAAGATGGTTTAGCTAATATCCAAAATGATGTTTCAAATTTCGTAAGTAAAATTTTATAGTTAATTAATTTTATAATGGAAGAAATTTAGTATATATATATATATATATATTTTAACCTGCTGTGTCCCACTGCTGGGCAAAGGTCTCCCTTTGTTTATTTATTTTATTTATTACTCCTAACTGACGACGACGTTTTGCTGTCAGAGCATTTTATATAACAGTCGATGTGCACACTTGAACATTTAGCTTCCAAAATCCAAAAATACAAAAATATTTATTTGGGACGTATCTGTAATATACAAATACCAAAAACTGCATTAAACATTGCTATACGTATATTTTTGAAAATAAATGTAGAAAAAAGCATATTTTACAAGTTTTCAGATATTCAAAGTTATGATGAAGATTTGTTATGCAAAAGGCTTAGAACGGTCTCGACAACAATCTCGTAAAACTCCTTGGAGATTTTCTTTATAAAAAAATAATTTTCTAACAGCAAAGTTGAACAAATAAAGTTAACAATGCATCAGCTCATGGAATAGTTTCAACAAGTTACCTTCAAACGAGATGCTAAACGCTTTTCATAACCTGTTTTATATTCCGTAGAACTAAATAATACTAGGTAGACCCTGATCTCAGGGGATATTTACCGTACTTGGGGATTTAAGTCGTGAGGCTGTGTTTATTTTTGTTTCTGAAATAACTATTCTTAATACTTAATCCTGTATTGCGCACAAATAATACCTACATAGAAAAAAAAACATATATAGAGAACATGTACAAAGGCGAGCTTAATCCTAACAAGAGTTTTCTTCTAGCAAACCTTTGAGGCTAGAGAGAGGTGACTATAGAGTTAGGTTCGTACACATACAAAAGTATTAAAAATAATCAAATTGTATCACAAGTGCAAATACATAAATTTACAAACTAAACAAAATAAATATACTAACTTACATTTAACCATAAATACAATGTCCTCGTAATCTGCAATCTCAGTTGTAAGTAGTAAACGTAATCTCGTAATCAGTACTTAGTTGAAATTTATTATAAGTTACAGTATAATAAATACAGGGCCTACTACTACAGGGTATACTCCTGAAAACGATAAACGATGTTACGTATTGTCGTTTTGAGTAACACTGCGCGACATGTCAGGCAGCGCCAACTCGACTGTGGAATAACAATAATAATAGTGCTGGGCAATCCACACAGCATCATCTAGCCCCAAGCTAAGTAGAGCTTGTGTTATGGGTACTAGATGACTGATATACTTAATACAATACATTACATACATAGATATTTGTTATTATACATAGAAAATACGGAGAGCACCCGGAATAAATATTTGCAGATCGTGCAAACATTTATCCCAAGGCGGGAATCGAACCCGCAACCTCCTGCGTCGCAGGCGGACATTCACCCGCCGCGCCACATTGGTCGCCAACGGAATGGGTTACCAAGACCCTGCAGTGTCTCAAAACAACAATACAAAACTTCGTTTATCGTTTCTAAGAGTAGACCTGCTGCACCTATCAACTTGTTAAACATCATCGAGATAACTCACGGATGGATGCTGGGTACTCAAGTAATTATTATGATGCACTGTTATATAGCACGCCTTTTGATTCCAGCTTCAGTTTACAACATTATTCGTTCGTTTGCTCTTTCGTTCACTCGTCCCGCGTTGAGTATAATTAATTAAACTTTTTAACCATTCGCTTGCATTTGGGATGCTGAAAGCTATTTTCCTTTGTGTAACGTTGGTACTGAAATCAAACAAAATGTTAAACCACACCTGTCAACAAGTCGTGTTGAATAAATTGTTTTGTTGAATAATAGTTTCAAGTGTCCAGAGAGACATACATAAGTAATATAAATAATAAAAATGACTTTTTTACTAAAATTAAAGTTAAGTTACAACTGTTAATGACGACCAATGTGGCGCGGCGGGCGAATGTCCACCTGTAACGCAGGAGGTTGCGGGTTCGATTCCCGCCTTGGGTAAATGTTTGTACGATCTGCAAATATTTATTCCAGGTGTTCTGGATATTTTCTATGTATAATAAAAAATGCTATGTATGTAATGTATTGTATTAAGTTTAACAGTCATCTAGTACCCATAACACAAGCTTGGAGCTAACCTAGCAACCTACACCCATAGATCTAACAGTCGATCTTCAACCGTTTTGTCAACAATCTTAAGAAGAACACTCGGGACCGTCTGAAAGCGGGCTATCAACACCTCTACAGACGAATGCAAGAGTTCAGTGAAGAGGCAAAATTTATCAGAAAAGGGTATGTTACACCTTTTATTTGAAACAAACAAGGCTTGTCGTAAATTTGTAAGATATATAATTTTCTCAGCGGTTGATGACACAATTAGATGTTCTGCCCAATGCACACAAATAAACATGGAAGTAGGCATCAACCAAATTATGTATTCAACTCTATTACAATGTGCTTATTCATGAGTTTTCCCTGGTATGTTTTCCAAGAATTATTCATACGCCTCTCACTAAAACAACGTTTAATACTAGACTGATAATATTAAAATGCCTAAACAATGACACCAGTGACAGTTTTCTATTAATAAAGGCAAAGGAGCGTTTTCATCACGCTTGGTAGGCGGATTAGTGACCGCGTATTAATGTTACTCAGAATACTAAAGAAAGCACAGTAGTACACGTTCCTAACGAACGTGATCTGCTAGACAATGCATTGTTTTAGGTGATGGTAACCGCTTAACATCAAGTGGGCCATCCACTTCTTCAATCAATAAGTAGAACCGCAAGCGGATGCTGGTAATAAGTAAAAGATTAAATTAAAAATTTATAAACCCCCGGCACGTAACAACACTTCCTACTTTTCAAACAAAAAAAACAAAATCAAAATTGGTTTATCCGTTCGGGAGCTATAATGCTACAGATAGACACACACGCACAGACATATTGTCAACCTTATAACATCCCATCGTTTTTGCGTCGGGGGTTAAAATGAGAAAACATACGGGTAAGGTCACAAATGATTCGAATCAAAGCTTTTTAAAGTTGTTTCAATCAAACGTCCCACAATTTTTTTCCGATTTCTCTTTGCATTTCATTCGAAATTGGTTTGAGCGTTAAAATTGATTGGATTATACCTTTCATCGGGCTGGCTTGGTACGTGATCCCTGTACATGATTGCTCGATTCGAATTTATTTACTAACTGACAATAAAATGCGTTATCTACAAATTCATTGGTTCCGAACAGTGGACGCTGTGACATGAATAAAATATATATTTAGCTTAAAGTTTTCAGTGTGAAAATTGGTTTATTGTCTCGTTAAGCCTCGCTTCAGTATCGATGTGTCGTTTTTATTCAGCAATCCTTTTGATGTGGCTATTGGGACTTTTAATTTAATAATACCTACTAAACAACTCGTGTTTGCTTTGTAGTGTGATACCACATGATAGTTCAAGAATATCCTGGTTTTGATTTGTTTGTATGTACTCCATCATGAATTTTCGGCAATAATTACCGAAAACGTTATTTATTATCGCGTATGGGAAATTGCCAATATATATAAAATTATTATTATATAAGTACCTTCCTAATAACTACGTTAAGGGTTACTATTTTTATAATAATAAAGTCACTGCATTTTAATCCAATTTAGTAAAGTTTTTTAATGTTTTCTATAACTTTTGCTCTGTTTGTTTTTTACTTAACTTTACGTTTGATACTAATAATTCCAAGATGTTTTCATTTTATGTTGCGCAGCGTAATTTCTTAAAACATCTTGGTACTGCAAAAGTTAATAAGGCCAGCTTATTAAAATTCACAAGAGTTATGAGTTCTTTATGTCAAGTTCTTGATTTTTTCACTCTGCGGAACGTAATAGGGTATAAACAACCAAATTCTTAGTACGACATTCTGGCGTTTAATACACGTAGGTACTTTTTATTTGTAAGATAACCCGTAGAATTCGGTTCGGTATCGGTTTGAACACGATGAACAAATATTTCTCAGAAATCTATATTTTCGGATTTTTAGGAGTAAAAAAGCGTTATTTATCTACGGATTTCAATCAAATTTAAAAAGTACACTAAAAATTGCGTTCTTAACAAGAAATTGCGAAAAAAAACATAAATAGAGTAGTGGAAGGGAGAAAAAAAAGGAGGCAAGTTTTCTGTAGCTTATCCTTTTTTATTTTTTTCGGAATAAATATACCTAGGTACCTCTATCAATCAGACTACGCATTTCTTAACCCGTAGATACCTAATTCGACTTTCTACCGAGGAAACGCAAAAAATCGCTAAAACTTTTACCTCTGCTTTGTATAAAAGTCTACATAGTTAAGCGAAGTTTATTGTTCCCACAGAACCACTTAACTTATTATATGAGAGAGCACGGTCTAGTAGATTATTCATTATTGCCAGTGACCGTCATTTTAACGTTGACAACCTCAATTTTTTCTCTCTTACTCACGTGGTATCCCTAGTCACTTAGGCACTCCAGTAGCTAACTTATAGATATTTAAAGGGGTAGCATAGAAACATCGTCTGCTTTCCCATTTTGTTACACCTATAGGTAAACCAAGCCATCATCAGGGTCGGACATCTCTCTAGAGAAATCTCTATTATCCAGACCCCTAAAAGTCCTTGGAGAAAGTACGGCACGCACAATAACTATATCCTAAAAACTCCAATACAACTCACAAATAACATAGTATTTGAATAAGTAAGCAGGAGTCTAAAAAGGGAAACACGATTTTAGACGTTAGTTAGATAGCGATGTTTTAGATAAAATTATTTATTTTAACTAAATTAAAAAAATCCATTTTATGTTATCTCACGAATGTAAGCTGGCCGGTGTGGGGTCAATGACCATACGTTTTACGAATTGCCACCCGGAGTCATTGCAATTGGTCTAGGGCAAACGATTTCATGTGTTCTACTCACTTTAATTTTTATGTTGATGGTGCTGGTGATAATTTTGTGAGAATACATTTAAATGAGGCCACTCCCTACGAAAATTAAAGGAGCGTAGGCGGGTGATTTTTTTTTTATTCACATGTTGTGAAATATTTGAAGACAGGTCTCGAGATAGCCAACGATATGCTAAGGCTTTATGAATTTAATAAATAGTGAATTTGTAAATGAAATGTAATGTCGTGCTACAAAAGTAATAGGAAAAACTAAATAGAGCCTCTTATTTTTTATGAAATTGTTCATAGCTTTAAACTGGGTTGAAAACAATCCTATTTGCTGGTACTTGATTAAATATTAAGAGCAAGACGCGGTGGTTCCTTGAGGCAGTAACCTGTAAATAGCCTCACGTGGAAACCACTTAGGGAGAGAATGGAATGGAGCATTTCACAATTTTCAACTGATATGGTGTTGAGTTTTGTAACAGAATACTGAACGACATTAGTTATAAAGTGTCTGAATATTAAGCTCACGTCTAGCATAATGCCTTACCTAACTTTAATCAAGGTCAAATGAAGAAAATTTCTCTAAAATTTAATTATACTTACTATAGTTCGGTACCCAAACTTGTTTATCTATGAGTATAGTCATAGAAGGTGAAAAACGTAGTTGGTAACTAGGTATTTCTTAAGATTAGCCGATTTACGCTAAAATACAAAACCACCACTCGTTTATGATAACAGGAAAGCTAAGCAAATTCTTATTACGGCAACGCCAAAACAGATTAACGTTTCCTAGGTTTTATTTTATAGCTTTTCGCTTTGTCCGATGTCATAGGTGAAAGCGTGATAAAATATTTTTTTTCGGCCAACAAGGTGCGTCTATAGCCAATATCATTAACTTCTTAGCGGTCCTATTTCTGCAATCCTTGACGTATATTTGGGGCCCAATTCTTGTAAAATTTGAGCATCGAAACCACAGTTTGATTGTCAAAATTGGGATTATCTGAAATGTCAGTTTCAAAAATACCATTATGGAGATTGACAATCGAAACTTCAATTTGATGTTATTTTGTTATGACGCTCTACGCATTAAGACAAACGTATCCTGAAAATTTACAGCTCACTATGACCGTTTAAGCTGTGCGTTGTCTACCAGTCAGTCAGTCAGTGAGGACAAATATTCTTATAATTGGTACAGCTATAATATAGATTTCAAATGCTAAGGACAATTTTCAGAAATGTTTACTTAAGGTTAAACAAGTCGGTACGTTGTCCATACAAACGCTGTAAGTGTTTAATGTCTACTATTTATTAACGTGCGTCCGAAGTTAAGTTTGATACTGAATTATCTTGCCGTTATCTAGGTACGTTACCCTATATGCTACAGTAAAATCAGATTACCTTGAAAGTTACAAGCGTCGAAAGATTTAGTACTAAATCTTGTAACGCTTGTAACTTTCAAGGTAATCTGATTTTATTGTAACTTCGGACGCACGTTAATAAATAGTAGACATTAAACACTTACAGCGTTTGTATGGACAACGTACCGACTTGTTTAACCTTAATTGTAAAAATAATTGTTTGATTGGTTTGTTTTGTCTATAACTCACATAGTTTCGCTTCGCTCTGTACTCATGTAAGACAGCGATAAAATTAAACATGAGCATCCTTGCACGAACAGGCAGATTACGTTTAATTTATATTATTTTATGCTAGTGGAATCGCGCGCGACTTTGCGTCAATCTATTTACATTTAATTTAACCCAACCCAGATAGTTAATAGATTCAGGCGTGGATTTGCGGAAGTCCATTGCAAAAGTATAAAATAGATTAGTAAAAATACATAGTACTATTTCCCCACTTCCATAAGTAAAAGTTCAAAAAAAAATTTAATGTATATGTGCAACTCCTACAGTACCTGCAATAAAATTTATTTTATAATTGGTCTTTGCCTCTGTCTATCAACCAAAATAAATCTAAAAAATAAATGAACGCCCGTTTCATTTTTTTATTTATTCTTAACTTCGAAGTAGTAATGAGGCTTCAGGTCATTATTTCTCAAAGTTCATTCATACCTACCACTACACATACACACATCTATTGTTTGAACACTTAACTAAGTTATAGTCAAATTTATACCCCTTAGCACCAATTGTAAAGATACCGAATCATTGGCTGATTTCGCTAGGACACCCACGACTTTGCCTGAACTAGGAGTTGTTATATTTCTTTGTGCTGCTCAGTGATTCAACAAAAAAAGTTATAAGATTTACTGTTGTAACATGTAGATGTTATGATGTATGTTTTATTTTAAACAGATAGATCGAAAATGATTAATTACAAAAAAGTACATAGTTACATAGTATTATGCCAACTTAATGCTATTGAGCAATATCTTCTACATAACTTTTGTGTATTTTGGAAAAAATATATTATGTAAGTAGCGCATGAGAAAAAAAATGAAAATGATATTTTTTTTTGTATGCTGTAACTTTTTACAGTGATATTGGTTACTGACCGTTAGATTGCAGTGCAGCAGGCAATGGTTTTTATTTTAGTGAATCGATACCGTCAAAGATTAATGCTAAGGGTACTGGTATAACGATACATTAAACACACTCATTAAACAAAACAGTCGAAGCCTAATTCGAGACAGTAAACGCTGGTAATGTTCATGTAATTAACCTCTTACAATTAAGAGTCTAATCACGTTAAGAATAAAGTGGAGATAAGGGAATCGAGAACAAAATCTTTTATATATAACAATAAAGGGTGTTTGTTAAATGGTGGATTAAAAAACCAGGCAGGTGCTTGTACTGTAAAGATATAAAGAAAGAAATCTTTTTATTTACGACCCAAGCACAATTACAATAATTGTTAATATTAAGTATGTATGATGATTAAATTAAAGAGGACTAAAAAAAATAGCTAAACTATGAATCATCTGGGCGGCTTAATATATATGTATACAATTTATTTGTAAATTACGTAAATGAAAAGATAAAACTCGGCAGGTTTTTTTTTTCAAAACAACGCATACCTTAATTTATTTCAAACACAGACACTGCTCTATATTTTTTTTTTTATCTTTCTGGGGTACTCTTTCTATCCACGTCTTTTATCTCTATAGCATTTGTTTCACCAGAGATGGTGAAGGATGCTCTCTCGCCCGATGGATGTTGATAGACGGAAAAGGTACAAAATTGCTCTTCCTGGAAGCTTATATGTGAAGCCTATGCCCAGCTGGGAACTTCTCGGGCTGATGATAGGATGGTGGTTTTGGCATCAAGGAGAAAATATTTATAGCTAACAGAAATGTTGTTAAACAAACGAAGTTTATTTAAATATACCCAATTTGTACCAACTCAAATATGTAAGCGCATTTTACAAATAGCCCTGTTTATAAACTTGAATATCTTTGGCATGAGCTCTGTTTAGACATAGAGAATTTCTCTCCTCGAAGATGCGATTATAATAATAGTCATAATAAATATTTGAAGACAAAACAGCCTACAGCACAAAAGACAGGGTTACTACCATAGACTAAGGTATGTTACTTCGAACTGAGCTCTGAAGGCTATCATAGAAAGGATATAAAAAACTTACCTCGTGTAAACAACTCATTTGTATGAGGTCGCCTGGAGATTTTAGAGCAGAGAGAGTTTCCTAACATAAACGGTATTTTACTCAACTTTGTATTGGAGTTTCCATACAGTAATTTGTCACCAGATTATAGATAGGTAAATCGGGCTTAAAGACGTGTCAGTTTCCTAATAAAGCTAGAAATTGTTGGTGAAACCGAGGTTAAGCCTTTAAAGCAATCAAATTTTCCATAACCCATCCCTATCTAAGCAGGCTTAGTTGGGTTCACTGAAGTGAAGACGGCTCTACCCCACCCTTTGTTGTAAAATATATGGTAGGTACTTGTAACAGGTCATGAACGCACTAACGGTCATAATCTCTCGAGCCCAGAGGTATTATGAGGCAGGGTAACGTAAGGTTACTTGTTAGGACCTCTATACAACGAAACTTCAACCATTTACGTACGAATGAGGCATATTAAGTTTGTAGAAGGTTTTTGAACAAGAAAAGCCATGAAAGGCTCGAAATGCTAATGCTTGGGTGCACTTAAGCTAAGCGTAGTTATACGTAGTGTGGACTAAATGGCCGCTTTTATAGTTCTATGGACTTGATCTGGAGCGAGAAATTCACTTACATTTGTATGAAATTTTATGACGTAAGTTGCTGTGGTAAATAAATTACAACTTTTTGATTTCACAAGGATTTTAATAATTGCTGACTTTTATGCCTCTGGTTTTTTTAAATGTTCTTTAGAATTGGCACAGCTTAAGATTAATACAGTAGGTTCCTTTAATAGGACGAAGTCGGTATAATGGCGGAGTGTACTTAGTTCGTATAATACGACTTAAGCCCGATTTTAATAACTTAAAAGCATCCGTTAGTATTACTTGAATTGGTATTATGTACTAAGAATCGATGCTTGTCGGATAAGGCTTGACTTATGGGTTAATATTACAAGTGGCAGTTTACACTGCAATGAGGTGAGTGTTTATCCGACAGGCAACGAACCGTTGTGCTACTAACGGACGATTGTAGGATATTGGAACTGCAGCAACAGGTACTTTGTTACTGTTTCACAGTCAAGTTGTAGCTATCTAGCATGTCGCACAGTGTATATTATAACGATAATTCGAAATTTCGCCCATCGTTTTCCAGAGTAGACTTGCTAGCCACAAGTGGCTAACGCTAGTGACGAGTTTTTAGGCCGCCTCAATGCCTCCGTAATGTAATGTCACATTTTACATTATTTGTAGGTGATGATATATCAGCTGATATATGCAAAAAAGTAGTTACCGATAGTTAACCAAATGGTGACCTGCGCGGTTATGTTGCTTAACTAGTCAATCAGATACAAATGGCCAAGCAAACTACACAACGAATGCTTTACGGCGCATAACGAATGATGTAAACGCAACGTAAGAGTTTAGCTAAACATGCTACCAGAGGCTGTAGACAAAATTAATTTCATTAACGATACCGCGAGCAGAAAAATCCAAAACACATGAAATTGATATTAATTTGATCGTAACCTGAGCCTGATTAACCCTGCTTATCCAAATGACCATTGCCTACCCTAGTTTATTAGTTAGTTTTTAACAAGACCTAGCTAAGTTATATTTACTGCCAACTACATTTTTGCATGTATGTTTAACTATATGTTGGTAAACCTAACTTGAGCACTACTCAATAAGTTTTGCATAAACTTTCGTACCCTCGACACCCCGAACTATTTCAAGTAGGTACATAGGTATGAACTTCACATGTTATTTATAAAAAATTTACCAAGTTGGTAGTGGCTGACTGTTCATATTCTTTTAGTATTTGTGGACATTTTATACATCATTTAGCCCCAAAACTAAGAAAATCTTATACTTACTATGAAAACCAAATTACTAATAGAATAATTATTATAATTTTTTTGTAAATAGAATATAATATACACCAGATAGAAAAAATATCTGTGCTTATCACACAAATGTTTGTCCTCGTTGGGGATCGAACCTACAACCAGATGGCAGAGCTACTATTAACTGAGCAATGATAACTGTCAAACAAAAAATGTTTATTAATAAGAGAGTATGTGGAAATCACTTTCCGACCACAACAAAACCTTGAGAAAACTTTTAAGAGCCAACCCTTGCCATCAGAGCCTTTTTTGAACACCTGACAATGCCGGCAAATTCTACCCAAGTGGATTGAATATGAATAAAAAATATGTGGAGTCATGAGATTCGGGGTAGGCTGTTTGGAATCTTTTGTTGAACGGTTCTTTTTCAACATATTCAAAATGATTTCAAAGGATTATGGTGTTTACGGACTGCAAAGGAAACTGCGCCAGTTCTTTGAAGTGACTTGGCTACTGGCAGCCAAGACGCATTCTACAGTTTGACGTTGGTATAGAAATGTCTGAAAATGAGATTGACACATGCCATCGAAACGTAAAGTGGTCTGTCAAATATCAACCGCGTACTATATCAACAGTATATGCAAATGCGTAGTATAACTATGTTAAGGTAATATTTCGTGTATGTCATAGCGTATTAGAGTGAAGAGGCGATAGGTTAAGTAACATGATTGTTACTAGTCCAAAATGTAGGTATGTAGTGGCCTTAAGCGACGTCAATGTCACTTAAGTAACGACGTGTATATAATGCAGTGGATTCTGCGTTATCGAATGTGGAAATAGAATCGCTTTAAATCGCATGAACAGTGTCTAAGCCCTAAGTGCTCTATCAAGTGTCACAGATGTTTGATATTTTCGTATTATCTCTCTTATTTTTCATATACTTTTGGTACCTACTTTCCTTGTTATGCCGATGCTCAACAATACCTACACTAACATCACACAGCACACTCCATCTGAAAGACAACAACAACAAAAATTATAATAAGTATACTTATTACTATTATATAAGTATACTTATTATAATTTTTAACAAAACATTTTGCAAAAAATTTAACAAAACATTTGATAACAATATAAAAATTATAATGAGACTTTCTTTATGCGTCAAACAATCAATAAAACAGTTTTCGTACAGAAACCAACTTTTCATCATAAAGTATATAACTTTACCACAAAAACATTATTCTTGGCAAAGTAAGGCATTCTAACTTCTATTTTGCTTGATTACAGTCACTTCTACAGAAACTTGCTTTATTTGGAAGCGAAACAAACATACCTATTTAAGCTTTTGACTCACAAGGCAACAAATTTACATACAACATGCCACGTACTGTGTATAAAAGTTATCAGGAGACAAGTAACGTGGAGATGCACAACAAATGAGTCTATTAATAATACGGTCGCTGACGGCTTGGTAAAATGGCGAAGTTTGGTGCTATCTCTTTTTATTTAGATGAAAGTGACAGTGACAAAAATATTTATAACTGACGCTCTTAAGTGTCACGGAGTAAAAATAAGAGCCTGTTAGCTCTTATTTTTGTAATTTGGTGGCATTGTAACCAACATAACTTACCTGTTGAATGATTACAAGTCCTGTTAAAAAAGAAATAAAACACGTATTTCAACTAACAACGTTGATAGTATTGTACTTTATTCGTATATATGTATCTTTTATCTATCTTTCTATTGGCAACTTGACTAGACTAACCTATATACAAAGCTCCGGCCGATATTCCTGCTAAAACTTGTTGCATAAAAGCTTTGATAGTAATTTCGTCACGTTGCTAAATAACTATCGCCTGGTGATACCTTGGCCTTATCATGCTGTTTTACGATTTTCCCCTGGCAAAGTTTTTTGTTTATTTTACGATGTTGTCGGAAGAAATTTCGTCACTTTGGCTAAACATGCGAGACTTGAGCTGGAAGTTTTAGTTAGAACCATCCCCTTATTCTCTAAGAAGTGATGCCAGATGACATGTGATGTGGTGATGGTGAGATGTGACAAAATATTACAGACTAAGCGCTGCCAATTTCGAGTCTGGATTTTGGAAAATGAGACTAGAGAATGAAATAGCCCAGAATCAGAGGCCCAATTCTTGCAACGAAATATCATCAAATTCAAGTTTCAATCTCCAAATGGTATTCTTCGAAACTGATATTTCAGACAGACCCAATTTCTAGTTTTTATCTCGTCTCAACTCCAAAAAAATACGTGAATTGGGCCTTCAATTTATGTTAAAAGTAATATCACAGTGCTATGATCAAGAAAAACGATTGAATTTCTTCTTCTCTTCCCTAGCTCGCATTGCTGTGTTCCGGTTTTAAAAACTTTAAAACTTTTGGTTTTACAGGTGGTTCAAGGTTCCACTACTCGTAGCTAAAGTGGTCAATGAGTCTATGGCCATCTCTTTTCGTTGACTTAAAAATTACAGTGACAAGTATATTTTATAGAGCCGCTATATAAAGAGTCAGGGAATATAAATAAGGGTTATAATGGTATGTATTGTATGAAAATACAAAGTGTTTTTTTTACGGCTTGCTAAAATATAACAAGCAGATGGCCCTCCTGATGTTGAGTGCTTATTATAATAATGCATTGCCTCGCAGTATACATTCATTGAGAATGTGTTCTGCGATGCACTTCTCTCTGTCCGTCAACCTAAGGCATAGGTACAACTATTAAGAATCTTGTACCTGTAATTTGACCCACGGCCTTTGAATCGGAGCACAGCACGCTGCTTAGCAGTTGAAACTACAGTACTTTTCCAGACGATACTTATAAATACTAATAAACTTAGATAAACCTTAACGTACGCTATCTGTTAAGAATCTTTAACGGCAGAATACATCAACAGCTAAACCCCACGCGGCGAACATTTGTATTTATTTCTTTATTCGTGTATTTATTGCCACTAACCTCCATAAAAATGTTACCAACACACATTTAGTAAGACTAACTGGTCGCACGCGAGACGCATGCCGTGATGATGGTTCGTATTCGCCTTTCCTGCTGTTTATTCGCGGTGAAAATGACGAGCTTTGAGTTCTAATTAATTTATGGTAGGATAGTATTAGGTACTTTATGTGTGTTATGATGTTGGTGCTTGTACAATTTAATAAATCACGCATTTATACATAAGTATGTATAAGTAAGTAGCGCAAGTGTGCTAAACATTTTTAGCGTAAAAGTAATAGTGACATAATTTTCCTTGTGCAAGATGTTAAACATAATTGGCTTCCTAAATGCATTTAGGGGCTCACTAAATACATTTGGTGATCGTTGTGTAAGTGGGCATACAATTATAAATAATAGATTTACATCTTGCCATAGGACACGATTGGCTAGTTTGAGGCTAGACGGCGCTGTGTCAAATTAATGCATTTAAGTACATTTTATTTTACATGAAGCTGTGCAAAGCGCCACAATAAAAGACACTCACCTTTAACTAACAACACGCTCAGTATAATCGTTTGCCGTTTGCTGTGGACAAGACGCAGCATCGAGGTACTTTTCTTTCTGAGGATTACAGCCAACATTTTGTTGTAAGATAAAAACACCATCTTCTAAAATCTGATACCAACAATTACTTGTTTCGAAAGAGGATTTAAAGTATCCGAAAGAAATATCAGGTGGAAGCGTTTAACGACTGTGAGAAATTTATCTTCGCTCTCATAAATCTTTCGTAGCACTGTCTACGACTGCCTCTACGGTGCAGCTTCTAAGGAAAGCCGCACTACGAAGACAACGTTATACCATTGTGTTAATCGATATATTTAACTATTTATGCACAATCTTCTAAAATCTACATTTTAGTGGTAGTAAACCGGCGGCCAAGTAATGTTGCTGTATTTTGGTTTACCCATAACACAAGCTCTGCTTAGCTTGGGGCTAATGCTGTGTGGATTGTCCAGCATTATTATTATTATTAATAAAGATCATAAACAATAAAAATTGTTGTAAATACTTGTGATCCACTGTAATCTTTTAAAAAGCAAAAAAACTTGAGCGTTTTTCAGTGCGTATTTTACAGATCACGTCACATAAAAAATTAAATTCTTCACATAAAACTTGTTTTTAAAATAGTCCTATGTATTCGCTGTGCGGGGTGCTTAATCACGCTCCGTTATTGTTTCACACAATTTAAGTGTTATTGCTATATTTTGAACTGCCGTTTTCGTTAACAACTAAAACTATTATTGGGAAAAGCTTTATCTAAATGGTCCATAAGGTAAAATTATGTGCATAATAAAATATAAATATTGGTAAGTACAATTAACACGCATACTAAGCAAATCTTGTGCTAGGGATAGCTGATTTATTTTTTGTTATTATTGAAGGCCATATTTACCGAATGTTTAAAATACTTTTTGTTCTCATTATGTAGATAAATGTGACTAAGCCATGATAATGTGCCATGATATTGTAAGGCAAAGCGTGTGAGATGTGATCTTCAAATATTAGTTTTAATGTTGTCCGTGGCCCGACCGTGTGGTTAACGTTTTGCTTTCAAAAAAATCTTCGAGTATCAAGATTTTAAGTCATCAAATATTTTTGAAACTTCCGGTACTGACGGTACAATGAAGGCATTGCATAGATGCCATGTGATAATTTATACGAGTTCTATACTTATAAATCTGTGAATATAGTACACTAGTTCGTTCATTAGCACTTATACTTGATACATATAATTAGCTTCAGGTTGCGAAAGCTCATTAGCTATCAGGTTCATTACATTGCAAAACTTTTGCTGAAATTTTAGGGAAACGGGAATAATTAAAAGAGTTTCGGCTTAGCAGTTTCAAAGCTGATTTGGCTCCCATGCGCGATATACGTAATCTATAGGTATATAGATATTCGTTTAAGGTACAGGTAACATCAAAAGTAGATGAGTAAGCATTTGATAGACAATAAAAAAAATATAAACACTTTTTCTTAACAGTTTAAAAACAATGCAACTAAGTGAATCGAACATTAAAAAAATCACTACAAGGCTTAGTGTTTTTTGCCTTTTTTTGCTGATACTATTACGAGTTACTTTAACATTTAATACCTACTCATAGTTCCAATAATACGTGACAAGTGAAGCTATAGGCTTCTATAGTATAAGACTGCTCATTAAGAGTCATCCGAGCTTACACCATTGATTGATCAGATTTTTGGTTGACGACTTATTAGGTATCGATGAAACATGTGTTTTAATTCAAATGTTATATTAGGTAGTGTCAAATTATTGTTTAAATCCAAAGAGAAGTTATTGGTAAGCCGAGGAATAGCCACAAATAAATAAAGTTTTGATTCGATTCATTGCACTTTGCTTAATTGACGTGGCTTTTTTATTTTATTGCAAACTTTTCAGTATTTGAAGTGCTCGAAACTGTACAATGAACGCAGTTCAATTATTTGCTTAACTAGGGGCCCTTACACATGACATGTGTAGTGTCGTCACAAATCGAAAAACGTGTGAATTGGCGACTGGAAAATGAATGAATGCGTTCAAAACTAGCTTTCACAATTTAGCTCATTACGGTGGGTACTTACCTACGTATAATACTGTGGCGTCTGTGCTTCAATTCTGGCAAAATTTAGTTTCGTCAGTCAGTTTGGTAGTACTCCTTCACAGGTAGTATTTTACATCCGATCTGGACGAAATTTCGTAAGGTATTTATAGATTTTTTTGTCGTCGAGGTTTAGAGTAACCCACTGTCTGCCACTGTTTTGCACTGTTTGTTTACTGTTTGTTCAAAATCGATTCAAAAGACGGAGGCGGATAAATATCTTCGGATTAGATGTTTCTTTTTTATTAGAAAGACTTTAAACTAGTATAATAAAAATTAAGTGAAGATTTGACGAGGATCTTGATAAGCAGAGTAGCTCCTCAAAATGTAGTACATTGCTCACTTTGAGATTTCTACTAAAAATAAGTTTATGTTCGCGAGGCCTACTAAAAGTTAATTTCTCAGGCGATATGTTATGTTTCTCTGGATACTGTGAATAGAGCCTAACAATTTAGTTTATTTCAGCAAAAGTTTTATTGATTAAACTCATGGAAAATTTACTGAATTTTACAAATACTGCAGCCATCTGTAACTGGGTGCTATTTCGATAGTTTAAAATATTTGCTTTGTCATTTCAAATAGATAATACTGCAATATGTACAATATAGAACTGAACGTTATCTGCAAGAACTTTTAAAGCCACAATTAGATATTAAAGTCATCTCAGACTACACTAAAGACAATAATGGTTCTTGCACTACTTCCACTGCGTTCACCACCCTGAGGCATACTGGTATTAAGCCTCATGTGCCTGTAATTTCACCGGTACCCACACCCTTCAAACCAGTACACAGCAATGCGCGCATAACTGCTTGGCGACAGATATAGGTGCAGTAGTGGTAGTACTTCTCCGGACGAGCCCTTTTCACACAAAGTTCTACAACTACTAGCTAATGATGAAGGTGAAATAATTTAGACTACATATTGAATTTTGTTTCAATAAATTAAACTGTTTGTTACAGGCAGATCCCTTGTTGATTTTAGGAACATTTACAATCCATAAAACAATCATTTTGATAATCAACATGGTGTTTGCTTACATCAACTGTAATTAGGTCAGCTAAATGACGCTAACATTAAATTTGAGCACAAATATATTCATTAAACTAGCTGACCTGGTGAACTTCGCCTGAACTTTTTTTTATATATAAATCATCCCTGAGTTAGAGGAAAGTCAGAGTCGATCTCTTGGTACCAACTATACCAAGTACCTACTCGAGATGCTTTAAGGATGTCTAAGGGGGGAAGTCAGAGGTATGTCCAGATAGCATATACCAACATTTTGCAGTAGTTAGTATTCCATTCGTGACAGGTTGCCCATCACTGCTTCTAGAATAGGTACTAACTGGTTTTTGCACGATATTTTCCTTCACCGTTTAAGAACACTGACATTACATTTGACGACCGATGTGGCGCGCCGGGCGATTGTCCGCCTGCGACGCAGGAGGTTGCGGGTTCGATTCCCGCTTTGGGATAAATGATTGTACGATCTGCAAATATTTATTCCGGGTATTCTGGGTATTTTATATTTATAATAAAAAATATATATGTATGTAATGTATTGTATTAAGTATATCAATCATCTAGTACCCATAACACAAGCTCTGCTTAGCTTGGGGCTAGATGATGCTGTATGGATTGTCCAGCATTATTATTATTATTATGAGTATGTATATGCGCAAAGTCGTGGTTTAAAATGTCATAAAATAGATTTTAAAACTTATATCTTAAGACCCACTTCACTTTAACGGAGTGTACTTCTAAGATTCCATTGAAATAAGTTTTCCGACTCAGAAACCGATGCATCACTGCCGTCTGCGAAGCTCTATCTATGATGCATCACTCTACTTCGTAGATCTAATTACTTGCTGCATTATAAGCAAGGAATAAAGTTACTTTTGACTATACACGTAAAACATATGATGTGATTTGTATGCGGGATGATCTTCGGGCAAAGAGAACGATCAATTGAGTCCACTTTGCATGAAGGGCTCGACGAAAATCTTCTCCTGCCTTGAAAGTGTAGCCCTACCTGGATGGTGAAGCTATTTTGAGCCTTGCAATGCATGGCCTACTGCTCAATATCTTATTGAAAAAAAGAGTCCCATTAGTGGTGAAAAGAGTTCGGCTAAACTAAATTAAAATTATTTATTTACTGTAAATTTTATTACTTACTTTAAAGATTTTTTTATTATTTTGAAATTGTTTTTATTATCACTGAAAACAGTGCTTTCAATTTTGGCTCGGTTAATTTAACAACCTGTTTAATTTAGTCTTATTTATTTCATCATCATCATTATGACCATTTTATTCATTTAGAATTAAGCTAATACAAATAAATTTATTTGAAATATAACTTTCTTCTATAAGGACTTTACTACCTTTGAACACCACTATATATTTTATCGGCGTGTTTTGTGTCAAATAATAATATTATATTCGGTTGTGTCTTTATACTCTTCTTCTTTTCTTTTCTATGGCATCTGTCTGTCATTCTGCAGACAATTTTGCGAATATCAATTGTTTTTAGTCAAGTAAGTCAAATTCTGTCAAAATGGGCTCTGTCACCCATTTACATAGTTGTATTGTATGTAGCAAAAGCGTAGCTGTCAAAATCGGTTTCATAGGTCTTTTGTACATACTGTATAACATACGTAGCTCGTGAGTTAAACTTGAAGAACGTTTAACTACTGAAAGGATGTTGAAGGATGGCTGCGATTAAACTTGTAAGTACAACGGTTTTGAATCATAAGTACAAGGTGTAATTAACTGCCGCATAAATAAGTAGGTAATTTGTGTGGTGAAAATAATGTATGTTTATTCTGTTTAGATGTTTATGTAATAGTATGTTTAGTACTTAAGTATTTTATCAAATCAGGCTTAACACCAGTATACATCAGGTTGGTGGACGCAGGGTAGTGCATAGTAGAACACGTACAAAACGTGCGTGACCTACAAAGCAATGCAAAAAATTAAGGCGTAGACAATTAGTTTTTGCTTTTTTATACCGTAGCACTTGCTTGCAATTACATTACATTTTGCTAAACTAACTCAAAAGTTTTTTTTTTGAGTCTCCTAAAAAGTCTGCGCTGTCTAGGAGCTGGTTTTTTTTTTTTGTTTTATAAGAGCTGTTGAAACGCTGTAGTACAATTTAATTACTTCATTGCAAATAAAGTTAAGTGTAAGTTAGTATTTAAGGCTACACTAGTCGGTACGTTGTCCATACAAACGCTGTAAGTGTTTAATGTCTACTATTTATTAACGTGCGTCCGAAGTTAAGTTTGATACTGAATTATCTTGCCGTTATCTAGGTACGTTACCCTATATTCTACGGTAAAATCGGATTACCTTGAAAGTTACAAGCGTTACAGGATTTAGTACTAAATCTTTCGACGCTTGTAACTTTCAAGGTAATCTGATTTTTCTGTAGAATATAGGGTAACGTACCTAGATAACGGCAAGATAATTCAGTATCAAACTTAACTTTGGACGTACGTTAATAAATAGTAGACATTAAACACTTACAGCGTTTGTATGGACAACGTACCGACTAGTGTAGCCTTAAGGTTAAGTTAGTAGATATTTTTGTGTACGTTGGCTTTTAGAATGAGCGAGCGAATGTTAAAACGAATGTGTTGACGGGATCTCTTTGGACATGCTGATGCTGACCCTGCCTCAGTCTTTGTTGGCACTCACAACTATTATCAATAAGTCTCTAGACAGTGGCATCTTCCCTGATGCATGGAAAGTGGCAGTTGTGAAACCTATCCCAAAAAACAACCAGCCAGCCTTGCTGGGTGACCTGAGACCAATCAGCCTGCTTCCATGCTTCTCAAAAATTTTGGAAAAAATTGTATGTAATCAGCTGATACGGTACCTTGAGGACTACAAAATCCTTCCCATGTTTCAGTCAGGTTTTCGTAAAGGTCACAGTACTGCTACTGCTCTTCTCGATGTTGTTGATAATCTGCTGGCAGCTCAGGATCAGGGTATGTGTAGTATCTTGGTTTTGCTTGACTTCTCCCGAGCTTTTGATTCCATAAGTATACCTCTCCTTCTGTCAAAACTTGCATTTTATGGATTTGATGCTGGAACACTTCGCTGGTTTTCCAGCTACTTAGATCAAAGGAAGCAGTGTGTGGAACTGAGAATGACAAGTGGTACTACTCTTAAATCAGCTGTCAAGCCAGTACTTAGAGGTGTACCCCAAGGATCAATTCTTGGGCCGATATTATTCATACTATATAGTGCAGATATTACTAAGGATATCACTCATTGTAAATTCCATCTTTATGCTGATGACCTTCAGCTGTATCACTCATTTCTACCTTCTGCCTGCACTGAATCAGTAAATAAAGTTAATCATGATCTGGCTCATATTTACAGTTGGTCTAAACGGAATTCACTGGTACTGAACCCAAAAAAATCTAAATATATTTTGATCGGTACAAAGGTCAATTTGGCCAAGCTTGCTGATGTTCCTGTTAGTATTGAGGTAGATGGAGAGAGTGTTGAACATGTCCATGAAGTAAAAAACCTTGGTCTGAACTTTGATAGGCATCTTAGATTTGAAAACCATGTATCGGAGAGTGTGCGTAATTGTTTTTACCGTCTTAAGCTGCTTTATAAAATACGCCCCTTCTTATCTGAGGAAGTAAGAATCACCTTATGCGAATCTCTTATACTGTCTAGATTGAACTATTGTGACGTGGTGTATGGTTCGTGCCTTTTAAGTAGAACAGATAGGCTTATTCAACGGGTTCAAAACGCCTGCGCAAGATTCTGTTTTAATATTCCTCCTCGTGCACATGTCAGTCCCTATCTTAATGCGTCAAATTTATTAAAGATGAAAGCGCGTAGACATCTTCACCTTGCTACTTTACTTTTTGGTGTCATTGGTGGCAGAGTTCCACTGTATCTTTTTGAAAAGTTAAGGTGGGTACAGGATCACTGTCATTTTGCAAGAAGAGCGTGTACTCATGTGTTTCTTACGCCGAGACACAAGTCTGTTGCTTTTCGAGGGTCTTTTAGGTTCGCAGCGTCTCGCTGCTGGAATGATTTGCCTCCACCAGTCCGTGCTAAGTTGACAGTAAACACTTTCAAATCCACACTCAAGAAGTTTCTTTTAACAGTGCAGAAGGACTCTCGTTAGCAATCCTCGTCTATCGATGCCCGTGCGCGACAAAAACCGAAAGTCGCTAGGTTAGCTATGCCAGTCCATTTCATTTCGTTCCACATTGCCTGCCTGCCACGTCATTTAATTTTCACGTAAGCAACCACAGAGTATAGCCACATTTAACCACATTTAACCACAGATGTAGTATTTATTCTTTTATTGTAACTTTTAATTTTATTTGCAGTACCCAAAATGTCACTTTGCTGTTTATATTTATTATATTATGTTTTTTAATGTTACCTATTATGTACTTACCTTACCTTATTAAACCTTTTAAATGCAGCCTCCTCGCCGAGATCGGCCCAAGAGTTTCCTCTTACCTTGGCCTTGTCTGAAAATCAGCGCTGCCGCATGTCACATTTCATGCGCGTGGGGTAGCATATGCTGAGACAGTGCCAATTTAACCACACGAGACACAGAGCACGACTAATTGGCACAACTTTTTTGTATTTACTCCGTTTTTTGTCATAGTAGGTGTGGGTACATAGGTAGGTTTCTTACTTGTAGGTACCTACCTACCTATTTACCTAGGTACCTACCTACTTTTGGTTTATTTGTGCCTCCTATCTTTCTGTTTACCTACTTTCTCTACGTTTCTCTGTTCTTTGTACTGTTATACCTTTATATGTATGTTATGCTCTGTTTTGTGTGTGTTAAATAAATGTATTTCATTTCATTTCATTTCAAAACGTAAAATGTTAATATATGTAATGTATGTATCAAGATGTCCGTGAAGTCAACAATGGCCCCAGCAGAAGACCAGCGCTACTGTATGGTTACATGTGGTAGCATATGCTGAGCTGTTGGCCTTTTCACCACCACCCTAAAACGATTTTTTTTTGTAATTTTTTTGTGTTATTTTTATTTGTTTTTCTGTTGTTTTTTATACTTTATTTTAAGTTTTGTTATGTGGTGGCTGAATAAATGATTTCTATTCTATTCTATTGGATGCCCTTGACAAACTTTATGCTAAGGTTCCGGTATCGATCGTCATTTTGTACGTACCAGGATGCGTTGACTATTCCCCCGAGTACTTCTAAAGAACATGTATTTATAAATGTTATATTTAACTCTTTAGCATTTCGTTCTAGCTGCCATTATAATTTTACCCAAGATATGGTTCGGGTTGACTTTACTTAAAATATATTTTGCCACCATAAAAAGTATCATTTATTTGTCTCCCATGTGCCCAAGATAGTTCAACGTGATAAGATTTTAGATATACTTTAGGTTATATAATAAGTAAGTGTAACTTATTACGTATGTTAGCAGTAGTTGAGCTCTCAGTGAAAGACTTGTCCAGGGAAGTACTACCACCATGTCTATTTCTGCCGCCAAGCAGCTTACTGTGTTCTAGTTTGAAGAGTGTAGGTGCCGGTGTAATTACAGGCACATACAGGCTTAACACCTGTATACCTCAAGTTGATTGCCGCAAAGCAGTGCATCGTAGAGCACGTTCCTAACAAATGGGAATTGCGAGGCAATGCTTTGTTCCATCTTGTTCCATCAGCAAGTAATATAAACAAAAAGTAAGCTTAAGCATTTTGATTGCTACCGAAAAGTGTAGAAATATGGGCATGTTACCTAAATGTACCAGGGCAGCAGAACCAACAAGGAGAAACCTCAAAATAAGTTTTAAACAAGATCTCAAGTTACCGTTTGTTGTGGTCAAAGGTACCTCTGATTGGAACTTGTATTACTTGCTGGTGTAGGTATTTATATTTTACCGACAAAATGGCGCCAAACAAACATTTACCAAAGAAAATGTTTCAGTACGACTGCAAACAGTTCTCTAATGCGTAGTAAAAGCATTAAAAACTAACCGAAGTGAACATACAATAACAGAGTACCTACGCGGAACAATAGCACACGGTCCCAGGGCTCTTGTGTTATTAGCTTTCCGACTAAGATGTTTTATATGAAAACATTGTTTTCCCTCAAGAAGGTTTTACAATATTGCGCAGAAAACAGATTGCCCGCGCCTGTTTACATTAGTAATGTAAACAGGGTTTTTAAGTTTGATTGTTTTCCGATTTTTAAGCACAGTTGCATGCACCATGATCACGGGTCAAACTAAAATCTATGCTATCGGGCGGGTCTCGATGGTCAGATGGCATTGCTGCAGTAGTTAGCCAGCAATGTAGAAGACTGGCACGGACCCGGAGATAAAGCAGCGAGCAGTGGGTGCATACAGCTAAATAGATAAGCTAGGCTTAGTTTGGAGATAAATCGTGATGTGTAACTTTTCTACCATTGTTTATTGTTTTTTTTTATTTAATATACCGGTGGTCTAGTGGGAGTGACCTCGCCTTCTAATCCTAAGGTTCAAATTCAATCTTGCACCAATGAATTTTTTTATTCGATGAATTTATGTGCACGATACCAGGGCTCTCAAACGGTGAAGAAAAACACCGTAAGGAAACCAGTGGTTTAGTTATAGCTTCACACGTATTGACCATGCTTTTCCCGTGGAATAGGCTGACTAAGCTGTGAGGGTGGAATAAGTGCTGGGCAAGCCTACTTCATCCAAATCCCTGTCCCAGGTACTACAG
Source organism: Electrophaes corylata (assembly GCA_947095575.1). Taxonomy (NCBI): domain Eukaryota; kingdom Metazoa; phylum Arthropoda; class Insecta; order Lepidoptera; family Geometridae; genus Electrophaes; species Electrophaes corylata. The sequence continues at coordinate 6,850,731 of OX352711.1, read as the reverse complement.
CGTCCCGTAAATAGAAGCATGATTGAAAAAGTTGCCTCTGACGCTGTATAAAAAGGATAAAACGGGACCCTATTACTGAAACTCCGCTGTCTGTCTGTCCGTCTGTCACCAGACTGTATCTCATAGCCCGTGATAGTTAGAGAGTTGAAATTTTGACAGATGATATATTTTTGTTGCTGATATAACAACAAATACTAAAAAACAGGAAAAAATTGTATTTAAGGGGGCTCTCATACAACAAACGTTATTTTTTTTGCCGTTTTTAATATAGATATTGGTACGGAACCCTTCGTGCGCGAGTCCGGCTCGTATTTGGCCGGTTTTTTAATTTAGTTTTATATTTGGGAAAATTTAGTCACATCCAGTCTCGTTCAACTCTTGCAGTGATCCTAGAGAGTAGTACACACATAATCAAGAGCAGAATTTCTAAGAGCTCTCGAATTAAACAAACTCCTAATATAGAATTTATGAACAACCCACGTTGGTTCCAAGTGGATATAATTTGTCGTTGAGTCAATTTATCTTGTAAAATTGGCTTTTACTCCGACATAACATTATTGAAATAAGAAAATGATTTTCTAGGTAAGGTTATGATTTATCTCAGTTGAAGTAAAATAAAAACTTTGTCAGTCGCCTCAGTAGCAGTTATTAGTATGATAAACACAGATATTTTTGTGTCTTTTATATTGTATTACATGTATGTAGTAGTGAAAAGGTTCTTTTGTATTTTCGTATAATCCTCACCCCCGTTGTATCCTTACAGGGGTTCGGAAATTCTTTTTTTAGTACACCCCTAAGTACCAACATAAAACTACACTGATAATACAGTCAGTCAGGCAGACAGTCAGAACATAGATTATTATAATTAATTGATATATATAGATTAACAAAACAAAATATTTAAGTAGGTATTCCTTCAGTTATCTGGTTTACATAGTACAAGCTTCGCTTTGTCTAGCGCTAAATGTCATGCTAAATGTACATTAGTACTTATTTACTAGTAGAAACACGTGCGACCTAGTAGTAGCAGTCATTTTTCATAAAAAAACTGGGTTGTAATAAGTACGCTTCTGTTATTATTGAACAGACATAAATGCAGCTGTGAGCAAAATATATTGTAAGTACCATACTGATATATAATAAAACTCAAGAAAGATTTCTTAAAATACAAATAAAACTTTCGCTAGTCAAGTTTATACCCGTCTTTAAATTTAAATGAGCTTCACCTTGCTATCTGGTTATTCACACTAAGCCAGACTGACACGTTTATCGTCTGGACAAATTTATCGGGACACGGTTATCGTGTGTAACATGTGGACATTTGAACTACATTGCAAGACATCGCAGAATGTTCCCTGGTTGCGTGGTGTAACTTGACGGTATAGTAGTTATAGATATTTCTACAGTAAATTATGTACAATATACCACACACACTCACACTCTTTCTTTCATTCGCTTTACAACCAACGCCAAACATTATCTCTTGTTACCGAGGTTCTTTAGAATGTTTTGCGTACATGCATATACATTACTTTCTTAGATTCCACAGCTTTCTTCCAACATACAACTTTGCATAAATACTTATTACGTTTCCTTTAAAACCTACCTAAACTTTTACTGTATGTCATTTTATCGTACTATAGAATTACATACTCTAAGAATATCCGACAAATTTGTCGGCCTATTAAACGTGTTGGTCTAACCTAATGTGAACTCCCCTAACAAGAAGGTAGGAGCTCGTGAACTTTCTGAGACATGAGACTGCAGCAACAATGTTCTATTTACAAGGTTGATTGTGTTACCAAAGACGTGACGCGAAAAGTTCTTAACTTCGGTGGCTTCCTGCTTGAATTGGATCGAAACTTTGCAACATCAATCTAGTCTTTTCCTGTTCAAGTAATAATTCACGAGCTAAAAGGAATTAGAATTGTTGGTTGTGAGATGGCAGGTAAGTGATTTTATTCACGTAAAATATACACTGATAAGTTCTGTTTCTGTCTCTAAGTAGAGTTGCTACGCCTGGTTTGAAATTTGTGCTTTTCTAAAATTACAGACACATAAAGCCTGCAGCCTTACTGATCACCTGGGGCCCAATCCTCGTAACAAAATATCATCAAATTCAAGTTTCATAGTGTCAATTTCCAAATGGTATTCTCCAAAACTGATATTTCAGATATGCCTAAGGTTTCAATCTCGTCTCAACTCCAAAAAAAATACGTAAATTGGGTGTCTGTACGCCTCAAGTTGATGGACGCATAATAATGCTTTGTTATAGGCGTTGGTTACCACGAAACATCAGGTGGGATATCAGCTATATGGACCGGCAATATGTCCTACAAAAATATATACATCTTCTGTGTCTTAGTTGCAGTGGAAGAAATGAGGCACACTAGAAAATTCAAATTCCACAGAAATATTGTAAATACTGAACAAATATTTCAGTGAGCAAATTTTTTAATTATTTTGTTAGTTAGTGCTTACCTGCACATAAGGAAATCACAATAATTTTTCAGTGTCAATGTACAAATACCTACTAAATAAACTCAGCGTTGCATAGTACATTGTAAAGCTAATATCCAAATGAATAATGATCTGGAATGAGGTAAATTTAATCTCGAGTTGTAACAAAAACACTGCGGTCACAATGTTGGGACGAATATTTAAAAACGTAAGCTCTTTAAGTATGCACCGGGTGAGAATGTAACAGGGGACATCGTTGTAACCGCTGCAGTGTGACAGAGTTGCGATAAAACAGTAGCATAAGTTACTACAAAAGGTAATGTCGAGCAAGTCTGGGCGCATATTCATTTTTATCAACATTCACCACTTTTCAATCTATCTTTGAGTATGCTAATCTCTTAAGAGTTAGAATCATGTACATTTATATTTTTTTCCGACAGATCAAAACTGATTCCTGCGATGGCTGAGATACGCAAGCGTGTTTGTGCATTTGACTGTACTTAAATGCACTGTCATGAGAATACCTATCAAACGAACGTCACATTGCAAGCGTTTTTACAAGTTTTCGCTTACCAAATAACGGTTTGCTTTTACCACCCAATATTTCTTACCCATGGTGGTCAAGCATGGAATAGGATCTCTCTCAATCAATCTTCGTGGATGTCTCGTATAGATGGCAGCATTTTCTGAGTTACTAACACTAACACTATCACTGCGTGTCACCAATCTGACTGTCAAGCAAGGTGACTTCGGCAAACCTGTTCCCCAAATCCCAAAAAATGTATGAGGAGAAATTCTAGATGATTCTTCTTAGGACTAACTATGAAATATAGACTAGATACTGAACGATAGTCGTGGTTAGTTTGGAAGTCGATTTTATTCATAAGAGATTGGTAGTACTCGTACTGATTTTTGTTTACTATGGCAAAACTCTAAACCGTGAATTTATACCCAAAAGTCAGTGCTAATTAAACGTTGCCCTGGGCTGCGCAGTCGGCATTGTACATCGACCACGGCTTGTTATATTATTAATCGCGTGCATAATTTATGCAAGTCATGAAAAGTTTGCGGAGAATCTGGTGTTTGTTTATTTGTAGCTAGATGAAGTTTCGGAGTTTGGCGGGTTCTTTTAGCTGGAGTATAATTCATTCACGATGAGGACAATTCGACTTGTATAATGAATATAATTATATTCCAAGTTTCATATTACAAAAAAAAGCAATGCTTATCGACTTAATCACTAGGCACGGTAGATATTCTCTAAGATATCTTAGTACCAAGTGTCTACTCGAGTTTATTTGAGGATGTCTAAGGAGGTAGTCAGAGGTAGGTATGTACGTCCAAATATTACATTTGGTACAAACCCACATTTTGTTATAGTTGGTATTCCATACGTGACAGGTTGCAAACCCATCACCGCTGCTAGAATACTAACTGGTTTCCTCACAATGTTTTCGAATCAGAAGGCGGGGTCACTCCTACTAGATCACCTTGCTCTCTAACATTTCATATTTATTTATGATTGCATCGGTAGTCTAGTATGAGCAACACGGACTTCTAGTCGTGGGTTCAAATATGCGGGCACTAATGGGATTTTACAATCGAAATATTGATGTGCGGAATGCCAGTGTTCTCAAAAACGGTGAAGGAAAACATCATACGTTAACAACTTTGTCAAGTATGGAATACCATTTTTATTCAACTTGCTGATGGAACAAGCAGATGGCCCACCTGATGTTAAGTGGTTACCATCGCCTATAACAAAGTATTTCCTCGTAGGTCACGGTCGTTAGGAACGTGCCCTACGATGCACCGCTTGAAATGAAATTAAATGAAACCGTTTCCAGGTCATTTTATTACGAAAGGTAGATAAGGTTTTATCTTGGAGTTCAATATCACGAGTTCTAGTTTTTGCTTAAATTATTTTTAAATAAAATAGAGCCAATTGAGCTTCAACGTTTCTTGTACTTATAATCAAATTATCTGGCTGGTTTCACCGCAGGGCAAGGACCTTCTCCTTGTAAACAAGCATTCGCCTTTATTTTATTTACCTTACTGTATGAATAAAAGAAGTGCTGAAAAAGGATAAGTCCCGAATACTGAAGTGTACCTTGATATTCGGGACTAAGCAAGGTTTTTAGATAAACAGCGAACTAAAATTGTTTTTAGGGTTCCGTACCCAAAGGGTAAAACGGGACACTATTACTAAGACACAGATGATGTATTTCTGATACCGCTATAACAATAAATACTAAAAAACAAAATAAAATAAATATTTGGGGGGCTCTCAAACAACAAACGTTTTTTTTTGCCGTTTTTATTATAGTTATTGATACGGAAGTCTTCATGCGCGAGTCCGACTCGCACTTGGCTGGTTTTATGTTTTCTAACTCTTAGTACCAAGTACACAAAAATTCTTCGAGGGTATCCAAAGGAGGTAGTCAGTAACAATTCAGTAATTGGTATGTCATAGAAGACAAGCTAGAATACTAACTGGTTTCCTCACAATGTTTTCCTTCGACGATAGCACTGCATTTCGTAGAAAAAACCATTGGTGACCGAACGGATTCGAACCCACGATCTAAGGATCACAAGGTGTCACTCTCTAGTGAGAGTTGTAGTGTAGTAGGCCTAGAGACCATCACTCTGTATAGATATAAAAAAAAATAAAAAAATAGAAATTTAAAAAAAATACTGTTTTAGAAGCAGGGTAGTTTATCTATGTTTCGTATTTGTAACCACAATTCAATAAATTCCATCCGCACCACCTGGATGGCTCGTTTTCCACAACCCCTCGTTTTTTACGGTCCTTTCTACCGCGCATGAGTAAGTTTGTGAAATAAGCTTGCATCTTCGGTATTCCCTCAGAGTTCTAGTATAAAGTAGTAGTAGTAATAGTACCTTTAAGAAAACGGGTTTAAGTAGGTATGAAGACCTTTAAGAAACTGGTTTAACTTTTTCTGAAAGGTCGGCAGCGCATCAGCATCGCTTCTGGTGGTGCAGATAGCCATGGGCAACGGTGATCACTTCCCATCAGGTGGCCCGTCTACTCGTCTGTCTGTAACGGCAGAAAAAATAATGTTATATAATGAGAACATTTTAATTTGTTGCTACTATTATGTTGTAAGTCCACCGGGCTGGCGCTGACACTACCCGTCACTACCAACAAAACATTGTTTAAATTTAAATATACTTTGGAATTCGTTTAATGCTCCTTTGCTTTGGAAGCAACATAGCTTTTTCATTTTAATTGTTTTCGCGTTTTATTTTTATTTCTGTTGCGTAGTTTTGGTGGTACTTTTACAACGTCTTAGCACAAAGTTTGAGCAGTTGAAATAAAATGTGAAAAAAGACTGTTGTCATTGGTTCTTTAAAATTTTGATCATTAAAAGGTTGATGCTCAATTCACGCGTTTTTAGGGTACGGAACCCTAGGGTAAGGTAAGGTAACCGAAAAGGTAACCTGTTACTACGACTCCGCTGTCTGTCTGTCTATCAACAGGCTATATCTCATGAACGGTGATGTTTAGAGAGTTAAAATTTTCCCCGATGATGTATTTTTGTTGCCGCTATAACAAATACAATAGGTACTAAAAAACAGAATAAAATAAATATTTGGGGGCTCTCATACAACAAATGTGATCCCGTTTTTACTAGATACGACTCGCACTTAGCCGGTTTTTTTGGAACTGAGAAAATATTGAAAGTAGAATTTTGTAATGTTAAATGACCTGCTTGAAATGACAGTTTCAAGAAGTACTATTTGTAGATTAACGCGATCGAAACTTCAATTGATGATATTTTATTGTGAGAATTGGTCTCTGTTTATAAACATATGTTCTAATTTCATCCAAAAAGGTCCAGGAGTGGCGTGATTGAGGCATAACATCATAAATATGTAGACAAATTTAAAAACTTTTTAGCTTAAGTAAGCCTAAAGTCAAACGTGAAATAATTTTGTGTTTACTTCCACTACCTACAGAAGAAGGGTCTCCGGGAAACAGTAATCAGCTACAAAGAAGGCAGTTTTACGTAATTGTTTTGTCGCATGATATAGCAATTGGAATTTCCTGCAATTTACTTTACCTGCTTTGTTTCTGCATTAGTTTATTCAACTTTTTGCTGTTCCGTTTTGCATTTTGAACGAATTTCAAGAGTATCGTTTTGGTATTCATTTTATGATTTTATTTTAAGACGTCACTAATAAATTTCTAATACTACGTGTATTAAATAAGCTAACCTGCTTGCCTGTTTTCGCAATATACTCTTAGCTTGACTTGACGACCGATGTGGCGCGGCGGGCGAATGTCCGCCTGCGACGCAGAGGTTGCGGGTTCGATTCCCGCCTTGGGATAAATGTTTGTACGATCTGAAAATATTTATTCCGGGTCTTCTGGGTATTTTCTATGTATAATAAAAAAAAATATCTATGTATGTAATATAATATTGTATTAAGTATATCAGTCATCTAGTACCAATAACACAAGCTCTGCTTAGCTTGGGGCTAGATGATGCTGTGTGGATCGTCCGGCATTATTTATTTATTTATTTAATTATTATTAAGCTTTTATCACCTCGCATGGATGTTGCAATCCCAGCTTAGAGTTGGGAATTGATAAAGGGTGCCTCTGCGCTCAGTCACGTCTTACGACGTCCATGAGGCAGTTGGAGATGGGCAACATCTTCTGAGTACTTAACACCAGTACTGCGGTCACCAATCTGCCTGCCAAGTGTGCTAACCACGGTAAATCCCTCAAATATGGACAATGTCTATGTCCAGCTGTGAACTTATTTAGATGGTTAATAGTAACAGTGATTCATAGATTACCTAGGCCTCTTATGAGTATTTAATGAAAGACTAAAAATATCAGAGTGAGATTTAATCATTAAAATCATCATCTTCCTGCCCTTATACCACGTTAAGTGGGGTCGGTACAACAGGTTTTTTTTCTACTCTCCTCTATCAGCCATTTCTATGTTCACTTTTTTCTTGTTCATAACATCTTTTACACAAATATTAGTTTTAATTTAGATAAGATTGTAAAATATCTTATTCTAGTTGATCAACCAAACAAAACTACAAGTTTATAACTCTCTCCTAAAATCTTCTGTTAATCAGTTTTTGTAAGAATATATACTTTCATTGACCTACTCTTAGGACGTAGAAATGGAAAAGGTTTTAGAAAAACCTAACAAGAACTACGTTTACGTTATTCGATTATGTGTCGATTTATTTCCACAATAACAGGTTTTCTCACTGCACTCCACTCACTTATTCCCCAGCGCACTCTATTCTACACCAGTACATTTCGAATGAACTAAATCTTCACTCCTTAGCTAAGCTTCCGACCTGTTAACAACGGAGAACGTCCTGTGGCGACCGCTATTGTAAAGTCCCGTTATAACCTCTTCAACCGAGCAAAAGAAGCGTCATCTTAAATTAAAAACAAAAAAAGACAGCGTACCGAAATAAAAATGACCTTACTTGTTCTTTTCCTTACGTTCTGGTGGCACTTCCTCTTCTTTGCCGGTTCTTCTAGGCTTGGTCGCGAGGAACTGGCGCTTAAATTCACCTAGATTTAAGACGTTTCAAGATGATCCCTGCGGATATTACTGAATAAATGAGTTTTGACTTTGACTTTTCGAATTAAAAATTCAACACTAAATTATTGTGGATCCAGTGGCAACCTCTGCACTATTGCTGTAGCCAAAATAAAGTCCTCATTGGTGCAGGAGGTCGGGCACTGTAGAAATGATAACAGGTGAGGCATGTCCTATGTAAGGGCTTCGTAGCCATACTGGATTTTGGAATGGTCGATGTTTCTCCATTTTGCTATGTTGCTTCTAGATTGGCAAACTTGAGCCCAGAGCCGGTTAAGGGACTTCCAAATTAGTCATCTCAATTAAACAATACGATCTCAAGAACAATTGACGTAAGAAAACCTACGGCTTTGTCAGCTTAGTTGGCTTACAATTAATGAATGGAAAGACACGTCTTTCCTGTGGATTAGGCCGGCTAAACTACAAGCCTACTACATTTAAAGGCCTGGCCAAGCACTAGAGCGCCTCGTAAATATCGTAAATATTATCGAAAATTTGTTTTTGACACTATAATAATCATCTACAATAGATATAAAGACATATATCCTTTATTTTCGTCTGCAATCTATATTGCATTTACAAAAAAGCGTCAGGAATCAAAGGAAAAGGCGGTTCTTAGTGATATTTACTATCTCAATGAATAAAAGCCATTTTGATATTGACTCATCTTTTATCACCACTGTGGCTATTGCGAGTCAGGCTGTCAGTTACGCTTCAGTTCGGACGCTACATTTTAGAAACCCATATAAATATACATTGTTTATCTAGTTACAATCGAACAAGTCGAGATCTATTGTCGAAATGGATTGTGCAATTTATACACAAATGTTTAAACTCGGATTACGGATTATTTCTTTACAGTGGGCATATGTCCAGTATGCCTATGAATCTTAAATCTTAATCTTAGATTATATATAATCGAAGGTATTTATTTAAATAACATATTTTATAATGCTTATAAACGTATGTGAAAAGTTCATTTTGCACTTTTCATAGTAGTTTGTCTAAAACAGCATAGGTTTAAAAACCGGTTCTATGAAAAAGATTTCCGAAAAAAATATTCTGTTTCACCTGAAAATTTAAAGTCTGTACCCCGAAGTGGTTCAAGCTGTGCGTTGTCTAATATCAGTCAGTCAGTCAGTCAGCAGGACAAAGATTCTTATAATTGGTACAGATGAATATAGGTGATGTACCCGTAATTAGCATGTAAACCACTCCACCAGCTCACAAATGAAATGATAATGCGGGCACACACTCAATCATCTCTCAGCTCGCCACGCTCCACTGTGATGTATTATTTTCGTAGCTCGTTATATCCGAATTCAATGTGTAGAAAAATTACCAAGCATTATTATTACTTTTACAAATAAATATGATTGTAGTTCTTTAGAGACCATGATTTTTATCTTTAGAATGAAAGAATCGGTGTAGATTTAAACAAAAACTGGAACACTATGGTCGAGGCCTTTGGATCTATTTTGAATCCATTACCAAGGCATTCTAGATCTCGGAGGCATCCTGGATCCATCATGGAGACATCGCAGATTCATTACGTAGACGTAGGCATTGCGTAGCATCCGAAATGTCTTCTGGATTCAAATAGGAAAGTTGAAACTCTTCGGCGTCAGTAAAAATTTAATGTACTTATTTTATGCTCATTGCTATCATTCAAAGTATCATAAAAGCATTAACTTGAGATAGAACACAGAAACGCTGCTTGGCGGCAGACAGACTTGGTGTTCTCGCAAAAACCTTTTACAAAGAGCCCTACTTTGATGATATGATGTAAGCTTACTTGGATTACATCAAAAGTTAGTTCTATTTGATATCTTAGGATTACTTAATGCTTTGCGTTCCCGAAATTAAGCTATAATAAGGTTGTTTGGTAAATAAATAAGTAAATAAATCTCCAAAGGTTTATTTCTAACGAATTTCACTAATGGAAGGTCCACGAGCTGAATTATACGAGCACGAAAGTAGAACCCTGAAAGGAGCTAACAAATCAAATTGTTCTAAATGAGTACCTATGTATGTGAGCTGAAAGTTGATTCTGTATAATTTATTATGTTTATCCCAACATTGAGGGCGATCGATGGAGATAACGAGATTATTTACAAAGTTCTTTCAAGTTGGTTTTATTAAGGCCAACTTTGACCTCGGTAAATTGATATGGACAGAGGGACCCAAAAGGAAAGAACATTTAAATCAGCGCTTGTGATGTGACTTTTGTATAGTTGCATGCAGTAAAATGGTTACACCTCATATTATTATTATTATTTTTTTTTTTTTTTGTGGCCTGTGGACAATTTTGCCAATGTCAAGTGGGTGGGTTGAATAAAATTAGTCAAGTCGAGTCGGTAAAAAAAGTAAAGTCGGCTGTCATTGGTTTTGAAGAAAAAGATGGCGTTTTTCTTCAAAACCAAAGGGAAACATTTTCGTTCAAATCAGGATGCCACAAAACACACTTTCATTTCAATGAGCTCCCGTACTAAGTCGGAAAATGCATATATTATCGATGTAATGGTGTTCCTTTTACTTGTTTAGGTACGATAGTTTTTAAATCATTGAAATCGTTCCATTGGTTGCGAAGATATTACACATTTTGTACAAGCCAACCGCGGGGCGGCCGGATAGCTCATGTCAGGGAACCGTGACGTCTCGATTCTCTTTCGCCCGCGCTCGCGCTCTCCACCATTATTTTATTAAAGTTCACTCGATCTGCGCGGGTCGTGTTCTGGTTTAAATTAATTTTTTTTAATAAAACCGCGCGGGTTCGGCGTCTAGCGCTGGGTCATTGTGACATGACGTCACAATATCTCAACGCTAGGCTGTTCGCGCGGTCAGTGAGCCTCGTTCGGTATTTTGCCCATAACCTAGTCAGTTTTGGCCGTAGAAAAAAAATTTTTGCACTTTATGTTTTAGTTTCTCAAGGCCTATAAAACTGCATTCACAGATAAAACTGTGACGGGTCCCCATTGTTCGCACTTGTGCTAAGACCTCAAGTAATGTTTTGTGGCATCTGTCCGTCTTGCGGACAATTTTGCCAATGTCAAGTGGGTTGAATAAATTCTTTTTAGTCAAGTCGAGTCGGTAAAAAAAGTAAAGTCAGCCGTCATCGGTTTTGAAGAAAAAGAGATGGCGTTTTTCTTCAAAACCAAAGGAAAACATTTTCGTTCAAATCAGGATGCCTCATAACACACTTTCATTTCAATTGTTCACACTTGTGCTAAGACCTCAAGTAATGATGGTTAAAATACCACCAAAATTACCCATCAGAACTTAAAATAACACTAGAAAAACAATTAAAATTAAAATACAATGAGCTTCCAACGATGACAGAAAACGAATCTTAACAGGTTAGCTGTCCCGAAGCAAGTTTCGATCTTCTTTGTACACGTCCTCGTAGTAAATAATGACAGCTAACGCTCATGAAGTTTCGTATTAAGTTACGTCATTCTCTTCAAGTATTTTATGATACTTTATGTGTCCTAGTGATTGAAATTAATTATATCGATAATTGCTAATGTTAGATGAGTATGATAAGAAATTAATTATTTACGTTTAATGATAAAATGTACGTTTATGTTCGTAACACTTTAGACATCTGAAAATATCTTTTTGAAAACAATCTTCTGTTATTGAATTGCACCATTCAATTAGGTACCCTTTCGGCCACCAGTTTCCAAACAAGAAAAAAATTTAAAGAAATCAAATCTACGACGGTTCCTCACTTGAGAAAGGTCCTACGATTAGGCTAATTTCCTTTGCTGGCTTCGTTATTGTCTGGACGGCTTGTATTGATGGAAAAATTACCGATCTCCTTGGAATTAATTTTTAAGTGAAATTTATTTTTTGTTTAAGTTCAATAATAAATTGATTGGTAGAATTTGGTTGTAGTATAATTTACTAATGCTACAAATAATATAATTATTAAAAAATATTATCGATAGATCGATTGCATTATCTACATCATTGGCCATGAGGCACATATGCCTCATGGACGTACCAGTGCAATCACCCATGAGGCACATGTGCCTCATCGGACAGCTAACCTGTTAAGAAAGGTTTGCGTTAGGACTGTGCCCTACGACGCACTGCTTTGCGTCCATCGATCTGACCTGTGTCTGTTTTTTTTTATAAAAGACGTAATACAATATTAATGACACATGCCTTTCCAATATACTACTGCCAGTATTTCCAGTTCCGAAAACTACGCATATGATGGTACGTACATTCATGGTTTCCAAATTCCTAACCTAAATTGTAATATTTTCCATACAAGAAACCACGAAGAAACTATTATAATGAAAAAGCCGTGATTTACGCTCTGTTATTATTGGCAAAGTTCGCAGTTTCCTCGCCGCATTACTCGGAACTCAAATGGGGACTGTATTATGCAATTCTTTATTATGTTCGCCGCACTTTATTTCTTCTGAGTTCGCGGGAAGGATATTCTTTCAAGAGTTTTAAATTGCGTCATAAAATACTCTAATTACCAGCAATGTATATTGCTCAACGAAGTGACAACCATATAAATCATAGAATAATAAACATATAAATGGTGGAGACATCATTCAACAAGAAAAAGTCTAACTGGTTCCACTGACTTCAAAACTCCGTTAGCTCTGCCTTCTGTGCTGTAGGTACCGTAGGTGTATGCCTGTACCATAGCCTGTACCGTTTTTCCTCAGTGGGTTTGATCCCCACAGATGATAAACATTTGTGTGATGAACATAGATGTTTATTCTCTATGGTGGAGACATTGAGGTAAGTATTTAATCTATACCAATAGTAAGAATCTTTTTGACTAATTTACTGACGTTTATACAATGCACAAAGTAATCTGATAGTCGTAGGGACGTGAAACTTTCAGGGTATACCTATTTGTTTTGGTGCGTAGAAGTAAACTAAGAAAGAAGTTCTTAAACTCCGGCTCCTAAAGGGGTGCAGCGGAGGTAGATATATGGAAATAGCTTTACGCGAACGAACTCTTTCCGCTTGTAATAAATAAGACAAAGGAATAAGGGCATTGCTTAGCTGTGGGATAAAAAAATTGAACAAAAAAAGAAAAAACCTAATGCTGATGTTAGACAGTCGTTATTTCAGGACTCATCATGAGGGTTCTGTTATAATGAGTGTCGGATTGAAGAGTGCTTGTACTATTTTGTACAACAACACTCATGAATGAGAGAAACTGGTTTATAGATCACACAATCGGTGATTGGGCAGTAAGCTCACACAGCTAGTAGTAGGTAACTCTGCCTTCTGCGCTGTAGGTTGTGGGTTCGAGGCCCACCAAGAACAAACATTTGTACGATGAACATTTCTGAGTTCAAGCTTTGATAGTTTATGGCTAGACGATATTGTGTGTAATATCTACAAATATTTATTATAATTATTTATCTCACTGCGAGCATCTCATGTTTCCGCTGGTTTTTAAACTAGACTATTTCTGTTGTGCCAAAGAAGCCATCAAGAAAAATAGCCACTTTGTAGTTTGTACACCTATGTCCCGTAGCCGTGCAAATACACTACGTGGTGCTTCAAACCCCTCAACGTGTTAGTTTTACAATATTTTCAGTCGTAAAGAAAAGGTATTAAGCTTGAGATTTCATTGTAATCAAATTTATTTGATCACCGCCATTTCGCCTACGACTCTAGGGAAGCAACGTCTCCGACTGCATTTCTCAGCATATCTTAACTTCTCGCTGGTCGGGCATAAAAAGTGCTTCTCTTGAAAGCAAACAAATAACGGGATTTAGAGTTTGCTGAAATGTTTTTCCGAAATACTTAGAAAACTGATGGTATTCGTTCAGTAATATAATGATAGCTTGATTTTTTTTAAGAAACTTGTGTGAATAAGTATAAGCGTTTTACGTAATAGGTACCAATCACGACTGCAATTTTTTTTTATTAATGATTACCTATAATTTTTGCTGAGTTTTATAACCAAGGCGACTGATCAAATAAATTCATTGTGATTGATGTTTAGATTGGATTTGTTTTTGTAATCTTTGGAAGCAACATTTGTTTTTCACTTTAATTGTTTTACTCGTTTTATTTTTAGTTCTGTTGCATAGTTTAAGCCTTAGAAAGAAATATGTTTATTTGCTTCTAAGCCCTATACATTACCATACAAGTTTTAGGACTATTTTAAGTGATCACTTTGATTTCATGTAACAAATTCCTTTTAACTTTGAGTTTGAGTTCTAACTACCTTGTATAATAAATACCACACAGTGTATAAATTTTTTAAACGACTTCATAGATCTTCAGATAAGTTGGTACTAAGATGAAAAATAGAACCTACTTAACAACAACCTTGACTAAATTCAGTTCTGTCAATCGGATTTACCTCTCAAAGTCATGGTTCTGTGAGTGGAGTGTTTTGTAAAATTATTTTTGTTCGTTTAATTTTTGTAGATGTTTATTCATTGAATTGTGAGTAAGCGCTCGGCATCATGGTGAGGTTTAGGTTTGTATTTTAAACGAAATGAATTCAATTTTGCGGATGCCTGTTGAATAAACCTTCAATTAATTTATTGATTTTGGGGAGAGCTCGTGTTCTTTACTGAGAACCATACTAAAACGTTTTTTGTAGTCTGTAAACAATAAAATAGGTTCATTTTACAACTGGAATAACCTCGTAAAGATCTTGGGAAGTCAGTGAATGAAAAAGACTGAAAATCATCTTTCAGGAATTGCATGGGCTATATCCAGCATCCAGCGGTGGACTTCAGGCTGATTGGGTTATCAGAGTTTTACCCCAATCTTATCCAACCAAACCTACTAATTTATCTGTCAATTATCATACCTTGTTAGATTTTAATATTTTTTATATTTCGTTTATAAGTCTAGCAGCGGTGGTCTACTGGTAGTGACCCCGCTTAATGATCCTAAGGTCGTGGGTTCAATTCCAGTTTTTCATTTCAATTTCTGTTTGAAATATGTATATGCGCAATGCCAGTGCTCTCGAACGGTGAAGGAAAACATCGTGAGTATCCTAGTTAGTATTCTAGCAGCGGCGATGGGCTTGCAACCTGTGAGTGCAAAGTGTGAGTTCATATACTACCCTCCTTAGACATCCTCGAAGAATCTCGAGTAGGTGTTTGGTACTAAAAAATCGGAGGGGATACCTTCCGTGCTTGGGAACTAAAGTCATGCGATTTCTTTTCTTTTTTATATTTTTCGTCTATAAGTTTATATTAACTTGCCAATGGACCAAACAGATGGCTTATCTGACTATAAACTAAATAGTGATGACCCATCTGTCTAAGCGGTAACCACCACCTAAAGCAGTCTAGTTCTGCGTTCATCAACCTGAGTCATACAAGCGTAAATTTTTTTTCTAGCATATTTCGTCCCATTGCTGGGCAAAGGCCTCCCCCAAAGACTTCCAGTTTTCTGTTTCCCGAGCCTTCTCCCACAACGTCCTTTTAAAGGCGTCCAGATCGTCTCGCCTATACGCTTTCTCGGGCGTAAAATTTATGAGCCTTTAATTTCACTGGCACCCACACCCTTCAAACCGGAAAACAGCAACGCTACATGGCGGCAGAAATAAGCATGGTGATCGTACTTCCTCGTATAATATCAATTATATATTCTATTCAAACCACATATCCTGTATCGAAATTAATCAATTTTCATAAAGCTATTTGAACTAACTTTGGTATATTTGCCGTGATTTGGTAACTAAATTATGCTACACTATGGTGAAACTATGAAATTAGAATTCATCGTGATCTAGAGCTTATTATTGTAACAACATTATAGTCACAATTTTCTTAATATCTAACTGGTACATTTCAAGTATAGGACGGTGCAATATAACATTACAGGCAAACATATTTCTTACACAAGCTCAAAGTGACGCAACGGGCTATGGAGTAAGCTATGCTGGGAGTTGATAATGCGAGGCAATGCTTTATGAGGTGATTGTTACCGCCTAACATTAGGTGGGCCATCTGCTTGTTCCAGAAGTAAATCAATTAAAAAACTAATGACAATACCATTACAGCATGCTGATGATGACAACTTTTCTGATTGGTCTCTTCATATTTGGCGCAGGTAGTTAATCAATCCTTGTTTCTTTATAATAACATACTTGGTAGAAACTTACTTACTGAATTACTGGCACATGAGGCTTAGCACCTGTATGCCTTAGGTAATGGACGCAATGCATTGTAGGGCTCGTTCTTAACGATCGTGCAAGGCAATGCTTTGTTATAGGCAATGGTAACTACTTAAAATCAGGTGGGCCATCTGCTTGTTCCATTAGCAATCACATAAAAAAAACTTAAAATATATTTTATTTTTCAAATTTTTTTAATCAAGTGGAGTCGGGAAAAAATTAAAGACGGCTGTTGCTGGTTTTGGAGCAAAAATTTAATTTTTCTTCAAAACTATAGTATATCATTTCATATATATAGCTCTACTCACCAAGACAAATATACCTTGAAAATTTCAAGTCTTTACGACTGGTGGTTTAGGCTGTGCGTTGTCTATATGTCAGTCAGTCAGTCAGGACAAAGATCCTTATTACTGGTATAGATTTATTTTCGGAGTCGGCAACACTACTTGGTAGTGAGTAAAAATATAAATATTCACTTAAGTATTCTAATTCAATTTTCAGGCGCTACGTGCATATTTTTAGGGATAAAAATTCATATCAAAGGAGAAACACAAAACGTTTCGTTACTTATGATAGTAGGAGCAGTATCACTTGTGCTTGGTCCAGTTGTTATGGGTACGTAATTAAACATAATTTTTCATATCACAGAACATCTACTTAAAGATAAACAGTATTAAGAGGCCGGCGGAACATTGGACATACCTCTGACTCTCATTAGATTCTGGGGGTTAAAGTCGTAAAGCTATATGAAAACATTTTGTTTATTTCAGTGTTATCTGTGATATATTACATGATGAATGCAAAGCAACTGAGGGACGTTGGTCAGTGGTGCTGAAAGATGTAGATTAGAAAGTTAAATGTAACTTTAAGAGCCTCATTGTTATGAAAATTAAATTTTTCCCTCAGGTATTTTTCTTATTTGTTATTTTAGATATTATGATGATAAAGAACCAGTGAGGTACCTACACATTGTTTAACGATATTGATCGTGGGAAGTTGGAACAGGCTTTTGATGATGATAATTGTGAGACATATCTACCAATAAAAAAATAAAAAAATTAATACCAATGCCTGTGTTCTCGAACGGTGCAAGAAAACACCGCAAGGATTCTAGTTGGTATTTTAGCATCAGCTAGGTTTGCGTATGGATTTCCAACTAATGCAAAATTTGTCCATATGCCAAATATTATGTTTGGACGTACCTGTGATAACACTCCTTAGACATCCTCAAAAAATATTGTGTGGGTACTACTTAGTAGCTATGGTGGTCCCGGCTTATAACATGGAACTTCCATTACCTCCTATGGATATCGTGAGAGCAGCATCTCCTGTGTACTAAACATCGACACTGCGGTCACCAATCCACCTGCTAAATGTGGCAACTATGCCAAACACCCCCAAATCTGCTAGAGATCTATGTTCAGCAGTATAGAGTAATTCAACAGACCATGTGGCCACACGGTCCTGATTACAGAATGGTGGGCTACATGTTTTAAGTATTATCCCAAGATTCAGGCCGGCACGAATTCTGAAATGTAAACCAAACTGCGTCACTAGGTCGGCACTAAATATTTGGTATTGTAGCCAGGCTCCTAGAAATGTGGCCACAAGGTTAAGAGGTCAACATTTAGGCTGATGTCGTGACTACTTGGTACTAAGCGATCTTAGGGGATATCTAGTATCTGGAGAAGTCGTGAGGCCGTTTATTTCTTGTTTTATAACTGTAAACAATACCTTTATTTTACACTAGCAGCTCGTCTCGGCTTCGCACGGGTTTTAGTAAGGTCCCTATTTTTTTTTAAATTATAATATAGCCTATGTCACCTGGGGATAGTGTAGCTTCCCAACGGTGAAAGAATTTTCAAATTGGTTGAGTAGTTTTGGAGCCTATTCAATGCAAACAAACAATTAAATATTTCCTCTTTATAATATTAGCATATAGATATAGACTAGCTAAACGCACGCGACTTTACGCGTAGTTTTTTTTATACAAACTTCAACCCCCGCTGTACCCGTTTAGGAGTTGAATTTCGGGAATTCCTTTCTTAGTACATCTCTACGCACTAAGACAAATATACCTTAAAATTTCAAGTATCTACGACCCACTGGTCAACCACTGGTGACCACAGGTGGTGGCCTTAGCATCTCATAGTTAATATATATTTATTGATATTAAAATACACTTTTGACCACCATGTTCGTTGAAACACTAACTAAAGAATTCAAAGATGATTAAAGACACTTAGAATTCAAAGAGAATCTTAAGACTTCGTCAAAGGCTTACTCAATTATTATTAATGAAAGTGGAAGTAAACTGATTAACTTAAGTGAAAGTGATTAATTAAATATCTAAATTATGAGTTTTCAGCATGATGGAGGGGCGGCTAAGTTTGTTTACCGTGGTTCTATTAGAATGTACCATAGCAATGTGTGTTGTGCTGTGGCAATTACTATTTTCCGTAGTACCATAGATGGTACCAGAAAGGACGTGTTTCCAGGGAGAACGGTTTTGAGCCTTTTCCATCCACCAACTTCCTACAATTTTTGCAATGCCTTTGGCTCATCTTTGATTTATTGTATGCTTCGTGATGCTACCCGCCCTAGACCTTGGTAGAGTACCAGTATTGCATTGTGCCCCCCACCGTGCCGAATTGACCTCACTAACTATTCTTTTACCGCCGCTAAATTACCACTTATCCTGTCACCACATAGTCTAAAGTTAAAAGTAGTAGTAAAAGTCTAAAGTTTACGTAGTAGTCTAAAGTTTACGAATGTAAGTAGGTAAGTATAGACGAATATAAATAATAATATGCAGGTACTTACCTATGTTGGGTCTATGCAATTCTTTTTCTTCTATTCATCCTTCACTTTGCTTTCCTGTTCGTGGTTACAACTTGAGACACTTTATTCCCCAGTTTTTGTCTTTACTTCGGACTATATAGAGCTAGATTCTGCGCTAGATCAGCTTTACTGATCTTGGTTCTTCTACGGATTTTCTCATTTCTGATTCGAATGCGTAGTGAATCTCCCAGCATAGTTTTATCCATAGCCTCTTTATCTAAATACATAATATTTTTATAAGAATGAAAGAAAGAAATTTGTGTATTTAGCCCATCAACGTAAAGAAAAAACTTTACAGCTATTGTAAAAAATCAAAAGCTAGCACAAAAAACTACTTAAAGTTGCGCGGGATCAAATTGGACCCTGTTTCACCAACCTGTAGTAGCATTCGGCTTAGTTTTGAAACGAGGCCGAATGATATCAATGCAACGACTCATTAAAGTAACGATTTGTAGCCTATTTTGAATATGACTAACTAAAGCATGTTAGTGCAGTCAAATTATATTGGGATGATCGAACGTTGCAAACTAGCAGGGAAATGAGCGGTATTGAATTCCACCCGTCCAGGGTTAAATCGATCTCCGGACTCCTCCATTTAGGCCGGAACAACCTCACTTCCCACTATAGGTAATATAGATGTTGCCAGTTATTTAGCGTTGAAATTACTCACTCATCTGGCCATAGCCATTACGGTTTTAACTTACAATACAATACAACTCTTGTCACACCTTGCCTTACGTACATAGAAAACAAAAGTGTACCTAGTATTCCAGCACAAGTGTTTCCATCAAGACCCAACCTCCACGCAGAATTATCTTCAATACCCTACAGGCGCTAACACCGTGCATGCTACTGAGAACGCACGTTGACCGAGTTGGGTTTGCATCGCGTCCGAAGCAAAAGTTGATTTTTGTTCGCTATTGTTGGTAGTTATTAGTGTGCGATAACACTCCAAGCCCCAATTATTGCAAGTGAATTTTAAAATTCACGTAAAATGTTGAACAGTATTGATGAAAAAGGTCGATTTTAATTGGATTCCGGTCACATTTGACAGATTTCGTTGACTACTGGAACTTTACGCGCATGCAATAAGTGTTAATTTATAGCGTAAACATCCAATTTTATTATTGACAGGTTTTTTTAAGTACTGATTTTGTGTCTCGTGATATCAGGAAAGGAAACAACAAAAACACAACTTATCATGAAAAGTACAATAGGCAGTCTTATCACTCAGCAGCAATCTCTTCTTACAGGCACTTTCTATTCCAACTGTAAACATTGCTTTTGTGCCCATTTATCTCATAAGCTTTTAATTTCAGTTAAAAATGCCTAAACGCGTACCCTAATTCTTTCAAACAAAAAGAGTATTTCACGTTTTGTTTTATAAATTGTAATGTTTTTTGCCCATTTAAAACACAACCGAACGAAACATAAGCAAAAATCAACAGTGCTGTTTCGACAAATACTTATTTATTCAAAGCTTTTATCAGATAGAAACTAACGCAGTAATTAAATTTTACACCACCATTTCGCCGCAAATTCTAAAATGGAACAAAACGAAAGCTGATTGCTTTTATATATTTCGAAAACACGAAACTCGTTTATTCGATTAGTTTTTCTACGGATAATAGGTTTTTTATGTTGTACGTTTTGCCTGTACAAAAAGCTTGTCTTTGCTTTTATACCTACTCATGGTATCAAAATGTTAATAAGATTTTTGGGAAACAGATACAAAAACTACCTATTTTCTAAAAAATAATAATTAACTCCTAACGATTTATTTTAAAATTACAATCGAATGCAAAAACTCAGATAAACGTTATGTCAATCAAAGAAATACGTCCGCATAGCACAAATTCTCGAATTGAAGTGGGAGCGCGCTTTTTTTTCGAACGAACTAAAATTCTGGTATAATCGCCTGGCGATTTCCGGCAGCGTTACTGGGCTACCAGTGGCGCGCGGCCAGTGGCGCTCCTTTAGCCGTCTAACAATATATAAATAAAAAAATATTTATGTAATCGGAAATGGAATCAAATACAATATAATCAAATATAATCAGAGATTAGGGTATCCGCGAAACAGCTAAGGTCATCAACATAGTTCTCAAAAGCAGCAAGATGAGGTGGTCATGAGCAACCATAATGCTCGTCAAACCGACAACAGCTGGAGAATAAAGGTTCGTGAATGGCAACCACGAACCGAAAAACGAATTGAAAAAAGGACGCCCTCCTACCCAATGATCCGATGAATAGACTCAAAAATTTATCTTCCTGGAAATTTACTGAAGTGGCATAAGCACATAGCCAATGGAGAGACTGTTGATACAGATGATTAAATTTTGAAATGATTATCTCATGTTGCAAAATGGTAAATCAGTTGGTGTTTAGTTGTAAAATACTCACCATAGATTTCCTTCCTAAAATGGCTCTTGAAACGTGATTATGCAAATGATTATCCTTTTAAAATTTAAAATGCACAAGCTTCGCTGAGTAAAAAGAAACTTAATTAACATGTTAATAGTCGAGACCCGAGCAGGGAAGATTTCATATGAAAATTACTTTATTTTGGTGAAGTGCAAAAAAAAAACGTGCATGAATCTCTATAGAAAAAAATCTGCTTATAGAATAAAACCTGTAACTATTATTTTAGTGTCTACGTAGGTTCTTAAATATTACGTAGGTAGCTTAGTTCTTTTATACAGCCCCTGTTGTAAAAAATATACCTTATGAAGAGCACCATTTAGTTTGCGAGCCGACATAAGCCTCTAGCAACATTCTAAGCTGCTAATATTTCTTCCCAGCAAAGAAAATAAAGACAAAACGAGGGAGGCGGGAGTGAAATGAAATGCACGAATAAACTTCAAACAATACATCAGAATTACAGTAGAAACATGAAGAATTAAATATAAATACCCCCAGGGTCAGAGACTTTGGCGGTACAACGAAGGGAGGTTGTGGTAATTAAATAATTTCGGTAGCAAAAAGCCTCGCGGCTCGTGCACTCTTGAATAAGTTAATATTTCAACGCAACTTATCATGTACCCTTTACGTCAGACTTCATAACCCCTACCATTTCTGGTACCTATGGATTAACCGAGCAGAAATTACTATAAGTTCGTTTGGTCAACTTTGGCCTCGCCACCGCTATAGTTGGGATCATCACTTGCTGATGAAACAAGCAGGCATGTGGTAAACATTTATGTAAAAATCCGCACGTAGGAACATACCCTACGATGTACAGCCTTGTGTCCATAAACCAGTTTTTTTGTATGTGTAAACAAATATCCCCTATTACCTCCAATTAATATCGTAAAAGGCGACTTTAGAAGACTATGAAAAGAAAGCTCACAAGCGCTTGAGTGTTCTAGAAACCTACAAAAACTACTGTATCGCTATCTACAATTTAAAATGTAAACTTTACATGTTTTTTGACATGGGCAATTGGTAAATTCAAGCGAGTATAATAAGAGATAACTTATGGTAACTTGAAATGCCTCTATCTTTGAAATACATGGATGCAAACATAACAAAGATCTCTATCAGCAATAGTCAGTGATGAGAGAAAATTAATGGGCGCCGGCGAACACGCGTGTAACATAGGAGGCATTCGCATTTGTTGCTCAATAATAATGTCACGCTTTCGAGTGACTGATGAACGAGCTAATATTTGTGCCAGTACGATTTACACAAATCATTTTAGCCGATTAGCTTAGGTTGAGCAAATATATATTGTCTGGCATTTTACATCTGAGAACTTACGTGCTTTGTAGGGCACGTTAAGCCGCCACAGTCGTTAAGTTATCACGAAAGTCTTAGTGCGGCAAAACTCTTGTGACCAAAGTTGGACACTCAAAGTCAAAGTCAAAATGCATTTATTTCATGGAATCAAAGATTGTAAGTGATTTAAAGAGATCACTACCTAACAAAGTAAGTAAACGGGCCCGTGAATAAGATTTATTTTTGCGTTTTGTTCAATTATTTACTCATACCCTCATTGGTTAGACCATTAGATGAAGTAGGCTTTCTCAGTTCCAGTACTATCTTCATAACTTATTAATCGGCCTAACCCACAGGAAAGATTTAGAAAAGCACTATCTTTGCGCACAGGCATTTTTAAAATAAAATAATACAGAGTCACACGACCAGATTCGAACCTATTACGACCTCAGTATCAGAAGGCGTGGTTGCTACCACTATATTACTAACTTATGCCTGAAGTCGCTTGCGAGATTAAAACTCGTAGTTGATACAGAAGGCATGTGGGTAGTTACTTAATATTGCACAGAGGATCTGATCTAAAGTCTAAGCGGAAGTATTAGGTATACGCCGGCATTAAGTCTGTTTAAGAGGTAGGGACAAAATGTTGTTGGAATTTGTTTGCTTCGGATTTTCATTTAAGAGGCCAGAAGGTCTACTATTGAAAACGATGAACCAAGTTTCATGCTGTCGTTTGGTGTAACTCTGCGTAATATGACAGGTAGTGGCGACAATATGACTGTGGATTGGGTAACTGAAGCTACGTGTAACTCAAACCAACAATACAAAATTTGTCTGTCGTTTTCAGAGCTGACTTACTAAATAGGAACTGACTACAATGTTTACACTGAAACGAGATATTAAAACATTTTGTATTCTATCAGAATAGACTCACAATAAATAATTCTCAAGCTGGGAGGTTTTTTTATTTAAAATAAGTTTCTTCACAGAATAGATCAATCTTATTATTTAATATACAATATCTATATAAAAACTATCCCTAATTGGACCCTGTTATCATGGAAATGTACATTGGCCCAGGGGTAAATTTAATTAGGTATGTTTTGGTCTTGTTTAAAATTGAGAAAGTTCACCTTTGTAATTGCAAGTGTTTTGTATATATACAGATCATTAGAGCTCTCTCTTGTAGTCTGAACTAATTGTATGATTAGAATAAAACTCGACTCTAATAAGAACAGAAGGTTTTCACGAGTTTATTTAGTAAGTAGAACTAAAATGTTTCTTAAATTATTTTACCAAGGTACCGGTGGTCTAGTGGTAGTGACTTCGCCTTCTGATCCCAAGGTCGTGGGTTCAAATCCGGTCGTGCGCCAATGGGTTTTTATGGTGAAAAACTTATGTGCACAATA
Source organism: Electrophaes corylata (assembly GCA_947095575.1). Lineage (NCBI taxonomy): Eukaryota > Metazoa > Arthropoda > Insecta > Lepidoptera > Geometridae > Electrophaes > Electrophaes corylata. The sequence continues at coordinate 6,826,574 of OX352711.1, read as the reverse complement.
TCATTGCTCTCGAACAATGAAAAAAAAACATCGTGAGAAAACCAGTTAGTATTCTAGCTTGCAACGACGAAATGTGGGTACGTACCAAATGTACAATCTAGACTTACCGCTGACTACTTCCTTAGTCATCTTCGAACAATCTCGGTTAGGTACTTGGTATTTAGAGATCAAAGGGGATATCTACCGTGCTTGGGGATTAAAGTCGTGATGCTTTTTCTTTTTTATTTCAAATTATTATAAGACGAGACGACAGCCTCCATTAATAATGCATCCAAAAAACAGTTCAACGTTCTCGCTCCCTAGCGACCAATCCCCAACGAATTTACCTAAAGTTAGACATTGTAGTTTAATTTTACGAATTCACTTGCCGCAGCCTGTTCTGGCCAAAGTTCGTAATAAATGTAGCTTGTTTTACCTAGACGGTTAGGTTGTGCCCTGGCTTGGTCTGTGTCACTTTAACTTAGCCTGATTGTAGTAATTTTTACCTATTCACGACTAGGTTGCTACGTTTGTGGGTTATAATATAAGTCCCTGATGCTATTGAGTGTTGGGCTGCGCAGAGCGTGCTCACACTGATCTGAAGTTTTTGACAGATGTCTAACTTGTAAAACAAAGTCATTATATATCTGATGACCGGGCTATATAGTCCGGTCAATTTAGACATTCGAAGCTACATAAATTCCCACCAAGCTGAAAATCAGTATGATTGTTTAAAATATGATTAAAAATAAAATTTGAAAGTTCCCCATCTTTCCCCTGTATGAAAAATTTTTTAATCAAGGTCAAAGGTAAAAAAAATAGTTTTTTGCGATTTTCACAAAAACGGTATGTTTTATCATAAAATATTACAGTCAAAAATTGTAGATCATTAAATTATCTACAAAAATGTATTAATACTTTTTTTCTACGAGCCACCGTTTTTGAGATGAACAAGTCACATGAAAAAAAAATGTTGCTTTCAAAAAAACGTTTCGATAATTTTTAGTAGTAGTAGAGCTCTTAGTGAAGGGCTCGTCCGGGGAAGTACTACCACCATGCCTATTTCTGCCGCCAAGCAGCTTGCTGTGTTCCGGCTTGAAGGGTGTGGGTACCGGTGTAATTACAGGTACATGAGGCTTAACACCTGTATGCCTCAGGATGATGGACGCAGAGCAGTGTATTGTGGGTTACGTTCCTAAAAAACGTAACCTTCAAGGCAATGCATTGTTATAGGCGATGGTAACCACTTAACATCAGGTGGCTTATGCTTGTTCCCTCAGCACATTATATAAAAAAAAGAAAAAAATTCATTCAATCTCGAGCATCGCTTGACAATCCCATTACTTCACAGAGTGCAGCTTTCAACTGGCAGTAACTAATATAATATTCTGTGCTAGCTGCCCGCAGATGTCGATAGCTGACTCCGCGCACCTGCCTTATCATCCGACATGAATAAATCAAAGGCAAAGTAAACTTGCTGTGGGAATACAACTGTAAAACAAAGGTCACTTGCTTACCTACTGTCCAATTTAAAAGTTTGTTGCTTGGGTAACGAATATTAATGAAGTAACCTTTGCTGACTCGTGACTTTGTCTACGTTGGTATCTGAATTTTTCATACAAATTTCATTTATTTTTTTTATTTTTTTTATTAATGATAACTAAGCGTTTGGCTGCCATCACACCTGATGGAAAGTGAAGATGCAGCCTAAGGTGGAGCACGCTTAGCCATAATCCACTTGTTCACTCTTGATTTAAAAATTCCGACGTTGTAGTGATCCGGAAACACTGACGGTGGTAGGGAGTTCCACACCTTGGCAGTTCGTACAATAAATGTGGAAGCAAAGAGCTTGGTACGAAAAGATGGAATATCTACCATGAAACCCCTTCATGGTAGATATTCCATCTTTTCGGCACTTATCCGTACGCCTTGAAGTCCGAAGGTAAAAGGGTGATGGGGGAATCAGGTCGTGTAACTCCTGCGCACACTATCCGAAATGTATGGCTATTAGCAAGGTTTCATAAAAATTATTTTGGATAGAAACGAGATATTTACCATGATTTTTGAGTCTGATTGTTCACAAACAGTCTCGTAAGCATCCCGTTTTTATTAAAATATTGATCAACACCATGATAGTTTTCATAGTAATATCTTGAATGTATAGACTTTTCCACTTTTACAGTTTAGATATTTATTTATTTAACCATTGCGTTACAGTCACATAACATTGGTACAGTTTATAATACTTAAAATACTATCCGTGCAAATCAGAAAATGAACAGCTAAGATTTTCAGTTATATGTAGTAGTTATAGTTTATAGTTTTAAGTTTTGTTTTAAATTCGCTTAGAGGAAGCCTTGTGAATGTTAAAGGTAACTTATTATACATATCAAGTTTGAGACAGAGACCTTGTTTATATGTCTTAACAAGTCTAGTTCTTGGTACATGCAGTTTTTCTGTATAGATGTAGTATACTGTATGTACAGATGTACACTGTATGTACAGGTGTATGTACTATTTTAATTTCAGACTTTTATATAAGAGAAAATAGGCTTGAAGACGCGATTATAAATGCATTGAAAGTGCTTCACGACACGAACCGCAATAGTCGAGCCAAATGATTGCAGATGGGGTATCCTGATTGGCTTTATGGACGCATTTACAAAGAAACAGGGTGTTGTTTGTTAGTAACTAGTGAATATTTAATACACCTGTTTGCTTATTTTACATAAATAACAACAAAAAAAATTTATTCAAATGAGCTTGTGACCATTAGTATTGGTGAAAGAGTTCTTAGGCTGCCTGAAGGCCTCCAATTCTATAACGATTCATTTAACGGGTTAGGCATGACGTGAATGCTAGCCTAGCAATCATTAGAGTTGATCAGTAGTATATACGATAGCTCCTTAGCTTACGATAGATACTTTTGTATTAAAAATCTAAAAATACCCATTAACTACATAAATAAAATTAATCTTGCATAATTACATCATAAATAATTGAACTTTAGGTTCAGAAAGGCGACTGTAAGATTTTAACTGATTCACTGATTAACCATATTAGTTATTATGACATCTTCGAATCATCAAAGTCAAAGTCAAAAAGCATTTATTCAGTAAAATCCGCAGAGATCATCTTGAAACGTCATAAACCTAGGTGAAGTCCAGTATAAGTCTATTTTGGCGTATGTGTAGCGTGAACCCAGCTTTAGCCGGTTGAACCAGTTTTGTTTGTAAATGCAGCTGCCTAAAACTATAACAGTTTACTTACTTTTCTGTATTGAATTTTTATTGAGCGCTATTCTATTTGGTTTCATGGTTATTTTACGGTAGTTGCTTATTTCTCTTACGTTGACAGTTGTGTCAGCAGTGACAATCATCATAATACAAGTTGAAAGTTGTTATAAGTTTCGTTTTCTCATATCTTTGGAAGTATCATATTTTTTCATTATAATTGTTTTCCTAGTGTTATATTAGGTTCTATGTGAAATTTGAGTGGTATTTTAACTATAATTACATGTTAGCACACTTTGACGACCGATGTGGCGCGGCGGGCGAATGTCCGCCTGCGACGCAGAGGTTGCGGGTTCGATTCCCGCCTTGGAATAAATGTTTGTACGATCTGCAAATATTTATTCCGGGTGTTCTGGGTATTTTCTATGTATAATAAAAAATATCTATGTATGTAGTGTATTGTATTAAATATATCAGTCATCTAGTACCCATAACACAAGCTCTGCTTAGCTTGGGGCTAGATGATGCTGTGTGGATTGTCCGGCATTATTTATTTATTTATTATTTTATTTACTTATAATAAAATAATTGGATCATAAATTAAAACGAAAATGTTTCCCTGTTTTGAAGATAAACTTTTCCTTCAAAATCAATGGTAGCCGGCTTTACTTTTTTTTACTTGTGACCTTAGATCATTTACTCTCTTGTGACTAGAAACTATTAATTATTAATCCCCTTGATATTGGCGAAATTGTCTGTCAAATGACGAACAGATGCCATAGAGGAGAGAAAAAAAAGAAGAAAGTTATTTTACTGATTATGGGCTCCACAGAGTACTTTTATGTATATTGTGCTCGCTCTGCTCGCGTATACTTTTTATTCTACTTGCTGATAGAACAAGCAGATCTGATGTTAAGGTTTTACCATCACCTATATAACAAAGTATTACCTCGCAGGCCACGTTTACTAGGAAGTTCAATATGCACTGCTCTGCGTCGGTCAATCATGTACCAAGCCTTATGTGACTGTAACTTCACCGGCACTCATACCCTTGAAACCGGTTCATAGCAAGCTGCTTGGCGGCAGAAATATGCATGATGGTAGTACTGTTCTAGACGATCCTTTCACTAAGAGCTCTACTATCACTAAAGTCTACTGAGTTAAAATGGGTTGTAGAGGATAAACCTATCTATTTGATAGATAAAAACTCTAATTACAAATAAACCACCACAAACATAATTATCATTTTTATGTTACCTATCTATTTTCGCTTTTTTTACGAGAGACAACTGGGATCTGCAAACAACTTGTTTATGTAATGACTGAATCCATTACTAACAATTGTTTTCGTCAAAACCAACATCAATACTTGAATGCTGAGCCAGATACATAAACATCTATAATAACAAAAACAGTGCAGTCTGGTTATGAAAGTTTTCCATTAAAGTAGCCAAACTTATTCGTTTCACGAGTGTACCTATATCGTTGAAAGCCCCTTAGCATTTTTCAGACCAAAGCACTCCGCAACTTATAAATGATCGAAGACTTCCCAAAGTAAGGTAATTTTGCAAGAATAATGCTCTCGTAAAACCAACTAGTTGTTGATGGGCCGAACGTCAAACAGACCACCTGAGCGCATTGAAATGTGTATCGCATTATTCTGTGAAGCAACGGTATTAGTTTTGATCAAGGAAATTGATGCCAGTAATCTGTAGTGATAGCAAAGTTATTTTTGGTAGAATGTTTGTTTCGCGATTGGAGTAAAATAACAGATTCTATGATAACCAATAATGAAAGAAGAACAGTATGCTATAAGTAGGCATTTAGTAGTAGAGTACTTAATGATGGACTGGTTACTGCTGAAGAAGTACCATGCCTATTTCTGATGGTGTTCTATTTCATGGTGTTACCCATACCTATTTCTGCCGTCAAACAGTTTGCTGTGTTCCTGTTTGAAGGGTGTGGGTGTCGGTGAAATTACAGGTACATGAGGCTTAACATCTGTACGCCTCAGGTGGACATGGAGCAGTGCATCGTAGGGCACGTTCCTAACCACCTGACCTGCAAGACAATACTTTGTTAGAGGCGATAATAGACCATTTGGCATCGGTGGGCTATCTGTTTGTATTAATTTTTATCCTGCTTATATTGCTTGCTGAAATTTAAGTCTCTACGAAAGGTTTAGGTTTAGTGGTTTTCAATATGTCCGATAGATAGGTGTGCCACAAAAGTTATTTACTATAAAAAAACCGGCCAAGTGCGAGTCAGACTCGCGTACGAAGGGTTCTGTACCATCTATGATAAAAACGGCAAAATAATTACGTGTGTTGTATGAGCGCCCCCATAAATATTTATTTTTTCTTGTTTTTTAGCAACTTTTTTTTCAACAACTAACTATCACGGTTCATGAGATACAGCCTGGTGACAGACCGGATGAGAAAAAAAAAAATTTGTATATTTTGGTCCATCCTAATGCATAATGCCCGTGCATACTTAACTTAACTCACAACCTTAGGATCAGAAGGCGGGGTCATGACCACTAGATCAGAATAAACAACTGTAATAATTGATTCTTTTATTATCTTCTATCTATAACAGTCATTTATGTCAATAAATTGTGTCTATGCTCGGTTTATATCTATTCCTAGTTCATATCCTATAGTAGCACTGCGGATTGCCGTCTGTAGATTCTGACGGACGATGATTCGAAGTGCTACGAGTACTAACGGACGCTAGTAGGTCATAATTCTCATTGAACAGATCTCGATGCTTAACAAAAATATAGTTTATACTGGCGACGGACAAATGACACTTTTTATCGGGGAAAAATATCTAAGTCCCATGGGGAAACGAAGTCCTCACAGATAAAAGGCAAAAGCTAGTACAATAAAGCTAAATTTTTTTAAAAGGTCTTTCGATGAAAAGAGAATCTATTCCTTTCCATTAGTAAAAATCCCTTTCAATGTTAAACGAATGTATTTGTATAATAGGATTAAATCCGTATTCACTTGCTTTGAAGGCAAACGGATTAACTGAGGATTATATTTAGGCTACTGAATATTTTACGAAGTTTCTCTTCGTTATATGTAGCTGAAAACATTGCAAGGCAGTCCGCGGCTTTCAACGTATTGACCATGTGGTTCTTGTGGATTAGGACGGTTAGACTAAAAGGATGGAGGAGCTGGGTAAGCATATTCCAATAAAATATCTTATCTCTGAAATAACACTAAAAGATATATTGGTAGCAAAAGAAGGAAATGAATGGAAAAAAGTCAAAGCCATTGTTTAAAAGTCAAAAGGCAAGAGAATCGTGAAATACAACGCATTTCTTTTTCTTTTTTTTATATTTGCTAATGGAGCAAACAAATTTTCCACCTGATGTTAAGTGGTAGCTATCGCCTATAACAAAGCAATACCTCGTAGCATACGCTCGTTAAGAACGTCCTACGATGCACTGCTCAGCGTTTATAAAACGGAGGCTATAAAAAGTATTTCATGCTTTCATTCAAAAAAACAAGTTCGATTATCACAAAAGCGTTCCTATTTCTGCGCTAAGCAGTGATGCTCGCATTACTGTGTTCAGGTTTGAAGGGTCTGGATGCCTGTGGAATTACAAGCTCACACCAGTATGCCTCAGGTTGGTGGACGCAGGGTAGTGCTTCGTAAGGCACGTTCCTAACGTTTTAGGTCCATATGCTTGTTCCATAATATCAGTAGAATGAAAAACATGAAAACGATGACTTGACACAATTACGCCGACTTGACGACCGATGTCGCGCGGCGGGCAAATGTCCACCTGTGACGCAGGAGGTTGCGGAGGTTTGATTTCCGCCTTGGGATGAATGTTTGTACGATCTCCAAAATTTTATTCCGGGTTTCTGGGTGTTTTCAACGTATTAAAAAATATAATGTAATCCATCATATTAAGTATATCAGTCATCTAGTACCCATAACACAAGCTCTGCTTAGCTTGGTACTAGATGATACTGTGTGGATTGTCCAGCATTGGATGGATCATGGTGTGCTAAGATCAAAGTATGTGATCCAGTTTATTGTAAGCTTATATAATTTTTTATCTCTCAACACATAATCGGAATAAAACTCATAAATAAAATCCAGTCTCTTCTATAAATACCAATCAGCTCAGCGAAAGCTTCATACAGTAACTGTGTAAAATGTAAATTGAAATACGTGGTGATATTTTCGTTTGGATACAGCATGAAAATTTCACGAAAATATGGAAAATGCACCTGCCATGATTCTGATTTAAATGCAAAGCTTTGAAATCGAATCGCGTCGCGTCGATCCGGTCATTTATTGCTACCTTTGTTGAAATATTATAAGCATTTTCTTTTCATGGAATTGTGTAAGTAAAGATAGCGTTTACACTTCGTACAGAGAGGAAAGCATGAAATTTTACATTCGTAACGTAAACATATAGCATCAACATCGGAGTTACACTGAGTTACAAGCAACACTCTGCAAGCCGCACAATGTAATTCAAATGTCATAACAATACGTTTTCGCTACAAATATATTTATGTGTTACCTTTGCTCTTAGATCTAGATAAAAGGATCCATCTCCTCTCATCTTTGGAAGCATCCTTGTTCATTTGTTTTTTCATTTTAGTTTTTTTTATTTTAAGTTTTGATGTGCAATTTCGGTGACATTTTAACAATAATTACTTGAGGTCTTAGCACAAGTGTGAACAGTTGAAATGAAAGTGTGTTATGTAGCATTCTGATTTGAACAAAAATGTTTCCCTTAGGTTTTGAAGAAAAACGCCATCTTTTTCTTCAAAACTTAACTTGACTAAGAACTGACTTGACTTGACTGCTGACTTAATTTTTTTTTACTGACTTGACTTGACTAAGAAGTATTTATTCAATTGTCTGTTGAATGACGAGCAGATGCCATTACGAAGAAAAAAATTATGCGCTCTTGTCCAATACTCCATAAAGAGGCTGTTTTACTCACAGCAAAATGCCTACTAAATTAACATGTAAATTACAAGTTTGTTAATATACTAAATTGAACCATATTTCCCCGAGTGTTATTAATAAACCGCTCATTACATTATTATTTTTAATCAGCGTAATATTACCAACATTCAAAATATCCCGTGGCAAAAACGACTACCATTTATTTAATGGTCTGAATCTGCGTTAATAGAAATGTTTATTACATCACATTGATTAAATGTTAAATACTTATTAATTATGATGAACTATTATGCATTAAGTTTTATAACAATGTAAAAGGTCATTACTTAACTATAGTGTATTAAGTTTTATAACAATGTAATTTGCGGATTGATTATGAACCTTGCAACACAATTAAGTTTTTTTATAGTAACTACTATAAAACTAACTTACCTACTCTATGTGAACTTTTGTGGGAGAATATAAGAGAGATTAAAATTTAATAAAGAATAAACTATTTACAAGGTAACATGACCTATGATGTTATGGATATAACAAAACATATATTATAGTTTAACAGTTGATAAAGTAATGTAACGTGGGGACAGTGGTCACCGTCGAGTCGTTAGTCGGTTCAGTATGCAGAGAGCTTCACTATAGTCGTGGCATGAATAATGATGAGAGAAATCATCTAAAATATCTCGATTCGGTACCAATTCACTTACTCGATAAAAATGATTTAGTTCCGGAAAACAATTTACCTGAGTGCTGTGTAAGTACTTTTCTGACATACACGCAATTTATTATTTTTCAACTTTTATCGCTCGTGCCTATCGGAATATTTTTTTATTTGCGTCAAAAGTAGTTTATCTTTTAATATTTCACACTTTTGGGCATTTTTACACATTAGTTAGCCATTGGGTAAAGGACACATAAGATCAGGCATTCTAAAATCTTTAGGAAGCCGTCAAGGAAATCTGCTCATCAGTAGACATCCTTAGGCTGAAATGCTGATGATAACTTGTCAGATCTGCCTGTCACACACTGTTCATCAATCACCATCCCTCTGACCATGGAGCTATTATCCAGTCGTGGGCAATTATAATTATAATAATAATAATAATAATGCTGGACACTCCACACAGCATCATCTAGCCCCAAGCTAAGCAGAGCTTGTGTTATGGGTACTAGATGACTGATATATTTAATACAATACACTACATACATAGATATTTTTTATTATACATAGAAAATACCCAGAACACCCGGAATAAATATTTGCAGATCGTACAAACATTTATTCCAAGGCGGGAATCGAACCCGCAACCTCCTGCGTTGCAGGCGGACATTCGCCCGCCGCGTCACATCGGTCATTAAGCTCAAATTTGCTGAAATTGGAAATTAGCGTAAGAATGGGATTCAGACTCCAGGATCATGCAAGATGCAAGCTTAAGTGATCATACTGCAAAACGCTTGCTAAAATCGTGTAAGTTAGATTGCTCGTCGTAATCCCCAACACTCAGTCGATTTTGAAAAATCCTTTTCTATTAGAAAACTTCCACTAGCAATCTTCGCGCTTTGCCTTGAAGCAGAACCGGTAGTAGAATAGCGGATCTATAAAGAACGCAAACATAAAATAAACGCTTTTTAAATCGAAAATCCATTTTACGGATTGCGCTTAGTACTAGCTACGAGTAGTAAAAGCTGGAATTGATCAAAAGGAGCTTTTAGATATTTTAGTGTAATATTTTATTAATTTTTTGTTTTTGTTTAATTTTATTGAAACAACAAAACCTTGGTACACTCTGTCTTACATATTTATTAGTAGGTACTTTGGGGTTACGTGAATAAATGTTATCCACAGATTTAACTAGACCATGAAAAAAAAAGAAATTGAATATTTCGTGCAACATCGAACTATTTTATAACAGAGCACCAATGATCTAGGAGCAAAGGCGGGCCCTTCTGATCTTAAAGTCATGGGTTTGAATCCAGTAGTGCACCAATGGTACAAAAATTATAGGTATGTGCATAATGCTCTCAAACAGTGAAGGAAAACATTGTGAGGAAACTCGTGGCTAGTTCCATACGTCCTTGTAATTCTTGCAGGTCAGGCCGACTATGCTGTGAAAATGGAATAGGTTCTGGGCAAGTCTACTCTTCAAAACCCTACCCGAGGCATTATCCCATAAATAGAGACACCTTAGCAAAAGTCGCCTTTGTCGATGTATAAATTATCTACAATAAATGCTAAAAACTTGTACTTACATAAAACAGTATTAAAGGTGAATATTTTCACTCATTTCTTATTTCCACAGGTAGCTTTTCAGAAAGGATTTTTATCGCTACCTGCATGAACAGCCGCAGATAAAAGTCACCATGCTATAAATTCACATTACCAGTTCAAGTACACTCCTATAAGTTTATCAGTGCTGCATTTACACAGCTTAGAGATGCAACGGCTCGTTTAATTTCAGTAGAAATAATATTGAACTACGCTTTAATAAAAGTTCATGTCAGTACGTTCGTTCACGCTGTATTCCAAATTGTTTATTCAAAGTTCAAAAAAAGGACCTTTTTCCTTTAGCTTATATACTGCACAGTACCTACTTTAGAGTAGTATACCTTACACACACCGATTATCTATATAAATAAATAAATCAATTATAAGAACCTTTGTCTTGACACGATGTGCATAATTTGTAAAGTAGGTAGCTAAGTCAGAAATAGCGTGTTTGTGTGCGTGTTTTTTTCGCAATGCCCTGGACATAAATAAATAAATAAATTTACAGTAAAGCAGGAGCATACAGGCTCATTATCAGAGGTCTAGGCTATCCGTTGCCTGTATGTTAGTCGATCAGGATAACCTTTCAATAGTAACTTTTAATAACCTTTTAATGAGTATACTAAGTTTATTTAGATCAAACGTTGCAAGATTGTGAGTGATATAATGTATGTTACATGATCATACTAAGTGCTAATTATCATAACAACGGTAGCGTAAATGTTTTATGGTTTTAGTCAGCTATTTCTCATCAGCTGTACCACACCAGGAGAAGGCAGCGCATAACTCACTGCACCACCCGGAACGCTAACAAATGGTTTGCAATCTAATTGAATTATGTCACCTCACCTGGACAGTACCTAGGTGCCGCCCAGTCTCAATTTGGACTAATTTATAACGTAGGTACCCAGTCGTGACGTGGCCAACTGGTCACAGTTTGCGCGGTGACGGATTAACTTGTTCTATGCGCTTATGAGGTTATTTTCTGAGGTTGGTAACATTTACGATGAAAAGCGTAATCGTTTGCTACTAAAAAATGCTAAAAAACTTGTATTTATCCATCACAACTTACCACTGATCAATTTTAATTACTAAAGAGTTGTGATGTGGAAATAAATACATAATTTTGAGTAATATAACGTGTCTTTATTACATGATTTGGTATTCGGCATTCGGCCGAATAGTACGTATTATTCGGCCGAATACCGAATAGCAAAAAAAGTGGCCGAATAGGCCGAATACCGAATAGTTGCCGAATATTCGTGACATCTCTAGTAGTTACTACTGGAAAATAGGATACATTATTAAAACAGATTAACCTACTTAATAACTATTTGTAAGCTACTTATGGTACCTACCTCACAAGAATAAAAAACTAAAAATAAAAAATTAAAAGTTATTGTTTGTTTTGAAAATTTTAAAGTGGGAATTCTATTTGTATAGATCGTACGGATGGTGCAGTTTAGTTTTATTTTAAAAGCAACGAGATCTGCGGCTGATTGCCGGCCGCATTATGTGTTGAACCAGTAACAATGGTCGTGGGGCACTAACGGGCCAACTAACGTCTATTTCCAACTTTAGCGGTGGCTCTCACACCGCACAGTTTGCTTTAATATTATTTCGTTATGTATTTTGCTTCTATTTATCTATATTTTTTATTTAAAAAGGTATATTTATAATGATGGTGCAATCAGATGGTCCACTTGATGTAAAGTGACCTTTTACTAAGGTGATTACTTTCATCACCACAACGTGTCATTTCACCTAATGTTGTTTAAATATAATTTAATGTATAGTGCGCATTTTCCTAATATATTTTCATAGGTTTTAAATTCTTTATTTGTATAATTTGATCTAAATTATTACTTATGTGGTGTTTGAATAAATAGTTATCTACTTTCTTTATTTTTTTAATACGTTGAATGCGTACTATTTTTATAGGTACCTATTAGGTACTACCTTTTTTTTAAAGGTTGAGTGTGCACTAATTTCATAGGTATTATTTTACTATACGATTAACCTGGTGATAATGACACTCTGGACTCTATGTGACTGACTTTTAAGTACTAAGTTAATTTTTATTGTACATCAGAGTTTTACCAAGCATATTGTGCAGCATTATAGCAGCTAAAGGAATCGGTGTAAAATTATCCTGAACTTTAGCAATGCAACCTTATGATCTCGCATTTTCCTGTAAAGTTAGTTTTAAAGTCGTCCTTGTATCGTACAGCCAGTTATCGGCGTCCCTTCCTGTTTAGAGCCGTTCCAACTTCGCCCGTAAACCGGTTTCTTGTCCTGAATTGGCTTGCTTGCAACACTTTGATTCTGGTAAACTTCAGTATGGTCACTTGAAACTTTACTGATAAATCATGTGATATATGAATGAGGTACTATGCAGCGTATAGTACCGACCAAAATTGCTTTAAATTTTTCCAACTTTCAAAACCAGGTACTGCATGCAGTGAGTAGAGTATTGAAAAAACAGTTACTCCTTTAGAGTAAGTAAAAACCGATTATTGATATAAAAGTTAGTTTTAATTGTACAAAAACATGAGGCCAAAATTAGGGTAATACCACAATTGAGATATACAAACGCAAATTTAGACGAGGCCAAACATGTCGTTGTCAGCGGTAAGCCGCAAACTAAATTACGGATTCGAATGCACAAGATATGTGGGTTTGTGTCACAAAGCTTTGACGTTTCACTAGCAGAGCGCTAATCGTTATATTAATAGTATATGTGGCGATGGGATACAAACTTTAACCAAAGAAGGTTTATGCCAAATATGATGATAATAATGTTTGATGTGCTTTGAGATGATTTGAATATCCAATTTTGGCTCTAAACGCTTTGGCACATAGGTAGTTGTGCCAAATGTAATGAATGGACGACCCCCCCTTCTAACGTCCCCTTCTGTCTGACATCATCAAAGAGATCTTGAGCTCTAGTTACGTGACTAGGTAGGAGTAAGATCAAAGTGAACTGAGGGGATGTCTATCATGCCGGCTGTGTCCCATTCATGTGTGTGCCCATTTCATTTTGATGTCACTGTTCTGGGACATGTAAAGCTAGTTTGATGCTATAACTATGATTAGGATTTTGAGGACTTAGCTTTTGTGAGAAGAAATGTGGTTATTACACTCAGAAGTGATTGCTCAGCATCAGGGTGACTAGCTGTAGGTACCTACCAAATATTTTTCTCGAAAAAAAAGGTTAGCATAAATACTAAGGTATTTTTATTTTCGTGGTTAATGGTCCCTCTATTAACCACAAAAATAAAAATATCTTAATATTCTTCAATAATTTTAGGATTTTAAGTAATTAAGTATTTGTAATAAGACGAGTGACTTTACTGAAATGGACGTATTAAACCTTATGAAATATCGAAGTAGGTACCTATACATTTTATAGTGCAGCATATATTATTGCATTTATATCAATTATAAGAAACTTTGTCCTGACTGACTGACTAATATATAAACAACGCACAGTTTAAACCACTGAACCGATACTTGAAGTTTCAAGGGTATATTTGTCTTGGTACGCAGAGGTCTACTGTACTACTGGACATACCCGTTTATAAGTTTATTTCAGGAATTTCTATTTTAGTACACTTCTACGCACTAAGATGAATATACCATAAAAATTTTAAGTTTCTACGATCAGAGGCGTAAGTTGTTTGTTGTCTATATATATATATAATATTTGTTTTATGCTAGTGGAACAAACATATGACCCACCTAATGTTAAGTGGTAACCATCACCTATAAAAAAGCATTGCCTTGTGGGTCACGCACGTTAGTTATATGCCCTACGATGTACTACCCTGCTTCCACCAACCTGGGGCATACTGGTGCCTCATAAGCCTGTAATTTTTAATATGTCACAGGACAAAATATATTGTTACAATTGATATCGATTTGCTAATATATGGAAGAAAGGTCACTCTGCTTATCGCTTCGCTCATGACAATGTCTACTGTATGTACAACCTGTGGGAAGCGTGGATGCCACCGGCATGCGATCCTAATTAATATGAAGCGCCGCAGATTGTGGTGAGAAGTACCAGAATGCTACAGATTAGGACGCGCTAACTAATTACCCGGTCCATATAACAGTGTTTTTAAGAACAAAACCACATAAGACCTGGGTCCTCGTGTCATGACGCGTCAGACGCCTATCGGTCACATAAACATATACCAATTATAAGATTCTTTGTCCTGACTGGCTTACTATAAATAAATATGACCACCAACACAATTTGTTATGTTCTTGAAACTACCTAGCCGAAAGTTATTTATCAATCTTTTTGTTATCAGACAATTAGCAGGTACCAGGTTGAACATTTAGGCAACGAGCCGTAATACTACCAACGGACGCTCGTAAGATATTGTAACCAGGCAATAGTGACCAGTTTTCTTACAAAGAAACCACGTTGAAATTGGAGTATCCGTTGCGAGTTACGTGGTCACCAACAATGGTGAGATATCTGGAAAGACGGTCTGATACTATTTATGTGACTGGTTGTTTTTGTTGTAGGTTAAAGTTACAAAAATATATAAGATGGGAAGTCGGTGGATGGACAAAGCTAAGTGCCGTTCTTCCTTGGCTTGAAGAAAAACTTAAAAAAAAACCTTGTTTTAGTAATTTGATAAAAATAATGTACACAGTGAAATAATAGACGCATGAGACTTAATATCGGTATGCCTCAGTTTGATGGACGCAGAGTAGTGTATCGTAGGGCACATCTCTAACAAACGTGACCTGCTAGATACTTTGTTATACTTAGGTGACGGTTACCACATAACATCAGGTGCGCCATATGCTTGCGCACCTGATGTAATGTGCTACGGCGTAGCGTCATAGCGTAGCCTACTCGTAGTAACACCAATCCGTAGCAATCAATGGCGTGGAAATGTAACCAAAGTACAAAGTGGGATTTCTAAAAAATAAATTTATGAACTGTTACACCATAACGTAGTATGGTGCGACGTAGCTTAGAAATAGGTACTGATCTGATGACTAAAATCCTTTATTCTTATTAATTCTATAGTAAAATGTAAAAGTGAGCAGTTTTACGTACCAGATGTTTAGTCAACCACCTGATGATGTGAGATTACCTCACCTGATATCGAGCATTATAAAAGTTATGAGTTCCTAAATTATCATTTCCTAAATGCACCGCGAATAACAAACTACAATATTTGCTATGGACGAAAAGAAATTACGGCAAACAGTAATTACACAGTACTACCAATAGTACATGCTATTACTTACTACGGTAAATAAACGGGTTTTTTTGGATACCTAATCAGTGGTTTCAAATTCAAGTGTAACAGTTCTACAGGTCCAGAAACACACTTAGTGTGAACTGCCCTCTTGAATTTCAAAGTAGTCGATTTCGTCCGAATGGGGTTGAGAATATCGATGTGCAAGATTCAAACTTGCAGAGTGCATAACTCGCAAAGCAATGGAACATCTTGAATATTATATGCCTTAGCGAAATCTTTATATGAATATTTTACGATAATCTACAATCATATCAATTGAAAGAAAACTAATTACTTCTAATATAGAAACCTACTAAATAAATTATAGAATAATTTGTTTTTATAGTACGTACCTGCACTTTAAGGATATCGCAAAGATTTTATATTATCCCAAAAATTATTCCTTCGAGTAGGAGTTGATCCTTCCCCTTGATAAGATGATGTGCTAACCAACTGCGCTATCGAGAGCACAATCGATCCCGATGGAATAATCCTTGGAATGTTTTTTTTGAATAAGGTATTTTAGCAACCTTGGCTCCATCTACATGCTGGACGATATACTATCAAAGTCTGTTCGATAATCGAAACTACATTCAGTTGAATCGACGAGAGATCACTCTGCTTTCATAATTAGTTTTTTTAGAATGACTTTTGAAACAATAAAATCTTTAAAATTATCGTATACATATCTAACTTTAAAAATGAATAAACAAGTTGGAGTGAATACTTGGTACCAAGAGATCGGAGGTGCTACCTACCCGTGCCTGTTCACTGCCTACCTGCGGTAACTTCAAATTTATCTGCAATAATTAGTTGGACATAGAACTCCCCCAAAGTTGGGTGGGCTGGCCAATGTCACCACGCTTTGCAGGTGGATTAGTGACTGCTGTGTCCGCGCCTAGTACCCAGCTACTGCTCATATTCTTTTGCGTTTAGACATCCATAGGAGATAATGGAGAAGTCTTATACTAAATCGGGAACACTACAGTAGAGTATTATTACGGGTTCTGGCAGGAAAATTTGATCTTTATTTGTGATTTGTCGATGTTGTAGAAAGACCTGTATTTTCATTGTGTCTGGTATGTGTTTGGGGTTCTGTTATGTATCGTTTCTGCACGATATACCTACGGCTTGTGATTGTTGGAAAGCGACCAGGCGACTGCTATCAACAATCAGCGACAAGAGTATACTACTTTGGGATTAATGACTGCACCAATCCACCTGCCAAGCGTGGTTAGGGTTGATTTCAGCTTTCAACGTTGCTCTTGTCGCTGAGTACCTACCTATAATACTAATAATAATATTACTCTTTTTCATACACCATCTAGTTATTACTACTCTTCTCTAGTTTCATAAATTAAATTCGTTTTTCCGTACCTACACATAAGTTGCAAAGTAGTTGATTTCGTCTTAGGTATCAGTTAACTCTTTTCAAAGAAGTTTATGACCACCGTGAAATAATTCCCACAATTCTTCAAGACTCTTGAAATGTTTCTCTAAGTAATGGTAAAATCGCCAATGGTAGGCCTGTGGCCAGCTGTGGGCTCATTTAGCTTGATGATGATGGTTGAACAACGTGAGAGAAGGTATACAAATTGTCAGTGCCGCTAAAATAGATGCATTGTTGCCGAACAGACGGAGCAAATCTGTATGTGTTCAACTAAACCCATAATTCACAGTTTGCCGATATTTATAGCCTAGTTCCGAGGCTTAACACGTTAGTTGCTAACAACGATAAATCCACTACAAATAAACGTATTTCAATTATTGTTCAATTGTTATTTGGGTGATTTTCGCTGTGATTTTATCAGTTATATTGTCATTGCGATCTCTATTGCTTGTACTTTAAACTTATGATCGTGAGGCTTGACCCGAAAGTTGCGAGTTCTAATAAGTGTAACGGACAGAAATGTAAATTTGTACATACCTACTTAGGTTTTGTGAATTAACCTTGCTGCCACTAGTGTAGTTTGTGTGTCCAACTAAAGTAGGTATCTACCTAATCAACTCCGAGGCTAAATTCTTGTAACGAACTATCGTCAAATCCAAGTTTAGATCGTGTCAATCTTCAAATGGTATGTTTTGAAACTGACATATAAAACAGGTCCAATTTTGACAATCAAACTCTAGTTTTAATCTCTTTCTCAGCTTCAGAAGACCCGTTACTATATTAATCGGTCAGAATCAGCAAAGTTTCATTCGTAGCAAATACGGGACGTATTGAAGTTATTGGAAGCGGGCATTATTAGATTAGAAATTACTAAGCAAGCTACGTTACACACTTTTCCCCATATTGAAAACATGAGTCGTGATTATTCTGGCATTACCTGGTATAAGATGATTCTGGTTTGCTAGCCGGCAAGCCCCGTAAGTGAGCATTATAACACGTCTGAATTTTCGCGAATACCTATTTATTATTTACCACATATTTTCTTACGTGCCGGTTTGCCTTATGCCATAAAAAGCAACATTTCTATACTTCCGAAAAATGTATTCACAAAATATTCATGAGTTATTCCCCTTAATATTTAAGTGGCCACACGTAACCCGCGTCGTTAGAACAGCAAAATGTTGATTTACCGCTCAACTTCGTGAAGGGCGGTAACTTTATTGAAACGAGCTTAGGAAAATCGAAAAAAACACAAACTTTTCCATAAAGAAAAGTGCCTTTTAAAAAACAAAACCCTCTCTCTACCGATACTAGCCTTCATTATGAGCCAATAAGTTAAGATATTTGACAGGTAAGTACTTATTCAAATACTGGGTCAAACTGTAGGTACCTACTACTTTAATTTTACGTGGATTTATTTCTAAATTGTAGGTAGGTACAATAAGCCATTCCATGTAATCATTTAAAGTTAAAAGTAAAGCACCGGTGGTCAAGTGAGAGTGACCATGTTTTTAGGTTCGAATCCGGTCGTCCCGCGCAATAGATTTTATATGCGAATATGTGTGCAAGGACTGTACTTTCAAACAGTGCAGCAAAACATCGTGAAGGAACCAGTTCGTATTCTAGCAGCGGCGATGACTACCCCCATTAGACATCCTTAAATAATTTTAAGTACCGACAAGATTATTCAGGGGTGTCTTGGATGTCAAGGATGTACTACAAAAGATTACCTACCGTGCCTGTTTGTTGCCTGTGGTAAATATAAATTTATCTGCATTAACAATGTTTGGTTTACAATATAGCGCTAGACTTGTTGGTTTTCACTAACTAAACACATTATCGGTCCATTCCTGTTTACTTTATATAATCCATTTAGTCAGCCAGGTAGGTATGTGTGACGTCACGTCATGCTAGATTTCGGCGTAAAATGTTACTGAAAAGGTCACAGATAAGTACTTAAATTGCCTAGACCTACTTTTTAAAGTGATCTTCTAGAATGAGTAAATCACTCTAAAAGTAAATTATAATAGTAGGTACCTACCTAGGTACCTAGGTATAAAACTTAGGTCTAAGAGCTTAGGTATAATAATCACAGTTTAAATGATTAGTACTCGTTATGAAGTAAATCATCTAATCTACCTATGTTCATGGTGCAATTTTTTGTTCTTGGTGGGGATCGAACCTACAACATACCTACAGCATAAAAGGCATAGGTACTATTACAACCGAGCTGTGAGGCCAGACAAATGAATTTGATCTGAAGATGTGTAGTTTAACCCCACGATCTTCAGGATTCAAGTAACGACCTCAAAGAAAAAGAAAGTAATTTAACCTGAGTTAAAATGTCATGGGGGGGTTTTGAATCGTGCCAGAGTTTTATTTCTCTAACCAACCTACAAACTTTGGACACAATTTACAATCATGTAATTTTACAAATTACCTTTCAGTCCGCACTTAGTATTCCATCACAATCA
Source organism: Electrophaes corylata (assembly GCA_947095575.1). Classification (NCBI taxonomy): domain Eukaryota; kingdom Metazoa; phylum Arthropoda; class Insecta; order Lepidoptera; family Geometridae; genus Electrophaes; species Electrophaes corylata. Next base: position 6,807,021 of record OX352711.1, on the reverse strand, counting down.
GGAGTCAGGGATGCTCAAATACTTCATTAGCTCACTTTGCGCCCTTCAACCCCACCTTTACTAAGGCCAATGCAGACTGTAGCACCAGAGATGGAAATAAAAAGCCACTTTCTCTCTAAGTGGGTACCTACTATAGTATTATTTTGTGAAAAGGATCATAATACTTATAGTAAAATAGCAAGTTTAACTCTTGGAAAAAATAAACGAAGTTTCGTGTCATCGTTTTTATCGTTACACTGCAGGGCATACTAGGCACAAACGACTTGACTGTGGAACGACTACCGAGTTGCCCCATAGTTTATTACAAAACGAGACAGTATGAAACTTCGTTTATCGTTTCTAGGAGTAGTAGTTTGGTTAGTGAAAACCAAAGGTCGACAAAAAATCACGTACCTACCTAAGTACCTACCTATTATTATCTAAGTAGGTACCTATCTATTTTACTACCTTCACGCTGCTGTAACAAAAAACCAAATGCTACAATGTGGGTAGGCCTTTACGCTGACACTAATGAGCAGGATTGAAGCCGCTGTGTACCCATCCACCTACCAATCGTTATATGTATAAACCCAAAGGCACAATAACTTTTTCTAAAACGTACTTAGGTACGGGTACAGCGCACCTTAGAACAAACCGTTTCACGAAGTTAGTTTCCATTCAAATTATTTGGTAGTAGGTAGTCAGGCGTACACACCAGGCCTGCTACTATGAGGTCTATGAGATACCCCACAGAACCAACTTATTGTTCGTATCGCTTAGCATTAGGACCGCCCAATGTATAGGTACCTACCTTTAAGTACCTACTAGAGTTAATAATAAAGAAATTTTGATTTGATTTTTTGAATAATAAGTTTTTCTGTAAATTGTTATTTTATGTTATGGTGTGTAATAATAGTACACAGTGGTAAAATTTTAAAAACAGACAAACTCCTCAAATTAAATTCAGGCATTTGTTTGTATGAGTCTAGCTGGACGGTAGGTATCATAAATAATGCACTTACTTAGCTATGTGCAGTACTTAAGGCTTCACTAGTCGGTACGTTGTCCATACAAACGCTGTAAGTGTTTAATGTCTACTATTAAAGTAGACAACAAACAAACTTAACTTCGGACGTACGTTAATAAATTTTATTAACGTACGTCCGAAGTTAAGTTTGATACTGAATTATCTTGCCGTTATCTAGGTACGTTACCCTATATGCTACAGTAAATCGGATTACCTTGAAAGTTACAAGCGTTACAGGATTTAGTACTAAATCTTTCGACGCTTGTAACTTTCAAGGTAATCTGATTTGTTCGTAGCATATAGGGTAACGTACCTAGATAACGGCAAGATAATTCAGTATCAAACTTAACTTCGGACGTACGTTAATAAATAGTAGACATTAAACACTTACAGCGTTAGTATGAACAACGTACCGACTAGTGTAGCCTTAAACGGGTCATTACAGGTATACGTAGTGTACGACCAGTAAATGTATAGCCTGATAGTGTACAACCGTGTAAAATTTATATTTTCACATTTTGTGTTCACATTTTTACCAAAGTATGAATGTAAATGGTAAAGCTGAATTAGGTATAAAATATGAAATATGGTATCGTTTTAGCAGGCCGGATATTATCAATTTGTGCATATTTAGTACCTAACAAAAACTTTGTGGCGTTGGTGATGAGATTTTTTGTATAAAATAAGCAATAATAGTTCGTGTGCGAGATGGCGATCCCATCCCATCCCATACAAGTAGGTAATTACTTACTCATATTTTATTTATATGGCACGTAAAGCATACAAAATGTTTTTATGTACTTATCCAATAATTTATAGTTAAAATTCATCGGCGCCATCTTATCCATTTCAAATAAATAAATAACGCTGGGTTAAATTATCATTATAATTATAATTATTATTAGACATTCTGTTGATTTTGGCAGTTTTATTTAGATACTGCTTTATTGTACTTTAGTTAATTAAAATAACATAAAATAACATAAATCGGATAGCATGTAGGTACATTACATGTACGTAACATAAAAATAGAGCTGTGACGGGGCACAAACTAACATGAATTTGCAAATTAAATGTCAACGTCATAATCATTCAACTGTCTGTCTGACTGAAGAAGAAGAAAAAGCAAAATGCGATCGATGCGAAGCGAAAGTACCTAGGCAATGTTAGGAAAAATTCTTCCCTCATATTGAAATAAATATTTACCAAAGAGTGAGACAAGTAAGGTGACTATAAAATTATAATGCTTCGTTTCGTCTCATTTTAGTATTTAAAAGCTTAGAGTATGAACCTACATTATTTGACTAAAGAAAAGAAAGAATTATCCTACCTTCATAATTTCAAGACGAGTTAATTTGTCTTGTGTGTGTGTGGATGAGTGCTAGGCCTAGGGCCTATTTCTAAGTGAATGGTGTTTATTTAGTATCTACCTAGAGATGTGTGACAGTGATGACCCGGGGGACAACGGTCCCTCGGGGATGGACCTGACTGGGTTTCTCTTCGGGAACATCGACGAAAGCGGTCAGCTCGAAGACGATGGTCTTCTGGATGGTGAATCAAAGCGAATGTTGTCCTCATTGTCGCGACTGGGACTTGGGTCGATGATATCGGAAGTGCTGGAAGAGACAGAGGCGGCGAGAGAAGAAGAGGATAAAGGTTTGTAAAGTATTATAGTACCCAGCAGTGGGTGCGTTTGGGCTGAATCATTTTATAACATTCTGTATGTTTTATAGTAAAATTCTTCATTTTACAATATCTTGTTTCAGATTATTCAGAGAAAAGCCCATCTGCTGTTGATTTCTTTGATATCGATGATGCCGTTGATGATATCAAAGTAAGGAATCATGTTGCAGGCAATCATTATTATACTAGTATAAAAACTCAGTTGCTACAATAATTAGCATGCTTAGAAGGGGGTAGCAGCATCACTTGCATGTAAAATGCTAATACTACTGTCTCCAGCAAATTTACCAGCCAATTGTTAAACCCGTCCGAATAAAGGAAGGCCTATCCAACAGGGAACTTATTAAAGCTGGTGACACTATTAGACTGATGTGTTATATCTTAACATGTGCTTTGCTTTGTGTTAGATAAAATAAAGAAATGCAGGTTGGGTTCTGGTTGGTGAAAATGATCTTTGCTTGTGTGCTAGATGTTGTGATAGCCTAATTTATACAAAGTCATTTTAGTGTGCTATGTGTTGGGTACTTAGATAATTATCATTTGTTGAAAGAGATACAGTAGTCTAGTTGTATTATTTGCAGAATATGTTTGTGCAACTGCACAATGCATTATTATCTGCAATTTTAAAACCTCACTAAATTTAACCCAGTGAGGTGATTGTGTATCTATTTTATTTATGTATCTTTAGTGTGTCTATTTTATAGACACTTTCAACTGGATTCTGACTGTAAAAATAAATATGCAATCACCCCGCGGGTCAATCACATGCATCAACACAAATCCAAACATTGTATAGATGGGCTATAATGTTGTTTATTTATGTTGTATGAATATTGTCTAGAAAATTTTAGTATACATATGAGGGACTAGATGCACTCTACGTGTATGTGTTTTTTATGCTAATGCTGGTGGAGCACATATATGCCTATCTGATATTAAGTTGTAACCATCACTTATAACAAAGCATTACCTTGTAGGTCATGCACGTTAGGTACATGCCCTACAAGACACTTCCCTGCGTTCACCAAACTGAGGCATACTGGTGTTAAACCTCATGTGCCTGTAATTTCCCTGGCACCCACACCCTTCAAACCGGAACACAGAATCACTGCTTGGCAGCAGAAATAGGTACGGTGGTAGTACTTCCTCAGACTAGCCCTTTTATAAAAGGCTCTATACTAATATTATTGGAGTGAGTTTTGAGATGTTTTAATGTTATGCTGTATCTCGTAGCTCTATTATATTTGCATTATATGTTTTATTGTGGCAGTTTTTGGGTGTTTTGAAGATAATAATTCATATATTCTTGTGGTTACAGAACTTTATTTCTCAAAAAAAAATTTAGAATTACATTTAATGAGAAATGTTAGCTATTATTGTTTTCTTTTAACTAACACTTTCCTATTAAATAATAGTTTTTGCTAATAAATTTGTTGTAAGAGTGATGTTCTTGATGTTGATTTAACATTGTTTCTGCATGATTTGAATACACGGAGAACCTATACACATGATAATTTTTCGACGAGCTGTAAACGCGCGTTGCTCCAAGTGGAACTCGATGCAAACACGATACCCTCGTAACCTGATACTTCTGCAGAGTGAATCTCAAGCCGCGCGATAAGCATCTACCTTGATACCAAAACTTGATCACAAAGCATTGAAAACTCATCGTGTGAATAGGCTCTATATGCCTACTTTTTTTTGAATGCAAGAATAATTGAAAACTATTCACTGTGTTGTCTACATGTTTTGTGTTAACCAATAGGAGGTAGATGTAACTAATGAGGAAGCACAATTGGAAAAGGTGGCGGATGGGCAAGTTAAAAAAGAGGATCCATTAGGAGATTGTCCACAGACTGAAGAGGTTGTGACTAGTTGGAGCGGAGATGATGTGTTCGAACAGACAGTGCAAAATGATGATGGGTATGAAGGAGATATGGAGGGAGATGGGGAACTTATGCCACCACCTGCTGCCATACCGTGAGTGTGTTTCTTTTATTAGATAGTTTTTATTTTGTTTATTTTATTGACAGCCATCACAGCTCAGTTCGTAGTAGCCCTGTTTTGTGCGCTGTAGGTGGTGGGTTCGATTCTCACTGAGAATAAGCTATAGGTAATGAGTTTGTTCTATGTCTGGGTATTATGATCTATTCTAAGTATGTATTTACAAAAAAAATGTATTTATACCTAAGTTTTCTATCAATCATCTTGTTCCCATAGCTATAATTAGTTTGGGGCTAGGTTGTTGTGTAAAAATGCCCTCAAATATTTATTTATTTTATTTATTCATCGAAGGAGCATTAGTTTATACATTCCATAGTAAAACTTGTGACGGAAGATGGATATCAGCAATTTCAGAATGGCGACCCATATACGCTTATGTCCACTAGGCAGATAAATGATGGTTAGATAATATTGCAAAATTGGTTAGGCAGCAATTTGAGCAAGGCCGGTACAGTACTGGAGAGAGAATGGGGTATGAAGGAAGACTATTTGCAGCAATAATAATAATAATAGTGCTGGACAATCCACACAGCATCATCTAGCCCCAAGCTACATTACATGTATAGATATTTTTTATTATAAAATAGAAAATACTCAGAACACCCGGAATAAATATTTGTAGATTGTACAAACATTTTTCCCAAGGCGGGAATCGAACCCGCAACCTCCTGTGTCGCAGGCGGACATTCGCCCGCTGCCACATCGATCGTCAATGGGTGCAGAGTCTAAATATATAGAGAACTAGTCCGATGTGGCTTAGACTGCATAAAGATTGTGATTGTTCACAGACTTCAGAAATCAGAGAAGGGAGACAAAGGGCTTAGAAGGCTCGACACGCCCTTAGCGGCCATGCTGCCATCGAAGTACGCCAATGTTGATGTGACTGAGCTGTTTCCCGATTTTAGACCTGATAAGGTAAATTATTGATTCAGGCGTGACTTTGCGGAAGTACATTGTAACATATGAAATAGGCAAGTAATTTATAAATTTATAATCGACTATGGAAATTCCAGGAGTACACCCCGTATTTATTCATCTGTTTACTATTTTACTGATAAGGTAAGTTTATTCTTCGGCTTACGATTCTACGACTTCGTCCGCGTAAAGTTATTTTCATACAAACTTCAACCCCCGCTGTACCCGTTTAGGGATCGAACTTAGGGGAATTCCTTTGTTAGTACGCATCTAGACGAATATACCCTGAAAGTGACAGGTCTCTACAACCAGTTGTTATTGCTGTGTGTTATCTATTTGTCATTCAGTTAATCAGGACAGATTCTTATGATTCGTATTATCGTTCGTAGATTTATTTATTCGTGCTAGGCCCTCTATATAGAGTTAAATCTAAACCTCAAATCAAACATTATAAAAATGTATATTGGTATTCTAAAGTTTTTTTTCTTCAGGTCCTACTCTTCTCTCGGTTATTTGGACCGGGCAAGTTATCCAGCCTTCCTCAGATATGGCGTGGCGTGAAGAAGCGTAGACGACGCAAGCGCAGTGGTAGCACTGGCAGTGATACCCCCCCTCTCTCCTCTGAGAACCAGGAGGTGCAATATGCGAGTGATGATGAGGATAAATTGCTGAGGTAATTTCAAGTCGATTTGAAAATATATTCACATATGAATGAGGTTAGACGATCGGGAGAATTATAACACACGTACATGAGACTTATCTAATATGCCTGTTATATCATATTGGACCAGTTATTTCCCTCATGATGTTTTTCTTGGGTTATTCGCGATGAGGTGTAAAAAAACCTATGATACTATATAATTCCCTGCAGTAGGGCTTATAAAGACACCAGTGTGTCTCAGGTTGGTGGACGCAAAGCAGTACGATGTAGATCACGTTCCTGTGCGACAAAGTGTGATGCATGATGCTATCTAATGAAACAGGAGATCCTTGTTCAATCAGTAAGTTTTATAAAAAAATAAAACATATAACAATTATATTGTTTTAATCAGACCAATGGAGGAAAACCAGCAAACCACATCTGACAACTTTTCATCAAACACCGGGGATAAATCTCAGCGGCCTGCGCCAGCGCATTGGCGTTTCGGACCAGCCCAAGTCTGGTACGATATGCTCAACGTACCTGAATCTGGGGAGGGTTTCGATTATGGATTCAAATGCAAGGTATTAAAACACCTTTATCGTTACTCAAAATACCTATTGTATATAACCGAGTAAATAATGAAACGGCTCTTAAAACTTACTAACGAAGTTAAAATTTGCTTATCAACCTCTCATTCGCACATTATTTTTGTCAATAGGTGAGAGGTAACGTTTCATTATTTAAATAATATTTAATAATTAATAGCGTATTATGTTATGACGTCAAAATTTTTAACATTACATTATTGACATTCTACCTACCAAATTTACAGCTTTGTAAAACTTAACACAAGAAGTTTCGTGCATGCTTTTTTGTATTATTTTTACCTTCATAGCATTCATATTTTACTACACTTATAAATAAACCTAACGAAACTTAGGCCCACCAGATAGACTGACGGCAAGATTATAAGTGGATGGAGAACGTTCAAACTCGTTTGTCCTGGAAATGTATTAAAAGCATTTCACTTTATATTTTGTCTATAGGTAGAGGACAGATCACTTAAACATTTGGGATATTAAGCTCTATTTTGAACGAGATTACGAGTAGACAAAATTTGAGCGAATGAACTTCGGACAGATAATGATGATTAAAAGCGACTATTAATATTTGTTATAGGCGCCATCTCCTGAGCCAGAGAGTAAACCGGCAGAAACGGAAGAGGTCAAGATCGAGGACACAGAAAGCGTCGAGAGTGTTGACAGCGGTTTCCCTGACGACTCATTTCTCATGGTGTCACAGTTGCAGTGGGAAGATGACGTCATCTGGGATGGAAGTGAGATTAAACAAAAGGTTTGTTGCTGCTTAAAATGGTCTGGTGAAGGGACCACCTCCTTTGTACTGAGCCTTAGATATGAGAATAAGTGTTGTCTATAGGCATTCTTAAAAAATCTTAAGTTAGTACTATATGGTAGGCCTTAAGAGATCAGAAGGAACATCTACTGTGCCTTGAATTAAAGTAATTTAATTTATTACTTATGCCTGTTTATTTTTTCTGATGATATCTTTCAATATGTATTAAATAATTATAGGTGTTAGCGCGTTTGAACAGTAAAAGCAATGCTGCGGGTTGGGTGCCGACCTCAGTCAGTCGCACCGCTCAACAGTTCTCGCATCCACGACCACCGCCTACCACTCCGTTGCAAGCTGCCAAAAATGCTGTGTAAGTTACTATTTGAACACCAATCCATTATAGTCTGCAAGCACGCGGGGGACATCGCCTGTTGTCAACCGGTCACGTGACAGGTCACGTGGTTTTGAGTTTTCGGAATTCTAGCAATCAGTTGAACGAAAACTATGGTTAAAACACGTATTATTTCTGGAAATAAAGAAAGAGAAAAGGATATACAGTTCAAGGCGAGTAAATATCTGGTTAGACCGGTTAGACTCTTATCCGTGAATCTGCGATGGTTTTTTTACGGTTTTTTTCTTCTTTTTAACGCAATTTTATTAGCCATTTTGTGATCAAAACATATAAAGATGGATAGCATATAAAAATATACTGATTTGGATCAGTTGAGTTACCTGAGTTGATCGTTTGCATCGGTTTGTATGTAGCTCAGATGTTTTATAGGTATGTATTTTGTACATACATTTTATAAAAACTTGTATTAGCTGTAATTTTCTTTGTAAATAAATGTTTGGTTCCAAATAAATATGTATTAAACAAATCTATTGAACTCCGCAGGGCAGCCGCAGCCGCCAACCAATCAGCGAACCCCAACGACGGCGAAGACAACACTTGGTACTCCATATTCCCCGTCGAAAACGAAGAGTTGGTGTACGGTACTTGGGAGGACGATGTTATATGGGACGCGGAAAACATGCCTAAAATACCCAAACCGAAAATACTGACGCTGGATCCCAATGATGAGAATATCATCCTGGGTATACCTGATGATGTTGACCCGTCAAAGATTACTAGAGGTAGGTTAACAGAAAAACTTTTTTTATTTTTATTTTTTTATTTTCAAAAAGAAGGTTTATTACAATTTTTGTTAGTAGAACATCGTGAAACCTAGTAAGGTTTGTGTGGATGTTAACACTGACTCGAGCTGTTACGCCATCTAAACATTATAAATACGAGTAATAGGTAGTAGATGTGTGTGTGTGTGTAGATGAGTGGATGGATTTTTTATTCCAACTGAAGATGTTAAACACGTCTGATAAAGGCCGCAAGCATGCTGGGGAGGGTAGCTCGTTTGGTGCCATCTGGTCACGTGACTTCGATGGCTGGTCACGTGATTTCGAGTTTTTAAATTGGCTAAAATATGTATTACTACCGAAACGCGCGCGACTTCGTCCATGTGTAATTATTTTTATACAAACAACCCCCACTGTACCCATTTAAGGGTTGATTTTCGGGAGTTCTTTTTACAGTACACCTCTACGCATCAAGACGAATATACACTGAAATTTAAACTCTACGACCAGTGGTCTAGGTTGTCCGTTGTCTCTCCGAGAGCCTGTCAGTCAGTCAGGACATATTATTATTATTGTTGTTATATCTTTCTACTCGGTTTTAACGGTAAAAACCGGGCATTTAATGGAATGCACGGGCCTAGGCCAAGTGCCCATCAATGCTACCTATTACCTGGGGGGTCCGTCAGCATAAAGTTCACTCTGCAAAAATTTACGAACTATTCTACACGTGTTTATTATAGCTGCTTTCTGTAGAAGAGCAAACGTGTGTTTTGGAAGATCTAATAAATCAAGAGATTGAAATAGTTGTTTTGGAATGACTATAGGGGTATAGCGTATTAGCGTATACTGACGTGGTTTTGTGTACAGACACTAGGCGTGAGTATTATTTTGATAACGTGACATACACATTGTGCAACGTATATTGCTACTACTATGGTGCAAAATTGATTCTCATTACGCTTTTATATCCACAGTTACAGGACCGCAACCCAAAGTAAAGATTCCTCATCCTCACGTGAAGAAATCTAAGATTCTTCTCGGCAAGGCTGGAGTGATCAACGTTTTGCAAGAGGACGCACCTCCACCACCCCCTAAGTCACCCGATAGGGATCCGTTCAATATAAGTAATGACGTGTAAGTAAAACCTATGATTTTTCGGGCTTTCATACAACACACATGATTTTTTGCCGTTTTTATCATTGATGGTGGTACGGAACCGTGCGCGAGTCTGACTGGAATTTGTATTGTATGCATTTATTTCAGATAACAATAATCCATGTATCAATAAAATTACAAATTAAAAATACACAAAATGTTGTCAAATTAAAAATAACAGTCAATAAAATAATCAATAAGATAAGACATTAATTTCAAAATTAAAAATTGAATAAATTGAATTACGTTATAAATTACCTACCACCGACCAAATGATGCCTGACTCGATAGGCATCATTTGGTCGGTTTTTTTTTACTTTGAGTTTGAGACCTATTGTAAGTTAGGACCACCACGGTTGAAGAATGTTTCGCGTATTTAAATCTAAAGGCTATATATTTTTCAATTTTAAGGTTTTACCAACCGAAATCACAGAACCCCCGTCTCAAAGTGGCTGGCGGTCAACTTATCCAACATAGTACCCCAGTGGTCGAGCTTCGGGCGCCGTTCATACAAACGCATATGGGACCGGCGAGACTTCGTGCGTTCCATCGACCCGCTATGAGAAAACTGTCGTATGGACCCTTGGCAACGCCCGGACCACATGTTGTACAACCGTTGATCAAACATATCAGGAAGAAGTTTAAGGTACCTTTAAACTGAAGTCAACCTGGCAGGTCAAGCAATTTTTATTAGTGATCCTGGCAAATGCAAATTTCATATAAAAAGAAAAAGAAAATCCCTCACAATTGCTACTCAAAATATAAGAAGTGTTAAAGCAAACATAGATGACTTTGAATTCTTACTATCACAGCTTGACATAAACTTTGATATCATTGCACTCACTGAATGCTGGCTTCCGAGTAATGCATATTTACCATCATTACCGGGCTACACAATATATAATACCTCTAAGGAAATAAACCAGAATAGTGGCGTAGTAGTTTACATCAAAGATAACCTAATGCATGTCAGGGTTAGTGAACCAACTATGGACGACGCTAACTGTTTACTTGTTAAAATTGGAAACCATACTGCCATTGTGTGTATCTATAGACCACCATTTCAAGCAAGAATCGAAAGATTTCAATCTACCTTGGACACACTTCTCACTGAGTTAAAAAAAATCAATAACATAATTTTAATTGGCGATATAAACATTGACGTCAAGGAAGGAAATAAAGAAAGTAAATCTACTGAATATCTTAACCTTTTGGCTACCCATGCCCTTATGCCAGCCCATCTTTTCCCGACCAGACATGGAAACTGCCTTGACCACTGTTTTGCGAAAACGAAATCTGAGATTACAACTATTGTGTGCGAGTCAACAATTACGGATCACTATACTGTTATAACAAGTCTCAATCAAAAATCAGCCAATAAAAGCAATGACTCTATCAATATCACAAAAACAGATTACACTGCACTACGACTCGAATTATCTGCTATAGACTGGATCAAATTACTGTCACATAACACCAACCCTAATGAATCAACAAACAAATTCCTAGCAATACTATCTGATCTCTACAATAAACATACACATGTAACATGCCGTTCAAATCGAAAACGTTGTCTTAAGCCTTGGGTTACACCCGGGTTATTAAGGTGTATACGATTTCGAGACAAACTTCACCAAAGGGCAAAAAAGTTTACAGAAGACAACTTGTTACAGATCACATACCTACGCTATCGAACTCATTGCAATAAAATTCTAAAAAAACTAAAAAAACAACATGAAAAAAACCTTTTACAAAAAAATAAGAATAATATTAAAAATACATGGAAAGCAATCAAAAAAATATGCTTTCTAGAGAAGACGACACGACCCCCCTCTGAATTAATTGGAAAGACTAATACAATAACAGATATTAATAAACATTTTGCATACGTGGGAAAAAACTTGGCTAATACAATCTTAACTAGGCTCAAAATAAGTGAAAATGACCTCGTAAATTCCTATACTAGCGAAAACAAAGAACCTCCTAATTCTTTAGTGCTATTGCCTACTGATCCAAATGAAATTAAGAAAATAATACTATCACTGCGCAGTAGTACTTCTTCTGGATGGGATGGTTTATCATCTCTACTATACAAAGAGTTAGTTGACATAATTTCCGAGCCAATAGCATATCTTTGCAATTTATGCATGTCTAGTGGTATTTTTCCTGACGAACTGAAAAAATCCATTGTAATACCAATACACAAAGCTGGGGATAGAGACAGTATAAATAACTACAGACCAATATCGCTTTTACCCACGCTTTCTAAAATATTTGAAAAAGTTATCAACACAAGATTACTACAGTTCCTTGAAAAATATCACTTGCTGTCGGATAACCAATTTGGGTTCAGACAGAAAAAATCTACTTCCGACGCCATTGAAAAACTGGTCACTCACGTTGTTAAAGCAATAGATAATGAAGACAAATGCGTGGGTATATTTCTAGACTTAGCGAAAGCATTTGAAACTGTCTCTATTCCCTTGCTATTGCGTAAAATGGAGAGCACTGGAATTAGAGGTGTTACGCTAGAACTTTTTAAGAGTTACCTAAATAACAGATTCCAATCAGCCAGAATCAACCCTAATACAAGTGCTGCTGAACCAGTATCGTGCGGAGTTCCCCAAGGGAGTGTGCTTGGCCCAACGTTATTTCTTTTATATATTGATAGTTTATGCAGGACAGAAATAAAACATGCCAAAATCATAACCTTCGCTGACGACACTGTACTACTCTTTAGTGGAAAATCGTGGGCCGAGACGCAAAAAATTGCTGAAGACGGTTTTTCAAAAGTGGTCAAATGGTTAGATAATAATTTGCTGACCCTTAATCACAACAAAACTAAATATATAACTTTTAGCATCACACGAAGTGGTCAACCGATAAAGAACTCATTCGAAATAAAAGCCCACTCATGTAAGAGCGAAGACACATGCGACTGCTACACTATAGCAAATACCACCAGTATAAGATACCTTGGAGTAACAATAGACCAGCACCTAAAATGGGATGAACAAACTAAGCTATTGACAGGACGTGTACGAAAGCTTATCTATATATTTAAAAACCTTAGACACATTGGTGATATTGAAATATTAAAAAGCATATACTACTGTTTGGGCCAGTCAATAATTTCATATGGGATTCTTGGATGGGGAGGAGCTGGAAAAACCCATATGCTAGACATAGAGAGGGCTCAAAGAGCGATTATAAAGGTAATGCTAGGCAAGCCGTATATATACCCAACTCATAGATTATTTAAAGATTTTAATGTTCTTACAGTTAGACAATTATTTATTCGCACCCTTATTTTAAATCAACATAGACATCCTACTGACTCTAATCGAACTGAAAAAAGAAGATGCGATATTGTGTATAAAACCCCTAAGTGTAGAACTAAATATACCCATAACTTCTCCTACTGCTTGGGACCATTTGTATACAATAAGGTTAATAAATATCTTCATATAGGAAATGAAACTCGCTATGCTTGCAAACGTAAAATAGAAAACTACCTTGGAACACTTGACTACAGCAAAACTGAAGATCTGATTAAAGTAATATGTTAAACGCGTATTAAATTATATTCTTACCTATGTACCTACCTACTTACTTTTTACACATTACTTCACTTTGTTTCTTTACTTTATTTTTTACTTTAGTTTTTCTTTTTATTTTATTATTTTTCTTTTACACTATGTACCTACTTAACTATTTAGATTTATTTTATTATGACTATAATTGGGACACGAATTACACCTACAAAACACATTAACACTTGGTACACGTATACATACGCAACCGCTTTTACATTGTATATAAACAATTAGATAGATAGAGATCGAGGCGAGTAGCTGTGATCCCGCTATACAGGCTCGACAGAGACCTAGTGCGGGGAACAGTACTTATCTAGGTAGGCTATTTCTAAGTGCTGAACATACTATGTTAAAAATTGGAATGTATCTACCTCTGTACTCTATTATTAAGCCTAAATAAACTTTACTTTACTTTACTTTACTTTAAACTAGCTTTTTTTAGTATCTCATCTGTACCAGTAGGTTCGGTTTTAGTTAATTATCCAACGCACTGGTTTTGAAATCATGGTATGACCATAATATTATTATTCAAACCAATCGCTATATTCATAACCAAGTTTTTTTTAGTTTACGTTTTTACACAATATCATCTAGTCCCAAACTAAGCATATAAGCTGCTTAGTTTATGGTAATGCTATGGGAACCAGATGACTTATATACCTACCTTTTTTGTTGTTATAAATTAAATTTCTGAAATTCTGTAACGTTAAATATGACGTTCGCACCAAAGTAAACGAAGCGTCACAGTTTACTGGTTATAAAAACATACGATTATGATTCCAACAGCAGTAGCATTAAATAAAAACAGACGCGCGGCGCTTGATTTCATTTTTAAAATGGTTTACAGCTACGCGAAGCAGAGCGTCTAGCATCAGGTGGCGGTGACGTATTCTTCATGAGAACGCCCGAAGACCTTAGCGGAAGGGATGGAGAAATCGTTCTGGTTGAGTTCTGCGAAGAGCACCCGCCACTTATAAGCCAAGTGGGCATGTGTACGAAGGTCAAGAATTATTACAAACGAACTGCTACTAAGGTGAGTATTGCACACATACACTCATCTCTGTAACACGTGGAGTCTGTCGGATAGTAATAATAAATGATTGTTGACATTTTACACAACATCATCTAGCTACATCTCTATTGGAACTAGATGACTGATGACCTTTTTTTAAATACATACTTAGAATCCGAAACGCCCAGTATTAAAACATTACCAAATTACAAAAGATCTACAAGAGGTATCCCAACCGATTGGAATTTAAAATGTTAGTAGCGTTGTATAATTGAGCGGAATATTACTGTAAACGATCTCTTCTAGACAACCTTCGCATGAACCAAAGGTAAAAACAAGTGTCTTAAAGACAATAATGCTACAGTACTTTCTGTGACACAAGATTACTGTTGAAAATTTTATTCCAGGATAACGGGCCTAAGCCACTGAAATATGGTGAAGTAGCTTACGCGCACACGTCGCCTTTCCTCGGCATCTTGCCGCCAGGGGCGACTCAGCCAGTGGTAGAAAACAACATGTACCGAGCACCGATTTATGAACATAACCTGCCTATTACAGACTTTCTTATTATCAGGACTAGGTAAGAATATATCTGAGTTAGGTGAATCTAGACGCTACTTTTGCGCGACCAAGCTTAGAAAAGCAGATGAGGAACTTATTTCTGGGTCCTACCTACGCAAAAAGCGCCCACCAGCAGCCTAGTTGCGGAAAAAAAAATTCCGCTCACCTACCGATGCTTTGTATGATCTTTTTTACAAAACAATGAAGCTCCAGTGTGGTGCCAATCTAAATTAGTACAGCAGAAGCCGTATCTGAGCAGGCTTGATGCTACTTCTACGGTCGAAAGTTTCAACAAGATTAAATGTTAGCATTCAAATAAATGATTACCTACATGTCAACCTATTCATGAATAAATATTCATTAATAGGTTGACATATTGAATATATGTAATCATATACCCTAAAAGCTCAGATGAAAGTAAATAATTACTAAAACAATATGAATACATATTATTTTAGAAATTTGTGTATTTACAGCTGAAACACACACACTCGTACCATAAAATGTCATTACCCATTGATAAGAGATTGCAATAGTTGAGGCACCGTTTATATTTAGGCAGATTTTTGTGGTACGATGGTAAACATTTAACACGCTGCATAGGTTTATTACATTTTAGATGAAATAACTTGTTAACTGAACTATATTGCTATTTTAATTTTACAGACAAGCGTACTACATTCGTGAGGTTGACGCAATCTTCGTGGCCGGACAAGAGTGCCCTCTTTATGAAGTACCTGGACCTAATTCCAAGCGCGCCAATAACTTCGTCAGAGACTTTTTACAGGTAACTAGGGTTTTGAAAGCTGGTGTACAGTAAGACGAGCTGAAATGAGAAGAAGGCCACTACTCATCACATGCGTAAGCACTTGTACGTGGACGTTCTCTTGGGCATCCGGCGCGTGTAGGCCTTAAGGTGACACTAGCGTCTGACTCGAACTCGAAGAAGAGCGAAGGTATATGCATGCTATCTCGCCTTACATTAATATTAGAAATAGTTAGGCCCGGCGTGTATAGTACGTTGCATGTACAACTATATACTATATTATGTGGTGGTGATCTATTTAATAATTTTCTTTCAGGTATACATATACAGATTGTTTTGGAAGTCACGAGATAAGCCGCGGCGAATCAAAATGGATGATATAAAGAGAGCGTTCCCGTCTCACTCTGAAAGTTCCATCAGAAAACGTTTAAAGCTATGCGCGGACTTTAAACGTACTGGATTAGATTCTAATTGGTAAGTTTTTTGAGAGTGGTAATACGAATCGCGATTAAAAGATTATAGGTATCTTATTAAAGTTAAAAAATACTAAAACAGCCGTTTAAAAACGGAATAAAGTTCCGTACACTGAGCAAAAACAAAAACATCTTTAGTTTTGATTTGTAATTATTTTTATGATTTGCTACGATAGTCACCCTTTGGAAATGGAACCCTAATACGATTTATTCGATTAGCATTATGTAGCTTAGTATAAACAGAAATAGTTGTCCATTTGAGTTTTAGTATGTATTTTAGTATTATGTGCGTGCCTAGAGAAAGTAGTTAGATAGTACCCTCACGAAAGTATTTTACCAATCAACCCCACACTGATTTATATTTCTTTCATAACTTTAAAGTCCCACTGAAACACTCGTAGCATTGCTGACTGAGTCGTTTCTAACAGGTTAAATAATGGTTTATTCCCATACAATATTTTCTTGCTCGTCTTAATATCCTTTATCTATATTTAAAAAAAAAACATGCGACGGTTCACTTATATTAGTACCCTTTTGAAAGTAGCGGATTATAGTGCAAATAGAGGTTCCCAGTTTTGGTTGTAAACCAATGTAAAAATACAATCAAATTGTTGTAATAATTAGCAGTATGTGTTGTGGCTTCTAAACGTAATAGCTCTCAATTTATAAACTTTATAATATTTCACTTTTTTTTTTCAATTGCATTTTAGTCGAACACGGACTGATGTGAACGTTTATACCGGGTGAGTCAATTGCATGGGCGCTGGAGGATTAATTTCCCTTACCTTCAATCTATTTACATAAAAAAGAGCTTTTGTTCTCGAAAAATTAGATTATATTGCTCTTTACACACAATTTCTCTGTTTGATTTACTAAAAGTACATTTGTTCTATTAAATTCATGTTTATTTACTTTTAGGCTAAGGTATTTCTGCTCCAGCCTCAAAACATGTCCATGCAAATGACTCCTGTATAAGCAACAGATCATAATTTTCTGTCTTACAGGTGGGTAATAAAGCCCGATTTTCGTCTACCCTCTGAAGAAGAAATTCGCGCAATGGTATCGCCAGAGCAATGCTGTGCTTACTTCAGTATGGCGGCCGCTGAGCAGAGGCTGAAAGACGCGGGTTACGGAGAAAAGTTCATATTCACACCTCAAGAAGACGATGATGAGGAGTTGCAGTTAAAAATGGACGATGAGGTATATTTGTCTCTCTCTGCGAATTCGAAGTTACAAATAAAAGTGGAGACAGAAGAAACTATTTTTAAATATCTAACGCAATAGAATAACGACTGTACTACTTGGTTACTGTACTACGACTTTGGTGGTAGCCAAAGATTAAAGGAAAAACTATTTATTTGTGACGATGAGGTGCATACTTTTGAAAATTAAGTAAAATAAATACAAAGAACATGCTCCACAAACAAACAAAAAATATAACACATAAGAAAAGAAAAAAAAGATAAAAAAAATTCAGTGAAACGAAGACCAAAAAAAAGTTATGCGCTTAGTAAAAACAGATACAGAACTTTCTATACACGCTCACATGTAATAGACAAAATAAACAGTAAGTTCACGCTTAGACAACCTTTTTCAGGTAAAAGTAGCTCCATGGAATACTACACGCGCTTATATCCAAGCTATGCGTGGCAAGTGCTTACTTCAGCTGACAGGCCCGGCTGATCCAACTGGCTGCGGCGAAGGATTCTCCTACGTTCGGATCCCGAACAAGCCAACTCAACAGCCCAACGAGGAACAACAACCGAAAAGAACTGTTACCGGTACTGATGCGGACTTGAGACGACTCAGCTTGAACAACGCGAAAGCTCTGTTGAGGAAATTCGGTGTACCTGAAGAAGAGGTAATTTGAACATTATTCCTTCTTTAGAGATTTTTATTGTTCTAAACAGCGATCATAACACGCTAAACTTGTTTATAGATCAAAAAGTTATCACGATGGGAGGTCATTGACGTGGTTCGTACATTGTCTACGGAGAAAGCTAAAGCAGGTGAAGAGGGTATGACGAAGTTTTCGAGAGGAAATCGGTTTTCAATCGCGGAACATCAAGAAAGGTAAGGTTTACTTATTTGAGCCAATGTTTTCCAAAAAGCGTTCAGCATTTATTTTTATATGCTACTTTATGTTTATGTCATTACGGTTCTATTCCGCTTAATTCAGATACAAAGAAGAATGCCAGCGTATATTTGAACTGCAAAATCGCGTGCTGCAAAGTACAGAGGTGCTCAGTACTGATGAAGCGGAGAGTTCCGTCAGTGAAGAGTCGGATTTAGAGGAGATGGGCAAGAATATTGAGAATATGTTAGCTAATAAGAAAACTACTGAACAGGTTTGTTTTATATTATTTAAAAACCCATCGGTTTTCATTTTAAAAACAGCGTTTACGGCTTTACTAGACCACTTTGAAATTCCTAGAATGCCATTCGGTCTAAAATATTCCCTTTTTTGGAAGTATCGTCAAGTCTCCAAATTTATTTGGTCTCACTTATAGTTTTTTGTTTTAGTTATCCTTAGAAAGAGAAGAAGCAGAGAGAGCGGAACTTCGAAAGATGATTCTAGGAGGCTCTGAAAAAAAACCTCAGATAAATCAGAATGACTCGCTTATCAACAGTCAAGGTAAATAACTTGCTGGGTGACCTGCTCAGTAACTATCTGGGGGCTATATACTACAGCAGTTTTTAGTACTAATTGGTAGTACTAAAAACTGCTGTAGTAACATGGTATAATTGGTGCATACTACCTTATGTGGAGTCAAGGCTATGAGACTGTTGTACTAACTTTGTCTATATTTTAGGTCGTGTTCTAAGAATAGTACGTACATTCCGCAATCCATCTGGTCAACGATACACGCGCGTGGAGTTAGTTCGAAAGGCAGCGGTCATCGAAGCATATGCAAAGATAAGAACAACAAAAGACGAAGCCTTTATTAGGCAGTTCGCGACCATGGACGAGACTCAGAAGGAAGAAATGAAGCGAGAGAAGAGACGAATTCAGGTAATCAATCATTTCAATGTAAAAATACTGGAGACAGACAGACAACGTAAGACGAGACAACAAGAGACGTAAGACTGAAACAGAGTTTTGTTTATAAGTTTAATGTGTAATCCACAGTTATCTTTCTGTTACACAGTGTGTATCTGTTTGTGCCGTCATAGGTCCCTAACGGATGAACCGATTTTGATTTAGGTTTTCGGTTTGAAAGATGATTTAATTGGGAGTCCTGCCTTTAATTTTGAAAATCTGTTAGGCCGTTTTAAGATCATTAATTCCTTTCTAGTTGATGAGGGATTTTTAGAGGTTTTATTGTGGGGTTTTTTTATACTTGTAATTAAAGCTTAGGGTTCTTGAGCTTAATTTGAAACCATTCATATTTATCAACAGGAACAACTGAGGCGTATCAAGAGAAACCAGGAGAGAGAAAGACTCGCTGGCAATCCTATCTCGTCCAGTCTATCTATGTTCCCGAGTGAGTCTAGTAAGTAAAAAAAAGTTGCGGCTCCACATTAATTTATAAAATTTCTTAGTTATCATAAAATAAGACTCGAAAAGTTATATAAACACTCAATGATGTAAGAAAATTAATATAAAGTGAAAAGATAAAAAAGTTATAAAAAATAAGTAATATAAAGTAAGTTTAGTAAGTGATATAAAGTTGTTTTTGCAAAAGATAAACTTATGGAGATGGACATTTTCTGAGTAGTGTGCACAATACTGCATTCACCAATCTGCCTTGCGTGGCGACTATAGCAAAAACCCCCAGCATATGGGGGGTCTATGTCCAGTAGTGAACTTATTTAAGCTAATGACTTGACGACTGTTTCTAGGTATGAACACTATGCCATCATCATCATCATTAATGGATCTCTCCCCATCCCCCGGTCTGATCCCTCTGGGTCAGATCAAACAAGAACCGGACTTACAGATACCTTCTCGAAGACGCAAGCAGTTGAAGACAGACTTGAAGTTGAAGGTAAAGAAAAATAAAGTAGGTACTCCCTGAGTACTGCTATAGTTTTAAGTTATCAGCGCATAGATACGAAATGTATTGAGGAGAAGAGGTGAGTAAATGCCTAACATAACTTTAGCAGCTTGTATTTATCAGCTAAAAAAGCTAAAGTTTGAAGTATAGCTTCAGCCTATCACTTTAACTAAACTAAAATTTGCTTGATAAATTAACAAAGTTAGCTAATTCTGATAATAGTTCGCCCAGGATTATTTTATAAAAGCTTATTCTGTGTATATATTTGTTTTATTTGAGTTTCGTATCTATGAGCTCACATACACTATCATCTCATTTTATATTCGCAATGACGGCAAAAGGAAACCTCGTAAGGAAAACCGCCATGTCCTCAGTAGTTAATAATTAAATCTTTACCTAAAGCTCACCGATCCTAACCAATTATAATTGAACTCTATTTTAATATTAACCTTATTCATTATAATCGTATGCCTCCTTTTAAACTACTGATAAATCTATTGTCATCTCTTTTCTTTTGCATGAATCAATATAGCTTTTGCAGAATTACACTTTTATTATGAATAAGGTACTGTACCAGCCTGAATGGTGATTGTAAATCTTTTCATGGATTAGGTAGGTCTATGACTAGCAAAATACCTATGGCTGATGATATGAATGCTTATTTTTATGCAAACTTTTTAAACTTTCTGCGTGCCGAACACATATATTACACGGGTATTTATTGCGGTTCTACGAAAATAAATAAAAAATCACGTACTACACGTGATAAATACCCGAGTGATAATATTTAAGTGTTCAAGGTGGTAGCAATGGTGGAGAAGATTCATTAATAACCTCTCGTTATAAGTAAACCGTGGTATATCGCAGTTTCACCAATCTGGTGTTGGTTTAAGTCCCAGCAGTGTTTGCATAACTACATGAATTTGCCGTCTTGTGTGTATTTTATTTTCCTAAAACTATGTCTATCTTATTTGGATTAAAAAGGTAAGTCCAAAATTGTTTTCTTAATAACCACTGCTGACATTAGCTGCCTCCGTGTATGTTAGATCGTGGTGTTTTTCGGTTGTGTCTCTGAAATCGCATGTTTTAAAGCATAATGCATAATGTTGTAGAGTTGCAAAGAACTGTTGAGGTTCTTGTACACACTGCTTTACGTTCTACACTACTGTAAATATTTGGGAGGCAGCTAACGTGTAATTTCATATAACATTTTATATTGTAGAAACGCCAATCGATTCAAATAGATATATTGAGAAGACTGTTCATCAACCCATTGACATGCAATTCAAATACTTAATATAATTTTTATTAAATATTCTTCAGAAAAAATATACTATGCTTTGTCATATTATCCTAATTCAAAGTCAAAAGCTAAAAAAATTCAGTTATATCCGCGGATCATCTTGAAACGTCTTAAATATATGAGAATCTTAGCGCCAGTTCTTTGCGAACAAACGACCGTCACATAAGCAAAGTTGTCATATAAGCGCTCCTAGATAGGCGTGTTTTATTATTACAAATATTTATTATAAATATTATTATTATGTTGAGAACTCAGAATTAATGCTTGAAAAACCTTTATTCTTTCGATTAAGTTTTCTGTTCGACTAAACAGGCATAAGTAATTTAGGAAGTCGAATTTCGTCTTTTCTAATAGATGATTAGATGTTTACCGTAATCATGATTTTTTTTTAACTTTTTCTATACCTTGTCATATAGATGCATATGCCCCGTTTATGAGTTGATGAATGGCTAATACAAGTACCAGTATAACTGATGACGTCAGTTCCCATCTTTAAAAAAGTTTCCAATGCCGTTTTCATCAATAGTATTTGCCATTACTTGCCATCAGTGCGGTGCGTGCGGTCAAGTGGGGCACATGCGAACAAATAAGGCGTGCCCGTTATACACGGGGTCTATGGGCGGCGGGAACTCTTCGCCAGTTGAGACGGATCAGGAACGCACGCAAACAGATCCGGATGAAGACGATTTGGGTTATGTGGACGGCGTTAAACTTACACTCAACGCTACTAAGATCAAGGTAAAGATAATTATTAATTATATCCCAACGATTTTTTTGTTCCCAATGCCAGTGCTTTTATTTATTTATTTATTTATTTAAAACTTCCGCACAGAACAATGATGTGCTAGGAGGACTTAATGCTAATAGCATTGTCTACCAGTCATCCTGGACGTGTAAAAAGATGGTGTGGCGTGTTGTGTTGTGTTGTTGGTGTTGCTTTTAACCGTTGAAGGAAATCATCGCGAGGAAACCGGTTAGTCTTCTAGCAGTGATGACGGGCTTGCAACCTGTATGGAATACTACTGCAAAATGTGGGTATGCGCAAAATGTAATATTTGATTACCCCCTTTAGAAATCCTCAAAGAATCTTGAGTTTGTGCTACTTGGTAGGCTCTAAGAGATCTGAGGAGATATCCACCGTGCATGGAGATTAAAGTCGTGAGGCTGTATTTAAAGATATTTTCAATCCTTACCAGGCGTATTTCATGAATGACTATCGTTACCGTAGGTCGTAGACTCGTAGAGTCAATGATAAAAATATGTAAGCGTAGATTTCACAATCCAAGTTGTATAGAAAAGTACAATGTCATAAGGAGATTTTTTTTCCCAATACAAATTGGAATTGTGCGTCGTTTAAAAAATATCTAGTTAGGCAAATTATAAGAACAATGCTCGCTTGACCAATAAAATTACTATGAAAAAACATTCAAATACTTGATGCCTTAAAATAACCTTGTACCCTTAGACGAGTAAACATGGCACAATAAAACAAAGAAAAAGACAGACCCACACCGTCAACTCTAGTGTAGTCTACTATTCAAATTGCATTGGACCGATAGTCTTCTGGCAAGCCACGCCAAGCCCACCCGTTTAGAGGTAGAATTTTCTTTCTTAGTAACCTCTACGCACCAAGACGAATGTACCCTGTCAAGTCACTACGATTAGTGGTCTATGGTACGCGTTGTCTATGTCATGTCTATGTCTGTGTCTATGTCAGTCAGTCGAATCAAAGATGTTTTATAATTGGTATAGATAAACACTTACCTTATTTCTTTCAGCAATCAGCGGAAGATATCCGCCGCCGAGGCAGTGGTCGACGCGGTAGTGAGTTTAAGGAAAGAGGTCGTAAGAACAGACGCGGAACTGCAGAGCCTTGCGACTATCTAGTAAAACGACCCGCCGATAGACGACGCACTGATCCTTTGGTTACATTGTCGACGCTACTAGAAAATGTACTGATCGATATGAGACATCTACCCGATGTCCAGCCTTTCTTGTTCCCTGTCAACTCTAAGGTGAGCACTAATGAAATAATTGGTCAAAGATACACAATGTAATAATGTTCTTATATGAAACGATTTGAGTTTCTACATTCGTTAAGTGATTCGTAATAGTCTACTATTCACGGCAATAGACTTGTGGGTATGTTCCAAATTTAATAATCCCTGGCTCTTAAATTCTCACCTCATTGGCCAGTGTAAATTGATACTTTAACATTATCCAATAAAATGGTTTAAGCGACAAAATCTTCATCTTATTGGATAATGTGGCCAATGAGGGGGACATTTATCTAACGAGCTTTCTTAGTACTAGACAGACGTTAGATAGTAGTACAGATGTTCAATATTAGAACTGGGCATAAGATTTTTTAATTTATATTCTACAGTTAGTTGCCGACTACTACAGAATAGTTGCAAGACCGATGGACCTCCAAACCATTCGAGAGAACCTACGACAGAAGCACTATCAGAGTCGTGAAGACTTTCTCGCTGATGTTAATCAGATAGTTGAGAACTCTACTCTATACAATGGTAAGTCTTACGATTTTGCAATATCAAACTCATTGAGTCGACTGCAGGACAAAGGGGTAGTACCACTGTAGTCACCACGATTGGCACGAAGGCACTCATCCTTGCCATGCCATGAAAATTACAACATCGTCATCATTATCACCAGCCTATATAAGTCCAGTGCTAATTATTACATACTCCAGTCAAACCAGTCATCTGGTTCCCATAGTACAAGCTTTGCTTAGTTTCGGTTAGATGATGTGAAAAAATGTCCACAAATATAACTACAAACTAAGCAAAACTTGTCATAGTACAAGTAAAAGCTAGATGACTGATAGAATAATATACTTTTTTTGTAAACACAATCTTAGAAGACAATATAATACGCAGACAACAAACATCTGTGTTCATTGCACAAATGTTTGTTCTTGGTTGGGATCGAACCTACAGCCTACAGCGCAGAAGGCAGAGCTCTAACCAACTGAGCTGCGAGGGTAGTCAATTAATACTAACCTAGGTATATTCTAAATGTTTGATTCATGTTATTAATAATAATAATAATGCTGGACGATCCACACAGCATGATGATGCTAGATGCTTGGGGCTAGATGTAGCCCCAAGCTAAGCAGAGCTTGTGTTATGGGTACTAGATGGCTGATATACTTAATACAATACATTACATGCATAGATATTTAATCAAGGATTTTTATTCAAGGTCCAACAAATACATTGACGATAGCAGCGCAGCGTATGTTGCAAAAGTGCGTGGAGAAACTGGCAGAGAAGGAGGAACAGCTGATGAAGTTGGAGAAACAAATTAACCCACTCCTTGACGATAACGATCAGGTACGTCTTGCTTTGCGGGCAAATTTTCCTTTCAAAGACAAAAAGCATTTATTCCATGTAATCATAAAAATCATACTTTGATAAAAGTATATCGACAAAACAGTAATTTGAACTGCATAGTTGCTAAAATACCGTATAAAAATATCCCTAAGAGTATCGCCGAGTAGGGTCAGGCTCTCGGTGGCGCAGTTGGTTATCGCGTATCCTACTCGAGACAAAAACTTAGGATAATACTAATCAAATCTTTATCATAAACATAATTTAGAATCGGCTTACATCTAAGTGAATCCAGTCTAGCAGAACAGACAAGAAACTTACGGCTTGATTGCTACCATATTTTGCGTTATCTTATTAACAAGATAATATATAAATCTCCAGTGTGGAGGAAATCCAACTTTGTGAGATGTAAACAATATACGTTATGCAAAAATATTTCTTATTCCAGGTGGCGCTATCATTCATTTTAGAGAATCTCCTTACGACCAAATTAAAGATAATGCCCGAAGCATGGCCGTTCCTAAAGCCGGTAAATAAGAAACAAGTGAAGGATTACTATAGTGTTATAAAGAAACCTATTGATATGGAGACTATGGGCAAAAAGATTCAAGGTATGAATAAAACTTTGATCCTAAATTTTTACATATGAAACTTATGCCTGTGGGGCTAGACAAAGTTCATTAGCTTAGTTATCGTCTAGATTACTATAGATACTAATGTAACAAGCGGATGACTCACCCGATGTTAAGTGGTTACCAAAAAATCAAAATCAAAGCATTACCTCGCAGGTTACGTTTGTTGGAACGTACCCTACGATGCACTGCTGTGTGTTCATCAACAGAGGCCTACATGTGTTAAGCCTCAAGCCTTAATATCTTTCAAGCCGGAACACAACAAGCTGCTTGGCGGCAGAAACAGAAATAGTTCACTACTGAAGCAGCAAAAGATAGTCCAGAGAGAACCTGATAGCCAAAAATAATTTACAGGATGATTTCCTAAATGCTCTGCTAAAATGACACTTATTCCTCAGCTCACAAATACCATAGTCGCGAAGAATTCTTACAAGACATCCAACTCTTAGTGGACAACTGCAAAGCGTACAATGGACTCAATTCTCAATTCACGAGGCAGGCTGAAGCTATAATGAATATCACTAGGGAGTCGCTTGAACAAGTTAGTAACCACTTAAATTATCATACGAATTTGAACCTTATCTAGTTACTTAATACTGATCCTGCTGATTTCAAAACCAGTTCTAGAAGCCTAGCATGAATAAATTTGACATTCACGTGCTAAAGTTTCATCTAGATTTATTGTAAAATTCAACCTGTGGGGAGTATCAACAAACTGACTCTATACCTAGCCTATGTCAGTCAGGACAAAGATTCTTATAATTGGTATAGATTGAGTACGTCAGTTTATTTACCTTTATATTGTACTAGCTGACCCGTGCCCACTTCGTTAGACGGTACAAATCTTTGAATTTTTCGGCTTTTCTGTAAATAAATAAATAAATAAATATTTGTGGACATTTTTACACAACATCATCTAGCCCCAAACTAAGCATAGCTTGTACTATGATGGGAACCAGATGACTGATAGAATACTATAATATATATGTATTATACATATAAACCTTCCTCTTGAACCACTGTATATTGCTGAAAACTGCATTAAAATCCGTTGAGTAGTTTAAAAAATCTAAGCGAGCATTCCGGCGGAAGCGACTTCATTTTACACTATGTACGTCAAACAATAATATATTATACTTTGTGCGTCATAGTTTGGTGAACACGTGAGCCAGTTAGAAGCAAACATCGCGAAAGTCCAGCAGAAAATGTTAGAAGATGCCGACCACTCAGACGTGGAGATCGAAGATCCACCGCAGATTCTGAATCCAGACGAGAAACGCGGACGCGGCCGACCGAGGAAACACAAGCCTTCAACATCCAATACTAGTCTTGATGGTAAGTGCATAATGCTGTTGCCACATTGAAATGACAAGCACTTGAGGTTTGACACCTGTATGACTCAGGTTGACAGACATCGTGCACGTCCCTAATGAACGTGACCTGCAAAGCAATCAGTAAGTAGTAGAGCTCTTAGTGAAAGGCTCGTCCGGGGAAGTACTATCAACATGCCTATTTCTGCCGCCAAGCAGCTTGCTGTTTTTTTTTTTTCCTACCCGTACCACCATCTCGAAATGGCACTAGGCGACGACTATCCTTTAGTAGGAAAACACAGTCTTTGATTTCGTCAAAGCTTGCTGTGTTCCGGTTTAAAAGGTGTGGGTGCCGGTGTAATTACAGGCACATCAGGCTTAACACCTGTATAAGTAGTATAGATTCCCCGGTTCTGGCTCACCGGCTGGCTCACTCAAAACGTGTGGGGAAAAAGTAAATCTGGGAGATCACCGGCTAAAAAAAAAAAGTTTTTGGGGTCGCTGAGTCGATCTGTGTGCTCCATTTTGCTGTATCTGTAACGCATCGGGAGATAGGATTCAGCTTGTACAGGTCCTACTTCGTTAGCTAATCACCCATTACCTGCTAATGACTCCACACGCTCGGATTTCTATTGTTACTAATTACTTTACGCGCTCGAACATTGCATTGTTTACTAATTACCTAGGTGATTAGGGTGTCAATCGTGAAATTAAACATGCTTCATTCTATTCCACATTTTTATTTTCCTTAAAACAGATTTTAAATAATTTATACACAAATATATCGTTGTTTAGCTTACTGCTGCGAAATAATTTTACAAAATCCATCATACTATTTCCGTAAAACTTGTAATATAAATATGTTAAGCAATACTCTCCACAAACTGAAGTGAAGTCATGCTGAAGTCTGTACCTATTAAAATCCCACTGTCTTGTAGTCCTGTTCAAGAAACTTCTATGATATGCCGGAGGTGGTCGTCCATAGGAATCAAAATACTGACCAACTCCATTACTCTCTATGTGAATGGCTATCCAATGAGAGCCTGGTTCACTGTCGGGGTCCAAATTACTTATTAAGTATATTGGAGTGTTAATATGTAAAGGTAGCCTGTTTGCTGGATAAACATGTTTTTGTAACATAGGATGTATGAAATGCAAATATTTTTGAATTTCAATTGTGTTCATCGTAAAGTTGTGATACGTTCTATCTTCAAATTAATAATGTTAAACTAAATAGGCTGAACTTCTTTATAAAGTGTGGGATGAAATAAAAAGTATTAGAGTAATGTGCTTATGTTTTTTTATTTAATAGCTTTTTAAAACTAGGTTTATACAATGTCAACTTAACTACTATAATCTACGGTTACATTACGATTCTTATCTATTTCAATAACATTATCAAATTCTGCATAAACAATACAGTTAATTGTCTGAGTAAGTGTAGATTCAAATCGAACCTCTAATCTAACACTACCATGTTTTATAAGGTTCCAATGGGTATTTGAATTAGAGCTGAGATCAGCTGTTAGATCAAATGCTAGCAAACAGTACCCTTTTGCATATTGTTCTCTAGATATCCCATTACCTTCATTGAGAAAATGTATACCTGTCCCCGAAAAAAGTGTGTGATAAGCTGCAGTAAAAATATTACTCTCAAACGATGGTT
The DNA here is from genome assembly GCA_947095575.1 of Electrophaes corylata. Classification (NCBI taxonomy): domain Eukaryota; kingdom Metazoa; phylum Arthropoda; class Insecta; order Lepidoptera; family Geometridae; genus Electrophaes; species Electrophaes corylata. Next base: position 6,778,461 of record OX352711.1, on the reverse strand, counting down.
GCAAAGCTTTTGAAGGTATTTGCTGACCATCAATGTATAAACAAAATGTACTCAAATCATAGTTTTCAAAATTAAATGGGTTTTTAGTCAAACTTCCATTAAATGCTGCATTGTTTACAAATCCAATAATACATCTTTTAGGGACTTGCCCCAGAAAAATATTATCGAGAGTTTTACCCTGAATACCAGAAGGTATGGTTAACACTTTAACTTCTGCTCGAGTAATAGGATATTTAGCAGTTGTAGAGGCTAAAACTTTTTGATGGGCTAGTAATACAGTTGGATTGATTCGTGCTCTACGAACAATAAGAGTCGCATCTGTAATGCATACTTTAAATTTGAAATCAGATGAAGAAGCCATAAGATTAAATGTTTCCCTAGACCGAACTAATTTTACACTCATTTCAATCCCATTAATTAAAAACTTTTCCTGGTTAAATATATCCCCATGAAGATGACCAATCATTTCTATCTCTTTACTTTCACATGCTAGCTGTTGTCTTTTAGTAAATCCTTCATTTTTTTCATCGCTTGAATTCATTTTATCAGCTGTATCTTGATACCAAAGAGCACAAGTCAAGTGAGAATCTTTGGCTGCAGGAGCATAGTTTAGCAAAGTTTCTATGTAAGCACGATATGCATACGTATTGTTTGGAGGTGATACAAGCTTCTGATTCAAATAAACATCTAGTTGACTGAAGAGTGAATGAAGCCAATTATTAACTGGAGCTACAATGCTTGATGCTGCTATTTTAGTTGAGTCCTGATTGACTATTTTGGCTTTTATGTGTATCATATAAAATGCAGGAATGTGAAAGTGATAACTAACGAAATCGCATTTGGACTTTGTTAATGGAGATAATGACTAATGGTCTTGATAGCTACTTTCGATTGTAATTTTATTGACTTACTTTGTTGATGAGAGTAATTACTAATGGTCTTGATAGTGTCGAAAGACTTAGTATATAACACGCTGGGCTCACATTTCTTCAACTATTCACATTCCCTTGCTTGTGCATTGCAAGTCTTCAAATCGAATTTAGTGTGTTGTGTGTTAAAGTGATCTACAGAGAACAATGGAGGTAAGTTACTTTCAAAATTATGTGATTGATGTGTTATAAACATAAATCATTTCAATAACTTTAATGTTTATAATTATGGTTTTTGCAGAACTCCTTCAATATTGGAGAAGAAAACACATTTAAAAATTATTACTATGCTTGTTCAGATGATGATACACAGGAGTTAAAAATAGACAAAATTCGGCTGCCTCAAAATAAGTCCAAAAGAAAATCATCATCAAGTGAAAGCCTGGACAATTTATTCGAAATCTCAAAAGTAAAAAAAATAAAATTATCATCCACAGTTTCACATGCCCACCGTGAAGGTGGCAATGTGTTTCTATCAACTAACGAAGATGATGGACCACAATCAAAGTACATGATAAAAATAGAGATTTTCAATCTGCAAAAAATTAACAAAGTGGCTTCCAACGAGCAATGGAAGCATGCCAGTTATCGACTTAAGTATTTTGCCAATGAAGACAACCAAAACTATGAAAGTGCTAAAAAAATAATTTTTAATGTAACTAAAGAAATTGTCGCTGTTCCAACTTGTAAAAAATATCATTTTAACAACTAGTAGATAATATACATAACATATATATATTTTTTAAAGTAGTAGGTACTTATTAAATTCTTATAAATAGTTCATACAAACATTTGAGTAGCATCAGTTCAGTTTAAAATCTTTGACTTGTATCACCGATATATCCTGAACAAAATGGCAAATAATGACTGTGGTATGTTATTTGAAGACCAATACGATGAGATGTTATACAATGAATGCGCCGTTGTTGAAGAAAATTTAATGTAAGTAACATCCATAACTATGCCAACGCTTTTTTATTTTGTTTAATTTAAAACCAGAATTGTGTTTATAACGCTTTTTTATTGTTGTAGACAACAAGTTGGAGGAGCTCTAAAGAGAGTGCATAACACTGAAAATGCTAACATTATTGTAAAACGAACACGATATGAAGATGGATCATCTACTAATGCAGCAGGATCCAGCAATGTAAACGGTGAATCAACAACAGAATCTACCGACGACAATGAAAGTGATGAGGTGATATGTAGCACATGCCATGTTTTAGTTAAAAGAAGGTATTTTGCGAATCATTTGAGAAGTAATCTCCATAAAATTAAACTTGAAAAAGTTCACAACTCTTTAAAAAATGTGACAGTTATCGACTCAGCTTTTGGCCAAAGAATAATTTCATATAAGATTCATAGTAAAAATGAACAACCTATAAAAAACGTTGAAACACCAGAATTATTTTTGAATTCCATTAAAAATGAGATTTTGTTATTAATTGAAGAATCAATTCAACAGCATACAATTTTTAAAGTTAACTTTGTTCTGCATGCGGATTTTATTCAACAAACTAAAGACGATTCACTTCAAACATTTGATTTCCAAACCTATAATTACATAATTTTTCGAGGGGATGATCTAAATATTTTGTTTTCATCTTTGTGTGACACCATAGCAAGTAAAATAAGTTCTTTTGAGAAAAAAGACAGTGGTTGGAGTCTTAAAGAAATAAAAGCAATTGATATGAACGTAAATAAATTTAATCCACTTCGTGGTACTTCGTTCATTGAGTTACCAATGGATATTAGAACAAAAAAAGCTGTAGTCAACGTTAAAAATGTTGATAATTTGTGTTTTAAGTGGGCACTGCTATCTGCTTTGTACCCAGTAAATAAAAATGCGGATCGAGTATCATCTTATACTATGAATTCTAATAAATTAAAATTTGATGGGATACGTTTTCCTGTAAAGTTAACTGATATACCAAAAGTTGAAAAAATGAACAATATTAGCATCAACGTGTTTGGTTTAGAGTTCAACAAAGACAAAAAGTGTCATAGTGTGATCGGTCCATTATTTTTAACAAAATCTCGCAAAGACGTACACGTTAATTTATTACTGATTTCAAACGGAACAAATAATCATTATTGTTACATAAAAAACATGTCGCGCCTCGTAAGCAAACAAATTTCCAATCAAGACCACGCAGTCCATATTTGTGATGGATGTTTACTTCACTTTCCTACAAAACAAAGGTTAATTGACCATCAGCAGCATGACTGTGCTCACATTGTCACAGAATTACCAAATGGTTACAAAACATCAAAGGATTGGTATGGTCAACCAATATCCAATGATAAATTGAAGTTTGATAAATATAATAAGAAGTTAAAAATACCGTTTGTTGTATATGCTGATTTTGAAGCTTTTCTTAACCCGATTAATTCATGTTTTAACAATCCGACAAAAGCGTATACTAGTAATATTCATGAACACGAACCATATAGCTTTGGTTACTATATCAAATGTTCATACGATGATACATTATCAAAATATGAGACTTATAGTGGAAAAAATTGTGCACAAGAATTCATGAAACGTTTGCATGAAGATTTAAAAATAATATGTAGAAAAAATAGTTTTCCAGTTTGTCCTAAACCATTGAAAACTAAAGAGGAAAATGAAATTTTAAATGCAACAATATGTCATATTTGTGAGAGTAATTTAGGCAGTGAAAATTTTATCGATTATGATTGGCAAACTGGTTGTTTTCGAGGTGTTGCACATAAAGTTTGCGCAACGAAGTTTCGATCACCTAGTCATATTCCAGTTTTCTTTCATAACCTAAGCAATTATGATGCCCATTTCATTGTTCACGCATTAAATTTTGTTGAAGGTGAAATTGATGTTATCCCCCAAACCAAAGAAAAATATATTTCATTTTCAAAAACTATAAATGTTAATAATCAAAAAATCAGCTTGAGATTTGTGGATTCCTTAAAATTTTTGCCATGCAGTCTTGATCAGCTAGCAAAAAACTTATCCAATGAGCAATTTAAGTCTTTAAAACATAACTTTCCGAAAAATGAAGATTTTAATCGTCTTCGAAAGAAAGGTATATATCCATATGAATTTATGTCATCTGAAGACAGTTTGAAAAAAACAACACTTCCAAGCAAAGATGAATTTTATAGCACACTATCTGGTTCCCATGTGTCAGATGATGATTACAATCATGCCAAAGATATTTGGCAACATTTTAATTGCCGCAATATGTCTGATTATTCTGATCTATATCTCAAAACTGATGTTTTATTGTTAACAGATGTTTTTGAAAGCTTTAGAACTTTATGTTTAAAAACATATGGTTTGGATCCAGCTCATTACTATACAGCACCCGGACTAAGTTGGGATGCTATGTTAAAATACACTAAAATAGAGTTAGAACTATTAACGGATTTTGAGATGGTTGCTTTTATTAGGGCTGGTATACGGGGAGGCGTATCATAGTGTAGTAATCGGTATGCAAAAGCTAATAACAAGTTTATGGAAGATTATAATAAAGATAAACCAATATCATACTTAACTTATTTTGATGCGAATAATCTTTACGGTTGGGCTATGTCTCAATGCCTTCCAACTGGTGATTTTGAATGGGTAAATGTTAATACTAACTTTGATGTTTCTGAAAATGCAGAATACGGTTTTATTTTAGAAGTAGATTTGGAGTACCCTATCGAACTTCACGATTTGCATTCTGATTTACCTTTGTGCCCCGAAAATGTTCAAATTGGAAATTCTAAAGATATCAAATTAGTGACAAACCTAAATAATAAAACTAAATATAAAATCCACTATAGAAATTTGAAACAATGCATTGAGATGGGTATGAAATTAACAAAAGTTCATCGGATTTTAAAATTCAAACAAAGTCCTTGGTTAAAACATTACATAGATTTAAATACTACTCTACGAACATCTGCTAAATCCGATTTTGAAAAAGATTTTTACAAATTAATGAATAATTCTGTATTTGGAAAGACAATGGAAAATATTGCAAAGAGGGTAAACGTTAAATTATTAACACACTGGGAAAACAAAGGTAAAGTTCTTGGTGTACAAGATTTAGTGGCAAAACCGGAATTTCATAGTTTAGCTATATTTGGAGAGACTTTAGTTGCAGTTCAGTTGAGAAAAACGAAACTGTTTCATAACAAACCCATTTACTTAGGTTTTTGCATCTTGGATATTTCCAAAACTTTAATGTATGACTTTCACTATAACTTTATGCTTAAGAAGTTCACCAATAGCATTAAATTACTTTACACTGACACTGATAGTTTGATATATCATGTTTTCACAAATAACTTTTATGAAGACATTAAACCAGATCTGTCTTCAAAGTTTGATACATCTGATTATCCAGATGACAACATATTTGGCTATCCAAAAATAAATAAAAAAAAGTTAGGTTTCTTCAAAGACGAAAATAATGGAAAAATATTTCGGGAATTTGTTGGATTAAGATCTAAAATGTATGCATTAGATGTTGAACGTAAATTTATTTCAAAGGCTAAAGGCGTTAAGAAATGTGTTACAAAAAATATGAAAATGGAAAATTATAGATCATGCTTATTTGATAAAAATATTCAATATAGTACCATGGTTTTATTCAAATCACTTAAGCATAGGATATTTACTCAGCAAGTAAACAAAATGTGTTTATCTTTTAATGATAGCAAAAGATTTATCTTACCAAATAATGTCGACACATTGGCTTGGGGGCATTATAAACTACGATAAGGTGCCTATTGTATTTTAGATAAGTTTGTTTAAGCCAACATGTTAAGGAATGAATGTAAATATAGTTCAATTTGTAATATAGTTTAATAAGTATTTGTAAATAAAAGATAACTTGTGAATATTATAATGTTATCATGTAAACTTAAGAACTAGATTAAGAACTTTTACATTTTGTATTGTAAAAGAAACTTGTTAATGAAATATAAACAATTGATATTCGAAAATTGTCTCATTATTTTCACAAACCTCTAACAATCAACACTCGCATTAAAAATGTTTCATTTCATTCATCCATTTACTGCAATAGTGGCCGGTCCAAGTGGATGTGGAAAATCTAATTTCGTAACAAATTTTGTAAAGTATGTAAAAGAAATTTGTAGTGTTGAGTTTATTCAAATTACTTGGTGTTTTGATGAAATGCAACCATTGTATAACCTCAAAAATATAAACTATTGTCAAGGGATACCAGATCTCAGCATGTTCGATGGAAAAGAGGCTCAGCTAGTAATCATTGATGATCTCATGAGAGAATCCGATGGACGCATTGTTGATATATTTACAAAAGGTAGTCATCATAGAAACTTAAGTGTTTTCTATATAACACAAAACTTATTTCATCAAGGTAAAGGTCAGAGAGATATATCTTTGAACTCTGGTTACATCATCTATTTTAAAAATCCTCGTGATAAAACTCAAATTCGATATTTAGCACGACAAGTATCACCAGAAAATACAAAATTTATGGAAGATTCATACAAAGATGCAACTAAAGAGGCTCATGGTTATTTGATGATAGATTTAAAACAAGACACTAGCGACATATGCCGTTTTAAAACCAAAATATTTCCTTCAGACAGATATTGCACTGTTTATGTTCCAACAAAACTATTTAAATATGCAAAGAACCATCAAATTTCTGTCATTCATAAATAATGCATCAGAGCTTAAAGACGCATAAAGATTTACTTAGTGCTTTGCATACACTTAAACCAAAATATCAGAAAGCACTTTTAAAATCTTGTGATGAAGAAGAAATTAATTGCATTTGTGAATGCATTCATAACGTTTTAAGGGGTAAAGTATATCTAGAAGAAAAAGCTAAGAAAAAGTTAAAAAAATATAAAAACCTGCTTCGCAAACTAGTGCGAAAAAGTACTAAACAAGTTCGTAAACGTTTGATTGTTCAAAAAGGAGGATCTTTTTTGCCTATAATATTGGGATCAATTCTGAGTGGATTAGTTGGTTCTATTGTTTGAAAAAATGGAACACGCTAAGAAAATGTTATTAATTGATCCAAGTGTAATCGAAAAAATTAACCAACATGATTCCGTTGATAACCCAATGTCACGATTAGACGCTGAAATGCAAAATATTTTGAAAAGTGACATGGAAGATAGAAAAAAATGTATGTTATATTTACAAATTTTACAAAGATACTTACATTTTTCCGAAGAAGGACGTCAACCTCTTGAAATACCTTTAGTTTCAAATATTCCGAGAGCAAAGAGCGGGGGTGAGGTAGCAGATGATGTTATAATTGATAGTAAAAACAAAAACATCGATGTAAAAGAAGTAGTTGCTAATCAGACATCAAACAAAGACGAGGAACCAGAAGAAATTTCTGGTTTGAATAGAAATTCGATTTACTCTCCTAAGCACATACTCAGCTTGGTACCTAAAACATATGCAAAGAAAGGTGAGAGATTATTATATTTGATATCTTCGAATAAAAACAAAATTTGCTGGGATGATGACGGTACAATCACTGTAGGCAACGAAAAAATTCCTGGAAGTAATATTATCGACTTAGTAAATGATTCTTTGAGACCACTCAAAAATAATGATCCAATAGGATGGGAAAAATTCACACAAGCATTGAAAGATATTAAAACACCATTAATTTACATTGGAAATCCAAAAAGACTCCATTATTTAAAGCAACTTCAGGTAAATGAATTAGAGGAAGACTCACCATATGAGGAGGTGTTTTCAACACCAGTTACTAGAAGAGTCAAACAAAAGATTGATTGGGAAAAATGGAGTCCTTATTAGAAATAAACAACATCTACTATAACCCAGCGCACCCCGCTGGGTATGCTAGTATTGATAAACTAGCTAGAGCTATGAAAGGTAAAATGAATAGAAAAGATGTTAAAAGTTGGTTACAATCACAAGAAACCTACACACTACATAAACCGGTTCACAGAAAATTTCCACGAAACAGATATGTCTTATCTAATCTTAATGAACTTTGGCAAGCTGACTTAAGTGATATGAGAAGTTATTCTAAATATAACAATGGTTTTAATTACATTCTTTGTGTTATTGATGTCTTTACCAAATATGCATATGCCCGACCCTTGAAAAGTAAAAACTCTGAAACCATTAAAACATGTTTTAAAAGCATTTTTGATGAGGCTAATACAACACCAACTCATATACAATCAGACAAAGGAACTGAGTTTGTTTCAAAAGATGTTCAAATATTCTTTAAGTCTAAAAATGTTAATTATTATACAACAAATAACCCTGATATTAAAGCTAGCGTTGTTGAAAGATTTCAAAGAACACTCAAGATGAGAATGTGGCGTTATTTTACCTATAAAAATACATATAAATACATTGATGTTTTACAAGATCTAATATATGCTTATAACCATAGCTATCATTCAAGCATCAAGATGTGTCCTTGTGATGTAAATACGAATAATATAATAACAGTATGGAATAACTTGTATGATAGAAAAAATGTTCAAAGTATCACAAGTACAGCTTTACCAAAACTTCGCATTGGAGATTATGTAAGAATAACGAAGTATAAGCATATATTTCAAAAAGGTTATGAATCCAACTGGAGTGATGAAATATTTATGGTAACTTCAATAATAGAACGATCTCCATTAGTTGTGTATACACTAGAAGATTTAAAACAAGAAGCTATAGTTGGAACGTTTTATGAAAAGGAATTACAAAAGGTGTTTTATGACTCCACCTCAAAGTATAAAATAGATAAAATAATAAGTTCACGCTATTCTGGTATCAGAAAGCAAGTGTTAGTGAAGTGGAAAGGTTATCCAGATAAATTTAATAGTTGGATTTCAGTTTCTGAATTAAAAGCAATATGATAAAAGAAAGTTTTTATTTAACATTACTTAGTAATAGTTCCATGGAATATTTTCCAGAGAATATGACTACACGATTTTCAACAAAATTACCGAAATCTATAAAACTTGAAGGAGAATGGTCCGTTGGAGTTGTTGAATTTCAATACCCTTGCACAATGTATACTGTGCAAGATCATGAAAATGTAATTTACATAACAAAACTAAAATTAATGCCGCACGAAGTAAAACCTTCATTGGTGTTTTATAAAACTCACATTCCAGCAACAAATTATGATAATATTAATCATATTTTAACGGCAATAAATAGTATAAAGGAGAAAATTAAATTTCGATATGATGAAATATCAAAGTTTGTGTCTGCTGCTATTATGGATGAATCTATTAAATCGTTAACATTATCACCTAAGTTAGGCTTACAACTCGGTTTTGAACCTAACAGAAATCTTGTAGGTAATGGCTTAGGTAAATGTCCTGCAAATTTACATTTAGGGTTACCGTATCAATTATTTGTTTATTGTGATATTATTGAGCCTCAGATAGTGGGGGATGTTATGACACCTTTATTGAGAATTATACCATTGGATCCTGCGAAGTATATTTATGGAGCAAATAAAATGCATGTTTTTTCACCTCCTCACTACTTACCTGTTATGCGTAGAGAGTTTGATACCATTGAAGTAGATATAAGATCCAGCACGGGTCAAAAAATACCATTCCAGTTTGGAACAGTGTGTGTTAAGCTTCATTTCAGAAAAATATAATGTATTCTCGTGATAACATAACTTGCCCGTATGAACATTATTACTCACATCAAGCTGGTTCTGGGATTGGGGTGATTTATAAAGGAGCACCTTATCAACGTGGTCATGGCATCGGTAGTTTTTTAGGTGGATTATTTAGATCTGTTCTACCATTACTTTCTAGTGGTGCTAGAGTTATAGGTAAAGAGGCTTTAAACGCTGGTGTTGGTCTTCTATCGGATATGGTTAGCGCTCGCCCTATGGAAGATTCCATCAAAACTCGGCTTAAAGAAGCAAGTTCAAATCTTAAAAGGAAAGCAGATAATAAAATAGATAAATTAAATATGTCTGGCTCAGGATATATAACAAAAAGGAAACGGCTTTCTTCATACAGTCTACCGTCAACTGCCAAAGTGAAAGCTACTAAAAAATCAAGAACTGACAATTTAAAAGATATATTTTCATAAAATTAAATAAAAATGTCGTTTTTACATAGTCATTCTTGTGAGTGTATAAAATCAGAGTTGGATTTATTCGCCTTACCATCTACACAAACCAGCATAGAAAGCGGATTATGGATACACTACAAACCCATTTCATCTCTTGCTGATGATGGACCCATAGAATTTCAAGTACCAGGGACAGGGGATGACTATATAGATTTATCCCATACTTTATTACACATAAAAGCCAAAATAGTCAATCAGGACTCAACTAAAATAGCAGCATCAAGCATTGTAGCTCCAGTTAATAATTGGCTTCATTCACTCTTCAGTCAACTAGATGTTTATTTGAATCAGAAGCTTGTATCACCTCCAAACAATACGTATGCATATCGTGCTTACATAGAAACTTTGCTAAACTATGCTCCTGCAGCCAAAGATTCTCACTTGACTTGTGCTCTTTGGTATCAAGATACAGCTGATAAAATGAATTCAAGCGATGAAAAAAATGAAGGATTTACTAAAAGACAACAGCTAGCATGTGAAAGTAAAGAGATAGAAATGATTGGTCATCTTCATGGGGATATATTTAACCAGGAAAAGTTTTTAATTAATGGGATTGAAATGAGTGTAAAATTAGTTCGGTCTAGGGAAACATTTAATCTTATGGCTTCTTCATCTGATTTCAAATTTAAAGTATGCATTACAGATGCGACTCTTATTGTTCGTAGAGCACGAATCAATCCAACTGTATTACTAGCCCATCAAAAAGTTTTAGCCTCTACAACTGCTAAATATCCTATTACTCGAGCAGAAGTTAAAGTGTTAACCATACCTTCTGGTATTCAGGGTAAAACTCTCGATAATATTTTTCTGGGGCAAGTCCCTAAAAGATGTATTATTGGATTTGTAAACAATGCAGCATTTAATGGAAGTTTGACTAAAAACCCATTTAATTTTGAAAACTATGATTTGAGTACATTTTGTTTATACATTGATGGTCAGCAAATACCTTCAAAAGCTTTGCAACCATCGTTTGAGAGTAATATTTTTACTGCAGCTTATCACACACTTTTTTCGGGGACAGGTATACATTTTCTCAATGAAGGTAATGGGATATCTAGAGAACAATATGCAAAAGGGTACTGTTTGCTAGCATTTGATCTAACAGCTGATCTCAGCTCTAATTCAAATACCCATTGGAACCTTATAAAACATGGTAGTGTTAGATTAGAGGTTCGATTTGAATCTACACTTACTCAGACAATTAACTGTATTGTTTATGCAGAATTTGATAATGTTATTGAAATAGATAAGAATCGTAATGTAACCGTAGATTATAGTAGTTAAGTTGACATTGTATAAACCTAGTTTTAAAAAGCTATTAAATAAAAAAACATAAGCACATTACTCTAATACTTTTTATTTCATCCCACACTTTATAAAGAAGTTCAGCCTATTTAGTTTAACATTATTAATTTGAAGATAGAACGTATCACAACTTTACGATGAACACAATTGAAATTCAAAAATATTTGCATTTCATACATCCTATGTTACAAAAACATGTTTATCCAGCAAACAGGCTACCTTTACATATTAACACTCCAATATACTTAATAAGTAATTTGGACCCCGACAGTGAACCAGGCTCTCATTGGATAGCCATTCACATAGAGAGTAATGGAGTTGGTCAGTATTTTGATTCCTATGGACGACCACCTCCGGCATATCATAGAAGTTTCTTGAACAGGACTACAAGACAGTGGGATTTTAATAGGTACAGACTTCAGCATGACTTCACTTCAGTTTGTGGAGAGTATTGCTTAACATATTTATATTACAAGTTTTACGGAAATAGTATGATGGATTTTGTAAAATTATTTCGCAGCAGTAAGCTAAACAACGATATATTTGTGTATAAATTATTTAAAATCTGTTTTAAGGAAAATAAAAATGTGGAATAGAATGAAGCATGTTTAATTTCACGATTGACACCCTAATCACCTAGGTAATTAGTAAACAATGCAATGTTCGAGCGCGTAAAGTAATTAGTAACAATAGAAATCCGAGCGTGTGGAGTCATTAGCAGGTAATGGGTGATTAGCTAACGAAGTAGGACCTGTACAAGCTGAATCCTATCTCCCGATGCGTTACAGATACAGCAAAATGGAGCACACAGATCGACTCAGCGACCCCAAAAACTTTTTTTTTTTTTTTTTTTTTTTTTTTTAGCCGGTGATCTCCCAGATTTACTTTTTCCCCACACGTTTTGAGTGAGCCAGCCGGTGAGCCAGAACCGGGGAATCTATACTACTTGTATACCTCAGGTTGATGGACGTGAGCAGTGCATTGTAGGACACGTTAACGAGCGAACCTGTGAGGCAATGCTTTGTTACAGGTAATGGTAACCACTTAACATCAGGTGGGCTATCTGCTTGCTCCATCAGCAAGTCACATGTCACAATGTTTTGTGCTAGCAAGTTAGGTCACATATGACAAGGTGAATCGCCAGTTATAATAATACCTATAATAATAGGCCCTGGCAGAATACCAGGGTTGCATTGTGTCTCACATCGTGTGACAGATACTGAGCCAGGGGCCTAATTAACCCCAACAAACTATTGTAATATCTTTCTACTATTTTCTTTTCGTAATATACCTATCAATGTCAACGTCCCTTTACTACCTAGGTAGGTAGGTACTTATCTTAACTTTATTTACGTTGTTCTAAAGTTCTGCCACCAATTGTAAAATGTAAAATGCTGTTCTTTCTTTTATCTAAATAATTTACCTACTGATTACAATATCTAATTTCTAGGAGCAACACCAAGGAAACGTGGCAGACCACGAAAGGATCAAAACAGCCTGGCAGATGGTAAGCTCCAACCAAGATTGTGCTTTATTTTGTTATAATATAAACACCTTTCTTCAATAAACATTTCTCTCCAGACCTGCAGTATTCGGACAGCGGCAGTTCAGAGTTGGAAGAAGTGGAAGCGAATGCAGCTGCGGAAGGCTTAGTGCAGCTGTCGGTTAGACCTGGTAAGTATTATGAACATAATTGAGGCGTAATAACCATTTATCTATCTATACCAGTTATAAGTTAAAAGAAAAGTTGAATTTCAAGAATTATTTTCTTACTAAGAAATTCTCAGTGTCAGGAGTACATCTCTACGTTCAGGAAAATGCCCTATGTCAGACGGTCAAGACAGAAATTCTTATAAATATTGACACTTCGCCTTCTAGCCCCAAACTAAGCAAAGCTTGTACTATGGGAACCAGATAACTGATAGAATACTTATAAACTTTTTTGTATATACATACTTAGAATACATGTAACACCCACACACAAAATGATCATCTATGTTCATCACACAAGTGTTAGTTCGCGGTGGAGATCGAATCCACTACCTACAGCGCAGAAGGCAAGGCTACTACGAACTGAGCTGTGATGGCTGTCTTATAAATTGTATAGATAATAATATCTTTGATTTATTCTCTTGGTCCAGATGAAGACAAGATGTGGGGTAACGAACCATTTGATGCAACGAAGTTCCCGATCAAACGAGAAATGCCGGATGAGATGCCACCAACTTCAGACGACTTTGTGGATCTCGATTCAAATAACGACTATTCTTTCCCACCTATCGTCAAGGTAAGTTACAAAGTTACGAAGAAAACATACAACGCCTTGTGCTGCCTACCCTCTGGTATGTTCCCTTATTCCCCATGAACGACATTTTTGAGGGGTGATGAAAGGGTACTATTTTACCCCATCACAACTAAAGAGCCCTATCAATTTACAGTCCACCCTTATCAACTTACGGCCCTTCTTATCGCGTGTTCGCCAGCTATATGTCCAGTTACTACAACTATTCTAATGAAATTCTATTATAGGAGGAGCCTATAGAGCCAGATATGCAATTAGAACCTCCGATGATGGAAGGAGGTACTTTGGAACCGACTCAGCAGTTCCAAACACAACAGTTCAAGGAAGAACCGTTAGAAAACTGGCAGGTACGTACTTTTACAATAGTACTTATAAAACCTCCGAAGTGATTGGCTGACTGGTAATGTGATAAAATCTTTATGCGTAGGTTATATACTCGCTGTTTATAAAACGTTAATAGAACCAATCTGAATCATTGTATATTAATTCAGGTTGGTCCAATAAACATTTGTTTAGCAGTTTGGGTGTTTTATATTAAAATAACTCAAATAAAGTTCCGACCCGAAAAAAATTAACAAGTTTTTTAGGTTTATTATTAAGTATCTAAGGTCCAAGCTACGAGTTTTTACGTCGCTAAATCTAAGGAGTTCTTCACACTATTCTATAATTATTTTGCAATAGACCAATAACCGTGGCGTGGCGAATTTGCCAACGAATATAGAACAGTTTGTAATTTACAGCGATTTCGAAACGAACAAACGTTGAAATAACTTTTTAAACTATCATGGTTTTGATCAATATTTTGGATAGAAACGGGATATTTACCATGATTTTTGAGTTTGATTGTTTCCCGATATTTCGGCACAGTTGCATGCGCCATGATCACGGGTCGAACTGAAGTCTGTGGCAAGTGGGTCTAATGTTATTGGCAGACATAACGGTCTACCCTCTTCCGCACTCGTTTTTTGCAAACGACACTACTACCACTGGTATCATTCTCACTATTTACTCGAATTTTCTCTCGACACACCACACTAACCGTATCCGGACGCACCACCGGCACCACACTTTTATGTTGCTTACATAAACTAATAACCGGTTTCCATACACCAGATAACTGGAAACCATCCTCCCGGTTAAAGTTTTTGTGTTTGGTAATCTCAATCGCCTCTTGTACTAATCTTGGTATGTAGTAATCAAACTCAAAAATCATGGTAAATATCCCGTTTCTACCCAAAATATTAAACGTTGAAATGTTGTGCATTTGCCACTATAAATAACTAAAAAAAGTCAAGTGACACGCTTTTAATATAGGATGTTCCAAAGAACGAACTCTGCGGTATCGACGACGTTTAACAGCTTAAATGCAGGTTTAAGTTCGAAGTTCTGAACTCAATTTTCTTTGCAGCCGGAGCCAGCAATCCAAGACGATCTCCAAGTAACAGACAGCGAAGAGGAAACTGAAGATGGAGGACTGTGGTTCTAGATTGATTATATATTTGTTACAATGAAATAACTTGTAGATGATTTAATTATTGGCATTGATGAAATAACTCTTTTGTTAATCGAAATATTTTATATTTATAAGGGAAAGAAATAAATGTATTTGTAAGTAATAAAAATAAATCTTTTTTATGGGGCTACTGCTGGGCATAAGCTTTCTCCATATTTAAGTGTTTTGCGACTACGGCGGAACTTACGTGTTGGAAAGAGGTTAAATTATTATAAAACAGTGGTTTAGTTTACATACCATTCCAGAAGTGTGTATTCCAGTACCAAGTATGACTTAAAGATGATGAAAAAACAGTAGATAGCTTATGCAGTGTGATAAATTAGACCGAGTGTAGCTTCTGCTTCAAGTCGGGTAAGGTTTGCTTTCCTCTATCAGTTTGTTGGTACCTACTTACTAACAGATTTGGACGAAACTTTGTATACACGCTTTACAACTATAGATTTTTTTTATATATGATTAGATTCTTCTGAGAACGAGACTTTCTCCACAACAAGCAAAAATCGGATTGGATCCCATAAGGCGGATATATTCCGTAGCCCACACTGAATATATCCGCCTCATGGGATCCGATTTTAATGGTTCATTTTTTTAATAAAAGTTACTTAGTGACATCAGTAACCCGTCACATTTTACGCAATATGCGGGTCTTCGGTGTAGATCACAGAGTACTTTTTTAAGTGTATATAATGAGCAGAATAGCAAATGCAGCAAATTGCTTATATTTCGATTTCTACCAATGGAAGATAGTGCTCGTGAGTTCTACTGTTCGTAACACTGCTTGTTGAAATAGATAGAGCGCGTCCCATGTAAACATTTCAGTTATGGTACAAGATACCAGGTAGGTAAGCCACTTACTAGTATAGTAGATACTTCTAAAAATTGGTATGCACGTATTATATCAAGAACCGGTACCTCTGCAATGTCTTTAGGCAAATCACATTTCATCACAACATTGTATAAATAGAATCAAGATAATATAAAATATGTTTTAAAGCAAGTATATAAATAAATATATAATATAAGAAAGTACTAGACCGGTACTCTTCCTTAATCCCTTCTTGAGACGGTTGTCCCATCGAGCTCGCAGCTTTTGTATTATCAGCAAATATTAGTGTTCGGTGAGTGAGGGTTGCCTTTTATAGTTTGTGATATAACAATGTCTAGTACAAAGTGTCGTTGGACCTAAAATAACTTTCTTATTATTTTACAAAATGGGCTTCTAAATTCTAATCCTAGGCTACCTCCACAAACTACTAAGCAGCGGTTAAATTTGCACAGTCGAAAATTGCAATCATCACAGACTTGATTCGGAGCCAATCAAAACAGCGGGATGCACTGAATACAAATGAGCATAGCTCAAATCGCTCTCATAGGTGCCAATTTAGCAATTCATCTGTTTGAATAATCAAGTTTACGGGCAGAATTTGATTATGGAGTTGTCTGTGATTTAATACTGGTTTAGATGCAACTGAACCGTGTCAGGAACGTAAGTAGACCCGATTAAGCATATCTCGGTAGGATGGATACTTCTAAAAAGTTTGTTTTATTTAGGTTGTTAAACACGCATTCTCAATTGCTATTTCATGTAAGAAATAATTTAATTTTACATTAAGTTTCCATACATTTGGACTAATAAACACATACAAAAGTAATATTCTAAACCCCTATAATTTCAGTCAACCAGACCAGTTTGCTGAAACCGTGTTGCAGAAAACACGGTTTAAGTAAATGATTCAATGGATATGAGCATTTTTTATTATTCTTGGTTGTTGGCACAGCACTAGTCAAAAGCGACAAAATATCAAAACATTAATTTTATACTATAACATTATACATTTAATTGCATATGCTCCGCCCCTGATACATGAATGTGTGTGTATTCTCTCGATTCAGCTATTAGCATGCAGACAATAATTTACATTAAAATATTCATAGACGTTTTCATAACTGTCGCTCTGTCTACGTTTGCTGAATTTATTACTGTGAGGGTTTGTGTAAATAAGATTTAGCGCATGTTATTTCCACAGTCTAGATTTTGTAGTGATTTCTTATCTTACTACTAATAAACTCTGCGTAACTTCGATATAATTGCAATAATTTCAATTAATTTTAAAGATAAAACATGGTGGAACTATTTTAACGTTATGATGAGTTTATTAGTAGTGGTTAATAATTTGCTGAAGGCGCACAAGCGGTGAAAGGCATTGTAGAGAATTTTCAATTGATTTGTTATTTTAAATAATATTGTTCTTACCTATTTGTAACTAAACCGAACTAGCAATACGCGCATGACTTCGTCTTCCTTCCCTTTTAGTGCACACTGCTTTCTTGTCTACGTTTCTTATTCTTACTATCTTTTATATTTTATCATCAACCTACCGCAGTTCACTGTTGGACATAAGCCTCTCATGGCGCGCCACTACTTCGGCTTTCCCCATCCAGTTAAGTACGTCTTACGGTACCCTGCGCATGTCGTCGCTAGACTAAGTCCTACACTACGTTTGCTTATGTTATCGTTCACACATTCCATCTACCTATTTATATTTAGACCTATTAAAATTAATACACACTCCAAAATTTCATCATAACATGCTCGCAAGCGTAGGTATAACATGACTTTTCCATCACGTTCGTTATGTACCCACTTTCAAACATGTAAATAATATATAACATGCTGATATTTCGCTTCCGTTGTATACGCGAGCACACAAACAGCTAATTAGGTACTAAATCCCGGCTGAACCCTCATCAAGCGTATTCTCGTCTATATAGGTCTAAATTACCTGCAGGAAAGCATCTGTCATCACAAAGGCTCTTAATTTGGAAGCCTATCATGCTTTATTTCGCAATAGAGCGAGTGAGTAGAGTAGGTAGGTAGGTATAACTAAAGCGGATTTTTTTTATCTGTCACTGTATCATACGCACCACGTACCGTGTGTACCTGTAGTCGGTATTGAAAACATGGTTACGTTACGCTTTAAGTTTAAGGTTCCTTACATAAACAGGAAAAATTTAACCTTAGATAAGTTAGGAACCGTCGAAGTGCGAATAACTCGCGAATCTTTATTCATTTATTTCAGGCAACATTAAATTAAAAGGAATAGGGCTTATTTTATAAATATGTACCTTCAAAACTTACTTGACTTCAATCAGAAACAATCGAGTGGGCGGGCGCTTATCAGCACAAATTTTCTTTCTGCATTCTGAGGGCTGTAGTTGAGTTAGTAGGGAATACAAATTAATAATAAAGAAATAGCATCACGACTTGAATCCCCAAGCACGGTAGATATCCCCTCCGATATCTAAGTACCTGCTCAAGATTCTCCGAGGATGAAGCGGGGTAGACAGAGGTACGTCCAGATAGCACATTTGGTATGTAGGTACCCACATTTTGCAGTAGTTAGTATTCTATACGTGACAGGTTGCAAGCCCATCGTTGCTGCTAGAATACTAACTGGTTTCCTCACGATGTTTTCTTTCACCGTTTGAGAACACTTGCATTGCGCAGTATATAAATTTGTCGAACAGAAAAAACCCATTGGTGCACTATCGGATTTGAACCCACGGCCTTAGGATCAGAAAGCGGTGTCACTACCACTAGATCACCGGTGCCAGTAATTAGTAGGTATCTTTAGGTAAAAGGGAATTTGAGGTCGACCTTACCCCAACATGAGATTACCAATCTTATCAAACACAATTTATTTCATCTATTGATTTTCCCACAAGCGACAAAATAGAAGGACGAAATATTCAGTGAAATGCCAAATAATAAAGTAAAATAAAACTAAACGGGCTTTTGGCTCATCCCGTTTCTTTTATCTCCTTTGTTACATTTCTATTATGAAAATAAACCCATGTTTGGCGACCGTATTACGGTTTCTATTTTGCCGCTTAGACAAGTTGCAATCCAGAGAATACATACTTAAGTAGGAAGGGGAGTCAACGGGAGACTTAGAGGCCCCAAAAAAAAGAAATACCTACTTAGTGAAAAAAATAAAAAACGCAGATGTCGTGAAGAAGTGGAGACTCATTTTAGATCGAAAACAGCTTTATGCAAGGTTCTTTCCATATGCATTTTTTCCGTAATATCTTTTTTTTTAGTCTATTCCTTGCTTAGATGTCTATTCCTTGTAGAGCGATAACTTATTATTAAAAAAATCTAAGTGGCTATTATAATTAGCTATTATAATAGCATTATATTTGTGCGTTTAACTAAGTAAGTTGCTCTCTCTGTTTCCACAACCACCTTTGCGTTTTTATAAAAATGTTTTGTCTAAGCGGGCTCACCACAAAAGGTTCTCCAGTCTAAGCAATAAGGCCATTCCCATCCGTTGCTCTTCTACGTATTACTTATAAGTTTGTGGATACCAACTTACTACTTACGTTAATAGTATTAGACAAAAACGTGTGGTATCGAAGGAGTAAAAGCAGCCCAATACCTTACTTAGATAGATCCTTCTGATCCTAAAGCCGTGGGTTCAAATCTGGTCATGCACCAATGGATATTTCTGTTCAAAAAAATTATGTGCGCAATCCCAGCTTTCAAAATGACCAGTGGCTTATAGGCTGTTCGTTGTCTATATGTCAGTTACTTTGGACAATGATTCTTTTAATTGATATAGAAATAGTATTGGTAGTATGTTGTTATAGGTATATATAACTCTTTGAATGTTTTAGCGTGCGGTCTAACTTACGTGCACAACACAAACACCCAATAGGGATAAGCACTCGACGTTTGAGTAAAAGCCTAGTCATTACATTAAATTTGTAATTTTTGGGAGGGATTAAGGCCATCCCGGGTTCTCGAAAGCTATTAGTGTACCTACCTACTTTACATGGGTTCTTCCATATAAATGCCATAAGGCGCCCGACAGCCGAAAGGATTCAATCAGAAAGTCATTTGCAGTACCATTGACGGCCATTTCCGTCGATTTTGCAATAAGGGAACAAGATTGCCGAAAATGGCGGTAAAAAAGTTCGTAAACTGTGCGTCCTTCTGTTACTTTTCTGATAAGTAAGATTTTATTTTCAATATTCCTCAAGTCGGTTTTCTACCTACAGTTAGCAAAACTGAGTGATTTCATAGTAAGTATATCAAAGCATTGCCTTGTAGGTCACACAAGTTAGGTACATACCCTACGAGGTAATACCGTTTGACCACCAACTTGAGGCATACTGGAGTTAAACCTCATCTGCCTGTAATTAAAAAAAAGTGGAAGCAAAGAGAACGTCATCAGTCTAAATAAATCCACATAGATCTCCCTCATATTTGGGAGTGTTTGCTATAGTCATCACGCTAGGTAGGTGCATTGGTATCCGCAGTATCGGTGCTTAGTACTCCAACAATACTTTATTTATTTATTTTATTTGGAAAACAAACAGAATTTATAGACTAGGTAAACAACAACTGCTGCCTTATCTCCTGGTGAGCTCCCTTATTCGCCTTTTACGATATGGAAGGTAATAGCGAGGTCTTATTCTAAGCTATCACCACAGCTAAGACCTAGGGAACAGAAGCTAGTAAATAGTATTACACACAATTTCTATTTATGGTTTTATTAGAATAAAATAAATAATAAGAAAATAAACTTAGATCTCGTGTATCAATGGTAAACCATAAACATCTAAGTACGTCTTCCGCATTTCAGATCTATTTGATAGTAGCTTTTATCGAGTATCGTACGGAGAACACTTAATTTATATCGTAAATGTTGAATTACATACGAATATAGGCTAACGTAGAATAGTACTTATAAAGTTGGCAATGAGTGTACACTAAAATTTGATCTCTCAAACAAACGTTAGAATGTGTGTTGTACCAAACGAAATAAGTTACCTCTGGCTACCCCCACTAGACATCTTCAAAGATTCTCGAGTACCTAAGTAATTGGTGCTAAGAAATCTGAGGAGATGTCTACCGTACCTCGGGATTAAAGCCGTGAAGCTTTTTATTTTTCTTTTTGAATTAGTAATTAAGTAAGTAGTATGTTTATAAATGTTTGTGGCCTGTACACCACACCATCTAGCCTAACTTGTACTATAGGGACCAAGACAGCATAAACAAAGTACTTCCATTCCAAATGACCATGCTAAAAATAAAACTAAAAAAAGGTAAAACTAAAAAAAAAAACTAACTAAGTAAAACTTTAGAACAGCAATATTGATTATATTGCTATTCTAAAGTTTTACCTAGCTGTATGGAAACGAGAACCAATAAAACACTTTTTTTATAAATACTTACTAACGTACTTAGAGTACCTACATTGTAACAACCTATCTATGAGAGAGACCATCTATTGAACTTCACAGACCTAGCAACACACCTAACCCTATCGTATCAAAGTTTCCTCGATACAGGCTATGCCTAGTGAGGAAGCTGATAGAAAACAACTGTTTGTAAAATAGAACTGTTATGTATCTTGTTTTACAGTAATAAAAACATTTTCATTTTCATTTTTTCATAGGAAACATGTATGTACATCACAAAAATGTTTGCTCTTGGTGGGGATGAAACTTTCAACCTCAAGGTTATTCTAATATTCTCTATCTAATATTACTGTTTTAATCTTGTCTAAACTCTAACCCCATAATACTCAAACGCATCGCACTCAAGTCGCGATTACCTACTTGACAGTTTGCAATGATAATAATGATGACGACCGATGTGGCGCGGCGGGCGAATGTCCGCCTGCGACGCAGAGGTTGCGGGTTCGATTCCCGCCTTGGGATAAATGTTTGTACGATCTGCAAATATTTATTCCGGGTGTTCCTATGTATAATAAAAAATATCTATATATATAATGTATTGTATTAAGTATATCAGTCATCTAGTGCCCATAACACAAGCTCTGCTTAGCTTTGGGCTAGATGATGCTGTGTGGACTGTCCAGCATTATTATTATTATTATAATCTATCAAAAATTCGTACGTTTGAGTATTCGGGGGTAAACGAGACAAACGCATTCTTACAACTTTGCAAGCTTAACTTCAATACAAACTTGAAACTACGTAGTAGAAACTCTAATTATGTTTCTTAACACAAAAGTAGCATACAAACAAACATTCAAACAACAAACAATACATTCATGTTGGCTATGGTTACCCCTAAACTTTGTGTCGCGGTAGGAAAATATTCAAACGCTCACGAAATTGTTTATAACTGCCCACGGACTTTGCCAGTGAGTAGGGGATGGGGTATTGTAGTTTAGGATATATTCACCAGCCCCACCAATGACATTCAGTTTCGACTATCAGCCTATTTCAGCTACCAATTAGTGGGCAGTCTACTCAATGTTCGATATTCGAATTTTTTCTCAGATTTAAATTTGAATTTTCTGAGAATAATTTAAAACGACAACCGATTTTAATTCTTATTGCTTGTCTGACTAAAAATAAGAATTCTGGTTCAACTAGTAAATTAAACTCAAATACTAAAATAATCATATCGCTTGTGGGCTTTGCCTGGTTTGGTGGCAAAACCACCCACAATTCTGTAATGTTTTTATTAACATACTACTTATATTAATAGCTATCAGCTTTGCATCATACAAGCTTTGCTCAAACTGAGGCTAAATAACTATGTGTGAGTGTCAGCCAATGTTTTTATTTATTTATTATTGCCCCAATATGGTATCCTGGATACACCCATAAACATTGCAAATATGTTAGACCGTACAGTAGCTATTTCCGCACTTGTGTAGGAACCAGCCGAATGATATTAAGTAATATTTCATGTTCACGAAACTGTTTTGTTTCGCAAATAGTAGAATTTATGGCGTCCGCGACAAGTTTCAGTTATTTCAATTTGTATGCCGCTGTGTCGTGTTTGTCATATTCGATTCAGCCGGGACGTGACAGTGTTTCGCCAAGCTGTTGTAGCAAGCTCGGATGTATTGAGCATTGTACAATATATTTCGTAGGTTATACTAAGTTTCCAAGCCTTCCGGTCCTTTTGTTTTTGAATTTGAACTCGATTAGGTACTCGATTTTCCTGTTCGAATGCCCGTGGGTACGAGGAAGTGATCGAACGCCCTTCCGAATCGTTTTCTTGACTGCACACCAAAAGTCTGAAAAATTATCTTTATCGCGTAGGTAACGTTCATTTTTAGGGGTCCGTACCCAAAGGGTAAAACGGGACCCTATTACTAAGACTCCGCTGACTGTCTGTCCGTCTATCACCAGACTGTATCCCATGAACCGTGATAGTTAGAGAGTTGAAATTTTTACAGATGGTGTAAGAAATACTAAAAAACAGAACAAATTAAATATTTAAGGGAGCTCTCGCATGCAACAAACGTGTTTTTTTGCCGTTTTTGTTATAGATAATGGTACGGAACCCTTCGTGTGCGAGTTCGACTCGCACTTGGCCGGTTATTAGACTAATCTTTATCTACCTACTTTATTTTGTGATAAGTGTCTTCTTAGGTATATTTTTGGAAACAAAAATAAATAAACAATAAATCAATTGGAAATGAAGTTCATGAAAATTTATGGATCATTTCTGAAAAAACATTTTTTATGGTGGACTAGGTAGCGGAAAAAAGCGCTCAAAAAATCTCAAACTGTTTATCGAAATTTGTTTCTGGCTATACTTAGATACTAAGTTAGATTTTGTATTTTAATATCCTCAGAGCAAGTACAAAACTCTTCAGATAAAAATTGTAAAGAGTGAAAAAGGTACAGAAATAGCTGACAACGGTTGGCGCTATTCACGTAATTGTTTCGAAAATACAAAAGTGTCTGGATGGAGGCTGTAATATCGAAATGAAAAGAGTTTCGAATAAAACTTAAAACATTGTAATGCAAAAACTACTGTCAAAAATTCCTTCATATATTTTTACTACCATTTGCTTGAGGAACTAAAACGTTAAATGGTAACCATCACTTAGAACAAAGCATTACTTCGGAGGTTTCGTACATTAAACAATACATTCTTATACAGCAAAAACTCCGAAAACATGGATTAAGTGAGTATTATTTATTGTAACGCTGTGATTTTCAAAGTAACGAATTATACACATTTTAGTGCCGCTGACTGTACAATGCGCGGCCTTATCTATGAGCGAAGGTACCTTACCTTATAAAATATTTAAGTTGACAGTTGTGTCGCCAACTGTACCGTATATTGCCCACAAACTCTATTACCCAACATTTGTAGACCAGCCACGGCGTTTGTGCTCGCTACATTACACAGTAGTGTCAAGTTAAGTGGTTAAAGTTTAAAGTGTTATACATTTTTGCACTTGTTGCAGTTCTAATTCTCAGGTGCTTGGTATCTCTACTTTGGTTTGTTTGCCTAATTATCTGCACCGTGAGCTCAGTTTAAACAGGCCCGAATAGACCCGAACAATGGATACGAATGGATCTTCGTACAAATCCAGAACCCGTTACTTAGGCAAAAAAATTGAAAATAATGAGATGTCACGCACGAAAGCAATAGGAATTTTGGCGTCGTTATTTATATTTTGCAGCCGTGCTATAAGAGAATACGATAAGGGGCTGGCCTTTTGAGGTCAATATCTCAAAAGTAATAATATATCAGTACACCTAAAAATGTTTTTTTTTCTAACCTATTTCACCTGTAAGTTATCTGAAATAAAAATTAATTTAATTCATCCTACTGCTGAGCAAAGGTTTCCCCCAAATCACTCCAATTCTCTCTAACCTTAACTTTTTCCCACAATTCTCTCTCAAAGACACAGAACACTTATATCCTGACGGACTCAAAGACATCGAGACAAACCTCCAACGCTTTCTTGGCCGACCCCGATTTCACTTTCCCTCTGGTTTTTTTTTTTTTTGTGGCATCTGTCCGTGTTGCGGACAATTTTGCCAATGTCAAGTGGGTTGAATAAATTCTTTTTAGTCAAGTCGAGTCGGTAAAAAAAGTAAAGTCAGCCGTCATCGGTTTTGAAGAAAAAGATGGCGGTTTTCTTCAAAACCAAAGGGAAAGATTTGCCATGGAGTTATCAAGTTTGTCCATTTATCGGGACGCATTCGACTGACATGACCCGCATAGTCCAATTTGAACTTTGCCGTTTTTCTCCCCACGTCGACAATTCCAGTAATTGAACGCAGCATGCTGTTCCGGTCAGTCAATACGTTAAAATCCGAGAATTCTACCATTGCTCTCTGGCAAACCTTCGTTCACACCATAGGTTTAGGACTGGAAGGAAACACATGACGATATTTTTACGTTTTAGATCACAGGAAGCTCCCCCAATTATGACTATAATTGCATAGAAAATTACAACAATTACCTTTTTACCTACAGATTTAAATAAATATCATGATCATCACCAGACCTCAAGTCACGCGTCGCAAAATAAAACAGGTTTTACTTTTTGAAGAAAAAAATAGATCTACATTTTATTAGTTGAAGCCTGTATGTCAGTTGTCAAGTTACTGCGTCAGTAGAATACAGAATAAAATGTTATTATAATAAACCAAGAGCTTAAAGTGCGTATAAAAAAAGGTTCAAAAAGTTGTCTGAATTGTATCGTTCCAGCCTTTGTTAACCATTTTCTAGGGCTTTGTAGTGGTTTCGAAACGCTAAGCTTAATAAATAATAGAGCTTACCTACGCTAAGCTGCTTGAAAGGTTTTTGAAATCCCAAACCTCAGCCCTAGAGATAGTTTTTTGCTCAAAGCTCCAATTAAGGTCATCGATTTCAGCGCCAGGTGAAATCAATCAACCCGACCTCTTGAATTTCAACACGAAGGCCGAAGTCATCAGTCAAACGGGCTATATTTTATCACTGTAGCTACTTATATCAAAAAGGCTGTAATTTATCTCCCTCGTCGGTTCTCGACTACGCGGAGTTGACAGTTCCCTAACTTATCTTAGGCTCAAATGCCTTTTTTATTCCGGTTAGATAATTCCAAGTTTGCATCTGTTACGCTAACGTTACCCTTCTTTGCTGGGTTGCTTGTAAACTTTTGTTGGAGCTGTTTATTTCGGTTGTTTTTTAGGGTTCAGTACCTCTGCGTTAAAAAATAATAATCAATGTGCTGCACATGTCTATATGTAAACTTAAGAACCCGTAACATACGCCCAAATACCCAAATGCAACTTAAATTTAATCACGTGTCAAGTCGCGATTTTTTGACAGTTTGGAATGAAAGTCTGTCTTGTGTCAGCTTGTGTCACAGGTTCTTAAGTTTACAATTATTTGTGAACTTTTATCCTCACCAAAGTTTGAATCCTTATCATCAGCCTAAAGAAGCTTAGGTACTGGACAAAGGTCCTATTTAAAATAAAATATGGATACATTTTTTTTTTTACTTATCTAATCTGTGATTTAAACACACTTAATAAGACGGCATTAATAAATTGTGCTAAAAATTATACATAATAAATTGGTTTTTATGTCAGTCATTCAGTGGGTTATATCGATGGCTATTTTAAGTCCCCGGAAGTTTTTACGGGTGTTCTTATTACAACCTGTATATTATACGTATGTGTTTCGTGATGGTAACCACTTAGCATCAGATGGACCTATCTATAAGTCACAAAAAAAAGGAGGAACGTGTTTTAGAATTTTCGTTTTTCTAATTACTAGAACTGAGTCACATACTCTTATGAAGCATTCTCTAAAAATTGAATATTACAGCTTGTGAATTTGCAAGGACAGGAAGATGAAAATGGGCCAAGTTAGACCCATTAATAAGGTGCGGAAACCTTAAGTCTCTAGTCCTACTCACGATTGTCGTATTTGTTTATCACGAAAACATCTACTGTGAAGTTTTGTTACACAGGGGCTTTTCATCATTCATCAACTTTGTAACTTTGGTGCCTACTTACACTTTTATAGTTTTTATTTGCGGCTTATCTTAAGCCGAGAGTTTGTAATATACTTTTTCTACCTCATAACGACTATTCATGTTAAAAATGAAGCCCCAATTTCATACCTACTTGTTTATGAAGGTCCAATCGTTTCGCTTTTCAATATATAAACCCAAAGTCGATCACACCGTCACTTGTATTTTAGTGCTCATATCTTAACCTTATAGGACGTCCCGTATTAGCCTGTTTTCTTTGACGCGCGCGTTCGAGGCGTAAACGGTAAAACCTCTTGGAAATTTATGTTTTCAAGAATTTCGAGGCCTTTATCGCACGTTTCCATACGAAGTTTCGGGGTCAGACATAAATCCGAAAATCGCATCCGATGTTGGTCCTGGAGGTCGTTTTACGACACTTCGACTCAAGAGAATACGCATCCGCTCTGATAGGTATACCTTTGGCACTCGTAAAGTATGTATTTTATGCTGTTTATCCGCAGCGGAACTAATGATTGGGTTAATATGATGCGACCTTTCTCTTAATGAGCTTGTAATGTCGTATGGGTTACGTGCATGAGATCGCTCACTGTCATATTCATTGGGTTTCAAAATTGTAACATCCGTGGCATATTCGAACTGTTCATATTATTACAAGGTAAATATAGGACGTTATAAGAAGATGATAAGTACTATAAAAAATGGTCTGTAATATCTGTACCCTGTGCTCAGTCCGAACCCAAATAATGGATACTATAAGGCATCTTTGTACAAATCCGAAATCCGTTTCTTAGTACAAAAAATTAAAAACAAAGCTATGTCTCAAGCACGATAGTAACGGCAATACGGGCGTCGTTTTTGACAGTTTGCAACCGTGCTATAAGAGTTCACAGTAAGAGGGCAGATCTTCGCCAAGATTTTTAGGAACACAATATGTAAAATTAAAAAAAAAATCATTGAAATATGAGCTCTTATGAGCTCATATTTAGCCTTATGGCTAACCCGCCCTTTACCCCTGTTGCACCCTAGGCCACGTTTCTAACGTGCGTGATCCGCGAAGTAATACTTTGTTATAGGTGATGGTTAGCGCTGTCAAAAAAGGATCCTCATACAATATATGACTCAGAACGAACGATGGCTTCAATGCTCCTACTAGTAGTAGTAGAGCTCTTAGTAAAGGGCCCGTCCGAGGAAGTACTACCCCCATGCCTATTTCTGCCGCCAAGCAGCTTGTTGTGTTCCGGTTTGAAGGGTGTAGGTGCCGGTAAAATGACACATGTATGGCTTGACATCTGTAGGTATGCCTCAGGTTGATGAACGCAAAGCAGTGCAATGTAGGGCACGTTCTTGACGATCGTGCAAGGCAGTGCTTTGTTATAAGCGATGGTGACCACTTAACATCAAGTGGGCCATCTGTTTGTTCCATCAGCAAACACAGAAAATAATATATAGATGTTAGGCCTAAATTTTAAAGTTTAAGCACTTAGCTCGCTACTTGTTATCACGCTCCAGCATACATTAAGGGAATTAGTATGTTACTATTATGCAAACTACTTGTTCTGTATAAACAAAGTGTGCTGAAACTATTCTGCGAAGACTGTTAATTTATAACTTCTTAGTTACTTGATAGTTTGCAGATTTCAATCGATTACAGCGTTTTCTTATTAAGCTTTAGCACAAAACTATACGATGCTTAAGCGAAACTATTTAAGTTATACTAGCTAACCCTCTCGCGACTTTGTTTACGTTTTTCATACAAGCTTCATTCTCTTTTAACCCCCGTTTTAAGGATGACAGCTCAATTAAATTTATACTAAGTTTTATGTTGGATAAAGATAAATCCAAGAACACAAAAATCTTAAAAATTGGTCCAACCGTTCTTTAATTATAAGTGGTGTAACTGACACGACTTTGTTTTATATCATGTGTAAGATAATATAAATCTGTTATTTTTTTACTAATTAGGTCTAAATCTTAATCTAAGTCACACCGGACTTTTACATGCTTTACACGTTAGAAAATATTTTATCGTAGGATCTTGTAGGAAAATTTTTACAATCACTTATCCTGAAACGACCTCACAAGGCCGAATGACTCCGAACAGTTTCGGCAGAATATCCAGTACTGAGCCAAATTGTTGCGCACAATGCACACAATGTTATTTTAGATATATAGATAGATAGATGATATCTTTATTCTACACCATTAAAGTAGTGAAAAGTATACCTATAAAATTACAACTTAAAAACTATTGGTACAATTTTAATTGTGACGTAATTGTATTTTGTGCTTTGTATCTCTCACTATCTATATGTACCTATTTTGGTTCGCTATTTAGTTATAATTTGTTTAATGGTATTAGTTTTTATCACATTGTAATTATTAACTGTATACCTCAGGTTAGTGGACGCATCACAGGGCACGTAACTAATGTACGTGACCTATAGGTAATGCTTTATTATAGGCGATAATTACCACTTAGCATCAAGTGGGGTATAATCTTATTCCACCAGCAGAAGCATAAATAAAAAAGAATTGGGTGATTCTCCCATAATATGTTTGCATTGTTGATCGAAGCCTTCTACAGAAATACTTATATAATACGCCTGAAACTGGTAGACTGTTAGAACAAAATTATCTAACCTTATAACTTTGTATGGGGAGCCATTACAGTCAATGTAGCATGTCCATGCAGCTATTGTGCCAAGTATTAATATGAAAGCATTAATCTTGCATTATGCGCAAGCAGTGACTCATGATAGTAAATGGCTTGGAATAGCGATAGTCGGACTTAGTGTACGCATCTATATTGCAAAGCGGCTGTTTATTAAAGCAAAACGACGCGGGACAAGGATACTAAAGCATACCATATCATAAAGGCGTGTTTATACGGCGCGAAAGATTTCGCGCAAAGACCGCGCGGCCACCGCGCGTTTGAGAAAATCAGTACAGAGCATCCACTAAGGATTGTCACTATATTCTAGATAACGTTCAAATTCCTTTAAAACGGCAAACTAAGCGGCTGCTGGTGGGTGGCCACTTGACAGGACTTGAACGTTGTAACCTAGAATATACACACGATACCTATACTCAGTATTGATTTTCTTAAACGCGCGGCGGCCGCGCTGTCGTCGCTGCGCGAAATCTTTCGCGCCATATAAACGCGCCCTATAGCTCACATTGTTCCTAGAAATGTATGCTTTTAGCTATTGTTAGCAGTGGACTTCTATAATGATATAATGATAATGATATGATATTGATGGAATTTTAACATTGCTTTTAATGAAACCTGTCACTAGTTATCATAATAATCCATTGGTATAGATATAGTAACACAATAGTCTTATACATTTTATACAATTTGCAGCAACGATGGCCCACTTGAACAGAGAGAAAACGTGTTGATTTATATTTTTTCTCGGTAATAAAGTTAAGAGAATTACAGACATTTTTGTCTGAAATCAAGTCGCGATTAAACCACGGCTTTTACGGGCCATAAAAATGTCTTCGCAAATTTTTGTAAATGTCCTCTTTGTTGCCAAAGAAAAGGTGACCATGACATTATTTCTTAGATTGCTGTTGTAAGAAGGATAAGATTCTTAATAAAACCGACTGCCCCCCTACTGTGAACTCATCAAACACGGTTGCAATCTGTCAAAAACGACACCAAAATTACTGTTGCTATCGTGCTTGACAGATAGCATTGCTTATACATACTGAGTAACGGATTGCAGATTTGTACGAAGATGCCTTCGGGTTTTTTGTTCGGGTCTGTTTGGGCTTTTTTGGACTTAGCTCTCGGTACTATAGGTAAACGGAAAATATCCCAGTAGTTTTGACAACAGAACAGGTGGGAGTAAACGAACAAACTATCAGCTCACGATTACTACCAACTATCTCTGTTGGTATTACACTTATCAATTTCGTTTTCAAACAATATTTTCCCCATACGTCTAACTCTGATACCAAGTAAAAAAAACCAAGACTATTATTTTTAATGATGTATCTCATCTTTACCGTTTTATCTGATTGAAATAGTCGCATGAGTAGACTCGGTAAAAACAAACAAACATTACTTTTCCATGATATATCTTTTCCGTGGTCGTAAATATTATTTATTTTCGCCCAAATTAGGAACTCCTGAACCATGTGTGTATTTGGATTATAGGAAATTTGCTAGCATGTGGCCCCCATGTGCTGGCTGTACCCCAGAGAAAGTTGTTCGTTGGAAAGACAAAGCGATAAATTCGTGCTCGCGCTGTGGTGATAAATTACTTGTTGGCAATACTGGAACTACTAGTATGGCAATACCGGGATTCAGTTGTACTAACTAGCCTTTGTCTTGTGCTTGTTGTGTAGGTAACAGAGCTCTTTGTGAGTGCTTAGGTTTAGATAGTTTCTTAAGTAACTTTTTTTCGTGTATTTATGTTACTTATTAGTTTATGCTTAGTAAATACTTGTAAAGTATTAGAAGGGCTTGTCCGGGGAATACTACCACTATTGTCTATATTTCTGTCGCCAACCTGCGTTACCGCATTTTAGCTTGAAAAATGTGCCTGTGAAATAACGTTTTTAACATCTGTAGGTTCCGAAGATTACAGGTACATCAGGCATAACACCAGTATGCCCCAGGTTGATGGACGCAGAGCAGTGCTTCGTACGTTCTTCGGGCACGTTCTTAACGAGCGTGGCCTGCGAGGCAATGCTTTGTGATGGTAACCACTTAATATCAGGTAGGTCATCTGCTTGTTTCATCAGTAATCGCATAAAAAAAAACTTCAGCATACCTATTTCATTATGCAAGTGGCAAGAACTTGCGCTAGCTTTTCGTAAGGCCGTTGAGGACAATTGAGAATTTTTTATCTACTTTCGTCAGTGACTGTACTATGACCAACATCAACGATTTTTATTTCTGCAACAAATACTTACGTTTGTATGTACCACAAAACAAAACAGGGACTAGTACTAAGTCCCGGTATTATTCTGTCTTAAAAACCACTGTCGTTTCAATAGCTACGGGCGTCCAAAGGAAATGAATGAAAATGGGAACAAAGTGCTCACTGGTGCGAAATACTGTGACATAGCTCCACGGACGTTGTAACTCAATATTGTCCTATATGTAGATGCTACGTAGATAGACATTACCCACCTTTTACCAGTAGGGTAGTGACAATTTTGTTGGAAGAGTCGGCCTTTATCAACAAAAGCCATTCAGTCATCCCTTTTTTGTTCCCAGATCCAACCCCAAAGTACTGTAAATAAGAAAATAGGTCAGAATTAAAATACTCATTTTTATAGGTACAGTGAATGATAATAATAGCTGCGGTGGTTACAGCTGAGAATAGGATCCCTTCATTACCTCTCATAGGTATCGTAATAGGCGACTAAAGGAAACGCACCAATAGCATCTCCTGGGTACATAACACCGACTACTGTAGCTACTAATCCACCTGCTCATTGTGTTGACTACCGCAAACCTTTTTAGTAGTAGTAGAGCTCTTAGTGAAGGGCTCGTCCGGGGCAGTACTACCACCATGCCTATTTCTGCCGCCAAGCAGCTTGCTGTGTTCCGGTTTGAAGGGTGTAGGTGCCGGTGTAATTACAGGCACATGAGGCTTAACACCTGTATGCCTCAGGTTGATGGACGCAGAGCAGTGTATTTTAGGTGACGTTCCTAACGAGCGTGACCTACGAGGCAATGCTTTGTTATGGGTGATGGTAGCCACTTAACATCAGGTGGGCCATCTGCTTGTTTCATCAGCACGTTGTATAAAAAAAAAAAAAACCTTTACAAATATGGAGGATATTTTTCCTCTGTTGTGGGTTTCATTTAAGAAGTTGACGAAGGGTGTTGGTTAAGTTTAGTAAAAGCTTTATTGAATCTTTTTCTTTCATCTTTGGAAGCAACCTTTGATCAATGATACCCCTAGATGACGGGTCACATACAAAATAAAGATAAAGATTAAATTTATTTATTTAACAAAAGCGTTTACAATGTAGGTACAATGGTAGTTATGGTAGTAAATCATTGCTAAAATCTGTCCGCGTGAATATATACTTAGACAGCTACATTTGTTTACCAACGTAGTGAGAAAAAAACTATAAACAGTTTTAAATTCAACCTACTTAACCTAATTGCAACCATTAGTAAATAATGTCACTAATTATCAAAACGAAATAAGAGCTCACTTCTCAAATGAGCTCCTTTTTTTGGTTGGTTGGTTCCTTTTTTTTATATTCTAGTCTAGCTTTGAACTCATTATTTTTTCTATCAAAAAAAGGGGGTTCCACCGTCATTGTTTTACGCGTAGATCTGTGAGATACTAAAATGCATACATTAGATTAAATACAGCCAATAACCTATAATACCTTTGTGGTAATGTTTTCACTAAGCGTTGTATGGTCGACTAAACACATCGAGTAAATAATCATATACCAGATACGATTGTACAAACATTTGCATTGCAAACAACGTACGAGTAACTTGTACAAATTCATTAAATTTTAATTTAAATACTGATTATTATAACGTAGCATATTTTAATTTTCAGTGATAATGTAATAACAAAGATTAAACTTTGAAGCACGGTCAGCTCCAATTCATTGTAACCAATCATTTCCATTATAGACAAAATTAATTTAATCCGTCCCAGTGTGCTCACAATATATTTAATTGCAACGTAACACTAAAGCCAGCACACATAAAACTCGTTAAAAATCAATACAGGCGGTGTTTGCTCGTAGTCATAGTGAAACGAGGGAGATTGAATATCGGCCAATAGCGGGCGATATTTACAGAAGCCATGACAACGTAGTGAACGCACCTGTGCCACGAATATTTGCTAAATACATCCAACGTTTTGCCATAAGTCTCGTTTGTCATGAATCAAGATGCAAAAAAAGCGGCAAACAACTACGGGAGAGTAGCTGCACCAGCTCTCGAACGATGTCGAGTCAACTTCTGCACGGACTTGGAGAAATCAGTCCTTATGAGCAACTTCGAACGTCGTGGCTGGCACCAAGTTGGCCAAGACGATGAGTGGAACTTCTACTGGGCCTCAACGCAAACCTGCAGAAATCTCTTCAGCGTAGAAAGCGGATACAGGATGAACGATAATCAAATGATTAACCACTTTCCGAACCACTACGAACTGTCCAGAAAAGATTTATTGGTGAAAAATATAAAGCGGTATAGAAAAGAACTGGAACGGGAAGGTAACCCCTTGGCAGAGAAAACTGAAGTCGGTTTACATGGTGGACAAATTGTCACGCGCTACGTCCATCTTGATTTCGTGCCGGTGACTTTCGTACTCCCAGCAGACTACAATATGTTCGTCGAAGAGTACCGCAAATCCCCTCAAAGTACGTGGATTATGAAGCCTTGCGGGAAATCTCAAGGCACTGGAATATTTCTCATAAACAAACTCTCGAAATTGAAGAAATGGTCCCGTGAGGCCAAAACTCCTTTTCATCCTCAATTGAGTAAAGAAAGTTACGTAATTTCTCGATACATAGACAATCCACTGTTGATAGGTGGAAAGAAATTTGATCTACGACTTTACGTATTGGTCACATCCTTTCGTCCTTTGAAGGCGTATCTTTTCCAACTAGGTTTCTGTCGATTTTGTACCGTTAAATACGACACGAGTGTAACAGAACTAGACAATATGTACGTGCATCTTACTAACGTTAGTGTGCAAAAGCATGGTGGTGATTACAACAACATACATGGTGGGAAGATGACTGTTCAGAATCTAAGACTGTTCTTAGAAGGGACCAGAGGCAGTGCTGTAACAGATAAGTTGTTTGCCGCCATGCAGTGGCTGATAGTACATTCATTGAAAGCTGTCTCATCTGTGATGGCGAATGACAGGCATTGCTTTGAATGTTACGGCTACGATATTATAATCGACAATCAGCTGAAACCTTGGCTAGTTGAAGTCAATGCTTCACCTTCCCTAACATCTACGACTGTAAATGACCGAATTTTGAAATATAAGCTCATAGATAACATTTTGTCGGTAGTTCTGCCACCAGATGGCATGCCAGATGTACGCTGGAATAAAGTGCCGAACCCTGACTCTTTGGGGAATTTTGATTTGCTGATCGACGAAGAACTGTTCGAGAAAGATGAACATGTGTCGGGAGGGCGTGCTAATAAGCATAGTAAAGCAAAATAATGTTATGTTAATAAAAAAAGTTAGATTTTTTTCCAATAGTTCCTTTGTTAAAATATCTCCCTTGTTAAATATATATATATATATATAATGGACACAATATATTGTTAAAAATTTGCTACTAGTCTAATTATTTTTAACGAAATACGTCGTACCTATTTTTTGTGCAAAAACAAAGTTTATTTATGAAGAAACATGCACTTCTCCGCGTCCAGCAACGAGACATACAGGCATTTAAGCCGCATGTGTCTATAATTTTACCGGCACTCTTCAAACCGGAACGCAGCAAGTTGCTTGGCGGTAGAAAAAGACATGGTATGTTTTATAAATAACGTAAATAATGTCTAAAAACTATGAAGAAATCGTACTTTGCGGTACTTGAGCACATGTTGGAAATTTGCATTTTAATGTTTAGTCCTTGGAAAAATAACTCCGCCTTGGCCATTCTATATGCTAAATAGTGGAAACTTCCGGCTAAATGCTGCATAAGTTTTATCCGCCTGTAACTTGCCGCAGTCACAGGAAATAGAAGACAGCTAGTGCCAAATGCAACGCCCAAAGTACGGGTTAATATCAGCAGATAAATAAGTCAACTGCTGAATTTCAAGATGATCCCTGCGGATATTACTGAATAAATGCTTTTTGACTTTGACTTTGACTTTGAATTGGTTACTCCATATTCCCTTACATATAGTCACCGCACTTGGCAGGTGACTTGGTGACTGCAATATCGATGCTTAGTGCTCAAAAAAATTTGCTATTTTTTTTTTCGTGCAAAATAGAGATATCTTTTTATATCTTGCTGTGCTAACATGACAGTGCCAAAAATCTATCTCGTTCAGTCAAATGAAGATTTAATGCTAATGTTTAGCTTATCTGTGGGCCTTTTATCTCTAATTTCTAAAATGTCTATCAATAAAAACAGTATCTCGTGTCATATCTTGCGTTATTGGTGCTGCCCGGCTGGTGCGGTTCCTTAGTTGCTGTTTACATAGGAGGTAATATCCCCTTCTACATCACGAGGTAACGGGACCATTACCTCCATGGATGTAAACAGCCGGGTCTACTACGGCTAGTTTTATGCTATTGATTAAAAACTCAGTATCAAAAGTCATTATCAAGACCACGGTTTGAACCTTAGTACAAAACGTGGTCTAGGTATATTTTGTTTGAAAATATGTGTAAAAAACGAACTAAATTGATAAATTATTTATCAAAAACAGAACCTTTTCCATGATTGTACAAAAGCATTGATGAAAATCACGATTGCGTAAGTTAACACATAGAGTAAGAGGTACTTCATTAAATTATTTCTATTGATAAAAACGTTCTATTTTAGTGGAAGTGAACCTCATTTACACAGTGTATGGATCAACTCAATGCCAACGCCCACACCGCGCGTCAACAATAAGTCCGTACATCTCTTTTTATAAAACACTGATTTTCAATGGAGTAACGCAAATAGATTGCGAGGATGTCGCCTTTAGACGGAATCTGAAATGTATAGTTTAAGTATACAACGTGAATAAAAACGTAGGTATATTGTATTGAAGCACCTTTCATCTAGCGATAGCGACCCCGTCTGCTGATAATAATAAGATTTGCAGGTCGAATCCAGTCTAGATATAGAGATAATCCAGTTAGATTCTGAAGTAGGTTATTGGGACTTATATTACCGTGCCTTGGGAATAAAGTCGTGAAGCTATTTATTTTTATATTATTTTTGTATACATCCTATCTATTACAGATCATCTTTAAGGTTCCATACCTCAAAAGGAAAAAAACGGAACCCTTATAGGATCACTTTGTTGTCTGTCTGTCAAGACTCTTTTTTTCAGGAATGCGAGGAGGTGAAATTCATATAAAATACTCAGGGCTACGTATCCTTGGAACTGTGAAAAAAATCAAACTTCTAAGCCTACGCAATCAAAAGATACAGCCGTTTATGCTATGTGCTGTTTCAACACTTCCCGTGAACTCACACAGATAAAGGAAAAATTGCAAAAAGCATACATTTTTTGCCATTTTTTATAGATTTTACGGGATCCTTCGGGCGCGAGTCCGATTTGCACTTGGTCGATTTTTTATTATTGTTTACAACGCACATTATTTTACACAAATATATAAAATACCTACCTCAATCTTTCTTAAATCCGTTACACATAAAGAATAACATAAATTTCATATAGGATCTAGAACATCTCTTATTACACGTTTGATCCAGCTATAAGTAAGCTGTGTTCCTAACTTGCGCCAGTCGCTAGGAACTTTATAATTTGGGGCTTGTTACCCGACGGACAATTGCCCGCTAACTTTCTGAATTGTTTTGCCTCACACTTGTAACTCTGTAAAATTATCAGTACGTCAAAAACAGGCGCTTTCATGAATACGATGATAACTTTGTTCTTTGCTTTACCAAACAAGATAATATGGAAAATGTGTATGCTGGTTTTAATGCGATAACACAACAGAATTACACCGACTCCAAATGATTATAAACGATTTCATTGAAATATCTATAGTAGTTTTATAAATCCGTTTGTATAAACGACTGAGGTAACAAAGCGTCCTGCACACATTTTGTTCGTTCTTCCAGTGAATAATTAAGGTTTTTCAGAGTTCGCTTAGGGAAGCGTTGTTGTATTCTGGTTTAAAGGTTCAAGTAAAATTACAGGCGCATGAGACTTAAAACCTGGTCTTCTCTTAAGCTTTAGGTTGATGGATGTATGTTAGTGCATAATAGCCATTCACGCTCGAACGTGTCTGGCAATTACCATAGAGGATGGTTACCACTTAACATCAGTTGGTTCATCTGTTTATTGTGTCAACAAGCCTACTAAAAAGGTTTTTTTATGGTACTTCTGATGGTACAAACATTTATTTATTTATTTAATAATTAGCACGGGTTAATCCAATTACACTAACTATTTCACAATGTCAATATATATTTTCCCGACGTTTCGACTATGTTGCAAAAGTCGTGGTCGCGAGCAGACTAAAAAAAAAATAAAATAAGAAAGGTAATACGCGATAAATACCCGTGTAATATAAGTGTCCAATATTAAATAAAATAAATAAATAAATAATGCCGGACGATCCACACAGCATCATCTAGCCCCAAGCTAAGCAGAGCTTGTGTTATGGGTACTAGATGACTGATATACTTAATAGGTACAATATTATATTACATACATAGATATTTTTTATTATACATAGAAAATACCCAGAGCACCCGGAATAAATATTTGCAGTTCGTAAAAACATTTATCCCAAGGCGGGAATCGAACCCGCAACCTCTGCGTCGCAGGCGGACATTCGCCCGCCGCGCCACATCGGTCGTCATTACTTAGATAGTATTCATTTAATGGCCCCACAGTTTTTTATGGTACTTCTGATGGTACAAACATTTATTTATTTATTTATTTATTTAATAATTAGCACGGGTTAATCCAATTACACTAACTATTTCACAATGTCAATATATATTTTCCCGACGTTTCGACTATGTTGCAAAAGTCGTGGTCGCGGGCAGACTAAAAAAAAATAAAATAAAAAAGGTAATACGCGATAAATACCCGTGTAATATAAGTGTTCAATATTACTTAGATAGTATTCATTTAATGGCTCCACAGTTGATTTTTACATACCTTTATACAGTTCGTTTATTCTAAGTCAATAATATATTTATCTATCTTTTTCGTTTGTGGTCGTACTAATTGCATTTTTTTGTCGAAGATACCTACTCGTTCCGACCTTTGTGAATATTTTAACGTCATGCTTTTATAGGGAGTGGGGCCCCAACTTCGATTGAAAAATCCAGAGTTGTCGCGTCACCATCCCGTTATTAATCACTGCCGGTAAATTCAAGGAAGAATGTTACACTGAACATTATGTCAAACGTAAAGTTGCTTAGCTTTTGTGTGGATGGATAAACTTACCGTGATTGCTTTGTTCGTTGTGCTACGGATGGAAATATGTGACTTTCAAATATTTACTTGTATCTTTATACCAATTTTGTAAATTTTTGTCCTGGCTGGCTTAAACAACGCACAGTCTAAACGCACGCTTACGTGACGTTAGGACTGAATTTCCTAACTAAGGTGTATCGAAAACACCTTGTTTTCGATACACCTGAATCCCAAAAAAACCTTTTCCCAAAATGCCTGAAAGTCAAAATGACTGAATTCTGTTATGCCCGAAAAGTTGAAGAGACTTGACATTAGCAAGGTATGTCTGACTCTACGCATCACGTAGGGGTGTACTGAGGAATTCATGAAATTCAATCCCTAAAAACTGCAGCGGTGGTAGAAGTTTGTACAAAAATAGTTTCACGCAGGCAAAGTCGGCTTGCCACTAGTTTATAATATTTTTTGATATTAGCAGTTGAAGTTTTAATACAAATAATGAAAACTTTAAACGTTACACTTTTTGATACATCTATGCCAAAGCAGAAACGCAATGAATACATGTCCCTATGCCCTTAGCTCCTATAGTAAACCTTGCTCGCTACGTGATTTCAGCATAGCACCGGAATTCACGGAATTGGCGGAAATTGCACTCAATTGGGGAGGCTGCGCTGCGCCTACAAATTACAAGCACAAAAACTAGGGCGAGCGACATATACTTGATTGCTGGTTTACATTTTCCTATTTTTTCATCATCAGCGTCAGCCTAAAGAGAACATACATTTCTAGGATTGTTTTTTAGCCTTTACTATCTACCGACTTTCTGCGATGTATACAATATCTTAAGTTCATCGGGTGGAGAGGCATTCTACGCTTTGTTTTCAAAACAAAGTCAGGTTCAAAAGTTTTAAGCCCAATTCGAATAGTTTGAAGGTTTAAAATAACGGTATTAAAAACAAGTTCTGAGAAATCGCAAACTTTAATTACTTTATAAATTATCCGTAGCTTTAACTTATTAGAAGATAACTCGCAGTCTCTACGTGACTTCCGAACGCGCAGACTGCAACCCAACTTCAGTTTTTTGTTCCACAAACTTGAAATAATCTTGGTTATTAGTTATGAAAATTGCTTACTTTACACATATTCTTACTTATAATGCTCTCAAATTTCAACAAGTTCAAAAAGCCGGGGTCTTTGACTTTGACTTTAATTAAAGTAGTTATTAAATTTTTCTTCGCATTCCAAAAATATTAAAATGGTATAACTCTGAAAAAGACATAAAAGAAACTGCAATTTGTGATTGAAAATACGACAATCTCATGATTCATAGCTGTACACGTAATAAATGTCACGTCGCGTAGACATTGACGTAGCACTTGCTACGGCGCGGTGCTACGATGCTACGATACGCTACACCTATGCTACGAATTACTAGTGACGAAGTGCAGTACATTTTGCAAACTAAGTAGGTCTTACAGCACCAATGCTTAATTAATAGATCAGCGTACTTAGAGCTACGCTAAGCTGCTTAAATAAGCTATTTGTTACTTAAGTTATATATTATATAAATTAATATTTAACCTTTTTCATGTTTTGAAATGCCTGTAGCACATGAGACTGAACATTTATACGCTTCAAGTTGATGGATACGTAGCAATACTGTTTTTTAGTTTATGTTGTTATAGCGCAGCAACAGAAATTCAACATCTGTGAAAATTTCAACTCTCTAATTAACACGGTTCATGAGATACAACATGGTGACAGACGTATAGACAGACAGACAGCGGCGGTCTTAGTAATATGGTCTCGTTTCTACCTTCCCTTCTTAGATAGGGAACCCTAAAACAGTATATTTACGGCCGGGTACTGAACGATCTATCCGATGCAACCGTAGCTAAGATAATTTATTTTATAACTGTGACCGCGCTCATAAAGTACAACCAAGTTTCTATCATCTATTGTGGAATTGCATTCGGCGCGGAAGCACGTGCGGTTGAATTACTGCACCGCCATAAGGCGACTCTGATATTGGCTTGGGAACCGAAGATATTACTGGTTTCGGTTTTATTTTATTAGTTTTGTTGATTAAATTTTTACGCTGCGGCGACAACAACGGGCGCGTGGAATATTTTTCTTAATTTAATCTTTTTAGGTAATCTACATTATTTTAAAAACTATTAGTTACCAACTCAGATTCAAACACTTCTCAAGTCGCGAATTTATGACAGTTTGCAATCCAAATCTGCGTTTGAGTATTCGGGGGTAAGCTAACTAATAAGTAGTTAACTTACTAGTTACCTATAATTATATAATATATTAATGAAATATCTGTCACCTTCGCTGTCAAAAATATACATCGACAAAGTTTCGTTTTGATTTGCAATGCGGGGCTGACGTACTGCGCAATGTAACTCAAAACGATTATACGAAACTTCGACTATCTTTTTTTTGTAGTAGACAGTTATCATGCTCTACAGAAAAATCTAGGTACCGATTACGTCACCATATCAGTAGCAAGCGAGGTTATAACAGAAGTCTTACTTATCTTCTTATGTTACTAATATGTGAAATTTTGTATGGATGTATAGGTGATACAAACTACTGAATAGATTTTAGTGAAACTCTACAGTGAAGTTTTGTTACAAAGTTGCGGAAAAAGCTAGCTTTACGAGAAAATGTTTGTTAGCTTTAAGGTTTTATAATAGCTTCTAGAAAAACAAGCGCGATTTCGTCTGCATGAAGTTATTTTCATACAAGCTTTAACTTAGGTTTAGGGGTTGAATTTCGGGAATTTCTCTCTCAGTAGAACTCTGCACACCAAGAAAAAATAAACCCTAAAAATATCAAGCCTCTATGACCAGTGATTTAGACTGTGCGTTGTCTATATGTCAGTCAGTTAGCCAGTCAATTAGTCAGTCAGGACAAAGATTCTTATAATTGGTATAGATTGCAAAACTTTTAGTATTAGTTTTTATGAAGATTATTTCTGCTCTGGAAGAGATTACTTTCAGCGATGAGGTCACCCATTGTTTAACCAAGTTATGTATATGTCCTGTATTATGTTTCTGTGTGGCGAACAATAAAGAGTTATCTATCTTTATATATACACTGTACGCTGTCGTATCTAAAGTAGAGGTTCGTATTTCGACGTTTCGTGTATGCTGCAGTAATTTTAATCCGGCGTACATTTTGAATTTGTTTTGCAGCCGGTAATTCTATTACGCATCCCCTTTGGCAAAGTTTGTGCGTTTGTTCCCGGCGTTCGGTAATAACTTCACAAACACAGTTATACGTCGCGATTCATGGTTTATTCACTGGCAAACGTAGAGTTGTTAGAATGACGAACTGCCGTTTGATATGCCGAATATAAACAAATCTTTCCAGCAGTCTCTCATGCATCGTTTTTTTATGCTGTTTGTTGATAGAACAAGTATTTGACCCAGCTGACTTTTTTTATACGATTTGTTTATGGAACAAGCAGATGCCCATCTGATGTTAAGTGGTTACCATCACCAAGCAGGTCACGTTTGTCGCGAACGTGCCTTACAATGCACTGCTGTGTGTCCACCAACCAGAGGCATTCGGATATTAGTAATTTCACCGGCACCCCTTCAAACTAGAACACAGCCACATTGCTTGGCGGTAAAAATAAGCATTTTCCTGTGCGAGGCAGATAGCAATCAGATAGTGAAAAGATCCTTCTCCATCGACTAATTCATCCATTCATCCAAATTAGAAAAAATAGTGAGCGCAATGCCAGTGCTCGTAGACGGCGAAGAAAGCTTTTTGTTAAGCCGCGTTTTTGTTTTCTTTCCACCAATCTTCCAAGGTTCCCACGATGCTGTCAGATAATATGTAGATTACATCATAAATTGCCTCATGTTGTTACAAAATATGATCTCCTCTGGGGCATAGT
Source organism: Electrophaes corylata (assembly GCA_947095575.1). NCBI lineage: Eukaryota > Metazoa > Arthropoda > Insecta > Lepidoptera > Geometridae > Electrophaes > Electrophaes corylata. The sequence continues at coordinate 6,735,513 of OX352711.1, read as the reverse complement.
ATTGCCTTAATTAATCAGTTCATTTGATCGTCATGTCGATGGGTAATTTACTTGATTAACCCAAATTATCAAGGGAATATTATATCGTTGTAAACAAGTAAGTAATCGGAACGCGCCAGTCGTACTTCAGAAGAGCAACAATGCAAATTTAAAACGATATAACGTTTGCGTACTAAACTTTTTCCATGTCATTATTATTTTTAACGGTACCTAACAGTCCTTGCAGTCAAAACCGTACGTAAAGTTAGTGCCGTGAGGAATTGAGATGAGAAATAATTGAGCCCAATAGTATTGCAAGTTTCGATATGTTACTGTAACCACTTACTAGATTAATAATAGCAGATAAAACGACGTGTTGTTTGTAAAGCCGTGGCTTTTTGAGTAATATGTATGTTTATATTCGCATTCTACATATACAACCAGATCGGTCTTTAAAAAATACGTCTATCGCAGACCTGTTACGAGTTGGAGGTCTAAACCATCGTATTCATAGTAAACCATCGGCGACCGATGTGGCGCGGCGGGTGAATGTCCGCCTGCGACGCAGGAGGTTGCGGGTTTGATTCCCGCCTCGGGATAAATGTTTGTACGATCTGCAAATATTTATTTCGGGTTTTCTGGGTATTTTCTATGCATAATAAAAAATATCTATTTATGTAATATATTGTATTAAGTATATCAGTCATCTAGTACCCAGCTGTGTGAATTGTCCAGCATTATTATATTATTATTATTATTATTCTGGTTTCTCAGAACAGCCCCAACCTGATAGATTGAAGGAACTTGCGGGACGAAGAAGGTTTAAAAGCACGTGATTAGAAACTTGGAGATCTACGCATGACTTTAAATAAATAAATACTTGTGGACGTTTTTTTTACATAACATCATCTAGCCCCATACTAAGCATTGTTTATACTATGGAATCAAGAATTTGGCTAATAGAATATTTATATACATATTCTTTTTTGAATACATACAAAGAATATAATATAACACCTAGACTAGATAAATAACAAACATCTATGTTCATCACACAAACGTTTGTTCGCGGTAGTGATTGAACCCACCAACCACGGCTTAGAAGGTGCCCTACTTTCTACGCCGTGGTACTACGAACTGAGCTGTGACGGCTGTCAGCAACGACTTCCTCTAACTGATGATAATGATGATACCACAAGCTCACAAATTATCACAGATATTTGCAACTATCAGCTGAGTTTACACGCTGAAACTTTTGTCCAATAAAAAGGATTAAATACTCGTCCGTTGCGGTTAACTTGGTATTCCCAGTTTCGACCATGAACGCTGTCAAGTACTCTCTGATAAGGATAAAATACGCGCCGCGACCCTTTTAACTTTTTATTTGTATTGAGTGGTTGCAGCAGCCACCGGAATCAATACTTTGCGATACGTAACTTTACTCAAAGTGAGCATAAAACTGTACGATTTAGAGAAATACCTACTAGTTTCTGTTGATTCTACTTTACACACGTTTCAATCAATAAATAATAAATAAATAATGCTGGACAACTCACACAGCATCATCTAGCCCCAAGCTAAGCAGAGTTTGTGTTATGGGTACTAGATGACTGATATTACATATATAGATATTTTGATTATACATAGAAATCACCCAGAACACCCGGAATAAATATTTGCAGATCATACAAACATTTATCCCAAGGCGGGAATCGAACCCGCAACCCATGCGTCGCAAGCGGACATTCGCCCGCCGCGCCACATCGGTCGTCATCAATGGACTTGTACTATACAAGTAATGGACTTGTATTGGACAAGTTCATTTCTACATAACAAAATAAGTAGACAGGTTTGACAGTCATCACAGCTTAGTTCGTAGTAGCCCTGCCTTCTGCGCTGTAGGTGGTGGGTTCGATCCCCATCAAGAACAAGCATTTGTATGATGAACTTAGATGTTTGTTCTGTGTCGTCTGGATGTTATATTGTATGACAAGTATGTATTTGCAAAAAAAAGTTATTAAAATAAATTATCTTAACTAAGGCTGCATCGGATAGATCGTACAGCATCCGCCTGTATTATACTGTACATGTTTTTTGTACAGCTTCCTGCTACAACAAGATGACCCACCTGATGTAAAATGGTAACCATAAAACGCATATAACTATTCTATTAGTCATCCGATTCCCATCAAGCTATGCTTAGTTTGGGGTTAAATTATGTTGTGTAAAAATTTACATAAATTTATTTCTTTATTTAGGTCTTTGCATCTATTCTAGATTATTCATACATCGTCACGAGTAACTTTTCACTCAAACCTTTATAACGAAACTCGGGATTTATTAGAAGTAGAGCTCTTAGCGAAGGGCTTGTCCGGGGAAGTAATACCACTAGATATACCTATATCTGTCGCCAATCAGCTTGCTTTGTTCAGGTTTGAAGGGTGTGCCAGTGAAATTACAGGTACTTGAGGCTTAACACATATTATATGCCTTAGGTGGACGAAGAGCAGTGCGTAGAGCACATGGTTAACAACATGGCTAACGTTACCACTTAACATCAGGTGGGCCATTTGCATGTTCCATCAGCAAGTTGTATAAAAAAGGTATTTTATAGCTTAATAAACTCAAACCTGGTTTCATAAAGTAAATATATTTATGTAACTATCTAATTTACTATTTGCTCTCCGGCGGAAGGTATAAGTACGTAACTTTATTGGTCTTCCTAGTTTAGGCACCTGTGTCATTCACCCAGGATTATACCTCTAAATAAATACCCATTACCCAACTTGGTGTATAAAATTAGTTTATGTAGGTAAAGTATGTTATCATATAAATGTTTATTTTTATTTTGTAAAAATATGAATTGAAATTTGTCGAGACTTATTTTTAGGTGGAACTTTGATTCACTATATTATATTTTTCAATCTAGGCGAGATAGATTCTTATTTCATTGCATAAAAGCACTACTAACACTGAAATTCTTTGAATTTATTATATTAGAATTTATAAAATAATTATACTTTTAGATTTAATGGAAATGGAATGAAAACGGATCTGAGTTACGGAAACTGTGACACAAATCTTTGAACTTTTCTTTCTAGAGCGTGAGTAGCAATTTCTTATATAATGTATATGAATTTCTAAGAATCACTTAGATGTTCTTAGAACTTATTTAAGATCTACTCTACGTTTTGTTGGTTGAGCGAGAAAACAATAGAGGCTGTTATCAATGATGTAAAACCGTTCTTTGTTGCTCTAATGCGCCGCGCCAACACTGTATTATGAAATTTCTCCATTTACAAACATAAAACTCGACTGTGCAGATAAAGTTTTATTTTTACTACCTGCTTTCGCGTCATTTCATAAATGTTTGAGTAGCAAGTTTTGTCTTCACATTATTTGTTCGTAATGAAATTTCAGTTACTTTTTACGGTCTACTTTGCAAAGTTTTGCTCTGACTTTCTATTTGCCACCTTTTTTCATTTAACACACGGAGCATTATATTTTTTTTCCTTTTAGACTTATATGCTGTAGCTGACATTTTGAGTCTTGCAAACTAATTTGAAATTTGTATTGACAGCAAAAGGTAACACAAGCTGAGAAGCTCAGCGGAAAAAAGCACACTTAAGGTTAAACGAGTCGGTACGTTGTCCATACAAACGCTGTAACTGTTTAATGTCTACTATTTATTAACGTGCGTCCGAAGTTAAGTTTGATACTGAATTATCTTGCCGTTATCTAGGTACGTTACCCTATATGCTACAGTAAAATCAGATTACCTTGAAAGTTACAAGCGTTACAAGATTTAGTACTAATTCTTTCGACGCTTGTAACTTTCAAGGTAATCTGATTTTACCGTAGAATATAGGGTAACGTACCTAGATAACGGCAAGATAATTCAGTATCAAACTTAACTTCGGACGCACGTTAATAAATAGTAGACATTAAACACTTACAGCGTTTGTATGGACAACGTACCGACTAGTTTAACTTTAATGACTCGCTCATGTGTGTTTGGTACTTAATAAGCGGACTGGTTTATATCACACATGAGAATGAGCCAAAATGTGATCTGTGTTCTCCTCAGAACTTGAAAATTGTGAGTGTTTTTTAAAAATAAAGGCGTACCCATGAGAATAAACACACTAGAATTTTAATGCGATAGAATCTTTCTTTGGACGTATTTATTGGACTGAGTTAAAAGTAAACCTATAAACATAACATAAAAATTCTTATTTTCAATCTTAACTGGTATATATTTAGCTTGTAACTTACTTGCTAGAACAAAACTACTTAGATCTAGATTTTACAAAAGTACCTTTATTATCAAAGTAGCTATGAATAATTTGATCTGAAACAAATAAGTCAAAGTCAAAAAGCATTTATTCTGTAATATCCGCAGGGACCATCTTGAACGTCGAACCTATAAGCGCCAATTTCTCGTGACCAAGAAGAAAAGTAGGTAGAAAAAAAACTATACCCTCCGTGCTAGATTTAACTATGTTACAGGGTACTTAGTTTGATCTCATAAAGAACTTATCTCAACCGCTGTGACTAATTTTCTTTCTCAAAATCAGTAAATAATAATAAAGTTTAGTAATTAAAAAACTTTTGATCTGTGAGTAATGTGTTCCACTAGAAGTCCGTTAAGAAGTGTAACTGCGGCAAAGCATACCTTATATAGAAAGAAAGCAGAGAAGGAAACTTGTTAGCGATTTGGTTTACTTAAATTCATATAAAATCAAGCTTTGTCACACCTTTTTAAGGGTTGAAGATCAAGAATTAATTTCTTAGTATCCTTATACACTCTTTACTACTGTCAATTTAGATTCCACGTTGTCTATTAAATCAAATTGGTACGTAAGATAAATGAGATTTAGTTAAAAAATAAAGTGTTTTTCAGTCACTAAGGGCCTTTTGAAAAACCGGTGACTTGCATACTTTCTGAAATAAAATTCTGTTTAACTGGCAACTTATCCTCAAGAACTGTTTGAGTTTGGTTTTACTTTGTAAAAATCAATACCACCGTTCATCTCTCGAGAGAACACTTGCTTATCGTAGATGTTGTTTGTGGAAAAACGTGGTAGATTTATCGAAAACTTGTAAGAAATTCCCTATTGTCTCTAGTTTTGTTTTATAAGTTGCGCTTGGGAGTTGGAGAATCGAGTTTCAATTGCTTTCTTGTACTTCTATTGTTTCAATTACAGTTTTGCACTAAATTTCTCAAGTTAGTCTGCACAAATGACAGACACATGAGAACGCTTATATGTCTCTGGTTGATAAGCGCTTAGCAGTGCATTATAGGGCACGTTCCTAGTGAGCGTGACCTACAAGACAATGCATTGTTATAAGCGATGATAACTACTCTCCAAATGATTTTTTTTGAAACTGATATTTAAGACAGCCCCAATTTTGACAATCAAATTCTAGTTTTAATATCGTCTCAGCTCCAAAAAATACGAGGAATCACTTAACATCAGGTCGTTCTCGTTCCATCAACAATCTGTTTAAAAAAGGAGTCTATAGACAGAAAATACCTACGTAAACATCGTCAGTTTAAAAAGGTCCTGTTTTTTATCACAGAAACCGCCGCGCCGCATAATGTTGTATCATTATTTTTATTTTTGAAGCTAACATCGTTAAAATAAAACCAAGTTTCCATTTGAAAATATATTGCTTATGTAAAAATTACTCTTTATTCACCGTTTCTGAATAATGCTTCGCCACACTAAGTTTCGAACTAGACAGTCTTTACAATTTCATTTACGCCGCTGAAAATGACGAGGTTTCGTTTGAAACTCAAAGACTAAGCACATAAAATTTATTTTATTAAATCTGTACTTACTAATGAACCGGATCCTTTAGTCCTCATCCAAGGGGCTTCTCTATTTTTTATAAGGTGTACGAGTACAAAAACTTAAGGATAATCACGAGTCCTTAACCTGAAATAATAAATACACAAGTATTTCCATCTTTTTCTTTCGAGTTAAGTGGAAAGTCTACAAATTGGGGTCCTGTCTAATGGATCGTGGAACAGAAGAGAACCCTCCTGATTGAGCAGCACAAAATGGAGTGTTGTTTGATTCGCTTGTCAGCACTTCTGAGAATGTAAATAACAGGTGGTTCCTTATTTCTTATTCTAAATTTAACATTATTATATTTACGTTCTAATTTTACATCTATGGAATATTAACTACTGAAATATGTGGGTGTGTACCAAATATACCTCTCTATATAAGACGTACCTCTGACTGCCCTTTTTAAACTTTAAAGAATCTCGAGTAGGTACTGTGTGATGTGACCTCTAACGTGCCTGTGGATTAAAGTTCTGAAGCTATTTTTTTTTTCAATTTGCATCTTAAAAATGCAAACATTTTGGAGTGTACGTACCTAATGTTTGAACGTGCCTCTGAATACTCTCTTAACGAGTTTTAAGGAACATACTAAATGCCAAGAAACTAAAGAGTATGGCGACGATGCCTGGGGGTCGTAAGCCTATTTAGACCAGTTTTAGCATTTTTTGGCCCGACCGACATGATGTGGCTGGTTTAAATTACTTACATGCGTTCGTTAATTAGTTCCTTGTTAAATTAATCTTTTGGCTAATGTCACAGTGACAGTAGGTATACACTTGCCAATAAGGTAAGAGTTTGTCTGATAGGTAACAAAACATGGGACAACAAACGAAGGCTCGAAGGATATTGGAACCGGGCAATAGACTATGCACAGCCTAAACCGCTATAGTTGTGAAATAAATTTCCAAAGTTCAACCCCTAAATAGGTACAACAGGGGATGAAGTTTGTACGAAGAAATACACGCAGATGGAGTCGTATATTGTAGCTGTTCTAATATTTTCTTATTTTATATGATAGTCTCGAGTAGAAATGCGAATGTGATAAACATTCGTATTTCTTTGTCTGGAAACATTTCTTTGTGTCGACATCTAATAGAAAACCCAGACAAGTGCGATACAGTGTGAAGTTTTGTGTTATATGTGCGTTATTCCAGTTATATATTTTTATTCAAGTAGAAACTACGAAGTCAGAAGAAACCGTATGCAAATGATTTTTATAAAAGTACTCAAAAGCTTTGCAGCAATTACTAAGGCAGACCACCCGCCCCATGGTCGGATGATATCGTCGCAGTAGTTGGCCAGCAATGGACAAGACAGGCACAGGATCGGAGAGAATGGCGTTTTAAAGAGGAGGCCTATACCCAGTAGTGGGTGCAAACGGGCTAAATAGACTCAAAAGCTTTGATCCTCTAGCATTTCCACATATTTTAAGTAGCGTTGTTTTTACATGACTATATAAATTTGAATACATCTTTTATTTCAATTAAGCTAAGCTTTAATATCTATCGGAACAGCTATTGAATTTTCAGCTTAGCGTAGGTAGGTACGAATTTACGTTATTTCCATTACAATAGCGAGATTCGTGGAGGAACGGTGCTTAATCCTAAACTAACAAGTAACTCAGTAATAAATAACGAGACGGTGTTCGGTTTAAATATCCCCCGTTTTACCTTTTGGTGAATTAGGTATTTACACGGGTGCGAAGGTTACTGTGCGTGTTTTGTGTATGATTTATTTGCTGTTAGTCGTTCACCACACAAGTGGACCCTAGAGTACCTACCTACTCCACAAAACGATAAACGATAATTACCATAATATTTTGAGCTACACTGCGCGGTATGCGTAGTATGATAACTCGACTGCGTTGCGTGTTGTTGCATAACCACGCAGTGTAACGCAAAATGGCTATGCGAACTTTCGCTTATGATTTATTATTTATCTTCGGCGTAGACCCCTGATTCCACGCTGGTTGTGAGTTATCTGTATGTAAGTACATACTTAGATACATACATACTAGATAAAAGTATAAATAGGTACATAAATGTTGTACGTGTTTTCACTTTTTCGCACAAGGGTAGCCTCTGAGCAGGGTAAGCACTTAGCACCTATATTTTTAAATGTTTGTTAGTTGAAATTGGCTCGCATTCTACCATGGACCTATTTTTATGATTTATTCTGTAAAAAACAGATTTTCAAAAACAATCATCCATATTCAGTTTAGCTATTTCATTAAAAAAACCTTTAAATCGTTGAAAATATTTTGTGTGAATAAACAAGAAGATTTATTTCTATAAGTTACCACCAAGATTTTCAATCGCTTCACTCTCTCGATCATTATTATACCTTTGTTTTTAGTAGAAATTGAACTCATAACATACAACGCAAACGATAGAACTAGCACCAATTGAACTGTAAAGCTAAACTTTAGTTATTGCTTAATTTTCTTTAGTTTCATCGGAGCAGGTTTTATCGGGATTGAAAATGACACCCCTTTATCACTCCACCCTTCTCGTTCGACGCGACGGGGCCGTTAGGACCCGCGTCGCGCAAGCTGCACCACGATTGTCTAACCCTTCTGGCGATGCCCTACGGCCTTGTTTACTTGTAGATACAACATATTTGCCAACCACGAGTAGTCGTTTGAAAAGTTTGATACTATTTTGTAAACTTTCACAATCGGAACACATATTGAACACATATATTACACGGGTATTTATCGCGTATTACTTTATTTATTAATGTAAAACGACGGAAAAATACAGTAGATAGTTCAATAGTTTGATCATTCACAGGTTTTGAAAATTTAGATCGGTAATTAATTTGTTCCGGTAGTAGATAGTATCGTAGTAGTGTAACTCATAGTGAAAAAGTTCACCAGAAGAAGTACCAAGACCTTAGATTATGCAGGCATCTATTTTACCCGCCATTGCCATGTTACGACTTGAATGGTACGAGTATCATCTGTTTGAGGCGTCAAGTCTCATGTGCCTGTAATTTCATCGCCACCCACACCCTTCAACCTGAAACACACCAACGCTGCTTGGCTACAGAAATAGGTATAATGGTCAAAGTTTAGTGTCGTCGTCCATAATCACGCAATACATTTTTATATCTCTTGTATTTCTGACTTTCCCCTATTGATCGATCTTTATAAAACTACATGTGAAGTAATTATTCATGGTCTGTTTATAATCCCTGAAACTTTTTTTTTTGTGGCTTCTGTCCGTCTTGCGGACAATTTTGCCAATGTCAAGTGGGTTTAATAAATTATTTTTAGTCAAGTCGAGTCGGTAAAAAAAGTGAAGAAATTAAAACAAACCAATTTTGGAAACTAAAAATAAAATTAAGCATAAATCCTTTTATTACATATTTAATATATCTTTACAAGGAAAACACTAGATAGTTCTTACTACCAAAAATACTTTCAAATATCTTCTTTACCTTATCTTAGATCAATGGAAACCACGTCTAAGAAATTTGAACGGTATTCTTTTCATATTAAAATATTTTCTTTTTCACTTTAGCGGCTTGAAATAAATCTTTTTGTAAACATACATCTAGTAAATCCTTCAAAACTTACGTCTCAAATATTTTATGTAAAAATCAAAACAGTTCAAGCACTTTTGCGTTGCTCTCAAGAGACATTTTCTTGAGGAGAAAAAGTTTTCAAATAAAACTAAAGATTAAACATAAAAATACTACAAAACTTTAAAGGCGTGTTTAGGCGACACGAAAGTTTCCACGCGGTTGTAAAATTATCGTTTCCAAGTATCATCTTAAAACAATAGTGTAGCAAAGTTCCTGTCACGCGGCCAATTGTCTACTACGGCGGCCGTGCGTCGCCTACTCACTCTGTAGTTTGAACCTAAAGTGTTATCAAAGAAGCTGTTTGGATAAGACCTATGCTAAAGGGAGTGCTTACCTTGAGTAGAGAACTAGTTTAGAATTAGTACCCTGTGGTCGGTGATCTGTATTCTTTTTTATTACCCACACTCTTAGATCATAATGATCTAAGCCCACACTATAATATGTAAGTATTATGTAAGTACATACAGTTAGAAAACAATCGCGTCATGTCTTAAATAAACAAATTAAATAAATTTTAATATCTTTATATATCTTTTACGAAAAATACTAGGAAAAAATACAGGAATTCACATTTTCTATATTTTATAAAATACAGAAAATGTGAAATCGCTTTTCGTGCTCTTTGACATCTAAGTACGAATATATGTAAACTAAGATGATGCCTGCTCTGGGAATGACAAACGTGAGGCAATTTGAAGTCTTTTTAAAATTTTGATTAGATTTACAGTAGGTACCTACAACTGTTGCTAGGGTTTTGGCATTCTTCAGTCTTGGAATAAGAAAATAAGGGTAAACAAAAAGGATTTCAAAATGTTTTGAATTCCATCTCCAATTGAAATTTCTGCAACAATTGAATTGAGTTTGTTAAAAGGAAATGGAACAATTTTAAACAAAATACAAAAAGATGATCACCAAGTTTAGTTGAAATGACGCGAACAAACAAAGAAAATATTGAACGAGATTTCCTGAGGGGATTGAAGTCGCCTTCACTAAAATTGGATGGAAAACTGAAGACACAATGGGATTTTATTCTGTCTACCTTGCCGTGTTGCGAACAGGGGAAAAAGGCCTTTCATCGTATGACCATCAATCAAGATTTTTCGTGTTATTTGGTTTTGAGCGTGAACCATATTTTGCTATTAGTTGTTGGCCTAGATAGCAGGTAGTTTTCGTGATGAATAGACTATAGAAATATTTTTCCATTAAAATTTTTTACTTACCTGAAAGGCTGAAGGGGTAAAAAGTAACGCAACCAGCAAGTTCTTTGGGAAACTTCTTCTTCTTTTATTATATGGCTTTTCAGCAGCTGAGGGTTGCCACGAATTTGCCAATGTCGAGTGTTTACTAATCTTAGAACAAAAAGGCGGAGATCTGAGTACGGTAAGAAGGGAGACTCTTATACAAATCAAGTTGATATGTCATATACTTAAGTAGGTAATATAATATATTTATTTTGTAGGTAGGTAAAAACACAAGCACACAATATATAAATAAGTTACATAAGTAGGTAAGAATTGTAAATGTAGGTTAATTACTTTGGGAAACTATTTTGAGTTATTCAAACCGCGATGCGCAAACTTTGCGCAAGTCAGTCATTTGACAGTGACATTATTTACTTTGATACAATTTTGATGCGTCTTTTTTAATTTTGTTAAAATATATTCAGTACTTTTACACATCTAAAAATCAAAAACAATAATCATGGCACAGGAATCTAAGAAATCACTGCCTCTTGTACATGGAAAAACTTTGCCAACAACAACGGAAAGAAAAGTAACATATTGCACGGACTTGGAGAAATCCGTCATAATGAGTAACTTCGAGCGGCGTGGGTGGGTGCAGGTTGGGCTAGATGACGAGTGGAACTTCTACTGGTCTTTCACAACAAATTGCCGAACAATCTTCAGCATCGAAAGTGGTTACAGAATGAGCGATAACCAAATGATAAATCATTTCCCCAACCATTACGAACTGTCTCGCAAAGATTTATTGGTAAAAAATATCAAGAGATATCGAAAGGAACTGGAAAAAGAGGGCAATCCTTTGGCTGAGAAAACAGAAGTGCCGCTCCCTAACGGGCAAAATGTTACGCGATACACGCACCTAGACTTTATCCCTGTCACGTACGTGTTACCCGCTGACTACAACATGTTTGTAGAGGAGTACAGAAAGTCTCCACAGAGCACTTGGATTATGAAACCGTGCGGTAAATCTCAAGGAGCCGGAATATTTTTAATAAACAAACTTTCAAAACTCAAAAAGTGGTCTCGTGAAGCGAAAACTCCTTTTCACCCGCAGCTCACTAGCAAGGAGAGTTATGTTATATCGCGCTACATAGAAAACCCTTTGCTTATAGGTGGTAAGAAATTTGATCTACGATTGTACGTTCTCGTGACATCCTTTCGCCCGCTCAAAGCGTATCTATTCCAACACGGGTTTTGCAGATTCTGCACAGTGAAATATGATACGAGTGTCACAGAATTAGATAACATGTATGTGCACTTGACAAATGTGAGTGTGCAGAAGCATGGCGGGGATTATAATAGCTTGCACGGAGGCAAGATGAGCATTCAGAATTTCCGTTTGTACTTGGAGGGAACTAGAGGAAGGTCGGTGACCGACAAATTATTTGCGGAAATGCAGTGGCTCATAGTCCATTCCCTGAAAGCTGTCGCGCCGGTGATGGCAAACGATCGTCATTGTTTCGAATGTTATGGCTATGATATTATAATTGACAATACTCTGAAGCCGTGGCTTGTCGAAGTGAACGCGTCGCCGTCACTCCAATCAACGACGCACAACGATAGAATACTAAAATACAAACTGATAGATAATATTGTGTCCGTTGTCGTGCCACCCGATGGTTTTCCCGACGCCAGATGGAACAAGATCCCTAATGAAGAAGCTTTAGGCGATTTCGATTTGTTGATCGACGAAGAGCTTATAGAACGTGAAGATGCAAGTTCGCGCTACAACAGGTACCATCGATTTAAATAGTGACTATAGCACTTACACTTCCACATACACTTTATATTTATGTTTAATTTATATTTTTTCCTTAGATTTTAGAATGCTTATTGATGAAATAAAACTTTAAAAGTCAAATCAGTATTTTATTGAATTAAAGCACAGCAAAATATTTACATTGTGAACATATTTCAGTAAGTTTTGGTGCGGCTGGATTTATTTTCACGACGCGCCACCTCGGCGTCTCCCCTGTACATAGAATCTTCGTCGATGAGAATTTCAAAATCCCCTAAAGCCTCTTCAGTAGGCGTTTTGTTCCAACGCGCGTCCGGGATACCGTCTGGGGGCAAAACGACCGATAACATATTATCCACCAGCTTATACTTTAGTATCCTGTCATTAACCGTCGTCGCTGTCATTGAGGGGGAGGCGTTCACTTCTATAAGCCACGGTTTTAAGTTATCGTCTATGATTATGTCGTAACCGTAACACTCGAAGCAATGGCGGTCATTTGACATAACGGACGCGACGGCTTTTAACGAGTGCACTATCAGCCACTGTATCTCCTCGAATAATCGCTCCGTCACTTCGTTTCCACGCGTTCCCTCCAAATACAGCTTCAGGTTTTGCATGCCGAGCTTACCGCCGTGTTGACTATTATAATCCTCACCGTGTTTCTGCACGCTCACGTTCGTCAGATGCACATACATATTGTCGAGCTCGGTCACGCTCGTGTCGTACTTCATTGTACAAAAACGACAGAAGCCTTGGCGAAACATATAAGCTTTTAAAGGCCGGAACGACGTAACGAGAACGTAAATCCTTAAATCGAATTTCTTTCCGCCGATCAAAAGCGGATTATCGATGTACCTTGAGATAACATAAGTATCTTTGCTTGTCAGGTGATGTTGCAAATATTTTTTAGATTCTCGGGACCATTTTTTCAACTTTGACAGTTTATTTACGAGGAAAATTCCGGTTCCCTGGGATTTGCCACATGGTTTTAGAATCCAGGTAGTTTGGGGGAATTTGCGATACTCTTCAACGAAAATGTTGTAGTCCGAAGGTAAAACGTAAGTTACCGGGATGAAATCTAGATGTAAATAGCGGGTGACAACTTGTCCGCTCGGCAATTTTATCTCAGCTTTGTCTCCGAGAGGATTGCTTTCTTTTTCCAATTCTTTTCTGTAGCGTTTTATATTTTTCACGAGTAAATCCTTGCGGACCAATTCGTAGTGGTTCGGAAAGTGGTTGATTATCTGATGGTCGTTGAGTCGATAACCATTGTCTATGCTGAATATATTCCTGCAGTTTACAGTGTTCGACCAGTAAATGTTCCACTCTTCGTCAGGCGACACTTGGTGCCATCCTCGTCTAAGAAAACTATTCACAACGATAGACTTGTCAAAGTCCGTGCAAAAGTTAATATTTCTTCCATCTACCACTGAACTTGTTACCCGTCCATACGAGGTCAACAAAATGGGTTTCTTACTGTACGAAGAAACCATGATTTTCTGAAAAATGTAATCGACAAAATAAATTAAAGCAAACTGTCGGTTAAGAATTAAATAAATGAAATTAAACTTACAAAATCTTGACCATGTGGTTTTGTTGATAAACACGATCCACAGAGTACTTTTACGCCCGAACACGTCAAAGTTGCAGTGACGTTTTTAAAATGCGTTTTGTTCTTGCAAATATACAAATTGAAACGTCGACGACGTCGAGTCGGTTGGCGCGCGGCAATGCACAAGTGCGTTAATAATTATGTTGCGAGGCAACAGAAAGGGTTTCTCCGTCCCTTGATACGCTTCATGACGTCAATGGTTCGTACTCACGCATATTTTATTTATAATGGCAGTGGTAAGTTATAGATTGACTTTATCTGAACGCGACTTCGTCCGCTTTACCTTGGAATTTTGATTTGAATTGGACAATTTTGATGGAAATCTCCAGTATTTTTTTCTAAAATAATAAAATGCAGTCTAATTTTGCACACTGATATACAAACTATATTTTTTAAGTTTATCCATTACAAACACACCAAAATGAAATATTTTTTCTTTATTTTCGCGGAATAGGCCATAAAATCATGCTGCCTCAAAGTCTTTAGTTGTACTATTTCTTTATTATCAAGTAACATGATCATTTAATTAACATTTTATGTTAACGTAACCTAAACAGCACAAATATTTTTAAATGCATATAATTATTAGTACTTATATAATTTATACAACCTCCGGAAACAATGCACGCAATTCAGTACGCAACTCACACACTATAAAACACACAAGTATTTACTGCATTTTTTCATGCTACTGTTAGTGAAACAAGCGTATGCCACATCTGATGTAAAGTAACCATCACCTAAAGATTGCTTTGTAGGTTACGCACGTAAGGTACGTGCCCTACGATGCACTACCTTGCGTTCACCAACCTGGGTCATACTGGTGTTAAGCCTCATGTACCTGTAATTTCACCGGCACGCGCCCTTCAAACCAGAACACAGCAAGTTAAAGTCAAAGTCAAAAATAATTTATTCAGTAATATCCGCAGGGGTCATCTTTTTTTTTTTTTTTCCCTAGCCTATTTTGTCCCACTGCTGGGCAAAGGCCTCCCCCAAAGACAAACAAAGGGGTCATCTTAAAACGTCTTAAATCTAGGTGAATCTTAAGTGCCAGTTCCTCGCGACCAAGCCTAGAAGACCAAGCTGTTTAGCGGTAGAAATAGGTACGGTTAATATCCGGACGATCCCTAATATGTGTAGATACTGTATAGTTTTACTATTTTACGACTATAATTATGCTTTCGATAAAAATACTTAATATGATTTAAAGTAAATAAAAAGCGCTGTCTGAAATGACTATTTATGATCGGGAACTTTTAATTTCCAGTCAAATTTATTACTAAAGTATTTTATTTTGTACAGTATAAAAGCAAAGTTGTGCTGTATCGATGATTTTAGTCACGATGAAAATACAGATATTTTTATAGCGATATAAATGTCCATTCTCTAACAATGAATGACATAATGTTACCACTTTTCCATGAACGTGATTGTGAGAGAAAACTGTTATTTGTGCATAAATCAGAAATGGATGGGCCACATTTGCGTGGGCGTACCTTTCGCATTCAATATTTAAAATTATGAAGCCGTTTCCCGTTTCTCCATAGGCCTATAACCATCCACCGATATTGTGTATCTTATTAACAATGCTCAATGTTCACTCATACAACACTAACAAAAACGTGTAGAATCGAAACTCCGTTGATTATAACAGCACTCTTTTCTTGGATGCATTGTGAGAGATGACATAAGTATGAATGGACTCTTATCATATCTATAGAAAACCGATTATAATAATCTTTGTTCTGACTGACTGAGCCTACTGGTCTTAAAGACTTGAAATTTTCAAAAGATAGCGTGCACTAATTTTGTTGAAGAACCGGAGTTCTCAAAATTCAACTCCTAAACTGATACAGTTGGGTGGGCGCGGACGAAAGGTTACGAGGTTTTAGAAATATGCAAAATTGATACACGTATTATGCTTACTTGCTTGTCATGTCACTGGTTCTTTCATGGTCATTCTGCACTAGGTCAGTAACCCAATTGAGATATCGGTCTTCAAAAGAACCAATAACATAAAATCATTGTATTTATATCATAAAAAAAACATGCGTGCCGAAGTTTCAGTTCTGCAAGTCCCTTTAGAATTTTGTTTGTTCTAATGAATAATTTAATACACTTTACGTTCTGAATAACCTACACACCGTAAAATATTAATGGAGTTTCTTTCCACCAAATCCAGTTT
The DNA here is from genome assembly GCA_947095575.1 of Electrophaes corylata. Classification (NCBI taxonomy): domain Eukaryota; kingdom Metazoa; phylum Arthropoda; class Insecta; order Lepidoptera; family Geometridae; genus Electrophaes; species Electrophaes corylata. The sequence goes on along the minus strand of OX352711.1, from coordinate 6,719,312 downwards.
TGTGGCTATGAATAAATACTTTAGATACCTACCATTATTGTACTTTACTCTGCGAATTTGAAACTTATAACGTCGTAGGTAAGGTTGAAGTCTAGCGCGGCTTTAATTATTCGTTTCTAGAGAGGTTATTACACGTAGGTGCTTGTTCCGTAGCTTGATAGGAAACACAAGCAAAAAGTCATAGCGTTGGTTTCTAAGCACTTATATAACCTGTTAAAAAACGAATGGCTTTAGCCATAAAACGTATTTTTATAAATGAGAACGCTTAAAGACAAATTATCAGTTTTGCCATTCAATTCTTGAAATTCAGGTTATATTTTGTTGATGTTAGTGTGTTTAAGAAAAAAATCGCAAAGTTCAACCGCGTAAAAAGTGTAGCGGGGCTAAAGCTTCACGCGAAAAAGTCGCACACAAAACAGAAAAAAAACGGAAATACACGTAATAAAGATTATCTAGTCTACAATTTGTTTTAGATAGGTATACTATATTATGTCTGTAGGTCACGTCACGTCACGTCACGTCATCTTAACACGTAGCTTAACTAAACCCACAGCTGGATATAGACCTCCCCCATAATTGGGAGGTGTTACCAATGAGTGGTAAAAATAAGTAATCTAAAGTCTGACTAAACTAAAATAAATACTCCGCTGTCTGTCAGTCTGTCCGTCTGTCACCAGCCTGTATCTCACTAAGAATATGGACTAAAGTAAAAGAATATGGAATCTCATGAACCGTGGTAGTTAGAGAGTTGAAATTTTCACAGATGATGTATTTCTGTTACCGCTATAACAACAAATACTAAACAACAGATTAAAATAAATATTTAAGGGGGCTCTCATACCACAAACGTGATTTTTTTGCCGTTTTTATTATAGACAATGGTACCGAACCCTTCGTGCGTGAGTCCGACTTGCTCTTGGCCGATTTTTTTTAATACATACTTATAATTAAATATAACACCCAGATACAGAACAAACATCTATGTTCATTACACAAATTATTCACAAAACGGAATACAATTTTAAGTAATTATTTCCGTTCTACGAATAACAACTGCAAATGATAAATAATTTAAATAATCTAGCTAAATGGAATGATTATTTCCTATAAACGGAAAGCAATTGTTTTTTAGTAATTATGGTTCTATAGTATACCGACTGACCGAGGTTTCATTGTGTGGCACTGCTGGTCCGGCCGTTACCTCTCTTAAAGCCGTGGAGCCGCGTAGCTACATCCATCTCTGGAACATGGCATCGAGTGCTGCTGAGATCAGTGACTATCTTCTTCAGCTTTGTCCAGGTGGGAATTGTACGGTAGTGGAACTAGTAACTTAGGGTGACTACAAGTCATACAAAATTGGAGTCCCTGTTGCCTACTATGAAACCTGCTTGTCTATTGAGGTATGGCCAATCAACGCAAGAATAAAGGCATGGATTGTTTATGATAGGAAACCGATAGGACCGGTATTGAGAAAGTCCAACCAGCCCTTTCAGGGCACCACGGCCACGCGATAAGATCTTGGGTATGAACATCTTCTACCAGAATGTCCGTGGCCTGAAAACGAAACTCACTATGTGGCGAAATAACTTGGGTGCACTTGAGCACGACCTAGTTGCAGTGACTGAAAGTTATCTGGACACCTCTGTTGCGGACCAGGAGTTGGCTTGTGGCGACTGGAGTATTTTACGTAGAGACAGGACAACGCCGTGTGGTGGCGTTCTACTTGCAGGGCGTGCTCCTATAGCTCTACAGCGGCGGCAAGATCTTGAAACCGACAGTGGTGAAGATCTGTGGGCTAGTCTAACATGGCATAACCGCGCGTTCCTTGTTTGCGTAGTCTACATTAAACCAAGTGCTAGTGACTGCGATTATATGAACTTTTTCTGTAAGGTTGAAAGCTTTATCAATATTTTTAAAGTTTCTGTATTAATTTTAGGAGACCTTAATTTAAACAGTGCCTCTCTAAGTATTAAGAATTATTATTGTTATTTTATGTCGTTTTGTAGTCTATCAGAGAAGAATGAAGTGATGAATTTGCATGGTGGAGTATTGGATGTTGTTCTCATGCAGGAGAGCGTTGGTGTTTGCGAGGTAATTGTCACTGCCACAACTGGCATAGTCTACCCCATTGACGGGTATCATCCACCGTTAGATATTGAAGTTAAAATTGACATAGCTCATCGCTCTGATAAAATGGAGCCCAGTAATATTAATTCAGCTAGAGACTGGAATTTTAAGAAGTGTGACTATGACGTGCTTTACTCTTTGCTGTCGGAAATTTCTTGGTCGGGAGTTATGCAAGCCCAAGACGTAGGTAGTGCTAGTCGGAGTTTTTATGATAACATTTATAGGGTCTTTGATTTGTGCATGCCTAAAAAAAGACGTAGGGATTCCGTGTGTAGGCGCTACCCTGTCTGGTTTACGTATGACATAGTTCAGGATGTTAGACACAAATCAAAGTTGCATGCGTCTTGGAAGCGTCTGCACACTGTTGAATCTTATAATAAATTTTCCGATCTGAGGGCCCAATTAAAGACCCGAATAGAATCCGCATATACCACTTACACGCGGGGAATTGAGGACGACATTGGGCGTGCTCCTCGTAAATTCTGGCAGCATATTTCTAGTCTGCGATCAAAAGGAGGGTTTGAACCTATCATTACTTATCAGGGCACAACTTACTCGGGACCAGGCGCTGCGGAGGCATTTGCGTCATACTTTGCTAGTGTTTTTCTTGCTGATGTACCACAACTTAACGCTGAGAGCTGTGCTCCCGATAGCACGGCTATCAGTAATGACATCAATATCTTGACATTCACGTCTCGTGATGTTATTGATGGTATCAACAAATTAAAACCGGGAAGCTCAGTTGGGCCGGATAATTTGCCTCCAGTTTTTGTTAAGAAAGCTAAGGGGCTTTTGTGTGGCCCACTCTGTCATATTTTTAAGTTGGCGCTGAAAACCGGTATCTACCCTCAACAATGGAAACTTTCTAGAGTCATTCCCATCCCTAAGAGCTCTAATAAGTCACTGATCGAAGAATATCGGCCAATCGCCATCTTGTCATCGCCTGCAAAGATTTTTGAGACTATTCTGCATAAGTATATATACGCTCAGCTCAATAAGTATTTGTGTAATGAACAGCACGGGTTTAGAAGTAAGAGGTCTGTTAATACAAACTTATTGACAATTGTTGATTACATCTCTACTAGTATGGATCGTGGTGGCCAGGTGGACGTACTCTATTTCGATTTCCGGAGGGCGTTTGATAGGGTCAATAACGATATTCTGCTGGCAAAACTAAACGCCATAGGCTTTGCCCCGGGACTACTCCGGCTTCTTGCGGACTATCTCCGTGACCGCCAGCAGTTTGTCAGACTTGGTTTGTACGAGTCGAAGCCCTATCATACGCGTTCCGGAGTGAGTCAGGGGTCTATTCTCGGGCCCTTATTGTTTTTGATAATGGTTAACGACCTCCCTGGAGTTGTGTCTCGCGCAAGGAGCCTGCTCTATGCAGATGATCTTAAGCTCTTTTTGGAGGTTAAGTCTGAAGCAGATTGTGTGGCGTTGCAGGGCGATATAGATGCAGTATACGAGTGGAGTGTGATCAACAAAATGGAATTTAATGCAAGTAAATGTTATGTGATGACTTTCGGTCGTATGTGGAACCCAATTAGTTTTACTTATAATCTTAACCATACAGCTATAACTAGATCAAGCACAATAAAGGACTTGGGAGTCACATTCGACCGCAAGCTCACCTTTCATGACCATATGCGCACTCTGGTCAAGGAATCTTTTGGACGACTCGGTTTTGTTCTTAGAAACGCGCGTGATTTTCGTGGTGATCACGTGGTCTGCTTACTTTACAGTGCTCTCGTTCGAAGCAAACTCGAAGCCAGTGCCTGTATCTGGAACCCGCATGAAAGTACTTACACTCTAATGCTTGAAAAGGTCCAAAAGGCTTTCTTGCGGTTCCTTTATAAACGTCGTTACGGGCACTACCCGTATCTCTACCCAACCAAGTTTCTTTTGGGTTGCCTGGAGTATAACTCACTAGAGGTCCGGCGTGCCTGCGACCAAATTGTAATGGCCTGCAAGATTTTTCGTGGCAAAATTGAAGCCCCAGATTTGAGCGATGAGTTGTGCCGTTTTTATGTTCCCAACAATTACTGCCGGGGTCGAAAGCATAAGTTGTTTGCCGAACCGTACTCTCGCACTGCGGCTCGAGCCTCGTCACCTATTCCACGTATTCTCGTCGCACTCAATGCTCTCCTGGATGTCAGTCCAGGCTGTGATTTGTTTGAGGATAGTTGGATGAAAGTGCTATTGGAATGTTTGAGATTTTGTGAGCGTGACGTTTAGAGATTTTAATTTAATTAAATTTTTTTCACATTTGACATTTACACAATATTTTGACATTTTTTGTACATTTAACTTTTACTCTATTATCTCTTATCTCTATTTTAATTTGACATTGTATATATGTACCTATTTTTGATCTATCTTTAATTACTGTAATTGGTGTAACACCGTTTTAATTAAAGTAAATAAAAATAAATAAATAAATAAATAAATACCAGCAGTGGCTTAGTTTTCTAAAAAACAATTGCCGTTTCGGATCGCCGCGTGAAGTAATTTTTTTTTGCTAGAGCGTATATTTTTAATATCTTGTCTTTACTAACTAATCTAACTTACTAATATGGGTATTTAGTTTAAGCTTCAAACACAATAACTGGTGACATGTCTTATTTATACTATAGTAATTGCGAAAAATAAGATCTTTATGACTTAATTACGCCCTAAAAACGACTCATGTAATTGGTATCGACAATTTCATAGTAAAAATTTAAGTGGAACTTAGTTTTCCGAAACAGTGCAATAAATGATCGCTAGTGCTTAAATTCGTACTATGATTCAACTACAATCATCGGTAGTAGACATCACTGAGGTTTATAATAATAATGATGCTGGACAATCCACACAGCATCATCTATTCCCAAGTTAAGCAGAGCTTATGTTATGGGTACTAGATGACTGATATACCTAATAAAATACATTACATACATAGATATTTTTTTATATACATGGAAAATACCCAGAATAAATAATTGCAACTACAAACATTTATTCCAAGGCGGGAATCAACTAACAAACCCGCGACCTCCTGCGTCGCAGGCGGACCTTCGCCCGCAGCGCCACATCGGTCGTTACAACCATCACCGGTTATCATTATGTAAACCGTCAACAAGATAGATATACTAACTCATTATTGTACACAAAAAATATAAAAACATAACAGAAATAACCATAAATACCGTAATATAACTAAAAATAACTATAGACCGATCGGTCTTAGTTTTTGCGAGTGGATAATTTCCTTCCGATTTGTCTTCTCTGTTGCTTCTATTTGAATGACGGCCACTGCTTTTATGGAAAGTAAAATGAAATTGCCAAGGCTTCTTTGCAGGTAGCGTTCTAACAAAAGATGATAGATAATGGCTATCAGCTCTTCCGCTCGCAACGTTCGTAAAGACACTTTGAATTTTCTACGGTAAATACAATTTTCATTGTTATTCACATTTTACTATTATACAGCCTAGTTTCCGACCGCCGCTTTTTTTGCGTAATATTTATTCATTTTTATGTTATCCGCAAATAACTGGTGTACTATATAAGTGGATAATATGGTTGATATGTGTGTAATGTTTTGGGACCAGATAGAGCAATTTTGTATCGTTTATTTAGTAAAAGGTCCAGTTTTTTTACTGTGCAAGGGTTTTTTAATACTACTTGCTGGTGGAACAAACTTGGCTTCTTGGTGCTTTGGTGTTAAGTAGTAACTGTCACCTATAATAAAGAAATGAGTTAAGAACGTGCTCTGCATCCATCTAACTAGGGCATATAGGCCTAATATACCTGTGATTGTACCGACAGCCCCTCATCTCAAACTGAAACATAGCAATGTGAGCACACTGAAGACAAAATTTGTTTGAATGTATCAAATTCCTGATAAATTCAAACAAACAAACCGTTTAAATGAGGACCTACCGCTGACTTAAGTTGATTTTACAAACCGGCGACGGTTGGCTGACTACCATTAAAGATGGTAAAATAATTACTAAACAGCTTTGGTACATTCTACCGACAATAGTTAAAGTAAAATTTAATTGAATACCATATAAAATTATATTATTTAACTAACTGATCTTGTTCTTTTTACCATAAACTTTGTTATATTTTACCAAATAACTTTCGTATAATTGCTAAGCAACTTTGAACTAATTGTTATTATTTACGCAACTCCTTTTGTATAATTGGAAATTTTACCATAAACTATGATAATCTTCACAAGACAGCTTTTGTGTTATCTATCTAAGTATTTTTATTGCTTTTGTAGATTTGAATATGACTTACGATGAGTTTTACCAAACCCTTTTTGCATAACCTATCTAATTTCTCATGTAGATTTGACTATAAAAGGTGGTAGTATTTACTAGATAACTTGTGTATTATATACCAAAGTACTTCAATTACTTTTGCAGACTTTACTATAAACTTTGGCAAGTTTTAATAAACCACTTTTGCATTATTTACTTAATTACTCTTGTATATTCTACTATATACCATGGTAATGTTTACTAAATAACTTGTGTAGTATCTGCCTAAGTACCTAAAATACTTTTGTAGATTTTATTGTGAACTCTGGTAAGTTTTACTAAGCCACATTGCATTATTTACTAAATTACTCTTGTAGGTTCTACTATGAACTGTGGTACAGTTTACTAGATTACTTGTGTAATATCTACCTAAGTACCTCAATTACTTTTGTAGATTTTACGCTGAACTCTGGTAAGTTTTACTAACCAACTCTTGTATTTTCCATTAAATAACATTGGTAATATTTACATAACAGCTATTTTAGATTTAACTTTGGAGTTTTGGTAATTTCTACAAAACGCATTTAGTGGCATCTACTTAATTTTACTTATGCTCCGTCATAATTTTGGACTTAAACACTTGTTTTTAATAGATAATACAAAAATATAAGCATGATGCCACTAGAGACGCTTCACTAAAAAAATCTTACCAAAGCTTCAAAGTAGAATAACCTGTTGAGATAAATATTAAAAATGTAGCTTAATCGATAACACAAAACATAATAATCAATAAACAAACCCAGATTGACGTAAAAAATACAAAAAGTTGATTGAAGAAGAAATCTAGAAAAGAAACATTAGAAAACATTCATACATTTATTTATAAAAAAACAATATATTATGTTAGAGTAGAAACCAAAAGTTACACCGACTATTATTAAGGTATTAGCAATAATCTTTTATAAATTATAGTATAGGAAAAGAAGCTGCTATTTTGAAAATCATTTAGTTTTCTTAATAAATCGTAATCATATTTTGTTGACCACAATATAGGCTTTTTAGCTTAATCGCGTTCACTGTAAGTGGCAATTTGTTCCAACAGCAGTTTGTTTGAACAGTGGGAACTGTCCAACTTGGTGACTAGTTCGCCGTCATTCTGAAACAAAATAAACATTTTTATTTATAGCTTACCAACTGAACTGTGATGCCAGTCAAATACCATTCATAGTAAAGTGTCGGCCGTTGCTTAACCTAGCTTTTCAGTTATAATTAATGCCTAAGCAATGTTTGTCACGAGCGCTTCATACTATACATAGGTACACTTTATATATACTATACATACATACAAAAAAAAATATAGTAACCTTCGCTTAGGTGATCTTCGTGTATTGACATCTATTGCTTTGCATTTATATTTTGAAACCTTGGAACGATTTTTTTCAATGAATTCGGGTCACTTTTTATAAAGCAATATCTCGTGTTTTGAATATCTTTTATTGAAATCCACTTCAATCTGAAAAATAATACACAATCTAATTGAACCATCACATTTATACAAAACCATAGACTATTTAAGAAGGGCTGCTTAACTGGTTTGCCCACGATGTTTTCCTTCACCGTTTGAGAACACTTGCATTGCGCACATAACATTTTCAAACAAAAAACCCATTGGTGCACCACCAGATTAGAATTCACGATCTTAGGATCAGAAGGCGGGGTCACTACCACTAGACCACCGGTGCTCTCATCCTGAGTAATTCTAATAAATACAGATTAAGAACATAAAACTCACCAGCTAAGTTCAAGATTAAGTATTGTGGAAGTACTTGAAGAAGGCCATTCTTCAAGTACTTCCACAATACTGACAAATTTGTTTGAATTTTGATGATTTAACATCCATTTGTTGCTTAGATTTTTTCTTCCACTTTTCAAGGATTTCGTTGAGTGGCTCTTTATTAAATCTCAGCCAAACTTTGTGCTCCTCAAATTCTTCATTCGATACTGTAAATTAAGTACGTACTTACATGAGTGTTTCATACAGACTAAGCTATGAAATTTTTATACCTTGATACCCTCTTAATATCAGAATATTTTACTTTGGGATACTAAAAATAAACACACAGACAAACACACGAGAAACAGACCCATCCAATGAGCTGTGCCAAACGTGACCTAGCCTAGTTGATCAACAATAAACGACGCCAGGCCGCGCCATGAGCGCTTCAAGCTGATTAAAAGGGACAGATAAATTGTACTAATTATCTTATAATAGATAATTTATAACTTACTCTCATGGTCATCAAAATCCAATTTACTGATTCCGGTTGTTGTTGCCTTTTTTTTGGTTCGATAATGCCAATACTACGCAGTTTTCTTTTGTGATTATTGTACTTATCAACCAATTTACCTCTTGCAAAATGTATTTACCATGATCATATTTATGACTCGGTATATAGTAAGTTTTCTGTAATTGAACGAAATTCAAAAATTAATAAATCATCGATTTTTAGACTTCTAGTTAAAAAAATTACTACAAATCATTTAGCCCCAAGCTAAGCAAGCTTGTGTTATGGGTACTAGATGACTGATATACTTAATACAATACATTACATAAGTACACAGATGTTTTTTATTTTACATAGAAAATACTGAGAACAAAATTAACAAAACAAAATAATAATAAATCAAATAAAAAATGAAAAAACAAAAATAAAAACTAATTGATTATTAAATGAATAAAAACGGCTACTTTATGTTGACCGGATCTAGTAAAAGAAAAGTAAAGTATAAAATAATAATAATAATAAGACTTGTTCATTTACATGTCTGAACTTGAATCCGACGACGCGACTTCAAGACTGACGGTGGCGGCAGCGTGGAAAAACTACCAGACTACTTTAGTAATTTTAACATAATCTATTTTGTAATTGTAACATTACTTATTATTATTATTATTATTATGTAGAAATCTTACTTACGCAAAAGTGGTTTTGTTTCTTGTATTCTTGCAAACTATGCCTGAATTTAATACCATCTTTTATTTTATCAGCGGGTATTAAAAATTGAATATCGTTTTCCGTTATTTTATCTAAACATGATAAATCAATATCTTGCGCTAAAACAATAAAATGACAGTGTTTTATCGTTAGGTAAAGGTACTTAGCTAGACAAATTTATTTTCTCCTGAAATATAAAGCTATTATGTATGCATGTTCCTATTTACTAACCTTTAAGTAATTCCTGTATCTTATTAGAAACACCCCACGATTCCAGTAGTTCTCCCACAAAATTGGCCGGTATAATATCCTCCACTTCCGACCCAGACATCATGAAATACCTAAATGAATCACGTATATGTAGGTCCATAAAAACACAACGCACGATATATTTGTAATAAATAGGTACTAATGATTTAATCACAGAATTTTACTCTACGGCGCGGGGTTGGCCGGGCCTGTCTATATTAAAAATCAAGAGAAAATGATTAACTCAAACGACTAAACCGCGACGTGGTCGCAACGGAAAAGAAAGTTTAATTAAGTTCACTCGCTCGCTTCGGCTTCGTTCCTAAACTCGGGCACAACATAGCGCGATCGCATATTTCATTTATTGGCCACTCACTCACTCACTCATCACTTGGCGCCATGCCGCTGCACCTTTGCTTTGAAACCGCGTGACAGCTAATAGTATGCTAGCAAGCGAGTTTGACTGCCATCTTTTAACAACAACGTACTTTTATTTTATTTGTTTTACCTAAGGTGTATTATGAAATCAATTCCTAAAATTCAGCCCTTAGATAGCCGCTGCGACGGTTGACTTTTGCATGAAAAATAGCTTAATGTGGGCAACGTCAAGTACGTTTCTAGGTAGGTAGCAGATCTATTAAATACCTATTTAGTTGGTGCAGTGGCTGAGGGCTTCTGACTAAAGTTATAGTAGGTACCATCCACTACCTACCTACCTGCTAAGCACCTAATTAAGTACTTACCTAGATACCTAATTTGGATGGTTCCTACTATAACTTTGGTAACCTAATAAAAAAACGTTCATTAACGATCTTTGACCCATATTAGAACCCTACTTACCTATCTACCTACAAGACGTGCACGAAAGAAAACTCTGAAGCACGCTTTAGGTAATCGCTTCACCTCACTGGTTCTTTCATTCTTATGCTACAGATGTAGGTACGAAAGGAACCTCAAAAGAGGTTAAAAAAGGCATGCATACTGCATGGTTAAAATGGCTTGCCAGATGTAGGGATTGTTTTTACAGAACCTCTTGTTTAGTTGAGACCTAGGTATCTAGAGAAGGGACTTACCTACCTACCTAGGGTAGGTATCAACGTAGTATCAATTGAAGTCACATACCTACCTACCCACCTATCTATCTATGTTTATAGTACCTAAGTATAGCTATGCGTATCTACTACAAACTTGACCTACCCACGTCATGTGTTTCAATCCAGCTGGTTATACCAATGGATTTAAAGAATACTAATTGTAACCCTCGACTTCGTCTACTCACAACAAATTTCAAAACCAGTCGTCTATTGCTGATGCCGGGACCTTAGAATGAATGCATTAGAAGAATGTAAGTATCGGTAGTGTAAGACTGTAAGAGGAGGTATCGATTTTGTAAGTTAATAGAAAAACATCGATTGTATAACAAAAACAAGTACTCTATTACCTACCTCCAGAGTGCAAGCTATCACTAGGCCAAATTTTATCGGGATTGGTTTAGCGGCTTAGTTATGAAAGCATTACAGATAAACAGAAAGACACACTTTTGCGTTTATAAATTGTATTTAGACTAGTGGAATCGCGTGAAGCTACTTTAAGCCAATTTTGACGCTCTTTCATCGGATCCAAATTTTCCTGATCACTAACCAAACTCTGTGTTCTGGACCGTGTAGTTTCGAATACATGATTAAAGCAATAAGCTTATTAGCCTACCTAAATTTCAACAAGCCGACTACCTAGCCTATCTACAAAAACAACAGAAAACACAAATGATTTAAAAAAAAAATGCTTACCTACTTAATTTTTATTATCTTTAGGTATGTGGGTGAGGGAGCACCAGTCTAGTACGAAAACTAACTTCGTAATGTTCAATTTCCTGGCCTCATGCAGGCCTATGGCAAAGTCAGTCAGTAAACAGAAATGACATAGGACCACATTAATAAGTTGCGCGTAGAAATAGGCCAGGCGCAAGATATTAATTACTAGATACGTGAAACTTTTACAGAAACAATGTAAATTCAACATTGTTACTTTGTCATTTCAACTTGAAATTATGTTACGAGCACAATGCCTCGATTCGGTAAAAAAGGGGAACTTTTCTACCTAAATATACTCGTAAATATAACCATACTCTCTGGTTATTTTCTATGAACTACTTTATTTTACTGTAGTATTTTACCTTTATTTATGGTACGATTACAGTGCCTCGCTATTTTGTGAAAATTGCAAAGCGAGCTCGTAAAATTAACAATATTTGTAGTGTAAATATATTTTCACAAATAATTGTAAATACGTTATTATTTTTTAAGTCAACTTGAAATTATGTTAGGTACGCAGTGCTTCGATGCACAAGAAACTGGAAATATCCTTCCTTAGTATACTTGTATATACAACCGTACTCTCGGGTCAATTTTACGTTTGCAATAAGTAAAGTGTGTAACAAAAACCATAATTATTTCTAAAAAACTAACACTTTGCTAGTATATTTATAACTTATTTTATAATGAATTCAACTGTTATTTATTGTACAATTACAGTGCCTCGCTATGGTAACAACTCCAAAGTGAGCTCGTCAATTTAGAAATACTTTTCGTGTAGATTTTACTTGGCCAACTGTTAAACGCAAAAGTCATAATTTTTATTGTTTATTACGTAAAACTTTCACGAAAAATATGTAAAAACAATATTGTTAGTTTGTAATTTTGACTTGAAATTATGTTACGGATACAGCGCCTCGATGCGGTGTAGATGAGAACTTTTCTATTGAAGTATACTCGTGAATATAACAATACTATCAGGTCTATTCAACGCAAAAAATCCATTATAAGTGTAACAGGAACATGACTATTTCTAATAAACTAATAGTTTTGAGTAATCTACTGAAGTTTTTATCACTTCAGCATTATAATAATAATAATAATAATATAATAATAATTAATTGTTTGATTTGTAATTAATTGTTGTATTGGAACTTTTCTATTTACGTGAACAAGTAAATTTAACAATACTTGTTGCGTAGATTTAGCCTTAAAAACTTTTAAACATATAAAAGTTATATGATACTATTAATTCTGTGCAACTTTGGCCAAAAAATTGTAAAAGCAACGTTATTATGTTGTAATTATACCTTGCCAACTGTTTAATGCACAAGTAATAATATGATATTGTTTATCATCCATATCTTTAAAGAAAAAAATGTAAATACAATATTATTATTTTGTAATTTTGACTTGTAATTATGTTACGGACACAGCGCCTCGATGCGGTGTAAATGAGAACTTTTTTTTCGAAGTATATTTGTAAATATAACAATACTGTTACCGCGCTGGCTACTAGTATGTTGATTTTTCCCAAAACAAAGATACAGAAAATAGGGAACAGAAATTTGAGAGGACTCACCGTTATTTTTAATTTGGAGCACGCACACACGTATTTTTTCATCTAATATTGTTTCACATCTCGATGCACTGTAGGTAGGTACTCACCATCACAGGTTAAAAGGGTAAGTCAGGGACAGATATATAGATTGCATATTAAAACGCAAAGGATAGGGAGCGTCTCTGTGTTCTAGGCTAAACAAAAACTATCAGGTCTATTTAACGTAAAAAAATCTGCTATAAGTATAACAGAAACATGGCTATTTCTAATAAGCTAATAGTTTGGTGTAATCTTCTGAACTTTTTGTCATTTTAACATTTGTTATACAATATAGGGTAGTTTCAACATACAAAAACTCAAATATATAATTTAAAACTACTAATTATTATTTTTTTAATTTCGACATTATAAGTGCAATTTATATACCAACGTGGGCTCCTTAACTTAAATTTACTTTTGGTGTAGATTTAACCTATAACTGTGAAATGTGCAACAGTTATACAATAGTATTACTATACTACATAATTGTATTCACTATTATTAAAAATAGTAATATTAACGCTATTATTTTGTTATTTCAACGTCCATTTATGTAACGGACACAGCGCCTTGCTGTGGTAGCTATTGGAACTTTTCTACTTACGTTAACAAGTAAATTTGACAATACTTGTCACGTAGATTTAACCTTGAAAACTTTGAAATGTATAAAAGTTATATGATACTAATAACTCTGTGAAACTTTGGCCAAAAATTTGTAAAACCAACGTTATTATTTTGTAATTTTAACTCTATGTTACGTAACAGAAACAATGCGTCACTGCGTTAAAGATGAAAGTTTTCTACCTAATTAAACTCGTAATTATAACAATACTTTCGGATTAATGTAACGTAAAATAATTTAAAAAGTGCAAAAAAAATATGGTTATTTGTAATAAACTATCACTTTTGTATAATATACAGATTTTTTTGTGATTTTATATGTTACGATACCATATTTTTATAAACTTAAGTAAAAATTACTTAGTGGAATTGTTAAAATCACAAAAAAAGTTAGTAAAATTTTTATTTTTTCATCAACCTTCGTTGTTTTATAAATTTAACAGCTAAGATTTAGTAACTTTTACTGTTACTCTTGTAAATTATGTCGACTGTCAGGACTTTTGTAAATTCAACCATAGCAATTGTTGTATTTATTGGTAAACTTTTGTTTATTCATCAACTTTTATTGTTTTGTGATTCGAACAGCCGAGATTTAGTACCTTTTATGATTAATTTCGTAAATTCTGTCAACCGTCGGGGCAATTGTAAATTCAACCAAAGTGTGTTTTCAGTGCACGGTATGGTACTGTAGAAATAAGAACTCATTCATAAAAAGTTTTACTATTATAGATTTGGTTGTTGATATGGGTTTTAGACTATAGAAACATTCTTCAGCAGCGAGTGCAACTCAAGTGCTTTAAATTAAGTTGCTGGTCTACGTTAGATTTTATTTTGAACTTTTTGTGGCTGTAGCACCCAGACAAAAAGTAGCAATTATGCTACCTCAAATCACGCATAATATCTACTTTAAAAGCTACATTTTGATTGGTTCAGCATGCTTGTGGCGGCAGAGTCATAAAGATCTAAATATCTCAACTTTCCGTTTAATATTAAAGTAGTTGAGATTGGAATTTGAAACTGCCTTAACATACCTTCTCAAACATAGCAGTGTACGCTGTTACTTGGGTTTGAAATTAAATTAAATAGTGATAGGTTTACGCACGACTATTATTTGTCAAAGTATTTGGTGCTCAAATTTCCTAAAACTTAACCGTCGGTGATAAATAAAACAAGCAAACTATTGCTTTTGCAAATGAAGAATCAGAGAATCGCATTTGCACCGATTGACAACCAATGTGGCGCGACGGGCGAGTGTCCGCCTGCGACGCAGGAGGTTGCGGGTTCGAGTCCCGCTTTAGAATAAATGTTTGTACTATCTGAAAACATTTATTTCGGGTATTCTGGGTATTTTCTATGCATAATAAAAATATCTATATGTATGTAATGTGAATTAAGTATATCAGTCATCTAGTACCCATAATACGAGCTCTGCTTAGCTTGGGGCTAGATAATGCTGTGTGGATTGTCCAGCATTATTATTATTATTGCTATCTCTAATTCTCTTCTACAAATTATTTTGATAAATTTATTGCTGCTTCTACGAAACATCTACGAGATTGCTACTACATTGCTACGATACTCGTAGAAGCCAGTTTCTACGAATCTCGTAGCACACAGCTGATGCTAGTCGTTGTTTCTCATTTAACTAACTTATACATTGGTACATACGTACAGTCAACAGAAAAATCAATAGTAATTGAACTCATGCATTTTAATAAAACGAGTGTGCTTTAGACCACACGACTGAAGTAAAACTTCTTTAATATACGAAACGTAACTGAACTGGAGAGAAAAAAAACAGTGCTTTATACTCCCTCCATGGTAGCGTTAAACGTTTAACGCAACCTTGTTGGAAGTCGCATAACTTTATAAAGTGTTGTGGAACGCTAATATTGTGGAACGATAAAATGTTCCGTGTAAAGGAACGTAATGAATGAGTGAGAGAGTATATAGAAAAATGAAATGGGCGTTATTATGAAAGCGGAAATTGTTACGAAATGTCATGTATGTTCATATTCTATGTGTAATACTAAAATATAGCTTTGGTAAAAAGTGAGGACGAGTGGCACCAATCCTGACTTCTTAGTACCTATATAATTAATTATTATGCTATAGCTTAATGAGTAGCTAAACAAAGAGTTCTTAAAACAATATCAGAGAGTAAAATCAGCTTAAAGACGTCTGATCCAAGAATTTACAAACTCCATCGCAAGCTCATTTATTCAAAAACCGCAAAATGTTGAAAGTGCGCGAATTTATCTCAAACACTTCACCGCATCATTTAAACGGCAAAGTTTCTTCGATGGGCACAAACTTAGCATTTCCAGGCCCCAACATTTGCATTCTCTGCCAAAGTGAGTGGATGAAACCCCAATTTACGTCATTTCGCAAAATTACTTAAGTTCATTACGATAACCGCGCCGCGGTCGAATGGGGTGATCTAAGCAGTGTTTGCTGCGGTGGATAAAATTATTAAAGGACCTTGAACGAGAATGAATTACATGATTTAGGTCTAATGCTGACCGCGGGTTACGCAGCGTCCCGAAAACGAGAGCGACCTAAAAATATAGTCTGATGAACAGGCGCTGGGGTGTGAAATCGTAATGAGGCTGGAAAGTGTTTTAACCGAGAAGGGGACCAAAAAAAATATATTGAGACTTAAGCTGAAATGTCAAACGTCACGTTTCAATAGCCACTAGAAGCTGCGTCATTGGAATTTCAGAAATTTTTAGGAATTCCCATTACTTGTGATTATAGCACAAAGGTATATTGTACACACTTGGTATAAAACGTATATATAGACCATAGTCTTTGAAGTAAGGATAATGAAATTCTTCTCATATTATAAATGAGAAAGTTGTAAGGGATCAATCACACTCTAACTACTAAATTAGTTTGGATGAAATTCAGATCAAATGTAATTTGGAACCAGGATTAGCATGAAGGCTACTTTTTATCCCAAAATTTTTACAGGAACGAAGTGAAAAAGAGTCGGGAAGAAAAGTACTTTAAATTTTAACCAAAGCAAATCGCATGAATTTAGATGTTAGAAAAATTACAAAAAAAAATTATAGATATAAAACTTAGTCTCAATACCATCTTACTATAAACTGAGCGAAGCTAGGTAACTGATAGAATGGAGTTTTTTTATGTAGATACATTCATAACATACAATGTAACTCCCAAGCAGAAAACAAGTATTTTTAGAAATGTTAAACCTTGGCATGGGGATAGAAGGCAAAGCTACTTCTTACTGAGTTGTGAGGTCAGTCAGCTAGTCGTATTTAACTGAATGTTACTAAAACTAGGTCAAAAAAAAAACTATGTTAAAAAATTGCTCACATGCTTATGCAAACTCGCAACACAATAAGTAGGCTGCTACTCCTATCTCTATTGTATTCTATATACCATTCTACAATTGTGGAGTATTTTAGGTGCTTCCCGGTACGGGTGAAATAACTTCCCGCTATAAATCTAAACTGAGAATTGTGCAGTTTCAAACGCAAAACCGTAATTTTAGCACCAGTTACAATCGCCTCGCAAGGGTCAAAGATGCGATGAAAACATTTTTACTGATAAACGCGACGTGTCAGAAACTTATCTGCTACAAAATGTATGGGACTTTTTTACACAACATTATCTAGCCCCATACTAAGTACAGCTTGAACAATGGGAACCAGATGACTGAAATAATACGTATATACATTATTTTATAAATACATACCTACATATCTACTTAGAGTATAATATAACATCCAAGCAGAAAAAAAAACATCTATGTTCATCACACAAAATAAATGTTTGTTTGTGGTAGGGATCGAACCTACAACATAAAGCACCAGGCAGAACTAAATTGAGCTGTAAGGCCATTTGACTTTACATCTGCCTAGACGACGCGGGTCTGTTATCTCTGTCTCTGTCTGTCGCATACGAAATGGTGTGAGACTGTCTGTGATTATTTACCCTGAGTCGTATGAATCCAGCCACACGCGTCGCGCACGCTTACGCTTACGTATACCTACGCTATAATATATATAGGGTATATAGGGTATATAGGTATATAGGGGTAGGTACAACCGATTTGCAAGCAATTTTGGAACGTCCAAACTGGTGCTACAGGTACGAAATACTTAGCCGCAACCAACTTCAATTGAAATAAGAACTTGAAACAAGTCGGCATTCCGTTTTCTAGCCGTATAATAGTCGTGTAGCTTCTTTACAACATGAAGGTGAAAATGAAATGCAACACGGTTCATACTGTGTTGAATGTTTGAACTTTTGTTATAGCATGTACAGTCAGCTGCACTAGAATGTAAACAATTTATTACTTTCACAACGGTATTTCAGCAAAACAAAGAATTCTTACACCTCAAAAACTAGAAAGTCATGAAATTAGTTGATGCCTCTCTTATTTTTTGAATAATTGTCGTGTAAATGTTTTTAGCACCGCTGTGAAACCATTAAGAAAGTTACAAATTGTATACATTCTAGTGCAGCTGACAAAAATGACTTACAGGTTATCACAGAAAATGAACAGAAGTATACCTGCAAATGACATAGCAAAATTCAATGAAACTCCAAACTAGTTAGAAGACAAGAGGATTCACATTTCCATAGTGACGTGTCAGCCGACATGAAACATTATTACAGCGGCTCAACAAACCGTGGTCTAATAACGACGGCACTCCATTTATCATTCGAACAATATTTCACAACTTTCCACATGTTTATCTTCCTTCAGTTGAATAGGAAATACAAGCGTATAGAAACGCAACTTCGAAAAAACTATTTTAACATTCGAAAAGAAAGTTTCTAAAAGACCTGAAGGATATTCACCACTGGATTATAATATATAGCCCAATTGATTAACTGTCCCACACTCAGACATTTATTGGTTACTTAAGTAGCTTGTTCATTCAGTTTGTCTTGATTCGGAGAGCGGTAGTAAGTGTTTGAGTTTCACTTCTATGTGTTTATTTTTTGCTAAGTTATGGTTCTGTTTTTGTTCAGTAGGAGTTCTGTGTAAATATGTCTTCTGCGTACTCCTACTTTATTTATTCAGTCTTGAAGATATGAAAATGATTTTCTTTGCAGGAATTGCTTGTCATCAACTTAGATATGATTTTATCCAAAAAAATAACATAATAAATCAAAACTGAATTTTTTAGGGCATTTAAAAGTAGGAAATTACTAATCCATTATCTTGCCTATAAGCAGCACTGTGTTTCGGTTTCAGGGGTGTGGGTCGATATGCCTCGTCTTACGTTTCTTCTTGGGCGCTACTCAGTTATTGTACCTTACTTTTTTTTACTTTTTATAGGGTAACAATTAACCGCAATCTCACCTGATGTTAAGTGATGATGCGGTCAATAGTGTAGCATGCTTACCTAGAGTACTCAATTTGTCATCATCTCGGCCATGTGTTCTGATCAGCTCCATTTTAGTTCTGTTATACTACTCCGAATCACTTGTCGTTGCTGTTTTTATATACATTATGTAGATATATTTGATTTATTTTTCATTTTTAAAACGTGTCCTGCGAAGCATGCATAATAATATATTAAGCCTCACGTGTCTGTAATTTCACCGGCACCCATACCTTTTAAACTAGAGCACAGTAAGCTGCTTGGCAGCAAATTCAAGTCTCTATGAAGTGATTATGATGTACGTTGTCTATATTATGTCAGTCTGGATAAAGATTCTTATAATTCATAGTTTTATATATAGGTTTGTTTACTGAATCATAACGTTTTCGAAGCTTAGAAATGAAAGAATTGAAAGAAAAATATATTAGGCGTACAAGTAGGTACCTACTACATAATCGTATCTTTGAATAGAGTGTTAACTGAAGCTTTTTACTTTCTTTTATACTGAATTTTCTTTTACGTTTTTTGCTGAGAACCATGTACACACATTCTTACTTAAAGAATAATGTTTATTCGGCATGGTAAATAAGTAATGTATATAGCCTATTATTTTCGACGAGTTCTTCACGAAGAGCTCTATTGCTAGGTACCATTTGACTGGCTTCACAGATTAGTTAGTAGTAGCTTCTGTGCTGTAGGTTGTAGGTTTGATCTATACCGAGGATAAACATTAGTGTGGTGAACACAGATGTTCGTTCTCTGTTTGGATTTAATATTGTATTAGGTCCGAGGGGTACCGAGGCCCTCTGGGTTTTTAAAATTCTTTCGGGGCGTCTGGTCAAAGTGACGCGTGACCCGAGGGCTGGTGAGTATCTGGCTCAGCAAATTAGCAATGCCATTCAGCGTGGCAATGCAGCCAGTGTTTGGGAACGCTACCGGTTGGCACTGATCTAGATCAGTTGAGCTACCTTTAGATCGTTTGCAACGGTCTGTAGATAGCTCAAATGTTATATATGAATTTTGTACATACTAACTGTAAATACTTGTATTAGCTGCTTATTTACTACTATCTTTTACTAATGAGAATTATTAAGCAAGGCAAACTCTTTGAAAGATTATTATTTATTACTAGCAAAACGCGCGCGATTTCGTCTACAAATCGTTATTTTTGTACAAATTTCAACTACTGGTTTAGGAACTGACTTTCGGAAATTATTTTCTTGATACACCTTTGATGCGCCAATGTAATTAAACCCTAAAAGTTAAAATTTTCTGCAACCAGTGGTTTAGACTATAAGTTGTCTATATTATGTCAGTCACTCAAAGATAATTGTTATTTATTATTTGGGTCAGGAAAAATTAATTATTTCACTTATAAAAAATATGCCATGTAGCCTTATGTAAATTTGAAAGGTTTTAAGTTAATTGGAAAGTAATCTTTACTTGCTTGATTAATGTTTTACGGTGGTTGTTGAAAATAGGCTTCACTGACCCAAATTTTCTTGTCAATGTAATGAACGTGGATTTTTTTACGCTGATTTAAAATTTCAAAACTTATTGTTAATCAATATTAATTAAAAGAAAAATAAATATTCCCCATGTAATTTCCATTCAAATCTTACCTGGAATAGATTTAGTCTGTGGCATACAGCAATTTATTACACCCTGTCTTTGATTAAAAACTTATGCCCAGGTTTTCGATAGTACCACAGATTGTGATATGAAGTGCTATGTAGTTTTACATGTTACAGTTAAATATCTATGTTGTTTTATCTAGTTTAATAGGCACTTTACATCTTCATTTACATAGTATAAAATGCAGTCGCTTCCGCTGTCTGTTCGCATAGATCTTTTAAACTACTCAACGGATTGTTATGTAATTTTTGACAATAGATAGAGTAACTCAAGAGGAAGGTTTATATGTGTACACAATTATACACAATACATACACAATTATAGTACAGAAAAGTCGAAATAATTAAAGATTTGTACCGTCCAACTAAGTGGGCACGGGTCAGCTAGTACTGAATTAAGTGCACCCAACTAAACTGAATTATAGAGAGAACTGTTAAATATTTCGTGATCTTAATACTTGAAAAATGTTATTATAAGACTTTGTTCTCTCTTGTGAAAAGTTTCGTGTAGCATACGTTTGTAATTCATATAAATTCGCATGATGTTTATGATAAAAAGCTATTGTGAAATCTTGAACCATAAAGAAGTGGGCGGAGAGACGAAAATTGAAGTGCCATTGCTCCCCTTTGTAGATAGGTACTGTACTACATTCATATTTATTTCTTTTCAAGTTTGCATAAAGGGAAACGTGACATTTTCGTGGTAGAATTTTATTAAAAATCATGGTGTTGCTTTTGTTAGCGCGGTGACGTGTAGGAGTGTTTTTATAAAGCGTTGGCAAAAACAAATAATTAGGTACCGCAGATCAGAGAATTGCCATTGAGTATTTATTGACACTCAGATCCTCAACACAACCTACAAAAAGTTGACTAGCACAGTTTTCAAACGAATGACGTTTATGTCAACATACAAAAGTTTCAGCGAGTAGGTAGGTGTTCGTTTGCTGTCATCTTTGGAAACAACACATCTTTGGTATTTTTATATGTTTTTCTAGTGTTACTTAAAGTTCTTATGTGTAAGCAGTTGTAATGAAAGTGTAATATGTGAGTTGAACAGAAATGGGTTTAATATCCCAAAGCTCATATTTAGGCGTAGGTACAAATTTAAGACCCTGACGTAACGTGGTTTGGCGTTGGTTGGCAGTTTACCTATTTTATCCTACCTTATCTCAAACCGAGAAGAAAATAATTTAATATTGTAATAAGTCCTCATTAAAGCAGTTTAATAAACGGCAGGTTTAAATGGAACAAAAGCAAGGTCAGTCTGAATCCAAAGTTTACATTATTTATTGCAAAGCGCCCTAAAAAGATAAGCTATGAAGTTTGCGAATTATAAGAGGAGTTTTCTGAAAATTATAATTACTACTGTAGAGTAATGACGATGGATATATTTTGTTTTAACATAATCACGACAGACCTGACTTCAGTCAGTAGTAGTTCTGTAATGTGGGTTTTGGGTTTGATGAGGACCGATGTGGCGCGGCGGGTAAATGTCCGCCTGCGACGCAGGAGGTTGTGGGTTCGAATCCCGCCTTGGGATAAATGTTTGTACGATCTGCAAATATTTATTTCGTGTATTCTGGGTATTTTCTATGTATAATAAAATATATGTATGTAATATAGTATTGTACCTATTAAGTATATCAGTATTGTCCAGCATTATTATTATTATTATTAAATTATTAACAAGCAATCAAACTATCGAGCTCACGGTTACCTCTCAGATCTGTCCGTTTTAGCTTACGGTCCTAGTAGTACGGGACTTGTTTTTATTCTAGTTTCCAACTTGCTTTTCATTATTCTAAGTTAAACCTACCCACATCCCTTAATTGCGGTCATTCTAAGTAATTACTGCTTAATCTTCCCTCCACAGACGATTAAACGTGCGACTATTCTGGAAATTATTCCTAAAGAAAGTTCAATGTTGCGTGTTTTGACCCTTTTAATTAAATTCTATTGTAATTTTCTTTATTAAACACTCTTTTCTGATGTTGGAGTGAGCCATTTTATCGGATTAATTTGCTAAAACGAATTATTTAGAACACCTTTTGTTTAATTATCTTCCTTATCACCCTGAAGAAGCCTGCTCTGAATATAGTTCATACATAGTTCCATATACATTTTCAAGGAAAACAATTTTGAGCCCTCTTTTGATACATTGACTTTCCACAATCCAATTCAATTTCGTTGGTCCATCAGGTGGATTAATGAATAGTTTTAGTGTAAGCTGATTGAGCTTTGATACGATTAGGTCTTAGTGCAGGCGACTGTTCTCTATGTTCATCACTCAAATTATCCTTGAAATATAACAATAAAATAATCTTTGACTGGCATATAGACTACGCACAGCCTAATCCGCTCATCAAATAGACTGAAAGTTGAAAGAGTACAGCGGAAGTTGAAGTTAGTATGAAAATAACTTCATTCGCATAAACATAACTCAATTTGTACAAAAATAACTTAATCTGTACGAAATAACTTAATTTGTACGTAAATAGTTTCACTCGAACAAAGTTAAAAGCAATACCACAAGTAGACCATAGAGTGTTAGTTACCAGTGTGTAGAGCTTCCGTGTCTGATAAACTTCTCATAGTATTTTTTAAACTTTCGCGATCGGAACACATATTGAACACTTATATTACACGAGTATTTATCGCGTATTACCTTTTTTATTTATTTTCCCGACGTTTCGACTATGTTGCAATAGCCGTGGTCGCGGGCAGACTGGAGCATTGAACTTGAGATCTACCGTCACTGAGAAGCGGTGGCAGTATCAACAACTACCCTCACTTGATCTTCGGTATCCATATTGTCAGTGTTCACACTACGACACACAACACTAATAGTATCTACGCACCGTGATGGAACATCGCGACGTACACACCCATCAATGACGGGGTTCCACGAAACTGAAAGTTTGAACGTCGGGAAAATAAATAAAAAAGGTAATACGCGATAAATACCCGTGTAATATAAACTTCTTATGACTTCAAAGCACATTCTTGATGACTTCTGTCAACTTGGAGTAGGGGCAGATAAGGCTATGAATATGTCATTCGTTTGACGGCAGAAGTGGGTACGACGTCTATAATTACTCTACGGATTTCGCAATTTCCATTCTTAACCCTTCACCTTTGTATTTAGGGTAATTATTTATCCACACGTATTAGAGCATGTTTGTACAGTCAGCTGCACAACTCGTAACTTTCAAAAAAGGTATCACGAAATTGGTACACGACCGGATTCAAACCCACGGCATTAGGATCAGAAAGCGGGATTAAATAAATAAATAAATAATGCCGGACGATCCACACAGCATCATCTAGCCCCAAGCTAAGCAGAGCTTGTGTTATGGGTACTAGATGACTGATATACTTAATACAATATTATATTACATACATAGATATTTTTTATTATACATAGAAAATACCCAGAACACCCGGAATAAATATTTGCAGATCGTACTAACATTTATCCCAAGGCGGGAATCGAACCCGCAACCTCTGCGTCGCAGGCGGACATTCGCCCGCCGCGCCACATCGGTCGTCGGTTGCTCCAACTAGACTGTGCTGCCATACTAAAAACAAGCGTACAGTGTGTACCACGCCTCAATAACGGCTGTGCGTTGTCTACTATGACATGAATAATATGCTGACTGTAATTAAAATGTGGTACTATTACCAAATTTGTTACATTTTATGGTGCTTACCTACATTTAAGGAAATCACAAAGATATTTAAAATTAACAAATTTATGCATGGTGACATCTCTCGTTAGAGCAAGCTTTGATAGTATGTCGTCAAACATATAAATGGAACCACGGTCGCTAAAGTACCGTATTAAAAACATTCCAGATCTTGTTATACTTGAGTAGGTAGAACTTTTGGTAGCCCATCCCCGTATCAAGGGGAAGGTCGTAGGTTTAAATCCTACTGGAGGGAATAATATAAAAATTAATGCAAAATTATTCCTTCCTATATAAATAATTTAAATTTATTTGTGTGAATAGAAAATTAATTATAAAACCGAACTTACATTTCCAATTTTCGTTTGACTCTAAAACACATTCTCAAACTATTCGACATTTACACCCGCAGCCGTTCGATATTTTACCTCGCTAGAAAGTGCAATAATTTTACTCAGGTGCTAAACGGTACCCAGTTCGAGTTGGACCAATAATTTGAATATGAATCACAGTAGTTGGACGTCGATGCCGATTCTAACTGGATAAGATTGGCTCTAGAGACTGCTCTGGAACTGTAATATTTTCAATTCAAATGATAGAGAATAATCATGCATAATTTTTGTTTGATAATATTTTTTTTGCTTTATACTCACAACTATCTAAAAGCTGAAATATTTTGATAAAAACTAAGTGTTTTATTGAAAATTTGGTATCAAACTGAGGTTTTTGTAAGCAACATACTGAGCTTGAGAGCACCATTGGTCTAGTGGAAGTGACCCCACCCCGCCTTCTGATCCTAAGGTCGTGAGCTCAAATTCGGTCGTGCACCAATGAATTTTTTCGTTCGAAAAATGTATGTGTATAATGCCAGTGCTTACAAACGGTGAAGGTAAACATCGCAAGGAAACCAAGTTAGTATTCTAACAGCGTCGATGGGCTTGCAACTTGTCACATATGGAATACCAACTACAGCAAAATGTAGGTATGTACCAAATGTACTATCTGGACATACCTCTGACTACCTCCTTTAGACTTCCTCGAAGAATCTCGAGTAGGTATTTGGTACTAAGAGATCGGAGGGGATATCTATCGTGCTTGGGGAATTATTATTATTACATGCTGATGAGCAAATGCCCCTCCTGATGTTAAGCGGTAACTATTAGCTATAACAAAGCATTGCCTAGCAGTTCTCGCCTGATTGAAACGCGTACTACGATGCACTACCTTGCGTCAAATCAACCTGCGATAAAGCCTATTCTTATTCATATTCTTACTCATTTTTATACGGATGTATAAAATATTCATGTCACTTTCACCTCCATGTTAAAAAAATAGAGATTGACAATAGACTATTTTAGTGGCGTTTTTAGATACTGAAGCCTTCATGACTGAAGATATATAATATTTATCCATCACGACTGGCTGTATTAAATATATCCAATTCTACTGAATTTTCTTCCAAGGTGACTAAAATTAAATAATGATTCAGTATTAACCCAATTTCAGTTAGATTATTCAATTATGGAAAAGAGCGTCGCCTTTCAGAGCGTTCTTGCTTCTTAACTTCATAAGTGATTGAAGAAACGTAGTACACGTGTACACGGTGTATTTTGAATAAGGTTAAATAATATAATAATCATAATGCTGGACGATCCACACATCATCATCTAGCCCCATGCTAAGCAGAGCTTGTGTTATGGGTACTAGATGACTGATATTCTTAATACAACACTATATTACTTACATAGATATTTTTTATTATACGTAGAAAATACCCAGAACACCTGGAATAAATATTTGCAGATCGTACAAACATTTATCCCAAGGCGGGAATCGAACCCGCAACCTCTTGCGTCGCAGGCGGACATTTGCCCGCCGCGCCACATCGGTCGCCATTCATGTCATTTAATTTTATTACAATAGGGCATTAGTGCTGCACACTGCGCATTGCTGTGTTCCGGTTTGAAGGGTGTGGGTACCAGTGAAATGACAGGCACGTGAGGCTTAGCACCAGTGTGCCTCAGGTTGGTGGGCGCAGGGTAGTGCATCGTAGGGTACGTAAATAACGTGCGTGACCTACAAAGCAATGTTTTGTTATAGATGATGGATACCACTTAACATTAGGCGGGCCATATGCTTGTTCCACCAGAAAAGACAAATAAAGAAAAAAAAAGTAGAATGACCATTAAAAAATTGTGCAATCCTTTTCAAAACAACAACAATTCTCAAACGATGCAAAGTTGGTCGATGCAGAAAAAATTTAAACCACTAGTTTGTGAGAGCTATGACCCTTGTTTGTATTTGGTCTCGACAGTTCAATATAGATATCCCGCTAATTGGATGTAGTTTTGATTGTGTGTGTTTGTTTTGAGAACTTTGGAGCGCCCCACGAAGGTGCTTTTCATTTGCAAAACAACGGGTAGCAGTACTTAATTAATCAACATACAAACATGATATGATCCACATTTCGGATATCACTTTATTGAATAGGTTAACGACTATTGTTGTGAACATTCAATTTTTAAATTTCTTTTATTTGACTTTTAGCTGCTTTTTCCAGCAGATAGCCTACTTATGTTAAGTGGTAACTTTTACCTTAAGCAAAGTATTACCTCACAGATCATACAATCTTTAAAAACGTGCCCTATACGATGCGCTGAGCTGCGTCCATCAATCTAAAGCATATTGGTGTTAAGACTCGTGTACCTGTAATTTTACCGGCACTAATATCGCAAAACTGCTTGGCGGTAGAAATATTTAAAATGTGAAAGTTTAAATGATTCAGTCACACTGTTATAACTGGAACTATTTCAAAGGAACTTGATATAAATAAATAAACAGATTGTCAATTTTTATCTGGGTCCTATGTTATTGAATTTACGGTTCTTTGTATAAGTGCCAGTAAACCTTGTTTTGGTACGGTGGTGTAGTAAACAGGTATAAAATGATAAAAATACACTCAATCTCATTTCGGTCGTGGAACAACAAAGCGTCACCAACAACCACTTTATTTAAATTATCTGTCGACAGAAGCACTTCAAGCGCTAATGGCCTGTATTAGCAGACAGTTAGAGGCTAAGGTCGCGTGTACTGAGATGACTTTAACGTGCGACAGATTAGTTTGCGGGATTGCTTGAAGCTGACAAATAATGGGCTGCAGAGGCACCACACCATGAATTTTAATGAGAAGATTCACTCCAATTCTCTTCCAGGCGAATGAATACCTACTCAAATAATCACAAAGGGCTTAGATCAACCTATTGTTTTTGATAAATTCTCCGTGGTTGTAACTCAGATTTGTTGTTAGAGATAGGTTTAAATAAACGGGGATAAAGTTAGGTTTTCAGATACTGTATTGAAGTCTTCAATTTGATACAATATTAAAATTCTTCGATTTATTTAAAATAATAAGTATTAAAATTAGATTCTTAGAACTGTTATAAAAAATGTGATAAATAAATTCATATAAAATTTGTGGTCATTTTACACACCATGTTTTAGGTAAGTACTCATCATATTTGATATCATCCAAATAAAACACAAATACTTTTTTCCTATATTTTTTTTATACGTGTCGCTGATTAAAAGCAGATGACCCACCTAATGTTAATTGAGCCCACTGAGGTCACTCAGATCCTTGAGGATCACTTTACCCAAAGCATAGGTTACGTTCGTTGGGAACGTGACATGCAAGGAGGTGCTACATACAGGAGGCAATTATAGGTATAAAGCCTAATGTGACTGTTCATCACACAGAATATAGATTGCGGTGGGGATCGAACTCAAAAAATGCAGCGTAAAAAGAAAACTACGACCAACTTAGCCATCAGGCCAGTTATAGATAGAAGATCACTTGAAAAAGCCGAAGACGAAAATTACTCAATAAAAACATACATAACTCAAAAAAGACTATACGCTCCAACTCACCATTACGATTGAAATCAACTTAAAAATCAATCACAAGCTAAACGCTCTCTACTCACGTAGGTAAATGTCCCAGACGTTAATTGGCACTTCAACTGTCGTACATTATGTAGGGAGGTAGGTACCATTCAATATTATAAATGAACCCATTCATTTGGTCAATGGAAAACGGGCAAACACCATTTCAATATCCATAATAACGTGTCATTCACGTCGTGCGGCCCAGGGGTTAGGTACTAATAAGTATATTTCAGTGAGTGGTTGATTGGTACCTACAATTAATTTAATCGAAAATTTTCATTTAAATATTGTTATAAAGATTCGCACAAACACGAGTGATATCAAAATATAAACGACAAAACTGGGGCTAATTACTACCGGTTATGGACATCCATGTTCTCTGAAATACTGAAATAATGCGTGCAGTGCGCAAAAAAAATGCATACGTGCAGTATTTGGGATGAGCTGGACTGAATCCTGTAGACCCATATTTAAAAAACAAAAACTTTTAACCGTCCCATGCCTATATATATACGAAGTCGCAAAATTCATAAAAAATAATAACACTGAGTTCGAAAAAAACTGTAACTTGAATAAACGACAAGTTACAAATATTCAACTAAGAATGCCCGTACCAAAGCTTGAAACATATAGGAAAAATTGTTTATATATGGCTCCTCTTATCTATAACTCTCTACCAAAAAAGTTTTTCGACCTACCTTGTAAAAAATTTTGTGCTGAGTTGAAAAATTGGTTGATATCAGAGAGCTTCTACTCAATTTCAGACTTCCTGGAAAAGGGTTCGTGTCGTTTCTACAATTATTAACAGAACACATTCGCAACTTGATTTGACATGTAATAAGTTTTATTTTAGTATTTGATTAATGTATATTTTTTTTTTTTTAATAATAATAATAATGAAATGGTAATGTAATTTAATCCTAAATGTAAAAACCTAAAAATTTAATATTTTTAGTAGGGAACGAAATTTTTTGCACACCATTAGTTGGTAAAAATATGTGGAACTAGAATACTTGTGACATCATTGTACTTATACTACCATATTTTACTGCAAATAAATGAATTGAATTGAATTGAAATGTTTATGGATGCCTAGGAGTTCATCGTGAGCTTCTTTATATTTTTATTTTCGTAATTCTCGATTGCACAAAATACAAAGTGGACTCCTCCTCCTGGGTATGTACTCCTACAAATAACGGACGAATTTTCGTTTTGACGATATGAGTTCCACTGCGGGACCACTCGGTAACATTTCGACGATCATGCTATCGCAGTCACACCGCGCAGTGTAACCAAAAAAGTTATCGAAACTTTCTCTATCGTTTTTCGGAGTGTGCATCCTAAAAACAAGACAAAACAGATTCAAAATGTAGCAAACTGATTTAACTTTGCATGAATGGGGCTTCGTCTTTAGTGCAGTGTGCTGTAACGAACAATAACCGTCTAGAATGCAGTGCAATGTGCCATTTACTATGTAAAACAATACTCTAACGGCACAGGAACAAGGAATAAAACTTAAGTACCGCTGAAGTGCCTTCAAAGCTCTAAGAAACACCTTCAATGCTCTGAGAAACTCTCATCGTTGATAGCTCCAACGAGTTTTAATGAAAAACATGTTGCACACTGTCGTTTCGCTATTTTCACTTTATTATTGAAAGTTTTTTTGACCTGTAGTCTTAGCTGTATAAAAACTAAAATTGCCGTTTCTAAGCAAAAAAATCAATAGAAAAATAGGTATTAAACCGCACGACTTTAGTCCCCAGACACGAGAGATATCTTCAGATTTTATTTCTTATGGCCTATTAAGTAGTACCACCTTAACAAAGATATTTGAGGATGTCTAAGGGGGTTGGGTGATCAGAGGTACATCCAGGTATTGCATTTGGCTCATACCAATAATTTGCAGTAGTAAGTATTATATACGTGACCGATTGCAAACTCATCACCGCGATTATTATACTATAGGGTTCTTTCAGGACGACCTTACGCTGAAAATACATTTACCCAAAAAATGTTTTAGGGCGTATTTATCAATATTATTGGTAACAAGACCCAAATTCCTGTCAAGTTTCCAACAGCGTGGCCACCGCGCGATTGGCCGCTTGACAGGAACGTTGTTGCTTAGAAGATATTGACGATGCTTGGTGGATACTTGGTACTGATTTTCACAACCACCGTAACAAATCTGTCGCGCCGTGCCCTTGCGCTGCGTAGCACTGCAGGATAAAGCAGAACCACACTAGAACTGCCCCGCGTGTCGCGACGCGTCAGAAGCCTTAAGTTAAGCCTATACATTTTATATAAAAGCGCGCTCGAGACCCTTGTTTTTGAGTGAGTGCATTGGGAAAATAAATAAAGGCCTCATAAGGAAAATACTAATGTTACATATTTATTAGTCGGAAGAATTGGCAGAGCTGTTATGAGATATTCTTGGCATGTGCACAGTAAACACGACAGTAAGTGCGTCTGAATATCCTTTGTTATTCTGATTGTTTGCCCATGTAAATGAAACGCCTACTTCATGTTTTGTATTGGCATTTGGCAGGCTCATGTGATAAATAATATTCACTTTATTATACCGTCAAAAATAAACATACGACTTATAGAACAACAACAAATACAAATATGGTGGATAGATATTTTATATATACGACTAGCGAAATGTGCGCGACTTCGTCCGCGTGAAGATATTTTCATACTAACTTTAACCCCCGCTGTATACGTTTAGAGGTTGAATTTCGGGAATTCCTTTCTTAGTACACTTCTACGCATCAAGACAAATATACTATAAAAATTTCAAGGCTCTACGACCAGTGGTTTAGGCTGTGCGTTGTATATACCCCAGTCAGTCAGTCAGGACAAAGATTCTTATAATTCGTATAGATTAACTGGTATATCCGTACCTTATTCATCATTTAATGTACCTTTAAGGTGCTACTAGTCACCGGCTCGACCTCGTCGACGGGCTAGACTCATATACCTATATACCGGGAGTAATAAAAATACTTCTGAAAACTGACACTGCGCATTCAGACCATGATTCTGATTACGAAAAAAATCGACACTTTTGTTCGTTTATTCCGTGTTTTCGGCGTCAATATCAAAAATACATCATATAATAAATATAAGTACCTTATTATCTTATTTGAAAACGTGTAAAAACGAAAAACAGCAATCTAAAAGAAATCGCGATCATCTGTTCGGTGGGCTGCCCTCGCGGGCGTCGCCACCGCGCGATCATTGACCGCTCTACGAAATACATTGTTGGTCAATAAATAGCAATTTCAGTAAATCGCTCTAAATCTATTTGTCTGTCAGCCAAACCTACATAGCTACTTTGCGCTTTAATAAATACTCCACTGGGAGACGAATAAACAATGTTTATTATTAGTTATAATACTGTGATTTCATTATATAGACTATGATATATCGTAGTAACAGGAGGCCTTTGTGTCCAAAGACACGCTAGGACAGGACTTAAATTAAAACAAAGTGAATTTTATTTTATTATTAGAATATGTTGTATAAGGTTCTTTTTTAGCAATAAAGGCTTTGAAATTGAAATTGAATATCGTAGTAAAACTCTTATAATAGCTCTTTATATAGCCCGTTGTACGAATTTGAGCTTGTGTATGAGACTAATAAGCAAACGACACGTTTCGATTTCGTAGTCATCACTGTTAACACGCATTTAGACTTTCTTGAGGCTTTGTGGTTCCTGTGACGAGAGATGTGACGCAATTTCCCGAATATTGCCCATGTAGAAGTATGGGCCATTTAATTTTCAGCTAATTCTGATAGATGAGATTTCAATACAAAATAACGTTGAAAAATCCCGCAGCACTGCCGCCCTAATTACCTACTCGTTCGGGGAAGTATAGGTGGGTTCATTAATTATTGCGTTACGTCAGGCGTTGTGGGCTACCCTCAGCTGACAAATTCGTAATGTTTTCGCTTGATTAATGTGCTATTTGAAATATCTGTCATTGTTGGCATACAATACAGATACGCGAAGCACGGTGATAAATAATCCTAATGAATTAAATTGT
The DNA here is from genome assembly GCA_947095575.1 of Electrophaes corylata. Lineage (NCBI taxonomy): Eukaryota > Metazoa > Arthropoda > Insecta > Lepidoptera > Geometridae > Electrophaes > Electrophaes corylata. The sequence goes on along the minus strand of OX352711.1, from coordinate 6,686,975 downwards.
TCTATAGCATATTTTGGGGAATGAATATGAGTTTTTGGATGATCATGTTATGGAAGTAAATTTATATTTTTTTATAATGCTGAACAATCCACACAGCATCATCTAGCGTCAAGCTTGAGCTTATGTTATGGGTATAAATGACTTACATACTTAATACGTTACATTACATGCATAGATATTTTTTATCATGCATAGAAAATACCCAGAACACCCGAAATAAATATTTGCAGATTAATACTGTTCCCTATTTCTAGCTCTCAGCAACACAACCAAGTTGAGTATAGGTAAAACCTTAGGTATGTAGGTAAGGTACTATTTATTTTCACAACTCATAAAACATTTTAAGGCTTTTATTGTGACCAGTTTCAAACATATTTTTTTGTTAAGTAGTGTTAAAATTGCGTGAGTAAACTCACGTACCTACTAGAATTTAGTTAACAAAAACATACATGAATGAACCATATTTTATTAAAATCTGTTCATTAATCCCAGGGTTCATAAAAATAATTACGAGCAACGCTCACTGGAGTTCAGGAAAAAGAAACTATTTTTAAAAGCGGTTTTAATATTTTATGGCAAAGTTTTGTGTGGCTGAAATCTGCCAACTTTAATTTCCTGGCACGGAATGGTGAGTTTTTTGCGTTTAGCTTTCTAAATTATTATGTTATGATCCGAGTAAGAAGCAAAACGAAAACGTATTACCTAGATTTAGAGGGGGACGCCTAAAAAATGTATTTAACTTACACCGTGAAAATGGCTGTGCTACCGACGTGCAGTCGGCTGTATTAAGATCTTTACAGATTGTAACTTTCAAAATGCTACCAACAATCCACACACAACAGACTTAAAAACAAATAAAAACTGAGAGCAAATACAGAAAAAAAATACTTATTTCATGACGTTCGGAGTTTGAATAATAATTATATGTTTAGCAATGTTCAGCTTAGTCACCGTATGTGTGAGTGACTGAAAGTTTTATTTATTCCTAATTTCCTACACACATGTCACGCATGGAATTCTAACTACTGCAAAGTATGGCTATGTACCAAACACAACGTTTGGAATGTTCCTCTGATCCTTTTTAGACATTCTAGAAAAATCTTAAGTAGGGTACAAAAAAATCTGAAGGGATATCTACCATGCTTGGGGATTAAAGTTGTGATGCTTTCTTTCTTTCCATTAGTTAGTCGCCATAGATCAATGTCCCACTTGCTTAAATTGACTATCCTATATACAAGTTTACACTTAGAGCGAGTAGTCAATGTAAAGACTATGCACGGGTTACTCTCTTTTGCTTTTTACTTTTTATATTTCTTGTATTCATCGTCTTTTTGGTAAGGTCACTCCTAGCTATGTATAGCTATACCGACAAGTTAGTTTTATATGGTTCATAGTGCTGTAACTTGCCTAAATACCTATGTATAAAACGAGTAAACCATGTAAACAAGTTTTTTTGCAAATAAATAAATATTATTATTATTATTATATTGGCTATCCCCTCTGACTGAGATACGATCAAAAATGCCACAGAGATGTTCTATTAAAACATATCTAAGATGCTGCACGCAGCGTCACGTGGTCACGTTTGTTAGGAACATGTCCAACGATGCATTGCGCTGCGTCCAATAACCTGAAGCCTGTCTATAATTTGCCGGCACTCATCAAACCGCAACACAGCAAGCTGCTTAGCGGTAGAAATAGGCATGTTGGTACAACTTCCCCGGATGAGCCCTCCACTAAAATCTTCACCACTACTAAAACATGCGCTCATTCGAAACAAACAGTTAATCCGTCAAATTAAACAATCATGAGAAATATACTTCCAAACAAACAAAACTCAAAGCCCAGTGCCCACAGGCATAATCAACCATTTTCAGGCGGTTACCTACTACGTGAAAACTGTGTGTTTAATAGCCTACTGTGACAAAGTTTTATAATCCACCCTTGTGCCAGAAATTTCGTAATGGACTGAGAGCTGGCAACATCATCCTCCCTTCATTTTATCGCTAAAGTTGATGCACCCATGATAAACACTCCATCAACTGGCATCAGCGAGGGATCCCTCAGTCAATTTTACTGGTTGTGTTGATGAAAAGTATTAGTATAACTAACTTTAAGACAATAGTGGCTCTATCCTAGTACGTTGTGGGTTACCAAATAAGAAATAGCATTACGACTTTAATCCCCAAGCACGGTAGATATCCCCTCCGATATCTTAGTACGAAGTACCGACTCGAGATTCTTCAAGGATATCTAAGGGGGGTAGTCAGAGGTATGTCCAGATAGTACATTTGGTACATACCCACATCTAGAAAGAATCCATTGGTGCACCACCAGAATTGAACTGAAAGGATCAGAAGGCGGAGTCACTCCATTACACCACCGGTGCTCTCCGATGAATAGGACGAATAAGCTCTCCTAATATATTATAATATATTTAAGTTTAAATTTGATTTTGTAAGGCCTGAAATAGTTTATCAATTTTTTTTTATCTAATTCAAGTTATCGGAAAGAATGAAAATAGAACAAAATAGTAAAAGACATTAATTCAATATTTTGAATAAATCATTAGGAGGCGTTTTGCACTATAAACTAAGCCACATAACTTAAAAATAAAGTATTTATATGCAACATTATTTTGTACGTTACAAAATAAAGCATTGGAAAAGCTGGTAACAAGATAGTCTAGCAGGTTTCAAGTATATCGAAATAATTCCTATCCCGCGTTCCTTTTGATACGTATCTTGAATGCAGCCGAATAGAAGATATAAATTTATATTGGAATGTCCATTGTAGTGTTATGAAAAATGAAGATTTGCGAGAGCCGAATACAATAGCAGTGGTAAGAATTTTGATACAGCTTTGTCATTGGTCTGTACGTTTTGTATGAAATGATTTGCAAGCGTGTTACAAATTCGTAAAAATGTATTTTTTTGTATAAAAAATCATGAAACAAGTGAGTGGATGGAGAGGGCTCAGAGGAAATCGTTCTTCCTGGAAGCTAATACTACTAAAAGCTCACTAAGAGCTCTACTATTTCTGTGAGACTGTTCTTATTATAAAATATTTGAGCTTAGCTTCCCACGATACGGGTGGTACCATAATAAGGGGTATATTCTTATTTTTCCAGATAATAAAGTACATGCGCTGTCATTATCACCGGCGGTATTTGTTGGGAAACGGTGACTGTAATCCTACCTACCTCATTAAAACCCATGACTTATTCCGTTCACTCCTCAGGTAAACATGCATCAAAAAGGCTTTTGTTGTTTACCCTCAAATTATTCAACTGGGGAGATTCGAGCCCGCAATAAAGGGTGTAAATATCTTACCCCGTAAACTTACACAAAATATGTCGAATCATCCTACTAAAAACCTCTGTAGGAAACAGAGGTTTTTCCGCTGTACTACAACATTAACCTTTTTAAAAGAATGAATTAATTAAGAGAGTCCTTCAAATAATTGTTGTTTTTAGTGGTCATTATTAAGGGTTGCCACACATTGCACAGTGGTTCAAGCGCCCTACAAGGGCGGTCATAATTACTTAACTTTGATAATTGAGATTTTACTTTGGGAAATATAACTTTAAACACTTCGACTACGCACATTAATACTTTATTTACTAAATTGAATACATAATATACGATAAAATTTAAAATATGCACTGTTTCTACATATATTTATTAAGGCAAAATTTAAGATTTATTATCCAGCTTTCGGAAATACGTCTGTATTTACTAACAATACTTTTTATTATATATAACATGTATAAAATACAAACATTACATATATAATGATGTATATATTGTATTATATACATGTTTTAGCTAACAAAAATCTGGAAAATTAAAACTACGATTTATTTACAACTAATTATTTAAGTTAAAACAAATTCTTAATAAATCTAAAACCTGACTCGACATAATGCCCTTTTTTTACGGGGAAATTTTCGTAGACTAAAATGGATCTGAGCTACGTAAAAGTCTAATAAGCAAGTCCATATTCGTAAGTTTTCGCGAAATTTTTCTAGTGTGATCTCGGCTCATAATATTTATTATTAAATTCGGCTGCCTCTTCAGATAACGCCCCGATAGATAATAAAACATACTTTGCCACCTCAGCACCATGGATGACGACCTTGCGAACGGAAGCTGAGAGCTTATACCACGGATATTCTTGTACTAAAAGTCGTGCGTTTTCCAAAGCATATTCACTAAAGTTATATGAATCAATATTAAAACCAGAGGACAAAGCTTCTTAAATTACAAATAACATTTTTTGAGCCAGTAATTTCAGCTAAAACTACAGAATTACTGAAATTCGATGTCCCGCTTCCTCCACTTTGCGGCTTGTCTACTATTAAACCTAATCTAAGTCTAAACTCATTCTGTAAGGCTTTTTTATCTGCTATTTGTCTCCTCTGACCTAACCTGCCACATTTTATATAATATCTATCAAGACTTTTACATAGACTGAATATTTTACTAAGTTCCTCATATCTAGATTTTCAACGTCATCCAGAGAATCAAGAATGGTTAGCAACATGTATTTATGTTTCTGTGAAACAGTTCCCGTTACGGCAGACCAAATCTCACACAAATACATTTTTGAAAACGTATACTTAATCATAGAACCTGAAAATAAAAATTTAAAGTTATACTTTATGTCTCGTAGACGGTACTACGCCTAAGCCTACGCAGTCGTAGAGGCTTTATAGCATCTAAGGCTGCTAGAGGCGCAAAAAAAATTTTTATATTGTAAAAAAAGAACGATCAATCTATAACTTAAAGTATAAGAGAGTAGTAGGATCGTATAGAAAGTGAGTTGTAAGTCTACGTAAAGTTAACGTCAAGATCAACATTTAATAAAAACCTTGGTGTGGCGTAGCACGTGAAACCGCGTTATAACAAGTCAAATAAAACTTAAAACTTTATCAAAAAAGTAAAAACATACCTTGATCTTGGAAATCCATATCACAAACACTACTCAAAAACAATGCAATTCTGAGAATCAATCGTTACAAAATTAATGTGCGCTAATAAGTTATTCATAAGGCGAGCGCAACGTGATTATGTGTTCACTTTGAAGGTTGAAAAAAATATGATAATTTGGTAAAATGAATAACATATTGATACTTTAGGGTAGCTTGTTTATTGGTTAATCATCATAAGTAGTAAAATGAGGGTAATTAAACAGTGAAATTTTTGTATTATGACCTATGGGTGAACCACTGTGCATTGCTTAGAAAAATATGAAAATAAGTGTTAGGTAAACCGGTATTTTTTGTGTATTCACTTCTCGTGAGTATTTTTGTATGCAGTCATGATAAGTAATAATAATACTGATACTGAGACCGAGAGTGAGAGCGAGAAATAATTGAAACTTAGTTTATGGGTGCCTTGTTGTATTCTAATTATGTGTATTTACAAAGAGAAGTACATATAATAAGTATTCTATTACTCATATGATTCCCATAGTACAAACTTTGCTTAGCTTGGGGTTAGATGATAATGACGACCGATGTGGCCGCCGGGCGAGTGTCCGCCTGCGACGCAGGAGGTTGCGGGTTCGATTCCCGCCTTGAGATAAATATTACTAAGATCTGCAAATATTTATTCCGGGTGTTCTGGCTATTTTCTAAGTATAATAAAAAATATAATGTATGTATGTAATGTATTGTATTATATCAGTCATCTAGTACCAATAACACAAGCGCTGCTTAGCTTGGGGCTAGATGATGCTATGTGGATTGTCCAGCATTATTATATTATTATGTTATGTACAAATATTTGTTTATTTATTTATCGCGTGTTTCAGAGAAGACATTCCATTTGTATATAATATAGATATCGCATTGCGTCTATTCAGCCCTAATTTCGTGAGTGATTTAAATACGTGGAAATGCCAGATCTTTGATAATATTTAAATCATATGGAAACAGTCGTAGGCGTAACCTCATTCAAAATCAACTTTACCTATTGCTTGTAATTTCAGTTTCTGGAAGATGGTGTTTACGCCCTGTATACTTGGGAATTATTACAATACCGAGCTCTCTCGTTACGTATTTCGGAGAATATTTTATTTTGTCATTAGGGGATAACATTTATAATATACTGAAGGTAATAGAACTGAATCTCCTTTGTAAATCTTGGCTCTTTATGAGTAGTAGGTACTTACTTGATGTTTGTTCTGTGTCTGGGTGTCATATTGTATTCTAAGTATGTATTTACAAAAAAGGTATTCAAATATTCTATCAGTCATCTGGTACAAGCTTTGCTTAGTTTGGGGTTAGATGATGCTGTGTAAAAATGTCCTCAAATATTTAACTAATCGTGCCCTTGACTTCGTCCGCGATGAATAGTGACTTTGGGTAGCATTTTAAATGTTGTAGGCTAATTATTAATTATTTTGCAAATAAAACACATACATACATTAAAATAAGCTACAAATTTATGAAACATTCATATAAATCTAACATCCTTCCATACAAACTTCCACCCCTAATTTTAACCTTTTACAACCCTTTTTTCGCATTAAAAAGTAGCCTATGTCCTTTCTCAGGCACTAGACTGTGTCTGTACCAAATTGCATTTAAATCGATTTGGTGGTTTACGCGTGAAAGCGGATAGACAGACAGTCAGACAGACAGAGTTATTTTCGTATTGTTAATATAATTAGTTAGTTAGTAGGGATTATTATCAGTTAAATGTAAAAACACTTTAAGTTGCAATGTTTTTCGACAGTGATGTAGATAACTAGGTATTCTGCCAAGTGGAGAAAAATCTTGAAAATACTCACAGCTCAGTTCATAAAAGCATTAGTATTGTATAAGTATTCTATCAGCGATCTGGTTCCCATAGTACAAGATATAATAAAAACAAATATTGACAAACATTTACACAATACCCTCTAACCCTAAACTAAGTAAAGCTATGGGAACCAGATAGAAGATACACTTTTTGTTCGTAACAATAAACTAGGATACAATATAACACCAGCCATAGAATAAACCTCCTAATTCATTAGATAAATACTTTTTTCTCGGTGAGGATCAAACCCACAACTTACAACATAGAAGGCATAGCTACTATCCATAGAGCTGTAAGTGCTTTTATGATTTGAATATAAATAAGACCGAATATTTAGTGGATACTTGCCAAATAGAACCGAGCAATCTTTTAAAGATAGGGCATGTTACTAAATTGGACGTTTAATTGGCTGAGTTTGATTGGTTTGTTTTATCTATTCTCAGAATTTATGATTGTACGATGTTTTAGGCCAACATTTAGAGGGTCTTTATTGATCCGGGTTTTAAATAAATGTTTGTTGGTAACTTGTTTGAATACGAATTGATTGGCCTCACAACTTAGTCGAGTGGTTTTGCTTTTAGTGCTTTTAGTGTTGTAGGTTGTGGGTTTGATTCGCATAAGAAGGCATCTAAGAAATATTTATGTAGTCAATACCTAGTTGTTTGCTATGTGTAATGAATGTTGACTGGCTTTACAGTTCAGTTATTAGACACTCTGCCTTTTGCGATGTAGGTTGAGGGTTCGATTCCTACTGAAAATAAACGTTTGCCTGATGAACATGAACCCCCAGTTTACAGCGTCAAAGGCAGAACTACTGCCAACTGAGCTGTGACGGCTGTCAAATAATATGAAATGTATACTTATTATTTATTTGTTGATTGTACACACACTTTGAGTAAAATAACATGACGAATTTATGTAAATTATTATATTACTTTGTATTCACGTTTGAAAGGTTCTATCGTTATAATTTTATTCATATTGAAGTTGATCAACCAGGCGTGATATAAAGTATATTTCTTTATGTCTCCCTTTGTAATAGCTTACTCTAGTTTGAAGGGCGTAGGTACCGGTGAAAGACAGGTACAGGAGGCTTATGCTTGTATGTCCCGTGTGATGAACGCAAACTAGATCACCATAAGAAACGTTTCTAACACGTGTGACCAGTGACGTGCCACTGAGCCCGAAAACCGAGCTCAGTGGCACGTCTTGGGAGAGGCCTACGTCCAGCAGTGGACTAATATAGGCTGATGATGATGATGATCAGATGGATTATTTGCTTTTGGAACAAGCAAGATTTAAAAAATTATATACCTTTACGTATACGTATGGTTTGAGGCTGTTATCTCTGACGTACTCGTACTCTATTTTTGAGCCGGGTTTAAAACAGCTCACTATCTGAGCGTGCACGCTGAAATACAATTTTTCAAAGTGCATTTTTTGTACAAAAAATACCTTCATCCAATGCAGCAGTAATCCTATCCAGGCTTGGTTAACTATTTTGTTTATTTAAATCTGAAAGTAGATAGACTTTCTGTCATATTTTATGAAGCTTTCTTTTAATCTAGCTTCTCAATTATTTCACTAAACAAATCGAAGACGGAAATAAATTGACTTAGAGCATTGTATATGATTGTTTAGTTAAGGCTGGCCCCGGCATAAATAGAAACCTACCATCACTTCCCATAGATTTTGTAAGAAGAAACTAACGCAAGTGCGTTTGTCATGAACTGTAATCCCTAAAAAGTTGAACCGAAGGTTCATTTGCTGAGCTAAAACCTTCACGTCAAATAAAGTCCAGGCGTCCTATTAGTTAAAAGACGTAATCAAGTTAAAAGCATTAGCCCGATACTATCATTTTATTTGTGTTTATCAGTAAAGTGTTTTGATAATATAGTTTCAAATTAACTGGTGATTAAATGTAGGGATTATGGACAGATGGCTAGCGGCAACGGTGACCCTTACGATTGCAGGTTTGAATAAAGTTTGTATTAAAACGAGACTAAAGTTTTCCAATGACCATAATAATAAATTGTTAATAATAATGACGCGTAATTGCTTTTATCATCGTCACTATCATCCACTGGATATAGACCTTATATTTCAGAGAGTTGCAGTAGCCTCATATTTGGCAGACGATTGGTGCAAGCAGAGTTGGTGATTTAAGAGATGATATTGCCTATCTTCTGGTGAGTTTCCTGTCACATCTTATGACATCTGCGGCAGTTCCAGAGGATGGTTCAAATGCCGATCACAGTTTTTATCAAATTATTTTCATCCAAAGTGAGGTTTTATTGCGATTTAGATCGCTTTTAAATTCAATGAAAAACCCTCTTATTCAGTTCTTTATTATAATGGGCGCCAGTTGGCTTTGACCTTATATATTTGAATGCTTTCACTACAAAGCAAGTACTTATTTAAATAAAGGTCTGAATATAACTTGTTCATTGCCACTTTAACTGGTTTCTGACAGTTGTCGGCAATCTAAGTATTTCTATGATTTTTTCTGATTCTACCTAATCTATTGTAGTGAAACTCCAGGCATAGCTGACAATAGCCTAAAGGTCTATGTCCAACTTATCAATCCATCACCTTTAATAAAGCATTGCTTTGCAGGTCACACAAGTTATAAACGTCACAACTTAACATCAGGTGGGCCATATATTTGTTTCACAAGCAGTAGCAAAGCAAGTAAAACAAATCTGACATCTTTTAAACCAAAACGCAATTCTTGCAACGACAGTAATAGAAATTTTTGCATGTAAAAAATGAATGCGTGCGGATATGGACGAAGCTTTATGTAACGTGGAATCGGTTGGATACTATGGAATGGTAGTATGGAACTCAGCCAAATGCAAATTTACCTAGATGTGGAGCAAAAAGCTGAAATAAGTAAAGTAGGCTTTGCTGGTGGTATTATTCCATTTACTAATAAGTTAATCAAAGAGACGTACTGAGCCTATTCAGTTACACGCCGTTACACACTGGTTGCATGCACATTATGTATGGGACTGTACAAGCTAGGGTAGGTAAATTTATGGGTGAAAAATTTATAAATATCACAGCCTTTTATAAAATTATTTTGTTTCCAAAACCTCATAGAAACACTTCTTTAATTTGTACTAAAGGGAGTTTTTAATCATTGATGTGTTCGTAGTAGTACGAGTATGAGAGTGTTGTGAAAAGGGAAAATACTAATACTATTAGATTACTGATTAAAAGTCACAATAATAAAATTTCGCGCAGTGTCCATACACACAAACTTTCGCGGTTATAACATTATAAGTAAGTAAGGATTACAATAAAAACAACTAAGAAGTTATCCGAATATAAAGAATGATTATGCTACTAATAACGAATAATAGCACAGCTACAGATATATAGATATAAAGTAAACAATGCAGTAATACAATGGGCGGCCTTATCGCTAAAAGCGATCTCTACCAGGCACATTGCTACGAACTCTTCGTAGCCAGTTCGTACACGGAAAAAAAAGATCTCTTAATCCAAGAATACCGATATTCTCAAAAAAATTGTTTCAATCCAAGTAAATATATTATTAAGTTAAGTAAATGTTCTCAATTCAAGAAAACGAGTTTACTTTAATGAAAACTAATATTGTCTTCATTTTAATTCTTGATTTAAGAAAATATTTTTGACTCAAGAATATTGCAATCTCAATTAAAGAAAACATCTGATTTTGACGAAATACTATGAAAACTTTTCACACCAAGATCATCTTGTTTTCTTTCAAGATAATAATTGACTTCATTTAAGAATTTGAATTTTTTTTTAGTTTGAGAAATACACTTTCTTAATCTAAGAAACGTTTGCTTCCTAGAAGAACATGTCACTCTTGTTTCAAAATTAAATACTTTTTTAATCTCTGGCTTATCTGAACATTGTAGAAATACTTCAAACCAAGAATATTTTTCTTACTTCAAGAAGTTACTATCTTAATTTAAATCATTCTGATTATTTTTGAAAGAAGACTCACTATATTCTTAGTTCAAGAACGTTTACATCTTCTACTAAATTTTTTATTTATTTTTTAGCAAGAACACATGTTTTTTTAAATCAAAACAATTTTTTGTCACGTACCAAGAAAGTGTAGTTTTGCTTCAAGAATTTCTGATTACTTTCATTGTGATTAAAATATTCTTGTTTTTTATGCTTTACTTAAGAATATGTTATGGTTAATTGAAGAATTTGTTAATCTCGTTTCAAGACTGCGTTTGGCTTAACTGAACATTGTAGAAATACTTTAAACCAAGAATATTTTTCTTATTTCAAGAACTTACTTTCTTAATTTAAAACATTTTGTCTATTTTTAAACAAAGACTAACTATATTCTTTGTTCAAGAATGTTTCCATCTTATTCTAAAATTTTATTTATTTCTTAGCAAGAACACATTTTTTTCAATTCAAAACAATTTTCTTTCACGTACCAAGAAAGTATAATTTTACTTCAAGAATTTCTGATTACTTTCATTGTGATAAAAATATTCTTGTTTTTTATGCTTCACTTAAGAATATGCTATGATTAGTTGAATAATTTGTTAATCTCGTTTCAAGTCTGCGTTTGGCGGCTTATCTGAACATTGTAGAAATACTTCAAACCAAGAATATTTTTCGTATTTCAAGAAGTTACTTTCTTAATTTAAAATATTTTGCCTATTTTTGAAACAAGACTTACTATTATATTATTCTTTGTCCAAGAATATTTACATCTTCTTCAAAAATTTTATTTATTTCTTAGCAAGAACATCGTCCTTGTGTCGCTATTTTCATACTTAGTTCATTCATTTGATAAAGATTATATTAGAAATACTTTAACACAAGACTCAAAGTCAAAGTAAAAAATCATTTATTCAGTAATATTCGCAGGGATCATCTAAGAGAGAGACTAACCCAAGAAGTGGTTTAACTCAATTATATCAAACTTCTTTGAATTTTACTAAAGTTTAAATAAATAAATAATAAATACATTGCATGCAACACCACCTAGTATCAAGCTAAGCAAAGCTTTTACGATGGAAACCAGATGGTTGATAGAATACTTAAATTCCTTTTTTATGTAGGTAAATACGTACTTATAACAGATTGTAAATACTTCATGCTTATCCAGACAGTACATCTTTTAATATTTAGCGACAAAGCCTACTTACTTCAAAGTACTTACCTAGTAGTACTTAAATAGATACCTACTTAAACAAAAGCCAGCACTTATTTCGAATTCATCGTGATATTTCTCAATTAAGTTTTTGATACTACTGATACAGGATAGTTTTTACTGTCTGTTTGTCAATGCAAGCGGAAAAGGCATAAGTAGGTACTTATTTAGTTTCATATTTATTAAATTATTTAGGTAGCTATGTAGGTTCCTAACCTATTACATTTGTTGACACTACAAACTAGGTAGTTGTAAAAAACATTACCCTCCTGCCGCTTCGTGCAGTCGGGTAAAATCAAGACTTCTTTTCTCGGTTCAAGAATGTACTTTTTTGAATATTCATTTAGTTCCAGGGATTGATAAAGGTAAGGTAGGTTACTTAGGTATACCTACCTACCGATAAAACCGTGGTACTTAGGTAAGGTAACCAAACCTAACCTAATGTTGTGGTATGTAGGTAGGTACCGCCAAAACCAGCTTCATGGTAAGTATATTTTGTACGTCTAAGGCTTACTACTAATAGTACTACGGTATCTATAGGTACCTACCTTAGTATTATTAGTAGTAAACCTACTTACGTAGGCAGTTGAGATTTTTGTCTCTTTTTATTCTGTACGTTCATGCTTTTTTACCTTCATTTCATTTCATTTACATAAACAATTAAATTGAATTGTATTTGAAATTATGGACACCACAACACATAGATACAACAAATTAAAATTAAATTAAATAAAAACCATGCACTAAAAATGTTTGCGTTTGTGGACTATGAAAAAGCTGTATAGGAATGCCACCATGTCTATCCGACTTCAGGACCAGAGCACTAATCCAATTCAGTTGCAAAAAGGGGTGAGACAGGGAGATGTAATGTCTCCGAAACTGTTCACCTCTGCACTGGAGGATATTTTCAAGCTCGTGTCCTGGAATAGGTATGGCATTAATATCAATGGTGAACATTTAACTCACCTTCGATTTGCCGACGATATAGTCATAATGGCGGAATCGCTGGAAGACCTAGAAAAAATGCTCAGAGACCTCAATATTGTCTCCCAACAGGTGGGTCTTAAGATGAACATGAGTAAGACGAAACTTATGTCAAATGCTCATGTCGCACCCGTGCCGGTATACGTGTGAGTGAGTGATATCATCGAAGTTGTTGACCACTATGTTTATTTGGGTCAGACGGTCCAACTAGGCAATTCCAACTTCGACAAAGAGGTCAGCCGACGAATCCAACTCGGATGGGCAGCGTTCGGGAAATTACGGCACATCTTCACGTCACAGTTACCACAAAGCCTCAAGACGAAAGTCTATAATCAGTGTGTGTTACCAGTGATGACTTATGGAACTGAGACGTGGTCGCTAACTATTGGTCAGATACACAAGCTCAGAGTCGCACAACGAGCTATGGAGAGAGCAATGCTGGGAGTTTCACTACGAGATAGAATCAGAAATGAGGAAATCCGTAGAAGAACCAAGGTCACCGACATAGCTCTCAGAATCAGCAAGTTGAAGTGGCAGTGGGCAGGCCATATAGCTCGTAGAACCGACAACCGTTGGGGAATAAAGGTTATCGAATGGCGACCACAAACCGGAAGACGAAGCGTAGGACGTCCTCCTACCTGATGGACTGACGACATTGTTAGGACCGCGGGAAGTCGATGGATGGAAAGAGCTCAGAATCGTTCTTCCTGGAAACGTGTGGGGGAGGCCTATGTCCAGCAGTAGACTTCTATGGGCTGATGATGATGATGAAGAATAAAAATGTCAAAACTAGCTTCCCTAATACCTAGTCTAAATAACACATATTATAAGTCACAAATTCATTAGATGTATAGAAACACCCTTTCAACAATAACTTTGTAAGGCGTGATTTAAATATATTGAGACTAACGTTGTCTTTCATGTCAGTAGGAAGCAAATTAAAAAAATTAACAGCTTGATATCGAGAGCCATGCTTTACAACATTCAACCTTGGGCATAAAGGTGCCTCGAGATCCTTACGTCTAGTAATTAGTCTACATTGTCTTTGTTCACTTGTTTCATTCATACCTATTTCAGTCAACGCAGAACCAACAGGCGCACGATTTGTCGTACCTACCTACCTACCTTTGGTAGGGACAGACAGACAGCCGAGTCTTAATAATAGGAAAATCGCCAAACAAATTTCCTAAAGTCAAGGAACCCGTGAGCCAATTTATGTTAAAACCTGTTGAAAATGCGACCTGTAGGCAGAACAAATAGACTGACAGACGGACAAACAAGGTAGGTTTTGAGATGAGAAAACGTTTTTCGAATAAAGACTTTATTTGTTGACTAAAGAAATACAAAATTCTCACTCCAAGAATTTTTTTCTTGAATTTGAACTCTTCATTCAACATTTCACTCAATCTAGCCAATATTTGTTCATTTCATTCCGCTCCGCCCGCCATCCGCCATTATTCTTCCTTCTTTCTTGACTGGCGGTTGGTGAGCATCGTAATTATTATTTGTGTGAAAATGTCAGAAACAGAGCTGCAAGTATTTAGTGAAGAGTGTAAACTATTCTGTGGTGCCAAGCTTCGTGAGCTTCTGGAAGGCTGGGATATCGAGGAAGCCGCAATTGTCAATTTTGCAAGTAAGTCTTTCAACATTGTTTCTATGGATCTACAACTACCTACTGCGGTTCCTCTTTTAGATTGGTAGGTAGATACGGTGTTACTTCTAATATTAAGGTAGGTACTACCTAGGAACATAATACTAATCTCGGATTCCTCGATGGAATCTCTGATCTCTCGGATTGGGTCCTCAATTTGAAAGAAGTGAAGTAGGTACCTATATAGATGTAATTGAACTGATTTAACTATACTGCAGCCTTGCTTGGCAGCAGTCATTTTTATTTGCTAGGTTTATCAATTTTTTCATACTTGCTCATTCATTTTAATACTTACTTACATTATAAGAATTGTATTCTTTAGTTAACAAATGAAGTTTTCATTCGAAAAACTTGTTCTCAAATTCAAGAAAAAAATTCTTGGAGTGAGAATTTTGTATTTCTTTAGTCAACAAATAAAGTCTTTATTCGAAAAACGTTTTCTCACTTCAAAACCTACCTAGGTAGGTATAGTATGGTAGGTATGGTCAGTAACAAATTTTTATGCTTACCCCATTTTCTTTTGATAGGTACAGGTTTGATATGTACCTACCTAGCTAAATAAATGGTATCTTCGTCTCGAAAATTGTTGTGTAAGGACGAAATTTGTCGACGTTTAAAGTATTATGAAAAGAAACCATAAAAATGTAATCCATTTGGTAGAGTAATAGGTAGGTAATATAGTATGTGTTGTAGTAGCAGCCTCAAAGATTTTGTGGTTATTTAATGATATTTGTCATGTTTTTTTTGTTTTAGAGTTACACAAAGATGATTTTGTATTGCTCAAAGTAAATTCTGAACCATGGGAGGATGTAATCACCAAGTGGAAGGCTACATATAAACTCCGCCAACAAATACAATTTGAAACCGTGGAAGCATTGATAGAAAATTGGCCCATGTTAAATGACGTCAGAAGCGATGTGCTGGTAAGTCAACAACTCTTTTTTAACTGACTACAGAGGGTTAGGTATGTGCTTAGCATTAGCATATGGAATGTAGGTAGGTACTATGTGTTTATGTAAGTATTTTGAAATCGTTAATTAATAACATTATTAAGTAAAATTTATCATTTTTTTTTGGATAAATGTGTAAAAAAACTTTTTAATTTTTAGATTCAATTAGACTTTGACGCAATATATCCTCGAAGAGCAAACAGGTTTCACCTACTATGGAAGGAATTCATTGCCAAGATTAAGGACATAAGAAAACCAAATCCAACAGAAGAGGTGGTGGTGGATTTAGTCCATTGCATTCATGGAATAGTTGATGACGGTTGGTTTTTACTTTTTATCGACCGAGTGAGCGATGTGTCTTCATAATTATTTATTATTATTTTAGGTTAGACAAATAATCTTTCGTATGTCCGGCGGCTGTCTGTCCGGCTGTTTGTTCTTCTCTACAGATCGCATTTCTCAACCGATTCTCGTGAAATTTTGTGAGCACATTCGATATTTGTGTGGATTTTTTTAGATTTCGTTTTTGGAAATTTTACAAAATAGTGGGGCTATGGGTGTTGAAAACATAAAAAATACTATATTTAAAGACTCGCGAGGTCTACAGCTTACAGAGCCACTAGTTTTAGGAACCATTTGAAAAATAAGCACTATAAAGTTATAATTTTATTCCAGATCACAAACTTCCATCTCAGACAAAGCTGCTCTGTAAATTGGGACCTACCTCCAAAAGGACGCCTGAACAAACGACAAAAAAATTCTATAACCGAATGCACTGACAGCTTCTTTGTGACTGTAAAGGTAATAATAATAACCGTTGTTGAGGCGACGAAAGCGTCCACTACATTATCATTGACAAAAAATAGTTATTTTAAATATACCTAGTACTTAATTAGAACCTAATTTATAGAAGTTGCGTTAAATGGTGCTAACAACCACAGTAATATTTATTCTAATAATGTTTATGAATTTAATAAAGTTCATCATCATCAAAAACCTGTAGAAGTCTACTGCTGGATTGCAACAATAAAATTACTTTTTACTTATTATTTATTCTTAACTTTTTAGACATCTGGCGATATACAAAAGAAATTCGACGAAATATCAACTGATGCGTCAGGAAAACGGAAAACTGCACAACCTTACATTATCCATTGCACCAGCGACGAAGAAATTGGAGGAACATTTTATCTGATTATAGATAAGGTCAGGTATGTTTTTCAAACTGCCTATAAGGCCTTTGACACATTATTCAAGTGTTATCATGCACTCCATGTATCCTATCAAAAATCAGGCTACCACCTGTATTTGCTAATTCAGAAATGTATCTATGACATAAGCACTAAATATGATGTTATCTCACCCTACATCCTGGATCTGATTTCGGATGCTAAATGTACCTAGTGATGTGAGTAATTTTTGGTATTAAAGTATACTATAATACTATAAGCTTGTGAGTTGGTAGGTTACATAAATTTTCAAAAAAATGCAATGTAAAACTAATTAAGATGATATCAAAACATACTTTATTCACTTAAACTACTTTCACAACATAACTGACTATTTTAAATGTCCTTATCAAAACTGTGCGCGAGTTTAAAATACTAAGTCTTCTTTGAAAAAACATGTGTATACTCAACATCTTGTTCAGAATGAAAATAATGTTTGTACTATGACAAAAGCAAAAGATGACCAGTGTAATAATAATAGAAACAGATGTTATTATATTATGTTTGACGTTAGTCGAAACCTAAAGATAAAAAAAATATGGTAATTAAATTACCTTTTGCGTTTTAAACCGAGTTCTAGTGTTAAGTAATCTTTCTGTCTCATTTTTTAATGTGGCTCTTACGGTTTGTTAACCGCAAACTTTTATTCTTTTTTAGAACTTATTATGTACTTGCATAGTGTTTTAACTTAAAGTATAGGCTTCACCTAAGCTTATTTTTTAACCGCATGCAGGGAAACTATCTTAGGAGCCATCAAATTTTTTTTGTTAAAACAATTTCATCTAATAACATTTATAGTCCATTGAAATATCTAATACTGACTGTTTTATTACTTGTAGAGAATTTCATTGCATCGTAAAAAAAAAATTGGAAGGGAGAAGTTAGTCAAGTTTAACAAAATGCATTTAATTTTGCATTCTTCTATTTAATTAACCGTCCCAAATTAAGTGTAAGTTATATAGTCTATGAACAAATCATGCTTAACCAAAAAGTTATTCATGTCAAAATTAATACTTACATAAAAAACCTACCACTAACTGGTGCACAATTCTCTAGCATTGAATCCTAGCACTATTTGTGTTTTGTGATCGATTGTTCACATAACAGTTTCCCTGTATTTCATATTATGGTTTCAAGTCTCCCAAAAACTACATATTACAGAATTGAGGCTTAAGAGTGCTATTTTCATTCTTAAATATAAAAAAATGTTATTTGAATAAAAATTATATTTAATTAACATAATTAATATGTATTCTTGAATATAAATATCCTAATTAAGAGCTTACAATGTTTTCATTCTTAGGTTTAGTTTCATACCAACTTGTAACTTTTGTTGTGATGGTTACTTTTGCTCTGTATGTATTCATTCTGTATTTTTTTATACTGTGATTTCCATTGCACATGCAATATTATTATTATTTTAAATAAAAAATAATCATTATTTCATAAAAATGTATTTAATTTATGTGACGCTTCCAGAACCCCAGACGTTTTGAGGCAACACTTGTACGTTTTACGTTTTATATTAAAATAATATAGTATTAGGTTAAACCTCTACTGTTCTTAACTGAAAAGATATTTTTGTTGAGTTCAGACAAGACTCGTTTGTTTTCTATTAAAACCATTTAATCTTAGGTGAAGCTTCTCTTATTCTTAGCTTAAAAGATATTCGACTTGGTTTTTCGAATCAATCGAATAACTTATAAGCTAAGAATAGAAGAAGCTTCACGTAAGATTAAATTGGTTTTAATTGAAAACAAACGGGTCTTATCTCAACACAAATATCTCTTCAGCTAAGAATAGTAGAGGCTTCATCTAAGATTATATTGTTTTAGTAGAAAACAAACGAGTCTTGCCTCAACACAAATAGCTCTTCAGTTAACAATAGTGAAGGCTTCACCTAAGATTATATTGTTTTAGTAGAAAACAAACAATACTTGTCTCAACACAAATAGCTCTTCAGTTAAGAATATTAAAGGCTTCACCTAAGATTATATTGCTTTAGCAGAAAACAAACGATACTTGCCTCAACACAAATAGCTCTTCAGTTAAGAATAGTAAAGGCTTCACCCAAGATTATATTGTTTTAGTAGAAAACAAACAATACTTGCCTCAATACATATAGCTCTTCAGTTAAGAATAGTAAAGGCTTCACCCAAGATTATATTGTTTTAGTAGAAAACAAAGAATACTTGTCTCAACATAAATAGCTCTTCAGTTAAGAATATTAAAGGCTTCACCTAAGATTATATTGTTTTATTAAAAAACAAACAATACTTGTCTCAACACAAATATCTCTTTAGTTAAGAATAGTAAAGGCTTCACCTAAGATAATAATGCTTTAGTGGAAAACAAACAATACTTGTCTCAACACAAATAGCTCTTCAGCTAAGAATAGTAAAGGCTTCACCTAAGATTATATTGTTTTAGTAGAAAACAAACGAAACTTGTCTCAACACAAATAACTCTTCAGTTAAGAATAGCAAAGGCTTCACCTAAGATTATATTGTTTTAGTAGAAAACAAACGATACGTGTCTCAACACAAATAACTCTTCAGTTAAGAATAGCAAAGGCTTCACCTAAGATTATATTGTTTTAGTAGAAAACAAACGATACGTGTCTCAACACAAATAGCTCTTCAGTTGAGAATAGTAGCTGCTTTGCTTAAGATAATATTCTCTCAGTATGAAACATAATGGGTCTTGCTTCAAAAATAATGAATCTATAGAAAAAAAAAACAAAAAAATATTAAAACAGTGTATTCTCTACCTAAAATAGCGTGCGTTCTTCGAACAATACTTCAGAATTCTTGTTTCAAAAACAAATGTCTTGGGCGAAGACAATAAAACTGAGACAATAATTTACTCCGTTGAAGAATATATTGTTTTCCCCATATATGAGTCTCGATTTGTCTTGACCAAGTCGATATTGTCTTGACTTAAGACATCTTTTTTTTCCGTGTAGCTTAATGAGTTTTTGGTGTCCCCTGCATACTTAAACGTTCACAAAATATCCGCTAGCGTTTTTGCATTCTGTTGACACCGCTTTCAGCAAGAATTTTACTTTAACACTCTGTCAGGAATTCGGAATTTTTTTCGTGCCTCATGAAATTGCGACGAATTTTTTACAGCAGCGTCACGTGTAAAATTGTGTTAAGTGCTTCAATGTAAGAGATTCGGCTACCTATTACAGTTTACTCAACTCTTGAGTACAGTGTTCTCTTTTTTTAGTACTCTTCTAGGCTTGGTTGTGACGAACTGGCGCTTAGATTCACTTAGATTTAAGACGTTTCAAGATGATCTCTGTGGATATTACTGAATAAATGCTTTATAATTTTGACTTTGACTGCGATCATCAATCTGCCTCCCAAGCGTATGGTGACAATGACTATTCCTCCCTCCCCCAAACATGGAAGAGGCTTATGTCCAACTCATTTAAGCTGATGACGAAATGAAACTCCAGAAATTTAGTTCGATAGTAAATCTCGATGTAAACTTGAACACAAATTAAGTTTCAGCTAGGAACTCTAAAATAAGAAAAATACACAATACAAAGTTGCATGAATGTTTTATAGCTATGTATTCTAAAGAAACGGAAGTTTCCATACCAGCTTCCTACATAATATCTTGGCATCTGGAGGAATGTGAATAAACCGCAACAGGGGCTGAATGCTGAACCTTTCGATAAATTCTATCGGCTGAGATATCGTAACATCTCAGGCATAAAGTGTTACCGACTAATTTTTTCAGTCAAGCTAGCACCATACATTAGTAATATAACAAAAAGTTATTTTCAAATAAATTTTAACCTCTGCTGTACCTTTAGCAAAATCCTTTCTTAATACCTCTTTACACTGATGAGTATACCCTGAAAGTTTTGCATTGTTTATACGTAAATTAGCTAGGACAAAGTTTCTTATAATTGGTACAGGTAAAGATTAAATGGTATCTACCGTGACATGTTCTACTGTGTGCTAGCGCTTAGCCGTTATTTCTCGAACGTTTTTGAGCATAGTGTCTCTTGCTTGTATCTCGGTCACATCACAACAGGCTGTATCTCAGTCGCTGTGAATAGAAAGGCACCAAAGTTTTGAAGAGCTTTGTTTTGGCGCAGTCAGTAGAACTAGGTCTACCTAGACGGTGTTACCTATTGTTTCCTAAAGAGTTTCGTGTTATTTACGTGTTTAGATTTTGACTTCTAAATACATTCTATTCAAGATTCATATTTGATTGATCCTACGTTGGGTTCTTATAAATCAAAATTAACGAAATACATACCTTATACCCTGCGTTTTTTAAAACAAAACAGATAATGAGTTAAAAAATATACTTGCAGCATTGGTAGGAATTGCTGTTAGTAGAGCCTATTTTAAATCCTATAAACCTATAAAGATCTGGTCGAAATTGATTTGCGTGGAACGTGGAGAGCCACGGAAATGAAAATCCGATTTTATTCCATCTTCAAGGTAATAATGCCAGCTATAGATTTTGCTTTAGTATGAACACGTAGCATCTGTATGAACAACATATAAGCATCTAAAAATTCTATCCGACGGGAAGTTATAACAAAAACATTAAATTTTGTACCAGCATATTCCAACTCCTTTAGAAAAAACCATGTTTAGCTACTAACTAATTATTACTAAATAAACACAGCAAGGTATTACAACGGTTAGGTTGAGATTTGTAATTTAGAACTCTTAGCCGTGTGGTGTTTGATGCATTATCTTCCATTTTGTTAGAGGAAAAGATATACATAATATAAATGTCGTCAATAATCATATTTAAAATATTTTTTTAAAAGTACTCTCTCCCAGTATTTACTACCCTTAGGTTTTACCCTCAGTTCTTACCAGACAACAAATTTGCTGCGGCGTCAGCTGATCCATTGGAAATTTGAATAGATTCGCGAAGTAATACTCAATTCAATTGTTCATGACGTAAGATTTCAATCTGAGGATTTTTATCATTTTTAAATCGGCCATTACTTCAGCTGCACACTAACCTTTGTAAATATATATGTGTGCTGATGGAATTATGAATAAGAATTTAAAAAATAAATAAGCTAATAAATATTTAAAATAATGCCTAACTACTGCAAAATGTGGGTATGTAGGTACCAAGTGTACTATCTAGATATACCTCTAGATAACTCTGACTACCCCCCTTAGACATCCTCAAAAATCTCGAGTAGGTACTTAGTACTCAGAGATCGGAAGGGATATCTACCGTGCTTGGGGAATAAAATCATGTTTCTTTTTTCTAATAAATATTGTGTACATTTTTAATCAACATCATCTAACCCCAAATTAATCGAATTTCTTTTAGTACACCTCTACAAACCAAGACAAATAAATTTCAAGTCTCTACGACCAGTGGTTTAGGCTGTGCGTTGTCTATATCCCAGTCAGTCAGTCAGGACAAATATACTTATCATTGGTATAGATGATATAGATGTACTCGATTTTACCAAAAGTAAAATTGAGTAGCAATGTATATTATTTATAAACTTACATAGTTTGTATATTATATTCGCTAGGGGAATCAGTGCAATGCACTGTAGTTATTTTATGAAATATTTTTGTGCGCGTCCCCTGAGAATACTGTCCAATATTTTTATACGCGAGAGCAGTAATCAGAAGATGGGTTCATAATAACTACACTGAATGGCTATGCATACTCGGCGTCGCTTTAAGTATGATATAAAGCCCACTCGAGAAAACACATTTACCGAGCACTCGAGTACCTACCGTCTAATAAAGTAGCCAGTATGTATACATACCTATACGTATATAGAGTCACTTGGAGCGGCTTGGCAGCAGCGTCTTGCTCTAATTTGTGGTATTACTTGAACCATGTACCCCATCCATTTGGGTAGGTACTTAAGTTAATAGATTTCGCAAAATGGGTAGAGCGTTTTGAACCTACTAGTATAACAGAATTCTTGGCTCTAAATTCTAGATTGCATCTTAATTTAACCGATATTGAAAGGAAAATACCAGCTACGAGTAGGTAAATGTTTTTTTTTGTTATGAAATTCACAAACTACTCACAGGTTTGTTAGTAGCAGCTCCGCCATCTTTGCTGTAGGTTATGGGTTCGAACTCCACCGAGGACAAACATTTATGTAAAGAACGTAGATGTCGTAATGTATGATGATGAATGATGTGTAGTGTAGATTAGATGATGAAGTGTAAAAATGTTCACAAATATTATTTACTTACTACTACTACTACTTTTGCAATAAACAGCCTAGCTATACAGAGTGGGTTTTTGAGAAGGGCGGTGATGGACAAGTCCAGAACCACGCGAGTTAAAAGAAAGTCGTGAAAGCTGCTTACTTAGGAAAACTTACTTACCTCCTATTCATACTTCCATCAAAAGTAAAAGATTAAAAAAAAAACGAAATGTGCAGTTATTGTTTTCTTATAAATCGAGGGCATGACTCCTTTAACGACTTTTCTTTAACTCGCTTGGTTTCGGACTTGTTTATCACTGCCTTTCTCAAAAAAACACCCTGCATACACTGGTTCGAAAATATTGAGTAAAGTGATTTTAATAATTTAAATAATTACATATCTAAAACAATTTTCGCAGAATTTTGTCTTTGAACTTATATAAAGTAGCCTAGCTATATCGTACAAAAATGTGTACTAAGAGAATTTGTAAGAAGAATTGAAGCATTTTTTATGAATCTAACTTTGATAATATGCGTAGGATTGGTAGGCGTTTTAAGACCTATTCAATACTTATGGGCTACAAAACACTTTTATTTCCAAAAGCTGATTTACCCTCTTTGTGACTTTATTCCTTCTTTGGATGAAAATAAAACCGTGAAATGATGGTCGTTTAAAAACGATTAAAAGTTTCTCAATAAAAGTAAATTAAATAGCTTCTTCAGAGTCTTCTACGGTCTTTTTGCGATACCATTAAACGTTAATTTGACAAAGAAGTAGGTAGGTACTCCTTTTCTTGTCTTATTTTTCAGCTAGACCCTACGTACTTCCATGTTGATCTTATTCTCAGCCAGACAAGGTAGCAAAGGTGCGATTTCATTTCCTGCGGCAGGCCAAAAAACGTTTGCATCTTTTTTACACGACTTTTTGACAGAAAAAACTGGCGGCCATCCTGGGGTGATTGTGTAACGCCCGTATACTCAAACGCAACTTAAATTTAATCACGTCTCAAGTCGCAATTTTTTGACAGTTTGCAATAAAAGTCTGTCATAAGTAAGTAATAATATTAAGCACTTAAAATTTAATAAGTCAGTTCATAATGCCAGTGATTTCTTCATTAAATATTTGGATGTAGGGATTTTAAGTTTAAAATATATTTGTTATGAAGCTAAAATAAAATATCTATCAAAACTCGTTTTATGCCATCTATATATTAAATGCACTTAAGCCTGGGATGCTATAACTTTAAGATCGTCGATGAGTCGTGTAAAACAGTAAACTCGTAAAACTTTAAGCCCTAACCCACTTTATGTCTCTTCTTTCCTTAGATTGATAGGTGCGCTTCACTTCTCATATTATCGTCTTGAATCTAGATGGAAGTTTCTGTCTAGATGGAAAGGATCAATGGATCAAAACTCGAACTGATGTATGTGTTGACTGCTCGTCTCTAGATGATGCATACTAAATTTTAAAATATAGGCACATAAACCTGGATTTTCTCTGAAAATTCAAATTTAAATTACCTTATTTCAGCTCACGTCATAAGTATTTTAGAGTGTGCCATTTTTGCGTATATCACCTACTAAAAATGATTATGAAAAATTTATTACAGAGAGTCAATCACCATAATCTGACCGAGTCACTCAACCAAGTAATAAAATGAAATGAGGAAAGCAAAATATTATCACCCACCCACCTAGCTGGCGCATCATTTTTCTAAAGCTGTCGTCAAAATTGAATGGCTGTGCCACACTTGCACCAATAATTTATCTCATAATAAAGCTAAATCGGTAAAAATGACGATAAATTTAAATGTATTCTCAGCTCAATACGAATACTGGTTCTAAAATTAAACGTGTTTCGATGCCTTATCTGATATAAAACTTTACCTGATTTGAAATTCGAACTATTTGAACACTCAGATATTCATTTGTTTATTGATTTTAGCCTGGCATATGTGCAAATACAGTAGGGATATTTTCCTTTTATACAACTTACTGATGGAACAAGCAGATGTCCCACCTGATGTTAAATGGTTAACATAACATTGCCTCGTAGGTCAAGCTCGTTAGGAACGTGCCCTTTGCACAGCATAGAGTTCATCGATCTGAGGCAGGTATTAAGCCTCACTAACCTGTAATTTCACTGGTATCTACACCCTTCAAACGGAACAGATCAAGCTGCTTGCTTGTAAATAAGTATGGTGGTAGTACTTTCTCTAAATATTTGAGACTGGATAATTATGTGTGAAATATCTAACAATATTTATCTATTTATAAATAATAATTCACTAACAGTTAAGCAAGTAAGCATAACAACATTTCTGTTAATTTGTGCAAACAACACAATAAACAGCTTTGCAATCTGACATAACACAAGCTGTTTCTAAATTCGAGCAGTTCTGAAAATCCTGATTTTGATGCAATTGAGGCGATATCGTGCACGAATAATTAAGTTATGGTCTTTTGCGTTTGGAATTCAGTGTGAATATTTCGTTGCCATGCCATAATCAACCAAATCACTCTTGTGAATTGGTTCAAGAATTGTGTAGGTAATATCGATTTAGTAAAATTACAGATTTGGATGACACAATCAATTTTACATTATTTCAAAGGAAATGGTTACGAAAAAAATGCACTGTCCACTTTAGCGAAACGAACTATAAGGATCTACAGTAGGTACTTAGTCCGAATACAGTATATCTACATATTTTACCTTAGATCTATTTATTTAGGTACTTCAGTTTATCATTATCTCTTGGTACTCAGAATAGAGTAGTAGTAGAGCTCTTAGTGAAGGGCTCGTCCGGAGAAGTACTATACCATCATGCCTATTCCTGCCGCCAAGCAGCTTGCTGTGTTTCGGTTTGAAAAGTTAAAATTTTATACATGTGTGTACAGGAAAGATTCTAGTAATGATATTTACAAGTAATTGTCGAAGCCTAGCCTAAATAATTCAGTGCATGTCAAATCTCCGTTAATACATAATACCTAATAATTGATAGATGGAAACACATTTACCTTGATTTGCATCTGTAATTTGTAACAATTAATAACCGTGTCAATATAATGTACATCGGTAATGTATACCCACACCCTACAAACCGGAACATAGGAAGCTTGCTACATAATTTATTCCGATTTATTGATTAGCAAGAAATGTCTTACCAATGTATAATCACAAATAATGACAAACAGTGTCAGGTCTCATTTTAAGCGATAATTATTTTCATCATCATCAACCTGCATTAGTCCACTGTTGGACATAGGCGCGCCCTTCTCATCTAGTGTTTTCAGCTACATGTCACAGATCATCGCCCCACCTTGCGGCATATTTAAATTAAAATAACGTTCATATAAAACCTAGTTAATAATAAAATACAATATTTTAGTATATATTTTCACACTCATGTGTGAATTCATAGCATGTACGTATGTTATAGCACAAAAAATATTTGTTGAATTTGTTAACTCCCAGACGCGCTATAATAAACTATTTCACGCTTGTCGGTTACATACACGTGAAAGATGATTCCACAGCCAACGGTAAATATAATGCGAAAAACGCTAATATTATTATGAACCAGAAAAAATATGTAATAAAACCATTAATTTACGTTGACACTGCCAGGCAAGGAAGTTACACTACGTCAGGACAATTTATTATAATTGGTATAGATTGGTACTTTTGTACTTAATATAGATTAAGTTAATATAGATTTGCATCAAAAAATTTCATTTTCAATGCATAAACTATAATAATAATTTATGATTTATGTTCAAAATCAATCTATCAAATTAGTGTCATAAACCCTGAGTTCTCTCAACTATGGTGAATATAAAGCTGCATAACCTTCAATTGTGATTCTCTTGTATAAATCGAGCCGATAAAGTTTCACAGGCTTATCTTGGATTGCACTCGAGTTGTGAGGCTAAGAGGGCCCTCAATATGTCTATGGCGACCCACTCACACTCATGTCATGCTATACTACGGACTTTAAGCACGGGTTTCATAAATTACGGGTGTAGATCCGTCCTTACTATGCCGTAAAACTTGTGTTTATGCCTGAAGTATGGAATAAAGTAATACAGACTTCGTCATTGTCATGCAAAAAGTTGCATAAAATAAAATAATAAAATAGTATCACGATTAATTCACGATCTTTTATAAGATTCCATTAATCAGATGCATTTTATTTCAATAACTAAATATTTTTTTAAACTACTGGTGGATTTGCCTTGTAGGTCACGCATGTTGAGGCACGTGCCCTACGAGGCAATATCCTGCATGCACGAACCTGGTGATAAGCCTAATGTGCCTGTAATTACACCGGCATCCACACCCTTAAATCCGGAACACAGCAATGCGAGCATCACTGCTTGGCGGCAAAAATAGGTACGGTACGGTAGTAGTACTTCCCTAGGTGAGCTCTTTCATATAAAACTCTACTACTACTGAAAATATTTGTGAACATTTTTTATGCAACATCATCTAGCTCCAAACTAAGCAAATCTTGTACTATAGGAACCAGACAACAAAAAAGACTTGACTTTGAAAAGTTTCACAAGCCTTTATTTCCTTTGCGACCACTCGTCTCCTTCCAAGTCTCAATGGTACTTTACGAACGAGTGGACTTGCGCATTCATTATGTATACTAACTGAACTGGCTTATATTGGTATCCAAAGTCATTGTCCGGTCTGTAGAAGCAAACAGCTGCGTCACTCCTTCTAACTGAATATTCATTATTATAATCGTCTTAAAGCAAGACGAATCAGCTATTTGTGACCAAATCCAAGCCCAATTCTCGTAATTATTGAGCTGAGACGAAATACAAACAAAAATTTTACTGTCGAAATTGGGCAATTCTGATATGTCAGTTTCAAAGAATACCATTTGGAGATCGACACGATCGAAAGTTTCTTACTTTCTTTCTAATTTTTACGATGTTTTGTTACAGAATAGATCCTCAGAACAACAGACAAGAAATTCACAGCTTCGCTCCCACTCTTTTTAACCCGCGATGTAAAAACGACGGGGTATTATAAGTTTGACGTGTTTGGGGGTCTGTGTGTGCTCCTGAACGGATGAACCAATTTTGATTTTGATTTTTTTTGTTTGAAAGGTATGTTCTTAAGGTGACGGAGGTTTTTTAAATTTTTTATATAGTCTTGTTTTATAAGACTTGCTGATAAAACAAGCAGTTGGCTCACCTGAAGTTAAGTGGTTACCATCCTACCTACCACCTACAGAACAAAAGATTCTCTTGCAGGTCACGTTAATTAGGAACGTGTTTTACGATGTACTGCTTTGCGTTCATAAACCTGAGGTATACAGGGTGTTAGGTACTTGTACTTACCTGTAATTTCACCGTATTTTGTGTAACCATTTTTACCTTTCTTTAGTATTCTAGTAGCGGTAATGGGCTTGCAACGTATGGATTACCCACTACTGCAAAATTTGGGTATCTATTTAAGGTAATATTTGGACATATCTCTGACTACATCATACAAGGTATCCTCAAAGAATCTTGAATCCGTACTAATTGATACTAATGTCTACCCAGTTCCAACATTCTATAAGCTCCCATTAGTAGTACTGTATACGTTGTTTATCAGATGAACTCTCATCTTATTGGCCCAGTGTAAAATGTTACTGTATCATTAGCTAATGAGGGCTTATCCAACAAGCAACATTTACTAGAACTAGTAATATTCACGAACGCTTGTAAGATATTGGAACCGGGCGTAGAGATCTGAAGATATATCTAGGGAGTAAGTCATGAAGTTTTTTTTTCTTTTTCAAAATAAAACATTAATCTTCAATGTGGTGCTAATTCAACTTAATAATAATAAATAATAATAAAATTCGTTTATTTCGGACAACATAAAATCCATAGTGTTAGTAGCATAAAACAAGTAAAATTAAACTACATATTTGTTAGTATTAAGTATAAGAATAAAAAGTAAATCCTCCCTAGATCGGATAAGGCTTAGCCAGAATGATGAGGAGCATCTATCAGATAAAGTTTTCAGGATGTCGTTGCAACTATCCCGTATTCTGCTAATCAGGGAGGCAGTTTTTTTGCGGATAATTGCATTAAAACAGTCAGTTTGGTAATGAGATGTATATTTAATGTGCTAGATACCTAGCTGTCTAAACTTTCGGCGCCATCCTTGCGGTAAGCGGTACCCAATGGGTATTCGACTAAATACCTTCATACGGTAATCGGATTGGGAAACGCCCAACGTTTATACTTTATTCATGGGTGTACAGTCGACTGAATTAGACGTATTCATTGGTTTATTAGTAGTAGTAGTAATTATAGGTATAAATAGTTTAAATAGGTATTTTAGTAGTAGAATTTATAGCAAAAGGCTTGCCTAGAGAAGTGCTGCCATCATGCCTATTTTGGCTGCCAGCAGTTTGCTGTATTCCAGTTTGAAGAATGTGGGTGCAGGTGAAATTACAAGCATATGAACCTTAACATCAGTATGCCACAGGTTGATGGACGCAGAGCAGTGCAGCGTAGGGCACGTTTTTAACGAACGCAAAAATACAAAACAATACTTAGGTTAGGTTGCAAAGCAATACTTTGTAACCTAATACTTGATAAGGTGATGGTAACTATTTTACATCAGGTGGGCTATCTGCTAGTTCCATCAGAAATTCGTATTAAGAAAAGGTACCCCATTACTTTTCCTTATAATTTAAGGTGCGATCTAAAATAAAAAGTAATAGTAAAACCGATGTAGGTAAGTTCGTATGAGCTATAGTGACTATAGGACAGCCGTCATACATAGCTCAGTTAGAAGTAGTCTTCTGCACTGTAGGTTGTGGGTTTGATTCCCACTGAGAACAAACATTTGTGTAATAAACGCAGATGTTTGTTCTGTGTCTGGCGTTCTAATTCTAAGTATGTTTTTACAAAAAAAGTAAATAGGTATTCTATTAGTCATCTGGTTCCCACAGTTCAAGCTTTGGTTAATTTGGGGCATGCTGGTGTTGTATAAAATGCCCATAAATAATTGTTTATTTTAAATAGCTAAATAGGCAAACAAACTGTCGTGCTCACGGTTAACCTTCTGGTGTTTAAATAAGAGATTATCTACGATTCTTAACGGTGAATGGTAATTAATTATTACTTAAAGATTGAAACCAAATGCCGTAGGTACATCATTATTATTTCATAGTAGGCCTGTCTCTACACGCGATAGCTGCTAGACATTTTCTCATCAATAAATTAGTGGTATTAGTCAGAGAGCTTGTAATCATTTGTGTTTATTAAACTAGCAATAAGGAAGAACTTAAAATCTAAGTAAATATAAATACAACCATAGTAAAAGCTATGCTTAGTTTGGGACTGGATATTGCTGTGTAAAATGTCCACAAAATAAAATGTCTACGCCTTAAATAATGATTTCCAAGAAAGAAGCAGTTTCAATACAGCTTTTTTATCAGTGACTCGAACCTGTAGGCTCTACGGAGAGGCGAACAGATCGCCTCTTTACCTACTAGAAGAGTGTGGACCACTAATCCAAAAGCGTAGCATCCATCTGGGAAAACATACCCTGAGCCCGGATGAGCTACAAGAACTCACCTCCAAGAAAATCCTCCAGTTCCTAATAACTGCAGGGTTCAGTGGTGAACTATGAAGGCCCTGACAGTGGCGATTACAATAGGCCATATTGCCACAGTGATACCAAAGCCGCAAAAATATAATAATATTAATATTAGTGCTCCCATACTATATCCAGGCGCTATCGTTTAATCAATACGATCTAGTAAGCAGGGATATATGGGGTAATTGCGTATTGAACCAATTAATTATTGTATTGATGGAAAATGTCACATTCGAGAAACCGTATTTGTCACCTAAGAGACAAGAGGGGCTATTAATAATATTTATTAATAATTAGAACACTGGTAGTGTAGTGGGAGCGACCCTGCCATCTGATCCTAAGGTCGTGCACTAATAGATTTTTTTATTTGAAAAGTTTATGCCAGCTGACAGCGAAGGAACATCATGAGGAAACATCATGTTAGTGTTCTAGCACCGGTGATAGGTTTGCAATCGGTCATGTATGGAATACTTACTTCTGCAATGTGGGTATATGCCAAATGGTATATATGGACGTATCTCTGATTACCCTTATTAGACATCCTCAAAAGGCATACTATACATGTATACTAACTGACTGATGTACACTAACTGGCTTATATTGGTATTCAAAGTCATTGTCCTGTTTGTAGAAAGAAACAGCTACGCTATAAGTCCTTTCAACTGAATATTAATTATTATGATGGTCTTAAAGCTAGATAAATCCAGTTTCTTCCAAGTTCAAAGCTTTCTCCATCCACCGACTTCCATTTTAATAGATCACAGTTGCCATTTAAGATAATTTGTTTACTGACAGTTGTCAGCTCTACGTCATATTGGTAAGCTTGGTTTTACTACTGAACTACTCATTTCTGATAGAAATTCAGCATTGCTCTCTCCATATCCCGTTACGCTACTTTCAGTTTGCGTAAAGTAGACTACCCCATCTCAGTTCCATAGGTCTTCGCTGGCAACACTGAATTGAATTTTACCTGTTATTACAGTTCGCGGCAATGGGGTTACAACTAGTCGCGTATAATACAAATAATGCAATATGTGGGTATATACCAAATGTAATATCCCTTAGACATTCTCGAAGAACCTCGAGTAGATAATTGGTACTAAGAGATCTGAGGACATATCTACCATGCTTGGCAATTAGTCGTGATACTATTTTTTTGTTTAACTATTTTTTTATTGCGGTTAATATAGGTAGGTATCCTAATAAATTACAAACTTAAAAAGTCATTTATTTACAAAGAAAATTATAGCTAATACAAGTAACAATCGGGAAAAAAAATCCCGATTGTTCCTACCCCCAGCGTTCCTACTAGAATAATAGACTAGAATAATAATAATAGACGTTTATAATTGGTATGTACAAGATACATGTGAAAAAAAATCCAAAGCTGAACTCTGGGGTCGCTGTAGTAAGCAACAACTCTTTCAATATAACTTGTTCAAGAATTTCAATTTGATATTGCCAGTTTTAAAAATTTTTAGCAAGACAATGTAATAAAAATTGGCTGGAATGTTGTTTACGAGAAAAGGAACTGGATCCTAGCGTTAGTCTGTCACTGCGAATTTAAACTAATTTGAAATAGACTTTATCGCGCTGGGTTTAGAATTATTGCTCAATATTTTTTGTTAGAAACGGGATATTTACCATGATTTTGGAGTTTAATTTTTTCCTGATATTTTGGTACAGTTTGACCCGAGCCCGTGCAACTGTGCCAAAATATCGGAAAACAAAACAACTCAAAAAACGTGGTAAATATCCCGTTTCTATCCAAAATATTGATTAAAACCATGATAGTTTAAAAAGTTATCATTGCTTGACATCAATAATCTTTTTAAAAGATTGAGGTTCGATTTTAATGAAGGATTGTGTCATATAGAAAATGCTTTTCTCAAGAGCGTTATGTTACTGAAACCTAAATCATTTCCATTACCCCTGTGGAACAAGAAAGTGTGTGAGATTGAATCTAGAATTTGCTTTGTCAAAATGATCTGTCTGAAGGGTCAATCTCCAAATAGTATTCTATGAAACTGACAGAGTATATTGAGTTTTGTTATTTTAGTTGTATTAATAATGTATAAATTATGTTGTACTGTAGGCGTTGCCTAATGAATAAATAAATATACCATTTGAAGATTGACATGATCAAAACGAACGTAACACAGGTTTTCAGCCTATCTCAGGCACCCAGTCTCACACAAAACCGGTTTATCTACATTTACTCCACCAAAATTGTACCCCTTACACTAAGGACCTTTTGTGTTTGAAAAAATAAATGAGTTATATTAAAACTTGAATTTTATGACATTTCATCACAAGAATTGTGCCTCAGAGCATTTCTTCTTTATATTACTTAGCCTATGTGTGACCGTTTCAATGGAACCGTATAAGCGACTGTTATTTCTTTTGTACCTACTGTGAGATCGTAAATACATATTTGCCTCACTGACTTTGTGTACAAACAGAGAAAAGGCAGAAGCTCAAATAACTCACGAATAAAACATGATATTGTTGGTGCATTTGATCTCAGTGAAACTCGTACAAATGCAATATTATTCAGAAGTGTCGCATAGTGAAGCTATTTTTAATATTATTTTCAAACAGGTTTGCTTGGATTCTTTAAAAAGTAAACCTTTTTGAGAAATACTTTGTTGCGACGAAAATGTTTTCATCATGTAGGCAATTATGTCAGTTTTTTCTAAGTTGCATTAAAACAACGAGATACTGAACGCATAAAAAGTTCTGTACAATCACACAAAATACTAAAGTTCTGTAAAGTACTAAAGTAAATCGTTATTATTATTATTATACTATTGGAACTTTGTAATATCGGATTATTATTATTTATTTAATATTATTTAATATGACATCCTCAAAAAAATCTTGAGCCGGTACTAAAGCACGTAAAGGGATATCTACTGTGCCTGAGGATTAAAATAATGTTTTTTTTTATAATTAAATAAATATGGCA
The DNA here is from genome assembly GCA_947095575.1 of Electrophaes corylata. Classification (NCBI taxonomy): domain Eukaryota; kingdom Metazoa; phylum Arthropoda; class Insecta; order Lepidoptera; family Geometridae; genus Electrophaes; species Electrophaes corylata. The sequence goes on along the minus strand of OX352711.1, from coordinate 6,653,415 downwards.
ACAGTCGAAACATCGGGGACATAAATCACGACATGACACGACGGTAATATAATAGTTCTGTATACTCTGACCCTGATAATTACAGGCACATGAGGCTTAACATCAGTATGCCTCAGGTTGGTGGACTGAGGTAGTGCATCGTAGAGCACGTACATAACGTGGGTGACCTACAAGGCAACATTGATTTAGATGTCTCCTGTCACTGTTTGTAATTTGACATTGATAAGAGATGGCAATAGCAAGCATTGTTTCTCATTTGAATTTTTTATAAGTAAGGAGGTTAATACTTAGCATTGATTACTAGTGAAACTAAAAAAAATACAGAGGCTGAACAATTGGTCTGGAACAGACAAATAGATGGATGGACGGCGTAGACGAATAGGTTCCTGCTGCCATCCTGGGTTATGGTAGCAGTAAAAACTTGGGCGACCCCAAAAGCGTCAGAGCCATGTTTGGTAATAAACTTCCGCGTATTCGTTTGTTTGGTGCTGAAAACTAGTGCGAGTTATTTAGTGTAGCACCAATTTGTCCCGAAACATGCGCTGGTTTATGGTGTCAGGCTTACAAAATGCTCTATTAATCTCGGCTGGTCGAGTCTCTATTACGTATGTACAACCTAATGAATGCAACTAGAACCTAGTGCACCTGTATATGTTAGTTTTTTTGGAATTTTATTTGTAAATGATTATATACAGATTCTAAAACAATACTGAGTATAGAAGAAAGTGTATTTACAAAATAAACTATATAAGTATTCTATCAGTCATCGGTTTCCCATAGTACAAGCTATGCTTAGTTTGGGGCTAGATGATTTTGTGCGTCAGAAATGTCCACAAATATTTATAAAAAAAACCTAGTATACATTTTATTTAGATACTAATACAGTATCAATATTTTTATTCACAGTATCGATTTGGACAATCAGACAGTTGACAGTTGCCAAAAAGTTCATAGGATTTATAATATTGATTCTAGATGTAATTAAAACTTCTGCGCTACGTAATTGGGGACTACGGATATTGCAAGCCTTTATTCTTGTTGTATTGTTAATCTGAACTTTTGTTCTATTCATGCACTAGTTGTAAACAAACGCCAGTTCCATTGTAATGAATAACAAACTGGCAAGTTTCTGAAACTGCAATTTAAAAGTAAAGACGGTTTGTTCCATTTTCGCAAACTGTTCTTATTTTAGCAACACCAATCTTACAGAAAACCGTCTTTACTTTTAAATGGAAATCAGTTTTACAATACTAGATTTAGTAGTTGTAGAATTCTTAGGGTGGGGCTCGTCTGTAGAAGTACTGCCACCATGCCTGAAAAGGTCTAAATATCTACAGGGTCTCAATCTCTCATCTCAAAGGGATAATCTTTACTGGTGTTTTGCTGCTTAAAGTCCTTAGGGACGCCTAAAGGGTTAGTCAATCACGCTAATTTGTAAAATTTGCACACCCTCACTTTTAGTAGGTATCAGCGCTTAGTTCATTCAGTAACCCACTTTGTAAGACAAAACCAATTAACTCTTAATTTAACGTATTTTTAAAGTAAAGATGCAGGCACATTTACAACCAAAAAATACAAACCTGCCAAGTGCGAGTTGGACTCGCGCACGAAGGGTTCCGCACCATTTATCTATACAAATAAATAAAATTGAAGTGTCTGTTTGTAATATTAAAATAACCGCTTTTTACTACATGAATAGGAATGTATATACGATACATATCCCAAAATAGCATCTTTTAAAATTTTTGTCTGTCTGTCTGTCTGAAATCCGGGTAATCTCTGGGACGGCTGGACCGATTTTGACGGAATTTTCACTGGCAGATAGCTGATGTAACAAGGAGTAACTTAGGCTAGTTTTTATTCCGAAAAAATAACGGGAACGGGAAAAAACTGCCACGCAGGCGAAACTATGAACGGCCGCTATTTTATGCCGTATTAACGCCATCTGTTGTCGACATCGAGTACTACTTCAGTTAAAATCATCAGTAAGTAAAAATGTTTACCGCCCAACGAAGTGGGCACGGGTCAGCTAGTCATACTATATATAATATTATAAAGAGGAAATCTTTGTTTGTTTGTTTGTATTGAATAGGCTCCGAAACTACTGAACCGATTTGAAAAATTCTTTCACCATTTGGAAGCTACATTATCCACGAGTAACATAGGCTACATTTTATTTTGGAAAAAAATAGAATAATTGGATTTTTCGGACACAAGGTGTAAAAAATTAACCAGAAAAGTTACTTATTTTGCGTACGCTGCCTAACCTATAAAAGATAGAACCATAAAATGTTTTAAATAATTGTATATCTTATAAATACCTACAAAAAAGTCCGCAACACACTATACCTATCTATGTCGAGTGAGGCACAACAACCATTTTTTTATTTAAAAATCTTGAATTTTTTTTGGACTACATTTAAACGCATTTATTTTACTCATACTATTAATCCTTATCAAAATAAATTATTTTATCACTAAGTACAGTTCATGTAGATAATATTTGGTCTGTGAATGATTAAAATTGGACGTTTGGTTTTGAAGTTATGGCGAAATTAAAATATTACGATTTCTGCTGCACGGCCCGTTGCGAAGTGAGCGTCACCAAGGTGTGGGTGCGCGTGCGGGATGGGAGTTTAGATCTTACCCGCGCGGCGCAGACGCGAGCGGTCGTGAGCGAAGTCTAAATTTTCGTGCGATTTTTTTTAGAAACTACACCTACGCAAAAGTTCTTCTCGGAGTTTTTGTAATATTAAAATAATCGCTTTTTACTACATGCATATGAATGTATATACGGCACATATACCAAAAAAGCATTTTTACAATTTTTGTCTGTCTGTCTGTCTGTGTGTTTCGGGTAATCTCTAGAACGGCTGGACCGATTTCGACGGGACTTTCACTGTCAGATAGCTAATGTAATAAGGAGTAACTTAGGCTACTTTTATTTTAGAAAAAATCGAAAATGTCCAAATAGGTACTGCCCAATATCGCGCGCAGCGTTTCACGCTCTAACCAGTAGTGGACCGATTTGGATTAAATTTGGAATAAATATAGATTGTAATCTGGAATAGGATATAGGCTATATATTATATAAGCTGTATAGTATTATAATTTATAGGGAATATTGGGAACGGGAAAAAATCTGCCATGCGGGCGAAACTGCGAGTGGCCGCTATATTATGCCGTATACCCTCTATTAACGCCATCTGTTGGCGACGCCGAGTACTATTTCAGTTATTTTATAATGACTACAATCATCAGTACTTATGTAATAGCGCCACCGTGCATTTTTATTTTTACATAGTACCTTTGTAAAAATGTTTACCGCCCAACGAAGTGGGCACGGGTCAGCTAGTCTATAATAAAAACGGCAAAAAAATCATATTTGTTGTATGAGAGCCCATTCAATATTTATTTTATTCTGTGTTTTAGTAGGTATTTGTTGATAAAGCGGCAGCACAAATACATCATGTGTGAAAATTTCAACTCGCCTAACTATCATGGCTCATGAAATATAGCCTAGCAACAGACGGACAGACAGACAGACCGCGGAGTCGTAGTAATAGAGCCTCGTGTTACCCTAAGGGTACGGAGTCTTAAAAAAACTAAACAATTTCTCTCAGAACTTAAAAAAAAACCCAAGGGATTTAATTTTCGTTGATTAATTTCTATCCTAGATCAAAGTCAAAAGGTCGAAATTCCATTAGACGAGAACATGTCAACCAAGCGTGTGTAGAGTGGTGTTATCCAATTAGACATATTTAATTACTAACCCTATTCCCCACACATTGAAAGTACGAATTAGGGAATTACGCTTCAGTGTTTGGATTAGTGACGTAAATTATTTAATTAGATTTAGTCAAAGAGTAATAATTCTATGAAGCGGGTGGATGTACGAGCCACAGAGGTAGTAGTTTATGCATAAAAAAAATATACTGGCTCAGCTCTGCCTTCTGTGCTGTAGGTTGCATAGTTTAGGATTGGATTTCGCTGTGTGAAATGTTCACAAATACTTATATATTCTACCCAACAGTTACATACCACTTCTAATCATACATTAAGACTCCATATAGTAGGAGTCTGGAGCCACTAGTATAGTCTGCACCAAAAGATAATTAGTATAATTACGGGTACTGTGACCAAGCAACACCAGCATGCCTGAGGTTAGTGGTCGAATATCAGGGTATCTTAGCACATCTTGGTTAGTGCATACCCTGCAAGGTTATGCTTCGTTTTAACTGATGGTAAAACATAGCATCAAGTGAGCCATCTCCTTGATATCTCTGCTAACGGAAACAGTGGCACTTGAATAAAATAATTTAAAATACTTTTCGCTATTTCCGATAAGTACCTATAATTTATCACCGTACAACATTTTGGTAATCTCTGTTTCGTGTTCTTCGTCGAACTTTTTACCATGCGCTGAGTAAAATTAGTTTCCCTACTACTAACTACCTTCTGACCACCCCTACACTTTTTGATTTTGACCGGATTAACAAAATAGGATCTTATAAAATTTATTAGACTTATATTAATTTAAGAAAGCAATTACTCTGGAGACAGCGCATTATTATGTAGTTATTGTGCCAACATGTCCTTTGGAACATCCCTCTGCGGATTACGCATTGTTCGATCTATCATTTTGTATGGTAATTTGATAAGCAGCGCCTACAGCAGATTTACGGTTTCTGTTGTGATTGAGCTTGTTAGGCAGAGGATTAACCAAATCCTAGCACAAAAAAATGTTTGCTGCGGAATTAAACAAAAACCAATTTTTAGTGGAAAAGCGTTGCATAACTATAAGGTCTCATAAACTATACATCTATACCTATTCTATGAATATTTGTCTACAAGCGCATTTCTCGTAACGAAATATCGTCGAATTAAAGTTTCGATTGTGTCAATCTCCTAATGGAATTCTTTGAGACTGGCATTTCAGACAAGCCTGATTTTAACAATCAAGTGCTTGTTTCAATCTCGTTTCAGCTCAAAAATCATATGAGAATTAGACCCCTGGCTGCTGACTGACTGTATACCTAGATAACACACAGCCTAAGCCGCTGCTCATAAAAATTTTAAACCGTTTGGGTATATTCGTCATAGGTTAATTCAGTTCATACAAGGTGCGTAGAGGGGTACTAAGAGATTCCCGAAATTTAACCCCCAAACCATTACAACAGGGGCTGAAATTTGTTTAAAAATAATTTCACGCGGACAAATTCGCGTGCGTTTTTGCTAGGGAGGTAAATTAATAAAGGTACTTATACGATAATACGACGAGGTAAATAAATAAAAGCTAATTTTATGCAGAGTTAGTTTTATGCGGTCAATAAAACTTATTTTGAAAGAACACGGCACAATAAAATCCTTCATGCATCGGACTAGTAACATAAACCTAGACACATTATAACGTTATACATTAAAAATATATATTTTCACGCTCGCAACATGAAAGTCGTTTCCAATTTGCTAGAGATTGCATTCGTAATTGCGTGGTGCACGCTATTTCCGTGTAAGCTCCAACGTCATCTGCGGTCGTGGATTGAAACCGTATGTTTGTATTTACCTGTTTATGTTTATACTGACATACCCATAGCAATGACCCGTAGACACATGACATTTCAAAAATATTTTTTTAAGCTCGTGCAACGGGCTATGGAAAGAGTTACGCTGGGAGTTTTAGCATAAGTTAAAATCAGAAATGAGAAGACCCGAAGATAAGGTCAACGACATAGCTTTCAGAATCGGCATAGCTCGTAGGACCGACAACCGCTGGGTAATAAAGGTTCTCGAATGGCGAATGATTTTATGAGGATCTCAAGAGGCGTGTCGATAGAGTCTACGTATTTGCTTCTCTTGGGATCGAGAAGAAAAACCTAGAAAGGTCCATGGGGTACCGAAGCTCACCGGGTTTTTAAAATTCTATATGGGCGGCTGGTCAAAGCGACGTGTAACCTGGTGAGTGAGTGTCTGGCTCAACGCTTCAGCATTGCTATTCAGTGTTTTGGGGGCGCGTTCGATTGGTCCGATTTGGATCAGTTGATAGTTAGCAACGGTCTGTAAATATCTCAACTGTTTTATATATAATATATGTCTTATACAAACCTATATTATAAATACCTATATTTGTCGTAATTTTCTTTGTTGATAGAAGTTTTATTAATTACCAAACTGAATATTTTTGTGTTTATCTTGTTCCCCTTTCTGTTATGAATATATGTAATTTTCAGAAACGAAACTGTTAGCTCTGTTTAAAAGTGGCTTTTAACGTGATTGCAGTTTTATTTTTCGGGAAGCGATACGACTGGCATTTTATTTTTAAAATACTTTTATACGGATTTAGTTACAATGACACGACGTTCGAAGCTATAGCTGCATTTTGTGAATTAATGGACCAACATGCATTTGAAAAAAAAAAACTAAACAGTTTTAAAAAAGTAATAACAGTAAAGTGGGCAGTTTCACGTCGGTACAGTCAATTCAGAAATGTACGATTAATATTTAGTTTTAATTTAATTTTTTTTGACACAACAGAGATTTTATTTCTCATTGTAAATTGGATAAAACATAAAAAAACGCTAGTTTTGATTCTTAAAATACCATCTAAAAACTAATCTAATTGATTCAGCTAAAACAAACCATTAATTCGTAGGTCATATTCATTTCGGGACGTGTCCTACGATGCAGTGCTTCACGTCCATAAACTTGAGACATACAGGTGTTAAAATTCATGTAGGTACCTCCAATTTTACCGGCACCAACACAGCATGTTACTAGCTTAGCGGTGCCACGCGGCCACGTGAAATATTTTACGTTGTCTTAACACGCTCATAGGAATTTATGGAATTCACCCTCACCCATACACAGTCACTGGTTAAAAACTACATTTTTAACTTTGTCCACACCAAGTTCGGTTTCGGTTTAAAAAACTTTATTTTCCACTAGCAGATCTGCTCACAACTTAGTCTGCGTTGTTTTTTGAATTTTTCATGCAAACTTTATCCCCTTTTTACATCCGCTCTAGGGATGACAGCTCAATGAAACCTATGCTAAGTTTTAAGTTGTACTATAAGCTAACTAATTCTGCAAACCACATTTGATGTGCGTGTACAAGCAATCGTACAAACGTACAAACATTTCTTTTTATTAGTCGATTTTGTTTTTTTAGATGTAGCAAGATTTTTTTTTTTTTTTTTTTTACATTCTATAGGTAAACGTTTGACCGCAATCTCACCTGATGTTAAGTGATGACGCAGTCTACGGTGTAGCACGTTTACCTAGAAGATACCTATTCACTCTTCTCTTGAAGACATCCAAATTATACGTGATTGGAAAAACAGACGACGGCAACGAGTTCCAATCCTTTGCTGTACGCATAATAAAAGTTGAGGCAAAGCGCTTGGTGCGGGTGGAAGGGGTGTCAACCATGAATGGGTGTCTCATCTCCGTACGTCTGGTGGTCCGATGATAGAACGGAGATGGGGGAATTAAGTTGTGGAGCTCCAAGGCACACTCACCGAAATGCATCCTGTAGAATACCGACAGACTGGCTACCTTGCTTTGACTTGGCTTTCAAATAAATGTTTTTCTACTTCTACAGTTTTAATTTAGTAGAGATAGATAGATTCAGACAAATTGTCACTTACATAAGAATAATCAAATAACAATGGTATAATGCTAATTTGGTGCGGATAGACAGGAATATTTCACAGCAATCGGTTATCAAGTTAGTGGCGAATTGCATTCGTAGTACAATGATAAAGGTACCTAGCTAAAATTTAAATAAACCGAAGCAACACAAATATCATTTATAACTCAGTTACTAAACTAAAGTATAACATCATAGCTAATAGTTAAAACTTAGTTACTATAGTTACATCCCACCGTCAGTAATACATTCCAATTACATGTTAGTATCGAGTACCTAATACATCTACCAATCAGCGTGGCCTTAATGGCATCTATTGATGTCACGAACATAACCAAGTTTATGTTATGTCTGTCGTCATGGTTGAATAGATAACTGTTTTGGTAAAATATAGATATTATTCAACCAGAAAATGAGATGGTGTCCAATCACGGACATCTTGAGTTTTAATAAAACTAATAATACTATGATATAATAAACTGTTTTAAAGAAAGAAAGAAAGCCGTCGTTGCTTTTAAAGAAATAGATGGCGTTTTTCTTCAAAACCCAAGGATTTTTTTTTTCTAAATCAGGATACCACTTAGGACACTACTTTCATTTTAATTGATTTCACTTGTGCTGAGACCTCAAGTAATGTTGGATGAAATACCACTAAAATTACACACCAGAACCTTAAATAACACTGGGAAAACAATTAGAATGCAAAAGCCATATCTTTGCAAAGATGACAGAAAACAAAATAAGTAGTAAGTGACAATGTCTTTTTGTGAATAAATTTCTTTAACCCCAAATCCAAAATCATTCTTCGTTGGCTGGATATTTACACAGCATACGCAGTTCATAATTAGTTAAAATTAGGTAGGCAGGTACGTATATTTACACAAACTCTACCTATATTTTATGTTGACCCATGTCACTTTTACTTGACTCGACAAATCTAGAAGGTATATTCTTAACTCAAAATATTGCCTGTCTAAACCCATTTAACACACATATCCCTTTGTGAGAATTGACAACTGGGCCTATCCTTTTCTAAGACGAAGATTGTACTATATTTACACAATGTATTTTTATCGAATAAAAATCCTCAAAGTAACTGACATTATACACCTTTTTTTACTTTTTTATGTAACTTGTTGATGGAAGAAGCAGATGGCTTACCTGATGTTGAGTAGTAACAATCACTTATAACCTCATTACCTCGCAAGTCACGCACACCAGGAACGTGCCCGGATATAAGGCTTATACAAGGTATTAAGTTTATGTGCCTATAATTTCACCGGCACCCACTCTTTAAGCCGGAACACAGAAACGCAGCTTGACGATAGAAAAATAATAAAGGCATGGTAGTAGTACTTCCCCGGCCCATCACACTAACATATTAAAAACACTCAAGAATATTCCCCTGTCAAAAACATTGTAAATAAATTATGTTATGCTTTGTAAAAAATTACAAAAGTACCTACACATTTAAAATACTGAGTAAATCTGATAGAATCGTCACAATCCAATATCCAGATCGGTATTGCAAACCTATGTGACAGTGATGTGACAGAGGTGCGACCGTGACAAAGTCCTGGATATAGTATAATTTTTAGTGAAGTGCGTAAACATAGTTATATAGATAAATAGAAAATACTTTAAGTAATGTGTAGTTTCAAAAATGTTCTTTCAACCACATCTGATTTATTTTTCATTAAAATTGTGTAATCTAAAGATATCTTCTAGGTTAGCATTGTACACTGTCAACCGCATCACCATTTAACATAAGGTAAGATTGTGGTGAAAGGGTTGCTTATAATTGGTAATAAAATACCTGCTCTGCGTCAAGGAATAAAACATGCTTGTGAAAAATTCAAGCCTCAGTTGCGTTGCCAGACGCATAAAATTATAAGGAACGTAGACAAAAGAATTAAATATGCACAAGTGTCGTAAACATACAAGGCACGTCACCTCCGCATGGATTTCATGAGTTCCAACCTCCTGCCACTAGTTCAGGTAGTAAATTATAATCATATGACATGCCACTACTACGGGTTAGAATAAATAAATACTGAAATAATATATTTGACGCCATTTTATGCTCAGCAAAGCTTGTGTACTTAATTTCTTTTATTTTCTAAATATATAAATATCGGTCGCGTATGGAATACGTGTAAATTATAGGTATTTACCAAATGTAAATCTCTGACCTGTCTCTGGATGTACCTCTGACTACCCCCGGTGCTAAAATATCTCAAGGGATATCTACTGTGCTTGGGGATTAAAGTTTTGATGTTACTTCTATTTTATTTTATATCTATACCAACTGACTGACTGACATTATAGACAACGCACAGCCTAAGTCACTTGTCATAGAGGCCTGAAATTTTTAGGGTATATTTTTAAATTTATTTTAAATAATTAGTTTAAATAGATTGTTTTAAATGTTTCAGAAAAAGAACCTTAATCAGAAACCAACCAAAAAGTTTTATTAGAATATATTATGAACTCAACCCATCATTTTTGAACTTGGAACATTGCTACTGACATTCTTTTGTTTTAGAAACAGATACAAGAAACCGTCAGCAACAAATAGGTTCTCCACAATATAATCCTTATAATCCAGTACACTAAAACGTTTGCTCACAGATAACATTCACGGGAACACCCCCATAAGCTGACAGCTAGATTAAACTTACACATCAAGGTTCGAACCCCATCATGAGTAAATGATTGCGATTACGGGTTATGCAGATATAAATAATTCCGCTGCTGGGTATAGATCTTCTATACACGGTTTCAAGGAGAACGGGTTTCTCCATATACCGACTTAAGCAATCTATCAATGGCGTGAGTCCATCGAGTGGAAGGGTCCTACACTTCGTTTTCCGGTTCATGGTCGCCATTCGAGAGCTTTTTTTCCCCAGTGATTGTTGATTCTGCAAACTATATGACCTGCCCATTACCATTTCAAGTTTCTGATTCTAAATGCTTTAGTTTAGTTTGAAATATATCAATGAATGTTCCAGTGTCATAGTACGAGATTTGGCTTTGTGTGAAAAAAATATACTTCTCTGCATGTACCCTTAGTTATAATTCTTCCCGCATCTTAAATATGGACTTTCAAGTTTCTAGTTGCGTCACATGGTACGGTATTTAGACGTTCTGTAAAATATAGAACCTATTTCATTTTACCGATACTCGTAAAAACTCGTTTGGCTTTATGTCCCGAAAATAAAACCTTACTAAATCTGTAGGTGAGTCTTGAAAAATTATAAAGAGTTTGTTTCATTTCATTACTTATGTTATGTATTATGAATCTAGGTTAATTGAGAAACATTGCGATCGATAGAACGTATTTGTTCAAGCAATCTTGAGGTCTCTCTTATTTGTTTTAAAAAGTTTGATCGTTAGAACTCTCGGAAACGGTGGCTCCCATTAAATAAATGGCAAAACGCTATTATGTGTTCAACTTTTTAATTACTTAGGAAGAAAGATTGGTGAGCAAATGGATAACATTAATTTAAGCTTGTTCCCCGACTTCACTGTAAGTAACTTGGCTTTTAAAACGAATGAGTGGTCATCTCGTTTTTCAGATTATGGTGGGGGTATCAAAGAAATCTCTTTTTTCATCTTGGTCAAAGATTATATTGATCTCTGCAAGCTCTTTAGATTTTGTGTTATATATGTAATAAGTTTTCGAATAAAATCAAGGATATGTTATGTGTTTGGTTTGTCTTTGATGTCTACTCAAAGGATTTGGTTTAGTCTCCTTGGTAGGTATATACTTTTTTTTCAAATGTTTGTGTATTTTTCGATTTTTGTTGTGAGGTAAGTAGTGTATTGTTAAGTTAGTCGATAACATGGTGAAAAAACATCGAGAAATGGAAAGATTAATACCCCGTTTTTTTTTTAAGTTTATTTTTTTTGGCAGTTTATTAAGAACTTTAATAATACAATACAAAGTATATTTTCATGATCCTTCATAGTATATTTCTTCATCATTTGCTTAATTAAACCATTTTCTGAAATTGAAAGAAGGTGGACTGTTTTGTATTCAAGTCGTATAGCTACATAACGCAATAACAATACCTAATTCGGGACAGGAAACCCCCAAGACGTTATTGTGACTGTATCCGGAAGTTAATTGCGTGTTTCTTGTCAGCTAGCATAGCCGTAGGATTGTGGGTGATTTAAGGGAGTCCTTTTGCGAATACCTATTAGGGACCTTTTCTTTGGACCAAAATAAGTGTTCATATTGACATGACAGTCTTTTACAACCTCACAAGAACCGGTACTACCTCAGCCTCCTATGTTGACTGCGATTCCCGAACACAAACAAATGAACATAGAATATGTTCTGCGTCTAAAAAAAGATACAGTTGCACTAGAATTTATACAATATGTAACTTTGCAAGTGTTGTCAGAGATGTTTGTTGACAGTTACGAGATTTATTCACACTTACTTTTTTGTTCGTTGTTGACGACCGATGTGGTGCGGCGGGCAAATGCCCGCCTGCGACGAAGCTGGTTGCGGGTTCGATTCCCGCCTTGAGATAAATGTTTGTACGATCTGCCAATATTTCTTCTGGGTGTTCTGGGATATTTTCTATGCATAATAAAAATATCTATGTATGTAATGTATTCGAAGTTTGTCTGCCAAAGATTGTCTGCAGTTCAAAGATTCTTATACCTATTGTTAGTACTTTTATTAGTTGAAATCCTTAATTAATGTAAGTTAAAGTGAGCTACCTAGCTTTCATGTACTTAAATGAGTACACTAAAAGCTTGGTTCGGTTTAATATCGCAAAGTTTTGCTTTACTTTGCAAGTCACAAACTAGAGGAGATAATTAAAACAAGTTGTTTGAGCATAATAAATGGTTTTAATAAAAAAGTTTTTGAATAATACATAAATGAGTCTAAAATTATTATGATTACTGTCGCAGCTTGATTAATGTTGAAATTATCAGTAATTTTATTAATATTATATAAGCTATATGCCGATGATTTATTACTGATAATTTCGTAGGTACTTACATTGATTTGCATGTAATTAAGATTAAACATTCAATGTATGAATCTGGGTATTATATTTACTATGCATAATGTGTTGTAAATATTATAATATAAAAACCACAAAGTCATTTCAAGTTTTTCTTTGAATTTCACCACTGAAACAAAAAATATGATTGTTTTGTTCAGAGCCGACCGACTTCAAAATATGCGTAATAAATCAGGTTATAATAGTTTAATCACGATAGTATTCATTAATATTTATTTTTGTCTAGCCCGTACATTGTACACAATGCACAAACTAGAGGTACGAACGAGAGGTAGTCTCTCTCCCGCCTTTCTCACAGAAAGAGTGATTGGAAAAGGTCTACAATAGTTTATCCTGGAAATTAATAGGGAGTCTATGTCCAGCATTGTTCGTATATAGTTGTATCTACATAGTAGTTTAATCGATATTGCATAGGCTTACCAAATCTCCAGGGTAGTGTAGAAGGCAGTTAATTATCGAAGTCTTGGAGACCCAGCGGTTGCTGAAACTTGAACGCCACTCTCGTCGGCTGCTGTGATTTTGGTACAATAGATGCTCGTCGGTTCGAAACTGGGACAGTCTCCTCAACCCTCGTTCCCGGCATTATAGAGAACCGCCTGCAATCAATACTCTTGTTTAGTTTAATTGGTATGAACTAGTGTGAAGGTAAACTTCATCAAACACTCATCGAAGCTTCGATCAAAACTTAATTAGTCAATGATACTGGGTTGAGCTTGATTGCTACCCACGACAAGTATTCAGCGACTCAAGAATTCCTGAGCGACTCGATGGCGAAGCGACGCAGGGGAAACCATTCATTTATTCGTGCTAGGTCCACTAAGTTATTAGTAGTTTGATTCCAAATGCATTTGGATTTTTATTACAAACCGATTTTTATACGATACGTTGTGGGTTCGATTTCCTCGTTGGGATAAATTTTATACGATATACAAATATTTATTCCGGGTGTTCTGGGTATTTTCTATGTAAGTATAATAAAAAATATCTATACGTAATGTACTGTATATCAGTCCTCTAGTACCCACAACACAAGTTCTGCTTAGTTTAGGGCTAGATGATGCTGTATTTTGTCCAACATTTTTATTATTATACTCTGCCTACTTAATACAATTTAAGTAGGACGTTATAATTAGGTAAATGAGTCATGCCTAGTTACAGAGATAGGCCAGGCCATACAAACTTCTACAAGGACCACTTAAAACTCGTAACTGCATTGAATTTAATACAGTATACGATAGTACGAGTACTACGATACTGTACCTAGAAGTAGGTACCTACTTTCCGCCTTAATTGCTTGTAACAGGCAAGTTTGCCAAGAGCCTCTCAAGCTCAAACTACATAATATGCATGCCTCATAACTAGATACAGATTTATTTTCATGCTTTTGACTCTCAATAAGTATGCAACGCGCGCGTCTCTTACCGCCTGAAGCCTTTTGAAGTTTAGTTGTAAAACTCATAATCTCGCCCTGACTTCATGTTGCTATACCCTATTCAGGGTCCATGTGATACCTACTTAAACACAAGAACAATGTTTGTATCCAAGCCAAATCATGAGAAAGCAATAAATGTATTGGGTTTTGAGTACCTAAGGGCTTGAGTATCTGGAATTCTATTTTAGTACACCTCTACTCACAAAGACAAATATACCCTGGATTTCAAGTCTCTACTACCTGTGGTCTTTATTAGGACAAAGATTCTTATAATTGGTAAAGATTATATCTATCATTTTTTCACCACTACACAGGAATAAAATGGTTGCCCTATTTATGCCATTTATGCCATTTTTTCAAAAATCATCTTTATATTCTAAAAAATATATATTCTGAAAAAAAAAACCTAAAGTTTGCACAAAAACCATTGACAGAAAAAAAAAATCTTATATGACAATCGTTCTTAATTTAACATTTCTGCCAACAAAGTAAAGACACTAAACAACATAGCAGTGTGCCTATTTCTACAGCCAAGCTTGCTGTGTTCCAGTTTGAAGGGTGTGGGAGCCGGTGAAATTACAGGCACATGAGGCTTAACGCCTGTATGCCTCAGGTTGATGAATGCAGATCCATAACGATAGTGACTTACGAGGTAATACTTTGTTATAGGTAATAGTAATCACTTAACATAAGGTGGGCTATCTGCTTGTGCCATAAAAAAAGTTATAAGTACATCATTCCTACTGTAAGGTTAGTATCACCACCTATGCACGTTTGAAATACTTACCCGGAACCACTACTCACGTTATGCGACGAAGTATTATTTCTAAAGTACTGAAGCATGCAACAATGTGTAGATTCCAACTGAACGCTCTAGTGGAACTGAAACTGTTTTAAATGCCCTCATCAAGATTGAGTATCAGTTCTAGATTTTAATGAGTCCAACTGCGCAAGTGAACTTGAAGCCACTGAACCTAGAGACGGTACTAGCTTGAACTCTGAATATGAATATAATTTTAACGAATATGAAATGAAATGAAATTTATTTGAAAATAACATACATGACTATTAATTGGTTTTTCATTGGAATATATCTAGAATTTTTAAATAAATCGGAACTATTTCTTCTCTTGCAATCTGACACTGCTATTGTATATACTTTTTTATTTATATAAAACCTGTAGATATGTTTTTACCTAGGTTTGAGCCTGCAGGTTCATGACTAAAACAGACTTAGGGCTAGTCTAAGGTCTTACCTTGATGCTGGTATAACAGACATCCTCCTGAAGAGATGCTCAGCAGCCGCTCGCAGGTCATCGTCCTGCATCAGGCTGACCATGGCTCGCTCACGTTGTTCAAGAGGAGCTTCTGCCGCTGCCACTTCACCTTCCATTGATACATTCACGCACTGTACAACGAACAACTCCTTAAATTTTTTTGGCTTATGAAAAAGACGTTTTGTGGTAGGTCCAAGATTTTTGTAAGGTACTAGCAAAACAAAATTCTTCGGTCAACTTTTGATGTAACATGCATCTGTTGGTGGTACTTACAGACATACAAACTACGCGATCGTTTTCTTCTTTTTGTTAGTAGAAAAATAATATTTAGGTGTTGAACTTCTGATGAACAACAACTATTTGTAAAAAGAAAACGGTTTGAATTCGCTTATTACTTTTACCTACTATGTTAGCCACAGTATACCTACATAAATGTTATGTGAGCACCAAGTGTTTTTCAAAGCAATGCATCGCAAAAATATAAAAATTTCAATGAAAATATAAAAATTCCACACGATAGAGGCGTTTGTTCAGAGGTCGTGTAAAAATAAAAATAAGGAACTAAATGAATTCAACAAAAAGAAACATTCTGCTCGCGCGGTGTTTCGAATATTCAGTATGCAGATTGCAGAAAAACACATTTTGTTTATATTGTTTGTAAAGAAAATAACGTAAAATTTTCATAATTAAAAGTATTTTAGTCCAGATTGTTTTTGTAATATTTTATATATATATACTTAGTACAACCGAGTTTCTAATGCTTGCTTCGTATGCCTAAATAGTAGCTTATTACTTATTTCTTACAGTTAATTCTCTATTACTTCACACAGATTTTAATGTTGGGATAATCGTGTTCCGATAGTGTTATACATATCTTATGATATTGTAATGACCATAGATATTTAGTAAGTGCGGATTTCTGATGTTTGCTTTGAAATACTCAATAGTAAAAAAACAGGTCTTTGCATCTGTTGTAGATGATTTATACCGCGTCAGGTGCGATTTTCAATCGTGCTTCTGTTTACGGGACGCTGTAGAACCCAACACCTACTCCATCCTCACAGTAAAGTCTATTCCATGGGAAATACATGGTCAATACGTGCGGTGTTTTAACACCGCACGTATTGACCACATTGTGGTTTACCACAGGTTTCCCTTATCTTCGATGTTTTCCTTCACTGTATGAGCGCACTGGCATGCCCACATATTTTTTTCAAATAGAAAAATCCATCCGCATGATCGGTTTGAACCCACGACCTAAGGATTAAAAGGCCCGATCGTCACCATCACGGTCCTTTTGTTATAGGTTACAAAAAGATAAGTCAATTATTTAAACTATACTATAGTGAATCTACAGTAAGTTTATGCTGGGATCGTGGCACCTGCCAGAAACTTATCGTTAGTTCTCCGAACAATTGAACCAAACTACATTGATAACTTCAAGTCTAATTTGAACTTCCCCGTTACTTGGACTGATGAACGGAAGCTGAGAATTGATTACAGAAATCTGTGCAGTGAGTTGTGAAATTAAGGTGTAAAAAGATATAATGAGGAAATTCAAACAAGAACCAAGGTCACCTAGATATCTCGCAAAATTAACAAGCTTAAGTGACAATGAAATTTGACATTATTTTGATTGGTAAATACGAGCATCATATATTTCTAGTAAAACGCGTGCGAATTCGTCCGCGAGAAGTTATTTTCATGCTGTTTCCGTTTATAGGTTGAGTTCAAGGAATGATTTTCATAGTACAACTCTACGCACCAAGATGAAAGGCTACTGAAATATATACTAATGCGTATTGACAAATTGACACAGGATTATTTTAAGCAATATTTAAATTGAATCAACGTTTTTCAGTGTGTGGGTAAGTTTTAAAACTACATGTGATCAACGTAACGTACCGTCTCAAAGAATGCTGCGACGTCGTAATACTCAAAAGAACGAGCTAAGGCTTGCCCTTCAAGTAGGACAACTCGTGCTTCAGGCCGGTTATTCTGCAGCAGGTGACAGCGAGCGAGCAGGAAACACGCGTTTATCATCCATCCTGGGTGGTTGGACTTACGGGCCTCTGTAAGTATTATCTAATATATTTATCTTCTAATTTTGTAAGATTATTTTGTACACACATCACGCAAAATTATTAAAATTCATGTTGATGGGTCAGTTAGTATAAAAATATATTTTTACGATTTGCTGATGGAACAGGAAAATAACCCACCTGATGTAAATTGTAGCCACTTCACATCAAGTGGGTTATTTTCTTCAATACATCAACAATAAAACATTGCCTCGCAAGCCACGTTCGTTAGTAACAAGTCCGATGACGGCTCTGCGTCTATTAAGCTTAGGTATACAGCTCATTATTCGATTACAGGTCTCATGTGCTTGTAATATCACCGGCACCTACACCCTTGAAACTAAAACTTAGCAAACTAC
Source organism: Electrophaes corylata (assembly GCA_947095575.1). NCBI lineage: Eukaryota > Metazoa > Arthropoda > Insecta > Lepidoptera > Geometridae > Electrophaes > Electrophaes corylata. The sequence goes on along the minus strand of OX352711.1, from coordinate 6,635,573 downwards.
TTGGCGGCAGTAAAGCAGTAGTACTTGCCCAGACGAGACCCTAACTAAAAGCTTTTCTTCTACTATTATATCGGTCAAACTACTCATATTGTATCGATCGCTAACTCGAAAAGTTCGTTTAATTTTAAACATCATGTAGTAAAACCACTCTCCAAAACTTGGGAGATACTTTGACCCACAAATATGAACAAATCGCTTAAAGTTTTGGTTACATAGAAATAGTTGTTAATACTGATGGCCACTTTATATAATATTGTTTGTAAACTAATAACACTGAAAGCATAAAAGAAGTTACACATTTCCGTCTTCAATTTTGAAATGCGAGTCAATCAATGAAACAAAATAATACAAAGAAATGAATGTAATGTTCATTGCTTGGTACCAACTCAAAACTTGGTACAAAATTAGTGCATAATATTTGAACACTATCTTACAAGTAATGGTTAAGTTAGTTTATGGTTGTGAGTTCATATGAGTTAGTGTCGTACTCTGAAAGCGAAGTTTTCAGCCATAAAGTTGCCCGTCAAGATGAAACCACTGTTTTATAGACATTATTTGACGACCGATGTGGCGCGGCGGGTGAATGTCCACCTGCGACGCAGGAGGTTGCGAGTTCGATTCCCGCCCTTATTATTAACCCCAGCATTATTCTTATTATTTATATCAAAGGCCTACCAATTATTTGAGGTTCCCTCTGAAGCAAAGAAATTTGCAGGTTATAACTATCTAGCGGTCCCAGATCAATATTCACCACAGCACTAATGTTATACAAGATACCTTAGCCAAGCCACCGTAGCTTTGTAGCACTGCTACGCTGTTGTAGCACCTTGCTACGCTGCTGAAGCTCCAGTGATATGTCAGGGTATCAAACGAAATTAATTTATTAATTGAGTAAATTTTGTTTTCTTTACAATGTTTTAGATTCTCTGCTACCTTTTTATGTTTTTGCCTCAATCGGAGTCTAACGTGGCCAAGTCTATTGCAACATTGTTGAAAGGTCGGCATAGCATAGCAAGTGTCGATATGTTTTTAGGGTTTTAAAGTTTTGCAAGTATTCTTCCGATAGTTTTGCCATTAGGTTCATTTTGGTTACTTATTGTGAGGTTTTAAAAATATTTTTAATAATACAAAGATTTGGTTGAAAACTTTGCAGTAGTCATTTTGTTACAGTCAAGTGATTTTTTTATAATTACGCAAACATTTCAAAAAATTGTGTAAAAAATTAAATTTATAGTTCCAAAATGACGATAATTGGGATCTGAATTTCAACATATTCGAAGTCTAAAAATATATTGTACTTAAAAATAATAAAGATAAAGTAAATAATGTATTTGTTATAAAAGTGATCACAAAAGTCTTTTTACTTGGTTTGTTCGTGATCTGAAATTTCAATACGACTTCAGATAGTTCATTCAAAAACGGTCGAACTGTAACTGTGTACCTAAATACCCAAATAAAATTACGTATGCCTCATCACACAACAAGTCAATATCATTTACAGCTACCCTTTCAAATAACGCCCTAACACGCTTCACTGAATTTTTATCGGGTACCAAGATCGATGTATCTTATTATACGGCTAAAAGCATTACTTTTCTTCCCTGGTAGGTGCGTAATTCATTCGCACGGGTGCTTGCTAAGAGCTGGTAGCCTTAAAATCACTTTATTGTGGCATCGAGCGTGGCCTACGAGGCAATGCTCTGTTGTAATTACCATCAGGTGAGGCTGTGCTTGTGCTACCAGCAAGTTGTATAGTATCAACTACCTTGGGTTAATACGTATTGATTTTTTTTTAGTTTTACTCTCATTTATTTACTTGTTCGCACCGATTTAATGTATGTCCTGACAAGATTGATAGGATCGTGGAAATTCGGTGAATGGAAAATCTTCAAAATCGTAATTACTAAAAACGTGTCGGTCTCACTCACACGTTTTATTCAGTAGTACTCTTGTTGAGTAGTGGTCTAATCCACGCTGTTGATGACAATGATGATATATTTAGTTGTCAAGAAAAGTGTCTGGTTAATAAACGGTTTTTCTTTCTTTCTTTGCCTAAATTAATTAATTCCCTGCTAGAGAACCTGGTACCCGTATAAAAATATAGTGACGATAAAACGTATGCATATTAGTCAAATCACAAAATAATAATAAATACACAAAATAAACAAAATAATAATATGATTAATATATAATTTAATCGACGACCGATTGGCGCGGCGGGCGAATGTCCGCCTGCAACGCAGAGGTTGCGGGTTCGATTCCCGCCTTGGGATAAATGTTTGTACGATCTGCAAATATTTATTCCGGGTGTTCTAGGTATTTTCTATGTATAATAAAAAATATCTATATATGTAATATAATATTGTATTAAGTATATCGGTCATATAGTACCCATAACACAAGCTCTGCTTAGCTTGGGGCTAGATGATGCTGTGTGGATCGTCCGGCATTATTTATTTATTTATTTATAATTACACAAAATAATAATATAATAAATTTTTCTATCACAAAAAATGTTTTGTGATACTAAAATCCATTGGTGCACGACTGGTTCCAACCCATGACCTAAGGGTCAGAAGGGGTTACTCCTACAAAACTACCGGTATTTTTCACCGTAGTAAATCAGTTATTTTTATAATCACGAGCTCTCAGCCCACCCGTTCCTCGCGTCACGCATCAGTCGTCCCGCGATTTACGACGTACAGTTCAAGTCACACGTTCGGTTGGCACATTAAATTCCGTAGAACTAGGTCTTGGTGGCACGTTTAGCAAACTTTATTGAACGTAAAATACAGTTTGCTTTCGAGCTCGAATAAATATGCAATTTTGCATGTCAATGGGCATGGAAATGTAATGTCATATCAAATCGTGTGGTTACTAAAAATACTTTTATGTGCAGAATATAACATGCAATAGTGGTTTGTAACGTTGTTTGTCGTACTGCAAAGTTTTTTCTATAAATAATAAATAAATTATTATTATTGCATCTCACATGCACTTAAAGCTAAAGTGACGTTTTTGTTTTAAACCTTGTAATGCACGAAGCATTACAGGGTAGACACTTAGATGAATTTACTTTTGGCCAATAGAAATACTATTGGTAGAAAATAATAGTGATTTTGCCTATGTACTTTACTTTCGAGTAATGCGTCAGGCCACGACACAAATGGCTTAAAGCAGAGCTCTAAGTGAATTTATTTCTGCTATTTCTGCCACCAACAAGCTTGTTGTGTTCCGGGTAAAAGGTGTGGGCGCCGATAAAATTACTGGCACATGAGGATTAATACCCATATGCCTCATGTATTAATATAGAGTGCATCATAGGGCACTTTCCTAACAAACGTGACCTTTGAGGAAATGCATTGTTATAAGAGATGCGATGGTAGCTATACTTATTGTTAGGTGAGCTGACTGTTGTTTCATTATTTGATTTACATACCAGCCTGGCATTTGAAAGCAAAATAGCGAGCTTTCAAAGACTTCTTGGTGTCGATGTACAAACGAGCGAGTTCGTGTAGTAGGTAGGAACGTTCGGCGGCACGTGTAGTTGATGTTAAACTCCGCTCCAAAGTGCGAAGACGGTCTCTGAAACGTACATTTTATTGCATAAATGCATGTAGACCATCTGTATAATAACATTTAAATATAGGTCTGTTTCCATAAAATATATCTACGAGTATATGTAGTGCAGACGCTTTCAATAAAATGTATACAAGTTTTTATCACAAACGCCTGGTAGATTCACCGCAGACGTAAGTAGTTATATTGTCATATACAGCCGCAATAACATGCGATAAATACTCATGTTAAGAAAAACTATTGCGGTGTTGTCAATTCCTTACATTTCGGACTATTCTGGGCTATAAAATCATTTATTTGCATAGCAGTTACAAATATTCAATTTCGCGTTGGTCTCTTTTCATTAATGCGCCATATTTCTACATCTTTTCTTCTCTATGGCACCTGTCCGTCATTCCACAGACAATTTTTTTAATGTATTTTTAAATAGTTTCAAGTCAAGTCAGTAAAATTCTGTCAAGTTGGGCTGTCATTGGAATAATTATAGAATTAGGACTAAAGTGTCATTGGTATGGAATAAAAAGATGGTGTTTCATTTGTATCTTTGGAAGCACCATAGTTTTTTTAATTTTAATTGTTTTTGGTACTGATGTGTAATTTTGGTGGTGTTTTATATATAACTAGCTGACCCGTGCCCACTTCGTTGGGCGGTAAACATTTTTACAAAGGTACTATGTAAAAATAAAGATGGACGGTGGCGCTAGTACATAAGTACTGATGATTGTAGTCATTATAAAATATCTGAAGTAGTACTCGGCGTCGCCAACAGATTGCATTAATAGAGGGATACGGCATAAAATAGCGGCCACTCACAGTTACGCCCGCGTGGCAGATTTTTCCCGTTCCCGTAATTTTTTCGGGATAAAAAGCCTATGCGCTATTCCAGATTACAATCTATATTTATTCCAAATTTCATCCAAATCGGTCCACTGGTTAGAGCGTGAAAGGCTGCGCGCGATATTGGGCAGTACCTACTTGGACATTTTCGATTTTTTCTAAAATAAAAGTAGCCTAAGTTACTCCTTATTACATCAGCTATCTGCCAGTGAAAGTCCCGTCGAAATCGGTCCAGCCGTTCCAGAGTTTACCCGGAACAAACAGACAGACAGACAGACAAAAATTGTAAAAATGCTATTTTGGTATATGTATCGTATATACATTCATATGCATGTAGTAAAAAGCGGTTATTTTAATATTACAAACAGACAATTCAATTTTATTTATTTCTATAGATGAAATAAACATTTTTATCTCTTTCAACCAGCTGCAGGGGTTGTTTTTTTGAAATCATGAAAAACTTGCGTAACAATATCGTATTTTGAGTGTCCGAACCAAGATTGAAAGAAACCAAGGTATATAAGGTACAGATTTTTCATATAGGTACGTATGTAAATGTTGACACCCGACCTTCCGTTGTTCGTAAGGGTTGTTTTAAAAAATGTTGAGCGTTGTTATTACTATTTTTGTATATTAAGAAGCCAAACTGAGTTTGAAGCAAATCACACCATGCATTATAATTTTTCCATACAAACTTTAACGCCTTATCGCACCCATCATAAGGGTAGTTTATGAGTCCTTCCCAACGCGTGTTGGTAATGTACAGCCATGGAAAACACGACCTGGGAATTGGTGACCATTGCTCTGATTGTCGAACCAAAGCTCATGCTTCGTTAAGACGCAACTAAAGAGTCAAGATGTACCTTAGTATAGGTAGATCATGCAGTTTTATTTCTGGCACTTCGGCGGCTGCTGCCGCAGCACGCTTGCTCTGCTCGCTCGCCTCGCGCGTTTTTTTTATGTTCTAACCTAACCTGACCTATCCGAGTCGGATCCGTCCTAGAAAGCGAGTGCAAAGACGCAACTAAAGAGTCAAGTTGTACCTTAGTATAGGTAGATCATGGAAATTTATTTCTGGCGCTTCGGCGGCTGCTACCACAGCACGCTCGCTCCGCTCGCTCGCCTCGCGCGTTTTTTTTATATTCTAACCTAACCTAACCTATCCGAGTCGGATCCGCCCTAGAAAGCGAGTACAAAAGACGCAACTAAAGAGTCTAGTTGTACCTTAGTATAGGTAGATCATGCAGTTTCATTTCTGGCGTTATGGCGGTTACTGCCGCAGCACGCTCGCTCCGCTCGCTCGCCTTGCACGTTTTTTCTATGTTCTAACCTAACCTATCCGAGTCGGATCCGCCCTAGAAAGCGAGTGCAAAAGACGCAACTAAAGAGTCTAGTTGTACGTTAGTATTAGTAGTTCATGCAGTTTTATTTCTGGCGCTTCGGCGGCTGCTGCCACAGCTCGCTCGCTCCACTCGCTCGCCTCGCGCGTTTTTTTTATGTTCTAACCTAACCTAACCTATCCGAGTCGGATCCGCCCTAGAAAGCGAGTGCAAAGACGCAACTAAAGAGTCAAGTTGTATCTTAGTATAGGTACATCCTGCAGTTTTATTTCTGGCGTTTCGGCGGCTGCTGCCATAGCACGCTCGCCTCGTGCGTTTTTTTTATGTTCTAACCTAACCTAACCTATCCAAGTCGGATCCGCCCTAGAAAGCGAGTGCAAAACACGCAACTAAAGAGTCAAGTTGTACCTTAGTATAGGTAGATCATGCAGCTTTATTTCTGGCGCTTCGGCGGCTGCTACCGCAGCACGCTCGCTCCGCTCGCTCGCCTCGCGCGTGTTTTTTATGTTCTAACCTAACCTAACCTATCCGAGTCGGATCCGCCCTAGAAAGCGAGTGCAAAGACGCAACTAAAGAGTCAAGTTGTATCTTAGTATAGGTAGATCCTGGAGTTTTATTTCTGGCGCTTCGGCGGCTGCTGCCGCAGCACGCTCGCTCCGCTCGCTCGCCTCGCGCGTTTTTTTTATGTTTTAACCTAACCTAACCTATCCGAGTCGGATCCGCCCTAGAAAGCGAGTGCAAAAGACGCAACTAAAGAGTCTACTTGTACCTTAGTAAAGGTAGATCATGCAGTTTTATTTCTGGCGGTTTGGTCTCCGCTCGCTCGCCTCGTGCGTGTTTTTTATGTTCTAACCTTGTAATGTATACGCACCTACCTAACCTATCCGAGTCGGATCCGCCCTAGAAAGCGAGTGCAAACGGAGCATAGGTTTTGGCATCCAATTCTAAGCTTGTGTTTTCCAAGAGTGTAGAAAATTTGGTATGACCTGGAAAGCACAACCATGAAATACACGACCATGGAATTGTATGCAAGAAAGTAAACCAATTCCTGGCTGTGTTTTCCATGGTTGTGTGTTCCATGATTAAGTTTGAAGCTAATCGCAATAAGCAATATGATTTTTTCATACAAACTTTGACGTCTCACATCACAACCTTCATAAGGGCAATTAAAAAAAATTCATAATGCCTTTTAAAATAACATGTAAAATTTATCCTAAATTTAATTTCAATACGATCGCTAAATATGCATACAAACGTTTACACCCTTTTTCAACCCCTTGGGTGCAAATTTCCGTAATTAGTTTATTAGTAAACACCTAAACCTTTCAAAGAATGCCTAAGCCAAATGTTTATAAGTTGGCGTAATTTATGAAATTAATATATTAATACCTTTGAACCAGCTGTAGGGGTTGTTTTTTAAAATCATTCAAAACTTTTATAATAATAACGTATTTTAAGTGTCCGAACTAAGGTTGAAGTAAATCAAACCACACATACAAATTTTTCCATATAAATGTTGAAGCCCCTTTTCATAAGGGTGGTCATGAAAAATTTTAAACGTAGTCATTATTATATTTGTATTTTAAGAAGCCAAACTGAGTTTGAAGGAAATCGCACCACTCACTATGATTTTTCCATACAAACTTTGGTATCCCATCACACCCCTAATGAGGGTAGTTAAAAAAAAACAATAATGCATTTTTGAAACCTTGACATTAGCAACATTTATCCAAAGTTTCATTTCAATGTGACCACTAAATACGATTCTGCATACAAACGTTTACGCCCATTTTCAACTCCCTAGAGTGCGAATTTTCAAAAATCGTTTCTTAGTAAGCACTTAAGCTTTTTAAAGAGTGCCTACGCCAAATGTTTTTAAGTTGGCATAATTTTATTTTGTACGAAATTATTGGTGTAGGGGTAGCTGTAGGGGTTGTTTTTTAAAACCATGAAATACTCGTTTAGTAATATCGTATTTTAAGTGTCCGAACAAAGATTGAAGTAAATCAAGCCAAGCATACAAATTTTTCCATATAAATGTTGACACCCGACCTCCTCTTTTTGTAAGGGTAGTTTCGAAAAATTTTGAATGTAGTCATGATTATTTTTGTATTTTAAGAAGCTAAACTGAGTTTGAAGATAATCGCAACGCGCATTACGATTTTTCCATACAAACTTTAACACCCCATCGCACCCCTTATAAGGGTTGTTTAAAAAAAAACAATGATACATTTTATAAGCCTTGCTATTAGTAACATTTATCCAAACTTTCATTTCAATACGACCACTATGTATGATTTTGCATACAAACGTTTTCACCCCTTTTCAACCCCTTAGGGTGCGAATTTTCAAAAATCGTTTCTTAGTAATCACTCAATCCTTTTAAAGAGTGCTTACACCAAATGTTTTTTAAGTTGGCATAATTTTTTTTTGTACGAAATTATTGGGGTAGGGGTAGTTGTAGGGGTTGTTTTTTAAAACCATGAAAAATTTGTATAGTAATATCGTATTTTAAGTGTCCAAACAAAGATTTAAGTAAATCAAGCCAAGCATACAGATTTTTCCATATAAATGTTGACACCCGACCTCCCCTTTTCGTAAGGGTAGTTTTGAAAAATTTTGAATGTAGTCATTAATATTTTGGTATTTTAAGAAGCCAAACTGAGTTTGAAGCAAATCGTAACACGCATTACAATTTTTCCATACAAACTTTAACACCCCATCGCACCCCTTATAAGGGTTGTTTAAAAAAAAACAATGATGCATTTTATTAACCTTGCCATAAGTAACATTTATCCAAAGTTTCATTTCAATACGACCACTGAATACGATTTTGCATACAAACGTTTTCACCCCTTTTCAACCCCTTAGGGTGCGAATTTTCAAAAATCGGTTCTTAGTGAGCGTCTACACCCTCTAAAGAATCCTTGTGCCAAATTTCAGACTTCTAAGCCTTGTAGTTTCGGAGGAATCGTGATGAGTCAGTGAGTGAATGGACTTCTCTTTTATATAATAGATTACTTGAGGTCTTAGCACAAGTATGAATAGTTGAAATGAAAGTGTGATATTGTTTTACCCCACTTGTGGTATAATATCAGTTCTAATACTTTGTTAGGCCATTGATATTATCAATTTGATACCTACTAAGTTTATTTGACCTTTAACAATTCTGAAAATTTAGGCCTTTGGTTTCCATTGCAAGAATAACAATAACATAAAGGAATAGAACCAATTAGTTTTAAATCATTCAGTTTGTCTTGTCAATTTTGATAACTTAGAACTGAATAGATAAAATATTTTGATAGGAAAATCTCTACAACACTATCATTTTAATTTTGTGATTTTCAGATGTGATTTTTTTACAGACAAATTCAGATAAACATAGAATTATTTGCTGGAAAAATAAAAATACTTATAAGCAAAATGATGAAAGCTAAAGAAAATAATAAATACGGATTGTATAAAATTTTTTAATTTATAAAATTTAATTTTAATTAACAAGAAATGAAGAAACTTATGAATCTTTTATTTCTGAGTATTAATTATTTTGAATCAAATATATGTTAAAGCTTTTTAAAACCCAAAAACATTATCTAGGCTGATCCAAACAGTGCCGTAATAGTTATTGTGATCTTATTAGCAAAATCTACAGCGAAAAAGTCACTGAATTATGAATACATACTTATCTTCCTTGGCTGCCCTGCTAAACCTATCGAGGTAGTTTATTTTCCAGCATAACGTTTAAGTCTAAGTACCTATGTAAATAGGTACTTCATTTGATAATAGAGATCATACTTAGCATCTCTAGGCGGTGCCGGGGGCCTGACACGGAGAACGGAGTCCCGACTTGGTTCTCGCGATAATGCCATACCAAGAAGAATAAAAGCTCGCTTCTCTCGGTCCGACTCACTCATACTATCACGAACACGTTTCTGTAAATAAAATGATATGATATAGCTTAACATGAAGCTTATCAACATTAGAAGCCTGAATTTCAAACAGATTTTTTGTCTGAAACTGAGAGTTCCAAACTTTTACTTATGCCATCTGATGACATTTTGTGTATCTTTTTTCTGAACTACAATCGTTACTTTTAGGTTGCTCTTATGTTAGGTTCCAATATTTTACGCGTCGTTTATTTAGAATTGTTGCTTGTCAGATAAGCCCATAGAATAAGGATTAACTTTAATCCTTATTCTATGGATAAGCCTTCATCTCACTAGCTAATGTTACGACCACAGTGTAAACTGTGGTCGTGTGAGGTAAGAGCTTATCTGACAGGCAATATCCTGTAGCTACACACAAATGCTCGAGCATATTGGAACCACGCATATAAAATATATTGTCATGGGTAACACAACTGCCTCATTAAGAAGTTAAAATAGTAATAGGTAAAACAGTAGTACAAACTAGCAAATTAGCAAAATAGCAAATCGCGTGCGACATCGCTCACGTCAATAACCATTTCGAGAATTCCTTTCTGAATACACCTCTTCGCATCAAAGCGAATATACCCTAAAAAATTCAAATCTCTACGACAGTCAGCCTTGGCAAAGATTATAATTGGTATAGATTGGTCGATTGAATATACGTCATACTCGTGACGTCACGTGAAATCCCAGCCCAAATACGAACCGAGGAAAAACCTTACCTCTGCATCTCTGTCGCATAAGTACGTGTCTTGAAATAAATTTTATCTACGAGTACATGCCAAATGCGGACTAAGCGGAACAGATTACTCTTAATAGCTAGCCTGCTGCATGCATTTAGTATTAGTTTGGTTACACAAATTAGAAAATCGGAAATTCCGCAGTGAAATTCGTTGAAAGCTTTTTGCCGGATCACCGGTTCGGAAACGAAAAAGAACGTGCAAGTTGAGTAACACCTAGAAAATAGTTCCTGCCGGTTAAAAGTTTGGAAACTCGTACTGAGCGTAACAGAAACTCTCTGGCAGGAATTTTTAAATATACGAAATACAAGTACTAAACTGGAAGTAAAACGAAGAGTTTTATTAGTCCAGGCTGTCTAAAGATCTTGAATGTGTTTATAATTTAAGGCTCATAAGTTTTAAGTAAGATTTTTGATTTTTACTAAGAAATAAAATGAAAAACAATTTGAAAACCCGTGAGCTCCGTGGGCGCTTTGTCTTTCTTATCCCGCATAGTGAGTCCTGCAGAACAGCCATGTCCTTCCTTCTTATAACTCTCCTTTACTCTCGCAGTCATTATGCCAACTCTTTTACTGTACACGCGGTCAAGCTTTGGAACACTCTTCAAACGCGCAACAATTTGGACGGTGGACCGCTACCATTTACATCTTAGCCACTGGCATTTACATCTTAGTAATTCTATGCTTCAAAACGCATGTTAAGCGTCCCAACTTTAGCGATGAAGATCCTAGAGTGGCCTAAAAATCATGGCACCTGAGACAGCCACTACCCCTTGAACAAACGCGTTTACAACATTGTAGCCACAGACAGCGCACTTTGCAGAGAAGATCAAGCTACTCTCCGAAGGAAAATAAGCTGCCCACGTAGTCCTGGAATGCAATGAGGTAGCGAATCAACGTAAAGATATCCTAGGAAACTCCAAGTCGCTATTTCAAGCCTGCGAAGCCCCCAGGAAGCTTTTGTGCTTTCGGGGGGAATTAGGCTGACTGCAAGTGTAGCCAGAACTCTCTCGCGCATAATGGACCACCCATTATCTGGTGTACTAGATACTGGACACTGGAGTTCTGGCTACATTAGAGTCTAAATGTGGATATAGGAGCCCAATACAAGATACAAGGCAGTCACTTACTTATAATATTAAAACTGGAATCAGCTTAACGTGGCTTGCGAAACTTGAAAGAGTTGAGAGAGCATAGCGAAAATAAATTTGACATTTGGGCCGTTAACGTATCGTACCAACACTCAACACGCTACGCTTACGCCTCAAATGCCAAATTGGTTTGTACTTGAACCTGAGACAAAATATCACACATACCACCAGTGCTACGCTACGCTTTGAAACCCTATAAGTCTTTAAGAAGCTACTAACTAATAGTTTTTACTCAAAGTCACCAAAGACCAAGCTCTACTGTAATTTAAGAAGCCAGTTTGTAACTTTCAATTAGCTACTAATTGTTTTAACAAACCTGGTCCAAGAAAGTCTCGGCCACTATATCGTATAATTGCTGCAAGAACTTTTCCTTTCCAGGAAGTAGATTGGCTGGCTTTCTCGTTATCTGTTCGATGCCGAATTCGATTGTCTCCAAGCATTTAGCTGTATCTCTTCCTTTGAATGCCGCTTGTGCATTGCTGTTGGGTTGAAATAGTGTAAATTTAACCATACTGCGTGCCAAGATCAGCATAACTAGTATTTTTTAGTTAAAAAATTGACTTGATTGAGGGTGTTCTTCAAAAAAGATGCTTCTATTGTCAGCTCTATTTTAGTAGATGAATGGTTTTTAGAGGATTTTTTGGGTCAAAAACACAACCATATTTATGCTTATCAGCAATGGATCTTGGTTCATATTTCTTGATACATTCTTTTCGCCCCTCTGCTTATATTGCCAAAATATTTTTTTGTAACAAAACTAAAAATGAGAAATGAAGAGAAAAGAATACCACAGTGATTTTAAAACCATTATTTGCTAGAGACTAACATGTATGATCGCGAATGACAACATATTTTTTTCCGTAAGTTATACGTATAATGAAATTAATTTTGAGAACGCACTTGATAAGGCGAATGGCGTCGGTGATATGTTGCTTCTGTGTATGCTTGACTTGTTCTTGTCGTGCTTTGGCCAGACGGGCTCGCGCTGATGCTTCCGTCGCACGAGCAGCGTAGAGGGGACGTCGTTCACGGAGAACCGCCTACAGACAACAATTTTAATATTATTACTAGCGGTAATATATCGACGGGTACTATACTATATCTTATATCTTCTTGTATTTATTATTTTTATTACTTATTTTTCTATTCCGGACGAAGATAAATCCAAAAGCACAAAAATCATAAATAATGGTCTAGCCGTTCTTGAGTTACGATGATGAGTTGATGATTATTAGTTCTTGAGTTGGTGTCTTCCTTTTATAAGAATAATTCTGAAGAATATAAGTAGCCAGCTATTGCTATTTGCTTATCTGTTTTTACCTTTTTAGTTCATAGCTATTTATGTAAGAAACAAAAGAATAATGCGTGTTTTTCATACACCTCATCTCACCCAAACACGTAGATAAATCAGCACGAAAGCTACCTGCGCAAAGTTTCCTATCCAAATAAAAACGAGATACGTTTCATTCTATTTTCTGACGAGAACACTTGTATAGTATTTCACACACTATGATGTTATCCTAGCAATTTAGATGATAATATTTGGCTTAGGCGTGATAAAACGGTCTAGGAAAATAACGCGTTACATAAAATGTCTGCGGCAACCACAAATACGAAACAACCAAGTCGGATTTCTGGAACAGTAAGTTTCTTTGCCGTGATGTAGATAAGCCTAATAGGTTTACTGGAAATCTGGCTGCAGATACGCCAAAGCTGTAAATTTTTAAATTTTACCTTCACAGCCAGCCGCCGGTATAAATTTTCTATTCCCTATGGTTAAAAAGTTTTACCCAAGCATTTTAAAGAAGGCTTTAATTTTAATAAAATACTGCAGCATTTCGAGGTAGATTTGTTTGCGTATAAAAACTCAAGTTGGATCATTTTTGTTTCAGAATGTCACTTCAACACTAATAATACACTAGAATAATAGGATAGTAACTACATACTAATTAAAATAAATAAATACATGTGGACATTTTTACACATTATCAAAATTAATTAAAAAAAGTTACAATTTACTACTTGTGTCTATAAAAGATGACGTTTGATAACGTAAGAGTAGGAGTTTTTTATATTAAGTAGTTTATAAGGACTACTGAGAATTAACTAACCTAAGACTGACTGAAGTCTATAAGGGAAGTCGGTGGATGGAAAAGTCTTATAATCGTTCTTCTTGGAGACATATGGGGGAGGCCTATGTCCAGCAGTGGACTTCTACAGGCTGATGATGATGATGAGTCTATAAAGTAAATAAAGATCTCACTTGTCGTTTCTCTACGTCAGCAAGCGCGTTATTCGCCAGCTTCTGTAGTTTCTTAGATCCTTGTTTATTGGCAGAGACCAGCCTTTCGTCTTTACACAAAGCTGTTAAGAAATATTTGTCATGTGCCATTCGCTCCAAATACTTCGATGCCATTAAACGAGAGATTTGTTCGGCTCTCTGTTTTTCGGCGCGGGATATTTCTTCGACCTATGGATTAAAGTTAATGCCAACATTTCAGATTGACTCTAATACTATGATCTACGATCGACGTTTGTTTTTTCTTGAAGATTTTATTTCATTTATTGGAAAAATGTAGTTAAGGTCTTATTACTGAGTTCAATCATAATAATAGCCGTAAGTGCTGGATTTCTAATCTAATGTACCAATCATAAAAATCTATATCTTGACTGACTGACTGACATTTATAGACAATGCACAGCCTAAACCACTGGTCGTAGAGACTTCTAATTTTCAGGGTATATTTGTCTTCGATATGTAGAAGCGTATAGTCAAAAGGGACAAACAAAGGAAATTCAACTCCTAAACAGGTAAGTATATCGTGGGTTGAAGTTTGTACAAAAATAACATCACGCGGGTGGAGTCGTACCTACGCGTTTCGCTAGTTTTTTATAAATGGAAAATTTACCTTTTTTGATTCAATCCTTCTTTATATTTTTATTTTGATATTTGATTTTATTTGTGGCTCAATCACTACGAGGAACTACTCTTAAAAAATATGTTACTAAGTACCCTGACCTTGCAAGCAAATCGGCGAATGGTAGCTAGTGTAATTATACCTGATGTGTTGGTTGCAGTTTCATCCGACTTTTCCGTTTCGGCGTAGTCTCCACATCCTCAGATGAGATGTACTCCACATGTCGGAGGAGCGATGTTGCGGTTGAGAGGATTTTCCTCGAGGTTTTGCCGACACACTCTCTTATCTAAACAAGATAAACTCAGCTAAAGATATTATAAAATCGATAAGTAATGCTGGAATATTTGCAAGGCAAAAACTCTTGTTAAAGTGGATATTTATGAGTTACAATGATTGATTTAGTTCTAAAAGCTTACTATAAGGTAAGAAAGTTTTATGTTCTGAGATTGGACTTACAAGCAAAAGTTTATATTGTTCCTTATTTTACTAAGCAAATGACTTATGGAACTTGGAATGGAGAGAGTTTTGTAAACGAGTTTACTCCGAAAACTTCCCTGTATCAAAAAACTACTACTATAATATGAGCATCAAAGTCTTCAATACGATTCCAGACTATATTAAAACACAGCGTTTCAAAAACTTAAACTACTACTACTACATCATCAATGAGTTCTAAATAAAATTTAATCAATGGAGTTTTGTCATAATTTATTAATTTAAGCTATATAATTTCAATTAAACTTTGCATCCTATTGTGAATAGCGAAAAACAGATCATTTGTTTAGAAAATTACTAAATCCTTTAAAATACAAATACGTTTTATTCTATTTTATGCTAAACCCCATTTAGGTAAGCAACATTTCTATATCTATAACAATTATAAGAATTTTTGTCTTGACTGACCAACTTACATACAACGCACAGCCTAAACCTCTGGCCGTAGAGACTAGAAATGTAAAGGGTACTTGCTGTCCCGCTCGCAACTTCGTTCGCGGGTTAGAGTTCCTTCTTACCTAGACATACTTCCAACATTCCTGCTAGGGTCTAACTCTATTCATATTATTAAAAATAAAAACTGCAGAACCAAACTGAGGAACCAGTCCCAAAATTCTTTTTGCATTTTGATTTCGGACTCAAAAAATATGACAAAAAATTAAAATTACTTTATTATTTTTGAATAGGTGAAGATATTTTAACCCTGATCCATATCACTACATTCCCTTAAAACCCGCAGTTATATTACCTATTACTGAAAGCCCCATTATCATCGATTCGGCAATCTTATTTAGTTATTATAAGAACAAATGAAAAAGAAATTAAATTAACTACAATCAGAATATTCTAACGAAATAGTGAAAATGAACTTTCAAACAAATTATACAGCAATCTAAGAGATTTCCAAAGAATTTTTGAAGGAAAATCAAGGTACCTATAGGGTAAGTTTACCTTATAAGGTATTCAAATAATCAAGAACAAATAAAACTGATTTAAATATTCTTTTATATTTGACATTCCTATTTTAAAGAGTATTTTATGTGGGTTCAACGGTTCAACGCTTTTTGAATAAAACCAGATTGAATTTTCAAACGTGTGTCAAAATAAAATGCAATTCAAATCAAAAGCACTAAGGAGTATTGATATCAACTTCGATGCAAATGACGCCCAAAATAACTTAAAACCCCTTTTTAACCCCATTAGGCGATGAGATTCAATAAAATAAAGTGACTTAAATTCTGTTTTCTACCTATAGTAAAGACCCGCACTTTAATATAGGTAGAAAAAGTTATGATAAAATATGTAGATATAAGGTAGATAGGTTAAATATTAGATGTAAAATATTTGTATATACTAAATTACTTCCGTTATAATAAAATAAGAAATACGTCTTCCATCAATTTATGCAAAGTTTGAAGTAGATTGGACCAAAGAATCACGTTGTCCCATACAAACTTTACCCTCGTTGGTGACCCCCTTAGACGCCATATACCTGTCTTGATTCAAAAAGGAAGGAATTTTCGAAATAAAGCCCCTTAACGGATAAAGCAGGGTTTGAAGATTGATGCAAAGTGACTTCGCACGGACGAAGTAGTTTCGCTTGTAATCATTATTATATATTTTTTTTTACTTTACTGACGGACTAATCGAATTGTGTTCTTGATGTAACCAGATAACCATAGTTGATGGTTACTTTCATCAAGCATTGCCATGCAGGTCACGCACGTTTGGAACGTGCCCAAAATGTACTACCCTGCGTCCATAAACCTAAGGTCCTCACTTGCTCGTAATTTCACCAGTACTCTTCAAACTAAAACACAGCTTGGCGGCAGGAATAACAATGGTGGTAGTACTTTCCCGGACAAGGAATTTACAAAGAGCTTTACAGCTTGAAAACTATTCTGATATTCAGGCAAAGTTACTATATCGTTTATATAACTAACGCTAGCTTAGTTTCAATTACGAAGAGCGGAACTCATTTTGCACTAGTCCTATACAAACCAGTAGGTACTGCATTGACGCACTGCTAGTGACGTAGTGAAGTTTGTATTGAATATCTACTATGAAAAGCTATAGACAAAGTTATGTGTTGACATTTTGAGTGCGTGTCATGCCAGTAATAACCACTTGCTTGTGGAACCGCAAGCCAAAATCTCAAACCGAAACTTCATTTATTGTTTTTCATGGTAGACCATCTATATTGCGATCAAAGCGAAATCATTCATGAGTCTATTCCGGTGGCGATAGGAATCAAGCATAAACATTGCTCGTGTATAGCGCAGCCGTTTTCAAAGACTATATAAATCGTCGTCCAAATTCAAGTGTAAATTCGGAACGTGGGTATTTTACCGTTTCCTCAGCATGTCTGGCACATTCGGCGAAATCAGGCGGCAAACGGCGGATACGACTGCCCCTGTGTGCCAGAACTAGAGATCTCTCGAAGGCTCCCTTTTCATACTCGGTCTGCGCTCTGATTTGTAACGCCGTTAGGTTTTCTGGAGCCAATTCTGTGAGAAATTGAATTAGGGAGTGATACATGGCAATTTTGATGTATTTCGAATATAAAATGGAACACGCTTTTTAAAAGGACCTTATAATTTATTGGAAGTTTAAAATTGTAAGTAAAATAATGTTGAAATTAGATATATAGAAAAGTATTTATTGCTCATAAAAAACAGTACAAATGCGTACTTAATGCATTATCTCCCAGATAACCTTTGTGTATTGTAGAAAAAAAGTAACGTGGATACTATGAATATTGATATTAATTTAAAATCTGGTTGGTAAAATATTTACAGAACTCAATTAACTTACTTGTTATAACGTAACAAAT
The DNA here is from genome assembly GCA_947095575.1 of Electrophaes corylata. NCBI lineage: Eukaryota > Metazoa > Arthropoda > Insecta > Lepidoptera > Geometridae > Electrophaes > Electrophaes corylata. The sequence continues at coordinate 6,617,752 of OX352711.1, read as the reverse complement.
ATACATTATATTATACTATTAGCTACTTTAAAAAAAATATTTACTTACGTTAATAATTACATGAGTAATAATTCCGAATTACTTTTCAAAGAGAAGATCCAAAAGGTTTAGTATGAAATTACGTTCAACATTACTTTTTCCTATCCATCTGTATTCTTGAAATGTTCGTTTTTGGTACTACACAGATGCAGACTAATTGAACTAGTAACATCCGGCTCATAGAGCACAAAAAGCAACTCCGAATACTTATTCTATTTTCACAGACACTGTAGGTACCTACTGGCCACTAATTGCCCTATATTCCTGTTCCAAAGCTTTTCCCCTTACAGTGTTATGCCCATTTTCCACAGCATTGTGGAAGTCTAATGCCAGATTCAAGTGAAGTGCTATTTTGGATACTTGCAAGTTTAACTTACAGTGGGAACTTTCATAAGCTAGAGTAGATACAAATTTAAATAAATGGGAAAGAAGAGGTTTCTTTCTATTTTAATGGTGAGGTCATAATTTACAAATGCAAAAACTGTGTCAAAGCTTTAGACAAACTTGAATCTGTTATAATTTAATGTAGCATCGCGCGTCTTTGTAATAACGACACAGAATTACATTATCCATTTTGTGTCAGGATGTTAAATGGCTGTGACATGGATTTAATCATTGTCTTACGAGCCAGATCATTACAAATATTGCAGCTTAGAAGCAGATTTGATATTTCCTTCGTCCGAGGAAATATCAAATCTGCTTCAGTTTACAAAGATACAGTAGCGTTCTGTCTCCATAAAATACCCCACGTGTATACTTTAAAAACATACCAGCCGCACAAGCCGCGTCCGCCAAAGCACCGGTGTAATGTGTCGCTTTAGCCCGAGCGAGACTCCGGCCGAGCAACGACCCGATATCAGCATTCTGTGAATAGGCATGAGATACTTTGAATAGACAGTGCGTAACAGCCAGCCCTTTCACCATTCGTGGTTTTTGACCGCTTAGAATAGAAATAAAACCAAACTGAGACTACTAATATTGATACATTAACATTGTCTGAGTATAATAAAGTTAAGTAAACTGGTCGTTGAACCTACAAGTACTGTAAATAGCATAATAAGCTTTAGTGGTAACTTTTAACTTATTCCCTTATATAATGTTTATGTTGATCAAACATAATACCTTTGCCACTTATTATTTTAAAAGTACTTATGGTTGTGAATACAAAAAATGATATAAGTTATAAAATTATGACGATTAGTCATCAAACTATTATACATCTTATTATTATTATATTCCATGTATGAATCCAATAGCATTAGTATTTTCCATCAGCAAGCCATTATAACAAAAAAAACCGTGTTTTGTATTTTGCATTGACAGTAAGTTTTAAGTAAGATCGAAAGAGACGAAACACTGTGAAACTATTTCAACACCCCCCCCCCCCCCCCCCTCCCTCACACACACAATAAATGGAAATAGATGAGCTTAGTGTTTGCGTTTCTGGAGGAAATCGCAAAAAGTTGGCTGTCATGTTCACGTATTTTTAACTGACGATAACATTAGGTTCGTTCAATTTTTCGCGAATATTTTTATCATTTTTCTGTACATTGGAAAACAAAGAACAAATAATCTAATCAGTTTCAGAGCCTTTGTATTTGCATAAAAAAACCAAAAAACAGTAGATATTTCATGCTAGTTCATTTTTTAAAACGTTATGAACAATTTTATCCTAGGATAATAGGATAAGTGTCAGGATTACATACTTTATTTTATACCGTCGTCCTACAGGGCAAGGAGCCAAAACGGTTATTTTGCCAAATAATTGCTAGAGTAATGATACGGTGTGGTGTATCTTTTATACAAAATTATTGCCAAGAGTCATAACATTAACTATGGGTTTTACATAAATTGTTAAGTTAATAATAAGTTGTGTGTGATTTTTTTTTGTAAGTGTCATACTATCCGAATAGTAATAACCAATTGAATTTCTTTTAACACATTGAGAGCGTGTATTTATTACACACACAACCAATCTCATCAGTAGGTAAGCATATTATATTTGTAGGTCTAACTAAATAGATAATAATATTTATGAAATTCTATCGTCATTATCATCAACATTAGTTTGCAAAGTCTTCTGCTGGACTTAGACCTCACCCATACGTTTTCACGAAAAAACATCCCTCTTTCCATCTACCGACTTCTCACATCTTCGCAATATCGTCGGTTCATCGGGTGATTGGGGATAAAGATTTAATAGTGAAGAAGAAATTCTATTATCCTAAAATCCTATTCCATTTCACAGAACTAGACTATTGTTTTATTCAAAATATTAAACTAAAGTGCTTGAATAACAAAACAAACATTCTCATAAGCAGGAGATACTCGAAATCTTGCATTAATTCTCAGGGAAAATGTAAATTTCGTAACAGTTATAATGTACATTTACCTTTCACTAACGAAGTGCAACACAAACATTATTACTGCAGCTTCTAATTGCATGTTTGCAGCTTCAAATGGAGTATCAAGCTGTTTGCTTTGCACTAAACTGACGGGCTGTGACGTCACAACGGGGATAAACCGCGGCGTTCTACGAATACCTGAAATCTCTGCTAAAAGGTAGTTTGCTAGCACGAGTGGTTTTAAGTAGTATTTGTTTATCATATCAAATATCTTCAAACTCCACCGACACTGCGTCAATCGACATCTAAGTGTGGTGATTAAAGCGATTTGAAAAATCCATCTTTACATATTGACTAATAAGTTGAAGCCGCGACGTAGCATCAAAACTATTTTATTTGTCAGAATTTAAAATTCACGATAGATATACAGCGTAATGTAAAGACGTTAGAACTATAACCCCCGATTTAGATGGTTTGTGCTTGTCATAATCAAACAAAACAAAAGACTCGATTCTGTGACGAGTCGTAGATACCGTAAGGGCGCGTTTATACTCCGCAAAGGCTTTCGTGCAGTGACCGCATGGTTAACCACTTGGTAGGACTTTGAACGTTGTTACCTAGAACGTAGAGACGATACTCGGAATTGATTTTCTCAACCGCGCGGTGATATCTTATATACACATTTTTTTTATGCAACTTGCTGATGGAACAAGCTGATGGCCCACTTAATGTTAAGTTGTATAATTATACAACAACAATTAAAACTACTATTAAGTAATAGCATTTAAAACACGGACATACATCTTTTGGATTGGCGTGAGATTGCAAACACGTATTCTTGTATTCTTTTTAAATAAATTTTCCTTAGATCACTGGATCTCAAATTTTTACTGAGTGATTATTATATCACTGTTCCGAAATTTAAATAATGCTGCTACAGTATTAATACAGTGTATATTATTGTTCTTTTATGTCCTCTTAAGAATTTTATTTCGGGTTTTTTTAGTGCATTCTTTTATTTTAGAATATTATTAAAACATCTAGAATCAATGATGTGCGTTGATTATCAGAGACACAGATTTCACTTAATACTTTTTTTTTCGCTAGAACAAAGTTGCTATACTGTTTCTATCACCAGAAGTTGGGCACACCTACATATTTTGATTTATCTATCCGATAGATACTGGAGTGGAACTGTCTACTAGTTTCAAAACATATCGCACGTGACCTTTTTCCATAAAGAACCTTTTGTTAACAATAAATCGTATCTATTCGAAAATAGGTCTGATATTTCATTGAATGGGTGGTAATGGTTCAGCATTTGTGCGTTTGATTACTCTAGCAAAAACAAAGCTACCTAATTACATAAATAGCTGAAGGTGTAATTGGTTTTTCAACTGGTTAATTTCAATAGCTAAAGTTTTGGGTATTTCCGGCCTACCTTCTGTGTGGTGGTCGCAATCGATGTTACAGAAATCGTTGAACCCATAATGAAATTCTGAGTAAGAAACCATTATGTGTAGGTACGAGGACGCTTACCTTGTAACTGTTCAAATACCCAATTATCGACTTATAGCCTACTAGCTGTTTCCCACAACTTTCAGGCGGGGTAAATTACTTTCTGTTTTTCTATAGGGCAAAGTAATTTTCCCGTGATAGTAGTAGGCTTTGTTTACCAACAGGCAAGTTATTTCTGCGTACGCATAAATCTCATTAAATTGCTACTATAAGTAAAAGTAGGTAATGAGTTGCAAGTTTTTACTTGATTTGGCAGGTTGTTGAATAATCTATAATAACTATAAGAATCTTTGTCCTGACTGATCTGATGAGAATGTCTAAAATAAAGTAAAAAACATTTGATTTTGATTTAAAAACATAAGGTGTAAAAAAGGTCGAGAACTAGAAGCTTTCACCTTTTAAACGTACTTACGTTCCAGCGAAGTGCTTCGTTGTAAGCCTGTATAGCCTTCTCAAACTGCTCCAAGCGCTGTAAGTAATTCCTGGTGGCAAATAATAAACTCATAATGTTTTCTCATTCTCGCAAGACATGGAAATTGAGTGAAAAAGTAATCTTGTGTTGGGTAAAACCATTTTGTGAGCAGAAATTCGTGACACTGCGTAATTTTAGAATTCAGTGCAGATTTTGTTTTTGTATTTTCTTTTTTTGTACAAAGTGTATTGTATACCTAACGGACGTTTCATTTAAGAGTTTGAAAGAATACCAGGAATTAAATCGGAATGTTTCTTTGTTGTTGTTAACGGAGGACCACTCGATCAATAAAACTTGTAATGAAATTGTAATTCCTCAGCGCAATCGACATCCCATGAGATTTTTAAGTAAGAATCAATAGTAACTTAAGATGAAATAGAATCAGGATTATAATTCTCTGGAACGGCAAAAATCTCATGAGTTTTCTTAGTATGAACCTGTTAGCAGCTTAAAATTAAATGTACACAGTTGACATAGATCTTTTGGTATTATATTTAGTACCATTTCAAGATTTCTGGAAAAACAAACTTATAAACCAAAAAAACCCACCAGCTTGTGCCTTCGCCCGATATATTCTAACAATGAACATCATAATTCAGCCCCCAGGATCAATTTAAAAAACTAATTTCGCCAAGCCTTCCAAATTCCAAGACACTCACCCCCTCTCCCTAAAAACGTTCACCACGTTACATATGGGCCTCTCTTCTTGCACTAATTTCTTCCTCATATCTAAACCCCTCTGTTCTCTTTGTGAGTTGTGACAGCCATGACATATCTCTCGGCGAATTACTGCGTCATGTAATTTCAGACGCAATCTAGTTGGCCTAGATTTAATGTTGTTTACATGGGTACGTTTGTACGTGCATGTATGGTAAAGACTGGTTTATGTTATAACTAGTTTCAACTTGTGGCTTTGCTTGGGTGCTTTTCCAGGGGCCCAATTCTCATGACGAAGTGTCGTCAAATTCAAGTTTTGATCGTGTCAATGTCCAAACTTTTCTCGAAAAATCACGAGAAATAGGTTTCAGGCCATGAACTATATTTATTCCAAGTTTTATCAAAGTATGTTGAAGCCTGGTTGAGCCACCAAACCAAACACAGTTTTCAAAGTCTAAGCCAAAATGATACAGTGACATTATGACACTGGGTAATAAGGTAGGAGTATATCCGACAGGCCACAACCAGTTGTAACTACTAACAGATGCGCGTAGGTTATTGGATCCGGGAATTAGAAACATTTTAAAGCTAAGTGAATCTAGGCGTCACTCACGCGACTACTCATAAAAGAACAGGTACCTAAGAAACTTACGGCTTGGTCCGCACTGTTTTTGTATGATAATTTTTACAAAATAATATTGCATGAAGCTCCAGCTTGGTGTCAGCCCAACTTAATGAGGTGTATAAGAGTTTTTGGTCTTTTAAAAAAGAATTCCTGAAATTCACCTGTAAAGGGATGTAGTAGGGTTGAATTTGATTAAAAATTAATAACCGTTTCTGGGAAGCTATATAGCTATAGGCTATGTATCTATAAGGTACATAGTATCTTATTATATAGGTTATTATATTATTACAGAACAGAGGCGTGTTCAAAGTTAATATCAATATTAGTAGAATAGCTACATCATTAGTTATACTGCGAAATAGGCTTACTAGCTACCTAAACATAATTGTTACTGTGTACACAAAACAATACGCACCTGTATTTTAATGTAGATCCGATACATTTTGCGTTGATGTTTATTTTAGCATGTTAGTTTAGCTTTTATTGTGAGTGTCATATCTGTAAAGTCAGTAACCTTATTTATAGCACAGTGTGACCTAAGCCCGCACTTCACGCACGCTTTTTATTCTATTCTATGACCTAAGTAGCCCTTTTTTACACCGTGCGAAAATCAATCGCCTAACTGAACTTGTTACTTTTAGAATACTAATCTTATCCCCCCCAACCCCGCCTGCGTCGGGGGCGAGTTTATGTCACATGTGCTATAAAATAGTATACGATACGTGTAGTGTTTTATTGCACTACTTAGATTGCGCGTATCATAATATACTATTATAATAATAATATAGTTATAATGAGGGACAATCCACACAGCATCATGTAGCCCCAAGCTAAGCAGAGCTTGTGTTATGGGTACTAGATGACTGATATACTTAATACAATACATTACATATATATATATTTTTTATTATACATAGAAAATACCCAAAACGCCAGGAATAAATATTTGCAGATCGTACAAACATTTATCCTTAGGCGGGAATTGAACCCGCAATCTCCTGCGTCGCAGGCGAACATACGCCCGCCGCGCCAGGTCAGTCGGCATCTCATTATGTACTGCTTTCATCTCATTTTCAGTGAGCTATGTTCTTTTATGAGAATACATTCTTAAACTGAAGTTATTAAATAAAAAGAAATAATGAAAGATGCAAATAAAAAGCTTCTTTTAACTCAAAATTAAATTATATTCAAGAGATTGTAGAGTAATGACTAGAGTATGAAAAAAGTGTTTCGCAAAGTTTGAAACATTTTTGCAAAGACAAATTTCTTGTCTTTCGAAACAAGTCTTTGTCAAGAGAGTATTAAAAGTCTGAGAGCTGGTATGAAGTTTAAAGACTTGCAAGTTGGATGCGAAAATCCATTTGCGACACAATATTAATCTTAAGTGCAACTAAGTGGCAGTGGAGACTTGTGTCTCTACAAAGCGGAGTCATTTATATGACTGTAGTAATTTAGCAAGCTAAAAAACGAAGTGATAAAGGCTCAAAATTGTACAGCCAAGGTGTAGAAAAAGTTAAATAAGACAAATCATATCGCAAACATATCCAAAATGTTTGGGATTGACATACCGCAACATGACGTGGTCTATTTATCAACAAATAAAATATAAAAATAAAATAAATAGAACCACGACTTTAATCCCTAAGCATAGTAGATATCCCCTTCAATCTCTTAGTATCAAGTGCCTTACCTTAGTATAGCAAGCTACCACTCACAGAGACGATGTAATAATATAATTTCCTTCATTTTACTGATGGTCGGTCTATGATGAGGAATACTGAAGTACAATTTACGGTAAAGTTTAACGACGTCATAGAAATATAAGTTATAGTTGCGTGTGTGGCACTCTAGATTGTATAGAAAATATATCTCGCTATGCCTTGCTTCGATTCATATTACTAAATAATGTTATAACTACGTCTGTCATGAGCTTTAGTGCGCTAACGAATGTAGAAATAGAATCGCTTTGAAGTGAAATAACATTGTTCTACAGGTTCATTTCCATCGCAATGGACATATTTCTCAATCATTACATCCGACCAAATTTTAGCTCCATCTAAAAATAAAAATAAAAGTAAAACTATCGGCAAACATTCGAACGCGAACGTCGAACCCAGTATCTTCGAAACTTTGATATGATCGCTTTCACCAACAGTTCGGCGGAGTTCATGTCACGATACTGGAGTACCATAGATTATTTTACACTTAAGTCCCTTAGCACTAGTTTTTGACTGTGATCTTCACAGACAACCATTTGTGTGAAGAACACAATTTTTTGTTCTGATGCCTTCACGATTTTCATAAATCCATAATTGTACTAATTTAAAAAACGCGCGCGACTTCGTCTGGGTGAAGGTTGACTTACAGAAATTTCCTTCTTAGTACACCTCTACGCACCAAGACAAATACACCCTGAAAATTTCAAGTCTCAACGAACAGTGCGAACACAATCATAATATTTTTATGACATACAATTTTTCAATTTTTATTTTTATGTCTTAAATCTAGGTGAATCTAAGCGCCAGTTCCTTGCGATCAAGCCTAGAAGAACCTGCAAGAAACTTACGGCTTGGTTCCTGCCGTTTTTTGTATGATCCTTTTACAAAGTAATACTAATGTAAGTAATGAAGCTCCAGTGTGGTGCCAATCTAACTGAATAAGGTAATTGCAAGACAGATAACATGTTAAGAAAAAAAACTAGTAGTGTTACTTAGGTAGAAGGTAGTTTCAGAAACTAGTGCTATGATATAATCTGTTAACTTCCAAGTCTCTAGTTCCTGATTGTATTAGTTCCGTTGTCGATGTAAGTTACCTAAGCAGGCAAATTAGTTGCGAAAAGTTTCGACTGAAGTTTGTGTCTGAAAGCCTTATTTGTTTACCATGGCTTCTATCTTCGACCTTTGCGTAGATGGCGAATAACAGGTGCGAAAGGAGGCATTTTTTTTATAATTATTAACATTTACTTTAAGAATGTTTTACGTGGGCGCTCCCACATAAAATATTCATGTAATGAAATTCGTTAGTTTTTTATGACTATTACACGAAATAACATAGTTTCACGACCTTAGTACCCAGGCGCGGCAGACATTCCTTCAGTTATTTTTAGTAGTAGCTAGCTGTAATAATTATTTTTGAGCTCTTTGTGGAAGAACTCGTCTGCAGGAGTACTAAGGTAAGGACACCGGTGTTGGACGACCAACCAGTAATGGACGAAAAAAAATGAAATCATTAAAAATAAGAAAAATAACACTAATATTTGCAATTGCAATAGTCTAACGTAAACGTTATAATATCGGTCTGTCAAATACCATGACATTTATTGATTCTACCATTTTGTTCAGAATTACGATGCTGATGTAGTTGTAGTGGTGTTGTTATTTTAGTTTTATCCAGATTTACTAAGAAAATCATTAAGGAAGTAAGTAGAGATTTTTGGTAATGATTTATGCATTAATTGTTGTACAATAAACAAACATTATTTCATGAAATGAGAGATTATCAAGAAAGCTAATTTAAAAGTTTATTTTTGAATTGTATAAATATTTTGGAAATTATTGTCGATTTTCATCACTGGATATTTTATTTCATAGGTTACCAATCATGGACAAGTGTCGAAACTTATTTTATTTTTCATTTTAATAATGAATTAACTAATAAGTTTGATCTTTAATTACTGAGTAGTAATATCGTTTTGAAAACTCATTCCAATAATGGCTTCCAATAATGTACACGAGTGTCCATTACTGGAAAAATCATACAATCCAATGTTGGACATATCAAGAAGATATTATATAATTTTCCTACAGGAATGGCGCCAAGGATAGATTACACCAGCTAAACCAGCTATCAAAAATAGGGCTAAAGTTGCAGCTCAGCTTAACGATACGGTGTACCGAGAATCAAAGTCAACTCTATAAGTACAAAAAAAATTCAAGCATAAATCAAAAGTAGATAATTCGACGAACGTAAGTGATACAATCATAATGGTGTAATGGCGGTAGTCATAATGGCGGAATCGCTGGAAGACCTAGAAACAATGCTCAGAGACCTCAATATTGTCCCCCAACAAGTGGGTCTTAAGATGAACATGAGTAAAATGAAACTTATGTCAAATGCTCATATCGCACCCGTGCCGGTTTATGTTGCGAGCGATATCATCAAAGTTGTAGACCACTATGTATATTTGGGTCAGACGGTCCAACTAGGAAAGTCCAACTTCGACAAATAGGTTAGCCGACGAATCCAACTCGGATAGGCAGCGTTCGGGAAATTACGGCACATCTTCTCGTCACAGTTACCGCAAAGCCTCAAGACGAAAGTCTATAATCAGTGTGTGTTACCAGTGATGATTTATGGAACTGAGACGTGGTTGCTAACTATTGGTCTCATACACAAGCTCAAAGTCGCACAACGAGCTATGGAAAGAGCTATGCTGGGAGTTTCACTGTGAGATAGAATCAGGAATGTGTAAATCCGTAACAGAACCAAGGTCACCGACGTAGCTTTCAGAATCAGCAAGTTAAAGTGGCAGTGGCAGGCCATATAGCTCGTAGAGCCGACAACCGTTGGGAGGAGGTTCTCGAATGTCGACCACGAACCGGAAGACGAAGCGAAGGACATCCTCCTACCCGATAAACTGACGACATTGTTAGGACCACGGGAACATAAAGGATGAAACGAGCTTAGAATTGTTCTTCCTGGAAACGTATGGGGGAGGCCTATGCCCAGCAGTAGACTTCTATAGGCTTATGATGATGGTGAAGTGATACTAACCATCAATCAAATATCCAAGAACCAATAGTGGTTGCAAACACACAAAAGCCAATCATTCATGAACCAGCCATTCAAGAACCAACCATTCAAGAACCAACTATACAGGAATCAACCATTCAAGAGCCAACTATTCAAAAAAACAATCGGTCGAATTCTAATTGTTCAAGAGCCAACACTCAAGATCCAAACATACAAACAAATTAAACTGCACCAAGCATTAAAGATCCTATCACGCCTATCCAGAATCGATGACCCAAAAACATTATTCAAGAATCAGAAAAGTTATTCGATCGTTTCCATATGATTTAGAAATCTCCACAGCCAGTAGACAAGAAACATTATGTGCCTATTCAAGAAAAAACACCAGTCATAAAAAGACAAGGTATGTATATACCGTCATCATTTTAGAAAATCTTTCCTGGCCTGATGAAATAAAATCTAAGAAAGGGAGGAAAAGAAAATTAAAAGAAAACATTCCGTGTGCTTCGAAGTAGTATCATGAAAAGAAAGACTTGGAAAAGGAAAATAAACTACTCGAGAAAGAACGCGAAGAAGCATGCACATGCAAGGAAAGAAAAAAGACAGTTGGAACAGGAAAAAATGAAATAGTAAACTAAAGCAACCCCGAAAAAGTAACCGCAGAACTAGCTATGATATAATATCTTCAGATAAAACAGCATCTGTTTAATGAAATTTAGTATGCTGTGAGTGGTGATAGCTATTTATATTTTTCTATGTCTATTCCATGGTTTATTATAAATACACATGCAAAAATTATTAGGTGGTATGTCCATAAGTGGATGTACATAACTAGGTCTTGTTCATAATTGGGTGTCCATAACTAGAGTTTGTCCATAACTGGGTGTCCATTAATGGATTTTTGCTGTCCATTACTAGGAAAATGCATGGTGTGATTTTCGTCGCATTTATCTCGTAAGTGAAGGTTCTAAGCGGTAGTTGTTAGATTGAAGATTATAGCTTAATTATTTAGCTATCAAATGAGCTTAATTTGATAATGTTCTAACAAAAAAAACATTACGAAATTATCAAAATCAATTGTCACGACCCTTAATGTGTCCATAATTGGTGTCTTTACCTTACCACCATGCCTATTTCAGACGCTATTTGTGTGTTCCGGGTTGAAAGATGTGGGTGCCGGTGAAATTACAGGCCCATGAGACTTAACACCAGTGTTCCTCAGGTTGGTGGATGTAGATTAGTGCATTACAAGGCACGTACCTAACGTGCGTGACCTGCGGGACAATGCTTTGTTAGAGAAGATAGTAACCACTTAACATCAGGTGAGCTTGCTCCACCAGCAGTAGCATAAAAAAAGAAGTTCTATATATACCTACTCGAGATATGTAGATTTGAGAAGATTTATAGGGTCACAGATTAGAAATAAACTCCGGCAGGGTCACAGACGTTTTAGGATCGTTTGTAATGGTCTGTAGTTAGCGCAACTGTTATGAAACAGTTGACAGTGGCCGCAACGTCAGAAAACAAGCGACATACTATGATTAAGGACGATTCGTTTTCTGACATCTTTGGAAGAAACATTGTATTTTCGTTTTAATTGTTTTTCTAGTGTTATTTTAAGTTCTGATGGGTAATTTTGGTGGTATTTTAACCATCATTACTTGAGGTCTTAGCACAAGCGTGAACAATTGAAATGAAAGTGAGTTATGTGGCATCCTGATTTAAACGAAAATGTTAACGCCATCTTTTTCTTCAAAACTAATGACAGCCAACTTTACTTTTTTTACCGACTCGACTTGACTAAGAAGTATTTTATTCAACCCACTTGACATTGGCAAAATTGTCCGCAAGACGGACACATGCCACAAAAAAAAAAGAATAAGGACTAAAGGCGGCACAGCAACACAGAGACAAAGCATCAGAGGTAACTTTTTCAACAGTATTTTGTATTTTTATTGTATTTTGTACATCCCTTTTTTTAAAGAAAATGCTCAAGTTTATAATAAAAGAAAATTTAAGTAAATATTAAAAACAGTAAAAAATTTCACTCAAAAACATAAACAATACGAACAGAACTATGAAATAGCCTCAACCGAATCAAATTCTTTAATTAAAATTTGCAATCGACGCTCGGTTTAATTCCATAGGAAAAATAGGTACAGTCGCTTACACTAAGATATATAATTATTTTTTTTGGAATAAGGTTATAGTCAAAATGTGTTCTGACGTGGTATTTATTAAAGCTCCGTAGACCAAAACGCAAAAAAAAACGGTTTCTTTTTAATTCCTTCCATTTTTATTATAAATTTGTAAATTAAAATGATATGATACCTCTGATACGTTTACTCGGTAAGTTTTTACCGTATAAACATATTTTACGTAAGCAAGAACAAAAATAAAAAGTTTTGTAAATTTCGAAGTGTTACTATCTTAGTGCAGGCGACTGTACCTACCATCCCGGGGGAAAATAGTGTTACAAGATGACTGTCCCTGATTAAGCTGCGTCCTTCGACCGTCATTCGTGATAAAGGCTTCATAATGGGGAGCTGGGTCACGAGTGAACCACGTGGTAGACATAAGTAAAATCACATTTTTGGGCTTTAGCAGTGATATGGTACTTTCGACCTGCTTATGAGTTAAAACGAATCTTCAATTAATTTGTTTTTAAGTTAAAATGTTATTCATAAATATCATAAACATACCTCACCGACCTATACTTGACTATACTATCATTATAAAATAAATAGTGTTATACTTGACACAACGCTATCTAGCTAAAACTACTTATCTAATCTGTGCTAAAACTAAGCTAAATTAGTATTATATACTGTGTATAATGACATTTTTGTAAGTGGATACAACATCCAACAAAAGAAAAAACATCACACAAGGGTCCTGGGTTCAAATCTCACTAGATGCTAGATTTTGGAATATTGTATGATAAATATTAATATTGTATTAGGCACACGAATAAACAAATAAAAAATATATTAAAAGCGTTTAAGTTTTCTACACCGGAATAATTTACTTTTTGCTACTTTTACTGTCGACTGTACCAGCACATTTATGTTACTGACATTTGCTTTGCTCGCCGTCATTGGGAATAAAATTAACTTTATTTTTAATTTAAACGTAACCCAACTTATTTATCTCGAGGGATTGAAACCCGCACGCTATGGTTTTCAGGAGGAAGATTTGTATCAGTAAGCGTACTTTGTATTTGGTTTGCGCTTCTGTATGGCATTAGCAACAAGGATGATGATAAATTAAGTAGGAACAGAACACAGTGGCGCCTCTCACAGCAGATAGTTTTAAATTCTACAACGTACTGTTTATTTTCTAGTTAAGTTAAGCTATTAAAGTGATTCTTGAGAGGCTGCCTTGCTGCGTCAACGTTTCAGAACTTTTATAAGCCATTGTAAAATATAAAATAAATAAATATAAGCGTTTTTACACAACATCAAATAGCTCTAAACTAAACATAACATGTACTATGGGAACTAGATGACTGATATAATACTTATGTACGTTTATTTGGAAAAACAAACTTAAAATGCACTATAACACCCAGACAGAGAACAAACATCTGTGTTCACCATACAAATATTTGTCTTCGATGGGGAACAACCTACAGCACAGAAGGTAGAGACTACTAACTGAGTTGTGAGGCCAGTCAATAATATATTTTACTAACGGCCTGTCCCGGCTTCGCACGGTTTGTAAAATTTTTAATATTATATTTATTTTTAATATTTCATTCAAAAATTACAGATTTTACATAAATTGTGAAACCTGTATTAGAAGAGTTTCCTTTATACCGTGGTTCAATATAGTCTTGTAGTCTAAAAACTAAGTACAATACTTACACCACACAAAGATAAATGTTTTTTCTCTCACTGGTTAAATTGAAAACAAAAAGATTCTTGCTATTCATCGCTGACCCATTATTGAAATGTAGGCAGTCTGGGAGTCACGGCCAATTTATCGAATCCCTAAAAAATAAATCAACCGAAAATTCTTATAGAATATTTTTATTGAAAGCAAATTGAAAGGAAATTTAACGTCTCAAGCTTTTTCTTCATTACTAACAGATGCCGACTTCGTTCATTAGGTCGTGGTGATTTGTTCAAGTGTCAAGAATGTTGTAATAATTGTTATTGTTTTGAAAATTGTAAATTAGGTTCGACATCCTTAGGTGGAATCACTTAGATCTAGAGTCAATCAGCTGTTATCATTTATGAAATATAGTAATTAACCAGTAGATGTTGTTGATGTGCCTGCACTAGGATAGTAGATCAGGCGCCTGATGTTGAGTCTCATTTGCCTGCACATAAATGAACCGGCACCCATCATTATAAACCGACAAAACGAGCATCACTGCATAAGCGATAATAATAATGTTCATGGACAACCGTCATAGCTCACTTTGTAGTAGCCGTGCCTTTTGTGCTGTAGGTGGTAGGTTCGATCCCCACCGAGAATAAACATTTTGTGTGATAAAAAAAAAATGTAAGTTCTGTGTCAGGGTGTTATATTGTATTCTAAGTAAATATTTACAAAAAAGTATATGAGTGTTCTATCAGCCATTCCCATAGTACAAGCTATGCTTAGTTCGAGACTAGATGTTGTTGTGTAAAAATTTCCTTGAATATTGATTTATTTAGCTTTTAAATAAAACTAAAAGCTATTCATGAACACAAAGTGGAATTTAAGAGGGTTTGATTCACTTTAACATAGTAAGGAGTGGATTTTTCCCGGTCTCTGTGATATACCGTTCACGGTACATTTAACCAGAATACTTTTATTCCATCGTATTCGCAAACTACACATGCTTACACTACCTACTGCTTCATACAATAGCATCCTTTAACGATGAATGAATGAAAAACACTTTCCCTTCCCATTTATTGAATGGCTTACGGCCGAATACTCAAACGCAACTTTTTACAAATTTAACCACGCACAAGTAAAGTGTATTCTAGTCTACTCTTTTAAACCATGTTCAAACAATAAAAGGTTTAATTATTCAGCTTACCACGCGTAGGTATCTATTGGCTCAGCGCTACCCTTTTCAATCACGACTTACAAACAATGATCTTATCGGTAAAACAAATTGACTTTTGCTAAAGGCCATAGAAGCAATGAAAATTCCAAATCGATACCAGCCATAATTATGAAAGAAAGGAAAACCTTCCAAAATCCATTAAAACCTAAGCCAATACAAACGTATCTTAAAAAAAGTATAGCTGTTTAGGCTCCAACAAACTTTCAAACCAGCAATTTCGGAACCCATTTACATTTAAGCTTACGCATACTTGTTGCTATACATTTTTGCAGTAAAAGGTTTTACGTAATGTCTTAAAGGGCTTTAGAGTGCACCTAACTAAAGTCTCTATGGGGTTGAAAGGGTAGCGCTAAATAGAGCGCATTTGTCCGGCCCGGCGCGAAAAGGGGTCTATTGGTTGGACATAATGCGAGTCCCTAACGAGGTCTGTAGAACCATAAAACATGTTTGTTTACTCTGCTTTCAAGCTACCTTTACAAACTTCTTGGAGACAGCTTTATACCAGCGCGAAATTTCACCTATGTAGTTAGGAAAACGTTTAACTCGGTCGATAAAAGTTTATAAGATTATGCCAAGTGTTCAGATGCATTCGGTTCAGATTTTTATTTTTTTCTAAATAATATTGAGACAGGAAATTATCACGAATTTAACCTATCTAAAGAATTTCGATCAGAAGATCAATAGTGAGCCAACTCAAACAGCTCGCAGGCAAAACGTACAATTACTTACAGTAAATTCTTGCCCACTTTCTTGACATCCAGCCAAGTCGCTGAATAGACGTAATTGCATAAATTACGAAGAGCCCACGATCAAAGGCTGGCACTAGTAACCCATTTAGTGAGTGCCTACATTTTCCTACCACTCGCCTGAAGCGCTCCGCTATAAGATGCCCACCGTTTAATTAACTGGGCGTTTAACCCAACAAGTTTTTACAGATGTTTTATGTCATTTGTATTATACTCAGTCGCTTATATTCTTTATGGTTACAGTTATCGCCCAGAGTTGGTAAATAGTGGTCTACATAGAATTTGTACCTAAAGCCTGGAATGCTAATATTAAGCTCATAAAAATAGCTTCGTGACAATATTTGAGAAACAGTTTTGCGTTTTGTGGTATTCAGTTTGCAAAAGAAAAACAATTTGCGGATAGGAAGATATTTAGAAAAAATGTTGATTTGTTTTTTTTTATATCGAATCTGGTATACGATAACTTTACTTTTGGGAAAACCTACAGAACTTCACAAAAGTTCAATAAAAAAAGTAATAGTAAAACAAATCATTTTAATAGCAAGCATTTCTCACTTACATTACTGCCCATTAAACAAGTTAAAAGTAAAACTTAATCTTGAAACTAAACTTAAAATACAGCACAAACTTAGTGGCAACCTTCGCTCCATCCTAACTTAATCTTAGAACTAAAAGACGCTTAGACGTAAAACAAAGGCACAAGTTTTTTACCTCTTGTAAATAAGAACTAAAACTGCTAAGTAGCTCAGAACAAAGTTACTTTAAAATGTAAAAAGAGCTCTTTGCTCAGCGTTGTCGCATATAGCCTGCTTTCCCACTAGCCTGTGCTGCAACTACTGTTCGACGCGTCTCTTCTAATACAACTCTCCTATACTCATCTTCAACTGTCTTCAATAAAGCTTCCTCGTCAACACCTTCGTCAGGTGCTGGGCCAGTACCTTCATCAGTTTTCAGTTTTAAGCGGATCTCTTTAACCCTGTTCTCCAAAATATGCTCTCTACGAGTCTCTCTATCATACATTTGGAGCATAAACTGTTTGTCCTTTCCAGCAGATTCAACCAAACTGTCAGACAAAGACAGAACATATAATATCCCTTTTACATCTGCAACTGCAACAAGTCTCCCTTCTTCATGAGGCTTTATTTTTAAAAGTGGGTATTTTGATAAAGGCAAAACAATTACTGGTTCACGATATTTCCGCAGTAGATCCCAATATCGGAACTTTCCATCTGCACTGACTGACATGTAGCTAGAGATCCTTTGAGGTGCCCAGACAACGTCGTTGATCTGATAGCGATGAGGCATGCCAGACACGATTGGAGAAATGTGCACGTCATCACTCCATACATGGACAGTCCAATCACCGCAGGTAATAAACATCTTCGAAGTGCAGGGGCTACGATGCACAGCCTTCACGGGACCATTATGAGCGTAAAACACAGCGCTCATCATTTCACTGTGAGTTTTACCTTTTCTGTTAACATTTATTACCAAACCAGTGTCAGTGCCACAGAGGAACCTAGTTGGAAACGCTCGTTCATACTGTAAAGTGCTAACTCCTTCCGCGTTAGCAAGGCTTATTTGCTCCCCAGGAGGAACTCTTACAGACATAATCAAATATTCTATCGGTTCTGAAATATGGCGAACATCCCACCACATACACCTTCCATCCGTAGATCCACTAAAGAATTCTGTATTTAGACGCGACTGAATGTACAAAAGTGCTGAAACTGGATCACGATGAGCCAAATGCTTTGGGCTTATAATAACTGGTTCCTTCTGCACACGAATATCAAATAAACATACCCGACCATCTTCTAATCCTCCTACTAAAACTGATGGTGTAACAGGGGAACAAACCACTTGCCAGCAAGCCGTAGGAGGTAAAAACTCCAATGATGGAACATGAGGGTTTTCCAAATCCCATACAAAGCAGGTAATGTTTGAGTTTACTGAGCTAATCACTGGGTAATTCTTATTACAATAGGCAACAACTAACTTTGGATCATCTTCTATGGTCCAAGATAAACAGGATACGGGTCGGTTGCTTGGATCAGCATAGGTGTTGTTTACACGCAGCGAATATTTCTCGACGGGTTGTACGGCAGGCATTTCTTTGAAGTACATTTCGTACATTTCTGTGGCATTGTTCTGTTTCACGTAATGATCAAACTTTGGGTATGAGTTGAGCACTGCGTCGATATAGCTATCATCTCGCTCTACGCGTCTGCGTAATCTTGAAGTAAGTTCGTCATCGTAGAAAGGTATATCCTTAGGCCAGCCACCTTCCGCATGGTTTATTCCAGTCTCTTGATGGAATACTTGTTTAGTGTTAATGTATTGCTCTGATTGAGAAGTGGAGGCTTGAGACGGTTGGTGCACTGGATTGCGAAGAGCATATTTTCTCTGCTCTGATACATCGGGGTGGATTGAGTCTAGCAAGTGAACTGGAACTTCACAAAACATGGGCTGCCTGCCGAAGTGTTTGCGTATTTTTGTGTATGGCTGTGAAATATCCATTTTCAACAGACCCTGAGTTTTTCTTTAAAACAAGGACGATACAGTACAATAAACACTGACAAGAAATAATTTACAAACATAGACTATAAAATCTAAGTATGAAGGCGAGAAAAGAAAAACAAAACTTTAAAAAAACGTTTCTTTTTCCTGTACAAAAAGTTTAACCTACAAAAACGAATACATTGTCTTTATTGTGGTGGTAGGGGATATCTTAATGTAAGTACTTTATCCCTAGCACAACTGCTTTTCTTCCATCTGTTCACAAATACAAACAGAATTAAACGAATTCTATGGAATGTGCCCTTTGGGAAATTTGTCGCGGGTACAAAAAGTTTCTAGACCTCGAGGTAAAGGTACATTTTGCAACGAAATTATTGCGAATAACGTATTCACAGAGCCGCAAAAGCCTTGAAAGTTCTATACATAGGATTCAAAAATTAATTTTTATTTTGAAATAACTTTTGAATTGAAATAAAAAATTAAAAAATTGTTTTGTTATAAAACTTATATGTGATCTTTCCATTTACCGCAAAAAAAAAAATTCAAAACCCCAATTGAAATTGTACAATATTTATGAAAAGCGGTTTAATCAAGATACAAGTATAAAAAATAAAAATGCATTCCATTTCAAATCAAGTCATTTATTGTTTATGAATCCGTATAACATAGGTGTATATACATATATATATATATATATATATATTAGATGGTAGGTAAGTAGGTGTTCTCCAGATCTTATTCTTTAGCATAGAAACATAAAATGTATGAATTTGAATGCAATTAAAAATGCACATTGTACCTACCGGTAAAAGCGACGCTTGTAAGTTATCCTCACCATCATCAACTTGTAGAAGTTCCCTACTGGGTGGCCCGTAAATAAAGTAAAAAGTAGCCTCTGACGCAGTATAAATCATATACCTACAATAGATACAAAGGCCTGTTTACTTTTAATTACTAAAACAACTCTAATCAAGCTTATTTTAAAGAAAAATCCTCGTCCAGATATCTAACTACAACCTTTTCATGAAAGTGATAAAACAGAACCACAAAATAAGATAGAGATTGCGTTGCGTATTTAGGAACATTCGAAGGAGAAATTCGTAACAAAGGATTTCGTTTACAGTGTCTGCAGTGTGAACTATGTATTATTGAAATAAGTTTTTTGAACTTTTAGTGGCAAGTAACGACTTTACATCCGTGGATAAAGGGTACATTTACTCACAAACTCTAGGTACAGTCAATCATGTAAGATCACATTTTTGTTGTTATCAATAAAGTATAATAAAATACAATATTATACACAGTAACTGTAACCGAAAATTGAACTACTTAAGTGATGTTACCACCAGATAACTGACAGATTACATAATGTTTATCTTTTTAGATAAGGCGGAAGTAAGCATTTTATAGCCGCTGGAGGGGCAATCTAAAGGCTTTTTAAAAATAATGACGGGAGCTTTTTTTGCTGATGCAATAAGCAGATGTCCCATGTGATGTTAACTAAGGATGTTAAGTAGTTACCACCACCATAAAGCATTGTAGGACACGTTTTTCAGGTATGTGCCTTACGATGCTCTGCTATGCATCCATAAACCTGGGGTTTACAGGTGCAAAGCCTCACCTACACTCTTTAAACCAAAACACAACAACACTGCTTAGCGGTAGAAAAGACACGGTGGTAGCACTTCCCTGGATGAGCCCTTCACTAAGAGCTCTACTACTACTTAAAGACCCAGCTAAGGAGGTCTAAGAGGGGTAGTCAGAGGTACGTCCAGATAGAACATTTGGTACATACTCACATTTAGCAATTACACATCCAAACGTAACAGGTTGTAAGCCCATCGCCGCTACTAGAAAAATAACTGGTTTGCTCACGGTGTTTTCCTTCACCGTTTAAAAGTAATAGATTATATGACATTTATAGCTTATAGAAAATCTCTGGACTCTTGTGAGCGCAAAAAATACACAATTCACGAAGCTACTTTGATAACCCAGAAACTTTTGCATACCTACTGAGGTACATTTTTGTAAATCATCAAAAGGAGTTATTTTTATACGCAATTTTCGTTCTCTTGGAATTTTTCTCGATTTATCTGTTCAAGAGAGTTTTATGCGAGTAAACACAAATATTTTCTCTGCCAAACTGCTTTTATTCATAGAGTTTATAAGTCTTGGGTTGAAAATTCTTAATTCTTCGCTCAAACAGTGTGGAGAGAACCTGGAATATAAAACTTCGGGACTCAAACATAACTGCAGCTACCGAAAACTTTAGTGTAGGTACTTTTACCGGATGTATAATAAATTGTTAGAATTTGTATAGATTTTAAACTATTTCCAGTTTTATCTAAATCACAAGCCACACTTTGCAAGTCCTGATAGGGTTTTTTCCTATCAGGCCACTTGATTCAGGCCCCTTGTGACCATGGACCATGGCCATGGACCGCTCAACATGAAGGCATCTGCTTATTTAGTCACTTTTCTTCATTAAAAGTTTAAAACTTTAGGGGTTTTAGCAATACCAAATTACAAACTCCAACTCTTAAACATCTACTTTTGAATGTTGAAACTAGTTCTCGAATGATGACCATGAACTGGAAGAGGAAGCATTAGGTCCAACCCACTTGGATGGACCGACGATGTTAGGTTAAGTTAAAAGCAAGAGAAATGAGAGGAAACAGATAGGGTCAGCAGTAGTTTATCAGTAGTAGTCTATAAACTGTAAAATGACAAAAAGGACAAAACACTCACTTTAGCATTCAAGATACTTCTTCTTTTTTCTATATGGCACCTTTCTCCGTCTTTTGACAAACAGTTTTGCAAGTGCCAACCGGAAAAATTATATAGTAGTTTTAGTTTTAGTCCAGTCAAATTCTTATAGAGTAGTAAAGTCGGCTTTCATTCATTTTGAAAAAAATGGTGGCGTTTCTCTTCAAAACCCAAGGGAAGATATTTTTATTCAAATACATATTTTTTCTTTTAGCACTTTCATTTGAACTGCTCACACTTTGTGCTAAAACCTCAAGTAATTTTGGCTAAATTTCCACTGAAATTACGTAACAGAACTAAAAACAACATGAAAAAACTATTGAAATGAAAAAGCTATGCTGCTTCCAAAGATGACAGAATGGATCCCATTCATAGGTAATTAAGTCGGATTAACTTTGAAAACAGACAGCATGACCCCTTATAGTCATTTGTCTTTATATCTTCTTATATTTTCACATCTTTTTCATCCGTTTCCTGAATCGTTGTGTCATAACTTTGCTTTCAGTTTGCGCGCGACGAGAAACCGTATTTGCGCACTCTGCAGAATGAACTAATGAAAATATTTCATTATATTTCTCCCAGTTTATAAGGACAACTTTAATATGATGTTACTAATCTACTGCCAGATAGAATCAAATATGAGAAAGACGTAGAAGAGATCAAAATTTGACTTTACTCTCAGAATCAGCAAGTTGATGTACCAAAAACATTGAGTTAGTTGAGCGTAGGTGCTTGAAACATTTCGGTAGCACACCGTATTTTTTTTACAATACCCAGTTTCCATATTCTAAATGTCTCTTATCAGTTGAGTAGACAGCAATAACTTATTTATATGAGCTCTTAGTTTGTCATAGCTTACATTAACCAATGAGATGATAGATTATCTGACAGACAACGATCCGTTTTGCTAGTAACGGATGATCGTAGAATTTAGGAACTAAACAAAACCCATCAATGTCGTAATTTTTTTTAAATAAATAACCCTCTTCATTTAAGAGGGTTTTTATTTTACTTTTGTCATGATCGCGAAACAAAAGACTGCCGAACTGGATTTCCTCTCTTACAATAAGCTTTCACAAATATCTACAACATGTTTTCCCAACGTTTTTGTCCTTTGCTTGTTTCATTAGTGAGAGGGCGACGCGGGTGATTGGTATGTGGATAATCCACGTTCAACTGCGGCCCAATGGAGGATTACTACTTGTACCAATAATAATTGTCTTTTCTTTGCCTTAGACATTCTTTTAATTTACGACAGAAAGGTATTGTCTGAAATAGTTTTTGACCAAGCTAGGGAATTGACCGAACATTTTTCTCAAGTTCTCAATACTTGCGAGGCAATGCATTATTAAAGGCGATGGTAACTACTTAAGTGGGCCATCTGCTTCACCGGTACCCACACCTTCCTGGTGGTAGTACTGCCCCGGATGAGTTCTTCACTACACTAAGAGCTCTACTATAACTAGACATATTTATTTCAACAGACAGGTGTCCGCTAGGTGCAATTTAATTTAAGTGTCTGTATTTTGGAAGTGTTTGAAAGCAAGCTATCTAAAAATAAAGCATTACGAGTTGGCCCCTAGCTTATTTACGAATTAAATTTCCGTTTAAACACCACTCAAGGTAAACTTTGTTCCTCCCTTGTGTTTGTAGACGTCCACTTCACTCACAAATGTCCAACGTGGGAAGTCAAAGGCTACGTGATAAAACTCACAAATAAGAGGAGCCTACGATGAAAAACGTTCGAAAATGTAATTGGGAGTGATGACTTGAAAAACAACGGATAGCACCTGAATATAACCGAGAGCCGCGAATTTGTGAAAGTCAGAAAAATACCGTCATGATTTAGGGAATAGGTAATTCAGCTGAGTGATTTTCGTGGTTGTAGCTAAATGATTCAAGGACAAATCTGAGTTTACCGACGAAGCTATTCTCGTAGCACAAACGTGCACCAATGGATTTTCATCTTCGATGAATGTAAGTGCGCAATGCCGATGCTTTCAAACGGTGAAGGACAACATCGTGAGGAAACTCAGGGTTTTTTGACCATAGAGCCCATTACCCTTAAGGTCCAATAATGTATTTTTCTGATTCTACTGATAAGAGTGCGGAGTTTTCAGTGCTTTTCATAAGTACGGTTGTCAAGTCATTTCTATCTACGACCCGATCCAATCTGCGGGTACCGAAATAGGGTTTGTCATGGGTTTGTGTAAACAATATTGAAACCGATACAAAAACAAACCAAGCAATCGCCATTCGAAACACAAACTATTGAGATTAGATACGAACTGTTTCTGGCAATTTAGAAAAAAAAATCTGAAGGGTGTTTCTGTCAGCAAAAATGTGACTTTTTAAGACAAAAAGTAGAATTACTAAAATAGATAAAAATATTTTTGAACATTTGACATAATGATATTACTCGTATAATATATTGATTTGGCATAATACTTTCAAGCCCCAAACTAGGCAGGGCTTGTACTATGGGAACCAGATGACTGATAGGCTTTATTGTAAATATTATACATATAATAAAATAAAACATTCAGGCACAGAACAAACAACTGTGTTTATCTCTACTAGGCCTTATGCTCACAATTAGTTTACTAGTAGGTATACGGAAGCACCGGTGATCTTGTGGGAGTGACTCCGTTTTCTGTTCCTAAGGTCATTGGTTAAAATCTGGCTGTGCAACAATTTGTAAAACATCTGGAGGAAACCAGTTATTAGTATTGCAACCCGTATGGAATATCAAATTCTGCAAAGTTGATACACCCATATCAAAATAGTAATACGTATACCTCTGACTACCCCCATTAGACATCTTCGAACAACCTCAAGTAGGTACATGGTACTAAGTGACCTTAGAGGATGTCAACCGTGCTTGGGGATAAAAGTCGTGATGCTATTTTTTTATGTGGAATAAAAATAAAACAAATAAAATAAAAATATTTTTATTTATAAAATAAAATGTTTGTCATTGTTTTTATAATGTACCAAAGTGTTTTACCGTTCTATCTTGATAAAATTCAATGTTTTCGACTAAAAGAATTCCAATACACACGTAGTTTCTGAGCAATCAAAGAAGACCCGCTTGGTTTCACATTAACAATAACATTTAACTTGGGTTCCGCGTAGGTCTAATTCAATTGATTTTTATTGGAGGGGACTATTAACATTATAGAGAAACCATGTTGTTTCAAACGATTGCGAAGAGCTTCACAAGATTGTTATTTTGATTCTGGTTGAAGTAAAACGTTTTTCAAACATATTTTAGTTAGTTTATACAATCACAGTCGATATACTTTTTAGAGTTCCGTACCCAAAGGGTAAAACGGGACCCTATTACTAAGACTCCGCTGTCTGTCTGGCTGTCTGTCCGTCTGTCACCAGGCTGTATCTCATGAACCGTGATAGTAAGGGAGCTGAAATTTTCCTAGATGATGTATTTCTGTTGCCGTTTTAATAACAAATACTAAAAAATAGAGTAAAATAAATAGTTAAGGGGGTCTCGTACAACAAAAGTGTTTTTTTTTCCGTTTTTACTATAGATTATGGTATGGAACCCTTCGTGCGCGAGTCCGACTCGCTCTTGACTGGTTTTATTTTATTATATATATTATCAAGCAGACCATCCGATTGTTTTCTCAGTATGTTTATAAGCAGGATGTAAATAATGTTTGAAATATGCAAAAATACCTGAGCTTTTACTTCCGAAAACTTTTTCAAATTGAAGCAGAACTTGGAGAGCGAAAACAAATGTTCCGCTTAAGTTTAGCTAGCTATTACAGTTGCAAAGTTAAATTACCTACTAACATAGTTTCTAACCTTCCTTTGAATGTTCTGAATACTTTTCGTAATTAACTCTTCAGCTTAATTTATTGCTTGTTAGAACAGGTTCTGTGCCATTAGCACGAGCGTCTGGTTCTATCTAATGTAAGGCACAGATGTTTTTAAGCTTTCGCAGTCCACATGGTTTATGATTTAATGTGGCACCGACGAATTTGAAGACCGATGTGGCGCGGCGGGCAAATGTCCACCGCAGCCAGGAGGTTGCGGGTACGACTCCCACCTTGGGATAAATGTTTGTACGATCTACATATTATATTTATTCCGGGTGTTCTGGGTATTTTCTATGTACCTATAATAAAAAATATATAATATGTATGTAATGTATTGTATTATTCATAGTTATCTAGTACCCATAACACTTAGCTTGGGGCTAGATGATACTGTGTGGATTGTCCAGCATTATTATTAATAATTAATAATGATCATCATACGGTATCATTAACTTTAAGAAAACCACCGTTGAACATTCTTCTAATATTCAGACGTTTAAATATGTGTTGTGTAAGTTAAAAAAATATTACTGTTTTGGAAGAAACTAGCACGAAAAGTTCGTTTTCTAGGCCAACATATTATAAGCAATTGCAAAGAAAAAAACAAAGATAAGACGTGCAGATAAGCACTATAAAAATTACCAAAATATAAGCAATTATTCCTGAATAGTTAAAGGAACTAGCGTAAAAAATATCTAAAGAAAAAAACCTTTAAATGTTGTTTACAACTGAGCCAATAAGATAGATAGATAGATAGATAGATTAACTCTTTATTGTACACAAAGAAGTAAAAACACAATAGAAATAATTATAAGCACTGAGTACAACGGGCGGTCTTATCGCTAAAAGTGATCTCTTCCAGACAACCTTTGGATGGAAAGGATAAACAGAAATAGATAAACGGCGGTGCACAAAAAGATAAAGATGCTAACATGTAGACAAACTAAAATTATAATAATACCTAAAACATGCAAAACTCTCGATTTATATAAAATATACATAAATATATACAATAGCTACATACTATTAAATATGAAATATACAATTGTACTTATAATACGTATACTAATACCTACTTACCTAATTATTAGTAGTCAAGGATAAATAATGGCAAAGGTAAAATAAGGTGTTGATTGTTAGCAAAATTACCACCATCACGTGAATCCGTGGGGGACAACTACTTCCAAATACTCCAGGAACGTGTAAAGTTACCTATAACAAGGTCTTATAGATTACCACTCGGCTGACAGTCATATACATTTAAAAATTACGATTATTTTGCTAAAATTAATATTTATCAACCAGCAATGTTATATTTATCGTACAGCATTCAATGACTGCGCGGTGGCAGTGACCTCGAGGCCCACGCACTGGTCAGATAAACGCGATTTCCTTTACATTGCTGTTTTTTTATGTTTATTTTATGATGAGTTGTCGATATGGGTGCTGAAAATACGGAAAAACTAGACAAAAAGTGTCGAACTTAGTGTCACCGAACTAAGCAAGTGGTGTGGATATTGCATATCTGTGTCGGCGATATGTCAGAAGGTATGATAAAAAAACGAGCGCCATATTTTACTCACTTTTCTCGTCACGTTTTAGTGGAGGATCACGTCCGTTGTTTTTAAGGGACTTCCTTATTAAGCCTTGATTTATAGAGAGCATCTTAAATGTACTATACAGTGAATAAAAATACAGCCCCAAATTGCGTACCATATAACTAAATTATGTAGTAGTAGGTAGAACTCGTCCGGGGAAGTACTACCACCATGCCCATTTCTGCCAACAAGCAGCTTGCTGCGTTGCGGTTTGATGGGTGTGGGTGCCGGTGTAATTACAGATATACCTGTGTATGCTTCAGGTTGATGGATGCAGAGTAGTGCATCGTAAGGGCACATTTATAACGAAGGTGACCTGCGAGGTGATGCATTGTTATAGGTAATTGTAACTACTTAACATCAGGTGGACCATTTACTTGTTCCATCAACAAATCATATAAAAAATTTAATAATGTTCTTTCAATGCCTTTATTCTAAAGTATTTTCATTGAATACTTGAGAATTCAGGGATGTTTTTCCTTATAAAGGTTTTTATTAAATCTTGCGATGACCCCGAATAAACACAAAACTCTAGTTCACAAATCGCAACTAACCAATTTATTTTCCGGTTTTTGCTGTTTTCTTTAGCAATAAGTCAGAAATATCGCTTGGATTTCGTTTGAAAGCTTTTGTGCTTTTGAGTTAACTTAAACAAGTAAGCTAAAATTATTTTATCATTTATTGTGCGGTAAACTTTTCTAAAAATAAATAAAAAGTTGCGTCCAAAAACCTGAGGTAGTGAAATCTTACACTCACGTGTACTACACTATGATTAACCGCAGTTTAAGGCAGTTTTTATGTTTACCTGCGACATCGTAGTGATAAATTGCCTGGCTCTTGAGAGGCTAAAACACGTCTATGAAAAATTGATGTGTGAATGTGAGTGGACTTGTGATTTATTTTTGCACGTCTGGGTAATATAGGCTGTTAGCAAGATGTATAACATAATAAAACTGCCTGAAAACGAAATGGACTGTTGTTATTGAATTTATAAACAAAATGACTTGTGTCACGCACTAACGGTTCCGTATCCACTACTTAAGGTTAAACAAGTCGGTACGTTGTCCATACAAACGCTGTAAGTGTTTAATGTCTACTATTTATTAACGTGCGTCCGAAGTTAAGTTTGATACTAAATTATCTTGCCGTTATCTATGTACGTTACCCTATATGCTACAGTAAAATCAGATTACCTTGAAAGTTATAAGCGTCGAAAGATTTAGTACTAATTCTTGTAACGCTTGTAACTTTCAAGGTAATCTGATACCACCACCATCTGATAAAACCGGTACCTGATGGCGTACCAGGTACTACAGCGTCCTGTGAATATGGTGTACGAAAATGGCCCATAATAATGTATAAATCATCTACAATCGTTGAATTTTTTTTATTACAACACTCCAAGATAAATCATCATCTTCCTGCCCTTATCCCACTTTATGTGGGGTCGGCACAACATGTTCCCTTCTTCCACTCCCCTCTATCAGCCGTCATATCTGTACTCACTCCTTTCTTATCCATGTCATCTTTCACACAATTCATCCATCTTTTCTTTGGTCTACCTCTACCCACATATCCATCAACATTCATGTTCATCGCTCTCCTGGTTACATGACTTTCATCCCTCCTCATACCATGCCTATAACACACCAAGACAAATATATCCTGAAAAAGATTTTTTCTACGATCATTGAGTTTTAGCTGTGTGTTTATTTTGTCAGCAAAAACAAAAAGTCTTATAAAACTAAAATAAAGTCACAGCTGTAAATTCACAAGACTGTATGGTATAGACATTAAAAATAGTAGGTGCCAGTCAAAATGTTTCAACTTCGACATCAAACTAATAACTTGAAACTGCTAAAACTTGTACACTTGTTTTTGTTTTTCTAAGGGTTTGGATATTTTATTTAGGTAGAACCCTTTACAGGGTGTAATATTACTACTCCTAAAATCTCCAGAGAGTTAAAGGTACCCATCATGAAAAATTTATTTTTAACAGTGTGAGCACAAGATAAAAGCTTTGAAAGAAAGCCAGGTGAGTATTAAAGTTATGTATGAAAAAGCAGTTTTTTTGCGATTTCACTGTTATATTTGTATAAAAAAACTATGTAGACACATGTATCTAGTTTCTATTAAGCACTCATTGGTTTAACTCCTACGTTTACGAGAGTATTTTAGCTACATCCTGTATAAGCTAGAGAAGGTTGCCGTGTGTGGTTCCACTTTGAATGAAACTCTAATCTGTTCACAGTGAAAACACGGAAGCATCTCAATCAACCTCAGGGTTATTTGTGTTTATTTTCCCTCGGGTCGAGGGTGTCTGATCTGAGTGCAAACTCGTCAGCGCCTTCAGTAAACAAGGTTATTTGTATGTCCGTGTTCGGAGACCTGTGCAAACAGTAATATCCTGTCTTGGGTTGGAGCAAGCACTTTTGAAGGCTTGAGTTTGGGCAAGTTTGGTAGATAAAATAATAAAATAAAACACTTTGCAGCTCTGGCAGCACCTGCCTTCTGCGCTGTGGTTTGTTTGTTGAGTTTTCTTAGAACAAACATTTGTGTGACTATAACATACGATTTATTTATGTAGGCATTTTGATATGCATTTAGGTGTTAAAATTTTTACAGTAAGTATAACAAAAAATAAAAACTGACATCAATTTTACACTACAGCATCTAGATCCAAGAAAAACACACAAAAACACGGTACGAACTAATTATAATAACAATAATAATAATGCTGAATAAATATTTGCAGATCGTACAAATGTGTACCTCTCTAGGCGGGAATCGAACCCGCAACCTCCTGCGTCGCAGGCTGAGATTCGCCTGCCGCGCCACATCTAGTCGTCTACTTTGAAAGTTTCTTGACGATTCTTTTTTTTACATTTGAATAGATAAATACCTTTTTGACATTATCTTTGACCTATTATAACCTTTTTTTGATTATAGAAAATAATTTTACTCCATTTTTGAAATTATCATTGTTTTTTGCTGTAAACAAGAACATAGTGTTGACGAACCTTACATAGGCTTAGAAACACTATAGACAAATATCTGTTATATATGTTTTAAGAAATAAATATCGATTTATCTATCTATATGTAGCTCGAAGTCATTCAAAACGTTCAATTTTAGTTTTAGTTTAAGGCCATAAATGTTCAATTACTGAAAATATGAGAGTCCTATGTTTAGTAGTGGAAATCTGGAGTAAGAAATGGTGATCGTTATACAAACCTCGCTTCAGTCTTCAAAGAGGTCACCAGTTTTATTTTAGGCCGGTAGCTCCACCTTCATTGCCACTTCAACGGATTGCCTGAGGCTCTGCGAATCCACATTGAGAGAGGCATTGACATTCCGTAGCTTCTGAATGCTTCATACATACCTAATGAGCTAGTTTCTCTGAGTTTACAAACTGTCTACAAACTGTAAGTTTTGAAGATGATCAGAGTTTTGGAAACAAGCTTAATTTATTAATATATAATAGATATTTTATTACATCCTTTAAAAACAAGTACCTATCTAAAATAAATTACCTTGTTTTCTATGTGTCAAAAGTCAGCTTGGGCTTAATTTTCCTGGGAATAGTTTTCAGATGTTTTTTTAAAGACCTCTAGATAAAAATTTGTGGGTCTTTTGTTCCGCTGCCGTAGTGAATCCAAATCTATGATATTAGCCATATAATTATTTAGCCATAGATCAGACGTTTTAGTATGCACTAGTAAAAAATCCAGTGGGAGCGACCTTGCCATGATTCCAAGGTCGTGGATTCCATGCTCATGCTCATTAAACTGGTTTCATGTACTTTAGTTAGTATTCTAGCAGTGGCTGGCTTACAACCAATATCACGAATGGAATACAAACTATCACAGATGCGAGTGTATACCAAATGTAATAGGTAATTGAATGTACTACCCTATTACATCTTAAAAAATCTTGAGTGGGTATTTGATACTATTATATGAGAGGATGTCTAATCTGTCTGAGGATTCAACTCATGAATTTAATTATTTTTATTTTACAGTCAAACCCAAAGAATATGGACTTCTATGGTCAAACCTGTGTAGTTTAAGAACAGAGTGCTAAAACAACCACAGGCTAAAAATACATTTCGCAAAATTTCAAACAAAACAGCGGCGACCTAAGCTAAACGACTCAATCGATCACGGTGTCACTTAAGTGTAATGATAATTTATCATCTGTAAGCACTTCGCTAAATGACATTGAGTTTCTTCTCAATGCTGCTTGCTGCTTACACACCACTTTGAGACTAGAGCTTTAAAAGGAAATTGGGCCGGGAAATATAAAATTTAAATTTTAATAATAATAGAAATATGTTTGTTTATTGCACCGTGTATTCATTGTTAAAATAATCGTTTACTTTTCTTCAGATTTCTATGTGCTGTAGATTCTTAAGGATAATTATAAAAGTCGTTAGAGGAATATTTTTTTTTTAATAAGTAAGAGTTTAATGCTAGTGGCATCGTAAAGCTTTTACAATTTTTGTGTATTGAAGATCTGCGTCCATTTTGGGGTTGAATTTCAAAAATTCATTTCTTGCTCTGCACCTGTACTTTTCAAGACAAAATTTACCCTGTTAATTTTGATTTGATAAACAAGCCGTTGGGCCGCTGAGTGGTTACCTCTGCCCATAAAATTTTTACGCTCACCCCTAATATTATTATCGTAAAATTTAATCTGAGATAAATATATTTTCATAACCGTTTAAACTCATTCTCCAACAAAAAATTAAATAAATTAAAAACATTTACAAAACCTAATACCACACCGAAGACAGTAGCATCGCTTGAATAAAACTTAACTGTAATTTATATTTACATTTTTATTATAAAGTAATTTATATTTTTGCAGGTGTACAAAATGAAACATGTTCGTTTTATTTACATTTTATTTTTACTTTTAACATTTTTCGAATGGAGTTGGAAACACAAAGCTTAATATTGATCTACGCGTGATAACACACTATCCTGTTTGAGTGATGAAAAGAATACAACAAACGTGACAAGTTGTTTTGACATAGCGATAAGCAAATTATACGTATAGGAACGTAGGTTTGAAAGTATGTATATACACTGCTATAAACGTGACAGGGGATGATTTTGTCATAGCTAAAAGCTTCACGGAGCATGAATGTTGCAAAATTTCTCAGCAAAAAAACAGGGTACCGTACAGGATTGTAATAAGTAAATAATAACTCCCGAATGCCGATTAATAAACAACTTATTCTATGGAACCAACAACTTAAATGTTACAAAAAAAATTGACTTAAATTGTATATATAATACATAAATAAAATAAATAAATAATGCTGGACCATCCACACAGCATCATCTAGCCCCAAGCTAAGCAGAGCTTGTGTTATGGGTGCTAGATGACTGATATACTTAATACAATGGTATTACATACATATATATTTTTTATTATACATAGAAAATACCCAGAACACCTGGAATAAATATTTGCAGATCGTACAAACATTTATCCCAAGGCGGGAATCGAACCCGCAACCTCCTGCGTCGAAGGCGGACATTCGCCCGCCACGCCACATCGGTCGTCATTTAACATTTTAGCCAAGAAGGTATGTATTAAACAGCGGATTTTTTAACAGTCACAATAATAATGTAAGTACTAATACCGATTAATAAAATATAATAATACGGGTATTATTAGAACATCGTAAGGTTTATCGAAAATACCATTATTTTATTATTACATTTCAAATAGCACATAAAGCCGTTTTATTACAAAATATTAAGATGAACAAAACAATAAACATGCCTATTCCTTCAATGTTATGACAAGCATTCAAACCAACCGTGGTATTATGGCCGTAAGCAACGAGGGTAAAACGTCATTAATCTTATTGCATTCTTTTTCAGCAAAATCGTTTTTATAATACAATTAATACGGCCCTTTCTTGGTCCCGTTCCGTCTACGAAATATTGTAATACGTTTTAAAACGACACGCTTTAAGCTATCTCACAACCGAGACAGCAACAACGACGTTTCTTCTGCTTTTGCTTTTTTTAAGTTTTACAATCCTATAGTTAAACTTATGCCTTTCGCTTATATTAGCTTCACTAACTGAAGCTTGGAAACTGACACTAGGTTTGATTTGCTTAAGTTTTTCCTTTACTTTTATCCATCGGTCGTTTTTCCAGTCGTATTTTCTTCCTATCGACAGCAAGATGTCTTGAAATGTCGGCCAGTCGGTTGCTTTATATTTATTCGAACCGTTTTCAATCAGTTTTATACTTGTATCTGTTGTTGTCGGTTCAGTAGTTCCCGTTACATCTGGTCCGTTGCTAACAAAGGGATAGGTGTGTTTTCCCTCATCCGTATTCTCAATATTCTTTCTCATATCTGTGTTTCGGTTCAATATCTTGGTCAAATATTTGTAGTGTATTCTATCCACATCACCGCCCTTGAGCCATTCGTTCGAGTATTCATCGTAAAATACTTCTATCTCTCGCTCCAGTTTTTCTGAAAGGAAAACTCGATGTTAATATTATTGGTACATATTAATATTATCCTGATGTTCTTGTTAAACCTTGAAAAGAAACAATTTTCTATGTAAATATTTTCTTTATTGATGAAAAGGTCTTGTTTTAGTTATTACTGAGTTAAAACTATTACGAAATTCTGTGTTTATATAATACAAAGAACTTGCTTACATTTTTTTTCGTTATTCTACTTTTATTTCGTTTTGTGTCATCATTATCTACATGGAGATAAATAATAGTAAGTGACAAATGAGATCGTTATTTTCGAGTGTACCAGTGCCGTTTTAAATGAGATACTAAAACAGACTTTAGAAGACGACGCGAAAGATTTTGCACAGTGACCAGTTGTGAAAATAATGCTACTTATCCACCAAGCCAACCGCGCGTTTGGCCGTTTGACAGGAATTTGAACGTTGTTGCCTAGAATATAGAGACGATACTCGGTATTGATTATACAACCGCGCGGCCGTCGCGAGGTCACTGCGCGAAATTTTTGGCGCTGTAATCGCCCTTACGTGTGGTTTTTATTACTAAATAAAAAACATGTCTTGTGATAAAAAAACAGCCTTATGACTTTAATCCCCAGGCACGGCAGGTATTCCCCCAAAACTGTGCTGTGTTTAGGTTTGAAGGGTTGTGGGTGCCGGTGAAATTACAGGTACTTGAAGCTAACAGGCATACAGGTGGTATGGTATGCCTTAAGTTGATGGACGCTGAGCAGTGTATCGTAGGATACATTCAAATAATTCATTTGGCACACATTCTTAATTCTTAATGATTTATTGCACACATAAATTACATAGGAAAAATACAAATAGAGGACATGTACAAAGGCGAGCTTAACCCTGAAAAGAGTTTTTTTACAGCAAACCTTTGAGGACATACCCACATTTTGCAGTAGTTGTTTCATACGTGACAGTTTGCAAACCCATCGCCGCTGCTATAATACCAACTTGTTTCCTCATGGTGTTTTCCTTCACCGTTTAAGAATTCTGGCACTGTGACTTAGAACATCGAATAGAAGGACTGATTTAAACCCACGACAATCAGAAGATCAGAAGGCGGGGTTGCTCCCACTACACAATCAGTCCCATCAATTATTTTTATTTTGTACCTGCTATTTTCTTGTAAGCCTTTATATCGTGTTGTAGATTTTCTTTATCCCGTTCTTTCCACCGCCCATCGCCTTGATCTGTTGGAAATAAATTAAAAAACCTATATTCTCACAAATCTTCGTAGGGTTGAACGCGTCACCGGGTTGGATTCCATTTTGAATAGACCAGGGAAAAGAATGATGTCGATTGATTTTCTGCAGAAAGGCTATATTTTTTCGCTGTTTTGCCAGTGTGTTATTTCGTAACCAGTGAGATTTACTAGCTTTATTGGAAAGTACCGGCTGTTCGCTTGTGACCAATTTAAAGTGTTTTACGACGTTTGCTTGCGCGTGAATTTTCAGTAACAATGTTGAGCTCATGGCATTGGTTAAAAATCTTTCGAGTTACTACTGTACTTTAGAATTAACACTTCATCTCTTAAATATAAGGAGAACTACTCAGTTATAAAAAGATTATTTACCGATGCAGACACTGATCATAACAAGGTACCACATGCAGGGCACTGAATTTTTCCCCATCTGGTACTGTGATTCAATATCTGAAACAATAAACATTTTTACGCAAGGGGTTAAAGTATTATTTTCTCTAGAGCGAAAAATGGAATCCAAAGCGAAAAATTTATAGCGTTGTTTTTTACGTGAGGGATTCACTCGCATGAGAAAAAACATTACTTTAGCTCCTAGAAAAACACTACTTTCAACAATTGTACAAAGACAATCAAAGAGTTTGTGGTAAAGTGGCCCACACAATTTTATTCACTGAAATAATGTATTGCTCTGGTAAAACGAGAAAAAAATAAGTAGGTATTATGCGTTGTTTAATCGAGTCAAAGTTTAAATCGAGCGGATGAGTTTTTATTTTGCATCTTGTTTTCAGTTTATCAAGCTTTTGTGTTTTTTTTCAATACGTATACCTAATTATATTACTTTGGATAAAATATTACATATTATTATTTATATATATTATAATATTTGTTCGTTTTGGGTCTCAAGATTCATTAAATTAACCAACGCGCCGTTTTGATCACACCCCTTTGTCCTTGTGGCACCCAGATATTTCTTAACACCTTTATTACTCAGGTTGATGGACGCAGGGTAGTGCAAAGTAGTAAGTTTCGTTCCCCACCTGGACTATAGACACTTTTATATTTTAGTAGTTTACCCCAAACCGAGATCTAGAGATATTATTTTTGCTATGTTATAGTGGTACAACATAGCATAAAAAATAATACGGAAAAGAAAAGTAAAAAAACTTTTGAGCTAGAAATACTTTAAATTATTGCATTAATTACAATTAATCTAGGCTAACTGAAAGTAATAAATAGTTTTACCAAATTTTACTATTTTTAAAGCAGGTCTTTACTTTAAAAATAGTAAAATTGTGTGTGAAGGGGTTAAAAACAATATACTTACTTAATTAGTTTTTTTTTCGGAATGTATAAACTAAGCCCTTACAATCAATTAACACTTCGTTTTATTATATTTTTTATTTCTCTAATAGTTCTTACCTCAACAATCCCTGGTCCGCTTTGTTTTTTTTTATTATATTTATTGATGGAATAAGCAGATGGCCCAACTAATGCCAACAACTACAAACACTTGATATTCTTGGAGGATGTCTAAGGGGGTAATCAGGGGTACGACAGATATTATAATTGGTACTTTCCCACTTGTTTGCAGTCGTTGGTATTGCGTACGTGACAGGTTGCAAGCCCATTACCGCTGCTAGAACTAATTTCCTGACGATGTTTTCCTTCACCGTTTGAGAGAGTGTTGAAAAAGCTCTAACAATATTAAACTTTCACAATTTTTGGATGTTTGTCGCCAGCGAGACTTAATATTAGATTTATGAAAATTTTCCTTTCGCAAGGGGAGGTGGAACGATGTGGTGACTTTTAATATTATTTTTTTATATTCAACTTTTCGTCTTATAAAACGTTGCCTCCATTACGATGTCATTATACACACCTGCGTCGTATTTTTTTTTCTGTGAGTAGGGCGATTTCACCAGAAATGTATGTGTATATAGTCTGTGGACCAAACGTAGTGAAAAGGTAGGGCTTCAACGTAAATAAGGTGGAATAGAAAGAGGTTTTAATGCAGTTGCGAATCCGAATTGCGAATATTATGCAGTCTGATTTTAATCGAGTTTTTATGCTAGAGTTTTATTTTTAGTGAACTCAAAATAACAGTATAATTTTAATTGATCCAGATAATCCGAATCAGTCTGTGTATAATAACTTTACCCTCGTATGATATCAAATGTAAATTTATTTTTTATGGTTGACCTAGATTTTAAATAGAAAACTCATGTTATTATAGTTTATATGTATAATGTAGCATCGGTGGCCTAGTGGGAGTAGCTCCGCCTTCTGGTCCTAAAGTCGTGGGTTTGAATCCTGTCGTGTACCAATGGATTTTTATCGGAAAATCAAAAGTGATGCTATGCACTATTATTTAATATAGCAAGTACTTGCTATATTTATTTAATATAGCAAGTACTACGTAGCAAAGTCATTTACTTTCATTTGATGTGTTTTTTGTGAAACGATATCTTCTTACTAAAGTTTACGGGCAATAAAACATTTTCTAGTCTTGTTGTTAATAAAATATGTTTGGTACTTGGATGATCGTGGTTCTATCAAAAAGGTTACAGATAACTTTTTTTTTGCTACTGCTGGTGAAACAAGCATATGGCCCACCTGATGTTAAATGGTATCCTTCACTTGTAACAAAGCAATGCTTTGTAGGTTACGCACGTTAAGATACGTGCTCTACGATGCACTATCTTGAGTCCACCAGCTAGAGGTATGCTGTTGTTAAGCTTCATTTATATGTAATTTCACCGGTACCCACTAAACTCCGGACAAAATATATTGATAAATTAGGAAAGTTAATATTCACTATAATGATAATATAATAATAATGCTAGACAATCCACACAACATCATCTAGTCCCAAGCTAAGCAAAGCTTGTGTTATGGGTACTAGATGACTGATATACTTAATACAATACATTACATACATAAATATTTTTTGTTAGCATAGAAAATACCCACAACACCCGGAAGAAATATTTGCAGATCGTACAATCATTTATTCCAAGGCGGGAATCGAACCCGCAACCTCCTGCGACGCAAGCGGACATTCACCTGCCGCGCCACATCGATCGTCAAATCACTATACAAGTTAATTGCATTTAGCAAACTAGACTGTACTAAGGGCTCGAAAAATACCGCAATGCTTGAAGACCAAACTTTTGAACCAATCAATGTGTTTTACCCATTATGACCTACGGTGATGAAACATGGACGCTCACACAAGAGAATATGCACAAAATGCGAGTAGCACAAAGAGCCATAGAGCGAGCCATGCTGGGCATCTCTTTAATAGATTAGGTACGCAATACGGAAATCCGGCGTAGAACGAAGGTAGTGGATATTGGAGACCGTATTATGAAACTCCCGCGGCACAACAGATTCTAAGTCTTAAATGGAAATGGGCTGGCCACTTGCAGAGGTTACCACAAAACAGATGGTCCCAAATAGTGACAAATTGGCTGCCTCGGAATAAAAAACGCAAACGAGGACGACCACTAAATAGATGGAGTGACGACATAGTAAATATTGCTGGAAAATGATGGCTCAGATTAGCCAGAAATAGACAAAATTGGAAACACCTGGAGGAGGCTTTTACCACGTGTGGGTCCCATGCACTACCAACCCCATAGAATAATTTTATTTTATTTAAGAGAATAGTTTAAATTTAGAAGTAATTTTAGTTTTAGTTTTGACTTTGATAGATTAATTTAGGTAAGTAATTTTAGTATGTAAGTAGTGCATAGGAAAATAAAGCTCTTTTTATTTTATTTTTATTCGTTTTATTATTATGAAACTCAAGTGGAGCTGGGCAGGACATTTGGCAATATTAAGTGATGGCAGGTGGAGAAAGGCTCTGATAGAGTGGTGGATTAGAGGACACAAGAGAGGCCTTGGCAGACCAACAGCCAGAAGGGTGGATAACATCGTTGCTGTACAGGGAAAGACCTGGATCCAAAAGGCCCAAAACCGTAATGAGCGGCGTCTGAGGGAGGAGGCTTATGCCCAGCAGTGGGTTAGTTAAGCTGCTAATGATGATAATGATGATACAAGTTAATACAGATATACACACCGGATCTATTCTCTTATTATATTTTCTATTACTGTATCTTTCTAATTGGTACACGACTGGATTCAAACTCATGACTTTAGGATCAGAAAGCCGTGTCGCTCTCATAGACCACTGGTGCTTTCTTTGTTACACACGTAGTAGTGTTATTACAAGAAGGTTGTCTTAAAGATTGTATTTATTTTATATATAAAATGATGACCAAAAGATAAGGGTAGGTACTACTAGCCTTATTCGGGGATAACAGTCGTATTAGGGGATATTTATTTATTTGATCACCTTTCTTTTTTGCTGGTATGGACCAGCAACTGCAATATGTGAGTATATACTAAATTTATATTTGGACATACCCCCCTAGACATCCTCAAAGAATCTCGAGGTACTAAGAGATCTGTGAGGATCTACCATGCCTGGAGATTAAAGTTGTGACGCTATTTCTTGCTTTCTTATTAGTTTCTTATTTGTAGTTGTGATGCTATTTCTAATCGTCAAGCTATGGTTACGAAATTAGTATTAAAAAATACTTGGGTGACATTAAAAATTAAAAATAAGCTCTAACATAATAAATATTAAAAAAAATAACAAGCATTAAAAAATATTTGAAATTATAAATATTGAAATTGATGCCCAGTCGTCATTAATTTCAATAACTTATTTTGATTTAGTAAAGAAATTGATTAATTATTTAATTGATTGGAATTGTAAAATGTGCTGTATGTTTTAAGTGCAATTATGTCTTATGTATTTCATTTGATTATATTTCTAAGCCCCCCACCCTATATCACTCAACGGACGGACGTAAAAAATATAAAAAATTATTAAAAAAACAGATGTTCTCTCAAACCTTTATCAAACTGGAAAGCGAAGCACACCGCTACTCAAACGCATCGTCTGATTGCAAACTCAAAATAAATCAAAGTACTGCCACAAAACTTTCTTCAGCTCTATCACGAACTTATTACCACACAGCACAAACACGCGTGCGTCCGCAGTGGTATCCCGGACACGACTGAAAATTAAACACATTTTTCATAGTATTTCTTTGGCAACCGTCTGCGAGGTTTTTGAGTATACTGAATACATTGACTTCTAGCAACGTAAGCTTTCCAATCTCTGCTCAAAGAAGCGACAATAAGCTGCATACATGGAATAGGGGTGCTTCGAAGTGGGAGGTTGGATTTTCCAACTTACCTTACAGTGTTTGAACTTATGTTGCGTATTTACGGGTTATTCCCGCTCGCATGGTGAGCTTTTCAATCAGCCAGGTTTATAAGTTTAAATGTCAAGGCTTTACCTAAGTATTAGTACCTAAGTTATATGCGCATACATACCCTAACGTTTTAGTAGATGAAAGTTTAGTTAGAATTCTAAATTAATACTTGGTCGTTTGTATTACACTTTTTTTCTTTTGGAACAAACATATGGCCCACTTGATGTTAAGTGGTCACCACCACCTAAACCAAAGCATTCTGCTGTAGGTTACGCACGTTAGATACGTATCCAACGATGCACTACCCTGCGTCCACTAACCTGAGGCCTACCGGTGTTAATCCTTAGGTAAGTGTCTGTAATTTAACTGGCACCCACACACTTCAAACCGGAACACAGCAATGCGAGCATTACTGCTTGGCGGAAGAAATAAGTACGGTGGTAGTAAATCCCCGTATACAACAATTTGTACTGTAACATTGTATAATGTACTACACTTTCAAATTGTTGCGCTTATATTTGGCACTTTTTTTAAATAAAAGGCTGTGGAAGATCTATAAAATAATCTTTCATAAAAATAAGTACTGACATAGGTTTGACACAACGCCATCTATGGGAACCAGATAGCGATAGTATACATAAATAGTTATTTTTTGTAAAAACATACATTCAAACTTCGATCAACGATACCCCTAAATATAGGATCGGCGCAAAAAACCCCTCGCGGTAAATAAGAAGCTCACTTGAGAAGCTCTTTTTTCTTGGTGGTGATCGAACCCACAACCACAGAGGACAGCTATTACAAACTTAGCTTTTTCGGCTGTCAATAAAACGAGTACCTAAGTCAGAGCATAGTTATAGAAGCGTAAATAATTTAAATTAAATTTGGTATTTTTACAATATACAAAAATAGAAAAATTTAATAAATAATTAAATTAATGCATCTAAGTATGTATAAGACATTGTATATGTATGTAATAATGTACGGTACCTAAACAATTTTGATTCGCTTGCTTCTGACATTTGTATGTTTTACCCGCATCCAAAAGTCCTAAACCGTTTTCGTTAGCAAAAATGTTGTTTTCGCTACCCTCCCTGGAAGCCATCAAAACTTTTTCTCTTGTTACATTAGCTTATTCTATTATTACGTACTGCTGCTACCTACCAGCATGGTTCATTTTATTGATAGCAAGTGAGCTGCATTTTTTAAAATTAAATTTACACTTAAACTCATACAAATGCAGCACCTTCCAATTTTTGTTTTATTTTTTTAGTACAAAGTAAATACTATTCTAATAACATCTAAATGTTCCATTGATACGAAAGAAGAAGAAGAAGCACAAAGTAGAGTAGGTTCTTCAAGGATGTCTAAGGGGGGTAGTCAGAGGTGCGTCCAGATAGTAAATTAAGTACGTACCTATTCATATTTTGCAGTGATAGGTTGCAAGTTTATCGCCGCTGCTAAAATACTAAATTAAAAAAAGATAGCTAAAGATTCGCCCTAAATCATTTTAAATTATTTAGGTACAGTACCTAGATGCGAAGGTCTGTTTTAGGTCGCAAATGCTTAGAGCAATTTTAATTAAAAAAATTGGGGTAGTGATAAAAGTCAACCTCTTATTTATTATTATTCTGTATCCTCGTGTGGCATTTGAAGCCTTATCTTGTGTTGTAACAATGTTTAATGTGTCTCTAGTGTGAGTTTGAATCAAGTTTAACCTACATAAAGTTAAGCACCATAGCGTGTTGATGGACTGATTAGCTAATTACTATTTTGATTTCGATAAACACAATATGAAGGTCGGTAGTCATCATCATCAGCCTGCCTATTTACGACTAGGCATAGGTTTCCCATTTTATATTATGTTTTCTGTCTTACTAAGTTATATTTTCCGTTATTTACCTTATTTATAATTTGTAAAAAGATTATGCAAAAAAAATCAAGCCGCATGTTTCTTGCCTATTATTCTAGTCTCAGTCACGAGGAACTGACGCTTAGATTTACCTAGTTTTAGTGTAATTCAAGAAATTACGGATATTATTGAATTTAAAATACTATTTTGGGTGTTAAATAACTCATTTATTTATGATAATAACAACTATTTATAACAATCAGACACAAAACAAACATCTTCAACAAACATACAACATTGTATTCTAATATTATTCTTATTCTATGAGTTATTCGATTCCCATTGCACAAACTTGTTTTAGTGTGGGTGGACGTCGTAGTCAGTAACGAATTTTATTCATAGTAATTGAATTATAAATAGAGTCAAGTCAAATAGAAAAATCTCTAAGTTAAGTATTGAAAGTGTTTTGAAATACATATTTGCGATTCAAACTTGGTGACTCCGTGGCAACCGGACAGAAGGCAAGGTTGGGTTCAGCCAAGAAAGCTTTGGAAGGACGACCTCGATGTTTCTGAGAGCGAATGGTGGGATAGAGCGAAGGACAGAGATAATTAGAGGGATTTAGAGAGACCTTAGAGTATAAAAACCAACAGGATAATGTCAGCAGATATACTCTTATAAACGATAAACGAAGTTTCGTATTGTCGTTTAGAGATACACTACGCGTCATGTCAGGCATTGACAACTTGACTGTCAAACGACTACCAAATAGCCCCGAAATGTGTTACAAAACGACAGTACGAAACTCCGTTTATCGTTTATAAGAGTAGACCTGCTGATTTCAATATGGTACAAGTCATTGTTAGTAGAACTAATGAGAACTAAGGTTGTTGCCTGTCAGACTGTAAACACTCACAATATATAAGAAGAAAGTTTAACCTGCAACGGTTCTACTATTTTAGTCCTTATTCTAAGTACACTAATAATGACAGACGATGACATGGCATAAATTATTGTCCAATGCGGACTAACCCTTAGCTATTTTCGTAAATCGTTAATCAGGCATTCTTCCAGAAAACTGATAAGACCTTTCGCCAATTAACTTAATGGTGATTCTTTCGCTGACCTTCGGAGACGGTCGCGCTCGGGGCCAGAGATCGTCTCAGCACAAGCATTATAGCTTCTGGACTCCAACAGAATATGCATATACCTACAGAGAAACGCTTGCGGTATTGGTCGCGTGAAGATATTTTCCAAGAAGCTTCAACGCCCACTGTAGATACATAGATAACTCGCTAAGCAGAGGTTGTGTTATGGGTAGTAGATGACTGATATACTTAATACAGTTCATTACATACATTGATATTTTTTTATTATACATAAAAATACCTAGAATACCAAGGCGGGAATCGAACCCGCAACCTCCTGCGTCCCAAATTGATATAGATTATAATTATGTGCAATTATATAGACTATGTTACTTATTACGTGAAGCGGAGATGGTCCAGTGTAATCTGAGACTGAGTCTGAGCCATCAGATCATGAGGCC
This sequence comes from Electrophaes corylata, assembly GCA_947095575.1. NCBI lineage: Eukaryota > Metazoa > Arthropoda > Insecta > Lepidoptera > Geometridae > Electrophaes > Electrophaes corylata. The sequence continues at coordinate 6,574,397 of OX352711.1, read as the reverse complement.
TCAGACTTAGTCTCAGACTGTCTGATAGAAGAATGTCTTATGTCAGACAATTAAGAGGGTTTATTTTATAACATAATCATGGATATATCTATTTACATCAGCAAATGGTATAATATCTTATTTTATATATTAGACAAACCTAAGTAAAATGGAGTTAAATGAATACAAAATGAATGATCTTCGGAACTGCTATTGTTATTTTTTCTGAATTTGGAGTCCAGTACCTAGTTTTGCTTAGACCCAATGTATGCTTGGGTTTATAGAGACTATTTAGTGATCTGTAGCCGGGTGATGTATTGCGTGGCATTGCCATATATCTGGTTTTATTGCTGGCATAGGTTCGACCTAATCTTCCGTTTTATACGGGTGGCCTTCTAGAGGTACTGTGGGAACACTGTAGTAGGCAGACTTTCTGACTCATTTTCAGAATAAATGATACGATCGCATACGATTTTTGTATGTAACTAACTGCTGCGTTCTTTCAAATGTAAATAAATAAAAAATAATAAAAGAAAACAAAATAGCATCACGAGTTCAATCCCCAAGCACGGTAGATATCCCCTCAGATCTCTTAGTACCAAACCTAGTACTTAGAGGAAAGGGGTAGTCAGAAGTACGCCCAATTATTACATTTAATAAATAAAATAAAAATGGCATCACGACCGCTGAGGGGATATTTACCATAAATATCCTTTCAAATCTCATAGCACCAACTACTCGAGGTTCTGAGAGAGGGCAGTCAGAAGTACGCTTAGATTATAACATTTGGTATATACCCACATTTTGCAGTAGTTAGTATTTTATATGTGACAGGTTGCAGCCCCTCGCCGCTGCTATCTCCTTAAAATTACAAACTTATTACATTTAAACGAAAACGTATAGAAACTTACTAGCTCACTAGCATAATTGTTTTTGAAAAAAAGAAAATAATAACGAAACCTGTTAAGCGAACGCGTGTTGTTTAGCAATAAGTAAGTTTTTCTTTGAGGTTTTCCGCAAACTACGAACAATACAGCACCCTACCTTTCCTATTCTTACTACCGACAAAATGGCTCTCAGGCCATTTTGTCCGGTTTTAGGTGATTGTGGATTCCAGTCTTTGTCTAAAACTTTACTGACAAAATAATTGTAGCTTTTTTCGACAGATTCGATTTCTTTTTATTCTGTTATAATAAAGTCCATAACTAACAAAAATGTAAATTAATTATTTCATAATAATAATATAATAAATGAAAAATAAGAGGAGGATCGTGGGAATTCCCCACTCAAGGGAATGTATAAATGTAATAGTGAATGTATAAATCTTTGAAAATGTAAATTGTTCAAATTAATTGAACAATGAAAATAATAAATGCACTGGTGGTAGCAACCATACCGATCCAAATGTCGTGGGTTTAAGCTGGTTGTGTACAGTACGCGTAATGCAAATGGTACAGCAAAAGATCGTGAATAAACCCTACGCACGTTGACTGTCTTTTCTGCAGATTAGGCTGGAGCTGTTAGCTGAGTACCCTACTCAGGGCAGAGCGAGTATACTCCATTTGTAACCCTGTTTTACGCACTCGTCACGTCTCGTAATTTGCCTAAATAAGTCCACTGCTGGAACTAAGTCACCCCCATACTTTAGGGTTTTTCATAGTCACCACGATTGACAGGCGGATTGGTGACCGCAGAATCGGTGTTTTTTCATCCCTCATTCCCTGGTTTCCTTATTTGTCTCTTACAACATTTATGAGAGTTAATTAGAATAGAATAGAATAGAATACATCTTTATTCAGCACACGACACACAAGGAGACAGCACAACAAGCGCCTGCACTTAATTTATCTACAATAACACACTTAATCTTAAACCTACCTACCCACCTAGCTCACAAGTTTATCGAGTAGATGTGAAATATAAGCCTAAATAACACAGTGAGGAGGCAAGGTAAGCGGCACCACACTGTGTCAAGTCCCCCTGAGTGAGCATGGGCTGAAAAGGGTCCCATCTCAGCATAATGCCGCTCCACATCGTATGCCAATGTGAGGCGGCGCTGGTTTTCAGATGGATTCAAATAATTAGGGGGTTCTATTCTATTGTAAACCGGGACCACCACAACTGTTCGTAGAAACAATCTACTTAAATGTTGTTTTTAATAAAGTTATTACGTTAACTTTTTTTTATTAGACGTAGAATGACTAGGATATTAATATTTCTTTATTAAAAGGTATAAATCTTGGATATTTTAACCGTTGACCAAAATAAATGAGTCGTGAAATTACGACACCCACTTGAAGCATAATTTTGGAGCAAGAAGCTTTACAATTTCGTGACGCGCATTACAATGGATCTGGTGATGGTGCTTGCACAGAGTAATAATAATCAACTGTCGAATGTTTTGAAGTAATACTTCTAATGCGACTTCCAACAAGGTTGAGTTAAACGTTTAACACTACCATGGAGGGGGTATGAAAGCACTGTTCTTTCTCTCTTTCTCTCATAGCCAGTTACGTTTCGTATATTTAAGAAGGTTTTTTTCAGTCGTGTGGTCTAAACAACACTCGTTTTTTTGTGCGGTTTCCTCTTCCAATAACAATTCTACATTAAACAGCGGTTGAACAAATAATTCCTTGGCCGCCGTAGTGCCTGAGACAAGGGCTTAGATCATGGAGTAGGCTTGCCCAGCACCTATACATCCTTACAACTATGGCGGCCTAATCCACAGGAAAGACATGGTCCATACGTGCCACTAGTGTTTAGGTAGAAAAAACTTTTGGATTTTTAATAGATAAGTAATTTTCCAGTGCAAGTCCATCGAAAACATTGCATTACACATACCTCTCAAATTAGAACACTGAAATGTGAGCTACTTACCGGCTGAAATAGATACGGTAGTTATAGGTACACCCACAAAAAACTTTATAACTATCAAGTGGAAAGAAAAATTATGAAAGTTTAATTCAGTTTCATAATTTTGCGGATTTTCTCAAAGAAATTCTATATTTTTTTTTATTAATAGAAAGGATAAAAACAAAAGTTTTTCTAAGTTTTTTTACTGTATTTTCTATTTTAAAATATTAAGACTCTTTGGTTAAAGTAAATGCTGGCAATACCATGAAAATAACAAGCATGCGTGCAAAAAGTTTGTACGTGTACGCAAAAGTAACTTATGGTTTTTCTACAGGTAATAAAAAAGCCATAAAACAAAGTCATTTAAATTTCTATTCTTACACCCACCATATTACCCCTGGCCTTTATTGTTCAACTCACAGTTTATATTCTAAGGGATTTTGTTACGAAAAATAGTAAACAAAGGAAAATGTCTTTTATGAAAAATTTAATGAAAAATCTACCTCCGGGCTCGGCTGTTCATAATTCAGAAGCGGCGGACCGTGGTAAGTCTTTCACTTGGCTTTTTAAGCCTTGTTTTCTTTTGATTGAACCTTATTCAGGTGTTTTGTTTATAATAATAAAGATTTTAATTTTATTCAAGGACTGAGATACTTTCGAAATTTGAATTATATTACTGTACAGAAAACTGATGTGAGTGAACTTAGCAGATCATTGTCCAGCAGATAAAAAAAAATGAGAGTTCTATTCGCATTCAGTTGAGTGCACTGCACACTGCACGTGAATAAAAGAAATTAAATAAAATCTATGTATTCACTTTTATCATTATAGCATGATCTAGAATAATAAAAGCTATAGTGACCTAAAATAATAAAGTCTACAATTAATCCGGGTACCAAAACCCTCATATATACATATATACTACGGCACTTTTTTGTACAAAACCCTAAAACTTTACACTTTATCTACAATTAGCAGTCATCGGTGGCTGCGCTTGCTTGGTGGCAATAATTATACAAACATCTATATTAGGCACTTTGCTGTCATCAAAGTATAAGGCACTTTTCCTCTGTCGTCCAAAAAAATCGCAGAACATACATGGGGGTGATTTGGGTAGGTACTTTATCTCTGGACTTTCGCGTGACACAATTTTTTGAACACCCTGTGTACATACTTACAAGACAATATAACACTCAGACAGAGAACAAACATCTATTACGTAAATTACACAAATATTTGGTCTCAATGAAGATCAAACCCATGAGGTGGCTACACAGTACAGATGGTAGGGCTACTACAAACTGAACCGTGACGGCTGTCAAATTATTTGTATTTGTATAGGTATGTCAATCCAAACTAATCAAGTTATCTATGCTAGGATAGACCTAAGAATATGGACTAAAGATAGACCACATGAGCTGAAACCTCATTCTATTTTATTTTATAAATGAATCATACAAAAAACGGTAAGAAACAAACCATATTCTAGGCTTGGGTCACCTAGGCTGGAACTAGTGTCTAGGTTGATTTAGCTTATAGGTTTTCTACTAGTAAATAAAAGACTTTTGACTTTGAGTTTGGTGCCAAAAACTTCAATGCTGCGTTTCCAAAGTGATCTGTGAGGCAGTAGGTACTTTGTAGTAGGTGATGGTTACTACTTAACATCAGGTGGGTCATCTGATGTTACATCAGCTAGTTATGTAAAACAAATGTTAAGCAATTACCTATGCCTATAACAATTGCATTATCTAACCTCAGAAAGTCCAGTCTCTTTATCTAGAATGACCGGGGTGGCTTTGTGCCAATGAAAGCGCAAAGCGGATATGTGAAAAATAAATTGAAATCGACTCAACAAGCTGCAAGCTACGTGTGGTTAGATGTGTTCGTTCTTATTTAACCGTCTACTCAATGCATAGCTGAAACAGCTGTTTCAGATTATTGGTAGATAAATAAGTAGATAAATATATAGGTAGGTAGGTAGTTAGATAAGTAGAAAGCAAGAAAGGTAGAAATATATATAGGAAAATTGATAGAAAGGTAGATAGGTAGATATAGAAATAAATGGCTTTGGATTTTGATTCGTTTCCAAGCGAAAAAAGTATTTAAGTATATTATAGCTTTATCATTATTTATATATGGATAATATAATATAAGTCAATATTTTTTATTTATCTAGTAGTTAGGCGTATCTCTCTTATAAAGCACTACCATCCATTCCACATCACACATAGATTAACTGGAAGAAAATGCAAATTTTTTGTGCAATAAAGAATTTTCTAATTCTCCTAATCTAAAGAACATAATTCATAGTAGGTAATTATGCGTGTGCAAATATTATACGTCTTGAAGTACGACTTTATCTAACCTTTATTTTCGCCTGCATAGTAATGTAAATTAATCACTTAAAGCGCTAAGTAGTTGTTACGACACAGTTCCACAGTTTCACCTGCTACGAGTTTGCCACGAGATTCAGGTCAAGCCCTAGGTCCTTACTGATCTAGCTGTTCAAAGCTTTCCCAATAAAAACGGTGGTTTTAATTAAAACCGAAATCGCAGAGAAAAAAGTCAGACTGAATTGCTACTGCGATGTCATTACATCTCCAATCTGAGTCCGATGCGAACGGATACAAGGAACTTAAAACAAGTGGAATGTAGCTAGTACACGGGCAATTTAATAGTATATAGTTTTCACATCAATTTAAAATTATTCTATTTTTCGTACAGGAAAATACTACCATCATGTCATTTCTGCCGCCAAGCAGTGTTGTTGTGTTTCGGTTTGAAAGGAGTGGGTATCGGTGAAATAAGACACATGAGGCTTAAATATCTGTGGACCATTTAACACATAATTTTGCCTCAAAATAAGCATAGCTTATACTATGGTAGCCAGATTACTGATAGAATACTTATAAACGTATGCATCGGGTTGATGAACGTAGGACTGAGCATCGTAGGTTACGTTCAATAACGTACGTGACCTGCGAGGCAATGCTTTGTTATAGATAATGGTTACCACTTAACATCACTAGTTTGATCTTTTGCATGATCTGTAACCATTTTGAGCCCAGAAATTGTGTACCTATGGTCAGGGAAAAACAAATAAATTCACAATAGTCTCAATTACTTGAATTGTGGGTGTTTTATTTTTTGCTATGCAGTAATGGCCGAGCAGCAGCGGTATCGAAACACTAAAGATTGCTCAACTTTAATTGCCAGTCTACAGGTAGCCTATTGAATTTTAAAACAAGTACAATTCATTAGGAGTGCAATAAAGGCATCGAATAAAAACGATTGTTCAAAAGTATCCCAAACTCTTTAATTATGAAACTCTGCCCTCGAAACAATTTAAATGAGTGTTTTACACTTTGTACTTGAAAGGGTTCTATTTGACAATTATTCAAATAGATCTCCAATTTAATTCTAAAAAGATAAAAATGTAACGCGATTCTGTATTCGCCGAGCGCGATTTGAATTAGAACGGCTCCCTATAGAATTTTGAGGGGAGAGTACGATTATTTAAGGACGTACTTAGGCGTAGTTTGGCTATCATGAAACGGTAGGCTACCATGGTAGGTTTATAGGTTTTTTCGCACAAAACTCGTGCTAAGATAATCATACGTATTTTAGAAAACTTATAATATTTACACAGAAAACTATAACTAATTGATACCTACAAGTAGGTACTCAAAAAATCACTGGTTTGGCCTTTTAACTACTACTAAAAGTTACTAAGATGGGAAAAAGAACGTAGAGCTTTTAGTAAAGGGCACGTTCGGTGAAGTACTATCACCATGTCTATTTTTGCCGCCAATTAGCGTTAATGTGTCCCGGTTTGAAGAGTGTAAGTACCGGTGAAATTACACGCACATGAGGTTTTACCTCAGGTTGGTTGATGCAGAGCAGCGCATTGTAAGGCACATTTCTGTGACCTACAAGGCATTACAGGTCATATTCATCAAGACTGCATCTATCAAGCTGAGGTATACAGTTATAAAGTCTCATGTGCCTGTAATTTAACCGGCACCCATACCCTTCAAGCTGGAACACAACAAGTTGCTTGGTGCCAGAAAAGGCATGGCGTTGACACTTCCCCGGACGAGGAAACTTTAGCAGGATGAAAAATAATAATAAAAAATATTATGATCCTGTAAATTCTGACTACGACCCTGAGGTATCGAATTTACTTATGCTAATCTTACGTCACCCAGAGGATAAAAGTCTGTTTCGTTACTAATTAACTTTACAAAATAAACCCAGTTATTTATAAAAAGTTTGAAACAGTTCTAAAGCTAACGCGGTGGAAGATATGTTTTTTTTTTTATTTTTTAAATTTTTTAACCAAATTAACGGCTGAATCATTCAATCTGTCAAACGAAAACTATGCAAGAAGTTTTTGCATAGTTTTTATTTGCCAGTGTTCTCAAACGGTAAAAAAAAACATCGTGAGGGAACCAGTTAGTGTTTTAGCAAAGCGTGTAAATGTTATATTTGGACTTAATATTTGGTCTGCTATACTAATCTTGAAATTATACTACTTCTGAGGCCTTAAAAGTTCAAAGTCGTATGGCTAATTTTGTTTCTTTCTCTGCTATTTTCACCATAGAATAGACCTCACAGCTCTTGTTAATGCTACGGCGGAGAGTGCATGTTTTTTTTAACTTTATTATGAAATAGCATTGTGTTTAATTTGGTATTGCACGCGTCAAGACGCTCATTATAGTGTAACTCATTGCATAAAGGCTCAAGAATATTAACCCAGTTTAACAATTCTCGTAGTTTATAAATAACAGGGAAAGTGTTGTATTTATTTACTTTAACTGAGACATTAATTTCTTTAGACCCCGAATAAACTTGGAAAGTTAATTTGTAAGACTGATTTAAATTCCAGTCAATTGTGAAAAATTACAAGGAAACAAGTTGTGATGTTGGCTTGTAAAAGTTAAATTGAAGCAATTTCAGGAAAACTCAGGAATTTCGTCATGAATTGATGAATTTATGGATAATGGATTGATCAAAACTTGGGCGTTTGACCGTTTGCTCTAAACTAAGGGGTTAATCGCCCTAATCTAAGCTAATCTATTTTTAGCAGTACCAATTATGAAAATCTTTACCCTGACTGACTGACCAACATATCCACAGTCAAAACCACTGGTCGTACAGGTTAAACTTTCAGGGTATGTTTGTTTTGGTGCGTAGAGGTGTACTAAAAAGGAATTCCCGAAACTCAACTCCTAAACTCCTACAGCGGGGGTTTATGTTTGGACGAAAATAAGTCACGTGCCCAAAATCGCGCACGTTTCGCTAGGTTATGTACAACTCAAACGAAATACTCAGGCGCTGACCGCACAAACTGATAATCAAAAGTTCTTATTGACATTTTAAGTTACATTGCTCCGCAATCTGGCAACGCGCTCTTCAATCGACTTGTCAATGCATTACGTGCCGCACAATGTAACTGAAATATCAATATGAGTCTTCGACATTATTTTGTGGGTTACCCCTTGAACAGCTGGGTTATTAAAATGCTTATCAACTTGTTCTATCAGCAAGTAGTAATATAATAAGGCTGTAGAACACGATCATATATCTTTTATCGATTTGTTAGTAATTACTAAACTACATTACATCTATTCATCTCCTACAATCCATCCATTAAAATAACTCTACTAACAGGGCTTGCATTAGTTGATCAAACATTTACGCTCTGTCAGTTCGGTACAAAGTGGATGGGATATCTATTACCTGCCTCATGTTAATGGCTTGGTGACAGAGTAATTGGTTATCTACTAATACAAGTTTTAAGCGCCGTTTAGATGAGGAGAGATATTGGGTCGAGAACACGTATGAGAGAATGTCCAGGCGCTCTCGTACGTAAAAGTAACGAGACAAGTTTTTATATCATTTCGGAAACCGCATCTTCAAAAAGAGAAATCTGAACGGCACTTTAGAACTAGGTTGTGCTCGAGTTGTCAATGTTGAACACCTCTCTTGCATTTTGCCCTCTACTTTTGTCTTATTTCTGTGCAATAAAGAGTAAGGAATTTACTGTTAATCGTTCGTCGTTTTTTTTACCTTCCTAGCGAGTTATTTTGTCACTGGGAGAAAAGCATAAGAAAAAAAAACATGCTTAGTGTTGAGAGCAGAAAATACGATGGTTAGCAGTCTAAATGGTAGGTATAAAAAATGAAAATTTACAAAGGTTACGTCGAAATATTACATATCACATAAACCCACATTTTATTATTCCATAGGTACGTCAAGCCCATCACCGCTGCTAGCATTCAAACTGGTTTGCTCATAAATAATGTTTTTCTTACTCTATTCGATAGAACTGGCACACACCAGGCAAATTCGAGGTTCTCTTTAGTTACTGTGTTATGAAAACCGACATCTCTGCATTAAGTACCTGCCTGAAACTTTTAGGGGTTGGTTGAAATGTAAAGCGGGACTTTTCTGTTAGCTGCCAAACCACATGCTGGGGAAAATTTTCGAGAGGTACCTTGTGAGTAGTTTTCCGTGGCTTGACCAATTAAAATGTTTTGTTATGTTCAAACCATTAATAGTTTGAATATGCGTGTCGTGTTATATTTGCTAGATTATACCGAGGTAACTGTAGTAGTGGTGTGTTCAATTAATAATGACTATTCATTGTGTTTCATATACAACACAATTTTTTATGGCTTTAGGTCGTTTTTAATAACATACCATAAACCTTATCTTAGTTTACCTTACCTAACTTTAATGTCTACAATTTTGCACAGGATTCTACCACTATCATTTAAATGTAGTAACAGACTTTTTACGTAAAAACCTACAGTTATTTTATAATGTGTAGGTTGGTATATTATAATATGTACATATATTTGTGTAAAGTGTTGTTAATTATAACGAAAAACTTTTTGCATTAACAGTGAATTAAATACAGATTCTCGATGAGAGTCTTTCTTTCTTTTACTCGTGTCTTTATTTAATTTTGCATCACGTTGCAAAATAGCGGTTTCCTGAATAAACCTTTGCCTTCTTCTTCTAGCGTGTCAAATGGCTACACTTTACTGGCGTAGAAATTCGCCACTTCCACGGCAGTGCCCGTGGCTTGAATTAAGTCCTCCCTTGTGCAGGTGGTAGGGCACAAGGGGCACAGGAGCAAATGGGGCATAGACTGGATGGGAGCTCCGCAATCGCATTCAGTCCGTGAGACATCTCGCATTCCCCATCTGCATAAATTTTCTCTGCAGCGGCCAACCTGAGTCCGGAGCCTATTGATAGACTTCCAGGTTGGCCACGGCAGATCGTGTCCCGGAGGCAGGTGCTCTTGCGGAGCTATGAAATCAGGTGGTGGTGGGTAATTGCTTTTCCACAGTCTGACCTTAATTTCAGATGGGTGCTCTTGGGTAACTGGTGTCATGCGCACAAAGCTCTTACGTGACTTCAAACGTGCAGTAGGAATTTGGTGTCCGAAAAGAGGATGTCGGTGATCGGTTGTTTGTCTGGCCCTTTCTGTTGCACAGGCGGCATCCCGTCGGACAGAAGGTGGTGCTATACCCGCTAAAGGGTAAATTTCTGTTGCACAGGCGGCATCCCGTCGGACAGAAGGTGGTGCTATACCCGCTAAAGGGGTGCAGGAAAGAAGCCTCCTCGCGGCGCATCTCGGAAACAGCTAGGGCACGGTAACGCAGTGTCCTAGGCTGGCTAATTCTTTCAACACAATGGTTCACCAATCCCAAACCTTTGCCATGGTAGGTACTAACTCTAGAAACGATGCATTATTTTTAAACCGGAGTTTTAATAAAATCTACTTTTGGTTTCATGACCAGGCAAACATTATTATTATTATTATTAAGGGCCAGTACTTTGGAAAACAATAAACGAAGTTTCGTATCATTATTTTGATTTATCGCAATCATCAGTTATCGCGATTATCATAATATCGCAATTACACTGCGGGGTAACTTGGTAGCCGTTCCACAGTCAAATTGTCTCTGCCTCTCAGTGATTCTCAAAACGACTTGTTTATCGATATCCAGAAAAGACACCCTGACTTTACAGCTCAGTTGTTATTTGTTGGATTCGATCCATACCGAAGAATCTCACAAAACCATAAGTTTTATCAAAATCTGGGTTCTCATAATACAATCTTTAGTTTGTTTCAAACTAGATGGCGTTGTGTAAAACGTGCATCAATATTTTATTTCTGTATGTATACGCATGGTACTAAGGTTAAGTACCTACATATTTTAATACCATTTACAACTTGCTAAAACGGTTCATAAATATATTATTACACGTTACGAGCCCTAAACGTAAAATATTAATGAACATAATCTCTGTGTTACAGAAGGAAAAATGCTCGAAAGTCGAACAAAAAGAGAGCGATGGCTCCACCTTATCTCAGTATACCTCGTTTGTTTCACCAGATGTTCGCAATACATCACAAGTGTTTTTGGAACACTTTTTTGTAGATTTATGTGCACGATGAAGAAAAAATACAAATGAGTATAGGAACACTGTAGACTAACTTATTTATATTGAGAGCTGAAGAAACCGATAGATCATAATAATCGACACTACATGGTGCCCAAGCATGGATGTATCGAAAGATTAAATCTCGACATAAAATCTCGATAAAACGGGGTATTATCGAAATTTATCAAGTTGCATAAACTCAAGAAGTTTACGTACCAAATTTATCGACTAGCTGTCTAAAGGGAAACCATTTGATAAAATATATCGAGGCTAGTTCTGTGCGGGTGTAGATAAAATCAGTTTTTCGATACGACAAGTTTGTCGACCGAAGTTCCATGACCCCACCCCTGGACTGGTATATGGAATATACTTTATAATATTTTTTTACCAGCTAAAATTTTATATGACTTGCTGATGAAACAAGCAGATGGCCTACCTGATGTTAAGTGATAACTATCTCCTATAACAAAGCATTACCTAGGAAGTCACGTTCATTAGAAAGTGCCCTACGATGCAATGCTCTGCGTCCATCAACCTGAGGCATACAGATGTTAAGCCTCACGAGCCTGGTCATTTCACCGGAACCCCCCCCCCCCCCCCCCCCCCCCCCTCTAACCGGAACACAGCAAGCTGCTTAGTGGCAGAAATAAGTATGGTAGTACTTCCCTTGACGAGCTATTCAACGTATGTGTGAAAATGTAGATGTCTGTGATCTCACAAAAATACTTTTAGTTGCATACTGATATTTTGGTTAAACCATATTTATTTTATCCACCACAATTTATGCAACTTTTATTTCTTTTTGTCATTTTTAAGGTCATGGTTCTCGGGAGTAGTAATTGTTACAAACGTGCGTTGTCAACCGAAGACATCTAAGCTGTTACTTAGCCTTACTTGCCTAATAATTTCAACTACTGCTTTGCCCTTCAGACTAAATCTCAATGATAATTAAGGTAGGATTCGGTAAGAGCCCTTCAAAGTGCCTAGGACTCATTTTCATTTCAATGAAAGAGCCTACAAATTGGTATGCTCTGTTATCAATGTCATTGGTCCAACTACTTTTGACTTCATATGAATTTTACGTTTGTTCTGAAACTTTCTAAAAACTAACTCAGGCTTTCTGAGACGTGAAATTTTGACTCAGCTAATATTAATTTTACGGCCTGGAAATCTCCGCGAAAGATTTATGAGCCTACCCACTTGCCAGTTTAATCAGATTGTGGAATTGCGGGTCCGAAATTAGTTTTATGGCTCAAGCACAGAATCTACTTTTAGTCGACGTGACGTGTCGAAAGTACAAATTGGCCGACAAAGGTAAAATCAGACAAGTGATTGCTATTTAATTACGATCACGTTATAGTGGATCAAACTTCGATGTGCAGTGTTTGAGAAGTTACGGTACATCTTCTCAAACGATAAGGTAAAGCATCATGAAGAAACCAGCATATTTTAGCAGCGGCGCGGTGATGGGCTTGCAACCTGTCACGTATGGAATACTACTGTCAAATGTGAGTATTTAAGCCCCTGGTACGATTTGGTACTACCGTAGGTACCTTCGAAAGTTATTTCTTCCGTTCTTTCATTCTTCTTTACACAGATACCGCATATTTAGCGTTGCAAAACAGGAATACCCCACTGCAAAACCTCATAACAAAAATGATGTGATGACTTTATGTTGCGGTGATAGGCAAACACGAACAAAATACATCTTCTAATCTGGTTGGTCACCGTGGAAGAATATGACTAAAAATCCTTCGAGGAAAAAAATCCGGTCAAATTCAAATAAAAACACAAGCAATCAGCTATAATAGTCACCTATATCGCCAAACAACTATCATCTATAAGAGGCTAATAAAACTCATATAGAAGCACTCAACCAAATCAAATAATGATATAATTGGCATATCTGAGATGAGACGCTCTGGCAAAAAATAGAAAAAACCTGTGAAAGGATTTTTGCAGACGATAATGAAATATAAATCACTTACTAATTCTCTTACCTACTGCTTTAAAAACACAAAATTAAATAATTAAATCTAGATTTCATTTTAAATGCTTAGTACATAATATACCTAAACGTCACTTTTAGTGAGTTGTTATACGTAGCGAGAAATAAGAGGCTTTTTATTTGTATTATAGGCAACTGGCGTTTTTCACATAACTCCGATCGTAGCAACCGTACTAGACCAAACTGTAGGCTACATTACCTACCGTTTAATAGGTTATTCGAGCATATAAGATTTGTTGTGACTTCTTGACGCAGTTGTTGTGATTTGGTGCGTCGAAGACGCACTATTTTATATATGAAGGCACAAGAGTTTTTCAATTGTCCGAACATAATCAACCATTTCTGTATTTGTGCAAAGCTCTTGGTTGAGCTCACCAAAAAATAAAACGGGCTGTCTTTCGGCAAGTGGTTTTCAGACGACGCTCCATTTATTTACTTATGTATAGATTATTGACAGTACTATGGCCAACATTGTCTTGACAAGATGACTTTATTTATATTATAAAAGAAAAAAGAAAAGATAATTTTAAACTAAATGCTAGAATTAAAGCACACGGTTACTGAGTAGCACGTATAAGTGGGTATTCTCCTCTTTAATAAGTTTTAGTTATTGGTAAAAGATTGTTGCGTAGGTACGACGGTATTGAAAGTAAATTGGTAGGACCGAAAACGTTAAAACCATTTGAAAATAGTCTGATTCCCGAATCTAATAAAGAGGTAGTGGCGTGCCTGCTGACCCCACATAAAGTTGGCTCAGTTAACAGGGATGCTATAAGTAAATAGGTTTAACCCGTGCGTTAGTGAACTTCATCCGAATTTTTCGGGTTCTCTCCAGGGAAAGCACGCAAGATTCTACGTAGTTATATTATTGTTCGGTTAAATAACACTATTTGTATGATGCCCCAGTGGTTATTTGGACGTTATTACATGTTTACTGGCAATACGATGTAAGATAGGGATTCCCTGTTGGGAACTTGGATCGAATAACTCTTGAATAAACCTATTGATAACCTATATGCTGAATAGTTGGCAAATAACACGCTGTGACTCAAGAGGTGCCGGTTCGACAGGATATTATTTGCCTTACTTCAAATTTGACTAAATATAAACAACACAAATACTAAACTGAACTTTATTTACGAACAAATCTTTATTCCGAAACGTATTACCCACGCTCTATCAACCGTTAGACCGACACTAGGATTGTAAGAAGTCGGGGGACAGAAAAGGTTTAATAGTTTTTAATAGTTCTTCCTGGAAATGCTTTCAGGCTTTTGATGATGATGATGATCTATTTTAAGAATCCTAGCCACAGTGCACTCTTTCAAATATGATATGCTTTTAAAATCTTAGACGTGGACGTTGCAATATTAAATCAGTCTCGCAACAGTATACAATTTTTCAAAAGCTAATTCTACCCTCTAAAGCCATCGCAAAATAACTCAATCTCCAAATCAAAACCGTCCGAAACGGAAAAACAATAAGTGGTATCACACAAACGCGGGCGTGATTGAACTCTATCATGCACTGGATATTCGTTATGTAGGTACGAGTCCGTCGGTTCAAATCATCGTTTCACAAAAGCATCGATTCTGCCGACAGAACTTCGTTTGCCGAATATACCCCGAAATCGGTATTTCGAATGCGCTGAAACTCGAACGGCTGTAAAAAGAAAACATGGAAAATCAATTATGGTATTGCAGTTTCGAATAGGGCTCTCTTTTACAGCGTAGCCGAATAAAATAGAATAGATACTAAATTATTACATGTGGTGCGATAGTCTATTGAGTTTTATACAGTGAAATAATAACCACAGACCCACTTCCAAAACCCAGCTGGGTTAGTACATGAGGTACGTGTGCTTACGGTGTACGGTTATTACATGGGTTAGTACACCTCCTCAACAATTCTTTAACCTTTGGTTCAAAAGTTCTCAAGGTATTTTTACCATAATATATTTGATTAAAGCACCCATAACTACGTATTTTTAAGGTTAAGTGCATGGAGTGGTGAGATGTCGTGTCGTGTAATAAAATACTGAATGATTGCTCGAAAACAAGAAGCTGTTCGTGTCGGGTTAACAAGCCAAGTGTTTTCTCGTAGCCTGCTGCGCACAAACTGAAAACTCCAGTTTATTTTCATAATTTACATTCAACTTTAATTCCTTATTTGAGCAACAGGCAGCAACGAAAATGATTTCAAAAGTGTAGAGCCCACTCATACATACATAAATAAAACCACGCCTATTTTCCATATGGGTTGGCAGAGACCACGGATTTCCACTTGCTATAATCCTGCGATACCATAGCTTATGGAATGATCATAAATTTCTCATAGTTAAACGTATGTTGGTATGGGTATGTATTTATAATATTTATGTAAAACATACTTACTGTATGTATTATAAAATGTTTTATCTAGTGTAAGTAAACATTTTTATTTATGTGTCTCTATGTAGTAAGTATAACAGTTTAGTGAAAATAAGTTTAGATATTTAGTTTGTTCTCTCATGTGTATTACTTGCTGCTATTTTTATGGTGAACTTCAGCCAACCTTCTTATTTTAAAATGCAAAGGTTTGTTTTGAAAAGATCGCTTTTTAGCGATAAAACCGCTAAACGTGCCCTACGACGCACTGCTCAGCGTCCATCAACCTGAAGCATACATGTGTTAAGCCTCATGTGTCTGTAATTTTACCGGCACTCACTCCCTTCAAACCGGAACACAGCAAGCTGTTTAGTGACAGAAATAGGCATGGTGGTAGTACTTCCCCGGACGAGCCTTTCACAATGAGCTCTACTACTACCAAAAAATCTTCTACAAGTCATTTAAAAAATAGAACATAAAAAGCAATACTCACTTACCTAACGCAAGGTGACCAAGAATAAACTAATATCACGACAACAAACGATAAGAGAACAAACTTTTACTATTGTATAACCGCATCAACAAAGTTTCAATGGCAACGGGCCGCATTTTAGTTTCTGGTAAACCTCTAATGTGTATAGAAGTCGTTTAACTGTACCCATTAAGGACAAATTTGTTACTAAACGTTGGTCCTTAGTCTTGATGTGTAAAAACAATGTTGTATCCAGTAATTATATAGGCTGAACAACAAAACTATGACCGTAAAAAGAAATATGAATTGGAATAGTTCTGATGCTTTCAATCTACTGCTAATTATGACGAAAAAAATGGATGGATTGTGTAAAAGATGATATGAGCAAGAAAAGAGTAAACACAGAGATGACGACTGATAGAAGCGAGTGAAAGAAGAAAACCTGTTATGCCGAATCCACTTAACGTGGGTTTGAGGCATACTATTGTATACCAACAAAATGTCCAAAATGAAAACATGTTTTTTTGATTATTCAAATTCTACCTAGCTGTTTTAATCCGCAAGCTGTAATTAATATTTTTCCGATTGAAAATAAAGGAACTAAGCCATAATTGGCCCAAAAGAAAGGCCTATCAATTAAACGAGTCATTGATGCGAAAAAATGGCTTGAAAGGGATTCTTTCATGTTTTCTTCAAAGAGTATTTTTTCTGACTGTTTATATAATGACGTTGCTTTGTAGCTCTAATTGTAACCTAAAAACCTTTTGCGCAAGCGAACGTCTTGACCTTTGATTAAAAATGGCCCTCGGTTGTTCTAAGGGTGTCTTGGTTAAGGCTGTTAGGTATCGATTTGCAGAGCGGAGTATTGTGTAAGCCAATTATAGAAAATTGTGATCATGTTGCGATGTCCCTGGCTTATGTCAAACATTATTTTCTTCGTAATAACCGACAAAATAAATTTTAGTAAAATGACTGAACAAAGCTTTAAAATAATTAAATATTAATACTTATTATTTTATATTTTTAATACAAAATGTGCACAGTTTTAACTATAATGCATATATTATAATATACAAGTTGAAGAACGCAAGAGATATCGTCCGCGTGAAGCTATTTTCATACAAACTTCGACTCTCGCTAAACCCCTTTTTTAATTTTAAATACTTTTTTCTTATACATCTTGAATTTATCCTGCAAGTTTCTACGGCCAGTGGTTTAGGTTGTGCATTGTCTATATTATATCAGTCAGTCAGTTAGGGCAAAGATTCTTTTAATTGGAAACTATCAGAACTAAACTAAGACAGATTAACTAAACTAAGAGAGAGTTGTTATTATTATTATGTACAATGCTACTGTACATAATAATAATAACAACTCTTCTTCTTTGCTTATTTGCTTATTTATGACCTCTATCTGTCTGTCATAGTCTTGTCAGTGTCAAATTAAATAACAAGATTTTTTTAAGTCAGATGTCATTTGTTTTGAAGAGAATGACGTATTTTTTTAGAACATACATGAAACATTGTAGGTACTCGTAGTTCAAATCAACCCCTTGATTGCGTATCTACTGTTACTAACTGACAGTTAGTTTGTTAGCATTAACACTTACACAATCACCTCTCTGAATATCACTTTTATTTGAACTCGAAATTACGCAGCAGGCCTAAAAATAACACTAGAAAAAAAATTAAGTTTAAAAATCTGTCATGAACATTCAAAGATGACAGAATAAAACGAATCTTTCAAGATGACCTGCCAACCTTGAGGATGACAGATGTCACCAACTAACAAATAAGTTGAGAGTTTCTCGTCACTTTGAGGAGAAACTATCTCGATTGGCACCAGCTGTGTAGTGACTTAGCAAACGACCCAAGTTTCGGTGACATCCCTTGTAGAATCCTTGTACTTATTGAAGAATTTTATTCACTCACCTAGTGCAATCGGCTGAAATGAAATCATAAAAGGGTTTTATAGATGAAAACGTAGTTTGATGTATCATAATATTATTGTTATAATGAGATCATCTGCAGTACATTCTCTGGCGAGAGTCCCAAGTTGGAGATATTATATTTTACTGTGTGTATGATTTTGTATAGTCAATTGTTCTCAACACACCCGGTAGGGAATTATCGTGTACCCATACAAAAGCTACTCGAATAATAACTAAAGCAGTTACCACAAAAATCTATGATATTTTTTTTTTTTTTTGCAAAAGAGTTTTAATAGGTTATCGAGCTCATTTCAGTAAAATATAATTACGTGATTATTATACTTACGTAAAAGATTTTAAACTTTTTAAAAATGACAATTTTACTTAGGTACTTTCAGCTGCAGAGTTTCTCGTAAATGCATCTTGCTAAGCTTGTTGGAAGCTTGCAATAAATAACGGTATATCAAGCACAAAGCGTCAGAATGAAGATATATTAGGAGAAATTCGACGCACAAGCTATAATGATAGCCTGTCTGTAAAGTACCACCGATAATAAATAATCATAATTTTTTTACCGTACAATTAAGTTATTTTGTTTACATTTACCTGCAAAATAATAAACATAAATAATAAATTCACGTTTAGCAAGTACGCCAAAGATAAATGAATTATTTAATACTAATTAAGAAAACATAAGGATTTCATACATAAATTACCTACTGTTACTTAATTGATTCAGGTGTGACTTCGCAGAAGTTCAATTTAAAAGTATTTAATATATAGACAATTAAATATACATAGTAGATGGATAGATAGATAGAAAATACTTTATTGTACACCATAAACAAAAATAAAAACTTAAAATAATGCTACATACAATGGGCGGTCTTATCGCTAAACAGCGATCTCTACCAGACAACCTTTGGATGGAATGGACTCAATAAGTTTACAAGGGGTGTGTTCGTTTATGGAAGAATAATAATATTAAAATAAATACTAGATAATTTAATGTGTAGTCTACATAATAATAATAATATACAAAGATAAGGTAAGGATGGAATAACAAGACAAAATACTTAGGTACATGTATTACAACATCACAATATATACTGTATGTAATACTTTACACTTATTATATACTTAAATAAATATATTATAGTAAAAATAAACAAGAAGGGCAATTTAGTGACATATAATATAGTAGTATAGTTTAGGATAGTTTAGTGATAGTACTATTCTGCCAATTCACTTCACTTGAACAGACACCAATACTACTACTAGTTTTATATACAGGGTGGTTCTTGAGAAGGGCGGTGATGGACAAATCTGAAACCACGCGAGTTAAAGACAAGTCGTGAAAGGAGTCATGCCCTCGATTTATAACAAAAAAATAAAAAATTCGGACTGGTCCATCACCACCCTTCTCAAAAAAACCATCCTGTATATTTAAACGTCTATTTTATACTTTTATATTATGTACTGTTTTCAACACAATAAGTCAAAGCAACGATTTATAACAAGAGACTCGAGTCTGCGTGATACCCTCTCTGTAAAAACAAGGCATGAATAGGGCATCTAGGAAGCTATCCCGGTTTGACCAAAGAGCGCTCCGTGACATAATAATTAAGTTTCGGAAATGATACCAACAGAGAGCCACTGGCTTTTATCCTCATCCTGTTTGCTTATTACAGTTTTCCCTATTTATCAAAGACACGCAATCATTTAGTTTCGAGGAAGTTCAGGCATGATGTGAAATATCCGTGTTGTATCTGTGGTACACACTGCAGAGATTGAACTAGTGATATATATACTCTGTACTTTTTTCTCTCAACAATACTTTTGTTCGTATTGTTTTACGAGTATGTTATATCAACATTCGCTCAGGCGTGAGACTGAAAACTTTATGGAGACGTTAAAGATCATCATCATCATTGTAATGCCAAAAATAGGTTCAGGTCTAGGTCCAGGTGCCAAAAAAAGGTCCAGACAGTTTTTTCGTTTTATATTAGAATAGAATAGAAAATATTTATTTTGTCTGACAGATATTGCAGTAATCTGCAACACCATGCCATTCACTGGATATCAATCCTGACCAATCCTTGTGGCAAACAAATTTATTACATATTAAAATTAATTATTACTGAAAGTACACAACGTACCTACCTTTATAGCCTGATTTTCTGAAACTGTAGGAATTTATTTCTTTTACGAACGGATCCTTGTATCTGAATCAATCACCATAATTATTATCAACAACCTGTAAAAGTCCACTACCTTTACCTGTCGATTCTGAGCCCTTTCCATCTATCGACCTCTCGCAATCCTAACTACTGCTGTCAGTCCATCGTGTAGGAGGATGTCCTACGCTTTTTTTGCCTTTTTTGGTCGCCGTTCGAGAACCTTTATTCCCCAGCAGTTGTCGAACCAATAACCAAATTTAATTTAAGTTTAGTTAGGTACTTGTGAATGGAAGATGTTTCGTGTTAGCCGTCACCTATACCTACTACATATTTATAATAAATCATTACCTCGCAGAAGGTCTATCAATCTGATGCAGGCCAATTCTTGTATTTTTTTGGAACTGAGATGAAATTGAAACTAGAATTTGATTGTCAAAATTGGGCCTGCCTAAGATGGCAATCGAAATTGAAATTGATTAAATTTCCTAATAAAAATTGGGCCTCAGGTGTGACTCATGTGCCTGTATTTTCACCTAGAACCCACACCAATCGAAACACAAGCGGGTCTTTGGGCAAGCTCTTCACAAAGATCCCTGTTACTACTAAAACTATATAAAACTCCTTAATATGTATAAATCAACTATGAATAAATTAATGTTCATGGGGTAACCCATGAACATTGATTTATTCATAGTACGAGTCAAAAAATAATTGGCCGCACAGATTCGTTAGTAGTAACTCTGTCTTCTGTGTTATATAGACTGTGGGTTATGATGCCCACCGAAGATAAGCATTTGTGTGATGAATATTGATGCTTGTTCTGTGTCTGGATATTATATTGTATTTTATGTTATGCATTTATAAAAACTTATTTAAGTATCGGAAAAAGTCCTCAAATATTTACTTTAAATTAAAAATAATTTACTTTTAGCATAGAAAACAAGGCATAAATGTGATTTTTGATCACATTTGATTTGTCATTTGAGTTTATCTAAAAGCCAAGCCAGGTGGGTAGATTTACTCACTTTTCTGTAAATAAACAGCAATTTCCAAGTACCTATACTTTGCAAACTTTGAAATATAAATTCGATACATGAACCTCTTCTAACTTTTCGTACGTTTTTAAGCGGCTTCTTGCATGAAACCAATACTTTTTCTTACTCACGTTATTGCTTCTTTTGAATAATAAATTTTCTTTTGTTATTTACAAGTTACCAAGTTAGGTAGAAGAGCTTTGTAGCAGCAATTTAGCTTGAAACATGTCTGAGAGCAGTAGTTTCAGTCACGTGCTACAACAACCATTTCTAAGATGGATTGGGGCCTTTAAAAAAGTAGCAAAGGTACCTATTTGCTCGTGTTTTAGAGGCATTGCTGTATTTTCTAAAAACAGTTTCGAAATCTTCGTTATTTAAAGAAAAAATAATAATTAAACTTGCAGGTAGTACCTAAATCATTCGGAAGCTTCATCAAGCAATGACAAAAATAAACGTTACTATAAAAATAATGTTTCAAAAGTTAAAACGATTTGAAATATCACATTGGTAACTCAGGCTTTAGGTGAATCGCATTTTTATGAATATCTAACCACTTTAGCCTTTTCAGTTGCATGAAAATATGGCCACATAAAAGTGCTTCAACATAAAATATGGCCATCGAAAGCTTGGCTAAACGTGTACGTGTTTTTACAATTTTTTGTCGGTGACATCAGGATTTACACGAAATAAATGCATTGGAATGGAGTACAGTTTAGCCGTGATTTGTGGTCAGTTTGGAATTGCGTAAAAAAGCTATAGCCAGGTGAGCCATCTGCTGAAAATAAAGGCACAAAATATAAAAAAATACCGCATTCTAACAACATTACTCACAATCATTGCTTACCATTTATTTTCAACGGTTCCTACTTCTTCACATAGTATAAAATGAAGTCGCTTGGGCTGTCTGTTCGCTTAGATCTTTTAAACTACTCAACCGATTTTAATGCAATTTTCAGCAATAGATAGAGTGATTCAAGAGGAAGGTTTTTTATATATAATACATACACGTGTAACCGACTACGCGTACCAATGTACGCGCTATCCGTACGCACCTTTAGAAAGATAAAGCTAAGTTGATTGCATGCTAGCTTGAAGTGAAACGTATTGTACAAGTCGCTCATTAAATTCAAAAGGGCCACATCCCAAAAACTTCATTTTTTACAGGAGATCGTTTTGAAGTTTTGGTCGTCGTTTTTTCGTATTAATTTGTAAATCATATTTTATATATACATGTGGGATATATCATTCGATGCGTATTTTAAACCGTTATTTACCTAAAGTATAATTTTTACTGTAACTTTCACCCAGAAACGTACAAAGTCAAATAAGTCCCTATTGAATATAAAAAAGCCCAATAGGTCATATGAATTTATTAAATAAAAGGCCACAAATCATACAAAAAATAAGTTTAATATCAAATTTTATGTCGCAGTTTTATTAAATGTTTAAAAAAACCTGAAATAAAGAATCGCACACTTGTGTTACAGCAAAAATACTTAAAAACATGCAAAATCAATCACAAAAAATGGTTTCATTTAAAAGAAAAACACGTCAGAATCTAAAAAGCAATTGTATTTATAGTGAAAATGCTATTTCTGACACTCTGTACATCACACTGTGACATCACATTTGTGATGTTACTAACGTTTAACGAAGTTAAACAATAAAGGTGGCTATGTCATTAAAAATAACTAATAAAAAGACTGCAAAACAGGCAACATGTTCTCAAAATAAGCTAATAACACAAAATAAAATTCTTAAAAAAAAATTTGAACACACTATGTTAACAAACTATCAATGAGATCAATTGTGTTACTACGAGTAAATGCAGCAATAAACAGCAACTATCACCTCTTTATTCAAGCAATATCACAAAATAAAATGCTTCATAAAATAAAATAAAGGCAAGACTTTAGGTACCAGTAATAACGATGAGATCTACGATTATTTTTTTCCGAGTCGTTACAATAAACTCTTTATCTACTTACTAAGTATTTAAAATTAAACATCTTCTTAAATCAGTCTGTAAAACCTTACAGTCAGTCTGAGAGTCTCAGTGACCTGACAGTGTTACCTTACATAATACATACAATACAAGGTTTTAACATAGCAGTTAATTTTTATTAAAATTGAAACATTTAAATTGATCAGTCTTAAAACATCTTCTAAAAATATAGAACCACAAGTCTGAACATACTTACATAACATAACAGTTATGTTAGGTAGTTAAAAACTTGTTAAATAAACAGTATCGTTCTTAGGAGACTAATAAAACATCTTATAGATTCTTATAAAAAGATTCGTAGTATTTCGGGATCACATCCTTTTCAATTAGTTTTAGAATGCCCCGTTTTTTTGACTCAGCAACTTGTAGCTTATTGTTATAAAGTTTTCTTAATATCCGCGGAGCACCAGATGCATTTTGTTTTCTTTTTAAAGTGGTAACTTGGGCAAAAACTGTATCCTCGTAGGAAGTTTTGTATAAAAACATATTTTTATGTTCTTTGTCAATTTTCATAACTTTAATGTCGGCCCATTTCACCTTTTCACCATCATCATTGGTTGTGTAGTTTCCAACGGCCAGCAATTTAAAGTTATAAAAGTTATCATGTGCAAGTTCCCGAACAGTGTAGGGTGTTCCTTTCTTCTTTGCGGTTTTTATTAATGTGATGTACTGTGCAGGTACAAAAATTGGAGAAGACTTTAGCGCTCTTGAAATGTTCCTCTGAATGACGGAGTGTACAGAGTCACCCTCATTTTGTGTATGCCCCTTGATTAAAAATTTATGGGTTATAGATTTTAGTTTCGGAAACTCATTTATTGAGTGTTGATACATTGCCAACATAAATTTGTTTTTTTGCTGGCCACAGCAATTATCACTGTAGAAAACCACGTCAAAATCTTCGGTTGCTCTGTCATGTAAACTTTTTAAGTATTTATATACGCATGAGCCTATCTCATTCGCGCCTCGATTTCCTTCTCCTTCATGCCAAGCAAAACAAATTGTGTTTTTAGTGCCAAGCTCAGTTATTGTAAAATTTAATAAATTCAACTTCGAGACGTAATAGAAGCTTGATACTTCACCTCGTGGACAAGACATTACCGCTTGTAAGTCGTAGACAGCGACGACAAAGTTTGTGCTAACATTTTCTTTGTCTCTTTCTTTTTCTAATCTTGACAGAGTTTTTTCTTTGAGGTGCAATTCGTACTTTTCTTGAATTAAAGTCTTGTCTTCCGCGTTTTCATAGGCAGTGCAGTCTTCACATTGATCTTTTTTCGGGCACCAAAATGAAATATTAAATTCATTTACGAAGATGTTGTAGTAAATTTGGTATTCAACATGAGGCACATTCTTATCTCGACACAACTGAACGTAATCTCGATGCATTGCAGCGATTGTATAACCACCTTCAATGAATTCTCGTTGCGTGTGAGCACGACAATAATGGCTTTCTACCCGTGGAATGGAATTGATATGCGCTCTAACCCCATCCTTTAAGCCAGATGCCAGCTTGTGGTGGTTGTTGTGTTTTCCTCTGTTGTCTTTGAGCTGAATACTCGTTAGATTAGTGGTTTTTTTCACAATGGTTCTAATTGTTTTATCCGAAATTGCGAGTGTATTAATGAAGAAAACTTTACAAACTCGGATGCGTTTATTGGTATGGGGCAAATAGTAAGCATGGTTGGGATTTTGTCGAGTACTGCCCACACGAACGTATCGATACTTTGGTTCAAGTTTTGTCATATTGCTATGTACAAATTGCCGTTGGTCGTGTAAGTCGGCCATCTTCCAATATTGTTCAAACACCAAAGATCTTTCGTCAGTTGAGAATACAGTGCCACATTTTAACTTACATTTATCAGAGCATGTAGGTCCCATTTGCTTTGCATTCATAAGTTTTCTCGACTTTGACATAGATGTGTAAGCTTTACCACTGTTTCTCAGTAGTTTGCTTACTTTCGTCTTCCACAAGTCTGGATTGGCTTTTCTTTTGCGAGATCTTCTTTGGGGATCTATATCAGGAGGCTCAACACTAGGTGGGTCTGAACCAACTGATTGGTAATCAACGCTAGGTGGCTGTGTATTAATGTTAGGTGACTGGTGATCTACGCTAGGTGCCTGAAATTCATGGCTTGGTGAATGGCAATCAACACTTGGTTGCTCGGAATCAACGTTTGGTGGCTCGCTTTCAACGCTTGGTGGCTGGGTTGGGCTGAGTGGCTGGATTTCAATGCCTGTTGGCTGATCTTGAAAGCTAGGTGGTTGCATATCGTTGCTTGGTGTATATATTTGTCTCTTCCTGACTGGTTTAAGCTTCTTCCTTCCTAGATTCATTGATTGTTCAATGAAGCTAGAAAGGTTCACGGAACATCCAGCTTTTGGTGATAAATCTTCATCGGAATCTGAAATAGCTTCTGCGTTAGGTTGAAAATTGAAGTCAGGATCCTTTACGCTATCATCTGACGACAAATCTTCCGTACTGCTGCTTGAACTCGTAGATGAAGATTCACTGGAGCTGCTATCTAAGTCGCTATCTGATTCACATTCTGTACTTTCCTCAACAACGAAATTAGCTCTTTTTTCTGGACTTATCACATCAGTTACAGTACTTTCATCAAGTATTGACAGATGAAGATTATTTTGGCTGTCTGCTATGGAATTTGTGTCACAAGAATTATCAGACAAGAATGACGGGGACGGCAAGCTTTGATCGGCGAAGTTGGAAGTTGAGTCAAACTTTGTGTTATTGTGTGTTGAAGTTTGAAGATCTTCGTTTGTTGTTCTGACCATGTTTAAAATCCGATGTGCGCGACTATTCATTCTATGAACAAATACAAAATTGTGAGTCGTTGTAGGTACCTACTTAAACCTCAAAAGTAACTTTAGCAAGTTACCAAATACCTACTACCTATATAGCACCACAAACAGGCAAATACCCTTTAATAGATCTTCTATTCATATTTTCATCATTTCATTTTGAGGTACAGAATCATTCTAGAATCTCATATGACGTTGTATGTAGGTAGCTGGTAGGTACGAAAAAATTAAAAAACTTGCTCAGAAAATTGAAATTAGAACAGGACAACGTCTGCTGAGTCCGCTAGCAATAAAGAAATCATTTAATAAAAATACTGCACTTTGTTATAAACATATTTTTTATAAACCATAGCGCACGAACATCAAAACAGCCATTAAACATAAAGTAAATTATTGTTCAAACAGTTCATACAAAAATTAAGGTAATTTTATATGCAAAACAGACATATGCCAAATACTGCACTTTTGTTTGAATAAATGATCATCAAAATAGTAGTATTTATAATCAAAAGAAACGCATTCCAAAATATGGCACGTTTCCTTATTAAATAATATTGTACTTACGTGTTTTCTTTATTAAAGACGGTCACATTTGAAATATGGCACTTTTCACTATAATTTATCACTTCAACACCAGTTGCTTTCCGGAATGTGGCCCTTTTAGATAATGATGACGTGCGCTCACGCAGACTGCTGGGTCGCAACTAACAAGATGGCCGTTTTGCTCTGAAGTTAGTCGTCAACGTGTCAAAATGGCCAACGGGCAGTTGTGTGATTGGACCATTTTAAACGATAAAGCAATGGGTGTCTTTTTCAAATATAAAAATTGACCAATTTTGGTACGTTATATGCAATAAAAACGATTTCGGTTTTTTTCGAAATGTGGCCCTTTTTAATTTAATGAGCGAAGTATCGTACGTGTTTATGGCGACAGCGATAAACAAATTGGCCAAGGGCGTGAAACAGCTTGGCTATATCTGCAGACCATACATTATTTACTATTGTTTTGTTATAACCATTATTTACTTATTATTTGAAGTCACCGGTGGTCTAGTTGTAGCCATCCCACCTTCTCATCGTCGTCTGATCTATGGTCGTGGGTTCGAATCCGGCAGTGAACCAATGGACTTTTCTGTTCGAAAAATGTATGTGCACAATGCCAGTTCTTTAAAACGATCGTGAGGAAACCAGTTAGTATTTTAGCAGCGGTGATGGGCTTGCAACCTGTCACGTATGGATCTAAGAGATCTGATGGGATATCTACCGTGCTTGGGTATTAAAAAAGTCTATTTTTAGGGTTCCGAACCCAAAGGGTAAAACGGGACCTTATTACTAAGACTCGGCTGTCTGTCTGTTTGTCATATTGTCATATGTATTAATATTCAAGGGGACTCTCATACAACAAACGTAGTTTTTTAGCTGTTTTTATTATAGATAATGGTACGGAACCCATGCGCGATCCCGTCTAGCACTTGGCCGTTTTTTTAAATATTTACTCATGTTTATTCAAATAAATTATCAACTTTAAAAATGGTTTATTTTATAGAGTAGGTATGCTTTTGTATATTCTGAATAAACATTTTCAGACTGTTTTTCAGTTCACAAATGCTAACCAATTTAATTTGCAACGATTACAATTGTACTTAGAGAATGTAAAAATCATATTACGTTTCGAATTGTAGCTTCATTATTTTCTAAAATTACCTTTCTGTCACAAGAAACGTCCTATTACGTTGTGTTTTCCTCCCTTAGTACTCCTCCGTAACGTATGGGTGGTGCTTAACCCGAACTATTCCAATATCAGATCCAATTTCGGATTGAAATGAAGACACCTGAGTGATTCCAAGTCAATATTGCAGAGTTTTCTGAATCCCGAATTATGTAAATAGGATAAAGTTGAAAAGTTTGCATAGTCCATTGATAGGTGTGCCTTTGCAGAAGTCCATTGTAAAAGTTTAAAATAGAATATAAATATACCGGGGTAATTAATCACTTTCTTATACTCCAGGAACGCGTAAAAATACCTTCAACAAGGTCTTATAGAATACTTGGCTGACAATTAGATTTAGATAATAGGTAGAAAATACCCAGAACACCCGAAATAAATATTTGCAGATAAAAACATTTATCCCAAGGCAGGAATCGAACCCGCAACCTCCTGCGTCGCAGGCGGACATTCGTCCGCCGCGCCACGTCGCGTCGGTCGTCAAAATAACCTTAGTGTACCAAAATGTTTGGTCACTGTTTTTTGTGTTTCCAAATATGATATATCTATAAGTACCAACTAGTAAATAGAACTCTTTGTTACACAGCCGCGGAAGATGATTTTCAGATTTTATAAGTCCAAATACATTTTTCCTTTTCAATACCGTCTTGTCGTTTATTCACGAGTGTCAGTCGGTAACATATTGAATAAGACACTCTTATTGAAATGATATCGACTAGAAAATTTATTTTTCTTGCAAAGTTTGTTCTCTTGGCATATTTGTATGTTATCTAATTGATGGAGTATACGTATTCAGTAGTACTAAGCACAGAACAAATATACTAACAGGAGCATAATGAAAGGCTCGCCCGGAGAAGTACGACCATAGATTTCAACCGACGGAAGACCTTTTCTATGGCACCTGTTCATCATTTGGCAGATAATTTTGCCAATGCCAAGTATATAATTCCTAATAAAATAGTTTTATTTAGTCAAATCGAATCAGTAAAAAATACTGCTGTTGGTTTTGATGAAAAGGAAAACAGTTGTCTTCAAAATCTAAGGGAAACCTTTTCGTTCACATCTGGATGCCACATAATACACTTTCGTTTCAACAGTTCACTTTTGGATGATTAAAATGCCACCAAAGTTAATAATAATGCTGGACGATCCACACATTACATCTAGCCCCAAGCTAAGCAGTGCTTGTGTTATGGGTACTAGATGACTGATATACTTAATACAATATACTACATGTATACATATTTTTTATTATACATAGAAAACACCCAGACCCACCTGGAATAAATATTTGCAGATCGTACAAACATTTATCCCAAGGTGGGAATCGAACCCGCAACCTCTGCGTCGCAGGCGGACATTCGCCCGCCGGGTCACATCGATCGTCAATAGTTATAACTCAGAACAATGTTGCTTTCCAAGCTGACAAAAAACGAACCATATGCCTATTTCTCCCACAGAGTAGCGTGATTGGGTGTCAGCTCGGCTCAGAGCGATGACCACAGCGCAATGCCACATAAGGCACGTCCTAGGTGGGGCGTCCACTATTTTCAAATAATCATCAAAACACAGCAATACGAACATCAATGTTTGGCAACAAAATTAGGTACTTATCAACGGTACTTCCTACGAACTCTTACACAGTTTGAGCTGATAACGGTTTCGTTGTTAAATTCTAGTCGTAAAACATGTTATTGGGTGTGTATTTTATTAGTAAAACTAAGGAAACGCACGCAACTTTTCCGTGCACTGTTATTTTTCATAAAAAACTTCAGCCCCGCTGTACCCGTTTAGGGCTTGAATTTTGAGAACGCCCTACTCAACAAGACAAATATTCTGAAAATTTCAAGTATCTATGACTAGTGGTTTCTGCGTTGTCTTTATGTCAGTCAGTCAGTCAGGAGGGACAAATATTCTACTTGGTATAGATATATATTAAACTAACAAGATCGCTTTCTGCCGCCAAGCAGCATTACTCTATTTCAGTCTGAAGGGTGTGTATCCATGAAATTACAAGCACAGCCACCGATTAATGGACGCATTGCGAGCTTTATCATAAACGATGTTTACCCTCTAACGCTAGAAGCCCAATTCTCGTAAAGAAACATCATCAAATTCAAGTTTTGATTTGAGTTTTGAACGTTATATATTAATGAATATAATTGAAAAGGTTCGTACCTATAACTTTTAAAGCTAGGTATCATGGTTTTGATCAATATTTTGGATAGGAACGGGATATTTACCATGATTTTTGAGTTTGATTGTTTTCCTATATTTCGGCACAGTTGCATGCGCCTACATGCATGCATAACATTAGATCCGCTTGCCACAGACTTCAGTTTGACCCGTAATTATAGTGAATTCAACTATGCCGAAATATAGGCAAACAATCAAACTCAAAAATCATGGTAGATATCCTGTTTCTATCCAAATACAGAAGGTACGTAGGTAGTACAAAAGTTATCAGTAAAACAGATTACGAACATCCTTGACCATACCCAGAGTTTAAAATCTACTGGCTTTGTTCAACGCGAGGATGGAGCAGTGTATGTTTTCATTTTGGGACAATGACTGGTTTTTATTTCATCATCATAAGTATCTGATGACAATCAACAATGTTTTGGTGTAACTTTGAGTTTGACGTTTGTTCTGCAGGTTGGATGTACATATTATTTCACAATTATTGTACATCGAATCCAAATGAAACATTATGCTCATCATAAATTAACAGTGTTTCCTAGGTTTTACATAATCAGCCTAACTGGGCAGTGTCAGCTCGACAAGGCCTCCTCCATGCCATAACGAGGGAGGGGGGGGTTTGCCATAGTCATCAGGTAGGCGTCGGTGTTTAGCACTCAGAAGATGTCTGTCGATCTCCTGATGCGTTCCTTTAGTCACTTCTGACGTCATTCTTGGGAGATAATTTAGGGAGCCTGTAATACCTCGTAGCTCGCGCTCGTTAAGAACGTGCCCTACGATGCACTGCTCAGCGTTCATCGACCTGAGGAAAACAGGTGTTAAGCCTCATGTGCCTGTAATTTCACCGGCACCTACAACTCGGAACACAGCAAGCTGTTTGGCGGCAGAAATAGGCATGGTGGTAGTACTTCCCCGGACGAGCCCTTTACAAAGACATCTACTACTACTTAATTACGTAACTATCCAAGTTTTAGCGTAGCACACGTACAAACAAAACTACACATGAAGTCATAACAGCCGTTACGTCTTCTTCTACGCGGTAGTTTCTGGGTTCGATCCCTACCGAGCACAAGCATTTGTGTGTTGAACATAGAGGTTTGTTCCGTGTCTGGGCGTTATATTAAAAAATATCTATGTATGTAATGTATTGTACCTATTAAGTATATCAGTCATAGTACCCATAACACAAGCTCTGCTTAGCTTGGGGCTAGATGATGCTGTGTGGATTGTCCAACATTATTATTATTATTACATACTACAAACTCAACTTGGTTTGAGGCTAGATCACGTTGTGTCAAATGTATATCCCTTCTTAAAATTGGTTCATGATAAGCATAGATATCGATACCTGTCCTTATTCGTATTATATCAGATAAAGCGAGCTCGATAGGTTCTCATAACATCGATAACCGAACGCAAAGCACTAAAGATAAACACAATTATACTTTATTTACGCACCGTCTGTCCGGCGAGTCACCCGCATAGCACATTTTGTACTGTTAACTTAAAAAACTACGATTCCTACATAATCATGGTATTTCAAAGACGATTGTTGAGGATTCGATACTGTAATATTATTTTCATGTTAGGAATGTTCACTACAGTGTTTGTTTTTCTTAGTAAGTACAAAGACATAGAGTATATAAAGGAATACGACGATAGCAGTCTCAATAGTTACAGTGTTGTGGAAGTGTTTTACGAAAAACGTAAGGTGAGTCGATATTTTTATGTTTGTGACTCTCTGGGTAAAAGTTACCTTGAAATCCTTCCAGCAATTTTTATACTACGTGCTCATGGAACAAGCGACTCACTTACAGGGCCAAGATGTGTAAAGCGTCAAAATTTGGTCTACTCGTTATCGCAAAAAAATA
Organism: Electrophaes corylata; assembly: GCA_947095575.1. Taxonomy (NCBI): domain Eukaryota; kingdom Metazoa; phylum Arthropoda; class Insecta; order Lepidoptera; family Geometridae; genus Electrophaes; species Electrophaes corylata. The sequence goes on along the minus strand of OX352711.1, from coordinate 6,542,497 downwards.
AAGTTTATGTCTACCTGAGGTGTAACCGTGAGCTCGAAAGTTTGTTTGTCTCATTACGTGTACCGTGAGCTCAGTCCAAACAGGTCCAAATAGAACCAAATATTGGATACGAGGGCATCTTCGTATAAATTCACAGTCCGTTAGTACAAAAAATGGAAAACAATGCTATCTGACAAGCACGACGCCAACAACAAGCGTAGTTTTTGACAGTTTGCAACCGTGCTATAAGAGCTCAGGGTAAAGGGGCTGTGCTAAGATTATGTCAAATCAAGACTTATCGCTAACGCTAAGCCTAGCTGTGGGTCATTTATCTACAATTTCTAACATGTGCGCCAATAGAAAAAATATCTCGTGGTCTCGTGGTGACGACCGATGTGGCGCGGCGGGCACATGTCCGCCTGCGACGCAGGAGTTCGAGGGTTCGATTCCCGCCTTGGGATAAATGTTTGTACGATCTGCAAATATTTATTCCGGGTGTTCTGGGTATTTTCTATGTATAATAAAAAATATCTATGCATGTAGTGTAGTGTACTGGTACCCATAACACAAGCTCTGCTTAGCTTGGGGCTAAGATGATGCTGTGTGGATTGTCCAGCATTATTATTATTATTGTCACCGTGAAATATCTCACGTTACACATCCTTAGCCCGGCATTATTATTGAGTGGTGACCATCACCTATAGCAAAACATTGCCTCCAAAGAGTTATAAAAAAATAGGGTGCCAATGACTAGCATTGGAATCTTTCAGGCTAATTTTGATCATCTTCATCGGATGATGATGTACTACACTGAGCACCTCCTATAAAAGTTGTAACAGGAGCTATTCCTCAAAAGACAAAAACAATTTATTTTTTTTATAAAAACTTTTTTAGGCATGGACCACATCGAAATTAGGATCAATATTATTTAAGAATGAAAACTACCCGGTCCTCAGCAAGGAAAGGGCTAATAAAACCTTTGTTATACTAATCTGGAAAAGATGGAAGTTCCTCCAGAATAGACACATATTCTATTTTGGATCCACAAGGTAATTCATTAGATCTGTGCTATAACTTAAACCTGAGTCAATTAACTATTATTTCAAACCCATAAATGAGCTAAATGTAATGTGGCATGTTTTGAAGTGATATCAAAAAATATAAAAAACAAGGATGGTTTTTTAAAACCATAAGTACAAACCAAACAGACACAAACCTTAAAAGAAAGAAAAAAAAACTTGGTGGCTTCAATCCCTAGGTATGGTAGATATCCCCTCGAATATTTTATCTCACATCTTTTGTAGATGATTACAAACTACAGTGTCAGAAGCGAGACAAAAGGCTGTAGTACCTAGGCTTGCCCAGCACATATTCTATCCTCACAGCTTAGTCAGCCTATTCCACAGGAAAGAGATGGTCAATGCGTGATAAGCCACGGGTTTCCTCACTATGTTTTCCTTCACTGTTTGGGAGCATAGGCATTGCGCTCACAAACTTTTCGTATAGATAAATACATTGGTGAACGACCGGACCGATCTCATGACCTCTGGATCAGAAAGCGGGATTAATCCTCACTGTACCACTAATACGATACTCTCTAAAATAATATTGCATTAAAACATTACTATTAGGTTTGCTTAAGAGATCAAAAGTTAAAAAGTAACGTTTTCACTTTCCATCTGCTAAAAACCTGCAATTTCGAAACTTTGTACAAGTAAAAACAAATCTTTGTCAGCAAATTTGACTATATCCAGCAAATAGATGGTGTATCCTTTCATTTCTTTGTAAATTCAAGTGTTTATTTTTTTATAAAATACCGTACCTCTATTGTGCGACGAAAATATCGAAAACTAATTATATGTAACTTCCAACTTATCAAATCTTTCTTAATGATACAGTAGTGCAATTATGGATTACAGTCGACAAACTTGTGTATCTACAAACAGTTTCTTTTGTATTTATCTATTCAACTTTTTATCCACTCGATAAAAAGTCGTTGTTGGCAGCTTGTCGGTAAAACTCCTCGAATTTATCGACCTAGCGCTTAACTAAGTTCCATGCTACCAATTTCGATAATATATTTCGAATATAATAGAGAGTTTTGTTAACTTTTATCTATCGATCGATGCATCTATAATTGTGGTGTAGTTAAGGTTACGCTTAACGAAACAATGCTAATATAAACAACGAAATGCGTTGATTTTTCATTGTAACTTGCTTGGTTCGTAATGTGTTTCGTGCTTTGTTTTTTCCAGACATGATCCATTCGAAGAATGCAGCGTTAATAACTGCATTTTCTCAGGAGACGATAGTTTACTTAATGCAGCAGATGCAGTTATGGTCCATCTCCATACTGCAATGATCCCTAAAACAAAGAGAAGAAATCCTTTACAAAAATGGATATTCTTGGATGATGAGTCACCAAAAAATTCATTTAATCTGGCGAAAAAACAACCAACGCTTTCAGAGCTGGCAAATGTTTTTAATTGGTCCATGACATACAGGTTAGTTAGTAGTAATATTTTGAAGTAGGTAGGTATCTAATCGGTAGGTAAATTTTGTAGAGATATTAAATATAATATTTACCTTAAATTTATCAATATACTCCTTATTTAAACTATTTTAAGTATCTATACATGGCATGGCATATAAAAGTTCTCCGCAAATTGCTCGCGTGCATCAAGATCATGTTTTCGAGCTTTTAAATATATGCCCTATTTCAATTAGATAAAATTTATGCAATACGTTGATAATTCTGTTCCAAATATGTATGATGAGGATCAACTGATGAGGTGCATCCGGAGCCCATCGATGAGGAAAGAGTTAGGTCAAATGAAATAAATAAATTGGTTTGGTATGAGCCTGTTTCAGAGCATGTAAACACACAAACCTTGAACATGCTCTGCCGGCCCATATATGGACTAGCCAAGAAGTGTTTTTATTTCTGTAGTATTTTTGTAGTATTTTTTAAACTTTCGCGGTCTAATCAGATATTGAACACACGGGTATTTATCACGTATTACCCAGGACTGTTGCAACACAACCAAAACTTCAGGAAAATAAATAAAAAAAGGTAATACGCGACAAATACACGTGTAGTCTAAGTGTTGAGATCCACTGCTAATGCTTAGTTACCTACTTTCTGTTTTATCGGTTAATTATTTATGTTTTTTTTTTAACTGTTATCTAGACACTTCTTATACCTGTTATTAGCTCGTTCAAAGTATTCTGTGGTTCGTTCTGTGTGCTAATACGTGTGTCTGAGATAAAAAATATTTATCTCAGACACACGTTATAGCACACATATTTTCTTTCTGTCTTTTAAGTACTTAAAACAGGGTGAGCATGATGGAACTGCCGGGTATCAAGAAAAATAAAAAATAAATATGATTAAAAAATTAATTAAAACCGGTGGGGGTTTGAGCTTTTGACAAACGAAGACAACATTATTTAATTATAAATGGTTATTATTACTATAATTAGTAGGCTTTGTGTTTTGTTTTTATTCTAGAAGTGAAGCAGACATTCCTGTACCATACGGCCGCACAATAGCCCGTTATAACACCAGCACTAAGCCAATAAGTGAAATCGTGCCAAATTGGAAGAATAAAAGACGGGACGTACTTGCAACGATACTCATATCCAACTGCGGTATATCTTACAGAATGAAACTGTTGGAAGAGCTTAAGAAACTGCTCCAAATACATATTCACGGAAAATGTGGAGCTAAGGAATTTAAGAATAGGTAAATCATAATTTTTCTGACGTATCTGGGTACTGAGCCAATAGAAACTATTTTGAGTTACTTATTTGTTATGAAAATTGAGATAATTAGTAGAAGTAATTTGTAAAAATTTACTTTCATTTTTTTTGATACATTTCTTTGCAAAGTACGATCCCTAGGGTCAAGTACAGGGTGTTTTTTTTAATAAACCATTCGGGTCGATTTCCATCAAAAGAAAAAGATTAAAAAAAAACTAGGTAATGCAATCATTGTTTTCTTATAAATCGAGGGCATGACTCCTTTCACGAATTTTCTTTAACTCGCGTGATTTTGGACTTGCCCATCACTGCCCTTCTCAACAAACCACCCTGTATAAAGAATTATTCATTTCTAATTAACTACACACACACCCTACTACTTATAATCTCGGCGTTATTTAAAACTTCCTGTTAATGCAAAACGCATAACACGGTGTAGCTATCTCAACGTTGTTTATAAGTATAAACATTTTTAGCGTAAACGTATGTAGTGAATAGCTGAATGAATCATGCAAACACATATCGTAACAAATTCTCAGTTTTAGACGCCTTGCGCGAGTGAATTGTGTATTTCATGCGCACGGTATGAGCATTTCAAGTCGCGCGCGGAGAGATCCGTGATCTGTCGGTATTTCAAAAGAACACAAAGGGGTCTCAGCAGGCCGATTTTGTGCAAGCTAAAATTTTTGATTTGGATACACATTAGGCCGCTAGAGGCGCTACAGAGCGCCGGAAATATAGATGCGAGCTCGGTACACCATAGAAAAATACAACCGTGAACCTATTATTTTCTAAATAGAGCACTGAATTAACATTTCATTTATTCTGCGGTTTGTTACATTTTTACTGTTTTTTATCCCCAGCTGTCCAGGCCACTTCAAAGCTGACTGTAAAGTGCTTTCAAAATACCTCTTCTACATCGTGTTAGAAAACTCTAAATGCAAAGAATACATCAGTGAAAAGTTATACTACCATGCATATTCCAGAGGCGCTATACCCATTATCCAAGGCCCTTCTATCGAAGATTGTGAACGGTTACTGCCACCAAACTCGTATTTACACTTTGACAACTACGCAACTCTAGGAGACCTAGTGAAAGACTTAAAAATAATCAGTGAAAATGATGAAAGATTACTTAGTTTCCACTTATGGAGAAAACATTTCGAAGCTCACAATGAACATGGCTATTTTGGATCAAAATCTTATCATTTATGTCGTCTTTGTGAAGCAATGAATTATAATGATATGAAAACCTCTATTTATGGTGAGGACGATTTAAGAATGTTTTTGGATAAAAATCAATTATGTCGGAATTAATGATTTTAGAAGAAAATAGAGGAAGATACGTAATTGGTACTGGAACCAAAACTTTCCTTATAAGCCAGCCAACCTGAGCTATCGTCGCGTCATCCATTCTTCTCCAACTCGACTTACTGTGCGTGCGCTTTATGTGCGTGTGAGTCGTGCGGCAGTGACGCAGCGTTAGCAAACATCGTATGTGATTTAGGTATCTCATATATTTTATTTTTTTATATTATTGGTTGGAATTATAATTTTGTTAATGAATATAAAGACTGACAAACAATATACCTACTATGCCATCTACCTCCAAACTAAGCAAAGCTAGTACTATGGGGATTAGACACCTAAAAGAATACCTATTTGATACCATCTGAAACGCAAATGTAATTCATCCATTCTGAAGATTCAGTTACGTCTATTATTATGAAATTGCCTGTAATATCTTTAAGTGCCTAGTGTTTTATTAATATTGCCAGACATTTTAAAACGACTGGATAGCATATTTTTGTTACTGTCATTTATTTTGGGTTTAGGCCTCAGCCGAACGAGCGTAATATACCTTTTGAGTCTTGATCAAACAAGTTGCGTATTTTTGGTCGCGTAATTTTCGCATCGCAACTATTGCATTTAATTTCATACAAACGACTGACTTATGAGAATAACGCACAAAAATACAAACAAAAACAGAAAAAATACGCTTATTTGGCTATTGAACTATTACTAATATATTTTATACTCTTTACCATTAAGTTTTATTGTTGTGCAAGCAACAATCTAAATAATTTTATTTTAGTTAAAACAGATTGCATTAAGGAATTATTTAGTCACATAAAAAATATGGAAAAATATGGACTTTTTAGAGTTCCGTACCCAAAGGGTAAAACCGGACCCAATTACTAAGACTCCGCTGTCTATCTGTCTGCCTGTATGTATGTCTTGTATCTCATGAACCATGATAGTTAGAGAGTTGAAATTATCACAGATGAAGTATTCATTCAGACTCGTACACAAAGGGTTCCGTTCCAGGGTATCTATAATAAAAACAGCAAAAAAATCACGTTTGTTGTATGTAGGAGCCCCCTCTTAAATATGTATTTTATTCTATTTTTTAGTAATTGTTGTTATAGCGGCAACAGAAATACATCATGGGTGAAAATTTCAACTATCTGACTATCACGGTTCATGAGATACAGCCTGGTGACAGACAGACAGACAGTGGAGCCTTAGTAATAGGGTCCCGGTTTACCCTTTGGGTACGGAACCCTAAAAAGTAGCAGACCTACCATGCATAACACATATCACCGCATGCATTAGCTGTAGGCACACGAGAGCTCTTTACTATTTTCAATCGAGGCTATGGAATCCATTAATTATCAAACAGGCTGCTTTTTGCGTAACTGTGCTCTCGTAACTGAAAACCGCAATCAAGCACTACACAAATAAATTAAAAACGAATCTGAAATAATCTGAGGTTGATTAATTGCCTCTGATGTTTGAAAGGGTTCGTTTTGATAAATTTGCCGTTCATTTGGTAGAAATTGTAAAGAAACTGAGAGTTAGTAAGAAATTGCATTAAAGTTTTAGCGGCATAATAGAAATACCGGTAACAAACAAAACCAATTTATGTACCTATACTATATCTATACCACGATTAAGAATCTGTCTTGACTGACTGACATATAGACATGCACAGCCTGAACTATTGGTCGTAGATGCTTGAAATTTTTAACGTGTATGGGTGTACTAAAAAAGGAATTTCTGAAATTATGCCCCAAAAGACGTGCAGAAAAAGGTTGAAGTTTGTATAAAAAAAAACTAGAAATAAAGAAAATTACAGCTAATACAAGTATTTATAATTGGTATGTACAAAATACATAATGAAATCCAAATTAGTACTAATCGGAAGCGTCACCAAATGTATAAAAACATCACCTACAACAAAGCATAATCTTGAACGTTAGAAACGTGCTTTACAATGCACGTTTCTAACTTAAACTTTGAACTTTCACGGTCACTGTGTTAATTACCCAATAATTTAAAAAAAAAAGTTAATAATTATATATTACAAATTTTTTGTGCTACAAGACTATAAAACTAAGCCCGTAGAAAACTATTTTCTATTCCAAAACAGGTCAAAATAAAAGTCAATGGAATTGTATTATTAGTATCTACAAGATCTGGAGAAGTCGCTTTATTATTTGAAATAATTTTCGCAAGTAAAATGGCTTGTTACTTTCGTGTGGCGAAAATACTTGCGAAAATTATGAGATTGGATGGGTTGTTTTGGTATTTCTAATGGTATTAGGTAAGAGAAAACAAAACCATTTGCGTCTTGTGTAACATACAAAAGCATATTTCATACCTTTCCGAAATGAGATAGCGCTAGCGTGTAAGAAAGCCGCATTCATTTAGAACAAAGATAAAAGACGCAGGTAGTTGAGTGTAATAACCAGTGTTGTAGGCACAGCTAGCTATCAGCACAAAACATTTCTACACTTACGGCAAAATCGGCAAAGGAATCCGTGCACAGGAATGTTAACAAAAAACTATTTAATTTAATTAAATAAAAATAATAGCGTGTAAGTTTCTTAACTGGCCGACGCGGGGTCAGTGATCACATGTTTTACCAATTGTCTCTCAGGGTCATTGCCTTAGGCTGCCAATTCTACTGAAACTACAAAAACGACTGAATGTATATTGAAGCGATTTGCAGAATTTATTAGCTTACAGTCCAACTCAAAACTTAGTATGGATTTCATTGAGCTGTCATCCCTAAAAAGGTTGTAAAAAGGTAGTGAAGTTTGTATGAAAAATGCGAACGAAGCCGCAAGCGGACCAGCTAGCCTTTAATAATCTACAAAGAGGTGGGTGCTAAATACAAATCAGGCACATCCCTAGTAATAACGAACAAGCATCTGTGTCCCTGTTGTCTACCACTTAGCTCTCTGATTACAAACAACAAAACATTAATTATGTTTTTGCTTCGAAAGATACCAATGTAATTTACGTGGCCCCCGTTTTTGGGAGAAACAAATGTTTGTAATAAGTTCGCGGTTATTCCTTGTTTCTATTAAACTGTTGGGTTGGGTATTATCAATTTTAAACTTGTGTCCTTACAAAAGTTAAAGTAATCGAGTTAAGTTGCTTCTGATGATGTTATTTTGAGGTAAAGTGGAGGGCTCGAAAAATAAAATTATCCTTAATCTTATTTTGGTTTCGTCATTTCAACTGGAGCGGCTGATTTTGTTAGTAGTTTTAGTGATTGAAATTGTTTTCGTAGGACTGAGGCGCCCAATCCACGCATATTTTTTTAGCTGACACTTCTTTAAATCCAAATTCTACTTTAAATCATTAGTTTTGTCTAACTTACTTTTCACTTTACAGGCACTGCTATAAAAAAAATTGCCTCCTAGTAACTCTGAAATGATGGGCACCATTCATTATTTTGTGCTTTCAGGGGTGCTTATTTGCAGAGCACCACCCTAATAATGTATAATGCCTAGATTGTTTTTACTATAACAATATGGCATGAAGTTTTAGTGCGGTGTCAAACCAACTTAGTGCGGTGTATGCAAGCTAGAATATTCAAAAGGAAATCATGTCAGGAGCATATTCTTTTAGAAGTAGCGGCTTAAAAGACAGCAGCACACGGTACACCTATCTCCTACCTACCTTCTCCACCTAAGTAGTTGTGTAGGCTCTAGCCACATTCTTGAAGAACATGAGTAATATCACGATACATAAGAGCCACAAGATTTTCGTATAGCAGTGATGTTTTATCTCTGCTTACCCAACAACTTTAGCGATTCATGTAGTTTTCCCTTACTCAATTTTGCAGAGTTCAATCCTGGGCACAATGATTGGCATTTCAATTTGGGTCGAGCAGTATCTGGTGGTCGGGTAATGCGTCAATTTACAAAGACGAACATTCGATACGAACAGAGATCGTTTGTTTTTTTTACGATCCGTAGATTACCCAGATCCAATATGGTAATTGTTGGTTCTCTGTAAATATGATTGAATGGAATAAGACGCAGTTACTTATGCCTAAAACTTTTTTAGAGAAAAAAAAAGTGGAACAACCACTGATATTAAACGGATACCTTTTACCTATAAAAATAATATTACCACAGGACATATAAGTAGGTACACTAAGGATAAGAGACGTATCTCACAGTATACCATCGCCTTAGGGTTTATTAAAAAAAACTGTTATAGAGCTATACTGGTCTTCTAAAATAAATAAATTATTTATGTTTTGTCGTAGAAACAAGAAGGCGAGTATGCGCGATAATAAGATTGTTTTATCGCCATTATTTGTAAATTGAGAACTGCATGCCAAAACTGTCATTAAAATGCAACGTGCACCCAAATTACTAATTACAAACCACTGCAGCCACTCGTTAGCGGTAATGAAGAATAATTATTATTATGAACACAGCATATGAACACGCTGATTTACCATCTGCCACTATAAACGCTAATTTATAATAATTAGTTACTTTAAATCCATAGAGTTACACTGACAATTTGTGTCGATAAATGCCATAAATTTTTACTCGAAAATATATTGACATCGTCCAATTTCATTATTTTTACTACTATTATACAAACCAGTTAAAATCAACACGTCATTACTGACGTAGTGTTCTAAATCGATATACTTATCTATTTATTTACAAAGAATTTACTACAACCTTATGTAAGTATTTATAAAAGGTACTAAGTAAAAAATACATGAAACAGATGAGCTATCTACAGATCGTCATAAACGATCTAGAGATAGTACAACTCTTCTAGGCTTGGTCGCGATGAACTGGCGCTTAGATTCACTTAGATTTAAGACGTTTCAAGATGATCCCTGCGAATATTACTGAATAAATGCTCTTTGACTTTGACATTATAATCATATTAATTGTTGCATATAATGTTGATTATTAATATTTAAAATTATAAAATATGGATGCAGTTTCACACAATAACATTTCCTTGTAGGACAACATTGGTACCCAAACTAGGATACTGTATAAATCATCTACAACAAATGCAAGTCCTACTTATATTCCTACTTTAAATACTGTATTTATAATTCTTTGGAAATAAATACCTATCGTAAGTACCTATTAAAATAACTTGTACGTACCTTCCTAAATTCTGAAAATATTCATCAACAGCTGGTGCCAAATGAAACCGCAAAGTGAGTGTGAGATAAAAGTGTGGATTCTCTGAAGAAAATTGCGCTGTCTTTTTGCATTTATTACTTTGGTCTTGATTCGTTTAGGAACCTACTTGGTTTCATCGTATAACAAAATAAGTTTTTTGATGAAAATGATACCTTATTATGCATATATAAAAAACAACCAATGCTACCATTGCAAAGTTGTTGTGTCAAGGGTGTGAATTCGGTTCGAAGAGTGCGAATGAGTGACGTAGAGCATTGCGTAGCAGGGCACGTTCAGTGTGATTGACCTGCGAGGCAATACCTTGTCATAGCTGATGATTACAACTTAACATCAGGTAGGACATTTGCTTAAGTAGCTTTGCAAGCCTAATAAAAAAAATATATGACTGCACGATATTTGTGATACGTATGTGATGAATGTATTCAAAACAGTCGTAAAAGCCTGTTTCCCAATGATAAATGTGCCCACTAATTCAATTTAAATTTTCACAGGCTAATATAAATTACCCAAAAAAATATAAATCCTGTCCTTTTGTCTGCTGGTTTGGTATGCTGATGAATAATCGCGGTGTCCAATGTAGCACCCTAATCCCCAATTCTCAATACTAAAGGATTGACCGCAATCGGAATGTAGGCAATTTAGATTAATTTATTCCGCGCAAACGACGTGAACCCAGAGTTTTTCCGTATTTTCACCTGTAGGGTTACCTGCAGCCTTAATTTTTACGGGTTAGCCCAATTAACCGTGCATAAATTGGTTGGTAAAAATACTGTTAAAATAATACCTACCTACACAGACCGGAAAAACTACCTACCTAGACAGGAAAATATATTTATTATAAAAATCTTCTCTTGTACAGTCATTGCACTTAGGTAAATGGTTAGGAACCTATTCTTCAAAGATTACTTTTTTTTTTTGGCACCTAAACATTTGACTGCCATTACACCATGAATAGTAATTATGTGACCCTAAGGTGAAGCACGTTTAGCTATGATACATTTATTCACGTGTTCAAAAAAGTATGTGCAACGACTACCCTTAAGGTCTTCAGTAGGTACCTACCTACCAAGAGATTTGATAGAATTTCCACCAAGTATGAAAAACACAGTTGTATGTCTCATTTTAAGCATTCTACTGAAAAAACTGCATTGGAAAACTTACTGTCTCAAAATCACTGCAGAAAATCTAAGATCCTGCAATTATATTTCGGTACTGTTAAGGTTGATTATAAGGTATATTGGGGAACGGTAGGTCATCTCTACCTTTATGGGTTAAATGCCAATTTTATGGCTCATAAATTCTAAAGATTTGCAAAGACCCTTTGTTTTTGGATAACCGAGTGGCCATTGATGATTTACAAAGCTCTCAAGTAAATTGGTCGTAATTTATAGATTATTGAATCGGAAGATTCAAGCCAAAGTTTCTTCATAAACACAGACCGTCACGTTACCGCCATGAATTTCATACTAATATCATAATTCTCTTGTAGTAACCCACTATGAGAGTAAATGCTTTTCTGTCAGCTTTTACGGCAACTACGCCATGCATCAACTTAGCCATTTGTTTTGTCAAGAACTTTTTATTCTACAACCCCAAATTTGCCCCCTACCGTGAGCTCTTAAGAGTATAACACGATTGCAAAATGTAAAAAAAATGTAGCTCGCCAAAATATAGTACCTACTTACTTAGCTGAGTATTGTTTTTCATTTTTTTCTAACAGTTTCCGGATTTGTAAGGAAATGCCCTCATACTCTCTCTTGTTCTCACAATCTTCAATCCACTGGGTTGGATCCTATCCTTTGTTTCCTGGTTTGTGGTCGCCATTTGAGAACTGTTATTTATCAAAGACGATATTATGCGCTACGCTCACGTAAAATGTGTTACGTGATGTATGAAAACACAATATTATTGATACCACCATGCTGTTTTTACGCACACTCTTTCTGATTCGATTTTTTTAGTCATTTAGGTAAGATTTTCTATAATTGAAGAATCATACTTAAATATCATAGTTAATAGAAGTCTATAACGATGAGTCAAACGCAATTTACAGCATCCGTAAATCTAAAGATTCTTGGCTAACTGAAATAAAATTTTGTTAGGTAGGTAGGTACTTAGATTATTGAGGCTCGTTTTTTTCCAATTCGTTTGCCAAATTTAATAGATCCTATCTCCTCATGCTACACAGTAATAATATTTTTCTAAGGTCCCAATTGGATTTATTCTGTCAATATCCGGGTTTGTCTTTTGACTTGTATTTCACGCTACGAAAGAAAAGTAAGCAAAGTAATTTGCAATTTTTTTCAGTAATCTGTTTAATGAGAACCAGTTTACTTACCTATTTTTATATAAAAATTAATTCCTGTGCGTTAGTCTAAAACTCAAAAAAGGCTGGGCCGATTTGAACATTTTTTTTTGTTTTGTTCCCTCTGATATTATATGATGATTTATATGTATATAAAAAAACTCTTGTTAATACGAAGTTCACAGAGTCAGCTAGTAATAGTTTAAAAATACTCTTTGTGCATACTTAGAATACAATATAACAGTTCTTTCCTATAGCAACTTAAGGTCACAGTTCCTATAATAATGATTCAGAGAATGACACTAAACCACTTATGATGTCACAAGAAAGCGTCTTTATGTTACGAGGTAGGGTAATGCTCTCATTTCATCCCCAAAATTTACTCAACCTACTCAAATCAATCCTTGACCTAAATATTTTTACACCAGTGGAACTTGACTGGGTGAGTAAGGTATTCATTCATTGCAGATAATGTGGTCTTCTTTATCGACGTGTTATTCATATAAGATCAATTTTATTATTATAAGTAAAAGTACCTATGGACTTTTACTTGCTAATAAATAATGCTTGGCTTGCCGGCAGAAATAGGCATGTGGGTAGTAGTTCCTAGGACGAGCCCTTCATTGTGAGTTCTACTACTACTACTATTAAAATTTAGTCGTATAATAGTTTTTATTCAAGCCAGCCAAGTTCTTTAAAGTCGGTCTGTCATTTGTTTTAAAAAAAAAGATAGGTAACTAGAATGTGGTAAAATTGACTAAAGTTCGGTAGAATTTATAAGCAGGCTAGAATTACGTAATTCAACTTTGCAGCATGCTACATAAGAACGAAATTTAATTAACCTTCTGAATTATTCCCTTGCAGCAGTCGGCGTTCGCAAATCCAGAGTTTTAATTATGTAAAATAAAAGTTTTCTTAATTGAATTTATTTGCAAATAAAGTTTCGGTCAGACGACTGCGTGGCCATCTCTAATCTTCAGTCAACTGGACAGCAAAAATTTAATAATGAATATGATTAATATTTGTAGGCAACGTAATAATAATAATGCTTAGTTTGGAGCTAGACTATGTTGTGTAAAAATTATACAACATCGTCTAGCTTTAAACTAACCATAACTTGTTTTTTGGAAACCAGATGACTGATAGAATACTTAAATACGTTTTTAAGGTTCCGTACCCAAAGGGTAAAACGGAACCCTTAGTAACACCGCTGTCTGTCTATCTTTCTGTCTGTCTGTCTGTCCGTCTGTCACCAGGCTGTAACTCATCAACAGTTATAGAGTTGAAATTTTCACACATTCTGTTTTTTTCTGCTATATCAACAAATACTAAAAAAGCTGAATAAAATAAATATTTAATTGGGCTCTCATATAACAAATGTGATTTTTTTGGCATTTTTACTATAGATGGTACGGAACCTTTCGTGTGCGAGCCCGACTCGCACTTTTACTTTGACCCGTTTTTTTTAATACATACGACAATATAATACCCAGACAGAGAACAAACATCTATGTTCATCACACAAATGTTTACCCTCGGTGTGGATATTTTGTCTATTACTCGTAAAATGTTAATATTGAAAATAACCTTACAAGCTGTGATATATCCACAAAACACAAGCATTCTCCGTACCGTACGTACGGTACCTACGGTCCTACGGACCGTAAGTACCTAAACCTATAATAAAGTTGAGGCAATGAGTCACAAGGGTTCAGTTGAAACTGTAAAAGCTTGCAACTATGCCATGGAGGTTTTCAAACTTTGCTATCTCTCGATATTGCCGTAGCATGATGGCTTTTTTATTTTTTTGGTGGCTGTAAAATCCAGTAGGTATTAAGCGTTTGTAATCGCGTGAACTTCTCGTGATTCCAATGGCCTGTCTTTCACCGTGATAAATCTATACGATAAAACTACACCTGACCGACTAGCATTAGAGAACCAATCAGAATAAATCACAGGGGCTTTACTTATAAAATCTATCAAAACATAAATAACGCTTAAAACCTTTAAACTATGTATATACTATCCCCTTTGATATCTTAGTAGGAAGTACCTAGTCAAGATTCTTCCAGGATGTCTAAGGGGGGTAGTCAGAGGTACGTCCAGATAGTACATTTGGTACGTACCCACATTTTTTAGTAGTTAGTCATCCATACGTGACAGGTTGCAACCCCATAAACTATTACTATTATTGAGTAATGGCAAACAGTGACAAGACTCAATTTAAATAACGTTTACCGTACCATTAGCATACGGTACTGCATAACCATGTTATATCTATCCAAGTTCATGTTTTCAAGTTATTCCGATTTTTCGACCTCTACAAATACTACTTCAGCAAAAACCTACATAAATGCCTTACCCCCGACACAAAATTTACTAGGTACCTGCCTTCGTGCAGAATTCTGATGCGGTGCGGTCCATTTGCATTGCAGATAGGTAGCTCTATGCAGCTATCTAGCCTTACACTCGACGTACAGGATTTAGCACTAACAGATACAGTGCTAGTGTATACTACTCACATTAGCATTGTTATCTAAGTACTGGCGACCAAGTATTTTTAGGGTTCCGTACCTAAAGAGTAAAACGGGGATTTCGTGGTTTATTTGTTTAAGGGCTTTACAGATAGCATCGTTTAAGATTTTGAGTTGGTTTTACTAGGTTAGGGCCTAAGATTTTTGAGGAGATATCCACCGTGCTTAGGGATTAAAATCGTAAGTTAGAGTCGTGTATGTGAACACCAGTTTTAGTGACCGAAAAAAACTGGTGCTTACTATCGTAGCGTGTAATGTTTCGTAAGTATATCTCTGACTAGACTACCTACATATGTATATCTTTTAAGACATCCTCAAAGAACCTTGAGTTGGGTTAGGCAACTCCAAAAAATTTGATGAGGCTATGTCTAGATACCATGCCTAAAGGAAAGTACTCAGTATATTGTACAAATATAACTGATGTAAGTAAGTACCTACATATCTGTTCTGCTTGTAGGTTTTTGTAGAACGTTTTATTTTATTCAAAGGGATCCGTACTTTTCTGTAACAAATTGCTGACCCGACGACGACGTGGTCAGAGGCCGTTGTGATTTATTGGATGCACGGAGACCATTTTTAAATTGATTTTTCGTTCGCTTCCTTCTAAATGTTAATAGCGGTTCTTTCTCTCCATCGTATCCTACTACAGCCAGGTATACCAATACAGTGTTAATTATTTTACTAAGGTTTTAAAATAGTTAGAAAGGTACAATACAAGGTAAAAGATACATGATGAAATAAATAAGAAAGTAGGATTGGTAGAGTAGTGAAAGTAATGAGAGGGCGGATTCTGAGTTTTTAACGTTTTGCGGATACTGGATTATGCCTCCATATGCCGCTAAGGACACTTATTGTATTTTCATACAAAAAATTCAAGCTCGCAAACCAAAATCCAGTATCCGGAAAAAGTAACAAACTCAGAAGACCAGCCTACAGGACCCTGCATCATTTGTTTATAATTTATAAATACAGTCTTAGAGGTAACTTTTTCAGTCATGTCATGCCCTTATTTATGAAACGCTTTAGAGTTAGGAATTTAGAAGGAGTAGGTAGGCTTGCCCGTTAACCTCACAGCTTAGCGTCCACAAAAAGAATTCCAGTTACAAAGAAAATTTTTAGGGTCCAATTATCCTCAGAGGCTAAAAAGATATCACAAAATCAAACTAGATTTGTAAGAGGAAGGAGGAAAAGGTCATTGGACCACATATTCTGCAAACCTTACTACTCACAACTTTTTAATAATAATAATGCTGCACAATTCATACAAAATCATCTAGCCCCAAGCCAGAGCTTGTGTTATGGGTACTAGATGACTGATATACATAATACATTATGCTAAATAGATAGATATTTTTTATTATATATAGAAAAACATCCAGAGCACCCTGAACAAATATTTGCAGGTCGTATATACATTTGTCCCGAGGCGGAAAACGAACCCACAACCTCCTGCGTTGCAGGCGGACCTTCGCCCGCTACGCCACAGAGGTCTTCTAGGTTGATCTGTGGCAGTCGCATTTATACGCTTACAATTTTTTTGAACTTATAGACATTTAAGTGGCCGAATAGTACTTTATTATTTAATCGTCTATTTTATACTTTTTTTTTTATGCAACAAGACCTTGTTAGCAACAGAAGATACGCAATCATGCGCAGATAGCGCCATAAGAAATAACATACAATACTGATACCGAAAATCGGTAGATCTCCATATCTGGTATACCTAAATGTATTCCACTCCAAAAAGCTATAACTTACTTAGGTGGAACGGTCACTTTACTGCTGGACCATAAAGGAGCAAACAGCTGGGCCGCAAATTACCTCAACTGGTGAACAGCTATAAAATTTTGTATGAAATGTATCGTCATAAACTGTTGTAATCGTACCTCTATAGGTTCTGTAAGGTACCTACATACAGGCAAGTAGGTACTTACATATAAAAATACTCGTTATCCTAGTTGACCTATTCCTACTACACTTAGGTATGTACCATATTGTTGCAGAGTTCCAAATTGTTGTTGTTATTTCTGGACGCCGCCAAGCAGCTTGCTGTGTTCCGGTTTGAAGGGAGTGACTGCCGGCGAAATTACAGGCACATGAGGCTTAACACCTGTATGCCTAAGGTTGATGGACGCTGAGGAATGCATCGTAGGGCACGTTCCTAACGAGTATGACTTAGAAGCAATACCTTGTTATAGGCGATGGTAACCACTTAACATCAGGTGGGCCATCTGCTTGTTCCATTAGTATAAAAAAATAAAAATTATATAAGTAAATTATACAAAAGTACTTACTTAGGCCTTTACTTAACCCACAATGTACGATAGGTTATTTTTGTATAATTCATAGTCAATTATGTTGGTAACTTTTTGTAGGTAGGTAGGTACACTTTGAAATACAGATAAAATCATCGAAATCGGATGACTTCCGTTTTTATTGTAAAATAGTAAATATAAATTGTACCTACGTAATTTGTACATAGGTACGTAATATATGCCTAGGATGACGCGTACGAACCAAACTAATAAAAAGAATCAAGTTCACCGACATATCTCTCATAACCAGCAAGTTGGCAATGGGCAGGCCATGGCTTGTAGAACCAACAACCGCTAGGGAATAAAGGTTCTCGAATGGTGACCACGAACTGGAAGACGTCCGGCGGAGGATGTCCTCCTACCCGATGAACTGACAACATTGTTAGGATCGCGGGAAGTTGATGGATGGAAAGGTCTCAAAATCTTTCCTGGACGTATGGGGGAGGCCTATAACAAGCAATGGACTCTTACAGGTTCATGATGATGATAATGATGGCGAGTGCACATTATTATATTCTACAGAATTAAATTATTCGTTGGTAGGATAATTCTAATAATAATAAGAATTATATCTAACTATGTAGATACCTACATCATTTATTATTCCATTCCAACACAACTTGGATGTAAAGTGGAATTAAAAACGAGCCATTTGCCCTTTAACAACAAACTGCGCTTAGGTACCTACCGACCTACGCTAAGTTATGAACTCCTTGTAATAAAACTCCATAATCGAGCATTTCTTGGGTATCAAGCTGAGTTGGAGTTTAGCTGGTGAAGTTATTTTGATAAAAAAAACAATGTCATGCAAGAGTAGATGAGTACAAACTACTTAAGTAGGTACTTAGGTACCTAGGCTTATTTCTAGCAATTTATTGCGCGGGAAATCGTTTATCATTATTGAGTCCATCTTTTGACAGCTCAGTTCGTAGTAGCCCTGCCTTCTGCGCTGTAGGTGAGTTTGTTCTGTGTCTGGGTAATAAATTGTATTCCTAAAGCACGCCCCTAGAGCCTAAAGCAGAGCCAATAAAAGATCGGACATTGATATAATAAATAACTTCTTTGTAAACTGGAATAAAAAAAATTACAGGAATGATCCAGGTGTTTGCTTCACTCCTGTGGCGTAGGGCAGGTAGGTAGTATCCCTCAGGAACTCGGAACTGGGAAGTTGGAGCAATTTCAAGAGTTGCTTCAACGAATGCGCGCTAACTGGGGAAGTTGTTGAATGGCTGTTTAGTGCCTTTTCGTCGGGAAATTGATCGGTATTTCTAAGTAGGTAGGTAACGTGCCTACTTAGATTTTTAAGCAGGTTCCTAGTTTCAAATAAAAAGTGAAGTATTTTTTTGTGTCTAGTAAGTACACCTAAGTGGTACCTACCTATCTTTTAGTATTATGGGGTAACCAGTTAAAGTATATTATAACTTAATATCTATGTTCTGTTAGTACGAAGACCGGTTTTCATTGGTTTTTATAAGTAGGTAGGTATATCAAGTTTAAATAGGTAATACCTACTAATAATAATTATAATTATAGAGTTTAGAGAGTAGAATTTAACTTTTACAGATTTTGATTTTTAACAAATCCGAAAGAAATAGAAACATTTTCATGACTTTAATCCCTAGGCACAGTAGATATCCCCTCTCTTATAATACCAAGTACCTACACGAGATTTTTCGAGAAAAGGGGGGTAGTCCAAGGTATGTCCACATATTACATTTGGCATATACTTACCCACATTTTGCAGTAGTAGTATTCCATGCGTGGCAGGTTGCAAGCCCATCGCCGCTGCTAGAATACTAACTGGTTTCCTCGCAGTGTTTTCTTCACCGTTTGAGAGCATTGGCATTACGCACATACCTACATTTTTCTAACGGAGAAATCCATGGCCACATCGGTCGGTAGAATAATGCTTTGAGAACATCACCTGCGAGACAATACTTTGGTATCCATTGGTGCACGACTGGATTTGAACCCACGACCTTAGGATCAGAAAGCGGGGTCACTCCCACTAGACCACCAATGCTCTCACTAATAGACACTTTGATTAAAAAGCTTTCTCTTCTCAAGCTACGTAGGTAGATTCCTACACTCTTGTGGTTCTTCTACGTATTTATTCGGATTGAATGCAGTACCATCGAGAGGATATCACTCAAATTGTCTGCAGATCCCAACCTTCGCCCATTCTCTTCAATTTAAACCTACCTACCCAGCCCAAATCTATTAGGCTAAGTAAAACTGGCAATTATTAAACGAATTAAATCTAAACCAAATCCCTGTGAAAGCCGTAATGACGGCACCCTAGGCTGATTTTGGGCTCCCGCCTTTGTTTTGTCCCTAAGATTAGAAGGGCGATTAAAATAATGGGGATATAAAACAGAAAATCGGTAGGCGAGCCTACCGCTACCTACGTTACTAAATAAAGTAGCATAGAAACTTACCTACCTAGCAAACGATACTTCTCAGGGTTTTTCTTCGAAGGTCACCCACCAACCACATCACTGATGTCGTCAAATCCATAAAAAGGATCTACCTAGCTAACTACCCACCTAGGTACCTATAGGTAAACTGAATAGATGAACTGAATTTTTGTGGTGGTCTCAGCATAGCTTTGAATCATCAGCCTTTAGAAGTCCACTGCTGGACATAGGCCTCTCCCATACGCTTCCAAGAACGATTTTGAGCTTTTTACACCCACCGACTTCTCGCGATCTTTATAATGTCGTCGGTCCATCGAGTGGTAGGGCGCCCAAGGTATGGGCAGAAAAAAGCATTTCTTGACACTACGTCAAGCCTACGCCATCAGTCAGACGTAGTGACTACGGTAAAACACCCCCGACTATCGGGGAGGCCTATGTCCAGTAGGTTTGCATATATAGATATTTTTTATTATAAGTACCTACATAGAAATACCCAGAACACCCGGCATAAATATTTGCAGATCGTACAAACATTTTATCCCAAGGCGGGAATCGAACCCGCAACGAACACAACATATTGTGTGTTTGTTGGGAGCCAATAATGCACAGCATGATAATGTGCACCCTGTTAATCCATGACACTGGATTCGTATTATTGGGTGAACATTATCAGCCCGTACAATACATGGCCGTGTTTATCACGTATTAATATTGATGTACACCCTGATAATTGGAAGCCATTATCAAATCGTCGAGCCTCGTTTGCACTGTACGACTTTCTATGGCGGATCCAACTCATCCGAGTTAAGTTAGGTTATGTTACAACATAAAAAAAACGCGTGAGGCGAGCGAGCAGAGTGAGCGTGCTGTGGCAACAACCGCCGAAGCGCTAGAAAAAGATCTGTTTGACCTATTTACATCAATTCAAAATATGGTACAACTAGTACTTTACTCATTAAATGCACCCAAATGAAGCATAAGCTTCGAGCATTGCATTATGTACACAATATTATAGTACAGCCAGTGCTCTGGCGATGGCGGTGCGGCGTGGCAGTCGAACTCGCTCAAGAACGAGTGGCTTCGAATTATCATGCTGTACATTATTGGTCCGTACAATAACAACACGTGACAATAAATAACAACCATTTTATGCACACCCGATAATGTACGGTCTGATAAAACGAATCCACTTTTGGATTCGAATTATTGGGTGTACATTAACATGCTGTACATTAACGTGACGTACAATAACCGGACTCTGTTTGTTTAGTTAGTTAGCATTGTGTAATGCAATGTACTTTTTTTTGTAGAAATAAACTGTGGGGTTTGTTTGTGCTCTAAGTAATTGTTTCTTTTCTCTGAAAATACTGCGCGTACGATCTAACTCATGTTTGTTTTCCTTTGGTGCCTGTGACAACAAAATACCTACCTACCCATAAAAATAACAAAACCGGTTAGTTACTAAGCCAATACAATCTCCCGCCTGAAAAACTACAAAGAAAATGTTTAAATCTGGTAAGTAGATACCTATCTTAGAATTTAATAATTACACTGGCCTATACATGTTTCAGTTGAAGCTTTTGCACGATCAAAATAAATTGTGTTTTTTACGCATATTTTTTAATGCGCCACAAGCTCAAACTTGATTGCACAAGGATTGAAACTGTTTGTGCGGTACCTATTGAGCAAGGTGAAGAGATATATATCTATTATTTCTTCCAGAAACACCAAGACAACATTCTATGGAACTTGATGTCCCGCAAGAAACTAGCCAACTTAATTGGAATATAATTGAAAATGAAAATATTATAGGCAACAACAATAACTGCATGCCGATTGGCTTATCTCCTGTGCAAATACAACAAGAATACTTTGAGAACTTAGGGGATGGAGATTGGGTCAAGTAAGTCATTCTGTTCTTATTCTCTGCCTGCTGGGCAGTAAGTAGTGAGTTCAATCCCCACCGAGAATAAAAAATTGTGTAATGAATGCAGATGTTTGTGCTGTGTCTGGGTGTTATATAATATTCGGTTTCTATGAATTAACAAAAAACATACAAACTTTTTTATTTGACCAGTTCTTCCATGAAATATTTTCCTAACCATGTTAATTGGTGACATTATAATCTTTGAGTCATACATTGACATATCTGAATTTAGAATAGTAGGTATGTGTTTTTTTTTGTTCTGTGTTTTGCTATCTGATTCCCACAGTACAAGGTTTGCTTAATTTGGGACTGGAGGGTGTTGTGTGAATGTGTGTCAATATTTATTTTCTATTTATTATTAAGTAGGTATACTTACCTACTTTCTTATAAAGTACTAATCATTGCCCTTAGAGTCTTGTTTGATTTTTAAGCAATCTATTTATCTGTTTTAAAATCATTCTTAATTATTTGTGTGTAGAAAAGTAACTTAAAGAAACAGGTCTTTAAATGCATGATTCCTTCTGAAATAATCTCAGAAAACTATTTAGGTAAATCAAATCAATCTCTACTCAATGGGACTACAGGGTTCACTTTAAATTACAGTGTAGGGTTGAGGAATTCTGTTTGAATTGCAGATATGAGAAAAGTAATAGAAACTACTTAGTGCAAAACATTGCATTTGCTTTATATGGTAGTCCGAGTATAGAGGGCAATCTTACAGAAACAATTGGTGATCAGAATGCACATCTTCAGGGCTACACCTCTAGGCAACAAGAGCAGGTCATGAAAGTGTACGAAAAGATTTGTGAACAGAGTAAGTAACTAGAATTTTATGATAGAAAGTCATGGAACAAGCAGATGGGCCAGATGAGAAGGATAATACTACCTAAAAATTGCATTACCACACAGAGCTTGCCACAATTAGGTTAGAGTATGCCCTTAAAAAAAAGGAACATAGCAATGCAAGCTTCTCTGCTTGTTTTTGTTAGTCACCATGGTTTGCAAACAGATTAGTGGAAGCAGTTATCAAAAGATGCTACTGTCAGTATGTGTTCGATCTCTTAGTAGCCTCATACAAAATCCACGGGAGGCGATGAATAGCTATAATTTAAATTAGCTTGATGTAATAACAAGGGCTACAGTATTTCATGCCCTATTGGTGACAAACAGGATATTCAATATCATTTATACCCTGAAACATTCTAATATTATTTATTTTTCCGTTTTCCCAGCTGCAGGGAAAATTAAATGTTTGATGATGGTTATTGGTAGGAGCAGGTATATTATCCTTTTTCCATTCTCAAAACATTTGCGATTATACTTATAATCGCAAATGTTTTTTTCATCCTACTACTAATAAGTACTACTAAATGAAACTATCTATAATAATAATAATAAAACACCTATATAACAATGCAGAAAGCTGCAATCTTAAATACTTGTCGGATTGTCAGGAAATTTCTGCAAGACGACGCAAATTATGATTCGCACTTGGCTTAGGCCCGTGAGTTTCATTATTACCGAAATATTTATATTTTGAGAAAAAAAAGAAACCCATAATAATAATAATGCTGGACAATACACACAGCATCATCTAGCCCTAAGCTAAGCAGAGCTTGTGTTATGAGTACTAGATGACTGATATACATAATACAATACATTACATATATAGATAATTTTTATTATGCATAGAAACACCCAGAACACCCGGAATAAATATTTGCAGATCGTACAAACATTTATCCCAAGGCGGGAATCGAACCCGCAACCTCTGCGTCGCAGGCGGACATTCGCCCGCCACGCCACCACATCGGTCGTCAAAAAATAAATTAAAAATAATTAAAAAAATAATAAAGAATAAATAAAGATAAAAAAATAATAATAAAGAGAAATAATTTTATTTTTAATAAAATATAGTTTTTATAACTATAAGCTACCTATTATTATTATTAATGTAACTACACTAGCGAAACGCACGTGACTTCGTCCGCGTCCCCCTGCTGTACACGTTTAGAGGTTGAATTTCGGGAATTCCTTTCTTAGTACACCTCTACGCACCAAGACGAATATACTCTGACAATTTCAAGTCTCTACAACCTGTGGTTTAGCCTGTGCAATGTCTATATCCCAGTCAGTCAGTCAGGACAAAGATTCTTATTATATATTAAGTATATATATAGTTATTATAATAGATTATCGGCGAGTAACATTCAGCTGTATGTTATTTCAAGATTTTTAGTCTAATTGCATTTGTGTAGCCATGAGTTCGACGACCGATGTGGCGCGGCGGGCGAATGTCCGCCTGCGACGCAGAGGTTACGGGTTCGATTCCCGCCTTGGGATAAACGTTTGTACGATCTGCAAATATTTATTCCGGGTGCTCTGGGTATTTTCTATGTATAATAAAGAATATCTATGTATGTAATATAATATTGTATTAAGTATATCAGTCATCTAGTACTCATAACACAAGCTCTACTTAGCTTGGGGCTAGATGATTGCTGTGTGGATTGTCCAGTATTATTTATTTATTTATGAAGTTTACTCATTCAACTTACAACTATCACTACAGAACTAACATACTTATAAATAGGTACCTACTTATGTACTAAAATTGTATAAGTATACTAATAAAACCTCTATTTTAGGTAAATATTCCTACAATGATGACGACATTGTTATGTCAGTTCTACTGATAGTTTGCGCTCGTCCTAGACCACTCAAGTTCTTCCAGTTTCAACCAGCAGACTATTGGGTTGATCTACATGACCGCAACGATATCGACATCTGGTGTACGGCTGTATTCAGAGTACGGAGGTGCATTCCGACTACAGTTGGTGGTCAGTTCATCATAAATTCTCTTTTCTTTATACATTTTGAAAAGTTTTAAACAACCAAACCGCAACATAGCAAGCTTGCGGCAGAAATAAGCATGGTAGTAGTACTTCCCCGGAAGAGCCCTTTGCTAAGAGCTCTACTACTTCCAAGTTTTAAGATTCGGATACTGCTAATAATTATCATCGATGTTTTGATTCGGTTCCGCGGCCGCTCTGAAGCTCAGTTCGAATACAGTCAGGAAGGTATTATAATGTGCCTTACTAAAATAGATAAGAAAACGCAGTGTTCGAAAAGTAGCATTTCCTTGTATCTAACCATATCACAGAAATATGATCCACTGCTTATCTGGTCTGAACTGATAAGAGAAATACGAACCGATTTAATTGATAGTAGTAAATGCACTACCACTTATCTTGTTATCACTATACATATAAGTGTAGCTATATAACGTAATGCTTCACCACGCTAATGCTGATTCTATGACAATTTTTAGGGTTCTGTACTCTGAAAGTAATAAAATTAATATTATAAAGTAGTTTCGCTTCGTGTGCACCATTGCCTAAAACGCAGATGTGTGTTCTATTCTGAACTAAAATAATTTCTTTTTACAGCAAAATCCTGCAAAGTGTTTATCGACGATAATGCACGAGTGTACCAGACTTGGAATGCATATTTAGAAAACAACACTTTATCTAAATGTGTTCTTATAGTGCCTCAGTTTGGTGAATACAAAGGGACCATTCTTGAGGTGAGCGCTAGTTTATCTTGTACTTAGAAATGATATGTTCATATCTGATGAGTGAACATCTAGATTTGTACATTTCGTTTCAAGGCGTGTCCGGTGACATTTACGCAGTTGATATATGAAACAAACTGTAATGATACACCCGCCTTTGTGATATTGGCGCCCACCCACTGCTGAAGTTACGGCGAATTTATGCTTATATATTTCAAACTAGACCATAAGGCTGAGGCTACAGTAGGCAGCGATTTGCGATGCGACTGGAAGAGCGAAATGATTTTGAAGCAAAATATGTGATCTACGGTGTATCCATATACGTGAGCAATAATTTATTTGTTGCAATCGCTCATGTGTCGCAAGTCGCGTCACGGCCTAATGTAGCCTCAGCCTAAAGTGTTAGGAGTGCAAATACATTGTCTGCCAGACATCCTGGACGTGAAAGTGTGTTTGTGATTATTTTCCATAATTTTTCAATATTGTTCTAAAATTGGCGCCCAACACAGGTCATAATTATTTATTAGTATTATTTTCTTACATCCATGCATCAAACTTTTTAAAATTTTGTATTGCCTAAAATGACCTGTTCTAATTATCATTCAAATATGTTAAATAAAATGGTTTAGCAAATTAAACGGAATTCAACTGAAATATTCTTAATATTTTTTTACTTGGGTAATTTCAGGGCGAAGAAACATTCGCTGTCAAACTCTCCGTGGTGCCTACTCCGTCATTAGGGGTGAAAGCGAGAGTACTAAGTACAGTCGACACTGCGAGTACTGTGGCGTCTTTCGGCGCGATTGGCGTTTTAGGTATGCATTTCTGCTATATTCCACACCTTAATACCGGGGTTCCGAAATACCGGAATCCCGCATTATTCTTCAGTTCCGCTCAATACGGAAGTACAAGTGCGGGATTAGCAGGATTGAAAATTGTTAGAAAACTGACTTTGGAAATGTTTTGCTTCTTACAAAAGTACTTTCAAATCGAGTTATTTTTAATTTTCAATTGAGTTTAGTAAGTACTTGAATTTGATAAATGTTACAAACTTTAGAAAATGTTGATTTTATCGTTTTGCCTCCTCAGTTTATCCTAATTTTGTATCAAAAAATACGGGATTCCGTTATATTGAGATCCCGCACCATTGATATTTTGTTAATCTTGCTTATACCGAGATCCCGTGCGAGATTGGAAGGCCTACATACATACTTATAGGCCCACCCCTGCCCCCGCCTCAAGCTTCAGATATCTCACCGCACCCTGCAATCTATGATGATCGATATTTGAACAAATACTGCAAGCACGCAAAAATATGCCGACAACCAGTCGACTTACCAAATTCTATGCAGCTCGATTCGACAGTTTAACAGTTTATGCTCGGACAAATAAACATCACCACAGCGAGTCGTCCAAGTTGTTTAAAAAACTTTGTTTAGCTCGGTCAATTATTTTACGTACATCGTGGTGTATGTAATGTTTATGCCAGGGGTTGCGGCGTTCACGCCCGTTGGACCGGTGGTCTTAGCTGGCGCAGCCGTCGCCACTATCACAACAGGACTCTATGGGCTTGTGCGCTCATCACTGCACTTGCATGATAGAAGCGTTCATGAACAGGTAAATTATTACTACGAAAGTGTCAGTCAGTTTGTTATGTTTTGACAGCCAACACACTAAACCGATCGAAATTAAACTCTGCACTAAGATGATAACTGGGATGAAGCCTGCATTCAGTAAACAGACTTACTACTGTTTCTCTTTCAGTGTAACGAAACATCTTTCAATTAGTTTTTACCAATAAACATATCTTTATACTATATTGTGTGCACAGCAGAGGCGGGTCCACCAGTAAAAAAAAAAAGCGGGTAACTATGCATCCGTTTGTTTAACCATTGTCTTTACTGAGGGATCCACACCGGCTGCGCCATTTGCAATTGTATATATGTATATATTTGCATTTACGCATACCTCATTTTTTACTGGCCTTACGGCTCAGTTGCTCTGCCTTCTGCGCTATAGCTTGTGGTTTTTATTTTAAAATTTTTGTGATTAGTATAATATATGTTTATTCCGTGCCTGGATTTTGTGTGGATTGTCCTCATAACTCAGTTGATATTAGCTCTGCCATTTGTGCTGCAGATTGTGAGTTTGATCTCCACCGAGACCAAACATTTGTGTTAATTCGGTGTTTGTTCTCTGGGGGGGTTATTGTATCCTATATATTAGCTTGAGAAGTGAGCTCTTATTTTGTTTTGACAATTAGTGTCATTATTTACAAGGTTACATGGTTGTTATTAGGTTAAACTTAAAACTGTTTATAATTTATTTCTCACTTCGTTAGTAAACGAATGTAGCTGTCTAAGTATTTATTCACGCGGACAGCTTTTAGCTATGATTTTGTATGTGACCCGTCATCTAAGGGTATCATTGATCAAAGGTTGAGGGGGTTGTAAAAACATAAGTGCCGTTATGTGAAATAATGTTTTCAA
Source organism: Electrophaes corylata (assembly GCA_947095575.1). NCBI lineage: Eukaryota > Metazoa > Arthropoda > Insecta > Lepidoptera > Geometridae > Electrophaes > Electrophaes corylata. The sequence goes on along the minus strand of OX352711.1, from coordinate 6,514,710 downwards.
AAACTTGTTGCTCGTTTTGCAGAGTATAAGCCCAACGGACGCAGAAGCACGGGGCAGTTGGTTGAACATAGCTGCGTCTAGCGTAGGACTTGCCGCAGGGGCCGCTAGCACCCTACTCTCTCGTTCAGCAGCCGCCGGAACTAACCTTACCAAGGTATGCTCCTAAAATCAGAAAGCAGGAAGAAGTTGATTCAGTCATATACAACCAGTCAGTCACGACCGATGTGGCGCGGCGGGCGAGTGTCCGCCTGCGACGCAGGGGTTGCGGGTTCGATTCCCGCCTTGGGATAAATGTTTGTACGATCTGCAAATATTTATTCCGGGTGTTCTGGGTATTTTCTATGTATAATAAAAAATATCTATGTATGTAATGTATTGTATTAAGTATATTAGTCATCTAGTACCCATAACACAAGCTCTGCTTAGCTTGGGGCTAGATGATGCTGTGTGAATTGTCTAGCATTATTTATTTATTATATCCATAAATCACTTGAGTCGTGTTAAAGCTAGGTGTATCCTGGTGACCAAACCTAAAAGAACAGGCATAAAACTTACGGCTTGGTTGCTCCCGCTTTATTGTATGATCCTTTTACAAATGTTTAAGGCCCCCATAATATGAAGGAGGCCTAGGTCCTGCAGTGGACTTATTTAGGCTGATAAACAAAATAAAAAACAACATCACGACTTCAATCCCCATGTACGGTAGATATCCCTTCCGATCTCTTAATACCAAGTACCTACTCGAGATTATTCGAGGATGTCTAAAGGGTAGTCAGAGGTATGTCCAGATAGTACTTTTGGTACATACCCACATTTTGTAGTGCATTGCAAGCCTGCTAGAATACTAAATGGTTTCCTCACGATTTTTTCCTTCACCGGTTGAAGAGTGCTGGCATTTCGCATATGAATTTAGGCTGATGACAATATATAAGGGAACCGTTTACATGAGATAAAGGAGCTATCTAGATTTTTATTTTTCAGACTGGTCAAGCTTTAGCGGTTTCAGTCGAAGTACTCCGTCGCGCGAACATCGTCACAGGTGGCGCTGGCGTCGTTAACAGTCTTGTGCATATTGTTCTCAAGGTAATGCTTTAGAGCCTGTTCAAATGACGCGATTTACGCGCGAACTAATTCACGCGTAGTTTCTCGCGTGTTTAATACTCACCCGAGGTACAAGAGCTACAAACATCTCGTCTAAAGTCTCTCGCGCGTTTACTCACTCACGCGTTAAACGCACGTTTGTTTACTGACTCGACATCTTGCCAATAGTGAATTGTCTGTCGAACGACAAACAGACGCCAGTATAAAAAAAAACTAACGTGTTTAATTCAATATTTCAGTACCGAGACCACGGAGAGAAGCCGACCAACCTAGAGTTGTTCCAATTCACAGCCGCCACTCTCTTCTTCTGTAATGCGGTGATATCTAATCGCACTGCGCAGAACATCATCGAGGACGCGCAGGCCAATACCATCAACGAGTACCGATCCACCTTAAGAAGCAATCGGCATAGGTTTGTGACTTAGCCCTTTTTAACAAGAATAATAATAATAATGCTGGACAATCCACACAGCATCATCTAGCCCCAAGCTAAGCAGAGCTTGTGTTATGTGTACTAGATGACTGATATACTTAATACAATACTTTACATATTTTTTATTATGCATAGAAAACACTCGGAATAAATATTTGCAGATCGTACAAACATTTATCACAAGGCGGGAATCGAACCCGCGACCTCCTGCGTCGCAGGCGGACATTCGCCCGCCGCGCCACATCGGTCGGTAGAATAATACTTTGAGAACATCACCTGCGAGACAATACTTTGTTATCCATTGGTGCACAACCGGATTTGAACCCACGACCTTAGAATCAGAAGGTGGAGTCACTCCCACTAGACTACCAGTACTCGGTGTAGATATAGTATATTAAAAATATATTAACTTTCAGAAAAGTGTTCGACAAAATCAGCGCGGAGTCTAGAAGAGTCCAAGGCTCAGTTCAAGGCAACACTGAAGTCATCCAAGGGATCAAAAACATCGTCGACAAAGACCAGTACTTCACCGACGTACTCAGAATAAACAAAGACATAAACCAACACAAACTCAGGATATCTATGACGTCAGACGGCAAAGTCAATTTAAACGCCCAACACAAGTTTAACCCTTCAGAGCTTTACAGCTTAGGGAAAGAAGGCCGGTCTCAGCTCTTCAACACACTCGGACCGGCGGATTTGAACGCACAGAACGTACCCACAAGGGTTGCCCCCACAACCGCTGTAGGAAGATACGTTGATGCAGAAGAAGAGAATAATGGAATGTTAGTCGGGATTCATCCAGGAGAAATCATACGGATCGGACAACTTCTCGTTCGAGTCAGTTCTTCAGGTGCGGAAAACGTAGCTCTCATGCTTGAGAATCTTAGTCAAGATATCTACGCTAACTTAATGACCATCTCTTTCAATACACTGTCACAACTACTCCCCGAAGACATAGCTAGACTTAGGCTGCTAAGCCCGGACGAAGATCTCATAGTTCAAATCGTAAAATTCGTGTTCAACTACATGAAACACAAGCGGCCTTTAGGAGATCCGTCGCGGGACAACGATAATGGAATCATTGTGGTTTTGAAAGAGTTTTTCCAAGAAGGTGTTGTTCGTCAAGATACTATTTTACATTTGAAGGATCGCTTGCTCGCGTGGATCGACGAGGAAGTCGATCGGAGAAGGGAACAATTCCCGTACAAAAAGTTAATTGTCTGCGAAACTTGTAGCGGTGTTAGATATGCGTAGATTCATACAAATGGTGTCGATTCTGTTGTTTTTTTTTTCTGCACTATAATTTGACAGCGTTGTGATTGTAGCCGTCCTTGTTGTTTCTGAGTGTTTAGACAGGGACGGAAACATCTTTAGTGCTGCCAAATTTATTTTAGAAAGTTTTAAAAAAAACAGAATTGATAACATTGGACCAGGAACGGATGTAACTCTTGAAATCCAGAGTTCTATTTTGTAGTTTTAAATTGTTAGCACACATTCGGATAGTTTAAAGCTAAAAGTATGATATAGGCGAGCAAGGCTTCTTTTAGGCTTGGTGTGAAAAAAATTTTGCATGCACGGAAAGTCTCCTAGGCATTTCTAATAATTAATAACGTTACATCACCGTTATGTACCTACATAACAGTAACAGATAGATGGTAGTGTATGTTTGTCTTTTTTTCACCTTCGTCATGTTTCTAAATGGTTTTTACATAAAGAATCAGTCAATTATGATCATGGAGTATTACACTCTAAGATCACTTGCGTATCAACCGAACTGAATATTCGTTACAAAAGATAATAATATAGCTTTAACATGGCCTTCTTAGAGACAATCTTAAGTTCTAGTTCAATATCAGGCTTTTAAATGAACCTGGGTGGGTCCACTGCTAAATTATACTGGGAGTAATAAGAGTACTTCCGAAAAATGAAACTTCGCAGTCAGATCATGATTCTGTAATATGAAATACATCGTAAAATAAACATACCTAATCATTTTATTTAAAAATACCAAAAAAGTAATCTAAATGAAATCGCGATCTGATCTGATTAGTAGGGCGATTCTGAGTTTTTTTTATCGTTTACCGGATATCAGATTTCTAGGAATTTCAACAAAATATTCGTATTAATCTAAAGCTAAGTGGTATTCTATAAGACCTTGTTTTAGATAACTTTACACGTTCTTGGAGTATTCGGAAGTGGTCTTATTACACCCGGTATATAGGCATTCCAGTATTTTAAGGGTTTGCCGTAGTAATCATACTTTGGCATGCGGATTGGTGACCCCAGTATTGGTATCTATGCGTGACTACTGACCAAGGCGATTAAATTAGTTCCAAGTAACGTCCACGGCACCTTATTGGCTTTAGAATTTTATTTGTTAGTAGAATGGGTTAATTAGCTTGAAGATGATATTGGAGACTGGTGAATCTCTTACCTAAAAAATCTATGATAATTTCGATTGCAAATAAGCGCTAAACGAACGAACTATTTCAATGCTTAGTCACAGTTAAAATGTTATTTTAGGAATCTTTCGATAGAGTAGTATAAAAGATAGATACATTATATTTATCGCACATTTTTAAAAATTGTATTGAGATTTTGAATATTTTTTGTAATAGTATTACTAATATTTTGATGTACTTACTAATTACAGATAAAATCAAATACATATCAATACTGTCGTCAAGGTTTGTTAAATTTTATACTTAAGTACATATTATAATATTCCCAAGGCACAGAAGGGTAAATTTATCCAATGGAAGGGCTTTTACTGATTTTGTATGAAAACTGCTGGCGCCAAATTGCCCTGGAACCGCGTGAATATGTCAGCGGAATAACTTATGACGGAAGTTATAGAATGCGTGCTCGTTATAACGTGTGCTTTCACGGTAGATAGAAGACAAAGCCCGTTATGTACAGTCAGCTGCACTAGAATGTATACAATTCGTAACTTACAGAATGGTTTTACAGCGTTACCATTAATATTTGCAAGGCAAAAACTCTAAAAATAAGTGAACTTATCAGATTATTTCGTGATTTTTGAGTTTTTACTGTTTAAGTGTTTACTATAAGGTTTTGATACCGTTTTGAAAGTTACGAATTGTATACATTCTAGTGCAGCTGACTGTACATCGACACCTATTGTTTTTACTCTTCTGTGTATTTAATGTGATACAAAGCACTGTGATACATAGCTTTGTGTTTTGTTATTTTACTGTCATCGTATGTGATACTTAAAGTATGGTCTCAGAGTAAAGAAACTAGTTTGAATTTATGCAGGGAAATTCAAAATATTCGCATAATATTCAGAAAGTGACTTCTACAAATAACATTTCGAGTAGATACTCTGCCTAGAGTACCTTCTTACGATGTACTTTATTGGGTTTCTGTTATTAAATTTCCAATCTTTAAGGTGGAACAAGTCGTTACTATTTCCATATAAACGCTGTAACTGAATATCTCTACTATTTATTAACGTGCGTCCTAAATTAAGTTTGATACTGAATTATATTGCCGTTATCTAGGCTCGTTACCCTATATTCTACAGTAAAATCAGATTGCCTTGAAAGTTACAAGCGTCGAAAGATTTAGTACTAAATCTTTCGACGCTTGTAAAGCCTAAATAACGGCAAGATAATTCAGTATCAAATTTAACTTCGGACGCACGTTAATAAACAGTAGAGATATTCAGTTACAGCGTTTGTATGGAAATAGTAACGACTTGTTACACCTTAAGGCATGAGCGCACAAAAGTAACTTTCTCTTGAATAATGTACATAGCCGGTCAACATTAGGTGGCCAAGCGCTTTTTCCGTCACTTATAAAAATATGTGCCTTGTGAAAGTCTACGTGTGTGATGCTATATACATTATATTTCTATACATTAATTTGATATTAAAATACCTAGTGCCTTATGATATAGTATTATTAGTATTATACCATAGCAATGCGTAACTTTGAAATACACCAAGACGTGTTTTGTATTTCGATATTGGTTGAAACTTCTTGTGAATGCAAAAGACAGAACACGGTAATAAGTATCTGCACTTCGCGTACTATGTACAGTCAGCTGCACTAGATAGTTGTAGTAAAGCTCTTAGTGATGGGCTCGTCCGGGGAAGTACTACCATCATGCCTATTTCTGCCGCCAAGCAGCTTGCTGTGTTCCGGTTTGAAGGGTGTGGGTGCCGGTGTAATTACAGGCACATGAGGCCTAACACCTGTATACCTCAACACCTGGCTTAACACCTGTGGTAATCACCATCATTATCATCATCATATATTATTTTTATTACTTTAAGGGTACCTAATGTTTATGACCCCAATCATGTCCTTACCTACCGTTGTAACGGCAGTACCTGTTGTTATGTTATTTATTATTACATTTATGTAGTATATTATGATCGAAAGTTAAACTGTTATGATTTCTCCAAATATTATTTATGTTGTAATAAAGTTAATATTTTAATTTATCCGATGGTTTTACGTTAGAATAGGTACCTAACATACTAACATTCTAAAGCCGCGTTACCTTGCTGGTAGGTACAACATAGTACTAGTGGTTCTGAGAGAACAATAGACCAGGCAATAGAATAGAACCGACACTTTCCTCTTTCCCAAATTTAAATCTGTCCATATATCGCTACAGCAAACCTGCCTACCAACATAGCTGTAGTGATCCGAGCTTAGAATAGGACCTCTCCATCACTTCCCATGCATCCTTATCCTTAAGCATCCTTACTAGCTTTTTACGACTAAAAGGCGATTTAGAATACAACAGGATCCCATATCCTCAGAATCCGCAGAATCTCCTGTGTACCTACCTACCTACTTAACACCAACCTTACCACCTTATTGGTCCCTTACCGCTTCACTCATTACTCTCCATCCCAAGGTTGCCTGGAAGAAATCGCTTTCAGCGATAAGGCCGCCCATTGTACTTTGTAAACCTTGTCTGTTTTTAACAAATTTTCCTTGTGTACAATAAAGTGTTATCTATCTATCTATCTACCAACAACACTGCAGTCACCATTCCACCTGCCAAGCGTAGGTATATAGCGATTATGGCAGCCTATGGTATCCCATGCATGACAGGTTGCAAGCCCATCGCCGCTGCTAGAATGCTAACTTTTTTCCTTCACCGTTTGAGAGCACTGGCAAAAACCAACAATAAAATGTTTAAATGAAAACACAAATCTTGAACACAAAATAAATAAGAAAGGTATATTTTTTACCTGCACAAAATAAAATAGTACCTACCTAAACCATACCTACGGATATTTATAGCGTGTAGGTAATAGCAGCAATTTCTTTGCTAAGAGTATTTATTATGATTTGGCTAACAACTATTTAAAAATGCATGCATTTAATATTCTTCAAACAGCACGCAGTTGTGCGCAGTGTCACATTCATTCGTCGTGCACTTATTGGTCAGTTGACACTATGACACAGAGTACTTTTTTATAGGCTGCACTATGATTCATAAAATCTATTTTCGTACGATTTGCGTCAACCGAAACTGCCACAGATAAGATTCCTATAATACTTACTGTTAGGTATTTCGTTCTACGCTAAATACAATAATATTGGCAGATTTACAGATAGCATGCATGGCTCGTGACTTACTGGCCTCGTGTGTCGGGCCTTTATATTGTTTATGTTCGGTAAACTCCCTGCCACATGCTATTCGCAATACGGTTATAACCCACTCGGCCTTCATACTCGAGCACTAGCAGAATCCCAGGTATGTTCTCAATCAGTAACCAGTGTGCAATAAAGTACTGTACAAGTGTTGTACCATTAATTTACTGGTAAACATTGGTTTTTATTAAAGCGTTTATTAAAACCGGTGTTTTAGATTCAAGAAGAGGTTGTTCTAGTTCAGGAATAGGTAAGTTGATGCTGTGTGGATTGTCCAGCATTATTATTATTATTATTAAGTACTTTTTTCTTTGTTTGGTCTGGCTGGATTTACTACCGACTATCTAGGACGATTGACACGTCACATCAGTTTCGTATCAGTGTCTGGCGTGTCTACGTCTTACTAACCGTTATCTATACCAATTAAAAGAATCTTTCTCCTGACTGACGTTACAGAAAATGCAGCAGCTACCAGCTCCTGGTGCCAGTTCCGAAACTGAAGTCAATATTTCCGCTAAAGAAATACAACAGCAGTATTATGAAGCCATGGGCGACACAGATTGGGAACTGTAAGTCAAAAAATTATTTGCGTCTCTGTACTTACCTGCTTAAAAAAATCTTTTTTTTATTATTTACCTATGTATTTCTGGCAGAACAGTAGAGATAGTACAAATACTGGACCATCTACCTTAGAAATAAAATAGTTACACTATAGATAATTTGATTATTTATTTATTTATTATTTTGCATGGGTTAATCACAATGTTCCAGTATAACACATGTATAGTTTAGATAATTATAACAAGTCATTATAATTTTTGTATAAACCACTTTCCTTATCCTAACCTTAGCTAATTCAAGTAGGTACCTCCCTTAGCTCTTAGGATCTAGTTACGTACGAGATGAAGAATCTGTTCGTGTGTCTCTTTTAATATCTCAATAAATGTAAAGAAAATAAATACCATACAACTCGACATAGTTACACCACTTTTTGTTTCTACAGCACTCAGTGTAACTATTTCATCGTTACATCGTGTTTAGTAGTACCTACCTACCAGGGTTCATCTTCATCGATAGCCTGTAAAAATTCACTTCTGGACATAGGCCTCCCCCAGACGTTTTCAGGAAGAACGATTTTGAGGCCTTTCCATCCATCGACTTCCTGCGACCCTAAAAATATCAGTCCATCGGGTCGGAGGGCGTCCTATGCTTCCGGTTCGTGGTATTCCCCAGCGCTTGTCGATTCTACGAGCTATATGGCCTACCTATTGCCACTTCCACTTGCTGATTTTGAGAGCTATGTATTAGGTGACCTTAGTTCTTCTACGGATTTCCTCATTACTGGTTCTATTCCGCCGTGCAACTCCCAGCATCGCTCTCTTCATAGCTCGTTGTGCAACTTTGAGCTTGTGTATGAGACCAACAGTTAGCGACCACATCTCCGTTCCATAAGTCATCTCTGGTAACACATACTGGTTAGATTTTCATCTTGAGACTGCGGTATCTGTGACGAGATGTGTTGTAATTTCCCAAACGCTGCCTATCCGAGTTGAAAACTACCGCTACCAGGGCTATAGTTTTTCTATTATTTCAGGTATGAGAAGAAGCAAAGAAAATATCTGTTACAAAAAATTGCCGTAGCGCTCTGTGGCCCTCCTACACAAGAAGGGAATTTAGTAGGCCCACACTCAGAACAAAACAGTTTGGTTGATAACGACGATGTAAAACTGCAAGGCTATGGCGTAAGAGAAGAAGAAATCTGTATGAGAGTGTTTGAAAAGATATGTCGACAAGGTACCTACTTGCTTTAACTATTTATTGTTTGATTTTCTCCATCGTCAAATCGAAATGATGAGTAAGGATTATGAGGAAACGAGACTAAGTTTTGTAATACCGATGGAACAATCGGATGGCTCACCTGATGTTGAGTGGTAACATCTTTAGCAAACACATTACCTTGCAGAACTCGAGGCATACAGGTGATGTGTAATTTTCCCGACACTTACAACATTCAAACCGAAACACCGAGTTTTTCGCCAATGTAATACAAAATAATATATATCCTTAACCTTGTTAAAAAATAATTCAAAAAATATCTACCTACCTATTTTTAGAAAGAAAAAAAGAACCCTGGGAAAAAAGTGCCTTCTTTAATATTGATGTAAAAAATATTAGGTTAGTAAATACCACCACCTTGCGAGCAAAGCCACAGGCAGTAAGTGGCTGCTTAAATTTGTTAGCAAATCGGTGCATAGCGTATTTTAATGTAATATTGTATTTTTTAGCTAAACACTCCCACAACGGTGAAAACGTATTGATATCAATACTAAGAGTTGTATTGGTTACGCCGAACGATGTCGGGATATTCCAGAGAACCCCTGTAGATCACTGGGATAATTTACACTTAAAAAAAGGAAAAAAAGTTACAATTTGCGTATTTCATGTATTTTGCGTGAGGAAATGTACCTCTATGAGATCTGGAGGTGAGTAGAGAGTGAGTTTTTTAGATTTGAATTGTTATTTATAATGTCTGTTTAAATTCTCGTCAGCGCACTAATGTCGAAACTTCCGATCGAGGGTATGTCTTAGAACCTCTACCAAAAGTATAATTCGTAACATGAGCCTATAGCTATAATATTTTCCTTGAACGATCTAGTTTAATATGTAACACTAATAAAAAAAGGTTTCTTTAAACATTTAAAATTTTGATTTTTAAAATTTTAAAATTGCTTTCAAATGCTTTGAAAATCAATTTGTATCCATATTACATAGTGAAAGAAATATATCTTTATCTCGTGCTTAATGTTCCTATTTAGGCAAAAGCTGTAGAATCTACATCGACCACGATGGTAGAGTGTACCAAACCTGGCAGAGTTACTTGGAAGAAAATTTATTGCCAAAAGGTGTTATGGTCGTCCCAGAAAATGGCGAATACAGAGGCTCCATTGTGATCAGGGTAAGGATGAAACTAAATACTCATCACAATTCACAGGCCTGCTAGGTCTCCCCAATAGGTTCTGTAAGAGATTCATCATTCATCAACCTACATTAGTCCACTGCGAAACTCCGAGCATAGCTCTCTCCATAGCTTGCTTAGCAACTTTCAACTTGTGAGCTTTTGAGATCTGCTAAATATTTATTTATTGTTTAGATCTCGAGGGGATTCGACATAGGTATAAGCCCAGTTTCAATATCTTAGGAACGTTATCTGTCAGATAAACTCTCACTTCATTGGCCAGTTTAAACTATCAGTGTAACATTATTCTTTTTATCTGACAACGATCCTTTGTACCTAAACTAACGGAAGCTTGTAAGATATTGTAACTGAGTATTAGTCATCATGCTCGGTAGGTAGATTGGTGACCGCAGTAATAGTGTTAAGTACCTTTGGGTTACACAGCATCTCCACAAGGAACACACTAGGAGACTCTAATGCCCTTAGTATTTTAGTCGCCTCTTATGACTCTGACATCCACAGGAGATGAAGTCCTAATTTATGCTGAAACCACTTATAAACGTTGCTTAAAATTTGTATGTTTAATAGTAGATCTTTATTAGAGACATGTTATAGTTTTTTAATTAGTAATCATGACTATTGTTTACCAGGAGATCATAAACGATGAAGATGTGGATGACTCTGTAATGCCTGAAGTAAAACTGACCGTGGTCCTATCGCCGGCTATGGGACTTGGAGCAAAAGTGCTTCATGCCACTGATATGACTTCCATAGGTACGTTATATGCTTATATGACTAGTGAGCCGCGATTTGGTCCCGAGAGAGTTCGCGTTTGTATAGCGTTGCCTGATTGACTGACATTTTTCTAATTATGTTGATTAATGATCAATGAATCAAATGCACGTAACTTCGTCCTCCCTAAATTATTTTCATACAAACCCCACCGTACCCGTTTAGTTAGGGGTAAAATTTCGAAAATGTCTTTCTTAGTAGGTACACCTCAACGCACCAAGACGTATATACCCTGAAAATTTCAAGTTTCTACGACCAGGTGTTGGTGGTTCTGGTTTAGGCTGTGCGTTGTCTATATGTCAGTCAGTCAAGATAAAGATTCTTAAAATTGGTATAGATTATATTTATGTATTTCAGCGGCAAACGTTGGAGCGCTAGGTGCATTAATTGGTGCTGCTTTCGCCACTCCCGTGGTCGCTCCCTTATTGATAACAGGAGCGGTGGGTACAGGCATTGTCACAGGAATTTACGGTATCGTCCGTTCCTCTATGAACTTAGCTGATAGAGGACAACATGATCAGGTATGTACCTACGTAGTCATCATAAGCACTTTTGGATCTATTGTTGGTGATTTAACAGCATTAGAATCTTTCAGCCATTTTACGTCACCACATAACGTAACGTTACGTTACGTTAGAGAGGTGGTCTAGTGGGAGTGACCCCGCCTTCTGATCCTACGGTCGTGAGTTCGAATCCGGTCATGCATCAAGTGCGCAATGCCAGTGCTCTCAAACAGTGAAGGAAAACCTCGTTAGGAAACCAAATTAGTCTTCTAGCAGCGGCGATGGGCTAGCCGGTGAATTACTGGAGCACTTGAGTAAATTGGTCTGTTCGTAATGATTTCCTTACTATTCTAGGTGCATGTGTTTTAGGCTACGGCTTTTTAAAGTAGGGCATAGGTATGTTTCGGTAGATCTAACTGAGTGAGAGACTGGATCAACTGCTTTGGAATGACGCTCGTATTAAACGTTTTTGTTTCATAAAGAGCATTGGTTTGAATAATTCCGAAGCACGCAATAGTTGGATCAACATTGTGATGTCCACTGTAGGCATCTCATTCAGTGCCGCTGCGAAGCTGGTTGCCTGGGCCGCATCTTCCGGCACAAATATCAAGGTAATTTCGATGTTTTTTTCTTTCTTTCTTTTTATCTAATCGTGTTTTTAGTATAAAGTTAATGTAGGTTTATGCTTTTTTTATAGATTCTCATGAACGCCCTTCAATTTCTGAAGTATACCAACATCGCGACTGGTCTCGTGGGCGTAGCAAATAGTCTGGGCGAAATGATTTATAAGGTAGAAAAATATTTTTAATCTTCAAGTCCGGCTAACCTTCATTTAATTTTTGTGGTAGTTGGTTCCTTTCGCGACGAGTTGCAAGCCGATCGCCGTTGCTATATACAACACACACTAAACTAACCATGTTTTCCTTCAGCGTTTAGGAATACCGGCTTAGCGAAACCGCAGGCAGCAAAATCTAAAGTCAGCCGCACAACTTTCAAGATAGTGTCTATAATAACAATATAGGTAAAACGAAGTGGTCTTTACCAACTGATATCTGAGTTTTTGTCGTGTAACCCAGTTACTAAAAAACTCTGCATATCGTTGAAATAGTTACACCGTGTTTTGTCTCTTTCGATCTTTGAAACTTACTGCCATTGCAAAAGACAAAACACGGTGTAACCATTGAAACGTTACGTATATTTTATAAGTACCAGAGTATGAGTTACTCGTAATGCTAATAATATAATTTTAAAAGCTATGAAATGTTGGCAGTTGTAATAGAAGTATTTTTTTTTTTAGTTTTCAAAATACAATGAAAAGCCTTCGGGATTAGAGATATTTCAGTTCACTACGTCCCTGTTGTTCTTCGGTATTGGAGTAATGTCGAATGCTACGGCTCAAGAGATAGTACAGGATGCTCAAGCCACGACCATCAATGAAGCGAGGGACGCTCTTTCCAGTAACGCGAAAAGGTAACTCAGGACTAGCTATTGCTGAATTTTCGCCCTTTGCTGAGGGCTATATCTACCAATCTAAGACCAATAGGATTGTATAAGGCAATAAATGATTGCTTATTCTAATTGAAATTATCAGCATCTTTACTGTGCTATTCCAGTTTCTAAAAGTCGCGTAAAACTTTATATTTTCAGAAAAGCGTTTGACAAAGTAACTGCAGAAAACCGAAGAACTCTAGGCACTATCAATGGTAACGCAGAAACCATAAGAGGGCTCAAAGTCATCACGGATAAAGATGACTTCTTTGCTAAAATAGCGCGTATGAACAAAGATATGAATAGGAATAAAGTGAGGGTATCCTTGACTTCCGATGGCAAACCCTTAATAAACAATCAACACGAGGTGAGCCTTTCAAAGTTATACGGAATGGGGAAAGGGGGTCGAAACAAGTTATTTTCCAAACTCGGTTCAGCAGATACCTCGACTAAGAACGCGCCAACTAGAATTTACGCGTCCACTTGCAGTGGTTCATCGTCAAGGACTTTCACGGCAAACAGTCTTGAAATCACTATAAGTACCGAAAGCATTATCAAAATTGCGAAATTTATGATGGAACTCAACAAGGTAGATCAAGAGTTTGTTGCAGAAGTATTATCACAATTAACTGCAGAAATTCATGATGCATTTCTTTTAGTGTGCATCGACGTTGCCTCTAATCTGTTTCCAGGTGATCCTCATTATAATGCACGCATTGTTTATTATATTTTCGATTACATTAAATCTAAAGTAAAAGAATGCGACTACGAAAACGATAGTGGCTTAGTAATAGTGTTGAAATCATGGATAAAAAATGGAAAGGTGGATAAAGATATTATTTTGATGCTAAAAGACAGATTCATGGCGAATTTCCCTAAACAAGCAAAGCTTGGCGGTTTCCACAGTGATCCTAAAAACTACGATTACATTTATGAATTCAGGAAACGTTACAAAAGGTTTATGACATTGCAAGCTGGTGAAGAAATACCCATCAGTTGTCACAAAGTTATAGTGAAACATGTAACAGTTGAGAAGTTAGAACAATGGTTGGAACGTTATTCTCAAGAAAGCTGCGATTTATTCGTAGAATTTACGTTCAACATTATATCAATGCTGACTGCTGATGAAGTTTATTCTTTAAACCTGATAAATCCTGACGACGATATTATTTTGCGCGTTGCACATTACCTGTTCCATGAGGTAGAGATCGCTGATCTACTGAACGCAGAGCAAGGAATTATACCAGTAGAAGTTGTGGAGATCATGAAAAATGATTTGCTTCACTGGAGGTCTCTGCAAACAACTAGAGAATATAAGGTATGTGAATCCTGCAACGGTATATTTTTTGAATAGAATTTTCACAATATAAAAAGGCATACCTAAGGATAATACAGCACCAGAGGTAAAATGGTATAAAAACGATTATCATTAATAACCACAAACATAGTGCATAATATCAAGAATGCAGCTCTTCGTTTAAGAAACATTATAATAAAAAAAGTACAGTTACCAGTATTACCAGTGTAATGACAAAAAATGCGAATCACTGGAACTTGTCAGTAAAAAGAAAAATCTTGACAAATAGGTATTTATCAACGTGATAACATAGAATGTAAACCAGTGAGTACTTGCACCGAGTATAACTTTTGGGATACTTAGTATAAAATTGTTGTAATTTCCGTAAGATCAGGCGAGCACTATAATAACTAGAAAGTGATTGTCTATTTTATTATAATAACTTCAAAATAACACCGTATTTGGTCTCTCATGACCTAATTTTATTTATTTAGATCACAATTTTAGTTAATTTACTTATTCTTAAGTTGATATAAAGGGCGTGTCACTTTTATGCCACATTAAGTAATTGAGACTTTAGTTTTTAGGCTTATGCTAGGCTAACTATGCAATTATGTAAGCGAAGATTCGTATCTATACATTTTGAGTTATACGACAGGCATGTCAGACAGCGTAAATTTTACTATGGAACGCTTACTGATTTGCCCCTCATTTTCGATTTTTGATGTAACTCAAAATGCGATAGGAAACTTTGTATGTCGTCTTTCATGGTAGACTCTTGAGTCCGACAAGGAACCCTTATACTTTCTAGGCTTATAGTCTATCTATTTGTCTTAAACCAAAACCAGTTTGAAACTATTTTAATTGTGATTATTTTTTATTTTGTTTTTCAAAATGGTAGCAAATAAATTGAATTTGCTCTCGATACGGCAGGCGAGGAACGCCCTGTAATAAATAGAAAATAAGTAAGCTAGAATAAAACATTTTTTGTTATTATTTTGTATTTTTAATGATGTACAAAGTATAGACTATTGAGGAAAACCTTTTAAAATGTTGTTTTTTTCACCCTCCTGCAATGATGGTGGATTGTGTTCAAAGAATTTTGCAATGAAATACCTGTAAGAAAAAAAGATCTAAACTAGAGTCCTAAGGTATTTACCTAACTTTTGTAACTATGAAACGAGCAAATAACCTTTTTGATATCTCTTTCTTTAAAATTAACGACTGCCGACTTTTCTTTTTTGGCGACTTGACTAAAAACAATTTATTTATCCACTTGACATTGGCAAAATTATCTGACGAATGACGGATAAACGTCACATAGAAGAAAAAGGTTTGAGCGGCAGTTCACGTCTGTTAGGTGCCGCAGTATAAACATTGGTTGGATTAGTAACCGCAGTATATTATATTGGTGTTATTAACTCAGGAAATGCTTAGTCGCGTCTTATGACCTCCCTGGAAAGTTAAAAAGTGCCCTATCTTTTGTTAGGCCCCACAGGGCCATTAGCCAGGTTTTGTTTAATTAGTTAGAGGGTTTTACCTTATTCAGTTTAAAATGAAGGTGGCTTTAAAACGTACCCACAAGCTTCGTCATCAAATTTTGGTTTTACAACTCCAAAAGACTGTTAAAAGTATGAACGTACCAAACAAGTATCTCCACGGTGACTAGTAGACCAGCAGCGGCGGTTTGTGCGGCGACTCGCGCTGGTTCTGCGGTGCCACGTAACGCCGCGGCTAGCATAGCATCACCCGCGTCAGAGGCGGCTTCTAAAGCAGCGACCAAGAGGGCTGGCGCGGCCAACCAGCGAGCGCCGCGACGCCACCACGATTGCTTCGGAAAACCAAATGATAAGTTCAACATAACTAATTGATTATTTGCTTGGTTGGTATTCTAAAACAGTAGTAGGTACACTCTCCTGCACTAAGATGACTGAATACTACCATTCATAATTTACGTGATTAATTTTGTTAGTAGGTAGGTAGGAGGTAGGTACCTATTTACTGAAGTGATATTAAAATATATTAGGTACTTATGACATTTTATTTCAGCACATGATAAAGTTACGACCCATAGAAATTAGAGCTATCGTAGGGAGCACTCAAACATAAGGGCAGCATATCATAAGAAATCATATAACACAAAGTTTTTCCTTTAACAACGTATACCTAAGTAAGGTTTTACCTTTGACATAACAGCAACGAGTAGAAGAAGGGAGCTGGCAGCAGTAATGAAAGCACTCAGTTTTCCGTAGCCCATCACTAAACGAATTGTAGGCTTTGTAATTCTGAAAAAGTAATGCCAATGCTTCTTTATCATTTGCATAAATTTCACTAAGAATACCTCTCATAGAATATAGTGTGGCAGCAGAAGTGTGCTAGATCTTTGTTTTACACTTTATATTTGATGTTTAAATTTACTTTATGAGTGAGACAACCATTCAAAATTAATTTCGTTCACGTTCACGTTTACGTTTTCAAATAATTAGCAGCTGCCAACGCTCAGCCCTAAACTTTTCAGAATATATTCGTCTTGGTACGTTGAGGTGTAATTAAGAAAGGAATTCCCGAAACGGATGAAGCGAGGGGTTATTTATATAGTATTAATTAATAAAGGTGTATAGGCTCTTTGCTATGATAAAAATTTAAGCACTTTTTCCAAGACATCAAGCAACACTTCAGTGCTTTTTACTGAGTCTGAATTTTTAAGACATAAAAAGTATTGCAGGTTTCTTATCCGAATCAGTAAAATGGCTAGGTTGAGCCACAAACATCGAAAGTATGGAACACTCAATATCATATTAACGTCCTTGTTTGTAACTCTATGATTTATCACAAAAGGTGTACCAACCGCCTAGCAAAGCTGACGTTATTGAGCTTCTGCGCGACATGTTCGTCGTCTAACTCCAGCTCAACGGGTTGCGAGGCGAAGGCACATGCAGACATGGACACTCCCAGAAGTGCTACCAAAAGTGCGCGAAGCTTCACTCTTACGCCTTCCGAGTTCTCTGCGCTGACATCGTTCAGCTGAAGGATAGTTGTAAAAATGTAGGTAGGTCAAGCGTTGAGATCAGTCTTTACGTATTTAGATAACATGGATGGTGATGGGGTATAGCCCATCACCTCTTCGACGAAGGTACTTGGTGGGCGGACTGGTTTCCGCAACTAGGCCGCTGATGGGCCCTTTTTGCGTAGAAAAACTTCGACGTAGGTATACCATTATTCTTTTAAGCAGTAGCATAAAAAAAACAAGCGCATGGCCCACCTGATGTTAAGTGGTAACCATCAGATACAACCAAGTACCTATTGCTTTGTAGGTCATACAACTACGTGCCATACGATGCATTACCTGTAAACCCCCAGAATATGGGGAAGGTCTAATATGTCCAGCACTAGATTTATTTAAGCTTATGATGCTGTTTTCTCTTGCTGATTAGGTCAGCCTACCACTTATAAGAATTTTTGTCCTGACTGACTGACAATAGACAACGCACAACTTAAACCACTGGTCAGAGATTTAAAATTTTAGGATGTTTGTGTAGGGGTGAACACAAAGAAATTTTTGAAATGCAACCTTTAGACAAGTTGCAGTGGGTGTTAAAGTTTGTCTGAAAATAACTTCACCAGGACGAAGTCGTATGCGTTTCCATTAATTAGAAACTCTTGTTGTAGATTAGGTACTTTGTAATGAAATAGTTACATGATTAGGTCAATCACAAAGTGTTTGCTTAGGGTGTTTGATATTGTGTTCACTAGTCTGGGGTATTCATGCTCTAAGCACTATTACTATCACGAGATAGAGTAGTTTCGATGCGTACGAACGCAGAGAAATCAAAATCACAATATTCTTGTCACTTACTGCATTAGGGTGGTTCTCATGTTTAAGTCGGAGTTGGTTCAGCAATGTGGTGCTTTCGGTATCCATGTTGAGTTTACTTCAGGCACGGGATACACATTGTAGTGGAACAAAGTAAACTACTCATCATTATCATACGAAATACTTTACAAATTACTTGGTTTCACATTATTTAATTGTTGTTGACCGGAAGAATGACGTTAACATCAATTTCAGCGCTGTCACTTTTTTGGTTATTTTTTTAGTGTCAAAGCTAAATAAAAGGTTTTATTTAAAACTTGTACCTACGTTTAAATACTCTTTCGTGGCAAAAGATAATTTATTGATTTAGGCGGTCTTTGCGGAAGTCCATTGTAAAAGTATAAAATAGACGATTAATCCTGCTACTAATAAACTCGGCGTAACCTTAAAATAGTTACACAGTGTTGTGTAGATGTCTCTTTTGATCTATTTTGAAACATCCTGTCAATGCAAAAGACAAAACACAGTGCAACTATCTCAACGTTACGCTGAGTTTATTAGTACCAGAGTAAATAATATTCCGCTACTTCAATTACTTATAAGTTAAAAAAGTTGTAAGCGTTCATTATGTTCAACACACGTTAGGTACGTGACATACGATGCACTACCCTACGTCCAAAAACCTGAGGCATACTGGTCTTAAACCTCATGTGCCTGTAATTTTACAGGCTGTTGATGAAATTAACTATGTATTAGGTAGTTCTCATTAGAATATACCTACAAACGTACTTTCTACAAGGATAAATTTAAAAGCAATATAACTTATGTTGTTTATTTCATAAGTCGCAGATGCATAAAAACCGTCGAAAAACACAAAACTCTTGGCACCAGTTAAATGTCATGAGCAAAACAGCCAATATTTTGTTTCCCAGTTGCAATATTGTCTTGAAATTCAAGTGAGCTAGAAGTAGAAATATGTTGAGGACTTTCACTAGAACAGTCAACAGTTGAGCGGCTAAATGTGGCAGGAACAATGCTGGGTTTCCCTGAAAATAAATATCTGTGATTTGCTCGAGTTTGGGCGAAAAGTGTTCGGAAGTTGCACCATATTTTTACATTACTAATACCGCAAAGTCTCAAGACAAAATTCTATAGGTCAAAGGTCATGGTTTTTATTCGTCGTCTAAAAGTACCTTGCCGTGCCGTGCCACTAATGTGCACCGGCCCTTAGAATCAGCAAGTTATAGTGGCAGAAATAGCATAGCAACCGTTGGTGAAGAACGCTTTGGGAACACTTTATTATTGGTATTAGTTTATCATGTAGAATTGAACAAATAGGCTAAAATAAAGAAGTCACGCCTTCAGCTTAAATAGGTCCAGTACTGGTTAAATTCTTCGCCATGTTTAGGTGAGTGGCAGTAGACACCACGCTTGTCAGGCACTGAGCGCAGATCGGTGTAAGTAATCAGAAGTTGCTGCTGTCCATCAGCTGGTACCTCATGTCTCTTAAATCCATCAAAAGTGATGAAGGTATATTCTAAACCGGGACTACCTCGTCTAAAAGAACGTATAAGAAGTACTTACAGTAAAACACCCGACCAGAAGACACGCGTATTGCACCACACCCATGGACGTGGCTATGATCTTGAGATCGTGTATCATCATGAGCTCATTTTTTGTATAACTTTTATCATCTGGGAGCTCGCCTAAATGTTTTCTTAGATGGTTCACATTTAGGAACTAAGTACAAATAAATTATTTGATATAATATAAAAATTACATAAGAAGGTAAGTAGGTACTTTTTTATGACATAACTTGCTGATGGAACAAGCAGTCCACCTAATCTTAAGTGGTTACACCTATAACATTGTCTGACAATCCATCAATCTGAGGCATACAGGTGTTAAGCCTCGTGTGCCTTTAATTAAACCGGCACCCATACCTTTCAAACCGGAACACAGCCAACTGCTTGGCGGCAGAAATAGGCATGGTGGTAATACTTCACCGAACAAGCCCTTCACAAATAACTCTACTAAAAGTATTTTTTATAATTATATTAAAAAAAATTGTTACTTACGAAGCCTATTGCCCCGTAGAAGTACGTATAGAAAATACATAAAGCAAATGTTGGATGCTGGCACAGCAGCCTAGACTCTCCAAAATACGGTTTGATCATTGGTGTGAGTAGCTTGTTAAAAGGCAATTTCATCTCAATGTATATTGCAATGTATGCAATAAGAGCTCTATTCTCTTAGTGACATTGCCTAGCATTTAGGTCACTATTGTTTCCTTATAACACGCAACATTAGAACTTTATTTTCATGTATAAACTTAAAGGTTGTAAATTTCAGTTTATATAGGAGTACTCTGTGTTTGTAAAACAAATAAAATGGAACCATAGAGTGAATAGAACAGATCTTTAAGAAGTATTTCCAACAGATCATAAAGTACTTTTAAATGAATGTTAAATGAACTGTTAAACATGAAATACAAATATAGAAAACGGTTAAATACCTCAAAGAGTTTACATAACAGCTTTATAAAATACCTTTGAGTCTTTCTTTGAGTAGAGTTATGAGCTAATCTGGCTATACCTCTTGAGTGCACAGATTCTTTGCTGTAAAACTATTCGTTCCGGTCCCGGTCTATTTGTTCCACAACATGCATAGGTAAAACAGGGCAAAAATGGAAGAAATCGCTTTCAGCGATAAGGCCGCCCATTGTACTTTGTAAACCTTGTCTGTTTTTAACAAATTTTCCTTGTGTACAATAAAGTGTTATCTATCTATCTATCTATCAAAAAGTTTGAAAATAAGTTCCTAATAGTCGCGAATATATTATTTTTGATGGTCCCTGACTATCTCTCTCATAACATAACGCCCACGACTCTGTTTCTGTTTAGTGTCTATTCTCGATATATTTGAATATGCTACATTCATTATTTTTAAAATAAATTATAAAATAATAATAAATGATATAATAAATAAAAAGAAAATACATGATAAGTACGCAAATTACTTCTTATAAATGAATTCTAATGTAATTAAATTGTAGGGGCAGAATTTTAGCCTCTAGGCCTCTAATAGGTGCTGATAGCTGAACAGGCCCTCCGGAACTCAAAAACATTCAGATATAAGCTACCACTAGCGGTCACCCATTTAAATGGTGGCCACGTAAATGCAAGCAAGAGTACTTTGTTTAATTCACCCTGAAGAAAACGTATGCTAAGTCATCAGAATTTTAACAATAAGCAATGCGTGAATACGTGAGTTTCAGCGAGACGAATTAGTGTTTACTCAACAAAATTATGTGTATCGTAAAATGTAAACGTGCAAACGGCTCATAATAAGTACAGGAGTTGCATGCAATTACTGATATAAGTGCCATATTTTACACCATAGAAGGCTGCGACACAATAGCTATTAACAAAACAATAATTTCAATATATATTTTTTGTGAATTCTGAACAGTCAAAACCTGGTAGTTAAAACCAAAACACGCTTTGTTTATTTGTTACCAAACTCTGAAGAGCACCAATTTCTTGTGCAAAGGAAATAAATCTGTAAGTAATTTTATAATTCGTATTTAGTTTTATCCCGCTCTATGTTGCGGTAATGGGCTTGCAACCTGTCAGGAATAAAATACCTACTACTAACCTAACTACTGCAAAATGTGGGTATGTACCAAATGTAATTTTAACGTACCTCTGACTACGCTCACGGGACATGTAGGTACCGTGCCTGTGGAGAGCAATTTTTTCTTTTCTTTTATATTTTGAGAGTTCATTATTATTATTATCAAATGTGGAAAAGGAGTGAGTAAGTTTGTTCACAAGCTCGTCTTTAAAACGAAACGCGATGGCTAAACGGTTTTAAATGAAAACAGGAATGTAGTTCGTGACCTGGAATCTGGAATAACCACTAATATTTGCTTTATCTGAGTACCACGCACATGGAGCAGGCTGTTGCTAGTGTACTATTAGTACTTTTATCCTCAAGCACGGTAGATATACCTCAGATCTCTTTGTATCAAGTAGTTCCTACTCGACTCAAGTTTATTTTGTGCACATGTTCACTATTGCATATCACCTTAGCCATACCTATTATGTTTTAAAGTTTACCAAAATGGAATCTTTGAATAATAATCTATAGGTACTAATTGTAAGAATATTGGTCCTGAATGATTTTTAGGGTATATTCGTCTTGGTGCTTAATATAGAGGTGTACTAAGAAAGGCATTCCCGAAATTCAACCCCTGAACAGATACAGAGGGGTTGAAGTTTGTATGAAAACAATTTCACGCGGAAAAAGTCACGCGCGCATTGCTTTGGCTTTATAAAGTCCTAAAGCCTCCTAGAGTGTAGTTACATTACATACCTTATTATTCCTTTGAGATGTACCTAGGTACTTTAGAACAAGTTTTTTTTTTGTAAAAAAATCTTCTTAGATTAAGGACAACCTTATTCTAAGAAATAGTAGTAGACAGCCTGATTATTTTCTCAGTAATGACGGGGATGGGGTTACTACTTGATAGTTGATACTCTTTGATAATATTTTTTTTGCAATAGATTGTCATAACAGCCAACTATCATTGTCATTGTGGCATTGCACTCGTTTTCTATTGTTGTCGTATTTCTCTTTGTTATTGTTTAGAATCCATTTTACAGGTGTTCAAACATATTATTCTATTATACCGTACGTTTATTCATACCTTTTCAAACTGTATTACCTACTCGGTACATAATACGTTTTGCTCTTTATTTAGACACTATAACTATTCTTGGACCTATCCCTAGATCATATACTCTCTATCTTAGGATCGCCGCATACAGGATACAGCAATGAATTATAATATCATTGGGCTACAGCCACAAAACAAGCCACCGGACTGCATTTATATGTTTTATATTATACTTACTGACCAGTTCGTGACTTCGTTCGCGCTTTTGATACAAACTTCATCCCCTTTTTACACCAGAGATGACAGCTAATGAAATCCATGCTTAGTTTTAAGTTGTTATAGTACAACTTAAAACTAAGTATTCATTCATTGCTAACCATTTCTGCAAATTGCATCAACATTCATTCAATAGTTTTTGCAGGCTGCGTGTACTGTACAAGCAATCAGACAAAAAAACTTTTTATATGAAAAGCTGATTTCGTCTTTTTATCTATTAAGTATGTACAGCAGCAAGATTTCAGAAAACTACTTTTAATTAATGCACACAGACTTTTCGACCTCTTTAGTTATTAAGTATAGAAGATAGATGGAGTCGTCGCATATCTACAGTTGACACCAGTGGTCGCAACACGCCACGCCGAGCGAGTGCCCCGTGTGTGACCAGGCTTGCTTCTTCCAAACATTGAACAAGTTAACCTTCTCTATTTTGCAGCAACTTCAATGGACAGTAATGAGTGAGCAATATCCATTGCTGTATGAGGATTTCTCTGATGAGGACAAGTTCAGTTCAGGCTTCCAGCGGCGGCGTCCACTAAGCCTGAGAGGGCGCGCCAAAAATCACCTCAAAGGTGCTGCAGCTATTATGACACGCTGGCCTGGTAATAAAATCTATACCAATTACTACAATCTATACTATAATTTGACATAATAGACAGAGAACAGCCCAAACCACTGGTCGTCGAGACTTGAAATTTTCAGGGTATATTCGTATTAATGTGTAAAGATATATTGTAAAGCAAGGGATTCCCGAAATTCAACCCCTAAACTGGTATAGCGGGGATTGATGTTTGTATGAAAATAACTTCACTCGGACGAAGTTGCACGTGTTTCGAGTGAAGGCACCAGTGTGTGATAGAAATTAGGATCGCAAATAAACCTTAGCTAGTTATGTTTAAGAGTTATCCCAGCCCTCATTTATAGTAAATTTCCATGATTGGTAAAGGCTTTTGCCCCTTTTATTTTAAATAATTTTTAAAATTCACACACGAACCTGCATCACATCGATATCATGTAGATTATCAATATTATATTTACAGCTGGATAATATGCCATGCAATAATTAATTATTTCCACCGCAAAGAAAAATCTTTACAAAACTTAAAACGTACTTTACTTACCTAAGACCGAAAACAATCCGCTATATCTACTACCTACAGCATACGGTTTACCTTTTTTCTATTATAATAAATAGGAAGACAGGTATTTGTTTCATTTACACTATGTTTATAGGTACAATTGACCCACGATATCCGTGTCTATCATAGTTCGTTTTAGTTAAAAAGTTATATCATTTCAGAACACTGGACGTCTGTTTTAACCTACTGGTGGATCGGCCTTGGTATGATTGCTCTAACAACTTTGATTATATACAACACCTTATTTTCGATAGCTGTGCTGCAACCAACGAACACAAGACCCAATGAACATAGCAGGTATAAATCCATCACGCACACAACAAAGCCCTTATCACCACCAAGTGTATTTATGCATGTGTTTGTAAATGATAAAGAAGAAGATTTCAATAAGTACTTACCGTACATAAAAGTTTTTGCGAATAAATACAAAGACTTCATATATAATCTCATTATAGTCGCAAATGATACCGTTGAAGAAAAAATAAATTTATCGGATGAAAATAATAACAATGTTGCTCTAGATTCGCTATGGGTTAATGATGTGAACTATGGTAACCTAGTTTCAAGTTACAATAATATAAATGTAAAATATATAAGCTTAACGAAGTACCTGAATGATTCTCCTATAAAAAAAACTTGGACCGACTTGCCACATCAATTTATTCACTTTCTAGTTCGTGCTATATCAGTTTGGGATAAAGGAGGAATTGCTATAGATCCCATTATTCTAACTCCGCAATCTCCCCATGCATCTTACGTTGAGAAATTTGTATCAATCATCAAACAATTCAAAAAATTCAACCCAAAGACTATAAATAAACTAGGTCAAGAAATACCTACTGGTATGAGAAGACATGGAAAAATATCACCAAAATTTAATAATATTAGGGATATTATTAATGCTTTGGAACATGGAGAGGCTTCAGATGATCCTAATAAAGAAATACTTCATTCAGTAGAGTCTAGAAATAGTTATGCTGTGACAAATATGGATAGTATTCTAATACCCGTTGGAAAGAAAGACGATGCAGCGGAGAAACAAACAAAGTATTTGACTAAAAAAGAACAAGACCCAAAAACGTTGATAGACTCTAACATTGTGACCACAGTCGCACCAAATCGAGTCAAGAATACAGTAAACGGTGAAGACAACAGTAATCATTCATCCAGCTTTCTGCCATTATTTATAGAGTATTTCTTTCGTAATAAGAAACCAAGTAGCTCTTATAACTCAACACATTCTATGAAACAGCGAAGAAGTCCTACAGTTACTGAATTTGCTAAAGTTAGTGACAACAATGACTTGGAGATAGGAAACTTTTGGAATGCTATCAAGAGCACTGACAGTTATAAGCCGATGATAGTAAGTGCAAAGGGCATATCCAATAATTCTGCTACAAACTTTTCTAAGTCAATTCATCAAGACGATGAACCAGTATTCGAGCTCACAATAGATTTAAAGGGAAATATAATTGCAACTGAAACAGCTTGTCACGCATTTATTGGAAATGTGTTTACAAATGCAATGCACTATGATGTTTCTGAAAGTTTGACTGATTTTATTATAAAGGAACTTTCAATTTTTTGTAAGGGTCTTTTAGCGACGTGCGTTGGAATAGATGTTATTTTAGTGTAGGTCTTGTGAGTGTTTTATGGTTTTAATGTAGAAGATCTCGTAAATAAAATTTAACTAAATAATTCTCAGTACCCTTGCATTTTTTTTTATCCTTTATGATTGAGTGCTATCATTTATGTGTGGAAAGGGAATAAACATCAATACATAACTTTATTTCGTTTATTACATATCAAAAGTCGTGTTCCAAATACTATTTTATAAAATAATATTTTGTTCACAAGTTTTCCCCATAGTTATATGGCAAATTTTATTTTAACAAGCATGTTTCTGTTCAGAACGACTAGATAGTTAAATTATTTAAGTTTGCTGCTGTGTTGCTGCTCAAATCTTTAAGTAAAAATTTAAAGTTGTCTAAATCTTTATGGCAGATTTAACTTTTATGATTCGAAACACTGCTGTTAAAATTTGTCTTACTAGCTCTAGTAGAGTTATATCCTAGCTTATTTTAAGTCTGGAATGTAAAGAAATAAAAAAGTCCTACTTTAATTGCCCACTATCACGAATCCAGCATTAACCTTTTTCTTAAAACGCCACGTTTTTTCTATCAACTGGAATGTTCCATCTTCCTTTCCAGTCGTTAATAGATTGGTTACAATCTCTTATCTTCACAGCAAGTTCACATCGTCTGCTGATTGCCCAGAATAAATATCCCTCCGGACATTGATAAACGTAGCCCTTGATTTTCCCAGATTTATTTCGTTCACACTTCAAGAAGCCAGTCGAACATTCTATAGTTTTCTCGAATGTGTAGTATCCTACCGATGGACAAGATTTATTTTCTCTGTCTACTGTTATCTGAAAAGAGATGAAAAATATAAATGTTCGCTATTCAAATTAATGAGTACAATCAGCATCACTAGCTGCTTATGACTATTCAGAATATTGTAATTATCCATAGTAATAACTTCTCATCATTTACTAAATGAGAGTTTTTACTTCTAATAATAGTTCGTTGAAAAATATTAAAAATATCAGATCTCATTTATCTGATCATCATTTAATTTTGACGCTGACGTTAAAAAATACCTTCTTGCAAATGTCAATTTTTTATGACTGTGGTTATGACAGTTATAAGCTTTTACAGTACAAAAAAAATCCACATACCTACTATGAACAAAATTAGCCCAGACACTGATTGTTACCCATTATTGGTAAGGGATGATACAGATTCTGTATTTTTTGTTATATTTTTATAAGAATTTATTCTATGTTAAAAGACCCACGACCATCCATGTAAAGTAAACAAATAAATTACTTACAGGTTCTTTGGAGTCTCTATTCAATCGCTTGAATCTATGTCTTCTAGCCATTTCACCATCGCATTTTTTATCAGCTTTGTCTTCTTCAACACATTTTGTTTGACTTTCATCATAAATCGTATCATTTGGACATTTGAAAGTAGCAATCTTGACTTCATGTGTATCATCGTCCTCTGTGCACTGATAGAACATGTTACAGTATTTGGGATGTCTTTTGAATGAAGTGGGACAAACGAAAAGATATTGATCATTTTCAGTCTCTGGGCATTCCTTTTCTGATGATGATGATTGTGTAGTTGATTCCTGTTCACCTTCTAACGTACTTGATTGTTCTGTAGTTGAACCACTTCCTGCTTGTGTAGAAGAACTTTCAGTTGTGCCCTCTGTGGTTGAAGATTCAGTTGTTTCTGTTTCCTCGGTAGTTGTCAATTCACTGGTCGTAGATTGCTCAGTGGTCTGTTCACTGGTCGTAGATTGCTCAGTGGTCTGTTCACTCGTCGTAGATTGCTCAGTGGTTTGTTCACTTGTCGTGGGTTCTTGAGTTGTTTGCTGGCTTGTTGTCGATTCTTGAGTTGTTGTTGATTCACTTGTTGTCGGTTCTTGGGTCGTAGTCTGTTCACTGTTTGTAGATTGTTGAGTAGTAGTCAGCTCGCTAGTTGTAGATTGAGTTGATGGTGGTTGAGTGGTGGTTTGTTCACTGTTTGTAGATTGTTGCGTAGTAGTCTGTTCACTATCTGTGGTTTGTTGAGTGGTAGTCTGTTCACTTGTTGTCGATTGTTGAGTAGTAGTTTGTTCACTAGTAGTAGGTTCTTGTGTTGTAGTTTCACTTGTTGTCGATTGTTGAGTGGTGGTTTGTTCCTGTTCTGTAGTAGTCTGTTCACTCGTTGTACTTTGTTCTGATGTTGAAGAATCTTGTGTCGTGGATTTTGCTGTAGTAGTTCCTTCTGAGGAAGACTCAGTTTGAGCCTGAGTTTGACTACAATCACGAGGTGGATATACTGATTCTTCATGATTACACGTATCTAGGGCTGGATCCCATATAGTACCTTCACCGCATTCAAAGTGATAAACTGAAAAACGTTTTCCATCACCATCCCAATCAACACATCTATAGAATTTCTTACAATCGTTTGGATTAGGATAATAACCAGCTTCCTCACAAGATATGCCTTTGCTGCTGGCGGGTTTTTCAGATGATTCTAGTGTACTATTAGATGAAGGTTGAGTACTATTATTTGACGAGCTTGATGATGATGTTGATTCTGATGAACTAGTAGTTGAACTTGTTGAAGACGTTTGACTTACTCCTTCACTTGATTTACAAGATGGGTGAGTAACATCTTGAGGATGATTACAGTTAGTAATATCTTGGTCCCATATGGTTCCATCACCGCAAGTAAAGTCATATTTCGTGAGTTCTCCTTTTCCATCGTCTACGCACCTGTAAAACTTCTTACAATCCTTGCTATCACCATAATAGCCTTCTTTTTCGCATTTGTCATTACTTCCAGATCCAGACTCTGCTTCTTCAGTTTGCTGCGATGATGATGAAGAACTTTGTGTGCTACTAGACATACCTTCTGTTGTTTGAGATGCTTCTTCTTGTGTGAGACTTTCTTCTTTACTATTTTCTGTACAGCTGGCAACTTCATTTATGTGATTACAATTACCTATATTAGAATCCCATGCTGTTCCTTCTCCACAAACAAAATCATATTTTATGTATCCGCCATCTCCATTATCGACGCAACGATAAAACTTCCGACAGTCATTTTTATTGGCAAAGTAGCCTTCTGATGTGCACTCATCATGACTTGAACTTGAAGGTTGCTGAGTAGCTGGTTGCGGGTACTCATCGTCTTCTTTATTTTGGGTCTGACTCTCAGTACTTGAAGAATAACTAGAGTTTGTTGTAGAAGAGCTTCCGTGTTCTTGTGGATTGGTAGTTGATTCAGTTGGCTTGCTACAACTAATGTCTCCATTGTCATGATCACATGCTTGTATTTCCTGAACCCAAACTGTGCCTTCGCCACAAGAGAATTCATATCTAGTATACTCCCCGTTTCCATTACTAACGCATCGAACAAACTTTTTGCAATCATGAGGGTGAGCAAAAAACCCATCAGACGTACATTTATCACTAGAAGTCGAGGATGTATGTGAATCTGGTTTATTGGTTTCTTGACTACTGGCAGTGGTATAAACAGCGCTTGTTGTACTCTCTGACTGAGATTCATTTGTTGTGGTGTGTGACTGTGACGCAGTGCTTGCTGTGTCTGGTCTTGTTTCACTACCCAAGCATGATTTATCATCTGATTCATGATCACATGCTAGTATTTCTTGATTCCAAACGGTTCCGTCACCGCAAGTAAAATCATACTTTGTATACCCACCTTTACCATCATCTACGCATCTGTAAAACTTCTTACAATCAGAAGGATTTCCATTAAATCCTTCTGTTTCACACGTATCTGAAGACAACTGTGGTTTTTGTGTACCTTCAGACTCTTTGTTTAAAGACGATGTCGTAGAAGTCATTTTAGTCGTGGTTTCAGTTACCATTTCATCGTTAAAATGATTTTCTTTGGTAGTTGATTGAAAGTCTTGGCCACAGGGTTGGTCTGGTGAAGGGTGATCACATGCCTGAATGTGTTGATTCCAAGTTGTACCTTCACCACAAGTAAATTCATATTTTGTAAAACCTCCTTTACCGTCATCAACGCATCTTATAAACTTCTTACAATCACTTATACTTCCAAAAAATCCTCCGCTTTCACAGTCTTTGTCATTTATTTCATTTGCAGTGGGATTTCCGGTTGTTGATGTAATTTTTTCTGTTGTGTGCTGAGAAGTTTCTTCTTTGTTTTCTGTCTCCGTTGAGCTAACAGTACCTCCCGATGTACTTTCATTACCACTTTGGGGAGAACCGCTGCCATTTGCACCACATTTTGTTACAGCCCAGACATGGTTACAAGCTGAAATACTTTCATCCCAAACTGTTCCTTCACCACAAGTAAATTTGTAGTGATCATAACTACCATTTCCATTTTCCACGCATCTATAAAACTTTTTACAGTCGTTCTTATCCCCAACAAAACCATTACCAGTACAGGCTGTAGTAGAGATGTCGTTAACTAAAGTAGTGGATGTTTGAGTAGTAGAACTTTGAGTAGCGCTACTCTCGAGTTTTTGTGTGGTGCTGGGTTCATTTTCAATGTATTCCTCTTGCAACGTAGTATGTTGGGAAATCGGTGAGTGACTAAGCGTTGTAGATTCGCTATTGCCACCACACGATTCTACTGCCCATTCATGATTGCATGCTTCGATTTTAGAATCCCACACAGTTCCTTCCCCACAGATGAATTCATATCTAGTATAACTTCCATCGCCATTATCTACACATCTGTAAAACTTCTTGCAGTTTATGTTATCCCCCATGAAGCCACTATTACTACACAGGTTACTTCCATTGGATTCTGTACTCGTCGAAGTAGATGCAGAACTGCTTACTGTAGTGTGAATAGTAGGTTTATCAGTATTTTTATCAGTTTGAGTAGTCGTACTAGCGATAGTAGTTTCACCACTTGTTTCAGCTGTCGTTTGTTCAGAAATTTGATTGCTTTCGCTGCTGCCTGTACTTCCACCACATTTTTTTACCGCCCAAGCATGATTACATGCTTCTATACTAGGATCCCAGACTGTACCTTCCCCGCAAGTGAATTCATATCGAGTATATCCTCCTTTCCCATTATCAACACACCGGTAAAACTTCTTACAATTGACTGAATCACCCAAGAACCCACTAGATCTGCACTCATTGTCGTTGTTTGGCTCTCTTTGAGGTTCTTTTGTAGTTTCATGTTGTGGTTTCTTGCTTGTTGTTGTTTTTGAAGAAGTGCTAGACATAAATGTGGTTGTCTCTGTTTGATCTTGATTTCCATAACCTACATCATTATCATCAGTGTCTGGTTCAGGTGCTTCTGAATAACTTTGAGTAGTTTTTGTTGTATCTGCATGGTAGGTAGTCGATTGTCCACTGCTTGATTGTGTTTGAGACTGGTTTTGACCGCCACATTCTTTTACAGCCCATGCGTGATTGCATGCTTCTATACTTTGGTCCCACACAGTTCCATCCCCGCATACATATTCATATTTTATAAAGGTACCTCTGCTACTATCGACACATCTATAAAATTTCTTGCAATCATTGGAATCTCCCATGAACCCACTTTCAGAGCATTCATTATTATTGTTTTGATTGTAATCTTGCTTATATGTTGTAGAATGTGATGTGGTCGAGTCATGAATTTGCGCTTGAGATTGGCTAGAGTTGTTAGAGTGGTCTATTTGAAGTTGTGTTTGCATTCCTCTATTTCCATAATCAATCTGTGTCTGCGTTTGGCTAACTACAGAACCATGGGCTATTTGCGTTTGATTTTGTTTGGTTTCTGAGGGGTTTTTTTTTGTTATACGATCGCCATAATTTATTTGCGTCTGGTTCTGTACGACTTGATCACTATGACTGATTTGTGTTTGAATCTGAGTTACTTTGGAACCGTGGCTGATCTGTAGCTGATGTTGGATTGTCTTATCTATTTTTTGTCCGTATTCTGAAGTGCTTGATCTTGATTCTTGAGTATTAGATTCTTCTATTTTGATAGTTCCAGAAGTCGTTTCAGATTTATCAGCAAGAAGCATACTTCTTCCACATTTGCTTCTTTTGACAGCCCATGGGTGATTACAGCTCTGTATTGCTTCATCCCAAACTGTTGACTCACTACAAAAGAATTCGTATTTCAGAAAACCACCTCTCTGATTACCGACACATCTGTAAAATTTTCTACAGTTATCAGCATCTCCTGTAAATCCGTTATCACTACAGATAGCATTTTTCTTTGGCTTTGATAAAACTTCTGAGAATGATATTACAGACTCGTCATTTTCTTCTTTTTTAGAAATCCATGGTTGGTTGGTAGACATAACATAGTTATTATTATATTCTAAACTATTCTTAGATGTATCTGCGTAGAAAGGAGCAGATGAGCTAAGTGTTTGAAAAAGAGCTGGTTTTTGAGGGCTTGTTGTTGATTTAGTTTTACTTGGCAATCTAGTTAGCTCTGTATTTGTAGTTTCTTTTATAGATGCTAGTTCATTAGTGGTGATAGGTCTTGGAAGCTCATCTTGTAATTCTATTTGATTAGCAAGAAGAAAATCCATGGTTCCTACTGGCTTTATTATACCACCGCATTCAGTTCGCCTTGTACTTTTTGGGTGGTTGCATGTTTCTAGATCAGGGTCATAGACAGTTCCTGGTGCACATTGATACTGAAATAAGAGAAAGATTCAATTATAAATAAAACATACAAGTATTTACCTTCATGACACGAGGTTTTTACACTAGGTATAATTCGAAAAATTAAGCATAAAATGGGCAAATAACTGTATGATGCTACTATGAATTCTATTTATTCGTCTCTTTTATACCTTTACTTCCATAAAGTCACGTCTGAGGCCCGCTTGCACTACGATCACTAAATATATTTAGCAAGACCCTAAATACATTTAAGGAGTTAATTACGTCTAACATCTTGAACAAGGAAAATTAAGCCGCTATTACGTCTATGCTAAACAAGTTTATCTTGGTAAACGTGATTAGCTAAATAAAATTAAATCAGATTGTTGTACAAGCGGGCTTATCTTTTGCTATAGTCATTTACTAGCTAGTGTAAGTGGATGTCAAAGAAAATTTGTGAAGGTATGTACAGTGCTGATAAATTGGAGGTTGATCGTTGACATCTCCTTATTCAAATAACTTACCCTGAAAACGTTAAACTTTCCATTTTTTTCTTTTACGCAGCGATAGAAAGAGGCACAGCTATACGGATCGGATTTGTACCCTTCACTGCTGCACATATAAGTCTCAGGACGTGTCCCGGAATACACTTTTACTATCCTCCCGCTGACTCGAGGTACTCGGTGTTCTTCTACAGGTGTTTCTGTAAACAAATTTCTGATAAAAATATACTATCGTAGACTTCACAAATTCTATACGTATTAACTGATTTTATTTGAATATAACTGGTGTGTTACCTGATGGGTGATTGTGTAAGTTCTTTACTTGTTTTTGCTAACAAACTCCTGTTGCTAGTGTCAAATATGACTTATTTTACATAGAAAATTTGTCATATTTGACACATGCAACAAGAGCTTGTTAGAAACAGAAGATACGCAATCATGGGACAGAGCTCTGTAAAATCGAAGCACTAGGAGTTAAGAGACTATAGAAATGAAGCAACCTGCAGGTCTTAAGGACATACGTTTACTAGTTTATAAAAGTGTAGAGAACAAAATCAGATAATGTATATGTCAGACCTTATAGGGATCATAATCGTTGTCAGCCTAAATAAGTCCACTTCTGGACACATCTCCTCCATATTTAAAAGGTTTTGTCGTAGTCACTACGCTTGGCCAAGTGGATTGGTTACTGCAGTGTTGGTGTTATGTACCCAGGAGATGCTGCTGATAATTCTTTAGTGTGTTCTCTTATTAACTTTAACTTGTTATTAACTTTTATCACATTCATTGGAGGTGATGGAAGAATCCTATTCTTAGTAACTGCCACAGTGTGGAAGACCGACACAGCTAGTCGAGTGCACGACCACTCGGGTATCTGTGGCACGAGACTCAGTATCAGCCAGACTAACTTATGTTAGAGACAAAATATATACCTAAAGTAGAAATTTATATAGAATGACTGGCAACACAGGCATTTAGGTAGCAACACCAACCTGTCAGTCTGTTGGTCAGCCATCTTAATTCGTACAAAAATTTATCTCGCCTTTCTGCTCTAGTAAAATAATTAACCGTGATTCGTTTTTTAATTATAAATCACACCAAATTTTTTGCTGAAGCTCAGGATTTATTATGTGTGGTAGTCACGAGACTAGCAGTGTTGGCCCTGGATGTAATAAGGCCCGGTTGCACAACGATCACTAAATGTATTTAGCGAATCCTTAAATGCATTTAAGAAGCTAATTACGTTTAGCATCTTGGACAAGGAAAATTAAGTCGCTATTACGCTGACGCTAAACATGTAGGTAACATGTTGGCAAACGTGATTAGCTAAATGTAATTGAATCGGATTGTTGTCAGGCTGGCCTATATATTTAAAGTTAATTTCAGGATTGTTATATGAGACAAAATCTCACTAATAAATATGTGGTAGGTGGTCCATCTATTGTAAAGAAGTTAGTGGAAAAATACACACCAACGCTCGCGTCTGCCCCAATTGAAGACACGATCAGGAGCAAAGATAAACAGTATTTTGTAAACCTATCCATGTTGGTGATTTAATATTACAAAATCATGATGATTCCTGAAACAAAAAATGAAATTGTTCGGTTTATCTTGGTTACATGTAGGTAATTAAAAAACCACGAAGCCTGGGTGTTATACTGTATTCTAAGTTCTAAGTACACAACACGACCGATGTGGCGCGGCGGGCAAATGTCCGCCTGTGACGCAGGAGATTGCGGGTTCGATTCCCATCTTGGGATAAATGTTTGTACGATCTGCAAATATTTATTCTGGGTGTTCTGGGTGTTTTCTATGTATAATAAAAAATATCTATGTATGTAATGTATTGTATTACGTATATCAGTCATCTAGTACCCATAACACAAGCTCTGCTTAGCTTGGGGCTAGATGATGCTGTGTGGATTGTCCAGCATTATTATTATTATTACAACACACACCGCACCTTGGCGGCAGAAATAGGCACTATTTCTTCCGAACCGTATAAGTATGGGTGCCGGTGTAATTATATAGGCATACGAGGCTTAACATACAGGATGTTTCATGTTGATAGACGCAGAGCAGTGATTCGTAGGGTACGTTCCTGACTAATGTAACCTATGAGGCAAGGCTTTGATATAGGTGATGGTAACCACTTAACATTAGGTGGGCTATTTGCTTTTCAGCAAGTCATATAATAAAAACTAAATGTGTATTTACAAAACACAATATAGTATGCTAATAAAATAATTCAACCCAAAATTCAAACCCTAAAGAGGTACAACGCAGGTTGATGATTGTATGAAATAAATTCACGCAGGCGAAGTCGCGTGGGTTTTGCTAGGTTATTCTTTAACTTATTAGACAAGTTTTTTTGGATAACTTTAAAATCCGCTGACTGACATAGACAGTGCACAGCCCAAACCACTGCTCAACACCAGGTGGACCATCAGCTTGCTCATCATTTTTTCTTATAATCCAGAGTAGTTGGTAATATAAGTAATATTACTATTATAATTATGAGAGCACCGATCTAGTGGAAGTGACCCTTCCTTCCTACCTACCTACCTACCTTCTAATCCTAAGGACGTGGGTCCGAATCCAATCGTGCACCAACGGATTTTTCTATCGATAAAATTATGTGCGCAATGCCAGTGCTATCAAACGGGGAAGGAAAACATCGTGAGAAAACGAGTTAATATTTAGACGTACCTCTGACTACCCCCATTAGTTATCCTCAAAGAATCGTTGTAGTAGTTGGTACTAACTGGTCAGGGGAGATATCTACCGTGCTTGGGGATTAAGTCGTGATGCTATATTTTTTTTATTATGATAGTACGTTATTCAATTGTGTAGGTATTTTCGTGAAATAAAACACGTGAGTGGAATTGTGTAGGTCAAGTTCGAATTCGCGAGTCATTGATCCCAGACTGGTTATGTTATTATGTTCTACAAAATATTCAAGATCTATGTCTGTTTATTATTGGAAATATCATTCATATTCCTAAGATTAAACCGAACTGCATGTGTACAGTCAACTGCACTAAAATGTATACAATCCGTAACTCGCAGAATGGTTTTATAGCGTAAAAAATATGAGAACATATCATCATCAGCCAATTTCAGGATTTTTGAGATTTAGTTATAAGGTTTTGATACCTCTTTGAAAGTTACGAATTGTATACATTCTAGTGCAGCTGACTGTACGTCGAAAGGGGCAGGCACCTAGCGTGCGTCACCTACAAGGCAATCCTTTGTTAAAGGTTAGTTGGTTACCACTTAGCATCAGTTGGGCAATATGCTTGTTCCACCCGCTGCAGTAGCATGCAAAAAAAAATTATAGATAATAAGTATAATAAGTTTTTTCTATTTTTTTAAATGGACTCTTTTTTTCTATTGGAACATTCCACGTCAAAATCAGCTGTTTAGGGGACAAACAAGTTCAACTACCACTCCAAAAAGTTGATCCACAACAAGGTGCATTCTCTACAGAGGAATTCAACAAAACATGTGTTACTGAATGGTGGCTCACATGTTTGGGTCACTATCTCAAGGTTCAGGCCTGAAATATATACCTACCAAACTGCGTCACTAAGCCGTTACAATACTAAATACTGGCATTGCATCCAGGCTCCCAGAAATGTAGCCACAAAATAAAGAGGTCAATAATAAATCAGCTGTTTTAGTTAATAACTATGATGTTAAACTTCTTGCGCTATAAAAATTTGTTAGTAAGTTGGTAAGTACTTACGAATACTTAGACAAAAACTAAGTTAAAATAACTAATATTTTAATTTTGGGGGTTGATCTCGAGCCCCTTTTCTGGATGATAAACATATTTAGATTGGACCTAATTATTGGACCTAGGTCCAACGTGTTATTTTATTCATATTTCAAGTATTTTTTCAGTGTTTATGGATTGCTCTGCGCAACCAAACTAAGCTGCGTAGTAACAGTTTTCACTACTTTTTAGGATCGTAGGTATACCTCATAAAATTAGGACTCCTACCCAGTCTTACCTGCCAAAGTTTTTACAAAAAGTCTGTAATGCTTAGACAAAGAGTATCGTAAAGTGGACACATACAATACGGATCCAAAAGATCAAGTGAGGGTAGGTATAGTTGTTTCAACTGCCATTACTTCTCATCGAGGGTAGATCTCAAGTTCAATGCAGTTTATCCGCAACCACGGCTATTGCCGAAACGTCGGGAAAATAAATAAAAAAGGTAATACACGACACATACCTACCACATGGTAAGTATTCAATACAGAATTACAGTACAGTTAGCTCCACATTTGCAAGTAAAATACTATTGCAAAGTAAAAAGAAATAAACTTAAAGACATTTTTCAGGCTCAATATTATTCAAGGCAAGTCGTAAAATGCAAAAATGTAGCCTGTCGTATTTTAATTGGCTCTGAACCTCAATTACATGTACCAAACATTGGACATTCATCTTAGAGTATTTTAAAATGCAAAGTGAAATTCAAAATAAGGTTTCCGTGTTGCGTAATCTATATTGGGTACTTTGTCAGTATCTTTATTGTCATTTGCACTGTAACGGGAATTAAGCCCAGCTGTTTTTCAATTAAAGTAAGTATTCATTTATTAGGTAAAATTATTTCTGGTCCTTCATCGAAATATTTAGCCTAAATAAATGAGTTCGACGACACAATATTAATATGTTTATTATTATGTTTTCGTTTGATGGTGCGCTGTTGAACTATAAAAATAGATAAATAAATAATAGGATATTTATTTATTTTACGTTAGATATCCTTTCGAATCTTTTAGTTGTCTCAGATATCTCTGATGTAGTTAGAGGTATATCCTTTTATAACATTTGGTACATATTTTTATTAGTACCTATGGGTATTCCATATGTGTCAGGTTGCAAACCCATCACCGTTGCTGTAATACTAACTGGTTTCCTCACGATCTTTTCTTTCACCGTTTAAGAGAATTACGTGCATATTTTGAGCCAATAGATCTTCAGAATCAGACGGTGGGGTCTAGACTTCGAGTGCTCTAGAACAAGTTTTTCTACTAACATAATCGGCACACAATGGACATCTGTGATTTGTAGGTGACAGCACCACCCAGGTTGAATAGGTAAGTACGAAATCATTCATCGCAGCCGTGTGTGCCACTGAATGCACGTCAAAAGCGCCGAATGGTTTGGCCTTCGTTTTATTATTAAGAATTACAATAATTATGTATTTCATCACACGTAATCTGTACACGTTTACCTGGTCTATTTAAAAATATTTAAGTCATTACTCCACTGCGACAGTTTAAAAAAGAAAAATTACTGACATTGGCTTGCTCATTCCCTAAGAATTCCCGACTATACGAGCAATTTTCTAAAGGTCACACGTTAACAACCGCATAACCTCAGGGCCGCTCCTAGCCTTAAATACATCAAAGCCCTTTCAAAAAAGTTACTATCATAGTACTTTTAAGACATATTTGTTATAATATCATATACTAACTTGATCATATTGATATCGCCATTATCAGTTTTCCAAAAATATAATTAACACTTTCTTAATATAAATTCAGAAAATAAGATTCGTTTCACTGTTTTATAAAGGCTCTCAACTATATTTGTAAATATTCGAAGGTTGGCCCAACAAATTGACTTTATTTCTTTGGGTCATAATGATGTGTCGGTAAATACAATCTTCCAACGACTTCCCCCGGTTCTAACAATGTCGTCATCCATCGGGTAGGAGGATGTCCTACGCTTCGTCTTCCGGTTCGTGATCGCCATTCGAGAACCTTTACTCCCCAGTGGTTGTCGGTTCTACGAGCTATATGGCCTGCCCATTGCCACTTCAACTTGCTGATTCTGAGAGCTATGTCGATGACCTTGGTTTTTCTGGTTGAGAAGTCGATGGATGGAAAGACTCAGAATCGTTCTTCTTGGAAACGTATAGGGAAGCCTATGTCCAGCAGTGGACTTCTATAAGCTGATGATGATGATGAAATACAGTCTGCTTTTATGTTAAAATACCTATTTTTGTTTTTCTTTCAAATGATAAAAAGGGACAAAGACATAAAATATTGCCCCCTTTTGTAATCCTAGCTACGTCCCTAACAAAACCTTCACACAGATCAACTCTTTAGTTCTCTGGTTCATTGGCACGGATAATTACATGAAGATGTTGCAAATAAACTAAAACATCGCAGGCTCTGTCTTTTTATATCGGGAATGAAGCCTGTTATTACTATGGTACCAGTTGGATTACGTACCTACGACTTGTATTATGCTATGTGAACGCAGAGATACCTTGGATTGAATATTTTTTATATATTTTCTCTTACATTTTGGCGATTAATTTTTATTTTTATTTATTTATATATGCAATGTTAATTTACTAATTAAAATTGCATTAAAATTGTAACCATTTTAATGCAGGCTTTGGCAGGCATGATTGTACTTATTATTTATGCTTCTTATTGCATAACCTGATCCAGCCGACTGTTTATTTCGAATGCAATTGAAGAAACAGCGACTGGTTCCCCACGAAGATTCCCTTTCCAGCTGATGCGGTCCGGTTGCATTCTTGTGGTTGACGATTGACTCCCGATAATGTCTAGGAATAAATTGGCTACGTTCAATGCACAGCACTCTCCCGACAGAGCCGTAGAACATTGTAATGGTAACAAGTAATCGAATCGGTTAGTGAACTAAATTGTATGATAGTGGTTGAATACGGCCGTTTGCTCAAATACTACTTACTTACTGAGCTATTTCTATTCCCCAAAATTAATTTTATCGGTCACCGGTCAGTTGGAAAATAAGTTCTGCCAAAAACCAAAGATAAAGCTTTCATACTTTTGCAGCGCGTCGATATCTTTTGTATGAAAATCTCAAGTTAAGATTTTTTTATCGAAATTAAAAATATTTTACATACATTGTTTTACAATAACGGGTAATTTGAACCTCTTTTTTTAAAAATGATGCTTCCTTGTACTACCTTTAGACAATTCTGTTGCTTAGAAATCCAAAAATATCAATATATTGAGTATAACATAACAGAAATAAAGAAAATCTTAAGTGAAAAGTCAGATACTGTACTTATCACGTTAGAACAAAACACGACACGAACACGATACAGTATCTGCTTTGTAGTAAACTTGTTATGCAGTTTACAGAGCTTAAAATAAGATAGTGAGAGTGAGACGGAGTTTAATAAGCCCCACGTTTATGCATATTTAAAAAACACGAAGTAATTCTTAGCTCAAGAAACTGAATTTAATATAATTTTGTTGAGAATCTCTGTGCTCAGAAGAATATAAGATGTATTTTTTCCTAGACAAAAAGTAGGTAAAAAGTTATCGAGTCTTATGCCATCCTATGGCATGTTGGGTGTTGGTTTTTCTGCAAACTGCAAACAAAAATTAAAACTTTGCAGTGAAAATTCCTAAAACAATGTTTCTTTACACGTGAATCTTACAAAGGTTTGTGTTGTTTAATAAAGCTCCCGTTTTTTTTTTCGACAAACCACAAGTTATCAAGCAATCTGCGGTCAGTGGTAAAAAACGTATTGTGCATCGCAGATTTTCTTGATTATTTCCGCGTTAATATCCTGCGACGGACCGACGGACACAACTCATCATTTACTGATATTGTTGTTTTGTAATAGCGTAACTAGGTGTGAAATCATTTAGGTAGGTACATTCAGGTGTATTACAGGTGACTTTGAGACTGGTCATAATAAATACCAATTTGCCACAAATGTGGCATATCAAGTATACCTATCCCATTTAATCTAAATATTAGGATATAATGTTTTCTAAAACCTCGCAAGTACGTTCGTTGGGAATGTGCCCTAGGATGCATTGCTATGCGTCCATCAACTCGGGGCATACAGGTTACAGGGTCTATAATTTTTTATAGGCAGCTATATTTAAACCGAAAAATAGCACGGCTGACGAAAAACACAGGTATGGTAGTACTAGTAATTCCTCGGATGAGCCCTTTGCAAAATTACTAGTACTACTGGGTACATAGCATAGGCATTTTTTAGTTAGCTAAACGATATTGAATGAAAGATACTGCGAATGTCACCAAACTGATAGTTCACTTGCTAGGCAAGTTGCTTAGCGAGGTATCGACCAAGTCTTGTAGTATACAAGTTCACGGTCAAGGCTACGACTGCTACGCTGAGTTGGCCGCGGGCTACATTGAGTCGAACCAGTAAATTTCTTTCTTAAACTTATTTATTACTTGTTATTATTATTGTTTATACTTTTGTATAAATCATGTAAGAAATTATTGTCGGTTTTATGTCACTCTATTTTAAGCTGCCTAGAAATCATTAATGGGGAATAAACCAAAGCAGAATACAATTTTAAGTAGTACTAAGATTGTGATTTAAAAAAAATTAACAATGCACTGCTCAGCGTTCATCAACTTGAAGCGTACAGGTGTTAAGTTCCATGTGCCTGTAATTTCGCTGGCGCCCAGACCCTTAAAATTGGAACACAGCAAACTGTTTGGCGGTAGAAATAGGTGGTAGTACTTTTCCGGACGCCCTTCACAAAGAGCTCTACTACTACTAAACGCACTACCTAAACAGGAGGTGCTACCGCCATCTCCTGGAGGTAATGGAGAGGTCCTGTTCAAAGCCGGGACCACTACTCACTACACTATTGATGTGGTTATAACACTGAACCAGCGCAATTTATTTGTAAAATCCAAGAGCCACCTTAACGAATTTTAGAATACGGTAACATTTTAAATGAGTCTGTGTTTTTTTCTAACTAGTCGCTCTACATAATCACAAGGCTTGGAATAATGACCGTAAATTAAAGATGTATGGACTATAATAACAACTCTAATTGTACCGGATATGACCTATTTGTGATCAGAAGGATTACTTTATTACAAAGAAGTGAATTCATATGTATTTATATTGTGCAACTTGGGATAAGTATGGGTATGTTTATCTTAATTTCACTGATGATCAAACTAAAGAAAAAATAAAAAGTATTAGATCAAGATTTTTGCAGATGTCTAATGGTTGTGAAAACAAAGAAAATGAAAAGTAAAAATGATAAAAAGAAGAAAAAGAAATAGCCTAACTAACAACTCCTCAGTCATGGTAAATATTCTCGCAAATACTGTAGTAGGCACCAAGTATTCATAGTACCTACCATTAAATTCCTACTATTATTAGGAAGGTTATTATTTTAGCAAAATGAATATTGAAGTACCTAATAGGTACCTAATAGTACATTTATTATTGGCAAGTAAAAAACTAATTTTAATGTAAGGATTTTTAATAAGTGCAAAACGCACATGAAATAGTTGAACTATCTAATTACCGTTACAAATGACCTAGAGATATCTCAAATGATCCAAAACACTGCCTACCTACATATGGTAATTGTTTTAACTTCGCAATAATTCATATTTGTTAATTTTCGGTTTTCCCATCGCAGTGGTGTAAAATAATTTACTAAGAATGTTTAGTAGACATCTAATTATACAATAATTGCTACATTTATTAAAACAACTCAGAAGTTATGCAGGCATTTGTACCATTAAACCACAATTTACTTTGTATTTAGATTGCTAGTTAAAATTACACTGATGTAAAATTATGTATACCTACTTACAAAATATTTATCATTATTTAGAAATCTTTACACCATTTATAACGAATGTAAAAACTAAACAGGCAATGCTAAGATCCAATGCATATTTTTATGTTTACTACCTATGTAAAAAAAGTTTCCTGTTTTGAGAGCTTTATGACTTACCTTTGCATAAAATCAACTGAACAAGGACTAGTATTTATGATGAAATATAAACTCGACTAGTCCCCACGCAAGATAATAATATATTATATATATTATTACTAGCTGACCCGTGCCCACTTCGTTGGGCGGTAAACATTTTTACAAAGGTACTATGTAAAAATAAAGATGCGCGGTGGCGCTAGTACATAGGTACTGATGATTGTAGTCATTATAAAATAACTGAAGTAGTACTCGGCGTCGCCAACAGATGGCGTTAATAGAGGGTATATGGCATAAAATAGCGGCCACTCGCAGATTGCGTGACAGATTTTGCCCGTTCCCGTTATTTTTTTGGGATAAAAAGTAGCCTATGTCTTATTCCAGATTACAATCTATATTTATTCCAAATTTCATCCAAATCGGTTCCCTGGTTAGAGCGTGAAAGGCTGCACGCGATATTGGGCAGTACCTACTTGGACATTTTCTATTTTTTCTAAAGTAAAAGTAGCCTAAGTTACTCCTTATTACATCAGCTATCTGCCAGTGAAAGTCCCGTCAAAATCAGTCCAGCCTTTCCAGAGATTATCCGGAACAAACAAACAGATAGACAGACAGATAGACAAAAATTTTAAAAAATGCTTTTTTGGTATATGTAGGTACCTTATAAACATTCATATGCATGCAGTAAAAACCGGTTATTTTAATATTACAGACGCTTCAATTTTATTTATTTGTATAGATGAAATAAACATTTTTACCTCTTCCAACCAGCTGCAGGGGTTGTTTTTTTTTGAAATCATGAAAAACTTGTATAACAATATCGTATTTTGAGTGTCCGAACCAAAATTGAAAGAAATCAAGTCACGCATATAAGGTACCTACAGATTTTCCATATATGTATGTAAATGTTGACACCCGACCTTCCCCTTTTCGATAGGGTAGTTTTAAAAAATGTTAAGCGTTGTTATTACTATTTTTGTATTTTAAGAAGCCAAACTGAGTTTGAAGCAAATCACACCATGCATTATAATTTTTCCATACAAACGCCTTTTCGCACCCC
Source organism: Electrophaes corylata (assembly GCA_947095575.1). Taxonomy (NCBI): domain Eukaryota; kingdom Metazoa; phylum Arthropoda; class Insecta; order Lepidoptera; family Geometridae; genus Electrophaes; species Electrophaes corylata. The sequence goes on along the minus strand of OX352711.1, from coordinate 6,471,086 downwards.
TCATAAGGGTAGTTTATGAGTCCTTCCCAACGCGTGTTGGTAATGTACAACCATGGAAAACACGACCTGGGAATTGGTGACCATTGCTCTGATTGGTCGAACCAAAGCTTATGCTTCGTTAAGACGCAACTAAAGAGTCAAGATGTACCTTAGTAAAGGTAGATCATGCAGTTTTATTTCTGGCGCTTCGGCGGCTACTGCCGCAGCACGCTCGCTCGCCTCGCGCGTTTTTTTTATGTTCTAACCTAACCTAACCTATCCGAGTCGGATCCGCCCTAGAAAGCGAGTGCAAAAGACGCAACTAAAGAGTCAAGTTGTACTTTAGTATAAGTAGATCATGCAGTTTTAATTCTGGAACTTCGGCGGCTGCTGCCGCAGCACGCTCACTCCGCTCGCTCGCCTCGCGCGTTTTTTTTTATGTTCTAACCTAACCTAACCTATCCGAGTCGGATCCGCCCTAGAAAGCGAGTGCAAAAGACGCAACTAAAGAGTCAAGTTGTACCTTAGTATAGGTAGATCATGCAGTTTTAATTCTGGAACTTCGGCGGCTGCTGCCGCAACACGCTCGCTCCGCTCGCTCGCCTCGCGCGTTTTTTTTATGTTCTAACCTGACCTAACCTATCCGAGTCGGATCCGCCCTTGAAAGCGAGTGCAAAAGACGCAACTAAAGAGTCAAGTTGTACCTTAGTATAGGTAAATCATGCAGTTTTAATTCTGGCGCTTCGGCGGCTGCTCTCACAGCACGCTCGCTCCGCTCGCTCGCCTCGCGCGTTTTTTTTATGTTCTAACCTAACCTAACCTATCCGAGTCGGATCCGCCCTAGAAAGCTAGTGCAAAAGACGCAACTAAAGAGTAAAGTTGTACCTTAGTATAGGTAGATCATGCAGTTTTAAATCTGGCGCTTTGGCGGCTGCTGCCGCAGCACGCTCGCTCCGCTCGCTCGCCTCGCGCGTTTTTTTTATGTTCTAACCTAACCTAACCTATCCGAGTCGGATCCGCCCTAGAAAGCGAGTGCAAAGACGCAACTAAAGAGTCAGTTGTATCTTAGTATAGGTATATCATGGAGTTTTATTTCTGGCGCTTCGGCGGCTGCTGCCGCAGCACGCTCGCTCTGCTCGCTCGCCTCGCGCGTTTTTTTTTATGTTCTAACCTAACCTAACCTATCCGAGTCGGATCCGCCCTAGAAAGCGAGTGCAAAGACGCAACTAAAGAGCCAAGTTCTATCTTAGTATAGGTAGATCATGCAGTTTTATTTCTGGCGCTTCGGCGGCTGCTGCCGCAGCACGCTCGCTCTGCTCGCTCGCCTCGCGCGTTTTTTTATGTTCTAACCTAACCTAACCTATCCGAGTCGGATCCGCCCTAGAAAGCGAGTGCAAAGACGCAACTAAAGAGCCAAGTTCTATCTTAGTATAGGTAGATCATGCAGTTTTATTTCTGGCGCTTCGGCGGCTGCTGCCGCAGCACGCTCGCTCCGCTCGCTCGCTTCGCGCGTTTTTTTTATGTTCTAACCTAACCTAACCTATCCGAGTCGGATCCGCCCTAGAAAGCGAGTGCAAAGACGCAACTAAAGAGCCAAGTTGTATCTTAGTATAGGTAGATCATGCAGTTTTATTTCTGGCGCTTTGGCGGCTGCTGCTGCAGCACGCGCGCTCCGCTCGCTCGCCTCGCGCGTTTTTTTTTATGTTCTAACCTAACCTAACCTATCCGAGTCGGATCCACCCTAGAAAGCGAGTGCAAAGACGCAACTAAAGAGTCAGTTGTATCTTAGTATAGGTATATCATGGAGTTTTATTTCTGGCGCTTCGGCGGCTGCTGCCGCAGCACGCTCGCTCTGCTCGCTCGCCTCGCGCGTTTTTTTTTATGTTCTAACCTAACCTAACCTATCCGAGTCGGATCCGCCCTAGAAAGCGAGTGCAAAGACGCAACTAAAGAGCCAAGTTCTATCTTAGTATAGGTAGATCATGCAGTTTTATTTCTGGCGCTTCGGCGGCTGCTGCCGCAGCACGCTCGCTCTGCTCGCTCGCCTCGCGCGTTTTTTTTATGTTCTAACCTAACCTAACCTATCCGAGTCGGATCCGCCCTAGAAAGCGAGTGCAAAGACGCAACTAAAGAGCCAAGTTCTATCTTAGTATAGGTAGATCATGCAGTTTTATTTCTGGCGCTTCGGCGGCTGCTGCCGCAGCACGCTCGCTCCGCTCGCTCGCTTGGCGCGTTTTTTTTATGTTCTAACCTAACCTAACCTATCCGAGTCGGATCCGCCCTAGAAAGCGAGTGCAAAGACGCAACTAAAGAGCCAAGTTGTATCTTAGTATAGGTAGATCATGCAGTTTTATTTCTGGCGCTTTGGCGGCTGCTGCTGCAGCACGCGCGCTCCGCTCGCTCGCCTCGCGCGTCGCTCGCTCGCCTCGCGCGTTTTTTTTATGTTCTAACCTAACCTAACGTATCCGAGTCAGATCCGCCCTAGAAAGCGAGTGCAAACGGAGCATAGGTTTTGGCATCCAATCCTAAGCTTGTGTTTTCCAAAAGTGCAGAAAATTTGGTATGACCTAAAAAGCACAACCACGAAATACACGACCATGGAATTGGATGCAAGAATGTAAACCAATTCCTGGCTGTGTTTTCCATGGTTGTGTATTCCATGATTAAGTTTGAAGCTAGTCGCAATAATCAATATGATTTTTCCATGCAAACTTTGACGTCTCATCACACCCTGTATAAGGGCAATTAAAAAAAATCCATAACGCCTTTTAAAATAACATTTATCCTAAATTTCATTTCAATACGATCGCTAAACATGCATACAAACGTTTACACCCTTTTTCAACCCCTTGGGTGTAAATTTTCGTAAATAGTTTATTAGTAAACACCTAAACCTTTCAAAGAATGCCTAAGCCAAATGTTTATAAGTTGGCGTATTTATGAAATTAATATATTTCCTTTCAACCAGCTGTAGGGGTTGTTTTTTAAAATCATGAAAAACTTGCATAATAATAACGTATTTTAAGTGTCTGAACCAAGGTTGAAGTAAATTAAGCCGCACATACAATTTTATCCATATAAATGTTGACGCCCGACCTCCCCTTTTCATAAGGGTGGTCATGAAAAATTTTTAAACGTAGTAATTATTATATTTGTATTTAAAGAAGCCAAACTGAGTTTGAAGCAAATAGCACCACTCATTATGATTTTTCCATACAAACTTTGGCATCCCATCACACCCCTAATAAGGGTAATTAAGGTAAAAAACAATAATGCATTTTTGAAACCTTGACATTAGTAACATTATCCAAAGTTTCATTTCAATGTATGTGATCACTAAATACGATTCTGCATGCAAACGTTTACGCCCCTTTTCAACCCCCTAGAGTACGAATTTTCAAAAATTGTTTCTTAGTAAGCACTTAAGCTTTTTAAAGAGTGCCTACGCCAAATGTTTTTATGTTGGCATAAAAAATTGTTTCTTAGTAAGCACTTAAGCTTTTTAAAGAGTGCCTACGCCAAATGTTTTTATGTTGGCATAATTTTATTTTCTACGAAATTATTGGGGTAGAGGTAGCTGTAGGGGTTGTTTTTTAAAACCATGAAATACTCGTTTAGTAATATCGTATTTTAAGTGTCCGAACAAAGATTGAAGTAAATCAAGCCAAGCATACAGATTTTTCCATATAAATGTTGACACCTGACCATCCCTTTTCGTAAGGGTAGTTTCGAAAAATTTTGAATGTAGTCATTATTATTTTTGTATTTTGAGAAGCCAAACTGAGTTTGAAGCAAATCGCAATACGCATTACGATTTTTCCATACAAACTTTAACACCCTATCGCACCCCTTATGAGGGTTGTTTAAAAAAAAACAATGTTGCATTTTATAAACCTTGCCATAAGTAACATTTATCCAAAGTTTCATTTCAATACGACCACTAAATACGATTTTGCATACAAACGTTTACACCCCTTTTCAACCCCTTAGGGTGCGAATTTTCAAAAATCATTTCTTAGTAAGCACTCAAGCTTTATAAAGATTGCTTAGTACACCAAATGTTTTTAAGTTGGCATAATTTTATTTTGTATGAAATTATTGGGGTAGGGGTAGCTGTAGGGGTTGTTTTTTAAAACCATGAAATACTTGTATAGTAATATCGTATTTTAAGTGTCCGAACAAAGATTGAAGTAAATCAAGCCAAGCATACAGATTTTTCCATATAAATGTTGACACCCGACCATCCCCTTTCGGAAGGGTAGTTTTGAAAAATTTTGAATGTAGTCATTAATATTTTTGTATTTTAAGAAGCCAAACTGAGTTTGAAGCAAATCGCAACACGCATTACGATTTTTTCATACAAACTTTAACACCCCATCGCACCCCTTATAAGGGTTGTTTAAAAAAAAACAATGATGCATTTTATTAGCCTTGCCATAAGTAACATTTATCCAAAGTTTCATTTCAATACGACCACTGAATACGATTTTGCATACAAACGTTTTCACCCCTTTTCAACCCCTTAGGGTGCGAATTTTCAAAAATCGGTTCTTAGTGAGCGTCTACACCCTCTAATGAATCCTTGTGCCAAATTTCAGACTTCTAAGCCTTGTAGTTTCGGAGGAATCGTGATGAGTCAGTGAGTGAATGGACTTCTCTTTTATATAATAGATAATAATATGTACTTACGCATAATTAATATATGGTTTTTTTTAAAGTATCGAGATCTCCCTTAGAAATCTCTTCAGATAAAAAACAAGATTAATTCTCTTTAGATAAAAGAAAAGATTGAATAAATATATTTTCTTTCTATATATTTTCTTTCTTTCAAGATTAGAATTTTATCCAAGTTACTAACGTGGGTAAACAGTAACAGGTGCCTATTATGCCTAATTATGCCGCCAAGTAGCGATGCTGCGTTTTGGGTTTGAGTAGTATGGATTCCGGTGCAAAATGGCAAAGCACATCAAAGTATAGGCTAGGTACTCATAAAATATTCAATAACCTAGGTGCAAATTCATATTTTCTTATACAATAAGCGCCTCGCCTTGACCGGTAAATTGGCTGCCCATCTACCAGGATACCACGGTGCAAGTCAATCTTTCCATTAGATCATGACTGTGAAGCACGCCGGAACAATCAGATGACTTCACTGAGTTCCAAAGCATAATTGAAATGAGTACCTATGATCCATCTACCTGTCAGCAAAAGGAATTGACGTGAACGAGAAGTAGGTACAAGTTCTTATCCATTTATACCTGTAGAAGTATACCAGCTGGACATAATATAGATAGACTAGTAAAACGCACGCAACTTCGTCTTATTTTCATACAAACTTCAACCCCCACTGTACCGGTTTAGGGGTTGAATTTCAGGAATTCCTTTCTTGTTACACCTATACGCACCAAGACAAATATACCCAATGTCAAGTCTCTACGACCAGTGGTTTAGGCCAAAGAATATGGACTAAAAGCTATTATGTCAGTCAATCAGGACAAATATTCTTATAATTGGTATAAATAGATTATTCACACCACAAAGAAACAAAGCACAGAACATATATACACAATTTGGTTAAACGATGAGCAACCTTGTCGCTGAAAGCGATCTAGATATGCTTTATTTCAATTACATAAAGTTATTTATATATTGACTAGTGGAAACACGTCTGATGTCTGTGTGATGCTATTTTCATATACATTTCAGCCCCCACTGTATTTCTTTTGGGGTTGAATTTCAGAATGTCTTTTCTTTGTTCACCCCTCCGCGCCAAAGCAAAAATACCCTTTTCATTTCAGGACTCTACGAACACTGGTTTAGGCTGTTGTCTTAATGTCAGGACAAAGCCGGGACAAATTTTCTTCCTTTTACCTACATGCTTCAATTTTCAGTAACCCATCTGTCAATTTGTATACCTACACACTGCGTGACCTAAGATCGTCATCAATTACGTTCTTGATAATTAAAAGTGCCTAATCATAATAAAACCATCTTACGATGTAGATCATGTATCTATTTGTAAAGAATTCAACAGATAATTGTTGTAAAAAAATATTCTTAGATAGCGTCACGCGTATGTGTAGGTATTGTGTATATGATTCATCATTCACATACCTACTTGTATCTAGTAGGTGAAGTATGTAATAAATAAAAATATACTTGAATAGCAGAGGTACATAATATAAAGTACCACGTTATAGCTGAATGTAGATAATGATTTATAGGATCTTGTAGTAAGTTAAGTAGTAGTAATTAGAATGGACTAAGTAGTTTTATCTATTCTATATTAATTATAAGAATCCTTGTCATGACTGATTGACTGACTGACTGGAATATAGACTACGCACAGCCTAAACCACTGATCGTAGAAACTTTAACTTTTCGGAGTATATTCGTCTTGGTTCGTAGAGGTGTACTAAGAAAGGAATTCCCGAAATCCAAACCCTAAACGTGTACAGCGAGGATTGAAATTTGTATGAAAATTGCTTCACGCGGGCGAATACACGCGCGTTTCGCTAGTTTTTTTATAAGAAAACGCGATGGTTCAGTCAGCTTTAAAAAGTGATGGTTACCACTTAACATCAGGTGGGCCATATGTTATGCCATTGCTAAAAAAAATCAATTCACTGCAATATAAACAGAGTAACTTGAGACAAAATCTTTGCAAACGTAGCAATTGGTGTTTAGACCACTTTAGATAGTATCTACCCATCCGGCGATTCAGTAGGTTGTGCAACAGATATCTCTACTAGCTGCTTTCTTATTGTTTCGTCTTAATTACGTAGGATGTGACTTCTGTTACTGAATTTGGTTCAATGGCATGTAGTTTGGTTCCAAGGTCTGATCTAGTCTGCTACAGCCAGCAGGTCTACTCTTAGAAACGATAAACGAAGTTTCATATGTCGTTTGAGTTACACTGCGTGGCAGTTTGGGCAGTGACAACTTGACTTTTGACGGCTATCGAGTTGCCCCGCAGTACATTACAAAACGACAATACGAAACTTCATTTATCGTTTCTAAGAGTAGACCAAACTTACATAAAGTATGTAAAAACACTATGCCTGAATAGCTACTTTACTTTCTGTGCCTTCTTATCAAAACAAGGTGTTATTATGTAGGTATTTAAAAAAATACGTATATAAGTATTGTATCATCCATCTGGTTCCCATAGTACAAGCTATGCTTAGTTTGGTGCTAGATGATGCTGTGCAAAAATGTCCACAAATATTAGTTTGAGGTCCTGTTTTATCAATTGTTTCTATCTTACCAATTTAGTGCATATAAATCAAAGTCAAAGTCAAGTCAAAGTCAAAAAGCATTTATTCAGTAGGTAATATCCGCAGAGATAATCTTGAAACTTCTTAAATCTAGGTGAATCTATGTGCCAGTTTCTCGCGACCACGCCTAGAAGAACCGGCAAGAAACTTACAGCTTGATTCTAACCGTTTTTTTTAATGATCCTTTTATAAAATAATAATAATGTAAATAATTAAGCTCCAATGTGGTGCCAATCAATATTGTGTATCACAAATCAATATTGTGAGTAAATTTACATCAAATCATGATATTAATTCGATGGTTGTTTGTTAAGGGGCCGGTTTCTGTCAAGTCAATGTTTCCACTAACTAACTAGTGGGTCTGTGAAAAATGTAGACCTCACTTATTTATGTAACCTTTTGAGCAAAATAGAGGTACAAGTTTAAGCGATTTCTTGCGTTCTCTTGGTCCTGAAAATCGAACCTGGTGTTTACGGATTTGCTTCGTGAAGACAAAGAGGATTACCTATGTAGTCTGATTCGTATAGGTATAAATTTTCCGTAAAAATAAAAAATTTAAAGCTGCAGACGGCTTTTCCGTTTTCCCCCTCCAGTACTCCGGGTGCTTTTTTTTATAAAATCGTGTGTAGGTAGGTAGAATGAAGTTCTTATTGTGCTTCTCAAATTTGAAATCCGTTGATATATAACGCTACAATAAACTTCCCCACTTTTCCTCCCAATTTGCTCAGACGAATAAAAACATTTTTGCCAATCTCAAAACGAAGAAACGCTCGCTTGGTCAAAAATATGTATTGACGTACTATAAAAATAAATTTGTCATTTTTGCCGTTAGTGTATTGTACCACCATATAAGTTACACTGCGCGGCCGCGTGGTAACCAAGTAACACTCCGCAATTGAGTTACTGATACACTGTATTTTATTTACATATGTCAACACGATACGCTTACGCCACAGTTATTAAATTTGTTCGTGCTCCGATAAATATTTATTCTAATCATAGGAACAATGCGGTTAGATTGATGGATGTTTTTATTTAATTTAAATACAAATTGCAAATTATTTATGATAGGTTTTTTGACGATAAACTGAATAATAACACCAACAGTTTTAATTGTCGGTCAAAGAACTTCACAACCGTTTGGGTCTACAAATTACTGGTCATCATTTTGATTGAACCATCGGCCATTAAAAATATTAAAATATATTTATAAGGAAAATTAGGAAGCACGACGATTATTATTATTATTATCTTAATAATAATGCCTTTAGTGTTCCTTGCAGGGCAAAGGCCTCCTCCTTTTTTTTGTAAATAAATATTTAATTGGTAGAATACATTATAATTATAAATTAGTATTAGTCGAAACTTTCTATATATATTTGATATATTTATGAATTCAAGTTTTTTTGTTGACTTGTGTAATAGCGTTTATCTCGTACGGGGATGAATTTCAGGAGTTTCATAGTTCCTCAAGTAAGTACACAAATATATCCTGATAAATTCCAAGTCTCTAGGCCAAGCAGTTTTAAACAATATTTAGGTATGCATTATCGATATGCCAGTCAGTAGTCAGAACAATTATTCTTATTATACATAAAATATGTTGCAACAATATAAATGGCTGCAACATATAGTGTAGCCATTTATACAAGTACTAGCTAAAAACGCGCAACTTTGCCCGCGTAAATTTATTTTCATACAAACTTCAACATCTGTATCCGTTTAGGTTTTGAATTTTAAAAATTCCTTTCTTAGTACACCCTACGCATAAATATCAGTATACCCTAAAAATTTCAAGCGTCTACTACCAGGCTGGGCTTTGTCTATATATATTCAGTCAGCCAGGACAAAGATTTTTTTAATTGATATAGATAAGTATATACGAGCACTTTGACTTTGGATAATAACTTGTATTAAAATTTGCATAAAACGTTAAGCCCATGCACCCAACCGTAAAATTATGACATCACTGAAATTTAAAAGAAGTTATAAACAAATTTAAGGTTCTAAAATGTAAGTTTAAAATATAACAAGTCGTGTTACTTAGGTATATATACTATCTGTTTTATACTTATACTTATCAGGGGTAACATTTTACTTAATAAAGAAACGCGCGCGCCTGCGTCGGTGTGAAGTTACATACAAATTTCAATTTGGTTGAATTTCAGAAATTCCTTTCTTAGTACACCTCTATAGACCAAGACAAATTTACCCTGAAATACCTGAATAAATCTCAAGAGAATAAATCCAAATTTTACAAGAACAAAACACGTTTCTGTTATTTTATGTTTTTTTTATTCTACTGCTGGTCGAACAAGCATATGGCCCACCTGATGTTAATTAGTAACCATCACCATCAAAGCGTTGCCTTGTAGGTTACGTACGGTAGGTACCTACGTGCCCTTCGACGCACTAGCATACGTCTACCAACCTGAGGCATACTGTTGTTAAGCCTCATGTGCCTGTAGTAGGTACATATCATTGCTTATGATTGTTTTTATGCTGGAAAAAAAAAACAGTGAGGAGCGTGTCCGAGTCATCACATACCACGTAGGTACAAGAATACCTACCACATAAAACAAAACATCCTCATTATGAACGTGTAGTCTGATACAGATCTGTGTAATTATGTTTTTGGATTACATTTAAGCAGAGTTCATTGACGTAGACCACTTCAAAGGTTTAGTTTTTTAACTTGTTCTTAAAATGCCGATAGCTACTAACTGATCCAATATTATAGTAATATCAGTTAAGAGAAACTGGCGACTGTTCAGAAAAAAAACTACAAAGAAACAGAAATAGCCTCACGCTTTAATAGGCACGGTAATATCGCTTCAGATTTCTAAGTACGGTACCACTTCAAAAATTTTGAGAAAGTCTAAGAGGTAGTCAGAGGTTTGTCCGAATATTAGGAGTAGGCGAGATACCATAATATGTGAAGCCGTGGGTGTGGCTTAGCAGCACAAAAACAAATAATAGTATATATTTAAAATATTAAAAGATATTTCACACAACACAAGCTCCAAACTAGGCAAGTCTTGTAATATGGGAACCAGAAAATTTATAACTAATCTCTTATACTTTTTTTATAAATACATACTTAGAATAAAATATAGCACTTAGACATAGAACAAACATAGTTCATCCAACAAATGTTGGTTCTCGGTGGGGATCGGACTCAGAATTTTCAGAACAGAAAGCTACTTCCAACTGAACTGTGGACCTGTAAATTGTATTTAGATAAAAAAGTTCTGTGTGATTTGTCCACATTAACTTATATTAGTTTAACTTATATAGAGTATACTTTAATTGTACCCATAGTTTTACTTAAAAAAGATCGGTGGTAAAAAAACAATGTTAACCGTCAACAACTAATAATAATAAAATTGCTGGACAATCCACACAGCATCATCTAGCCCCAAGCTAAGCAGAGCTTATGTTATGGGTACTAGATGACTGATATACTTAATACAATACATTACAAACATAGATATTTTTTTTATCATGCATAGAAATACCCAAAACACCCGGAATAAATATTGGCAGATCGTACAAACATTTATCCCAAGGCAGGAATCGAACCTACACCTGCGCCACAGACGCGCCACATCAGTCGTCAGTGATCGTAAATAATAATATACAACAGTAAATGTGTGACAGTTGCTTCTCAGCATATAATATGACAGCAAATCATCGAAGAATGTTTTTGTATCGCTCGGCGTTATAATGAATGATGATCTCTGCCTTGTAATAAGTAGGTGTAGGTAGAGGTTGGAACTACCACGCCTTTGATATTGTCTGAACTGTACTGTTAGCTCGTTACATTACATTTATCATTACAGGAACGTGAGTTATGTAGTTCACGTAAAGCTATTTTTATACAAACTGATTCCTTATTCTGTAAAAAAAAGAGGTTTATTGTATAGTAAAAGTCAAAGTAGTGTCTTCTCTTGGTTATAATTGTAACTTTTGTACGTTTTGTAAACTTTTTTTTTTTTTTTTTTTTATAATTTGAAAACCAACTTCGTCTTATTATATACAAATTAGGAGTCCTAGTTCATTGACATTTTGTTACTAACCTAGTTTATGGTGTTATAATTTCGTAACTGTTTATGTTTACTATGTAAATATACCTACTTGTGGAGTGTAAATTGCTAAGTAAATGCCCACTTTAACTTTAAACGGTTAAAAAAGTTATTTACTTACAGGATTATAAGCATTGTTCGAGTCTATGTACGAGTTTGTGCGATAAAAAAGACAGAAACAAATCATTTTAGGCACCAAAAATAAAATATATTTTATATAGGTACGCAGTTATTTTGAACTTTTACGGTTTCTTATTCGCCTCTTCTGTCAACTTTTGACATTTATGGGACAAAGAGGTTCTATTTTAATTTGGGGCTACCACGGCCAACTTATGGCCATTTTATTAAATACTTACTAGCGGCCCGTCCCGGCTTCGCACGGGTTTTAGTAAGGATCTCAATTTCTGTAAATCTCAATGTCACCCGGGGATAGTGTAGCTTCCCAACAGTGAAAGAATTTTTCAAATCGGTCCAGTAGTTTCGGAGCCTATTCAATGCAAACAAACAAACAAACAAACAATCAAATCGTTCATTTTATAATAATGCTAGTATTAGTATAGAAGTACGTCCTTTAGATACACTATCAGCATGAGTGCTTTTGGCAATACTGCCAACTAGTTTCAAGTTCAATGCCAAGAATTTGCTTTTGGTATTGAAAGACCACTTTCCACATGTATACACGTGACAATAAAATTCAGGTTACCTGTTTGGCACGAGCTAAGTAGATTATCTTAATTCTCTATTGTTTGTGGTTTAAGGTCGAGATTCATTCCAGTTATGGTTGCTTGAGATTCTGCACAGATACATTATCTAGATGAGTAAAGGTTTGTTGTGTTTTACTTAAAAGTTTAATTACCCAACTATGACTTTATCTTAGCCTTTCGCAGTAAGACATGTCTAAAATTCAATATTGGTAGTTATGCTTTCATTTGAGTTATCTATTTTATTCATGGATTCTAATTATTTTATTTGAAGTTACAGACACATGACGCTTAACACCTGCATGCCTCAGGTTGTCAGGGATCATCTTGAAACGTCTTAAATCTAGGTGAATCTAAGCGCCAGTTCCTCGCGACCAAGCCTAGAAGAACCGGCAAGAAACTTACGGCTTGGTTCCTACCGTTTTTTTGTATGATCCTTTTACAAAGTAATAATAATGTAAATAATGAAACTCCAGTGTGGTGCCAATCTAACTTAATAAGGTGATTGCAAGACAGAAAACATGTTAAGGTAATCATACCAAAATCTTAATATACAACAACCAGTTCAAAAGACAGCACACGCTACGCTTCAACTAAGAGTAATGCATTCAAATAAGAGAATAGTAGGTACAGACATTGCAAAAAATATCCTAGCTGCCGATGGGGTTGGTGGACGCAGAGCAGTGCATTGTAAGGTACGATTTTATTGACCTGCAAGGTAATTTAATTTAAAAAAGCTTAAATGTACAGGATATATTTATGTACCGGTACCCTGTATATATTCTCGGCGTAACGTTGGAATAGTTACACCGTGTCTTTTGTATTTTTGAATGAGATTGTAAGAGAAAAAATACTATTGCCTATTTTGATGTTTTCTCAAGTTTTGACATTTCTATTCTAATATAATCTCTTGTGACATTTAATCAACCTTACTGTATGTTATTGCATGCTACTTAAAGTTGAGTATGGTAGAACATAAGATTATTAAAACCCTGACATCTATTTTCCCACCCATATTCGCAATAAAAATTATGATTATGTTTTCGTTTGTTGAAACAACCGTTTGGCCCTACTACTAGTAGATTAGGCACTACATCACGCAAACATTAGCAGACAAATTCAATGCAAGTTAAAAATAAAACCGTATAAAATAATTAAAGAATAAATACGCAGGTTCCTTGACCACCCAGTCCATGAGATTTATCATAGGTAAGTAACTACATTGCTTTTATTTTAAGCCCCAAGTCGTCTCAAGGACCGTAGTAATTCAAAATTGAACTGGTTTACAAGTACTCTAGTCGTGTTCAATAATATTAGTATTTTGTGCGTGTGGGATGCACGCACATTATTTCACAAAGGGACGTACTTACTGAAACTGGATGGTTCGATAAAACCGTTGGTAGAAAGTGCAAAATTAACTTTATCAATATCAAGATTTATATTAACAATATCAAGATTTTAGGCTCGTGGTGTCAATGATTTTCGGTCAATAATAAATTTATTATTTTATTTTTAAATTATATTCAGTAAATTCAGTATCATTTTCACTCAGTAACAAAACAGTTTAGTTAGTCATTTATATTCAGAAAATATTGTAAAACCAGCTTTTTAATAAAAGAAGGTATAACTAAGGTATTAAATTTATTAATTTCTGGTAAATAATGTATTGTACGTACGATTCTAACTTTTACAAATTTACCCCTTTTTAAAGCATCCTTAGTACGCCCAAATTCTTATCCTTTATTTGCCAATAGGTTCCAGTCAGGAATAAATAGGACAAAAAGCATCTCGTAATACGTGTTGCAGCTTTTGCACCTGGCCTGGCTAGAATATGTTAATGAAGCTGTAAGATAAAGTCTGGATTTTAATATAGACGTAAGAAAATATGCTGGTAATAAATAATCTCTAGAAAACATTTTTTCTCACAAGTATCAATCTACTTAAGTAATCTAGCGATGTTATGTACCTTATATTGTAATAAATGGCTATGTAGTTTAATGTTTTCATCTTAAAAATTATGTTATTCACAGAATAGGACGTTTTGATAAGTTATATGTGTTTCCACCCTACCAGCTTTTTTAAAGTAGTAACTTACTGTATCTGGTATTTGCTACCAGATAACCCACTTAATGTTAAGCAGAAACCATTACCTATAAAAAAGCATTTCCGTGTAAGTCACACACATTAGAAACGCACACTACGATTTACGGGTAGTGTGTCCATCAACCAGGTGTTAAACCTCATGTGCCTGTAATTTCACCGGCACTCACACCGTACTAACCGAAACACAGCAACACTGGTTGGCGCCAGATAAAGACATGGTATTTTATTCAGTATAAGTCATCTTTTTAACACTACTTACTATCTATTCCATAAAAAAAAATTGTCCTGATTGACTGACATACTAACTGACTGATATAAGGCAACGGACAGCCTAAACCATGCAGTAGTTGTAGAGATTTGAAATTTTTAGGGTATATTTGTCTAGGTTGTGTGCAAAGAAAGGAGTTTTCAATCCCTCAAGGAGTACAGCGGAAGTTGAACTTTGTATAAAAAAGCTACACGTGAACGAAGTCGTGCGTTTTGCTAGTACTACTCGTATATAGTCACTGTACATACTGGTACAGTAAGTACTCCCGTTTTGCATTGTTACGTAAAGGCGTTAAGATTTGCATCACAAATCGCCATAGAGCTGATATGAACGATAGCACGTAGGCGACACGGGTGCCAATGAAGAGCACCCATCACACGTACATCGCATACTATACTAATTGATAGAACATACAAAAACCCAAAAAACAGATAAAAAAAACTAAAACAAAAAAAAACAAAAAAAAACTAAAACATACTAAAACAAACTAAAACAAAAAAAAAAAACTAAAACACTAAATAAAAATACTAAAACATATAAAGTCTCGTATATTCGTATTTTCGTACACCTACCAACATAGACATCGAAAGTTACCCCCATTTAGTATAAAAATAAAATAAAAACACCTTTCTCACATGTAGTTACGCTTAAACTAATGGGTTTTACAAAACTAGCATAAAGAAAACAAACTTATAATATAAGCACGTGTAATTTTGCCATCATCATTTTATTTTGGCGTTGACTGTCCCTAGGTGGGTCCCAGTCTCACTATCGATCGGATTAACATGAGCCGAGCACATTCGTGTCCGTATCGGATCTTTGCGAATGCGAACACGACTTGATCCGCTCCTGCGATTCTTCTCGTGTACGAGATAGGAGATAAACTACACGTCATTAGTAGAGTGTAAGGTGTTGTGGAAGTTTTATGTGCTCGCTCATGCTCACAGAGTTACAGGTTCTCAACTTGAACCCGTAATTGCAAAGAATCTGTTTTTTTATAATTTGTTAATTTTTATAGTGCTTACCTACACTTAAAGAAATCACAAAGATTTAGGTATATGTATAATATAAAATCTACATGTTTTTTGTTAATACGAGTTACTGATGGAACAAGTAAATGGCCCACCTGGTGATAAATGGTTACCATTCTGTACCAAAGCATTGCCCTGCAGGCCCTACGATGCATTACTTACGGCCCCACCTGATGGTAAGTGGTTACCATTCTATAACAAAGCATTGCCTCTTTCAAATGTCACGTTTGTTACCCGTTGCGCTACGATGCACTGCTCTGTATCCATCAACCTGATACACACAGGTGTTAGGTAAGCCTCTTGTGCCTGTAATTTCACCGGTACCCACACTCTTTAAACAAGAATATAGTAAGTTTGGCAGTAGAAATAGCCATGGTGGTACTTATTACTTTGCCAGACGAGCATTATGAGCTCTACTGCAACTAAAAAATATTGTATTAAGATTATTTCATTCTTAACTTGAAATGAAGATCTATTGTCATCAATCACACAAATGTTTGTCCTCACCGGTACCCAACCCACAACCTACAGCGCAAAATACAGCTACTAGTACCTATTCTAGGCTTGGTCGCGAGGAACTGGCGCTTAGATTCACCTAGATTTAAGACGTTTCAAGATGATCCCTGCGGATATTACTGAATAAATGCTTTTTGACTTTGACTTTGACTTTGACATTAAGCTGTGAGATTATTTAAACTGAAATAAAAAAAAGAAATACGTTCTAACTCTAATCAATAAAAGCTGCTTTTTGAAAATAACGGACCTGGGCTGTGTTCTTTCTACCCATCGGCTGTCTAAACAGGAGCCTGACACTGAATAAAATGCTAAATAGCGGAACCCTCAAGTCCTTAACAAAGCCTTGAATCACGAACTGCATAATTAACTTCGTTTACATGGAGAGTTTTGCCTCCGAGTTGGTATCGATTGTGCTTTTACTTGCAAACCGTGCAATAATTTATTAACTAGACTAAACTGGATCTTAAAAGATCTCTGGGTTAAAAGATATTTTTTTATATATATGTATTTGTATCCAAAATATATCCCTGTAAAATATCTAATGGTTATTCTAAAAGTAATTTAAATAATTAATCTACGAGTTATTCAATTTACGTAAGTAAATAATATATTTTAACAGAACTTATTGCAAAGCACTTTTTCTCTATACAAAAAACTTCAACGCGCTCATTTTCGAGTTGAGTTAGTTCACGAAATAAATCAATTGGTGGGTATGCGTTTTCTAGAAAAGATTTTATTAAAATAATATGTAAAAAATCCTTACCTTAAAAATTTTTCAGCACCAATTATTTTTCAGTTTTAAAATCAGGAGTTTGTAGCACTTTTCACGAGTTATGTATTTTTGGTACAAAATTACAGGTTGAATGTATAAAACTACAATTGGCTTTTAGTAAAAACTATTCAATCTTTAAAAAATAAAACATTTCAAAAAGAGAACATTCCCGCGGGCGCGTTCGTTCGAAAATGGCGGGCGGTTTTTCTTAGGGGCTGTTGGGTGATGCGTCCTTGCGTTGCGGACAAGGTCTTGGCGATCGCTGAACGCGGCTGGCTCATTCGCCTTTATACCTAGTCATCGAAACATAACGTTTATCACAGAGCCTTACAGCCACAGGTTAACGTAACATAGTACCTACAGCTATAAATAAATATTTCGTCCTGACTGCCTGGGCAATTATTATAGGTCGGCTTTCTGGTTTTTCTGAATCTTTTAAATAATGTAGGTATAGTTTAAATTTAAAAGCGAAAGAAAATTATATTATGCTGGTAAGGTTTTTATTGTAAAAGGCACAAGAAAAGTACTTAATGACTAGCCATCGTAAAATAATTTAAAACAAATTGATTGCTTAAAAAAAAATCCATAGCAGGCTACCAAAATGAGCTGTCGGATTTAAAATGATCGAGGTGGATTCAAAAAATGCTATCATTCAAATTTCTAGATTAGTTTTCAAAGTTTAATCTACTTCAAATATGTCAGGTTTGATTTTGAAATGAAATGAAATATTTTTTTTTTTGTCCTACTAACTTGAAAACTATACCTATAGGTTTTTATGTACCCACTTCGGATATTACAATTAAGTATTGTATCTCATATACTAATTAGAATAGACAATAGCAATGTAATTAGTACTAAATATATTGTAAACGGTAAATATGGGTAAACTAGAACAAACATAACCTTTAAACATAAAACTTTTTGTATGTGTATACATGCGTCTAAATATTACTCGTAGTCACTATTACAAATCCAGCTAGTCTACTCATGAACGCAAACGAAGCCGTGTGCGATTCCACTAGTGTTTTTTTAAATTTCTAATCATTTTCTATGATAACATAGCTCTAGACTCTAAAGTACCTATCAAGTACTATCTTACCTGAAATAATACAATAGTTCCTCAGTTTTACCTGATAAAGTTTTTAAGTACCTTAGGTACGTAGAAAAACATCTTCAGCATTTGATGAAAACAAACATGAGAATAGGTAAGTACCTATATACCTTAAAATAAATAATTACGTAGTTCCCCTTATTTAGAACTTGACTCTTTTATTTTTGCACCATTTAGAACTACTACTTTTTTTATTTTTATTCATACAAAAATTGCAAAAGATAGCTAAAACAAAGATAATGTTGCCAGATTAACAAAATGTATTAAAATAATATTGTTTTCTATATTACAACATAGGACGCCAATGGGAGACCTGTCCAGCAGTGCACTTCTACAGGATGTTGATGATGATTATATTATGTATGCTCTGTTTTTAGTAGTGGCAGAGCCCTTAGTGAAGGGTCCATCCGAGGAAGTACTACCACCATGCCTGTTACTGCCGCCAAGCAGCTTGCTGTGTTCTGATTTGAAAAGTGTGGGTGTCGGTGAAATTACAGGCACATTAGGCTTAACACCTTATGCCTCAAATTGATGAACGCAGAGTAGTGCATCGTAGAACACGTTTTTAATGAGCGTGGCCCACAAGGCAATGCTTTGTTATAGGTGGTGATTACCGCTTAATATCAGGTGGGCGATCTGTTTCGTTTAAAGGGTTGTTCACTAGTAATATCTCTTCTATTTTTAGAGTTGACTATGATAATGAAATACCTGGGTAATATGTATGCCATCGATGTTTCTCTCGACGAATCTGCAAGAGAGATGTGGAGGATTGTAATGTGAGATACTGACCCGACATGACGACCACGACTACTCTGTCAAAAGTAATACAGCCAAGAAAAGAGGGCAATAGTAGTAGAGTTGTGAAGGGCTCGACCGGTGAAACCACCCTGTGTCTATTTCTGCAACCAAGCAGCTTGCTGTGTTTTTGTTTGAAGTTTGAAGTGTGTGGGTCCCAATTAAATTACAGACACATGAGGCTTACCACCTGTATGCCTCAGATTGATGGACGCCAGAGCAGTGCATTGTAGGGCACATTCCTAACGAGCGTAACTTACGAGGCATTACTGTTATAAACGATGGTAACCACTTAACATTAGGTGGGTTATCTGCTTGTTCCATTAGCAAGTTGTATAAAAAAATGAGGGCCTCAATGTTCAATTCAATGGTAAAGTGTTTTTGAATAAGGAGATAAAAACGCGTACGAAGGATCGTGTTTATGCCGCTTACCGTTATTCCCGTATTTTGGTCACCAAAAAAGTACACTTAAATCACACAAGTAATATAATTGGCTTAATTTTTCAAATTCTACGTTATTTATTACTCTATCATCAACTGCTTTGATATGGTGCGTTGCAGCTCCCGGCTCTTTTTATGGCACATTATCATTAAGTCGAGAGGCAAATAATGAAGCTATACATCTGCACATTTTGATTTTAGCAAAATTAATTTGAGTATCAATAATAACAAACTCTAGATATTGTTTGCAATGATCAGCAGATAGGAGTAGCTCAACTGTTTCTTTAGTATTCTGTAACAGCAGTCACAGCTCAGTTCGTAGTAGCCCTGCCTTCTGCGCTGTAGGTGGTGGGTTCGATCCCCACCGAGAACAAACATTTAAGTGACGAACATAGATGTTTGTTCTTGTGTCTGGGTGTTATATGTACTTATTCAAAGTATTTTACAAAAGTTTACAAAAAAAAGGTATAGATAATGTATTCTATCAGCTATCTGGTTCCCATAGTACCTACAAGCTTTGCTTGGTTTGGGGCTACAAGGTGTTTTGTAAATGTGTGTCAATGTTTATTTATAAATACTTGTATCTATTACTTAGTTGTAATTTTCTAGAGGTTAATAAATAGCATAAAAAAACTATAGGTATTGCACACAACTTGTTTGAAATAACTTTTTTATCTCAGTACCCCATTTTTGCATTTTTTTTAGTACATAGCCTAAGCATATACCTTAGTATATTCGTAAGTAAAAAAACAAATCGCAGCCATACATGCACGATAATGCGGACGCAAGTTGAACGCAGCGCGTTCCGTTTGCGTTATTTGTACGTCAGTAAAATTCGTAACGTACATACGAACGTAATAATAAAACGTCGTTCATCTCCTATAACGCTCCCTGTGGTTTGTAATTCAAGCTGACAAATCGAGTTAGTAAAAACCAACTTATCACGTCATTGCTGTGGGTACAGCAATTTAGAATCTCTTTCTGAAAAATTTGAATAAGCGTCAGTATTTATTTTAATGTAATTATTAGAGTAGTACTTCGTAGGGCACGTACCAAACGGGCGTGTCCAACAAGGCGATCTCTATTATAGGTGATAGTTACCACTTTTTTTTTATACAATTTGCTGATGGAACAAGCATAAGGCCCACCTAATGTTAAGTGGTTACCATCGCCTATAACAAAGCATTGCTTTGTAGGTCACGTTAGTTACGATTAATTGTCTTAACATCATTATGTGCCATATGCTTGTTCCACCAGCAGCAGCAGTGCTAATGAGTTCGTGAGTACAGTGTTTGACACTATTTTAGACACTGTGTGTGTGCTAGCCTATCAGCTTGAAAGCTCTACGCTTCATCGAATCTAAGGAGAGTGGAGGGGAGAAAAGGGGGATAGTTTTCTATAGTATACAACTTTTTATTTTTTCAGAGAATTTATACAAACCCTACGCATTCCTCTTTGTCTTTACGAAGCGAACACCTAAGTTGTCTTTCTAGGACCAAGAAAGCGCGAGTTATCGCTAAAACTTGTACCCCTACTTTGCTTAAAAGTCTACATAGGTAAGCGTTCTCACAGAACCACTAGCTATAAATGCTATAGGTAACACTAACCTAGCACAGCCTTGGATTTGTAGTGGTCTTCATCACCTCCCGTGGATGTTGTATGAGGTGACTGGGGGAACGCTCAAGGGCATTGCAGCAACTCTTGTGAACTTAAAACCAGTACTATGGTCACCGATCCTACCAAGCGCGGGAGAGGTTTACGTCCTTGAACTTAGTGACGCTTCTAATGATCATAATCCTCAGAGCGGTATTTTACTCAGCAGAAAAAATTATAAGTACCTACTTACCATAAAAAGTACTACAGTGATAAAAACCACGGTTGAAAGACAGTTCATCGTAAAACATAATGCCCATCTCCTAAAGGAGTTCACTAACGAGTTACAACGAAAATTCAGATCCCGTATAATGGTTGATAATTAGGGATTGTGTGCCTGAAATTATTTAGTTATAACTGCAAATATTCCCGTGGTAATGTTGACATAATTATGAGATGCAGAATAATAGCTATATTACAGTTAATATCACAAGTGTTTTCATTTTTGTAAATGAAAGTTGGTAACTTTTGGTTATTTGTAAACTATGATTGCGCTGTAAAAACTCTATAGTAGAAATTTTAGTTACAAAAATTTGTAATTCTTCTATGGTAATCCCCTTATGATACTGGCTGTACGTAGTATATTATATGTGCATGGTAAGTACACTTTATGGTAAGTACTTGTTGTCTCCTATATTTTGTAAAAGATGGAAATCGTTTATTTTATGACATATTTTTCTTGACTTTTGACTTCAACGATGCACAACTCTGCGTCCATCAACCTCAAACCGGAACACAGCAAGCTGCTTGGCGGCAGAAATAGGCATGGTGGTAGTACTGCCCCGGACGAGCCCTTCACAAAGAGCTCTACTACTACTAAACCTAATAATAACAAATAATAAGGTGCTAGCACCTTTAGAAAATTGTCTACTCAAAGCTATCATAAGTATAAAAAACCTTGTTATTTGTTCTAAGTTCATTTAGTGACATACCTAAGTATATTAGGTAGGTACGGTTTTTGAAACGCCTTTTAGGCTGATACCTACCTATAAGATGTAGCTGCAATCTCAGTGGTACGGAAACATACGTTAACCCATTTCCCTCATTTTTACCGTTGGTTGTATATAATGCATACAGAAAGGTACTTAGGTAGGTACGGTAGTTACATAAAGTATCTACATTTTATTTGGTTATCTTAACCTAAAAGTTTATTTTCGTCCTACACGCTGACCTACCTAAATTGAGAAAGGTTTAATTTATTGATGTTTATGTTTCGATGGGCTTTCTTAAAATACGAGCATATTTTCAAGATTATAATAATTGTTCTGCTTTATCGTTTTATTTATTTTATTTAGGTATTAGGTATTTATTTTGGACATTTTTTACTCAACATCATCTAGCCCCAAACTAAGTATAGCTTATACTATGAGAACCAGATAGCTGATAGAATACATAGGTAAATACTTTTTAGGTAGATACATACCTACTTAGAATACAATCTAACACCTAGACAGAGAACAAACATCTATGTTTATCACACAAATGTTTGTTCTCGGTGGGGATCGAATCCACTACCTACAGTACGCAGCAAGTAGACTGACTGCAAACTAATCTGTGTTTCTTCATCAGCCTGAAGGAAGAAGTCCACTGCTGGACTGGGCGGTTTTGTTCCCTTCTTACGATCTTAGTCAAGTCGAGTCAGTAAAAAAAAGTAAAGTCGGATATCGTTGGTTTTGAAAGAAAACATGACGTTTCTCTTGAAATGAAATGAAATCGTTTATTTGCTGAATGTATTGTTTTCTTCAAAACCTAAGGGAAACATTTTCGTTCAATTCAGGATTCCACAGCTCTCCCTCATCATGCTAAGCCATGTCATACAAAATGTCATTGAACTCTCATATATAATAGGAATACCTACCGAACTAGTACCTACCTACCTAGTTATACATTGTATGAACCGGCTAGGTAGATATCTTAGACGAGTAAACCACCGTCTAAGGTAGATATACTTACCTACCTACTCATTGTGACGTGGTTTACTCGTCTAAGATTGTGACTCATCCTTTAACACAGAATAAATAATAGAAGGTAAATTAGCTACCTACTACGTAGGTATAAGGTAAGGACACCGGTGTTGGACGACTAACCAGTAATGGACGAAAAAAAATTAAATCTTTAAAAATAAGAAAAATAATACAGATATTTGCAATCGCAATAGTCTAACGCAAACGTTATAATTTCGGTCTGTCAAATACCATGACATTTATTGATTCTACCATTTTGTTCAAAATTGCGATGCTGAAGTAGTTGTAGTGGTGTTGTTATTTTAGTTTTATCCAGATTTACTAAGAAAATCAATAAGGAAGTAGGTAGAGATTTTCGGTAATGATTCAGGCATTAATTGTTATACAATAAACAAACATTATCTTATGGAATGAGAGATTATCAAGAAAGCTAATTTAAAAGTTTATTTGTGAATTGTATAAATATTTTGGAAAATATTGTCAATGTTCATCACTGGATATTTTATTTCATAGGTTACCAATCATGGACAAGTGTCGAAACTTATTTTATTTTTCATTTGAATAATGAATTAACTAATAAGTTTGAGCTTTAATTACTGAGTAGTAATATCGTTTTGAAAACTCATTCTAATAATGGCTTCCAATAATGTACACGAGTGTCCATTACTGGAAATAGCATACAATCCAATGTTGGACAAATCAAGAACATATTATATAATTTTCCTATAGGAATGGCGCCAAGAATAGATTACACACTTTTGCAGATGTCCCAGGCTATACAAGCTATCAAAAATAGGGCTAAAGTTGCAGCTTGGCTTAACGATACGGTGTACCGAGAATAACTCAAAGTACAATAAAATTTCAAGCCTAAATAAAAAGTAGATAATTCGACGAACGTAAGTGATACTAATCATAATGGCGTAATGGCGGTAGTCATAATAGCGGAATCGCTGGAAGACCTAGAAACAATGCTGAGAGACCTCAATATTGTCTCTGGGTGGGTCTTAAGATGAACATGAGTAAGATGAAACTTATGTCAAATGCTCATATCGCACCCGTGCCGGTACCATATTATGTTGGGAGCGATATCATTGGAGCTGTAGACTACTATGTATATTTGGGTCAGACGGTCTAACTAGGAAAGTCCAACTTCGAGAAAGAGGTTAGTTAGGAAAGTCTATAATCAGTGAGTGTTACCAGTGATGACTTATGGAACTAAGACGTGGCCGCTAACTATTGGTCTCATACACAAGCTCAAAAGTCACACAGCGAGCTATGGAGAGAGCTATGCTCGGAGTTTCACTGCGAAATAGAATCAGAAAAGAAGAACCAAGGTCACCGACATAGTTCTCAGAATCAGCAAGTTGAAGTGGCAGTGGGCAGGCTATATAGCTCGTAGAGCCGACAACCGTTGGGAAGTAAAGTAGGACGTCCTTCTACCCGATGAACTGACGATATTGTTAGGATCGCGGGAAGTTAATGGATGGAAAGAGCTCAGAATCGTTCTTCCTGAAAACGTATGTCCCCCATGACCTATGTCCAGCAGTGGACTTCTATAGGCTGATGATGATGATGATGATGGTGAAGTGATACTAACCATCAATCAAATATCCAAGAACCAATAGTGGTTGCAAACACACAAGAGCCAACCATTCAAGAGCTAATCATTTACGAATCAACAATTTAAGAGCCAACCATTCAAAAAAAAAACAATCTGTCGAATTCTAACTGTTCAAGAGCCAACACTCAAGATCCAAACATATAAGCAATTAAAACTGCACCACGCATTCAAGATTCTGTAGTGCCTAATATTCCAGAATTACAAATACCAACCCAAAAACATTATTCAAGAATCAGAAAAGTTATCCGATCGTGTCCATATAATTTAGAAATCTCCACAGCCAGTAGATAAGAAACATATGTGCCTATCCAAGAAAAAACACCAGTCATCAAAATACAAGGTATGTATATACCGTCATCATTTTAGAAAATCTTTTCTGGCCTGATGAAATAAAGTCTAAGAAAGGAAAAAAAGAAAATTAAAAGAAAACATTCCGTGTGCTTGGAAGTAGTATCATGAAAAGAAAGACTTGGAAAAGGAAAATAAATTACTCGAGAAAGAAAAGCGTGCACATGCAAAGGAAGAAAAAAAGACAGTTGGAACAGAAAAAAATTAATAGTAAACTAAAGCAACCCCGAAAAAGGAACCGCAGAACTAGCTATGATACTATAATATCTTCAGATTAAACAGCATCTGTTCAATGAAATTTAGTATGCTGTGAGTGGTGATAGCTATTTATATTTTTCTATTTCTATTCCATGGTTTATTATAAATACACATGCAAAAATTATTAGGTGGTATGTCCATAAGTGGATGTACATAACTAGGTCTTGTTTATAATTGGGTGTCCATAACTAGAGTTTGTCCATAACTGGGTGTCCATTAATGGATTTTTGCTGTCCATTACTAGGAAAATACATGGTATGATTTTCGTCGCACTTATCTCGTAAGTGAGGGTTTTAATCGGTAGTTTTTAGATCGAAAATTATAGCTTAATTATTTAGCTATCAAATGAGCTAGATCTGATAATGTTCTAACAAAAAGAACATTACGAAATTATCAAAATCAATCGTCACGACCCTTAATGTGTCCATAATTGGTGTCTTTACCTTAGGTAGTTTAATAATACTCACGGTACTTATGTAAATCTTCCTCATGATTTCTCAAATTAATTCGACTGCCGTATCATCGTATCGTATTCACAGTTCGTAGCGTAGTAGTCCTGCCTTCTGCGCTGTAGGTCGTGGGTTCGATCCCCACAGAGAAAAACCATTTGTGTAACGAACATAGACGGTTGTTCTGTGTCTAGGTGGGTGATGGGTGTATAATGTATTTAACGTCCTAGTATAGATATTTACTTACTTATTTACAAATAAATAAGTAGGTACTTACCTATATGAGTAAATCCTGGTGCCCATGGTACAAACATTACTTAGTTTGGGGCTAGAGGGCGTTGTGTGAATTTTTGTCAATATTTATAATAATATAAATTTACTGCCTTTAGTTAGTAGGTCCCTTTAGTAAATACACAGCGTGAAAGAAAAGAAATCAACCACACGATACACGATGGTGTCACACCGAAAAGTCATATAATTAACCATGTAAAATGGAGGTGGTAGTTTTACTCCATCAGTCTAAGTAGGTAGACCAGGTACATACACCTATAAAATACTCCGATAACCATGTGTTACCCTATTACCTAGGTACTTAGATAGGTATACCATTATAGGTAGCGTAGTAGGTACTTCTTAAAGCGTCACGACTCACGACTGATATCTCCTCAGATCTTTGTGCTTAGGTATCATAGTGGCATGCATGTGTAGATACCTAACCTACCTAGGTAGATACGTATGTTCGTGATTAGGTAGATACTCAAGATTATTTGGTGATTAACTAGGTAGGTACTTGCATGTCGCTAGAGCGGTTTACTCGTCTAAGCGCTATAGAGGTAGGTTAAGTAGGTCCCTCCCTACCTGTTTCCAATTATTTAATAATTGTCTTTTAAAAATATACTTAATCAATTACTTATTTTAGCTACCCGCCTGTAGTAGGTAAGTACATAAAGTGTATTACTAGTTAGGTAGGTAGGTACTTACCTACCTACCTAGGTACATACCTTATTAAACTAACCACAGAAAAAGGTCCTTTCACATGTGAAGCCATAATTATATTATTATTACGCATGTATGTTTTGTCGGGATATAATAGTTATAAATTGTATGATAGATACCTACCTACCCATTTAATAGGTACCTAATGGTTAGGGTATGAAAAACTGTTAGGTAGGTACCTTCTTAACTAGCAGGGTCATGTCTTTTAATTTTTTGGGTCCCTGCTAGCTATACGCAATCTTATTTTAGAACCTTTTCAGGTTGTTCAAAATGTTGCACACCCTTGGATGCCAAAACTTATGCCTCGTTTACACTATCTCACTAAGGCGGATCTGACTCGGGTAGGTAAGGTTAAGTTAGAACATTAAAAAAAAACACGGAAGGCGAGCGAGTGAAGCGACCGTGCTGCTGCAGCAGCCGCCGCGCCGAACCACCAGGAATAAAACTGCATTACCTACCAACACTAATCTCAAAATAGGATGATACAACTTAACTCTTTAGTTGCGTCTAAACAAAGCCTAAGTTTTTGTTCGACTTGAATCAGAGTAATCGTCAGGATATATAAGTGTTCTGTGAGAGTAATGATCGTCAATTCCCAGGTCGTGTATTTCATGGTTATACATTCCCAACACGTGCTGGGAATGTACAGCCATGGATTTTGTGGTCATTTTGGCTGCGTTTTCCTGGCTGCGTATTCCTGCCTGCGCATTCCTGGCTGTGATTTCTCGGGCTGTGTATTCCATGTTTGTACAGACTCAATAATGAGACGTCCCGTCCGTCCCGTCGTCCGTTCTGTCAATTCATCAGTCAATTCTGTTCTGCCTGTCCGTCATGCGCGCCACGCACGTCACGTCACCGTCACGTCAGTCAGTCAGTCAAGTCAACCGCGTCAACGCTAAATTTAACAATTTTTCGTTTTGCTGTTTAGCAATTTTCATAAAATTATTTACTGTGTAGTAAATAAACCTTAAAACCAACCCCCTACCATTATTCATCTGCATCCATAATGCCACGAGGTAAGAAATACATTCTGCGTTAATAGTCTCAATGTCGTCCAATGATAGAAGGTGCAAGGTGCCTATTTTCTGAATCAACTAACGTCTCGAAACGTGTTTTCTGATAATTTGTTCCTGGCGAGATGCCTAGTGACTTTTATTACTAATCAAAGCGTTCAATAATTTGTCTAATATAACCTCATGTTGTTTAGGAAAATACACCAACCACAAAGGCCGTAACCGCAAATTCACCAGTCCTGAGGAGCTGGAGGAGCAGCGTAAACAAGAGGAGCTAAAACAAAAGTAAGTAGATCCGTTTCTGTAGGTGCCTGCCTACCTCCATGATGCAATCAGTCATTTAACTTTCAACATAAGAATGCACCTTTATCTGCTTACCAGTAGCAACTTATAGTACCTTAGGTACCTGAATGAGAAAACGCATGTTTCGTTACTTTAATCCTGTTTTAATAATTATACAATGATGCAAATAAATTGACAAATTTATAGGTACCTTATTATCAAAATAAATATTTCAGATGGAGAAAAGAGCATGGTGGTGAGAGCCCAAGTGAAGAAGAGTCCGAAGACAACAAATCAGGCTCTGGAAGCAGTGATGAAAGTGACTCTGATGAAGATGTGAGTAACTCTCATTGACCTTTGAGTTTCAAAGTTCATTGACCTCTTTATTTGCTACATTTTTGGCATCATGCCTGCCAGTTGTTAAAAAACAGATGTCATAAGTAGTCAAAAGTTAATGGTTTATGTACAATAAATCCACGAGTCACCTTTAAACACTAGGCTGGCCCGCACCACCATCAAAACTCCAAGTAAAAGTTTATGTTTTCTGTCATGCAATTTTGCATGTATGCTTTTGTATCGATGTATGTAAAGTCCTATCAGGCATGCTGAAAACACTTGTAACTCCATACAAAACCACAAACAAAACTGCCAAACACACTTCCTATGTCATCCTATTTGGAAATGTAAAGCCTACATTACAACAAATCTTATAAAAAAAGCATACTATACATTAGATAGCTATGTTAATGATAAAACTGCATGGAGGGATGTCCCAATTGCTCTACCAATGTCTGTACTTACTCTTCTTTAGCTGTATGCATTATAAGTATGAAGCATAGCAAGTTCTGTCTTGATAGATCCTTTATGTCAAAGTTGACATGATTCTAAACTAAATAGGTTTTATGGTATACTGCAGTGTCATTATTTTTCATTTTCAGCATCCTACCAAGGCAAAAGGGGTTTCAGGCCTCATCGAGGTAGAAAACCCTAACCGTGTTGTGAAGAAAAACAAGAAATTGACCAATTTGGATACCCTGGGTGATGCAGAGAAACCACAGCTTTCAAGGTATGTTTGGTGAATCTTCTTTTTGGCCATAGCAATCACATGAACATAACTATACTGTTGACTGCCATGGTTAAAGACTAACGCCCAAGTACTCAAACACAACTTAAACTTAAGTTATTTTTATACAAACTTTAAACACTGCTGTACTCATTTTAGGGTTGAATTTCGTAAATTCCTTTCTTAGTACAACCTCTACACACAAAGACGAATATATTCTAAAAATTCCAATAAAATTAACTCATTAGACATCTTCAAAGGGTCTTGAATAGATACCTGGTACCAAGAGGTTGTCACATTACACTTTTTCGGAAGGGATAAGCGTAAGAGCAAGCAGTTAAAAAAAAAATTATCACCTTCCTTTCTTAGGATCAGTAGGATCCGGCCTTAAAAAATAAATCAATTCACATAAATTTAATTAAAAATGAACCCTACTGTTACCTAGTTTTGAGAGGCCGGGTATAAAAAGGGGTGATAAAGTAAAAAGGAAAAGTTCAATTCCACTCTTTGGCTGGCCGCATTATAAAAGTTGATGCAAATCACTTGGTGTGGTTAGATAGTATGCCAACCATGAACTGGCATTTTATTTCCGTACTTCTGGTGACTCGATGATGGAATGGGTAGGGGTTGTAAAGTTATCTTGTAAAAGGTTGATAGACACTGGCTTTGCCATGATGCTCAAGCAAGACTTAGGCTGAGGCTACATTAGACAGCGATTTGCGATGCGACTGGAAGAGCGAAACGAGAGAAACATGGTATGGCTACATTAGTAGCGAAAATCCGGCGAATATTCAGCGATGACGTGGCTACACTACACATGCTATAAAACGAATAAACAAGAGCGATTTATGCGGCTACACTATAAAAAGATAAAAACAGCGATTTCGCTGAGAATTCGCTAGTTTATCGCATTTAAATGATCGCGGCGAAATTCGCGGCGAATCGCGTCAAGGCGGCTACATAGAGAGTGCACACACAGGCGACACAGGCGACACATGCGAAGCGCGCGGAGCGCGAGGGGGTAGGTCAGTTCGCGGTGTACAGTCGATTTGTCTAAACGTGTGATTTCAATGGCTTTGTCAAAACAAAACCTTGCATTTTTGCTTGAAAGCTCTTATCTCAAGTACGAACTATTTTTTAAAAAGAGAATGTGGATTCATAAAATAAACTCAGAGCGCAGAAAATATGGAGAATTTCATCATTTGTATCCAAGACTACGTCAGTTTCCAGAAAGATTCCAGAAGCCATCCATATCGCAGGACGTGCTTGTATTTCGGCTACAAACAATTCAACATCCATCATAAAACAGCGATCAAAACAAACTAATTTGAATCTGTCGCAGCGATTTGAGCGAACGCCGAGTGGCCTCGTCTCCCGCACCTCAGCCCGATGGCTGTCGCGTGATAATGTAGCCACTTGACAGCGAACCCACTAGAACTGGAACTTTGAACTTGTCGCAAAATAAATCACTCATTGTTTAAATTCGCTTCATGTTCGCTCAAATAATGTAGCCACTTAATATATCTGACGAGCATTTGTTTTTTTACGCTCTGAAGTACAGTTGTAATGTAGCCGCTATCATAACAAAGACTCAATTTGAATCGGTCGCCAAAATCAACTGCGATCAAATCATTTATCGCGGTTTACTATTCGTGTAATGTAGCCACACGCATATTTAGTAGTACTGTTGAACTAGTCGCGCAAGTGAGATATTTTTAAATAAATTCGCTTCAATTTCGCTGATATGTTGATGTAGCCGGATGCACTGACAACGGTAACGTTGTTCCTGTCGCATAAAGAAATCAAAGTTCGCTAGTAATATTTGATGTACAGTGTAGCCATATACGTGAGCATTCATTTATTTGTTTTCATCGCTCATGTGTCGCAGATCGCGTCGCGGCCTAATGTAGCCTCAGCCTAAGAAGCTTTTTTTTTTTTTTTACTTTTTGATACATAAGCGTTTGACTGCCATCACACCTGATGGAAAGTGTAGATGCAGCCTAAGGTGGAGCACGCTTAGCTATAATCCACTTGTTCACTCGTGACTTGAAAACTCCCAAGTTATACCGTTCCGGAAACACCGACGACGGTAAAGAGTTCCACTCCTTGGCAGTCTGCTTAGACGAATGCTTTAATGTTTTTCATTTCAATACGATTTTGTATTTACAGGCGTGAACGCGAAGAAGTTGAACGGCAACGCGCGGCGGCAGCTTACCAAAAGGCGCATGCTGAGGGTAAAACCGACCAGGCGCGTGCTGACCTCGCCAGACTCGCCATCATCCGTCAGCAGCGGGAGGAGGCAGCTAAGCGCAGAGAGGCCGAGAAGAAAACTAAGGACGAAACTCCTAAAAAGAGGTAAAGGCTCCATATTGGCTTGTTCTGTAAGGTGGTTCTGATGGCTAGCTAGGCGCGTACTGACCTCACTAGACTCGCCATTATTCGCCAGCGGGAGGAGACAAGGACACCAAGAGTGTGAAAAGGAAACCAGCCAAGCGCAGGAAGGTCAAAATTAAAATCAAAGATAAAACTCTAAAAGAGGTAATGAATACATTTTATGGTGTGTTCAGTAGCAGTAGAGCTTTTAGTGAAGGGGAAGTTGCCATCATGTGTATTTCTGCCGCCAAGCAGCTTGCTGTGTTCTGGTTTAAAGGGTGGGTACTGGTGAAATTACCGGCACTATCCATGGGATGCTCCAGTATTCGCTTGCATCATCTTATTGGTATTAAATCTTTTTTTGTTATTGTTACAGGTAGATGAACAGCAAAACAATAGGCTCTCGCGGGATTATTTAAACTTTTGATGTTTGCATGCACATTGTGTGAGGTCAAGGCTTACAAAATCTCAGTTTAATACTAAGTGATCTTTTACAATACAATTTTATATGCTGTGGAATTGTTTTCAATATTTTATAATGCATAATAGATACCATAATGTAAATACATCTTAACATTAAATCAGTAATTTTCAATATTCTATCAACGCAACTACTAAGTAAAAGATAACAATAGTACCTTGCAAAAACCAGTGTTGACTTATCCGTTATCCTAAGCACTTATTGTTTATACAATACGGTTCAATGTGCAATACGATAGTTTTTACGATAGCTCCGATATTTGTTTTGTGGTTAAAATCCATAAAATTACAGGCACAATACCTGTATGCCTCAGGTTGATGGACGTGGAGCAATGCATCGTAGAGCACGTTCCTAACAAACGTAACCAAGGCAAAACTTTGTTATTTAAGTGATGGTACCCTCTTAACATCAAGTTGGCCATCAGCTTGTTCAATCAACAAGACAAGTCTAATAAACTATATTTTGTTGGTAGACTATTAAAAATTACCTAGTGGTTTACCTAGTTTTGACATCTTCACTAATAATGCTATCGGGTTAGGCCAATTTCAGAAGATCGATAGTTACAACTACAACAGTCTACTCCGAAAAATTATAAACAAGGTTTTGTACTATCGTTTGAGTTAAACTACGCAGCATGCCAGACAATGACAACTTGACTATGAAAGGGCTGCCGACTTACCCTGCAGTTTTACTCAAATTGATACGATACGAAACTATTGTTTCCCGGAGTAGACACTAAGTAAAAGTATGTTTTACTTAGTGTCTCTTATGCACAAATAAATTGTTGGCAAAGATATAAACACCTGCCAATACAGACAGATTATAGCTTGTCATAAGATGTAAAAAGGCTGCCTATGATTTTAAATTAATTGCACGATTGATTGTTGATTTAACTAAAGTTATTTGAATGTATTGATCTAGCAAATTTAGTAGGTGTCTCGTTACTTAATTTTCTATGAAACTAACATAAACTCTAGGTATCTACTCTGAAAAACGATGAACCATGTTTCGTAACGCAACGTAAGTGAAATTAGTTACATTGTGGGCGATTCGGTAACCGTTCAACAGCCCGTTAAGCCCCGAAAAACTGATCTTTGTCGATTTTTCCGAGTAGACCCCTAGATTGTATGGGTGACCTACTTGACGATTTTAATCAATGTATTCTGAATGTGAGTTAGGAGTAAAATCACTTTTTGTTGATCGTGTAGGTACTTTATTGTAGTAAAATTTACGTAATCTGCCATTGAATAATGACTTAGTCGGTGTTGTTGAAATTTTTATATACTCTCTCTGTCTCAATAAAATGTATGTATTTCTAAATAATTTTCATAGTGAAAGTATATTGTTGCACTGAATAATATTCTACATATTTAGCAATGAGAAGTCATATACTATGATGTAAAACTAAATATTACTATATTATTATTAAAAAAATATGAAGGGTATTAAGTTATTTTTACTTGCACCATTACTTATCCTACCTATTTTCTTCTAAATTCATGCTAGGTACGAACAATGAATTTGATTATCGCTTCGCTTGAATAGGAATAGACACAGTCATCGAGATTGATTGATGTGGATATACCTATACTTATCGTAGGTACTAGTACCTACCATTACGATTGGTAAGCTCTAAATCAGACTAGAGTCTGAAAGTAAGAGTGTACCTATATACACAGTATGTTTGTTGTATCTGATCATCTCTACATGGACAGAACATAGGATCAGCGGAAAGTGTACCTAATTTATGAGGCTTTAGTCGTGTAAATAAGACTGGTCGCTGAAGGCACATGCGGTTGGTGTCACAACGGAGGTTTTATGGCCAATAAAGGTACCCCTTAAAACATAAAAGTTTTGTGAAAAATATTTTACAAAACTTTGAAATAAAACCAGCAACGTCCAGTGCAAATAATTCTAATGTAACTGAAATTACTGGTTTGTTGATTGATTTTGATGCACACGCAAAAACTACTGAATGAATGTTGATGCGATTTACAGAATTAGTTAGCTTATAGTCCAACTTAAAACTTAGTAGTGGGTTTCATTGGGCTGCTATCCCTAAATCGGGTGTAAGAGAGGATGAAGTTTGTATGAAAAAATCCAAGAACCACGAAGTCGCGAGCGGGTCAGCTGGTACTCCATATTTCTTCAACCTCAATTTCGAAAAGTGCGAAGAAGCATTATCGTTACATTTGCCTACCGCGGTTACCGCGGCGGGGTTCATACTTTACGCATCATTATGCTATGGCGGGTAATGGGCCGTTCTACCACTGAGATATATGCGAACGAGTTTGTTGACTTTATTTTCTTTTTTTAACAGACCTACTCTTTCAAATTTTCAGCATAAAAAGCATCATAAGTTGATTATTAAAGTTATAATATAACGGTGAATTATTTTAGTAAAAAGAACCAGATTTAATTTTTTATAAAATATGTACCTACCTAGTACCAGTGATAATAATGATAAATATAAAGATGATCGATTTTTGCTTCAGTTTTCACCCACTACGTAGGTAAGTCCGAATTCAAAATTCTCGGAGCATCGCAAGGGCTTCTTACCCTACCGATAAGCGCAAGGGATAAGATCGGACAAAGGCTGATAGATGTAAACGCTAATGTAAGATGATATCGCCTAACCGCTACCTATCTATTGACGCGTCTTCAAACGAGGGTAGATCCTTTAGACGACGAATCAGATCGGTATTGATCGATTTCCGATAGAATGATTATGAATCACATTAGTAATTTCTTGCAAAAAAGTCGCAAAAAAATTTTGCATATCGCGATGTGGGTAGGTACCTATATAAACAAAACTTAATCAAAACGGTCCTTTGTAGAATCACAGGGATCACTTTGAGTCGTCTTACAAACAAAGTGAATCTATACGCC
The DNA here is from genome assembly GCA_947095575.1 of Electrophaes corylata. Classification (NCBI taxonomy): domain Eukaryota; kingdom Metazoa; phylum Arthropoda; class Insecta; order Lepidoptera; family Geometridae; genus Electrophaes; species Electrophaes corylata. The sequence goes on along the minus strand of OX352711.1, from coordinate 6,436,617 downwards.
ATTGGTGTTTACTTTTATGTAGGGCTTTTGTAGGCTTTTTGCAATGTCCACATTTTTTAGTAAGTATTTCATTTTTGGCAACTTTTTTCACTTACGCCCCTATTTTACGGAACGCTATAAAATACCTAGCCTAATAATAATAGTAATAAATAGCCTAGGACAGGATTTTAGAGAGTCAGGCTTACCTAGCATCTCCTTTCATTGCTTATAAAGCAACAGATTTTATGTTTAGTTACAAGTATGTATCTCTAAGTGTTTTAGATATATTTTAGAACAAAATAGATGTATTTTGGATATGCAACGCGACACATATTTGTCTACTCATATTTATTTAATTTGTATCCTGTTTATTTATTTTACGAGTATCCGTTTGTAGCACTACATATTGTAAGCTGTTACTGTTGCATTAGCCAATGAGATGAGATATTATCCGATGATAGTATAGAGCACTACCTACAATACATCATGCTCGCAGAATGTAGGAACCTATCAATATGGACAACTTATTTTATAGAGCCAACAAAACTTATCAGCTGTTCCATACAACATTTTAATTCCTACTGGCTTAAAATGTATGAAACAACTGTTTTTTTATCGCGGTTAGTGTTAGTTTCTTAGAAAAAATTGTTCGTAGTGGTGGTTACTTTGACCCCCCGAAGTATTCGGAAGTGGTTTTATTACACCGGTATAACAATTTTGCAATGGCCAAGCAACACTTCTACCGTCTCAAAATCCTTTATAAAATTCGTAACCAATTATCTGAGAGTTCTCGCATTGCTCTGTGTGAAGCTCTGATTTTGTCAAGGTTGAATTACGGAGATGTTGTTTATGGACCACGGTTACTTGTCAGGACTCAGCGAGTAGTGCAACGAGTGCAGAACGCATGCTGTCGGTTTTGTTTTAATGTACCACCCCGAAGTCACATTACTCCGTATCTCAACAGCAAATCTATGCTAAATATGGCCTCACGTAGAGAATTGCACCTTGGAGGACTGATTTTTACGGCAGCATTCACTGGTAGTTTCCGGTATATGGCAACGAGGTGTTGGAATAATATTCCACCACCAATTCGTAATCTCAAAACGAAGTATAACTTTAAAATTAAATTAAAAGCTTTTTTATTACAAAAACAAAAACAGGGTTTCCCTAAGCACTTCGTTTGCCAACCACAACAATGGGACTGCTAGTGACTATTTCCACAGGCTACCACTACACACTACATACAGCACATTTTACATTCACACACTCCCAGTTTACATTCACGCACTCCACAAACACACCCTAGAGCTCTCCTTGAAACCTTGGCTCTTACGAGCTTTGCGTTGACAGGAGAACTCTCAGTATCACACATACACCAAGACACCATCACACAACTACCTATTTACAAATACACAATCATACTGAGCTATGACTACGTTTTAACATGCAAAAAGTATAGTTCTGTTGTATGGCATCTCGTTCAACTTGCTACCTCGCAGGCAATAGCTGAAAATCAGTGTTTTGCTCTTAGCAATATTATGCGCTGAGCTATTGCCTTTCTGTCTAGCTGCAACACACACAGGAATAACCAGATATTTATAGTATAATAATAGTTAATTTTTCTTTTTCTTTCTTTTTTGTTCTTTCTTTTTTTATTCACTGTGTTCATATTTTATTTTATTTTTATTTTATTTTCCTTTGTTATTTTTGTACAGTGTGTGTTTTAGTAAGACAAATAAAAAGTGTTATCTATCTATCTATCTATCTATCTAACGTTACAAAGTCAGAACTAAAATTACAGAGCCTAGGGCAACGAAAATGAGGGCAGCCTAAAAATAAGCACCATATTTCATGCAACAAAGTTCACGTTTTGTGGTCCACCTTTCGCGCACAAAGCGTAAACTAAAACTAATTACATTTCCTGAACGCTAATGGACTGTTGGAAGTTTTGGAACTATTATTCAATGCTTGTTCCTACTTTTTACAGATTTCTGTTAAAAATATCTGATCGCGTAAATTCTAATTACGATGATAAGATCAGATACGATACACTTGTTCGAGCCAATATGGTCACGCACATTGTATGCTTACGTGACGTTAGGACTGAATTTCAAAACACCTTGTTTTGAACCTTGGTTTTTTTGGTATTCAGGTGTATCGAACACCTGAATACCAAAAAAACCTTTTCCCAAAAATGCATGAACGTCAAAATAACTGAATACTGTTATGTCCGAAAAGTTGAATGATAGATTGATGTACAGTCAATGAAAAAATAGATAAACATTTTTAATTGTTTATTTTATTTTCTACAATTTTTTACATCACTTATCTTCCGAGCACGGCGCAATTTGAGCTGTTAACCAAACATCCTCTGTTTGATGTGTTTGCGGATGATGGCTGAAAGACAATTGAGCGAGTTAGCCTAAGTTTTATCATGATAATTATCATTACTTGAAAATAATTACCTACATATCTAGGAAATTGCTTCTATAACATAACAAAGCATTAATGTTGATAAGTTGTAATTTTATAGGTTGTGACTGTAAGATAATGTTTAAATCATAAGTTAGGTACCTACAGTCTTAGTAAGTGAAAACAATCTCACTAAGCTCAGTCATAATCTAATTTTGTAAAACTTGAAAACTCAAATGAACCTTTCAAATGAAAATTGTTTCATCAAATTAGCTCTGAAACTGAAATTATAAGCCAACTTCCAAATTAGCAAAGTTAAGTTAAGGTATCACCTAACAAACCTAATTGAATAGCTAATAAACAAAGTGTCTAAGTTGGCCGGTGCGCAATAAATAATAGATAAATTAAACGGAAAGCTGGGCACAGAAAAACATCCAAAGTACGAGTGCACACTTCCTACCCTAATAAAGATTTAAGTATATGTTTGGAGACGAAAACATCTGCACAATTTCATAGTATTTTACCTACGGAGAAACAGTAAATAACTATAAAATATTGAGGTTAACTATATACACATATCCTACCACACACTAATACTACTAATAACATATTGATCAATAATATGAATATTATGAGCATAATTTGCTGCCAAATTTTGACAATTGATTTACTTGCAAAATAGTGACTCGACTTGACTAAGAAGTATTTTATTCAACCCACTTCATATTGGCAAATTTGTCCGATTGACGGACACATGCCACAAAAAAAAAACTACTCTACAGCCTACATTATTAACTGTATACCATAGAATAAGCTTTAGTCCATATTCTTAGCTGTATACCCAGTGGCGTAGCGTGCCGTGGCGGGCCCCCGTATAAAAATTTGTTTGGGGGCCCTTATGAAGGGTAAAGATTTCTCGCAAAAGAAAAAAATGTTGGCATAAAATTAAAAGAAATATTTTTTCATCATAATTATCTATGTAACTTTTTCCAAAAATTTCACAAACAATTCAAATTAAATATACACTCTCCTTGCCTTTTTGCTTTTTGTCATTTCTGAAATAAAAAAAAATTTGGGAAGTTATTATTAATTTTTGCTTATGCACATCGGGGGCCCCGTGGCATGGGGGCCCCGTATAATTGATACGGCAGATACGGCGGTAGCTACGCCCCTGTGTATACCTATGTCAAGCATAAAATATTTTTAAAACCTAAAGCATTGCACACCTGAAAACCAAACCAATAAACTAATTCTATTCTCAAAGAAATGCCGCCTCCTGAGGCCTCCTGATTGTCCTGATTAACTTAATTGAATCAAATTTATGAGCTTTCTATGTTCTGCCATATACAATATCATAAAAACACCTTAAAATGTGAAATTTTGTTAGTAGATAGTTTAAGTAATGATTTTGTAAAAGTTGTGTTCTGTAAAGCTTACTCTGTGACTAGCCCAAACAGAATTAAAACTTTGTGGGAGGTTTCACCTAAATCACTGCAGGTGATTTATATTTCACGCACCTTCCGTGTACTGGGCATCATGCTTTCGTAGGCCAAGCTCGTATACTTATATGAGCCTTAACTTAGGTTATTTGTTATGGAACCGAGTCTCCCCGGAGACTTAGATAATACCTATTTCGATAAAAAATCACATTCTACCTACAACTATGTTTGTAATTATAATAATAATGATGGACAATCCACACAGCATCATCTAGCCCAAGCTAAGCAGAGCTTGTGTTATGGGTACTAGATGACTGATATACTTCATACTTACATAGATATTTTTTATTAGACATATTATAAAATACCCAAAACACCCGGAATCAATATTTGCAGACCGTACACACATTTATCCCAAGGCGGGAATCGAACCCGCAACCTCCTGCGTCGCAGGCGGATATTCGCCCGACACGCCACATCGGTCGTCAGCTTCTCACTATCATCCGGGCAAGTCCTTGGTCGAAAAAATGCTATTTTGTTATATGTACCGTATATACATTCCTATGCATGTAGTAAAAAGCGGTTATTTTAATATTACAAACAGACACTTCAATTTTATTTATTAGTATAGATTATAGATTAGTTGGATGCCGGGGTCCCTCAGGGGAGAATCTTATCACCATGTTAATTGATTTGCTATCAGCCAACCTTCATTGCAATTACCACTTTTACGCTGACTTTTACAACCACTTTGAAAGTATTAATTAAATACCTCAATAACTGCTCTTAATTTCGACCTTATTAGTCTTAAAACTTGGTCTGAAAATGACAGCATTCAAATACCTATACCCAAACAAATGCCAAGCGATCGTCTTATTGTATTTTGCTATGATGATTATAATGATGTTAAGCTTTGTTTTTAAGCCCCACCTTCAAACCTCTGTTGTCAAGCAAAATTTGCTGGACTTGGAGTAGAGACGCTTTGCTCACTCAGTCAAATATGAAAGTTTTTTTTTATGAATTGAAATCGTTATACTTGTAAAATAACAAAATATATAACTAAGTACAGGTATATTTGTTTTTATAGTGCTTACCTGCACTTAAGGAAATCACGAAGATTTTTATATTATTCCAAAAATTATTTTCCTCGAGTAGGATTTGAACCCACGACCTTACCCTTGATACAGGGATGCGATACCAACTTCCCCTACTCGAGGAAAATAATTTTTGGGATAATATAAAAATCTTTGTAAGTATAGGTAGTTCACAACTAAGTTAGATCTAAAAGTTTCCATCTAATACAAAGATGATTGTGGATCCATTTCTATCTCGACTCTCAAACTAAGCATTGCGGTATATCAAACAGTTTCGGAACTTTTCCCATTTACATAAGTGACTTAACCTTCATTCATTTTATATTCAAACCCTGCATTGCCTGGGAATATTCCCTCCACTCAGGAATATTACGGCTATCCAATTGCCGATCTACTTTTGCCAGGCGAAGAAGTTTACTTCCACAGAATGCGAAAAATGAACATATAGAACACATAGAACATATTTCCCAGTCTGGAACAACACAGCTAATATGTCAGTCAATCAGTCAGCACCAATCAGTCAGTACAAATAAATAAATATTGACACATTCACAAAATGCCTTCTAGCCCCAAAATAAGCAAAGTGTATACGATGGGAACCCAGATAGCTGATAGAATACTTATATCCTTTTTTGTTGTAAATACATACATAGAGTACACCCAGACAAAGAACAAACGTCTATGTTTATCACACAAATGTTTGTTCTCGGTGGTGATCAAACCCACCACTTACAGCGCAAAACCCTGCCTTACACGGGTTACTACGAACCGAGCTGTGACGGCTGTCAAATTGTCAACGGCTGAGTAGTAAAGCTCTTTAGGAAAGAGTTTATCCAGAACAAAGATGTGCAGCGCGGCAAAATGTTGTCTACTTATTATTCCATGCAAAATAAAATAAAGTCAGTGTTCATGTACCTAAAATCCAAAAAAGGCAAAGATTGGGCCTCAAGTGGTTCCCACACAATAACATTTCAATTTAGATGTTATAATTTATTCTATTTTTATGTTTTAGCAACAGTTGAACCTAAACGCTGTTGTGGTAACTTAGCTGTTGTGTGCGTTGTAGTGTTTAAAGGTTTAAAGGGACAGCCTACAGACTCATAAGCCATAATATTTTAGTCTCAGATTAAGAAGATGTCCTCATTGGACGTGGTCTGTGAGATCGTTATAGGTTGCGGTAGCCGCTCAACATTAGATAGGATGGCTAGTTAATTTCACTACTTTACCTTATAAAAGAACTCGTTTAAAATCAATGTTCAATGTCAACGTTACTAATGTAATTCGTCGATCTACCTACTACTTTAAAAATATAACACTAATTGTAATTATGAATACTAATAAAACTTACAAAATAAGTAAGTTGTAGTTACTGATACCTATTCTTTTAACTGTATTTTTCCTTATCCATCAGCACAAACAACAAAAACAAGAAGGAATCATATTGGTGAATGTCTTGAGTGCTCCGTTTATAAAAGTTTTACGTAAAAAACAATTTGCTCCTCCCAGGTAATACTCTAGATGAAATATTTATTTAGTACTGAGTGGTTTTAGTGATGTTATATTCAGAAAGGCAACAGTTGTTGTTAGAACGATATCTTGCAACAAAACTTTGACGGACGGTTTCCAGACTATCATCAAAATAACAAGATTGTACCCACGTTGGTTCTTCCTGCCGCAATCATACTTTGACTGAATAATTTAGTCTAAACTTACCCTAGAGACCACGTCTTGGTAAAGCCGAGGTTCTATTAGTTTGCCCATTATTAGTAAGTCGGTAATGAAAACATAACTTACTAGCTAAGAAGTGGAGGGTTAATTTACGATAGTATAGTTATTGAGCTAAATTACATAAGATTTTTAATATATTATTATTTTCAGTTATTTTTAGGGTTACTTTGGTATCCCTTTGGTCTTTCATCGAGCACCGGTGGTCTACTGGGAGTGATCCCGCTTTCTGATCCTAAGGCCGTGGGTTCAAATTCGATCGTGCACCGCAAGAGATTTTTCCGTTCGAAAAATTTTATGCCAGTGTTCTCAAACGGTAAAAAAAATACCAACTGTTTTCATCACTGTTTACCAACTGTTTTCATCACTGTTTTTTTTACCGTTTAAGAACACAGGTATAAAATTTGAATTCGAATTTGAATTTGTAGTAAGTTCATTGCTGCTGCTATGCAGCAATGAACTTACTGCATGTCAAACATGGAATTCCAACAACTGCAAAAGGTTTGGTACCCAATGTACCAAACGTACTATGTGGACGTACCTCCGACAGGTACCTCCCGCTGTACTCCTCCGCTCCGCTGTGCTCGGGTACTCCTTAGACATCCTCGAAGACTCTCGAATAGGTATTTGGTACTAAAAGATAGGAAGGGATATCTACCGTGCTTGGGGATTAAAGGCGTGATGCTGTTCCTTTTTTTCTTCTTCCTTCGGTGTTTGTCAACGCTTTTATAGCAAAACTTAACACAAGTAAGACAAAAAATGATATAATTTTGGATATTATGGTTTGTAAGAAAATAATATCGTAGGTTCATGTGACAACCCTACTGAGTAAGTTAGTTAGGTAGAGGGGATATAGACTTTAGCTTACGAACAAGTAGTAGTAGAAGTGTAGTAAGAGTGGAGGACTCATCTAAGGAAGAACTTCCACCTTACCTATTTCTACTGCTTGGCAGCAAATCTTGCTGTGTTTCGGTTTAAAGGGTGTGGTTGCTCGTTAAAATACAGGCACATGATTTAACACCTGTAAACTTGTTTATTCACTTGTTTATACTTTATAGCACTGAATCAATTTTAGATAGATAATTGATTCAGTGCTATGAAAATATCCTTTCAAGACATTCCCACAAGAACCATTTCCAATAAGCAGAGCTTATCCATTGGCTACATCTGCACGTTTACCGGTTTTCTTTCCTGATTGCATGATTTTCTTTTTTTTATCGAAGTCTGGAAAAAACGTGGCTACCGACAGCGAGCTTATTCAGCCACCATTAGGAGAATAGGCTACGAGCCGACAAGTCAATAAATCATCTTGGCATCGGCATCTTATCGATTCTATTCAATAGAGATTTATTCGCTTGATACTTAATCGCCGCTTTTCAAATACGAGCAGGCTTTCAGTCTAATACTTGTACCTACCTACCTTCCTTTGAAAATGAAATCGCTTGTAATCTTGTCGCGTATTGTATTTGTATCGGTAAAGCCGTTTTTGATGCCTTCGATTGATACGTGGGAGTTTTACAGATCTTCTTTTTGAGACTGGCACTAAGATGGATTAGGAGATATAAGGTATTTATTTCTAAAGATTAGATAGATTATATGTTCGTGAAATCTTTTTACTTTCTAAATAATAATAATACTATTAAAAACGTTGTATTTCAGGCAAGATTAGATTTGATTTTGTGATTTTCTTATATAATATTACCTATATTGTGTAATCTATAAGAATCTTTACTATGACTGACTGATATACCTATAGACAATGCATAGCCTATTCCGTTGGTCGTAGAGATTTTTTTAGTATAAAATGATAAAAAACCTTTAGCCTAGTTTTTACAGGTGACTTTTTGTGCGTGTATTTCATTTCCATGTAGGACTAACATATTTCTCGCAATAAAAAGTACCTACACTTTGCCTGTGCATGTGCGTCATCGACATAGTGACAGTAGATATGCCATGAAAAAGGAACAAACTATTTCGTTTACATTTAACTAGTGTATCTACCTAAATTTCACAAATTTTGCTCTACGATATTTTTGTAACAGCCCCTTGGGGTCAGAAGGAGGAGCCGAGTCTCTATGTTCGAATAACATTAACTTTTTCCTATTCTAAATATGTAGGTAGGTCCCTAGATACTTACCTAGTTCTTGTTCTTAAAGAAAAGCCTTTATTTCTCTTTTCAAATATAAAAGAGCAGAATTTTAGAACACCAGTAAAATAAATAAAAGTAAACAGCCAGTCTACTCTTGAAAACGATAAACGATGTTTCGTGTTGTTGTTTAGTAATACACTGCGGGACAACTCGGTAGCTGATCCATAGTCAAGCTGACACTGCCTGACATGTGATAGTGTGATTCAAAACGCGACGAAACTTCGTTTATCGTGTTCAAGAGTAGACCTGCAGTGCTTTAAAATTACAATTTATTTTGTCCTGAATTCATGTTAAATCCTCGAAGCCATGTTTTAATTAAAATGTCATACCATTATGGGTTCCGATAGCCATTTTAAGTTTAAATGCAGTCATAATTTATGCATTACGTTCATTGCTTTCGCCAATTATGCCGTTTTATGAAACCTTCTACCAATTTTCATTTCCTCGCGGGGCGATGCGACAGAATTGCTTTACAATATAATTACTGTCCGCCATTGTTCTGGTAAAGCTTCGATTTACATTAAATGGAACGAATTCAGCATGAGTTTTCAAGTGCTTAATTGATGGGTATTACGTATCATACTTTTGAAATCGCAGTAGATTGCTGGTACTATGCAGTTCACATTTTGTGAGAAGTTCTTCTGTGAGAATAATTAAAATAATGGTTCTTTTACTTTTTTAATACATTGGTAAAGTTTGACCGCTGTGGTCCTGGCCAAGAATATACTGGAGATGGAGTGGCAATCTTCTTTCGTCCGTCGTATAAGGAAATGCTCCAGGAGATGAGTTTTATTTTTGTACTGTATTATTTGAATAAATAAATATTTACAGGGATATCTAAGGGATATCATGTCACACCCTTCAAACCGGGTTCAAACCTGTTATAAGTTATAAAAAAAATCTGTCATAAACAAAGAGCTATACAATGACTAAACTATTGCCATCTCTTATCAATGGGTGACATAAATAAACAAGTAAAAATAAACAGTAACAGCACTGATTTTAAGTAATATTTAAATTTAATTAACGTTTATAAGTATGATGAAGGTAAATTTTTAACAAGCTAGAACGCCATATTAGATATTTTTCTGTATTTATCCTAAATTTGGACTTTTAGTGACGACTGAGATAAAAACAAAGATTAAAATTGATTTCACTAAAGATCTTTATTTATTTAAGTGTTTATTTTAATACAAATAAGTAACATTATGTACAACAAAGTTAATTACATTATTAGCATCTTAAAACACAGGTAATTACAATTATAATAGGTACATTATAATATAAGTTGTTAGGTAGGTACTTTGCCTAATATGTTCGGTTGCAAGTTAAGTTAAAAGTAACCATATCAAGCAGGCTACTAATATGATCACCTACTTAAGTTTGAATACATAAATAAATATAATTATTCGAAATGAATTTGGGTTACGGTTTATATAGCTGATATATTATATAAAGGTGTAGTGAGACTACTTCCGAAATTTTCAGGATGTTAAAGTACCTACATAGCATGTTGAGTCTGTAGCTTTCAATTTTAAATATTTTCGGAAAATTTATATCTACCTACACCAATTAGACTACATTGTCCTTTTTGTATTCGCAAAACAAATCCGTAGACCCCAGGTTCGACTTTCTAGGTCCAAGAGGACGTTAGAAATCGCTGAAATTTGAACTCCATTTTGCTCAAAGTCTGCATAGTTAAGCGAAGTTTTCTGTTCTCCCAGAACCACTAGTTACGGAACCTATACTGTAAGCACGAAAAAGTTCATCAATTTCAATACCTACTTGGCTATAATTTATGGAACAGCTTATATTTTTTTTTCGCACATAAGTTGTTTATACTGATGGGTACTTTAAACCTCCAGAAGTTATCGGAAGTAATACTATTACACCCGGTATCTTTATTACAAAATTAAAAAGGCTTAGCAGACAATTGGTTGGTTGATATATTCCTGGAATTACACTAACGCCCAAATATTCAAACACATCTTAAATTTAATCACGTCTCAAGTCGCGATTTTTTTACAGTTTTCAATGAAAGTCTGTCAAAAATTCGTTTGTCTGTCAAAAGTTGTGTTTGAGTATTCGGGCGTAAGGCTTTCTAAATACGTTGGTAATTATCCTACAACTGAAAAATATTTACAATAATAATAAACATTGGCACTAAATGTATAATTAACAAGTTTAATACGTTTGTTGTACATTAGGGTAATAATTTGGTTTACTATCATAACTATAATGATAATTATAAATCTATTAAAAATAATATAGCGTTAACATATTTTGTATTCATTTTAACATCTACCTAGGTACACGGCACATTTGTTAAATTAACACAAAATTATATAAAACAAAAGTTAATCTGTCAGTGCTCTTTAATATTTACACATATCCCTTAGCTAAGTTAATTATAGGTACATTGAACAAAGTTAAATTATAATTTATTTTAAAGAGAATGACGATTTTGTTTCGTACCTTCGGCAAACTGCACATTTTTGGTAGTCAAAACTAAACGATTCTGTAATATAGTTTGTGCAAACTGATATTATATTTTACAAGTTTTGGACGTATTCCAAGCCATTAATATATTCTTTTGTACAAAACTGTAGAGTTCGTTTTACCTTATATCAAATACTATAGGGAGATCTTAAATTAAGCAAAAATTACTTTTTTGCTTGCTACCATTACACATAATTTATTCTTTGATTAATGGATTTTATGGTATTTGGGGAGTATCGTTTTGATTATCTCTATCAGCCGTTTTAAAAGCAGGCATGAAGCTGTTCAAAAAATCATAACTAAGTACATAAAACTGACACGAACGAAACGTTTTAAACTGAAATTATCTACAAAACTTTATTGTACTTTTATGATTTGTAATTGAATTCACGATTACACTTGTGAAACATAGACATATATACAGATATTAATGAAGATGTTGTTTTTGGTCTTGTTACTCTACTAATAATTCATTAATAGTGGTTTAGTTTGAGGCTTATCGTAAACCATTTATCACTAATTTCACAATATCAATTCAAAGTGATGTACCGATGCCTAATTAACCCTATACTATAATACAATCCATTTGTTATAAGTGCGCTAAAATATCAATTTCTGAAGGCGGTGGTGTGTGTGTCTCATTTAGCGCAGTGGTCCCGGAGACCGTGACTATCACGGGCTGGGAGTCAGTATGAACGATCGTTACTAGATGTTCATCTGGGTCTTTTTCCTGTTCAGTTGGCGATGGTTCGATTTCGGTGTATTTGAGTTCGTGTGTGATGGGCACATCAGAGACTGTGACGGGAGGGTCGGTGCGAGGTACACGGTAGGATGGCGGACCGCTGTATTCGGAGCCGCACCAGGCTGCGCCAGTTGTCCCTCTGCAGAATAAAACAAACGGTAAAATATGATAAAGAATGTATTTTGTACTAGCAGTAGAGTTCTTACTAAAAGGTTTGGCCGGGGAAGTACTACCACCATGCCTATTTCTGCTGACAACTAGCTTACTGTGTTCCGGTTCTAAGCGTGTGGGTGCTGGAAAAATTACAGGAACACTAAGCTTAAACACCTCAGGTTCATGGACGCAGAACAGGGCATTGTAGGGTACGTTGCTAACAAACGTGACCTACGAGTAAATGCTTTGTTTTAGGTGATGTTTACCACTTAACATCAGGTGTGTCATTTACATGTTCCGCCAGCGAGTCGTTTAAAAAGCTGTTTAAGGAACAACTTAACTTCTGTGCTTTACTTGAAACATATATTTAATAGCAGCCAAAAAGTCTGACCTGTTTTCTCTTTTCAAGCATTCATGTTTGTGTATGAAAATAAACTTATCAAGTTCAACTGTTCCAGACAAACTACACAAAACAAAGTTGAATTTGCGCATTAGATCTGAAAGGCAATTTACTTGATATCCGAGTTTATCCCTACAGTTAAATTAAAGCATAAAGTCGAGCAATCCCGTACAAATAAGATTGCATTGGTTGCTGTAATACTGTACCTGACTAGACTGGCTGAGTTTGATCTGTATGTAGGGGGCGGGGACACCGCTGGCGCACTTCTGTCTAAGAGAAGCAACCTGGAATTAAAACAATGCAATGTTAAAAGAGTATTCGACCACATGTTGCAATATATTATACTACAATGTATTCCGGTGGACTCCTAAAATTTAGCATTGAGTATAAATTGTAAAGTTTATGTAGAGATATCGTTGACTTGATTCTTTTAATATTTAATTACGAAAATTGAGCCTCAGGTTTGAAGGATGTGAGTACCGGTGAAATTACAGGCACATTGCCTCCGGTTGATGAAGGCAGATCAGTGCATCTTAGGGCACGTTCATAATGAACGTGACTAACGAGGCAATGTTGTGCTATAGGTAATGGTAACCGCTTAATATCAGGTGGGCTATCTGCTTTTTTTCATCAGCAAGTAGTATAAAAAATAACTTAATGCAACCTGCATCTCACCTGAGTCTGTACTCTTGCATAGACGCCTGATAGGTAGGTGGCGGCGGTCTATAGTGGAACTCTGGATACAGCATGGCTGCGTACGGGTGGTGAGGCCGCGCGTAACTTGGAGGCAAGCGAGGAACTAGTCGTCGGCAGGATGAGCGGCGAAGGCCTAGCAGTGCACAGGGAGCGTCTCTTGCTCCAAGCCGCCATGCCAAACCAGCTGCTGTCACTAGCACCACTCCAATACCTGGAAACAAAATATTCTGATTAGTTCTAGTGTAAATATCTGAGATAAGCTATTCTATTATATCTGGGTTTGGTGAAATACATATTAAATTACATAAAAGCTTTATTAAGCACATTTATTACATAAGCACTGATGTTATTTTGTTAGAAACTTTCAATTTAGCACAATTAATAGTAGCATCAACCGCTATTTACCAGCTGCTAATTATTTTCGTGTTCGTGATCACGAACAGGTAAAAATCCAACAATGGTTGTACGTGTTATCTATACAAATCATATGAATCTTTGTCTTGATTGACTGATATACAGGTGAATATAGCCTGAAATTTTCAGGCTATATTACTACGTCGAGGTGTAATAAGAACTGAATGTAACTTACATTATAGCAAATGAATAAATTAAGTTGAATTAAATAAAAGGAATTCCTGAAATTCAACCTCTACATGGGTACAGCGGAGGTTAAAGTTTGTATGAAAATTAACTTCATGCGAATAAAGCACGCAAGTTTTCGCTAGTTCAATATAAATACCCTTATACCCATATGATGCATTATCGAACCTTGACTAACAGAATGGGTAATACCGTGACAAATTGCTTATCGAAGCTTAAATAAAGAGCAACCAAAGACTTCCTTTGACGCTTACCACGTTTGTTCTCTTAAATAGAGTGTTACATTTTCAGGCAAAAGCACATAAAGCTGCCTGAATAAACAAGCCTCACGTCGTCACGGCAAACAGGCATAACGCATCACCCGTCTGCCGACAAAACGCGATGCGTGAAGTTAGCAAGTGAGTGACGCGTACAAATTACCCGTCTCTACACAATAGATCGCTTGCCTGTAACAATATCATCTGTCCCGAACGCTAATGAAAATCCAATTAATTCCGCTCCCAAACTCATTTGAAGTTTAATTGAAAACTTGGACGATGAAGGGCGTTCGCTGCTGTGAATGATGTAATGAGATTGTGAGACTTGCTATTGTCGTATGCACGCCGAATAACAGATGAGACCGCGCAGATTGTTTCACGGTTAATTACGGTCTGTGCCCAACACATTGGACATACATTGTTGATGAATATTTGAAGCCGGATGTGGGATACGAGATTACATAACACTTTTTGTGAAATGTGTGACCAACTGGATGTGCATGCCTCCAGCTTCCTCATATGGAAAATGCAGATTCTGAAAATGCCAATATTTAGTTCATATTTAGTACCATCATAGATTACAACCATAATTTAGGTGCCAAAAAAACAACGACGCTACAAGCCTTTGAAGGTGTGTTAGCTGAAGTAACATGCCACCAGCTTCCTCATTCAGTGTGGGCAAACGAGTGCTGATAGAGCTATAGAATAAACGCTAGCATTTAGTACCAGATTGGTGCACTAGGTAGCAAAATTTCCAAACCTGCAGCTAAAAAACTCTCGGAGTTATAAGACTTCATCAACGTGTAAGCTGACGTACCGTTATTTCAGCACGCACATGCTGGTTCTCTGAAACGGCTGCAGCTATAGACACGGTTGATATCTCCAGATTCAGTGCACAATTGGTGCCAAAGGTACCAAATATTTGAGGCTTCTAGGTTCAAAACTCTTTGAACTACAGGCTTTTAGCAACGTGTAAGCTGGAGAAACGTTTCTCCAGCTGACACATGCTGGATCTCAGAAACGGTAAGACATAGAGATTCGGTTGATATCTCCAGATGTCAATATGAATTAGTGCACTTGGCACCAAAATTTTGGAATCTCTAGGACCAATAGTTACATCACAAGAAGCAAAAAACCATTTAACGGTCAACAAATTCAAACCAGTTTTCGCTTCTATAAAAGCGCGGCGTTGCCGCTCTGCACGCTACAATAGCGAGCGAACATTATGCTGGTTCTCTGTCTGTTTTTATATCTGTCTCTGGATACAACGTGTGTTGCCAGTTCAGTTTTAGTAGGTCGATAGTTTTATTCGAGTCTTGTCAGAACAGGTATTATAGGTACGAGGTACTACTAAATAGGTACTTTATTTTGTCTAGTTTAACCAAATAAAATAGGAACCTAATTAGGAAATTGGGTTTGTATGTACTCAAATAGTTGATTTGACGACCGATGTGACGCAGCGGCCTGTGACGCAGAAGTTTGCGGGTTCGATTCCCGCCTTGGAATAAAATGTTTAAACGATCTGCAAATAATGAATCCGGGTGTTCTGGGTATTTTCTATGTTTAGTAAAAAATATGTATGTATTTTTGTAACGTCAGATTTGGAATTCAAAATGGCGGGTGCAAATGATGGTACAAAAAACTGACATGGGTGTCTTTTTCGACTAATTTGGGGGTGCTGATTACGAATATCTGGTCAAATTTGAAATTCAAAATGGCGGGTACAAAAAATGGTACAAAAAACTGACATGGGTGTCTTTTTCGACTAATTTGGGGGTGCTGATTACGAATATCTGGTCAAATTTGAAATTCAAAATGGCGGGTACAAAAAATGGGACAAAAAACTGACATGGGTGTCTTTTTCGACTAATTTGGGGGTGCTGATTACGAATATCTGGTCAAATTTGAAATTCAAAATGGCGGGTACAAAAAATGGTACAAAAAACTGACATGGGTGTCTTTTTCGACTAATTTGGGGGTGCTGATTACGAATATCTGGTCAAATTTGAAATTCAAAATGGCGGGTACAAAAAATGGTACAAAAAACTGACATGGGTGTCTTTTTCGACTAATTTGGGGGTGCTGATTACGAATATCTGGTTAAATTTGAAATTTAAAATGGCGGGTACAAAAAATGGTACAAAAAACTGACATGGGTGTCTTTTTCGACTAATTTGGGGGTGCTGATTACGAATATCTGGTCAAATTTGAAATTCAAAATGGCGGGTACAAAAATGGTACAAAAAACTGACATGGGTGTCTTTTTCGACTAATTTGGGGGTGCTGATTACGAATATCTGGTCAAATTTGAAATTCAAAATGGCGGGTACAAAAATGGTACAAAAAACTGACATGGGTGTCTTTCTCGACTAATTTGGGGGTGCTGATTACGAATATCTGGTAAAATTTGAAATTCAAAATGGCGGGTACAAAAAATGGTACAAAAAACTGACATGGGTGTCTTTTTTGACTAATTTGGGGGTGCTGATTACGAATATCTGGTCAAATTTGAAATTCAAAATGGCGGGTACAAAAATGGTACAAAAAACTGACATGGGTGTCTTTTTCGACTAATTTGGGGGTGCTGATTACGAATACCTGGTCAAATTTGAAATTCAAAATGGCGGGTACAAAAATGGTACAAAAAACTGACATGGGTGTCTTTTTCGACTAATTTGGGGGTGCTGATTACGAATATCTGGTCAAATTTGAAATTCAAAATGGCGGGTACAAAAATGGTACAAAAAACTGACATGGGTGTCTTTTTCGACTAATTTGGGGGTGCTGATTACGAATATCTGGTCAGATTTGAAATTCAAAATGACGGTGCAACTGATGGTGCAAAAAATTTACATGGGGTCTTTTTTTGGGGGAATTTCAAATTTTTTCTACCATTTTTTGTACCCGCCATTTTGAATTTCGAATTTGACCAGATATTCGTAATCGGCACCCCCAAATTAGTCGAAAAAGCCACCCATGTCAGTTTTTTGTACCATTTTTTGTACCCGCCATTTTGAATTTCAAATTTGACCAGATATTCGTTATCAGCACCCCCAAATTAGTCGAAAAAGACACCCATGTCAGTTTTTTGTACCAGTTTTTGTACCCGCAATTAGAATTTCAAATTTGACCAGATATTCGTAATCAGCACCCCCAAATTAGTCGAAAAAGACACCCATGTCAGTTTTTTGTACCATTTTTGTACCCGCCATTTTGAATTTCAAATTTGACCAGATATTCGTATTCAGCACCCCCAAATTAGTCGAAAAAGACACCCATGTCAGTTTTTTGTACCATTTTTTGTACCCGCCATTTTGAATTTCAAATTTGACCAGATATTCGTAATCAGCACCCCCAAATTAGTCGAGAAAGACACCCATGTCAGTTTTTTGTACCATTTTTGTACCCGCCATTTTGAATTTCAAATTTGACCAGATATTCGTTATCAGCACCCCCAAATTAGTCGAAAAAGACACCCATGACAGTTTTTTGTACCATTTTTTGTACCCGCCATTTTGAATTTCAAATTTGACCAGATATTCGTTATCAGCACCCCCAAATTAGTCGAAAAAGACACCCATGTCAGTTTTTTGTACCATTTTTGTACCCGCCATTTTGAATTTCAAATTTGACCAGATATTCGTAATCAGCACCCCCAAATTAGTCGAAAAAGACACCCATGTTAGTTTTTTGTACCATTTTTTGTACCCGCCATTTTAAATTTCAAATTTAACCAGATATTCGTAATCAGCACCCCCAAATTAGTCGAAAAAGACACCCATGTCAGTTTTTTGTACCATTTTTGTACCCGCCATTTTGAATTTCAAATTTGACCAGATATTCGTAATCAGCACCCCCAAATTAGTCGAAAAAGACACCCATGTCAGTTTTTTGTACCATTTTTTGTACCCGCCATTTTGAATTTCAAATTTGACCAGATATTCGTAATCAGCACCCCCAAATTAGTCGAAAAAGACACCCATGTCAGTTTTTTGTACCATTTTTGTACCCGCCATTTTGAATTTCAAATTTGACCAGATATTCGTAATCAGCACCCCCAAATTAGTCGAAAAAGACACCCATGTCAGTTTTTTGTACCATTTTTGTACCCGCCATTTTGAATTTCAAATTTGACCAGATATTCGTAATCAGCACCCCCAAATTAGTCGAAAAAGACACCCATGTCAGTTTTTTGTACCATTTTTTGTACCCGCCATTTTGAATTTCAAATTTTACCAGATATTCGTAATCAGCACCCCCAAATTAGTCGAGAAAGACACCCATGTCAGTTTTTTGTACCATTTTTGTACCCGCCATTTTGAATTTCAAATTTGACCAGATATTCGTAATCAGCACCCCCAAATTAGTCGAAAAAGACACCCATGTCAGTTTTTTGTACCATTTTTGTACCCGCCATTTTGAATTTCAAATTTGACCAGATATTCGTAATCAGCACCCCCAAATTAGTCGAAAAAGACACCCATGTCAGTTTTTTGTACCATTTTTTGTACCCGCCATTTTAAATTTCAAATTTAACCAGATATTCGTAATCAGCACCCCCAAATTAGTCGAAAAAGACACCCATGTCAGTTTTTTGTACCATTTTTTGTACCCGCCATTTTGAATTTCAAATTTGACCAGATATTCGTAATCAGCACCCCCAAATTAGTCGAAAAAGACACCCATGTCAGTTTTTTGTACCATTTTTTGTACCCGCCATTTTGAATTTCAAATTTGACCAGATATTCGTAATCAGCACCCCCAAATTAGTCGAAAAAGACACCCATGTCAGTTTTTTGTCCCATTTTTTGTACCCGCCATTTTGAATTTCAAATTTGACCAGATATTCGTAATCAGCACCCCCAAATTAGTCGAAAAAGACACCCATGTCAGTTTTTTGTACCATTTTTTGTACCCGCCATATTGAATTTCAAATTTGACCAGATATTCGTAATCAGCACCCCCAAATTAGTCGAAAAAGACACCCATGTCAGTTTTTTGTACCATCATTTGCACCCGCCATTTTGAATTCCAAATCTGACGTTACAAAAATACATACATATTTTTTACTAAACATAGAAAATACCCAGAACACCCGGATTCATTATTTGCAGATCGTTTAAACATTTTATTCCAAGGCGGGAATCGAACCCGCAAACTTCTGCGTCACAGGCCACTGCGTCACATCGGTCGTCAAATCAACTATTTGAGTACATACAAACCCAATTTCCTAATTAGGTTCCTATTTTATTTGGTTAAACTAGACAAAATAAAGTACCTATTTAGTAGTACCTCGTACCTATAATACCTGTTCTGACAAGACTCGAATAAAACTATCGACCTACTAAAACTGAACTGGCAACACACGTTGTATCCAGAGACAGATATAAAAACAGACAGAGAACCAGCATAATGTTCGCTCGCTATTGTAGCGTGCAGAGCGGCAACGCCGCGCTTTTATAGAAGCGAAAACTGGTTTGAATTTGTTGACCGTTAAATGGTTTTTTGCTTCTTGTGATGTAACTATTGGTCCTAGAGACTCCAAAATTTTGGTGCCAAGTGCACTAATTCATATTGACATCTGGAGATATCAACCGAATCTCTATGTCTTACCGTTTCTGAGATCCAGCATGTGTCAGCTGGAGAAACGTTTCTCCAGCTTACACGTTGCTAAAAGCCTGTAGTTCAAAGAGTTTTGAACCTAGAAGCCTCAAATATTTGGTACCTTTGGCACCAATTGTGCACTGAATCTGGAGATATCAACCGTGTCTATAGCTGCAGCCGTTTCAGAGAACCAGCATGTGCGTGCTGAAATAACGGTACGTCAGCTTACACGTTGATGAAGTCTTATAACTCCGAGAGTTTTTTAGCTGCAGGTTTGGAAATTTTGCTACCTAGTGCACCAATCTGGTACTAAATGCTAGCGTTTATTCTATAGCTCTATCAGCACTCGTTTGCCCACACTGAATGAGGAAGCTGGTGGCATGTTACTTCAGCTAACACACCTTCAAAGGCTTGTAGCGTCGTTGTTTTTTTGGCACCTAAATTATGGTTGTAATCTATGATGGTACTAAATATGAACTAAATATTGGCATTTTCAGAATCTGCATTTTCCATATGAGGAAGCTGGAGGCATGCACATCCAACTGGCATGGCCTATTAGTAAGATAATATTGCATATCGTTTAGACAAACATAACATGGGTAAGGGGACAAAACCAACACCTTTATTGAACAAAATACGAGCAAATAAATATACCCATCGGATAACAGAGAGCGACGATATATTGACTAGGTAGGTTAGAATAAAATGCCAAAACATCAAAATTGACAATTTTATTAGAAATCTCATAATGTTTTGTTACTAGCTCAAACTACTATTAGGAACCAAGTTTTTGAGTTTGTAGTTTGCAAGCATTAAGTTTAACAACAATAACAAATTTGCTAGTTTTTATACAATACTTTTAAAACTGTGTCAGACCATTATTTTCTTCTTATAATAAATTACCAATAATTAATCTGGGTGCTAATAAATTGTATTTTCGTGTTTTGTTACTTAAATTGATTATCCTCATGTTAGAACGCGGAAACCGACTGCACAACTCTCGGTTCAGGTTCTCATTTTGCTGGCCAGTCCAATGGACCGGATAACTTTAATCAGCTATCGAGAAAAAAATGCTTTGGCGTGAAATGAGTCGCGAACTGAAACGATCAAAGTCTTTGATAAAGCCTTTTTTTACGATCAAACGAGGTTTGCTAATGCACTACTTTTCTGTTCAAGCTACTTGAAAGAGTTCTTTTGTTTCCTTGTTTTTTACGCTACGGCAGAATTCATCTTTGCTAAACTAACTATTTAGTTATAAAGTTTTAAACATGTACCTATATGTTTCCCAACTCTACCTATATCTATACAAATAAATATAATTGAAGTGTCTGTTTGTAATATTAAAATAACCGCTTTTTACTACATGCATAGGAATGTATATACGATACATATACTAAAATAGCATTTTTTAAAATTTTTGTCTGTCTGTCTGTCTGTTTGTTTCGGGTAATCTCTGGAACGGCTGGACCGATTCGACGGGACTTTCACTGGCAGATAGCTGATATAACAAGGAGTAACTTAGGCTACTTTTTATCCCGAAAAAATAACGGGAACGGAAAAAAACTGCCACGCGGGCGAAACTGCAAACGGCCGCTATTTTATGCCGTATTAACGCCATCAGTTGGCAACATCGAGAACTACTTCAGTTAAGATTTGTAAGTAAAAATGTTTACCGCCCAACGAAGTGGGCACAGGTCAGTTAGTTTATGAGTATAAGTACAGACAGCATCACCTGCTATTATAACTTACCTATCATAAGCAGTAGTAGTGTGAGAGGTGCTCGTGGATGTGGCCTCAAAGCTCCCAGTACTGCACCAGCAGCTACCAGACATGCTCCTACCACGCCAAGGAAGAGCACGCATAGCCTAAGAGGTGGTCGTCCGCAACAGGACTTGGGGGCGCTGCCATCGCCTTCGGAACACGCGTACGCCGCCCCTCTTCCAGATCTGAAAAGAAAAATAAGTATCAGTATCTATCTCTTGACTTAATGACAAAGACGCTGGTAATAGACCGATCATCTATTGGAGGGATAGTTTTAATTAATCAATGAGGCCAAAAATGTTCCTATAGTTGACTATAGTACTACTAACGAACGCCTGAATACAGAAATTAAGTTAAAGGCTTTGGCAGAGGCTATGGTCGCAGACCATCTGACGGTTTTTCGGATGATATCGTGAGTGGGCATTGTACGATAGTTTTACATAGTTGTGATATCACCACAGTGGATAACACAAGCAAAGGACCGAAAAGAGTAATATACCAAAAGAAGGCTTTACTCGTCAGAAGTATCAAACTAGATTTTTCTTTACCGTCGTCAGCGTGAAGTAATGGACATGAGCTTCCATATATATTGTTTCCAGGAAAAATTCAAGCCCTCTGTCCAACTTCCCGCGATCTTCACAATGTCATTGGTATACAGGCCCCACCCGATACTACGATTCAACTTTCGGTTTCTGACTAACATCCGAGAACCTTTATTCCTCAGCAGCTGTGTTTTTTGTAGCCTCAAAATGCTTAAAAAAAGTGCATGCTCAATACGTACGATAGTGTATCATACAGCTTTACAGCCCCTCCTTACCAGAGCACAGTGCCAAACTCATCATTGCGTAATGGTATCAATTAACTACAGACTTGGCTTCTTGGCCTCAATACACTACTATTTCACTTTAAAGTGGATTAGAAGATAGATAACTCAATCAGAGGCGTACCTCGCAAAGTGTATTAACAATACCCCATAAATAGATAGAAAAATCTTTATTGTACACCACAGGAAAAGAAAAATACATAATGAAGAAGTAGCACCACGACTTTAACACCCAGGCACGGAAGATACCCAGATCTCTTAGTACATATTATCGTATTGACATAGCGATATACCTACCTGCAGGGAACTACTGGCATATCGCTATTGGCGATTTCTTCTGTACAACTTTTAGAACAAAGTACTTGGTTTAGTACTCGCTTTAATATTTCTGACTAAAATATTAACTCTCAATAATTTTGTAAGCACCGAGTGTTAAATTTTTTATGAAACCAAGGAAAAAAGTAGAAGCCCCAAAATGGTTTCCTTAATTGCAAGACCGACTTCTTTTATTAAGTTCTTTATGAAACGTAACTGTAGCCAAAATCCTAAGTTATCCTCCCGAATTTTCATAGCTCCCAGAAATATGAGAGTGCATAAATTGCTTACATAAAGTAAAAGGTATAGTATTAGTAAATAAAAAGGCTTTCTGCGATATTGGCGTCACCTTTCAGTTCACAATGGAGATTGAATAAACGAAAGAATTGTTTGCAAATATTGCTGAAATATTTCTATGTGTCTTAGAAATTGTAGCTCAGTTAATATTCTTTTCTATTGAAACTTAGCGTAAAAATAATATTTTAATACCAATTGCAGGAACAAAGTTCGCTGAATCGGTCTAATGATAACGCGGTGGATACCTATTGCTATTTTCAAATCTAAAATAACCATGAAAAATAATAAGAATTTACGCTTGCGTGTGTTATTATTAAAAACATTCCATACCTAGTTGAGTGGGTTACGAGCTGTTTAAAATGATATTTTACATCAATTTATGGAACTTTCAAGATTCGAGATTCTTCGAGGACGTCTAAGCGGGGTAGTCAGAAGTACGTCCAGATAGTACACTTGGTACATACCCACATTTTTCAGTAGGCATTTAGTATTCCATAAGTACGTGATAGGTTGCAAGCCCATCACCGCTGTTAGAATACTAACTGGTTTTCTCACGATGTTTTCCTTCGCCGTTTGAAAGCATAGGCATTGCGCACATAATTTTTACGAACGGAAAAATTCATTGGTGTACGACTGGATTTGAACCCACAACCTTGGAATCATGGCGGAGTCACTCCCACTGGACCAACGGTGTTCTCAAAACAACTTCTAAAAAAACAGTTCATCTATGGCGTCATAGAAGAGTTTCTATGTTGTTGTTTATCTGTGTATCTGTGTATGGATGGATGGATGGATGGATGGATCACGCTCTAACCAGTAGACCGATTTGGATAAAATTTGGAATAAACATGGATGGATTAACATATAGGCTACTTTTTATCCCGAAAAAATAACGGAAACGGGAAAAAACTGCCACGCTGGCGAAGCTGCGAGCGGCAGCTAGTCTGTGTATATGTGGTTGTATAATGCACGAGCGGTACAGTTACCGAGACCACCGCCGTAACCCCGGTATGTAACTATTATTTATTCCATGCCTTATGTATATACAAACTGTTTGCTAGTGCTGCTAACAGCTATTCAACATTTATCTGTACACGTTTGTTTGAACACACTGTGAACACAAAAGCAGTGACCGAGGTTACTTTACGTAGTTTACTTACCAAATACGTATTTTGGCAAAATTATAAGTAACCTTACCTATTTAAGTATCTGTTAGGTACTAGCTAGACGAAACTTGAGAACGATGTATGAAGTTTAGTCCGAGTAAAATGGGACTTTGACGTGAAATGGGTTTATTTCTTGTGTGACTATTTGGTGGAATAGAAGTCCCGCGTCTTAGCGTAGTGCTTATATTGTCTTGGTAAGGTACTGGCTGGTATTAACAGATGTAGTAATTTTCAACCTTCTTTGTGAATGAGCGGGAATATTTTATGTTCTGTCAAATTACAAAATATAAAATAAATAGCATCATGATTTTAATCCCCAGCCGTGGTAGATATCTCCTCAAACCTCTTAGTACATAGGAAATTTTTCGAAAATGTCTAATGGAGGTAGTCAGAGGTACAACCAAATACTATATTTAGTACATACGCACATTTTGCAAAAGTTGGTAGGTATTCTACACGTGACAGGATGCAAGCCTGTCGCCACTTCTAAAATTCCAACTGGTTTCCTGACGATGTTTACATTCCATAGAAAAATCACCACCAATACCACCGACCTTAGGTTTAGAAGCCGGAGACACACCAAACAGACCACCGCACCGGTGCTCTTAATTAGATTAGTCTAAAAAATGTAACATCAATGTTTTTAGAGGAAAATATAGAGTTCATCCAATACTTTTCTAGGGTTTTTGTATTTGAATAGGATCCCATCACTGGCGGCATTGCATGAATAGCATTTTTCTGCGTTAACGAGGAGATAAAGGCATGCAAACGGTGGATGAGCAGTAATAGGAATAATTCAGAGCCTATGAATACCGCAGTAGAACGCAAACGACCATACACAACCTTATTATTACTGTATAAGAGTTCGCATTTGCACGTATCTAGTCATGAACATGTTTTTATTATAACACCTACCAATGTCATGCAATCTAATATTTCAAAAAAGGAATTCCATGCAAAAAGATGGCGAGTTCAAGTCCGGCGACAACGTTTTGGGAATCTAAATTTAAAAATCTTTCTTTTTTTTCTAATTCACAAAAGTCATTTGAAAATAAAAATGGTAACCGCGCCAATGCATTTATTTACTAACCTGGGTATAGAAACTTTTATTTATGCTACAGCAACATCTGATGGGTGGCGAAAAAACTTGCTGTGATATCACAAATACCCACATTTTTATTCACCGTTTTAGAGCACTAGCATTGCTCACGTACATTTTTCTGACAGAAAATTCATTGATACACGACCTTAGGATCAGAAGGCAGGGTCGCTCCTATTATACCACTGGTACTCTCTAAATTACAACTAACTACTGTAGATAGTGTCCCCAGATTCATTTAGAAAAACTCGACTAATGCTTGTTTACCTTAGCCGTTCATTTGTGTGGTTGAACTGAGGCCTAAGTGGGGAAATACATGTAAATTACCGTCATGCGTGCATTGCAGTGCCAATTAGACTTAGGCAAAACACTCCACTTCGCTCTAATGGCTTTTTTGTGTTAATGCCGGTTATACTCTGCCCATATTCCCAACTACCCCACATTTTCATCACACAAATTAATACAGAGAGCAACTTCGCGAGCTACTTAGTATTGTTATAATATTTAATTCTGAGCATTTTCCTCCAGCAAATTTCTAAAATTGTGTTTTTTTGACAAATTTAGGACTAAAACGTTTGCGTCGTATGGGCTTTGTAGGTATACTGGTAGATAAACATGTTACTTATAGAAAAGAATATGGCTGAAGTACCTAAAGATACACAAAAAAAAAAAATGAACTGCGTGAGACACAAAAAAGAGAGCAACGATTATGACGACTGATAGAATAGAGTGGAAGAAGAATGCACATTGTGCTGCCCTCACTTTGCATGATATCAGGTCAGCAAGATTATAGTAATGATGATTACATTCACGACAGTTGCAGGCCCTTAGTCAAAGGCATTTCTTCCATGGCATTATAAAAATCACTGAATCTTGCTTGATTCAACCAGACTCGACTGTTTAGTTTTTAACTTAATCCTAGTAAGATTATCCTAAAGAAAAGAAAAGGTTCTTAAAGGTGGCAGTAGCACGATGTTAATATAATAATAATGTTCTCATGTAAACTTTTTTTTTCTATGATGTACATTTGAACTCAAAATCCCTCTTTTGTATGCCGCTCTGTAAGTTAACGAGCAATATTGAAACGATTGAATGCACACGAGTTTGTCGACCCCGTATCATATGACCCCAATGGAAGAGGGTCCCTTTTAATGGCCTAGTATTGCACAAAGATAAACTTTCTACATTATTTAAGTCACGCTCGATCAATTGAATCTATTCAACGCAGTAAACTTATTATGAGAATGTTCCTTACATAAGTAGGACAGCTTAAAAGCCAGTAACTCTATAGAAGAAAGACAATAGAAGGAGTCGGAAGACTAAGCTACCATTAGTATTCGTACCGTGATGGCGGTAGAAATAAAACCGGGTCGTCAATGGCAAAACATTTTATCTTTTCCAGTGTACAGATCGTATTAGAATTGTATCTTGAGCGTAAAAAAGCAATAAGACCGAGGCTTTGGTCGGATCAGGCCGCATTTATGTAGAATGCTGATTATCGGTGGACGATTTTTCAATAGTGTTCGTACTGTCGTAAGATATCCGTATTAGCCGTGGTGATCCTTGTTAAGAATTGGACCCCTCCATTTTTTACCATAGATGTCGTAAAAGGTGACTAGGGAACCAGGAGATGATGAGCAATAGTATCTCCTGTGTACTTTACATCGCAGCCACCAATCCGCCAAGCGTAGTGACTATGGCAATCCCTTGGTTTTCTGTCGGGTAACCTCGGATCGAATTCTATCTTCCAAGAATCTACAAGCATCGCTTTCTCTAAGCTCTCGCTGAGCAACTTTCAATTTAGAGAACACCCTACAGTTTGTGTTTTACTGTTTAAATAATACGGTATCAAGGCAATACACGCACTATCCTAAGCTACTGTTTAGGATAATTTGTAACTTCTCTGGTATGTTTTTACCCAGCCTGTGGCGACCTGTTTCATTAGTAAATGCGTTCTCAGATGAACGGAGAGCTGGCAAGGGCTGTAGTTCCCCACCGCGCTTACTTCGGACATTTTGATAAATTACTATCGGTACAATAACATTCGTTCCGTTGGCCGGTTCTCCTGTTTTTAATTTGACTAGTCATCTTCGACCTCATTTTCGTGAAAACATGCTTTTCGTTTCTTCGTGCTAGGTACTACTTTTGATCCCTTAAAAGCACTTTTAAAGTTTTTAAGAATGTTAAACCGAGGTATGTTATGATGCCTGTATTAGGATGAAGACATTTTCATAATTTTCAAAATTATGATAGTATTTTTGTGTTCTGTTCTAATAGGTTCTGTCTGTACTTTTTCATTCAAGTAGAGATCTACCAGGATCTCCAGTAGCGACACAAAAATAATGACAGATCTGCCAGTAGTGATAACAATGTAACTAAAAGCAGAACTTATCTGGTGCAGGAGACTGTACCTATCTAGAGTGATAGTATCCCTCTAGATTTACCCTCTAGATTACCGCAGCCATGTACGAAGGTCACTGTTGTGTTTTCGCAACAGGGACTCCTGGTTATTGGCTTTAAATTAGAAAAAATGTGCGACTCACAAAATATTAGGGTTGTGAAATTACATTTCAGTAAAGTGCATTAGTTTAGCCAGATGTGCCAATGGCTCAATAATGGATGACTCACAATTTTATGGCTGACGGACGGATACGGAAGTCTCCAATACTTTGGCTGTGTTTACGATGTTTTTATGTTACGTTTTTCTTTTTAAAAGCTGTCATAACTGAAGAAAAATAAAATGATTTATAAAACATGTGCCATCATTATCATCAGCCTGTAAAAGACCACTGGCTGGAAATAGGCCTTTTTTATACGTTTTTAAGATTCACCACTATTTCAAAACTTTTCCACCCACTTTCTGCGATCCTAGAAATATCTTCCGTCGATCGGTCAGTCAACGTCGTCTGTTTGTTGATAGTCACGTGATAATGTCGAATAAAGTTCTTCTCTGGAAAACATAATATTTAAATGAAACTAATTGGGGGCAGCTAAATCAAATTCTTACGACATCCTTTTCTATTTTCCATATTTTTGACTTTGTAAGCTAAATAAGTACAATGTTTAAGATACATTCTGCAGAAACTTGGGGCTTAGAAATACTGGGGATTATCTTGTCTACCACTGGGATTACAGTCATTTCATTTTCTGTTTAAACGAGTTTCAAAAATGAGGTTTTCAATTCGGGAGTACAAGACGGCAGTACAATTAACAAATTTATTCTAATTTGTATATTTTGATAGGGGTTTCACTATTGTTTAAAAAACTACATCCTATTAGTTTTATTTTATATGTCACGTACTTTAAAAGTTGTAAGAAATTGTAATTTTATAATTATGACTAGCGAAACGAACTAATTTTCATACAAACTTCAACCACCGCTGATACAGCGTTTAGGAGTTGAATTTCTGAAATTTCTTTCTTAGACACATCTACGCACGAAGATGAATATACGCTAAAAATTTCCAGCCTCTACGACCAGTGGTAAACCACTCGTCGTAGAGACTGTGCGTTGTCTAATATTTCAGTCAGTTAATCAGGCCAAAGTTATATAATGTTTCTTTTATACTGTAGTGTTTGTATAGGTTCTAACTTTCTTTTTTAGGGTTCCGTACCAAAAGGGTAAAACAGGACCCAGGTTATTATTATTATTACTAAGACTCCACTGTCTGGCTGTATGTCTGCCTGCCTGTCTGTCTGTCTGTCTGTCTGTCCGTCTCTCACCAGGCTGTAACCCATGAACCGTGAAATTTTTGCCGTTTTTTATTATTATAGATACGGAACCCTTCGTGCGCGAGTCCGACTCGCACTTGGCCGGTTTTATCTGGTTTGCGTCACAAATTTTCTACTGGTCTCTATTAAACAAGGCCTTTTACTTAGCCTGCTCTTCCTAATGGTTACGAGCTAAAGTAACGCAGACCCATAAAGTCTACGCAGATTAACAGACGTTTAGGGTCTTCACCTACTTTCACATCACCTCTACCAGTGGCTTGCAGAAATCACTAGATTCTAGAATGGACATTCTGCAACATTTAAAACAATATATCTTCTATTTTACTGTTATTGTTGTTGCATAACCCGTCAGGTACAAGACACTTGAGTACATAGGGTGAATAATTTGTAGGTTTCGTCATCAGCCTGAATGAGTCAGGCTATACTGGACATAGGCTTTCTTCTTATTTGGGCGGGCGAAGAATATCACCACGCTTAACAAAAGTTTGATTATCGCAGTATGGTGCACGGTACTCGGTACGAGACGTTGTTGCCCTGATTACCTGATACGACCTGAGTGAAATAGTTGCTTCTGACGCTGGATAAATTATCTACAGTAGATGCAAAGGTCTTTTTACCTACTTCATTTGTGATTCTCAATTTGAAGTAAAACGAAACGGACTCTAGTTGAAATCATGAAGGAAATTACCGCTATTTGGAAATTAAGTGATAATTTTGGTTAATAAATATTTGCTTGGTCCCGTATATTACATTAGTTACACGATGATGATGATTTTAAGCATAGAATAAATAATCTTTGAGATTTTTTTGAAACAGTAATAATCTCACGACTTAAATCGTCATGCATATTTAAGATATTATTTGAAGATGTCGTCTAAGAGGGGTACTCAGAGGTATTTCTAAATATTACATTCTGCATCCACATTTTGCAGTAGTTATTAGGTACTCTAGCGACGGTGATGGGCTTGCAACCTGTTACCACTTACACACTTTTACTGTATGGTGTACCAACTATTACAAAATGTGGGTATGTGAGATTTTTTAGGAGGCTGTTAAAATCAAGTTTCAGAACACATGGTAGTGTCAAGGAATAAGACAACAGCTACCATACCACCCTTAAAGCGCTGAGTGTTATGCGCATATTAAACCCACATTACATTCTCGAGTGCGCTTCGGAGCGCGAAATTTATGTCGTTAATAAGGGCTAGGGAGTTTAATTAGCTGATTTATGTTGGTCATATTGTGGCGCGTGGTATGAGACACAGCACAAAGATGAAAGCTTGAACACCACAAGCATAAGTCTACCTACCACACAAATTAATTAAATAAATTTCTGAAATTTGTGTTGTTCTTCCAGAAGATAAATGTAAAAAAAATTGCCAACGAAAAAAGGAAAGTTTAGACATTACCTATAATTTGTAACGTTTATGATTAGAGAAGTTAATTCATATATTTTTAGGCATAAAATAATAATCTAACATCTTAAATTTTACTTTGCTCTACCATAGCCTCTACTACTACTACTACTCTACTCCTAAACTCGGCGTTACTTCGAAATAATTACACCGTATTTTGTCTGTTTAGATCAAATTTGAAAATTCCTGCATTGCATTGGCAAAAGACAAAAAACCATGGTGTAGGTAACTACTTCAACGTTACAACAAGTTTGTTAGGACCAAAGTTAATATCGTAAAAAAAAGTAAAACAAGTGTGTATCTTGTTGTTGTGTGTGTACTGTACGGGCTTATCTCGCAGAGTAATAAATCGTTCTAGTTTCAAACCGTGTGAAGCTTGAGCAGGTTGCCAAAAAATAATAAAAATCGACATAGCTTGACAATACATTAGTTCAGTTCCAGGCACATGAACGTGTTTAAGTAATTACACGTAGTGCAATACCACATAGAACACGTGTTCTGTGAGGTAACATAAATTTTGTGAGCAGTAGCCACTCAATATCTTCTTGGCCATTTTCTACATCCGATACTTTTTCCAATAAAATACCACAGTCACAGTGTTGTTATTTAGTACAGTTTTATAACTATACTATAACAATACTAAGGAAAGTTGTTGGAACTTATAATTATTATTTAAGGTAAGTATAAGAACGTTCCAGCTGTCCTTCCTAAGCTATGATTAGCCCTCTGTCATTGACAGTTTAATAGCCTCCACTATAGGTCGTCACGGATTGCTTTTCGCGATTATGTCGAAAGCGAAGATGTAGCACTGATGTGTGACCGATCATAAAACATATTTATGTAAAAAGCAGGGACTAATCGGCCAGATATTTTCTTTCTATTTCTAACAGAGATGGACGACTGACCTTTCAATATTTTTTATCTACTTTTATGCACTGGACCTGAATAGCAAAAAGAACTAGTTGAATCCCTGACGATCCGACCTTGGAGGCAAACATTTTGGCATGATTCAATCGATCTATTGCTTAACAACAGTTTAGCGTTATTGAATCTTAAATATGATCACGAACTTTCGTATTCATAAAAATTGCAGAAAATGCTAAGTAATACTTTACAACGCGTCTTACAAAGCTTAATAAGATAGAATAATCGTCGGGTAGGGTAATATTTGTATAAAATTTAATACCGGTAAGCAATGGTAATCGAACAATCTGTTTTCTGTGTGAATTCCAACACTGACGAATAACCAAATATTGTGAAACCTGTGTCCGGTGTTTAGATAATCAAATGCACAACACTATCTGCCTGTTTTATCGTTTTATGATAGGGGATTCTGAAACAATTATATAATTTTACAGTTACAATCTGTCTGACATTTGTTTTAATCGTACCTATAACACTAAAAAAGTAAGCGCTAGCCACTGTGCGTGTCATTTATCTGATTACTTAAAGTTGCTGACAGCAGCTTTGTTACGACTACCCACATAAATGGATGAAAAGAGTCTTAATCACATCTATACGCGTCAAGGTAAATAAATACCATTTAAATTCTTTGTCTTTGTCGTCAGTCAGGTAAAATTTTCTTTATATTATTATGGATAATAGATTTTAAAGATATATCAACTTTTGCTCAAAAAATATTAGGAATAATTATATCTTGCAACCAGTACTTACTACATAATTTCTGCTTTATATTTACTTCACGGAATTCGAATTTAAGATCACGATGTTCCTGCATTCATAGCAATCTTCCCCTACATGATCAGGGTAAATAGCATCGTTTCGGTGCAAATTGATGCGACGCGCAAGTAATGGCTGGATATGATAGTCGCGCGTGCTATAAAAATGGCAATTCTGCGAACAAACAAGCATGTCCCCCTCACGCCAGACGGCCGAGGCACGCTCTGTCGAACGTAGAACATTTGAATGAAACCTAATAATTGAAGTGGGTTCTATGTGGGTAGGTAGAATAAATAAATAAATATTTGTGGACATTTTAACACAACATCATCTAGCCCCAAACTATGCATAGTTTGTACTATACTTGTACATGGCATGTATCGCGCCAATGGTGATTTAATGGTGAGTACAAAAAACCTAAGCGCCATCGACCCTCAAACTAAGCAAAGGTTCTATACTATGGGAATCCAGATAACTAAAATGATAGAGAGTTTGTTGCACAGAGTTGATGTTCATTGTGGAAAGGATGAAACCTATTCCAGAGTATATTATAAAATAACTAATGTTTCTTACACCTATAGCAATAGAACTCACAACGAAAAATCTTATTTTCTTTAGGATTAGTCTCATATATCTAGATAGGTAAGATAGTTAATTTAATTGATTTTTAAAGCAATATAACTGAAAAAAAGAATGTGTTTTTTTAGTTACATATGATGATATGTATATGATTATAATGTAATCTAAGTAAAACTTTTAGTCTGTTTCACAAGTTTTTTCTGACCAACGCAGCGGTTCACGTGTCACAAGCTCCTT
The DNA here is from genome assembly GCA_947095575.1 of Electrophaes corylata. NCBI lineage: Eukaryota > Metazoa > Arthropoda > Insecta > Lepidoptera > Geometridae > Electrophaes > Electrophaes corylata. The sequence goes on along the minus strand of OX352711.1, from coordinate 6,403,764 downwards.
TGCCACCATAAACCACATGGTTTGTCCTATCGCACGCCTGTCAGTTTGTCACCCCACATCCTGTCCGTGCATCGCTGTCTTGTCTATGATGTATTTACTTTACTATCTACGTATGAGGTATAATAGTTTACTAGAAATATTGTTTTGTTTTAAAATAATCTTCTTTCTTTTCAAATAATTGTTTTTTCCCCCAATTTCTTAATTAGCGACGATGAAAAGTCTGGAATAGTATTTCATACGTGACAGGTTACAAACCTATCGCTGCTGCTATAATACTAACCAGTTTCCTAACGATGATTTCCTTCACCGTTTGAGAACACTGGCATTGTGTACAAAATACATTGGTGCACGACCGGATTTTTAAACCCACGACCTTAGTATCAAATGAATAGTTGAAATGTCGCAAACATATCAAAGGTTATACGTTTAAAGTAATGTCATATAGCGGTATTGTACTACAAAAGCTATATCGATCACACAGAATCACAGTCTCTAGTTTCATATGGCTCATACCAAATGACGTCAAACAGAAAGTCTCAATTTTCATTGTGAGGAATCCTGGCATTATGTACGAGTATCGCTACGTACTACTGTGTTAAATTGAAATACGAGACACTAGTTATTCTGAATAATCACAATAGGAATGAAGTATGCCGTCAGTTATCTGATGCAGTAGAGAAACACGTGCTAGTGGCTGACTAGATACAAAAAAACCGGCCAAGTGCGAGTCGGACTCGCGCACGAAGGGTTCCACACCATTATCTATAATAAAAACGTTAGGTGTATGAGAGCCCCCTTAAATATTTATTTATTCTGTTTTTTTTGTATTTGTTGTTATAGCGGCAACAGAAATACATCATCTGTGAAAATTTCAACTTTTTAAACACAAATAATATTCATGTACACCATAGAAAAATAAACAAAACAAAATACAATGTTGGGAATTGCAATAAACGTGTCATACTGTCGCCTACGTATCATAGTTTTATGAATAAACACAGCATTCATTCAATTTAAAATAACATTCAATGAAAATAGCAAACATCTATCATCTATTACGTTATGCATGACACTAAGGGTACTTTTTGCACCATTTGTCTGCACTGTAGGTGGAGCATAGACTAATGATGGGCACAGTACCTGGCTCACACAGTAACTCTGACACAAAGGAAGCCGATGCACCTGCATTATTTGTGATTTACTACCCACGTTTCTATTTTTTCTCAATTGGCGAACACCCATTGTTAACCTCCGTTTGTATCAAGTAAATAAGGGTAGGTACCTAGTATCTACCTAACCAATTCACTAGTAGGTGAACCAGAAACCATTTTTATCCTCTTGCTGGTGGAACAAGTATATGGCTCACCTGATGTTAAGCGGTAACCATCACTTATAACAAAGCATTGCCTTGTACGCCACGCACGTTAGGGTCATGTGCTTGTAATTTCACCGGCATGCGGCACCCACACCCTTCAAACCGGAACACAGCAAGCTGTTTGGCGGCAGAATTAGATAGTGGTAGCACTTTCCTGGACTAGTCTTTCGACATACGTATAAGCAAATGTACGTTCATGCCCATCGCACGTATTTCGAAAGTGATGGGTCCCGGTGCCATCAAATACCATCAGGTAACAGGCACTCTTCGTGGAGGAACTGGATCATGGATATTTTAAAGAGCTCAGCAGGTCTACTCTAAGTAACGATAAAAGGAGTTTCGTATTGTCGTTTTGTAATATTATACTGCAGGGCAGCTCGGCAGCCGTCAAAAGTCAAGTTGACGCTGCCTGACATGACGCGTAGTGTAACTCAAAACGACAATACGAAACTTTACTTATCGTTTCTAAGAGTAGACCTGCAGGTTGTCTGTCTTGTAAGTAATAATGTAAATTGTCATACCGTTCACTTGGACTATACTGTGACTAGGAAGAGGAATCTTTGATCACGAGTATAAGATCAACGAACGTTCTCATTCGTGCTCGCACTATTAGCGACGAGCCATTTGTCTGTCGTTGAACCTTAGTAGGATTTTTGACGTTATATTGACAGGTATTGTAAATAATGTACCAATATTTTTTTATGCTACTTATCGATGGAACAAACAAATGGCCCCTCTGATGTGAAGTGGTTACCATCACCCATAACAAAGCATTCCCTCAAAAGCCATATTTGTTAAGAACATGCCCAATGATTAACTGCTCTGCATCCATTATCCTGAGGCATATAGGCATATAAGAACCTCATGTATTTGATTTGATATATTTGAAATATTTGATTTGATATGTGAATAATAAAGCAATGAAAATATACACCTAGTGTATATACAACTAGTGTGTATACAAATATACCTAGTGTAGGTTAGCAGTCACATAAACGACTGTCAGGTGTGTGTTGAGGACCCACCTGATGTCAAGTGGTTACCATCACCTAAAGCATTGCATCGCAGGTCACGTTCGTTACGAACATGCCATGCAATGCCTCAGGTTTATGGTCTGCGTCCATAAACCTGAGGCATACTGTTACTAAGCCTCATGTGCCTATAATTTATCGGCACCCACACCCTTTAACCCGAAACACAATAAGATCCTGGCGGCAGAATTAGGTATGGTGGTAGTACTTCCCCGTATTAGTCCTACACTAAGAGCTCCTGAATAGGTATTTTGAGTCACAGCTCAAAATGCTTACCTAACCCTACCTGACGCTTCTCTAAATCATATTTCGTAGATGAAAAAGGGCCAATGATTGAAGAGCTACATACATATTATACATAACTTAAATGCTTGATAAAGTCACAGTGTAGTGTCATTTGTTTTTACTCAACTGAAAATTTCAAATAACGAGAAAACGTCTCAAATCCAAGTAGGTATTATGTCCTTAAGCCTGATAGGCGGCAGCGATGTTATCGCGACTATCAAAATGTGTCGTGTGAAACCCGGCTGAAATAAATTGCGGAACACGATAAGCGCTCCCTTTGACGAGCCCTGTCGTCGGATTAGACCTGAAAAATGATGGCTTACTTACATACCGCCTGGTGACATGTCACAAGTGTTTTGTTACTCAGTCACATCGTGACATCTCAAATAAATGGTCACCCATTAGCCTTTTTCCGCTAGGTCATTGCTTATGTTGACATTTAAATATGATACGCTTCTTACCTCGTAACCTTCAGGTTTTTTAAGATGGTATCTTGGTGTGTAGGTTGTATTAATATGTCCCAAATGGGCTGTATTTAACAATAATAGCTCTGTGTGATATTGCACTGCGTCCATCTCACACACACCAATACCACCGGATCCGTTCTCATTGCTTTGTCTACTGTTAATGATATATGCATGTCGTAGGGGAGCAGAAATTGTAAGTTTATGTAGGTACATAAAAAATTGTAGGTATTCAAATGTTCTGTATGTTGGTGTGTGTGTGTGATAGCTGTCAAATGATCAAATCAAATCAAAATCAAATCAAATCATTTATTGTTTGTGTATCTAGGTATGACAATCAGGTGTTAAAGTGTAACATATAGAGCACTAGATCCTGCCATTTGGGCATACAAACACTTTAAACATAAAATTATAATCTAGAAAATACAAATTAAATAAATTTAAAAATAAGAAATTAGGTTTGTCAATTAAAAAATATATATATATATATAAAATTAAAATACACAACATTAAAAGCCAAGTTAGAATTAATTAATAATAATAATAAAAATAATGATATATCAATTTAAATTACAAATTCGGTCACATAAAAAATCATTGATTGTATAGTAGGCTTTACTTATTAATATGTCACTTAATTTAATTTTAAATTCGTTTAAAGACAACCGACGAACAGATATTGGTATTTTATTATATATTGTTGGAGCCATGCAAAATATGCTCATGCGTAATAATTGTGTTTTACACTGTACATTACGAAGATTACCTTCCAAGCGGCTTCCAGTTGCAAACTGTTCAAATAGGTTTGGGTTGGATTTAACAAAAACCGCTACTTCATAGATGTAAATTGATGGAAATGTTAGTAGTTTTAATTGAATAAAGTGATCCTTGCAGCTGTCCAGTCGCTGAAGTCCGCAAATAGCCCTAATACAGCGTTTTTGTGCCCTAAAAACTTTAATTTTATTTGTTGAGTTTCCCCAAAATATCGTGCCATACCGCAACACCGAGGATACATGACCGTGGTATGCAGTAAGAAGGGCAGACATATTTGTTACTTTGTTTAACTTAAAAAGAGCATAAGAAAATTGTTTCAATCGTTTGCAGATATTGTCAGTATGTAATTTCCAGTTTAATTTACTGTCAATAGTGAGTCCCAAAAATTTTGTATTATTAACTTCATTTACTGTAGTTCCTAAGTAATGTATATTAATGTCAAAACTAGGAGTATTTTTTTGCCTAAAATTCATGATAAATGTTTTTGTCAAGTTTATATTTAAATTATTCAGTGATAGCCAATTAATAATAGATGTCAAAGTGGAGTTAATGTCAGATTCAAAAGCATGTGTTTTGTCATTCATGAATGTAACCGTGCTGTCATCAGCAAATAAGGTCATGGAATGTTTGGTAGCTTGAGGGATATCATTAATATATATTAAAAACAAGAGAGGTCCTAAGACACTCCCTTGGGGAACACCATGGCATACTCTTCGAGCATTCGATTCATATGCGGTGTCTATGTTAGTTTTAAGACATATTTTATTAACCTGAGTTATTTGATACCGGTTGCTAAGATAAGATTCAATCAATTTATTTGCTGTACCTCTAACTCCATATATATCTAACTTTTGCAATAGTATATCATGATCAACATGATCAAATGCCTTGGTCATATCCATAAAAAGTGAAATAGCAGTTTTATTTTTATCTCTATTGGTCATAATCCTATGAAGAAAGTCATAAACTGCTCTATTGATAGACAGACCTTTCCTAAAACCATACTGGTTATCGCACAAAATATCTTTATTTTCTAAGTAATCATAGAGCTTTTTATATATTACTTTTTCAAAAATCTTGGAAAATACTGGAATAAGGGCTACTGGTCTGTAATTCCCAACTTCATCTCTTGGTCCTTTTTTGTGTAATGGTTTAATAATCGTCATTTTAAGCTTATTTGGAAAAATGCCGTTCTCTAAACAGTTATTTATCATGATACTTAAAATAGGTGAAATATACAATCCTACATCCTTAATAATTTTTGTTGTTATACCATCATACCCTACGCTGTTTGTATTTTTTAATGAATTAATTATATTAAGAATGTCGTGTGGTATAATTGGAGTTAAGAAAATGGAATTGCCATTATGGTAATTTATTTTATATGTCAGGTCCGTACGTACGTTAAGTTTTACTATGTCAATAAAATAATCGTTAAAGGCATTTGCCATGTCAGTGGGATTAGTAACATCATTATTACTAATAATTAATTTTCTTATATTTTCGCGAGGTTGGTTACAATTATATCTATTAATTATGTTCCACGTAGCCTTCGATTTATTAGTTGCTTTTTTGATATAATTTTCATTGTGTGCCCTTTGGGTTAATTTAATAATTTTACTGTATCTTTTAGTATAAGCGGCCAGGGTTTCTTTATGACACTTCTTACGACATAGTCTATATTTCCATAGTAACTCTCTCTGCCTTTTACTACATAATTTAATACCCTTAGATATCCATTTGGGTTTTCTGTGTGTTGGGATTTTGACTTTTATCTTCGGGAAACATAATTTATAGAACAACAGAAATGTATCATGGAATAACCCAAATGCTATATCAGGATCGTTTGTTTTTTCAATATCATGAAATGACAAATTACTGATACAATCTTTAAATTTTTTACGATTTTCATCGCAGAAATCACGTGTTAATGTATACCAATGCTTTAAAGTGCAAGTTTTTTTGACAGGGACTTTAACTATTTGAGCTGAGTGATCAGACAGTGCAAGATCCACTACTTCTCCACTAGTTCCTCGAATATTATGGGCTACATTATCAATACCTGTATTACTTTCCGATCGAGTTACTTGATTGAATTGAAGCTTAAGATTGTAATTTGCTAGTAAACTTCGAAAATCCGTAGTTATTTTATTTAATTTTAACATATCTATGTTGAAATCACCACAAATAATAATTTTATAATTCATGTTGAGGGTATATTTTAAGAGAATAACATTGAGTTTTGAAAAAAACTCGTCAACTAGCATCTTGTTATACCTCGGTGGTCGATAGATACATAGAACTATTAGTTTATGTTGCTTTAAATTTATAGCAGAACATTCAATAACTTGTGAAACAGACATAATATCTACTATACTTTGAATGTTTTCAAAATCATGGTAATGATTACGTACTAAAATGCATGATCCACCTTTACGATTAAATCGACAAAAAGAAGAGCCTATTTTAAAATTTGCAACCGAAATACGTGAAAGGTCGTCTGTCACCATGTTATGTTCAGTTATACAAATTATACTTATATTTTTACCCATCTGTTCGAATTTGTCCAAACGTACCATAAGAAAGTCAGATTTACTAGAAAGACCATTTATATTCTGGTGCAATACATAAATATAATTATACACGAAATAAATGATTCTGAGTGTTCACACTTTCATTGTCTAAGGGTTCTTTGTTATAGTCGCAGAATTCCACATCATTTGAAAGATTGCTAATTAAATAAGTCAAGTTTTGAAATATAGTTAGTAGCCCAGCATTATTTATTTTCCCTGTAGGCTTATGAAACATACTACTGTCGTAAACAAGGTACTTGTTTGAGTCGATCAAATTTGCATACTTATGAGTTTGCACATCATGCAATAGAAGGTCGTTGAAATTATAAATCCTATGATTAATTGCATCTTTTTGAAATCCATAATGATAAGTTGGTGTGCACAATATCACATTTGTGTACTTGATGTCCTGTAGAGTTTCTCTAATACCTTTTACCAATTTAACATAATTACTAAATTCAAGAAAGTCTTCGTCACTGATAAATACAATGCAGTAGTCTTTCATGGTGAAACCACATAACTTTGATTGAAGGCCTGTTAACAGTTGTGGAGTATATGCTTGAGGGGTTAAATAATGGCATAGTTTGAACTCATTTCTTTTCAGCGCATCTTGTGCGACTGATAGCACTTTGTTTTCCTTATTACTACTTATCAAACATATTTTAGGTGTATAATCTGTAGAGGAGGGTCCACAATAAGGCATAGGTTTATGCTCTGTTTTAGCTATGTTTGGAATTTTGTTTCCATTCTTAATACGATCTTCTTTATTTGGTTGAATAGTGGTTATTATTTTCGGCTTCGGGCTTTGTATTTTAAGTATGGTTTGGGTTTCTGTGTGTGTTATGTTTCTAGTATCCGTCTGTGTCTGTTTATGTACTTTATTTTTTTGTGGCGATTCTGTATTTTTTCGAGGTTTTGGTGATGAGGATGATGACCTTGATTGGGTAAACCCGATTTTTCTATAAAGAGTATTTTTTTTAGCTAATTCTTGATTATTTTTCCGTAACTCTTTGTTTTCTAATGATAACTGTTCTATTTCTTCGTGGGCACCATTTAGTTGAACCTGTAGAAGCTCCGTTTTTTGTATGAGGTTTAATAATTGGCTATTATCATCAGTTGATATATCCGGAAGGCTACTACTAGTAGAGACATCTAGCGGATCTATGCTCGTATCTGATTGATTCTTGTCAATAACTAGTACCGTGTGCGCACGCCTAAATGTTACGTTTTCTTGAGAGTTCATGTTTGCTCGTGCCTCTCGTTAGATGGTGCTGTCGGTACTTTTTCTAATGATATCGAACAAATTTATCGTGCAAAATATTGCTCTTGACGGGATTTGATCCAGGTGGTGGCAGATCAAGTTTCAACTCGGCATAAAATTGCACCGTCTAACCGCTGAGCCAGCTTGATTATAATTATCAACGTCGAAATTAACGAATAGTAAATTCTAGGTGGTGATTTTTTTATGTTAAGTGCATTTAACGGTTGAATGTATGAGTCACATATATATCATATCACCGTCACTGCTGTCTTTTTTTAAATCGAAGATGTAATATGGATAATTTATCGATGATACAAGGTATTTTAGAACTTTCACTGTGTCACTGCACTGAGTATTAGTTAATCTTCACACCACTGCGGAACTTGAGTATGCAGATCTTAGATTTAAAAAGTTATCGACTAAGTAAGTAAGTGACCAGTGGACACTGGTGATGTACTTTTATCTCACTATTTGCAAATCTTACGTCGAGATAACACTTGTGCACGCGCGTTATTACTATTAGCTTCGTTTTTAAGCAATATTCGTTAAATATAACACACTTTACGTATTTTAAGATTTAATTTGCCTAGAGCCGATGTTTACATGACAGCAGCGCCATCTACATCATTTATTACATTACAGATTGTATTACAGATTGGTCCAGATGTCTTAGTACCATGATACTTGTAGTTTATGAGACTCACGCACGACACAGTGAACCCTGCATATGATGAATTTATCGCGCCCTATAAAAGCGTTCGATATTGTAAGTCAATCTATCGAAGCTAGCGAGTAACTATAGCAATTTCATTATATTTTGTTTAGAATCTTTTGTGTTGCTCTCAGAGTCAGCTGGTCCTCGTTTCTGTTGATTGCCATTTCATGTTGACCTATTTTGTTTACACCCAGCATTCATCGCAAAAAGTCTGTCAATACCATTTAATATATTTGGTTATTTTGCGTAAAATTGCCATAAAAACAAAAAAAAAAGTTTTTAAAGTGTTACCATAAACTTTTATTTTGTGCTCACATCAAAACGGTTTTGTCTGCGTTAGGCAAATAAATAAAAACGAAAAGCCTGTTTTGCGCGAATCGTTTTTGCATACATCCAGCAAACTCGGGCTGAGGGCTTTGAGAGACACGAATGTCACATGTCTTTCAATTTTAAACCTTTGTAATGTTACGTTTGCAAATTCGCATCATCATCATATTCTTGGTCAAACTTTGTGCTCTCTTTATCCACCGACTTCCCGCGGCATTCATAATGTTCGCTTTCTGGTTCGTGGTCTAGTCGAGAACCTTTTTACTAAGTGGTGATCGGTTCTGTGAGCTATATGGCCTACCCTCTACCAGTTCAACTTGCTAACTTGAGAGCTGCTCGTATGTGGCCTTGGTTTTTTTAGGAAATCCCTCAGTTCAGATTTTATCACATAGTAAAACAATCAGAATTATGATTATAATTATCTCTCTTCATAGCCTGTTGTGTGACCTCCAGCTAGAGTAAGACAATAAAAGAAACAATTAGCATGATAACATGCATAGTAGACGAAGTCTTGAGGCTTCATTCATGGTGGTGTAATGTCCCGAATACTGCTCAATCTTGTTGGATTCGTCGTTTGACTCCTTTGTTGAAGTGTACGAAAGCTAGTGCAATATTTTAAATGAAACAAAAAACAAATCTGGAAGAGAATGTTTCATGGATTAATTTGTATTTATTAAAATCCATCTTAAGTTACTGTCATCCACCTAAGTAGGTGGATGACAGTAACTTAACTAACTTAGTTAACTTAGTTTTGGCTAAGTAGCCAAAGCTAATTTTATATGGCGAAATGTTATCTACTGGGTCAGACAGCTGATCCGGTAATCAATCCCCAACGCGCTGTAATAAACTTGATAGCTAAATGCCTAAGCTACAGTTGGTTACATAATTACACACCACTACCATAGACCTATAGATACGTAGGTACCTCTGACCTATACGCATATGCTTTTCAATTTGTGGCTGAATGAACGGGTTGAAAATCAATCAATAGTTGTTATTTTATCTAAAAACTACTCCAAGATATTTTTTTCGGTTTTGCAAAACCGATGCGTTTCGCAAGTAAGTACTACTACTACTACTACTAGTAGTGAATAGTAAGTAGTACTAGCGAAACCTGCGCTACTTCGCTCGCGTTAAGTTATTTTTATACAAACTTCAATTCTCCTTTACCCGTTTAGGGGATGAATTTCAAAAATTCCTTTCTTAGTACACGCATCAAGACAAATATACCCTGAAAATATCAAATCTCTACGACTAGTGGTCTTGTTATGCGTTAGCTATATGTCTGTCAATCAGTCAGTTAGGACAAAAATTCCTGTAATTGGTATAGATAATTTCGCACGTGTCTTTTCTGGGGTATATGGGTATAAGTAAAAATAAATAATCTACAATAGTTGCAAAAGCCTTTACTTTACTTACTTCAAGCAAAATTATCTTGTAAACACATCTAAAAGATAAATCTAGCACATCTGTTTTCTCTATGCGACAGACTCCGCACAATTAACAGGATGTTTATTTGTTTGTTATACGTTTGTTTATTTATGTTACACTTTGTTTACCCTGACTCTAGATAACGTCGATAATGTTTTGTATTAACTAACAAAGAAAACACAAATAAATAAACTCATGCATACTAAAAAGATAGCCTAACTGAAATGTCACGCAAAATCACGAATCTCTTCTAAAAATTGTATATGTATACATGTATACAACCTACCTACTTTATAACCTCGGCCTGGCTCCATGTTGCTATACCCTATTCAGAGTCCATGTGATTCCTACTTACACATAAGAACAATGTTTGTATCCAACCAAACCAAGTGAAAGCAATAAATGTATTGATTATTGTGTAAACAAAGATTATAATTTTGTGATATTTAAAAAAAGTACTTTCATGACTTTTAATCGCCCGGTGTGATAGATATCTTTTCATATCTTTTAGTACCAAGTACCCAATGAAGATTTTTTAGAGATTTCTAATAGGCGTAGGTAGAGGTACATCCAAATATTATTTAAAATTTTGAATAGAATAGAATGCATGCGTGACCACAGCAAACCCGCCCAAATATAGGGAAGACGTAAAGTAGCATTTGACTCTTCAGACTGTTGACGATACACCGTACCCTAAGTCATAGACCATCAATCAGTAGCTTGAAGACGATCAGACTAAACATAGGCCACCTCCATAGATTTTCTAGGCGAATGTTGTTGAACCTTCCCGTATCTTTCATAACGTCATGCAATAAAGCTTTAAGTAAAAGCTCATTATCTATAGAGGTATGCTAGTAACTCAGTTTACTTACAATGCTTACATTATACTAGGGTATATTAGAGTAGTAGCCAAGTAATTTTTAAACTTTCGCGATCGGAACACAAATAAATAAAAAAGGTAATACGCGACAAATACCCGTGTAATATAAGAGTTCAAAATCTACGTAAATATACTGAATCAAACAGTATCCTTTACAATGTTATTAATTTTATAAATATAGTCAAAGCAATAAAATAGCCATAGTCCCATAGGTATGCTTTGACAAATAGGTACTGCAATCTTTCCAAGATACATAATACGCCTGAGAAATTAGTTCGAGTATCCAAGTTTAATTTCATAGGTGTTCGAGAGCTACATGGAGTCTTTACAAATATACAATCCCACTGACTACCTGCGACAGTTGGTCAATTATTATCGGACCCGTTGCATCTCTGAGGTATGCTATTGTTATATATTACTATCACTAGCTTATTTCGCTATGCTGACTTCTACCCCTGGTAATTCGGCGTAACGTTGAAATAGTTACGTGTTTTTTCGTTTGCATTGAATGAAATTTCCAAATTTGATCGAAAGAGACAAAACACGGTGTAACTATTTTGAGTTAATACCGAGTTTATCAAAGTCAAAGTCAAAGTCAAAAATCATTTATTCAGTAATATCCGCAGGGATCATCTTGAAACGTCTTAACGTCTTAACGTCTTAATCAGTAGTAGGGTTAGTAAATATTTCGTAATGAATTTCAATTTGAAAACTCAGCTGATGCGAAAAGGGAATCAATCACTGTGGCTGGCCAAATGTCTGCATAAGACTTGCAAATATTTGCTCCAAGTCTACTCTACGGTTTATACTAGAATAGATACTCGTAGTCTTATCCATAAAGCTATAGGGGTTTTAGTGTAGTAAGTACGTGTTCTACAATAACAAGGCATACAAAACCTAATGGGTATTTCAAGAATATTTTTACCAACCATCAACCGATCGAGTAGAATATATAAAGATCGAGGTAAACTATACCTACCCTAGTCTTTACCTACGTGTGAAACTTTCAACGGACGCGAACCATTATCGAAGTTTGTTAATTATTCAAGTCACCAAGTGATTGAGCATTTACCGCCTCGCACGAGACTCAACAAAATGTTTATGTAGATGAAAGATTGAAATTTCTGTGAACAAAAAGCCGATAAAGCTTTGCATTTACCGAACTTGTATCGGGCCTCGACTGCAAATCGATTTCAGAAGAAAATGTGTTTTGGAGTGATATTTTAGGACTCAATACGCTTTTCATACACATAGCTTCGATCAGGAACTCGTGTTTTCACCAACACTTTTAAACAGAATCAAGTAATACATATAACATTTTTTATTTTTTTAACTACTGGATGACTCGTATAGTCACACAGCCTAAATCACTGGCCGTAGAGACTTGAATCTTGCAGCGTATTTTGTATTGGTGCGCCCTAAAAAAAGAATTCTTGAAATTCAACTGCTAAATTCAAAGCTATTTTCAAACCCCGCTGCACCTTTTTAGGGGTTGAATTCCAAAAGTTCACCAAGACGATATTCAATATATATTCCCCCTGAATATTTCAAGCAACCAGCGCTTTTGGGCTGTGTGTTGTTTATAATTATGTCGGTCAGTCAGTCAGGACAAAGATGAGTATAAGTAGTATAGATATATATAGATCAACGGAAACGAAGTCACAGGCTTTCTACTTGTTATTCACATTAAAATTTCTTCTGTGTTGTACTGGCGCAAATTTTTCAGCTGATTCCTTATTCATTCGGCGCGATTTCCATATAGGAAACAGGGGACGCATTTGAATTTCTTGAACTGTTTTCCATTGATACAAATATTTGTTACGCAAATTTATATTCCGCGATTCGTAGATATTTTGCTTTTGTTACATCTACTCATTGAAATCTTACTGGGATGTTGCTTCGTAAAATAAATAAAAATATGTTTCTCTTGAAAGGGAAACGTTTTCAATAAAATCAGGACGTCACATATTACACTTTGATTCCAACTGCTCATACTTGTATTAAGATTTAAAGTGGTGTTAGTTAAAATACTGCTAAAATTACACACTTAGAATAACAGTAGAAAAATAAAAAGAAAAAGTGTGCGAGTATAAGAAGAACTCAGCAGTGCACGTTATTAACGAGCGTGTCCCCGAGGCAATGCTTTGTTATAGGTTATTTATGGTAACCACATAACATCAGGTGGGCCATCTGCTAGTTCCATTAGCAAGGTAGGTATATAAAAAAAACCAAAGGTAACAGAAAACAAATATACCTTATGTGCCCGTGATATCAATACACCGGTATCAGCATATTAATTCACTCGATATCGTAGATAAATCCGTCCATGCTCGATTCCCAGGTAGAAATTACTTGTGTGTCACTTTGGTACAAAATTAAATAAAGTGCTTCTTTTTGTTAGTTTGCACACAAAAGTTCTTCGCATAAGCTTTGAAAGTTGTGTATGAATTGGGCTTGTGTGAAGCTGGGTTCATTTTTTTGTGCAATTTTACAATCAAGCACATCTGCTTGAACGAACCAAACCCAGATGGTATTCAATGATCTGTTACATTTACAAAGCTTGTTACTTATAAAAAATATGTCAAAAGATTTAAACGATTACCATATTTTACTATGGGGTAAATAAACAAAGTTTAAGTAACATGTATGAGTATGAGGTTTATAAATTATGTCATACTATTTTTTGGTTCTTTGTGATGTAAAATAAATAAATTAAACTTACTGGAGAAAAGCTCTTGTTTCTTTGACTGATTTGTCACTGACAATTATATAGTAGTACTAGTAGAAACACGCGAGACTCGTCCACGTGATGTTTTTTTCATTATAAACTTTAGGCAATTTAGGCCCCGGGTACACCATTTAGGGGTTGCAATTCAAAAATTCCTTTCTTAATACACATCTAATCACCAACACAAATATGCACTAAAACTTTGAAGTCTCTAAGCTATCTATTGGTAAAGATAACAAACAAACAATAAAATGAAATAAATAAATATTGGCACATTCACACGACACCTTGTAGTCCCAAACTAAATAAAGCTTGTACTATGGAAACAAAATAGCTGATATAGTACTTATGTACCTACTATTTTTAATAAATACAATATAGTAATAATAATACCCTGACACAGAAAAAATATCTTTGCTCATCACACAAATGCAAGTTTTTGGTGGGAATCAAACCCAAAACTTACAGTGCAGAAGGCAGAGCTGTGACGGCTGTCAAATATAGATTGTCTTCTACGATACTTTTTTGTCTTCAAAATAGAATGTTCAGTATTTTGTCCTCTTGATGTCCATTGACGCTGGATACGCGGTCCACGTCTCACAATTCAATTTGGTCCAACGTTTTCGGGCGATGAAAAATTTCCCTTTTAAATTATGACTTTGTTACCGCCGCGCCGCCGCGCCGCCGTCACGCGCTTTATAAATTTAATTAAAGTGAGTTTTATTTTTGGCTTTATTAAATTTGTTAGTAAGATCTAAGTTACGTGTTAAGGCTCTGATTTATGTGTAATATTAGTGTAATAAGGTAATTTCGAAATATTTTTTCTATTGCTTTGCATAGCATTGATAAAGCAAGATCTTGCTTATCTCTAACAAGAGCTATTAGATAAGCTAAATGATTTTATTATATTTTATAATGTTACCTATTATATATACTTACTATATAATAGGTACTATATATTACTTACTTACTTACTTATGCATATTTTTGACCTTAATTTTATCAGATTCCAAAACCCCACACTTTTCAAGTGCGCCATCTATTTTAATATTTCTGCAAAACCCAAATACCATTATTGTTTGTATCAAAGCAGAATGCTGACCCATTTTGGTTTCAATTCTTGTACTTCGTCACCTTGAAAGGGAAATGAATCTTCAGTGTTATGATAATTAGATTTAAACCTGATTTAAGCCGACCGCAGTGAATCAATACGGGCGAGGTGGCTTAAATCCAGGATTTACATATTAATAGGCAACGTAGAGCTACGCTCAAAATGGGACTAAAGTTTGGTAAAAAAATTCGGAAACAAGCAGGCAGAAATAAAAAGGATAATCCTTTTCAATTAAAACTTTTTGGTTATAATGGTTAAGGTGTGGTAACGTGTAAAGTACTATGTTGTGTTTAGTGACCCAAAGGCCCAGAGGGTAAAGTACTTCCATACCTCTTTTTTTTCTTTCTTTTTTTGACTTACTGATCGAATAAGCAGCCCATCTGATGTTAAGTGGTTACCATCATGTATAACAAAGCATTACCTCGCAGGTCATGTTCGTTAGAAACGTGCCCTACAATACTCTGCATTCAATACCTACAGATGTCAGGACTAACGTTTTTGTAATTTCACCGGTACCCTTACTTACCCTTAAAAATTAGACCACCAAGCAAAAAATAGGCATGGTGGTACTTTTTTTGCCTATGTTTTCTTTTGTTGAGTGGAGAAAATAATATATTTATGAACTTTAACATTTATGAACATATAATTCAAATGTACTCTAAAAATTTCAAGTTTCTACAACCAGTGGCTTAGGCTGTGCCTTATATTGTCTATATGTCTGACAGACATGACAAGGATTATTATAATCGATATAAATTGTGTCATATCTATATATATAAAAGAAAGTCGTGTTAGTTACTTCACTTATAACTCAAGAACGGCTGAACCGATTTAGCTGAAAATTGGCAGGGAGGTAGTTTAGAGCCAGGAGAAGGACATAGGATACTTTTTATCCCGAAAAAATAACGGGAACGGGAAAAAACTGCCACGCGGGCGAAGCTGCGGGCGGCCGCTAGTTGGTAATATAAGTAATATGATATAATGCTAAATTGGCATTGCCAATGAATGTCGTGGAAAATTCAAAACCGTTATTCTTGGAAAATTATGATATCTAGATGTCTAGCAGTAATCGTCTTCAAGATGATGATTAGTAAATTATTCCAAAATTCATATTCAATATCTCCTTGGCAGAACTTGCTTAATAATTTGTAAAAGTACCAGCCCATTAAAACAAAAACACAGCCAGATTTTACGGTGAGATGTGTTTCAGGTTCCCAACTCGTATAAAATGACCCATTAGGCTTCTCTAACGAGGAGAACGCTTTCATTACGACGTTGCTCGCTAGAATAATACAATTTTTATTAAAAGTCTCGTTTTCAAAACGTTATTTATGGTAGCATTGTTCTGGTCGTGACTTTATCGCGTCGAAGTAATTGAAGTAAGTGTAGAAAGGGATGCTAAGATGGTTCGGGTACCTAAGAGGCTCCCGAAGGATGAACGCCCATATAAATGTAATAGCAAAAATGAAAACTCGTCGCTTCATTCACAGGTTGTGTTGTTGTCTATGTTCCTGAGGCCCAATTATCGTAACGAAATAGCAAATTCAAGTTTCGATCGAGTCAATCTCCAAATGGTATTCACCAAAACTGACATTACAGACAGACCCAACTTCAATCAAATTCGCTGCAGAAAAAAATACGTGCTTATAGAATAACGATTTTGAAGATTAGATTCAAATACCTACAAATGAGTATATTGTCATGACAACGATACATAGGTAATATGTGGGTACAAAAACATCACTAAATTACAAATTTGACAATTGAAGTAGTCTCAGCCCTAATTTTGCATAAGAACTTTCGTTTTTACGCAGAGCTGGTAAAATAGTACAACAGTTTGTTAATAAAAACTTATTAGAGTTTTAAGCTGATACCAACAACTCCTCGGATTATTATGCTATTAATCATTGCAGGCATCGAAGCATTGCTGCTAGTCAGGTTTCCACTCGATAATCCCTGGATTATACCTACACGCTGAGAACATCCATTGCAGCCACATAGAAAACATGTTATCGGTGCCGCTTGTCTTTGATCCGTGAAGAGTATTTTATTTAGACTACCAATTGTGTTATTAAAGGAATTGATTGGTACTTGGTGAATATAAACTTCCAATGCCGTACCAAGGAGACAGCCCTTTTATCAAACCTAGCATCATCGATTTAGTCGAAGACTTGACAGTGTTACGGTCGCTCCAGCGGTACCCAATCGACTACCAATACATGCAAGTGTTGAAAGGCTTTTATCGTAATACCACCATGACAATCAAGCTAGAAAACTACAGTTGTTAGAAAAACTAGAATGGTTGGATAATCTATGTATATCTATACCAATTAAAATAATCTTTATCTTTGCTTCTCTCCTTACGATATGAAAGAAAGCGAAAAGAACATGAAAGGGTTGATAAATGAAGGTGGCAGGCTTCGGTTTTCTGCATAAATGCAGTCATCCGCAGGATTCTCTCATTCATTGCCAAATTGAAATCTTGAAAATGGTCGGGATATTCTAGTTTTCAGGTTCTTATTTATGGACCAATAAGTTTAATAAGATTGAAGAGAACATCGTTCGAACTCGGTAGTACTTTTCGAGTTGGGAAAAATTATCCGTTCCCAGATATTGATAGGATGAAGTATAGTTATTAAGCCGCATCTGAAAATAATAACTAAAGTAAGTATACGAGTTTACTTATTTAGTACCTTTTAGCTGACATGACTGTCATACATGCAGCATGAGTAAATAACAACACGATACTTGAATTTTTCAGGGTTGGGGTGTATTAAGACAATAATTTATATTTTCTAATAAAACTAATGAGGCAGTAGGGCTTTAATTAAGTTTGTATAAAATTAATATTTTTTTTAGAAACTAAATATTTGCCATGAATTTGAGTTTGATTGTTGCCCCTTCGGCAACTATTGTATGCAACTTTTTCATGGCGTGATGCAATATGCGCCATGATCACGGCTCAAAAAAATCAATATATTGAGATATACATATATCAATGACTTGGAACGTTGAGTTATTGCACTAAAACAAACTAGTAAAAAGAAAAGATTATATAGTAGGTATAATTAAAAATACAGATAAAATTATGCATACGAAAACACGGAAACACGTTTGCGTTGCTGCTAAAACTAACCGTGCTTAGCTGTTCCTAAATTCTAGTGTATACCAACATTAATAAAGATCCAAAATGTGTTAAGTAAACAGAAAGTGGATTCTACTAGATTTGTTTTGTTTTAATGTACTTACGTGATAAAAGTAGCTCAAAAGCTTGGGCCGTTATTGGCTCGTATAATTTATTCATCGTAAGCAGTAATCACTTTCTTCTGTTTAGACTTACAAATCAGATAGCGTAAACAGTTTTTATAAGCTCATTCATCCGATTCATAATGTGCTACATAATTAATTCGCTCATTTGAATATGGGTCCATATGAATATGTATATTGAACTATGATCTTTAGGCTTCCGCTACTTAATACAGGGAACTACCAAGTCTTTAGAATTAGGTTTTTTCAAGGTATTTTTTGAAAACAGACAAGTTACCTTTCTCAAGCATAGTTTGTAGCTTACTTAAAAATAATACTGTAACATATAGAGCTCTTTGTGAAAGGGCTTGTCTGGGAAAGTACTAAAACCGTACCTATTTCTGTGCCAAGCAGTGATGCGTTAATGGGCCAATGTGCTTGTTCCACCAGAAGTAGCATAAAATCACCTAAAATAAGTAAACATCTTCAGGCAGTCTTGGGTTCGTAAGATTCGCGAACATATAATACAAACTACAGCGCAAAATGCAGAGTCAATTTTGAAATATCGAAATTACATGTGTACAGCTTACAATGTGCAAGTTTTTAAATGTTGTCTACTACAATGTTGGGAAAAATTAACAGCAGCATTTATAATTATTCTCATTTGGTGATAGAGTAGATGTCGACGCAGATGATCGATAGCAGAATGCTGAGTTTGATCTCGGAATTGTGTCACACCAATCAAGCTTTCGTCAGCGCCTTTGTGAATCACTCGGATTGGATTCGTCGAAGGTGCTCTGTGATCAGTTAATTTCCAGCCATCGTATTCTGTCTGTCTCCTAACATTGACTGATTGAAGTCTTCCAGACATTAGCAAAAAGGTTTCAGACGTTTAATCTAACTTTGCAGAGCGAGCACCGAAATGTCACTAATATTTTGAGCCTAGAGAGTGGAAATATAGTTATGCCATTTTTTAGATGCCTTTCTATCCACTCTATTAATCTAACTTTGCGAACATTGAAAAGTCACTGTTACCTTTGCCTTGAGAGTGTAAATATGCCGTTTTTATGTATGCCGTTCCATCATCCTAGTCTATGAATTATACAGCGCTAGGAAAACTTTACATCGACGTCCTTCATTTACAGGCTCCGTTTGTGCCTGGGATATGAAATAAAATTTAGATTAAGTAAGTATCACTGTTAAGTATTGTTTGGCAACGCGGAAAGTATAACCGCGGGACAGGCGACGTTGATACAATCACCAACACTAATAATCATTAAATTTAAATGAAAGATTGAGGTGTTGCCAGTAGAGGCTTGTAATGGGAAGCATAGGTAGTAATTTGCCTAAATAGAGAGTTAAAACTAATGCGCAAAAACTTCATACAGCACTTTATTCTTAAATTACTTCTTATCTTAAAGTTTATCTTTCATTATTATGTTACCTTGGCAAAATTTGCATGTTACGGTATTTACCTACCTGGCAACACAGTCGCCGCCGGTGCGTATCAGTGCATTCGCATCCGCAGTGCAATGAGAACGCCACTTCCCGGCACCTGTTCCCGGATGTCACCACGAAACATCCACCACTTGATAATAAGCTAAAGCCTGTCCGGCCAGGAATCTAGTCGGTAAAACGATAAACGAAGGTTCGTATTGACATTTTGATTGGAGTACAGACATAACAAGAATAAAAAACTATCGTTTATCCTTTTCGGAGTATAGACCCTCTTTTATTTGGGTGTTGTATTAAAGATTTTGGAAATTGTTTTGCAAGTCTTGCACGTTGGAACGTTCCTTACGATGCACTGCGTCTATCAACCTGAGGCCTGTGTGCCAGGCACATGAAGCTTAACACCTATATTGGCAAATTTGGCACAGATATAGCTTCTATTACGTTATACTTGAAAATTTTAATCTGATTTGTATATTTCTATAAGCGTCGTTAAAATGAGAATAGGTTCTTTCCTCGAAGATGCGATTATTAAAAGGATATAAAACTTACTTCATGCAAACAACTCGTAAGTGCACGAATTGCCTAGATATCCGTGTGAAAGTTTTTTTTACAAACTTTAATCCCCGCTGTACCTACCTGTTTAGTTTATAGAAAAAGTTTATCCCGTAGCCGGGCGGTTCACTAATTTTCAATATCGTTTTACCATCTGTCGCCAATTTAAAATTCATTTACCTATCTTATGACACTCTCAACGCCCAGGGCATAATAGGTGAAAAAAATAACAAATACATCAGTATATTTCCTTACACAAGCCTGAATATCGGGAAAAATATTATTAGGTACCTACTTCGAGTTTGCTGAAGTAATATAATTGATATCCGGTCAATTGATCTCAATTTACGACTTCCTTGTCTATATCCTTGAAGTAGAATACACCGGTATTTGACATTTGGCCCTTCAAAAGAGACAAAAAGGACTTAAGGCTAGCACAGATAAGTAGAAGAACAGCAAAGAGTTTTTTATTTGTTACTACATATTTTTGATTATACCCATAAATTAAATAGTTATTTATATTTGCTATAATTGATATATTTTGTATCAATTGGCTAGAATCACCTTAAAAACCTTATAGCTGAATCAACTTAGGTGCTAGTTCCACGTGACAGGGCGTTTAAAAACAGGCAAAAACGTATAACTTGGTTCCTACCTTTTTTGTAGTAGGGTTTTACAAAATAATAAAAAATTAAAACAAATTAAGTTATATTTGAATGTTAAGAAACCGACCTTGAATCATCTCGGTGCATCGCGAAGATTTTTATTTGTCGTTGAAATATGCATCTTATTATCCAATAATAAAATACTGAAATCCATATAAGACAACGTCATCAAGCCCCAAACTAAGCAAGTTGAGTATCGAATCCACAACCTACAGTGCAGAAGGCAGAGCTACCGACTGAGTTGTGCGGCTGCGAAATATTTAAAATCCTCTACCGTGCCGTAAAACAGTGTACACTAGCCCTTACTGCTCAGGGTATGGTCTTGACATCAATCTATTGTCCACAACATTGTAATTCATATCGAGGACGTACACCGTCCCAAGACGACTAGCAGTCTGGTAATGGAGGAGGTGGAGCACGTCTCAAATTCGCCTGATATTGATTGATGGGCGATATTTGTTACGGTCTTTTGGGGAATGACCCGCGGCGGGGAAAATGCTTTCCGTTTACGGACAAAACCTTGAGAAAAGAATTTGGTCCAATAAAAAACTTGATAAGAATGTTATATAATAAGACAATATAAAACTCGTGTACTTTTTTTTATACTACCTGCTGATGGAACAACAAGATGGCCCCTGGATTAAATGTGGTTACCATCGCCTATAATAAAGCAATGCCTCGTGCGATGATCAGCCTGAGACATACAGGTGTTAAGGCTCGAGGTCCTGTAATTTCACCAGTACCTACCCCCGCTCTTCAAACCGAAACAGCAAGTTGCTTGACGGCGGAGATGGGCATGGTGGTAGTACTTCCCCGATCGAGCAAAAGCTCAAAAGTACCTACTACTACTACCGAAAAATATAATGTTATTGAACCACAATAGTATGCCTATGTAAGCTGGAGTTTACTCCTTTACATTGCGCCCTGAAAGTACCTATTGCAAAGTAAGATTTTATATAATGGTTTCTGCATCGCTTAGAGAGAAATATCTACATAAATTACCAATGCCACTCACAGGTTTATATCCTCCAAAATAATCGGATGTTTCTGTGAAAAACTAAAGCGCATTATTTCATTGCTCGAAGCGACCTTTGTCGTGGCCAGATTCCACTACCGCCATTGACAGTGATCTTGATATTTTTTTTATTCTCATTTTTTGCCACGTGGGTTCTGTCCAATGTCTGTTTTTGTCGTTTTAATGCAAAAAGACAACGAGGTAACATTAAGCCAGGACTCCACCAAACCGAGATATACGAAGCTGAGGGGAAAAGAGATATAAAGCAGCTCGCGCGTTTGTATCCACTAAAGCTATAAGCGGGGAACGAGATAATTATGTAAATAACAAAATTCTTTTGGTTGTATACACACTTTTCCACTCACTCCTCTCGTCTCGTCTCCGCTTTAGTGTTGTCCGGGCGTTACTGTTTTACACTGTAATAATTCTCCAACAAAAAATATGAGTTATGATCGGCCATTCGTTAAAAAATACCGTCGGCGTCGGTTTCAAGAGCTTATTTTCATGGAGCTAGAGTGTTATAATGAAAACAGAATTTTGCGATCAATATTTGTACAAATTTTCATTTAACTTCGACGAGGAAATTGATGGGCATAAACATCGGAGAGTGAGCGAGATAATGTAAGAAAATAAAATTGAATATTCATTTGTCTCTAGTGAAAAAATATCGCAAACGTTCTTGCCTACACCTCACTAAGTTGGATTGGTACCACACTGGAGCATCATGTTACATTATTGATGAAAAAATTACACAAAAAAACGGCTTGAAAACGAACGAACGAAACAAAACGAGTTCTGTTCCATTTTTCTAGGCTTGGTCGCGTAAATCTGGCACCTATATTCTCTAGCGTCTGTTTGTTTCTATGATACATAGACAAAAAAAAATTGTGAAGGTAGACCTACTAAATGAAAGATAGATCTACGCGTAAAAATAAAATATTTTTGAAAGTTATAAATTGGTCGCATTATTATTATTATTAATATTCAGTAGTTACATAGTTCCTTTATCACCAGAAACTCATAGCACCACGGAAAAAATGCTTGTCATCATGTCGTGGGAATATTTTTCTGCTCATGCAAATGTAGACCATATTACCTACTTCGTAGTACAGTAGTTATAATAAGTAGCGAGGTAAATACGCTTGCAGACATTGAAACAGCTGACCGTGCGAATGTTTTGACCTTGCAGTGTCGTGCTGATATCACTTTATTCCTAGGGTTTCCTTGTACAACCTGTTATCAAATATCTTGTTTATGGTAAGCCACAATGAGACCTATTTAGGTTTAATAATAATTAGTATCGCTATTGAGGTTCTATTGTCAATTTTACCTACTCGTAACTCCGTGTATAAATCCACTCTTTTAGTTTAGTTGACAGTTTGATATCTTTTTTAAATCGTATTCGCCTGCTTAATCTCCTTGAAGATGTCTGTAGAGAGTTATTTTATTTTTATTTATAAAATCCAACACAAACAATCTATATACCTATTTAAAAATTGATTCCTGTGCGTTAGTCAAAAACGGCTGGACCGATTTAATTATTTTTTGTTTCGTTATCAGGGATGAGTTACATATAAAAAAATGTTGGTGATACTAAGTTCACTAGATCTGCTAGATTTAAATAAAGAGCTTGAGTTCTTTATTATCTTTATATTTTTTTATTTACAGCTCTTATTCTAGTACAGTTAAATCTTAACGTTAAACTTACGGTCAATAAACATACTGAATATTCGCTTCTAAGTTGCATGACTTAATTAACAGCGTGTGCTGGTACTATACTGGTCCATCTAATTACCGGCGGCATTGACCTCACACACGAACAGAAATAACGTGCTAAATTCACGCGAGCATACTAAACACAACCTTGAACTGTAATGTTGTAAACCAAGTTTACTATTAGGATTCGCTGACTCATAAATAAAAAAATATATAAATTGTGCTCAAACCAGATATAACAATGGAAGTGCGCTCTACATCTGGTGGGCTATCTGAGGCCCAATTTTCGTAACGAAATATCCTAAATTTCAAGTTTCGATCGTGTCAATCTACAAATGGTATTCTTCAAAACTGACATTTCACACAGGCCCAATTTTGACGATCAAATTCTAGTTCTAAACACGTTTTAGCTCCAAAAAAATATATGCGACAATTGGGCTTGTTTTCTCCGTAATAAGTCATTACAATCGATCCTGTTGTGCTATGTATACGATGTAACCCCCATAATATAGCACGCTGGGTTTTATATACTCAAAAAAGTACTACCCGTAAAAACCCAATTTAGATGAATTCCTAAGTAAATTGGTAATCAGAATGTCGTAAATTATTGTGCCTTGTTTTTATTAAATTAAACAACACATATTTTTACATTAAAAAAATATATAAAAAGGTTTAAATTGAATTTAGTGCTTGGTTCTTTTTTTATACAACTTGACAGAACAAGCAGTTAGCTTACCTGACGATAAGTGGTTACGATCTCCTATAACAAAGCATTGCATCGCTGGTCATGTTAGATGCCTAAAGTGCACTGCTCTGCACCAACCTGAAGCACAAAGATGTGAAGCCTCATGTGCCTGTAATTTCACCGGCACCTACCTTCATACCCAAACACAGCAAGTTTTTTGGCGGCAATAATAGGTCTGGTGGTATAGTACATCCCCAGGCTTGCTCATTACAAAGAGCCTTACTTCTGCAAAAACTCGATTAAGTCTTATATCTCTATATTATTATGAGTGTTATTTCAGGCCGAGCTCTTAGACTTAGCTTGGTTTAAAGGTTCCGTAGGTCAAAAGCCCTAGGTTTTCTATTTCCGGTGCTTAGTGCTATGTATAATGCATGATTTCGTGATACGGAATAGCTTAGCGTGCATGTCTGTTTCGCACTTGGCCGACATTTTAAAACTATTCAGCGAACAATGAAAAAGCAACTTTCATTGTTGCTTTTCATTCCTCGACTTTGATAACAAAGTACAATCTGCTATTAGCTGCAAATGACTTCAATTTGTAGAATGAGTCGTTTAGTGCTACAAAAGAGTAGTTAAATATCTATGTAGCAACTGACTAGCTTACTTGGGATTAGCTAGTTCAATCAATACAAATATAAATGAATACTTTAGATTATTTCGTTATATTTCGGGAGTATATGTCACATCATAATTTTTCCCCCCATTTTTTTCTGTAAACACATAAGTTTAAAATATAACACTCAGACAGAGAACAAGCAACTGTGTTAATCACAAAGTATTTGTCTTTGATGGGCATCGAACTCACAGCCTACAGTGCAGAAGGCAGGGTTTTTACCAACCGAGCTATAGAAAATCGTGCGTAAATATTTGTTATTATATTTAGCTATGAAACCGATACGATACGAAACAATACTACCTATTCAAAAAAGCACCAATGTCTTTTTCATTACAAATTAACCTTATTGTAATATGTAAATGTAATTAAATACTCCAAAATGCATAAATACTCCTAGCATTTCGTCAAGGGGGGAAATCTAATGAGTGTTTAAATTTTAAAAATGTTTAGTAGGTATTGTTTTGCGAGTACATTGCTTTGCAGCATTGATATATCCAGCAAAAAAAACGTGTATTTGCTGCTAAATCTAATAGTAGCGTCATCCAAACAAGACAGTAAAATGAACCAGCTGTTCCCTTATAAGTAGTGCGTCGTGTCATTGTGTCGAAATCCCATCGGGTATCTATTTCTTGCAATCGTGTGGCTCGCCACGTTCGGCCAGCCTTTGTTTCAATTCTATTAGGTTGGGAAATTATGAGCAAGCCCCATACTGCGGCCGTAGGGACCCCACGCGTATTTATATTTATGAAGGTACAGTGGAATCACGCCATAGACAAAACTAGTCTCATTGCTCTGTGTTTTGGGTTGTGGTTTTGATTTCCACCAAGGACTAACGTTTGTATGATGAACACATAATTATGTTTGTTCTGTGTCCGGATGTACACCGCGTATGTTTTAGATTAATTTATAGTCAGTCTCTTTGTAACTTAAAGTATTTGTATTTTAACAATTTTTTATTATTATTTTTAAGCTTTTGTGGTTTTTAAGGTATATTAGGACCTACTTGTCAGGTTCTGACCTAATGATATTTTCACTGTTTTAGTTAATGCGCACTACCTCGATAAATTGTATTCCTACTACTATAAAAAATAGCTTATATATTAATCCAGGTTACAATCTATATTTATTTAAAATTTCATCCAAATCGGTTTACTGGTTAGAGCGTGAACGAGTAACAAACATCCATCCATCCATCCATACTTACAAACTTTCGCCCTTATAATATTACTAATACCTTTTTTACTTATGCAAAAAGATGGTCTAGATAGCGTTGTGTGAAATGTCCGATTAGTAATAAGGTAATTAGTAATATAGTAATCATTCGAAAACAAGTGCTACGACGTAGCAGCTACGTAGCTATAAGCTAGACACAGAAAGTGATAATCTGGCTGCTGAACTTCTAGTGACGTTAGATATGAAATAGGACTATTGTGTTGATTACGATTAGTTAGTGGAACAAAAAGCACCCAATAAAATAAAAACAAAAGTTTAAAACCTATACCGAGTATGCAAGATTCCGTGTATGCTAAAGTAGCGCACTCAACTAAATTATGATGGGTGGGCGCTAAAAGGAAATATTAGACAATGTTTTACTAATGCAATATATTGGTTTATGCGCTACGGAGAACGATAGTCAATAATCAGCGCGCTGTGATGAATTTCTCGCTGTGACAGCCGTAACAGCTCATTTCGTAGTAGCCTTGCCTTCTGCGCTGTAGGTAGTGGGTTCGATTTCCACCGAGAACAAACATTTATGTGATGAACATAGATGTTCTGTGTCTGAGTGTTATATTGTATTCTACGTACATATTTATTTACAAAAAATCATCTGGTTTCCATAGTACAAGCTTAATTATATGCTTAGTTTGGGAAAAGAAAAAAGTTCACAAATATTAGTTTATTAATTAAATAACCAGTAAGTAAGTAGTCATATATGTAATGTAAGTAGTTTACTACACACATTATTAAGTACACATCGCTACCACTTTATTTATTTCTACTTTTCTCTCAGCTCTAAGGTTTGCTGGAAGAAAACTCTTTTTAGGGTTAAGCTCGCCTTTGTACCTACATGTTTTTTGTGTTCACCATTTTGTAAACATTTTTGTGTACAATAAAGAATTTAAGAACCAGAAAAACAAAATAAACCCAGATGTTTATATGAAAATGCAAGCGACAAAAGCTACTATATTCTGAAAAGAGCGGGTATTCATGTACAGATTCTGTAGTAAAGAGTCACATTTCCTGAAGCATGTCCCATTTGCTAGGATTCCGGGAAGCAGTATTACTTGGCAACCCTTCCAAACTTTCCAGCCGAATTTTATGTATTTGGCTTATTTTCTACCTACAGGGTGCATTTACGATGCCATGCGCGAACGTTAAATTTACGAGATTTCGGTCGGTTTAATACACTTCGGATGGTGGCCGCCCGATTTTATGTAGTGCAAATAAAATTTCGATCTCACTGTTTATCGGCCAAGTTAACTGGTGAATAGAATACGGTTCAAGGCTAATATATTTTATGCATGTAGGCTTTAACATGGGTAATACAGTGAGATTTGTTTACACATTCTCAGCTCAGTTTGTATTTCTTTTTATTGTTGTTGACTCAATTCTCACCTATAGGATAAACATTTTGTGTAGTGAGCAAAACTACATAACATTTATTTAATGTCGATGTCATGCCTATTTCTGCCGGCAAGCAGATTGCTGTGTATTGGTTTTGTGTGTGGGTGCCGGTAAAACTACAGGCACATGAGAATTTACACCTGTATGCCTCAGGATGGACGCAGAGCAGTATGCATATAATTAATATAATATTAAGTATGTAATATGCCTTATTTAGTATGCAATCCGCTCATTCGGTATTGTTTTAAATAATCGATTACTATGGTTATCCGGTTCCCATAGGTTTGCTTCGTTTTGGTCATTAAACAATGACGCTGTCAAATGTACGTCGTTATTGAAGTCCACTGCTGGGCGCCTACGTCCAGCAGTGGACTTCAACTGTTGGACGTAGGCGTCCAGCAGGGAGGGAATTTAGGGAGGTTTGCCATAATCCCTAAGCTTGTCATGCTAATTAGTGTCGTTCATAATACCTATATACTACATAATACCTATTTCATCATAACATAATCTAGCCAAGCCTTATTTTATAAAATTTACATCTATTATAATAGATGTAAATTTTATAAATAACCATTGATGAGGCCTACGCCAGAATGGCGATTACTAATTACGTACGATCAATATGTAAATAAATAGATAATAAAATAATAACAATTATAATATTGAATATTAATTTGAAACAATAAAAATGTTATTCTATTGTATGAAGAATAGATACTTTTTTACTTTTACATATCTACAGGTTAAAATAATGGTAAAAACCCATTTTCAGGGCTAAGTAATGACGTTTGCTAAAATTCCAGCAATGGTAAGTAGCCTCACCTTATCCTGTCTACACCCTGAAGGCTAGGCTAAACATTATTATCACGAACAGTGTGGTACAGTTCATGTCAAAAGTAGATAGCGATTAAATAAAAACTTTGAAAATTAGACAATAGGTATAAAGAAAACATACTTTGTATCTAACGTCAGTCAGAGGTAACTTTTAAAAAAAGTAGGTATTGTTGTAATTAAATAAATTTATATTTATGGACATTTTTACACATCATCCAGCTTCAAACTAGGCATAGCTTGCACTATGGAAAACAAATGACTGAAATTAAACCCTTAGCGCACATATGCAATGCATGACCGGACTCGAACCTACGACCTCAGGATCAGAAGGCTCTTCTCACTAGACCACTGGTGCTCGCTGACTTTGTGGACTGTACTATGCTTAGATACCACGACGTCCGTTCTTATAGATAATCTACTGGGATAGTTAGAAAGTTAGCGGATATTATCTGCTTGCGGTGAATGTCGCTTGCATAACAACGGAACAAGTAAGTACGTAACTTATCTAATGTTCCAGTGTAAATAAGAGTAGTATTCTTATATGTATTTCCTAGTTAGCGATGTTCTCAAGTTATCATACCATTTGTGATTTGCGATCATGTGTGTCTGCTTCCTCATACTAACACTAACACTATACCACTGGTGCTTCGCTATGCTATGATATCTATGACATTGCAAGAGGTACCCTGATATCTGAGAGGACTTTTACAAGGCTATCCCAAGCGGAAGGCTTTCCTGTCGCAACAGAATACACGACCTTATATTTATGTAAGAACTGACACGATAGAACAATTATATCAAGGCTTAATAACAATAGATCGATTGTTTAATTGGTATACCTATTACAAGTAAATCAATCGACCTTAACCCGTAACGAGTACGGCGTCCTCACAACTCCTTAATAGGATGAGGCGTATACAGAATCTTAATGAGATTTACCACCAATGCAGGGCAAGGTTCCTTCATAATATTGAACGTAATTCACTTAATTCTATTACGTAGTTCGTGTGCGTACGTACTTTATTAAAAGCTGTCTTGTTTATTGGATACGTCGGGCATAAATATTCTGTCGGGCCTACCTGAAATAATTTACTATCTATAGGTACTTACTGTATCTACCCATATTTAAGCCTTATGTTATGATAAGGTTACTTATTCCTACTTTTTGTACTATTAGTCTATCTTAGTACTCGAGGTACTCCAAGGATGTCTAAAGGGGGTAGTCAAAGGTACGTCCAGATAGTACCTACACTTGGTATATATTTACATTTTGCAGTAGGTAGTTAGTATTCCATACATCTCAGGTTGCAAGCCCATTACCGCCGCTAGAGTAATTAGTAAAGGTATACTTATACTATTTTATTCCATATTCATAATTAGCAACTCGTACCGTCTGCCCTTATTACCTCGCGTGTTGTCTACCATCTGCTACAATGCGTGTTTTCATAATTACCCGATAAATAGTGAATACCGTGAGTTGGTTACCTGAAATAAACAAAAAAAGTTATTACTGTTACGACCTTTCATAGCATAACATTTCCTGAAAAACTATTAAAATACATCTTATTTGAATTATTTTTATTTTGATGGTGGTTGTGCCATTATCATCAGTGTCATGATATTCGCTTATTGATCGTGTTATTCGCGATAGCTTTGCAACAAGCGTAAATTTTGCAATCACTTTTAGCAAACGTCACTTTTTGTAGGAGAAACGTGGCGTTCGACAGCAATGATTGCAATGATTGATAATTCACGGATAACGCAGGCTTATTGCAAGACACGTAATAACCAAATACTGATCGTTTTTCAAATGATAAAAAAAAATACGAAAAACTTTGCTTCGGTTAAATAAGTAACACAATGGACAAAAAGAATTTCAAAAATCCGTAGAATATAAATGGAACAGCAAACAGCGAATTACTCTAATGAAATTCTAAATGGCAACGCTAACAGCTAGTTAACGTTTATTTGATTCAAACTCATAACATTCGTTTCATATTACGTATACCACGATTGGTCCGCGAGACTAGCGACAGAGAAGCCGCGATAGTGTTGCAGTAGTAGTAGTAGGTAGTATGTAGTACCTACCGCTTTCAAAAGTGATTTATTCGTACAAAGTGGCGTTTGAAACCAATGATTACATAAGTAGGTACACTTAAATTGATTACAGCGAGGTAATTCTATGAGGATGTTTTGTAGAGAAGCGAAACACGTGTCGATAACTTATTAGGTTTAAATTTTGTAGATTATAATTGTGCTTTTACGTAATTACGCTTGCAGGTTTTAATTAAGATATTAATTTTATTGGAGGTGCTGTAGAAGTTGCACATATACTTTAAATTTTTCAACTAATACAAATTCAAGTACCTACCTACTATATAATATATTTGACCGTCTATTTTATACTTTTATTTCATTTTACTCTTGTCACAATCGCTACTGGATCTTGTATACATTGCAATTGAAAAATAACAGCGAATTTATCATACATGATTGAACTCATTACAGTAGAATAGAGATTGCCACAGATTAAAGATGGCATTGCTGACGTATCGCGGTTGTTTTTGTATTGTATTGGTATTGCAATGTATTTTTCTTAGAATAACAAAAGGTTGATAATAACGTGGATTCCAGACGAACCATCTGTTACCTCGTCACGAAGCTTCTATATATGTCTCTGGCTGTATTCTGCTTTCGTATTAAGCCTGCAATACATGTTGGCCGAGCTAACGCCAACGCGAGCGTAGGCAAATCGATGCAAGGCAAGTGCTACCGTCCAGACGTTCGGCAAGTCTACGCAAACTATTGCAAGCGGCCAATGAATGAGTTGGACGAGTGAAGCTGCCCACACGTTGGGTGCTGTCAGTTCGCGTTGTGCATTCGAACTAGCTACATGGTTATCCGGTATTTATTTGGTTCGAACAATATGGACGTAGAATTTGTTGCAGCTGCTGCTATTTATTTGATGAGCACGTTTATTAATTACGTCTTTGTATACCGGAAGAAAGTTGTAAAAAAAGAAAAGACAAAAAAGATGGTGGTGAATTCATAGAAATAGAACAAACTTGAACACATCATCGTTGGTTTCGAACGATAATAATAATAATAATAATAATAATGCTGGACAATACACACAGCATCATCTAGCCCCAAACTAAGCAGAGCTTGTGTTATGGGTACTAGATGACTGATATACTTAATACAATACATTACATGCATAGATATTTTTTATTATGCATAGAAAATACCCAGAACACCCGGAATAAATATTTGCAGATCATACAAACATTTATCCCAAGGCGGGAATCGAACCCGCAACCTCCTGCGTCGCAGGCGGACATTCGCCCGCTACGTCACATCGGTCGATATTATTTCATTATACACGTGCGACGATGACCGACACCAAACGCGTAATGGCGGGCTGACAAACATGTGGACACGATTGGCCGAGTGTAGACAAGCGCCTTTGATTTGTGCAAAAAAACTGACACGGCTCCGAAGTGAGGCGAGTGGCCGCAAGCGACCGCGAGCGACCGCGAGTGGTGACAAGTCATTGCAAATGACCTCTATACACGTTGGCGCTTGTATTCACTCGGCCAACTAGGCGAGCGACACCGAGCGATGGCAAGGCAAGGCAAACATGCCGTCTACACGTTGGTATTGGCCTTCGCTCGGCAACGTTGGGCCAATGCAGGCATGTATTGCAGGCTTTAGAATGCTAAGTCATAATGTGGACACCTGTGTACCTACTATGAATACGCAACACAATGATTTGTATTCAACTTGTCGGTCACCTCATTAGCAGCTAATTATTTATATTGCGTGATATTTACCTACTGTTTGTTTGTTTTTAGGGTTCCGTATCCAATGGGTAAAACGGGAACTTATTACTATGTCTGTCTGTCTGTCTGTCACTAGGCTGTATCTCATGATGAACCGTAGATTTTTAATACCTCTGTAGCTGGAACATGCATATGGCTCACCTGATGTTAAGAGGTAGCCATCACTTATAACAAAGCTTTGCCTTGTAGGTCACGCACGTTAGGTACATGTCCTACAATGCACTACCCTGCGTCCAACTACCTGAGGCATATTAGTGTTGAGCCTTTTGTGTCTGTAATTTCACCGGCACACCCTTCAAACCGGAACACAGCAATGCGAGCATCACTGCTTGGTGACAGAAATAGGTACGGTAGTAGTATTTCCCCGGACGAGCCCTTTCACAAAGAGCTCTACTAGTAGGTGGCCACCGTATGGCAAAATCAATTAACACCCGCCCCGCGTGCAGTGACGCGTCAAAATGCTATCGGCTCCAGACATTTTGTATAAAAGGGATCACACTAGAGCAAACGACGGGTCTGCAATTAATAATAACAAAAATAATGCTAGACAATCAACACAGCATCGTCTAGCCCCAAACTAAGTAAAGCTTGTGTTAATGGGTGCTAGATAATTGATATACTTAATACAATACATTACATAAATATATATTTTTATTATAAATAGAAAATACCCTAAACATCCGAAATAAATATTTGCAGATCGTACAAACATTTACCCCAAGGCAGGAATCGAACCTACAACCTTCTGCGTCGTAGGCAGACACATCGGTCGAATTATTCTGTCTCTATCTATACCATACAAAATGTTTGAGCTGTCATCGCGGGTCCACGCGAGTTAAATTAAGGCTCTCTTTTATGAAACATAAGAGAGCTATTTTTTGTAAAACCAAATAAAATATACCTACATCAAAGGGATTTATCATAAAATTTAAAACGCAGACGCGTTCAATAATATAGAGCATCCTTTGTTCAGCGCCATAAAACATTTATCAACTGAAAGTAGTGTCATCAAAATATTCGAATTGTTTTTCATTCGAAAAATTCGAACTAGGAAAAATACTGCTTGTTCCTCATGCGCGCACACTAGAAAAATAACCATTATTTTTCGGTTATTTACGACTGCGAACGTCCAGGGTTAGTTGCTAGGGTTTATAAAGAATTTACTTACTTCAAAGCTATTTCGTTTGTAGACGATCAAAGCGTACCGTAACGTTGACCTATCGCTTGGGTTTGAACTGTTATTACTATGCTATCTACGCAACAAAATACAATCTTGTCAATGTCTTTTACAAAGATAGCGACGAATAGTTGGGAAGAATGGAAGAATATGGGAGATCTTTCAGTACACGCGTATTTAATCTCGCAATGTCTATACGAAAAAAGAAATAGCATCACGACCTTACTTCCCAAGCACGGTAGATATCCCCCCCAATCTCTTAGTACCAAGTACCTACTTGAGATCCGAGAACAAACATTGTGAACATAGACGTTTGTTCTGTCTCTGGGTGTTATATTGTATTCTCAGTAAGCATTTATAAAAAAAAGTATATAAGTATTCTATCAGTCATCTGGTAACCAAAGTACAAGCTATTCTTAGTTTGGGGATAGACGATGCCGTGTAAAAGATAATGTACTCAAATATTTATTATTTACTTATTCATTGTAAGGTAAATTTATCAGCTTTTTATTATTTAGTAACATTAAAAGCCTCGTTAATGACGTGTATTGTTACTATTGTACGCATCGCACGTAAGGCGTGCGTGTGCCACAATCACATCATTTGAATAATTAGCTCCACAGATTTGTGAGTTCTCCACACTTTCATTTTCACCGATAGGTACCAGTCGCATAAACTCTAAAATTACATCCTGAAAACATAAATGTTCCATGAGACCATGCTTCTATAATAATCTATGCTATAGTAAACCTGTAGAGGTCAAAAGTCTGTTCAATAAAGATATTTTTTTTAAATCTTGCTAACAGTACTTAAAAAAGTCAAAAAAATTAAAAAAAAAACTTTGTTGATGCTATTTACTAACTTAGTTAGCTTATAGTCTAACATGAAACTTAGTATGGGTTTCATTGAGCTGTCATCCCTTTTTAGTTATGACTACAGTAACCACGCGGACGAAGTCGCGAACGGATCAGCTAGTATGTAATAATAAAGCGAATCCTACTCTTTTAAAGGATTGTTTTCAAAATAAACAAACTCTTACTTTTACTCGAACAATTTATATTCATAAACAGTAAACGAGCGTTTGTCCTCGATGTGGATCGAACCCACAACCTTCTGCTTGTAAGACGTGACAAAGTGATTATATTTAAATAAAAAAACACTAACAAGCATAAAAGACCAATTTTATGAGTGTAAATTAAGCGGTATTTCAGGATCGTAGCAAGTAGAAATCTTTGGTCTCTGCCTACCCCTATGTGATTTTATGTATGTATGCATGTAAAAAGCACTAACTACTTAATTTTGATTTACTTACTCTTAGATTAAAAATTAATAGAAAAGAATAAAAACACTAGAGATTTTTGTGAATCATTTTTAAAGCTCTCAAGGGAACCTGAAAGACTGAAAAATGATTACCATACCAAAGCGAGCTTAATAAATTTTTTTTTGTTTTAATAAAAGCTAGTAGCTATAAAAACGTGAGATCAAAAAACATCCACAGAATAATAATAATAATGCTGGACAATCCACACAGCATCATCTAGCCCCAAGCTAAGCAAAGCTTGTGTTATGGGTACTAGATGATTTACTTAATACAATACATTACATACATAGATACTTTTTATTATACATATAATATACCTAGAACACACGGAATAAATATTTGCAGTTCGTACCGCATTTATACCAAGGCGGAAAACGAACCCGCACTTCTGCGTCGCAGGCGGACATTCGCCCACAGCGCCACATCGTTCGTACCTTGCTACATTCAGGTCAAATACTGTATGCTTTACGAGTACTGGATGAACGGTAAACAGCAATTATCTAAACGAGCTTACACTAAAATTGTTTTGTAACGAGCAAGCTTAGCTCAAATTGGGTTTTATAAACGGCCTGGATATTTTAATATCTATTTTTGTTGTAATTGTTTAAAATTTGTAAAGTAATTTTAAAACATTAACTTTAAACTAGTGGTTCTGTAAGAACAGTAAACCTCGCTTACGTATGTAGACTTTTGAGCAAAGTAGGGGTACAAGTTTTAGCAATTTCACGCGTTTCCTTGATTCTACAAGGTCAAATCTGGTGTCTACAGGTCCGTTTCAAGAAGGCAAAGAAGACTGCGTAGTCTGATTGGTAAAATAGATATTCCAAAAAATTTACAATTAAAGCTACAGAAAACTTCCCCTTTTTGTCCCTTTCACTTTAGATTATTTTAGCAATATCTTGTTTGGAATCCTTATTTTCGCCTCTTAAATTTGATTAAAATCCGTCGATAATTAACGCTACAGCAAACTTCCCCCCCTTCCTGCCCTTCGCAATTGACAAAAAACTTGAGTAGGTAAATCAAGGAACTTGTGTGCCAAAATCGGTGGAAAAATGCGACCTGTCGGCGAATACAAACAGACTGACTGACTGAAAACCGGACAAAAGCATTTTTGCCCTACTTTTAGCATTTGTGACGTCAGCAAACCCTAATATGATACGGCCAAAAATAGTACCACCAACTCACCTGGTTGCGTAGGTGGTACCTACTTAACTGGCGGCACTTAGATACAAAGTAATCATTGGTACCTAACTTTATTTAAAAAAAATATATCAACATGCAAATCACTATCATGAAAAAAAAACCTTTTTGCCTTGTGATTGAGATGATGATGATAAAACAGACGTACCTCGAACGAAATGGCTCTACCAACACTAAATATAGGGTTCAAAATATTTCAATCAAAAAATGGTGAAACAAGTGATTGCCGACGCGATATTCGCTATCAAATAGGCTATCTGCCAGTTTATTTACCATACAGTTGATTTTAACTCAGACTCTCATGCGCGAATAGAATATAACTGTGAATAATATCGTGAAGTTGCCCAATATTAAAATACTTTTGGCAATGTCGGGTTTTGTAAGGCTCTCACTCGACTGTCTATCTGTCTGTCCATCCAACTGTCACCTACACCAGAGCTACACGATACAAGCATGATAATTAAAAATAATAGTAGCAGCTTGTTACGCGATCCAGTATAATTCATTTATATAGACAGCCTCACGACTTTAATACCTAGTCACGGTAGATATCCTCTCAGATCTCTTAGCACCAAGTTTACCAAAATAACAACTCAAGATTCTTTGAGGGCTCGTCTTGAGATTTAGGGGTACGTCCCGATTTAACACAAATGAAACATACCCACATTTTGCAGTGTGAAAGGATGCAAGCCCACCGCCGCCGCTGCTAAAATACTAACTGGTTTCCTCACGATGTTTTTCTTTGCCGTTTGAGAACACTGAGTGCGCACATAGTTTTTTGAATAGAAAATCCATTGGTGCAGGACAGGACTCGAACCTACGACCTTAGGACCATAAGGCAAAGCCGCTCCTACTAAACCACCAGTGTTTTCATTTAATAATGTCAAAGTATGGTAATCCGCGCAATTCCAAAAATTAAACAAGTGTAATCATAATAAAAGTTCTGTTTTATTCTCTACTATTAAAAACTTCACATACGAATATTAACTAGATTATGAAATTTTATCCAAAGAGCCCTATAAAAATGTGGAGATAATAAATCTCACGTATTGGGGAAGCTTATGTTCAGCAGTGACTTTCTACAGGCTGTTGATGATAATGATGATTATGATCGAAGAGCTCCGACGGTCTAGCTAGTGGGACCGACCCCGCTTTTTTAAAGTCGTGGGTTTTATGCCAGTGCTCCCAAATGGTGAAAATAAACATCCTGAGGAAATCTGTTAGTGTTCAAGCAATGGCGATGGGTTTGCAACCTGTCACGTACGGAATACCAACTACCCCTTTTAGACATCCACACAGAATCTTGTATGTATGAGATATGAAAGGGTATCTATCTACTGTGCCTAATTATTGAAATCGGGAAGTAATTGTTTTTATCGTAATCAAATTGTGGCAAAGGTTTTTAAAAGAAAGCTGAATAGGTGCGATATATATTTTTTATTACTAATCCAGAAAAAAGCCGTAAAAATGTGATCTGTTAAAAGTAGTCATATCTCAAAAGCACAAACATTTATCATTACGTTTTTTAATATTCTCAAAGTGAAACTTAATGGCCCTTTTGAATGTGCAAAGTTATTTATTATGTAGCGTTAAGGTGAAGTCAAAATTTTGCTTTCAAAAATCATGTTTTTTTTAAATGAATAGGCATCTGGCGAGTTGCCAGTAACTGTGTCAACGGAAGGACTGAGCTGTCATGTTGCGGAGAAACAATAGGTGCAGGGAAATAGTGCTGCACTGAAATTTCGAACTGAATTATCTGGAAAGTCCTGTGGCTCTAAAAACATTCCGTTCCGGTTTGAAGTGTGTGCCGGTGAAATAACAGGCACATGTATGCCTAAAACTGATAAACGTATAGCAGTATATCGTAGGGTACGTGCGTGACCTGTGAAGCAATAATATTAATAATAATATTAATGTTTTACTATAGGTGGTTGCTACTTAACATCAGGTGGGATCGCTTGTCAATCAGTCGCATAAAAAGCTTTTTAGTAATATCTTATGCAGTTTTTTGTGAAAGAGATCGAAGGGTAAGTACGAGTACTAACACCTTACATATTTCTGCTAAAAAATAAACCAATTTAAAGAGTTTTGTAGAAGTTCATGCGAAACTGTATAATTTTTCAAAAAGTCATTTGGTAAATACCTTGGATCCTTGATATTAGTATCGCTGTTAATTTTTGGCTTTGGCCACTTTTGGCAAGAGATTCCACAGTACCTTCCAGTCCTGCAAAATGGATTCACCACGTGTGCGAAACTCGACCCAGTTCCATTATACCTATTACGGTTCTGTGCGCGATTGCACCAGCAGGTTTGATTTACACAGACACACAAATCTTAGCCAGATTTGTGGAGCTCATCCCGCACGGAGCATTCCAGGGGGCTAATTTTCATTATCACTCGACATATTGTTGATTCGACTATGTATCTGTCACTGTGGGCTGAGCTTACGTCTACATTTAAGGTTTCTGTAACGCCATTTCTCTAACGGGGATTAATTGGAGTCTACTTTAGTTTATTAAAACTAGCATTTTAACCAACAGGCTCTACAACATTTTAACAAACAAACAACAATTTTCTTCTATGAGACAAAATGGTGAATCGCTTGACTCAAGGGCAATTCTAATTCTGGCTTTTTACTACAAGTAAAAAATAAAACTACTAATTCTGTAGAATATCTACAGCATTATTAGTTTTATTTTTGTTTCATAAAGGTCTCTGAAAAAATAATCTCTAAGTCTGTTGCCATCTCTATTTGTTGACATGAAAGTGACAGTTTTATATAATTTTATAGATCCGTTATAATGTCTAAGTTTTTATGAAACAAACTGTGAATGTTTATACACATAGACAAAAGCAGACTTCAACCAATCGCCGTCATAGAAATGGCGCCACAGAAGCTACTTTATCGTAGGCACATTCGCTCGACGCAGTGAGAGACGAAATCTCGAATCGACATCATGTCGATCGAAACTGCGAATTAGGTCCCAAGCTAGAACAAAAGCCAGGCATATAGGTACGTGCGAATATTACCTAGATATTTGTATAACGTGAAATTTTAAGGTAGGGTTACTTATGACCAACATTTTATCAAATTGTAAGTTTTTTATTTGCTCGAGCTAACAAGAACTTCATAATAAGTGTATTCGTGGAAATTTTCAGACAGCGCCATCTAACCCCAAACTAAGGTAATCTTTTACTTTGACTGGTCAGTCAAAGCTATAAGAACACGCTTAGTGGATAAGTTTGAAAAAAATTGCTCTACGACTTTAATCCTCAGGCATGGTAGATATCCCCTCAAATCTCTTAGTATCAAGTTTCCTCTCCAGATTCTTCAAGGATGTGTACTGCGGGTAGCCAGAGGTACGTCCAAATATTATATACACAACCACAAGACCATCAGTTTCAATAACTATAAGAAAAGCTGTTGATGAATAAAACTGTGGCTTGGAAGTATTTCTCGTGTGACTAAATATTAGATAAAGTTCGATTAGCTCTGGCACATATGATAAGAAAGTATATCGACTATTACTTGTTAGTAAAATATAAGCATCTTTCTTACAAAGAAAGCGTACAAAAAGTTTCCAGTAACCTAAACTCACAAGAAAGAAACTATTCGCACCCGTTAATCTGTACGAATAGTTTTCTTACAAACTAACGAGTCCCACGTTTGACTGGTATTTTCACATACATCTCATAATTCCATACCACTTAGTAGTAGTAGAGTTCTTGTGAAGGGCTCGTTTGGAGTAATACTACCACCATGCCAATTTCTGCCGCCAAGCAGCTTGCTGTGTTCCGGTTAGAAGGGCGTGGGTGTCGGTGAAATTACAGGCACACGAGGTCTGGACACAGATTAGTACATCGTAAGGTACGTTTCTAGGGAAAGTGACCTGCAAGGCAGTGCGTTGTTATAAGAGATTAGGCCATGTGCTTGTTTCTTTAGCAAGTCGAATAAAACAAATAGTTTTGTTGAAAATAAATTGATGAATATCCGGATACAGACGCATAACCGTGCTTTACATGACAGGTAAGTGAAAAGTGCGGTTTGATAACTACTCTTGTGGTTGAGGATGGCTGATGAAACTTGCATCAGGCGAGGTTTGCTTGAAGAGTTCATGTTAGTTCCGATAACCGAGATAGAAAAGCGTCGTGAACTTCAAGGTAAGGGTTTGAGGTACCCTTAAAGTTTTTGGTCAGTAGGAGTAGGACTTCTGGACCAATTTGGATGTAACTTAGGAGTAAATTTATGTCCTAAGTCCCATCGTAACCTACATTGATACGCTACGCAATTTACAAAAATCGATTGGAAAAATCAAAAAATCCCTGAAATTTTGATCATAACAAAGCACTTTAATATTCATGCTGGCAAAATTACCTACTCAACGCAGGCGGCTGCTAGATTATTAATTAATAGATCATAAACTTTAAAATAGTTAAAAATCAATTTATTCTCGATTATCTACTTTTGTTGTGCTGTTGTATTATTTATGGGCTCTGTCCATACATTACCATAATTTATTTAATAAAACAAAGTTATAAAACTAAACAATCTAGCTGCAAGTTGCCTTGGTGTCACCGTGACACATATATACCCGGTAAGGTAGAGTACGGATAGATTAATTAAGTAAAGGAGAAACATTTAAGTTACTGCAAGTAGTATGTGGCTGTTTATGAGTTTATCCTTTCCATTGTAGGTCTGCTTATAAAAATTTGGTGTACAACGCGCAACGGTGTCTTTCGTACGATTGTTTTCTATGTTTTTATAGTAAAATTGCAGCTGCATGTGCAATGACCATGGGATTAGTCTGCATTTAAACTCACTGAAGCGTTAAAGATAGACCAACAGTGCGAATATAGTCCACTT
Source organism: Electrophaes corylata (assembly GCA_947095575.1). NCBI lineage: Eukaryota > Metazoa > Arthropoda > Insecta > Lepidoptera > Geometridae > Electrophaes > Electrophaes corylata. The sequence goes on along the minus strand of OX352711.1, from coordinate 6,362,936 downwards.
GACTTGTAATGACTATTATCAATAAATTACTATTATGACTTATGACTTCCTGCAAGGTCGTAGGACTAACTCCCTTATAAAAACATTTGAAGTGTGAAAGCAACAGTGACTTTCATACGAAGATTATTTTGTATGACATATTTGGGAACATAGGGAATACATGCACCAGGCCTCCTAAAACAAACTCTAAAATATTTTAGCTTTTTTTTAGGTTAGGTGACATATTTATTAATACATTATTTTACTTATAATCTTTAGTACTCAAGGAAATGCTGCGCCAGTCTAGAATGAATATAGTTATGTGTAGTTGCGAAGAAGTTTTCCACCATACTAATTTTACCACCGCGTTTTGAGGGTGCCAGGTGAAATAATTATATTTGTTTCACAATGCAATACGTACACGTCTTGTTGCTAGCTTGTACGACTGACAAAACATTTGTAGTACAAAAGCGATGAGTTTCTTAATACTTTCACTTCTGTAAAAACATCGCGGCCACACGCGCTTCGCTCTTCAGCGCTATCTACTTATATTTATTTATCTATGGTACAGATCGACTGACCGTACGAATGCAATACACTTGTTGCAAGCTTGTAAGACTGGCTTCTTTATAAGCGAGGGTTAGTTTTTGTGCGAGTTTAAATGCACTGGATTGCTTTTTATTTGTGTCGGGTAACTGTTTTGTTAATGAGTCACATAGTCACATGGCGTGTACATTATGGATAGTGGCATTGTTTTGTTTTATTATACTTTTTATACTTTCATTTTCTACCGGAACAGTGGTGTAGAGTTCTTAGTAAAGGGCTCGTCAGATGTAGGTACGATGCCTATTTCTGCCACCGAGCCACTTACTTCAGTTTTAGGGTGCGGGTGCCGGTGAATTTGAAGGCACATTATGCTTAACACCTGTATGCCTCAGGTTGATGGACACAAGGCAGTGCATCGTAGGGCGCGTTCCTTACTAACGTGGCCTACGAGGCAATGGGGTGTCTGTATGTTCCATAAACAAATCGTAAAAAAATTACTACCACATCTGGGGATGAACCATGAGCCTTGTTTATTAATCTAGATTTTTTCTCTAGATTTATGCCTGCATTTTCCGTGACAGTTATCTACGCAATTTTCTTCAAGGGTTCTTCAAGGTTTTATGAATTGCATGCTGATATTTGATAACATAACTTTAGTTTATATAACCAAGCCTTTGGAAACATTTAATCCCCTAAGCTCTACCCAATTAAATAGTTTTTCCTTTAGCTGTAAAAGAATAAAAGCGATAAATTACCAGTCTTGGTCCAAGTTACTTGTGACACAGCGTACGAAAGAAACATCTGGGTAAAGACGAACAAAGATGAACCCATAATCTTTAAAAACCCATAATAATTAAAAAAAAAAAAAAAATTAAATCCCATACAGCATGTCGAGTGCAGGAAAATGAACGAACAAAAACTTACGATAGCTATCCCGCTCGCTCTCGCGTGTGCTTTTTATCAACCTTTTTCATTCACTCACTTGCATGTCAAAACGTCATAGCCAGTTATTTTACGGAAGCAGAGTACCAGTGCAGAATACAAGCAGCTCATTTGTTTAGGTAGTGAAAACTCTTTCAATATTATTCTCTCTCTCTTTTCTAATTATACTCTCGCGAACTGTTTAGTTATGCTCAAGGTGATTTGTAGATTTTACATTGTAAAAAAGAATCGCAAGTTACTTAAATTAGATATGACAAATGTACATATACAAAATAGTTTTCATAATTTATCTAAAGTAGATGACATTCGTAGAACCTTTAAGCCGAAACGATACGGTCTATATTTCAGTTAGATAGTATAGGACAACTAAACAATATTATGGTATCTGTGACGAGATGTGTCGTAATTTCCTGAAGCGTTGGCCCGTCGTCAGCCAAATGTCGTCATTGGGCAGGAACCCTCTTACCCAATCGACTGACGACATTCGCATAGAATCGCGGAAAGTCGCGGGGGATAGAAAGAAGCAAAATTGATCTTCCTGGAAACACATTAGGGAGGCTTATATCCATGCCTTTTACAGGCTGTTAATAATTATTGAATATATGCTGGTATCAAGTAGGTATTAATACTGTCTCAGAAACTATAATTTACCTACAATTGATCTAGCCGTTTCTATTTTTGCCATTAAAACTGTGCGTTTACTTTGGAGTTCGGACTTGTAAGGCGGCATTCACAGTTAATTACTTTGTATCCTAACGAAGTGCTAACTGGCGATATGTACGCAGCTCTCGTGTAATAAGTCTACTTTGAAAAGCAAAGAAGCAGGAAAGTTATACCTTTCTTAAGGTGGTATTAGAATGCAAGAGGATTGACGAGGGGACTAATTTGAAGGAAAATTATATGCATGTATATGTACGCACTAGTTAATACGGATACGAATATGGAGTGTTTTGGGTCAGTTAAAAGCCGTAGTCCACGTCACGGTCACGTTGTTATTACAATAGAACGTCTGTATTTTCGGTATAGTTTTTGTATACAATTCGTATTTTGTACAAAATCATCACCAAAGTAACCACCACCAGTGGTAAAGACCACTTGATAGCACTCACCCCAGGCCAACGAAGGCAATGGTCCCGGGTGACAAGTCGTAAAACTTGCGATCACTGACCCTGCACTGGTCAGATTAGCGTTAGAATGCGTGCTTAACGTACGAATAATTTGACAAAACATTTCTTTTTTATACCTACACTAAACCGATTTATTTAAGTATTCTATTTTATTTTAGTTATGAATATAGAGATCGTGGGCGCTGGTTTTAACGTCACATAAAAATTCAATGCATAAGCATATAGCCAAATTGTAGAGTTTCTGTGTTTTAATAAGTATGTCGCGTTTTTTTGCAAGATTTACCATCCAAAATAGCACTGTATTTTTGACGTGGAGCATACCGGAATCATTATACTAATACGTTTTGTAAGTTTCAGCCAGGTAATACATTAGAAGCAAATACCTAATGGGTGGGTTTGAAATGAAAACATGAAGTCTTGTCTGTCAGCTGAGCAATTATCCCTCAGTTCAAAATGAAAATCCATTGTTTGCAACGCAACGTAAGTGCGCATTCTATGAATACTTCTGAAGGTTATTTTTTCATCTAGTCTGATTTGGAAACTTAGTAAAAATAAAAAAAAGGAATAGCATCACGACTTTAATCCCTAAGTATTGTAGATATCCCCCAGATCTCTTAGTGCCAAGTATCTACTTGAGATTCTTCGAGGATGTCTAAGGGTAGCCAGAGGTATGTCCAAATATTTCATTTGGTATATCCACACATTGCAGTAGCTGGGAACTTGATAGATTAATATTTTTACGACAAACCGACAGTTACGTATTGTCCTAACTTCGTACTAAAATTTCCTGTACTATCTGAAACTATTAGTTCTTTTTTTAAGAGGATTCGTTTTTTCCGCTTTTCGAGTTCAGAAGGTTCAATGTCTATACGCGTTATGAGTGTACTAGTTATATGTGTCCAGTTTAACTCCTTCCAAAACCGGAGAAGCTGGCCGGGATTTGACATACTTGGAGAACTAATACTACGATTTATGTAATTTTTTATACGCCCTAGCTTTCTGTGTAAGTTACCTACTATTACTATTTTTCTAATAGAAATCCCCTTGCCTGTATTTAGATTTCAAAAAGGCTAAATTTGTCACAAGCTTAACTCCCAAAATCAACAAAAGCTCCTTACAGGTTAGTTTTAAAGGAGTGAGCCGAGGATTCTTAGAATTTGTAGCTTGCTTAGAAACATGCTATACCTATACTCCTACATTATATTATGAATACGTAGGTAGCTGGATTTTTGGTCAGAAAGCTTTTTCAGAGTGGACTATTTATGACTACAGTTGGGTTAGTTTTTGTTACTGTTCACAGTGTCTGAGTCACTACGATAGTTCCAAGGTTGGTCTATTAGAAAAGGTATCAGTCTATGTGTGGTGGCGGATATAGCTGCTCTTGACTGTTGTGTAGGTTTTGGTTCTATAACTGCACTATACCAAACGTGTTTATAAGCGTATATAACATGGTGTAGATAATTAGTGTGTGTAAATTGATTTTGTATAGTTTTATAGGTCCTAGATTAATTTAACAACCTATTTACTTATTGCTATGGCTGAAATACATATATTAATCTGATATTACCTATACATAAATAGCACAAACAATTCTATAGAACTACAGCCAATCTGCCAAAGATTAGGTTTCTTTCCATCCATAGGATAGAAGGTTAGATCTGGAAGATATCGCTTATTTACAACAAGACCGCCCATGGTGCAGTCGTTCCTGTACTTTCTTCTTTTTGTTAGTTTGTAAGAATTTTCATTAATTCTTACATATACAGGTAGGTAAGTACACCTATTTTATAATACACTATGACAATATACCATAGTATTTATTGTGAGATTTTTTATTTGTTTTATTGTTTATATTTCTTTTAAGTACCATTGTTCCGTTTGTTTTCCAAATAAAATAAAATAAATAAATAGTATTGTTCCGAATAATTCGAACTTCGAACTAAAGTAATTTTAAAATATCGGCTACGATAATATCCGAGCTGTTAGTTATCGAAAGCAACGTTAATTGATTAAACAAACGTAATTAATGGATTTTCAACACAGAACATAAATGTCACTTTTCATATTATTTATTACTTTGTTTCAGCTAAAGAAATTCAATGGCTTTGAAATATTATTCATAAAGCACGAGTAGCGAGTTAAATAAACCGGTCATTACCCTTCAAAAAGTATTTAACAAAATTATAAAGACCACCTACCTACCTAATTACAAATTTACCGGAACCGGAATATAGCATCGCTGTTTGACAGCAGAAATAGTCATGGTGGTTCTCAAAGAGCCCTACAACTTTAAGAAGATAAATAAAACATAATCAAATAGGACGGTTGTTAAATCATTTTATTCTATACTTTCCAAAATAACCTTTATTTTAAGTTTTTTCTCTAACATTAAGAGGACAACATTAATCAACCGTTATTCGAGACGGAATAACACGAATTAATTTTAAAACGTACGAGCAAGTCGATAAAATGGAGTGTTCATAAATTACAAAGAGCAACGGACATGCTAGTTTATTTTTCAACGAAATGGCGTTTAGGTACGTTACCTACTTAAAATAGCCCGGTCGTTAGTCGACTCCCTTTTCTGCGTTCAATGAAAAAGGAGAAATCGGCATCTTGCATATAGCGTAGTACTCTTATGTATAAATTTTCATCAAATTGGTTAATTTATTACAAATATACTTAATAAAATATTGTATGTTTGTATGAAAAATATAGTAGACACAACCAATCTTTAGAGGGTACTATTTTCAATCTTAGTACTATTTTGGGATAATATAAAAATCTTTGTGATTTCCTTAAGTGCAGGTAAGCACTATAAAAACAAATAAACTATTTTTAATCTGTACCTATTTCTGAAAAGTTCCAACTCGGTCAGTAAGAAGTATGTAAAAGTTTCACAACACCTGTTAAGCCTATCAAAACATAATGGGCGATTGAAGATAGGATCTATCAAACAGAATAGCATAATAAAACACAATACCGCTCGAATAATCATAACACTGAATCGAATATTCCACGCAACGCCGAACATTATCAGGCAAACAGCATAGAAACCGACAATAATCGATAAATTATCAAATCTAGCGTAACTGTAGACAATGGGTATTTGAACGAGCCAGCTGTCATTACCTGACTATTACAGGCTTCAACCGCTATGCAATGAAGGCAATGAAGCGTGGGCAGATAGGCATTACAGCGACAATTGCAGATGGAAAACAGATATTCATCAGCGAGGTAACTTATTCCAGAGTAAGAGACTGTATCTTGAGTATAAGACCAGCAAAATTTCGAGTATGGCAATAAAGGTATTCAAAGGTTATCTTTTCGAAGTATCTGGGGTCTATTTTCGTAGTGATTATAATAACGTCAAATTGAAGTTTCGAAAGTATCAAGTATCAAACACCAAATGGCATTCTTTGAAACTGACATTTCAGATAGCTCCAATTATGACAATCAAATTCTTGTTTCAATCTCGCCTCAGTTCAAAACAATTACGAGGATTGAACCACATTGATCAGAAGCCCAGTTTTTGTAACGAAATATCGTCAAATTCGAGTTTTGATCGTGTCAATCTCCAAATGTTTTTTTTCTTTCCAAATGTTTCTTTGAAACTGACATTTTAGGCAGAACTTTTTTTTGATTATTATTATTAACTAAGCGTTTGGCTGCCATCACACCTGATGGAAAGTGAAGATGCAGCCTAAGGTGGAGCACGCTTAGCCATAATCCACTTGTTCACTCTTGATTTGAAAATTCCGACGTTGTAGTGATCCGGAAACACTGACGATGGAAGGGAGTTCCACACCTTGGCAGTTCGTACAATAAATGTGATGTGATGTACCTATTTTGATAATCAAATTCTTTTTTCAATCTCGTGTCAACTCTAAAAAAATACGCAATTTCTCCTCAAGACATCTCTTGTAGGTATCGTAAGAAGCAATCAAGGGACTAATTTGTTCATCTAAAATTGTTAGTCCCCTAACCCCGTCACCCCTTGCAATAGGCAGAGTTTCTACTGGCTGAGCTGTGAGGGTTGTCATAGACGAACTCGTTCACACTGTCACCGCTGCTCACTCACTTCATTCAACTGTTCACAAAGAAAACTTAATTAGCATGTGAACAATGCCTTTAGAGCACGTGTAAGATTGTACGACGCTAATCAGATTTTCCGCATGCCAATGCACTTTACAGTTGCTTTCAATGAACCTCGAATGAAAAAATTAAACAAGATATTCTGCTTAACACTAGTTTGCTGAAAAGCAGTGGCCGTCAAATACAGCCTGTATTACAGGTTGTAAGAAGATTACAACTTTTTCATTCCAACCTACATTCATTTGGCGCAGCGCCATAGAATACATATCAACTTTTTTTTAATATGCATAGAAGAACATAAACACCCAGACATGGAACACACATCTGTATTCATCACACAGGTGTTTGTTCTCGGTGGGGGTCAAACCCACAACCTACAGCGAAGAAGGCAGTGCTACTACCAACTGAGCTATGATGACTGTCACAGTTGTTATATATCATTAGAAGAAATAAATATTGGTTTATTTTGCTTCATCTGGGGTCAGCGCAAGCTCCTTTACAACTTCATGACAGTGCAAGGTCTCCAACAAACTTGCTGTTGCCCCAAGAATACAGCCGTGTTGTCTTACTTTATAAATTATGCACTTTCAATTATCGAGACTTGTCCTTCTACCCTGCATAACAAAAACACGCACAGTCAAATTTAAATCCACTATGTTGTATCACAGTCACCGTTTTTATGAAATAAGAGACACAGAACTAAAAAATCCATTTCGGAATGTCTGATTAAAAGACGTAGCTATTTCGACAGCGTTCAGGTCGTGGGGCTAGATTAGATTCGGACACTTTGTATTTTTTCCGGTTTGAGTTCGTGCACTAATCGTGGCTAGAGTAGTTGCGCGTTTTTACTAATAGTCAGGTGAAGTAACCGTGGAATAGAATCACAGGTCTTCGTGTGTCACGTCCAATTCTATAGTAATAAATACTAACTTAAAGTTATTTACAGTTTTAGTTTTCTACCAGGCTTAAATATCATACAAGCGTCTACTAGGTACTAAGAATTGAATCTTATGATTTATTTTTATTTTTTATTTTTTGGACAATTCACACACCATCATCTAGCCCTAAGCTAAGCAAAGCTTGTGTTATGGGTACTAAATGACTGATATACTTAATATAATACATGACATGCATAAATATTTGTTATTATACATAGAACACCTGGAATAAATATTTAAAGATCGTACAAACATTTATCCCAAAGCGGGAATCGAACCCGCAGCCTTCATTTGACTTTTAAATCATTTTCCGTAGTAAGATAACCCTCTGAAATCATAATGTTCTCTTCACACACTTAAGCCACATCACAAGGTACTCACTCAATGGCGTAAACGAGAAATAGAGCATTGCATTAGAGTGCACCCCATTAAAACCACATGTGCGAGGCGTCACCTAACGTCTTCGCACCAAGACGCTTCTCACCCAGCGCTTCTCAAAACTGGGACTGAAATAACAAGTCACTTTATACCTACTTTCAGTTATATTTGTTTTTTTTTAAATATGAATGTATGTGGTATTTGTAAATAATATTTGGAAGTTCCACTCCACCAACATTCTTCCACAAAAATTCTTGATACTTGGTACTAAAAATCTGCGATCTTTTTTTTGTAAAATTACAGGCACGTGATTCTTAGCACCTTACGTTCTGCTTTCTAAAAAAAAAGCTGTACCTACAAGAATCTAAAATTAATGAAAAAATAATAGGTTTTAAAAACAGAGTCACAATGCCCGTCTTACCATCATAACTATACATAGTGATAGTTTTACAAAAACTTTGCAGTTTTTTTCGTCAACTTAAGTAACTTTTATTTATTTGCCGCATTGTGACAAAATTTATTTTCTTAATTATCAAATTTAATAACTTACAGCCGATGTTCTACCGGTGTTTAGAATTTGATCGTCACCCATCTCGAAATATTAATTAAAATTTACAAATTAACTTTAATTGAAAACCACAGTAAGTTTGTACGTGACAATATCATGAAAATTGGAAGAGTTAATTAAAGAAAATAGCAATTTCAAATATATAAACATCAATTCTAAATATCAAAGACTGTTTCGCATCTGCTACAAACTTCTATTGCAATAGAAAATAAAAATGTTTTCATAGGTTTTCTGATTTTAGCTCGAGAACATAAATAATCTAAATTGAAAAGTTTGTTTATTTTAGTCAACAGCCATTAAATATGGCTGGAGCTATTCCCAACAAAAACACTGACTAACATCCGAATTAATTTCGATAATTCCCAAACAAGCGTAAATTACAAACATCTAGAGGCGAAGTTTGAGATGCTCTAGCAGTAATTTGTTTGCGCCCGCGGCTTTTGTTTGTGTGGAGTTCTCTAATATTTATTCTAAGGGATTAGGAATACCATTTTCTCAGTTGCTTCGACGTTGAAAAGTTTTGATGAATCACGTTTGAGGTTGTATACAAATATGTATGACCTGTGTTACCTATTTATATATATTCTGTACATACCTAAAACATTGTTTACAATCTATCCACGAAGAATCTTTGCCCTGACTGACTGTCTGACACATAGAATATTTTAAGTCCATATTCTTTGGTCTGACATATAGACAACGCACAGCCTAACTAAAAAAACCACAGATTTGAACAGATTTTTAAATTATCAGAGTTTATTTGTTTTGGTCCATAGAAGTATACTAAGAAAGTAGTTCTTGAAATTCAACCTCTAATTGGTGCAGCGGGGGGTTGAAGTTTGTTTCCACATGTTTACAAATAATCAATAAGAAAAAAAATTGAAGCAGCAGTAATAATTACTGAAACGTCAAACATCTTTTGTCATTTTTTATGTCAGTCGAGCATCGTGCTACGAAATCAGAATACCTACTTAGGTTATTCTATATGTAGAGAAAAGCTCTTATTTTAGAAGTAAGGTTTAATTTGTGAGCTTCTGGCTTCTATGCTTTGTATAAACTCACTATAAATTAAATTTAAGTCACGTACGACGCTCCGTCGTTTTGTGACACATTTATGTAACAAAAAATTACGTCCGGGCTCATTTAACTATTCACGGAAATTAGAAAATGTAGGTTAAAAGTTTTTCACAGTATTTATATAAAATAACTTGAATCGTTTCATTCGTGTTTTTATTTTCTTTCAATAGAAAAGAAACTGACTAACAAAGAAGTCCCGTATTATTTCGTAATTTATTGATGGATGAGAACATCTATTATGTTTATTTCAGTAGATTTTATTAAAAGCAGATGTGTCCCGTCCCGTCGCTATCCTCGCTCAAATAAGTGAGTTTTATTGAGATCCTTTGATGTCTTCTAAAAGCAATTTTCTTCATGTTTATGTTCTAAACATAGGCGTGTTTATACCTTCACTCTTATTTTAAAGAAATGTAGTACATAAGAGGTCCTAGAATTCCTTCACTGAAAACTAGTTTGGGCAAAACACATCTGTAAAATTTTACAGATAAAATTCGCCAAACAACATTTGTAACCAAACTTTTGTAAGCACATCAAAAACAAACTATTTAGCATCGAACCCTATTACGGAAATCTTGAATTCGTCCCTAATTGAATATTCCCTTTGCGTAATGCCGTCTTAGTTCACCCTTTAAAATAAAATAAAGGCTGTGAGAGAAACATGTAAATTTTATCGTGTCTGGGGCAGAGCCGCTCGGGACCGAACGGATTTTTTACCATCCAAAGGTAAAAGAAGAAAACTTGGCTCGTATTTTCAGCTAAAAGTTACCCTGCAATGCTCCACGAGAAATACTTTGTGACTTACGGACCGAGTTATAAAAGAATGGCGTATTGTGTAAGCCGGCCGAACCAACAAATCATTTCGGGGCACATTAAAGAATTCAGTCACCACACACAGCCGAGCGTTTCTTTACCCCGGAAATATACCCCGAATAAATTTCTCAGATTTTATACAAACACACACGTATATATCATTTTATGTAGATTAGATATCTACACTACACTTATACTATCTCACTTATATTGATACCTATACGTTGACGCTCTGTGTGTCTGTGTAGGGGAATAAGCGGATCATGGGCCACCTGGGACTTTAAACTCTGCTACAAATAGCAATTGATATTATGTAAATGACACCCGATAAACGTACGAAGAAAAGGAAACTGCTGCCTCTTGTAAATATATCGGTAATCTTCGCTACATTGTGTTCGTCATGAGACGAGGCGGCGAACTTTTTTTTTTTCACGTTAATAGACCATCCTTTAGCTTCAATCTCACCTGATGGTAAGTGACGATGAAGCAGAACGGTCTAGAAGACACCTATTCACTCTTGCCTTAAAGAGATCCAGATTATAGTGGTCAGGAAAAACAGAAGCTGGCAATGAGTTCCACTCCTTAGCGGTTCATAGAAAACAAACACGACTTCTTTGTCGTAGATAGTAACTTGACGGCAGAAACGCTAGATTTCAATAAACAATGTTTAAATTTAGATAATGTTTATAATTATAGGGATAAATCGTTTGTAACTTAAAATAGCAACGGTAACATTTATTTAAAGCTGTGCCGGTCACGTCCAGGACAATGTCTACGAGCAGCTATTTAAAACGTTAGCATTCTTGTCGACAAAATACTTAAAGAAAAAATCCAATGGATGTTTGTAAATAAATAGTAATGACTTGGAAAGGCGTGAAATTGTCTTTATTATATTAAAAAAAAAATTTTTAGAGAATTTATAAATTAATATATAAAAATATTAAAGATACAAATTGCGAGTCTTCAATATAGCCTAAGATCCGGCTGCAAGATTACTACGCTCATCTGTTTTTTAATCAAAACCTATTTTTTTTATAATTATAAGTTTATAATTACATTTTTGCTAGGGTGCCTATCAAAATATGGCCACTAGTATTTTTAATTAACAGCTAATATATTTAACAACTGGCAACCCCTATTTGCAGCCACTTTTACAAAGGCAACAGTATTCTATCGCATCTAGGCTAGAACTACCACTAGGTAAAAAAACTAACCAAGTACGAGTCGGACTCGCACGAAGGGTTCCAATCCATTATCTATAATAAAAACGGTAAAAAAAATCACGTTTGTAGTATAAAAATCACGTTTGTAGTATTAAATATTTAGTTTATTCTGTTTTTTAGTATCTGTTGTTATGGCGGCAACAGAAATACGTCATCTGTGAAAATTTCAACTCTCTAACTATCACGGTTCATGAGATAAAGCCTGGTGATAGACAGACAGACAGCACAGTCTTAGTAATAGAGTCCCGTTTTACCCTTTGTTTACGGAACCTTAAAAAGAAAACGAGAAAACGTTGGCAGGACGATCTGAACGCCTTTGAAAGGAGATGGTGGGAGAAGGCTCGGGAAAGTGAGAACCAGAAGTGTTTGGGGGAGGCCTTTGCTCAGCAGTGGAACGAACTAGGCTATAAAAAAAACCTCATCTTTTTTTCTTTATTTCGTTAATTGATTGCATCGCATTTTTAGTCAAAAGACCGACATAAATCAACAATTTACTCAAATTGTGGTTCAGTTCAACAATTTACACGATTTTAAATGATAAAATAATAGTTATTCAACCGTAATAATTGTATTCTCATTATTTCAATAACAAACTAAAAGAAAATACTAACAATTCTGTAACGTATAAATCATTATACATTGAAACAACAGCCATGTTGATTTCATCCCGCTAATTTACAATGAACTTTATGATTTAAAAAATAAAGTCGTAAGTAACGTAAGTAGTTCTAGAGGCGGATTCTGATGGAGTTCGTGGGTAGTGGTTTGCCTTTCACTTGGCAACATTTCGTACCTACTTATATAAATAATCGATAGGTTAGTTACTTATTTTAGTTAAGGTAGGTTAGTAGGTACCTACGTGGTACGGCTTTAAAAAAACGGATGTAAAGAAACACTACTATTATATAGATTTTTTTAATTAATTTGGCCTCTATGCGCTTTACGCTCGAGATTCTTTAAGCCTAAGAGGGGTAGTCAGAGGTGCATCTAAATATTACGTTTGGTACCTAGTTGATATTCCATATGTGACATGTTGCAAAAATCCATCACCGCTACTAGAATACTAATTTTTCAACAAAAAGTATGTTTTTATCAGGGCCGAACAGGGCGACCAGGAATCCGGAGGTTAAGAGTGTGCCAGGAGTAGTACTAAGGAACGTGCCCTACCGTACACTGCTCTGCATCTATAAACCTTAGGCAAACAGGTGTTAAGCCTCATGTGCCTGTAACTTCACCGGCACCCACACCCTTCAAACCAGTACGCAGCAAGTTGGTTGGCAATAGGAATAGGCATGCAGGTAGTACTTCACCGGACGAGCTCTTCACTAAAAACTCTACTACTGCTAAACTACCACCGTATGTTTCAGCAGTGGTGTTTGTTTGGATTGTGTGTTCCGATTTGAAGAGTATGGGTGCTGGTTCAATGACAAGCACGAGACTTAACACTTTCACGTAATGCAATATGTCACATAGAACACTGTGTTGTAATGCAATTGATAGAGGATATAACCGTTCAACATCGGGAGACCAACTCTCATAATTTTTTTTAACTTAATTTTTTTAAATCTCGAAACTAGAATTTTATTGTCAAAATTTGTCCTGCCTGATATGTCAGTTTCAAAGAACACGATTTGGAGATTGACACGATCGAAACTTGAATTTAACGATATCACGTTTTAAGCCTTAGGTTTTAAAAATAGTATATTTTTATTTCTGGCTCGCAGAATAGCTTCTATTTACACACGACTTAAAGTTAGTTAAGTTGAATCTTTCCACTTCGAATTCACTTGAGAGTATTTTTTACAGAAAACCAACTGGAAACTGCTTTCCTGACCTACTTAAAAGAGTTTTGCTGATCTGTAAGAAAGTTCTTTGAAATAGTAGATAGCTTATTATGTAAGTCGTTGAAGTTTGAAGACTAAAATTGTTGGTATACTTAGTTGCCTGTAATATGATCATCCTATCCTTCTGTCTAAGTATGTATTTACAAAAAAAAGTATTTAAGTAACTATTGTATCAGTTATCTAGTTTCCATTGTACAAGCTTTGCTAAGTTTGGGGCTAGATGGCGTTATATCAAATGTATGTCAGTATTTATTTATAATCAATCTAAAAAAGTTTCGTTGAGAGTTTTTGCCTATTTAATAGTCGTGGATCCCCCATTAAAATTTCATAAATAGGAACGTTCCCTTTTGATTTTGAAGATGTTAAAAGCACCTAATAAAAAGCATAGAGATAACATCCGTTTAAGTTAACCTGTCAAGTGCCTGCCAATCGAAAGCATCCTGTTATTCCCGGTCCATTAGCTGATGTAAGGATCCAAGGATATGCTCCATTCACCTTTGAACTTAGATAGATTGGCAGTGCGTTCTATTTTATCGAAACTACATAGAATAATAGATTAGCAAGTTCTACCTACGTAGGTAGCCACGACTACTTTGTACAAATTGGTCAGAAATAGTCAAGATCGTGAGGAAATGTGACGTAGTCAGGTTCAGGCATGTAAGCACTATAAAAAAACTAACAAATTGTGACGTAGTGGTTTAAAAGATCAGTTAGGTCAGTCAGATAAGTCAGGTTGATGGACGCAGAGTATTGCATTGTGGAGCACGTCTCTAACGAACGTGATCTGTGAGACAATGCCTTGTTATAGGTGATGGTAAAGACTTAAGATCAGATAGGCCATCTGCTTGTTTCATCAGCAAGTCAAATAAAAAAAAGTTTAAGCACAGTTTGAACTGGAGCAAATAAGTAAATAATACAGTATATCCTTACTAATCCTTACTATCCTTACTAATATTATAAATGCGAAAGTAACTCTGTCTATCTGTCTGTCTGTCTGTCTGTCTGTTACGCTTTCCTGCTTAAACCTCTCAACCGATTTTGATGAAATTTGGCACAAACAATCTTTAGACCCTGAGAAAGAACATAGGCTAAATTTTATTTTGGAAAAAAATAGCGTTCCGTAAAATATTTGGGTTTTTCGGACACAAAGTGTAAAAAATAAACCAGAAAAGTTACTTATTTTGCGTACGCTACCTAAACTATAAAAGATAGAACCATAAAATGTTCTAAACAATTGTAGATCTTATAAATATCTACAAAAAAGTCAGTGGCACACTATACCTATCTATGTCGAGTGAGGCACAACAACCATTTTTTTATTTAAAAATCTTGAATTTTTTTTGGACTACATTTAAACGCATATATTTTACTCATACTATTAATCCTTATCAAAATAAATTATTTTATCACTAAGTACAGTTCATGTAGATAATATTTGGTCTTCAAATGATTAGAATTGGACGTTTGGTTTTGAAGTTATAGCGAAATTAAAATATTACGATTTCTGCTGCACGGCCCGTTGCAAAGTGAGCGTCACCAAGTTGGGAGTGCGCGTGCAGGGGAGTAGGTAGTTTAGATCTATGAGTAAGGTACCCGCGCGGCTCCGACGCGAGGTCGGCTCAGTCTATAAAAAAGTACTCTGTGGTCGGCTCCCTACCTACGCAGGTGTTTTATAAAAAGGACATTAATTCATCTATACATCTATACAAATAAATAAAATTGAAGTGTCTGTTTGTAATATTAAAATAACCGCTTTTTACTACATGCATAGGAATACATATACCAAAATAGCATTTTTTTAAATTTTTGTCTGTCTGTCTGTTTGTTCCGGGTAATCTCTAAAACTGCTCGACCGATTTCGACGGGACTTTCACTGGCAGATAGCAGATGTATCATACTTTTTATCCCGAAAAAATAACGGGAACGGGAAAAAACTGCTACGCGGGTGAAACTGCGAACGGCTGCTATTTTATGCCGTATTAACGCCATCTGTTGGCGACATCGAGTACTACTACAGTTAAGATTTGTAAGTAAAAATGTTTACCGCCCAACGAAGTGGGCACGGGTCAGCTAGTGAATCCATAAAGCAAACCATGTGCTAGCTACTACAGTCAAAAGTTGAAAAAGGCTAAATAAAGCTAGTTTCCGGTCTAGTTTATAATTAAACCGGAACACTAAAAATGACCCAGATTCCTTGCTTCAAAGCCTGCTAGGTGACTTCCTATAGCCTAGTAGGTTTGGAAGGCTTGGAAAATTTGTGAGTTTGTGTTTACTAACTCATATCCGTAAACTAAACAGTTTTGGATAAAACTTACAGGTTTTACTTAGAAACCACGGGACTAATATTTATCTTAATAAGCATAATACAGATTTGTCTTGGTACGTAGGGGAGCACTAAGAAAAGAATTCTTAAATGTAGCCCCTAAAGAGGCCGGGCCTAAATTTGTATGAAAATAGCTTCACATATTTCCACTAGCCTATACTAATCTTTACTAATATTATGAGGAGGAAAGATTCGATTGTTTGTTTGCATTGAATAGGCTCCGAAACTACTGTACCGATTTCAAAAATTTTTTCACCGTCAGCCTATGTCATCCGGGGATAATGTAGCTTACATTATCCCCGGATGACATAGGCTATAAAAAAATTTAGATCCTTATTAAAAACCGTGCAAAGTCGGGACGAGCCGCTTAGTGTCTTATAAAACTAATAAAGGCCATTTCTACACGACCAAACTTCAACTACACACGCCACAAGGTAGCACTTATATTTACTGCCTATAGGATGTACCGGATCATAAAAGTTAAGTATTACCTACTAAAACAAACGTAGAGTATAACGTATAACATAAACCATGGACGGGAGTCTAGTTTTCGTACCTCGGATGGTCCGATGACAGAATGGCGCTGACAGAACCTAGTTGTAGAGTTCCAAGACACACTCTCCAAAATGTATTCTGTAAAAGACCGAGTTTACACATTTCTTTTAGAGTAAGATGTGTGTGATTGTTTTGTAAAAGAAATTGATGTCCTTGTTTAGTTTAGACCACCCAGTAAAACTCGGTAAAATAAACTGTCTGAGATACTTTCAAAAACTTTCTGTTTTTATCAAACAGATAGCAAACCAGGCTAGATAAATGAGTAGTTGCTGCAAAATTACAGTCCGTATACGAATTCAGTTGCTCAGCTCGTCCGTAAAATTGACTGGCCATAAGGTAAAAACACAGGAATAAATCGGTAGGTAAATGGCATATAAAAGTTATGTAAATTGACGTTATGACGTCAGTAAACAGCCACTATACCTTACCTATAATGCATCCATGAAAACGCACGCAAGCGATAAGCTAATTCTGCAATCAGCTAAGTTTGCACGTGTTTTTAAAGGTACGAAATAGAACCAAACGAGATATGAGATAGAATAGAAGAGCACTAGTGGTCCAGTGGTAGTAACTCCGCCTTCCGATCCTAAGGTTGTGGGTTCAAATACAGTCGTGCACAAATGGAAAATTTATGTGCACAATGCCAGTGCTCTCAAACGGTAAATGAAAACATCGTGAGGAAACCAGTTAGTATTCTAGTAGCGGCGATGGGCTTGCTACTTGTCACGAATGGAATACTAACAACTGCAAAATGTGGGTATGTACCAAATGTACTATCTAGGCGTACCTCTGACTACCTCCCTTAGACATCCCCCAAGACTCTCGAATAAGTACCTTGCTTCGGGATTAAAGCCGTGATGCTATTTCTTTTTCTTTTTTTTTTCGAAATAGCTTTAAATATTTTATTAAAAAGACAATCTTAGACCAGTGTAATAAAACTCACTTTACGTTCACAGCGAGTAACGTAAGCAGTTAAAACATACAAGAAATACGAGTTTACGACTACTAGTACGTTTATATGAACTTTTCCGTTGTCACTATTTCCACTGTATTTTTCATGGCTTCCTGGCGACGGCATCTACGTCCAAAAGGCTTTATTAACGCCCATAACTTTTCTATATTATATTCGTGTTCTATCTTTATTGTAGCATCTACGAGTACGACTTGAAACGAACATCACCGGCGATTTTACTGAGCCTTGGAATTTAGCTCTAAGGAACCTCATTTGTAATTTTACAGAATTTTACCTGTAGATTTTTTAGATAGAATAGAAATGATTTATTTGACACATTAACACTGATACAAATACACCAAACAGAAAAAAATTAGGTTAGACAGATAGGCATAGTATACCCTACTAATATTATAAACGCAAAAGTTTGTAAGTATGGATGGATGGATGAATGGATGGATGGATGTTTGTTACTCTTTCACGCTCTAACCAGTGGACCGATTTGGATGAAATTTGGAATCAATATAGATTGTAACCTGGATTAACATATAGGCTACTTTTTATCCCGAAAAAATTACGGAAACGGGAAATACTGCCCCGCGCGCGAAGCTGCGAGCGGCCGCTAGTAACAAATAAACGTAAAAGCAATATTATTTATATTTGTGTATACGTAATAAAAGGGGTATGTATTCTTTTTTATTATATTAGGTATTATCTGGACATACCTCTGACTACTCGGGGATATCTACCGTGCTTGGGAAGTAAGGTCCTAATACTATTTTTTTTAAATACCATAATGGTAGTAGGTATATATCATTTAGATAGTAATATGTCAAAAAAATCGTGTTTAGTTGTACTATTCTTTGATTGCCTACTTTCCATCCGGGTACTACACGATCAAATTCAGAAGTAAATTATGCTATATAACCAGTTAACGTATTAGCTTTTATCACATAAAAGCTGCGTGTTGTAAATCCGATACATTAGCTATAACCATAATAACCGCCCCAGTGACTGTTTGCTGATCATAATGGACTTCACGGTGCAAAGCGGGAAAATAGAACCTATCGTATGCATTAGGCGACCTGGCAACAGCGACCAGGTCGCGGCAAATTTTTATTACAGCTTCATTCTCACGTGCATTAGCGCTAAACTACCAGGTCAATGAATATGTTATAAACTTTTTTTATGTTTGAAATGATTAAAGCTCTTATACTTCGATCAATGATACCCCTAAATTACGGGTCACAAACAATATCATAGCTAATAGCGGTCCGCGTGAATGTAATACATTTATTTACTTACAACCATTTCACCTAGTAAATAATGTCACTGATTGTCCAAAACAAAAATAAGAGCTCCCTAGATAAAATTGCCTTTTATAATAGAAATGTGTCTACTATTGATTCATTAGCAACGACCTCTACCAAGTGGATAAAGCCACGGGTGGGTGCTAGTTACTCTACAAAATACTTAAAAAATACTATTCGCCATTCTTAAATAGGCTCAGGGTAGTCGCTTAATGCGTTCGAGCTCAAATACAGCAGCTGGTTGAATAGAAATAGTCAATGTAATTATGGGGTTGTCAAATATTTGGTTGACAAGGGACAATATTGGCTTGATGGGTGATTAAAGAATGGTTGAATGAACTGGCTTATTGAAAATGGATGGTAGGTACAGTTACTCAAAAAAGTGGTTTACCAGCACATGATATTTTTGAATGAACTGTAAATGTCATGATTAAAACGGTGAAAGAAGACATCAGGAATCCAGTTAGTATTCCATACCAGGATTACCCTGGACCTGTTACGTATGGAATACTAGCAACAGCAAAATGTAGGTATGTACTAAATGCAATATTCGGACGTACCTCGGACTACCCCCTTAGATATCCTCAAAGAATCATTAGTAGGTACTTGGTCCTAAGAAATCAGAGGGGATATCTACCGTGTCTGGAAATTAAATTCGAGAAGCTATTTTTTTTTTTTTATTTCTAATTTGTTCACATTTTGAGAAGTCCTTTACCGACACATTTAAGCCTATTATTTTTGTTGCTAATTAGTTACTGAAAATGGTAGGTAATTAGTTCCCAATCACGAATAATTTGTAAGCTTACAACTTGAAAGCTTAGAAGAATCTTGAAAGACTTAGAGAGAAGCAAATTATATTAATAAAGTTTCACTTTACCAAGAAGATAATAAACAATAAAAAACTATTCTTAAAGTGAATAAGTATCAATATAGATCAAGGAGAGTTTGGAACTGCTTGGATTGAAACGGTTTCCTGATTGCTTGAACCAAATAATAACTTTATTTGGTTGTCAACTGCTCTCAACTGCGAAAAGTCTCTTCCGGCCGTTTCCGCAACTAATTTTCGTAAAGTATTGAAAATATTTTCTGAAATCTTGCTAATAATAGTATTTAAAAGAAGGTCAAAGACGGAGTCGGAGTCGGAGTTGTTGTTTAATAAAAAAATGTCTGATTGTTTGTAAACGCATCACGCAAAAACTACTGAATTAATGTAGACGCGGCTTGCAGAATTAGAGAGCTTATAGTCCAACTTAAAACTTAGTATGGGTTTCATTGAGCTGTAATTCCTAAACGTGAGTAAAAAGGGGATGAAGTTTGTATGAAAAACACAAACGAAGTCGCGAGTGGGTCAGCTAGTTGGTATTATATACATACACACAATACACAGTTACATACACAGTATATTTTATAATATATAACATACACAGCTTGAAGTATTCTCCACATCAAGTTGAAGATGCTCATCAGATCTTCACCAAATTATTATGAGAACGATTTTAAGTTACTACATACTTCCAAAAAAAGAACCATTAAAATATCTAAATATTTTAATCAATAATCCCCAATGGTATAAAAACTATAGAGTAGTTGAACTTGTATACGAAGTTTGGTTCGGATCAGTTGTAAAATTGCTAGTAAACTGACAAAGGAAAAAAAAATTCGTAGACTTGAAATAAGGACGCTTCGCTTGCTCGGTCAAAAATGCTCATTGCTCAACAAACAGAACAACGTATATTTTAACAACGTATTCGTGCGTAGTTTAATATAACTCTATTATGCCTTAATACTCTATGGTTAAGCTAAGATACTTATCAGTATTCACATACGGTGGGTAATTCAAAACAACAGTGAAGGTTGCATCGTGAGGTTATACAAACAGCTACCGATTTGAAATTCACAACTATTGGGTATTAAGGATTCGAGCTATTCATGTGGGAAGCCAACATAACTTTCTAAATCACCCACATAAACGATCACAAGCTTTATTTGAACTTGTATGGTACTTTTAACCTTTATAGAAGCAGTCTTTGTACGAACGAGTATTCTGGATTCCAGATTTGTTTTTCAAATCAAATACATTTATTATGGAAACAAAAAATATACACCTCGATATTCAAAAACATTTTGTTTTTATGCATTTTATTGGATACTGCACGCGTGGGAGAGTTGAGGGCTGTCGATCAAAACATCGCATGCATAAAATCTGTTTTTAAACATTTTTGCTAGGTTCATGTTTATAAGCTTCCACTTCTCACGATCAACGTCAAAAGATTTATTAGTAAAACCGATCAGGCAGGAAAGTAATGTTTTACTTCAGTAATAATTATAGCTACCATTAAAAAAATAATAGACAGTTTAGCTAAAAACGAAGACGGTAAAGACAAGAAATTTTAGTAAAAGTGGTTCAATTTCAGTAAATATGGCATTAAAAATTTCACCACGATCCTTAAACCGATCAACATCAAATCTTTCAATAAATCTCCATAATTGGCCGATAAAGTTATTGCTTGCGGCGCCTCTAAAAGGTTTTTCTTCTCTTTTCCTTATCACGAGACTTGAGATATAAATTTTTGGGACATAAAACGTGTAGTGCAGGTTTTGCTCAGTAGGCGTAGCGTTTACAATTCTGTGGGATAAATTGGATCCCTCGGGATTTACCAACGCCTTCACGCGCCTTCTCTACCCTACCTATGGCACAGAATAACTATGAGTAATAACCATCAACAAGTTTCACTTGAATACTAAAACACGTAAAACTTACTAAAGCAGCACTATTACCAGCTTTTAAACATATTTAATAATCCTGTTCGGTTCATAGAATTTCAAATAACCATGCGATTTCCAAAAATTCAGGTACACAATGTGATCTCGGAAAACTGTTTATTCAACCTTAAGCAATAAGTGCCAAGTCCCTTTATTTTTAGCCGCCAGAATTACTTCTCATATAAGTGTTAATCAATCCCTATAAGGACATTTAATGTTATACATTGGATGTCTGCTAAACTTTTGCAACTGAAAAATTTGCTTCTAGCTAACTTATCAAAGTACTACATTTTTTTTTTTTTACATGCTATAGGTAAACGTTTGACCGCAATCTCACCTGATGTTAAGTGATGACGCAGTCTACGGTGTTTAGTCCCTGTAAAACGTCAAACCCACTTTATATCCAGCACAAACAGCACAGAATGCAAATAATATTCCTCGTCTTGCAAACCTCATGATTTAGAGAACTGCTTCAATTTCCCTCCCTAAATCCGGAATAAGGTCGTTATCATTAGGTACTTCCATGGCATACAAATGACAGTAATCAGAATGCACCCCTCGGGGAAATATGCGGGTAAATTAGTAGATACATACCAACTTAACTTAAAACGAAATAAACTTAAACGATTGTACATCTTAATTCAAGTTACGTTCAATTTTAGGAGTCGATTTGGAATCTTTTATTTTAGGTAAATGCCATCTAATTTCATGGATTGGGCGAGTGTCCTCGATCCAGAGTATAGAAGGAACAGGACTAGTAATTGGGTCCGGCCCCCGCAGGGCACCCATTTCAAATCCCTTACGTGAACCGGGATTGGTTTAATGACGCACATGTCAGGAGGTTTTTGTGTCATTCTTTTTGGGCCAAGTTGAGAAGCAAAAAATTTGAGAACTTTGTGTTTATATTCTACTCGAGTCTACTACTACTACTAAAGAGGTGCGATATAAATTAAATTATTTTTTTATAACCGATTTAAAATGTACACATGTACTTGATCCCTGGATATCCCTAATGTGACATCACAATAATGTCAAATTAGCGGGTATATAATTTGATCAATCGACCCAATTATTTGTCGAAAAAACTTTTTTACTATACACTTGTGAATAATGAAAACTCTTTTAGTTTTATTCAAGCCAGTCGAAAAAAGTAAAGCCAGTTGTCATCCTTTAAAACTTATGAGAAATATTTTCGTTGCAGCATACACTTTCATTTCACCAGTTTACACTTTGTGCTATGAAGACCTCAAACTTAAATTCTAACTAGTGTTGTTTAAAATGGCACGGAAAATACGCAGCATAACTTCAAAGAACACCAGAATAACAATTGTGTTGCTTCCAAAGATCACAAAGCAGGAGTAAAAACGAAACTAATAACCGTTTTTTTTTATTACTTGACATTTCCTACATTGTTGGTTCTCTAAGACAAAACAAACTCTTTTAATTCTTTTAGCAAATCTTTGTGCTGTATGACATAAGTTTATTAAAAAAATCAACCTAGTAAGCACACGAAAGTAGAGCATTTACGCTATTCATCGAGTTCTGACCCGATTTTCAAAATTGTCTTTGTTCGAGTGCATTCTCAAACGCGCTGGCTGTAAGTGGATCGTCAGCAAGACTGTCACATTTGCTGACTGCACGAAGCGAAGACAGCTCACAGCTTACTGAGAACCACTGGGTTACTCAACTTTGCCCATCCACCCATCAAACTAAAACAACAACTAAATACTAAACTAGCCAAACGTGCGTGACTTTCTACGTAAAGTTATTTTCAAACAAATTTCAACACCCGCTATAGGTACCCGTTTAGGCGTTTAATTTCGGAAAATTCCTTTCTTGGCACACTTCTAGACACTAATAAGACGAATATACCCAGTGGTTTATTCGTTGCCTATATGTCAGTTAGCCATTCAATCAGTCGGTCAGAACGAAGATTCTTATAAGGTCTAGATATAGTAAATCATATAATATAATATTATCATCCTTACTTTATGATTAATAGATTTATTATTTTTATTATTATTTTATTATTAGATCTTTAATTGAAGTAATATATTTTTGATCGATTTACATCCATGCCAAACATTTATGTGGTGATAATAATGGATGACAGACATATTGTGTGAAAATTGAAGCTACTGAATATTCAACTGAATACTGAATGTATAAAAAAATAATACTAGCATTTATTTATTTATCCAAACAAAGCTAACACGAAGAGTTGAATCAGCTATCTTTTATACATAGTTTCCGTTTAGTTTCAGTAAAAATGGATTTATCATTTATTCACTAGCTGAAGACTGGAAAGTGGAATATACCGTCAAATCGTACGTGACTTCGGTTGTCTGCAACATCTCATGGAAACCGCTCTAAGCTTTCCTCTTATTGTGATCGTTGCCGGTGCAAACGTGCTTTCTACGTTACGTAGGTCCGGCTACACATTCAAGCTTACTTGCACATATTCTATTTTGCACAAGCATGGACCTCCCGTGGGCGAGAATAACGCAGATATGTACCACACAAATAGCTTCCAACATCCACAAATGCTAGTTTAATGAAACTAAGCTTGCATAAGCGCTAACCGTTGAGGCGGCAAAATACAAAAATGGCTTTCTTGGGTAAAACTTTCCCAAACTATTTGAGTGTACAAGTATTCATCTAATTTTCTGCTCAAATTTTCACAACATTTTTGTGCATTTGAGCGTGTAGCTGCACCTTAAATAACAACCTCGTTCCGGCTTGTAAATTTTGATCAAACGACTTCTGCAGAAACTTAAATAAAAAGATGAGGGTCTGCTTTGCGTCAATGGCTGTCATTATTTATAGAGCCAAGATGTACTTTGAGAGATCTGCGTTCAAAGAGAAATAGCATTGACCAATAGTTTGCTTGGAAATTGTACGAAAGGTTCAGAATAGAATACCTATACAGCTAGGTATGTAAATAGGATAAAACGGGTTTGCACGATATGAACGATGTAGGTTAAAATAACGGCTTTGCGTAGATTAATCCATACCATGGTCCTTACGCACCTTGCTTGTACTTTGATTGTAAATTACATGCCGACTAATATGTTTTACCGTCCTACTATAATTAGTAGGAATCTCTAATAGTGGTTCTACAAACAACGTAATTTGAAGATAATGCGTTCTTGCGTTACTAATTTAACACAAGTGCTTATGCAGATTCAGCAGTATAGGTAACGGTTTACAAGTGTATGTAGACTAGATTGTACAGTTTCTGATGAATTTTGTAGCATGTATGTAATGTAGATATTGAGAGCTTGATAAATGACAAACTTATGAGCCTTGATTTTTTTTATGTTTTATGAATTTTAATGTTTGTGTGATAAACATAGATAGTGGTTGTAATGTTCTATTCTAAGTGTGAAAAGAAAAAGTATATATTTACAAAAAACGTATATACTTATATACTATCTAGATACACTAGTACTTATTCTATCTTATTCTATCAGTCATTACCATAGCA
Organism: Electrophaes corylata; assembly: GCA_947095575.1. Classification (NCBI taxonomy): domain Eukaryota; kingdom Metazoa; phylum Arthropoda; class Insecta; order Lepidoptera; family Geometridae; genus Electrophaes; species Electrophaes corylata. The sequence continues at coordinate 6,338,019 of OX352711.1, read as the reverse complement.
TAAGCTTAGATGGAGGCTAGATGATGCTGTTTACAAATGTATTTATTTATTTTAATTTAGAAATGTGTATTCAATGTGTAAACTATTGTAGTGGACTGTATCTATAGTTGTTGGGAATCATTTGATTTGAATATTTTATTATACGCATAGTTTGTTATTACTGTTTTGCCGTTATTTTTCCTAGTCTTGAAACGGTACAATTAAATGACAGCAAAACATGTATATTTTTAATGTTTTGAAGTTTTTCTAAATATTGACAAACTATCTGCCTGTAATTTGGGCTAGTCCTTGTATGCCACAGTCCCGCTATGCAACGGTCGAGTCAACCAAATAACTACCGCAAACAACTAACTTTATCAAAATATTTATCACCCAGAAGTTTTTATTTTCATGAACTCTCAATAGCAAAAATGTTTTTCATATGTGATGTAAGTAAATATTTAATAATATTCCAAAAATATCAGCTCAATAGAGGTTCGAACTTCTGTGCCTTTGATATGATTGTTTAATGGTGTAGTTTTTGCTTCAATTTTATCGTATCTGTACTCAAAGTAATTAGTAGCTTCAAATATTATTTATTTATACTCTATGAATATTTTCGTTCAATTTCATCAAAGTTTTGTTGGAGCTTTTTATACGCTCTCTAGCGATGTCTATTGAAAGATTTGAAGAATTTTAATAAACTAAATTAATTCATGACATCATATTTTTGATACGTAACGTAAGGAAATCAAGAATTTGGCCATTCTTTTTTTCGGAACCTTTTATAACGTTCGATAAAATGTAGAATCACACGACCCGCGCCTACTATCTCAGGCCTTTTGTATGGGACAGACAGAGACATAGGGAGCAGACTCGCGCTGTCTGCTTTTAGTATTACCTACCGTTTCCATACAAAATGTAAGGGACCAATATAGGCTTCTGACGCGTTTCAACACGCGGGCTGGTTTGATGTTATTCTGTCAGTTTTAACAAAGTATACCTATTTATTATACATCGGTCAAATTATATTTTCTTACATACTTGTGTAAAATCTTCTCGTCTTGACAATGAATCCAAGAAAGGGTATATTTGTTACCTGTAACAAAATTAAGGATGTTTTAGCTATGACAAACACGTAATAATATAATATCTATGTATGTTCATTTAAATGGTCTAATGAATTGGTCGCTAAGCGCTAAGTTAAAATGGCCGATAAGTCTTTTGGCATTTTGTTGTATTTGATTTGCTGATAAAACAAGCAGATGACCCACCTGATTTTAAGCGGTTACCAATCGCCCCACAGGTCACGTTTTTTAGAAATGTGCCCTACCTGTCCATAGACCTGAGATATATTAGATGTTAAGCCTCATATGTAACTTTACCGGCACCCTTCAAACCAAAACACAGAAAGCTGTTTGACGGCAGAAAAATGCATGGTGGTAGTACTTCGGCGGACGAGCCCTTCACTAAAAACTCTACTAAGTTCTAAGTTCTTAGTGAAGGAGCTTGCTAGTTTTATAAACTATATAAATGATGATGACATAATACCATAGAACTCAATATAGGTAATATCTGCTTAGAAATGTAGGTACAATTCAAAATCTATATTTACAACTTAATCAATCAGTTCTCCACTAGTCAGGTATTTATGATATAAAACGAATTCGCTAAAGGTACCTACTATTTGCGGTAGTAGTAACCATGTGTCTACGTGAGATGAAAGTTCGAATTCAACAGTTTAGCATTGAACCTTAAGTTGGGAGTAAACGTGATCGTAAATACAGCCTCCAATCATATGCAATCAATGTCAAGGACATGAACGGTGTTTTATCAAGAACATAGTTACCTAGTATTTTTTACACAAATTTTGATCAAGGTGTCATCATTGTGCTAATTGAAAAGTCAAGTTTGTGCAAACTTTGTGTGAACTCACGATCAAGCATATTATTATTGAAGTCGATTAGGCGCACTGGTGGTGTAGTGGGAGTGACGCCACCTTCTGATCCGAAGGTCATGAGTTTGAATGTCGTGCACTAATGAGTTTTAATATTTGAAAAAGTTATGCGCGCAATGCCAGTGCTCTCAAACGGTGAAGGAAAACATCGTGAGGAAACCAGTTAGTATTCTAGCAGCGGCGATGGGCTGGAACTTGTATGGAATACTACAAAATGTGGGTATGCGCCAAATATAATATTTGGATGTACCTACCTCAGACTTACTTACCATTAAGACATCCTTAAAAACTCTTTAGTGGGTACTTCGTACTGAGATCTGAAGAGATATCTACTGTGCCCAGGGATTAAATTCGTGAGTCTGTTTATGTTTATTTTTGGTTTCAATTAGGTTTCGTCATTGACATTCGCGCGATGTTATCGCGTGACTAAAATATTTGATGTTATGATATTTTATTTCCATTTGCGCCTGCTTACTTGTAATTCATTATGATTGTTCGATCAATAGGTTTATTAGGTATGGATGAAGAAAGGGTGTCCTAAGAGTATTTGATATTTACACGCATCTCTCGCATACGCTTGTTCACAGCCTTTTAGTTAGCCTTTGCGTTAACGTGCGATGATCGTATAGTGTTATTCGCACGATAAATGCGTTTTATCGAAACACGCCTAAAGAGTTCGTTTCCTAAAGTGGTTCAGAACCCTGAAAACGATTGTAAAGTGTGATACCATGCGTCTATGTAAAGTTGGAGCCATCGATGTTTAGCATTGATGAACCTGACTTCATAACCGATTTTCTGATAGATCGTATAATGCTATAATTCTGATGCTAAATACCTCAGGAACATCTCATAAATGTATGTACTTACAGCAAGTTGTATAATAGTACATATACCTCTCATATTTCAGTGCCATTTTTAAATTAATGCTCCGAATAAAAGCGTATTTACGATTGATTCTGGAGCCAGCTGGATGCGCAGCTGTGAGTGCTTTGGCTAAGTATAGTTTTTATTTTATTTTTTGCTTCCTTTAACATTTATGAGCCGTGGCGTTTAAACTTTTTAAATGGCCACGGAATTGAGATTTAAAAAAAAACATTAAATAGTTATTAGGTTTAGGTTAGGTATACCTATTATTACCATTATCTAGAACACTAGAACAACATAAAAAAGTTAAATTATCTGCAGACTGCTGCATATAAACTAGAAATAGCTCTTTTTAGATAACAAGTTATTTTCATACAAACTTCAACCTCCGTTTTACCCGTTTAGGGGTTGGATTTCGGGAATTCCTTTCTTAGTACACCGCTACGTACCATGACGAAATTACTCTGAAGTTTTCAAGTCTCTACGACCTGTAGATTAAGTTGTACGTTGTCTATACGTCAGTCAGTCAGGACAAAGATTTTTGTAAGTGGTATGTATAGATTTCTAGCGTAGAGCTTGGAACTTGAAAACGTCCGATACGTTACTTTGAAACAAATTGGCATCTTTTAGAAACTCCTTGTTAAAAAACCTAAATCGACCAACGCCTCTTTATTACGCACTCGTATTCAGTCGGTTGGGTTCTTGTTCTGAATTCAGAATAGATTTGGGTTCCAAACCAAATTCCCGAAAATTGGTGGAAGTATACGCTCACAGGGTCATTGATTTTTATTTATCCGATACGTGATTGAATTGAATACTCTTTTGCCACGTGTTCTGTATTCCCGACATGACAAAGACATTTTTTATTGAAGCTCTTCACGGTTTCTCGGTCAAATATCGCGATTCGTGATACAAATTCCAACCCTTTTTTCGATATTTATTTGGTGATAATGTATTTAGGTACCTATGTATAATATAAAAGTCAAAATTTGGATACAAAATACGTAAGTACTTCTTACTTTTCAATTATCATAAAATTTTTCAACTAAGGTCTTATTATTTTACAACTAACATAAAGTTTTTTGTAAGTTGATGGAACAACGATTTAAACGAAAATTTTACAAAATTTCGTACGTTACGAGAGTTAGGCCTCTGTTTGTTTTGTTTATTGTTGTGATTGCGATATAAGTACACCACACAGCACAATATACACCACCTGGCTTCTGTTTTCGAATGCCTTACACAATGGTCGTAGAATTACCATTCATCCAATAAAACACATAAAATTTAATTGAGGTTCAAACCGATTAGTTATAATCAGAATTCTTGGTCAAGTTTATAAAACACCAGTGGCCGCTCGCAGCTTCACCTGCGTGGCAGTTTTTTCCCGTTCCCGTCATTTTTTCGGGATAAAATAGTAGCTTTATGCATGCAAAGTCTCAGCCCGATCGGTTTAAAATTGACAAAGTTTCATACAAACTTTCATCCCCTATTTTATCCCCTTGGGGGTAGAATTAATCAAAATCCTTTCTTAGCGGATGCCTACGTCATAACATCTACCTGCATGCCAAATTTCAGCCCGATCCGTCCAGTGGTTTGGGCTGTGCGTTGACAGATCACTATGTCAGTCAGTCAGTCAGTCACCTTTGAGTTATATATATTTAGATAGATTTAATCAAAAAACATAAAAAATGACTGAGGAGAAAAATGAATATAAAACTCATTATTATGTAAGAAGGTGAGAGGCGCGAGTGTGTCAAGGTCGCGGCACTGAAATGGTCAAAGTTTTGTTACAACAAACAGTGTTCCCGCACCGGTGGTCTGACATCTGGGAACGAGCATCGACCTCGCAGTACCGGTTTAGTTAGGACTAGGCTGCGCTCGCGCATTCACATCCAATCTGGATGTGACACTATGGCTTTTACCGAATAACACGTATTGATAACATTTGTTGGACGTAAACTTCTGACTAACCCCTTAGATATCTTTAATTAATTTGACCCATCGGTACGGTAATAACAATACCAGGAAAACAGTTGTGTGTTTGTGTAGTATAGTATTATACTTACTTGAACTACATAGAACGTGGTGTACATTTATACTAGGAAATCGGAGGGGATACCTACCGTACCTGTGGATTAAAGTCTTAAGGTTATTTTATAATCTATATATGTTTATCTTTTCTTGAGTGCTTACAGAGATTTAGATGCTGAGCTTGGTTGGTTTTCTTTATATTTAAGCGCTTACTGTTGTGTGCAAACTTTTGTTTGATACATGATAACTTTTATTCCGTTGTAATACAGTCCACAATACTACCACAATAAGTAGTGCTGGATACACGCAAAATGAGATCATGAGATGACACTGTACCAACAGTATTATAGTGGAGTGGTGTAGAGACCATAAAGCTACACCGTATTCGATGTAATTCCACGCTCTGGTTAGGCTGTGTTTATGTTTGCGGAAGTTTTACTGTCGGTTAGGTCGAGAGCTATCTTGTCAATTCAAATCTATTCATAGTGTGGTTTATGAACGTTGCGTGCAGTCAATATAGACAGAGAGATAGAGCTTTAGAAAGGTTTGATTTACTGGTGTTTGGAGTATTACATTGTTAAAGCTGTTTGTTTATCTTGACTACTTCGTCATTCTAATCAAAGAATATGGACTTAAAGTTTCTTATTCTATGATTCTTAAAAGTCTATTTAGCGTATTCGAAGTTGTTATAAAAATAAGCATACAGTAAAGTCTGCCTGGGTGTAAACAAGAAGGAATATATTTATCCAATCAGTAACCTGATATAATATAATACTTAATTATACTTTTTTTGACGAACGATGTGGCGCGGCGAGCGAATGTCCACCTGCGACGCAGGAGGTTACGGGTTCGATTCTCACCTTGGGATAAATGTTTGTACGATCTGGAAATATTTATTCCGGGTGTTCTGGGTGATTTCTATGTATAATAAAAATATATATGTATGTAATGTATTGTATTAAGTCTATCAGTCATCTAGTACCCATAGTACAAGCTCTGTTTAGCTTGGGGCTAGATGATGCTGTGTGGATTGTCCAGCATTATTATTATTATTATTATTAATACATGCATATAAATTAAAGGCATAAATTGTTGGGAATAAAGTCGCAGGTAAGAGCTGGTTTCCAGTAAGATAGCGAAGAATTACTGAATCTGTGGTTTGCCAGTTTGGGCGCTGAATAGTCTTCATGGTCGCTGACGCGTGTACGTTCCGCAGGCTGCCCACAGTTATACCGATCCACTGTTACGACATCTCCTGAGAAAACCGTTTACATAATAACACGAACAACTATCTACATAGGTACCTAGTGTAAAAATGTGATTTATGCATTCCAATTTATAGTCAAGACAATTATAAAAGTTTGCATTAACAACGCATCGAAGTTTTCTGCTATCCGCCGTTCTGCGCACCTAGCCACTAGATAATGTAATTCGTTTCGGAGCGATTAGATTCCAACATTAGCTATCGATATAATTAAATTGGCATTGGCAATAGACCACGTGACGTGGCAAATTTTCAATCGGATATAGAATAGGTAGGTATATTACTTACTGTATGTACATAACATACAGTAAGTAATTTAGACGACCCTTCTGAGTATTTAGACATCGTGGATATAGTCCTATCGATTCAGTGATTTGGTTATACTTATAGCTTGTCATTTTGCGATGAAGTCCTATGCTCGATGCATTTCTGCGTAGTGAATTTGATTCTACTTTTTCGATGAAAAAAACCTACATATCTTACAGGAATTCAATCTTGCGTCTATATTATGATAAACTAGCAAAACGCGCGCGACTTCGTCCGCGATAAGTTATTTTCATACTTTAACTCCCTCTGTACTCGTTTAGGTGTTGAATTTCGGGAATTCCTTTCTTAGTACACCTCTACGCACCAAGATGAATATAATAAGTAATTGAAAGCTATGCGTTTTCTATACAGACAGTCAGTCAGGACAAAGATTTTTATAATGCATCTACGTTTTTTTACGTTCGTCAAATGCTAAACGTCGGTCCCCGTTTCTAAGAAAATCAAGATTTAAAGGAGTGGCACCTCACGCAACGCGTTTAACAAAGCCCAATAATTTAGCTTTAAGCGAAAGGAAGGACAGAAACCTGGTTTTCATCGGTTTCCCACGATGCGTGCTCTGAATATAACCATCTCTCTTTATATCAGGATGAGAATCATAAGAGAAAGAGAGATAAAATATCGCATATACATAGCCGCAAACAAAATATTAAGTAGAATATATCTTGGAGTAGCAGGTTTTGACAAAATAAGAATCGAGTTCAAAGCAATGACTTAGTTACGAGCATTAAAAATCTACTTCAATTTCAGAATATATGGTGTAACGTTATATTTTATTACACGTTTGATATTGCAATAAAGTTAACAACTTAGAAAGTATGTTTACAATAAAAGCGTTCTCAAATCGGGTCTCAACAAGACAGGACATTGTAAACGCGAATGCTGTAACATTGTATAAACGTCTTTGAAGCAGGTAGACTGTATTGTAACGATGATAACAGTAAGTGTCCCAAGGGTTAGGGAGGCCAAATCGCTAAACTATGTTTAAGCCGAAGCGACTACTACGACTGTCATATATCTTAGAATTCTATGCAGTTGACTGTATTGGGTGTAACAAAAAAAAACAAAATCTGACACGATTTGCGAGTAAACTATCGTAGTGAAACTGTTACCTACCAATAAACCATGTTAGACCATTGGCTTTAATCGTAAAAATGTAGCAAAAACAATCTTTAAACTATTGCCTAACAAAGGGATGATAATATAATTGATAAGCCAATAAATGATATGACATGTACACAGTGACAGAGAAGTAATCAGCAATGTTACATGTTTTTAAATTTTACTAATCTACATACATAATTCAAATCGCTATGATTTTTTTTGCTACGATGAGACTGACTAAGAAGCGTACCTGGGGTACTTGACACTAATAACCAAGTCTAAAAATCATGGAGGACTGTTGGTTTAGTAGTAGCTTTACAACTCAAATCGGTAAAATTGATAGGAATCTTCGATGGGCCTCGGACTAACAGTTATAGAAACGATATGATTTGAGGAACTAAGAAAATCCGTAGCAAATAAATATTTTTCGTTGATTCTAAGAACACAGATTTGATACTAATCGGAAAAAATATTTGCACGATCTAGAAATAGTTTTTATGGGTCTGTACATGGTGGAACTTTCAAGAGGTACCCCGGTGATGGTTTTCCAGCATTTCGGCACACGTTATACGATATTTTGCTATCAACGTTGCTAGTGTGAAAACATGGTGTTTTCTCTGAAGAAAGACAGATGAAACTTCATGTTGTCGATTTTAGTTGCACTGCGGGGTAACTCTGTAACCATTCCCCAGTCAAATTGTCACTGCATGGCATACCGCGCAGTGTAATTTGAAGCTTCAATACGAATTTTTGTCTCTCATTTTTCAGAGTAGATACCCAAAGCGGTTCTGGCGAGAAACCAGAACAAAGCGAAGCAATTTCATTAACGAAACACTTCAACCTTAAATAACATAAAATCCCGAATGTATCCTATACAAGCCAATCAGACATACAAAGGTATGCCATCATAGGAATATCTTCTACCTTTAGCACTGGTTCCTACAGTTTTCCTTCGTTCGGCCAGGCCAGGTTCGTTACTAAAGTCAAAGTAATGAGGAAAGCTGAGGCTGTAGAAGTATAACATTAAGATGAATCACATCAATACACGGTGTGGAATTGGTATTAGTTATTGCAACAGCACGTGGTCTATGATTAGCAAAAATGTATAAATTCTTGCATCGAAATTGAACTAGCCCGGACCCAGTAAAAACTTTGGTGACCCCAACGACGGCAGCGGTTACTTGATAAGAAATGTGAATATGAAAGGGTGAGAAATATGGGTGAAGTTGATGTTGAGGTAGGTAAACTTAAAAAAATCAATAAAGTCAAAGGGCATTTATTCCATATGGAATCAATGTGATCATTTAGAAAGATACTAAAATAACGAAGTTGAACTAACTTGGGCCGTTAGGGCTGACCAAAATATATAATAATAATAATAATAAAAAAGAACTTTGTTGCTATACGACCATTTACCTTACCATTGCTTTGAGACTAGTGCTAAGGTTACTGTTGAATAAAGGTTAGATACATCTTGCATTGAAAGGGGCTTTCTATAGCAGGTAGACCATCCCTTGTCAAGGCAAACATAAAGCCACGTGTGCCTTTATTCAATAAATCACAAGCCGATCCACAACATCAGCCAAAGAATGCCGGAACGCAACTTCAATAACGCCTAAAGACACTTAAATATAAACGATAGAAACATGACAAATAGTATAACCAATAGTACATCTATGATGGTACTGACATACTAAACCCACACTATTCGTTCTGTTGAAGAACCAAGGTTACCGAATTTAAAAAAAACCGGCCAAGTGCGATTCGGATTCGCGCTCGAAGGGTTCCGTACCATTATCTATAATACAAACTAGCCAAGTGCGAGTTGGACTCGGAGTAGGACAGACAGACAGACAGCGGAGTCTTAGTATGTAATAGGGTCCGGTTTTACCCTATGGGTACGGAACCCCTTAAAAATGGCAAAAAAATCACGTTTGTTGTATGAGAGCCTCCTTAAATATTTATTTTTTTAGTATTTGTTGTTATAGCGGCAACAGAAATACATCATTTGTGAAAATTTCAACTCTAACTATGAAGGTTCATGAGATACAGTCTGGTGACAGACGGACAGACAGACAGCGGAGACTATAAGAATCCCGTTGTACCGTTTGGGGTACGGAACCCTAAAAACAACCTCACGGTACAAAATATCCCCTCACAGCTCTTAGTACCAAGTAGAACCGACCTAAAATTCTTTGAGGACGTTAAGAGGGTAGTCCGGGGTATGTTTAAATATTATATTTGGCACATACACACACACTTTTGCAGTAGTTGGTATTCCATACATAGGTTGCCATCTATCTATCCATAAGTCCATCGCCACTGCTAAAATACAGGTTTCTTTTTTTTCCTATCAATGATCGGATTCAAACCAACAACCTTAGGATCAGAAGCCAGGGTTGACTACCACTAGCCCACCGTTGCGCAAGTCATAAATCCTAGAATAGAGAGATATTCGCTCCTCAATAGGTGAGGTGAGACATCTGTTTGCTAGTCCGGTCACTTTTTCTCATAAAAAAATAACGCATTGGCACAAAATATATAGCATAGTAGTATTATAATACCTACTACGTATTGTACAGTTATTTATCTAGCAGTGGGCTTCTATATGTAACAGAAACAGGATCATGGTCCCGTTTCACCACCCATGACCAGAACCAATATTTGCAGGGTTATACAAATATTTGTTCCTCTGCAGGCATCAAACCCGCACATCTGCCGGGGTGCGCTTAGATAAATAAAGACCCTCCTAGACCTTACAATAACTATCACAAGATAAACAATTATTAAACTATTGATATATCTTACCACTGAGAAATGAAATAGTGATAACTGTGATAAGGCAGTTTATAAGTTAGTAAAAAATAAAAGATTAGAATCTCAGCAGTTGATCACATATGGCATATTTTCTGTTTAGAACAAAGAAATGTGAGTAATATTTAATCAGTCAACAGGTAGATTTGGTTTCATAACATAACTTTGTATACAAACAAAGTCCAACTCGATGCCCCATTCTGAGTCATACCCTTTAATCGGTTCACAACATAACCAGTTCTTCGAAAAAAAAGATTCTACGCTGACCTGCGGGAACGCAAGTTCACTACGTAGCCTTTGGTTTTTTAATAAAACACTGACCGTTTTTTGTCTGTTCTATTTTGATCTACATAATTCTTAAGTTTGTGGCATAACGTCTCTATACATGCAGATGCAAGCAGTCAATTCTATTCATATTATGAATACAAAAGCTATAGATGTTTGTGGTTCAATCACACTGTAACTACTGAACCGATTCGGATAAAACAAATGTAGTCAATGAAAATAATTAAAAAACTATAGCCTGGATTAATAAATACAATATTTTATCCGAAAAAATATCAGGAAACATGAAAATAGAAATTTTTCCTCCACCACGTGGCCGTGGGCACCAGCTAGAACATTATATACCAGATTTTTACCTGCAGGTCTGATAAGAAGTCTTTCTCATGGGAGCTGCATGTAAAGATCTGAAAACTTTTTAAAAGCTCAGATTGATTGGTTTTATGCAGTAGGCGGCCGTTTTTTGACGGTCATCGCTTCTTAAAGAACTAGATCTTTACTAACTTATCTCTGTGTTGAGTGTATCTGTGTGCGCCATTGTAGGCAGCGTAAGGCTTTTAGAACCTGCGTATAGATAGAGGACTTGCATGTGTGTGCGCAGCAAGTCGTAACCTGTTCAATGTGGTTGAATGAAGAGTGGCTCAGGAGGTAAGCTACTTTCTACCGACCGCTCTGCAAGCGGGCCACCATATGATCATTCTGTATACCGAATTGTGCGATATGCCTAAGGCTACTTTCTAGTTTTAAACATTCTGATTGACAAGTGATTGATAGTTTAAAAACATGAAAATCCGAGTCGTGATGTCATAGATGAGGCAATTTTAATCATTTTATATATTTTAAGTTTTCATTAAAATCTACTATATACTATCCATAACAAATAAAACCTTTAAAAGATCCTGCTGCTTACGCTCTACACATCAGTGAAAATCTTACCTAAACCGAACCAGCCATTAAATATAAATAGAAATATATTTTCTATAGAAAACCTCTTTTCGGCAGGCCGTGAATGGTTTGTTTCTAAGTTATACCATAGTATTTTCTAATTGGTTCGTTTGTAAACTCGTTATATCGTAAGTGCAATATAATTTTTACTTTAGTCAAATTAAAATTAAGTGATTTATTAACAAATAAGAATCTGTCTCGCGAGTGTTGATATCTCATCAGATCAGTGATTTATTTATTAGTTTAATAAAAAATTTCTGATGCCAATCAAAATGTCACCTTGGTATTCTATCAGTAAACTTTAATTAGGCAATACAGTATAGTCATCCAGCACCCCGCAAGCAATAAATTTGCCAAGTCTGAATGATTTCTCGTCCATTACATTATGTTCACAATTCACATGTTATAAATATTCAAACAAATACTTGTGTGATGTCTGTTCTGTGTCTGGGTGTTATTTTGTATTAGTATGTATTTACGAATAAAAAGTATATATAGGTATTCTATCAGTCATCTGGTTTCCATAGTACAAGCTATGCTTAGTTTGGGGCTAGATAATGTTGTGTAAAAATGTCTACAAAAAAATATTATATTCACACTTTATGTTATGAAGCTACTAAGTACTTACTAAACAATATGTTTGTAGGTATGTGTAGTGGTCAGAGTGAGCAGCTTCCAAATTTCCTTTGTAATAGGGCTCGTTCGAAGAAGTAATACCACAATTGAAATTACAGGCACATGAGGCTTAACACCGGTATGCCTCCAATTGTCGGACACAGGGTATCATTGGGCCTATAACCTCACCTAACGTAATCTACAAGACGATGCCTTATTATAGGTGATGGTTACCACTTAACATCAGGTGGGCTATATGCTTGTTCTATCAGCAGTAGCATAATGAAAATACTGTACACCACAAGGCTGACATACAATATGAGCTTAAAGTACAAAGCCCGTAAGTTTGTACAGGATCTCCCTTTACCTACTATAGACTACCAAAATTTCGAAACCGATTTGAAAACAGATTGGCAATCTACAAACCCAGCCATAAAAATAGGATAGGAAAAAATGCGAAGGTGTGAATTCAATGCGGGTTGCTTAATTCGGACATTGACTGAAATTGGTTGGTGTGCGGAGGGACTGGCACAAAAGATCCTGTCCACGCCATTAGGGCCCATTGATACGGGGCTGTAGTCCCGCGAGAAATGTGGGGTGTTTTGGAAATAGCGTACTAACCGCGGGTTCGTTTCGATTTTATCACCCACGTATGTAATTCTACTCGTGCTCCTATTGTTTGAAGATACGACAGTATGTGATTCGGTCACCCCGCTGGTTTATTAAATAAAGGGATTCGATCAGAAAATGAATGGATTATGCATGCAATTTATAATCTAAAATCAGTGATAGACATTAGAAAAATTATATGCAAATAGCTACTAAAATAATTAATAATTTTAGAAGATGATGGAATAGCTTGTCCAGGGAGTCCACTATGCATATGTCTGCCTTCAAGAAGCGTTATTGTATTTTTTTATGTGATTGCTAATAGAACAAGCAGATGGCCCACCTGATATTAAGTGGTTACCATCGCCTATAACAAAGCATTGCCTTGCACAATCGTTAAGAACGGGCCCTACAATGCACTGCTTTGCGTCGATTAACCTGAAGCATACAAGTGCTAAGCCTCATGTGCCAGTAATTTCACCAGCACCCACACCCTTCAAACCGGAACACAGCAAGTTGCTTGGCGGCAGAAATAGGAATGGTGGTAGTACTTCGCCGGACGAGCTCATCACCAAGAGCTCTACTGCTACAAATGTGTATGTATGGTTTATGCTTGAAAACGATACACTAAGTTTCGTATTGTCACAGTCACGTTGTCGCTGCCTAACATGCCGCGCGACATTATAAAACTTTGTTTATTGTTTTCTTTAAAAAGAAAAACAACCATTAAGTCAGAATTTAGTTATCTAAGTACCTTCTCAATATAGCAGACCCTCAACAACATACAAAATAATAGTGCCCCCTTAAACAATTAATAATAATAATAGGCAGGCTCGTACCTAATACTATACCACGGGAAAATTCAATAGGCATTCCGCAGGCTCTCATTGTTTAGACAATAACTTTTACGATACAATAGAAATAATTCGATATCAAACTAAAGCGATAAATCTTAAGGGTATACAATTAATATGGACATAAATTCATTTCAGGGCGACGTTCCTGTTTATCTATACTATAGGGTAACTTTTATGTGTAACCTACCAAGTATGCAAAGCGACATATAAATAATTATTTATAATTAAATTTCTTATGTTTATAGATTTTTATTTCCATTATATATTTTCCCTATGAATAGGGAAATTATAAATATCCTCCTATCATTTATATTTTATATATATTTTCCCTATAAAATATAAAAAAAGACAATAACGTTGACATTTTAATAACGATTTTGATATTTATATAGGTACTTAGTGCGTTTTCCTGTTTGTGCAAATTCTGCATGTTACCTATCATACAATATAATACCTATATCATTATGATAATTCACATCATCATCATCAACAGCCAGAGAAGTCCATTGTTTGACATAATGTCGTGTGCCCCCAAACGTGTCCAAGAAGAACGATTTTCAACCCTTCCCATCCACCGGCTTCCCGCAATCCTAACAATTACGTCATTCACATAATGATGATAATAAAGCTTATTCACATAATATAATACGAGTTTGTACCACGTAATGGTCATGCTGGGTTTCAACACCGAGGAAAAAGCTTTTTAAAACCTTTGTCATACTTAGTTGTACCTACTCGCAAAAGTATCCGTAGGTAACCGCAACTGTTTCATTGGTCCATACTCAGTTTTCGGGGTATCTGTTTTCCAAATCCAGTTTTGTATTGCGTAAGTAAAGCTTTTAATTCAAATCGGCAATTAAATCCTATGCCAAAAACTTATTACTTACAATCAATTCAATTGGCAACAACGCTAACTCTACAAAATCTTAGCGTCATCGTGTTCCTTCCCTCCAAAATATATCTGACAGTATTTCATCAATCTTTCAAGTTTGACATTTCGTCATAATGACACGTCGCGTTGTTAGTTACCAGCACTCTACCTCATCTCATAAAGATAATAAAATATAAACATTTAGAAATAATGAGCCTGTAACAATACCTATATAAATTTGTACGCTGTGCAGTATGAAATGTAATGTTCATGTTACTAACAAACTAGCGGCAGTCGGCAGTCATCAAAAGCCGATTTCATGGACAAGTATATCGCCTGTATCACTTTACAACTCTTTACATGTTTGATACTTTTGGTATTGCATATTGAACTACACTTAGCTGCATTAAAATACCTATATGATTCATAACTTGCAAAATAGTTTCACAGAATTAAAAATAAACATATAACAGGACTAATATTAAAAAACTAAGTGAAATCATCAACCGATTTCATGATTTTTAATTTTTTACTATGATATTATTTAATTTTGTGTAATCATTTTGAAAGTTATGAAACGTATTTTATTTAATTTGTTTTTGGTACAACGGTAAACAGTTAAATATCGACAGAAACACAAGTTGATAAAATGTAAAGAAAATTTAGTAACCTAAATATTGTATACGGCATTTACATTATGCATCTTAGTGCAGTCGCATGTACAAAGCCTAGGTACGACAACCGTTCTTCAATAGATCTTTTTATACAGGTTTAGGGCAAACTAACACTTGTTTACCATATACCTTTTTTTAAAAAACTTTGCTAATCTTAATTCCTAGATATGACTAGTTTTTACTATGAAGGCATATTTATAATTCTATACGAATATTATAAAAAGGAAAGATTTGATCGTTTGTTTGTTTGTTTGCATTGAATATGCTCCAAAACTACTGAACGGATTTAAAATTTTGAAACCGTTGGGAAGCTACACTATCGCCGGATGACATAGGCTATATTATATTTCAAAAAACTATTTTTTTAAATAATCCTTACTCCATGAATGTAACCCATGGTGTAAAAAAATACCTAGAACCTTCCTTACATCGCGTAAACTGAAAAAGATCTTGATTTTATAATTTTTGAAGTTTTTGTTAAATACCCGTGCGAAGCCGGTACGGGCTGCTAGTTTATTATAAGTTCCACATCTCTTTGGCAAACAATAATTTAATAGTAGACTACACCTCACTATAAAGGGGTATTCCTGTTTCGCACCGCTAGTATATTTTTCCTATTTCATACCAGAAAACTGTATCGTTTCATACCGCGATCAAATTAAATAATATTTTTTCCCGTTTCTCACCGAAAAGTTGGTCCGTTTCATACCACGACTAAATTAATGCAATTTGTACAGTCAGACAAAAAAACGAGTTATTCTTTTAACACAAGAAAGTTTGCGCGTGTGATAAGTATTGGTACTTTGCTATATAAATGTCACCCACGCTAGCACTGTACAGTATTTTTTGAAGGTAAACTTAATGCTATGAAGCATTATCTTCCAGATAACCTTTAGGTATTGTGGAAAAATGGTTGTGTCGGTAGTGCACAAAGAAAGAACTAAAAAGAATAATTACTTAGAAGCTGGTGGTAAAATGCAGTAACAGAAGTACCTATATCATCTGTGAAAATTTCAACTCTCTAACTATCACGGTTCATGAGATACAGCCTGGTGATTGACGGATAGACAGAGAGACAGACAGTGGAGTCTTAGTAATAGGGTTCTGTTTAACCCAAGGGTACGGTACCTTAAAAAAACATTGCAAATCAATCATTATTAGATATTATATCGTAAAGTTTTGAATAAAAAGATATTTTTATATTCAAGTTTGTCTACCTGACCGTACTTTTTCGATACTTAGGCTACTTTACTTACGTGTGGTATGAAACAGGAATCGAAAAACATAGCGGTGCGAAACGGAACAAATTTTGCTTGTGGTGCGAAACTGTGGTGCGAAACAGGAATACGGCACTATAAATAATGCACAAGTGGAAAAGAAATATGGATATAATTATACACCAGTGGGTTCAATGCTACGCTTTGAGATAGCGAGTACTTCATCAGTTTAACTATGAATTAACCGGTCTACTCTGCCAATTTTACACTAACTCAAATTCGATCTTGTGAGATTTAATAAATAATATATATATATATACATATATATATATATATGTACTAACATATTTATCACAACGCTAAGCCAAAAACTAATGGGAACCAGGTAACTAATAGAATATTTAAATTCTTTTGTTAATAGACACAGCACATCTGTGTTCATCACACTTATGTTTGTTCTCGGTGGGGATTTCACCCACAACCTACATCGCAGAAATCAGAGACTAATATGAAGTGTATTTTAGGCTACTACTATCGCTATCCCGTTCATCATAATATGCTGGTAATAGTGAAGTATGAGCTTAAAAACCTCTATAGAAATGTTATTATGTACTAGTAAGTACCTATGCAATGAAATACATAAAAGTACCAAGTTACCAACATGGCTTAAAACTTCCTGAAACATTTTCTACCACACGAAATGAATTATTTAACATTTTTATAGTTGCACGATCTATTCATTCGACACACTGCTTGCATGCAATATACCTACATATACTTATTTGTATAGAGAGAGACCTGGGGCATTGTATAACGATACATATGTAGATGTTAGTATGTATGTAGATAATGATATGTAATAACGATAATGGGCCGAGATCTTGGACCTTACTTTCTGGGAATTAAACAACAATTACATTTCGTCATAGATACAAATTGCGCGCGGTAAGAACTGTTCGATTCGATGTAGTCATAGTTTTCCAAACAAAGCAGTTTCGACTTTGAAGCTATAATGCTAGAGGTTGTCGTGATAGCAGTATCAACAAGCAAATGCGGGTCCAAGCACCGAGGTCGCACAAAATGTCAAGCTATCAAATCCGTTTCAGTGTCGTGGGTAGGTAAGTAGGCAGTATACATATAGCTGGGTAAGTATTAAATACCTACCTAATATATAATGCTTAGGTACTATTAATGCTTCTAAGAAAAAAGCGGTAAAAAAATATTGTCGCTAAAAAGGTACCGTCTCTTTTTTCTAAACAGAAAAAACAAAGACGGTTATAGCTTTTGCGTTGTCAAAAATAGAATCGACAATAATGACGAGAAAGAGTTGTTTTTGCTTAAAAAAAGACTGCAACTTTTTAGTGTTGCCAAATTAGAATTGGCTTAAGAAACTAGAACAACAGAATTGAGATTTATTTTCTGTCATCTTTGGAGAACTATAGCTTTTAATTGTTTTCCTTAGGATTTTAACTTACGGTCTTAGCACAGCAGTTGAAACAAAAGGGTATTAAGTGGCATCCTGATTTCAACAAAAACATTTAGCTAAAATTTATATAATAACACTAATAACATCTCTATTTTATTATTCATTAAAAATACTTCACATTTGCGAAATTTACTTTTTTACACTTTGTACGAATAACGGACAAGTGCCTTATAGAAAAGGAGAAGAAGAAGACAACAAAATTTACAGCAATATCTTAGGATATTAACTTAAATTTTTGGAACTTCTTACAAAAAACAAAAGATTCACTAACAGATTAAATCACATTGGAAATCACAAAGTAATGTTTTCACGGTTTTCGCCCTCACATTTTCCGGGCAATAGAATTAGGAGCCGCAAGCGAGTAATCTCACCCGCAACTAATGGCGCAAAGTTCAAAGTTCGTAAGCTGACAATTTGGAGACGCGCGTGATGGAGCTGACCCATCATTATGGCCGAGTCGTCATGAGCCACAGTCGTTTACATAATGACCTAAGCGAATGACGGTGAAAAGATACCAAAAAGCGAGGAAACTTTCGTCACTTTTCCATTTTATAACTGTAGGCTATACTTAGACTTACTTTCCTGCATGATGGTTGTTTTGACCAAGAAATGTAATTTTAAATGTGTTATATGACCTAAAACTGTTTTTTACGTGCATGCTTAAAATTTATAGTACCCACCTTATCTAACAGGAAATCGAAAAGTCACGTTAAAATAATTATATCAAGGCATACAAAACACTAATGACGTAATGGTATCGTTTAGTTAATTATAGAAATTAATCATATTAAAATAATTCTTGATTAAATAGGTACATAGCTATTATTTACATCTACATAAAACATGAATTGACTGCCGTATTTTGAAAAGTTACTTACATATTACTCGACTCATACTGAGGGCCTAGCACGAGCCAATTTTACATCTGTGTCATAAACATACCGATATCCGACTTACAAGGCGCGGTAACTTACTGCTGTTGAGTTGTCAATGCCTCGAAATGTAATTCAATCAACGCAATACGCTTGCGCCACAAATGTCGAATTTATTCTTGCTAAGCCCCCTAGTGATGGAATATTTCCATCATTTTTGCTGACAGCAAATCATTATTATATTAAGGTAAGCTTCATATTTTCTTGAGCCTGAATCTATCTACCCCAAAAAATTCGCAGGATTATTTGGGCTTACTCATGAGGTTTCTCACTAGTCTTTGCTGGCTGCATTTGCTTTGTATACCCATGCACGGCATGAGGCAATTGAACTATTATTCATTAGTGTCATGCTCCCTTTAGGTTTAGAAACAAACCATTAAGATAACCCACATGAAAGTGTTTAATGTGTTATTCCGTAACTGTTGGTCGACCTAATGAATCGGTTAAAATTCGTAATGGATCGAATGACGTCGACAACGGTGATCCACTGTGTTCACTAGACTTCCAGCTTCTTAATTCTACTACTAATAACTATTAATAATTCTACTAGGCACTGGGTATTTTCTATGCACAATAAAAAATATCTATGCATGTAATGTATTGTGACAACCGATGTGGCGCGGCGGGCGAATGTCCGCCTGCGACGCAGGAGGTTGCGGGTTCGATTCCCACCTTGGGATAAATGTTTGTACGATCTGCAAATATTTATTCCGGGTGTTCTGAGTATTTTCTATGTATAATAAAAAATATCTATGTATGTAATGTATTGTATTAAGTATATCAGTCATCTAGTACCCATAACACAAGCTCTGCTTAGCTTGGGGCTAGATGATGCTGTGTGGATTGTCCAGCATTATTTATTTATTTATTGTATTAAGTATATCAGTCATCTAGTACCCATAACACAAGCTCTGCTTAGCTTGGGGCTAGATGATGCTGTGTGGATTGTCCAGCATTATTATTATTATTATACTCGTACATAGGTTAGTTATGACTAACAAATTGTAACAGTATTTATGAGTAAAAAATCAACACAGGAGACATTTCTTATAATTTGATATACCTAAGCTGTAATTTGAGCTTCTGATAATAATTATACCCCCAACTGCATCATCATCATCATCTTTCATAAATTTTCAACCCTATATATGAATAATATAAGTATTTTAGCTCTTTGTAAGTGAGCTATTACATTCTAAGTACTGGTACAGTACTGGCACTGTACCTACTTCTGCCACGAAACAGTGATGCCGCCATAGTTGTATTCGGATTAGATTTGAGACGTGCTCTGGGAGGTAAATTGATAGTAGCAGAAATAATCGGCTTGCTAGGTCATTTCTATAATAAAAATAGTAATTTTTAAGCCTGGCTACACAGCTCTGTTAGTACTCGCTTTGCCTTCTTCAAAAGCTAGAGATTTTGACCTACCTAATCAACACCTAGTAGAGCCATCATATTTATTATACATATACAGTCAAGCGTGACAATATTATTCATTTTGGACGGTACTAAATGAAAAAGATTCTCATAAGGGATAATTTAAAAGATGAGAGCTTATGACAAATCTTCATGCTAATGCTCAAAATGCGTGTAGACGCGAATATTATGCTTGATCATCATTTCGTATTTGTATCATAAATATTTATCAAATTTTGGTCCTAGCGCCACCCTAGTTTGAGATAAGAAGAGTTTTTCTCCTCGAAGATGCGATAAATGAAGACCGACTTCATCTGGAGGTTTTCGCATTTGATAGTCGTATAAATCTTAGAAAAATCCCTCATCTAAACGGCACTTAATTGAGTTAAAGCACAGTCCACTCTATTCACATATTATTTTATAAAATAACATGTTCTGGCAATAACAATTTGCAAAAAAAAGAGGAAAAAACAGTCTCCTGCGTACACAGCTTAATACCTGACTTCCCTGCTGAGTTTCTTAGTACATTTATTTACAAAGAAAAAACAATCAATACAAAGTATTTATAACAGCACAAACACACGAACATAACAGGTATTACAATGTTCATTGGTACTACTAGTATATTACACAATAAATTATTCTGAATAGGTTCTGCTCTAGATGCATATTTATCTGAATAATATGAATTTCGAAAGGCCATCTTTGATATATAGCTTTTGCTGTTTCCAAAGAATTAAATAGCACAAATCAATCAGTTTTTTAAGTTAGTAAAAGGTTACGTAAGTTTACTGATATCACTTTGTGTTGGATCTTCATAATAAGGTAAGCAGATCAACAGTTTCAAAATTTGTTCCAATTTGACATTTATATTGCCAGATTTGTCTTCTTTTTGAACTCCCTCTACTACTAATCCCCTACTAATATTCCCTCCCTATTACTAATTGATCTGATCAATATTCATTGATGTCTCTGCAGATCTATATCTATTCTAATTTTAAGAATCTTTAACTTGCATTACTGGCAGAAATTATACACAACGCACAGCCCAAACCACTGGTTGTAATTTTCAAAATATATTCATCTTGAAGCGTAGAAGAGTACTAGAAAGGAGTAGTTGAAAGGACCTTCCAAAATTGAACCCCTAAACAGGTAAAGCGGGGTTTGAGTTGGAGCTTTT
The DNA here is from genome assembly GCA_947095575.1 of Electrophaes corylata. Classification (NCBI taxonomy): domain Eukaryota; kingdom Metazoa; phylum Arthropoda; class Insecta; order Lepidoptera; family Geometridae; genus Electrophaes; species Electrophaes corylata. The sequence continues at coordinate 6,316,595 of OX352711.1, read as the reverse complement.
ATCAAAAGAATTGAAATATTATGATTAAGCAAAACATAACAATGTAGTTAGTTTTTAATAATATCCTAAACCCACATCCAATTAACTTGATACTCGTTAGAAGTTATTGCGGAAATTAATACGCATATCAAACCATATGAATTTATAATCTTAGTTCACGATAGATTTAAAATTTAATAAAGTCAGTGAACGCAAACGTAATAGTTAGAACTCTTTGTGTAAGACTTCGGGGAAGTATTACCACCGTACCGTACCTATTTTTGTCACAGTGATAGGAATCGTGATGATGCACTGCTGCGTTCCGCTTTGATGATGGGTGTCGGTGCAATAACACACACCTAAGTCTCAGAATCCACGCAGTGTAATGTCTCATAAAAGGGCTTATCTTCGATGGATGTGCAATAAGAGGCAGTGCAAGATTTTTTTGGTGCAGAGTGAACCGCTCAATGGCAGGTGGGTCATCTGTTTGCTCGTACTTTTCTCTTTTACCGTAATCTTGTGTTTAGTAGTATGTGTTGTCTTCTATCTCGGTCTGCTTGAAATCTGGGTCCTTTCGCAGATCAAACTAAGGTTTTTTTTATCGTAATATCTTTTAATTTTCCTAGAGTGTGTTCAGAATTTTCTTTAGTAATGACGTAATAGATAACAGGGATACGGGTTTGAAGTCTATTGTAAAGTTCAATTACATTTTACAAAGCGTAGACTTTAGTCACTTGCCTTGGCTTTTAAAAGCGGCAAGTTTCGACACCTGACACTTTCTCTTCGTTGTACGATAGATCGGTGTACCTACTTGTTAAGTGAATTGATAAAGTTTTTTGATACCACAAGAATATCGGTTCGTGCGAGAGTTGTACAAGCTCAATGAACTAATAAACTGTAAATTCTGCGGCACTGAGCAACAAACCCTGAGATTCAAAGTGTAAACATATTCGAGAATGTAGCTAGTAAATCTAATCTAAAGTACCTAGGTATTGATCAGAGTTTTAGTTTCCTAGAAAGTGGTGGCTATCATTTTGATGACCGTAAAAAGCAGAAGAAAGAGCAGAAGACGTCATCCAATTTCTAGGTTAATAATCAGTTGTATTGCATAATAATATATTTATAACTTATCGTGCCATTTTATTAGAAACCTTAAGGTTTGTAGGTATACTAGTGGTAGTTTTTAATAGAAACATAATTCAAACGTGATTGGCTTTTGTTTAACCCACATAGAAATGACGTTGTCACACAGCACCTGCCTTGCCAAGGACCGCACTACTCACTTTATCATTAAAAACGTGCTCTATTGAATCCAGACAGAATTGAGAAACTAGTCTTGTCTGTATCGCATAGTCGCATATTTATGAAGGCAGTAAAGAGCATTTTAAAAGAACATAGATCTCAGCTAGCTGCATTCATAAAACACAACGATTTGACTTTTTCGTTCAGAGCAGGCTCAAGAATCATAGACAGTCGGACAATGCACCTACAAATTGGATTGCCGGTGCCCCAAGCATCGAAGTAAGCACTGTAAAATAAAACAGTAACGCAATTACGCAACTTAGAAAAGGCTTGACAACGTTTCCAATGGATCGGTTGGCTTGTCTTCTTTTTATCACTTAAAAGGAACTTTGTTAAATGACTCTTTGTGATAGAACGATAGGGTATGCCTTATAAAAACATTATATTTTATTGGAAAAACAATTATTATTTTTCATAATTACTCATCACTATTTATACTAGTGTTTACAGTCTACGAGTGTATACAATAGTAAATATTTAAAATTATTGCTGTTTACAAAAATTTCTTGATATAAAGATTATTGTTTATGTCGGTGGGTTGTTTCAGGATATTTCCTAAGTAGATGGAGCACTGCCTGGCAGATTATACTAGGCACGCCGTGAAGCAGGCTCGTAATTGGCTGCTCGGCCTGCTTGAGTCACGAGTCCTGCCGCAATCTCGGCCAACATTCAAACCACGAACTGTTTACAACACAATAAAGAAATCGTATTACTGTAGCCTCACATTCACTAGAAGCTTGAACATGACCTCATAAAAATTACTTGCAAGGACGTTGATAAATTAACATCTTCAATCGGTCAAAATGCTTTGTGTATTTCAGCGCTAGAGCGTGTCGATGAATAACAGATTTGGTTGCAATAAACAAAGAACAAATATTTTTATCTGTTTAATAGAAGAAATCCAGAATTTGTAGTACATCCTTATGTTTACCTCTCATTTCTGCCAAATACTTTTAATTAGTACTTCATAATTTATTAATAGTATTAAGCGTGGGTTTTATTCGTCAGCACATAACATACCCTATTGTCAATTTTGAGATCACATAAAATTACTTCAATTGTCAGATGCTTAAGTCAATTCACTTTCAGTTACAAGTTTTTAATATTATAAGATTTTCTGGCGGCTTTGGCGCTAGTCCGAGCTATTAGGATGTTGGCAAAGAGCCAACAATGCTCGAGGTGCAAGTATTTATTTGTAAGCCCAACATTCAAGGAAGTGAGGGATCTCGGAATAGACGCCGCGCGTACGAACAAAATGCTGGCTTGTTTATTAAAGGGTTTGCCGTTACTCTTGTCTGAGGGCTCTTCTCGCTGTGCCCGTTTCCGAATGGTGGACAGAGCTTGGGTTTTCTAAAAAGCTAGAGACGAAATCTTGATAAAGCGTGGATCTTGATAAAGATCCACGATAGCGGTGGTCCACACGTTAGATATAAGTGGTATGCTCCACACCTCTTTTATACGGCAGTAATAAAACGATTGCCGCTTCATAAAAAACTAGAACCGAAATGCGATTTGAACGCTGAATTGTGAAATACTCAACAAGTGCTCTTATGTGTGTGCCTACGACTGTTTTATGCGTTTTTGGTTGGACGTTCACAGAATACTTAAGCTTTGAATCGTTCATTTAATAGTGTGATAATGTTCAGGAGGGCTATTTTCCACTTCCCTGTTCCACTTCTTCACACACTCTCCTCCACAACTCTGCAATTTCCCTTTTGGTACCCTTTTAAATGTATTAAGTCGCCGTTTTAAGCAATATTAACCCCAAAGTTCATATTTTAATCATGCATTTTAATATCTAGGTCACTGAAATACCTAAGGTTCTACATGCCAGGCCGCAGCATGAATGGGGCCAAGGTGGATTAAGTACCATCGTGCATGTGCAGGAAGATTGAATAAAAAATTTAACTTTTAATCCGCTGTGTATTTTTCAAGGTCAAATTGCGTGACAGTGACTATAGAGTCGTATATTAGTAGAAGTAGTATATTCGTATGGAGGTTTCTGTATAGCTATTTGAGACTTGTTCCATGGCTGAACGTTATTTTATCTAACAAGCCGCCAAACAATGTCGCTAGGCGGATGCGTCGGAGCAAGACACAGTTCTCAGTCCAGTAGGTAGTGTACGCAGTGTGGTTTCGCAAGCAAGATATCGAGCGGCAAGCTGTTTAGAGGGCAACACATTATGAACAATTTTAGCTTGCGACGTCTAAATATAAATAAATATAAAAAAGTGGTAATTCACAAGGGTATGAACCTGCCTTGAAATAGATTATCCCTTATCTATACCAATTATATTAATCTTTGTCCTGACTGACTGATCGACTGACTTTCATATAGAAAATGCACAGCCTAAATTAATGGGCGCTAAGAAACTTGAAATTTTCAGGGTATATTCGTCTTGGTGCGGAGAGATATACTAAGAAAGGAATATCCGAAACTCAGCCCCTGAACGGATATACCGGGAGTTTATTAAATTACTTCACGCGGGCGACGTAAGTCGAGCGCGTTTCACTAGTTTTATATATTAAAGTACCTACTTTAGTCTATTTGACATCATCAGACGAAGGAGAAAATTATAAAGATGAATCTTTATTCATTACCTATACACATTGATCTCTTGCATTTTCTATGTTTAATTACATATCCACGTGTTCAATGGTTGCACAAATAAAACAACTAAAATATGTTACAAAGTAATAATGAACAGTCAGCTGCATTAGAATGTATTTAATTTGTAACTTTTAAGATCGTGTCACTGCGTTACCATCTGGATACTAAAAAATTAAATAATCTACTGTAATTTTTACACAACACCATTAAGCGTCAAACTAATTGCTTGTACTATAAGAAATGGGAACCAGATGACTATACGTTTTTTTTTGTAAATACATACTTAGAATACAATATAACAAACATCAGACCCAGACAGTTAACAAACATTTATGTTCTTCACACAAATGTGTGATCCTTGGTGGGGATCGAACCCACAACCTACAGCACAGAAGGCCTAACTACTAACTGAACTGTGAGGCCAGTCGTAATACCCTGACGTGCCATACCGTCGCGGCTAACTGTACAACCTACCAACATCATTTACACACCAAACCTAAGTCTTGTATAGAAATTACACTGTAGAGGTGAAGTAGAAAGTGTAGTCAAGTTGTGGTAAAAGTGAGATTCAGTGCAAGAGGACACAGAGTAATAAATAACAGAGCATGCCTGAGTCTGGTGGGTTCAATCCCCACCGAAAACAAACATTGTGTGTGATGAACATAAATGTTAGTTTTATTTTTGGGTGGTATATGTATGCCAAGTATGTATTTACAAAAAAAGTATATCTAGCTCCCATAGGCTTTGTTTAGTTTGGGGCTAAAGGGCGTTATGTGAACGTTTTTCAATAGTTATGTCATTTATACAGCACATTATCATTTATACAACACATTTATGTATGCATATTTTACAGCATTGTCGACTTCTATTGAAACTGTGCTAAATATATAAATGAAAGTAAGTAAATAAAGTATTTATTTCATATAAAAAAGTAAGGTGTACTCCAATAAGTGCCAAAAATGTTATTATTTTCTACAATCAGTTATTAAATTGAATGATTAGTGATAAAAGCCAACTATTACTTTGGTTATCTAAATAGTTAGCAAACAATGTTTATGAGTAGCATGAGTTATATCAAATAGCCAAATTGGTCAGTCAATTAGCAAGAACAGTTTTAACCATTATTAACTGGTTTTATATACTGGTTAACGGTATTACTTTTAATCACTGATAACAAGAAATATAAATTTATTGTAGTCTGTAAAGTACACGCAGCTTGAAAAGTGCGTCCACTACCTTTTATTCAAAATCAATAATACTACAACCATAATCATGATTATGATAAAATATCGATTGAATCCGTCATTGACATTATTGCTTATAATTATTTTTTAATTGCATATATAAATAATATCCTATACAAATTTTACCAATATTATAAAAATATAAACACTGCCTTTATTTGATTTGTCATTACTAATTTCTGATAGATTTTATTAAAGCTATAAGTATATATTTACCTCTTAGACTGTTCCACACAGATGTCCCACATACATCAAAGCATAGCGCGTGCAACGCGGACGTTGTTGTTATGTGGGACAGGCACACTTTAGGTAAGTTAAACGCACGTTTATTAAAAAAATAATTAGTCTGCTAAAATTTTGTGTATTATTGTGTAAGCAAAATTTACCTTAGATTTTGCACCACAAAACCGACTATTAATATGTTTTTATTTTCCTAATATTCGTATTTCACCAGTCGTAAACCCTTTCAATTTCTCAAGTATACTGTATGGAATGACCTGTGCACCGTTTTTCAAAATTCAACTCTTACTTTATTATAGTACCTACGTGTGCAAATCGTCAATGCTCAGTTTTTTAGTTCAACACAATACGAGGTCGATGCAACGCAGTCACTTTTCACCAATGTGGTCGACGAAACCGGTTTAGAATCTAACTTGTGCTTCGTATCTTTACTGTATTTAGAGGTCTGTAAAGTTTAGAAACTATCGTTATTGGTATTGCTGTTCTTCCAACACTTAAAAAAAACATACTAAAACTTTATATAACCCGCCAGATTTTTGCTAAGATTTACTATAGGCACTAGCTGTTTTCATCCATTTCTTACTAGGTACAAAGGTAGAATTTCAGCTTAGGCTTATTTTATATGGAAAAACTGACGATATTTTCTCGGGCAGGGTACTAAGAGAGGGAGAATGGGACATAATTACTTGCACGCAGCCTGTGGAAGAGAAATTAGAAACTCGGGCTTAGGAAGATAAGCTATACCTAATAGGTGTTTGACTATCGATTGTTATTGATCGTAGTAAAAGCATTTTATTTTATGCGTTTCTCCAATTCTATTATTTCCATTCCATTAGCATTGGTAATGAGTTGGAGTCGAGTCGACGAAGAAACAAAGGAAACTATTTCGGTATGAATTACCCTAACTAAACAAGCAAATAGTTATAACTTTTGTTCATCTATATTAAACAAGTACGAGTTTTTGGTTGGCCTAGTATTTATTGTTTTTGATGCCTCTAAGTATCGTTGTGTGACTGCTTTAACATAACCCCTTCGCTGAGTATTTATTGGACATTTAAGACTTTTAAAGCAATATCGTTGCTTGACATAAAGAATTACAAGAAATTTAAACTGTTTTCTTCGGAGATGAATTATATATTAAATATAAACATTGCTAAAAATCAAATTGCACGACTGCATTGGCTTGTCACACATTTTTTGTAGAATCATTGCCTGCGGACGACCTTGCAAATTCAATATGTGTAAACAATCGAATTACATAACGAGGCCGACTTAGTTGGCGACTATTACTAAACGTAGCATGACAAAAACAATTACGATTTGAAATAAAAACCATTGCGTGCTAAAGATGTGTAAACTTTTTTTACTATCTGTATCTGGAGGTGCTTGTCCTCAGATTGTAACTAGCCTTTGTTGTTACGTGGTACATAATAAATTGAATGAAAACTAAGTAGGTAATAGCTTGTAAAGCTTAAGAAGAAACATAAAAGACACTCGAATATTGTTTTTTGTCGTACTAACTTTTTTATGCCATCTAAAATATGTAGATAGGAAGGTATTAGATAATATACCTAAAAAGTCATGGTAAGTAAACATAAAATTATCACTGTCAGCTACCGGTAATGAAGCATTACGTACATTATAATAACTTGAAATCCTTGGCCGGACAAGATCTTGAAATGCAACTAACTTAAATTAGAAACTTTGAGAAATATGCTATATGATGCTTGCATTTAACCATTAAGATTGTATATAGTAGGTATCATAAATAATAAAGCAGTTAAAGTAAAACATCTATTATTATGAGTTAGAAAAACTTTTAAGAAACAAAACAAAAAATCCAGTTACAGAAACAACATTGCGAATGGCTATAAAAAATAATCGTATGCTTGCATGTGGCGCAAAAAGCAAACTGTAATAGGTACACTTTATTTTGTAATCTAAGTATTTTGTTAAAATGTCTAGACATTTCAATGGGTTCTGTTTATGGTTGTCTTTGTCAAGTGATTTACTCAATGAGCTTTTTTAGTTTACTATAAATTTTTGCCTGTCTGTCTGTTTGTTCCGAGTAATCTCTGGAACGGCTGGACCGATTTCGACGGGACTTTCACTGGCAGATAGCTGATGTAACAAGGAGTAACTTAGGCTACTTTTTATCCCGAAAAAATAACGGGAACGGGAAAAAACTGCCACGCGGGCGAAACTGCGAACAGCCGCTATTTTATGCCGTATTAACGCCATCTGTTGGCGACGTCGAGTACTACTTCAGTTAAGATTTTTAAGTAAACATGTTTACCACCCAACGAAGTGGGCACGGGTCAGCTAGTCTAAACTAAAGAGAAAACAACAAATTGTTTAGTACTTTACTGTTTCGAGAAAGTGAAACCAACTTGCAGATTGATAGTCTGCATAATTTGGCTTACCTTAGATGATTACCATTAGAGTTTAGTTCCGTGATAATATAGAACTTGGACCCGAAATCTTTAGCGTTGAGTATCGCAAACGTGATGCTGCAGCTGCAGTATAGCTACAGTTTGAGACACAATGAACTTATCTACAGTATAATATATAGTAAAATATACAACACTAATGTAAATTTCTCATCGGTGCGCGTGAAATTCGTTGCGAACATAACATTATTGGTGTAAAAACAGGTAGGTGAGCATTCGGCAGCTTTCGTTCCCAAAGCGGTCATAGCCACAGATTCGCTCCACTTTTCACAACCGCCGCTACCGTGTTCCGTCTGCCTAACTTTCTGTTCGCGACTTATTTACTCAAACTTTTTTAGATTCTTTTGTCATGTTAGATACTTTTAGGAGCTATAGGTACTTGGGTATTTTGAAATCACATTATAAGTGGTCGTACTGGTTTTCGATAAGTTTCGTTTCGCTGTGATCAAAGTTATTCAAAATCAAATAAATATCCAGTGAAGCTAAAACGTTTTTTAATTTAACTGTAGCAGGTCTTTGTTTACTTAGAGAAGACATCAACGCGCACCTTGCTACGAAATCGCGCGTTCATAAAACCAGCTGTGTCGAGATCTAGTGCGAGTGAGCCCATATACGTTGCTCAAGTTTTTATAGGCTTATTATCGTTCTCAAGACCGTTGTCTTCATCTTTATTGTCATTAGGGTATTGTTTGTGTTCAATTGACTCAACCTTGGATACTATTAGAACAAATCTGTGATGATGATTGTAACATTTCATAACTGCTCGTATATCTACTATGGTTTGAAAAGATGGAAATGATTCGAACCTGAGTGGAATCGGCTGGAAGGGAAACCGATGCGTGGGCGGGTGTTGCGCGATTATCGGCGCCGGCTGCGTGTGTAGTACCGGCATCGGCGCATGCACCGGCATGGGCACCGGCGGCATAGGCACAGGTAGCCCCGGGTGCGGCGGGGACGACAGCGGCGCATGCTGCTGGAGTGGCAGCGTACTGTATGGTGGTGGCGGGCAGGGCTCCGCGTTGGGAGTCCGCGGCGCCCTTGCCCGCCGCACGCGTCTCCTTCGCGCTGGCTCCTCCGTCTGACACTCAGTACTTGCCACGCTGCGCTCCCGCTCCGTCTGCACTCCACTGTTCACATTGCGACTCGGCGCTGTCGTTGGCGGTGCATCCTGCACCTGCACTATGTTCACGTTTACACTCGACACGTTTTGTCGGCTCGGCTCGCCCGGGACGCGCACCGAGACCGAGTCCGACTTGCGCAAAGGGGCCGGTGCCGGCACAGGCAACCGCATCTCGTGGCGGGGTATAGGGGCGCGGTACGACGCGCGCGCATGACGACCGCCGTTCGGCGACTGGGGCGGGTGGGGAGCGCGCGCGGGCGCGTCCCCCCCGCGCAGGCAACCATCGGTGCGAGAGCGCGCGAGGGGCGGTGAGCGACACTCATACGGCTGCCAGAGCAGCGAGGAGAGCGCCTCAGCAGCGGACTGCGGCGGCGGCGGCGACACCTGCAGGATGCTCATCTCGCGAGCGCGCGTCGCAGCCGCCGCAGCGCCGGCGCCGGCGCTCTCACCCACCCGCCATTACCACCACCTGCACAACAACATCATTTGTGATTTCTTCTGAACTCATATACTTAAATATCTAATGACACTAAGTTGCCATTACAGCTGAGCTTTCATTAAAAAATAAAATAGCATTTTTCCATATTTTCAGATAAACAATGTCATTATGGCTTCCACAACAAATTCTCGTTTCAATTTTACTTTTACTTACAATAGCCAACAACCTAGTTTTATTAATCCTTCCACGCTTCAAAGAATGGAGATTTACCACAGCGAAGCTTAATATTATGCGGCAGGCTTTTATACAAGAGAAAGCCCTAGACAGTGTTGAAACTTTATGAAATTTTAATACTTGTTCTATTAAAGTCTAGATTTTAATGTAATAACCCCTTTAAAATTGGTCTGTTATAACCCAAATCCACAGCTCAATAGCGCTGCTGAAATCGCAATACTTTTTAACTCGTATTGATTATTATAAACGGATTGGCATTATCATAGGCGTCCAGCAACTAAGCTATCAACATATATTCTCTAGTAAGCTACTAGAGATTATATTGATAGCATATCGTAAACACCCACTAAGGTGCTAGGGTTTTACTAATAGCATATCCCTATAAACCTTAGCGGGTTTCTTAGTTCTGATATATTTTCTCTAAAGAGTTCTAACAGCAACATAATCCACCTATTTATATACGCAAACTGACAAAATAATATGCCAGTGAGACTACTTTAGCTCCCACTTTGCCATGTCAAGAACCACGTTCCGGCATTCATAATTCGGTAATCAGATAACCTGGCCTTTTCTGTCATAAAAGGAAATATTTCCGTTACATCAGCCAGATAGGCTCACGGGAGATCAGACTATAGTAAAATCTGCGGTTTCACCACGCAGAATACTTTCTCCAAGGCTACGCCGGCGCCACTCAACTATAATCATATACAAACAAACACGGATACTGTTATATCATACGCTATACTACAAACTTTCATTTAAAGTTGATCCGATAATCTACGTGGGCAAGTTAAACTGTTGACCGCGTTTGATTTTATTTCGAGTTTTGTTTTTGTTTGGGTTGTTAAAAACGATTGCGTTTGATCAGTTTTCTTTGTTCATCACATATTTATTACCTTGATTGTTTATATTGGAAGTCGTCATCTAAACTGACCGGCAGATTTTTGGTAGGTACAATAGTTGATGATTGGCTCCTTAGTTTGATCAAATCAAATCATACCTTCTTAGCTTAGCAGTTCACCGTCGAAGTAACTATAGAAAGTTGCTGGTTGCTGTTGCGACAGTAGAGTTCACGCAATTTCCCTCGATATTGGTAGCACAGTATTTTAAAATTAGAAATCGAAAAGGTAACTACATAGTTTCGCAGTTTAAAAATAATTGTTTCATATTATGCTTTTACTTCAGTTATTGATCTAACAAAAAGAACATTGACTCATAAGCAATAATAACAAGGACCAAACGTATACTTACCCAGTACTGTAGTAGTTTATGTTATTTAAAAATATACCTACCATATGCACAACACCAGTTTAGTTACCCTTATTGAAGCTTTGAACCTTAGATTTTCTGTATTATTATTTTTATTTACCTATACTTTTTGAACATCCTATCGCAAAAAACTCCATAGTTGTCAGTTGTTTGCGACATATTATGTTTGAAATAATTGTTTAAATTTAAACCTTGGAATACTCAATCAAAATTGGAAATAGCAGAAAAATTATTATGAAAATCGGTGGATTAATATTTCTATGCCGACATCCCAATAGAAACCTCGTATGTATGTGCACAAGAAAAGTTAAAGCATTATAAAGTAATTTATCACGAGGACTTGCGAGCGTCTTGAGACACCATCCATTCTAATAAGCGACGTGATCAGAGCGAGTTTCTCGGATTTAACTATTATTAAAATGATTAAAAGAACCTTTCAAAAAATATTTCTTATATGTATAGGTACTGAAAATATTAGTAAAACGAAAGTTAGACCAATTGTTCGTTGTTCAAAATGTTAATCTAGCTATTTTAATAATTTAGACAAAGATAATAAAACAAACTTCTCCCAAAGAGTAACTTTGAAATAGCAGCGTAATTTCAAATCGAGATCGAATTTTTGTTTATGTTAGGAAAGTATGTGTTGGCTGTAGACAAAGTTACATTCTATGCTAGTAGAAAATATCAAAATACATGGGGTCGCATCATTACCTATTGTAAAATGACGCAGTATATTGCCAGAAAATATATGAAATAGCGCTTATTGCGCTAGTAAATGCAGATATGGAATCTTCTATGGAATCTGAAAACTAAAAAGTGATTAAATATTGTCTCAGCTTTAGATAACTTTCAGGTTGATAGACGCTGAGTAGTGCATCGTAAAGCACATTCCTAACGAGTGTAACCTATAAGGTAATAGTTTGTTATAGGCGATGCTGACCACTTCACATCAGCTGGACCATGTGGTTTTTCAATCAGCATGCTGTGTGAAAAAAAACATGCTGAGTTTATTTGATGTGATGAGTACTACATATTTTGATTTAGTTTTATTGAAACAATTTTTTTGCAGAACTCTTTTGAACGTCCCGAAAATTCGTTGTTCCGATATGCAAACCAAAAGAAAGAAAAGTAGTTCAGATTCTGAAAAGTACAGATACAGAAGTTTTCTGAAATAGTCCTTTATCCTTATAAATAATGTTACGATTCTTGTACTACAGTTAGACAGTGCCACAGAACCAATGATAGTGACTATGGTCGTGTATGCTAATGAAGGCGCAACGGTATGAGACAAGATTGCCGGCTTTATAAAAATTACAGGCAAATCCACTTTCATTTTTATTCTGAGTTCCGGTGCTGCTATTGTTGTTCGCGCTAGCACAAAGGGAGTGCATTCTACTTTATTTCTCAGTAAACTACTATTTGGAGAAAGCATTATGTAAACGCGTGTTGACTGACACCAGTTTTTTTAACCGGCCTTTTTTCTCAGAGTTAAAGTCAACTTTTAAGCGCCAAAGTCCCTTTAAATCTTGAAAACTTTGTGAATTTTCCGTAAGAAAAACTGACAGCAAATCACAAGTATCCTAGCATTTTTTGTGTTTCTATGATCCTTCACAAAGTGAAATAAAGATACAGTGCAAGATTAATCGAGCATGAGGCTTAATTAAGAAGCTAAAAAGAAAATAACGCCAACAATATTTTTTACGTCTGCTAACATATGACGTTACTAGACTTCAGTAGTCTCCAAGGTATTTCCATACAAAAAACTAGCAAGTAAAATTTGGTTGAACATGGTGTAGATGATGAATGGCAGCCAAAAGCAGACGTGGGCATAACATAGAAATAATCACAACACCGCGTGGGCTAAGACTACATCTGACACACTATTGTGTGCGTCAACGCTAACATACAAGGTTACTGAGGTTTGCCTAATGTTAATGCCGTGTCTGTTAAACTCTAATCTACCTACAACACGTTTTAAAGTTTTTTTTTTAATAGTTCTTAGTGAAGGGCTTATCTGGGGATGTATTATCACCGTCTCTATTTCTGCCGCTAATCAGATTGGTGTGTTCCGGTTTGAAGGTACCGATTAAATGACAGACGCACGAGGCTTAACACATGTACGTTTAAGGATGATAAACGCATGTGATAAACGGGCACATTTTTAACAATTGTGATCTGCTAGGTGATGATTTGTTATAGGCGATGATATGCACTTAAAATCAGGTACGTCATCTGCTGGTTAATTGAGCAAATACTATTAAAAAAACAAAAATGTCATTTCTCTTTCTGGCTAGTTTCCTTTAGGTAAATAAAACAGCGCACCAACCAACTTACGCTTTAATTTTGTGTGATGTGGTCTATATCAGTTCAACGGAGAATACCCACACTAGTCCCCTACGTGTGGTGCGTTATACAAATACCATCGGTTCTATGTTTATTATATTTAATACTTGCCTACCTAAGAATTAAGAACATGTAATATTGATTACATAAAATTACTAAGTAAAATTTCGCACCAATCGCACAGCGACATAATATTATTAAGTAATATTATCCATTCTCATTTAATAACACCAATCCGGTAGATACCTCGGCAATATCGACCGCAACGCGTATCAAATAATCCATAACAGTAATGACTTCAGCGCCAAAAGAAACCACAGCTAGTGTTTGGACGTTGGACTATCCGTCTTTAGTGTCAAGACGGTCAGTCTTGACATAAAAGACGGTTAGAGACGGTAACGGTGATGGTTTAGAGAGCTTTCGTTTTTAGTCAGCGTAAAATATACCACCTAAGAGTAAAAAAAGTTAAACAGCCATCTATCAATGATCGTGTCATGGGGCAACATTTCACTCCCTATTTACGGGACACTATGCAGAGTTTTAAAAGGAATAGCTTGTCCATAGCTTATTCTCAGGAAATAAATTGTTAATACGTGCGGTACTGACTAAGTCGCAGGGTTCCTAGCAGTGTTTGCCTTCGACGTATAAGAACATAGCGCGCACACGTTTTTCAATAGAAAAAACCTTCGGCATATGACCGACCATACGAGCTCGGTCGTGTACTTATACCTACTACTTATTCATTATATCATTGGTTCATCCCCAAACGATTGAAGAACGACAGACATTATAAAGACCGATATCGTCTCTAAGAACGTCGTTCGATGCAGAAGGATCGAAGATCTGAAAGATCTAAGTTAGTTCTGACAATATATGAAAGACTCTATATATAATAATAGAATATGGTAGCTTTACAATTTGTATCACATAATATTAATCATAATAATTATTCATTGCAACACCCATAGAAATTACAAAACGAATATTTTAGCCGGTTATTTCCCATAAATTGGCTAAAACCAATCTATCTGGCAACACTAACCACTGATCACGAGGCTCATCGATGTGATTTGATTTATGTTCTTCTGCTTTCTTCCCAACTTTGCCTATAAATAAGCAATCTTTCGCTTTCCTTTTATACGTAGGATTAATTTCCTAAGTTTTATCCAATATTTGAATACGAAACAAGTTTGATAAAGTAGGATGCTTTACGTCATGTCTACTTCTGTTTTGACAAATAACATATTAGGGTCGTGTTTCCGGGAAAAGTTGGGATTGTGATCTTGGTTTTTACTCTTTTAGGATTAATATCATGTTTCTTGCCTGTTCTCCTAGGCTCGGTCGCAAATAACTGGCACCTAGATTCACCTAGTTATAAGACTATTCCAAGTGACCACTTTTATTTTATGGAACAAATGCTTTTGACTTTTTTTGAGAGCTATTTTCACCTTGTTGGGTTACCGTCAATACCCAGGTTTGGGGTGAGAGGTTTTAGAAAAGAGCGTATATCAACTTGGATCACTATATTAAAATTCATCATCATCTTCCTGCCCTTATCCCACTTTATGTGGGGTCTGCACAACATGTTCTTTTCTTCCACTCTCCTCTATCAGCCGTCATACAATTTATAATTTGGACCATGTTGTAAGGGGTTTGGCTATGATGTTTTAAGACCGGCCGCCTGCCTGACGTCAACCCTCTTTGGGAAAAAATAATTTTATATTAAAATTGTCTAGTGAAAAGATAAAACTGAACCTACGAACTGAAAATGAAAAACAACCCAACTTAATTAGAACCTTAAATTGAACAAAGTCAAAGTCAAAAAGCATTTATTCAGTAAAATCCGCAGGGATCATCTTGAAACGTCTTAATCTAGGTGAATCTAAGCGCCAATTCCTCGCGACCAAGTAGAGTTTCTGTCTAAATCATAATAGTAGGTATTCCGGTTTTAGTCCTTTCGTTCTGTATAAATACATACTAGGCGAATCAAATTACGCAACGTTCATTGTGTGCTTTAAATTTTGCCGTGGCATTGATTTGGATTAATTGATGCAAACAAAATTTGCAGCGAAAATTTGATTGGCTTGGTTGAATCAATCACGAGATCCTGATTGCACTGTCAAATATGTGGCCTAAACAATTTGTAATTTGCTTATAAGTAGAGTAATTTATCAATGTATTTAATGTAAATGCATTGGTTTAATAAATTTATGTATAATTTTGTTCTAGAACAAAATGTATGGAGAGTGCATCTTCTGATATTCTGATGTCAAACTTCTATCTCCGCATCAGAGAACCTCTAAAATACGCTGAATTTTATCAAATAAAATTAAGTAGTCATATAATAGTTTTAAGTTCTAATATCGCGTGTTACCTATACACACGATATACTCGTATATCGCTAGAAGTCCAAATATGTTACGGAATTATACATCGACGTCTGAGTGATTTTGCTATGCTCGTGCTAGTAGGTACTAAAACCCCATCTGTGGATGCTTAGAATCCAATGCACACATGAAATTGAAACCAGCTTAGACAGATCGTAATCATCTCGTAGTAATTGAATCTGGTCGGGTATATATTATGAATTGGGTTATATATATCATGCCTAAATGCCTAATTTAAGCTAAGTAGAGTTTTAGTATGTAGACATGACTAGGCCAAACAAACAATGGTTGCATGAAATGAGAAAGAGCTGTTGTTATAATTTGAAGTTCTATAAATGTGGAAGCTCGCATTTATAGACCACAGCTACCGCTTTTCATCAGGTGGTGGTTATATATCGACATTCTATTATACGACTTGATGTTAGAACTGTTGGAACAAGCAGATGGCCTACCTGTTCTTAAGAGGTCACCATCACCTATAACAAATCATTACGTCGCAGGCAACATACTTCAAGAACGTACCCTATGTTGCATTGCTCTGAATCCATCAACCTGGAGTGATTTAATAGTTTATTTCCAATCTAAAATTTACATTCGCTTCTAACTACGTGCTTATTCAGAACGTGCATACCCTAGAAAATAAATACACCATAGGTACTCTTGTTGAAGTTATACTTCTAATGCGACTTCCAACAAGGTTGCGTTAAACGTGCACTACCATGGAGTGGGTATAAAAGCACACTCGTTTTTTTAATAGCTGTGTGACTACCGTGTTCACCCCCGGAAAATTTCAGTTGCGAGCCTATTTTTATGTGAAAACCAGTTAACTGTAGACTCATTAACCTTTTTTTTAACGGCAAGAAGATAATCTTAATTTATTAAAATATATATACGTTTCAGTGTGTGACACTGAACTCACATGCATGCATAATAAAAGCTTTTAATTTAGTTCAATATCACCAAAATGTATTCTATCGAAAGTTGAACAATCAAATTAAAATAGCGGTCACCATGGTCGCATGAGAAAGTGTTATTGAATCCTTCATGCGAGCTTAAATAAGACTGGTTTGAGAAATTCACTGTAATATTATGTTATTGGAAATTAATGTTGCCAAGAAACATACAGGTTCTTGGATGATACGCGTGTTTTATCAAGTGGTGGAAGAAGCAGTTGACTCTCCTGATGAGCGATTACCTCTTTTTATAAAGCTTCGGCGTGCACTATTTGAAATTGAAGTGTCATCACCCTGTCTCTAGTTTTACCGTAACTTCCCTTCAAATCGGAACACCGTAATGTGACCATCACGACTAAACCAGTGGCCGCCTCCCGTTTGATAGTAATGGATTTTTAGTTCTTTTTTTTATCACTTAGCCCCAAGCTAAGCAGAGCTTGTGTTATGGGTACTCGATGACTGATATTACATAATACATTACAGGCATACATGCATATTTTTTATTATACATAGAAAATACCCAGAACACCCGGAATAAATATTTGCAGATCGTACAAACATTTATCCCAAGGCGGGAATCGAACCCGCAGCCACCTGCGTCGCAAGCGGGCATTAGCCCACCGCCACACATCGGTTGTCTTAAACGTATCTACCAAAACTATGCAAGTGTAATGTTTTAGGAACATTAAAGATTATACCAACTGCTTGGGTAACACGTAGCGACCTATTCATCTATTAGCCATATTATGTATTTTCTGTGATAAGGTAGATTAGGCTGATAAATATCTTTATAATGTATCGCACGCATACTGGGCTGATAGAATGGTAGAAGGTGTTGGCTAAATCTTAGGTACACCATAATATCCCGTATATCTAATGTTCCGGGTATTACCAAGTTCCAGGTATTGGTAACCATTTATCATCATATGGGTCTTTACCATTCTGACTGAAAAGAGATTTGAAGAGCAACCTCCTTACTCTATCAACAAGTCCTATAAAAAAATATAAGGTTAAACGAATTCAGTAAGGTATAAGAAAAAATCTGAAAGATTGTTAAGTTTAATGAGATTTCTAAAGTAAATGCTAAGCTTCATGAAACAAAATTAAAATATACTTTACGTAACAGAAAATAGCGTAACCTAAAAAAATTGCGTAGCTTACAGTTTTATTACGAGCGCCGCCCACCGCTACTTGCTTTTAAAGTAAATCTTACTCGGGTAATGGGCCAAACACTTTCCTCTTCTATAAAAGTCCTGATTTAAAGCCTCTTCGCTCCTGAACACTTCGCGTCCCGGTTTTGAGTGCAGCAGAATAGACGTAAATGGCACATAATATTTTAACAAATACTTGATGAAGTTATAAATTTTTTTTTTAGAATATCTGACGTTTTTGTGCTTGTATCTTTTTTTAAGCTACTGCTGGTGGGTCAAGCATGTGGCCCACCTGATGTTAAGTGGCACCACCTATAACAAATCATTGCTTTATAGGTCACATACGTTAGGTACGTGCTCTACAATGCACTACTCTGCATCGACCAACCTGGTGTATACCATTGTTAAGCCTCATGTGCCTATCATTTCTATAAAATTGTTCAGTAATCTTCTAATCCAAGAAAGACGAGCCGACTTAGAAAATACAGGTACGTATATTTCTTCGTCAATAATTTATTATTTATTTTTAATCTAATCTACTTCAGAATTATCCGATCTTTTTTGTATTTTATGCGATTTATTCAAATGCTATGAAGAGTTTTATAATGGGGTAAGGGATGAATATACTTACGTATGAAAAAGCTTAAGCATTTAGTTCGAGTTCAAATCAACAACTAAAATCTAGTAAAACGTTTAATAGCTTTTTAACTTTGAGTAACTATTTTACTGAGCTTTAACCGAGAACAGTTCGGGGTAAACTACTAATTGCAATATACAACTTTTATTTCACTAAAAATACTTTTAGTAGTGGTAAATGTTTAGTAGTAGTGCTCATAATGAAGGGCTCGTCCGGAGAAGTACTACCACCTTGACTAAATATTTCTGCCTCCAAACAGCTTGCTGTGCTCTAGTTAAAAGGTGCCAGTGAAATTACAAGCACATGAGTGTAATACCTATATGCCTCAAGTTGACAGACACAGAACAGTGCCTCGTATGGTACGTTCCTAATGAATGTGACTTGCAAGGCAATACTTTGTCATGGTTACCACTAACACCAGGTCCACCTGGTGTTAAGTCGTCTATTTGTTCCATCAGTAATTAGTATAAAAATATACATTACTAGCTGACCCGTGCCCACTTCGTTGGGCGGTAAACATTTTTACTTACAAATCTTAACTGAAGTAGTACTCGATGTCGCCAACAGATGGCGCTATCATCATCTTCCTGCCCTTATCCCACTTTATGTGGGGTCGGCACAACATGTTCTTTTCTTCCACTCCCCTCTATCAGCCGTCATATCTGTACTCACTCCTTTCTTATCCATGTCATCTTTCACACAATTCATCCATCTTTTCTTTGGTCTACCTCTACCCACATATCCATCAACATTGATGTTCATCGCTCTCAAGGTTAAATGACTTTCATCCCTCCTCATGACATGCCCATACCACGCTACCCTATTGCTCCTCAATTTTTCCGTCACTGGCGCTACTTTCAAACTACCCCTGATATACTCATTTCGTATCTTGTCCATTCTAGTAACTCCACATATCCATCTCAACATTCGCATCTCTGCCGCAAGTACCCTTCTTTCATTAGTCCCTTTAGTTGTCCAACACTCAGATCCATACAATACGACAGGTCTAATGATAATTTTGTAAACTTTCCCCCTAAGTTTAAGGGGCATTTTCGGATCACACGTGGTTCCTGAGACCTGTCGCCATTTCATCCATCCCGCATTTATTCAATTCTTCACGTCTCGGCCAATATCGCCGTCGCTCTGTATCAATGAGCCGAGGTACCGAAATCGGAACAAACTGGTGTATCCCTAATACACCATCTAAGGCTATTGGGATAAAATTGGATGGACCACCGAAGTCACAAAACAGATGCTCTGTTTTGGTTCTACTGATCTTCAGTCCGACACTCTCCAATTTATCCCACCATTTTCCTAGTCTGCTCTGGACCTCAAGCGCATCTTCTCCAACCAGAACAATGTCATCGGCAAACAGCATGCACCAGGGTGCTTCTTCCTGTATGTCTGATGTCAGAGCATCCATCACCAGGAAAAACAAATAAGGGCTCAAAGCCGACCCCTGATGCAAGCCTACACCCACATTGAACTTGGCGGTAACTCCGGCCTCAGACCGGACGTGAGTACTCGCTCGATCGTACATAGCTCGAATAAGCTGTATGTACTTCTCAGGCACTCCCTTAACTTTCATACTCCACCACAGGACCTCTCGGGGTACTCTATCATACGCCTTCTCAAGATCTATGAACACCATATGCAAATTTTTGTGTACTCGTCTGTGTTTCTCACAAAGTTGACGAAGCGCAAAGATGGCATCCATAGTCCCGCGCCCAGGCATGAATCCAAACTGGTTCTGTGATACCTCACTTTCTTCTCTCATCCGTCGCGCTACAACCTTTTCCCAAATTTTCATACTGTGTGACATGAGCTTTATTCCTCTATAGTTGTTACAATCCTGTACATCACCCTTGTTTTTGAAGATGGGCACCAGCGAGCTGTTGCACCATTCGTCCGGGATCGCCTCTTCTCGTAACAACTTGTTAAAGAATAAAGCTAGCCACTTCCATCCATCCGCCAACAGATGGCGTTAATACGGCATAAAATAGTGGCCGTTCGCAGTTTCGCCCGCGTGTCAGTTTTTTCCCATTCACGTTTATTTTTTCGGGATAAAAAGTAGCCTAAGTTACTCCTTGTTACATCAGCTATCTGCCAGTGAAAGTCCCGTCGAAATCGGTCCAGCCGTTCCAGAGATTACCCGGAACAAACAGACAGACAGACAGACAAACATTTAAAAAAATGCTATTTTGGTATATGTATCGCATATACATTCATATGCATGTAGTAAAAAGCGGTTATTTTAATATTACAAACAGACACTTAAATTTTATTTATTTGTATAGATTATTTTGTCACAATAAACACTGCACAAAATACTATATAGGTACGAATTTGTTTCGTGTATCAATTGACAAAAGCAAACTGCAAACATTAGAGTAGGTAACCGAAAATCCAAGAAAAAAAACACTGACATTGACAGTTTGTTGTTGTTTCAACTTTTTTTAAATTTGATATGACTTGGAGTTAAATCCTTCAAGCCGTATTTAAAATAAGGATATGAAATAATAAAAACTTAAAATAATAAAACACTTTTGGTAACGCTGGTTTTGTTTGACTATTGTAATGACTTGAAAACTAATGCATTTTAAAGTAAAACAAATGAAATAATATCGCGAAGCCGACCAAATTGAACTATTCGATTTCGTTTTCTTTTTTTTTGTTTATCTGTGCTCCAACGCACACTGTTTTGATAGATATGATTGAATTTGAACTTTGTGCAGAGGTAATAAAGTGCAAATTGACTCTTTGACGTTAGGAACATACCTACATTGTTTAAACAACAGTGAGTGCTTGTAATTCAATATGAACTTTATGTTATAGCAATAAAGCTCGTTTTAGTTAGAAAACGTTTGTATGGGAAAAAGAAAAGGGCTGTTTTTAGGGGTTTTCCGGCAATTATTCGAATTTTTCTCGCCGTAAAAACCATCTTTGAACTTCAACAAACATTTTAAAAAAAGAATTGGCCAAATTGGTTTAGGCGTTGTTGAGTTATGCGTTCACGAACATTTTGCGATTCATTTTTATATTATAGATAAAGAATCAAAAATCTACGAAACGAAAACTTGGCGCTCAAACAGTATGTACGAGTATATAGAATAGAAGGAAGATATCTAAAGTGATTTATAAGACAGCATAGAGTGAAAGAGAGACGTAGAATGAAATTTTTAGGATACATTTGGTGTAAAGGAAAACATCGTGAGGAAACCTGTTAGTATTCTAGCAGCGGTAATGGGTTTGCAACCTGTCACGTATGGAATACCTACTACTGCAAAATGTGGGTATGTACGAAATGTAATTTTTGAACGTACCTCTGACTACCGCCCTTAAACTTCCTCGAAAAATCTCGAGTAGTTAATTCCTTAGAACTAAGAGATTTAATTGCTCGGGGATTAAATTCGTAATGCTATTTTTTCCATAAAAAAATTAACAATTTTTTTTTATTTTATATATAATAATGTTTAAAAATATTTTTTATTCTTTATAGCCCGGCCCGTCGACGAGCAACAAACATCGAAAAATTAAATTATAACCTCGTGCGCGGAATGACAGCTTGAAACTCGGAGCTGTGAAATCTTGAATGATTAAATTTGTCGCTTGCCACCAGCTCCCTCATGACCGAGACCCTCACGTTACGGTGCGTATAAGTTCTACTAGCACCTTCAATTTATATTACAAGCCTTTCATATCATATCTCAGTGAAAGGTAAAGACCATATTTTTTTTCTTCTACTAACTGAGTTTAGCTCATATTTCCACTGAACAGTCTTGCAGTTTTTCATACAATTTAAGAAAATAATTAATTCATGTCGAACTTAGCTTAGATTTTATGTATCTGAAACAGTTCATCAATGTTTATTTACCTGCGGCATATACAAACATAAAGAATAGCCTCGTATTATACTCGAAACTCTAATTTCTGCTACTAAACATAATTTACGTTTCTAGTTCAGTTTTATTATTTCCAAAGTGGACCGAATAGACTGTCCGGGTTGAACTGTGAAGCTATCACCCGCAAGCCGGGGTGCATAAATAATTAAGCCGGCCAATCCGCCGGTGTTTGCATCCGGATTATCATATTAAACAGATAACTGTCAGGTCGATACAAATGCAAACAAAATCATCCAACATTCATAAACTCAAACACTGCCTAAAGAAGCCGCCGCCGGACGAATATCGATTGTTTTCATCGGAATATGATTTACTGCGAGTATTGCTGTGGTTTTTTATTCGTTTGTCTGTGCGGATGAAAAATACTTTGAATACGAAACTTGAGTGAAACTTGGTTACCCAGTTAGCCCAGCTATCCAAGAAGAAAACACATGTAATAAAAAGAAAGCTCTAGAAAACCTGGAAACCAATGGGAAATTATTAGTTACTAGAGAAAGTTTAAAGTCTTGCTTGGTATTAACAAACATTCAACCAACTATCAAATTGATCTGATTAACACTAAAATCAAAATGGTCTTCATTCAATTGAATCACAGGATCATTTTAAACCGTATTATAAATTAGATGAATTGAGAACCAGTCCCTTGCGACCATACCAAGAAGAACAGCCAGCCAACTCGACTCAGTTCCAACGTTTCTTTTAAGTATTCCTTGTTACAAACACAGTACCTACTTAATTTTTAGTTGTTGGAGTTCCATTTTAAGAGCGAAGCCTATCATTTACTTTGATTATTCAGTATATACAACACGCGCTCTTTCTCTCTTTCTTTTCTAATACTCTTGAGTTTTTGGACCAATGTAAAAGTAGTAAATACAGTACAGTAGGTTTGAAGAAATTTTATTAAATTTACATGAAAATGTAGAATGGCTTTCAGATATAACTAAAGATTTTTCGATGATTGTAATAAGTGACAGCGTTAGTGCCTTTAACGATAACGGGCGCAAGAACAAGGCACCGCTGGCCGCAATGATACACGGTCAGTATAGAGATTTGAACTGTGAAGTGTTAATAGCAGCTTGAAGAGGTGGTGTTGGTTGGTGAGTGGTGTTATGTGAACTAGCTCATATATACTCCTATATAGGTAGGTAAGTCTTCACCGTCCTGCCTATCAGGCGAATTGGCACTATAGCTACATGTTATATTAGTTTGTAGTAGGAACAGAACAGTATGTAAACTGCCTAAAGAGCTGCGGCAAGCGGTGCTGTGTGTTACCACCTTAACTGATTACGTAATCCTAATCGCAACAAAAGTCGTTTCATTTTAAATAGTCTCCGCGTAATATCCCAGATCAGACAACAATACGCCTCAGTAATTACGTTCACAAATAATTTCGGGGAGTCGGGGAATAGAACAAGCAAGAAATTACATTGTTTGCGACAAGAGACTCGTTTTGCATAAAACAAACAGAAAATAAGAAAACTTGATGGGAATGATCCTGTTCAAGATGGAAATTTCGTTGCGATGTTCTTCATAAAAAGAAACAATACTCTTTGCCTCGTGAACATTGTCGTTATTAGTAGTAAACCCACAGATGAATAGAGTAAAAGGTCTACTGTTTACCAAATTGGTTATATTTTTTTATTATTAGGGGCTAAGCGTTTGGTTGCCATAAAATGAAACAGCAGAAGTTACAGGGTCGCCTTCATCTGCAAAATTTTCTGTAACTTTCGTCATTTTTACGGTTAAACCTTAATCGGAATGTTTTTTTGCCATAATGATAATAATAAATACTGCATATTTGTGGGTATTTTTACACATCATCTAACCCCATAACAAAGCTTGTACTAAGGGAACCAAATAACTGCCAAGGTAGTTATATACGTTTTATAACGTGAATACATACATAGTAATTAATGTTACTTAATATGCCTTGCTCTGTTATCAGCTAAAATTATCATGATAAATTGAATAGAAATAAACACAATCCAGACTCCACTTAACTTTTATTATGTCGTGGTCTTGAATCGGAAATCAAACCCACTTCTTAGCCGTTTAGCCACTAGGTGCAAAGTTTATCAAGACAATTATAACAATCAATGTCAATGGATTTCTTCTCATTTTTATTTTTGTAGCATCGTGAGAAAACATGTTTGGTTCATTTGCATGGATTGCTTATTACTGGAAGTTAATTTAAGCTCTTTGATTAATTATGGGAAACCATAAAATATCATTGCGAGTAGCAAATTACTAAAGTATGCACTTTCCACATGTTTACTGTAATTTAATGATCTTAAAAAGTTAAACCTTCATCGTATACAACCAACGATTTAAATACATATGCAAGGACAAGTTAAATTAATAACTTTCCCCGTAGTTACAAATGTTATTTAAATTTAAATATTGCAAGAAAGAACATAAAAAAAACTTATTTGCGTATTTACCAAATTACCCTGAATAAAGAGATAAAAAGGGCTGCTGTAAGTAGGTACACAAGAGGTACACCGTGCTTGGATGAGTAAACGAGTCCTTTTTGTGGATTGCCAAAGATGTCAGCCTCCTTACCGATAAATGGCAGCTGATTTTTATCTGCCCTTTTGTGACAAAAACTTCAAAGAAAAGATTGCTTTCAGAGTTCAGATCCTGTAAGCCACTCATTTATAAATTACCATTTTATGATCAAAGACGGTTTTGGAAAATAATATACAAAATTTACCTGTATTATTTCCTGCAATCTGTAGTTATAAATTTCAGCTCTGTAACAATTTGAAGACTAACTACGCTGCAATGAAGTGTAAAAATATTTTATTTCCGGTTATATGTAATGGTATAACTAAATAAAATGTGTATGCCAAAACTGTAGGGGCGACCATGGAACTTCAATCGACAAACTCATTTTATTTATCGAATTATATCTACACCCGTATATAGAAATAGCCTCGACATATTTTTCCTTGAGTGATTTCCTTGTTGACAGTTAAAACTTCTCGAATTTATCAACCTTTCGTCATGCTACCAATCTCGATAAATTTCGACAAAACTCCATTTTATTGAGCATTTATGTTTTTTTTTTTATAGACACATTCACGCTTACATCTACTGTAAATCAATTATACAGCGTCAAGGGCGACGTTTTACTCATATATATATCTCTATTAACAGGTCCAGGTTTATCTCTATTCCTGAGATGGGATTTTCAATGGAGTAGGTTTGTCCACCTCCTATCTTACAGTTAGTTGGCCTATTCTACAGGAGAAACAAGATAGTAAAAAAATTAGTATTTACAAAGAAAATACAATAAATAAAAATTAAATAATGCATAAAAAAAACACAAATAACGTCAATAATATCTGTTTACTCACACGTTTTCAAAAGTAACTGTCAATAAAATGTGAGTGTCTACGTTGGGTGATATTTTATTTCCTGAAAACTCTTGGGATTTACTTCCAGGAAATGAGAACTTATATCATTTGAAAATGTCATAAAAGGATTGGTAAGGAACAGCATCGCACTCATATATGAACTCATCACGTATTAAATAGGTACCAAATTCAAGAAACAATCTCATAGCTTTAATTCTCAGGTACGGTGATCCGTTAGTACTAAGTAGTGCCGACTCAAGATTATTTGAGGATGTGTTTACGTTAAAATATTATAGTTAGCACATACCCACATTTTGCAGAAGTTGGTATTCCATACGTGACAAGCTGCAAGCAGATCAATTCTGTGATATATCTCGGTAAAGGCACCACTCGGGGTTTTACGGGTAGATGCCACGCGTCCGTTGGTTTGTTATCCGTCACATGCTAACGTAGGTAAATTAGATCAGTGTTTTGTAATTGTAATGTTCAATCATTAAATAATGCCATCGAAAACCAAACACAATATCAAGAGAATACATTTTATGTATATACTAGCAAATTGCGCGCGACTTCGCCCCCGTGAAGTTATTTTTATACAAACTTCAACCCTCGCTGTACCCGTTTAGGGGTTGAATTTTGGAAATGTGTGTAATCTTGGTACACACACACTTCTGTGCACCAAGATTACACAAGATTAATATACCCGGAAAATTTCAAGTCTTAATGACCAGTGGTTTATCAAAATGAATATATTTTAACCGTCTACATATGACTAGGTACTAATGAACGAAATAATAAATTTATTTATAAAAAGTGCTTTAAATACAAGAAGTATTTTACCTCAATGCAGAAAATTCAGATGGATTGGTTCATCGGTGAAAATGGGTACAAGCACCTCTAAGTCGCTGTAATATATATCTGTTCAAAATGTCCAACCGTGCTTAGTGCTAAACGACCGCACTTATCACTTGCTTTGTTAGTGAAGCTTTCGGTAGAATGTTGCATTAATTACAGCCTTGTGATTTAGTAGGAGCAAAAGGTGGGGTTTGCTTCTCAGAACTAGCAGGCGCTCTGTAGCTTGCTTGGTTACCTGTTTCGCATTTTCAAACGATAATGAGCTGAATCGACAATTTGTGTTGAGCATTTGTGTAATTTCTGTGATGCGATTAATTGAAGTCGAATCGACTGTCATTTTTGATAAAGTATGTTACGCAGAATTAGTGTTAAGACAACTTACATTGGCAAACTTGTAACTAGGTGGAATTTAATACCCACATGATTCGTTTCTTTGCTAATAAGCTTATTTGTATTTTTGATTCGACTGGTGCATGTTCGTTAGTGCTGACCTTACATTACACATGAGAATATTTGTAATACCGTTTTCCTGTTTTAAAAGACAAAATGGCTAAGTATTACTGAATGAGAATTAAATAAATAATTATTATTATGAGAATCAAATATTGACGAGAACTTCCTTTTTTTGAATAAAAATGGTTTTATTTAGCACGCGGTTGTATTCATCAATTAGATAGGTTTCCAAATGACGCCGCTGGTAGATTTAGCTAAGCTATTCACAATTTAGTGTTTGTACTAACTATCTGATGTTATTATAGTGCCAGTTTTATAATTAGTTATATCAATTTCAGGCCTGCTCCGCAAAAGTTGGTCGGCGCCTGAAAAGAGGAACTTTCCCAAATTGAATTTATCCAGATTTACTGTCTAGTTTCGTTTTGCTCCGGTGGAGTTTTTAGCACCTGACATGACTTACAAATTGTATTGGCAAGCTTCTCGTGCTAAAACCAGCGAGTCGCCTAGATAAATGTCCATCCAAGTGTCTGGTTTGACTCCTGCTTATAAAGTATTGGAGCGTCTTCTTTGGGTGGAGTTATATAAAATATCTTGAAGCTGCAGTCGGTCGAAATGGGCATTGGAATTTCAGCAGAATTATTCCAGCTTCAGAAACGATATAATTATGGAATTCGTATAAACCTAACATATTAAAAAGAACTGAGAGCTAATGTGAGATTCTTAAGCAGTATTTTTTCAAAGAGACCTCCAGGTATTTTTTATTTAATCAATCAGAATGGTCGAAACCAATTCCTAACGAATTAGCATAATAAACAATATTACAAAATTTTATAAGTAATTTTTATTGGTAAATGGGTAAAGCATATATTCATAAAGATCAGTTTTTTCTTTTATTCAAGTGATACAGTCGACGGTAGCTTGAGAAAGAAAATAAATAAACGCCGTGCTTGGTTAGGCACTTGTCTATCGGGACTGGTGGAGCTTTGAATTAATAATTATGCTCACGTAGCACAGAGCTTTTTATGCCTACGGGTGCGGTGTCACAGACGCTGGGAGTGAAATTGGAAACAGTACGCTCTTGCAATTACAATTCTGATACAATTTTAAACTTCCTTAAAATATCTAAATGTATTGCATCTGGACAATAATAAGTTACCTTAGTTCATGGTACTGGCATTATTTTTCATGGTTATTACATAAAAAAGTGTCTATGACACAACATACACTATGACAGTGTGATATCATAAAATTATTGAAAATAAAATGTCTTAGCATGTGGATTATTTATACGTCACGAGCAAATTGGACGACCGATGTGGCGCGGCGGGCGAATGGCCGCCTGCGACGCAGAGGTTGCGGGTTCGATTCCCGCCTTGGGATAAATGTTTGTACGATCTGCAAATATTTATTCCGGGTGTTCTGGGTATTTTCTATGTATAATAAAAAATATCTATGTATGTAATATAATATTGTATTAAGTATATCAGTCATCTAGTACCCATAACACAAGCTCTGCTTAGCTTGGGGCTAGGTGATGCTGTGTGGATCGTCCGGCATTATTTATTTATTTATTTAAATTTTCAATTTTCAAACGCTATAGTACCTGGGATATGTTTTTAGATGAAGTAGGTTTGCCCAACACCTATATTGTCCTATCAGCTTAGTCATTTTCATTACGGGATGCTGTAACGCCATTGAACCAATTATAAGTGACATTTTTTTATTTACGATATTTATTATAGTCTCATAGCAGCCTATTATGTTTATTTTTAACTGTCATTTTCATACAAAGCCATAATTTTAACTGATAGCAAGTAAGTAAGTACCAAAGTAAAGTTAAATATTAATCTGACAATTTATCAAATATATTACGCAACTATAGCATCTTTTTTTAGCTTATATGGTTATATTAGGTAAATTTAGCAAAAAGGAAAAGAAATGATAGATAGCTAGCATAGTAGATACCCTCTCAGATCTCATTGTATCTTTTACCTACTGAATATTCTTTGAGGATGTCTGATCGGGGTAGTCAGACGTACATGCAAATATTACTTTTGGCACATACCCACATTTTACAGTAGTTAGTGTTACGTGACAGGATGCAAATAAGGTCGAATAAACGAGTACATTTATTCTTAAAGCTACAAACATTTCGAAATGTAATCAACTTCTGTACACGATTGTACCACCTCACGCAAAACATGTATAATGCAATTGTTATGAAGCGAAGCAAAATGAGAAGAGAAATGACATTCTTGAAAATGTCCAGGAGAATCTGAGCAGGAATTTCAAGAAGCTTTACAATCTGAATGCAGATATTTGTTCCGAGTCTAGGCATTTCAAATATTTATGTCAACCTACTCTCAGTACGCCGTGGCATTATTCCTTAGACACCTGCAGGTCTACTCTTAGAAACGATAAACGAAGTTTTGTATTGTCGTTTTGAGTTACACTACGTGGCATATCAGGCAGGGACAATTTTATTGAAAAATTGTTCGAGAGTTGACCCGCAGTGTGTAAAGTGTAAACTAGTATAGTAGTAGAAAGCTCTTTGTGAAGGGCTCGTCCGGGGAAGTACTAACACCATGTCTGTTTTTGCCGCCAAGCAACTTGCTGTGTTCCAGTTTGAAGGGGGTTTGAAGGGTGCTGTGTTCAGGAACATGAGGCCTAACACCTATATGCCTCAGGTTGATGAACGCTGAGTAGTGCATCGTAGGGCACGTTCCTAACGAGCGTGACCTGCGAAGCAATGCTTTGTTATAGGTGATGGTAACCACTTAACATCAGGTGATAATGCTTGTTTCATCAGCAAAAAGAATAAAAAAAAATACAAAACGACAGTACGAAACTTCGTTTATCGTATTCAAGAGACCTGCTGAAAACTTTTTCATAATAATTTTCTATATATTTCTTGTGCTTTCTTCTGATCCTAACGTCGTGGGTTTAAATCCAGTCGTGCACCAATGGATTTAAACATGTGCGCAATGCCAGTGCTTTCAAACGGCGGAAAATTACGTGAAAACAATTAAAAACCAAATTCTAGTGAAGTTCTTCTCAGCCGACCACGATATCACTTCGTTTAAATTCAAATACCCCGAAGGACGGTGCTATAATAAGATTCTCACTATTTCATATCGGAGAAGAATATCTTCAGTGTGAGCCAGGCTTCGGTCAAGTGGCTCTTTCGGAGTCGATCCTAGGCTCATAATAATACTGTGCTAGGTTTTCATAGGGTTACCACTCATTAACATACTATAGTTAAATTTATATTTAGACTAGACTTATTTGTAAGGAAATCTATGCACGCAAAACCTATTGCTACTCAAAAACTTTAGAGAATTTAGAGAGGAGAGTCGGAGATATGATTATAACGATTACTAATGGTAATGATAGTAAATAAACATTTGTTCTATGGGAACTAGATAGATAGATAGATAGAAAATACTTTATTACACACCACAACTTAGGGATAAACAAGTATACATAAAACTTAAACATAATGCTACATACAATGGGCGGTCTTATCGCTAAACAGCGATCTCTACCAGACAACCTTTGGATGAAATGGATTAATGAAGTACCACTGAGTAATGGATTAGTGAAGTAGATAACTGATAGAATATTACTAACAACTGAGCTATGAGGTTAGTCAATATATTACACCATAATTATTTTAAAATCTAGCTGCTGCCCGCGGTTTCTTTTATGCGACTCATTGGCGAACAATCCTGATTAAGTGGTTACCATGACAAAAGTTGCCTGGTAGAGATCGCTTTTAGCGCTTTTAGCTTAATAAGGCCTTCCATTGTGTTACTGCATTGTTAACTTTAATATTCTTCATAAAATGTGTGTACCTACTTTACTTGTGGTAATCAATAAAGAGTTATCTATCTATCTACCATCACCTTTAACAAAGCAACGCTTCGCAGGTCACGCACATTAAGAATGCACTAGCATGCGTTCAACGTTCTGAGACATACAAGTGCTAGGTCTCGTATATAATAATGTAATTTCAATATGCGGTAACCCTATGCCAAACATCTCAGCGTTCCAGTTCGAACGTTCATCGACGTCTTGACGCTTCACCCTCGATTTGAACGTCTTCAATTCCGACTTTAACCGAGTTACTGACCTGGACAAGCTTTTGATAGTTGAACTATTAAACGTGCCTGTGATTTTCGAACTGATTCGGGTACGTAGGTACTAACTCCGAGAAAATGCTTTGAGAGCAACTTTATTAGAAATTGGATTTTCTCCTACAAGTTCCTATTGTGAGAATTTCTGTAAGTGTGCTTCAGTAAAAGCGAAAACGTTTATTTTGTCACTGGTTGTATTAGAAATAAAGTTTACTTACACATTTAGTGCAGTAGGTAGGTAGCTACTTAAGAAATGTTGGTTTTTTAGGGTTCTGTACATAACAAAAATACAAAAACAGAAAATATTATAAAATAACTTTGCTGTGCGTACGTCTGTTTATGTCTGTCAAGATTAGATATTTTATGATTTTACCTAATGATTCGAAAAATATGATGTACTTTACTGCATTATTGATAGCCCTCACTGTTTAGTTGATCGTAGCTCTACTTACAGTGCTGCAGTTTGTGGGTTCGATCGCCACCGAGAACAATCATTGGTGCGATGAACACAGATGTTTGTTCTATGTCTGCGTGTTATATTATGTTCTATGTATGTAATTACAAAAAGTATTTAAGTATTCTATTTGTCATCGAATTCATATTATGCTACGCTTAGTTTAGGGCTATGTATGTCAGTATTTATTTATTTATTTGCGTTGCACCTAAGGTTTTTACTGACACCTTCGCAAAGTGAGACAAAATCAGCATAGTAGTAATTTCTTCTTGTAAGCTTAGAGACAAATCTTACTTGTACCTGCTTACTTTGCTCTACTCCAATAAAAGTAAATAAAAGGTTCCGTACTTTTCTACCATTTTACTTACAGGAGCTAAAAAGTTAGAGGAAACTTCAGTTAATCAAGCTCGAGGCCGGTCGTATTGCGACAGGATTTCAATCTCTAAATTACCAGGAGAACTAACAGAGCGATTATAATTTAATGTTGTTTGTAGACTTAGTTTTTGCTAGAAAATTAGAATTCTGATAGGATCACCTTGTTGTCCGTCTGTCTGTTTGTTAAGGTTGGTGATTATAGCTACCTGCCGTATTCAAAGGCTTCAATCTCAACGAAAAGTATTAAAAATATATTAGTAACAACGATAAAGAAATGTAAAAATAAGCAAGAGCTTATCTAAGTTAAAGATAATAATATATTCAAAAGAAACCATCTAAATAAAATAATCATCCTTTGAAACAAGATTATTACAAAGAATGTAATTATTACAACTTTTGTAATCTACTAAATAAATTATTTATCTACTAATTCCTGTAAAAATTACTTTTAGTGTGTGCTCTCTCGGAAATTGAATTTTCAGTTAACGCGAGCTTCTTATTGTGCTATTTCCGGATTCAATTGGAACTGCTAATGGGGTCCGCCCATAAAATGTCACAGGGTTCATGGAGGGAGAGATAGTAGACGTTGAGTCGATTGATTAATTCTACGACACGAACGGACGCCTTTCATTTGCCCATCCTTCGAAAGATGCTGAATGCATCCTAGAAGCTTATTATTGCTTCTGATTTCTGTATTCTGATTATGTCAAATAAGTACCTCAAATACATAAAAATAAGTGTGACAGTTGTCATAGCTCTTCGTAGTGGCCTTGCTTTCTGCGCTGTAGGTGATGAGTTCGATCCCTATCGAGAACAAAGATATGGTGTCATGTACATGTGTGTTCTCTGTCTGGGTGTTATATGAATTCTAAGTACAAAAAAAAGTAAGTATATTTTATTAGCTACCTGGTTCCCGTAGTACAAGTTTTGCTTAGTTTGCGGCTAGAAGACGTGTGAATGTGTGTCAATATTTATTTATTTATTTACCTACCTATCCTATCATGTTCCTATAATACAAGCTTAGCTTAGTCTGGGCCTAGATGGCGCTGTGTAAACTGGATTTGTTATTATCACTATTTAAATACAACCTTAGCACTACGCTATTATTTATACTACAAGATTTGCGCTAACGAAAGGTCTCGCAAAACCTATAACAAAAGAAAGCCTATCGTAAATTGTATCAACTTCGTCTTTGCAATAACAAAAGTCGCCGCAGACAATCATTATTACCCTAAAAAACTAATAAAACAGCCTGAAAGCCAACCTAGGCACTGTAGCACCTCTCGTTTTTCATG
The DNA here is from genome assembly GCA_947095575.1 of Electrophaes corylata. Classification (NCBI taxonomy): domain Eukaryota; kingdom Metazoa; phylum Arthropoda; class Insecta; order Lepidoptera; family Geometridae; genus Electrophaes; species Electrophaes corylata. The sequence goes on along the minus strand of OX352711.1, from coordinate 6,283,407 downwards.
ATAATTTCCCCTCCAAGTTTTCCTTTATCAACTTTTTTATTTTTCTTAGTTTAATATCATGCAAAATGAAGGCCCGGCTCGCCAGAATGGTCGGCGGCTCATTGCATCCGACCGTAAATCCCCTACCGTTGTGTTTGTGTTCACCACAGACATCGAACACTATAGCTACCTTATACTGTAGATAGATAGACCTTTTCATACCCTACCTAGGCCACTTTATATTCCCTGATTTCATATTAAAATTTATATATGTATACATAGCATATTATGGCAGTGTGCCAGCCAAGATTGCTTTACTTGTTACTTTACATAGGTACCTACCGTCTCATTAATAATATAGTAAATCTTCAAAAATTTAGTAAAGAAGATATTCTTTAAAAGTATGAAATATAAACTAAGAAATGAAAATCTCTGTAACTATTATAAGAACATAAATCTTTATTCGTGCCTTTCTTGCCATGTTCTCCCAAGCCATCGATCACAATCTATCTAAAAGCTCGCTGTCAGAGCGATACCGAAAGAATAGTATCGCGTTTGCTATCGCATCGTCTCAAGTGACAATCGTTCAATGCGGTGAGGTTTTATTGTCCCACCTTGAAAGCGAAAACGTTTCAATAGAGATGTTCTTACGAGATACGATTTCACAGTCTGGTCACTTTTGTAGGCAGTTTCATAGCCACACTATTGTCACAGAAGTAACACTTGTACCTCACTATTGTCTACACTATATAGCTAAATTGAGTAGAAACGTCAGTAAGTTGGTTAGATTTGAACTCTGAACTTTCTTGCAGGTTTTTCTAGCCTTGGTCGCGAGGAACTGGTGCTTAGATTCACCTAGATTTAAGACGTTTCAAGATGATCCTTGTAAATTTTACTGCTTTTTAAAAAATAAAAAAACTTCATTAAGGAGCATACAAAATAGGCTCTTTGTTAACTGGTTAGGCACATCTTTAGTGCCAAACAATGTTTTTCCGGGAAGGCAGTAAAACTTTTATCTACTGTTATTTTGTAACGACAAAGGTTTCATAATATTGCTGGATAATATTGCACCTAAGACGAAAAGTACCTACAAAGACCGGTCAATCTTTTTGTTATACTCAGATCTTCATCTTTTTTTTTTTGTGGCACGTGTCCGTCTTGCGGACAAGTTTGCCAATGTCAAGTGGGTTGAATAGAATACTTCTTAGTCAAGTCGAGTCGGTAAAAAAAGTAAAGTAGGCTGTCATTTTTTTTGAAGAAAAAAATGGATATCACATAACACACTTTCATTTCAACTGTTCACACTTGTGCTAAGACCTTAAGGTTAAACAAGTCGGTACGTTGTCCATACAAACGCTGTAACTTTCAAGGTAATCTGATTTTAATGTAGCATATAGGGTAACGTACCTAGATAACGGCAAGATAATTCAGTATCAAACTTAACTTCGGACGCACGTTTATAAATAGTAGACATTAAACACTTACAGCGTTTGTATGGACAACGTACCGACTTGTTTAACCTTAAGTAATGATGGTTAAAATACCACCAAAATTACCCACAACTTAAAATAACATTAGAAAAACAATTAAAATTAAAATACAATGTTGCGCCCACAGATGATAGAAAACGAATCATCTTCATTGTTTTAGTCAATGATGTTTTACTAAAGATGACATAGGTATTATATAAGTAATATTTACTAAGGATTTAATATAAGTGATGGTAACCACTTAACACCAGATGGTGTTGAATAAAAAATAAAACAACACCGTCACTTTCCATGCGGTTAAACGTTAGCTTGTTAACTAAAAAAAATACGTCAAGCATTTTATAAAAAAGTAGTAAATAACAGTGACACTGACTCCGGGTGGAGCTCTAAAAATACAAGTAAAAAAAAAACCGGCTAAGTGCGATTTGGACTCGCGTACAAAGGGTTCCGTACTACTATTATCTATAATAAAAACGGCAAAAAAAACATGTTTGATATATGAGAGCCCTCTTAAATATCTGAGTGGTATTTATACAGCCTCTAGACTTTCAAAGCCAGGACAAATTTAAAAACAAAATTGTATTTGTAAATATAAACATGAAGAAGAATAATCTATTCCCAACAAAATCCTTCTGAAAATCATGCAGGCTGATTCAACTAATTTGCCAAATGTTTCTTTTCAAATTGCCTTTCACGTAGGCGGCTGCTCTAATTTTATATTCAAACGATCTCAATGACAGGGAAAATAATACAGCTAGATTGCAAAATTAGTAGGCACGTTTTTGCGTAAATAATATGTTGTTTAGGTAATCATGACCATTGAATAACATAATTCGTATTTGCTTTCTGTTGAGCAAGTAGGTGTATATAATATATTATTTACGTATTAGTTTTTTTTCTGTTCTTTTCGTTACTGTTCCGCTACAAAACATTTCGATTTGATATAAGTAATTAAATATTTGTAAACATTTTTGCACAGCATCATCTAGCGCCAAACTAAGCATAGCATGTACTATGTATATTCACTAGGTTTATGTTTTTTCTATACTTAGAGTAGCTCAAACGAGCATTTAGTTGGTCATTTTAAGTTTATGACTGAAAACCATGCAAAAATAAAGTTTAAATCAATTTTATTGTTTAGTCTGAATTATTCGAACTCGTGGACTTTTAGCGCACACGAAAGTACTCTTCGAGGTACTTTTATATGCCATTGTTAATACATATATACTTTATGTTATAATAATAAAAAAATCTGTCATAGTTTTTACACTATCCCCGAGAGGTGCCACTAATATGCACTGGCCCTAAGACTCGTAAACAAAAACCAAAGTACGTAAAATCGAAAACCAAGTTTTTATGAAGACTGTCAAAACCTCTATGTTTACGTAGGTACTTGAGTAAAGTTAAGTGACAACCATGAATATGCCTTCATCACCTTTGCGAAAAATAAACTGTAGAGACAACCAGGGCCGATTAGAATACCCATATGGAGTACCATTACCAAACAATAGGGAAACTTAAAACGATTTATAATCACATCTCCTTTCTGTAATCAAACTTAGTCGTGCATAGCGAACATTGTGTGTTCTGCCACAGTTCGAACAATTAGAAATCTCCCGCCAAGCCTCCCACTTTCACCCTCCTTCCTTCCACCTATAGACAGATTTTGAGTAGTGTTGCCAACTTTACTGCGTTTTTCGTAGATCACGTTAGAATTCCGTTTACTTACATTAATCAAATAAAAATACTAAAAACAAGAAGCTAGTAACTCCAGAAAAAGAAACGCTAAAGCTAGAAAAGAAACACATTTATAACACGAAATAAATTTATTCAAATACAATCGTTCTATCGAACAAAATGAATGAATTTAAAAATAAAAACTGCTTATCTACTTTGCGTCAGCTACTTTGGCTACTAACACACGCTACAGAAGCATTTTACGCCAGTTGGTAACACTGGCCGGTTGGCTTTTCCTTTTGTAGTCAGTTAATTGCTGTGATTGGTGCGACGAACGAATAAAAGCCGCATCGTGCGGATTTTTAGGATCAAACACGAGTCTTCAATTTACACACGAATTGTAAAAAGACTACTTACGCGATTTATTTTTTATTCTCTTTATCCTCGTCTGATCTGGGGTTTTCTATTTGGTTTTCTGGATGTATGAATGTATGGGCGCTACGAGAGAGCTACGAGGTTCGTAGCCTTAAGTAATTTTCTCGTCTCGTATGTGCCTCTGATCGTTTGCTGAGTTTTTTTCTATCTTAGCTCAGATTGGGCTCTGCGATTTAGGTAATGGTCCATTTTACGCATTTTTAACACATGCCGAAAGCCTTAGTCAGCCTATTAAACACCATCGTCGCTTACTAGATATGCGCGTTTGATTCCCGCAGGCATATTAAGTAGAACCTGAAAATATTTGTTCTAGGTCTAGGCTAGATCTAGATATATTATAGGTAGTCTAATGGTACTAGTAACTACTAGATACCCACGAAACGGATATCAGAGAATTTGTACTAAGACTTTTGGGAGTCAATTTATAATATGTCAGATACTGAAACCCGAGCCTTAGAACGAAGTAGACTGCGTCATTTCATAACATCTGAATAATGGGCCCATTTAAATTGTTATTAGTCCCTCGGTTGGGAAATCTGAATTAATCTCCTGCAGGCGAGAACACAAGAACAAGAACTGTAATCTATCGCCACGAGCTGAAACTTGTAGGTATTTGTGACCATTGTTATGTACAGTACCTAAAGCAGTAGTTACTTGCTGATTTACCTATTACACTGTGATATGGTTCTGTACATAGCTGACTGTATTTATAGACTTTATCATTATTTGATTATGACGCACCGTAAGAGAGAGCAATAGATTGATGATGATGATGATGACATTCAATCCAAAAGTTGTCGTCCGGAGTTGTGCCTTTCTGGTTAGAATACTTTACCTTCACTTTTTTTTAGCATGACTTACTGATTGTTCTCTGTCTTGAGTGCTAATGAATGAATTAATAAATAGCGGTTTTATTCCCCAGGTATGTTAGATATCTGTCTGATATCTTCAGATCTCTTCTTACAAACCTACTCGTGATTCTTCGAGGATATCTAAAGGGGGTAGTTAGAAGGTTGCCCAGATATTACATTTGGTACAAACCCACATACATGTGTATAACCCACATATAAACATATGAATAATGTATTGAGTATTTACAACGTATTTGCAAGTGATTCGATCAACTAGTGCTAGATACAATTCACCCGTCAGTAAACTATTTGTAGCAGAACATTCTTGCCGAGAGCAAATAGTACCAAACTGACAAGAAACCACCGTTACTGGCCGTTCTAAGCTGACCAAAAAATAACCGTTCATTTGAAGGTTTAGCAAGGTCTTTTAAGGTACTAACCAATTCAACAGCGGACAACAAATCAATGGACTTACAACCAGTCACGCATGGATAACACTTGACGGTAGAAGTAGGCATTATGGTCCGAGGAAGGGACGAGCTCTTCACTAAGAACTTTTCTAATATAGCTACTACTTAGTTAAATTAATAACGTGCCCCACGATGTGTTGCCCTGCGAATATCAACCTTAGATATACAGGTGTCAAGCCTCATGTCCTGTAATTTCACCAGCACTCACACCTTTTAACCGAAACATAGCAAGCTGCTTGCCGGCAGAAAAAAGCATGGTAGTAGTAGTTCCCCGGATGAGCTTTTCACCAAGAACTACTTAGTTGAATTGTTAAGAACAACTAAAATCACTGTTCCATTGTTCCAATGAATAACTATTACCATGTTGTGGTACAGTTGAGCGTTCGATCTAAGGCTTAGTATCGCAAGCTAATGGCTCGGTAAGTGCTTTGCAGTAAATTCATTTCCTACTCCTGTAACAATGTAACCCACTTATTCTTGTACACTAGGCCTTGGAATTCAGAAGCGACTGATACATATAGCTAAAAGCATTGGCGGTAATTATATAACCTTTACAACTTTCTCTATAGCACTTTATGTAAAAAAATCTGGCGATATGTGACTGGTTAATCTTTTTTTTCTACTTCAACATGTTCACTACCGAGTGCATGTTTTATCCGAGACCGATCACTATGGAGAAGTCAGAAAGATCTAATAGATTTTTTTAGTAATGTTTTTGCTGAATTTAATAGTTTAAGTAATAGCGCTTTGTGATAGATTTGTGTATAATTCCTAACTTTCTAAATGGTGTTACAATAAATGATAACACAATACATATTTGTGGACATTTTTACACAACATCGTCTAGCCCCAAACTGAAAATAATTGCATGGTAAATACTCAAAAAGTTAAAAAAAATAGTAGTTATTAAGTTTATTGTGTTGCTGTTTTACCATTTTGAAAGTTATGAATTGTACCTATACATTCTAGTGCAGCTGAGTTTTTTTTTATGTGACTTGTTAATGAGTTATGAGTGTACATAAATACATACATAATCATATTTTTTTGGAAAAACAGTGATGCTCACATTGTTATGTTTCAATTTAAAGGTTACGAGTTATGAGGTCGGTAGTTCAAATAACGATGGGTTCGGAGTTAAGACCTTTTAGTCTACCACTTATGTTAGATAAATAACTCGAAGTTGTACGTAGGTCTTCTTATTACTGTTTTCCTGCTCATGAATGTATATTCTGCGCAAGAAATAAATAGTGGTGCCTCCAATCTCACTCGGTGCTGGCGTTACGTTGCTCTTTTTCCCCTAAAGCTTTTATTTCTTGAGAAACGACGACCGTGAAATAAAAGTCCGTCATAAGCGGTAAACTCTACTACTTTTCATCTTATGTTGGCAATTGCTTCATTGTATTCTGGTGTGGGTTATAGACCACTATCTATGTCTCTATTTATACCTATCTTTATCAATATTTAAAAAAAAATGCCTACACAACTGAATAGTTATTGAGAAGTCTTGACTCTTGATTTTAATATTGATTTACAATATTTTCAAACAGGCTGGTTTCATAGTAATTTACTGTTGCAATTTACGTGAAGGAGACAGCCAATTGTTGTACAATTGCAGCAAAGCATTGTCACAATATCTCTTGGTGTGTAGGTAAGTACTGAAACTGTTCAGAGCATTTTTGTCGAAACCATCATACTTACTAATATTAAAAAGAGGAAAGATTGGATTGTTTGTTGAAACTACAGGACCGATTTGAAAAATTTTATCACTGTTGAGAAGCTACACTATCCTTAGGTGACATAGGCTATGTTATATTAAAAAAAAAATTTTAGGATCCTTACTAAAGCCCGTGCGAAACCGGGACGGGCCACTAGGTGATAGTAAAAACGATTTGAAACACTTGATGTTTTGTCACGTAAGTATGCCGTGTTTTTGCTGTGGTACGCTCACGTCGTGATCGCCGCTTTTTTAGGAAACCAAATCTAGATCCTTCCCTAAAGAGGGTCGTTTTGTATACATAAACAACGATGCTAATGATGCTAGCGATTATAAACATTCTAAACAATGTAGTTGAGATATCTCTTAAATTAAATGGTCCATAGTAGAACCAAATGAAACCAAAGATTTCCTATGGGGATAGCACCAGACCGTTGGCAAGTGACAAGCAAACAAACAAATGAAAAAGAAGATATAGTAGAATCAAATTTGTCGGGAATCTTGAGTGATTATTTTTCTATTATGCCTTCACTTCTCGGGGCTTTTACAATACTAAAAAAGAAAATATAGAAATAGCATCACGACTTTAATCCCCAATCACGGTATATCTACCGTGATTGGGTACCCTCTGATTTCTTAGTACCAAGTACCTACCAAAGATATCTAAGGAGAGTAGTCAGAAGCACGTCCAAATAGTCCATTTGGTATATACCCACATTTCGCAATATGGACAGTTCTACAATACTAATTGACGAAAGCTTACATACGATTTTCTTATTTTACAAACTCTTGCGAAAATAAGGTCCATTCTCAAGCGAACTGAGTACAGCTACCGAGTTCAGCTTAAATATGAAGTGGAGCTTTTGAATTTCACGTGTGTTGGCTTACCGAGTAGAATAGCATCGCTGTTGTTTAGTCAAAGCTTACTGCTGGATTTCCTGTTTTTGCTCGCACAATATTTGACTACTAACATCGGCAATTTCTTATTGGATAATTGAAAATACTTATCAGGAAGAATGAGAATATTGCGTGTTTAGTTAGTGTTACCTAAAAACCCGTTTATTCTTGTTTTTTTTTTTAAGTGATTGCTTATGGAACAAGCAGATGCCCCACCTGACGTTAAGTGGTTACCATCACTTAAGTAAAGCATTGCCTTACAGGTTACGGTCATAAGACGTGTCCTACAATGCACTGCTCTGCATCCATCAACCTGTGGCGTACAGGTGTTAAGCCTCATGTGCCTGTAATTTCACCGGCAACCATACCCTTCAAACCGGATCACAGCTAACTGCTTGGCGGCAGAAATAGGCGTAGTGGTAGTTCTTCCCTGGACGAGCCCTTCACTAAGAGCTCTACTAATACTAAAGTTTTAGTAGTAGTCGTGGAAGAGTTGGTCCGAGGAAATACTATAACACCGTACATATTTCTACCATCGAGTCGAGTAGTGATGCGACCAAGTAGCATTGTTGTGTTCGGGTTTGAAGGGTAGGTATGGGTGCCTGTGAAATCACATTAAAGTTACATTAGACATAACTTTAAGTTTTTAGGTATTAGACACTGTGCTATGACAAACAGGGCGTGTCCTCATCAATGGACGTGCCCGGTAACGCTGTCGGAAATCGCTAGGCGATTATACCAGCATTTTAGTCCGTTGAAAAAAAAAAACATCAATGGATGTGTATTGCGAGGTAATGAATTTGTTATAAGCAAAAGTGACCGCCAACATCCATTTAAAGTTTACAGAAATTAATATCTTCATTTTAAGTGCAATAAGGCCATAATTAAAAGAACAGAGTTAGTTACGTAAGAGCTGTAGTAAAAGCTAAAATTATGTCTAAACTAGCGATACGTGCGAGATTTGCATGAAGTTATTTTCATACAAAGTTAAGTCGGTTGGGGTCGAATTTCTTGTACCTCTACGCACCAAGATGAATATACCCTGAAAATTAGGTACCTCGATAGGATAGGATAAACTAATATATCCTACTCTGCATATATAATAGTTTCTAATAGAACACTTTGAGCGTAGACAAATTACCGTAATGCATGAAACGTCGCTGTCGTGACGGATTGAGGAGGGCAACGAAAGGGCAACGTAAACATAGGGATGTGTACAGCAGGTCTACTCTTAGAAACGATACACAAAGTTTCGTATTGTCGTTTAGAGATACACAAAGAATATGGACTAAAAGCAGGAGATACACTACGCGGCATGTCAGGCATTGACAATTTGACTGAGGAACGACTACCGAGTAGACCTGAAGTGTGTTGCAAAACGACAATACGAAACTTCGTTAAGTTTTGCCTGTTTTACTGGCAAATAGAACTTGAATACGTTCAACACTTTTAACTTACGTCCACAGTGCCAGCCGTCCGAGAACAGTGGCTACTTATGACCGAATAACTTTAGTAGGTAGTAGCGCCCTTAGTGAATGGCTCGTCCGGGGAAGTACTACCCCCATGCCTATTTATGCTGTCAAGCAGCTTGTTTTCGGTTTGAACAGTGTAGGTTACATTACAGGCACCTGAGACTTAACACGTTTATGATAGATGATGGTAACCACTTATCATCAGGTGCATCTGCGTGTTTCATCAACTAGTCCTATAAAAATAGACGCATTCTGCCCAGGGCTGGAGACAGCTACGGTTGAAATGATTTTTCGGCCCTAGATGGTTGTAACAAAGTAACTAAAGTGCACAAGATCGTGATAGACAGCACAAACTAGTCCCCAGTAATGGATGAAGTTGGGCTGTGTGATGATGATGTACCTTTAGGTATACACAAGAGGCAGGCGAGATTACGTCGATGCCTGTGCTAACCGCACGGCTCTCAATGTTAATCGACGTCTTTCAAACGTGAGACGTAGATAAATTTAATTAAACATGCTTCTACACGCTAAATTTAATTATAACTGTAGCATAGTATACAGCGTATCTATCTTTACAGTAGAGGTACTCCAATATGGCACCAAACCATAGCCGTTACAGGACCAACAACGGTAGCCATTCTGTTTAGCTTATTCAACATTAACTTCTTTGTTAGAACGTTTCGAAAATAGTGAGTTTGGTCACACTCAATCACTCATCCGGTTTAAAAATAAAAAAATGAGATAGCTTCACGACTTTAATCCCCAGGCACGGTAGATATCGGCTCAGAACTCTTAGTACCAAGTACCTACTAGAGATTCTTTGAGGATGTCTAGTGGGGATAGTCAGAGGTACGTCCACATTTTACACTCTTTGGTATTCCATACGTGACATAATGCAAGCCCATCGCCGCTGCTAGAATACTAACCGGTTTCCTCACGATGTTTTTCTTTGAGAGCTGTGAGAACACTGGCATTGTGCACATTTTTCAATAGAAGAAAATATTGGTGCACGACTGGATTCGAACCCACGACCTTAGGATCAGAAGGCAGAGTCATTCCCATTAGACCACTGGTGCTCTCCATCAGATGTCCATGACACAATAAGTCGATAAAATATCGATACAGCATTTAATCATCAACTTGATTAACTCCAGTAGGTACTAGCCATAGTCACCACGCTTGTTATGTGCTCAGAAAATCTCTTAGGGGCCATTCATTGATTACGTTACTACCATTGAGGACCCAGGGGAAGGGATGGTTAAAAAAATCGATACATACTCTTATCTTGGGGGGGAAGGGGGATAAAACCCATACTTTGTACCTAATATTTTACAAGTCGAAATTTATTATTAAAAATATAATATACATATTTATATTTCGGATGCGGAGTTATTTTCTTCAATATATAATACGCACTTCGATTTAAAACTTATACGAGGAGTATTCAGGGCCACGACCAAAAGCTGTATTACTGACATTTAACAGTAGGTAAGCATTCGTACTATATCTGTTGTTGTTACTGGGTTCATCAAAGTTGGACGAATACTAAATAATTTACTTACTACTATTTCCCGATTTAATCCTTTACTATTTAGTATTTTCAAACGAGCGAGAGTAAATAATAAATAAATTAGTAGTCTACAGAACATCAAACTACCAATTTGTTATTCCCGATTAACACCCTATTCAGACTATTTCAGACGGGTATCCAACCCTACGTTCCGGCTTACAGTAAAATTTGTACATTAAGTTTACCTACATATAAATTATGGGAGCATAAGACAGGGCTGATGCGTAAGTACATAATAATAATGGCAAGTGCTTCCAATATTGTACAAAGAGAACAAAGATTTGAGTGATTAAAGTGAGACCCAAATAGACGCTTCGACCGCTTTGAAAATAGGTTTTTAGACGTTCAAAGCTAATAATTCAATTTTTTTATTAGTTATAATTGGGTTTTTTTCAATTTCGTTCACAAGTCAATTACGGTTGACCTGACATGGCTTAATAGAAAAATATTTCAGTGTGTCCATCTCGGAAAAAGCAGTTTCATTCGATTTTTAGAGATAGCCTAATCATTTTAGCCTCCCGTCTTCCTTAATGAATAACATCAAGAAACAATAAAGAAAATGTGGTTGAAAAATAATAATTTATTTTTACACCCTTTTTGGGGATGACAGCTGAATGAAACCCATACTAAGTCTTAAGCTAGACTATAAACTAACTAATTCTGCAAATCACATTAACATGAATTCAGTAAAGTAAATAAAAAAAAAACTGTTTTATTAAAAAAAAAAACTTCAGCATTTCGTTTAAGTAGATATCAGAGAATAGATGCGTTGATAACGAGTGAAAACAAACTCTAAAGAAAAGTTGTAAAAGTATGAGAACCAGATACCTGATATAATACTTAAATGCCTACTATTTTATCACATCATTACTTATATTATCATTTACTTATAGCACAATATAACACCCAGACACAGAACAATGTCTGTCTATCAAACAAACGTTTGATCTCGGTGGAGAACGAACTCACGATCTACAGCGCAGAAAGCAGAGCTACCACCAACTGATCTGTGGTAGCTGTCAAAATATCACGAGGGTGTAAACAATAATTTAGTGCTTTGTTTTTTCGAGAGTCCGCCAGTTTGATAAGCCTGGCTCTTTAATAATGAAACAGAGTGCACGTTAATCTCTGTCCAGCGCACGGATTTGCTAAATGGACCTTCAGCGTTTGAACGCGTCTATATTTAAAAAACAAACATCTTTAGTAATCAAAATTTGGAATTTTTTTATCACAGTTAGGTCTACACATTAAAATCCGTTTAGGTAGGTACTTCAGAGATAAATGGTTTTTGAGAGTTTTTTAAAATCGTATTTTTCCCACAAAATGTAGGGCGGATCTGATAGCAAATTGTTTCTAAAAATATTATTAAAATGTTAAAAAAAATCCTTACCTTTTGTATGGAAAAATTAGTATCAAGTTACGAGAGTTGACAGTCAATTAGACACATCTCCAAGTGAACGGTCCAAATTCGGTATCCAAATAAATATTAATATTTTATTTAAACCTGGCAATATGACATCTAGGAGTAGCAATGAGATAAACTCATTCGTTTGCCTTCCAAGTTGTGACTAACTTATAATATTTAGAGTTAGGTAGGTAATAAGAACCCCAAAGTTATAACCGCAATTCATTTAAGTTAGTAAGCTCGTGGTTTCATCAGATATTTGTCATTACGGTCACTGAGCGTGATTGCAATTAAATCTTATTTCAGTATAACTTATTCGACGAGTTGTTAATCCCACGCGGCCCGTTCGTAATCTAAGACTGAACCACAGACTCAATAATACCTAATTATTACGGGACCCCTACTATTATGGTTGATGGGAAGTTTTAACGAGTTTGTCTCGAGTGATGCTAGAAATCTGAAAGACAATACTTGTGCATTGTTTTTTGAGTAAATTATGTAAAAATGTGCACATAGCATAGATGAACGAAACCCTACAATCAGCGGTCAGCATTCGCTGAAAATATTATTATTATTAAGTATTGATAAATTTAAAAATATTATTATGCTATTATTTCAAATTATAATTTGTGAATTATGGAATACTCAATACAGAAAATGGGTATGTACCAAATATACCATCTGGACGTACCGTGCTGGAATATCGTGTGGGTACTTAGGACTAACAGATCGAAGGGGATATCTACCGTGCTTGGGGATTATAGTCGTGATACCATACTATATAATACTATACCTTTTTTTTTCGCAGCCTATACCAACCAGATCGAAAAAAGACGAAACACAGTCACCCAACATATTAAAACTGTTTTATCCTTTCAACGAGTACCTACTCCAACTAATTAGTCTAGGCACAAAGTAAAATAAAATAACGCTGGCTTAGCTTTGTAGGCCTTTCAAAACTCAAGTACGTATGTTTGACCACTTTTATCGACGCAAACCAATACCTGCCAAAATGGCTCAATTATCAAACAACATTTTCAATAAGTACTTATACGAAAGTAGGTTTTTGGATAACATATTCTAAAAAGATCTGCGGTAACGGAAAAGTAAGTACTTTTTATACAATTGCGGACTTCAACTTTGCTAAAGAGAGAATATAAAAATACCATTAAATCTAAAACATATGGTAAAGCCAAAAGAACGAGATTGCTGGAAAGTGGCAAACTTTGATGTCACCAAGATATTTTATTGTGAAAGTTTGACTTGTTACGCGGTGCAGCCTACTCCGCAAACTTCTCTTTGAATTTTGGGATCTGTAATAATGGTACTTTTTGAATACCTAACTGAGTTTCGCCAACAAACGTGATATTTTCTCTTCAATATTCGTTAGTAAGCGAGTTACACTAACAAAGATGTTTTTAAAATTTAAACATAATAAACCAACTCTTATTAAAAAAATCACAGAGCAAACAAAGCAATTATTGAAAACGGTTGTACATTTTGGGTGGATTTTGTGATGGCTTCAAGTGTTGCACGACCCAACTAATGGTTCCCGAGTTGTCGAACGTAAAACAAAAAATAACAGTTTGATATTTTACTTTTATGCCTTTGCCTGATTGGCAAAGGCAAAAAACTTCTTAAAGGCGAACTCTTTTTTGACAGATCCGCTAAACACTGGTCATTTTCAAATTTAGCCCAAAACGATCGACATTAGCCGGATTTCTAGCAAATGTGACAAACGCGGAAACGGAATCTAAGGCCCGCTTACATAACAATCTAATTTAATTTTGTTTAGCTAATCACGTTTACCAAGTAAAACATGTTTAGCGTAAACGTACTTAATTTTTCTGTGTAAGATGTTAAACGTAATTAGCTTCCTAAATGCATTTTATATATATATATATTATATACACTTAATGTATATTCTATAAACATTTAGTAATCCTTGTGCAAGCGGGCCTTAGCTTTAGTCAAAACCTAAAGCCCACACGTAACAGAAACAAGTAGATAAATAAAAAAAAGTGTCACTTGTTCTCTGCCGTTTGCCTTTTCCTTTTAAGTTATCGCCTTCAAGGAAGAGTATCCCTGATCATTAAGTGCGCTTGTTAGATGGCATTTTCGGGAATTTTCTCAGAACTCCCTCGGTCCTTTACGAACATATTATATGGGTGCTTAAACATTACTACGGCTACGCTACATCGCTCTCTGTTTCATTATGTTACTTTTGTTTTGGTGTCTTATTTTGGAATGGCTTTATTGGGAGTTGTATTGTACTTACGTGGTTTTACGAAATATTTTATTTATTTATTATGTGAGTAACAAAACGCGCGCGTCTTTGTCCGCGTTAACATACAAATTCCCGCAGTAGGTACCCGTTTCGAGGTTAAATTTAGGTATTTTTTTCCTTAGAACACTCTACGCACCAAGATGAATACACTCTAAAAATTTCAAATCTCTACGACAAGTCGTTTAGTTTTTGGACAAAGATTCTTATATTAGTATAGATTGATATGGAAAACTGGGATGGGACAGATAAAGCAGACTCGTCATTTATTTGATAGATCTGTTGTTATTGCACTTATTTGCTAACCTTAGTACACTTTTATATTCAGGTTATAAAAATAACTGAATGCTCAAAACTGAATCCACAATTACGGAAAACGATGCCTGCCGGCAATCACGGTAAATCAAAACATGCAATCAAATAAATGAAATTCTACAAATTGCTCACAAACAACGGCACATAGGTAATGTAAATAAGATATTTTACTCTAGAGGCAAGTGCCAATTAATATAAGTTTATATCAATTTGGTATAGTATCGGCTACTATTGTAACGTATAATGCAAATGCAAAAGAAACAAAGTAATAATAATAATAATGCTGGACAATCCACACAGCATCATCTAGCCCCAAGCTAAGCAGAGCTTGTGTTATGGGTACTAGATGACTGATATACTTAATACAATACTATATTACATACATAGATATTTTTTATTATACATAACAAATACCCAGAACACCCGGAATAAATATTTGCAGATCGTACAAACATTTATCCCGAGGCGGGAATCGAACCCGCAACCTCTGTGTCGCAGGCGGACATTCGCCCTCCTCGCCACATCGGTCGTCAAAGTATGATCATAATACGTAAAATAACGCATAAAGATAGAATCGTAAAATGCCAGACATTGAGTTTTACGTAAAATTATAGAAGTAAAATTTTAAAATGACATCTAAGTTAAATGTAAATAAGACTTAATTTAACTTTAATGACATCAAACCTAGATCGAAACGTGAATTTGATTACGTTTAATTCCGTAAAGTACTTAGCAAACAATCTTCCAGAGCGATCTAATATACAAACAATCATTACAGAAACTGCTAAGTTCATGCAAATTGGTAATCACGTGGCGAGAAAGCTGTTAACTCAGCACCGGAGCATCATTACGAGAATTGTAAACAAATCCCTGAACAAAGTTTTCGATAAATGAAATGAAGGGAGACCGCAATCTCCTCAAGAGGTACGTAATTGAAATTGAGTTAAATAATTCGTGATTGCGACCTGTATAATGCCATTATGATATAGCTATAAACACTACAAATATAAACCAAAAACATTTTACTGATTTAACTTTATTTATTTATCAAAAAGAAGGGTTATTACAATGTTGGTTAGTATAGAACATCGAGAAACCTAACAAGGTTTGTGTGGATGTTAACACTGACTCGAGCTGTTTCGTCATCTGATACAAACTGAAACCTATAGTGGTTAGATTCCCTATTTGCTGTTTTACTATTCTCATTATGTTTGATGCCTCATATAATACCAGTAGCTACTCGTCAAAATTAATCACTAAGGTCTGGCAACCAACCAAAACAGCAGTGCAAGCTACGCCGTAGCTGTAGCAATGAGTCGCTACGACCATCAAACGAATGATATTTTACGTAGCGCTCCTTTTGTTATCCAACTATGAGAACCATTCTCTCCGATCTGCGTTTTGCATTCCTCTTTTTCGACTAACGAATCGAATGTTTCAGCTATATTTCAATGTCTATTTCGATTTTTGGCGTAAATTACGACCGTCCGACTACGAGTCTGATGTATGTAGCAATTACTTTGACTGTAAAGAACCGTGGTAGAAATCTATTTCACTGGCTAAATTGGAACAAAAATGGATTTTTCAGTCAGTTGAAACTGCTAAAATGTTCTTGTTGTGATAGATCAAAAGTGTACAGGCAAAAACAAAAAGAGTAAATAAATAAATATTACGGTAATCCACGGTAAAAGGAAACCAGTAAACAAAACGTAGATCAAGGTTGTTCCGAATGCCAGTTCCAAAACGGTACTCTTCGTTTTACCACGCTAGCTCGACGAATTCACAATATGAATGTCAATTATTAATTAAAACGCAAACAATTATCCTACCCCTTAATTTGAAGACCACGCGGCGGCAGTCTCAAATTATTGCGCTAAATACGAAGCCCAATTTATCTTAAATCTCGTCAGGATCGGGGAAATTTAAATTAAAATGTAAATGTTGTTGGGAGGGCGCCCTCTCTAATTGCGACCTACGTCCGCCCGTTGTCAGAGTTGTCCTATTTGTGGTTAATGCAGGACTCGCGTCGATTGCGATTTATTCATGCGATTTAGTTTTACGTGATCACGACTCCAACGCGACGTCCTGACCCTGTTTGACATGCACTAATCTAATCCTATTTTCGGGCTGTTGACATAACATTATACATCCAAAGGTCCTAAGTCTAAACTTATTATCATAGGGTTGGTTCACTGTATTCAGAATAACAGTAATTTATTTTATAACAGGGTTTACTTGGTTTTATGAGAAAATTACGTGTCAAGTTTGGAACAGCTGTAAAATATTGAACGTGCTTATTAGCTTTAATAAAGTTTACGTATTGTTTCTGTCTGCGCCTTGTTTTAAGAAATTATATTTGCAGGCATAATATATTTCAATAAACCTACTTTATTAGTAAAAATTGAGCATCATTAAAATTGGCTGTGTTGCTGTGTTTCGGCATGAAACTTAGAATTAATTGCAATGCAATTATTCTAAGGTGTGAGCAGTGGGTAGGTATCGGTAAAATTACAAGTACATCTAGCACAATACATGTAAGTCTCTGATTAATGGAAAGAACAGTGTATCGTACAAAACGTTTCTAGCATGCGTGATCTGTGATGTAATGCTTAAAGATGATGGTTACCACTTAGCGTCAAGTGGGTTATTTGCTTGTTCCCATTTCTTAAGAAGAAGACTAAATCTAGTTGAATAGCGGGTTCTCAATCTGTACGTTTATTTACCTGTGAGTTGCCTTGTCATAAGGTTTTCTAAAATATATTTTCCATTAATCGTCAGGGTGGCAAATCTTTACGGCTCATGAATCTTCAGTCATCCATGTATCCAGTGACGGTTTACTTGCTTCTTGGAGAAACCTTACTTGCACAATGTTATCTGAGTTATCCTGGGTACCTACATATATAGTGTTGAGATAATTGAATTTGAAATATACTCGCTTCTACTGTTGTCAACCATGCCAGACCGTCGGAGCCATTCCAATTAGCCAAAAACAAGTTTAACAACGTCATTCTTCAGGATTAAAGCAAAGTTTTTGCTACAGTCATTTTAAACTAGCCGGGTACTGGGTAGCGCAAGAAATTGCAGGTTCGCTAATTAAGAGCTACTCGAGATAGTTTCTGCAGCTGAAAATAATACAGCAGGTTAACTTTCTAGGCGCAAAACGGAATCTGACAGACCACGTCACTAGCATGCAGAACCTTAGTTCTTAGTGCAAAACGTATTTCCTATGAGCTTACGTTCCACACAGACCACGTAGTGCGTGTCAATCTACTTACTACTACTTGTCGTCAAGTAGAACTATATCATGGAAATCGTTTTCCTTCATCTCTGGAAGCAACATTGATTTTTCATTTAAAATGTTTTTTACTAGTGTTATTTTAGGTTTTGATGTGTTATTTCGGTGTCATTTTTACCATTTATTACCTGTGACTTAACGGCAATTCGGCTCGTTGCAATATCTGATACAGTTACTGAAAGTTAAAACTCGACGTCTCAACTCCGAGGCAAATCAATCTAATTGCAAGAACTTCTAAAACACCTATATTATATTCCTAATGAACGTGACCTACGGAGTCGATGTTATGTTTTAGGTGATGGTTACCACTGAACATTAGGTGGGTCATCTGCTTGTTCCAATAGCAAGGCGTATAAATAAAACCAGCCAAGTGCGAGTCGGACTCACGCACGAAGGGTTCCGTACCCATTATCTGCAGTAAAAACGGCAAATAATCATTTGTTGTATGAGAGCCCCCTTAAATATTTATTTTGTTCTGTATTTTAGTATTTGTTGTTATAGCGGCAACAGAAATACATCATCTGTGGAAATTTCAACCCTCTAACTATCACGGTTCATGAGATTATACGGTGATACAGCCTGGTGACAGACGGACAGACAGACAGACAGACAGCGGAGTCTTAGTAATAGGAACCCTAATACTAAGACTCCGTTGTCTGTCTGTCTTTCGTTTTACCCTTTGGATACGGAACCCTAAAAAAGATGTGATTAGATAGCTGAGCGGATTTGTGGCTCACATTGTAGTTTGGCAGGTATTCTTTTTTTCTAAATATTTTATATCTAGAAAACCGTAAAACATTATTATGAAGGTGAAATCTACTTTTAAGAACAACAACAAACAGTTGCGCCTCTTTTGTTTAAAAACAGTATCCACTATAAGTTTATTCTGCTTTGCTTACGTCTGTATCTTGTACTATTTTAAAGCACATGTTCTGATTATTGCCCCGTGCCGTTCCTATATATATCCTAGCTATATTTACTAAATGAGACCTTTAATGTTTTAGAGCCTCAAACCGACCGTCAAATTTTATTTGCTACCTTAAAAATAAAATGGTTGAAATAGTTTTTAACTACTTCTAACAAACTAATGTAACGTAGATCTCAACTTACTTAGTTTAGTCATTCCAAACTTCATGAAGACAAAATCCATTTACACAGGAAATGTTCATCAACTTTTCCGGTCGCACTATACCAACTACAATCTTATTTTGTCTCCCGTTAGTGTCACGTTTTATTTGCTTTACCCATTTATCGCACCCGCGTTATGCTCATCGAACTAGATAAGCGGGGTTGACGTGAGTTCGATTGTTCGTTCGTAAGCATGAAAAGGCTGAAAGACTGAAACACGTCCGTCCCCACCGCCGCGCGTTTCAACACTGCCAGCTTTTCCCGAAAGCAACACATGATCCGAAACAGCCCCGGCGGAACTCGGTCGAGAGTGCAAAACCTTCGCACAGTGACACGAGGGTGAACATAATAGCAGTTCGTTAGCATAAACTCTGCCCTTAGGCATTTTCCTGGCTTAAGTAAAATATTTGCCTTATTAAATGATTTAAACCGCAACCTTTTCAGTTTTGACTGCTTGTGCCGAATCAGGTATTGTTTTGGGCTGAACGGATTAAAACGATAAACCTTTGTTTTTGTGTCCTTACTTGGTGGAAATTACTGAAAAGATTTTTACCTCTCATGCATACAAAGACTTTTTCAAACGAACAGTTTAACAGGCTTTTCAAAGTTGCTACTAGGCAGAATACCGTAACTACACTGTCGACTAATTTCTTCTAACAAAACAAATTCGCATCGTCTCAGACTAAAACTTCCTTTTATCACCTTTAAATACTGCAATGTAACACGTAGACAAACAGACAGACATATTTTAAAGTTCAAAAGGTATTCAAATCACGGTTGGTGCCGTGGCGTGGCTAAGTAAATTGTGTACGTGTTTGGCCCTCTGCCGAATAGGTCGTCGCAGACCGCACCTCGCCACAACGTTACTTGCTGCTGTGCTTACGATAACCAATAATTGATAATAGTCACCACACGTAAAAGCAGTACGTGTATTGTGATAAAATGTGAAATGTACCTTTTGTTTGTTGAGCGGTTACCGCTACTTACAATCGCATCATTCTGAGGTCGTGCTATATGGCTCACTAAAACTAGATTGCCGTGGTCCCAGCTTAGAATAGAAGCGTAACGCTTCAAGCGTTCCATTACCTTTCATGGATGTCGTAAGAGTAGACTAAGGGAACACATCAGGGGGTGGTCAGCAACATCTGTGTACCTATACTAAACACTGACACAGCGTTCACTCATCAGCCTGTCAAGCGGTGAGTATTTTGTATAATGTTTGCTTTCTGCTTGGGTGTTATATAGCTCTTACTTCTACTACTACTACTGTCTGACATAATTTGAAATTTTACTTTATGAAGTTTTTACTATTTAATTAGTAAGGGGCTTGTCTGGGGAAGTACTACCGCTATGCCTATTTTCGCCTCAAAGCAGCTTGCTGTGTTCTGATTCTAAAGGTATTGGTGCCGGTAAAGTTATAGGCACATGAGGCTCAACACTTGCATGCCTCAGATTAATGAACGCAGAGCAGTATTCGTAGGGCATGGTTCTAATAAACTTAACCTGCGAGGCAATGAGTTGTTATTTTTTATGGTAACCACTTCACATCAGGTGGGCCATCTGCTTATTTAACAGTCAGGACAAAGATTCTTATAATTGGTATAAATAAGTATTCTATCAGTCATCTGGATCCCATAGTGCCAGAATTACTTAACTTGGGTCTGGATGGTGCTGGGTGAAATGTCTACAAATATTTATTTACTAAAGTCGCGAGGCTATTTATTTTATCTTTCTATTACTTTCTGCGTCCCTCCAGTATTTCATTTGCACACAATTTATTTGGCGAAATATTAATAAAATTTCTGTTCAGCACAAATTCTGGCACAGTTTAAAGATAACCACGAAAGTTTAACCGATCTATCTCATGATGTATGAAGATAGAACGTTCGTAAGTTACGAGATGAATATCGCAAAAGTTCTGGTAACTTTATCGCAGGAATAAGTACCGTGCCGCTAACGAGCATACTTTACGTTTTGTCATCAGGTTAGTGCACGATGTTGTAGTGCACTTTAGAGCAAACTTGAAACATGATTATTATACTGTTTATCTTAGTTACGTTGGTAATAAGTTTTATTTTGCTTCATGAAATTGATTATCTGGCACCCAGCCTTCGAAAGCACGAAGGATGATAAAGATATAAAACTAGATGTATATAAAAAAAGTCCATAGCTGTGTAACGAAAAAATAAGTCGGATGCTTAGATCAAGGTCGGATGAACCTTTAAGATATTTGCAAGTGAGGCTTGTTTGTATTGTTTTCTTGCAAAAATGTAATTGATAAGCATTCTTCTTCTTTCTTTTAAATAGCAGTCATTCTCGAAACTGATTTGCAATAAAGTTGTCGTATAAGGTGTATAAATAAAAAGTTATTTGTGAGCAAAAAAAGCAATGTATAGATGAGAAATGTAGCAATGGACTTGAAGAAAAAGATGACGTTCTTCTTGAAACCTATGGGAAACATTTTCGTTAAATAAGGATGCTACTTTCATCTCAACTTACACTTGTACACTTGTTGTGTTACACTTTGAAAAAGATAAAATAAAATACCACCAAAATCGAACCTTGAAAAACCTGATGACAGAAATGACAGAAAATAAATCCCGGTGAGCAATATTTTTTTTTTTTTTTGTGGCATCTGTCCGTCTTGCGGACAATTTTGCCAATGTCAAGTAGGTTGAATAAATTCTTTTTAGTCAAGTCGAGTCGGTAAAAAAAGTAAAGTCAGCCGTCATCGGTTTTGAAAAAAACCGATGATGATTTTTGACAAAAAGTTTTAGCACAACTCCAACTCATGGTCACTTGACACGATGAATGAATGAACGATCACATCCAAAATCATCGACAATAAACCTAAAATATTTACTTTCTAATTCTATGTAAAATATGCAAAACGCGTGTCATTCCTCTTGCAGATATAAAAGAGGAAATCCAATTCGGTAGTATAAAAAGTCATTAGCAAGACGGAATAGGGTGCTCGAGCGAGGTTATTAACAAAGACAATAACGGTCGAGATGAAAATAAAGTTTTTAGGTTTGCCGCGATGGCCGGGTTTATTTCGAAAGAGCGTCGACAACGGACGACGTTTTTCTTCTTTATAGCGAGACGTTTCATCAAGATAATTTTCCTTTCAAGACGCTCTCGATGTCTTCAGTTCAGTGGACGCTATCAATTCTCGACGAGAAATCACCGTGTCGTTGGGTCGTAGGTACTAAAAGTTTAAATAGCTCATGCTATTGATGAGAATAAGAATAGAGAGAAGAACGGAGTCTTTATATCCGCTCTACTCATAATAAAAAAATTCACGTACATGT
The DNA here is from genome assembly GCA_947095575.1 of Electrophaes corylata. Classification (NCBI taxonomy): domain Eukaryota; kingdom Metazoa; phylum Arthropoda; class Insecta; order Lepidoptera; family Geometridae; genus Electrophaes; species Electrophaes corylata. The sequence goes on along the minus strand of OX352711.1, from coordinate 6,261,114 downwards.
CTAATTCTCAGAAGCTGAAATGTATACACTATATATCAATAATGATTAGCCTCACAGCTCAGATGCTGCCTTCTGCGCTGTAGATTCTAAGCTCGGTGGGTAAACAAAAATTTATGTGATGAACATAGATTTGTTTCTTTTTTTTATATTAGCCAACATGAACCCCACATGAATGGGATAAGGGGAGAGAAATTATGATGACCTTTAAACAATGTAGTCCAATAAAATAACAATCCAGCCACAATATCGGCTAACGAGTAATTTACGTTGAGTTAAAAATTTTAGTGCAAACTATTTTTCTAAGAATGTGTCCGTTTCTTATTGCCTCTATTTAAGGCGAAGTTATTTTTATTTTGTGCTCTAATACGTAGCACTTGTTTGCACTTACACTACATTAACTCAAAAGGTTTTTTTACATTTAAGTGAGAGTGATTTCGAAACTAAAAGTATAAAAGTATTGTGGTTCCTTTACATAGTACAAGCTTTTCTTAGATTAGGGTTAGAAGACGTTGATTTAAAAGTGTCTAATTGAATGAAAGGGGTGTCGAGAGAGCACTCTGAGTAATAAACAATGAAAACTTTAGACAAGTTTGAATGTATTGTGGGTGCGATTTTGTCAACAGGAAAATGGCGGACCTAACTGTCGCTTTTGGATATTTATGGTCACAATGCTGCATCTTTTTATCATATTACTGGACTAAGTAAGTGCTTGGGTGTAAATCTAATACTCATTCTGATTTAAAATACTTTAGTAATTAGGCCTGGTGACTGAGCACTGATGGTGTTGTAGGAGAAACCCTGCCTTCTAATCCTCAGTAGGTATGTGTGCATCAATGGTTTTTTCTATTCGAATAAATTGTAAGGAAAACACCGTGAAAAAACTAGTTAGTATTCTAGCAATGGCAATGGCAGCGTATGGGACACATATTACTGTGAATATGGGTGTGTGCTAAATGTAATATTTAGGCATACCTCTGACTACCGCCCTCAGTCATCCTCAAAGCTGTTGATTTTGTTTAAAGTTTTACGTATTTTTGCGATTTTTTAATCAAAATAATTTATTTTTATTTTTCTCAACCCAACAGGAACTATAAAAATAGGTAGTTAATAAGTACAAAAAAGTCGTATAGAAAAAGGTTGTTAGTTGCATAGTAATATTACACGCCAAAAATATAATTATGATCCGTTGGCACAAAATTAAATTCAAAAAAGCAGTTGCATCTGATCAATGATCTGATGGGAACTTTTTGTTTGATCAGATGGAACCACAATCTGATCATATGATCAGATGGGAATAACCCCCTCAAAGTATCTGTTTGGTAGATCCAAAGATATTTGAGGGGATATCTACTTTACCGGGATGTCGTGAGAATATCTGTGTTCTATTTTAGACTGCATAAATTTTAAATTCGTATTTTCTGAACTTAGAAAATTGGCCATAAAGTAGGACAAGCGTTAGCATTCAACAAAGCAACGTTCGAAAACAATAACACGCTCCAGTACACACTGATAAACCTGCCGGTGCGGTCCGCTTCACAAATACATACGAAGCTGGAGACAAGCCACTATCTGAATTTCATAGCTTACCCAAATTAACTACGGAATATAGATATCTTCTAAACTGATATCTACGCATATATACTCATGTCTATTAGCGGAACCCGCGTGACTTCGTGCGCGTGAAATTATTTTCGTATGAAAATAATTTCACGCGCACTCAGGGCACTCATTAATTTCATCAATTCAGGGGTTGAAGTTTGTATAAACTTCAACCCCTGAATTAAATTTCGGGAATTACTTTCTTAGTACACCTCTGCGCACTATAATTATAATGCTAGACAATCCACACAGCATCATAGCAGAGCTTGTGTTATGAGTAGGTACTAGATGATATTTTCTTATACATAGAAAAGAAAAAAAAAAAATAATATGAAATATACTCACGACTGGTATTTTTGCAGGGTTGGTAAAGTATATTTGAGCAGGTGCCAAATGAAATGCTTCAATGTCTTTTGACTACCACCTGACATCCTTTATAGATAGTCGTAGAGCTTGAAATTATCTATCCTGATATATATTCATCTTATGGCGACCGTTGTGACGCGGAAGGCGAATGTCCGCCTGCGATGCAGAAGGTTGCGGGTTCGATTCCCGCCTTGAGATAAATGTTTGCGAATGATTGAAATCTGCAAATATTTATTCCAGGTGTTCCGGATATATGATTTTATGACCATAGTTCCATTTATAATAAGTTGTGATCAAATATTGGATCAAAATAGAATAGGTGCTGGGCAAGTCCACTTCATCTAAAAACCTGTCCTAGGCACCACAGCATCCCGTCAACATCGATACAATTCGCCTCTGACGCTTTACAAATCATCTACAATATAGATCATGATAGATTTAGTTAGCTATCCCCTTCTGAGTTATCGTAAAATAGCGAAAACGGTTTACACCGATTTAGCAGTGTTTTGTACAGGTTGCGGCGACGGCTAATTACGAGGTTCCTGGCGAAGATTTACAGTGCGGTTCTCTACAGTAGAAGTGATAGTGTAAAGCTAGCTTGCATTTTGTAATCATTTGCTCCAGGTGGTGTTTTCATTAGAGGTAGTTTACAGTTTTAAGCAATATAAAAAAGTTTTTCAATTTTATGGCTACCGTAATTAGTCTTCTATATTAATCTCTAGATAGTATACTTATGAATAAGGTTCTATTGCGGTGTAGGATTATCATGTATTTATTATGGATGTAACTAATCATGTATTATTACATGATTTAGGCTGTGCATTATCTATATTCGACGACCGATGGGACGCAGAGGTTGCGGGTTCGATTCCCGCCTTGGGATAAATGTTTGTACGATGTGCAAATATTTATTCCGGGTTTTCTGGGTATTTTCTATGCATAATAAAAAATATCTATGTAGGTATGTAATATAATATTGTAGTCATCTAGTACCCATAACACAAGCTCTGCTTAGCTTGGGGCTAAATGATGCTGTGTGGATCGTCCGGCATTATTTATTTACTATATTATTATTGTATGTCAGTCAGTTAGGATAAAGATTCTTATAATTGGCAAAGATAGAATAAGATGACGTCACATTTCTTATTCATCCTATAGTGAGAAATGAACAAGACGTATTAAATAAATATCAGTATTATTAATAAAACCGCAACCGAAGTTGGTTTTACGAAGAAACATAATAATATTTATTATTGTATCCCACAATAACATTTCTTATGAACTCATTCCCTACCTTAACTAATATTTGATGCGTGTGATTTGTCAATAAAATAGTCTAATATGTTTCCTGAAGTGATCTTGAGTACTCTGACACAACAAACAACGTAAGATGAGTTATGATGGATACATTCATCCCACATAGGCGATGTATTATTCATATGAGCGTAATAAATCATATTTGTACACCCACGTGAAATCGCGATGATTCCTTTTTCTAAATCCAAAGTCCATTATACAAAATTCAAGAGAGAAGGCTGTCTGAGTCCTTTGCGAAGGTGTGAACTTCTAATACCTGCCACATAAATAAAATTGTTATAATAATGTTGTACCTTCCATTCGGGTGCAGAAAATAAGAATACTTAATATAAACCTAGCTTTAAATCGATTCAAGATTTCAATGATAATCTGGAATCGATTTCTGAAAAATGCTTTTTAACTTTGACTATTTTGTATCCAAACCTTACAGCTTTCTATAAACAATTAGGTACTTGTATAATAGCGGGATAGCGAGTTGAATTCAGAGTGAATAAACCTTTTGTAAAGAAAACAAATTGTTGTGCCAGACAACATAAATTAAGCCCAAGTAGATGCTTGACTCATTCTCCCACTCATGTTTATTTTATGTCTACGAAAACAAAACACGTTTTTAAAATATAGAGAACATTTTTTATTCGGTTTGTATTCATTTATGTTAATGCACAAATAAGCTATGTAAATTATTACTAAGCAATATGGCTATGCGACTTTCCACCAACCTGAGGCAGCCTCATGTACCTATAATTTTACTGACACCCACACTGGCACCCGCCAAACTGGAACTCAGCTGCTTGGTGGCAGAAATAGGCTTTATTACTTGCTCTACCAACTAATGCTTATCTTGTTAGACCTACTACTTGTTCTGAATTACAATAAAATTCTATCGCATGGTGCATGAAATAACGTAGATGACATTTATGGATATTTATTTCAGTTTGTCGAAGTTTAAAATGTTTGCCGCAAGATTAACACGAAGCTGCAAAGTACTCACAGAAAAGAACGTGCGAACACAAAAGTTTGTCGTGAATCGCGAGAGGGGAAACAATAAAATTCACGGATGGCTGGCACACTCGTAACGGGGAAGCGGTCTTCGATAGCACCGATAAATTTTGGCGGTAAGCCGACCGATCTCAGATACTTCCGATGTGCACTTTGTGCTTGAACTACACTTGAACTATGCTTTCGTTATTGCTTACTCGAATTTTCAGACAAACTCTTAAAACTAGCAAAAACCACACAATGGTCACTTTTACGCAATAAAATAAAACAGTCTCACGTAAGACTATACTACTTCAGGTCGGTATTATTTTTTCACCTCGAATCTTTTGTTACCAAGTATAATTTACAACATGAACGCAATAAATATATTTGATTTGATTTGATTTGATTTTAATAATAAAATTTATACCTACCCACTCACTAATTTCAATTCAATGTTTTAGTGAAAACTGAGTATAATAAAAAACTAGTCCACAGCAAATGCACGAGGGTGCGGAAATAGTCATCATATACCTAGCATCTATAAGGAACCTATTTCTTTTTGGGCGTATTTTTTTCATATAATTATGACAAGTGGCTCTTATCAACGTCTGCCACAGCTCTTGTTGGTAACATTACCGGACTAATTTAGTAATAAAAAAATATTGGTGGCCATTTTGATATTGTCACATGTCTAATGATATTTTAATAATTGTAATATGTATTCTAAGTATATATTTACAAAAAAGTATAGGTATAAGTATTCTATTAGCTACCTGATTCCCATAGTACAAGCTTTGCTTAGTTTGGGGCCAGTGGCGTTCTGTGAAGTTTATCATTATTTACTTTTTTTTTGCATGCTAGACTATAGTAATGTGCGGACCATTATTTAGTGATAAGAACTTATTTCCACCACATTATAGCAAATTGATAAATGAAATATCGTGCATCATGCTTTTCCTTTTAGTTGTAGTCGTTCTCAACAAGCATGCTCACATGTGGATTGATGCTAGTTTTTTTTTCTAATGGTAAACTCAATTTAGTAGGTATTACTATTTATTTGATGGCTAGTTCTCCCTCCCTTACAACAATGCATACGGTCGTGGTTTTATTTTGCGCCACCACGAACATTTTAGCCGAAGGCCTGAACTGAACTAGTCACGACTGAAAACAATGAGTGAATTAATGGCTGCCGCGGGATTCCGGAATGCATAACTAAATACACCCCGTGTGTACGTAGGTATGCAGATTTATTTATGTTTGCTGACAATTGATACTAATATATAGTACATCCCTGTACATCCCATTATGCATTATGCCCAATACGTTCATCATACTAAGATGTAACCGTGTTATATCCCGTAAGCCTGAGATGCTAAGGGTAGGCACCCATACCCTTCGAATTGGAACACAAACTAGCATCACTGCTTATCGACAGAAATAAGTATAATAATAATAATAATGCTGGACAATCCACACAGCCTCATCTAGCCCCAAGCTAAGCAGAGCTTGTGCTTGGGTACTAGATGACTGATATACTTGAATACAATACATTACTTAGGTAGGTACATAGATTATTTTTATTGTAAATAGAAAATACCCAGAACATCCGGAATAAAAGATTTGCAGATCGTATAGACATTTATCCCAAGGCGGAAATCGAACCCGCAACCTCCTGCGTCGCAGACGGCCATTTGCCTACCGCGCCACATCGGTCGTCAAAGAATGGTTTCTTCACAAAGAGCTCTACTACTACGAGCACTTACTACTACAGCTTGTATAAATATAGGTATAATTCGTGTTCATTAAAAATACAACAATGCCCATATTTATAAGCAAACCGAACAATGCGGGAAGCCAAGTCCCACCAGTAATGTTTTTCAATTCCTCTTCCATTTCCCGAAACCGAATTCCCATTAACCATTGCAACATTTTCTTTTCAAGTTAATTGTTTTGCCAGTGACAGTTTACAATTTATTCCAGCCAGCTCTTAGTTTTTACGTCGTCTACCATTTATGTACATAAACGCGCAGTAAATGAACTCAAGGAAAACAGCAGTTTGTTTGGTATCCCTGACCCAAGATTATTCAAAACGCGTTTGTGAGTACCTACCTGCTACAGTTTTACCAGCGGCTCCGATCGCACATTTTTTTGCGATAGTGTTAAAACTGAAGTTAGGACACTGCATATAACATAGTGTGTATGGATATCACAGAAACGTTATATACGTGACTGATGAAATGTGTTTTTAAGGCTGTAATTCAATAAATTACTATAGCAATCATAAACATTATTTCCGATTGATTGAACCCGCCATGTCTTTCTAGTTGCTTACAAGGCCCCCAGATTGGCCTAGATCTCCATAAGTAGGTAGGTATATTTTGTTAAGTTTTGTACACAGCACACTTTGTGTGCTGTGACGGCCGATGTGGCGCGGTGGGCGAATGTCCGCCTGCGACGCAGAGGTTGCGGGTTCGATTCCCGCCTTGGGATAAATGTTTGTACGATCTGCAAATATTTATTCCGGGTGTTCTGGGTATTTTCTATGTATAATAAAAAATATCTATGTATGTAATATAATATTGTATCAAGTATATCAGTTATCTAGTACCCATAACACAAGCTCTGCTTAGCTTGGGGCTAGATGATGCTGTGTGGATCGTCCGGCATTATTTATTTATTTATTTATTTATTTGTAAGAAGAACCGCGCGGCGGTGGTGCGTCTTGGGAGAGACCAACTCGTACGTTCAGCAATGTCATGTAACGTAATACACGTTGATGATGAAGTACACAGGTATGTATAACACCCTCACAAAAATATTTTATCAGAAAAGCGCAAGTAAACAAAATACAAAAGTGTGCCGTCATCGCCAGTAAATTGCGGCGAGAAACCCGTACAAATATCCTAAGCGAAAATGGGTTGCTTTCCAATTGACAACAAATGATTAATGCCTTCCGAAACTTCGCGTAAATCACAAGGATGTTGTGGTATCAAATCAGAAGATATAAAATGTATTTATGTGATTTATGAAGGTACAGAACGGAGCTAAACGGTGTTTCAATACAGACACCATTTACTTTCTTTCTTTTCCATTACAAATTTTCCTATTTTAGAGTAGAATAACCCATAGCATAAAACATGGATATTCAATATACTGGCACACTGGTATACTGGCACTCCGCAAATATAAAAGAGAACTGTGTCCAGCAGTAGACTTATTCAGACTGATCATAACTCATCTAAGGTAAATGGGTAAACGCAGGATGTCGGTGCTATGTTCCTACTCCAGAAGATGCTGTTATCCTATGCTATCGGTGTATTTCCTGGTGCGTTCTATTATTGTTACTTAGATCTTACCGTTTTATGAACTGCTTTACAAAATAATTAAGATAATTCGAATGCTTACTAAATAAGAATAATATTTCTTACACATCCGTAGATGAGAAAATTGTGAACTTTTGTGGTGTCGATGTTTCGAAACGCTGATAAATAGGACATAGGAGCTCGAGCGGTCGTGTTATTGGATTGATCCGACCACAAAGGTTCAATTACGGTGGGATGGCACGAACTACAAGGTCAATCAGTGTCTATCGTCACTTACGCACCGCACGACCCAATCAGCTCAGCTGAGAGATTTCAAAACTGAAAGCCGCTGGTGTACTAGTGCCTGTACAAAGTAAATTTCTAGTGGTAGACTTTTTCGTTGCTATTAGTACTTGCTTAATTAATATGACTGTAAGTAATGAAAACTAAATTTATGACGTAAATTAAATTACTTCTAGTAATCTAATCTAACGAATAGTTCCAAGAGCCGTTAGTATTAATTATAAGATTTATTTATTACTTAATATTTGATTACGCCCTAACTTTTATTTGCGGCTTCGTTTCTCTCATCACGTAGTACTTGATAAAAAGCAAAACAATGCAAGACTATACCTACCTAAATCTATTCATAAATAAAATACTCAAAAAGGCATGTTTTGCAATAAGTATAAACTTTGAACGAAAAAAATAAAACTGCATTTGAAGCATGAATAGACAACCGATGCACACAATCATAAACTGAGATAAATCTCTTTATATTGTAGAGTGGCCTTACAAACAAAACGCTCTTTTGTGACCATCTCCCGGCACGCTCCATTGTCCATTGTTCGAGATGGAATTCATTCACTTGTGCGAAATGAAGACTATGCAATATTATGTCGATTTATCATACACCTTTTGTCTTTGTACAATTACTTGGTTGAGAAATGTGAAGGGTATTTAATAATACCAAATAAAAAAAAAAAAACATTTTCTACAAATATGTATTACCTACTATAAAAAAACTGTGGTGGTCGACATTTTTGAAATCTTGTTTATAAATACTTAAAAAAGGCAAAAGACGAAACCCATTTAAAAAAAACTGTTTGGGTGCACTATTGTTTGCACACGCATCACGAAAAACGACTGAATTCATATTGATGCGATTTGGAGAATTAGTTCGTTTATAGTCCAACTGAAAACTTAGTATGGGTTTCATTGACGAAATAGTTAGATTTTTCGGTTATAATGTTAAATATAAAAAGATATTGCTAAAGCAGAACTATAAGTTGTAAGTTGAATAAATAAATATCTATGAATTGTATAATTTATAATGATTAAAATTTTGGGCATAAACTTGTAACTTAATTAACTAAGTTTATGCTTACAGTTAACATTTTGTGTTTTGGTTACTTGGAATAGCATATAACTTATAAGCTACCTTCTCTTTATCCCTGAAAATATGGGATCTAGGGTGGGAAAACAAACGGCAACATAAAGTGTGCCTAAATCTATACTAATATTATAAAGAGGTAAAGTTTGTGAGTTTGTGACGTTGTAGGGGGTAATCTCTGGATCTACTGAACCGATTTTAAAAATTCTTAAAGAATAGAAAGTCACGTTATTTGTGAGTATCATATGCTATACATATACACCCGAAATATTAAAAGTAAACGAAGTGGGCACGGGTCAGCTAGTTATATATAAGTTCACTGTTACTATTTCATAAAATAAAATTTGACGTAGAACCATTAAGACACGTATTTTTGTAAGATAACCGACTGAAGGCACATTCCAGTGACCCATGTATTAAAAAATAATTTGTAATAATGTACATTGTGCAAATCATGCAAGTACATTGATGCATAACTTTATATAGTAAACCGTTGTACGTGACCAAACAACGGCAGGTAGGTTGTTAGAGTCCTAATGACCGGTTCCAACTTACAATATCGTACGAACGTCCGTTGGTAGAACTTATTTATATGCGTTGTTGATAGACCACTACCAGCAACGGACGTTCGTACGATACTGGCTAATGTGGAGAGTATCTGACAAGCAACGATTATAGTGATACTTGTGACGACCGATGTGGCGCGGTGGGCGAATGTCCACCTGCGACGCAGTAGGTTGCGGGTTCGATTCCCGCCTCGGGATAAATATTTGTACGATCTGCAAACATTTATGCCGGGTGTTCTGGGTATTTTCTATGTAAAATAAAAAATATCTATGCATGTAATGTATTGTATTAAGTATATCAGTCATCTAGTACCCATAACACAAGCTCTGCTTAGCTTGGGGCTAGATGATGCTGTGTGGATTGTCCAGCGTTATTATTATTATTACTTGTAAGATACGGAATACGGAACCGGACGCTTGTCAGATATTGGAACCGTGAATAAGTCTGACCCTGTGCTCTTTTCTAGAGCCACGGCGTTCGTACGTGTATGTCTGTCTGTATGACTGACTGCTCTTAAAGTCGTTCTTCTTTTAAGCATCACTACCTGCCATGCACACTTAGACCAATCTACACATTTATAGATATTATAGGTACATTGTGTATAATATTTATACAGAATATTTTGTAACTAATGAAAAAGTGAAGGTAACAAATAATAGGTTATTATTATTTGTTTAAAAAAATACCCATTTCTACTAAAAATGGTTAAAGCCTTTTCTTAAGTTAATAAAAATAAACCTTGACAAAAAATGAGATTTGACCCACATAAAATAATGTAATAGATGATTTTAATTAATCTATGATGACACGCGGCAACAAGGTCAGCCTGAGGTCAATTACTAATCAGCTCAAGAAACGCCAGCTCCGCCTAATGGCCAATTACGACAATTCAACTTGACCATTATAATTCTGTTGAACCCTTCTACTGCGCGATTATCACAAATCGTATGACGAAATAGCAGATGGAGGTTTTGTAAAACCCAAGAGCTAAGAAGAGCTGGTACTTTTTAGAACTAGGCATATTATGTCTTTAAAGATAGTTGATTATTTTAAGCTTATGTTCTTTTAGTCGTCAGTTATATATTTTGCTAGCGAAACGCCGCCCGTGACTTCAACTCCCGCTATATCCGTTTGGGGGTTGAATTTCGGGAAGTCATTTCTTACGAGTTGAAAATTTCAAGTCTCTGCTAAAAGTAGTTTGAGTTGTGCATTGTCTATTATGTCAGTCAGGCATTCAATCAGTCAGTCAGACTCAAAGAGACATAAAATAAAAACCAATAGTCAACGAAATCGTTAATGAAACTGTTTCATTCATAAACAAATACATACACACATATAAAACCTCCTCATCGGAATGAACCCTTTACGATGTCTTCCAAAAATAACCAAAGGGGTCATTGTACTTTAAATTCGTGGTATTTATTAATTGGCAATGATTATATCTCCTCGTCAGTCGACAACACGAGACATTCAGACAGAAGTTTTGACTCACCCCTAAAATACTATTGAATAATTTATGGGTTAAGCGATTTCACAGACCAACTTCCCAAATATGAAGAAAATTCTTGGGCCAAAATTGGTCTTACGTGCCAAACCGGCTAAACTTAGGTAGGTGCTTGCTGCTCGCTTTCGTTAAGAGCTTTGCGCTGTCGTGACTCGGTCATTACCGCTGGCCCACATTGCAGAGTACACTCTTACCCACGTTTAGTACCTGAGCGTTTTACCTCTGTATCCTCGCTTGTTCCTTTGTTGCTCCCTAAACAATACAATGGAAACGAGATTTACTATTTTCTACATGGTGTTGCGTTTAGATAAGAACAAAGGATTCCTAGCTCTTCAATTATTTTAATAAAAACCCAGTTATCCTAGTTTTACTTTGAATAAAAAAACACGATTATAAGTAGTTAGTTGATTTGGACATCTTTTCCAGATCTCTTGGATACACAAAACGAAGTATTTCCAAAGGGGTAATCAGCTGCACGTCCAAACATAACACCTAAAACATTATATGCTGTTTTCTTTCAATATGGGAATCAAAATTAGAATGGTCATGGTAGTAGCACCTATCTAAAACTAAAGAGTTCAGTTATGTTAGGGCTTACGGTGTCTTATGGAGACGTAGCTGTTATACCTGCTATCTATCCTAAACATCATTCAGCATATCTATCGGCACACCGAAGAACAGAACAGATAAACCAGTTACCTACCTACTCGTCGACAACCTGAAGCCAGCCGACTGTTTCCGCGTAGGTCCATCACGTCACGCGCCAGTCACCGGTGAAACCTCCGCGCGCACGACCGCTGCGCGCGCGCCTCGCACATGTTCCCTCGAAATTTAAATTTGAAATTTCTAAACGTGACTCAAAAGCTAGTGCTGTGCCCATTTGTGACGGGGGATCGATACCATCCCATATAGGCAATAGATCATAAAGTGAAGTGTTGTGAAAACATGTGAATTGTTTATTGTTTGTGCGATACTGGTATGGTCACGGCGGCGTTTACATTTTTATGGTAAGGAAATGTTGCTGTAACTTTATGGAATTGTTGCTTTGTTAAACAATAGCGTAGTTCTGTGTAATTAATGTTTGTATAGAATTCCGTAGGTTATAGTTTGTAAACAATAGTCTCCGCGGTGCTTGTAAATTAGAACCAACTCGGTTTGCAATCCAAGATCTACCAATGTTTACAACAACAATACAAAATGCAGAATATTGCATTGATTTTGTATACAATTATACTATCGTGGTTGGAATACCTACAGTATGTTAAATATAGGTATGTAGGTATGCACCTAGATCGCTTTTATATATTTAAAATGACACATGCAATCATGCACATTTTATTAGGAATCCTGGAGTTTCTTCGTGTCGAAATTATCCGAAGTTGACTGTTTATGAATATAAATGAGCACAAGTCTCATACTTAGCTGCCTACTGATTATTGGCATGTTCTCGATGCATATTAATGCAGACCGCATAACAACTCCTTGCCTTCTACTGTGGTTGCGACACTTCCTGGTTATACCGATATAACCTACCTTAGGTAGGTAGGTACCACAGTTTAATAATTATGCTGCACGAGAAACTAGGTAGGTACATGGGAAATGTTCTGTGCGTAACAAATCATAGTGATTAGAGGTGAACGTAAATGATACCACCTAAAACCAAGAAACCACAACAATCATATTTGTATCTATTGTAATGTATTTTGTCGCTGTTATATTCAATAACAGCGACAAATAGATCATGATAGAAATGATCATGCAGAAAAACAGTGATTAACTGAGTTAGGCAGTTCAGTATACTTATCCGATAGCCTAGCCAGATTTAGAAATAAATTTCAGCAAACGTTCTAAGGACCTATATAGTATATAGGTACCTATTAGGAGAAGTTCCTTGATGAAGTGTATACAAACAGACTTCTAGGGTATTAGGTTAATGCCAGTTGTCGCTGGTAGTCGTAAGAAGCCAGTGCGATTATTTTTTTGTATTTGAGGATAAAGAATCGTCTATATTTATGTTAATATCAACCAACATCAGCAGATACCTTACTTAGTCTTGTAAACCAAACAAGGACACATATGTTTCCTAGCGGTCATGACGGACTAGCCACATTTCGTTTACCTATATTATAAATTCCATCATCAATATTCATTATACTTATGTCGCGGCCTCGTGGATTTAATATTTACCTTTGACATCGTTAGTACCTACCAGTTTACGGTGTTTGAAAGAAAAACTAGTCTAATTTACATTTAAAAGTGGATTTTTATCATGCCCTATATAAAGTCCACGTACGAATATACCAAGCCGCGTAAAACTTTCGGCAGACAGGTACTGTTTCAAGATGTTCCAGGTCAAATACTTGATTCCATTAATCCAAACAAAGCGGATCAAAAACAATACATGTTGCGAAATCCTGTGCATCGTGCGGTGCAGGCCATTCTGCCGCAATCACAACACGATGCCAACACAAAGAAATTGGTAACTCACGAACAAGCCATGAACCATACTGAGGGTGGATGGCCCCGGGACATTCATTTATATAACGAAGACCACATTGAACGCTACTGTCGTCGTATCATGCATGACGAAAGCTACATTAACTCTGTCCTCAACTCTGCTCCTATTATGGAACACTACATCGACCAAAACAACGCCATCGAAATGTACGAAACCTACTTCAACTCCATGAGTATCCAGGAACCTGTAGAAAAATATAGCATTCGTATCGCTAATGTATTTCGAGATCCATTCCGAAGACCAGTTTCATGCGTTGTTTGGACAAGTGAGAAAAATTCTAAGTTAGCCGTCGCCTACAGCAACAGAACTATCATGTCTGAAACAGAGAGTGATATTATGAATAATTGTTTTCTTTGGGATATAAACATGCAAACTCAGCCAATACTCGAGTTTAAAACCAATAATTCTTGTTGGCAGTTAGTTTGCTCGCCTGTAGACCCTGACATTATTATCGTAGGCCTTCAGAACGGAACCGTAAGCGTATTGGATATTAGAGAAGGTGTGAAATGCACGCAAAGCAGCTCAATTTATAACTCACATAGAGGCCCTGTAACATCCTTACTTTACACTCACTCGCGAACAAATACAGAGTTCTTTACCGGCTCTCCAGATGGGCAATGCATGTGGTGGGACACTCGAAACCTTACTTCACCTATGGAAAGACTGCTAATGTCAGTCAAAATTCCTTCAGGAGAAACGCCGAATCTGGGTAATGCGGAGGGTGTTAGTCAATTGGAGTTTGATAATGGATTTCCTACAAAATTCCTTTGTGGAACAGAATCTGGACTAGTTATCAACGTGAACAGAATGGGAAGGTCACATTCGGAAAAGCTCATTTCATATTGGGATGCTCATGTAGGTCCAGTTAGGGCTGTACAAAGAAGCCCCTGTACGCTACGCATGTTTCTTACCTGCGGTGATAGTTCTGTTCGCATATGGAGTGAGGAAGTTCGTACTGCTCCAATAATAGTGACCAAACCTTATCGGTATGATGTGACTGATGCTGCTTGGGCACCTTTACGCTATTCCAGTTACATGTCTATTTGTGCTGGTGGCTATTTCTACTTTTGGGACCTCCTGCGAAAGTATAAAGAGCCAATAGCAACGATGCAGATCGCGAAAGATGAACTAACTAGATTGACTCCACATTCGGAAGGGCACTCAATCGCTATCGGAGATAGTCAAGGAGCTCTGCATCTTATCCAGCTATCAGACAATATGACAGACCCAGGGAGTCGGGACAAAGTGCTCACTTTTCAAACATACGAGCGTGAGACCCGACGCGAACATATTTTGGATAACCGCATGAAGGAGATACGATTGAAAATAAAAACCGAAGAAAAGGCTGCAGCTGAAGCAATTCCGGAAGAAATTCAAGAAGAAGAAGAACCGGAACTTGGTGCTGAGGAAGAATATTTTCGAATAGTAAATGAAGAGTTACGTCTCATGGAAAACATAACACCGAGCACTTCTATTATTTAAAAAAAATCTACAAAGATTTCGTTTTAGTTTTTTCTAATAAAATGTTTTCTCTGCTAATAAGGGCAATGTGTAACTACGAGAAGTGTATTGATTTTATTGATAGTGTCTAAGCTACAAAAGGCATCCCGGATGTTGTGCTCGGATAAGCCCGCATGACTTCCCTTGTTGCGGGGCCATGACCGCTGATTTATCCTACAAAACGACAGCACTAACGTGAGCCGCCGAAATTCAACTTTAGGCCTATTTTGTGAAGTATGTAAGAGGTAGGAAAGACGGTCTAGGCCTCGTTTAAATAGTGGCTTATATTACTTGCGACGACCGTGAGTATTGTGAATACAAAAGCGCGTCACCGACAACTTTCACCGCGGAGTACCTCCCTACCTACCTACTACTGAGATGTCGACGTCAGAAGAAAACACGCACATGGCATGGCAATGCCCTTACCGATTAGCATATTTCACTGTTGAACCCACCAAAGTAGATAGTTACTTAATTTTTGATATGCTGACAGTAATTCAATTGACATACCTACTCGTTCTTTCTTGCATTAACTTAGCTCACAATTTTATGAGAAACTAGGTACCTACTAAAGCTTGGCTACTACTAATGTTATTGATATTTAAAATTTCCTTTTGCCTAGTTAGGTGGATAAGAACTAGAAGAAATAATAATGTAAACATACCATCCAATAGGTACATTATTTATTTGAAGTTCATCAGGAATAGTCATATAAATTCATGGTGGCCTAGAAGTCTAGTTATCGTAGCACAGTAAGCTAGGGATTTTAATTCTTTAATAAGCCTGCCTGGTCATAGAGCGGATCGTCATTCGCTTCAAGAATATACCACATGCATGACGAGAAAGCGTACTACGTTTTGCAATTTGTATTAAAATTCCAACATACGACGACGACGTCAAAGGGACTCATTTAAGAATGTCGGTATAGGTAGGTACTTCGTTTTCCTCCTTACTGGATATTCTTAGGCCTGCCTGCACAACGATCACTAAATGTATTCAACGTGATTAATTAAATCAGATTGTTGTGCAAGCGGTTTTTAGCCTTAGAAAATAGAAAAAATAGTAATAACATCACGACTTTAATCCACAATCATGGTAGATATCCTCTCCGACTCTTAGTACCACTACCTACCTACTTGAGATTCTTCGAGGATGTCTAAGGGAGGTAGTAAGAGGTAGGTAAATCCAAATGATACATTTAGTACTTACACACATTTTGCAGTGTTTATTATTTCATACGTGACAGGTTGCAAGCTCATCGCCGCTGCTAGAATACTAACTAGTTTTCTCACGATATTTTCCTTTATCATTTGAGAGCACTGAGATTACGCACATACATTTATCGAATAGAAAATCCATTAGTGCACGACTGGATTTGAACTCAGGGCCTTAGAATCAGAAGGCAGGGTCACTCCCACCCACTAGACCACTGGACCACATAGTCTTATATAGATAAAAAAAAGCGAAATAAATAAGGTCAGTTCAAATTTAGAAAAAAGAAAAACAGAGCATCAAATAACATAATACAAGGACATAATATATTATGCAGTTATAAAACATAGTGGTGGTACCTTGATGAGGTGTTAAAGAAATGATAATAGATAAATAAACACACATCGATTTGACAAAACGCCATCCATCCCCAAACCAAGCAAAGTTGTGCATCCAAGTTGCTAATGGATTCGGATATTTTTTTAGTTTAAATTATATGATTAAAAAAACTATTTCATTTACATAATGTTAAATTGTATTCTATGTCTGTACGTGTACACAGAACAAACATCTATGTTCACTACAAAAATGTTTGTTCTCGGTGGGGATGAAACCCACAATATTATACAGCGCCGAAAGCAGAACTGTGATGGCTGTCCAAATAACCCATAATATGAAAAAAATATCTAGCTGACTGGCATATTAAAATCTGAATAGGTACCACAGGCCACTAACCAAGTTGCAGACATTAACCTACATAATCTGCGAACCAGTTGTGAATGCAACATTCCTCATAAATCGTCTTGTTTAGATTAATTACTTAAACTTGCACTCTTACCTAACTTTAGTAGATCAACACTGCTTATATTAGTCGTTCATTATTTTATTGTGACATCATCAATCTAAAAATAAAAGAAAAAACGAGTGCTTTAGACCACACGACTGAAGTAAATATACAAAACGTAACACCCTTAAAACCAGAACACAGCAAGCTGCTTGGCGGTAGAAAAAGGCATAGTGGTTGTACTTCCTTGGACGAGCCTTTCACTAAAAGCTCTACTACTAATAAGATAAAATAAGTGAAACCAAACTACTACTTGCCTTAGTAAGAATCTATATCTCAGTTAGCCCTTGACGTTCTTCTCAGTTAGACCTGTTCTATAGGTTAATGTAAATGTGACGCAGGAATGTAAACTTTATTAGACTTTAGAAACCAAGTAGTATTTATTACCTGCACGGATTACCTACAAACAAATTATACACAACAACAGACGTGCTATGCATTTGTAAACAATGCTGACTAGAAAAATGATGACATATAAATGAATAAAATTGTTCTCGGTGGGGATCGAACCCACATCCCATAGCGCTGAAGGCCAACAGAGCTCAGCTCCGTATACTCGATTGTCAAATAGCACGGGTTCTTAATCATCACCATCAGCATGAACAAATCATACCATATGCATACATTTACAGAAAGAAGTTGAGGGGGTTGAGACCTTGCTAACGTAAAGCTATTTTCATACATACTCCACTTTAGAAGCCAATAACCTCTTTAGTGTTTTTTTTTTATTTTAGGAATTTGTTTCTTAGTACACGAACCAAAACAAATTTATTCTGAAAGTTTAAAGTCCCTACGGCCAGTGGTGGCTGTGCGTTTTCTATATAATATCAGTCAGTAAGATAGGACAAAGATTCTTATAATTGGTATAGATATCGATATAGCACCAGTGTGGTCTAGTGGGAGTGACTCCGCCTTCCATTTTTAACGTCATGGGTTCGAATCCGCTCGTGCACCAATGGATTTTCCGTTCGAAAAATTTATGTTCGCAATACCGGTGCTCTCAAACGGTGAAGGAAAACATCGTGAGGAAGCTAGTTTGTATTGTAGCAACGGTGATGGGCTTGCAGCCTATCACGTATGGATTACTGCAAAATGTATGAGTATGTACCAAATGTACTATCTGGACGTACCTCTGATTACCCCCTTTAGATATCGTCGAAGAATCTTGAGCAGGTAGGTAGGTACTAGGTACTATAAAGATCAGAGGGGATATCTACCGTGCTTGGGGATTAAAGTCGTGATGCTATTTTTTTAATGTCGATATCGTGTGCATGCTTCAGTGTGATAGCATACATCTTATACCGTCGCCTATCTCTATCGCGTAAGTCATTTACAAAAGGATGTTGAAAAAGCATTAAAATTTAAATAAACAAACAATAGTCATTAATATTGATCACGTGGCGTGGGATTGATGGTCTTTGAATGCCAATACTAGACTTGCAAACCCGTTGGTAGTAGTACTGTTACCGAGACAGACTGACCCACTTCGGGTACAGAATAAATAAAAATAACTTCTTCAAGATCATCAGAAACTATAGTTAAGCCACAAAAGGAATTGGTTTTTTGGCAGTTTTTTTGCATGGTCAATGACTTCACTATCAAAGGTGAAGTTGACCGTTCGTCAATTTAATTCATGACTTGATACAATTACTACGTGGCTTTGCGATTCGATTGCTTGATTTATATACATTTTAGACTGATAAATAATATGAATAATAGATGATAAAAAAACTCTGCCTTTTGTATCTACGAGTAGTGTACAACAAATAGTTGTTTTTCCTTTCTGATTGTATTTACAAAACAAAAGTATATAAGTATTCTATCAGTCATCTAGTTCCCACATCACAAGCTATGCTTAGTTTGGGGCTAGGTGTTGTTGCGTGAATGTAAGAAACAAAACACGGTGTGCTTATTTCTAGGTTGCGCTGAGCTTATTAATAGGATAAGCAGCAACTGGCACCTGTTTTCATTTTGCCAAATTTGGTTCAGACTATACGTTTTGCAAGATTGCAAAAAATCAACGTAACGTAACAAATACAAAATATTTTTTCATAGGCATGCCTTCAAGGCTCTATACTTACTTAAAGCAAAATGTCTGTATAGACGTAGACCAAACATAGGTTAATGGTATTCGCTAAGTAAGTGTTTTTGGCTCCCGCACCTCGAGACGTCATTACTACAACAGTCATAACAAAGCATAATCATGAACTTATTATTCGAATGGTCGTTGCATAGTACATACATAATAGAGAAAGTGTTCATTATACAAAAGTACCTACCTCTTGTGGAAGCGTGGGCTAATCTACAGCGATAAAGCAGCGCACTTTATCGCATGTTTTCTCAACAAAATGTCAAGAACGTTTTGCTTAAGCCAACGAAGTAGGAACCTGGAAGATGATAAGGAATCAGTTAGGTACAACTGCATTAAAATATGTATATCGTATATGGGTAAGGTCACTCTCACCAACTCAAATCGCACGTGATGACATTGTAAATATAGCGGGTAGTATATTAGCTGAAAGAGGCTCGTTCTTGGATATGTATGAGAAGACCTAATTCAGGAGTGATTCTTTATCAGGGTAGTGATGGTAGTTTATGGATTACCCAATAAATCTCTAAAAACCTATTTTAGTAAGATGGAGCATGCATTCTTCAAGGTAGTTCAAGCGAGCTGACCTAATTGCAACATCCACGTCAGCGTTCGTTGTAAGAGGCGCTTCCTATTATTATCTGGTCGATGTTCTGCTTACACAAGGGTTTTAAACAGTAGTGAAATGTTATGAATTCATACGAGGTAGGTTACAACACCAACGTACTCCAATCAATGTTTTAAAAATTGTATGATGTCACTCCATTGCAGTGCCTATCTGCTACCACCTCCTACAGCAAATACAAACACAACAAAAGAACATCAAACGAATTCAAAGCTCGTTACATCAAACGAAAAACAATCAACTATTATTGTATTGGCAAAACACATGTAAAACGTACATACCAACTAAAATGCCGCAACGCCCAACACGAATAACACCATCTGCCTTTGTTTAATGTACGTGATAAACACAAGCAGTGAAGGTAGTAGTTGACACGTACTATGCAGCGGTGAGCGATAACTTACCTATACAACGATAGAATATAATACAAGGATTAGATTAACCCCTGTGGTAACAGGTTAATAAATACTTACCCAACTATTGTAACTCTAATACCCAGTAATTGAGTTTTACGCGTCTGTGTTGCGGTACTTGCATGAAGATTTAATGCATGGCAAACCAATTCTTTGACCAAGAAACTACTTGTAGAAACGGGAATGTTGCGCTTGAATGATTGAGTGGACTAGATGCCTATCAAAGTTCGGCATGCTGACACTTCTTGGCGCTGGCTTTCTCATTGTCTTTAGTGTCACCTTTAGTTATTGTCACGATGTGTTTGTTACCTTCCATAATTACCTACAGGCTTGCATTATCATTGCAAATGTGCTATGCTATAATTAATACTGACAGACATTTGACTTGACACATCGCCATCTAGCCTTAGATCATTTACTCTCTAGATAGACTCTACTCCTGCAACGGGTACCTAAAAAATAGGCCAAGTTAGGCAAACTTGTTTGCGTGTCACCCATACATCAACACGCGCTCACATTGTCTTACACTCATGCCACGTCATTATATTTGTCACTGTGTGCGTGCGTAACATTACCAGCTGACAATGTGTTTCCCAGTTTATGGGGTAAACAGATCAAATTTAGGTTCCGGTTTTTAAGTAAGATGTGACTGCGTTTTTTAGCACGAGACAGTTTCGGACATATAAAATTGGTCAAGTGCGAGTCGGGCATGAATAATTGACTATTTTTTTCATTTATAAAATGCAAATATGGTTCTTTCAACTACGCTTTGTGAATTATTAAATGTGTGCCCGGAAATTATTTTGCCAAAAAATGGTCAAGGGGAAATCGGGTTATGAATTTGATTTTCTTAGGTCTGTTTTTGTTACTAACAATCTTATGACTGTTTGTAAAATAAAATGTAAAGCAAATAAAAAGCAAAAATATATAAGTATTTTTTTATTGTACGACAAAACGCTTTGCATTCATCTCACCTGGTTTTAAAAAAAATTTAAAATACGGCTTTTCTGTATAATTTTCACCCATTTACTTTTTTGGATAGGATCACTTGGAATTCTGAAAAAAAATATAACATAGTTACTATAATTATGGTCAAGGTCAGTGCTAATATATATACTTAGGCCCTTTATTAGTCGAAAACGATACTTAGTGGAAAAAATTGGTATTGGTAAAAAAAAAACAAAAAAAGTTTTCACCACCTTGAATTACAAAATTAATGTCATCTTTGAAATTGGTCGAAAACGATACCCATATTAAAAAAGCTTAAAAAATGTCTAAAAATAAGAAAATCAACGATAAATATTCAAGCCCTACTCGCACTTGACCATTTTTGTCAAAATCCTCTTGGGTACATACACAACCACATAACAAAAATTTTGTACTAACTGCCTAATCGGATGAACAGTAAAATGCAGAAGTAAAACCTTCAAACAATATTCAGGGCTACTCGCACTTGACCGATTTCTGAGTCTGAAATAAAACTCACCAGCGCCGTGCGCTTTTTCCATAATTATATAAGTAGAGTGCACACGAGACCTACGAGTGTGTCCTGCAGTAAACTTTATTGAGTACCTAATGAGGATGATGATGATGATTTATGTATATTCTTTTTCATAGTCTGTTACTAACATAAGTAAACGACAATCGCGCACTCACATGGGGAATTGTGTATACAAAACCTTGCAACACTAACAAACATGTCAAGTGCGAGTTGAAATAATACGCGCTAATTTTTGAATTATATTTATCAAATTACTTGGAATTAAACTTAAAATTTAGATACTTACTGCTGAAAGGACACTTCACTTGTAATTTTTAATCGTCCTCTGTAGTTTCTGCACACTTTTATTGTACAACTCGCCATTGCAGACACAAAATGTTATACAGAGATGTGACCGTCCGCCATGAAAATTCAATTGACACTGATGGGCGGGGAGCGACTTGTCGGAGTACAGTACTCTGACATTTTTTTCGATGCGTTGGTGCGTTTCAAGCACTATCTAGAGAGTAAATGATCTAAGCATCTAGCCACAAACTAAGCAAAGTTTGGGACTCGTTTTCTGTCATCTTTGGAAGCAACATTGTATTTTAATTTTAATTGTTTTTCTAGTGTTATTTTAAGTTCTGATGGGTAATTTTGGTGGTATTTTAACCATCATTACTTGAGGTCTTAGCACAAGTGTGAACAATTTAAATGAAAGTGTGTTATGAGGCATCCTGATTTGAACGAAAATGTTTCCCTTTGGTTTTGAAGAAAAACGCCATCTGTTTCTTCAAAACCGATGACGGCTGACTTTACTTTTTTTACCGACTCGACTTGACTGAAAAGAATTTATTCAAAATTTAACAATAATTATAACACGGCATTACAGTATGGCACCGATGCGCCATGTTATTAGAATGGGAATCAGAATAGAATACAATTTTTTGTAAATATCGACACAGAATACAATTCCACGTCTTGTCATTCATCCATCCAGCCAGAACAAACATCTATGTTAGTGTTCATCACATGTTAGTGTCCAGCATTATTATTACATGTATTATCATAACTTAGAGACTCTCAAAAGCCTTTATAGAGCGTAGTTTTCTCAAAGGCATCTACCAATGTCCTTGTTAGTTCTCTTTTCCTTGGTGACTTTATTCTTGTACAGTGTTTTTTTTTCAGTAGTGAGAGGATGGGCAGTGCCGTGCGATGACGAGAGTGGTCCTGGCGGCGCTCCTGCTGATGGCTGCGGCGGGTGCAGCGACGGCTCAGCTGCCACCCGCCGACGCACCGCCGCCGATAAACGATACAAGTGAGTATTTTTCCTTCCTAGCGTAGAGGTAACCGCTAAACATCAGGTGAATCATTTCCTTGTACTATTACTTTTTCGCTTAAAAAAACGGAGTTCGTTACATTATTATCGCTAGAAGGTTGTAATTGTAAGATAATAATACCTAACTTAACATCACTTTTCTATACACAATTTGCCTACTTTATAGTAGAGTTCAACCATCAATCGTTTAGCTACAATAGCTGTTCACTCTTTTTATGTAATGAAACGTAAACCGGAGATGCTATTTCAATTTAATGTGTTTAGAGTTTACACCGCCCTTCAAATAACCCAGCATAAAATGTAACTGCACAGTTGCACACGTTCTTCTAAGTCACGGAATGACTATTTAAATCAATCTAAAAGCCACTTCACCGTTCATTTGGCAGTGATTCGTTACTTTCCAAAGGGAAAGCGCGCGCAATATGAGATTAGTGTTGAACGCTGTTCAATTAACGGGACCCGGGCCGTCGGACCCCGTGCTTTGTTTACATAATTGACTACTGGTATTTTGGAAATGAAGTTGTGAATTTTCAATTTTGAGATGCCTGCTCTAATAAAATTACAGTTACGTGAGACAAAATACGCTAGCACATAGAACTATCGCAACTTTACCCAAACACTCGATGAAAGTATAGTAGCATCGATGGAATTCATTGTTCTTTGTAGTTTTTTAAAGATCAGTAACGATAAGTGATTGGTTGGATGGTAATATTTAAAGATCAAGAATCACTCACGATTTAAAATTTTCGTCTTGGCATGGACCACCAACTGTTTGGCAGTGATATAATTATACCATAGGGTTTTACTACAATTAACGTTGTTTGAAACTAAAAGTGTTAGGTATAGTATTGTGTCTATAGACTCTCGTCGAATCGTTGTCACAAGGTGACTTCACGATCTCCTTTAGCTGTCTTCAGGGATTACCATAATCGAATGCTTATTGCTCGAAATACAGTAGTGGAGTATTTCGAGCGTGCTTATTCATAACTTTTTTTTTTCTCTTTTAGAATGGATTATAACTAAATAGAACATACCGTGCCGTCTCTGCTCCATATCACAGAAAACTAACGTGACTATTTTATGCCTGAGGAACAAACCGATTAGTTAGGAAACTCCAATCAATAATTGATTTCACAGTACAACCAAGAGCTAGGAATTCATTTGGAATTCAAAACCGTTCCAACCGATAAATGAATAACCTAAGTAATTCACCATGAAATTGGTTAGCCTAGCTTTAGTGCTTACTCATATTGAACGAATGTTACAGGCATTTTGCCTACTAGGTAGTGTAACAAGGTATGTTATTAGACTTACGGTAAATATAGCGTCTAGATGCAGTCTTTAGGATTCTTCTTTGTCTGCCTGTCTATCTGCCACACAGAGTTCCAATTTTAGTAAACAAACGTAGATGAACAACAAACAGAAACCTTTAGAAACCAATGAATTATCAAATCAGAAGAGTGATATTATCATTTATCTTTATAAATTCACTACATACCGATTTGAAACTGTAACAACAGTAACAAACAGTTAACTCTCTCAATATAGCATGACATTAGAACTAGATTGATTTTAGCACAACTTTTGGTTGATACAAAACTATGAGGCATTATACTACCCAAAAAGCTTAGCAAATTATAGTGAGTTAAAACGTAGATAAACGGCTTGAGAACACTGAGCTAATGAAGTTTGCAACACAAAGCTAAAGCCATTTGGCTAAAAACCACATTATTGTAATAATGCATATATAGTTTTAGGATTTATTTATTCGTTACAATACTCTAGCTGTTATTAATTCTAAGAACATAACTGATAAGCTTTACTTATCAGAGCAAAACTTATTTTTTCAGTAAAAGTTTTAGTTTCACTTAAACCGTAGCTTTCCTACTGACTACGTTTGCCTAAACTCTAGTCTCGGCCTTATCCGGATGCATTCCATGTTCTAGAAGAAAAATGGAGGCCAAAGACATACCTACCTACACTTATTCTTATGTAATTATCAATGGGCATGTTAGGAAGGTTTCATAACACATTTTCTCGCCACTGTATCACAATACCACGTCGCTATGGTCGCTGGCTTCTGCTCTACCTTTCCTAACCCACTTACGACAGCTATATGCAATAATTACACCTATGTGATTGCTTTCAATAATTCCACAGTAATATGTTTTCCCAGCGAAAATTACACTATTTCTGTCAGCTAGTACACTTTTTACGTTGCATAATTGCAAACCAAACAATCGAGCTGCAATGTTATTGGAGCAACGTGAATTTTAATGATTGTTGCTACAATTATGATAATCGGTATAAATTTATGGATATTAATGACTTTGTTATCTTTGTAAGCGTAAAAATTTTACATGTACTTTGAAATAAAAGGCATTTATATTACGTGTTTATACCCATACATATTTTTGTTTATCGGGCGATGTAGTAGTGCTAGATTCAGTAGAAGCCACCACATCGTTCTAAGTAGTAGTACTGATAGCTAATTGAAGTACATTCTCTCGGCTAAGCAAAGTAAGGCCAACGACCGCCTCGTCTAATGAAAATATATCTTTAATAGTATTTGTTAGCATTAGTTAGAGCTATGCTATAATCAAAAAGTAAAATATTTGATATGCCTCCTGTCGGACTCAAAACCACGACTTCAAGAACGGAACTTAAATACTTTTGGAGTTTAACAAAGTTAGTTCCAAGAGCTATAATAATCTAAGCTAAATCTAGGAATACCTTCTTAAACCTAGATTCCAGACACGGCGCCGTCGATATAACTGATACACTCAACTAAAAAAGTAGTACACGTTTGTTCCAGGATGTGGCATAGAATGCGTGCGGTGCGCTGCGGACGGCTGCGTCAAATGTGCCCGACTCCTCGTATTACCCGAAGGGACTTGTGCCGACGACTGTCCGGCTGGTACGAAGGAGTCGTGGGCTCATGATGATCATCTCATGGGACGAGTGTGTTACCCATCTCATTCCCATAACGAGGTAAGCCAATTAACAGATATTATCAATACGCCAAATGACTAGTTTGCAACACACCGTAACAAAACCCTAAGTTACTTACCTGTTCTTGTAAGCTTCGAAGTGAGGAACTGGCGCCTAGATTCACATAGCACAATGATCTCTGAATAAATGCTTTTTGACTTTTACACATTACAGAAGCTTGGACTCGTTCAACATTGCTCCGTTAAAACCAACGAAACATCATGAGAAATTCACGTGTACCAACTTTATACTACCTACTTGTTGACGAAACAAGCAGATGATTCATCTGCCGATGTTAAGTTGACCATAACCTACAACAAAGCACTGCCTCACAGGTCATACACGTTAGGAATGAGCCCTATGCAATGCATAGCCCTGATTCTATCAAACAATGCATTCAAGTGTAGGGTTCTTTTTCAAAACGAAATGCTTGACTAAACAGGCAATCGATTATAAAGTTATCTAAGGTTTTCAATATTCAATTTTATGCCAAAAAATCCTTAGTAATAGTAACTTCTTACCTACTTTGTGTTATGATGATGCAAGGTACGCGTTCATGTCTTTTTTTGGAACATTATAGGGTCGCCCCCTCAGTGGAACGGTGTCAGCATAGTGCAATGCCTTTTCCGATTGAAGCATGGCGCAATAGCTTTGATGCTCCGATGAAGCAACACATAAAGTCATTAAAACCTCAAATCTGGCTGAGAAGCCGGCGGCGTGTTTACAAATATTTTGACTCGCGTTATTTAAACACGGAGTTAGATTAAAAACGTACTCCTAGGTACAGTTAGTATATTTTCAAAATTATGCTATAACCTTTGTGTTCACTTAAGTAGATCCACCAGACAGACGTGATACGAATATGACAGATCTATCCAGTTGTGAATCCAAAACAATCTTAAATCGCCAGGCACGATTGATAGATATCCACTCAAGATTCATTGAGGATATCTAAGGAGGGTGGTGAGAGATACGTCCAAATATTACAATTGGCACATGTCCACGTTCACCCGCGCTTATTGTGAAAAATCATCAAAAAGCTTACTCTTTTCTTACGTTTTGGACCTCGCGGCGCGGCGTGGTCAATAGCGTAAACACCATGGCATGTTGTTTTGAACTTTATTTGGATGAGGTTACGTGTGTAATTTGAAATTACAAGTGCTCTGCTAACGCTAGGTGGTGCCTTTCTTGGCAGTGAAACTGCAACGTAGTACGTATAATGTTTTCCAACTTCTGTTCATGAAATTTCCCGCGCTTTCACCACTGGGAAAATTGCGGTAGTATTTTATAACATTTGTAATAGGTACGTGTGATTCTAGAAACCTGTTACCTTTTTCTTTCTTTGATTATTTCCGACGCATTGCGTCGTTTTTGATTGAGGCGATTGCGATTACTGTTGATTAGTAACTCACGAGTCCACCAAGGAAACGATCTAAGACTTTTACTTTCTATGGAGGTTGATATCTACCTGTATCCGTGATTTGCTACCTACTTTTATATGTCAATTGATTGCGAGCGATTTAAAACTCCATCAACATCATTTATGATTTTTGCAGCAAAAAATAAACCCATACCAGATTTTACCCCTCTTACCATTAATAATGACGTACTACAACAATCTAAAAAAGGAAAATATCTTGGGCTATGGGTTGACGACAAACTAACTTGGAACATTACTTGGAGCACTACGTAAAATAACAAACTGTATCCCAACTAGAGTACGTTCTATTATCTATAATTCGATGGTAAAGTCTCACCTTGATTATCTAATAGAAGTATGGGGTTCCGCCGCCCCGACAAACCTTATGCCGTTACAAAGAACACAAAACAAAATAATTAAAGTACTTCATTGCTATCACTATCTAATGCCAACTAAAAAACTATACGAAAAAACTAAACTATTAAATCTACATCAACTTTATACATACTCCACTTGTCTTCTTATAAAAAACATAACCAATAATTCAATTAAATCTAATATACAACTGCAAAAAAAAGAAAATACGCATAATCTAAGAAATCAACACAAACTTAATTTAACTACAGTACGAACAAACTACGGAAAGAAAACAATATTATTTGACAGCTTTACAATCAATTGCCTAACGACATTAAAGAATGCGATAACATGAACTTATACAAGTCTAAACTGAAAGAACATATAAGCAAAACTTATGTGTCCTTTTAGTTAGATTATTCACAGTTTCATTGTTTAAATCTAAATACCTACTACTGTTTAGTGTAAGCTACGGCAGCGCTGTCAAGAGGCGTAATAACTTTATTATAGCAATAAGCTTATTCTATGTATCTCATTATAAAAGAAATGTCAATTTTGTATGAGAATAAATGTCTTTAAACCTATCTTTCACTTTGACTTATCACTTTTTAACGAGGCACCCACCGAGTTTTGAAGGGGTTTAGCATTACTTAACACAATAGTATCAATTCTATTGTTCCATTTAAAAAAAAAACCTGATTTGACAGCACTAAAAAATGTTGCCGTCGCTTTCAACGAACACAGAAACAACAAGGACAGCTAATATTTTAGCACTGTCAAAGTTTATAAAAAGTATGTATTATTGTTTGGTTTTAAAATCTAAAATTTTTTCTTTACAGCTGATAATTGGTGGAGCTTGTGGTGCAGTGGTCTGCATAGTGCTAGTGGCAGCAGGAGCGGCGTATGTGCGATGTAGGAACACATCCCGTGCGCAAGCACAACCACTGCCGCAGAGAACGAACCCAGATGACGACACTAAGCTACGAGAGTTTCACAAGCAGCTGGACTGTTTACGAGTATGTTGTTTGAGTTCTTAGCTGAATTAGGGGTGTTTCAGGGCGTTTCCGGCTGCTGGTAGATAGGTAAAAACGGTGTGCGAAACATTATCGTGACCCATGAGAACATAGAAAGTCGCATAGACTGAGAGAAGCTTGCTTGGGTAAAAATAAGTGTAGCTTCATTTTACAAAATGGTTACTTGTCCCGTCTCATTTCAATAGATAAATAGACAAAACATTTTAGTGATAATTTATAAAAATTATAGATCATACAAGTACATAATATTCAAAATTGAAATTAAATAATAATGTAACAATTACATAAAATTACTCGTACTACATTTACTTTTTATAAAAATATTATAGGTCAGCTAATTGTGAGACAGCCTATGAAGTCTTGCCATATAGATCAACCAAGGGAGACTCAACAGCTCACACAATTTTCAAAGGAATCCGAACTGAAAGTTACGATCGATCATTTGTCGATGATCCAATGTGCCGATGCAGGTAGAACCAAACCCGTGACCTCATCTTTCTTAACCGGATTATTCGCCCGCCACGCTAGAGGTCGTTAGGTACTAATATCAAGAGTTTAGAAAATTTTTATTTGGTACACTGCTTTTATTAGGCACAACCGGCATTAAAATTAAACGATAATCAGAAAACCGCTTTATTATGTTTCTATGAATGAAAACCGAATTTTTAATTTTTTTTTTTTTTCAAGTACCTATGGATAATCATCTGCAAAATGGCAGATATATGCCAAATATCCAAATGGGTATAAACCAAATGTCATCTTTGAACATACCTCCGACTACCCCCATTAAACATCCTCAAAGAACCTGGAGTCGGCACTACGATATTTACCATGCCTGGAGGTTGAAGTCATAAAGCTATTTCTATTTCCAAGCCATGAATGATAAGTAAAAACTTGATTAGAATTATTTATCAACTTATAATGGTAACTGTACTGATTTTTTTACGGAGGTAGCGTTTGTTTCATTCAATCTTAAGATTCTTGAAATAAATTTATAGTTCATCACACTAAGAGTTGGGTAGGCTTACTATTTCGCGGTTCATCAGCATTTAAGGTTTGGACCGGTTTTTGGGCACGTGCGTGCATGCACAACACGTAATATTTAATAGTTACTACCATACTGACTCATCAGACATACCTAATACTGTTTCATAGAGGAACCTAATGTTATGGAAACTGTTTTAGGCTTTGAGAGGTACCTACAAGCGTGAGGCAATGCTAACAGCACAGCTTAATGACGTAATATACAATGCATCTGGGTTAGCGTATAGTTTCATTTGGCGTGGTAGGTTAGTAGATAGGTACAGTCGCCTGCATTAATGATTATGCTTCATCATATTCAAAATTCAAGTCAAATATTTTTCACATCTTGAAAAATATTTGACTTAAATTATTGCATGTTTGTTGACACTTCTGGAAGATTTAATCATTATTTTTGTATCATGTCACAAATCCAGATTATACTATCTTGTGCATTGTTTTTTTTTATATAACATATTAAGTTGATAGTTGATAGTACCTGTACCTTGTACCTGTACAGAAGATTTGTTTATAAACTAAATTTAAGGCGTTATTTTAAATTGCACGACCGGGTTCGAACCCACGACCTTAGAATCAGATGGCGGGCCCACTTCCACTAGACCACTGGTGCTCACTTTTTATTAGATCATAATAAAACTTAGCAAATACTTTTTTCAGCCTCATGCTTACACGTTATTGGCGATTCTAAACCACACGAGACATCAAGTGCGAGATCTTTACCAACTTGGGAATAACGACGCTGCAATAGCATACAGGTACCTACTCTTACTTATACTCTACAAGCGGAAGCAATTTTTATACAAACTTCAACCCTTGCTGTACCCGTTTAGAAGTTGAATTCCGGGAATTCTTTTCTTAGTGCAAGCTCTACGCACCAAGACGAATATACCTACCCCGAAAATTTTAAGTCACGACTTATGGATTATTTTGTGCGCTGTCTTAAATATCAGTCATTTAGTCAGTCAATCTATCAGTCAGTCAGGACGAATGTTATTATAACTGGTATAGATTTATTTTAATTAGCTAGATAGGAATCACAAAGATTTGCTTAATGCCTATATATTCCAAAAGTTACAGGTTACCTAGGAAATTCCTAGAGGTCACTTCATAAGTATGGTCTTTATTATCAGTAACCAAGTGCAACGATTACAGTCGTGTTGACCAATTTAATTTTTTTCTTGCATACTGAAGTCTACAGATTTTAATTTAAAATAATTATTAACCAACACGACCCAATCAAGACATTAATTATTTTTTTATGGACACCCGCGCGTGATAAAATGTCTAAACTCCACATGTGTGACGAGGTTTGAGCGGCAAAAACTCTACACACATGTAGAGCCCCACAAAAAATGGCCCAAATGTCTACTATCCCACACCAAACAGTGCACGCGTGGTTATTTACGTACAGTTGGTAAATAGTAACTGCTTAGGAAAGTCAGATGTTCAGCATGGGAGCGTAACTAGAAGTATCCACATGAGGCAGAAACTTAGAAATGATTACTTTCATTAAGTGCCTAGTTTTTTTAAATACGACTTGCTAATGGAACACGCAGATGGCCCACCTGATGTTAAGTAAAAGCATTGCCTTACAGGTCACGTTTGTTAGGAACGTGCCTGTACGATCCACAACTTTGTGTTACTCAACCTGAGACATACAGGAGTTAAACCTCGTGTGCCTGTAATTTCACCGGCACCTACACCTTTCAAACCAGAACATAAGAAGCTCCTTAGCGGCGGAAATAGGCATGGTGGTACGATACGAGTAGTACTTCCCCGGACGAGCCCTTCACTAAGAACTTCTTATGAAGAACCCAGGTCACCGACAGCCAGATCAAGCGGCACTGGACAAGCTATACAGCTCGTAGTACTTCCGGGCAGAGCATCGTAAGACACGTTCCTAATTACGTGACCTACGTGACAATACTTTGTTATATATATTATATCTAATGATTCCATCAACAAGTTGCTTAAAAAAAGGGAAAGTTATCGAATAAATAAGATTTGGAAATATGTAGAGGGCAGGTCCAGCAGCTGACTTCTTTAGGCTGATTGCCATGATAACACTTAGGTAAGTACTAAAAATTGACTCCAGCTCTAAGGATAGACAACCATAGTTTAGATCTCCTTCACCAGTCACCACCTTCACCGTAGTTATCGGTACCCAGATTTCCCGCTGCCATATTCTGACTGCGACCATACACTATGGGGTCTATATTTAGCTTATTGTATTACAGTTGCATCCTGAGCGATCTGGCAAAGTTACTCATCCTGCTAAATAAGCAGCAAGTGCCGGTGGTTCCGGAGGAGTGGCCACGCCTAGCTAGTTGGGCTGAAAGGTATTTTGTTTACATTAAAGAAATTCATTTATCTCAGAATCAGCAAGTTAAAATGACAATGGGCAGGCCATAGCTCGTAGAACCGACTACCACTGGGGAATAAAGGTTTTTCGAATGGTTACCGCGAATTGGAAGACGAACCGTTGGACGTCTTATCACTAGATGGACCAATGCAATTGCAAGGATAAGAAAGTCGTTGGATGGCAATGGTTCAAAACCGTTCTTCCTGGAATTGTGGTATGGACTTTCAGACTGATAATTATGAACAAGCTGTTATGAGCCTACCACCTGATGAACGCCTAATTCATTGACATCGTTGTGTATTGTATAATGTCAGTTAAGTACCTATCTACCGTAAGCTTATGTATTTTTCAGGATCCTCAAACGTTACAACCGAATGAATGCAAATCAGCCACAGGGGAATCAGCTGGTCAATTTCCTCCCCGCCCTGCCAAGCCAGGCCTCGGACTCAACACAGCAATCATTCTCGACCTTCAAACCTCCTTCGTACTCCCCGTCATCTTACGATAGCACTATCATAGATAAGGAAAGCTGCGAATGGAGTGACGTCAGGCCACCAAGCTACTCACAGATTGAGAGAGAGACTATCGACCTGTCCGACCATTGGGAGAGGAGACCGATTGTCCGAAGAGAAAGTGTATGGTTGGAAGATGAGATGTTTGAAATGACAAGGCGACCACAAGATGAGCTTACTACCGAATTGTAAAATAAATAGACTGTTACCAGGCAACTTGAAGAAACTAAACTAGGGTACATTGGTATCTTGTAATAAAAGACTATAAGTCAATGTTTATGGTACCTAATGAAGGTAAATTGTGTTGAGGATCCGAAAGAAATAGTGTCTCTTAGAATTATCCTCTTACCATTCCTTCAAACAACCACCGATTACATTTCCAAAAAACAGAATTGAAGACATTTCTGTCCATTCCAAAAATAAATGAATTCTTCAAGTTCAGGCAGACCTGCAAATGCATGATTGTCAAACAAACAAAAAACATGACGTAACGTAGTGATCACATTTACCATGAGAACAACGAAGTTAATTCTTGTCCTAAAGGTTTAATTTATTTAAATAATGTAAAGTACAAAACCCTAGTTTTATAGTAGGTAGACCTACCTACAATACTTATAGGTACCTATTACCTTCATGTATTTAATAAATAAGTGTAAAGAGGAACTCCTATTACGTACCTACTTTCCCCTAAAAAATGTTAGTAGGTATGTCCAGACTGGTGCTTACCGTGTAGCTACCTACCTACCTACCTAGATAAATCGTTTTTCTTTATTGAGTACCTACGTTGTTGTTAGGTAGGTATTGTGTAAGAGCTAACCTATATTCATTTTTTGAAATCTAGACAGTGCATCTACTAAGACCTGTTTACACTTATAACATTTTGACCATAAAGTAACTTTTATACTTTGACTAAAACATCATCTCCATGTTTTAGTCAAAGGCACGCGCCTTCACTATAAACTCCACTCTCTTTGTTTCACTCGCTCCCTCGACTGCGTATAAACATCCCTCTTTTGTGCACGGTATAGTAGAGGCGTGCATATTTAGACTGGAACACTTAACCTAGGTAGGTAGGTACCTACAGTGTAACTCGTTAACTCGTTTAGCAGCCCATAAAAAAATATAAATATGTCATGTAGGTATGTAGGTACTACATACATCATTTTGCTTCATGCATAACTACTTGAGTTGAGAGCTTCACAAGCAGTAAGTAGATCATACTGTAGGCACTATTATAGGTACCTAAGTATAACTTACAATATCTCTGTTTAGAAGCCCGAAAACCTCATACCAATCATTTTAACCTATGCTGGCCAAGTCTGCGAGCAGGATCAAGCTATTACTAAATAGGTTTGTATATGGTATATGTACCTACAAGCATCTTAATTTGAAGGTAGTTTATAGTTAGGTGCCTACCTACGTATATAGTGTAAGCATCATTTAAATAGAACTTATTGTTACACCAAAGTAGATAGATTAGTTAACAATAGGATACCTATGAATACTTACTTTCTAGTTTCTAGTCTCATTTTTCCACTTAATTTCAAAATTTACTTTATTAAATGGAAACAGTGATGTAGACTTATTCAATACCAGCACAAGTAAGCTTAGACGCTTACTTAGTGATAAATTTTTTGAAGTGTAAGCTAACTACATATTATGTGACCTATTTTAACGTAATTCTTTCAACTTTATTTTTAAAAAATTTGTAATATTTATGTTAAATTCAACAAGTCGTCAACTTACTTTTTATTAGAGCTAATTTTATATACAACTATCTGCGGAAACTTTTAATTAGCCTTCAGCAAGCATGTTCTGGTCCATCCAGACATGTCCTACTTTCTAATCTAAATTTTTGTGTACCTAGCTGTAAGTTTCTCTAAAATTTTGTAAATAAATAAATAAATAAATTTGTATACTTACTTTTAACTAAAATTGTTAACAAAGAAAATACGTTTGTAAACACGAAATGTTAAAATTGTTATTGCTAAATTATTAGACAAATTTCGTAAATTGTTACATATTTTATCGTGGAGCTAAAATATTTATCTTACTTATTAAATTAAAGCAAGTTTAATCGAATTCGTTTTTATTCCACTCCTATGGTACACTGCATGCTTATAATAATTTATTATATGTATTAGCTAAAGCTAAAGACCGTTTTACACTTGCGTCTACTTACTACTCTAGAAGGTAAGTACTTAGGTATAGCAACAAGCAGAGAGAACAAGTAACACCAACAATAAAACGTCGAGACTGCTGGCTGTGGTGCAATGCAATGCAATGTGATGATGTGTCGCACAGCACTCTACTACTCATTAACCCTACGGCTAGACCCCATATTTGCTAACCTTTCCTTGCTTGCTGTCAAAGTCAAACGTCAAAATAGTGAATGTCAAATCTCACATTGAAATTTGCGAAAAATTGTTTTTGGTAAAAATTTCAAAGGGCAAGGGCAGCGACGAGAGTCTGTACATGTAGTAAAGTAACATAAATTAGATATTGCTAGCCGTGCGTGAGTTGGGAATTAACTAGCAATTAACAAGAAAAGTATATGTTTACATGTTTAGAGAAAAGTATCAAACAAAGATGACTTCTCAAAAAGCACTTACCATCTGTTTTGTGTAACGGTAATAATGCGTAGATTTTTATAGTTACGGTCGGTCATTTAAGTTTATTATTTCACTTCCATCAATATGCAATCTCGATCTACCGTACTCTGTTGAGAAATAATGATATTATGCCTGCCGGAAATGTGTTGTTGACCTTTTTCGAATCCAAACATTCATTGTTGAGCCTAACATGAGGTTTTGATAGGTATGTTCGTTGGTTGCAGATGGAGTAAGAGTCTTGAGACAATATCTCTTCGCATTAATGCTTCTAATATCAAGCCAAATGGTAAGCAAATTAATTAAAGTTCCTTACTACCTTCCTATTACTGAACATGAGCACAGCGCTTATGTAAGTAGCTTGTTACCTGCGCTCGCTCATTAATTTGAACTTGAGTACCTTTCTACAAAATTTGATGCAATAGTTATAATATAAATACCCATACATAATCATTGGTTTAACTCATTTTCTAACTTTACAGTCAAATTGCTTTGTCCACAAACATTTCTGCTAAAGTGACTGTTCTTAATAATCGTAGGGGCTATGGACACTCAGAAGCAAGTTAACTTTATACCCTGATAAAAATGGACATTAAATAGTCATTAGCTTTGAAATTAATAAATTACTAACCTACGTATGTAATAGCTTCATTCATAAAATAAAATGTAACAGTTTTATCTGTCCACCTCACCTAGTAATAAACAATACAATAAAAAAATATTAATAATAGTAATAATGCTGGACAATCTATGCAGCATCATCTAGCCCCAAACTAAATAGAGCTTGTGTTATGGGTACTAGGTGACTGATATACTTAATACAATATATTGCATACATACATATTTTTAATACATAGAAAATACCCAGAACACCAGAAATAAATATTTGCAGATCGTACAAACATTTATCCCAAGGTGGGAATCGACCCGCAACCTCCTGCGTCGCTGGCAAACATTCGCCCACCGCACCACATCGGTTGTCAACATTGTCCACATTGTTAATAACAAATGTATCTTCTGGTATGTTTTAGCACCCGCGTTCCATTGAAGTGATATTACTATCAACCACTAACTTCACACATTCTGAGCATCATGAAGCAATTAGCAGCATGGTAAGAAAAATTGAATTAGTAATAATAATGGTTATTTCATCAACTGGAGTGGTCCCATATATCTTACACACTAGCTTAAAGACTTGATACTCACAATTCACTTACATACAACTCCAAAAGGCTGTCGTTTTTACGAGTTTTTAAAACTGAAAACACAGAAAAAACACACGTGTTGTTTTTTGCGTTTTTTTTTTAAATTTATTTTTTTATCAGAATTAGGGTCTGAATGCGCATGAAATTCGAAGGTGGATTGATGCTCTTTATAAAAGGTCAGAGTATGAATAAAACCCTCAGACTATGGGTGGCCCCCAGGTATCAGAAGAAGATCAGTTCGTACGACAAAGAGGAATGGGAGACGATGGTGGAACAACTACTCATGCGTGGGACCTACCGCCGACGCATCGTTGACTTCAGTGCACATAGCCGCTCCTATCTCATTGATGTGGATCTGGTTAGAGGTATGATTCCAGTTTTTTCAAATGTGAAGGTTTGTATTACTTAATTCTGGGTCTGGAGGTTGTCTGTCACATACATCTTGTCCAAGCTTATAACTGTGCAGTCAAAGAAAAATAGTTTTTATTTAATGACATCACAAGGTTCATTGTCACTCAGTTTTTATGATATAAAAACCTATATATTTACATATTTGACAGCCATCACAGCTCAGTTTGTAGTAGCCCTGCCTTCTGTGCTGTAGGTGGTGGGTTCGATCCCCACCGAGAACAAACATTTGTGTGATGAACACAGATGTTTGTTTTGTGTCTGGGTGTTGTATTGTATTCTATGTATGTATTTACAAAAAAAAAGTATATAAGTATTCTTTCAGTCATCCGATTCCCATAGCACAAGCTATGCTTAGTTTGGGGCTAGATGATGTTGTGTAAAAATGTCCTGACATATTTATTTATATATACCCACCATACCATACCACCAATTAGTCCCATAAATTACTAACTGCACAGGCTAGTGTTAGCGTTATTTCTCCGTGGCGCAAGTTCTACACAAAAGTTGTTTGTTATTTGAAGAATTTTTTTATAGGGTCATCATTTCCAAAAGCGAAGCCCACACTAGGCATGCGGCGCGTAGTGTGGTTCGCCCTGGTCCGGTTGGTATTCCTGCCGTTACTATGCAAGTGGTGGGCGCAGCAAACGTCGCCGGCTTGCGCCAAGCTGCTGCTTTCTCTATGGACGCTTCAGCTACTTAACATTGTTCTGTACTTTATCTCACCCGAGGGACTGGACATAGATGTAAGTGTTCATTCAGGAGATCATTTGTCTTGTAAAGTATCAACTTGCTTGCATATTCGCGACTTTTTGTGGTAGTCACTATTTATTCTGCTCATTGGTAACTTTCATATCATACTACATCATACAAGAACATTATGTAATTTTTTTAGTTGTTGGCTAAATCTATACCAATTATAAGAATCTTTGTCCTGACTGACTGACATTAGATCAAACAGCTAAAACACTACGAACGGTATGGTGTGTAAAGGTGTACCTACTAAGGGAAAAATTCCCGAAATTTAACTTCTAAACGAAGTCTGTATTAAAATTATTAGCCGAAGTCGCACGCGCTCCGCTAGTTTATTTATATTTTAAGAATCTGGTATGTTTGGGGTTTGTTATCACTGGGTGCACAGCACTGGGTGTACTGTACACAGCACCCTACAGCGGGAATTATTATAGTAAAAGAACTTTCGAATTTTCACTGAGAGGAGTGCCTCGCTCGCTCTCCAGCTAGTTTCTATTGACGTTATGTTTTATTCTGCTTTCAGCCAAACAGCTGGCTGATCCCTCTCGGCTTGATGCTGGTGCTAAGTATTGTGCACTCGCAGATTGTAAGCACAACTGAAATGGAAGTCGCCCACGTGCGTCCAAGACCGACGTTTCGTAGGAAACTGCCAAGATATTTTCGGTAAAGTACCATAAAATTAAAAAAATATATAATAGCTTAGAGTTAATAGCGAAAATAAAGCATGGAAAAGTGTTCATACAATATATTTCGCCATTTAAATATGGGGCCCGGTAGACCAAAAAAAAGATAGATAAACTATGTGCAAGAAGACATGGATAAGTGTCTACGAATATGACGGCTGACATAGGGGACTTGGTGGGCGGACTGGTTTCCGCAACTAGGCCGCTGATGGGCCTTTTGCGTAGGCTAGCTGACAGAGGAGAGAAAACATGTTTTGACAGCCACATAACGTGAGAATAGGGCAGGAAGATGATAACAGGGTGTAGGTAGGTACATTGATTATGTTCGTGAAAATTTGTGAGAATAATTAATTTTGTGTTTTGAGTTCCTATCCAGATAACTTAAGTCTTACACATGTTTGTAATAACTGTAAACACAACCCAAAGTATACCAGAATCAACTGTCCCTCTTACGCCCTGTAACTTATTGCTTATACATTCGCTGGGGGCTACTTATAAACATTACTTAGATTTGAACATTGCTTAAAGTTAGCACTCCTTACTTTTTGTCATTACCAATTGGACACTTCACTCTGGCCTTATAGTTCAGTTGGCAGTAGCTCTACCTTCTGCGCTGTAGATTGGTTCAGTGCCCACTGATAACAAATGCTTATGTGATGTTCATCAGAAGCATATACAGATGCATTCTGTGTATGGGTGTTATATAGTATGTTTATTCACAAAAAGTATATAATTATTCTATCAGTTATCTGGTTCCCACAGTACAAGCTTTGCTTAGTTTGGGCCTAGATAGCATTGTGAGATGTCTGCCAATATTTATTTATTTGTTTTTTGAATAGAAACGGCAATAGCTTATGATTTTTATAATTGTTTAGTATTTACCATCACTTTAAACTATTTACGGAAGCACGTGACGTAGCTTTCTTGGTCATTCCTAACTCATAAACTGAATAATGTAGATGGCGCTGCGGTTTATTTGATTGAACTAAGTTGTAGTATCGTTATGCTGGATAACTATTAGGTCACTGCTAGTGGTTTTTCTTTTTAACTCTACCCACATTATACGAATGGTTCCCGATAACCAAAGTCACTAAAAGGTCGAATATTTAACTCAGTGCCCTCTTTCGTAGAGCGTCGCCTTTAGAATCTCTTTATAAGTCAGAGCCAGTATTTCCATACCAATTCTCTGCTTAGACTGTAGTAGCGCTGAAGGGCACTACATAGCGAAACTCTTTTTAAAACAACGCGTCCGGGATTCGCCTACAAAAGAAAGCACTGCGATAAAAAGCTCGGCTTTTTAGTAACTGTAAATTTTCGGGCATGCATTTCTCTAATAAACGCACTTACTTACGTGTATTGCGTCAGGCGTCCGCGTTCTGCATGTGAAGACGGAAGTGGCGGCGGGTCGGCCGAGAGCGGCGCCACTTCCAGTCAAAGCAAGCCTTCCGCCAAGCCGGCCAAGTTTAGACGAAGGCAATCGCGCTCTGATCTCATTGATAATGGAATAAGGTAAGCTAGCAGGTACCTAATTATTTCGATATAGGTATTTAGTCTTACTCGTATATGTCACGGAGGACACAACGCTAAAATAGCCGATAAGCATGTGGTCATCTCTATCTAGTGACATGAAAGTGACAGTGACAAAAATATTTTATACAGGCTATAAAGTGACGAGGAATAAGAGCAAATAAATAAACAGTGCGGTTTAGAACCTTTGTTAGTTTCTTCTTTCCGAACACTGATTAAAACTAGATACATTAAATTATCTATTAAAATTGCATTATTAGCAAAATTTTCGAAAAAAGTAGAAAGAGAAAATAATTAAGAATAGGTAAGTGATTTTTGGATTCACCGAAAATAAATTCTTCTTGAAATAATGGAAGGCGATGTCGAGCTTATTGTACATTTTGATGCCGTCCAGTTCATAATTAGTTTATACTTTTTTGCTAAAAAAAATAATATTCTGGTCATATTGTGCCAAAGTAAGATCTTCAAGTAAACCATAATAAACCTACAGACCAGACCGACTGTTTTAAAAGGGCAATTTGTTCAAATAATTTATTTTTTGTGTACAAACTTACAACTTAGACAAACAATTTATCAGAAAAGTTATATCGCCCAGCTAATAGTGAAGGAAAGGTGCCTGTCTTGGATTGGATTATCAGTAATGGACTCAATATTTTACAGAACAATGAGTATTCATTTTTATCGACTGATACTACCGTCTCGAGTCCGGCTGAAATCTATTTCAGTATGGTTTTATATAGCTTATACTTAATAAACCTCTGCTTGCCATACTAATACAAAACTCATTTATCGTCGTAGAACTGTTATTATCATGAAATATAAATACCTTTATTAAAATAAAAAATGCCTTACAGGAAAAGGAAGAAAGAACTAATAAAAGAAAATGTGATAAACAAAGAGGCTCCTACAAACAAACCATTGATTAAAATTAAGTTAAAGACAAAAGATTCTGATGACGAAGACTACATGGCTTGGAAGAAGCCAGACGCGCCAATAGTTACGTTCACCCCACCGCCAGATGACGCTACTCCGAGCTCTTCAAAGTACAAACCTAATATACTGACTAAGAAACATCTAGAATCTTTCAATGTAAGACTGAACCAACAAATTCATATAGCAAGAGCTATCTTCGCGGACGGTGACGACGGTTTTGAAAGCCTTAACGGGAATAACTCGAATGCAAGTGATAATGAAAACAAAGCAAAGACTGAGGAAAAGAAATCTAAAGCTAAAGAAAAACCGACTGATAAACTGAGAGATAAACCTGACGATGACGATAAGTCTGCTGATTCAGAAGGGGCGGTCCCTATGAGTAGCCCTAGTTCAGGCAAAAGGGTTGGTGTGAGATTTCTGAATAGAAGCTCACGGGCGAAGAAAGGCGCAAGGCATGAATCGTCTGATGAAATCTTTGGGAATATCAAAAAGAAACCAAAGGTAAATTATAGAAACTACAGATAGTGCTGCCAACTTATCTGTTTTGTCGACAGGGGGCGCCACCGTCGAACATTGCGAATCTTTTACGGAGCGAAATAGATGACGTCACT
The DNA here is from genome assembly GCA_947095575.1 of Electrophaes corylata. NCBI lineage: Eukaryota > Metazoa > Arthropoda > Insecta > Lepidoptera > Geometridae > Electrophaes > Electrophaes corylata. The sequence goes on along the minus strand of OX352711.1, from coordinate 6,219,619 downwards.
AGTTCCTCTTTTGTTAACTGAACAGACAAGTTGGTGAGTCACAGCAAGTTTTTGTGGGCCTAAAGTTAGGCTTTTTGATAGTCCATCCCGGTTGTGCGTGCACTCTTTTTAGGAGCTTGAAGGATAAAGAACACTGCCTAATGAAAACTCAGAGCCTCAAAGATTTGTTGTGGCTTAAATTCCTACTTATCTTAAGTAAAAACATTGCTGTCTGTCTAGCTATCAAAAGCTAATATTGGATCACTTAAAAAGTAGAATGACTGATTCAACTAATTTAACTACCAATTTGCTGTTAAAAAAATAATGCATTTAAGTCTGACGCACCTAATAGTAGTTGTTTTTGTAACATAGGTATATGGCAAGAAACATCGACACAGCAATAAAGGTATAGTACGGCCGAATTAAAAAAATAGTAATTTGTGTGTTTTTTAAACTCCTACAAAAACGAGGGATGTTAAAAGTTGAGGCCTTTATGGGTCCTTACTTCCTCGCTATTGTTTGTGGTCTAGTATTTCTAAAATTCCAGTTAAAATTTGGGTTTTGTAAGAATGTTCCTAAAGTATGTTTTTGGTAAGCCATGGTTTAGTGTAAATCCGTGTAGCCTTTTATTTTTGAAAAGGTATCACAAAGCTGTTAAATAAAAATAATTGATTAAAAATAAGAGTAACACCTGTTCAAGGGCCTTATTATGAATAATATATATGGGATATTTCAAGGCCGGTTGTAATTATTCAATCAAAGCCAAATCTCATATTTTCTAAAGATAAAGCCAAAAGACTTATTTTTTAGTAGCAATACTTACAAATGTAAACAAAAATAACTGGTGGTTTTGTGAGAACAGTAGACCTCGCGAGCCCTCATAACCATGCAATAACCAGCACTTTCCCCTATCCCAAAATTAAATTTTTTCTATATATAACGCTACAGCAAACTTCCCCCCTTTCGCCTTCTCCACACAACCCTTTTGGATTTTTTGTCACCACATCTTGTGTAGAATGAAGTCCTTAGTGTGCCTCTCATTTTTATTGAAATCCGTTGATAAATAACTCTACAGAAAGCTTCCCCCCTTTTTCCCCTAATCCCCCCCCCCCCCCCCCCCCAACAACAATCGCGATCGACTAAAAGCTTTAAATAAATCAAGGAATTTGGCCAATCTTGAAACTCCAACGCTTCGCTCGCTCAGTCAAAAATTTAAAGTTTCTAATAAAAATGTTGATGTAGAATGTTGACATCTTTATTGATTAGTTTAAAAAGTCATGTGACCATTTGTTATTTGGACTACCCTCCATCACTTAAACTATAGGTAAGTATCTAATAAATACACTGTTCCATAGAAACTAGAGAATTACCAGTCATCATCATCTGACGGCGAATGTTCTGCGTCTGCGCCTTCCATCGCGTTGCCGTCGCATCATACCATGTCCGACTGGGTGGGCCATTCTACTAACAGTAAGCATTACTTTGTAACTAAAACAAGACACAGCACAATCACAGTAGAGTGCCTGTCTAGCTGCCTGCCACCTGCTAACTATATAATATACGTGCGAAACGTGCGTGACTTTGTCCGTGTGAATTTATTTTTATACAAACTTCAGGGGTTTAATTCCAGGAATTCCTTTCTTAGTACACCTCTAACCATCAAGACCCTAAAAATTTCAAGTCTCTGTTATCAGTAGTGATGCTATTTAATTATTTAAAATTGTCAAGTAGTGTATGCATAATATAAAATACTAATCTATTGATTTACGATTAATTACATGGCATTAGGCACATGAGACTTAACACCTGTATGCCTCAGGTTGATGGACGCTGAGCAGTGCGTCGTAGAGTACGTTCCTAACGAGCGTAACCTACGTGGCAATACTTTGCTACAGGCGATGGTAACCACTTAAGATCAGGTGGGCCAGCTGATTGTTCCATTAGCAAGTTTGAAAAAAAGAATAGCTCTAGCTTGGCGCTGCAAGTTGTAAGTTTAATCCTCATCAAGATCAAGCATTTGTGATGCACACAGATGTATGTTCTGAGTCTAGGTGGCCGCTAGGAGTATTCTATGCTTGAAAAACCTTAGGGTCCCTAGTTTAGCCAGTAAAGTAAGTATGGTTGTTTCTAATAGGTGAAGAGAGCTACTGTTCTCAGTCCGAAGGCGGTAACTCCGACGTGGGATTCCACTACGCCGGCGATAGTTCCTGGGATCCGTTCGCGTTACTTGATCCTACGACTGAAACAGGTAATTATTCAAAATAAAAGTGTGACTAATTATTTTAAGATATCCCTTCCTAGGTATCTAGACAGAATCACATTAGAGCAGAGACGCGTGAGAAGCCTATCGGTCCAAACACGTCAATTACAATAGGTCTGCTCCCTCTGTCTCTGTCTGTTCCGTACAAAATAACTGAGACAGTCCACCTGGGTCGTGCTAGTATAATTCATGAGCCGCAACATGGATGTCGAAAACGCAATGTGTAGCAAGGTTATATACATTCTGAGCATTCAAGGTCATGCGTTGGGATGCGTACCGTTGCTTATGTAATAGATTAAGTCCGGACTTCAAAAAATATACCACATAGTCACTTATGTTAGGTACTCCCCGCATTAGTCGGTATGTGCTTGAGTGCTCACTCAGATATTAATAATTCTATCTCCAAAGGTGTATTCCCCCAGTGAGATGCACGATGTGGGAGCGCGGTTCAACGCTTCGCACCGAGCTGTCCGCGGTCGATATCAGTTGGTGCGTGGTAGCACGGGCTGAGAAGGCCATGGATTCAGACGGCAGCCTCTGGGCGCCGCTTATCATGAGCGGGACTGTCGCTTTGTTCGCGCCTTTTATGCGCCTTGTACAGGTAAACTATATTCCAACAAATGAAAAAAGTGGCCAACTTTGGTATAAACAACTTTTGTGTACACTGTACCCGATAAAGAGTTGAGATGTGAACGGGTTCCAAGTTCCATGGCAGTTCTTTTATCATAGTTATAATCTTGTAGGATTGTACAACGTCCTTTTTTATTGTATTAGAGACGTTTTTTGACATTTACAGCGTCTAACAGGTGTTTGTTGTCTGACTGAATTTGACTGGCTCGCTTCGCTTCCCGGGTAGGTGTGTCTGTTCACAACTGTAGATATCTAATAGTGGAGTTGCTCCCTGGTGGATGATATCTATACCAATTATAAGCATCTTTGCTCTGACTGACTGACATTATAGACAACGCAGAGCTAATCCTCTAGTCGTGGACGAATATACCTGAAATTTTCAAGATATATTCGTCTTAGTGCGTTGCGTAGTGGTATGAAAGGAATTCCCAAAATTCAATTCATTTTTTTCTAAACAGGTAGGTACAACGGGGAGGGAAGATTGTATCAAAATAAGTTTACGTAGATGGAGTCACGCGCGTTTAGCTAGCTAGCTCGATGGACTGACCACATTGTTAGGACCGTGGGAAGTCGATGGATAGAGAGGGCTCAGAATCGTTCTTTCTGGAAACGTATGGGGGAAGCCTATGTCCAGCAGTTCTGTTAATGATGATGAAGTAGTCAGAGGCATATCTAAACATTATATTTATGCACCACTCATCTAGGTGTGGCGTATATGAATGGCTTTATTTATCATGAAGCGTGATGTAAAGCATGTGCTGTGTTACAGGTATCCTTGGTACAAGATTCGCGGACCGAGGAAGAGCTTCAGGCGTTTTCGACGTTTACTTACGTTATGACATCGGTGGCAGGCTATTGTCAAGGATCTGTGCTGTACTTTTTTGCTGGTGCGCTCGGGAACAATGGTTGGTAAGTCACGACCTACTTGAACTTAAAATTATCTGCCTAAAATAATCAGCACCTGATGATGCCGACCTTGGCTGAAGATTATAGACAAGCTCATCGTCATAAGGTTGAATAAGTTATATAGCCCTAAGGGTCATAGGCCTCTTCGTGGCAAAATGTTATGTTTGGATTACTCTCGTCATAGCTCCTCTCCATAGTCCGTTTTGCGAACTTAAGCTTGCGATGACACTAATATTCATATTTCAGGGAAATTTCAGCAAACATCCTATCGTTCATCCTTCGATTTGGATTGAGCCTACTCGTATTCTTCCTTCTGTCGGTCGCAGAGCGCGCGTACAAGCAGCGATTCTTGTACGCTAAACTGTTCTCACACTTAACATCTGCTCGACGAGCGAGGAAATCAGAACTGCCCCACTTCAGGCTGAATATTGTGCGGAATATCAAGACGTGGCTCTCTACAAGGTCTTATTTAAGGGTGAGCTTTATTTCTGACCTAAATCCTAATCTGTCTGTACCAATTATAAGAATCTTGGTCCTGACTGACTGGCTGACGTACAACCTAAACCACTGGTCCTAGACTTGAAATTTTCGGGGTATGTTCGTCTGGGTGTGTAGAGGTGTGGAAGTCCCGCAACCTCTTAAACTGCTGTAGTGGGGGTTGAAGTTTGCATGAAAATATCTTCACGCGCACGAAGTCACACGGAAGAAATCAAAGTAAGAAGGGTAGGTGCTGGAAAAAATCATAAAAATAAAAAAATAGCATCATGACTTTAAAAGCACGGTCCATATCCCTCCGATCTCTTAGTATCAAGTACCTACTCAAGATTCTATGTCTAAGGAGGTAGTCAGAGGTACGTCCAGATATTACATACCCACATTTTGCAGTTGTTGGTATTCCATACGTGACAGGTTGCAAGTCTATTGCCGCTGCTAGAATACTAACTGGTTTCCTCACGATGTTTTCCTTCACCGTTTGAGAGCAATGACATTGTGCACATACATTTTCGAACGGAAAAATCCATTGTTGCACGAGCGGATTGAGCCTTAGGATCAGAAAGCCACCGATGCTTACCTGTTAGTTATTATACTAGGGCCATTATTTTGTTACAGCGTCGCGGGCCGCAGCGTTCAGTTGACGTGATCGTGTCTACAGTATTTATGCTGACTATCACTTTACTAGCGTGTGTCAGCGCACAGCTATTGCGGGTTTGTGATGTTTGTATCGTATTCATTCATTGTTACATTAATCTTACATTACATACTTCTCTGTTTGCCTTAACCCGTTGGTAAGAGACAGCAATTGTTTTAAACATTATTTAACGGATTTTGGTATGTTAAGGCTTGTCATAGGTACCTCTCGGTGTCAACCTTGTGGTTGCTTCATCAGATATAATCTATACGAATTATAAGAGTCTTGGTCTTAAATGACCGACATATAGCTCCGGCCGGGGCGGGTCGCTTGTGTTTAATAATTATATTCTCAACAGCTTGGCGATTTGTATTTTGTAAATAATTCAGTACAAATACTTGAGTTGAGTTCAGTACAATACACTCGCAATTAGCTCATCTACACTAATATTATAAAGAGGAAAGCTTTGTATTTTTGTATGTTATGAATAAACTCAAAAAGTACTGAACCGATTTTAATAATTCTTTTCTCATTAGAAAGCTACATTATCACTGAGTAACATAGGCTATATTTTATTTTGGAAAAAAATAGCGTTCCGTAAAATATTTGGGTTTTTCAGACACAAGGTGTAAAAAATCAACCAGAAAAGTTACTTATTTTGCGTACGCTGCCTAAACTATAAAAGATAGAACCATAAAAAGTTCTAAGTAATTGTAGATCTTATAAATATCTACAAAAAAGTCAGCGACACACTATACCTATCTATGTCGAGTGAGGCACAACAACCATTTTTTTATTTAAAAATCTTCAATTTTTTTTGGACTACATTTAAACGCATTTATTTTACTCATACTATTAATCCTTATCGAAATAAATTATTTTATCACTAAGTACAGTTCATGTAGATAATAATTGTAATAATTGTAAATGATTAGAATTGGACGTTTGGTTTTGAAGTTATGGCGAAATTAAAATATTACGTTTTCTGCTGCACGGCCCGTTGCGAAGTGAGCGTCACCAAGTTGGGAGTGCGCGTGCAGGGGAGTAGTTTAGATCTGTGAGTTAGGTACCCGCGCGGCTCCGACGCGAGGTCGGCTCCCTACGCAGGTGTTTTATAAAAAGGACATTAATTCATAATGTAATATAGTTTTATGACAAAATCTATACAAATAAATAAAATTGAAGTGTCTGTTTGTAATATTAAAATAACGCTTTTTACTACATGCATAGGAATGTATATACGATACATATACCAAAATAGCATTTTTTTAAATTTTTGTCTGTCTGTCTGTCTGTTTGTTCCGTGTAATCTCTGGAACGGCTGGACCGATTTCGACGGGACTTTCACTGGTAGATAGCTAATGTAACAAGGAGTAACTAAGGCTACTTTTTATCCCGAAAAAATAACGGGAACTGATATAAACTGCCACGCTGGCGAAACTGCAAACGGCCGCTATTTTATGCCGTATTAACGCCATCTGTTGGTGACATCGAGTACTACTTCAGTTAAGATTTGTAAGTAAACATGTTTACCGCCCAACGAAGTGGGCACCGGTCAGCTAGTCCCATATATTCATATTCTTACTTGTATCTAGCATTTGACATCTTTGCTCTATCAATGCATGTTCTTTTGACACGAGTTCTTTCGTAGACGATTCTCCTCATATGAGACTTAATTATCATCATCAGCTTATAGAAGCCCACTGTTGGACATAGGCATAATCTATACGATTCCAGGAAGAACTATTTTGAGCCTTCTTCATCCACCGACTTCCCGAGATTCTAACAATTTCGTTGGTACATCCTACGTTTTGCCTTCCGATTCGTGATCACCATTCGAGGGCCTATTTATATTATTCCCTGAGTAAGTGTTCTGCTCAAAGTCGCAAAGCGGGCTTAGCTATACTGGGAATTTCACTGACATACCTGAGTATCAGCAAGTTGAAGTGGCAATGGGCAGGCCATGTAGCTCGTAGAACCGATAACCGCTGGCGAATAAAAACGACTTTTGAATAGCGACAACGAACCGGAAGCCGAAGCGTAGAATGTCCCGATGGACCGATGCTGTTGCTGCGATCGCGCGAAGTCAGCGGATGAAAAAGGCTCAAAATCCTTATTGGAAACATATAGGGGGAGACTTTTGTCTCCTTTGACTTTTGTGATGATGACCTCTCTGTTTCACACTTGACAAGGTTGGCTGGCAGAGAATGCTGTCGAGTATTAAGCTCATCTTTTGTACAATTATGCAATAAAAGATTAAATAATTGTCGGATAAACCGCTAAAGATAGAATAAGTTTCAGTGCATGTAAATGTTAATTTAGATTCCTCTCCAATCCTTAGGACTCTTTGACCCTAGAGAGCATGTGGCTCCTAGAAGCAATGGTGTGGTGCGTTTGCCTCGGCATCTACCTCCTCCGTCTCCTGACCCTGGGCACGAACGTAAATCGCAAGTACCGTGGATGCCTGTCCGCCATCATCACTGAGCAGATCAACTTGCATCTCGCTATCGAGCAACGGCCGGAGTGTAAGGAACAGCTGACTGTAGCCAACAATGTACTCAAATTGGCGGCTGACCTGCTTAAGGTAATATAATATTTTCTGTAGCGACAAAAGGCAGGGTCGTTCGTGTACCTACCAATGGATTTTTGTTTTCGAAGTTTATATGCGCGATGCTAGTACTCTAGTACCCTTACATGACGAAGGATAACATCATGAGGAACCAGGTGCAGACCTGTGAAGTGGCGCTTTTAGAGAAAGAGGATGCATATTTTTTTAGTTTATTCGAGACTAACTTTCAAACCGTTAATACGATCTTGTTGGTTTTATAGATATAAAATCGCGCGAGATTCATGAGGAAATTAATTAGTTATTTTTCTTCAGGAACTGGACGCCCCTTTCAAGATAACTGGTATATGGTCTAACCACTACATCTACACAATAACTAAGGTGGTTATACTGTCCGCACTCTCCGGAGTCCTTTCAGACATGCTGGGATTCAAACTAAAGCTTCATAAAATAAAAATTAAATAAATGACAACCTCATAGAGGAATTTATTAAAATTGTGATAGCCAAATAGTTAGGTAGTACATCGTTTTGTATGTATAATATGTTGTATGAAGCAATGTGAATTCATTGCTTTCTGCGGTCGCTATTACGTTGTTATGTATTTTAGTGTTTTGGGTTTGTACACTTAAGCGACATAACTTGAATAACAGGTTTTCTACTTACAAAGATGAAATAGAAAAAAATACTATTACAACGGACTTCCGTAAAGTTACGCCTTCATCAGTGAACTATTATAATATCTACAAAATACTAATATTATGTATTCAGGGTTATTATCAATGAAGTTTAATATCTGTACGGTGACGTACACTTTTATGTAGGTGACCAAATCGGCATTTTACTCAGCCTCGATAGTTCAACAACATATTAAAGACAGTGTGAATCTTACAACCGCGTGAGAATGACACGGGTCGGAAACACCAATCAACGTTTACTTTACTCAATGTAAACCGGCACCGGTGTTTTAACTTATATCTACTTGTATAACTACGTACTCAAACTAACTTTTAGCATGTACAATCTGACGGGATTGTACAATAACAAAATTGTCAATTGACTTATGCAGCTGACTGTACTGTTATACCGCGACAAGCCAGCTAGCAGCTGCGTTGTATAAGCATCGGGCTGGTTTATCGCCCGATCTCATTATTTTATTAATTAAGTTATTATAAGAACCACCTACACCTACTTAAATTAACGTCTCATACGGGCTAGACGTTATTCATTTTCATTTTTAAGGGACTTTTTCAATCTTGTTTAGTAAACTTTATCGCGTGTTGTGGCGTTTGTGATTTAGGGTGTTTTTTAAAGTGTATGTAGCTGCCTATGTTAATAAGGTTAGAAAAAAGACGAGATACTTTCAAATTTAACATAAGCTAACTTAAATCAATTTTAGATACAAATGCACTGTTAGGACTATTTAGATAAATTCGTTTATAAGTAAATGAAATCTTAATTGTGAATCTTACTTCTTTACTTTTGTCTTAACTAATGTGCCAACAGAATTTTAAGTTTTAGTGAAAATTACTGCATGAGAACTGATGAGCCGTAAAGCAATAACATACCATACCTACTTCATTATCTTGTTATTGTTAGAATTAGAAAATAAATCTCTTTAAAAAACCATGTTTTTAATTTAAATTTTGCTTCGATTATTATATTTTATCAGGAGTGGTCTCTATATTGGACTCCTTCGATCAGAAGTGGATTTCGCAAGCGGCGACTGGGAGTAGGAACGCTTTAGGAAATAGGAAGCAGCATTTTCCGATACAAACCACAATCAACCTGCCTGATGCACCACCAGCAGATAGGTAGGTAGTCACAAAATCAAATAAAAACACATCGTATTTACCGACTTAATTATTTATTACAACTTTATGTTACCTACCTAAATACATACGAAAACCAAATTCATTTTAACAGTAGGAACTACCCTCAAATAAAACTTTCGGCGGTGACTCTTTTAACTCGCCAACTGAATAAAATTCAGCCAAAGTTTTGTACAAATGTTAATTCGATATAAACTTGTGAGATGATAAAAGTAGAAAATATCTACTATTCTATACCTACTTTAGCATCTTAATAACTTATAGATAGCTTACCCAAAAAATCAAATACAAAACCGACCGACGGCAATGCAAGCAGAGTATTCGACAGCGCGATGGCGCTATAATTGAGTAGGATGAGCACACTCTCCTACGCGTCTTTGCAGATGCAAATGCCAAAAAAAGTGTCTCATGTTCCAGAATATGTATTGTAAAAAGGGTTGTTGTGAACAAACTGAGTAGAATTCAGAAGCACTCCTATGATATTCTGACGTAATGCCAACTGATTTGTTAAGGAGGTGGTATCCGCCAACGAGAGGTTTTCTCCGTGTTATTTCTCTTTGATGAGTGAGTATAAATGTCCAAAAAAAATATATATTGCTTATTAAAGACTAAATTTTAATTTGAACAATTGAAATAATTCTAACTATATTATTACTATATGAAAAAAATATCCAAAGTGAAGCAATTTTTATTTTAAATTTGGTTATTTCTTCTAACCGGTATTGATTTTTAGTATTATTTTTTCACACAAATATTTGTCAAAGTATCTATCACAAAGTGAACAATTGACAGTTCGAACTAATAATTCATTAAGCTACAAATAATTATTTCTTGAATGCGATATGAAATGGAATGCGCGCGGGTCTCTGTGCGGGCGACGGGCGGCAGTGCAACTCAGTATGGACAGACTCCTCAAGGTCGTTGGCGAGTACCACCGCCTTAAGTCGGAAACTTTGCTGGTGGTTGTTTCAAAAAAATATAAAATCTGACAAGTAGAACAAGCGTTGTTCACATTATGCCCACGAGGTCAATGATCATATATGTAGGTACATATTACGAAACACCGTGTACGATCAATTCACATTTTTAGAAATCATTCATCAACCAGTTTTCGAGTATTGTGTATCAGCCAACCTTGGCCAGACTACTCATGAAGAATATGTGACACATTTCGGTACGCTTTGAATTAGTGACACATTGATTTGAAGATATTAACAAAATCATCTGGCCACACCATCCAATAATAGGATCGAGTGGCCAAGGGTTTTCTTAATTTACTCCTGGGTGTCTGGTCAAGAGACATCAATAACAAAATATGCGTCAGAAAAACGTCGGCTCACTTCAGATAGTATCCAGTTACTTCACAACTTAAGAGGACTTTATTCGCAGTCTTTATTTATCATATTATTGACTGGCCCCGCCTACTACTCTAGTCTGACAAAAATTCACAACAAATATACATGTAAATAGGAAAATGATTAACACACAAAACAAATAAAGTGACTATGCTCTAGTAAACAAATAAATTCACTTAGAATTACATATTATTATATAATAAAAGTAGCTATATCTTACTGTACTGGAATTATCCATTTTAAGCACACTTGTTTGAATTTTACTCATAGTACAACTGATGTAAAAGTTCGTTTGGACAATAACGTGCAATGTAAACCCATACCGTAGTTCAGGGCTATCCATACAACGGCCCGCGGCTTGTTTTCATGCGGCCTTCAATGAACTACAGCGTAATTCATTGAATATTTACACATTTTGTTTCCGTACCATATTAAAAGACTATGTATTGCTTGAACCTTACTAAGGCTTGAAAATAATCCTAGTTTAGTAATAACCTCTACTATGAGCTAAGTAAGGCGCTGATGCATGATCTGTTTTTGAATGAGAACGCTCAGCGAATCAAAAAATATCGGGCATTTACAGCACGAGCTCACGCGTTTGTTATTTCAGTGAATTTAATGGCTTGAATGAGGTAATGTACCCAGACTACGGTCTAGATTTGCCTAATTTCTAGAATAGCGGTGCCAAAGAAGACTTATGTGAAATAGAGCCTAAAATAGACATACACTATAATAATACACTTTTACAAGTGATTGGTGCAACGTTATGCAGTAGACGTGCTTTGAGGTAAGGTAATTGTGGCAGAGGTAACCGCGGAACATCATGTTCTATCACTTTTTCGTGTAAAGAATGTATTCGTTGCTGTTTGCAAGAAAAGTATATCGATGACCACCGACGTGATCAAATAGTTTCAAGTGTCGAATCAAAACAAAAAAGCTTAAGCTTAAGTTAGTAGTAACTAAAAGCAGATTATGAAAAGTTGTCTGATGATGATGGTACATCGATATATCGAAAATGACGTCATTCAACACTCCAAGTTAGTTAAGTCCAGAGTTAAGAGATGGCGTCACAATTCAGGCGAAAACAAGTACAATCGCTAACCTCTAGTATACCAATACGCGTCAGTATTTTAGTCGTTTCTGACGTCATCTCTCCATCATTAAGAAGAACTCTCAAGCACGCCCCTGAAACCGCTATCAAGAAATTTGGCTTTAGAGAGCGGATTTGTGCCGCTTTTGAATAACTCGTCGACAACGACCTTAATTCCAATGCTTAGGTCGCTCTAAAAATGTCGCGAGATGGTCCCACTGATGTTATTCGCGGCGACGCTCGCGAGAAGATGAGCGGTGCGAGCGGCTGCGACGCGACTCGCGGTCGCGATCCCGGGCGCGCGACTTCTCTCGCGACACGGCGCGTGTCCTCTCACGAGGCTCGTCACGTGTCTTCTCGCGCGACTTTTCACGCGACTTTTCGCGATTTTCGTCACGGGACTCATCCCGTTTGCTGCGACTGCGGGACCGACTGCGCCTGTTGATAGAAGTTGATTATAAAAGTAAGTTCATATCAGCCGGCTATGAAGTTTTTAGGGATGCCCCCGAGGTAACCCTACTGAATTCCGTTTCAATATTTATGATTGGCTTGTTGGGGCTTAGCCAGTCACAAACATAGAACAAGGGGCGGGGCGTGTAACACAATATAAGGAGTGTTGAGACCAATCGTGACTCCTTACAAAAACATTTGGTTCGCCGTCGCCGTAACAGAATAGAACTCGCTCCAATAATGATTAAAGATTATTTTATTCAAAGTTAATACTTTTTCTCGCGCTCCTTGTCCTTGCCACGGTCGCGGTCACCACGTTCCTCCTTATTCCGGTCACGATCCCGGTCGCGCGCTGACTCGCGATGCCGACGTGCGCGTCTGTCCAGCTCGCGTCCACCTACGTAATGTCTTCGTCCACTGCTGCGCTCCCGTTCAGATGCGCCGCGCTCTTCGCGTCGTTTTTCTACGTTTTTCTGAAAATATCATTGCATTCATCAGTCATTGATTATTTTTTTATGAATATTAGGGTTGTCAGTTTGAATCTATTTTTACCATCCCTAATATCTTAAAATAAATTATTTTATTATCTGGGACAAACGTATAGTGTACCTTCAAATCCCATAATTTATCACGAATGGTAATGAAGCCTAGATGCAGCTTTCCCCCAAAGTGGTCGGCCAGCCGTCTGTCGTTGTCATGAATGCCGAGATACGCTGAGCAAACCTCGCACACGCGTAGTTTCTGCTGCTGGTATGATGAAGCTGGCATGGAGTTTCGATATTCTTGTTCGGCTACTGCCTTCTTTTTGCGGAGTTCGTCAATCTGGAAAAGAGAAAAACCTGTATATGTGAACCCCACAGTATATGCTTCCACTTCTCTAGTGCAAACTGCCAGGAGTGGAACTAGGTACCATGGTCAGAAACTAGTTCTAGCTTTAAAAATCCTTACCTCCCCCATAAGCATCACACTTTCCTCAACCATGCCCTCTTCTCCTAACGCTTCAGCCCTCGCCAGCTTCTGACCAATCTGTTCCGCCAGTTCATGAACCGCATTAGCTTTCTCTGTCACTTCCTGTGATAACTCCTCTTGTGTCTCTGCCAGGCGTTGTTTGGCAGCTGTCGTACGACGATCACAGTCTGCTATAAACGCTTCTAAATGTTCAGTAGCCTGTGGTTATAAAAGACTGATATTAAAAATGGCTAAAGAAAAAAGATTGTGATTTTGTCAAGCTGATCAGCAGAATATCTCAAGTCCAGAGCTGAGACTTCAAATTACCAAATTCTTCATGAATCTGTGCTTAAACTAACAGCACAAAGATTTTGAACACTTACATGACTCTCATTGGAGACACTGACGTAGTAAGAATTTATCTGCTGCTGCTACAAGATTGTATTATTTACAAATAGAAATAAAATAAATAATTATGATACTTACATCAATGTCGTAAAAATAGTCTTTGGTTTTGGATGCTAACTCAAAATCCGCCCGGAGTGCCAGGTCATGTATTTTGGGGCACTCACCTAAGTCCATTCGCTGCAATCAAAGTTAAACCACAAGAATATAACATGCTTCTTTTTGCCAATGTGAAGGAATGACTTTTTTTATATATAAATGACCAATTAAATATCCCAGTTAACTCCAAACTAGACACATTATATAAATAGAATACAGTGCAACAAATATATAGAGCAATATTTATTTATTATTTGAATTATTAAAAAAATACATACAATATCACCATCAGCTCACATGTCCCCGTTTCACTCGCCAGTTTTAAGTGAATTTATTAAAAGTACTTACAAAAACCAGAGGACACCTTTCCAAAAATACCTACCTAATAACTCTGATAATGAAAAGGAAAAACTGTGAAAAATAGGTACTTTAGGCCTGTGATATATTCTATATAACAGACCCAAAGCAAGAATTATGTTAAACCTCTTCTGCCTGGAATCTCCCCAGTTTAGTGGTTTTATATGTTCAGTGGATAGTTTTTCTGGCCATAATAAACTTGCTTGTAGACTGACCTGGTTCTATACAAATTACAATAATTGTAACTAAGCTCTCAAGAACAGTATGTTTGAATGAGGCGTACAGTAAAATTGGACAATCAAATGAATGGTGAACTATAGTTTTAATCATTTGAAGTGCCAACAGCAATTTTTTCTTTGATTTTCTTTTTTAATCAACATTCGATTGAGACATGCAAAACTTTTCGACTAGCCATTTAGACAGCTCGTACGTACCCAATGTAGTTTGATAGTATGTATATCACCGAATACCTCTCACCCGGCTTTGGATTTTTCATGTTCCTAAAATTTTATGTACTCACCAAAGCAGCTTTAGCAACCGTTGAATAATTTTATTATATTAGAGCCATATTAAATTAGTTACTGCTTAGCAGTAAAATACAGTCAGCTAACTATAAGTTTTCATACGTACATCTTGGTACTTACAGAACAGCCTAACTCATACAATCTATCCCTCATCTGTTAAGTATTGTGATGAGCAATAAAGACTAGTGTGGGGCATTTCTGAAAAGTATATTTCACCACAATTAATGCCACTCCGAAGTAATGTTGATTCAGCAAAATAGTTGCTACAGTAACACATTAAGACAGTGAAGAGTATCAAGAGAAAAGCACATTCACTAAGATACAAAATACAATTGGTATGTAGTTTTTTCACCATCCCAGTGTATGAGTTTAAAAAACAATTCAATTAATCCCAGAGAATGTTGATCTTAGATGTCATAGAGAAAAGTTTTATCAGTATGTACCAAATTTGCCTAGAACCTTACGCAAAAGCAAGGAACATATGGAGGTACTGCACAGAACTGTGTAAGTATCTCTAGTAAATCCGGTACAGACCATTGGACAGAGTTAGGTAGGTATTTAAAAAACCCAGAGAAGCGATTATACTGCAACTGAACTACTCACCGTGGACGAAAGTATTTCATGGGGACAACATTGTAATAAAAACGATTTGCACACTGTATCGTCAAAAAATTTGACTCCATTTCTATCGGCTTCACCTGTAACAAAAAATCAACACAGAAAATTCGTTTTATGTATTGTATGCGGTACGTGAAGTGTCACAGGAAACGTGTAGTTAATTTTTACCATTTCTAGTCGTGCCCATCAATTGATCCAACATTGCCCTCATTTGCTCGTGAGCCGACATCGTGAATTATTGATGTACCAACAATTGTAATTCAAATTTATAAGTGCATTTCCAACTAGAAGCTAAATATTGAATTCGGTGATCCTGAAACTTTCTCAAGATAATTAAAATAGCCAAGAGAAACACGCCAGCACCGCGAGCCGTCTTCAACTATTTTTAAAATGGCGTCGACTTTTTTTTCTAAACTACTTGTTATGTTTGTTTGACATCGGTTTTTAACTTTATTCTATCTTCTGCAAAAATGAATAAAGCTTTTGGCCAATAATCGGTATTTATATATGTTAGATGGCAAAATAAATTCCTGTCAATCAACAACTAGTGTTTAGAATAGCCATGGAATACACGGCCATGGAATCGGATGCCAAAATGTACTCAAATTCTGGCTGTGTTTTTCATGGTTGTGTATTGTATTCCATAGTTGTGTAATCAAGCCACCCGTTTTTTCCGTTAGAGCCACAAAGTACCTACTTTTTTGGTTAGAGCAAGTCAAGTATTACTGGCAGACAATGCTATTAGCATTGTTACTCCTAGCACTCCATTGTTTAGTGCGAAAGTTTTAAATAAATAAATAAATAAGTATTCTGTGGTTTGTTTGCGCATTGTTTTGATTTAACTAGGTAGGTATCTAAATAAACATTTTGAATAGCAAATAAAGCAAAGGTTTATTTTGAATACACGGGAAACGGGATGTGTGCCATGACGTCGCCGGAAGGAGGAAATTAATTTTAGTATATTTTCTTAGATTCTGAAGTTCGAAAGTAACTCTGGGTCGATTCGATAGTCTTTACAATCAACTCAGCACAACGATAGCCTTCTTAATGGCTCTACTAAGGGTATTTATTCCCTTACTCCAGGGCAGTTGTAACGAAATCTATTTCAAAGGTTTTACTTGTAGTTCTTCAGACAGCTCATTTACTATTTATCTGACAAAATTTGGTTCCAAAGCAGAAATTGTGACAGAAAAATTACCTAGAAAAGGTAGTGCTATCTATGGATATTGTGGTGATGGTGTACCTAAAGAATTCAGCAGGTGTTCTAGTAGTATTCTTCTAAATAAAGAAAGAAGCCAATTGAAGAAGCTTATTATTGATGGCCAGTTGAAATCAACAGATAACTGCATCATCATGTGCTATGAGTATGATAAAATCTGCGATTCGCAGATCATCACAGGAAGTGCAGATATTTCAAAGTTGCAAGATCTAATACATAAACAAAATGGAATAGCTCAGAATAAAATAAGCTGCATATCATGTATAAAAATTCCATACTGGATATCATCATCTATGTTCCTACAGCACATCTGCAACTATTTGAATTTAATGAAATGGCTTATGGGTACAGTAAAGAAGGATAACAAAGTGAGTATCTGCTTATTATCAGGTCATCAGTCTGAAGAACAAGCTGCACTGTTGGACACAGGACTCCCCCTAATATACTCAATACATTTACTGCTTTCACATGGCTTTGGTTGGATGCAAACATTGTTCTTATGTGTAAGTAGGTATCACATGGACCCTGAATAGGGTATAGCAACATAGAGCCAGGCCAAGGTTATTTATATTTCCAAGTAAACTAATTTTGAACTTCATGCACTGGCTTCTTACAAATTCATAACGGCATCCTACTCTTTGTTCTTCCAATTTTTGTTGTTAATTATCAGGTTTAAATTTATAAATATTGGTGGCCATTTAACACCATTACTTACATCTAAATACACCGAATACATATACGAGTAGGTATAATTTGTTTTGTAAGATACTTGTTTTTGAAGACACAGAATGATATTACATATATTTTTTAATAAGACTGCTGATGGAACAAGCAGTTGGCTCACCTGAAATTAAGTGGTTACCATCACCCATAACAAAGCATTGCCTTGCAGGTCACTTGTGTTAGGAATATACCCTATGATGCACTGCTCTGCATCCATAAACAAAAGGCACACAAGTTTTAAGCCTTATTTGCCTGTCATTTCATTTCCACCTACACCCTTCCAACCTGAACACAGCAAGCTGCTTGGTGGCAGAAATGGGCATTGTGGTAGTACTTCCCTAGACCAAGGTCTTCACTAAAAACTCTGCTACTTCTATGTTAATCACATTCACAGTGGTTTAAATAAATGTAATGTTAATTGTAGATGCACGAAATCAGATTTAGTTGTATTCTTGTGTTTCAGATATGCATAAAGCAAGGAAATCTCATTCTTGCTATGTGGACTGATGTCCTTCTAGGATATGTTTTATTACAAATGTTACCTGAAAACACAGGAGATATCAGAGGCTACCTAATGGATGTACTTGAGGTGAATTCTATTCTTCCTGTTATAATAAGTAAATAGGTTTTGACAGTAATCAAATCAATTCTTTTAATTAAGTATAAATATATTTAGGAAACTATCGTCTGTGTCCCTCAATCTGGCCATTGCAATGGTCCAGCAGAAAATATTCTATTTTAAAATGAAGACTTCCTTATAAATACAGTAATTTCATAAAAATGTTTTAATTTCAGAAATTAATAAATATGCTTTATTCCTTACTGACATGGTTGATGGGTGCTCCTGTTGGATTGAAGCTAAATAATGCCTTCAATAAGATGTTAGGGAAATACTTCTCTTATCATGTTCAGCTGTGGTGGTTATTTTTGGGTAAATGAAATAAAAAACAATAATGCATACTTACAAGTGCATTTCATCATCAATGCATCCATACATCAAACTGAGAACAGGAAAACAAGAAAAAGAATCATACAGCCCAAACTACTAACTAAGACTAAACAGACATCATAATGAACTTGCAGCCCAATTACAAGGAAATCCAATCCAGTCTCCAATTTACAAAACTCAACTCAAAACAATAGATTCACAGACGAAAGATAACTCACTGGACGCATCTCTTCTCACATGTCAACCGAAACAGATGAATGAATCAGACAGCACTTTGGATTATTGTTTTAAAAACAGATCGCCAAGAAGCAGGATAAAAAAAAAGTGTATTCATATTATGACAGGACAAGACCATCGCCGCTGCCAGTAGACTAACTGACTCGAGAGCCGCAGTAGTTTTCTGTAGTTTACCTACTACTAAATTCCACTAGTGGACTTTAATGACTAGCTTTGATTGCTTCAATCTTATGTCGTTCAGTACCATGGTACCCATAACCCCTAAAGTAAGCCTGTACCTACTGTGAGAACCGGGTACCAATACGTAATTAATACCTACTTAAATTAATCCTCCTTAATCACTATTACCAGTTTAGTTTGTGGTCACAGATTTCAATGCTGCGCAAAACTGCGTAAAACTAATTTTTTGCGTATTTTTTCAAGATGAGAAAGATCGTTTGGACATTGTTCTTCATAAGATATTGTGATAATAACAGTCTTCTGAAAAAGTAAAGGGTTTTAGCTATAGGTAAAACCGTTATGGTGCAGCATGGGTTTAAACACCTGACCTTAAACGTCTTACCTGTCTGCCTGTATTTTTACCAGTGCGCATATTCTCACTACATTTTGCTTGCGACTCATCCGTTTCAAGGCTTATATTGAAATGAAATTTCTGAGTGAAACTATTTTTTCAGATACTTGCAGCACAAAACTTGACGTCATACTTAATGTGTACCATTATATTGGATATTTCGGACTCACATTTCAAATTGCTGTGATTTCTGACACTATCTGTGTCGCCACATTTCACTCCTACTGCATTTATGTATATGCGGCAAGGTAAGTGGCAAATGCATGGTATACACTCCTGTCATACGTAGTTTAATCAAGTCAGTTTTGTATGGAGGGGAGCTCTCCTAACGGGCATGTTGAGAACTCTCGTGATTCCATATTAATCTCGCTCGAAACCCACACTAGAACTGCCGACGTAGTAAGATGCGCACCATAATGGTACCTATCATTACAAATAGTCCTATAACAAATACCAAAATAATTTTTAAGCAGAACCGCAGCCGCGGACATCGAACCCGCACCTCTTCCTTCAGCTGGTTAGTCGCCTATTGCGGCTGAGCTCATCGGGTGGTATGGCTTACTGATGGAACAAGCAGATGACCCACCCGATGTTAAGTGGTTACCATCACCTATAACAAAGCATTGACTCACAAGTCAAGCACGTTATGAATTTAATATACGATGCACTACCCCGCGTCCATAACCTAACCTAAGGCAAAAAAAACGATTTATTATCATAGTTTCCACTGTATCCACGAAAGGGATGGATGAGAGAAGAGTGCATGCAGCAGAAATGCGAATATTGCGATGGATGTGTGGAGTGACAAGGATGGATAAAATAAGAAATGAGTATATTAGAGGTAGTTTGAAAGTAGCGCCTGTGACGGATAAGTTGAGGAGTAATAGGTTAGCGTGGTATGGGCATGTCATGCGGAGGGAAGAAAGCCATATAACGAGAAGAGTGTTAGATATGGATGAGAAAGGTTATAAAAGCAGAGGAAGACCAAAGAAAAGATGGATGGATTGCGTGAAAGATGATATGAGTAAGAAAGGAGTGAACACTGAGATGACGTCTGATAGAAGAGAGTGGAAGGAAAAAACCTGTTGTGCCGACCCCACTTAGTGTGGGATAAGGGCAGGAAGATGATGATGAGTTTCCACTGTATTCATAATTTTACAGGCTCTTCAACATACAAATATCAGGACTAATAGCCTTGCTAAGACTTTTTGTGGGCAGAAAGTACAATCCCTTACGGGGTGGCATAGATTCCTGTGAATACACAAACCAAGAGTTGTTTGTAGGTACTGTTGCATTCACCATACTTCTGCTTCTCTTACCCACGACAGCAATGTACTACATTGTTTTTACTGTGGTAAGTCCAGAGTTGAAATTCTAATCACCGACTGTGTACGTTCTACATAGACTTCAAACCTAGTTATAGACGTGTATTTTTGTTACTATAAGTACATACCGAGTTATAGTTACGTAGTGATCAAAATACGCCATAAAACTCTTCACAAAATATATAATGTACCTACTTCTTAGCTGTTAACTCCTTGCCTACTTTTAAGGGTTCCCAATCAACGCACAGTGGTACCCGTCGGAGCAGAGTATTTAATTTTGCGCTTATGTTGCTACTTTGTCCATCCGTCCATGTCCCACAGCTGATTATTTTTTTAATTATAATTTTATTTTTCAGTTCAGAGTTTTATCACTCACAATACAGTACATTCTGGCGAAACTAATACACATAGTACAAACGTTACCTCTGTATGTTGCAATGTTGTGGTTGACGAAATCACACAAGGTTGCAGGTATGTACTTTTATTCTACAGTAAAATGAGAAATTCCAACACATGTACTAAATTAAATATTATACAGTAAATACTACTGCAAAATATGGGTACTATCTGGACGTACCTCTGACTACTCCCCCTCGTACATCCTCGAATGATCTCGAATAGGTACTTGGTACTGAGGTGATATTTATTGTGCTTGGGGATTGAAGTCGTGGTGCTCTTTGTGACGACCGATGTGGCACGGCGCGGCGGGCGAGTGTCCGCCGCCAACATGCCTAATGTTTTTGGTGCAAACAGACACAAAGGTTTACAGTTATCATGAACATAACAAAAAAAAATTGAAAATATAGCTAAAATTAGCAGCTCACAATAATTTGCAACATAGTTACCATTATTTGTTCACGTGAAGAAAGTGTTATTCAAAACTAGCTGTTAAATTACTTTTTTTGTTGCCCACTAGCTTCAAAACGGCTCGGCAATCAGGCTTACAATTACAAAAGAGACATCAGAAAATTAACTGAACGCTAATATGTGGTTATTGAGGGCATTATGGAGGCTGTTTTGACTGTGGCGCCCTCTAGATAGCTTGTAATACATAATATTTATTTTCCAGGTAATGTTTTATTAGAAGTGGTAAATACTGAAGAATCGCCTGCATTGCCTCTAGTCGTCAGAGTGGAACTGCTTAGTAAATCTATCTTTGAGTTAGTGAAACAATTCAAACCGCCCGTAGAAGTGCTACAGCATGTAGAATGGACCAATCTTCTATCAAATGTACTAGTTGGGAAACAAATTGTGTAAAGACTAAAAGTCAAAATTAGAAATGCTTGGAAGATATTCCAACAAGGTTTTACATTTTTATATTGTTTTTTTTTTATGATTCACTGATATGTTAATAAGATTATCGCCTACGGGTACGAATCGTCAATGGATTCAGATGTAAGATAAGAGCTCACTTGAGAAGTGAGCTCTTATTTTGTTTTGACAATTAGTGATATTATTTATCTACTAGATGACATGGTTGTAATTAGTTTGAATTTAAAACTGTTTATAATTTCTCACCTAATTAGTAAACAAATGTAGCTATCTCTAAGTATATTATATTCACGCTGTCTAAGTAGGTATATATTTTTTGTATATTAGAAATGTACCGATGCGTTCTACGAATCGGCGCCTCTAAAAACGTTTTATATTTTCTTTAGTAGATGGCCCATACCCATTGTCCAAGCATTTCATAGCATACGTAGATGATCTAAATCTAAGTTAAATAATAATAAAACGATTGTGATGATACACTTTTATAAATAAAACAAGTAAATTGTCTGGACTTATTTTAATATCATTCAATATTTTATATTGCGCAAAAAAATTATTTTGGTCACCACATACAAATGCTATTTATAATTTAAAGTTGCTGCAAACTAGGCAAAATACACTAACGATTTAGAACAAACCAATTCCCAAACATCCAAAACAACGTGAGTTTATTACAATTCACACGATGATATATGTGGATTACATTAAAATATTGACTATAATAATATCTAGGCTCAGAAGTACACAAAAATATGCTTCTTTACATTTTCCAATGAAGTACAAAAACGTATTGTCTGCCTGGTGTAGTCTAAACTGTAAGTACCTGTAGGTACTGCACTTTATAAATAACTAGTTTGATTAGGTAAGGTTACTAATATAGGCAAGAAATCTTAATTGTATCAAAAACTTCCTTTTTGCTTTAAGTTACGTTATTTAGTATTGGTTTAAATATAAAGGCGTTTGTGACAAACTTGTGCAAGTCTTTTATGTGCCTATACCTATAGCGTAAGTAGGTAGGTACACATGCCATTGCAATCATATTTGAAATGTTTATGACACTCGTAAAATCAGTTCTGACGCATAATGACCAATAATTGAAAAAAAACTTCGCTTTAAGACGAATTCGCATATTTAACACATACCTAAGCATTTAGACCTAAACTCGGAACGACGCATACGCATACATTACATGACGACCGATGTGGCGCGGCGGGCGAATGTCCGCCTGCGACGCAGAGGTTGCGGGTTCGATTCCCGCCTTGGGATAAATGTTTGTACGATCTGCAAATATTTATTCCGGGTGTTCTGGGTATTTTCTATGTATAATAAAAAATATCTATGTATGTAATGTATTGTATTAAGTATATCAGTCATCTAGTACCCATAACACAAGCTCTGCTTAGCTTGGGGCTAGATGATGCTGTGTGGATTGTTCAGCATTATTTATTTATTCTTGATTTCTAGAACATTCTTGAAAATAGAAAGGCTACGTTGGTGGTAGTGGTGCTTTGGATATACATACATGGTTGTGGTCATACATTACGGCAAATGTACTGCTACTGTCAAAGAGCACTAATTACGAGCGCGCATTCTGTAACTTTCTCATTAATCTTGCGTCTGACGCTTTCGTGCGGTTTCTTGGCTGGCGATAGTGCTTTTCCTACGAAATATCACCGATGGTCCTACCATGGGTAGGTTTACTCTTCATTGCAAACATTGTGAACATTCTGATATTTTTTATTGTAGAACACAATTTACGAATATTTATTTAGTACTTAGGTACCTATATACGTACGCTTTCATATTTTTGAGTTAAAAAGGAAGATTTTGAACTAAAGTACAAAACTATATTATAAATTCATGAAGATAATATTAGTGATGCATGCCCAATGTTATCGAAAAAACTTCATGCAGTGAACAAGTGTTCAAATACAAAATGACTGTTAGTCACAGTAAAGGCGCTGACTTTTTACAAAACAGCTAAATATTGATTCGTCAAATAAATATTGTAATACCCGGCTCCGATATCATACAAGCGTTAGGTATTACTAAGAATCATTGCTTGTCAGATTAGCATTCATCTGATAGGCTAATAGCTACATTGGTTTGGTAGTTTGTTTATCTATGAGGTGAGACTTTATCTGACAGGCAACGACCCGTAATACTACAAAAGGACGCACGAGGATATTGGATTCAGACGTTCAAGTCGTGTTCAGACAACCATTTGGTATAACGCTGCAATAATCATGCTTACTTTTAAAACGGAGTTCGTTTATACTACATAGTAGCCAATTCTGCAGTTCTTCTCCTAAAAACGATGAACGCAGTTTCGTTATTGTCGTTTTGAGTAACACTGCGGGGTCTCAGTAACCTATTCCACATGTTGTCGCTGTCTGGCATGCCGCGAAGTGTAACTCAAAGCGACAATACGAAAGTTCGTTTATAGTTTAGTCAGACTGGTGACGGAGTACTAGGCCGCCTGAAGACCTCCGTCATAGCTTTACCGTTGTTATAGCAAGACAGCTTGCTGCCCTCTAAAGTGCGGAAACGCTGGGATGACATTCCAATACCGATCACCTATCCAGTGTGCCCTCACATAATTTTGCTTACTTCATCGGATGTTTGAATTAAACAATCTGCACAAAACAACCTATTACGAACTCTAAATTATCCCTCGTAAGAGGTTTTAGAAAAGTACCAACTACACAGACAAGTTTATTATGAGTTATTTCCAATAGTTTTGATAAAATTTATTAATGTTAACAAGTTCATACATATCTTTACCTCCTATAAATATTTACATAAAAATCATTCCAAAATATTTTTGTCCACCACTATGACTACATTTAATTTAGTGATAATTTAAGTGTTTATAAAGCTATTCATTATGCAATAGTAACATTTTTTTAGAGAATTTACATTGAAAACACAAGATTTGGAAACATGTAGGTAAGTATGACAAGCGCACACAAGTGAAGCAAATGACTCGTATCTCGTGCCGTGCTTAGATCACCGGTGGGCCAAAACAATAACACTGACAATACGAACTCTAAACTATTTTATTACGATCACAGATTTTAGTAAATTAGGAAATGTGATATCGATCACAGTACAAGTTTTAAAATCAGCAAGAATAACCGAAGCTATGGTTTAATCAGATTCTCTCAATATAGCAGTATATCACACTATACTAACAGAACAATAATTCTGCGGGCGATCGCAGTATATCGTCGATATTGGACGTAATGTGACGGTGGCTTTCTTAGTTCTTGAGTACACACCTGTAGTCCTTATTCACATCCGTTGCTGAATTTGGTGAGTGTTCTTTAGGTCTAACTGTACCACGACACGAAGCTAATTTCGATTCCAAAGCCTACAATGAAGAAAAGTACACAATAAATGAATGATGTTAATATTAGTAGGCGACAGAATATGTGCATTTTAATCCGCCCCCAATACATGTTATGGTCAAATATTTACAAATGAAATGAGTTGAAGCATGATAAAATATAAAGTAAGGTGGTTGCTGATTTAGTGTTAAAATGCAACAATTTATCATACAGCCACATCTCTTGCAACCTGAAATTCGACGATATTATTTGATAATAACTTTATCTTATGCAACTTCGAAAATGAGTTGCCTTCCCTCCCTTAGACGAATGGTTGTATTACGTTTGGCGTATCGAGGATAACCACGTTTAACCAACTTTGTTGCAGACCCAAACAACGCCCCCTATTAGTTCGTCAAACAATGTTGTGAAATTTAGCTAGCAAGAAATGCGGCTCAAGTGATATTACGTATCTAATAAAAATTATAATAACGTCATATACTATATTTACAGCTTAGTTCATAAAAAAACATTCAGTCCATACAATATTAAGATCATGATGACAATTTGTAAGTAACATGCTATATACATTTACACAAATTTTTAATATAATTTTCAAAATAATTTTCTTTAAAATACATATTTTACATAAAACTACATCTCCTACCTACAATTTTATTAGTAACAATGACTAAACAACAATTAAAAAATTTAACAAGTATTTAGTTAATATCTAGTAAAGCTAAATGCACATTTGAACTAACTACAATATTTTTGCTAAACCATTCAGTTAGATATTGATTTGTTTACTTTTTCCCTGATCGCCTTTTTTTGCGGAAGCGAAACTGAGTAAGTTTTCGAGTCCCTCGCGGGACCTCACGGCGAAAGACCGTCTTAGTTTCCCATTTTCCCCCTGAGGCGACCGAACAAACGGATGATCCGAAGCTCTGTTTGATAGCGGTTTTTTCTGTTGGTTACTGTTTTCGGGTCCCGAAAGTTGTCGTGTGAAGGTTTTGGGGTTTCTATATTCTACGGAATCAGTTTTGTTGAGATTTTCATCGATACATTTGTCAGGTTTGTCCGCAGCAGTCGGCGTGGCTGACTCGGTATTAGTGGTCGCAGACGATGGGTCACAGGCACATTTAACCTTACCACAATCACGGCAAAGAAACCTTTCAAGCTGGAAGCAATAAACATGCAAACTACACAACACGCAACCATGCAACTATAAACTACAATAAAATAAATCAAAATTTCTACGAACTTTCATGTATTTGGGCGATGAAAAAAAACAGATACTGTTCTACTACTATTTCTGTCTAGTAAAATAACTTGCTTATTATTATGTATGACAATAAAATAAAATAAATACAAAATAATTACAATACTTAAAACCAGTGACAACAGGAACAACGCTTAAATTAGTACAGTAGATAAAAAATAGGGAATTTTACACTACATAATTAAATATTATCACTAGTCATTTGCAATACTAAAAATAAATAACCCATTATAGAGAATCATAAATAGTGCAGCCATATCCTGATTTAAACAAAAATACATAAATCAACTTATATAATTCAATAAATATAATAGAGTATATTTACACACAATAATAAGCGTACTTACATAAATATTATAATAAATGATTATTAAGGCTTCCCCCCAAGCAAAACGTTGGGTAAATCTTCTTAAGATTATGTTTTCTGCTCTTTACTAGATACTTACCAGAGACATTGAAATAGAAAAAAATACAAATTACATGTATTTTATACCGTGGCGGTGTACAGTGCTATGTCATACATAGGTGAACTATGCGGCATCCCGTTTTTATTCTTAAAAATCAACTTGTAATGCAAGAATTATTCATAAAAAAAACTGCATTTTACGTTTTTGTCATTTTGAAATAAAAAAAAAACAAACAGTGCGTGCGTGCTTATTTTGCTCGAGGAGGCGCCTTAAGTCATAATCCAATAAAATCTACAGTGATAACTACAACAGTGAGGACTACAGTGACTTTGACTAGTAAAATAATAATTTGACTTACCCCGACTTTCCGCAACAGATCACCGACAATGTTGATGGCTGACACGCGAGATGATGGCGTCATGGCGTTACCGTTGATTTCACCTGTGTAAGAAATAGGTACTTCAAATTAAGGCACATGTAAGAAAATGTCATACAAAGCAAAATCGCCCAAGTTACAACTGCTGCTTTGCTCTGTGCTTTGCTCTGTCGATCAACAATCTTGGGCCAAGCTTGTAAAATTATGCGCTAATATTTATTTACGTGACGCTAATATTTATTTAAGCCTTAGGACCCAAGGCTTATTGACTGCTAGAGCTTGGACTGACCGTATAGCGTAGGGTGGCCCTCCCCCCAAGCACTACTAACATTCACCCAAATGGTGACCCCACAGAACATCAATCATTTAGGGATGACCAACCAAGCCGCAAGCAACTCCGAAAAATCAACTATCAGAAGTCTTGTCTGACATTTATATACTTACGTCTTGCTGGTGAAATTAATGATGTCTGTGTTTCTATCTCAACAAGATTCCGTGGTGTGTTAGAGATATGTCCATTGACTGCTGCCGTTTCATTTGTACTATCTGCTGCTGTATCCTCCTTCTTATGTGGCCGTTCTACTACTTTTAATTCTTGTTTCAGATCTGAAATAAGAATAAATTTATGTTTAAAAACTTGTCAGACCACCTTGAACTTTTACTTGGATGACATTCTTTGAGATGATTTTTTTCCAATTAGGTATTTTGATTTAAACTATTTTTACATAATTTCTATGGGACTGAAAGTAAATCATACCAAAATAAAAAAAAGTAAACAAATCACTTTCTAGATTATGGGGTTCTGAGGCAACAAAATATATTTTTTAAAAGTTACCAAATTGAGCTTTTTTTTTAAGTTGATAGAAAATAATTAATAAGGAGATGAGGTATGCCATAGTATCTTTTGCTCCTTATTTTACAGTTTAATTTAGCTTCCAACAGACCCCTTTGTCAAACCAGCACAAAAGACACATGGTATCATCTGATTTAGTCAACTGCTGCACATAGGCCTTCTCCATATTTTGGCAGTTTGCCATAGTCACCATGCTTGGTAGTCGAACCACAATAGAGTACATTACTCGGGAGATACTGGTTTTGATCTCCTGCCACATAACCTTTGCCTCTTACAACATCCACAGTAAGTGACGGAATAGTGGTCTTATTGTATGCTGGGGCCACTATGGCCTGGTGAGTTCTAAAGGTAAAAAGAAGAGTATATTTTTATACAGACCTCTGGCTTCATCATTTGCTCTCTGCAAGTTAACTCTCAGGTTCTCTATTTCATCAACCTCACTCTCTAGTACCGCATTCCTCTCATATGCCTGGTTTAACAGTGTCTCTATACAGGCTACTGATTCTGATATTACTCTGTAATATAATACATAATTTCTTTAATGCATATTGTTCAAGCTTAGCTTACATATTTTTTAAGTATTTTGTCAATGAAAACTAGCAATATCTTGATGCTGTACAACAGAGAGGCATTTATACAATAAGAGAAACACTATTGTGATTTTGACATCCTTCGTTTTAAATTATAAATCATCGGAATTGGATAGACAAAATGAAACAGGGAGTATAAAATAATGTTAAAAGTAAAACTATAGGCCTATGAAACAATTTTCAGGGCAGTACAACACTAGATCCGTGCATTAATCAAAAATACATGGAACAGATAGTATGACCAAGTTTGGCTAGGAGTATGTGGTTCATATTCCACAATAAATTGTAGCTTATTGGTCAAGGCTAAAAAAATATACAACAATTATACCTTTGCCCTCGTTCAAGATCATCATTCTTTTGTTCTAGTTCCCTGATATAAACACCTTGCTTCTCTTTGTCTTTCTTCAAAGCCTGCAGTTCATCTTCTAAAGCATTGGTTTCATGCTGACTTCGTTCCAATTTGTTCTAAAATAAAGAATAAAACAAGAAAGTTTTGTTGGTAATAATTTCATCATAGAGTCATATGTTTTTCTATTCTTACTTTGACCTCATTACTATAATTTTTTATAATTTGACCAATGAATAGAATAGAAACTATTATTTTGTTCTGTAGTATTGAAGACATTTAGTGATATAAAAACTTAACATACCCTGAGACTTTCAATTTCATTTTTTAATCTTTGGTTTTGATGTTCAAGGTCTCTGTTCTGTTTTTCAGTCTGAACCAATGACGCTTCAAGTTCTTTCTCAAGTTGAGCTGAGTTCTCTGTATATTCGTCCAACTCTTGCTGAATGTCGTTAGCCCTGCAATGAATCATTAGTTGTCATGTAAACTGCTAACAACAGAAGTACAAAAACCACCTCAAAGATAGTTTCAAAACTTACTTCTGCTCATAATACTTGGCCTGCTTCTTCCAATGCTCCACCGAGTCTAATTCTTGGTGTCTCTGAGATTCCATGATTAAAACTATAGCAGGAATTTGATGATGAGACCTCAAGGATTTCGAGTCATAACAAAACTATTCACTTCGGACCGTTTAGTTTCAGGGTGGTGAAGATGGAGTTTGCAAATATTGAAGTCTTATGGTTTGTTTAATCAACTTCTAAATAAATCGTAATACAAAGTTGGTAATCCAAAACAAACTCTTTCGATTTTTCGAATTTACACCTTGAAAATCGAAAAATGGCGATGCGATGCGACAGTTTTGTTAGATCTGTTGGAATCTGTGGTTGGAAATGTTGGAATGGAAATTATTCTTCGATTATGTCATGTATGTCAGTCTAGTCAGTCCATAGACTGTGAAAGTGTGAATACAAAAGTCAGGTCAAGTTAGTCTCACTTTAGTTGTCTCCACGAAAGTCGACAAAAATATTGATGTAAAATTGTGGAAGAAGCGCAGCGCAGCACTAGGGCATTAATAATGTTCCTACCTACTGATTTCTTATCAGAGATAAGTTATCTCATATCATTGTTTTTTTAATGTTTTTATTTATTTTCTGGTTGTAATACATTTATATTATCTAGGCCTAGGTACAGATTAACTTATTATTGTTTTATGTTTACATAAGTCACTTTAATTTTTAGTTATTTCTATTAAGTAATTTCATGTTTTATCTTTAATGAGTGACTTGACTAGGATAGCGCCTTGGAATTCGTTCGGTTATGAATAAATTGTAATTGAAAATTTCTGAATAGTTTCGTAAATTAAGCTTGTTGGAGGCCCTTACCCGCATCGTTGACGTAAATGTCAGATATCCGAATACGATGTCCGAGATGACAGTGACTGTAAGCCTAGCAGGCTTTGATTGATAAATTTATTTGTGTGGATTCCTTTTACTAGGATAAACCTTAGTTTTAAGTGCCCCTCCTCTACCTCAATCTTTACTGGTGAATCTATTGCCGTCTTAGAAGCAATTCTATTTATAAAATCCCATAACTTGAATAACTCTATCATATTTTCGGATTCTAAAAGCTGTCTTCAATCTATTTTATCCAACCCTTTTCGTTCCATAGCCCGATTCCCAACGATTCTAAAAATTAAAGACGCTCTCTTTCAATGCCACCAATTAGGTATCAATGTCGTCCTTGCCTGGATTCCTGGTCACACAGGTATTCCTGGTAACGAAGCAGCAGATGCTTGTGCTAAAAATGCTGTAAATATAGGATGTCTTAACCATTTTAAAACTTATTCACACGATTTATGTCTTCTTCCTAAGTCCCACCTCCAAGAGGAATGGACCAAAGTTTGGAACATCACTAGAAAAACTAAAGGTAAACATTATGGTGACATTCAGCCGGAAATTCCCACTTACCCTTGGTTTTTTAAATTTCGCAAAGCAAATAAATCTACTACCTCAACTATTTGCCGCCTCCGATTAGGTCACGCTTGCACTCCAGTATTTCTGGCTAAACTAAGGATTAGGGACCATTCAATGTGTGAATGTGGCCTCGATGAGGGAAACGTGAACCACATATTTTTTAGTTGTCCGAAACTACGCCGATCCCTTTACGATATCCTCCCTCCTGAAATCTCCCGTCCTTTTTCCCTTAATTTTCTTCTATCTCTTACATTTATACCTATGATTAATTATATATTGTGTAAGTTTATTCATATAAATAAGATAAAGTTATAAATACATCCTCCATAACTCCTGAGTCTCACTTACAATAACCTCTACCTATATTATAATACTTTGCTGATTTATATTTTTTATGTTACTAACTTTGTGTTTTAGATAAATCAAATTGATTTCAAAATTTTGGTCGATTCTCTCTCTGAACACCGACCATATTCTTAGCCGCACTCCTCTACTATGTTTATGAAACTAGCATGAAACGGACACTGGCAGAATTGTGACAATAAGCCACAGAGCCATAAACCAAGAAGTCAAGTCAAGTCAAGTCTAAATTTATTTGTGTTTTGACTGTTTGTTTTGTGGTGTTGTGTTGACTAAATTGTGGAAATGAGAATGAAAAAATAGAGTTTATTTTGTTTTTCTTGAATTAAACTCACATATTGATAATTTACTATGATTTTTCAATGCAATTGCTTTGATTATAGTAGTATCGAGAGGTCTTGTGTAACTGACTATTCATACGGCAATGCCACAACATTATCCATAATACAGTTTCAGTACCAATCTTGTTTTCGTATGACGTGTAATGTTTCCAACGGCGGACGCTGAAGATATATCGCAGGTCACGTCATACGCAGAAAAATCAAGTTTATCTAGCGATGCTCAGAACTTGCCTGAAAGCCCGCAATTTTCTACACCCCCAAATAGTAGGGAGCTAACACTCAACATGCTTATCAAAGAGATGGTGTTTTGTGTTGCTCTGGCGCTTACCACGTACGGAGCTCTACACAACACGTAAGCTACCTGTTAGACTATATCTAATATCTACATCCTTAATTTTTTATAACTAATTTATTTAGATATACTGTGCACAAGTTTTACTATGTAAAGTATAATAAGTAGGTACTAACCTTATATTAATTAAGTTACCTTGTACTATATCATTGCAGGGCTACCAGGATATCAAAGCATCCTCAAGCAGTGAGATTTTTTAGTCCAGATTCTGTGGTCACGGATTGGTTCCGTGGTCAACTCGGTAGTGCCCTGGCTGCAGTGGAGAATGAAGACATTTCCTTTGTTATGTACTATGCACCCTGGGATGCAGAGTCACAATATGTTAAAGGAGAATTTGAAAAGGCTGCTATGGTGCTTGGTGACCATGTTAGTTGTTTTTGAAATATTAAACCAGCAGACTTACTGACTATCAAAAAGTCAGCATGTGCTAAATATAATGATTTTGACATATCAGACTATACCTCTTATACCTGATTCTTATATTCTAGACTAGAAGATCTGGTAGTAGCACTGTGGATCACAGTCTGTCAGATAAATTTTCATCTAATTGAGTAACAGTTTATGAGCCAAAAATATGAATAATGTATTCTGTTTCTCCCAGTTCTTTATACTTTTTTACTTACTTTTCCATGTCACTCATAATGGACCACCTTAGAGTCTAATTGCATACAGTTTTTTAAATAATCAGCTCATCTTCAGCCTGATTAAAACTGCTATGCTACTGAATCCATCAACAGGCTTCTCACAACCTATCGAAGTTATCTATGAGGGGTACAAGTCTATCGAATGAGGGGCCTTATGCATTCATTTATATTTTATTGTTTCTTATTTCAGGTTCATTTTGCCGCCATAAACTGTTGGTATCCAGGCAGTGAATGTAGAATAGCCCATAATAAACTGCCATCTTGGCCAATCATGATGGTATACACTTCCAATTCCAGAGGAATCCTCTATAAAGGTAACTAAGAATATAAATAAAAAAATATTTACAGGCATTCATTTCACGCCACCTATCCCCAAACTAAGTATACCTTGTACTATGAAAACCAGATAGGTTATAGAATATTTATATAGTTGTTTTTTTATAAATACATATCCCAGGTAGAAAACAAACATCTTCGTTCATCACATACATTTTTATTCCTCACAACCAAGCCTAGAAGAACTGGCATGAAACTAACGGCGACTAATGTGATTTCGCACGTTGAAAACAAAGGCGCAACTGACAAAAAACTAAATTTTTCAGTATGGCCATTTAAAGTTTTTGTAATTTTTCTGGGATCAATAACTCGACTATAAATTGAAAATGACGTAGTGACGTGTTGTGGTTTTAAATAATAGTTCAGATATTATTTTATCACATTTTAGTTGATTTTAATTAAATTATTCGGTAGATATGGCAGCAAAAATTAATTTAAAAAAATGTTCAGTAAAGTGCCACTTTTGCTCTGACATTATCAAGTGTTGTTTTGCGTAGTGCCTTAAATTTCAAAAAAGTTCAAGCATAGTGCCCCTTTTCTTCTGAAACTGACAAGTATTATTTTGCTTAAGGCCCTTAGACTTACTGACACTACACAAAATATGACACTTTTTCACTTACCCCACGAACAGTTATCGCCGGTGTCCGGGCACAAACTGGTTTAACGTCGGTTTTTGTTTAACAAACCAGCTCAAAACCTTAAAGTATGAAGTGACACATGGTGACGTCTAGGGGTGTCTAAGTGAACTATAAGGAAACGGATCTTTGGAGATGACGTAGTTTTTCCCGTAGATTTCAAATGTAGCTGTAACTCAATACCGCCAAATTTTGGATAGTGTCACTTTTGTTTTCAACGTGCGATTTGTTTCAGGGCCCAGAGATGCTCACACTATGGTAAACTTCTTGGAACTGATGATGAAGCCTCTAAAAAGGGTTACTACAGCAGAGGAACTAGTTACTTTGATATCATATTGTGATGTAAGTATACTGTTCATTGTTATGTCATCAGCATAAATAAGTCCACTGCTGGACATAGGCCTCCTTCATATCCGAGGGTTATGGAAGATCTTGACCACAGTGTCAGTGTTTAGTACTTTAGGGATTTTTTATTATATTTTTGCGGTTTTAAGTGCAGTTTAGTAAGCAGTGTACTAAGGTGTTAGTGGTGTATTGGTATACACGTTAACGGCACAAATTTATTCGTGGTAGCCCACTGAAGGAAGTTAAATTTTTTTTTTTTAATGTGATTTATTGCTGGAACAAGCAAGCTGTGAAGTGGTTACCATTACTTATAACAGAGCATTGCCTCGCAGGTCACGCTCATTATAAACATGCTCTTACGATGCACTACTCTGCGTCCATCAACCTAAGGCATGCAGGTGTTAAGCCTTGTGTGTAATTACACCAGCACCCACACCCTTCAAACTGGAACACAACAAGCTGCTTGGCGGCAGAAATAGGCATGGTGGTAGTACCTACTTCCCCGGACGAGATCTCCACTAAGAGCTCTACTACTACTTTTATTTGGATAAGTAATTTTTACTTGGATTCAATGTGATGACTTCCTGAATAAAATGAAAAATATGTATTTTTCCAGGCTGTAGCAGTAGGCTTTGTTCCATTCACAGTATCCGCCAAACACTACAATATCTGGTACCAAGTGGCGACAAAAACTCGCGAGTACGATGTTCTTGGAGAGATATGCTTTGTAGCTGTCACATCTGAGATGCTAGCCGCAGAACTTGGGGTGGATGTTGTACCTAATGCCCGTCTTATGATGTGGAACGGCACAAAGGTGAGAAACACTATTTAATTAGATAGGTAACTCAAAACGTACGGTAAAATCACTTCTTCGTTAGTACTACGCTTACCTGGTATGTAACCTATTATTATATTTCACGAAGTAGAATAGAATCTGTAACAAAAAACAGGAGCTTCTTTTTGTACTATCCTACATATACGTATTGAATTTATTTTGAAATAACTATTCATTTGAGTTGGTTTCTAGGTATATTGAAGAAGGTGTTAGAACATGTAAACTATGTAACAATTTAGTAGCATTTACTAGATAACACCATTATTATTTTACCATCCGCCCGTTGGTCAAAGGACAACGTTGTGTTGTAAATGCTTGGAATCAGTTGATAACACTTGTAATACAGAGAAGGGCTATAAATTCAGTGGAGCTGAAATTATGATGGCTATTAAACTAACTAAACAGCACGACTTAGAACTTGTATTGAATATTAGCTGATTTTAGCTTTACCATTTTCTTACTCTGTTTTTGTATTTTACAGTTATACCAGTGTATCTAATAAGACTGTTTCCGATAACTAAATTTCAGACAATGATTCTGATTGCAAAAAAAATAAAAAACACGAAAAAAAATCGACACTTGTCCGTTTTTACGTGTTTTTACCATCAATATCGATAATACATAAAATAAACATAAGTACCTAATTATCTTATACAAAAAGTTTAAGATAAGTACCTAATTATCTTATACTTTTTGTATAAGATAATTAGGTACTTATGTTTTTTACGCGTAAAAACGACAGCACACCAGCAATCTGGAAGAAATCGCTATCATCTAACCGGTCCATTGCCCTCGCAAACATCGCCACCGCGCGGTCGTTGACCGCGGTAAGGAATACATTGCTGTATGATAATTAGGAATTTCAGCGAAATAATCGTATTACTCATCTATTTGCCAGTCAGCCAATTGGATTCTATAAGACCTTGTTGTATGTAACTACACGTTCCTGAAGTATTCGGAAGTGGTTTATTACACCCGGTATACAAAAACAAATTACAGCTTATAATTGATTAGATACTATAGGTAACATGTTTAATGTCATGCGGAAAATGCATTTATTTTATCTACAGTTTGCCAGCTACCTCGTACAATTACATAGGTACATCAATTAATTTGACATTTAGTAATTTATTTTTATCTATTTACACACATGTTTCACATTTTATAGCAACAATAGCGGCAAATTAACACATTAGGTATGTAAATGACGTCATAGAACATTTCATGTTAGCATTCTACAATATTATCAGAAACAGTAGGTAGGAAACTTATTTTCAAAAACATAATGTAAATGAAAAAGTTAAAATATAGTTAATTTAGAAATTGTTTTTACATATACGCGACTTTGTTCGCTATTTTTATGCAAAGTTCATGAGATACAGCCTGGTGACAGACGGACAGACAGACATACAGCGGAGTCTTAGTAATAGGGTCCCGTTTTACCCTTTGGGTACGGGACCCTAAAAACGGTAGGAACCAAGCCGTAAGTTTGTTGTCTATTCTTCTAGACTTGGTGGCGAGGAACAGGCGCTTAGATTCACTTAGCATTAAGACTTTTCATCAATAATCTCTGGCCCTGATGGATGTTACTGAATAAATGCTTTTTTAATTTTTTGACTACGATGCTGACTTACTCTTTTGCATCATAATATTCTTCATACATACTCTTTATTTTAGCTTCTTGACTTCTCTAAAACGTCTGCTATTCATTTACGAAAATAACATTTTAAAAGTAATGTATGTACAGCCAGCTGTAATAGATTGTGTATACATTCGGCCGGCTGTGCATACAATAAACTATCAGTATCAGCCTGAATTACTCCACTGCTTGACAATCTAGACATAAAGGAGGCCTTTAAATAAAGTTTCAAGTGCTTAGGTGATGCTCTGCCCTTCGCGTGCATTTCCTTAGTCCCTATGACAAATAACATAGTACATTTACACGATTAAGGATTTTTTTTTCAGGAATTCATGGCGGATGAGAACACGAATACGACGTGGAGTGAATCGGCACTCATAATGTGGGTGCTCCAGAACTTTTCACAGCCCGTTGCTAGGATCACACCGCTGTGGAAGAAATCGTTTACATTCCAGAGATACGTAGATGGTAGCCCGATTCTGATGTTGTTCACGCCATTGAATCCTATTTACGAAATGCTGCCGAATTATGCGTTGGTAAGAAAATATACACATAAACTGCACAAGTTCATTCTATACTACACGCAAAACAACAAATATTATCGAATTAGTTGTATTAAAAAAACTTTTTTTCACTAAGTGTTATATAGAAATAATAGAAGCAGCCTCCCGTCTCTAATTCTGAGATCTCTTAGTACTAAGTAATATCAACCTAAGATTCTTTGAGGACGTCTAAGAGGTACGTCCAAATATTACATTTGGTACAAACCCACATTTGCAAAATTTGGTAAAACTACGGAGTATGTCAGTTAATCTTATCAATTGGGTGGCGGTTAACATCGGCCAAGTTCAAGATTACTCTTAGAAAATAGAAACCGGAAATATGTATTAGCGACTGTACAATTTTAATTGTCCTTACCTATCTACAGATGCGGGAAGTATCAATGGAGTACCACAACTGTAAAAACAACAGCACAAGCCTATGGACAACAGAGCTAATCAAATTACAACAAGCACAAAGAATTCTCTACCAGCTTAAAGACTACGTATCATACTGTCAAGGTCATTCGATCAAAAAGCGCAGGCCACAAAGATTTTACAAAAAGGGTGTCGAATCTAAGAATAACAAATACCCTTGGACAAACAGCACGGATGCTCAACCGAAAAACAGTGTTTTTCACTTCTTTGCAAAGCGAGGTCTAGGTTTAGCAAAAGATATGGATGATTCGGCTGTTTTTTCTCTGGATTGGTTGAACGAATGCAATATCAAAACGTTGCCGGCGGAAAGGAGTTTCTACGATACCTATGAGCAGTGTCAGGTGTTTGAGAGGACCTTCGATTTTGCATCTGAAGCGAAAATAAATGGCGAGTAAGTTACATTTTACATACATGTTGCTATTGCAACCGGTTTTATGTAGATATTACAATAATATTTATTGAGCAAATCAATAAACTTTAAATTATAAAAAATGCAAAACATTTGAAAAAATATATATATTATAATATTAGTATACTTAGATAATAATAATATTATAATTTATATTAAAAAAAAGTTGTCGCTCGTTCCCATTTTTTGTCCCCAGGTGCGTTCGTGTCCATTATTATTGAAAAAACAATAACTATACAAAAAAAAAGTTTCAGTCTTGTCTTGTTACATTACACCAGTATATATTTATTCCATTTTACTTCTATTGCAGTCTCGGAACCACAATGCTGCCACTAGAAGACGATCCACTAACCGCTGAAAACCTTATTCAATACAACATTCAACACATGTGCAAACTAATAAAATTCGCCCAAGAATACAGCCCTCCAATATTTCCGTACAAAAACGAGGAAGAAGTTAGGCATACTCAAAACTTGACCAGGATAAAAGGAATGGCTTGTTCGACGAATGTCAGCTTGAATTTCTTAGCAATGGACAGCGTACATAATCATCATTTTGCCGAAGCACTCGGAATTGATATTAGGAGTAAGAAGGATATGACTGCCGTTGTGATATTAGATAGTCAGGTAAAATAATTATTCACTAAATATACACATTCCATATATTCACTTTACTATGTAATTGTATTTTTGTTTTTTTTTTTATCTTTACTTTACTTGCTTTATTATATGCTCATCATTTCAATACGACTTGTGCTACCAAATTATCTGCGTATGTATTATGCTTACAAACTTTCGCGTTTGTAATATTAGTAGGATATATACATATTATAAAGTATGTAAGTATGGTAGTGTAAGGTGTTTACCTTTTATGGGTCTTTGTTTTTGTATTTTTTTACTTAACATACGTTGACTGAAATAAATAGAATTATTAGATATTATTCCCGTTGATAGATTTGTAAAATGCTCGCTTCTCTTCTAGTCTACTTTATGTAGCTTGATTCTAACCTCTACTTGAACGAACCTCAGCTTTATTTAAAAAAAAAAAACAGCTTAATATTAACAAAAATATGGTGCTGTAATCATTTACTGTAAGTGTTGTGCCAGATAATATCAGCGTATTAAATCACTCGAAAATCCCAACAAAAGCCTTAAACCATAAAATATGTTCCGCAATATCTTTTATTTTCAGAGTGAAAGTCAATTCGTTCTATCAGAAGAGTACAGTGCCAAATCACTACGAGATTTTATCTATAACTTTACCAGTAAGATGCTGAAGCGATCTCTGCGTACGCACGTCGATGACTCTTGGCATACTCATTACTTCGCGTCAGACGGCAAAAATGACCAGATGGGCATCGACAATGAAACTATGCACATTATTGATCTCACCACTAGGAGTTTTAGAAGAATCGTGAAGACTCCCGGATTGGTAAGTGTATTTATATATACTACACAAACATCGCCACACACTTCATAGATACTACATTAGAATATAAATTTTTAGTAGGCTAAAGCTCAGTGAAGGGCTCATCCGGTGAAGTACCACCACTATACCTATTTCTGCCGCCAAACAGCTTGAAGTGTTCCAGTTTGAAAGGTGTGGATGCCAGTGAAATTACAAGCACATAAGTCTTAACACCTATATGCCTCAGGTTGATGGATGCTGAGCAGTGCATCGTAAGGCACGTTTCTAACGAGCATGACCTACGAAGCTACGCTTTGTTATAGGCGATGGTAACCACTTAAAATCAAGTGAACCATCTGCTTGTTACATCAGCAAGTTGTATAAAAAAAACAGTAATTAAAAAAATTTAGACAATACATCTATATGAACTTTCACATTCGTAATCTAACTAGAATAAAACCTCACACTAGACTCAATATAGTTTAGCATGCTTATCCTATCAGCTGATTAATTTAAAATATGTATATAACAGTTGACAATAGTGTCTGTATGCGGTGGCGCATGCGGAGGGATGACGTCGCGTGCGGTCGCGTCCGCGGCGCGGTTACTGCGCAGCTGCGGACTGAGAGCGCGCGCCGCGCGGCTCGATGCGCTGCGGCACGACCTGCCGTGGCACTATACACCGCATAGCTACCCTACAATATATGTATTCCCTGCTGACAGGTGAGTAAGGCACCTCACTGTATGAGCATGCGGAGGGTTGACGTCACATGCACTCGCGGCTACTGTGCTGTTGCAGATTAAATAGGCGCTGCGACCACCACCTTTACTGGCAGTATACACCGAATAACTACCCTACAATATACGTACGCAACTTCGTTGTAAATCCACTAAGCAGCTACGACATAGAAGCTCTACGCAGCTACGCTATAGCTGCACGACAACAACTATAACGTCGATCTCATAAGCTGCTACGGCGCGTGGAGATGCTAGCTAGAATATTAGAGCTTTACGCAGTTCCGATATACATGCGCTACGAAACTACGTTTTAGATCCACAACACAGCTACGGCGTATATATGCTACGATATAGAAACTCCACGCAGCTACGACTTAGGTGACTACACAACTGCTACGATGTAGATCTCCTACGTCACTACGGCGTGGATACGCTAGGGCTAGGACATCGAAGCTCTACGCGGTTTAGACGTAGATGCATTACGCTACTACGTTGTGGATCTACAACGCATTACAAGACTTAAATACATTAGGCGTCATTTTACTGGAAAGCGATTAATGACCGTCGCTAGTTATTTTTGTTATCCTGTTTTGCACGTAGAAGCTAGTTTAGTGTTCTGACCTTTAAAATGATATTCGTCGTGCTTATTTTATAATTTGTTGCAGGAAACGCGAAGCAGACAGTCACGCGTACCCTAACGGGTCGCGAGTCACCTCGGGTGGCATAGTCGCGCTCGCGCTGCTCTCACTGGGCGCGCCAGAACACGTGCGTGTGCGCATTGCACTCTGCAATATGCCGCAGGTAAATCATCTACATCTAAACATCTACATTTTTGGTATTAGGGAAATTTACAATGCATACTTATTTTAAAATTTATCTGTTTAAAAACTCCTAGAGAAAACAGATGAATCGTGACAAGGTAAAGGCGATGTAGCGAACAACAGCTTTTGAAGAAAGTGCATTGTGTTTGTTATAAATTTATTATGCATATTAGTCACTACGGTATTTATCTTCTGCTCACAAACGGTGAAGGAAAACATCGTTAGTGGTCTTGTCCAGGCTGATGATGATGATAACACATGTTAAATCATTATAATATTAATCTTCAACAGTTTAATACTTTGATAATTCTCGTGATAAGACCTGATAATTTCATTTTTCAATCTTGTAACATATCGTACAGAAGAATATAAAAAATAATATTGTGTGTTTGTCTGTTTAAAACAAGACCCACTAGCTTCTTAATGCAATGCACACTAACTAGAGGGTCCAAACCACCAGTTCTTGTGGTAAATCCCTGCGTTTGCAACACTGATTTTGATGAAATGGATCTTTTATACTACTAATTGCTGATGGAACAACTTCCACCGATTTTAAGTAGTTACCATCACCTATGACAAAGCATTTTATTACAGGTTATGTTACTTAGGAACATACTCTACGATGTACTGCTCTGCGTCCATCAACCTGAGACATACAGGTTAAGCCTTATGTGCCTGTAATGTCACCGTCACCCATCCTTCAAACCGGAACATAGTAGCGGTGCTTGGCGGGAGAAATAGACCCATCCTTCACTAAAAACTCTACTACCACCACTCTATTATTTATGGCAAGTCAGTTAAAAATCATTATGGTACTTATGGATTAACGGAATCAAAGAAATCTTGCGGATTATCGATTATTCGACCAAAAACGATACGTTGATAGTAAGTCGAATCTTATCGAGTTCAGCATCACGTTGCTAGCGACAGGTTTGCTACAAGCAAATGCTGTCGAGCGTCACTTTTCAACCGACTTCAAAAAAGGAAGGAGGTTCACAATTTAAAAAAAAATTATTAACTCAGTAAACCAACTTGAAAAAATTTTTTTTTATTTCTAAGGATGTAGTTTCAGAATATTTCCATAGATTTTCATCAAAATCGGTTTAGTAATTTGGGTTCCAAATCAAAGAAAAAACTGTCACCTCTCACGACATCCATTATCACCACACGGATAATGTAATATAGATAGAAAGATAGATAACTCTTTATTGTTCACCACACAGAAACATAATACAGAAAATATACACAATTAGGCAAAACACTGGGCGGCGTTATCGCTGAAAGCGATCTCTTCCAGGCAACCTTTAAACTTTCAGGTAATATCTAATAGGATAGCTTAAATTCTGGGCTATCTATGTTCTGGGGTTTCCGAAGCAAGCAACAAGGAACCCTTATAGTTTAAATGTAATTGTTAAACATATTACAGTATACCATAAAGGTATATTGCGTATTTATGACTGATAAAATTTACAACGTTGTAAGCGATAAA
The DNA here is from genome assembly GCA_947095575.1 of Electrophaes corylata. Lineage (NCBI taxonomy): Eukaryota > Metazoa > Arthropoda > Insecta > Lepidoptera > Geometridae > Electrophaes > Electrophaes corylata. The sequence continues at coordinate 6,177,693 of OX352711.1, read as the reverse complement.
TACCTGTGAAATTTTATAAGTAACTACTAAAACACCCCGCTGTGGTATTATTGTAACAGAACATTTTTTCTTAGTACACTACAAGAACTCCAAACTTCATACGCGTTATACTACTGGTATAAGTTGGGGATATATTGTCCGTCAGTCAGTCATTAACCTAATATTTTACTATATTTAGATATATCATGCCTGAAATATCATGGCACGATAAGATTATGATGATAAGTTGTTCAGATGTGAACCCTCATCATTATCATCAGCCTAAAAAGTCCAGTGCTGGACATAGACTTCCCCTATAAGCTTTAGGCTTCTCCCCTTAGACATTCTCAAACAATCGCGAGTAGGTACTTGGTACTATGAAATCAGAGGAGATATCTACTGTGCCTAAGGATTAAAGTCGTGAAGCAATTTTTGTTTATAATTTATTATTATAAATAATGGTGTTTTCTTATTGTTTCAGCCAACCACAGAAAGAAATACTTGCCTAAAAGACATAAAAGAGCATATAACTACATTGATTGGTAGAAATCTTAGGTACTACCGCCGTACAGAAATTCGAGAAGTAAAAGACGCTCTCTTCAGAAGGTTGCAGCATTTACACCAAGTCTCGTTAGAACTAAGTCTAATACAAGTGTCAGATCTCACTGAAAATAGCAAAATGTTAATAAAACTTCTAAATTCTCTCAGTAGTCTAGCTAAGAACTGGGACATAGATGACTCGGTTATAAGAAATCGGAAACAAGGACAAAGTTGATAAGTACATATATCTATTTTGTAAATAGTGTACATTGCTCATTCGATAGAGATGGTGTCGATTCTGAACTAGCTTCATTTGATAGAAGTAAAGATGTTGCCGTCCCGTCAACTGAAACAACAGATTGACGACCGATGTGGCGCGGCGGGCAAATGTCCGCCTGTGACGCAGGAGGTTGCGGGTTCGATTCCCGCCTTGGGATAAATGTTTGTACAATCTGCAAATATTTATTACGGGTGTTCTGGGTGTTTTCTATGTAAATAAAAAATATGTATGTATGTAATGTATTGTATTAAGTATATCAGTCATCTAGTACCCATAACACAAGCTCTGCTTAGCTTAGGGCTAGAAGATGCTGTGTGGATTGTCCAGAATTATTATTATTATTAAATAATTATAATATGGGACTGTCAAATTCTTCTTCAACCCCCGCTTCATCCTTACAGGGGTAGAATTTCGGGAATTCCTTTCTATTTCTATTACATCTACGCATCAAGACAAATATACACTGAAAGCTTTAAGTTTCTACGACGTGGTTTGGGCTGTGCGTTGTCTATGTTTCAGTCAGTCAAGACAAAGATTCTTATAATTGGTATATTAATCGATCGAGCTGCTGAGGTTTTCCCTAAACTATGAGACAGAATGAGTTCAGTATGAGATTCTGTAGAAGGTTTTATATTTTCGGGTCGGCAACACGCGTCGATATTTTCCATTAGGCGGACCGCAAAGTAATTGGTCTATTTTAGGCCGGTTGCAATATCTTACAAGCGTTTGTTAGTATCTTTAAGAATCGGTGTAGATCAGCTAATGTTACAGTTTTTACTGGCCAATGAGGTGAGCGATATCTGACAAGGTATTGGAATCGGGCTTATGTACTATAAAAAATTAAGTTAGTAACAACAGAATCGACACTGTATATATGTATTTTTAGGTATCTGTTACTTAAATATTTATTATTGGAATGAAAAATATAAAATGTTGACAACAAAGCATATAACTTGTTTTCATTCTCTAACATGACTGAACTACTAGTTGTAAATGCACCTTACTACTAATAAACTCGGCATAACATCTCGGTGTAACTATTTTACACCGTATTTTGTCTCCTTCGAACTAATTGGAAACTTCCTGTCAATGCAAAAGACAAAACACGGTGTAACTATTTTAACGTTACGCTGAGTTTATTAATAAAAGGAGTAATATGCTGATAGCGGCTGCTGCTTTATGCACGAAAAGCATCTAGATTCGATAATCAGAGGCACATCCAAGCATGAAATTTGCCGAGATTAGCCAGTGTAAGTACTACAGCATGTTTTCTTTCATCATGATTAGCCTGCCTGCGCAACTGCTTGACAGCCTAGGCATATTCGTTTTCAGAAAAAACGATTTTGTGTGTTCTCCGACTTCCTGCGATCTAAACAATATCGTCGGTCCATCGGATGGAGGGACGTCCTATGTTTTGCCTTCCGGTTTGTAACTTTTACTGGTCTCCACTATTAAATAGCTAGATAATTGATAGAAAAGAAAAAGATGGGTAATTATCAGAACAAAATTTACTCTAATCACGCTTCGCAAGACAATCTTTCAGAACTCAACGTCCCGTCCGAAGAAAGAAAGCGTATTCAGTTTCGTACTGCTTCGCCAGCCACGGACTACGCTCAGCACTGCTGCTATTGCTTTCTTTACGTATGCATCTGTAAACATAAACAATTAGGTACTTTCTTGACAAGGTCTTGCGGCAGTTAGGGTCTTGTCAAGCAGATTGACGGCTGGTGCTTTGCACACAAGACAATGTTTTGTAGCTAAATGTACGAATAAATGTACCTAATGACTAGGTTATAGCATTAGCACTAAGTGTATTATCATTTCACTAATAACATAGGAAAACGTACAGGCACTTGATTTAAAGCCGCCAGGGCATGAGTGTCTTAACTAACCAATAGCCTTCGAGTCCGTGTAGTTTGGAAATTTCTGATGATATGGTTTGATTATGTACACAAGATCTATTCCCACTACGCCGGAGACATAGTCGCTGAACGAGCCAGCCACGCGTTGGTCGCTGCTACTTTGATGGACCTGCAAATAAAAAACTGTCCTCAAAAGTTACACGACACACAGCTTTATATTAAAAAAACCACAACGATTACTTTAGAAACGTCTTTATTATACATTTAAGGCATACCACTGCACGATTCGATTCATTGGAGCACGGCCGTATGGCAAAAACCTTTCGAAAAAGTTATTACATTAGGTACCTCGTATAAACGCCCGTCCGGCAAACGCGCTTGTCTTGCCGCGTATTCACCGATATCTTGGAGTGTTTTAGAGTTACTCGGCGGACGCATAGAATACCTCCAAGGGTATAGAATATACTCCTGAAATTAATCGATGAAATACTTTTATTCAGTTCCAAAGTACCTAAGCAATACACAAATTATGTTTACCACCAAACTAAATAGCATCAGTTATTTGTAACTACTATTATTAGCTTATGTACAAAGGTAATGAATTTTGTATTCGTTCAAGTGCATAATATTATGTGCTACAAATGTAAGCAGTTCAATGGTAGAAATGAAAGTCCTCTGGACCAAGCTAACAAAAGAGTAGACGGAGACGCCTGTCTCGCAGACTTTACCTTCCTTTGAACCGCCCCTTGGTTTATTATAGCTACCTTTTTTGGGACAAAGCTGGCATGCAAATGTATAGCCAAGTGTATCGTATCACCGAGGTGGTCAACGTAGCGCCGAATCGCTCGCGCTTCAGCAGTGGAGAACGGTTTCACACCGGGGTAGTGTTGCGAACAGCGGTCGGGAGTCTTGTGCACATCATCTGCCGTAGATCAACGGTGAATACTTATAATAATTTTCCTAATTAATTATTGTAAATACCTATAGGGAATCATTTCACTTATTTTCACGCCTATTATGATTGGTTTAGTTACTTATATATATTATTGTTAGTTTAGCTATATGTAAAAACGCAAATTTCTAGAAAACCAACTAAGTAGGTACCTAGGTAGGTATTTTACCCTTATCTGTTTACAGAAGTTATAACTATTAAGATTTTTCTGATCTGATAACAGGCTGGGACTCCCCTGCCTTCAGTCATAATTATAACTAGAAATAAGTATAACTACAGTAGCTAGGAGTAGGGTACGATAAAGATGAAAATACAGATAAGTTTACAGACCTTGCCAATGATAAGCAAAGTTGCGATTGATGTGCGTGCCAAAGCACGTATCAGCATCAGATTCTCTATCGACGTTTTTGTTCCATTCCGTGGGTCGAGTGAATCCTCTAATGGTCAGGTTCTTCGACCATTCTTTGGTTTCAACACGTTGTTTTGATCGCAAGCTTTGGGCATAATTCAGGCCGTCTGGGTTTCCCATCGGTATTAGATACCTAAATCAAACTAATTAATGAAGCCCGTGTGTATGTGCCTTAAACTAAATGAATTTAAAGTATTTGTGTAGTACCTAAGTATCCTATTTCTGTTTATAAGCCGAACTAAAAAAGCTAAAGCAGTAAGAAACCTACGTTTTTTTACACGAAATGCTGCTGGAACAAGCGGATGACCCACCTGATGTTAAGAGGTTACCATTTCCTATAAAACAGCATTACCTTACAGGTCACGTTTATTAATAACGTACCTTACCATGCACTACCTACTTTGCGTCCATCAATCCAAGGCATACCTACAGGTGTTAAGCCGCATGGGCCTGTAAATACACGGGTCTCAAACAGAATTACAGCAAGCTGCTTGGCAGCGGAAATAGACCTGGTGGCATGGTAATACTTCCCCGGATGAACCATACACTAACAGCTCTACTAGGTACTATTAAAAAAATCATAAATCATAAATCATAAATCATTTTATTCGTATAGTAGTATACACGTCAATTAAATTAATTATTTTATATTAAAATAATGAATACTAGTGTATTAATGTACACAAATTAATTAAAAATTGAAATAAAAGTATGTTAATGTACACAATTAATTAAATAATTCACCTACACAAGGCGGAATAATGTTCAAAATATAACCAAGTTACGTTGTTAGATCTTTAGGTCAAAGTATTCTTCTATTGTGTAGAAGGATTGCTTGACAAGCCAGGTTTTCAGGCAGGATTTGAAGCTGCTTAAATTTGGTGCATTGGAGATGCTAAGCGGAATTCTATTGTACACTGCTGGACCCATGACATGTGTTATTTTTTTTGATTTTGTCAGTTTATGTGGGATTGATATTAGGTGTTCCGCTCGGCGTGTGTTGTACTTACCTATTTTGCCTTTCATCGTGTACGAGTCCAAGTTGATCCGTACATACGTCGCTACCTGGAATATCACTATGCAGGGCAGCGTCAAGATTCCCAGTTCTTGAAAGAACGGGCGTGCTGACGTTCGTCGTGAGACTTTCACGATGGCTCTGATGGCGCGCTTCTGCATTCGGAATGCGCGTTCCCACTCAGCAGCGCGCCCCCAAAGCTCCGCGCCATATTGTAGGATCGAGTGTACTGTTGCGAAATAACATGACCTCACGATTTCCATAGGCAAAAAACGGGATAGTCGGCAGAGCGCAAAACAAGCGCCACCGAGTTTACCACACACTTTTTCTACGTGATTCCCCCAGGTGAGTCCCCTATCTATTTCGAAGCCCAGGAAGGTTGTACTACCGACCTGCTCCAGTGCTACTCCATTCGCCATTACCGACATCTGTCTATACGGTCGACCCGAAAGATTGAAGTGGATGAAATGAGTTTTTGACAGGTTTAACACTAAGCCGTTGTATTTAAACCACTGCGCCAACTGAGAGGCTACAGCATTAAGTTTTAACTCTAGCAAGTCGATAGATGGCGCTGTTACTATAGCAGCTACATCGTCAGCATACATCATAATCTCCGCGCCCGTTATGGCATCCGGCAGATCGTTCAGTAATAGAGAGAACATCACATTTGAAACGGCTGACCCCTGGGGAACTCCGATCGTAGATGTCAGTGGGTCAGATTTCTCTGAGTCCCTGGCACCGATTACTACTTGTGTCCGGCCGCTCATCATGCCTTGCAGCAGCTTGAGCGGCTTACCAGCTATTCCGTAGTGTCGGAGTTTCATCGCCAGAATCTCGTGGTCGGCTACGTCGAATGCTTTGGATAGGTCGCAGCATAACACAGCTACCTGTAGCTTGTCTTCGCGAGCATGCATGATGCGGCGAAGAACCTCACGCGTTAAAGACGTAGTCGACCGACCCTCCCGATAGGCGTACTGTCGGTCAGATAGAGCTCGGGACGCCGACAGGTAGTCCACTAGCCGGGAGCATAACCCGTTTTCAAGTATCTTAGCTAACGCCGGTATTATTGAAACTGGGCGATAAGCGTCTATGTCATGGGATTTACCCTTTCCTTTAAAAATTGGTGACACTTTACTGATTTTTAGTGGCTCAGGATATGCTCCCTGCTTGAGGCACCGGTTGAATAAATCCGCCAGCACGGGGGCCAGTGGTACGGCAGCCATGTTTATTAACTTCATGGATACCCCATAAACATCTTTTGATGGTTTAGGTGGGATCCGTGTAGTGATAATGGAAAATACCTCATTACCCGTGAAAGGGCGGAACCATAGGTGTCGGTCCGCGGGCGCACGCGTCGCGGCCAGCGCGCTCAGCACGCGAGCCGGGTCGGCCGCTGGCGCGCCGCACGCGGCGGCGGCGCCCACGAACCTGGCATTCATGGCGTTCGCGGCCTCCTTCCCCGTGGCAAAACAATAACCCGCGGGGTCCCTGACGATATCTGTAAAATTCGTGTCGTAGGTGTTAGATTTGCCCCTTTGTTTATTAATAAGTTTCCACATTGTTTTAGAGGTATTTTTACTATTGCATAAAAGATTTGCATAGAAAATTGTTCTTTGGTTTTGTATCATGTTATCGTATTTAGTATTTAAATCCATTATTAAATTATTCATACTATCATTATTCTGTGTCAATTTACTTATTTCAATTATGTCAAACAGCAGTTGCCTATATGATTCAATGTCATCAGTAATCCATGACTTGAGTTTACTTTTATTTAGGGCCCTTTTTTGTGGGAAACAAATGTCAAGTTTGTTGACTATTGTATTAATTACAGACAATGTCATTTGGTTAGGACTATCACAATGTCGGGTCTGTAATTCATTCCAGTCCACACTTAGCAGAGAGGCTACAAAGTTGTGGCAGTTGGAACGAGAAAAATTTCTTACTATTATTTCTTCACATTTGGGGGGGTCTATGCATCGTGAGGTTTCCCCTCGGACAGCGAGATGGTCGCTCAGGTTGGTAACCAGAGGTCTGGCTGTAACGTCAACTGAAGACAGGTTCGTGTAGATATGGTCGATGCTCCTAGCACTGTGAAGTGTTAAACGCGTCGGGAAATCCACCACATTAACCATGCCATGGGTAGACAGCAGGTCAGATAGTCGTTTTTGGTCATGTCGGTCCACAGGGGCTTCGCCCAAGCAGTTTATGTTAAAGTCTCCAACAATCATGCATTCAACCTCAAGCTCACTGGTCTTATCAAGCAATACCTCAAAGTGTTCTAGAAAGTCTTTTGTACTTACAAGGTTCGTTCTGTAGACACACACAATTGTTATGTTATAATCGATTAGATCAACAGCTGAAATCTCACAGTATCGTTCCACGGATAGTTTTGCTAATTCTACATTTTCCACGCACTTGATTATATTTTTAACATATATACATGAGCCGCCATGGGTTATTGTTTTCCTACAATATTTAGACACAAGTTTGTATCCGTTAATGCAGACACTTGTCATTTCTTGGTCTTTGAGCCAGTGCTCAGTAAGAGCAAGCACGTCACATTTCATTTGAGTCTCTAATAGCACTTCAATCCGTTGAGTCTTTTTATCGATTGATTGTATATTCTGATGGCAGATTACTAGTCTAGACGCATATTCTGTCGTATTTTGCGTTTGTAAACACACACTATTTTTGTTGCTTTGCGGCGCTTGCAGCGCTGGGCTCAGCGTTGGGTCGAGCGGCCGCTGGATTTGTTGCTTGATGGTAGTTGCCTCGCGCGGGGCGAGGCCGTGTTTGAAACCACTCCGATATTCGCACACCTTGTGGCCACGAAGTCGGCGCGCACAAGCGCTCATATAAGCTCTCAGGCATCCCTACTACAAATGAAGCAAAGCGATCGGTCTTGATTTGTCGTTTTTCGACTACATATTCTGCACTTGGTTCTATTTTATTCACATATTTCAGAATATTTTGTGTCGTAGTCTCTGGACGGAAAGCCCATGTCTGAATGTATCTAAATTTTTCAACAGTTTGTATCTCGTCATCTTCCTTTCCCATTCCTGCTATTATGGCACGGCGTTTTATAGGGCGTTTGTGGCTGACATATTTCCACTCACTTTGAGTTTCGTGTACAGATGAGATCTCATTAGATGTCGATGGCTGCTCCGCTGTCGGTTTCGTCGCTCCGTGAGTAGCATTTATTAATTTAGTTGCTCCTGTTTTCGGAATATACCTCTCACCTTCGGGAGTGGTTGGAGGGGCGCTTGAATGCGATACTCGTGGCTTAGCAGCGCATGCGATGGACTTTTTTGTGGCCCCCGCGTAGTCATTCGAGTTCGCTTTTAACTCGGCAGCCTTTAAACGCGCTTGCCGCACTGGGCGCTGTTGCAGCGCTGTAGATGCTGTTGGTGGTTGAATAACCGAGGGACTTGGCTGTAGTTTAATTGAAGTACCCTCTCCAGGTTGCTTGAGCTGATTTATCACTTGTGTTTGTGCACTGATTATAACGTTTAGCTCCAGGATTTTGCACTCCAAGCTATTTATTTTATCGCCATATCCGGTCACTAAAACCATTACTTGCTAGTCTACTTCTACTACTTGTCTCTGCTATATCTTACAATAATTATGTTTAGTGTACGGCAATCTAATCTAAGACATTTACCTACTGAATTGTGGGGATTTCTTAGAGAATTCTTTATACCTTTATACTTTTTTTTAAATATATACTTACTTAGAATACAATATAACACCCAGATACAGAATAACAAACATTACAGGCAACAAAATAATACTAACATACCCAATAAAAGATCAGCATCATCATCAACCTATATTGCTTACCAGTCATAGTCGTTAAAAAATGGAGTTTGATAACTGGAATCGTACAGCAACTTCTCGGCTAGCTCGATTAATGCATTCGGCACTCCCCAGGCCATCCCGTTGAGAGCTTTAACAAAAAATAGCAGTAGGGGGTTATTAGTAGTTGTTTGGTCTCCCGATGGGTTTTTTAGTTTATTATCTAAATAAGTTTTAGTCTCTTACCCACATAGTTACATTCCATAAAGGAATGTCAAGTTGTATAACTTCAGAATAAGTGAACTAATTAGGAGCGTAGACCGCACTCAAAAATTCAAACCTGCAGCTTTAGAAATAATCCGAATAGAAATATGAGAAATCTCTGCCAAAAAAGCAGACAGGATGTGTTCAAATAATCTCGACTTGTTCTCGAAGGTGTCGACCGAATAAAGCAACAACTATTTCTGTAGGCAAGGAAAGTTACCTTCTATGAGCCTGGTACCTACTTCCCAAGAAAATAATTATTCCCAAATTATTCATAAAATATGAGACGATCTATTGTACCTCCAAACTGAAAAAAGAAAACGCCACTCACAGATTCTTTTACCAATGAAATCAGTTATCTGGTTCCCATAGTACAAGTTTTGCATAGTTTGGGGCTAGATAGCGTTGCGTCTAATGTAGGTACGTCAGTATTTATTTCGTTAATAAAAGCTGTAGTTGGGGATTTACCCCACCCACTTTATGATTCGCTTAGAAGTGATCAAATTTGAGCAAATACCACTGCCGTCTTGTGCAAAGTTATCGAACCTGGATGATAATATCAGGTAAAACGATCAGCAATCTAAAACCTATCTGGTATTATTAGATAATTACTTTAGAACGACTATAAAATACTAAAACTGATAAAAATAAGATTAGAAGTTAATAAGAACTGAGCTCATCGTATTGGGTGGACAAGGTGTTTTCAACTTGTACCTTAATACTTTTTAAGAACACTCACTAGCTCTGAAATTAAATAAAACGTGACTGAAATTCTTCTGGTTTCATTTCTTCTTGCTGCGACTTGATAAGACATGCGCAGTTTTATCGCCTTACTTAGTATAATAGGTATACGTCTCGTGTATTTTAAATGTGTACTACATGAGTGAAGTGGTATCAGAATATAGTTTGGCGTCGGGTATTACATGTATATCTACCTACATACCTACCTACTTGCTAAGCATGTTTTTTGTTATCAATACTTTATAATATGTAATAGATGCCAATTTTGATACCGTCATGTAATCGGTAGGATGTTGATAGAGTTTCACAAGAACATTTTAATTAGGTATCCTTACCTACCTATCTTCAAAACTTTTTATCATGCGATAGCGATTAAATATTTTGATTGTTTTGTTTGTAAATGGTTGATGGAAATCATAAAATACTAATAGTGAGAAATAAAACACGACGGAGTATATTACCTACCTCCAACAATGAGAATCCCCGGCTTCCTACTCATCCTATCGCTTCTAAGCTCCAAAGCCATGATGGTGCGGTTTTCAGCAGTTCTCGGTGTAAGCAGTATCAAACTAGCTACTTCCTCGTTCTCACGAGCGTAGCCTGCCATGACCGTCGGTAAGGTATCTGCATTCAAATACTGGGTATATGTAAGGTTGGTACTGACGCTTCTTATGGCTCTAGCTTTTGCTCCGGATCTGTAAAACAAAATAAAAAAGACTGTGAAACAAGCAAGGTTAAGTTACAAAGACATAAAATAGTAGGTAATTGAGTTTGTCTCTAGAATCTCTTATCTCCAAAAATAACTTCGATAAATCCTTTCGCTAGTTATAAATAAACTTACTGGACGTAATTTCTTGGTGGAAATAAAATCATGAAAAGTGTGCCGAAAAAATATAAAACTCCTATCATATAGACTTTGATTTGTAAAAGCATTATAGTTAATATCTGTATCACTATTCGTACAAACTACAAATATTAAATGAGTTTGGTAAATTATGTAGAAAATTGGTAAAACCGGCAGCTTTTATTGCTAAATGGTAAAGTTAAAACCGGCCAAGTGCGAGTCGGACCCGCGCACGAAGGTTTCCATACCATTATCTATAATAAAAACGGCCAAAAATCACGTTTGTTGTATGAAAGACACCTTAAATATTTTTTTTATCTGTTTTGTAGTATTTTTTACCATAGCGTAACGGAAATACATCATCTGTGAAAATTTCTTATTCTTATTCTTATTCAACTCTCTAACTATCACGGTTCATGAGATACAGCCTGGTGACAGACGGACAGACAACAGCAAGGTCTTAGTAATAGAATCCCGTTTTACACTTTGGGTACGGAACCCTAAAATGGTATCTGGTGCTCACAGAAATATTCTACTACAGAACACGATTTTACTCCTATCTATAAGCCTCCAGATCACAGAGTACTTTTACCTTAGCTAAATTAACGTTTCTAGCCAAGTTCTAACCAAAAATAATGTTTTACTCAATATGTCAAATAATTTAGATTTAGATAACGATTTATAAGAGATTTATGAGAGATATAGATTTATAGAGAAGTATTCTGTAATGTTACATAAAAGAAGAAGAATCAGTACTTTGGCCGCTTTGTCCTTAGCCTGAGGATCTGTCTATATAAAAAAAAAAATAGAAACAGAATTAATGAAACAAAAGCTTAGTAAAAATATTTATTATTAAGTATAAAAATATTATTCAAAACCATAAAAAAATAGATATTTGGATTATAGGTAATTCGATAGTACATTGTCTTTACTACACTTAGAATATAATCACTATATAGCACGAATAAATTTTACATTTGCGGCGTAAACGCAAATAATATTGACATCCGAGTTACACTGCGCATCAACCAGGCAACGCTTCGCGGTCAAGTTTATCAATAACGCGCAATGTAATTCAAATGTTAACAAGATACACTTAGGCCCCAAATGTAAAATTTATTCGTGCTAGATTTGTAATGCCTTAGATTATTCATGTCTACTTGAAAGGTACGAGGTATGAACCTTATTTTTATGATACAAGAACAAGACTGGCCATTTGTAGATTTTCTGTGATCTATCACGCTGTCAGAACAATCATGAAATGCCAAACTACAAAGATGAAATATTTTTTAACATGAGAAATTGCGTTCTTTTGATCATAGTTTTTACAAATTTTATACATTGTAGCGATTTGAACATCAGCGATGATTACCCCACGTGCCCGTTCACATGTAAGTTTTGAACTGCAGTTTTTAATATTTTTACAGTAGGTAGGTAGGTTTAATTATACCAATAACCTGTTATACCTAAAAGGTGGAATGGACAAACGGGACCAGCAGGGAAAACCCTAAAATATACATAACTTACATAAGTACTTCTGCCACTTTCTAGCTTCCGTAAATTTTTTACTCCCGGTTTTTTTATTATTTATTGTTTACATCTATTTTATACGTTGGTATTTTTCAGTACTTCGACGGAAAAGAGAACAATCAGAATACACTCGATGGCACGCCAACCTAGAGTCTACACAAGAATTTATAGTTAAGGTTTTAGATGAAGATCTGACCACACCAAAAACTAAAAATGTCATCGCCATCAACATTCAGCCTCTCGTAAAGAGTGGAGAGAAGATAATCATAGGTGGTGTAATGGTACCAAAGCCTACTACTACTATACCTTCAGTGACTGATGTACCAAAGGACTACACACGATTTGTACCTCCAACAATAGTAGTCACTCACGCTGACAGCGATCTTTATCTGGCTGCCATACCACCAGCCATTCCTGATATAAATAAATTAATGCCTCTACAACCACGTGGTAAGATTTACAATACCTACTTTATACCTAATATTATATATCTACTAACTATTAAACTTAGTAAGTATAGTCAGCAGCAGAAGTTCTTTATCATTTAATGTTTTCAATATTTGAAAAACTGCTAATCTTACGGTTAACATTTTGGTCAATATTTGAAGATTTCTCGTAACAAAGTTGCACAGTTATATATCTACCCTACCTAGCTACCATAAGAAAGTGTTTTAAATTTAAACTCAACTATTATTACTGATTATACAAAAAACGCTTCACGACATTAATCCCTTAGGTACGGTAGATATCCCATCAAATCTCTTAAAGTCAAAAGACACTCAAGATTCTTTTAAGGGGGTCTCAAAGAGATCAGTGTAGTAATTAGGTACAGCTAAGTTCCCATAGTTCATATATAAGTTTATTACAGTCGTCTTATACAAAAAATCAGTACTTTACTTTACGTTACTTTAGGTTTGTTTTTGCAACTGTTTTAAACTTAAGCACTTTGCTTCAGGATAAACGGTATGAAAAATAAACTTTAATACTTTCCAGTAGTACGACTGCAATAAAAACATGTCAAATATAGTTAAAAGGATTAAAAAACCTGCACTGACGTGTCGGTTCAAGTTTAGATTAGTTTGGCACTAAACACAATAGGTATATACCTATAAGTATAAAAATATTTGGCTAGCTAGGATATCTTAGCTAGCTCAGATTTTTAAATAATGATGACATTAATAGGGAGATTTTTGACGATAGAGAGCTGAAAGGTCTGTTATTAAAATTGTTGGATTTGCTAATAAGAGTAAGTTGTGTAGTAAGACATCCGCAACGCGACGAGAGCCCGCCTGCTGTCCCGCAGTTCCTGCCGCGAACGCCGGTGGCGGCGGCGTGGCAGTATGCGCCTATCACTCCGGTTGGATTCACTCGTCGTACAACCATGGCACCAGTTACCCCCGCTCCACTAAACGGTTACGTAAGTATCAAACAGCTGCATAATCTCTGAATGAAACAAGTTCTTACATTTTTTTTTAATGTAGGGTCCACGATTTTCAAGCCCAAAGCCTACACGGACGTCACCATTAGATGATGTTCTAGTTCCGACCAGGACTAAATCAGATTATGAAGAATTGAGAAGATACCAGCATTTCGAACAAGATGCTGATCTATTTGCTACTCACACTACGTTTACCCCTCAATACGACTCTCAACGAACGTCTGTGGCATTTGATACAACTCCGGCAAAAGAGTTTGGTGTGCTGCTTACCAATAAAAGAAGCTTCGACGACGATATTTTATTGCATGCTGATAAGAAAACAGACCATGGTGATGGTGATGCAACGTACCATATGATGTTTTATAATGATGACGAAGAAAGCAGTAACAAGAAAACGGATAAATATCCAGATGACGGTTATGAAGATAAAATCAAAGATCGAGACTTTCATGAGAGTGAAACAAATTCAACTAGTCAAAGTACAAATCTAAGAAAATCTAATCGTGCAAAAGATGATGTTATAGATTACGAAGGACAGGAAGAGTTAGAAAACAATACCAGCAGTAGTACACCCAAAACATCTAAAAACGATATAGTAGAAACCAAGATTACGTTGAAAGAAAGACTGAGGGATAAACGAAGGCCCATCTGTAGCTTGTTGAAATTAAGGCAGCTGAACTTCAATTCACCGAGAACTTTACCTGAAGTTAGTGGTTATGCCTTTTTTACGAATTATTAACTATCAACATCACCAGCTTGAATAAGTCTACTGCCGGACATTAACCTCCTTAATGTTTAGGTGAGTTTGCTGTAGTCACGTACGCTTGGCAGGTGGATTGGAGACTGCAGTATTGGTGCTAAGCACTTAGAAATTATTGTGTCCATCCCCGGGTAAGTTGTAGTCAACTCTTACGAAATCCACAGAGAAGTTTTTTATGCCAGGATTACTAGGGGCCGACTTACCATATACCACCGTCCAGTCGAACCTTAAAGTGGTGGGGAAAGTAGTGGTTTGGCGTGTAAAGAAGTTATATACCTACCAACGGTTAAGTTGTTAACCTATTTTATATATTTAACTGTTGTCTCAGATAGTAGCCCAACTAAAGCAATGGGCAGAAGACAGTCCGATTGCTAAATGGATGGACATAACAGATGGAAATTTCACCGCTATGGAAAATCCTATTTACATGATGATGGTAGACGATCCCAGCAGCGGGCAAATAGTTTCTGCCAAGAAAACCGTCATGATTATTGCAGGTACCTACACATTTACTTACCTACTACAAATATTTATTTAAATAGTATGTATAGAATTCGGATCCCTATACGATCTATAATAGTAGTGCGTAGATGTGTCTTAAATTAATGGACTAAAATATGACTAAAGTAATTAAATTTGATAAACCAGATATTAAAGCTTGTATAGGTAGAGGACTGACTTTCAGTATTATTATTTAATCCCTAATTTCCTTAGGAATCCAAGCTAGAGATCAACATGCAGTAGCATCGGCCCTCTATATATTGTACCAACTGATCGAGAGAAGTGAATCACATGCTGATTTGCTGACTAAATATAGATTTTGGATCATTCCGGTCTTCAACCCTGATGGATATGATTATTCGATGACTTTTCCGCATGTACGTAGCAGATCTATTCTTCTTACTATTATAATGCTGCAAGTAAAATACACCTCTCAAAAACTTAGTGCGGTAAGTAGCATGCACAACTTACCCCGCATATCAAGAGATAAATGGCCATACCCTGAGAAAAAAAGGAAATAGAGCCGAGACTAAAATCGTCACAGTAGATATTTTTTCAGATCTCTTGGTACTAGAACCAAATGAAAGAATATTTACGGTGACGGTTTCAGTCGGTACTAGTACAGACCCAAGATTATTTGAGGATGTCGGGGGTATGAGGGGTAGTCGGAGACCAAACATTTTATTTTGCATATTTCGTTGTAGTTTATATTCCATACGTCACAGTTTACAAGCCTATTGCTGCCACTAGGATAATAACCTATTTTCTCACGACGTTTTCCTTCATCTTATCTCTAAAGATATCATAGTAGGTAACGTATGTTCTAAGAATCGTCTAGATGATATGCAACTCATCGTTTAGTTCGTACAATAGACCA
This sequence comes from Electrophaes corylata, assembly GCA_947095575.1. Lineage (NCBI taxonomy): Eukaryota > Metazoa > Arthropoda > Insecta > Lepidoptera > Geometridae > Electrophaes > Electrophaes corylata. The sequence continues at coordinate 6,161,903 of OX352711.1, read as the reverse complement.
ACATCTTATCCATTTCATTGTTATTACGTGTGTAATTGTTTGAGTTCACACAGGATCTCCATTTTAAATAGATGCCTTATGCCTTATTACGATGTTTTTCCTAGCGACGAGAATGGACAAAAAACCTGCGGCAAAATTGGGATGTTTGCAAAGGAAGAGATGCTTGTCTTATGTGCGAAGCTTATGGACTACGATGTACATTACAACCTTGCTATGGTGTGAACCTTGACAGGAACTTTGAATATCAGTGGATACCTGGTTTGTATCTTTCAAGACTTTTACATAAAATAAATAGACGACCGATTTGCTTATGCTGTAGAATTATATTTTGAAGTTATGATATAAATAACATTTGAATAAATCTTCATAATTACGAAAAAAATATGCTGAAATTTTTAAATTTTTATGTTCCAATCAAACTAATTATAAGAAATTACAGTTTCTTCTCAAGTTCATATCAGCTTCAGGAACATTATTTTGCTTTTTCATAAATTATATAAAAGCTAGCTTAGTAACGAAAGGTAGTATACGACGACATTGCTATGATTGCAGAAAGTCGGTGGATGGAGAAGATCCAATATCGTTAAACCTGGAAACGTTCTTTGTCCAAGCAGTGGATTTATTTAGGCTATTATTCATTCATCATGTTGAGACAACAGTCCAACAGTGGACTCATCCACAGTTGGACTGTTGCCTCAGCACACCAGCTATAAGCGCTAATCGTGACTCCATACAAAATCCACTCCGAAACCGTACTTCCAATACCAAAAAGAAAGTGAGTGTAACTTAGAATCGTGGTACTGATATTCCCACTTTAGTGAGAAAATAAAGAATATTCAGAGTCAGTGATCACGATGGAAAGGCTATTAAGGGACTGAAAAGTATATTGATGTTGAATTACTGAAATACTTGCAGCGGAAGAATTACGATTGGAACATCCCTGTGGAACCCTCTACGCGGGTTCAAGACAACTCAGTGAAGCTGAAACAAGTGCGCTGACTCGATTTTTGCACGAACAGCGCACGCCTGTATTCACCTTCATAGCGTTCAAGGAAGGTGATGTACTGGTGAGTCAGTATTCTTAAAATATATGCGTAATTTTTATATCGAACCTTCCTGTAATTCCTTCCTGTATATTGTTTAATGTAGGCATATTCATATTGGACAAAATTTCAGTTGGACAAAATTGGTGTTGACCAAAAATCGTGTTAGACATTAATCCTAGTTGGACATTATGACTCTTGAACATTAGTCAAGTAAAGGTATTTTTCTTTCCTCGATCGCCAATGGTTACATTGCGTTGTTTATTTAACATTGTTAAGTTGGTGGCCAAGTCTTGAAGTTGACATGCCACTACTTAACTCTTTTTACTTACCATCACTGGAAGAATATAACCTGCTAGATTAAATGAAAGACGGAAGATACCATACTAACCATTGATTAATTTTCAGGGTGTTATGTATCCTTACTCACACACAAAAAAACGACGCGCATTTGATAACATTTACGTAAGTTTTAAATTTTATTGTTTATACGGTTTGTATTTACTTATATTTTTTTTCTTTTTGGAACAAGTAAATAGACCTCCCGATGGTAAGTGGTAATCAACATCACAGGTACGCTGCTTGACAGCAGAAATATACATGATAGTAGTTCTTCCATAAACGAGCCCTCCGAAAACGTACCTATTATGTGCTTCAAATCGGAACACAGCAAGCAGTTTCGCGGCGAAAATAAGCACGGTGGTAGTACTTTCCCGGGCGAGCCCTTCACTAAGAGCTCTACTACTATTATTCTTTCTTTATAAGAATGGGTTAAATATTTGCAGAGACAACGAGCGACCCGGGCGGCGGCAGCAGCTAACAGTATTAGTGGTCGACCTTATGTAGCAGGACAAACTTCAGAGTTCCTACGTAAGTCAGGTTTTTTTCCTGGTAAGACGGCCTTCTTATAAAAATGCATTTAGCAATTGACTTACCAAAACACCGTTTCATCGCGTGTCGTGACATCATTCTGATCAACCCAACATTATTTTAAGTATAATATAAGTTGTGTAAGGTCTCGTATCCGTACAACTTTCAATTCGATCGAAAAATTATAAATTCCTTTTTCAAAGTTTCGTCAATATTGATATTTGACAACCTTCACAGTTCAGTTAGTAGCAGCTCCTTTTGTGTTGTTGGTTGTGGGTTCAGTCCCCACCGAGAATAAACATTTGTATGATGAACACAAGAGGTATGGTTTGCGTCTGGGTGTTCAATTATACCTATTCTATGGATGTGTTTATAAAAAAATTAAGTATTCTATCAGTTATTTGGTTCCCATAAAACAAGTTTTGTTTAGTTTGGGACTAGATGGCGTTATTTATCAACAATCATGCTTGCAAAACTTTATATGCAGAGTGTTCTATGTTTTTACGTATAAAAGACATAAACGCGCTCTCTCTATACCTAAATATACGAATACAAAATACAACATTTAAGTAAGTTCGTATGAGCTAGTGCCCATTTCTGCTGCCGGAGTTTTTAGGCCGCCTGAAGGCCTTGGCTAAGGTCATGATTAATACTTTATTTATGGTCATAGCTTAACGGCTACCAGAACCGCAACCGATAGCACATCCGTGCCTCTAAATTGCAATCTTAATGTAAGCTAATGATTTTAGCCCTGTATGCGGGAGGTGTGGAAGATTGGGTAGACAGCCACTTGGGTATTGACAACACTTACACAATCATGATGTTCCGGCCCACAGACACCTATAATGCCAAACTAATTACGGAGGTGAGCTTATTATGGTATCTACGGACTTATATAACTTTTTAAACTATCATGGTTTCGGTCAAGATTTTAGATAGAAACGGGACGATAATAACATGGAGTTTGATTGTTTCGTGATATTACGGCCCGAGATCATGGTGCGTAAAACTATGCCGAAATATTAAGAGACAGGCAAACTTCAAAATCATAGTAAATATCCCGTTTCTGTCCGAAATATTGGACTACACACTTCTTCGAAAATATGGTAGTAAAACAGGCTTTTACATCTATTGCATAATGTAGATGGTTGAAAAAAAAAATACATGAGTGGACGACCATCTTCAAACCTACAACCTTAGAATCCGAAGGCGGGGATAAGACCACCACCGGTAGTACTGCATCATTAAAGTCACTGTGGGCGATTACCCTTTGAAACTTGAAACAGTAGAATTTCACGTGAATTGTGCATGCTAATAATCGTCATCGCCATTCATGATAAGAGCGACCTTGTAATTACTAGATAAAGTTTGTACCTACTATAATAGATTTACCCTAAAGCATCTTTTAGCATAACTGCTTCAAAGCTGAACTGCGATTCCAAGTTACAAGTCTCTGTTACTAACACGTTACGTTAAAATAGTTACACCGTGTTTTGTCAGATTAGATCAAAACAGACAAAACACGGTGTAACTATTCCGAGGTTACGGCAAGCCTATTATTATAACTTTTTATTCGACTTTCTGATGGAACAAAACTAGATGGACTAGATAGAAGATAGATAGAAAATACTTTATTGCACACTACAACTTAAGAATAAACAAGTACCTATATATAAAAACTTAAAAATAATTGTACCTATATGCAATGGGCGGTTTTATCGCTAAATAGCTATCTAATATTGTTACATAAAAAACAAAAATAACAAGAATGAATGGAATAGCCAATAGAATACTTATATTACACAGATTATTATAGCAAGCATCAGCATAGTCAAGAATTGGTAGTAGTAGTGACCGTGCAAGCGCAATTTTTGTAGCAAGTGGCAAATAGTTTCGCAGTCTTCTTAGAGAATCTGCAGATGCTAAAATTCGACGTCTGACTTCAGCAAGTCGTGGTCCCCATGACAGTTGCTATGATAAGGATACCTACATTATTCACTGTCTCACTCTGTTTAATGTGAGTCCCATCAAATAATACCTGCGGAATGCATTCCCAATTAATCCTAGATACCATTTGCAACGTTTCGTATCGAAAGGACAGAAAAGCAGAACGCCCTAATAAGAGAACATCCTAAAAGCAAAACGACATATTAGCATAACGTCCTATTAGCAACATGACCTAGTAGCAAATGGGACTAATATCAAAATGACACCTTAGCTGAACAGCCTAGTACAATTCAATACAAATTAAATAAACACAAAATTCATGAACATCGTTAATCTACCAATATTTTCTAAAATATACAAATGTTACTAGTAATCTATAATCATCAAATATAATAATTTTTAATTATGTCACTTTTTTAAAAAACCAAATGCAGAAATTTTATTTTCTTGTAGCTTCTGCATTTCATTTTCAAATTTTGAACAACATTAGTTCATTATCCAATTACAGCTTTTTACAAAACGCAAATGACATTTTAGACGATACAGCAAAACAGCAACTTTTAAATTTTTTGTCTGTCTGTCTATCTGTCTGTTTGTTCCGGCTAAACTCCGAAACAGCTGGACCTATTTTGACGGGACTTTCACTGGTGGGTAGCTGATGTTACAGCCGCTAACTGCTGGACTTCATGGGAAAAGTTTACAAAAATAATAATTTATTGAGTAATGTGATCGTCTGTGTTTTGTTTCTGTTTCGATCGTCTTCTTTATTTATGTTCATTTTCTCGTGTGTAAGACTGTACATGTCGTTTTGATATTAGTCCCATTTGCTACTAGGTCATGTTGCTAATAGAACGTTATGCTAGTATGCCGTTTTGAGTTTAGGACGTTCTGATGTATTAACGTGCCCTTAACGGGGCTGTTGAGAAGGCTGTTGAGAATTTTTGTGACTCCATACAAAATCCACTCATAAACACAGTGACAGGAAAGACAGTAGGTGGAACTCAGAATCGCAGTACAGAGCTAAAATTTTACGATTAATAACTGACTGACGTTACCTACTGAATACTGCTTTTTATTACTACTTGTTTGATGGACAGGCAGTCTACTGGATCGGAAGTAGTTAGGCGGTATGCAAGTGGATATGTAATGTAATCAGATTAATAATCTATCTACTCACTTTATAGGTAATTTACACTGGTCAATACTGGTTTTAAGAGTTTTTGGTGATAGGTTTTTCACGGTATCTAGATAGCCATAGGGTCATAAATTGTTTTAACGTGATATGATATCGCAGACATATAATCTCCATGACGAACTGCAGTTTCTATTGATTTTGAATTCTTATTATGATGTCATACATTTCTACGTTGAAAATGGTTCTGTAATTTTTCTTAGGTACTGCACGAGCCTATTATTACTAGCAATAGTTTATTTCACAGATTAGCTATTATAAAATATTTTAAAAAATATGGCCACAGTTGTAGTCCACAGGTTCGGTAGATATTCCCTCAGATCTCTAGGTCAACCTCAAGATTCTTTGAGGATGTCATCAGAATACGATTTTTTTATGCATCTTCTGGTGGAACAAGCATAAGGCCTCTGATGTTAAGTGGTAACCATCAACTATAGGTTACATATGCACAAACAAATATATGCATTATATTTTTTATAACAAAACATTACCTTATACTTCACGCACGTTAAATACGTGCCCTACGAAGCACTCCAGGGTGCATCCATCAACCTGAGGTATACTGTTGTTAAGCCTCGTGTGCCTGTAATTTCACCGGCACCCACACCCTTCAAACCGAAATACAGCAATGCGTGGCAGCAAACAAATGATTGTGACAAATGAAACAAATTATAATGTTTCTTTCTGAATCTGGTATTTTTCTTCCAGCGTGTAGTCCATGAAGCATATGCTGCCATGGACACATTAGTTCTACAAAGTATCGAAGCATTGAGTCCGCCAATGGTGGCACCCGTCAGCATGAGGAGGTTGACAAGCACCAGCTACTCCCTCGCAAAACCCTATACTGCTATTTTATTAGCGTTTATTTTAACTTTTTTTATTTGAATATTTAAAGGGTAGATTACCTATAAGCATTTTAGAAACCCATGCAAAGGGCTGTTTTGGGTTAGAATCACAATGATAAACGTACTGGATTTTATTTAGACATATAGAATATACAGCTGGTTGCGTAATGTTATTTTGAAATTATTTTGGAAGATAGTTTAGTATAGTTAAATGAATAAAGCTTATAATATTGTATTTAGAATCTTTTTAATTAGTAGATCAGTAGCACTCTTTTCACTCGTTTGTTCAACATGCTTCGTGCGATTTGTGATACGTGTGTGATTTGTGAAGGAATATAGGAATCATTTAGGAAAAAAACTGTTGGGCAAAAAAAAGATTTTATGTGTTTGCTCAGAATAGGTTACCATTCGTATCGAATTTCGATTTAAATGGATGAGCGCAGTGCCGGTAAAGCTTTCCGCCTTGGAGTGATAGGTAATTGTGATTCCATACTCTGAGGAATATTAGTATTATTACTACTCTGTGAAGTAATCTCTGTCATTAGCAGAAGTAACCGCCTTTTTTTATACGCTTTTCTTATGAAACAAGTAGACGGCCCACCTGATTTGAAGTAGTTACCATCACCTATACTTAACAAAGCGTTGCTACGCAGGTCACATTAGTTAGAAACGTGCCCCACGATGCACTGCTCCGCGTCCATCAACCTGAGATATAGAGGTGTTAAGCCTCACCTGGTACAGCTGTTCGTTTGTTCCATCACTTCTTTAACTTTAACTTCTTTAACTTTTTTTTTTTTTTTTCTTTTATCTTTTTCTTTTCTTTTTTAGCTAGATTGTGAATCAGTTGGTATGGTATAACATATTTTCGATGTAATGACGTCATAACTTTCGTGACCAAGACATTACGATAGAGAGTTTTAAGTTGTGGCATACCTAATATGCAGGTCAAGTTGACGTGTTTTGTAAGGAAATGCAAGCGGAAGAGCCTTCCCTTCAACACACTTGAGATGACCCCGTTCAATATCACTTCAATTAAAAAATCCCCGCTGGTATATATCTGCAAATAGGTTAGGTCAGAAGTAATGCTGATGATTATTTCACGGGCTACCCAGTTTGTACCATAGTTCCACTAAGCTTAGAAGAAGGTAATTTAAAGGTAACTTACTTACTTACGTAACATAACAAGGAATTATCAGGCTTCTTAGTAACTTTTTCTACCTTCATGGTTTTGAAGAATATTTATGTTAGAAACGGGAAATTTGCCATGATCATGGTGAATGCAACTTGACAAAATATCAGGAATATCCTGTTTCTAACAAAATTATTGTAGTTCTCGGTCGTCTTTTATACAAATAACTCAAAAAGGGCTGGACGCATAAATTTGAATTACCGTACACTATTTACACGACGTTTTACTGAAATTATTTACAAGGGTAATCTAATAGAACTCACATCAAAAAAATTAATATTTTGCCCCTGGGACAACAAAAACTTATTTTTAGCTAAAATATAGTATCCCTAAGGTCACAGGAACTCTTTGTAGGGTGCAATCGCTCACTATAAATATAAATTTAATAATAAAAACTTTCATCCCAAGTTTTTTAAATTGATTCATAGTGAGCTTTATAGAGATTTCAAAGGGTTCAAAGTGAAGGGGTGTATGAAAAATAAATTTATACTGACAGAATTGCGCGCGTTTTCACTGTTATTATTATAATTACAATATTGCGTTCATATTGCACATATCTACAGACAAATTTAATTTATTTATTTGAGCCATTAACATCGTAGGTTAGGTTATTACCAATTCACTCACAACAATTCAAAATAGGTACCTATATATTACAATCACGCGATAATTTATAATAAATAATATTACTTATAGAAAGCACATATATGTATATAATATACTTAATACAATACATACATAGATATTTTTATTATACATAAAAATTACCGAGAACACCCGGAATAAATATTTGCAGATCGTACAAACATATATCCTAAGGTGGGAATCGAACCTGCAACCTTCTGCGTCGCAGGCGGACATTCGCCCGCCGCTCCACATCGGCTACACATTATTTAATTTTTTTTATTTAGTTCTACTTCACATATAGAAATTACATTCATGGGTCAACCTACGTATATACTTCTCTAGTTATAGGTACATTATTATTAGAAAGTAGGTAGGTAACTGGTGATAGATCAATGCGTATGTCATTATCTTTTATCGGGTCCAAATATTTGATTTAAGTAGGTAGGTATATCTTTTTATTTATACTGAAACACGTGCACACCAGATAAGCACCCATACTTTACGTGTCAAGAGTGCCTAATAAGTAGAGGCAAACATTGAAAATATTGGCGATAGCTGTTACTCATATAACATACGAGTTTTGCTACTACTTTAATAAACATAATGGTGCGTATGTATAATAAACCGAAACGGGCTTTTTTTAACTTTACGAAGTGTGCGCTTCTTTAGTTGATGCATTTAAGATGCAAGATGGCATTTTGTTCCAAATTGTATATATCTGGTAGGTTAGTTAGGTAGGTTGAGGTAGCATCTGAACCAGACCGTTTCTTATTATCTCCAGCTAAAACGTTAATTCTTTAGCCTCTATAATTCACACGTACCTATCTTGTATAGTTTATTTGCAAAACAAACAGAACAATGACCCTTAAAATAAAATTTAAAACTACAGCTAAGTTTACACAATTATGATGTTTGTATTGCTATACTAATAGTAATAACTATGTATAGTTTGTACTATGGGAACCAGATAACTGATAGAGTACTTATTTACTTTTTTTATAAATACATACATACATATAATTACAATTTAGCACCCAGATAGAGAACAACCATATATGTGCATCACACAAATATTTAATCTCGGTGGGAATTGAACCCACAACCAGAAAGCAGAACTACTTCTAACTGAGCTATGAGGCTAGTCATATACCTAAATAGATGGTTCTTATATGTTATATTCAATCAAAAAATATATGAAAAACAGGTTTGATTACAACACCACAACACCTTATTAGAACGGTATGAATGATAAAGCATGAATATTATTGCATTCACCTCTATAAAACATGTTAAATTAATTCGAGCGTGTTGGCCCTATTACAGATATCAAGTTCAAGGAGAGTAAAGTAATTTGCAATGTGAGTGAATTGGTTAGTTAGTATGCACGCTGAGACCAATCCGAGCGGTTTACAACAAGTGATTCTATAAACCGTATAACTCCAAGATTTTACAGAAAAATTCGCGATGTAAATTCAGTATTTTGTTGATTACGGGCTATTACAATTTAAATTATCTTCACTTTGAAATTTGTTATTTGAGATAAGCTAAATACTATAGCATATATTATCTCTTGTGTAGTTAGCCACCTACTTAGAACAAATTTAAATATTCCTTGGTAACTAAATCATTTTATTTTCAGTATGTAGGTATTGATTTTCAACATAGTCTCCTTTATACATTTTGACCAAAACTAATTAGGTACAAAAAAGACTGCCAGTGCGTTTAGGCAAGTATCTGTAGTAAAAGTGTTATTAGGCCATTCAAAGTCTGTCATGACTTTAAAACTGTTATAGGCAGGACCGATAGCATGACTGCTATTACTCCAAAACTCGATAGCACTTAAGGGGCGAGTCAATGTTAGTACAATGACGACGCGTATTATTTCAAATTACACACATAATACCGTCGAAATAACGTTCAAAGTAACATGCGTTCTGCCGTTGCACTTACAATCCGCGCTGTCCAAAATAGTTAGAAGCCACTGATTTTTAAAGTATTAAAATAAGCACAGTCAAAAAATTCCTCACACTTTGAAGAAATTTTTTTAGCTGTTAGTGAAAGAAACAAACAAAACACTAAATAAAACTTGAGACGCGTCCGAAAACTGTTTTCCTTAGATTTTTTTGCATGTTAAAAAAAGGTGTATAATTTTTTTCGTTAACTTTATACATAAAATTTTAGGCACAATAGTGATTTTAATAACGATTTTTTTATTTAAGGCTGTATGCAATGTCAAACAGTCAAATTCAGAGGCAACGAATAAATATAAAATTTGGAAAGAATACTATCTATGTAAGAGACTTTTGGGCTATATTTGTTAGTGAAGCCCTCAGCAACCAATTGAATAAGACGAACAACATAGATAGTATTCTTTCCAAATTTTATATTTATTCGTTGCCTCTGAATTTGACTGTTTGACATTGCATACAGCCTTAAATAAAAAAATCGTTATTAAAATCACTATAAGGTAATTTAATCGTTGTTATTTTAACGATAGTGAAACCCTGCAATGACCATACAAACAAAAGTTGAATTGAATTGATAGTGAAACCCTCGACGAGTGAATCTGACACGCACTTAGCCGAAAAATAATTCCGTGTAGGTAAATTACTAGCCATCCTTCGGGGACGAAGCCTGGTAGATAGCCGCGCGTATAAAGCCAGTGAATAAGTTGAGTGACGTGTCACTCGTGAAGTGGGACTGTACCTTATTGGATTGCAGCTGTTCGGTACTTTGGTGACCACAAGGTGCATCTTGGATACAAACTCTTAGTGTTTCAGTGAAGAGGATGGTGAGATTTTTTTATAAAAGGATTTAGTGCTTGATATTCACGCGATAGAGATCTCACGTGCTGGTTGCTGTTATTATGGTAATGGATGTTTTGTTGTGGAAGGGTATTGTTTATTTTCAATGACTTGTATACTCATAGGTTTGTTTTTGTTAGCGTGCATGTGCATACCTGGTGCTTGTCTACATGTAAAGTAGAAACTTAAACAGCGGATGTGTTGGAAATTATTATTTATGAGAAGATGAATAGGTTCGTATTGAAAAACATTTTGTGTTCAAATAATTTATGCAGATTTGTTTGTGGATTGTCTAATTCTGTGATGCGATCCCAAGTTCCACTCACAGTCTTTTGTGTAACTCGAAAACTGAGCGAGTGGTGTTTGTAAGTCATGAGAGTTCTCAACACGCACTTTTGTGATGATCCATAAAAAATCTGAATGGATTTATTTACTAACAGTACACAAAAAACGGTAAGTGGAAAAAGGAAAAAACAGCCTGAGAACCGCAATTGTTTTTATAGAATTATAAAAAATACATTGGGTTAAGTTGCTGATATTCAAGACTTATACACTACTCTTAAACGTGCCAAAAAACTATACAATTATATAAATATAATATTTGGTACATTCCACTACTGCAGTACTATACTATATAACTCTGATAAGTTCTAAAATATAAATATTTGGTTTTTTTCTAAATACTTTTTTCTAATAGTACACAATATGACACCAAGACAGAGCAAATATATATTTGTGCATTATTTTGTGCAAATGTTTGTCTTTGTTGGGGATCGAACCCAGAACCTGCAACGTAGAAGGTAGAGCTACTACTAACTGAGCAGCGAGGCTAGTCATACGTATTTATATTGTTTCACAACCTTTGACTGAAGACATTGCCTTATCCCTTACACTTATAAACATTCTTTTTAAATATTGCTTATAATGAGTCCGGTCATTGTTTGTTTATCTTTTGATAGATTTTTATAAGTAAGGCCATAGTAATTAATCTACTATTACTTGCCTATGCGTTTTGTGATTGTAAACACAAACAAAATGACCTTAGAAGTGTAGCTGATAACCCACTAATATTATAAATGTGAAAGTTTATATATTTGGTAGTTTATGTTTCAACCACGTCGCTGCGCCGCCGCCGCTCGCGCTGGTCTAAATACTTTTTTGGTAAAACAGCCTTACTGCTGACACAGATTATGTAATACGTAACTAAAACTTATGTATAGTAAGTAGTACCTAAGTACTGAAGTGTTGTTCCGATTTTGAGATCTATAGACCATGTTATCGACCGTATATAATTATTTTTTTCTATTTTTAACAGAAGAACTGATAAATCTAATCCTAAAGTTTAGTAGAGATGTAGAGTACATGTCAAAATACCTTCGCAAAATTTTATTACTAAGTGGTTTTTGAGTGTGTTTGAACTGGACTAAATTACTTGTGTCACGATTCTTAGCGAGAAAATAATAAATACATATATTAATTTAATTATTTTAAAATTTATAAGAATATATTTATAAAAATATTTTATTAATAAATATATTGGTGCTGCCTTCCGTTTTTCTCCATAACGTATGACACATAAATATTTTCTGTTTCCTTTTTAAGCTATAAGGTAATACATTGTGAAGGTAACACATTAAAGAATATTACGAATATTATTCATTCGTAGGTAAACTTTTGTATATTCGTTGATAGTAATTGATAAATATTATCTTTATCTACTTAAAAACATCGAAACACGGACTAGATTACTGGTATATTAACATAGATATGCTATACAGAGCGTTTACCTTGACAAGGCAGGACAAGGTTACATATTTTGTATGAAACAACCAACCACCGCACCGATCAGTTACAAACTTGAACTCCCTTTCGGGTATCATAAACTACGAGTTAGTATTACAACAACTCTCATATACAAAACGAAGTTATCGTACATATTTGTATGGTGTTTGTAAACCGTATTCCACAGCGGCTGTCGGTTTTATAAACTTATGGGCCTGCCCACTACCATGTAAAAGCATACTTGGAAGCAGGTATAAAATAAAAATATGCATAAATAGTGTGTTAATAGGTACAGTCAGCTGCACTTGAATGTATACAATTCGTAACTTTTAAACTGGCATCACAGCATTATATTAAACTTATACATAACCAAAATTAAAAAATCTTGATATTATTTAATCCAGTAACTTATTTTTAGAGTACTTGCCATGTAAATATTTATTATGACGCCGCCACAACATTTTGAAAGTTAAGAATTGTATACATTCTAGTGCAGCTGACTGTATGTATTGTATTTATAAAGTCAATTTGACAGCCGTCATGGAACAGTTGGTAGTAGTTATGCCTTTTGCGCTATAGGTTGTGGGTTCGATCCCCACATAAACAATTATAAATATGGTGAACACATATACATGTTTTGCGTCTGGGTGTTATATTAATGTAAGTGTACCTATTTAGAAAAAAAGTACGTAAGTATAGTATCATCTATCTGGTTACCATAGTACAAGTTTTGATTAGTTTGGGGCTAGATGACGTAGTGTTATATGTATGTTAGTATTCATAAAAAAATAAATATTTTTAGGAGGATACAGATGGGGTTAATCCCGGTTTCGACATATCACCGGAAGAGACACCACCCGGGCCTCAAGCTAATGGTGAAATTGCTGCAAACTCGAATGATCAAACCTTTGGATCTCCTAAACCAAGACGATCGACTCGACCAGACATGATACCAGCCCCACTAATAGTTCCTTCTTCGGACAAATCTGGGAAATGGAAAGTAAGTATGACCTAAATTCAGTTTCAATTTGAAAACGTGAGTTATGTAGAGTATTAAGATAGCAAGAGCCGAACCCATCACTGGGTGTAGACCTGATTGTTTCGTAATGGAAAAGTAGAGTCACTTTTCTATGAGTAATTTTAACAGGAACTACAAAATGTATACATCTAGGTTAGGCTCACGCTCAAATAAATTTATAGGTGTGGCTTTAGTGCGATGATGCGCGCCGCTGCCCTACCGTACCATGAACGCAATAGGGCTGATCAGTCACTAAACCATTAATAGATGTGGTTATTTTACCTCCCTTGATCTCGCTTCTCTCTACCCTAAGGTTTGATGAAAGATAACTCTTTTTTTGAGTAAAGCTCGCTGATGTTCTTATACATATCTTAATTTATACATAGTTTATTTTATAACGGAAGTAATTTAGCATATACAAATATTTTATATCTAATATTTAACCTATCTACCTTATATCTACATATTTTTATCATAACTTTTTCTACCTATAGTAAAAAGCGGGTCTTTACTATAGGTAGAAAACAGAATTTAAGTCACTGACCGCAGGAAGTGTGCCCAAAAGGCTGGCAATCTTATTATATTATTAATACATATATATCTTAATTACTTATTTAATGTTAGTGTACAATCACACATCAAAGTCTACGGCACAGAATAATGTTACGACAAAGATGCCTAAAATGTAATAAAATAATCTTCAAACTATCGTTCGCGAGAAAAATGTGTTCTGCAAAGTCGCCTATTACTTTCTCAGAAACTAGTAGAGCATATGATGTGCTTTTACATAACCCGCGTTGTGCTACTTTCAGCTTAGTTCGTCCAAGGTCCTCCGGGCGTTGCGGCGACAGGCAGTTAACGTGAATACAATCACGTCTAGTAGATTCTGTCTATATCTTATTCATTTATATATATTGTGTGTAATCATAAGTAGTTGCCCTATTTTAAGAATTTGAAGTCCGATAAAAAGTCTTGCCCGACAAGAGTTGTAAAACTTTACCGCCTTTTATTAAGCACTTAGGTATTGATCCGATTGAATCTATGTAGTCTTTATCTCTTTATCTCAATGATCTTACGTAGCAAGTAATAATTTTTATGATACCTATAAGCAGGCGATGAAGACTAGGCTAAACGGACATATACTTACCTAGTCATAAATAGTTATTCAATACCTAGGTATCACCCACAACACAAATATTTAATACCTAACTACTTTATTACCTAGTTCAACATTTGTTTTCAATTTGTTCAAAGAATAACATTATAGCATTTAATAAACCTTGGTATAAGGTACTTTATCTCTGTAGTTATCTATTTACCTGATAGACAAATATGTCTCAAATTGCGCAGGGTTTGCATACATAGAAAATACCCAGAGCACCCGGAATAAATATTTGCAGATCGTATAAACATTTATCCCAAGCCAGGAATCGAACCTCAACCTCCTACGTCGCAGGCGGACGTTCGCCCGCCGCGCCACATCGGTTGTCGATCGGATTAATATACCTAGGTAGATAGTACTTAGACAATAGTAGAAAAGATATGATAAAAAAAATTGCCGTGATCGTAGAACCGATAATTCAAATTTTTAAAGTTCTGAAAAAGTTTGCACTAAGTACACAGATTTTTTTTATAACAGAAAATATAGTAACAATTTTAATTTTGGGTGTACGTAAATATTACTTATCACATTTCTTTCACCAGGATGAAAATGACCAGGAAAAAGACCCAGAGGATTCCGAACCGCAGCGAGCGCAGTGGGGCAACCAAATCGAGTTCCTTATGTCCTGCATCGCCACTTCAGTGGGTCTCGGCAACGTCTGGCGGTTCCCATTCGTTGCCTACCAAAATGGAGGAGGCGCTTTTCTCATACCTTATATCATTGTTTTGTTCCTCATAGGAAAGCCCATGTATTATCTCGAATGTATACTTGGACAATTCAGTTCTAGAAACTCAGTAAAGGTCTGGTCTCTGTCCCCAGCTATGAAAGGTAAAAACTACTTCATGCAATTCACATAAATAACTTTGCGTAAATTCCAAGTGCTAATTACTTTTCTTTACAGGAACGGGATACGCCCAGGCTTTGGGTTGCAGCTACATCCTTTCTTACTACGTGGTCATAATCGCTCTATGTTTGTACTACCTATCAATGAGCTTCCAATCTACACTCCCTTGGGCAATTTGCCAGCCAGAATGGCTTAATTGTGTTCCCTCGGATGCATCACTCGTATCCGACGTGCCAAGAGAGGATGCGGTAAGCAGTGCTGAACTTTATTTCATGTGAGTTTTGTAAAATATTTTACGATTTTTTTGCCCCTCGACTAGATCCGTAAATGGCATTTATCGTCGACATAAAGTCGTATGCATACTATCTGACTTTATATCATGTGGGTTAAACACTGCTTTTGAGCAGCAATAAGCTATTTTACGCACACATATATACTCTCTTATAGTAAACAACAACAGCCTGTAGAAGTGCACTGGGCATAGGCCTCCCTCATACGTTTGCAGTAAGAATGATTTTGATCCCTTTCCAACCACCGACCTATCGTCAGTCCATCGGGTAGGAGGGCGTCCAACACTTCGACTTCGTCGGTCCGTGGTCGCCATTCGAGATCCTTTATTTCCCAGTGGTTGTTGGTCCTACGAGCTATATGGCCTGCCCATTGCCACTTCAATTTGCTGATTCTGAGAGCTTTGTACGTATTGAGTATGTTGTACCGGCCTACACATATATCTGAGGGGATGTCTAAATGATAATGCCTAAATGATTTTGAATACAGACAAGGTGCATGTTTTAATATACATTCATACTTTACACGATTGGTGTGTTTTGTATATGTATTTCTTTGTGAACAATATAAAGAGATAATTTATTTATCTACCTGCCTACCCAGCTACAAAATTTGTTATTTTTTACAGAAAAACTGTGCTTCAACAAAGCGACGGTATTGAAGGTGGTTTGGGTGAGTTAATAAGATGAAACTCGTCTTTTTAAATTCTAGATTAAATAATACATGAACACACTGTTCCCGATAAAATTAAAATGTAAATAACGTTTCCAGGGTTGCCTATTTGGTACCTTGTACTCTGCTTATTGGCCGCATGGGTCATTATATTTTTGATCGTGGCCCAGGGAGTCAAGAGCTCCGGCAAGGCGGCGTACTTCCTCGCTCTGTTCCCGTATGTTGTGATGATCATTCTTTTGATAACGTAAGTACTGGTGTTATTTATTTGTTTATTAGGTTCTAACTAGGTAGACGTTTATGGATAACAATAACTCCTTTGGTTTTTTTTTGAATCAAAAGTTTTTTATCTTAGTTTTTTATCAAAAGCTATGTAAAATAGTTCTCTGTAAGCAAAAGTTACCTATTGTAAAACTGATTGCCAAAGAGACCAAGACAGATGAATCACACACAGTAGAAGCTGTAGATGGCATGGACTTTACAAAACAAATGACAGTTTTTGTAGTGATAAGGATCTTAGTGCCATTGCGCGATTAAAAATAACGGAGTCGGCGAATCACAATCGCGCAACTTCTATTTCAATTTTCACGAAATTTTCGTAATATCATATCAACCTCTAAAAAATATCGCAATATTCATTTTCAACCTCTAAAAAAAATTGTTCAATGTTCTTTGTTGCTTTCAGCACCGTGACTCTGCCTGGTGCTGGAAAAGGCATCCTGTTCTTCATTACTCCACAATGGGAACGATTAATAGAACTAAATGTAAGTAATTTATTGCCTGTACTAATCTATGTGCCTGTTATGTTATAGACATGACATAAAATTCACAAGCATATAATAATATACAGAGTTCTGACTAACAGGAGTGCCTGCAGTAAAATACATAAAACGCTACGAATAGAGTAGGTACCTATATGTATATATCAAGACACCTAGATATGCAACAATTATTTTCAAAGAATAGGGCCCGCACTTTGTTCAAAATACACCAATTTCTAATCTGTTTCACGTAGGGGTGGGCCAAAGTCACGGATTCGGTACAACTACGATTATTATCCTGACATATCTACCTCCTAGCTTAATTCACTCATATACTTATAACATTACCCACATGTTCACGGTACCTACAGTTCCTAGGTACTCTAAAACAAATCTTTCATAAAAATTTAAGCTTAAAACTTTATGCAAAACTGGTTTAAAACACGAGCAGCATACGACTGGTACAGACAGCAGCAAACACAAATTGATAATTTCAAAACTATTACTTCGGTTAAAACTGAAAATATTAGTTTACAGGTTCTATTTTACTTATGTGCATATCACTGCTTTTAAATTTAGCCAATTAACATACCACTAGTATATGAAAACTGTAGTATTATCTTACATCCATGCTTTATTTGATTTGTAGGTTTGGTACGCTGCTGTAACTCAAGTGTTCTTCTCGTTGTCTGTGTGCACGGGAGCTATCATCATGTTTTCCTCCTACAACGGCTTCAGACAAAACATTTACAGGTAAAACATAAAAAAATATATAAATATTAATAAATGATCGTGTAAAAACTAATCTTGTTTAACTGACAAAAAATGGAAGCAAATCAAACGTTTAATATAAGATTATCTCTTTATGTATGATTTTTTATATTTGTTGGAAATTTATATGGAAAAATGTTTTACCCACAATTATTTTACTTAACTGGGTTATTATAGTTACAAAGGTAATTTTTGTTTTCAGGGACGCTATGATTGTCACTACATTGGATACGTTCACAAGTCTGCTATCCGGGTTTACGATCTTCGGTATCCTCGGCAACCTGGCATACGAGCTCGATTCTGAAGTCGAAGACGTCGTTGGATCGGGTGGTACTGGACTGGCATTCATCTCGTACCCTGATGCCATTGCTAAAACTTTCATGCCACAGGTAAATATAACCATAAATCATTGTAAAGTTCTTTCTTGTAGCAAAAAAATTACAAACACTTTCATTCCATTCGTTGTTATGACGTATCATTGTATGTTTTAAAAAAATGAATAAATCATCGAGAAAATAAGTATTCAATACACAAAATACGAAAATATAAAACAACAGAATCAGACTTGAGTTCGTTGACTTTTACGTTGACCTTCGTAACAAAATATTTCAGCATTTTATTTTATTTCAAATCTGTTACTACTACTACTACTACTACTTACAAAGGAAATATACAACTTGAAAATGAAAATATGCATATAAATTAAAATGTAGGATTTAATTTAATGAATTTTTTTTTTGTCGGATTTCAGTTGTTCTCAGTACTATTCTTTCTAATGATGTCAGTGCTAGGCGTTGGGTCAGCCGTGGCGCTACTCTCGACCGTCAACACTGTCCTGCTTGACTCCTTCCCCAAAGTGCGCACCGTCTACATATCCGCATTAAGTTGTATCGTCGGTTTTGGTGTTGGGCTCATTTACGTTACCCCTGTAAGTATTTTTCTATACTACATGATGTGGGCAAACAAGAATACGGCTCACCTAATGGTCTGCACGCTTGTTATATTAGCTAGTTGTGTTATAGTGGGTAAGGGGTAATATCATTTTCATACGAGCCTGTCCTTTCCGCTTGCGTGAACGCAATCAGGACGCAAGCGCTGTGCTGCGCCAAGCTGCAAAGCGACTGTGGCAGGCCTGACTTGTAACACTTCCAATTTACTCTTATTACCATTATAGATGTTTCAAACCTGGGTTTACCGACTAGGTGTCCTTTAGCATTCGCAACTTTTTTTTACTCATAAACTCGTAGTATATATTCTGATACTTCTGAATGTTTAAGGTTTTCAAAAAGGTGTTTCTTCCCTGGAAATCATAAAATAATTGTGTGTATTTTTAGGGTGGTCAATATATTTTGGAGCTCGTAGACTACTATGGTGGAACGTTCCTGGTGTTGTTCACGGCTATTGCTGAAATCGTTGGTGTTCTCTACATATACGGTGAATTTTTTTATCTAGATATGTCATGTGTTATTTCGTAGATGCCTCTCTAGGATCTATACTTACCTAAATTCTATATTTATTGTTGTAACTAGGCAATTCTCAGTATGATTTCACTGAAAAACCAGTTAAATTTTATCTGTATATTGTTAGAAGAAGGCAATTTGACAGCTTATTTGTCTTTGTCGGTAGGTTTGGAAAATCTGTGCTTGGACATAGAATTCATGTTGGGCGTGAAAACCTCTGTATACTGGCGGATGTGTTGGGGCTTCATAACGCCTGTTATGATGGTGGTCGTCTTCATATACGCGCTAATATCCTTCGAGGCTCTTGTGTTCGGCGAAGACTACTACTACCCGACTCTTGCCGTTGGTAAGTACTCGTCCAATCATGATGAATCGATGATCGTCCTGACTCACTGACTGACTGACATTATATGTCAGTAAATAATTCCTGAAATTAAATTTCAGGAATTATTTTATTCTTCTTTTGGAACATAATAGTACACAGTAACAGTGGCAATAGATTTGATTGACATGCGGATACTGTAACAACTTTTTTTCTTTAAAAGTAGTGATTTCTTTTTCAGTATGTGGCTACTTGATGCTGTTTGTCGGTATCGCGCTAGTGCCGATCTTTATTTTCATAACTTTCTACAAAAGAAGAACTGGAAACTGTAAAGAGGTTAGCATTTCTTAATATTTGTCTATCTACTGATATCAACCATAACGTAAATAAAATATTTGTTTATTTACTTATTACTATTTATTTCCAGACTATCAACGCCTCATTTAAATCTAAATCAACGTGGGGTCCACGTTCAACGGCCGAAAAGCGAGAGTGGCGGGCATTCAAAGCTGAGGCTAAGGAACAAAGGCAGAGGATACAGACGTCACGAGTAAAACACATATGGATGATACTCACAGGAGGATACAGAAAAAGATCGTAAAGTTGTTAGGTTCATCTGTTTATATGCATACAGGAAGTAATACAGCACCAGTATTATATACTATACAATTTTTTTTCTCAGGAAGGTTTTTGGGAACATGTAATATTGCAAAATGGGTGGTTTTTATTTTTAATAGGTAATATATGTATATAATACTTTTTCCTATCTCATCATGAACAAAATATTTAAAATGCTCTATAAAGCATCTGGAACATGCCACATACGGCTGACTTTATAAAAGACCTGTATCAAAATTGATCCCATGACTTTTAGAAGCATTTTCCTAATTTATTATCTCCTCCATTACTGTCTCAAAAGCTCACCCTGCAGTCCAGTAAATATACACATTTCTGAGATATAAGTGGATATTTTGACATTGTCGTTAGATAGTGTGGTAAGCATTAGATATAATGTTAAATACTGTAACTTATTTTAGTTTTAAAACCAAACGACATTCGTCCGTACTCCGTAGGTAACTTTGCAAAACTAATTAAAATTGAAGTAGTTTGATCTCGTAGCTTAAACTGCATGTTTAAACCTTTTTGTATTCAATCCTTAAAACTAACCAATACCAATAAAGGCGCACCAATGCATTAGTACGCCTTTATTGGTATTTAAGTAAGTAGACTAAACTGATGTGATTCTTTAAGAGCCATTTACCCAAATTTAATTGATGTTTAATACTAAGAGGTTGTGAATTAGTTAAGTTTGTAGGTACTCTTAAGTAATTAAAAATGCTGTAAATATTCCTGTAAGTATAGGAGATAATAGTATTATTATTAGCGATAAAGTATTGTATTAACGCCATGCCAGCAGCGCACTAGAGCATACCTCGGCAGAGCATTTTAAATACAATGCAATAAGAAGCATCTTATCTAATCGAAATAAAGTTAATATTATAATGCCATGTAAAATATGTCAACTCCTCACGGTTCCCTTCCTTATAAAATTGTAATACCTACTTACATACTTTAATTATATAAGATAAATTATAAAATTATACATTTGAAATACTTTGCTCTGACGTTCGCCAGTTTGCGCTGGCATCTAGACCTTTCTAGCAAAAAAATACCGAAATGAAAATGATAAACACAAAAAAAGGAAAAGCAATAAGTAAAACGAAACTGTTTAGTCCTATCCTTATTTAAGCGCCTATATCCAGCTTACTTGAAGTTGCTGCAAACTTTTCCTTTGCTTTCGTCAATGAAAAATAAAGCGATTTGGTGCTTGTATTATTAAAAACCATCAGTTCAGAATTTTTTTGTAACTAGTTTTTATAAAGGAGCTCAATATATGCGAGTCAATATATGCTGTTATTGCAAGCCTGAGATACAATTACCTACTATTGCACACACAAATAGGCACTTCTCATACAAATATTGCCTGAGCATATTGTGTTGATTAGTACTGCGTATGTAGGTACATACTTGATCGGGCTATTTGCGTGTGACATGTTGAGTAGCACGTTGCGCATACATCTATGTACGTACACTTTGTTACAAATGACACGCGGCTGCCGCGGAGCAGGTGCATTCGCTCTAAAGCGGAATTTTGCAACATATCCCGAGATGTCCCGCCAAATGGTTCGCGCGACGACGCGGAAGCGTCACCAAGATACAACGTTGCAAGCCAAGTTTGTCACTCGGTGCATCCCGTTCTAAACTAAACAAACCTATAGCATTGCCTATTGACTTAAGTTGATTTTAAGTTAGTGCAAGAACAGAATTGACACCAAAAAAAAACAAAGCACTGTTTTTTAGGTTTTGTTACTTTTACATGTTCATAATAAAAAGTTTTGAGTTTTTTGTGATTTTCATTATTATATACCTTATATACCTACTTCTTCACGCATAATTGAGGAAAGAAAACTACTTGGTTAGGAAGTAGTTTAGTTTTGTACCAAAAAAGCAGGATCTAAGTGGTCTTAAGTATACTTACCTACCATCTAATATTTGTAACACCAGATTTACAAACAATAAATGGTTGATTGATTTGATACAGGAACTGAGTAAAGAAACCGAACAAGCCGGCTAAGAGAGGCTTCAATTTCATTGGTAGTGCCTAAATATGTATGTTAGTAAAATAACCGACACCATGCAAACAAAGCAGCGGGGTTGCAGCTAGCAAAAACTTATCATAAAAACCGGCCATAGGCGAGTCGGACTCGCGCACGAAGGGTTTCTATAGTAAAAACGGGCAAAAAAAATCACGTTTGTTATATGATATCCCCCTTTTATTCTGTTGTTTTAGTATTTGTTGGTATAGCGGCAACAGAAATACATCATCGTGACTCAACTCTCTAACTATCACGGTTCATGAGATACAGGCTGGTGACAGACGGACAGACAGACAGACTGACAGACAGACAACGGAGTCTTAGTAATAGGGTCCCGTTACCTTCTGGGTACGGAACCCTAAAAACTAACAAAACGTTAGATTTTGAAAGAGGTTTTTTTATGTGCGATCTTACTCTCGTTATCTGTTCGTAGACTAAGTACAAGTAAAAAAGAAATGTAAAGTGAGTACCTACTGCTTGTTCTTCTTCTATGGTATACTCGTAGCACTCCGTTACGAGCTACGTTCACCAAACGTAAGCCGTACGTAGGTACCTACGTATTTTTGATGAATGTTAAAATTGTTGAGGTATGGCATAACTAAAGTTAGTTATTATTCTTATTTACTCTGTTCTTTACATGGTTATTACTGGCACCCAAAGACATTAGGTAACATTAAAAGTTTCCAAAGATCTAAAGACTACAGAGTACTTTTATATAAACTTGACATCAATCGATTGCCAAACTTATTGAGTTCTTTCTAGATAACCCATTTACTAAAACGCGCTTGTTGTTGTATTTACATTTACATCCTATAACATGTCGCGTAGGTCCCGAGGTAAAAAATTACCCCCTGAGCTATTTGGGGGGGGAGCACATTTGCCTGTTCTCGGTCCTCCTAAAATAGATGACCCGGATTATAAGAGATGGTATAGACAAGCTTCTGACATCTCACAAGCACCAGGACCTAGTGAGGAGGTCAGAAGTTCATGTATAATATGCACATTTCTAACTAATTTCATTACATGTATTTATGTATTCATTACATTTGTCAGGTACATGCAAGTACCTGACGTAATTACAAAATCGCTTACTTAACAATTACGTAAACTTATAACTCTTAGGTACTCGTAGGGTACAGGGAACCCAATCTAAAAAATAAAACGGTTTTTGAACTTTCACCGACTATCCAGGACCAGACCTAATACATCATATAATTAGTAGAGCTGGTTGTAAAGAACTCGTCCAGTGAAGTACTGCCACCATGTTTATTTCTGCTGCTAAGCTGCTGTGCTGTGTTTCGGTTCGAAGGGTGTGTAGTCTGGAGATGCTGCTGCTCATCTCTAAGTGCGTTTTTTAGTCGATTTCCATGTGAGGTAATAGATGGGTTCTATTTTAAGCCGGGATCACCACGGCTTTAGCTAGCTACACGTATAGATAATATAGTAAGTAAATGGATTTAATCCTTCCTACATTGTGTTATATGCGGTTAGTTTACGCCAATGAACAAAAAATATGATAGCTTTTAGAAGGTTCAAGATGATCGCTAGGTTATTAATGAATAAATGGCTTTGACTAATCAGTATTCTCATTTCTCAAACCAGGATGAAGAGGATGAAAAAGAAGCTGAACCAGATGACGGCCGACCTCAGCGAGTGCAGTGGGGAAGCCAGATCGAGTTTCTCATGTCCTGCATCGCCACTTCAGTGGGTCTCGGCAATGTCTGGCGGTTCCCTTTCGTTGCCTACCAGAATGGAGGAGGCGCTTTTCTCATACCTTATTTGCTTGTTTTGTTTCTCATAGGAAAACCTATGTATTATCTTGAATGTATACTGGGACAATTCAGTTCTAGAAACTCAGTAAGGGTCTGGTCTCTGTCCCCCGCTATGAAAGGTAATTAATTATATTATTGTGGTTGACACAATTTACTTTCCATGAATGCCGACTGCTTTAAATATTACTATTCCTTACAGGAGTGGGATACGCCCAGGCTTTGGGTTGCTGCTACATCCTTTCTTACTACGTGGTTATAGTCGCTCTATGTTTGTATTACCTTTCAAAGAGCTTCACAACTACGCTTCCGTGGGCAATTTGTAATCCAGAATGGGTAAATTGTGTTCCTTCGAGTGCTTCGAGGAAAGGTTCATCCAAAGGACCGAAAGAGAATGCGACGAGCAGTGCTGAATTTTATTTTATGTGAGCTAGAACTAATTAGATCCTCAAATATCTATTGAGTAACAATTTATCTGAAAGCCGTAGTGGTGTCGGCATAGAATAGAACCTCACCAGAGCAGTACCATGAGTTGCGACATCTCCCTAAATGCTCTTCCGTCTGCCAAGCTTGGTGACTACGGCAAACTCCCCAAGTTGAAAAGAGTAAAAAGTTAACAAGTTTATTAATATACTATATTATTTATTATAGAAAAACTGTGCTTCAACAAAGTGACGGCATCGGAGATGGTTTGGGTTAGTTGACTTCACAAAACTCATATTTTAATTTATTTTCCATTTGTTTATATCTATAGTAATTCTAGGTCATTATTTAGGCTACTGAAGTCTATCTGGAGTCTTATGTTAAAAATAAATGTAGTACTGGGTGTAAATAAGACCACTTCCGAATACTTCAGGATCGTGTAAAGTTATCTACAAAAAGTACTTATAGAATAGGTACCACTTGGCTGACAGTCAAATACATTAAGAGTTATACGAGCTTAGAGGATTACGTTGCTGAAATTTCTATTTATCAACTAGAGATGTATTTTGTACAGCAGTCAACGACGGCGCGGTGGCGGCGACCGCGAGAGCACACACCGTTCAGATGATTGCGGTTTCCTTTGGATTGCTGTTTTTGGTGTTTTATCGGTTTACGCGTTTTTTAAGATAATTAGGTACTTATTATTATTTGAATTGTCGATATTGATGCTAAAAACACGGAAATATCAGACAAAACGTTTCGATTATTTTTCGCGTTTTTTTTGTACATAATTAGAATTATGGTCCGAATGCACAGTTTCAGGCTTCGGAAGAAGTCTTATTACCTACACCCGGTATAATATTTAGTAGCAGTAGAGCTGTTGGTAAAGGGCTCGTCCGGGCAAATAATACCAACAAGCCTATTTTTGTCGCAAAGCAGTTCTGCAAGTTCCGGTTTGAAGTCTCCGGTCTCCGGTTTCCGGGTGTGGGTGCCGATGATATTACAGGCACCTGAGACTTAACACCTGTATGCCTCAGGTTGGTAGACGCGAGCAGTGCATCATACGGCACGTGTCTAACGTACGTGACCTGCGAGGCAATGCTTTGTTTATACTTGTTCCATCAGCAAGTCGTATAAAATATGTATAATAATATAGTTTTAAGTGACTCACTTTTTGAGTTTACCTTATCTGAATATTTTAAACAGGACATACTACTCTCGATAAAATGAAATATTGTTTCCAGGAATGCCTATTTGGTACCTTGTTATTTGCTTATTTGCCGCATGGGGTTTGATCTTCATGGTCGTAGCTCAAGGAGTCAAGAGCTCTGGCAAGGCGGCGTACTTCCTCGCTCTGTTCCCGTATATCGTGATGATAGTTCTTTTGATAACGTAAGTAATTATATTTTTTTTATTTATCGAGATGTTAGGTAGGTTTCTATAAGTTTTTGAGAAATTGACGCCCTGCCGCTTTATATCACCTCTCCGTTCGCTTCTTGCATAGGTAAGACACAACACAGACGAGACATTTGGAAAGTAACAAAGCTATTTATTTATATAGCTACATTTGTACCTTTGTAACTTTGAATTTTGTATACCAACGACCAGCATGCCAACACAGCATTATATATATATATATATATATGAAGATTTAGGTACCTACTTACATCGTCATCATCAGCCTAAATAAGTTCATGCACTGCTGGATGTTCAGACCGCGGCATACTTTTAGTAGTAGTAGAGCTCTTTGTCCGGGGAAGTACTACCACCATGCCTATTTCTGCTGCCAAGCAGCTTGCTGTGTTCCGGTTTAAAAGATGGGTGCCGGTGAGATTACAGGCACATGAGGCTTAACACCTGTATGGCTTCGGTATAATATAGGTTGATGGGCAGTGCGTCGTAGAACACGTTCCTAACACGCGTAAGCTACAAGGCAATACTTTGTTATAGGTTCCACTTACCATCATATGGACAATCTGCTTTATACACCCGCAAGTTGTATATAAAAAATTTGAGGATGAACAATTTAGAGCCATTTTCTTCCACCGACTTCCCGAGATCTCTACAATGTCTTCGTTGGTCTATCGTTTGACCAAGAACAAACATTTATATAATGAACATAGATGTTTATTCTGTCAGGGTGTTATATTTTACAACAAAAAAACATAAGTATTCTATCAGTCATCTAGTTCCCAGAGCTATGCCTAGTTTGGGGCTAGATAAACGTTGCGTAAAAAATGTCCACAAATAATTATTTATTGCACATGTTCTTGTTTTATGAAATTCGGCGACACGAGTCCTTTCAGCTTTTTTTTATATATATCTCTTACCATTTTGGATGCCACTTACTGGCCTGACCCATCTAAATTAAATACTCTGTAGGTCTAATAGGACCAGGTTAAAAGACAAGAACAACAAAATCAATATAGTTAACGATTCTATCAGTTATCCTGGTTTCCATTTTACAAGCTTTGTTAGTTTATGTTGTTTAAAATTTCCACAAATATTTATTGATTTAGTGGGGCCAAGTTGATCCCTGTCTCAGCTTAATGCTGCACCATACAATAGATGAATAAAGGAAACTTTTATGGAACTTTAATTCAATGTGCTATATTTCGTTGACAGCACCGTGACTTTACCTGGCGCTGGAAATGGTATCCTGTTCTTTGTTACTCCACAGTGGAAAAGATTAATAGAACTCGATGTAAGTATACATAAAATACATTTACATACCATTATTGTGCAATTACACACATAGTTCTGACCTAACACAGATTCCCTGTGACGTAGATAAAATATAGAAACCGCTACTACGAGTAGAACATTGATACCACCAACTCGACCCGCTACAAATATTTACTAAAAAATACATAAAAACCAGTTGATGGGTTATTTTTTCTAGAACTTTGTTTTTTTTTAAATTACTAGTAATAAAATAAATTTTGTAATAGATGATGCGCATTAAAAATAATCATAAAAGTTTTTTTTCTAAATACTTTCATTTGTAAGAATGTCCCAGGAATAATGTTTTCACCTAATACCTGAAAATTATAGTGTTTCATGAATTTATGTTTTATTTAATTTGTAGGTATGGTACGCAGCTGTAACTCAAATGTTCTTTTCGTTGTCTGTGTGCACGGGAGCTATTATCATGTTTTCCTCCTACAACGGCTTTAGACAACCAATTTACAGGTAAAACGTAATAATAATGATTAGACTACGTCGCAGTTGTACAGTCGCCCGAAATTATGTGTATGCAAAATATTATTTTAAAATCATGTCACAGGTTTATTTTTCTCAAACATGTATTTACAGACTGATATCAAAATGTCAAAATGTAGATGTTTTATACAGCATCAGAAGTGCCTCTATGAGGCACGACTGAAAAAAATGATGCTTTTTAAATTAAATTAATTTAATTTTTAAATTAATGATAGGGGACGCTAGGAGTAGACCTATTCCATCCTCACAGCTTAGTGAGCCTATTCCAGAGGAAAGATACGGTCAATACGGGCTGAGCTAACTAGGCCACAGGTTTCATCGCGGTGTTTTCCGTCTCCGTTTGAGGGCAGGCATTGCGCTCATACATTTTTTGAACAGACAATCCATTGATATACGACCGGATTCAACCCTTAGGACTAGAAGTCGGAGTCGCTCCCACTAGACAGACAATAGTGTCAGTAATAGTTCAGTGGTTGAAAATTATGTTTTGTATACATATAATTGAAGGCAACTGTACAGATGTTGTAGTTATCAAGCTTGGTAGGAATGTAGATGCTAAATCACTTACCATTAACCATTAACAAAGGGTACGTATAGTCATCAAAATAATGTGGTGGATGGTTTGAAATCTGCTAACTATCAAATAAACCAGATATTTGATTCCTATAGAATTTGAATATTTGATAACTGTTTAAAAAAATTTGATTAAAAGATGGTGTTTTTTTGAGTCATTTGCAAAAAACGTGCACGTGACAAAAGAAAAACATAGTATAACATTTTCTTGTGTAACAAATTGTATCAGAACCATGATTGCTTCCCTGGTTTTTGCAAATGACAAATTTTCTTTATATTTTCAGAGACGCCTTCATTGTCACTACATTAGATACGTTCACAAGTCTTCTATCCGGGTTTACAATCTTCGGTATCCTTGGCAACCTGGCATATGAGCTCGATGCTGATATCGAAGATGTGGTTGGATCCGGCGGTACTGGACTGGCATTCGTATCATATCCTGATGCCATTGCCAAAACTTACTTGCCACAGGTAAAAATATTAATATAAATGTATAGCAATTAGGTGTAATAATATTTGAATGACTGGGCGAAATATAGAATAGACAGCGTATAACCTAAAACACCTTAATAGTCTGAAAAGAAGTGATGCCGTAACATTGCAGATGATTTTATCAATACAAAGTAATATGAAAGTACTGTTGGTATTCAAAACACTACTAATCAAAATTACCTTTTCATTTTTCGTCGTGTTCCAGTTGTTTTCCGTGCTGTTCTTTCTTATGATGACAGTACTAGGTGTGGGCACGGCCGTGGCGCTACTCTCGACCGTCAACACGGTCATGCTGGACTCCTTCCCTAAAGTGCGCACCATCTACATTTCCGGACTTAGCTGCTTCATCGGATTTGGCATTGGACTTGTTTATGTTACCCCTGTTAGTGTTTTTTATACTACCTACCAAGTTGGCAATACCACTGATATTGTGTATTGCCTTGCCAACCGGAGACTAGATAGATACACCTTACCTTAGCACCATTATATTGCTACAGTTTGTCTCATAAATTTATATACATAACACTATATCTATTCACTATAACCATCAATAATCACATGGTATAATTATGCTAAATATGGTACACATTAGGTAATATACGTACTGCTAACTAATACATAAAATTATTTATAACTAGCGGCCGCTCGCCGCCCGCGTGGCAGTTTTTTCCCGTTCCCGTTATTTTTTCGGGATAATAAGTAACTTATATGTTAATCCTGGTTGCCATTTATTCCAAATTTCATCCAAATCGGTCCACTGGTTAGAGCGTGAAATAGCAACAAACATCCATCCAACCATCCATAGGTACTTACAAACTTTCGCGTTTATAATATAAGTAAGATTATATTAAATTCCTAGCACCTATTTTTATTCATATCTCATTTTGTTCATATTTTTTTATATTATTACTTGTGTCCGTAGTAAGGTCATGTAGAGCAAATAAGATGCAGCTGCCTATCTCATGTAATCAACACCGACACTGCGGTTACCGATACGCTTGCGGTGTCACTACGTCTGAGTTAGTTATTTATTTATTTATTAAAGTCAGCAACCGGGGGGGAGGCCCCCCCTAACTATAAAGGAGGATTTTGTCCAGACGAAGACTTATTCATGCTAATGACGTAACGTAAAATTATTATTTTCAGGGTGGTCAATATATTTTGGAGCTTGTAGATTACTATGGTGGAACTTTCCTGGTGTTGTTTACCGCTATTTCTGAAATCATTGGGATTTTCTATATATATGGTGAGTTTTCTATCTATACCCTGATATTTATTTTTGTTTTGAATGTATACTAATAATATGTATAGTTAATATTTGAAATATTTAGTTGGATATAATAATTATTATTTTTTATAATAATTTTTGTATATAATAATAAGTGAAATAATATATAATGCTGGATTAACCCCACCTAGGCTACTTCCACAGCTAGTTTGTCGCTATACAGACGGTTCTACGCACCATGACCATACAAATATCTAATTTGTCGGTAGGCTTGGAGGATATGTGTTTGGACATAGAATTCATGGTGGGCAAGAAAACTACGATGTACTGGCGGCTTTGTTGGGGCTTCATTACGCCTGTAATGATGATAACCGTCTTCATATACGCGCTGATATCCTTCGAGGCTCTCGTGTTCGGCGAAGACTACTACTATCCGACTATTGCCGTTAGTGAGTAATATGGATTATAATCAAATAACATGTTCTGTTTGTGTAAGTTCACCTTATGTCAAAACAAGTAAAGCTTGTACTATACGGTACCCAGACAACTGATGGAATGTGCAGTTATTGTTTTCTTATAAATCGAGGGCATGACCTTTTACAACTTTTTTTAACTCGCGTAGTATCGGACTATTCCATCACCGCTTTTCTCAAAAAAACACCCTGTATGTATACCGACATTAACCTTGCATTTATTCTTTAGTGTGCTGAATCAGTAAAAGGCACTCTCGGTATAATGTACCACAAAAGTCTTCCACGGAATGTAAAAGTGTAATTCCGAATATGGCATCGTTTTCTCATGGATGGATGGAAAAACAAAAAAACAGCAGTCTAAATGAAACTCGATCGATGCTTTACCTTCGCTGCAGGGTGGCGGCCAGCCTTTTGACTTATTTTGACCTATTTTGACCTTTTGACTTATAAGACCTTTTTGTAGATAACACGTTCTTTGAGTATTCGGAAGTGGTCTTATTAGATTATTATATATGTAGTTATTTAATTTTCAGTTTTTGGTTACTTCATGCTGTTAGCCGGTATGGCCTTAGTGCCGATCTTTATGATAGCCACTTGCTACAAGGCAAGGACTGGAAACTTCAAAGAGGTGAGTGAACCTTAATATCAACTGATCTTAACACATTTGTGCGTAAAGAACTATTATAGCTTTCGTAAACTTCCTCATTAAGGTGGTCTCATAATTAATTTATTTGTTATAAATAAGAAGTTCGAAAATAACTATGCCCAAAACATACCTAATCGAAAACCAACTATATGTTTTTTAAGGCTTTTACAACTTACACAACTTGGTCATTGCTTGACGATCGACCATCTCGAAATCAAAACATCGAATTTAAAAATTATGAAAACATATTATTTATAAAGCTCATAATCCAGATACAAACTCCAGATTAACATACTTTTATTTTCCTTTGTTTCCAAAATTTTTTAGACAGGATTCTCCGAAGTTTTGAATACCAAAATAGTTTCCATGAAATGACCAAGCATTAAAACACCTTTTCCATATCTAAAAATTATAGAGATTGCATTGTTTTGCGCATCGACTTAAAATAATAGTAGAGGAACATAGATGATACTCAAGTAGATGAACGGTTTGTGTTTATACCTTTCAATTATTTCTTAAACAAGTTTAATCAAAGAATACTTTTTCCCTCAAAATTTTATTTGAAGATCCGACTTGAGCTACACCTACCTGCAAAATGAAGTTGAAATAACTTAGCTATATTCAGGAATAAGCTCAGTGAATACCTGAAATATGTAGTTCATCTATGTTTGCTTTATGGTACTCGTAGTTTCTTTTACCCAAGTCACGGAATCCTGAGTCAAGATAACGCAAACGACTACTTCGTGTTTTGTTAAGTACTATATTTATATTGACAGACTATCAAAGCCGCATTTAAATCAAAACCAACGTGGGGTCCGCGTGCAACAATCGACAAGCGTGAGTGGCAGGCATTTAAAGCTGAGGCTACGGAGGCAAGGCAGAAGATGCCGGTGTCACGAGTCAAACACATAGCAATGATACTTACAGGAAAATATAGAAAAAATATTTAAGTTGTCACTACTTAGTTTAACTACGTAACTTATTACCAACATCGAGGTACAAAATTGTATATAAAAGAGCGAGTGCTGCATCACAGTTATATTACAAGAACACTCAATAAATAAGACAACAAACTTATTACCGTGAAACCTGACAAATGTTTAAAACATTGGTTAAAATTCGCTGCCGCAGCACCCGCAACCTAACTCGCAATATAAACTTCTAAAAATAACCGTACTGCTTCGTCAAAATTGATGAACTTAATGCAGACGAAATCGCAGGTAACAACAAAAGAACGCAGGTAACTGCGTTCTTTTTGTATCACCTATCTATGTCATATTAGCCAATATGCTATAAATTTCACAACACTAGGTAGTGAGTTTTTTAAACTTATAAAAGCCGATTCCATGACAGTCTAGCAAGTGTCTACCTGTAAACATGTTGTAAATATTCCTGTATTAATAATAAAAATATTATTTATTTATTAGTAATAGATAAGGTATTGTAATGTTTTTCTGTAACTAGCGTAGCATTTGTAAGCGGGCTAGTTTTTGTGTCTATTTCTTGCTGTAATTATGTAGATATGTCACGCTCACACAAAGAGATGACTTTTATACAGTTGAAAAAAAAACTTGATTTATAAATACTTTAAGACTGGTAGAAAAAAGTTTTCAGAAGGCCGCCTATTTTACTTAAGTTTTAGACATAACTAAAGTACTTTTACATCTCAGAGTGGAGGACACAATGCCTATAAGGTAATGCACTGTTATAGCTTGAAGTAACCGCTTATCATCCGGTGTGTTTCTGCTTGTTTCATCCGAGCAAAAAAAGAGTTATTATGTAAATAAAAGTCTAATTATAAAATAATAGTTGTATCTTAAGTGTTGCATGCATGTTTTCTCACTCTGCCTAAAATGTAGGTCAGTTTTGATATACTATTGACAATACAAAACTACAATACTAAATGATAATTTGACAAATAAAACTACTAGATCGTATGTAAAGGTGGCCAATCCGTTTTTTCATTATTCTTAATAAACATAATTTGTACCAGCGCCAAATGTTTGCAATCTCTTCCTTATTACCTAACCAAGTAAAGCAAAGATACCCTCTGCACATAGGTAGACTAAACGGTAAAGTGAATTAACATACTGCTCTACCAGATCAAACTTCTTACTCTACCAGTTTTACTTCCATGTTTTAGTACATATTCTACTCCTTCTCTACTCTACTAAAACTTTCTACGTTGATACTGGTATAGGAATTGATCTACTGTGCTACGTTAACGGTGAAGGAAAATGTCATGACGAACGTGGCTTAATTATTCCTGCATGGACGATGTGCCTGAGGATTAGTCTGGCTAAGCAGTTAGGTCTGTACCCCACTGCACAGCATCTAGCAGGTATGTAGGTAGAGCACCTACTCTACCTACATACCTGCTGGGTAAGGCTAGTTTTTCTACTCTGCTTCTCTACCGTTTACTGTATCTGCAGTCAAACTATGTTAGTTTGAAATAATACCCAACACTATACACACATTACATTTACACATTACATACATTACATTTAGTTTTACTAGCGATGAACCATTTAAGAACCTACGACAGAGCTGCATTCACGTCACCGTAATTACTCTTTAATCTATCGACTTTAAAGACCAAAGAGGAAGTATCATCAGCAAAAAGTACTATTTCACATATATTTTTCATAAAATATTGCAGGTCATTTACATATACTAGGAATAAAAAAAAGGGACCTAATATTGAACCTTGTGGTACCCCCATGTCAATGAATGAGCCGGAAGACCTCTCGTCGCTAACATCTACTTTTAGGACTCTATTGGTTAACCAACTATTGGTTATTGGTGTATGAGATCAATTTCCCGGTCTCGGTGCCGTAATGTAAAGGTATTCTCCTACCAGCGGCAATGGGCTTGCAACTTGTCACGTATGGAACACCAACTACTGTCAAATGTAAGTATGTGCCAAAATGTAATATTTAGACATACCTCTGACTTGGTACTATGAGATCTAAGGGGATATCTGCCGTACTTGGGGATTCAAGTCGTGATGCTATTTATATTTCTATTATTTATAAAGGTTACCGCTAAACGACAGAAGGTATATATGTTTGCCTCACAATTTTTCTTATTAAAAATACCTCGTCTACTCGGAGCTGTTGGTGGTGCAAGGAAAATATGGTGACAGGCAGTAGTTAAGAAATCCATACATGTTTTGCTCCTTAAATCAGCTACACGAATCAAAGATGACTTTGCTAAAATATTTTTGCTATACCGAACGTGATGGTAGCAAGATTTATGCTTAGTAATTATCGATTAATCAAATAGATAAATATAATTAAGAGTCTAGACAAGTTAAATCCAGCATAGGTATTGAGTGTAGGTATACCTATTCTATGCCTACTTATTTACCAGCCGGGCTAAGATGTGTAACGTGAGATATGTCGCGCTTGCCACAAGATATTTTTTTTTATTGATGGACATTAAGAAATTATGGATAAAAGACCCACAGATACGCTAAACATTACCAATAAGTCTTCATTTGACAGAATGAGATATATTTTTGGCAATGCCATGTTAGCACAGGAAGAGATCTCTATTTTGTACGATAAAACGAGTAAACATTGCTGCTGTAGCTGTAGCGCATAATATCATCACTATACTTACTTCACATTGCCTTAGATACGCTATATACTATTTAATTTATAAACAATGAAAAGTTAGAGAACATAATATGTTTAGAAATTTTAGGGTATGGTATAACCTGTAAGGCAAGTACCTACAATGAAACGAGCTGGTAGCCTGATTGCGATGATTATTATTATTTTTGACGACCGATGTGGCGCGGCGGGCGAATGTCCGCCTGCGACGCAGAGGTTACGGGTTCGATTCCCGCCCTGGGATAAATGTTTGTACGATCTGCAAATATTTATTCCGGGTGTTCTGGGTATTTTCTATGTATAATAAAAAATATCTATGTATGTAATGTATTGTATTGAGTATATCAACAAGTTTGCGGAACACTGCTCTACATCACACTTCATTCATGTCTAATTCATTTTCGCTGTGGTTAGGGTAGGCTCTGGAATGAATTTCCTTTAATTATAAAGCAAACTGAGTCTAAAGACTTTTTTCAAAAATTTGGAACGTGAGCACTTTTTAATAATCTTAAACGTTTTGAACTCACCTTAAGTAAGCTAATATTATTGTTATCGTTACATTACTTTACGTATTGTATTTATGTTAATTGTAATAGTATATCTAGATTCTTTCTATAATTATGTATGTATGTATTATATTCTATATAATATATTTGACAGCTATTATAGCTTAATTCGTAGTAGCCCTGCCTTCTGCGCTGTAGGTAGTGGGTTCGATCCCCACCGAGAAAAAACATTTGTGTGACGAAAATAGGTTTGTTCTGTCTGGGTGTTATATTTTATTCTAAGTATGTATTTACAAAAAACATATGCAAGTATTTTATTAGTCACCTGGTTCCCACAGTACAAGCTATGCTTATTCGTTTTGGGTTATCATCTAACCCAAAACTAATAAGCATAGCAGTGTGTAAAAATGTCCACAAATATTAATTTATTTATTTACATTTATATACACATTATATGCTATGTATGTAGGTGTGTTACACTTAAAATATCTATATAAATATTACTTTTTCTTTAATTTTATATAAAGTAAGAGTTCGAGTAGGTAGCTTTTGTTTTATCAACATGCCACACTTTCGTTAACATGGTAGACAATGTTAGCACACCATTGTTCTGTGGTGCGGAAGTTTTTTTTTATAAATAAAAAATAAAAAAGAGTACTTATTTGCAAAGTGATATTCTTTATTACAAAGTGTAAGATAAGTAAGTTATTAAATTGCTACATAATTTTACCGATAAGCACGAATATCTGATGAGATAAGCAGGTAAGTACTAATTACCTGCTTATCTCATCTGTAAACAGAAAAACCACCAACAGTTCGACCAAAAGGTCGAGCTAGTGTTTTTTATAGGCGGAACAAGCAGATGGCCCGCCTGATGTTAAGTGGTAACCATCCCGCAAGATCGTTAAGTACCTACCGTTTAGTCATGATTTATGATCCCATGCAATGTTTTTAGAAACAAATCATGATTTCACTGATTTGCTGCTTATTTGCCATCACTTTAATTTAATGCAACTTTATTTGCATTTTAAACTAGGTAAGCTACCTATTTTTTTCATCTAGAGATTAGAACTTTTTTATTATTATTATTGATTGTAAAAACAAAAAAACGTGTGCAAGCACTTCGACCTCTTTATCTCACTACTATCACTTATTCACTTCAGCAGAAAACCGTAGAAAAGCCCAATTGACCGTTAAACCGTTCTTCCACACCGGTAATCCATACCGAGACTCGCAAAGTGATTTTAAATTCGGTAGAAGACGTGAGTGATCCTCCTGTACCTTTTACTTTGGGAATCATCTATTGTAGATGTTTCATGCAATGTCAGAGGCTACCTTTTCCCGCATTTTACTTACGGGACGCCTTTGTGTTTGGGATAGGATTTTTAATAGAGTAGGCTTGCCGACCACAAATTATACCACACTCACTACTTAGTAAACTAGTGGTTTTGCGACCTGTAGCCCTGTAGGCTAGAACAGACAGACAGACTGACAGACGGACATAAGCATTTTTTGGCCAATCTGGAAACTGAGACACTTCGCTCGCACGGTTTTTAAAAGATAAGCCACTAAAGTACACATTTAACCATAACCGCGGGTTTTCTCAGGATGTTTTTTTTCGGCTGTGAAAGCTCTAGCAATGCGCATGTAAAATTTTCGAACAGAAAAGTCCACCACTGGATTCGAACCCGCGACCTTATGGTTGAACGGGTTGCTACCACTAGACCACTAGTATCAGTATTGAGTAGGTAGGTAACATGTCCGTAAATATTTATAAATAACTGTCCTGACATCCTGACTGACCCACCACGCATATAGGTACAATGCACGCCACTGGTACTGGTCACAGAAACTTATAATTTGGATCTGTCTGCCTGAAAATTTGCCTAAAGTTTTTTTATCACCCATAAAGTTAAAGCGATATTTTAAATCCATGTATAGGTATGGATTACCTACACATTGGATTTAGAATATCACTTACTTACCTAGCAGATATAAACAAGTCACAGACCGAAGCTAGTATAGCCTAAATGTTCAGCATACCTACTGAGGTACCTATCTAGTAAGATAATACGTGCCTATATCAACCTGTTTAATCTTTTTTGATAGAATAGTTATTGTGAGAAAATATTGAAAATAGCAACATCATATTTTACTCGTTCGGTACATCTATGTTGTAACGCACGTCTCGCCCTGCAACTGCGCTGTGGGATCTGTGATCTTTCGCAATGGTGAAACTTGAACAAATTCATATATTTTAAGCTGTGATAAAGCGTTTACCATTTATTTATGAAATTAAAGTTACTTTTAAATAAATACAAAATAATTCGTGATAGTTGTCTCAGTTCATTTTCAATGAAAAATGAAATTAAATATTATCTTACAACAATCTAATGTACTTTTTATTTAAATAGGATACCAACGGGGTGAATGTGGTAGAAAGCGGAGATCGAGTGAATGTTGCATTTGATTCAGCACCAGAAAGTGTAACTATTGTCGATACTCCTGAACCAAGCAAAGGCGATCTCCTAGACACAGAATTACAGGCAAAGCCACCAGTAAGTTCACATACTACCTGCTAGATATTCTTCTGTTTTAATTTCCTAGCTTCAGTCCAAACTTCATCCAAATGCATCCAATGCAAATTGAAACCAAATGCGATTTATTCCATAAAAATTATTAGGTACAATGTCTAATTAAAAGATACGTTTGCAATCGAACGTAAGACAATTAGATTTTTTGAATTAAGTGGATCTTTTGAATGTTTAAATTGCGAACTTAAGCAACGAAAAGTATAGGTATGTGAAGTATACATAATATATAATGTATACTGTATGTTTACAGAAAGATGGCAACGCTATACCCGAACGTCCTAAATGGGACAACCAAAGGGAGTTTCTCATGTCTTGCATCGCCACATCAGTTGGTCTCGGCAATGTCTGGCGGTTCCCATTCGTTGCTTACCAGAACGGAGGAGGCGCTTTTCTCATCCCCTACATCATTGTGCTTCTAGTTATAGGAAAGCCCATGTACTACTTAGAAACAGTATTGGGACAATTCAGTAGCAGTAATTGTGTAAAAATCTGGGGTCTGTCACCTGCTATGAAAGGTACCTTCTTTCCTCTGTCTATTTACTTCATTACCAATTAATCTAAATCAATCTTCTTTTCATAGCATGCATTATTTTACTAATGAGTATATTTCGTCCGTTTTCAGGCACTGGATACGCTCAAGCTTTAGGTGCCGGCTACGTACTGTCGTACTACGTGTCTATCATTGCTCTGTGCCTGTACTACTTGGGAGTGAGTTTCAACTCAGAGCTGCCTTGGTCTGTTTGCCAAAATGTAGAAGGATGGAATAATTGCGTGCCCTCAGGAGTATCCGTTAACACGACTAATATTCCACCGGGCGAGGCAGTCAGTAGCGCTGAGCTTTACTTCACGTGAGTCTTATGTTTATAAATAGCGAGTCTTATGTTTATATAAATTATCTTCGCTTGTTACGGTATACCTACACTTCTAGTTTGTAAAGCGCAAATATTTCTTAAACCAGCAATCATTTTATCGAAGTTTCCTTCTTTACTTGGAATATCGCCTTAACTCACACCTATCTGCAAACCAACGATATACCTTAGCATAATCCAGCGACGACATTGAGTAACTGAAATAGCTTATCTTCTTTTGTAGCTGATTGTACGACGGCACCCACCCGGAACAAATATTTACAGATCATTAATTCGTCACAGAGATTCGTACCGGAATCAAACTTTTCGTTTTAATTTTTCGCGTCACGACTAAGTACATTAAACATTACACATAGCACGTGGTTGGTGAGATGGATGGATGAGTTAAAGTGAATACCTATAGAGGTACTTATATTGATTTGATTGAATCATATAATTTCTCAGTGGATTAACATTTTATCGAGGACGAATGATAAGCAGTATTTCAATGATTAGATAAAATCTTACTTGAAAATTTTTTACTATAAATTTACATACATATGTAGATTATGGACTAATTCTTTACGATACTGAAATATTATATCAGTGAATTTATTATACCTACCACTTCTTGCGCGCTGAATAGCCAAAGGTATCATTGAGAATATAGATTAGGTACAAAGGCGACCGCATTTATTGACATTTTGTTGCACTTTATCTAATCATTTTTATTTCTTCCCATTACAATAACTTCCAGTGGATGGCCGGGGAATGGGCACCACCGGACTTGTCTATTATGATTTATTTTTCGCACTTAGGTTTTTTTTTCTTACAACGTGTCCCAAAATTCAACGATAAGCGGGCACCAGAGGGTGGACGGACCAACTCATGACTATTTGAGAAAAAAAAATTTGGGACACGCTGTATATATATATTATTATATAAGGTTTTTAACATAAAACTATTCTTATTGACCGCTTGAAACATGATAACATAAGAGTGGGAGTGCGTACAAATCTTTGTTAGCGAAGTATACTGTAGAACTGTAGACCGAGCGTAGAGTCATCGTAGCAATTCGTAGCCTTGTACGCTACGTGTAGCAATGGAATCATTGAAGTACTATAACTACTATGCTATATTGTGAAAAAAAAAAAACTTTATTATGTATTATTATTATGCTGGCAATGGCCGGGAATACGTTCCTATAGCGCAGAATAGGTACCTGATAATATCCCGTAGTATCCCAAAATTAGCTTGTTTTAGGACAACAAAAAAACAACAAAACCGTTTTTTTTTTAAATCAGCCTCATGTAATGGAGGTTGCATGCAAAAAGATTGACATCAAGTAGTAGGTATATACTGATAATCGCTCGTACCTATTCAACTTCTCGCAGTAATCACTACATTAGTAAATTTTGATAACGAAACAGTTTCTGAAAATAAAATAAGAAATATATTAGGCATATAATTTATAGCATCGCTACAACTACAACTGATTGGTAATTGTGTGCGACTTATTAGCCACACTGAATCTATCAGTTTGCGGTAGCTAATAATAAATAACCCTATGATGTATCTTTACAGACAAACTGTTCTTCGACAATCAGACGGAATTCACGATGG
The DNA here is from genome assembly GCA_947095575.1 of Electrophaes corylata. Classification (NCBI taxonomy): domain Eukaryota; kingdom Metazoa; phylum Arthropoda; class Insecta; order Lepidoptera; family Geometridae; genus Electrophaes; species Electrophaes corylata. Next base: position 6,121,635 of record OX352711.1, on the reverse strand, counting down.
AATCGGTAAGTCGATGATTTCTACTAAATAACTGGCTGTATAATTTGTGTGTACAATAAAGAATTAATAAATAAAATAAAATAGGTAGGCTAAATATTTCGATATCATACTAGGCAAGAGTTGCAACGGTTTATCTTACAGAATTACAGAAACTTTAAACAAACAATGACTATAAATCAAATAGTGCAGTGGTACATAAAACTAGATGCATAGCTTACAATAAAATAAAATAATTGAACTTGGATATTAACATACTTGAATGCAAGGTATTTGTTTGATAAGGTCTAGTTTTTTATTCCAGGTACTCCTATTTGGGACCTGACCTTATGCCTGTTGGCGTCATGGATAATAATCTTCGTGATCGTCGCCCGAGGTGTAAAGAGCTCAGGGAAAGCGGCGTACTTCCTTGCACTATTTCCTTATGTAGTCCTGATCATTTTACTTATCAGGTATTTGGTTTAATATTTTGAAATTGTAGAAAGTGGCGAAAATTGAATGATAGATTTTACATGTGATGATTTTACGTGTCTGATAAAAATGCTGACTAGAGAACTTCCTAAGTACTTTTTTTGAAGTCGGTAAATAATACCTATAAATTAGATCGGAAATCGTGCTACAAACACAGTACTTTCCATGGACATCATTATAATCATTGTTATTTGCAGAGCCGTTACTCTACCTGGTGCTTCCAAAGGCATTCTGTTCTTCATTACACCTGATTGGGGAAAAATATTGGAAATTAGGGTAAGTCTACATCATTTCACGGCCTTTGGTCTTTCAGCGAGCGACTGAGGTGCGAGAGGTATTCCGGCAGAGCTAGCCGACGGCAGTACAAAAATGGTATAGCATTTACCTAAACGAGTACGGCATAATGTAGATCATAGTAAATTATTTTTTAAGCACGCATACAAATGCGTAGCGTCCTCTAGACTACGGTACGCATTTGTATACGCAATTGATTTATTTTGTAAAACATTGCAAACACTTTTTTATCTGATATTTAAATAAATTAAGTATTTGTGGTGTAGTAATTAAAATCTGTTTCAGGTTTGGTATGCTGCAGTTACCCAGGTGTTCTTCTCTCTCTCCGTCTGCTCAGGAGCTCTTATAATGTTTGCTTCCTACAATGACTTTTCCCAAAACGTTTACAGGTCGGTTCATCTTTACTTTTAACTTCACATTTTAAAATCAGAATTTTAAACTGCCGGTATTTCAGATATAAAAAGACCTAAGAATATGGACTATAAAGAAAGACTAGTTTAAAATTAAGAAGACGAAGAAGCGTTCTACGCTTTGCCTTCCGTCTTACTCTACCCACCCGACCCTATATGTCCAACCCAATAGATATCGAGAGAGTGATGGAAACGATTCGAAATCGTTCTTCCTGTAAATGTATTGGGCTATATCCAACAGTGGACTTGGGCTGAAGATGATACGCACAGAATGTTAATAGTTTCGACGAAATAATATTTTAATTACTTGCAAGTTAGGTCTTGTAACGGAATGATTTTAGCGTAATTATCTTACGATTTCAGAGATTCAATGATCGTCACAACATTGGACACGTTCACGAGTCTTATATCTGGTTTCACTATCTTCGGTATCCTGGGCAACCTGGCTTACCAGCTGGACTATGATGACATCAGCCAGGTCATCGGCTCTGGCGGTACCAGTCTCGCTTTTATCTCGTATCCTGACGCCATCGCGCAATCCCCCTTTGTACCTCAGGTGGGTTTACTGGGTTGGTGGGTGACCAAATCCGGAAACGTCATAAAATATTTCAAATTTTAAAAGGTCGACAGGTGTAAGATCGGCACTCTCATCTCCTTACGATAAGGAGTTGAAACTGACCCTAAGGAGTGACGCCTTTGCGCGATATGAGCAACTTCGCTTATATCGCGCAAAGGTACAGAAAGGGCCAGGGTATACTTGTATAGATGGCAATACTTCTCCGCCACATCCGAAAGCAATGTCAGCCTAACTACCTACCGTACCACAAATTAAGTGTCCCTATTATGTACAATCCTATGTTCCTATTATGTTAAAACGAATTGTTTTGTTATTAAGTGCTACGATGGTGCTACGGCGTAGCAATAACTTAACGCGTGGTATTCGTATTCGTTTCTAATATAAACACGCATGACGCACGTACGTAAGCCACACACGACATCCTGCACTACGGTCAAGACTATGGAATATATTGATTGTTGGACGTTTGTTTCCAGTTGTTCGCGGTACTATTCTTCCTGATGATGTCTGTGCTCGGTGTGGGCTCGGGTGTAGCCCTGCTATCCACTATTAACACGATCCTGATGGATGCTTTCCCACGTGTGCCTGTGCTTTACATGTCAATGTTCACCTGCTGTGCTGGATTCTTAATCGGACTCATATACGTCACACCGGTAAGGTATTCCACATTAATAAAACAACTACTGCCACCACCTTATCAAGAAGGAAATAATGACGCCTATTTTGACGGTTTACCTTCTTTTCTATTTTTTTAACGAAATAGCTTGAAACATGAACATTCACATTGACTATAGAAGAAGTTGATGAGGGCAACCTTGAACCTTGAGAACCTTCAGTTCTCCGTTGAAATTGGAGTAGAAGAATGTATAGGTTATTGCTACTATTTTCAGGGTGGACAATATATTTTGGAATTGGTGGATTTCTACGGAGGAACGTTCATGAGACTGTTCGCAGCTATTGCTGAAACAATCGGAGTGTTTTGGATCTACGGTAAGTTACAGAAATCAATATGAATATGTTTTTTTATACATTTGTTGATGGAACTAGCAGATGAATTACTTGGTGTTAAGTGGAAACCATCACTTTTTACAATTTTGTATGTGTTTGTTATTAAGCCATGTAAAATTAATAACTTCTGTATGATAAAACATATGAAACATTTAATAATATGTTTGTTTTTCCGTTTGTTGTTACGTCACTAAAATACCGCACAATATACAAGCTTAAAAATGTAGACAATGAAGTTTATTTTTGTGATTCCAGGCTTAGAGAATCTATGCTTAGACATCGAATACATGCTGGGGATAAAGACTTACTTCTACTGGAGGTTCTGCTGGGGTGTAGTGACTCCAGTAATGATGGTGACCGTCTTCATGTATGCCATGATCACTGCGGAACAACTTATCTTTGGAGAAGACTACACCTACCCGTCAGGAGCCTACAGTACGTACTAATATAAACTTTCTTGCTTATTAATCTACACCAATTATAAGAATCTTTTTCCTGACTGACATATAGATAACGCACAGCCTAAACCAATGGTGGTACAGACTTGAAATTATCAGGGTATATTTGTTTTGGTGTGTAGAGGTGTATTAAGAAAGGGATTCTCGACAATCAACACGCGTGCGAAATCGTGCGCGTTTTTCTAGTATGTTAATAAACAAATAAATGCAACTATAATAAACTAATGTTAAATTAATACTAAGAGTATGAGATTACAGGGCAGCTTTTTGTTCTAAGAAAATAATTACCAGACTGTTCACACTGCCGCCTTAGACCGACTAAGCTGCAAAGGTGGTATAGATGTTGGGCACTTAACTACTTCTCATCTAAATTCCGCGCCTGAGTACAGCGTCCCGTAAATAGTGGCATGTGTGAATCAGTGGCCTCTGACGCTGTACATGAATCACAGCTTGTTTTGAGATTTTTTTATATAAGATACACCTATTTTATATTCAATTTTTATTTTCTATTTCAGTTGCTGGCAACGCGATGCAGTATATTGGAATCGCTTTGGTTCCTTTGTTTATCCTGTTAGCGCTATACAAATACAGATCATCTAGCTTAATCGAGACTGTGAAACTCTCTTTCCGCAAAAAGGATACTTATGGCCCATCAGATCCTCAGAAGCGCGAAGAATGGAAGGCATTCCGACGAGACTGCAAATATGACCGCCAACTCAAACGGAAAAATTGGTTCCACCACATCGCAATGAGTCTCGTTGGCGGGTACAGATGGAATAACTAAATCTACCGAATCCGAGTTGTAATGTCATCTTGATAACCATTTATTTTAGATGTATAAAAACTATTTATTTTGCATTTATTACTAACTAGAGATATAGAACATTAAATTAAGAATAAACCATAATTGTCCTTTTTTTAATAGCTATATCTTATCCCGGAAAATGCGACTGAAAATACTATAGAGAAAGATCAATTTTAAATTATAAAACACGAATTTATGTAGACAGAGTTTATTTATAATAACTTGTTTTACAAAGTTATAGACAAATCTGCTTGAAATAACCTAGTACCTAGTCAATAATTTGGAATCTATTTTTATAAACTATGAATTAAACATCATTCCCGTTAAAATAAAAAAAAACCTTGATTCAGGTAAAAGCTTAAAACATATACCTATTTAGATTTGAATGACTACCTTTTATAACGAAAACGAATTAGTCCCATGGTGTTATAAAAGATCATCGAGAATGCATGTAACATCTTATTTATGCTTTGACTTTTTAGACTTCTTCTTACTAGACTTCTTCTTATGTTTACGCTTCTTCTTCTTCTTCTTGTGGTCGTCTTGGCTCGAGTCAGACTCGCTGTCGCTCTCGCTTGCAGCGCGTTTCTTCTTCTTTTTGCTGCGCTTCTTCTTTTTCTTTTTCTTTCGACCCTCTGAAGACGACGAAGATGATGAGTCTCCGGAACCGGAGGAGGACTCTGAGTCCGAGTCTGGTTTCTTCTTGACATTAGTGAGGTCCAATTTGATAGTTTCAGCCTCAATTTTAGGCTTTTTTAGTTCATTTCCAGGAGGTGAGAATGAACGTTCGCGTTTCTTAACAGATTCGGTTTTATTTTCAATATCAGATTCAAGGGTTTCGTCGTAGTCAGGTATAAAGTTGGCTTCATCCAGAGTTGACTTCTTTCGTTCACGATTGCTCTTCGCATCACCTAGAGCCTTCTTGTCGTAAGAACGGTCACAAGGTTCAGCGGTTTCATGTTTCTTTTTCTCGCCTTTGATATTTTTATCAAAGTCCTTTCTATCATGAGGACTACGACCACGACGCTTTTCATCTTTTGCGTTTTCAGAAGTAACTCTCCTATCTGGTTTAGAAGCATCAGATCGTCCACTATCATCATGCTTTCGGCCTTTTTCTTTCTCTACCGTCACTCTGCGATAAGGCTGGTCCTTTTTAGGAGTTTTAGATCTTGATTTAACAAGTTCCACAGTGCTATGAACCACGCGTGGTTCTCTTTGTCTGCGTACATTATCTACCTTGCCGCCTAGACGTTCTTTGACTGATAACCTTGGAGGTGGAGTTTTGGAGTACCGTGGTTTCTTTTCGTTTAGATCAATAGATCTTGCATCAGATTCAGCTACAGGTACCGTTATTTGTATGTTATTCATTGATTTAGGCGGATCGTCTCCGTAAAGTTTGATCCTATCACTACTAATCTTCTTAATTTCGATCGGACGTAGTGAATTGATAGCCTTTGCAAATATAGCATTCTCAGCGCGTTTGATGACATCTGAGGTAACCTTGCCTCCGTCTTCTTCCGTTTCGGGTGAAGTAATTTCCCCGGGTTCTTTAAATTTCTCTGGGTGGTCATCGTCAACCTCCCATTTAGATAACTCTGGTAGTGGTGCTAACATTTCCTTATTAGAACTAGTAACCTCAGGTTCTGGTTTAAGATCTAGTTCATCAGTATTAGCCTGTAGTTCAATACCATCAAATGGTTCTTCTTTGGTAGTTTCAATATTTTTTTCAGGAGATTGAACACTTTCCTCTATTTTCACGTAACTCTCTATTATTTTTTGATCTACTGTTTCAGCAGATTCGTCACCATAGAGATCATTGTTTTGATTTTCGTCGGTCTCTGTCTTGGGAGTTTTATCGTTAGTTATTACCATTTCTTCAACTTTTTCGAGCTTTACGTCTTGCTCTGGGACCAGATCTTCAGAAGCCGGTTTTTCTTTTACTGTGACTTCTGAAGGTTCTTTAGCTTCATCGTTATTGACCACCTCTTCATCTTTCTTAACGTCTTTCTCCTTCTTTTCTTTCTTCTCTCGTTTTTTTTTCTTTTCGCTATCTTTTTCCTTTTCCCTTTTTTTCTTCTTTCTTTCCTTTAACTTTTTGTCTTTATCTTTGTGTTCTTTGATTCTGTCAGGAGAAGATTTATCACGGCCTCTTTCTTCTTTTTTATCGCGCTTAGTCTCCCGATCACGAGAGCGGCCCTTAGATTCACTGCGTCTTTTGTCTCGCGTCTCCCTAATGCGTTTAGGAGAAGAACCTCGTGATTTTTTATCGGGTGTTAAACGCTCGTGATCTCTTTCTTTTTCATAATCTCGGTTTTTCTCATCTCTAGATCTGCCTTCTCGACCTGATTTTCTGTCTGGATCTCGAATCCTTTCAGCATCCCTGCCTCTTTCCACCCTTTCTGATGGCTCAACATACCTATCACGATCATTCCCATCCCTTGTTTCTCTACCTTCCCTCTCCCGATGTTTTTCGTGGTCAACATTCGGATGCCGCCTCGGGGCTCCACGGCTTCGCACACTAGATCTGTAGCCCGGTCGCCCATCTCTTGATACACCTGCTTCATCTCTATAACTATCGCGATAATTAGGATCATGAAAGTTTGGCGGAACCGGCTCTCTAGGATCTCTAATGTCTGAAGCGGGAGGTCTAAACCCTGGGGGTCCATCGCGAAAGGACCCGTGTGGAGGGTTTTCTCGAAAACCACCTTCTCTAAAGGGAACGTTTCTATATGGTCCATCGCGAAACGGTGGTACACCGCTCCTGAAGTTAGGATCGCGATACGGCACCTGCGGAGCCGAGTCTCGGAACGGTTGTCCATCTCGGAACGGTACAGGGCCTTGGTCGCGGAAAGGTGGTGGCCCTTGTCGAAAATTGTCCCTGAACCGCGTCTCCCCAACGTGAACTTGAATTTCGGTCGGTATTGGTAGAGGCATTTCTCTAAAACCACCGGAGCCTTCGTACGGAGGCCGCGAGCCGTACGGATCGCGAAAGGGTGGAGGTACCAGGCGGTCACGATCGATGGCTAGTGGTGGGCCGAATGATGGTTTTTCGAAGGGTGGTGGCTCAAAACCAGGTACTGGTGGTTCTACTCCTGGAGGGCCTGCATCAAAGGGCGGACCTTCGTAGCGACCGCGATATCCAGGAAGCGGCATATCCGGGGGTAGATTCATATTCATCAATTGTGGTATAGGTTTTACACCCATAGGTGGATAGTTGCCTGGGGGTATATTGTTTCTGGGCCCATATCTGCCAACAAAACATGTTTCACATTATACTACAGCAAAGTTGTACTGACTTCTCTAAACGTTTTGAATCTCTCTCCCAAATCTCGCGTTGTAAAAAACGAAATGTATTTGACTTGTCAAATATTCATTTTATATTTTGACCGAATTTATACTAATAAACGCGAAAATCAGGCAATACCGTTACTGATCTGGTTACCGTTTTTTTTTAATTCATATTCTATCTATGAAAATTTGCTCCACATGCCCTCTTTTCTCAAAAGGTCAAAGGTGAGTTCAAAGGTCCATCATAAATGGAGATAGCCCAGCCTTATTAAGCAATTGCAATAAAATCATTTTAAATTATTCATAAACCTAGAATGTATGTTCATTCGTTTCGAGAGATGACGCTGTTTATATTTTTATATAGTTAAGATTGGATTATGAATAATTTATCCAACTCTATTGTTAGAAGTAGCCAATCAATACACAGAAATTGCCTCGCGAATCGAGCCTGTTCTTACCCCATACCTATGTTACCCTGACTGTTCAAAGCTCTAATTTTAGTTTAACACAAAAAGAAACGATCACGTACTACTACAGCATGACTCATTTAAACCTGTTGTTTTAATAGACAAATCAATATAAATACTGTACAGTCAGCACTAGAATGTATACAATTCGTATGTTTTAAAATGGTACAATTATTTATTTTACATTCTAAATACAAACATTATGAAAACAGCTGATGAGTTTACTTATTTGTTGAGTATTAAATATTTATTTTAATGCTGTAAAACAATTTAGAAAATTATGAATTGTATATATTCTATATGGATTACCTATGGTTATTATAGCATGGTCATACTATAGCTCTGGTAACTATGGTCGTAGAGGGTGATGCAACATACTCACATTCTGTTCAAAATCAAAACAGTAAAACATCAAGTAAAATGTTACAGACATCGATTCAAGTTTTCGGTTGCATCGCTTTCCAAGACTATAACCTATTTTATGCATATCCTTACTCCCACAGCATTTACTGTAACTAACTTCAATCAAGTGGAAGCATCTTAAATCTACCGTTACCGTCTGACGAAGGTCCAAACCATGACATTTCATCTTCCTTTGATAGATCTTCTGCTGTAAAATAATAAGCATTAATATTCACCTCGCTTGATCGAGGTACTGAAAGGAACATGACAATAAAATACTGACCTAATAACATCTAGGTAACATAAAAAGTGCAACCAATTCACTTGTTTGCACTAGTTAGATCACTCGATTTTGTATATTAATTAAGTCACATTAATGTACATTTTTTACAGATATTACTTAACGTATATAATGCATAAAAAGTTGTTTATATTTATACTAATTTACACAATATCTATAAATAACTTCATAATCTCCTTTAAAATTCATCCGATAGATAACCAATACACAATACAATAAAATAACCACCCTACTAATAGTTACCTTAAAAAACAAGATACAACCTTACAACTTTTATGCTTACATTCAAATAATACTTAATTATACTACATCAGATTAATAAATTAACGTAACGAGGAGTAAAAACTAAAGATTTTATCAGGATCATTGATACTGAAAACAAAACAACTGTTCATGGAAGTAGGAAAATTATGCAAATTTAAATGTAAGTTCTCTATATTACTGCTAAAAGTATTTTTAGATTAATAACATAGGTTATATAAAATATTGTTTTTGTAAAGGATAGATATTTCAATTGCAAATACATTGAATTGACATATTAACTATTCATAAAAAAAAAATGACTCGTAGACAATGCATTTAAAGGCCTGATCCGCACGAGGGCTTAATCGTTTTTGTTTTTAAGACGCGACGTTTTTTATCGAGCTCAGTCTAATTTTAAACGCTGTGCCGTGGACGTTATTTCGAACATAAATACTCGGAGACCCATTTGTTTAATTTCAACTCTTTCGTAACGGACGTCGATAAAGCTCTCTTGCGAATCATGCTTTATCTAAGTTTTTGTACACGATGCTCTGTATGAAAGTTTAAATAAATATTGATGTACAATTTAGTATTTTTAGATAGTGTGCGGTTTTGTATTACACCAAAGCTAACCTTCCATCCTTCCTAATTCCAAAGCATGTGTGCAAAAGCTCTCTAGACAATAAGGCGGCACATTGTACATTACTAAATCATTATACTATTTTCAGAACGTACAGTTACAAGTTTTTTTGTAGGTACATCAAGATTCATATTCATTTTTTTATTAATAATAAAAAAGGAAAAAGAAATAGCGTCACTATTTTAATTCCCAAGCACGGTATATATCCCAATCAATGAGAATTAGATGAAAAACTATTCTAAATTTTTTACCTACCTAACGGTTTGTCCACACTTTTAAAGAAAGTTATTCTTTTACACCCGTATTACTTTCGGTCATCGCAGGCTTAGAAAAGGAAAAAGAAATAGCGTCACTATTTTAATTCCCAAGCACGGTATATATCCCAATCAATGAGAATTAGATGAAAAACTATTCTAAATTTTTTACCTACCTAACGGTTTGTCCACACTTTTAAAGAAAGTTATTCTTTTACACCCGTATTACTTTCGGTCATCGCAGGCTTAGACCCTTAGATGTAGTGTAATACATTTTTAGGAGTACTCTCTACTTATTCATCAACCTATATTTTATCAATCAGTTACACATTTCAGTTCTCCTGTCGGTACTGACCATTAATATTAATAAGCAAACTAATAATTTAACCTATCATTCACGCGTATTCTTTGGCTAACAAGTGTATTTTTAAGTGCAGCCACCGCCGTCTTATCTGTTCGTATGTGTCAGTCACCTGTTTTTTTATACCATAACATTTTTGAAATTTAGTACCTAAGTAAATAACAATTTTGAAACTTAGTAAGTATCAGAGTTTGACTTGCATGTATAGATAAAAAAATCTTGAAATTCTTTCATTCCGTTTTATATGTATATTTTTTTTTTACGACTTGTTGAAGGAACTAGTAGATGGCCCACCCTGTAACTAACCATTGTCTCGCAGGTCACGTTCGTTAGGCATTTAGCCCTACGATGCATTGCCTTGCGTGCATCAACCAGAAGTATACAGGTGTTAAACCTCATGTGCCTTGGCGACAGAAATAGGCATGGCGTCTGTCATGGTGGTAGTACTTCAGACAAGCACTTCATTAGGAGCACTGCTACTACATTCTACTTTTAGTCATTACACATTTAGTAGTACGAGTAAACGTGTATCTAGACATCTAAGACTTAAATAATTTCCTTGCTTCACACAAATTGATAGCCACGCACAAAAGAAAGCCAAAGAATAGCATGCTTCTAAATAACATTTAGGATGTCGAACCAATAAAAATCGCTTGTTTAAACATATTATTTATTGAGTAATATAAAAACCACGATATTTCATCACACAAAATAAAATATCACACACAATAGAATATCACATAAAATTTATTTATTTATTTACTTTACTCTATTATATAAAATAAAATAGGTACTTCATACAGATGATCTTTCTACAAATAATTTAAAACTGACTATCTAAAGACCGCTACACACCGAATGTGTATGCGTGCAACACTCCACAACGTTGTAACACATGGGACTAGAAGGATTACATGCACGTGCACATCTACGCATTCGGTATGGTTTGACCTTTAAACATTCTCAGCAATCTTAAGCATGGGGCTTATAGTCATAAGCCAAAACTTCTTTCTTTCAAATAAATAAATCAGACATACAGATAGAGCATAAAGAGATCACTCACGAAAACTGAAGGTATGGTAAAACTACGATATGGGTCCTTTGCTGCTTGACATGTAGCAACGTAGGGCCTGCACCGAGTCAAAATAAAACTACGATATGGGTCCTTTGCTGCTTGACATGTAGCAACGTAGGGCCTGCACCGAGTCAAAATAAAACTACGATATGGGTCCTTTGCTGCTTGACATGTAGCAACGTAGGGCCTGCACCGAGTCAAAATAAAACTACGATATGGGTCCTTTGCTGCTTGACATGTAGCAACGTAGGGCCTGCACCGAGTCAAAATAAAACTACGATATGGGTCCTTTGCTGCTTGACATGTAGCAACGTAGGGCCTGCACCGAGTCAAAATAAAACAGCTTTATCTCTATAAATGTGAAAAGAAATTCGCGACCTTAATCCCCAGACACGATAGATATTTCCTCTCTTAGTACCAAGTACCTACTCAAAGTCAAAGTCAAAAGGCATTAATTCAGTAATATCCGCAGGGATCATCTTGAAATGTCTTAAATCTAGGTGAATCTAAGCGCCAGTTCCTCGCGACCAAGCCTAGAAGAACCGGCAAGAAACTTACGGCTTGGTTCCTACCGTTTTTTGCATGATCCTGTTACAAAATAATAATAATGTAAATAATGAAGCTCCAGTGTGGTGCCAATCTAACTGAAAGCAAGACAGAAAACATGCTAAGGCAATTATAACTTAAGATCTTTGAAGATGTCTAAGGAGACATTCCTTAGAGAATTGAGTAAAGTGGATGCTACATTCAAAATTTAGGTATTTCAAAATCAATGCCATTTGATATTATAATACCAACTGGATTCCTCACGATGGTTCCTCCAACGTTCACATCCTGTACTGGGTGTTTTTTTTTCCTATGAGCGATGGACTTTTTTTCAATAGTTAAGTTCTTCTAGGCTTGGTCGCGAGGAACTGGCGCTTAGATTCACCTAGATTTAAGACGTTTCAAGATGATCCCTGCGGATATTACCGAATAAATGCTTTTTGACTTTGGCTTTGACTTGGATCCAATGTCTTTCGTGAAGTAGCGTTAGCAAAGAAAATATGCAAAATGTAAATAGTGATTTTTCTTTACGTGATTTTTCTTGTCGAGATTTAGGCTTTAACTAAATATATGTTCGTGTCTCGTAAACTTCGTCGAGCTTCAATTGGCGCTACAAATAAATTTAAATATGCATATTGTAAATTATGATTTTACTTGTCGGAATGTAGGTTTTAACTAGGTATATCGTGTCTCGTAAGCTTCGACGAGCTTCAATGAGCTCCCGTACCAAGTCGGAAAATGCATATATTATCTATGTAATGGTGTTCCTTTTACTCGTTTAGGTACGATACTTTTTAAATCATTGAAATCGTTCCATTGGTTGCGAAGATATTACACATTTTGTACCAGTCAACCGCGGGGCGGCCGAATAGCTCATGTGACGTCACGAAATCTTTTCCGCCCGCGGGCGCAATTCATTTTTGTTTGACCTTCAGTCTTGTTTCCAAGTCTTTGCTAGAATCAAGAGTGTGAAGGTTTGCCATCACCGTTTAAGTACACGGTATATCTATAATTTGGAGATATCAATTTGGGGAGAACTATGGCTGGGATGTGTACTGCAATAAAGGATTTTATTCTAGGGGTACAATAGTTTATTTTTAAGTCTAAAAACCACTTTAAGCGTCAACTTATAAGCTGTAAATTAAAAACCAAACAAAAACAATCCATATAAATACATGCATTGAACACCAATAAATACATATAAATACTAATAATCTGAATTTAAAATGAGTTCTATCTCTGTTTGTCATTACGCAATAATATAAGATGGCAATAGCTCAAACATTGTTTATCATTTGACATATTTTTATAACACCATAAGGTTTCACAAATTTACAGCTAACTACAAAAGAATAGCAGTTTATATAGCTGCTGTAGCTATCCCAGTTTCAATTCTGTTACCTACTTATATTTGTGTAATTTGTTCAATAATAAAAAAAAAAACAATTCGGTTTTACAGCGAAACTCGCGCGTATTTGCTCGCTATTTTCATACAAACTTTATTTCAATTCCGCGCCACACGTTTAGGGGTTGTACTTCGGGAATTTTTACCTACGCACGAAGACGAATGTACTCTGAAAATTAAGTTTCTGTGACCAGTGGTTTAGGCTGCGCGTTGTCTAATGCCATTCAGTCAGTCAGGACAAAGATTCTTATAATTGGTATATATATAATAATATATTGTAAAACAGCACTAGTAGTACTAGTCCCCGCTTGAAAACTTAAAATTTTTCTTATTCTTTGAAGTTGATATTTCTTGATGAATGAAATCATGACAATGAAGATAACAGGATAAAATCGGCATGCAGTTCCTTCTCGCGATTGTCATGTTAACGGCTCATACTACCTGAGAGCGCTTCACATGATGGGCAATGTGTTGAATGGAATGTGATACAATGTATTCACTTTGTATTACATATATGTTTCAAATATAATACCTATACAGTATGTTTATTTAAAAATTGTTCGATAGAGTATAGTTCCAAATAACTACCTACACTAAAATTTACGTAAAAAAACAAGACACTGAGGAAGATAAAAACAAATGAAATTTTGTTTGGAGGAGGGAACGGATGGGTCATACTATTCAAATTTTAAAACGAAATAAAACATACATAAACTGCTTTTACGCGTTACATCGAAACGCATTCAATGATTTTAGGTCAGAAATTAGAAATACATTAGAGTTGATAATTTTACGACAGTCAGCTCTCGATGAACGTTAGAAATAACGCCAACTTCAAAGATGGAATCCAAAAGTAGATTGTGCATTTTCAAAACGAAGTAAGGTCGCATTATCAAGTTTCAAATTTTTAGATTTATAACTAAAATCAGCAAAATAAACTTACTCGGAGACTACTCGACTCGCATCTTCAGAGACCAGTAAAATAATTAATAGTCTATATTTTCTAGACCTAACATGAAATGAGATGAAATTATATTATTAAGGTCACACTGTTATACCCAGTCACAAATACAAAGTTTTCACAATCTTAGTTTCACGAACAAACTAGACGTTGCATACAAACTCGCACATTTATTTAATTTAATTAAGATCACAGATGATTACTCCAGTATCCGATATTTTACACCCTGTATTCACTTGCATAAAAGTGATTATCTATCCATGAAGATAAACAAGACATGATGTGTATAAAACAAATTAGTGCCTTACCTAATCACAGTTGTTTGAGAAATTTTTAGGGTGGCAACATTTTCCAAACTAAACATATCAATTTAGTGTACAGTATTACACTCGAGAGCAATATTTTCGGGTTACCAACACCAACTACAAAATCGCTAACGCAAGAATACCAACACATTTAAATAAAAAGCGCTTCATAGAATCATCACCACCTTTATGGTAAATAATGAAATACACGTTTTAAAAACCAGATTCTTGTCAAGGTGTATGCCAGTAATCTGAATTCATTGCCCTAGATACAGAAAAGAATTCAACATTTTACAATTATTTAATGTCCTCAAATATCATATTCTAGTTTCTTCGTATTAATAATACGCAGAAATAAGGTAATTTCTCAGATTTGTGGAGGTACACAACCTAAAGATGATTACAAACCATTCACAACAACAATATCAGCAATTAACCTTTAAAATACCCAGAATTCAGGATTACACATTCAGGAAATAGAAAAACACAAAATAAGTTTTTAAAGCATTACCAATACCGATTACCATTGGACTCTACTGGCCTACCAGTCTTCAAGACCGTCGTCTTGTGAGGGATCAAATGTTTTTGTATAACATATTATCTAACTTCAGAATATTTATCTGTTCTGCCCTCGGTTCTCCACTAGAAGAAAGAAAACCTGGTCGCCTTCTAAGACGAACTATAGTAAAATATGTTTTTTTATTAGAGGTTGTGATATCTACAACTCGAGATTCACTCACATTGATATCTTCCACTCGACTGCAGCTGAGTTCCCAAACAAAATTTTAAGCACCATAGATAATGACTAAGCCATAGATTTTTTCTTATGTTATGATTGTTTGTAATTTATTAATAAGTGTGTTTTTGATAAGTGGTGGATTTCTTTGGTATTTCTTTTAATTCTCAGTCTGCTCACGCACTAAATGTATAATTTTACAGTGGAAACTTCACTGGTTTATGTATTATTTTAAATAATCTATTATTGACGACCGATGTGGCGCGGCGGGCGAATGTCCGCCTGCGACGCAGGGGTTGCGGGTTCGATTCCCGCCTTGGGATAAATGTTTGCACGATCTGCAAATATTTATTCTGGGTGTTCTGGGTATTTTCTATGTATAATAAAAAATATCTATATATGTAATATAGTATTGTATTAAGTATATCAGTCATCTAGTACCCATAACACAAGCTCTGCCTAGCTTGGGGCTAGATGATGCGGTGTGGATTGTCCAGCATTATTTATTTATTTATTTATTACTATTGTACTATTGTTTGTTTACCAAATAAAATAAAAAAAATAATGACTACCAATAATTGCCTGCCAGGAGTCGGTATATTTTAAGCGTTAAAATAGCACTTAAATCAGAAAGAAAAAGTGGACAATCAATTAATAGCTAGGTGTTAGATATACCAATTAATTAAATAATAAAGTATAAATCAAGCATCAATTCAACAAAACAAAAAACTACTACTACGAGTAATCATTCATTAGCAATATTATTAAAAAAATACAACAAATACTTTGTTTACAAAACAACAGCAAACTTGTAAATATATTCTAACAGTAACGATTAAAACAAATATGTACGACATTGTTTTCTGTATGTATAACAAGTAGACACGAACAAATTTTATTTTATGGATACATTTGGAAATTTTCAAATTTTACAGAAAATTACTGCATTGAAGATTAGGTTAATGCTAATCTTCGTGTACAACAATGATATTACTCGATATTTTTGGGCTATCACAGTTTTATAAACGTTAAATATTGTTCAATGAAAACTAGCAATAAATAACAGTAATTAAAAAGCTTTAGAATCCCGTAGGTCCAAATTTAGTAATAATAATTTAACCTTTGTTCGTCACACAAATGTTAAATCCTCGGAATCGAACCCACAACCTACAGCGCAGAAGACAGAGCTACTACAAGCTGAGCTGTGACGGCTGTCAAATGAACACGATTTGAATACGTTTAATTTCACGTATGGTAACCCAATATTTTTATATAAAAACGGTATCGATTATATTATTTAATTTACCTACACAAACTTTTGATAACGCTAAAACTATATAGTCCTTGTTGTTTCTGGGTTTTTTTATAAGAAACTGCAAAGAGAAAGAAAACTAACCAAGAAACACCAAAATCTCGAAACAGTCTGAATAATTGCAATCTGCAATCGATGCATTCGTAAAGACGACGTTGATCGATGTATTAATAAAGACAATTCTGCATAATCACTTCTAACATAATTAAAATATTATGCATATTTCTTCAAACTTCTTTGTAAATTAAAAAGCATGATCGTGACTTTGATAAATGTTTATTTATTCAAAAAATTTAGATATTTATTAAAGTGACGATTATGCTTCGTCGTTATTTCATACTCGATAAGCAATCAAAAAAAAATCGTTACAAACGATTTCGCTTCTTCATTATAATAAATTTAAGTAATCGAGTGTTAATTTTATACATAATTAGTTGTTACTTGCTTTTGGGGGATCTATTGAATAGCATAATCAAGCATCGATTTAGATTTTCTAGTTATAAAATCGAATTAAAAAAAAAAATTATAAGACATCTGTTTAATTATCAAGTTAAAAAGTGTCATCTAACTAATCATAATATGTAAAAAGACTTTAAAACATTGATTTACAAACAGTAATTACAGTTACGATTAACTAGGATAATTGCCACTTTGTCGTTGTTGTACGATATATTTTTTATCACTGATTAAATTTTTTGTCTCTTTTCATTATATATTTTAATCTAGCAATAAATAATAAGCTCAACGATATCGCTACCTTTATCAATACAATAATTGAAATATCTGAAACTAATTCATAATTTAGATACATTTTATAATCAAAACAGTGTAATAAGGCTTATAGTATAGCTTATAACATACCATTAAATAAAAAGCATATTCATACAAAGAATTAATACTTAAAAAATAAACATAGACAACAAAAATATCACAGATTCCTCGTTCCTTATATCTAAAAGTCTCGAAAGCGCCGCTGCTACTCCACTTGTTCCTGGAACTGTTGATGCTGCAGCGACAACGAATCGGTACTTACCGTTTCCGCAAAAAAACGCACACTTATTTATAAATAAATATGTGTCCCGTCCGTGTACATTTTTACAAGCAATATGCAATCCTACAGTTCGCAATAATAAGTCCGTGACCCAAAATACCGCACAGGTTCAATCCGCAAAGCAATTTCATTACTTCAGAGAGGCGATTCCGTTTATACGTGATTACCGGGCGCGTGTGAACGCAATTTAGAGTTTTACATTCGTACCTGGCTCCATACGGCTGGTCTACATTACGTCGCGGCGGAGATAACAGCTCGTCGTACACTCCGGCATACCTGCAGACAAACAAACATTATACAAACTGGAACAAGAAACATGAAATGTTCCCGGCGAGATCAAATAAACTACTAATATTATTAACTACTAATATTAAAAGATTCAAAATGGTACAAACCGATGCGGTGACATACTCCGTGGCGGCGGCGACCGACCCACGCGATGCGGAGAGCGCGGCGGCGGCGAGCGTGGCGGCGAGCGGGGCGGTGAGCGGAGCGGCGAGCGGAGTGGAGAGCGGTAGCGCATCGGGGAGCGATGACGACGCCGGGGTGATGGCGATCTGTACAAGTAATTCTCATTATAGTTACACAAAGAGAATCCGTAGAAAAAAAACCGGGGTCACCGACATAGCTCTCAGAGCCAGCAAACGTAAATGCTCTGCAGGCGGGTAGGCCATATAGCTCCTAGAATCGAGAACCACTGGGAGATATTCTTGCGTGTCAAAGGTACATATTATATTTTGAATAAAACACTGCCCTTTTCACTCCATCGTCTGTAGCGTTTATATAAGATCATCCCTTGTGCAGGTGGTAGAGCACAGGGGACAGTCGAGCAAGTGGGAATCGCTTAGAAATAAGCTTAATCGTCTTGAATTACGACTTGACTTGAAGGGCCCATGCCTTTGGGGTTCATCGGGTAACTTAGAGGCAGTGAACTTATTTAGATTAATGACAGTGAATAGTTACCGAGTAAGTGATAAAGTTCTTTCCCGTGTACGTCGACGTCGTGGCGACCACGGCGAGCGACGCATTCTGCCGCGCGACATTGACCGCGATCTAAAATAAATAACAATCTAATCAAACTATTGACTTCTGGTAGTACTCGATGCTCATGCGAATTCCTTTACATCCCTTGAATATAATCAAAAATATATGTTGTTAGCGCTGAAAATATACATAAGTTTTTAAGAAGGTTGTGTAAACTACAACTAAATTAATTCAGCAATGTGTAGAAAAACTCCCGAGATATCGCTACAGTCCTGTCGCAACAACTCACCCTGGATGTAGCGAAGCCTTCACCAAAATATTAAATTATCTTTTACCAATTAATGTATAATTTATCTATTTATTCACTTTACCCGATACAGTAATATCAGAATAATAGTGAGTAAGAAATAATAGTGTGTGTGTTTATGTACTATCAGTGTTAGAGTCAATTTATTACTGCGAATGAATAACTTAATACATTTCTGTAGATAAGCGACAAGCACGTTATAAGACAGGTAGCTACAACAAGATGGACATGCATTATTGAACGGCAACAAAATGCTACGAGTACAGTACATGCACTATAACAAGCGACAAAGAGAAGACAAGCGAGCATACGTTGTAATACAACTGAAAAGCCTACACAATCGGTTACGAGAAGTCACTTGCATAGTAGTACTTTTCTACAAGCATATGACTTAGCCTTACATTTAAAAACGAAAATTAGTGTAAAGTTAGCTTCCATCAATCAAATTACACTTAACTCAAATTGCTTTATGTAAACCTGTAGCTGTGGCTGCAAGTAATTACGTAAGGTAACAGTCGAGCTCCATCTGTCAAATTCGAGTGCGATTTTGATAGCTGGAAGCTTTATACAACTACTCTTAGTCTAGATAGAAGAAAGAGTTTACGCTGTTTCGTAATTAATGATAAGCCTTAGGGAACCGATATGTGCATAACAGTAAACAAGAACGAACCTAGAGTAACGCAGTCGACTGGAGCTGCGGGCGCGCATGCGCGGGCGCGGCGAACGCGGCGGCGGCGGCGGGGAGCGGGGTCCGCGGGGAGAGCGCGACGCACGCATCAGTCTGGGAGAGCGCGGCGAGCGCATCGCTCTGGGAGAGCGCGACGAACGCATCGATCTAGGAGAGCGTGGGGCTCTCGGGGACCGCGACGAGCGTGCGGCTCTCGGAGAGCGCGACGAGCGGGCGGGTCTCGGAGACCGCGGCATCCTTGGGGACCTTGGGGATCTCGGCGAGCGCGACGAGCGGGAGCGCGGGCTGCGGGAGCCGGACGCGCCGCGCCGTCGGACCTCCCTGCGCTTGGCCCGCATTTCTTTCTCCCGTATCATCCGGTTGAACGCCTCGAGCGGATCCTCACTGCGCCTACGACAATACACGCCGCGATTTAGTCAAATCAAAACTAGAACTCGGACTAAGGGCACCTCACCAAATGTACCAGACACTACGGACGACGATCGTTTTTACGATAATGAACGACAACGAGAAAATCTACGAGACTTGGTTTAATTCAAAATTAGAACACTATCTGCTGGGCTTGCATTCTGCGAGAGACTAACGTGCATTCATAAAACTAGAAATCAAACAAAAACATTATAATGTGATGTTCCCAAAATATAACCAACCATTGAAGATACCAAATCATTAACATTATGAAAAAAGAAATACCACATTTTTTTAATATTTGGTGTGTGTTCAAAACGTGTAGACAACGAGTAGACTGTAAAGTGAAGTAAGTAGGCATTACCCATTTGGAGAGTCTTTGATGCCGGGCGGAGGCGGCTGGTAAGGTTCTCGAGGGAATCTCTCGTTAAACGGCGCAGGCCCTCGCGTGCCCGGATGAGGTCGAAATGGGGGACTGAAATAAAAAAACAAATGTATTATTACAAAGTAAGGCTCTTGTTCATTTCTATAATTGCATACAAATCGGTTCACAGATCCAGCTCACATACAAACCGGATCACAGCAATGCGAGCCTCACTGCTTAGCGGCAGAAATAGACACTGTCCTAGTACTTCCCTGGACAAACGCTTTGACAAAGAGTTCTACAATAAACAGTTATTCTTCACCCTCTTATAGTAGTTGTATGTATTAAAGAGTGCTAGAAAAATAACTTTATTTTAGACTAGCGAAAGCGCGCGTGATTTCGTATATGCGTGAAGTAATTTTCACAAACTTCAAAGCCTGTCGTGCCCATGTAGAGGTTAAATTTCAGGAATTTCTTACTTAGTACGTACACACCAAAACGGAACTCAGAACCAATATACTCAGAAGATTCACGTCTCTGCGACCAGTCAGTCAGGGAAAAGTTTATAACTGGTAATGTTATAGATAGAAAATATATTAAGAACTTACGCATTGAATGGTCTTGCCGGCGGTGGGCGTCCAGGTATAAACTGCGATGGGGGCGGACCCCGATTGAAAATAGGCTGAAATCAATCAATAGTTTTAATTTAAATACGATATGTAAAAGGCAGACGTATAATGTATTTCTTCTGTAACGTTTATTGTAACCTTACCTGTGCTATAGGATCACGTCTTTCATCAACAGTAGGCGTACTAGCTCGCTGCTCATCGATTCTTGGTGGTATCTAAAAATAATTTCAAGTTATACATTGCGTCTGATATTCTCAAATAATTCTTTTGATACAATTTCAAACACAATAAATCGTAACCTATATGATTCTATTAATATTTCGAATATAAAGCCTATATTTTATACCAGGGTACAAATATATTATTCCAAGTTTCATTCAAATCAGTACAGTCGTTTACATTTAAGCATTTATAATATAATCCGACTGCACTGAAAACTCTAGTTCTATTATATCAGAGAGCCAAGCACAACAAATTTGACATTCCTAACGTAAATGTATCGTGCAATTATCAGAGTTACACTGCGCAGAAACCAGGCAACACTCCGTAGTTGAGTTATCGATACCGCGCAATATAATTCAAATGCCAACACGGTACGCTACGCCACAAATGTAAAATTTATTCGTGCAAGGTCCTCAGGACTCAGTTGTAGCACAGGTGTTTGTTAAAGGCATTTTTTGGAAATGTATGTTCAGCAGTCTACTTATCCAGGGGAATGATGGTAATGATGATTTGTGTAAAAGTATGTAAGTACTTACATTTAGCGGTGCATTGATCGGAGGAGCATCAACACCTGGTGGTTTCAACCCAGGTGGCGGGCCTAAAACAAAGAAAAGTACACTGTTTTACCACTGCTGAGATTATAAAACGACTGGACTAATATGTGTATCCTCACCGACACCAGAGGAGCTACTTCAGAAAACGATCAACGAAGTTTCGTATTGTCATTTTGAGTGGTTACGTTGTGGGGTGGTAGCTGTTCCAAAAGTTATTTGCCTGAAATCGAGCCGAAATACTACCGTTCTATCGTTTTCCGGAGTAGACACACAGACCACAGCAATACTACAGCAAGTGCATAATATCATGAATAATACAATGCATTAACATTACCAGCATTTCGTAAATAGTATAAACTATCGTACCGGATTACTAAACAGCCATATAATCAAAATTACAATCTAGTAAAGTAATATTATTTTATGTATCGCAAATTAAAAAGTACATACTGGCAAGAAAAACTACGTTTCTGATAAATTAAAGTGATATAATATCAAAAAAATGCATTATACTTATTCAGTTAGTGCATGACTTTGAACACCAAAAAAAATTTTTACAGCAGCCATAAATTGCTTTTCTCGTGAATATGGTGTAATTTAACAAGTACAGATTGTCATTCTCAAAAGGACAGCAAATCATACGATACGTCGAACGAGGCCGCTATGTCATTTAATGCAAAAATTATGACAGAGACAACTATAGAGCTACAATTGGCTATCTCTCTCGACACCCCGTATAAAACGCCATGATTGTACAGTCGGCTGCACTTAGATGCACACAATTCGTAATATTCAAAATGGTTCGTAATTTATCACAGCAAGATAAATAAAAGGGGAACTCTTCTGATTTCATTATATCTTTGCAATTTGGCTATGTAAGAGTTTATTGAAATCCTGTGATACCATTTTGTAAGTTATGAATCTTCGAATGTATCTTAGTTTAGCTGTACTGTAATGTATCAGCATAGATTTAAAGTTCAACAAAAGCTTGGTTACCCACAGAAGCGCTTTCACACATAGCACACACGGATCATGCAAATGATTTCACCTTAGAGTAAGTACTATAGAGCGCTTCTTGTTAAACATGACGTACCCCGTCTGCCTTCCAGTCACTTTTTTTTCTAACGATATGGCTGTCACGTAACTTTCGAACCAGGTAAATACACTCGAGAGCAAAAATTTGGAACATTTAAACTACCTGAATGCGATTATATACTAACTTTGTGAAATACATTGTATTCGATAGAAAATGTAATACTTCTTAAACATAAATGATAAAACTTCATGGTTGTTGTAAAGTATGCCATTAAAAACATTATTCTAAATTGGTGGGTTTTAGAAACAGAATTACGAATTTGCTGCATGTTTAAGCTTTTGTCTTTATGTTCAAGATTATTCACAAATAAAGCCATATTTCTTGTAAAATCCTACTAATATTTTAAACGCCAAAGTTTGTAAGTATGGATGGATGGATGGATCGATATTTGTTACTCTTTCACGTTCTAACCAGTGGACCGATTTGGATAAAATTTGGAATAATTATAGATTGCAACCTGGATTAACATATAGGCTACTTTGTATCCCGAAAAAATAACGGAGCGGAAAAAAACTGCCACGCGGGCGTAGCTGCGAGCGGCTGCTAGTTGAAAATAAACGAGATATACAATATAGAAAAATTTACCCTTAAAATCAAGATGGCGGATGACGCAACGGATCGAACACCACGCAAAACAAAATTTAGCCAGTAAAATTATGCCAGTGGGCTATGTTTTATTCGAGTAATTTTTGAATGGAGACACGATAAGCGCCTGTCGGGCGTGATGATACCACTAGTGACTCTGCACAAAATTATTTATAAAACGGGCTCTTATAAAAATATAGTAAACATAAAATATCCGATCTGAGATAACAATATGACGTATGTTCGTTTATGAAAGAATCCATGGTAATTAAAATACGTGATCAATAACCGTTAACTATTAGTAGAGATAACATCACACTATGATATTCTTATGGAAGCACGTAGTGCGATTAAGACGTCCGTTAATTTTCACGCATAGTTTCCGGTCAGTCATGAATCGAGAATCGACTTCGTAACATATCTCAAAGAACTAAAACGTTAATTAAAATAAAAAGTATTACCGTTTTGCCCTAGAATTCTAAAACGAAAACTTAACTACTTTTCGATTGATTTCTACCGAAAAAAAACAAAACAAAAAACAAAAGCAACCTCAGTACCTCAACCAAAGTACTCTATATTAATATCGTGGACTTCATTTTACTAAATTAATATGGACACACATTCACACAACGCCTTCTAGCCCCAAAGTAAGCAGTTTGTACTATGGTAACCAGATAGCTGATATAATACTTATATACTTTTTTTTGGAAATACATTCTTAGTATACATATTAGTGGTGCTGCTACGTGGTTAGAATACATATGCGCGAATTTGTTGGCAACTGGGCAAATGTGTATAAAGAGTGCGCTCTATAGTACAGCCTCCCGGCTATTGTATCGGTCCGGTACCGTATCGCGAGAGTCGATGGTGGTGCGGAGTGGCTCGCGAGGCGTGCGGCCGCCGCGCGGGCGGCACGCGGGCCACGTGCGCGTGCGCGGGCGGCACCTTCACTGTGATGTTGTCGTCGCCCGAGCCGTCCGACTCCTCGCACGACCGTCGCTCTGTTCATGTACATGGCTACAGTCAACGTAGGTACATCAACATTTCGCCGATGCAAAATCAAAATTTCTTATGACCCCGGT
The DNA here is from genome assembly GCA_947095575.1 of Electrophaes corylata. Classification (NCBI taxonomy): domain Eukaryota; kingdom Metazoa; phylum Arthropoda; class Insecta; order Lepidoptera; family Geometridae; genus Electrophaes; species Electrophaes corylata. The sequence continues at coordinate 6,097,349 of OX352711.1, read as the reverse complement.
TTCAGTATCTTTTGAGCGTCCGTTAAGATTACTACAAACCATTGTCTATTAGATAAACTATTGGCCTAATTGGCCAGTGTAAACTGTCACTGTAACATTAGCCAATGAGATAAAGACTTAACTGACAAACAACAATTCTTAATGATACTAACGAACGATTGTCAGATATATAAACAGGGAATTAGTGAGAATAAGTCACTGATATGACTTTAATCGGTCGCTAGTAGGTATTTCGTTTACTGAATTTAGTTTTTTTTTACCTACAACTTAGTATTTTACTAGTAAAGTAAGAGACTGCACAAATTACAAATATATAATTTAGAAGAGTTTAATCCCCAGTGAAGGTAAAGGCAACAGATAGACAGTCTGCATTCAAGCAAGCACCAAATTTATTTTTCAAATACCAAAACTCAGAAACACACGCGAGTTAGTCGCAGCTTGCCAATGTAAATTCGCTTCATCAACAACCGAAAATAAACCCAAATTAGCCAAGAGCCAATCAAACAACACATGTTATTTTTTTAAGGTAAAGAGGAAACATAACAAAAAAAAACAGTTTTAGACAAAACTATTTGTAAATCCCAATATGCGTCAGGCAACTTTACACGTCACGATAACTTACTAAGAAACTTTTCTCGATCCAATAATTTAAAGATGACAAATTGATCAGAAGATAAAAAAGTACGTAATGTACATGCGGAAAGGTTGTAATTGGAGTGTGGCATGACAAAAATGGATTTTATAGAGGAAATTGTGTGTCAGTGACTATAATGTTAAGGAGCAATTAGGTTAGCAAGGTAAGCATTTTACACAGGGAAGAATGTTATCCTATTAGTGTTAATCCTATCCTATTAATAGAATAAAAAAAAACTGGACAAGAGCAAAGCCTCTGCAGTGCTGATTGTCATCAGGGGAATTCAGACATAATACGAGCAATTTAGTAGTAGTAGAGCTCTTTGTGAAAGAGTTCGTCCGGGAAAGTACTATTACTGTAGCAATTTTTGCCGCCAAGCAATGATGCTCGCATTACTGTGGTCCTGTTTGAAGGATATTAGTGCCATTTCAGTGCAGTTTCAGGCACATGAGGCTTAACACTTGTATACCTCATGTAGATTGGACACGTTTCTAATGTGCGTGACTTGCGAGGCAATGCTTTGTTATAGGTAATGGTTAACCACTTAAGGAGGGGGTATTCGCCAACTCGAGGTTTTCTCCAAGTAATTTCTCTTTGATGAGTGAATATAAATGTCCAAAAAAAATATATATTGTTTATTAAAGACTAAATTTTAATTTGTACAATTGAAAAAATTCTAACTATATTATTACTATATGAAAAAAATATCCAAAGTGAAGCAATTTTTATTTTAAATTTGGTTATTTCTTCTAAACGGTATTGATTTTTAGTATTTTTATTTCACACAAATATCTGTCAAAGTTTTTATCACAAAGTGAACAATTGGCAGTTCGAACTAATAATTCATTAAGCTACAATTAATTATTTCTTGAATGCGATACGAAATGGAATGCGCGGGTCCCTGTGCGGGCGACGGGCGGCAGTGCAACTCAGACTGTCGGACGGGGAGGTTGTGCTGCTCATTGCTCCGATTCGCGCATGGACGATTTAGTGTTAGTTTTTTAATTTCGTTTTTTTGTAAATCGTAGGTAAGGCACTTACGTAAATTTTTCGCGCTTCACGCTTCTTTATAAGTTTGGTAGATTACTCTTTATTCATTACTATGGCAAATAAAGTTACGTACGGTACAGGATACCTACAGTTTCACAACTATACTCGAATAATAAACCACACAGTAATAGGTTAGCCCCTCGAAGTAGGCGAGAGTAGTCGTATACACCCTGTAAGCATTCGTCGTAGGTATCCTAGGATACCCGGTTGACATAGGCTAAATTATTTTTCAAAAATTAGGGTTCCTTACTAAAACCCGTGCAAAGCTGGGACGAGCCGCTAGTATTCTATAATAATTTACGAAACCACCGATATGATGCACGGTCGATGTGGCGCGGCGGGCGAACGTCTGCCTGCGACGCAGGAGGTTGCGGGTTTGATTCAAGACTTGGGATAAATGCTTGTACTATTTACAAATTATTATTATTATGCTCCTGGCATAACTGCAAAAAGTCAACTTACAGGAGGATGTGGTTTTCAGATTATTTCAGAAATTATAAACCTTTTTGGTAGTTTTTTGTCTAAATAATTTCAGTATAATAATAATAATGCTGGACAAGCCACACAGCATCATCCAGTCCCAAGCTAAGCAGAGCTTATGTTATGGATACTAGGTGACTGATATACTTAATACAATACATTACAAACATAGATATTTTTTTATTATACATAGAAAACACCCAGAACACCCGGAATAAATATTTGTAGATTGTACAAACATTTATAATATTATAAATACTTTTTTAAATTGACTATCCTATCTTGCTCCTAAACCACTTCTAAACTACTTAATACATATATATCTATATATACAAAAAATATAGATATATATGTATTACGATTTTTTTAAATTATAATAATGGAATTTACTCTTGTTTTTTCGATTTTTTCCCTTTATTCTATCGGTTGTGCCCCTCTTGCCCGTTGATTATCGCTCGAAAGAAGTTATAACCTCCATTGGGCCTTTTTACCTCGGAGTTTTGCGTGTGCAAGATTTTGGAAAGTGAGCACACCTACATTATATATACCTGCCTACATTATTAAAGAATATTAGCTATTGCTTGAGCTGATTATCAAAAAGATGGGAATCTTTTAGATAATCAGCTCAACACAAGTAACGCAGTTAGTTAGGTCTTAAAATGTGCCCTTGTATCTGGTCTGTATATTCTGCAATTAAACTACGTGAAAAGCAGTTAGCATGCCTTTGTTGTATTTCTGTAAGAAATAAAAGATTTGCACATATATTTTTTTCTTCCTGTAGAACTCCATCATAATTTCTTCCCAAGAGGGCAAGTTAAATCCATGGTAAGAATACTTTCAAGTTATCGAACTAGCATCATTTGATTGGCTGTATCGAATGGGTGGTCAAATACGAATAATGGCCAATACGGTGCTCGATTGTCTTTATTCATGTCCAGACATATACTAGTGCGTATATTTCTCCCTCATAGTGCCACGATCACATAGATCCACATAGATTTATGGATGGTGTAGGAGAATTATGCTTTCTATCTCCTCGAGCGACGGCTGTAAATTATAACGACGCGCTTCAAAATGCAATGCTACCGACAGTCCGTAATATTTAAATTTCACCATATGACTGCGGCGTCGTTGATGCTTGTGATTGTGACAATTTAATAAAAGGATACATCTACTTTTAGCTTTGTTTTCTGACAATATAATAAAAACGAATCCCGAAATAAACTGTTTTATTGAACGCATATTGTTAGTAACAAGTGTACATAATTTGTAAATTCCGACAGGTGGACTCGCCTTGTGTCAGAACTTTACAATTTTATGTAGCTTATGATTATTGGTTCCATCAAGTTCAAGCTAAGAACAGCTGTCAGCGTAACAAACAGTAATCATCGTTATCTTTAATCAGATAAAGAGGGCAATAGAAGTTGTCAAATCGGTTTGCAAGCGAAACTAATCCTTATCACCTATGAATCTGCAAGCGGCATTCAACCTTAGGGTGGTAAACCAATTTTTTGGGCGACTGTACCTATAATTTTTTGGGAAAAGGCTAGAACCTCTGTAACCAGAGCTATACCTACCTGTGTAAAAAACTTATGGATCTTCACCGTGCTTGGAAGGATTTGCAAAAAAAGATATGAGCTTGATGATATGTTTCGGTTACCGTCATCTCTTACAACACAAGATTTTATAAAAATGCAAGGACATCACGGTCAACCTACCAGCCTTGATGAAAACCTTAGAAACCCTTGCCATCCACCTCTCAAAGGGTAAGTTCTGGAACTACTTACTACAAAAAGAGGAAGGAAAGACTTTGTCACGCCTAAATTAGTTGCAGCTTTAGACAGATGTCAATTAAACAAGGAATTCTGTTTATATACTTCAGGCTGTAGCAAAAGCACTAGATCTTAGCTGTGATGATTTCCTGATAAAAAAATCGTCCATTCAACGCATTTGCACACAGAGTAGAAAATATAGTGTAATCTATAAAATCAAATTTTGTTTTAAAATGTGTGTTTGAAATAAGAATCCACCAAATCACAAGTAGCCCTGATATCATAATGTTAAAAAAGTTGATATATTTCAATTGATTTATATGCTTATAGAAAAATGTTAAAAACAGAAATTTTAAATTCGCGGGTTAATGTAAATGTAGACAGATAAAATTTTGTATTTAAGTAAGTCTTGATAGTTTAAAAAGAAATACGGGGTATACAATTCGATTTCCAAAAAAAAAATATAAGGGACTTATATTCGTCCATATAAGGGACACCCTACAGTACATGGTAGTTTGGAAATAAAAGTCACCCTAGTTGACAGTAGCGGCTTGTGTGCCTTTCTTCACCGGGCAAAATGAACCACTCATCTGATTCCGCGCGTGATAATAGGCAATAAATAAAGCATAAAAACTTGATTATTAAAATATACATGTTGTTTTCTATATTTTTTTGAACTGATATGATGTAAAATGGTATGTAGATGCTGAAAATAAAAAAAGTACTATCAAAGACACAATCAAATCTACGCCCCTGTGACTAGGATATGACGTATTGCATCGTGTTATTATGAATATAAATATTTTTTAGCCAACTTAGTATTATCTTCATATTTATTTACTTATTTTAGGAAGACTTGTGCCTTTATTGACCAGACAAACAAATCATAAAAACTTGATTATTAAAATATATACATGTTTTTTATACTTTTTTGAACTGAAATTATGTAAAATGGTATGTAGATGCTGAAAATAAAAAAGTACTATGAAAGACACAATCAAATCTACGCCCCTGTGACTAGGATATGACGTATTGCATCGTGTTATTATGAATATAAATATTTTTTAGCCAACTTAGTATTATCTTCATATTTATTTACTTATTTTAGGAAGACTTGTGCCTTTATTGACCGGACAAACAAATTATAAAAACTTGATTATTAAAATATATACATGTTTTTTTATACTTTTTTGAACTGAAATTATGTAAAATGGTATGTAGATGCTGAAAATAAAAAAATGCTATGAAAGGCACAATCGAATCTACAACCCTGTTACTAGGAAACAACGTATTGCATCGTGTTATTATGAATATAAATATTTTTAAGCCAACTTAGTATTACCTATGTTTTTATTTATTTACTTATTTTAGGAATACTTGTGCCTTTATTGAACGGACAAATAAATCATAAAAACTTGACGCCCTGTTACTAGGATACAACTTATTGCATCGTGTTTTTTTTACTTCTTAAGTTAACACAAACACGTATTACATTAAAGTAAATATAAATGAAATTATTAAATTAATATTTTAATGAAATGATTATACAATTTTAATTAAGCTTTTTAGGAAATTATTTTAACTTCATAGGTTGAGCTTAAAATTTATTAAAAGTTGTTTTAGTAGTTAGTACATAGTTAGTTATTAGTTATTGTATGAACATTATTTTTATTATTATTTCAAATTGTTATGATCATATGCTAAACGGGCGGATGGCAGTGGTACGCCATCATACAGGTTTTTCAGTTTGGGTACCAATGCTGTCTAACCAATGAATAGTCATGTATGTTGTTTCCAAATAAATTTCATTTCATTTCATAATGAATATAAATATTATTTTAGCCAATTTAGTATTATTTTTTTATTTATTAACTTATTTAAGGAAAACCAGTGTCACCACTAAAATATTTCTTTTATATTGAGTAAATTTTTAGAGCACGATAATAGCGCGGCTCCTTGCCAACAAACAAGGAGCGCGTGTTGCGCTTTGCGAGCGTAAAAATATAGCGGGGGGCACGCGGTCGGCGCGGGGAAATTATCCCACTCCGCCTGAATCCTCAAGGTCGTTGGCGAATACCACAGCCTTAACATCAAGGTTAACATCAAGAGGGTAATATGTGTGTTCCATCAGCACAAAGAAAAGAAAAATAGGAATACTAGAATCGGAACCGGATAAAATAGACTAATGTTATAACTGAGATTAGTATGAAAGACTGGCTACTGAGAAGGCTGATAAAGAAAAGTGAAGAAAAATATATGTATACATACATATTGATAAGTTGTAATGTAAGTGAGTTATAATGTTATGATAAACTACTTTGGTATAAAGTTGCATGACGCAAATCGTAGGTTAAAATAGTTTTACATATAACTTACCGTTTTGGTGCACCGCCACAGGTTGGATTGGCCCGTTCGTTGGTTCAACCACAGGGGGGACAACTAATGGAGTGAAAATACGCTATTGTTTATACTTCTAACTACACAAAAATGTACAAGTTTTAACTCTTTTTAATTGTTATTATGTATCACAAAAATCAATGTTCTGACTGACTAACAACACATGACACAACCACAGGTCTTTGGAAGATGTGTTCTTTGCAGCACTATTACACTAAGAACGGAATTGCAACACTTCGCATCCCACATCCTAAAGAACAAATGAGGTTAAAGTTTTTTAAATATAAGTGACTACTATAAGTACTCCGAATAAATAAACTCATAGTGAACTACTACCAAGTTACTAGTACCATCAAGTTGATAATAAAATTTACTTTAAATTAAATCTTTGGAAAAATTATTAATTTCAGCTCATAGAAGTTACTTAAACTTTTTCGATTGTACAACTCTACAAACAATATAATCTAATTTAGAACAAACACCCGATTCAAAATAATCAATATTATCTAATTCAAAGGGAATAAAATAATTTAGTTTCAAGTAAATGAAATAATGTAACCTGGCCTTGCTTCTCGCGGAGGTAAAACAAGAGGCATTTCCAGATTAGCCTGGGCTCGATGCGGCGCCCGCCTGCTGTAGCCAGTCTGGTTTTTGAATGACAACACAGAGTTCCGTAGAAACCTGTAAAATTGTTTAAATCAAATAAATAAAATCCAACAGTAAGTATAAAATAAGTTCGTTTTAAGCTAGTGACCAGTTAAACAGTTACTACCTAGGCACAGGGTATCAGAGGGCCAAGGTACATCCGTAATTTATAGTATCGTATTGTATGTTACACAAGTACGATATACCAGGAGTAATACCCATTACTACCACACTATAAACTGATTAACTGATATAAACCGATGACGCGCTGCGGGCGAATGCCTACGACGCAGGAGGTTGCGGGTACGATTCCCGCCTTGGGATAAATGTTTGTACGATCTGCAAATATTTATTCCGAGTGTTCTATATATTTTCTAAATACATATAATAAAAAATATCTATGTATGAAATGGTATTAAGTATATCAGTCATCACTAGATTGTAGAGCTATGGGTACTAACCCATAACTCAAGCTCTGCTTAGCTTGGGGCTAGATGATGCTGCGTGGATTGTCCAGCATTATTGTTATATTACTTTAAAATAGTACCTATTCCTTACCTGTTAGGAATTAAAGTCGTCGGCGCAATTTCTTTCTCGCGGCAGTCAGGACACTCATGATCTTCCGAATCCAGTAAAGCTCCCCTGATACCTGTACAAAGAATCCAACATTATGATAGCTATATTATAATATAGGATTATTAATTATCAGCTACACATAACTTTCTTATAACCTGATATGATAGACCCCACACAATGACCATTCTTGATAAATGATAACAATAATGGTAATCACACATGGCCTTATTTGCCGAAAGCTCATTGGAACATGATTTAAGTTTCACCATCATCATCGTCAGTCGTCGCGATCTTAGCAACGTCTTCGGTCCATCGGATGGAAAGACGTCCTACGCATCGTATTCCGGTTCCGATTTAAGCTTGCCTATCCCATCCTTACAGCCTTATTCAGAGGAAAGACATCAATACACAACAATACATCATGATGATGCAACATCAGAGTACTATTCTGCTGATCAGGACGGGTACAGATCGGCGACGGCGGCACAAATAACTTGAAAATGCATTAAGAAAATATAAGTAAGTGTTGATTCGTAAATAATTAGTACTTACATTCATCGCAAAAGGAATTGCCGCAGCAAGGTATCATGACGGCGTCGGTGAGCAGATCGCGACACAGGCTGCAGATCAGCTCGTCAGGGACTGCCGTCTCGGGCGCGGCGGGCGCGTTACTTGGCATATCGCCGCCGCCAGCATTCTCAGATGCCAAGTACGCCTCACTGGAATATTCAAGTATAAACTGTGTCATCTAAAGGGCACACAAGTTAACCCGCGTAGTAGACAATTAGCATACAAAATCAGTCCTACCGGTCAACAACAGGAACAGCAAAAGAACCAGTAGGGGTCATCATGGCGCCAGGTGCTTTAGGACCTTCAACTGGCACCATAAAACTCCGAGGAATACCTGTGCTTCTCCTTATTTCTACAGGCTCACCCTGAAAAATTTTATTTTAGTAAGGGTACATTGACATTGTATGCTACTAGTAACAGTACTGTTAAATAAATAAACTTGGAAGAATTTTCCAAGATGGGAGGTTAGATAGAGGGGTTCCAAATAAGTGTAGGAGACCCTCGGACCAAGGAATGAATTTTCTGCAGAGACATGTATTTTTTTTCATTTACCATAAAAATTTCCTTACATATTGAAAATATTAGCCAAAGACTTTTAGCACAACAAAAAAAGTTTCAGTAATTAAGTCTTACCGAATTAGCGAGTGGACAGTCTTTGATCCAATGTCCACGAGTTTGGCATTTGTAGCAAGTGTAATTGGGCGGAACAATACCTCTCTGGTTTTGCCCCCTAATTTTTTGGTAGCTGAAAAGTTAATATTTTTATAACTATTTTTTTTCATATCAACTTATGACAGTCCCTTTGTTTGAGAAATCTACTCAATTAGTTATAGCAGCTTGCTGTGCTCCTGTTTGAATGGTGTGGATGCCGGTGAAATTACAGGCTTGCAAAGCAGTGCAGTGTAAGGTGTCTTAGTTACAAACCTTATCTGCAAGGCAATGCTTTGTTATAGGTACTTAACATCTGGTAGAGCATCTGCTTTTTCCATCAGCAAGTGTTATAAAAAAAACATAAAAAAGCTATGCTCAATTCACTGTGAGTCCTAAAGTTCATCAAGCATAGATTATAAAAGTAGTTAGTATCAACATCTCATATTTTAGTCAAGCTAGCCTATGCCTCACTTATTGAAAAGGCACCACAACAGTGGTTCTAAGGTATATTATTCATTATATATTAGTTATATTAGTCATTCGTAAAAAAATAAAAAAACATTCCTAGATTCATCTATTTTATAAGGTGTTTTAAAGTAACGCCTCCCATTGACTTAATATTGATTTTGAGATACAGAGGCCTATGAGAGGGATTGGGCCTCAAACTATGGGTGGTCATCGTAATGATGTTTACAATAAAGTGTTATAGATTGAAGACTATTGATTTTCTAGGGCCTGCAGATTTATCAAACTTGAACAGACTCCTATAACTCCTAACTATCAATCAGTTTTGATTGCATGACAAATATTGTAAATGTTCATTTAAATCTTCTTAATGATTAACAAACAAGATCATGTTAGTAGAATGATCTTCATCTACGTAACATAATTACAAGTAAGGATATAATTAAATAATCTGGCTATTACATGATACCCTTTTGATAATAATTAATTAAAATTTGATATTTTATGTAGGCTTGAGAAATACACTACTGCAGGTTAAGGTACAGATTAAATTTGATCTTTTTAAAGGTTAGCCAGCGTCTTACTTGCTAGGATCGTAGTCAAAGGTAGATTGTGATATCATAGCATTTATTTTATCCTGTTCGCTACCTTCCATGCGAGACAGATCAGCCAATCCTTTATTGGGAGCAACATCTTTATGTAGGGCTGATGATGAATTGTTAGAGCAGTCCCAATGTTTCTTTGGTTGCTGGGATAGAGGAACTCTAGCAACAAGCAGTGATGTATTCTTAGGGATCAATGTGTGGTCATCAACATACACTGCAGACAAAAATACATGTAGGTAAGTACACTAATATTAAATTAGTTAAAATTTTCAATTCTAATATTATAATTACTCATACCTTCTTTTGTCTGTGCATTTGTGATCTCAAGATCAAAATCTGAAGTCTTTCCGATACGTTTCTGCTGAGATATTGCCGCTTTCAAATCCCCTACGGAAATGTGGAGACCATCAAAAGTTACAGTGTCATAATCCAATGCACTTTTGAATTTATAATGCACAGACATCTCAGTATACGCGTATAATCATAATATGCTTTATGTGGTTGAAAGCCTGCTCCCAAATCACAGTAAAAGTAAAAAAGCTAGTTTCAAACAGCACAGCACAGCTTTCGAGTGTGTCCGCCGCTTGCTCGTTGCTCGAACGGTGTCATCTATTTTTATTCACATCAGTCTTTTCGTAGGGAATTACTCGCATGAATATCAATATTTGCTTGTTTCTACGAATCAAGTTAAACTTCGTAAAAACATTAATACCGTACTACACAGTAATAAGTAAAACGCGGATACGATGCACCACCTCATGCACGCACCGCCATATTTTAAGTATTTTATTCATTCATTCATTAGTTCGTTCATTGGCGCTTTACACCACTCACAAAACAACGCTGAAATTATAGTGGCGGTCTATGGCAGCCCGTACACGCTCAATCTCGATCGCGATTCGCGATCAAGATCAATGATCACGATCCAGTCGCAGTAGATAATCTACTTCGTACACGATCAATCTAGATCGCGATCGGCTGCCTATGCGGTAAAAATTTGATTGTAGAACAATCGGCATTGTTAAGGTTAAACAAGTCGGTACGTTGTCCATACAAACGCTGTAAGTGTTTAATGTCTACTATTTATTAACGTGCGTCCAAAGTTAAGTTTGATACTGAATTATCTTGCCGTTATCTAGGTACGTTACCCTATATTCTACAGTAAAATTAGATTACCTTGAAAGTTACAAGCGTCGAAAGATTTAGTACTAAATCTTGTAACGCTTGTAACTTTCAAGGTAATCTGATTTTACTGTAGAATATAGGGTAACGTACCTAGATAACGGCAAGATAATTCAGTATCAAACTTAACTTTGGACGCACGTTAATAAATAGTAGACATTAAACACTTACAGCGTTTGTATGGACAACGTACCGACTTGTTTAACCTTAAGTCGGCTATGAAAGTCATCGTCGGCAGTCTGTGGTGATAAAGATGCTCTATGGTCGCCTGCCCCCCTATTTGTCCTAGCTCTCTAGTAAGGGTATAAAAAAAAACTATGGACGTCACATATGTATATCCGGAAGTATAAAGTCAATAACAGTCCACTTTAAAATTATTAGTTTTGAATTGTGAGAAACCAAAGCAAACTAATAAATATTTAATATTTATATTAATTTAAATTTTTATGTATAAGTTTTTTTTTAAGATAAAATACATTTCATTTGTCATTTTAGAAATAGTTCGTTTGAAACATATTTGGCAATTTGCCATGAACTTCCGGTGTGGGACAGACACACGCGGAGCTAACGAGAAAAGAACGCGAATATTAAAAAAGTTACTGGGACAAGGAAGAATATTAGTTTAGATTTACACTGTCTGTCTTAATAATGTCCAATAACGGTGCTCCAGACTCCTGGGAGGGTCAAGCCGAGGTCAAAGGTGCAAAAGATTCCAATGATATGTCTTCAAAATTTTCCACGTTGAATGTAGAGGCAATGGAGTTCGTGCCTTCTTTTTCTAAGTCTTCTCCAACTGATGACAGTTCGGAATCTCCTACCACAACTACACCACAAAAATCTGAAAGTGGATCCATGAATTCAGCTGAAAGTCCTGTCTTGAACGGTAAGTCAAGTGCCTGTCATTTTGTCAGTAACAAAGTTCTAAAGTTTTGTCGCATTTATCCTGAACTCTAAAGTATCTTTATTAAAACTAGCTACCAACAGTACTTGAATTAAAAATGGTTAATAACTCATAACCAATACACAAGTCGACTACAAAAAGTGCTATGATGATTTTTTTTTTTGAATCCAGTTCAAACGGGTTATGTCTCGACACGCGGCGTGCGACTATGCGAACTCGATATTCGTGCTAGAAAACTTTCTCCGGTTCATTTATTTAACGTAAAAAACCTGTAAAAGTTCCTAGATTAACCTTTAAAATGGCAAAAGGTCAGTATTTATTTAGCAATTGTTGTCAAATTAGCAATTCACCCTCACAACATCGTTGTCGATTAGTCATTGCTCACTTTCTCTTGAAAACCATATGATTTGTTAAAGCTGCCTTAGGTCAAATGGTGCTCCAGGCAGGAGAACACTATTTGTGTTGTACTTTTGTATGCAAATCTTAGATCAGACCAATCAGATAGCAGTTCTATCTTCACCAATTTGTTTTCTAATCATGTGCAAGAATACAATGTATTGAGAAGACTAAAGCTTCAACATATTTTCAATCCTGAAGCCTTTTGTTTTGAAACATTTTATTCTAAAACTGCTCCAGACAACAAAGAACTAGTATCTGAGCTGAGATAGAACTCTATGACTAGATTGAAAAGTGTAAAGTCATTACAAAGGGTGTCATTATGAAGGTCTTGTTCAAGTTACCTTGAAAGTGTCTCAAGTCTGAATGAGCACAAGTTGAGGGAAAAAATAAAAAGAAAACAAACATATTTACTAAAAAGATTGCACTAACTTAACCACTTATTTAACATAGGTATTCACTTGCATGATTTACTGTCAAGAGTTTGATATTGGGTTAAGATAACTTTGGAATGGTGTTTTTGTTTGAAAATAAGAAGTAGCAAATGAAATTGTGTGGCATCTACTCCACAATTCAACATTGTTTTGTGTTAATCTTATCTATAAAATTACAAAATGGGGAGTTTGGTAGGCAAACATGTTGACAGATAGCAGTATTTTCATAAAAACAAGAAAGTGCAACAAAAGCAATCTATTCAATAAATTAATCTTACTTAGATTTCTTCCACTAATAAGTTAACTGTGTATTGGTCTTGAAAATTCAGGAAAATCATACAATTTCATGAGATAAGTGACAGGCATGTGGCCTGCCTTCATACTTCTGACGGACATTTTCATCTGACTTTCTTGGTATTTCAGTTCTCAGAGCAATAATAAGCAAGCTATTAAGCCTTAGCTAGCATACCAATGATCACTAACTGGATGTCATTTTCATGGTAACCTTTGATGGAAATAGCATCCCCGATCATGTAACTATACTAACAAAGCACAATGTTCAGCCTAATGCTCACAGTGCATATATCTAGCTGAGGTATTTCATTGGCTAACTTGCATGAATGCCTATAACGCTTCAAGTAAATTTGTTGCTCTAACTGCTACCCTGACATTGTATTGGAATGAGATCTACATTTATATTGTTTTTGTTATATTTTCATCTGCGATTAGTCTTTAGACTGAGCAGGTTTGGTGTATGTAGATCTACATCTATTTCTATACAATTTGCTTATCATGGATTTGGCTAGCATACTATTCTTGGCATTGCTAGCATCCTAAGGTTTTTATTTTCTTGCTCTTTTCAGGCTGTGGTGATGGTGGTGGCGGGAGCAGCGATGGCAGGGCCGCATCTGCATCGCCTCGGGTGGAGGAGCCGCCTCCCATCCCTCCAGCCGCTGAAGTGTCTGCCCCTACCTCTCTCCCAGACTCCAATGACGCCTCTCCCACTGCTGACAGCTGGGACGGCGAAGCGGACGACGCTCTACTCACACCTGAAGACAATACTGAACTGGAAGATGAAGAAGCAGATACGGTGGTTTGTTATTCAAATAAAATCCTGTTTTAATGTAAATGACATCTGCCCCAGTCCTCCATCATGTCTTCATTGCAAACTAGTCATCTGCTAGTGGCTGCAATACTAAAATGGAAGATCCACAGCACACAGCTGAGGTAGAATACTTGTAGAAACAAATACTTGTATTTTAAATTGGTTTTGTTTTGTTTAAGTTTTCAGTTGATCTTATGCTTGCCTAGTCATAGCAACCAAAGGTAAGAGCAACAGCAACAGCATTTCTAATCATGATCACATTAGTATATCACAACAATAGTTTCTTTGTTAGTATATTTTTTATGCAAAGTGCATAGTTCATTGTTTTATCTTGGCCATGATTTTAGATCAATAACCAACCCACCACACCTACATTCAATGGTATGGTATTTCCTATGACAGTTCTCTGTTGAATATTTAGTTATTTTTGTTTCTTCCTTAGGAGGATGGCGAAATTAAAAAAATTCCCAAAAAAAAACCACCACGGGTTGAGGATACACGAAGCAAAAAAGAACATGTAAATGTTGTATTCATTGGTCATGTTGGTAAGTGAAAAGATTTTTTTTACTAAATCATGATCATGTTTTTAGGTTTGCGTTTTGTGATCAAATAACAGTGAAATTTTATTTTAGATGCCGGTAAATCTACGATTGGTGGACAAATTATGTCGCTAACTGGTATGGTTGACAAAAGAACATTGGAAAAATACGAAAGAGAAGCAAGAGAAAAATCGAGAGAGTCTTGGTACTTGTCGTGGGCTCTCGACACTAACCAAGAAGGTAAAACTATAAATATAAAAACTAACGTAAATCACGGACAGAGATCGGATCCACGATCTTCGCGTTTAGCTATCCCGTATGTTATTACAAAAGGACACTAACGCAAGTGCACTTCACTATTGAAGTTTCCTGCAGTGCTACTGTTCTAAGTCAAAATAAAATACCTGTATTTTATGGTGTCTATTTAATTTTCAGAACGAGACAAAGGCAAAACTGTAGAAGTAGGAAGAGCATATTTTGAGACTGAGAAAAAGCATTTTACAATTCTCGACGCCCCAGGGCACAAGAGCTTTGTACCGAACATGATTGGTGGCGCTGCGCAGGCCGACCTAGCAGTTCTGGTGAGTAAAATATTTGGCGGTATTTGGTGCAAATAATGCCAATTAACGCCTTTTTGTCATCCTAATAGATAATTCTAAATTGTTTACTATGCAAAAGAGCAGGTTGTTCCCAACTAATACAGTGCTCTTTTAACATGTTAACAGGTTATATCCGCGCGTAAAGGTGAATTCGAAACCGGTTTTGACAGAGGGGGGCAGACTAGAGAGCATGCTATGTTGGCGAAAACTGCTGGGGTCAAGCATTTAGTGGCATTAGTGAATAAAATGGATGACCCTACGGTTAACTGGGATGAGAAAAGGTGACAATTCTGTTTGTTTATTCCTTTTTTCTAATTATGTCATATAACATAAGCCTCTTTGTTAACATAGTAACTCTTCCCGTAGATAAGTAGCTTTGCTGTCGGTATTCCAGCTTTAAGAGTATGTCAGGGTATAGCGCTTTTTAAGTGTCCTTAGTAGTCAAGGCCTGTAAGGTGCATAATGTTATTGCAATGGTAATAGATACAAGTTACGGCAATCTAGTCAGATGGCTAGTTATATTTTGAAGCCTAATTTTAAATTTATCTTGTTGTGTGGCATAAATTTTACCATTGGAATACTTGATTTACTATAGCCAAATAGCCCCATGTGTTTAATTTTCTAGATTGTAATTACTAAATAACACGCCCGGTCGTCTATACCACGACTCACTTCGTATTAACTGTACGAGAGCATCGGGGACATTATGACCTCAATGCCGACGCAGCTCAGTGCTAAGCAATCTGCAGTCTCCAGTGTCTTAGGCTGTGCCTTGTCTATTATATCAGTTACAAGTCAAGACTTAGATTATTATAGTGCAATTTAGGTTTAATTTTTTTTAATATCAAATTACAGATATAATGAATGCCGCGATAAAATCCTGCCTTATCTTAAGAAGCTGGGCTTCAATCCAGCAAAGGACTTATCTTTCTTACCTGTATCTGGTCAAACTGGACAAGGATTATTGGAAAAAGTAAGAAGTTGTCAATCATTTTATAAATTGTGTTTAAAATATGCTGTGAAGTAGGGACTGCAGTCCATTAAATATAACCTGCATACTTACTACTTACCATGATTACCTACATATAGAACACAATCTGCTGAATATCGTCATTGAATTAGCAAATGTCTATTCTAAAAAAATCTAGAATACTACACAAATAATATTAACACATTCTCTCACTGTAGTTTTTTTTGTGACTAGATTTATTTTTATGGTAGACCAAGCATCGGTTGTTTTTTTACTTCCAATTTGTCATAAACTTTTTCAGGTATCTGAAGAAATTTGCTCATGGTACAGAGGACCTTCCTTTATACAGCTGATTGATGAGCTACCGTCCCTCAACAGAAAGATGGATGGTCCATTCATAATGCCAGTGGTAGACAAATACAAGGATATGGGCACTGTGGTTATGGGGAAAGTAGAGGCGGGGACTACACGCAAAACAAGCACTCTTCTACTCATGCCTAATAGGGTAAGAATCTATGCAATGGATGTAGGAAGATAAAAACCTAGTGACTTTCCAGTTTAAACAGGGAAAATGTATGCTGAGCTGTAGATGCCATCTGGCAGATATTTCCAGTGTTGCCTTTTGGTCCTTTCTAAATAATTGTCTAGGCCAATTCACTAATGATTTCACTCTGGTATCCATCCTCTATCCCTGCATTCAGGCTATTACTATTAAAGCTAGAATCATGTAACTTGAATAGTTATAGCTTTCTAGTATCTTCAGATTTTTAACCGTGTTGTTTATTCTCATATGTTGCTTATAGGTAACTGTTACTGTAGACCAACTATGGTCCGATGACATTGAAGTCACCTCCATTGGACCAGGTGAAAATGTGAAAGTTAAAGTGAAAGGGATTGAAGAGGAAGATGTTTCCCCTGGCTTCGTTTTGTGCGACAGCATCAACCCCATTACTACTGGAAGAGTAAGTAAAGTATAAAAATCTTCATTTTGAATGTGTTTGTAGTAAGAGTGACTTTTGTAGTGAATATATTGCGAAGAAGCCGAAGTATGGACTTAAAAATTGCAACGCCTGCAGAGTGACACCGACGGGGCGCCTAAAAATCATTTGTATAACATGAAAGATAGGCTCTGCATGGCTCTGATAACAACTCTGAACGCAAACGTCGAGCTCGAGGGACAAGGCGAACGCGTCGCGTTCTCGACAGTGGCAACTCTAGCTAGCGACGTTTTTTAGTTTCTTTCTAATTTTATGAAATAGCGTGGTTTAATAGAAGAGAGTAGAAAACATTTATTTGACTCGTAAACAACACAGGTACAGCAAAACAGATGGTGTGGAAATACAACAAGAATAAAAGAGATACACCTTATTTTACGATCTCTATCTCTATTCACGATACACTGAGCTGTGGAGATCCCTTTTATAAATCAAATGATAATATTTCAGAAATGTACAGCTGTATCTAACAGTTATTTAGGTGACAGTCCTCCCTTTTAAATGATGCGTTCACGAAGCAGTCATAGACATCTTCTCATTGACGCACATTATTGCATGAAACGTAGTAGTTATATTTTCGGCAAATTTCATATAATTATGCGATGTATCAAATGTTTGTGCGTTTCTGGCTGCTTTTGGACATATCTTGAGTGCCCGTAATTCAGAAGATGTGCATAAGAACTACAACAGAGAAGCATTTTTTTTTTGTTATATGCATGAATCCTTATGACAACTCATGAGGTGTGTTTTTTTCAGGTATTTGATGCTCAAGTGGTGATTTTGGAACACAAATCTATCATTTGCGCAGGCTACTCTGCCGTCATGCACATACATTGCGCTGCTGAAGAAATCACAGTCCGGGTACGTCATAGTGTTAGTTCTATTTACTTATGTGGAGATGCATTATAACTATAAACAGGACAGTTTTTATTTTCATTGTTAATCTGAAAATGTACTTAATTAACGCAACCTTCCTTCGCGTGTAACTTGGTTAGATGCAATTTTTAGCTATTACCATGACCTATAAGTAACCATTGCCTCACAAGTAATGTTCATAGGAACATGCCCTACTTTGCACTGCTCTGCGTCCATCAATCTGAGGTATACAGGTGTTAAGCCTCATGTACCTCTAATTTCATTCTATATAACGGATTACCCACTACAAACGCCTCATAAAGATAAACCACATAAAGATGGTAAGAATTAATTCAAAATTTAAATGTGATGAATGAATGATAAACAATTCAATTATTTATGCAGGCACTCATCTGTCTGGTGGACAAGAAAACCGGCGACAAGTCAAAAACTAGACCACGATTCGTGAAACAGGACCAAGTTGCCATCATGAGGATAGAGTGCGCAGGAATTATTTGCCTAACGCCATTCAAAAGCTTTGCTCAGATGGGCAGATTCACGTTAAGAGATGAAAGTGAGTATTTTATTTTAGACAAGCTGTTGATGATAAGTACCGTGAACCATGAAGTAAGTCGTAAATGTATTTCATGATATTCATACCAAAAGTTTCCACGGCCGTCCTCAAAATACGAAGATGCGTTAGTCCGCCGTACCGTCATGGGCTCGTGTCGTATTCAACACAACTCGTGGTTGGTTTTCTTTAATTTTTATTATATGAGTAGCCCATGAGTTTTCTCTCTGTATCTACGCCTTTTTCGCTATTCTCAATTGCTGTCTAACTATTGCACTACCTATCTACACTACAAAATCGTTAGGTCCCTTTGACCACAAAGTGTTAGAATGCAACAAGGAATCATCCTTCTTTCATCCTAAACTAACGCCATTAAGAACATTATACTAAATTATTTCTATTTATTTGTTACAGATAAAACCATTGCAATTGGAAAAGTCCTAAAAGTGATTGAGTAAATTGGCACTACGATTGTAAATTAGTTAGGTTAGGCCTTTTCCATTATCGACAGAGAACGCGTGTAATCCTGGATTTTAGGATGTGTATCCTGTGAGAGCTCAGGTGTACTGCTTTATCGTGATGTCATTTCCACTTAAACTTTATTTTCATTTCATGTTATCTAATAGAAAGCTAGGCCTCATATCCTTACACAATAAATCATATTATCAAATAAACGACTTGCATAAGCGTTAACTATTTAGAAATCTATACGATACTCATTTCTGGATTTATTTTGTTGACTAGAAACTTACATTTATATTGTATGGAAGTAATTGCCATATTAAGTCATGTTATTAAAGGTACTGATACCTAGGTGGTTGTTGATAAGAGAGTATCGCGTAGAATTCTAATAAAAGCGCCCTAACGTATTTTTTCACATAATTGTAAATTCAGTTGCGCAAAATTTTAAAGTGTTGTGGTTTTGATGGACGATGCTCTCATTAACGTTAGTGTGGTCATACATTTAGTGCTAGTAAAGTATAGGAAAGCGTTGTTTTGTTTGTTTTCAAATGAACTTACTACTAGCCTATACGGTACAAGGTGGTCATGTAACAGATATTTATTTTAGGAAATATAATATTTTCACATTATTATTATATAATATTATTTATAACTGTTTCTATATATAAAGACGGAAGTTAAAGGTTAGTGTTGAGCGACACATTTACCGGTTATTCAACAACACTAGGGTTCTATTCTCGGTTCCAATATCCTACAAGCGTCCGTTGGTAGTTCTTCGGGTCGTTGCCTGCCAAAAACGCCTGTCATAACCTGTCACTATAGCATTTTACTTTTTTGTATTCGCCAATGAGATGAAGGCTTACCTGACAAGTAACGATTCTTAGAGATAATAACAGATGTTCGTAAGTTATTGAAACAACGTCAGAATACTTCAGAATATCAATTTTCAACTATTGATTGATGTCATCAACAGATGACATAACATGGATAGACGTACATTTTTGTAATTTGATTGAAGGCTCTTTATGAATGTCAAACAATAGTTTCCATCTTACTTTATTTGTAGCTTTGGTAGATGTTGATGAACGCTAACCTTTGTAATTACCTAGATAATATATTGCATCCATGTAACTATCAAAATTCTGCTGTAACATAATTTTATTCAACAATTATGTAGTTGGTCACATGTTTAAATGTTAATTGTTTACTTATTAGTTAAATTTGTCTGCAATATTTTAACGAATTATGTTAATGCATAGATATTAACTTATTGCTTTTGTGACCAAATACCCAAGCAACTATGTTTTTCTTTCAATATAATGTTATTTTGTACAATAAAGAAGTGTATCTTTTGAGGGGCCTTGCAGTCCACAATCGCCGAACACCAATTAATTCATACCTAGATATAATGAGAGTACTTATTCTATGAGAGTTATGTAAAAGTGGTTCATAACAAGAAAGTTGATTTCAAGCAGCGGCTTAGTTTGGTATATTGTATATTATGAATTTATAAATTTTCAGCTTTTTTGAAATATAATCGAGTTTACATAGTTTGGCTTTGGTATACTTTTTTCTTTCGTAGGCTTTCTGCTAGTAATCGCTCTGTGCTTTTTGTATCATAAAACAAAATAAGCTACTTTCGAGCTTATTTTATTTGAACCAAGAAGCTCAATGTAACTACTTAAGTTTCTGGGCAGCACTTGGACCAAACTGCATTCAAACAATAGCAATGTTTTTAGCAGTGCTCATCTGCACATAAGGAAATCACAAAGATTTTATATTATCTCAAGAATTATTGCCTCTAATGGGATTTGAACCCCCCCTCCCCTTGATACGGGGATGCGCTAACCTAAACTGCGCTATCTTAGAGCCCATCGAATCCGATGAATTATTTAATCGGGTACGATAGCGCGTTGGCCTGCGCATCCCTGTATAAAATCAGACTTATAGAATAAGAGAATATCTTTCAAGTGCTGCAATAAGTGCTCCTTCTGAGATGTGCTCAAAAAAAAATTTTGTGAACGGAATGCGAGCCCTCTCGCGAGCGGATACCTAATACGCTAGATGTGTGTCCACTTACGGGCACTAGCGGCTGCTGCAACGGGTAGAGCAAAATAGAGAAAACTGCATCCAGCATGAGCAAAGTAAGTAGGTACTTGTACCTTTCTATTATCTACATAGAAGATTCCTACTGCTAGACTCAACTTCATAGTCCTCTTGGGTCAGGAAGACTATAAGGAAGGAAATATAAACCTTTTTCTGACTGGAACACTCCACACTGTAGTCCTACTGGCTGAGTTAGAACTTCCCCTCAGACTGATCTACAACTATATTGGTAGGTAAGGTACCTACTACACTGTCACTTCGCTTCGTCTATGAGTGTTTATGTAGGTAGGTAATGTAATATAAATAAATATTGGCAGATATCTCTTACAAAATGCCAGAGATGGCTAGAACTCTAAACTACGCAAAGCTTGTATTATGAGAACCAGACAAATCAGAGTAGGTACCTATGCAGGTTTTTTGTAAAATTTGAAGATATTCAAACTGATCCTGCCATTTTGACATGATTAATGAAAATAATGTATAGGGAAATTAAGAGGATAAAAACTTTCTTTTAAAACTACTTATCAGGCAAAATGTGCAGGATTAAGTTACAGCTCAATCTTTATACAGAACGATAAAAATAGATCCATTTTTAGCAGCGAAAAATATTGTTGAAACTCACACTAGCCTGTTCCAAAATATATATTTACAATTTGTGAATTCCATTACTGGAATGCTATTTCAGTTTGTGAGACATACTTTTTTAACTAAGAGAATAAGCTACATTATTGTTTTTATAATAGGAAGGTACCTATGTTTGCAGATATAAAATATAATAGTACATTACATTATGTACAACTTTGAAAATAATTAAATTTCATGATTAGCACTTACAAATTACCTTAACAATTTTGATCATTGCTAGACAGTACCTACATTCTACTATTTCATTGAACATTCATATCAGTTTATTCAGTCTCAATATCTTAATTAAGTACCTAAGTATGTATAGTAGCTAAAATTTGGCAGTAAAAGATATTAATCCTGTAGATTGATGTTATTTTTTGTTATATTTTGATTCATTTGATCATTCTCATACTCAACAAAATCATCAAACAGACTGGGCCAAGCTTCTGTATCATCATAGCTACTGAGATCATCACCAACAAATTCACAAAAATTTAAAAACATATACCATGTGTCTTTAGGAATGCCTCTAATATGGGGATTTTTGTCTAAATACACAAGCCATCTATCTAAAATAGGAGGCTCACTATTAGTGAACACTAAGCGCCATAACAAGATGGCTATATCTGTTGGTAAAATTCTTTGCCCAGTGCTAACATCCAGGCCAAATTTAAAAGTAAACCTGTACAAATCTTTAAAGTGCTCACTGTCTCTATTTAAATCACCAATCATTTCATTGAGCTTTACTTGAATACTTTTGATTGAATCTGTTTTCATGTCTTTCAGTCCTTGAACAAACTCAGTTTTTGTAAACCGACACATTTGACTAGCATTTAATTTCCATGCAAGAACTAAAACTTTAAAATCGTCAGGGTCTAACTGCAGGTCATTACAAAGATTCTCAATGCCTTCTGCTAGTATAGCTTCTTCTAGTGAATCTTTGTATTGGTCAAATAACAAGTTAATTTTTGTTTCTGATACTCGCGGTTCACTTGATCCCAAGGATGACATTGTTCTCGGAATAGATGGCAGCTTCTGATAAAACAGTTTCGGTGTCTTCTCGGTAACAACAATAGATTTGGGTGTATAAACTTCTTCCTGGCACTGTTCCCCTAACGAAGTCATTGTATTAGAATTTTGTAATGAGGTACTTCTGAAACTGTTCAAGTTATTCTCATTGTTATGAAGTAAAGGTACTTCTTGAGGATACACTGACACAGTTGCAGCAATGTCTGTCAGCTCTGAAAAACAATAAATTACAACTTAAGGGAACTGGTAAATATACATAAAATAATAAAATTGTCAACTATGTTTGAAAAATATTGGACATTTCATTTTGTACCATCAAACTTACCATCTTTATTTCTGTGAGGAGATGTTGTGACATCACCATTTGATTGATCTCTAAAACAACTCATACAATGGCCCATTGGATAAATCCTCTTCTATTGGTGATAACTTCAAATACATAGATTTCAGTGCAAGAGGTATGTTGGTTTAATATTTTTTTATCAATAATGCACATAATGATGCAAAACAGTCTGTTTATACTTTTTCTTGGAGTATTTGTGATGAAACTCTGAAAAAACCACACAGTTCATTTCAAACAGTTCACACAATATGGATACATTTTGGGAGTGTGGAAAATATCTGGATGCAAACCGACTTGAGTGGCATAGGCCCAGAAGTCGGTATGTTATATAAATAAATAGATTACGAGCTGCATAGGATGATGATGATAGTGCCCATTATTACCGTACCTTAGTTTACTTGCTTGCTCACATCTGTGAAAATACTATTGTTATGAAATAAGTTTATTATGTTGCAGAGAGCTAAAGTTTCGCATTTCAGACGTACAGTCTAAAACATCGCTAAACCTTATAGATTTTTTATTTCAAAACCATCATCGCTTTTTAATTAAAAATGAAAACTATTTGATACACACAGAGTTCTTCTTCTTTAAACTGAACCGATTTAAAGTATTCAAGTATTGTATGAACTGAACTGAAACTGATACTACAGAGTGCACTGATTGATACTGAAGGATGATTACATTGAGCTACAACCTATAAACTATCTGAATTGACTAAATTGTATTACTACTTAAAGAGATCTGAGGGGATATCTACCGTGCTTAGGGAGAAAAATCGTAATACTATTAATTTTTTTAAATTGTTTTTATTTTCTGTATCGCTTCTGTAGATCAAGTTTCTACAATTGTACAAATGTCAAAATCTTTTTCTTTCAATGTCAATGACGGTTAGTCAAGTAAGTCTGGGTCCTAGACATTTCGGCTGCGTTTTCCTGCCTCCTGCAATTTTCCACAGCTGTCATTTTCCAAAGCTGTGTATTCCGTGGTTGTACATTAACCGGACCACAGAGTACTTTTTTAAACCGGACTCAAATGGTCGTGCACTAATGGCTCCCAAAAATTTGAAATAACCGACCACCACACTACGATTGTTGCTCGTTTTACTTAAAAATAAATAAATCAAATTTCTTACTGTTTTTATCAGTCAAAATGAGTGTAATTGAAGATAATTGGGATTTTATTATAGATCTAAACATTATCGATAAAAAATTCTACTGTGAATTTGAGACTATAATCTATAGTTTCAAGGAACATATTCTCCAACAACTGGAAGAGAGTTTCAAAGTACAAAAGTTTGTATTCAGTGGCAAAGTATCCCAAAATCATGATGATGAACTTAAAGATCTGGTAGAAAAGAATAGAACTATACGCAATCAGATTGATTCAAAGCTGGAAGAGCTATCGCAACTGCAACTTCAGTATGATAATTATAAGAAAGGTAAGTGATCTTGCTCAAGCACAAGTTACTTCGAGTACTTATGCGGGTTCAATTCTCATCGCTTATTGATTCGCACTTGTAAGAATAACATTTGAAGGCCTTGTAATATATTTAAATAAACTTTTTATGTAAATTATAAATAAACTTCTGTGGACGCTTCACATCACACCGTAAAGCTATACCTACCTTAAACTAAGAAGAGCTTTTACTATGGTGGGAACCAAATGACTGATATATTGCTTATCCTCTACACTTGCCTAAAGACACATTTGACCGCATGCGAGTCCTCAATTTTCCTGGTAATATTTGCATAGCCACATGACTTACATGTATCTAACATACAAGCTATGTATATTGCCATTCATAGCTCAGTTGGTAGTAGCTCCTGCGCTGTAAGTTGTGGGTTTAATCGCCACTGGGGTTACCATTATAGATACATTCATGTGATGATTATAAATGTTAGTTATGTGTTTGGGTGTAATGTTGTTATGTACTTGGTATATATTAAAAAAACTAAGTATGTATAAGTATTTTATCAGTTATCTAGATTATATCAGTAATACTTATTATTTAAACTTATATAGAATACAATATGACACTTATAATTTTTTTATTTTTTGTTTTTAAAATTACCTTAGGTAGCAAGGTTATTTTTAAATGACACAATCAAAGTCAAGTCAAAGTCAAAAGGCATTTATTCAGTAATATCCGCAGGGATCATCTTGAAACGTCTTAAATCTAGGTGAATCTAAGCGCCAGTTCCTCGCGACCAAGCCTAGAAGAATCTTGAGGTACAAGGGGTGAATTTTAAATGACTGATTACCTGATTAGTTACTCTTAATTTCAAATACCTTTCAAATGTCTCCTTTACGATGTATTGACAATTTGTATCAATATTGCCCATGTTTGATGAATTATTTTATTTGCAGATCAAAAGCTTATATCACAAGAAATCAAAGAGACACATGAAGCATTTTTGATGGCAAAAAAGTATTATAAGAGATTCCTTAAAATGTATCACACTATTGAATCCAAAAATGATGACACACAAACAATATACTTGCAATTTTTCACCGAGGCCAAAAGAGAGTCTGAAAACTGTTCTGTTCGTTTATTAAGAAATATGAAGACTGGGCAATATCAGTGTAAGTTGACGACCGATGTGGCGCGGCGGGCGAAAGTCCGCCTGTGACGCAGGAGGTTGCGGGTTCGATTCCCGCCTTGGGATAAATGTTTGTACAATCTGAAAATATTTATTCCAGGTGTTCTGGGTATTTTCTATGTATAATAAAAAATATCTTTTATTTATATTTACTAGTGCTCTTAGTGAAGGGCTCATCCAGGGAAGAACTACCATGATGCACTATTTCTGCTGCAAAGCAGCTTGCTGTGTTTCGGTATTTGAAGGGTGTGGGGCCGGTGTAATTACAGGCACATGAGGCGTAACACCTGTATGCCTCAGGTTGATAGAAGCAGAGTAGTGCATTGTAGGGCACGTCTCTTACATACGTGACGTACGAGACAACATGATGGCAAACACTTAATCAGGTGGGCCATCTACTTATTCCATCTGCAAATCAAATAAAAATGTGAAAAATCACATTGGCCTCAATGCAGATTGAACTAAAGAGCAAAAGGCTGAGCTAAATAAACATTTTAGACTTTAGTTATTTTAGATTTCCTCTTATTTATACAATTTTGTTTCAGTATTTAGCACAACACCTAAACTTTCCAACTATAAGGAGTTACAAAAAAAATTGCAAGATACAAATGATGTACCAGGGGCTCTCTGTTCAATAAGACATGCTTTTATTGCAATGAAGTCAAATAAGAAGTAATAATTCAGATGTGTGATGGTAGTTTAATTATTTTTGATAAACTTCTACGATAATTTAAGAAATTGTATGTGTATTGCACAAATTAGTGTTGATATTCTGAAGAGATACATGCCAAAGAGTGAATGGCTGTTATGCTTAGCATTGCCATTCTGAGTGGTAAATATGTCTTGGGGATGCAATAACAACCACAGGGATGATCTTGAAATGTCTTAAAGCTAAGTGTATCTAAGCACCTGTTCCTCACAAACAAGCATAGCAGAATAGGCAACAAACATTGGCTTGTTTCGTACCGTTTTTTGTATGATCCTTATACAAATGAATAATAATGTAAATAATGAAGCTCCAGTGTAATGCTTTTAATTTGATCAGTTGAGTCATTATGTAAGATTGATTACACTGATCTGCAGATTGCTCGGCTGAGTTATTTCCTAGTATTTACAAATTGTACAATATATTGTATTGTGTATCCATTGATACACTTATAGCTAATAGTATGCTTTTTAAGAGTTATATTTTTGGCCAGAATATAAAGTAGGTAATAATGAAAATGCCATTTTGTGTAATTGGGTGTATAATATTAATTAAATAAAATACTTACATCATATACAAAAACCAGGTACTGTCAACAAAATAAATACATTTTTTTACAGTTAATAGGTAAACATTTGACCGCAATCTCACCTGATGTTAAGTGGTGATGCGATCGACTGTGTAGTACGCTTACCTAGAAGATATCTATTCACTCTTCTCTTGAAGACATCCAAAAACCTATAAGTAGCTGAGGTTTTGAGGTCCTTAATACTATAGAAGGTAGAAATGCTTTCTGTGCTCTTGTGGACGATCAATTATTAATTAACTGTTAATTAACTGTTAATTATTTTTATTAATACATTGCAGATTATATCAAGGCGTGTAGAAATCGGAATTGTTTCCCTTTTTAGTCCTTTTTAGTTAGTTATCAATGTTTGGTTCCTATATTCTACGTGCATATGTTTGTAGTAACCTACCTAGGATAATCTTTTAGCTCATCAAACAAATTCTCTTAGAATATAGGAATGGGCATTAACTATTATTGTCTATCACAAAATGATTAGTTAACAACGAAACTAGATTACAATGTTATAGAATTTACTACAACAGTATGACTTAAGCCAACACTGGCATTCATTAATATTATGGGAACGATATTGCCGATACGATACCGATATCGGTAACTTAATAGAAATAGAAAAAAACACTTGAATAATTTTCATATGCATAAAAGTTACCTACAGTTATTTATCAGAGATGGTTGCAAACCAAAATGTTTAATCAAAATTCGAAGAAAACATTTATTTGTATGGAATAGTCAAGAATATTATCAAGCAATCAAAGCGCTAATGAAGAAAGTTGGTTATTGGTAGATTTTTGTTACGTAAACAAAGAAAATAATCTCTTCTTTGGTTCTTCACGTAGTTCGTTTCGCGCGCTTTTCAAACTCATATCGGTTGTATATAATCGGCAATGCCGATATATCGGTATCAGAATCGTTACATCCTTAATGAATATAATATTTAACTTTAATTTTCGTAACATATTTTTGAATTGAAAACATTATTGCTTTATTTATTATGAATTACCCATTAGATCACAGAATAGAGGTACAAACATACTTATATTTTATCTATAGAAATGACTAACTTTGTATGTTGCGGCATTTCATTATAGTAGGGCACGTCAAAACAATTAATACAATTTTTAAGAATAATAAAAGAAAATGGATAACATGTCAATGTCTGTAAAATAATAAAAATACTTTTTGAGACGAGATCTAAAGGCGGACAGTCTAATTTATACAGTGTAATAAATGTTAGTCAGATTAGTTATAAAAAATAACGTTACACGCCATTAGCAGTTTAGTCATCAATAATTTTATTATATTACATTATTTCTAATAATTTTTGTATAATGGCCCCAAAGTGGTTTCCCTGTTTCAGATTTGGGTTAGGGTTTGGCTTTTTTTGTGATTTTGGTATCACGACTGTTCTCAGCGCGCCCGATAGGGACGCTTATTCATTGTGTCTCCACACAAAAACCACTCTAAACCACATAAAATCTCCGACTTGGGGTTATATAGGTAGGTAGGTACCTACTTATCATCGGGAGAGTACAACCAATTTGCTTGCTTCCTTTAAAAAAAATCTTATACAAAAATAAATAAACAAAAATTAACTTTTAAACAGTAAAACTTATTATAATAAGCCTAATTTGTGCTCATTAAATCATTTTCATTTTTAATCACAACACTATAGAGAATTTCGTATTGATAGTAGCCAGGTAACAAGTTGATCTCAGATCTTACATGAGTTGCCTAAGCTGCGCAGGCCTTCGAATTTCGTTCTGCACACCATAATCACGTGGTAATTTTCTGCTATTGGACAGCACTATGGCTACACACCGATACTGCGAAACTTTGCTAAGATTCGGAGAATAGTCTAGTCGGCTCTTAGGGCCAGAAACGCAGACCAAACTCACTACGCAAACCTTCGATCAATAATACCCCTAAATATAGGGTCAGCGCAAAAAAACCGTCTCGGTAAATAAGAGCTCACTTGAGAAGTGGGATTTTGTTTTGTCAATTAGTGACCTTATTTACTAGGTGACATGGTTGTAATTAGGGTGAACTTAAAACTTTATAATTTTCTCTCACTGCGTTAGTAAACAAATGTAGCTGTCTAAGTAGGTATATATTCACGCGGACAGCTTTAAGTTATGATTTTGTATAGACTCGTCCATCTAGGGGTATCATTGATTGAAGACGCAAACACAATAATAACCGGTTATAACTAATTTGTATAGACATACAAGACTGAACTTATATCTTTTGAGTAGTGTATTCTTTTGCGAATCTCTTTAATATACCTAAATATTGATCATAGCAAAGCAAATTGCAACTTTGTTTGCAGTGTCACATAATAATATATTATAATTGTATTGTATACATTTTTATATCGGTGGCAATTTTGTGCTCAATCAACATTTCACATACATCATGCGTAAATTAAATTAAACATTAAATGCTTGTTAAATTGGAAGATACAAGTAGAAAGTTAACATTTAAGTAGTAAGGTAATAGTATATCTAAGTATTATAAAACTTCTGTTACAAAAATAGAGATTTCTTCCAAATATATAAAATTTGTATCATTTCTTATTTAAAATGCCTCAAACAATGGCATTATAGAATCGTGAAGTAGGTAAGTACTTAACGTGGGTTTAAGTTAATTTTAATTTCCCGTTGTTGATGTCTCCATTCGTTGCAGGCGGAAGATGTTCATTACATAAAGAAGACTTTTGTGGAAGCTCAGATTTCAGTCTGTTAGAAACTTTCGATCCCGCTGGTATTAGGAGGGCGCCCAAAGCAATAAAGTGCAGTGAGTAGTAGAATTTTCTGAAAAGTATAAAGTTTGGTATTATATTATAGCGCTTACTTATTCGAATGGTAATAGGCGCTTCAGCAACTAACTTTTTGTGCTCTATTGAAACAAAATTAAAAATCCGATTCGTTTCTTGTTCATTGCATTGACATTCATGTCTTAGGACAGCAGTTATTTTTTGGCACAGTGCTGCGTTAATCTCACTGTGTTATCATTCTTGTGGCGTAAAGGTATTTTTCGATTTATTACATGACATGAATAAATTCCTAACGGCACGGTGACGCTTCACATTCCTTAATCTCGTCTCCAACGATAATCAAACAAAGGTTTATCAAAACCAAATATTTACGAAACAGTTTATTAAACGTTCATAATCATAAACTTTACAAGCTCATCACTGTGTGAAGGATTAGTCATTGTAATACTTTGCGCGCGCTAGAAGATATAATTCAAAATACAATACCACTATTAAATAATTCCATTGCCCGTGAGAACGGTTAAGTAGTAGTGCGTTTTTGCCAACACCAGGCTTAGTTACGTTTGTAACAGTGCCCTATTCTATATTTTAGCATAGGTAATATAATTCGCACCAAGTTCTAATTTGATTACGCGATTTCGAAGATATAACTGCCGGTTATAAATTCAAAAGTGTATTAAAATATTTTAACTGGTAGTTCAAATTTGAAAATCTCCGACGACGTTGGTGAAACAAGTAATGACTCACCTAAGCGATAAGCGCCCTCTAGCGGGCGTGTTTAGAACTCTGCTGTCGTGATATGTATATAGCTATATTATGATTTCTGTAAGTTATGTTTCTAATATCAGTTATAAAATACCCGCTTAACTTACAAATCTATAAAAAGACAATGACTAAACTATTGATATCTCTTACCAATTCATTTAAATAAATATTGGTGGGCAATTTGTAATTTAAATTACAGAAAATGTAATGCGGAAGAATGACGAATCATGTTTTAGTTTTTTTTTGTTTTTGTTTTAGTAGCCTACACACCTTCAACGTTAACTTCTTGTTTCATTAGTATTATAAATATAAGTAATATAGTGTATTTCAAGGCAGAATTCGAAAATATCACATAGGATAAATGTTGTACCCGCCCCCACTCCAATACAAATTAAATACAAACCCGTAGAAAGCAAGGCTCGGAGTTAGATGCAGCAAAACGAAGGGCACAGTTGCATACGTCATCGCAACACGCGTCGTCACGAAACTGAACAGGTCGTAGAAGAGTTTTTTGGGCCGACTGTTGATGAAGAACGGTCTTACAGCCGTACGGAACTGCAAAAGAAATACAAAGCTATTTTAGAGCATTGCAAAACAGCATGCTTAAACTGTCCTAATAATCTATAGGTACTAATATTATGAAGAGGTAAAATTTGTAAGGTTGTAGGGGGTAATCTCTGGATCTACTGAACCGATTTTGTAAATTATTTCACGAATAGAAAGCCACGTTATTTGTGAGTGTCATAAGGCTATAAATATTAACCCGAAAAATGAAAAAACTCTTTCGTGGTAGCCGGATTTGCAGTCGGAGAAAAAACGGTCAAATGAAAACGTTTCTTGCGAACGCTGCTATAACGATATGATTGAGTTCTTCCGGATAGTCTTGTGGTGGACTAGCGGTAGCAATTCGGTAAAGACGTAGGTTCTAATCTGGCCGTGTAGCTATGGATTTTTCTGTTTGAAAAAAATATGTGCGCAGTGCTAGTGCTCTCAAACGGTAAAGGAAGACATTGTCAACATTAAAAAGAAAATATTTCAGCCATGGGATTTATTCCTGTTATTATGTACCTAATCTATATGTATAGGTTATATATTTTGATGAAGTTAGGTGGCTCACCTTTCTACTGGCAACGGTAAAGATTCCTCCGGCGAAGAACGTTAAGTAATATCCTGGGTGGAATCCGTGCCATACGGCAGACATCCCATACACGCGGACTGTACGGAACTTGGCCCCGCCACGCTGATAAGCCACGCTACGGAGCCAGGCATTGGTGTTTTTGTTCCAACTAGCTATTGCTGTACGAAAGTTTTGCGCGAACTGTAAACAAAAGTACATGACATCATCAGCCTAATTAAGTCCACTGCTGGACATTGGCCTCCAAATATATGACAGGCAATATATGTCAGCGGCGTGGAATCTGACAAAACCATATTCCCTATGCCATATTTTTCATTCCCAAACGCGCGCGACACGGTGTGATTGGGGCACGACTCGAACTGTTAAATAAACGCGCTCACAAACGTGTTCATGCAGTCGTTTTTTTTGAGCATCCTTTGAGGTTATGTTCCGGAATTGCGTCACACGTTTTGGGCAAGAAATCTCCTGTCATAGAGAATAATGCCCCTAGTGTGTTCCCTTAGTCACCTCTTCGACATCTATGGGACGTATTATAGAGGTACTATTCTAAGCCGGAACCACCTCGGCAAGTAGGTACATGTACATTTAACACACAAAAACACTGTCATACTGGCACAACCTTACTTGCATTGATTTATAAGAAAAAATCATTGGTATTCATGGGTATTCTGATATGAACCCAACTTTTCATACTGCCGCCGCCCCGTGGGAATCAAACAGCATTGTATGCATTATTTTTTAGATGGACTGTATGTGTGTGTGTATGTTCACGCGTGCCCCAAAGACCCACTTGCCTCGAACTTATCTTGATTTAAAGGATGATGTTATGGGGTGAATGCTCTCGCGAATACATTCGCAAAACTATTGGATATTCTACCGACCTTTGTTTTTTTCGTAGAATTTCAATATCACATATTTTTTTACACAACTTCATCTAGTCCCAAACTAAGCATAGCTTGTACTATGGAAACCAGACAAATGATAGCTTAATACTTTTGTATTTGGAAATACATACTTGGAATATAATATAACACCCAGACAGAAAACAAACATTCATCTTCAGCACACAAATTCTACCGACAACTGAAAACTATTTTTAATATGCAACATACGTATTGAGTGATAAATATTGAGTTTCTTATTAAATATACTTACATGAGTACATAAATTTAATTCCATTCAGTTCAGTGTCACATATTGGAAATGTTAAGAGTGAACAAAATAAATTACCAAACTATTGTATTCTGAGGGGTCAAGGAGTGTTAATAGGGCATGACCAATTCATCATGTATAATATGTCTTGATTAATAATGATAACACACGCACGGGCTCGTTCGGGGAAGTACTACCACCATGCCTATTCCTGCCGCCAAACAGCCTGCTGTGTTCCGGTTTGAAGCGTGTGGGTACCGGTGAAATTACAGGCACATGAGGTATAACACCTATATGCCTCAGGTTGATGGCGAGACCTACGAGGCAATACTTTGTTATAGGCGATGGTAACCACTTAACATCATGTGGGCCATCAGCGTGTTCCATCAGCAAGTTGTATTAAAAAAAAAACGGACCGTATGTGTCGTGCTACCGCATTGGCGTTGTCATGATCAATAAACATAAATCTGACGATTTAATAGGTACCAATCTGAACATTTACGTTTATTCGAACGAAATAAAGGTTGTAGCTCCCGCTTAGAACAGGACCCCTCCATTGCCTCCATGGGCATCGTTAGAGGTTACTCTCAATATAAGTTACAATAACGCAACAGCAGATGACAAGCAGCATCTCCAGAGAGCTTAACACCGACACTGCGGTCACGAATCCGCCTGCCAAGCGTGGCGACTATGACAACATTAACCCAAAATTTGGAGGAGGTTTATGTTCTGATGACGTGATTCTAGTTATATTATGCTAGTTTATAATATATAATAAAACTAAGAAAAGATAATAGATACTTAGAATATAATTTATTCTTATCCGAAGACTTCATCATTAATTTATTCACGCTTTAACTAGGTAGGTACTTATTGGAATACGAACTAGTCTTTCAGAACTAAACTTAAACTAATAAAGCTACCTGCTGCAAACAATAAAAGCTAAAAAGTACAGGAAAATCTAACCATTTAAAAAGACTTAAAACTTACCTCAAACCCAAAAACATCAATATTTGACATCTTGTCCCACTTCGGCATTCCATCGTTGTCGTATCCATTGAAACCCATACCGGAGTTGTTACAGATCGCCTCGGAGAGTAACCACGCGTGGTAGTACTTGCAACGTACGACCAGCGTCGATAGATACGCGTACCAGAGTAGGTAGAGACCCGACCAGGAGCGAGATACTTCCGATGATGGGTCTGTAAGTTCTGGGAATGGAACAGAAATCAACAAACTAAATAAAATAACCTAACGTCAGCCTAACCTAAATGTAATATTTGTCTTGACCTCGTATTACATTTAGATTGATATTATTTATCGTAACTACTCGGAGCCCAGCACGAACATTTGCAGGTGGAACGATAATCTTCCTGCAGAACCGAACCATTATCTCTTGCGCCTCAGACGGTTAGTTACCCATCAGTTGCTGTTGACGGCAATGCATCGAGTAGTGCTAGGCTTACCTGTCTTTTTATGTCTTGGTGTGGAATCCAAATAATTTACATCATCATCAGACAGACTGAAAAACTCTACTGGTGGACATAGGCCACCCTTATACGTTACCAGAAAGAATTATTTTGAGCTTTTTCTATAAGCACCTACATCATTTTTTTTATACATCTTTCTGATGGAACTAGCAAATGGCCCACCTGAGGTTACCATCACCAAGTATTACCTCGTAGGTCATGCCCGTTAGAAACTTGCCTTACGATGAACTGCTCAGCGTCTGTCAACCTAAGGCATACAGGTGCCTGTAATTTCATGTACTTCCCGGGGCATAGAAATGTCGTCGGTTCATCGGGTGGGACCCGATGAACCGACGACATTTCTATGCGCCCTACAATTCGTCTTCTAGTCCAAATAATAGCCCGTAGTAAAGAGCAGTAAACTCACACTATAATGGTATTAATAATCCTAACCTTCCAAAACAGTGAGTGGGTATTTCTTAGCCAGCGTTAAGTAAAGCAATGCAGCTCCGATGGATCCCATCGTTTTGTAGAAGACTGCCCGCCGCGGTGACGGCTCTGTATTCTCCTGGGATTTGTTATTCTGAAACGATCATCATACTAAATGGCGGGTTTCGTTCGACCAAGCTTTCAAGTACCACTAAACTAATTAAGTACTATACATTTAAGTTCTTCGGTTCGTCGTTTGTTACGTTTCACGGTTCAAAACTTCAAAAAATTCAAAATGTATTTATTGGAACAGAAACAAATTTTACAAATAACAAATGAAAAACGTTGACAACTGCAAAAGTTAAAAACTGAGTAGCAGTGACAGCGCCCTCCTCCAGAACAGAACGAAAAACAGTGTTCCACAATGTAGATTACATATAGATACCTATAATATTAATCTTTAACAATGAGTAAAATACCTATGCAACAATTAAGGGGGAAAAAAAAAAGTAACAACAAACAAAAAGTGAGCTAAACATTAAGCAAAACTGTGATTGAAAAAGTATGTTAGAGAAAAGGTGTGGGTTTGTAATGTAAGTGGGGGAGTTGGGGTGGGGGTGTGCAAGTATGTATGTGCAAGATGTGAGTAGGCTTCCATGATTCCCCCAGTCTCTTAGGAGTCTGGTTATCACAGAGGGAAGCCTACAAGAGTTTGTGTGTGAGTGTGTGGGGTGTGGGGGTGTGTGCAGGGGGGTGAGTATGTGTATGTGTGTGGGTGGGGGGGGGTGTAAGAGAGAATGTGTATATATATATTTTATGTTTAACATAAGGGTGCGTTTAGTGGGGGGGGGGGGGTAAAGTTACGGTGGATGATTTTAAGTTGGGGAGACTAATAGATTTTCAGTTTCATTGTATGAAAGAGTTCGAAGCCATTTGCGGAGATTCAGTTTGCATTTGCGAAGGGGTAATGGGTATATATTAATTTCTTTGTTAACTCGATTGTACAATGTGGAGCTCAAGTAGAAGTAATGTCTGGCAGCTACAGCAGTTCTGCGCGGCTCTATTCGGCAAACTTTATCAGAACGGCGTTTTTCTGCGCTCAAGTTCGGGTTATAAGCAAGCTGCGAGTGTTTCCGCAGGAGTGTGGCTTGAATAAATAGTTGCCGTACCGTCAACACGTCACAGACCGAATAGAGCGCAGCTGTTGGAAAGCGTCTTGGGTTGGAAGTCATTACCTTCAGAACTGCTCTCTGCGCTCTTTCCAGTCTCATCATGAGCGTTTTTGTCGATCCGACCCACGCGGTAATACAGTATGATAAAACTGATTGCGAAAGGGTGTAGTATACCATTTTTAGACAGTTAAGGTCAGCACTGCTTCGCAGCGCCTTAAATATAAACATTAATTTCCTAACCCTTGAAACTGTACACTCAATATGGGGCGTCCATGACATATCTATCCAGCCAAACACCTAAGTACTTCAAACTGTTCGTATGTTTTAACTTAGGGCAAACGCATGGAGTAGAACCAGAAATACAAGTGTGGGCAAAAATAGAAAAAGAGGAGGGGGGTTGTGTTTTGATTGATGGGGAAAAAGTAATGAAATTAGTTTTAGCTGCATTTAGGGTAAGAAGGTTTTGAGAGAGCCATGTTAGAGTTGAGCTTAGGGCATGTTCTGCATGTAGACTTGCCTCTGTCCAAGTACGACCATTTACAAGGAGAGCTGTATCATCAGCATACACAAATACACTGCAGTTAGGGAGAGATAGGATACATAAGTCATTAATATATACGAGGAAGAGTGTGGGCCCAAGGACACTTCCCTGAGGGACACCAAAGTTAATTACTTCTTCCTCGCTTAACTCATTGTCAATTGAAACTATCTGTCGACGGTCACAAAGGTAGCTCTTAAAAAGATTATTGACGTGGCCTCTTATACCAATACCATTAAGTTTTTCCAATAAAATGGGGACAGAGACAGTGTCAAACGCTTTGGATAAATCGAGGAAGATGCCTATAGTTTTCAACTTTTTATCAAAATTTTGCGCTATTGTTGTCGTGAGATCAACAACGGCATCTTCAGTAGATCTGGAACTTCTGAAGCCGTATTGTTGATCGGAAATAATGTTTTTATCTAAAAGAAATTTAACAAGACGCTTATTTAATATTTTTTCGAATACTTTTGACAAAACACTAAGAACAGAAATTGGACGATAGTTGTTAACACTGTCTCTGTCACCTCCCTTGTGAATTGGATGTATTAGAGCTTTAATAAATACCGAGGGGAAGGTGCCTTCTGACATGGATAGATTAAATAGATAAGCCAAGATAGGAATAAGAGTGTGTCTCGAATTTTTTATTATTGATGTAGGTATCTCATCCCAACCCACAGCGCACCTATCTTTGAGTTTAATGATGACGCTTTCTAATTCAACGCTGTCGGTAGGAAATAAAGCCATAGAGTCACGAAGAGGTGAATTGGGGGATATTTCATAACCAACAGGGCTAGCACTAGGAAGTTTCTTAATTTTAGAGGCTAAATCCTTGCCCACATTCGCGAAAAAATGGTTAACTTCATTGACAGAATAAGCTTTCAATAGTTCCTTCGAAGGTGATTGCCTATGGTTAAGATTAATAATTTTTTTAATTATGTTCCACGTAGCCTTGGGGTTGTTCTTAGCCATCTGGAATTCATTGCGCTCGTAATCCTGTTTAACCTTTTTTAGTAGATTGTTGCAAAAATTGCGATAGCGAGTAAATGAAAGCTTAAGTATTTGGTTGTCTTTGTTTTTGCAATATTTTCTGTAAAGGCAATCTCTGTGTCGTATACACCTCAGAAGACCAGGAGTAATCCATGGCTTTAAGATGCGTTTTTTATTAGGCATAAGTCGATTTTGACTGTGCTTACGTATAATAAGGGAAAGCAAATGAACTAGGGTTTGGGCAGCCGCGTTGGCGTCTACTGATAATAGAACCGGGGAGAAGTTAGTTATTTCAATTTCTTTAATCGCCTGTAGGTCTAGTTTGGTAGTTGATTTTTGATGGGAACCACGTCGACCTGTCAAATCAATAAAGAAGAGAATAGGGGCATGATCGGTTACAAAGGAGTCCAAAACTAGGGTAAGGGCAGAGAAAGGAGATCTAAAAATTATATGGTCCAGGCAACTATTGACACGAGTAGGTAAAACATGAGCCGGAAGCATCCCATGAGATGATACCAAGTTTAGATACTCGTCAGAGTTTGCATCTTTTGAATTAGGGACAATGTTTGTATTAATATCACCCACAAGAATGACGGTAGAAAAGGTGTTCAATTGGGATAAGGTACTATCAAGGCTGTCTAGGAAATCGGTAATATTATTATAGGATGGAGAACGGTATATTGCGACTACTGCAACTCCTTTGTCAAATTTTAGCAGTAAAGAGTTAGCATTAACAATCAGTGGAGAAACAAAATTGCAGACCAGACTTTCTCTGACAAAAGCTACCACGCCTTCGTTTTGGGACTTATAGTCGGAGGCAAAATAATTAAAACCAGGAATAACGGGAAGGGAAGGACATTTGCTTAACCAGCATTCTGATAGTACTATAATGTCCAAATCTAGTTCAATCCTATGAATTAAAACTAAGAGGGCATCAAAGTTATGCTTCTTATATTTAAGTGGAGTAATTTGAGAGACTTTTTGGATTTAAGGTGCTGTGAAGCGTTCTCGGGAGTACAGATAAATGAATCTGATAAAGATATGTCTTCGATGCCACTTGCAACGGTGGATAAATCATCCATTATTAAAAATAATAGAGAACATGGGGACAGGAGCTAAGTGGCTACAATAAGAGAAGGCTAGTAGGCAATGAGAGCTAAAGGCAATAACAAGGATGTACTGAAGTTTAAGAAGTGTGTGTGGGGGGGGGGGGGTGTGAGTGTGTATATGTAGTGTGTAGTAAGTGAATTCACAGTAGAACTTAGGTAATTAACAAAAATATAAAACGTATTAAGAGATTTGACTCTCGTACAATAGGTAGAAGGTAGGTAGGAAGTAAAAACTAGTCACTTGTTGTTCGATGCCTTAGCAAGGTCAGACTCCGAACTAACCCTAATCAGAGGTCCGCCGTCCCGTTTGCGTAGGAAAATTTTCCCGTTTGAGACCCAACACAATTTAATGTCGTTCTCCTTAGCAAACTCACGGGCGAGGTAGAATAGTTTTTTAGCCTTAGCAGGTAAGTTCTCCGAGATGAAGATTGGTTTCACAGGCCCAGGGATTCTCAATTTTTCAGTAGTTAGTTTATTGTTATCTCTGTTGCATTTCCTGAATCTTGAAATAATCCTTTCCTTAAGGAGCACACTGGTAAAGTCTACAATTACCAAACTACTGAACCGAGTTTGATAAAGCCATAAGTCCTACATCCATGGATGGATGTTTGTTACTCTTTCACGCTCTAACCAGTAGACCGATTTGGATGAAATTTGGAATAAATATAGATTAAAACTTGGATTAACGTATAGGCTACTTTTTATTCTGAAAAAATAACGGGAACGGCAAAAAAACTACCACGCGGGCGAAGCTGCGGGCGGCCGCTAGTCATCTATAATGATTTGGACTGGATACATTTACACATACATTTTACGTAGGTACACTGTAATGAGACTATAACTTGTTTTATCGGTGCCATAACACCAATTAGTTACAAGCCAACCGTGACTACAGAGTGACAACAAAAGGTCATGAAATAATGCCAGCGACTTAGGGGATCACAGATTGGGCGTGTTTTTAGCGCAATCAAAGTTTGCGCCGCGCTATATTATTCGATTTTTGCGCGTTTACGACCATTTACCTACTACTTTCTAGTGGACCGACCACGTGCGATTTAGTTAGGCAGTCTGTCAAAACTGTAGCTATCGATTTTGGTGAATCGAAAATAAAACCTAATTTTTTTTCTAAAGTGTTTAAAACCAAAGACTTTTCCTTTTTACTGCATATAAATTGGACGAATGGGTAAAAATATACTTAATACGATATTTGCCACCCAGCGAAGTGGGCACGGGTCAGTTAGTCCGTAAAAAATTCCCTAGGACCGATTTCAAAACGTCTGTTGAGTCGAAGTTCATCTTAATCGGTCAGTGGTTCGATCAGTGGTAGCGTGCAAATAATAGCGCATAAAATACGCCAATTTCTAATACGCAAATCTGTAATCTCCTATTGCTAATTTGTCAAATGTTTTAATGATAATATTCACCTTCACAACCGTTTTTAACGATGGCTTAGAGTACCTATCAACCTCCAATAAAACTATGGTTAAAGATGTACCTATGCATTAGTCATTAGTACCAGATTTATGAGTAATGAAGTACCTAACCTACCCACTAACTTTGCCGTTAGTAGATTCTCAGTCATAAATTACAACCTTCGCATATTTTTCCATGTAAATCATGTTTAGCATGTACGTACTTACCTACTCGTTTATAGTGAGTTCGCCCCGAACGAACCACAGATAAAATACGTACCTAACCCGAAATGAGATCTCGTGATTTCCACCGCCCGCAAGTTTTGTATCATTTTTACCCGATTGCAAAGCAGGAAGATAATTCGAATTCGTTTATATAGCCTAAAACTACTGCAAATAAACTGTAATCAGACAACACTAAAGGTGCCGTGTGTAATGTTTGATTGAGAGTATGTAAACAAAATAAAAATCTTGGAACGTGGTACCTAGGTAAGGTACTGCAACTAACGGGAAGCCACTGACTACGGTATATGTCGACGTCATGGAAAGAGACATGCCTTATGGCTAGAAACTTTTAAGGACCACTCTTATCAATTAAGACCAATTTTATAACATGAAGCAATCAATTTGATGATTTAATTATTATGATTAACTTGAGTTGAAACTTGAAACGTTTGGGAAATGACGCCATATATTTTCGTACAGATACCGCAAACCCTCAAAGCTGAAGTCAAAGCGTCCTATGTTTAGCAGTGGAATTCTTCAGATTAATGATGGTGATACTCTTTAGATGTGCCGAAAAAACCAATGTGAATCTGTGAGAAGCCATTTTTTCTTATCGATGAATTAAACTAATATTTAACGCATCGGTTTATAAGATTAAATTGAATCCATATGCTTATCTACATCAACATTTTTTATTTATTTAGTAACACTCGGGGTCCTACTATCGGGTAAAAGTTTTGCGCAGTAAATAAATAGTTTACGACGGTAATATTTTTGTCGAAGTATAACACAAAACTATTGAATTTAGTCCAGAGAAAATGACTACCTAACTGATACCTACCGATTTCAATGGTCCTTTTTTATTTGATAGAGTTAGCCTTAAGTGTGTGGAGGGAATGGGGGAGGCTTTTTCCCAGCAGTGGGACACTGAGAGCTAGTAATAAATATCTTTTAGGCTTATTCCATTGTCCATCCGAATAGTTTTTTGTATGATTCCTATAAAGCGTGTCTAAAAATTACAAAAATCAATCGTACAAAGTTGTAATATCAACATGCAGAAAAAAAACAAAAAAATTTGGACCCGTTTTCTTTGTTTGATTGGTTCGCTCACTCGATCAATAAATCGTGAGTTTTGTGGTACCTAGTAATCTACCCACTTAATCGCATAAGCTATGATGACTAATTCGGTTAATGAGAAGGTAAATAAATTAACCGAGATGACCGGCTTACCTGGGTCCAGCGCTCGCCTTCAATGAAATTAATATAATCGCTGTAGAAGACAACCGGTCCGCACATCAACGTTTGGAAAGCCAGTGTGTACGCAAAGTACTCCAGCGGAGAGGGTATCCTCTCCACTCTTGCTAGAGAGTCATCAACACCTTTAGTGTTCGCATTCACTTCTTTACTCGTCAGGTTGTCTTGAAGCGAGTATGCCAGCGATGTTACTCTTTGAGTAATCACCATCAGAGGCCCTGAAAATTGCAAAGAGCTATAACTTTGTAGGTGGTACAAGTACCTATGGAATCTATGCATGCGTAAGTATCTATGCACCTGTGATATCCAATGTATAGTCAGCCGTGTGGTATATTTGCCGGTGTAAATGTAGGCAGGATAAATATAACATCGATGCTGTTAATATGGCACTGAAAATGAAAGCAATTTGAATAAATTGCAGTTATGTTTTGCAACTAATGCCTCCTAGTACATTATGGTTGACAACACTCACTTTCCTATCAAATGGTGGGGCACGGTTTTGAGTAGGGTATAACATAGCATAGGCACTACCGATAAATGTATGGCTTGCCTGAAAAAGAAGAATTATATATAATACAAATATTAACACTTCCATGCAGTATACCGGGTGTAATAAGACCACTTCCGAATACTCCAGGAACGTGTAAAGTTACAACCAGGTTTTATAGAATACTACTTGGTTGACAGTCAAATAGATTTCAATGATGATGTCCGCCGTCAGATAATCGCGATTTCCTTTAGATTGCTGTTTTTGGTGTTTTGTCGGTATGGCACATTTTTAAATAAGATAATTAGGCAGATACATACGTTTGTTTTATTATATATTATCGATGTTTATACTGAAAACACGTAAAAACGGACAAAACGTGTTGATTTTGTTTTCGCGTTTTTTTAATTTCTTTTGTAATCAGAATCATAATCTGAATGCGCAGTTTCAGTTTTCGGAAGTAGTCTTATTACACCGGTATAATAATAGTAGGCTGGTTCCTAGGTACTTATTAGAACTTTGAATTTTTGAGCTAAAACCACATATCGATCAAGCAAGCGAAGATCTTTCAAGCAGCTTGGACGACAAGGCGTTGCACGTTTATAGTATCCAATCTGCGCGGAGTTTAGTAAGTCGACAGGTTGTACTATCAAGATTTGCTGGTAAGAAATATGATTTGAAAAGACAGTAAGAAGGCGTAAGGCTATAAGGTAAGGTAATCGTTTTTGAGATATAAAAATTTGGAAAAGAATAGAATAGGAACCTTCCATCACCTCCCGTGAATGTTATATGACGCGACTTATGGAACCAATCCGCCTGCCAAGCGCGTGGTGACTATGCCAATTCCTCCCTAAGTAAGTGAGAGGCATACAGTGGACTTATGCAATATACAGGCTGATGATGTTGCGATATAACATGAGCTGCCTTTAGAATTTTTATTGCTTTGTAGTTCAGAGGGTTCACTTCAGGTAAAATAAATAGGTACATTGTATACTTGGTACCTACTAGGTATGTATATTATTAAGTTAACATTTAAAAAATATAATATATTTCAGAAATCTCTTAGTACCTACCTACTCAAGGATACTTAACAGGTTATGTTTTTATCTTAATATCATACCTCATTAATGTCCTTATCACAGACGTAGGTACTCGTACAGTGAGTGACCGATTTGAACCCAGTAAGAACAAAGCGGATTTCAGGTAAGAAGGTACCTTTATAAGCATATGTAGGTAAGGAACCTATGTACCTATGGTTTAAATTTAAGTATTTGTTTTCAGAAAACCTCGAATGAGTTAGGAAGGCATCAAACAAAGGAGTCGTCATCTCGTTCTCGTTCGAGCCAATTAAATCACAGATGCTAAACGAGGAGCGCATGGCGCTGCGGCTTCATATCCCGTGGTTTCGGAAACAACACCCGAAATCTGAGTTACACCAACTGTTTTTCTGGTGTATATGATATTATGAATATATGCGAGCCGTTTTCAGAGTTGGTTTTGTATGGAGTCACGAAATTACAGAGATACAGTTAGGGGCGCATATCGGACTATTACGGCAAATTTTGATTTTGTCTAGGACTACATATATAAATCAAAATAAAGCAATCATTATTGGAAGTTATTCTTCTCTAATTTGCGAGCAAACAATAAACAAAGGTTTTCGTGTTTCAGCTGCTACAAAGCGTAATCTCACGTGGTTCCTTTAAGTTCACGCTTCACGCTTTCCAGTAAGACTCTAATGATTAGAGACTTGAGATGAGAGACTAAATACTTTACCTCCCCCATGGGAGGTAAAGTATTTAGTCTCTCATCTAACTTAATCCTAATCACCTAATCTATGTTAGTGTGCACCTAAAAAAATCTCGCTTGCACTACCTACGAGAAAAATAAAAACAGTCCAGTTATTTATTATTGTCCTGTTGGGAATTGCTGGCGTGTTATTTCGCTGCGTATCGAAAAGAACCGAATAACGTCTTATTTTTCCGAGCAAATGGGAAAAGCTTAATAACGGTACGATGTTTGTTAGTATTAAAAAAACTATGTATTACCAGCTTTAATCGTGCCGTAATCT
The DNA here is from genome assembly GCA_947095575.1 of Electrophaes corylata. Lineage (NCBI taxonomy): Eukaryota > Metazoa > Arthropoda > Insecta > Lepidoptera > Geometridae > Electrophaes > Electrophaes corylata. The sequence goes on along the minus strand of OX352711.1, from coordinate 6,053,511 downwards.
ATACCAATTACTTACCTACCTATAAGAATCTTTGCCCTGGCTAACTGACCTAAAGACAACGCACAGCCTAAACCGCTGATCGTAGAGACAAATTTTCAGGGTAAGTATATTCTTCTCGGCACGAAGAGTAGTATCTACTAAGAAAGTAATTTCCATAATCCAACCAGGGGTTGGAGGGGTTTAGAAGTTCATACCTACTTTGTTTTCGCTAGTAAATAAATATTTATAAGTAGCTTTGCGTAAACGCGGCAATCTAAACAAAGATATTATTTTCTCGAGATAAATCACTAATCCATTGAATACCTGTCTTTCTGTTGAACAAAAGCTATCTCTGTTTTTAATTCTTCTCGGAGCGGTTTAGCTGTAAAATCCTTCGCTTCTATAGTCTCACTTTTGTATATAATTTTAACACATTAAAAAAAATACAGTAACTTCACGATTATTATTTTATATTATTATTTTGCTGATACCATACCTAGGTGTTAAGTAGGTGTTCATAAGTACCTACATACATATGAGCACCTACTTAACACCTAGGCATAATAAACACGAGCAAATTGTGCTCTCGATTCGAGGAATCAAGGACACCCATTCATGTACCTACCATACTACATTTATCCGCACCCATTCCAGTAATTTTTAAATTGATTTCATATCGCGTCTATTGAGCAACAAAGCAAAGTTTCATATCACTTGAGTCCTATCTCGGATGTTCTTCACATGTGACTCATTCATTGTTGCAAAAAGTCAACCACAAACAAGCTAAGAAAGACTTGATATGCTGATAGTAAGGATATATGCGGCGACATAGGGACATATGAGATCATAAGTCTTGGATTTTACTAATTATGAACTGAATTACTAAATAACATTTTAGCAGGTGGCACAAGAATAAAATATATTCCTATTAATTAAATAGGTGTGTGAAGTTATTTACATACAAACTTCAACACTCACTAAACCCTTGTAGGGGTTGCAATTCGGGAATTCCTTTTATAGTACACCTATATGAACCAAAACAAATATACCTACTAGAAAATTTTAAGCCTACGACCAGTGGTTTAGGCAGTGCCTTGTCTATATGACAGTCAGGACAAAGATTTTTAAAATTAGTAGGTATATAGGATGATTCTTACCAGCTAATGTTGGTAGTTAAACCTGTCAACATGCCAAATTAACTGAAGATTAGATACATAAATGGATACAAACATATATAACTCAAACAAACCTTTAATGCTTACTCATCCAGGTTGTTTGACAGTTTTGCTTGATTACACCAATATATGTACCCTACTTATAAAGATCTGCAACATAGCTTGTGGTACTAAAAAAATACCCAGATTAGACAGTCATAAAGTGGGTAGGTCCATTAAAATAAAGAATGAAATAAACTTACTTTCCGAAACAGAAATATCCCATCAACAAACCTATAACAAGGCACACGGAATGGCGAAATTCTGGTGAAGCAAATTTCAATGGTTTCCGAAACAGTCTTGCCAGGCATAGTGCAGCTACTTGTGCGATCAAAAAATTAACCTAATGACAAAAAAAATATGTATCTATAACCAATAGTGCTAGTAGGACAAGCTTTGCTAAATACCTAATATATATTAAGCAATCATTTGCATCATTGTTTTGGATTAAGGAGCTTTAAACACATATTGTTTAAAAACTCTTTTATGGATCTGAAACTAAGGAAAATGAAATACCCCGGTGAGTGCTTAAGCTGAACAGGATAGGAAAATAAAAGAACTGATTGTAAAATGTGATAAGCTTATAAGCCATAACTCAAAATCAGATAATGCTCAGAAGACAACTAATACATAGTCAGCTAATACTACTTATAGTTCTAACTAATTTTGTTTGCTTAAAAACATTGTTTTGATATAGAGATGAATATAAATAGATCAACTTAGCTAAATCTACTTCTGTATAGTGTTTGATTAACTATGTAAGTACTTGTAAGGAAAAGGCAACTGTAAAAACAGTAGTAAGACTATGTGAGTAACAGTAGGTACTTACCAGATCCAAGGGAAGTCCTATTCTGTTTGATAAAAACAGAAAAACCTTACTGCCATCATAATAATCAAAGTATGCTGTTGTCATATTAGCAGTAAATACAGTTAGCTGTAACAAATGGGTAGACAACACACTACACTTATTGCTCTCAGGTGTACAGCAACATGAAAGTAAGCCAAGTGAAAGTGATCAGAAAAACCTAGTTAAAAATCACAATTACACATATCTTGCTGCAAACTGGTCCTGTGTTATTAGTAACGAAACAACTCGTTAGTTCAGTTATATAGATTGCTACTTCCGAATACGCAGTAAAATTTAAGTATTGTATACTTTTATAAAATACTTCCGAGCTTATTATGTAGGTACTGATCTGTATTTATGTTGCATAAAACTAGGTAGCAAATAAAGGTTTTATCTTTTTCACTAGTAATTTCAGTTAGAAACTACCTAGTGTCTGCCGGTTCAGTTCAATTTAAACAAGCTAGGATTAACTGAATAATAAATTTTCAACCAACAAAACAATCCAACTACAAGCCTACAGGCAGCGCGCAGCACAACAATATTATCAACCACAGACAGAACACAACACTGATGCTAAGGTACCTACGCTAGTACGCTAGGGTCCGGTTAATGTACAACCATGGAATACACAGCCCGGGAAATCACAGTCATGGTCGTGTTTTCCAAGGGTGTACAAAATTTTGTACGGCCTGGAAAACACAACCATGGAATACACGACCATGGAATAGGATGCCAAAATGTACACGAATTCCTGGCTGCGTATTCCATGGTTGTGTAATCACGGCACCCTTACGCTACGCTACACACACTACTAGTGATGGGCCGATCCGATCCGACCATTTCAAAGAGCGGATCGCTGGCATACGATCCAATCGATTTTCAGATTGGATTGAATTTATGCGAGTCGTCCTTCGGATAGCTGTACACTTTTCATATTCCTTTACTAAACAGTCTATAAAAAAAGTACTCATTCTGTACCTAACTTTTCATTTGACGTTGATCTATTTATTTGCTCAAGAAGATTTACGGATAATTAAAGCATAATAATAGGTATAATAGCTGATACCTAGACGACAAACAGCATTCCCAATGACTAGGAATACGACAAATCGCGAAAGAAGTAACAATAGCACGTTTTGTTACAGCTAAGTCAAGAAACAAAAGTTAGTGAATACCTACAAAATTGCTTGATTGCGTATATGATTAAAAACAGATACGAAAAATGTACAATCATTAGTTAGGTATTGTTACAATTAGGTCAGGTGATAAAAAGTACAGAAACCGTACTTTTTTATACCATCACCTATACAAATCATTACCTTGCAGGTCACGATCGATAAAATCGTGCCTTACAATGTACTGCTTTGCGTCCATCACGTTCTTTACACTTTATATTTAAACTACCATAATATGGTAATTTTACTTAGACCTTTATTAAACAGCACACAGCCAGTGCTTATCCTAAACTATAATGAGAATAAAAGAAAAACTGCATGACCTACCTACACTAAATTGGGACCATCTCAAGTAGACCTTGCGTTCGACTAAGCCGAACAATGGTCACCAATTCCCAGGTTGTACATTCCAAACACGTGTTTGGATGTGACGTGACTTCCCGGTTTGTGTATTCCATGGTCGTACATTAACCGTAACCGGACTCTCATCAACAGTGCTGCCAGTTGCACTTTACATTATTTTGGCGGCATTTTAATTTCGATGATGATCGTTGGGTTGGCCGAAAAATACCTACGCCGTTTTTTGGGAACACGCCCGGCCGGCTGGCAGCACTGCTTATGAATTCACCGTTGGCCGGAACGTGAGAACTACATCGTTTTTTAATTACTTATTTAGGTATATACTAGATCGCCTGTTTCTTTCTAAAATTATAGTAAATAATACGATTTTAGTAAGCATTATTATTTATTTTTACCAGTGGGACGTAACAAAGGTTGCGCTACGCATTCTTAATAGATTTCAATTTAAATACTCATCCCTGTCTACTGAATCAGTTACTGGTTTTAATAAAAAAATATACAAAATACCTAGTAGGTACTTTACCTACCTACTTCAGTTTTCTTGTAGGTATGGTAGGTACACAATTTTTATTCCCCAAGAGAACTCAAACTATCACTCAAAATTTTTCTTAGTTTTGAAGAGCACACATCCATAGGTGTTTTTTTATCCTTGTTACTAAGATTTACATCAGCACCAGCTTTTACTAACATACAGGATGCTACTTCTCTGCCTTCTTCACATGCAAGATGTCTGAAAGATAAAATGTTTTTAGATGTAAAATATTTGTATATACTAAATTTTTTAGATTTTTTTGTCAAGACATAGCAAATCAAATTCATGTCAGACCTAAATAACTATATTGATCACCACACTTGACATGAATTTGATTTGCTGTCTTGACAAAAAAATCTGTGTGTAGGTATATTATTGGTGTGTTAGTTGTTTGATTATTATCAACCACATTAGATTAATCATAATATTGATAAATCTAGTATAATTAATAATGTCCTACCTACCCTTACTTTAACTAACAACACCCAATGATATCTAATAAAACATCATTGAACAACACCTGTATTTTATGTAACAGTTTTTATGTTATGACAGAATTTAATTTTAAGAGTAAAGTAGTTTTGATAGATATGTGTACATTTTTATATTTTGAACCAATTAAATAACTATTAACTAAAAAATATACTTACAATGGAGTTGAGCCTGTGGAATCACAGGCATCTATATTTATGCCTGGGTGAGCCAATAGTAATTCCACTATGTTGTTTCTACCCTGAGCTGCCGCTCTATGAAGTGGAGTTGCTCTCAGTACATCAGCCTCATTCACATTTGCATCCAGTTTTATTAACAACTTGGCTATCTGAAATGAATAAATAAAAGGTTGTCCCCAGAAATACAAGTCATGAGATTCTTTTTTGATTTTAGTTAAGTAGGTTGTGAGTGAGTCTTTCAAGTAGAAATGTTAAAAACTTACCTCAATGTGCCCTTTAGAGCAAACATAGTGTAAACAAGACTGGCCACGGTTAGTCTTGTGATTAACATTAGCTCCTTTGCTGGCCAACAACTTCACAACTTCATACCTTCCAGCAGAGCTTGCCAGTAATAAAGGGGTGCTATTTGTATCATCTACAGGATCAACAGGGCTTCCTGCATCAAGTAAAAAATCAACCAGGTTTTCATTACCCCCTAAAGCTGCCCAGTGGATAAGGAGTCGGGCATTCTGAAATACCAAGACAAAACACTATAATATACGATACCTACACTATCGAAATACAATATTTATGTATTGAAATATGTGGGTAGTAAGTACTTACAGAATCTGGTGTGTTCACAAGGGATGAATTTTTATCTATCTGAACTTTAACTTGGTTGAAGTCGCCTTTATAGGCCGTTTCGTAAACAGAACCGATAGACATTTTTGTGAAGCTACGTTAATTCTAGTTAGATAGGTGGTACTTTATTTAAACTGGTAGAATCTAGGAGTTAGTTGTTGTAGTAGGTTTCACACACGTTCCGGTTTGTATAATTACTTCTTTTGATTTTACGAGATCGTAAAGTAGGTAATTAAATTAACAGCCAAATCCCTAGCAGAATACACTACACACAAACAAAACAATTACTCAACAACTTTTCTTTACCGTGCCGTGATTACACATCCATGGAGTACACAACCGTGGAATACGCAGCCTGGAATTTGTGTACATTTTGGCATCCAACTCCATTATCGTGTATTCTATGGTTGTGCTTTTCTTTCAGGTCGTACGAACGGCCTTTGGAAAACACGACCATGGAATTGTATGTCAAAACTTATACCTCGTTTACACTCACTAATACTCGGATGAGTTAAGTTAGAACATAAAAAAACGTGCGAGGCGAGCGAATGGAGTGAGCGTACTGCGGCAGCAGCTGCTGAAGCGGCAGAAATAAAAAGAAAGCGTAGGCTTCGTTTATACGCAACTAAAAAGTCAAGTTGTACCGTACCATCCTGTTTTGAGATTAGTGCATGGCGTTATCACTCAATACAAATGTGATGTGCCGTATTTGAGGAAAGTTTGTCCAAATTATCAATAGATGTCGCAAAAATAAGTTAAGTAATTAGAAAGTTTTTATATTAATAATATTGGCATTTTAAGTGTCCCACACTACTAATTGTGTGAGATAATCATTTGCTATTTAATGCAAGAGTTTTTACTATTTATTTGAAATTTCAGCCTTTGCAGTCAGAAATCGGTCTCTGGTAAATTGGGTTTCGGTCTTTTTTGAAAACACACGCTGGCAACACTAATAATGTCTACCGTTTTGCTTTGTGTCTGTGTTTGTTTTACATTTTCCTAAAAAAAGCTTTCACATGCTCTTCCCGGTAATATTAGTGATATTTGTACGATGACTGTGCTGTGTTTGGACTCCGTATATTCGGCCTTTGCTGATAAACTACTGCTTTTCCACCTGGACTTGGATTTGGCTTGTAATTTGGTTACCAGCGATACTTCGATCTCCAGCGATGAATAGAGCTGATCAAACGTGTTGTGTGTGCAAAACTATCTTATGATTACCTATTAGCTACAAAAAAGGTGTAAATTTAAAATAAATATCATAATTATGAACAATGTGCATTTATGTTTTCATAGCATTCCCAAGTAGGTATGTAGTAGTAACCCACCCCACGACTCAAAGATTTGAGCGTGCAGCGACATCTCGTGCTAATTTGGGCAAACTTTTATCTATAGAAACCTACCTACCCAGTACCCTATCATATACCTATATTATTTTCTAGTCGTGGGGTGGGTTACTACTACATACTTGGGAATGCTATGAAAACATAAATGCACATTGTTCATAATTATGATATTTATTTTAAATTTACACCTTTTCTGTAGCTAATAGGTAATCATTAGATAGTTTTGCACACACAACACGTTTGATCAGCTCTATTCATCGCTGGAGATCGAAGTATCGCCGGTAACTAAATTACAAGCCAAATCCAAGTCCAGGTGGAAAAGCAATAGTTTATCAGCAAAGGCCGAATATACGGAGTCCAAACACAGCACAGTCATCGTACAAATATCACTAACATTACCGGGAAGAGCATGTGAAAGCTTTTTTTAGGAAAATGTAAAACAAACACAGACACAGAGCAAAACGGTAGACATTATTAGTGTTGCTAGCGTGTGTTTTCAAAAAAGACCGAAACCCAATTTGCCAGAGACCGATATCTGACTGCAAAGGCTGAAATTTCAAATAAATAGTAAAAAATCTGGCATTAAATAGCAAATGATTATCTCACACAATTAGTAGTGTGGGGACACTTAAAATGCCAATATTATTAATATAAAAACTTTCTAATTACTTAACTTATTTTTGCGACATCTATTGATAATTTGGACAAACTTTCCTCAAATACGGCACATCACATTTGTATTGAGTGATAACGCCATGCCCACGACTAGAGAAAATAATATAGGTATATGATAGGGTACTGGGTAGGTAGGTTTCTATAGATAAAAGTTTGCCCAAATTAGCACGAGATGTCGCTGCACGCTCAAATCTTTGAATGATGCCTCTATCTCCAGTATAAAAGTTACTTTATGGATTAGTGTAAGTAGGTCATGCAGTTTTATTCCTGGCGCTTGGGTGGCTGCTGTCGCAACATGCTCGCTCCACTCGACCACCTAAAGTGTTTTTATTTATGTTCTAACCTAACCAATCCGAATCGGATCCGCCTTAGAAAGTGAGTGTAAAACGAGGCATAAGTTTTGGCATCCATTCCATGGTCGTGTTTTCCACGGGTGTAAGAAATTTTGTACGACCTGGAAAGCACAACCATGGAATACAATATATATGTGCACAAAGTCCTGGCTGCGTATTCCACGGTTGTGTATTCTATGAATGTGCAATCACGGCCGAGCTCGATTCCGATCCGTCGTGCAGAGTAGAATGTAGAATTGAAAATAAATATTCAAAATATTTTGTCTGCTAGCAAAGTATTCTGTGGGCTGTTTTCTTTTCTCCATCCATCATCCAAGTACTCTGTGCCATCATCCATCCCACCCACCACCTACCCACCGATGTTATTATTTTATTCGTAAACTATGGAAAAATTTGCTAATTTAAATGATGTGGTATTAAATCATTATTTTGTAGTAGGTGGTCTGTTTATTGGCTACCTGCTGTATCGAATTTTAAATACTGTTTTGGGGGAAAATAATTTTATGCAAACTAAATTCAGGATCCGTGGGCACACCTGGAGAAGTATTCAGTGTAATAAATCAATTCCGTACAATATCCATGTAAGTTTGTTCTCCAATTTAGGAAATTCATACAAATGTATACCTTTCATAAAGATATCTTAAAATTTTAGTGTACAATATGTGGAAAACTCATGCTGCCAATGGTGGGAGTGTTCTGCGAATGCTGTGCTATAAGCGCCTGCAAAAGATGTCATTGGGCTGTAAACAAAAAATACAAATGCAAACAGGTCTCTTGGCAAAGTCAAAAACCGTTCTATCATCATTGGGTCAACGGTAATTAAAGCATATCAAGTAATAATGACTAAACTTTCTAAGAGGCTGAATTTTCACTGAGAGTGATGAACACAATACAATGCTACAAATTACATATTCCAAGTGTATGTGCTCTGTCTGATGTTATGCAATTATTGTTATGGACAAACTGCTACTGCTTGATGTATACTGGTGGCTTATACCATCATTTAAACATAATTGTCATTCTTATACATTACTAGAGGCCACTCGCAGCTTCGCCCGTGTGGCAGTTTTTTCCCGTTTCCTGTTATTTTTTCAGGATAAAAAGTAGCCTATGTCCTATTCCGGATTACTATCTATATTTATTCCAATTTCATCCAAATCGGTTCACTGGTTAGAGCGTGAAAGAGGAATAAACATCCATCCATCCAAACATTCGCATTTGTAATATTAGTAGGATAACATCAAAAACAGAATCAGAGCACAAGAAATAAGCCAAAAATTTCAACATAATTTTAATATTATCATATCGTAGATAAATTATTATTCTTAACATTGCATTGCAGTTGGGCATGTGAGAGGAGAAAACTCAGAACACATTGAAGAAGGCCTCAAATGCTATTTCTGCTGTTGGTGCCAAAGGACTAAAAGGAGCTTTGAATCACTTCATGCTGATACAGAAGTTAGTTATAAAAGAAGTAGGTTAAGATTGTTTAGGCTCTTAGTTTATATGAGTTACTTACCATGCTGTATAAGTTTTTTGCCTGTTTGTGATACATTTAGCTTGGATTTAAATTTCACTTTACTTCTCATATCAGCTTGTCTCCCCTACATGCTCTACAAATACCATGCTAATATGAATTAAATTGAATTGCCTGTTCTAGGTTTGGTCTCATGGTACTGGCATCTAAACTCACCTAGTTTATTAGACATTTTTATGTGATTATTGTAATTTACTTGAATAAATTACCATTGTTTTTGGGTATATATACAATAAGTATCACACTGCTAAACCTTTTACTAACTTACTTTAGTAAATAAATTGCACCAATCTAATCCTGAATTTTGCAATAGTGAACTGTGAGTTAAAAATATGTTGCAGAATACATAATATTTCTATGTTCTGGTGTTTCAGATATGTGACTTTCAAAAGTATCAAAATATTATCATACCACCTGTTTGTGTGCAGCTAGAAAAAGGAGCAGTGAAGTATATAAAACCACTGGCAAATGATCAATGGGAGCCCCTTATTATCCTAGGTAGGTTTGTGAACCTCTTCTTTATCTACAAATGCTAAGATAAAAATGTGAGTATGTAATTTGGAGAAACATCCAATCAATTTATAGTTATGGGAAAACTGCAAAGCTCGTAAGTCTTGTATGCATGAAATATTTTGACTTGTTTGTTTTCAGCTAATAGAAAATCAGGTAGCAACAGAAGTGACGAAGTTCTATCGTTGTTCAGAGGTCTTCTAAATCCTATTCAGGTAGTTATTTTATTCTATTCATTGTGTATTATTATTATTATTTTACAAACATCACTTTTAGTGCTTTTAGTATGGCTCTTTATGAAGGATTTTCCTGAATGAGTGCTACCACCAGGGCCTATTTCTGTGGCCAAGCAGCATTACTTTGTTTTAGTTTGAAGAATGCAAGTAAAGTAATTGGAGGGAACCAGTAGTATAATTAGAAGCAGTAAATTCAACTTCATAACCATATCCTTAATATTATCTGAATGCATTATTAGCTAAAATAACCCTTATATCAGTTCATATTTTTTTGTTGATTATTGAATGTGGCAAGGTGATAAATTGACGACTTTAATCCCCAAGCACGGTAGATATCCCTTCAGATCTCTTAGTACCAAGGTACCTATTCTAGGTTCTTTGATGATGTCTAGGGGGGTTAGTCAGAGGTAAGTCTAGATTTAACCCACCCCCACCTATTTGACCCACATAATTGCAGTAGTTGATATTCCATATGTGACAATAGTTTATAGATCTATTACAAAAGTGTCAGGGATTATAAATAAGACCATGTAAATAATGTAATGTAATGTATTTATGCCCACAGGTAATAGACATTAGTGTCCAGTCACCCGAGATCGTTGTGCGTTGGCTGCCGGATCGTTGTCGTCTGCTCGTCGCTGGTGGAGACGGCACTGTTGCTTGGGTGTTGAACTCGCTAACCACCGCGCCTCGTGTCAAGGTTACTGCTTTTTTTATATCAGTCTTACTACCCTTTGCTGGACTCTCATACATTTACTTCCAATTCTCATGTCTCCATTCTCGGCTTTAGCCCATTCAAGTAGCAGTTCTCATTCTATGACGTTAGAGAGAAGTTCGCAGAATCGCATATCACGTTCGATGGGAGCGTGCCCTTCGATCCACAGGCCTACGTCCATCAAACTGAGGCATGGTGTTAATCCTCATGTGCCTGTAATTTTGGCCTGCAAACCGGAACACAGCAACGCTGTCCTTCACAAAAAGCATCCACGGATACATTTTTTTTTTACTAATGTAGAACTATCTACTATATCAGGACTTTGTTGAGAAAAAGGAACAGCAAGACTTCACAGAATAATTTATTTTATCACACCAAAACACTTTTTCTTTCTTTGCGAACACGTGCCTGCAAGCTCCAGATCGTCACTCTCGCTCGCTTAAGCCGACCAATCACCGCCCGAGTCTGCCACCCATCGTACCAACATTGACAGACCGTGCAAGCTCTGTGATTGGCCGACCGCAACCGACGAAGCGTTCCACCAATCGTGGAGCCCACAAATAAATGTTCCGGAAACTACCTTCCTACGTATTACCAACATACAAAACTAATATCAACTTTAAAAAAACTGTACATCTACATTTTAAATATTGCCAACATAAAAAATAAATTCAAAACCAAAGGAAGCTATATTTTTACATGAATAATTGCCAGTATTAAATAATTATAATAATAATAATAATGCTGGACAATCCACACAGCTTCAGCTAGCCCCAAGCTAAGCAGAGCTTGTGTTATGGGTACTAGATGACTGATATACTTAATACAATATATTACGTACATAGATATTTTTTATTATACATAGAAAATACCCAGAACACCCGGAATAAATATTTGCAGATCGTACAAACATTTATCCCAAGGCGGGACATCGGTCGTCAAACCAACTATATCAATCAATCAATCAATCAATCAATCAACTCAACCAACTTATAAAATTCAATCAATATATCAACTTTAAATCAAATACTACGATGTACATTGGTAAATTGCCATAAATAAACTAGATTTGCAACCAAAAATTCACAAACCCTAACACTAAATACTTGTTTAAATTAACAGGCGGCAGTGGCTATCCTCCCGATGGGCACTGGGAACGATCTCTCGCGAGTACTGGGCTGGGGGCCCGGTTGCAACTCACATCTCGACGCGCACACCATCATCAGCTCCGTCAAGGAGGCCTTGCATCAGCCAATAGATAGGTAATTAGGTACTATCCCAATACTACTAACACAATGGAACGCCAGCGGTCTCTGTGCTGAGCGTTATCTTCCCAGGTACATGACCTTTATCCTCCAGCAATAGAGAGAGTTGTGCAGGGAAATATCACCCCGCCCACGGAAAAACCATAAAACGTTACAAAACCGACAAAAATAGAAATCTGATTTGGGGGTAATTAGGTAGGTACCTAAGTACTTAGTTATTATGTCAGTATGGGTGTTATATGTATACTAAGTATATATTGTACTTGTATGTAGGATTCCGTACCCAAAGGGTAAGGCCCTATTACTAAGACTCCACTGTCTGTCTGTCCGTCTGTTACCAGGCTGTTACTCATGAACCGTGATAGTTAGTGTTGAAATTTTTACAGATGTATTTCTGTTGCCGCTCTAAAAACAAATACTAAAAAAACAATAAAATAAATATTTAAGGGGGCTCTCATACAGCAAACGTGATTTTTTTAATTCAGTTTTTATTATAGATAATGGTACGGAATCCTTCGTGCGCGATTCCGACTCGCACTTGGCCGGTTTTTTCTATTACTTACTGTTACCTTATTCAGATGAATATGTTTATTCGTTTGCAGATGGAAAGTTACGGTAAAACCGAAACGGCTGGGTCGCTTGCGGCCCGTCAAAGTGGTGTATGCGTACAACTACGCTAGTATCGGAGTGGACGCACAAGTGGCGCTGGACTTCGAACGAGCTCGGACACAGTTCCTCTATAGATACGCCAGTCGAACGCTCAACTATGTGAGTGCTGTGCTGGGCTTAAATTAAGGCAAGGGATCTGTAAAATCACATGGATCGCTTTGAAACATATAAACTACGCCGCCATTTTCTATCGTATCAATGGCACCAACGCAACACTTAATCATTTTTGTATTGTCAAGCTCGTATCTTGTACTTAAGTTCTTGTTGACACAAGACACAGGACTATACAGGTGCCAGCTTGGTTTTTGGTGCCACTTGGTGACGCATCACTAAGTTTATAAGAACAGAGTGTCTATTCTAAAAACTATAAATTTATTTATTTTATTTAATCAAGGATCGCAAAAAAATTATACACAAAGCTTAGACAAAAACAAAACAAAGTCCCGGCCTGTACTTCTCCACTAAAAAACCACAGCACAGATATAAATAAAGTTTCGTAAGTTTGTATGCCTGGGGTATGGTTTTATATGAATGCGGCATAATCTCAGTCTAGTGAGCCTAATTTATAAGAAATACATGGTTATTACGCACAGAGCTGGCTTAGTCTGACTTCCTCACGATGGTTTTCTTTCGTCGTTAGCAATAAGCTTCACTTATCTGTAATATGTGATTGTTTAGATAGCATATGCGTTTCTCGGCGGCCGGCGGGCATTAGACGACGGTGGATGTGGCGGCCTCGAGCGGCGCTTGCGCGTGTTATGTGGCGGTGTACACCTGCCGCCATTACCACCGCTGCAGGCGCTCGTAGCACTCAACATACCCTCCTGGGGCGCTGGCGTTGACCTATGGAGTAAGTACACACAGTGTGCGTAAATGCAATCTAAGAAAAAGAAATAGCATCACGACTTTAATCCCTAGGCACGGTAGATATCCCCTCAGATGTCTTAGCACCAAGTAAAAAAAGTACTAACTCAAGATTCATAAGCATATAAATATTTCTATCACTTATCTAGTTCCCATAGTAAGCTCCATACTAACCATTGCCTAGTTTGGGGCTAGATGGTGTTGTGTGTAATATCTGGTAATAGGAGGCACAGATAAACCTTTCTTCATTGTATCCTTACACGCGAAAATGCTCACACAAGAAAATGTGCACAAAATGCGCGTAGCACAAAGAGCCATGGAGCGAGCCATGCTCGGCATCTCTTTAATAGATCGAGTACGCAATACGGAAATCCGGTGTAGCGAAGGTAGTGGATATTGGAGACCGTATTATCAAACTCAAGTGGAGCTGGGCAGGACATTTGGCAAGATTAGGTGATGGCAGGTGGAGTAAGGCTCTGACAGAGTGGTGGCCTAGAGGGCACTAGAGAGGCCTTGGCAGACCAACAGCCAGATGGGTGGATGACATCGTTGCCGTACAGAGAAAGACCTGGATGCAAAAGACCCAAAACCGTATTGAGTGGCGTCTGAGGGAGGAGGCTTATGCCCAGCAGTGGGTTAAAACAAGCTGCCAATGATGATGATGATCCTTACACAAATATTTGTCTAAGATTTTATCAGTCCTGTGTTATTGTGTATGACAAATTGTATTATCTCTATTTTTCATTTGTGCACATTTTATATATTAATAACTAGCTGACCCGTGCCCACTTCGTTGGGCGGTAAACATTTTTACTTACAAATCTTAACTGAAGTAGTACTCGATATCGCCAACAGCGTTAATACGGCATAAAATAGCGGCCATTCTTAATGTAGTTTCGCCCGCGTGTCAGTTTTTACCCGTTACTCGATATCGCCAACAGATGGCGTTCATACGGTATAAAATAGCGGCCGTTCGTAGTTTCGCCCGTGTGTCAGTTTTTTCCCGTTCCCGTTATTTTTTCGGGATAAAAAGTAGCCTAAGTTACTTCTTGTTACATCAGCTATCTGCCAGTGAAAGTCCCGTCGAAATCGGTCCAGCCGTTCCAAAGATAATAATGCTGGATAATCCACACAGCATCATCTAGTCCCAAGCTAAGGAAAGCTTGTGTTATGGGTACCTACTAGATGACTGATATACTTACTTACTTACTTTGTTTTTTGTCTTTGATAACTGTTGGACTTGGAAAAATCTTTATAACCAAGTACTTATTTGAAGAACTAGTATTGCAAAACCGTTACTGAAATGTTGTTTTAATTAATTAAAATTCATGCTTTTAGGTATGGGGGAGGGCGAGGTCGAAGAACAAAACATAAACGATGGAAAATTAGAGGTAAATATTAACGACACAGGTTATCTAAGTGTGAAGTCCAACAGGTTTCCGAGTCAGAGTTGGTTTGCATAGTCATAATAAGCGCCCCCTGGCAGATCTAGACAACTCTCGTTGCAAATTGAAAAATTACTTACATACACTAGTCTTTCTCAAAGTGGGCAATAAAGCCCCCTTGTGGGCGCTGGAGGCTTAGAGGGGGGTAGTAAGGGGCCCAGAAAAAAATGGGGGTGTTTGAAGTGGTTTAGCGGGCGATGGCTGATTTGTAATTGCATCTATTTTAAATTCACTGAAATTAAAACCTGCTACACAACATCGATTATTTAGTTCATATCTCTACCCTGTTTGACTGTACAAAAACTTAAAATAATTAACATAGCTTTTGTGGTATAAGCCCGTGAGCAATCAAGTTTGAAAAAGTTTTTGTTAAATTACGCAATTTGTGCCAATATTGGGGGCGCCGAAAATTTTTTGACTTTCAAAGTGGGCGGTAGATGAAATATGTTTGAGAACCTTTGCATTACTTACACATAAAACAATAATCACAACTAAGATTCGTTATACTGTTATTATGTCTGTTTTACTTTGCAGATCGTCGGTATTTCATCGTCCATTCATATAGCGCGGTTACAATGCGGCCTTGCTGAGCCATATCGCTTCACGCAAACATCTCACCTCAAGGTTATCCTCATTTTCTGACATTATATAATACTGTGCTTGTTAACAAACTATTGCATTACACCATGGTCATGGTGTAAGTTGTAATATGAAACTAGTGGGAATGCGCGCGACCTCGTCCGCGAAAAGCAATTTTCATACTAACTTCAACCCCCGCGGATTAGGGGTTTTCAATCATGTTTTATTAGTATACCTCTACGCGCCAAAACGTAAATATATACAGTAAAAATATAGTCTACGACCTACCAGGTATGGATGGTACTGACCCACTCGGATGTTAGTCCTGTGGAAAAAAGGAAATGGTGGAATCAGATCGTACAGTGTTAATCCCGCGGTATAATAATGCCTACATATTGACGTTTAAATCTTCAAATTTCAGATTGAGTTGGAAGGTACATGTGCCATGCAAGTAGACGGTGAGCCGTGGATGCAAGGCCCTGCCACGGTACTTATGGAGCCAGCCGGACAGTCGCTAATGTTACGAGCTAACAATCACTCCGAATAAATACCTACTCTACTCATTCAGACCTGGCCATGCTCTCTCTTCTACCTATAAAATATGCACCAAAAATCCAGTAAAAAAACAAAGCCTACTTGTCAAAACAAAATAAGCCATGGATGCAAGACCCTGCCTAGAGCCATAAACCACTGAATGAGTATTCAAAGCAGTGTTTTCTCTTAGCTATGCGAATATTTGAGTACAGCTGCGTGGGAGAAAAAAGTGTACCTACCTCTGACATCTTTGCCAGAATCCGCGCGCGGATGATATGGCCCAACAGAGGTTGTCAGAAAAAATTAAATCAGCAAAGCAAGGCGTGAAAAACGTGGATATTTCGAGTACCTTCCGGTTGCGTGCGACAATTTTATGCCAGCATCTTGGTACCATGAAACACATTCCAAAGAAACTACTGCAAAAACTATTTATAGACTTGGCAGCCACAATGATGGTAATTTACTTTTAGATAAGTATTTATCAGTATTTCATAGGATCTCAATTTTCCTGAATATCAAATTATTTTGTATTTTAAATGTATTTTTGTGTCTGTTGTCTGTGTAATTTAAATAATTTGCAAAGTTAGTAATTCTAACATAAGCACCCAAAAGTAAGTTAATATTTAATGCCAAAGTGTTAAAAGTAAGGTAAAAATAAATTTGAATGTGACTTACTCATAATGGTTTGATTTAAAACAATATTATGTAGGTAATAACAAGTTTAATTAACAATCACAAATAATCTGGAATTTACCTATATTCCCACCTAAGATAATGAACACAACAATCAATAAATTATGTATACCTACATTAGTTTACATGTAAATAAAATAATGGTAAAGTTATACATAGTGTGAATGTTCCATTTTACTATCACAAGCAACTCTTAAACATTAAATAATAACTGACGACTAGTCAGAAGTCACTTTTCCAATCGTTTTTATACATTGATGTAGAAATTTGATCCATACGTCCATACTAAGTGCATACACCAATAAATTAATTTTAATAAACTAAGATCAATAAAATGCAAAACAACACATTTCCTATATCTATGTTCAATTGAAAACCACTATGCAGTTAAATTAAACAAAAATAAATAATATTGATAAACATTACTTTAAAAGGAATGTGTCACTATTTAAAACTGCAAAAAACTTCACAAAATATTGTGCTTCCCATAGGGGATACACGGCATAAATAAATAGAGTTGGTACATGTTTATTTTTGGCACATATCAGCATAATTTGCCTAAAATTAATTGTAACACAGCCACTCAGAGTGAGATAGGTATTAGTTAGTTGAAGGTTGAATAAATAATATTAATGTCATACAACTATAATAACGATGTCTGTCTAAAAATGTCCAAATCTTTTTTAAGAGAATGTATAAATAATGGTAACTGGTATGTATAGTAAAATTTGGACAATGTATTTTGTTGCCTAAGTAAGAACTAGATTGTATCTAAAAAATAGATACAGAATATTCATTATTATAAAAACACCACTCATGTAGGAAGACTGAAGTTAAGGCAATCATTTGATTAGTACATAGTTACTGTTGAAAAGTTTCATAATTATAGTAAATGTTTATCAAATTCAAATTATAGCCCAATTAAATTGTGACAACTTGCAGAGTTGGTGCTTATATTAAGTTAAACATTTTATTACACAACACCTACTTACATAACAATATGCTAAATGAAATATTTTATATTACATTTTAGCCATTTAGAAGTTAATATTTTATGACTCATATGATTAAACTTTATATAGTATAACTTAAAAACTTAACATGTTTACAAAAGTTTTTTTTCTGTTTTACCTACACCAAAGTTAATTCTAAGTTGTTCTAGGAACACAAATGTAAGAATAGTGTGAGGGGCCAGTCTTGCAAATGCTGGAATGTAACCCTTGAAGAAAGCTAAGGGGCTTTCCTTTGCAGTACTAGTGATAAGGACAAGTATACTTTTTACCTCACCTGGTTTGGCATTCATTGCTCTTGTTTTAAGAACATCCACTGGTTGGGTCAATGTTGTAGCTATACCACCCTTAAAGCGAGAAATTGATTATTAGTGAAAA
This sequence comes from Electrophaes corylata, assembly GCA_947095575.1. Classification (NCBI taxonomy): domain Eukaryota; kingdom Metazoa; phylum Arthropoda; class Insecta; order Lepidoptera; family Geometridae; genus Electrophaes; species Electrophaes corylata. Next base: position 6,035,303 of record OX352711.1, on the reverse strand, counting down.
ATAAAAAACATATAAATATTAAAACGTGTCAGAACTGTTGTTTCATTTTTGGAGTTTAGGATAGTGTAATAAGAGGATTGACACCTATTCTAAAGAGTTAAAATACTTACTGCCAATAAGCTCGATGTCACATGAGTGACAACATTGTCCCCAAAGTAAGCAGTTGAGAGAAGCAGTTCCTTGATTTGATCATAGAAGGAAAGTTGGCCAATGGTCATGAGAACTGCACGGCTGCAAGTCATGGTAGCTCCGGCCCACAGACGGGGCAGACCCTCAGTGGCAGCCACTTTATACAGCCCATGAACGGCATTTTTATAGCTAGAACAAAAGTTAGGTTGACAAACAAGAAAAAAACAAAAAAAATATTGTAAATTGTATTTATTGGTACATACTTTCTTCTCTGTTCAGGTGGCAACTTAATATCATTTTGCATTCTTACATTTACTAAATCAGCTGGGTTTCCAACAAAACCTCCTGCAAACCCACCCATGCCTGCCAGGCATGCTGACAAATAAAATGGAATAGGAGAGCCCTGAAAGGAAGTAATAGAAATGAAATTAATAGTCAAAGTCACTCAACATTAGGTAGGCCAACAGTTTGCCTCATTACTTACTCTCATAAAAGCAAATATGTACCTGGATTAGTGTAGAGTAGATAAAAATGTTTGCAAGAAATATTTTTTTACTTACATCTTTTGGAGCCAATTGCTGTTTAGCCATTTCATATATTCCAAATCTGACTGTCGAGTATGTCAGCTGGCGAAGAAGGGAAGCCGATATACCATTATAAAGGCCCATTATACCTGGAGTTTGGAGTTATAGTGCTGAATTAGAAGATTCTAATAAGATAAATGAAATTGTAATACCCATGCCAGGTCAATAAGCTTGAATTAAAAAGGTCTAAGGAAAAATCTTATTAATTTATTAGAATCTTGTAGAAATTTCATTGGATTAGCCAATTCTATTTACCTTGATTTTTGACAACGGTTCCAGTGAGTTGCAGCATTGAAACATTTTTCCCTTTTTGAGTTTGCATTTGAACTTTGAGTAAATCGAGTGGGTGAGTGATACATGCTGCTCCTGCTGACGCCAGTCCTCCGAAATACCATCGTGAAACCTTGGTCTCTTTAGCAGTCATTTTAGAACTGAAACAAGTTCAAATTGAATACAGTCAGACTACTGGACGTAGAAAACTAATTATCCACCTAGATAATAATATTAATATAAATACTTTTAAGTTACTAATGTTTATCTAAGCACTTACATAACTTACTTACTTATACTTACTTAGAGGCAAGAAGCGTATTTATGTGTCTGCCGTTATCGGTCTAACTCATCGTTTCATTTCATATTCCCAAAGTACCTCGTCACGAGCGCGCGTCCGCTCCACACCACACTAACCACAGAATACTTGACACCAATCACCAACCAAACCAATGAAACCAAACCAACGTCTGTGTGGGGGTGGTGACGATTTTCGTTCGACAGCGTTCGGGCTACAGAGTGCAAACATATTTTTTTTGTTTCGAACGGACTACTAAGATAAGATGGTATATATAATTTGGTATAGGTATAGGTGTATATTATGGTTTGGTATAAGGTTTTGACATCCTGGAAAACACAACCATGGAATACACGACCATTGAATTGGATGCCAAAATGTACACAAATTTCTCGCTGCGTTTTCCATGGTTGTATATTCCAAATTCCATGGTTGTGTAATAGCAGCGCCCGTGAAGACTGACTGGGAGAAAATCGTAAAACGGGAAAAACTTACGAAATTACTTTTCATTTTTCAAAAGACCAAGTTTAAAACGATAAGTCGTATCACCACCATACCTTCTACATTTACATGAATGAGGTTACATCAAGAAAAGTTTGAACTTATGTTGAAAAGCTGTTACCTACTTAACAAACTAAACAGAGCACATACCTTTGGTAGTTTATTTTATTTGGAAATCACAATTAACCAGCACTTCGCGTAAGTACCTACCTATGCACTAAACCTACCTAAGTAGTCCTTATACACTACATCAAAACCGAATTTGCTAACTTATCCACTTAGTAGGTACCTACTAGCGCATAAGTAACTTTCTTTATAAACGAGATACTGTTATTACCGTAAAGTATCGATTGAACTGAGATTGTGAATCACATGTCTTGCCTCTCGGTCGGTACCCTGATAATTTATTCTCTAAACAAGTCTCTATGCGGCTTATTTATCTTTTGCCTCTAGATTTATAATTACCACCAATACATATTAACTAAATAAATAAATAATAAATAATGCTGGACAGTCCACACAGCATCATCTAGCCCCAAGCTAAGCAGAGCTTGTGTTATGGGTACTAGATGACTGATATACTTAATACAATACATTACATACATAGATATTTTTTATTATATATAGAAAATACCCAGAACACCCGGAATAAATATTTGCAGATCGTACAAACATTTATCCCAAGGCGGGAATCGAATCCGCAACCTTCTGCGTCGCAGGCGGACAATCACCCACCGCGCCACATCGGTCGTCAAACTTAACTAACTTTATAACATAACATATTAACTAACTTTATAACATAACATATTAACTAACTTTGTTTTGTTTACAGAATGGCAGCAGATATTGTATCCTGTCTTCAATTAGATAAAAAAACAACATTAGGAAGAATAATTCTGGTTAAGGAAATTAGTGGATGTGACAGTGCATTTGTTGATAGTTGTGTGCTAAGTAACTGTATTAAAAACAAAACCCCGGTTATATTTGTATCGGTGCACAACTCTTTGAGCCATTTCCATAACATTGGTCTGAAAATGAACTATAATCTACAAAAGCATGTTGACAGTGGTCTTATTGAATTTTACAATTTAGGAGAAGACATTGTAAATAAATTGCTAGAGAATGTAATTTTTTCTATACAAGATCTCTATCAGATATTAAAGAAGAGAATATCACCTAAAAATAGTAGTTCTGATCCTGTGAATGTTATTGTTGATGGATTATCCCATCTTTTTGACCTAGGCTATAGCCTGAGAGATGTTAATAGTTTCTGTAAACAATTATTTGACTTGATAAGGGATAATAACAATTCATTTTTGCTTTTTCACTGTAACCAAGCTAGTAAAGATGATGTTACTTATACAATGTCTAATCTACTGATGCACAAAGCTCATACTGTTGTTGAAGTAGAGAATCTACAGTCAGGCTGGAGCACAGATGTATCAGGGCATCTGACTGTCAAGCATCTTGGGCAAAAGTTTCAAAATGAACACATGTTTACATTAGATTTAAAACCTACCAAATATTTGTTTAAATTATTTGATAGAGGTGTAAAATTACTTGCCCCGGTTGCAATTTAGTATGGTATGTATGCTTAAACGAGTAAACCACGTTTACTCGTCTAAGTATGTATGTTTATATTTTTTATAAAAACTAAATTAAGATTGCAACTCTTGATTAAGATTGTTTTTAATGTTTTGTGTAATGAAATGATGATCTGGATTGCACACCTTAAATTAATTGAGGGGAATTGTAATAAAATCACTTTTTCCTACATGTTTATTTAAATATTTACCTACCTACTAAAGCTAACAAATTCACCACTTTATAGCACTTATTACCCATTTATGTACAATACATTGATTCAATTTGATACTATACACAAAGGCTCAATTTTTTAAGTGTGTTATTTAAAAAGTAATGGTTCAAGCTGAACCCCCACCTGATGTTTATATACCTATAACAATTGCATTTCCTCACCTTGCTTATGGAGAAATAATTATTAGTTAGAATTTAGTTAGTAGGTAGGTACTCTTGGTACTTACTTGGTGTACTTGAGTTAGTAGGTATGATTAAAATACATAAGTACCTATATAGGTACCTTGTTATACGAGTTGTATGTAGGTAGGTATGCTTTATTGACTGACCAATTTTCCACAAACCCTTAAACTTGTTTGTGTATGGTCATAGCTACATAAGGTAATTTAGGAAGGTACTTATCTAACAAAATGATAAATTAATAAAACTATAATAGTTAGACGTAGGTAAGTACCTACTCCAATACTTTCGACCGTCAATTTAATGGTTGTGCTAACGAAGTCGCATGAAATTTTCATTTGTGGTGATTAGGTGTTGCCCGGCGACCGATTGAAGCGAAGGCTGTATATTTTGACCACTACTTCAGTACACGTGAAACCCACGGCGGCGGGGGTACGAAACTCGCAAATCCCTACACCTATCATTAACGTGTCAATATCTAACGCATTTACCATTTGTTTGAGCTGTACGTAAACATAGAGTTTCAGTTAAAATTTATAATTCAACATGATTGATCACCTACACAACTTCTATTGACTTTTGTGAGCATTAACTATGTGCCGGAAGTTGACTGGACATTCGCATGAGACACAGTGGTCTTACGGAGATGACTCTGACTCGGAACACAATCTCTAAATAACATGGCTGATAGTGCACGAACCGTTACTGAAGAGAAGCTCATGGTAAGTAGTAACTACCTACTTAAGTAACAGTTTTTCTGTAATTTCATGGATTGGACTTCTCAAACAAACACATTCTCATAAGATACCGCCAACCACCACCACCAATATCAGGATGTGTTTGTTAGCCCCCGAGCGTTAATAATTTAAAAGTTTCAGTCCAAATATTTCCTATCTAAAAAAATAAGATTTGACTTCAAACCAAAGAAAAATCCAATGTTGGTAGGTACTTACTCACAGTTTGATTTCCGTCTGCACAGGTGGCGGTGCGCGTACGGCCGCTGCGAGCAGATGAAGGTCCTCGCATCGTTCACGTGGTCAGCGATAAGGTTACAGCAATCTATTTCATACTTTATGTACTTTATGATCGATAGTAGAGGGTCACTCATTCATATCTACATAACCATTGGTATCGCGCGCGACTTCGTTGCGTGCATCTATAGGTAGGTACCTACCTAAAATACAAGCTTCTGTTGAACCTCTTGGGGGATGAATTTCAGGAATACTTTTCTTTATAAATACCTACGCGCCAAAACAACTATACCTTCCCTGAAAAGCGGCTTAGGTTGTGCGTTGTCTATATATTGTCAGACAGGACAAATTTTATTATAAAAGGTGTAAAAGACTATGCTACTTCTAATGCCTAAAAATTAAGAAATTGGCTCATAATTTTAATTCCTCCGGCACCGTAGATATCTTTCTCTTCGGTAGATCCCTTCGACAAGGGTTTTTACGTAACTTACCGACAGAATAAGCAGACGGCCCACCTGATGTTAAGTGGTAACCATTAGGTATGTACTTTTAGCAAAGCATTGACACCTTGCAAATCGAAACAGTAACGCTGCTTGGCGGCTGATAGATACATGGTGATTGTGTATGTATGTACCTACCCCCAGGCGAGCACTTCAAGGACCTACTAATAAAGTTAGTACCTAGGTAATCTTCGTGTGGAGTCAGAATATAACAGAGGTACCTAATTTACATTAGGTTAGTTACCAGTAGGTTAGGTTAACCTACCTACTACTGTAAGACGTGGATACACCTACGTATTTTCGTTTAGTCATTGATAAAATTCTCTCATACGCAACGCCGTTGTTATCTGTTAGTGATAAAACATCCTCAAAGATTATAATTTTTTGACATTGAATGGGTAAATTACACGGTGTCTACGTAACAATTTATTCGCATACCTACCTAGGTACTTAGAAGATAACTTTGTAATGTTAGTAGGTACCTAGGTAGGTAAGTATTAACTAAAGTATGCTCGGGTCAGGGTGTCTATTCTGATAAACGATGGTTCGTATTGTCGTTTTGTGTTATACTACACGGCATACGGCAGTGACAACTTAAGGAGGTGGTATCCGCCAACGAGAGGTTTTCTCCGTGTTATTTCTCTTTGATGAGTGAGTATAAATGTCCAAAAAATATATATATTGCTTATTAAAGACTAAATTTTAATTTGAACAATTGAAATAATTCTAACTATTTTGTTACTATATGAAAAAAATATCCAAAGTGAAGCAATTTTTATTTTAAATTTGGTTATTTCTTCTAAACGGTATTGATTTTTAGTTTTTTTTTTTCACACAAATATTTGTCAAAGTATTTATCACAAAGTGAACAATTGGCAGTTCGAACTAATAATTCATTAGGCTACAAATAGTTATTTCTTGAATGCGATATGAAATGGAATGCGCGCGGGTCCCTGTGCGGGCGACGGGCGGCAGTGCAACTCAGTATGAACAGACTCCTCAAGGTCGTTGGCGAGTACCACCGCCTTAACTGAGGAACGGTTACACAGTTACGTGTTTTCAAATTGTGTCACAGAAGCGTTATAAGAAACCTTTACACAGAAAACCTAATTTTTTTCTCACTAGATACTTAATTACTACTTTTCACCTAGTACCTACCTACCTGCATTTTTTTGGAATAAAAACCTTATGTTAATCCAGGTTATGAACTAGGTACCTATACTTATTCTGAGCATAGAATTTAGTCCATATTCTTTGATTCTGAGGTTCAACCGAATTGGATAATATTACCTAGAGGATTATGTATGGTAGAGCCATATCTAGGGATTTATAGAGCTATGTAAGTAATTCAATTTAACCTCTGAACCTCGAAAATAAAACCTAGGCTGAATGTTCATGCTTAAATAAGTTTAATTTCTTTAGATGCTGGTTCTGGAAGATGAGGGTGATTTCCGAAAAGATGTTCTTCGGCAGCGCAGACTCAATGAGAAACACTATACATACGATCGAGTTTTTGGTGAAGACAGCACACAGGTGAAGTCAGAATAAATCTTTGGTGTTCCACACGTTCATAGACTAAACTAGAATAAACAAACTAACCAACAGCAAACTTATATATATTTACTAAGCTATCATGTTTTCAGCGTTTCGTGTCAAGCTTGTACTTAGCAACATCACGTCGATTCGAGCCATGGTTTTTTTAAACATCATTGTTTTATTCCCGCGTAGAAAGTGATGTGCAATAAGACCGGTTAAGTGCGAGTCGACTCGCTCACCGAAGGTTCCGTACCGAACTATTTTTTTTTAATTCACCTTCACTGTTCATAACAAAGTGCTATCGATAAATTAAAATGAAGAGCTGTTACAAGACGAGCAAATAAAGCCCTTCTAAACGAGTAAATACTAAAAAAGTAAAGTAGTAGGTAAATACATTTTGCGTTTGCGCTATAGTTTTTACGAATCTACAGGTTATGTAGGTAGGTATTCCGAATTCCGTGTATATATATAATATCGTTATACCTACCTACTTCGATAAAATATGAAAACACATAAAACGATAATTAACATAGACGTAGGTTTTAATGTCACCAGTGCAGTGCTACGCTGTGTCAACAAGACAAACAAACTATACAAAACTATGTTATAGTTTATGTACCTACCATTATCCACCGAACTCTTATCCTTCGAACCCTAAAGAGCGATGACAAGGCCGAGGGAAAACGAACACTAACAAAGATAAGGCACTATATATCATTTTCTATGCTCTTGCCATTAATAATAATATTGATTTGAAGTTGTTTGAACTTGACACAAATATGCACTTTTCATCGGCTTATATAAAAGAAAAAGTAGTCTGTCTGTAGAAAAAAGAAAAGAAAAAGTAATCGACTCACTTTCTTACGCCATTAAAATTTTTGCTATACTGTTGCCAGGCATACAGGAAAACTGTTCAAAAAAGCACGAGTAAATCTACCTAATAATGTAGAGTGCGCAACCTATACATAATAATACCTAATAATGTAATACGGTAAATTTTCATCCTAAAGGCAGATTCACACTAAGTACACCCGCATCGCGTGTTGTCGTGACGAGTCGGAATCCTACCGGTCGGTCCTTAGACGAGTAAACCACATAAATTCGTATTGTTTTGTGTATAGTTTGATTCTGCTTTAAGACTGGAACTTGTAATTTTTTTGTATATCCTTTTAGACCCTGTGAATTAAATAACAACTTTCGTACAGGAGGAAGTTTACGAAGCAATATGCGCCCCGCTGGTCGCAGACACCTTACAGGGCTTCGCTGGAGCCATATTCGCGTACGGGGCCACCGGGGCCGGTAAGACCCATACCATGACAGGTCTCATGTCCCGGGCTCTGAATAACCTGTTCATGAGCATAGCTGAGAGTGAACAACCTAAGGAATATGAGGTTAGTAGGTACTTTCTATTTGATACCAAATCAACACCAAGAAATCTGAGGTGTTAAGAAATATCCGAATCGGTGTATAAAGCTGGGTGACCTCTTCAGACGTCATAATAATAATAATAATACTGGACAATTCACACAGCATCATCTAGCCCCAAGCTAAGCAGAGCTTGTGTTATGGGTACTAGATGACTGATATACTTATACAATACATTACACACATATATTTTTTATTATACATAGAAAATACCCAGAACACCTGGAATAAATATTTGCAGATCGTACAAACCTTTATCCCAAGGCGGGAATCGAACCAGCAACCTCCTGCGTCGCATGCGGACATTCGCCCGCCGCGCCACATCAGTCGTCATCGGTCATGTCTGAAGAGATCAAGAAGGTGAAGACTTAGAAGTGATAAAAATAATAGGACAACCATCAAACCTCGTTATGCATTGAAGACAAAAAAACTGCAAACGTACATATTTGTTAAAAAATTGTTTTTAATAGATAATAATAATAAATCATGCTGGACACTCCACACAGCATCATCTAGCCCCAAGCTAAGCAGAGCTTGTGTTATGGGTACTAGATGACTCTAATAAAAAAATATTACGAATAAACAGTTTTTTGACTGAAAAACAATATAATAAATTTAAATTCGTGCTATTAATAATTTCTAATCATAACTTTTTTTATACTAATCGACTGTTTTCCATTTTTTTTAAACATAATCGTTTTTCTATAAATAACATCTAGGTGCATTTATCTACAAATAATCCTACTGACAGATAGAATAGAAAACTGTAATTTTATTTCATTAAAATAAACCGATCGAAGTAGGTAATTAAACATGTAGGTAATACATATTATATGGTACGTAGTACCTACGTGCTTACCAAAAGTAGGGTGCTGGTGTAGGGGGGACCCCTCCCTCGAGTAAGTAATGCCGTCTTACTTAGTCGGACGAAGGTCGAATTTGCATTGTTCCAGTTCTAGCCGATTTCAGTCTGCGAGGAAATGCGGTCGAGGTCTACCTTTATCATTTTACCTCCGGTTTTTTAAGTTTATTTGTAGGCCCAAGGTACCATAGTAAAAAAATAAAGAAGATTAGGAGAGTCTCAAATAAAATCACATGCATATTTCAAAGGGAAACGACCAGACTCCAATCTTCATCTGCAACCTCTTATTTATTTTGTATTCAGCCCGTAATATTACCTTACTCAGTATAATGACCTTACTCAGGCATCGATCTGTACCTACTTAAATGTCACTCAGTCGATATCATTACTTGAGTTTAGTTTTTATACATTTTTCTAAGGAATTTGAAGTCCTGACCTCGCTCAAGCATTACTTAGATACAAATGTTTTAATTTTGCATCTAACACTGGAAGCAAATAATTTCTTCTAACTTCATTCATTGAAAACTTGCAAGTTTTTTCGAATGATTGCAAGTCTTCAATGAAAGAGCCTTCTTCGTTCACCGATTTTCCGTGTTATGGGTCCCCCTTTATTCAAATACCAATTCGTAATAATCGGGGAGCACTGACGACGGTCTCTTTGCATTGGATGTAGGTACCTTACCTACCTGCATTGGGTGTGTGAAAATTAATTATTTATCGTATTAAGTTTTGCGATTTTACGCAAACACAATTTTACTTAAGTCCGTATTTTTTTTGTATATTCTTTGGTCATTTCAGGTTACAATCAACCTACCTACCATAGCAAATACTTAGTTTTGAGCAAATGGTTTTTAGGGTTCCGTGCCCGAAGGGTGAAACGGGACTCTAACGGGAATAGTTAGAGAGTTGAAATTTTCACAGATGATGTATTTCTGTGGCCGCTATAACGACAAATACTAAAAAACAGAATAAAATAAATATTTAATTAAGGGGGCTCTCATAATATATAAGTTAAACGTGATTTTTTTTGCCGTTTTTACTATAGATAATGGCACGGATCCCTTCGTGCGCGAGTCCGACTGGCACTTGGCCGGTTTTTTTTGCTCCTCTGCTACACGTTATTCTGACTTCACTAGAGTTTTCCGATGATTTTTTTTATCCCAACCATTTTAATTTGACTGTATAATGGATTAAAGTTAGAAATAAATTAAAAATATAAAAGAGAGTTCAGCTGTACCTACCTACTGAGTTCAAACCGATGCTTGAGTAAGGTCTCTGAATACGGGCCCTAGTTTCTCAATTTCCGCATGCTTTCTACCACATATATGCGTTAAAATTACCTACACATGCAAAACCATTTGTCACAGAACAAGCCAATACGTACACAAGGTTTTATAAATCACGATATGCCAACTTTGTTTCAGTACAATGTTTACGAGATATTCCTTACCAATTATTGTCAAGGTCTCACTCACGTGATACATAATTACCAATAACAGATGCAAGCGAATATTAATGAACTTATTACTAAAAGATTTTATATCATCCCAAAAATATAAAATATGTGCTGGTAAGCACTGATAATACTGGGTGTGATATGAACTATGTAACTGAAAAGAACTGTGTAACTACATAATATAAACATTATTATTTATTAGTATATTATAAAAATCTATGTAAGTACCCTAATACTTACTAAATGTTTTTATAATACGTGTACCTAGGTAGGTTCGTGCTTGACTTTACTTGGGTATAACTAAGGTCAATCAATAATATTGTAACCATTAATACGAGTTTATAAATATAAAGCCCAGTTGGGAAATGTTTATGTAACTTATGACTTGGAATATGGAGCCTTTATAGATGTTGGGTACAGTGAGCGCCACAATCATAGAAAACGTATACGTTTTCTGTGTCCCGTAGTCTGTACTGTAGATAGAATAGAAGTAGAAACATACAATCAAGCACAATGAGTACATTATTTTATTATTCTTCAACAACACGTATCAACAGATTATTGGGTAGTTTGCTTAGATTCCTAATGTTATGTACCTACCTACTGAAATTACTTCTTGCCATGAATATGTCAATTAGGTAAATATCATCCACAAACCAAAACCCTGCTCTACAAGAAGTCTTTGTCTCGTTCATGTTTCAACTGACTGGGTTACCGCGTTACACCCAGATAGAGAACAAACATCTATAGTCATCACACAAATGTTTGTCTTCGGTGGGGATCGAACCCACAATCTACAGCGTAGAAGGCAGAGCTACTAGTAACGGAGCTGTGAGGCCAGTTCTGTATCCTGTGAATGAATATTCATACTCTTCATAATAGTCTTCACTGCGGTCACTGCGCTAATTTTGACGCTGACTGTACTTTACAAATGAAAATGGAGCGTGTTACTCGTCCAGCGAATACTATAAGACCTTGACCGTCCGGAAACATTTTACTGTTTTGTTATGCATATTCACTACGAATTCAGTCTTGCACAGCGCACGAAAATACTTCAAGAAAATAATTATAAATATTCAATTATTTTATCACTAATCTATATTTTTTCACTGCTGGCCAAGGGTATATTCCCTGAGGGTCCATACAGATCGATTTCAGGTTCATCATCTTGCAATCTACAGCAGGGATGATTGTCTAAATAATCATTCGATAAAAAAACGGAATAATGGAAACTTTCCATTTATCCAAGTACCTACCTACACCCATAGATCCACGTGGTTTGATGGTTATCTAGTAGGTAACCTTAGTACTTCCGACGAGGCATAGTAATTTTCTCCTAATATCCTCAATTATAAAACCCTTGAAAATTTTATCTGATACTATAGAGCGATAAGTCTTTTTCTAATAACGATTTCAATACTGAACGATAGCATTCGTGGTTTCGGTGAAATGTGGTGGTTTCGGTACCGCCTACCGTGCAAGGTCATTGCCGACAGCCTCGCGTGATGGACAAGGGACGACCATTAACCTATCACTCTTTCCACCCTTCATTAGCTTTGCACCTCGCGGTATTATTCGGATTTAGTGTAGAATTTTGCTTGGCTTGAGTATTCGTTTGAAAATTTTATCAGCTACTACCGATAGGCTTCCACTACTCCTGAGTGGCTGTTGTCTTGGTTCTTAAAAATATATCCGATCAATCATCAATTCTGATCGTGCCTATACTTCATAGCACAACTCAAATAGAAATGTCAATATTTATTGAAATACCATAAAATAAAAGTTATAGTAGTAGGGTGTTATATTGTATTCTAAGTACCTATGTATTTACAAAAAAAGTGTATAAGTATTCTATTCTCTCAGTCATCTGGTTCCCATAGTAGGTACAAGCTATAATTAGTTTGGGGTTAGATGATGTTGTGTAGAAGCCCTCCAAGCCACAGATGAAAGAAGGAAGCCCAAGTCTGCGGGGAGGGAGGTTCTAAGGGAACGTATTTGTATTATCCAGCGTGCTTGAAAGAATAAGGTTTACATTGCCTGTTTATTTTTTTAAATGATTCAAACTGGCTTCATTAGTAATGGTCCCAATCGGGTGTAAATAACCTGCTGACGTCACAACTCAATTGTTCGTGGTATATCGAACCTAATCGTTAAAATATTCAGGACTGCTGTCGTGAGGCGTGACATACTATTAACCTTTTAGGTCTATGCACGCTAACTTGTGGACTAAGGGGCTGGGTTGGGTACAGTACAGCTAAAGGTATCGGTCATGATCGATGCCAACGCAAGGAGGCATGTCATTAGCTCTTTGCGTTGGCTTAGACAACAACACTGGCGTAGGATAAGACAAAGTTCATAAAATTTTATGTTTATCTTGTTTTAGCGAAACGAAACTTCCGCGTGATGTTATTTTCATACAAACTTCTACCCCCATTGTACCCCTTTAAGAATAGAAAATCGGAAATTCATTTCTTAGACATAGACGAACAAACCCAGAAGTAAAAATAAATTTCAACTCTACGACCAGTAGTTTACCATACGTGTTACCCAGACTTAAATGTTCCTATAAATGACTAAACCCAATCGTGGTAATAAAAATTTTAAATTGATATTATTTTAATAATATCCGTTGCAGTGGTTTATCCTACAGTTTAATCAGTTTAGCAGGCTGAACATATTTTAAAGTTACTTATGCTTAAGAGCCGATACCGATCTAATGACCTTGAGAGTTTCGTTCCTCTTTACCCCACCACTCCTCTGCAATATTTCGCGGTTAGATACATATAGGTGATCCGTTCTAATAGCGCCATCTAGCTGGCAGTTCATGAAATACGTTGTACAAGTTGACTCTATACATAAATTAACTAATCTTGGTACTTGAAGGATAGATGGTAGTTAATAAATTAAATTAGTTGTCGGGATTCGTTCTCTGTCATCTTTGGAAGCAACATTGTATTTTCATTTTAATTGTTTTTCTAGTGTTATTTTAAGTTCTGATGGGTAATTTTGGTGGTATTTTAACCATCATTACTTGAGGTCTTAGCACAAGTGTGAGCAATTGAAATGAAAGTGTGTTATGTGGCATCCTGATTTGAACGAAAATGTTTCCCTTTGGTTTTGAAGAAAAACGCCATCTTTTTGACAGCCGACTTTACTTTTTTTACCGACTCGACTTGACTAAGAAGTATTTCATACAACCCACTTGACATTGGCAAAATTGTCCGAAAAAAGGACAGAGGCCACAAAAAAAAAAAAAAAATTTGCTGTCCCAATTTTGCTATAGCTTGTGGTGCTTTAGATATTTATCTTCCATTTATTTTGACCTGGCTACGGTGAAGTAAAAAAGAGGGTTATAATTTTGACCGTTATGTATGTATATATGAATGTTCATCTGTTCCCTCATAACTTCGAAACTATTTATCATAATACGACAAATAATGGGAATTAAATTTTTCTCGGTAATTATGTAGCTGAAACTTAATTAACTTAAATTAAATTAACTTCACGACTTTAATGCCCAGGCACGGTAGATATCCTCTCATATCTGTTAGTGTACTTGGTACTAACCCCAGTTTCTTTGAGAACGTCTAAGGGGGTAGTCACAGGTACGTCCAAAAGCTACAATTGGCACATACCCACATTTTGTAGTAGTTATTATTCCATACGTGACAAGGTGTAATCCCATCGCCGCTGTTATTATACTAACTAATTTCCTCACATGTTTTTCTTCACAGTTTGAGAGCACTTGCCTAGCATATATAATTTTTATCAATAAGTAAAATAAATAAATAATGCTGTACAATCCACACAGCATCATCTAGCCCCAAGCTAAGCAGAGCTTGTGTCATGGGTACTAGATGACTGATATACTTAATGCAATACAATATTACATGCATAGATATATTTTATTATATATAGAAAATACCCTGAGCACCCGGAATAAATATTTGCAGATCGTACAAACATTTATCCCAAGGCGGGAATCGTTAATTAATTCATTAACTAGTTAATTAATTAATTAATTAATTAATTCGTTAATTAATGTGATAGGCACACTAAGGACTTCATTCCACACAAAATATTGCCGAAAAAAAACCAAAAGGGGAAGTGGAGGGTGGATAAGGGGGGAAGTTTGCTGTAGCGTTGTAGAAAATCTTTGAATTTTATCCTTGTGCTCGCATAAACGCACAGTGGATCGAGTCTAAGGAGACTGCGAGCCTGCCGCCTGCTCCTTAGCAGGCCGGACATAGGAATTGAAAATTTTTATTTTTAAAAGTCGTTATTTTATTAATTTGAATATGCTATTTGATAGGTTTTTTTAATCTAAGCAATAAATGTTCTATTGCATTTTAGGCCTAGGGTTATAGTTCAGGAGTAAATGGCATAAAACTGATTTCATTGTATAAAAAAATAAAAAAAATCAAAAAAACCCGCCATTTTGAATTTCAAATCTGACCAGATATTCGTAGTCAGCACCCCCAAATTAGTGGAAAACGACACCCATGTCAGTTTTTTGTATCATGATTTGTATCCGCCATTTTGAATTTCAAATTTGACCAGATATTCGTAATCAGCACCCTCAAATCAGTAGAAAACGACGAATTGTTCCACTCTGCCCCACCAAGGCGCCCCACTAGTGGGGCAGAGTCCACAGCCTTCAAAAATGGCAGTGGAATCTGCCCCACTAAATCAGTTTAGTGGGGCAGTTTCCACTACTTTAAAGTTTGGTGTAATCTGCCCCACCAGGGCTGGCACCTTGAAGAAATGCAAAATTCAAAAGTGTTCTATTGTGCTAATAAGGACCAATCACCGACCAGGAACGCCTATGAGCAATCGTCGCCCGCAGGCAAAACTATAACTGGTTTGATCGTTGCTTTCTCACGTCAACGCTGCATAATATCCAACGCTTTTTTATTTGCTTTTTAACTAGTCAGTGAGACTATTTTCTATGCCATCAATGATTTTGATTTTAGTTGACTTAATTTCTTAGTCTGTATCTAACTAGTTCAGTGGCTGTTTGTTTGTATAAGTATACCTATATAATGTCGTTCAAATATTACTAGGTACTTTATCATGCAAAGTTATAAATAATAATCTGTTATTTTTAATTTGATTTGGCTTTGGTTCGATTCCCGCCTTGGGATAAATGTTTGTACGATCTGCAAATATTTATCCCGGGTGTTCTGGGTATTTTCTATGTATAATAAAAATATCTTTGTATGTAATATAGTATTGTATTAAGTATATCAGTCATCTAGTACCCATAACACAAGCTCTGCTTAGCTTGGGGCTAGATGATGCTGTGTGGATTGTCCAGCATTATTTATTTATTTTTAATATTAGCAGGAAGTAGGATTACTATTAATTATTATTATGTTTATGTTAAAAATAATAAGCTTTTGTTAAAAAAAAAACATTATTGATATAAGATTCAAGAAACAAATAATAATTTCCCATGAATATATTTCTTAGTAACATTTAACACATTAGCTATGTACATAGACATAAACATTTATTTGTTACCACATCAAACATTTACCACATCTAACCCTCCCTGCCAAAGTTACCTAAAACTTAAATAGACTAATATTACAATATGAGTAAACTCACCTACACAAACTAAGGTGCCAGCCCCGGTGGGGCAGAATACACCAAACTTTAAAGTAGTGGAATCTCCCCCACTAAACTGATTTAGTGGGGCAGATTCCACTGCAAATTTTAAGGCTGTGGATTCTGCCCCACTAGTGGGGCGCCTTGGTGGGGTAGAGTGGAACAATTCAAAACGACACCCATGTCAGTTTTTTGTATCATGATTTGTATCCGCCATTTTGAATTTCAAATCTGACCAGATATTCGTAATTAGCACCCCCAAATTAGTTGAAAACTACACCCATGTCAGTTTTTTGTATCATGATTTGTATCCGCCATTTTGAATTTCAAATTTGACCAGATATTCGTAATCAGCACCCCCAAATTAGTCGAAAACGACACCCATGTCAGTTTTTTGTACCATCATTTGTATCCGCCATTTTGAATTTCAAATTTGACCAGATATTCGTAATCAGCACCCCCAAATTAGTCGAAAACGACACCCATGTCAGTTTTTTGTACCATCATTTGTATCCGCCATTTTGAATTTCAAATTTGACCAGATATTCGTAATCAGCACCCCCAAATTAGTCGAAAACGACACCCATGTCAGTTTTTTGTACCATCATTTGTATCCGCCATTTTGAATTTCAAATTTGACCAGATATTCGTAATCAGCACCCCCAAATTAGTCGAAAACGACACCCATGTCAGTTTTTTGTACCATCATTTGTATCCGCCATTTTGAATTTCAAATTTGACCAGATATTCGTAATCAGCACCCCCAAATTAGTAGAAAACGACACCCATGTCAGTTTTTTGTATCATGATTTGTATCCGCCATTTTGAATTTCAAATCTGACCAGATATTCGTAATCAGCACCCCCAAATTAGTGGAAAACGACACCCATGTCAGTTTTTTGTATCATGATTTGTATCCGCCATTTTGAATTTCAAATTTGACCAGATATTCGTAATCAGCACCCCCAAATTAGTAGAAAACGACACCCATGTCAGTTTTTTGTATCATGATTTGTATCCGCCATTTTGAATTTCAAATCTGACCAGATATTCGTAATCAGCACCCCCAAATTAGTGGAAAACGACACCCATGTCAGTTTTTTGTATCATGATTTGTATCCGCCATTTTGAATTTCAAATTTGACCAGATATTCGTAATCAGCACCCCCAAATTAGTAGAAAACGACAACCATGTCAGTTTTTTGTATCATGATTTGTATCCGCCATTTTGAATTTCAAATCTGACCAGATATTCGTAATCAGCACCCCCAAATCAGTAGGTAGATACCTACGTACTTACTTAAAATTTCGATACAAAAAGTATCGACTTTTCTAGGCTAATGATGATGAGTATGTAGATACGTGCTTATTTTTATGTCGGTACAAAAAAGTATCAACTCTATCCAGCCGTGTACAACACGTACACGGTATTTGCCTTGGAACCTTGTCGCTCTACTATTGCAAAATTGCAATAAGTCACTCTATTACAAACAGATAAAGTATCTTTTTGCAAAATAGTATCGAAACACGAATTAAAAATGCAATATTTGCAGTCTTGTAGTCCGCAGGGCGACGAGCGACACGGGTTCCCCGTATGAAAGCCAGCGGCAGACTAAATTTTATCCTTGTGCTCGCATAAACGGCGCGATTCTATACAATTTAATTTATAAATTATTCAAGTCTTTATTTTTTTTATATATTGAACGGGCATTAATTCTACTTCTTAATTATCTCACCATTGGTGTAAACCAAAAAAAAATATATCACCAACTTTAGAAGGAGATGACGATTTATATCTAAGTTTTTAATTTATTTCGTGAATTTATGATTGAGTAAATACGACGTTAATCATACATTTGAAACGGGCACTTTGAAGTTGACATTTTGAAGATGCATGCGGACTTTTCAGTTTTCTTCTACTTCCTTTATTTACCGAGGGTATAGCATTTTAAGATAGAGAAAAAACTGCTCCGGGAGCGATTAGGTCAGTACTGGCCGTTAAGTGCTATAAAGGGTAAGTTTAATAAAGATCAATGCCAATGACGTTGCACCTATCATAAGTCGGGGCTGTTTAGATTAAACTGTTCAGTTTTACGTGAGAAACAGGTTACCGGCTTGTATATTACTTTTTCGTCCTTTGCTAGGCAAAACCGACTAGGTTTCATCCGAGATTCCCAGTGTCTGCCGGCCTACCATTTTATGATTCATTAAATGCACATGATTAATGTGACATGAATTAAGGATAGCACCACGTTTACTGTAGCCAAAGTATAATTTTAGTAGTAGTAGAGCTTAGTTAGTAGAGGCGTCCGTGGGAGTTCTACCACTGAGCCTCTTTCTGTCGCCAAGCAGCTTACTGTGTTCCGGTTTTGACCTGGAAAAAAAACTAAGTAGCAATTTTCCTTCCTCCTTCCTTCGGAATTAGTTTGAGGGGCTCACTGGTTTATTCTTGGTGGGTATCACCACCTACAGCACAGAAGGCTACTACTAGTTGAATGTGACGGCTGTCACATTCAACTTGTTGTGCGACATTCAACTTGTGTATAAAACCAAATGTTAAATTTTTTTAAACGAAGTATATGCACCGCTTTCTATGGTATTGCAGCTTATCCTACCATCAGACAGGTTGGTTTGTGGTTAGTGTGTTCAATCTGATAAAAATACTGCAGTGAATAACAATAAACCTCCACTGCAGACGTTTATATTTAGGCAATTTCCTTTTATAACTCAAAGTCGTTCGTAATTAGAAAATGTTACAAATACCTAGCTGTTATAAACGGAATTAAGTGCTTTGGAAAAAATGGCACGAAATATAGGACAAAATAGCTAGAATTTCTTTGAAATTCGCTACTGCAACGTCTGTCACTTGTTTCACAGATTCTACATATTTGATTGCTGAACTTACTATGTAACTATATACTACAATCATATACTAAGTATGTTACCTTCTGTAAGTTATTTTGCTTGCTTAGGTTTCATTATAGTGAGCGTTTTTAGGGTTCCGTATCCAAAGGGTAAAACGGGACTAAGACTGCTGTCTGTATTTCTGCCCGTCCGTCTGTCACCAGGCTTTACCTCATGAACCGTGTTAGTTAGAGCGTTGAAATTTACACAGTTGATGTATCTGTTGCCGTTATAACAACAAATACTACAAATTAGATATTTAAGGGACTCTCATTTATTTATTTATTTATTGGAAAACCTACAGCTTATACTAGCTAAATAACATTGGGATAGAACCGGAAAGCCAATTACAGGTTTTCACGCATAGAAATTAGTTATGATACCTACAGTTGCTAACTGTGAAAGTCATACGGAAATCTACAAAGGTTACATGATTAAAGTTACTAGTGATACTTATAGATATACATAAATTATTTGCTATTAAAAAATTCGCTGTTCAGCCGCTGTCTAGCTGAACCAACACTCGTGTAGAATAGATCGAAATCCAGATGCTTATTCAGCGTATTGAAATTTGCACTCGCTCGCCACAGAAATGAGTTTTGCCTGTAGTTAGTACCAACCACAGGAATGTGTATAGGAGGATTATATCTCTTAGACTTAGAGGGGACATTCAATTTAATCTTGCTCAGTAAGTCAGGACAATTGACATCATTGGAGGTAATTTTCATTAAATAGCATAAGTCAGCGATATCACGCCGAAGAAAGTGGAATTTTTTACATAAGTTATGGTAACTAGAACAACATAGCTCATGCAACAAACTTGTTTTTTTTGCCGTTTTTATTATAGATACGGTACGGAACTCTGCGTGCGCGAGTCCGACTCGCACTTGGCCGGTATTTATTAAGACTGATAAGGATATTATAAACAGAACAGCAGTAGCACCTTACACAGACATTATGTTCTAACTATCCATCTTTCATGTGACGTATTCATACCTAAGCAAGTTTATAAAAATCAGTATGCTGCTCAAGATTGACCTTCGAAATTAGATTCCGATCGATTTACCCGTTATGGCGTAGGTAAATAAACCATAAAAATCCGATAATCCTCACAAACATATTATAATAGGGAAAAGGGCCATTATCTTTTTGATTAAAGTTGTATGTACATACCTATACTTAACGACCGATGTGTAGCGGCGGGCGAATGTCCGTCTGTGACGCAGGAGGTTGCGGGTTCCATTCTCTCGCCTTGGGATAAATGTTTGTGTACGATTTGCAAATATTTATTCCGGGTGTTCTGGGTAATTTCTATGTAGGTTAGGTAGGTTTCTATACTTAATAAAAAATATCTATGTATGTAATGTATTAAATATCAGTCATCTAGTACCCATAACATCTCTTGTTAGTTTGGGGCTAAATGTATTATAAACTGCTTGAACAAATCGATTAATTTTACACAGTAACCACCTAATAATATGTAAATGGATGTTGCTCTACGTCAAAAGATAAGCGTGTACTTAGGTAGGTCCTTACATACTATTTGGCTATAAGAATCAATACAGTGCGACTGGTATAGAGGGAACCTCTGTTTACTCCTATAATGACTCGCCTCACTATGTTTTGCTGGCATTCGCAAACAACGATCATTAATTCGTTCTATTCAAAGAAAAAATACCTCTACTCACCTTGAAATTTGCGTTACATGCTGCAAAGATAACAAAGAAGGGTATTTGATTAATTGAATAAGGCTTGTTTTTGCAGGGATGATTCCGTGAATTCTTACAAAATATTATTTGACGTAAATCACTTGATTACCTACCTGTAAATAAACGCGTGCCTTGAGTGAAGCTACGAAACATGGCCTGTTTTATATCCCAAATCTCTCAACAAAAAAATATAAGTAACTACCTTAGTAGAATATATCTTTTGTTCAGGGCCGGTTTTAGCACTACCAGCGCCCTGGGCGAGATTTCTACGGCGCCCCCTAACCCCTAACCATTCAGTAAATAAAATAACCATTTATTAAAAAAACTAAAAAATATACTTTTCAAGCCCTTTTTTTTTGTGGCGTCTGTCCGTCTTGCGGACAATTTTGCCAATGTCAAACCGACTCGACTTGACTAAAAAGAATAAATTCTTTTTAGTCAAGTCGAGTCGGTAAAAAAAGTAGTCAGCCGTCATCGGTTTTGAAGAAAAAGATGGCGTTTTTCTTCAAAACCAAAGGGAAACATTTTCGTTCTGATGAGACAAAAAATATTTCAGACTTACGAGTTCATCACATAACATGCATCCATCTATATCTGATTTAGAGTCTACAGTTAATTTTGACGTATTCCTGTTTCGAGACGACGGACGTTAATTGGAGATCACCACAGATCAGGGTTTTCCGGAATTTGTTTTATATTGTACAAGCAAGATCAAGATTCTGAGTACTCATTTAACAGTTCAAATCTTTCATTGACTGAAATTAATGTAGTGTCTAAAAGACAGTTGAAAAATTCAATCTCAAATTTTTTTTCTAGAGAAGTTTTAGGCTCATCACGGGCAGTTTCACTAGCTTGACGTTTAATAAATCGAATTCTTGTTGTAGCTTTAAACACAGGTTCAATTTTTAGTTCTTCAGCTAATTCTTTTGCTGTTAAAATAGCGCTTTTAAAGCCTGTATTTCTATATTCTTCTAAGAAAGTGCAGCATTGTTTCAACATTTCCGTGCATTTACTGAGATCCATGTCTGTTGATTGTAGAGATTTACTAACGACGTTAATTTGAAAAAGTACGTCATACCAAACAACCAATGAAACTATGAAGCTGAAATCTCTTAAATGCTCGGCTGTCTGTCTGTCTATCTGTCTGTTTGTTCCGGCTAATCTCTGGAACGGCTGGACCGATTTTGACGGGACTTTCACTGGCAGATAGCTGATGTAATAAGGAGTAACTTAGGTCCACGGGCATGCCACCACTGCGCCGCCACGTCGGGCGCTTCCCATCCGCTTTTATTTCCGTTGGTTTATTTTTCAATAAAACAAATGCGAAGAACTAAAAATAAGTAATAATTAAAATATAAGGCAAAACGTAAAAAAAAACTAAATACCTTTTTTGTCAAATCCCGCGCGGACGAAGTTGCGGGCTAGTTAACAATAAATTGACAAAAATTTGCCTGAAAATTTACAACTTTTTTTAGTCAATTTTTGAAGTGAATTTGCATTCTAATTAAGGTATTTAATTTCGATTGTATAGCAAGTTGTACCTATACCAAATTGTCGTCGAAAACGGAAAAAACCCGATGTTGAAGGACATTTGACGAAAAATTCATGAAACTTTTGTAAAGTAAACTTTTAGCAAACTGTGGTTTTAGGGTAAGTAGGCCTCGCTCAAAGAGTAAGAGGATATGAAGGGGCGCCTGCGGCGCCCCTTCATGTCCGGCGCCCTAGGCGGTCGCCCAACCGCGCCATACCCTAACGCCGCTACTGCTTTTGTTAACCTATGTTCAGTAAGAAATTATAATGAAAACCCAAGTAACTCAACATCTGTTTTTCCTAAAATTTCGAGCAGTTTTTCTTAGATTATCAAAAATGCTTCCAGGTAAAAATGTCCTACATTGAAATTTACAACGAGAATATCCGTGACTTGTTGAACCCAAGCGCGGGTCCGCTCGAACTTCGTGACGAAGGCGGTAGTGGAGCTCCCACAGTGGCTGGACTCAGTGAAGTGAAGGCTACCAGTGCTGCTCATGTGTCAGAACTGCTGACGAGAGGGGATAGGGCTAGAACTGCTGAGCCTACTCATGCTAACCAGCATTCCTCGAGGGGCCATGCGTTACTTAGGTAAGTTGAAAGAACTGCAGAATTGTTCGGCTCCGAAGCATAACCACGTCATCGCATTAAATATTACTGTGTCATTGAGTAGGTGTAAAATAACTTTTGAAAGCACAATGAATGAATTTACCATTGCGTAGCTAAAAGTCTAGACATTTATACGTTATACAGTTCATGAAGTCATCGCTGACAAAACAACGCTGCTCAGAACCTGAATGAAACCAGTCAATAGGGTTCTGACGTCAGTTTTTCCGGTGCGACCAAACAATTGATTGTAAAAATTAAGTTTCATAGAATATATCTTGCTAAATAAATATAATTTTATTATTTCAGTGTTATTGTAAGCAGACAAATTGCAGCCGGTACACAAAGAGGGCGATTATTTTTAATCGACTTGGCGGGTTCCGAACGGGCGGGGTTACGAGCGAGGAGGCTAGAGGGCGCACATATTAACAGATCTCTACTTGCACTCGGGAACTGTATAATGGCACTTTCAGGAGGAGCTAGGTAAGACATTGAACCTTACATGTTATTATCACCTACCTCATAAATTCACATTAAAAGAACTGAAAGTAACAAACAACTGAACTGTAGTAAAGGTCGTAAGGTTTTTGCACGTAATCTTTCCATCAACATAAGACACACAGGTGTTAAGCCTCATGTGCCTGTAATTTCATCAGCATCCACACCCTTCAAACCGGAACACAACAAGCTGCTTGGCGGCAGAAATAACTATGGTGATTTAAGTGACGAGCCCGTCGCTTAAAGAGTCACATGAATATTATTTTAGTAGTAATAGTAAACCTACATTAAACGGTGGCTCGCTAAATGATAAATTCCGAATAGGCCTGTGTGTCTGGCAAATATTGTGTGCGCCTTGACAGATACGTGAACTACCGTGACTCGAAGCTGACCCGGCTGTTGCGCGAGGTGCTGGGAGGGCGATGTCGCGCGGCCATGGTGGCGCACGTCTCCCCCGCCGCCCCGCATCGGGACACCACGCGCTCCACGCTACATTACGCACAGAAAGCCTCTTCTATTACTAACAAGGTACCTAATTACCTATACCTACTATTCTACTGGTTGTTTTTTGGTTCGTGTCGCACTTGTTATTCTAGGTTTAGGGATATTCTGTTCTAGGTAATTTAGGGTATTGTTATTATAATAGTTACTTATATCTTACTCTGCACTAGTATATTGCTGAGTGGTGTCCATTTTTGTGGTAAATGGCTGTGCTTTGTCTATGTCTGTCAATCAGTCACGACAAAGATTTTTAATAATAATATTTTTTTTATTAACAATAATGAAGCGAAACGCGTGCAACTTCTCCCGCGTTAAGTTTGTGTCTAGGTAGGTATATAGAAATATTCTAGGTAAGTATATCTATAGCAATTATAAGAATCTTGGTCCTGCCTGACTGACTGACGTATAGACAACGCACAGCCTAAACCACTGGTCGTAGGGACTTAAAATTTTCAGAATATACCTAATTGTCTTGGTTCTTATTGGTAAGAAAGGAATTCCCGAAATTCAATCCCTGAACGGGTGTGGCGGGGTTTGAAGTTTGTATGAAAATAACTTCACGCGGACAAAGTCGTGCGCGTTCTGCTAGTCTGTAGTATTTTTCATGTGAGATATTTTAAATTTCAGGTTGAAAGAGAGTTTATTCAAACACCGAAACATCTGCATCAATATCGCAGTGTCATAAACGATTTACGAGAAGAAATATCACGCCTCAAACTGAAAATGAAAGATGCTTCGAGGTAAAATCACTACACAATATTTTTTCTTACATCATTTCAGCATATTCCGAGTTGCTAAAAAACTTAAATCTTTTCAGATCAAGAGAAGATATCCATCAACTAGAAGAAGAGAAGACGAAAGAGGAGAAGGCAGAAAGTGAAGCTCATTTAAAGTCTCTTCGCGAGTCTATAGTTTCCACATTCAAGCAGCAAATGCGGCTTCGCCGACGGCTGATGGAGCTTGACAGTCATTTGTTAGGACTAGCTTTAGACGCGGAGAGACAACACGCAGCCATTTCCCATTGGGAGGCGAGGTTCAACAGACTTTATAAGCCTATCAATGTACCCGGGGCGAGACTAAGCACGCAGCAAAGTTATAGGTAAGTTATTTAAGGTGATACTAGTCACTTCCCCTACTGACATGTCGCAATACTTGTAAATGTTACATTACGGTTTGTCATTATCTATTACTAAGAGATGGTTATTTGTGTTCTAGTGAAACTTACCTGGGTGCTTGGGGGTAATTAATCCAAATCAGAAGGTCTTATTTATATAAGTCACTGGCTCCACTAGTTAAAATGGCCGATAAGTTTGTTGCCATAAAGTGACAAGAATATCTCGTACAATGGGGTCAAATGGGTCCCGGTCTCAGCTTGCATGCAGCATTTTTTTGAACAAGGTGTGCAATGTTGCGCTGAGTAGGTACTCTGTTATCTTAGTAATCTGGCAGCAATTATATATCCTCCCTTTTGTTAATTGCTTTTACGTAGGTATGTGATCTCGGTATTTCCGCATCCTCAGAGGCGGCACAGCTTTGTCGAGCGGCAGCGTCGAGAGAGCGGAAGCGGAAGTGGCGGTGGAACAGGCGTGGTCGGAGCTCGCCGCGGTAGAGAGAGAACAAGAAACCGCGCGGACAGAGAGAGACACCGTCGAGCGACAGCTGGAGCAAGTGAGGCTTCGGGGCGCTCAGCTAGAACAGGCGAGTAATTTTTGACACAAGTTGGTCAATCACTTTATACAATTATATTTCTACATTCGTTATGGACTGTTATCAACTTAAAAATATTATATATTTATTATATACTAGCAGTTGCCCGCGGCTCCGCTCGCGTCTATGTCGGTTATCGCTACAAAAAGTATCCTAAGTACCTATGTGTTATTCCAGGTTATAAGCTACCTGTGTACCAAATTTTATTAAAATCCATCCAGTAGTTTTTGAGTGAAAGAGGAACAAACATCTACACATCCACCCTTCTACACATCCACACTCATAAACATTCGGCTTTATAATTTTATAGTAGGATATGAAATGTCAAAATTATATCTTCAATACTAAATTTTCACTTCTGCCGGCAGTCCCTGAGTGCGACCCGTTGTTTTAGGATAGATAACTAAAGCGATTATTGTAGAGCTTCTCTATAAACAACATTTGACGTTAAAGCCGCGCAGGTACCTTACTCATAGATCTAAACTCCACTCCCGCACGCGCACCCCCACCTTGGTGACGCTCACTTCGCAACGGGCCATGCAGCAGAAATCGTAATATTTTAATTTCGCCATAACTTCAAAACCAAACGTCCAATTTTAATCATTCAAAGACCAAATATTATCTAAATGAACTGTACTTAGTGATAAAATAGTTAATAAGGATTAATAGTATGAGTAAAATAAATGCGTTTAAATGTAGTCCAAAAAAATTCAAGATTTTTAAATAAAAAAATGGTTGTTGTGCCTCACTCAACATAGATATGTATAGTGTGTCGCGGACTTTTTTGTAGATATTTATAAGATCTACAATTATTTAGAACATTTTATGGTTCTATCTTTTATAGTTTAGGCAGCGTACGCAAAATAAGTAACTTTTCTGGTTGATTTTTTACACCTTGTGTCCGAAAAACCCAATTATTCTATTTTTTTCCAAAATAAAATTTTGCCTATGTTACTCGTGGATAATGTAGCTTTCAAATGGTGAAAGAATTTTTCAAATCGGTTCAGTAGTTTCGGAGCCTATTCAATACAAACAAACAAACAAAGTTTTCCTCTTTATAATATTAGTATAGATACCCTGTAATGTTTTAATAGTCCATA
This sequence comes from Electrophaes corylata, assembly GCA_947095575.1. Classification (NCBI taxonomy): domain Eukaryota; kingdom Metazoa; phylum Arthropoda; class Insecta; order Lepidoptera; family Geometridae; genus Electrophaes; species Electrophaes corylata. The sequence goes on along the minus strand of OX352711.1, from coordinate 6,008,611 downwards.
CATTTTTTACTTCAGTAGGTATAAGTGAAATCGTTATTAAAAGTTTACAGCAGCTGTCTCGACGACTATATTATTGTAATAAGTCTATACGAGCGTCTTTAACGCAGAAAGAAGGCGAGCGACAGATAAAAAGGGAGAGATAAACATCATACGTTCTATGCCATTATTTCGTTCACATTTTGTTCAATATTTTAGTGCCTTAAGAAGGAAGTAGGTAAACGGTAAAGTATTAGTCATATTTGAAGTTGATGTCTGCAGGAGTTGCCGGCACGGATCAGCAGCGGTCCGGAGCGTGAGGTGCTAGCACTGGTGTGTCGCGTACACGAACTAGAGGCGGATAAGCTAGCGCTGCAGGGGGAGAGAGCTGCGCGAGCGCACGAGCTGCGGCGAAGGGAACTCGCCCTACAGCGCCGAGACGCGCAGCGACGCCTTTCCGACGAGATCATCACGCGACAGCGTCGCGCACTTGAAGGTACGACACCACCTATCATCTCACTATATCCTCATATCATCATCCGGTCGTATCCTCAACTATTCATATCAAGTTTTCATACAGTCAGCTAGTTCTATCTCAGAAACTAGAAGACTCGTTGAACCCTCTTTTCGAGATACCTAGGAATACGATAAGAAGTACCTACCTGTTACCACCAGGTCAAATATTTCCATCGGTCATATCATATTTTAATTCAGTTATATCCTCTTCTGGTCATGCACATCACTGACATTATCACAAATCATATCCTCATACGGTAAGAGATAAAAGCTGGCGCTTAGATTAGTCGTTCTATTACAGAAGTGGGTATCGGCGTAGCTCCCGAGCTGGCGCAGCTGTACGAGCTGTACCAGCAGGAAATACACGCCTCCACTTACACAGAGACTAACGACATCTACACACCGTCATACCGTCTGCCACCTATTTCTGCAAGGTACTTACTACTAAACAACACCGCTCAAATTCTAAAACTTAAATAAGTATTGGTGGATAATTCACATGGCGACATCTAGCCCCAAAGCTCTCATGGGCTTTGGAGCTTATGCAATAGGAACCAGAATTAAAATTAAGTGATATTAAACGTTGCAGCCTGTCCGAGCTGACATACTCTGAGAGCGGGTCGAGCGGCTCGGGACGCGGCTCGAGCTCAGGCTCGGGAGGCACGCTCGCGCTCGACACGCGGCTGCCGCGTCTCGCACCCACTCCCACCCCGCGCCCCCGGACCCGATACAGGTACCTGTGTTACATACACCCTGCGAGAGCTTACATTCTCTGAGAGCGATCGGGTTGAGCGGCTCGGGACGCGGCTCAAGCTCAGGCTCGAGAGGCACGCTCGCACTCGACACGCGGCTGCCGCGACTTTGATTTTAACTTGACCTTGACATTATAAAAATCCAAGTAGTTTACTCGTAGTCTCTGTACCAACGATACAGTATCTCAATTTAGCTCAGGGGATATGGTGGCTCCTTGTGTTTGTTGCAAAAAGTAAGAGTGGAGAAAAGATAATTTAATCTTACCATGCTTAGACGAGTTGGTAAACCGTCTGTAAACTGGTACTTACCTAATTGTTGACTTACTGACGTCAATTTACAATTGAACTTGTGAAATGCAGATAATCTAGGAACGGAAAATTGCGGCGGATTATTACAGCTAGATTATAGAGGATTAAGATGAAGGTTTTATGTTACAGTCAAGCGAGCTCGGCGACTTTGAAACGTTATTCGAGCGATGATAGCCTTGTGATGGCGGCGCCCAGGAGCAGAGACGAACCGGGTGCTTGAAAGGCACTATACCGTCTTCTAATTGGATCTTCTCTTCTACTTACCTTCATCTATGAAATATCTGTTTCATAGATGTCTCACACGTTGATCGTGCAGATATAGGTACAGTCAACAACACAAATAGATAAACATTTCTGGTTTGAAAAATTCTAGTATTGCTCTTAACACGCTTTTCATCAAATATTTTTAGAATCATAAAATAACTTTTCATATAGATCCGCCGCGTTGACCGTGTTGGCTACAAAATCTTCCAGTTAGCTTTTTTGGAACTTGCTAACTTTTTGCTAAATTTAGAGAAAAGAGCGTTGAATCACTGACGTTTATAGGTTTTCGTTGCTGACTGTACACAACATGGAATAACTGTCAGTATAGTGTGCAATGAACGCGTTTGCGTCAGAGTTTGTTGTGATGTCTCGTTTGAGTAGGAGTTTTACCAGTAGGTGTTTTTCTACGTGTAATGTGTAAATTGTCGTCTACCTAGTCATCTTGATGCTTTATTCCTTTGTGATATGCGATTGCAATTAATTTCAGAGTTATTTATAATTGACTTAAGTTATAAATAAAAGAAAGTAATTATACATTCGAGTTTATATTATACCGAGATTACAAACAGATCCTACATGTACCTATAATTTATGAATTATTATTAAATTATAAATTACTTCAATAATCTCATCGTCTTATATGGTACAAATACAAGATATAAAACTATATTTCAAGGCAGCAAGGCAACAAAAAAGCCTTTTAAATTTACAATTATTTTCCGAAATAGAGAACAACTACCTACTAAACATACCTAGTAAACATATTCATAAACACAACTTTGTTCACTACCTAAGCACCTTAATTTTACTAAGTACAATAAGTATTACGAACTATTCATACAAACAGGACAGAATATAAGGTATGGCCACAGTATAGCTATGTTCAATAGCTATTTAAGAAACAAGAAAGCATTATTAATCGCCTAAAAGAATTGTGCTTTCTTGAAAAAACATGTCACATAAAAACCAGGAGACTAGCCGCGCAGAAGTAATTTTCTGCTCATTTTTTCTGGAAAAGAAAGCTTCACGACTTTATTCTCTGGGCATATTAGATAGATGCCCCCTTAGATTCCTTAGTACCAACTGTACCAAGTACCCAATTTTTTACCCAAGATTTTTTATATGTATGTCCAAATATTATACACATTTGGCATATACTTACATTTTGCAATAAGTAGTTGGTTTTCCATGTGTGACAGATGGCAAACCCATCGCCGTTTTTTCTGGCAGACAAAAAATAGTGATATATCATTAAGCCCAACTGATATAGATACGTTTGTTGCATGACGACGAGCACAAAATAATTTTGAAAAATTATATATTCGAATCATTTTAAGGCTAGGTTAAGAACATCAAAATGAGCAACGTTTATTTTACAGTTTATTTCTCAACATACTTCCACTGAAATTAATTATTTAAGTTTTTTGTACGTAGGTACGCTGAGTTTACGCGCATGCAGTGCGAAATAACTGCACGTCTCCGAACCGTAGCAGCGAGCGAGACATTATAAATCGCGTTGTAAAGCAGACTAGACGAGGTATTTTAGTTTTTAAAATAAAATAGGTAGGTTGGTACCTACCTATGTTATTTTGAAATAATTACGTCATTTATCTTTAGGCTATTATCTTTTTATGATTCAACTTTACTACTACTATAAATAAAAAAGAAAATAAATATTTGTGGACATTTTTACACAACATCATCTAGCCCCAAACTAAGCAATGCTTGTAGGTACTACGGGGACCAGATAACTGATATAATAATTATATCAGTAGGTATGTTATGTTTTTTATTTGTAAATACATACATAGAATACAGTACCTATACTCCGCTGTATCATCATCATTCGACTGGTATACTTATAAACTAAAAATGCTTATTAATTAGATTACAATTATAAAAATACATAATTTAAAATATATTATGAACAAGGATCGACCATCTTCTGATTTATATTCAATGGCATCCACCCTCGATGCATAGTATATATATATATAGTTATATATATAGTATATATATATATAGTTATATATATAATCACAACGTTTTGCCAGTAAACATATTAAATAACGAAAAAAAAAAAAAAGTTATATATAGTTAGAGCTAGTCAATAGTTAGTCATCCCATTGGATGTGACATTATGCTATTGAAATTCAGATTGCAGGACAGTGATACTACATCTAGATAATCTCATAAGAATTTCTTAGTTGCCCTTTGTGTACAGTCTACATCTTAGTTGCACTAGAATGTATACAATTCTTAACGTTACATTTCGTTTTACAGCATTACAACAAACTTTTACATAGCACAAACTAAAAAATCATGAAATCATTAAAAGAGTTCACTTATTTGCATGTACCTATTGCCATTTTAATATTTTTAATGCTGTGATATTATATTGAAGATTAGAAATTGTATACAATCTAGTGCAACTGACTGTAATAGGATATAAATAATTGATCGGCAAGATATTTTAAATAATATTATAGGTAGTGTGTCGCCAAGTTCGGTTAGTGGGGTGGGGAAGTTGAAAACTATAACCATGATGTCACAGTTTCGAACTACCTACAACTGGACCGTTCTCGGTGAAACATCTTGTAGAGCAATAAGTAACTGATGTAGCACTAAAAGCATGATAATAAGTAACTTGCAATGAGTACCTACTAACCACTAATAAAATATTGCAAAAATAAGTTTCGTACGTCCTAATAAAGTAGCAAAGTATAGGACTTTGGACCCAAACCATGGGTGTAATGTCTTTTAAATAGGGCTCAATCCTTAAGATATTTACAAATCGCGATAAATTAAGTAGACTAGACTAAACTGAAAACCAGCGTGTTACTAAATTACAATAAGCACCATATAGTCTCAAACTAACCACGGTTGTACACATTTATATCTAAATATTATAGGTACTTTTTGTTCGTAAATAAAATAAAATAATAAACATATTACCTTAATACATTATTACCCTTACAGAACAAACATCTATGTTAATAATGCAAATGTTTGTCCACCGTAGGGATCGAACTCAGAATCTAAAGGCCATTACTGCCACCTACTGCCAGCTGAATTGAAATGAAACTCAAAATAAGTTCAGTAAGTTAGTCCAATAGCGAGACCGCCCCATGTTGGTGCCAAAACTGTTTGGTGTAGCAATAATTTACAATACCCAAGCGATTTATTTATTAAAACATCTTGTTACTCCAAACGACTTCAAAATCGACCATAACATTCTCCACTAAAATGCGTTACTTTAAATAATACGTTACTTACCCTCGAATATTCAAACGCATCTCAGGTTTTAAAACTCGTCTCAAGTCGCGATTTTTTGACAGTTAGCAATGAAAATCTGTCAATAGTCCGTCACTTGAGACGTGCTTAAATCTGAGATGCGTTTGAGTATTCGGGAGTTAATCATCTTAAATTCATAATGACATATTTTTCTACTCCGATACAATCATAGTTGCCCCTAAGAGTTGCCCACATTAAGCCGTACGAACTATAGCAATAACCAGACTAGACCGTTCCTTACAGGCAGTACACAAAAGTCCAGTAAAGAATGTTGAAAAACACAAACATAAGCGGGAACAGAATTCGGGAGCGTTTGTCGATCCACGTGGCTATTTCCTGCGGGGTCATGGTAGTCCAGTTGTGTTTTGGCGGTTCGTCCGAGTCCGCACTATCTCTACCACCGTGGTGCTTCGTAAGGTCGTCATAGCTCTGTGTCGTGATTGTTGGCAAGTTCATGGCAGATGGGAAACTCTGGAATTAGAAAAGTTTTTGGAAATTTCAATACATTAAATATAATAGGTTCTTGACTACAATTTCCCAGACACGGTAGGCATCACCTATTACTCAAGATGCCTTTGAGAATTTCTATGAGGATAGTCAAATAATGAATAATAATGATTCATAAAATATTACCAGGGTAATTTCAATATAGGACATATTATTTCGTACAAAATGACTCAATCTAGGTACTCTTGCGCATCTTGTTAGTTATATTTGTTTTACGTTTTCTCGGTAAACAAAGTAAATCACTATCCGCAGTAGTGACTAAACAATGGAACCTAATATTATAAAAGGATTTTGATAACATACTCTCGCTGAGTAGTGAGTGCACAGGCAACAAACAATAAATAATGATGCATAAATCATGCAAAGAACTATGCGAATAACAGGAATAACAAGTACTACATACCTAAGCAATTTAAAAAATATAAATACCTGACAGTAGTAGTCTGTTGTACATAACCTAACCTACAGGTAGGTAGGTACCTAATTAGTCACTCCATGTTTTATACGATTTTGAAATGGTCTTATTTGAATAAATATCCATACCGATTATATAACGACATTATCGTTGCCTACATATTCATGATGTTTTTAAAACAATTATTATACGCAGTGATGGTCGCAACAGTGGTCTTACAATCACTATGTTTGTTTTATGACCACTATGTACGTACTCTTGAGTCAGATGATCCAACTAGGTGAGTCCAACGTCGACAAAGTCGACGAATCCAACTCGGATAGATAGTATTCACGCCCCTCACCCCTGTAAACTCGGAAGGAGTGGGCTGACTTACGTGGTTTACCTATATAGTAGTGTACATAATTTTAAAAAACTGTGTACCGCAATGCCTGTATATATTTGAAAAACATTTGCGTCACTTGTATTTGAATAGTTACGAGTCATAAAAATGAAAGCTTGGGAGTGTATAGGTACATATCAGTGCAGCTGACTGTGCCCCTATTAATATTAGGCACTTTTGTATTACTTACCTGATAATTTAACTTTTTTTTTTTTTTAACTTTAATAGACCATTCTTTGACTTCAATCTCACCTGATGGTAAGTGACGATGAAGCCGACGATGAAGCAGAACGGTCTAGAAGACACCTATTCACTCTTGCTTTAAAGAGATCCAGATTATAGTGGTCAGGAAAAACAGAAGCCGGCAATGAGTTCCACTCCTTAGCGGTTCGTATAATGAAGGTGGAACCGAAACGCTTAGTGCGAATGGGTGGTATGCTAACCAAGTAAGGGTGGTACTGAGCCGTGCGCCTACTCGTCCTAAAGTGGAAAGGAGATGGAGGAATGAGATCGTGTAGTTCTTGGGCACATTCTCCGAAATGTAGCCTATAGAAGATCGATAGGCAAGCAACTTTACGACGGTGTTCGAGACTTTGGATCTTAGTCTTCGCCATGTGTTGCTCACCTATAAGCCTAAAAGCCCTGCGTTCAATCGAGTCTAAGGCAGCAAGTTGACGCTAGGTCGAGCCATCCCAAAGGTGGCAGCAGTACTCCATACCGGATCGGACTTGTGCTTTGTACAAATTAAGAAGCTGTCCAGGCGTGAAGTACCGCTTCACCCTATTTAGGATGCCTAGCTTCATGGAAGCAGTTTTAGCCCTAGACTCGATATATGAGCCAAAATTGAGAGCAGGGGTAAGGTGGGTCCCAAGAAGTTCAAGGCGATCTTGTATAAGTAGTGGTACATCTCGGAAAACAGGGACTTGGAGAAACTGACTTTTCTTTGCTGAGAAGAGACAGGCTTGCGTTTTAGAGGCATTGAATTTGACCAAATTGGCGTCGCCCCAGTCGGACACTGCCTTTAGTTTCAGATTCAAGCGCTGCACCATTTCGTCTCTCTCTTGCAAAATCACATTCTGTCTAGCTTGGGCATTCGTGACATATCTTTCCACAACTGTGCTGTCGTCTGTATACCCAACGATACCGGGCAAGAGCAGATTGTTTATATGCAGCAAAAACAGCGTGGCAGATAGCACTGACCCCTGAGGTACACCAGCATTAATAGCCAATTGATCAGACGAGCAGCTATCAATGACTACTCGAATAGATCGTACCCTCAGAAAGTCTGCAAGCCAAGAACAGAATTGTACCGGGAGCCCAAACGCAGGAAGCTTGCTAATAAGGCTCGCATGCCAAACCCTGTCAAAAGCCTTCGAGATGTCAAGTGAAACAGCAATTGCTTCACCATATTTCTCGATGGCTTCGCTCCAAATGTGCGTGGCATACGCAAGAAGATCTCCAGTAGACCGGTTTCGGCGAAATCCATATTGGCGATCACTAAGGAGGTCATTATCTTCAAGGTATGCCAGGACCTTACCATTCAGTACCCGTTCCATACATTTACAAAGTATGGAGGTGACTGAAATGGGACGGTAATTTGACGGGTCGGCGCGACTACCTTTCTTGGGCACAGGCTGCACATTAGCAAGCTTCCAAGACTTAGGGACTACACCAGTTTTAAGTGATAAGCGGAAAAGTCGAGTAAGAATTGGAGACAACTCAGGTGCGCAGGTTTTTAGCACTAATGCAGGAATACCATCAGGACCACTAGCTTTATTTACGTCTAGGTTACGAAGCGTTTTGAGCACTTCCTTTTGCTGGATGCGAATTTCCGGCATTGATGCTTCGCATCGAGGAAGGCTAGGTGGAGATTCGCCCGACGTGGCTAGACGTGAGTTTTCCGCAAATTGAGTAGCAAAAAGATTTGCTTTATCAATCGCGGCGTGAGCTAGTGATCCATCCGGTTTCAGTAGTGGAGGAAGGGAAGGACGGCTGAAGTTTGCTTCAACCGACTTGACCAGGAACCAGAAAGCTTTGCTTCCCGCAGGGTATGTAGCTAGCTTAGCACCCATTCGGCCAATCCGATCAAAGCGTCACCTTCTTGCGTTAATTAATACGTAGGTATTAGTACTAAGTTTAACTCAGTATGTGAATGATAAAGACACAGATGAATAAAGACTAACCACACTTTGTCGCAATGCCCGCGATATGTATTAACTCCGCGTGACTTACGCATTAGCTAAAATAACATTTACCGAGATGTTTTGGAGATAAATCCTGTTTAAACTGTATTTAGTGGATATCTTTGTAATTTATCATCTAACCCACATTACTTTCTATGTTTGTTCTACCGATGTAAGTAGACCGTCATAAAGTTAGTCTATTACCTGTTCAAATCATTAGTTCAACAAGTATAGGTAACTAACTGTGTATACACTTGTATACACTGCTTGTTTTTTTTAATGCAATAGAACTTTATATAAATAAAAACATTTGGGGACATTTTTACACATCATCTAACCACCACTAACCCAAACCACACCCAAACCAAGCATAGCTTGCTATTATTATTGTATAGCTTGTAGAACCTGACTGATTTTTTGTAAATACATACACAGAATACAATATAACATCCGATAGAAAACAAACACCTATGTTCATCACACAAATGTTTGTCCTCGGTGCAGGGGTTCGAACCCACAACAATAAAGTATGCCCGCATTGTGTAGGGTTTTTTTGAGACACAACGTAACATTTCGAAACGGAGCCAATCCCCAAGACGTCTGTTGAAAAATCTGAAGAAAATACATAGATATTGGCGTCGTAGAATGTAAAATAGTACTGAGTCTACTACCCTGCTTCATGTGATAGAGAAATATTGGGTGACTTTTCTGTGTAACAGTGAATAATTTGTACTAACATGCACAGTCAGATAATTGTTGTAGCCAGGTCCGGCTGGGTCTGAGCTGGTTTCTTGCTGTAGCGATGAGCAAGATCGCGACTTGGTCAGCTGCGGCGAAGACTGTAGCTCCTTCTGCAGCTCTTTGCGAGCCAAACGCGGGGTCAACGTACTCTTCAGGATGTATTTGCTGTTAACCTTTTTAAGGCTAACCGCTTTCCTGAAACAATTAATTGCGAATTTTAGTATCTAAAGTATAAAATAATTAGTTCGTGTTTAATACACTAAATACAGAAAGGATATAATAAATATCAAGATTCTAGACTAAACTTCGATGCACTGATTACAACTAGGATTGGCCTTGGTAGGTAACTATTACCTATATTCTGCAAACACTGAAAGGCCTTCTAGGTTTGGTAACCAATGATAGCACTTCAAAAGTTTACCTAAGTAATACCTTATCAGCCGATTATGCAAAATAATTTACAATGTTTGTCCATCGTTACCTACATAACAATTTACGCATGAATAAACAATTTTTTTTTTATCACAAGCTTCGGCGGTCTTTTGACGTAGTAGGTCCCTACCCAGTCGTCGTCAGTTCGCAACACACTAGAATAATAACTAAAGTTCGTACATATTCTAAATACTTAAAGAGTAAGCTGTGCCATCAATCACGTGCGTAAATCATCCTTTGTATAGCTTTTTTTAGGGTTCCATACCCAAAGGATAAAACGGGACCCTATTACTAAGACTCCGCTGTCTGTCTGTCTATCTGTCTGTCTGCCTGTGTGTCCGTCTGTCACCAGGCTGTATCTCATGAACCGTGATAGTTAGAGAGTTGCAATTTTCACAGATGATTTGTTTCTGTTGCCGCTATAACAACAAATACTAAAAACAGAATAGAATTAATATTTAAGGAGGCTCTCTCTCATACATTTTTTACCGTTTTTATTATAGACTAGCGGTCCCTCCCGGCTTCGCACGGGTTTTAGTAAGGATCCCTAATTTTTTTGAAAATGTAATATAGCCTATGTCACCCGGGGATAGTGTAGCTTCCCAACGGTGAAAGAATTATTCAAATCGGTCCAGTAGTTTCGGAGCCTATTCAATACAAACAAACAAAGTTTTCCTCTTTATAATATTAGTATGAAGTATGATAACCCTTCGTGCGCGAGTCCGACTCGCACTTGACTGATTTTATTTTTATAAACTAGCAGATCACATCACCTAGATATAACAAAGCATTGCTTCGTAGGTCACGTTCATCGGGATCACCCTGCATTAGGTTATTAAACCATAGTTTGTAAAACGATGACTGAAACAGGCTTTTTGTGATCAACGGTGAAATAATAATAAATATTTGTGGATAATTTTACACAATCTAGGACCAAACTGATAATAAGAATAATTTTGAACTGAAATTAAAACTATAGCTAGGTAGGTACGTACTTTCTTCGCCAAATGGTGTTGACAAAGGCGAACTCAACTAACGCGGAGAAAATAAAGCCGGTGCACGCGAGAAACCAAACCTCACTGGCTTTGATGTAGGACACCTTCGGTAGAGTCTTCGCCTGGGAGGACGCCAGTGTTATAAATGATAACATCGTGCTTGTGCCTGGAATCAAACGATCGATGAGGACCTGTGAGTGTAAGAGAAACTCCCGAAAACTTAAATCGAACGTTTCTCTTCCTATTTGGGATTACCTATATGTTTTGAATTAGTTTTTTGTTGTATAATACCTGATTAATTAGGCAAGTATAGTTATTTTATTCAATAAAAGTTATTAAAACGAAAAATTTACGTGAAACCGGAATAACATACCTAGAGTTATTCTAGGTGCTGCCGCGTCAGCTTGCAGCCAGAATGTGACCCAAGACATGGCTACTATCATCATAGATGGAATGAAATAGTCCATGAGATAGTAACCAACTTCACGTCCTAGTTTGAACGTGAACTTTAAGGCACTGTAGTTTCCAGCTGAAAATGTTTAACATTATTTAGCAGCAGGTACATATAAACTAATATAAAAAAACAACAACACAAACGAAAAAATAGACATTACATCTACCTCCCCCGAGGCGCATGTTCATTATATCTCCTCGTACAACAGATTCATTCGTCCAATAGTCTATGAGAGAGTACTCGGTCAAGTGTAGCTCCGTTGAAAGCCTGACCGGGTTATCCTTTTCCCACATAAGACGCAAAATTGAAGCGTTGTACTTCCCTGTAAGTAATTTGTTATAAGGAAAATTATTAGGAACCTACTTAAGTTGTATTGGTTTTACCTTTTACGCTGTAAGCTAGTAAAATTACTCATAAAGCTGCAAAGATTAGGGAAATATTTTTTGTGAATCACAAATGCCACATAATCACACACAATAGTATCTACCCACATAATTCGGCTACACTAAGACATTGTATATCATTCATAACATTCAAAATGGTATCACAAAATTACAATCAATATAGGTAGGGCCAAAAAATAGGTAGGTAAGCCCATCCTATTTAATGATTTTTAAAGTTATTGTGCCTGTGATGCCAATATCAAATATATACATCTGTGTACACAAGTAGAATAAAGAAATAATAGAACATATTCAGTAGATTTAAACTTACAGCTTTCCAGGTTCATAGAGCAGGTTTGGTCGTCAAAAGGAAACTTCTGGAGATTCATCCAGCAGTAAAGAACAGCTTGCATTCTTCTACTAAAAAGCACTTCTCCATCAGGTGCTATGGAAATGAGCACATCCTTGCTATCCGTCCCCATAAGACTTGAAGACTGTTCGTTAGACATGTATAGATGTGGGACCCAGATGCGAGATCGTAAGTCGCTTTCGCCTATGATTTTAGATCGCTCGGGAGAGTATAAGGTGTATGCTAGTCGGGGGTCCGTCCATCGAAGTTGGAGAAGAAAATGAAGTTTGAAGTTCTGTAAATAAATGTGTTTTTATTTAGTTCGACAATGCAACAATATATTCCCTGCCTGTTTTTTGCCTCATTTCCCAATTCCCGATTAACTTTTATACATACACATAAACATTTTAATATTTTCAAACCACCTATCAATCTATACCTATAATAATTTTTCAACGGTCTTACCAAGTCATGAGCCTCAGCTGGTTGTATGAAGTAGACATAAGCACTAGCATGCACGTAGACTACATCTCCCGTTAGGTAGGTGGGCAGCAGCAGTCGATCGTAGCGACACTCGTGGGCAAGCCGCGAGAGAAACTCCGATTGCGTGAAAGAGTCTCCTTTGTCCAGGCTTGGGCAGTCAAGTCCAACGCTCGTCCTATAAACAAGACTTCAATTGGTGGTGGAATACTCTCAAGCTCTTTAGCCTCTATATTGTTTCTGGTTTTAATAATCTTAGTGTTGGTGATGGTAAAAGGTACCTCTTTGTAAACTAATCTTAGCCAGGTTAGTTGATGTTTAAAACAGTGATTAATAGATGTTTACAAAAGTCCCTACGTGAGTCGAATCACAGAGCTGTTATATCTTCAGAGTACCTACCTCACTTAATTTTTCATTGTTACACAGTCGCATTATTATACTGTGGTCACAGATCTAGATAAGTTTATTTTAGTTTTATTTTACAGGCTACTTTGATGAGTGTGTCAATGACGTACCTAATATTATGATTACCAGTTGGTTAGTACAAAGGTAATATATGGAAGCCTATACCCAATCATACCAACCCAATTTGGATCGAAACCATACAAAATATAATTGACAAAACTATGAACTGTGTACCTACCTGGAAAAACAGCTGAACTCTTGAGGAAACCTATCCAAACTAGAGTTGCAGTCATAAAAACTCGCAATGTTGAGAACATACCTACTGAGGAAAATACGGAAAATAGTTATTTTTTTCAATCGTCTTAGAGAAACTTCGTACCCACCTAGTACGTAACACAAACATAAAATGGTTCTTTTAGGTATTATTTAAGCTGAGAATGAAACCATTATTCTTAGAAACCGTGTATGCATTTCTATGATGATGACGCGCAAAGCGTTGATGGTAAAGTCTCATTTCGAGTAAGTAAATAGTTCTTATGGGCTTTATCTTTAGATTGGTTTCGCGTATTCACCTGTGACTGGTTGAATGCATTCAGCATGTATGAGTACCTACTTAGATACCTATCTAAATAATTAGTATATAAGTATATACCTACAACAGGTGGTGTGTATACATGCATACCTAAACGAAGCCGTTTTAATTAGTAATAACTAGGAGTCTGGAGAGTAGGTACCTACCTATTGTTTACAGAAATTTGTTTGAGCTTAAAATATGGATTCATGGTACGGCAAGGTCGTGGTAGCTAGCTGCTAACGACAACATAGCCAATATTTGTGCTTACTGATAACATTATGAACCAATTCTTTGAGATATCAACAAGATTTGCTCTGAGATTAAAGCTAAGCCATTTCCTACGTGAGCATTCATTAAATATGTTTTGCAGCCTTAGACAAACTGTAGGTAAAACTACGTAGGTACCTTACTCATTTATATTGCTTCGCTATGGTAGCTAAAGCTTCGGCTCTAAGAAAATATTTTATACTTACGTTTACCACTCTTCGATAAGAATTAGATACGTAGTGCCTACAAAATCTCATAGGTACAGGTACGTTTGATAGCAACACACATGCAACGGATGAATTGAGCCTTTGTAAAGTTGTAAGTTTATTTGTGGAAAATATATATTGGACCCGTAGCTTAAGCTACGCTGCGTAGCGGATACGTAGAAGACGTAGAACACCACGTAGACCCTTATAAAAAGACTAGTGACGGCGGCGTAGCCCGTAGGAATACATACAACGCTGGTCTACGCTAGACCACGCCTACGCTACGTTACTGCTACGCCTTGTAGTAGATCCATGCATATTGTTTGCGCTTATTGATTATGTAAACCATATTAAATAGGTATGGTAATCGTCGGACTGACTGGTTATGGCTTTAATTCTCAGGCGCGGTAGTTATGCTCTTGGTACCAACTAGCCAAGTCATATGACTAACCTTATTTTATTAAAATCACATAAGTCTTGAACTAAGTGGAACTACGACTCTATGAAGTGGTTAACTAAAATAACTCAGAATAATTAACTGTTATAAATCCATAGTCTATCTTAGCGTGTTTGCCTTCTTATCGTCGCATCGCGTCGCCGAGCCACGATACACCACCATGAAAGTTAAAATACCTATTATAAAGTTTATCTCCCTGCGTCTAACATTATAAATCACAATAATGTTTACGGATCAATTACAACACTACCGCACCAACTATGTATCCCAATTTTAAAGAAATTTATAGGAAAATTATGAGGTTACAAACAGTAGGTACAAATCATCGTATGTCATGGTAGGCCAAACATTCAATTAAGTTTACAATAATTAATGCCAAAAAGATTTAATACATTCGTTTTCATAGTCCTTACCTGCACCAAAGATTTTTATACCATGCCAAAAGTTACACCACTCGAGGGCATACTTTTGGGGTAATATTAAAAACCTAGTTGAAAGATAGATAGAAGAAAAGATTTCGAGCCGAGTCACAAAATAGGTCGGTACCTACCTATATGTTATATGTATATAGTTAACCGGGTATATCTACTATCGGTGAATTAGCCTAGAATTTACCTAAGGAGGTAAAGGATATTGTAGTTACATGGGTAAAGAATTCTTTGTCCAAACCGCTGTATATAGACTTTTCTCCTGGGTATATTTGTCTTGTGCGTTTAAAGTGTTCATCCCCTTATACTCGTAGAAGTGCAGTAGGTGTTGGATTACCTACTCTTAAAGTTATGTAGTATGTAGTTTAAGTATAGTGTTAGTAGACGAAATATGACACTCAGCGTCAGAGTAAAGATTAGTAAAACACGTTTAATTAGGAACCAACGTTTCTGGCTCAAATTAAATACAGGTTACAAAGTAATCTACTGCCACTAAACATCATAATTTTCTATCCGTGTGCTAATTACATACTTACCGATAATATGTTTTGTACGCAAATGTCATAGTAGGTAGCTAACTATTGTTAGTCACGATTTAACTAGGGAGTCACGAAAAACCTAACTACCGGCTATTAACACAGGCGTCGTGTTACGTCGTAATATGAAAGCCCCCGAAAAATCTTTCAAGAAAGAAGCATGTCTAGGCAAGTAAATGTTTACATGTAAGCTTCGATCAACAATACCATGTAGGTAATCCCGTGCAGGTGCTGGCGCTGATAGGCAACAAAAAAATCATAACAGGCAGGTAAAGTTTTTCCCATGCATTGTTTTTATGCTCCTTGAATTTTGATGATCCCATGTCATAAATTTAGCTAGCATCTCGCGACTTTCGCAAAACGAGCGATCCTTAAATTCAAGAAGTTTATCTATAGAACTATACCGGCCGCACAGACGACGACGAAGCGACGACGCGACGCAACAAGTGGTGTTGTCTAGCTCACGCTAACCTCGTCAAGGTCACGGAGAGGAAATTCGATTCGGAACAGACTTATTTGTTTACAATCCATGTAAACGTACCTAATTACTTTGCAAAGGCCGTTTGTTAGACGACGACGATGCCAGCGCACGCGCATCGCCTCATCTGCATCAGAATAACACCAACCTGTTGTTCTACTAATGAGCTTATTAAATATTTGCATGTATTATAGCATCTAAACCGGAGAAAATCGAATGGGGAAGTTGTAATGTATCTCCTGTAAAAAACTACCTAGTGGCGTAGAGTTCTACGTTTACGTTTATATAAATTGAGCATCAATCGAACTCAAAATGCTTAAATTCCATATTACTACCTAAGTACTCACATTATTAACATAACACAAAGGCATATATAGTAATAGAGTTTTATTATATACTTATTTTTTAGTTAAACTCTATTACACTCTATTATTTTGCCTTTAGGTTGCCTGGTAGAGATCGCTGTTGGCAATAAGGCCGCGATAAATTATTGCAGTGTATAAAATGTGTATTTTATTTATAAATGACCAAGAAGTAACCACCTTGAACTTAACAAGGACACATTCCCTCAGTCATGTGACGCCGCGGGCCATCTGACAAAATGATCCTTGTATCTAATGTAAATGAATCAAACCTATTTAATTTGCCGCGAGTTTATTACTTTACGAAATTTGTTTACGTATTCCGCCTAAATGAAATCGGAGTACGTAAACAAACTTGTAATTACAACATGTTTAACAACAGAATAGTTAAGTAGTATACCTATACATACTTACATTATAGTTTGATTTTGTTATAAAGCTTTTTATTTCAAAATACATCTGGGAAAACATACTCTCAGCCCGGATGACCTAAAAATCCTTCTGCTCCTAATAGCTGCAGGGCTTGGTCGTGAACTATGAACGCCCCGTCCAGGGGTGATACCTTCACAAGGGGTGATACCTTCACAAGTGGCGATCACAATAGGCCATATGGCCGTAATGACACAAAAGCCGCAAAAATATAACAAAGAATAAAAATACTACCTTACTCTTCTACCTACCTTATGACATAGGTCCCTACTTGGTAGTACAACATATACCAATGAGTAAGTAGATACCTATAATAATAATGGTTTTTTTTAATTAAATAAGTATGCACTTATGCACCTATGTCTTGTTTGTACTATTCTATTCTATTCAGTGTTACAGAAAGGTAATTTTGGGTTTGATTAAACTTAATATTATTTATTCTTACAAATTTAAAGGACAAGTGTAGTTAATTAAAAAAGAAAATTGCGACATTTTATGCGTATGTAAATATACCTACTTTTAGTAAGTAAATATAATTTTGAGGCCTTCTGTTTCAGTGTAACTGCGATTTCTCAGCCACTTGTTAAGTACTAGTTTGACTTCCCTGTTAAGTGCCCCTAATGGTGTTATAACTTTGCCTAAGTTGTTGTACAGATATGGAACGAGGAAATATTGGTGCCTGCGAGTTTTGTATTATAATACATCGAGTAGCTTAAAAAAAAGTTAGAGGAATTTTGGTAGCGTATGAAAAACTAACAAGAACCTAAAGTCGGCAATATACGATACGAGTAAATTACGAAATAGGTAGGTATAAGCTTAGATCGATGGTAAAGAACCGTTGCGCGTTGGTTATGGGCAATTTAAATAATGTAGCTCCTAAGTAACTTAGGTAGTTAGTATCATAAATACATAGTATACTTAGTGATCACATGCGTTATTGATAGTAGAATATGTAAGCACCTGAACGCATTAGGATTGGCCTTTGGCGTCCTTACGAGTAAAGTCCTGCCATGCTCCATTATCTAAACTTACTAAACGTTTATTTAGAGGTCAATATCAATAATAGGTCCTTTATGCATGGCTAGGCTAAGGCTAGGCTTTGTAATAGCGTATAATGACTTATGATATGCGCATGCATGATCTGCATAATTCGTTATGGGTCTTTAAACGACTCTTATAGCTAAAGTATTTTATGTATAACACATTGTTTAATCGCCTTTTACGTGCTATAATTCTCGGTTAAGATGCTACCCCGACCTAGATAAGTAGGTAACTCAGCTCGTACATTTTCTAATTTCTGTCTTAACTTCGTGATAATAAAATTGTGATTGGCTTGCGCTCAGCTTTGGTGCTTGTGACGGCACCCGATCATTAATTAGCAATTTAACTCTATTTTTTTGTCATTTTTTCGTTGAAAAATAAACATTTGAAAAACTGAATGATAAATAGTTAAACATGTTGATAACTGCTGTCATTACCTGTATGTATGTGAATCTGCACTTTTCACAAAATGACTTTTAAACGCCGAACAGCTTAAAATGCTTTTAAGAAAAGCTTAAAAAACATGCTTTCAACTAAATTAACAACTTCCTTGGGAACTATTTGAAAAATGCAAAAACATTTTTTTTATGAAGGTTTTTTGCTCTCCTGTGAAATGTGTATTTTGCAGATTCCTGAATTCGCCATGCAGTTGACGATGTCTTCATGAAAGTTTCGTAAAAGTAGTACGTCAAACAAGATGGAACGTTTTAAAAACACAAATGAAATAATTTTATTTCCAGTAGGGATATCGTAAGAGATATACAAAATTACAAATGGGAATTGTGCATGGTATGTAATAGATACTTACATAATAGCTTATTATAAACAAAAAAAAACATTTTAGATGATAAATAAACCTAACAGAAACAAAAACCAACATCTCGATAGATCATTTAGATCTAAAACACAGACATCCAAAGTTGGTTTGACCGTGAAATGGACAATACGACGATGTTGATTGGTCGATGCACCTTTTTCTTTTCTGCTTCTTTTTCCTTTAAAAAACCAAAGAGACGGTGAAAATGTAATTAACTAATAAACACACCAGACAGGTATAAGTACGCAACCATAGTACCTACAAGATACTTAGGTAGGTACAGTTGATGGATGATAGTGATACAGAAACGACAGTGTTTTGAATAATCCATCAACGCACCTTGAGCGGTAAAAACTTCATAAAAGGTCAATTAGCCGCTTCCTCGCTCTGTCGCGCCAACAAGAAAAGCAAAGAGATCGGCTCTTCGGTCTTATAAAATAAAATCATCAGGTAAAATGTGAAAATTATTATACAGTTGCGTGATTCAAGTTAGCTATCTCGTCTCTCTAGTGATAATATCCGTCTAGGTTGTACCTACAATCAAGATTTTCTACCTAAGGTATAATGAGTTGCATTGAACAGAGGGTTGTTCGGAGGTAATTTTGTCTATTTATAGATATACAGGGTGCTTTTTTTAAAAAGGGCCGTGATTGTCAAGTCGGAAACCACGTGAGATAAAGAAATGTCGTGAAAGGAGTTATGCCCTCATTTTATAAGAAAACAATGACTGCATATTTTTTTTTATTGTAGTTTGAATAGGAGGTAGGTAAATATCTTCCGTGTTAAAAACAATAAAATTGTGAAAATGTGCTATTTCTTTTCAGCTTTTGTTTGTAAAGAATGATCGTTATCAGGGACAATATCTATTGGTTCAACAAACTGTATTGAGTCGGACTCGCGCACGAAGGGTTCCGTTCCATTATCTATATTAAAAACGCTAAAAACCACGTTTATTGTATGAGGCTCTCATACAACCCCCTTAAATATTAATTTTATTCTGTTTTTTTAGTATTTGTTGTAATAGCGGCAACAGAAATACATCATCAGAGAAAATTTCAACTCTCTAACTATCACAGTTCATGAGATACAGCCTGGTGTGACAGACGGGCAGCAGGTAGACAGACAGCGGAGTCTTAGTAATAGGATCCCGTTTTACCCTTTGGGTACGGAACCCTAAAAACTACTAGGTGAGCTTTGAATTAATTAAAATTTTGCGATTAATTTTGAGACCTTTTATTCCCCAACTTTCCGTAATCGGCGCAATGTCGACGGCCCATCGCGTGAGGGCAACGGGTCAGCAATGTCAATGCAAGCTATCGACCGTGTCACGTCAAATATTCGTATCGTTTTTCATTTATAAATTAGATAAATTTATGAAGGAATTTGCATCAGATACCAAGGCACAAACATCTTACCAAATATAATGTAGTTTTACTGTTTTATTGACCGTATAGGTAATCTAATTCTGCCTACTTACTTTCTGTAATCTATATATAATATTATGAATCTTTGTCCTGACTGACTGTCATATAGACAACCCACAGCCTAAACCACTGGTCGTAGAGACTTTAAATTTTCAGGGTTACTCTTGATGCGTAGATGTAATAAGGAAGGAATTATTGAAATTCAACCACTAGAGGAGTAGAGGGGGTTGAAGTTTGTGAGAAAATAACTTCAAACTGACAATGTTACGGGCATTTTCATGAAAATGAGAATACCTAGGATCTATATACATTCCATACACCATGCTCGGGCTATGCGCTGAGCTAAGCACACAACATCAGTCTCGTAGGTATAGGTACACAGATAATCTGTTCGAGCTGAGAAATAATTCACTTTTGTTTGAGAGAAAATTTTCCAACATTTTCCATATAAAGCGAGATATCCAAAAAGAAATAAGTACAAAGCTACCTACAGATTAAATATTTGTTGGTCTAGAATAAAAAAGAAAACCTCAATAGTGGTCAGGTGGCGCAAAAATGTGGTTCTGCTACAACTTCTATTAAAAAAATATGCTAGGTATTATCTATATAATTTTTATCCATAAAATTTTGTCCCATTAGGATTTGAAGATGTTGAGCAAAGAACACCGGTAGTCTAGTGGGAGATAATTTTGTTTAATTTAGCAATAATACTTGATAGTACGGCCCCAGTTTGGATAAATTGGAGATGGAGCGCATCATGGTTCTAAAAAGACGGCAGTATATAGGGTTAATGAGGGACACTTTTTCAGGCATGTACCAAACCATAATAGGGTAAGGGTAATTGCCAAAATGGGAAATAGCACGTATTTCCCATTTTGACAATTACCTACCCTTACTCTATTATGGTTTAGTACAGACCATATCATGCCATGTCTTGGCCTGTACCAAACTATAATAGGGTCATTACATACTTTAGCACGACCCGTGTAATAATAATAATAATGCTGGACAATCCACACAGCATCATCTAGCCCCAAGCTAAGCAGAGCTTGTGTTATGGGTACTAGATGACTGATATACTTAATACAATATTATATTATTACATACATAGATATTTTTTATTATACATAGAAAATACCCAGAACACCCGGAATAAATATTTGCAGATCGTACAAACATTTATCCCAAGGCGGGAATCGAACCCGCAACCTCTGCGTCGCAGGCGGTCATTCGCCCGCCGCGCCACATCGGTCGTCGTTATGCATATATTTATTTAAGAAACAAAATAAAGAATACATTATGAATCATCCCATATGACTGTGATCCTGTTCTAAAATATAAGTAGGTACATTAATTATTATAAACACGAAAATGTGTCAGTCTCTTTGTTGCTTAACCACTGAACCGATCGAGATGATATTTGGCACAGACATAGCATTCTGGAGACATCACAGATATTGGCTACTGTTTTTTTATTCACGGATATTTTTCCGTTTTAAAAACATCGTCCTTTCCATCAATTTACCGAATATTTTTTAGATATTTTATTTTGACAATGACTACCAGGCTTAATCCGTGGCCGTGGGTGGGTGGGTAGACAGGGCAAGTTCACTAGTTTTTAATAAAACTGTAAAGTTATTTACAATAACAAACAATCAGAATGATGAATTGATTATAGTGGCCAGTGCTCATTGTAAATAGTCTAATGGTTTCGTATCTCGTGACCATGGACCGATGCACTATAGATGTAAAACAATGATCTGCTTTAGCCGGCACTTTTCCTGTGATAGCAAAAAGTAAAGACGTGAAGGTCGGACCTCTCAAACACAAGTAAAAGTTTAATTAGGTAGTAGGTACTATGCACCTACTAGCTAAGTTGTCAGATTAGAACCCAACAAGGGAACAAACATTACTAGCAAGGAACTCCAACTCCAACTATACTTATTGAATGTACATGACAGATACATTTTTAGGATGGTCGACGGTCTAAATCTATGCCCGTTAGCAGGTAACGCACGTCCTACTAGGGCCCATTGTTTGCTCATTTCGATTAGTTTCGCGATTTATGTTCATATTATTGGTACTTACCTAGGAACTTATTAGTTGTATGTAACCGAACCATGCATGACAGTGATAAAACAACTCGTAGGGCAATAATTTGTAAAAACTTAACCATCAACTATTGTGCAGTTTTTTTTTTACTTGCGAAGTATGCAATACCAAATAGGTAGGTGAAAAGTACCAATCTACTGCAAAATGTGGGCATGTGCCAAATGTATATATTAACCTTTGAATACTTTCCTGACATCCTCAAACGATGACAAGATGCGCGGGAAGTTTAGTCTACAGAACTTAGGGAGTCGGGAGCTTACCTATCTCTAATGTTCGTTGTCGAACTTTATTTTGATATTTCTGAGTTACATTTACATAATTGGTGGTTGCAGTACTGTAATTCATATCTATTGAGGCAAAATATATATGACTTTAATTACTTAAAACATAAATGTCACTTACGATGGAGATTTTTGTCCTTGGGCGTGGCTGCATATTAGTGTAAGTGCACAAAAAAATGCTATTTTTATGTCCATGATAAATAAACTAATACATCGAGAACAAAGTAAAAAATACAGGACAGAGCGGACGGTCCGCCTCGCGGGATAGATTCGCCACTACTGCGCGCACGCAGCTTGTTGCAAAGTGCGGCGAACTAGGTAATCAGCGTGGCTGGCGGATGAAGGCTGCGCAAACGCCCAAGTGCAATCGCTTCCTATCATTTGTTCGAAAAATCCTATGTGATTCGTGGAAATTGTCTTGAGAAGCCGATGCTAAATGGAAAACTAAATATCGAATTTCTGTACATTTTTTATTTAATTAAACTTAATAAGTACGTACGTTACAAAGTAGCTTAACTTTCCATAGCATGAGGTGTCATACAATTCACAGTATATGTGATGAAGTGCAGATCTTGCATCAAGTTCGTTAGTCTTTCAAAATGCCGCTCTGTGTACGGTAAGGCGCCTTCGATGAAGCTAGCCAGTGCGGGGACTTTGAGACTGCCCGTAAGAACTTCTGGTGCGAGTATGTTGAACACAAGTTGGGCAGCATGACAGTTTTTGTTATTAGTATTCCATTCTGCGGCAAATTTGAGTAAGGATTCCTTCTGTGTGTGATTGATTCCTTGTAGAGTTTCTCTAAGTTTTTCATTACCTCCTTTTAGAACTTCATTCACGATTTTTAATACATGTAATGGTCTTTCCATTCGTATTGCTAGTTTCAATGCTTTGACCATTTTCTTGTCATGTAACAAATTCATTAGCTCTTGCTCCTGTAGAATCATCACTTCTCTTTCCTTTGCTACTTTTTCTCGTCTTTCCGCCGTGACGTCTTTTAGTTTTACCAATTTAGAATCTGATCCTCCAGTAATAGCAATTGATTCATCTTTGTTTATTGCTAACGCCCACACTTTGCCATCATGATTGTCTAACGACATTTTGCATTCTGATGTCTTTATGTTCCAGAGTTTCAATAGGCCATCTGCTCCACTTGATATTATTTGCTGTCCTTTACTTATGAATTCTATTTTCAAAACTGAGCTTTCATGGCCTTCAAAGGTTTTTAGGCAGCTCAAGTCAGCTATAGACCATAACTTAAGTGTAGAATCTGCAGAAGACGTAAGCACAACTTGGTCAACAGGAGAAAATTTCACACACCACACTCCTCTCCTGTGGCCTTTTAGAATTCCAAGAAGCGTCAAGTCCTCGGTCCAAAGTTTGCAAGTTTTATCCTGAGATCCGGTACCTATCATTTTATCATTTGGTGAAACTGTAACACAGTTTATATCCATTTGATGTGCAAGCTCTGTGTGGGAGGACTTAATTTTTTGGTCACAAGTGGTAAACTCTTTGGGGACAGTCCAAACTTTCAAACAATTATCTTGACCAACTGATGTGATAAAATTATTTGATGTTTGGGCAGTGAATATTGATCCCACAGAAGCAGTATGTCTTGAGCCAACACCAATACATGTAATTGTATTTTCTGGAGTTTGAAGCCAAATTCTAACAGAGTTATCTTTGCCAGCAGAAACAAACATTTCAGGTCTTGTAGGGAATAGAGCTAAGGACAAAACGATGTCTGTATGGCCCTTGATTACTTCACAATTCATATTATCAAATTGATAGTACTTCAGATCTCTGCTATTTGTAGCAACAACAATATGCTTTTGTTCTGGACCAACAAAAATGATGTCTAATACTTCATCAGTGAAACCAACCATTTGTTTCACACAGTCAAATGTTTCAACATCATGCATTATTATGTTGTGGTCTGCTGTAACTACTGTGAAGTTATTGCATGTTTCATTATACATCAAGTGTTTGATAGCTAATCCACCTTCTTCTGCTGCTGGGGTCACAAGGCTATTCTTCTGTTCAAACATAAGCTTACTCATGAGCATGTTCCACACTTTTATTACACCCTTTTCACCTGCTGCTGCTACATAAATACCTTCAGTGGCAAGTTTCTTTTTAAAATTTGGTATTTTGAAAGCTGGTGGCATCAAAACTAATCCTTCAATACTTTCATAGACAGGAATCACTTTAAGAGCCTTAGTTTCGCTCAGATTCCATAGGATTAGAACTTTATCTCTGCCAGAGCTGACCATAAATTCTCCATCGGATGTGAATTGGAGGGAAGTAATCTTACTGAAATGCCCAACGTAAACAGAAACTTCTTTGCCACTCTTGGAATTCCATGATCTAATTTTGGTATCATCTGCAGCTCCAAATATAAGTTGCTTGGTTAAATCTGGGTGATATTTCAACACAGAAAATACACCCATAGCTCCTCTGAGACTACTAGTACAAGTGTTGTGGGCTAAATTCCACAGACGGATGTTCCCATCAGAACCACCAGAGGCAATATTTTCATCAGCAGTATCATATGCTAACTGTGCAACAGGCCCTTTATGGCTAGACCTCCACATTTTCAGCTGCATACCTGTTAGACGATCCCACATTTTCATTAGACCACTTTTATGTGCAGTGGTCACTGTATCATTATTGTGTGACATTTGGAATGTGTAAATATGATCAGATTCAGCATCTTCATCAGAGTCACCAATAGAACAAACAATAGAAAGGGTGCTTACATGTACTATCTTGACGACATCATTACAGAGGCAAAGTAAATGAGCACCATCTGAACTCCATTGAATTTCTCCACCTGTGTAGAAGGCAGTGTATTCTTCAGTTTTTTCATATCTGAAAAATGTAAACAAATTTTGCTGCAAAAATAAATAAATCTGCAAATATTTATTCCAGGTGTTCTGGGTATTTTCTATGTATAATAAAAAATATCTATATATATGTAATATAGAATTGTATTAAGTACCTATATAAGTCATCTAGTACCCATAACACAAGCTCTGCTTAGCTTGGGGCTAGATGATGCTGTGTCCAGCATTATTTATTTATTTTTTATTTATAATTTATTTCTTGAAGGCAAATTAATTTTGGTCCTAACAGGCTAACTTAAGAAAGCATAGCCTAAATCTCTGGTTGTATTGACTTGAAATTTTTAGGGTTTATTCTTCTTGGTATGTATGGTGTAATAAGAAAGGAATTCCTGATATGGGTATAGCAGGTGTTGAAGTTTGTCTATCTAGTGTATTAATATTCATAAGTAGATGGACAAAAAGTAATAGACGATAGTAAGTACTATTAGAGAACACTAGGTAGCTAAACAAAATAGGTTCACCTAGATATTCTCACTCCCTAAGGCTATTATTTACCTAGATGAGAAAACTGATCTGCTGAAGTATAATATATCCAAGTACTTGGTAGACTAAGTATACAGTACTTACATTTCTTTTAGAGATGCCATCCTAAAACTGAGCTGTTTGATTATTTTACTATTATTTTGGTGCACGGGGTACTTAAAATAATACAAAAAAGCCTATGCAGCTATAAATAAGATAAATAACCAAACAAAACCATGCCGAATCGCCGAGTTTTCTTTCAAACGAAATATATAAAAAGTACTTTGTGAAACGAAACTAACAGGTAGGTAGGTATAGGTATAACATAAATAATGTCATTTTTGATATTTGACTTGACAGTTACTAACGATGACAATTTAATATTTTAATTAAGCCAGATAATAAAAAAAGAAGAATTATAGACTGAAATGTATTCTGTGGTTAGTTTTTCTAAAAGTTTTTCTACCTAATAAAAGTACCTATGCATTGTTTTGCAGTCTATAAAAAAGAACTCTGTGGGGCGTGGGGTCACCTGTCACTCCTGTCAGCTCAGCTCACAGAGTACCTACTTTTTTATAGACTGAAACTCAGCTTCAGCTGTTTGCTGAACTAAAAGTGAGGTTATGATGATGTTTACATTTTGCAAAACGAATACAAATAAAATGTTTATGATAAACAGTATTATAGGAAAACTGAAGCTGATCACGCCTTTCTCACGAGTGCACTCTCAAAGGCTCACGGAAGAACCAACATTTGAAACTGTTTTTAAATTTCCATACATAAAATATGTTGCGTTATTCAATAGGCTCAAAGTTTATCATTTAATCGGGACTAGCATTGCTATTCCAAGCTGTGGTTTACTAGAAATGTTCAATATGGTAGCTGAACATAGTTTTTTATCCGCAGCTTACGTAGGTATGTTAAGTACCCAATACCTGCTACCAAGAGAGTACCTTCCTACACACATTCAGTCAAAACTTATTTATTCCAGGTGTAACAGGAGCTGTAGTTCTCTCCATGGCCAGTTTGCCATTTAAAAATATAATTGGATTTATATACATAAGTGAAGATAATCAGCACATAAAGATATCATCTGTGAACTTTTGGGGAAAGAGAGAAGATAGAATAATATCTGCCGATGATTGGATACCACTATTTGATATGGGGTCAAAAAGAATGGATGCTTTGTATTTTTCACCACAACTTACAGATAATACTCATTACAAACTTTTTCTAAAATTTGGAAATGTGCTGAACCCAAAGAAAATGGGTGAAGTTTTGGAATAAGATTGCCAATATATATATTATATACCTGGTACTCAGCAACAAGACTCATTCTTATGCTTGAAGATGTGGGTACCTTATCTCATAAGGACCTTAAAGTCGTATCTAAATGTAATAAAACCAAGTTATAATTTTCATAATCAATCTACTCCTTAAATATACAATTAACAAGAACCGAATCAAGTATATATGTGAAATTAAAGAATGACCAGTGATTTTACATTTGCATGACAATTTTGTTTTAGCTGCATCCTGCTGTTTGCGATAATAAATATTATTGAAGTTTGGAGTCTGTATAGAACAGATATATTAATACAAAAATGATAAAACTTAAAATCTTAGCAACGAAATAGCCATACTAAGGTGTCTACATAAATCATTTAAAACAAAGTAATATTATTAGTTATATCAATGAGTAATGTCTTATAGAGAATAATCATTACGCTACAAACTACAAAATAAATACCATGCAACATAACATGTACAGTTCTTGAATTGAAATTTCTGATAACACAATTATAATATTTCAATCTGTACGAACTTTTGGTATTTTTATAATGTTTGTTTTGATAAATCTACATGATTGAAATAAATAACTTATTAAGCAGTACATTTTGTTATTCTTTAGACATCTCAAAAAATGTTGAGTGGGTATAACAAGATTTTTAAGTCTATATAGGGATATCTAATGTTCCTTGGGATTAAAGTTACAAAACTATTATTTTTTTAAACAATATCTGCTCTTTATTTGCTTTATTAGTTTGAACAATGGTTCTGGTCTTTTAGAAAATATTTTTATATAGTACTGATGATCTTGTTTTGAAATCTCATAATTCATTCAGTAAGCAGTATAATAAAATAAATAGATAGTTTCAGAAATAATCGATAATAAAACAATCTTAGAATATAAACTGATTCCATACAATCCTTTCTAGGAGCATAAACATTATCTACACTGTAACATTGATTAAAATAACTATAGCTCGTGAACTGAACCACTTTGTTAACTTTGGGCCAATTAAAAACACCATAAAATAATCAGGTAAGTACACATTACATTAAAAAAATTAATACAACCATCTATTGGTATATATACAAATTTATAAAATTACCTAAATATATTATTGTTATATTGATCCTCTTCCTGCCCGATAATTTGCTAGAAACAATTCATACATCATGATAATAAACCGTGGTTAACACGCAAAAATCAAATTACACTTTTATATTAGTAGGTAGTTCAAAAGAATCGTAGATCAAGAACTCGCGTCATAAGAGGTCTACGTGGCAATATCATGGCAGTATGGCTTTTCGCTATAAAACCGATGTTTTGTTATCTGTCGGTCAATTTATGAGTAGTACCATGATCGGTCTGGTCACTAAACAAGACAATTAACCAAGCGTCCTCACAAACTCGAGCCTGCGCCGGCTCGGCTTCTGGCAAAAAAATTCGGCGCCATATGTGGATGCGCCATAAGGTCGTCTAGTTAGTATGTATAGGTTTTTATATTATAGACAATCTAGCTGTCGAACGTAACCTATAATACCCATAGTTAATTGTACTTGTAGGATATGCTGTGTGTAACTGGGTAGGTAAAGCCAGTTATAAATTAGCTAGGTACCTACTGAGTAAAACGAACGTTACATTATTAATAAAAACTTCATGTACCTACTTAGTGAAACGTCCTTAGTACTTACCTACTTTATTAATAGCGTTACCCGCCCAGTTACACACAGGCCATACTATATTAATCCAACTCTAAATAATATTTACCTAACTCATATTCTCACTGAAGTAATGTTAAGGATAAGTTCCAAAGATTATTTATACATATTTTAGGTACCTTATACTTATTGATTATTTCTGGGTCACCCTCTCAATATCAGGAGGGCCAAAACTAATCGATACACCAGAGAAATATATACTGAGCGTCCTAATTTTTCATATCGTAAAGCATGAGCTTCAACAAACATCAATCGTAAAAAAACATTGCAGAATGCGAGTTGAAGATAGTGCGATCAGCTTTGTTGCTCAAAAATTTGAAATGAGTCATACTGGGTTTACTCGAACCGTGTATGTGGTCGCTTATCAAAATGAAAGGACGAACTAGCCGTTTAGATTATGGACAATCGACCAGACCATTCAACTTGCGCCAGTGGTAGCGAGCACGGAATCACACTGACTTGTTTATCGTCAGTACTTATCGCCATCGTGCACGCAACCGCGGACGCGAACGTTTAACTGGCTATTTGCATCAAGCTTAAAAGTGCAATTTACAAGCCTCTTTGCCTGAATAATTGAAATCATGATAACGACCGGTTCTTGTAATACGAGTGTTTGTTACTAGGTAGAGTTGTCAGTAGAAGTTTCCGCGCAGTGTAACTCTGATGTAAGAATACGTGTTAGGCCCTCGGTTGTTTGTAAGTAAATGACGTCATGACATAGCGACTAAACGGACTTGTCATCGCCTTTAAACAACTGAGCAGCGATTCAGAGTTGCACTCGTTGTTTTTTTATTTGTCAAACTGAAAACCACAAAAAACGGAAAGCGTCATGCCCGTGTTTCAGGTGGATTTGGTATGGAGTCACAGTTTCCAACACGGGGCCCTTATCGTGACTCCATATAAAACTTTATAGAGACTAAAAAAAACGCTACCGATTTCGTTCGCATGAAGCTATTTTCAAACTTAAACTTCAAGAATTCCTTTCTTGGTACACCCCTACGCACCAAGACAAATGTACCCTGAAAATTTCAAGTCTCTACTTCGTCGGTGAGCGGTTTAGGCTGTGCGTTGTGCATGTCAGTCGGTGTGTCAGAACGAAGGTTCTTATAATAATAGATTGACCGACGGATGTTCGTATACCATATGAACTGGTTCAAAAGAAAGACAGTGGGCCTGGCCAATTAACAAAACTTGACCTCATACAATACTGAGAGTCCACGCATATGAACAATAGAAAACTATAAATAACGCAATAGAGAAAAACATTATACATAGAATACTTAATTTTTTTTTTCTAAATTTATGTTGAATGACGAGATCACTCTTTTCTATACACACGTGCGCCTCCCCGCTACAGACGGCGTCATAATAAATTTACAAGATGTATCTACAGGCCTCAGATCGTCCAATGTGGCAAGTCAGTCCTTGACACCGAAGCTTTAAAGTGCAAAAATATAAATGCTATGAGATTATAACTGTGGCAAATCTGGAAACACTATGATCTATAGCTACAAGCAGGCTAATAAAATGATGTAACCTTCGTAATAAGCTTCCATAATCATTGGAGATGTGTGAGCCTTATACCTGAACCTCGGCATAACGTTGTGACTCCGATTGAGGATAGATCACTTCTACTATAAATTATTGCATGTAACAGTGTAAAGTGAAGTTACCAAACATTCATCACACAAATACTTTAGTAAATGGCTATTCAATCCAGGCCTGTGCTGGTTGGTCAGTGGTAAATGGACTGACACCATTGCGCTCCATGGCTTCCAGTATCTCGCACACGTGAGAGGCAACATCTGCCCGGCTCGTGTCAATGCCCTTGATGAAGGGGTGTTCTAATAGCTTGTTGTACTTTGGGCGCTGTGTTTCTTCTTTTATGAGGCTGAAAAGGTAATTCTAATGTTACATCAAGTACGCAAGTAAATCATCCTATCCTACTTAGTTCTTACTAGAAAGTGTCGTTTTTAGTGTGCAGTGTTTTGTGGCTAAATCACACTAGTACGACTAGTTAATTACGACTAGACCGATTTGGATGAACCTAGAATAAATAAAGTTCGTAACTTGGACTAACGAAAATGATACTTTTCATTCAGAAAAAGTTACACAGGTACAGTTACAAAATACAGGAACCAAGATAGTTAATTGATTCAGGCGTGACTCTGCCGAAGTCAATTGTAATATTATAAAATAGACGATTTAATATATAGTACTATTCCGCTACTTCAATCCTTAGATATCGACCCGTGTTTTGCTTCTCTATGAAGCATCCTCACTCACAGAAGCAAACTTCCTGGTGAGCGCTCGGCGAGACAACACGCCTCAAGAAGCACAACGGATAAGAGTCACCACTCCACCATGCCCAAGATGTGTTGATCGTCGTAATCACAGCGAGTCAAAATCTTCCTAGTAGTCCTTTGCTTAGTATAGAAGCGAAACACGTGTCGATATCTAAGGATTTCTTTATACATATGGGTATTTGCGTGACGCTACGACGATGATTATCTGTTGCTAATAGAGCATTAGTCCATATGCTATTAGTAGTTGTACAAACTTACCAAGTATTAACAAAGTTGAGAAAGTTGTTTGAGAAGGCGTTGTTTGCGTTGGTGAGTCGCGGCGGATCGCCCTGCACTACTTGTTGTAGTTGTTCGAAGACGGAGCCCCAGCGCGGATAGGGGAAGGCGCCCGTCGCTACCTCCATCAGCGTGATACCGAGCGACCACACGTCTGAGCGCACGTCGTAGCCGCGCGCTCGACCTGGGTCAATGCGCTCTGGCTGCAAACATTTATATTTATATTAGATAAATAACTACTGTACTTATGCAGGACATTTCATACAGCACCATGACGCTAGCTTATGCGATGGGAACAGGATAAATACTTGTATACTTTTATATTGGAATGATTGCAAAACAAAAGTATAAGGTACCTACATTTCACAAACATTAATATTTTTTATATTACTTTGTAGGAACTGTACCCACTGTGAAACTGATCAGTTAGTACAGTTCTAAATAAATAGAATCAAACGTGGGTACGTTTTTGACAGCATATTATAAGCAAACATAATTATAACTTACAGCCATGTAAGGTCTACATCCTGCGTCACGGGTGCGAGCAATGGAGTCCACTAGCTTTCCGGATATACCAAAGTCACAGAGCTTGATGTTACCTCTTCTGTCCAGTAAAATGTTGGATGGTTTGACATCTCTGTAAAATAAATTTGAAGATTTAAGATATTGGTATTATTCAAATTGATTCCTGTCCCTAAAATGGCTGATAGGTCTGTTACCATCTCTATAAGTTATCATGAAAGTGACAGTGTCAACAATATTTATAGTGTCTTGGACTACTTAATTTAAGAAACCTTAATTTAAATCAATTCATGTAGTACTTGTTCTATTAGTTTCAAATGATTGATGATTCAGTCTTAGAGTTTTAGTATAGTTATACTATAAACAATTACATACCTGTGTATTATTTTAAGTTTTTCTTTTAAATAGTTTAAAGCTTTTACAGTAGCGAGAGTAATTTTAGCTAGAATATTTTCAGGTATTCGAGTCTGCATTCTTTCACATATGAACTTATAGTATTTGTCTAATGATGTGTCCATTAACTCCATGCAGATCCAGCAGTCACCCTTAAATAAAATTGAATTGTTAGCTAGCAATGACAAATTAGTCCACTGGTGCACCGGTGGTCTATTGGTAGTGACTGTGCGTAGTGCTAGTGCCAAACGGTGAAGGAAAACATCGTCAGGAAACCAGTTAGTACTCTAGCAGTGGCGATGGGCTTGCAACCTGTCACATATGGAATACTAACTGTTACAAATTGTGGGTACGTACCAAATGTACAATCTGGACGTACCACTGACTTCAACACTTTGAAGCCAATGAATGGCTTGCAACTTTTCTTAAAGGGAAATCTAAATATTATAAAATGTGGGCAGGTGTCATAAGTAATATTCAAATATATTTCTAACAACCCTCTTAGACATCCTTACAGATCATGTGTTATAAGGGTGTGTTCATTGTGGCTGGGAATAGCAGCTATTTGCAATAGTTGCTATTACCACCTTATTGCCTTTTATTAAATAATAAAATAATGTGTTTAACATACTTCCTTAAACAATGCTCCATAAAACTGAACTATGTATGGGCATTCATTGCTTCTCATAACAACTTCAAGGTCCATCAATAGCTGTTTTTGTTCCTTTTCATCAACTGTGGACCTAATGCGTTTTACAGCCATCACACGGTTTGACCTGGAATTATATCAGTTAGCTTGAGTATAGCACAGTATTCAACTAAAACAATTTGTTTAATTCAAATCAGGTATCAATGATGTGTACCCCTGGTACTAATAAACTCAGTGGAATCTAGAAATAGGTACACTGTGTTTTGCTTCTTTACCTTTTGTTTGAAACTTTTTGTAAATGCAAAACATGGTGTCACTATTTCAACAATACTTGTTTTATACTTCAATGTTTATCTGTGAATTGAATTATTATTAGCATATAAATAATATATAAGTAAATAAATATGTCTGGTTATTTTTACACAACATCATCTAGCCCCAAACTAAGCATAGCTTGTTCTATGGAAACCAGATGACTGATAGAATACTTATATACTTTTTTTTTGTAAATACATACTTAGAATACAATACAATACCCAGACACAGAATAAACATTTACATTCATCAACAACCCAGAACAAATTTACCCAGAACAAATTTTTGTTCTGGGTGAAAATTGAACCCAACCCAAGAAAGCAGGGCTACAAACTGAGCTGTGTTGGCTGTCACATAGGTAAATATACCTAGATTTGCTACCAACAAAGAATTACTCACTTTCTATACACCATTTTATTTACAGCTCCAAATGCACCCCGTCCAAGCTGTCACATAGGTAAATATACCTAGATTTGCTACCAACAAAAAATTACTCACTTTCTATGCACCATTTTATTTACAGCTCCAAATGCACCCCGTCCAATTTCACCTAAGTCTTGCAAATCATCAGCTGTGAAATCATACACTTCTGTAGCAGACAACTGTAATTTGCCTGATGATTGCATAGATGGGTAAATTTTACATCTATCCCTGGAAATAACACAGAATTAAAGGATAAAGTACATGTTTGGAACCATAACTTCTATGTTGACATGTTTATATCAGCAAAACCAACCAATACAATTTTAAAAATTTTGGGCAAAGCTTCTAAATTAAACTTCTTACCTGGCATTCTCCGGTAGAACTTCTTTGATGGTACGCGTAGGGGGTCGAGGGCGCGGCACTGGAACACCTCCTATTTGTAAATCCAACACTTTTCGTTTATCTGAACCAAATAAACTCAATTCTGGCTTTGGCATGGTAGGTCTACTTGGACCTGTGATAAAATAAATGCATGTATTTATTTATACCATACTAATCAAAAAAACATGGTAACAAACGTTTAGATTACCTTGGTTTGATGACACTTCGCCATTCTTAGACATTTTTCATGAACAAATTTAAATACCTAGTAAAATGACAACTTGCACTATTCTTTGGTATTGTGGAAAGCGAAATAAATCTCCATTTGAAGAATATGCAATGGTTTATTTACCTACAACTAGAAACCGAAAAATAAATGCATTTTGCTAATGAAAACACACGCATTCATTTGCTTGATTTTGAAGTGTAGGTAGTGATTGATGCAAATTGCAACTTGCAAGCAAGCAATGCAGTTTGATTGAATACAGACTTGACTGAAGAACTACTGTCATTCGACACTATTCGACAGGCAGGCAGGGCTGGTTAATGTACGACCATGGAACACACAACTCGAGAAATCACAGCCATGAAAAACGCTGTCAAGAATACGCAGTCAAAATGACACGAGATCCATGAGTTCAAACAATATTCACAACATGTGCTGTTGGAAATATACAACTAAGTATTCAATACTTTTTTTTTCAAGCAAAATAAACTATAGTATGAATAGGAACCTTGGAGTTAGCTGCGTTCTTCATGGCTATGTAGCCACTACAAACTAAAAGTACGCCTGCATTCCAATGGAATACACGACCTGAGAATTAATGACCATAGCTCTGAGTGGTCGAACGAAAGTCGTGAAAAATGCTTCGTTTAGTTAGACGCACGCAACTAATTAAAGCAGTGGTTCCCAGACTCTTTTGTTACATAGACCACTTTCAAAATTTTGCTGGATCCGGTGGACCCCCTGCATCTACATTACTACCAATTTCTAAATCTCGGCGCGATACTGACATGGTCTGGGTTCGGCTCCCAGTTCGGAACTATCCATTTTTTTCTCAATTTATTTATAAATTGTCTTAGTGAGAAGGTTTAATTTAGGTATCATATAATTTATAATAACAAGCCAACATTTTAGTTCTTCACTATCGAAACCAAATTAATTTTCATGCACCCCTGCTTACGATTGTAGACCCCCATTTTTTGTCACGTCCAACGTAGACCTCCGTCGAGTCTCCCGTGGACCCCTGGAGGTCCACCTGGACCACTTTGGGAATGCCTGAACTAAAGTGTAAAGTTGTACTAGCCCAAGTGTGCTAGGTTATGTAATCTATCTAGCACATCATCTTCCTTAACTGTAGTGATGGACAACGAACTATAGATAGATAGTTATCTTGAAAATCAATGTCAAGTGTCAAGGAGCCGTCATAGTGAAACGCGATTATCGCGCGAATACCTCCACAGAGTCCTTTTTATAGACTGAAAACCTCCTACTGTTATCAATCAACCATTAAAACTGTTCAAGTTGTCGTAAAGCGCTATATTTGAAATTTAATTTGGTATTTATTTAAAACGATGCTACGGCTCCTTTACGGTTGAATGAATTTAAAAAATAAAACTAGCATGCAGTAGAGTAAAATAAGTAAAAATGTAATATCATAATTTTGCGGTAGAATGTATATTTTAATAAGCATTTGTTAACTTTTAACTTAAAATTTTCTATAGGAAGGTAGGTACATACTTATTAGTATTTTGTATTTGTTATGATGAATCTCTTTTGTACTTTTTATTATTTGATGATTTGGGAGTTGTCTCATATTTATTACAATCTGTATCTACAACTTTGGTTTGTCTCTTTTTTGTGAAACTACTATTACTTTCAACTTTCCTTGTTGCTGACTTTGATTTTCCATTGGATAGTAATACATTATTGTGAGATGGGGTTCCTAATTTCTTCTGCTGGTCCTTTGTTAAGTTTTGTAACTTCTTTGAGGTTGCTTGGAGAAGTTTTTCTTCAGTTTGTTTGTGAATATTTGGTTTTGTTTTTTCAAAGTCCACATAAGGGACATTCAGCAATGTTTTAGTTTCAGCTTCATCTCCATCTGGTCCAAGTTTTATTGAGCTGTAAAAAAACAAATTAAGTAACAAAAACAAAAGCATAGACTTCTAATAGAATGTCTACCATGCTGGACTACTTAACTTTGTTTATTTTTGATTTATGTCTTTATCATTATGTAGAACCCATGTTACATGGTTTTATAGGTAAAATATTTTTATAGAATTTTTTGTGTTTAAATATTCTCTTTTTTATGTTCTACAATTAATAGCCAATGTTCTACAAGAGAAAGTTTCAAGAATCCATAATGCTCAATAATAAATACTACAAATTATAAAAGCAATTATAGTACATAACTGATATATTAATTATGTATAGTGTATGCTTAGTTTGGGTTTAGATGATGAAGTGTAAAAATGTCCACAAATATTAATTCATTATTTATTTATTTACATACAAGTTTTTCATAGTGTTTTTTTTGTATCGGCAAGCTAAGTAGTTATCTACATCAACCCTTAAAATCCCAGAATGCCTGTAAATTTTACACAAAAAATAATTTGATTTAGTTGAAGTTTCAAAACAAATTAAGATACTTTTTCTTATTTTTCTCAAGTAGTCATGAGTAGGTCCAACCTCTGGTACCCACTTATCGTTGAATTTTGGGACATGCTGTATATAGTTTATCTTAATAATATAAATAAGTGCTTTATAAATATATTTGGGCATATTTTTAGGTTCTTTTCAGTGTCTCAAAATTCTGTGAAAGTCAGTAACTTCTGATGTTGACTGCATAGGTGTGCATACTGTACATTTAGAAATTGTGCTAAACTTATCTGTGATGTAGGCTGATTAGATAGATAGATTCTTATTAAAGTTATGTAATGTATACATTCTAGTGCATCTGAGTGTACCTATCATTAGTTTTGTACCTTTCATCCAGTTCTCCTCTAATATAAGGTAGGGCTCCAAACAGGTCTAACACCACTATCCTGAATGACACTTCTTGCCCTTCATTGATGCTCTCTCCCAACCATTTATTTCCTGGCTCCTCTGTTGGCCTTGGAATGACCACATTAAACACCCTAAAAAAATGTTGAGTTTAGATAGCAAATTGTAGTAATTTATTTAATGAACAAGCCTAATATTTTATTGTATAAGTAATTTCAAATTAGACATCAACTTCCTAATTGAATAAAAGAAAATTTTATTATTAATTAGCAGTGAAAAGGTAGGAACCAAGCTGCAAGATTCTTGTCTGTTCTTCTGGGCTTGAAATTGGTGCCTAGATTCACCTATCTTTAAGACGATTGTAAGTAGCCCCTAGATATTACTTTGTAAATGATTATTGACTTTGAATAAAATTATAATTTAACCAAGAACCATAGCTAAAATTGAATATAAAGCAATCTACAAGCAATTGTTTTGTGAATTAAGGAACCTCAAAAATAACAGCAGAATAAATTCATCAAGAGGCTCTATAACATTTGTGAGCCTATTTTATTTTATTTCATCTATTTCTCTGAAACTACATACCTGTGCACAAGAATTCCCAAATGTGTTATGCTTTTCTTATTAACAATTCCTGATAATGTAGCTCCAACATATGGCCGAAATACAAAGTAATCTGCTTGCACTTGGAAGTTGATATCGGAATTGTCATTCCTGATAGTACCAATATTTTGAAGAATCCGTAGATTTTTATAGCTTAGTAGAATTCCATTGAACCTGTAAACATACAGCTTAGATTTCCAATACCTAGGTAACCATTCATATATATTTTATAACTAAGTAGTTTGTAGATACTCAGCTATTTTGAACCTCATAATTGTGTTATTGTGTGTAAGTTCTATGTTTACTTACTCCTTATCGAATTTCCCAATTTTATAGTCCAATAAATTTTTGATAGATTCCTTGAGATTGCCCAAGCACCATGGTTGAAGGGCCAAGTTTTGTGTCACTTTCTTCTCTATTACACAAGAATGTTCGTCACTTATTAACTTTCGGAGCTCTTTCAAATCAAACTTTATTATCGTTGACATTGTTGTGTATGCATTTGTAATTTTTGGTAAGTTATAAAAAAGATTTCAAAATTAATTTCGAAAAATATAAAAATATTTTACAATGACAAATGACAATCTTGACATGACAAGACGAATGTTTTCACAGACTAGCTGATGTGATGCTAAATAAATAATTGTTGTCCACAGACGTATCAACATCATTTACTAGCCATATTACAGAATACCTATTATTTACTGTCTGTGCTTGCTCACTCAG
This sequence comes from Electrophaes corylata, assembly GCA_947095575.1. Lineage (NCBI taxonomy): Eukaryota > Metazoa > Arthropoda > Insecta > Lepidoptera > Geometridae > Electrophaes > Electrophaes corylata. The sequence goes on along the minus strand of OX352711.1, from coordinate 5,970,390 downwards.
TAACTCGTTCCTACAATCTTTCACTTTCACTGAATGGATCGGTCTATCAAAGTACTCTGTGGGATAAATTTTGTAATTATTTCTAGGTTATTTTGTAGTGTACCTATTAATTTAATTGTATCCCAAAAAGTACCGACTCTGTGTCTCTGTGATTGTATCCCTAAATTAGAACGGATTTTATCACACATACAATGGCAAACAACTTAAGGATTTTGAGTAAATGCATAACACAACCTTCTTTTCATTTAGCGTCAAGGTACAAACGCAGAATTCTTACTCAAACTCATAAGTAAATAAAAATTTATTCGGCACTAAATATTATTTATTACTTCCAGAAGCACGGCTGCAACACAAATAAGAAGCTATGCTCGTGGGACCAGTTTCCCGGACTACTTTCAAAACCCAGTATTTAGGAAGGAAGATCAAGCTAAACTTATTGAAAGTTCGGAACTGTCGAAACTGTCGGCCTTCCCGGTTAAACCTCCATCAGCTTCTGAATCGTCTTCTGCATATTTTGATCCACTTGTGAAGTAAGCAACATTTTGCTGTAGGTTTATGCCCTGGCACAGATCTTGAGTCAACAAATGTAGTGGTTGTAACTACAGCGGGTTAAATTCTAGCAAACGATCGAGGTTAGGTAACCTATTAAAAGAATTGCTTTTAACTGCAAATTCTACATTGCTTCCATTATCATTATTGTGTAGTCTTTGCATAGTTGTCCACAATTATGGAAATATAACATTTCAATGTTATATTATGGCTTATTTAATCCATAGAAAGTTACAAGATGATGACTATTAAGGAATGGGCTGTGTAAAAGGTTTAGGTGTTATAGTTTAAATTTAAAAAAAATTATCAGAAAAAGAAAAAACATAACAGATTAAATTACTTACATAAGTGTAGGGTAATCACAATTGCATATTAACATAGTTATTAAGTAAAATTCTAAGTACTTCAAGTTATTATATCTAACATAAGCTTATCCTTCAGATTTTTGAAAGATTTTTTTAACCAAATTTGATATAAGTAAGTACAATGGTTGTAAAGAAATTGCCAAAACTTATCCTAAAGTACTCTTGCTTAGGCAATTGACTTGATCTTGTCAAATTTATGCCTACTGATGACTTGATTGATGAGATAAGATAAAATATATTTCTTCCGTTACTATGAATCAGATGCTTCAGAATTGAATAGATAGATAGCAAGAAGGTTAGTGGAGAGTTATGTTAATTTAACAAATGTTGTGGGGTGGAGTGTTGGGGGTAACCCCACCATTTGATATATATCTATAGACAAGCATGACTATTGAATTGTATTGTCATTCATATTATTGTAATAATAAACATAAATTGATAGTTATATGAACCTCAAAGGATCCATATTTTTAATGCAACATTTGGCGTTAAAAGTAAGCAAATATATTCAAGTTAAAAAAAAATATGCACTTTCCCTAATGACTTATTGACTCTTGACAAAAAGTACTCTGTGCTCTTGACTGAGGTGTAACCAACCTTATTTCACACAATATGTAAGGTGGCACATTGACAAGTTTGAGTGATGGATTAGTGCCACCCTACCTAAAGTTCTTTTTAAATACTTTCAGCAAAGTTATCAACCATGTCATGGAGGATGGAAAAAAGGCACTAGCCAGGCACATAGTAGAAAAAGCATTAGAGAATATAAAGAGGATACAGATAGAAAGATACCACCTTGCTACTACCCCTGATGATAAGGCTAAGATTGAACTGAATCCCAAAGCAATCCTGTACAAAGCAGTTGAGAACTCAAAACCACTGTTGCAGCTCTGTCCCATCAAGAGAGGAGGCATTACTTACCAGGTCTGTAACTCGAACATCAGTAGGCATATTATTCTATCTTCTATATTCTGTTTAATATAAATACTAATCTAAAACGGCGCTACCAGAATTATTAACTCTCAATTGCACACTACGAGTGCGGATGAGAAGTAATATGATTAATCACTGCATTTAAGCTGCGTATCAGACTGACTGCGGCTCTGACTGAGCCACTCGACATGAGTATTTAAATATAAAGAGCTGCTCTACCAGAACTGCTGTTGTAGAGCAAACCGATATAGACATGCGGGCTGAGACGCTCACCGTGCTCGCGTTTGCATGTCAATACGCAGCTTTTTTTTTAACCTATTGTGTCCCACTGCTGGGCAAAGGTCTTCCCCAAAATCTTCCACACAGCTTTACACTTCCATGCAGCTTTAGATTCATTTATTTATTTAAACAGTTTTTTTTTTTTAATATTTTTGCTGCTTTGGTATCACTGCGGCCATATGGCCTATTGTGATCGCCACTTGTTATTTAAACAGTTATGAGTATTTATAAAGTGTGCGTTGTACCTAGGTAAAAAAAACATATCAGTATAAAAATATCTTATGAAATAATTTAAATTATTATAATATTATATTTCTTGAAGCCCTTTCATATAATAAAGTATTTATTTCATATAAACTGATCTCAGATAGCTTTACTTTATCAATAAAATAAAACATCTTATTGGTTTTTTTTAGGTTCCTGGGCCCATTACCGAAAGAAGATCATTGTTTTTGGCTATAAAGTGGCTGATTGATGCAACAAACGACAAAGAAAGAACAGTGCACTTTCCCCAGCAGTTTGCATGGGAGCTCCTAGATGCAGCGAACAACAGCGGCAAAGTAGTTAAACGGAAACAAGATCTACATCGGCAGTGTGAGGCTAATAGAGCTTACGCGCACTACAGGTGGCAGAATTGATTTAATTATTTACGTAGTTTTTAATGAGTGTAAAATATAGTCCATAAATATATATACGTATTTATTTAATTTCTTTCAAAAAACCTCTATTCGTGAATCTAAAGACCTACCTATTGTTATAGAAGACTGCTGTCTGATTTTCGCTTAACAGAATCAACTAGAGATATACTAAACATGACACGCTCCACAGTGAAAAGCTTAGGAAGTGTGTATACGCCAAACAGTTAAGCCAACTCTGGTGACGAGACTTTTTAGGCAACCCTAAGTTCTCCATCCTTAGAACTGACCAAGCAAGCTAAGCTTAGACGAGGTTTATATCTTAGAAGCTAAGCCATGAGCGCCACAGTGATTCATCATTTGATCTGAAATGCTTAGTGATTCATTCGACGATAAAAGTGTCGTGCGTCAATAAAAACAACGTTATCTATTGGTCAAGAGGGCGAGCGTGAAGTTATTTTCACACAAACTTCAGCCCCCGCAGCACTCGTTTAGGGGTTGAATTTTGGGAATCCCTTCCCAAAAGGAACGGATATACCCTGACGGATATACCCTGAAAATGTCAAGGTTCTACGTCTAAGTCAAGTGGTTTAGGCTGTGCGTTGTATAGTATATGTGTCAGTCAGTCAGGACAAAGGTTCTCATAAGATAGATTATAAGATGCCTCGTAGGATTTTCTTTCAATCTATACAGAGTCAAGAAATCCTAAGGAAAACTTTTTGACTTGCGGCTCAACTTCTAAACGAATTCCGCGCTATGTATGTTTTTTTCACCAAAATGTAGAAAAATGTATTGTCTTAAAAAAACGTGATAAATTTTTCTAACTGCGCTTACGTAATACTGTCAAAATTTTTTGTCATTTTGAACTTCATGTTCGTGGCAATAGTAAGCGGCGCACGGCAGAGTGTAAGCTCTTAGCAGCTGCTAAGTATTAAATTGAATTTACTGTTAGCATGCCATGCTCCGATGTTATATCGGAACTCAGCGCACTTCTTTGTGACGAAAATGTACTTCTATTGCGTGTATGTGTTAGTCATGCGGAAAACATAGGTACATAATATCTCCAATACTCAACGGGTCGAAAAAAGATACTTATCGTTAGTTTGACCAGTTCGTTATCTAACATATCACTTTATCTAACGGTACTTATGAAGAGTTCTTTGAAGACAGAACAGAGCATAAAGAGCGTGCATGCAAACCCAAAGCTTGGATCCTGTAGGTCAGGGCTATCATTTATTCCCAAAAAAGTACATAGAACTTTAGGTGTTTCTTACTGATGAAGTAAGCAGGTGGCCCACCTGGTGTTAAGTGGTTTTCATAACTTATAATAAAGCATTGCCACGCAGGCCACGCAGGCCACGCATATAAGAGACGTGCCCTACGACACTTTGCCCTGCGTCCATCAACTTGAGGCATTCATGTATTAGTATCATATAAAAAAAATATCATATGGCTGTAATTTCACTATGATAAGTCTTCATCCAACTAAACTGTTCTTCATAATGTATTATTCGAATCGGGCAATCTGATGATTGGATGTGCTTATACCTACTTAGTAGATAATACATTATATTTGATTAAAGAACATACACAGCTACTCAAGCAAAGCAAATTCTATATTTATTAATATACAGGTAATATAATTATATAACATTATTATAAGTAAGTATATTAATATAATGTTGTATATTGTATTCTTAGTATGTATTTAAAAAAAAGTAAGTAGGTATATACTTAAGTATTTTATCAGCCATCTGGTAAAAGCATGTAATACCTGCTGTTAAAAACGAATGTAAGAAACCACGAGGCCGAAGCTGATCCGCTACACTCGACGTGAAGGTCCACGAAGTCGAACAGGTCGCTGGCAACAGATCCTGTATAGCTTAAAATTATGTAAGATAAAGTGTTCCTTGTGGACGGGGTCACGCACGACCCCCGTCAGTGAAGATTACGAAGCGACGAGGACAATTTAAGAAACTAAAAAAGAAATACTTAGATGCCTACTCTCAAAAATAGTGTTCTGTTCATGTCTAGAATGATAAAAGATTACAGAAGGCTCAACATTCTCCAGTTATGGATTCCGTCACTGACGAGGGTCTGAACACTTTTATTTACTACGGGTGTGCCTTGCCTACTTTCATAATGTATTTGACTTATCTTTCATCATATTCATAACATAACATACACGGCGGCGTAGGTAGGTACGTTCCTCCCTTATCTAGCAGGTATCTGACTGACTGTAGATAGACTATTAATTCGGAACCCTAAACGCGTACCTACGTCAGTACTGTATCAGCTCGGAATAGTGTAACATACCTAATAGGTATTGCTTTAATTTTGCGTGTTATTTATTTATTTCCGTAGTTTTTCATATAACAGTTTAAACGTTAGTGGTTCTGTTTTACGCCAATGACATTGTAAACTTTGGTAAATTGCCTACGTAAACTTTAAAGGAATGGTATTATCTATAAGGTGAGTTTTGTTTTTTGACTATAATCATCAACATTTGCCCTAATCAGCCCCTTAACTTTCAACAGTGATTGGGTTATCAGTTTTATGTAGGTAGGTAGGTACCCTTCAATTACTTCTAAGAATAATGGTAATTTTCATACATGTAAAAATCTGTATGAAAATCATAGGTACCTAAGTGTTATCTAGGCAGTTGTAATTCTTGCAGAGAAACACCTATTGGGTGAGAAATTTTTATATTGAGTGTCAAATATATTAGTCAAAACAGATACTTCGTTATAATTTTAAATAAATGTTCTACAATTAAACTAAACTAGAGAGTATTGAATATGCTACTAAACAGTATGTATAACAGCATCCGCCCTCAATTAAAACTATAAAACATACCATTTTTAACAAAAACTTATACTAAACCTAAACCATCTACACCATTTCTATGTAGAATACGCCATAGAGGCTTTGTTAGGATATCAGAAAATTGTAATTATAGAACCGTCTACTGTCAGGCATAATTTAGCCAGGGCTCTCTTATCGTTTTTCAATTTTCCTTGCTCTGAAGTAGTGTCCGCTTCGTCATACCCATCTCTATTGTGCTCCATTGATCTTCGTGTATTAAATAGTTCCGCATTTTGAACTTCCACGAAGATTAACCATCGCTATTAGACAGCAGGAGTGAGGGAATTGATGAAGAGGACCATTTGATTGCACCTGAATCCCCACTTGGCATTTTATCAAAGCCTTTGGTAAAACGATTTTCTCGACTCAATAAAAAAATTTAATACTTTCACACTATTGATAATAAATATTTACTATGAATAATGCAACATTTCGTGCTGATAACGTTTTTGTTGTAATTCATGCAGAGAAACACCTATTGGGTGAGAAATTTTTATATTGAGTGTCAAATATATTAGTCAAAACAGATACTTTATTATAATTTTAAATACCTAAACGTTCTACAATTAAACTAAACTAGAGAGTATTTAATATGCTACTAAACAGTATGTACAACAACATAGGTAGGTAGGCGCCTAATCACCATCATCATCAGTCTGATGAAATTAAGTGCTGGACATAGGCCTCTTCTATACGATCCCAGGAAGAACGATATTGAGCTTTTTCCATCATCCCGGCTTCCCGTGATCTTAGCAAAGATGTCGGTCCATTGGGTGAAGTGCGTTCTACGCTTCTTTCTCCAGTTCGTGGTTGCCATCCGAGAACCTTTATTCCTTACTAGTTGTCGGTTCTACGAGCTAGCCACTTGAAGTTGCTGATTCTGAGAGCTATGTCGGGAACCTTGGTTCTACGGATTTCCTTATTTCTGATTCTATCACGTAGTCAAACTCTCAACATTAGATCTCTCTAGTTCTCTATAGCCCGTTGTGCAACTTTAAAATTTTGTATGATGAGGTCAATAGTTAGCGACCACGGCTTACACTGGCACCCACACCCTTCAAACCGGAACACAGCAAGCTGCTTGGCGGCAGAAATAGGCATGGTGGTAGTACTTCCCCGGACAAGCCCTTCACTAAGAGATCTACCTTCTACTACTAAATTGATTATTTGTAATAAATCATTGAGTTATCTGGAAACAATTTTATTAATCAGCTTAAATGTCGCAGATTAAAATGACGGTCACCGCTGCCGAGACAATGGAAGCCAGCGCTTTCACGAAGTTCAGACTGTTGATGTGGAAGAATTTCCTGCAGCAATGGCGGCATCGTATTCAGACGCTCTTCGAACTATTACTGCCAGTCATCACCATGTGCTTGGTTCTCATTCTGCGATGGCAAATCGAGCCTTTAAACCAAAATACTTTAAGATATCCTCCTATTCCGGCGCACACTCTCAATTATTCTACTTTAGTTTTGTAAGTTTTTTTTTGCCTTCATTCTAACAGTTTTTGTCTAGGTAAATAGTGCCAACTTGAAAAGATTAATGTACTCGATTAGGAAATATCATGAGGAAAATAAACTGCTACGAAATGTTTGGGCCAAGTTACAGTCACCTCCTCTCTATGATGGTTACATGAATTTCCTTAATTTGAAACTAGGTGAACCGCTCGCGACTTCGTCTGTGTTGTTCTTTGAATTTTTCATGCATTCAATTCAAATTTCATCGCCTTTGTACATCCGCCTTAGGGATGAAAGCTCAATTAAACTCATGCTAAGTTTTAAGGCTAACTAATTCTGCAAATCGCATGAACATACATTTAACAGTAGTATTTTTTGAGTGATGCGTGTTCAAACTATTTTTTTTTTAAAGTTGATTTCGTCTATTTTTCTTTTTTTAAGTACTATTAGCAAGATTTCAGAAAAATATCTAGTACAGACTTTTTGATCTCTACAGTCTTACTATAGATAATATTATTTTTGCATTACCCTAATGGTAGATTCTGTGTTTATAATTACCCATAGAATAAACTTTAGTCCTAGTTCTATGTAATTACCTACACCTGTGAGATCTATCCAAACGTGACACAAAGCTGAAGTGAACATAATTTTTTTTAATGTAATCATCTTAGTGCCGGCGCCTGTACCAATGCTGCTGTAAAGTTTTATAGTGATGAGTTGATAACTTTTTCTTTACTGAATAAGTTCCTAAATCTGTTAATTTTGTCAACTCTGTACACCTAGGAGTTAGATAGAAAACAATGATATAATACTCACGAAGTTTTCAGTGTTTATAATATAACTTAGATTTTTATACTCAAAGGTCTGATGGTGAATAGCATAGGATGACCAGAATATTTGATCAAACATTCCCTGTTCTGCTATAGCAAAACCTAGCCTTTACAGATTCGTTATAGTTCAACTCTTGGGTCTGATGATGCCTAGCATTCAAGCAAACTTTCTGTGATGATATGAATTAAAATTTGGGTGGTGGTTGGATTAAAATAAAAAAAAAAACCGTTTAAGCTTAGATCATATATGATCTAAGTGTTTAAGTCTGTAACTTAAACAATGTTCAATTTTTTACAACAGATTCGGAATGATAGACAGGGAAAACCTGACTGAAACAGAGTTATCCATTGCGTATTCACCAGCGAGTACAGAACTAGAAGACATAGTCAGAAGTGCTATGGCCAACCTGCTGACGCGAAATCTTATGGACAACCGAGATTTGCTGTCAGTTATCGCTGGAATACTGGACATCCCAGATCTAGTCTTACCACCTGATATAGATTTTGCACCGGTCTTTGAATTAATAAAACGTTTTGTGAGAGTTCGCGAATATAATAGTAGCTCGGAAATGCGAGGGCTTTATGCTGATGAAGCGACCACACGGAAAGTTATTGCGGCTATTGAATTCGATGATCTTCTTTATGGTTTGTAATATTTCCAACATATTATTATAAGTTTTAAAACTTGATAAACCGACTTTATATCAAAAAAATAAAACAAATGAACCGATTTTGATGTCATTTCTATGGGACTAATCTGAGTTTGAATCCTTTCAAATAAATTTAAAGAATTATCTAAATCGGTTAGGTATAACTTAATGGACAGAGTTCTGGGGTAACAAACATAAAAAAATATAAAAGAACGTTCTCCCTTTTTTTAAGTATATCAAAAATATATCGGAATATTATCTATGTGTTTGTTTTATCACCAATATCGATTGCAGGAACGGACAAACTCCCTAATAATGTATCGTATTCATTACGGTTTCCTGAAAGACCAAGACTAAATTCGTTATACGCTAGAGGTGGATTTTCCTGGCGTACCAATTTAGTTTTTCCGACTTTCGAAATGTCTGGACCCAGATTTGCATGGTCTTGGGAAGGTGGCAATGATCCAGGCAAGTAAACATTTTGATGATGTATCTCAGTGATTTCCTGGGAATGTAATTTAGAGGTGACAGCTGCTAGGTTTGATGACCACGGATATACTCACAAATAACTCTGCTTTTCCGATATTTCCCATATTTATACCCTATATGTTCAACTGTGCACTTATAATGACTAGTTTTTAGGGTTCCGTACCTTATTACTAAGACTCCGCTGTCTGTTTGTCTGTCTGTCTGTCCGTCTGTCACGAGGATGTATCTAATGAACCGTGATAGTTAGAGTTGAAATTTTCACAGATGATGTATTTCTGTTGCCGTTAAAACAACAAATACTAAAAAACAGAATAAATTAAATATTTAAGTGGGCTCTCATACAATAAACGCGATTTTTTTGTCGTTTTTATTATAGATAGATAGTACGGAACCCTTTGTGCGCGAGTCCGACTCGCACTTGGCATGTTTTTATTAAGTTTTCGTGACCAAAACGCTAATAACAAAATTGTTTTTCCACAGGGTATGTGAATGAAATGTTTATAGCATTGCAACATGTAGTGTCATCTGAAATAATATCTCGAATCACGGGCGAGAACTTGACTCATCTAGATGTACACATTCAGAGATACCCACATCCCCCATACGTTCATGATGTGGCAGTAGAGTTTTTGATGTTTCTACTGCCAGTTTTTATTACGTTTGCATTTAGTTACACAGCTGTTAACATTGTCAGGGCTGTGACAGTGGAAAAAGAACTCCAACTAAAGGTAAAAAAAAACTTATATTATACGAAAAGTTATGCATCGTGTGGGATTTGAACCCACGACCTCTCTTTTGATTCGATGGCGCTGGTGGATAGGTAATTCCTATTTCAAGCGCTTAAACATACCGATGGTACATACCTACATGAAACAAGCGTTATAATAACTAATAAAAAAAAAAATTATAATAACTTTTTAGTAAGTACCTACCTAAATGATTATTGTTATTGCTGTTGAATATTTAGCATGTTAAATCGTGTAGGGAAACACTTTGATTGAAGTCTGATATTTTTTTGTTGCTCGCATGTTCTTTCTGTTGGATTTAAATAACAACATAAAAAATATTGTTTGCTACCTATGTACTTACTTACATTACATAGTAGGTATACTAGATTTTCTTCAAAAAAGTAGAATTTATTTTTTATGAGCGTTCTCTGTTAGCGTACGTTGTTTATATTTTAGTGGAATTTTGCCTCTTTGTGATATAGATATGTTAACTTTTGTTTTTTTTTGTAGGAAACGATGAAAATAATGGGCTTGCCTACGTGGTTGCACTGGACGGCATGGTTTTGCAAGCAATTTCTGTTCCTCTTAATTACGTCTGTTCTTCTAGTTATTCTCCTTAAAGTATGTTTGAACAAAAGTTTTAAATAAATTAACCAAGGTACAGTCACCGTCAGAAGCAACTGATTTATAGTTATTGATGCGTTACGTTGACTGCCTGCTAGTCAGCGTGGTCGAACAACATCATCAACAGCCTAGCACGGGATTTAAAAGAGTAGCGTAATAGATCACGAGCTAGATAAACCATAGATAACATATGTGATGACATCCTCATAGTACCTAAAGTTGATACGTGTACTTATGATATGCGTTATAAATAAATAATTTATCTTAGTCAGCTACTTCTGGCGATGACTGTGTCTATAAATAAACTAGCGAAGCGCGCGCGACTTTGTCCGCGTAAAGCTATATTTCAACCCCTGCTTACCCCTTTAGAGGTTGAATTTTGGGAATTCCGTTTTTAGTACACCCCTACGCACCCAGACAAACATACCTACCCTGAAAATTTCAAGTCTCTACGACCAGCCGTTTAGACTGCGTTGTACATATATGTCAGTCAGTCAGTCTGAACAAGCATTCTTATAATCTATAAATAAATAATATCGATATAGGTACATTTTCCGTGTTATATAGTTTTTCTTTTTTGTTTAAGGTGAATTGGTTTACAAATGAAGATGGTTTCTCCGACTATGCAGTATTCACCAATACACCCTGGACAGTATTGTTATTTTACATAGTTATATACATGATCTGCACTATATGTTTCTGCTTTATGATAAGTGGTTTCTTTTCTACAGGTATGTGAAGATTAGTGAGGGTATAGGTACCGAACCTTAAATATTTGTTTAATGTGTTTTTTACTAAGTACCTATAAATTACATCAACCGGAATTAAGTCTTTCCCAGAGAGATTTCCAGTTATCCAAATCTTGAGCTTCCTCCAACGTTTGTTAGATAAATATATGTGAACATTATTTACAGAATGCCATCTATAATAAAAAAAACGAGTGTGCTTTAGACCACACGACTGAAGTTAAACTTCTTTAATAGGTATACGAAACGTAACTGGCTATGAGAGAAAGATAGAAAGAACAGTGCTTTCATACCCCCTCCATGGTAGTGTTAAACGTTTAACGCAACCTTGTTGGAAGTCGCATAAGGAGTATTACTTCGATAAAATAAACAATAAGTTTAGGGCTGGATGATGTTGTGTAAAAATAAACGCAAGTATTTATCTAATTATTTATTTATCTAACATCTGTTGTATTTTTGTTTTAGCCAATACTGCAGCTCTTTGCGCTGGAGTAGTTTGGATGTTATCTAATATCCCCGCTACATTAGTATCGATGGAAAACGAAGTGTCTCCCGCGTTGCAAGCATTCACCTGTCTCAGCATTAATTCTGCGATGTCATATGGATTCCAGCTTCTGCTAGTTCAAGAGAGCACTGGTGGTAAACATTACTAACGTACCCATACTAACTGTTTATTTTAGTATGGGTATTATTTTCTATTATTTTCTTATTATTTACTTATGCAAAAACAAGGGTTATTGCGAGTCTGTTGAGATAAATAATACGAGATTAATTTGCTCAAAAAATATTGTGCTATATAATATACCTACTCTTATCTTTACTCACCCCGCGTTAGAGCGTTTATTTGCGATTTTTGTTACCTTGGGCATTTATTCATTTCGAAGGTCAAAGTCGAAGGCTTGATTTTGACCCCTGACGAACCACGTGGCTATATTTTTCTGTAAGTATAATTAAACTAAATTGTCGTTTCTAGGTGCACAATGGGGCGATTTCTTTTCATCGCCATCTACAGAATCTTCTCGGTTCTCGTTCGGTCACGTGGTGGTCATGTTGATTGTTGATTCGATTATTTATATGCTCATAGCACTTTATTTGGAGCAAGTGCTACCTGGACCGTTTGGAACCCCGAAACGCTGGAACTTTTTATTCACTAAAGACTTTTGGTGTACTTCAAGAAATAAATATGGAGGTAAGTACCTAAAACATTTTAAAAGTATGTAAAAGTAACGAATTACGCCATCGTGTTAGTATTCTAAATAATTTATCTCATTTCAGGTGACATTATTGAAACCATCACGAACCCTGATGATTTATTAATGGAACCGGATCCGGTCGGACACTCAGTCGGAGTTAAAATGACTGTCAGTTTGCTGTATTATTATTCGACCTGTTTCCTGGATTATTATGGGCTGTTTAAAAAATGTCCGAAATTATTAAGCTTCTTGACGGGTTGTTTTGTTTTACAGAATTTGTCGAAAGCATACGGTTCTCAAATTGCAGTAAATCATTTGTCTCTGAACATATACGATGGCCAGATCACAGTGCTTCTCGGACATAATGGAGCAGGAAAATCAACCACCATATCGATGTTGACAGGTTTGATATGCTAACGTACTTCTTCAATATCTTTGAGTATTATTTACCGAACATTAGTAAGTGATAACAAGTTTGTTTAGCGCTGACGAGTCTAGAAATAATTGATAATTAAGTGTTAGTTGGTAGTTAGGTAGATACCTACTTGAGCTAAAAGCGTTTTCAGGGCAGCAAGTGCATATGCACTGCCACTTGCTTTGTATTAAATTAAACATCATCATCAGCCTGTAGAAGTCCACTGCTGGATATGTCCAGCAGTGGACTTCTACAGGCTGATGCCGTAACACGTTTCCAGGAAGAACGATTTTGAGCCCCTACCATCCATCGACTTCCCGCGATCCTATGTCCTATGCCGTTAGACCATTGGGTAGGAGGGCGTCCTACGCTTCGTCTTCTGGTTCGTGGTCGCCACTATAAAACCTTTATTTCTCAGCGATTGTCAGTTCTTCGAGCTACATGGCCTGCTCATTGCCACTTCAGCTTGCAGATTCTGATAGCTATGTTGGTGACCATGGTTCTTCTACGGATTTCCTCATTTCTGGTTCTATCTCGTAGTGAAACTCCCAGCATAGCTCGCTCCATAGCGTCCACGTTGGGTGACTTTGAGCTTGTATATGAGACCAATAGTTAGCGACCACATTTTAATATCACTAAGGCAGGTAATAAGGTAACACGCACTGATTATAGATTTACGCTTTGAGACACAGATACAAAACGTATCTATCACGAGAAATAAGACTTACATCGGCGATTTGAAAATGGAACGGTCAATTTGTGCTTAGACGTAAGTGTTAGCACACTCAATTAAATATCTATCTTGATCCATTAGGAATTGCCGAGAGCCAGAGAGCAGAACCGCAGTTAGTGTCAAAACATCAATAATTTACAAATAACTAGTGACTTGCGTTTGACTTCACTCGCGTGAAGATATTTTCATACTAACTTCAACCTCGGCTGCACCTAATAAAGGCAAGACCAGCAATAAAGGCTGTGTGTTGTTTAGATATCTGAGTCAATCAGGGCAAGTATTCTTGTAATTGTTATAGATACGAACTCATTTATCTTTATCTCAACGCTCTAACAACAAAACACTTCTAAAATCGCGCATGTTTGAGATTAGATTGATGTTTATTATTCTAAACTGTAGAATCCCCGGTGACGCACCATGTAGTACGGTAGTCGCTTGCTTGCTCTTTCATTCTTACGAGCAGGTATTGAGTGCCGACTAAAGCGCGATCGCCATTCCATGGATTAAAGTTTCATCTTAGCGCTTCTGGTGATAGTACATGATCATCATCAACAGCCTGTAGAATTCCACTGCTGGACAAAGGCCTCCATACATTTCCAGGAAGAATGATTTCGAACCCATAGCCTTGGCTAACATAGCTTTAGTTATGTAACTGATCTCACAGCTCAGTTGGTAGTAGAAGCCGGCCCACAACTTACAGTGCAGAGTTCAGAGCCAACTACTAGGCCCTGCACTCTGCGCTGTAAGTTGTGGGTTCGGTGCCCGCCCAATGAGGATAAATATTGTTTAACCTACATATATATTTGTTCTCTGCCTGCATGGGTGTTATATTGTACTCTAAAGCATGTCTTGATATAAAAAGTATGTAAGTGTATCAGTCATCTGGTTATACCATAGTACGAGTTTTGCTTAGTTTGGGGCTAGAAAGTGATGCGTAAAAATGTCTACAAAAGTTTATTTATTATTTGCTTCTAATAACTTATGTGGTCTAAAATAAAAACAAAATTGAATTAATTAGTCTGCGTTGACTCTACATTTTGCGTCCAACAGGGAACTTAGAGGCCACCTTCGGATCAGTGATCGTGGCGGGATACGACATACAACGGCAGTCTCGTGCTGCCCGCTCGCACATCGGCCTCTGCCCCCAACACAACGTACTGTTCAGTGAGCTTACGGTCAGGGAACACTTGGAGTTCTTCGCGAGGCTTAAAGGCTTCCAAGGACAAGATCTGTCTGACGACATCGACACGCTCATTGAAAAGCTTGAACTGGAACAAAAGGTAAAGTCTTATGACCTAATATAGATTATCTTACCTTATAACACTCTAGTGCAGAAAGCGGTCTTTTTATAGGTACAACAGGCTGATGGAAGCAGCAGATGGCCCACCTGATGTTAAGTGGTTAACCACTTCTGAGGCAATACTTTGTTATAGGTGATGGTAATTACCATCGCCTATGATAAAGTATTACCTCGTAGGTCACGCGCGTTAGGAACGTGACCTACGTTGTTTTTGTTGATTTGTACAGATCCTGAAATAATATACAGTACAATATTATAAAGAAAAAAGATTTGATGGCAATGACCAAATAAGCACCTAAGTTGTAGGTATCATAAAATATGACAATTAATTTTATCGAAATTAATCTAGCTAGATAAGTACTTCGGCTGTTATTTGGCAATTTCGATAACTCTTGGCTTACATGCATTAGGTATATAGTGCATACTGCATACATATAGTACACCATATGTAATGTAAACATGTACTTATGTATAATAAAATTGCACAACTACCTACCTAAATATCAAATTGCTATTTCTCAAATAAGTAATGCTAAAATGGATGTGACTAAAGCCATTATGCTGTCCGAAATATCGCAGGTAAGAGTGATGGAGTCCTAACAGTTCTACTATAATCACTTTCGATGTTCTAGCAATGTGCATACTACAATTATTTAGGTATGACATTTATTCCATAAACAACATTATGGGTGTTTTGGAAATGCTGGAAAGGAAATGCTGTTTTGTGAATCAGCATATTATGATTTATGTGCCAAATAAACAACGATGCTACAAGCCTTTGAAGGTGTGTTAGCTGAAGTAACATGCCCCAGCTTCCTCATTCAGGCAAACGGGTGCTGATATAGCTAAAGAATAAACGCTAGCATTTAGTACCAAATAGGTTCAATAGGTAGTAAAAATTCCATACCTGCAGCTACAAAACTCTCGGAGTTAGAATACTTTATCAACGTCGCTATTGTTATCCATTAGGTACTTGTTTATTTTGTAGCGTGACTGCCCTTCTAAAGATCTGTCCGGTGGGCAGAAGCGGCGGTTATGTGTGGGCATTGCACTCAGTGGTGCTGCGAAAGTAGTGCTTCTAGACGAACCAACCTCTGGCATGGACCCCGCCTCGCGTCGTGGTCTGTGGGACCTATTGCAGAAGGAAAAAAAAGGTACACAACACTCGCAATAATCTTTATTAATTTGAGGAGCGTGTGTGATTTCATTTGAATATAATTAAATCCTTAGTATACCCATACGCACTAAGACGAGGTAGCTTTTCTTGATTTTGAAGTCACATGTCGAATATCCTACTTCAAGCTTCCTACTAGCAACATGGCCGTTGATTCGAAGACTAGGTACCTTCGGTGCTATAATATCGTTGTGGTTTAGGTAGGTAGATGATTGTAATTGTTTTACGAGCATATTTAAAATAGAATGCACCTCATAAATAGCTAAGCAGTTTAGCCTCGATATAGACTAACGTATTCATACACTAACTTAAATGTTTAACATACCTATTAAATAATGTATGCATGGGTTCTGATAAAATTACAGGAATATGAGGCTCTGCTTGTTTCGTGAATAAGCCGTATATTCAAACCCTCCGAAATAAAATAAAGACTTCCGTCCATCAAGTAGAATAATATAAGCTGATGAATTATATTAGAATCATAACAAACCTCTATAAAATATCTATGCTAACCCACTTTTTTTTTGGGCTTTCACACTAGGTCTGTGTTTTCGAGGATGAAATCACAGCTTGTGCAATATAGATGACTGCTTATCTTTTGTTTGTTAGTAATAGATTTTATTAACCATCTTTAAAGTTTCTTATAGAAGACCTATTTCGTTTACTTTTCAGGTCGTTCAATGATCCTCACGACGCATTTCATGGATGAGGCGGACTTCCTCGGAGACCGTATCGCAATCATGGCCCACGGCAAGCTACAGTGCGTCGGCTCACCGCAGTTCCTCAAACGGAACCACGGCTTGGGGTACCAACTAGTGGTCGTCAAAAATGATGGCTTTGACTACGAGAAGTGTTCGGAGCTTGTTACTAAGCACATACCCGATATAACCAGCAAAGATGACAGAGGTAAGATGTCTGTTAACTTAATAAATAATCTTGGTTAATAAGATATCTGTTGATTTCGTTTCTGTTAACTTTTCTGGCAAGATCACATCATTTTAATCTGGTTGATGCTGACTCTCTTTGAAACTTATTCAAATCTAGGAACTAAATTGAAATATGCGATTTCCGCGTTCACACATCGATTTACTAACCTATCTTAAATCATTTTCCAGCGATAAATATTTGCTCGAAATACAAGGACGTAAGTTTAGGTATTTTAGTACGCCCAAAATTATTTCTAATCGATCAACCATTTCATCTACATATCAGTGCTTCCGTGCTGTATGATGAAGGCCTTAGAATGGCCTATAAATCCGCCGCCAGTATCGAGGTGCGTTTGAATACCGGCCTTAGATATCGTGTATAATCTTGGTAATCTACATATTTGTGGGATGTTAACGATTTTTTTATTTTGAAAATTGACAGAACTGCCTGTTGTGGAGTGGTTACCTCTGTATAGTGTGCCTGTCATGTAATAAGTATATTAAATTTGTTACAGGCACTGAAGTGACATTTAGATTATTGAATGACCAGTCACACATGTTTGCGAATATGCTGGAGGATCTAGAGAACAACGTTGCAACGATAAGGTTCAAGAACTATGGCCTCGTATCGACCACGCTGGAAGACGTGTTTATGTCGTAAGTAAAAAAAAACGAGTGTGCTTTAGACCACACGACTGAAGTAAAACTTCTTTAATATACGAAACGTAACTGGCTATGAGAGAAAGAGAAAAAAAACAGTGCTTTCATACCCCCTCCATGGTAGTGTTAAACGTTTAACGCAACCTTCGCAATGAGAAGTCGCATTAGAAGTATTTCTTCAAAAACTTACCATCATTATGAAGAGTGTAATAAGATTAGGTACTCGTTCTCCGGAAAACCTAAACAGAACCTTCAGAGGGGCTAGCCAAAAATCGTTCGAATTTGTCAACGAAAATAGAATAAAGTATGTATAGGAATTAGAACGATAACGAATGTAGAAAGCGAATTGCACCTAAGTACGAAATTTCTGATATCAGATATATATTTTGTATTTATCTAGGTACACCAATTTAAAGCATCTTTGTCCTAACTGACACATAGACAACGCACAACCTAAACTACTGGACTTAGATGCTTGAAACTTTCATTGTAGGTTTGTCTTGGTTGGTAGAGGTGTACTAAAACAGAAATTCCCGAAATTCTACCGGTACTGCAGGGATTGTATGAAAATAGTTTCACGCAGGCGTTTCCACCTGTATTGCACCATACGTGCTCAGTATTCCTACCTGATATATTTTTATTATCAGCTTGGGAGCAGACCTGGCACCTATCGATTCAGTATCCGAAGATGGGACTGCGACGGTAGCATCCGAAGCAAATTCTTTGGACCAACGTAAGTATAACTGCATTAAAAAGACATTATTAAACACAAAATCAACTAAAAAAAACCACACAACCAAAAATTAGTTCATGTATACAACCTACCTACTTTATAACCTCGGCCTGGCTCCAAGTTGCTATACCCTATTCAGGGTCCATGTGATACCTACTTACACATAAGAACAATGTTTGTATCCAACCAAACCATGTGAAAGTAATAAATGTATTGAGTATTGAGTATTAAAAAAAAACAATTAACAAACTTTTTCGTTCAAAGTGGATTCATGGTTTTAAAGAACCACACTTCAGCAAAAATATCTAAATTTCAGTGCACAGTGTCGATACAATCGAAGAGGAAGTAACCGGTTTCAACCTTATCTTACTGCATTGGCGAGCGATGTGGCTAAAGCTCTGGCTATACTGGTCGCGCTCCTGGGGCATGTTGATACTGCAGCTGACTGTTCCTGTGCTTCTCATCAATGTGACACTCTTGATTTCAAGACTGCTCATGTCGTTCACTGATAATATTGTGCCGAGGAATCTGACATTGACTGAAGGGTAAGTGTAAAAAACGGTATCTACTATGCATGATTTAAACAGCGTAAGGGCTTATCACTAGGGTTGGCATAACTTCTAGGAAGCAATACGGGACGTATTCTCCTCTGATGCCCAAAACTCATAACACATTCAACGCATGTAGTAATACGGTACGGGATGATCAAATACGGCGACAGTCCCGTAAATACGGGATGTATGACTATTCATTTAATTAATTATGTATGGCAACCCTATACTTATTAATACGATGTATAATGCATGGAACAGTCTAATTAGTAAGTAGGTAAGTAGTATTTTTACTTGAAGTTGTAAGTTGTCGGTCTGCTTCGTTACACGGAGGTAACTTGCATTCAGGATACAGGTAATAAGCTTTTTATACGAAAAAAAGAAAGGAAAGAAATAGTATCACAACTTTTATCTCCAAACATGGTAGTTATCCCCTCCGATCTCTTACTACCAAGTACCTACTTGAGTCTCTTCGAAAATGTCTAAGGGGGTAGTCAGAGGTACGCCCTGATATTATATTAGCTATACATACCCTATTTTGCAGTAGATAGTATTCCATACGTGACAGGTTGCAAGCCCATCGCTGTTGCTAGAATACACTGGTTTCTTCACAATGTCTTCCGTCACCGTTTTAGAGAACTGGCATTGCGCACATACATTTTTCGAACAGAAAAATTCATTTGTGCACGACCGGATTCAAACCCACAACCTTAGGATCAGAAGGCGTTACTCCCTACTACTAGATCGCCGGTGCTCTTTATATGGTCCCAGGATTTTAAGCATTTTTACAACGAGTAATTCCAAACGTAAATTTTCAGTTTCACACAAACGGAAACTCTACTCAGTTTCAACGGTTCGTCATTGGACTCTTACGGCGCACGCGCTACGCAAGCTTATGAAAGTATGTTCGCTAATGCCGGCGTTGAAAACATGCGTACTACCACGGTCGACGCACAAGCTATTGATGAATATTATTTGGAACGGGTAAGTTTTCTTGTAGTAGAATTATTAAGAAAATATTGTTTTACGAATCTGCAATAAATTGAAAAGTTAGACATTCCATAACTAGGTACCTATCATTATTATTTTGATAATGTTTGATTGCGCACCCGACTTGTAACTAAACTAAAACTCTCCATAAACTTACTGCAAGTTTACGTCAGTATATAAATCGTATAGAACAAATTTTTATCTTATAAACAACAGTTTTTTGAAGTAATATTGAAGAGAGTGGAAGGAAAAAACCTGTTGTGCCGACCCCACTTAGTGTGGGATAAGGGCAGGAAGATGATGATGATGATGATTGAAGTAATACTTCTTATGCGACTTCCAACAAGGTTGCGTTAAACGTTTAACACTACCATGGAGGGGGTATGAAAGCACTGTTCTTTCTCTCTTTCTCTCATAGCTAGTTACGTTTCGTACCTATATTAAAGAAGTTTTATTCAGTCGTGTGGTCTAAAGCACACTCATTTTATTTTTATATTTTATCCCTTTAAATCACCACCGGCGCTATTGCCACGAGTTATTAAAGACTATTTTAGTCCTAAAGAATGTGCTGTCAACTTGATATTTCTATGTAATGCAGTCTCAGGCAGGCCCAGGGGCGATCGATGCTCTCCGTCACGCCATGCTCACTGGCGCCACCTTCTCGGATAATTCCGCAACTGCTTGGTTCAGTAACTTCGGCTACCATGACGTAGCAGTGTCTTTGGCAGCGGTTCATTCTGCGTTGCTGAAGGCAAGCGACACTTCAGCATATCTACACGTGTATAACTACCCGCTCCAGGCGTATTATGCGCGACAGGTGAGATACAATTAATAATACTAATAGTAAATAATAAAAAGGTTTATTTAGTGAGGTCTTACATCATTTTAGTACAATAAGATGCAAAATGATAGTTCAAGTTTTAGGTCAGTTTTTTATTCAGAAAAAATAAAAACAGTATGTATTTATTTTTTTATTTATGTCGTGAGTTAATTTACGTTGGTTTGGTAGGTATTATATAAAATATCTGCTAGTATTATTTATAACTAAATAACTAAGTAATTATACATACAGATACACACGTATGTAAATACTACCTATATGATAAAACTAGCCTCAACATCCTATAGGCGCTAACAGTTATTGCATGGTTATAAAGGCTTGCGAGGTCTACAGTCTCACAAAACCACTAGTATTATTATTTATGTACCCACAATGTGTTGGATAAGCAATGCAACTAGTTACATATAGATATGTACCTCAATGATGACATCACAATGTAATGTTTCAGGGTAACATGCAGGCAATGTTATCCATCATGGCTATGCAACTTGCAAATGGAATCGGCAGCAGCGTGGGCATCATCAGTGCTGTTTTTATCATGTTTTACATTAAAGTGAGTACCTACGTAGTCTTCCTACTTACTTACATGGATGCGCAGCGAACCAAGCAACGTGTCTATTCATAACTAGGTTACCTACATTAAGACCATCCCTCTTATCACGATGTCTTATTGCGGTTCGTTAACTGAATCGTCCCGTTCGGGTAGATTCGAGAAACCGTGATACGGTGACGGAATACATTTTTTTTTATATTTTGTAGGTAAAAGTTTGAATAAATACCATCGAATCTGTCCAAACGAAAGAATTCAGTTTACGTAAGCAGTTTCAGTTTAAGTAGCAGTTAGTTCTTGAACCAGATTGCGATAAGAAGGTATGGTAAGGGGTAGGGATCTTACGGTGCTTCAGATTTGGCTTACGACTTTGTCTGCGTGAAGTTGTTTATTAGTCTAGGGGTCGATTTCAAGAATTCCTTTCTTCTACGCAGTAAGACGAATATGCCCTGAAAAGTTTCAAGTCTCTGCAGGGGGTTTAAGCTGTGCGTTGTCTGTATGTCAGTCAGGACAAAGATTCTTATATAATTGATGATAACCCCTTGTCAACTTTGCAGGAGAGAGTGTCCGGTGCGAAGCTCTTACAGAAAGCGGCCGGGCTGCAGCCGGTGGTGATGTGGCTCAGCGCGGCTACCTTCGACTGGCTGTGGTTCATAGTGATCTGCATCACGATCCTCATATCGTGCGCCGCGTTCAGCGTCGATGGCCTGTCCACTATACCGGAGCTAGGTATGTCTTATGCCAGAGCATGTCTATGAAATTCAAACATAATAGCACCACGACTTAATCCCCAAGTCGTTAGATATCACCTCAGATCTCATGGTACCAACCAAGTACCTACTCGAAATTCTTCGAGGACGCCTACACCCTATTTTTATATGTGTTTATGTTGCAGCTCGGCTATACTTGTGCATAATGGTTTATGGCGCCGCAATGGTACCTATGAATTACCTATTCTCGCTGCTCTTCAGGGGACCCGCTGTTGGATTCGTAGTTGTTTTCTTCGTAAACATATTATTTGGTAAGTTAATTTACAGCTGTTGCATGTATGCACTGGAACTCCACGGGATCTGAAACGTGAAAGCGGAGGTTCGGAGTCGTTGGAGAATTGTTGATACGTATTTTTTTTAACCTATGCTGTCCCACTGCTTGGCAAAGGTCTCCCCCATTTCTTTCCACTGCTTTCTATCCCCCGGCTTCGTTGTCCATTTGCAGGCACCCATTGTGTGACGACCGCTGCCCATCTCTCTGCTGATACGTAATAATCAATTTTTTTCAGACTTTTCTTCGAGTACTCATAGTGTTTATTTGGTATCGCCTGAGAAGATCTTATCAAATGATTTTCTTTTAACGATCGGATTCGACTTGATCTGTGAAATCGTACGACCGAAAAAGTTGTTGTTGATAGGTAATGTAGTAGCACTAAAAAGAACAAAAAATATGTACTAATGTATCTGCAGGCATTTCTACTGGGTCGTGGTCACTGATCCTCACAGAGCCTATTTTATTTAATTTTAGGTAGAGGGTTCGATCCTCATCGAAGAGAAGTGTTTGTGTTATGAACATAAACATTTCTTCTCTGTCTGGGTGTTAAGTATTCTAAGCATATATTTATAAAAAAGTACAAAAGTTCTATGAGTCATCTGGTTACCTCCCATAGTACAAACTTTGCTTAGTTTGGGGCTGTTTCCCAATATGCATTTATTTATTTTGTTGTATTTTCTAGGTATGATGGGATCTCAAGTAGTTGCAGCTTTAGCAAGTCCTGCTCTAGACACAGAACACGCAGCTCATATCATAGACATGATACTACAGTTCTTCCCGATGTATAGTTTCATAACGTCTGTCAGGTAAATCTCACTTATACATAACTTAACTAAGTTAAAAAACTTTATTATTCTAAAGAAATGATCACAGATTTACTTATATGAGAACTCATTAAAAGTCTAGTATTACATACAGTGTATATTTGAAACTACATCCAAAAGGAGGCAAGATAACTAGGTATAATAATAAAATGTGGGTAGATCTACAACTCAGGTAAACACAGTAAATTGCAATACAGTCTTGGAATAAGGCGAGGTAATTAGAATCCTAAAAGCAAAACGCACGCGACGTCGTCCGCGTGAAGTTTTTTTTACACAATCTTCAACCCCTGCTGTATCCGTTTAGGAGTTGAATTTCGGGAATTCATTTCTTAGTCCCTATACGCACCCAGATGAATATACCCTAAAAATTTGAGTGGTTTAGCTATACGTTGTCTAATGTCCGTCAGTCAGTCAGTCAGGACAAAAATTCTTATGATTGGCATAGTATAGATGGTTCGTCAGGCGAAGATCTGTTTGAAATTGTATAAATTTAGAAGACACTCCTGAAAAATCTATGATTAAATAGTGGACTTCGTACACGTGTATTGTGTAGCACGAATACATTTTAGGCATGAAAATATTGAACTTTTGTACGGAACTTACAACTTTTGTACGGACTTTCTTTTCGTTTTTTTAGTAAAAAAAAGTTCGTTATACTAATGGGTTACTTGACCCCCCAAAGTCAATTGATAGAAAGGGCTCAAAATCGTTCTTCGAGTTATGAGGAGTATTACACTCGGTTTAACTAAAATTATGATGATGAACGAGACAGATTGTTATTTACCCTCCAATGACTATCAAGGGAAGGGTCGAGGGTTCAAATCTCCTTGGGGTCATAACTTTCGTGATATAAAATTGTTCAATTATACCTAATAATATTTTTTGCTCCATAGGCAGTTGAACGAAGTGGAACTGACGATCCAATCTTGCTTGCAAGTATGCGAATACATAGTTAGCATAACCCCAAACGTAACGGAGTGCGATTTGCAGACCGCCTGCCAGATGACCTCTAGCTGCTGCGGTATGTTCTAGAACCTTCTTCTCTCATTCAATGCTCAACGGGTTTTGGAATGGTTCTCATGGCCCCAGAAGGCAAACGCTTCACTTGAAAAACGGCTTTACGTCTAATAAATGTACCCAGACAGAAAGCGTAGGTCAAACACAAGAAAACGCCCCCTTTGAAACGGAGTGTACAACTAAACAGTTTTTTCGTGTCTAATAACAATTATTTAAGAATAATTCACCAAAATGTTGCAGGGTTTTTACACAAACGTAATCTACTGGAAATTCATATTTCAGGTCTTCGTGCACAAAGTAAAGAACCAGACATTATTTGTCTATCCGAGACATTTATCGAAAAAGGTCATGAAGGTTTTTTAAATGTTTCAGGATATAGCCTGGGTTCAGCTTACTGCAGAAATAATAAACAAAAACGTGGTGGTGTTTGCATTCTGGTTAAAACAGGACTATTATTTAAAGAGTCCGTTTTTATTCAAGAACATTGTAGAGACAGCCATTTTGAATGCTGCGGGATCGATTTAATATCTCAAAACACTACTGTGTTTTGTGTTTACAGAACGCCAAACTCGGACTTTAGTTATTTTATACAAAAATTGACCAATATATTGCACTTCGGCTGCTTTAATAAGAAAAAAAGAATTGTTCTAGCAGGTGATTTAAATATAGATATTCTAAAAACTTCAACTAGAACTGATGAATTCCGTGATCTACTACTGAACTATAATCTTAGCATGCACATAAAGGAGGCCACGCGTCAGAATACTTGTATAGATCACTTAATTAGTAACATTCCTTCAGCTAAAGGAGAACTTCTGCACTGGGATATATCTGATCATAATACGGCACAATTATTAAGTATTCCAGTCAAAGAAAAAAAAGTTTTACTACAGTATGCAATTTATAGAAGGGACTACAATTTAGACAACGTTAAAAAGTTTAAGGAATGTTTAAAAAAAATATCTTTTACCGAGGTATATTCCCAACCGGATATAAACTCTGCTTATAAAACATTTCAAAACATACTACTATTATTTTACAATCTTTGTTTCCCTTTTTTAAAAATCAATGTCTCTAATAAAAGCAAAAAACTTAAGTGGATTACTAAAGGATTACGAATCAGTTGCAAGACAAAAAGACAACTGCGGTATAAATATTACGCTGATAAATCAAAGATCAATAAAAGTAAGTACAAAACGTTTTCTCGAGTTCTTAGAGGCTGTATAGATCGTTCAATTAAAATTTCCAAAGAGGATGCTCTAAAATCGTCAAAAAATATATGTAGAACTTCATGGAAGCTAATAAAGCAAGAATCCGAAAGCACAAAACACTTGACTCTCATAACTGAAATTAACAGTGGTAATGAAACAATACACAGCCCTCTAAAAATAGCGGAGAAGTTTAACCATTACTGGATCGATCTTACAAATAAAACAAATAATAACCTTCGAATCACTCACACAGGTAATGTCTGTAGTAGTATGTTCCTAAAACCTTTTGGATGTCATGAAGTTCAAAATATTATAACATCACTCAAAAACACAAGAGCGGTTGGCTATGATGGTTTCGCTACAAACATTCTAAAAGCTTGTTCAAATGAACTAGTACCAGTATTGACGCATATGATTAATTTATCTTTTGCTGAGGGTTGCTTTCCGGACTCGTTGAAGTATGCAACGGTAAAGCCTCTCCATAAAAAAGGTGACCGAAGCAAAACAGAAAATTATCGACCGATAACCTTGATACCTGTTATATCAAAGGTATTCGAACGGGCAATGCAAAAATGTATACTATCATTCATTGGTAAGCATGACATTTTAAAAAGTCAGCAATATGGATTTCAAAAAGGAAAATCCACAGCACTTGCCTGTTTCAATTTGATGAAGACGATAGTCGATGACTTAGACGCTGGTAAACTAGTAACTGCAGTATTTTTCGACATGTCAAAAGCCTTTGACTTTGTGTCACATGAGCTATTATTAGGGAAAGTTGAAAAATATGGTATCCGAGGACCAGCTCTAAAATGGCTGGAAACTTACTTAGATAAAAGAATGCAATGCGTGGAAATTTTAAACATTGACATTAATAAAGACTTAAAATCCACAAGATCAAACTATATGCAGAATAACTGTGGGGTACCGCAAGGCAGTGTCTTGGGCCCATTGCTATTTTTACTTTATATAAATGATCTTCCTGACATTACGCCTAATCCATGTACACTATTTGCTGATGACATTTCTATTATTATTTCTTCAAATTCTGACATTCATAATTATAACATTGACATTGATAATACAATTGAAGCAATCATTTTATGGCTTAATGACAATAATTTAAATGTAAATCTATTAAAAACAAACTATATACAATTCGGAACTCACAAGAAAAAACGTCAGAATCTTAAGGTATCATATAATGGTAAAAAACTAGCTGAGGTCGATAAAACTAAATTTTTGGGCATAACTTTAGATCGGCACTGTAACTGGAAAGCCCATATAAATGAAGTTTGCCAAAAACTAAATAAATTTGTGTACGTCCTATATAAGTTACGAAAAACTACAAATAATAATACCATTATGACGGCATACCACGGTTATATAGCCTCAGTTCTCAAATATGGACTGGTTTTATGGGGTAATTCAACTGATTTTAATAAAGCCTTTGTCGCCCAAAAAAGATGTGTACGTGCTATTGTCGGTATACCTCCTTGGGAGTCGTGTAAGCCCGTATTCCCCAACCTAAAGCTATTAACTTTGCCTAGTATGTACATTTTCGAAGCAGCAAAATTTGCCAGGGATCAATCCATGCTATTCACAAAAGCGCGAGATATCTACTCAAGATGTGTTAGAAACCCTGACCGAATTGTTCTTGCTCGAATACCTAGAACCACGTTATATAAAAAAAGTTCTTTTGCTATGTGCGGGTATATATTTAATAAAGTTCCTGAAGAATTTAAAAACTTACCAACTAGACTATTTGCAAAAAAGTTTAAGCTATGGCTAATACAAAAATGTTTTTATAGTGTTAATGAATTTCTAAAGAGTGACAAATAATAGAATTTATGTTCAAGTTATAATTTTGTAATATTTTTTGTAATTACTATGTTTTATTGTTGTCCTATTGCTTTATAAGGACTTATGTAAAAGAATAATATTAATATTAATAGGTACCTATAAAAACTATTTAAATTTGCATGCCAGATTTGGTGAAATATGTGATACTATGACTACCACCACTATGACTAAGAACTTTAAACCATGTTTCTCGCAAATAAATTTCATTTCATTTCATTTCATTTCAAGTATTGTCCAGTGGCGCTTAAAACAGAGACTACTTTGCTCGTTTAAAAGTGGGTATTTTTTCGTTCAGCGCGTTACGTACGCGTACATTAGAAAGCACAAGATAATCCAAATCCAAGAATTTCTAAATGCCAGTCTAAATAAGTCCACAGCTAAAAAAGAACACAAAAAAACATGGACATCAAGCAAATGGCCTCCTGATGTTAAGTGGTTACAATTATATAACAAGATATTATCTTGCATTACCGCACATATGAACGTTACCTTCGGATCGGTATGTTTTTTGCTTAGACAAAAAATAAGTGTATTTTTAGATTCAACCAGTTTGTTTTTATTCTATTCATCTTAGTGGATTGGAGTTTAACTACTAGTCACTGTGATTTGGAAAAGCCTCTCTTTACTTGTTTTTGATTATTTTAGTGAAGGAGGATGCTCATTTCGATTGGGAGACTCCTGGCATTCTCCGATACCTGATAGTGTCGGTCGGCAGCTGCATCTTCCTGTGGGTCTTACTGATGGTCGTCGAGTATCGCCTGCTGAACAGGGTAATGACACATCTACTTCTACTTTTCTTCGTCTATTAATTTTTTTTGGTTTAATAAAGCAAAAATAATAATAATAATAATGCTGGACACTCCACACAGCATCATCTAGCCCCAAGCTAAGCAGAGCTTGTGTTATGGGTGCTAGATGACTGATATACCTACTTAATACAATACATTACATACATAAATATTTTTTATTATACATAGAAAATACCCAGAGCACCCGGAATAAATATTTGTAGATCGTACAAACATTTATCCCGAGGCGGGAATCGAACCCGCAACCTTCTGCGTCGCAGGCGGACATTCGCCCGCCGCGCATCGGTCTATTCTAACTGCTGCAAAAAGTGGGCATGTGTCAAATGTAATGTATGGACGTACCTTTGACTATCCCTCTTAATTAAATTTAAACCTTAATTTTTTGTAATTAAATGGCTTACAATCTCAACATAAAACGGCGTATCGCTTAAACTATTACCATCTCTTACCAAAACGCAATGACAGTGACAGGACTAATTCTGATCAATATTTAAAGTATTTATAAATAGAAGCATCGTTTAGGCTCTCAGATAAAATGCAACTTAAAAAACGAGTGTGCTTTAGACAACACGAAAGAAAGGAAAGAAAGAAAAGCATTTATTTATAAAAACTGTACACGACACAAAATATAAGTTTCTAAGCCTAACACGTAAAACAGAGAAATAAAAAAATAAACAAATTAATACAGTAAATACAAGAATTGTAATATGCATGTGGAACGGCTGCCATGTACAGTTTGCATAAAAAGCCCTGAGCTCAGCATGGGCTGAGAACAAGTTCTCAGCGCTGGTTTTCAGCACAAGGCTTTGGTGACGCACGAACAAACAAATAATACAAATAGACTACCTACTAGAGTTAAGAGTATATTATATATGTATATGTATATTATGCAAATAGAACCACACAGAAAAATAAATAAATAAATAAAAAGGTTAAATGGTAATAGGTTAAATAAGACAGAAAAAAAAAACAAAATTACAGTAATATAGTAAAAACGACGTCTAGTAATTAAGAATGAGCATTAAACACACCTAAAATTAATATTTATAAGTTCTGGAAAGAGCTAAGTGAATGTTTAGCAATATTATTTTCACTTTAGTATTATGTATGTAACGACCTTATTATATCAATCCCCATCCCTATCCATTTGACACGGCGCTGGTTTTTTTAGCACGACTGAAGTAAAACTTCTTTAATATACCTACGAAACGTAACTGGCTATGAGAGAAAGAGAGAAAGAACAGTGCTTTCATCTCCATGGTAGTGTTAAACGTTAAACGCAACCTTGATGGAAGTCGCATTAGAAGTATTACTTCAACAATTACAGCTATTTACGCGCAAGCGGACTCCGCCACCAGTCGATAGTAACCGAACGGATGCGGACGTGGTAGACGAGGAGAAGCACGTGAGCCAAGTCGACCAGCCGAGTCTCCGCCAGCACGGGCTGGTCACACGAGGCCTTACCAAGTACTACGGAAAACATCTTGCTGTCGACCAAGTCAGCTTCAGTAAGTAACTACAAGCTTAGGATTAGTAATCTTTAGGCGTTTGCAATACTAGATGAATGGGGCTTATTATATATATTTTTTTTTTTGGATGATCCACACAGCATCATCAAGCCCCAAGCTAAGCAGAGTTTGTGTTATGGGTACTAGATGACTGATATACTTAATACAATACTATATTACTTACATAGATAATTTTATTATGCATAGAAAATACCCAGAACACCCGGAATAAATATTTGCAGATCGTACAAACATTTATCCCAGGGCGGGAATCGAACCCGCAACCTCTGCGTCGCAGGCGGACATTCGCCCGCCGCGCCACATCGGTCGTCAAATATATTGCAGGTAGACATTTAACACAACGAAGCTAAGCTTGTACTATGGGAACCAGATAACTGCTAAGTTATTTTTGTAAATACATGCTTAGAATAACATATAAAATTCCGACAACAAAATTCACACACGCGATGGAGACTACTAAGATATTCATAAGAATTATCCTCTGAGACTGAGTATAATATACCGAGTGTAATAGACTGAGTCAAGTCTGTTTTATCTTATTTCTAGTTCTGTCTTCTAGAGTCACAGACTAAGACAGATTAGATAGACAGATACAGACAGATAAATAAATAAATAAATAAATAATGCCGGACGATCCACACAGCATCATCTAGCCCCAAGCTAAGCAGAGCTTGTGTTATGGGTACTAGATGACTGATATACTTAATACAATATTATATTACATATTATACATAGATATTTTTTTATTATACATAGAAAATACCCAGAACACCCGGAATAAATATTTGCAGATCGTACAAACATTTATCCCAAGGCGGGAATCGAACCCGCAACCTCTGCGTCGCAGGCGGACATTCGCCCGCCGCGCCACATCGGTCGTCAAATATATTGCAGGTAGACATTTAACACAACGAAGCTAAGCTTGTACTATGGGAACCAGATAACTGCTAAGTTATTTTTGTAAATACATGCTTAGAATAACATATAAAATTCCGACACAACAAAATTCACACACGCGATGGAGACTACTAAGATATTCATAAGAATTATCCTCCGAGACTGAGTATAATATACCGAGTGTAATAGACTGAGTCAAGTCTGTTTTATCTTATTTCTAGTTCTGTCTTCTAGAGTCACAGACTAAGACAGATTAGATAGACAGATACAGACAGATAAATAAATAAATAAATAAATAATGCCGGACGATCCACACAGCATCATCTAGCCCCAAGCTAAGCAGAGCTTGTGTTATGGGTACTAGATGACTGATATACTTAATACAATATTATATTACATATTATGCATAGATATTTTTTTATTATACATAGAAAATACCCAGAACACCCGGAATAAATATTTGCAGATCGTACAAACATTTATCCCAAGGCGGGAATCGAACCCGCAACCTCTGCGTCGCAGGCGGACATTCGCCCGCCGCGCCACATCGGTCGTCAAGATCTAAACAAGTCTTTTTTATTTCTAGGCGTAAGTGATTCGGAGTGCTTCGGACTGCTGGGCGTGAACGGCGCAGGCAAGACCACGACCTTCAAGATGCTGATGGGAGACGAAACCATATCCAGCGGAGAAGCCTTCATCAGTGGACACTCTGTGGAGAAAGATCTTAATTCCGTTTATAAGAATATTGGTGAGTTATTTTTAAATCATCATCTTAAAAAATAGTCTACTACCTACCGGAAGTAGGCCTCCTCCATATTAGTCATTACGTTTAGTATACGGTTTGGTGGTCACAATATTGGTGATAAGTACTCAGGAGATGGTGCTGGCAATCCCCTGGATAGTTAATAATAATAATAATAATGCTGGACACAGCGTCATCTAGCCCCAAGCTAAGCAGAGCTTGTGTTATGGGTACTAGATGACTGATATACTTAATACAATATATTAGGTACATATATATTTTTTATTATACATAGAAAATACCCAGAACACCCGGAATAAATATTTACAGATGGTACAAACATTTATCCCGAGGCGGGAATCGAACCCGCAACCTCCTGCGTCGCAGGCGGACAATCGCCCACTGCGCCACATCGGTCGTCAATTAGTTAGTTGCCTCTGACGCCTTTCAATGGGAGATGAAGAACGGCACGGCTCTATATGTATATTGCATCCTACTATATGTATATTGATTTAAGGTTACTGTCCTCAATTCGACGCGTTATTCAACGAGCTGACTGGCCGGGAGACGATCAGACTGTTCTCGTTCCTGCGAGGCTTGCCGCCCCGAGCTGCAGACCTGCAAGCTATAACACTCGCTAATTCCCTCGGCTTTCTTGTACATCTTGATAAGAGAGTAAGTATCAAAGAGTAACACCAACATTTTTGATAAGAAAGTAAGTAATACCAATATTTAACATTTTCACCAATAACTATCCGGTGCCACGGATAGTTAAAGATGGCTAAAAGATTGATTTGTCGGATACCGGATTCTAAACGGATATCCGTTGCATCTCTACAAAATCCTTGAATTAAGAGTCTAATTTTACCAATAAAAATATACTCCAATAAAGATGGCCTTTTAAATTATGAAGTTTTTTTTCCATCTTTAATAAAATCTTGACTAACTGTCTAATAAGATGTAAGGTATGTTTTTTCTATGTTTTATTTAAATAAAAATAACATGTTATTTGAAGGTCAGTGAATATTCTGGCGGAACGAAGCGGAAACTGAACACAGCGGTGGCATTCTTGGGTAAAACTCGACTGGTGTTCGTGGATGAACCAACCACCGGCGTTGATCCCGCAGCGAAGAGACATGTAAACACTAATTTCAACTTTCTTTTTTGATTCCCGAAATTTAACCTCTAAACGGATACAGCGGGTTGAAGTTTGTATGAAAATTTTCACTATTAGATATGTAAATAGAATATGACGTGACAAGCGACGTGGTAAGTGACGATAAAGCCGACGATGGAGCAGGACGCTCTAAGAAGACATCAGTCTTGTTTTAAAGAGACTCAAATTGTAGTGATCAGAAAAACCAGACGACCACGGTCATAAGTTCTACTTCTAAGCGGTTCTAAGTTAGTAGTACAGTTTGCATAAAAAGCCCTGAGCTCAGCATGGTTTGAGAACATGTTCTCAGCGCTGGGTTTCAAAGCAAAAAATTATAGAGAATTAGGTATCAGCGTCATCTGGTCCCCATGGTAGGTACATACTTTACTTAGTTTGGGGCTAGGGGGCACTGTGAGAAATGGTCAGCAGAATTTAAGTATTTATTATTAACTATCAATAGTAAATTATATCTACTCGGTGTTCTACTCGGTTTAATATCTAATCTAATCGCCCGTGCCTCCGTCGCCATATAGGTTATGTCCATGTTAGATAGTAGGCAAGGTAAATCCGATTTATAAAGTAATCGTCCAAAGCAAAATACGACAGAAGTGGCACGATACTAATCTAGCTTATCACATTAATTAGCTACACTACCTACATTTCCTACATGTGTTGATCACGACACATGACAATGGACCCTCCATTGTCACGTGTCGTGAATATTTGCTTAAATTTTTAATCCTAATTTGTTTTTAAAACTAACTTTACATACCTACTGTTTTACACCAAAGTGACACATTGATCATGTTGTAGGTAGATGTCATTGGCTTTAGTATAGCGGCATGCGGCGTTCATAAACAACGGCGGCGATCGCGAGACTTGATTTTGCAGAAATTTTCATACAATAACCTTTATACATTTTTTAATAATGTTTTTACCAATGATTTGATTCATAATGGTTTCAAAAGGTGCAAGAGTCTTTGTTTGTACCTAGCAATTTGTACCAAATTGTCCTACAGATGTTTACAGGGATTTTTTTTCAATAAAGCAAAACAGCATCTTGCGGGACTTATGCAGCAGTCTGCGTTCCTTTACATTTTTGAGGAAATAAGATAGAACAAATACATGGTCCACCTGGTGTTGAGCGGTTACCTCTACCTGTATCAATTGTATTTTTTGACATTGGACATCCGTTGAGGATGCTCTTTATGTGCCTAGAGCGTTGGTTTTTATTAATTAGTTTTAATGGGTGCAGGTGTGGCGAGCGGTACGCAACGTACAGAAGTCTGGTAAAGGTGTGGTGCTGACGTCACACAGTATGGAAGAATGCGAAGCGCTTTGCTCGCGGCTCACTATCATGGTCAATGGACGGTTCCAATGTCTCGGCACGCCGCAGCATCTCAAGAACAAATTCTCAGAAGGTAATAAGGACGGGCTGCCATTACTAGCTTGTTTTTTTTTAAATGTGATTTGCTGATTGAAGCCTGATGTTAAGTGGTTAACATTACCTATAAAAAAGCATTGCCTTGCAGGTCACGCTCATTATAAACGTGCCATTACGATGCACACTCTGCATACATCAACTTGAGGCATAAAGGTGTTAAGCTTCATGTGCCTGTAATCATACCGGCACCCACACCCAAACTTCAAACTGGAACTTGAAGCTTGGCGGTAGAAATAGGCATGGTGGTACCTAGTACTTTCCCAGGACGAGCCCTTTACTAAGAGCTCTACTACTACTAAAACATCTCCATACATTTCCAAGAAGAAATATTTTGAGCACTCTGTATCTATAAAAATTATTGTGAATTAGAAAACGTCGCTAGTTCATTAGTGGGTGGGAAAACCTATCTACGCTTCGGGTGACTGACGTTTCGTGATCTTCACCCAAGTAACATATTCTCCAGCAGTTGTCGTCTGTTCTACGATAAGCCTGCTCATTGTTACTTCAACGAGCTGATTCCAAGTGTTTTGTCAATGACCTTGGCTTTTATACCTTCTTATTAATTATTTACTTTGCGCATAAAAAATGGCCGTATCATAGACAATACTAAAAACTAAACAAACTGTAGAGGTCGGGTCGGCGCATCGGTGTCGCTCATAGAAGTCGTATGTAATCAGGCATCCCCTTACATCTCTTGATACTAAAGGCATTTGAGGAAGTTTAAGGGGGTAGTCAGAGACGCGTCCAATCATTATATTTGGCACATGCTCACATCTTATAGTAATTAGTATTCGAGACGTGACAGCTTTTCTCAGTATGTGTTTCTTTACCGTCAGTCTCAAATACACGCTGAAGCTTTGTGTTATCTGCTTTCTTACAGGCTTTACGTTAACCATAAAAATTCACTTGGCGTCAGAACGGAATAGTACACTTTGTTCAGCGGCGAATGCCGTCAAAGATTTCGTCAGGTCTAATTTCATAAATCCAAGAATAATGTAAGTACCTAGGTATATAGATAAAATTTTTCTGTAGAATAAAACTCCTAGGTGTCTTTACTTTATACTACTTACTGATGGGACAACCTATTATGACCCACCAGAAATTGTAGTTATCACCAAGCATTGTATCGCAGGTTTATGTATCTGAGGCACGTGTTAAGCACACACACCTTTCAGACCGGAATACAGCAAAGCTGCTTGGCAGGAGAAATAATCATCGTGGTAATACTACCCCGGACGAGCCCTACTACCTACAATTTTTGACATTTGATGGTAGTCACAGCTCAAGCGTAATAGCCCTGCCTTCTGCGCTGTAGGTGGTGGGTTCGATCCCCGCCGGGGACAAAGATTTCTGTAATGAACATAAAGATCCACCTTGTTTCTGTTCGGTTTATTTCCGCCAACTTGAAACTCATAAATCCATGTTGTTTTTCAGGGAAGAATATCAAGGTGTGCTAACATACTACTTGCCGGATGTCAGCATGCCGTGGTCCAAAATGTTTGGTACAATGGAGCAGGGAAAACGAGAGTTAGCAATTGAATACTACAGTATATCACAAACTACACTGGAACAAATATTTCTGCAATTCACTAAATATCAAAATATGGAGCTAGGGACCACATCACTATTAGCATCCCCATCTACAGTCCGACTTCACCCACTGCTGGATATGAGCATTCTTTAGTTGGTGCCAGCTACTTACCAAGTTCCTACGTTGATTCGCAACCACTCCAACGGGTATCTATGTGCTTTAGACCACACGACTGAAGTAAAACTTCTTTAATATACGACACGTAACTGGCTATGAGAGAAAGAGAGAAAGAACAGTGCTTTCATACCCCCTCCATGGTAGTGTTAAACGTTTCAGGCAACCTTGTTTGAAGTCGCATTAGAAGTATTACTTCAATAGTCTGCGACTAACCGTTTAGAAGACATGTGGTTGTATACAAGCCGCGGCTTTGACGATGTCAACCCATCTCGCTGCAGGACGCTCCTGACTTTTCTTAACTTGACAAGAACCTCCACGAAGTGTTGATAGCAGTAGTTCCACCAATTATAGGGGCCAATAATAATGTAAAAATTAAATGTAATTTACAGGGATTCTTTAGTCAAGTTCCTATATTCTACGAGCATCCTTTAGTAATACTACGGAACGTATTGTCAGATTATCTTTCACCTCTTTTGCCAGTGTAAACAGTCACTCTAACATTAGTCAATGAGATGAAGGCTTATCCGTGAAGCAATGATTCTTAGTAATACTAACCGACGCTCGTAAGATATTGGAACCGGGCGTTAGTAAAATGTGCCCCTTTTTTAGCAGTGCGGTATAGTACGTACGGCGTGCAATATTCATTAGTATAGTTTATCAAAGGCTAGAACTAACTTCCTGGGCTGGAAGTGGCATGTGTAAATATGAAACTAATATTATTGTTATAAATGTTGCAGCATATATTTATTACAAAATGAGACAAATAAGTTTATGATAAGTTTTTAATAAATTAATTATTCATTAATAAGTATACTTTTTACAAAAACGTGAGTAAATATTTATCACAATTTATTAGCACTTTTATTTAAATGAAAATAGTCGTATTTTTAATTCAGTATAGCCTCTAAGCATAAAAATTTGTCTGTAATCACCTTTGGCTATGTAAACCCAATTTTACTAATTCTATAGGTACATATCTTATTTACTAAGTACTTATCTACCTCATATTTTTCAAAACATATCAAGTTAATTTTCAAGTAC
Organism: Electrophaes corylata; assembly: GCA_947095575.1. NCBI lineage: Eukaryota > Metazoa > Arthropoda > Insecta > Lepidoptera > Geometridae > Electrophaes > Electrophaes corylata. Next base: position 5,933,889 of record OX352711.1, on the reverse strand, counting down.
ATACAAGAAATATCATCTACAAATAGATAATGTTATAAAAACTATTATTTTTTTACTACAAATAAGTAAGTACGTATTTTATTAGCTACTCAGTCACACACAACGTAAGTACAAAATGGATTTTTAAGTTTAGTGTGGAACAATGAATATCTGGTTCCAATATCCTACGAACATCCGTTGTTAGTCAGACACCCTCACATGTCACTTTAGCTTTATGTACGATTAACACTTGCCGGGCCGCTGCGGAGCGCAGCGCAGCGCCAAGAGTAGCCGACCGGGTGCGCGAGCGGGCCGCCGAGTTCAAGCGCAGCCGGTCGGCTTCAAAGCTGGGTAAATTGCATGCAACTAAGGAACTTAACTGTTTTAAGGAAGTTTCAATTTCCTCCAGTAAGTTTTAAAATGCGCTCCGACGCGCTTCGTCGCGCGCCGGCAAGTGTGAATCGTATATTAGCTGAGATGAATGTTTATTTGATAAGCATGATTCTTAGTGATCCTAACGGATGCTTGTAAGATATTAGAACCGGGCATAAGCCAATGGGTAAGTACGGCTAGGGTAGGTGGGTAAGTACTTAGGTAGTCGACTGCAGTAAAATTTATACATTTCATCACTTTCAAAATCAAATCACAGCATTACAATAAACTCTATACATAAATACAACAAAAACTATAAAACCAACATGAAATCAGCAGTTGATGAGTGCAGGTATTTTTTAAGTATTTGCCCTGTATACGTTTATTGTGTTGTGATGCTGTGATACTCTTAAATTGTAGGTATACTTTAAGCGCAGCCGACTGCAAGAAAAAAAGATCTTAAAAACTTGATTCTTATTAACTATTAGAAGCCACTTAGCAAAGCATTAAAAACTAGAAAACCATGAATAATAATAATAATAATAATAATGCTGAACACTCCATACAACATCATCTAGCACCAAGCAGAGCTTGTGTACTAGATGACTGATATACCTACTTAATAAAGCTAAGCAATACAAAAATGCTCTTAAAATATACATTTTACACTTTTCGATATAATTTATATATTATGTGAATCCTTTATGTATTTTAAAGTGATAACGAGGTAGGTAAAATAATATTTTACATTATTTATAAATATTCTAAATACCTAAAGGTAACTGAAAACAATTGTAGTTTGACATCAACTAAACTTTTTACTAAACGTACGTATCACGTTATTGGTGATGGTTACCATATATTTGTTCCACCAGCATTAGCAAAAAAAACCTGCTTTCATAGTCTTTTGTAGGATAAGCGTATCGTACCTACTGATATCCGTGTTGCACTGCGCAGTAACTAATAATTACTAACTATAGGCCACATCGATCGATACCGTGCAATGTAATTCAGATGTCAATACGATAACAAATGTCAACTATCAAATTTTTACGTGCTAAGCCCCCAGGTTTAATAAATCGTGTTGCTGTCTTATATAATACTGTAAAAATGCTACTAGTGACTGACTGCACTAAACTTCGAAAGCTCTAAAATTCTAGCCTAAAAAAATGCATTTTAGGCTCGAATTTTATAAATTCACGCAAACTGAATCGAGTCTTGCATTGGTCAAAATTTTTTTTTCATCATACTTGATCATTATCATACACAAGTTTTAAGCTCGTTTTCTAGAACTGTACTAATCGAACAGAGATATTTTAGAACAATGTGTCAAAAAAAACAATTACTTACATAAAATTAATGCTTTAGCATTATCTCAGTGTACTGGTCTTAGAGAACAGAATATCTAGTCCTTCATAGCATGTGCTCTGGTAAACATGAGGAAGACCTGCTCGAGCGTGGTCTGCGAGACGGCGTAGTCCTCGATGGGGAAGTTGGCACGCGCCGCCTCCATTATGTAAAACACACGCCACCAAGTCAGCTCAGGGTCGTTTATGTAATACATCATTATGCCTAGGTAGCTCTCACTGAAAACAAAATAAAACTCGTCAAAATATAGGATCTAATCATAAAATACCGTTTAAAAATATTACTTAAAATTGGCCCTGTCACTGTTTGTCATTACTCATTGGTAAGAGATGGCAACAGCTTAGGCATTGTTTATCTTTAGGCAGTATTTTTTATTGATTGAAAACGATGACTGAAATACTTACATAAGTTTAGCTTCGTTAATGTTCTCCTTAATATACGTATCAATTTTAACTAAATTTGCCTCTCTGTTTGGACTAAGTTCACATTTTACTATGAGTGTAAAACCTGTAACAAAATGAAACAATTGTTTGAGAGAGCTGTAGGCTCCCAGAAAATGCATCTCTGCGATTGCCATAATCATCATCAGCCTAAATAATTTATGGCTGACACAGGTTCCTTCCATATTTGGGGCGTTTGTCGTAGTCATCACGCTTAGTAGGCGGATTGGTGGCCGCAGTGTTCAGGTTCAGTACTCAGGATATGCTTCTGCCATCTTCTGGTGCGTTCCCATACTATAGGAGGTGATGGAGTACGGCCATTATTCCTTGAACCTTATTACCAAAATATCTTCTAGTAATGCGGGTTTCTAGTGATATAATAATAATAATATGGTAATATGTAGTTAAAACGTGTCTTTAGCACGACAGAAAGTTTCAATACGATCGAAGAGACAAAAAACGTAACTATCTTGAGGTTATACCGAGGTTATTAGTAGTAGGGTAAATCTATTGATCTTTAGTGATAGTTACCCATGGAGAACTTGTTCTTGAGATGCTGCAGCGGGCCGAGACAGCATAGGCGGCCGCTCGCCATCACCGTGAGCCGCGAGCACAGCGCCTCGCACTCCTCCATGCTGTGTGACGTCAGCAGAACGCTGCGGCCCCCGCGTGCTCCCACCGCGCTGCTGATCGACGCCCACACAAGCCGCTTCGACGCCGGGTCCATACCTGCGTTGATTACCAAAACTATGAACAAGAAATTCACTGCTGGACTTCGACCTGCTTACACATTTCCCAGGGTGAACGTTTTTTACCTTCTACTCAGCGACTTCCCGCTCTCTTTTTCCCCAACGGTTGTCGGTTCTACGATATGAGCTGCACATTGCCACTACCACTTACTTGTTCAATTTTTAAACTGGTTAGTACCATTCCACCAATAGAATGTAGGATTAAAATTTTCTAATAAATACATTTTTCCTATAAAATTTTTATTTTATAAAAATACTAGCAAAATGCACACGACTTAGTCTGATTTTTTTTTCAATGAAACTTCAAGCCCCATTGTAGGTACTTGTTCAGAAGTTGAATTACGGGAATTCCTTACTACACCTCTACACAACAAGAGGAATATACCTACTCGAAAATTTCCAAGTCTCTACGACCAATGGTTTGGCTGTGCGTTGTCTATTTGTATAGATGCTTATAATTAGTAAAAATATGAAAAAGATTTAATTTATCTGTAGGATGGATGCAGAAATAGTAAGGTCGAGATGGATAATTTTTTTTACCTGTAGTTGGTTCGTCGAGAAACACCAAGCTTGAATCACCAAGTAGCGCTACCGCTGTACTTATTTTTCTTTTCGTCCCTCCACTGCATTCATGAACCTATGGAAAAAAACCATGAAATAGAAAAACATTTGTCCGTTAATCCGGATCCTAAGGGCTAGCACACAGCGGCGCCCTGTGGAGCAGAGTATTTAAAATAGTTTGATACGTTGATCGATGAATAACGAAGTTATTTCCAAACATGTGGGGTGGCAGATGAAGGAGCTCGCGGAGTTCATTTACGTGCCAATGTAAATATATTTTATTTCAATGAAATAAGATAAAACCATATTGATAAAATGTTCAGCTGCACAAATTCAGTGAGCTCACGACAGCTGTGTGCCAGGCGTAAAAACGCAATCAACTCTTTCAATCGATTTTTTCTATCACCTCTCGCGGACCTGTCGCAAGTTAGTTAGAAGTTTGGTTGGTTGTTTGTGCAAATGATCAGTCAGCCCAGGACCTAGACTAGGTACCTAGATGAGTTCCAAGCCTCGTAGAACTAACAAGATAAACGCTTGTAATAACTACAAATTGAAATATTAAATTACGAGATTCATTAAGATTAAAATCATTTTTACCAAACCTTTTTATCAAAATGCTGCGAGAATCCGAGAGAGTTGGCCAAGTAGAGAGCGCTAGCGGCGCCTATCCGCGCCGGAATACCTCGAAGCAAGCAGAAGATGTGCAGTATCTCTCTAGCTGTCAGGTTCTCAAAGAGAGCATCGAACTGCGGACAGTATCCTACAAAAACAACCTGTGACTTCTTTACGAGCCCTACACACCGAATCTGCAACGGGTGCATACCTTCACATTTATACGTGTGGCAATACACCTAACCTCTTTATACGTATATTCGAAGTAAAAATAAACAATAAAAAAATTATAATAAGAAATACATTTTATATCGCCATCCTGCTCCTTCGAGACGGACGCATAGGCTTACTAAGGTACTAAAGTAAGTAAGGAACAAAATGAGTAATTAAATAAAAATAACTGACAGCGAAATGAAATTGTATCATTACTGCTCCTCTGGTCATAGGAAATCAGCAGATTTTTTAAAATAAATACCTGATGAACATAATATATAAAAAATCGGAGAAGATTAGTCAATAGCATAAGTTTATGTAGTATGTTTTTTTATGAATTTGTATGAGCTTACTATTTTTGTTATGGCTCCTGTTCCAAAATGCTTAAAGGTCATTAACCTTCAAGCAATTTTACATCAGATCCTTGGAGTCACTTGTTGGAGACCGACCCTCCGTTACGGAGATCGAGGTGGCTTCAGGGACCCGATGTAAAAATGCGTTTGATCATCTTAAATTGAAATAACTTTTAAACTGTGGAGCTACAACAAACATACATCCCATTCTCCCAAGTTGGATTAGATCTTTGCTTGCTCCTCAATTAAACTACTCACCAATATGCTTATGAACATCTTGTACTCGTGTCTTGAGTGACAGGCCGTGCACGAAGGCATCGCCGCTGCTGATGCGTGCAGCTCCCGTCAGCATTCGGAACGTGCTCGTCTTGCCGGCGCCGTTGATGCCGAGTAGACCAAAGCATTCGCCGCGCTCCACACCTGCATAGGTGGTTTGTTGTTATGCCATTTAGTGGCAGTTTGAGAGCTACTATACTGCTAGACGTAGTCTCTCCCAAGATAGGTACGTCGCTGTGCGTCTTTGGCTCCCTTCATCTCTTCCTCCACAGCTTTGTTTCTATTCTAGTTATACATGTCACAGATCCTCTTCCACCTTACTCGAGGGCGTCCTATAAGATTACGATGCGCTGACCTAAACAAAATCTTCACTCAAGTGTTTATTTGTTTCAGCGTCAGTTATTGATACCTAAGTATATACTTATGAATTGAATAATGTGGGAGGATGTAGTAATAAATGAAAAAAAAAACAAAATTGATCGAAAATATACAAGGGGTAGTCCAAACCTTTAAAAGAGAGCCATTTGCGATGAGAAATCAAACCGTATTTATTGATTGACTACACCATCCTACCACGTGAAAGAAGCTATAAGTAATGTCGCGTCCCAGAGGTTGTAAATAGGTTTTAGCTCACCGAATGTTAGTCGATCGACTGCGAGCAGACTGCCGTAGAACTTGGAGAGGTCCGCGCAGACGAGGCTGCTCTGAGCGAGCTCCACCGGCGACATGGCGGTAACGCGAGCGCGCTCCGCCGACACATCGCTGTCTTCGTCTTCCGGAACCGGCGGAATTGTGCGATATGTTGTTCTATAGAAGATCTGAAAACTCATAACAATGCAATGTATTAAAAGCACTTATTTGTATAATTATCTTTACAGTTGAATTATTTTTTTTATACTACTTGCTGAAAGAACAAGCAAATGATCCACCTGATGTTCAGTGCGAGCATTACCACTTCGTGGTAGAAATATAGGTATGGTGCGGTGGACGTACTTTCCCGGACGAAATTTTAACAAAGAGATCTACTACTACATCAGCGGACTATACATTTAATTTTGTCTATGTTATTCGAAAGTAATCTTTTTTTACAATTCGTTCATCATTTAATACACATACCTTATTCGTAAGCTCATATTCTTTGCATAGAAGAGCAATGAAGGCAACAGTTCCAACCATCGCGGTCATGAACAGATATCGACCGATTCCTGGTTCTTTCCACTGCAGGAACGGATCATCATCGACTGGAATGTGCCCAAACGAGGTTATCGATACTAATTTTATTTTACACTATGATACTGTAAGCAATTTCAGCATTAGAAAATTATCAATCTGGAGAACCATTTTTGGCAGAAGGCTCCTGCAATACTTACAGGAGCACAGAGCTGTTAAATTATACACGGATATTGATAGCAAGAGTAATAAATGTAGACTCACTTACTACAACACATGGAAAGATTCAGTTTTGTGCATACAGTGTGACGAGTGCAGTTGGGTAAATTCAACTGATCGCATATTCCGTCGCAAGCTATGATTGAGAACGACGTCACACTCATGTCCCTGAAAAGAAATGTGAAAATCCGTAGAAAAACCAAGGTCACCGACATAGCTCTCAGAATCAGCACGTTGAAGTGGCAATGGGCAGGCAATTTAGCGTTGGACGCCCTCCTACTCGATGGACTGACGACATTGTTGGATCGCGGGATGTCGGTGGATGGAAAGGGCTTAAAACCGCTCTGGAAACGTATCGGGTAGGTCTATGCCCAGCAGAGGACTTCAGGCTACAGGCTGATGATGACGATTAGATACCTACTAACGTCATTAGCCTAAATAAGTCCACAGCTGAACTGCCTTTCCCATATTTGGAAGAGGTTGCCGTAGTCATCACGCTTGGTAGGCGGATTGACGACCGGATTGTCGGTGTTATGTAGTTACTGAGGAGGTGCTGCTACCTATCTCTTAGACACCTTTTATGACACCCATAGAAGGTAATGCATGGGTCCTATTCTAAGCCGCAACCACCACAGCTACGTGGCGTACAATATCCATAGTACTTATAGTAAACTAGCTGACCCGTGCCCACTTCGTTGGGCGGTAAACATTTTTACAAAGGTACTATGTAAAAATAAAGATGCACGGTGGCGCTAGTACATAAGTACTGATGATTGTAGTCATTATAAAATAACTGAAGTAGTACTCAGCGTCGCCAACAGATGGCGTTAATAGAGGGTATACGGCATAAAATAGCGGCCACTCGCAGATTGCGTGGCAGATTTTGCCCGTTCCCGTTATTTTTTCGGGATAAAAAATAGCCTATGTCTTATTGGTATATGTACCGTATATACATTCATATGCATGCAGTAAAAACCGGTTATTTTAATATAACAGACACTTCAATTTTATTTATTTGTATAGATGAAATAAACATTTTTATCTCTTTCAACCAGCTGCAGGGGTTGTTTTTTTGAAATCATGAAAAACTTGTGTAACAATATCGTATTTTGAGTGTACGAACCAAAATTGAAAGAAATCAAGTCACGCATTTAAGGTACCTACAGATTTTCCATATATGTATGTAAATGTTGACACCCGACCTTCCCCTTTTCGATAGGGTAGTTTTAAAAAATGTTGAGCGTTGTTATTATATTGCTATTTTTGTATTTTTAGAAGCCAAACTGAGTTTGAAGCAAATCGCACCATGCATTATAATTTTTCCATACAAACGCCTTTTCGCACCCCTCATAAGGGTAGTTTATGAGTCCTTCCCAACGCGTGTTGGTAATGTACAACCATGGAAAACACGACCTGGGAATTGGTGACCATTGCTCTGATTGGTCGCACCAAAGCTTATGCTTCGTTAAGACGCAACTAAAGAGTCAAGTTGTACCTTAGTATAGGTAGATCATGCAGCTTTATTTCTGGCACTTCGGTGGCTGCTGCCGTAACACGCTCGCTCCGCTCGCTCACCTCGCGCGTTTTTTTGATGTTCTAACCTAACCTATCCTAGTCAGATCCGCCCTAAAAAGTGAGTGCAAAAGACAGACGCGACTAAAGAGTCAAGTTGTATCTTAGTAAAGGTAGATCATGCAGTTTTATTTCTGGCGCTTCGGCGGCTACTGCCGCAGCACGCTCGCTCTGCTCGCTCGCCTCGCGCGTTTTTTTTATGTTCTAACCTAACCTAACCTATCCGAGTCGGATCCGCCCTAGAAAGCGAGTGCAAAGACGCAACTAAAGAGTCAAGTTGTATCTTAGTATAGGTAGATCATGGAGTTTTATTTCTGGCACTTCGGCGGCTGCTGCCGCAGCACGCTCACTCCACTCGCTCGCCTCGCGCGTTTTTTTTTATGTTCTAACCTAACCTAACCTATCCGAGTCGGATCCGCCCTTGAAAGCGAGTGCAAAAGACGCAACTAAAGAGTCAAGTTGTACCTTAGTATAGGTAGATCATGCAGTTTTATTTCTGGCGTTTCGACGGCTACTGCCGCAGCACGCTCGCTCGGCTCGCTCGCCTCGCGCGTTTTTTTTATGTTCTAACCTAACCTAACCTATTCGAGTCGGATCCGCCCTAGAAAGCGAGTGCAAAGACGCAACTAAAGAGTCAAGTTGTACCTTAGTATAGGTAGATCATGCAGTTTTATTTCTGGCACTTCGGCGGCTGCTGCCGCAGCACGCTCACTCCGCTCGCTCGCCTCGCGCGTTTTTTTTTATGTTCTAACCTAACCTAACCTATCCGAGTCGGATCCGCCCTTGAAAGCGAGTGCAAAAGACGCAACTAAAGAGTCAAGTTGTACCTTAGTATAGGTAGATCATACAGTTTTAATTCTGGCGCTTCGGCGGCTGCTGCCGCTGCACGCTTGCTCCGCTCGCTCACCTCGCGCGTTTTTTTGATGTTCTAACCTAACCTATTCTAGTCGGATCCGCCCTAAAAAGTGAGTGCAAAAGACAGACGCGACTAAAGAGTCAAGTTGTATCTTAGTAAAGGTAGATCATGCAGTTTTATTTCTGGCGCTTCGGTGGCTACTGCCGCAGCACGCTCGCTCTGCTCGCTCGCCTCGCGCGTTTTTTTTATGTTCTAACCTAACCTAACCTATCTGAGTCGGATCCGCCCTAGAAAGCGAGTGCAAAGACGCAACTAAAGAGTCAAGTTGTACCTTAGTATAGGTAGATCATGCAGTTTTATTTCTGGCGCTTCGGCGGCTACTGCCGCAGCACGCTCGCTCCACTCGCTCGCCTCGTGCGTTTTTTTTTATGTTCTAACCTAACCTATCCAAGTCGGATCCGCCCTTGAAAGCGAGCGCAAAAGACACAACTAAAGAGTCAAGTTGTGCCTTAGTATAGGTAGATCTTGCAGTTTTAATTCTGGCGCTTCGGTGGCTGCTGCCGCAGCACACTCGCTCCGCTAGCTCGCCTCGCGCGTTTTTTTTATGTTCTAACCTAACCTAACTTATCTGGATCCGCCCTAGAAAGTGAGTGCAAAAGACGCAACTAAAGAGTCAAGTTGTACCTTAGTAAAGGTAGATCATGCAGTTTTATTTCTGGCATTTCGGCGGCTACTGCCGCAGCACGCTCGCTCCGCGTGCAAAGACGCAACTAAAGAGTCAAGTTGTACCTTAGTAAAGGTAGATCATGCAGTTTTATTTCTGGCGTTTCGGCGGCTACTGCCGCAGCACACTCGCTCCGCTCGCTCGCCTCGCGCGTTTTTTTTATGTTCTAACCTAACCTAACCTATTCGAGTCGGGTCCGTCCTAGAAAGCGAGTGCAAAGACGCAACTAAAGAGTGAAGTTGTATCTTAGTATAGGTAGATCATGCAGTTTTATTTCTGGCGCTTCGGCGGCTGCTACCACAGCACGCTCGCTCCTCTCGCTCGCCTCGCGTGTTTTTTTATGTTCTAACCTAACCTAACCTATCCGAGTTGGATCCGCCCTAGAAAGCGAGTGCAAAGACGCAACTAAAATGTCAAGTTGTATCTTGGTATAGGTAGATCATGCAGTTTTATTTCTGGCGCTTCGGCGGCTGCTGCCGCAGCACAATCGCTCCGCTCGCTCGCCTCGCGCGTTATTTTTATGTTCTAACCTAACCTATCCGAGTCGGATCCGCCCTAGAAAGCGAGTGCAAAAGACGCAACTAAAGAGTCAAGTTGTACCTTAGTATAGGTAGATCATGCAGTTTTATTTCTGGCGCTTCGGTGGCTACTGCCGCAGCACGCTCGCTCCGCTCGCTCGCCTCGTGCGTTTTTTTTTTTATGTTCTAACCTAACCTAACCTATCCGAGTCGGATCCGCCCTTGAAAGCGAGCGCAAAAGACGCAACTAAAGAGTCAAGTTGTGCCTTAGTATAGGTAGATCTTGCAGTTTTAATTCTGGCGCTTCGGCGGCTGCTGCCGCAGCACACTCGCTCCGCTCGCTCGCCTCGCGCGTTTTTTTTATGTTCTAACCTAACCTAACCTATTCGAGTCGGGTCCGTCCTAGAAAGCGAGTGCAAAGACGCAACTAAAGAGTGAAGTTGTATCTTAGTATAGGTAGATCATGCAGTTTTATTTCTGGCGCTTCGGCGGCTGCTACCACAGCACGCTCGCTCCTCTCGCTCGCCTCGCGTGTTTTTTTATGTTCTAACCTAACCTAACCTATCCGAGTCGGATCCGCCCTAGAAAGCGAGTGCAAAGACGCAACTAAAATGTCAAGTTGTATCTTGGTATAGGTAGATCATGCAGTTTTATTTCTGGCGCTTCGGCGGCTGCTGCCGCAGCACAATCGCTCCGCTCGCTCGCCTCGCGCGTTATTTTTATGTTCTAACCTAACCTATCCGAGTCGGATCCGCCCTAGAAAGCGAGTGCAAAAGACGCAACTAAAGAGTCAAGTTGTACCTTAGTATAGGTAGATCATGCAGTTTTATTTCTGGCGCTTCGGTGGCTGCTGCCGCAGCACGCTCGCTCCGCTCGCTCGCCTCGTGCGTTTTTTTTTTTATGTTCTAACCTAACCTAACCTATCCGAGTCGGATCCGCCCTTGAAAGCGAGCGCAAAAGACGCAACTAAAGAGTCAAGTTGTGCCTTAGTATAGGTAGATCTTGCAGTTTTAATTCTGGCGCTTCGGCGGCTGCTGCCGCAGCACACTCGCTCCGCTCGCTCGCCTCGCGCGTTTTTTTTATGTTCTAACCTAACCTAACCTATCCGGATCCACCCTAGAAAGTGAGTGCAAAAGACGCAACTAAAGAGTCAAGTTGTACCTTAGTAAAGGTAGATCATGCAGTTTTATTTCTGGCGTTTCGGCGGCTACTGCCGCAGCACGCTCGCTCCGCGTGCAAAGACGCAACTAAAGAGTCAAGTTGTACCTTAGTAAAGGTAGATCATGCAGTTTTATTTCTGGCGTTTCGGCGGCTACTGCCGCAGCACGCTCACTCCGCTCGCTCGCCTCGCGTGTTTTTTTATGTTCTAACCTAACCTAACCTATTCGAGTCGGGTCCGCCCTAGAAAGCGAGTGCAAAGACGCAACTAAAGAGTGAAGTTGTATCTTAGTATAGGTAGATCATGCAGTTTTATTTCTGGCGCTTCGGCGGCTGCTACCACAGCACGCTCGCTCCTCTCGCTCGCCTCGCGCTTTTTTTTATGTTCTAACCTAACCTAACCTATCCGAGTCGGATCCGCCCTAGAAAGCGAGTGCAAACGGAGCATAAGTTTTGGCATCCAATCCTAAGCTTGTGTTTCAAGAGTGCAGAAAATTTGGTATGACCTAAAAAGCACAACCATGAAATACACGACCATGGAATTGGATGCAAGAATGTAAACCAATTCCTGGCTGTGTTTTCCACAGTTGTGTATTCCATGATTAAGTTTGAAGCTAGTCGCAATAATCAATATGATCTTTCCATACAAACTTTGACGTCTCATCACACCCTTTATAAGGGCAATTAAAAAAATCCATAACGCCTTTTAAAATAACATTTATCCTAAATTTAATTTCAATACGATCGCTAAATATGCATACAAACGTTTACACCCTTTTTCAACCCCTCGGGTGTAAATTTTCGTTAATAGTTTATTAGTAAACACCTAAACCTTTCAAAGAATGCCTAAGCCAAATGTTTATAAGTTGGTGTATTTATGAAATTAATATATTAATTCCTTTTAACCAGCTGGGGTTGTTTTTTAAAATCATGAAAAACTTGTATAATTATAACGTATTTTAAGTGTCTGAACCAAGGTTGAAGTAAATTAAGCCACACATACAAATTTTTCCATATAAATGTCCCCCCCCATATACCTCCCCTTTTCATAAGGGTGGTCATGAAAAATTTTAAACGTAGTAATTATTATAACTGAGTTTGAAGCAAATCGCACCACACTCACTATGATTTTTTCATACAAACTATGGCATCTCATCACACCCCTAATAAGGGTAGTTTAAAAAAAACAATAATGCATTTTTGAAACCTTGACATTAGTAACATTTATCCAAAGTTTCATTTCAATGTGACCACTAAATACGATTCTGCATACAATCGTTTACGCCCCTTTTCAACCCCCTAGAGTGCGAATTTTCAAAAATAGTTTCTTAGTAATCACTTAAGCTTTTTAAAGAGTGCCTGCGCCAAATGTTTTTATGTTGGCATAATTTTATTTTGTACGAAATTATTGGGGTAGGGGTAGTTGTAGGGGTTGTTTTTTAAATCCATGAAATACTCGTTTAGTAATCTCGTATTTTAAGTGTACGAACAAAGACTGAAGTAAATCAAGCCAAGCATACAGATTTTTCCATATAAATGTTGACACCCGACCTCCCCTTTTCGTAAGGGTAGTTTTGAAAAATTTTGAATGTAGTCATTATTATTTTTGTATTTTAAGAAGCCAAACTGAGTTTGAAGCAAATCGCAACACGCACTATGATTTTTCCATACAAACCTTAACACCCCATCGCACCCCTTAATAAAGGTTGTTTAAAAAATAAACAATGTTGCATTTTATAAGCCTTGCTAGAAGTAACATTTATCCAAAGTTTCATTTCAATACGACCACTAAATACGATTTTGCATACAAACGTTTACACCCCTTTTCAACCCCTTAGGGTGCGAATTTTCAAAAATCGTTTCTTAGTAAGCACTCAAGCCTTATAAAGAGTGCTTACGCCAAATGTTTTTAAGTTGGCATAATTTTATTTTGTACGAAATTATTGGGGTAGGGGTAGCTGTAGGGGTTGTTTTTTAAAACCATGAAAAACTTGTATAGTAGTATCGTATTTTAAGTGTCCGAACAAAGATTAAAGTAAATCAAGCCAAGCATACAGATTTTTCCATATAAATGTTGACACCCGACCATCCCTTTTCGTAAGGGTAGTTTTGAAAAATTTTGAATGTAGTCATTAATATTTTTGTTTTTTAAGATGCCGAACTGAGTTTGAAGCCAATCGCAACACGCATTACGATTTTCCCATACAAACTTTAACACCCCATCGCACCCCTTGTAAGGGTTGTTTAAAAAAAAACAATGATACATTTTATTAGCCTTGCCATAAGTAACATTTATCCAAAGTTTCATTTCAATACGACCACTGAATACGATTTTGCATACAAACGTTTTCACCCCTTTTCAACCCCTTAGGGTGCGAATTTTCAAAAATCGGTTCTTAGTGAGCGTCTGCACCCTCTAAAGAATCCTTATGCCAAATTTCAGACTTCTAAGCCTTGTAGTTTCGGAGGAATCGTGATGAGTCAGTGAGTGAATGGACTTCTCTTTTATATAATAGATGAAAGGTTTATACACTAGTGTTATTGATGATGCCTCTGTTATCACTTACGAAGTAGAATTATATAATTTGTGGTATTACCTAAAGCTTCTGCAAACATTGTAGATGGGCATGAAAGAAAATATGTAGTCGAACAATGTAGCGTAATACGGACTGCCTATTTGTGGCAACCGGAGCACTTCCGTTATCAGAAACAGCATACATCCTAGAAATAAAATAATGTATTAACTACTAGAATGTGCAAGACAAGATACATAATGGTTGGTACTTTACATATTATTTAAAGCACCAAGTAGGCAAGTACAGTTCGAGACTAAAGTAAATCAACAGTTAGTAGAATTACAGTTAGCATTTAAGTTCAAATATTTCTCAAACTTATTATATTTATTTAAGTTTTGAACTTCATCCGCAGATCCGCCTTGAGTCATGAGGGACAAGGGTATTGAATAAGTAAAATTGTTTATCTACTTATACTGCTGACTGCATCTAGAGTAGTTTGATAGACCATCTGTATGTTTTAATGTATTAAAAGTATGAATAAACAAAAATAAATATTATTATTCCAAAAGTATAAAAAAAACACTATGAAACCAGATTACTTTTAGACAGTCACCAATGGATGATGTAATAAATAACTATAGTATATAACTATAGTATATAATGAGAGTATCATAATTGATGACTTTCCGAGTTTTTTTATTGTATTGTGATAGTTGTGTTATGAAAGGAAACTGTGGTACCTGAAAAAGTATTGACGAAACACATTTTAGTGAACCCTGTGGCAGCTTCGGCGAAGTAGAATGATGCGAGGTAGTGTAACGGTATGATCGCCATAGAAAACACCATAAGGACCAAAAACGCTCTACCTGTAAGTATAAGGGTAAGTGGAAAATAAGAAGAAACTAAAAGGATAAAAGATTCAGGCAAACGATCGGATCGGAAACCGAGATTCGGATCGGAAAGCGGGATTTCTACTACTAAACGATCAATGTTCTCAACAAATAATCTATACTTATGCTATTTTTTTTTATTTTCTTTTTTCAATTTGTCCTGACTGACAGACATAATATATATAAGTATATTATGTCTATGTATTTGTACAAAAGTATATTATGTCTACAAATAAGTTCACGCAGACGAAGTCGCACGCGTTCGCTAGTCTAAAGTCAAATAAAAAAAGTCGCTTAGTATATTAAAATAATTAGTCGGCAATCACAACATACAAGTATGGCAGTAATAAATATTTCATTTAATTACAGTCAATTTGCTTTACTACTAGTTCATATCTACTCATAAATAAATTAAAATACAGAGAGTATTACAATACATTATGTGTAGATTGGTAACACAAATTATATCGTAAAAACATTAGTGAGTTATGACACACTTTATGTAACTAATAACCGGTTTTCGAACAAATAGAAACATGATTAAATTTGACAGACCCCACAGCTCAGTTGTGGCAGCTCTACCTTCTGCACTGTAGGTTATAGGTTCGATCTCCACCAAGATAAACATTTGTGAGATGAACACGGATGTTTGTTCAGTGTTTGGATGTTATATTATATGCTAAGTCATCATCATCAGCCTGAAGAAGTGCATAGCTGGACAGGCCTCACCTATACGTCCAGTAATCCAGGAAGAACGATTTTGAGCCCTTTCTGTTCATTGCCTTCCCACCATTCTAGCAATGTTGTCGTTCTATAGGGTATGAAAGTGTTGTACCCTCGTTTATCTGTTCATGGTCACAATTCGACTCATTGGTTATATAGCATTGGTTGGTATAGCAATAGTTGAGCTGTATTTTATTGAGAGATTTTTTGCACGACGGTAAATGTATTTGTGTGGCAGAGTAGCGGACTCACCTAACTCCTGAGGCGTGGAGAGTGTGGTCTCTTGGAAGCATGCCAAGGTGATGATGATGAGTAGACTGATGAGCATCATCCACAACCAGTCCCAGAGCCACGCGGTTATCCACAGAACTACTGGTTGTAGCCCTGAGATTTTTTGCAGTAGCTTCGCGCCGCTTATGCGCTCCTATTAGCAACACAATAATATGATAAAAACTTAAGATACATTTTCCAATATAAATAAAACACACAACACTTGTATTAGGTATTAGTTATTCTGTAATACCTACTATATAATATTACGGTAGAATGCATGCAGCAGATATCTCACTTATTGAGTTAAGGCACATTATAAATAGCTAGTGAAATTGCATAAATTTTCATTTCATTTTCGTTTAAAAACATGAATTTCAGTAATTGATTTCTTAGTATACATACACCTTAGCGTATCAAGACAAATAAACCCTGCTTTCAAGTCTATCCGACCAGAGGTTTAGGATTTGCGTCGTCGTTTACAGTCAGCACAAAGATTTTTATAACTGTTATAGATAGTTTGCACTATAATAAGTGCAGGGCATGTGTGTGTATGTTATGTAGTAATAGTTCTCAGATTTCCATTTGTAATAAATCATACTGGATTCAAATCGACTTTTAATCTTTTCATCGCATACATCATCTGATTAGATTTAGAAAGCAGTAAAACCGCTGCCAGTACTCGGTCATGATTTCAGCATATTAGAAATCTCGCGTCATATTTATTTATATTTGCTCCTTTGTCCTACTACCTGCACAAGCCATGAGCATTGCCATGAAAGTGGCGAATTTCTATGCTGATAAGGTGTAACCATTTGACACGCTAGAAAAAAATATTTGTTTAATATAACAATGCGGTGCAAACAATGTGGTGGACGACGGACAATTTTAGAAAAATTTAAATAGAAATATCATCACGACTTGAACCCCCAAGCACGGTAGATATCTCCTTCTTCGAGGATGTCTAAGGGGGTAGTCAGAGGTACGTTCAGATATTCCATTTGATACATACCCACATTTTGTAGTAGCTGGTATTCCATAGGTACGTGACAGGTTGCAAACCCGTCGCCGCTGCTAGAATACTAACTGGTTTCCTCGCGATGTTTGACTTAGTGAGTACTGGCAATGCAATTTTAGTCTAGCTATTATTATTTTTATCCTTTAAAAAGTAAGCAGGCCTTTGCATGAAGTGTAGATGATTTATTTAGATTTATTTACGGGATGCTGCAGTGCACGGAAAAGGATTATAGATGGAGTAGACTTTCCTTCTCGCAGCTTAGTAGGTCTAATTAACAGGATAGACGTGCGGAACTTACGGTGTTTTCCTTCATCGTTTGACAATAGGTAATGGCTTTGCGTCCAACAATTGTGCGAACAAAAAAGATGCACTAATGTGGCAAAAGGTAAGAGTAGTTGCTTTGCTACCACTAGAAGACCAGCGATCTCTTAGTCAGAGGTATGTCCAGATAGTACATTTGGTACAACATTTTGCAGAAGTTAGTATTCCATATGACAGGTTGCAAGCCATCGACGGTGAAGGAAAATGCCATGAGGAAACCAGTTAGTATTAGAATACTAACTGGTTTCCTCATGGCATTTTCCTTCACCGTTTGGGAGCACTGGCATTGCGCACATAATTTTTTCGAACGGAAAATCCATTGGTGCTCGACCAAATTTAAACCCACGACCTTAGGATCAGAAGGCGGGGTCACTACCAGTACTAGTTACAACTAGTAACCATTCAAATTGTATTACAAAAACTTACCTTAATCACAAAAAGAACCAGAAATGAACTGACGAAGCCCAAGCAAAATCCGAAATTGAATGAAAATTGAAAAGCCATACTGCTGCCAGTTGCCATAACACTGATCTGGAAAGTTAAATAATATTAGTGGTTGCCGATTCTTCAAAGACAATCTTAGTTCACTGTACTTTATAAATAAATATATTTTTGTCCTTTGGCGTTGCAAGCCCCTTGTAGAAAAATCTGTACAATTAATTATAAATGAAATCATTGTAGAGATTGTCTGATTGTATAGATGTATTGTAGATATACGTACCCAGGTTTCAAGAGAATAAGGCAGAGGATGGTTTACAAATTTGAGCGAGCTGCCGGGTGAAAGAGCACGTAGTATAGCGTCGTTGACAAGTGCGAGTGACATAGCGGAGTCGTGATACCCGTAGTTACTGAACCACGCTGTTATGTTGTGCTGTGAGAATGTCGCGCCCGCTAAAGTTTCGTATCTTATTCGAGGTATGTCTGTTGTACTCTGGAATAAAAAATATAATCGTGTAGAACATATTTTGCTCTATATCGATAGTTCTCCATTGACATGTTCTGTTTGCAAGCAGGGATAGTTGTTATATTTTAGTCAAAGTCGTTCGATCGGTGGTTATGTTTGTGGTTGTGCATATAACACATAACATCCTGTCTGTGTTGTGTGGTATACACATCGTACGTTATCCTCCTTTTTCTATCTCGATACGTCTGAGTGCACCGTATGTACTTACACAAACATATTGCCAAACGGACTTCGTGATAATTGTACCTTATACCAGATCGGATTTGTACAATCGTTACCTACTTATGGTTGAGTAACTTACCAACTTCATATAAAACTTCCCCATATCCATAGTCCCGATATCAGTAAGCGTCATTCCGGGGTACTTTGAAGTTTTGAAGTAATCTTTATAGGCGTTCATAGCTTGAGCTTCTAAAGTTCCATCGGTCAGGTTCACAGCTTGCGCCAATATTGTTTGCGTTCTTTTAAATCCATTTTCAAAGTTGAGCGTCAACGGTGGAAGTTCTGATAGAAACTTCCAGGATCTTGATATAATTATCGATAAAATAATATTGATGACCGGCCAAGACAGTTGTATGGAGGACGGTACTATGCTTCTGCAGGTGTTGAACGCTTGTTTCATGAACATGGCTTTTAAGTGATTTATGAAGAGCATTATTCCTTGAACTTTTTTTATTGGTTGATTTTCCACTGAAAAATATGCATCGAGTGTTATTATAAGGCTAGACTTGTTAACAACTTTATTTTAGTAGTCAACCTTGCTTGACCATACGGCGAAACTAACCTTAGTAATTTAGCACCGTGTTTTGTCTTTTACAGAAAGTTTCAATTTAGATCGGTAGAGTTTGTCTCTACTTTTACACGGGGTACGCATTTCGAGGTTATGCTGAGTTTATTAATAGTAGGGTTAGTATTTATATACCGTGTATATAAAACATGATATACACTAATGAATTTAATTACACTCTATGTAATACTAGCTGACCGGTGCCCACTTCGTTGGGCGGTAAACATGTTTACTTACAAATCTTAACTGAAGTAGTACTCGATTTCGCCAACAGATGGCGTTAATACGGCATAAAATAGCGGCCGTTCGCAGTTTCGCCCGCGTGGTAGTTTTTATCCGTTCCCGTTATTTTTTCGGGATAAAAAGTAGCCTAAGTTACTTCTTGTTACATTAGCTATCTGCCAGTGAAAGTCCCGTCGAAATCGGTCCAGCCGTTCCAGAGATTACCCGGAACAAACAGACAGACAGACAGACAAAAATTTAAAAAAATGCTATTTTGGTATATGTATCGTATATACATTCCTATGCATGTAGTAAAAAGCGTTATTTTAATATTACAAACAGACACTTCAATTTTATTTATTTGTATAGATTTTGTCATAAAACTATATTACATTATGAATTAATGTCATTTTGATAAAACACCTGCGTAGGGAGCCGACCTCGCGGCTGAGCCGCGCTGGGTACCTAACTCATAGATCTAAACTCCCGCACGTGCGGGGTGCACGTGCGGGGTGCACCTTGGTGACGCTCACTTCGCAACGGGCCGTGCAGCAGAAATCGTAATATTTTAATTTCGCCATAACTTCAAAACCAAACGTCCAATTTTAATTATTCAAAGACCAAATATTATCTACATGAACTGTACTTAGTGATAAAATAATTTATTTCGATAAGGATTAATAGTATGAGTAAAATAAATGCGTTTAAATGTAGTCCAAAAAAAATTCAAGATTTTTAAATAAAAAAATGGTTGTTGTGCCTCACTCGACATAGATAGGTATAGTGTGTCGCTGACTTTTTTGTAGATATTTATAAGATCTACAATTGTTTAGAACATTTTATGGTTCTATCTTTTATAGTTTAGGCAGTGTACGCAAAATAAGTAACTTTTCTGGTTGATTTTTTACACCTTGTGTCTGAAAAACCCAAATATTTTACGGAACGCTTTTTTTTTCCAAAATAAAATTTAGCCTATGTTACTCAGTGATAATGTAGCTTTCTAATGAAAAAAGAATTATTAAAATCGGTCCAGTACTTTTTGAGTTTATTCGTAACATACAAAAATACAAATCTTTCCTCTTTATAATATTAGTGTAGATTAGTGTAGATATATGACATGTCTATTGCACTGTAACTAATATTTTAATTTAGTGCTTGTTCTTTGACTGATGTAACTGGGCTATCCGTATTAGCTATAAGTAAATCAATAAATAAAAAAACGAGTGTGCTTTAGACCACACGACTGAAGTAAAACTTCTTTAATATACGAAACGTAACTGGCTATGAAAGAGAGAAATAACAGTGCTTTCATACCCCCTCCATGGTAGTGTTAAACGTTTAACGCAACCTTGTTGGAAGTGGCATTAGAAGTATTACTTCAAAAAATTTATAACAATGATAAGACTCTTTGTCCTGACTGACATAGACAACGCTTGTGCGTTAAACCTTTTTATTTGCAGCGGTTATAGAACAGTAAACCGCTGGCAATGAAAATTGACTTGATACGTAGTGTATCTACTTAGTAAGTTAGTTAGTACTAGACTAAAAACAGATAATTAGGTTTTTAATGTGCTCATAAAATAAAATGCGATAGCGATAAAACCATGTAGTCTTACTTGGATTGTAGTATTTCCCTTGACCTGTGAGCTCTATATCACCATTAATGTAGTTTCCGTTGTACTTGCTTTCATTCGAACTCATTATTTCTTCTGAGCTATCTTCTGTACCGGCTCTATAGAAATAGAGATAACAACTTATTTTATTTTAAACCTGACCTGCGCCCCTTCTGAAAAGAGGAAGCTTAGTGTGCCGTTTTGTCTAAAAAGTTATTTGGAAAAATAAGAAGTTTGTAAATTTATAATTAAGTAAGTAGATGAAGAATTAATAAAATTAGGAATTTAGAGAAATAAGATGTTCAGTAATAAAGAAATTAGAAAATAATGAATGTCAATGTTGTTTTATTGTAAAATCGGTGGGGCAACCATAAATTACATGTAATTGGTAAATAGTGGATGAGAAGAGTTGAAGACCAGACACAGACACGTTTCGGCATAGACCTACGATCATAGCGTATATACTTTATGACTTTATGAATATTCCCTAGGTTACTAGCAAAAGGCAAACGTACTTACTTCATAAAAACTTCCTCAAGACTTGTGACGGAGAGTCCGTAGCTAGCAACATGCATTGATTTTTTAAATTCTTCAAACTTTCGAAGCATTTCAGGGAACTTGCTGACATTTTCACTGGGAAGTATGTAAGTTAATTCAGATCCTGAAATATTGAGTACCTACATTTTAGTATGCACCTAACTTCGCTACTGTGACGCCATCTAAGCTTATGTGAATAGTTTTCTAGGATACAATACGCTAAAGAAGGAGATCAAACTGTAGTCACAACTTACCAATATTAGTATTTTCCTTCACATTCGGCACGTATTCCTTAAAGAAACTCGTAATCTCTTCGACATCGCATTGGTCGCCTTTGAGTATCGTGACCTTATAGCCTATACCGTAATGTTTCTTAAGGAAGTACGGGGTACCGTAACATTGTAACCGGCCTCCGGACATGATGGCGATCCGATCGGCGAGAACATCGGCCTCGTCCATGAAATGTGTTGTGAGTATTATTGTACGGCCTGTTTTTAAATAGTTTTGTAAATAAATAACATAAAAAAAGTGATGGTGCACATTTTTACACAGCGTTATCGAACCACAAAGCTTGCGCTATGAAATAGGGAACTAGGAAACTTCTAGAACACTAATGGTTTTTTTCATACTAGTTTATTATTATTATTACTAATTAAGAGAATAATAATAAACGAAATATAATTATATTTGCGAACAATTCACAGCACGGTTTTTATAAAAAAAAACTCGATATTTATCGAGGTTTATGTAAAAGGTGACTAAAAAACCTGATGCTTAGGTTTTCTTTAAATCTAATGAGTTTTGCGAACCTTTCTTCTCTTTCTGTAGTAGATCCCAGAGTGCTCGCCGGGCAGCCGGGTCGAGTCCCGAAGTGGGTTCGTCTAATAGCACTACACGGGAACCCCCGCACATTGCCGCTGCAACCGACAAACGCCTTTTTTGTCCTCCAGATAGATTCGCCGAAACCACATCTCTCTGCAAGTAATTCATTCTATGGTCGTAAAACAGATTTCAAACAGGTCTACCGTGAAAAACAACACAGTTACAGATGGTCACTTTGAGTTACACTGCGCGGCTGCGATGACTCGACTGCAGCAAGGTTACTTCGAAAGGTTGCAGTGTAACACAAAATGACAATCGGTATAACTTCGTGTATCGTTTGTTATTCATGGTACAACTACGGAACCTGTTGAACCAGAAGCTGTTGGATGTCCCTCAAGGTCAATGTTGAACTAAAACCAATTAAAAAAACACAAAGCAGCGAATAAATGTTTTTTCATGCTCGTATTTGGGTTACTAGATATAAGTTCGATGAAGTTTTGATATTTTAGGTACTTCAATATTGCTCAATAAGCAGTGGCCTGACCCGATTTAAATCGGTATCAATTTGACGTGGTGATAATGTTTAGGCCTAATTATTTAAATAGTGATTAATCTGTTGACATTTAGGTAAAACTAACCCTCCTTCAAATACCCATTAGCAGCGTATGAACGCGTGCAGTGCACTAGTAGAGCACGCAATATAACGTAAGTGTTTTAGAATGACAATGGCACCAAGCGTGCAACATAATTGTACCCACGACTGGATTTAGCACCGTACGGTACGAGTGAGTGCAATGAACTTACTCGCGGTAAAAAAGTAAAATGCAAATACACATAATACGACAGCTTAGTTCGTAGTAGCCCTGCCTTTTGCGCTGTAGGTGGAGGTTGCGCTGAGGGTTCGATCCCTAGCGAGAACAAACATTTGTGTGATGAACTTAGATATTTGTTTTGTGTCTGGGTGTTAAATTGTATTCTTATAATGTATGTATTTACAAAAAAAAAGATTTTATACAAGTACTAGCGAAACGCGCGCGACTTCGTCCGCGTGAAGCGATTTTCATACAAACTTCAACCCTCGCTATACCCGTTTAAGGTTGAATTTCGGGAATTCCTCTTTTAGTACACCTCTACGCACCAAGACTTACCTTACCTAAGAATAAACTTTGAAAATTTCAAGTCTCTACCAGTGGTTTAGGCTGTGCGTTGTCTATATCCCAATCAGTCAGTCAGTCAGGACAAAGATTCTTATAGATAAATTCTATCAGTCATCTTGTTCCCATAGTACAAGCTGTGCTTTAGTTTAGGGATAGATGATGTTTTGTAAAAATGCCCATAAATATTTAAATATAATGTGGGATATAAACTGAATTTAGATAAATTTGTACCTTGTCTTCCAAATCCAGGAGTTTCACAAAATGATTGATCTCCATTTCAATTTTAAACTGTGACATTCCTTTGAGCCGCGAGTAGAACACGATATGCTCGGCGACAGTCAAATCTGGGAACAGCACGTTGTGCTGCGGACATATCCCTACAGACATGCGAGCCAGTTCTGTTTCCGTGACTATGTCGTAACCGTTGATAGCTGCTGAACCAGATGTTGGTGGAACCATACCTGTGAAACAAATTGAATTAAAATCATCATTTTCTTGCCCTTATTAATGTGGGGTCTGTATAGCATGTTCTCTTCTTCTAGTCCTCTCTATCATCTCTTTTTAAACTGTCATATTTCACACAGTTCATCAATCTTTTCTTTGGACCACATCTGCCCTCATATCCAAATACATTCATATTCATGACTCTCCTCTCCTGGTTACATCCCTTTCATAACTCATCATAATCATCATAATCGTCATGATGAGCCCGTACCGCACTAAAATACTAATGAACATTTTTTCCTACATTTATAGTGTGAAATCAAAGACCTTAAAAATCCAGATAATTAAAAACTGGTAATTTCCAAGCCCGTGAACTTTCAAAGTTCACGGGCCATCATTGTAGGTACTTGCCGTTGCTTTTAAACATGTATTTGTATCAAATTCGCGATTACACTTTCATACATTAAAATTATCTACGAGTATAAATAAACAAACAACAATTACAAAAGAAACACGAACATAACAGAGTGAATCACAAGGCTTGTTGTCGCACAAATCTGATTTACGACCAAGCGAGCAATTCATGCAAGCGAGCTGATTCATGCAAGTGAACCAGCTGTTAACGTTAGGTACCTAACCTACAGATAAACGTTTATAATAAACTTTGTAAATTTTAGTAAAATATCTACACATTTGAGATGGAGATATTGTTACTAATTATTGCAAAAACTTTTTCAAAACTTCAAAATTTACACAATGGGGCCGCATGCTATGTCTATTAAAATCTGTAATAAACTTCCTCTAAATATCAAAAATAAAAATAACCCCTTAAAATTCAAAACTCTTCTTAAAATATATAAGTAAACCGGTGCTTCTACTCACTGCAAGAGAATTTAGAACAAAACACAAATTTTATACTTTCGGTAGGTACTTACTGGGTTCAATTTAAAAAAAAAACTAAATAAATATTTAACATATGTGTGTATGTAAGAAAGTATATTATGTATTGGTTTTAAGTAGCTATAGTTAGTTCAGATTTAGAAAATAAGAAGATTATTAGATAGATAGGTACTAAATACTATTATCTCATTTTCTGTAATTAGTACGTTACGAGTTATACTAAGCCACTTAGTGATAGATAGTCGTGCCCTACCAGGCTCATGTTGACGCTTAAATTTATTGTTCTAAGAACTTCTGCAAATAGCATGAACGTAATAAATATATATTTGATCTGATTTGATTTAGATTGTTGCCTGTTTTTCATAGTTTGGTTGGGAAGAATTGGCATCTAGATTCATCTTGTGTGTTAAACGAATCAAGGCGTACGTACTACTGTACATTACGTACACGTACGTTACGTACTGAACGTTAAAAAATAAAATTATAAGCTAAGTTAATAACCTACTAAGTTAAGTAAATCTAGGTGGCGCTAGCTGATCAGTACAGAATAGGTATCTAAGCTGCACAATATTATCGATCGTAGCCTTAAAAATATATTTCTACAATTTATTCAACATGAATGAGGTACTTACCTACAACAAAACATAAGTATTACATAATTATTCAAAAATGTAGATGTCAGAGACCTTATAACTGGTTTTACCTGTTAGCATAGATATTGTTGTTGTTTTTCCAGCGCCGTTGTGGCCCAGTAATACAGTTATTTCACTCTCGTACATTCTGAGATTCAAGTGGTCCACGACTCGCTTTCGACCAGAGTATACTTTTGATAGATTCTGCAACAAATTAACTCTTTAAATGTTATAGGTAATTAGGTTTGTAAATACTACATGTATATACGAATTACTAGTTTATTGCAGAAAATTTGTTATACAATTTTGATTTATTATACCTAACCGGAAAGTTAGTGGATGAAGCAGGCTAAAAAAAGTTCGTCCTGGAAACGTATGAGGGAGACATGTTTAGCAGTGGACTTCTGCAGGCTGTTCTATGGATAACTTTTATAATATATAGTTCTTGTTTTAAGTTATGGGGTGGTATTTAAAGTCTTACCTAAGTGGGTAATAAAAACGAAACATCAATACATCTAATCAAAAAATAGACTAGGTACCTAATGGTAAGTAATATTGCCAGGAGAATATAATTACATAAAACCAGATTAGTAAACCAGGTTAGCTAGCGATTCAGACAGCCTTTGATGCGAGATGTGTGTCGATTTAAGTAGGTAAAATACTTGCGCACCTTTTGCAATCATCAAGACACCACTTACGCACTATATACATATGATAATAATAATAATGCTGGACAATCCACACAGCATCATCTAGCCCCAAGCTAAGCAGAGCTTGTGTTATGGGTACTAGATGACTGATATACTTAATACAATACATTACATGCATAGATATTTTTTATTATACATAGAAAATACCCAGAACACCCGGAATAAATATTTGCAGATCGTACAAACATTTATCCCAAGGCGGGAATCGAACCCGCAACCTCCTGCGTCGCAGGCGGACATTCGCCCGCCGCGCCACATCGGCATATATTATGTAACAGACGTTTCGCGTTGACGGTGACGCCGATGGAGTTGGAATGTAACGCTATTGAACTACTCGGCAGAAGCTCGTATGTATATATTATTTTCTTGTGTCTAAAAACTTCATACTTCATGGTAATTTTATTTATTTACTTACCAATTAAACTTATTATTTTTAAATCTCAACTTACTTTGATATTGACTCCTATAGGCACATCTTTTTGTTCTTCGTCGTGCACTACTTTTAAAAGAGCATCGTTGTATTCCATATCTGTATCTCCCTTTTCCATCCCTTCTAAAACAAAAAAAAAAGGAATATAATTTAAAGGATAATAGTC
This sequence comes from Electrophaes corylata, assembly GCA_947095575.1. Lineage (NCBI taxonomy): Eukaryota > Metazoa > Arthropoda > Insecta > Lepidoptera > Geometridae > Electrophaes > Electrophaes corylata. Next base: position 5,907,627 of record OX352711.1, on the reverse strand, counting down.
CCTGAAAGCTCCTTTAGGTAAAATAGCCGATAAACCTGTTGCTACCTCTGTTTGTTGATATGAAAGTCACAGTGACAGTTTACCGAACGTATTTTACAGTGTAGGTAGGTAGGTAAAAATATTTTATAAACAATTGTCGATACAAATAAAAGTACTCATGTAGGTAGATATGGAAATGGTTAGTAATTTTTATTTAAAGGAACCTACAGTACCTATATATCTTCAATTATTTTTTGTTTTCTTGCCTACTACTAGACTTATTTACTAGTTAGTAAAAAGTTAAAGTAGGTAATGACAACAGAATCTACTACCTACTCACAAAATCTATTAAGTATAAAGGAGTAAGCTATACCTGTAAGAACTGACGGAATTTTATAAAATAGATACCTACCTAGATAAGCATTTATCTATTTTATTCAGACAGGTAGGTATCTACTTTATTATTAATAAATATTACAATATTATTCATCCTTATCACCTTAATTGCTATTCAGTTACGGAGCACCGGCCATGACCCAACTTTAGTGATAAACTACAATAGGCAGTGGTAGGTACAGCGGTTTTGAACTTACTTCCTGGTCCTTGTTGACCTTGCCTACAGGCTCAACACAAGTTTAATAACAACACCGAAATTGCATAGAATAAGTATGTATTTTAAATAGATAATGCAGGATTTTTATCATTTCAAAAGTTAAACAATACTAGTACCTAATTCGCCCCGAACCGAGATATCGAGATATTTTTTATGCTGAGTTGTCTCTTGGTAGTTACGGTAAGATACGAAAAGGAAAGTAAAAATCTTTTCGACCAGAAACACTTCAAATCGTTTCAATGAATTCCAATCTAAGCTAAACTATGGAGTCATTGTAACTCTAACAAATTTATGTTCGCGTTATACTTATTAGTAGTTTACAATTTTTTCTATGGTATCTTGTAGGCATATCGATTCGAGTATATCGAAAGTTCAATCGCTCTTTCGATCAACACAAAGCTCTCAGCGGCTTGACGTCATCTTGTTGAATTGGCAAAACTCAATGGTCATACCAATGATTACATAAAGGTACTTATAGCGTTTCGAGTAAATACCTCGATAGTTCCCGACATTTAGAGTCGTCTCGACTCATAATTTGGTACCTACCTAAAACTAATTAGTCTTTCTTACCTTTCTGATACCCTTCGTCTGAAATATCATGAACTGCTAACATCATCCTATTGCATTGCATGTGTTATCTTCGGTAGAGTGATCCAAATCTTACCTGCAATAGCATCCGATCTCCAAAAGCTCTTTGTAAAGGGAAAGTACCAGGGTAAAGGTACTCCATATAAACCGGGCCGTATTTTCTCGACATACATCGCTATCAGCATGTATAGTATAGTGTCTAGCACAAGCATAAGAACCACATGACCCGGTTGAAACTGGTCGTGGTAAGATATTGGAGTGAAGAACTCGTCCCATTGCAAACCTGCATAGAAAGTTATTGGATAGGTAGGTAAGTAGTGAAATAAAAAACTCTATTAATTATGGGAAGGTAGACTGATTTCATTTTCAAAGTTAGAAAATAATGTAAATTATGAAAAAACAAAATATTTTTTGCTTATGCAAGCAAAGCAAGTTAAGTGGGTACCACCACCTAAACATTATCTCACGGGTCACGTTCTTTGGGAAAGTGCCCTAAGATGCACGACCTTGGGGTCGATCTTAGATGAACATGTAAATTTAAACATTTTTTATTTATACTGCAAGACGAATAACAAATCTACATAAAGGCACTGCTCCAGACTTGACTAGATTTTTCGTTATTTCGTAATTCGTTTTTGTCGACTTTTAGCCACGGACGCAAGTAAAATATTAGCTGGCAATAGCAGTTTTTACCTGCGATGTTGCTGAAGTGGGAACTGAATAAAAATAGCCTTTTGCTATTTCAATGAATACTTATATTTTTTTGCCTAATCTAGCCACAGCGTGCGAACACATTCATATTTTAATAAGATGTATAAATATTTACCTCTTCCATTGCCTTCGCACCAAACTAGCATTTGAAACGCAAAGGCGACAGCCGTATTGGATGCTAGGCTGAGCGCTAACTTGGTCGCCAAGTTGATTTGTCCGTATAATAATTGCGTAAAACAGTAGATGGCATAGGAAACAAACCAAATTAATCCCATGAATGATGTGGCAGAATTAGCTAAAACATAACGTAGAAGTAAATAATTTTACCAAAAATGTCTATCAGTTGGTAGCGTAGTTTTAGGTGACCCTGTTGATAAATAATATGAAGGTTATTCGACACGGTTTTTACTATAGAGTAAGTCTTAGGCACACACTTATTTTATTTGAGCGTTGAGTAAAAATGTGAAAAAATAAGTAGGTACATAACATATGTAGGTAAGTACCCAAAGTATTTGTCCCAGTATCGTTACCTGGTTCAACACTGATAAATACCATTTTAAAACTAATAAGTAGATTTGCAGATATCTAGCCTTCTGAGTCGTTTTGTCGGTCTAGGTTGTTTTTTACTGCAAAAAGTAGTGGTAAAGAAGTGCTCTCATGAAGGGCAGGATTGGCACCACCAATGATATTGAACCAGTTTGGGGCTAGATGATGTTGTGTAAAAATGTCCACAAATATTTACTTATTTATTTATATAATTATATATATTGTCTTGTATTGCAATAAAATCAGTTGAAAAACACTGACGATACTAAATGTCGTGCATACAACAAATCACTACACGTGCGTTGGTAAGAACAATCGGGAATTTATTTTCCCGTTTGTATCTAGTGAAATGAAAAAGGTAGGAACAATAGGGAATATTTTTTCCCAATTGTGCATAGTAGGGACAATCGGGAAAAAAATTCCCGATTGTTCCTAGTAGGAACGCTGGGGGTAGGAACAATCGGGAATAGACGCGTGGAACTGACGCCTAAATTAATCTTCCTTAGAACAGTTCCATCAGTGAAGTTATTCAGATAAATGCATTTTGACTTACCTCTTGAAAAGAAAACGCTAACCATAAATGAAAAGGCAAGCGAAGTTATTATGAAGAGAATCATAAAGAAGAAAAGTATACTCCAAGGAGTGAATGTAAGTATCGAAAACCACTCTCCATTCGAAGTTTTATTGATCGGAATCTGAAACATTGAAGATGGTTATGACATGTTCATTCCATTGTTCTCATAGTGGCTTTGTTTCGTTTGAGGCTAGGTGGAGTGATGTGAAATTTATTTATTTACTTATTAATTAATTTCGTCGATACCACAAAACGGTCAAAGTCATCCTCTTTGCATAATTTATTGATAAGACAAAGTGCCCTTGACGTGGGTTGTGCTAGACAAACATTTATTTACTACGTGTGTATGCTATAAATATTACTTTTTGTACATTATTTTATTATATTTATACATACGAAATTTGAAAATTTAAGTAGAAGTGTTATCACGACCGTATACTACCGCGTTTTGTGTTTTTTTTTCATCAAGGCATGGAAAAAGTATTCTACGAAATATGTGACGGTTTTTTTTTATGAATTAACATAATCAATTTTTTTTCAAAGTTAGGAGATCTTTGCGGCGATCGTAAGCGGAAATGCAGTTGCATTTTCAAATTACACACTTGTGTACTATAAAATTACACGCGATAGGTGGCTCCTTGAGAGATGAGTGAATAGGTACCTATCTTCAAAGTACCTAGGTAAGCGTATTCGATTATCGAGGTAAGATGAGGGCGAACGTACCTATAATTTGTAAATAAAACCATACCTTTAACAAAATAACCATGAGGACAGCAGATACAAGCAGAAAAGAAAACTGTTTTATAAACCATGCTACCCAATGTAACCACGACGGAAGTCCCATTATAGCCATTGTTTCCTGCAAGTTAAGAATATATTGTACACCACTTTATTACACGAACCGTAAAGTCACAATGTGATCTGAACTGATTAAAAAGATTATCAATTTTATTTATTAATCTTTTTAGTCTAGTTTATTTTGTTGTAAGTACCTATTTTTTTCTCTTTTCTAAAGAAAAAATAAATAAATAAAAAATGTCTCCATAGAGAAAAGAAGAAGATATAGCAAAATAAACTAGTTTTATTATGAATACAAGACTTTCAAATCTTAAATGAAATCTTTCAATACGAGTATTACCTTTAACTGTAACTCTTTCTCCTCTGTCACTACTCTGACTGTATTAACAAAGGTGTAGGCAAATCCTAGCATGATTATAAGAGCGACGAATCTCTCTAGAGCTATTAGCAATGGATCTTCCCTTGAGATCGGTTGCGGCAGCCTCTGCATGAGTACTCTCGTATCCACAGATTTTCCTGATTTCTGCACTATAATTGCTTGAGACAATCCATGCTGTATTGCCAAAAACATTTCGGCAGAATACCCTGTAATAAAGAAAGCTATTGTATTCGAAACAATAACTCATACTGTTTGTACTGTGTTGAAATCTAGATATAAAGCTATCCTTGTGAAGAATAAAAAATATGTATTCATTTATTGATCTATCACTCAATAATTTACCTATTTAGATAATTAGAACGGCTATGGTGCGCCCATTGGCGGCACGGCGGCGCGGCATGACAAGGTAATTTTAGGCGACGAATAAAAATATAACATAATGATATACCTTGCCATGCCATGCCGCCAATGGGCGCCGGGCCTTGAAGAACAAGGATAAAATAATTATATTTAGGTTTTTTAGGTACTTGATTGTAGTCATAAGTCATAGTCATAAAAATTTACTATGAAAAGTTATGTGAACTTCTGTTTACCTGGAGTTTTCCCACCATACATATCACCTGGATCCCTAGGACCAGCCTGTGGAAACAATGGGAATAGCAGGTTCGTTCTCCAGTTAGCTACCACGGGATGTACTGCCATACTCATCCTCATTATGGCAGGGAATCTCAGTGTGACCACTATATTGTCAGGCCAATCAGTAGCGTCTGCAGGAAATAAAACGTTAGGTACCTAACGTAGGTAGGTATACGTATACCTACCTACGTCATTTAATTTAGCTTTACTTAATTAGTATTAATTAATACATTTGTATGCACTTATTATGAAGGGAAGTAGGTACCAAGATATAGAAATAAAACTTTAAGAAATCCCCTGCAAGATCTACATAACCAACGGTGAAAACCCAATCGAGATGGAACCAGTCATTCAAGAGTATTCAGCGTACATAAATAGGTTTAACAGGTAGGCCTTTTGCTTTTAATAATTAGGTTAAAAAATACGTATGTATAAAAAGTTGTGTATGTAAAGATATGATTGTGATTGATTTTCACTTACTGGCCATGTTGTCATCAAACTGAATTCCAACAAGCACTTCGTCCATGGCATTGGGCTGCGTTAAGGCCTTCTCCAATTCAATGGCATTCTTAAAACCTCTTGGTTCTGGCACATCCCCAATTAGGTCAAAAAAGAAACCGAAATTATCATTTCCAATTTTTGACATAGCATTTTTTGTAACTCTTCTTGTAAGTGCATTTTCAGGTGAAAAGGCTAAAGTACCAGACTGTTTAGTGGAATCTCCTCCTCTGCAAAAAAGTACGCGAGTACGCGAAACTTAAGAGCTGCAAAATTTTAATCTTACAGGGACAGTCGACTGCGGAAGTTCATGTACATTTTGATGAATTTAAATCTTGAATTAACCCTGACAATCGAAATCAAAATAGGTAAATACTCGTAACATGATCAAAATTGTAGACAAAATTATTACTTTTTTAAAACGTTGCGCCGATGACCTTGTGAGTTATGGGTCGGAGAATGATAATGAGCCGGTATATACTTATATAGATATAGAATTAATCTAAACCAATTATAAGAATCTATGTCTTGCTGCCTGACTGACTGACATATAAACAACGCACAACATAACCTCAGCTCGTAGACTTTAAATTTTCAGGGTATGTTTGTCTTGGTGCGTAGAGGTGTACTAAGAAAGGAATTTCTGAAATTGAACTCATAACCGGGCACAGCGGGGGTCAAAGTTTGTGTGAAAATAACTTCACGCGGCCGAAGTCACGCGCATTCTGCTAGTAATTATATAAATAAAAATAAATCTTGTCAAGCATGGTGACTATGGCAAACTCACTCAAATATGGGGGACACCTGCCTACATATTTATGGGCCATAATGTCAGCAGTGAACTTATTAGGTTGTTGACGTGTGACGTCATGCTGTCATAGCATCACATACCTACCTACCTTTTTTACTAGCATTATCAAAAGCATCATAGAATAATAGGTATAGAAATTAGCTAATCCTACTACAACAAAGACATCAGTTTTACCTATATTTACAAAGTAACAATCTAATTCTAGATAGTGGAACAAAGACCTAATTATGTTGGTAGGTACTTGTATGTACCTACTTACAAATAATTCAATGAATAGGTAATAACTTTGGAACTAGATGTAAATTCATTCGTTGATTTCAAAAACCACTAATATTACCTAGTTAAAAAAAAACTACTTTGTACCTAATATTTAGGTCGAATATAACACGGAATCGGTATGTAAGAAAGGGGATAGATAAGGATAAATTGAAAAAAAACCTGGATGGATACTCACATGCTCATTGCACTTAGATTGAAGTATGTTGGTGAAAAATGTGAATATATCAGATCTGGTTGCGATTTCGAAACCACAAGGCATCTTGTTAGGATCAGTAGTAAGGAGAATAATACTGGTGATGCGATTTCGAATAATGTCTGCCACTTGTGCCTCCTTTGTAATAGAAAGTTCTTCCAAATCAACAGTTTAAGTTTACCAGAAGCAGACATAGTGAGGTTTAAAGCTAAAAAAAAAAATATTTATAAATACATGAAATTAAACTCTTCAAACAAATTATGTAAGTAATTAGAATTTAAATATAAAGTACATATATAAAATACTAACTACTTATGTCAAACAGAGCATCAATAAATAACACAAGACAAATTCTTAAAAACAAACACTTACCAGTGTCAAAAAAAAATGTTAGGTAATGTCTATGTCATTTAATTAGAAAACAAATTGATGTTTTATACGCTTTTATGGCACGAAGGCAACACAATCGATTTGGTCACTACACTACACATAATTAAGCATTGCATATAAACACAGTGTAACATTTCATGTAGATACTGCGTTACCAGTAACACCACAGATGACAGGTAAATACACTATTAATGTCGTTTAATACACTTGCACTGAGTTGCGCTCACACAATGAACCCAAATAACAGGTTTTTAGAACATCTGCTTTTGACATTAGGGAATAGCGTGCGTGCTTGATAAAAATAAAATTAGAATGAATGAGTGTGGGTTGCCAGCACAAGCATGTAATTTCCCGCGGCGTGTTATTTATGTATTTAAACTACGTACCTACATGACAAATATGAATAGGCCACACATATTTAGTAAATAGCGCAAACTATGACCAAAATCAAGTCTGAAAAGGCTAAGTCTAATAAGATTTGTTCTTACTATTATTCTGTAAAAAATATGAAAACCCTAGCAGCACGTAAGTTAACTGTTCATTTAGGCGTGGAAGCTTCGCCTAGGTTGACTTAGTTTAGATGATAAAGTGATGTTTGATTTTTACTGAATATCTTTTTGATCTTTGTGTAAAAAATATTCCATTGACAAAGAGTAGTATTCATTTCTCTCATTTTTTAAATTTGTTGGATTTTTGCTCATACATTGTTATTAAAAGAACGGATGCTGTGAATAATGGCATCCCTGATAAGGAACCTTTAATCACACACTTAAAGATAAGATAACAAAAATTAAAACTAGCATTTTGGGACAATTTCTATTATTCTATTCAAACTAATCCTGTCTTCCGGTGTGTAGTGTAGTAGTAGCTTAGTACCTAGAACTATTACCGTAGTAATATCCAATTCCGATTTTTATGAATTACCTACTTAAACTCTAAACAACGCAATATGGCCGTAGGTGTTTTAAGAGTTCGAGTTATTCCTAATTTACAATTTGTATAAAACAATTATGGGCGTAGTTTAAGAGTCTTCACTTCTAATTTATCAGACAATCAATATTCTTAATGCTTTCAAATTAAATGAACGAGCCATGTTACTGGATGTCACTGGTTTGATGAACATCGATTGTTTAGTCCTTGTAAAATAATCATGGCTAAATTAATACAAGTCATGTGTTCTCGTAAAAAGCTAGTAGTTAGGTATAGATCGTACCTGCGGTGCTACTTGTAGTAAGATGGTTAACTTATGATGGTTAGACATTCTTGTCTAACCAATACATTATTCAGGTTGGTGTTAATATATCATCGTAAAAAAGTTTTATAGTAAACGTTGTCTATTTTAATGCTAAGGAAATTCATTTTTGGTACCAATTTGTACACACGTATTTACAAGATCTGTATCTTGATAAATGCGTGTGTACAAACAACAAAACATTCGAGGAAATTCTATTTAAAAAACCACTGTGACAAAGACCTCATGAACTTGAAGAGTGTTTCGGCACATGAGACAGAGTAGCATCTTTACGTATAATGGGCGTACAGGACAGTTCATTTACGCCCATTAGACGTAAAGGTGTTAAACTATCACATCAGAGACAGACAGAGATAGCTGTTCAACATCAGGCGGGCAGTATGTTATTTCCATCACCTCTTCTCATAAACATAAATATAACCATGCAGTTATATTGTGTGGAATACAAAAGTCAACCTGTTCATTTATTGTTTAAATTTAAATAAAAAAGTATACGCTTGGTGTATATTTTTAGAATGTTTTAATTAAAACGAATATTATATTGAATCCACTTTATTTTAATAGTCATAATCACAATACAAACACCATTCTTATAAAATACGTACAAATATTCGCTTATTGAGTGAGTTCCTTTGCATAGATAAACATAGGATGTATAAGTTAAAATTAATTAATACATCTGAGCATCGCGTTGGTGTAGATATTACTATAATACTGTGAGAACTATTTAAAAACCCATTAAAAAAGGTGTTAATAATAAAACAATCGGCCTTGACTTCGAGACTCGCCAACTAATATCTGTAGATTATGATTATATAATTTAAGTTATAATTTATATAAAGTTTTGTTGGTATTTTGTTTAAGAAGTTTACCTAATATACGCAAATTATACATTAAATATGATCGTTACAAATTGTACTTTACCATATAACTAACAAAAGCACATTTAAAATTAAAAATTATACCTAATAAGTAATTCAAAATATCACAAAATTCAGAGCTTCACATCAAACAGGCAAAACGTATTCATTAGGTACTATTGAATTGGTAACCTTTTAAAACAACGAAAATCACACATCGGTAAATCATATCACATATTTTATAGGATGATAAATCTGACGTTTATCATAAAATATTAAGAAGACAAATATTCTAAAGTTCAAGGTCAAATGTTATTCTTATAAGCATACTGGCAAATGTAGCTTCGATAAGAACGCAATAGTAAGTTGGTTTTACAATTAATGATTTCAACTAGTTAAATTAATTATGATAGTGAAATAATAAAAAAAAATGTGCATATTTATTTTTATGTAATAAGTAAATCACATCACGCAAACCATATTGAATTATATACGATAATAAATATAAGTAATTTAAGTAAGTTTGACTACTCAGCAAATAATAAATAAATAAATATTCGTGGACATTGTAGGTACACAACATTACCTAGCCCCAAACTAAGCATAGCTTGTACTATAGGAACTAGATGACTGATAAAATATTTTATAAATACATACTTAGAATAACACCGAGACAGAGAACAAACATTAACGTTCATCACACAAATGTTTGTCCTCGGTGGGTCGAACCCAAAGTGAAATATAAAGTTATCAATGTTAATGTTATGCTAATTTCTCTAATACTATGTTAAACGAGCAGTTACTTAATTAAAATAAAAATATATGTCATGTTTAAAAAATAAACTTAGTTAAGTAGATGGAAATTCTGGCATAGATAAATTCTACATTAAGTTAAACTAACGACCTTTGCTAACTGTATAAAAAACTTGATTTAAGTGAAAAATTACTCTACTGTGTCGTGTGACTTAGTGTTTGACTTGACATAAATAAAATGATAAAGGCGGCTAGGTGCTTACATATTAATTCGTTGCTGCACTTCTTTAAGTAATTTAATAATTTATAATAAATAGCAATATATTAGAAAAGCTATATTTTAGAAATAGAAGTAAATATTAAGCATACATTTTAAAAAAATAGTAACTTATAAGACTTTTAATTGGATAACAAAGGGGAATATTATAACGGAGAGAATTAATATTACTGAATAGTTGCGTCACTCTATGGCGAACGGTGACATAAATAACTACTCTTATTATAAAATCTTATGGTTGCTAGGCAAGAAAATGAGAAGGATTTGATGGTAGAATTTTCTCAGCAGTGGAACTTTCAAAAACAAATTTCCAAAAACGTCCGTCCGAATCGGCGAAACCTTAATAAAGAACTTAAATGTTTTTTGTTGTCAGAGGTTGTCTGAAAGAGATCGCTCATAGCGATAAGACCGCACATGTACACCGCTGTAGCTACTATAAATTTAGTTTTTAATTTGTTATGTCCTTGTGGTGTACAATAAAAAGTTTTCTATCTTCTATCTATCTATATTTGTAGACATTTCACACAACACTATCTAGCCCCAAATTAAGCACAGCTTGGTGCAAGAGATAGACCGACTAAAATTATCATATTAACTTTAGAAAAAAAAAAAAATAATCGTATTCTGTATCTTTTATATAATATCAATCGTAATTTAATGTTCTTTATTTCTGGGGTAAAACGGCACTAAGATTACACATTTTTCTTACAGTGTTTCACTGAACTTTCAGTCTTAGAATGAAAGCGCACAAAGGCGTTAGCAAAATGCTTGTACAATTAGCAACAACATTATTATAAAATCGTAAAATCACGGTCAAAAATGGTTTAAGTTATAACGTCAACAGATAAACTTAAATTACAGATTCCCCTTAAATTTTATAAAATACCTACCTTTCATATTGAGATTTCACTCATCGTAATAAATAATACAACAAACTTTCTAATATATTCTACTATAGTGGAGGTTGTTGAAATATAGACCATAGATTAATAAAAGCAATCACAGTACAAAATCAATGGCGCAATTTAAAGCCTTTAGAAATATAATAAAACCTTAGTAAGCCTACTATTAGACAACTATTAAGATCGACTTCTCCGGCCAATAATATAAATAACATTAGCATACATTCAAATCTACATAATGCAACGTATACTAAGTTATTAGTATAACGTAATTTGCTGAACTTTTTTCAAATTTATTTATCGTGTTAATAACACTATCTTACATAGATCGTGAGACTTTCGAGATATACTCGCAAAAATACTTTGCATATGAAAAAAATCTCATCTACGTTTTGAAAATTTGTGTTATATTTCACCTCATTATCGCCTCGACGACATGTTTGCGATATTTGAGAAACTATGACATACCAAGAACGTACGGATTCACAGTTACGATGACGGTCAAAGGTTAAATGATACATAATATTAAAATGCTGTAGTAATAACAGCGGTTAACCGTGTTAAGTACAAATATATGTATATGAGAATCATAATTGAGATTTATACATTAATTGTGACAAAAAGATGCAGTTACACCTTTCTTATTGTGTACCGAGTTGATACTACCTTTGCCGCAGCCGCCTCTCTAAAACGTTTGCGTAATTTCCTTCCAACTTCCACCAAAATTGCGCTTGCACAATCTCTGTTGCATCCTATTCTAGATTACGCCGATACCAGCTATCCAGATTTAACTGAAGACCAACTAAACAAGCTTGAGCGACTTCAAAATTTATCTATAAGGTTTATATTTGGCTTGAGGAAATATGATCATATTTCTGAGTACCGCGACAGACTAAAATGGTTACCTATCCGTCTTCGCCGGAATGCACATATCCTTTCTCTCCTTTATACCATTCTTTTCTTTCCTTCTACTCCACCTTACCTCAAGGAACGCTTCGAATTTCTTCACCTCTCTAATTCCCGGCCCCTTCGCTCCTCTGATACCCGTCAACTTAAAACTCCTGTCCACTCCTCGAATTTCTATGGTACTTCTTTTACGGTCCAGGCTATTAAGCTCTGGAACGCACTGCCTATCCCTATCCGCCATTCTGAGTCTCTCTCTATTTTAAAAAAAATGGTTTTCGAACACTACATTTTATCTTTTTCTTCTATATCATCGTAATCTGTTGTATCATTACTATTTTGTTATTTTTTTATTTTTTATTTCCTTTATTTATTAGGTAGGTATATATGATATAATATTAAGTATTTTATTATTATGTATTTTGTATTATTTTAGCTAGCATTTATTAGTTTATTACTTTTTATTAGGTATTTATTTTATTTTATTCTATTGTTATTATGTAGGTACGCCCCGTCCTTATCTTTGCAATACGTTTTTGTCCATCCAAAGGTTGTCTGGAAGAAATCGCTTTCAGCGATAAGACCGCCCATTGTACTTCTGGTTTCTTTGTTGTAATTGTTCTAATTGTTTAAGTGTTATAATGGTGTACAATAAAGCTATAATCTATCTATCTATCTATCTACTAGTAACTTACCTACATTCGGTTTTTTTTATTTTAGGTCCAAAAGTGATGATAAAACTGCCTTGGAAGTTTACAAAATTTCGCCATAGAACACAACAAGTAATTTATTCATGTTAAGACCTATTGACCCATTTAATACAATTTCGACATTTTTATTTTCTTAAATTTTGCCTCGGTTCACACTTAGTATAGGGTTTGAATATTTTATAATATAACAAAATTTTAAGACACTACAGGAGTGTTACACATATAAGCCATTTTATTTTCCCATCAATGAAATAACCATCTTCCCACTATTTCCCACTCTTTGTTCATCTTGCGGCCAGTAACCAGAACTAGTAATCAGCTTGTTAGAAAATATCTACCTACCAATCAACATTCTTCATTTGTACCAATAAAAATATATTACCAGTTATCAGCAGCTGCCGTCACTTATAAACTGAAAAGTAACTTACTTTTTTAGTTGTGAACATTTTTTATGTTACTAGTTACTCTTTGATTATCCTGCAGCCAGTAACCTAGTGATAAACTTGAGAAACTCATTAGAAAAGATCTAAACCAATCAATCAACTTTTGTCATCTTGGTATACCAAAAGATGACTAATAAAAATATGTTGCCAGTTATCAACTGCTGCTGTCAATTTTCAAGTGAAAAGTTGAAAATTAAAAGTACTTACTTTTTTAGTTATGAGTAAAATAACATGAAAATGCTCTATAATGGAGCATGTTTCTTCATTGGGCAATAAAATTATCTAGTCTATAAGTTAGTGAGTGAGCACCTTAGTCCTGCTTGGCATGTACCCTGGTGAACCTGAGGAAGACCTGCTCGAGCGTGGTCTGCGAGACGGCGTAGTCCTCGATGGGGAAGTTGGCACGCGCCGCCTCCATCGTGTAAAATACACGCCACCAAGTCAGCTCAGGGTCGTTTATGTAATACGTCATTATGCCTAGGTAGCTCTCACTGTAATGAAAGATTAATCAAATAAGCTCTCGAGGCTATTTCGCATATTAAAATACTTAGAAACGTCAACTTACGTGAGCTTAGCTCCCTTAAGATTCTCCATTATGTAAAGGTCGATATTTGTCAAATGTTCCTCTCTGTCTGGTCCAGATTTGCACTTTACAATAAGAGTGTAACCTGTTGAAGAAATAACAATTGTGAGGACTTCATCACGCTAAAATTGGCACGGCAATTAGAAATTGCCGTAGATGAAGGAATCTGAATTAATATTATAATACTATATTGTTAATACAGTTGTATATTGCTTGATTCATTTAGCAGTGAATAACTTGTTCTTCATTAATCTCTGTAATAGTGATTGAAATAATTGTTTTTCCATCGATGTCTAGTGATACTAGCCCATAGAGAAATACAATCGATTACTCGATCTTTAGTGATAATTACTAATAGAGAACTTATTTTTGGTTGATCTTTAGTAATAATTGCTAATAGAGAACTTGTTTTGGTTGATGTTTACTCATAGAAAACATGTTCTTCCTTGATCTTTAGTGATAGTTACCCATGGAGAACTTGTTCTTAAGATGCTGCAGCGGGCCGAGACAGCAGAGGCGGCCGCTCGCCATCACCGTGAGTCGCGAGCACAGCGCCTCGCACTCCTCCATGCTGTGTGACGTCAGCAGAACGCTGCGGCCCCCGCGGGCTCCCACCGCGCCGCTGATCGACGCCCACACAAGCCGCTTCGACGCCGGGTCCATACCCGTCGTTGGTTCATCAAGAAACACCAGAGAGGAATCCCCGAGCAGTGCCATAGCTGTGCTTATTTTTCGTTTCGTTCCACCGCTGCATTCTTGCACCTGTCAGTGTTATTTTACTATAAATCAATTGCTTTATTCTCAATTTCGTAACTAGCCGTCGCGGGTTCAAAATGTTATACATATAAGCCATCACTTTTCATATAATTTGAGAAAGTTTTAGTATTGAGGTGACGCTATTCAAGCCCGAATATGATTACACGAGCAATCTTTGGAATCCTAAGGGACACTCTGAAAGGAAAAAAGATAGAAAGAAAATAAATAGCATCACGACTTTAACCTCTAAGCATGGTAGATATCCCCTCCGATCTACCAAGTACCTACTCGAGATTCTTCGAGGATGTCGAAAGGGGGGTAGTCAGAGGCCTTTGGATCACTTCAAATTATTTTAAAGCTAGGTTACTTTAGGTGCCAGTTCCACGCGAAGCACAATACCTTTTTGTCGAAATGCTGCGTGAATCCCAACTCGTTGGCGAGTTGCATGGAGCTGGCGGCGCCGATCCGACTGGGAATACCTCGCAATAGACAAAATATGCGCAGCGTTTCACGTGCTGTTAGATTGTCGAAGAGTGCATCAAATTGTGGACAGTAACCTGTTGACGATATACTTTTTTTTTAAATATATACTTAGAATACAGTATAGGATCATAGAATACAATAGCTCAGGATATTAGGGCCGATATGTGTTGGTTAGAGATCCCTAAGTCTAGCCTTTTTAGTTTCATTAGTGAGATACCTGGTCCTGTATGGTTTACATAGCAATATCCGTTACTTTTCTTTATTAAACTGTTATTATTCATAGTGTTCCAATAGTTGACGTCAAGCTGAAAATGGATGATAGGCCAAATCACAACAGTTAAGTAAAATATAAAAAAAAATCGATGTATTTTCAAAATTATTAGTACGTACCTATTAAAAAGTAGTTTCGTTAAAATTCATCACAGCATGTAGATTCTACACCCTCATATTTATGCTCGTAATTGTTTTCAACGAGTGACTTGTATACAAAACTAATGCAAAGATGTGTTCAGATCATGTTCAGCTCACCAATATGTCTGTAGACATCTTGTACTCGTGTCTTGAGCGACAGGCCGTGCACGAAGGCATCGCCACTGCTGATGCGTGCATCTCCCGTCAGCATTCGGAACGTGCTCGTCTTGCCGGCGCCGTTGATGCCGAGTAGACCAAAGCATTCGCCGCGCTCCACACCTAAAATATCAGAATATTTCAAGTTAGTAGTGCCGTATTCTTGTCGGAACCCAAATTGGTGGTCTGGTATAATAGATCCTTCATGAGCATAAAATATGATTAAATAAATGCTCTTTGACGTGGACTGAGTGAAGGCCAATTTTGAGCGATATTTTAAGCATATTTAACAACGTTTTGTGGTAGGTCAATACCGTTCATAGCGATAAAGGCTGACATATCCAGCTGATGATTTTGATGTCCATGCCCATCTTTACTTCGCGATAAATCCACTGAACTGAATTGTGAAATAGAGAAAACTTCACTCACCGAACGTTAGACGGTTAACAGCGAGCAAGTCGCCATAAAACTTGGAAAGATCTCTGCACACAAGACTGCGTTGCCCTAGTTCTGCTCGCGTCATCCCCTTTATCCTCTCTCGTTCTTCACGAACGTCGCTGTCTTCGTCATCAAGCGGTGCCGGTATGTGACGCGAACTTGATGAATAAAACACCTGCAAATACGTTACACATTTTTGACAGCCGTCACAGCTATTGGTAGAAGCTCTACCTTCTGCGTTGTAGGTTGAACCCTGATTAAAGAATTTCCTATAGTTATGTCCACTTGCACAACGATTACTTAACGTGTTGAACGAGCCTAAATGCATTTAGGAAGCTAATTACGTTTAACATTTTGCACAGGGTAAATTAAGTAGCTATTACGTTAGCACTAAGCATCTTGGTAAACGTGATTAGCTAAATAAAATTAATCTCCGTGTAAACTTCGTAAGCACCAACCAGGATAGTTCTTATCTAGCTCGCTAGATGGCGCTCCAAGTGCTGCAACAGACTTATAATATTTTCTCGCGATGTTCTCCTTCACCGTTTAAGAGCACTGGCATGAATAAGAACATTAAACAATTACGTCATAGTTTAGATTTACCTTATTTAACAGCTCGTACTCCTTGATGAGTAGAATTATAAACGTCGTCACTCCGACAATGGACATCATAAACAGATATCTTCCTATTCCAGGTTCCTCCCATTTCAAAAACGGGTTGTCCTCGACTGAAGCAAATATATAGATTATGTTACAATACGTTAGAAGCGTGCCCTACGATGCACTATTCTGCGTAAATCAACATATGTCATACAGGTGTTAAGTCTCATGAAATTAATAATATACATTAGTTTCTTAATCATAATTCAAAAGTTATACAAAATGACACCTCTGAAATATTAGAATTCCAGAAACAGTTCTCAACTCCCAAGGAAGCTGGTGGGATAATTCATTGGTGGTGGGATCATTAATAATAAAGCTTACGAAATAATTAACTAAAAAGCTTCAACAAACACACGTGCACACTTTGCGTTACTGCTATAATATGGACAAAAACTATGAATAAAATACGTATGGTTGGTTTTACTTAGTATGGGCAGTTTTTCACATAATAATGGGTAACGTTAAAATATGAAAAATTATTCAGTATTATTAGTGTAATTGAAATAATTCGAAATCTATTATACAAAAACAAGCATACGACTTTAATCCCCTCCCGTTCAGTCTCAATTCCCTCAAATCTTTTAAAACCAAGTAGTGCCGTATCTATGCGCGGTTCCACTATCTTACAAGCGTTCGTTAGTATTAAGGTATTAATAAGAATCGTTGCTTGTCGGATAGGCCTTCACCTCCTTGTAATTTTACAGCGGCAACTTACACTGGTCAATGAGGTGAGAGTTTATCAGACAGGCGAAGACCCGTGACCAGTGTCCGTTAATAGAACCTACAAGTATTACGATACTTGTAGGTCCTATTAACGGACACTCGTAGGATATTCGAACCGGGGATAATGGGGGTAGAGTTATGTTCAAATATTATTATTATTATTATTACTTTTGGCACTCATTAAATGAATATTTGGACGTACCTCTGACTACCCCCATTAGACATACTTAAAGAATCTTAATTCGGTACTACTTGGTACTAAGAGATTTTAAGGAATATTCACCGTACCTTGGGGATTAAAGTCGTGAAGTTATAACGATTTATTTATTCTATGTTTAACTATACGTGCAAAACACAACGGTGATTTCTATAAAAACACTCACTGATAAGACTCACTTACTACAACACACGGTGAGGTTGAGTTGGTCGCAGATCGTGTGTCGAGTGCAGTTGTCTATGCTCAGCTGATTACAGAGTCCCTCGCAAGCCAGTAAAGAGAACGATGATACGCTCATATCCCTGGAGAAAAAGCATCATTCGTCATCATAACGTCCACTGTTGGACGTAAGCCTCAGAACCGTAATGTTGGGAATCAAAACATTGATGATCAGTTTTACAGTTTCAGCAGTATCTAAATAAAAGTTTATACTTCTTGGTTTGAACTTAAGTATAAAGAGTTAATTTTAGAACGTTCTTGATAAAGTTATATTTGTAAAAAAATACTTCAACGTTTTGATTCCCATCAGGGCTAACAGATTCAGTTATAAATGCAGGTGGAGGTTACCCATCTAAACGTTAAAATTTAAGCTAGGTTTTGTAAGACAAAAAAGTTTCTACACAAAATAACCTCGTTATGGATGCATCTTAACTGATGACGTCACTCATGATGGCCCATTCTGTACCTGAAAGGGTATATTTTGATACAAATACCAGCTTAAGTCAAGCAGATATTCACCTAAAACTTCTGCTAATGCAGTAGATAGGAAGCGGTGAGAATATCCAATCGAACAGGTGTGCATAGAACGGGCTTCCTACTTGTGGCAGACGTAATACTTCGGTTATAAGGAACGGCATGCAACCTGCGAAACAAACAAAATTGATTCTAAATGCCTTTATGGGGTTCCAAACTATAGAAATAGCTATAATGTGGTATGTAAACAAATATATAAATAAACATGTCAGCACTAGTCGATACATGAATATACATATTAGTACTATTTGATAATCTAATGTGTCAACTGTCCCCAACAAGTAAACTGTATCCTATTCAACTTCACGTCATGTTGCTGAATGTTGTAACAGCTTTCATAGACTTCATGAGAGCTATTACAACTTTGCGTGCCCAAAACATTATTTTTGCTTTACAAAACGCCTTCATTAACTACATTTGTAATGTAATGAGCTAGTATCTATATTTCAACTAACAGAAATGAGCTTCTACATGACATGATAGAGCATAAAAGTACCTCTACTACTCAAACCTTACCAGTAAATATATTGAAAAAGCACATTTTGGAGAACCCAGTGGCCGCAGCTTCGAAATAGAACGACGCTAAATAATGTATTGGTATGATTGCCAGTGAAAATACCATCAGTACTAAAAGTACTCTTCCTGAAAAATAAAAATATTGCAGTTACGTAGGTATTACTAAATAAAATGGAGAAAGGTAAAAATGGATCAAATAAAGCAGAACAATAAGTATAAAAAATTGATGACCACGATTGACCGTGTCACGTTAGAACTTTTATAAGATGAGCTATGGGTGGTGATTCGATTTATCTAAAACCAATTATATGTGTTTATCTGTACCATATAAATCCAAATGCTTACCTAATTCTTCAGGTGAGGATAATGAGTTTTCTTGAAAGCATGCCAAGGTTATCACGATGCAGAAGTAGACCAAAAGCAGCCATAGCCAGTCCCAAACGAAGGCTGTAATCCACATTACAGCTGGACGCACGCCTGATACGCGTTGCAGTAGCTTTGCACCGCTTATGCGCTCCTGGTAACAAATTTTATCATAAAGATTTTTCCCGCCTTTTGTGCTGCAGGTTGTGAGTTCGATCTCCACCGAGATCAAACATTTGTGTGATGAATTTAGATGTTTGTTGTGCCTGGCTGTTATTCTGTACACCACGTATGTATTTACATAAAATAGTAGACAAGTATTCTTCAGTTATCTGGTTCTAATAGTACAAGCTTTGCATAATTTGGGGCTAATTTTGTGTTAAACATCTGCAATATTTGTTTATTCCACTATTTTAAATTAGGAACCTCCTTCGAATACCAAATACCTACTGCTAGGATTTAGCCACTGTAAACTACAATAATTATAATAAGATAAGTATAAATTCGTTTACATACAGGTTAAGAAAGAAAAATGGCTTTATAGCAACTTACCTTGGTAACGAATAACACGATAAAAGCTGTGACAAACGCCATACAAAATCCAATGTTAAAAGCGAATTGAAAGCCCATGCTACTGCCAGTTGCCATAACTTTGACCTGCAAAAGAAAACTTATACAACAAACTGTAGTATTATTCAAGAAAATTAAACAACTATCGGCGCACACGTCGTCGGGCAAGAGTGGGTAATTGAATTAAATGGTGTAAGTATCCGTGAGGCGGTAAAGAGCGCTAAGGTCTCGTTTCCAAGTTTTGAAATTGAGACTCCTCTATTTAAATTTGCCACGCCATGCGCTATTTTACACTTATTTTTTTTATCTAATCTTGCCTGATCTGAAAGTCACGTTCTTTAGAGATGTATACTGCTCTGCGTCCATCAACCTGAGGAATACAGGTGTTTAGCCTTATGTGGCTGTAATTTCAACGGTAACCGTGTGGTTGCCGCAAAAATAAGCATGGTGGTAGTACTTCCCAGGACGAGCCCTTCACTAAAAGCTCTACTTACCAAGTTCTCAATGGAGTAGGGTAGGGGATGATTGAAGACTGTCAATGAACTACCGGGAGACAGAGCACGTAATATGGCGTTGTTCGCGAGTCCAAGGGAGATAGCTGAATCATGATATCCATAATTGCTGAACCACGCTGTTATGTTGTTTTGACCAAATGATGCTCCTACTAATGCTTCATATCGTATTCGTGGTAAATCGGCTTTACTCTGAAACAAAGTCCGATATAAGACTAAAAGTAGAGGAATACAACTGTGTTGTGGCTATACAATTATTAAGTACAAATGACTGACCGGTACAATTCACAGCTCAGTTGGTAACTCTGCGTTCTATATTTTAGGTTCTAAGTTTGATCTTCTTCGAGGATGAATATTTGTGTGATAAAAATATTTGTTTAACATGTTTACGTATTTATGATGTGTTAGTAAGTTTAAAAAAAAAGTATTTGAGTATTCTGTCAGATAAAACAAAGTCCCTATAGCATGTATTATGCCTTGCAGGTCAAATCGCAGTTTATGAACGCGCCCTACGATGCACTGCTCTGTGCCCATCCACTTGAGGTATACAGGTATACAGGTGTTTAGTCTCATGTGCCTGTGACCTCATCGGCACCCACACCCTTCAAACCGGAACACAGTACTTCCCCAAGCGAGCCCTTCACTAAGAGCGCTTCTACTATTACATAAACTCTGGTTATTTTTGAATGAAAAATAAACTGTATAGCAACGCCTTAAAGTTTTAGTTTATTTTAAAACGTTTAGACACCAAACGATTTTGCAACACTTACCAGTTTCATATAGAACTTTCCCAAATCCATGGTCCCAATATCCGTAAGAGTCATTCCAGGGTATGTAGATGATTTAAAATAGCCTTTATATGCCATCATGCTCTTAGCTTCTAAACTACCATCAGTGAGGTTGGGACTTTGAGATAAAAGAGTTTGGGTATCCCTAAACCCACTTTCTAAGGATAACGCTAAGGGCGGAAGTTGTGACAAGAACTTCCAAGATCTCGATATTATCACAGATATAGTTATATTGATCACAGGGGTTACGAATTGTATAAATGCTGTTAGCTTATTTCTTAAAGTGTTGTATGCTAGTTTAAGGAACATGGCTCTTATGTGGTTCCTTAGTAGCTTCAGACCTCGAACTTTTTCTATGTGTTCTGGCTCAACTGTAATAAAACAATTTTAAACAATGAAATGAAATATCCCTTAATAATACAAAAACTGATCAAATAATGAGCCTGTTGAAATCTCTGACGCATACCAGAGTTGGGTGAGATCCCCTCTATAGGCACTACAGCCGTATCGTGATAAGGTCGACTATTATGATTGTTTTCTTTAGCAGATGTCGTACTCTCTGCATTATCTTCTACACCAGCCCTAAAAAATAATAAATAAATAGCGTTCGTATCACAAACATACAGTTTTATTATTAAAGAAACAAAAAAAAATAAGTATTTTATTACCTAGAGACTAAATACCTATTCTTATACATAATATGTGAATGCATGAGTGTCTCTTATTCAGTCGGTTATTGATAACAGATTGACTAAGTAACGCGTTGAGCGAGCGAGTGGTATGATGGTGATTCGCAGGACACTTCGTTAAAGCCTTAGCACAGAGAAAAAAAATCACTCCTTTTCAGTTTGTATTAATTTTCTATTCATTAGCCTTTAGACAATCACTGCGGGACATGGGCTTCCTCTATACGTCTCCAGGAAAAACTATTTTGAGATTTTCCATCCACAGTATTCCCACGATCCTAATGTCGAGGCTTCATCGGGTGGGAAGGCGTTCTTCGTCTTCTAGTTCATGGTCACCATTCGAGAACCTTTGTTCCCCAGCGAGCGTTTGTTCATTTCGTATGAGATATAAATACGATACGCAAAAATAAACTTACGTTGAAATAACGAGAAATAATAAAAACTTACTTCATAAATACTTCCTCAAGGCTTGTTACAGAAAGGCCATAGCTGGCGACATGTAAACTTTCTTTCTGTTCTTCAAACTTTTTCAACATTTCCGGAAATTTACTAACATTATCATTCGGTAAAATGTACGTAAGTTCAGACCCTGGAATAAAAGCGAGATAATTTTTAATAACGTTTTCATTACAGATACACCCAAAGATTTTTTTAACTATACCACGTAAATGAATCTTTGCCCTGACTGACATATAGATAACGCGCAGCATAAACCATTGGTAGCCTTTAAATTTTCAGGACATATTCGTCTTGGTGCGTATAGGTTGACTAAGAAATGAATTCCCAAAATTCAGCCCCCAAACGGGTACAGCGGGGGGTTGGAGTTTGTATGAAAATAACTTCACGCGGACGAAGTCGCGCACGTTTTGCTAGTCTACTAATATTTAATCAATACAGAGTGTACCGTAACTACCTTACCACCACACATGTCAAGACTAGACCGTTTGGGATTGACTAACACCGTAACATCATAGCTTTTAATGCCAGTATCATAAGGCTTGCTGATGGCACAAGTAGATGGGTTTATTAGCAATACTAACGAACTTATGTAAGGTATTAGAACCGGATATTAGACGTAGATTGTTAGACGTTAAAATACGCGTGTATTTACCAAAGAAACATCAAATAGCAAAACTGTCACGTAGACATTTAATAATACAGAAGCTTCAGCAGCTAGTCATCCAAAAACATTCGTAGCTGTTAATTTTCTTACCTATATTACTATTTTCTTTTAAATCAGGTATGTAAGTTTTAAAGAACCTAGTGACATCCTCGACGTTACAGCTATCTTTCTTGACTATAGTCATTTTGTATCCCATTCCGTAGTGTTTCTTGAGGAAGTATGGAGTGCCTACGCATTGCAGTTTTCCGCCAGACATGATGGCGACGCGGTCGCCGAGAATATCCGCTTCGTCCATGAAATGTGTCGTCAGTATCATTGTTCGACCTAAAAAAGTAAAACGTGAACTATGTACAATGTCTATCAAATGCTGATAGAATACAAATACAAAGATAAAATTAATTAATTTAACCAGACAAGAAAAATACAACATAAGTAGGTAGTGTTATTAATCTACAACTACTAAGTAGTAGGGATCTTTGAGAAAGGCTCGTCCCGATAAGTATACTACCACCACTACTGGCCATTTTGTCGCTAAGCAGTGTTGCTGTTTGAAGGGTGTGGGTGCCGGTGAAATTATAGGGGCATGAGGCTTCTCTCTGTATGTCTCAGGTCGATGGATGCAGGGCAGTATATCGTAGGGCATGTTTTCAACGTGCGTCTATGCGTAACTTGCGAGTTGCGAGGTAATGCCTTGTCACAGGTGATGGTTATAATTTAACATTAGGTGGGTCATCTTCCTGTTTCATAAGCAACAGTTTGGTTTAATTAGAATGACCTTATATTACTCAGCCGTCAATCATAATTGCTCTATTTCGGGCTTGGACAATAACTGTTGTCCAGCCAATTGTGCTATTAAAGTTTACAAGATTCGTGTTTGCTATCACAAAATTCATATGCTGAAAACGTTTCTACTACTAGCCTAGCCTCATGTAGCTTGATACCTGACGCAGCGGATAAATACTTTTTGGCTTTACAGAAATAAACAATTAACAATACACCAAGTACTCCGAAGTATTACAAATTCATGACTAAATATTATGATGACGCAATGTTCTTTGTACTGTACATCATTCGTCGAGAGAAAATGACAACCGCACATATTTCAAAGTTCAATATGTATTTTACTCAGCATTTACATTATTGAATGCTGACTATTATATTATCATGACAAATAACATTTTTGTAAGATCAGGCTTAATATTTTAAATGTTTTAATCATAGTCTAAGGATTTCTAAGTTTAAAATATAAATAGATTTTGACATCCATTTACGCAGCGCCTGTTAGATCCAAACGAAATAAAGCGTATACAATGGGAACCAGATAAGTTATTTTTCAAATCATTTCTAACTAAATAAATGCTTAGTTTATCTTTACACCTCATAAACAAAATAGTTCCCTCAGAATGAGCTTAAAACTATACTAAATCTACTTAGTGTTACCTTTCTTTTCCTTCTGCAGTAAGTCCCAGAGTGCTCGCCTTGCAGCGGGATCGAGTCCTGACGTGGGTTCATCCAGTAGCACAACACGAGATGAACCACACATCGCCGCACCGACTGATAACCGACGCTTCTGCCCGCCGGATAAATTCGCTGATAAAACATCTCTCTGTAACCCATAAAAAAACATTTATTAACTATGATTATTCTTCCAAATTAGCAAACATATGGCTTATCGATTGGTAAAAGGTCCTTACCCTAACATAAGAACGCTTAACTTACCATATGTTTCAAACTTAACGCGTGTGCCTACCAGAAACATAAATTTATTAAGCCGTTAAATTATTAAACCTGCTAAATAACGCAACGGTCAGTTGCGTTAATTAGCAGGCTTAATAGACAGTAGTTATATTGCCTGAGCTTGGAATCGGCGGCATTTATCTAGATTTGATTAGGCTCATGTCTCAGAGTGAACCTTGTGCCTTTTTTGAACAAATGCCTTTAGACGTTCTCTTTGTCATCAGACCTGTGACGTATCACTGCATCCTTTCTATAAGCGTATATTTGCACGCGCCCTTGAGACCCTTGAGGCCCTTGAGACTTACAATGTCAGGTCAAGTTCCAACTTTCACAGCGTAAACCTGTCACCCAAATAGATGAGAGATTATCGACAGACTATGATATCTTGGTACTTACTAAATAGGTATATTTTTGCTCATTTGAGGCTACCTATAAGCGGGGTAGTCAAAGACACATATTTTAAAGCTATAATTTTCTTTGTAAATAAATGTTTTATTAGTGTTCTAATAAAAAAGACACATTAAGTTTAGCACATGCCACATAATTGCAGTAGTTTTTTAGGTGTTCATTGTAGTAAAAGTTATACCTTTTCCTCAAGCTCCAATAGTTTTACAAAATGGTTTACTTCGTCCACGATTTTTTTCTGCGGCACTCCTTTTAACCTCGAGTAGAATATAATGTGTTCAGCGACTGTTAGATCTGGAAATAGGACATTGTGTTGTGGACATATCCCCAAGGACTTCCGGGCAAGTTCTGTTTCCGTTACTATGCTGTAGCCGTTTATGGTGGCTGTTCCTGATGATGGTGGTACCATTCCTGAAAAAAAAACATGTAAAGCTATATAAATAAACTGGAATATTCTAAATTATACATCGAGCCGTGGTGGGTAAGCCGGGAGGTTAGAATACGACCGGTCCATTGGATGGATGCCGTAAGTGACGAGTAAGAGAACGCACCAGAAGATACGAAATAAAAAAAGTAAACGAAACTCAAAAAGACACGCAGTAACTACGAGAATTGAACCAGTAACCTATTCCGTCATAGTCGGACAATAACTCGTCAGTACACAAAGGTCGTCAAATATAATTACTTAGCGGTGATTAGTGATAGTAACTGAAGTAGGTACTCGAAATATCGATCGTCTATAATAATTATGAGAAAAGCTTCTTTGTATACGTGACTCACATATCAAACTTACTAACCGCTGTCAATTGCTCAACGAAGAATTGGGTCATCTACAAATATTTTAGTTTAAACCTTACACATGCTTGCGAGACGTTTTAACCTTAATTTCAAAATGAGCAATTCTCTAATTCTTCCACGTTTGAAGTAATACCAAAATTGCTAAAATCTAAACCTATCGATTCCCAAAATGGTCCAATTTCCAAATATAGGATATAGGGGGTCGAAAATGGCCTGAACTGCTTCGAGAAAAGGATGATACTGCCGTGGCGTTTTTTTGCTCGACTTGGCGGGGCCGTGTCCCCAGATAAACAAGATAGTCAAACTCAATTCCTTTTTGGTGTGATAGCTATCCATTAGTGACTCATACTATAATTTTAGATTAATATAAATATATCAAATGTTCCGATAAATTAATTAATTGCCAATTACGTCTGAATCAGTTAAACAGTTTGACAGATGTTATTCTTTGCTATCGACTGGATGTCGATTCATGTGTAGGCAATGCGTATAATATTGAAATGAAAACTAGCTTCGAGCCGTGGGCTTCGCTCGCGTGTTACCCAGATGACACCAAACTTCCAAACAACTAAACTTTCGTATTTATAATATTAGCAGAATGAATACAAAACGAGCAGTGCTGCTTGAAAATGTAAATACGAGTAAAATTAAAAGAGAACTTACCCGTCAACATAGATATCGTAGTAGTTTTCCCCGCGCCGTTGTGACCTAATAATACGGTAATCTCATTTTCATACATTCTAAGGTTTAATCCGTCTACCGCCTTTTTTCGCCCCTTATATACTTTGGTCAGATTCTGAAATCAATGAAACGAAACACACGCTGAATTACGCTCCGACAAAAGTTCAATTACAGCAAATTGACTGTTATAGTACCAAACTTGTTAACAGATGTTGAATACCTTTCAATTGACTTGGAATCTCAATGGTTATATGAAACTAGCTCTTCGATAGCTAGCGCAGTTGATACATTAGTTTAGGTCAGGCGTAAGTAAGTGCATTTTAAAACATTGTGGTGTATGGACAGTAAAATAATTTGTAAATCTTAGAATAAAGCGATTGGTTTATAATACCTACGGGTCTACAAAAATATGTCTGAATGCAACTTCAGGAAAGATATAAGTACCTAGTTTTTTTAAGTTTATGGAAAAACTAATGCAAAATAAGTTTAGTATCATCATAGTCCGTAAAAAAGTTATGAAATAAAACAAGCATTCCGTGATTTACATGTTAGCGTTTTTCAAGTTTAGGAATATTTATTTCTCAAAAAAAATACAATATTCACTTATATGAGAAAACAAATTCACCATGGTAGGTATGTACCTACCTAACACAAACATTATTGGGCTAATCGTCTAACAGTTACAAATCACGTAACTAAAGTTAACAAGATATTTTCCCCCTGCTTTTTTTTCCTACTGTAGGGTACGTAATAAATTTACTACTTAATTTATTTATAGTTTTTATTTCACTTAGGTATGGATATATTGTTTTTTTTTTAAGTAAGCTGTGAAAACATAACGAAAAAACACTCTCTCGCATTCTTATAAACTGGTATGGATACTTTTATAGGCGTGCTTTATAGCTAGATTAGTTTGGAATGTTCATAGACCTGATCAATACTTTAAGGACACCTTGACCGCATACATAACCGACGGCGACTGGTTCGCCGTATTTAATGTAATTGAGTTTAATTTTATAGATGTGTTACTAGTATGAAGCGCTCTTAGCATAGGACTATATTATAGTCATTTTCAAACCGATCGAGTAATGTTCTAAACGATCACATTTGGATGGGTGAACCCTAGTGACATTTAAATCTGAGCGCTTCCGTGTTTCGGAAAGCACGTAGCCTGGCTGTAGAAGCTTTTAACCCATAGCTGAGGCCTTGGGGCGACCTTAAAACTCCCCGTCACCAGAGTTGGCTAGTAACTCATACGAACTTAAGCACACAATATTTAGTGAAGAAAAAAATATGTAAATATGCGTATCAAAGTCAAATTATTTTATAAAAGGACATAGTGAGGTTTGGGTTTTGCTTAAAATACTGGTCATAGAAATTGAAAATTTGGAGTGTGTTCGTTTTAGTACTTACATAGATAGATTAAGCAGAAAATGGATTTTAAAAGTCTGCATCAAATCCAAACACTTAATTTTTAACCTACAAAGACTTAATTCTAAAGGGGGTTTTCAATTGAGGTCAAACTTATTTCATAGTTTTAAGTTTCTCTGATATAGTGTGCGGGAAAACCAAGTGCACGTGGAAGAATTCGCTTGTAACCGCTTAGTAATAAATAATCGTCGGAAAGAAGGTAAATCGTTATTTTGTATAAAGACTGAGCAAGTACTTTTGTATTATAAAGACAACCGTCACAGCTCAGTTGATAGTAACTCTGTCTTCTGCGCTTTACGTTGTGGGTTCGATTCCCACCAAGAGCAAACATTTGTGAGATAAAAACACAGATAATCGTTGTATCTGTGTGTGGTATTGTATTCTATGTATGCATTTACAAAAAAAGTATTTAAGTATTCTATCAATTATCTGGTTCCCATAGTAGAAGCTTTGCTTAGTTTGAGGTTGGATAGCGCTGCCTCAAATGTATATCAGTATTTATTTATTGCATAAGCTGACGCAATTTGAGAGGTATAGAATACAGGCATACATGAACTATGAACCATGACGAATGACTTCAAATTACTCACTTGTATGTTGACGCCCATCGGTACGCCTTTCGGTTCCTCGTCATGAACTATCTTCAATAAAGCATCGTTGTATTCTACATCTAAACCTTCCTTTTTGGTCATAGCTGAAAACGATTCATAAATTAATTCATGTGTCGTTATTTTGATCATTGGTTTGTTGCCGATGACAAGAATAAAACTTGCGAAAGAATATGAACTTAATTAAACTTAGGTATTGGCGTTCTATGTATTCACGGTATTGGCGACCGATGTGGCGCGGCGGGCGAGTGTCCGCCTGCGACACAGAAGGTTGCGGGTTCGATTCCCGCCTTGGGATAAATGTTTGTACGATCTGCAAATATTTATTCCGGGTGTTCTGGGTATTTTCTATGTATAATAAAAAGTATCTATATACGTAATGTATTGTATTAAGTATATCAGTCATCTAGTACCCATAACACAAGCTCTGCTTAGCTTGGGGCTAGATGATGCTGTGTGGATCGTCCAGCATTATTATTATTATTATTATTTATTATTATTGGGGTCAATGGCTGAATAATGTTTATTGTTTTGTCTTTTTCGATCCGATTTGAAACTTCCTGTAAATGCAAGAAAAAAACACAGTGTACACGTAACTAACTCAACGTTAAACTGAGTTTATTAATATCAGGGTAAGTATTTACCCAAAAGTGCGCTAGGAATCGTTGATCAATCAGTGATTTCTATCTTTTTGGCAAATATTAACTGTCACCCAAGTAGACGAGAGATTGTTTGACTACGATTCGTAGTGCTACTAACGGATTATTTTAAAGCATAGGAACCGAGCATATGCTTTTGTCATCTAAAGTTAAAAAGCCATCATTTGCCTGCCCTTATTTCACTTTATATGTGGCCAGCACAACAGGTTTTATGAAAATTTAATTTTAGGAAAATGGAGGGTCATTTTCCTCCATCATCCGTCATCACAATAGTCACTCCTTTCTTATCAATATTATCTTTTACACAATTCCTCCATCTTTTCTTTGGCCCATTTTTACTCTTATATCCATCCACATTAATATCTAACACTGTTTTCGTTAAATGACATTCTTCTCTTTGCATGACATGTCTATACCACTCTAACCTATTCCTTCTTATCTTTTCAACCACTGGCACCACTTTCAAAATACAGAAATATACAGTTCAAAAGTGGTAAACTAAAGAGACAGAAAGAGTTAAAGTCACCTCGGGCGGCCAATTATCACTACTAAGAAGAGAACTTTAAGAAAGAAAATGTAAATGGACATGTATCTAACAACTAAATATTCGTGACTTGTTTTTCTCAAATTAGATATTTTACACGTTATAAATATGGCTAACGTTTTATAACTGTGCTAACCATCATGTGCTTTATACATAGCTATAAAACATATTTATACAACTGAATATCTAATGTGTGTGTCATGTTAATTGATACATAGGTAGTAGAATTAAGTAAAACCAATTTAGAGGATCAAAGTCCTACCTTACTGACACCTATTCGACTTCCGCGCATCACCCGTTTTTTTGTGCACGATACTTTTTTAGGTATTAGCATGTATAGTAAAACATCAAAGTAAATAATGTATCGGACCAACTGTATTTTTTTGCTATTTTAAAAACCAAGACTGAGAATTGTTTTTTAAATTTTAAAATGATGAAGTAAATATGATTACTTACTTTGAAAATAATTATATTAAAATTTAATATACATTTAAAAGTATAGAATATATAAAAAAAGATGTAAAGATAAGCAATTGCTGACTGTATTACTTAGTTTTTAGATATAATAAACAGACGAAACAATACCAATTTTAAATATATTTACGTAGCGTGATTACGCATATTTTTTCCCTTACCTACCATCTGATTGACGCTGGTGTTATACAAAAACACGTATAAAATGTAGTAATTTATAATGTCAGAGAACGTGTGTAAGATTGATAATTTTATTGTTAATTTAAAAATATTAAAATTAGCAGATAGAATCAGATAAAATATAGTAAATTAAATCAATAAATTCTAATTATATTTAGATGATAGTGTGTTTTTCTTAGACCGCAACAACAGGGCTAAATTTAGATAAAACTTGTACAATTCGGCGAAATCGGGGTCAAAAGCTCGAAGTAACTCAAAGAATAAAAGAAAACCTACTTATGGTATCACAATACACATTAAGTATAATCTACATAGTTATATCTCATAAAAAAACGACAGTTTAACAAACTTTTCAAGCATTACCTGCAATCCTACTTCGGTTCGGCAACCAAAAGCTCTTTGTGAACGGAAAGTACCAAGGCAGAGGAACACCATACAGTCCTGGCCGTATCTTCTCTATGTACATTGCAATCAACATGTAGAGTATCGAATCTAGTATTAGCATTACAACCACATGGCCCGGTTGGAACTGATCGTGGTAAGATATCGGAGTGAAGAACTCGTCCCATTGCAAACCTAAACAATAAATAGTAATTTGTTAGTTTTTATAGTGTTTACCTGCACTTAAGGAAATTACAAAATATGGGTTCAAATCCCACTCGAGGGATCCAACAATCCCACTATCTTCATAATTCGTAAGTTTATAAAGTGGTCAACGCAATAAAAATACAAGACTTATTCATATTGACATATAGTAATAAGCAGGCCCTTGCATCTATTGTGGATGATTTATGCAGTGTCTGGGGCATCTTTGTTTACAATCATACCTCTATTCAAGGGACGCTGTAGTGCCAGAATTTTAAATGAAGTAAACTTGCCCAGCGCCTTTTACATCCTCACAGTTTAGTCAGCCTTATCCACATGAAAGAATGGTCGTCAATACGTGCGGAACTGACTAAGCCGCGGGTTTCCTTACGATAAGAGATGGCCATTTTAGCTAAAGGAGCGCTTAGTGGCCTATATGAATAAAACCAACAAGCTATATGTATGTAAATGATTGGGGTTTTTTTCTGTTTTTGTAAAATTCGAGTCCAAAACTATCGTATATGTAGATTCACGCAGCACCTAGCTCTGCCAGCGAGTCATATATTGAGTTTAAAACGTCAGTGACCGTGCCGAGGTCGAGGTCGGATATGTTTTAAAGTCTATATTCAGTTGATTCATCATACAAATAAAGTTCAAATTCAACGGAGAGCACAAGCATGGCCCGGCTCGGTGTAGCGTGAATCCACTTTAATTTGTAATCATTCACCCATCTATTCTATACTCTATAATTGGCATAGAACAGTGTATTCCATACCAATTTTAAGAACATTTGTCCTGACTGACATAATATAGGCAACGCACAGCCTAAGCCGCAGGTCGCAGATATTTGAAATTTTCAAGGTAGACGTACCTATAATGGTGCGTAGAGGTGTACTAGAAATGAATTTCGAAACGCGGTTTGAAGTTTGTATAGAAATAACTTCACGCGGACGAAGTCGAAGTTTTTGTTACGGAATATACCTAACGTGACCATAGGTAGGTACGTCCCGTTTTGAACGGGACCGTCCCGTTTTTGGGTAATCAGTCCCGTTGTCCCCAAACAAAGCTCCGGGACGCGGAATTGTTTATTAGGCATATTTAAAAAAAGTACCCTTTTCTTTGATGAAAAAATTGTGGACATCTGAAAAAACCCAGTTACAGACTTCAGTTCTGAAGGCGATGTTAATAACTAAGGTGAATATAAAAAAAACGTCTCAAGAATATTATTCTTATTTAAAAGCATCACCTGGTGTACTTACATAATTTTAATTTGTAATAATAACAATAAATTTGTAAAAATATCTACTTAATAGCTAACTTTTTCTAAAATAAAGAACATAAAAAAATATTATTGATAACCTGCTAATTGACGTAGGTGAATAAACCGATGTCCCGTTTTGAGTAGAAAAAAATAAATGGTCACGTTAAATATACCTAGGTACTATTGATTTTCCGCTTTGGTTTAATGAATAAATCTGTTGTAAATCATTGTTAGGCCACGTTGATACGGGTTAATCTCAGAAATGTAAACAATTATAAGTCAATTACAGTCGAACTGATATAATAGATTCTACAGGTATATTAGGATATATAGATTCTACAGGTATATTAGGATATTAAATATCCTAACAGGATATTAATCTATCTATCTATTTATTATTTTGTATATAGGTATATAAAAAGCAAGAAAAAATAATACCTCTAGAAGTCCCTTCACACATAATGATCATCTGAAATGCATATCCCATAGCCGTATTCGAAATAAGGCTGAGCAACAGTTTAGTGGTCAAACTGATATCCTCATACAGTACTTGTGTGAGCATAAAAACGGAGTAAGTCGAGAACCACGCCAACCCCATGAAAGAAGCCGCTGTATTGGCTGTAAAGAAACAAAAATAGACTCGTATACAAAAATCTTGCAAACATGCGTTGCGTGTAGAAGCCCCGTGTCACTTCAGAAAAAATGCTCGAAGGTCGTCGCGGCGCGCATCATAACTTTTCTGTCAACGGAAAAATTAAAAGCCGCGCTGAATGGCTTTTCTCCGTTATACCAACATCAGAAACGAATGATCGATCCGAATGAAAGACACAAAACAGATAAGCTTTTTTGAGTAGTAGGTTTACTATGACGTACACATTCTGCAATTTCAATTGTTGTTTTTGAAGTGAAACTTTCGCGCAGGTATGCGAGTTACTATTGCTTTTTCTGTGCCTGTAGTTCAATCTTTATCTTGCAAGGTCAACTGACGTAATAACCGACTCGTCAGCCGGCGAAGAATTACATAACTACTAACAAATTTATTAGGCTAAGATCAACGTACTCTATTAAAGCATACGTAAAGTTTTAATTTGGAAACTATGTAGCAAAAACATTGGTGCGTGTCGTAGGCAAGACACACTATAATACCTTATCCTATGTAACCTATACTAAGAGTGAGCTTTAGCTTGGTATTTTCAACTTTTAGGGTCTGATAAAACTCATTTAGTTTAAAAGATTAATACAATTTAAGCAATATAGGTAACAGAAGGACGGAAAGCGTTTGCTCTGCGATGTGACACTAAACGCTCTTTTGCGACTTAATTACAAACTACCTATTAGGTACTCTAGCAACTAGGTTACTAAAAACGCGAGAGCTTTGAAGTCGATGCAAATATTTTTTATAGCAATAATTACCTCTTGAGAAAAAAACGCTGATCATAAACGAGAAAGAGAGCGATGCTATAATAAACAGGACCATGAAGAACAGTATAACTGACCAAGGCGTAAACGTCAGTACTGAATACCCATCTCCAGCCGTTGTCCTATTGAACGGTATCTGAAATAAATTATAATGTAATACGGCTCACTCACCTGGGCCATTTGGGCAACAAACGATAAAGTAAAATAGGTAGACCGAAACAGTTTAGTTTTTGAGGTTTTTAATCCTGTAAATAAGTTGTGCAGTACAAGCGCGCATGATAATTAGCAGCCTTTGTAGATGATTTAGGAGGAATACAGTAGGTATAACACCCAGACAGAGAACCAAAATCTATGTTCATCACACACAAATGTTTGTTCTAGGTATGTGAGGATCGAACCCACAAACTACATCACAGAAGGCAGAGCTATTACTAACTATACGTCCAGTCAAAAGTAAATGATGAAAGATCATCTGATCTTTACTCCCTACTTTTAATCTCTACTTGTGTTACTTATACCATGACAAAGGGTAGATTAGTGTGGGGACATGATTATCTTTTGTTACTGCTGTGTTTTTTTGTTTGTCGTGCATGTCTGAAAGATAATTCACACACACGTAGAGGTGTCATCGTTATATGTATTTAGTTTTTATCTTACCTTGAACAGTAGTACCATAAGTGCAACTGATATCAGAAGAAAAGAGAACTGTTTAATGAACCAGGCTAGCCAGTGTAACCACGAGGGAAGACCCATTATTGTCATTGTTTCCTGCAAAAGATTCAACATTACTAATGTATTTCAATATTCAAGCTACATTAATTCTTATGTATAGAGAAACCTACCTTAAGTTGAAGCTCCTTTTCGGATGTAACTACTCGTACTGTATTCACGAAAGTGTAAGCAAAACACAGCATGATTATCATTGAAATGAATCGCTCTAGGGCTATCAATAGTTGATCGTCCCTGTACGCTATCTGAGGTAATCTCTGAAGGTATACTTTTGTGTCGACTGGCTTCCCGGATTTGTGCTTTATTATTCCTTGTGAAACTGCATGCTGAACTGCTAAGAACATTTCTGGCGAGTAGCCTGCAAGTACGAAGGAGGATGAGTTTTCTGTATACATTGATCGCGTGGATCATGAATAGTTTTTAGGGAAGTAAGCAGGCCTTCGATTATAGATGATTTATAAAGCGTCAGGGTCAACATTTTATTCATGTTCCTGTCGCTTCTTTAGTCCCTGGGCCAGGATTAATGATGGAAAAGATGAGTAGGTACAGTGGTATAGTATAGTTCTTCCCTGAACGAATTCTTTCACAAAGAGCTCTACCTCAGGTACTGTAATAGGTATGGTCAATATGTGGTTTTCTCACAACTGTTTCTTTCGCTGTTTGAGACCACTATTCGATTTTTGATTGATTAAAAACATACACGGTAAACGACCGGATTCTAACCCGCGACGTTAAGATGGGAAGGCGGGGTTCTTATCACTATACTACCATCTTATCTAGCTAGAACATCTAGAACTCCGAAAATTATAGACACTTAATCCCCAGCAGATATCTCCACAGATCTCTTAGTACATTCTTTGAGGAATTATAAATACGAGTATAGGACAATATATAGTAATGTACGCATGTAAGTAAACGTAGAAGTGACCGTGACACATATTTACTACACAGGCTATATTTACTTTGAAATCGTTCTCTTTGATGTTACTGAGTCACATCCAAAATTGGGTATGTTAGGAAGGTAAGGAAGGACCTATACAATATATATATATAAATTGACAACCTTTATAGGGCAACGAATGAGGAAGGTGACGACGACGACGACGACGCGACGATGATGGTTTGAAACATGCAGGTTGCGATACATTATAATTATGTAAACATTTGTTCCAGAACTGTGGTGATTGCAGGAATATACATAACATAGAAGGCAGGAGTTTGTGCATGGGAAAGGTAAGTGTTGGATATAAAGCCAAAAGGCGTCAAGGTTTTTCTTTTTCATGTCTGTTTTGCCAAGTCATGTTGTTTTTTGCCAAACCATCGTAGGTATATGTACAAAAACGTCATTAATGTAAGGTCAATTGTAGTTTCAATATAATAATACTTCCTGGTAATGTTAGATCATCATCACTAACAAAAACTAAACGGACACCGCGGGCGGGAAAAATTTTGGATACCAGAAGGGCTAGGCAAGTTTATCCACTTCAGGGAGATCTTCGCTATCGCCTAAATTAATCCTAAATTACTATAGGTATATACCTACAATACATATTCGTTGGCAAATTCAACACGTCACGTGGTCTATTGGCAAAGAATAAGGAATAGTATGTATATAGTAATTTAAAGAGATATCGAATTACTTTGGCTAGAGGCGGAGAATCGTTGGATGGGCGATGATTACTACTAGATACTGTTGGTATTTACGTCAGGGAGATTCCGTGCTTCGGAAGGTACTTTAAGCTGTCGGTCCCGGCCCCGGATGCCCTACGGCGGCTTAAAGTCTCGTCAAAAGACCACTAATAGCTGACACAAGTTTACATAGTAGGCAGCTTTTACGGTAAGTTTATATTTGCAACATAGAGCGTTTCAGACACGCACCGTGGCAGATAGAATAATATTCTTTCATACTGTATTATATGAACGTGAACGTACTTATTTATATCTATCGTCGTAACGTAGCCGCGGACACACCGCACCGGTGTGACGGCACCGTGATCGGCCTTCATTCGTAGCAACGGTATCTACGTGTCTGAAACGTTCGGAGCCGGCATAAACAAACCTTCAGGGTGTAAATGTAGGCGTAGGTGGATGATAGGTATATAATAGATTTGGGTGGGTTATTAACTGGTGGTAGGTAGACTAGATAGGTAGTTACTATTAACGCTTTATATTCGAACACTATATTAAATCAAGTTTGTAGCAATATAGTAGGTTTATAGAGGAATACATTAAATAGACAGGACCTCAAGAATATACCTAGATCGTAAAACTGACAAACGCGCATTGGGAATAAAAGTTCTTAGTAGTAGTAAATGGCGATCACAAATCGGAAGACGCCCTTTACCCGATGGAATGACGACATTGATCACGGGAAGTTTATGGAAGGAAAAAATAAATAGTTTCACGACTTAATCCGAAGCCACGGTAGAAGTCTCCTCTAATTATTTTAGTAGTATGTGAAGGGGTAGTCGGAGGTACGTCCAAATATTTAATTTAGTACCTACCCAAGTTTACATTAGTTAGTATTCTACACGTGACAGGTTGCAAGCCCATCGCCTCTGTTAAAATACTAACTGATTTCGTCACGATGTTTTCCTTCACTAAGGGTGAAGAGTTCACTGGTATTACGCACATAAATATTTGGATTAGATAGCGGCGTCACTTCCATTAGACCACTAATGCTCTCTTAGTAGTGGACGGAGGGCTCAAAATCTTTCTTCCTGGAAATATGAAGCAGTTGACTTAACAGGGTGATGATAATGGAAAATTATGAAGACTAACCATTACGTTGTTTTGGAGTCACAGATACCCAACCAATATAGAAACCAGTACAATTATAATATTAAGTGGATTGAATTATTATTATTATTACTAACCATAGTGATAATTTATTATTATCATTGATCTTAACATCATAGTAAAACCTGATTAATTAACATCTGTTTGTTATCAACATATCCTAATGCTGTATATATTTTATTTTAATATAGCATTCTTTTATTATAAAATTCTTGCACAATACTGTGCAACTTTTGTGTAAAAAAATTACCACAAATATTTTTATTTTAACCATAATGAATGCCCCTCTATATGAATGCTGGCTTATGTAGGGAAATAGGGTACCTGGTGTTTTTCCTCCATACATATCGTCAGGATCTCTGGGTCCTGGTCTAGGAAAGATTGGAAATAACAAGTTAGTTCTCCAGCTAGCCCTCAGTGGATGCTCCACCATTGGTGTTCTCATCACTGCAGGGAACCTCAGGCTTACTTTGATATCATTTGGCCATTCTGTAGCATCTTAAATAGAAATATACAATGTATACTTTTTGTAAAGAAAGTATAAATAAAATTGGCAATATAACAAAGATGATTAATTGGGAAACTTACTTGCCATAATATCATCATATTGAATACCAACAAGAATCTGATTCATAGCATTTGGTTGAGTTAATGCTAGCTCCATTTCTTTTGCATTCTTGTATCCTTTAGGTTGTGGTAGAACACTTGTGTCAAACAAAAAGAATAAGAAACTAAAATTATCTTCAGCCACAATAGCCATGGCATCTCTAGTGACATTCCTTGTAAGTGCATTTTCTGGTGAGAATGCTAAGGTTCCAGTTTTGGCTGAAGTGAGATTCCCCCTAGAATACAACTAAAACTTAGTATACAATCTATAGATAATATTACCCTAGTTTTGTAGTGGGTAGCAACCAAGGGGTAATACTTTTATAATCATAATTAATCCATTCATCATTTATTAAAATACCTAATAGTGGTTAAAATTAAATAATATTTATAGGCGCTGCAGTTTTACTTACAAATTTCTTCCGCTCATATTGAAATAAGTTGGCATAAAGGGTGGATAAGAGATATCGGGCTTCGCTTTTGGATCTACCAGACATCTTGTGAGTATAAGGAATAGAGAAAATATCACAGGAGATGCTATTTCAAATGTAGTTTGCCATTTGTGCCTTCTTTGCAAAAGAAAATTCTTCCAAATAAGAAGTTTTAGTTTATCAAATGCAGTCATGTTGATTTTTAAATTACTCTGTAAGAAAACCATGTAGGTGAATAGAAGAAAATAATATGGTTGTGATGGTAGGTATTATTAAAATATTATAATTTGATGTTGGATACCTATTATTATAAAAATACAATTATACGATCACAAATTTGTGCTCTATGTCGTTTAGATAATAAGTAGTAGAATTATTTCATTAATTTTTTATTTACAACACAAAATAATCGATTTCGAGAACCGCCCTTTCTGTCAAGTTGAAGTTGTTTTCTTTCTTTTAGCCAGGTACCACTTATTCTCCATGCTTACCTGAATGAATCACATTATTTATTCCAACTGAAATATTACAACGCACTGAATGAATTCATTTTGTCGAAAAAAGATTTAAAAATTCAGCATGGAGGAAAGACGTCCTTCCCTTTGAAAACTACGGAACGGAAGCGAAGCAAACGAAAACGAACGAGAACCAACGAAACGAAAATCACAGTGGAAGGAAGCAGAAACAAAATAAAATTACGAGACATTGACATATCTGACAGTGACATACTCATTTTAAACATTTACGACCGATGTGGCGCGGCGGGCGAATGTCCGCCTGCGACGCAGAGGTTGCGGGTTCGATTCCCGCCTTGGGATAAATGTTTGTACGATCTGCAAATATTTATTCCGGGTGTTCTGGGTATTTTCTATGTATAATAAAAAATATCTATGTATGTAATATAATATTGTATTAGTCATCTAGTACCCATAACACAAGCTCTGCTTAGCTTGGGGATAGATGATGCTGTGTGGATCGTCCGGCATTATTTATTTATTTATTTAGGGTCGCGTGATTTCTGTCACGAAGATTATATTTGTCAAGTTTTCTTTGGGTTTGGAAGTGCGGCATAAGAGGCAAACATTGCGTTGTTTGCTGTGGAAATTTCTATTCGAAGTCTCTTTTGCCGTTGTAGGTGGTATCTAGATCAACGTGACAGAACTGATTAATTGACGTGTATGTCATATAATGACACATTTCGTTTGACATTTTATTAGCAAGAATAATCAAAATGGCGCTATGTCACTCATTGATTGTCTCCGACTTCAACAATGTTTTTATACATTTTCTAAGATTTATTTGCTAAAATTTTATTTTATTTGTATGTGATTTACAGTAAACATGTCTGTGAATAATTTATCTACAGTTTTAAAATCTTGTTCGGAGAGTGAATTAATCAATGAAGTATCGGAAACTGTTTCACAAAAGCAGGTGGAAGGATCACGATTAAAGCGTACTTTTACATTACCCCGCAATCCATTTGGTACGGCTAAACCGAGTTCTAGTAAAAATAAGTGTAACGACGATAGCAAACCTACGAGTGCCAGTAGCGTGATCGGGGAAACACCAAAAGATGAAAACGTAATTGAGAGGAAGTTGTTTAGAAGGCCATCATGGAAAAGGTTTCTGAACAAAATAGCCCAACACATGAGCACTGTGCATGTGTCTGGTGTAAGTAAATTTACATAAACTACATAAAAAGTTTAGAACTATTGAGCTAGTACTGGAATTAATCTGTTTAAAACTTACAGGTAAAATCAGCACCCGCAATCATGAGTGGAGAGAGAGTTCCATGCAGTGGTGACCCTCCATGGCCACCTGGTACTACACCTGCTGCAACTGGGATAAAAAACCATGGCAATACCTGCTATATGAATGCAGTTCTACAATGCCTATCTCATACTGATGTTATTGCAGAGTATTTTGTTCTAGACCATTACAGGGTAAGTATTTTTAAAAATGCATAGCCTGATGCTGGCATGGAATGGATCTATTTGTCAACTATAAATAAATGTATAATACTCATAGTTTTTAACAAAATAATCCTAATGACCTTTTACTGTAGTCAATTTAGGTACCTACATAGTTATATAATTTACTGTCTGTGTATTATATCACATTTGAACTAAATCCAAAGTCTGTAAGTGTGGAGAGCCTATAATAAATAAATACCATTATGTACTTTTACTGTACTAATACAGTCACTAATACTGTCTTATGAATGTTGCAATAATTTCCAGGTTGATCTGCAAAAAAGGAATAAAATAAACTCGAAAAAGTATGGCACTCGAGGAGAAGTAACAGAGCAACTGGCAGCTTTACTAAAAGCTCTATGGGCATGTGGGTACACACCTGATATGAGTACTACTTTCAAGGTGAGTTTTATATATCTGATTGCATGTAAGCTATAGCCTTTCTCTCAGTACATACCATTTAGTTGTGTTTTATAGTAAAATTAAGGTTGTTTATTTTTTATTTTATATCTCTGTTTATTTCTATTGTCTATTTTATAATTAACTTGAAATGTAAATAATTTTTTTCTATTTTGTATTTAAAATCTTATCATTCATAAGCAAAAAGGGCCCACCAGACCAGGGGGCTAGAACGTGGGGTTGCTGCCTTAACACCAACAGTCTAGTGAGCTCTTCAGCTAAAAGCTAGAAAAGAATAAACATCTTACTAAAAAAACTTAATTTCCAGGGTGTCGTTGAGAGGCATGGAACACAGTACCGAGGCAACAGTCAGCATGATGCGCAAGAATTTTTATTTTGGTTACTAGATAAAGTTCATGAAGATTTAAATACAGCTACTAAGAAAAAGTACAAAATAATAAAGGTAATTACTGTGACTTTAGATGTATAAATAGAAAGAAAAAAAGAAATAGCTTCAGGACTTTAATCTTCAGGCACGATATATATCCTCAGATCTCTTAGTACCTACTTGATATTCTTTGTGGATATTTAAGGGATGTACCACCAATTATATTACAAACTCACATTTTATAGTAGTTAGTTTTCATTATTTAAATAGTATGATGCAAAAGGTATAATTTTCTGTGGTTAAATGAATTGAGGGCTTTAATTGCTAAGCTCATGTATCATTTCTTTGTTCAAGAACACATGCGGAAAGTCAGATGAAGTTGTGGCTGCTGAAACTTTAGCAAACCATGCAAGGAGAAACAGTTCGTTTGTTCAAGCTGTTTTCCAAGCCCAATACAGGTAACACTTAGTTTAACCATGGCCAAATACTAGTTCATTGCTATTATTAAACTAATTGCTATAGATGGCAAGAAATAATAGTTGTTATGTTTTATCAGATTATATAGCACCTAATGATAAATCGAATTACCAAAAAATGCATTAAATTAAAAGTTCCAATTAAAAAAAAGGATATTTTAATATTGCACCAGATGTTAGAATTAAATACAATATTGCTTTATCATTTTTAGGTCAGCACTGACATGTGCAAAGTGTGATCGCACATCTTGTACCTTTGACCCATTCCACTGTGTGAGTGTGCAATTGCCTTCAAGACCAGCTACTATCCAGCCGTCTCCACTGCCTGTCAATGTAAGTGAAGCGCTTGTTATACAAAGCACTAACTGATTTATTATGACAAACTTACATATAATTAGCATGCAAT
Source organism: Electrophaes corylata (assembly GCA_947095575.1). Lineage (NCBI taxonomy): Eukaryota > Metazoa > Arthropoda > Insecta > Lepidoptera > Geometridae > Electrophaes > Electrophaes corylata. The sequence continues at coordinate 5,865,802 of OX352711.1, read as the reverse complement.
CTGGCGCGTCTTACCTTGATTTACAGAGGCCATGTCGTATAATTTGGCGAACGTTTGACTAAGATCTCACTTGTCACATGTCAACAGTGTAACGCCACTTAACACGCCTACCCTATGTAAATGCCTATTCACTCATCATTTATACATTCATTTATTTATTCATCTATATCATTTGGACATTCTACATTCGGAAAAATTACCTAGTAAGTTAACATCATTTTCGAAAACTTAAGTATACTAATGTGATACTCAAGGTTTACAATAACAATAATTATTTAAATTACACATGGTCATGTTTCTTATTAAATGTGTGGATTGTGTGTTTCTGAAACTCTCTTCGCATTGTAGGTGGTGTATGTGAACCAGCAGCCCAGACAAGTTCGAATCGGAGTAGAGCTAACTCAGCCGAATGCGACAATGGACGATTTGCGAACCAGTTTGCACAGCGACACTGGGATAGACCGCGATCACATTATATTGGCTGAAATCAATGAAATGGGTATGCTCAACACTGTGCTGTTAGAAATACGAAATTCAGACTTATGGTCACTCTCTTTTCCTCACCTAGGATTTTAGCCGATTCTAAAATAATGTATTACAAAACCTATAAAAAATGATACATATTTTGATGTAGCTTGATGTCTACTCAGTTTCCGTTTTTTCAGTTTAGTTTTGGAATACAGTACATAGTAGTCTTAGTTGTTTTTTTTAACACCTCTTTTTGTTAAATAATACAGGTATGTATCGATTACAGGCTGGTGTATCGCCCGTGCGAGTTGGGAAATGGCGGGAATAGATTTCGGCGCGTTATATTGCGTCGAAGCTCCGCCCCTGCTTCAAACCCCAACGACACCTTATCTGTTGATATTGTGGGTGAATCTTCTTGAAGGAGAACGGTTTGGTGAGTTGTTATTCATGCTCGAAATACCAATTGAAGTTGCACTCCAAAAAGTTAAAGTGTGTCGAATGTTCGTTTCGTTTATATGACGAAACCACTGAATCAAATTTGTCAGAGAGATAGCTTGCATTTAGATGACGGCTGAGCCTTCAAAAACTACATGAAGTTATAATTTAAGATATATCGAACTCTTGGTAAAGCTTTATTTTGAAGGATTTTAGATTGAATTTGGCACATATCATTTAGATGTAAGGCAACAACGTGGGAACGGTTTTGAACTGATCCGAAATACTCTTGTGTTGTTTACTTATATGAAGAGATAAACACTGGTTAGTCATTGGAAGAAGATTAAGAGGAACGTTTATGCAGGAAGAGATAGCATTGAATCATGGTCATTGTCCGTTCGGATAAACACACTGTGTGCAGATAAGAAACATATTTTGTAAAATGTGGCTATGAATCATTCAAAGTCAACACGAGATTTTATTTATTAAAATCACAGTTATTACTTTTTTATGACGTCAAATGTCTTGTACCCTTAAACTAAGCACGACTTTTACTTTGGGAACCAGATACCTGATAGAATACTATCTGTTTTGTTTTGGTAAATATGTACATATGAACTGGGCTAGCATGTCAGTTTTTTCATTTCATTCAGACTTTAAAACCGATGCTGATACATTTTAAATTGACACCAACATAAAGCTATCATTTCTGTATCCCCGGGTCCAAATTAGGCTAACTGTTTTTATTAATTCTTTCATTCACGATTCTACTATGACACTCTTCATTCCATTGTGTCACTCATTTTGCATTTGGCAGCGTATTTTATTAGGCAGTTATTTTGGTCTTTCTTTCTGACTTGGCCTATTGTCAGTGTGTAAAGATAAAAGTATATTATTTAACTTATTTAACATTTTTTCCTGTGCACTTTTGTGAAAATAACTCAGACTTAAGAGATAGTTATAGCACAAGGTGGATCCTCAAATAAAGTTCAAAACTCTGATTAAGAGTGAATCAGAAGTATTAAAACTATACAAACCAAATATTTATCTGCTTTTATCAAAGCCAAAGTAAAAAGGCTTTTATTCTATGGAATTAAACTGAACCACTTATCAGGTACCTACCTACCAACTTATTATCTAGGTAAATACTCTATTCTTGCATTGATATAATATAATTTAATAATGAGTAACCTTGATGAAATCTGTTGTGACATTGATGCAGTTGGAGCACCATTTTCTTATAATTGTTTGCCAGGCGATTGTCTCAAATACTTAAAAACAGACAAAAAAACAATAAACGTACTACATGTCAACATATGCAGCATTAACCGACACTTCTCTGAACTGCTAGCTCTTTTGACTTCAATCAGACTGGAATGTGATATCATTGTCCTTACTGAATGTTGGCTGAGCAAAGTCGCCCATTTACCTATGATTAGGGGTTATCTATCATACCGAACATGTAACCTATTAAATCAAAATGATGGTGTGGTTATGTATGTTAGGGATGATATTAAATGCACTGTAAATGAACCTGATCTCAGGGACGGTAGCTGTCTTGTTTGTCGCATCGGTCATCTTACTGCTTTGGTGGCTATTTATAGGTCACCATCGTTTAGAAACATCGATAATTTCATAGCAAGTCTTAATAAGATACTCCAATCTCTCTCAGGGTTTATGAACATTATTGTAACAGGTGATCTGAATGTGGATATAAGAGAAGATAGCGTTGATCGGCATAAAAATGAACTTTTAGACTTAACTTCATTTCATGGACTTCTACCAACACATATTCTCCCTACCCGACTAGACAAGTGTATAGACCACTTCTTCTTAAAAAGCTCGCGCGAATCTGTCACACTTATACTGCAAACTTCTATCACAGATCACCGCCCTATTCTACTCGGTCTAAACAAATCATTAAACAGAGATCGTATTCAATCCACCTACAACAGAGTAAATTATGTAAATATCGTGAAGCAAATTAATGCTACTGATTTTACACATATTATGGCCCTTTCAAATGCCGATGAAGCAACAGTGCTTTTTATCACTCAGATTATGGCAATCATTGGTAAAAATACAAAGACTGTGACTGTTTCCAGACAAAACAAAGCGCTTAAGCCTTGGATCACCTCTGGCTTACTTCGATGCATTCGCAACCGTGATAAATTGCACCAGAAATTCCGCAAGTTTCCTATAGATCCCATACTTAAGATAACATATACCAGATACCGAAATTACTTAAATAATTTAATAAAAAGACTTAAACGAGAGTTTGAACAAAATGAATTTTTTGATGCAAGAAATAATCCAAAACAAACCTGGAATGTTATAAAAACCATCACGCATATGCAAAAACCTAAATCCTCACCTAAAGAACTGCTGAATATAGCACAGGATCCACAAACTTCAGTCAATGATATTAACGAGTTTTTCTCAAGCGTTGGTCGAACACTTGCTAGTAAAATAAGTAATAATATGAGCTCTCAGGCTCATTCCCTACTAGAACAAACTACAAAAGACTCTTTTGCAATATATCTGACAAATGAACATGAAATAAACAATATTATTCTAAACTTACGCAGTGGCTGTGCAGTAGGCTGGGATGGCATATCAACTGACATGCTCAAACATACCCGGCATGCCTTAGTTCCTGTGATCACCCACCTATGCAATATAGCCATATCAACTGGTACTTTCCCTGACTATTTTAAGAAAGCAGTAGTACATCCTATTTACAAATCGGGGGACAGAGACAGCGTTAATAATTATCGCCCTATATCAATCTTGCCTTCCTTGTCCAAAATACTAGAAAAACTATTGAATAAAAGACTCACCAGCTTCCTTGAATCAAATAAAATAATATCGAACAACCAATTTGGTTTTCGAAAAGGCAAATCGACTGAAGACGCTGTAGAGAGTTTGGTAAATGAAGTAGCAAGGGCTTTGGATGCCAAAGAGAAATGCTTAGCGTTGTTTCTGGATCTTTCAAAGGCCTTTGACACTGTCTCTGTCCCGCTGCTGCTAAATAGGATGGAGCGAATTGGAGTAAGAGGATTAGCACTGGACATCTTCTCCAGCTACTTAAAGAATCGCAAGCAAGTAGTCAAGCTTTGTGGACTTACTAGTAGTGAGGCTGCAATTGAATACGGAGTCCCACAAGGCAGTATTTTAGGCCCCACTCTCTTTCAAATTTACCTAAACGACCTATGCAACTTTTCGATCACAAATTGTCATATAACTTGCTATGCCGATGACACGGCCTTACTTGTCACTGGGAAAGATTGGGATGAAACAAAGCACTTTGCTGAGTATGCCATCACTACAGTAATGTCCTGGTTGGACGAAAGCCTTCTAACATTAAATGTCGATAAGACCAAATATATAGCCTTCTCACTTACTGCTTCTACACAACCACCCATATCATTTAACATCAAGGGTCACAAATGTTACAACCCGTCAGATAATTGCACCTGCCAGATAATCACTAGAGCCAACGATCTAAAATACCTTGGAGTCCACATTGACCAATTACTATCCTGGCATACTCACATTGATAAATTAACATCACGACTTAGAAAATTGATTTACGTCTTCAAGAATCTCAGAGTATCTGCAAACATAAATACCTTAAAACTCGTCTACTCTGCACTTGGTGAATCGATTGTACGATACTGCATCCCAGTCTGGGGTGGAGCTCTTAAGACAAAGATGCTGCAGTTGGAGAGAGCACAACGGGCTGTACTTAAGGTTATGCTCAGGAAACCTTACCGATACTCCACAACTTCACTATACAACGACGCCAAAGTCCTCACAGTGAGGCAAATGTTTGTTTTCCAAACAATAATGAGAAAGCACTCCTCTTTAACTTATGACATAAACCTTTGCAACAAGAAACGTAGGTCTGGCCGAGTCTGCAAAATACTTATACACAGAACTAAATTATACAGTCGATGCTATCCTATAATATCACCACAATTATATAATCGCATAAATAAACAATTAAATATATATCATCTAAATAAATACAAAACTAAAAAAGAACTCGTAAAGTGGTTGCTAAATCTAAATTACAAAAGTACCGAAGAGCTCTTAACTTTTGATCATTAATACTATTGTTCCTTCCTAACCTGTACCGTAAAGAAATCTAAACGCTAGTAATATGTTGCATAGATATATAATAATAATAATAGTAAGTATTAAACAACTTCTTTCAGCTACGTACCTACACCTACTCATCCTATCACCTATTCAGCACATACATATACACTCGCTCGTCCCACACACAAAGACTTAAATAATAATAGACTATAGACTATTAAAAATAATGTTAGACTTAATAAAACTTATTTCTTAGTATTAGTAAACCCATATTTATGTATCTGCGTAGCTTTTGAATTTTTATGATAATGTATATACTTTGTACTTAAATAAGAGATGAAACATGTAACCTAGAGAAACCAAAACACCAACCGTAACTCATAAGAACCCGTGTAAGCAGGACTCTTCCATATGGTGACGGTGAATGAGCGTTATGGATGGAACTAACTTCTGAGGCACAGTTTAACACTAGTTCAGGGGTTGGTGAACGTCCAGATCGCTCAACGCCGTTGCCGGGAGTGGCGATGCTATACAATGGGAATTTTTGTAACTAGTTTTAAGATTTAGGTTAGAAACGGTCGTCTGGAAGAAATCGCTGTGGGCGATAAGACCGCCGATTGTAGGGCTTTGTCCATAATTAATTACCTAAGTTAAGTGCACATTACATAAGTAAGCCCTCAATAAAGAAAGAAATTTTGACTTATAAGAGTCTTAATTTAGGTTAATCTAGGTGCCAGTGCTGATCGTAAAAGAAGTGCGACAAACTCATAATGGTGTTTTGCATTCCAGGGTCACCATACGCAATGCAAGTTCCCCGAGAGATATCATACGAGGACCTTCAGAAGTTGATGCTAAAGGAGATGTGTCAAGTAGTAGCCGAACGAGTGTTGGAAAATGCGCAAGGTACCCTACACGTATCTACCATTTTACTATGTACTCTTTTGCATCATCATTAGCCAGAAAAGTATTTGCTTGAAATAGGCCTCCCTTGTTTTCCAGGAAGAACGATTTTGTTCTTGATTTATCAACTTTTCAATGTTTGTCGATTCATCCTACGTTGGTACCCGTTTTTGGTTGCTCTTTGAGAACCCCAGAGAGTCCCAGTTCCCAGCAGTGGTCGGGTTTACATTTCGTTTATAAATTACCCATTGTCACTTCATCTTGCCAATTCTCATTGCGATATCGGTGACCTTCTTCTTCCACGGATGTCATCATTTTGAGAGTCTTTATTCTGAGAGTCCTCATTTTGCTTAAATTAATCACTGAAATGTATACATTTCATAAATTTTGGCATTTCAAACTATAGTTGTATGCTGCCTTAAGGCAATTCCGGCAATGCCGCTATTAATTGCGGAAATAGTTAGTAAATAAGATGACAACTGACTGACTTATAGACGAAGATCATGGTAAACCTAAACCCCTGGTCGTACAGACTCGAAATTTTCAAGGTAGGTTTGTGTTGGTGCGTAGAGTGAACTAAGAAAGGAATTCCTAAAATTCAACCCCTATAGGGGTACAGCGGGGATTGAAGTATGAACGAAAACAGCTTCACGCTGATGGATTCGCGGGAGTTTTCACTAGTATTTTATAATTAAACTAGCAAAACGCTCACAGTCATAGTCAGAACAAATATTTTTATAATTGGTATAGATTGTGAGACTATGACCCCTTAACTTGGCCTTTATGCGCCTTACACTCAAGATTCTTTAAGCCTAAGAGGGGTAGTCAGATGTACGTCCAAATATTACGTTTGGTACCTAGTTGATATTCCATATGTGACATGTTGCAAACCCATCACCGCTACTAGAATACTAATTTTTCAACAAAAAGTATGTTTTTATAAGGGCCGAACAGCTCAGGAATGTGGAGGTTAATAAATAAAATGAATTATAGGTGCAGACATATTTCGGGCGAGAATTGCCGAGTCACACCGACCACGGGATCCTGCGTACCTTCAGCCTGAGGTTAGTATAGTACCTACTCTTGTAAAAATGAAATTGAAAGAAAAAAAAACTTAAGTCCAATAAAAAAATCACTTAGCAAGGAGTTTTCTCAAAAATGAAAATGTTGTGCTCCATTGTGTTTCAGCTTCCTCATCCACTTTTCGCGCTGGATGTGGAACAGGCGTTGTGTGCTCACGACAAACACCCTCACTTGAGACTCGAATTGCTATGGGACCCCGCTCACAGAGACAGGTATCATTTATTTTGACATTTTATTTATCAGCCCCCTTATTGTTTATCTTCTGTTGCTAAAAAGCTCAAAGTTGCATGTGTCAAAGAAAATATGACATATTTGACACTTCCAACAGAAGTAGAAACAACGCTTACACAATCAGATCGTAAAGTTCCTACGACCGTATCACCACGTATTATTACAATTCCCAAATTGAATCGCAAATTGATGCGTTCGGTTTAGACAGATTGGATTGAATTCCACCGTGATACGGTGCATTTGTCATGGAATTTGTCTAAGCGGAATGATTCCGTTTATGATTCTCGATAAGACGTCATGGTACGACCACTGGGACACAATCTCTGAAATGTATGCCTATTAAAACATAGAGGGTAGGCAAGCAACTTTGCAACGGTGTATCCTCGGTTCAGTTAAAATGTTTTATCTCGTTTGTAGTATAATCCGCGAGGCGGGCGAGGCGTGTGAAGTGCACGTGTCGGCGGCCGGGTCTGCGCCGCCGCTCACATTACACGCTTGTTTAGCGCACTACACGCGCGCAGAGCATCTCGCACAGGAAGATGCCTGGAGGTAACCCTTCAGATTATTTATAAAGTGCCTTTTATGAAAACAAGGTCTTAGACTAAGCAGTTCACCCAACTGATATTTAAAGTGGTTTTTTTATTACTAACTTATCAATATTGGGTGGTTACTTCCAGGTTTGGCCTATAAGAGAAGGGATAACTTTAAAAAGGCTTCACACTTCAATTTGAAAAAAGCTCTAGGTTGTGCTTTGTGTGATTAATGTAGATTGTAGACGGTTGTTCTGTGACTGTATGCAATAAAACGTATTATATCCATTATCTGGTTTCCGTGTAAGTTTGGGGCCAGCGCTACGTGAAAATTCTACCAATATTTCTATATGTATTTATAAATGTCTGCTGTGTGTTTCTAAAGTTATAAAACTTTATGTAGGTACATTATTATTTTTCTTATTCACAGGTGTCCGCAGTGCCAGCGGCCTATGCCAGTAGTGAAGACCCTTGGGTTATGGTCACTACCGGATGTTTTAGTGATACATTTGAAGAGGTTTCGACAGTGAGTAGAACTTATTTTCGCTGTGTGATAAATCCTAGTATAAATGTAGAAATCTAAATAAAACTATTTTCAGGCAAGCAAAGGGCCGCTCTAGTACAAAGCTGACAACGATGGTTGAGTTTCCGCTTAATGACTTCGACATGACACCACACCTTGCAAAAAGGGACTCTCACAATGCTGATTCACCGGGACACTCCAAATCACCTCGACGAAGATCCTCCAAAACACCTACTAGCAGTCCTCATGAAAACGTTTATGACTTATATGCTATCTGCTACCATCATGGTGATGACTTAGAGACGGGACACTACACAGCAGCCTGCAAAAACCCATACGACGGTCACTGGTATAAATTCGACGATTCAAGAGTAACACCGGTCGACAAAGAAAACGCATACAGTGAACTGGTGAACAATACTGCCTATATGTTGTTCTACAAACGCAAAAAACCAAATGTCACGCATACGTACTCATCTGATGACCTCAACGGCCACTGGGCGTTGCGAATGCCTAAATACGTCAAAAAGACGAGCGAAACGCTAACCGAACTATCCGAGGTCAAGGAAGAGATCGTCACTGAGGCTAAGATCGAAGCAGTCATCGAGCCGGACTCGGAGTCTGAAATCACGGCTCAGACTCACAGCCCTTCACTATCCAGAAGCATCGCCAGTCTCCCAGACGACAATGCCGATCCGACGTCACCTGTTAGACAAACGGCGCCGCTAATACACAACACTGCTTCTATAATCCAATCTCCAACGCTCCAGAGGCCTCTGATAGTCGAAATCAATGGCAACAATACGAACGACGATAAAAGCGAAAACGAAAACGAATCGAGCGTGTCTGTCGAGCCCTATATTCATAAAGATGTGCACGTTAATCCGAAAATGACTCCTGTGGACACAAGACGGCCGCGATCTGTCGACTATCCGGCACGAGCTAACTCTCACATTACAACCAGGGATACCAATAGGAACTACGAAAGCTCCCCTCTTGTCGCCAGTATCAATGGAGTGGAATATCATCCAACAACCGAAGAATTGATGCTGTCTATGCTCCAAGAAACAAAGCTTATAGTACCTAGACATACGAATCATATTGCTGGGGAATCTCATCTGGCAGGTTAGTCACACCACTTACCATTCTGCAGTTATATTTTTGTAAGATAGCTAGAAAGTTACTAATATTTGCTGTCTTTTCCAGGGGATAAACCTGCATGGAAAACTCGAATATCAACATGAAGGGAGCTTACGTTTCCTTTGGAATGTTACCCTGTCCTTTAGAGCCCAAACATAGATCTGAGGTGAGGTGTTTATGTAGACAGATCATTTTATTGTTAGTACGCACGAAGTAGAAGCAGAGGCTTATTATTACATAGTTAAAACATCTATTTATTGATTGCGAGTTTCTAATTATATCATAACTCATTAATTATTCTGAAGTCTTTGAATAAATGGTAAGAGATTTGAATAATTATAAAATATGTTACCTTTATCAAATAGATACGGTTTACGAAAATTATAAGGCTGTCTGTAGCTCGAAATATGCACATATAAGTTAGCAGATAGTAATAACACCCGCCAATATTTTGTCTACCAAAGATTGGATGCATTAATAAATACTCAATAGTAATGGTTGAATTCAATATTTCTTACAGCTAAAACAACGATAAATAGTCACATTAGGTACCTAATCATTATCTGTGTATGATATATTTATGTAGATAGGAATATCTATACCGGTACTTATTATTTTCGCCTTTCCATATATCCATATTAAAAAGTATTTGTAGAAGAATTAAATTCCTTTAATGTATCTAATTAAGTACATAATAGATATACTTATGAATTTGTAGCATCTGTAAAATACAAAGTAACTAATATATTCATATATACTACGAATACATAGTTTATGTAATGGTAAAAAGATAGAGGGCGTAAATTATTAATTTCTTAGTAAGAACCATGTTTGTGCCTTGGCCCTAAGATGTGATTTAAAAATAACGTAAGTATAATACGTTATCCTCAGTACTTTGCTAGTTTTATATTATTCGTACACCAGTTTATTGTATATAGGTATGGGTACTTATTTATTTACGGGCCCATGTAACGGATTTAGTATTGGTATATTAAAGCCTATCAAGTTGTGGAATAAAGACGGCGCTGCCACCGCATCGGCGTTCTGTAGTCAAACTGACAATCAAAAACAGCTGACCTAACTTTAATTTTTATAGGGTAATAGTATTTATATGCATTTGATTACAATGATTAATATTTTTATTTTGGAGACAGTTTTTGTCCAACGCTCGTATCATGTTTTATACATACATACAGGTGTTTTGGCCTAGCTCATATGACCTTGCTTACAGACAGGAAACACATTCATTTCAACACAATTTTAATATGTTCTATTAAGTTTATTTTTTTTATTAGTGAAGGTCACTGTTATCTATCTCCTTAATCTGTGTACCAAACAGAGAATGTATGTTCAGCTTTATAATTTTTAGGACATCTTAAAGTACCTAATTAATTAAAAGTGATAAAATCCATTTATGTTTATCAGATTTGGCTGTTGTCATCATAAATCCAGTGTTACAAAAAGATTATGGTAACTTAATAAAAAATTTATAATTTGTGGGTATTCGTGAATTTATCTGACAATGATAACATTATAAATAAAAAGATTAAATTATTTCTTTACACTCGCACTTAGTTGTATCATTGTAGATGTGATGTGGTGCACATAAATGTGATTTTATTTCAATGAGAAAAAGTATTTTATTTTATAAAAGACGTTACGAGTTATAAATTGTGTTTAGTGTTTCTACCTTTAGGGCCTATCTGTGTAAATTAATTATTGCGGACGAGTAGACTGGAATATATTATATAAGTGAACCTTTGTGCATTCAATTTGTTAAGTGTAACAGGCCAAGAAGCCAATTAAATGATAAAATACATATCTCACGATTAATACACGAGAAACATAACATCCACAGACACTAAACAAACGTATATCTTCTTAACACAATGTTTTGTGCTTGCTGGAAATCGAACCCACAATTTACAGCGCAAAAAGCAAAGTAACTAAAATGGGAGGCCTGTCTTCAGAGTCCAGCTGTATTATTCATTGCTTGAGTATTTCCACATCGCGAACATAAAATAAAATAATGCCTCTAATGTAGTAACTATAATATGATTCGAGTATCCTAGACATACATACCTACTATAACAGCTCGTAAAGTTACGAAAAATCTAAATATAGACAAACTCGTAAAATGTAAAAAGTTTTGTAAACCAACCTACGCATTAAAATTATGCAAAATCGTCATCCGTAAACATTTCACGTAAACGGCGACAGTTTGAATGCACAGAATGTTTTCAACATCTCTTTGTTTTATTATAAAAAGTAGGTATACTCGTTATGTGATTCGAGAAAGTTTTAATTTCATTTATGTTGGTAGAAATTAAATTATTTAATAACATATAACGTGTGTTTACATACATAGCTTATGTATAATGCGTTGTACATATATATATTTTATAACGATTATTGGTGTTCGTTTTCTACATACCGTAGTATACGGTACGGTAGGGTCCAAGCCGTAAGTTTATTGCTGTTCTTCATAGCTTTAGAAGATTCAAAGTGGTCCTTGGGATTTTATTGAATAAACGCCCTTTGACTTTGATTTGTTTTTTCTTATAAATTATCTACTTAAGCAATTTTTTGCATAATAAAATATGAAATTACTTGAACATGACAGTGCAACTTACGAATGGTAATTTAACCAGCTGTAAATGTAGGTATACTGTAACAGCAGGGTTCCGCCGTGCGAAGCATTGGTTGATTAGGCCACTCTTTCCATACAATTTTGAACTTAAACCTGTTTTACCATGTCTTCTAAGCAATTTATGCAGAATCAGGACAGTTTTCCTTAATTAACAACTGGAACATTTCATGCTTGACCAAAGCATGAAATGTTCCAGTAGTTATTTAATTGAAGCCTGCACTGGCTATGGTTCAGATAATTGAGTAATTTAATATTTAGTCCATCCAAACCTGGTCAGAATTCAAATAATACCACAAAGTTAAAGAACAACGGGCATTTATTGAAATAAAATCACAAACGAAAATGTGAAACTAGGTACCAGCTATGCGACCTAGCCGTACAGAGGCTGTAGACAAAGTTCATTCAAATAACGATATCGCGAGTATAAAGTTAAGCTTGTGTGTTATTTGTGTATGCCAATTAAACGTACATTCTATTCAATTGACTAACTAACGCAATGACAAGTGGTCTATTGTCAACGAATTTATTGTAATAGACTATTTAATAGTGCGTTGACGAATGTAGAAATATAATAGATCGCAGCGAATGAACGCTGTCTAGCTAGACCCTCGGGCATATTTCTTGGCCGTTGCCTAATGCCGATGGTTTTTGGAACCACCCAGATTTATGTTAGCAAACAGTAGCCTTGTTCAACTTCCGCGTGGAGTTTTATGTCTATTCTCATACTTATTACATTTTATACGCAGGTTTTTACAATGTGTTTGCAACCATTATTTATCGTATAATATTTTTTCCATCTCGTTATATAAAGCTTAGTCTTGACAGTTCTGAGACTTAATTAGCAATTTAAATATTGGTTTAACGTTCTAATTTTTATGCAACAGCATGCAATGAGTTTCAGAAAACTTTCGTATACTTAATACTTTTGTAGGAACATTCTTGAAAAAAGGGAGATGGCTATATAGCTATGTATATGGTAGCGATTCAAATAGGACATGCATTTTACTATGTTTTCTTTTTTGATCCTGTGACTGATTAGTTTTCTGATTAGTTTGCGTCAATTTAAGCTACACGACATCTAGGAATTTAACAGAAATTATTCTTTGAAGATTGTCCCGCACTACCACATTTTTTGCGACGGAAAGGGTTTATTGTTACTAGAGTCAGTTTCAATCAGTCAACACTATAAACACTATTTAAGTTTACTTCATAAAATATAAGGTACCTACCTATCTAATATAAACCCGATTTATTATATTCGTTGTTTTAATTTAAAAATGTTTATTATATTTTCACTGTGTTATTTTAAAATATAAGTGTTATGTCCACATCTATATTGTTTTTATTGCGTTTTAACTATCTTTTTTTTCGTGCCCCGTTATAAACGAGATCTATAAATAAAATAAATTGAAGTAGTTTGAAATCTAATCAATCTAATAAGTATACCAGACTACCTTGAGTCGCACAAATTAACGTTATGTAAATGGTCTAATTACAGGTTTTGTTTAGTGTGATTGCCAATATATTTTCTTACTAGGTACTGATATATTTTTAAGTCACTTTCGATTCCAACAAGTTTATATCAGCTTTATTACAAAACTGATAAAGACTACTGGTAATCTGTGGTGATAGTGATTTCACCATGAGACGAAGTATTTAATATTGGGATAAGTTTTCAAATAGTTTTACAGGATACGTTGTTTGTTTCTAAAGCTTATCAATAAAGGTGATCCTATGGTAAGTAGCTTGATTTCCCATAATAGTGTCTCCATAGTTCGAGTCGAGTACTAGGAGGACATGTTTCAAAGGATCTGCGACTACTGAAATTGGTATCAGTCGCGGTCCGGCTGAGTGAATGTTCTTGAGGTAAGTCTCTTCGAAATCGATTCGTATGTCCCAGGAAATCACATCGGAACATTCGGCGTGGCGAAGGTAGACATGATGGAGGTCGGAGCCTAAGAGAACCACTTGTTTAGCATGCTCGCCGTATGCTGAAAGTTAATTAGATAAGCACTAGTTACGTAAGGTTTGAAGACATAATTAATCATGTATCGAGTAAGATTGATTTATAGCATTTTATTTTTGATACATTTGCCTACAGTGTATTATAAATTATACCTACTTATACAAGGTTATGCAATACTTATAAACAATAACCAGCGAAATATAAAGAGGGTGTAATTCTGGAGAGTTTCGACCGTTTATGGTAGGTTACCTAAGTAAGTCAATTATGTTCATTCGTACCTCTAATCGGAACATTAGTGTTCCGTCTTCTCAATAACGCTGTATCCATTTCCAACAGTCCAGGGTGGTCTAGCCGGACTAGTATCAGTACGTTGTGTGCCAGTCCTCGCTTGACCATCGCGATTTGCAGTCCCACAGATGGGCCGCAGGCCAGCACTGTCCACTCGGAGCCGGACGATATCTCGTGAACCAGAATAGAGCCTCGAGATGCATCTGATACGTAACTGGTGTGGGTAAAAGAAAGGTAGGTAAGCGAGGATTGCTGCCACTTTGGTTATGATAACCTAAGTATCTAGTACCTGCCGTATATAGTAGGTACCTATATAGTATCAGAAAATAAATATGTAGGTAACTACCTATACACATCCGGTTTTTTGAATATAACAATCTTCATGTTTACAGGAACTATACTTAAACATTCTCGTATTTATCTCCGATCTGTATCTAACAACGACTGTACAATTTACGTTACGTGGTGAGCGGTCCCAGTCAACGGATTCAAAAATGTGATCCGGCTGGTAGCCGTTGACGGAAACCTCATTACCTACACTTAATGTAGGTATTTAACCTTCTTTAGCGCGTGCTACAACAGTAGTATGCGTAAAGTAAGTCGGTGAGAGAAACGTCACAGAACAACTATGTACAACACAACAATCTCCAATAATAAATGTATAAAAAATGGCCGATAGGTATAGGTACGTACCTACCGGGTGTAATAAGATCACTTCCGAATATTCCAGGAACGTGTAAAGCTACCTACGACAAGGTCTTATATAATAATAATATATTTTTATTGCAGAATTATGAATGCCACTTGTCTGACAGTCAAATACCTACGTTTAGAGTAATACGATTGTTGTACTTAAATTTTGATTAGCATTGTCGATATTGATGCTGAAAACACGGAAAAACCGGACAAAAAGTGTCAACGTTTGTTTCGCGTTTGCTAATTTATTTTGTAATCAGAATCATGGTCTGAATGCGTAGTTCCAGTTTTCGGAAGTAGTTTTATACACCCAGTTGTGTTGTCATTTCTTTTCGTCTTAAACCAAGGAATAGGTACAACTTTTTGTTGGTGGTAAAAATATTAATAAAGCCTTGAATAAATTGTAATTATATTGAAAAAGACCTATAAATTACCTGCTTGGTTACACCAATTTACTCCTCGAAAAACCACTCATAAGCCTTTATGACCAGTATTCAGACCTTACTCAAGCATGAATTTCAAGTCAGTTCAGCTCCACTCTACCCATCTGAGTTTTAAATCTAGACTAAGTAGATGGCTCGGTACATCATTAAAGTTAAAAGGGGGAGAGACCTTGGGTACCATTATAATTACGCAGATATTCATCAGCCTAAATAAATCCACGACTGGATATATGTGAATAGTTTATTTGATCAGTTTATCATGTTATCGCTGCAACATCAAGTGAGAAAAAGAGGTGACAGGCAACAAACCTATCAGCCATTTTAGCTAAATGAGCTTAACAGAGACCATTAGAGCACTAAAATCATCTATCTATTTTGTAGGTACTAGGTATTACATAAATGTAAAGGCACAGTTCTTAACTTTCATAGTTAATTTTGAATGTTATTAAGTGTAAGAGTTATTGAACACGAAAAACTCAAATCTCGCTTATCTTGACATCATCAACCTGCCGAAGTCTACTACTGGACATAGGCCTCTGTTGTACGTTTCCAGGAAAAACAATTTTGAGGCTTCTCCGTCCATCATCTTCCTAACAAAATCACAATACTAACAAAATCAGTAGGCACAAAAAATTCAAAAAAATTTAGAAAAAACTTAGTTTATGCGGAACTCTACAATATACAAGTCGAAACGCATGTATACACCTATCTAACTATTTTTTTATTTATTACCAATACTTATTACTTATTTCGTAACACCTAGTGAATAGCGGCTAAATTTAGACTTGGAAGTAGATTACATTGCAACATCAAGGTATTTCTGATGAAAGTAGACACAAGGTAGGCGAGGCTGCTTAATGTAGGTATTGTGTCAATCTGCCTGCGTATACCTGCCATCGATCGATTAAAGTAGGCAGGTACCTAGGTAGGTACATATAGTTTAGGCTAAACAATTATCATACTTTGGCAAGCTTTTCTTATTTACTAAGCGTGGTCACAGCTCCGACACTCGCGCTCTTTTTTGAGTTATATAACTTATATACCTACTTACCTAATGTTTTGTCGCTGCCCCCGGGACGCGGTTCACTCGGTTGCTACAAATCGCCTGACGAGCCGCGCTCATTTTATGACAAATTAATATTAATTAAATTTAACGGCTTTAATCCTCAAGCCTGGTAGATATCCCCTCACTTCTTTTAGTAAAAGCTACCTACTTGAGATTCTTTGAGGACATCTAAGGCAGCGCATCCAGTCGTGCAATGGATTTTTCTATTCAATAAATTTATGTGCGCAATGCCAGTGCTCTCAAATGGTGAAGGAAACCAGTTAGTATCCTAGTAGCGGCGATGGGCTTGCTACCTGTCACGCTTGGAATGCCAACTACCGAGTAAAATTTGGGTACCTATGTACGTACTAAAGGTAATATCTGGACGCACCTCTGACTACCCCCTTAGACATCCTCGAAGAATTTCGAGTATGTACTTGGAACTAAGAGATCGGAGGGGATATATACCATGCCTGGGGATTAAAAGCCGTGATGCTATTTTTTTATACTATCTAAGACACCTTCAAGTAGGTAGGTAGGTACCTAGTTTAATACCTGCAGGTTTAACTTACACAAACATTTTCCCAGGTAATCCCCCATATTCGACCACCACGTTTTGCAAGACTGAGGTGGGCTCCGATAGTGAGGAGAGTTCTATTCGTTTGGTCAACTTTCCCAGGATGATGCTTATGGCCACCACCTTGGGCGGGCAGGTGCAGCGCGGGGATTCTACAGTGTCTATTATTCCTGTGTCCAGAACCCAAATATTGCCCTGAAACGTGAAGACGAATAAGATAAAACAGCAGTATTTGTAAAATCAAGAATCTTCTTCTTTTATTTGTGGCTTTTCAGTGGAAGATCAAGATTACATCTAGGTCAAGCCAAGTAACAAGATAGCTAGTAGGTACTACGATTTAGAATCAATCGCTATAGACAAACATTTTGTAAGTTGGGCCAGCTGCTGAAATTTTACCTGAATTTGTTGTAGGCTCTACTACTAAATAAAATGACGCAACGAAATTCTGGTGCTACATAACCAAAATCATCTGGTACCTGGTAATAGTTTTATATCAAGAATATTTTGCTGATCGTATTATGAAGCAATTTAGTGAAAAAATCCCCTTCTTTCCCGTGGTTCAAAGTACATAGATACCTACGCATTTATCTCTCATGCATGAGGTCGAACCCACGATATTTACCCACATTGTTTGCCAACCAAAGTTCAATTTAATTTATACATGGAACCGATAGACAATGAGTTTCCACATCACCACATGGGTATGGTACATACAAAAGGTGTCGTGAGTTTACTGGTCATTTATGTGTGTAGTTTATCTGCTAAAAGTGGTGATATTTAGGGTATATTATTATAGAATTCATCAGATGTAACATGGGTTCTAATGCGACTACCTAGGATCCTAGTTCTATTCTTATATAAACATACTAGCAAAACGCATGCAACTTCGTCCGCGTGAAGTTCTTCTTCTCATATATACTTCAACCCTCGATGTACTCGTTTAGGGGTTGAATTTTGAGAATTCCTTAGTACACGCACCAAGACGAATATACCCTAAAAATTTCAGATCCAGACGACCAGTGGTTTAGGCTGTACATTGTCTATACTTATGTCAGTCAGTCCGGACAAAAATTCTTATAGTTGGTATGGGTAAGATAATATATTTTTGATAAGCTGGTCTCTAGTATGGTTAGGTTTTGTACGTACGAGATGGTCTAAATAAGCATCAACTGCGTTCTGTATCCCACTACAATCGTAGATCTCATGGCTACGTCGTTCTGGAAACGCTTGCAGTTCAACTCCGTCCTTACCCCGAATTATTAACCACACTGACGCAAGAACCCCATGTTTCATCCTGCAATCAAAAAGTTATTTATATAAATAACTAGTGGAACTCCCGCCACTACGTTTACATTGGATGTCTTTGTTGTTGCGTTTATTTTTGTACTCATACTCACAGTGAAGGTAAATTATTAATAATGAATGACTTTTTCGCAAATGTACTTATACGAGTACTTCTTCCATTATTAACTACTAATATATTATACTACTAATACTAAACTCACACATTTTGTACTTCTTGATCAATGGTTCAGGCTGTGCTTTAATCTTAGAATAATTACAAGCATGCGTTGATAATCAATCAGTCATCCACGCGGTAGTTTTTTTTTTATATAGATATTTATAAAACTAGAGGTCCTCTAGAGCATTCATTCATTTATAAATATTTTTGTAGTTACCTTGGAGTAATAACATAGATCTCATCTTGGTAAGTGACTGCTTTAACAGCAATCACATTTTCTTTTATGTATTGCCCACTTCTTGACCACAAATCAAGCCCATGCTCACATTTCAGAGAGAGCGGGCCACCGTTCCAGGCCAAGTTCTTAGGATGACCCCCTAGCACATAATTGTTACACAATATCAAGCAAAATCTAAGAATACCGTGATACATTATTGGTCACAGAGAACACAATTAGAACGAGTTTTTATTGACTGTGAATATGTGACTTTGTTTCGAGTGATCTGAGTAAAGGTATTTACTCAGAATGCCTAATGCGCTGATTTCGAAAGTTTCGGGGAATTTATGTGCATCAATTACGGTTTAAAATGTCTGATGCATTTTGCCAAAGATTATAAAATTAACCCCACGTTTGTTTTTTTTAACGAAAATAGGTACATTACGTTATCTTTGGGAGATCTGAACCATTGTATGTTTAATTCATTTTATTTTGGTATAAAGAAACATTACTTGAATATGAACAATTCATTTAAAAGTAGTAGTTTTTACCTTACTAAATACATAAGTAAAATGATATCTAGTGGACATTTCGAAATGTGTTCAGCATCGAAACTATACGGGTAAGTTGATAGGATCCGAATTCCGTTCCGCTCTAATTGTTTTAGTAGGAACATGAGCCCATTCTCCAACTAGAGGGCTGGGCTCGTGTTTCCTGTTTCTGGCACATCTGTACAACCTTCTGTAATCATTATACTTATTATAGTACGTAGGGTTTAATTGAGGACAAAAAGCATCGATTGTACAAAGCATGGGAACTAGCAGTATTGCGACATTACTGAGGTACGATCGTAGTAATGCTTAATCACTGAAGGCTGGGTTATTTCATTTCACTACTTTGGTCGCTGTTCGTTAGGCTTGGTTGGTAGATTATATAGGTAGTTAGTGTTTAATTGTCATGCTGCGTTGCAGACTAATTTACCTTAGTAGATACTCACCTATGTTTTTTGCTTGCTGGTAAAACTAGCATAGGTATTTCCCATTTGATGGTAAGTGGTAACATCCATCTACCTATAAAAACTACCTCGTAGGTTACAATGCATCAACTGAGGCACATAGGTAGGTACTAAGCCTTATGATGTGCTTCAAACTCACATTCCAAGCCTTCATACCGAAATTTAACCACAACAAGCAACGCTACTTTGCGTCAAAAAGGCATGGTGCTAGTACTTCCCTGAACAAACCCTTCACATAGAGCCCAGTACTTTAAAATAATAGAAAAAAAAGAAAGCATCACAGTAAATATATACCCTTCGATCTCTTGGTACCGAGATTCTGCGAAGATGTCTATGGGGGTTAGTCAGAGGTACGTCCAAATAGTGTATTTGGTACATACCCTCATTTTGCAGTGGTTAGTATTCCATACAGGTTGCAAGCCCATCGCCGCTGCTAGAATACGGACTGGTTCCCTCACGATGTTTTCCTTCACCGTTTGAGAGCACTGGCATTGCGCACATAAATTTTTCGAACGGAAAAATCCATAGGTGCACCGGATTAGAAGCCACGATCTCTCCTAAAACACTGGTGCTTTTATAATAATAAATATAATATAAAAATAAATAAAATAATAAAAGAGCCGGAGGTACCGATACCATAGGTATTGATTACCGACGCCTAAAGTTTAATATAACGTTTATTTCCGTATCGCTCGTGATACTTGATACATTTTTTGTGCGACCATTCACGAACCTCGTTATTACAACGCTAGTTGGTAAGTGCTTTTGTCTATTATCAAATCGCAAATCTAGGTTATGTATATTATATTTTGTTCTAATCCAGACTGATTAATTGTTTCAGCGAGTGCAGTTTTAAAATAGACTCAACCTTGACATTTCCGGGCTTATAAAAACAGTGGGTACGAGGTACTATGTCATGAGCGGCAATCACGCACCTTGATAATAAAACAATACCGTGTCGTAGGTAAGTCGAGTCACGGCCCGCCACGCCTTCGGGATTGACCACTTTTACTTTTATAAGGTGTTATGTTGTAGGGGGGGCGAGCCGAACCGAGTTGGTAATTTGGTGCGCGTGGTAAGAATCTCCTGCAGTAAAGGCTGAAGCAGTGTTGACTGCAGCCGCGGCACACGCCTCCTGCGACAGTTTACACGTGCGTTAACCGAACTGGCACCGGCTGCGACCCTACGATACCGAAAGGTACAGAGTGCGGTGTTACTATTGCGATTTCGACTGTTCTGTGCAGTGCTTTAGCCTACATTCAACTGGTTTGGGTAAAATGCTCGTGCAATTTTAATTGATTGTGTGAAACACAGTATACTTACATAATACTAACCAAGGATTTTGGGTTATCGAAATGATAGCAGGAGCTTTTTACCATCGTCTTGTTTATCATTAAGTATTGTACTATCGCTTACTAATAAAAAAAAAATCGTTCCAAAAATTTGGGTCCCAATAAGTGATTGTCTATCAGACCTTCTCGTTACTGCTCTCAGAAATAAACTATTCGAGCAAGAGACTTGCAACTTACAAATAGGTTTGGCTTGTTCTAAGATCTAAGAGATCAGAATATAACAAAAAAGTCTGAGAGTTAATCTACCATGCTTGGGGGTTGAAGTCGTAAAGCTCCTCCATGATTTAGGCTACAAAATGAAACGGGATATAAAAATAAAAAATATTTTCTACTCCATTGAGTGGGATGTCCAATTTAAAGCATGGTAACTGTCTGGTTTAAAAACTGCTTATTTTGTTTTTATTTAAAAGAGGTACCTAGTTACCGACTTAAGTAGTCCAAAATGTAATGTCGGGCTACAATTATTTTGGAGTATCATCAAAAGATTACCTAGGCACATATTTTTGTGCTATTGTTTATCCTTAACAATAAAACTTGTCTAAATTTTACAGTATTGAAATGAAAACCCCTTCGAAATTGACACGAAATTCAGCAGTATCTATTCAGTGTACCTACGTGAATAAAAACTCGCCATATTGCCAAATTTGCTTCCTTCTACATAATATTATCCTTAGTTTTTGGCGTTTACTGAGGTAAGGAACTCTATCTATTTAGGTTGGTACCAAACCGCTCACACAGTGAAAGGAATCAAATTAACATCCGTGAGCGGCTATATCCTGTATAAATAATGAGAAGGCTCTACAATTGGACCAATTATCTCCAAGGAAACATAATAATATGAAAAATATTATATTGTAATTTGAGTATGTACTTACAACACTTACTTACTTACCTACACGTATTTAGAAAAAAACTTATTAACGTATTCTAATTCTGCATTGTGTAATATCTATAAATGGTTTATATGAGCGGTAAGCATGTTTACTTTTCATTTTTCGGGTTAATATATAACATATGACACTCACAAATAACGTGGCTTTCTATTGGTGTAAAATTTTTTAAAATCAGTCCGGTAGATCCCCTGTAAGTAGGGAATACGTCACAAACTTTGCATCTGTATAATATTAGTTACTATAGATATACCTACTTAGGTTAAAATAATGCCATGTAAGAATAAAACAGATCGAACACAAAAATCTATTGTTGCATGACCGGATTCGAACTCACGGCCTTAGAATCAGACGGCGGGTTCGCTCCCATTAGACCACCTGTGCTCTTTCATTCATCAACTCAATGATGATATTATTAGGCATCTTCCTAATTGCACAGAATTTTTCGTTAAAATCAAACACTGGTGTATTAGGAGTATTTAAAATCAGCTTTCAAGATGACCTTACCTACCTATTTAAAAGGTTAAGCAAATTATAAATCATGATACAAACCGTCATTATAAGTTTCACATAATCAAGCAAATTATCTTTATTCGCATAAACAATACATTACGATGGTTTAGCTACTGTCAGTTGCCGGTGCTCAGCCAATACCTATAATCCAGTAAACAATAGTTCATTGTGTGGTAAACGGCAGGCAGTGTTTACAAACACTGTTCGATAATTACTCGATGGAAGAGAAAGGATGTTTCACTTGTCTCATGGCTCTACTAGCTAGTTTTGACGGATCTACTGTGGAATATTCAAACATATACTACTTGTAGTACAGCATTGATTGTTTTACCAGACTTTACCCAAAATAGGTACATACCTGCTTGAATTACTAAACAAATATGCATCATAGAGTAAATAATCTAGAAGAGATAACACTTATTATTTTCTTGATGGAATTTGTCCGTCATTCGACAAACAATTATGCCGGTATCAAGTACATTATTTGAAACAGTTTTATTCAAGCCAGTCATATAATCCTCAATGCGTGTAATGCTATTATTAAAGACAAAGATAACTACTTTATCTATTACCCACAATACACACACAATACACATTATTATTGTGACTACACATTATATTTTCAAGACCTACTAATTTCGCACAAAAGACTTCAACGCGCTCCTAATGATTCGCTCGTTTTTTAATAAATAGAAAGGAATACGTTTGTAAAATCAACTCCATTATGTATGTTGTTCGTGTAAGGTGATAAATTATAACATCCGTAAGGATCCTACTTTAAAAGGCGAACTTTTTTATCAAACTATGTAAGTACATCCGTAATGATTCGAATACTTCAAAGAGTGTATTTTTTTCCACTTTACATACGTTTTAGAAAAACCACCATTGTATTATACGCGCGTGGTACGTACTTCGTACGTAGCAGTTATAGGTAGGGTAATCAATTCATGTAATCTAGTTATGATAAATCTTCTGATAAGTCATGAGTAAATACAAAATAATTGATGCTAAAAGTTTAGTTAAATGTAAAACAGTGTTGATAGAAATCTACACTTGTCTTATCGCTAAGTAGGTTTATATGATCAATCTTAGTTGAATGGCGGTTTTCACTAAGAGTGATATACGATGCGAGTTACCCCCACCGGTTACCTACCTTTTTTAGTGTAAAATAAATAAACGCTAGAGGGGAATAAACCGTAATTTATTTATTTTTGTTGATCCAGCCGGGCAAGATGTGAAACGTGAAATATGTCCCCATTAATACGAAATATTTTTTCTACTTGTGCACATATTAAAAGTAGATGTATAGAGACCCACAAATCAGCTAAACCCTCATTTGACAAAATGTGATAAGTTTTTGGCGATGTCATATTAGTAAAAGTTATAATAGACACAATTTTATCCCGTTGCACATCTTAGCCTTGCTGATGTTACAGATGTTAAAATCTCCTTAGCATAAAAAGAGATTAGTAAAAGTAAGGATAACCGCATGAAGAGTTAATAAATGCTCTCGAATAGCACAAACGTAAATACAAAAAGTGGCGCGCTCGATGCGATGAACTGCGAGATTATAAAGATCGTGTGATCTTAGTGAATGAAAATAAAATATAACTTTCTGGAAATAATTGGCAAGGCCTATGTCTAGCACTTGTCTTCTTCAGGCTAATTGTAATGATGATGACCTTTGGACTAGGCAATCAAATTTGTTTTGCTAACCGTGTTAATTGAAAGATAATTTGGATGTAAAACTAACTGGGTATGTAAAATGCGTGTGTTTCAAAGGTTTGGTAACGAAGGTTTCCTAATATTTATTAAATAAATCTTCATGCATGTTAATGAAGCACGTTAGGTTAGGTAAGTACCTACCCATGTTGTTGAATCACCAAAATCACTTACATGAATGTGGGTATTTATTATTCGGCAATGAATTTTTTTTATTGTTTCTGTTAGTACTGGTGGACATAAAAACTAACTCATTTTGTTGTCCGGTAATATTTTTTTTTTTATTGTTTCTGTTAGTACTGGTGAACATAAAAACTAACTCATTTTTCTATGAACATGGTCTTTTAGAGTTTCTTTTAGATTAAGTTCTTCATCAATAACAACCACAGTTTTGATGGCAGTCGCCACAGTTTTAGTAGCTCTGCCTTATGGACTGTAGGAGGTGGGTTTGATCCTCACCAAGAACAAACATTTTCTTCGATGCACATAGGTGTTTGTTCTCTGTCTGGGTGCTGTATGTGTTCTATGAATGTATTATCAAAACAAAATTAAATACGAATTCAATCTGCTATCTGGTTCCCTTAGTAAACGCTTTGCTTAGTTTGGGGTTAGAAGGCGTTATATCAATATGTGTTTATTCGTCCGCGTATAGTTATTTTCATACAAGCTTCAACCTTTGCTCTACTTGTTCAATGGTTGGATTTCAGAAATTCCTTTGTTAGTACAATCTCTACGAACCAAGACGAATATACTCTGATTCTTATTCTATACTATAATTATATAATATAATTATATATACTCTACTCTTAAGATTTATAACATGGATATGGGTGTTTTCAGGTTCCTATAAGATATGATCACTATCATGTTTTACTAATTACCCGTACTAACTTAACATTCAAAACACCTGGGTACATACCTACCTACCAGCTTATGATACAGAATTTAAGCCTAGAGGTCAACTAGTACATTTTTTATGCTTTTTTATGCAAGAAACATTGACAAGGAACTAAACTTTATATTGAATCACATTCCTATGTAACTTCAAGAGACAAAAGTCCTCGTGTCTGGAAGGTCCTGTTACCAATTATGCATATTTATAATAAGCTATAATAAGTTGTCACAACAACGTACCTTATTACCTTTTTTGCATATATTTGTGCAAATTCACACCTTCTATAAATTATACTAGCGACAACGCGCGTGACTTCGTCCACGTAAAGATATTTTCATACAAACTTGACAAATTAGTCGTTCTTTCACATCAAATCAGTTTGCAGTGAGTTCAAATGGTTGTATTCAAACACAAGTGGAATCCTCATGACTTTGTATGCGGCGTGTTATTTTCTTATTATCCCACACTGTACCCGTCTAGGGATTGAATTTCCAAAAATCGTTTCTTAGTGCTGCCCACAACAACACAAGCAATAATACGATTATACTTGACCAAGTTTTAAGTCTCAACGACCAGCGGTTTAGGCTGTGCGTTGTCATTATGCCAGTCAGTCAAGACAAAGATTCTTATAATTGGTATAGATACCTACATACCTAGGTAGGTAATATATATTGCATGGAGTACAATGGTATACAGATGTTTTTACCTAATTGTACTTCGTATGTGAACTAGATACTGTTGTTGCTCTCAGCCAAATGATTTCTGCCTAGTTACACAACACTTTAACTTTTCCCAGTTTCACTTCTTTTAGTAATTAACGCATTACCTTTTTAGATGTAGCTGTCTTGTTTACGGATACAGTTTGGGTAATCTAAGCATGTGGATTTTCTAGATCATGTAGGTACAGTATATTTACGGTATACAATCTACTACAGTAAAGAATAACATAATGCAATAGGTATATGGCTTATATTATTAGGCCTGTTGTTTATATTTAAAAAAAACCTTACTTGTTTGTTAAAGCGTTGAGTAATTTAACGTGATTAAAAGGTATTTGCCTAATAGATTGCAAAAAACCTAAATGTTTTCACCTAGGTACTTTATCAAACCATCTATTTACCACGCCCATAAATGCCAGCGGACGTAGCAATAGGCATGCAGTTAGCAAAGCTATACCACAGAATATAAATAAGTGTAATGGATACGTCACGAATACGGGTTAATCATCAGATTTTGTTTCTTATTTTCAACTATGTAAAGGTTACCAAACGCACCTTCGTGTAATGAATGAACTTTAGACACTATCAATGCTATGGGAGCCGGAAACCCAATCTAATCTTTGTCAATGACTGACTGGGATATAGACCAACGCTGCGCTTTAAAATTTTCAAGGTACAATTTTGACTTAGTGCGTAGATGCGTACAAAAAAAATGTGAATTTCAACCCCTAAAAGGGTGCAGCGGGGGTTGAAGTTTGTAAAAAAATAGCGTTACACGAATATCAGAATGCATGATTGTATTGCTGGACTTTTTCTTGAAGAGATTACAGTCGGATATTTCATTATGGTTTCTCTTTGGTCATAGTTAATTAAATATACTGCAGGATACACTTTATAGATAATCAATCAAATTAACCGCAAAACTAAAAATAATAGGCTCTATTAGACTCTAATAGACGGTTTTTTATATTAACATTCTCTAATATTGTTACAATCTAGGCATAATTAAGGCTATTACATATTGTAACATAACAATATAAAAAATGTAACGTAAAATTTAATAAATAAGGCTTACTACTAAGGTTTTTAAGAAAGAATTAAATAGACTCAGGGTAGTAATGCCCGAACATAGAAGACATTTTCTGGTATTTCTTAGTGCTCACCGGTTTTCATGGCAGACAGAAAAATGACTTTTCTTGATAATTTACTTGCTGATGAAAAAGCAGACGGTTCACAAATGTGCCTAACGATGCACTATCCTGCGTTTATCAACCTTTTACAATTCATTGTACAGTTAGTTGCACTAAAGTGTATGCAATCGTAACTTTAGAACGTTATAATAAATATTTACGTGGCTAACCCCGAATACTCAAACGCATCTCAGATTTAAGCTCGTCTTAAATCGCGATTTTTCGACAATTTGTAATGAAAATCTGTCAAACATTCATCACTTGAGCCGTGCTTAAATCTAAGATGCATTAGAGTATTCGGGGGAAATACTCAAAAATACTACTACATATTTGAAAATTAACAAATTGTATACATTTTAGTGCAGTTGACTGTACGCTAATTAGTTTGTAATGTTCATTTATGTACCCTAATGTATCAAATGATCTAGTTAAATGATTAAACTTTTGATGTTGGTGTCAGGTTTAAAACAGCCTAGAGCACTGAATGATTGTGATTATTTTAGACAGAGTTCTGTCTCGTATCTTGTTAGAGTCATGCAGTTATTGTTTCAACCAAATAGTTATATACCTAAGGATCAATTTGGTACAAGTGAACGTCTTTGGCCTCGATGCCATATTTACCACTTATGCACCTGCAGTTATGAGCAACATCACTTTCTTGAAGTCATCATTATTATTTGTCTTAGTAAAACAATAGATATTATTATATATTAAAATAGCAGGCACATTGTTGATTGCAGTATAGCATCTAGAGTTAATGCTGCCCATCTCCTAGTGTATTTCCTTAGTCAGGTCCCTATCACCTCGTCTGACATTCACGAGAGGTTCTATATCCTATGCCAGAAGCAACACGAAAAAAAATATGTTTCTGTTGTCTTCAGAGTAATTACTTTTTAAGATACTATACACCAGCTAACACCCTTGCTGAAGTTGGGAAGTTGTGCTTGAATCTTCAGTTTTATGGAGCTGTTTAAGACAGGTTGTATAAAGCTGGTGATATTGCATTTGCCTGTTTATAGGTAGAAATTAAGGCACTGAGGCCAAATGCATTCACTTGTCACAAATTGAGCTCTATACGCTAATGAGCTCAAGAGGTTCATGCTGGACTATTACTATTGTATGTAGAATAAGCTTTTATATTCTGTTTTGTTTCTTTCAATTTTTCTCTTTCTCTTTTAATTTTTATAAATAACGTGACTTTCTATTGATAAAATAATTTTTAAAATCAGTTCAGTAGATCCAGAAATTACCCTCACAAACTTTACCTCGTTATAATATTAGCATAGATAACTAATATTTTTATTTATCTTTAAGCACATAGGTATAGGCTAAACTATATTTCAATTTACAAATAAGTTTTTTTTTTAATTTATAAACTTATTCGTGGTTACTGCTGGGTAAAGCCAGGTAAGCCATTTTTGTACGCCAGAGCTTGAGCTGGCCATTGCGACTCAAATGGATCCAGATCGTCACGCCATTGTTCTCTGGGCCAGCCGCGTTAATAACTCAAAATAGGCTTACAACCGAGCATTACTTGATTCGTTCGTGGCAATCACACTATCAAGACATTACGCTAAAGGAAGATGTAGATTGCGATTTCCTCTGACATAAGTATATTTTCATCATTGTGTATCCCCTTTGAAATGTAGTTCACAACTTGACGGCTAAACCAGCGCGACGACAGCGCAATTGCCTCAATCACAATTCATAGCTAAATTACTATAGGTAGCGCACACTGTTGCGTTATTGTCGTGTTTGATACTTATCTAAAACTGAGCTGCTAACTTTAAAACAGCAGTCCTTCGCATAGGTAAAACCACTATCAAAGTCGAGGATCAATTTTGAGCTCGGAACAATTAGGAGAACTATGATAATGTCATGATCTCATGTCATTGTTACAACACCCTACATATATGGATGTTTGTTACTCTTTCACGCAAAAACTACCAAATGGATTTTAATAAAACTATCTAGTAATATAGTTTATACTTACCTACATTAGAATAACACAGGCTATAATTTAGAAAGATCGGCAGACGAAGTCGTCGAAGCTAATGAAATCAATGATATTATAGTAAAACATCATTGAGTGAAATATAAAGTTTTATTTACCAATAGTTCAATATTTTCTACGAGTTTACGCATTCAATGCGTAATTTACGTAATACCAAACAGATGCTCAGTTTTTGGAGCAGTGAGAGTTGCTGAACTTAATTAATAAAGATCGGCAGACGAAGTCGTCGAAACTAGTAAATTATAAAACTTAGCCTATCCGTGGTATTCAGTATTTACCAATCGTTCTATATCTTTACGAGTTTATGTATTTGATGCGTAACTTACGTAATACCAAACAGATGTTTAGTATTTGGAGCAGTGAGAGTTGCTGTGAACCACTTCTTGTATACCTACCTGCCTTTGACTTTGTGCACGGTGTAATAGGCACACACAACTGTTACGTAAATCATGTTATCTAGATGTCTGTTTATGGTGTTTACATTTTTGTTAGAAGTTCATACAATTAGATAACGGCAAACATACAAATGTACGTTTCGTTTGTCGGTTCGTAAATTTTGTTCATAAATCTCAATAAGATTAGGTATACGATGCCGTTTTACAAAACCTGCTATCTAGATAACTACAAAATACTACAATTCATCATTCCATTGTACTGTCACAGAAACACTTCATAACAGAACGTATTCTGTTGCAATATCATTCTTAATGTTTCATTCATTACGCATCACTTGTCAGAGATGCATGCTACTTTTATTTTAAATTTGTTTGATTGATAAAACTACTAACTACTCCATTCATTTTTAACAGCTGGAAGCGTCCGTGACCTTAGAAAAAGTAGATCGTGAGATGCGCGCTTACTTCTTAGGTCATGATCGCGTAATGTTTCTTCTAACGGTATGACAGTAGATCAAACTTCCGTTAAATTTGTTGAATAAACGGTATTTAATTTTAGCAATGGTCTCTTATATTCCTTATTGTTGGTCAATCTAGAAATAACTAGCTAATTAAAATGAACCAATTCACAGGCTGTTCGCTGTTGTTGTTTCGTTTTTATTTGCGTTTATTACCTTAAAATATGCGAACTGCTTTGCTCTTACGCAAGTTCTGTCTGTGTTAAAATGACATTGTTTGTATTTGCATCAAAAATGTAAAATGCGTTCGCATTTCATTGAATGATCTTCAACTTCGAAATAATCACCTTTTTTATATCTTGCACAAATATAATTCAAGGGCAGAAATTACTTAGTGACCACTGTAATATGAGGCAATTCTCGCAATGTCAATGCTGCGGAACTACGTAACGAACTTATTGTTCTTTTGGAACTGTAGGAAATTTACGCGGGTTAATTTGCAAGAAGATTGGTTGAGTTGCAAGTACGTAAATGGTTTATTATATTTATGCCAGTTTCTTGATCTTATGCAATGAATAGCAGTTTCACTGCTATCTATCATCGTTTGTTTAGAGGTTATACATATTCTGAGGCCTAGATGTTACGTAATTACTTTTTAATATCAAGTGGTCATTGGATTTATTGTTAATCACTTTCTCTCTTTGCAGACATTACAATCCAAATGAGGAGACACATATTTGTTCTGTGTGTATGGCTGGCCACGGCCTGCGCCAGCCTAGAAGTAGTAAACCAGTGGAGTCTTCTGCAGTTCGACTTCCCCCCAGATCCAGTTCTGCTTGAGAAATTCCAGCCAGAGAACACAGTGCCTACTGGACTGGAGATCGGCTGGGATAGGATATACCTCGGGATACCGCGGCTGAGGGCTGGAGTGCCGGCTACGGTGGCGTGGGTGCCTCGGAGTCTGCCACCAGGCATCAGTCCTGTTCTGCAGGTAATAGAAATAAATGTTTTCTATTTCACGTTGGAGCATTCATTATTCGGGTTACTTGACTATAGTAGGTTATTGCGAGATACCTTTGCAGGCGGGAATTGAACCCACACGCACAGCGCAGTAACTTCTGCGACAAACTGAATAGAATTGTAAGGCCAGTGGATAGTAGTCACATATCCAAATGGTTATGTGATGGACGTTGATCTGATATTAAATAACCTTACAAGCTAACTCGAGCGTTTTATTGGGGTGGCGGCGCTTCGACGGGATATTCATATTAAATCATTACTGATTGATCATTACCACGCTAACATGCAACAAAATCGTATAATGTTATTATTACTTCAGCAAGTTTATATGAACGCACTTATATTACGGATATTACTCACACTTATTAGGTACCTTCTCGTGTATTGCTAAATATAGAATTTTAATCGGGAAAAGCTTTTAATAATTTTCAATCTGCCAGTTTACTTTTGTCTGGTCCTGAATCCACTGCACTCAGGACTCTCATACATTTCCAGGAACAGCAAACTTCCTACTTTTTGCTGTTTCAACAGTCTTTGCAATCGAATTCCTGTTAGGTAGCTACAATTGCGATTGTTAAATAAAAGTAGTTATTTAGGCTAATATCTAGTATATATCTATTAAAGTTACTTAGTTTAGATCATACAAAATTATCCAAAATTTGGATAATTTAATTTTGATGAACATTTAATGTTCATCAATCGTAAATTACACGAGATCAGACCCAAAAAAAAAATATTTCGTAGTTTTTTGCAATACCAAATAAGCTACCAAATAATTTTTAACTAGTAACTAAAACATTGAAATGGATAGCTTGAAAATACTAAGAACTGGTTCGAGATATTGCCATATCTGTTTGCCATATCGATTCAATAAGCTTATTGTAACATTTGTTTAGCAGTAACCACTGGCTAACTAAATCTATTTACCTCAGCCAACATAGGTATAGGTAATTTTATCTACAGTAACGTTATTCAGCCTTCAATTGCCTTTTGTAATCCTAGCAACATACTTTTGAGTTGACGAACTTCAGAAATTAGTTGGTTTTGTTACTCAACTATATATACCAACAAAGCTAGTTAGCTAGCAAAATTCAGAAAGAACGTAAGACATGATTGGCAACACTTGCATTATAGCTTAGGTTGGTATTTTTTATTAGACCTGGGTTGCAGGACAAATAATTAAGTAGAGCCGCTGAGCCGGTTAGACTTATGCTCTTGCTAAACTATACTGACAATGCAAGTAGCAAGCCGAGCTTAACATGATTTGTAGTTTAAACCATAAAACTGATTTGTCTTTGGAAGGTCGTATAAACTTACCCACCAACCTTATAGCGAATCAACGTAAAAAATTAGTTAGGTAATAAAATAAATATTTATTTCCACTTTAGTATTTGTAATCACAATAAAATAATATTGAGAACACTATACAGACAGTATAACATAATCATTGTATACAAAAAAATGCGTACCTACCAATTTGTATCGGCCATAATGCTACCAATGAATGGAATTAAATTAATCTCAACGTTTTTACTGCGAAATCGATTACGTGTACAATTGAACCAAGTAAAATTTCAGTTGTTAGCCAGTACTATTATTTCTTTTGTGTCTTTATTTTAGGACTATCTATGTAGGTACCATTATAATATATCAAGTTTGTTTTTATTTGATACCCACATTTTTTAGACATGTTACCAATTAGGTATTATTTATTTAAAAAAATTACTAAACATAAAAATCTGTCAAAAATGAACAGTAACAAATCAAATCAAATCAAAATTTCTTTATTGAGGGCTTATCTTCAATGTTTCAAAATAATGTTTATAAGTATGACGGCTAATGTTTTGTTAACCTCTTGTAATATGTTATTAAAAAGTATTTTTTTTTAAAGTACTTACCAGTATTTAACGATATGTATAGTTCTTTTATTACGTGGATGCATGCATCCATACTGTTTACCTATCATCCAATAACGCCTGATCCATGAATTTTAACTGGTGATAGCTTAGAATGGTGAATATGAATTATATATTATATCATGACAGTGCCTTATTGAAAGTTACTTATGTTCTGTGGTCACGGTACGTCATACATACTTACTTGTGGTACTTGTAGCTGCAAGAAAGCGTGAAGGGCAGTGTCGTTGCCGACCTTGGTAAGGCAGGTTTGCTAGTTCGTATTCGCGACATTATTCGGGTCTTGCTTTGTTTGTTTTTAATCATATATATAAGAATCAAAGTCCTATTCTCAAATGGCGAAGATAAACATCGTAAAGACGGGGGGGGGGGGGAATTGCTTATTAATTTTTGTTTTTTTAGGGTTTCGTACCCAAAGAGATCGATTTCAACTCTATGTGACCTATCTACAAATGCAAACACCCGCTCACTTTTATACTAAAATTGTAATGCAGAGAATGTACGTAGTTTTGTAGAGTTTGAAGGGTTTCAAACTAAAACGAAGAAACTTAACAGATACTTAAAAAATAGGTAAGTATGTAAAAAGCCGTTACAACCTGAGTACGAACCGGTTCGATTAAGGCTAGGTCGTACGTCGAAATATACGCAATAAAAATAAGAAGAAAGTTGTTTACCGTATATTGTGACGACACTACCAAAGGCTGCAAAATATCAAGAGTTCGCGAGTTGATAAAAACCACACGATAAACGGTATAAATGAAATCCTATGTTTTATTTATAAAAAGTTCATCGTGATGTATTTGGGTGCGATAAGATTAAAGATCTGCCAACTAATCAAGGAGTTATATAATGCCTTAAAGTTTTTAGCAGTTTTTGATATACCTACTTTATGTTAACTCACTCGTTTCTTTAAACCTAGTGAAAAAAAATGGTTTATGTTTGCAGAAATACTGCAATATTTTGAAATTCTTGTTTCTATAAATCCAATATCACACAGCAAAAATAAGACTTTACAGTTAAACTTAGTGTTTAACTGGATTCAGCAATATTTTTTAAATATTATTCAGTCAAAGTTTATTCAACACACTACAGACACTACTGCTTTTTTGGTGTTTAGTAGAAATTGAAATTCCAGCAGAGGGTATCAAAAGTTTTACGTTTTTACGTCAAATGGAAGAACGATTATGATTTAGTTTTTTTGTTTGAAAGATGACTTCATTAAAAGTGTTCTTCGCTTTCAATAAAATCCGTTCAGCTATTTTGAAAATAATCAGTTTTTAAGTTAGTGAAGTGTTTTTGGAAGATATTTTTGTGTTGGTTTTTGAATGTTTCATATATAAATTTTTCTGAACATTCTTGATCATTGTTGTGTAAATCAATTATTCTAATGTGATGTATAATCTCTATAATAAGATACTTACTTGTTGTAGGCTTACCCTGACTGGTCATGGCATACCGCAGGCCGCGGAGACATCAACTGCACCGGTCTGATCTCAGTTTACCGAATCCGTGCTGATCGCTGCAACCGGCTCTGGGTCCTCGACGCCGGAGTCACCACCAGTCTGGATGACTTCCGACGTGTCTGTCCCCCCAAGATCCTGATATTCGATATGGCCACTGATCGATTGGTACGTTATTTTTAACACAACATACTTGAGAACTAAGTGAAATGCTGCCGACATAATTTATGAAAAATTGCCAAGGCTACGTCATTTATGGTAGGTAATTTTATTACTTGGATTAACCTTTCAAAGACAGGATGTGGTAAGTATGTGTATACTGGACCCATAAACAACGATATAACGCACTTTGCAAGTAGGTCGATGCAAGACCTATTCGGACAAGAAACAAGATGACATGAGTCTTTACGAAACACTGTGCAGGTTTCTACCGTATTTATCGAATCCTTGGTGAAATCTAAATTAGATAGCTTCTGAAGTCGCTGTCTGCATTTTAACAAGACATAAAAGCGTTTTTAATGCCAAACTTTATACATTACATACCAACTCTACTTTTTATATGTTATAATACAAATGAAATTTGGTGAATCACATAACACATATAAAATTATGCATCTGCATAAATGGGCAATGATCATAACATCACATAATGGGTGAATTACATCTCACCCAATGGTATAATAGTTTGGATCAAAAGATAAAACTCTACCATGACTCTAGATTATGTACAGGCATAGGACGTACTAAACTGAATCAAAACACCTTTAAAACCTTAACTGGTGCAAAGGTGCTGATTATAAGGGTTATCGTCATTGTACAGAATACTTTTTACGTACTGTAGATTTCATTCATTGTGTTGTTATGTACGCTTCTATTATGTAGATTATTGTAGATGAATATGCCTCGATTTGTATGTTATATTTTATTCAAATTTTTGAATTATTTAACCAAATTAAATAGGTTGCCTATTCAATTAATTTTGCGTTTTAAATTTTACCTTATTTAAAACGCAATTACAATGAATAATAGATATGTGCAATTATCTCGCAATAAACTAAATTCCTCCAACGTTTCATGTTACAAACAACGTAAGATCACGACAGATCGCCTGCAAAGGACTGAAATAGGCAGGAAGATAAAAATCATGTTATGAAAATAAGCACAATTATGTATATAGTATCTAGAATATTGAGAAAGTAAACTTTTTGTCTATCTACTTTTTTAAAATCAAACTGTGACGTAGATTAGACACTAGTTTTTGATACATCAACCACTATGAAATGTTTTGTTTGGAACCTATTTGGTAAAATTAGTGAAAGGCTGAGCTAAATGCATTTAAATTTAAAAACTAGGAAGTGTATAGTTTATATTCTAAACATGTACAGGAACCGGAATCCGCAAGCTTTGTTACTCACGATATTTACCAAATCAGATTTAGAAAGGACTACAAGTTTGTAAATGGCAAAATTATATCTTTTTCTTAGAGACGCGATTCAAAACCATCGGTAAGGTACGTGACACGGACAACCATTACTTTTTTTCAGGATCAATGAAGTTCTTATTTATCTAAGTTATTAGTTTCTTTCCGTTATTTATATAAATGGTTACTGTGTCTTTATTATGAACCAAGACAAATTTTCATATGACAAAATGTTGCCCGTGAGGTTAGCAACCGGCACCCACACCCTTCAAAACGGAACACAGCAAGCTCTGCTTGGTGCCAGAAATAGGTATGGTGGTAGTATTTCCCCGGACGATCCCTTCACTAAGAGTTCTACTAATAAATACTACAAGTTAACAAAGATTTTAAATCATAAAATTTTCATTAACTTCTGTTTCTGACTTGGTTTGTAAGCATTTTTATTTCTATCATTTGGTCAAAATTAAAACGTAATAATAAGTACATACAATGATAGCTTGAAAATACATAGAAAAGTGTTCCTACTACCTCTCAGTGAACACAGAATACATAAAATCTACTATTACAGATGGTATTAAACTATTTATCGTTACTAAAGCATTGACGGTAGTCGAGGTCACATTGTTATTATTTGAAAGGGTGCGGCCGACCTGTCCAATCGTCCGTGATCAGTAGATACGCACTATTATAGGCGGCCTAGCAACAAACTGTGTCAAGTATTCTGGACCATTAAACTGTGATTATTTTAATTCATATGTGTCCAGACGCATATCACAGATACCGCAAAGCCTCAAGACGAAGTGTGTATTAGCAGGGATGATTTATGGAACTGAGATGTGGTTACTAACTCACACATAAGCTCAAAAACAGAGGCTATGTCTATTACAGTTGCAGTGGAGATACAGTCAAGCCAAAATCAAAGCCAGAAAGGATTTATGCAGTAATATCCACAGTGATCATCTTAAAACGTCTTAAATCTAAGTGAATCTAATTCTATCATTAAAATCAATTAGTTAGCGATAAAAGTAGGTTAATAATTCCAGCTAATTAATGCTTATTTCCTCTTGATTTAGTAGAAAATGGCAACTACACTTTGCAAATGTAGCTAAGGTCCAACTTAAACATTCGATCGCCGCTCAGAGTAGGTCTTCCAGTGAAGTTCGAAACTTTCATCTAAAGTGAGCTGGTCCAATAAATAATTGAAAATTTTTTTCTTTGTTGATTTTATCGCTGCAGACAGTAGTTTTGTATGGACAGGGTACATACAGAATCAATAACATAATTATTATGCTAAATAAATTGGCAAGTAGGTACGTGTCGGATCTTGCCCATGGAAGACTTTCGAAGTCAGGACCAAAATAAGCAAACCAATCTTTTTGTGCGCCTCCAGCCAATGTCATTCGTGTTTCGGAGTAATTCGGTTTCCACATTCTTTATTGGCGATAACGAAGTTTGCCTCGAAGCAAACGTACGTTGGCTTGCCATTCTGATGTTTATTATAAACTTTGTTTGCTACGAAAAGAATTCTACAAAATCGCGTTGGCCTTCACATTTCTGTATCAAAAAAAAGTTAATTTCATAATGTTTCGAAGGACCTACTATTACCACTATACTATTACAATATTTATATAATATATGTACTCCACACAAAGGGTATAAATTACATAAAATTAAACCCACTTTACACGTAGAACACACTGAAACTAGTAAATAGTTTTCTTATTTATTTTATTTCATAGTTTTGTAGACGTGCCCAATAAGTATGAGTTACAATACCTACTTGCTAATAGTTAATAAGTAAAATAGTTCTAAGGATGGACCATACGTAGTGTACCAGACGAAGAATAATAGACATACTTACTAAATACAAAAGCGATCCCAGAACTTAAAAATGCGTTGTAACCAATTCCTTTAAAAAACAAGTAATCATGCATGTGAGAAGGCTGGCAGTTAAGGTATAATATTATACAAGTAAAAAAATCGATTGTCCCTGACGGTTACAAAACTTGTAATTGCTATCTGGTGATTTTAATCGAGGCCGATTCCTTATTGATTCTAATAGTGTCTGTCTAGAATTGGAATGTGTGTTTGTAGATAAAGTTATTCGAATATAATTTAGCCTACTACGGAATCCCAGTCCACACTAGAAGTCTACACAGATACCTATACACACCTATACCTGTACACATCTATATCACCACACCTAGAGCAAGCAGACCACGTTTTTGTCCTGGCATATGGACATCAAACCACCACAGCAACTCTTGTGGTTTCAGTCAGAGTTACTGCCTATATGGCTACGAGTACACTACAGTGCTCTTTATTGACACAGTCACCTCGCCTTGCAACACGTTATTATATCACCTTAGTGCAGGGTTTATTTATAAAAACACTAGCGAAACGCTGGCGACTTCGTCCGCATGAAATTATTTTCATACTTCAACCCCCGTTATATTTGTATAGAGGTTGAATTTAGGAAATCCCTTTCTTAGTATACCTTTACGCACCAAGACGAATATATGACGTTTTCTATGTAAAATAAAAAAATATCTATATATATGTAATGTATTGTATTAAGTATATCAGTCATCTAGTACCCATAACACAAGCTCTGCTTAGCTTGGAGCTAGATGATGCTGTGTGGATTGTCCAGCATTATTTATTATTATTATTATTATACCCTGAAAATTTGAAGTCTCTGCTACCAGTATTTTAGGCTGTGTGTTGTCAGTCAGTCAGTCATGACAAAGATTTATATATTTATATTCATTATAATTGGTATGGATTGAGTATAACCACCTTGCTCGGTTTACTCTAAGTTTCGTAATGATTCTCAGCAGAAAAAGCTTTTTATATATTTTTTTATTTTTTCAGGTTAGAAGTGTGTATTTCCCTCGTGAACTGCTCCGACCGAGTTCCTTGCTCACCAACTTAGTGCTGGACGACACCCGCTCATCTTCCTCTCATCACTCCGCGACATGTGACAACATCTTCGCTTATATCAGCGACACTGTTGCTCCAGGTAACATTCAAGGCTATACATATTTAAATATACCATCAGTACAATAAATAAACCAATATCTTTAAAAGCTATTTCCATAAATATTAATTTAGGCAAAAACTGGTAACAGGTATTTTTAGTATTTGTCTTAAGTGCTACCATAATTTACCACAGGTCATTAAACTTTGTGTTCTTCGAAAACATGAGCCTTATTTAAAAATACTTTTTAAACTATATTGAATACGGACGATGCAACGATTACATAAACACCGGTAATGCAGTTTACTTACCTACTATTAGCATTGATCCATCCATAAAACCAATTGGTATAATATTTTGTTTATAATCTACTATATAGGTAGCTTTTAGACTCACATGATTCGGTATTTGGTGCTCAACAACGCGTACCGTCCAAAACGGGCTTTCTAGACATTGTTGATGCAATTCCGTAAATAGATAATAATATACAAGTTATCAAATACCTAATTAAATTTAATATACTTGCAAGTCTTGTTATTTTTATAGTTCCGTTAGACCTATATTTCAGTTGCATAATATGGGCAAAAGGTAAGATCGCAGTTGAAGGTATTTTACGCTGCAGCGTGGTTTAATTATAGCTATTGTTGCATTCCCTTCCCTTTAGCTGCCATGATTGTGAGAATAGATAACTATAGCAAATACACAATACTTGCCTACCTCCGTGGGATTGGGGATTTTTTATAAAAGCAAATGCAGGAACGATAGTTTAGCAATACATGGTTTGCATACTTTAAATTTATCCATATATGATCCCAGTAGCTAAGAAAGAAGAAAGTTATTTATTTATTATTAAACAAAACAGTATTGCCTCGCAAGTCACATACGTTAAAACCGTGCCCTACGATGCACTTTCCTGAGTCCATCAACCTGAGGCATACAGATGATGCCTGTGATTTTACCGACCGCCACACCGCTTAAACCGAAATACAGTAACTCTGTTTAGCAACAGAAATAATGGCATGGTGATGTTACTTTCCCGAGCAAGCTCATTAAACAGGACTACTACAGGAACTACTTACTACTCATTTTAATTTAACTCTATCACTGTCATGTTCCAGGTATCATAGTTTATGACGGAAGAAGGGACAACGCGTGGCGAGTGACGCACGCATCTATGTACCCCGACCCGGATCTGGGGGAGTACGACATCGGAGGCGAGAAATTCACTCTCATGGACGGAATCGTCGGCCTGGCACATTCGCCTGCCCAGGGCTTGCTGTACTACCAGCCGTTGGCTACTGATAGGTGAGGAGACTGCTGTTAGAGCAACCATTCAAAATGTCAAATCATATGGTTAGTTCTGTTGTAAAGTGAGCCATAGATGTGCTAGAATATTCATGGTGTATTTTTTAATCCAAAGAATCTATCTCTATATCATAGTATTCGCGAAACACCACGCGACTATTACGTCCGTGTGAAGTTATTGTCATACAACCTTCAACCCGCGCTACATCCGTTTAGAGGTTGAATTTCGGGAATTCTTTTCTTAGTACATCTCTACGCACCAAGACGAATATATACTAGTCCTTATTCTATGGAATATACCCTGAAAACTTCTGCGTTGTCTATAGGTATGTCAGTCGGCCAGTCAGTCAGGACAAAGATTCTTATAATTGGTATAGATTGCCTCTGATCTGCTTGTAAAAGCCGGCTGTGAATTTTGTCGGCACTGAGGAAACCCCCAATATGTCTGTGAGTACTGATTATACTATTAGAATTCTACTCGACTGTGACTGATTGCTTCTTGTTCAATCAACCGACAAGACATGAGTTCTCTTTCATCCTCCCTATTGGCTCATTCGAAGTCAGTCAAGCTAAATATTCTGTGAATGTCTAAGCAATTAAAACCGATTACAATAGGTGCGGTGTATAATTTTCATGAAGCTAAGGTAAAGTAAAGTAGCAATCATTTTCTGCGAAGTTTTTACTGTTTATGAAATGAGGCCAACATTACCTAGTTTAGCACAATTTTCAGTTCCGTTTGTATCATAAACTGTTTGAGTTATGTAAGTATGTGTTTTATTCGTTGTTAACCTTATGCGAAGCATGCGTAACGGAAGCTTAATTACCTCTATGCTTGCATAATTATAAACATAATTAAATAAGGTAATTACCTAAATGATATTATTTATTGTCCAATTAGCGGACCTTTGTGTTAAATTATTTTTTGCTAAATTATTGTAGGAGTAGAGCTCTTTGTGAAAGGGCGCATCCGGGGAAAATTTCGTTACCATAATATGCTTCAGTAACATAACCTGGTGACCCGGCACACAGTTTTATCAGATACCGGTATACCGGTTTTATCAGAAATCTTTTTGGGCACCTGCTCTCAACACTCCTCAGCCTAAATCTAGATTTGTTTTGTAATACTCCTTTTATTGTTATATTCAAAGTGAGAGAAATAAATATATAAATGAATATAAATCACTAGGAAACGTTGCTTGTCGGATAAGTCTTCATCTCATTGGCTAATGTTACCGGGATAGCGTACACTAGCCAATGTAGTAAGAGTATAACTGACCGGCAACTAACGGTGGCTTGTTGGATATTAGAACCAAGCATAAGTGGTTCCGGATGATGTTATTAATTTGTTATTGATGAAGGGTGTACTAGTTATTCATCAATTAAACTATACAAACACAATCACCAACAGGTCTTGTTAATATGGTAAAGGTAGAAATTTATTCAGTGATTCAATTGATGTCAGTTTCCGCTTAGCAATTTCATTAAATTATAATATTGATCAGTAATTATTAGTAAATCAGTGAGAAATAGTACAAGCGATGCTTAATTTGGGGGCTATTTGGCGTTGTCTGAAATACCCGCCAATAATTAAAATGTAACTTAAATTCGTTTCGTTACATTAGGAGGGAGGTAGATTTAAGTAGAAGTTAAGTTCTTTAGAAAAGAGTCTGTCCGCCATGTTATATTTCATTCTAAATGAATCAACTACTTGCTCAGTCAGTTTTCCCCATAAAAAGGAATAAATACAAAAAACAATAAATGTTTTATTTATTATGTGTCTAATTAAAGGCACATAAAGGTTTATTATGTGTAGTTCATAGTGGACCATCTGCTTTTTACCATACTAAGTTATATTTGTCCTGTGTATTAAATACATACATGTTTTTTTTTAATTTTAGAATATTCAGCGTATCTACTGCGGTGCTCGCATCAGGACCACCCGCTGAAGGTACCGACTTGCCGGTGAACCTAGTGGGTAGGAAGTCCTCCCAAGGCCTTGGTGTCGCTGTGGACCCACGGGACGACACTATCATCTTCAGCCCCATTGCGGAGACCGCTATTGCTGCATGGAACCCCATCACTAACTCTCATAAGTATGCAGAAAGACATTCCGTTTGTGATGTTTTTGAAAACATACGAATTAACCTCCGAATGCTTAAACGCATCTCAAATTTAAACTCGTCTCAAGTCGCGATTTTTTGACAGTTTGTAATGAAAACCTGTCAAAAATTCGTCACTTGAGATGGTGCTTAAATCTGAGATGCGTTTGGATATTCGGGGGTACTTATGTTTCTTAAAACATACTTTATTTAAACAAGTTTAATAAGGGTCTATACTACGACAAATTGTTGTGGAAGTTCAAGTTGGACTAGAGAAGATAAAATAATCTGTCCTTAATTATGTTGACTTTTGGAATTAGGAATATACTCATTGCTTTTTCGCAATAGTGAAACGTAGTGTTGGTAGAGCTCATTGTAAAATTGTTCGTCCTGGGAAGTACTACCACCGTAGTAGGTAGTGTAACTGCTAGATAGATAGATAGATAACACTTTATTGTACACAAGGATACATTATACATCTAGGCGTAAACAAATAAAGTACAATAGGCGGCCTTATCGCTGAAAGCGATTTCTTCCAGGCAACCTTCCTGTTCTTGCTGTCAAGTATTTTTTTAGACTTTTACTAACCCGTCTTCATGAAGCGAAAGATTACATTACCTACGAAATTGTACTTTTTAGATAATTGATGAAAATAATAACTATGTTCCAGGGTCCTTGCTCAAGATCCAGAAAAGCTGCAATTCTGCGCCGAAGTACGATGGGCAGAGCGCGATAATGGAGCTGTGTGGGCTCTCTCTACCAGGTTCCACAAATACTTCCGCAGAACTGTCTCTAAGCATGAGGTGAGGTTTCTATACACTCTGTAATATAGAGCCTTTGGTAATATACACATAGCCATGGTGATCCCATTGAACATCTGTAGTAAGAGGCAACTAAGGCAA
The DNA here is from genome assembly GCA_947095575.1 of Electrophaes corylata. Taxonomy (NCBI): domain Eukaryota; kingdom Metazoa; phylum Arthropoda; class Insecta; order Lepidoptera; family Geometridae; genus Electrophaes; species Electrophaes corylata. The sequence goes on along the minus strand of OX352711.1, from coordinate 5,822,779 downwards.
TGCACCAGGAAGGAACAGCAGCATTTCCTGATATGGCGGAGATCTCGTAGGAAGTCTAGCAGTAGACTCATGTAGGCTGATGATAATTATACTAAACTTATAAAAGTAATAGGTATGATTATTCGTAAAAATTAGTTTTATTAGGCTATCGAGCGGAAACGCGCACGACTGTACAAGCGTTAATTTATTTTCATACAAACTTCAATTCGTTTATGGGTTGAATTTCAGGAATTCCTTTCGTAGAACAAGTCTACGCACCAAGACAAATATAACCTGAAATTATTATCTCTATAGACCTCTACCTTTAATTAGACCTGGCAAATATAACCCAGAATTATTTGGTTCCAGATTAACGTCCGCGTGGTCCGAGTTGTCGAAGGAGGCTTCATCTCCCTGCAGCCGCATGTACTACGTCGCAACGCCAGACAAAATAATCGTTCAAACGCTACTCTCTACTAAATAAATCACTCTCAGCTGAACTAAAATATATAATGAGATAAAATGAGGCTTGTTCAAACTTTCATCAAAAAGCCATAGTAATTCTTAATAGAGTTGTTAAATTCAAGTATGGAACTGCTGAGACGTATATGATACTGTAATTTTTTTTTATTACGTAATAATTTACTCACAAACAAAACTCTTTATCATTATTTTGATAGTATCTCAAAACTGATAGTATATTTGATCCATTACCTACAGAAAAAAAATTGTTTTGAAGAAACATAATTATGTGCCATAAAATGGCTTTTGAGCGGGTCCCAATAATAATATTTTTTAAGTCAGCCGCGCTTTATCAGAAATCCATTCATTCCGCGCTATTCTGAAGTGTCCGAAGCTTATTCCATTTTTCTGAAACTGTTTTTGGTAATGTGCGGCTACCTTTAATACTTCGTAGGTAAAGTGCTAAAATGTTTGAAGAATTCATAAATCCACGTTTACAAAACTTTCAAAGTTTACGAACGGTTAGTTTTATATTCATTGATACAGTAGATATTTCAAAAAAGTATCGCCTTAGCAAAACACGAACTCATATTTAAATAATTTGTATATAATTGCTTAGAATGGAATGCGTAGTAAATATTTATTAAGTGAATAAGGAAATGTTATTTGTATGGTCGATTGGATAAATAAGTTGAAATGTGATTTTTTATTTTTATACTGATTTATTTTGCATAGTGATTAAATCACACCGTACCTTTAAAACTACACTGGATTATATATAAACTTCAGTACCAAGTTTTGACGCAAATAGTAAATAAATTAGAATAGTAGTGGCCATTTAACCCCAATCAAAGATTTTTTTGTAAATATTTAAATGGTATACATAGTACACAGATGGTAATTTTATGTGCTTCATTAAAGGTTTTATCTACTGAATCACATATTATAATTATTTTTTATAATATACAGCGCGTGATAAGACTATTCCCAACAATTTCGTGGAGTTAGAGTACTCATTTATATGGACAAGGTTTTAGAGAAAGTTGTATAGACCCTTTTCAATATAATTCAAGTGAAGCTATACTTACTACAAATACCTGGATATCTCATTCTGTTCAAACTGTATGTACAGATGTAGGTACCTTACCTACCTACCTTAAATAATACGCATATGTATGTCTACATCACTCATGAACCAAACGTCATGTTTATTTACATTTACATTAGCGTGGAGCGAGAAATAAAAATACTAATTCTAATACAAAAATGTGATAGGATAACTTTGTACAGTAAATAAGTATCACTTCCTGCCATTATCGAGGTTGGTAGGTAAAAATTGTTTATTTAGAAATAGCAATACACTCACTAAAGTTACCATAAAGATAAGTTTGTAATAATCTTTGTCCTCACTAAGCTTAACGTTTTCTTAAGGCACGGAGGTGTAAGTATTTTCAGATGTTCAGTACAGCTAACAAAGCAATTTCGCTGTTCTATGAAATAGAAAAAATGCAATATGATAAATACACACTTATTATTTTTTAATATCCAGTTTTATAAAAAAGAGCATGGAACACTAACTTTGTGTAAAAATATAGTGTGTAATGGTTGACATAGTTTGGTATCACACATCCGTAAATCTGTACAAAATATGAATAGGTAATCTACACACTGCAAATTCATCCCCCGTTCATGTTAAATATCTCCGCAGGGATCATCTTGAAACGTCTAAAATCTAGGTGAATCTAAGCGCCAGTTGCTCGTGACCAAGCCTAGAAGAACCGGCAAGAAACTCACGCCTTGACCGTTTTTTTGTATGATCCTTTTACAAAATAAAAATAATGTGAATAATGAAGTGGTGTCAATCTAACTTAGTACCTACATCTCAAATCTCTTGGTACTACCAACTACCTTCTTAAGACTTTGAGGATGTATAAAAGGGTGGTTAGAGGTACGCCAAAATATTACATTTGGCACACCCATGTTTTGCAGGGTCTAGTTGGTATTATTATAAAAGAATGCATAGAATCGTAACACATCTTTGACAGTTAAATCATCAAAGGTGATAGTAGATACCTACTAAAGTTTAATCATTATTATTCTCACTAATGTTGGTACTGTAAGAATAGGTTATTTTTTTTTATCTTGGTCTCAACTGCATCAGTCTAACTGTTATACAAAAAAATTGGGTGTACCTTTCTATAATAACTTATGGCCTTATAAAAATCTGACAAAAGATAAACAATGCTTAAACTATTGCCATCTCTTAGTATTTTTTTGTCTGCCCGCGACCACGACTATTGCATAGTAACCGAAACATCGCGGAAAAAAAATAAAAAAGGTAATACGCGATAAATACCCATGTAATTGAAGTGTTCAGTTTGCGATCTCCTATCAATAGGTAATGTGACAGGAGACATCTTAAGCAAAAGCTGAAATAGATTCATGATTTTGATAGTATAATGCCGTAACTATTGCTTTTTAGGTTCGCTTAAATTTTATACATTTTTAATAAATAAAAACTACGGTTTGCTTTATATTTTCATTTTAAATTGACATACTTACCTATACTTTACTAAATTTTTTTTTGTGTGGAGTGTTTCCTGTGTCCGGGCCTGATGAGGCGACCTCCACCGAATTAGCGGCAGTGATCGTGTCATCAGAGTCACCTACCTTAGCTAACCTCCGTAGGGAGGGTAGCTAAGTGTACGGAGGGTAATTTTATAAACAATTTACTTTACGCGGCTCGCTGATGGAAGATGACCCACCTGATATAGCAACGCTGCTTGACGGCAGAAACAGGAATACCGGTAGTACTTCCTCGGACGATTCCTTCACTAATAGTTCTACTGCTATTAAAATATGTAATGATAAAAGATGTAATAGAAAAGATGGGAGAAAACGTTAGTAAAATAAATAAAACTATAAATCGTGACGACCCGCTTATGCACTGCACGCTCGGGACAAAACCTAATTATACACGGATGCTAATAACTCAAGCGTACCTATTGTACGTTCCTAGGCTATGAACGCTTTTGTTTGATCAGTCTTCAAATAGCAAACGATGGATGTCACAATAAAAAAATATGCATTTTAAGCATCTGAGCTCCACCGTGCTTTGTAGGTAGATATTTCAAACATTTCTGCAGCAGACGGTTATACCTGGTTGCGGTCAAGGCTTGTATAGTAGGTAGTTTTCTTTTCAAATCATCACTATCATCATCAGCCTGAAGAAGTCCACTGCTGGATATACCTAGGCCTCCTTTACGTTTCAATGAAGAACGATTTTGACTCTTCATCCACCTGCCTCCCACAATCCTAACAATATTAATAAATATCTATGTATGTAATGTATTGTATTAAGTATATCAGTCATCTAGTAGGTCTACCCATAACACAAGCTCTGCTTAGCTTGGGGCTAAATGATGCTGTGTGGATTGTCTAGCATTATTATTATTATTATTATATTATTAAGCTTAACCTATCAGTGAGTTTTTTTATTTACAATTTGTAACAAGTGCACCAATCGACAAAATATCCCGTGTCAAGCGCGACATATTTCACGTTACACATAGAATATTATACAAATAGACAACTTTTTTATCAGGTAGAGTTGATCAACGCAAGCAGATCCACGTTACTAGTGGATGCTAGTAATAACTATAATATGGCTAGCCAGAGCTCGATAAAGCAGCATTATAACAATGTTTCATGATATCCACAAGCTTTTGTTCTACAATATTTCCATTCGTCTACATGTAAACAGTTTCAAACGGCTTTTTCGTGACTAGTTTAACGTCCTGTTATTAGTACATCTACCTATATTGTGTGTTTTAGCTCAAGTTGCGGGAATTCACAGTACCTATACAAATTAAACATTTTAGTCATGCTTAATCTTCCGAGAAAAGGGAGGGATGAATGGTAGTTTTTTGTGCTGATAAATATCTTTAGCAAGTCTTAAATATATCTGAGATCTACAAGCCAAATCTTTCATTATAATGAAGTAAGTAGCACCGAAAAATTACAAGAGTGTAGATTACTTTTTAAAAGGTTTATTAAAAAGTGTAATTTAAACTCTTGTAATTTTTTCGGTGCTACTTAAGCTGGCGGGTTATTTTGTATATTTGTTGTATGTATTTGTACTTTTTATGTGCTTACTATTTAACATGCTACACCATTTTATTTCCAAAGCTAAGTGAGTAAGAAATCTCTTACGTACTCACTTAGAAATAAAGAAAAACTGTTCTGATATCTTGTAATGTGTTTTGAAAAACATATTTCGCGATGCTTAACACGATGGGGTCCACAAATAAATAAATAATCTTTACCTTATATATCAGCTAGTAATAGAATTTTAAGCCGGTTAATAAGTTTTAATAATTTAACCAATTATAATTGGTACCTATAGCACAGATTAGATAAGTCTATAGGTACCAACTTAACTAAATAGGTACCTAAGTAAGATGAGTTACAAGTGATTATTACGTAGCTTAGGTATTTCGTTGCTTGAGTGTAGGCACTATCAATCATAGATCAAGTTTTTGTTAGTTTAGAAGTTTCGTTTATGTATATCCCATTATCATTTCAACATTTTAGTTTGTGGCTTTTGATTTATCACGGTTAAAGTCTACCATTATTATAACCAGGTATTTTTTTATTTATTTATTTATAAAAAGTCTACTGCTGGTCATAAGCCTCGCGTCTACGTTTCCAGGAAGAATAATTTTGAGCCTTTTCTATTCATTGACTTCTCACGATCGTGTATTACCCCTTATTAGTAATTTTGTCAGCCCATTCCGCAGTTCCTTTTATGAGTTTTATACAGGTTGCTAGCACTGATCGTAAGAACGAGTATTTCCATAACCATCGATTTATTTGTTAGAGCACTGTCCTATAAAACTTGGTTTAACATTTAAATAGTTGATACTCCGAACACAATGGGTTTTTTATCATGTTTTGGCTGGAATGTCAGAGCAGACGAGATGTAGCGTGTGGTAGGTAACGTAAATCCATGCAATCAAATTGTGTTTTTGTGTAAACCGAGTTTTATTTTTTTTGTCATGTTTCGTTCCATCCGGCTTTTGTTAATTATCTCGGTAAAAGCGTGAAGAATCTATGGCTAGTTCTAATTCTATTTTTAAAATACCACTCATAGGAGAGTGGGATTGCTGGGCAAATAATCAGTGTGTTCACTTTTGAGAGTTATCTCAGACGAGATCTTAGAGAGTTATCTGAGTGTGCGTAAAAGCAGTGCTGTGAAAATGCTTGGCTTAAAAACTGGAAAAAAAAACTGGATATTATTTATTTAGCACTTGCAAACTCTTTATACCAAATTAAAATCATTATTCGTGGACCATGCAATTCAGAAATAAACATAAATTTTAATCTGGATAAATACATATTTTTGGTCATATTTTACACAACATCATATAGCCCCAAACTAAGCATAGTTTGGACTATGGGAACCAGATGACTGATAATATATTTCTAATCAAGGCAGATCTTAGTGCCTGTTATTCTAGCCTGGGTTGCCTGGCTGAAGGGAAGTCTAGATTCACCTAGTTAATAAGACGTTTGACGTGGTCCTTGTGATTCTAACATTTTGATTTTGACTATTATTGCTATAGCTGACAGACATAAAAATGTCCTATTCACAAAGTTTTCACAAAATTTGGGGTGTATAAAAATACACCCCAAATTTTGTGAAAACTTAATAGGTAATAGGTACGTTATTTTAAATATTATTAATTCATTAAGAAGTATTTATATACTATGTAGGCAAGCTCTTACGTTAAATAGGAAAATAAGTCACGCAGGCTTTATCAGTTCTCAGTACCAACTCATGGGGGTCAAAATAATATCCGGTAAATCCGCGCGTCTATCTGTTGCCGCACGTCGCAACAGAACACGCTAGTTTGCTGCGAAGGACACTTGTGCTACAAGATTATTACTTATATTAAAATATTGAGACAAACATTTAAGCATATCAAAAGAAGCTAGCAGTCCTAAGGTATGTTTTCAAACCTATTGAAGAATTTTTTAATTGAATATCTTGTAACTATCTTAAAGTTGAAAAAGCAGTTTTTGTTTTGCCAAAATGTAGACAAAAACAATGGTAAAATACAGTTTTGTTTTTTGGACTTCGTGATCTAAACTTGACGGCCAACACGAGTCAAAGATTGTATGAATACTAATTGTTCTTAATGAATCCGCTTTGCATTAATTCGTCATATTTAACTACCTAAAATTTAGTGTATTAATTCAAGAGCAAATTCAAATTAGTTAAAATTTGATGTCATTAAAAAATATCACCTAATCTCATCTTAAGGGGTGACTTAATTTCTAATTAAAAACGTAATATCAATGACTAAACCATTTTTATTTTAGTTTAAGAAACATACAAAACGCGGAAGTAATTTATAAGATGGTATTTTATTTCCTATAATTTTACTCGTTGGAATCTGTGAATCTGACCACCTGACATTACCTACCCATGACCTTAGCTAAAGAATGAAAAACAGGTACTTACCTCGTATTTATAAAGCAGGTAGAATTTTTGCAGACAGAAACCAAACTGAAACCGGAATAGAAATAAAAATAATTTATTAGCAGAAATCAATTGGTCATGGATAACAAGGAAATATCTGAGCACTTAGAAGCACCGTGCAGCACACGGCTAAAACTAGTCGATTCCTAGGCAATATTATAAAAAATAATGTTTTATTGTTTCGTGTTATGAAGCTGCAATTTTTATACATTCTCAATTAATAATAAATAAAGTGTATAGCTACACAAGTTTAGGTTTATTAATAAAAATACAAACATGAAATCATGCAAAATCTTCATCTATTGGCTTACTTATAAAAATCTGCCTTAAAGTGAATAATGCTAAAGCTATTACCATCTCATACCAATGGACATTGACAAACAGTGACTGACGAAGCAACAAAGTCGAAGTTAAAGGACGAAGTCGCGCGTGTTTTTGCTAGTTTTATGTATGGAAAAGCTTAGCCTAAGACCTAATTAGGACGAGGTTTAAATATCCTTCATCACTTCAAAAAACATTTATAAGACAAACCAGTCAGACACATGTTAACTCGCTTATCGAAGGTTCCGCACCGAAACTACCATTCAAGCTTGTCTCTAACCGAAATGTACCTACCTATTCAAAACAATTACAATTTTATTTATCGTGACAAATACCACGCACACCCTAAACTTCTGGTCGTAGAGACATTAAATTTGCAGTCTACTCCAACTTTATTTGGTGAGGGATAGTACTAAAAAATGTATGTACCTACGCAACAGGGATTTAAAGCTTTTACGAGAATAGCTTCACAAACATGAAATTCCTTTTGTGACCTTCTTAGCAATCCCAACTTGGCAAAATGTGATATTTATTTAAGATAGATAGAGAACAAAGATAGAGAACAAACAGCTTTTCATTTGAGGGTTCACCGACGTGAACCGCGCAGAAAGTGATTCTACTTGTTTTTAGCAAATTGTTATATTTGTAATAATGCACGACCTGGCACATTATGATAACCAGGTTTAGGTTACAAGTGGGGAAGCCCTTGGTTCAGAACATTGATAAGTTGAGGAACATAATGATGTTTATCTACAATATTTGTATTTTATGTCAACGTAATTATGTTAGGTTATTGTTATCATGCGGCTGAACAGAATTAATGGTTTTGTGAATAACATATATGTTGGCTGAAATAACTTAGGTAGCAGACAATTCCGTGTAAAAACGAGTAATGTCGCAGGGTAGGGTATGATATGATAAGCGCGGTTAAAATCCCGTTGCTTTTTAGATTTTTAGCGCACATTCTGGCACGTTTATTTATGGTTGCGTTGCTTTGAAGCAGCACATGACAGACGAACGGAAGAACAGTTATAGGAGTGTGACTATAAGCGGGGGATTCGTTCTGACATGTTTGGAAGCAACATAGCCTTTTCATTTTAATAATTTGTCTAGTAATTTTTAAGCTCTGCTATGTAACTTCAGCGTCATTTTAACCAAGATTACTTGTTAGTTTTTACTAACACTTTCAAGCCCCACGGAAATACGCTCAGTTTATAACCATTTTAAAGAACCATTGAGCTCAATCACTGGAAAAACCATTATCTTTCTTACTCGGCCTATCATCTACTTCGTGGTTTATTTCGATTTGCGCTTTAGAAAGCCCTCGAAAATGTATCTACTGTTACGTAAATTTGTATTTATTTTTTTCTCATTAAACTGTCGCTTTAGAGAAAACCGACAATTAGCCAATATTATCAATTTAAAATTTTTGTATATATATGTCAAAACGATACCATTCTTCAACTTACTGATGGAACAACAAGGTGGCCCATAATGATATAAAGTAGTCACCATCACCATGCATTGCCTCGCAGGCCGTAGGTCACGAACGTTAGAAACGTGTTAATGCTATACTGCCAACATGCTTTTAAGCTTTCAAAATGGAGCCTTGGTGGACATGCTCTATGAGTGCTATAGGCAAAGTAGGCGCCTCAGCATTAGTGGGCCACCTGGTCTGTACCGTCACTATTCTTATTAAAAAAGGTAAAGAACATCCCCGTCCTATTCATCGTCACAATACATACACATACACATTTGGCTTACATACATAAAAAAATATGCATTACTTAAATAAATAAACTTCGTCGATGTTTCCACTGAAAAAAGTTGCATCTCCTATAAACTTGCACATTATTGCGTTTACTACCTGATTTCGCAAAGATTTGAAATCGACGACAGCAAAGATTCAATGCTAAGTAATTTGCGTATAATGTCCAGTGAATTCATCGTGGATGAATACCCAATTTAAACTTGTATTTTACAAATTAAAAGAATCATGCGATCTAGATTAGAATTCTGTGAAAAGTGGGCTGAAAACACTGTGGTTACGAAAAATATTGAGGATCGCTTAAATGGAGTGTTACATTCGGGTATGTTACTAGTTTTTTAAAAAACTTTTTTATGTTGAATAAAATAGTTGCTGCAAACCCAGTGTACGAAATATTTGTTGCTAGCGATGTCGTTTAGAATCTATTTGCCTTATAGTTAGGGTATATTCTTAGTGCAAATTCAACTTACGGTACGTATTTTTTACGTAATATCTATCACAAAGATTTCATAAGAATGATACAACTTGTAATAACGCTGACTCGAAGACGACACTGACTAGGAAAATACTTGGTTAGGTACTAAGATTTTATAGAAACCAGTTTGGTGTGTCTATTGTTAGCAAAAACGTGCTCATCTATTACGATGGTATCAAATCAACGCATTTTAAAGATATTTTGGTCTCCTTGCGACTCTCCGAGTAAGGTTGATGCTTTTTTAATTTTAACCTGATGCAAAGCAGCTTGCTGTGTTTCAGGCCCAGTGAGATTCCGTGTAAAAATAATTGATGGAAAACATTTATACACCTATATTTGTTAAGAGTTCATGAAAATATAGCGTGAGAATCTGCACTACAAAAGAATCTATTTTCTACAGAAACTTCGATTGCGTCTATAAACGTAAACGCAGAAGACATTGTCTTTCAGCTATTATGCTCATGCTCATGTTGAAATTTTCCTTGTGACCAATAGATAAGAGGAAACTGTTTCAGTTTCTATAAGCCCTTCTGTACCTGTAGTCATTCGCGACAATAGGTGGTGCGCGCTCGAACTGTTTTTATTCATAGACGTTTAAAAAGTTAACAAGGACGTCAATATTATTATATGGCTATGTAAATAGTTCGCAAAATAATAAGTTAAGAAATTATGATATGGTTTAGACACTTCATTTGACAAGGTAATATTTTTTTTCTGTGTAAAACACAGAAAAGAACTTCGGTCATAATACCATGGCGTTAGGGTTAGAGTAATTTAATCCAAATTGCGTGCCGTATGTTGGTCGGAGTAAATCTTAACATTTATAATGATATTGTGTTTGACCTACGCGTGATCTTTTACGGTCATTGAACTATCGATGGTATAATTTCTATCATCATTATCATAGAAGAAAAAAAAGAAGACCACTGCTAGGGCTGCCTCAAATTGTACATCGAGAAGTAACGGTTACTCCCTGACTTTCCGCGATCTTAACAATGTCGTCAGTCCATCACGATCTTCAAGTTCAAGTTAGTCCGTCATCGGGTATCATAACTTTCTAATGGTGGATGCAACATACGTCAGCATTCAGACATTTTCATGCGCAATATATTTTTTTACAGTTTGCTCAACAGTGTTGAGCGGTTGAGTCTGTTTATTTACCCATAATAATGTTGAGCAGATGTTATTGTTATATTAAACATAATATGTTGAGCAATTACTCGTACCTCTGTTTATAACAATCGTATTATCTGACAGAGTACGTCCACAAAGACGCACTCTATGTCGTGGCATTCCACTGCGTTAAGATGATAAGATAGGTACTGATGCTGTATGCAGTTCAAGTATCGGTGAACTTAGACACTTTATGTTGTTTTGACATTTTGATCAGAATATCGTCATGTTTGTTTGCACAATATTTAAACCGCTTGATATTCATAAGGTCCTGCCCAAGTTTTTTAACGTTACGTGGTGATGTACCGTGTGATGTACCGTTATGAAGATTCTTGGAGAATGATGGAATCGCGCTCGTTCAGTTCTATTTTAGAAGACGACGAAGAGGTACTGCCAAATAAATAAATCGCGACTGCGTGTGTCGCGAAGTGTCCGGTGAACTTTAAGTATTTTATAGCAACTGTTTTTTTAATTATCAATTCAAGGTGGCATTGAACTTAGAACATGTTGTGATACTAATTTTGTTTAAAATTACGAGGGATGTCATTCAAACTAACCAGAAGGTCAATAAGTGTTAGGCATGTTTAAGCCTCTTGATGTGTGCTACAAGATTTGTTTACCTCAGTTATTCAAGTAGTAAGTAGCCTCTCACAAAAGGGCTACCTAACTCTTTTAAATTACCTACCTACAAAGTAACTACACTTGTTTTAGGTACATACAAATAATTTGATCGTTTCTCAGCACATGCGTATAGAATTAGCATAAATATAAGAGTGGATTGAACAGGACTTTGTATAAAAGTCTTGAGATAAAATTTAAAAATCATTAATATTTGTGAAGTCCGTGTTGTGGTCAGTGTTTATAATAAAGTGTATAAAATCTAATCATGTATTCACATAGAGGAGGAAATACAGTGTATCCGAGTGAGCAGCAAGCGAGGCACTGTGGATTTCTGCTAAATCAATACGGTAATTCACTTGCTTCGATTTACGAAAAAAACAAAATGGCCATTGCCAAACAAATATACAAATATGACAAACTAGTAGAAACTTAATCAAGAACAAATTCTTGACGATTGGCACCTATGTTTTGAAAGTATACCTTACACATGTCTCATAAATAAAATGGCAATTTAGCTCATTTAGGCGATCACTTTGCATAGAGAATCCATATCTATACCAGTTATAAGAATATTTGTCCTGATTGACTGACTGACATATAGACAACGCACAGGGCCTATATGCTAAACGCACCTATGGGCTAAACCACTCGTTTTAGAGACTTGAAATTTCCAGGGTAGATTTGTTTTGGTGTCCCGAAACTTCGTTGAAGTTTATATTAAAATAATTTCACGCGAGTGAAGTCACACGTGTTTTGCTAGTAATTTATAATGTAAAACATAAAAAAATTATTAGTTTTAAGGTTGGTAAAGTGGTGATATACAGATAGACAGACACTAGAGTGAGATCAAATAACTCTATTATTGCATTTTGCGTTACCTTCACTTGCACTTGTTTTAGCTATGCCATTGTTCTGGCCTAGCTAAAAGACGTTGCTTGAAACAAAAGTTATTTAACTGTTCAAATTTATCACACTTAAAGATGTATATTTGGTACAAAACAAAGAGTAACACGTCCGCTTTGAATCGAGCACAAGCCGGTACCGATAAGAAGGTAGATTAACGTGTCAAATCCTTAACTCAGGTCCTGTCTCTATTTACAATCACAATAACAACTTTTTATCCTTCCAGATCCACAACAGCTGGATCAATTCAAACTGGAAATGTCGCTGGGTATAGAGAGGTTCTACCTGTTGTCATTTTGCTTGGCATGCTGCTGGCCAGGGTACAGCGCAGTCAGCAATCTCCGCGTAGTCAGACAATGGCCTGAGCTAGAGTTCAACTTTCCCAGTCAAGAAGAAGAACAGATCGCCAGGCAAAATAGGTACTATGTGCCAGGAAACTCCGTGCCTATTGATGTAGATGTCCACCATAGAAAAGGTATATCAAATTACTAAAAATATTATGTACTCATACAACTAATGATAAATCCGCAAATCTATCAAATTTCACAACATCTACCCAACGACATTGGCAAAAAACCGGTATGTTGTTATGTACTATTTTTAGCACGACTCTATTAACCTGTCTCAACTTATAAAGAAAGAATAATATTTTGGGTTTTCTTCCTTACTATTTACTTGTCTTTTTCTAATCATCTCTCTACTTTACTCACATACGACTTGTAATATACTCCTTTGACTACCGAATCATACATGTATCTTAAAACATATAGGTAAGCAGAGTAACCAGGGGTTACAGCTATGGAAACGATTTTTTATTTTGTCATGACATCAGCCTAAATAAGTCCACTGCCGGATATAGACCTCCCCCTGTTTGGGAGGGTTTGCAACGCGGTTGGTGTTTAGTACACAGAATTTGCTACTAACCATTTTCTGATGCATTCTCTTAGTCACCACTTACGTCATCCATGGGAGGTAATGGAGGAGTCCTATTCTAAGTGGGAGGACCATGGTTATTTTTTTATTTTTTTGTAATCTACTAGTAGAAATGTATGCATGATAGTTGACAATACAATAATTGATCATTTGTGTGACATGTTGCCTCGTCTAGGCGTGCAAAAATTACGAATTAACGAATCATCATGAGACATAACCATTTAGCTTTGGAAGCACTTTTTGATCATGATACATAATTAGCATAAGACTTTGTTAAAACTTTTAACTTGTCTGGCAGGTGCCCCATCTCGGATTTTCGTGACAATACCGAGGTTCGACGAAGGAAGGCCGATGACTTTGGGCACGGTAGACGTCCAGGGGCGTATCTCAGCCTATCCAGACTACGGCTGGCACACTAACCAAGGTCGCAATTGCCAAGGGATGACGTCAGTTTTCAGGGTTGCTGTGAGTATGGAAAATCATTCTTAAGAGTAGCAAGATATACGAATGATTCTCAGAACATCTACACAATTTTTGTATTTTATCTCATTGTTGGATTAAAGTTGTCGAACAGGTAAAGCGATTAACTCATGTAATCGTTTGAAGATGATATCATGGCTGTCGGTAATCGTATATGCTACATGATTTTTGTATTGTAGGTACAATCATCGTATATTTTACTGTCGGTCTGTTACACTACATAAAAACACTACACTACATACTCCGGACTAGTAGTAGAGCTCTTTGAGAAAGGGCTCATCCGGGAGAGTACTACCGCCATGCCTATTTCTGCCGTCAAGCAGTGAAGGGTGTGGGCGGGTAAAATTATGGGCACATGAGGCTTAACACCATGATGCCTCAGGTTGATGGACGCAGAGTAGTGCATCGTAGGGCATGTACCTAGCGTGCGTGAATTACAAGGCAATTCTTTGCTATAGGTGATGGCTACCACTTAAAACCAGGTGGGCCATATGATTGTTTAACCAGCAGAACCATAAAAAAAGGAATATATTTCAAGTCCTTCTTACCATATTACCACAGGTACGATAGGTATATGAAGTCCTCTTAGAAGTAACGCGTGTAATTACCTATTATGATGAATTTTATGTTGATATTAGCTAAGGCATTGAACTAGCCATGAGCTTGATAATTTTTATTCATTTTCCCTGTGTGACGGTGCTTATCTTGCTAGGTAGGTACCGAGTATTTAGATTATGAAGACTGCTTGAAAGAGAATATGGCTTGAAGTACGATAAGCATAACCTAGAATGCTTATAAAGATATATTTAGATAGATAAGAATTAATTTAGATACACAATAAAGTATACAATTTTGTAATTATAATAAGCTTACTAAGGTCAGAGAAAAATTACAAAATATACTTATTTACAACTTTAACAAGGAAATAATCTAGTATCAACCTAATTGCGGTCTATAATTATGGTAATAATACGCGACTGATTCTGTGATTCCATTATCTTCTGATTAGCAATGATGACACAAGCTAATTAACTGTAGTCGTACTACGAGTAGGTATCTATCGCTAGTAGGCTATGAAGTCAATAGTTACGTACAGTCACCTGCATCGGTGAGCACAGTGTGTAATGGACTCAGGAGATGATGTTACCCAATTCACCCATCCCCTAGTGCGTCTTCATAATCGCCTTTTACGATATCCACGGGAAGGGGGGAGGGGTTGTATTCTAAGCCAGGACCATCACAGCTAAAGATGGTATGGTATCATTTAAAATGAATCTGGTGTTCATGGCTGGCAAAATAGATAAAATAAGTTTTTTTTTATACACGGCTTCCTGACGAAAATATAGCGGAAGAAGATAGAAAATTCCGTCTGAGCACCAGCCATTTCCTAATACTAATAGTAACCTACCTTGGTTTCTTTTATCAGCTAGATCCATCATCAAGTGATATAAACAAATGTAGAGGTAGGTACCATTATCTCGCATGTATTTTTGGTACGCCATGCTGATTTAACAAGAACAGATTTTACCTGACATTAGTATGGAATTTAAATTTAAATTTAAACTAGTAAATTGATTTATATTTTGTTTATTTTTATTTTCAGATAGACGAATGCAACCGGCTCTGGGTGATGGATGCTGGTAAGATCGGCGACGCGCAAGTGTGTCCACCGCAACTGCTTGCGTTCGATTTGTTTACCG
The DNA here is from genome assembly GCA_947095575.1 of Electrophaes corylata. Classification (NCBI taxonomy): domain Eukaryota; kingdom Metazoa; phylum Arthropoda; class Insecta; order Lepidoptera; family Geometridae; genus Electrophaes; species Electrophaes corylata. The sequence goes on along the minus strand of OX352711.1, from coordinate 5,807,420 downwards.
ACAGATTGGTGTACAGACACGTGCTTAGCGCCTCCAGTTATGTACAAGCTTCCTTATTCATCACGCCTGTAAGTATCTTGTACGTATTACGTAAATGTTACATGACGTTACGATTCGCACTGAAAATCCAACCGTTAATCTGGACACTTAATTTTCAATTTATTCGATTTAATAATGCATATAATTTAACTACCTGTACTGTACATAATTCAGAATCTTCCATTAATTCACAAGAAATATATAATTAAAAATTCAGCAAATCCTTTAGTTGCAAAACATTACTCTCCTTCTAGTCGGATCGATACAATGTCGGGTCGATGTCCACGTGTTATACTGTGTACCTACTTAGTATTTATAAAAAAAAACAAGTATTCAGGTAGGTACTTATTCTATCACTTATCTGGTTTCCATATCACAAGGTTTGTTTAGTTTGGTACTGGATAACATTATGTGAAAATATCCACAAATATTTATTTATTTATAGAAATTATAATATCACAGCCTTGATGGCACGTTGATAAATCGTTAAATTAACGTTGATAATTACGTAAATAGTCAAATTTGTACATAAAGTAGTACCTCGGGTATAAACCCTCCACTTGAGGCTGTTGTGGTCGTATGCTATCTTCAAGTACACATTATATCAATGTCGGTCACCGGCCTCGAGTACACTGCTCGGATCTTCCTCTGAGTCATCGGTGTTTTCCCAATGCAAGTCATAGATCTGTGTACATGCTTAACTTTACTTGCTAGTAAGTATTGCTTTCGTAATTGTATGCAGTTTTACGATGGTTTCTCTCATCGTTAAAGTTGTGCCAATTGGCAAGTGGCCTTTGACATGGCAAATTGAGAAATTGAGGAGGCAAATTATCAAAAACAAAGCATTTGTAGCTAGCGTCTCATTACAATTCAAGTAAGAGAAGATCAAAGCTAAACCGACCAACAAGATGACTTTATTTTGTCGTATTCTTGCCTGTTATTAATAAACATTTTGTTTCTTCTACTGAGTGTGTCGGTTAGAAACAAAACAAGTTACGTCACAAATGGATGTAAATGGTGGTCTAAGGATCGCGCCCTAAGAAGATCTTAAGGTCGTGGGTTGTTTTATTTCTCTATCTGTTTTATCTACCACAATTTTCAGATAGTAGACGTAAGAGGGCAGGGTCCAGGCGACTGCGCAAACACTTACGTATACGTCGCCGATGTGTCCGCCTTCGGTGTGCTGGTGGTAGACGTGGCTAATGACCGCTCGTGGCGAGCCGTCCACCGTAACTTCTTCCCGTGGCCTAACCGTGGCACTTTCACTATTCAAGGTAAGCTACGAGTATTATGTATGACAGTGAAGTATATAGTTTTTATGATGACCACTAAAGTGTCCAAACACTTACACTAAAGAGTAAGGGGACCGGTGGTCCTGAGTGAATGACCGCGCCTTCTGAACTTAAGGTCGTGGATTCGAATCCGGCCGTGAACCAATGGATTTTTCTATAGAAAAATGTATGTGCTCAGATAATAATAATAATAATAATGCTGGACAATCCACACAGCATCATCTAGCCCCAAGCTAAGCAGAGCTTGTGTTATGGGTAGGTACTAGATGACTGATATACTTAATACAATACATTACATATATAGATAATTTTTATTATACATAGAAACACCCAGAACACCCGGAATAAATATTTGCAGATCGTACAAACATTTATCCCAAGGCGGGAATCGAACCCGCAACCTCCTGCGTCGCAGGCGGACATTCACCCGCCGCGCCACATCGGTCGTCATACATTCTACGATATAACCGCCTACTTAAATCCATCAAATACTTTATGTTAGGACTCTATAACGGTGTGATACCGTTCGGATATGTAGTGATGGCACGTGAAGCGAAACAAAAGGAATGCTTATTTCAAATGTGGCCCAAAAACTACTAACAAACGCCACTTGAAATTTACTGGTTCGTTTTTAAATAAGGCTAAATTGACAGCTCGGTTAGTAGGTACTGGTTCCTCGTATTTTTATGAGGCTGAGACGAGATTGAAACCGGAATTTGACTGTCGAAATTGGGCCTGTCTAAAACATTAGTTTCATAAAACACCATTTGAAGAATGACCCAATCGAAACTTGACGATATGACTCAGATACCAGTGCTTTCAAACGATGAAGGAAAACATCGTGAGAAAACATGTTAGTATTCTAGCAGCGGCTATGGGCTTGCAACCTGTATGGAGTACCAACTACTTACTGCAAGTGGATAGCTGCACTTAATAAATGTCCAAATCTAAAATAAATATTTGGACTGCCTCCTTAGACATCCTCAAAGGATGTCGAGTAGGTACTAAAAGATATGAGGCGGTATCTAACGTGCCTGGAGATAAAAGTCGTGAAAATATTTGTTTTTCTAAAGTGTCTGGCTGGTTTTGAAGGGCAAAGTTTTGAATCTCGAACCGGAAAAAACTGTTTTAATTTTCTCTAAATAAAAACAACAACCAGATATTGTAGCATGTAAGTTAACTGATACCCACGATTTCAAAAAAACTGACGAAGGAACAGGCCTGTAAAACATTTATTGTTTTATAAACACAAGAGAAATTATCTTTCAGTGGAAAAATGTAGCAGAAAAAGGTGTTAAAATAAAAAAAAAATATTTCAAGTAAGCACACGTAACTAATGACTATTATGGTTTATTATGGTGAATTTAGCCCAAAATACTAAAATTTTGGTAGGCAAGTCCAAAATATTCAATGTGTGTTTAATGCAATATTGTTCTTAATTTCAGGTGAATCTTTCGACCTGATGGATGGCGTACTCGGCATGGCGCTATCTCCTTACAAGCAAGGCCGCGATCGGTACTTGTACTTTCACGCCCTCGCCTCTGACACTGAGAACGTCATGTTCACAAAAACACTAAGAAACGAATCGTATACCGGTACAGTCGACTTGGATCCCAACGCTATCCATGTAAGTAAAAATATTCAATCTATACCACCTATAAGAATCTTTGTCCTGACTGAATGGCTGACATACCTAAGACAATGCACTTAACCTTAACCACACCGGTGGTAGAGACTTGGAATTTCATTGTATATTTGTCTTGGTGCGTAGAGGTGTACTAAGAAAGAAATTCCCGAAATTCAACCACCAAACGGGTACAGCGGGGGTTGAAGTTTGTATGAAAATTCTTCACGCGGACGAAGTCGCGCGCGTTTGTCTAGTGATAAATAAATAAGTATTTGTGGACATTTCAACACCACCAGCTAACTTGTACTACTATGGGAACCATTATAACTGCTATAATACATGATTTTTTTAAAAACTCAAACCGTGAATAAACATCTATGCTCAGCACACATAATTATGTTAGTGTAGGTACCTACATTATTTGGACAGTGGAGCTCTCAATCATTGTTAAAAGATGTGAGATCTCAGCTAGATCATACTTAATTAGATACTGAGATTAAGTAGTCAAATCGCATCGGGGTTACGGTTTGAAAATTTTTATGTTCTAAACTACAAGCGAATGCCACCGTACCGCCAGTCTATTTTATACATCATTTTAATTTTTAACAGATGTTCAACGAGAGACGTTCATCCCAATCGGCAGCAGAAGCAGTGGACCGTGACGGCATCATGTACTTTGGGTTGATGGAACCTCCAAGCATCTGGTGTTGGAATACTGAAACGGAGTTCAGTCAACGAAACTTCCACGAAGTAGCTTTAGATCCTGAAACTTTACAGTTCGCTAGCGGCGTTAAGGTTGTCAATAACCTCAAAGGAGAGCAGGAGTTGTGGGTCCTAACGTCTAGTTTCCAAAGAGTTATGACTGGTACTATTAGTTCCGATAGAGTCAATTACAGAATTCATGCTGAAAAGATCCCTGTACTAATGGCGAACTCGCCGTGCAGAAGGCAGTCTTCCCCAAACGGCCCGCGCCCACACTACCACGCGAACCTTGTCAATCAGAATTCGCGTCGTACTCAGTACAGGTATGGCGCTATAGCGTTTCTGTAGAAATAAATGCCATGTCTGAACGATTGCGCAGAGAATTTCTGCAATATCGGCCATAATAAATAATACAATGCAATTTTATGAGTATGTATATAATATTATATAGTTGCCTACATCTTCAAACAAATTAAATTGACCGTTGTAAGAGATCAGTGTACATTTGAATTTTTCTAGCAATGCTCATATCCATGTGTTTGTCTTCGACGCCAACTATCATACCGCCGATGATGGAGGTGTCAACTTTTTCAGTAAGTGTGATATTTTTACCTTCTTTGACAAACTTCTTCAAAGCATCCATCAGAGCTTTGCGGCTGCCATCGTCAAGAGGTTTGGCTGTTATAACTTCGCAAAGAGCCTCGTTTCTATGAGCCACCATTACTGCGTGAAACATGTTGATCATTTTCCTTAGCATCTTTAGACGTCCATTTTCAGCCACCAAAGCCAGGAAGTTAGATGCGCTTTCTGGCATTCCTGTAATTGCAATAAAATTTAGGTAATAACCATTCGGTGCAAACTTTTGAGAAAATTAAAGTCTTTGTGAATTCTTTAAGTGCAGGCACGCACTTGTAAAGCTTATAAAATAGAAACGTACCTACCCTTGCCCACACATTTTATTCATATTATAGTGTATGTCTGCTGTTTCTTTACATAGTAAAAAAGTTCAACATGATAATAAACTGTTGGATTATTTATACCTGCTGCCTTTCCTGCTTCGAGCAACAATTTAGCCTTGCTAGTTCGGGAGATCAGACTTGTCTCTACAAAGTCGATGATGTTCGGTTTTACGAGAATTTTCTGTAACCCACTCAGATGTTTCTCTACTTCATCCAACTGCTTCATCTGAGAGGCTGCACTGTATAGTGCTGAAACATACCGCCCTTCGACGCCTGAAATTAATAAGACGCAATATCTTTACTAAGTTGCTTCCATTATTGTTTTTTGCGGTTGCGGATCGTATTGCTGATGCTATTTACAGGTTTCAAAAATTGAAGATAGGTAAAGAATATAGGGATTCCTATTCTGTACCTACCGTCAGATGTTCAGATTTGAAGCATATGTAGTATAAAATGTATATATCTTGTAGATGCAGACTAGGTAGCTAGACAACTACTGTGCACGACCTGAGGCACTAGATGTTGGTATTTAGGTAAGTACACCTATACTGTATAGAACCTTCGAAGAAAAATATGTTTTTAAATACTCGAGAATCATTTTAAAGTTACCTAGGTACGAGTTTCTTTTCAGCGTTGTTACCTACGACCAGTGGCCGCAATTATTTGTTCATTGCTTACAATTAAAGTGGTTTTTGGTAGAGTACATACCAAATACAGCTATGGGTGGTTTGTTGGCAAGCGTTGTGTTACTACTGTCGCTTTTCAGTCGTGTTCCTCCCATGCAAATTCTTTTGGAAAATAATCGAAGCATTATACCTAAGGAAAACCTACGATTTTGCTGAATTCGAGGAGAATATATAAAGACGTTTTCCCACTGCGCGTAGTCGTGTAACGTCAGGTAAACGTCAGGTATTTAACCTTAACCTTACAACAAAAAGTGGCGTGACGTCAATTCGACAGCTGTCACAGCATAGTTTAGAGTAGATCTGCCTTCTTTGCTGTAGGTTGTAGGTTCGATTCCCACCAAGTGCAAACATTTGTGTGATGAACATAGAGGTTTATCCTCTTATAGGTATACTATTTTCGTTAATACAAACTTAGAATACAATTTAACACCCAGGCAATTATTAGATCGAAGTCTGTCATTATCTTGTCATTACAATTTTTACTTGTAGTGAACTACTAACTTTCACCCAATGAGATGAGAGTTCTGACAGTCTATGATCCGCAGAGCTACTAACGGATGCTTTTAAACTGGATCTAAGGAAAGAGTCTTGTCAAAGGTAACGCTGACACATACGCGACACGGTCATGCGGTGCGTTATCCGTCAAAAATAATCGGCATGTTTTATGTAGGCTAGCTTTTGCTTTAGCCATTTTGAGATACAAAGACGGCTCCAGGTCAATCAGGCACACATTATTATAAATAAATGACACCCAGAGTTGGTGTGGTCAGATTCATGCATCCGTGCTTAAGAAAAATTGTCTATTAAGGTGGTTCGATTCGGGTTGGCGCGAAATTCAAATATTTTTGTGGTTTTTAATTTTTTCTTCGTTCCACAAGAAAATTAAATGAAATTAGCGGAAAAGTAATTTGCCGCAAATCGTAAACCATTTTCTACGAACTCATGATAAAACCAACTTTGATTCGTTTGTATTTTGGGAGCGTTTGGGAAAATGTTGATTTTTAGCAGAAAATTTCTTATTTTCCCAAATGCTCCAAAAATATCAATGAATCGAAGTTGAGTTTATCATGAGTTCATAGAAAGTAGTTTACGATTTGCGGCAAATTACTTTTTTGCTCGTTTTATTCCTTGTGGAACGAAGAAAAAATTAAAAACCACAAAAATATATGAATTTCGCGCCAACCCGAATCGAACCACCTTAAATTAGGGTATTCAAATTATCACTACGGCTGAGATCCGATTCCTTAGATAATGAAACCTTAGTACCTACTGACACAATTTGACACAAGGAGTTTACATGTATGATTTTCGACATATGATAGACACAATTTGGCAAAATTTTCTGTCGAATGTCGGGCAATACCAGTCCATATTCTTAGGGCAATAGGTACCATTACGAAGAAAATAAGAAATATAGTCAAAGTATAGTAAACGAATAGTTCGAGGTCGCATTAGCACTAAAGTGTATAAAGAAATACCGATGGGGCTTTAGTCGGTATACTACCAACACAAAGTACTTTTTTATATACTGAAAACTACCAACTTGGTGGTTACATGATAGGAAAATTATTAAAAAAAGGGTTAGGTTATAAAAGTACTCTGTGGTTTAGTTTTAGTTGAAATCATTAGCATAGGTATGTTATTTCCTTCACCTACAATTTAAAATAAACTGCAACTCTTCATAAAAGGCTGTTTTATTATATTACAAACATCTATTTTCATAGCTAACAGCGTTGGCCCAGCCGGTTAGTTAACCCATTACATCGTATTGAAAAGCTTGATCTGTTTCAAGAAGGGCTCTGACATACATGACCAGTGACCCGAGAGCCATCGCAGAAGTGAGTGAGTTGCAGGTGCCTCCATCTGAAGATGCCGCTTTCTTCACTCGGTATCCTTCCTATGAACAATAAAAACATTGAAAATTATCGGGACACTTCCGGAGTATAAATATTCCGATCAGAAGGTTACGAATCTCGACACGTTAATACTAGATTCTCGGCGCGTGTTATTTTTTCGTAAAATAAAGTAAAAAAATGTGCCTATATGTGGTAACGTCATTTAGAATAAAATGTAGGTACTTATAATTATTGACTATAGTAATACCAATGATACTTCATGTTACATTTGAAAGTATTAACGATGAGTTTTGCAATAAATACAACAATATTATTGTTCTAATTATAGAACGCTTGGAAAGTATTTGGTTGCGCGTGGGTTGCGTCTAGATTTAATTACTTTAAGCTAGGTCAGAGTGTGCATACGATTATAATAAATACTTTTACTGTTTCATAACCTTGATCTTACTTTTTATAATTCATGTTCATTATTATCCAAAATCATGTTTAAACATTTTAAATGGCGTTAAAAAGAGGCGACACTGTGCGTGGGCCGCGACTCTATTATCGTGCAATGCGATTTTCAAGGAAAATGTATTCTACAGATTCAAAATGACAATAAGAGACGTTAAATGTCTCTCAGCGCGGGCATCAGTGTTTATCTAAGTATTCTATTAGCCCTCTAATATCCACAGTACAAAGCTTCGCTTAAATTGGGGTAGATAAACAGTGATGTGTAAAATTGGTCAAAGAATACCGATATTTATTTATATTGTTGGTAAAAACATATTCTAGAGAAAATTCCACATACAGGTGTACCTATGCATATTTTGACACAGATTAATATCTGGCAAGTATTGTGAAAAACCAGCTAAGTGCGAGTTAGACTCGTGCACTAAAGATCCCGTATCAGATACATTTTATGTCTGACAGCCGGTAAAAAATAATTAAAACACTTCACGTTTACTATTATGAAGTGTAAGTTATGCAAACTCAAGGAGATATTGGCCTAGAACGTATCAATGACCCAAGACAAGAACGCAAAAACTAAATGCATTAAAGTAGGGTTACGAAACAGATATTTATACTCCAGCTAGGTTTCATTGCAGAACAGAGGCCTGATAAGTATTCCAAAAATAAAATAGCATTTGCATAATACCTACGTTGCAAGTAAACAGACTTCCTAACTAGAGTAAAACTAGCTAAACTGCGAGTAAACAGTAGGTAAACTAAATGTATAAGTATGGATACAGTTAAAGGTAATGAATTATGTTTTGTTATCAGATATTCTCAGGCACATAACCATAAAACCTGTTGTGGTAATCCGGAATCTGCAGTGAATTAGGAAAGACGATGACTTAAGGTGTTTTTAGGGTTTCGTATCCAAAGGGTAAAACGGGACCCTATTATAAGACTCTCTGTCTGAAAGACAGTGAAAAAGTGTCTCGGAAAGACAGTTTCCGTCTGTTAACAGGCAGTAAGTTGACATTTTCACAGATGATGTATTTCTGTTGCCTCTATAACTACAAATACTAAAAAACTGAATAAAATAAATATTTAAGCGGGCATATATCATACAACAAATGTGATTTTTTTGCCGTTTTTTCTATAGATAATGGTACGGAACCCTTCGTCAGCAAGTCCGACTCGCACTTGGCCAGTTTTTTATGAGGTCTATCTAAACATTTTTTTAGACTACTTGCTAATTTTAAAAGGCTGATGTCCTACCTATATCAGAGGATTGCTAAGCAGGTCATACAATTTAGGAACATGAGTACGATGCGCCGCCTTGTTTCTAGTGTGAAGGGGCCTAATGTTACCCGCGAGCACATTCATTCGTAAAATTTCAAATTATACATTAACGTGTTTAATACACTTATGTGTTTTCTTTTAGTATTTTCTTCTACATGATGGTGAAAACACCATACAAAACGCGAAAGTCGTTTAAAAGTTGAGACGTATTTGAAGTTAATACCTGCGGGTCTACTCTTGAAAACGATAGACGAAGTTTCGTATTGTCGCTTTGAGTCAAACTACGCGGCTTTGGGTTACCGAGGTAACTCAAAACGACAAACGACAATACGAAACATCGTGTATCATTTTCCAAACTGCTACTACAAAACGTATATTCATTATCCTGCCTAAGTATATCAATAATCAAACAACTTTGATAAGTAACGAACCTCCTTCTCTTTCTGGTTTGGAGAAGCAGCCGCTGTGGAAATATAGCCCGTCAGTTTGAGGAAAGGCTGGCGGTCGTCTGCGTAGCACCCTCTAGGCTCCTGCCACGCCATAATCTTATTCATCCAACGGGGTTTTATGAACTCTCCGAAACCTTGTGAAGCGCAGTACAGTACTGTAAGTGCATTTATAGATTATTGATTTTACTGCGTATTAGTATGATTGCAGGAAGTTGCATCGTGGAATGAAAAAGGCTTCCTGGAAATGTATGGGGTTACCTATATGCATAGGCAGACTTTTTCAGTCGGATGATAATGACTCTTTAATAGAAGACAAAAATAAGTACCTAGTATATTTTCGAAAACTTAAACCACACTGTCTAACTAAAATTCTAAAAGCTGTCGTACAGATACTGCTTTGGTAGGTAACCACCATTCAAAGCTGATATTTTTTTTGTCTACTAAGTTTTATTATTTTGAATTGAATCTACCTATATAACACAAAGAAGTCACTCATTCGTCGCAAAATCTATAAAACGAAAGTGCCTAGAGATCTGAAATTTGGCACAGGCACTCTTTGAGAGGTAGGCGCTTAATAATTTTTGAAAGGGCTGCAAAGAAGTGTTGAAAATGATATGGAATAGCTTCATGCGAACAAAGTTGCGTGAGATTCCACTGGCTACCATATAAACAACTCAAAAAATATTGCAAATCATAAAACACAATTTGATATTGAATTTACTTTCCATGATACTATGATCAATGTGGCGTGAGGTGTATCTTTCTTTTTTTATAATACCTACTTATCAAATCGATCAATAGCCGGTACAAATACATAATACTATACATAATAATCATAATACATAATAATCAATGTGAAAACGTGTCTCTAGATACTATTCAGATAATGCGATATTTTATACCACTCACTCTGTTGCATAAACAACGTCTGCGTCCCTGCTGGATGGTCCCAAGCTTCAAGCGATTTCGCCTCTTTGTAAATTTGAATGCAGAGCTTATAGATATGGGCTGAAAGATCGAAACCGTCCATACAGTCGAACATTTTCGAGAGAACTGCGGCTCTCACACGACTTGTTTGCTGGAAAGCAAGTCCTGAGCCTTTGATGATCTGAACTGAGCATTCTGGAGTCACCTCACACGCGCCATCAGCTTGCGTCGTCTGCACTTCCATCGCCGATATCAGCAGCTGCATTGTACACGCATCTGAAATCAATGATCTTGAATAAACGAAACTAGGTTAACGGACTTTCACCTCAACTTGTACTGCGTAATGCTCTGGTATTTACTCATGACCTTCAAACACCTTCATCAAACATAATAAAAACATGTTAAAACTAAAGTTATACAAGTCTACTAAAGTTGCCATATGTATAACATAATTTTTATGGTAGTGATTATGGATCTTCTTTGTCCTGACTGACTGGCTGAATTATAGACTATGCACAACCTTATACCTTTTCAGGTTATATTTTTCTTAATGTGCAGAGGTGTTCTAAGCAAGTTATTTCTGAAATTAGAACCCTTAAACGGGTAAAGCGGGGCTTGAATTTTGCATGAAAATAACTTCACGCGGACGAAGTCGCACGTGTCACGCGTGTCGCTTGTTGATTATAAAGTTGACAGGTATGCTTAAAATACAAACTGATATAATAATCTGTAGTATACAATACCTACGCTAGATAATCAAAATTAAAGGAATTGCGGTACCTGCAGCCTTTCTAGTAGGCATCTTCGTCCTTGCTTCTTGTACGTACTGCTCAAAAGTAAATCGATAAGGCTTCTGAGTACCCACTGTGCCAATAGTAATTGGCTCTAACACTGCCGAGAGGACATCCATGTTATCAAATATAGCTTTTGCCACTGAAAATCATATTATTCTGTTACAGTAACTGTAGAGTGTAAAATATATTTAACACGCATCGACCTAAGTTGCTCACATAATTGTAATCGAACTTCACTAAGTTACACTAGGTAAGATTGTTTGATTTTCAATAAAAAGAAAAGTTTGCAAATGATTTTATTTGTTTATTATTTTATGTTCAAAGCAGTAAACTATCACAAAGTTCAACGCAGCGGTAAAGTGCCACTTATTGTTTTTTCTATGTGATAAGATGAAAGTTTGCAACCGCAATTTTCTTGAAAATATGTTGTTAGTGTAAAAACACTTCGAGTGCACAATAATGGCAGGTAACTGTATCGGTAATAAAGATTACGACATAGCAACAAAAGCTTGAAATGAAGAAATGGCCTCGGATTTAGCATTCTACTTAGTCTCATTCGCATACTCTGAAATCTGAATGTGAGTAAACAAAAGGTTTTAATCTGATTCAAAGTTGCACAAAATTATGGCTTATGGAGCAGATAGCCTTTGAAAGATATCGCAAATTAACCTTCGTGTGTCTAATGTAATATTTAACCATTTGATGACCGGGACTGTGTTTAAACTAAGCATCTTCAAACGGTTGCTAAATAACGTATCATCGTAAGCGGTTAGAAAAGAATTATTACATCAGCAAATGCAGTGCGCATTTAAAACGATTCACGCTGTCGGAATTAAGCAATTATCAACACGTTTGTAATCCTTAAACGAGCGTGTTTTTTGGGCTATTTTAGATTTACCGATTTAGTAGTTACTTAGTACCTACTCAGATCGCGATGATCACGCAGGCGTCTTTAAACGAAATACTTTGAGGTCAGTTAAACGAATTTACTGATGGCTTTACATTTTTCGTTAAAACACTTGAAATGTGTTTGTCTACTTTGCATGTGTGAGGTAAGAGCTATCTTGAAAATAATATTCAGAATAAGACAATGTAAATGTAAAGATGATGATAAGCTTCGTCTGTAAAACTCACCGAGAACTCTAAAAGTTTTGAGATCTCATACACTATTAACTCGGGTATTCTCGAGTGACTAGGTATTGATATAGGTTGTTTTTTTTTGTATATGCAGCATGACCTTGATGAGGCTAGTTCCTTTTAAGATATTTGAGATGCATCTTACATAGATATATGAACGACTAAAAACTACTTTCTATCGATCTAACCGTGCGTAATCAGAGCGGTTCGCTAGTAAGAAATCGAGAGAAAGAGTCGTATTCGTGTTAATAGATAATATAAAACCAACAATGAGCTTAGTAACGTAGTTAGGCGAATTATACATTTTTTGTGACATAGTTTTCAGCATATACTCCCAAGCAGTTACGAAGTTACAGTGGCCTATAAAGTGCCTGAGTTGCTTCGGGAAAAGGTAACGTATAATTTCGTCTACTAGACTCTTCGCTCGCGCTGCCAGATAAGCATCTGCTACATAATATAAATATAACGTTACCGGTTCAATTTTACAAAGTATTAACTTACCATATTCGTAATCTTTAGTTCTAAACACCAAACTGGCGAAGTCAGTGTTGTTACTGATGCGATCCATTCGCCTCGTGATATTCTGCAAGTTTTCTTTCAACTTGGCGGGAATAGACTTGTCTAGTTCATTTATCGTATATTCTAGTTGCCCTGTAAACATGGAATATATTTTAAGAAACAACATAAAGTTGCTAATAGTTAAAATACAAAGTTAGACGAATATTCGTCTAAGTTAAAATATGACGCTATCTCACAGACGTACGAACAGAGAGATGGACTGAAAGATCTTTTATGGATTCATAATCAGACTCGCCCCTACCCCGAACGGCAGGCGTCTTGAGAGCGCAGCCGATGCCCTTAACTTCGATGTCATCCCTCCGATGACTCCCACTCATTATCCCTTTACTGTTGGGTATAGACCCGACACCCTAGACATGGCGTTGCTTAAGAATGTAACTCTCCGGTTACACTCTATAGAAACGCTACATGAGTTGACGTCAGACCATCGACCTGTCCTCATGCGTCTAGGCTCCCCTCCCGTCTCGACCCCTCCTACCAAGACTGTGATGCAATGGCATAAACTCGAGAAAGCTCTTGGGTCTATACATTCACCCAGCTTGGATAGGATCCCTGACGATATTTTATCCCCCGATGACATTACCGTTGCCGTCGACTCCCTGACCAACCATGTCACTACCGCTGTAAGCGGATTGTCGAAACAGGTACCGGCGGCGGGTGACCACCGCTGGGCCCTGCCAGACGATGTGAGACGGTTGATCACGGAGAAGAATGCCGCGATCCGTCGGTATAGCCGTTGGCCTTCCGACCTTAACCGGCATAGGCATCGTGTAGTGGAACGGAATCTTAAGAATCGAATCCGCGACTTTAGGGACGAACGGTGGGACGCAAAGCTCTCCGGGATCGAGCCAAGCCATCTGGCTTACTGGACGCTTGCTCGATCCATGAAAGCCGACAACGTCTCCGTTATGCCCCCTCTTTCCCGACCCAACCAGACCCCCGCATTCGAAGACGATGAAAAGGCCAACTGCTTAGCAGAAAGCCTCGAATCGCAATGCTCCCCTAGTCTCGCTCCCGTTGACCCTGAACACCTCGCTACGGTGGACAGTGAAGTCGAACGGTTAGTCTCCCAGCCCCCTAGCGCTCCTCCTCTTCCCCTGATTAGGGCCTCTGAGGTACAGACGATTATCAAGGGTCTCCATCCGAGAAAAGCCCCTGGTGCTGACGGCATCAGCAACAGGGTGCTTAAGAATTTCCCCACCGTCCTTATTTACCTCCTAGTCAGCATCTTTAATGCGGCTATGGCAACTTGCACTTTCCCCGACTCTTGGAAGGAAGCCACCGTTATTGGCATCCCCAAACCAGGCAAAAAGGCTACAGAGCCTTCTAGCTACCGCCCCATCAGTCTCCTCAGTTCCCTGGGGAAAATCTACGAGCGACTCCTTCTGAATCGTCTCTGGTCCCACGTTACCGAGCTCAAAATCCTACCCGATGAGCAGTTTGGCTTCAGGGCTAAACACTCTTGTCCCCAACAAGTGCTCCGCATCACGGAGCACGTGCTCTCTCGATTTCACCATACCTGGCCGGCAGATACTGGTGCAATCTTTCTCGATGTGGCGAAAGCTTTCGACAAGGTCTGGCACAATGGCTTGATTTACAAGCTATCCAAATTCGGAGTGCCAGACAGGCTCGTGCTAATCTTACGAGACTTTTTACTTAATCGAAGCTTTCGCTATCGCGTAGAGGGTACCCTTTCGGACCCTAGACCCATCAGAGCTGGTGTCCCTCAAGGATCCATTCTCTCTCCCCTCCTATATACGCTGTACACCAGCGACGTCCCTCGCACCCATCAGGTGGAAATAGCCCTGTTCGCCGATGACACAGCCCTGTACACATCCGATCGGAACGCCGATCGTGTGTGTATAAGGCTGCAAAAGGCTCTCGATGCACTAGGTGCATGGTTCCGAAAATGGCGGATAGAGGTTAACCCGACGAAAAGTGCCGCCGTGTACTTTTCAAAGGGTAACCGTAATCCTTCCAGATCTGTCACTCTGTTTGACGAACCCATTCCCTGGGTGAAGTCAGCTAAATACTTAGGCGTGACCCTTGATTGTCGTCTATCCTTTGTCAAACACGTACGCACAGTACGTAACCGCGCCAAATTTATTCTTTCGCGCCTTCAGCCACTCGTATGCAAGAAGAGTAAAATGTCTCTTAGAAATAAGTTGACGCTTTACAAAACTTGCATACGACCTATCATGACTTACGCCTCCGTAGCGTTCGCTCATTCGAAAAATTTAAAGCCCCTCCAAGTCGTTCAAAATCGATTTTTGCGCACTATCACGGGTGCCCCGTGGTACATGCGTAATATCGATCTTCATCGAGATCTCGAACTCGAATCTATAGCCGAATTCATGAAACGCGCCTCCAGGCGGTTTTATGATTCGGCTCCTCACCATCCGAATCCCTTAATTAACTCGCTACCCGATTATCCAGTAGATCCGCCCGTTAAACGTACCCTCCGTAGACCTAGACACGTTTTAGGTGACCCAGATGACACGATCACCGCCGCGAATGCGGCGGAGGTCGCTTCATCGAGTCCGGACACAGGAAACACTCCACAATCACACCGACCCCGGCGGCGGGGTCGAAGACGTCTCCCCGTTAACGCCCCTTCAGGGCGAAGAGTCTCTCCGTAGCTCCCTTCTCCGGCAACAGCCCAAGCCGAGGTCCGTACCTAAGTGGTGCCCTTGTGCTCGTTGCCAACAAAACCAATTTTGTAATGGCGTAGCGCCTTCTGCGCTCGCCAGTAGCCCGGTAACGCTGTCGGAAATCGCTAGGCGATTATACCAGCATTTTAGTCCGTTCGAAAAAAAAAAAAAAAAAAAAAAAGACTCGCCCTTAATACTCTAGCGCATCTTAGATTTAAGCACGTCTCATGTCGCGATTTTTTGACAGCTTGCAATGAAAATCTGTCAAAAATTCGTCACATCATCACATCGTCTCAAATCTGAGATTCATTTGAATATTCGGCGGTTAGAGTCCTAAAAATGTCTACCTCTTGCCGTGCCCAGCGCAATGTACCATTCTGGATCCTTCGAAGGCTTCTTCTCGTAGTACTCCAATAACTTATCAAGGGTAATCGAAATCCTAAACACTTTAGGCACATTATAAATAAAGTCTTGCGTATCAAAGTACGGATAAATAGCTAAAATACCACTTAAGGTGGAAAACAGCACGATATATTGTGCATGCATTTTGAATTGAACTAGAAAGTTGTAGAGAAAACTACCTAATAGGAGCTATAAAATTGTACAATAACGATTTGGTTAGTCGTGATTGGGTGCCAGATGTAGGTTAATATTTTAGCTAGTCACACATTTATCACAGAATAGTGGAATCGCGCGTGACTTCGTTCCTGTGCAGTTATGAAAATAACTTCAACCACACAACTTCAATAATTCGCACTTCAACCACTTTAAGTGTGGAGCTTCGGTACTTATTTCTTAGTAAATAGTACACCCTAAAGTACATACACCCTGAAATTTTCAAGTTGCTGTGCGTTGTCTGTCAGCTAGTCAGAGCAAAGGTTATTTGACAAGTAATTTTTTTATTTTATTATAAATGCATAAGAATCAGTCAGTTATGCTCGTTGAAAGTTACATTATTTAGATTATTAATGTGTAATGTGCTACCTATAATTCGAATAAGCCCTAATGGTACTATCCAAATGCAACACCAATCACTGCGGCTGTAATTTTTGTTTTAAATTTAGGCACTCAAGTGCATAAGCGGATACTTAAGTGTTGCAATAATTATCTAATCTAATTAAGCTACATTCATAAATAACATCAAATGCAGACGTTTAACCTTTCAGTGTGAAAAGAAGCTAACGTATAAGAGGGGCCGGGTTCCTTATAGAAAGGGCAACTTCATATCTACGCGCGGACATGCGCAGACTAATTCTAGAGTCCAACTTGCGCTAGCGCATTTTTTGATGCGGACAACTGTTTCCAAAACGTTTTCACTACCTCTCTCGCACACCAGTGACAAAAACTCTAGTTAAAGTGAAATGAGAAATAAGTTATGCAACCATGGCAGTGTCGCATCAGTGGTTCATACAGTGGTCAGCGCCATCAATGATCTTTGCCGATATAACTAGCAAGTACGATAATGTAAACAATTGGGATAATTTGGATCATAACCCCAGTGTCTTAGAACCTTTTGGAAATGGCAAAAATTCTAATAATTATCAGAAACCCGAGACTGATCGAGAACAATTACATTTTAATAATTACAAAGACATAACGGAGAAATCAAGTTTTAATGGTAAGTTATAGCGTATAATAACTTATATAATAACAGCGTTACTAAATTGGTTCCTCACCCTATACGTATATGGAATTCTTTGCCAGAGACATCAGACATCATCACTCCCCATTTTTAAAAATAAGTTGAAATCTAAGAATATGGACTAAAGCAGTTGAAACAGTTTTATGGTAATGACCTTTCTGCTTTTTAATTATACTACAGCCATATTAAATTTTTTCTCAAACTACTCTCTATTATTTAGCAAAGTTCCTTTTCTATTTTTTAGTTATGTATTAGTATATTGTGTTTTTATTTAAGTATTAGTATTGGCTATGTTTATGACTATGTAGTTAAGTGTAATCTTTTTTTTATCTCTTACTCTTATTTTATTATTACTCTTTGTGCACCACCGCCCTTTATCGCTTCGCTCGTTACTCTCCCCCCCTAAGGTTGCCTGGAAGTAATCGCTTTCAGCGATAAGGCCCTTAGTAGTTTGTTAAATCTAGATTTATAAGCTATCCTTGTGTACAATAAAGTGTTAATATAAAACAAAAAATAAATCTACGTATTTAGTACTAAGTTATAATTCAAATTCATTTCAATTCATGTTCAATTTCATTCAATTATTCAAATTCATCCATCTATTTCAAATTATTAGCACATCAAATTAAGTACATTCTTAATCAATATAGGTACAAACAATCTAATTTACTAAACAGAAAAAATGGCTTGCGTTAATTTATGGTTACAGCATCTACAATAAGTTGTTAGACTTGTGCTGTAGCTGCTGCTTACCTTCCAATTCATTCAGCCACTCATAACATAAAAAATACATGCATAAATTACAGTTTCAAAATATGAATAAATTCATAATTGTATAATTTTGGGTGATTGTTGTTATGTAAGTTAACTTAAAGCTTTAATCAAGGGCACAATCTTCTTAAACACTTTCTTTACCTCATTTTGCCCAAAATTGGCTCAATAGTAATAGGTTCTATAGTGACGAGGTTAAGTAATTTAGTTTTAATAAAGATTTAACGAGTAGATTAGTTTTAGTGGTTAGTATAGCGGAATAAAAACTGAACTCAATATGAATCGGTTCCTTTACAAACGAATAGTATCGTTAAATACTGAAGCAAAGTTTCAGTTTTCACAAACACAATATTTTTACTTTTATTACTTGCGTTATTCTCTGCCAAAGTAAATAAAAGAGCTTCTGGGCTCTCTGTTGACAATATTTTAGGTCTGCCCAAGGTCACCGAAAACAAAAACGTAAGATTAATGTATGATTTATAGAAACGAAACAGTTTTTAGAAAAACAAGCAAAATAGTTTCTCTGGAATAGTATTCAGGGCTCTGATATTAAAAACATTGACGCAGTAGTGCTTGGGAGAATATTTTTACGACCGGATTCGAACCCACGACCAGAATCATTTATTATTATTTATTTATTTATTTTAATAACTAGCACGGGTCAATCCATTTACACTAATTATTTCACAATGTCAATATATATAAATTATGAGTAATAAGATTAAAATTTCGCATGTCAAAAAATAATATAAAACAGAAAGAAACATAACACCAAGATCAGAAGTCGGAATTGCTTCCAATAGACCTCCGGTACTCATGCCTTTGCTATAAACGAGTCAAACATCGCTTACCGGCTAACCCTAGTAAGCGATGTTCGGCTGGAATAATGCCAAAAATTGTCTCGTCTGAAGATGAAAAGTCCTACTCTTATCTAATTTGAATATTTAAACTGCATGAAGTAGTTACAGATGGCGGCGCTCTGGCGAGGTTGGCTTGATTTGGCAGTGACTTTTGAATTGTGTATCTTTTATGCGATTGCTGGTGGCACAACTGATGGTCCACCTGATGTTAAGTGGTTATACCATCACCTACAACAATGTATTGCCTCGTAGGCCACGCTCGTTAGAAAGTTGCCCTAGGATGTACTGCTCTGTGTAAGCTTTTAAGGCATGAGACCGAACTAACATATTACATTAAAACTTATACTCGTAGTACAAAGTAGGAATAATAGGGCCGATCTATCACGGACATGAATAGAAGCCTAGATTAGCACATCCGTCCATACCGATTTATAAATGCGAAAGTTTGTCTGTCAGATAATGTTTTCACGGCTAAATCACTGAACCGGTCAAGGTAAAATTTGCTATGAAGATAGTTTGCATTCTGGAGACGGACATTGGTTAATTTTTATTTTCGTACCTAAAAAATTTTAGTAGTTTTACATCTGTCAATCATCGGCCCTTGTCATCAGAGTTTGGCGAAACATTTTTAAATTATTTTGACTAATTTTGACAAAAACCGTATTCGTGCGTATCCGGGGCTAGGCCACTAGCTAGGAACATATAATCCATTTGTATGAGTCGTTATTTAACTCTCACGAGGTAACATCACATCACGATTCACGACTTAGATACTATATCCAGTTCATAAATCAATGTCTGTGTGGCCAGATAATGCTTTGAGGAAGAAATATCTATGGCGAAGTTGTGATTTATTAGACATTATGATGTAAGAATTGTTTGTAAGTACATCAGTCAAGTATCTCTATTCTAAAAGCTTTCTCCAACTTGTTCACTGCTGGTTTTGTATTCCAATGGCACTCGTGCAATGGTAGAATAATTTATTATAGTACCGTTTTTACGTTGGCAAATAATGGTAGGTTTAGTTTTAAGTTAAATAGTTCTTTTGTTATTTTTGGGCCTCTACGCAGATTAGAATTAAAGTAAATTAGTACTCAATGACTGTGAAACGAACCCAGTAGTGGCGCAGTTTCAGCGCCTAACCAGCTGAAATTCAAAGTTTGCCACGGAATTGTTTCCATGATCAGTCAGTTTTTTTTTTCGGGTTAGAACGATTCTCCCCTTGTATGAATCTTGAATCGTTTCGTTATTTTTGGCCATTTGCTTAGTGGACATTTAACTAACTAGGTGAAGAGCTTTACCGAAGAACTCAAGGGTCCTTTCACTAATAATACTTACGTTAGGCTGGCTCGTTGATAGTATATAACATCGTTATAATATAACTTAATGGTACTTAAGACACAATAAAGCATCTTGCAATCTGGAGTGAAAGGAACCCGATAAAGAGTCGTTTAAATTGAAGTTATTTGTTAAATTTAAGGAAATATTTAACAAACCTGTTTTAAGGCATAATAACTGGTGAACAATGTACATTGGGCATTGCGTTTATTGAACATAGTACTATAGTAAATTGGGCAAGCAAATGTCGGCCATGCAAAGCACGTCTTTTGAAGTGTGTGGCTCAGTTACGTATTCTCTAAAGGAACCATGGTATAATGTAAAATACATAATGAATAATATAGAGAACTAGCAAAGGCGCGTGACTTCGTCCGCGTGCAGTTATTTTCATAAAAAATTCAACCCTCTAGATTTTATGTTGTGGGGTTGAATTTCGAGAATTCCTTTCTTAGTACAACCTTTGCGCACCAAGAAAAATATACTCTGGAAATTTTAAGTATCTATGATAGAGATAGTTTTCTAAGACATATATAAAGCAAAGCCTAAACCACAGGGTTTAGGGGTCTACATGTCAGTCAGTCCAATTCTTATAATTGGTATAGAGATACAGATTGGTATAGAGTTGTATTGGTATACAGATAATAGTATAAACTAATTACAAATCATGGGGACAGGTTAACGCGGGGTCATCGGGTAGGTACACGTTAACCCCACTACATAACATATCATTACATGTAATGTAATTTTACTTGTAATTTCGAAACCCAGGTTTAGGCTGCTTTCAAATAATTTGATGCTTAGTAAATAAACGAAATAAATCATCCCAAAAAAACTTTCTTACGATCTTTTTATTTTTAACTTTGTTGGACTTCGACACCCTCATAAAAGGTATTTTCCCATTATGTTCCCAGTTATGTTCTTTGCTCTATTAAAACTAAATGGAATACATTGTCCTAGTAGTTACCAAGACTTTAGTTTTTTGCCTGTACTTAAAGATTGATTGAAATGAAATGAATAGATACAATGAAATGAAATGAAATTTATCTGCTTGAAATGTGGTACACAGAGAATATTCAGAGTTTTGTAGTATGCATGAGGTTATGAAACGGGAGGTGGTGGTAGGGTGAAAGGGTGTGTGTGTGAGTGGGATATGATTACTGGCGTATCCGTTATGGCGGGTCTTGGCGTAGGCCGTGGTGGGCCCCGCGTACAATATAAACTCTACAACACCTACCGTGGATGGCGTAAGAGGCAACTATAGGCGGCCAGTGTATCTGTTTTTTTTTCGAACGGCCCGGCGCTCATTGGCGGCACGGCAAGGTTTAAGCGACTATTAAAAATATAAGCTAATAGTATGAAAATAAAGTTAAAGACTGTCGATACGGCATGCCTAAGCATACGGCATCAGTATTGCTTTAGTACTTACGACCGTTAACATTGAAATTTCAACAATATTCTCACAATTTTAGGTTATATTTTTATTCGTCGCTTAATACCTTGCCATGCTGTTCCGCCAATGGACGCCGAGCCTAAAACGAAATAGCATCACGACTTTAATCCCCACGCACAGTAGATATCCTCTCCGATCTCCTAGTACTAAGTACCTATTCAAGGGTCTTTGAGGATGTCTAAAGGGGGTAGTCAGAGGTACGTCCATATAGTACATTTGGTTCATACACACTTTTGCAGTAGTTAGTATTCCATACATGACATGTTGCAAGCCCACGGACTAAAATGCTTGCGATTTCCGACCGCGTCACTGGACTACTAAAGTGTATGTCAGTGTAACTAGCTCTTATTGGCTAATCCGACAAGATACCATTCTTAGTAATAATAATACTAGCAGATGCTTTTAAGATATTGGAACTGGGCATTAGTCACTTAGGGGAAGAGCTGATTGCTGTTGATTTAGTTCACTCCAGAGTTCTATGCTTTGGCCTCGCGCGTGCTCTATATTTGGTTATCTCAGATCGAGGTGGCGTGTTCCTAAATCGTAAAGACCAGTTAGGTTTTACCTCACATGTGGCTCTTAAGCAATCGGACCAGGCTTTAGTGAAAGTGGTCGATTGTACATTACGGTGCTAAACTGACGAACGACCGCAAATAGCATTAATCTGAGGGCCAATAATATAGACAATGTCCATTTATTTCGTAGCTATTCAATGTCTACATACTATTAAATACATTTTGTTATGAGAGCATTTGTGGTCTATTGGTAGCAATCACACCTATCGTTCATAAGGTTGTGGGTTCAACCTGGGTTCAAATCTGGTACATCAATGTGAGGAAATCCGCGGTTTAGTCAGCTCCGCACGTATTGACTGCGTCTTTCCTGTTGATTAAACCTAAGATGCTAGGATTGTATAGGTACTGGGCAAACCATACCCCATGAGAAATTCTGTCTCATGTCCAATAGCATCGCGTGAATAACTCCCATTTGGTTGTGCTCGTCATATCCACGTTTGGCAGGCGGATTGGTGGCCGCAGTATTGGCGTTACGTTCTCAGCAGACACTGCTGCCAACCCCTCTGCATTTCCTTAGTCACATCCACGAGAGGTGATGGAGAGGGCGTATTCTTTGCTATAACTACCACACAGTAATTCGATATAAGTTCTAATGCAATAGCAATAGATCTACGTAATAACTAGGTGTGGCAATTAGGACATAAGATACGCATATGGGCAAGCTATGTGTAAATAAGTTCGACTAGCTAAATTAGGTAATGGAACATAAAGGTTGAAAGCACTTCGGTGAACAAACAAAACTGAAAGTTACTTATTATGGTAAACACGCACACTACACACACGCTGTCTAAATGATGCACTACCACAATAAAATCACAAAATGTTGTAAACTATTTGGAATCTATATCAAATACTACCGAAACCTGCGTGAAAATGCTTTGTATTTAAGTTATGGTTACCATTTAACATCAGGTAGGCCATCTGTATGTACCATCATTCCTGCAACTTGCTTATGTTATCATGTAATAAAAAAAAATTGCTTATATACCGGTTAATAAATGCATGCACGAAATTAAATTGATCTGCATTACTGACTGCATTGATTGTAAGGTATATCGTGGGCAGAGTCCGTGAACAATATAATAATACTTTTATCGGTGCGGTAACCTAACAGAATACATAATAATAGACACGGTTAAGGTGTAATTATTTGACTGCTTCAAACTTAATATTTTGAAAGAAAAACTTTGCTCTATTTGCATTTTTTCAAGATTTGAAAGCCTCAAATGAGCCATATGAGCTAAAGAGACGATGAACTATTATATTATTATTATAACACACGCAGACGCAGAACTAACATCTATAGATGTTATAACATATATGTTCATCGCACAAATGTTTGTTCTCGGTGGGGATCGAGCCCACCAGAAAGTAGAACTAGTGCGAACTGAGCTGTGTCTGAGAAAGGGAGGCTTATGTCCAGCAGTAAACATTTTCAAGCCGCTGATGATGATACATTGTATGATAATGCTAGCACTGCTTGTTATAGCTAATTAGTCACCCAAGATTTTTTTGACGAAAGCGATGTTTTTATACATCGTCCATTGTTCTTGTTTTCGTTATGGCGGTCAGGCTCATGTTATTCCACACTCAGTCAGTGCGCATTGACAGTACATTACTTAACTCTAATTTATTTCTGTCGTGGTTCACTCAAGTGATATAGCGTTGATTATAAATTTGGAAAATTATTTTCGATTATGTGTGAGTTAACTAATTAATTTATTGTTACTTATATACAAAACACTGCGGATACATGTGCGTGAATCTATATTTTCATACAAACGTCAACCCCTACTGCACCCCTTTGAGGGTTCAATTTCAAGAATTCCTTTCTCAATTAAAATTTAAATTCTACATGCAACTACTCAACTTTAGACCAACATAAAGGGAAAGTTTTTAAAAGAGAAGTAATAAAATCAGGAAAAATTCATAAATAGAACCACGAATGAAAGTTTCAGTTCATGACCTTTGGAAGCGTGAACGTTGAATACCTGATAATTAGTAATCTCTCGCTGGATTAGTCGGACGTTTCACTAAACCATATTTTGAGTGTCTAAAAATTTTGTGAAGAATATTGTGAACCACAGTCTGATCGTGTACAAAAAATAGTATAACAAGTCTTAATTCTTATTAGCTTAACCCTAACAAGAGATTAAATATTTTTAAATATTAAATATTTCCTTTCGATAATAGCACAATTATCATAAAGTTACAGGTAAAAAATAATAGCTATAAGACTTTAATCCCCAGGCACGGAACATCCCCGGTAGAATCACATTAGACCCGCTCGCGTGTCGCGTGTGTCGCGTCAGAAGCCTATCGGTCCCATATATTTTGTATAGAAGTTATTACACTAGACAGATTGCGCGGGTCTGAATGTCTACTTCTTGTTTTGTTTCAGATCGTCGGAAAGCAGCCAGCGTCACACTGTGGCTGGCTATGCTGGGTGTCGCTCAGCCGCAGTCGGTGCCGGCTGATACCGACACACCGCCCTTTAACACGCTTTACAAGTGGAAACATGTGGACTTCGAATTCCCTTCATCGCGGCATCGCAGCTTTGCCATTGCTTCCGGGTAAACAATAATCATAGTACCTATACCAATTATTTTACTTTAGATAGAAATACCATTTACTTATTAACTACATACATTTTTTGCAAAACGTAGCGGAGTACATGGTGTATACATATACCATATTTTTTTTCCATATTTGAATGCATCTAACGTTTTATTACATGTCCAGGTTTATTTCTTCTTGGTAGTTGCTATACCTATACATGTATAAATATTATATATTTGAAAATGGCTTTTGTTTATTTGCAGAAAATTTGTACCAGAAAATGTGTTGCCGCTCGGATTAGAAGTATGGGGTTCGCGTGTATGGGTGACTCTACCAAGTTGGCGTCGAGGGGTACCAGCTACATTAGCGACGTTACCAAGAGCCGGGGGCTTGGCTTCACCGCCGCTGAAACCGTATCCAGATTGGAACTTCCATAGAGCATTTAGTAAGCATGAATTTCATATTATTGCAAAACCCTGCAAGCTATTAACATAATGAGACTACGGGTATGAGAGAATAATTAAAAAAGATTATTTCATTGCTATAGAAATTTCTTTTCATTTTTAGATGGAGAGAGTAATAATTGCTCTGGTCTAACTTCAGTGTTTCGGATAAACGCAGACACATGTGGCAGACTATGGGTACTGGATTCAGGACAGATCGATTCACAAGACAACCCCAAACAAGTATGCCCTCCGAGTATCGTATTATTTGATCTTTACACTGATAAGCTGATTGCTCGGTATCAAATACCTAAAAAGTACGTTCTACAAGATTCCTTATTTGCAAACATTATAGTGGATACCCGAACAGAAGACTGCTCAGATCTGCACGTCTACATAACTGACACTTGGCGATTCGGATTACTTGTCTTTAGACAAAGTGACGCGAGTTTTTGGAGATTTTCTAATCCACTTTTCTACCCAGACCCGCTGGCCTCAAACTTCACGTTACACGGACTAAACTTTCAGTGGCCAGATGGTATTTTTGGTTTGGCCTTATCTCCACTGGGCCAGTTTCAAGACCGGATTTTATTTTTCAACTCACTGGCAAGTTACAGAGAATTTTTCGTGCCAACGTCTATCCTCCAACAGCCTTCACGGGTTAACGACAGCTCTTCAGAGTTTAATCTTCTGGGAGAAAGCAGAGGGCTCACCGGTCAGGCCTCCGCTTGTGCTACGGACAGGCGCGGAGTGATGTTCTTTGGACTAGTCATGAAAGACAGCGTAGGATGCTGGGACACAAGAAAATTATATCAGAAACAGACTTTGGGAGTTGTTGCTTTAAACAAGGAGACTCTCATTTTTCCAAATGATATAAAAGTGGACCAGGAGGTTCAACAAAGTGTGTGGGTTATATCGAATAGACTGCCAATGTATCAAGCAGGTCCTCTTAACCCTGATGATTATAACTATCGCATTTTGTACGCAGATACAGAAGAAGCGGTCCGGGATACAGTTTGTGACCCTGCTATTAAACAACCCTCACAAACAGCGACGATTCAAAGAGGTTGGCTGCCATAATATTTATGTTATTTTTTAGTGATAAATGTAATGATTAAGTGTATCGTTTAATGTAAATGTTGACATAATTAAACAATTTATAAAATAATCATAGCAATTGTACTACACGTTTGCTTGGATACTTTTGTTGGAAATTTAAGACCTTTCAGATAAAGCACTACTTAACCTTTATTTAGGAGTTTAAAAGAGTAAGTCATAAAAGAATGTCATGAAATCAAGGATAATACTCCATGTTTAAACATTTTTTAGATCTAGAGCTCAACTTCTCCAGTTCACATAACTATCCATGTTTTTCTTTAGCAAAGTTAACGTACGTAGGTATACCATTAAAAATTAGAATTGATAAAACTAAGGAGTTAAAGCACAAAATGCATGTACAACTTTTCGCTTTTAAACTATCGCGTCATAATCGAGAGGTCTAATATACCTAGGAACAGTAGATATTATCTGACCTCATAGTAATAAGTACCCCCTTAAGATTCTTTGAGGATGACTAGGGAGGGTTGTCAGAGGTATGTCCAAATATTATGTTTAGCACAGACACACATTTTACAGTAGGTAGTTGGAATTTCATTCGTGGTAAGTTGCGAGTAAAGGAATTGATTGGTATATAAGTTAGACTGAAAATAGAAAATGAGATTTCATTATCTCTGCACTCCGCACTCGGCTCTTATTATTTCGACAGCAAACAACCAACTCTAGTAAGTTCATAGTATGTAATTAAAGTTATATAAAATTGTGTCAACCCTAAGTTTGAATACTAACCAATTTATTCATATTAATGAAATAACTTAGTGGTATGTAATTAGGATAGGTTCGTTTATATAAGATTGTAATAGAGAAAATGAGATATCAATATATTTAGCAAACATTTTTTTAAACTTGCTGAATTTAGAGAGGCTGAACTGTCCTTGCTGCTGAGTCCAATCATAAAACGACCATGTAAATAATCTTGTTTTACGAAATATTTTTTTCTCCGAGAAAAAATCTTGACAACCTACTTCAGTGTACATTCAACAACCCTAAGAACTAGTTAAGTTTCTAGTTGACTACGCAGTATATGATTAGTTTGAACATGAAATAATCGTCCAGTTGGGCGTACAAAACTGTTTTATGTAACAAAATATCATCTAGTAAACCCTGGCTTGATGCATATCAGGTTTAAGTGATCGGCTGAATAGACGTGCTGTCAAGTGCCTGTGATTTACTGAGCAAATGGCAATGGTATGTAGAATGTTCAGTACTATTATAATACAATTAGTGGACACAGAACTTCGTTATTAAAACGAATATTCATATACCTACATTTTAACCTCCGCTGCCCCTTTCGATGGTCAAAATTCAGTAATTATAATACTATACATTCCTCTTATAAAAGTACACATAACGCACCAAGACATGAATAACCTCGAAATATTATGATAGAAAAACACGAAGTAGTTTACTGTGCATTCAGGATTTTAAGATTCTTGTATCAATTGTTTTTACAGCTCGGTTAGTATTTATCTTCTGCCTTTTGTGCTGTAGGTTGTGTCGTATGTTCGATTTCCACCGAAGACGAGCATTTGTGTGATGAACATAGATGTTTGGTCTCTGTCTGGGTGTTCCTACTACATCCTAAGTATGTATTTACAAAAAAGTATATTCTATCAGTCATCTGGTTCCCAACATAAAAGCTATGCTTAGTTTGGGACTAGGTGATGCTGTGTAAAAATGTCCACAAATATTTATTTATTTAAGTTTAAATAATAAAAAATAACCGAATAACAAACAAACTTAATAAAAAAAAAATTAAAGTATAGTCAGCGTAGGGGATTCTACGACTACTACGTACTAACTAATTTAATCGTTGACGACCGATGTGGCGCGGCGGGCGAATGTCCGCCTGCGACGCAGAGGTTGCGGGTTCGATTCCCGCCTTGGGATAAATGTTTGTACGATCTGCAAATATTTATTCCGGGTGTTCTGGGTATTTTCTATGCATAATAAAAAATATCTATGTATGTAATATACGAGTAGTATTGTATTAAGTATATCAGTCATCTAGTACCCATAACACAAGCTCTGCTTAGCTTGGGGCTAGATGATGCTGTATGGATCATCTGGCATTATTTATTTATTTATACTTACCTAGCAGACCAACAACGCAACGACATTGTCAAAGTCACAGGAAGTTAATGGATGGAGACGGTTAGACCCTTATCTCATATTATTTTACATGATCTAAGCATCATCCTTCGTTCATCATAGAAATAAGTCATAAAGAAGAGGCATATTTCCAATAGTGGATTTTTTTCACAATAAATGATTATGATGATGAGTACAGACCGCGACATTCAAAAATATATTTTCATGTCTTAAATTATTAATTTATGCCACCGTATGTACAAACAAATAAATATATTTAAATAAATAATACACACAATATAAAATATTTTAATTTAGTGAATAATATTCAGTTATTCATATTGGTTCATATTTGGAAATTTTACTCCAGTTTTACTTTTACTCGAATAGTGACGCAATAAGCTCCAACAGACGTAGATTACCTACTACGTAGATACATATTACGAAATCAGTGTGTATTTACCAGCCAGTGCTACAGTTTATAGGGTGTGCCAAAAATTGTTTACCAAACAGAATAATTTGACAGACAAACGGCCTATATTTTTTAATCGATATATTAAACACGACTTTAATCTCTAAGTACGGTAGATATCCCCTAAAATCTCTTAATACCAAGAACCTATTTGAGATTCTTCGAGTATGTCTAAGGGGGGTAGTCAGAGGGTTGTCCCTACATTATATTTGGTACGTACAAATTATGAGATAGGTACCCACATTTTCCATAAAGTGGTAGTTGGTTTTCCATAAAGTGACCGATTGCAAGTTCATCGCCGCTAGTATAATATTTATTTGTCTTCTAAAAGCTTGAATTCTTTGGAAATGCTAATTTAAATGTTTGACTTGTGTTTGCTAAGGTACGATTGTAACTAACTACAAGGTAATCACTTTGAGATAAACAAAGCTGAACAAAATGTAACCGATTCAGAGTTTCAAGGGACAGTGCGTCATTCAAAAACCGGTATGTTAGTTGAAGTTGACGACCTTTAACGTTCCTCTAAATAACAATAGGTTGTTGGACGCAGATCAGTGCATCGTAGGGCACGTTCTTAACAAACGTTATCTGCAAAGCATTGTTATAGGTAATGGTAACCACTTAATATCAGGTCGGCCGGTCGGCCATCTGCTTGAAGCATCAGCAAGTCGTTTAAAAAACCACAACTCACACTAATTCATGCAAGATACACGACACAAAATAAAAAAAACATAATAGTCTAGTCTATACCAATTATAGGATTTGCCCTTTGCCCTGACTAAATTACTGACTGACTGACATATATAGACATTGCACAGTCTAAGCCACTGGTCGTAAAGACTTAAAATATTCAGGGTATATTCGTCTTGGTGCATAGAAGTGTACTAAGAAAGGATTTCTCGAAATTCATCCCCGAAACGGGTACAGCGGAAGTTCAAGTTTGTATGAAAATAACTTAGCGCCTGCGAAACAGCGAGTGTTTCGGTAGTAGGTACATCTATAGCAATTATGAAAATCTTTGTCCTGACTGACTGGGATATAGTCAACGCACAGCCTAAACCATTGGTCGTAGAGACTCGAAATTTTCATAGTACTTATATTTGTCTTGGTGCGTAAAGGTGTTCTAAGAAAGGAATTTCCGAAATTCAACCTGTACAGCGTCGGTTGAACTTTGTATGAAAATAGCTTCACGCGGACGAAATCGTGCGCGTATCACTAGTTATAAAATAATTTGCATAAGGTTGCTATAGCTTGTTTTAAAATGACAGAATGTATAATAAGCCTTTTGTTTCTAGAAAAGTGTGGTATGGCTGAGCTTGGCTATAAGCTTTATGCTGTGTGACGCTCAGAAACGTGTTGCTCTCAATAAGTCGATAGGCACCCTGTATCGATGGAAACAAATTGACTTCGACTATAGCACCGATGAGGAAAGACAAAACGCTATCAATAATGGGTGAGTTTTAAAAAGATGAAACTCACTTTTATAAGTTTAGCGTCATATTGAGCTGGGGCTAACTGTGTTCATTACTCTTTCACCTAGTTAGCCCTAGTTTTAGTATTTTTGGTAAAAACTCACCCCACTTATCACCCGCGTATGCCTCAGGTTCATAAACGTAGTTCGACGTAGAGCACGTATTTTACGTGCGTGACGTGAAAAGCAAAGCTTTGTTTTAAGTGATGGTTATGACTTAACATCAGCTAAGCTATATGCTTGTTCCGTCAGTATTCAAAAAGAGTCAAAGCTCTTTTTAACGTAATTGAGCAAATAGTAGTAAACCTTATTAAATAAACAAAGTAATATTCGATTTTCTTTAGGAATTTCATCCCAGAAAACGTGATAACCTTGGGTATAGAGCGTTGGAAAAACCGCGTGTTTGTCAGCACCCCGCGATGGAAACGGGGTGTCCCAGCTACGTTATCGTCGCTGCCCATTGGGGCGCTATCTGAATCACCTCCACTGCGACCGTTCCCTAATTGGAGCTGGCATAATGCAGGTATATAAGTTTCACTACAGAAGAAAACTTATTGTTTATTTACTTACATACTATGGGATGCATTATGAGAAAACTTCTTGTCCGCAGCAAATTGCACTGGTTTCACGTCAGTCTACAGAATGAGCGTTGATCACTGTGGCACCATGTGGGTTCTGGACTCCGGACAGGTAGAAACCTTCGAGACATCTCGTCAATTGTGTCCTCCGACACTTTTCGCCATCAATCTGGACACAGACATAATCCTCGCACGCTACCCCCTACCGAGCGAGTTAGTGCTCCAAAACTCTCTCATTACAAATCTAGTCGTGGATTCCAGAGATGCACGTTGTAGAGATCTACACGTTTATATTGCTGATGCCTGGCGATTCGGTCTCATAGTGTTCAGAGACGAAGACTCAACTTTCTGGAGGTTCAGCCACTACAGCTTCTATCCTGAACCTTTACTTTCTAACTACACCTTACACGGATTGAACTATCAATGGTCAGATGGGTTGTTCGGTTTATCGTTAGGCAAGTTTCACCATGGCGATCGTTTGCTTTACTATCATTCGATGTCTAGTTCTTTGGAGTTTGCGGTCAAAACGTCAGTTATTCGCGATCCTTTGCGCGTGAACAACTCCGTGGGTGAATTCGAGCTGCTCGGCGAGAGTCGTGGCTCTGATGGACAGGTCTCGGCCGCAGCGGTCGACCGCAACGGTGTAATGTTCTTTAACCTTATTTCTCGGGACAGTATCGGATGTTGGAACACGCGCAAACCTTATACTAGCAACAATTTAGCAGTCGTAGCACAGAATAATAAAACTATGATATTCCCGAATGACCTGCGAATAGATCATGAAGTACCTCAAATTGTTTGGGCTATAACGAATAGGTTACCGATGTATCAGTTCAATCTGATCAACCGTCGTGAGTTCAACTATCGTGTAATATATTTCGATCCTCAAAGCTTTGTACAAAATACCGTATGTGATCCTCATGAATATTAGAAAAATCTGCAAGTTGTGAATTGATAAAGTAAAGTTTAATTTTTGTCAAGTAACGCATAAAGATTTTTTTATTGTAGCAATAATAAATTTGATGCTACCAAACAATTTATTATAAATTTAGTCATTTTTATCGTGTTTTTGTATGTTACTTGATGTTGCATCTTGATTATCTTCATTCAACTTGTTTTTATTTTCAATAGTACGATTGAAACTTTCTACTAGTGACGTCAAGCTATCACTTGCTGCTAACATTTTATCAAGGTCTAGTTTATGTTGAGAGTTTACTCGAGACACATAATTAGGCTTACGATCTGTACTTATTTCTCTAGATTTTAAAGCCGATCTCGACGGTTTTGACTGATTTTTTGGTTCTCTGGACTTATTTTGCAGTACATTTTTATTACCTGGTGTACTAACTGTTTTTTGTATATTTTTTCCAATATTACTTTGACCGAACTTTTCGTTTGGTGAAATGGACACAGTACGTTTTCGACTTCTAATTAAATTACCATTCTCATCATTTTCAACGCGACTGTGAACAGTTTTGACTGCTGCAATTTTACTTTCTGATGATCCTGCTAGATCTGTGGGCCTTTTCATAAATATTTGAGGATATTCTCGTACGTACGATGCAGTATTTTCTTTACTGCTTCCCACAAAGGGAGGAGTGTCAGTATCATCGGAAGGCATTGTTGTACAGTTGTGGCTGTCGTGTCGAAGTACTATATGAGATGACGTTTTTTTGAACGTGTCAAAGTCCGCAAAAGAGGTACCTTCTTTTCTCAAATAGGATCCTATTCGTAGCATCATCAACACTAATTGTTCAAGAATACGGTCTGCGTCTCTAGGCATCACCACATCGCTTCCATACCAGTCTTCGTACGAGCCAGTTTCTGATATATGGTTTGAAATACCCGATGTCGGAGTCCTCAAATCTGCGTTTATTTTCATTTCTTCGATACTTGCTTGAGATGCGCTGCTAAGACGTGATGATAACATATTTGGGTGTGATTTTGTCTCACTGTTGACAGATGGTCTCTCCCCGTATCTGTTTGAAAAAACGTACTCCATCACAACCATATTCACAATACTTTCAACAATTAAGCCAGAAGTGTAACATCATTGAGGCACTGCGCATTGCACGTTAAGTATCATACAGTAGGTGGAAGCATTAGTAACATCAGAAGCAGTACTTACAGGCTGGCGACAATTTTAGTCCGTAGTTGATCCTCTCCTAGTAAGGATTTGGTCCGACGTCTCCGAATAGCTAGTTCAAGCCCATAGTCCTGGTCATTAGGAGGTAAAACGGCAGCAAATGTTTTGAAAGCAGCAGCTACTTTGAGTACATGATAGTAGCTGCAAATATATGAAGCTTTGAAAAGCTAGTAAAAGTTACTTTTAATCTTCGGTTCCTATGTTTTAAAATCCGGTAGCATTCTATGGATCGTGACCTATCGGTGATCCTTCTAAAGAGATGAGAGATTCAATTAGATCGGATTGAGAAAAAGAAAAGAAATTTAGTAGTAATTAAGTAGGGGTTTTTTATTCTTCTACGTAAACCATCTAAAATCTGGTCATGTGCTAGCGTTGTAAGACACAAATACAAATTAACCTTACCCAAACACAAGCATCCACACGTAAAACGCTGGCATGATTGAAACAAGCTTCACTATGACGAACTTGACGCAAGGAGGTCTGGCAGGTCCCAAAAGCACACATGTTCCAAGACCTAAAGCTAAACTTGTCAGTTCACATAGGAGTTTCCTCGTAGCTGCTAGTAGTAGCCAGGGTAAGACCAGAGTTGGGCGCTCTTCCTATAGAAACGTTATATTCGGTTTACGTAGATGGCAATGAGTTGGTTATATAAGCTAATAAAGTCGTGTCATCATATTACTCCTTGGCATCTCGCATATATGGCATATATCATTTGAGGGTATTTTTCAGTTAAATAGGCAGGAGAAAAAAAATACGATAGTTTTTAAGGAACCCGACTCTAAGCCTTAGGTTATAAACCCTGTTTACTTATTTCGTATAGTGGCGAATATTTTGTGTATGTATAATAGTGACTAGGGAGCACCTGGACAGTGACTTCGATTCAAGTGGCATTCCTCGATCAAAATGAACGAGCAACGTAGAAAAACACGTGTGTTTTGTGTCATATGCCCAAAAAAACAAAAACGATACTATTTGGATCCACTTGCAAAACAGCTTGCATGCCTAAAGGCAGAATCACATTTGTCAAATAAGCACATGACCAATATGCTATATTGGTTAATATAGTTCAAAGCACGTTGTGTTATAGATAGACACGACACTGCACCAGTATTTTTTTATTTACATTATAGCATAAAATAGAATAAAAAAAGGTTTCATACAAAGTCAGAGGCAACATGACACTCAAACCTTTACTTACGGGACGCTTCTATAGCAGAATTATAATAAAGAAACGAGAAAAACCTGCTGATAGAATTTAAGATGAAATAAAGTTTGTCCAGCACTTAGGTATATCATTGTTTTACCTCTTCACCTTTTAATACATCATACTTACTAGAAAAACCGGGTAGAGCAGAACTATGTACGAAGCAAGATATACGTAGACTGTAAAACATTGCACCAGCATCACTCCCGAGATCATCGTTCGCAACACTCTCTGTACTGGCATAGAGAGTTCATCCGGCATCGCCATCTGCCATACCTGAAACAAAATAAAAAATATATTTAACAAAAATGAAATTGGCTCACGTTTGTAATCTCCAGTGACGGTAACCAACAACGCTAGAATGATCTGTGCTAGACTGTCTTAACGAGTCTGCTCTAGATCTGACGGAACTAGCACTTGATAGATAAAACTCCCCCTGTTTGAATTGAGCCCGTTCCACTTCGTTTATTTGTGTCGTAAACAACACAACATTTTAATTTAAGTGAAATTACAGGAGGCTTAACACATGTGTGCCTTAAGTTGATGGACGCTGAGCAGTGCATCGTAGCGCATGTTCCAAACGAGCATGGCCTACGTGGTAACCATTGGCTGGACCATCTGCTTATTCCATCTACCATACGATCACATGCAACAAGCAAAAGAAGAACTGAGTAAGTACATAAATTGGCATACAGGTGCCGGTGGTAACTGATAATAATAATCTATACTAATTATGAAAAGCTTTGTCTTGACTGACTGACTGATTGGGATGTAGATAAGGCACAGCCTTAACCACTGGTCGTAGAGACTTGAAATTTTCAGAGTAAATTCGTCTTGGTGCGTAGAGGTGTACTAAGAAAGGAATTCCCGAAATTTAATCTTTAAACGTGTACAGCGGGGGTTGAAATTTGTATAAAAATAGCTTCACGCGGTTACGCGCATTTCGCTAGTATAATATTATAATAATGCTGGACAATCATTACATGCATAGATATTTTTTATTATACATAGTACTTAAATACCCAGAACACCCGGAATAAATATTTGCAGATCTTGCAAATATTTATCCCAAGGCAGGATCGAACCCGCAACCTCCTGCGTCGTAGGCGGACATTCGCCCGCGCCACATCGGTTGCCAATCGATCTTCTGTAAATGCGTAACCCTACATAAGAAGGTAAGTACCTATTTTTAAGACTATTTCGGGAGGCTGTTTCTTGAATCACTCATCACAGACATAATATAAGAAATATTTTTCAGGTTTAACCTTTTTATGGCGATCCTGTGTAATATCAATATCAGCCACGGACAGATGCAGTGCCCAAGCACAATACATCAGTCAACAAAGTAACAATGGTGCATGTTACGCATCAATAAGGGATCACATTCATATCATAATTTTAGACGCAAGACGTCTACTACTGAACAAACCTAGATTTGACAGAGTGATCTGGTGAGATCGGAACAGTATAGTACCTATTGCGCCTACAGATTAGTGAAGGACTTGTCCGGAGAAGTACCACCACCACGCCTATTTCTGCCGCCAAGCAGCTTGCTGCATTCCAGTTTAAAGGGTGTGGGACTGTAAGTGCTGGTGAAATTACTGGCACATGAAAAAAGACCTAATGGTTTTCCTGTAACCTAGTGTTTTTCCGGAATCTAGTGGAGTGAACTTCGTATTCTGCAATTTCCAGTACCTTATATCATATTATTATAATATTAAATAATAATAATGCTGGACCATCCACACAGCATCATCTAGTCCCAAGTTAAGCAGAGCTTGTGTTATGGATACCAGATGACAACAAATACTAAAAAACAGAATAAAATAAATATTTAGGGGGGCTCTCATACAACAAACGTGATTTACGTACGGAACCCTTCGAGCACGAGTCCGACTCGCACGTGGCTGGTTTTATCATATTATTATAATATAGTATACATTATTTTATGATAAAAATGTGAAAAACATAAAATAAGGCTCAAAAGTAATACCTGTTTAAGATTAGCGTTTACTTTGAAGAGAGTTGCATCGAAGATAGTGCGGACCAACCCCAACAGTGTCCACAAACAGACTTCAGAGTGCATGTCCATACCGACGTACGATAGTATGTTAATCATTTTGTATCTTATTTATAAACCGAAGCACTTGTGAAGACAGTTGAGAATTTATAAGGTTCTCGCTCTACATTATGTTTTGATGAGTATTGAAAATATTTTTTTATTATTGTTCTATTATTAGTCGGTCACAGAACACTGTTACTTTTGGGTATTTTGAGTTGAATGATACTGCTTCTTCTTCTCTTTTCTTTGGCATCTGTCTGTCACTCCACTAATAATTTTGCCAGTGTCAGGTATATTTTTTTTTAATTGTTTTAATTCATGTAGGTTAAAGTTCAGTCAAATCGGGCTGTCATTGGTTTGTTACATCCAAAAGATGACCGAAAACGAATCCCCTAGATATACCTAATCAATAGGTACACTTATTACATAATTTTTGGTCATGTTCTTGTTTCTTAAATTTAAGAGCTCAGCTCTCATCGGAGTTTTGATGCATTTTTCTCCGTTTAGCTCCTTCTAATGCAGCCTCTTTGACCTGCTTGTACGACATGACACCAACCTTCTTCTCCATCTGGCTCATTTATTTTTGGCCTTCCTTACCTTCGCTTTCCTTCCTAAGAAAGCGACAAGAAGAAAAATTATTACTTCACCAGTAAGAAAGTAGACAACAAGAACTACATCATAATGACTGAACGCGTAATGTTCAGCCAATTTGAAGCCACCCTTAGATACCTATCAATTTAATAGAATAGGTGACTAAACTGTTTACACTATTTTGGTGTAGGTATATCCTCGCAGACTAGGGAGTTAAACTAGAAAATAGCATGGTACCCGATTAGCACTGTGAACATCATGTTGATGCGTCAGTCAGCGGCACATGAGAGCGCCCACGCCGCGCCGCGCTGCCATCCGCCGCGCCATACGAACCTCGACAGGCGAACACTGCGCGCGTCGTAGCGTTGTAGCGGAAAATCACGCGGGAAACGTAAACAGTTGATGAAGTGACAAAGTGAAACAGTGCAAAGTGACGTTTGTTTATTCTTCAAAGGTGAACATCTTTTGTCTGTTTTTAGTTTCGTAATCTATGTAATATTTTTCACAGATTACGAAACTCGTTCTTATAATGGAAAAAGTGACGCTAACTCGCTATATATATACCTACATGACTGTTAGATCAATTAAAAACCAATTTATTTTTTGCTAAGAAATTACTCACAAAATCTTCGAAAACCTTGCAATATCATCATCGAATGCCTACATAATATATTTGGGTTACGTCCTTACCTTGAGCCGCGTGAGTCGCGAGTTATTTTTAATAATTCTGTCTTTACGTAGCGGTACGATATTTTTCTTAGCAACATCCGTGAATAAAAACACGTTTTTATATGAATAAACGCGTATATGAATACGCGTTTTCAAACAGATCTAAATCGTGTAAAAAAAATATCGAGCATAAATATTTGAATAGAACATTTAACGGCTTGGTAGGTAAACCAATTTTGCGTATGGTATTCATTGAATTCATATTGGTTTGTTAGTTTGTTCCGTCATTTTTTTATAAATTACTAAACTAAACCTAGTAGCAAACCCAATTTAGTTTAATTCTTAATGATAAATAATTAGGCATACATACGGTTGACCTTCTAGAGTTCTGCCAACTCAAAACAAGGGCAATAGGGAAGTCAAGTATGATGTCATTCGCGCTTTGTTATCCGAATACCTACTAGACGCATGATTGGGTTAGATTTATTTTATTATTAAGTTCATACCTATAAATTTACTTAACTCACCATAAGTATACTAAGGTAGGTACTTAAATATATTTGTTTTGCGGTAAATAGTGCTTTGATCCAAAATAAAGCAATTGACGGTCGAATAATTTTAAAAGAACAAGGCGATTAGTAATAACTACTTTCAATATTTGTAAAAAAAGCTGTTTTACAAATGAAAGGCGATTGAATATTGATAAAGAAAAATTCTTAAACAATTTTAGTTTTGATTTCAAATTACGAGCATGATTACTTATATTAAACGAGAAAACTAGTCAATCCCTCCCATCTGATGAACTGACGACCTGTTGCTAATAGATTTGCGGGAAGTCAGCGGATAGAGAAGCTCAATTTTTTTTTTCTCGGAACCGTAAAAAGAGGCCTGTGTCCAACAGTGGACTTTTACATGATGATGATGATGATATTTAGTCACCAAATATTATTCTAGAGTCCCGTTTAGTGGGTGACCTAACCAAGTGTTTAATGAGCATCATTGAATTGAGTGATCAATTGTGACGGTACGCAAATAAAATTCACATTCGCAACTTATTTATTTTACTCGTACTACCTATCTGAAAATATGCATCCGTTGGCGATGGAAACATCTACCTTAAAACGTTAGGACCATTCCGTCCAGGTGCTTGGATTGTAATCATAGAGTTATCTAAGAAGCTGGTGGATGAGACTGACGGTCAAAGGGCTGGAGCTTAGACAGAAAACTAGTTTACATATCCAAAGATCCAGCCTTTAGGGCCTGCGGTCCTGCTGGTTTGAACTCAGTTTTCTGCCTAGAGTAAGCATCGAAAGAAAACAGTTACTCATAATATATATTTCATTTTTGTGTAAAATTATGTATGGAAATATTTTAAATATTATTTTGGCACGGTTACTCTTAATCATAGACAATAATATCATTTTAATGGGCAACTTAAATTACAACCAAAATCCAAATCTATTGTGGGTTTTCATGAGCGCAATTTTTAACAGGAAATTGTTTTACCAGTTGAATTTATTATAATAATGATAACAGCTAATTATAACTATATTAGGTAGGTAGGTAGGCGCGTGCCTTATGTATAAAATATTGTGAATATTTGTATTAAAATAACATGGAACACGTACCTCCAATGGATATCGTAAGAGGCAACGAAGGGAACACACCAAGAGATGGGCAGCAGCATCTCCTGCGTACTAAACACCGACGACACTGCGGTCAGTAATCTGCCTGCCAAGTGTGATAACTCTTATGTCTAACACACCTAAATTTTGGATTTAATAAGCTGATGACGAGACGCGACGATAATAATGACAGTCCCTGCCTATGGTCCCTAATCCATTACTATTGCAGATTATTGTGGTCATTTCTTTGCTAAATCCAGAAAAAAAACTAAAATAGGTAATAAACTTTTGTTTGGAAAAAATTAGGTACTTAAGGAAATTAAATTATATGACATCGATATACTCACCGATTATTGAGCTAAAGATACAAACAATTCATATATTTGCGGCTAAAAGAAACGGTACTCCAGCCTCTTGAAAAAGCTGTTTGATACCAGGATCAGACGGCAACGGTATGATTGTGACACACTCGTCTGATGTACGTGAGAACACGTCTATGGTCCCGACTATCCCATACATGGGAGCGCTGCATATGGTGTGCAAACATCGCCAGATAATTTATCCTCGATTTCCAACGCTTTCTATTTTTCTACTTCTTATTGATGATATACGCTCATTTAGTGTGTAATCAAAGATTTCAGTCTGTATACCCACATTTATATAAGTACCCACATGTGGCTTGGTCAGAGAATTAGATTCGGTGATGTCATCTTGCATTGCGTGATGATGAATTCAGTTTACAAAGAAAGCCAGCTCTACGGTAGATAATAAAACATACTTTTTAATAGACTGTCTTAAAAACTAACGATTAATTAGGTACTTACTTCAATTGAATGCGTAAATTTGGTACTAACTTTTCGAGCTGCGCTATTTTGAAACTGAATAACGAGAACGGGGAAACTAGATTTGTAACATAAACGTCTTCTAGCGTAGCTTTGTTAATCGAATTGATTGAACTCATTAGCGTCAATGTAGGGCAGCTATGAGAGTGCATTGTGCTATTGTTCGGAGCTTCTGACCGAAATGAAGAATGTTCTCATTAGAGAGGCGCAGCTACGAAATTGTATAGACGGTTTTAACAAATTTGAATATTGCTTTAATACAACTGGACAAATATAGTTAGGAACAATACGTATGTAAAAAATTTTATATTATCCCAAAATTCAAATTTATTTCGTCAAGCATGTAGATGGAGCCACGGTAGCGATAGCACCGTATTAGAAACATTCCAAATCTTATTTTCGTCGAGGACTTTGAATCCTCGATGGCGAAGTTGGTATCGCATCCCCGTATCAAGGGAAAGGTCGTGGGTTCAAATCCTACTCGAGGAAAATAATTTTTGGGATAATACAAAAATCTTTGTGATTTCCTTAAGTGCAGGTAAGCACTATAAAAACAAATAAAAAACGTATGTAGTGGTAATTCCCATATTTAGGCATGTTGTTTATTCTTTTATGACTGAGTAGGAGGAAGCATAACGAAAGTTTGAACTCCCTTGAGAACCAATGGTGGGCGTAATGTGAACTAATATAGGTATTTGTTCTACGAGTGCTTTCTTGTTGAACCTATCACCAAGAAAAATCTATGTGACACAAGATTCACCGGGGGTACTTCCTTACGGTTTCATAAACAATGAATGAAGTTAATGTTTATTTTATTTAATAAAAAATGGTATGTATTATTCCTACAAAGTACTACCCACGGGAATGGTTCATGCCTCGTAATTATGAAGTGACTCATTTTGGTTGCACATTGGATTACACATTATTGATGACGTCAATTATGAAAAGAGCCAAGAGTTTACGTAAACCATTTAAATATTAAAAGCTAACAATACTCTCTCCACTTTACGCTCACATTAGAAACACGTCAATAATTTAAATATTTATATTTTTTTTCTTATGTTTGGTAAACAGATACTACAAAAACGGTCTTCCGCGTGGCGTATCTTGCTTGTATAAATTAATGATGATTGCCAAGGTTGTCCTGTCTGACATCAAGTTAGCACCACACATGGTCAGGCTTACCTACTTATATTATGTAGTTCAGGAGTCACTTTGATTAAAGCAATAATATATGTACCTTGATGACGCGTCACGCGTTTATAACACGGTCAGACACTATCGGTGTGTCTGCCAACTGGAAATAAAACGCATGTATATTAATCATATACAAACTATTTTGAGCTACTTTCGATACTCTTTCTTTTTTCGAGTCGATGACCAACAACTTCTTAATTATCTAGATAGTGTTCTAGAACAAACAACAGTTGTTTTCACGTTTTTCAAAGCAAAAAGTTAAAATATTTCAATGGGTAGATTTAAACGTTTGCTGAGCAATGTTTGCAAAAATAGAGGAATTCACCTACATAAAATTAAACGTTAGATTACTACTAAACCTTGACCGAATGCAGGAGACAAGTAATGAAGGCCGTCGTATTCATAAGTTGTATTTGTTACGATACTAGGAGGTACCTATAAATAAATATTGACGTCAGACTCAATCTCAAACAGAAACACTTGTACTGAAAACCACCACGCAAATGTGTTGAGAAAATATTTTATTACCCTAAAGATACAAATGTAAATTAAACATGCCTTTGCATCTATTATAGATGATTTCATTCAAGGGCATATTTTCACTATACTTACTCTACGAGGCGCTATATTGTGCCTGGTTGAAGTAGTTAGATAGAGCCTAGTCGGCCTAATTCACTGAAATTACCAATGTACCGACACCACCCCCCTCACTCCCAAGGTTACTTATTTTTTATGTAGGTGTATGTAGGTTTTTAAATTACAGGCACATGAGGCTTAACACCAGTATGCCTCTGTATAATATAAGACCTTTTTGCAACTAATTACTTTGTACGAGGCTTGACCTTGATGCTCTTATATCGGCTTCCCGGAGTCCGTGACCATTTTCTTGTAAACTTTAGGTAATAATAATACAGCTTACGAGTTATTTCTTCTCAGAATCGGTAACTTGTTATAAGCTGACATTGACTTTGCTATTGTATTGTGGACCCATACCACAGATAATCTCAGTATTCAACGCTGCTAGTTGTCATCCTAAAATAGTTCCTAACACGACGGAATAAATGTCATCTAATTTATCAATTGTCTAGGTATTTACTTAGGGTCTTCAATCGCAATAATACGTGCAATGTTGAGCAGTGATTACTAGTAGGTATACTATCTTCTGTCGCAAAGCTCCAGTGTGCGATCATTTGCTATCGTTTACTTCGAATACTTTCGAGTTCGAATACTTCGTAGACCGAGCTATAAAATAACAAACGCCGATTTGTCGATGTTTAATGAAATGAAAAGATATTTGACGATCGCTTTTGGAGCTTGAGACAGTACTGTTTTGGTGCGGCGCAACGGATGACGGCCGGTGGTTAAATGATAACTTGCATCAAGGTAGGTAAGATATACATGTACATGTAAGTATGTGGTACAGAATTTTGTTTAGCAAGACTAGAAACACTTTAAGACTTTAAAAGACAAGCCCACGACCAGACAAGGCTAGATGAACGTTGTTAGTTCCATATATTATATTGTTTACAATTTTAGTCATGGACAGTTTTACAGTGAGTTACATTATTGTACGAGTGTCTCACCACACAGTGACGTCACATACAGCGGCTTCTGCGGTGGTAACGTAACCTTCTGCCCAAAGCAAGGTAAACTACGATGCTCGTGGGTGCCACCGATGCCTATAAGCGTTGTATAATCTCGAGTAATAGGTATTATCAATATACTAAACTGGCATCTACTGCTCAGTAAGACAGCAAACCACAGTTGTGTAGGTATAGGTAGGTACGAAAAAATACTAAGTAAAAGTACTATTTTTTTATTACATTTAAATTGATTTATTATACTTACAAAGTTATATAAGTAGTTAGTTTACTACTCTCTCTACTAAAATTTACGATCTTAGATTTTCGGTTTTAATTACCAAACACGCAATTTACAATCGTAAATTTTAAAATATTACTTTACAAAGTGATTCAGATGTAATCTTTACGAGTTGCATTATGTCATGTGCGGACGCAGAGCATGGAATGCTTCATCGTATGCTCATGGATGGAGGCAACTTTCATTATAATTGCACTTTATAGTAGCACTGTGGAAAATGCTCCGCTGATGCTAAGAGTGAAAATATAGCATTTTCACTCTTAGCTATATATACAAAATAAAATAAATAAATAAAAATCATTGGGAAAATGACCCGGACCGGAATCTTCAAATTATTTATTACTAGTAGCACTGCTTATTTTCAGCCATGTACATAAATATTTATAGCGATTTAGTGACCTTCAACGTATGGGCACTGT
This sequence comes from Electrophaes corylata, assembly GCA_947095575.1. Taxonomy (NCBI): domain Eukaryota; kingdom Metazoa; phylum Arthropoda; class Insecta; order Lepidoptera; family Geometridae; genus Electrophaes; species Electrophaes corylata. The sequence goes on along the minus strand of OX352711.1, from coordinate 5,763,989 downwards.
CACTGACAAAATAAAACTAAAATAATCCTATGGCCTATTCGGCAAACTGCGCTGGCAAGGGACCATGTACTCGTAGTATTCATCGTTTTATATGTGGACGTACTACGTGTTACTAATTTGAATTAAAATAGAAGTATAACCATAAAAATGTAACAAACATAGACTAAACACTATAAACTTTGTAATTTATACTTTTCATTATAGACAGTTATTTTCTCTATATCGTAAAAAAACATGCTGTGACACTGGTTATTACAATAATAAAAAATGTCTGTATCTCTACGTATGGTCAGCCGAAGCAGTAAGAGCATTATGGAACAAGTGGGGGTACCTACATCAAGGAACGAACCAATTGCACACAGATGGTCGGGATGTGCTTTAGATTGGCTTACTTATGATTTAGTGAATTGCGTGTGATGCACTCAGTGTTCAGGCAGATATACCATGGCTGGTACATACCTACATACCTCCTCCAGTAAAATGTTTCGATGAGATCATTCACATAACCACCTGTGGTTGTTAGTTTAGCATTGGTGGTCCCGGCTTAAAATAGGACTCCTTCACTATATCTATATCCCATGGATGTCGTAAGAGGAGACGAAAGACGCATCAGGAGATGGGCAGTAGCATCTGACAATTAAAAACACCAATCCACTTGCCAAGTGTGGTGACTGACCAACCATTTCAAATATAGGGGAGACCTATGTCTAGCAGTGATCTTAATTAGGCGATCACGTGACGTGATAGTTACATTAGTACTTCATCATCAGCCCGAGTATTTGCTATACCTTAGACGAAGGCAATTTCATTAGCATTTAAAAGGAATAAGATCTTTTTAAGTTTATAAGTATGCTCGATGTGACACGAACTACAGAGCAAACGCACATCCGGTGCGCCGGCCTTCGATTGTTTAATGACCGCGCCAAGAACACACGGTGCTTGCCAAAAGTTACCTTCGTTACGGGGAATACATGGCTGACATTACTATAGTATTACTAATGCTATTGTAATTGGTACTATTTACGATTACAGGGTGTAAAAAGACAGCTAAATCAAAATCTAAAGGCGATCTCGCACGGCTATATTTTTAGCTCAGAATGACTGAAAAAAATCACACGTAGCTATACAGCCTCATAAATTTAGGGTTATAGTATGTGTACTTAAAGAAATTTCAAAGATTTTCTATTATTACAAGAGTTTGTACCTTGCCCTTCCCTGCGCCATGGCTTACCCACCCGACGAATATGTCCTCATGTTTATACTCAGAATAGGTTTCTTTATTCTGAATGTTTCAGTTTGGTTGGACACTTTTGGCATTTCTGTTGTGACCTAAATAACACTACCGCCAAGTGAGATATCAACGAAAGATGCATCTAAATATATCACGTTATTTTTAAATATTCTGTGATAGTAGGTATAAGTAGGTAAGGTACGGTTAGTAGCAAGAGTTAATTGACAGTTTGAGTATTTTTGAAACACTTTTTTTCGTTATGTCGTTATATGGTAGCTGTGCCTCAAAATTATTCAACATATTTGACCATTATGTTACGGGATCCCGAGCTATTCAAGGTTTTAAAATATTTAAATAATTTAAGTAGACATACATATCATACTCTGTTACTGACTGTATTTTAGTACCAAAAAATATTAAATGATAAAAAATATCAAAAGATGTTTGGGAGTTTGTTTCCGTTCTGTCTAACATATGTATGTACCTACACTCGAAAGTAATTAATTCGGGTCACTCATGTGATCCTTTATGTTTCCGAGCATGGGATTGCTTTACTGGCTTATTGAAATTAAGAATGTTTCATAGATAATTTTAGGTATCTGGGTAGTGGTGCTACAAATGGTCCATTTGTAACTTTTATAGTAATGTAGGCTGATTAAGAATTATAATATAAGTTGTACACACACATAGTACCTACCTATTACATACACTTTTCCTTATTAATTTTTTCACAGTTTTATGAAGCACGTGTGCGATTTGTATTGGTAACTGTTGTGCTTGCTTTCAGGTGTAGTTTATGTGTGTAGAAGCATTTTTACAAACCTAGGATTAGTACCACTTACTTTTTTCCGGGTGTAAGTGAATCCGCGGTCAGAAACTAGCTATTAGTATGCGGAACTTCGCTGTGACATCTGCTCCTCATGGCATCACACAGCAGCGTTGGTTGCGCAATGCTCTTGACAGAGAACTATGTCGGCACGAGCCGCTCCCGGTCCACAGATACATCAACAGTAACTTAAACGTAGATTACTGAACATAGACTATTCAACAGTTAGTAAAAGGCAAAGCACAATGTGGCATAGGTTACATGCATAGAATAGTTAGTAGGTAAAAATCTACGCATTACGATGTTTTGAGTCAAGATGAATGGATAATGAGCACATTTTAAGTGTAAACAATGGCAATATCTTAGTGTGAGCGCATTTTGTTTGGACTCTACTTTTTGTAGTTGATTTACGTAAGACCCATATTGTGTTGCAGTGGTATTAGACTAACTAATTTGACACATTGGTTTTTTATTTAGTTAGGTAGTATTCATCCTTCTTATAATTGGGCAGATTCTTGAAGTTCTTGCACTCTAGTTTAACTAACACTATTTGCACTGCACCTATATACTCGTATAGGTAAAGTCTATCACTATGCTCAGTGTGTCATTGTATCATGCATATTATATTCATTACGCAAATATTTATCATCGGTAATATCGAACCCACAACCTATAGCGCAAAAGCCTGCGTTTTTATTTATGTTTGCTGAAAGCTTTTGAAGGTTACCGCAAGTTTGCGATGAGGTGTAAAATACTTGGGAGTGGCATTTAGGTATGGAACATAAAAGCTCACTATAATGGGGCCGCGATTTGCTATGTGGGTCAGGCCAATGTCGGGTTATCTACACTGATTATACCGCTGCAAATAAAACGAGGTTAAATAGAGCACGGATAACTAATCTACTAGATAAATTATAATATGTACTATAAAACTTTCATAATTTAAATATACCTAAATAAAGGTATAGAGAGAGCTTTTGTAATTTTGGTATGCAATAGAGCAATCATGTCAGATTTATGGCTCGAAGACCATAGTGCCAGTGTAGGTAAATTTAAGTAAATGTAAGGTAAATTTTGTTACAAAATCTTCCTATTTTTAACCATGAGTAAATTCAAACATTGTCCTAATTTCGAAACCACCTTCCAACATGCTGGAAAACATGTCGAGCCGTAAATCTGTTTTGGCGGATGCAAGTTTCACGCACAATATCCCGATGTTTGTCATCAACTACCAAATCAAAGACGCCAGTAACTGGAACGGTATTCAACGACCGTTTGGGACAACAATCTATTTGTATTGGGCAATGGCGTCAGTAATAGTTACTTCGATAATGTTTCTAATTCTGTATGACCGGGAATGTTTGGCCAGTCAATCAAAATGGATTGTTTGTAACTGCGAAATTGTTAATGCGTCTATTTTCATTTCGACTATAGTAATTTTGTACAAATAGACTTGGTTGCGTCATTTGTTGATGGTCATTATCCTCTTGTAGGAGTCTGTAGGCTTTCTAGGAACTACAAATAACGTAATTGAAGATTTTGACGTAATTAAAGTATTTTAGTCATCTTCAATCTGAAGTCATCTTCAAGCCATCTTTTTCTTCCTGGCTTGGTCTCAAGAAACAAGCGTTTAGAATGATCTTTAGGATTTTTATACCTTTTTGACATTATGTAAGTTTTGTAGCTTGGGAGCCTGTCGTAGTAGTTTGTAGTGTGTTTGCGATTCCACTTGTTGTTTTTAGATGCTTTTATTCTGGAGACAAAATGACCGAAATGCAATGGCAGTTTAGTGGTATAGATCATGTAGGTACCTACTACTGACAGAGCATATTGTTATTTTACAAAAGTTAAAAACAATTCAAATATTTTTAAGTGGTACTTTAGATAAGTACTGTCCACATATTATCCGCACCATATCGAAATAACCTGGTTCTTTCTGCTATTTAAATATGCAAAAAGTGAAAATTCTACCAAAAATTTTACGGCGGTGCGCGGCGGTGCGGCGACGTGTTGTCGCGCATAAGTAACGGATCTACGATCTACCCAATACCTAACGCCCACGCCAAATCTACACATAGCTACTAGCTAGCTACTGGTGATTGAAATCAACTCGCACCTGGTTTAACTAGCATATTGGCATAGATTTCATTTGAAAGTAAGCAGTTTGAGCGATAAGAAACAATAATAGTTTTGCAGTTAGATAAATTTACAAATAATATTCGATTTTTAAATACATACTCTATTCTTTTCATCATACTGATCAACATTAGAGCCTGGTGAAAACTTAAATGTATCTTTTTTTTATTTTTCACTAAGAACTATTTTTATCAAACTAGGTACGTTTCAAGCTGCTTCAATAAATAACTTTAAAAATAGTGTTTGGATCAGAAAGCTGAAACTTGAAACTGACACAACACAATTCCAAAACACAGAGATAAAAAACATCTTACTGCGTTCACCTGCCTTACAAAAACACCGTATTAACATCAGAGATACCTTTTACTTTCTAGGGAGAATCTTTATGGGACAAATTTTCGGATGGATGGACGGAAAGACACAAATCATAACACACTTTATTTTAGTCAGGGATTGGGTAATTTTTTTTGCCTTCTCGTGAATGTTATTTTCTCTTGTTTCAGAAATCATGAAGCGGTGATTGACAAGTAGATTGAACGGGTTCACTATACAGAATCACAATGAAGAGGTTACAAAAATGCTGTTGCTGTGCGTCGACGCGAACTGGGACTATCACTACTGCTATCTTGGGAGTGATACTCTCTATAGTCACCATCATCATAGTATGGGTCGTGGAGAAGCATACCATCACATTCAGCACTTTGATATTCAATAAAGACTTTGATAAGACGCTTTCAGATTTAGACAGTGAGTACCTTGTTTGTACTGATCATCCGCCCACAGTTAAAGACATATCCTTGATGATCCCAATGACATGTCGCCTTTATACTGCGGGGATGTCCCCTCAGTGACTACACTCGGGGCTCAAGCTAGACGCAAACTTCCCTGACAACAATGGCAAAAGCCTAAGCACCGATAGTACCTATAATAAATGGCGCCCATGCGCTTGTTGTCCCATTCATCACCCAGTAAATGTGAATTTCTTTTTCAGTTCCGAGGATAATAATAACGGTCAACCTATGTTTCACAATTCTCATTTGCATACTGCTCATCATAGCAGTTTTAAAGGTGAGTTTTTAATATATTTTTCATACTATTATTTCCATTGATTTCCAAGGGCCTAACGCATTTTCCTACATTTGAAAATATTGATGCATAAACGGATCGTGTTGACATTTGTTTTACATTGCGCAGCATCGATAAATCAACGGTGGAGAGTTGCATATTTGCTGTGCATTGTAACTTGGATGTCAGTACGATACGCTTACACCACAAATGTAAAATTTGTTTGTGCTTGGCCCCCAGTCCTAAATTAAATGTACCATTTTATCTTTTCATGCTTCATAAAGACTTCGTTTTCGGTAAGGTTTCTTCAGTAATATTATATCCAACCTTTTATTTTTTTTTTCATAAAGTATGATAAGAAGTTCCTCGGTGATCATTGCATTTAACATCCTTATAACCCAAGTTTATTTATGATCTGATATTTTCAGCGGCGGTCATGGCTGATGCTTCCGTGGGTAGTACTCGGCATTGTACTAGCCATCGGTCTGCTCATCACTGTACTGCATACCTCCATCACTTTTTACCTCGACGATGAAATTAAGGACCATAATCTACTCGCTACTTGTATACTGGTCATTGGGCTGCTATATTTGTGTAAGTATCTATAGATTACTGGGTGCGCAGTCAGATGTCTAAATGAAGTAGCACGCAGACACGATAAAGGCATAAGTAAATATAAAAAACGTCACCTCAGAAAAAGAAAATTCTGAAATTACTATTCTCTACACAAGGGAGTACCTATGGTTTATGTCGCAATCATGTTATTATTTGGAGGAACTACTGAACTGATTAATTTTGATATTGGAACATTATAAAACCTACAATAGTACCGAGTGCTACCTTTAAAATTATGTCAGAATAAGTGAGAGATAATATCATATCTCTCTTTCTCTCTCTCTCTCTTTCTCTTAGTTACAAAAATAAAGTATCTTCTTCAAATTATAATTCCAGGTCTGTACCTCTACCTTTGGACAGTGGTGTTCAGCCACTACTTGGACGTGCGTGATGAGGAAGAACGTGGACGATATCGCAAAGCACCCTACAGACGATAACTGCGATAAGCTGCGTAAAAATAAAAATAAACTATCGATTTCAGTAAAACTATACTAAGATTAACTAACTACAGGAAATATTCACCCAGTGATTTGTTCACTCTACTTTGTTTGGCAGGTACAATACAAAATTGTAACTTATTTTTATTAAGTACCTACTGTAATTAGGTAAGGCTTTTGCCAATCAATTAGATATCTACGGGTATAATAAATTTTTATATCGAAAAATTAAAAGTAATGTCAATTCCTGATTTTAATACATTCTTCCATTTAAAATTAAAATATGCTTATTTTTCACTAGTAACAGAGTTGATAAGTAAGAATAAGTTATTCATATTTTTTTGGAATATATTATTTTTTTAATACGATACACTGATTTAAAGATTTGGTTATTATACTAAACGAATTGACTGCTACCTAATATAAAATATAAGTAAGTAGATACACAAACTATTTTATTCTTGTTAATAACTTATTTATTACAAATAATAGTAGATTGTTATACAAGGAGCTAAAATGACCGGTACGAGGTAGTTTTACTCCCGAGCTTTAGCGAGGGAGTAAATAGAAACCTAGTTTTAATGGGTTTTAGCTTCGTGTGTTACACTATACTTTTCACTTCTCTTGCTCAAAAAGGCCGTCATTGTAGCATACCAACATTTTCACTATTGTGAAAATTAATTACGGTCACCAATGTCTTTTTTTTGTTTCTTCTGTAGCCGCAACACATTGCATGCATTCTACCAGAGATCGCCGATTTTAGTTCCATTTTAAAATTAAAATGAAGTTCTTTTTTTATGAAACAGTAATAAGTCGAGTCTTTATTCATGATTATTCTACTTATGACTAAAAACTTTTTCGTTTTTGTAGGCTCATTGTCATTTGACACCCAAAATTAAAAAAAAAAAAGCTTTTTCCCCTAGAAGATGAAATGCTATTTTATCCCCGCTCTGGTATACTACAATGACGGCCTTTTTGAGCAAGAGAAGTGAAAAACATGTAATATGTATGTAGGTGTAATAATGTACTATTAATTTAACAATTTAATAAATGTTAGGATTAAGATTTAAGAAATGTTTTTGTATATTGTACGTTCCCTCCGTACTCTTAGATACGAAATAGATGACACGATCACCGTCGCAAATGCTTTACCTCATCAGGCACAGGCACAGAAACACTACACAACCACACCGACCTATACTTACATCAATATTATAGTATTAGGTATTAAAATAGTTACTACTTTTAGATCGTTTTTCACCATTCATCTTCTATTCGTCACAACATAAAATGTGCAGCGTGTCTGATCCCATGTGCCAGAACAACGGCCAACAGCATCATTGGATGTGTGTGACATTCATCGGTCAAGAGCTTTTGCCGTAACTTCTTCAATTCCTTTAACTTCTTAGGATCTGTTTCCGCGTCGATGAATATCTTCGTACGATTTATTTCGAAGTTACGATCTTCTTGTATACAGCCATCCTCGTTGATCCAGCTTGTAATTTTATAAAACCATTGTCGTCGATGGAACTCTTCGTAACCAAGCATTCCACATAGGGCAACTGAATCACAAAAGTATTGGGGAATATGAATTCAACAATAATAAAAACAAGTGGAAACGCGTGCGTATTCGTCCGCGTGTAGCTATTATCAGACAAACTTTAACCCTCGAAACCCTTTAGGGCTTGAATCCCAGGAAATCCTTATTCCATAGATCCTTACGCACTATAAGGCTAATAAACCCTGAACATTTGAAGTTACTACAACCAGCGTTTAGGCTGTGTCAGTGTTTAAATCAGTCAATCCGGACAAAAATGTTTATAAGTTGGTATACGACATCTTTAGAACGGTGGGTTCGATTCATGGAGAGGGATAATCTTGGACAACTGCATATATAAAAATAGTAAGTCTTTAATATGCAATTGTAAACTATTTACCTGATAGCGAAAGTAGTTTGCAAGCTTCATTGAGCATTGGGAATTAATTTATGATTTGCCACGAGATTACTCTCACCGAATAGCATCGAAAACAGGGATTGTTGTCATAGCGGCTAGTGCGTTTGGATCAAATCGAGCACCGTAACACCGAGCACGTTTTATTGTGATTCCTAAGCTATATCGTTCCGTTCAGACAGATTCAATGAAATTTTTTCCTCCGTGATACGGTTCATATTGTGTCATCGATCTGTCCGAACGCAATCGCAAAAGCTTTTGCGTGTACGACCCGCATACTGCTCAAATAGGTTTCTTCGACGCAAAATAAATATTTATTGGCTAAACTATAGCGAAGAAAAGAAACATTGTGCTAAAAATTAGCACATCCAACATTTTAAAGGTTCGTCATCAGTCAAAGTACTTCGATACCAAAATACTTCGATAAATAGCACTCGAGTTCTACATACAAAAGATTTGAACGCGCTACACGTCTGTATGCTCTTTTCACACACAAATATTTTTTAGTTTTTGGGAATGATTTATTTTTTAATTTTTATTTTATTTACTAGCCCTCCTTGTCCTACTGCTGGGCAAAAGCCTCCCCCATTCGCTCCACACATTCCGATCCTGTTCCAAGGATTTTCAGTCCCACTGAAAACAGTCGATCTATTAAACCTGATGTTCAATGGACACCATCACCTATATCGAAGCATTGATTGGCTCGCAGGTCGCGCTAGTTAGAAATATGCCCTTTGATGCAGGTGCTCTGACCTGAGTACCGCGGCTCCGTTTTCGTAGTGGCGGTCATTTTGCTAAGTATTGTCAATATTTAGGGGCTTTGCTATTATCAAAACTTAAGGCACTATTGTTCCAGCGTTAGTTTGGTCTGGGCGGCTGCAGGGGAATGGTCATAAAACTAAAATCATACAAAAAGGATATAGATCGAAGGGGATATCTACCGTGCTTGGGGAATAAAGTCGTGTTGTTTTTCTTTCTTTGTTTTTTTCATACAAAAAATATTTCGGGAGAGTGTTTTGGTGGCAAGGGATGACGTAGCCTTTATACCTCTCTCAGAATACAATCTATAGAGATAAATTATATTCTTAGATATAACCGATCGGGTAGGAGGATCGGTTCAGTGAAAACCAAACAAACAGATCAGGTCAGCGACAAAAGAAGAGGAACCAATAGTAGTAGTAGAGCTCTTCATGAAGGGCTCGCCCCGGGAAGTACCACCATATATATTTCTACCACCAAGCAGCTCGCTATGTTCCGGTTGAAAGGTGTTTGTGAAATTACAGGCACATGAGACTTATATTACTAAAGTAAAGTAAGTTATTACTGTGCTCCAAAAAGAGGTCCCGAGAGAAAAACCCTCGACGCGCCAGATAAACAGCCTCACGGTACATATTCGAGCACATTATATCCATGTGCATATCATCCAATCGCTCGGAGATCACGTAGCACCGCCTTATTTGCCGGAGCGTCAGTATGTTCACTAACCTGAGAACAATGAACACGGAAGTAAACTAATTATAGTACCTAAGTACAGTTGGGCAAACATGCAGGTCATAAGGTCTATATAAACAAGTGAGATTTTATAGCGGTTTCTTTTTCACTGAATACGTCATGGTAGCGCTTTTTATACAGAACAACAAATCATTCGGTTATTCAGTTTGACTATTCTAGAACATTTGTGTGTTAGGATAAACGCAAAACGGTAGGTTGTATTAATTGGGGTTTTTTTATGCTACTGCTGGTTGAACAAGCATATAGCCCACCTGATGTTAAGTGGTAACCATTACCTATAATAACGTTAGATACCTACGTGCTCAACGATGCACTACCCTGCGTCCATCAACCTGAGGTATACTGATAAGCCTCATGTACCTATAATTTTATTAGTAACCATACCTTTCAAACCGTAACACAGCAATGCAAGCGTCACTGCTTGGTGGTAGAAATAGATATGGTTGTAGTACTTCCCCGGACGAGCCCTTTCACATAGAACTCTACTAAAGTTACTAAGGTGTTGCTAGAGGTTCGTCCAAACATTTTCATATATTAGTACACTGATCTTAGTGTGCTCAAAAAATACTGTCTACCCTATTATTGAGTCGTGATGAATAGATAAAATCTGCTTATTATATAAAGTTAGGTACTCGTACCTGTGACTCAATGAGTAAGCAACAGATTGTGTAGCAAACACACGCTCCTTGCAGAATGGATCTGGGTAGCAGACGCTGAGCTCCATGGTTATTGGCTCTCGATTGAATGATATTCTTGATAAGCATTCATCTGGGAATACATATATTAAACTACATTAAAGCGCGAAAGTTCGTCCGCGTGTAGTTCTTTTTATACACACTTCAACCCCCGCAGTAGGTACCCATTCAAGGGTTGAATTTCAGAAATTCCTTTCTTGATACACCAAGCTCCAAGACTATACACCAAGAATGATATATAGGTAGGTACACTGAAAATTTCAAGTCTCTACGACCAGTGGTTTAGGCTGTGCGTTGTCTAATGTTAGTCAGTCAGTCAGTCAAGCAGGACCAAGATTCTTATGATTGGTATAGATTCACAGATTCATTTTGATGCAACAAAACAAATGAAGGTATATGTTGTAGGTAGGTATGTGATGTGCGTAATGTAAAGGCTAACATGGGGCTAACAGAAGAGACGAAAGCACGCATCGTCGTCGCGGGCAGGGAAAATTTTAAGGAAAAGTCGCGTCAGTATCTTTTTTGCGCACTATCAGTGATGCGCCTTTGTTTTACGACTCATGGTCTATCGGGCTTGGGTCTAAAAGGAACGAATGTGTGAGCTCTGTGAGCTCGAGGACAACTCTTGACTCTTAATTTTCTCTCCGGCAGGTTTTCTATAGATAAAGGAAGGGCAAAATTTAAATTGTTTCAAATAAAATAAAGTTTTACCCGATTCAACCACTTTGAAATATCTATCCATAGCCGTAACGAGCTCTACATATTCCTCCTTTGGGTACGTAGCATCATCGAATTCTTCAATAAAATCATTTAACTTGATGTTCGAATTGATCCACTTCTTTATAGTGTTTCTATTAAATTTCTTGACTGAGTAAACTTGAGCTTCGTCCGATTTAAATATATTAGAAACTAAAAATTCAAATAAAATTATATATTAATCAATAATTATCGTAGAGCACATTCTTATAGAACTTAAATCGTTCCAGGAGCTAAAATAGTTATGAACTTTATTTCAATAGAGCAAGCCAGGGTGGCTTGCTTATTGAAAGTTCAAAATCCGATTCGTGAATAAATTAAATTTTTCTGATCATTAAAAACATAGTTATCTATCGCTCAAAATCATGAGTGTGCGACAAAAGTTTTTTGGGATTTTTGCGATTTCTGAAGTAAAAACTTCTTTAAGCGCTAAAAAACAAAAATATAATACGCTTACCCATGTGTTTGAGAAATTCGATGTTCATATCAGCGTAGTAGTTATCTTTTCTACGCTCATGATAAAATAGCGTACTATGAGAACCATGCTGGTTATTTCATTCGAACTTTACATATCTATTTACGAGGTTGAGGCCTAGCGAATTTTGTTAACTTACATCGAAATCGCAAATCACTCCAACCGTATTGTCTGTTACCATAAATAAAATGCGAAACAACATTTTCAGCTTTCTTCGTTATTTCTTTTATAATGCCGTAAAATCCATGTAGTATTATTTTATTTTTGTCATCCAGGAGTGTTCTCTTCATAAGTGCTGCAATAATTGTAGGTGTCATAAATGTTAAATGCGTAGGTAACCAGTTATAGGCAATGCTATGTTATTGGTGGTGGTTACTACTTAATCTCAGGTGGGTGGGTGTGATCCATTTGCTTAGACTTTTAGGCTACAGGTGCCTACTATACAATACTAAAATGGTTGAAAGAATGCGGCATTTTGGCCTGTCAAGCAGTGAACTTTTTTATTATCTACTCTCTATGTGGAAGCTAAACAACGGGTAAAATAGGTAGGTACCTTCTTTTCCTCGGATAGTATAATAGTGTTGTTGCTCCTAGGTAGGACTGTTAAGCCCAGGAATCAAGACAACTTATGGGAAATGAACTATCGTCGGTAACATAATAGGTAGGTAGGTACCGTCAAACACATTAAATTCGCCTACTATTGACGCATTTTCGATTGCTATTCTAGATCTATGTAGGTACCTACTTTAGAAGAAAATCAAAGAAGTATACAAAAAAGAGACGAAATGGTAATTACCTATTTCGGACCCTGGAAATTGCGCTGTTGCAGAAGTTTATTAGGTATACAAATTGTGTTTTCTACGAATTTAAACTCTAATTTTTCATTCACAAATCACACTTTTGAACATTGCGCAGATCAGCTCCATACATTGAAGGAGCCATGGTCAAGGCTGCTACAAATATTTTTTGACATTAGAGAGACCAGATTAGAGAGTAATAGAACAACTATACTTTTAAAATCACAATATTTCGTTATATTAAGTGTTTAAAAAACTTAAAATTGTGCGAAGTTCTTCAAAAAATCTCATGACTTTTAGAACCACATTAGTATGCAACATGCGACAAAATCTTTACCCTTCATTTTGAAGTTTAAGCCCAGGCGAAGTTTGAAACAACATGCCAGAAATTGTACCTGTCAAATTATCCAAATGCAATTTATGCCGCAACCACATAGCTTAGCATGCAAATAATACCTATATTGTTGAAAGCCGACAAAATTCTGGTTCAGATTAATAATATGGTGCTAATGGTCTTACCTCTTATTTTCTTTAGTTTTCATAAGAAGTTTTGCAGACCACCAATTAAACCGCCTTTTTCGACTGCTCAAAATGTAACTGTCATCTCCTACGTGAAGTTAGCTACTATCCGATTGCAGAATCATGCTATAAATAAAATGTTTTTACTATAGAATTAGAATAGGTAGAATTAGGAGCCATTATCTGTATAATAGCCCATGTTATGACCATTTAGAAAAATCTGGTGAATTATGGTAGGTACACGGCGAAGTAAGATAGTTTGACGGTACCTACTTCCTATAATAAGTAGTAGGTAGTACCTAGGTACCTTGTTTTCATTTGATTACCTTTAACAAGGAACATGCCTAGTGCAACGTTACAATCCGTTACGTTTGGAGATTTATTAAAGAAATCTACAACAAGCTTGGTACTTTTCAAATAGTGATCTAGATCGTTTACAGTTGGTAACACTCTCTCTGGCAGTAAGTATGTTGCAAGAAACTTTTCACCCTTATATTGGGACTTTTCGTAAATGGCACTAAACTCGTAAAGCAAATTGTTTTCACTGCTCTCAACAATAGGTAACCGATTACTAAAAATAACAAACAATAAAATTACGTAGAACATCGTGGGTGCTACGAGCTTCAAGCGCTTTCAACGTTATTGTGCACGACAACGTAGTTCTTAAGTTTAGTGATAAGTTGTACATTATATCCTAGTAGCCCTAAGCAATGTAACATGTGAAAAGGTCAGGTAGGCGAGCGCAAAATAAATGTTATTTTTTAAGGTGTTTAAATCAGATATACCATAGGCAGGTAGAACCCTACACTAAAGAACAAAGAGCTAGGCCTAGTCAGGAATTTGTATACCAGGCCTAGCTAGGTAGTTAGAGAAAGTTAGGGATCTACCGAAGAACAGAAATAGAGTTAGGTATGCCCAGGGACTTGTCAGAGTTAGACCTGACTAGCCTCAGAACGAGTAGGCTACGTACCTATTCAGAGTCGAGTAGGTACGTAGAAGAGTTAGGTCTAGCTTCTGTAGTATAGACAAGTTTCTGGGCCAACGTAGTTAGCATTTACATGTAGCTTAGGTACACTGCACGCACATAAGTCTATAAAACATTGTAGGTACCTAAGCATAAGAATCATGGTATTAAATAAAGAGACGCGCTTCCGTCAATGTGCGGGCGGCAAGGGAGGACGACGACTTGTATAAATAATAGGCTAAAATCGCCGAACAACCAGTGCTCCACTACCCGTCGTCACAACAACACCTACCTGCGCCCCGAGACAAGTCGTCGTCGTCCCTTCGCCCGGCCTACCTGACCTCGGCCGTTACCCGTTATCCGGCTCGAAGGACCAATGTTCGTGGTGATTTCAGTGGACTGTATATTTTAAAGTTGGGCTGCGGATGGTCTGCAGATGTGGAGTAATAAAACGCCGGGTAACGGGTAACGGCCGAGGTCAGGTAGGCCGGGCGAAGGGACGACGACGACTTGTCTCGGGGCGCAGGTAGGTGTTGTTGTGACGACGGGTAGTGGAGCACTGGTTGTTCGGCGATTTTAGCCTATTATTTATACAAGTCGTCGTCCTCCCTTGCCGCCCGCACATTGACGGAAGCGCGTCTCTTTATTTAATACCATGATTCTTATGCTTAGGTACCTACAATGTTTTATAGACTTATGTGCGTGCAGTGTACCTAAGCTACATGTAAATGCTAACTACGTTGGCCCAGAAACTTGTCTATACTACAGAAGCTAGACCTAACTCTTCTACGTACCTACTCGACTCTGAATAGGTACGTAGCCTACTCGTTCTGAGGCTAGTCAGGTCTAACTCTGACAAGTCCCTGGGCATACCTAACTCTATTTCTGTTCTTCGGTAGATCCCTAACTTTCTCTAACTACCTAGCTAGGCCTGGTATACAAATTCCTGACTAGGCCTAGCTCTTTGTTCTTTAGTGTAGGGTTCTACCTGCCTATGGTATATCTGATTTAAACACCTTAAAAAATAACATTTATTTTGCGCTCGCCTACCTGACCTTTTCACATGTTACATTGCTTAGGGCTACTAGGATATAATGTACAACTTATCACTAAACTTAAGAACTACGTTGTCGCTGCGCACGAAGCGGTCAGCAGCCTTTTGGTAGGCCAACCCGACCCGGGAGCTGTGATGGAGGCTCTTGAGAGGCGGTTCGGGCGGCCCGAGGCCCTGGTGCTGGCTGAGATGGAGAAACTGCGTCATCTGCCCAAGGTAAGCGACGGCGCCAGGGAAGTATGCGTCTTCGCGGGGCGAGTGGCCAACGCAGTAGCCACGGTGAAGGCTCTGGGGCGTGAGGCGTACCTACATAGCCCCGAGATGGTGAGGAGCGTCTTAGATAAGCTGACGCCCATACTCCGAAACAAGTGGTATGACTACGTAGCTATCAAGGACGACACCCCGGAGCTCCAGAAGATCTCTGCATTCCTGAACTTGGAAGCAGACAAGTGCGGAGCGTACGCGCTTCCTGAAGTGACCTCTGAGGACACAGCCGGAGGTCAGAAAACCAAGAAAAAGGTGGAACGCTCGTATGCTGCCGTCCAGTCGTCCGATGAGGAATGTCCCGAATGTAACCAGGTACATAAACTCATAAATTGTCCGAACTTTATCTGCGCAGATGTGAGCGCCAAGTGGGATATGGCGAGGAAGCACCGCATCTGCTTTCTGTGCCTGAAGGAGAGACACCGCCGCCACAAATGCAAGGCAAAGGCTTGCAAATGCGGCAGGAGTCACAACGCCGTGCTGCACGAGACCCAGCCGGCGGAACCCACGAAGCCCCACAAGGAAATAGCGGCGTGCACCACTGCGCCAGGAGAGCTTCAAAGCCGCGGCAGACAGCGACGCGCGTACCTAAAGGTCATACCAATAGAACTGGTAAGTCTGAACGCCAAGATCAGTACGTACGCGCTCCTAGACGACGGCAGTACGTGTACATTTATAGAGGAGTCCATCGCTGAGCTGTTGGGTGTCGACGGGCCGACAAAGACGCTGTGGATAAAGGACGCTAATGGTGGTGAGGCCGAGCATAAAAACAGTAAGATGGTCAGTGTTAGAATACGCGGCAGGAACGAGAGGCGCGAGCATGTGTTGCGCGAGGCGCAGACAGTCAAGCGATTGAATTTTGTTACGCAGACCATCGAGCCCGCAGACATAAAAGACTGCCACCACCTTAGGTCGATCAAGGAGGACCTAGTCTACGAAAACGCGTGCCCTAAAGTCATCATCGGGCAAAATAACTGGGACCTCATCGTGTCGAACGAGGTGAGACAAGGACGGGACGATCAACCCGTCGCCTCGCTCACACGTTTAGGATGGGTGCTTCACGGCTGTCGGTACTCCGATGCGGCGTCCGACGACGACGGAGATTTCTGCGGGTACATATCGACAGTAGCGCAACGAGCAGAGGATTTTGAAGAAAAAATGAAAAACTTCTTCAGATTAGAGTCGCTGGGAATTCAGGAAAAGAAACCGGTAAGTGATCCCGAACAAAGGGCCGTGCGCCTCCTAGAGGAAAAGAGCCGACGGTTGCCTGACGGACGATTCGAGACCGGACTTCTATGGCGAGACGACACAGTGACTCTGCGCAACAACTATGACTGCGCGTTAAAAAGGTTGTTGAACTTAGAACGTAAACTCGACAAAGATACCGGACTGAAGGCTAAGTACAGCGAGCGTGTCAACAATCTTCTTGTGTCTGGATACGCAGAGTGCGCAGAATCACCGCCCACCGAAGGAAAGACTTGGTATCTGCCGCACTTCGCCGTAGTGAACCCCGCCAAGCCGAAGATAAGGATGGTTCACGACGCGGCAGCGAAGTCGGCTGGCAAGTGCCTGAACGACATGCTGCTCACTGGACCAGATTTGCTGCAGTCACTGCCGGGAGTGATCATGCGGTTCCGGCAGTATGCATATGCGGTTTCAGCGGACATAAAGGAAATGTTTATGCAGGTACGAATCCTACCCCAAGACAGGGACGCACTTCGGTTCCTGTGGCGTGGTGACCGAAGAGGAAACGGAGCTCCCGAGGAGTACAGGATGACATCTGTTATCTTTGGAGCGTCGTCGTCACCATGCACGGCCCTGTTTATCAAGAACCGAAACGCGCAGGACTTCGCCGCTGACTACCCCGACGCGGCATCGGCAATCGAGCGAAACCATTACATGGATGACTACTTGACTAGCTTTCCATCCATAGAGAAAGCTGAGCGAGTAAACAGAGAAGTGGACTACGTACACCGGCAGGCGTGCTTCGAGCTGCGAGGGTGGGCCTCGAACGACAAGCGGACAATCAGCGCGCTCACGGCTCACTCCGGAGACTCTACGGTCTCTATCGGCGGGAGCGACATAGAGAAGGCACTCGGACTGCTGTGGAACGTCACCGAAGATCACATCGGGTTCAAGGTGAACCCAGCCAGGAGTCCAGCGGCTCTCATCAGCGGCAGCAGGCCACCCACGAAGCGAGAGGCGCTGAGCGTGATCATGTCGCTATTCGACCCCCTAGGCCTCATAGCACCGGTCACTACGCCAGCGAAGCGACTGATGCAGGATACGTGGCGTCACGGGATCGGCTGGGACGATCAGCTGCCTGAGGAGCTAACGGTAAGATGGCAGAGCTGGTATTCCACCTTGAGGAACCTCACTGAGCTGCGAATACCGAGGTGCTATGACTACGAACCCGCAGCAACGAGACAGGTACACACCTTTGTGGACGCCAGCGAGGAAGCCTACGCCGCCGCCGTGTACTGGCGGATGACACGCGCCGACGGCAGCGTTCACACAGCACTCGCCGCCGCCAAGAGCAGAGTCACACCCCTGAAGCCAATATCGATCCCGAGGCTCGAACTGCAAGCTGCACTCCTGGGAACGCGCCTAGCCGAGACGGTCGTACAAGAACACGACTTCGAGGTAACGAAAAAGGTCTATTGGAGCGACTCCCGTACTGCCCTAGCGTGGATCAGGGCAGAACCGCGCGCCTTTAAGACGTTCGTGGCACATAGACTGGCCGAAATAGAAGAGACTACAAAGAAATCTGAATGGCGGTGGGTACCGACTAAGGAAAACGTAGCAGATGACGCCACACGAGCTACGCCGGAAGACTTTAACACGCAGCATAGATGGTTCGTGGGACCGGACTTCTTACGTCGAGACGAGGCGACGTGGCCTACGGAAGCGCTGACTTCCGCTGTGGTCACCGGCGAGGAAAGATGCCTAACGACCATAGCGGTAAAGGTCAGTGAACTAAAAGGTCACATGCCAGATCTTGAAAGGTTTTCGAAGTGGACACGCCTCATACGAGTAACTGCTCGCGTACTACAATTTATCGCGTTATGCCGCAGGAAAAAGACGGAAACAGTAGCCGCACTGCGAAAACGCACGCTGAAGAATAAACAAAACGACGTCGATTGGAGAGGAACGCGCGGCAACACAAAGCCGCGTCAAGTCCGCAACAAATCAACACCGGAGCAGAAAGTGAAGATCATCGGTCTCGAAGCCCACTTCCTCATCCGGGCTGAGCAGCTGTGGGTGCTGACCAGCCAGAGGGAGAGCTTCGGGGAAGACATAGACAGAGTGAAGCAGCACAAGGCGCCATCGAGCGCAGGCCGACTCGCCGCGCTGAGCGTCGCCATAGGGACGGACGGCACGCTACGACTGCGCGGTCGCATCGGTCGGGCGCCGGGACTCACCGAGGAGACCGCTAGCCCCGCTATACTCGACGGCAAGCATCGGTACACGAAGCTGTACATCCAACATGTCCATGAGAATCTTCACCACGGCGGCGTGGAGGCTGTCGTGAACGAGCTGCGGCAGCGGACGTGGATTGTCAGGATCCGGCCAGCAGTAAAGGACGCCCTGAAAAGCTGCCTTTACTGTCGACTCAAGAAGGCGAAACCGGGCCAGCCGGCCACCGGGGACTTACCGGAGGCACGCCTGGCACACCACATGAGAGCATTCACGTACACCGGGCTTGACTACTTCGGACCGCTACAAGTGACGGTGGGGCGGCGCCACGAAAAAAGGTATGTCGCACTTTTTACCTGTATGACCACCAGAGCGGTGCATCTAGAAGTCGTGGGGTCCCTCAGCGCCGACTCCGCTATCTGCGCGCTACGCCGGTTTATCGCACGGCGCGGCTGCCCGAAGGAAGTGATGAGTGACAACGCGACGTGCTTCAAGGCCGCCGATCGAGAGCTACGAGCGGCCTTACTGGAAGCCGTCGAAGAGGAGGTGAACAGCCGCTACATCAAGTGGCGATACATCCCACCAGCAGCGCCGTTCATGGGTGGCGCTTGGGAGCGCTTAGTGCGCTCTGTCAAGGAAGCGCTCACAACGACGCTTCAGGAGAAGAGCCCGAAAGAAGAAACCTTGGCCACCTTACTGGCCGAGGTTGAAGCCACGGTCAACTCACGGCCGCTCACTCACGTGGCCGTGACCCCAGACGACCCAGAGGCCCTGACACCCAACCACCTGCTGTTGGGGCCTAACAGCCACGTCCCAGCCCCGGGAGAGTTCAACGAGAAGGACGACCATGCGCGACAACACTGGCGGCGCGCACAACGACTGGCTGACGAGTTCTGGCGCCGGTGGCTGCGCGAGTACCTACCCGCACTGCAGCACCGGCGGGAGCCCCACACCAGCGGCGACCCACCAAAGGTCGGCGACCTTGTCATCATATGCGACGAAAACCTACCCCGCAACACATGGCCGAGAGGACGAGTCACGGCGCTGTACCCAGGACGAGACGGCGAGATCCGAGTGGTGGACGTCATCACCAGCGCCGGTCACATCCTACGGCGTCCGACGAAGAAGATTGTCGTGCTACCGATTCATCGCGAGACAGCGACGGCGGGAGAATGTGCACGACAACGTAGTTCTTAAGTTTAGTGATAAGTTGTACATTATATCCTAGTAGCCCTAAGCAATGTAACATGTGAAAAGGTCAGGTAGGCGAGCGCAAAATAAATGTTATTTTTTAAGGTGTTTAAATCAGATATACCATAGGCAGGTAGAACCCTACACTAAAGAACAAAGAGCTAGGCCTAGTCAGGAATTTGTATACCAGGCCTAGCTAGGTAGTTAGAGAAAGTTAGGGATCTACCGAAGAACAGAAATAGAGTTAGGTATGCCCAGGGACTTGTCAGAGTTAGACCTGACTAGCCTCAGAACGAGTAGGCTACGTACCTATTCAGAGTCGAGTAGGTACGTAGAAGAGTTAGGTCTAGCTTCTGTAGTATAGACAAGTTTCTGGGCCAACGTAGTTAGCATTTACATGTAGCTTAGGTACACTGCACGCACATAAGTCTATAAAACATTGTAGGTACCTAAGCATAAGAATCATGGTATTAAATAAAGAGACGCGCTTCCGTCAATGTGCGGGCGGCAAGGGAGGACGACGACTTGTATAAATAATAGGCTAAAATCGCCGAACAACCAGTGCTCCACTACCCGTCGTCACAACAACACCTACCTGCGCCCCGAGACAAGTCGTCGTCGTCCCTTCGCCCGGCCTACCTGACCTCGGCCGTTACCCGTTACCCGGCGTTTTATTACTCCACATCTGCAGACCATCCGCAGCCCAACTTTAAAATATACAGTCCACTGAAATCACCACGAACAGTTATGTTCAATTTTGTAAGGCCTAATTAAACAATCAGAGTCGCTGTGAAATTGGTAATTATTCAATCAAGTTTCTTTTAATTACAATTTTAGTTTGGTAACAAGTAAGAGGTAACTATAGGTGTAACCTCCCGCATGGATCTCGAATTCTCGAGACGTGAAAACCTACATTTGTTGAGAATTGGCAATGAAGGGTTGCCACGATGTTAAGTGTCTCAAGCGTCTGGCAATGAATGACGTGGCCACCCGAAAGATCTACTCCGTGGCGACCACTACCCCGCGCGAGCTCCTATACTCACCCGACTCTCAGTTACGGGGAAGTTGTAAGAAGCCTCAAAGAATTCACCGTGAGCCACGAAGGCTAACGAAAAGCCTCTGAAATGCCAAGCGGTTTTGCAGATGGCGTTTGGTGGGAAAAACCAAAAGACCCCGAGTTTTTGGTTACCCCGAGTATTATAGTAGGTAGGTAGCTCTCGAAGTTAACCCTTGATTAACTTCGTGAAATTTACTAACGTAATTAACTTGTATGAGTCAGTGGGACTCATATATTTTCTAAGCGTGATATTCTCAAATAAAACAATTTTTTTTTATTATTCATATTAAATATTTATACCACTAGGAAAAAGGCACTAGGAAAAAGTATCAAAACTGGACAGACTTAGAGATCCTCTTAAAAATTAAAGAAACTAATTTTATCAGTCTCAAAAAACAAAGGTATTTTAAAACCTCTACAAAACTATGAAATATTCGTAACTTATATATGTTTTTATGTTTTTGGACTCTCAAAGATATACAAATTAATAATAATAAAACAAAAATGTATGCTCCAATACAAAAAAATAAAAGGTGCAATGGGTTTTGGCACTGCTTACAGGCAACGTCGGCATACCTTTTTCGAGCAGGTCAAACATATTGGTTTCAGACATTTGGTGCATAGATATGCACCAAATGCAATTCATTCTGCAAACCTAAAAAGATATATGTTATAAGCATACAAAAAATATAATTTATATCAATAATAACGACAAATAAGCAACATTTGAAAATTGAAACAAATAAAAAATATATAGCACAATCACTTGTATGAGTCACTCACCAAATACACAGTGCCGGCACACGTCCTCTCGCCTCCGCGTAGCCCGCGACACTGCAGGAAGGTACTGAGACGGGGGGGAATCTAGCCGCTCAAATGTTACAATTATGGGAGTTTGAAATTTTGATGTGAGTCCCAGGGACTCAGGAAGTTAATTAAGGGTTAAAGCCGTAATAAAGAACAAACGTTCGTTTCTTACTCGCACTTCCTTCCGTCTCCGGCGGTCGAGGTGTACCTAAGGACTCACTTAGACTTTCTGACTAAATAGTTGGGCTAATAATAATAATAATGCTAAACAATCCATATAGCATAATCTAGCCCAAAGTTAAGCAGAGCTTGTGGTACTAGATGACTGATATACTTAATGCAATATATTAGATGTTTTTTATTATACATTATAAGTACATAGAAAATAACCAGAACACCTGGAATAAATATTTGCAGATCGTAGGTACAAACATTTATCCTAAGGCCGGAATCGAACCCGCAACCTCCTACGTCACAGGCGGACATTCACCCGCCGCGCCACATCTGTTATCACTATATTCGAAGATAAAATTCTTTATTTCTAAATTGGATTACTATTTAAACTACTTGGCACTGGCGAAACCATTTGGTCAAGCACTTAGTGACCTGACAACCCTGGTTGCAACTACAAGAAAGAAGTAACCTGGGAGCCAATGATGTACGGAATGATAATGTATAATCCTGCTAATCCGTGACATTGGATTTGAATTACCGGGTGTACATTATCAGTCCGTACAATAGTAGTCCGTGTTTTACTGTCACGTATTATTATTGTACGGCCTGATAAATGTACCTACACCCTGTTATTTTGAAGCCACTGTCAAATCGTCAACCGTGCCCTTTTGCAGTCACTTTCTAGGGTGGTTCCAACTCGGATAGGTTAGGCTATGTTAAAATTTACGAAGCGAGGCGAGTGAATGGAGCGAGCGTGCTGTGGCGTGTCCGTTAATCTGACAGGAACGTAGCTCCGATCCTGTTTTTGACTATCCCATCATTTAGTCAATGTCTCGATAGTTCATATTTTCATAATTCTGGAATTTGTCACCTCGTATTTTCGGATATTTTCATATAAATACGTTTCCTGCTAGCTTGACGTCAAGCTAGCAGGAAACGTTCTCAATCACAGCGATCACTGCACCTTTTGCACTGCTTCCTATGTCAGCATTTAGTCATGCATTTGTCAATCTTATATACCAAGTTTCATCAAATTTGGTTCAGTAGCAACGGAGATATTACGATGTGTTTATTTGAAAATTTAACGGACGCCATGTGCCATTTTGAGGTTATTTTCGGCCAAAGTAATTTCACTTGAATCGAGTCACCTGCAGCTTATTTCCAAGAAATAGTTATACCGACGGATTCTTTAGAATTTTATCTTTCAGATAGCAGTCCAACATCGTGGCTTTCTAGTGTTTTTATCCTAATAAAACCATATATACAGTTTACATGCCAATATGTCCAAAGTGCAGTGCAAAGTGATACTAGGATAGGGATAATAAACTTCATAGAAAAAATCATACGACAGAAATGTATAAGTCAGACACAGTATTTCCAGCTTTTAAAACAAGATTAAAGTATTCATCATCATCATCTTAGATAAGTTCACAGCTTATTACCATGATTAAGATATGCCGATGCATTCTGCAGTATTTTTCAGCTTTACTTCACAAGTTATCGAAGAGATATTATGTGGTAACACGGGTACGTGGCCAGTAGCACTGACCGACCATGCCAAGCTAGCGAGGGTTGCTCACAGTACGTAACATAGCTGCATGATGATTGTTTCTGCCTCTCCCATGTACTGTGTGTGACTTACCGCCATGTCGATACCAAACCTTATGACTTAAAATTCAAAATGGCGGAAACAAATAATGGTATAAAAAACTGACATGGGTGTCGTTTTCGACTGGTTTGGGGGTGAAGAGGGCTGATTCTGAGTTTTTTTCGTTTTCCGGATACCGGATTTCGGTTTGCGAGCTCGAACTTTTTGTATGGAGATATGATAAGCGCCTCTAGCGGCATATGGGGGCACTAGCGTATCTCCGTACAAAAATTTCGAACTCGCAAACCGAAATCCGGTATCCGGAAAACGAAAAAAACTCAGAATCAGCCCTCAGATTACGAACATCTGGTCAGATTTGAAATTCAAAATGGCGAGTGCAAATGATCGTACAAAAAACTGACATGGGTGTCGTTTTCGACTGATTTGGGGTTGCTGATTACGAATATCTGGTCAGATTTGAAATTCAAAATGGCGGGTGCAAGTGATGGTACAAAAAATTGACATGGGTATCTTTTTCGACTAATTTGGGGGTGCTGATTACGAATATCTGGTCAGATTTGCAATTCAAAATGGCGGGTGCAAATGATCGTACAAAAAACTGACATGGGTGTCGTTTTCGACTGATTTGGGGTTGCTGATTACGAATATCTGGTCAGATTTGAAATTTCAAAATGGCGGGTGCAAGTGATGGTACAAAAAATTGACATGGGTATCTTTTTCGACTAATTTAGGGGTGCTGATTACGAATATCTGGTCAGATTTGAAATTCAAAATGGCGGGTGCAAATGATGGTACGAAAAATTGACATGGGTATCTTTTTCGCCTAATTTGGGGGTGCTGATTACGAATAACTGGTCAGATTTGAAATTCAAAATGGCGGGTGCAAATTATCGTACAAAAAACTGACATGGGTATCTTTTTCGACTAATTTGGGGGTGCTGATTACGAATATCTGGTCAGATTTGAAATTCAAAATGGCGGGTGCAAATGATGGTACAAAAAATTGACATGGGTATCTTTTTCGACTAATTTAGGGGTGCTGATTACGAATATCTGGTCAGATTTGAAATTCAAAATGGCGGGTGCAAATGATGGTACGAAAAATTGACATGGGTATCTTTTTCGACTAATTTGGGGGTGCTGATTATGAATATTTTTCGTACAATCATTTGCACCCGCCATTTTGAATTTCAAATCTGACCAGATATTCGTTATCAGCACCTCCAAATTAGTCGAAAAAGATACCCATGTCAATTTTTCGTTCCATCATTTGCACCCGCCATTTTGAATTTCAAATCTGACCAGATATTCGTAATCAGCACCCCCAAATTAGTCGAAAAAGATCCCCATGTCAGTTTTTTGTACCATCATTTGCACCCGCCATTTTGAATTTCAAATCTGACCAGATATTCATAATCAGCACCCCCAAATTAGTCGAAAAAGATACCCATGTCAATTTTTCGTACCATCATTTGCACCCGCCATTTTGAATTTCAAATCTGACCAGATATTCATAATCAGCACCCCCAAATTAGTCGAAAAAGATACCCATGTCAATTTTTCGTACCATCATTAGCACTCGCCATTTTGAATTTCAAATCTGACCAGATATTCGTAATCGGCACCCCCAAATTAGTTGAAAAAGACCCCCAGGTCAGTTTTTTGTACCATGATTTGTACCCGCCATTTTGAATTTCAAATCTGACCAGATATTCGTTATCAGCACCTCCAAATTAGTCGAAAAAGATACCCATGTCAATTTTTCGTACCATCATTTGCACCCGCCATTTTGAATTTCAAATCTGACCAGATATTCGTAATCAGCACCCCCAAATTAGTCGAAAAAGATCCCCATGTCAATTTTTTGTACCATCATTTGCACCCGCCATTTTGAATTTCAAATCTGACCAGATATTCATAATCAGCACCCCCAAATTAGTCGAAAAAGATACCCATGTCAATTTTTCGTACCATCATTTGCACCCGCCATTTTGAATTTCAAATCTGACCAGATATTCGTAATCAGCACCCCTAAATTAGTCGAAAAAGATACCCATGTCAATTTTTTGTACCATCATTTGCACCCGCCATTTTGAATTTCAAATCTGACCAGATATTCGTAATCAGCACCCCCAAATTAGTCGAAAAAGATACCCATGTCAGTTTTTTGTACGATAATTTGCACCCGCCATTTTGAATTTCAAATCTGACCAGTTATTCGTAATCAGCACCCCCAAATTAGGCGAAAAAGATACCCATGTCAATTTTTCGTACCATCATTTGCACCCGCCATTTTGAATTTCAAATCTGACCAGATATTCGTAATCAGCACCCCTAAATCAGTCGAAAACGACACCCATGTCAGTTTTTTGTACGATCATTTGCACCCGCCATTTTGAATTGCAAATCTGACCAGATATTCGTAATCAGCACCCCCAAATTAGTCGAAAAAGATACCCATGTCAATTTTTCGTACCATCATTTGCACCCGCCATTTTGAATTTCAAATCTGACCAGATATTCGTAATCAGCACCCCTAAATTAGTCGAAAAAGATACCCATGTCAATTTTTTGTACCATCACTTGCACCCGCCATTTTGAATTTCAAATCTGACCAGATATTCGTAATCAGCAACCCCAAATCAGTCGAAAACGACACCCATGTCAGTTTTTTGTACGATCATTTGCACTCGCCATTTTGAATTTCAAATCTGACCAGATGTTCGTAATCAGCACCCCCAAACCAGTCGAAAACGACACCCATGTCAGTTTTTTATACCATTATTTGTTTCCGCCATTTTGAATTTTAAATCTGACCACATATTCATAATTAGCACCCTGAAATCAGTCGAAAAAGACCCCCATGTCAGTTTTTTATTCCATCAATTGCACCCGCCATTTTGAATTTCAAATCTGACCAGATATTCGTAATCAGCACCCCCAAATTAGTCGAAAAAGACACCCATGTCAGTTTTTTGTACCATCATTTGCTGCTGAAAAATTTGAAGCTGAAAAATACTGCAGAATGCATCGGCATATCTTAATCATGGTAATAAGCTGTGAACTTATCTAAGATGATGATGATGAATACTTTAATCTTGATTTAAAAGCTGGAAACACTGTGTATGACTTATACATTCCTGTCGTATGATTTTTTTCTATGAAGTTTAGTATCCCTATCCTAGTATCACTTTGCATTGCACTCTGGACATATTGGTATGAAAAGGCATGTAAACTGTATATATCGTTTATTAGGATAAAAACACTAGAAAGCCACGATGTTGGACTGCTATCTGAAAGATAAAATTCTAAAGAATCCGTCGGTATAACTATGTATTTCTTGGAAATAAACTGCAGGTGACTCGATTCAAGTGAAATTACTTTGGCCGAAAATAACCTCAAAATGGCACATGGCGTCCGTTAAATTTTCAAATAAACACATCGTAATATCTCCGTTGCTACTGAACCAAATTTGATGAAACTTGGTATATAAGATTGACAAATGCATGACTAAATGCTGACATAGGAAGCAGTGCAAAAGGTGCAGTGATCGCTGTGATTGAGAACGTTTCCTGCTAGCTTGACGTCAAGCTAGCAGGAAACGTATTTATATGAAAATATCCGAAAATACGAGGTGACAAATTCCAGAATTATGAAAATATGAACTATCGAGACATTGACTAAATGATGGGATAGTCAAAAACAGGATCGGAGCTACGTTCCTGTCAGATTAACGGACACGCTGTGGCAGCAGCCGCCAAAGCGTCAGGAAAAGAATTGTTTGACTTGACGACCGATATGGCGCGGCGGGCAAATGTCCGCCTGTGACGCAGGAGGTTGCGGGTTCAATTCCCGCTTTGGGATACAAGTTTGTACAATTTGTACAAACTAAGGACATGTTTGTACTATCTGCAAATATTTATTCCGGCTGTTCTGGGTATTTTTATGTATAATAAAAAAATACCTATGTATGTAATGTAACGTATTGTATTAAGTATATCAGTCATCTAGTACCCATAACACCAGCTCTGCTTAGCTTGGGGCTAAATGATGCTGAGTGGATTGTCCAGCATTATTATTATTATTATTATTATATTACTAACTTATCTAGACTACTTAATTAAAAATGGGATAGTACAACTTTACTCATTAGTTGCACCTAAACAAAGCATAAAAACAGCACAGCCAGTTTTCCGGCGGCGCGGCGGCGGCGCGACAGTTGATCTCGCTCATTTACTAGTAGCTTCGAATTATCATTTCTCACATTTTCGGGCCGAACAATATCAACACGTGACAATAACTCACATCCATTTTATGCACACCCAATAATGTACGCTCTGATAAAACGAATCCACTCTTGGATTCGAATTATCGGGTGTACATTAACGTGCTGTACATTAACTGGACGTATAATAAATGGATGGAATGGACTCGGAAGTTAGGTATATAGGTTGGTACAGGGGGTACGTACGCACGCACGGTATACTATACACACACAAGTTCACACAACTAAAATAACAGCTGTGCAACTAACACAGAGTACCTATTTTTTTCAAGTTACTTGATTCTGTAAGTTTCAATTCAAGGGTAGGGTAGGACAGTTTTTATTTTTAATAATTAATACACATCTGTGAAATTAAGAAAATTGACAGGCCACCGCGCCGCCCTGTTACAAATGCGAATATAAATTTGCAAATTATTAGCACGCTAGTACGTACGTACCTACACCAATTAGTAAAACATAATTGAATTCGTTCACTTCGCTACATTTTCCGTACTGTTAATACTTAATTTAGTTCAGGTTGTTGCATTGGTTGATAGTATCATACTACCGTTTATTTACTTACCGTGTGTTTCTAGAAGCAATAAAGATCAAATTATGGAGATCTCTTTCAAGGGGAAAAGAATACTCGTTACTGGTGCAGGGCAAGGTAAGTGAACAATTAGTAGGTTTTAGTATCAAATATCTGTTGAGAAATGATATTGTAATGCTGTATAAACTTTGCAGGCATCGGTCGGGGCATTGCAGTAGAATTATGGCGTGCTGGAGCAAATATTGTGGCTTTATCTCGAACGAGATCTCATCTAGAAGCCCTTCAAAGCGAATATCCATCTATAGACATCGTTGACGTCGATGTTGGAGACTGGGAGAAGACTAGAAAAGTTGTTGAATCTCTGGGACACTTTGATGCATTAGTAAATAATGCTGCTGTTGCTTTTTGTGAACCTTTCCTAGAATGCAAGCCGTCTGATTTTGATAAGTATGTATCACTTTTAATATTTTTTTCTATTGATTAAATATTGGTAGTAATGATAGTATCATCTGATCAAATTTATAATAGTCACCTGACTTTCTTTAGGTGTTTATTTTTTTGTAAGAAAAACATGTAAAATAAATCCTGATCAAAATAAAATCATTAGGTGTGTTAGTTAAAATATGTGTGACTATGATGGACTAGGTGTGTTTTCAGAATATGTTGTTTGTGAATAGAATACTTAAATCATAGCTGAGACCAGTGGCGGATTTGCAGTCTCGGCTGCCCTAGGCCCCAAGCCATCAGCCGCCCCTTTCTCAGCATCCACCATATACTGCCCTACGGTCGGGGCCACCCCTAAATCTAAATCCGCCACTGGCTGAGACAATTTTCTAATGAACATGTTATGAGATAGTCTTAGCCATGTTTTGCGAGAATGGGGTGTTGCAAACTATAATTAACGAAGAGGTTTTTCATTTTAGGACATTTGATGTGAATGTTAAAGCTGTGTTGAACATCAGCCAAGTGGTAGCTAGGAAGATGGTGGAGAATAATACCCATGGTACTATAGTAAACATATCATCTCAAGCATCAAAGGTAAAATTATTATTAACAAGACAAATGCATGCCACTATGTTTGTATAGCTATTTTCATGCAAATTTCGACCCTCCACTGCACCTCTTCGTCAAGCCAATTTCAAGAATCCATTTCTAAGTACACCCTTAGGACAAAAATACCCTAAAAGTTTCAAGCTTATATCCAGTGATTTAAGTTGTGCATCGTCTACTAGGTCAGAACAATGATTCTTATAAGTACCTAAATTAAATAGATATCTTCTTAATATCAATTGCAGTTGATGTTATCTGTTTGATATGTTGTAATCTTTTTATCTGATTATTGAATTTTCGCCTATTACCTACCTACTGTAGGCAATATTGAACTGTAATCTACATTTCTCAATATCTTTATTTGACATCTCCTTAACAGGTTACACACTGTAAAATTTTATTCACTGTTTTTCTAAAATCCCTATGTTGGATTTGAAGTATCCAATTTAAAAACTATTTTTATTTAAATTATATATTTAAAGGAGCTTTGCATCTTCTAAACACTATATCAGTTCCATTGTACCTTCTTGTTTATCTCAAGCTTCACTAACCAACTCGTAAATTAACCGTTAGAGTGTGTCCGATGTTGGTGCAGCTAACACGGTGACGGCTACCTTTTAGCTCTTTAAACAACTTCTCTCTCAAAGCTTCTGTCTGGACACAATTTATCATAAGATGGTGTACATCCTCCTTCACTTCAATCATTGGTTTTAAGACAGGTACATAAGAAGGTATGATGTTTGAATGATTATTATTCCTAGCAAAATACACCGCACTTCCACCTCTGTCAGTCAATCAGCTGAGCGTTGCTTCTATATGAATGTGTGTAGCCTACTTCTCTTACCTACCTACTATGCTCTATTGACTCTTTAGTTTTGTACATTTTTGTTTGTTATTTAAAAATTTTTTGTTAAACCAAACATGTATTTAATTTGATATTTTAAAATTTTAATAAACCATGGTCTGTGTAAAATTTGTTGTAGAAAAACTTTGTATAAAATCTCACGGTGTATGCTTTTATTAATATTACTAACGGTTTTGTTTTTGTATTTATTTTAGGCTGCACTCAAAGATCACACCATCTACAGTGCTTCAAAGGCAGCTCTAGATGCCCTTACTCGGGCCATGGCATTGGAACTGGGTCCTCATGGCATCAGAGTGAATGCTGTTAATCCTACTGTCATCATGACAGAAATGGGCAAAGTTGGATGGTCAGAGCCTGATAAAGCTAATGAAATGCTTGCAAAGATACCCTTGAGAAGGTAAAGTCACACCAAAAACTGTTAAAGTGAAATGTATAGAGAAAAGTTATCCAGTACCTAGGTATTGATAAACATATGAATAAAACAAACACAGAAGTTTATGTGAATGTTTAACAAAGGCTCAATTATTACCTACATAGGTAGGTAATACCTGTCTGATAGAACGGTTTGAATGAAGCCATATTGGTTTGCCTATACTAGCGAATCGCGGGACTTCGTCCGTCGCGTGAAGTTATTTTTATAAAAACTTTAACACCTGTAAATTATGCCCTGCCCCCTTTCAAGTCCATATGTCGTCATTACAAAGATTCTTTTAAGTGGATATCTATTTTAGAAAGTGTTTTACCAAACTAAATACTAGGTAGGTACCTATACCTATCTACTAACTGTCCTGCCGTCTAATGAATAATCATGAAGAATCTCGAGTAGATACTTACTTGGTACTAAGAGATCAGAGGGGATATCTTTCGTGTGCTTAGGGATTGAAGTCGTGATACTTTTTTTTATGATACCTGCGTACTAATATAGAAACCCGTGTTTGTGTATTGTGTATATAATAATAATAATAATAATGCTGGACAGTCCACACAGCCTCATCTAGCCTAGACTAGATGACTGATATACTTAATACAATACATTACATATATAGATATTTTTTATTATACATAGAAAACACCCAGAACGCCCGGAATAAATATTTGCAGATCGTACAATATTTATCCTAAGGCGGGAATCGAACCCGCAACCTCTTGCGTCGCAAGCGGACATTCGCCCGCCGCGCCACATCGGTCGATCATCATTGATAGTTTTCGAAACGCATGCAAAATAATTACTTCTACGCAAATTTTTGAGACGTTAAAGCCTATTGTTAGGTAGGTATGCGCTAATAATGTAAGTAGATAGGTACCTAACTTACTTTATGGCATTGTTAATAGTGTGCGAGTGAGGCAGGTAATTATTATCGGCGCCGTATTCAATTCGTTTAGTTAAAATAAGTTTATAGTTAGGTACATACGTACATCTTTCAGAGCTCGTAAAATTTATTAAACTCAGATAAACTTCTTCATTGATAAGATACAAGATACGTGGCCAGACATTTGCTATTTTTAATATTTATTCAACACATTATTCTCGTGTTACTTTAGAACGTTCCAACCCACCACGTAGAAACAGCCGTCACAGCTCAGTTCGTAGCGTAGTAGCCCTGCCTTCTAGGCTGTAGGTGGTGGGTTCGACCCCCACCAAGAGTAAACATTTTATGTGATAAATATCGATGTTTGTTCTCGGTCTGGGTGTTATATTGTATTCTATGTACCTATTTACCAAAAAAAGTAGGTATATAAGTATTCAGTCATCTGGTTTCCATAGTACAAACTATGCCTAGTTTGGGGCTGAATAATGTTGTGTAAAAATGTCCACGAATATTTATTAATTTTATTTACGTATAATTTGTTTTAAACATATAAATTACTAGGTACGTGAAAACTTCCGTACTATGACAAATCGATTTAGTAATTACTTTTACACTAATAGTACTGACGGTTGCTATGTGAAAACTCATTATCCATTAGTTTATAACTAATGTAAAAGCCCCAAGATTGAATGTTTGCTAGTGAACCTCTATTATTTCCAGTAGGCTTTGTATCTAGTTACAGAATTATACATTTCAGGTTTGGAGAAGTATCCGAAGTAGTAAACGCTGTGGTGTTCCTGCTGAGTGAGAGATCCAGCATGATCAATGGTGTGGAGCTGCCCATCGATGGAGGTTTCCTGGCCACATAAACACTTCTATACCTACCTGATAAACTTGTACAAAGAAAAGGACTCGAAATGTAGGGTTACTTAAAATTAAGCTATGGATAGTATCTTAATAACCAAAGATGGATTTCGTTGTAAAAAAACTTGCTACGCCATGTTTTGCCATATAATTATGTATGATCATAAAACTTGAGACATTGTTTTATGATACGTAAAAATATAATATAGTACGTATGACACAAGAATACGCATTTAACTACATAAGAGGTACCTATGTAAACTGCCTTTTGATAACCTTCCGCATTTGATCTTTAACTTGGTTGATAATAGGTACCTACCATAGTTCAGGCTATGAATAAAAATGTTTAAATTATCAAATGTTATAAACAATTTTAATATATCATTTTTTTATAGACAAGAATAAAGGTCGCCTTACATACCGAACTAAGTACCTGTTTTTATTTATACTAAGTTACACCTAGATAGAGTAGGTGTAAGTTTGTATTTCAATATTATGCTGTTTATTTTCCTCAAATCGAAATTTAAATTTAATTTAATTTTAGCACCAGCACAAACCTTAGTGATAATGATGATAATAGTGATTAATGATGCTATTTATTTAGTTATAATTCTATTGTTGTTAAATGGTTAATAAATAAAAAAATGAATCATTATAATAATTTGTAATAAAGTTTATACCTATTACAATTCCAATTACACAGCAAAATACTTAGGTACAATGCATTTTATTGACATACTAGCTGACCCTGCGAACTTCGTTCCGCAATATTTTTATTTCTTATTTAATTCCAAGCATTTTCATATAATTCAAGACCAAAATTGGCCAAATCGGTCCAGCCGTTCTCGAGTTTTAGCGAGACTAACGAACAGCAATTATTTTTTATATATAAGATTACATGTAATGCTAAGCTACCAAACTAATTCAGATTGTGTTACAGACTGTGTCACATTATACACAATGCATAGCACATAATTTATGTGATTAAATTTTTTTGCAATAATAGACTAAGGTCTCTAATTCCTACCTACTTAAGGTTAAACTAGTCGGTACGTTGTCCATACAAACGCTATAAGTGTTTAATGTCTACTATTTATTAACGTGCGTCCGAAGTTAAGTTTGATACTGAATTATCTTGCCGTTATCTAGGTACGTTACCCTATATTCTACAGTAAAATCAGATTACCTTGAAAGTTACAAGCGTCGAAAGAATTAGTACTAAATCTTGTAACGCTTGTAACTTTCAAGGTAACCTAGATAACGGCAAGTACAGCGTTTGTATGGACAACGTACCGACTCGTTTAACCTTAACACCTAGATCTAGTCTAGTCATCTATGTAACGTACCTACCTACATGTAACACTGTTGGAAATCGCTTGGTATAACGAGGATTTTAATATAGTCATCCGAAAAAAATATAGTATCGCACTACAGTATTCTAGATATTGTTTTGTTTTGGTAAGTATTATTAGTATGATAACAAGCTTCTTATCTTTAATAAACAAACTCGTTTTTGTAGAAACATCAAATAATGTCGTTCAGTAGGGGCATACATACTCGTACTACCTAGAAACACAAGCATCATACGGTGTATTTTAAACTTCTAGTTTTAAATAAGGAAAGATGAACAGCAGATTTAAAGGCAAGAGGATATTAGTTACTGGAGGATGTCAAGGCAAGTGCATTCCTAAAATCTTTATTTAATTTTAGGTACCTATATATAGGTAGGTAACAAACCTAAACTTCATCTTTATATTAGATCAAAAATTGACCCTAGCACTGCACACCTCGAATCGAAATGTGCTGCGCCGCAGGTATCGTCGTCGTCCGTAAGTACCAGTAGGCGGATTCTGAGTTTTTTATGTTTTCCGGATAACGGATTTCAGTTTGCAAGCTCGAACTTTTTTATGGAGATATACTAGTACCCCCATAGACCGCTAGGGGCGCTTACCATATCTCCACAAAAAGTTAGAGCTCGCAAACCGAAATCCGTTACCTACATGAAAAACGTAAGAAACTCAGAAACGCTCAAATTAACAGCCGCGCCCCGACATTACAGTACCTGCACTAATCTAAGTATCAGTTGACCGTGGTTACGGTTCACCCACTCTCTCAAAACGGGAAGTACTTAGGTAGGTATACCGTCGATAGTCCAGCGAAGAAGATCAATACTACCTACCAATTGCGTTAAACCAAACATTTTGGGAAGTCAATAAAAATTATTTATGAAATTAATTAGATAGGAACTTAGGGCGTCCCCCCTAGGCGACGCGCAGGCGCAGCACCCGGCACCTGTGAACCAAAGAAAAGATGGATGGATTGCGTGAAAGATGATATGAGTAAGAAAGGAGTGAACACTGAGATGACGGCTGATAGAAGAGAGTGGAAGGAAAAAACCTGTTGTGCCGACCCCACTTAGTGTGGGATAAGGGCAGGAAGATGATGATGATGAATTAGATAGGAACTTAACCAGTAGATACCTATGTACCTAACTAGTTAATTTAATTTAAAACCTTACGCTATCGATCAGAATTAAATTTTTCTGTTGAAACCTAATGTGTTTTTGGTTCCTGCAGTTTATCGATTCCAGTTTACACAAAGACTAATTTCTTTGAATAAGACGATATTCACGACGACAACCCTGTCTAATTCGAGAACAAATAAATAAGCAGTTTTCTTTTATTCCGTAGGTATTGGAAAAGGTGTTGTGCTCGAGCTATGGAGACAAGGCGCTAATGTTGTTGCATTATCGAATCAACCAGATAATCTAGAAAATCTGAAGCAAGAATACCCTTCCATACAAGTGGCAAACGTCGATCTTAGAAATTGGGATAAAACTAGAGAAGTCGTAGACTCCCTTGGAGTATTCGATGCACTGGTGAACAGCGCTGGGATCGCCATTATAGAGCCCTTTTTAGAATGCACACCGGCATGTTTCGATGAGTAAGTCATATTCACGTTATGGCGCCAGTCGGTCTGTAGCGAGTCAGTGCTATGGCCGAATGGCGGAGTCCTAAAATTCCATCGCCGCCGTTAGAGTTAACCACTTCTTGTTTAAGGAGGTGGTATCCGCCAACGAGAGGTTTTCTCCGTGTTATTTCTCTTTGATGAGTGAGTATAAATGTCCAAATAAAATATATATTGCTTATTAAAGACTAAATTTTAATTTGAACAATTGAAATAATTCTAACTATATTATTACTATATGAAAAAAATATCCAAAGTGAAGCAATTTTTATTTTAAATTTGGTTATTTCTTCTAAACGGTATTGATTTTTAGTATTTTTTTTTTCACACAAATATTTGTCAAAGTATTTATCACAAAGTGAACAATTAACAGTTCGAACTAATAATTCATTAGGCTACAAATAATTATTTCTTGAATGCGATATGAAATGGAATGCGCGCGGGTCCCTGTGCGGGCGACGGGCGGCAGTGCAACTCAGTATGGACAGACTCCTCAAGGTCGTTGGCGAGTACCACCGTGTATGCCGATGACTTTGCTCTGTACTTTATTATGGGATTCGAAACGACCCATATTTAATTTATTATTTCCAGGATTATTTCTGTAAACGCAAGAGCTATTATAAACGTCAGCCAAGTTATTGCTAAGAAAATGATTCAAAGTAATATAAAAGGCTCCATCGTGAACATATCATCGCAAGCGAGTATGGTAATATATTTGCTAAATTAAAAATACATATACCTAGGTATGTATTTAAGTACCTACTATACCAAAAATGAATTTTAATTAGCAAGCCATATTTGCAGGCAGCTCTCAAGGATCACGTCGGGTATTGCGCATCAAAAGGCGCCGTAGACTCGATGACTAGAGTTATGGCCCTGGAACTGGGAATGCACGGCATCAGAGTGAACACGGTCAATCCGACTGTTATCATGACGGATATGGGGAGAA
Organism: Electrophaes corylata; assembly: GCA_947095575.1. NCBI lineage: Eukaryota > Metazoa > Arthropoda > Insecta > Lepidoptera > Geometridae > Electrophaes > Electrophaes corylata. The sequence continues at coordinate 5,727,617 of OX352711.1, read as the reverse complement.
AAGTGTGGTCTGAACCGGCGAAGTGTGAAGGAATGCTTTCTAAAATACCTCTGGGAAGGTAACTATTTAGCTGCAGAAAATATGGTAATATAAGTACAAAGATGTCGCATGGGGTTATAGAATTCATGTGAGTGTAGATTGATTTCTGAAGGTTAATTCTACTGTTTGTATTTCTAGATTCGGAGAAGTTCCTGAAGTAGTAAACGCAATTCTGTTTCTTCTTAGCAGCGACGCTAGCATGATAACCGGGGTTCAACTTCCGGTAGATGGAGGATTTCTGGCTACATAAAAACGTACACTTACTAAATAAATATTAGATAGACCTAGCTACTCGCATGTTAACCAACTCCTTAAAAATGAAAAGAAAATGTATTTTACTCAGTTTATTGTGCCAAAGGAATTAATTTTACATACTGGACATAGAAAAACAATGCAAGCATAACAATTTGTTTTAATGCATATGCTAAGATAGGCTAGCATGAAACAATAATAAATATACGAGTCTTGTCATAAAATAAGTATGAACACCGAGATGTAATGTACCTACCTAAGTACTTAAAAGGTACAGGCATCATGGGATATGAATAATAATGCTATTGATTACATTTACTCTCGCATTTGGAGGGAACAAAACTCTGTACCTACCTAAAATGTACAAGATTTCTGAAGCCACACATTTTACCGTTACTCATCCTTAAACGACTTACCTATATTTATTCCCTCCTACACAAACATGAGTAAAAACACATACCTACCGATAGAACTGGCGATGGACGAGTGTCTGTTCCCACGTAGCTGCAGGTAAGCGTCTAACATTAAAATAAGGATAACAGCGAAATAATTAATGACATTAATTCTACAACAGTTATGTTTGTATTTATTTTCGTTACTATGATATTGTAAAAAACAGTGTGTCCGCTTAACTACTAATTTATCTTAAAATTTAATATGTACAAAATTAAGTCCTTAGTCTTTCGTCGTTTAGAGCGTACACTTATGTTTAGGAGCAAGCCACGAACTTCCTCGCTTGAAGCACATATCGAGATGCACACATCGACGATAAGCGCAGGACAACAGTGAGGCGGCGCGGCCTCCGGTCTAGGCTCGCCTACACACTATCATTCAAGATTCTTAATAATATTCCATTTACATGACAAATCATAGGCTAGCATACATTTAATTAAATTAACCTCAAAACAATGATTTATAAGATAAACTATTTGCTGCGAACTGACTCGCGAACCAATCGCGTTACATGCCTGATTGCCTCGCGAGTCGCGACGATGCGATGCTAGCTTAGTCAGTTGCGGCAGCAAATTAACGTTCGTTAGATACATGATGTAGGTAGTGAAATCTACACGCAAACTAACTAAGTGATAGTATGTAGATATGAGTATGATTTGACTTAACGACATAGTGAACCACGGCACAGCAAAACACGACAGCACGATGTCTGTAAAGTAAAGGATGAATGGAAGAGATTAACAACGGAAAACCAATGGACAAATGCTTAAAAATACCCTGTAGACTAAAAAACTTAATATATATTGAACTTAGTAAAATTAAAACTAAACAGTGCATTCTTATGATTCATTAAAAAAACCAAAAAAGTTAAGAATTAGCTCAAATCTAATAATAATGTCATCTTGTAAAATCAGATTACAGATTAGGAAGGCAGGCACAGATGTTACTCAAAACAGATGCATGGTTTGGACAATCCATTCTGACTGAAAACCTTACACATTATCGAGATAGGTACCTCTACCAAAATATTAAATTTCCCGAGTCTTCAATACAATCCCTTACATTACATTTACTAAATTATGTATTTACAGTAAATTGAACCTAATTCTCAGTCATATTAGAGGCTGATGGTTCGTAAAAGTCAAGATTTAGTAAAATATTTTAGTTCAAGTTTATCTTAGAAATAATTTATAAATTGTTCTAAAGCAGAGCATGTCACAGGTAACTTCGATCAAGAAAACAACTAGAAATGTTTTCAAGGTATGCTGAAAACGGGTTCAGCTCTCTGGAATTTTTATACAATTTGATTTAAAAGCCAACTATTTTCTAAATCATAACATTCAGTTAAACATAATTTCTCATGGAATTGAGATATTGGTAACCGATTATGAACTTAGAAAATATGAAATAAGCAATTTGGTAATTTACATGAGATCATAGATTTTCATAAGTATACAACTTGTTTAGAGCAGAACAGACAACATTAACACATTACACTAAGTCTCATGTCAAACCCACTCTGGAGTGGGATGTTTATTTACTGTCTTTTTATGATATTTTTTTAAGATTCTTCGCTGAAGTTGGAATGCTCCGACCTCAACTCAGGTTCAGAGGCTTGAACCTAAACGATTACCTTTATTTATCTACGCAGACATAGGTTGGTTAGATACTGAATATTGTTAAAAGCTCAGGCGCGCGACACAGCAAGGTAAGTACCTACATATTATGTTGAATTCAGCTTATCTTTACAATTCAATGGCAGTGGTTAAGTTTTAAAGGCTTATACAGGTGTTTTTTTTTAGACAATCACTATCAAATTTGCCGACGTTTCTTTGAGTTCTACTTACCAACTACTTCAGTTAGTTTTAATAAGAAAGCTACTTATTAACTTTTATCAACTCATTACAAATCATAATATATTCACTTAATCAATCAGTATCAGATTAAAATGGTAAACTGATGAACTTGGAAGACGAAATGCTGAGACCAGTAGTTAGTATGGTATAGTTAGTAAATTACACTACAACTTATGTAAATTTTTCAACTCTTTACTGCATTCCGCTAACTTGTAATTTTTAATCAGAAGAAAGAGATCACATTAGTCTAGCTCAAGTCAATATAGCGTTTGTTACATCTTTATTTGTTTCTTATCTAACGCAAATAGTTATGGTCAGAACGACCGTATATTATATTCTCAAGTAGACCAATAGAAACATCCAATCTTGTCATATTTTTATTAAAAAGTAATTACTCAAACAATGCTATCAACATAACATAATATTATCTTCTTTTAAAACTATCAACAAATGTATGAAAAGATATAGATTCAATATCATACGATCAATGAACATGCACCTAGCCAGATTATGTTAATAGAGTATTTTAAAGAAATAATGTTGTTTCGCTTCTAACATTACCATAGCTACGAATGTGGATTTAACGAACATACCAAACGCATTTATGGATCTTACTTCTAAATATAACTGAGCATAAAGTACAATGGATGTTATGGTAGGCCTAACATTACTCTACGTAGATGAGTCGCATTTAACTGCAAGATGTAACACGGCCCACTCCACATCACACTTAGTCTACAATTAAATAATTTACAATAATATGTATGAACGTTAACATGAATACATACAAAATTGTTTAAACCGATTCGCGAACGTCCATCGACGTTCACGGTCGCGTCTCAATTCCTACCGAGTGAATCGATGACTTTTAAAATACACCGTCATATACATGAATATATCGAGTCTGTAGTGGTGGCCCGTGGCGGGTCACGGTACGGACGTGCGGCTCTCACCGCCACTCCGAGATGGCGGCCACGGTAGTGCTGGCCTGTCCCGCCGCAGCGCCGGCCGCTGTCAACATAAACAAATTACTTAGATACGTATTTTTTTTATACTGTACAGTCAGCTGCACTAGAATGTTTACAGTTATTAACTTTGAAAATGTTGTGACAGCGTTATAATAAATATTTTCATGGCGAATACTCAAAATATAAGCCACCTGATTAAAACAGTTCATGATTTTTTAATTTTGAGTGTGTATAAGTATTGCTGTGATGCTATTTTGAAAGTTAAGAATTGCATACATTCTAGTGCAGCTGACTGTACATCCACACTACTTAGAGAAACTAAAATTATCGATCGGGTGGCATTCAAATCCTGAGTTTCCCTGAACCCTGATTGAGCACTTTGTCACCATCGCATCGGTCCAACTTCCAAACTGTTGAAATAACTGTTTAGGATTTATGTAGATGGAACTACAGTCGCTAAGTGCTATAAATGACACCAAATAGTTTATTCACCGTGCTGAAATTGATTATCGATGGCGAGGTGATAGTATCAAGGAGTCAATAGTGGATATTAAATGTCTTACACAGTCGATAATTTTTGGCATAATGATCTATGATACTTTCTGTTCATTTCACAACCATTAAGTGATTGCTAGAACTAAGTATGCATTTGGTAAAAGCCATTCTTAGTCCACATATTTAAAATGGACCACATCTACCAAGCAAATATATAACAAAGTACACATACCTATGCTTAAGCCTTAGCTAGCACAAAAATAGAAAAAATATTATACATGGCAGCCGGAAACTTTCATGAAATATCAAAGAGCACAATTGAAAATTAAGCTTAGAAACTTTACAGCAGTAGATTATTTAATTCTTGATAGACTTACTTGTTTCTTGTTCCGTTGGTGGTTCATGGCGTCTTAGGGTACGATCTGCCGCACCCGCCTGGTAGTTACCGCGAGGTCCTCCTGTTAATATCAAAAAGATTGTATTGTAATCATCTGTTTAGGTTAAGTTATAGGTGATTATCTATTTTGTTTATAGCTATGACTGGCAGGCTGCGAAAGCTCTCGGCATGCTATTATGCTTTCGGGAAGAGTTAGGCTGCCTAGAAATTTAGCCAGTTCACGTTTAACGCACAATAACCACCTTAGGCTAGCGCCACATAGGACAGGAGTTCCGTTGCCAATGTACATTAGCCGATGGCAGAACCAGTATGTACTATTTGTTTGTGGCGAATTTGCCAACGAATATACGAGTAGAATAGTGTGTAAGGACATCTTCCCACCAGATGGACCGATAAAATGAAACCCGATGAAAGAGGTTCAAAATCGTTCTTCCTGGAAACGTAGACATAGTTAAAATTTATTTCTGTTCCAATAAAAATACATTTGAATTTGGCTAGCCTCTGATTACTCTTGAATACGATAAACGAGTTTCGCATTGTCGTTCTAAGATCAGTAGGTCTACCTTCCGTCGGACGTGCCGCGTCGAGGACGCACTTAAATGATGTTTTACGCCGAAAGACTAATAAGCTTTGGAATTTATTACGTGCCTGCTTATACGCATATCTTTGGCCCTAGTAGCATGAATCTTGGGGAGGTAGCTTTCTTCCATTTTCAAGTATGCAACGAGGAATACAAGCCCAGATTAAATGTGGTTTAGGGTAGTAGGAAAATACAACGAAGTCGCGGGCACTCCACTAGTCCAATATACATAAGGTACACTAGTTTATTGATAAACAAACTCAGCTGCAAGAGTTAACACTCTCATTGCAGTTTTATAGACTAAGTTTTGTCCGCGGCTTTGTTACATGTTCCATCTATACATGTCAGTTCAGTTGATATGGTGAAGTTTAAGTCACAAACAACCTCATAAACTTTCATATTTACAATATTTCACTAACCAGACAGTGGCTGAGACGCAAGAGGTGTGGGTTTGATTCCCGCTGCGGGACAAATGTTTCCATTACCTGTAAATATTTATTTCTGATCTGAGTGTTATGGTAACGCGTAGTTTTTGATACATACAAGCACAGGGAATATTAATGTTAGTGTGGGATGAAGATTACTTTGTTATATTCAAAAGGTATAAAAAAAATCAAAATAGTATTCCTATATTTTGTTAGTTTTCAAAACATCATCTAGCTCTTCACTAAACAAACAAGGCTTGTAGTATTGGAACCAGATAACTGATAAAACACTTAAGATATATTATTATGTCAGACATTTTCTATGGAAACAGACAAAGACAGGGACTGAGGAAGCAGACCCGCACCGTCTACTCTAAAACACAAAATCTCTCACGTACACACGTCGTCGTAGGCTTCCCTCTGTGACTGACTGGGAGACTGGGAGAGTTATGAAAGCCTACGCACAATACACTTACTCACCCTCATAAATAATAAATATTATTTATATAAATAGTATTGTATTATACTAGACTCTCTACGTGTATGAAACCGATAAACTTATGACCCTTCACAACGCGGGGTGAGTCTAGTTTGCCAGCTCATAGTATTTTTTCTAACACTAATACTTCCTGACGATGTTATCCATTTGAGAGCGCTAACATTGTATGGTATTAAGAGATGTCTACCATCCCTGAGGATTACAGCCTTTTCTAGTTTAGATTGCATACATACCAAACTTGAGCATATTCCAGTCGAACACATAGTCATAGGTAAATCCTTGTCTGTGGAAAAGCGTGCGGAACAGCTGACGCAGGTGACTGTAATCGGGTCTCTCCTCGAAACGGAGCCGTCGGCAGTACTTGAGGTATAGTTGGAATTCGATTGGATGGTTCTGTAAAGTTATAGACAATTTTTATTTATTACGCGAAATACACAGCCCTTATTCTAATACAGTTAAACCTTAATGATGCCTGACTTCACAGTTTAGTGAGTAGTAGCTCTGCCTTCTGTGCTGTAGATTGTGAGTTCGATCCCAGCTGAGGATAAACATTCATATAATAATAATGCTGGACAGTCCACACAGTATCATCTAGCCCCAAACTAAGCAGAGCTTGTGTTATGGGTACTAGATGACTGATATACTTAATACAATACATTACATATATAGATATTTTTTATTATAATATAGAAAACACCCAGAACACCCAGAATAAATATTTGTAGATCGTACAAACATTTATCCCAAGGCGGGAATCGAACCCGCAACCTCTGCGACGCAGGCGGACATTCGCCCGCCGCGCCACATCGGTCGTCAATATGATGAGCATACATGATAGGTGTTATAATGTATTATAGGTATTTACAGAAACACGTATAAGTATTTTATCAGTCATCTGGTCCGCATAGTACATGCTATGCTTAGTTTGGGGCTAGATAATGTTGTGTAAAAAGAAATGCATAAACTATAGGTACCATTAATTATCAATAATTATGGTTATAAGGGTTACCAATAATTATGACAGACTGGTTAGAGTTCATTTTAAGGAACTAAGGTAAGATTAACGCGTGGGACGCGTTATACGTACCTACTTACTTTTTATTACAAACGCAACTTATTAGCATTCAGAGATAATCTTTATAGTAATGACGTTATTTTGAGAATTAGTTCAGTAGTTCAAAGATAACCCTCCACGAACAAAACAAACTTTATCTTTTAATAAAGTTGTGTTGTTAATGTTATGATGATCTATTTATCTATCTATTTAGCCCGTGTGCACCCACTGTTGGGGATAGGCCTTCACTCTAAAACGCCATTCTCTCCGATCCTGTGCCAGTCTTGTCCATTGCTGGCCAACTACTGCGACGATATCATCCGACCATCGGGCGGGTGGTCTGCCTCTTGGTCGCTAAGCGTCACTTGGCCACCATTCGGTTATTGCTGTCCATCCATTATGATGATAGATAAGATTAAATAAATTGAGGAGAACTACATTTTTCATATACGTAACTAGAACTCCAAAATATCAAAGAACTGAGGGCGTATACATTTGACATTTGTGTCGTTAACGTGACACAACCCACGTGGACCCGCGTCGACTGTCTCAGACATTTTGTATGGGACAGACAAAGACAGCGCCAGATGGAGTAAACCCGCGCCGTCTACTCTAGTGTAATCACTATTACACATAATGTATGGGACCAATAGGCTACTGACGCGTCGTGGGTTTCAAGAGATTCTGCCTGTACACAGCGCAACAACCAAGCCACACTCCACAATTGGGTTATCGATAACACGTACACGATATGCGTACGCCACAAATATCAAATTAGTTCGTGCTAAGCCCTCTGTATGGGGGATTCCGAGTTTTTTTACGTTTTCCGGATACCGGATTTCGGTTTTTTCGAGCTCGAGTTTTTTGTATGGAGATGCGATAAGCGGCCTATGGGGGCACTAGCGTATCTCCATACAAAAAAATCGAGCTCGCAAACTAAAATCCGATACGCGGAAGACGTAAGAAACTCAGAATCAGCCTATTGATAGTGTACAAATTACAACAAACCGAACAAAGACCTTGGGAAACATAGAACTCGTATGCAACTTGTAAGACTTCATTGTAGTTTAAGTAAGTGTAAGTAAAATGTTTCATAATAAACTGCTACATTTTAAGGACAACTGAATTATGTTGTGCGTGAAATTAGAAATAGCTTTCTCTGGGAACAAATGATAGCATGACTGTACATTCAAACCATTGAACGATAGGGTGTCCAATTGCCTCCTAATCAATTAGTCACAGGATGGTTACACAAGTAGGTACTTTACCCTACAAGCATATTTTACAAAGTTACCTGAGGAATGTTATAAAATCAATTTATAAGCAATTGGTTACACACTATATTAGAAGCATGTTTTGTCACCTTTATGATTAGTTAATAATTCTACTCACGTACGAGCGCGGTGCTGATTTGTAGAGATGTCACGAATATTCGGCAACTATTCGGTATTCGGCCTATTCGGCCACTTTTTTTGCTATTCGGTATTCGGCCGAATAATACGTACTATTCGGCCGAATACCGAATACCAAATCATGTAAAAAAGACACGTTATATTACTCAAAATTATGTATTTATTTCCAAATTACAACACTTTAGTAATTAAAATTGATCCGTGATAAGTTGTGATGGATACAAAACAAGCTTTTGAGCATTTTTTGGTAGCAAGCGATTACGCTTTTCATCGTAAATGTTACCAACCTCAGAAAATAACCTCTCACTATACACGCTATTTCCAGGAGAAGAAAGATAAACTTTAGCAAATTTCAAAAGGTTTGGGTATTGTTTTTCGTTTGCTAACCACCACTTGTAAGGATCGGCCTTCTGATCTAGGCGAACTGTTTTCAAAACTACTAGAATCACTTATTTTCAGAGCTTATAGAAGAATTTTTTGTCTTGCGCATTCTGCTTGAACCAATCCTAGGAAACTCGTTTTGAAGCGAGGATCCAGAAAAGTCGCAACCAGATATTTGTTTTTTTCATCGAAGCTGAATCGCCTTTCAAGCTCGGCTTGCAGTGAAGATCTCATTGTTACTAAATTTGAGGAAAACAGGTTGCGACTTGTCCAACTAACGCTAACGCGCTCCCGACAAGTATGTATTTCGTGCCGAATATTCGGCGACCGAATATTCGGCGCTTCGGCCGACAGCGTTGCCGAATATTCGGTATTCGGCCAATTCACTATTCGTGGCATCTCTACTGATTTGTGCTGACAGTTTTAATGTTCAGCTTGCTTACTGTGTACATTCACTAATTATTTTTAGGGCACCCGATATACTAACGAGCTGTAAAGTGTTGGATAAAAGTGTCTCCCTGAAACCGTTCGTATTTTATAAAGGAAGCCCTACGATGGATTCGATACTTTATGACAAATAAAGTTTCTTTGTATCATCAAAATAAATTACCGCATAATTATGGTTAGTTCATCAATTTTAAATTTAACCCATATTCTAAAAGAATGTTCAATAAAGTCTCTCGAGTCTCAACTCATGCTTGAACTTTTTTAGAATGGTTCTGAAGCTCTGTTCTTATAATCTAAAGCATCTATTAGTAGTAAAACAACACCATCTTACCCCAAACTAAGCAAGGCTTTTACTATGGCAGCCAGATTACTGATTTGTATATGATGATGATCAAACCCGCAGTAGAAAAGAAGGCAGCGTGACCAACTGAGCTGTCACGGCTGTTCATAGTGCCACTAACGGATGCTTTAAGAATATAGTAATCAAGTATATTACATCAGTCCAGCTAGAACGGTTCACAAACTGCAATGCCTACTTCTAGCTGGGCATTTTTATATAGATCCAGCTAAGCTAAAAAGAAATGCTTGACTCACTTTGCAAAGCTCATCAAAAGGTGTGGACAGTTTCTTTTCGGATATTCTCTCGTATTTTTGGCGCTTGGTAGCTGCCTTCAGTCCCTGCCACGGCAGGCTGCCTCGGTTGAAGTACATCAAAACATATCCAAGGGACTCTAAGTCGTCGCGGCGTGACTGTTCGATGCCCAAGTGAGTGTTTATAGAAGCGTATCTAGCGGTCCCTGAAACGTAAAAAACATAAATGAGATAATTCAAAAACTTTATACCTAGCTTAGTTAATTTCTTAATACTAGAATACTATTGAGCTACTTATAATAAAATACTAGTGAGCATAATAAATGAGATTTTCTCTTCATTTCGTTTTATTTTATTCGGGAAATAAACAGTCCAAAAGGTCAGCAAAAATAAAAACAAACCAGCAAAGTTTTCTCATAATTATACAGAGTAGTAAAGATAAATAGACTTGAAAAAAAAATAGTATATCTGAAACTTTGCATAGTAGGTATCAAAGGTTACTGGGCCAAAATTTACTAAATGATCATATTTAGACTAAATACAATAGGGATTGTCTTATAAGCACAGGGAGTGCTTAGTAACACAAATTAGGAATTAGAGTTAATAAGAGCTGGCTCATTAAAGTACCTACCTAGTTGTCATTCAACATCTGGCAAGGAGGCCAAAGAAGGCATTACATGATAGACCAAAAATAAAATAAATGTGACAAAAGTATTGTTACACAATACTTACCTGTTAGATTTTTGTTTTCTCTGTATGGTATATGTTGCAGTGTGCGAGGATCTTTGTACTTCTTAGCTAACCCGAAGTCTATTATGTATACTAAATTTCCTTTTTTACCTAGGCCCATGAGAAAGTTATCTGGCTTGATATCTCTGTAAAAAAAAACATATTTCCCTTTGCATTGTCAATCAATTAAGATTCCTATACCATAGTGAAACTGTAACACTTTAAATTTTAGACTGCAACAATTCCAGACACACTAGATATTCTGTTGTGTCATGACTTCTTGTGATCAGTTTAACTCCTAGGGCTTCAGCAGAACTTATTATAATATTTTAGTGTCTTGATAAGATCTGTCATATGCACTATTTTGTGGAGAATGCGTATGTCTGCACACTCTATGCTAATGGTTAAGCTGAAGCTCAGTACTAAGTATTTTACTTAAATATGAAAACATCTGGTTTCGCTCAAAATAATGACATGAGCTAGGATGGACGTGGATGACAGACAACTGACAGAGAGGAATAAAAGCTGTAGCTTTTAATGCCTGGTTTGCAACTTATCTGTGGGATATGGGCAGAAAGTTGTTACGTATTCTTGTCAGTTCAATAATATTACCACTTACTATTTGTACCAGAATAAATAAATAAAAAGCATTCAATATTAATTACAGTTTATCAAACATAAGTTGATTGGTGAGCTCCTATGTGATATGCACAATAAATAAATATTGGCAGACATTTCCAACAACCCCATTTAAAACCAAACTAAGTACTATAGGAACTAGATAACTAATGATATAACACATAAATACTTTTATTTTGTGTACTGTACAATACAATACAACACCCAGACATGGAATCAACTATCTCCAGTCATCATACAAATGTTTGTGCTTGCTAGGGATCATACCCACAAGCTATGTGCCAGTCAAGTCAATAAACCAATGATAACAACTTTGTAAATAGGTAGTACCTATAGGCAGGATCTGACCTAGGCTAATTATTGATATTAAGAGCATTGACAACAAACAATTACTTAATATTGTATTAACTAATTGTATGACATCTACCTAGAAAAGGATGTAATTTTTTTATGGCAAAATGTTTCCAAAATCTATTTTCATATAGGTTAACAAAGGATCCTATTCATATATTTTAGCAACTTAATCAAATAAATGCATTAACCAATGAGATCATAACATTACCAGTTACGGTGACAGCCAGTATTGAAGCCTGGTTGCAAAGAATTTTAGCTTAGCCAAGTAGCAACCCAGCCACTGGTACTTTTAAATAGATGTTATAGATTAGGATATGTATTTACCTATGGATAAAGTTTCTGTAGTGAATATCTTCAATACGTGTGATAAGTTGGTCTGCTAATAGCAGCACAGTCTTTAACGAGAACCGACGGGAGCAGAAGTTAAACAGGTCTTCTAATGATGGACCCAGCAACTGCATTACCATTACATTGTAGTCTCCTTCTGAACCGCACCATTTGATTGCAGGAATGCCAACTAAAAATATAAAAAAAATTACCTAAATATATTTTTTGAAGCATGCACATTAAATTATTAAATATTTTCTGATATTCAGAAAAAAAAATCAAGTTGAGAACTGTAGTAACCAGTGTTGTCAGAGTGAAACCGGAATATGTTTGAAATAAACAAAGGTTTAATCATATCTACATAAAGAGCTTTGTAAAGGTACTCACTTCCTCCTTGCATAAGTTTGTAAAATTTGCTTTCTATGTGTAACTGTGGGTGCCTTGTCTTTATACATTCTAATTTGATTGCTACCTCTTCTTTGGTGACAATGTTTGTTCCTGAAACCATTTACATAAGTTCAAGCAGGTACCTAGAAGAATGGTCAACTTAGCAGGATAGGTACCAAGATACGAGATGGAAAATAAAGCAGAACATCACCAATTTGAGGGTCACATAATGTCAGAAACTTAAACTCAGCACTGAAAATAAATTGTTGTAAGCGTATAGCTACTGGGAATAGCATAGTCCTACAGAATATTGAAGTACAGCTGAAACCAAGGTAAGATATTTCGAAACGAATTATTGCAGCTGGCCCAAAAGTCACCATTTTCCTTTGTTTACATAGATTCTTGTGCATACTCACCCAGGTAGATGTCTCCAAATGAACCTGAACCAATTTTACGACCAAGACGATATTTATTACCAACGCGAAGCTCCATTTTGGTATTGTACATCATACGAAATCACAACAATATCACTGACCACCGATTCATTACAGGACGGCCATATTGAGATAGACGCAGTTCTGGGTGGGGTGTATCTAAATGCAAAACTTGGCTCTAGGCAAAACCAAACTAAAAAAAGTAATTGCCCATTATACTAACACTACCCTCGCGGGGCTAAACAGTCCGTAAATTAAAATATCAGCAAAAAATTATAAAATTAACCCTAAATGTTCAATTCAGTCAATCCACAAAATCCAAACCAAACCACACCACACCACCATGCAAGACCACTCACTCACACCACAGAATACTGAATGACTCACACCACAGATCACATCACACAGGATACTTTTTTTTTGTCGCCGTCGTCGCCGTCATAGAATAGCACACAAAATGGCAAAAGACACGAGAGTGTAGTGTGTTGTGTGTGAACGCACGGGTTCGCTAATTTCCTGGTCCAAAACACTGAAATAGTAAACTGCTGGTTCGAAAATTCCATGGTTGTGTTTTCTGGTTGTGCTATCGTGGTACAAAATACTGTAAAAGTTGTTTCACCTCGGCTAATAGATGGCGCAGTAAGCGCGGAAATTAATCTGTCAAAATAAATAATGTTTCATCGTGTTTCCTTAATTCCGTTTAGTAACACACTTTCAATATACATGTACCGTTATAAATTACTTTAATGTACTGTAAGTAATCTTGGTCAGTTCTTGGTATTTGTGAAATCTTGGGCTGTGTATTCCATGGTTGTAAAATAGCTAGACACAAGTATAAAGACGCGCCTCTAAACTTTTTTTTTGCAGTCAGCTTTATAAAACACTCCATCAATCGATAAAATGAAGATAAGAAGTTAGTCCAAAAATACTACGGCTGTGGTACGAACATTCTCCAACTACAAAAATCTATGCATGGAAACCTAAGAATATATGGAAACCGAAGTAAAATGTTGTTGCCAGACAATAGCCAATATAGTTTACTGCTGGCTTGACGTCAAGCTAGCAGGAAACGTATTTATATGAAAATATCCCAAAATACGAGGTGACAAATGAAAATATGAACTATCGAGACATGACTAAATGATGGGATAGTCAAAAACAGGATCGGAGCTACGTCCCTGCTGGCATAACGGACACAACGTATTACGGATGTCCTGTAACTACGCCACCGGCCTGAATAATAGTAATTTTTCTCCATGGTTACCTGGAGAAGATCGCTCTCAGCGATAAAGTCGTCCACTGTATTGTCTAGTCCTTGTATTGTCTTGTCCTGTTTAGTCTCCTTTATTGTGTTTCTGTGTGGCAAACAAATCTGTGCTCGTAGACCAAGCAGACTTAACTTTTCTACACAAGTACTTCCTCATAGCACACAAAATTTATAAAAGCTATTGTTCCATCTATTACGGGAACGGTGAACTGATACACTTAGGTACCTACCTTATATTATTATAACGATTTTAGCTATAGTCCACACACATGCTTTTACAAAAAAATATACAAAGAATCTATCTCTTCTTTTTTGGATTCCAATAAAACTCCAGTAACAGTATAATAAAATCATCATTTTATATTCGAATTAGGTAGGTACAGTTTAGGTACAACTACGATAATATTATAATGTAGGTAGGTACTCTTATTAGATATAAATCCTCTACAAACTTAAAAAGCACATAGTAATACATGCTTGCTAATTTGACGTTTAGCATGCCCCATATTACGCAATTAAATTACGGAGGCACGTAAAATGATTTACAATCGATTCCATGACAGTATACTATTTTTACTGGGCAACAACATGTCCGGCTATCTGGTGAACCACGTGAGCTGTGCAGAACGATAATTTATATGAAATCCGTGGGCTGATTCTGAGTTTAAATACGTTAGTCCATACAAAAAAAATCAAGCTCGCAAACTGAAATCCGAAAAACGAAAAAACTCAGAATCAGCCCACCGGTGCAGCTTAGTCACGTGGTTCCCCAGAGGACAAACATAGTTGCTGCCTATTGTAAATAATGGTAACTTGTAACTCACACAGCTCAGCATCGTGCGTTGATACAAAAGCTAATATAACATAAATGTTACATATCCTACTACTTCTCTAATTTGGCACCTTGACAGTTTACATTACAACATGGAGTTTCATGAATAACTAGGTCATCACAGCCAAAGTGATGGGTTTAAGATAAATAAAACTCAAGTAAAATAATTGGTCTAGCAACAGGAGTTGGGACCACATTCTGCCCTAGACTCAAGTTAGCCCCTATTAATAAAGCGAAGATCATGTTGGAATACGATTTATAAAAATTGGTACCTTTGTAACCCAGTGATGAATTTGTACCAAGAGTGAGTGGATAAAATAAGGCACTCATAAACTTAATGTTTTACTTA
Organism: Electrophaes corylata; assembly: GCA_947095575.1. NCBI lineage: Eukaryota > Metazoa > Arthropoda > Insecta > Lepidoptera > Geometridae > Electrophaes > Electrophaes corylata. The sequence goes on along the minus strand of OX352711.1, from coordinate 5,712,450 downwards.
ATTGTAAACCAATACAACTTAGATAATGAATAGGTCAATTAAAGATGAGATTAAACATAAGTTCATATTAAAAAACAATAGGCTCGCAACGACGCGACAAATGAAACAGTTTAACTTAAATACCTATCAATTTTCTAACTCTCATTCTCTCCTTTCATTTTTCTCTTAGACATTATAACATTTACATATAATATAAACTTTTTACATAAAAAAATCAGCATAGTCTACATATATTCAGTAGGTAGGTAATTCAGTAAGCATTCATTCATACTAAACATCTAGTCACAACGGTCGCGCTAAGAGAGGAACCGTCTGTTCTTGTTCAAACCACGGCATGAGTCCATGGGCAACGGCTTATTTGATGGAGAGCCGAACACTGCGCCTGCGTCAAGGATAGTCCTCATGGACGTCTTCCTGCTCGAGGCAGGACATATTGCTGTTGTCTTCCTCGATCCGCGGTAACACGTAAACTGGCTCAATTGTGTCGTCATCGCTGTTGAAACTAAAAATAAATAAAATTTTAACATTCCTTCAGTCTTTCATTATTTTTCAACTGTTACAGCAGCACGTACGCGAAGGTAGATAACTCTTGGAATAATTGTTCCTAGAGATGACAATAATAATCTGTCACACGAAATACACCTCTTTCGTAAGACAGATTATTATTATTCATCTTCATTTTTTATCAATAAAATAAATGTAAGTATATCATATAAGAATATTTTTCATGAAATAATATTAAAAATATTCATATAATATAAGGTGGTTGGTCCACAAAAGTCATCAATCAGTACCCAGTCACATAGTAAGGTTATGCATAGGTACATAACCTTACGGCTATAGGTAATGTAGGTACTGATGATAAACCATAGCTCATATAGAAATATTACAAAACAAAATCACATAGCAATTTAGGAAAACGTTGTAGGGTCATACAATAATCACCATCATCAATAGCCTGTAGAAGTCTACTGCTGGACATAGGCCTCCCCTATACGCTTCCAAGAACAAATTTGAGCCTTTTTTTATCCACCGGTTTCCCGCGATCCTAACAATGTCGCCGGGCCACCGTGTAGGCAGTCGTCCTATGCTTCAACTTCCAGTTCGTGGTCGCCATTCGAAAACCTTAACTCCCAGCGGTTGTTGTTTCTACGAGCCTACCCATTGTCACTTCAACTTGCTGATTCTGAGAGCTATGGCGGTGACATTGGTTCTTCTACGGATTTTCTCATTTCTGATTCTATCTCGTGAAAGTCCCAACATAGCTCTCACCGTTGTGCGACTTTGTGCTTTAACAACATATCAGTTCCATAGGTCATGTGTTACCAGTGGTAACATACTTATTATAGACTTTCGTCTTGAGGCTTTTCGGTATCTGTATCAAGAAGAATTTCCCGAACGCTTTGAGTTGGATTCGTCGGCCTTCTTTGTCGAAGTTGGACTTATCTAGCTACTGACCCAACTACACTTAGAATAGATAGGCCCAATTAATACAGTGACAGTGACTAAGGACTAGATAGACAATGAACAATGGTGTTTTACTTAGGCATCAAATTCGGACACTTAGACTAAAAATAATCCATTGTCAAATAGTGTTATTTTTTAAAACACACCTTATACTAATAATTATATAAGCATTTTATAGAAGTACTTACTGGTATCGTCTATCTTTTCCTGTCAGATCACAAACTAAATTCGTCAAAGCCTTCACGTAATTTTGAGCTAGAGTCAATGTTTCGATTTTTGAGAGGCTTCTGTTGTCTTTCTTAACATGTGGGATTACCCGACGGAGACTCTGAAAGATAACGAATTCATTAAAAAAAATATATTTAATTAACAATTTATCTGCCAAGCTTCCTCTGCTCTGATAAAAAAAAGGAGCTAGCCAATTCGCTTCGAAACAAAATTCGTTATCGCCTAAATTAGAATGCAAAATGCATACTAATTTAGGCGATTCTATATTCGTTGCCTAATCGTCACGTCACGTGGTCTATTGCCCACAAATATAAAATAGTATGTATAGTCATTTAGATCGATAACGAATGTAGAAATCGGACGGCTTCGAAACGAATGACATTGGCTAGATGCGCTGGTCTACCATGAAAAACAGGTAAAGTTTTAAGCAGTGTAATATACATCTTAAGTTACTCTGCGGCATAACTGGACATTTTTGTCTCTAAATTAAGCCTATTTATCAAAAATCTAAAAACTATTCTCTATTGTAACGATTTACATTGCTCTCTAAAGGTGTCCTGAACACCTTCATATTGTTATTTAACAAAGTATTTATTTTTATTTTTGATGATGTGCTGTTTTGTACAATAACCCCCTCCGCCCCCCTACACCACCCCCCATACTTATAACGTCACTCAGTTTATTTTTTAGTTGTTTCTTTTTTAGTTTAAATTCGTACATATTACTACCTAGCTGTACGCACTTGCCGTCGAGTATAGCGGGGCTGTACATCCAACATGGCCATGAGAATCTTCACCACGGCGGCGTGGAGGCTGTCGTGAACGAGCTGCGGTAGCGGACGTGGATTGTGTATATGTTATCTACTGTCTAAACTGTTATTTTTAGTCTTAGTTTTTCTGTGATTGTAATGTGTTTTGTGCGTTAAATAAATAAATAAAATAAACTCAGTAATCTTTCCACAGTCAAGTTGTCGCTTTGCTGGCATGCCGCGCAGTAGGTATTACTCAAAATGATAATACTAAACTTCGTATAGGTATCGTTTTAGATGGTAAACCAGATGACCTAAGAACCATCTAAGTCGAAGCCTAGATCGAAGTCGTAATGCACCTATCCTTAATCTGTGCCATAAGTCAATAGTAATTTGTAATTCATGCATTAGGTTATATGCTTAAATATAATATGCATAGGTCACATACATATGTACGGAAGTATGAAAAGCTTCGTGTAAAAAAAGTTCTTAGAATTTAAAATTGGGTAAAAATAATTCCTCTTGGCGTTGTTTACATAAATTGTGTTGTGTGGACCTGGTAAATGCATGTTTATAAAAAGGTTAGCGCTTAAAACAAGATTGCTTCAAAGCAACCGTTCCGCAATAACAGCAGCAGAGTACCAGGAATCCTAAATCGAAATGGACTAGCAAATGTAAAATTTATTGCAAAATTTATAAAACATTGGTTACAGACCAATGTTTTTATCAACCAAAGTTCATAAGTCGCATTGGTTCGTACCAATACGACACCGAAGGCAAAGTCCAAAAAGGTTTGGACAAACAAAACAGATCCAAGAGTTTTTATAATTAAAAACAAAAAACTGATTTAGTATTATTTTGATCTTCCCTGCCTATGCTTCTCAATTTTGTGTTTTTGGTTTATGTTAAAATAGTATAAATAAATAGTATTATCTTTCTTTGATCATAGCGTACTATGACGATGTCGATGGCGTCCAATCAATAACACCCAAGGCGTGATCTAATCTTCTTTGTCACAGTAGACTTTACTCGTCTCAAAGCGGAAAATAATGTTATCCATTTAGTACTAGGGTTGGTTTAAGAAATACGTACTTCAAAGGCTCTATTAAGTGAGTGCATTCGCATTCGCTCCCGTTCGTTGCTCTCTAGCCGTCTAAGGTTCCGCTCGCGAGCGGACACACCGCTCCTCCGCCGACGACCAGGCCCCGCAGGAGTGCTGCTCGTGGAGGTGCCACTCGCGGCAGACGAGGAGGACCCAGCGGCATTGCGCCGAATCCGGCTACCTCGCCGTGGCAGCACCTCATCGCTTCCGCTGCCGCTGTCGTAATAATCTGGAAACGACAATTGAACTATTTAACCTTTGTATATGGTTATATGCCCAAAGCACAGACAATTATTTTATATAAAATCATTATTCTTTATTCTATGGTATGCTTTGAATACATAGAGTCGTTATAATTATATACGAAAATACGACTGTTTTAGTAGTATTGGTGTGCTCTTTGTGAAGTGCTGGCCCGGAGACCTACGTTTCGGTTTGAAAGTTTCAAGTACACGAGGCTTAACACTTAAGCCTTCAGTCGGTGTATCGTAGGGCGCGTTCTTAACGAAGGTGACGAGGTTTGCCTTGTTACAACAATGAGATGTTTGTTTGGTGATGATTACCACATCAAATCAGGTGGACTATATATTTGTTTCATCAGTAAATCTTATAAAAAAACCTAAACATACCCATGACCCACTTTTTATAAAATCTAAAGTAAATAGAAAAAAACATTTCACGAAATAAATAGAAACAAGACTTGTTATATTCTATCTTACCCCGTGTTACACCCTACACTACTAGAACCTCCTTAATTCTTATCAGTTTATCATCTTGAAAGTCTTCACCAGTGCTGTGCTCATCGTCACGAATCGTTGCCAACCGCAAAGCTAAGACAACTCACGACGGCGAAATTTAATGAATGTTTTGTGCAACAAGTCTGCTGCTCTGTACAAAACCTGGCTGTTACGTGACGCGACTGCACGCTTGATAAAGTATTTGCGTAAGAACGCGAATGCAGACTAATCGATTTATACGCATGGCTACGGGTGATTTTCGTAATTCCCTTATCTGCTTCGTGCCTTTCGACGGCTCTATTATAAAAACATTTCCAATAACATTTTATCGCTGTGCATTTACGATAGTACCTACTAATTATCATCGGGTGAGACGTTACTGTAAACGTGCTAGTGCCTCCAAGCTATCTACGAGTAGGTGTTCATTTAATTCTAACTAAAACTGAGATTTTGCACTGTGTGCGATATAGCTTATAACTATAAATCTTACTTGAACTACCTATGAAATCATTGAAACTCTAAGAAATAAAGCTTAAGTTATATCGGTTTACCCAAACACAAACATGAGGATAAATAATTTTGTAATGTACAAAGCCTTTTCATACAACATAATACTTTATTTATCCACAAAGTAACACAAACATATATTTAGGTTAGTTTTATTAACCCTGTTGGGATCCCAATATCATAATAATCCCTTGGTCAATTCAACTCATATTCTTACTTACCAACAAATCTTGATCCTGAAGTAGTACAACCAGTCTACTTACCAATTCTATTTTCATCAGTTTAACGGTTCCAAAGTTATGCTCAAGCTGAACAAATATATACCGAACTAGCTGACCCGTGCCCACTTCGTTGGGCGGTAAACATTTTTACAAAGGTACTATGTTAAAATAAAGATGCACGGTGGCGCTAGTACATAAGTACTGATGATTGTAGTCATTATAAAATAATTGAGTAGTACTCGGCGTCGCCAACAGATGGCGTTAATAGAGGGTATACGTCATAAAATAGCGGCCACTCGCAGATCGCGTGGCAGATTTTGCCCGTTCCCGTTATTTTTTCGAGATAAAAAGTAGCCTATGTCCTATTCCAGATTACAGTCTATATTTATTCCAAATTTCATCCAAATCGGTCCACTGGTTAGAGCGTGAAAGGCTGCGCGCGATATTGGGCAGTACCTACTTGGACATTTTCAATTTTTTCTAAAATAAAAGTAGCCTAAGTTACTCCTTATTACATCAGCTATCTGTCAGTGAAAGTCCCGTCGAAATCAGTCCAGCCATTCCAGAGATTACCCGGAACAAACAGATAGACAGACAGACAGACAAACATTGTAAAAAATGCTATTTTGGTATATGTACCGTATATACATTCATATGCATGCAGTAAAAAGCGGTTATTTTAATATTACAGACACTTCAATTTTATTTATTTGTATAGATGAAAAATAAACATTTTTATCTCTTTCAACCAGCTGCAGGGGTTGTTTTTTTTTGAAATCATGAAAAACTTGTGTAACAATATCGTATTTTGAGTGTCCGAACCAAAATTGAAAGAAATCAAGTCACGCATATAAGGTACCTACAGATTTTCCATATATGTATGTAAATGTTGACACCCGACCTTCCCCTTTCCGTAAGGGTAGTTTCAAAAAATGTTGAGCGTTGTTATAACTATTTTTGTATTTTAAGAAGCCAAACTGAGTTCGAAGCAAATCACACCATGCATTATAATTTTTCCATACAAACGCCTTTTCGCACCCCTCATAAGGGTAGTTTATGAGTCTTTCCCAACGCGTGTCGGTAATGTACAACCATGAAAAACACGACCTGGGCATTGGTGATCATTGCTCTGATTGGTCGAACCAAAGCTTATGCTTCGTTAAGACGCAACTAAAGAGTCAAGATGTACCTACCTTAGTATAGGTAGATCATGCAGTTTTATTTCTGGCACTTCGGCGGCTGCTGCCGTAGCACGCTTGCTCCGCTCGCTCGTCTCGCGCGTTTTTTTTTATGTTCTAACCTAACCTAACCTATCCGAGTCGGATCCGCCCTAGAAAGCGAGTGTAAAAGACGCAACTAAAGAGTCAAGTTGTACTTTAGTATAGGTAGATCATGCAGTTTTATTTCTGGCGCTCCTATACTAAGATCCAACTTGACTCTTTAGTTGCGTCTTTACGCAACTAAAGAGTCAAGTTGTATCTTAGTATAGGTAGATCATGCAGTTTTATTTCTGGCGCTTCGACGGCTGCTGCCGCAGCACGCTCGCTCCGCTCGCTCGCCTCGCGCGTTTTTTTATGTTCTAACCTAACCTATCCGAGTCGGATCCGCCCTAGAAAGCGAGTGCAAAGACGCAACTAAAGAGTCCAGTTGAATCTTAGTATAGGTAGATCTTGCAGTTTTATTTCTGGCACTTCGGCGGCTGCTGCCGCAGCACGCTCGCTCCGCTCGCTCGCCTCGCGCGTTTTTTTTTTGATGTTCTAACCTAACCCAACCTATCCGAGTCGGATGCGCCCTAGAAAGCGAGTGCAAAGACGCGACTAAAGAGTCCAGTTGTATCTTAGTATAGGTAGGTCATGCAGTTTTATTTCTGGCACTTCGGCGGCTACTGCCGCAGCACACTCGCTCCGCTCGCTCGCTTCGCGCGTTTTTTTTAATGTTCTAACCTAACCTAACCTATCCGAGTCGGATCCGCCCTAGAAAGCGAGTGCAAAAGACGCAATTAAAGAGTCAAGTTGTACCTTAGTATAGGTAGATCATGCAGTTTTATTTCTGGCGCTTCGGCGGCTGCTACCGTAGCACGCTCGCTCCGCTCGCTCGCCTCGCGCGTTTTTAATGTTCTAACCTAACCTAACCTGTCGAATCCGCCCTAGAAAGCGAGTGCAAAAGACGCAATTAAAGAGTCAAGTTGTATCTTAGTATAGGTAGATCATGCAGTTTTATTTCTGGCGCTTCGGCGGCTGCTACCGTAGCACGCTTGCTCCGCTCGCTCGTTTCGCGCGTTTTTTAATGTTCTAACCTAACCTAACCTATCCGAGTCGGATCCGCCCTAGAAAGCGAGTGCAAAGACGCAACTAAAGAGTCAAGTTGTATCTTAGTATAGGTAGATCATGCAGTTTTATTTCTGGCGTTTAGGTGGCTGCTGCCGCAGCACGCTCGCTCCACTCGCTAGCCTCGCGCGTTTATTATGTTTTAACCTAACCTAACCTATCCGAGTCGGATCCGCCCTAGAAAGCGAGTGCAAAGACGCAACTAAAGAGTCAAGTTGTATCTTAGTATAGGTAGATCATGCAGTTTTATTTCTGGCGCTTCGGCTGCTGCTACCGTAGCACACTCGCTCCGCTCGCTCGCTTCGCGCGTTTTTTTTAATGTTCTAACCTAACCTAACCTATCCGAGTCGGATCCGCCCTAGAAAGCGAGTGCAAAAGACGCAATTAAAGAGTCAAGTTGTACCTTAGTATAGGTAGATCATGCAGTTTTATTTCTGGCGCTTCGGCGGCTGCTACCGTAGCACGCTCGCTCCGCTCGCTCGCCTCGCGCGTTTTTAATGTTCTAACCTAACCTAACCTGTCGAATCCGCCCTAGAAAGCGAGTGCAAAAGACGCAATTAAAGAGTCAAGTTGTATCTTAGTATAGGTAGATCATGCAGTTTTATTTCTGGCGCTTCGGCGGCTGCTACCGTAGCACGCTTGCTCCGCTCGCTCGTTTCGCGCGTTTTTTAATGTTCTAACCTAACCTAACCTATCCGAGTCGGATCCGCCCTAGAAAGCGAGTGCAAAGACGCAACTAAAGAGTCAAGTTGTATCTTAGTATAGGTAGATCATGCAGTTTTATTTCTGGCGTTTAGGTGGCTGCTGCCGCAGCACGCTCGCTCCACTCGCTAGCCTCGCGCGTTTATTATGTTTTAACCTAACCTAACCTATCCGAGTCGGATCCGCCCTAGAAAGCGAGTGCAAAGACGCAACTAAAGAGTCAAGTTGTATCTTAGTATAGGTAGATCATGCAGTTTTATTTCTGGCGCTTCGGCTGCTGCTACCGTAGCACGCTTGCTCCGCTCGCTCGTTTCGCGCGTTTTTTAATGTTCTAACCTAACCTAACCTATCCGAGTCGGATCCGCCCTAGAAAGCGAGTGCAAAGATGCAACTAAAAAGTCAAGTTGTATCTTAGTATAGGTAGATCGTGCAGTTTTATTTCTGGCGCTTCGGCGGCTGCTGCCGCAGCACGCTCGCTCCGCTCGCTCGCCTCACGCGTTTTTTTTATGTTCTAACCTAACCTATCCGAGTCGGATCCGCCCTAGAAAGCGAGTGCAAAGACGCAACTAAAGAGTCAAGTTGTATCTTAGTATAGGTAGATCATGCAGTTTTATTTCTGGCGCTTAGGTGGCTGCTGCCGCAGCACGCTCGCTCCACTCGCTAGCCTCGCGCGTTTATTATGTTTTAACCTAACCTAACCTATCCGAGTCGGATCCACCCTAGAAAGTGAGTGCAAAAGACGCAACTAAAGAGTCAAGTTGTATCTTAGTATAGGTAGATCGTGCAGTTTTATTTCTGGCGCTTCGGCGGCTGCTGCCGCAGCACGCTCGCTCCGCTCGCTCGCCTCGCGCGTTTTTTTTTATGTTCTAACCTAACCTAACCTATCCGAGTCGGATCCGCCCTAGAAAGCAAGTGCAAAGACGCAACTAAAGAGTCAAGTTGTATCTTAGTATAGGTAGATCATGCAGTTTTATTTCTGGCGCTTAGGCGGCTGCTGCCGCAGCACGCTCGCTCCACTCGCTAGCCTCGCGCGTTTATTATGTTTTAACCTAACCTAACCTATCCGAGACGGATCCACCCTAGAAAGTGAGTGCAAAAGACGCAACTAAAGAGTCCAGTTGTATCTTAGTATAGGTAGATCGTGCAGTTTTATTTCTGGCGCTTCGGCGGCTGCTGCCGCAGCACGCTCGCTCCGCTCGCTCGCCTCGTGCGTTTTTTTTTATGTTCTAACCTAACCTAACCTATCCGAGTCGGATCCGCCCTAGAAAGCGAGTGCAAAAGACGCAATTAAAGAGTCAAGTTGTATCTTAGTATAGGTAGATCATGCAGTTTTATTTCTGGCGCTTCGGTGGTTGCTGCCGTAGCACGCTCGCTCCGCTCGCTCGCCTCGGGCGTTTTTTTATGTTCTAACCTAACCTAACCTATCCGAGTCCGATCCGCCCTAGAAAGCGAGCAAACGGAGCATAGGTTTTGGCATCCAATCCTAAGCTTGTGTTTTCCAAGAGTGCAGAAAATTTGGTATGACCTGGAAAGCACAACCATGAAATACACGACCATGGAATTGGATGCAAGAATGTAAACCAATTCGTGGCTGTGTTTTCCATGGTTGTGTATTCCAAGATTAAGTTTGAAGCAGTCGCAATAAGCAATATGATTTTTTCATACAAAAAAAGTCCATAATGCCTTTTAAAATAACATGTCATAAGTAAAATTTATCCTAAATTTCATTTCAATACGATCGTTAAATATACATACAAACGTTTACACCCTTTTTCAACCCCTCGGGTGCAAATTTTCGTAAATAGTTTATTAGTAAACACCTTTCAAAGAATGCCTAAGCCAAATGTTTATAAGTTGGCGTAATTTATGAAATTAATATACAAAATACAAATACAAAATATTTATTTGGAATAGTTAACTTATATTAATTCCTTTCAACCAGCTGTAGGGGTTGTTTTTTAAAATCATGAAAAACTTGTATAATAGCAACGTATTTTAAGTGTCTGAACCAAGGTTGAAGTAAAGTAAGCCACACATACAATTTTTTCCATATAAATGTTAACGCCCGACCTCCCCTTTTCATAAGGGTGGTCATGAAAAATGTTAAACGTAGTAATTATTATATTTGTATTATAAGAAGCCAAACTGAGTTTGAAGCAAATCGCATCACTCATTATGATTTTTCCATACAAACTTTGGCATCTCATCACACCCCTAATAAGGGTAGTTAAAAAAAACAATAATGCATTTTTGAAACCTTGATATTAGTAACATTTATCCAAAATTTCATTTCAATGTGACTACTAAGTACGATTCTGCATACAAACGTTTACGCCCCTTTTCAACCCCCTAGAGTGCGAATTTTCAAAAATCGTTTCTCAGCAAGCACTTAAGCTTTTTAAAGAGTGCCTACGCCAAATGTTTTTATTGTTGGCATAATTTTATTTTGTATGAAATTATTGGGGTAGGGGTAGTTGTAGGGGTTGTTTTTTAAAACCATGAAATACTCGTTTAATAATATCGTATTTTAAGTGTCTGAACAAAGATTGAAGTAAATCAAGCCAAGCATACAGATTTTTCCATATAAATGTTGACACCCGACCTCCCCTTTTCGTAAGGGTAGTTTTGAAAAATTTTGAATGTAGTCATTATTATTTTTGTATTTTAAGAAGCTGAACTGAGTTTGAAGCAAACCGCAACACGCACTATGATTTTCCCATACAAACTTTAACACCCCATCGCACCCCTTATAAGGGTTGTTTAAAAAATAAACAATGTTGCATTTTATAAGCCTTGCTAGAAGTAACATTTATCCAAAGTTTCATTTCAATACGACCACTAAATACGATTTTGCATACAAACGTTTACACCCCTTTTCAACCCCTTAGGGTGCGAATTTTCAAAAATCGTTTCTTAGTAAGCACTCAAGCCTTATAAAGAGTGCTTACACCAAATGTTTTTAAGTTGGCATAATTTTATTTTGTACGAAATTATTGGGGTAGGGGTAGCTGTAGGGGTTGTTTTTTAAAACCATGAAAAACTTGTAAAGTAATATCGTATTTTAAGTGTCCGAACAAAGATTGAAGTAAATCAAGCCAAGCATACAGATTTTTCCATATAAATGTTGACACCCTACCATCCCTTTTCGTAAGGGTAGTTTTGAAAAATTTTTAATGCAGTTATTAATATTTTTGTTTTTTAAGAAGCCTAACTGAGTTTGAAGCCAATCGCAACACGCATTACGATTTTCCCATACAAACTTTAACACCCCATCGCACCCCTTGTAAGGGTTGTTTAAAAAAAAACAATAATGCATTTTATTAGCCTTATTATAAGTAACATTTATCCAAAGTTTCATTTCAATACGACCACTGAATACGATTTTGCATACAAACGTTTTCACCCCTTTTCACCCCTTTAGGGTGCGAATTTTCAAAAATCGGTTCTTAGTGAGCGTCTACACCCTCTAAAGAATCTTTGTGCCAAATTTCAGACTTCTAAGTTTTGTAGTTTCGGAGGAATCGTGATGAGTCAGTGAGTGAATGGACTTCTCTTTTATATAATAGATTAAAGAAAGAGCAATTTTAAACTCACCAACACCACCTGCTTCGGTTTTTGCATCTACTTCTTCTGTCCTATTGTTAAAATAATCTGAGTTCTCTTCATACTCTTCGGAAGCCACTTCGGAAGCCAGTTCAGTAGCCACGTTCGCCCACCCAGGCATGGTGAAATCTGAAAGTGAAATAAATAATATTGAATAACCGTTACTAGGTAATTAGTAGAAATTAAATTGTGTAATTGGGATTTTTCATGGCATAAAAATGCACACGCATAGTACCTATATTTACATATATTTAATCAACTGACGGATTAAAAAGGAAATAATGGTATAAACCATTATTTACAGTAGTTTTGATAAATACGTAAAACTTTTGGTTTTTGATTGTAAAAAAAATACATTTATAAGTGAATTTGGTACTCGATAATTACAATGATAAATAATGTTTGTGAAAAGATGTCGTTGTTAAAACCTACTATTATCACGAGCTATCTGGTTGTCAACAAGTGATGGCAAAAGGTCATGGCCGGGGGTGCGAGGGTAGAAATGGCGCCGGCAACGGAGCCGCCGTCGGTCTCTGGGCGGTTCTGGAGCGCCCACCCGACGCCCTACTGCGCGATAAATGACGTACACAAAGCAATATACAAAGGCTCATTTACACTTTGTTAAGCCCAGGTGCAAACAAGTTATTAATCTTTGTGCGGCAAGGTGGTAATGCTCCGCAGTCGCATAGACAAAACATATTTATTATATAGCATTTGCTACCTGCATTTAACAAAGTACATTATGATACATGTTCATTTTTATTTTAATTGTTATTTGTACTTGTATTTTGTCTACCTACTGTAATTTATTTCAATTAAATAATTTTTTTAGTAATTATTGAACTATTTCGTATTATTGGTAGTCAAAAGTGACGCGAAGCACATTTCGATTATAAGACTTCTAAGTCACTCTTTTTAAGTCATTTCTAAGGTCATACCAGGATACTTGCTGATCAAAATCTCAATAACTAACACGTGCGAAAATTTCGTTTGCATGCCACGTCATCTGATGGCTACGAACTGCTACGCGTCTACGCAAGTGCTACGCACACCAATCACAATAATGTCGAAAGTATATTTATTTAGTTTAGTGCTCCTTAAATGGACAGAAAACTAAACACTGATGAACAAAGTAATACAGGAATAAAATTAGGTAGGTGACGTATTCAAATTGTCTTTAAACTACACAAATGTAATTATTATATTCTAACTTCTTGCGTTTCCTATTGTGTAATATACGAATACCTAATAATTCAAGTGTTTTGAATAATTTCATTTTATGCTTGATATTGTTTAGTTAGTTATTAAGAAATATAATTTACGTTGACAGATCTAAAGTCAAAGTTAACTTCTTATAATATTTGACCTAGAGCATTTACACTATATAAGTCTTGTGATAATTAAGTTCCCTCTATATATGTGTAGCCCGGTAACGCTGTCGGAAATCGCTAGGCGATTATACCAGCATTTTAGTCCGTTCGAAAAAAAAAAAAAAAAAAAAAAAAAGTTCCCTCTATACAGGCCTAGCCTAGTGAGAGAACTGACATAGGTATTCTTTACTTCAATGTGATTTTGTCTGAAAAAATGTATTTTTGTCCTGCATATTTATTTTCTCAGATGGTTTCTTTTGTTATATGTACCTATTTGTTTTTTTATGTGATTTTTATGTAATAAACATTTTTTACTTTTTTAATGTTAAAATGTGTTTTAATACGAAAAACAGTCTTACACTTCTTTCAAAAAATCGTATTATGTGCAGGATACCCCATATCTAAAAACTGCAAATCAAACTGTTGATTCAAAGCTGATTCCGATTATTATTTATCATCTAGTCTGAATGCCCCACGGTTGGACATAGGCCTCTCTCATATTTGTGGGGGAGTTGCCATAGTCACCACGCTTGGCATGCAGATTGATTACCACAGTATTGGCGGTGTTATGTGCTTAGGAAACGCTGCCTGGTGCCCTGGTGCCTGGTGTGTTCCCATAGTTTCCACTTATGATAACCACTGGCGGTGATCGCGACCACTACAACCCATAATAATAATTACACAGAACCACACCTTAGTATCACGGTATTAGTTTCGAGATAAAATAGCATAGCTTATACATTGAACTAGTTAATTGCGTAAAACCAGTTTTCGAGTCAAACTGTTATACAGTGATAAGAAACATTTGAGGTTGAAGTTAGTACTTATGTTTTGTAATATGATAGCTGAACACTCAAATGCCATTTTATTGGTAGTAACACAGATATTAAGATTAGTCCTAGGTCTTTCAACTCAACTTCCAGTGGAATACATAAAAAAAATATACATTATCATTCATAACTTAGGTCAATATGTCATGCTATGCATACTTTTCTTATAAGCTTATTCACTGGACATTGTTAGTATTGAGTAGTCAGGAGATACTGATCAGAAAGGATAGCGAGCGGTATCATACATATTGCTGGTCAAATACACTACGTGCAACCTCGCTCTATTCTTTGCAGTTACGTACATATACCTACCTACATCTACATCATTATTTATAAGTAGACAAAGTTGCATTTACTAGTGGTTACTTAATATAAATTACAATAATACATTCCGTCTCGATAACTGTGCATTTCAGATGGGTAAGATTTTTTACCAGAGAGTAGAAATAGAGCGAACGTGGATATAACTTTTTTAATTATAAGACTGATGCAGCAAACAGGTGGCCCACCTGATGCTAAGTGGTTACCATTACCTAATTCATAGTCATGATAGATAGGTCGTGTAGGTACGTATTTTAATTTTTTTACTCCATGCGATATAGCCCCTACAAAACGTAGTATTGAATGAGTTGTTATCGTAAGGATATCGCACGCAATAACGCACCTGTGTGGGGATAAGACCACCACAAGCACAACCGCAATCTCGCTTGGACAGTGACATTTAAGTGACATTTGGATCCAAACACAGTAGCGTATCTTGCGACGAATTTTACGTCGCATATTTGTGTACCTACGCTACGTAGAAATTCCCCTACGTGGCTCACTAAGTAACCTAGATTTCTAAAGAAATGTGGAAAGGGAAAGACGCTGGCGCTTTGGATGCTGATATGTATAGGTAATAGCAAATCAAGGCTACATAACTTACAGCATAGTACCTGATTCTAAATCTAGTAGTAAAACCACGCGCAACGTTTTGTGTCCTTGAGTTATTACTTCGACGACACCCACGCGCGACGTGTAGACGAGACATTTTGCCTGGAGGTGGGACTGTTTTCGTGTAAATATGTACTTCAGCGCGTTTAGTGATGAGATGAAGTACGATTAGTCAAATTTTACCGTTTGTATATACCGTAGAGCCTGTTTTGGTAACAGCCACGGTAGAACGCAGCGTGGTTTTGTGAACGACCTTCGCGGCATTGCAGCTCGGTCACTTTCACATCACAAGTATTAGCCTACTTATGATTATCGCTGCTATTGTTACTATACTTACTAGAGCAATTATTGCATAATGCGCTAAGAAAAAGAACGACCTAAGCGATCGCTTTCCTTTCTTATATTCAAAAGATTGATTCGTTTTGCAACTTATGGGTAGTATAATATACGTGAGTTGTAGATAGCGATCATGTTTTCATTTTAATAACAATATTTAATTATTCGCATTGATTAATAGCATGTCGAATGTCGCTGTACTTTTTAAATAGGTAGGTACATAAATAGCTTTTAAAACTAAAACTGTGACACAACACATTAGTTGTTTCCATCCGCATGAGTCGACGATGGTGTTATACTACATTAGGTGGATCTCGTATTATAATCACGTTCAGCCATAGTTTTCAATAATAGTTGAAATAAACTGACGCTGATAAATATACCATATACAACATCTACGCAATGTAAAACGTGTTTGAATGTGTATCAATTTGTGTAAACGTAAGCTGTTATGATCGTGTTTCTCTATATTCTCATCAGCTGCACAAATATGAAACAATTCACGTAATTTACAATGCTCATGTCTTTTCAAGGTCTTCAATTGAAGAAATCTATCATCGGTGCAATGTATACGGGCATTGTTACTTCGGTATTCATAGCATAAGCTTTAGGTTAATACTAATGTAGATTTGCCACACAACTTTAACAGTATACAGGAGGGCTTAATTGGACATCACTAAAAATGCTGAATTTGTGACGGTCATCGATCCGCAGTCAAGTGGTTGCATTGCGATAATATATAATTTCGTTTATTTAGACATAAGGCGTTTACCCTAAAAACTTAAATAAATCATGAAACTACAGTAATTTTCCTCTACCCTATAGAACAAAATATTCGCACAATCTAACACCAAGTAGTACTTATTTATAATATACAAAAATACCAACAAGTTGGTACTTACTTACTTACCTACTTTTCAGGTAAATGTACCATACAATTCAAAATTCAACAAGTGAAAGTAAAAATATAGAGTAGGGTTTCGTAGTAGGTAAACTTAAAGCAATTATTAATCATATAGGTATAATTAAATAAGGGTTATAATTTTACAGTTTATTCAAAAACTTACCTAATTATCTATACTCAGTAAGTGTGGGCAATTTTAATCAGGAAAGTACCCGAATATAATTGTATTGGTCCAATTATTATTAACAAAAGCATCAACCACCAGAGCTCGACCAGCAATATTCGAATCGTAAGCTAAAAGTGAAGGTACCACTTTCGCTTACATTTCCGTGGCTAACGCTGCCTCTTGAGTTTTTATTAGATACCTACCTACATTCGAGAATCACTTTCTATGGACTAAGTTAGTATGGTATGTATACCTAAGCAGATATTTTTTTTACCGATACCGATTCGATTATGTAGAGTCGATTTTGTTCCGCTAGCTAATGATACATAATTGCCATCCGATTTAAAGGGTACCATCATGACGGCACAATTTTATACACATGGGACAGCTATCTCTGTGTCTAGTCCTGGAAAAACTATCATGTTATTATCTTGAAGACATTGGATTTATAAGCCTGTGTAATATTAGTGAACCTCAATTATAAGTGTGATCATAAAAATATTATCTACATTGCAGGTACAGATACGGTAGGTAACAATATTTATTACTGCTATGTTGATCACGAAATTATATATACGCTAAACATACCGTATATTTAGAGAAGTTTGACTCTTATATAGAGGAAAAATATTGGATGAGTAAGATGAGTTGAAGAGCCAACTCCGATAAGATACTACTTTAGCTATCTAGCTAATTTTTAACAGAATTCCGTAAATAGAATTTCAGTAGATATTTTTCCAACATGAGCTTTCTGGATACTTTAGGAGCCGACTGTACATACCTTCATAAATTTAGGCACTTCGAGATCGCCATGGGCACTTTCACAATATCATATTGACAAAACCAGTTTTTATAATGATATAGTAGTACTACATAATATATGCATAAAGCAATCACAAAGTAACTTACCTATACCAACTTATTCATATAGTAGCAGATACCTTTGCATCAGGGTCAGTCAGAAATTAAGTAAGAATAACCTATTGTTACGTGATAGAGCCCAGAATTAAAATAAACTGTAAAAGAATCAAAGTCACCAACATAGCTCTCACATAGTAGGTATAGCTCATAGGACCGACAACCGCCTGGGGAATAAAGTTTCTCGAATGGTGACCACGGACTGGAAGACAAAGCGTAGGACGTTCCCAACGAGAGACAGACGACATTGATAGAACCGCGGGAAGTTTGTGGATGCAGAAGGTACGTAGATTGTTTTAAATAAATCATGCTCTATTTACGAGTGTACATTCGTGAAAAACTAGAAAAAATAGGACCCGTTTAGTGTGAAATATTTAAATTAAATTAATAATGAAAGATCATTAGGAACGGGCATTTATAATTTTTTTTTAAATTGCCCACCATTTTTTTTTACTTCTTTATAGTGTGTCAATCGAGAAGCATGGTTGTAAGTTTTGAGGATTTTTCACCTGTATGTTCACCGTTATATTTTAGGTAATAACACGAATTACAGCAGGATAATAATAATTAAAAGTTGTGATATTGCCTTGAACAAGTTAGCGGGCATAATATAGTATACAGGTAAGTATGATAAAATACGAGTTCAAACCAATAACAATAAAACAATTTATAGGACAACTAATTTATACTACATTATGTTAAGTAAAATTAACCTTGTTTCGTGATCTTTACTTTGCTGTTCTTGATATTTTAAGATAAAAATAATATTTTTTAGAATCCGGGACTTTTTACTGCGAACAATAAATAGTTTTTAATTTACGTACATGGCGACTGTAATCCACAGAATCGTATTTACTAACAAATACTAGTGATATACATCGATTTATTTGTGTACACCTACACAATGTGATGATTTACGACTTCAAGTAAATAATACTGATAAGGCTTAACAACCTTCTTTTTATCACACGTTTAATTGATTAATACGTTGAAAAAAAACCACCAGTGTTGAGGACTTGAAATTCTTGAATAACAACCCGTACGATGATTGCTAGTATTATACTTTATCTGACTGAATGAGGCTTCAAAAACTATGTAGGTTTGTATAGTTACAGCTTTCGTTTTATGAAATCTAAATTGAAAAACTCTACATTCTAAGATAATTTTTATGCGTAGATTTAAAAATAAAATGCGCTCGTTTCTGTTTTTTACAGTTAAATCCAATGAAAACTGCCGTAGTAGGGAATAGTTATCAAAATAAAGTCGAATTGTATCAATGTTTACAAGCGTTTTCACTTAGATAACATTCACTTTACATTTATTTTATAGATTGGTGTTTCCGACTAGATCCCTGTTTAGTAACATTCATGCATTCTAAAGTCTATATTAAATACTAGGTATACTGTACCTTATACGTAAGAAAATGTTGAAAATAGAAAATGTAATATATTATTGCGGATTGAATATGTCAAGGCCAGATAAGAATACTAATTTGTTGAATCAATTCAGGTCAACGTAGTAAAACTAATAAATGTCATAAATCACTTTCTTACTATAAAGTACTCGTAATAAACTTGCAACAATACTAAATACCTACTAATAATACGGTCTACGGATTTATACAAGCTTTCACAGAAAGAAGAGGATAAGAGACGAAGTGAAATATAATATATTAACAAGTAAAGGATTGGGCACCGTTTCAGGAACACTTATCGATATTGCTTTAATTTGTCAGCCAATCCACGTAATTTAACAAAGAGTTCGCCTTTCACTTAGCACTCGCTGACACGTAGGCTCAATTTTATTTAAAGGCTTATTTTGAAAACCTACCTTGTATTGCTGCCGTTATAAAACGACCCATGGGGTACACTGCTCACTCCATAACACTTTGTTAATAAAATTGCGTTTCCGGCCGCGTGTTTCTTGCGTTTGTGTTGTGCGCGTGGCGCTACTCGTAGCTCAAGGTGCAGAGAAGCGCTTGTACTCGCGACGACAACTCAGCGTGGAGTGCCTGTGATATGAAGTACCTACCTACGCGGAGGCTGCCGCGCTGCGTTGCCGTCATCATCCGTACGAGCCTCAGCCGCCCGCCCGACCTTAGGGATGAAACTTATTACTCGATCTGCTACAAACAGTTTCTATAACCATTATATATTATTATAATAGAGTTTGTAGTGTATGAGTGGGATGACGAAAAGGGAAGAAAAACATATTCAGTGCCGATAGGTAGTTATGTAGGTACTAGCTGCGACGGGAAGATTTATTTGATTTTTGCACTACAAGAGTAAGCAAATATCTGCAAATGTTGGATAATACTTTTGTTTTCCGAAACTCCGGAGTAGATACCTGGTATGTAGGTAGTCGTTGTGTGCCTGGTGTGATATTGAATGGAGTGTTAAATTACTAGTTTATTATACTAAATCATTCATTATATCGAATACCTATTATACCTTCTTTATAATCATAAGGCAATTCTGCAAGATATAGCACCTAGCAAAATACTCACATTTAAAAAGGATCTTCATAGTACAGTACTACGGTTGCTCAATCTAAATGTAAAGGCATTCTCAATTGCAATTATGCTCTTCCCCTTCATGCATGTTCTTTTAAAATATTGGATCCAAAAGTGGTACAAAATAATAAACACTAGCCTGGTGAATTCCGGTAGTGGATCAATGAACTAATAACCTCCCTCGCAAACAATTAAAGGAAGACTGAGCCTTCTCTATCCACTAACATGCCTAAAAAATATTAGTTTTATGAATATGCAAAGAGGGATGTCATATGAAAAAGCTTTGATCATACATTCCAAAACGATTTTTACGTTTATTCCAGCATATATATTTTTGGACCTGCAACGCTACGGCAGAAATATTCAAATTGAAAACCCATTAACTAGTGTACAATTACTTCGTAGTTTTTCAAATTGGATGTAATCTTTCTAGTTTGGGGTTAGATGATGTAGGTTAGAGATGTCACGAATATTCGGCAACTATTCGGTATTCGGCCTATTCGGCCACTTTTATTGCTATTCGGTATTCGGCCGAATAATACTTACTATTCGGCCGAATACCGAATACCAAAATAATGTAAAAAAGACACGTTATAATACTCAAAATTAAGTATTTCTTTCCAAATTACAACACTTTAGTAATTAAAATTGGTCAGTGGTACGTTGTGATGGATAAAAACAAGCTTTTCAACATTTTTGGTAGCAAACGATTACGCTTTTCATCGTAATTGTTACCAGCCTCAGAAAATAACCTCTCACTATACACGCTACTTCCAAGAGAAGAAAGATAAATATTAGCAAATTTCGAAAGGTTTGGGTATTGTTTTTCGTTTGCTAACCACCACCTGTAAGGATCGGCCTTCCGATCTAGGCGAACTGTTTTCAAATAAAAATCCAACTCGTTTGCCACAGCATTCTTCTCCACGTCCTCCTCATCATTAGCATTTCGCATATTATCTGTAGCGACTTCCTCAAAGCAGTTCCAGAAACTGTCGTGTATTTCAATAGTCCTATCATTTTCATTCAAGTTTCTTTTCTCACGAAGTGGAGAAGAATGGTCATCGGTACTACTAGAATTATCACAACTTATTTTCAGAGCTTCTAGAAGATTTTTTTGTATTGCTCTTTCAGCTTGAACCAATCCTAGGAAACTCGTTTTGAAGCGAGGATCCAGAAAAGTAGCAACCAGATATTTGTTTTTTTCATTGAAGCTGAATCGCCTTTCAAGCTTGGCTTGCAGTGAAGATCTCATTATTACTAAATTTGAGGAAAACCGGTTGCGACTTGTCTTAATCCAGCTAACGCGCTCCTGACAAGTACCTATGTATTTCGTGCCGAATATTCGGCGGCCGAATATTCGGTGCTTCGGCCGACAGCGTTGCCGAATATTCGGTATTCGGTATTCGGCCAATTCACTATTCGTGGCATCTCTAATGTAGGTACGTGTAAAAATGTCCACGAATATTTATTTATTTTATTTACATGTACTTAGTTTATTCACTAAAGCAAAAAAAATGTGTTTTCATGGTTTTATCAGAATAATGTGAATTATTAATAAGTAGAATAGGTACATGGTGTTTTATCGAGACCGGTCAGTAGAGGGAAAAAATACAACAAATGTAGAAAAAGTTCTGATAAAACATGACGTTGATTTTAGAATTACGTAAAACTGTATTCAACCTTTTGTAAATTATATAAGAATACCTACAATAAGGATTTTTTTACTGACCTAACTTCATGAATTCAAGTTGTATGTAGGTAATTGTAAATGCTCGGCTGCGTGGACCGCATTGTGAGCATAACGCAGTTTTTGTATCATTTCTTCATTGGTATGAAATATTTTGAAAATATTAATAATACGATTACTTCCATATACTTTTTTTAGTAACCGAACTTTGTGGTAAGTTTTTATTGAAAAACACGTGGCTTACGTAAATGTGTGTTATAAAATTGGAGCTATTTGTCTGTCAAGAAATACTAATCACGTTCTCACGTAAGGAATATAAGCCTTGCACTTAGCTTTAATATAGTTTTAAGACAAAGTAGTTCAGTATTAATGACATGATAGCTGATCTTACGCAGCTATCTGGTGTATCCACTATTTATAACTCTCACAAAAATAATAAAAGAGTTTCTTTTAGTTTCCCACTTCACCCAACACCCTGTATTCCGAATATTCTGATAATATCGTAGGTATTATACCTTGGGTGTTATACGGTCATTCTTTGTGCTTAGTACAATCTATATTGAGGACTTTATCAGATAAAGACAGCCTACACGAGTCATAAACCACTAAATGTGTAAAAACATTTTGACGAGTCTGATTACCACCATTTATAGTAAAAACAAGCCAGGAATAAGTATATTTTTATTCGTTATCTGCAACTATTTAAAAATGACACCTTTTCTTATTGTTGCACTGGTTACTATAATAGTAAACATTTTGTTTATCGCATTAGCTATACTGCATTCATTGAAGACAGGAAATGAAAAGGTAAGTTTAATATTTCAAAATTTTCGACAATTATCTGCACTGAACACTGGTTGGTAAACTTTTTGTAGGTAGGATCATCTATAATGCATCGGTATATGTTAGCCCTTCTGTATTAGGCAACACTAATTTACTGTATTGTCGCAACGCTTACCTAAGATGACATTTTTGGAATATCTGAAGCAGTGCTCAGTCTGAATCGATAGGTACTGAATTGGATCATTTGTTACAGGTTGTATCTCCCCGGTTTTCAACTCCTTCGATCGTTTTTGATAGGCGCAATAACCCCCGCGCTAGCCTTCAGCCTCAGGTTACACTCTTCGAGCTCGTTCGCCTAAGCGCGGGAAGCTCAGCGTACGACAATCAAATCACACACGGCAGGCATAATGCACGGGCTTCTAGAAGATAGTCTCATTGTAGCTAAGATGCCAGCGGATATCACTTATACAAATATCTTAGCTCACAGGCTGTTGTGTGTGTTTTTCTGTTGCAGATAAGTATGTTTTATATGGACGGTTCGTACCCAGTTACCACGTTAGTTATATTAGGGTATATTTTTTTTATACAGATTAGGGATTTAAATTTTTTGTATACTTCTTTGTAAATTTATTCTTATATTAGGTAGGTAGGTAACTAAGTTGTTATTTTCTATTTATAAGGTACATTATGTTGGGTTACTTTAGCAGGCACAGTAGATACGTAAGTTACTAGTTACCATAAAGTACCTACTACCTACCTATATAACTACTTTCTTACTATGTATTTTTAACGGTAGTCATGAAAAGTAAAGGGGTTTACTGGATTTACTCTAAATCATCGCATAAAAAGATCTATAGGTATGTGAAAACTTATTCAATAAATTAAGTCTACATATAAATTAACTACTTTTATTTGGCTTTCTGAGCGATACCATGACAAGAGTTTCGTATTGACGTGTTGTATTACCTACACTCAGTCATAGATTCAGTACTCAGTAATCGACTCTGCAGTCGAGTTCTCGCTGCCTCGCATGCTGTGCAGTGTAAGTCAAGACGTCAATTAAATGTTCTTTCTGCAGTCGGAACTTCGTTTATAAACTACCGTTTGATAGTTTTTATAGAATAATCCAACGTTTTACAACCAGATTCGAACCCACAACCTCATGGTGGGGTCACTCCTTCTAGACCACCGGTGATCTCACATAAAAATATGAATACTGTCAGATATTTTGCACAACGCCATCAAGCCTAAACGTAGCAAAGCTATTATACTATGGTTACCAGATAACTTATTAATTAAAAATTATTTATTTGCTTCGGGCTAGATGATGCTGTGTGGATTGTCCAGCATTATTATATTATTATTATCATAGAAAATACTCAGAGCACCCGGAATAAAAATTTGCAGATCGTACAAACATTTATCCCAAAGCAGGAATCGAACCCGCAACCTACTGCGTCGCAAGCGGACATACGCCCACACCACATCCGTCGTCTACTAAGAATATAATATACCCAGACGCAGAAACATCTACGTTAATCACACAAATATTTATTCTTTCTGGGGATCGAGCCTACAACCTACAGCACTGCGGGAGAGCTACTAAGCTGACCAACTGAGAGGTAAGACCAGACAATATTTTTTTTATAAACTTGCTGATGGAACAAGCAAATGGCCCACCTAATGTTGAGTGCTTACCATCGCCTATAACAAAGTATTGCACCGTAGATCACGCTCGTTACGAACGTGCCCTTACGATACTGCTTAGCGTCTATCAACCTGAGGCATAGTGTTAAGCCTCAAATACTTAATACTCAAATATTTAATCAAGTGCTCGTAATTTCACCGGCACTCACACCCTTCAAACCGCTAGCTGCTTGCCGCGGACGAACCCTTCACTAAGAGCTCTACTACTACTAAATAATAAATCAATAGAATTGGAAAATCAATAATACGATTCCAAATCTAAAGCCTCGCGTCGCCATTCTTGTGAACGATATAGAATAAATTGATTATATCTTTATAGATAATAAACGATATCTTGAATGTACGTACAAATAAGTAGATAAACCGATAAATACTCCAAAAAACTTGCATCAAAAAACTTACTCAATCTTTTTTCTACTTGAGTGTCATACTTTCATTGGTTGAGTAGTGAGCGGACTGAGGGCCTAGCATGCATTATGTATAACGAATATAGCGATTTCTATAACATTTGTTAGTTAGTTAGTTTCAATTACTTTGTTGTTAAGTTTAGGTAAGATTGGATATAAGCTAGATCGCAGACTCGGACCGAGTCACTCGGTATATCTCAGTTTGAAGCGAATGCTTTGTAAATAATTCTTAGTTTGAAGTTTGTTATTTGGGGAAGTAGTGTCTACGAATTCTGCGTAGCTTTGACGCGTTGATGTCTTTTGTAAGGGAGCCGAAAGCTCTACGGCGCTGCATCCCTGCGTAGCCGCGAGGTAGAGAATGAAATACACTGCTATATTATCGTGCACAATATCGTATAGGATGAAATAGGATCTCAAATTGTACCATGCCAGTGGTCTTTATAAATGATTTTTGACTTTGACTTTGTTTAGTAAGAAGTTTCGATTCTCTAAGTTCAGTTCAGTAAAACATTTTAGATTTTTGGGATCCACACATCTTAGCTGCTAATATAATTCCCGTTCGATATTGATAAGGTGTAATGCCACCTTATGATAGATATAAGCAATATATGGTTAGATTCATATCTTCAACGCAAATGCCTACAACAAAATATGATATACAAGTACCTAAAAAATAAATAAGTAAATAATAAAGTTTGCCGAAAGACAGTAATACTATTATTACCCCCGACAGGTAGGTATTGTATCATCTGTTCCTTGTGAAGAAAATGCTTGCATGATACTCGTAACAATAAATAAATGCGGACAATGGGTGAATGTCATTACGAGAGGCCTCGACGCACCGCGCAATCAGAATCAAGCGAAAGGCTGTTGAGTTACTCACTAATAGACAGCACAATAGAGAAAAAAGTATTTTATTTTACTTTGTAATAGGTAGGTACATAAGATATTGACGTACCTAATTGCTAGGTAACAAAGCTCTAAGAAACCAACACTTGAAAGACGATGTTTGTATGCAAGTAGTCTTCTATATGACACACAATCTGTGGACACTATATATCTACCAGCCGAAACAGGTATAACCTGAGATAGTGCGACAACGACACTTCTATAAATTGGTTGGTCAACGACACTGAGCGCGAAGTGACTTCGATAAAAAAATCAACACAGCGGCGGCGGCATGTTGTAAGCAAGCGGAGTTCGTGCAGTTTTGGTTGAACTTCGCAGGCGTGTGGTATCATTTAGTTAAAATTACAAAATCAAACATCACTATGAGCCACGCTTTTTTGATTGTGGTGTCTGTGGCGATTACTCTGAAGTTAATGTTTTTAAGTTTCTCGTTGTATTATACTGTGAAATCCAGAAAAGCTCAAGAAAATAAGGTAAGAGACCTGTTACGTTTCGTAAGAACAATTGGTGTTCCAAGAACTGTTTGGCCACCTCCGCAACTTGATGACTGAAATGATAACTATAGATCAAGATATTTTAATTGTAATAAACATTGATAAAACTATTCACTCTTTGCTTGATTGGTCAAAGTCAGGAGGCATTTAATCCTAGTGACCACTTAGAAACTCTTTAAATATAGGTAAACCTAAGAGCCACTGCCTCGTGACCATGCAAGCCTAGAAGAACTAGAAACTGCATGAGGAAGCAGATGGTATTATATGTTCAGTTTATAATATATCGAATACCATCGGTGTGTTGAATTTGATTTAAAAATAGAGTAAGTACGTATTTAAAAAGGTATTTATAATAGCTTTACTTATTTAATTAAGCAAATTAACTTTATAGGAGCTATGACATAGGTTTAAAAGAATCTGTTACACCTTCCTGCACCTACTTATGTGAATACTTTTTGTAGGTACTTATTTGTTATTAATTACTGCATAGTAATTATGTGACAATGAATTATAAAAGTTTGAAAGGACCGCTCAGTTTTGTATTGTTTAGCAAGTTTATTTAGTTTGAGCTACCTACTAAAAAGAAACACGAATAATAGGTACCTACCTAACAGTGGCACGCTGATAACTTATGTACCTACCTATTTTCAGATGTTTTTGCAGACACCTTTTGTTTTGTAATTCTTGGTAAAAGAATGCCACTTCTGCATAACATTACGCCAGTAGGTATATTGCGAAGTTTTACATATTTTGTCCGTCCATCTCACTACCTACGTTCATTCATAAGCAAAATGAGTAGGTAGGTATGGTACTTAGGTTAATGCAGTTAATATCCTGAGGAACAAAAAGTATACAGACCTTCGAATGGGCTTAGAGGCCAGTAAGCCACTGATTTAAAATTTATTTAATACATTTCCTACGCTCAATGCTTAGTCGGAATGTTTTTGTAGGTCTTAAACCATTCAGGGTTAAAACACACATCTTCCCAATAGAACGAGGAAGTTCGTCATGGTTTAATCAGCATTGAACTAACCAAGGTTGTCATCACCTACCTACAGGTTCCTTATATTTTTTTAGTAAATGAAAGCTGAATAAATACAGGTCAGTCTAATTGTGACACCGTCTGTGGCGCAATATGGCGAAACCAAACGGTGCGGGTTCAAAGTTTATACGTGGAACGTAAAATAAATGTTTTTATATGATCTTAAAATGTTTTTTGCCCTGTAGTTTCTGATACTCATGACACAGGGATTCATAGTGTGGATATAGCCAGGTCAACAGTATAAAAAATACCTTCAGTTAGTCTTGGCCCCATCCACTCTGGGAATCTATAAGACACAAAATAGTCTGGCAGGACATGTGCAACATGATATCTATACCAATTATAAGAATATTTGTACTGACCTAACTGCCTGACTAAATGACATATTATAGAAAACGCACAGACTAAACCAAGCAACAGCTATATTTGTCTTGGTGCATAGAGCTGTAAGAAAGGAATTCCCGAAATTGAACTAACGGGTACGGGGGTTGAAAGTTTGTATGAAAATAACTTTACATGGACGAAGTCGCGCGCGTTTCGCTAGTTGCTCAATAAAATTGTCAAGCTGTCCAAATTTGCTGAATGCATACTTCCTTTTTAAATTTTACAAGGATTTTAGCGTTCCAGACCAAATCTGCGGTGAAACAGACAACTTCGAATCTCATTCCGGTGTCTATCCTTACATCTAGATGTCACCATCGCTAGATCTAGACTTTTATCAAGCACACGATGGTTAATTATGGTAGGTGAATCAAAATTATGAAGACTGTAAGGTACTGTAGGTAGTGGTTACAAGTGTCATTTGTTTTTGTGAATCAACAAATAATTGAGTTTCCGATGCGTCTTGATACTCATGATG
This sequence comes from Electrophaes corylata, assembly GCA_947095575.1. Classification (NCBI taxonomy): domain Eukaryota; kingdom Metazoa; phylum Arthropoda; class Insecta; order Lepidoptera; family Geometridae; genus Electrophaes; species Electrophaes corylata. Next base: position 5,684,951 of record OX352711.1, on the reverse strand, counting down.
TACCTAGCTCATTATAAGTTTCAATGTCAACGTAATTGACTATATAAGTGTTTTATGGTAATCAAGGTCCCTTTATGCAGGTATGTTCGTACATAAGCACCACGAAATAAGTTGTTATATAAGTATAGGTCTACAATTTTCTATGAGTAGGTACTTTACTTTGCAATCTCACTATACAGGGTGAATTTTTGAGACGGGACAGTAAGGGCAGGTACCTTAACCGTTATAGCTACAGGAAAACGTTTTTAGGAGACTATCTTTAAATTTTTAAGATATTTTGAACTGTATTCACAGTTTTTGGAAAAAGTGTACAGTCAGCAAGAAAATGGTCACTTTACACAAAAACTTTTTTTAATGCCAATCGATCCTGTTTCGTATAAGGATCAAAAGTCTCTACTGGACCGTCTGAGGTTTGAGTACTAGAAATGTCAGAAATCGCAAAAAACTTTTCCCAAAAGTTTTTGTGTAAAGTGACCATTTTCTTGCTGACTGTACACTTTTTTCAAAATCTGTGAATGCAGTTCAAAATATCTCAAAAATTTAAGGATAGTCTCGTAAAACGTTTTCCTGTAACTATAACGGTTAAGGTACCTGCCCTTACTGTCCCGTCTCAAAAATTCAACCTGCATAAAGCACGATCAACTACCAGGTTATTTTATATAAATGAACTAGCTGACCCGTGCCCACTTCGTTGGGCGGTAAACATTTTTACTTACAAATCTAAGTAGTACTCGATGTTGCCAACAGATGGCGTTAATACAGCATAAAATAGCGGTCGTTTGCAGTATCGCCCGCGTGGCAGTTTTTTCCCGTTCCCGTTATTTTTTCGGGATAAAAAGTAGCCTAAGTTACTCCTTGTTACATCAGCTATCTGCCAGTGAAAGTCCCGTCGAAATCGGTCCAGCCGTTCCAGAGATTACCCGGAACAAATGGACAGACAGACAGACGGACAAAAATTTTAAAACATGCTAGGTATTTTGGAATATGTATCGCATATACATTCATATGCATATAGTAAAAAGCGGTTATTTTAATATTACAAACAGACACTTAAATTTTATTTATTTGTATAGATTAATAAGTTGGATCTAAAACTTAAATGAAATGCTCAATGAAAGTTTTTTTTTATGCTACTGCTTGGACAAGCATGGTCGACCTGATGTTAAGTGATAACCATTGCTTTGTAGGTCAAGCACGTTAGGTACGTGCCCTACGATGCACTACCCTGCGTACGCCAACCTGAGGGATACTGGTGTTAACCCTCATGTGCTTGTAATTTCACCAGCACCCACACCCTTCAAACCGGAACACAGCAGTGCAAGCATCACTGCTTGGCGACAAAAATAGGTACGGCGGTAGTAGTTTCCCGGACGAGCCCTTCCACAAAGAGCTCTACTACTACTAAATCTGGGATGCAAGGCTAAAACAATTGACATAATGAGCTTCCTTTGTATAATTTTACTTACCTAAGTTATTGATGTTATAGTTTACGCAAGTCACGTGCTGGTCGCCGATTAATTGTTAGTTTTATTAATTTTATTGAATTTAGTATTTTATCTCAGTCCATTTGTTACAGGTCACTGATCAGAACAAGAAGAATGCCAAGTCCATGATAATATCTTGGAAACAGCTGCCGAGGATGTTTCTGCCTCGCTCTCTGTACTGTCCCGAGGTCAACAACAAGAATTATATCAATAAATAAGCGGGTTACTTTATGCCCAGATTATATATTAAGTAATATATGAATATCCGTTAGCATACAGCAACAAGACAATTTATTTACATATAGATTAGCCAACGGATGTTACTGACAAATATTCGCACTGCTATAATACATTTGAAACAATGCCATCCATCCCCAAACTAAGTATTATGGGAATCAGATAAAATGATAGAATACAATATAATAAACAGACACAGAAGAAACATCTGTTCTAACCACACAAGTGTTTGATTCTCGCTGGGAATCGATCCCACAACCTACAGCGCAGAAGGCAGAGCTACTACCAACTATGTACTATGAAGGCTGCTACGAATGTTGTACGTAAGAAACGGGCATTACAGCCCATACCTACCCATAACCGTACTATACTTAGGCAAAGCCTATACACCTCTGAAAAGATGAAGATCTACAAAATTTTTAATTTGTTTGAATTTGATACGGTACCTACTGAGCTGGTTGTTGTGTACATGGCTCATGTGTAATTTTTGTATGGATACACGATAAGCGCCCCTGTCTTGCGTTAGGAGAACTAATCTTGTTAGTGCTCAGTGCAAACATACTGCATCATATCTTCAGTGTATCAGCGCTTTTCCTAAGAAAGTACGTAGTTACCTGCCTTATCCCTACCATCCGATTTGCTAGCGCGCACTTAGATGATTTTCTACAATGACAAAAGGTGATGTCTCATATATTTCTCACCAAATCATCTGTGCTCTATTCTAAGTAGTATAGGTGATACTAGTAATACTAGCATAGTGGACTAGTGCATACCATGTTCTGATGTTAAAGTAAAATTGTTCTTTAATTAAAATATAAATTTATTTTCCCATATTTTAACCTATCTACTTACAACTATTTAAATTGATTAAATAAAAACTCAACAGTTGTATAATCTCACTAAGTATTACTTAAGCATCTCTGTAGTTCACTTTTTCACATAAATTGTTAAGATCTATGTACAAAGCGTTATTTACGCTTGTTTAGTAATCAATATCTTTTACCAACAAAAAGTTAATTTCTCTCGTAAACTGGGACCATTTCACAGTTTCCTTCTGTATATCTAGTTTCAAGTTTCTTTTACTATATTCAAGCGCCTTGTTTACTACGAGTTTGTTAAATTTATGGACATGAGGATGGTCTATGTACTCCTCTATATTCATCCACTTGCAATCGTTCACTTCTCTCTGAGAAATAGTTATATTTTCTGTCAGAGCCTTCAGCATTAATAGGACGTAAATATCAGAGTTGCCAAACATCATATTATGCGAGTGTCTGAACGTGACGAGTGAAAGAAAAGCAGCGTCCACGCCTGTTTCTTCTTTGACCTCTCTCACAGCTGCGTCCACTATATCTTCACCTGAAATTTAAAAAAGAAAAATAGAAATAGCATTACGACTTTAATCCTCAAGCACGGTAGATATCGCCTCCGATCTCTTAGTACTAAGTACCAACTCGAGATTCTTCGAGGATGTCTAGGGGAGGTAGTCAGAGGTACGTCCAGATAGTACATTTGGTACATACCCACATTTTGCAAGTAAGTAGTTAGTATTCCATACGTGACAGGTTGCGAGCCCATCGCCGCTGCTAGAATACTAACGATGTTTTCCTTCACCGTTTGAAAGCACTGGCATTGCGCACATAAAACAGAAAAACCCATTGGTGCACGACCGGATTTGAACCCACGACCTTAGGATCAGAAGGCAGGGTCTCTACCACTAGACCACCGGTGCTCAATTTTAAAAATATACTGTAAATTCAATTAAATTATCCTGTAGTAGGTAAGTTCTACTTATTAAGATATTATTTAGAGGTAAGTTATTTTTAGTTCTACGACGAGTTTACCATTTTCAGACCATACTCGCTAGCGCTTGTGTAAAAAATAAGACGGTAATTAGTTCAGACTGGACTCACCCCTTTTCCATCGCTTATTCGTTTTAGCCTTTGATCAACTACACTATCAAACGTCCTAAGTCACCTACATCCTGATTTCGTAGGATGTCCGTAGGACAAGCTTCTATACGTGTCTTACAGTCGCTAACGAGTAGTCTGGGATGAGTAGATGGAGTATTAATAACTACCACCTATAACGTCACAGCTTATAGTTTAGTACTCCACAGGTAATGGTAGTAAACCTGTAAGTTCTACAATAACTAAAATAGTTTAAAAATAAGTATGTTACGAATACAACCCCCAGGCATAGTAGATATTCCCTCAGGTATCCCTAAGTGCTAATTACACCCACTCAAGATTCTTCGAGAATATCTAAGGGTAAGTACAGGTACTAAGCTTAAATGAATACCTATATTTATTTTAATTTACCTTTCTCAACATATCCTCCAGGGAGTTTCCAATGGGGGTAGTCATAGTGCTTCTCTGATATGGCAAGTATTTGTTTCTTGTCGTTCAACACCATAGCTCCCACCCCCAGGTTGGTATGGCATGCCGGTGGTATGTTTGACTCCGAATCTTGCGGTAACCATTTGTACATCATCACGAAATCATCTCTGGCATGATGGAAATTAAAGCCTTTCTAAAGATACCAAGCCTTTTTAATACTTAGCGTAACTACAGTAATTATGAAATCATTATAACTATGAAGCCATATCTATGTAACTAAGATATATAACTGGTGATTATTAAAAGTTTTATTCCATATGGAGATAATACTTTAACCACTGAGTTATAAATGGTGTAACTAGCCGGCTAACCTTAGCACGGCTAGACCAATTTTTATGATTTTTGTCTTTTTGGATTAATTTTCGTCCGGAATAGGATAATAAATAAGTATTAAAAATAATAAAATTAGAATAGTGTGAAAAGGAGTATGTGGGATCATCTAGTGTGATTATAAAAGCACCTGTGACTTAATTTTGAAAATAACTAAATTAACTCATTAATTGAAAATAACTATGCATAACCTCTATAATAATAATAATTAATATAATAATAATTATTTATTTATTTTGGCACAGTTCAGTGGTACAACAAAAATAGGAAAATGTATGGTATGTACATATGGTATGTATGGTTATGTACAGGTGGTAGTTATGCTTACAACAACCACAACACATGAAAACCAGAATAATATAGGATCATGCAAACATTTGGGCAACAAAAACTTATATAAATAATAATGATCTTTTTATGTTAATTTTCATTTGATCCAAGCTCAACACTTACTCACACTTGAAATAAAGCGATAATATCAAATTAATTGTATGGTTACTAATCAATTATTAAATTGTACATAACTAATAAATCAAAAATTAAAATACCTGTGCTAAGGCAGGAACCAATATAGCATCTTTTATGTTGATTTTAAACCAAATACACCTGTTTCCATCTCTTGACCATTTTTTTATGGATTCTGAAAGAAAATCAAGCAGTCAGAGTAGGTACAGCAAAAGGTGTAAAGATGAAGAAAAATTTGAAGATAGAAAAATTATTATAGTATCTTAGAGCATATAAAGAGGGTTTTAAGCAGTAAATTTTAATTAAGATTACTGCACTTACATACTAAACATTTTTCCTTACATAAACATAAATTAATAATTAGAAAAAAAAATAAAAGAACTTTAGTTCAAATAATTTTGAATAATAATGGAATTAGTTATAATTTGAGTAGATAGCAAGGTTTATAAACATACATAGTAAATACACAGTTGGGATGGGCTTTCTATCATGTAAATGTATAAAGCGTACCTAACTAGCCATGACATGAGTAATAGGTTGGTATGAGTGTAGGTAAGTCTAAAACTACTGAATACCTTCTAGTTTCTCAGGAAATTTAGCCGGGTTGGAAGGTTCTATATCAGAATCCACAGTAATTCCATTGAAACGGTCTTTTGCACCATTGAATGTAATTGGTGCGCATGACTTTGAATATAAAAGACTCATCGGAATAATCCTGGAAATAAGACACAAAACGAATCAGTAGGTACTTAATGCAGCACCATAATTTTAATGACCATTTGTTGCTTTCTATTGTGACGAGGTAGGTAGTGGACCATTGGTTTTGAAATATGTAGCAAGATAGATTACCCTCCAGCAAGCTATAGGAACCGTGATAAATTAGGTCCCTAGTAAAACCAAGCAAAAATCAAAACATTGGCTTGACCTTGTCCATGTTTCTTTGTTTTTCGATAATGTTTTTCTAAATAATAAGTTCAGACATTTCATGTTCATAGCTGGAACATAAGCTAAAAGTAGATGTAATCCACAAAAAACTATTGCATGTACTCGATTTCGATTTTTGTTCAGTTCAACATGATTTCAATTTTATAATATTTACAGACTAGACACAATCACTAGAGGTGTGTATGTAGGTACTGTGAGTAATGTATGGCGCGGTATATAGCACGACCGCGCACTGAAACAGTACCTATACCCCGACAAAATTAAGCATGGCACATGGCATTTGACATGGCATGGTGGCGCATGGCGCTATGCTCTGCCTACAATCGGTTCGAGTGCAAGCGACGAGGCGTGTCGTCCGCCGGACGGGATTCTGTCTCTGTCACACGCCGCCGCACCGTTTAGTAGAATTTAAATAGTATTGCGTTCTGAATAAGGGTTACGTTTCTATGGCACAACCCCCGTAGGTAAGTCATAAAAAATCAAGGAAGTTACACCCATGTAAAAAATCAAAACTTGCATGCTTTGTTTTTACTTAATGTAGTGGGAAACCCTTTTTTATACAAGAGAAGTATACCATATTAATTGGGTTGGGGCTAAGTATGAAGGGAAATCAACATTGTTTATTATAAACTAAAGATAAAGCTTGCGTACATGACGGCGGCGGCGGCGGGTTGTGCGGCAAAAACGGATCTCAAAAAAATCTTCTTAGTTATCGAATATCGTCTAGTTGCAATAGGTATAGTCTGAACCTCATTATTCTATGTATAGATAGGACCTATGACTATGCTAGCATAGCATCACAGAACACTTATATCCTAGACATAGCATAGCCTACATAGCATGACTATGCTAGCATAGCATTACTTAGCATAGCCAGTGGAGTCAGGTCATGTTTAGGGTACTGAGTACTGATAGCATGCCATATGACGCGATACGAAATGCCATGCTATATGGCATGGCATTACAGAGTACTGTTTTGCGCATGTCTAACAATCACAGATGACAGAAAATACAACACTTTGTACCACAAATTATGCTAATATGCTTACTCGGGTGCTGTGATTACACAACCATGAAAAACGCAGCCAGGAATTTGTATTCATTTTGGCATCCAACTCCGTGGTCGTGTACTCCTTGGTGGTGCTTCATTTATGAAAGTGGATCTGACTTTTTATTTTTAGCATGAAAAATCGATGCATGATTTTTCTTGGGATGGGAAAATAATAGGAGGAAAATAATCGATTTTATTATATTAATCGATTTTTCCCTTTTTTTTCCATTAATTTTAAAATAAACGCCAAAATATTTTATTAATCACAATTTTATGAATTAAAAATAAACAACAGAAATAAGAATTTAAATAATCAACACAAATTAAAGTTTTAGATTTTTAATCAACATAACACCAAACTAAACAATTCTAATTAAAAAAACTTGAAATCCGTAGGCGATGATTTTATGAATGATGAGCCGGTAAGCGTTTGAATAATTCGACCTAATAGTAATTCTTGCATAGGCCGAACTTATATGTCGAGATGAGGCAGATGAAAAATCGATTATTTACAATATTAAAAATCGATTTTTTTACAAATAGATTGTTTTTGCGCATCCCTAGTATTCTGTGTGTATGATGGTTTGTGTCCGTCAGAACAGCAGGTACCTAGCTCCAATCGTGTTTTCGATATTGCAAGCATTTAGTCAATTTCTCGACAGTTCATATTTTCATAATACTAGAATTTGTCACCTCATATTTTGGGATATTTTCATATAAATACATTACCTGCTGTCTTGACGCTTCCTCAGCAGGTAACTCTCTTAATCACAGCGATCACTGCACCTTTTGCACTGCTTCCTATGTCAGCATTTAGTCATGCATTTGTCAATCTCACATACCAAGTTTCATCAAATTTGGTTTAGTAGCAACGGAGATATTACGATGTGTTTATTTGAAAATTTAACGGACGCCATGTGCCATTTTGACGCCATTTTCAACCAAAGTAATTTCACTTGAATCGAGTCACCTGCAGCTTATTTCCAAGAAATAGTTATACCGACGGATTCTTTACAATTTTATCTTTCAGATAGCAGTCCAACATCGTAACTTTCTAGTGTTTTTATCCTAATAAAACAATATATACAGTTTACATGCCAATATGTCTAAAGTGCAGTGCAAAGTGATACTAGGATAGGGATACTAAACTTCATAGAAAAAATCATACGACAGAAATGTATAAGTCAAACACAGTATTTCCAGCTTTTAAAACAAGATCAAAGTATTCATCATCATCATCTTAGATAAGTTCACAGCTTATTTCCATGATTAAGATATGTCGATGGATTCTGATACACGGGTACGTGGCCAGTAGCACTGACCTGACCGACCATGCCAAGCTAGCGAGGGTTGCTCACAGTACGTAACATGGCTGCATGACGATTGTTTCTGCCTGTCCGATATGCTGTGTGTGACTTACCGCCATGTCGATACCAACCTTATGATTTAAAATTCAAATCTGACCAGATATTCGTAATCGGCACCCCCAAATTAGTCAAAAAAGACCCCCATGTCAGTTTTTTGTACTATCATTTGCACCCGCCATTTTTAATATCAAATCTGACCAGATGTTTGTAATCAGCACCCCCAAATCAGTCAAAAACGACACCCATGTCAGTTTTTTGTACCATCATTTGCACCCGCCATTTTGAATTTCAAATCTGACCAGATGTTTGTAATCAGCACCCCCAAATCAGTCGAAAACGACACCCATGTCAGTTTTTTGAACGATCATTTGCACCCGCCATTTTTAATTTCAAATCTGACCAGATATTCATAATCAGCACCCCCAACCAGTCGAAAACGACACCCATGTCAGTTTTTTGTACTATTATTTGCACCCGCTATTTTTAATTTCAAATCTGACCAGATATTTGTAATCAGCACCCCCGAATCAGTCGAAAACGACACCCATGTCAGTTTTTTGTACAATCATTTGCACCCGCCATTTTGAATTTCAAATCTGACCAAATATTCGTAATCAACACCCCCAAACTAGTCGAAAACGACACCCATGTCAGTTTTTTGTACCATCATTTGCACCCGCCATTTTGAATTTTAAATCTGACCACATATCCATAATTAGCACCCCCAAATCAGTCGAAAAAGACCCACACGTCAGTTTTTTATTCTATCATTTGCACCCGCCATTTTGAATTTCAAATCTGACCAGATATTCGTAATCAGCACCCCCAAATCAGTCGAAAACGACACCCATGTCAGTTTTTTGAACGATCATTTGCACCCGCCATTTTGAATTTCAAATCTGACCAGATATTCGTAATCAGCACCCCCAAACCAGTCGAAAACGACACCCATGTCAGTTTTTTGTACCATCATTTGCACCCGCCATTTTGAATTTCAAATCTGACCAGATATTCGTAATCGGCACCCCCAAATTAGTCAAAAAAGACCCCCATGTCAGTTTTTTATTCCATCATTTGCACCCGCCATTTTGAATTTTAAATCTGACCAGATATTCATAATCAGCACCCTCAAATTAGTCCAAAAAGACCCCCAGGTCAGTTTTTTATTCCATAATTTGCACCCGCCATTTTGAATTTTAAATCTGACCACATATTCATAAGTAGCACCCCAAATCAATCGAAAGAAGACCCCCATGTCAGTTTTTATACCATCATTCGCTTCCACCATTTTGAATTTTAAATCACAAGGTTGGTATCGACATGGCGGTAAGTCACACACAGCATATCGGACAGGCAGAAACAATCGTCATGCAGCCATGTTACGTACTGTGAGCAACCCTCGCTAGCTTGGCATGGTCGGTCAGGTCAGTGCTACTGGCCACGTACCCGTGTATCAGAATCCATCGACATATCTTAATCATGGAAATAAGCTGTGAACTTATCTAAGATGATGATGATGAATACTTTGATCTTGTTTTAAAAGCTGGAAATACTGTGTTTGACTTATACATTTCTGTCGTATGATTTTTTCTATGAAGTTTAGTATCCCTATCCTAGTATCACTTTGCACTGCACTTTAGACATATTGGCATGTAAACTGTATATATTGTTTTATTAGGATAAAAACACTAGAAAGTTACGATGTTGGACTGCTATCTGAAAGATAAAATTGTAAAGAATCCGTCGGTATAACTATTTCTTGGAAATAAGCTGCAGGTGACTCGATTCAAGTGAAATTACTTTGGTTGAAAATGGCGTCAAAATGGCACATGGCGTCCGTTAAATTTTCAAATAAACACATCGTAATATCTCCGTTGCTACTAAACCAAATTTGATGAAACTTGGTATGTGAGATTGACAAATGCATGACTAAATGCTGACATAGGAAGCAGTGCAAAAGGTGCAGTGATCGCTGTGATTAAGAGAGTTACCTGCTGAGGAAGCGTCAAGACAGCAGGTAATGTATTTATATGAAAATATCCCAAAATATGAGGTGACAAATTCTAGTATTATGAAAATATGAACTGTCGAGAAATTGACTAAATGCTTGCAATATCGAAAACACGATTGGAGCTAGGTACCTGCTGTTCTGACGGACACGATGGTTTTCATTTCAGCACGTAGGTACCTATATACACACACAGAGTAGGTACTTGTTTATAGACTGGAGTACACAGTGTAGAGTATGGTGTAGAGTACTATAGAGTGGGTACCTACTTGAGGGTTTAACTAAAAAGTAAATGTATTTATTCTTTTTTATTTAATATTCCTGCAATAAGAGTATTCTGTGTCCTGTAACCAAAAACTAAGAAAATGGAATCTAGCAAATTTCAAGGGTGCTTAGACAAATATAACGGAGTAACAGTGGACTCAAAGGAAGAACCTTGCGACACAGACATGTTTTCAAATCGTTTAACTGGTGAGTGAATTACTCAGAACAGACCACTATTTACTCCTGCCTTGTGAATTGGTAATATTATTCTAATTATTTTCTACGAATAGCCTTAACCTTAATAACGCAAAGTTAAGTTAGTTAAGTTAAGTTAGTAATGCTGTACATTCAAATAATTATAGGAATAGAGACAGAGAGCACAAATGCTTCGGCGTCAGCTATTCCATGCAGCGGCACCCTTAATTTCAGTCCTTTACCAATAGGTAGAGATTAACATTCATGGGCTCTTCTCAGCTGACTGATTGTTAATAACTTTATGAGACTGATTCTCTTTACCAACCAAGTACTTAAATATTTTTCAGAGTCATTACAGAAATGGAAAAGCGAAAATAAAAGATGTGTCTGGTTTAATGTTAACATCCAAGATGCAACCTGGGTGCCTATACTAGCACAGGTAAGTTACACAACAAGATTCCTTGTCAGAATCTTATGTACCTAAGTTTAAGTACCTAAATTCTATAATTCATTCAAATTGTTTCAAGTCGCAAACTGGAAGCAGTAGTTGGAAAATCCAATAGTAATAATATTAATCTTTAATCAAAGTGTGTATCAAAACTGCTGTCAACTACCTGTCAGTAGTTACCTATGAAAGTATGAAAAATATATTATATATATTAGTGGTTTGATGACCGATGTGCCGCGGCAGGCAAATGTCTGCCTGCAATGCTGAAGGTTGCAGGTTCAATTCTGCAAATATTTATTTTGGGTGTTCCGGGTATTTTCTATGTAATGTATAAAGTATATCAGTCTACTCAGTTTGCGGCTAGATAATGCTGTGGGGATTGTCCAGCATTATTATTATTATTATTACTGGTGGACATTTCACACACTACTATAGCAAAAAAATAATAGTAAGTATTTTGTAAACATCACACCACGGTATCCAGTCTCAAACAAAGTAACTAGTACTAAGTAACACTTGTAACTGAGAGAACCAGACAATTATATATATACAGATTTTTGTAAATGTTTTCTACACAAATGTTTGTTCCTGCTGGGGATCCAACTCACAACCTACAGGGTAGTCACCACAGACTTATAACACCAGTTTGTTCCACTTTGATTTTAGGAAGGATTTAACTTCCACCATTCAAGAGACAGTTATGTAATGATGTACAAATGGTTACCAGATAACAGTATAGCTAATTTACCCCCAGCCTGCCACACAAATCTTGGTGTTGGTGGTATTGTGCTGAACCAGAATAATCAACTATTGGTAGTAACTGAACAGCATACTGAACTGCAACATTGGAAACTCCCTGGAGGATATGTTGAACGAGGTATGGTAAAAGCTAAGATGTGAATAAATATAATAATAAGTTGAGATTGCATTATTATAATTTATTCTGCAATCATAGAAATAAAATTTAAGTAAGAAATAATATATTTTTTCAGGTGAGGACATAAAAGTTGCAGCAGTAAGAGAGGTAAAAGAAGAAACAGGTATTGATGCTGAATTTGAGTCTATGGTAACATTCAGGCATACTCATAACTCCATGTTTGGTAACTCTGATATCTACTCTGTTGTGTTGTTGAAAGCTACCTCTGATACTATTGATAAATCTGACATAGAAATTGCAGCATGTAAATGGATGGATGTAGAGGAGTTTTTAAATCATCCCAAAGTAATAGAATTTAATCGGTTTATTGTGAAACAAGCATTGGACTTAAAGAATCGTAAACTTAAACTTGATCTTATAAAAGAATCCATTATCTTTGCAAATAAGAAAAGGGACTATACTTCACTTGTGATAAAAGATTTATGATTATAGATATTTTCCTTTACACTTACGTAACTATCTTACTTTTTATCTAATATGCCTACATGTTGAAACTGTTTAGTTATCTAATGTACCTATTTACCAAAAGTTTTTATTTTATGATAATGTATGTAGTGACCGCAAACCGTAAATTATCATTGCAAACAAATACATGCGTTTGTAGGTAAGTAGGTAGGTATATTGTACTAAATAGGCCGAGTGGCATAGGTAGGTAGGTAGGTACCTACTCTGAGGTTGATTTCTGGAAAGTTTTAGAACTTCCTAGTGCACTTGTTAATTTGCTTCTACTGCCGTGTTCTGTGCATCAAATATTCGCGCCACCACCGCACCGATATTATCTTTACTTTCTATAGTTGCCTTAAAATAACCCTTTAATTTTTCATTATTACATACGATCGTACCTATATGTTTTTGATAAGATATTTCTAGGGGTACTTTTAATGTTACATTCATCAATAAGGGTTGACTACGTAGGTAATCAAAATTAAAATGCTTTCCGCATGAATTTAACTGAGTAGGTAGGTAGGTACCTACCTGCAGAAATATAGTTAGGTACCTACTTAGTACCTAAAACTATAGCGTAAAAAGAACCTACCTAGGTATAACGATCCGACCAAAAATGACGAAGTTACAACCAACCTTAATTGTAAAAGTAGTTTCCATAAACTTTTATAACAAATAGTAAGTACCTACCTACCTACCTACTTAAGTACTTGTTATTTACTTTGAACCTATTAGAAATAAATGAGATTATTTATTTTTTCTAGTAGGTGTAATGAGAATTAATGAATTTAATGAAAATTCCAAGAATATGAATACAAATCATAAGTTTTACCATGAAGCAATGTGATATATTTTAATAAGTAGGTACCTACTAGGTATGTACCTAAGTACCTAATCAATAAATTTTTAAGAGAATAATATTTGCTCACTTTGGGGCTACGTTTCTCTGGCTGTGAGAAGTGCTACTATTTCATTATTTTATTTTAGGTATTGTTCAGCAATGGTTTGGTTTTTGTACCATTGTTGTTTCATTATATAATTATAATTTTTTGATTATCTATTAAGCCGGCACGGTAGCCACGTTATTTTATTATATACCTACTTACTGATAAATTATCAACTAGTAACCCATTGTACCTAGTAATTGTAATGTAGGTACCTACCTCTGTGGGCTATGTGTATTTATTCCCATAATGATTTAACATGATTTTAATCTACCCGTCTAAACAGCCTAGATAAGTATTTAGATGATTTAAAAAGAAAATACTTCATAAATGTCTGCTATAATAATAATTATAATATAAATGACTAATATTTATTACCTATACCTACAAATTATAGATATTTATTTAAATCAATAAAATATTATATTTCTTTTATTTTACAACCTTTTTTATCAAAGTTATAGCTATTTACTAGATAATTGGTACATTGATAGGTATTGTTTTTATTTACCTACAGAATACTATTTTGTTTAAATTGAAAAAAAAAAACTTTATAGTAAGATTATGCTTCAGGCACCCTTCTAAGGTAAATGGGAATTTAGGTAAGGTTACTATAAAATGTTATATTATTCAAAAGATATCACGACGCAAATTTCTATCTTTATGAGGAAAAAGAGATAGCCAAGCAGATGCCAAAGGAAAACTAGATGTTGAATAATTTGCTTATAACAGTCTCGTAATTACAGGATAAATAAAATTACAGGCATATATCAGTATGCCTCAGGTCGATGGACGTAGAGTAAGAGAGTAGTGCATGGTAGAGCACATTCCTAGCGAGCATAACCTGAGGCAGTTCTTTGTTATAAGTGATGGCAACCACTAAACATCAAGTGAGCCATCTGCTTATTCCATCAGCGATTCGCATAAAACTATCAGCGCGACCGCTGAGGATGCATCATCATAAGCGGCGCTCATCACACTGATGATGTAATGGGAACTACTTGACATAACTTAAAAAACGAGAGAATTTATTTCGTAAAAATATAGGTACCTACTTATCAGGTCATCATCAGACCGAAGTCCATTGCTGGACATAGGTCTCGCTAAACACATTCAGGGAAAACTATTTTAAATCTTCTTGATCCACTGACTTCCCACGATCCTAACAATATCCAATGCTTCATGGTGGTCAGTTTACCTGTACGGTAGGTATAGGTACATAGTTCTGAGTTCTATTCTTTGCATATATTTATAGTGTCTTAGCTTGTTTTTCAAATTACTTTACAATTATTATGCAATCTTTTAAAAAACTTACCTACAAACAAAAATATTGTGTTAGTATATAGTAAAAAACCTTGACAATTTGTGGAAGTAGGTCATCCAGGTCAAGTCTACATGCAAGTACATGAATATTTAAAACTATCTTTGTTACAAAATAAATTTTTATTAACCTTCTTCCAATAAAATTTTAGTTTTACCTCCCTAATGTTAGCCTTAAAATCAATATAACAGAGTGTAACATGGTTGTATACTTAGTAGGTAACTACTATGTATTATGATGTAAAATTTATCTAAACATAAATAAATTATGTACTTAATCATGCACTCATTATCATGTACTTAATTTAAATTCATTAAGCAAGAAAGCACACTTAGTGAAGTATTTGGTACTTCATAGTAAAAGTGAGCATAGCTATCTTACATAACAACAATAAAACCCAAACATTGCAAGATGTGAAGAGGACAGCCCAGAAAATGGATATACCCAGCAAATAGTGATACATTTAGCAAGTGGATCTACACACTGAAAGTGGCGCCGCCAGCAAACAGACACCTGTCAGAAATCACTAGCTCACACACACCTGCCACAATACACTCTAAAATCTGTGCCGCCTCATTCAGTGGATCGGAGGCAGAGGTAGTTCGAATAAAAACATCCTATTCATTGAGGTGTCCCCATCACACCAGATGACCCTCCTATGATTTTCATACAAAACCAGAATAATTCAAAACCCGATTTATTGATAATAGAATCATTGCCATGTACTTAATCATGTAAAAGAATTTATAGACACTTGTAAAACTTTTTTGAATCTTAGATTGAATTAAATGCATTTGAAATAATGTTGTTTAATCTAATTCTAATGCAGAGGGTGCATTTGTTGTGCCCCTTTCATCATCTGAACTATCTTCTTCACCAATAATTGACTTTATAAGGCCACCAAACATTGATTTGCGACTCCTCATGGCTGGTTTTACTTGGATACCAAACCATATTCTGCCAATGTTATCTAAATACCCTGAATAGTTTGGGTCCCTATTTAAACTTATAGCATACCAAGTCCGTAACACTTTGAATTGGTTAGCATGCTTCCTGTGAAAAAACAAGTTAATTACTTTAAATAGGTTGCTGCGTTAATTAAACTCAAAAATCAATATGATAAGATCAAAGCTGTCATGTCAATAACTGAATGTTACTGGAATTACTTTGTTTAAGGAATTTATACCGATATTCAATAAGACTTACTGTTCAATTGCTCGTAAAAGAAACCATAAGAAGTTCAAGAGTGGTAAAAAGTATGGAGGTCCTTTGTCATTTAGTATTGTGGGATGAGTTTCTGTATATTTAACAAATGTATCCGATGCCATCTTTATATTTCTTAGACAGAGAAACTGGAAGACTGCTTGTGCAATAAATAAGTCAACCTCTGACTTCAGCCCTTTGGTTGTGTGCAGCTCTATGAGCATGTTAGCATATGCAGCCCCATTACTAGAATGCAAAAAGTGTTTGTGGGCTACTGTGTAGTTCTTTTCTCTCCAATAAACCTCTGCAATTCTCTGAAAATAAAAGTTAAATTGTAAATATGGTTAACTAACATTAGTGCTGCTTAACAAGATTTTAATCATAAATGCATGAATAAAGCTCATAAAGTTACTCACCTGGTGTAGGAATGGGTGTCCTTTTTTATTGCTATCCATTGACCATTTCACAGCATTTGTGAGAAAGGTTTCTCTCTCAGGTATACTAGAATTCATTAAACCAAATAGCATCCCTAATTTTTCAATCCATTCTGTACAAGGTTTGGTCTCCGATTTTGTCAAAACGTCTATGAGTAGATTGGCTAAATCTGCACCACTGCCTTGTTGGTCATGCTGTAGCAACAAAGTGGCACCTTTGTTTAGCAAAACTAATAATTCTGCATACTTCTTTTGACTAAGATACCTGTAATTATTAATGTTTTTTTTTAGTCTTTGCTTTTACGTGTTCTTAGCATTGAATTTGGAATAACAAACATGCCTGAAGTACAACGTCCTGTACATTTGGTGTCCTTCATAGTATTGCCCAGTGTTAATTGAGGCTTCTAATTTTTCTAATACCCTTCCTACACCTCTTTCACTTCGGCCAGCCATCATTTATTTTCCAGAAATATTATTTTCTTTGATTTCTTCCACATTACATCAATTCAATTTTACGCCATGACAAATGAACGAAAGAAAGACTTACTTGATTGAATGAATGAAGTGAACAGACAGATGGAACATTTAGACAGAATTTATTTCAACTTTCGGACTTTTTGGTCATTGACGTTGGTAGAATACCCGAACATACAAGTAGCTTTTTGTTAGCCTCTAGAATGAGCTCCCGTACCAAGTCGGAAAATGCATATATTATCTATGTAATGGTGTTCCTTTTACTCGTTTAGGTACGATACTTTTTAAATCATTGAAATCGTTCCATTGGTTGCGAAGATATTACACATTTTGTACCAGTCAACCGCGGGGCGGCTGAATAGCTCATGTGACGTCACGAAATCTTTTCCGCCCGCGGGCGCGCTCTCCGCAATTCATTTATTAGAGTTCACTCGATCTGCGCGGGTCGTGTTGTGGTTTTTACGTGAATATGCCGAACTATAAGTACTGTATAGTACCGAAGTGTACTAATACTTCAGTTAGTACACCTAAAAAACTATTTTTCAATGTGCCAAAGGTCCCGAAAGTGCGCAAAAAATGGTGCACTATCATGAAGAGGGATGACAAAATTCCGCTTTCGTGCCAAACTTCAAGATTTTGTTGCGAGGATCATTTTGATGTAAGTAGGTAGGTACCTCCATAATATACCAACTATGATAATAGTTGGTATATTATGGAGGTACCTACTTACATCAAAATGATCCTCAATCATTACTCGTGTGGTAAACAGGTGCGTAGGTAGCTTAGTAAAGCTTGTTTACGAATGTTAAAGAAAAATACAGGGTCGTACCTACTAGGTATATTTCAATGAGTAAGTAAATGATAAAAAATGTAAGTAGTGAAGTTTCTAATAACCCTTCCTCGGTAGTCGGGTTAAAACCAGGGTCGTACTCAGGTCTAACTACAATAAAATGTGCCGTTCCCGGTAATATTCCCCAATGCGGGAATATCCCACAAGTTTCCCGGGATATCGGGGATCATTTTGGGATTATAGTTATAGATTCTATCTCATCATCATCATCATCAGCCTGTAGAAGTCCACTGCTGGACATAGGCCTCCCCCACACGTTTCCAGGAAGAACGATTCTGAGCCCTTTCCATCCATCGACTTCCCGCGGTTCTAACAATGTCGTCAGTCCATCGGGTAGGAGGACGTCCTACGCTTCGTCTTCCGGTTCGTGGTCGCCATTCGAGAACTTTTATTCCCCAACGGTTGTCGGTTCTACGAGCTTTATGGCCTGCCCACTGCCACTTTAACTTGCTGATTCTGAGAGCTGTCGGTGACCTTGGTTCTTCTACGGATTTCCTCATTTCTGATTCTACCTCGCAGTGAAACTCCCAGCATCGCTCTCTCCATAGCTCGTTGTGCGACTTTAAGCTTGTGTATGATTATAGACTGATTATAGACACACACTGATTATAGACTTTCGTCTTGAGGCTTTGCGGTAACTGTGACGAGAAGATGTGCCGTAATTTCCCGAACGCTGCCCATCCGAGTTGGATTCGTCGGCTGACCTCCAACATATACCGGTACGGGTGCGACATGAGCATTTGACATAAGTTTCGTCTTACTCATGTTCATTTTAAGACCCACCTGTTGGGAGACAATATTGAGGTCTCTAAGCCTTGTTTCTAGGTCTTCCAGCGATTCCGCCATTATGACTATATCGTCGGCAAATCGAAGGTGACTTAAGTGTTCGCCATTGATATTGATGCCATACCTATTCCAGGACACGAGCTTGAAATATCCTCCAGTGCAGACGTGAACAGTTTCGGAGAAATTACATCTCCCTGTCTCACTCCTTTTTGCAACTGGATAGGATTTGTACTCTGGTCCTGGAGTCGGATAGTCATGGTGGCATTACTATATAGGCCTTTCAACACTTCGATGTACCGATAGTCAATTTGACACCGCTGGAGTGACCGTAACACTGCCCAGGTTTCGACTGAATCGAAGGCTTTTTCATAGTCCACAAACGCTAAACAAAGTGGCTGGTTATACTCTTCGGTCTTCTGTATAACCTGCCGGAGCGTATGAATGTGGTCTATGGTACTGAAGCCTTTTCGGGACCCGGCTTGTTCGGGAGGCTGGAAGTCGTCTAGCCTACGAGCGAGACGATTAGTAACTACTCTCCTTCAAAAGGGTGTTATCACCTTTCTTAAAGAACAGTACCACCACACTCCTGCTCCATGCCTCTGGCGTCGTACCCTCGAGGATGAGGATATCTATCTATACATGTAATAAAACTGTAGCCAAAGTGAATGAAAAAGAAGTACGTAAATCTAAGCGCGAACGAAGTTGCGAGCAAAAGTGATATATAATAAAAAAGAAAAAATATATACCTGAATTTATTATATTTTTAGGTGAAGGCTGATAATAATAATAATAATGCTGAACAATCCACACAGCATCATCTAGCCCCAAGCTAAGCAGAGCTTGTGTTATGGGTACTAGATGACTGATATACTTAATACAATACATTACATGCATACATATTTTTTATTATACATAGAAAACACCCAGAACAGCCGGAATAAATATTAGCAGATCGTACAAACATTTATCCCAAGGCGGGAATCGAACCCGCAACCTCCGCGTCGCAGGCGGACATTCGCCAGCCGCGCCACATCGGTCGTCATATGGAGAACTACGTCAAGTATAGGCTTGTGGGAGGAATGCTTAGATTGAAGAAGGAAGTATTGCATTCCTGTATTGTATTCCTGACCTTGATTATTTATTGTATAATTTTTAAATAAATCTGGGTATAACCTACGACAAAATATAATTTAAATTCTTAGGGCTTATTTTAAACTTAACATACCTAACGCTTTCGTTTATTCATAGCTCTAAATTACGTGTCCAAAGAACTTAGGTAGGTACATTCCTGTCAAATTAAGTATTTAAGTCTAATTTTATTTATTTTATACCTACATAATATTTTTATTTAAACCTTTAAGTTTCTACATACTTATCTACATACCAATGTTGAAAATAACAGCGTAGGTAGTTACAACAACAAACACAACTTCCCTGGCTGACTAACCTAAAACTTTTAGGTATTTTATAGGCTAGTCCAAGTATGTGTACCTACCTACATATTATCCTGTTATTCTGATTAGGTTGATAATGAGATTTGTTTACCTCTGAAGTTTCCAACCATGAATTTCAGCGCTTGTGTAATTTAAATGATTACTAAGATAATCAAATACCATGAAGGTATCAACTTTAGGTAGATTATCGGATTGCGCTTGCTCAAAACCGATATCTACCTTATTTCTAATACTCATTTGTTATATTAAAATAACAACCTTCTAATAAAAACCTAATCAAATCACTTGGTGACGTTACGCTCCGTGTCGGACGAGTATCGCGAACAGAAACGCGGGGCGCGCAGTGGTTTGGCGGCTAGCGCTGGGCCATTGTGACGTCATCGCTTCCGTTCGCGCGGTCAGTGAATCTCGTTCGGTATTTTGCCCATAACTTAGTCAGTTTTGGCCGTAGAAAAAAAAATTTTGCATTTTATGTTTTAGTTTCTCAAGGCCTATAAAACTGCATTCATAGAAAAAACTGTGACGGGTCCCCATTACCGCCTATGAAATATGAAACTCCTTTGGTTTTCCGCAAACTGTACAAAAAAAAAAAAAAAAAAATGGCGGCTGAGGACATATGTTCACTAAATTGATTACCACGCAAAAACTATGGCACCAATTAGAAAACTGTTTGTATTACAAGAATTTAGATGAAATTTCCAACAAGACTCTTTTTATTTCAACAGGCAAATCTAACTGGAATTGATGACGTTATGTGTGGAAAAATGGCGATGGTAAAAAAACAGAGAGAGTTCAGAAAATTTTATGTTTTAGTTATTTACACACGCTTTATAAAGAAATAATAAATGCTATTATGTTTCTCAATAATGCTTTGATAATGTTATCATGTAGTTTTATTTACTCCCCATACAAAAATAATAAATTATTGAATCACGAATGTTCTGGTAAGGTCAATGACTTTTTCGGTTGCAAAATTATGTAATTTATAAAATAACACGATAGCTGTTACACTGTAGTTCTTACGTTATAAGTATGAAAATGTATCATAGTATATATTTCAATACACCATACCTTCCAGTCCTGACGAATATTGTAAAAAACAGCAAACACAAGACATCACACAAAAAAGCCCTTGGCAACGGCATGCCCACTTCAAATGCTCATAACACTTAAATTTTATCACTCCACTTTAAGATAACGATCACTAGGCGTTGTTTACATATCCAATAACAAATTACAACACTTTATTACTACTCTTTGCACATAAAATAAACAAATAAATCGTAACGCGAACTTTGTTTACATTTCATACAGAGTACAAAGCGACACTGACGTCACTCACTACTTTACCACAGAAATAAAAATAATTTTTCTACTGTACCCGTAAAGTATAGCCTATCAATCGACAGGTAATTTCATTTCTGAACTATCCTTACCCGCACTTGCAACGTATTCTGGCTATCAACACCACAAACTTGAAAAAATAAATGCAACTCGCGCGAGGACGCATATGGCCGCCCGCGAATTGACAGTATGTCGCAGTATGTCGTATTACGGACGCATACGCCCGTACCGTATTTTAGAGGTTAGTAAACTTCATAGGTACATAGTATTTTTGAAATATTTTCGCTATTTTGGCTATTTTATGACTCATAAAGTACCTACTTCTATAGTATGAACTAGCTGACCCGTGCCCACTTCGTTGGGCGGTAAACATTTTTACTTACTGATGATCTTAACTGAAGTAGTACTCGATGTCTACAACAGATGGCGTTAATACGGCATAAAATAGCGGCCGTTCATAGTTTCGCCCGCGTGGCAGTTTTTTTCCCGTTCCCGTTATTTTTTCGGGATAAAAAGTAGCCTAAGTTACTCCTTGTTACATCAGCTATCTGCCAGTGAAAGTCCCGTCGAAATCGGTCCAGCCGTCCCAGAGATTACCCGGAACAAACAGACAGACAGACAGACAAAAATTAAAAAAAATGCTATTTTGGGATATGCATCGTATATACATTCCTATGCATGTAGTAAAAAGTGGTTATTTTTATATTACAAACAGACACTTCAATTTTATTTATTTGTATAGATATCACACTGCCAACAATTTGGCACAATGTAAGTATCAGCCTAAGGAATCACCAGCAGAAACCCACCTACCAAATTCAAATACGAAGCCCGGTTCCGAAAAGGATTTAATAGCACAGACCTCATCCACAGGCATCCACATTGACAGTAGACCGAAAAGTGCAATCAGCCACTTTGTTAAGCGTTTGTGGACAATGATTAGATTAAATGACTTCGATTTAGATGAAACCGGCAGTGTTGTGGTTGCTTCAGCGATGCCAAGGTTGCTCACAATAGTACAGGCAGAAACTTGCGATCATTGACCACCTGTCAGCAAATATGTCAAAGTCTGGGTAAGTGTGGACTAGAGCGTTGAGATGGCGCTGTGCTTGACAAACTGGGGATTGTTGTCGCGCGAGTGGTGGTACTTGGCCAGGGCGGAAACGGATGTGATTCTCCGGCACATTCAGTCTACTGACCTCAGCCAGTAGACGGAAAGTGACGGAAACCAGCCGGTCTAAGATGTGCAACGCGAGAATTATGTCGCGCTTGATATTTTAGAAATTGTAGATAAGAGACCCACAGGTAAGCGCCTTCATTTGACAGAACGAGATAGATGTTTGGCATTGGCATTGTTAGCACAGGAAGATAGGAGATATCTTTATTTTGCAGTAACGAGTAGGTAGACTAAATTTTGTCGCGTTGCACACGTATTATGCGACACATGATGATGAGTTGATCACACAGTCTTCGCGTTTCAATTTTCCCAAGGCGGGAATCGAACCCGCAATCTGCGTCGCAGGCGTACATTAGCCCGCCGCGCCACATCGGTCATCAAAATTTTTTTACCACATTGCCAAATTATAAGTTAAGTCGCCACACGAACCAGTCGTGTCGATGCGTATGCTGAATATGCTGATCCACGCAACAACTCTGGCCCGTAGGTACACATGACAGCAATAGCGAAACGCGCGCGACTTCGTCCCCGCCCTGTCGGGGTATTTTCATACAAGCTCCGCCGCCGCTTTCGTACAAGACCCGCTGTAGGTACTTGTTTCTCTGGAATTTCTTAGTCAACCGCTACGCACCAAAATGAATTTACCGTGAAGATTTCAAGTATCTACAGCCAGTACCTAGTCATAGGCTGCGTGTTCTTTATAATATAAGTATGTTAGTAAGTGAGGACAAAGATTCTTATAATTTTATGATGATAGCATGGGACTAGAGCATTATCAGAATCTGCAAATTCTCTAAAGGGCATGCGCAAGAATCTTTTGTCTATATTTATGGCTGACTAAACGATGGTCTCTTATTCACTATACATGCACGTCCCAATCCGATATAGTGATATTTAAAGCATTACGCGTAGGAACTTATTTATGTACGAACGTGAGTAAAGTAGATAAGAGCTACTGGTGCCGATGCGGATATTCTGCCTACACTACTCGTATGGTAAATCCATGTAAATAATTGATGTGCTGAGGATTTACGTAGGTGCAAAGAAACAACATTGTTCTGGGACGAATGGTCCAAAGCAAAGGTGGAATTTATTTTATTCATGGGCAAGTTCGGCTAGTACGTAACTACCTACCCACTTTAGGTAGGTACCTATCTATTCCAGACGCGTAAACGTAGGTAGATACCTGTGTTCTTTTTAGAATTTAACTTAAGGAGGTGGTATCCACCAACAAGAGGTTTTCTCCGTGTTATTTCTCTTTAATGAGTGAGTATAAATGTCCAAAAAAAATATATATTGCTTATTAAAGACTAAATTTTAGTAAAGTAAAGTAAAGTAAAGTTTATTTAGGCTTAATAATAGAGTACAGAGGTAGATACATTCCAATTTTTTACATAGTATGTTCAGCACTTAGAAATAGCCTACCTAGATAAGTACTGTTCCCCGCACTAGGTCTCTGTCGAGCCTGTATAGCGGGATCACAGCTACTCGCCTCGATCTCTATCTATCTAATTGTTTATATACAATGTAAAAGCGGTTGCGTATGTATACGTGTACCAAGTGTTAATGTGTTTTGTAGGTGTAATTCGTGTCCCAATTATAGTCATAATAAAATAAATCTAAATAGTTAAGTATGTACATAGTGTAAAAGAAAAATAATAAAATAAAAAGAAAAAATAAAGTAAAGAAACACTTCAACAGGATAAATCAATAGCTAAGTAATGTGTAAAAAGTAAGTAGGTAGGTACAAAGGTAAGAATATAATTTAATACGCGTTTAACATATTACTTTAATCAGATCTTCAGTTATGCTGTAGTCAAGTGTTCCAAGGTAGTTTTCTATTTTCCGTTTGCAAGCATAGCGAGTTTCATTTCCTATATGAAGATATTTATTAACCTTATTGTATACAAATGGTCCCAAGCAGTAGGAGAAGTTATGGGTATATTTAGTTCTACACTTAGGGGTTTTATACACAATATCGCATCTTCTTTTTTCAGTTCGATTAGAGTCAGTAGGATGTCTATGTTGATTTAAAATAAGGGTGCGAATAAATAATTGTCTAACTGTAAGAACATTAAAATCTTTAAATAATCTATGAGTTGGGTATATATACGGCTTGCCTAGCATTACCTTTATAATCGCTCTTTGAGCCCTCTCTATGTCTGTATGTTAATTTGAACAATTGAAATAATTCTAACTATATTATTACTATATGAAAAAAATATCCAAAGTGAAGCAATTTTTATTTTAAATTTGGTTATTTCTTCTAAACGGTATTGATTTTTAGTATTTTTTTTTCACACAAATATTTGTCAAAGTATTTATCACAAAGTGAACAATTGGCAGTTCGAACTAATAATTCATTAGGCTACAAATAATTATTTCTTGAATGCGATATGAAAGGAATGCGCGCGGGTCCCTGTGCGGGCGACGGGCGGCAGTGCAACTCAGTATGGACAGACTCCTCAAGGTCGTTGGCGAGTACCACCGCCTTAAAATTGATCATTGAACCGAGTTGAATTTTACATAACCTACTTTATTTATATGAAGTATTTGTATGAGCTAGGATCAAGTTTTTAGATTGCCATAAACACTATGTATGTTTGTATACATAGTAGGTAAGTAGTAAAATATATAAGTACCTACCTACCTACATTAAGTAATCTATACTAGGTACTTTAATATTATAAAGAACAAAGATCCGATTTTTTGTTTGTATGTTTGTTTGTAATGAGTTAACTCCAAAACTACTGGTGTTTATAGCTCGTTATCAGTGAGTAACATAGGCTGTACATATTTTATTTATAAAAGAAATGAGTATCCTTCAAAAAAACATTTTTGTAGGGTGAAAGTAACCCAAGGTAGGTATCAAACATTTACGTACAAAGTTTTATATTTGGCATGAACTGCGAAAAATTTTGATGATAGGTACATAGGTACGGTTGCCGTACTTCCTGTATATACGGGACTGACACCGTATTTTATCATCCCGTCCCGTATTATGTCCCGGATTTCGACAAAATACGTCAAGATGAAACACATAGAATAAAAACTTTGATTCAATCATTTAGATTTTTTAATTTAATTTATTTTATACTTTTGACACGGTTGAGATCAGAGGATATAATATGTTAGAAGATGCAGTTTGTCTCTCACTATGGTAATGGTTGCGGTTAAAGGTTGCGGGTTCGATTCCCGCCTCGGGATAAATGTTACTACGATCTGCAAATATTTATTCCGGGTGTTCTGGGTATTTTCTATGTATAATAAAAAATATCTACTTATGTACCTATGTAATGTATTAAGTATATCAGTCATCTAGTACCCATAACACAAGCTCTGCTTAGCTTGGGGCTAGATGATGCTGTGTGGATTGTCCAGCATTATTATTATTATTATTATTATTTCACCAGGCACCAAGAATGACCTGACAAGAATGTGAATGAAACTAATCTTGTTGTTGTTGATCTAGTAATGCTTGGTAATTATTCTGCTATTAGATGATAATACGTAATATTTAACAGTCTGTTAAAGAAGATAATGCTTTATTGTTTGTTCGTTTGATGCCGCATGATGGAACACAATACAACCATAATAGTCTGTTGTAATCCTTTGTTAATATTTAACAATCGTTTGATTAGTTACCTACATTTTAATATTATTATTATTTACCAAGTGATTTTGTAGAGGTGGATATTTTACCTTATGATAAACATATAAGACTTAGTACCTACCTTACTCTATATATTATTATGGGTACTGGCAGGGATGTGTTTGTAGTTCTACAGTAGTGCAGAATAAACTATGATGAATAAGAATACTCTGGCTAAATTTTAGTATCTATGTAGGTATGCCTACCTACTATTGAAAGAAGCGGTAAAGTTTGAGAAAACAATAACTTCAGTTTTGTAGTACAGGGATAGAACTGTAGTTTTTGTTATTATGAAGTTCAATCAAGGCAAAAAAGAACTTACACTAAAAGTTAGGAACCTTTGGCATACCAATTGTTCTTGGACAAATGGGTGTAGGTAGGACTGTGTACCTTTTGAAATATAAATGTTCATTTATTGGAACAAAAGGTTGTTAATTAGCGCCGATGCATGTCTGTTAGCGGTTTTCGATTGCGATCCATCGGAACTTTCAATTTCCTTTATGTGGGTGGGCTGCCAGGGAAAATAGGTATTTCCTTACGTATGTAGGTACAGTCACCTGCACTCAGATAGCTGCACTTCAATCATCAAAATTACGATGTTACTTCTGTTAGTTACCAAAGAAATGTGATTTTGAACATTATGAAGTGCTACTTAAATTCAGGCGACTGTACGTGCCCACGCAGCTGTTTCTTCTGCGGCTGGGAAGTTTAGTAGTATATATGTATTCATAGAAATTTTGCCATTCTTCTGTCATACCATTGAATTTAGCAAGATTAAAAGCTGTCTACTCAAAGAAGCAGCTACACCACTAAAATGAAATAAGAATAAGCTCACATGTTGTCAACAACTACAGGATGCTCTGCTCTAGAAAACAATCCTCAACTCGTCACTAACTTGTATTCCTAAGTAGGTACAATATAATAATTTAAAGTTTAAAAAAGTGGGTCATAAGATAGCTCAAAAACACCAACACAAAAGAGCGGCATCAAAAACTTTTTTAATACAAAAAATACATAAAAAGCATCAATTCCTATGTTTTATGCGACGTGTAACTTTACAGACGTGAGGTCATGCTTGAATTGCAAAGTATCAAACGTAATATGACGTGCTGAGTTTTTTGTGGGTTCCTATTAAAAAAGTTAAAAAAGAGGTATTATTCACCTACCTATAAGCACTTACATGTAGGTAAAATATAGATAGATAGATTATAATATAGATAGATAGATAGATTTGTACACCATTAAAGTAGTTGAAAGTAAATAAAATTACAACTTAAAAACATTAAATAATAATTAAACTTATAATAATAATTAAATAATAATTCGCAGCTGGGTATTGTGTCAGTGTTTTGTATTATTTTTCTATTTGTTTGTTTTTGTCTGATGTGATCTCGAAAAAATATGGACTCATTGTTGTCTGAAATAAAACCCTTTTATTTTTATTTATTTATAATTATACCTATTTATCTATATTTTTATTATTATTCACTGTAAATGTAAATTAATTCGTATTAAAAGTTGATAAGAATAAAATCTTGTTCAAATGAGAACACCCAGTAGTTATTCAAGTCTCAACATTCTATAGCATTGTAGTTCTTTTGTCAGGCGGAACGTAAGTTTCTACGCTTGTAATTTTAGAGAGTTTTCCGGTTCTCCAAACCAGAGCACTGTTATTCAACCGTTGTTCCTAGAGGGTTAGCTTGCTGAAGTAGGCATCAGGTTTTTAAAATGTTGTATTTTTCCACGTACAGTCGAAAATAGAACATTTCTGGTTTTTGAATATTTTGCTTACACCAGCACGTTGCTTTTAACTTTAAAACATTATAATAATTAGACTTTCCCATACTTGAGAGTATTGGGTAGGAAGCTAATTAGGTTTCATAGTATTTTAATCTCGATTTTGGGTATCGCTATAATCTTAACTTTGGCATTAAAACAAAGCATTTACTTTCCCTAATTACGGAAGTTTTCTTGCAACCAAGCTTTAAAGCCGGCTTTTAATAAATTGCTGTCTCACCTAATCTCAGAGACTATAATATTTACCGGTCGGCAAGGCAATTTTAATTCCTATGGGTGTAAATTTTGATGAAACAAGAGCTAAATTAGTTTTTTGAAAAGACTGCGATTCTTAGTAATAAGTAATAACGGATGATACGAGATTGAGACTGGGCTTAATTCAGTTTTTACGTTCAGTTTTTGTTATGTGTTAATATATATTTCTTATTATGTTGAAATTTCTGACACATGCTAATATTTTTTTTTATTCGAGTCACCAACGCCTCATTTACTAAAATAAATAAATAAATTTATATGAACATTTTTACACAACATCATGGAACATAGCTGTGTAGTAAACTGCTCTGGCTCATAAAAATATAAATATATGAAAAACATTCTTTCATTTTATTTATCAGCTTTTTTTTTAACCTATACTTCTGTTTTTATAAGCCACTAACAGTGAAGTATGAGCGTAGCAGCCACTACGCGCGTAGCTACGCTGCTACGCCGCCGTAGTGCTTTGTTTAAGCTTTGACGCTATGCTAGAGAGATGGCTATAATTATGTTACGGTGACCGTCAAGATAGCTGGACCAGAAGAGACATCGATTTCAAAACATGTTAGAAGCATCATTTGTATGCTACATTGTGAAAGACTGGTGCCGGATGTAGGTTCATTAGAACATGTAGTTATATGTTTAGCAGTAACATTTTTAAACATAACTTTACGATTACGATGATGACAAAAACAATTTCATGTTTTCTTATGGCACATTTAAAGTTTATTGGTAGAACATGCTTTTTTATAGAGAACAATAATGTAAATGCCTGGAAGTAAACCATCATCTCAATTCTCCAATTGAGAAAAATACACCAACAAACAAGAAATAATAAGTATAGCAAAATAACTTACTCCACATATAAACACATCTTGAAACTTTTCAAGAGGTCTTGTCCATCACAGAGCTAGAGGCTTCGGCTACTAATTCATCTTTCTACGTTGGTAGACCAATTACTACACCACAAGCTGCATAGCTCGACATTCGAGCACTTGCTCTAACTGGCTGACACCATGATTTATCGAGCCACTTACCTACTTCTACAAGGCGACGTATCGAAGACGATAAAGTTATCTGAGAAATTGATGGAAAAATGTTCTTTTATCTAACCGAAGATATATCAAATTAATAAATGCGTTTGCACTACGTTCACAAAAAAATATGTAATGATAAAATACGTTTAAAGTTACGTAGTACGTTTAGTAGTTTAAATAACGTTGTAAGTTATTCTTTCTTACGCTCATGGGATTTATACGTATAGGTATACACTGTACATAAATACCAACTTTTTTATACTTTTTATTGACGGAACAAGCAGGTAGCCAACCTGATGTTAATTGGTAACTGTTACGTTTAACTAAGTAGGAACATACCTTACGATACACTACCATGCGCTGATATACAGGTGGGCATGAGCCTGTAATTTCTCCGACATCCTAGCACTAAACCGGATCACAGCAACGCTGTTTGTATAACAGCTATAAGAATCTTTTCCTGACCGACTGACAATGCACAGCCTAAACTGCTTTTAAAACCATCTAATTTTCAAAATTTATTTGTTTTGGTGCAAAGAGAAGTAGGAAAAAAAGAGCCAAATAGTTTCAAATTCAACACCTAATAAGATTTTTTGCGTTTGTTTGGATTTGTATTAAAATAACATCACGCGAATGAAGCTTCACCTATTCTTCTATTTCTAAACATTGCTAAAAATTAGGCCTATCAATGTCTTTCATTGGTAGGAGATGGCAGTAAATAAGTAACATTAGGCTGTATGTTATTTTTTGCAAACTAAGAGCATATGCTCACTAAGACAGTACATAATGTAATTTTTTAAAGAGCAATTAGATTTGCGAAGCCTTCGGTAGTGGATGACGTAATTTTTTGGTTGCAGAACGCTCAAATATCATTTTGGATTTCATTGATTTGCAAGTTTTGGGTGACGTATTATTTTGGGATATTTTTAAATCTTTGCAATCCTCTTTAGTACATATGGATGGATTATCTCAAAACTTCTAAAATTAATCTAAAAATCAAATTATCTTATTATCCATATCCTATACCACCGCGAAAAGTGTTACAACATTGAAAAACATCTAAAAGTGGTAGACAGTAAAAACCCGGATTAATGACTTTTCGCAAAATATTTATTTGTTTGTAATTTTAACACAGTCCCAGCGGGTAATGTCTACGAAGGGAGATATTACAAACCCGCAAATAGGGTTGTATAGTCTTGGAATAATAAAGACAAAAGATTCAAGACACTGACATAGATAGGCATTTGTTTTGCTACTTGAGCACACACACAACAATGATAGATAAATATACGATATAAAATAAATAAAACAATACAAGAGTGATGTACAAAAATTCGTTTAAAAAAAAACAAATCTAAACATATCTCTATAGTTGGTAGTACTTCACGACGGAAGGTAACAAATACTTGAAATTCAAAATAATTATCAAGATTCTCGATACCTTCATTTATACAGTATCTAAAAAAAATCATCATTATCATCATCAACAGCCTGTAGAAGTCCACTGCTGGACATATGCCTCCCCCACATGTTTCCAGGAAGAATGATCCTAATAATGTCGTATTCCATCGGGTCCATCGGGTAGGAGGACGTCATAAGCTTCGTCTTCTTCGTCTTTTCTTGAAAAAATTATATGAAAAAAATTACCTCGCTCCAGGCACAGTAAGTTTAACCAATTACCTATATAATCAAGATTATCTTAGGTTGTTTTAGGTGGGGTAGTCAGAAGTACATTAAATATGACCCGTTGACATTTAAGTTGGTTAGTTATTTCGCACATACCCTATCAGGTGCACATAAAATATCAGGTGCGAAATAACTAATCAACTTAGGTGATGTAAAATGTCAAGTGTATATAAGTAATGCAATGTGTTAAAATTTAAAAATATAACTCAGTTAACAACCAATGGTACATTTTGAGAATTTCGATGTTGCGAGGATCAAGGAGCAATGAGCTTTGTACGAAGTCCGGTTCCGGTTTCCGGTAAGGTCCACGTCTCTCGGAAATACGATTATACACTTGTCCGCGCGACATCGCGCCGGCGCGATAAAGTGCAAAGCTCCCGCCCGAACGGAGCTTAGATGTAAATTTAGCTCCTAGATTTACGAGCTTCCTACAACTTCAAGAAAACTTTACGATAAATAACGGATATCTCAACTATTCTTCTGGCAATTTGTTATCGCACATCTATAACTGTGGCTGAGATAACCTATAAAAGCGTATTCTTATGTTTTCTGACGTGCCTTTGACTACATCCATACCTTGGGATTACAGTTGTGAGCCACTATATTTTTTTCATCCTATGGCTTTTGATGATTTTTTTTAATACAACTTGCTGATGGAACAAGCAGATACTCACCTGAGGTTAAGTGGTTACCATCGCCTATAGCAAAGTATTACCTCGTCGGTTACGCTCGTTAGGAACGTGTCCTACGATGCACTGCTCAGCGTCCTGAGGCCTGACCTGTATACCTCATCAACCTGAGGTATGAGGCGTTAAGCCCCATGTCTGTAATTTCACCGTCATAATTTCATTAGCGGTACCTTTCAAACCGGAACACAGCAAGCTGCTTGGCGGCAGAAATAGGCATGGTGGTAGTACTTCCCCGGACGATCCCTCCTCAAACAGCTGGACTACTACTAAATCGAATCCTTCATTTATCGATATGAGTTTCACCGTAGCTACAATTGATTATTCTGTGGTTGCAGGAGTGTAAGCGATATATAAATAGCTTCGGATACACATCATCTGGCTTTATTTACCTAAGGACGTGCTTATTTATTTGCGCTCCAGCACCCCGGGTTGACCAAAATGATGTCGAGCTGTTCACACTTTCAAAACATACTTAATTATGCATTATAGAGCTATACACGATCGTAGATAGGTACCTCCTACGGTACGAGTATTAAATTAAACGCCTACGGTCGAGGCAACCTTTCTTTTTTAAACGAGCTTAATAAATAGAGAGATAAAAAATGACATTACGAAGTCTCAGTTAACAAAAAAACTGCTATGACTTTGCTTACTTAGCTAATGATAGCCCCATTAAATATTTATTTTATTCTGTTTTTTAGTATTTGTTGTTATAGCGGCAACAGTAATGATAGGATTAAATTTGTACTAATTTATGATGAAACTGGATGGTGAATGTAAAATGATATTAAAAAAATATAACATTTTTGTGAATGCTAGTTTCACATCGTGAAGCATACGTGATGCACATGGTGTTAAATTTTTTTATAGGAATAGTCTGTATTTTATTCGCAATCGTTCGCACACTATGCGTTTTGTACGTTTTGCGAATGGTCCTCATGTTGTTGAAGGGATCAAAGAGTCAAAACGTCAAAACAGAGTTTTATGAACGCCGTCACTTTAGGCACGGAAATAAACGAAACAAAATAAAACAAGAAACAAGTCTCACGACGGATGTAGCCCGGACGGAACTAGGGTAGGTATCGAGCTCCCATATTGTTGTGTATTTCCGTACAAATACCTCTGGATTGGGTGGGACGCTATTATTGGCTGACAGATATTGCACTTCTGAGCCGTGTTAGTACAAAGGTGCATTTGGTTGAATCAGATACTAGCTGTGCAACAAATTCGAAAATGCTTTTGTAGACTGTTGCTTTTGTTGGTAACTAGTTATATTACGTTAATTAAATCATAACAAACTATATCTATTTAATCTATTTAAACACAAATTGTAAGTGAGATTTTGATTAGTATTCACTGAAAAAGCTTTGTTGCCTGGTCTTGACGCTTGACAATACAAGTAGACCAGGCAACCAACAGGCAGGCGAAGAACTGACGCATATATTTATCTAGTTTGTAAGAATATTCAAAGATTCTAATCAATAAAGACCGTTTCCAAACGCAACACGGTACACGGTACATGAAACATTATTAAAATGTAATTTAACTGCTTGAATTGCAATTTGACTAGAATAAGAACGGGATTTTGTAATACACAAAAGTTATGGCGTAAACAAGACATTATTCAGATTACGTATTTCAATTATGGACCGGGACTTTTTATTAACCCGGCTTTTCTCATTTGAGTGAACACCCACGATGCGACGACAAAATCTTTCCGTTCAAAATAAAAATATAGGCTTAATGTTAACACTGAAAAATTTCCCTCGGGATTTCAATTGTTGCGATACATCCCCTTCGATGATGTCGCTCGTTTGCATAAACATGTATGTATATTATGTACTACATTATACTACTAATTTTTATATAAATTTTAACCGTTTAGGGGTTGAATTTCAGGAATTTCTATCAGGAATACACGATCAGTTGTTTAGGCTGTGCGTTTTTTCCGTTTCTATCAAAAATATTGATGAAAATCAAGATATTTTTTTTTATAAAGAACAGCTGTTATTTTAATATTAAAAGTGAGTGTTGGTGTAACTACACTTTACCTCAACACCACGGGACAGATTGAGATGCAGTGTGCAACCTCCTTAGTGAACGTGCTCTGTGAGATAATTTGTTAGGCAGGGGTAAACTTTTAATTACTAACTACACAGTACTTTAAAAAATAGTAGTACCTAGTGCTATTTCTTATGTTTTTGGGATTAGATAATTTACAACCGCATAAATTAAGGTGGAGTTTGTGCTTATTTACTTTCTTAATAAGAAAGGTAGGTACTTATCCTTTTCTTAATCCGGGCAAAAAAATACAACATGCCCCACTGACTGCTATTAATTTTTTTGTGGATTTAATAAGGAAATTGTTGAAATAGGTCAGTATATTAATAAGCTACAACATTTTTTTAAATTAGGACCATAAATATAATTTTCTTTTGTCGGGCTCTAAAAAAATTATGGTTATGCTTCGTGACAAGTTTATTTAATGAAACCAAGTATAATTGAATCTTTTTCGCAATTGGGTTGGCCAGTGGGCTTACCCCAATATCTTTAACAGGATATCATTCACGCCAATATCGGCGGCCTGTAACACCTACCGAACGTGCGCAAAGTTTTCAAGACAAAGGTAACGATCCATTCTACAGATGCTTTAAAATATCTCCTTTGCAATTGTGTACCTACTTCAGACAACTACAATGTAGATGCCTATATTTGCGTGGTGGAGTAAATTGAGCAAGATCATCCATAAAGATTGTGATCAGTCGTTGACTTGAAAGGTTATTTGAACGCTTTTCGCGTACGCCCTGTTCAAATTCGTACCATTCATATAGCATAAAACCGATGCTCCAAATTTATTGGAACCGGGCAAGAAATAATTTATAGCAAATAAAAATAAAAGTCATTCGTATAAGCTATTGAACTTTGGTGAATCTTGTAAGTAGGTAAGTGATAAAAGTTAATTTTGCATCAAATAAGAGTTTACAAGAGAAGACACACAATTAGCCACTGCTTAGCGTTAACTTAAACTTCATCTGGCACTGACAGCTTGATAGGAGGACTGATCATGTCGTAAAGTTTCTCTGTTTTTTAGTTATACCAAGTACTTACTATATAATATATACGTAGTATTATAAGTTCACATGTACAAATTTTCCTCACTGATTTAACACCTTTTATAAAACACTATGAGTTGAAGCACAAACTTAATTTACATTCGAGAGCATAAGTATATTTTTACAAGAACTTGACTTCGTTCGGAGAAAAGATCGTTATGCTGATCACTGTTATCTTAATATATATTCAGTGAACACAACATTAGCAATTTATGACCTGACACTAACTTAGGTCACACTGCCACCCACAATTGCGCTAAGTAAGATGTTTCGTTGTTATGCATGCTTGTAGCTATAATTTATGGCTTTATTATGTTATATTTTGTTATCATAAAGGGGTTGCAATAGCTGGTACTCTGGTACTGGAGTTTTTTGACTTCTAAGCCCGAAAATTGAAGGCACCTACATAAATAGCTACCCTTATATTTAGGCTTTATATCGAGATTTATCTGTTAGGACGATCAAATTTCAAAGTTAGTGTGTATCACTTGAAAAATAAATTTAACTATAAAATAACTGTGGTACCTACATATCTGTGAAGAATGATAACTTCAACAAGATTTATTATGTGTTAGAAATAACTATGTTTAGTAGGTAGGTACATATAGTTGCAGACGACTGTACATGTAGGTACTAACTTAGTGGTAAGTAGAGTAGCAACCTACTTCGAGTAATGAAAAATGTGTTTACATCTTGACCCGAGTACCTAATGTATTCTAATGACTATTTTATAACAAAAAATGCGGTACTCTAATTGAATCTTGACGATCGGTCGTAAACGTTTATTCCCTACCATCTGCTCTTTTTCATCCCTACGGGTTTAAAATTATCGATTTGAATAAATAACGATACAAACGTTATCAAAATATCGTAAAACACTGTAAGATGTTTTTCACGGAAAGCGCTGAGTTACTTACTTACCTACGCACTACTTTGCTAGGTAGAATGAAAGCTCGCTAAAGATTTTATGACTGTGTTTACAAATAATAATAAATAAAGCAGAGTTAGCACATGCGCTTTTCTAGAGAAGCGCATGTGCTTCTAGAAGCATCACATTTGAAGTTTCTTGTGTGGCCTAGGTTAGAGAAGTTCCCCAAAACTCACCCAAGCGAGAGACGTATCCATAAGGAAATTAGTAATTGTAGTTGTAGTTAGCTATTATATTCGCTACAATGCTATAATCAAAAGATTTTTGATTATTCGATTAATATTATGATAAAAAAACCACAAGGATCACTTTGAACGACTAATCTAGACACAATTATTCGACACCACGCTTAAAGGAACGGGCCAGCCTTTTTAGTAAGTAAGTAAATTTATTGAAAAACAGGTTATTTTTCATGGACATATTTTTTCTACTGTCAGTAATTCTACGAAGTTTTCATCTCTCGTCATTTCCACATTGCTCAAATTATGCTAAACCAAGCTGGTTTTACTAGTGCCATTCTTTAAGTCGACACCAGCGGTGAGTATAGCGCGGCTTAATGCTGACAAATGGCGTAGGTAAATCAAGCTAACATTTTTCACGTTTAATTTAGCAATTATATTGTTATAGCAAAGTTGAACAAACCTAGCTTTTATAGCTTTGTATCACCTGCTTTTTAGTTTTTAAGTAAGTAATCAAACATACACAGTTTCACGAGTAAAACATATCTTGTATAGGTGAAACATATACAATAGTAAATGAAGTGTCCTGTTATGACCTGCAAGGCAATGCTTTGTTATAAAGTATGGCAACCATTAACATCAGGTGGGGCCATCTGCTTGATCCATTAATAATCATATAGATTGTCAAAATTTTAACATTGTCATGAACGACTAGGTTCATACATTATTTTAGTAAAATAATTAGTTTATGTTATGAGCTGACTGACTATCGAGGGTGTTAGTTGTGGCGATTTTCTCGAAATCGGTAGGTGTATATCTCTACAAATGTACTGTCAATAAATGATACACTATTATATACTTGTATACTGATAAACCATAATATACAAGTCGATTTTACATATAAAATACATCATACCTACGGACGGGCGCACCTACGTCGGTATGATTTAACTGACCTATAATTTACTCCCTGTACGTACCTACGTTCTTGCGATGCGATACACATAAATAAGTGTCTACGTAGACCCAAGTTTTTGCAATACTACTAAAGGTCGCAAAATTTTCACATTATTATTTAGTGGATTACGTTCTGTCACCTAAATCGTCCACCACAAATTCACGTAATAAGCATAATAGTACCCGTTACTATTGAATATTGAATTCAGTGCCAACTAATATGATTTAACTGAAACTCAAATCGATGTTATAGCGACTAACCACACAACCTAGCAAAGCCTATAACCGTTTAGTTCGTGACCGAAAGGGTACGGAATGACCCATAACGGTAGGCGGGAAAAAGAGAGCCAGCAAAATTTTCTTCAGGTCGTTATAGAACCCTCACAATCATTTGCAATTCATAGTACTTACGTAAGAGAGGTCAGTGTGAGCTTTATGTACCCGCAGTCCCGTTTGCACGCTCAAAAAGTATGTGAGACTTCGAAACAATAACTCCAAAAAGAAGAAAAAGACCGCATCGTTCTACTGGCCAGTAACTTTTTTGTTAAACCTGTGCACAAACAATAGGTGTCGCACGAGTGCTAGGTCAGAACTTGCACTAGACTCTTTGGAAAAGCAATTATGTAACACGAATGAACTTGTGACTGACTTGGGAAGTGGCCAATTTATCGCCAGTCAATTAGAAACAATTATTTCGCTGCAGTTTTGAATTTTGAGTGTATATTCCAGTATAATTTCTTCAAGATTTTTAGTAAATAAAACAATAAACATATCAAAAATAAATTCCGAGTCAATGTTCTATAATGGTTACCTACCCAGAAACATCAAATACCTAAAAAAAAATGTAAATAGTTTCACGATTTTAATCCCCAGGCACAGTCGATATCCCCTCAGATCTCTTAATACCAAGTACCTACTCAGATTCTTTGAGGATGTCTAATGGGGGTAGTCGAAGGTACGTCCAAAGACTTGGTACCCATACATTTTGCAGTAGCTGGTATTCAATGCGTGACAGGTTGTAAGCCCATCGCCGCTGCTAAAATGCTAATACATTTTTCGATACAAAAATCCATTCGGGCACAACCGGATTCGAACCCATGGCCTTAGGATCAGAAGACGGGGTCCCTCCCACTAGACCACCCACCAGTGCCAATTAAATCAGTAACACTTTTTATGCCCGAAAAATATTCCAAACGAAAAAATTTGGTCAGTTTAAACAATTTATTTAGAAATCATTTCGAACTAAAGGCAGGCATTAAATAAAATGTGAACTGAACACTGGTGCACGCTCGCCTAAGCACAAGGAGAATGCGCCTTGCCTGTAGACTGCAATGCTCAAATTGTCATAAAATTGGTTTCGCAATGTAAGATAAAGTTTAGAATCGCGACAGTATTTTTCATGACTTGATATAGCAGTTTCCAGGTTTCTCAAAATACAAACACGTGTTTTTATTGTACAATATTCATAATATTTTGAAGGCCCCAGATTATTGAAATATTTTTAAAGATTCAAATCTTTTCGCATAGTTTCTGGTTCTAAAGTAACTTAAATATGCATGTTTTGTTTTAAGTAACATAAAAATCGGCCCACTACTGCATACAGTGTGTCGAGTTGCAAGCAAACAGCCAAACTAAAATATTAAATCTGATGGAGTTTGTAATCCTACGAACGCTGGTACAGCTTGTAAGTAAAAATGATTTTGAATTTTATGTAACTAATTACATTTCTTTGTGTACACGAGAATGGTGCATTTCTTGGAAGACAGCTTGCGCTGAAGAAAGAAAAGTTAATTAAAGTTGATAATAAATTTTATATGCTTGAATCTCGACTTTATTGCTTTTTTTACGGGCACGCTCGATGGAACAAGTTGTAAAGTAAGCCTTTGGGGTGTAGGCGAGGCGTTAGTCCGGTGGCGTCCAGTGGCGAAGAACTGTCCGGATTAAACTTTGTAGGTCGTGACCTCAACCTCAAAAAATGTAGTGGATTAAACTGAAGTGAAACTCCGTTCGCAAAATACAGAATTAACGAATAATAAAAGGCGCATATTTCACACATTTGACATAGATTAAGTCTCTAATACAAGAAGCTGCTGCAATAACATTTTGTATTCATATTTCTTTGACTGGCCTCACAGCTCAATTGGTCAACTCACCTCAACGAGGACAAACATTTGTGTCATGAATTACTAAAATGATAAAACTGTATTGTATAAAAGTACCATGTGTTACAATTGCAACCAAGCTGAATACGCATTGCTATATAGACTTATAGACATGTGCGTTGGACGAACGCCAAACCCCGGCCGTTAGCAATACAAATACGCGTTACGCGCGGTTGAACTATTCAATTACTTTCAAGCTTTATTCAAGTTCATAACTTGCCATCATTTTCTAGTATCCCTGATCTGAGATAAGTATGAAGAGTTAACTAGCGTATCAAAATGCTAAATCGGAAATACTTATACACAGTTAAGTACAAACATAAAAATTCAACACAGCACAATATATTTCACAGAAAGAGATTTCAAGCCAATAAAAGCTTGTAGATACTGTACTAATAGAGATACTTATACTGATACTCATAGAGATTTAAAAATCGAATGATCAGATGTTATTTTGTTATTTACTATCGTATTGATGGATGAACGTAGCGCCGAAACCAACAGCTAACGTGCTCTAAACACGGAACGGTAAGAATCATTACATGATTACATTTTTTTGCACAACGCTATAATACGAGTACAAGCGAACAAAGCAATCTAAAAAACCCTTGTCTTGACTGACTGTCGACGTCATACACAAAAAAATAAGTCAACGCACTCTCTGAAACCAGTGGTCTGAAGAAACAAAGAAACTTGAAATTTTCAGTATAATTTTTTAGTAGCTTGACATTTTTAGGGTATACCAAGAAAATAATAACAGCATATTGTGCATAGCAAAATCCATATAATTTATTTCACATACTTTTTTGTTTATATATTTAATCTTGCTGATGGAATAAGCATTGCGTCGCAAGTCACGTTTGGAATGTGCCCTACCATAAACGTCCATCGACCTGAAGCATACAGGTATTAAGCCTCGTATGTGCCTGTAATTTCCCCGGTACCACACCATTCACAAGAAAATACATCAACCCTACTTGACACAATCTGTCCTCCGCATCTCAAAAATACCCCAGGTAAGTTTGACGCTCTCTTGATCAATAAAGTTGCAGCTTAGATATTCCCCCTACTCATGATATTGAATCGTGCACTGGTTAAACAAATTAACCAAGTAAATAACATTTATTGTTTTTTACTTTCCTTATTAGAAACTCTGCCTTCAACATGGGTTGTGACTAGAATCATTAATAATAAATTTTCAAAACCAGCGTCATTTGAACTGTAGGTCACGTCTCCTACACCACATAATAAATAATTGTACTTGTACTCCCACAACACTAACAGCGATACAGGTAGCGCAGTGGTTTTGTCAACCAATGCGGTATATTTAAAACATCCGAAGAAAGATCTTGAAAACTTATATCCACCCAATTTAAACCCTGCATCACGTCACTTGTCCTGCGCCCCTGTGAGGTCACCGTATGTGGTCAATAAACAACGCGTAGTTGTATCGCATTACCGTAGTTTAATAATCACCTGCAAATATTTTAAGAGAAAAACTACTGTAGATGTGCAAGTTCATGGTCTAACAGATTTTTAGCGGTTATTACAACATGTCTGACACATCTGACAATTGCACTATTACCGCACAGAGCACGTCTACATATGAAGTGTCTTACGTTGCTTTATTTAATATCATCATATGGAAGCTAGAGGTGTGTACGCTTAGATTACTTCTTTATATATACATGCTTCTGCTGTTTTATTTTTCGTAGCGCATTCATAGCTACGACAGACTGTAGCAAGTTTAAGTAAGCCAGACATTTTCCAATAATTCATCTTTATTAGACATTCTGCACATTATTTTTTTCTGAGACGCTCATAGCTTGCGCATAAACTAGAAGTCGTATAGCAAAGTTTTCATAGAATAGGGTAAAAAATGTTCATGTTCAGTGATCCGGCTGAGTCATTCACGTAATCTGAAGATATGTGAGCTGCCTATCGGTTATCTGCCACCTTGAGCCCCACTCTCGTCTCAAGACGGATTTGAATAGCGCTATCTATAGTTTGCTATATTCTATAGCATAAATATATTGCTTACCACTTGAACGAGCGTCGTAAAAGTTAGGACGCTGTATTTTAAAATAAAACTACGAGTAAAGAGGATTATGTTTCTTTTTATTTACTCACTAGTATCCGCCTGCGGCTCCTAGTTTGCATGTTACCTAACTACTTAGATAGAAAAAAGCTTATATATTGATCATCAGCTTAAATGAGTCCACTGTTGGACATAGGCCTCTCGCCTATTTGCAGGGGGTAGCTATACCTACTCGCCTCGCTTGGCAGGTGTATTGGTGACCGCAGTGTCGGTGTTTATTACTTAGGAGCTGCTACTGCCCACCTCCTTGTGCGTTCTCTTAGTAGTCTTTTACAACATTCATGGAAGGTAATGATAATCGTATTCTAAGCCGGGAGCACCTCGACTATACATTATTTCATTTAACCTTCCATTTAACTAGTTTCAGTATGAAGCTCACAGTATGCAAGTAATTTCGTCCTCACGGAGGATATGTAAAAACAGATCATATACATGATGAAAAAAAACCCTAATTGGGAACGTTTTGAATTAGGTAAGCTTACAGATTTTTTTTTATTTTACTTCAACTGGTCATATCGTTTCATGACTATCTTTCTTTAGAATTTTCAAAACTATTCCGCGTATTTGCCACGTATTGAGTTCACTAACTTATTTAATAACTTGGATCTGCTATAAGCTTCCGGTTCTCCGTACTCGTCAAAATGAATATTTTCTTTTCGTCATCTTATGAGTATGCGTTCTTTTGATGCTTATATCCATTCATATCCAAATGAATACATTTTGATATCATATCCACACAACATCTTCATTTCAACTTAATCTTTTGCTTAAACTTCATCTGAGATATCATTTTAAAAAGAAAATATTGTATGTTTAACGTGACTGTAGAAAAACATATTATGTTTAGCGTGTTTTAAAAAAATATATATTTTATAAATTGTCTAGAAAGAGTCTGAGAAGCAGATTACCATCAAGCAGTCTTTCACAAGAAACAGCTAAGATGGAGACAATAATTTATTTACAAACTAGTTAGCTATGCAAAGAGTACGCCTGACGTGCTACGCTAACGTATACAGCTGCTACGGATGCAAAATATGCGATACGAATTATTGAACCACAAACATACACCTTCTAAATAATTTTTACATTTTTTTACATATTTTAGCGGACATCATCTGTAAATAATACTATGTAGGCTATGCAGTAATTTTCCCTGTCTCTATTTACTGTCACTTGCTTGCATTTACATTACATTTTACTTATATTTACACTACACTGACTCAAAAGGCTTTTTTTTTTAGTCTTCTCAGTAGGTCCACGCTATCGACTATTTTGTACTTCACTATTGCTCAGTTTTTTTAAACAGGAAATGAATAAACAACAGAGTATTAGTGATAAGATGTCTCGCGTAGCATCGTGCTACGCCCGAGTGCTAACAAAAAATAGGTATTGAACCGTAATTTTTTTACTTCACTTTTAAATCTATACCAATTGTAAGAATCTTTGTCGTGACTGACTGACTGACTGACTGACA
Source organism: Electrophaes corylata (assembly GCA_947095575.1). Lineage (NCBI taxonomy): Eukaryota > Metazoa > Arthropoda > Insecta > Lepidoptera > Geometridae > Electrophaes > Electrophaes corylata. The sequence goes on along the minus strand of OX352711.1, from coordinate 5,642,363 downwards.
GACAATGTAAAGCCAAAACCCTGCTCTGGTCGTAGAGACTTGAAATGTTCGGAGTATCTTGGTGCATAAATATAAAAAGGAAATCTTGATATTGAACTCCTAAAGAAGTGTAGCGGTGGTTGAAGTTTGTATGAGAACATGCCGCACGCGGACGAAATCGCGTGCTTTTACATTTGTCTTTAAATAAAACACGTTCTATCAGTAAAATGGTGGTCTAAAGAATTAATTTTCGATTAAATTTTCAAAAAAATAGCTTACCTAGGGCTGAATAATATTCTGGTAACGAGAAATGTTCATTATGTAATGTTAATTTAAAGCCTTATTGATTAGCCACAATTACAATGTTCAATGATTTCTGATAAAAAAATTATGCGCAAACTCTCAAACGGCGATGGGAAACTGCGAGAGAAAACCCACTGGTTTAGTTACACGTAGCTGCGCACGTATTGGACATGTTTTTCCTGTGGATTATGCCAACTAAGCTCAGAGGATGGTATAGTTACTGGGCAAGCCTACTTCATCTAAAATCATGTCACAGACACTACTACGTTCCGTAAATAGGGTAGTATGAGTGAAAAGTTTCTCCTAGTATAAATAAATCATATACGATAGTTTTTAAGGTCTTATTTTACAAATAACGGTGACATATCTGCGTGGAATTTACCCATGATAAGTACACAAAACCGATTTTGAAGAAACTGAGCTATGTTGTCAGGACTTTTAATTATGTAATTGACCGAGCGAGCAAAACGCCTCTGTTCCAAGTCTGGCAAAATTTGCTTTCCTTTGTCAGTTTATTGTTGCTCCCCTCTACAGCTAGCCTTCAGAGTTGCTCTACAGGCCCTACCGTTGTATTTTACAACAGGTCTAGGTGAAACTTAGTATGAAGGTTTAGAATTTTTTGTCGTTGAGTATTTATGAAAAAAAGGGCAAAAAAAATGAGCTAAAAGGAAACTATTGAATATCACTAACCTATGAGATCCAATTTACATGGTTTTTCTTATTTCTCATAAAAAACTAGGGATGACAGAATAGGTTTTGCAAAATGCAGTAAATAACTCACTTTTAGATTTCTAGCAGTGGAGGTTGGGCTCAATTCTCTCGAATTCTACTGTTTTGCAGAACTACTAGAAAAAAAAGAGAAATAGCCTCACGACTTCCTCAGGCGCAGTAAATATATCCTCAGATCTCTTAGGACCTACGAAGTAGCACCAACACTAGAACTACTAATATGAAGTATAATAACTTTATGTCCTTAAACATATTCTTGGTACAAGTTGTAGTTATCTGAAATAACGTGTTTCAGGTTTACGTTCAATAAAGTGTATTTATAGTTGTTGAGAAATGCCTGCCAGCGTACTCATTTGAGACCCTTTTGGGAGCGACCCTTTTAAATATTTTTTATAGTACAAGTTCAATATTACGGATCGCCGGTCACGTTGCGTCGCAATACGTAACATACAAAATATCATGACTATGACATGAATATGATATAATATATGACAGCCGTCACAGCTCAATTCGTAGTAGTCATGCTTTCTGCGCTGTAGGTGGTGGTGGTGGTGGGTAGGTTTAGTGGGTTCGATCCCCGCCGAGAACAAACATTTGTGTCATGAACATAGATGTTTGTTCTCTGTCAGGGTGTAATATTTACAAAAAAAGTATCTATGTATTCTATCAATAATCTGGTTCCCATAGTACAAGCTATGCTTAGTTTGGTGCTAGATGATGTGGTGTAAAAATATCCACAAATATTTATTTATTTTAAATTTTAAGAGAGTACCATAATTCCATGAAGCATACCTGCAACTGATACTGATACTAGACTATATTATTTCTTTGCAGTTTTTTATTAGGCTCCTATAAGTACTTAAATAATTGTGTATCATTTCCAGCTTTACGTTTACTCAGTACCTTCTTTCCATGCGTACTAAATCTACCCGAGACCAGTTCATCGTCATCATCGGAATGTTCACAGCTGGTATCTGCTCTACAAATTTCCAGGAAGAACGATTTAAGCCTTCTCTATCTACCAACTTTTGACAGAATATACAGAATGACGTTGGTTTATCGCGTGGGTGGGCGTCCTACGCTTCATTTTTTGGATCAAACTCAACCAGGTTTATCGTACCATTTCAGGTCACGTAAACTGTCTGAAAATTCCCATTTTTTTATTTCTTTTGCAGTGGTAATGAACGATCAACAACACAGTGAATAAGTTTAATTAGAGGAACGTTCAAAGTGCAAGCGGCTGGCGGATGGCGGATGCAGACGGGAGAGTACGCACGACGGAGGCTGCGCGTGGGCGGGCGAGGGGTGGTGCGCGGGGGTGTGCGGGACGCGGTACAGTGCACCTGGGCGGCGGCCGGCCCGGCGCCCAGCAGCCACGTGCCCGGGCCGTACTCAGTCGCTCGCGAGCCGCCGCCGCGTCCGCGTGCCGCCCGGCCGCGCTCTCAGCGACAGGTGGCGCCGAACGCCCGCCGTCGCCGCCTGCGCGATCCGCTCTTGCCCGCGCCGTTTCCGCGAGATTCGAGCTCCCAGCTCCACACGATAAATTTTATACGGCCGGCTTTAACGTGAAACTTTAATATTACATTTCTTCAGTAAATCACTGTGCTATGCTAATCTGTTGCCTGAACCGAAAATGAGTATTGCTTGTTGACTAACGGGCTGAATGTTATTGGAAGTTCTGGGAAACATCTACTACAGCTTTTGAATTCACCGATTGTTGCTGGAACACTGTGAGTATGGGAACGTTAATTGCTGCGTTTTTATGTTTTAAGGATTCATATTTTACGCATGTTTTATTTAAGCACCGTCTATATGTCTATGATTTGGATGTTTTTTTTTCAGGACTATAGGTACTATGTATTTAGGTTTATTTAGTTGTATTGTTCATATGTCACTTTTGTAAAATTTACATTTTTGGTAGGTACTTGTGAAAAAATCCCTTCCTTCTAACGGATATCTATTTAACGAGCATCTACAAGAGAGTGATTGCTATTTTTTATTCAGACGGATCTCGCTGCGTAGCCGAAGGAAAACGCTTGTTGCTAATAATTAATTAGGTGAAGAGAGGTACGCACGATTTACCCAGCCATTATGCAAGCATCTAATTCATATAATACAGCGCTAGGAGACGTCCATTTCTCTTAGCTCTTGTAAATGAATAGTTAGTCTAATTTCTAAACTCAGAATAGAAGAGGATAAAACGGTTTTACCTTAAAATCAACAACGATGATTCAATGACGTGCAACAATCGGTTCGTAGGTTGTTCAAAATATTTCCACGGAAAAAGCTTGTTAAAAGGGAACTGTAGAATGATAGGGGCGTGTTTATAATCACTAGTTAATTGAGTTATGCCCGGTTCCAATATCTTACAAGCATTCGTTTGTAGTACTACGGGTCGTTGCCTGTCAGATAAACTCTCACCTCATTGGCTAGTGTAAACGTCACTGTAAGATTAGAGCTAATAGCATAGAATAAGATATTCTTTGGTTTAAAGGCTTATCTGACAAGCAAAAATTTTTAGTACTATTAACGGATGTTCGTAGGATATTGGAACCGGGCTTTAAGCGTGGTTTTCAGTTTGTTACCCTGTATCAATCACTTGCATTGCTTCTGTAAAGCATATACAAACGAGCGTATATAGCGTACACAAACGAGGTCCCTAGGCTCTCATGAATATCAGTTCAATGACAGGCTAATTGGACGTAATTACTGTTTACGGTCTGTAGAGGCTTGGAAAGGAAAGTTATACAGTAATGAAATAGTTGAGGAATGATGACATGTGTTAGAGAGATCCGTTAAACCTCTTTTTTGTGCATTTCCAAAAGTGACATTGAAATCGAATCTGATTGTATTATAATATCAGTCTAATCAAGCGTGAATTCGTCCACGTGAAGCTACTTTTAATCAAACTTCAACTCCACTGCACTTCTTTAGGGGTTGATTTTAGAAACCAAGATTTACATAATTATATTCTGATATATATTTACACTGAAAACTACAGCAAAGAAACGCTTTTTATATGTTTTTTTTATAATGATGGACAATCCCCACAGCATCATCTGGCCCCAAGCTAAGCAGAGCTTGTGTTACTTCTTACTACTTGTGGGTACTAGATGACTGATATACTTAATACAATACTATATTACATACATAGATATTTTTTTATTATACATAGAAAATACCCAGAACACCTGGAATAAATCGTACAAACATTTATCCCAAGGTGGGAATCGAACCCGCAACCTCCTGCGTCGCAGGCGGACATTCGTCCGCCACGCCACATCGGTCGTCTAATCGTCACATCGTTCGCTTTGTCCAGCGGTTGTTGAAATTGCCATGTCTTACCAGTGAGTAATGACAAGCAATGACAGGGTTAATTTAGAACCATGTTCAATGCATGTTTTACTACGTTTTGTGGTAAGAAATTTTTATGTTGATGCAATTATTTTTATCTCAAAACGAATATTATTTACTTGCGAAAAGTAACTTCACTTCCGTGAAATTATTTTCATACAAAGTTCCTTTCCTAGTACACCGTAACCTCTACGAGCCGCGGCTTAGGCTGTGCGTTATCTATATGTCTGTCAGTCAGGACAATTATTCTTATCCATTATAATGTAATAAGACCAGTTCTGAATACTCCAGGAACGTGGCAAGTTACCTACAACAAAGTCTTATAGAATACCACTTGGCTGTCAGTTAAATATATTTAGAGTAATACGATTATTTTGCTAAAATTTTTATTTATGAACCAGCTATGCACACCGTTTTTTATAATCAGAATCATGGTCTGAATGCGCAGTTGCAGTTTTAGGGAGTAGACTTATTACACGCAGTATAATTTTAATTGAAAATAAATAAATAAAATTGTTATAAAGATGCAGAGGATTCGTTTTTCCACCTATGTAATAACCAGACTACTTAAACTGGAAGTGAATTTGATGCTAGAAAAGGTACTAAAAGAATTCAATATAAACTAGATACCTCGGTACCTCTTAAACTACATCTACAAAAGAAAACAGTTATGGAACAATGTGATTGTATTCTACTACATTCAAGTTAACCACATCACGCAGGTGTGTTTACCTCTTAAGTTTATAAGCAACCATCATTATCAGTAGATCAGTAGACATACACAGGTCTCCCCATATACTTCCTGATTTGAGCGTTCTCCATCAACCGACTTCAGCAAACTTGAAAACTTAGTCCATCAGGTGGGAATGGTAAGACGTTCTACACATTGTCTTCCAGTAGGTACTGATAGTATTATTCGGTTCCTATTAAGCCGCAGACAAAATAAAGCAAAAAATAAATGTTACCATCACATAAAAATACACTGCTAGTGTCTGATACGATACAATATACAGTAAACCGTGACCTAGAGCGACTATGTATCCCTGGGGTCTGCGTCTAACGAAAATGAGAAATGGATTTTATGGTGTAATTTTATGATTGTCTCTAGCAGGCACTAACAAGCTTAAGGTCATTCAAGCTTAAATTGTTTAAATAACCCAACAAATTCGTTTTGATCCACAATTGAGCACTTTTACCAAAGTTGTTTTTTAAATAAACACGTAGGTATTTAATAACTTTTCTTTTTCCTTAAGTTCGAGATCAAATGGGAGTTTTTCCATGGTAATATTTTTGTCGGACCAGACAATACAATCTTTTAAAAAATATTTCTTTTGTTGCGTCGTCAGAGTATTCAGAATATAATTATTTTTATTGGTAAAGTCGGGGGCCACGAATTGAAAGACGAAGCGTAGGATGCCCCAGATAGACTGACGACATTATTAAGATCGGTGAAAGAAGAAGGCTCACATCGTTCTCCCATGGTAACTGTAGAAGAGACCTAGGTCCAGCAGTGAACTTTAGTCTGATAATGATTATGCTATTTGTGTTTTCCCATCTTATTACAATTTTATTTTATTACGGTAAGCTACAAAAGAAGATGATCATTTGATGAACGATGTGGCGCGGCGGGCCATGAGGGTGCGGGTTCGATTCCCGGCTTGGGTTAAATGTTTGTATCATCTGCAAATATTTATTCCGGGTGTTCTGGGTATTTTCTATATATAATTAAGAATATATATGTATGTAATGTATTATATTAATCATCTAGTACCCATATGACACAAGCTTTGCTTAGCTTGGAACTAAATGATGCTGTGTGGATTGTCCAGCATTATTATTACTATTATCACTTTGGATTTAATTATTTTTTAACCCACAAAATTTTCGACTTTATTAATAGTAATATAACTCTTTGTGAAGGGCTCGTCTGGGACTTCCCCATACTAATTTCTACTGCCAAGCAGCTTCGCTGTATTTCGGTTTGAAGGCTGTGTCAGTACAACTATACGGGCACATGAAATGTTGATGGTTACATGGAAGTAAATGACAATGCTTTGTTAAATGTAATGGTTACCACTTAGCAACACGTGGGCAATCTTATTGTGTCAAGAAGCCATATAAAAAAGATATAAAAAAATTATTGGCTTGAGCCATCTGCAAACCGAAATTTCCATTACTCTACTAAATTTATAAAAGATCGGCATTCAATAGCTAACTGATATTGTAAAAATGTTCACAAATATTTATTATAATTATTTTTAATTTACTTTTGTCGTTGACTGTACTACAGTACTACAGCATACTATCTTACCTTCACAGTGGTAGTTTTTTTTTTCAATTCATAGGTTATTATGTGCAACAAGTTCAGACAATTCCAAACTGAATGAATTTGTAATGTGCGAAGGTGCAACGAGGCCATCTTACTGCCTGAATTACTTCATAAATCATTTGGCTTATTTTCTCTTACTTTAGGAATAAAAGGGGGAAAATTGAAAGGTTATTTTTTAATAACGCGACGTAATCCTTTTACTTACCTTCATCGTTTTATAAACCGGTTCATCTAATAAAACTTATATAAAAAATATACACGTACGTTGGTATAAATGTGACCTACATAATATTTATCAGCATAGCTTCACCATAGACATATTATAGACCTCCCCTATACGTTACCTGGAAGAACGATTTTGAGCTTTCTTCATCCATCGACTGCTCGAGATCTTAACAATGATTTTGGTTTATTGATCTGGCCCCCCTGCTGGGGGGTTTCCTCTGTTTCTATTTCCGGTTGTCGTTTGAGAATCTTTATTTTGTAAAGTTTGGCTTTCAATATTTTTATGAATAGTATTTTTTTTATAAATTCTTGTTCTTTAAAGTATTTATGGTTAGTATTTTAGAAATTATATTTTTTATTATGCCCCGTGGGCTCCCGGCAAAGAATGGGTCTCCTCCATCACCTCCCGTGGATATCGTAAGAGGCGACTAAGGGAACATATCGGGAAATTGGCAGCAGCACATAATTTTCCGGAGTACTTATGTACTAACATCAATACTGCGGTCACCAATCCGCCTGCCAAGCGTGGTGACTATGGCAAACCATCATTAAGTCGTGTTCATCATGGGGATAAACACGACTGAGAGACAGCCCCCAGTTTTTTTTTAACGAGAATTATTCTAGCTTGACGTGACGATCTTGGCATGTTAGTACTAGAGCTCTTAGTAAAGGGCTCGTCCGGAGAAGTACTATCACTATTTCTATTTCTGTAACCAAGCAGCTTGCACATTACAGCTGTATGCTTCAAGTTAATGAACGTAGAACAGATCGTCGTAGATCACATTCCTAACGAACGTGACCTGCGAGGCAATGCTTTGCTATGGGTAATGGTGCTTGTCCCATCAGATATAAAAAGTAGATTTATTATTTTAAAAGGGCCTTTTATTCTAATGTCACATCGAAGCATTGTTTTTTTTCGTATTATAAATCAATAATATTTTTCAGTGGCGTATAAACCGTTATGACCTTATTTACACGCTCATGAATTGTAACAATATCATGAATTGTACAAAAGTCGTTTCGACGCCTCATAAAGATGGAAAAACTCCCCGCTTTTTTGACTAAGTGATTTCTTCCGATTCGTCTTTTGACTGTAAATATCTAGTGTGGTTGACTTGAGTGAGAGTTCGATCCATTAATGGCATACATTAGTTTATGAAACTAATAGATTGGTAAGTGCTCCGCCCGCAGTAACTTCGTTTTCTATTTCTGTCATTCACTTATTAGACTCTGGCATAAGAATAGAATAGTTTAGCAAGCGGTAGAGAATAGCGGGTTAGGGCGGTTATAGATTGTGCGTTTTTTTTCGACGCATATAAACTCGTTTATACGCGTCACTATGACTGGCACGAGTTAACGCACGCTAATAAATTTCAGCTAAACGTGTGAACGCGTATCGCCCGCACGTCAAATTACGCCCAATCTATTATCGTATTATGGGTTTGAGTGAGTCAATTCAGAGACTTCTAACTCAACGAAATATACCATTTTGAAAAATATACTTGTTTTTTAGTTTATATTGTAAAGTTTATGGATGGTTATATAGCGTGTTAAAAAATCTTAAAAAGATTTTCTTTATAAGTATATATTTAACCGAGCGTATTCACATAAAACCATCGAAATAATACATTCGAATTTTGTTCCCGCTGATATATAGACAACGCACAGCGTAAACCACTGGTCAAAGGGACTTAAATTTTTATGTGTATATTCGCCTTGATGTGTAGAATGAATGCCCGAAATTCTTAGTTGAAGTTTAAATAAAAATAACTTCACGCAGACGAAGTCACGCGCGTTTCACTAATTCACTATAAAATGATACAGCGTACTTTTTCTTGAAGTAAAATAAAATAATACACACATAATTTGGAAGTGATGGTTATGATTTACAAGTGTTGTGACGTCTATTGTTATTTCGTGAGCACCCCTTGCGCATTCATCATGCTGTCAAATTCCTACTCTGATTCACACTAAATACACACATTTTCTTCCAATACCAACACTGGAAATTGAATTCTAGAGTTCATTTGTAGAGCAAATGTTTTACCAATTTAAATATAAATCGAATAACGATAAATAGTTTGTATTGTATTTTGCTATTGTAATCCAAATGCTTTTCAAATTACACTCCAATAATAATAACACGTCAGCTGCTGTGATCAGCGATTCTTTTTCGCGTTCATTTTCACAGTCGCATTTGACAATTTCGCGTGATGGTCAAAATGTTTGTTGGGATGTTCTCACTACCCACACATATTTTCGCAGTAGCAAACCGTAATCATAATAATATTACATTGTTCACAAGCTTTCTCTCAACATAGCAGAATAAACCCTTGTGGGTAAATAAATCTGGGATAGAGGAATTCTCCGGAAATCATTGAGCGCATGTTTTGGCAAGCGTAACCCCATGTCTGAGCTTCGGGTTTTGCGAGCCGGCACGACCGGACTCTGCTTGGGGAATGAATGACACAAAATTCCAAGTACAGTATTTCATCTTTAGTTTCGATACACACACATATTTGATCTCCTGTGGCAACTTGGATAATTTGGCGTTGTATGTATCTTTCAAACCAATGGTTCGATCTGCATTAAATTTGGGAGTCGGATAACTGGAAAGTTAGATCAGATTAACGTAAGATATAGAACCCTCACAAGATATCTCAACAATCCTCTTTCAATCCTGCTGAAATACACATTAGGACATTACCCAACAGTAATGTTTTAGTAAATATAATATACCCCATTATTTATATATTTATTATTACTTAATAACTCTTCCATATATATATATAATAATATATACATAAATATTTGTAAAATAAATTACCTATATGTAAACTTTTCGAACTGTTATGTATCTTGTTTTACAGTAATAAATAAATTTCATTTCATTTTTTTTCATTTAACTCAAACTATACCTAAAGACTTTATTTTAGCTTACATACCTTCTAGGTAATTTGGAATATTTTTACATTGTATTTATTTGTTGCAATCTTGTTTAACGTACCTACCTATCAACCTTACATGCATACTATCATAATCCGGCACCCACAACCCAGGATATTCCTAGGACGGGCGTTAGTGTTACAATTGATGGAATTTCACACAGAATTTCTATTATTCTTAGGTTAGCTTTAAGTCGCAATAACTTTGTCAACATCTTAGGTACCAATAAACTTCTTACTTTTACTATATGGGGTTCCAGAAATAGGTAAAAAATCACATAAACATTGTAATCTCAACAACGTCAAGTGCTTTGTTTGTATATTTTATACAGGCGTAGGCGATTGTATTGATATACATATATAAATAACTCATACTAATTACTACAGAGGACCACTTACGATTTTCATACAAATACAAACATCTTCATCTTCAGCACAAGAATAAACGCAAGTGCGGAATGACGGGTGCAAGCAATGCGATCAATTCCTGATTAGTCAGGTAAAGTTTTACAAGCATTGCGGTGCCCAATCTACTACATAGGCAGTGCGGTCGTGATATCTCTTCACTATTTCAGCCAACCCCGCGTCTCGGTCAGACAGACAAATTAATAGTAGCCCAGTAATAACCATTAAATATAAACCACCTGTTGTACCCCTGCTGTTTCCCTCAGAAGACAGCATCTCGACCCTTTATTATCGAGGAACATAATAGATAAGAGAAGTGAATTCGCTTAAGAAACGTCTGTTTATATTCTTTCTGTTTGCTTTCGCTTCAACGCTTCGTTGCTCAGTAAATCATTATTATAAACCATGCTTTTTAGATAACAATGGAATTTTATTTTCTTAGTGTATTCTTTGCTTTGTGAAACTAAAAACTAGCTACCTACTGTGAAATTTATTATGAGATTTATTATGATTTATACTGACTTATTTTTTGCATGTCTATAAAGTTTTTGTAGCGAAACCATAGTAAAACTTGTTGAAATACATATTTAGAAAAAAAAATCCTTGCTTTTTAAAAATGTTATAAACATTTTAGGTGCTTTCTACGTTGTTTGTTATTGGTATTGGTAGTGGTTGGGCCATAGAATAAGAAGACTACTTAGTCCATATTCTTATGGTTGGACCATTGGTAGGTAATATTCATAGGTACCTAATAAATATTCTATGGTAGTACCTATTACTTTTTTTATTGTCGTTTTCTTGTTCTCTTCTTAGGAGCACCTATCCGTAATTCGACAGGCAATGTTGCCAACGCTGAGTGTTTTTTTGAGTAGTTTTTAGAATTTAATTTAATTAGAATTAAAGTACACTAAAGAAACAATTAAAATAAAAAATATGTTGCTTTCAAAGATTAAGAAAAATACTGTCATAATTTTATCTTGAAAAAAGCCTGGTGAGCCAAGCGTGTTAATTTGTATATTATTTGTTTAAAGAAATTTAACATGTAATAAAATTTGTTTTTGGTGAAAAGATGGATGGATTGCGCGAAAGATGATATGAGTAAGAAAAGAGTGAACACTGAGATGACGACTGATAGAAGATAGTGGAAGGAAAAAACCTGTTGTGCCGACCCCACTTAGTGTGGGATAAGGGCAGGAAGATGATGATTAGAAAAATTATTAAATGAAAAAGCTATATGTCACAAAGGCGGTAGCGGTGATGTGCCGGTGGAAAAATCCTCAGCATAACTGGTGCTTATATTCTCTTTGGTCCTCCTTGCCTCACTGTCGCTCCATGGCACTGTCACACATCATTTGATCCTTGTTTTCATTAGATGGAGACTTGACTAAAAACTATTTATTCATTCACTTGACACCGGTGAAAATGTCTGTCGAATGACGGACAGTTGCTGACGGATGCCATTATGAAGAAAAAAAGAAAAATGTTATCTAGGATAGTCCGTGGGGCTTTGCCTTTTTTGCCATAATCTAAACAAGGACCGCGTGTACAAACATGAGTGCAATAATCGAATCACCAGGTCAATTTCCATTTATCAACACATACACATAAGCATAAGGCTTACTAGTATTGCCTGCAAAACTGTTTTCGCACACACACACGTGAACTATCTTAGTACACATCTATACAAAAAGCTCTTAAAATATATACCAATCGATGAACTAAGTATAAGAGCATGTAAAGTAAAGCTTACCAAGTTCCTCATTCAGATGGACTATGAGAAAACAGAACAACTGCTATCTATTATAATATTAATTAGCAATATTTGTAGTGCTTCTATTAATTACTAATCGTCTTTCATTGTTCTACTTTTTACATTTTGTTTAATTTTTTTTTTATATATTTATTTTTTTATTGTCTGTAACTGGGTCTTTAATTTACTATACTATTCTAATCCATAGTTATTTTTGGCGTCTAAAATGGTCTTCTGCTCGGTATGCTATCATACAGGCTTTGGCTTAGTTTAGGTAACGAAAAAGAGACTATTTCTTTACAATTTTTATGTTGAAGTGAATGTTTTCTTACGTACCTAGATCATGTATTTTTAGACCGTGAGGTGAGATGGGCCTGGTGACCCGGCACACAGGTTTTATCATTAAACCTTTTTGGGCACCAGCTCTCGACATTCCGTAGTCAAATTTTTGTGTTTTATTTTCTTTTACCTATGTTAGACTTAAGGTTACTTTTTGTATGTTTTGATGTTATTTAAAAAGAGAGAAATAAATAAATAAATAAATAAAATAAAATACGGTGGTGTGGATAAATGGAGCAAATACCGATTGCTGAAAAATCTGACAGTGAGAAGACAGGATTTCCCCCGAAATACCATTGAGATTGACAAAGGTCGTGTCATGATACGTGGTGTTACTTGTGTGACACTTTGAGGTCGCACGTTATGTGTAGATCACAAAGTACTTTTTATATACTGGTGTAGATAGACTACACTCTAAGACTACACTGCTTCAAATCGCTCACTGTAGCGTGGCTTATATGCTATATACCGATCGTATGAAAGCAGTTTTGGATCTTAAAGAAGGGAATAAAATATAAAATCTGATTTTATAAAGTATCGTGAGTCATAAAAAAAATTGTCGATATATGTACTTGGTACCTACTTAATATGATCTAAAAAGCATTTAGGGGTAACTGAGCTTTATTTAGGCAAAATATCTAAAATGGAAAAACTAAGTATGTTCGAGTATGTAAACCTATGTATTTCATTTTATTTATTTAATAAACAAATACACACAGACACACCCCAGCACACGTACTTGTTCTAAGTTTGAGTTTTTCATAGCTAAAATATACTGTACGTTTTGCATTGTCCTAAGGTTTGAAGAAGCAGCGAGGAGCACGGCATCGGAGGAGTGGTATCGGCAACACGCGCGGCATGACGCTGTCGCGGCGATGATGCGGCCCGCATCGCGCGGCATGCCTTGCTGACATGGCACGCAGCCGCACCGCACTCCCATGGCTAGCAGCTGTCGCAGCACTTGTCGGTAAGTTACTTTTCATTAGTATCATTTTGCATCTTGGAACCAATTGCTATTTTCTTATGAATATAATTTCTGTGACACGGTATATATAGGTACTTACGTTATTCTTTTAGCTTAAAAAACCAAAAAATACCCCACCAAATACCACAGCCACACATTCAAAAGAAATATACAGTCGGTAAATCTGAGCCACACAATAAACCACCGAAATTGACAATTATTTTCCAAGGCCATACGTCAGTGTCAGGCATATCACAGCACACTCCACTCTCGGAATTAATCCACGTCCGTTTTGCCATGACGTATCGAGAGTCCACTCGTGCAGGGTATTTAGTACACCACCAGAAATACCATTCGTAATAGGTATTCATATCACACTTCATTCTATGTTCATTGATTTCAGAAAATAACTTGATTTTTCCCAGTTCTCTCTCCGATTTGGCAAGGAAACAGGTTATTGTTATCGATCAGCGAATAATAAAAGGGCTCTACATTAGGATAAAACGTAACTCATAACACACACTTCTCTCGTAGATATGAGAGTATTATCTGTTCCGTTATTCTTCTATCCTTATTTTTATCCCCGCTCTGGGCACGACCCCGTTGCATGGTTCAACCTTTATTCATATTTATACGTAAATAAAGTAGGCATTTTAGTTTATTTAAAGCTAGTATAGGTACAACGCACGATCCTTTTATCTCAAAATAAACTAGATGATATTTTTATAAATAAATATCACCCAAAGGTCGTATAGGCATTTAGTTAACGCTACGCATACCTTATTTAATTTAATGGCACAACAATATTGACTTGTCACTATTCATAAATGATAATTCTGCATACCTGTATTGTTCTCGGTAGAAAACCACAAGCATGTTCTGCAATTCTGATAGTACCAGTTTTTTAGTCATGAGTGTTTGTAAATTATGCCACAAATAATATTATTATTCGATATTTAGCTCGCAAAGGTTCTACTGAATAAAAGTTTTTATCGATACTATCCAGTTGTAGTAGAACTCCTTCTGCAAAAGTTAATTCTCAAAAGTAGGAACGCCAATCTAGCTACCTACCACTAATATTCCTGCCGCCAAGCAATGATGACGCTCCGTTGATGTGTCAATCAATCATTTGATTGAAGAGATACCGGTCATTGATACACGACAGTAATTATGCCATGGCAATTACAGGCATATTATGAGACTTAACACTTAGAGTGATGAATGTAGCACCTACAGTGTAATTGTATGGAAGTTCAATTGCTATAGGTGATGTCACCGCTTGACATCGTTCGTGTATGCACTTAGCTTTTAGAAGGAGAATCGAGTTCAGCATATTTGAGTGTACTAAGTGTTATAACTGCAGTAGATATTTAGTACAAACGAATATTCTCTCAGCACTTGCCTACATATTAATGAAGAAAGCTTCACTAGTTTAATTGTCCACTCGAGGCCAGCTTCCAATGAATCAGCGCAATCAGTTCCGGTACAGTACCTATTCAAAAAATAAGCTTTTAGTCTTTCTAGTCAACAAAGAACCGCAAACATATCTTATCAAGCTCATCTAACGTTTATGCAAAAATTCTTATGGCTTTATTTATTGCTCATTAGCGGCAAGATATAAAAAGCTGAAGCTGAGAAAAAATCTAATAAGTGTTTGAGTCAGACTTGCATATATCTTCGCTTATTTGTACACTGTTAGTACCTATAAGTAAGTACCTACCTATAAAAGTTAATGCGGCGTTCTATTGAGAGAGTCAGTTTTGAATGATAACAATGAAGAGCAGACGCTCTATTCTCGTATGGTGATGTTGAATAGTGTCGACATTGTGTCTCTTACTGCCCTTGTTCTTATTATCGCCGTCGCTGTTCCTTCATTTATGCGGCTTCTATTCCAATAATATTATAAGAAAAACTATTGCTCGGGCCCGTATTGTCTTTACGCGAATAAGATGCTGCCAATACTAAATATGGCAAACCTCATGTTTCGTCGGTCCAAAATAACATCAAACATTACCTCTCCGCTAAATCCTTTTTGTTATACAGGGTTGCCAATCCCATTTGCGTCCTTAGCTTTTTTGCCCTTATGTGTTCTACATCCTATTTAGAAAATATGTGAGGTCAAGATTGTGACATCAACGATGAGTTATTTGTTACTGTCGCTATTTTCGTAAATTATTAAGGCAGCACAAGTCACCATTTCTTTCTTACGTCCAACATTGATCACAATATAGTTTTTTTTCTCGTCATTATCTATGCTTGTATTATAGTTTTTGTATTTCACAGTTAACTAAAAGAATACTTCACAGTTACTTGTATATGTGTCTCGAAAGGTCCGTAATTTTAACGCAATTTTGAGCGTTAGTAAATAGTATGAGCTTTCGTATTCGACTATTTAAAAATGTAGTTTATTTCTTCAAGAGTTTTAAAAACCTTATTTTGAGCGAATACATCTGTAGTTTTTCATCAAAACCACTTACCCTGAAGTCCTCCACCACCTTATTCGTGGTAGGATTAAACCCACAACCTTTAGCGCAGAAAGCAGAACTATGTACAACCAATCTAAAAATAAATAACTGTATAAATATTTGTGGACATTTTACACAACATCATCTAACCCCAAACTAAGCATAGCTTGTACTATGGGAACCAGATGACTGATAGAATTTTTATATAAATTTTTTGTAAATACATACTTAGAATACAATATAGCACCCGGATAGAGAACAAACATCTATGTTCATCACAGAAATGTTTGTTTTCGGTGGGGATCGAACCCACGGCCTACATCACAGAAAGCAGAGCTACTACTAACTGAGTTGAGAGGCCAGTCTAAAAAAAAGAGTAGTCATAGGTAAATTTATTTATTTAAAAATAGCGGAGCACATTCTTTTTTTTTTGGTATCGGGTATCTCAAAAAACAGTGTTTTTGATATAGAAATGACTTCATTGACAATAGCCACTCACTGCAAATCATCAGCAGGTATAAAACAAAGTGCATTGTTTGAATTATGCTTTTTGTCTCGATGACTGGTGAGGCCGAGGGTACCAACCTGCCACAATACGTCACCGTAGTCTGAGCTCTGAATTTAGTTAATGTTTATGTTTCATTGGCACAACTTCCACGCTCAAGCAAACCCTTTGTTTTTTGGTGCTTATTATCGTTGTGCTTATGTGGGGTGTTGAGCGAGTAAGGTTTCGCTAAAGCACCTGTTAGAAAATGATATGAATTTATTACCATATTTTTCCAACAGTGTACAAACCCTCGAAAAACATTTATTGCCCTGAAGCATTGCTTTGTTTGCCTTATTGGTGCGAATATGAAACGTATTATTGTAAATAAACCATTCGACTGATAACCCATCCACGATGACGAATAGAAAACTTAAAATAATTTAAACATATGCACAATATGGTTAAAGAAACATTATTATTCTCAAGAAAGAGTCACAGATTCACCTTTTAACTTAAATAAAAAAAACTAGGTATAACATAAGTGTAGTGCGTCTTTAAGGCTATAAAAAAATTTACAAACATTGTCGAACCAATAACGCATTTTACTTTTTTATCTGTACTGATTGAATCGCTCTTTGGTTATCCAGGGTGTTGTGTGAGCGCGCCGCAAGGCAGCGTGCAGGGCGGCGTGCAAGGCGGCGCTCAGGTGCCGCCGGGCGTGCCGCACTCCACCGCGCCTCCCGCTGGCGTTGGCGGCATCCGAAGGTACTCAATTACTTCATTGAACTACCCTCTAATCACTAACAGTAATATAAAAGGCTGACCGCAGATGTAATCCACATGAATTTTGTAATATCTATAATCAAGTAACCGTATGCGTTTAAATAAACGTTCCTTGCCAATCTTGTTGCCAATCTATGGCCAGCCTTACGCATGGTTTTATAAACTTGGCCCTCCAAGACCATAAGAGCGTAATGAAGTTCTTTTTCCACAAAAAGGGCTCACTGAGAATTGCACTATGGACACTGCTAATGAATTAACCTCATTTGCGGTTTGCCTTTCCGGAAAGAACACTGATTGTGTGAAGTGCCAAGTAAATAACCGAAAAAGGTTTTGCGAACTATGTTTTCAAGACAATGTGGTAGTTTTGTAAACTACAACAGGAATTTCATTAGACTAATGATTAATTTGGTATCTAAAATATAAAAATGCAATCAAAATAGGATCCTTTCAAATCTCACTAATCTAGCTTGGATAGAAGAATTCCGGTTGTTATTTGCAAAAATAATTAAGTTCTATCATGCCACAATATTGTCTTATGAAAAAGAAATGGTCTATTTGGATTAGCAAGGTTCATTACATGCTGCCGGGATTTTCGTGGATTTGATACAATCTTTTCCATTTATAGGTTGGTGATTAACTTATTCAAAACTATATAACTTTTTGAATACAATCCGTTTCTGAAAAAGACGGACGCAATTTTTTTTTTCAGGTTCTGAATATCTTCAGCAGTACTTGGTTTGGATTGTAATATTTAAATAATGTTTCTCAAAATACGGACGCGACATTCGTTATCAAAGACATTTATTATTTACCTACATCATAATTTATTTAATCATGCCCACCTGTGTCTCCGAGATGAAAAGGTACCTATAAGTAAAACCGAGGGAGCCGGAAAATGTTTCGTTAAGTTAGACTATCACGGAGTGCTTTGGTGGGCTCTACGCTCCTACGCCTCCATTGCGTGTTAAGACCTGGCTTGTTCGCCCTTACCTGGTGGAATTAGATACTTACTCGTATAGGAGAAATACTTTGAAAAATTAAACGAAAAATTCTTACCTATGTCTGTCGCCAACAGCGATGCTCGCATTGCTGTGTTCCAGTATGAAGAGTATGGGTGCCAGTGGCATTAACACGCCCATGAGACTTAACATCCTGTGTACTGGTTGATGATTGATTGATGAACGTAGGGCTGTAGTATAACTTATTACACTGCTGCGAAACAATGTTTTGTTATAGGTTACCACTAAACATCAGGTGGACCATGTGATGGTTTGATTATTAAGTAGTATGTAAAAAACGAAACTGTGTCTCAAATAAAAATTTAAATATTTACGAATGTCGCATCCGTAGTTCGTAGTAAAATATTACTAGGTAGAATAAATATTTCTAGATTTAAATACGTCCTGCTAAGAAAAATACTGTGTAAATCAACGACAATGTTGTTTATGAAAAAATACCATCATTAAACACAAGGTCTACAAAACGTGTAAAATTAGTAAAAGAGCATACGTCCGGAATTTGATGAAATTATACCATAAGAGAAGAAAGGCAAAGAAAATACTTTACCAACTAACATTAAATATATTTTCCGTTTCGAATCTCTATTCGATCAGGACGTCATTTCCGATTTTATTCATTTCAAAGGGATTAGGAAATGCAATAAAATTCACAGTAGGTACCTAAATACATTCAAAATAGTTTAATAAATTCATAAAATTTATAAAAAAATCTCAAATATAAGTAAAGATTTTTTTTTGTGTCCCACTTGTGTTCTTGCTCACTTGTGTTCCCATTGTGTCTCACTGCTGGGCAAAAGCAAACCCTCTTCCTTTCATTTATCTCGATCCCGAGCCAAATTTGACCAAACTTCGCAGAAAACGGCCAGGTCGCTTTTTTATAAAAAATAAAGATTATCTCCATATTTTACCAATCACTATTCCATTTGGGTTATATTGTCTATGCCAATAACAACGGAGATAATGCGGTGAATAAGAAGTGGGGCCATGTTATAGTAAGAATAAACCAATATTTAATGGCATTATCATATGAATACAAAGCTGTTGTTTAGTTATTTGATACTTTCTTTGTTTCACTACTCATCTCACAATAAAACTGCACTGTAATACAGTAAGAATCGGTGGTGATTGGTTTTTACAAGATACTGAATGCGATATGAGACAGCAAATAGTTCAAAAATAAAGGTTTCTTTATTAATGATATTTTCAAGATTTACTAGTATAATCTAAGCTAGTCGTTTAATATATCTAGTCTTGCTTATAATTTTTAATTAATAAATCGTCAGTAAAGTATATAAATCAATTAAAGTTATGATTCTATTAACAAATTTATCCATTTACATAGGGATAGTTAACTAATACCGAAAACCGATGTTATCTTGCATAAATTGTACAGGTAGTTGTTACTGATTTAATGTAACGAGGCAATAACGATAGGCCGCTACGGCGCCACCGCGCCACCGCGGCACCCCAGGTGTTATAGGGATTCCAACAAAAGCTAAACTCTACTTAGCTAATATCTATGGCAAAAGCAGTAGGGAAATTGCTGGGAATAGCAGCTGGGAAACATGTTAGAGTTAAATCGCACGTTTACTTATTGGTAAAGTTTTGATTCACTCGAATGAATGTTTTTATAATATGCGGTGTTAGAACAAGAAATTCTTGCTGATCTCAGAAAAAAGATTTCCTACCAAAATTTTTTTAGTCGTTTATCCCTTATAAATTATTTTGTGTCAACCTTAGAAACTGTTTACCATTTTGTAATTATGTTTGTATTATACTCAATAGTCAAGTACATGTTCTATATTTTATTGTCTGCTACAAAACTGGTGCGACGGGGTAAATAATGTAAGTAACATAAAAAAAGTTTGAATTATGATATTTTTTTGAGGTAGGAGCTGATTCAAAACAAATGATTCATAAGCCATCAATTGTGTCCGATGGAAGGATAGATTCGCTGCATGGTAACCATGATGATCAAATAAAGTTATTTATATTATATTCTGCACGTTTAACAATAAGTAGTTAGAATGTACGAGTAGGAAGACAGGGATACATTAGAGAGGTTGTGCAAACAGTATGCGTGAGGTAGATAGATTTATTCATCTCTTAACCCGAATTGTCTACCTGCATTCGTATTTATAATTAGATTTTATTGTGCAAAAGACATGAATCCCATATATTTTAATGATGATTAAGTAAAAATGGCTCTATTAACTTATTTTTATTTTATTGCGAAATTGAATTGTTATAAGCGATACCATCGCACTCAACATTTTTAAGGGATGCTAATGTTTTTATTCCAAGTAATTAATTTCCCTTATTAGCCAGTGTTTATCCCTTAAACTCGTATACAAACCGCTTGAGTATTCTCATTCATATTGTCAAGTCATCACGGTAGTTACGATTATTTGCATTCGCATGAAAACACTTTTAGATATTTTGCACGATTTGCAGTTAAATATTCTAAAGACGGAATATGGCAACAATTCAATTTCGCTTTTTTGCTACAGTCCGTATCAAAGCCCGAGTTGAACGGGCAACGAGCTTCAGCATTGAAGGCTTGGCTTCACGCCAGATTTTGTGATCAAAGCATCTTCGGCAGTTTCGCTTTTTCAATAAAAGCGGTGCCATGGTGCGATATTTTTTGTAGGTAGACCGTTTGTACTAACCGAGTGATTGCTACAGCATAATACAGAGTAGGTGATTTAGTTATTCACACTAATAGTCTCATGATTAATTGATACATTCTTATATATTGGTCTTTACGCAGATTCAACAACGAATATACCAGGGGGAGAGGATATCGCGACTGGCGAACGCGTGGAGACCCCACGCTTATCAACTCACTGTGGCGCAGTCGACAGCCGCTTGGCATACGCAAACAACTCGGTTAGATCCTATAAAACACTTATCTTCATAGTTGTTTTTGATGAGTTTTCCTTTACGAAGTATTTAATTGAATGTTTTATGTGAAACAGGGAACGCCGAGGTGTACATAGTGCTGGCGCTGCTGATCGGATTTTTAACGGTAGTGGTAGGGTGCTGGCTGTCGGACAACTGTTGGTCGCCGGAGCCAGAGGACATACTGGCGGGCGGGTGACCCATGGCGGCGGGCGCGTGCACGCACGTGTAGCGCCCGCCATCCGCGGCGGTGGCACCGGAGCGCGATACGGAGGACTCGTTGTCGCCGGTGCTGCCGCCGCCGCCGCCCGCGCACCCGCCGACGCTGCTGCATGCGGCGCGCCACCTATGCCGCGGCGCGGGCGGCTGCCTCAGTCTGCCTTGTGCACCGCCACCGCCGCCTCCGCCGCCGAGGCATACCGTATTCTGACAAAGCACCCTCGCGCACTCTTGTCGTGTACATGAAAAAACTAACGGAAACCATATTCCGACCATTGCTAACGGTGAAGTGCGCGAATGATTGATGTTTTTTATTACTCTATAGGTAATGTGGTTGTGGTTGTGTTTGTGGAACGTGTTCTGTGACTCTGTGACAACGGTGATAAAGTGCAGGTAAACATTTAATAAACTTTAAGAGCTTCGATGTAGATTTTTACCTATTATTATCACGATCACTATGTGTATGTATAGTAATAGGCGTTGTGTATGTAGGTACGTGTAATTTTGGTACCCACATAAAATGTGATGTTTCGGAAGTGCGGAGTCGGTGTAATGATCTCTTGTCGTAGACTGTAGACTACGCTTCAACGGTAGCTGTCGCTCGTCCACGTAGGATCTCCTCTAAAGTAACCTTACCCTGATACGTGGTGCAGCTACTTGTGTGTCTTTCTCTGTACCACTATACTATGTTTTCTAAAAGTATGTGCCTTGGAAATGCTTTTCTCGACTTGACTCGTAGTTTAGAGCGTGTTTTGAACCATTTAGAAGAATTTCTTCTCTCTGTCTGTACGGACAAGTAATCCCCTAAGTGCAATACACATCATGACCGTGCCTTTACCGTTCTATAGACTTTGAGAGGGACGTAATTAACAATAGGTTTTAAAATACGCTTGCCTCAATGGAGGGTCACCAACAATTACTTTTGTAATATTGTAAAATATCCCGCTTTTATCATTGATTTATAAATTAAGACGCTATAATAGAATAAAAAAAGTAAATTAGGATCAACATTCTAACTTAGCACGCGTCAATTGGCTAATTATAAACGCAATAGGATAGGACGGTAAGTCTATGTTCTTAACCTAGATTTTAGTTGCATTTTGGCGATTGGTATCTAAAAATCTAAATTAATTTTATGGCCTGCATCACTTTTATTCAACCATATCACAATTTGACCATAGGAAATAAACATATTTAATTATTTGACAAAACTTGTGGTCGGTAGTCAAAAAAAATTCTACTACCTCCTTAAAAAATTCAGTATCCGAACCCAAAACCTCGTGAAAATACTGGAAATGTAAGATTTATCTTGACTAGAATGTCTTTATTATTATTTCATATTTATTCATAGTTATTACAGATATATTATAATCATTATCATATCATGCATAAGATAATAAGCTAATTTATGCAAATCTATAAACTTATCCATCAAAGTTCATAAAATCATGTAGATAGAAAAGAATTAGAAACTATGGAATTAGTAGATAATCTTTACCTACTGTGGTTCTAGTGCCAACTTTTGATATCGTAACTATACACCTATATTTCAATTTCATTGTTACTTCCGTTGCTTTTTTCTTCTTATTAATCTATATGGGTATCAATTAAAGCTTGTACTGTAACTTAAGTAATGTAAGCTGTAAGTTTAAGGCTTTATGTATGTATATGATATTATATTGATTCAAGTTGCTACACCCTGAAATTCTGGGCTACCAATTAGTGCAAAGTTTAGTTTAGTATTTATTATGTTTGTAGTGTAGTTGTGTTTGTGTATCAAAATGTAACATTTATTTTAAGAGTCCTCATCATCGAATGTGTGAAACCCTACACTTTATAAACACGGTATTTTCAATGAATTCAGAAACCAATAATATTTATTCATTCAGAATCATGTAAACAGGATATATATTAGGATGTTGGATTTTGGGTGAAAATGTAATGACATAGGATGCGTATATGTATGGCTATATATAACATTTTCACAATTACATATTATTATAAAGTATTCTTTAGTGAGGCAGCCACAACAACATCGCCGCTCAATATCAATTGAAATTTTATTTCTTCTGCTGCTTTACGGATATTTTATTGCAATATGAAACAACGTTTAAAGCAAAACAAATTTTATACGTTAGGACATACTGGATTTTATTTGGGTTGTTAAACATCCAAAGCAACTTTACGAATACAACAATACAATACAAATGTTTACGTACCATACGTTTGGTCGTATATCGATACCAAAATAATAACGTACGCCATCGGAAGGCTATTCTATATTATATTATACGTGTCTCAAAATCGGAGACTTTTTGTTTTTAAACCGACCGAAAATGGCGATAGGTAGAAATAAAAATAGAAAATATTTATTCACACAACACAAAACAATACAAAGAACACAAAGTAGATATAAAACTAAAAGGAAAGTGGCATCCACTCAGCATATGTCAAGAAGCGCAATGGCTCATATGGCGCTGGTTTTCAGTGGGTACCTAAATGTTCGTCCGTAAATTAATTCACTCAAATCAAAACATTTGATATCACAATAGTGCTAGAAATAGGTGAGAATATACGTATTTTTTTGTCATTATTATAAATGTTTCAGTTAAAAAATGTATAGTGTTGTGAATAGGGAAAACACATTCCTTCCATTTTTATGTTCATTCATAAAATTGCCTATTAAAATATTACTAACCAGTCAGTGCAAGTGGTTTTATGCTCTTCCTATGCTTTTAAATAAGCAATCCTTACCATGACAGTGTAATGTTCTTAAATATTTTAGAATAAAATCGTTTTTACATGTGACACATTTTAACCTGCATGTACAGTTATAAACAGTATATTTGTGTGATTGATGAAAACCATTTTAAAATTATTCGATAGTGTTAAGGAACCCGACTGAATAGTCAAATTTTTTAAGCATTGTAAATTATAAACTGGTAGTTAGGCGGTAGATGGTTGTAGGTTACATTTTGATCAACTAGAACTGGACTAGTTGCGAAGTAACAGTAATTAGAAACCCTTTATACACCGCACAACTAAGTATTTAATAATACTTATATGTATTCATATTTTCTTTGATAATAAATGTAAAGTATTTAATCAGAAACAACACTTAGGTAAGGATACTTAATGGAGACTAGTTATGACGATTATACCATCCTTAGTTTAAAATAACTCAGAATCTAGGTACTAAGTATTTTTGTTTTCATGAAGTAAAGAAACTTGATGTTATTGTAATTAATTTCCCATTGTAAAGTTTTTTTTGCATGTCTGAAAACATAATCTTAAGCATAAAATGAATTAAGTTTGCATACGTAATTGTTTTTATATTTATTTATATTAATCTATGAAATCAAAGTTGCCAATTTTTAATCAATAATTTAGTAAATACATACAAGTAAGATGATTAAGATTTAAGACACGTGATAAATGTTTGTTTATGTGTTTATAATGTATTTGTAAATATATGTTTCGAGGAATCACTATGAACTGTTTCATGTTTGAAAGTCGGATCACTGCGTTGGTCTAGGTATTGAGAGAACTCATAAGCTCAAACTTATATTAGCATTTACATTGTAATGTAGTTTATTGTCATAATTTGTCACGAATAATTAAATGTATTGTAACTAAAACCTCTTTTTTTTACTACTGATTATCCTAGAAGTTATTGCTACTGGCTTCACATTCAAAGAAAATAATGATAAATCTCGCTACCTCACTTACTCTATCACCTTTCAGTCAACAATTCGAAGTGGTTTGAAACATGAAAGTCTATCTAAAAATATCTTAGCGACTATGAGCACTGAAACTGTTTTCATAGAGAATATAGGGCATGATGCCTCCCTCCTAGTGAGGGGTGACACAGAAAGGTTTTTTGTTTGATACTCATATAGTATCTAGAGCTGCGTGGGTATCTAGCAATAGCCAGAACGAGAACAGTTAGGGTGGCTCTATTTTAATCACAATTTAATTAAACCGATATACCTCATACTTCGTGTTTCTATAACTCATTAGCATAGAAACGCACTCGCGCACCTGCCTACCCTTTTTAAAACCTACTTTATGGTAACACTAACTGACCCGTGCCCACTTTGTTGGGCGGTAAATATTTTTACTTTTAATTTTTTGGGTTAATATAAGCCTATGACACTAACAAATGACATGGCTTTTTATTGGTAAAAGAATTTTCAAAATCGGTTAAGTACAACCTCACAAACCTCTTTTAATATTATTATGTTAGTTGTGTGTTAGTTTCTATGCAGACTCCTTCTCCGTCCAGGCTGTTCGCTTATGGAACACATTGCCTGTGTCTATAAGGCAGTCATCGTCTTTAGCCGTATTTAAAGCTAAAGTCAAAAACGCATATCTTACGGAATCGTCATAAATCGTGTCACTGACATTTCGTATACTTATACGTATGTAGGTATATTTATGTATTTTATAGGTATTTATAATAATGTAGGTATGCTTTTTAATATGTATTTATTTAATAATTTGTATGTAAGTA
Organism: Electrophaes corylata; assembly: GCA_947095575.1. NCBI lineage: Eukaryota > Metazoa > Arthropoda > Insecta > Lepidoptera > Geometridae > Electrophaes > Electrophaes corylata. Next base: position 5,616,654 of record OX352711.1, on the reverse strand, counting down.
AATATTTTTATGTATGTGTGTTTAAGTTTTATTTATTTCTTTTTACTACTTATTGCTATTTTAAGTGCACCCCAGCCAACCCTCTTATTTTTAAATTCTCTCCATCCAAAGGTTGTCTGGAAGAGATCGCTCTTTAGCGATAAGACCGCCCATTGTACATTATCTATTTTTAAATACTATTGTTTCTTTGTTTTATTCTCTAGCTTGTAAGGTGTACAATAAAGAATTTTCATTCATTCATTTATTCATTCATGTTTATGCCAAATTTGAAGTAGATTGGACATGGAATCGCTTTATCCCATACAAACTTTGCCCCCGTTTTTCACTCGTTTAGGGGTAGAATTTTGGAAAATCCTTTCTTATCGGACATACCCTCCAAGTTTCAGGTCTCCACGATCAGCGGTTTAGGCTGTGCATTGATCCGTAAGTCAGTCATTTAGGACAAAACATTGTATTTTTTAAAATGGGTTATATCACCATTAAACCGATATAAAACACCTTGGGTATTTTATTCTTTCCATTATATGACATTTCGTAAAAATATACTATGAAATGAATTTTCAAAGTTCAACTCCTAAAGGGTCGCAGTGGGAGCTGAAATTTCTATAAAAATTACTTCAAACATACGAAGTCATGCGCGTATGATTTTTGATAATTTTTTAAGCCTTGTGTGATCGAATCAGTGACAGCTGACTGAAAGTCATTAAATTAAAGTATTACAACAGTAGATTACCTTTGCATAGGTAGATGACATGCTCAGTTGCTAACACCGCAACGCATACAAATGAGTGAACATTCATTTCAGTTTTCTCGTGAACTCTTACTCGTATAAAGCCAGCCAATCTCTTTTCAAGCTGTGACTTTACACTCATCAGCGTTATTAAAAGAAGTAGTTGGTTCGGCTTTGAGCCCATTTAGGAAAACTAGAGCTCTCTAGGTTATGCATGCTTGATATTTTGTCAAAGTAACCGTACTCATACATTTGTTCTTACATATTTTCTTACATTACATATTAATTATTTTCGTTTCATATTTGGATTACGCAAGTATGACCACGTGTCCGAGTTTCGCAGTAAGCTCAAGTGGTTACCCATACGACTTCGCCGGAATGCTCATATTCTAAGTCTTTTGTATAACATCCTTTTTAGTTCAACTTCTCCTCCCTATCTTAAAGAACGATTTCAATTCCTCCATCTATCCAATCCCCGATCCTTACGCTCTTCCGAAACTCTCCAACTTAAGACGCCTGTACACTCATCCTCTTACTATGACAACTCATTTACAGTGCAGGCTGCCCGTCTTTGGAACGCATTGCCTGTTGCTATCAGACGTGCTAAATCACTTCCAATGTTTAAGTCAAGGAACATTATTTATCCTACTGCCACTAAATTGCCCTTCTTGTTTATTTTTACTATAATATATTTATTTAAGTAAGTGTATAATACGTGTAAAGTATTGCATATAGTATATATTGTGATTTTGTAATACATGTAAGTATTTTGTCTTGTTATTCCATCCTTACCAATTATCTTTGTATATTATTATTATTATGTAGACTAATTCAAATTATCTAGTATTTATTTTAGTATTATTATTTTTCCATAAACGAACACACCCCTTGTAAACTTCTTGAGTCCATTCCATCCAAAGGTTGTCTGGTAGAGATCGCTGTTTAGCGATAAGACCGCCCATTGTATGTAGCATTATTTTAAGTTTTTATTTTTGTTTTATCCTTAAGTTGTGGTGTACAATAAAGTATTTTCTATCTATCTATCTATCTTTTTTCATATCTATCTACATTTCTTGGTTTAACTATGTGTCGTGTGTTTCCTATCTCGACAAACTTTTTTGTTAGACATTTGCAAATACTCAAGCAATAGTAGGTATCTATAATAGATATGTACCAAATACATATAAACACAACTAACAAACGTTTGCAACGGTCTGCACCGATGCAAACGATCTAAAGATAGCTATACTGATCCTCCTAATCAGTACGCGGAAGCGACGCTCGTTGCATTGTCAGGCTGAATGGCAGTGCTTATAAGCTACCTCAGATAACTGAGTAACCTACATGTAAAGTTATTTATTAGTATTTTATATTTTGTACTATAACATTGCTACATTAAATGACCAAATGAGCCTGTCATAATATCCAGACGGAAGGGCTTATATTAAGCTCGCTGTTTCAAGTGAAGAGTCTTGAGTAGATTGCTCTAAACGAAGAGGACTTTTCTCAAAGACAATACAAGTGGCCACTGTCAAAGCGAAGAGTTTTTATTTGTTAAACAATTGCTTCTGTACAGTCAGCAATTTGTACCGACACAGCTGGTTCCTTGACCGCAGGCACAAGTTGCAAGCAAAAAGTTTTATCTTTTGTCCTGTTAAGTTCAACTCCACACTGCACTAAGTTTAACCACTGTTCAACTGACAGCTGTTACTAAATACAATGTTCATATGCATAATCTTATCAATAATTGTATTTTATTACTCAATGCATTTTAAGCACTACTGTACGAATTATTAATTTAATTTGCACTATTTGTTTGTTCGTATTTGTTCTTTAATATTCTAGGATTTATGTGATATCAAATTACATACACGTCTCTAGCAAAACTCAAACAAACATTTTACAACAGTCAAAGCCACCGAAGCATAGTACCGCGTAGCACCCCTCTACGTCGTAGCGCTACTGCTACGGACAGCTACGAATTTGTATAAATGCACCCGATATCTCTTTTGAAACGCGAATTAAATATTATAATAAAATAATAATGCCTTGTTCTTATGCTCGAACTGATTTATTAATAATAATATAGTGATACTGGTGTGGAGTTATATAAGACTTCGTTTTAGATTCGTTGCACATTTAGAGACCGGAGTCAGAACCCAGCCGACAATATGCTTTACAAAGTGTAAACAATAAACCAAAAGACAAATAACTCTAATAATAGGTGATCAACTTCAGACAATTATTTTTAATCTAGGCCAAAGCTATAAATACGGGATGTAGCCCAAATCCTTTTATCTAACTCAATTTCGAGTTGGTGATTATACTCGCTTTGATGACTCTGTGATACCACGCCATAGCGGCGACTAAACCACTTTTAGTGGAACTTGAAATGTAAACATGCAATTTTATGCGATGTAAAAGCTGAAGTAGCATAGCTGGAACAGTATGGAGGAACCCGAAAATATAAGAGATACAGGAACACTTCTGAGAAAATGAACTACTCTACAGATTTCAGGAGAAACATTAACTTAAATTTACTGATTCGACGGATTTTCTTCCTGCAAACGAAGATGGACGCGTAAAAATATAAAAGGAAAAAACAACTTGATCACACTAACATACAACACTAACATTAAAAAATTTTTTGTAAATTAGTTCTTGTTTAGTTTCGAAACTCATTTTTCGTTCAGAATTTGTGTTTGTTTTTGTTTTAAAAATTCCTCTAAAATAATATCAAAAATACTTGGGTAGCAGGAATTCGACTCATAACCCTGGCCAAATGGAATAAATAAAAACTCAAAAAGCCTGCACTGGGTTTGATAGAAGAGGTAGCGCTGGCGTAAACAGCTTATGAGTGTCGACAAGTCGCACGTTGAAAACAAAAGTGACACTATCCAAAATTTGGCGGTATTGAGTTACAGCGACATTTAAAATCTACGGAAAAAACTACGTCATCTCCAAAGATCCGTTTCCTTATAGTTCACTTAGACGCCCCTAGACGTCACCATGTGTCACTTCATACTTTAAGGTTTTGAGCTGGTTTGTTAAACAAAAACCGACATTAAACCAGTTTGTGCCCGGACACCGGCGATAACTGTTCGTGGGGTAAGTGAAAAAGTGTCATATTTTGTGTAGTGTCAGTAAGTCTAAGGGCCTTAAGCAAAATAATACTTGTCAGTTTAAGAAGAAAAGTGGCACTATGCTTGAACTTTTTTGAAATTTAAGGCACTACGCAAAACAACACTTGATAATGTTAGAGCAAAAGTGGCACTTTACTGAGCATTTTTTTAAATTATTTTTTTTTGCCGTATCTACCGAATAATTTAATTAAAATCAACTAAAATGTGATAAAATAATATCTGAACTATTATTTAAAACCACAACAGTACGTCATTCTCAATTTATAGTCGAGTTATTGATCCCAGAAAAATTACAAAAACTTTAAATGGCCATACTGAAAAATTTAGTTTTTTGTTAAGTGTCACCTTTGTTTTCAACGTGCGAAGTGTACTGCAGTTTACTAAACGCCTCTTTTTCTGCTTTTTAAGCACTTCTCTGTGTCAAGATGAACGTAGTTCCGTTATACGTTCATTTGTAGTAGAAGACTTTATTACTAAGAAAACATAGTTTTGATAAAGATGTTTTAGCAAATTAAACTTAATTTATTGAAAATGCTGCTCTACAAAGTTCACACCAAGTAGTTTTGTATATATTATTTATATTTATAAATATTTTTGAAATAAACATAACTGACAGTCTACTACGGCATAAAATAAAGGAGGGGGCGAAAATTAATAAAAAAAAATAAAAAAACATTATTGAAAAGTTTATTGACAAAATGCACAAAGGTGACCAAGGATACAGACACGGAAATAAGAAAATAACATAAAAAACAAAACTACTAGGAATACTCGTAAGTCTCCTGGACATAAGCTTCCCGCCTGTAATATCACCGGCACACACACCCTTTTAAACTGGAACACAGCAAGCTGCTTGGCGGCAGAAATGGCATGTTAGTAGTACTTACCTGGACGAAAAATTCACCATGAGCTCGATCGATTTACAACTACATGACTAATGTGTGGTAAAATCTAAGTTACTTTAAACTTTTCTATGAAAAATACAAAGCGTGTAGTTTTGTATGATGTTACGATACCAACTGAAATACCGTACACAAAAGCAATTGACTGATCAGTAACGTACGTACGAGTACGTTTCATGTTTCTAAAACCACAGCACTTTAATCAAATGAATATTGAGCATTTATGTATTGAGTTTTCGCTTCACTGAGTAATCAATCACGCATTGAAGCGCCACCTACAATCACTCCAAACTCCTGAGAGAGATTTCATCACGAGCCTTCATCAATATTTTATTATTCTACTTACTCAATTGTGATTCCATTTTCAATTAGTTATTCTCCATGCAGATCAAACAGGCTATAGTGTCAGTTTTAGTTTGGGACGTTTGAAATACAGGTACAATATAGACATCTATATTAAAACATGTTTGATCCTAAATTAAACCCTAACTAATTCTATGGTTTATTTCCCCATTAGTAAGTATCCCCAAAGTAGTATAATGACTATTCTTCTTCTTTTCTTCATAATGGCATCTGTCCAGGCATCAGACAAATTTGGCCAATGTCAAGTGGATTGAATTTACTTCTGTACTTTTTAGTCAAATCGAGTCAGCAAAAAAAAGTAAGGTCCGTTGTCACTGGTTTTGAAGAAAAAGGCGTTTTTCTTCAAAACCTTCGTTCAAATCTGGATGCCACATATCAGATTTTCATTTCAACTGTTCACATTTTGGCTAAGACCTCAAGTAATGATAGATAAAATGAAAAAATGCTTTCAAAGATGACAGAAAATGAATCCGTATAACTCTTGGTGAAACATCACGAGCTATAGAATCAAAATATTGACACTTGGCATATCCTAAACAATAAGACTGGGTGTAATAAGACCCAAAGACCTCTTCTAAATACTCAAGGAATGTGTAAAGAAGCAAGAAGCAAGAAGGGTTCCGTACCATAGTAAAAATGACAAAAAAAATCACTTCAAATTGTATGAGAGGCCTATTAAATATTTATTTTATTTAATTTTTTAGTATTTGTTGTTATAGCGGCAACAGAAATACATCATCTGTGAAAATTTCAACTCTCTAACTATAACGGTTCATGAGATACAGCCTGGTGACAGACGGACAGACCGACAGACAGACAGCGGAGTCTTAGTAATTGGGTCCCGTTTTACCCTTTGCACATTTTGTGTAATATATTATGTTCCTAGGTAGAAACTTGCAGACAAGGTACCTAGTTTTTCAACTTGGAGAGAGGTGAATGTGTTCAGGTATGACTAGTTATATAATTATTTACTAGTACGATTAATACGTTTAGTAAATACTTTGTACTTTTAATGGTCACGGTGAAACAAATAGAGTTTATAACGTTTACTGGTGTATTACGACTGTTATAAAACGGTATAAAATCTTAAAAACACCGAAAGTTTCAGTTTTCCGTTTACACTTGTGGAAAGAGCCGTGGAAGAACTCAAATATTTCAGTCACGTCACGTGAACGATAAATATAGCCGCGGCTTCCACTAATAATTCAGGAAACTTGTAACAACTACTGGAATTGGCACATTTGTTCAGAGGTATGAAGATAGTTTTTATATCTGCTGAGAATATTTTTTTATCCAGATAGATTTCGGTATTAAATTGTTTAATTATTTAATTTAATCGGTTAATTTTGTCGATGTTATACTAGTATTATGTCTCTAGTTTTTTTTTTTCAGGTCTACCTCCTTGAATGGCAATGTTTTTTGGAATTTACACACCAACAATACGTGTGTTACCCTGTGGTGCTACCATTAGTATAGGTCTACTAACAATACCATACCAATATCTTGGTTGTACTTAGACATGAATCATTTAGGTTTCAAGATCCTAAAAATCGGTAAAAAGGTGTTTATAAATGCTTTGAAAATGTAGAGTCAAGTAATTAGTCTTTAATTCCTTTAACAATAAGTTTTAGGAGACTTTTGTGCACGAAATGGCAGTAAAGTTATGAATAGACTACTTTGTCGGTGCTCGGAGGTCCCTTTTAATGGAAAAACTTTTGCATGGTTATCTAATTAATTCCTTTGAGCATACACAACTATGATGATAACATAAATTTTGACTTTGAACAGATTATACTACATACAAGTATGTAGCGTCTAAACATAATTAGTTTAGCACATGATTGAATTCTGCAACATATTGCATGTTGCAGAAATAGTTTGCATAACATAAATGTGAAATCGAAATGTAAAGAATGACAAAATATCTGTTAAAATATAAAGGAAACAGTGAAAATGAAAACCAACTGCACAAAAAAGATCAGTGAGAATGAGTGATTTGTTTGAAGAACTGTACAAAAGTCGTAGTGGTATGAAACGAGGGACAAACAGCGGGACGTCTGAGATTGCAGAATTTACTTTACTTGCGGCTTATTCCCGACCAACTGATTATTGCCAGCTTGACATTTTACTTCAAATGGAAAGGCTCAACAGCGCAACGGGACAAATGTATTTGTGAGTTTCAAGTGGAAAGTTCACTCTTACAAGTTGAGAATAGGACTTCTGTAAGTGGGAAAACCGGGGATGATTGTGAAGTTGGTTACTAGCCAACATGAGCCGCCTTTTCAACACGTATCTCGTATTTACTAAGTAGTATTTTATTTTAGTGGTTGTATGGCTCTTTGTGAAGAGCTCGGCGGGGAAATATTACCGGAGTATATTTTTTATTGCCAAGCAGCGATGCTATGGTTTGGATTAAAATTTTAAAATAATTAAACATATTGTGCGATAAAAGTTATCGTTTGTTTTTGTGATTTGCTGAGCTTGGTAAAAATATCTTCGTGCAATATAGTTTGGTAGGTAGATACCAATTCGTTGATGTGGATTTACTTTTAATTCGTACCGCAATATGATAAAACAATAAACACAAATAGAGCATACAAATCTGTCTGTGGCTGGCTGCGTGCATAATTTAGCTTTGTGGTTATATTCCAGCTGGATAATTACATGACTGAGCGTAGGTAATTTGACCATTCGAGATACCTAACTACCAGTATCATACGAGGGGTTGTTGAAGAATAACTAATTCCTTTACGGAAACGCACGAAAGAATTCCTCTAGCTTAATTATTTTCTTCTCTTCTCTTTTCTATTTCATTATTATTTACTGGATCGAACATGAGGTCAACTTTAGTTTTTTTAAACTTTTTTGTTAGTTTGTTTGTATTTGTTTTTTTTTTTTACAGATTATGTATTTATGTTGCCGCTATAACAACAAATACCTACTAAAAAACAGAATAAAATAAATATGAAAGGGGTTCTCATTCAACTAACGTGATTTTTTTGCTGTTTTTACAATAGATAATGCTGCGGAACCCTTCGTGCGCGAATCCGACTCGCACTTTGCCGGTTTTTTATGCATCATGAGTGGTCTCATGAGGTGGACGGTGGGTATAAGAACGCGAATAACTCAGTAAAGACACCTTTTAGTAAAAGCTGATGAGATAAGTTCTAAAGAATTGTTTTCAGAAAAAAAACTGTGATTCGGGTTCTCGTAGATGTCAGTGACAATAAAAGTCGATTGCTTTTTCTCTCATCCCGTTTCCTATAGGTGTACCCAGTCACGTCCCTAGTTATAGAGTAAGTTCACGTCGGGTTCCCACAATGACAGAATAGGTACATTGTTTGTACATACCTTTGCAAACTTTGGCCACGTTTATAACTCGTACATACGTGGGTGTACTTAAGAATTAGGGAACCTTGTTGTAGGTCAAACGTCAGCAAATAACTAAACACTCACAACAAAATTAATCACAAAACAATGTAAAATGGTTTAAAGTTTTTGATACACGTATGTAAAGGTAGGTTTGTTTTTACATGCATAATGTATGAATGAACAGTTAACGCTGTGCACGATCAAAGAGCCCAGCGCCGCTGCGCCTCTGTGCCGCCGGCGGCGAGAATCACACGGCCTGGCAACCATCACAAGTTTTATGACAGCTGCATCAGCAGTGCAACTTATCCCGCGTCAACGATTTCAAATACTGCCTGTTACAACTAAATTAATTACACCCGCTTCACCGAAAGTGCGAAATATTCCAATAGACTGTAGATTTTCACCCACGCTACCAATTTTGTAAAACAAATCTTTGAAAGAAGACACGCACCGCCCATGGCCACTGCCGGTGGCAACGCCTGCTTCTATCCCTGAGCTTTTATCATTACCCAGACTTGTATTATCTCCGCCCGCACGCGAAATTGGCATTCTCTCTCTTTTGTGCTCACGCCACAAGTTTAATATAACATCGCACTTTCCATTAGATAATATTTTTTTATCCCTTACGATTGTTATTTATAATATCCTCAAAAATACTAAAATGGCTCGTGCTGCGATGTAGAATTTCTTATAGTTCATTAAAATTCAATAAGCAAAAGTGTAGTGTGCGTTTGTTTAGTAGAGCGGCAGGTAGCCTCGGTTCCGTTCGCTGGCTGGTTATTCGGCCCGGGGCGCGTGGTGGCTCGCCTTTGCATTTTGCATGAGAACCATTGTTTGACTCACTATATTACCAGTATGTATACTTTTATGACCGACACTACGCCACCCGCAACCGACGTAAACTCAGAGATTTAATCAGGGATTTATTATGATTTAGAATGTAGTCATACGAAACGAGGTAAGAAAACAACCTTCTTTTTTATTTATTTATACATAGTTACTTGAATATAGTCAAAGTTAGAGTTAAATGCAAACTGGTTATTCGAAATATTTCTTCTAGAGTGAATCGTGCTCTACTCCTACTCTACGCGAAACTATTCAATGTGAGTCTGGAAATAGTAGAAATGTAGAATTAAAAACCACTTATGCGAGCTACATAATGTTTTTTTTAGTATGAACCTTATTTTATCAACCCTACGTAACATTGTCACATTGACATAGCAGGTCAATGTAAGTTTTAGCATACAAAGTTACATTTTACTATTGCTATGAAAGTTTTTTGATCAAAATATTTTTAATTATATATATTTTATACGTCCTGCTGATAGAAAAAGCAGATGATACACTTAATCTTAAGTGGTTACTATGATCTAAAACAAAGCATTGCCTCGCAAACTACGTTCATTAGCAACGTGCCCTATGATGCGCTGCTCTGCGTCCATCAACCTGATGCATATAGATGTATGGTATGTGCCTGCAATTACATATTATTTAGATTACACTAAATCGCGAAATGTATTATTATAACCTGCGAAACTAAGCATGTAAATATCTCAGACTAACATAGCGGTATTTATAAAATGACATAAACTAGGTAAGAAAGCTAGATCTATTTAAAAAAATTCTACGCGAGTAGGTAGCTAGACTCGATATAAAGCTGGCCGACCTTTTAAAAAGTTTCGCGCGGGGAGAGTGCTCCTTGCTTGCTTTCAAGATTAGAAATAGAAAAATAATATTACTTAGTGGATCTTTTCACATGTATAAACAGTTTATCAGTGTACCTTCATTCAATAGCAGACTAGGCTGAGATATTGGTAGTGGTGGTTTGGTTTAGGTGCTGGGCAAGCCTAATATCTAAAATTCAGGAGCAGCGTCCCGTAAATAGAGGCATAAGTGGCAAGTTGCAATCTTTTAGAAATGATGTATTATAGTAATACAAAGGTCTTTACTTACCGACGACGTCATTATTAGAACATACGACATCTAAATCATATCAAGAAAAACTTACTTGTTAAATACTTATCTTGGGTGTATGATTATGAGCAACTGTTTTCCAAAGTTACATTAGTAAGTTATCCTAAAAACATTTGTGAAAGTTTTCGTAGTATCAGATCACAGACACATAGGTAGGTACGCAAAAGTTTCGAAGTTGGCAAAATATCTCACCTACGGGGATAACGGTACGGATTCCAAGCAATGGCTTTGTTTGTTTAAAAATACATCGCAAAAATGCTGCCTTCATTTTATGTTCGTTTATGAAATCTTTGACATAAAAACTACCCGGGTTTTGCAAAGGCTGTCTCTGCTCTAAAAATTATACGTACCTACCTATCCAAATAATGTTCCGGAAGTAATATAAAATCGGTTCTGCATAGAGTAGGTAAGTAAACTGAATTCTATTGAGTTGAAAACATATAAATCTGAAATTCTACTGAGTTAATATAAATGCAATGAATGTTTGTAAGTGAGTGAATATGCTTGTTCCAATGTATCTCCAAAACGGTTGTACAGATTTGGATGAAACTTGGAATATAAGGTTAAAAAAATCTTTCACAAAAAAGACATAGGTATAGGCGAATAGTTACAACAAATAACTTTACTGAAGGTAGGTAGGTAGTCGATCACGCAGTAGGGTTTTTAATTATTATTAATATTAATTCAACACGACGCTTACACTATGCTAATAGGTAAATTAAAAAAATTGCATTAAGACAATAAAAACTTAGCAATACTTGTACTATATGGGAACAAGACTAGTGATATACAAATATGATGTTATCAGATATCACTTATTGTTATGTGTTTGTTCTCAGTGGGAATCGATCCCACAATTTACAAATCAAAAGGCAGAACTACTTTAATAAAACCAATTTCTTAAGTGCAGGTAAGCACTATAAAAATTAACAAATTATGAAATTAAGCACTTTGACATCTCTCGTCGATTCAACGGAATGCAATTTTTGGTTATCGAGCAGGCTTTGATAGTATAGCGTCAAGCATGTAGATTGAACCACGGTCGCTAAAGTACCGTATTAGAAACATCCCAAACCTTATTTTCATCGAGTCATTTGAATCCTCGATAGCGAAGTTGGTTATCGCATCCCCATATCAAGGGGAAGGTCGTGGGTTTAAATCCTGCTTGAAGAAATAGTTTTTGGGACAATATAAAATCTTTGTGATTTCCTTAAGTGCAGGTAAGCACTATAAAAACTAACAAATTAAAAACTACAACTAATTGAGATACGAAACTAGTTAAAGAGTATCCCTAGAGAGCTATATTAGTGACGAATATTTATCAAAGTATATCCATCGATATACAGAGAGTGTTCCAAAAGGTAGAGCACTCACAGAGTTTAGTTACAAACCCATTTGGCGCTGTTCACCAAAATGGAAGAGATCCATTTGCTAAACTTTGCTCCCGATTCCCGCTCGAATCACAAATAAAACCAGCTAAATTTAACTGTTGCAGGCTCCGAGTTTCTATAGATCGAATTTGGATTAATGGATCCTGTAGAAATCTCTTCATTTAGGGTACGCTTTAGATTAAAATTAAAGATCTCGATTCCATTGCCCGTAAAGGAGGGCGCAAAAAGAAATAATCCTTATATTACTATGACCTTTTGAAATAGGTCAGTAAATAAAACATGGATATTATGAAAGGTTATTAATATATAATTATTACATTGATAGATTATGCAATTCACACTAGAGTATTTCCGCTCGTTTTCTCTATATTTTATATTTCGGTGTTCGTCCGCGTGTCGGTGCTGAGTGTTCGCGTCCGGACAAGCTGTGGACGAGCTCGAATGAGCGCAGACACCTCATGACAGATTAATTATTCTGTTTGCTGGCTTTCACTCACTGCCAATTGCCATGTCCGACACCACTAGAGCACTTGAATGCATTTTTAAACAATCCTTTTGGGTAGTTCAACAAAGGTGTTAAAAAGAATATTCTGTTTCTTGACCAAAATGACATTACTCTATGAAAGGGTTTTACAAAACAAAAGAAATGCGTGAAATCTTTAGGTAATCACTTGTGCGAACGCGCGTGACTTCGTCCGTGTCAAGTTATTTTCACTAAAACTTCAACCCCCCGTTGTACCCATTTACCCCTAAAGGGGGGAATTACGGGAATTCCTTTCTTGTACACTTCAGCGTGCCAAGACGAAAACATCCTGAAAATTTAAAGTCTCAACGGACAGTGGTTTAGGCTATGCGCTGTCTATGTCAGTCAATCAGTCAGTTAGGACAAAGATTCTTATAATTAGTATAGATACAGATTATTACTATCTTCATAAATGGCATAGTAGGCACTTTATTTTTACATGTTTCACATTTTTGTAGATTATTACAATCCACGGAGTATATTTCACCACAGTAACAAAATCTTTTATTTCGATAAGGTATTTTTTACGATACTTTACGCTAAATGCATCAGAGAGAAACAAATAATGAATAATTAACAATTCCATTTTCGAAACGGGGGATTAAGCAGCGGGGTTTATTACCCAAATCCCAAATTGAAAGCATCAAGTGGACAACAATCAAAGTCCATTCGAACTGGTGCAAGTGAAATTAATTTGAGTCGGCCAGCGACTACATAAATTGGTTCGGAAACAGAGTTCTGCCTCTATTTACTCCAAGACTTACAGAGTGCTTATTTCAATCATTTGCGATTCGTACCACAAATAGACCGATCAATGGATTTTATCAATGGACATTATATCCTTTTCGTACTGAGTATATTGAAAATGATACTGATGGATCGGCTCTGATTTATTTCAACTCTATTTTTAGTATTAATAGATACTTAATTAACCTTACCTAGTGCAAGACGCCTAGTTTCGCCAAGTCCAGAGTTGTGTATTGTTATCATAATAATATGCATTTTTTATTCATGACTCATATAGTAGAATTGAAATATTATAGTGTACTACTACAGACTACTCTCCGAAAATCCCGTTGTTTTAGTATAGTTTTTTAACCACATTACCGACCGTACTAAGGGCAACAAACAAGGTGTCAAAGTTTCCATAAAAAAATACAAAAAACAGTTGTTTCATAAGTAAGTTAAATACCGACTTGGCTCAAACATAATATGACAAATTGGGTATTTATGTATGGTTAATCAATTTTTTACACGATGTCGATTTAATAGAAGATGTTCATGTTCATCATTCGGTCTTATATGGATGGTAACATCTAAGGGTATTAAATAAATAAATAAATATTTGAGGACATTTATTTATTATCATGCTGCAGTAAAATAATGCAAATAATTAATCAGAGGATTCACAGGATGGTTTGCATGGCAAGCTTTCACAGGATTTACTTCATAGGGTTGTAATCAATTCTTGAAAGCTTCATTCTATTAAATAGTACCTATGAAAGGGGTTGTACCCTCATTTTCAGTTTAACTACTTACCTCATTGTCGTGTCGATATTAACTAAACCGTATACTGACATTGGAAGCCTTGTGCGTACGTGGTACGACATACGTTTGGCCAATTTATTTGTATTAAACAGAATATAAAAAGACTAGGTAGACTAGGTGCTGACATAACTGAAAAATAAAATGTTTTCAATCCTTCAGTCATCAAACTTGTGAAACCTGAGATCAACATAAATTCCCTTGAAACTCATAGAACCAGAACTTCAGGGCTCTTGCAAATATGATTTTTCACATATGAAGATCAATTATAAGAAATCCGATGCAATCCGAGCACCGACGGGCTTGCAACTTGCAAAATGTGGGTACCTATGTGACAAATATAATGTTTGGACGTACCTCTGATTACCCGCTTAGACATCCTCAAAGAATCTTGAGTTAGTGTTACTTGGTAGGCCTTAAGATATCTGCGGGGATATCTACCGTGCCGGGGGGTTAAAGTCGTGAGCTTGTTTCTGTTATCCGAACAGATCCTTAGCTATGTAGGGGTACTTGCGCATGCAACCTTCAGTTTTTGAATGGTATTTTACACCTTATAGTATTGGAGTAGGGGTTGTGACGCTCGCTATTATTTTTATATTCCATTGCTTTTGGCTCCTGATGAAAATGTTTTACGTGATCAGATTTGACTTTTAGTAAAATAAATCAGAAATTCTAATAAAAATATTTTACGTGACTGTAAAAACAAAAGATGTATCTGAAGTAAAATTAATTACTCCTACTAGGGTGAGGTACGTATCACAAATAGGTACTTTACTTTTTAGTACCAAAAAGAATGAGCTTTTGGTACTGTATGAAAAATGTTTGTTACTTATTATTGAAAAATATATAATTATTCCTTATTATTCAAAAATTGACTAGCTATCGTCCTATGCGATGCCTTCGTGTATTGTTGGGTAGAGGCAAAAAATTCAAATAAAGATACTTTAATATTAAATTGCCAGTTTAGAGCGACTTCAAATAACATTACTCAGCTATTGGCTGTGGGTGCGCGGTTCGTTTCTCTTTAGTTTTCGTTTGCGCAATCAGGTAATTAAATAAAGTTTACAAAGCGACGTCTGCCCGGACACTCCTCAAGACCTCTCCGGGTCTGAACTTACAAGATTTGATTACCTACCAAGTTTTACATTAAGCGATCATATTGAAAAACAGAGCCAACAAAACTGCGGTAGAGTGGAAACCAATCTCGTTTTTGATCCTTTTGATTTGATACCTTGACTGTGGTAATATCTTTTCAGTAGTGTCCAAGTGCATATTCGATTTCAAGAGAGATCTAACGGAGTAGGGTTTCTAAGGAATGCTCTAACAATTTAGGAACTGAGTATGGAAACTAGTAAAGATGCAAAAAATATTTTTTTAGACAATTGGTGTGTTAAAAAATTAAGTAGAAATTATTTCTTTAACACTTTTACCGTTAGTACGTACCTTATTATAAATTTAAAACAAAAAATATTAAGTGTTAAGTTACTCTACATCTATGTTCATAGTATATTGCATGGCACATCGTTATGGCTCCATAAAATATTAAAATAATAATAATAACAAATATTTATGGACATCTATTATACAAACATTTATTATAAATAAAAAACAATAGCATCACGACTTTAATCCCCAGGCATGGTGGATATCTCATCTAGTCTTTGATCTAGTATTCCAAACGTGACCGGTTGCAAGCCCATCGCCGCGATACATGCCGCATATTTATTATGATTATTAATAAAAATATTTTTATCACTTTCATGTCAAGAAAAAGAGATGATAGCAGAATAATCGGCAATTTTAGCTAGTAGAGTCTTCAACGGCCAGTATTGTGTACAAAATAAAATAAATACGTTTTAATCATAGTTAGAAATACAATTATTATTTACTACTCACGTACTACCTACAGGTTTTTAGTTTTCATGGGTATATCGAAAATATATTTTTCAACTCGCGTTCGCTCTAGTCCTTAACTCGCTGTCTGTCTTCTATAATTATAGTAACAATTGGTCTTAATTGTTTCAATATTTTGAATTGTCGTGAGTAAATTGGTGTATAAGTTGGTAACTTAAATAAATTATTATAGAAGTGTGCCGTGAGCACTATCATGTGTTCTGTGCCACTGATGAGTGTTGATCTAATCTACTACACCAGACCATTAACGAGACTAATTATAAAGAAAGAGAGCAATACTCTACCTATAAATTACAGAGGGCATAAAGTATTAGCTAGGTAGAGATCCGCTTTATATGTTACTGTTGGTGATAAAAATAGTAAAGGTGCGCTAAAAATATGCCATGTGCAATTACTTTTATGAAGAGAACGGGTAAGATTTGATACATTATCATAGGTAGGTTATCCTTCTGTTTTCGTAGAAAGCCTTTGAAATTCAACGCTTGCATAAATCCGAATGTGAATGTGGCTTTCAGAGCTGAGAAGGCATACGCTATGCCTTGGGCCAAAGCGTAGAGGCGAAGAAAAGTGCCTCTTACCACAGGCGGCATAAATCCATTAGCTGTGCTCACAAGTATGTACTATTACCATTTTCATTCTCATAAGTTGCTAGTTATATTTATGTTTACAATTAGAAAAACTCGGTGCGCGTTTTGTTTCAAACATAAATGCAATTTTAAACATCATAATTCAACAGCGCTATCGTAAAGACATGAATGGCTATACCTATGCAAGTGGGATCGAGTCCGTGGTGCGCCCCTATCACACAAAGCTAAAGCTAGCTAAAAGCCAGCCGGAAAGTGTTAAATTTGTAACAGTCCCGCTCTTAAGAGCAACGACGCCAAGACCCGTACATACTTGTAATAACCGCGCTCTTCTGTGCGGGCGGGGCGTACTGCGACTCCGAAACAATTTGCTCGCATTCTGTAGGTATTTTAGTTCCGTGCACACTCATTAATAATTTAAGATACGTTTTCCGCAGCCGCTGAAGACATTTTTTCATTGTACGCTGTATTTTCCCAGCAAACAGAGTGATTACCTTGTCCTTAATAATGTATTTGAGTTCCTACCAAGTAACAAAGGCCAGTCTTATCTTCTGAATAAAACATTGTCTCTCTGCAACCGAGAGCAAATCGCTACTTTAGATTTTTTATGTTATGTTTGCATACTGTAAACTTAAAAAGAGAGCTTTTACAAATTTCTAGAATGCTGCGCTGCAAGATCCATTTTACACTATTAGATATTTAGTTCGTTTTGGTGAGAATTTATTACTCAGCTACGAGGCGGTTCTTAGTCCAAAATGTGTGATACATATTTTAGTATTAGGTAGTAAATCCATACCTTACCTTACCTTATATTTAAAGCTGCGGATGTGTGTTACAATAAAGTTAGATACTACGTTAGATACCCCCGGGAGCAATGATCGATAGGCTGATTTTTAAACAATACAAGGTAAAATAAGCCGATTTCAAAACACTAGGTATAAAAATAATAAAAATATACATAACTACTCACAAAATGTATTTCATATGATTATATTGATGTGTTTCTTAAAACGAAATATTTTTTTTATCTCTTATCAAACAAATTGTACTTGATATGAAGTATGTAATGTAAGTATTATGTTACTTATATATATTTTCTTTGATAAAATAGAAAGTGTTTTACAGTTCTTTGACTAATAGAGTAGTAGAATGCTGCTAAATAAAACGCGCTAATAAGGTCAAGCTTATTCTTATGTGGAACCGTAAAGAAGAATTAATTCTTTCTTTGCATCAAGTTATTCTCGACATTGATAACAGATAGGTAAATCAGGATTGCTTTGCTAATGCTAAGCATCCAATCATAGATTAATTTGATTTGCTAACGTAGTTATAATAAATGAATAAATTATAGGTGGATATTTCCCACAACAACATCTAAGTAAAGCTTGGAAACCAGATGACTGATAGAATACTTAAATATGTAAGTATTCTATCAGTCATCTGGTTTCCAAGCTTATATATTTTTGTAAATATATACTTAGCACATAGTATACAATATAGCATGACCTTGCACCTATCTACATTCTACATGTCTGCAGTATTCCTTTGGGAAGCGTTAACACTATAAGCTGAGTAGTGAAAGGCTCGTCCGGGGAAGTACTACCACCTTGTCTATTTCTGCCACCAAGGAGCTTGCTGTGTTCCGGTTTGATAGAAGGGTATGGGTGCCGGTGAAATTACAGGCATACTGTATGCTTTGGGTTGATGGACACTAAGTGCATCGTAAAGCACGGTGACTTGTTACCTACTAAATATCTGTTATTATTGTTCTCAAGTACGTAAGTGACTGTGTTCCGTCTTTTTTGAGAATACATATCTTTACACCTAAACCTAATTAATCGAAATAGTAACGAACCATTCCTTACTTTATTTCTGTGTGTAAGATAGTAGAACTCGAATATTTCTGAATAATAAAAACACTCGGTGTTTCCTGTATGTGATGTCGCACTTTGCATATCTTGTAAAGATGTCAGAAACGTTCCAAGACGGTCCGTGAAATATCTTTGCCTCCTCCAGCGTTTGGCTATTTGTCACGTTGTTTTTACATTTATCAGAATACAGTACAGTATAGTACGACATAATCTCGACTTATTCCCTTGGCTCCACATAAAACACGAGAACGTACCTTATTGGCAGAAGATAAAGTAGCTAGGTTTTAGTAGGTTATTCGGCAGGTAGTGTACCGATTCATTGGGGATTTTGACGACATGTTGCAAAGAGTCTAATAGTATCTTGGCAGCTTCTTTCAATATTTCAACCTTATCATAAACGATAAGTGTCTACATTATGTCTGGTGTTGTATCGTTTCTTGTTTTATTTCATATGGACTTGTATTATTATTGCTGAAAGTAGCACCTTAGTCGAAGTATAAGTACTATGTAGGTATGTACATAGGTACAGCAAACATTGTATTTCATGATCTGTTTGCAGTTACGTGTTTGTACTCAATTATACACAGAAACTACCAACACAATTGCCGAGGTGCACTTTATACTGGAGCTTTACTGAAACGAGCTAGCTGAAAAACCCAGCATAAACATTCATAATGTTCATGTTTATTTGGAATATACCTGTAAATAGTTAATGAATAAAATCGGAGAAATGGTCGATAGTAAGTCGACAGTACGTTAGCGGAGCGCAGAGTTCCCCGGGGAATGCGAGCCGGCTGAGCTTGTATAGGTACCTCCTACCTACTGTCAAGTGATAGAGAGACAGTATCGCATCTTCATAGATAAATGGAGAGTCACTGAATGAATAATTTTAGATAGCATTTACCTCAGACTTAACTTTACTGTAGATCACTGTACTTGGTATAACTAGCACAATTAATAATCTAGTATTTATAATAGGCTATAAGTAAGTAATCTGCATTTCAGTAAATCTGTAAGCATTTAAAAAATTTAACATTAATTAGGTATCTTGGCTTGAATGCTACTTGCATCAAGCTAGCTTCCGCTTCGCTTACTAGCTTCCGATTGTGTGTGTGTGAGTGTACTAAGCATGTGTGCTCTGGACCGCAGCTCGGGACGCTCTGGGCAATGTTGTCTGGGCTGTGTTTGGGATTGTCTGTGAGAACATTGTCACCTGTGTAAAGACTGGTTTAATCATTATATTAAGGAACAGTTACATACGAAAATGATGGAGCACCCAATAACACTTTTTGAATAAGTTGTAGGTATCGTTTGCAGGTTTGGTTGCCTCTATTATTCAATAAAACCATAAGAATAATTTGAATCTTGTGAAACCGATTTCGAACCCGCGACCAGCGGTTTGCCACTACTAGACCACCAGTGCTCTCATCCAGTATCAAATAATAATCAATAAATCTTGGTTGAACTAGAAAAAAAATTGACTCTGTAACATTAACTAGTTTTAAATAAACACTTTGTTTGATTTGATTAATTTTTTTATAATTAGCGTAATTGTGGTAACCACCAATTACGGTTACAAAAGCCTGATAACCGTGATAGCTCAAACAAATAAATGAATCTCTTGTATGACCCATTATTCCTATGTTCCTATGTAAGTATATACATTTTAAATGTTTCATTACTCATTTTATAAGCCACGCAAGCAAGGTACCTACCGACTTCGACAGTTTCCCGGCTACACCTATACTAATAGAGCACATTTACTCGGAGCATCGTGCAACCCCTTTGGGCTTCGGTCGTAAAGATGGCTGTGGGGCTGTACGGTCGAAACTAAAAGCATACAAAGTCGGATACTTCTGAAAAAGACGGATTAATTGAGTGTTTAATTTGTTGGGTGACGAATAATTAAACGTAATTAATTAAACTGACGAACGACCAACGGGATGGTCGTAAGAGTCAAATAATTAGTTTAGCTATCCAAAGAAATAACATTACGAGCCCGTTGAGCACACTGCTTGTGGTTGGTACCTACAGTAAGATACCTACCTACAGTTTGATGAGTTATTGCTTTTTTTATGTGATGAAACCAACAAAACTGATGAAACAAGCAAATGGTCCAACTGATGTTAAGTGGTTACCATTACCTATAACAGAGCATTGCCTCGCTGGTCACGCTCGTTAACGTGCCCTATAATGCACTACTCTTCGTCCATCAACCAGAGGCAAACAGGTGTTAATCCTCGTTTGCCTGTAATTACACTGGCACCCACACCCTTCAAACCGGAACACAGCAAGCTGCTTGGCGGCAGAAAAAGGCATGGTGGTAGTATTATTTAGTATTAGTTATTGTGATGACAAACAGTGACAAAAAATAACGTTTATAAGAAGTATGGAGTCTCTATGACCGTGGTTTAATCGGTATGTTGCCTTCAGTATGGCAGTCAGTCAGGACAAAGATTATTTATGAGTGGTAAAGATATATGAGCAGAAGATTTAATATTATCCCAAAAATTATTCCCTTTAGTGGGATTGGAACCCACGACCCTCCCCTTGATACGGGGATGCGCATGCACACTGCTTTATCAAGAGATCTAGCGGCCGTGACTCCATCTACATGCTTGACCATATACTATCGAAGCCTGCTCGATAGGTACCTGAAATTGCAATCAGTTGAATCGACAAGAGAGTGTATGTACACACACTAGCTTTTCGGTCTTTGAATTTCAGGTATTACAATACAATATTTCATATTTATTTACAGTGGCTACTGGGTGCTTTTCCAAAGTTGTCCGAAAGCCGGAATCATCTCCACTCTAATCTGTGATAATATTTCGGTCCGAGAGCCATCGATTCCTCAGCTCCATTTATCCAATGTGGAAAGTAAGCACTTAAGGACGTACATGACATAAACATCATTTTGGAGATCAGAGAGCTATATGCCGCCGTGTTTCCTTCGCAGCGGCGAGATAAGCTGTTTTGATATACTACAGAAGGATTCCATTTGCGTCGAACTTTTTCATAAAATGTTTCAACATTTCAAGTACCTCCATGGGCATGTGCGGTTTCTGTAAAGTCTGAACAAAGACTTTATAGTACCTACCTACTGGGGCAATAGATAAACCTGCCTCTCCCTTCTAGAGATAGCCATACCGCATAGGCATGGCTATCTCTAGAAGGGACGATACAACTTATTCAAAAAGTATTGGATGTAATTTTTTTATGCATTTTCGTATGTAACTGTTGGCGTTAACATTTCAACTGGCCTCACAGCTTAGTGAGTAGTAGCTCTGTGCTGTAAGTTGTTCGGTTCTCATCAAGCGCAATTAACCAGACATGGTAGTGATCTCTTCGGATCTGGCTTCAGGGTCTTTCAGGATATCAAAGCATACATATGCACTGTCCACATTGTACTACTATAATAATAATAATAATATTAATAATAATGCTGGACAATCCACACAGCATCATCTACCCCTAAGCTAAGCAAAGCTTGTGTTATGGGTACTAGATGACTGATATACTTAATACGATACACTACATACATAGATATTTTTTATTATACATAGAAAATACCCAGAACACCCGGAATAAATATTTGCAGATCGTACCTACAAACATTTATCCCAAGGCGGGAATCGAACCCGCAACCTCCTGCGTCGCAGGCAGACATTCGCCCGCCGCGCCACATCGGTCGTCAAATATTGTAGTATTGTACGAAGACACTATGAAAAAAACAGGTAGTATTTTGTTTATATTTTTATTGCCCATGATTTTACAACAATCTGTCAAGCACGATATTACAAAAAAAATTGACAGTTTGCAGTCGTGTTATAAGAGCTCACGGTAGGGGCCATTCAGGGGGCCAGAATGTAATTGTGCATCAATGCTATATTTAAATATTAATATAATATAATATATGTATAATATCGTTTGCAACGGTCTTTAGATAGCTCAACTGTTTCAAATGTATTTTGTACATACCAATTATAAATACTTGTATTAGTCATAATTTTCTTTGTAAATAAATGTATAATATATTATATTATATAATATAATACTTTAGCAGCATCCGATATCACAGAAATACTGAGGCATTTACATTTTACCTAAGTTTCAGCTTTAAGTTTACCATAATACTGTGTAGTTTCGGTAACTTAGACTCTGACCTGGATACCTAGGTTCCTTCCAATACACGAGTAAGCTATACCAACCTACCTACATACTGTGTATGTGTTAGAGCTACTTCCAACTTACGAATAAGTAAGGAAATAGGAACCGTAAGATTCCTTGGCCACCTGAATAAAAAATCCTGTTAGGAACAAAGTGATCTCATCACACGAGAGAACACAGCGTAACGATCAAAAAAGGCTCTCAATTCAGTATGTTTTTTTTTATATAAACATCCTCAAAGAACCTTGAGTCGGAACTTCTTGTTAAAGAGATCTGAGGGGATGTCTAACTGACCTGTAGGCGTATTCGGAGTTTTTTTCGTTTTCCGGATACCCGAACTTTTTGTATGGATATACGATAAGCGCCCCTAGCGGCATATGGGGGCACTAGTTAGAATAGCTCTATCAAATGAGAGCTTGTAATCAGTATTTTCCAGTACAGTTTCGGGGGTGTACCTACTTGTAGTAGGGCGTTGGTTTTTCAGACTTAGGTAACATAAAGGTAGGATAGGTAGGTACGTACTGTTTAACTCATCAGTTGACGTAGATAGATTACCAATGCATTACCGAAGTTGCGCCCTACAGTGATTTATAGGCACCAAGATAACCAGAAGATCTGTACGGGTATTGTAACTATAGCCAGAATAAAGTGTGACAGTTTTATTTTTATTACTATCGAAGACACCCGCGATTTCGTAGTACGCGTGAAGTTAATTTTCATACAACATACACCTCTACTTTAGACGACTTAACCACACCACACCTCTACGCACCAAGAGAAACCTACTCAAAAAAGGCTGTACGCTGTATGTATAGGTTCATAACACAGTCAGCAGGACAAAGATTCTTATAACTTAAAGCGATAATACGAACCTTCGTTTATCATTTTCAAGAATAGACCACAAACGGGCTTGCATAACACAAACCACAAAAGAACATTCTGAGTACACTTTTACTATTCCTTCTCAGGTAGACCTATATGTATAGGTAATATTTATAATAAATCTACTTTAAATGGGTATTATTATTACGCAACCCTTTCAGAAAGGCAAAGCCGATACAGTTATCAAAAACGTGGCAGAGTCGGCAAGTGGCCACAAAATGTGTTTCCACACAGGTGTTCTTTTTGGAACACAGCCAGGAGCTTGAAGCCAGTAATTGTGCTGCGGTAGAGTAAATTCAAAATGCGTTTGCGCTTTATTGAGGCGACGGTTTGATTTATACTGTAAAGTAAGTTTCAGTTATATTTATTTTTATGCAGTATGTTGATGGACCCAGCAAATGACTTATCTCACCAGGTATAGTAGTTTTGCAGGCATACAAACCTCATGCATGTGCCTGTAATTTCACCAGCACCCACACCCTTCAAGCTGGAACACAGTAATGATGCTTGGAATGTCATTAAGAACCTTATTTACCTACTACAGTCGCTATAGAGACTGACCATAAAGCTGTCTTTTCTGGTTAATCGGTTTCATAATAATTTTATTATTGGCCTGCTATTGCGTAGGTAGTCTGATAGTTTCACGCAGGTTCCTACAGTAGAGTTACACACATCTACTTCCACAGTAAAACTGAGCATCATCTAGCCCCAAGCTAAGCAGAGCTTGTGTTATGGGTACTAAAATGACTGATATACTTATTACAGTGATTACATGCATAGATATTTTTTTATACATAGAAAAAACCCAGAACACCCGAAATAAATACTTGCAGATCGTACAAACAATTATCCCAAGGCGGGAATCGAACCCGTAACCTCCTGCGTCGCAGGCAGACATTCGCCCGCCGCGCTGCGTGCGTGCGAATTAGTGCGTTACAATTATTAAATCAGTGCGTTACAATTATAGAAGGAACTAAAATTGCTTCGAAACAAATGAACATTGCTTAGGCCAAAGTTTAGGCTACCTATCTGAATGATCTACACTCGCTACATCATAGACCCAAGCCAATCGAATCCTGTCGAATCTAAAAGAATATTTGAAACTTGTCATGGTCTGATAGTTGTAGGTAGGCAAAAGAAGGTTATCTACTAAATACTGTAGGTACCTACCTACCTAAGCCCTCAAAGCGTTGTTAACCAAGCTTTTTAGCACGTCTTATAAAACCTGTGGTTTAGCAGAGCCATCCCAACGATGAGTAGGTAATAAGGTCTACCTAGGCTACTATACCTACCTACTAAGACTACGAAATATTTGATTTTTATTTTTTTATTTTTATTTTTTTACTTACGCATAATGTTCAATTGTATAATGGATAAACACCAAAACTACTCAACCGATTTTAAAATGATTTCGCCTATAGACGCGATAATAACAGTAACATATTTAGGTATATTTTATTATAAAAAAAATTGATATAGGTAGGTACCGAAAATTGCAATAGTGTAACCTAAGTTATAAGATACCTTTTTAATTATTTAATGTGTGCTGCGAAAACTTGATGAAATGTAAAAAATACCTACTAATAAGTCATAATCAAAGAACAAAGCAAAGGACAAGCCAAGATACGCGCTATGTACTAGGGCACAAGCACAGAGCAGAGGGCACTAAAGTTAGCTGTCAGTAAATTAACGAATGTAAATGTCAATGACAAAATGTCAATGACATACCGTCCGGTTTGTGCGTGCAGTGCGGCGTGTTATTTTTACGTTGATAGCTAGGTTATATTTCACATTTCTTTGAGGTACAAAACGCAGATAGCAAAGTATTCTGTGAAACGCAGTAAATAGATTAATTTCGGTTTTCTGTATTTTAATTTCTTCTACTTTCTGAACTGACGCTCTACAATGGTATCTGCTAAGAAAGCATTACCTTCAAAGGTTCCTAAAATTAAGCCTGCAAAACAAGGAAAAAAGTTGACGAAGAAAACAAAAGTAATAATTACAAACAGTGAACCACAACTCGCAGCCTCTAAAGATTCAGTGCTGGTTAGAAGTGAAAAAGTTAAGGAGAAAAGTAATTATGTGATGCCATCCAAGTATATTAATGAAAAAGTGGTGAATTCTTGCATTAGTGCTCTACAGCAGTTAGCAGCACACCACAAAAAAAACAACGTCTTATTTGACGACGAGCAACCAATATTCGCGGAAATTCGCTGCATAAAAATTCAAAACTCCAGGGGAAATATTAAATTGTTAGTATCAAGATTTTTATTACATTGAGTGCTTACCCAGTTTCTTGGAAATACTTAAGTATAACTTTTTTTTCTACCGTTTTAGCGTATTGCCACACAGCACAGTGGCATCAACTGGAGAAGTATGCTTTATAACCCCAGATATAAAGAAGGGTAAAAAAATTGACCATGAACCCACTGTAGACCGCTGGGAAGAACTTTTAAAAAAATCTGGTGTCACAGAGGTATGGTAAACCATCTTCTTTAATCTAGTATTACAAGTACTAACATATAGATTGATTTCTTGATATGCTCTGTCACATTTACATTGACACTCATTGTTATCCTTAGGTAAAAACTGTCTTACCAGTGCGACAGTTGAAAGTGGAGTATGACCAGTATGAGTTAAAACGAAGACTGCTAACGCAACATGACTTCATTATGGTTGACACCAGAGTGCTGAGTCATGTTTCACACATACTGGGAAAGATGTTCTTCAAAAAACATAACATGCTGATTCCAGTGCGAATCAAGAATGAGGCAGACTTGAAAAAAGATATAAGCACTGGTTTACGCACAGCTATGCTTAGAGTGAGTGAAGGTGACACTTCCACACTACTCATGGGCCACACTGGCATGCCTATAGAGAAGCTTAGAGAAAATATACTATCTTTTGTAAACCAAATACAATCAAAATACCCAGGTGGAGAAGCTAATATCCGATCAATTTCTATAAAACTACCACTCTCTATGGCTTTGCCATTATTCATTACTTTGAGTAAGTATATAATGACAACTAACAATCTAATCATAATCAATGTCATATTGGAATAATAATGCCTGGGGATTAATTTTGAGTCTATTTAATGTTTAACTGTGTAATCTCAGGATCATCAGGTACAATAAAGCCACCTAAACTGGTTTCTAAGAAACCCAAGAACTTCAGGATGGTAGAAGATGAGCTGACAACTATATCTAATGCCAAAGTGAGAGTCAACCCAGATGGCACAGTACGGCTGGTTAAATCACAAGACATGGATTTAAGGTACCTATGATTTTAATTAGGTGAAATCTTGGGTTAGGAAAGGTTATTATGCAGGCTAGCACTCCTAAGTAGCCTTCAATGTTTCATCAATGTATCAGGTATAAAAATGTATAACATTTATGAATATGCTGCAAAAATTTTACCATCTTACATAATATATATTTCATTTTAGTGTGTACTAACTTTGTTTCAAGGTTGTGAACATTTATATTTACTTCTTAACTACCTACCTATTTCTTTTTATTTCATGAATAACTGGTGGTGATAAGTATCTTAATTTTTTCAGCAACAATGAAAATGATAGCAAAGAAGATTCTGCCAGTGACGAAATGGATTCAGAATAAGTTTTTAAGTGTATCCTGGAAAATTTAATAAAACCACGTTAAAATCAATATCAATCTTATTTATTTTAAAACATGTTATAATTAAATGAAACTCCTATAAAAAATGAAATTTTATATAAGAAACTATGTTGCAACTAACAATCTTAACTTACACATTTTTGAAAAAAAAACAAGGTCAGATGTTATGCTACAGCCATAGTAGAGTCTTGTAAATTGCCATCAGCAGTTATGGAGTGCATACTCATAGAAGATTTAGGGATTACTGTCACCTGCATTTTCAAGGGCCAAACTTTCTTGAACTTTTTGAAGTTCTTGACTTGGGTATCTTGTGCCTCAATTTCAAGTGGCTCTTTCTTAATAATCAATTCTTTCTTGATTGTCACAACAATAGAACCTATATCCAGTAGATTAATTTTTTCATCAAGTTCATCATCTATTTCTTTTTTTATGTTGTTGTGTTTAATGAAGTTCAAGTTATTTTTGTTCAGTTCTTCAAGCTTCACACCTCTCATTGCTGCTATATCCTCAGCAGAGATATTTTTCTCAGTTTTGTCATTCTTTGTTTCCACTGTTTTATTTTCTTCAAACATACTGCGCTTAGGGGCATTTTCAGAACTGCTGTCTCTAACAAAGTTAAATAAATCTTCATCAGCATCAACATCAGCTTTCCTTTTTAGGGGCATAGCCAGATTCAATTTACCTGCAGTATCTTTAGTGCCATTTTTAGAAGTTGGTGAAATGAAATTGAAGAAATCATCATCTTGGCTAACTGCAGCCTTTTTAGAAGGATTCGGAGAGCTGTCCTCATCAGCTGCATGCTTTCTTTTAGTACTCTCATTTGCTTTTGCAATGTCTCGGGCCATTTTCTTATTAGCATTAGATGTTGGCTCATCATCATTGATGTCACTCAGCTTTCTTTTAGATGTATTTTCATCATTAGTAAGGCTTTCATTGATAACAACATGAGCTTTGTCATTTTTCTTGCCCCCTTGTTCCTGAGTTTCTTCAGCTAAGATCTTGTTGCTGGATTGAGCTGGTGCCTGTTTTACTACTTCAGATGGGAAGCTGAAGCCAGGATTGCAATATTTGTTTGTTGAACAATACAAAATTGCCAGCCCAATTTCTGCATCAGCCACAACTCTCTTGCCTTGGGATTTTAAGTAACTAATAATTTCAGTTATCAGGTTCTTTTGTGCTTCTGTTTCTTGACTTGTTGTAGTGAAGTTGTACTGAATTACCACAATATCCTCATCACACAGTTCTGCTTTAGTAAATTGGGACTCACTCAACAATAATGGAGTAGCAGAACTTTTCACCAAAACATTTTTATACATATCAAACTGCCTTTTTGAGAAGAATATGAACTTTTTGCTAGCAAATAACTGGGATCTATTTTTGTTCGGTAGGAATGATACAATATCTTTATTCAGAGTTGACTCTAATATCTCCGGTGAGTATTTTCTTGGATCTGGTAGAGCTACCTTGCTGTTGATGGCCTCCACACATTTACTCCAATACTCTGTTGTGACAATATAAGATCCTTGTACCAGAGCTAACACTACTTTGATTGTTAGAGTGATAGCAGGCATGGTAAGATAGGCACATGA
Source organism: Electrophaes corylata (assembly GCA_947095575.1). NCBI lineage: Eukaryota > Metazoa > Arthropoda > Insecta > Lepidoptera > Geometridae > Electrophaes > Electrophaes corylata. The sequence goes on along the minus strand of OX352711.1, from coordinate 5,588,063 downwards.
ATCTTCCCAGTCGTTTTTCAGTACTCCACCCAGTTTCAAAAGATTCTGCTTCATGTTTTGTAGATTCTCACCTTTTAAAGTCGATGTACAGGTAACGAAACTTATTTGGTTAACCTTCCATACGCTCATCATTTTGCCAAATTTTATCACATCATTAGTTGCTAATTTCACTTTGGTATTGACTTGTAACTTCGTGGAGTCATTGAGAAAAGTACCATATCTGGAACCAAGATCTGTCAAAAATAATCCTTCTTCAAGAGCCACCAAAGTAGCATGTTTTCGGCTGATGGAGGGATCATCCTGGATAGCAAAATCACATAGTTGCGGATCCGGGCTTCGGCCTATTGTTACTTCGCTTTTATGTGGAATTATATAGAGAACTCGTTGATCGTGGTCTGCAGTAATAAACCACATTATGGGTTTCGTTTGTGAGCTTTTCGTAGATAATAGCAGTAATCAACAAAAACCTATGTAGGAGAGTAGGCAATTGTTTGAGAGTTCCACAAAAGCAGCAGAGACGCTATCCACAGAATACTTTTAACTTTGTGCCGGACGCTATAATATAAACCGGTGCTGCCAACAGTACTCTGTGGCTGCCAAGTTGTGTTCAAAAATAAATTACCGATTTGACGCCTCCGACCACAGAGTTTTAAATCGTCTTTAAATCTTCAAAAAAATAAAAAACGTACGTTAGACCACAGATGAAACAAATGACAAACAGACTAGAAATAAGAAGTGATTTGTGTTGTGTGTGGTATGGTAGCCCAAAAATTAATCCAAAAACATTTATGCGGCTGTGATACAGATAATCTCTGACGCCAAAAACATGGAAGCAAAAGTAGAATCCATTCACCAACCAAACGAACATATTTTAAACTTTATTTAGTGGCACCTTTTTTCAACTTTTTTACTTACAATGAACTTTTTGCACTGAAAAAAGTGCAAAAAGTTTTGATAGTAAAGTGAGGGGTAGTCCCGTGTCCTATCATTCGTAATGCTTTGCATAAATTGTCTAGTAAGTAGCCCGGTAACGCTGTGTAGCCCGGTAACGCTGTCGGAAATCGCCAGGCGATTATACCAGCATTTTAGTCCGTTCGAACAAAAAAAAATTGTCTTTGGTTTGATTTCCATAGCAACGAAAAATCACAAAGTACTTTTTTATAGACTGAAACGAAAAATGCATTACTAGTACAAGCGAATATGTATATATCGGTAAAATTAATACTTTTATTTAGGTAGGTAGATACCTAGATGAGTACGTTTATACAAACTGTTAAAACTAGCCAGACAGTGTCAATTTTAATTGTTTATTAATCAATTAAATTGCAATCTAAAATGACTTTGTACATTGATACAAAACTCAGTTTTAATGATAGTAACGTAGTATCGACGGTGGGTTCATGGCATCCCCTACTACCACTTCTAGCAGTAGGTTCGTTCAACCAAGAAAAAGGAGGATTTGTTACAATATTTCATGACACTGTAAGTTGAAATTAAGTAAAATTTTCTCTTATCTAGGAAGCTTAAGTTTTGACCTGTATCTGTTAATACAAAATTTATTGTTTCATGTAGGAAAATGTATTTTTAGGGATTACCATTAGAAGGATGCGAGTGGCCAATATTAGTATCAAACCAAGTGACCGCCTTGGCTTGGCATCCAACAAGAAAATTGCTGGTGGTTGGATGGGATGGTGGAGAACTGTACATTTGGTTGGAATACTCATGGGCACGCTTGGAAGCACCACACAATGCGGCTCTGACTTCTGTTGCCTTCAGTCTTGGGGGAGGCAGACTGCTTGCTGCAGATGCAGCTGGCTCGCTTTCAGGGTGGCAATCAAGCTCAGGAGCTCCTTTGACTTCATTTCATCACCAGCTTGGAGATGTCATCACTAATGTTGCATTCTGTACTCCACATGCCAGCTCCGAGTCATCAATAAGAGGGTTGGCACGTGCTGCTGTTGCTGGTGATGAGACTGCTCTGGATGCCCTGGCGGCATGGAGACCCAGAACTACAGCCAGAATGAGGGAAGGTGCTCAAGCAGACAACCACTGTTGCTATGCAGCTCAAGAAAATGGTATCATCTTGTATATTAACCATGCGGGTGCTTGTTCAGAAGTCTTGAATGCCCCTGGTTCTATCATGTTTATGGGCATGATCAGTAATATCTACCTGCTGGTTGCTTGGGAATCTGGAGGAGCCCTCAGTTTGACAAGATTTGTGACATCGGATGATGGATCCCTAATAACTGACACACATGTTAGAATGGCAGCCAGAAAAGGCCAGAGTATTGTTTTAGCAGGCAATTTTTATGTAGCTGTTATTACTGGAGACAATATTATCAGAGTCTGGGATAGTGAGACTGGTGACAATGATGTCTTACCAAATGATAAAGAGGAGATTGTAACATGTGATACATTTACTAGTATCAGTTATTGCAATTTGAGTGACACTCTATGCTGTGGAACATCACTAGGCAATTTGTACTTATGGAGAAGAGATCACAGGAACAATTGGAAACTTATTAGCTCCACCTCTATCAAGGGTACAGTGAAGGAAGTGAGTTGGGGTTCTGAGGGCCTAATGAATCCATTACTGCATGTCAACTGTATAACAAGTGCATTTGTATTAAGGGAGCAGCCAGTGTGCTGGGGGTATTCACCAAGTCTGTACATGGTTCAGAAGTCTTCTAATGAAATTGCTGTAACTCATAAAACTGATGAGCCAACACATATCAGAACTTTTATTACAATCCGAGCATTGGCTTTTAAAGATCAATACATTGCAATAGGAGATGGGAAAGAAGTTCAGGTAAATATATTTTTTTACACGTGTTATACATTAGAATAACTACTTGCGTGAACTCGACATATTTTTTTTTTATAGATTTGGATGACTAGTAAGGAAATTGAAGCATCATTCTCCCACATTAGAACTTTTTCATGGAAGACTGATAGTCTCATAATATTTAATGATGTGCTTGTGGGCGTTGTAAGCCCACATGTGGAATGCTACTCCATAACTGGTATTAACTTAGGAATTCTACCTAGTACAGAAGGGGAAGGCGAGCCCATTGGTATCACAAATACAGGCAAGTTTATAGTTATAGCTACTATGGACGGTACTCTCAAGCTAGCAGAGATAACAAAGAAAGGTCTCAGGATGCCTTATCCAGCCAAAAACTGCTACCAAATGATAGAAGATTTTGGGGAAGTCATGAGAGCATCAGTGAATTGTATTGGCCGGTACATTTGTCTTAGTATCGCTAATTCTGGATTGGCGCCAGACCCTAGACTTTACCTGTGGGACGCCGCCAATGACATCATCACTAGCCACCTTTTGGCTGAAAACTCCGCTCCTCCATACCAAAGCGTGCCAATAGCAATTTTATGGGATTCTAATGATCCGAGAATTGTGGCTGTCCACATGAGGTCAGCTGACTTAGACAGAGTTCACCTTTTCTTTTGCTATGAGGGAAAACTTTTTGAGTATCTAAACTGGTGTTCGTCTCCGGACGATTATATCATGGCAGATTTCATGCTGTGCTTACTTTATACACCATTCGTCATACTTTTGTCTCAACAGAATGTTAAAAAGGTTCTAATGCATGAGTTTTCTGACTGCAGTGAACACGACACAGCTTGTTTGAAGCAGGTCCTAGACTTCCTCTTTTATATGACGACGGGCAATTTAGAAAAAGCAGTAGTCGTAGGAACCAATATACCTGGAACCAAAAACTCGGTTATCTGGGACAGCTTAGCTAAAGTCTGCGTGACCCTGAAAAGACCTGACGTAGGTGCTGTGTGCTTGGGGAAAATGGGTAACATCAAGGGAGCGCTTATGATGCATAAAATAATGCAAGACAGTAACGTTGATGACACATGCAAAGTTGCCGTGCTGGCGGTGAACCTTGGTATGACGGGAGAGGCTGAAAAGTTGTTCCGAGAGGCTCAAAGACCCGATTTGGTGACGCGTCTTGTATCGGCTAAAGAAGGTGGATTAAGCGAAATAACCGAAGGTACCAACGAAGGAGAGAATGTTCTTCTAATAAAGAGCGCTCAACACAAGCTGGCCAAAGTAATGTGGTCTAATGGGGAAACTGCAGATGCGGTGAAGTTATTTGAAAGTGCAGGAACTCTTGTTCCTCATTTGCCAAGATTGCTGACTGCCAGCGGCCAAACTGCCACTTTAGCGCAATACGTTGCTACGTCCAACGACGCTAGTCTTCTAATCTGGTGGGGACATTACCTAGAAAGCATTGGAGATCTAGAGGGGGCTTTAGAAGCCTACGGTAAGGCGAATGATTATGCTGAACAGACGCGTCTTTTGTGCCACTTAGACAGGGCAGAGGAAGCAGAGAAGCTTTGTCAGAAGAACCGAGCGTCCTTGTACCAAATGGCTCGATACTTGGAGATGCAGTCGGAGAAAACTGAGATTGCTGTGAAGGTAAACTACTGCTATTACTTCTAACTTTTTATAGTGCCTACACCTTTTTCCGTCATTTATACAGCAGGGGTAACTCACTCATTTCCGCTCTATAATTTGAAGTAAGCTCAACACTATAGTACTTACCAGTAATAGCTTATATAGTCGGAATTATCTATAAGGCTAATACATGCAATCAATCAATCGCATCATCTACCTGATGTTAATCAAATACCTATAGGTTGGAAAACGTGATACGTACCTATGGATATGTGCCAAATATCATTTTTAAACTACCCTCCATAGACATCCTCGAATAATCTCGAGTGAGTATTCGGTACTCAGAGATCTGAGTGGATATCTACCGTGCCTGGGGATGCAGGTGTAAAAATATTTATTTATCTTTACAGATGTATATAAAATGTGGTGCAATAACGTCGGCAATAAGAGTGGCAACCGAAGCAAATGCTTGGAACCTTGTTTGGCGCGCCGGTTCGACCTCAGCTACGCATGCACTGCACGCCGCTTCCATACTAGAGAACGCCGGTCAGAACGAACAAGCTATCTCTCTTTACCAAAAAGCTGGTTAGATACTTTCATTGTCGATCTAGGTCTTCTGGTTTAAGTTAGTTGAGCACCGACACTGTAGTCACCAATCCACCTTCCAAGGGTGGTGATTATGGCAAACCCCCAAATATAGAAGTTTACTTTTATTTTTTATATAACAAAGTTGACAAACAAGCTTACGGCCCACCTGATGGAAAGCAGTTACCGTAGCCTATGGACGCCTGCAACACCAGAGGAATCACAAGCGCGTTGCCGACCCTTTAAAAATTTTAAGACGCTCTTTTTGAAGAACCCCATACTATAGTCCTTAGGGAAAACCTCAGCAGGAAGATCATTCCACAGCCTGAGTGTTCGCGACCACCCAGGTTCCAAGGTGTGAGGATGAGCCATAGGCAGGGGCCTATGGCGAGCAGTGCGATGGTACAATGAAGCTGTTTACTTATATAGCCGTGGATTTATTAAACCTAACCATACGGCACCTACTTGATATTATTTTTCACTTTTACAGGTAAACTCCACATGGCGCTAAAGCTTGCTCTCAGCTGCGGAGACACAAACGCCATCATACCCCTGGTGGAATCGCTTGGAGACAAGCTAGACCCTGATGTGGCACATGCATTGGCCGCTCACTTACGGAAGGCTGAGTACCATTCTCATGCGGCTGCGTTGCTGGCTTCCGCTGGAAAGGTAAACACAACATCAGTGTATTTTATTGATTAAGTGAGCAAATCGTCTCTGCTACCTTTCTGGAAAAATTGCTTTCCTCTGTCATTTTGCTATAGTACTCCTCTACAAGTCGTATCTTACAACTGATGTTGATGGAACAGGTATACATCCTCCAAAGAGGTGGTTGCTGAATATCACTGCCTTTTGAGATCCGATTTCAATGGTTTTTTTATTTGAAAGTTTTGTTGTTTTTGTTTGAAACTTCATGTTGGTCTTATAAAAATTTGGTTCAGATCTGATGAGAATCTTTGGCGTGATGACCAGAATTACTTAAATATCTGCCAGAAATAAATTTTGTGCTTTTTGATTTACATTCTTTCAGTACGAAGAAGCTCTCGAAATAGTAGAACAGTCATCAGCGCCGCTCAGTGAAGCTCTGAGCGAACGCTTAGCAGCACCGGCGGGAACAAGCGGCAGGGACGTACTCCTAAGACGACTGGCTGACGTACTAGGAGCCAGAGGACTCTACCACCAGGCCGCGAAAAGACTCGCGCATGCGGGTGACAAGGTTTATACCTAAACCCTTTCCTACCATAGACAGGGAAAGTAGACGACTTGCTCAATACCATCACTTTAAGTTTCTTACCTGTCCTTCTGAGTTAGGTCGTATGGAACGGGCACATATATTCACATACATGAGTATACATAAGAGTGAACAAGTGGATTATGGCTAAGCGTGCTCCACCTTAGGCTGCATCTTCACTTTCCATCAGGTGTGATGGCAGCCAAACGCTTAGTTAATTAAAAAAAAAACATATCCTCACGACAGTAGTCCCCAGGCACGGTAGATGTCCCCTAAAATTTCTTAGAATCTTAACTTAGTAGTACCAACTCAAGATACTTTAAGGATGTCTAAGGGAGGTAGTCTAGGGTACGTCCAAATACTACATTTGGCACATACACACAGAGATTTATCTGGCTTGCGAAACAATCCTTGTGACTTTAATAATGGATGTATTTTGGCACTGGATACTCCTGGTATACACCAGTTATAGTCAGTGAGTACCAGTAAATGTACCAACGTAGTTAACAATGCATTAAGTTTATCTAACAAGGTGATGGCCCCCTCAGGAGATGCTGCTGCCCCAGCCAAAGGTACAAATATTTGTGTGCTGAATATGTATTTGCTTTATGTATGTTAAAAAATATGATTTAAAGTAAGTATTCATAAAAAAGTGAAAGGATATTTATATCAGTTATTTGCTTCCCATAATACTAGTACAAGCTTTGATTAGTTTGGGACTGGGTGGCGTAGAGTCCGACACTATTGATATGTGACTTAGGCTCGGCGCCCATTGGGAGAACGATATGGCAAAGTATTTTTGACGACGAATAAAAATATAACCTAATTATATGAAAATAAAGTTGAAATTTCAATGTTAACGGTCGTAAGTACAAAAACAATGCCGCGGCAGGCCGCGTTATTTTATTTTAATTCTATTGGGTTTTATTTTTATTCGTCGCCTAAAAATACCTAGCCATGTCGTGCCGCCAATGTGCGCCGGGCCTTGAGAGAGTAGGTGGCGCTGTGTGAAGAGGGTGTTATTATTGTTTAGTGTATTTCTAGGAAGGTGCTATGCGCTGGCTGATGCGTTCTGGCGATGCCGACCGCATAGCTACATTCGCAGCCGCGACTCGCGATAAAAGCGCGCAGCTGATGGCGGCTGACTACTTGAGAAGGCACTCTGATTGGCGGACGAGGCCAGACCTAATGCGACATATCCTGCACTTCTATACGAGAGCGAAGGCGTTCGGGAAACTAGCAGCGTTCTATGCAGAGTGCGCCAAAATGGAGGTCGATGAGTATGAGGTAATTGTCACTGTAAGAAAAACATGTCTACCAATATTTATTACTAGTGGAAACGCCCGCGACTCCGCGTGAAGCTCATACAAATTTTTACCACCGCTCTGTAGCTGTTTGGGGTTGAATTGCAAAAATTCCTTTAAGTACGCACCAACATGAATATACCCTAAAAATTTCAACCAGTGGTAAAGGTTGTGCGTTGTCTATACATATTTCAGTCACATCAGGTGGGCTATGTGCTAGTTCTATCAGCAAGTTGTATAAAAAAAAGTCAGGGCAAAGATTCTTATAATTGGTATATTATTATTATTATGCTCAGAATTTCTTAAAATGTAGTAGATTGAACATTAATATACCTATTATGTTTTTTAAACAACTTGCTGATAGGTTAAGTTCCTATTATTATGACTCGTCAGATGTGAAATGCTTATGCCTGAAAATTTCACCGACACTCCACATCAAACCGGAACACAGGCTGTGTTCCGGGCTTAGCGATGGAAGAAATAATTGTAGGTACATCCACGGACGAGGCCGTCACTATGAGCTCTACTACTACTAATATAGAACAAGATAATAATAAAAATAATAACGTTGGACAATCCACACAGCATCATCTAGCCCCAAGCTAAGCAGAGCTTATATATATATATTATGTTATGGGTACTAGATGACTGATATACTTAATACAACACATTACATACATAGATGTTTTTTTTTATACATAAAAAATACCCAGAACACCCCCCGGAATAAATATTTGCAGATCGTACAAACATTTATCCTAAGGCGGGAATCGAACCCGCAACCTTTTGCGTCGCAGGCGGACATTCGCCAGCCTCGCCACATCGGTCGTCGATGATGTGATGACTAACAGATAACATAAAACTATATTTATAGAACTACGAAAAGGCATTGGAAGCGCTGAAGGAAGCTATCAAATGTTTAGCGAAATCATCTGACACAGAAGCAGGTAAGTCAAGAACACGACCCTATCCTTAGTTATTTCATCGAAATGCGGAAAGCTATTAAAGTTTTATATTGTCCTTTGGAGTTTCAATGCGCGGCAACAACAGCTTAACTGTGAACCGGTTACTTGGTTGGCCCGCAGTGTAACACACAACGATAGCACAAAACTTCGTTTATCATTTTATGGAGTAGACACTCTGACCAATAAAGAACACGACATTACTTACGATTCATTACATGATGTGGATTTAATTGCTAAATATTTATTATTTCGTTATGTGTGCTAAATATTTTTTACAGGGGCTCAAACAATGGCATTGCAAGAACAAAGCACGCTGGTTAAACGGTTCTTGGACGTAAAAAAGACTTTGGAAAATGGCGAAATCAACGCAGGTTGGTATGCTTACATTACGGTGCAGTGTTTTAAAATATAACGTTGCACAATCACACTGCCATTTGCTAAAGTTATAGTTTTCTCATTAAAAGTAACTAACCCGACAGATGGCGCTAAGAAATTTATCAGTGTAGGTAGAGAGAGTACCTTTAGATTTTATAGAAATCAAGACCTGTGTCGTCTGCGCCATCGCGCAGAAGAACCTAGGTTGAGCTAAACTCACTTTGAGTTAGCTAAACTTAATGTGCGGATGCAAAACTACTGTAAAAAAAACAGTTTGTGCCATAACAATTATATGCCCACCATTTTATACTTTCAACAGTTTACAATAAAGAGAATTCAAATTCTGAAAAAAAAACATTGTGTGAAGATACGCTAAGTACCTATATTCCTACCCTTGCGATGTCTTAAAAACTTCGTAACTTCAGTTAGCCAAACGGACTCGCTCACACAAAGGTTTAACATATCTTTATCTATTACAGGAGTAACAGGTTGCCAGCAACTACTTCGTGCTCTAAGCGTTCGTTCCGGACTTGTTACAGAAGAGAAAGTGCTGCGTTTACTAGTACATCTCGCACCAAACCATGCTGATGCTGGAAGTACGTTACTGAATAATGAATGAGTCGCGTAATTTATAGAGACTGTAGATAAATTACGCTTCACATTGTGTGTTTGGCCTAACCACTGTGATTTTGTTAAATATCAATAGTAGGCGATAAGACACACTTTTAGAATACCTACCTATAATTAATAGTTGTGTAGGGTGTACATACTGGACTTTGAATTCAAACCCACCATGATATGTATGAGGAAAGCAGGTTCGTTCCCAAGTAGGTACCCCTATGTTCAGAACGCAGTAAGCAGCCAATTTTGCCACCGCTGTCCCTCCCCAACAAAGTAATTTACTCACAGCTTAAACCGACTTAACGGTTTGAGCTAGTTTTTTGTTGTGTTAAATTTACTATTATGTTGTTCCAGGATTTGAACAGCAACTAAAAGCCCTGCAATCACAGCCTTCGGACGACACTCGGTCTTCCGACTCTCCAGATCAAAGTGTTGAAGAAGTTATCTAAAGTATTGTTGAGAATGGCAAGGAGCCACGTGCCATACTTACCTACCTAATAACGACGTGAAGTTTAAAACACAGCTTTAATTGTATCTAAGTGGTAGTGATAGAAATCCGTCCTTAAAATTAATGTGATCTTATTTATAGTGCACCGATACTGTACAATATAACTTAAATGTAATGCTTAGATTTTTTTATTACTATGTTATTTGCCTCCAAAATGAGCCCAAATGGAAACTGAAAACCTTAACCTAGTCCTAGGCCTTCCAACGGAAGCTTCCACAGTTGATGCGAGGCTAAAAAGCTAGAGGCCATTACCTTACATGTAGCCTTCAAAATGTACTTTAGGTTCCCTTACAAATAAGTAGGTACCTACCTAAGTTTTTTTACGACGCATGAGTTAGCAACTGCATTTTTTATAAGGTAGGTACCTATAGGTATCGGCGCGGATTAAGAGCGCTCGGAGAAAGTAGTGGGGTGATTTGCGCACGTGTACAGTCACGCATAAAATTACTAAGAGTAATTTGAACTTGGATAATTTGTTTGTTAAAATTTTAAGAATAATAGATATTTAAATAGCTTATTTTAATACTGTGTGGTTCAGGCACATTAACCTATCATCATGTGGCTGTAATTTCTTAGGTTACGAATTCCATGGTCGTACAATAACCAAACTTTGTTGCCTAGACATAGAAAAAAAAGTAAATAAATTTCATAAAAAGAATTTTAAAATTATTTTGTTTCACATGTAGGGATGCACTTTTTTTAAGCTTGATCCTATTTGTGGATCGTAATGTCTTGCATGCATTTGATCCGATTTCTGAGAGATAGATCCAAAAAACCGCACGAAAATACAACACTTAGTCAAGTACACACCTACTTATTTTACTTAAGTACACATAAATTTATGTGATATTTATTTCTGACAAAAAGGGTTGGGTACATCTTTACACTTAAAAAAGCAACACAAATTACATTTAGGTACCTAGGGAGATTAATTTTATATTGAAGCTATCTAATATTTAAGACGTACACAAATACCGACATTTTGTTTACATTTGTAGCAATTTTAAAGTTCATAATTTGACAATAGCCACACTCCACAGTAGCCATAAAGAAGAAGTGAAGTGAAGTTCATAATCGTACGTAGACTAACCGCTCAATTTGCAATCACAGAACACTTATATGTTTGTAATGTGCAAATTTAAATCACATTGCTTGTAAGTTGTACCGCGATCCTATATTTGATGGAGTTAAATCGATCCGCAGGTCGGATCGCATTGTTTCGATCCGATCCAGAAAAATCGATTGAATCAAGATTGAATCATATGCCCACGATCGGATCTAATCTTCGAAAAGATCGGGTCGGCGCATCACTATCGCATTAATACATACATACATCTATGTCTATGTACTTACATCACAGAATGTGTACTTTGTTTTAACGGAAAACGATATAAATCTAATAATAATATTTAGTTGTGCTGTGCTATCATTTGTTAAATATGAAATATTATTGCGTGGTCAACACGTTTCGCAAACTTAGAAACATCCAAAGTTTAGCTAGATACCAATCTTCCAAAGTACCCTCAGTACCAGTTCAAACATTTGATAAAAATCAAGATAGCGAAAAAGTTACTGTAGGTGAGAACACCATAGCTTTGCTAAAAAGACTCTCTTTAGTAGAAGAAGCAAACCCAATAGGAGGGGTGCTCATACTGGAAGATTCTATAGCATTTGCCAATCAGATTCTTCACATAAACACAGACCATGTGGAACCTCTTTATTCGGTATTAGAAGAGCGGTAAGTTCATCACTGCCGCACGATAGCCGACGAGTGTGAATTTAGTACATAGCGAATAGTCAAAATCACTTGAAAATCTATGTGGAAGGCCTATATTGAAGCTGATAATTATGTTCAGTACTGCTATGTATTCTATGGTTATAGTGACTGATTGTACAAATTTAATGTAAATAATTAAATGTTTGGATATTTCAATGTTTAGATGTTTGATGACCATACTCAATGAACTTTATGGTTTGTAAATATTTCAGGAGCTTGAGTCTTCGATCAGATAAAATAACTCAAGGGAACTGCCAGAAAGATATTCTAAAAAACGCAGCTGTAAAGGAAGACGATTATTTCGTAGCACCACTGGGCAATATCCCACTACATGAAGTTGAAGCTGAGGAAAAAGAACAAGATATACAAAAACATGAACTCTAAAATAGAGGCAATACTGAAAACAAAACATTTCTTCAGTTTAATAAGTTTCACAAATAATAGTGCTAAGTACACCCTGGAAAAACCTGCGCAGATATTGATGAAGAACATTCACATCAACTGGCTTCGCTATGTTCTTGTTAAGACCCAAAAATCTATGCAGGTTTTTAACCAAAAACCCCTTACAGATGCAAAGCCACCATTCGGTATTATACATAACAGTAACATAGAGTACAAAAGTGCTATATTAGAACATAACTTGAATGACTTGGCTCCTGATACAAAGACAAACCTTAATTTCAGCATAATATTGCCAAGAGATGACCAAATTATGCAGTATTTTGTTCAATGGCTAAGATATAGAAAATATTGGTGGAGTTCTGTAAGTTATTTTAAAATCTTAAGGATGTTTGAAAGAGAATTTGATAGAGGAGAGGAGAAGGAATTTGATATTACTGGGTTTCAACCAATGGAATGGTAGTACCAGCTCATTGGTAGAAACCTGGTGTCAACCTGATACACTTCTACTGAGATTTGTAATTAGACTAAAGAATATAAATTAAATATTTTTGCAGATAACAACAACACCCAGCCTTTTTGCTACTGACGACATCAAACAAAAGGAGACTGGAGCAAGTGTTGATATTATTGCTAGACTGTCTCCCAAATCCCAGCCAGTCGAGCATATCAAACTGAAAATTAATGATGAAGTATGAGCATTTTGCAGATGTATCACTGTTTAAATTTCTGTATAATGTAATTGATTTATCATTACAGGACTGGGTAGTCAAGTACCCAGTCCATATAGAAGGGCTGTCTATGAGGCCATCTGTGACAGGTTGGAAGCCCATCGCCGGTGCTAGAATACTAAAAAATGAGACCGAGATGTTTTCCTTTACCACTGGCAATGCACACATAATTTTCTTGGTAGAAAGATCTGGTGGTAATAGCTCCAATGTATTTTTCTATACTATTATGCTCTTTTACACAAACATAATTGATAGAAAAAACACCTATACTTATGCTATATTTATTCTTATCACTGTTTACTACAGTAAGTTCTTACCTATTTTGCAGAGTTATGGAAAATGTTCCTGCCTATCATGTACAATGTCACTGGAAAGTGCTCTAATGATGCTGCTTTATGACAGCTCAAATAATTCTGATGGAAATTATTTACGGCTACACAGAAAAGTTGCTCCATACAAAATTTCATTTGCTTTGCATTTTCAAGGTAACCTCTAACTTAAACAGAAGTAGCAGTTGTTTAAATAATTGATAGAAAGAACTAAGTAAGTGTATAACAATTGTTTTGTTTACAGAGTCGAGCAATGAAGTAACCTTAAAGGAACTTGCGAGTTTGCTGTACAACCGGTTGAAGCTAGAAAAGATATCAGCTTGGCTACCCGACTTTTCAATGGACACAGATGCTCAGGTTGATAAAATAAAGTAATAAGTATTGTTAAGTATAGTTCTAAAAACAATGAAATGACCAAACATACAAAACCAAATCGAAAACAGAATTAGCTTCATGACTTCAATCCCCAATAACGGTAGAAAAATCCATTGGTGCACAACTGGAGTTGAACCCACGACCTTAGGATCAGAAGGCGGGGTTGCTCCCATTATATTCTACCGCTCGTTCTCCTAAAAAACACAACCAACAGTCTATAGGTACAGTTAGCATCTGAAATGGATTAAATCATTTTTTACCTGCATTACAACCCTTTGCCTTTGGGCATACGAACATTTAGACACAATTAAAGAACCTAGTTTCTTAGGTAGTTTTAAACGAAAGAAACATGTCAAACGTTACTCTATTTGGATTAGATTTAAGTCAATATATTATGTTTTAGACGACCGATATGGCGCGGCGAATGAATGTCCGCCTGCGATACAGGAGGTTGCGGATTCGATTCCCACCTTGGGATACTCCTTGTCTTAAATCCAATAAAGAACCATAATTATTGTTACAGGTCAAGGAAAATCTTCGCATGGGTGTGACATACACCGCAATATTAAGTGAAGGCACACTTAAAACTGGCATTTTCTACTTGCTTAACAGCAGTACCATGTTGAAGGTAAAAAACAATTTTAACTTATTTGTTAAACCAGCACAACCCAGGCTATCATTAAGCTATGCTTCTAACGAACAGCAATAGTAATTTATACATAAACAGATGAAAGAAGACTAGAATTCTTAGTACGCGTACAGCTGCACTAGAAAGTATACAATTCGTGTCTTATGACGGCGGCGTTAAAATAAATAATTACCTAGATGGAAATTGGCATAAAATAAGTGAACTCACTAACTGATTTCATGATGTTTAAGTATTTGCCATGAAAGAGTTCATTGTAAAGCTATGGTACCAATTCTAGGCTAACTCAAGGCGTTGTTAAATCATGCAACCGATAAAAACGCCCGCCCAATTGAAATAGATGAGGTCAGTTCATTGAACGAGCGAGCAAGTCTGAATTCCTCTGTCTGTTGGTAGGTATTCCTCTTTAGGTCGTAAGTACTTTACGAGTGCAACCGATCTGGACGAAACTTTGTACACAAGTTTTAAGACTAAGTTTAGTTTTTAACTAGCAATTGTCTATTCAAATTTGGTGCGAAATGCAGTAAATTGCTCGTTTTTAGATTTCTACTAAAAAGTATTCTGTGCTCAGGAGGTCTACTCTTTGCAGAACCACTAGTTTAAGCTAGGTAATGGAGATCAACCAGACCAGCCAAACAAAACATCGTCATTATAAGGCCTGCTGCCATACACGTCTGCACTGCTGCCATAGACCCATATAACTTATTTTATTTTTGAAATAAAACAAATTATACTTATCTGAACTGAGACTATTTTATTTTTCAGGAGCAAATTCATGTGGCTGATTTCCATACTTATGCGGCGTTAATTTGTAGTGCTAAATAGATAAGGTACTTGTACAGGGTGTACTTGCCGACATAAAAATGTGGAATTCCGGTATACATACTTACTTAACTAGTTTGATATTTTAGTCGTGATGCAAGTAGATAGTCTTATCTACAATGTCTTAAGTACAAGCTTGTGTAAGCGTTGTACATAATGAACATTTTGATTAAACATTATTGTTGAATACAAATTGTTTATTTTAGAACCGTCGTTTTTGTCGATTACATTTATGCGCTGTTGACTGTGCTTTTGGTAAACTTTGAAAATGAATGACCTAGATAGATAAAAACGAAGGACCTTCCTAAGTGGCCACTATTTGATTTCTTTAAGTACCTAGTACCTACCTAAGTAGGTACTTACTTACTGAACTGTTGTCGTCTGTAACCATTATGGAAACCGACTGTACATATTATATAACCAAACTACTGAGACTAGGCGCCAGGAACTAGGTACCTACCTAGGTATATAAATGTTTATGCACATACGATTTAATTTGAATTCACTCTTCAAGAAATTTATTTTTAAACCTCTGGGTGGACCACCTCTACCGTACTTTCACTAGACCTGTATCATAGAGCTAATAAATGTTTAGACATGGTCACATTTAATTTTTATTTATTCAGAACTCTTACAAGGCATTACATTATATTCTTATGTCTAAACTGTAAATGTAAAAAATGACGATTCTATTATGTTTAAAAATGTAAATTTAATTTAATTGCACACTTTAGAAATCCTTTTAACCTTTTATCACAAATTAAGAGCTCTGGAAATAAATTAATGTTAAACTAAAATAAGAGATTAAGTATGTAGGTGCTTACATAACATGAAAGAGGAATGATTAAACAAAAAAAAATATCGTGATTTCAAACCTTGGAATAATTACTATAGAATTATTCTAAGATTCAAACCCAATAGGTACCTATTTATCTACAAAGTTCAGCCATATTTGTTTTTATAAATTTATGAAAAGTCCCAATTGATCTAAGTTAACTAGTGACCTAGGTAGGTACTATACAAGTAGTGGATTTGCCAAGTTAGGTAGCAAACTAATTCTAGTTTTGGTTTAATTATCTATTAGTAGGTGCTTAACAAATGTGATTGAAATTAGCTCATAGGTATAATATAATTTTAATAAAATGTCAAACACATACCTAATTAATACGTTATTCTAACCAAATACATTGAATAATAACATATTAGGGAGGCACTTACCTACTAACTAAATTATGTCACACTTCACAAGCAATCTAAGTAAATGAAAATTGATGGTACAGTCACATAGAATTAAAATAATATTGCTTATAATTTGCAATAGGCTCTCTCGTAGAAGCCCTATTTGGAAGCCTGTTAGTTCCTACCAAAAAGCTTCAATATCAACCAGTTTTGATTGGGCAATGCAAAGGTCAAGTTTAACTACATTTTTGATCCTTAATAAAATTTAGAACGGATCTTTCGTGGTATACAAAATAAGCTATGGAACATCATTCTATTGAATGAAACAATTTTGTCAGTTCTGATCAATAGCACATTTAATTCTTTTCTGGAAAATTATTATACGGTAAATTATACAGTAAAACTGTCCTTGATCAATACACACTTGCAAAGTAAGAAGTGTGGACTTGTAAATTGGGTAAATAATTTAGTTTATAAAATTGTTCTCTACAATTATCAAAAACACGTATTTGATGCAAACTTCTGGCCAAAGTACTAAATAACCAGTTCCTAATCGGAAACGTAGTTATTGTACATGACTGCACACAACATTAAACATCATACAATAATGGTAGTTATAGTAAACTTTAAATTGATAGTAGGTAGGTACATTATGTTTGTACAGCTAGATCTTAGGTAATATTGGCTCATACCAAACATTCTTTCAGACATTAAACATTCATCCTGATTATGTACGACCAGCTGATATAACTATGGCGCCATTACGTTGGATATTGGGTTGCACACAGAAAGGACTATCACGCATAAAATTTGAAGTTATATTCAAATTTTAGGGTAACATAGTTATATCGGCAGGACTGTACGCTATAATGTATTGCAATCCTCTTGCAAGTTCATTTATGCCGGTAACTGTAGCTTCTTTCCTTTCAAAACTGTAACAAAAAAATAATAAAATATAAGATTAAATTGATTATTTTAGGTACTTAAAAATATAATATTTGGACGTGTCACTGATTACCACTTTAAACATGAATCGATAAATTCCGCATAACTTTGGAACATTGTGTTACACTGTGCTTTGCTTTGTACCTACCTAATTAACTTCCAATCAATGCAAGAGACAAAACACAATGTAACTACTTCAAGCTTTTACAGAGCTTATTGGTTTAGTTAGAAAAAAGATTTAAGAGTATGTACTAGGTGTACACATACAAATACCATACCAAGAGACCTACTGTTCCTGGGGCATAAGATAGAGTTGTTTCAACTTGTATAAATATGATGACAGAAAAATTCTAAATTAAACATTATACCTACTCGTATTATAAATACTTAAATAATTTTATAATTTATTTATAACTAGCCCTCCGTGTCCCACTGCTGGGCAATGGCCTCCCCGCATTCCTTCCACACATTCCGATCCTATGCTAAGTTTTTCTAGTCTCACTGAAAACAGTCAAGCTCATGCTGCCATCTCTGTTTGGGTTTGCCGCGTCGCCTTCTCGCTGTGTCAGGAAACCAATTGGTAGCCACCAATTGGTTTCCTTTGCCCACAGCTCACCTAGCATGCGGCAGACATGGCCAGCCCAATTCCACTTTGGCTTAACGGCTTTTGAGGCTAGACAGCATGATGCGCTCCATTGCATGGTGGCAAGCCTTAAGTTTGAACTTTTGAAGTTGCATCAATCACCAAGTTTGCACACCATAGGTTAGGACAGGGAGAATACATGCATCCATCAATTTCCGTTTTAGGGATAGAGGGAAGTTGGGATTTTTCATTAAATTCTCCTCCAAGCATTTGCGGTTTGCCAAGCGATATCCTTGTCTTGCCTGGACTCAAAGGAGACTATTTGGCCAAGGTAGATAATATTCTACCACATAGAACAATTCAAAAATAAATAAATATTTGTGGATAATTTCACACATCATCTAGCCCCAAACTAAGCATAGCTTGGGGACATACTATAGGAACTAGATGACTAATAGCATACTTATATACTTTTTTTCTATATATTTAGACGACCGAAGTGGCGCGGCGGGCGAATGTCCGCCTGCGACGCAGAGGTTGCGGGTTCGATTCTCGCCTTGGGATAAATGTTTGTACGATCTACAAATATTTATTCCGCGTGTTCTGGGTATTTTCTATGTATAATAAAAAATATCTATGTATGTAATATAATATTGTATTAAGTATATCAGTCATCTAGTACCCATAACACAAGCTCTGCTTAGCTTGGGGCTAGATGATGCTGTGTGGATTGTCCAGCATTATTATATTATTATATATATTTGTCATGTTTCCAAAAACGAATTTGTAGGACTAGCTAAACATAAATAACACAACTGAAGATTTACGATTGCTTCTTTCTAATAGTACAGATCATTAGAAAGAACCAATTATAAATATTTATAGTCTACAATTAAGTCATCTGTAAAGGAAGACAAAAACCAGATTCAAATTTATATCTGTTTTAGAGCTAGGTGAATGGAAATAAGTCAGCTGTCTGACTATGCGCCAAATAAGGATTACCTTTAGTAATATAGAGGTAGAAGAAATCACAGTAGAGCACTGTCTGCACAATGCCAGCAATGATAGCAATCAACTCATAGTGGTCTTCAACCATGTAACGGTAAACCTGTAACAATAATGAAATGATTCCTAAACTTTGTAGAAATTGTACCTACAAACATTAAAAATTGCAATAAAATATAATGGAAATCACGAATACTTGTCATTGGTGTTTTATACTTGGAAAATATTTTCTATTTTTTGGTGTATTCCCTTAGTGGCCTCTTACAATGTGCACAGGAGGTGAGATGGGTTCTTTTCTTAGCTGGGACTCCACATGGTATGGTGGTATAACCATATCACCATTTGCCAAACATGCCACATATTTCTAAGCATAAAGCTTCAGCAGGGTTGACCAAAGAAAAACTAGTGATAAACAAAACTAACAAATTAAAATCCTTGACAATAAATAATTATAATCAAATTAGTGACACAAATTAACTTTTAATTACATTATTGAATCAATGCCAATAGTATGGTCAGATACCTTTGCATTTTTAACATAAAAACTTACCCAGTTCAAGAGATATAGTGCTCGATACGATCCTAGCGCAAACAAATAGTGTGAAGTAATGCTTTCAGCTTCCCCAGTTTTCGATACAAGGAACAGCTGTGGCAGGATAGCTACTGACTCCAGATATATTGAGAATGTCCATAAAATCTGAAACATTTAATTATGTATAGTAATTGGAAATGTTAGAAAATGTAGGAGTACAAGACAAATGCCAAGATAAGAATTGCAAACAAAGGACTTACCTCCATAACAGTGAACTCATGATTGATCAGTAGAGCTAGCACCAGACAGGGCACGAGCAAAAATTCAATCCTGAAAGTGTCGTGGTTGTGGTCGTATGTAGCTTTGAACTTCACGTACATCAAGTAAATAGTCGCGAATGAAGCGCTGATGAAAACGAACTTCATCACAGTGTTATACGCGGAGACATACGTCGTCAGCAGGTCAAGGTACCGAGTCGTGTACACTACCGCGAAGAGTATCTGACTCTTGCCGGAGATACCTGAAATTACACGAATCGTAACAACGTCAAGAAGTCCGGCAAGCCGGCATTCCACGGTTCTTCAGACTTACCAGCGCATGATCTCGTTTTCCATATCTTCAGTAACAATATTATAATAGCTAAGAGGTGAGATAAATCACCCAGCAAGCGGAATATGTTCATTTTTCAATTTATTTGAGAAAAATCGGTATCAGAGCGCCGCGTACACTATCATTGATTGAAGCCAATAGTGACGTGGCCTTTTGACATGACAAACAAAGTATGTTTCTGTCACTGTTGTCTGTCTGGAGGTCTGTCGGGCGGGAGCCGCCGTGCAGCCCTTTTTTTTTATTATAGGTAAAAAAATTAATCTCAATATATTTCTTCATGTTGATGCAACTGTCATTGCTGACATTATTTTTGGACTAATAATCATAGCAATTTCGAAGATAACTTGGTGGTATCGAAGTCCTACGTCTCAGAGAGTAGTTCTTTTTATTATATCTGTTTTGTTTTGTACGTCACATCACACACGGCTCCACGTTTTTCTTTTCAAAATAGGGTTAATTTTAATTGTTTTACTTACTGCAGGCAGAATAAATAAAATACATAGTCGTGTGAAAATTGTGCTACTAAATAACTGATTTATCAGCGACAATGGTGCGTCACAACAATCAGTTACCCAATAACCTGACACAACTTCAAAATCTGCTCAAGAGAGACCCAGAGTCTTACAAAGAAGAGTTTAATCAGCAACTGGCTCATTTTGATACGACTCTAGAGATTTTTAACTTGAACCCCACACAGTACAACAAAAAATTAGATGAGCAATCTATGTTTCTCGCTCAAGTCGCACAATGTTTTTTAGAAGAAATGAAGCTCTTCCCTCAAAAAATTGTAGATATTCTGAAAACTCATAACACAATCTTACACAACGACATGAGACTGTCCCTATGTAAGTGCTTAATTCTGTTGAGAAATAAAAATTTCATTACTCCCTTTGATCTATTGGAATTATTCTTTTCATTGCTGAAATGTCAAGACAAGTATTTAAGAGAGTTCCTGAAAACTCACATAATTAATGATATTAAAAATATGAATATGAAGCATAAAGACATGAAGTTTAACTCAACTCTTCAGAACTTCATCTTCTCAATGTTGAAAGATTCTGATGCAAAGGCATCAAAGTTATCTGTTGATATTTTGATTGAATTGTACCACAAAAATATTTGGAATGACCACAAAACTGTCAATATCATTGCTGATATTGGATGCTTCTCAAAAATCACCAAAGTGATGGTGGCATCTCTAAAGTTCTTTTTAGGAAGAGATGAAGAAGAGAAAGAAGAAAATTCAGACAGTGAAGAAGAGATCGATCCAAAAGATACTATGATGGCAAACAAGTTCAATAAGAAAACTCGGAAGAGAGAAAAAATGGTTGATAAAGTCAAAAAAATTGCAAAGAAAATGAAGAAAAAGAAACAGAAAGCCCCTTCCTTTAATTTTTCTGCTTTGCATCTTATAAACAATCCACAAGGATTTGCTGAGAAATTATTCAAGCAACTGGAATCTACTAACGAGAGGTTTGAAGTTAAGCTGATGTCACTAGATGTAATTTCTAGGCTTATTGGACTGCACAATTTATTTCTATTTAACTATTATCCATTCATTGCTCGTCTATTGATGCCTCATCAGAGAGAAGTCACTCGCATCTTGCAATTCTCTGCTCAATCCTCACATGAGCTAGTTCCGCCAGAAGTCATAGAACCAGTCATGAGAGCCATAGCCAATAACTTTATTACAGAAAGGAACTCAACTGATGTAATGGCAGTTGGCTTAAATGCTGTACGTGAGATTTGTTCTCGCTGTCCATTGGCTATTGGAGAAGACTTGTTGAGAGATTTAGTCCAATACAAAAACTATAAAGAGAAATCAGTCATGATGGCGGCAAGATCATTGATTCAGCTGTACAGACACTCAATGCCTGAACTTTTACATAAAAGAGACAGAGGAAGACCAACCGAGGCATCTGTAGAACTAAAAGGCAAAAAATATGGTGAAGTGGATACTAAAAATTACATACCAGGCTCAGAAGTATTGTTAGAGAAAGAAGAAATAAAACCAGCTGATAACAAGAAAAAGAACAAAAAGAAAAATGATGAGTCTGATGAAGAATGGGTAGATGTTGCATCATCAGATGATGAAATCAACATTTCAGATAGTGATGAAAGTGACAGTGAAGCAGCAGAAGAAGAAGAAGATGAAGATGTTGAGGTAAATCAGCCAAAAGACCAAGATGATTCACTCAATAATACTGGTGATTCAATTAGAAAAATACTAAAAGCCAAACGTAAATCAGACCCTAAAACTATAGAAGAAAAAGTTAATACTGCGAGAGAAATTGCTATGGATACAATATTCACAGATGAGGATTTTAAAAGAATTGAAGCTGCTCAAATCAAAAAGAATTTGACAGGTACTAAGAGAAAGCATAATATCATTGAAGACGATGATAACGAATCTGGTGAGTTAGTACAACTTGCAGATATTGAAAATATTTACAAAAAAAGAAAACATGACAAGAATGCTAGAATGGAATCTGTTATGAAAGGGCGGGAGGAAAGAGATAAGTTTGGTTATAAAGATCGTAGAAAAAATATTCATTGCTCTAAAACAAATCGGGAAAAGAGAAAAACTAAGAGTTACCAAATGGTAAAGCATAAAGCTAAAGGTAAAGTGAAAAGGTCTTTCAAAGACAAGCAAATAGCTTTTAGAAATTATTTGGTGAAACAAAAGAAAATGAAATAAATTTATAGTTTGATATTGCCATTTTTCTTTATCAGCATTAATAAGTCCACTGCAGGTGTTTTTTTGAACAGAAAACTGCATGCATTTTATGTCTAACGGCAGGAAATAGGCCTCCCCATATTAGGTAGGGTTTGTCTGACGAACCTAATGTGGGGGAGGACTGCAGTAAGTACAGGTCTACTGGTGTTAAGTACACAGGAGACGCTGCTGCCTTGGTCAACTCTTATGACATCCCTAAGAGGACTAGTCATAGCTAAATTAAATCAGATTATGCAAGCAAGCCTAAGGATCTTATCTACATCTAGTTTCAGTTTCCTCCTGCAATCAGGCAAAAAACAAATGTTCCAAATGATTTATTTCATACAAATATTGACGACCGATGTGACGTGGCGGGTGAATGTCCGCCTGCGACGCAGGTGGTTGCGGGTTCGATTCCCACCTTGGCATAAATGTTTGAACGATCTGCAAATATTTATTCCGGGTGTTCTGGGTATTTTCTTATGCATAATTCTAATAAAACATCACTGATCGTGGAGACTAAAATAAACTGAAAGTCCGGTTTACACAGAGTACCTACTTGTACTTGTACAACATAGAATAAGGTAAGTAGCCTCTATTAGCAACCTAATGCACTAGTTTAGTTTATGCTCTTTTCGCTTACGGCAACGTCAAGATGTGAGAAAAGAGCGCATGTACATTCATCAATTCATTTTTAGAGTTATTAAGTGTACAAACAAGTACAACCATGTGAGTTTAGTCTAATATCCGTAATAAAACATGCACTTAACTCCCCCCCATCTCATATTATGTTCGTTCCTGTCCATCCGAAGGTTGCCTGGTAGAGATCGCTTTTAGCGATAAGGCCGCCCATTGTGTTACTGCATTGTTTACTGTATTTTTCTTTATAAAATGTGTGTACTTGTGGTAATCAATAAAGTGTTATCTATCTATCTATCTAACCATGGAATACATATCTGTGAAAAACGCAGCGAAAATTAACATAAAATCGATGGTTGTACATTCCCAACGCGTGTTTTGGGTATGTACGTTTTGTTTAGGCGCATATAAGGAATAAATTTTTTTACCATCCTATTTTAAGATTAGTGTACCACGATTCGGCAGCTACCGTAGCATGTTTACTCGCTCGGTTTGTGCTTTTTTTTAATGTTCTATCCTAAACCTACCCGAGTCGAGTCGGATCCGATCGAGGTATTGTGTACATAGGAGGTAGTATAGGATTTGGCATCCAATCACAATACAAAATTTTATATACATACTTGGAAAACACGACCATAGAATTTGATGGTAACCTTTGCTTTGTTTGCACTTATTTTTTAGAGTGAATCGGATAGGTTAGATTCTGCATGATCTAGGTACCTACACTAATCTCAAATGAGCTAGTATGTCTTCACTCTTTATTTGCGTCTAAGGAAGCATAGTTTTTCGTTTTACCTACCAGAATTGTCACCTATTCCCAGGTTGTGTATTCCATGGTCTTACATATTTTAGCTTCGTATTCCATGGCTGTAATATCCTGGGTTGTGTATTCCATGGTTGTACATTAATCTAATGCCTATATTTCAGTCTATAAAAAGTAGGTAGGTACTCAGTGGTCTATTCGTTTAATTCGTTTTTCATCAAACAAACAAACAAACCTTTGGGTCAGTCTCAGTCCTTGGTTGAAATTCATATTTTGAAAAGCTAAAGCGATGTTGAAACCAAAAGCTCTTACCCAAGTTTTAAGTCAAGCAAATACGGGAGGAGTGGAAAACACATTGTGAGAAACATTTTTAGTTAGATTATTGCAAAAACTGTCATTCGATTTGCTTTGGACCTACCTACCTAACTTATCCTCTTCACTTATTTACTATCTTTCAGATTGCTTAATCATCAAGGTGCTCTCCTTGCTTATTCTGGTTACAATGATAAAGATGCGAGAGTCACAGCAGCAATCGCCAGCAACGTGTGGTCTGCATATGAAAAGCATGGAAGAAACGTATTCAAAGAAGACAAGCTACATTTCATACTAGTGGATTGCCTCAACGGAAAGATAGCAATAACACAAGTGGCAAATTTGTTATTATGCCTTTATGCAAAGGAAACAGTGGGCTTTGGAATACTGAAAGAGAAAATAAATGCCATTGCACAGTACCTTGAAGGACCATTAAAACAAGTTGCTACATCATAACATTATCCAATGATTAAGTACCTACATGTTTTCCTATACTTATAAATTGAAAGACAAAATGGGTTACTGTATAATAAAATATACCTATTAACTTGGTATGTCATTATTTGATGTTGAATTATATTTATATTACATTAAAGGGATTTTTTTACATCACATCTATAAACATGAGCAGAAATGACTTAGTTATAAACAACCTTGATAGAAGAAAGACAGCCAAATGACAACATGTTATCATTTTTAAATCACATTTATCAATCAGAAGCTTCTTATGTAATATTAATTTGAATCAAAATATTATTTAAAATAGTGTTTCAACTCTAAATGCATGTCTGAATAACAAAATAAGTTGCTACAAACATTATGTTACATGGGAGAGATCCTCTATATTTTTTCTATTGTTATTTACATAGTATTAAACTCACTAGTATCTACATAATATTAGCTTAAGAACATCATTCAGTTTCATTGCTGATAACAACTTTCTGTAATTCCTGAAAAAGTTTGTGTTTTTCTCTCTTGTGAACTCTCAACTCGTGGCTTAGTAACTTTTTCCTGTAATAAAATTTCACAAAAGGTTAATTATTGTGTATTATCAGTTCATCTGATTATGACTGATGTCCATAGATGGTGGTCTATTATTTTAATGCCTAAGTCTAAGGTTCACAGTGGACTTAGTTTTTGTCTGTGATTTGTTGTGACTTGTCATTTTTCTTACATGCAACTTAGGTAACTAAAATACTTTGCTAACCTGCTGCTTAGATCTCTACCACAAATCGAACAGCGGTATCTTATGTTCAAGTGTGCTGAGTCAAAATGATCTTTCATTGTTTTTTCCAGACGAAATAGCTTATTACATTTGCTGCACTGAAAATGAATGACAAAATTTAACTTTATTTTCATTTGCTCACCTGAAGTATTACATGCCATATAATTAGCACTGTCAATCAAAAATATAAAACTCAGTATATTATTATTAAATCAGTTGGTTCCCAAGATTTTTGAAGATCAGAAGAACAATCAATTTACAACTATTATTTTAGTATGTATATAATAATAGTAGGTACTAAGCTTTGCTTACCTCAAATTTTTTACTAACATGTATAAGTTGATGTTTTCTTAGATTACTCGGGTTTGTAAATTTGGATGGACACTTAGCACAAAGGTACCGATGTTCTCCTGTATGAACTCGCATGTGGCACACTAGGTATGATTTCCTCTTAGCCTTGTAAGGACAGAGATCGCAAGAGTACTCAAATGTTTCTCTGTGAACTTGCCTAAAATAAAAATAAAGTTAATTTGAGTCAATTAGTCATTATTTTTAGCTATACAAGAACTTCTTACATATGATTGGCGAGTGAACCAGAAGAGTAGTATATTTTCCCACATTGATGGCAAGTATACTTGTTGGGTCGTATGTGTACTATGTTTTTGTGCTGGGACAGATTAAGCACAAGCTTGCCACATAGCTGACAAGGTTGGTAGATGCAACTGTTTAGCTTTTTATGTTTCACCATTTCTTCCTGCAATTTGAAAGAAAATTTGAAAGAAATTTTGAAAGAAAACTTGTTTGAAGACATTTTGCTACTTTTCATTTTAATATCATATACTAATGTATTAGTGTACCTTAGAGTTAAATTTTATGTCACATCTTTTGCATTGGGGTTCTCTTAGCTTCTTCTCTTTAGTTTTTAACAACTTGAAAATGCGCCTTTGGACATTCTTTTCACATTTTAGTGATTTATTTTTTGTAACAGTTTTAAATGTAATATTTCTTCTTCTGGTATTAGTTTCATTGATATCAAAATTCATCGGCGAGCTATCAATACCTTGGTCATCATCAATAGAAGCATTCAACTTTACTGGGGCATTTTGTAGTGCTTCTCTGTGTTGCTTCATTTGATAGATTAATAACTTAAAATCATGCATCACCATTGGCTGGGAACTCGTAGCTGAAATGTTTTATGAACTTTGAATATGTAATGTAATAGGTTACTGTAGGTCAGAACTTAGATAACATACCTATGAGCGTTTCAGATGATATTGATTTACGAAACATCATATCTGAGGTCTCACACTTTTTTTTAAATTGAAATGCTATTTTCAGTTCCTCCAAACAGCTATTACAAACATATTTTGGATAATAATCAGCTTCGTTTATCTGAAAGAGAATTAGAAACGACATCATAAATAAATTATATCAATCAGATTTAATAAAAATTATGTTATACATATTGCACCAAAAAAACCTGGTTTTGTACAGGTGTTCTAAAATACTACTTATGCAAGCTCAAATTATCACAAATGACATATTATGAAAATAATTGTTTGAAATTTCTTATATTTTATAAGATTTTGTGTACTGTACTTACAGAAATATTGGCTACAGTTCTTATAGCACTCATTATAATTGTGCCATCAATTCTATTAGTAACAGGTATATCTGCAGCATTGGTGCAAACCCTGCATATCATATCTCCATCAAACACTTCATTTCTAAAACGTAAGATGTAAACATGTAAAGCATAGAGAAGGTACTTGTACCTATTAGTATTTCTGAAAGTCACAGGGTGAGGGACTATCACCAACTAGTAGGAAGGTACCTACTTAATTATGTAAACACGTAAGTATTAGGGTTTGTGAAAAAAAAGAGTGCAAGTTTAATAAGTTGATTGGTAAATAAACTCTATCGAGGTAGGTACATTCAACCCAATACCAAAGGGCACAAACAAATTAATAGCACAAGTTCTGGGTTTGGGTTTGTTGAAATTATAGCCAGTAAACATTTTTACTCACTTGTCTTGTTTCTCCTGTTTTATCATCGCAAAATTCGTCTTTTTATGTCTTATTGATTTCCATAACAAATATTCCATTTTTGGTATGCGACTAATAATAATACTATCTAGAACAAAAATCTGTCTCACAGAATACTTCGTTACTATCGCACAGAGTACTTGTATATAGACTGATTATCTGGCTGGAGACTGGAGAAAGTACTCTGTTCTAAGAATGAACAGAGGCTTAAAAAACTAGAGAACATATAAACGATATATGAAGTTCAGTCCAAAAACACGGGTGTGTTATCATAGCGCCCAGCATTCTATTAAGGTGGTTCGATTCGGGTTGGCGCGAAACTCAAATATTTTTGTGGTTTTTAATTTTTTCTTCGTTCCACAAGCAATGAAATTAGCGGAAAACTAGTTTGCCGCAAATCGTAAACCATTTTCTACGAACTCATGATAAAACCAACTTTGATTCGTTTGTATTTTGGGAGCGTTAGGGAAAATGTTGATTTTTAGCAGAAAATTTCTTATTATCCCAAATGCTCCAAAAATATCAATTAATCGAAGTTGAGTTTATCATGAGTTCATAGAAAGTAGTTTACGATTTGCGGCAAATTACTTTTTCGCTCGTTTTATTCCTTGTGGTACGAAGAAAAAATTAAAAACCACAAAAATATTTGAATTTCGCGCCAACCCGAATCGAACCACCTTAAATTTATTTTGTACAAAAAAAACTTACAAAAATTTTGGTTCTACATACCTATTTTACTGGTTATTGTCTGATAGCTGAATTCTACTTCGGCTTCCGAGCTTTTTGGTTTTTGATATAAATATAATATGCATATATAAAAATAATAAAAAAAGAATATACATATCAAAGCCATCGTTTTTTTGGTCCAACTTCATGTTCTCGAGCAGCAAGTGGTAAAATATCAAAGCCAGGCAAAGCAAGCAAAGCAAAGGCAGTTTTTCAGAGTACGATTTTTGAATGCAAAAGCCAGAAAAGCTTAACGAATGTCACAAAAAGAGTTCTCTTTCTTTCAATTTATTCACATCAAATAACATTGCAGAATTATTTTGAAGTAATACTTCTAATGTGACTTCCAACAAGGTTGCGTTAAACGTTTAACACTACCATGGAGGGGGTACGAAAGCACTGTTCTTTCTCTCTCTTTCTCTCATTGTCAGTTACTTTAGCCGTGTGGTCTAAAGCACACTTTAGTCGATTTGTTTTACTTTTGTGTGCTACAGGCTTATACGAGTTAACTCCCGTTTAAAGGTTGTTGGCATAGCATACCTGGGTATGTACAGACATTTTAATAGAGAATTTACCGATGCAACAACGTATTCTGCGATTATAATCATAATTTTAAATTTTAACTTTTGTTTGGCAGCACATACTCTGTGATTATGATTATATCAGAGTCGATCAGAGTACTTTGATCTTAATTAATACTGGCAACACTGTCTGTGCTGCCAAACAAAAGTCCAAGCAAACGGGGCGAGCTCAAGCAAAATTGTTTTGATTATTTATTTCTTTTTGTATTGCATTGCATGTGTGCGTTACATGATGAATTTATCCGAAGAAAATACTTTCGCAAATGGACTGCTTTACGTAGGGTTTAATCAAGACCAAGGTAGGTACATAATGTTCATCTTAGATTGCATTACAAAGTAGCTAAATGTTTTGTGACGATATTTTGTTTTCCAACTCCCAGGTTGTTTTGCTTGCGGAACCGAGAATGGATTTCGTGTTTTCAACAGCGACCCACTTAAGGAAAAGGAGCGTTTAAATTTTGCTGAGGGTGGACTTTCCTATGTCGAGATGCTATTCAGATGTAACTACATGGCCTTAGTAGGAGGAGGCAAAACACCAGTGTATCCTCCGAACAGAGTTATCATCTGGGATGATCTGAAAAAAGATTCTGCAATATCACTAGATTTCAACAGTCCTGTGAAAGCAGTTAAACTGCGGAGAGATAGAATAGTAGTTGTTCTGGGTAGGTAATATTTTGTGTTAGTAATGTTTACATAACTATTTACCTACTTTTCATTATTTTAACTATTGTTTACTGTTACAGAAAACTTGATAAAAGTGTATACTTTCACTGCTCAGCCACAGCTGTTGCATGTGTTTGAGACTTGCCAAAATTCTCGTGGCCTGTGTGTTGTGTGTCCCAACAGCAATAATGCTTTACTGGCATATCCTAGCCGAAAAACAGGACATGTCCAAGTATGTACTGACTCTGATTATATGTATAGGTATATGTTTATTAAGAGGCTATTTCCAGCTAAATTAGCTATAACTCTAGCATTAAATTTTAAATTGACTTTTACTCCACTTTGGTGGTTGCAATGGCTGCTTATGTTTAAATAAATATGTGGGCTGATGTATTTGGTAGTGGCTTACCTTGATGGTCCATTCATATGTGCAATGAGATATTCAAGGGGTGCAGACACTAGCATGTAAACAGGCTGTTTCTTTATTGGACTGTTGAATCTGCTTGTGCATGCTGCAAATCGGCTGAGTGTCAATCTTTACACAGTGAATTTGGCACAGTTCAAAATATGAATCTTTTGAAGTGTGTTGAAAAATTGATACTGGGCCATTCATGTGCTTGCGCTTGTGTACACATGCATTGATTAACACATACTGTGTGTGAGGTTTTTTACTTAGTCAGAACAAATGACTGCCAAACTTGATTACTTGAATTAAAAATCAAATCAAATATATTTATTTATTGCTTGTGGTGATTACCACATTTTTTGTGAACCAATTTGAAAAATTCTTTCACCGTTTCGAAGCTACACTATCCCCGGGTGACATAGGCTATACATAATATATTAAAAAAAAGGGTTCCTTAGTAAAACCCGTGCGAAGCTCGGACAAGTGCTAGTATGTAATAAGGGGTGAATAAATAAATTGTGTGAAAAGAAAAACTAGCTACGACTTGTTTTTTATCATTAATACATGACTGTTTCTGCATGCACCAATAGATGTTTCTATAAGAAAAATGTATGTGATCTATGCACTCAAATGGTGAAAAAAAGCATTGTGAGGTATTATTGTAACCAGGAGCAATGAGCTTGCATGCATGTGTGTCTCGTATTCCATATGTATCACAGTAAAATGTAATATTTGGACGTTCATCTAACTACCCCCATTAGACATACTTATAGGACCATGAGTTTGTAATACTTGGTACTAGAAGATCTGAGGAAATACCGTGACTGGGGTTTCAAGTCGTAAAATTTTGTCGTTCTTTATTTTTATTGATTATGACGTTTATTTATTTCTAAATAAATGAATAGATAAAGAAGTAAAAGTAGGCCAGAAAAAATATTTTTTTCTAATTAACTCCTTAGACACAGACTGGATTAGGATCTGCCATACGCGCCAACATCGTCATTGGAGGAAGACAGACACTGGTCACCATATTTCCATACAAACGATGCGGGGTGACTTTGATAACGTACATTTAAAGTTAAAAAGTTAAGCATGACACCGAACTGTCTCATTGTTATCTACGCTGGTAACTTTAGACTAGTCTGTGTGAACAATGTCGTGACAGAGGAGTGGGCCCTGCCTGAGAGAAACTACCCACTGTAACAGAGGGTGGAAAAATCCTAGAATGCGTGTGAGATGACAAGACGAGAAGGAAAATGATGATTAATAGGTAATTTTTTTTTCAGTTGGTAGAATTGAGTAGTCACGCAGGGCCCAGTACGGCCCCAGAAGGACACCTGATTACTGCTCATGAAGCTCCTTTGAGTTGCCTTGCATTGAATGTAGGAGGTACCAGACTGGCCACCGCCTCTACAAAAGGCACCCTGATCAGAGTGTTTGACACGGCTACTGGGCAGAAGCTAGCTGAGTTGCGGAGAGGTGCCCATCAGGTGTGTATGATTCTTAAACTTTCGCGATCGGAACACATATTGAAGACTTATATTACACGGGTATTTATCGCGTATTACCTTTTTTATTTCCTCCTTTTTCTGCACGCAAGGCTTGCATATACTGCGAGGCAATACTTTTTTTTATTTTTCATATACCATTAAACATCAGGTGAGTCAATAAGTAGTTGGTAACGTTGGCAGAGACGTTGGGATTGTTGTTTCATTGATTTAAGAAAAATTTCATTGTGTTGAAAGTTACCTGTGTGCAGTGTGCACCACGTGGAGGTTTCTTTCTCGCACCCTATTATTATAGGTACTTAGTTTTTAATTTGCTTACATATTTCTTTTTATTACCAACAGGCCACAATATACTGCATTAACTTTAATCACACAAGCACTAACCTGTGCGTAACATCTGACCATGGGACTGTTCACGTATTCAGTCTCGAAGACGAGAAATTAAACAAACAGTCAAGTTTGGCGACTGTTAACTTTTTACCAAAATACTTTTCGAGCAACTGGAGCTTCTGCAAGTTCACGATACCGAATGGCCCGCCTTGTATCTGCGCGTTCGGTGTAGATAAGAGTTCTATTATTGGTAAGTGCATCGTTTTTTTACGTGTTAGTCAGGTACAGTCAGCGTCTAGGAGATTATTTTCTATAATGTAATTAATAAATACATAGCAAACACTAGTCATCTTATCCCAAGCCAAAGCTGTATATATCTGTGAGAGGGAACCAGTGATGACATAGAATACATAGATAGATAACTCTATTGATTACCACTACAAAAATACAATCACACAGTTTAGAAACTAAATAATAAACAACACGATAGTATAGTGGGTGGCCTTATCGCTAACAACGATTTCTGAGAGGACTGATCATGACTAGCCTCACAGCTCAGTTAGTAGTAGCTCTGTCTTCTGCATTGTAGGTTGTGGGTTCGATCCCCACCGAAGACAATACGTTGAGTAGTAAACATAGATGTTTGTTCTCTGCCTGAGTGTTATATGGTATTCTATGTATATATTTACAAAAAAAAAAGGATATAAGTATTGTCAGTTATCTGGTTCCCATTTTACAAGCTTTGGTTAATTTCGGGTTAGACGATGTTTTATTTATTTTATTTATAGCCTATCCTGTCTCACTGCAGGCAAAGATCTCCCTATCTTTTTTCCTAATTTCTCTGTCCCTTTTTATGAGGTTGTGTGTAATTACAGTTATCTGTGCTGATGGGTCCTACTATAAATACAAGTTCAACGAAAAAGGTGAGTGTACAAGAGATGTCTATGCCCAGTTCCTCGAGACGTCCGAAGACAGGTAAACTACAGACACCTTGATACAGGATCAAAAAGTCTAAAGGTACATTCTGTCGAAATGTATGTGTAAAGTTATTGCTAGAGGTTGTCCTTAAAAATGTATGAGATGAACAAACCTAATTTGATAATGAGTATTTCATCATTTTTTGCGGTGTACAAGTCTTAAATCAAAAGTCACTCTTTGTACTATATTTTTTTAAAGTTAATTTTTTTACTGTGCTAACATCCAAGAGTATAATATTTTAGATTCCTGTAAAATAAATATGTGGACAACTTCGCAGTTCATAAAGTACTACCGTTATCCCTTGTACTGTACATACCATTTATTATTATTTTATTTGTCTCGAAGACATATACTAAAAAAAAACAACAGGTACGCAAAACAAAGTCTCTGTCTGAACATCGAGAAAATGCAAAGTATCTTGCTATCCCAATAAAAATCACTTTTTAATAGCAATAAATTTGCCTTACACTGTTTAAAACTTATTTGAGGCACGGATTATATTTATATTAGGCTTTTAGTAAAAATAGGTACTTACCTCTATTTTAAATGTTGATTGTTATAACGATGTGTTATAGAAAGGTACAAACTTTTTGAAACACAGTTTAATTGTAATTGCCTTAGCATTGCATTGCGTGATCGTTCGGACTAGACCTTACTGTAATATTTACTGTTATAAGTCTGATATTTAAGTAAATTGTTATTAATTTGGAATTTATTGCAATGTTATCAAGTATGTGGTAAAATTTAATGTGAGATAATCAATTATTGTGCTTTTCTGTAATTTTAACTCTGAAACTTTGTGACTGAATTATAAAAAATATTATGAAGTATGTATATTTATTAGGTAATATTTTATAGTAGTATCGAATCTGTTTTTACTATATTTCACTTTTGACGAATATTTGAGGCATAATTATTTTTCATGCACCATTATATTTCATCATTTACCAAAGGATTGGTCTTTGTGCACCTTCATTAATTCAAACAAAAATGAAACCAAAAAACAATTCGTATGATTAATATTAATTACTCCCTCTTATTAATTACTTTATCTTATCCCGGCTAATTATTTTACTGCCTGTTATGTTAAGGCTTAGGTGTGCAAAGGCTTCAAAGAAATTATGTCCTAAGTGTGATCTCATGACTAAATACACAGAACACCAATATTAGCAATGTTTGCCAACCCTAGTTCAATTAGCTAGGTAAGTACTTGTGTTTATTACAAGGCAACTATTTACACGTACAACCCACAACAACAACGGTTTACAAATTCACATCGAACAGCTCTTTTTCAATTCTGAGTGGCGCTCACTGTTTTTTGTGTGATGCGAGCTCGTATTTCGAGTTTAATTTTGTATGGTTACGCGCTATAAGCGCCCCTGTAGCGGTGTGTTGAGAACTCTCGATTTTCACATAATATCAACAAGCGTAAAAAAAACTGCGCAGCATATCAGGCATTGCCAACTTGACAGTCAGGAATATACCTGCTGAATAAACACTGCTGTCATAATAACGTGGATTGTAAATGTTAGAGCTGTTTGCTGCTAGGTCTGCATTGGTCTATGTAGATCTAGTTTTGAATTAGTGGCCTTGATTATATTGTGTAGGAGACGCCAGGGTTGTCGCAATGTTATTGTGTAGCTAAGTGCGATTAGCATTATTTTATTAGT
Organism: Electrophaes corylata; assembly: GCA_947095575.1. NCBI lineage: Eukaryota > Metazoa > Arthropoda > Insecta > Lepidoptera > Geometridae > Electrophaes > Electrophaes corylata. The sequence continues at coordinate 5,553,557 of OX352711.1, read as the reverse complement.
AAATTGCAAAATAATTATTTGTGCAGTTGTAGCTAGGAGATCTAACTCGTTTGTAGCTTTATTTTTCTTAGTATAAGTTTTTGGATTGCCAAATTGACAGAGTCTTTGCTTTGAGTACACACCAATGGGCGCATACACGTTTGCATAACTAAAGCTTGCCGACCCGAGGCGACTGTTAGAAACGGGATATTATTTACCATAATTTTTGAGTTTATATTTTTTTAAATTAAACATAGTAACATGTTTGAGTGTCATGTTAATGAGTGTCATAAAAGTTAAAATGAATGGTCAATTCTATAATATCGCTTGCACATTGTCTAGACTCAGGAGTTTAGTCCATATGAATCTTATAAATAAATTATCATATCGCACATTGGCACTTCTAAGGCGGTCAGCTATTATTGCTTCTGAGCCATTATACTTGTCACCATAAATTTTTTTTTGGGTTTGCCATAATCACCACGTTTAGCGAGAGGATTGGTGACCGCAGTGTCGGTATTTAGTTCTCAAGAGATGCTGCGGGCTATCTCCTGATGTGTTCCCTTAGTCGCCTTTTATGACACTCATGTAATAGAGCCCCCCCCCCCCCCTCTAATCATATTCTAATACGAACGTGACCTACAAGATAAAGCTTTGTTATAGGCGATGGTAGCCACTTGACATCAGCTGGGCCGTATGCTTGTTACAACAGCAAATTGTATAAAAAAAGCATGATCTGTGATCGCTGTAATTCATTTGTTTTTTTTGTTAGGATTTCGTAAGTATATGGGTGCCATTAGAGCACTCAGCAGTAGGAACATGTAACTTCGAACCATGAAAACAATCGTCTCACGCGTCCTATTTAGTTATGCCTTGTTCCTATACTTATTCATAAAGCATCCGTTAGTAGCACTAGACTGTCATCTCATTTGCCATTGAGATTAGAGATTATCAGACAGTCTACGATCTGTAGTGCGTAGTAAAGGATGCTCTTAGAACATAGGGATAATTCATGAATTTCCAATCAAATTGTGTTTAGGCTGCTTTTTTGGAAAATCTTTACGTGAATGCGCCCGCCCTGTACCAATTAGAAATAGTTCTTGAATTTGAGATTGCGTTATTGCTCTACTTCGTTCTCAATGCATAAGAAAAGTAGACGAAAATAAAATTGTAGACTTACTCTAACGATTACATACTGATTTGTGATATTTGTTAATCATGCGATGTCCCTAAATATAATCAAATTTTATAATAATAAATTAGATATATTTTTAAACTATGTTTTCTTTCACCTATCTACATAGACCTATCTTTCATCCTATAACAACCGCTCCTTTGTCCACCCACATTCAAAAGTCATATGATTATATTAACTGAATATTGTTTATTATTTCTCTACTATTTTTTTAAAACATCTATAAACGTATCTCTAGGTACTTTGATATTAGCAATACTTCGCATCTTTTTCTTCCCTTCAGCTTGTTGTTTAAGCAGTTTTTTTCTTCGCGTGATGTCCCCGCCATACTGTGAAAATTAAATGAATCATTATTTCTATAGTTTACCGTCGATATGTCGGTAGATATTGACGGCTCAAGTCCGTTCATCGTAGCCTATAAAACGCGAGTCTGTTCGCGAATATTTAAAATTTCTTTCTGTAATAGGTCGCGAGTGAAACAGGAGGCGGAAGCCCTTGCCCTGCAGTGAGACTATAACGGCTGAATAATAAAAAAACTCTTACCAATTTCGCTGTTACATCTTTTCGAAACGCCTTTATAGTCTCTCTTGCGAGGACTTTGCCTGACGAGACTGCTTGTATGGCAATCTGAAAATTAACGATATTCATGATTTAGTGTTGTAGTGGATAGTATTACTGCTGTTATAAATATATATATCAGCAGTATTCTGTGTCACAGACACATTAATTTAATCAAGACATGTTATATCTTTGTCGTGACTGACTGACAACTGACTAGACAACGCACAGCCGAAATAACTGGCCGCAGTGATTTGGAATCTTCAGGAGTCTTTGTGTTACGTGATGATAACCACTTATTATCAGGTGGACCAGATGGTCCACTTGTAGATACAAGTCGTGTAAAAAAATATATGGACAAGAATAACTGACTCATGACCTCAGTTTAATAAAGGGGGGGTTTTGCTGTTGAAGGATTCAATCGAAAGTAAACCCAAAAATGTGCGTAGATACACTGACTGTTCAGACAAAGAATCTTTGCTTTGAATTATTTGAAACAATAAGAACCGGAGGCGTGCAAGAGTGAGACGCTACAAAGCATATTTCACCTGAACCATTTGGCGAGGAATCATTTCTTTTAACTTCTCAGTCAATCTTCTGGCAGTAAATTCCAGTCGGCTGATGTGTACAATCGTAGATAACTCGTCAACCATCACGCCATTGAGTAGAATGTCCATCTGAAAACGACAAGTTGTTTATTTGCTAACTAGGTATGTAACTATAAGTACAACAATTATAAACAAGAAACTACGATTCTTTAAAAATCAAAAAATCCAAAATCAAAATAAATATCCTAGTAAAATTTGAAGTTTGGATGATAGACGTTGTTGTTGATGATTTCTTTTTTTTCTTTTCTTCCTAGCATATCTTTGCCACAGATAACGCAATAGAAGTGGCTAAATATTATTCTAATTATATCCAAGTGTTCCACGATAAAGAAGAACATACCCTGACAAGAGCGCTTGGATGAAACCCGTGATCATGGTAATCAAAACTGGCAAATCCCGAAGTGATACTTTTCAGTGTATCATGAAAGTCTACCACAACTTCAGATAGTGGTAGAATGAATTGCATGAGAGTCATTTTGTCGTCGACGGCATTGGATGGAAGGGGCACTCCGCGACGGTCAATGCAGAGTGTGGTGACCACGCCTATGTATTCTACTGGTGTTATTATCGTACCTGAAAAAACAAGAATTTGTTATGAGAAAAGAAAAAAGAAAGCATGTTAAATATCCCCTCAGATATCTCAGTGCCAAGTATGTACCAGCTCATGATTATTATGAGGATGTCTAATGGAGGTAGTCAGATGTACGGCCAAAAAAAACTACACTTGGCGCCTATCCCCACGATCGATATTTCATACGTTGCAAGCCGGAAACTAGCAAATGACCCACCCGATGTTTAATATCTCTGTCTGTATTTGTGTTACCTCATCAGCACTACAAAGTCCAGGGCGATGTTTATACCGCTACACTATCCAAGGTCTTTATATCCACAACTGTGCGTAATAGATGTTTTGCGGCACTACGCCACTGTAACATCTACAGATATGTCGATAAGTGTGAGGTATTATTAAATACGGTACGGTTTATATTAAATACGCGCACGACTTCGACCGCGTGTAGTTATTTTCATACAAACACACTGTTTAGGGCTTGGATTTCGGGAATTTTATTCTTAGTACACCTCTACGCACTACGATGAACAAACCCCGACAATTTCTATATAAACCTCTACGAGCGGTTTTAGGCTGCGAGTTGTCTAGATGTCAAAGATTTTTATAATTGTTATAGAGGTCAGTGAACTTACCAATTACTAAAGGTTCATACCATTCTTGTATGTTATGTAAAGGTGGTAGCTGCGTGGGGTTAGTGATAAGCACTTCTTCGCCTCTGTAGTGTTTTATCAACTTGGTTCCTATTACTCTGAAACAAATAATTGTGAATTAAAGTTAAGATTGTATTGGCTTTATAAACCGCTGATCTTATTGTCGGCTGTTTCGTCATGATTGAGCTACAAACATCTGAATGTGATATATACAACTTATTTATGTGTTAGAGCGAGATAGAATAATGCAACAGTCAACTTTAAACCCACAAAGATCGCCTGTGACTGTGTGTTTAGACTAGACTTACTTGATTTTATAAGGTACTGAAGGTGCAGTCAGAATAGCCTCTGCTTTGTATTCTTGGAGTAACCTCTGTGTGAACACGTCCAAGTGGAGTAGGCCCAGGAAACCAACTCGCCATCCCTGCCCCAATGCTGGGCTGAAACATTACAAGTACCTACTTAGGTATATTATGTTGTATACCGAATGCTCAGATGTGCCTCTTGGCTAATGTGCCACCCAGGCCAGGGGATATGAGGCTATGTCTACCGTGTTTAATAGCATCGTTAAACACGTAGATGAGATTGTAAATACCTACCAGTTTTGACGACCTAATGTTTCTAATGACGAGAAACGCAAGAACGCAAAGGTTCAATTTTAGTGACGGGACAATTTTTTGATCCAGGGTCTGGGTGTGAGGGTGTTATTTCGTATGTGTAAAAAGAAAAAAAAACACCTGGAATCAGCAGTAACAGCCACGGCCGAATCGTTTAACGCCAGTTTCTTGATAGCATCACTAAGCATGAGATGCTGTGACTGATCAGCGGGGAAGATGCCAGCATATACCATGTGCTTCACTGGCGGCACTGTCCGAGCGTTATTACTCTCCACTAATTCTTTGTCTAGTAATTGTTCACCAACGGAACCCCCGCCTTTTGGACCACACCCTAAAAACAAAAAGCAATCTTAAAACATTTCTTAAAACTATTTTATTAATTATTAAAACTTATTTTATAATTTCAAATATTAATTTAAGGTTCAGTACCTTTAAAAAAATTAAAAAAACCTCCCAAAAAATGGATAGCAACTAGTAAATTATTTCAGTTTTTATAACATCAAACAGGCATGTTAGATGTGTTTCTACAAAGTTCTTATGATTATGATGAAGAACATCAAAATATGTATTACATTTGATATAAAATATCCACATTATGGCATTCCATTTGTGACAGGTTATGAATTTATCACTTTTGTGAATACTTGATGACTTCCTCTATCCATGCTGTTTTCAAGCTTTACTTGATTGGCAGTGATAGTTGAATACCATATCGGTATACAACTGCCCAGTTGTTCTAATTGCGTATGATACAACTTACCTACCATAACAACTTGACCAGCTATGCCCTCAGTGATAGGTTCCTCACTGGGCCTCAATAGGGCTAAGTATTTGACTGTTTGCTGTTTAAAATCGGAGCTCCATTTCACTGGTTGACCTATTCTAACTTTCCCTGAATGTATATATGCTAGACATAGCACACCTCTGTACTTATCATGCCATGTGTCAATTATATGGGCTCGAAAAAGACTACTTTCATCTATTTTAGGGGGAGGAATTCTTTCTATAACTTCTTTAAGTAACTCCTTGACTCCCCACCCTTTTTTGGCAGAAATACTCATGACAGAATCTGGGTCGATTTTAAAAAGAGATTGCAGTTGAGATTTGACCTTTTCTGGGTTTGCACGAGGTAGGTCAACTTTGTTTAAAGTAGGTATTATTACCAAGTTATTTTTTTTTGCTAGAGAGTGTACTGCCACTGTTTGAGCTTGAACTCCTTCATTGGCATCTACCAACATGACAACTCCTTGGCATGCTGTAACACTTCTTACAACCTGGAAGTTAAAAACTATTTTTCAAACAACTTATAAGATGATAAGTTTTTAGATTTGGTGGCAAAAACAAAAAATTATATAGCTTTACATTTTTTATTTGCAGGCATGGTATATATCTCTTTAGATCTCCTCAGTACCAAGTTTTCTATACAAATAATTAAAATTGAAGTGTCTGTTTGTAATATTAAAATAGTAACCGCTTTTTACTACATGCATATACAGAACATATGCCAAAATAGCATTTTTTACAATTTTTGTCTGTCTGTCTGTTTGTTCCGGCTAATCTCTGGAACGGCTGGACCAATTTCGACGGGACTTTCACTGGCAGATAGCTGATGTAATAAGGAGTAACTTAGGCTACTTTTATTTAAAAAAAATCTAAAATGTCCAAGTACTGTCCAATACAGCGCGCAGATCACGAGCATGCCACCAATGCACCGTCCCGTCGGGCACCTCCCACCGCTTCTATCTCGCGGGTTCATTTTTCAATGGGGACCCGTCACAGTTTTTTCTATGAATGCAGTTTTATAGGCCTTGAGAAACTAAAACATAAAATGCAAAATTTTTTTTTCTACGGCCAAAACTGACTAAGTTATGGGCAAAATACCGAACGAGATTCACTGACCGCGCGAACGGAAGCGATGACGTCACAATGGCCCAGCGCTAGCCGCCAAACCACTGCGCGCCCCGCGTTTCTGTTCGCGATACTCGTCCGACACGGAGCGTAACGTCACCAAGTGATTTGATTAGGTTTTTATCAGAAGGTTGTTATTTTAATATAACAAATGAGTATTAGAAATAAGGTAGATATCGGTTTTGAGCAAGCGCAATCCGATAATCTACCTAAAGTTGATACCTTCATGGTATTTGATTATCTTAGTAATCATTTAAATTACACAAGCGCTGAAATTCATGGTTGGAAACTTCAGAGGTAAACAAATCTCATTATCAACCTAATCAGAATAACAGGATAATATGTAGGTAGGTACACATACTTGGACTAGCCTATAAAATACCTAAAAGTTTTAGGTTAGTCAGCCAGGGAAGTTGTGTTTGTTGTTGTAACTACCTACGCTGTTATTTTAAACATTGGTATGTAGATAAGTATGTAGAAACTTAAAGGTTTAAAGAAAAATATTATGTAGGTATAAAATAAATAAAATTAGACTTAAATACTTAATTTGACAGGAATGTACCTACCTAAGTTCTTTGGACACGTAATTTAGAGCTATGAATAAACGAAAGCGTTAGGTATGTTAAGTTTAAAATAAGCCCTAAGAATTTAAATTATATTTTGTCGTAGGTTATACCCAGATTTATTTAAAAATTATACAATAAATAATCAAGGTCAGGAATACAATACAGGAATGCAATACTTCCTTCTTCAATCTAAGCATTCCTCCCACAAGCCTATACTTGACGTAGTTCTCCATTATGACGACCGATGTGGCGCGGCTGGCGAATGTCCGCCTGCGACGCGGAGGTAGCGGGTTCGATTCCCGCCTTGGGATAAATGTTTGTACGATCTGCTAATATTTATTCCGGGTGTTCTGGGTGTTTTCTATGTATAATAAAAAATATGTATGCATGTAATGTATTGTATTAAGTATATCAGTCATCTAGTACCCATAACACAAGCTCTGCTTAGCTTGGGGCTAGATGATGCTGTGTGGATTGTTCAGCATTATTATTATTATTATCAGCTTCCACCTAAAAATATAATAAATTCAGGTATATATTTTTTCTTTTTTATTATATATCACTTTTGCTCGCAACTTCGTTCGCGCTTAGATTTACGTACTTCTTTTTCATTCACTTTGGCTACAGTTTTATTACATGTATAGATAGATATCCTCATCCTCGAGGGTACGACGCCAGAGGCATGGAGCAGGAGTGTGGTGGTACTGTTCTTTAAGAAAGGTGATAACACCCTTTTGAAGGAGAGTAGTTACTAATCGTCTCGCTCGTAGGCTAGACGACTTCCAGCCTCCCGAACAAGCCGGGTCCCGAAAAGGCTTCAGTACCATAGACCACATTCATACGCTCCGGCAGGTTATACAGAAGACCGAAGAGTATAACCAGCCACTTTGTTTAGCGTTTGTGGACTATGAAAAAGCCTTCGATTCAGCCGAAACTTGGGCAGTGTTACGGTCACTCCAGCGGTGTCAAATTGACTATCGGTACATCGAAGTGTTGAAAGGCCTATATAGTAATGCCACCATGACTATCCGACTCCAGGACCAGAGTACAAATCCTATCCAGTTGCAAAAAGGAGTGAGACAGGGAGATGTAATTTCTCCGAAACTGTTCACGTCTGCACTGGAGGATATTTTCAAGCTCGTGTCCTGGAATAGGTATGGCATCAATATCAATGGCGAACACTTAAGTCACCTTCGATTTGCCGACGATATAGTCATAATGGCGGAATCGCTGGAAGACCTAGAAACAAGGCTTAGAGACCTCAATATTGTCTCCCAACAGGTGGGTCTTAAAATGAACATGAGTAAGACGAAACTTATGTCAAATGCTCATGTCGCACCCGTACCGGTATATGTTGGAGGTCAGCCGACGAATCCAACTCGGATGGGCAGCGTTCGGGAAATTACGGCACATCTTCTCGTCACAGTTACCGCAAAGCCTCAAGACGAAAGTCTATAATCAGTGTGTGTTACCAGTGATGACTTATGGCACTGAGACGTGGTCGCTAACTATTGGTCTCATACACAAGCTTAAAGTCGCACAACGAGCTATGGAGAGAGCGATGCTGGGAGTTTCACTGCGAGGTAGAATCAGAAATGAGGAAATCCGTAGAAGAACCAAGGTCACCGACAGCTCTCAGAATCAGCAAGTTAAAGTGGCAGTGGGCAGGCCATAAAGCTCGTAGAACCGACAACCAATGGGGAATAAAGGTTCTCGAATGGCGACCACGAACCGGAAGATGAAGCGTAGGACGTCCTCCTACCCGATGGACTGACGACATTGTTAAAACCGCGGGAAGTCGATGGATGGAAAGGGCTCAGAATCGTTCTTCCTGGAAACGTGTGCGGGAGGCCTATGTCCAGCAGTGGACTTCTACAGGCTGATGATGATGATGATGAGATAGAATCTATAACTATAATCCCAAAATGATCCCCGATATCCCGGGAAACTTGTGGGATATTCCCGCATTGGGGAATATTACCGGGAACGGCACATTTTATTGTAGTTAGACCTGAGTACGACCCTGGTTTTAACCCGACTACCGAGGAAGGGTTATTAGAAACTTCACTACTTACATTTTTTATCATTTACTTACTCATTGAAATATACCTAGTAGGTACGACCCTGTATTTTTCTTTAACATTCGTAAACAAGCTTTACTAAGCTACCTACGCACCTGTTTACCACACGAGTAATGATTGAGGATCATTTTGATGTAAGTAGGTAGGTACCTCCATAATATACCAACTATGATAATAGTTGGTATATTATGGAGGTACCTACTTTAAACATTTTACATTAAAATGATCCTCGCAACAAAATCTTGAAGTTTGGCACGAAAGCGGAATTTTGTCATCCCTCTTCATGATAGTGCACCATTTTTTGCGCACTTTCGGGACCTTTGGCACATTGAAAAATAGTTTTTTAGGTGTACTAACTGAAGTATTAGTACACTTCGGTACTATACAGTACTTATAGTTCGGCATATTCACGTAAAAACCACAACACGACCCGCGCAGATCGAGTGAACTCTAATAAATGAATTGCGGAGAGCGCGCCCGCGGGTGGAAAAGATTTCGTGACGTCACATGAGCTATTCGGCCGCCCCGCGGTTGACTGGTACAAAATGTGTAATATCTTCGCAACCAATGGAACGATTTCAATGATTTAAAAAGTATCGTACCTAAACGAGTAAAAGGAACACCATTACATAGATAATATATGCATTTTCCGACTTGGTACGGGAGCTCATTAAGCTAATACAAAGAACTAAAAATAAATAATAGCAAAAATATACTACAGGTGAGGAAAATGGTGAGGTTATGTATGGAGTTACGTTCCAAGCGAATAGTCTGATTTAGATGGTAACTTTACCTCATTTGAAAAGTCCACATGACCAGGAGTGTCAATAAGGTTTAGCAAATATGTTTCACCATTGTGTATGTAGTTGAGGGATGCTGTTACTGCTTTTACTGTAATTCCTCTTTCTCTTTCCACCTGTCATAATAAACCATTGAGTTCATATCAATTATGATTTTATAAAAATATAGGTTTATAAATTCGTGGTTTAGAATTTGTCATTATATTTTAAGACTGCCTCTAAAAATATATCTATGTTAAGATAAATAGCATCACAACTCTAATTCCTAAGCACGGTAGATATCCCTCCTGATATCTTAGTCCAAGTATCTACTCGAGATTCTTTGATGATGTCTAAGGGGGGTAGTCAGAGGTACGTCCAAATAGTACATTTGGTACATACCTACATTTTACAGTAGTTAGTATTCTATACGTGACAGGTTGCAAGCCCATTGCCATTGCTAGAATACTAACTGTAATATCTATACCACTCGAGGAAATAATTTTTGGGATGATATAAAATCTTTGTGATTTCTTTAAGTGCAGGTAAGCACTATAAAAACTAATAAACTGTAATATGTGTGTTCATTGCTGATAAAAACATGGGACTTGCACTTTAAAAGAGAGAATGTATCTTTTTTTATTTTATTTATTGGGGTAAACAAACAGTGACACAATAATGGCTAAGGTATAGAAGTTTAAGGTAAACAATTATTCTAGAGTGACACCAACTCCGTTTACCACGGATTACAACTCCGTTTACCACGGATTACTTTTTTTGGATCACTCTAAAGAAAAGGGGTAGAGGTATGACCCAATGTAAAACGGATACCTATTAATTTATACCAATCATTGTAGGGTAGCATGTTGGTCAAATAATTTAGATTATATTAATCCCCACATAGAGGTAAGTTTTTGCTATAAACTTATCTACGGTTATGAAAAATATACTTTACAGACTATTTGACAACAGGATAACTAACCAAGCACAGAGAGAAAATTACTAAAGTAGAATTTTTATATAAAAACTGTTTTATATCACCATGCCCCAGCACTTTTTAGGTGCTTTGGAATTTGTCCTGTCAAGTCCTGTCCAAATATAAGTAATTCTCCACAAGTCTACGGCATAATAGCAATTACAAATAGGCTTGCAGCCCACTCAGGGTCTGTAAACTGGTAGTGCTTTCTGCAAACAGTTCTATGGACAGTGAACATGCTAATATAAATAAGTAGATACCTGAAGTTGATCCAAGACTTGAGCATTTTCCCCACCAGGTTTTATGACACCAGTGATCTCTAGAAGTCGGTCTGCAAGTGTACTTTTTCCGTGATCAACATGCGCTACGATACTGAAATTCCGTATTCTCCTCAACTTTATTGGCTGGTCTGAAACATCTGTGCTACTCATCCGGCCTAAAATATACCTGAAACACGTTAAAAACCACTGAATTTGTCCATTTTTAGATTCAGAACTTGTATTCAAGTGTCAAGTTGTGGTTATTATTTTATTTACAAGCACGTACCTTTGCTGTAGCTTTAGAGAATTAAACACATAACAATATCTAAAATTATATATTAATCTAGCCATGTTTACTATCATAAAACACTACCTATATCATTTTAGCCAGCAATTAACAAACAATAACAAAACGTGATTTTTTTATTCTATCGAGACCACTCTGTCACACTCTGTGGTGTGTGACCAACAGCTGATTAGGTCAAACGTCAAACAAAAAAGTGGGCTTTCCTTGACCAAAGAACAAAATGTCTGTACAATATTTATGCAAAAATTCTCCGATAACCTGTTACAATCGCTAGCATTATTTCAGACTCTTTTTAGAGTACGGGCTTCAATTGTATATTCAATAGGTTAGTACTTCCTGCTCGCGCTTTCCATGGTCGTGTTGTGTTTACCCTTTAGTCCATATTCTTAGGTTTTTCCGGGGATTGTGTTTTTCATGGTCGTACAATAATCGAACTCGTCAGCCAGCGACAGACAGCTCCTATATAGATCAGAATCTGACTGACACTGACAGACAGCGACAGCTGAGCTGACAGGCTGACAGACAGACCACATCAAAACATCTCTGAATCTGTTGAGTTGAAAATTTTCGTGAAAAACAGAAAATAATACAAGTAAGTTAATTTGATGTAGGACCTATTTATTGAGTAAGTATACGTGTTCCTTTTGAACTCTGTGTGTAGTAGTAGTATGCAATAAAAAAAAATAATAAACCTAACCTCTGTCTTTGTTTACTACTCATGCACAGCTGAGACGCGATAGCGTAATACCCGGACAGAGAGCTAATTAGGTTCAATTTCCGGGACGGGACAAATGATGTAGTTCTATTCTACGGTACTACTAAATTGTATATTCCATGGTACATTTTATTTTTTACAGAAAATATGAAAAAGTATGCACGAAATCTCCTCTATGATAAGTTGCATAGAGGAACTGTACTAGTTTGCATTGGCCTAACCCTATATGGCTCTGTGCTACTTGGAGACCACTTCTACAACTACTATAGGTATGTTAAACCGCAAATTGAGGCTGCGAAGCGGGCTGCTGAACGAGAATTGCTATCTGAAGGCTCATCAAACAAAATTTTGAATGAGTAAGAAGTTCTTATTTAGCTTAGCGTTTTAATTTGTCATGTAAAAAGTAGGTATTAGTTATATTGCAATCTGTTAAATCAACACACATCCAACTATAGGTATGTGAAACCTCGAATTGAAGCAGCTAAACAAGCTGCTGAGCAAGAATTGTTATCTGAAGGCTCACCTGATAAAATTACAAAAGAAGAGTAAATAGACATTTACCTAGACTCACATACATGGATACTTCAAGCTTTTTTAATTGGTAAACTAAGTGTTTCCCTTCTCTTTAATTTAAAGTGTAAGAACTTACAGTGAAATACAAATCAATATGTAATAGAGGTATATATATTGGGTGTTTGTTTTTATTCCAAATCACAGGTACATATTAGGCACCCACAGTAGGCTATAGAGTAAGCTATCTTGGGAGTTTTGCTACTTAATAATCTTGATAGTTTGAAATGAGAATATTCTAAAAAGAACCAAGACAACGCTGCCTCATGTATGTAAATACAGGAACCCAAAACCAGTTTAAGTGGTAATGGGCAGGCCAGCTCTTAGAACAGACCTGGGAAATAAAGGTTCTCAAATGGCGACCACAAACTGGAAGATGAAACGTAGGACTCCCTTCCACCTGATGGACCGACGAAATTCCTCAAAATAGTTTGTCTTGGAAACATAAGGGAGGCCTATGTCCAGCTGTTGACTTTTATAGGCTGATGATGATGATAATGATACCATAAAACATTTATATTCTACGCAATATGCACAGTAAAAAGGTTCTTCATTACGACACACGATCTACGACATTTCTATCGATTTACTCCTGTCTTCTGGTTTTTGCAGTGTATTATTGTCAGTCAGTCAGTATCAGTAAGAGTTATGATTTAGCAAATAAATAGCTTCACGATTAAATCCCCAGGCACTGTAGATATCCCTTCAGATCTCTTAGTACCAAGTAGGTACTTATTTAAGATTCTTTAGTCAGAGGTAACGTCCAACGCTATAAGAGTTAGAATATACTGACTGACGATATCCGTACCATGTACCTACTTACCTACCTATAAACAAAGTTGCCAACAGGATTAATAATGATAAATGACCAGAAAAACTTCAGTGCTTCGTTAAATCCCCATAGGCATGAGGTATCGGCGATTCGACGAAAGTTATGAAAATTCTGTGTCAGTAGGTACCAATATTATTATAATACTATACATTTTTTATGTAGGTAGTTGAATACGGTGCGTATTTTACAATAAAAAATGATAAACACTCGCGGTCTCATGGTTATCAAAATATTCCTTTTACTTTGCATAGGTAGTTTTATTTCGTACCTACCTAGGGTAAACCGTGGAAGCTAGGTAGGTACCTAGGTACCTTCCTACTTTGCCTACAGGGGGTTTTCTGGACAAAGTTTATTAGTCATAGACATATAGACAGAAATTTATTTGCCACGCACACACATTAGAATGTTCTAACAATATCGTCGATCCATCATGGAGTGCATCATCTATCAGAGAGTATAACTCGCTGATAGAACAAGCAGATGGCTTACCTGATGGTTACCATCGCCTAAAACAAAGTAGGTAATGCCTCGTAAGTCACGCTCGTGAGGAACGTGCCCTACGATGCACTGCTCAGCGTCCATCAACCTGAGGCATACAGGTGTTAAGCCTCATGTTAAGGCTCGTTACCCTATATGCTACAGTAAAATCAGATTACCTTGAAAGTTACAAGCGTCGAAAGATTTAGTACTAAATCTTGTAGCATATAGGGTAACGTACCTAGATAACGGCAAGATAATTCAGTATCAAACTTAACTTCGGACGCACGAGACATTAAACACTTACAGCGTTTATATGGACAATGTACCGACTTCCTGACGCGGCGTGGCACAGATATACCAGTAGGTACCTATATCTGTGGTAACTCGACCTAACTCGGTTTGGGCAACACAAGATGAAATGAGAAAAGGGCCAACGAGATAATTATAGCAATTACTTTTCTCTGTTCAAACTTATTTGCACCTGTATAGAGACATTATTTTTACGAAGTCAATATCCAGGTATCAATATCAAGTCAATACCTATGAAGGGGGTTAAAATAAATGGGTAGATAGGAGTGGTCACGTGCAGGCCAGCCCATTTGCACTTCTTGTGAACATTGAAGGAAGTAGTGCAATTATCTGTGATGGATAGTGTGAGTTGGGTGTGGAGTAAGGGCCGCACCGTCTATATAACTTTCTTATCTCCTTGGAAAGGAAACTTTATGACATCTTTACGGCAATGGAAAAATATGGTATACCTATGGACCCTTGACATTAAAAGGCGACCCTCGTACGCATATCCGACTTGTGAACTAGAGCTCTGAGTGCCTGCTAATTTATGAACGGTAGTACCTAAGCAGAGCCCCAAGTCTTAGAGTTTCTGATTTGTGTGAGCCTGCGAGGAAGTGATTTTGTATGGATTCATGACTAACCTAAAGAGAAACTACAAAAAACTTTCTCCCTCGCCTTATCTTAACAACCCCTTGTCCTATTTGATTTACTTGCTTACCAGTAAATTTCTCAACTGCAACCTACATAGGTACCTTTCATGCAGTTCGGATCAACAACTGTTCGCAAATTATGACCAAATACCTAATACATGCAAGCATACTAAGCAAAATCGCCCAAGTTCAGTCAGCCAGTACGGATATAGATTCATCCCAGTTCCCAGTCGGGATAAAGCTTCTGAGCAATAGATAGATAAAAGATTTAGATAAGTGGCCAAACTGTATGTAGGTATATCCCAAAATGTAGTAGGTAGGTAAATGTGCAAAAATCTTACAGCAAAACACTTTAATTTCTATGTCTATCTTTATATTCCTTTTTCTGTACTTTTATATTAGGTACGGTATGTAGGTACTCTTATTTACTTATACTAAAAGGTTCCTTTCAACCTGTATCCTATCCTGTGGGTGGTCAAGTAAAGAAACCGTCAATCCGCGTGGGACTAGGCAATATCCGGCCGGCGATGTTCCCTCGTATGTGTTTCCGATACAACAGACCTGCCAGACCCCTGATTCCCTAAATGCTTAAGTTTTCTTTTGCGTAAATCACGTATCCACTTCGTCCCTTTTATTCGAGAGCTAAACATAAGGTTGTTAGACCACAGTCTCTCGCCTACTCAAGTATTCAGATTATTTGTAATTTCAAATTGTAAATTTAATACTTAATACCTCCCAACGGGAAGACGTAGCGTAGGACGTCCTCCTACCCGATGGACAGACGACATTATTAGAACCGCGGGAAGTCGATGGGTGGAAAAGGCTCCGAATTGTTCTTCTTAGAAACGTATGGGGGAGGCCTATGTCCAGCAGTGGACTTCTACAGGCTAATGATTATGATGATGATGATGACGACCTCTCAGATTTCTAATGTACCCAAGTAGGTGATATACCTGAAGCACAACTTTTAGCTAAAACTATTTTAAACAGCTTTTATGACTGAGCTGCTTTCTCTCATTTTTATTTGCCAATTTTATATTTTCGATAAAATAAAGAATTCCTCTACCTTGGTCTAAACAAATCCATCTATATAATTTGGTTGTCTTATGAATGTTGTTAGTCATAAAACAGAATTAATGTATCACGGTGAACCCTAGAGCTCTTTTCATTTGGGAGCAATTACACATAGTTATTTATTACATCTGCCTCGCATGCTATTTTATCTGGACAATTCTATTTCTGTTTTGTATGTCTACACAGTTTAGTTGGTAGAAGAATTTTCATTTCTAAATAATTTAAGTAGTACCTAGCTGCAAAATAAATAGATTATTGTAAATTGCTTAAATAGACTGGATTATTTCCCAAACAATTTACAATAATCTATTCTATTAATCTATTGGATTCTGATTTCAGAATACAAATAATCAGAAAATAATCTTAAGCGAAATAATAAATTGAATTTTAGTTTTCGAGTGACTCACATTAGGATTATTTTACTTTAGTACTTCAAAGTGGATTTTCCATGCGAAAGGAAACGTAACACCAACATCCTAATCCATCCGTGAAATAATTCCCTTCAGCAAGCGGTTTCGCCAAGCTACACAATTGTCCTACAATTGCTACGGACCGCTACGAAGTGCTACGCTAGCGAACAAGACTGCTACGCCAGTGCAGCGACAGCGTTCTTGGTAGGTACCTAAGTCAGAACTTAGTGGTCACGATTTTAGGAATGTTATAGTTTTATAGGCATGTGAGTTTATTTTTTTTACCTGTCAAAAAAATCGATTAATAATCGTTTGTTTTATAAGTATAATGATAAGAATATATATCGATCACACTCTTAAACACAATTAGAATGAAATTGATTTCCTTTTACTACCTCATAGCTAGTTTAATGAATTTTACTTACCTTCAAATTACAAAACTACCGTAAGGTTTTTTGAAGAAATTGTTGACTCATGTCTAAGGGGGACAGGTAGATACTTACGTTCAAATGTTACAGTTTGACCTATTTTGGATACTAACATACGGTATTTTCTCTCACCAGTATTTTGATTTAAATAACAAAGGCAGGCAAATGTTATGGTTGACATAAATTACAAGTTATAATTACATTTAACTTTATTTCTGTTTACCGAAACCCGTCAGCAAAACTCCCTCCCTCCTAACATCAGACTCTTGTTTACAAAATTCGAAAATATTGTTTGTTTACGAACTTCGTTCCGAAATGAAAAAGGATGGCGTCAAAGTGGCGATACCCTCGGATTCCCGCCATAACTTCTGCGTCGATGGAGTCTGCAGATACTCGATGATAAAGTGCAGATTATGGCCCCAAATGCCCCCAATAAACTGCAAAGTTCAATTAGATCGCGCTCCGGTTAGGAAATTGAAGATTAAATTGTACGTACCTACGTAAGTTAAAAGTTACTCCAGTAAATTCCAGTATTCTTTTAAAGTTTCTAGGTTTTTGTTTAACAATTTTTTTTAAATAATATTGGTAGATATTTCATACGACATCATCTATGTCCTGAACTAAGCAATGCTTGTACTATGGACCCATAATAGCTGATATAATACTTATATACTTTTTTATGAATACATGGATACCTTGAAATATAATAGTAATATAACACCCAGTCATGACAAACATCCGTGCTCATCACGCACATGTTTATCCTCAGTGGCGATTGAACCCACAACCTAGCTACAGCCGGCGCAAATAGTAGAGCAGAGCTTGAAGTTCAATATCTTGATTAAGTACCATGAGATCAAAGTCTACCGTTATCTACAAAACACTTCAAACATACTATATATCAACGTAGTTTATTCAGAACAGGTATTCTAGTCCGGCTTGTAGTGCGTCATAACGTAGCTTAACCATACATTATGTATTATGCACTTATTTTACCCTTTATTGTACCTACCGATATACGAGTACGATATACGTAATATTATTTTATGTATCTTTATACAAGTATCTACTCGCACCTACCCATTCTCACTTGTAATGTATAAGTTACCTGTTGTGTCAATAAACAAAATATACATATTTCATTTCATTTTAAAATACAAAGTGTTTAAATTACAAAATTATGAAGATTTGGTCTTCATTTCGCTATGTATTTATTATTTATTATCGTAGCTGTATTGGTTTGAATTGTGCTAAATAATTGCGGTTTTCGTTATAAATACGCAGGGTGTCTATTAAGAAAGGTAGTATTGCAAACCTCACTTAAAGACAATGGCAATGGTATAATAATCCATTGTATAATGGTCACAGGCCGGCACTCGGTAGGCACATGATTATAAATTCAACAGACCATTATTCAAAATTGGCTTTCATGCCGGCACTGACAGTTGGCCAGATAATTCGTTAAGTCCTAAACTGCGACCACTGCGTGCACCCGATAACGCTTCAATAGTATTCAACAAAATGTACAAGCTATAGGAATAGCTTTGAGTTGCCTTGTTGTCTGCTGCGGCTGCAGATGCTAATCTGTGTAGATTCCTATTGGATAGGTTTGTATTACATGGACTTATTGATATAAAATACTTATTGATATATGAAAATGGATGCATATATGCATCCATTTTCATATCTTTTTTTAATAGGTGCATATATATATGCACCTATTTTAGTATGTATACATACTGTACTGATTTCTTTTATTATGCCACCTAAACAAATTTACTAACTTAGGCTATGAGAAAACTACGGACAAAAATGTTGACTCATCCTTATAGAAAAAAGTGGCGGTTTCTGAAATTGGAGTTGTACACATATTTCTGTCGATCTAATTATATTGTCTCAATTTTATTGTACCAGTCTGCTCAGCACAAAAGTTACAAATTGCACAACGCGAGAGGCGTGCCGTCACCCGTGCTCGACTCGTTAGCGAATCCGGTTATCGCCGCTCAAAGTTTGTGTTTTCGCCTCTTGTCTGACGGATGTCCGTTCAGATTGGACGGATTTTACTTCCCATCTCTAGGAGTGTTTTTCAGCGCTTGATTGCATATTTTTGAGTCAAGTAAAGGACTGTAGACTACTGGTCAAAAACACTAGCGAAGTACTTAGATAATATTTGGTATCCAAATATCCGCAAAGCCTCAAGACTAAAGTCTTAATCACTTCGTGTTACGATTGATGACTCATTTGCGTTGGTCTCATACACAAGCTCAAAGTAGCACAACGGATTATACTAAGTGCTATGCTGGAAGTTTCGCTACACGCAGAGTCTCGAATAAAGAAACCCGTATAGAAGTACTAAGATCACAATGCCGACCACAGATTGGAGACCAAATTATGACGCCCTCCCGTGACGTAACTTGATGGACCGACGACATTGTAAAGATGGAAACCTTCCTGGAAACGGATAGGAGAGTCCAGCAGTGGATTTCTGCAGGTTGTTGATTTTACATTTTAATTAATGGCTACCATCTAGGTATATAAGATCGACTCCCTAACCACAGATTAAAGAAAGAAAGATACGACACTCTTTCCATTTCACCATTCAATTTTGAGCTTACAAAGTATGATGCTAACGTTCATATTGACTCACTCGCTAGGCGCGACACGGCTAGATCTAAGACATCCGCGCCTGCAAACCACATATATCCCTCGCTGCTCCTTGAGTAGCGGCATAGGGCTGACAGTAAAATAATACTTGATATGTCATCATCATCATCATCAGCCTACTAATACAAGTTTTTTTTAATGTATAAATGCAGATTTTCTTGTTACTAAAATCGATGACATAGTTCCTAAGAACAGATATTCGTTATATCTTATAGTTTCAGACTTTTCCATACTGACCGATCTAAATGTATAACTCTGCTGAGCTGTGCCCTAACGCCTCTGATAATATTTATTTACGAAAATACTCGATCACAGTCGGACAACAAAGATAATGAGCAAGTAATAATCAAAGAGACGAGATGAAGGGTGGCAATTACGAGTGATGGATGTTGAACTTTTCCAGAACAGAAATGACCCAGTGTTTTAATATCGTCTTGTTTCTTTCCAACTGCTCTTGGCGATTTGTCACTAGGGATTTTCCAATAAGAAAATTGTGAAAATTTTTAATGGCTTGAGTTTTATACTATTGGTCTATCTTTTATACTATCGAATTAACAGCACAAACTGTCTTGTAATTTAACTTAGTTCAACAGCGGTTGACAGCTGTTTAAAATCAGTTTTTTTTATTTTTTGCTTAAATCTTCTCTATATATTCTTTTTACCATATTTACGGACACCACGGTTCATATGAATCTGCAATGTTAGATAGATACTTTGTAAGCTAACTCACAGAGTATTTTACTTTTACTACGTAGGTGGGGAATAATCTTACTACAAGCTTTTTGCGATCTTTTTCATTACACTTGGTATTTGGCTCAATTCCATTTTCATGTGGAGTCACTCGACGCGTCATCTATTTCACGGGCGCGGGATACCTGCGTCGAATCAACCGTGTATTGCTGTATATTGCATGTTTTAGCTTGCTTATAAAATTAAAATGACATACAAAGCTCCATTTTTTAAAAGATCAGGTTTAAATAATCCGGAGGTCAAATCTAATGATCTCCGTCCGACTTCACCCGCTTATTTTAACGTTGCTTTACTGCTAGACCACAGCGGCGTGCCTGCCAATGCGTGCTCCCATTTTAATTCAAGTCAGTCGTGGCTGTGTCAAAATTAAAAATTTATAAGTTAGAGAAACGCTGAAACAGCGAGCGTGTCGGCACTGACAAGTACCCGTTAATTCTTACTCTCGACGAGCTTCTAAACTGTTAAAAGAGTGAGGTAATTAAGTATGATGGATATTCAGAGTTTATCGCGGGTGCCAGCGACGCGGGCTACTCGCAACTTTCTTATCTTCTTCTGGGTGACTTACAGTCTTTACGAAGGTGCCTTTGGCTGAATTTTTTTGGGCAATATCTATCTGTCTCTTGAGAAATTTTCATATTATCGGCAGGAGTTTTTTCCCGAGCGAAGTTCCCAAGTATCTACTATTTATTATTAAGTATATTTTGTTATAGCTTTACTATTCTACAGTAAGAAATACTGCGGCCAAATTAGTCCCAAGTTTTTGTGAGCTTTGCAGCCAGCACGACTAAAGTAGTAGTTATGGATGTATATAAGTAGATAACCAACCGCAACTCATTTAACATGCACTTCGCGTCCTCGATTTACGTTTTGGAGCGCAATGTAACGTTTCGACCACGTACTTACTCGTAAGTAGATAACCAGTGCTACGAACATGATCCATTCTCGTTTAGAAAGCCTTTCAATCTGAGCGTATTTCAAGCGTACCTATGCTCTTTATTTGGCCAAAAAAAATATGCCATAAAGCGGAAAATATTCGCTCGGGCATGAAAATTGAACATTCATGTACAAAATTTATATCTATATTAATTTTATGAATCTTTGTCCTGACCTGAAAATACCTTCACGCGGACGAAGTCGCGCGTGTTTTGCTATTGTTAAAATTAAATAACAAACGATTTAAAAAACCTTTACCCGAATACTATATTACATATCATATACATATAACAACACCTCGCGAGAAGACAGTTTTATATTGGACCTGACTCATTACATATTCGTAGTTGATCCGAGTGATCTTCTATCAGGTAAGTATAGAGATCTACCAGCAGCCGAAATCTATCTTCAATATTTAACTTGCTTACATCTTATAAAATCCTCTAGTTTAAACCTCTAGCCAAAAACTCATGTATTTTTCACGACATTTGGAGAGCGGGGTACGAAACTATGTAGATTTCCAGTGCATATTGCTTAAGGGCGACCCTTGTCATGGGAGATTTGTATACGAAAAAGCCTCTAATTTGGGTTGTGTTTTGACAAGTCATCTGTGGAGGTGCCCTGACTTTTAATAAGATAAGGACCTTTTTGAATTCGGATAATGCTAGCTCTTATTCTGTTGGGAAAAACAGAATAAGATGTATAATAATATGTATATAGCATCAGTATTTTGTTTTTTTTTTATAGAATTAGTAAGTACTAGCAAAACGCGCGCGACTTGGTCCGCGTGAAGCTATTTTCATACAAACTTCAACCCCCGCTATACACGCTTAGAGGTTGAGTTTTAGGAATTCCTTTCTTAGTACACCTCTACGCACCAAGACGAATATATACTCTGAAAATTTCAAGTCTCTGCGACCAGTGGTTTAAGGTGTGCGTTGTCTATATTCCAGTCAGTCTGTCAGGACGAACATTCTTATAATTGGTATAGATTGCGTATGAAATCATCAACATAAAAATCTACTAAGCAAAACATGGCCTATTGGCGCAAGCTTTGAGTACTTAAAATATACCCAAACTTTTACTAGTTTAAAATTACAATAAATGCGTGTTTGTTTCATTGTGTTTTTTGAATAAGGTTATGGATAGGCTTCTTCTAGGCTTGGTCGCGAGGAACTGGCGCTTAGATTCACCTAGATTTAAGACGTTTCAAGATGATCCCTGCGGATTTTACTGAATAAATGCTTTTTGACTTTGACTTTGATATAAATTGCATGGCTGACATTTAAGCGATCAAAAAAATCGGTATATGTGGGATGTACCTAAGATTATGTTTATGTTCGTGTATAGGAAGAAAATTGAATTCTTAGAATTTCTATTCGTCTCTATTTTACGTTCAGCCCAAGAAGCAAAAATGGGAAGCAAAAACACTAAGGGTTATTGATGAAACGCAACTGAAAGAAACATTATTCTAAAAGTATGATACCTATCTTGATCAGAAACCACAACAAAGCGCAAAAAACAAATTGTACCTACTCGTTTTAAACAAATCCGTCTTGACGAGGGTTTTCTGTTTCTTGTAAAAGTAGAAAAGAAACGTATAACGAACAAATCCTGGTAGATCACATCCAAGATCACGATTCTTTTTCTTTCAATTAATTTAGAAACAAAACTGCGACTGGCGGCGATACAAAGAAGCACAATGGGGTCAACAATAGGTTGGGAAAACGAGGCAAAAATGAAGCTCGGCTTGCCTTATCTAATCTTCTATATCGCTTTATACCTATACTTCTAGTAGGTAAGTAAATATTATTTTTACAAAATGGGCTCTACTGAATACATTTTAACTTACTTAACTACTTAAAAAACAGCATGAAATAGGTTGGTTAAATCCGCTTTTTCCTTGTTTTCATCTTATTACATACCATATACATATTTTCGTCTTTAAACACTAAAATTCAGTAATCTAAAGGAAAAACAGCATGAAATAGGTTGGTTAAATCCGCTTTTTCCTTGTTTTCATCTTATTACATACCATATACATATTTTCGTCTTTAAACACTAAAATTCAGTAATCTAAAGGAAATCACGATCATATGACCAGTGCGTTTCCCTAGCGGGCGTGGCCGCCGCGCACTCCTTGACCGCTATACGGAATGCATCGCTGGTTATTTAATAGGAATTTCAGCAAAATAATCGTATTATTCTAAATGTATTTGACTGTCAGCCAAGTGGTATTCTATAAGACCTTGTTGTAGGTAGCTTCACACGTTCCTGGAGTATTCGGAAGTGGTCCTATTACACCCAGTATATATGTTACCTATTCCGGTGCAGCATGTTAATTCGTTTATTTTGTATGGAATCACAGTTAGGTACGCAGTTAAAAAAATACTTTATTTTACTTTTAAAGTTACTCTCGTAGGTTGTATCTACTCGAGTCTAAAAGCTTGACCCAGCCAAATGAACAACTCATTTTATACCAGCTGTAAAGTACAAAGTAAATGTTAATAAACATATTTGTAATGAATTTCAAATAGCTTTATTAACAGCCCCTTATGGAGGCTATACCTACTTGTAGGTGTATTTGGAGTTGGGTCGTACGTAATTAGCAGGTAAGGCCCGGGCCAATGGCTTATAATTGTTGCTAAGAGTTTGTATCCAGAGTCGTCAGACAGGTTTCTCTTGTATATATTTCTATGTGACTTGCCTATGTTTGCGCAAAATTTTTGTTCGTCAGCTTCACCTTGATTGATGCTGAATTTACTGAAAATACCGACTTAGCCCTCCTAGTATTGACCTAACAATGTAAGTAAATGTAAGTATTTTGTCCGTTTCAAAGTGATCCTTTATTACGATTGAAAAAAATTCTTACTTTAATTTTTTAAAGTTGTGAACAGATAATTTAGGTAGGTAGTGGTTAAATATCGAGTAAATTCTTCGAGTATGTCTAAGGGGGGTAGTCAGAGGTATGTGCAGATAGCAGATTTGGTACATAACCACATTTTGTAGTAGTTAGTATTCCATACGTGACACCCAAGCCAAGCCCATCGCCGCTGCTAGAATACCTACTAACTGGTTTACTCACGATGTTTTCCTTTACCGTTTGAGAGCACTGGGATTGCGCGCATACATTTTTCGAACGAAAAAATCCATTGGTGCACAACCGGATTTGAACCCACAAACCTTAGGATCAGAAGGTAGGATCACTTCCACTAGACCACTGGTGCTCCCGGATAAATGTTAAGGGATAATAATTACTATTTAGAGCTGAATACATAATAGTAGCACGGTCAGAGATACAGGCAAATAAAGGTATCTTCTTTATTTAAAAAATAAACAATAACGTCACTTTCAGTTAGGAACCCTTACATACCTATATTTTATTTTTTTATGTACCCATGTTGGTAAGATAACTTTAAGCAATACATATCACTGTGTTTTATAAAGCCATAGAAATAGAGCCACGATGATTCTTTCGACGACCACAAGCTTAAGTCGTGATCGTACCTGGTTTAAAAATCGTTACACATCAATGCGAGGTTTATGGGCAACCAACGTGTAGTAACTATGATAATAGAGCACACTTACTACAATACACTTTGTAATTAACGGTAGGCTGGTTTCAGGTGCTTCTGTATCATGAACCGCAGTCAGCTACGGTCACCGCAAACCGATTACAATCGCCATCGTATTCATGATTTTCTCTTTACTTTTTTGACTTAGCGTGAAATTTTATGCGTACCTACTATATTATGCAGATGTACCTGCATTATTTTATCCAAATGTTACTTCTGTATTTTATTAGTTTTCTCTGTAAGATAATCAGGTTTATTTAATACCTTTGAAGTAAAGTCAGCCGCTATTTCAGATCGTGTTTCTTCTACTAAGTATGCTAAACATAGACCGGAAAAACATGGAGTCAAAAGTTTTCAAAGATGAAAAGCAAAATTCTACTGAAATATGGGATGGTGCTACCTACTTAAGTAGGTGTTTGAAATCAAAGAACCCGAAACAACGGACACCAAACAAGGCTGTCTAACTAGTTGAAGCAGGTGCGCGGTAATTCAGGGAAGGCAAATATACATAGGTAGGTAGAACTTTAAAACAATCAAAGCTCAAAGCTTTCAAACGAAAACCGAGAATATTTAGTTGACCTCTTACCCACGAACAGTCGTTCCTGTTAGTTTTCCTTTTATGGAGCGTTAAAAACTATGTCAACTTTGAAAACATAGGTAGTTAATTGAAATAAATGAGTTCGGATTAAAATGGAGACTGTGCGGCATCGGGATCAGCGAATTACCGCGCTCGTTTTAGTTATTATTCAAACAACTAAATCCTACACTATTAAACTACTGAGGATTACTATTAATCACGTCAAGATGTTTACCCTCATCCCGCGTCAGTTCAGCAGGAATTATCTAGTCGAGATAAATAGGAGCGTCGCCGCTAGCTTGCGCTATTCACTCCAACCCGACAGCGTTTGAAAGTCTCCCGGCTGACTGCGAGGTTACTAAGAGCACACTGACTAATCTTGTTTATAAATGAATCAATTTATAAACGATCGATACAAATCACGCCGATCCGCGGCTAAACAACCTTTCTATCTCCATTTCAGCTAATCTAAACACTGGTAACTTTGTAAGCCTCTGTTTATAGCTGTTTTATAAGAAGCCAATTTGCAACAAAATTTTAACAATGTGGATTACCTACTACGGTATAAATATTTCTTGCGATTCTACAGTTCTCTCGTTTATTTGCGATAGGATTTCAAGTTTTTCAAGAGTCAATGTTAGGTAGGTGAGTTTGTGAAAAGCGTTATGAGTTGACTTCGCGCTTTGTGTGCGGGTAGGTACGTGAATCACGTCCCGGGACAGGTAACAACAATCGACTTTAAAAACTCTAACTAAATAAATTTTAAACAAAACAACCTAGCCGCTAAAATTATTTTCCCTGCAAAATGTGCAGCATTTCCTACCTCAACCAGATATTGCAGATCCAAGCTGTTTCTGACATGTATTGTGCTGTGGCGAACTCTGTAAATTGCTTTTCGTGACGATAAATATTTTAATCTGATTGGTGGCCTGTAACCAATTAATTGTGGCTTTATTTTCATCTGAAAAAAGACGATCAGAATGAAACAAAATGAGCTAAACTCAACCCACGCTTACTTTTTCAGCTACCTACCTATACCTAAGTACTTATACATTTCTAAAAAGGTTGAAACTCGCAAAAAACTCGGGATAAAAATAATAACAGAGTGGAATACATCGATAAGTAGTAGTAGCCTACCCATTGAATATATCAAATAACTAACTGACAGAATCACCCTCATAATATCCTTCTGGTCTTCATAATAATTCTAACACTACTGCTGTGGTATGACCCCAGCTTAGACCCCCTTAGTGGTAGGGCCCCCGCCCCCCATCATGGATATCGTAAAAAGCGACTAAGGCTTGAGTAAATAACACCGATACTGCGGTCTTTAATCCGTGTGTCAAAGTGGTGCCAAGTGTGGTTAGGTCAGGCAAACTCCCCTTAATATGAGGACGGCATATGTATGATAATAATAATAATAATAATGCTGAACAATCCACACAGCATCATCTAGCCCCAAGCTAAGCAGAGCTTGTGTTATGGGTACTAGATGACTGATATACTTAATACAATATTATATTACATACATAGATATTTTTTATTATACATAGAAAATACCCAGAACACCCGGAATAAATATTTGCAGATCGTACAAACATTTATCCCAAGGCGGGAATCGAACCCGCAACCTCTGCGTCGCAGGCGGACATTCGCCCGCCGCGCCACATCGGTCGTCGCATATGTATGCAGGCTGATTATGTCGATGATGATAATACCGAGTAAGTACCTATACCGTATAATATATTATGTACACTACTTACATACAGCATGTCTGAGTTCGAGTAGACTGTAAACGTAGTGAAACCTATAAAAACATCCAACAACTTAGCTCCCCATATTTCACAATCATTAATCGTTATACCTATATAATATTTTATGTGCTACTTTTTAAATTAGGTATTTTAAAATGATTGAACTCACATTTTTTTGTGCCCGAACTGAATTGCACAGCTACGATGAATTTTAATAAGACCTTCCTTTATGATTTTGTATTCATACTGAATAACTCTCCGTGGTTAGGAATTGATTTATGCTATTACACTTATAAATGGGACTTCTTTTCAAATAAGAAAGTTATGATTTTGTCAGAGTTTCTTTGAGGAATTTTGAAAGCACTCTACCTGTTTTCCTTCTAAATTATTTTTTAACAAGCTGTCACCAATATTTTCTCCATTTGAAGTGGTATGCGAGGTATGTAGCTACATTAAATAATAAAAATGTCTGTAAATATTATCAATATAGTTTTTTTGATAATAAAGCCTCTTATGGTTTCCAAGTCTCTAATCTAAGTTACAAATTTATTTATTTTTTTACTTCTTTTTTTTAAATAAAGTGATGTTATTAGTATTTGTACAATAATCTGAAATAAATTGATTATAAGTAATAATAATGAAATATCAATACAATAATATTTG
This sequence comes from Electrophaes corylata, assembly GCA_947095575.1. Taxonomy (NCBI): domain Eukaryota; kingdom Metazoa; phylum Arthropoda; class Insecta; order Lepidoptera; family Geometridae; genus Electrophaes; species Electrophaes corylata. The sequence goes on along the minus strand of OX352711.1, from coordinate 5,526,136 downwards.
GAACCTAGGTATAGAATTTTAATGATAATGCTCACGTTTAGGTAGGCTAAACCTAAACTTAGGTTTCCATTCAAACAAGTAGGTACCTACGTAAATATGCCCATGTTGAACACGCTTGAGAATCAGACTTGGCTTCAAGAGTCCGTTCAATCCGAGGAAAGTTTACGGGGTATAAACCAACCGGTTGGTGAGTAAATATACAGTCAAAGTGGAATTTTGCAACTCCAACAAGACGCTGTTCATTTAAAGAGTTGTGCAACTGGCTCGGCTGAAGTTGCTCCGGATTCTGGGACGAAGCGAGACGTAACGTTTTAACTTCGAACGCTTCTAAACTAATGTTTATGCTCTGAAAAATGTTTTCGGTATCCGAGCTATGATATCGAGAAAATACCTACGAGTATGGTACCTACATACATATCAAGGAAAAGTTGCAAAGTTTTAGAACGTTTCGTCTTGTTTGTCTTCTTTTACTTGTTTGGCATTTCTTTATCGAAACTTATTTGTTGAACAACTTGACTATTTTGCAAACTTGTTTGATTTCGGAGTATGAAAAACAAATTAAATTTTGAAAAATAAAAGTGAAGCACATAAATATAAAATGTGACAGCATGTTGAAATATTTAATTACATTTTCCTTGTTGTTAGGGCGTGATTGAGATAAGGCACAAGGTTTTTAAGGATCGAGTTTTAATTTTCCCAAAGTAATTGTTTTTAGTTGTAGCTGCATTCCGCGCAGAAAAAGATAAGAAAATAAACAAAAGTTTTTTTCGTTTCCTGTAAAAGCCTTCTTGACGAGGGTCGCTCGGTGTTATTCAGCATCGAAATGAAATGAGGGATAAAAACTAAATTAAATGCTAATTGCGAGATTCAACAGGAGCCGGGAGGGATCCGATCGCGTCGTTCAGTTACGCAACGATATTGAGCAATAAGGTGTAATGATGCGCGGGAAAAATCCAATTATTTCGAACCAATTTATTAGCAACCTCTCATATTCGAAGAGCTTTTGAATCTGTGATTATAGTGATTGTTTCAAAAGGGACAAGGCTTTGATTTTTGAAGAAACTTATATTATAACTTAAATTATACCTATTATGTAATTTGGTCTAATTTTGTTTATAATCAACCAAAACCTTCCATAAATAGAAGTATCGCCGCCGTTCGAATGCGGAGCTGAACCTTTCCGTTTGCGTAATAGCGGGAGGTTAAGAGGAGTTTTTCCCGTTTATTGGGTCGTTAGGATATAATTTCATCTCGTGTTTATGATGCTATAAAAAGTTTCCAGCGCTGATACAACCACTGTCAATTACTAGCCCTTGTATCAGCTTGTATTCAGCTAGTATTTATCGATTTCTTTGCATTTTTCAGTTGATCGTATTATTAGCAGATATTTTAAACATAATTATAGGCAATATTTTCAAACTATTCAAAATACTATTTGTCACTACAAAAAATAAATTACACTAATTTATAAAATACACGTGAAACGTTAGCGACAATTAGGCTACACCTGCAAATAATCTTTGCGAAAGGTTTTTTACTTAAATTCATAATAGTTATACTAGTGTTATGCAAATTCAAATTAGTCTTGTTTACGTGACCATTACATAAACGTAAAAGTTCATTTGTCGTTTTACTCGAGTGACAAAGTCGCAAATAGATAAGTATTAAAAACCTACCTCTTGACTTTGGTTGCTTGATAAAAACTATTATAGCATAAGTGAATTTGTTAACCATACACAAGCAATTACATTTAAATTCAATTTTTATATTGTGTGCATCATAAATGTAATGGGAAATGTGGGTTCTGAATTATTTATTTTAAATCGATGTACCTATAATATATCACCACAATAAAGCAAATAAATGAAAAATACGACTTTAATTATTTTTTTTACTTTGCGACATTAATACGAGTAAGTCCAATCATAGTAAGTAATCTAATCTGTACCAATTATAAGAAACTTTGTTCTGACTAACTGATTGACTGACTGACATAAAGACAACGCACAGCACAAACACACTACACAGACTACTAGAGACTTCGAATTTTCAGAGTATATTCTAGTCTTGGTGCGTATGCGTAGTGGTGTACTTGTACTAAGAAAATAACTTTCAAAATTCAACTCCTACACGGGTACAGCGGGGGTTGACGTTTATAGGAAAATAACGTCACGCTGGCGAAGACGCGTGCGTTTTGCTAGTGACGTATAGAATACTATGAAATGTTGCCACCTTTGAGCAGATGACTGTACTTAACCCTTGTTTGTAATTTTATGAAAATGTAATTACGACAGCGTTTGATGCATGACGTAAGGGGTTGAAGTGACACGGCACATGAGCCCGTGGGTAACAATCACCTATAGCCGATGCATGATTGATGGTTTGCTAATACGAGTTCTCATTACATAAGCTTACGTGAACGTGACGTTACTATACTCGTACCCACACACTTTACCTAGCCGACGACAAATTATTTTTGCTTCTCCCGATTTTTCTTACCGAGAGAACGAAGTCATCGAAGATCTCTGTGGCAACATGAGCGAGTTTGTTTTGTTTGTTTGTATATAAAACGACAATTTATTGATTTATCGCCAAACTAAACAAATAGCACACATAAATGGCAGTCCGTGCACACTGAAGTACACTAGGTATAACCTAAATTAAAAACACATTGCCTACAATTAAGCTAGTACTTAGCCTACCTACTTAGCAGTAGTCAAATCAGGATGGCTCATATAACACTTTCATTTATTTCACTTGTGCTCAAAGAACGTTGGTTACACACACCAGAACTTAAAAACAATTAAAATGAAAAGTCATGTTTTTTCCCCAAGATGACAGAAAATGAAGTGTCATTTAAATTTAAATATTAAATAAAAATAACTTAAAATTAAAATGAGTTGTGCCACTGTTTTTCATATCCCAATAACAAGAGATGGCAATAGCTTTAGCATTTTTTTTTTGTGATAGATTTTTGTAAGCAAAGGTTAGACCTTAGACGAGTAAGGGTTGGACGTATTTTATTATTGCCTAGTGCAGACTTCAGCGGGCAACCTTGACACAGTATCACGGGCATATTTCTTATTACCTATAACTAGATAAGCTTTGACTAAAACCATCATAAATTAAGTGCAACACATAGTGGTACCTACCTATAATAAATAATCCAGCGATAGAGCCGAATTTAGCAAATTGAAATCGGTAACATGCCATCGAGAATCGGAATTGCCAATAGCGTTGCTAGTTTAAGACCATTCCCCGCAAATATCTGTTGATCGAAATAGGGTTAAATGTGTTACCAATCTCCTCTAAATTGCTCGATTCGGAGCTTACTTTGACAACCTGTCGAGTGCACGGTTTTCACGTTGCAACAGATTGAAGTATTTTTAATTGCTTATTTGTGAGACTACATGCTGGAATACTATACTAAATAACACGAACAGCCGAACACTATGGTTTGTTTATTTGCAGTCAAAACTTGTAGCTCACAAACATTATGAAATAACAATGAGTGGGACAGATATATAACTTTTCAAGCTGTAAGTAGAGAATGGCAACTAGATTCTAGTAAAGAGTAGGATCGATTACTTTTGAAAATAATAAAGCTTAATTTTACTGCAATTGTTTTACTACGGCTCTATAATTGATTTACGAATTATTACGAATATGAGAATAACTCTTCAATCGGCATTGGTCTATTTAAAACATTAAGAGTTCTTAGAATATCTTACAATTCTTAGCTTTGAGTGATTCCAAGAACATTTCGCTTATAAGGATTTGGTACACTCAAGGAGAAATAGCGAAACCCTTAGACCTTTATAGGGATCACTTTGTCCGCCTGTCTGTCAAAGCCCTTACTAACCCTACCCTCCGAAGAAAGGTGAACTGTCAAATTTGATCGTACGTAACCGACATGGAGTGTTAAGTTTGTGCTAAAATAATATTATTATTTTAGAGGGTGTTTAAAGTTTTTGAATTGGTCAATCAATAATATGTATATCTAGTTTATAACTGTTTCAATTTGGACCCGAAATATGTATGCTATGGCCAGTAAAAAAATTGTGTTGATTCATTTTTTGTAGTAGTTAAAGCGGTAATGTATAAAGACCAATGTCTACTCCAAAAAACGATGAATAAAGTTTCGTATTATCGTTTTGAGTTACACTGACTGACATACCAGGCGGCCAGCGACAACTTGGCTTTGGAATGGTAATCGAGTGCGCTGCAGTGTAACTTAAAACGATAATACGAAACTTTGTCTATAGTTTTCTGGGGTAGACGCCCTGGTCTCCAAAGGACGCTTTTAACGGTATAAAAGTTTTGGGAGAAGCTATTTTGTCATTTTACACCCAGTCCGTATCAAACAGTTGGTTTTAGAAATAAACCGACGCGAAGTCTGGATCAGCAATACTAGGTAAAAAACAAAGTTTGGTTGGTTAGTTTAAATTAATTTCACTCTGACCCGTGTATTAATATTCAAAGCACTCGCAAAGTTCGCTTTTAACTGCGAGTGGAAATACTCGAACTTATTAATTTACCGGCGTTTCTTCCCTCGCTTTACTGAATTACTTGAACGAGACTGAGGTAATGAAGATTTCCATAAAACTGCCAAAATGTTCTAAAATCATTTTTCTGTTTAGTTGTGTATATTCCGAATTACATTTAATTTTGACCTATCCTGAAACTCAAATTAAGCAAAGCTTTGAATATGGCAAGTAGGTAGATAACTGATGAGTAGAGACTGAAATAAATAGCATCACGACTTTAATCCCCAGGCACGGTAGATATCCTTTCGGATCTCTCAGTACCAAGTATCTAAACCATATTCTTCGAAGATGTCTAAGGGAGTAGTCAGAGGAACATCCAGATATAACATTTGGTAGGTACATAGCCACATTTTGCAGTATTTGATACGTAGTAAGTATTTTTATTTTATTTATTTATTTTTTTATGATACGTAGAATACAATGTAACACCCAGACACCGCTAATATCTATAGATAACCCAGATATCGCTAATAGAAAAAAACTATGTATTATATTATGCATATTAATTTTTACATAATATAACATTATTATTATGTAAGAAATTACAGCTGTTATTATATTTCGAGCCAGCTGAACTAAATATTTTTATCAGGTTTACTAGTTTATTTAGCATAACTACTGATATTAGTTTCCCATTGTCACCGGGCAATTAGTTAGGCGTTTAATTTTAATCGGTTGACACAAATTATATCAAGCACATATACATTACTCTTTTTCTACTACACTCGATTTAATTGTAATAAATTATTGCAGGCTTTTATGATGCCGTCGTGTAATGTTAGTTTAAAATTATAAAACTATTGCCTTTTTCCAAACCTTGCCTATTTCTGCCTCTAAGCAGCTTGCGGTTGAAGGGTGCTAGTGAAATTACAGGCACATGAGGCTTTATACCTGTATGTTTCAAGTTGACCCGAAGTAGTGTTTCGTAGTGATGAGTCCCTCACTCGTGAGTTAGGTACCTCGTCCGAGTTCCTCAAAATGCAAAATGAAAGAGGTCGTCGTTTTTCAACTCTAGGCCCGTATTCAGAGACCTTACTCATCAATCGGTACTTGAGTGTCGTCTTGAGTAGAGTTCTTTATTCAAAAACAGTGTTTGAGGGCAGTTCCACTGAGCTCAGTTAATTTGAGTAAAATTTGCCTTTCATCTATGACTCACAATTTTCAATATATTATATGTATAAAGGCTATAATAAACTATTCAAATACAATAAATCACCTAAAAAGAAACGTGCAGAAACGCCTCAGCCTCAATCGCTCGACCAGTTTTCCTCTCCTCAATTCAGATGTCCTCGTGAGGCCCTCACGAGGAGAAACGAGGAGCATCCTCGTTTCAAATAGACGAGTTACCCATTACTAGTGTTTCGTCAGATATGTTCCTGTGAAGTGACCTGCGAGGTGATATGGTGACCACCTCACATCCGGTGGGCCATCTGCCTCAGACTGCATAGACCTTTGTACTTCACCAAACTGCAAACCAAACTAACCAAACCAAACTACAAACCTATCATGTTATTTGCTAATGCTCTTGTGTGAGTCTATCTATCAAGATAAAACGTCGGCCTCTTCAATCACATCACATGATCAATGAAATGTCGAATATCACATGATTTTGCACAAAAGTTGGTTCTAGGACATGCCAATATCGACTACTCGATGAAAAGGCGAGGTCGGCTCCCAATGGGCTTCTGTGACCGTGTAAAAATGTTACACCAAAAAAATATTTTTACCAATTGTGTTTTTCCTTACCGAATTTGTAGTGAGTCGGTACACTAAGTAGCCGCAAGATCCTACGACACACAATTTACTCGCGCTCTTTGTTTGACACAAGCTTTGTCGGAATGTTACAAGGGATTATGTAGGTACTTGTGTAGTGGGTGGGTATAGCTGAGACACACGGACAATGGACATGTTGAATTAGGTATTTAATCCGTAATGTGGTTAACAACATATATATAGGGTGTAAGGTGTTTGTATCTAGTGAAGAAAAAATAATGAACTCAACTTTGAGCAAATTATATTTAATATAAATAAATTATATTTTATAATTAATTTTAATATTTTAATCAAAATTGCATAAAATGTTGTTATGACATATTCAAATATTTTGTCTTAGTATTATAAAGTTCTCTTTATTTAAACTTATTAATTTTATTTTCTTAAGTTTTAATTAGTTAAAACAAAGATTTTTAAAAAACTGTATTTTTAGGGTTAAAGCATGTATATCATCATTGTGAGTCATACACATTACTTTCTTACTTTGATGAAAAAAGGTCCAGAATTTAATTTCCTCCATCCACTTTGGTATCGAAGATAGCACTTAAAATTTTTGTCACGAATTAACGGAAACCCTGATCCGAACGGGGCGAAGCTTCACAAATAAAAACGGACAAGTGCTAGGAAGATTCGCACCCTGATACTTCCGTACCATAATTTGAACCTCACTTTGACCATGATTTTTTCCATACACGTTACACGAAACTTATAAATTTAGATATTGTCTTAGCTACAAAAGGCATTAGCATATTATGTCCACCATTTTCTTAAACGTTTTAGAATAAGTTCTTGAAGGACATCATAATAAAGCGATTCTAAAAGAAATACGTTTTTAAGGCGCGGAACCATAAAAATAGTATAGGTTTGTAAAACAGTGCCCATTTACCGAGTAGCAGGTGTCCTTCGCAGTCCCATCGCCAGCGGATTAGTCCATTGTAGGTTGGTAAATAAATCTCCATCTGAGAGGGTACTGTTAACCACGTTCTTTTAGCTTCATCCAAATTACCTGTCTCTCATAATACTCCTGAAACAATTCTCGCTGGAACGAGATTACAATCCACTGCTCAGAAAGGATTTACGCTCTGAGATTTTTTATAAATAGAATTTTTATCGCATTGTGTACGTTACTAAAATGTGCTGTGAGTATTTTGGCAAGATGACCAAGAATAATCCAGTTTTAGGGGGAAAACCGCAACGTCAAACCAACAGTAGATTTTAGGAAACGTTTACCTATAACTACGGCTGATGATATGAGGGGAGAAGAGCTAAAAAAAACTAAACCTCATTCTGTTCTCCAGTTTCCATAAACCGATAGGTACCTACTTGCCGATATTGCTTGTTTACGTCAACTATAACCGAGATACGATTATGTAGGTTTGTAAGCATCATTATTAAGTTAGTGTAGGCAGATGTCGTTAGTAAATTATGTTTATCCGACAAGACACAGCTGTGGTCGTCTCTAATCCTATGCCTACATAAGACGACGTCGTGAACTGCTAGTATCGTCAAAGAGAACCATGAATAATATAGTATATTTGAGTCTACAAGTTCGGGTATCAATGAAATACTTTTCCAATCGTAAGTTATTATAAATATGTAAGTGTAGGCTAGTACGTAATATAAAATAGATAGACATTGTATATTGAATGAAATAAAACGAATGAACAACGCAGAAACATAGTCATAGGGGCCATGACTATGCTTGTGGCTACGGTTTTCCCTGTGTTGTGGACTTGCGGGATAGGATTGATATTATCAGTAACATGATATATTGCATTTTCGGATTGTTTTCATAGATTATATGGTGCAGGTTCGATTCGTCATACCACCATTGCGCAGGATGTGAGGTCTGGAAGAAAATGGTGCAATCGCATCTGAAAACCAGTTTTTAAGTACAATAATGTGGCTCAACCTTAATTTTGACACTCGGGTTAATGGGAAAGAAGGGCAGTACATATTAGGTTCAAATCCAATCGTAGCTAATTTTAAATTAACCTGAATAATACTACAGACAGTGCGGGGTTTATATTTACATAATCAAGGAAATACGCCGAAATGTTGTATCCCAGAATAACCCAAGCGTATTTATGTGATGTTTCAAGCAAACATGTTTTATTTAATGGAAATCAGTTGACCGTTATTTATTTTGAATGTGCATCGACACTCTCAATCTCAAACATTACAAAGCCACTGTAGCAGTGTCGTAGACTCTACGACTAACACGCTGAATCTTTCTTGTAGTGTGTTACAAACTGCTACGATGCCTGAGATTCGTTCAAAATGGCTGCACGAATTTTCATGAAACATATGGCTAGAATCATCTTTTCGTGGAAATTCGCGATATTCAGCCTTCGTGATATTCAGATATGAAACGGACAAACATTCGAACTGAGCTATAAGGCTGCATATACAACTATCTAGATATAAGTAGTCATCCACACCATAATCTAAACACCTTTCATTTTCGTTGGGGTTCAAAATAAGAAAATTATAGAACAAGAAGGCATATCATACATTTCAAAAACTCATAGCACGCAGTGGTGTAAAAACAGAATTTTAAACCGTGCGTACAAATTCTCACACAAGAGCACATGCATTTACATGGAGGGGAAAAATGAAACCATTTCAAAGGAACGCTCACAGCTTTCGCCGAACGTATACAAACGTGTAAAAGTTTACGATATGTTAGGGAGATGAGCAGTAAACATGTTCATTTCACACGTGCGATACTTCATGACGTTTTGATATCTCGCAGTAATCTAGGTTATACCAAACTCACACCTTATAATAAAGTCAGTCCACAAAGTCGCATCCAAACAAAACTGAAAGACTAGGTACGCTTAGTGACAGTGCTATACGATTTCGAAGTCCACTGAACAAAGCATACAAGTTTATGTAGACCTATAAAATTAGTTTTACTATCGTAAATACTACGTATGAGTTCGTTCTAGTATGCCATGATATTATTATATTTACCAAAGCGAACGTTACGAAACTCTATTTCAGATTTCATTTTCTTTTATTATCTGAGTCTTAGAAGCTTACGCGTGGCGAGTTAAAGGGTGGAGTGTCCTTTCCTTGTAGCTTTAACACATCGATTACACGTCATACTTGAATTACGAGCCTTTAAATCATACTTAATGGTGAATACGCATACTCTAGCCGGAAATTTATCGGTTGATAGTAGAATATATATCAAAAATTCACCACGGTAATGGTCTTTCTATTACTTATAAAGTTAGAGCAGCTAAAGTATGATAAGTATCGAAATAAAGTGGTTACATAGACTGAGTAGCTTTATTAAATTTTCATCTTACAAGTACCGTATCTGTAGTACTGGGAATAGACAAGTTTAGTTCTCCTTACTTCATGATAGTTATACCTCCAAGTATCTTGAATATCGTCGAGGTTTGATGCTTAACCTCTACCCGTGGGTTATTATCGATGAATACATATTACGCCCAGTATCTTACACGCCCTCGTACATAATGTAACAACCGCGATATAAAGTAAGCATCTTCAGATAGAAAACAGCAAGGAAATAGCAATTTTCCTGGGTAGTAATTCGTTTCTAGCACGCCATTTTTCCATTATCCAATATCAATATTGTTTCGTCTTCATCGCTCAGAATTGGAACTCTGAGACTACACTAATGATAACATTGCATGACCTACACAAAAATAGTTCTCAACGTATCTGCGGATCAAGAATAGTTCATATGAAACGCGATTCTGAAACGTCTATTCAATTTTATACGCTCTGCTTTTATTCAATGTAATGATCTTTTCCTTTGTTCAACTTTTTTCTATATCGGAACATTATCGTCATCATCATCAGCCTTAATGAATCCACTGTTCGATATAGGCCTCATCCATACTTGTACTCAGAAAATGTTGCCACATATCTCCTGTCGGGCTAACACGTGCAACACGACAAACTTTTGACTACTTATGTTTTTGTCTATCGTGCAAAATATATATTCTTGGTGTACCTGTGCTAACACGGTATTCCCAAAAACCCATCTTGTTCTGTCAAATGAACACTTATCATCGCGTCATTTTCGAACATGTGAGGGAGGGACACGGGAGGAGTCTTTTTTAACGCAGAAACTAGCGACCACTATTTATACACCAGGTGTTCAATAAATTAATACATAAGTGAAGCTTGTACTATGAGAACAAGATAACTGATAGAATATTTATGTACGTTTTTTGTAAATATATAAACCCTGGTACAAACTCGGAGTAACATTGAAATAAAAAAATGGTCTTCCTGGAAACGTACGATGATGATGATGAACGTTCATATAATTACACGGTGTTTTGGGTTTTGCATTGTCAGTAAGTTTCAAATAAGATCGAATAATACAAATCACGGTGTAACTATTTCAAGGTTACGCCGAGTTTAATAGTAGTATGTTTAGAATACAATATTCGTTCTTGGCGGGGATGGAACCCACAACCTACAGTGCAAAAGGCGGAGCTGTGAGGTCAGCGGGCAATTATATAACATTACTACTCAGTGAAAAGAAAGTGGCCAAATAGTATAGTCCTTCTGGCTTCGTTATCCTATTTCGGTGCTACGACTGCTACGAGACGCCTACGCGTGTTCTACGAAATCCACGCGGTACAAACAAAGTAAAGCTATATCATGTAAGACCGCAGTCGCGTACCAAGATTAATGTACGCCTAATGAATCAGCTCCCGTGACAAATCAGTACCTATACGTACATGCTACGAGTACAATGGGAAGCGGGATGCTAAAGTTGAAAGTCAAATTGAATACTGCGGTTCGTCTTTACTTTTTGGTGTGTCTGATGTAATTAAATTGGTTTATTTCTTTAACTTGCTTGTATTATTAGAGTAAATACATGATCGAAGGTGTTCATAAAACTTTGTTTGTCCTGTAACTAGTTTAGAAAATATTTTTATTTATTTACATACTTAAAAATAAATATATTTGGCTCATGGATTTATTAAGCTTGTGATGCAGGCGACTATTTGACTGAGATCACAGGGGGTTCAATTCCCGAATAAATGTTTTCATAATCTGCATTATGTTTCTATTTCTGCTTTCAATAGAATATATTATCAGTCATCTGGTTCCCATAGTACAAACTTTACCTAGTTTGGGGCTAGATGATGTTGTGTGTTGTGTAAAACTGTCCTCAAATATTATCAGCCCGGAGAATTCTACTGTTGGATATACGTTTCCAGGAAGAACGTTTTTGAGACTTTTTTATCCATCGAATTACCGCGATTAAAGTGTTGTCGGTCGATTGTTTGTCTTTAGGTAGGTCACCTCTATAGAACCTTTTCACTAGTGGTTGTCAGTTGTACTACTACCACTATTAATGTCTACACATAAAAGTTTGGTATGTTTGCCCTTTCTAAAATGTTAAGTAGTTCACTCACACTGAAAATACTCATTTTCTTTTAAATTTAAAACTAAAAATTAAAACTAAACTTTGCACATAACGTCAAAAGTTTCTTAACAAATATGAAAATATACCGTTAAGATAAGTACTAAGTACTCGTACTTGTATTTTTTGAGATAAGTAAATGTGTAAAATGTATATTGTACCTATAGGTAGGTAGCCATGCGTATAAGGGTTGAGCTGTATATTATCGTATGATTCAGCACTGTGCTCTTCTTAATTCGTAGTCACCATTGACTTTGAATAGGTGCGAAAAAGTGGAACATTATATCGCGTGCTTTCGTCTTCAAATGCAGTTTTATTTTTACCAAAATGGGCGAGCCTTTTTAGCATATTTTGATCGTTTAACTTCCCCACGCTGACCCATCTCAATGAAACGACCAGTATTTAAGAGTATATGTTGACAGTGACAGTATAATTCTATGATTGCATAATCTTCGATATAAGATAAGATTATTTTTAATCAAAACATGGTGCCATTATTTACATTTGTATTGGTATAAAGCAAATTATGGTATGAAATAGTTTAAAGTTTATAGAGCCGCAGGTGTTATAGTTTCTTAAAAAATACAAATCACTCACCTGATGTAAAGTGGTAACCATCACCTGTGACCAAGCATTACCTCATAAGACCTCGTAGGTGATGTTTGTTAGAAACGTGTCCTAGCGATGCACAGTCTTACGTCCATCAACCTGAGACATAACTGTTTTAGCCTCATATACCTGTAACTTCAACCTCACCTAGGTACACCCTTTAAACCGGAACGCAGCAACCCTTCTTGACTGCAGATATAAGTATGGTGGTAGTACCCCGAGCAAACCCTTGAAAAAGAGCCTTATTCCTACTGAATAGTTGAGTTATAACGTAATGGGTTGGTAAAGGTTTTGTTTGGGCATTTACGTTTTAAAGCTGTGTGATGCTATCCAGCGACTCCGCACCGCGTGTCCTGTGCTGATCGTAAAGTAAGTTTCATCACTCTTCTCATTAAAAACGTAGCTACGAGCGTAATGTTGAGCTACGCTTGCGTATGTAGTTTGATCCTAAGATTGAGTATAAAAGTAAAGTCATGTTGAGTAAATAGAAATTGCTTATGAAATAAGAAAAGTAAGTGAGTTTTGGGTCGACCTTTCATGAACGGTTAACGACGCAGACCACCTTAATAGTAATTTTTATTTTTAAATATTTCATGTGGATACGTTGTAATCTGTTGTAACTTATACTCTGCAGTTTCTATTTAGCTTGTTTCTTGTTTGCAACTAATTTTATGCTCTTAAATTTTTTCATTTTTGTAAAACTTTCCTAAAACTATTTTTTTGGTAAGTATAAAAATACTACCATCAAATAGTTTTTTTATGAGAACAACTATTATAAAAGTGTTTGTGCACGACTGAGCTTGAAATTTTGAACACACGACCTTATAGATGATAAAGCAGGGTCGCTCTTCCTAAAGCAACTAGTGGTATCGTAATGCATACCTTTTAAACTAGTATAAAATAATGAAGCTGTAGTTATTTATGGTTAAATATATATGTAAGTATATTTATTTTATTTAGTTTGCAAACTTATGTATTTATTTATTTAAGTATTGGTACTTGTGATACAATTTGGTTATTTTAATACTTTTGTATGTGCACGAACCTACCTCTATAGTCACCTCTCTCTAGCCTCAAAGGTTTGCTGGAAGAAAACTCTTGTTAGGGTTAAGCTCGCCTTTGTACATGTTCTCTATAAGTATATGTATTTTTTTCTATGTATTGTTTGTGTGCAATAAAGAATTAAGAAGCTTTTTTTAACATTTTGCATTTATTTTAGAGGATTTATACAGCGTCAGGGCCAAAACTATTTTTGGATTCTGTTATTTTAAAACTCTCAGCATAGCTTTTTCTATAGTCTAAGTTGCGAGTCAATAGCCAACTGTTCCATACAAAAGTTTTCTTAGCTAAAATGTATAGAACAGCAGATTTTTTTAATGCTTAGTTTTATACACAAAGAAAAAGCTTTATAATAACATATACTTACTTTAACTATCCAAGAGAGTTGTCATATTACACCCTGTATAAGTTGATCACTATGCAATCTCAATGCGACACGTGCCTTAGATAACGTCTGTTCTTCATAATCAAGTACTGGAGCACGGTAAAATCATATCGTATGCAAAGTCTACCACACTTGCAATTTACATACCTAATTTGTAAATTCTTTCCGCATGACGCTATTCTCTCCGACTGAAAATATCGGATAAAATGAAATGGTATAATACTGGTGCATGCTAGACATCCTCTCAGACTTCTTAGTCTAGATTTTTGAGTGTGTCTAGAAGTGTGTCATGAGCATGTCCACACGTTTGTCATTTACCCAGTTTTTGAAGTATTTAAGTTTTCATAACTGAGAGGTAAAGTTCTTTGTCACTGGGTTTCACCATGATGTTTTCTTTTTTAAATTCGCTTCAGGACTAAGATAGTGGATGGCACAAAAGGAGCAACCCCATATGATCCTAAGGTCGTGGGTCTAAATCGGGTCGTGCACCAATGATTTGTTCTATTCAAAATAGAGCACAGGTGCAAATAATTTATCTTAAATGTAGAAGTTATATTTATTAAAAATTTTGCTTGGGTTATATCATCTCATATATAGTCCGCAGCATAATAACACATCAGAGTTCGTAGAAGTTATAATTACCTATAGCATTGCGTCAGATAGCAATACTTCGGCAGATTGCTAGAGCTGCTCTTGACAGGTTATCAGGGACCAGTGGCGTCGTGTAATATGTTGCACAGACTTGATTTAAGTAGCTATATCTAAAATAACTACAAGTATGACTCGGTAATGGCTGGATCGATTTAGTTGAAACTTTTAACTGATAATATACTCGTAGTTTGTGATCTAAGTATATGAGCAGCAACACTACAGACTTCCACTTAGTGTGAAGTTGAGTTGAGAAATCGATATTCTATCTACAAGATTTCACATTTCTACAAGTATCGATTTGTTAAAACCATCGAGATTATCTTATGCTATTATTTATTATGATATATTTGTAAAAACAGAGAGAGAGAGAGATTGAAAAGAGATTGAAAGGGAGAGAAAATTGAAATGAATGAAATTAAAAATTCTTTATTGTACACACACCAGACACTAGTAATATAAAACAAATAAAAGAACAGTTATAAAATAGAAGGTACAATGGGCGGCTTTATCGCTTAGTAGCGATCTCTTCAAGGAGAACAACAATTCATGTTTTCCTAATATAATAAATATAAAATGATTATACCTGAGCCAAAATATTGTAAACAATCAAACTCATATATTATGGTAAATATATTGATTAAAACCAAAAATTGTACCAATGATTGATTAAAAAATGAATATTCGTTAGTTTTCGAAGAAGAAAAGTGAGTTTAATTTATGGCGCGAGTTAAGTCCGAATGATTTAAAGGCAGCATTACGCTTTCAGATACGAGTTAGTGTGAAAATATATTACATAAATTTAATTTACTTTGAAAAAACCCTTACACGAGCCGTAAGAATGATTTATTTTTGCAATAATTTAGTGTTAGTTTTAATGTTACTAAAAAATGGACGACGTCACACTTCCTGCGGTCAGTGATTTAAATTTTGTTTGCTACCTATATAGTAAGGACCTGCATGTAGAAAACGGAGTTATTTCATAAAGGTGTAAATATTAGATGTTTAATATTTGTGTTAAATAATGTACGTTAATGTTGTAAATAAATAAAATTGTAAAGTTAAAAATGGAAACATGATATACACACAAAACATTTTTTACTCATTCGTAAGCGTAAAATAAAGCTAGGGTTGATAGCACTACACATACAAATTACTATAGGTATAGTGCAAGGTATAGTGCTATCAACTAACCTCTTTAGAAGATCCATTGAACCATCGTCGTCCCTAGTCGTCACCTACACCATCGAACATTGTGAAACACATGTGAAACAAGTAAAGCAATTGACAGCGAAGCGAAATGAAATAGCGTTATTAGCTAAGAATATGGACTAAAAGTCTTATTCTATGGTTATTAGTTTCTCTTTTTTTTTTTTTGGCATCTGTCCGTCTTGTGGACAATTTTGCCAATGTCAAGTGGGTTGAATAAATTCTTTTCAGTCAAGTCGAGTCGGTAAAAAAGTAAAGTCAGCCGTCATCGGTTTTGAAGAAAAAGATGGCGTTTTTCTTCAAAACCAAAGGGAAACATTTTCGTACAAATCAGGATGCCTCATGACACACTTTTATTTCAATTGTTCACACTTGTGCTAAGACCTCAAGTAATTATGGTTAAAATACCACCAAAATTACCCATCAGAACTTAAAATAACATTAGAAAAACAATTAAAATGAAAATACAATGTTGCTTCCAAAGATGACAGAAAACGAATGTAGTTTCTCTTTGGATTCTTGTCTCTTGTCTGACAAAGCAGTTGGTGACACTGACACCCCGTTCCTACTGGTCGGGTGACAGGTATGACAAAATGTTTTAGATGCTGCTCTATCGCCAGTACATTATTATTCAGTTTACATAAAAGTACTCTGTGAAATTATTGTAAGAAGCCGTTTGCACTTACTCGATACAGTATTTGTGTCCGATCCGTCAAGAAGGGTCAGAAGATGGATCTCGCTCGAGTACTTGCAAGTATAACGCTGTTTACATTACAAACTTGAGGCAGTAGAATTTTATTGTAGCATTACAAAGTCATTATAAAACTCTTGTTCTGACTCTTGTTCTTGACTGTCCTCACAGATCAGTTAGTAATAGTAGTTAGTAGTAAGCCTCTGTGCTGTAAGTTATGGGTTCCATCCTCACCGAGGACAAATATTTGTGTGATGAACATAGATGCTTGTTTTCTGGCTGGGTGTTATAATGTATTCTATGTATGTATTATTCTGTCTGTCATCTGGTACTCATAATACATCCTATGTATAGTTTGAGGCTAGATGATTTTGTGTAAAAAAGTCCACAAATATTTAATTAATTCCTCATTTATTTCGTATCGTTTCCGGTTTGAAAATTTCCGTAGTATTTACTACGTTTCTTTTATTGGTTATTTTTACTAAAATATTACATCACTACAAAAGCTTAATCAACGTCTATCTGTATGTATACACACATACAGTAGTAGCTTCGAGTAGAATGCCAAAGATTGGCTCCAGCTTTGTTCGGGTATGAAATTCGACGGCTGTGAATAGAAGTGGTGTATCCGATTAAAATACGGATGCGGACAAACTGGATCTAGCTCATGACTGTTACAAATCTAAAACAATTATACGAATCTTAGTTCTAACTGACTGACTAGCTAATCCATCAAACAATCCACAGACTAAACCGCTAGTGACAGAGTTTTAAATTAAGGGATTCCTGAAATTCAACCCCTATAAGAGTGCAGCGGAGTATTGTATAAAAATGTTCCTCGTCTGGGGAGGCGCTTGCGGTTATCCGCAAACATTATTATTACTTTTATTATTATTATTATTATTAAATAAAAGTTTTCTTCTATCTCTACTTTACTTAATCTAAATAAAATAAAACTTTTCTAAACGAAGCCACATTCTTTGGAGCACGTTTGACTGTATTTCCAAAGTGTTTACTTCACAATACACTCAACCACGAATCAACGAAAAAGTTTCTCCTCGGAATTCTAAATACAAACCAATTTAAGAAGAGCTTTCCAGAGAAACGCTCTTTCAATAGACAAATTCGTGATTGTATAAGTGCTGTTGTACAAGTGCTTACCTACGGTAAGGAAGTATGAGCTATAGTGACTAAATTTGGTGTCGAAGTATATAGGCGCGGCCACCCGAAAACCTGTAATTTGACGTGGCTTACAAAGTACAGAAGTAAATAGAAACGTGGGTCCAAATATAATTTTTAAACGGTTTTTTCGTTCCGAGGGGCTTTTTTACTTGCCATACCGATTGTACAACGTTTGTTTAAGGGACGGTTCTGATAATGTTGTCCTTCGTGACTAATATTCGTTGCGATGTATTTGTCGGTGGCGAATATTGCTTAAAAGTTTTTTTTATGAGTACCTTTAGAAGCACTAATGCAGGTATGCTGAAGGGGGTCCTGATTAAGGTCGAAATAACCCTCAGTTGATAATATTGATAAACAAACAAGCCTAACCCATAGTTTATTCATCTACCGACCAACCTGCATTACGGGCACGTCCCCGTGCGAGAAGTCTCCCGTGGGACTTGGTGACGGGACACGTCACAATTGGATCGGTAACGAGCACGGGTATTGATTGAAACTATTCTCCAGTGTATTGTCGCTATTAGCATTGTAATTACTTTACTAAAATAGACTCTTTGTAGGTTTGACCTCTTTGCTCTACTGACCCTTCTTTTATCACTAGTGAAAATAAGCGTGTTTATATATACTTTACTGTACAGCTACACTTAAAAGTAGGCTATAAGTAACTTATAAACTATAACTATAACTAACAACCCCATAGAACAAGGAGACTAATAGAAGACTTGCTAAAATAGTAACCAATTAGTACTGTTTTCACTTACGATATTGAAATGGTACATGAAAGAGATGCATACACACTCTTAAATCCGTCTTTTGAACAGATATCACTAACATTTACGAATATCAACGTAGTATTCTGTGATGTTAATACAGTATATCTACTGAAGGACAATCTACTCAATAACTCTAATAAATGAATTAATGAATGTATATGCGCTCTTTTCTCACATCTTGACGTTACCGTAAGCGAAAAGAGCATAAACTTGTGTTGTACTTGCTATTATTGTATCATTTCTATTTACTTTAGTCCTTATTCTTAGAACAAACCTGTCATATTTGACATTTGCTACCAGATTCTCATTGCAACATACGAAACACGATCACATCGCAGGAGCACTGTTAAGTATAACTCTTCGAACTGAATATATTTAAGTACCTTTAAATCAGTTTAGATTAGTTTGATATACTGGTATCATAAAATTGTCATTAGCCAAAATGATCCTGCGCTTAATTCATGACGTGTTAATCTGTTGCTGCTTGCAACTACTCGTATTAATTATTAGATATAGGAATTTAGTGTCAATGCTATTATACCCGTATTATGCTAGATTATACAATTAATCTGTTTTAGGCTCAAATCAAACTTTAGGTATCTAGTTCAACTGAAATCAGAATTTTTTATTTGCTGAATGTTAGTTTTAGTTTATATAAACGTAATACTCATTTCAATACTACATATTCAAGGTCAAATTCACTAGAATTCTATGGATTGTTCAACTGGTTCAACTGTTTTTGTGAGTTACTTCTTATAAAATAATTAGCATGAAGCTCCAGTATCGTGCTAACATAGTGCGTCATAGTGAGTCAGGGTGTAGGCGTATGGCGTAAGCAACTGAATATTAATTCCTCACAGTAATGCCAATATTCAAATTGCTTTCAAATTCTATAAATTTCCCAGAACTTTAAAATAACACTTTATCTTTTGACATAACTTTGGTCTGCAGCTACGAGTACGTGCCTCTTAATTTTGTAGTCATTTTAATCCTTTCATTTACCTATTCATATCGATTGATATTGTTGGCACGTTTCATTTCGCTTTTGTACTCGTATACCAATATATTCAGGAAGCTTCAATACATTTCATAAAACCGTTTGTATTTTATTGACCAATAATTTAAGGGTTTCGTCCATCCACATTTTCACGTCTGTATCTTTTATACAGGTGTAAAAGCAATGATTGGTTTTTACCAATCAATACTATAGCAAATGTATTTCCCTCCCATTCTTTTGAAAGAGATGCAAATACACTTAAGGAACACCGTATTACACGCCGCTTTTTTAAATCTGCTTGAGTAAGGCACCCTTTATTAATAAATAAAGCTACCTTTGTCACTCACCAAATAAATGAAAATTGTATCTCACGTCATGAACATTAATGGTTACGGTAAACGTAAAAAAATAGCCCTCGCTAAACTTGAGATATAAAAGTTTGTGCTATAATAATCTTTTTTCCTACATCGAAACAGATTAGCGTTTCTTCTTATGTTACTCATTCTTATGATATTATTACGGTACAAAAGTTGGCGAATGAAAGATTTTGGAACGACTTTATTTCAAATACAGTTATCTACCTATGTGAAAATAACGTAGGTACGTAGTTACTCAGGTATTTAAATATTTTATGTTGGCCGAGAGTAACCTTATTTTACATCAGTATTAGGTACTGGAATCGTTCGAACGTAGGTAAAACTTCTAATCTATCAATACCAGAAATTACTGTGTGTCTAGGATAAACATTTAGCTAGCGACTGTTCATTTCGTATTTCTATTTTATAAAGCTAACTGGAAAAACGGGTATCATCAATTTTATTTTGCAATATATTTCGATACCTATAGATATTTTGCGTACAAAGTCAGCAAAATTTTATACTGTATTGTTCAGTTCGTAAATGCACGAGTGGTGACATTTCGATAGCGATATATTCATTAAATGTTGAGCTTGTTGTTAAAACCCGCTTGTTTGATTGTAGTTTCGTGGAAATAATATCCAAATATCCACCTTAAATAAAGAACATTGATTGAAGTGTCGTTTTGGTACTAAAAAAATACCTAGGTACCTAAGCAATGAATATTATTAGGTTGCAAATCTGCAAACCTTTTTTTTAATACAACTCATTAAAGGAATAAGCAGATGGCCCACCTGATGTTAAATGGCTATCATCACTTAAAAGAAAGAATTGCCCCGCAGGTCACGTTCGTTAGTAAAGTGCCCTTCGATGATGCAGCGCTCTTTGCGTTCATCAACCTGAGGTGTTAAGCCTCATGTCTCGAGGAACTGGCGCTTAGATTCACCAAGATGATCCCTGCGGATATTACTGAATAAATGCTTTTTGACTTTGTGCCTGTAATTTCAAATCCTATACAAAATACAAGATCCTTTTAAAACATTTTATGATTACCCGTGAAACGTTTTAAAATTCAATTTGAAACTTTGCATAGTTTTATATATTTTTCAAGGTGCAGTGCGTTCGTTTTATACAAAGAGGATCGAAAGCTTGGCACCTGGTGCCGACGGCCGGCGGCGGCGGCGGCGGCGGCGGCGTGGTTTTTCTCCACCACTGGCACTGCCCGCAGCGAGGGGAACGCGCGGCGTCGTTACTCGCCAGACACGTGTTTCAAAGTAAAGTTTAAAAAATAGTATTTTTTAACTGAAACCGCTGATTCCTCGTTCACGTAATGGAGGTCTGGTTAGGAAAATCTTGGTTTTCAACTATGGAAATGCTTGAATGTTATGACCATTGTAATAGTACGTAAACAAGTCAACTTCGAGTAGGTAAGTACTATTTATGAATGTTATAGCATGAAAAAAATAAGAAACATACCTACAGTATATACGTTGGCTATATACCACGTCACGTTGCGATATTACCTCAATTCTCTAAACTTTAGCGATGCTATAGCATCCTAGCTATAGCTAGGATGTAACGTTATCTACAGCCTCTGTATGTTACACGTAGGTACTCGTACCTACCTCAGTGAAAATTTGCTTGAATGGATGAACAAATACCTACCTATATATTACATTTCGGTTGAGCTGATAGCATTAAATTTAATATAGTTTGAGTTGATAGGTATACTCTTTTAATTGAACATGAAAAAGAAAGGTTACCTTTACCCGTTATCTTGCAGAGCAAGTAGGTAGAGAAAAAATTTGAAAATATGTGGAGATTCTTCCGTATGCAACCTGAAAGGTGGGCCAAGATCAGCATTGAGTGGATTCCCGTAGATGACGAAGAAGAACGAAGAAGCTTTGGCGAGACGACCTGGACGTTTTCTATAAAGATTGATCGAGTTCGGTTCGGGATCGAGATAAATGGAAGGAAAAGAGACTAGCAGTGGGACAGAACGGGCTCTTTAAAACTAAATAAAAAAATGCGGAGGTTGCATTGCCGATTGAGTTTAGATTCACAGTAATAGAGGGCGGTACGGCAGTGTACCAGATCACACTGTTTCGTTCCGCAAACACCTATTAGGTACGTTCTCATTAACGTGCTCATACCCGCTTTACCCGCTCGTTAACAATGCCCTACTAGCAATTTGTGCCTTCAAAATGAATGTATACGATACACCAACCTTAAACCAATTTTCATCACTTAGCTATATTACTTAATTACAGAGCCAGTCTATATGGTTAGAATTATGGATAAATATATGTTTGTGGGAAGGGATTAAGGTAAAAGTATATCGTGCCTGTCTCTGGTATTATATTAGTTTGTACCTACTTAGTATGCAGACTACTATTTGGAAAAGATTGCTTTGAATGTGGCTTCGTTGAAATGTGAAAATGATATCGATATCGGAATGGAATATGATTCCTTAACATATTTTACTGATAGGTATTATCCTAAAATCGGGTTGAAGGTTTTGGAAGAACCAACCTAAAATAGTGTTGTGGAAAAATATTTGCCTCTTCTAAAATAATGTAAAATTTTCCACTACACGCACGCCTAATTTTTTAATAAATTACAGTCAAATTTGAACAACAACAACACTGTAATCAATAATGAAGTTAAATGCGCATGCCACTCAGAGCTTTTAAAGGTCATTCTAAAACTGGCAGAGCCAAGTTCTGTAAATGTCAAGATCACATTAGCAAATAGTCATATTTACGATTATATCTACATAATAATAATAATGCTGCACAATCCACACAGTATTATAAAGCCCCAAGCTAAGCCGAGCTTGTGTTATGGGTACTAGATGACTGATATACTTAACACACATTACATTACATATATCTTGGTAACTTCCTTTTTCTTTAACATCTTTGCCTACCGAGATATCTTAACAGGATCATGGTTTTCTGAAAATGCTTTATTATTTTACTTTATACATTTTCACAGTTAGAAAAACAACTATAAAGTTTTAGATATATTTTAGATTCGAGAAAGGAAAATGTAATGTTTATAGTACTTACACTAACACTATTACAAACAAAACTATATTAGGTACTTCAAAAGGCTAAAAAATATTTTGATCTGCCGGATTTATCAGTTCAACCGGATACAAAACGAAAAAGGAAGGTAAAGGCGGATGAAAAAGCACGTTTGGATTTCTAAACGATATTTATCGCAAACCAAAAATAAATTTGCGGTTGTAACTATTTATTTAAAAGAAATATTTACGTGTGGCCGGTGCCGCTTCGCATGAAGCACTCGTTCATCATAAGTTATGTGGGAGCCAGCATTCGTACCTACACTGTGTGAAACCGTTACATTACGTTACGTTAGAAGTAATAGATAGTGCAATTTCCCGTGGCTTCCACAATATTTGTGTTAGTTTCGGCGCTGTGTACCAGAATTTGAAGCTTAAATATGCGGGAACAATGTGAAAATACAGATATTATTCACGTTCAATTTCAGTCAACTCCGGCAGTTAAGTTTCACGGACTGATTCCCTTGAAATCGAGTTGCGGCCTTGCGGCCCTGCGCACCTTCTTTCATTAATCAACCCAAACATTTTATCGCTATGACTGAACTTTTGAACATTTATCTAAGTTAATTAGGCATTTTTATGCGGAATTGTAAATGATGAACTAAGCTACTCGTGTCTTCTAATATTTATTTGGTTCTGAATAGCACATGCTTCAGATCTTATTGTTATGAGAATTTATACGTACCCTACGATAACATCCACGGGGATTCGTTTGTGTGCTAGAAATCTTAAGTCAGCCGTTATTTCTCTGATTTCCTTGCACTGGAAAACTGATTCAACATTTCGCAGAAATAACAGAAAATCGTTTTACCATTTCAAACGTTTAATATATATTCCTCCGAGAGTTTTATATTATGAGTTGGATCTTAGCCCATGAGCTTCTGTTAGTTAAAGTAGTACCTTTATCACCAAGAGGATTGGAATCCAACAATTAACAAATAATCATCACCATCTTCAGCTTGAGAAAGACCAGAGAATCATATAAGCGTCCTTTAATACTACTAAGAATCGTTGCTATATAAATCTATATAATATCATCGATATTTAATGCACATCTAAGTTATATTAACGGACGCTTGTAAGATATTGGAACCAGGCATTAGAGAAACAATTTAAGAAATTTGAGCCTGCTCCCACTCCTGCGCGAAAAGCGAATTTTTCGCGACAGTTTACAATGACGTCAATCTCAAATAAATAAACCATCCCACAAAGTCGTCACTTCATAAGGCGGAGAGCCCTCCTACGTTTCATCTTCCACTTCCAATAAATAACAATAACAAAAAGAACGAAGAATGAATATTATGTACCTATTATACGTAGGTATGTTATTTCTGCCGCCAAGTAGCTTGCTGTGTTCCGGTTTTAACCAGTGGGTGCCGGTGAAACAGGCATTACATTACAGGCAAACGATGCTTAACACTTTAATGCTTTAGGTTTATGGACGTAGAACAGTGCATCGTAGGGCATGTTCTTAACGAACGTGACCTGCGAAGCAACACTTTGTTATAGAATGGTATAACCACTTTAGATCACGTGGGCCGTCTGATTGTTCCATCAGCAAGTCATATAAACATTATATACAAATAAACGTTCCGTTTTCAGCCTGTTACGACGTTGATAACCATAAACAAATATCGCACTCGACCTTACTCATCAACATGCAATAACAGTTACCAAAGACCATTGAAAACTGCTCAGTTATGTTCAAATAGTGATCAACACAACTGTTTGGTGTAATTAGCGGCCACGATTATGGACGGACAACCTCAATGACTTTATTTTGAAATCGAACGAGCTAGTGGCTAGTAGATTGGGTATTTTCAACGGATATTTTGGCGAGTCAGTTCGCATAAAAAAAGAATGAGTGTGTTTTGTTGCCATCTGTACGTGCTTGAATACTGTTGCAGGTTATTCAAACAAGCCGTCGTTGTTTTAAGGCTAAAATAGAATATAGGTAGTATGCGTAGAAGGCAGGGTTTCTACCAACTGAACTGTCCGCAATATTTATTTAAGTAGTGTACTGATTTATCTGTAGCGTTAGCACTTTACTAGATTGGAAGGTATACTAGCGTGTTGATTAAAAGTCATTGACCGCACACGGCACACCAATCCAACAACAAGTTCAAAAAATCATTTTAACAGGTTCACTTCCCGCTGCAGGACTAAAGTCTGCACAATCTGAAAGTGGTTCCATAAGTAGTACAGGATTAGTGCAGTATAGGTAAGTAATTAACACGATAAATAAATTGAATTTTGTGAATTACATTGACTTAATCTCACAGTAGGTAGCTATCGAAGCAGTATGCTACCATCATCCTTCAAGACGCTTAACTTATATTCCGGCTACTATACAATTGCTTCTGAATCCTTATGTCCCATAGCTGTTGGGGATATTTTATTTATTTATTATACAGCTGGAAATAAGAACGACTTTCATAAGTCCAGCCGTTTATAAACATAATACGTGATGTGAAAGTGATAGTTTGGGAAGACGAGGGGTTAGGGTCCTCAACCGGAACTGGAGCAATCCATCTCGAGTAATTACATTATTTTCCGAGCGCAACTACAGCCTTCCGCGCCGTTACTTAGGCTCATCCGAAAATGGGAACCGAATAAGTTTTAAAACATTTCACTCTTTTCTACTGCATATATATTTTTGGTGTAAAAAATGATACTGTTTGCACCCTTTGCGAATCTTTGCATCCTGTTTTTTTAATCGTATTACTTGTTCTACTCCGCGAGCGTCTGTCTGTTTGTATTGTTACATGATCAGTCGTTTCAACTGCATCTTATAAAATGGCCAAATGAATATTTCACAGAATATACGTGGTATATTCCACATACCACGAGAGCACTGGTGGTCTGATGGGAGCGACCCCGCTTTCGGATTCTAAGGTCGTGGGTTCAAATTTGTTCGTGCACCAATGGATTTCCCGTTCAAAAAAATTATCTGCGCAATGCCAGTGCTCGCAAACGCTGAAGGAAAACATCGTGAGGAAACCAGTTAGTATTCTAGCAGCGGCAAAGGCCTATCAACCTGTCGCGTATGGACTACTAACTACTGCAAAATGTGGGTATGTACCTGGACGTACTTCTGACTACCCCTCTTAGACATCCTCGAAGAATCTCAAATAGGTACTCGGCACTAAGAGATCAGAGGGGATATATACCGTGCTTCGGAATTTAAGTCGTGATGCTATTTCTTATATTTTAGGGTTTCGTACCTAATGGGTAAAACGGGACCCTATTACTAAGACTCCACTATCTGTCTGTCTATATTTAAGTATCAATATTTAAGGGGGCTCTTCAACAAACGTGATTTTATTGCCGTTTTTATTATAGGTAATGGTACGGAACCCTTCGTCTCCGAGTCCAACTCGCACTTAGCGGGTTTTCTTTTCTATTCCACATTACTTACTTTAGAAATTAGTTTTGTATACGGCCACAAGCTGTCCCAAAAAACATAATTGTAATTTAGTCGTTCACTCAGTAAGAAATTAATCAAAGTATTCACCGTTTAAATAAGCGAAACCACGTATCGAGACTTCGAAATGTCTCCCTCAGTGGTCCCGAACAAGATATCATGCCGAGATTTGAGTCTAGATACGGAGTTACCATCGACAACATGTACTGTACAGAGGGTTGGGACGTTGCTATATCTAGACAAAAGGACAAATTTGGGTTAATTAAATTCCAGTGTAGGGCTTTGGGAGCCAGCGTCTCGAGCTAGTCACGGCTTCTTGAACAAAGTAAAGCCTTATCACCGCGGTGGTCGGCAACCCCCCGCGGCTCACACCTCGCCTCGTCGAAGATTAATGCGCGTCTAATGAATCAGCTACCGTGACAAATCAGACCTCGGTAATGGATAAGGCCTTCCTGATCTTGCGGGCACAATAAATTAGCTTACTGATAAATTTTTGATGCCTTCACTGACCCAGTTCTGTAAAGGGCGCTGTATCCTGTAGGTTTCATAAAAATGTATTTTCATGTGTTAGTGCTGAATACACGTTACTGTTAGATAACGTTTTTGTGGGATGGTAATGATCCGAATAACATATTTTCAGCAGTTTTTTCTATAGCTATATCGGTGTATGGTTGAATGAGTTTCATGTTCCCGAAACGGAAACTCGTACAACAAGTACTCGTAGTAATATTAAAATTCCTTAGACACTGTTATTTATGACCATGCTTTAGAAATGTAAAAGGTGTTTGGGGACTTTTACAGCCGGTATTATTAGGCTGTTACTTTTATCAGATTTTTTAACTTTGTGATCTAAAATGCAAATCACGTTTACCAAGGTCAAGATAGGGTTTATTTAATTTTATTTATTCTGCAAAAGAGTTTTTTAAAAGTCATAAAGCAAGCGCACAAAAACAAAAGTCCGCTGCTAAATATCTTGATCCCCGACTTCCTGCGACACTAACAATATCGTCGATTAATCGGGTAGGGGGGCTTTCTGTGTGTGTATAACTACCATAATTTTCACAAACTGTTGATTATTGACTGCAAAAATAGAAACATTACAGAAATAAGATATTCATACATATAGTTCTGATATACATATAGTACCTACATGAGTTACATAACTGAACAAATACTTGTGGAACGAAGAAAAAATTAAAAACCACAAAAATATTTGAATTTCGCGCCAACCCGAATCGAACCACCTTAACCCACGCTATTTCCGTCTTTGAATTTCGGGAATTCCTTGCTTAGTACATAAACCTCTAGACGCACCTAGATAGATAGAGAGAATATATCCCACAACCAGCGGTTTAGGCTGTGCGTTGTCAGTCAGTCAAGACAGATTCTTATAATTGGTATAGATAGATTATCTCAATACTACAGTAGTAATATTGAATTCTGTTTTTGAAGTAAAACTTCTAATGCGACTTCCAACAAGGTTGCGTTAAACGTTTAACGCTACCATGTAGGGGGTATGAAAGCACTGTTTTTTCTCTCTTTTTCTCATAGCCACGTTACTCATAGTTACGTTTCGTATATTTACTTCAGTCGTGTGGTCTAAAGCACACTCGTTTTTTTCTATTCATATTTAAAAAAACCAGAGTTATTATTATAATATGTAGGTATGTTCAATATCTGTAAAAAGTAATATAAGATAATGTTCTAAATAAGGAAATAAAATATGTAACTAATAAGCATGGCACAAATATAGAGATTTATATTCCTTTTCGTTTGATCTCGCTACAGGTTTACAACTCTTCCTCGTTTCGATAATATATATAAAGTATTAAACATCACAGCCTTTTATGTACTGAGTTCTAAGTAAAAGCCTGCCCATAGTAAAAACGAAATACGGCGAGTCACCCAACAGTAATTTAAAAGAAGGCTTCGCCCTGTCGATTTCAACGAGATCTGAATTAACGAGTAAAGAAAATGCTACAAAATATTTTCACGTTTAAGATTTTTAGTAAACGGTCCCAGATCAACGCGTTTCTTTGAAATTTATAAAAAGTGAAACCTTGTTTAAAAGGTTTTGCCTGCATGCTGGTAAAAATATGAATACTTTAAAAATCAGTATCATATAAAATCCTGAAACCTGGACCGCAGAATATCCTTTGAGCCTGTTTAGTATACATCAACTTATACCCGTGGCTTCGTTTACATGGAACCTGGATTAAAGGAGCATCTATGCCATTGTTTTTTTTTTGACAGCCGTCATTGTTTAGCTCGTAGTAGCCCTGCCTTCTACGCTGTAGGTGGTGGGTTCGATCCCCACTGAGAACAAAAATGTATGTGATCAACATAGATGTTTGTTCTCTGTCTGGGTGTTATATATAAGAATATATTTACGAAAAAAAAGTATATAAGTATTTTATCAGCTATCTGGTATCCCATAGTACAAGCTTGGCTTAGTTTGGGGCTAGAAGGCGTTGTGTGAATGTGTATCAACATTTATTTAATCTAAGGCACGAACTGTATTTGTTCTAAGTTTCGTTAAAATCGGTTCTGAACTGCACCATGATTGAGTTATAGGGAACTAATTTATATTTAATGTGTATATCGGTACTGAGACTCAGGATCTTATCTTGACGAGATTCAAAGGGCTTAATTTTCCACGCCAAAGCAGGCTCTATGCGGTTTATTGGATATCATATCACGAATGAGAAGATATATCGTTTTTATAACGATGTTTTTCTTCACCGAATGAGCTAAGTTGTAATTACAGGCACGCAACACATAAATGCCTCAAGTTGATGGACACAAGGCAGTGCATCGTAGGTTACGTTACTAACGTGCGTGACCTGCGTGGTAATATTTTGCTATAGTTGATGGTTACCTCCTGACATCAGGTGGGTATTAGCTCAACTTTTAGATTACTAAAAGGTAAGACTCATATTAGGTCTTAGGCAGTTTTCATTATGTTTTAAATGTATACTAATTATTTGAATCTTTGCCCTGACTGACTGGCACCTATACAACGCATAGCCTAAAGCACTGGTTGTAGAGCCTTGAAATTTTCAAGATGTATTCGTCTTGGTGCGTAGACATATACAAAGCAAGGAGTTTGATATTCTACTCTTAAGGACCTATCCATTCAGAGAATTGTGTCAAAAACAGGTTCGAAAGTTTAACAAATTCAAAACAGAGATGGCATTGCCTTACGTAAGTTGGAAATTCACGTATTTGATACTAAGTATTACTTATTCTGTGCTTGAATTGTGCGCTATGCTACGTCACATCCGGTTCATATTCTGGTACGCTATATTATTTTGTCCAGTTCCGGTCCAATATTTTGTCGTGTCTTTAAGGATCACGTGGATCGGGTGATCCGATTCGGATCCGAACTATGAGTAATGGGTGAGTGAGTGAGAGTTTGATTTTAGTTTATTACAAGGTAACGTTTATTTTACTGCAAGAAGTTCATGTTGGATAATTACTTCTAGACTGAAGCATATTTTAAAAATTACGTCAGTGACAAACCATTCAGAATCAACTTTTCAAACGTATCTAAAAGTCGGTATTCGAATTGAACTCAAATTGAAGAATTTGAACCAAATTAGGAGTTTTTGTGCTGCGGAATATTACTGTACAGCTTTCTTATAATATTTTATAATGTTGGCATTGATAAAGATTTGTAAGATTATTATTAGGTGAAATGAACTTTTTTCTCTCTCTCTCCGTGACGGTGGACAAACACTACCAAAATCACTTCGGCGGTTCTGACTTTCGATGCGAATGCACACGTCATTCGTAAAAGTCGATAAACAATAATTTTGTTTACTAAAATATGTTTTCTTACATTGTTGTTAGAATTCACAATATAAAAGCAGGTAATAATACATCTGTGGTATATCGACTTGAAGTTTGACTTATGTCACTATGTATTTAATGTACCTACATGACTGAAATTTTCACTTGGAAAATGAAATATAAGAAAGTAATATGATAGAATAAATGTCACAGATTATAGAACATCTTCCAGAACGGGAATCAGAATCATAGTTTTAAAGATGTCAAAAATCCATAAGGTTTTCAATAATGCACTCCTGTGTATGTTATTGAAAAATATCTGACACATATTTTAGAGTTTTCGTTTGTTTTTTTTTATGTATACAATTTGCTGATGGATCAAGCATATGGCCCACCTGATGTTAAGTGGTTATCATAGCTTATAACAAAGCATTGTCTTGTAGGTCACGTTAGTAAGGAACGTGCCCTACAATACACTGCTCTGCGTCCATCAACCTGAGGCATACGGGTGTTTAGCCTCATGTGCCTGTAATTACATATATGTATATACATATACGTATGCTGACTGGAACCTAATTATTAAATATGGAAGAGTATAGTTTTTTTAGTTATTTATACTTGGGTTTCATGTGCTTAATCGGAGAGTGTCCACAACTAAAGCAACAATTTAACTTACCTATTGTAAGTTAAATTGTTGCTTTAGTTGTGTGTTGCTTTGAATAAGAAATAAACAAATCTGAAAAATAACCACGATCACCGACATAGCTCTCACAATCAGCAAGTTGAAGTGGCAACAGACAGACATAGCTCGTAGAACCGCAAACTACAGATGAATAAAGGCTCTCGATTGTCGGCCATGAACAGGAAGACGAAGCGTAGGACGCTCTTCCATCCGATACTTTGCTAGGATCACGGGAAGTCGGAGGATAAAAAGTTTCACAATTGGGGTTTTGAAAAAAAAAAATGTTTTTTTTTATGTATTTTAATACATTATTATTAATAATATTGATATTTAATGCAAAAAACTTAAAAAAAAACTAATAATAGACAATTAAAAATTGATAAAATTTAGAAAATAATCACGTGACTATAAACGCGCCATGATTGATCACCATAGTTGTTACATAGTGACGTCATTATGTTATAGCTATCTAATAACAGTACAGCGTGCGCGGCTATTGCAATGAGTGAAAACCGCTCGGGTTTGTTCGGGAGCTGCCGGCGTGTTTTCAGTACTGGATTCAAAAAATATTTTTATTTTGAAATAACTTTTGAATTATTGTAAAAAAAAATAAAACATATATGACCTTTCAATTACCGCAAAAAAATAATTCGAAA
This sequence comes from Electrophaes corylata, assembly GCA_947095575.1. Lineage (NCBI taxonomy): Eukaryota > Metazoa > Arthropoda > Insecta > Lepidoptera > Geometridae > Electrophaes > Electrophaes corylata. The sequence goes on along the minus strand of OX352711.1, from coordinate 5,494,843 downwards.
CCCCAATTGGTCTTTCTGCAGTGGATTATGTCTTCAGGGTGATGATGGTAATAGTAAAATTTTAAAATAATATATAAAATACTATTCTCACCTTTTAAATCTTTTTTGGACTTCTACATATACTTTAAATCAAAAACTAGGCAAATCGGTTCAGTCGTTCTCGAGTTTTTGTAAGACTAACAAACATCAATTAATTTTTATATATATAGATTTATATTGAAAATATGGATAAATGAAATTTTATCTTTACATAAGTATTATGAAATATTGTACCACAGAGTATTGTACACACTTACACAAACTGAACTTTTTGGACAATGTTCTGTCAATCTAAAATGTCAAATTGAAACCAACGCTCGTATTCCAAGACAAATCTCAACACTAACTCAAAATAGGTGTTCATTAAAAATTTTGTTTTTTTGGTTAGATTGGATAGAAAACAGATCTAAAAAAATTTTGCCGAGGTATAAGATTATTATGTTTACGGAACAACTAAGAAAAGTAGATGGAATAAAGTGCCCTATCGCCTTTGGAGTGCTTATCACCGTACTAAACTAGCTGACAGAAAACTTATGTACTTTTTATTGTAAACACATACTTAGAATACAACTCGCGACTGTATTCGATTGTTATCTAAGCGAAAACACTAGTAAATGGGGGTGTTAAAGAAATCTCAACCTTATCTATACTGGTGCAAGTTTTATGTCAATTTTAGCTTCGATGAACAGTAATGAGTTCAGATAGATTCAAAAATTATATGAATTTGACATTTTGACAACAAGGGGCATAGTTACTTGGTAACCTTATACCTAAGAATATGGACTAAAGCAGGTAGAAATGCAGCTATAATAGCAACTCAATTCACTAGTTTATGCTCTTTTCGCTTACGACAACGTCAAGATGTGAGAAAATAGCGCATATACATTCATTAATTCAATTTTTAGAGTTATTCAGTACATTGTCCATCGTTTGAAATGACGGAAGTGCCATTTTACACTTTTCGAAAAATATCATACTTGTAAATTAAAAACTCATGAACGACCTTATTGCTTTCAGATAGGTAAGAACTATCATAATAATGTCGCGTTGACATTTCTGTGAAAGTTCCCGGACGATTTGTTGTATTTTTTATAATATATTTGAAAATAATGCATTAGATCACTCAAAAACAACGTAATAACTGCAAAAAAAGGAGCGTAATGTGTGTATAAAATGCCATGTGTAGTTGAAGATTATGATTCAAGTAGAAAACGATCAGAAAATGAGGATGTGTCGCTATCTTTCCATTTGTGAGTTTTACTGGAAAATTTGTGTTATTTGTAGAACCAAATGCTCAGAATATCTTTGTAAATTATGTTGTCTCCAGTTTTCACATACATTTCCACCTGTTTTATTAAGTTTTCATACGATAATTACAACCAAAATAATTTAATCATAGTGATGTAGTAAATTGTATCGATGAGTAAAAATGTCGATGATTTTACCATCCATAATCATTGTTTTAGATTTCCCAAAGAAGAAAAGATGAAAAATGTATGGTTACAACTCATACAAAGAAGCGATAATTGGACACCGAATAAAGTAATTCACGTCTGTTCCAATCATTTCACAACATATTCATTTCAACCTAATGATCAAGTAAAATATCGGCGGCTAAAGCCATCAGCAATACCAACATTATATTTAACGCACGAATAAAAACTTGAGAGGTGTCAAGGGACACCCGGATGGAACGAAGTTCAATCCGAAATAGAAATGAAAATATCTGGCTTGCTTTCTATAAGAGAGAGAGAGACATACAGAGAAACATGCGACGCCGCACAGCTTACGATAGCTTACTATAGCAAAAAGTGTCGTGACAACTTTTCGTAAGAATTTTTTCCGTCTAGCCCCCTTTCACAACGCGTGATAAGGAACTTCGTTCCAAAAACATTACGATGTAGGACCAGGTGGTGCAAGTTTGCACTATCAAATACTCGATCTTCATTGTAAGATTTTTACCATTCGCCTAGCCAAACTGTTGTGCTAGTTTTTTTGAAATAACTGCTAGAATGCTAAGTGTTTTAATTTGAGCAGTCTGGAGACGACCTGCTTTATGCTCACGCTTGCTGTGGAAAGTTCATCGCCACGCGGTTCATTTCGAGCTCGCCTCTACCCGATTATTACATCCTTATTACAACCTTTTTGATTCATTCGCTAAATAGTTTTACAGTAGCCATGGCCGACGTAGGTAGGTACATATGTTAAGTTTGCAGAGAGTGCCTGACTCACACTGAAGTGCTTTTGTTACTGACCGACATCGAATGGCTCGTTTATTTTTTCTTTATTGTTTTAATTAATAATAACTAAGCATTTGGCTGCAATGTAACTGAAATCGATAATACAAAACTTCGTTCATCGTTTCTAAGAGTTGGTAGCTAGCCCTACAGACATACTTTATTTATCGATATCGAAGTCGACATAGTTACAACACTAACATCACAGAATACTACGCAATATTCGTAAATGTTAGTGATATCTGTTCAAAAGACGGATTTAAAAGTTTGTATGCATCTCTTTCTTGTACCATTTCAATATCGTAAGTGAAAACAGTACAAATTTTGTGTAATTGGTTGCTATTTTATCATGTCTTCTACTAGTCTTCTAATTCTATGCCTTATACAGCCAATATAAATATATACCAATTATTGATCAAGCGAGCGAAGCGTCTTAGTTTCGAGATTAGTAAAAAAATGCATTTTCCGTGTGTCAGTCTGTCTGTTTTCGCCTACAGGTCGCATTTTTCAATTTATACCTACTGCTTTTTTGATGGAGCAAGCAGATGGCCCACCTGATGTTAAGTGGTTACCATCACCTATAACAAAGCATTGCCTCGTAGGCCACGCTCGTTAGGAACGTCACCTACGATGCACTACTCAGAGTCCCTCAACCTGAGGCATACAGGTGTTAAGCCTCATGTGCCTGTAACTACACCGGCACCCACACCCTTCAAAATGGAACACAGCAAGCTGCTTGGCAACAGAAATAGGTAGTAGTACTGCCCCGGACGAGCCCTTCACAAAGAGCTCTACTATACTACTCATAGAACCACTACTTAGTAATAATCTTTATCCTGACTAACTGACGAACATAAGACAACGTGCAGCCTAAAACACTGGTCGAAGAGAATTGAAATTTTTGGGTATATTTGTCTTATTGGGTGAAAAGACCAAGGAACTAAGAGACTAAGAAATAAATTCCTGAAATTTAACTCCTACACGGGGTACAGCAGGGATTGAAGTTCATATGAAAATAACTTCACGCGGACGGAGTCACACGCGTTTCGCTAGTACATTATCCAAGGATTGATGTGATCAAACCCTGGAACCGACGATCGCTTGTATCTTATGATAAAGAACGCCTAAGACTAATGGACTTCTTCCACACGATGATGTTGATATTTTATGACCCAACCGTAATTTCGTTACACTGTGTCTTGTTGTATTTGTATTGACTGTGACAAATAAATGACACCTATAGTAACTATGTGATTATCACTGTCAAACGAGCCACAGAATAATGTATAGTTGCTCGAAACGACTTTTGACGTGGACCCTGCCTCCTGAAGCGCCAAAGCGCTACTGAGCTTGTATAGGTACGTCTCGCGTATTTATATTTTAGGCTATCTACTATTTTTATAAAAAAGTAAGCTAGCTAACAAAAAAATTACTTCGGCACAAGATTACGTATCTTTTAAGGAACACATGAACAGAAAAATCGTTGGAATATCTCGATTAACAATCGAATAAAACACCCTCGGTGTAGTCGGTAGGCCAGAGATTTTAGTAAAACTTTGTGTAAACTTTTATCGAACTCAATGGAATCAAGAGTGTTTCTGGTCGCTCCGAAATATAGATGGTCCTTTTAAATGTAATATTCAATTTAAAAAAATACATGAATATGTTGTTTTAACATAATAAACAGGTGCTGATCACACGACCGCGTCGCCTTAAATGAATACAGTGGGGGTTGAAGTTTGTTGAAAATAATTTCACGCGGACGATGTCACGCATGAGATGCATAATACTTTTCTTATGTTTAATAGGTATTTTACTTAATCGTATATTTTTCCTTATTGAGTTCGGTGACTAAACCTAACCGTTTTACATAACTTCCAGCCTTAAATTCGAATATATATCCACAACGATCATGTCACAGGTTATTACTAGACTGGGTGCCACATGGGACTTAAAATGGCATGGCGTAACTATGTAGGTACTTTCAAATTAAAATCATCTTATATTCCTGTGCCAGTTTACGTGTGGTGAATTTTCACATTCGTATCAGTTTTAATGCGCCTATTTTATTAGTTAAGCAACGTGTTACAGAATATGTATTGTAAGCAATGGGTCTACAAAAAAAAGTTGTTTAGTTTAGTATTTAAACTAAAATCAAGTTTTAGAAAAACATAATTATTATGAAATCAGTGGTTTTGAAAAACTAATCTTAGTTGGATAACAAAAATATGTTTATTAATTTTCACTTGGAACAATTATTCTATCAACAAATGATTCCACCGTTCAATAACATGGTGTGTGCTCTGATTCAAGTTGATTTTATTAGTCTCAGCAGAGCTTAAGCCCAAGTAAGGAACGTAAAGAAACTTCGGTCGACCCAAAAGTTTTGTCATGTAACAATGTAATTAGCCCCCGGGAGTTGCTGGCCCCTAAGTTGTAACAAATTCTTTATCTCGCCTCAGCGTTTTCACTTACTACCAATTTGAATTCTTCAATTAATGAGTTGAAAGGGTGAAGTAGTGACTTCGGTAACTTTCGGACTTTTAAAGAGACTTTAAAAAGAAGAGAGTTGTAAATGAATTTTTAGTAGCAAAAGTTTATTTTGGTTTTTCTCAAACATGCTTGTTTGTGCGTACAATACAAACCATTATTGTGATGTTTCCCGCAGTTCCGAAATAGCTTTCAGGAAGATGTTTGAGTAAGCATTATGTTCTTATATAATACCTTCACACGCGACCCCTTTTTTGGAGGATTGTAGATAAGATATAACAAATATTGAACTTGCAGATTGAGTTTCTAAACTTTCCTTTGAGTAGGCAAGTTATGATAAATTAGAGTTATATGACACGCTTACAACTTTCCAATTAATATTATAATCATAATCTAAGTTAGTTAAGTAAGCACACGCCACGGCGAAGAGGTGCTACTTAAGATTTATCTCGTGCTATATAGTGAGGGGCCCAAGTTGCAAGGTTGTTAGCAATAGTGGTCTCAACGCATGTTTATTTCAGAGATTGCGAGGGTGTAACTCGAGTTCGCTGGTTTGAGGGCAGCGGGCAAACAGCGCGCGTACACACTACAGCTTAACGAGCTAACTCCCGCCCATCGGGGAATTTCGTCATGCTGAAATTGTGTCAATAAAACTTTATGCGACAGAAATTGGATATTTACCTATCCGTGTGTGGAGAGGAAGAGAATGTTTCGCGTACAATAAGCGCCGCTCGCGGAGTTAGTATCGCGAACAGTTGTGCGACACAATCGCTTGCAGAGCTGCCGCTTGCCAGGCCGACTCGACTCACGCCTGAATACATGGACGCACGATGCCGGTGTTCACTCTCTGACGGATATTGGGAAGGCAAACGTACCCACGGTTTAAACTGAGCACTTGCCTGACAAAGCGAAAAGTTTGTGTTCAACTAAATGCACATGGCTACGCTACTGTCCCGTTTGTGCGCTCAACTTTACATTTGTTAAGTTAGGATTGAAAGTTCCTACGCTAACTAGCATTGGTAGTTTTCTCTGCGTGAATATGTAGGTAAGTTAGCTATAAAGGCATTTAAGAGACTTAAGTTTTGAAAAACTTTTATGAGAAAATATTTAATTCGATAGAAATATTTAAAAGTTTTTCAACAAAAATCTAGCTACCTACGGAGCTAGTAAGTTATGGCTAGTAAATAATTTTACATTAACCAAAAAGCAAAAAATTATCACATCCAGTGACAATTATTGCAAAACATACAAAACAGACATGCACCATTGAGCTGCCGATCAATGCAAACGATTCATTTAATTTAGACTAATTAGTTTTACTAAAAATATAAATTACTCTAATCAAGACTGTTTTATAATTTTACAAATAAGTAATATGAAATATACCTATTTAAGAGACCCATATTTCAATCGAAATAAACTTTCGTTACGAACCCCTCTGTCAGCTAAATGAATTCATGTCGTGTAGGCAGCACATGAAACCACGTCTGTTTTTCAATTACCTACGGAGGTTGAGTAAAGTAGTTAATACCTACCTGAGCGAACCAGTGTAGCTGCAGAGATGAATGGTTTTCTAATGAATCTGCTGCCTGAGCACAAAGTTCGTTACCGTAATGGATGACGTGAACGCGCACAATACCGGAACGACCGGTTGAAACGACAGCCAAAGAACTGCTCGTTTTCAAGAACACGCGCTCCATCAAGATTTTCTCTTTGTATAATTTCATACAACTCTAAACGTCAAATTAAACCGATTATTTCTACCGGTACTTCCAAAATGACAACTTTAAGATAAGCTTTACGTACAAGGGATTCAAATGTCTCCGTAACCCAGAGATGCGTAGATATTTCACATGATAATCCTCCGCGAAGAATTTCATATTTCACCGACGAAGCCGAATAAGTAGCGTATTATCTCGTGTCAGACAGGTGTCGCTCGTGTCTGTCGTCTAAATTCATCTCTGAGCTGGCAGGTGCACCTAATCCGGCCCTGATGTCGGCGTCGCGTCCTATTATACATAGGTACAATAAAGCATACAGCAGTGCTGTATAACACCCCGCGCTCGCGATATCACCAGCACAGACAACTCCATTATACTACTGGCTTACTTGTGTGTAGTGCTGAAAAGATAATTTGTTTGCCGTTCGCTAATGGTAGCTCAGCTTTAGTTTAGTTCCTAACGTACCTACAACTAAAACTGTTGGCATGGCAGCGTTAGTACCTAGCTTAATCGTTGCCGTAATGTAGATCTACACTTTCCTTGTCCCTTTATTACGTCTGATATTACTGCTGCAAGATACATAGCGACAGTTGATATTACCAAAAATGTAATAAAACGCCGTATAATCAGATATCACGGCGGATTGAAGCAAACATAAAAAACAATAAAATAAATTGCCCTTTTTGAATTACCCCATCAAATACCGACCACTCGGCAACAATGGAGGTTTCTGATGAATTATCAATTTTCTCTTTGTCACACGCCAAACAAAAACTCACGATGATACCTACCTGGGGAGCGCGTTATCTTGGCAGAGACGTATGACCATTATTTGTTCATGTGTGTTTGATATTGCGTATCCACGCTGCCGTTCGCACACCAGCCCGGCTTCCGCGAACTGACGACGCGACGCCCGCATATCAATCAATCCTCGACGACACTCCGTTTCAATAAATGCACTTAGTTTACTTTATTAATAAAAACAAATTAATGAAATACAAATTTAGCTTCGTTGTTAACGTACTGTATTGTAAAAAAATATGGAACGTATTTAGCCTACGTAAGTAGACACTTCTTTATAAATTGTTGCCACTGAAGAAGCACCACACTCAAGTATTTGTTTTGAGTAAGCTGATGTCTCTCAATATTCATACCTCCTTTTTGTTTCAGAGTCAGCGCCTATCCAAAACTATCACGCAACGCCAACATCAATCCTATTATGGAATACGAAAGTTTCACGAGAACTTTTAATGGCTGGGATCTCTAATTAGCCGGAAAATTACGCTAGCGATTTACCTACTTCATTTCAAATAACAAGTTGGGATTAAGTTCCAAGCTTTCAAATCAAAATGAGGTATGTTTTTATTATTACGAAACTTTACACAGTTATAAGTGTATATGAAGTCTTATATTTTTTTATGAAAGTAATTTAACGATGTGACCATCTGAGTTTGAGCGGTTACCTTTTCATAAAGCAATTGTGTTACCTAACTCGACCCAGGACATATAATTATGGGGTAGGTATTGCATTGATCACATTACACTGAGACGTAGGTGTGACGTCTCATGTAGCTGTAATTGCACCGGCATCCTACCCTTTGAATCGGAATACAACAATGCGAGAACCACTGCTTGTTGGCAGAAATAGGTACGATGGTAGTACTTTCCGTGACGATCTCTTTCACAAAGAGGTCAACTACGACTGACTACGAGTAGTAGGTACTCGTAGTTGACTCGTAAGAATAAACTTATGTAATTTAATCTGAAAAGAGAATTCTAAGTAATTTACCTTTGCAAATCTAAGTATTTTTAAAGACAAATGTTCAAATCGGATATTCTAGTATAGTTATTGCGTGTGTTCTGTTGTAAACCAGATCCATTTTAAAGTGGCTCTGGATATCGTGGAATGATCGAAACAATTTGTCATTGATGTGGTTTCACGATAGGTAGAGATTGTTCGTGATATCGATATAGGTAGGAACGTGGATAGATGATAGGATTTCGACATTTTATAGGTACAGTCAACTTGAACAATATACCTTACTGAAAGAATACCTTTTACAAAAGGTCGTTACCTAGTTTCAGTTTGAGTTCAGATAAGTTTTCAACATTATATAATGGTATTATTAAACTACCAAAAGCAAAACTACAAAGGCAAATCTCCAGATTGGTACAGTCTACGGCAAAAGTAAATCAACAATTTTATTTTAGTTACTAAATGTCCATATTTTTGTGTAGCGTATAAATATAAATTTCAGGTTACTAATAGTTTTCGGTCAAGACGAATCGTTAAATAAAGTTCAAAGTTTTGATCCAAAGTGTCTGAATGAATGAATGAAAAATATTCTCTTCATATTAGTTTAATAGGTTCATCAACTTTTTGTCACTGATGACCGTACATACATACTGTACAAATCGCTTAGCTCATAAGGATGAACGTATAAGCAATCGTTTGCATATTTAAAAAACAAAACTATCTACTAGCAGGTATACTCTCACTATTATGGATATTTTCATCCAATAAACGTGACTAAACCAGGGGCAGATGTATTAATTCACACGAGTCAACAGACACCGACAACGCATGTAATAAAGAGAGAGAAAATATTGTTATTTACCTTTCTTTGTTCCTTTTATTACTGCGGAAACGAGCCTTCAAATAATGTTGCTTTATTTATTGCACTTTTATTCCAGATACCATAAAATTATTATCCTAGAGCACGTTTTAAATTTGTTTATTGGTGGTGGCATATGCATAATTGATGTAATCTGTTATTAATTGGTTACCATCACCTATAACAAAGCATTGCCTCGCAGGTCACGTTTGTTAGGAACGTGCTCTACGATGCACTACTCTGCGACCATCAACCTGATCCATACAGGTATTATCCTCTGTGCTTGTACTTTCACCGGCACCCATGCCCTTTAAACCAGAAATAGGCTTTTTGGCGAGCAGCTGTTAGGCGGCAGAAATAGGCCTGATGGTCGAACTTCGCTGGACGAGCCCTTCACTCTACTACTACTTACTGTAATTGGACAAAATTAAATTTAATAAAAGCCGGAATCGCAGTGATAATACGATACCTACTTACAAAGTAGTCAAAGTCATTTATTCAGTAATATCCGCAGGAATCATCTTGAAACGTCTTAAATCTAGGTGAATTTAAGCGCCAGTTTCTCGCGACCAAGCCTAAAAAAACCGGCAAGAAACTTACGGCTTGGTTCGTACCGTTTTTTTATGATCCTGTTACAAAATAATAATGTAAATATTGCAGCTCCAGTATATACCCATAGAGGTATATACCCATACAAGTATATCAGTCATCTAGTACCCATAACACAAGCTCTGCTTAGCTTGGGGCTAGATGATGCTGTGTGGATCGTCCGGCATAAAAATTAAAAAAAAAATATATATATAGGTAAGGGCATAGTTACATTTTATTATCATCTAAAGTATTTATTCTAAAAGGTTATCATATCTAATCGTATATATAAATTAGAAAAGTAAGCTTCTGGTCCGATCGTAAAACTATTTTTTTTCGGTTTGAATTCCCGCTTCATAATATTTTTCTTCAGCCGTAGCATCTGTTTGATAACGCCTATATCGGCTTGGTCATTGTTTGTATAGTTGAGTGTTTCCGGCTGTCAATCCACCCTAAACCAATACAGTAATGATGTCCACCACTTGCCAATGTCCAACACACTTTATCATCGTTACAGCTCGAATACACAGGATTAGTAGCGTTGTAGCTAGAGTACTTACCTGGAGGCTTGCTGCACCAGATGGTACAGAGCCGCTCTTTGTACCTTTTCAAAATAATTGACATTCTGGTGCAACCGTCTAATAACATCTTACTTAAAACACGTTGACTATCGAAATCAAAATATAACTGCGAAAAAGTTCAGTATGGGTCAGTGCAATTTAAAACAATAGCTGTTTAAAAACGAACTAAGTGGTTTTTCATGTCAAGCCGGGAGCTGAACTTGATAATGTACTAATAAACCGGTAGCGTGATCAAGGTAGAAGCAAAGCTTTATTAGAATTATTTTAAAAGACGTTGAAATGGCTAGAAATCTTAGCCTTATACTTATAAACGTTATTTAAATTTAAATATAGTTTGAAATGTTTCTTGACACTGTTTGTCATAGTATTCATAATTGCTTCTTTTTTGACAGATTTTTATAAGTAAGGAGGTTAGACTGGTCAATATTTGACAGTTGTTTTAGTACTCCTACGTCCGAATACTCAAACGCAACTTAAATTTAATCACGTCTCGATTGTCACGTCACGTCAGTTGCGATTTTTTGACTGTTTGCAATGAATGTCTGTCAAAAATTCATAACTTGAGACGTGATTAAATCTAAGTTGCGTTTGAGTATTCGGGCGTTATAGTCATAAACATATGGATACCAAATTTTTTGGAACCTACATCATCAGATCCAGGCTCGCAGTTACTCTAACTTATGTATACTCCAAGATGCACTTAGAATAATGAGAAAAATCAATTTATTGGTATACAAAAATTTACTGGTCACTCAGGTATTTCCACCTCATTGCTTAGAAAGCCACGGCAATATTTCATATATATTGTAATTCCACCTATCTATATATTGTTTTGACGGCTACTATTCACATCGGCTACATTTTGTAGATCCTCCGCTTTATATGTTGACCCGTGAATCGGACGCTTCGTTTAATCGGATACCCTATCGTGATCATAATCCATCGGACCGATTCGCAAGCTCGAGTTAATCCACGGATTACACCAACTTTTGCGTTAATCGGTCAATAAGGTCCGTAACCTAATTCATAGCGTGTGGCGTGATGGCAGTTTAATGTAGAGCAACTGTTAACTGCACTCTATGAGAATAGCTGCCCGATTAATTAATTAGTTCAACTTGGTAAATAGCTAAGTTAGCATATTTATATGAACAAATGAGACGCATTTGATGGTTGTCGTCCTATTGGTATTTTGTAGTAATTTTTTAAACTATTCCAAAAATATTCTGTTCTGTTCGCAGAACTACTGGTATTAACAATATTTTGAGTAAAGGTTAAAATACCTCAAATCAGCTTTAAAAGCCAATAGAAAAAGGAGGTAACTGGATTTTCAGGGTACAAACGTCAAATTAAAATAATTCGTGATGTTTTATGTTATGCTAATAGGTGTTTACCTTATTTAGTGCACAGTAATTATTAATTCGTTTTTAGGTGGTGTATATGTAAGGTATTAATAACCAACTTAACTCAAGAAACTGTTTCTATAAGTATAATAAAAAATAGTCTATTCATAAAACTTTTAAAGTAACATTATTTGCTGCTTAGCCACCGCACTAAGGTCAATGACATCTACAGCTGGTATGTTCACTGTGTATAATAAATATAACTGCATATTTCGTTTTATATTTTTAGTAAGAACAAATGCAAGCGTATGCGGATTGACTGAGGATCAAAAAACAATAAGTTTGTGCCGTTGTAGGCACAGGATAATCTCTGGATCTACTGAACCGATTTTGAAAATTCTTTTACCAATAGAAATCCACGTTATTATAGAATTATAGAAGAAGAAGAAAAGAAGATTAAAATAAGTAAATTTATCATCTCAAGTGTTTAAAACAAAAGACTTTTCCCTTTCACAGCATATAAATTGGACGAATGGTACAAGAGATAATACGACGTTTACCGTCCAACGAAGTGGACACGGGTCAGCTAGTTATGTATAACGTTTTTTGATCTTGGGCGGAAATTAGTGATAATCCTGGTGTAAAATGCCAAGGCAATTTAAAAAAATCTATGAATTCAATGTATTCTTACGTTGAAATACTAACGATGGATGGCTTATTCATGCAAAAGGAATGCCATGTCACATTGAATTCTTGTCGGGATAATGTGCTCATTGAAATGCCTCACTTCCATGCGCTTGTCGCATACTATTTGAAAGTTTGCTCTCAATTACGAGAAGAGGAGATCTCACAAAATATCCAATGCTCAAATTTATACAAAAGACTTCTACAGTATAATAGGTTACACAAATCTTGGGAAGAATCGACCCTAACTTTTTCGATAAATAATAAAAGAAATAGAAAAGTTGTCGTTTGATCAGTAAAGTACTTGCAAAAGAAAGTTCCGTATTCTGGAACAATACAAAGAATTATAAGAAAGCGAAAGTCATCGGTTGTTCATTTCGTTTGGTTTTCGGGCCATTGCTTTTTAGTGGAAGTGGAAAACAGCTATTGTGGAACTGATAGTTCGGGGCAAATAACTAATAGTCCGTACTCCAATGTTTACTATTATTCTTTTCAAGAAGCTGGTTTTTTATCTAGGTGTGCATATTTTCTTTTTTGAAAAAAACTTTTATACAAATAGTAAGAAGGACGCGGGATGTACCAAACCAGGGCTTGACCGTGGTGATCTCAACTTTGGAGTTAAAGCTCTCTGTTATCCCCCAAGGATGTCATATGAGGCGATTTAAAGGATCCAGGGTCACAACAAGAAAATGTGCAAACCAATCCGCCTGCCAAGCCTAGTGACTATGGTAAATCCCCAAATATAGGGGAATCCTAGTCCAGCAGAGCTACATAAGCAGAATGTTACAAATTTCCATAAACTTCCAACAAAACGCCGTTGCATTGCAGGATTAACATTTTTTATTTTTTTCAGTTCCTCTAAAATAGCCTAATAAAATTCAGTTGTCAGAGTATAACATTAAGAAAATTGCAAAAAACCCTCGGAGGCAATAAGCAATAGAAATCGTTTGGTACGAGCGCGGACAATTACATTCGGGCGCGGAGACGATCCTTCTTTCAATTCACATTTCGTTATTGGAATCGGAACGATTAGTGTTCTCTGTGGATTCAATGTGATTGTGTTTAATAGTTTCATCGCTTATCGTGTCTGTCAGGTTATTTTAGATATATATATCATTCAGGAAATGTAATACTTTTTAAGCTTATATTTATACGAAGGGCTTGTGGAAGTACCTTGTAATTAAGCCAGTCAGATGATTACAGGTTATCACCACGGGGACCCATAAAATTAGAAAAGTTGCTGAAAACCACATTTAACTTATTTTCCCTCGTGTGGGAAGGTTTCAAAGCAATTTGTGGTATGAAGATAATATAAGCATTTTTGTGGATCAAATAAACAGTCTCCCCAAACGGTTACACAACGCAATAATGTAGTTATGTTATGAAACTTTCGACGATACATATTAAATTGGATGGCACAAGTTCTGTAGCGAAGAGTATTTCTGTTGCTGATTCTAGAAGCGTATGTGGAATGTAATTGAGGCGTACCATCCAGGTTTCAAGTCCCAATGGAGTTCGACAGGATGAACACGCACGCGCAAATGCTTTACAGTATGTACGATTCTACACATTCTTATGAATTCTAAAGCTTAGTCCTTGGTAATAAAGTTTGAAATACAAGACGGTGCTATGTTCTTCTACAGTAGTGTGCACATCTTATTCACAATGTCACAATATAGTTTTAAAAACATTTTTGTTTACTCAAACGGTGGTTTCCCGGTAGAATAACTATTCATCTTCTTTTATGGTGAAATGTATTGATATTCAGTTTTATTTTTCTATTTTATGCAATGAAAATCTTTGCTTTTTGAAATGATAAAATTTAAAGTGAGGGGTAGGTCACGTTTTCTGCTGCAATATTTAAGCATCCGCAGCTCCGACATCGTATCTCATCTCAGTTATTCATATTGAAATTGAGATGTACTCGTATGTTATGCCATAAAACTTTTAAAGTGCTGGTTTTTTATTTTTGATATCTTTATTTTAGAGTGCTATTGTTTTTATATGTGTAGGAATCGCTGGATCATTTATTAGATATTCACTCTACAAGAGCTTTTTTTATACAGAATATATTATGTTTTGTATTCAAGTTCGCTGTATCAAAAAAGCTTTATTTTACCTAGCTTAATATATAAGTATAGGTATGTATTATTATTTAAAACTCGTCTATTGTTCGTTACACATAGATTTTGTAAGCCTTAAGTTATAAATCGTAGGTCCTATAAGCTATGGAATTTATTACGAAAAAACAACAGCTTTTATATTTTCTTTTTACGCATCTGCCAATAAAAACTTTATTCATGCAAGCTCTTTTTGACAGATCAGGTAAACACTGGTAAGTTTAACCTAAAAACGATCGATGACAGCGGGATTTCTAGCAAAAGTTGACAAACGCGGGAAAGGAATATTTTCTTAATTTCAACAACCTGTTCGAAATTTAAAATGTTATTTAGGTTAATGAATAAGGTTATAAATTTTTCGTGTTAACCACCGACGTCAATTTGACGGCCGGGGTCCACCACCCACAACTAATACCTACTAACACCACGGCCTGATTGGTGGCCTTGGTGACTGAATGATGTAATACAGTGGGAAATGAATCGAGCAGAGCAATAGTGAAACAGTAACCGCACAATAAATAATACCCAAGGTGACTATGGTAATTTACTTTTCGTGATAAAGTAAATTCGTATGAGCTAGCAACTTTAGTAACTACGATTAGAATACATGTAGTTACTGAATATTCCACCCTCCATTATACCTTAGTAAATATAAAAAAAAAATATATATCCATGAAAGTATCTGACTACAACGTGCCTATTTTTGAATTTATTTCAAATTCTAAATTGAAATCTGTTTTATTCACTGAAATACTATTAGATAGGATGGTTGGTTCTTAGAATGAAGTAGATTGGCGGTCGGGCCACGACAGACTCAGTGATTTGCTTATTGCAAAAACTTTACTCAAAGAAAATCTATTTACATTCTTTAGAAGTATTTTGCTTTCGCTGTAAAGTAAGACGCGTTTGTAATTCGGTCGTTATTTCACAGATTTGGGAGTTATTTTTCTAGTTCAGCGAAGTTGTTTTCTGAGTTGGGGAGGCTATAAATTTCGAAGTCTTGAGTGTGTAGGCATGTCGAATTGTTGATGCTAGCGAGTTGTCGGGCTCACCAACTTGTTTTAATCTGTAGAATGTCGCTGATATGCGTTTTGGTGTAATCTTAGCGTATCAGAGAGACTTGAGACTATCACTATTATGTTAGTTAGTTTTATGATTTTGTTAGTTTGTACTTATTACAAGATTTATGTTGAGCAAATTATTAGTTACGTACGTACATTCTGTCTAGATTTCACGCACATGAATACAAGGAAAGCGAGGTCGCTTTCAATAGACCACTGCTCCCTATTATGTGCTCTTCTACTAAGTATATAAGACAATACCAGGGTTGGTACCAAGTCTTACCATTTCATTAGTTGAAGAATATAAATATATGTATATAAATAAAAAAAAAATCCAAACCATTTTTTAAAATGACATGCTAACTTTTTACAAATATTTGATACTAATTTCAATATTCAAAACCAAAAGTACACTAAGCAAGCACTCACAGGCTTTTGAGATAATTAATTTTCCATGTCTATTCTTTTTATGGCCACTCGCAAATAAATGGGTCCCCGCGGCGTGATTGTGGCTTAATATAATGATGTCAGTACATTAATGAGGTCTGATTAGGGTTGGATTTCACCGGCGAATTCAACGTCAAGGCTCATTTGGCCAATCAATTGTCAGACACGTATTTTGTGCACGGTATGTCTACGTATATATACCATCGAAAAAAAAAGATTGTGGATCTATTAACCGTTCGTGTAATTCCGCGTGAAACCACTATCGTACGCGTAAGAGCAAGCGTGAAAAGAATTTAAAGTGGAAGAGAAATTCACCAATCAGTTAAATAACGCTTATTTTATAGATATCGTATTTTAAATCAAATCATTTTGACTTACAAAGAGTTGTAAGTCAAAATGATTTGATTCCAAATAACATTCACTATATTACTTTTTCTGTCATTACCGTATGATTACTAAAACAGTCATAGGTAAAATTTTACCATTATTGATTAGTAAATTGAATGTTTGGTTACTTACCACATTCATCTTTTAAGCGTTTAAAGTAATTTGTGTCGCCATGTTACTACTTAGTGCCATGTCAATTAATCTCTTTCATGTCTAAAAATATGATATCTGCTAATCTTAATTTTTTTGGTTATTGATGACATTATCATTTTGACATTTGATGACATTTATACTAATATAAAATAGTTTTTTGCACAGCATTTAGATAAGAATGATACCATTTGCCGAATCGTCATTAATGTAATGATATGCGATGAATCTACATTTAATATTATAAAGAGGAAAGATTTGTATGTAACGAATAAACTTAAAAACTATTGGACCGATTTCAAAAGTTCTTAAGCCGTTGAGAAGCTACGCTATCCCCGGGTGACATAGGTTATATTATACTTTCAAAAACTTCACTGATGATTGAAATTAGTCTATACATATTTGAATAGGTACATACACTTTGGGACTTTGTTACTAGACTACTTATTATTTGAATAATAAATTCACAAAGGTTGACTTTCACCTTTTTCAGTGAAAATGGAACCGTGAAGTAATAAAATATTCAATTGACAATCAAAAAGTGCCTTTTAACAATCGGAAAATCTCTGAAAAACTGACAGGGTTATTCGGAATTCCCAGGTTTTGCAAAACTACTAAAACATTTAGACCCAAAGTGATTATACAAATTCTAAGCCTATCCAAGAGCTTTTCAACCTTTATCTATCATAATTAAAAATGTTAATATGTTGTAAAATTTTATTAGGGTTCACAATGTTAGATAATTTGATAAACGCCTGTTTTGGTAAATACACGAATGGGGATAATTAAAATAATAGGATTGATCAGACTTGGTTATTCCCTTTCCATTTGTCAATAGCTTAATGAAATGAATACCGCATCGGAAATTAAATGAAGGCATTCATTGCCAACCCTTGATTTATACTGGTCCACTAACCGAACCTATTAGGTAACCGATTAAATTCAATAAACTGCGTAGTACCTATTCGTATCTACCAAATAGGGGGTTTATAGATTATTCAAGTTGAGACTATAGAAATCATATAAAAATGGTCACAATTTTTTTGTAGCCGCACTGACCAAGTTATTTTATTTTTGATCAAATAAGTACAAAACCATTTCATATTTTGGAAAAATATTTATTTTTCACATATTTACATCGATTTATCAATCGTTTTAGTATTTTTTTGTGATGAACTTATAAATCTTTATCTACATACATACACAGTGCCGTAATTTAAGTTTTGTTTGTCAATTTTACAGTTAAATTATACAATTATTATTTTACAATAAAATTTACAAAAAATGTTATGAAAATGTTCTAGCTACCTTAGTTTTATTGAAAGATTTAATATACTTAATAATTGAATTCGTCTCAATTATGACTAAACTATACACTTTCACATGCCTACGGAAGATTCGTATCGTGTATAAAATATCTACTATGAAACTACAGTCTGATATTTTGCATAGGAGGTTATGTACACATATTTTAAGGGATAAACTCACTCAGGGTGCATAGACGGATATCATCTTAACAGTAAAGTCCATATAGCGAGTATGAGAGTGTAGATAATGTCTTTGTAGTTTGGTTGTGCGTCACTGGAAAGAGCAGAAGCGTGGCAATCGGCTTCATCAGCGCGGAGTTGGAGCAAAGGCACGCGGCGTCCATGCTGGTCCTTGCAGGTGGCAGAGCGTACAGCGTGACGCAACTCGACGCCCACCTCATTCTCTTGCAGCCAACGCCGCAGCCACGCGCCGAGCCACGCCAGCTCGCACTCGCAACGCAGCGGATTCCCCGTCAATATCAACCCACCTGCACATACAAACAAACTTAATAAAAGTTCTCGCAAATTGCGGCTTGACGATTCAACCCCGTCTAGAAAAGTTTCGAGTGGCGTATTAAGAATTAAAACTCATTACGAAGAGTTGCCAGGTTTACTGTGCGGCGGGAGACTCTGTAAATTTTAATAAAACACTAGCCTTCGCCCGCGGTTCGTCCGAGCCATCGTAAATATTTAAACAAGTAGGTACGATCTAACTCATTTTCGAGATATTGTTGAGTTAATTAGAAGCCGTTGTTGAAATAAAGGGCTGTAAAAGCGTTAACACCAATATTAAAGATTACATTATTTTATTATTTAGTAATTAGTGCCTTGAAGTTTGATTACCTATTCACTAAAACAACTTTAAAAGCCATTATTGCTTTAAATGAAGTTTTAAGTAAACAAGTTTGTTTTCACAAAATATGTTCAGCTGAATCATTAACCTGCCAAAGAGAACAATTTCAAACAATAAGTTTATAAGAGCTTTCACAGAGCACACCTACGCAATTTTTTTTATTTTCATAGCTTACCTGAGAGTAATTTGGTTGCCACATGACTCCAACTGGTGAAATTTGGGTAGAAAATACCCGGATTAAGGGTCGTAAGCTGATTATAGCTCAAGTCAACACCCAGTTGCGGTATTTGTCCCAGGTGCCGCATGAACGACATCGGTAGTTTAGTCAGCGATGTCTCCGTAACTCTGATAAATATCTCTTGACTATCAGCAAAAGGTTGGAAAGCATCATCGCATATTTTTTGCAGCTTTGTACCTCGGATTTCCAGATAGCGGATGTTGCCTGCATCGATTCCGTGTAGCTGTGTGTTCATAAAATCATCGGTCCAATCTATCACCAGCTTGTACAGAGATGGAAGCGAAGATGTGACATTTGAGATACGGAATGTGGAGTGATTTATAGTGGACCACGATTGGATGTGCAAGGAACGCAAGGATGTCAAGGGACGGAAAGAATCTTGGTCAACTATGTCTAAATACTTAAGACCATTTAAATTTAAATGCGATAAATTACTTAACCATTTAAAACTATTTGGCGTTAATCTCACTATAGGGTTATACGACACGTCGAGGGAGTTGAGATTATTCAAATGAAACCACATCTTTGGCACTAAAGAAGTAAGACGATTATGACTAAGATCTAAGTGACGGATGCCTACTAATCGTTTGACGTCAGTCTCCTTAAAACTGCTAATGTAATTTGATGTCAGATTAAGAATGGTTAAGTTCATCAAAGGTAAATAAGGCACCGACTTTAAACTTATATTTGCAAAATTTAAATGCCTCAAGTTGGGTAGATTGTGAAACAGCTCTTTGAAGTTTGCCTTGACGGAGTTCGAGCTAAGGTCCAGCTGGCGCAAGCCGCCAATGCTGGAGAATGTGTTATCAGATAATACTGTTAGAAGATTGTTACCTAAGTTTAAACTTAGTAGAAACTGCGTATTCCGGAATATATTACTGTCTAAATATTCTATACGATTGTGTGACAAGTCGAGGTACCGCAGCGTGAAACCGATCTGGGAGAGAGCAGTTACGGGGAACAGAGATATGTCATTGCTGCTCATGTCCAGATGGTCGATGATAGTATTCTTGAATATATCTCTTGGCAGTAATCTCAAATTGTTATGACTCATTTTGAGATATCTTAATTTATTTAAGTTATAAAATTGTTCTACCGACAACTGAGAAATATAATTGTATGAAAGATCCAATATTTGAAGCGAAATAAGGTAATTGAAAGATTTTCTTTTCACATTCTGAATATTATTGTTATGTAAATCTAATATTTCTAAGTTGACTGCTTCACCAAAAGCCTCGTTCGGTATGTGGGTGATTTTATTATGTGATAAAATAATTTGTCGAATAGAGAGTTCTACCGCGATGAAGAAATTATTTGGCACTTCGTAGAGTTCGTTGTACGAACCGTCGAATATATTTATTGACGTTGTAGATTCACCGTCAATGCGGTGGATGCAGTTTCTACTCACGTTTAACGTGAAGGTTACGTCTACATGAGACACATTGTAGAACGCCCTCATTGATAAATAAGTAAAGTTATTGCCCTGGAGTTCTAATATTTCCAGTTTTGGTAAATTGGCAAAGGTCTCGGCTTCCATCGAATCGATTATGTTACCCGCAAGAGATAAATATCTTAAGTTTGGTAAGTTTCTGAAACTGTGCTTAGTTAAGTTGTTGATTCGGTTGTAAGATAAATCTAAGTTTCTTAACTCGGGCATGTAAGCAAATGTACCTCTGCGCAAGGAACTTAAAAAGTTGTAAGAAATTCTGAGACTACTCAGAGACAACGATGTGTTCTGGTAATCACTATTTACTACAATGTCAACAATTCTATTGTTTTCTAAATTTAAATATTTAATGAAAGGAAATGAAACGATTTCTGATAAAATCAAAATATGAAAATCATTGTTATCAAACGACAGCCAACTTAAATTTTCTAGGCCTTCCTGAATTTCAAAAGGAAAGTATCCACTGAAGAGCGTTGAAGAAGACTCCAACACGTGTAAAGAACTAGTAAGATTGGAAAAAGCTTGCGGATGCACGTAGTATAAATCGTTAAAACTTAGATTTATCTCTTTCACTGGCATACTAGCCGGAAAAACGTTCTTATAAATCTGTGCAATCCTGTTACCCCTTAAGTTGATAGTGCCGAGCGAAGTGGACCAGTCTAGGAATTCGTTTGGTAACAAATTAGATATCCTGTTGTAGCTTAAGTCGAGGTAACGAATAGAGCCGGTTTCGAGCGTTTGAAGTGCGGAGGGTATTGAAGTTAAAAAGTTGCCGGCCAGCGAGAGAGTCTGAATCCGGGCCGGGAGCGCGGGCGCCTCGGCTAGCCGGTTGTAAGCCAGAGACAAATGGCGGAGGCGCGCAACCTCGCCCAGGCTGTCTGGCAACTCCGACAAATTGTTGTGCTCCACTTCGAGATGCTCCAAAGAATTTTGCAACGATAAAAACAAATCCCGGCTAATAGAAGTCAATTTGTTATACGAAACAGATAATCTCTCGATTCGATTGTTTGAAAATACTGTTCTGGGAATGACCGACAACTCGTTAAGGTCGAGTATAATTTGCCTAATCTGAATTTTCTTTAAGAAGTTTATTTCCGAGGAGTCGTTAATTTGATTATTACTTAGGTCTAACTTTTCTATTTTTTTTGTTTTGTTGCTGTGGCAGCGAGTTTGAGCATCAAAAGTGATCAAGTTATGTCGTAAGTGAATGGATTGTAGCCTAGGGAGGTTAAAAAGTAAATCACAAGATAGTTCATGTAGGAAGTTGTTGGATAGTTTGAGGATGGTAATAGAAGGGGGTAAGGAGTCGAGACTGATGCTACGCAGGTGGTTTCCTTCTAGATCCAATTGCACGAGGTGGTAAAGTGCACTAAAAGATTGCGGCTTCAGCTCATTCACTTGGTTATTACTCAGGGACAAGCTTGTCAAGGTCTCCTCCAAATGGTGCCATCTTATCTCTGGTCCAATGTGTACTATGTTATTACTAGAAAAAATGAAATACATAAATCAATTCTATTAAAGCTGGGGGTAAAACTTTAATACAATGTAGTTTAAAACTTGTGCTTACTTCTGCAGATTTAACCAGTTTAAAACTTTTAAATCTTTTAAACCCTGCTGCGGCACTTCAGTGAATTCGTTGTAACCGAGGTCTAAAGATGCCAGTGTTGCAGCCATGGAACTGGAATAGAATCTTTTATCATTTAAACGTTCTATTTTTAAAACATTTTGTTTTTAAAATCTGTGTGTGGCCATAACATTTTTATGAATAATCTGAAGTTCCAAGTTTGAAATTAATGAATAAGGTTTACATAAACCCGTTATTAATATCGAACCGACGTAAATGTACACAGAGATTGAAAATTAAATACATAGTAAAAGTGTAGGTACATTCGTACGTAGCACTCTAGTACTTATATCGTTATTTCTCATTTTAATTTCTTATTACAGTCATAAGCTTATACTACTCTTACCTAAATGCATGCAGCTCAATAAAATGTAATTTATTTGCCACTAAAACTAGAGTTTGCAATCTCAGTCCATCTAACGCACTTTCTGGAATGACTTGTAGATTAGACATGCTTATGTCCAGATGTTGAAGCTCTATTCGTGGCCATTCTGAAACAAAAAAACATAGAATTAAGTTCTATAACTCGCTCTGTTATTTCTTATAATTTTATTTTGCGAACCTTATTATGTGTAGGTAACCTTATTGTGTGGGTTTGTACCAAATGTAATATCTGGACATACCTCTGACTACGGCCTTTGTTATTCTCGAAGAATCACGAGTGGGTACTTTGTACTAAGAGATCTGAAGGAATATCTACCGTGCCTGGGGATTTAAATTGTGATGCTATTTCTTTTTTATTGTGTAGCTACTCGAAAGCGGTTACACGAGAAAAGGGTGTCTTTTTCTTTCGTCTTAACAAACACTCGTTTTCGTCGTGGTTCAAACACGCAGTGTGCAATCGTTCTCTTAACAGATAATGTGGTATTTGCAATTCGAATATGAAAAAAAATGGAGTTTACGTACATTAAGTTGTATGCGTAAAAATCATTTAAACGTCTATTATGTTTATTAGTCCACTGAATATCAATGAAAATGTAGATTGAGCCTGGAGAATGTAGAAGGTATTTATGATAATAAAATATAACAAGCAATGTCTTTGCTTTGATTGAAATTGAAAGGGAGACAAAAATATTCTGTCTGGATTCTTTATATAATTGAGCAATACAAGGTTCACTTATTAAGAATAGTACCTATGCCTTATATATAAAAGCAATATGTATATATATATATATTATGTGATTGCTGATGGAACAAGCAGATGGCCCACCTAATGTTAAGTGTTTACCATCGTCTATAACAAAACATTGCCTTCCACCATCGCTAAGAACGTACCCTATTAGTTTTTAGGGTTCCGTACCAAAAGAGTAAAACGGGATGTTATTACTAAGACTCCGCTGTCTGTCTGTCTGTCTATCCACCTGTCACCAGGCTGTATCTCATGAACATCTCTCAGTACGACCAGCCGTTTAGGCTGTGCATTGTCTATATGTAAGTCAGTCAGTAAATATCTTGTAAAATACATAATGATACCCTTGAGGCCCAACCGTATATTTTTGGAGCTGAGATGAAATTGAAACTAGAATTTGATTGTCAAAATTGGGCCTGTCAGTAATGATAGTTTCAAAGATTTGGTGGTCTTGAATTAGACAAAATTTCGTTACCAGAATTAGGTTTACTCTTATTAGAACAATAACTAATTTATGTTCGTCACATAAATGTTTGTATTGAGAGTAATGGATGGAACCCACCACCTGCTCGGATTTGAACTGACAGTCTAATGAAGTTACACAGTTTGCCATGGTCCAATGCAATCAAGTAGCTGTCAAACACAATATGACCTCTCATATACTACATAGTATATTATAGTAGGTCAGTGCTGGTAATATATTATTCACAGGACAAAAAGGGTTTTGTTTGTTTTTTGTGGTCCGTTGTTACCTTTACGACTCATTTACATGGAAAGAGTTTTTTTGCATAATTTGTGGCTGTGATATTTTTTTGTTAGGTCTTCGTCCTTATTGTCGACCTTTTTAGCGTAAATATCTGTCATCTATTTTACTATATAAAATCTCAAACTTAAATTAACTCACAGCTCAGTTGGTTGTAGCTCTGTCTTGCGGTAATGGGTTCGGTCCCCACTGAGGACATAAATTTGTGTAATAAACATATATGTTTGTTCTTTTCAAATCCTTGAGATGCGAATCAACAATCATTTGCTTTGGCACTAGCCACATAAATTAAATAATTATCTTTAAATTTGTATCTCACTATAAGTGAACTATAGTTCTTGTGAGAAAAACCTATTTCTTAGTCATCATGCCAAATTTCAGACCTCTTCACCTGTACGTGAGTGGACTTATCTTTAAATATAGGTTTAAAAATTGTAAGCTGGGTTTTAAATAGCCAACCCTGAACCAAAGAACAAAGAACCAAACTGGGCGTAACTTAGAAATAGTTACATCTATTTGGTTTGTTTCGATCTTACATCGGCTTTATTAGTAATAGGGTTACAGCTTTAGATTTTATTGGTTAAGTTTGTACCTATGCAAGCAAGTTGTGGCGTGGTAGACATCCATAACTATAAATTGTTTCATAACAGACAGGAGCTATATTACAATGATGCCAATATTTAGGGGTAATCAAGATATGAAATACAATCCGCATTGTCTGATGGAAATGTTATGAAAGATTATGAAGCTACCAAAATTATAAAACGTTTTGGCTCTTATTTTATCAAATAATAGTTTCTATAGTTTCATTTTTAGTCTATTTTTTGAAATGTTTGTCATTTTTTTTTTAATTTGAATCTTTGCAGCAAGTTTATAAAAACGACTATATTTTCGGAGACTGTTTGTAGCACTCATTAACTGTGTCCCAGCTTACTTTTTTAAACTGTAATTATACCACTTACAAGAATCTTTGCCCTGACTGACTGACTGACATATACACAACATACAAGCCTAAAACACTTATCGTAGGGACTTGAAACTTTCAGGGTACACTTGTCTTGTACTAAGAAAGGAATTCCTGAAATTCAACCCCTAAACGGGTACAACGGGAGTTGAAGTTTATATGAAAATAACTTCACGAAAAGTCGTGTGCGTTTCCACTGGTCGTTACATAAAGTTGTCTAAACTAAGTTAAAGATGATGTCTTCTATAACTATGAGCTATGAGTATGACATGTGTCATAATCATTAGCTCCTTGCAAAATTGAACTATAAAATATCATCAGTAAATGTTGGCAGACGTTCACAAAACGCTCTTTAGCCTCAAGAGCTCGTAAAGCTTGTACTATGGGAATCTTTTGTCTTTAAACAACCGTCAAAGCTCAGTTGGCCGTAGCTCTGCGTTCCATAATGTAGGTCGTGGATTCGAACAAATATTTGTGTGATAAACAAAAGTGTTTGTTCTGTGTCTGGATGTTACATTACATGTATGTAAAAAAAGAATATCAGTATAAGTATTCTATCAGCTATAGTACCTACCCATAGTTCAATCTTTGCTTAGTTTGAAGGTAGGTGGTGCTGTGTGTTCACATATTTT
Source organism: Electrophaes corylata (assembly GCA_947095575.1). Lineage (NCBI taxonomy): Eukaryota > Metazoa > Arthropoda > Insecta > Lepidoptera > Geometridae > Electrophaes > Electrophaes corylata. The sequence continues at coordinate 5,469,426 of OX352711.1, read as the reverse complement.
TTTATTTTTTAAGCTGATAGAATACTTATATACTTTATTTGTAAATACCTACTTCACACATATCATTGCCTACCTCGCCTGCAGGGGGAAACTGGAACGCGGGGACCGGGGAGAGAGAAAGCGGCCTCGGCGCATACCTGCGCCGGAAATACGAACCCGACCCGAAATACGCGAATAGACGCGCTTACTTATTGGTTTTTATAACCAGTTCAGAAATATAGTCCACTGCAAAATTATTTATCTCCAACGCAGTTAGCCGTGATGACAACGGCAAAGCCCTCCCCCAAATATGGAGGACTCCTGTGTCTAGTAGAGGTATGAAGGTTGATGAGGACGTTTTTAAAAGAAAAATACTAGAATAAATTTAAGCTCATGTTAAGAGTTTTAAAATAGAGCAAATTAAGTCTAAACGTCGTTTCAAGTAAATTCTATTTCACGGTAACATTTTCTCTTTGAAGCCCTGTTTGCTAGAATGAAGATTAAATACAATGAGGTTTGGATAAATTATACATATGCTTGTATGACTATAGTAAATTTATCAAGTGTGAGTCACACCTATACGCGTCTATGGTTCCGTAATGTGAAATCAATGTGAGTATTTCTTGAAAATAATAAAGCAAAGACCAACCAGAAATCGAGTTGCACCATTTTTTTTTATACTAATACGGTCGTAATATACAATAAGTAGAGTAATAACGAAGTATATAGCTGCTTTTAAACTGCAAATGTTTACAAATAGACTAACAAATGAAGCTATGAGAGAAAAAGGTCTCGCCGAAACGCCTACACAGGGTTTCTAGTATTCAGTAAAGATATAAATATAAAATATTGTTGAGCATTTACCAAGTGCCACCTCGGCCTAAATTACGCTATAAAATAATAAAGCTAGCAATTAGTATAGAAACCAGATAACTGATATAAAACATATTTTAATTACTACAAAAGTAAATAAAGTAGTTATAAACACACACACACACACAGCATCACAACTTTAACCCTCAGGCACGATAGAACTATAAAATAAATACTACCTACTTAGGATACAATTATAACACCCATACACAGAATTACCCTACCGAGGTTAGTTATAACGAGTCTGGAGATTATAACAGCGCAAAAAACAGAGCCAGTATCTTGAGCTGATGTGAAGCCAGTGGATGTCAGGTTGGAAACCAATGGTTCGAGCCCAGACAATGGTCGAACGGTCTATCTCCTTAACGTAATTGATCTGTGGTAACGCCTACGAAGCAAGAATATTAGTTACGTACAATTCCCAGCGGTGATTTTACTACGAACGATGCGCATAGCGTTTCTGCAACCGAACGAAGCAGTTCATAGTATTGCGGCGTATTACTAGGTACGTGCTTTTATAATACAGCGGAGCAATTTCAAAATGAGTTTTCGTATTTGCTTCGACAGATTCAACAAGGTTGGTAGGTAAAATAATATTTTAAAACAGAGGCAGATATACCAACTGGAGGAAAACGTCAGCGATTGGAACGAACAAAAATATAAACTGTCAAAACAAATCGACTTTGCAACATCTGTTGTTTAACAAACCAATTTTTTAAAACTCGATATTGGGATACTTTTACTAATAGCCTGTGTTATACTACACACTGTTGTACAGTTTTTATACCGGACTAGCAAAACGCGCGCAACTTTGTTCGCGTGAAGTAATTTTTTATTCAAACTTCGACTCCCATTAGACCTATTACCAATTGAGCTTTGACGGCTGTCTATAGAAAACTGTGTCAGATTCAGGGCTTTAAATAAATAATAATAATAATAATAAATAATGCCGGACGACCCACACAGCATCATCTAGCCCCAAGCTAAGCAGAGCTTGTGTTATGGGTACTAGATGACTGATATACTTAATACAATATTATATTACATACATAGATATTTTATATTATACATAGAAAATACCCAGAACACCCGGAATAAATATTTGCAGATTGTACAAACATTTATCCCAAGGCGGGAATCGAACCCGCAACCTCTGCGTCGCAGGCGGACATTCGCCCGCCGCGCCACATCGGTCGTCAAAGCGTTGTGTGAACGTCTGCTAATATTTACTGATGATTATTATAGTTCAGTTTTGCAAGGAATATGGCATGTGTCATATTCATAACTCATAGGTATAGAAGACATCTTCTATGACTTTATTTAGACAACTTTATGTAACGACCAGAGGAAGCGCACACGACTTGCGTGAAGCTATTTTCATATAAACTTTAGGGGTTTAGGGGTTGAATTTCAGAAATTCCTTTCTTAGTACACTACTGCGACCATGGTTACCTATACCTATACTTCTAAACTTACAGTTACTGAAATAATAGGCACGTAAGCTTCAGTTTACTGGAAACAGAGCCGTACAACATATGGTCCGTATATCTGTGGACATTTTATAAATGAAATGATGGCAAATAAAACCTGCGAGGCAACTCTTTGTTATAGGTGATGTTAACCATTTAAGATCAGGTGGGTCATCTGCTTTATGCAACAGTAAGACGCATAAAAAAACCTAGTACCTATATTAATTAAAAAAACTGGTTTTATAGAAGATATCACTCTTAGCAATAAGACCACCTTTCGTATTTATATCTTTACTGTTTCTGTATGTGTTTTCCTTTGTTTACTGCAGTGTTTATCTATCTGAGCAAAGACGTTATAACAGACAACACGAATGAAAGCTAAGGTTAGTAATATCAGTCTTCATTTTAATCTGTAGGTTGAGCTTTCCGAGTTATTTATAAGCAAGTTACAGACGCCCATGTATGTTGCAATTAGATAGGCTTTAGGTACGCATTAATTAGCATGCAGTACCTACTAGGATCTGATAAATAGGGAGGGCCAATCGATTTATGGCCCAGTAAATCTCTAGATATGTGGTAGCATGCCGAGCCCATTACTACGATTCTACAATCACGAGGTTTGAAATTAGCCACGGCGGTGATGGGAATTCGAAATGCATTTTCATATTTCACAGTTAGTAAGTTGAAACTTCGATCGATTTTCATAATAAACCTACGGACGGAATGAGTTTGCAATCCGAATTGAAACAAAGTCAAATTTGCATGGAAAACACAGCAACAGAAAAATTATAATTAGTTATTCTTTTTCAGAAAATTATTTGCAACTTAGCCAGCAGTTAAGAGTTGAAACTGTTAAACTATAAATGTTTTATTAGAAATAGTTATTTCTCGTAAATGATCAGTAGTACTATAAATACCATCACCGTCAAATACCTATATGTACTTGTAATATGATGTACTAGATAAGTGATAGTAATAAATATATTTTGTAAATATATACTTAGAATACAATATAACACCCAAACTTTGAGCTTTTTCTCTATAAGCCTTTTCTATTGCAAAGATATCTTATACGAAGTTTTTTTACCCTCAGGTCACATTGGCTCTTTCATTCACAACAACAACCAAGCCACATTAACAAACAAACAAACAACAAACAAGCCGATTTTGTCTAAAATGACCAAAATGTTAAAAAGAAAAAAAATGCTAATATACCTGGAAACCTGTGCATGGGTACGGCAATGCAGGACATATGCTTGGCTCGGCAGGAGCAGAGCGGGCTGCGCGCGCATGCTTCTAATTTTTCCGGCGCCAACGTGCCCACCAGCAGGCATGCGACCAGCGCCGCCCACTGCCACGTCCGAGTCGACCATCCATCGCCAAGCACCATCACTGTAGCAAATATACTTTATTAAAGTTTCTATAGTTCAAGCTATGCTTAGTTTGGGGTTAGACGATGTTGTGTCCACAAATATTTTTTTATAGGTACTGTTATTAAACAAAAGAAAAAAAAAGAAAATCAAACCGGTTTTTGTTTAGTAGAATGACAGGAATCACACAATCGCAAAGTTCCTGATTATCTTTTGAAGCGGCAAGAACGAACAAAAGAAACTAAATTTTTCTAAGCGAAATATATTAACAAAAAAACATTAAAAAGTGATTTATAGAGTTTTGTTAAAGCCGCTTGTTACAGCAGGAAATTGATTATTTATTATGTGTTAGTGTTAGGTACCTAATTATTTACTCGTTTTACTGAGGCTTCAGATACTTACCAGACTTCAGACATTTATCATTGACTTGACTATATTGACGGAGCACTATCGCCTATTAACTTCCTTCCAGAGGGCATTTTGCTAAATACATTTCCTACTATATATAAATCTTTATTTCCTGTGCTGCTGGTAACATACAGAAACATACAACATAATTACCGAGTAGGTACTCTTTTCTTTGTGTCTTTGTTTGACACTGGTTTGTGTGTGCCTAAAGTAAATAAATAAAATAAGCCGCCGTATATTGGATGGTGGAAACACAAAAAAGTAAACAGGCCTTTGTACCTATTGTATATATATATAATTTATACAGCGTCAGGGTGTTGCGTGCTTTTGTAGATAATTTTAAACAAAAACAAAATTTCACCTTTAAAGGTCTTAGAATTGTCCATAATATACTTTTTAACATAACTAAGAGATAGTATAAAACTATTCTATCTTGTCGAAGCAACGAGTGTTCCGAGGGCTGGCGAGTCAGTTACTCAGCGCATCAGCATTGCTATTCAGTGTGTCAATGCACCCAGTCAGCTCTTGAAAAGAGTAAACGAAGTTTCACACTGTCATTTTGAGTTACACTGCGCGGCATACCAGGTAATAACAACTCGACTGAGGAATAGGTTTCCGACGCCTCGCAGTGTAATTCAAAACGGGAATACGATACTTCGTTTATCATTTTCAAGAGTAGACCTGCTGAAAGAAGCAAAATAGATGTCTGAATCGTAGAAAGTTCCTGGTAGATAGATAGGTAGATAGAAACACTTATCACAAAACATTAAACAGTGAACAAACAGAACATAACTTACACAATTAACATAATATGACATACACAACAGTTTTTTAAATAAAGGTGATTTGGTAGCAAAAAGTACCTCAGATCAGCTTAATGCAACAGCGTGTTACCACACTGCAGCGCTGGTAGAAATACATAGTCTCTGGACCTTATAAGAAAACTTTTTTTCTTAATAAATAAATATTGGTGGTCATTTTCAAAAGCACTATTTAGCTCCAAACTAAGCAAAGTTTGTATTATGGGGACCAGGTAGCTGATAGAATACATCAACCTTCAGAGAAAAAAGCAGAGTTACTACTAATTGAGCTGTGAGACCAGTTATACACACAATTTTCTGAAATATGTATATTTACCGTAGTTCTGACATACATTCAACTATTCATCCATTTCATTTAAAACCATGAAACTACAAGTGATTTTGGTTGTTAATCACGTTCAAAACCATGGTTATTCCAAAACGTAATCTATTGAGTTTACTACATACAAAATAGAATCCAATTATGTATTCATATCACTATTCTCATTTTCTCTGAAATCGTTTTGTCGATGGTAGTATTGATCGCGGATTTCCAGTTTAGGCAGAATACATTGGGGCTATTTATTTATAGTTACAAAATGAAATAGCGATTAAGTTGGCTTTGGTCTCAGAATAGCGTAACTGTGCCTCGTTTTAAAAGTAGGTAGTTCGTAGCGCTATATTTGTCTTTGTGTTAAAACGACTGTCAACATGTAAAACAAACAAACCTCTACTCTTTCTGCACAATTGTTTTTGATACATACAACAGCATGATAAATTGTCGACTTTGTCATATTTTCTTGCAAAATATCTTGCAAAAAATAAAATACTACACTACGCAGTTACTGTGTACGTAAGTACATTTCACTACGTGATAGGATCACAAATGAGGAGATCCATAGGCGGACCACGGTCATCGATAAAAAACAGAAGTAGGACGTCGAAATGGAAATTGACAGGTCATATAACTCGTAGAACTGACATCCACTGGGGAATAAAGGGGAAAGGGCTACACGAACCGAAAAACGAGGCATAGAGCTCCCCATCCGATGAACTAACGATCTTGTATAGGCCGTAGAAGTCAGTGGATGGATATGCATGGGGCAGGAAGGGTAAATAATAGCTGCTCGTGCAGGAAAGTACTACCACCACGCCTATTTCTGCTGCCAAGCAGCTTGCTGTGTGCCGGTTTGTAAGGTGTGGCAGTCAATGAAATCACATGTATGAATATGAAGCTGGATGTCCTGACGCAGAGCAGTGCATAGAGCAAGTTTCTCACGAACGCAAATTGCAAGACAATGCTCTTCTTGTACTATCAACAAGTTATATAAAAAATATGACTAGTGTCTCCGAATGGTAGATATTCTGAGACTGATGATGATTACAATGGCTTAATTTAGGTCAAATGCTCCTCAAGATATTTCGTTGTACCCTATAACGATGAAGGGAAAAACACATCCGAGATAACAAGGTTTACTCCAGTGACCCGAACTCATTGCTCCCTAGTGTAGTTTGCGAAAATTAATCATAACGTCAGGAGTGAAATTACATTGTAATTACAGCTATTAGCAATGTAACACATATATTTTGTTCAAGTTACCGGAAAACAATTTTAAATATGAGTTTGTTATTCAAATTAGTCACCTGTCCCTATTTATAAGTGACTTATGATAATGATAATGACTGTTGTTTTTTATGTGTACACATAAATTATATATAGAGATATAATATAACGAGAAACAGTATAAAAATACTGTCGTAGGTGTCGACTATTCATACGAACTTACTCAAAATGCCGATACAATACACATTTTTGTTAATCTAGTATCCAGTAGTATCAAATAATTATTGTGAAACATGTACTATTTTGTAACAGTTTCTATGGAAATCATTTCAGAAAGAACAATTGACGAATCGTGATTTTTTTATTTACCTACTATATTATCAAAACGAACGTATACAAAACTTCAAACGAAATTAAGTTATAGTAACCATCTTTATATTATTATGTTTGGGTTTAGTTCGTTATCTCAAATATTCTAAAATTCATCTATGCTGTAATAAGCTTTATCTTTGCCAATCATGTTGTTGACAAAACAAGCTTTTGCAAAAACCAAAATAAATCCAATTCTGTTGTTTGATCAACCTAGTGCTTACTATTTACTGCTACCAATTGAACTAAATTGTACAAGTGTTTTATAAAACCTCTTTTAACTTCGAAAAAAGTCATAACTTTGTGGCATCGATTTTGAGAGTGCTTCCTCGTTGAACCCATAAATTTTCTACGTGAATAAACGGCGTTGATGATGTAAAACCAAAAAGGTAACTTCCGTGTTATTTTCTCTTGACTTTTATAACGTTACGTTCTGTTGCCTTAGGACACGACCATACAAGTATATACATACCTATTTGAAGACCTTTTAATGGTTCCCTTCTCAGTTTATTGGTTTTAAAAAGAATAAAATCAATCTAAATAAATATTTATAAATTTTCCTCGTGTTTGGTCATAGCTCATTTATTGAATTTCCTGCGCGATCAAACTAATTTCAACAACTCCAGCCGAACAATGATTTAATTTAAAAGTTCCACTAAAAGTATTTGAGTGTTCATTCAAAATAAAAGAGTAGGTAATTTGATTTTCACACATGAACTCTCAAAGGGAAAATGTTCGACCAAAAATGTCACAGCGTATAAACATAACGTTAGATCACTTTAGCTAAGTGAGTTGGTTATGAAAGTCCTAGCTGTACATGAAAAGGTTATAATCAAGATGTAGGGACATGATTGTAGCTTTTCGGGAGCGTCACGTTGTGGGGCTTATCTTGGCTTTACCCGAGCACTCGCTTCTATTTTCACTAAGTTGTACTATACTACTCTTATATATATCTTAAGAGAGATAATTACTATTATGGATGTTGAGGCTTATGCAGGGTTTTCTGGTGGTGTGCTCCAGCGGCTTATATTGGTTCTGGGTACGTTGTAAGTTATTTATGCTACGCGGTGGTGCTTTATGGTAGTCGAGGAAATAAAGATTGGAGTTGCGCCAGGACGCCAGAGGTCGAGAGAATGCATACATTTTAGTAGGATTTCAAATGAGATTGCAGATAAAGGGCTATTGCGGTGGATGCTGTTATAAATTATAGCCATACCCACGTCTATATTTTATTTCAATTAATGTTCAAACATAACTGACCATTAGTAAACTGCTGTTTTTGTACTGCAAAATACAAATACAAAAATATTTATTTGGAACTAAGCACAGTCAATGGCACTTTGTTAGCATTGGTGTATTGCCATTCAGTGTGGCAATGAAGCAAGCTACTTAAGAACGCTGATTGATTTGATTGACTAATTTTGATCAGTGAAGCTCTTGCAGGGATCTGCAGATAGCTCAAAATTTTATTATGTATTTGGTACATACCTATTATCATTACTAGCATTAGTTGTAATTTTCTTTATAAAACGTGATTTAAAAATATATGATGTACCTAACGGAATTAATAAATGAATGTATTACATAAGAGAGAAAATAAATGCCATAAACACTGCTCAGCCTGTTTTTAAAGTTGTCATAGAGATATTACCTAATAAGTGAACTCTAGTTTGAAAATGCAAACTAGAGTTCACTTATCAAGTAGTCAAAGGCTGACGAATATGATACTCTAGCTGCATCGTTTCCTAGTATACTGCATTTAGCAGCTAAACTATTTGAGGTTTCTTAGTTCTGCCGAAATATACCGTAAACTTTGTCTTGTTACTCCTATTTCACATTCACTCACCTTTCCGTCCAACAAACAAGATTTGTGATTTGCAGAACCTACACTAAGATTAGAAACCTTGTGTCGCAGATTCTGCGAAGCCTTCGAGTTGTTACAACAGCGTAGTCGAGCAGTCTCTAGAGTAAGGTAACTGTTATTTATGATTATATAATAAAATTTTAATAATATAGAATACTTAAGCGTAACGCCAATAATTATTAAAAAAACTAACCACTACTGTAATAAACCTACTACTAGAATTATGAGTTTGCATGCAATTGTGAAAATATGGGCGAAGATGAGGGCGAAAGTTGTGTGTGTATTTTGTGTGAATGTCTGTGCGGAGGGGTGCGGATGTGTGCGTGTATGGGGGGGGGGGTGTGGGGGTGTATGTGGGGGTGGGGGTGTGTGTGTAGGGGTTAGAAAATATAATTATAAGATTTTACTTATGGTAAGCTTAACATTTTATTTTACGTGAGCATACGTTGCAAATACAATGAAATAAGTTTATTTCACCATAGAAAAACGACAACTAATTACATCCCAATCCACACCTATGAGTAGGGTACCTAACAACAACTTAAACTCAAAAACTTTATATTTAAAAAAAATATCTCAAATTTTTGTAGTTAGGTACTTAATTTGTTCGTAACTTTCCTAGGTATCTTTGTCTTTAAACTTGGCTACACAAAATAGTTGGCTATAAGTAAGTACCTAAAGTTATACATACTGTGTACAGTCAGCTGCACTAGAATGTATACAACTCCTACCTTGCGAACGGTTTCACAGCGTTACAATTAATATTTACAGGGACAAAACTAAAAAAAATAATGAACTTATCAGCTTATTTCACAATTTTTGGGTTTTTATTGTTTTAGAGTTTACTATAAGGTTTTGATACCGTTTTGAAAGTTACTAATTGTATACATTCCAGTGCAGCTGACTGTACATGACTGAACACCAACTCTCAACTAGGTTTCCTTGTGTTTGGATAAAGATTTTCGAATGGTGATATCGAAACGAAAGTAAGGCAATAGATTGTGATACGCTTATTAGCAACTTTTGATTTAGTACCACTGAAAATAAAAGAGTTAATTTGAAATAAAATAACACTGTAATTTTCGATAATCTAAGTTAGGTTTATGAATGAAATTGTTGAGTCAGCCTTATAAGTCAAACCAGTATCAGGCCTCCAGCTCTCCTGTAAATATGATGTTTTGCGTTGGACCCATTTCAAAACCGTCATAATCTCATCATCCCTAAAGATCAAGCCATTTTGTTTTGATGTTAGGTAAAGTGACAGTGCGTACACCTTCCGTAGACAAATAGTAATAATAATGAAGGAGATGGCGCGACGAGTCATAAATGTTAGATGTTTCGCGGTTTTGATGCTTGGATGTCTACATAAATGATTGGATGTTTAGATGTAAAAATATTTGTGGTATAATCACGGTCTAAAAGTTTACAAATGAGCAATTTTTATAAAAAAAATACGATTACCGAGTGAAAAAAACTGATAAACCCCTGGAGAAAACAAACAAAATGTTAGCAAAATTATCTCATCAGCGCAGATGAAGCCGCAGGCGGCTACTAGTAATAGATAAACTAAACGTGTTCAGCCTTGACCGAAAATAAGTGCTAACGCATAACCCACAGCTTATGTAGGTCGGAGAATTCGATGATACTAACAGCTCGTACAAACATCAGTTAAAATTGCCGATACCTTAGAACTTACAGTAATAGGTACACATCTGTTGTCTATAATTATTATTCACAATCGCATTTCTGCATGGCAAAGTACCTAAAGATATTAAAAGTTGCGGAACGGGTTTTATCGAGTTAAATATCTGGGACAACAAGGAACACGAGTAACTTTCTCACCAGCAGGAAATCCGACGCTAGCAAAAAACAACTTTAACTCGCAGAGTTCGAGATATGAATGTTTTCCTCGTGTTGGGTTTTGAAATGTTTTGGCTTACATGGAAAATAGACTTGTGCAAAATCTCAAAAGTAAGTTTGTAGAGGCTTAGCCCACAAAGGCCTTTGTTAAGGCTATAGCTAAGACCGACATCTTAACGTGCCCTTCGAAGCATAGATGCGCTCAAATGAAAATGCCTCTAGAGGTCAACCCACACAAATTATGACCTCGCCCTACCCTTACTTAATTTTGAAATCATTTTCAAGTTTTACGCAAATAAATATTAGTAAAATATCTGAAGTATACCATGATTATATATTTTAGAAAACGTAAACATTTCTATCTGAAAGTTTAGCAATCGTACCATCATTAAAACTTAGACGCGATCTAATTTGTTATCCTGCTTTAATTCATTACTCGATTACAAAATTATTCATTATCGAGTTTGATGTAAGAATATTAATGGCTTCTTGGTCGTTACCGCAATACAGACAAAATGACTGATGACAAAGATTTACTTTCATTGTGAATAATTCCAAAGATTTTCCAAATACACTTAAGATGGCGGGTAATCCGATTACCGCACTTGGAAATTTTCCCAGATTACCATTAACGTGGAAATCTCCGCAAAACTTTTGCTACCTACTTATTGTCAATTCAGATTCTTTAAAATAATTTCAAACTTTTTTACTCTTGGATACCTTCGGCTCTCTTTCATCTTTTAAATCACTTTTGAAAAACTTACTTTTCACAACTTTGAAAAAAAAGTTAAAAGTCAAATAACTCTCCGTACCTTTAATTTTACTTACTTATATGCTTCATTCATTTTTTTACTCTAATTGCTGTAGGAGGCGAATAATAATTTGATTTAAGTAAATAATTGTGTGCACCTTCAAGACACCGCGACACTACGTCACGCAGAGCGCAGACAATTCGTGTAAATTAATTAGTTCTGTGTAGTTTCCAAGGGACTTTGATTAAGTTTAAATACCATTTAGTGAAGTCTCGAAGCCGGAAATAAAGAAATAATTTATAACATTGTTTTATGTATATTTAATTTATGAAAAAACGTTTTTTGTTCAATGGAGGCTGATAGGATACCAGATTGAGAGTACCAGATTATTTATCACATTAAGTTTTCTAGAAGCGATTATGGTATTTTTTTTGTTTTGACTGTGTTTTATTTTTATTTTATGGCACGTTGGTATTCAACTACAATGTGTTATAATCATTTTAAATATATATATATAAAATAAAATAAAATATCATTTCAAATAATACAGATAATTTGAAATGATATTTCAAATAATAAATACAGATGCAGTATAGTCAGGCTTACATGCTAAGCTTTCTAGAAAATTCTGTTTTGGAACTGGACAAAATGGAAATGCAATCGACTAAATAATTAAATAACCAGGAACACTGCTCTGAATACTAATAACTATCTAAAACCAAATCCATTTTGTACATGAGTATTGTTTGATTGAAATGCTAGGCGGATAACAGTTTATTGTTATATACCGCTTGCAGGTTGAAGAGTCAAATGGCTCACCTGAAGTTAAGTGGTAACATCACTTATAACAAAGTTTTGCCTCATGAGTCATACATGTTAGAAACGTACCCTACATACCCTACGTCCATTAACCTGAGACATACAGTATACTGCAAATTAAATAAATAAATATTTGTTGATATTTTTACACAACATCAGTTCAGTTTCAGTTTTAAAATTTCTTTATTAACATAATAAAATATAATATTACAGAAGACTAGTGTAGGTTTAATCCTAGTGCTCGTAAACATGACTTGTAAGCTGTAGTGGTGGATTACTTTTGTCAAATGTTCACACACACAACATCATCTAGCCCCAAACCAACCACGGCTTGTACTATGGGAACCAGATGACTGATCGAATATTTATATAAGTTTTGTTTATATACATACTTAGAATAAAAATACCAGCTAGACCAAGAACAAACATCTACGTTCATCACACAAATGTTTGTCCTCAGCGGGGATCGAACCCACAACCTACAGCACAGAATACTACTAACTGAGCTGAGAGGCCTTTGGCAATTATAACAGTAGAAAAACATACCTACAGCTGAGTATTCAGATATAAGTACTAAAACTACATAAGCGACCCCTTGAGTATTAGAAAATTACCTTACGAGGAAAACTTGTCAGCAAAACGTGAAAGTTTTACTTCAGTCAGAATACTTGTGAAATTCATCACACACACGTCACATGCTCACTTTAAGAACCCCTTATGGGTAAGCACTATATGGCTAAGTAGATACCTACCTATAAATAGATAGATAAACTCTTTATTGTACACAAAAAAGTATTTATAGTTATCTCTATTGTGTCCTTACACAATAACTATAAATACTGAGTACAACGGGCGGCCTTATCGCTAAAAGCGATCTCTTCCAGACAACCTTTGGATAGAAAGGATAAACAAAAATAGATAAACGGCGGTGCACAAAAAGATAAAGATGCTAACAATGTAGTCAAACGAAAATTATAATAACACCTAAAACATGCAAATCTCTTTTAAATAAATAGCCTAAAACACTGGTCGTAGAGACTTAAAATTATTTTAGGGTATATTCGTCTTCGTGCGTAGAGGTGTACTTAAAAGGCATTCTCGAAATTCAACCCCTAAACGGGCACAGCTGGGGTTGAAGTTTGTATAAAAATGATTAATTAATTATGCTAGTTAGCTAGCAAATTTAATAAACAGCTAGCTGTTAATAAATAGAAAATTGAATTGAAAAAAGTATAATAATAATTTGGTAAGTAATTCGTGATGGTATTTTTACTGATAAAAAGCCACGTTTTGTTACGTTAACAGCCTTAAATAAGTCTACTGCTGGACATAAGCCTTTCCCATATTTGGGGGGATTACCGTAATACCTCTTTTAGTTGTCTCTTACGACATCCATGGCAGATGATGGAGAGGTCCTATTGTAAGCCATGACCAACACGGCAGATGCAACGTGATTTAGTAGCTTAGTAGTTAGCTTAGCGTAGTAGCTTAGTGGTAATAATAAATAATTGGAAATCTAATATCAAGAGGAGGGCACTACTGGCTGCGACAGAGTTTTATACTTCTGCAGTCAGTATCGTTACATATGGTCACTTTCACGCTGTACCTTAATTGTTCTCAAGCGGTGAAGAAATGAGAAGATCAGTTAGTATTCCAGCAGCGGCGATGGGCTTGCAACGTCTCACGTTATAATGCGACCTGCGAGGCAATGCTCTGTTATAGGCGATGGCAACCACTTAACATCTGGTGGGCCATCTGCTTTTTCCAACAGCAAGTTGTATAAATTAAAAAATATATATATTTGGACGTACTTCTAACTATCCCCATTAGATAACCTCAAATAATCTTGAATCCACTGGTGCCTGAGGATTACAGGCTATTTTATATTTTCAGACAATAAAACTATAGGACGCTGTTATATACAATTAATGTTATTACCATTACGTTATACCTGTTATATACATGCACAGTTTTTTTATATTGCGAAGTAATACTCCTGTATGGTTGTGTTGGTCTGTTAGAGATGGGGCTTCCACTGTTATGTAGGGATATTCCCGAGTATCCCATGTAAATTTTATTTGTTATGTAATCTTGTAAAAATGAGACGAAAAATCTTTAAATAGCTCTCTCTGGAAACGAATGCAGAGGTTTTCAGTAGGCGACTTCTTCAGACTAATGATAGCGTGGGTAACATCTCATTATCTCTTAAAATCTGCAGTTGTAAATTATATTCTTTGAACAAAATGCAAAAAAGAACTTCAAGACTTTAATCCCTAGGCACGGTAGATATTCCTTCAAGTCTCTTCGTACCCAGTAGTAATAATTCTACATTCTTTTCTTAGTGGGTATTCAGAGGTAAGTAGTATAGTATTGGGCATTTAACTCCAAATTCTACAATAAAAATTACAAACCACGTCTCGGGCTCCCTAGCCCTCGACTCAATTCGGTTTGAAATTTTTATTGTAGAATTTGGAGTTAACTGCCACAATACTACAAGCAATCCTGTAAACTAAGGTTGTGCTCCATTAATATCACCAGGTACATGCAAATTTTACATCAAGTAATTCATATCAGCGCTACGCAAACGAAATCTAGGCTATTTCTTTACAACGCTAACGTACAGAGTGATTAACGCAATGCTATAAACACAAAGCGATCCTTCAACAGGTGAATGAACAAAAAATGAGACGTACCTACTTTACCTTGATTTTAGCTATTAAAACCAAAACTCATGGGGTGAAGTATTTAAACTCTACCTACCTAGTAATGTTTTACAACAACGTGCTTTGTTGAATACTGCTCTAAAATATACTTTGTTTCTTTATGGTTACCTACTTGAAAAGTTTACCTACCTTTACCAATTCATTGAGTCGAGCGGATTCTTTGGAAAGTAAAAGAATTGAAATATTAATTTTAATTTTATTACTTTTGAATATATTACAACCTTTGGTATACCAAAGGTAAAAAGGTACCTTAATTACTATTCTTATAAAACTTTGGGTCTTCTTCAAATACATTGTCTGCGTGGCGAACGAAGCGTTGAAGCGATCTCCATTGATCGCTGTCGTCTCGTGTTTGAAGTTTTATGCGCAGAAGCGCCTTTCTCCAAGCGTCAAGAGAGTCGGCCTCCGCGATGTCGGTGGTTCGGTAGACCTTTAGGTCTATCGTGTATTCACCTTCCATTTCTGCCGTGCGCCTTTCGTTGCCGTTAGCTACACGGTTCACAAAGAAAGATGTGACCACCTTTGCTTCGCTGCCGCTACCTCCTCGACTCAAGCCAAATATGTCCTTCGTTGATGTTGATGGTGTGGGCTGCGATTTCCTTTTCCTGTAACAAAAAATAAAAATTAATAAAATAAAAATGTTTATTTTCCTGAAAACCTCATCTTTCATTATTAATTGAGTGTAACGGAGCCCCACTATCGAATAAGTCGATGCTTCATACCGATGAGGTCCTAACTAACATCGCAACGCAAATGAAATTTTAACTTTTTCTTCAACAGCACAACGCAACGCAACGCAACGCTATAAACGTAAAGCGATCCACCAACAGAACCATGATTGAACTCTGAAACAAAACACTGATTAGTGATAAACTTACTTTGATGTTGTTTTAGTGGGCGATGGTTTTCTTTCTATGGATGTGTTTCTCGAGTTCCTCTTGCCTTTTTTGATTTGAAGCATATCAAAATCCGTTTCGCTGTCAGACCTGAAAGAAAAATGTATGTTAAAAACATAATACTTTGATAAGCAGTGAGTGAAGTGTTAATGCTTTCGCAAAACATTAAGTTTAACTTACATGTTTTATTTGCGAAGTAAAGTTTCTTGATAATGCTCAGAAGTTGATGCAAGGCTTGTAGTTGTAACGAAGGTCTTGACTCGCTGTGAAGTTGAGCTCGAACCGGTAGCTGAGCAGAGTGCTGGCGTTGTTGGCAGCGTAGTTTGATTCCGAGCAGCCACCGGATGGATGCTTGTTCTTCTCCACGTCTAGGCTTGTGATTCTCAATTGGGTTGAGCAGAGTGCTGGCAGCTACTGGATTGTTGCTTGTTCCTCCCAATCGGGTAGAGCAGAGTGCTGGCTTGTTGCAAGGCAGCTACTGGATTGTTGCTTGGTCCTCTTGATCGGCCTGAGCTGAGTGCTAGCGTCGTCGGCAGCGTGGCTTGATGCAGAGAACTAGTGGCTTGATACTCGTTCTTCCCAATACGACGTTGTAGCCTCTTTACTTGACTTGTGCTTCTGTGATTTGTATCATAAAATAATTGTGTTTTATACGTGAACATAAAACGAATCATCAAAACACATTATTTTATAAGTTGAACCTAATTTACATTATTGTATAAACCTATATCTAATATCAATATTACTTACGCTCCTTTAGAACAACGAAAACTAGCTATGTAATCGAAAAAATAAAAATTCATTAAAATAAATAAAGCCGATAACATACTGACAGTCTTGCTAAGATATATTATGCTTGAATGCTTATATAAAGTGCAAGCGAGGATATTGCTGGAACACGCACCTTATATTTATTTCGCAACTTTTTCTAACGAATCAGCAATAAAACATTTTAACAAATTCGACAATAACCTAAATTAACAAAAACCTGAATCATGAATTTCAAACTTAATAATTAATGTATCTTATTACCTACGCATCGCTCATAATTGCTAGCATTCGTGTTGAGACAACGGCTCTATTTCACTATCGGAATTAATTAAATGCTATTAATACAAAAAGTTTAAACTTTTTACTAAGAGTTTTCGCATTTTTTCTTTCATACGGAAAAGTTATTGTGATTATTTTATCATCGGAAAAGTGGTAAGTAAATTTAAACTGTTAATTTAGCTATATCAGGATTATCATATTTTTGAGTTTATTAAAAATTTGATCTAAATAACATCCTTTGCATGATAATAAGTTCAGTGTTTAAAACCTCGTTTTATTTTTACAGTTGATTCAAGGAGCACGGACTCTGAAGTTAAACCCACTTGCTTCTGATTGAAAACTTCATTGTTGGAATCATCTTTGAGCAAACTAAGGAAGGGTAAGTTTCTTAGTAGATAAAAATTATGTTATTACTAAAATTACCTGCACAAATACAATATAAAAATATGTACTTACCTATTTCTTTTTTGTTACAGCTGAGGTGGTTTAATCTAGAGACTTCTGATTCCAAACTTCATAGAAGAAATCATCATTTAGCAAAGTAATTATTTGGTAAGTTTTATGATAAATAATCTAAGTTTACGACCGATGTGGCGTGGCGGGTGAATGTCCGCCTGTGGGGGGTTCGATTCCTGCTTTGGGATAAATGTTTGTGCGAACTGCAAATATTTATTCTGGTGTTCTGGGTATTTTCTATATATTATATAAAAAATATGTATGTAATGTATTAATTATATCAGTTATCTAGTACCCATAACATAAGTTCTGCTTAGCTTGGGCTAGATGATGTTGTGTGGATTGTTCATCATTATTATTATTATTATTTTAAAGTAAGTAATTAATCTAATTAACAATTTTCCATTTCTTGTTACAGCTGTTGAATATTCTTAACAAAGCTGTGAGGTGTGTTGGTGTTACATCATAGTAAGTCATTAATTTATAAGATTTTTAAGTTTATATCTCTAAAAAATTCATGTGATCTTTAGATACCGACTAGTGGAGCGTTATTAGTTAAATTATTTTTATTAGTATTTGTAATTATATTTGACAACAGGCACAAGAATCAGGTTATAAAAATGCCTTTTTGCTCTATTTGCAATACTCAAGTAGACAAGAGGAGGTGGGTGGGTCATATTAGAAGCATTTTACACAAGAATAGAAGTACTTCTACTATGTATGATAATATAGAAATAATAAAATCAGCTTTTAAAAATCGAATAGCGAGCTATAGAATACTTGCTACAAACGAAGAAGTCCAAAGTTCACCATTATTTTTCTTAAACAATGTTCGCGATTCAGTAAAATCTTTAATAGATCGTTCTTTATTTAAATTTACTGCTATTAAAGTAAATTTTGAATTATTTTCATCGTTTTTTATGTTTAAAAATGAAGGAGAAGAAATTAAATCCTTTTCCACCAAAAATTTTATAGCGCATTTTAACTTCGATTTTCCTAGCGTTTACGAACAAGTTACTAGTATTTTAATAAATAAAATTGAAGAGTTTCAAGAGAGAGATAGCGGATGGACCTTTTTAAATAATTCATACCTAGAAATAAACATTAACAAATATCAACCTCTTAGTGGTTCTAGTTACATAGAGTTACCTTTTCATATAAAGAAAAAGAGGGCCTGTCTAAACATTCAGAACACTGATAATTATTGCTTTTTTTGGTGTATAACAGCTGCTTTATACCCTACTTCTAAACACCCTGAACGAATTTCATCATATCCTCATTTCCGTCATGTGTTAGATATATCTGAAGTTTCATTTCCAATGAATTTTTCAGATATTTCTACTTTTGAAAAAAAAAATCCTGAGTTAAGTATAAACGTTTATGGAACAAACGGTAAAATACTAATCGGGCCTCTTTATAAATCAGAGTGTCAAGATAGCAATGCGAAGCGTATTAACTTGTTGTTTATTGAAAATTATAAAAAAACGCATTACTGTTTAATAAAAGATTTAGCGCGCCTTGTGAGAAGCCAAATTACTAAACACCACGGTAAATTATATTTCTGTGATACGTGTTTACTATTTTTCCCGAATTTACATAAGTTGGATACCCATTCATGTGGGGGTGTGGTCACTGTTTTACCGGAAAAAGGATCTGTAATTCAGTTCGTTAATTTTAACAGGAAACAAGATATACCATTTGTTATATATGCGGATTTTGAAACATTATTAGAACCTATTCAAAACAATCAAACAGAATGTGCTAGCGTAAGCTCGATCAAGTTACTAACTCGGCACGTGCCGGCTGCCTATTGTTATAAAATTGTTTCTTCAAAAGATATAAGTTATGACAAACTAAGAATATATCGAGGAAAAGATTGTGTTTCTCATTTTATTGACATGCTTCTTAAGGATGTAAAAAAAATATATTATTTATTAAAACAAATTAAACCTATGGTTTTTACAGAGGCTGATGCTAATGAGTTTATTAACGCTACTCGATGTCATATATGTACTAATTTACTATGGAATAATAAAGTAAGAGATCATTGTCACTTAACAGGGCAGTATAGGGGTGCTGCACATAGGTATTGTAATTTATTATACAAAGTACCAAACTTTATTCCAATATTTTTTCATAATTTGTCAGGTTATGATTGTCATTTATTTATTAAAGAATTAGGAGAACGTGTAGGAAAAATTGATGTGATCCCAAAAACCAAGGAAAAATATACTTCATTTACAAAATTTGTGCTTGTAAATGATGAGGACTTTATCCAATTACGATTCCTTGATTCTTATAATTTTATGGCAGGAAGTTTAGATCAGCTCGCACGAACTTAAGATACTAACGATTTTAAATTAATAAAAAAATATTTCCCTAATGAGGATCAGTTTAATTTATTAACACGTAAAGGAGTTTACCCCTATAATTATATGTTGGATTGGAGTCGATATCAAGAAACAAGACTCCCTTCTAAGGAGTGTTTTTACAATAACTTGACTGATGAAAGTATATCTGAATCTGATTATCAACATGCGAAATCTGTTTGGCAAAAATTCAACATAGATAATTTAGGCGAGTACACTGATTTATATTTAAAAACTGATGTACTTTTACTAGCAGATATATTTGAAAAGTTTCGAGTAACATGCAAAAGACATTACAAACTTGACCCTGCTTTCTATATAACCGCACCTAGTTTATCATTTGATGCAATGCTATTGATAACTGATATTCAACTTGAGCTCGTAAGTGATTTAGAAATAGTGAAAATGATACAGTTAGGTATTCGGGGAGGGCTATGCATGTGTTCGCATCGACATGCTAAAGCTAATCATAAGTACATGGATTCGTACGATGTTTCGCAACCTGAACAGTATGTAATTTATTTAGATTGCAATAACCTTTATGGTTTTAGTATGTCTCAATATTTACCTTTCTCAGAATTCCGGTTTTTAAGTTCAAACGAAATAAATGAATTAGACTTGATAAATAAACCAGACACATCTACGTGGGGGTATATTTTAGAAGTTGATTTGTTATACCCTGAAAATCTACACTTTGATCATAATGACCTCCCATTTTGTCCAGAAAAATGTGTACCTCCTGGTGGAAAAACGAGCAAGCTTATACCTAATTTATATAACAAGTATAACTATGTTATTCACTATGTCTATTTGAAAAAATGCTTAGAACATGGTTTAATTTTACGTAAAATTCATAGAGTAATAACATTTAAACAAAAACCTTACTTAAAAAAATATATTGACCTGAATACTGAATTACGAAAGAAGGCAAATAATAACTTTGAACAAGACTTTTTCAAGCTTTTAAACAACAGTGTATTCGGAAAAACGTTAGAAAATACAGAAAAAAGGGTGAATGTTCGATTAGTTAATCAGTGGTATGATAGTACAAATATAACAAAGAAATCACAATACGCTGAGAGATTGATTGCAGATCCTTATTTCCATAGTGTTTCAGTTTTTACTGAAAATTTGGTTGCTATTCAAATGAAACCGAATAGTTTGACATTAGATAAACCAATTTATATAGGTTTTACTGTTTTAGAACTTTCAAAAGCTCACATGTATAATTTTCATTATAATATTATAAAACCAATTTATAAAAATCGCGTGAAACTTTGTTACACCGATACTGACTCTTTTATTTACCTTTTATCCACTGATGATTTTTATTTAGATATGAAAAACGTTTTTATTAATTATTTTGACACTAGTAACTATGACAGTAATAATGAGTTTGAGATCAGGTTACAAAATAAAAAAATTCCAGGACTTTTTAAAGATGAAATGGGGGGTAAAATTATTTCAGAATTTGTGGGTTTGAGGTCAAAACTGTATTGTATAAAAACACAAGAATTTACTATAAAAAAAGCAAAAGGGATACAATCACGAGGAGTTCGAAACTTAAACTTATCTGATTACCAAAATGTTCTTTTTAACAATAAAGTAATAAGAAAAAAAAATATTTTGTTCAAGTCTATAAAACATGAAATATTTACACAAAGCGTAAACAAAGTAGCTCTAACAAATAATGATGATAAGCGTTCTGTATCTACTTGCAATATTGCAACAAGAGCATGGGGCAATGTGTCTATATTTAAAGATTATTAAATATCTTAACTTTTGAAAAGGTAGGGTGCTTGTATCTAGCAAATTGTTTATTGATTAAGTAACTTAGAATAATTTTATGCTATTTTGTATTAGTTTTTTTGTAAATAAAAAGTAACTTATATTATTATTAAAATGTAACTAAGTAGTTAGATAAGTAGTAATGAACATAGATTAAGAAATATAATGGTGAACCTTGTACAGTCAGCTGCACTATAATGTATACAATTCGTAATTTTCAAAATGGTATCAAAACCTTATAGTAAACTCTTAAATAGTAAAAACTCAAAAGTTGTGGGATAAGATAATAAGTTCTTTTATTTTTTAAATTTTTGCCTTGTAAATATTAATTGTAACGCTGTAAAACCATTCTGTAAATTACGAACTGTATACATTCTAGTGCAGCTGACTGTACCTCTGCCCAAGTACTTATAAAAGCTGATTTTATTATTTTTATATTTATTCGAACGATTATGTAATAGGCAGGTACATCATGTTATAATATTTTTTAATAAAGATGTTTAAAGTTAATTATAAAGAATACTTATTTCTATATCCTAATCCATAAAGATTTGATTAAATATCAGTATTTAAATACTTTTCAAATACAAGTATTATAGTAATGCACGAAAGGAGCCTTCAAGGCGCACTCTAATTCTTTCCCCACACTGGTTAGAAAGAGCTAGTGACATGATGTTGTTGTTATTGCATACAAATGTATTTATTCCAATCCTTTTAAACATGAAATTTGATTCCGAGAACACAGAATAGGTACTTATGTTTATTATTACCTATGAATTACTAAGTAGTATAGGTTATTCTGTGACTGAGGTTATTCATTGTTATCGGAGCCCGAGCACTTCGTCTTATTCTATGACATTATGTTAATTTCCACTGACACCGACAAATAGGTTGGTTCGGTTATGTTATGTATGTTTTCCTACATTTTTATCTGAGCCCTTCCATGCTCTAGAGAGCACTGTTAGCCCTGTTTGTCTCTAGCAATCGTAAAACAATGATAGAGAAGACTTCCGTCACCAAAGTGACTCATGCAAAATTATTTACTTATTTTCTTTTTATAAGGTAATGGACTCTTCTCCTGACCTATTCTCACAATGTGCTCAAGACCCCCTCGCTGGCTTTGATGAACTTTATCCTGAGATTGCAAACAATCAACGTCGTATCATCGAGAGACAAGCTAAGAAAAAACGTGAATGTGCAAAGAAAAAGATTTTAGCTAGATCGCATATTATTAGTAAGCAGTCTAAAAGAGGGTTGAAACTCATTCAAATAAAAATATTGGATTTAACCAACCAGCACGATGATGATGATGATGTTATTGTAAATACTCAGTATGTTGTAACCGATGCAATGGATGAAATTTTGGACCATACAGAATCTGTCGTAAGAAAAATTTCTAAAAAAATTTGTGATGAATGTAGTTAAATATACCTACTTAACTTTGTATCATAAATAAATTACCTAAGAGTCATTAATGTTTTGTTTTATTTTTATGAGAGGTAGGAAATAAAAAATCTAATACTTCAGTTAAGGTATATGTTTATTCATAATTATTTACTTACAATAAAAATAGCATTATCGCTACACCATCTTTTGACACACATTATATTTGCTAATGCACAATGCTTCTTATGATTAAAACAATTATAAGTATGATTTTTATCATATTTGGTTTTTAACATATAAAAATTAGGACACCCTTTGTTTTCAATATTTACTATACTACATTCGTTACATAAATCCATAACCCATTTAGTTTTTTGTTGTCCTTTTACAATTACAAGCTTTTGAGCTAAAATAGGTTTAATGATACGTTTAAATTCTCTATAGTCGATATGACCTTGATTCCAATAAAATCCTTGATTATGTTCGACCCATTTCACTAGTTTTTTTTCTTCATTAGTTAATTTTGAAAACATGTAAGGTGCTTTTATTAAAAAAACTTGAGTATATTCATGCGTACAATATGCGAATTCTTTTATAATAAACTCATTTTTAGTATTTTGGAATCCTTGTACATCTACCAATAAAATGTCAGAATTCATGATATCTTTCTAACAATACTACTAAGTGGTTTGTATTCTACGATACAATCGTTAAGAATCAGACAATATGCAGAAGTTTGATCTGGTATTTCAGTGTTGGTTTCTATTTCTACCACCACACTAACTACAGCTCCCGATTTCAGATTATCGTTTTGTCTCGAACAATCAATCACAAATAAGGGTGCAATTTCTTCAAAATATTTTAAACTTAACAACGGTTCTGTTCTACGACCATAATAAGACTGTTGAAATCTAGCATATTGTTCATATAATAAAGCATATTTGTTATTAGAAAAATTTACATTCAGGCTCTCGTAAGGAAAATACGTTGAGTTTAGATACACTCGAATATCTCGAAGATCGCAGTGATCAAAACGTGACATATCGCTATCTCCTTTGTTTTTTCTGTTTGTTTGTAAACCAATTATAACATATCTTGGTTTTTCAATTTGTGAAGATGTTTTAATCGACCAAGTATGCTTAGTAGTTTTAGGAAGCATCGGATATTCATAAAGATCCCAGTTTCTAAATGCAAACTGTATAGGACGATCATTTTCCAAGACTTTTAGTAAATTAATTTTTTCTCTGTCTGACACTTTAACGTGTGGCACACGCCATACTATTTTATGTATTTCAATATCTTCCAGTACTTCGTTTGTATTCAATTTCAAAGCATTATGATTAGTATTACTACGTAAAAGTATCAATTCGTGTTTACAATTTACTATAACTTTTTTGTAATCTTCTGCAAAGCCAAGTATATTGCAAAGTGGTATTGAAACAGAAAAATTACCTGCGTGTATATTTTTAGTACCATCAATATCCCAACTCCAAGCTTTAGACATTTTTGATTCACTTTCGTTCATTGAAAGAAATGATTTCATTGTTGTAGTAATTCCAGCATTTTTTACTTTATCAATTTCAATACCATTTAGCTCATAGCGAATGTCTTGAAAAAGAAATAGCCAAGGGTTATTAATAAGTTGAATGCTTGATACTTTTTCTTTTGAATCCCTTTTAGTTACTTTTACTACGCCTTCTAAGTAAAGAGTACTAGCAGATGGTAAAACGTAAAGATCTTGTTGGTTGATTGGTATTCTAATTTCATCATTTCTATTAAAACTGGTAACGTATGGCTTATATGAATGTACTTCTATGCCATCGATACTATTATCGTAGGCTGGTGTATGTGAGATGTCTAGTATATTCATTTTAGTAGACCAATATATTTCAGAAATTTTTTATTTTCTTTTGTTATTTTTTTTTTCTTCATAGGTGTGTCTTTGTGAATTGTTCTTTTAGTTGTGAATGTTTTGGTGTTAGTAGGCTCGTATTTATTGAAATCAATCATTTTTTTTAATGTGTAGGTAAAGTTGAATTTCTTCTCCTCGGAAATTAATCAATTTATTATTATTATCAAGTAAGCGAATATTTATTGATGTTATATTTTTCTGATTTATTGGAAAATATATTATATTTTTGGGAATTTCAATTATTCTGTAACCTGGAGGTATATTCGGAGCAAATTCGTAAACAATATGACTAGATTTACCGTTGATGTAAGATCCGCTTACTATATCACATTCTATCCTCACGATAGTCGTAGATAGAATGTTAACTGGTTGAGCAGACTCATGTAATTTATGTGCTTTAAGAATTTTCTCTCCAAACCCTAACAAATTTCCTAGACTTCCACTTTTTTTGAAGTTTATGTCTTTAGTACAGAATATAGAAGTTTTCAGAGTGTTGTTATTTGAAATCAGGTTAATAGTAGCATTCTGTATCTTACTTTTTATATAATCAGCTATATCTTGTAGTTCATAAGTACCTTCTGGTATTTCTATCATTTCATTAGCTCCATAATAAAACTTATTGTTTGTGTTATCAATATTTGGAATTGAATTAAATGTAGATAAATATAATAAAGCACATTCATAATCACTTTCGAGTTGAAGAGCAGGAGAATAATTAAAGGTTAAAACTGAAGCGTTGCCTGATATAGATAGTGTGAAAGACATCGTGGTAATGATGTAAATAAAATTCTCACTTTATATTTTATTGATTTTATTCCAAAACAAATGTAAATATTTCAAACACAAATGTCCACAGACTATGGAATCAAACTTTTGATATCTCGTATAATTATAAAATATTAGGCATTTCTTGAAATATTTTATTAACTCTAAGGGGGGTCTCAAATTTCCAAAACTATCATAGTATTGACAATAATTATAAATTTTTACATAGGCTACCCAATGTGTTCCGGAATTATTTGAATCATCTAAATTAACAATTCCACACTCAACGTACTTTGGTTTCATTGGTAATTGATCTTTCATAAAAACACCTCGAAAATAAGGTATATCTTTTGCATGTTCTTCAAGATCAAAATTTGTAAGTGGACGATTAGGTAGCCTTGAACTTAGTTTTTTGAACATTTAATAAACAAACCCTGACCTTTTCTATAAGGTTTAATGTACAACCCTTTACCTATAGCTATGGATTCCATTGTTTTATTATGACGTTCAGATTCACGTAGGTTTTCTTTTGATGACTTGTAATCATTTATAGTTTTTGCAATACCTGCTGCTCCACCTGCTAAAGTACCCAATGCAGAAAGCCCCGCAAAAATAGGTATCAAAGGTAATATTCCTCCGGTTTTAGGTAATGGAACAATGCGTGGCACTCTTATGGTTGTATCCTTAGGGACTAGCTTTTTTGCTACCGCATAAGCCATTTTTATTCTACTTGATATAGTTTTAGGAGTTTTCTTTTTTATTTTTGATTTTATTTTAGAAATTATCTTTTTAAATGTCTTTATACCTGATCCGCTTTTAATTTTAGCTTTCATTGCTTTATTCACAATCCACGATGCAACTTTCTCGCCCTTACTAGCATCTTTTGATTTTAGTCTTTGTTTGGCCATTTCCATTAAAATTAAATCTGCTTTATGACGGTTGTCAGTGTTAGTATCAATATAAGCTATATCGTGAAACTTGCAAGCTTCGTCTAATTTGTTTATGCCTCTGTCTCCACGTATTAACCTTTTTTGTAGCTTAGTTCCTGGTCCACAGTAATTGTATCCAGGTAAATGTAGTTCAAATGGTAATTTGTTAATAATAGTATTAACAAGTCCACCTCCTTGCATAGTTGAATTATTAATGTAAAAATTTAAAAAACCACTGCCTTTTTATCAATCCAACTATTTTCTTTTTCACTAAGACCTAACCATTTTACAAATAGTCTAGTTCCATTTCTTTTTAATACTTTTTCTATCAAAAAAGTATCTGGATATTTAGTTTTCTGAAGTTCATAACTATAAAACGAACCTAATATCGGATGATTCTTTAAGTCTCTAATTTCATAAGTGAGTGGATAAGTTTTTTTAACTTTATTAATTTTAAATAATTCTGTAGACCAGTTAGGAGTGTAGCCTTTTTCAAAAATACTTTTAAATTTACTAATCCTTACAAAATCACCTACGTTTAATTTGTTTTTTACACTTTTAGGTGATTTATCACCATATGCTTCATTAATATTTTTTAATATTAGCTTCTCGTTAGAAAAATTGATGTCAACTGGTTTGAATTTAGTAATTCTATGTTTTGTTTCATTATATGAATCTGTTACAGACTTCAAAGGTTTTCCCACCCATTTATAATTACCATTTAGACTAAAAAGTTTAAATAACTTATTTTTTATCGTTCTGATTAACCTTTCAACATGTGATGCTTTCATAATGGAGTATGTAGAATAATGATTTATATTATATTGGTTAACAACATTTTGAAAGAGTTTATTGTAAAACTCATTACCATGATCAGTTTGTAGATTGGTAGGATGTCTATGGGTTGCAGTTATAATATTGTTAAAAGCGCTTGCTATTTCTGACATTCTTTTAGTTTTAACCGGCACTGTCCATGCAAATTTTGATAAACAATCCATCACTATAAGCACAAAATTATAACCACGATTTATTTTTTTAAATCGCTGAAGGTCTATTAAATCAGCTTGCCATAGATCATCAATTCCCTTTAAAACCACAGTACGTCTTTTGAATTTTTTTCTTGCTGCTTTATGAATTTCACTAACGATTTCTTGTTTAGTCATTGTGCTTGCGTATTACTAAATGTATTGCTATTTTTTTCAAATGGTTTTAGTTTATTTTCAAATTCTTCTTTAGTAATAAACCGTTCATCTAAATGCTTGAAAATTTGGATAATTTTAGCATTAACTTCGAGTTTTAAAGATTTCATAACATCATCTAAATACTCTTTGTTAACTGCTTCATCTGCAAACTGTGGGCGCTTAACACCTTTTAATATAGATGATTGTAAATCATATTCACCAGTGTCTTTTTTCAGTAGTGCTTTATCTTGAAAATCAAAAATTTCAGAAACTCGTAATCTTTTATGTATATGATGACCGAATTTATCAATATTCATTTTCGTGTAGAGAACTACTTCATTCAAACAAAGGATGTTAAATGAAAAATGTAAAATTTACTCATTGTATTTATTTATTAATAATTCCACATTCTCGTAGCTCTTCGATAATTGAAATTATTTCGTTATTTAACCCATTGTTTCCTGCATCTCTAGAAGCAAGTAATAATTTTAATCTTTCAACTAATTCATTAGGATCATCCCAATAAACATAATCAACATTTGGTTTAAATTTTTTAAACAAAGGTAACCCAATACCTTTTCCACGTACTTGACTCTGATCTTGTATTTGAAATAACGGTTTTATAACACGTAAGTATTTTAAACCTTTGTTACTTTTGATTGGTTTTGTTGGATCGTAATCTCGACGGTGTGCATTTGTATCTAAAAGCATTTGTTTATAATTACGGCTATCATCTTGATCAACTCGAGCCAGATCAGGTATTTTTTTCATAATTAATTCTTCTAACCCTAAAGTCCTTTTATATTTTCGGTTCGCGACTATTATAAACTTTTCATTTACTTCTACTTTACTTGATCCCATCATCAGCTTTCCATCTACATTGCGAATACCAAAAGGTATATCTTTAAACACTAAAGTAGAAATATCCTTGAGTGGACTAGATTCAGACCCAAGTGTTTTAAATGACTCATCACTTATATTGCTCTTATTTTCTATACCTTCACTATCTTCATCTTCAGTTTCATCTGTTTCGATTTCTTCATTTTCCATGTCCTCATCTTTGTTTTCGTCTTCGTTCTCATCTTCATATTCTGATTCAAATCCGCTTTTTACTTTATCGAATTCATGTTTGAGATTTTGAGGTTTGTTATTGGGAGTTAATGTTTTTTTTGCATCATTATAATACTTGTTATCTATTTTTTTATCGAAAGCTAGTTGGTTCAGAGGATCTGTTAAGGGTTTAAAGACATTTTTCAAAACTTGATCATTATTAGTTTCAATATCTCGCATTTTACGAACTTTACGTTTAACAGCTTCTGCTGCCTTTACTATTTGGGTTTTGAGGGATTTTTCCATTTTAGAGATTGTTCTTTCAAGAAATCCTTGATGCTGCAGTTATTACAATTGATATCGTAAATAATGTTCATGTGTGCTTTCAAATGATCAATGATCAAATATTAGTAGGAAGTTTTATTATATACCTAGGTAAGCAGCTAAATGAATCAATTGAAAACAACAAATGTATCAAATTTTTTTCTATAGCAACCATTATTTTTTCCACAATCCTTGTTTATCACTAAATAACTGAAAGGTTCGCTCCAAACTTTGCTACACATGTCACGAAACTCATACCAGGACATATCGGTATTCACATGTTCTTGGTACACGTGTCTCAAGTTAATGTCATCTTGTTTGAAAAGTATTAAAAGATTTGCATTGTCTCTGATAAGTTGTTTTGGAATTTTACTGTAGGTCTGATTTAAATAAAAACAATCTATAAATCGATGTCTACCCATCGCAAAGTAATCTCGCATATTATTTTGGTTTTCACAAGCAACATCATCAAAAATTATTACAGAGTGCGGCTTTGCTTCTTGAGGACTTAAAACATGATCATGTTGACTATACTTCTTCATTAAAACACCTGAGACTTTACTTAAAACATTTTCTAAAAATATATATTTAGGTTGGTGAAGTGTTTTTGAATAAACGTAAACGTTCCGAAACTTAAGCCCGTTCTCATGCAAAAGTAGACCAATCACTAAATTCGTTTTTCCACAGTTTGATGGGCCACAAACTATACATCTAATGGTATTAGGTAAAAGTTTACCATGACGCAAATAAGTATTTTTCGTTTCATTACAAATTTTATCAACTTGTAATGAATACGGTTGCTTAGCGAATTTCATTTCCTTCTAAATATATCGAGTGCTGAGTGCTAAGTGATAAGTAATCAAGTTTATTTATTCTTTATATAGGTAGGTACTTTCTGTTTTATTTTTGTGTGAATTTTAAACTAATTTATGTGATAGTGAACTTATCTTTGTAATAGTAGGTATCTGCTAATATTTAGTGAGCAAAACCTTTCCATGGATTACTGGTTGTAAAACTCTTTGTTTAATTTTTGTACGACTTTTAAACTTTAACTTTGTATTAGTAGGTACCTGGTGATATTAAACTAATTTATTTATTGCGTTAATCACTCTGTACGTTAGCGTTGTAAAGAAATAGCCTAGATTTCGTTTGCGTAGCGCTGATATGAATTACTTGATGTAAAATTTGCATGTACCTGGTGATATTAATGGAGCACAACCTTAGTTTACAGGATTGCTTGTAGTATTGCGGCAGTTAACTCCAAATTCTACAATAAAAATTTCAAACCGAATTGAGTCGAGGGCTAGGGAGCCCGAGACGTGGTTTGTAATTTTTATTGTAGAATTTGGAGTTAAATGCCCAATACTATACTACTGAGGTAGGTACGTTCAAATACTAAAATAAATTATATTAAATTAAATACAATTGGTATTTAATATGTGACAGGTTGCATGCCCTTCGCTGTTGGTACGGATTTCTTCACGTATTTTCCTTCACCATTTGAGAATACTGGCTTTTTCATTCTTAGCAAAATTTAAAATAAAAAAAGTGATGTACGTAGTTAGTAAATTATTGTTTGTAGGAAATGTATTTTTCGTGTCAATTGTCCTGTTTTGTCTGATTCAGTAAGCAATTCCCAACTTTTCGTCTTAATTCTCTTTATCCTAAGGTTGTCTGGAAGAGATCGCTACTGAGTGATAAGAGTGCCCATCGTGTATTTTATTACTTCTTTATTATATTAAATATCATCTTTTTTCTTTATTTTTTCTCATTAATTGCGTCCTTACATTAAATATATTTGATTCATTCAGTAAGGTGCAATATGTTAACTCGCAGATTCGCACGTTGTACTGCGTCGTTTAAAATAACACTATTTTAAGCATTCTGTGTATCATTGCACACGTGCAAATTACACAGAAATCTATAATGCTTTGCATATCCACTTCAATAGCGGCGGCTTTAGAATTTTACTGCGGCTGCCGTGTTTTTGCAAAGCGTCAAAGATGTTTGCGGACGTACGCGTCAATAGCTATCATGTAACTATAAGTCAGATAAGGGAGTATACTCCCTTATCTGACTTATATACCATATATATATATATTGGTATACCAACATCAAAGTAGTAGTAATGCTCTTAGTGAAGGATTTGTCCTAGCGTCCTACTCCTACGTCCTACTATCTCTATGTCTATTTCTGCCGCCCAGTTGTGGTGTTTTAGTTTGAGTTTTAGGTGCCGGTGTACTAACCATTTAGCACCAAACTACTTGCTTGTACTATGGGAACCAGATTATTGATAGAATATAAATATTTTATTTTTGTTTCGGTAGGGATTGAACCCACAACTTACAGCGAGGAAGATAGAGTTACTACTAACTATTTATTATTTGGATACCTAAAATATCACGCTTGAAAGCAACCTTGTTTGTGTTCGAGAGAGTGGACGGCAAGGCCGAGTAATATTAGTAATTTGATTGTAACGTACACCAGCTCGATGTAAAGAGAATCACTGATGCTAAATGAACAAAATAGTACCTAGTAATCTTTTGGGATTAACTAATACGTAGTATGAAAATTATACTGACAGCAGTAAATTCGTTTGTAAGTAAGCTTTCATCATTATACTTACCACCAAAGTTATCTAGTGATCTACAACTGTGATAGTGGGTTTTAGTGACGTTATGATAAATAATTGTTAATAAATACTGTAGATATTTTACATAACTTCCTCTAGCCCTAAACTAAGTAATCATATAAGCCAGATTACTACAAAATATTTTTATTTAAAACCATTAGATTAACAATATAAAAAGACGGTCCATGATAAAGTGGAGAGACCTTCTTTTTATACTGTTTACTCAATATTCTCGACCGTCTTTTGTCGGTCCGTCATAAAATGAGTAAAAACGTTCACTCTTGTAATTATAATGTACCTATATAACTAAGGTAGGTACGATTTCATAAGTTTTATTCTGACTGTACGAAAAGTGTAGCTATCTTTCTTAACTAGGTTCAATAGTTACGTCTCCACTAAAGTGAAAAAAATATTTTAATGTACATTATGTCTGGGTGTTATATTGTATTCTATGTATGTATTTACAAAATAAAAAAGTATATAAGTATTCTATCAGCTATGCTTAGTTTGGGGCTAGATGATGTTTTGTAAAAATATTCTGAAATATTTAAAATTTAAATAAATATTAGCAAATACTTAAAATTCTTAATTATGATTGATTTTATAGTTGAACAGCTATCTTTTATATTATAAAATATTCAGTACATTCAATTTAAACCAGTATTAGCTATAGAAGCTAGGGGAAATATAGTAGAAACCTGCTAAATTAAATCCTGATTACTAGGCTACGTCGTAACCGTAGCCAGGGCTACGAAGCCGGCTACGGCGTAGCACAGCTACGATAGATTCAAATTATTTTGTAGGATTCCTTTCCTTTTCAATTTATCTTGTTAGAGTTTATTCGAGGTTAGGCCTCTTACCTAACTCAACACACAACACAAGAGGGAACCTATAACTGATTAGAGTCTAGGTCTAGACATAGCGTTACTTTTCAAAATTTTAAACGGTCAAGATTTGTTTACACGATTAGATTGGCAACAATGCGCGGTCAAGATTTGTTTACACGATTAGATTGCCAACAATGTCTAGTTGGCATGCTATGTTCTGAACTATAGACAAGTGCCATATACTAATGTACAGTCAGCTGCACTAGAATGTATACAGTTCATAACTTTCAAAACGGTATCAAAACCTTATTGTAAGCTCTTAAACCGAAAAAACTCAAAAGTCGTAAAATTGGTTGATAAGATCACAAATTTTTTGAATTTTTACCCTGTAAATATTAGTTGTAATGCTGTAAAACCATTCTGTATGTTCTGATTTGTATACATTCTAGTGCAGCTGACTGTACTATTCTATTCTGACATGAATCAATTGCAGTCCAAACTGGATGAACCTACAGTCAGGTCGAGATACTTCATAAACGACGTAACGACGAACGAAATAATGTTACTGAAATAACTTTCAGGTGGTGAAGTTGAAGTAATAGGCAGGTCATTTAGTTCACGGTTGCTGAATCACCATCTCAGTGAAATTAAGATTATTTATTGGCAAATATAAAAGTAAAAAAAAACGTGGAATGACTCCCCACTTTCCTTGAAAGATGTTTGTCCACAAAATTCGTTCGTTCGTTCGTTCTGTTACTTGACTCTGCTGATGATAATGATGTTTTTTACAAATTATCAATTAAAGGAAGGGTAAATTTAGCTTTCGACATTTATGGTAGTCACAGGCACGTTCGATTACCTATATTTTAATATTTGGACGTGTCTTTAACTATTGTACATGTCGAATCTGTTTAGTACAAGCTTTGTTTAGGTCGGGACTGATGATGTAGCGTGAAATATGTAAGACTCTTGTTTTCTTTTTATTCATCTTGTATTACCTACATTGTGTAATTAGTATTTCATTATGTGTATATTCATCAAGGTGTTTTTGTTCACCGTTTAAGTGCACTTGAATAATACTATGTCTACATAGGGTTGATTCTTCATGGTAATTAAGCTAATACCCATTAGACTATCGAAAGTATGTGGTCTGTGGAGCTTTCGTGATTCCACTGCAATTCGTAGAAGATTTATCGTACCTTCTTCCTATTCGATACTGCTCGTAAAACGGTAAAATGGTTATCCGAATAGAATTGAAATTCTATTTCAAGACCGGTCGCTTTGGTCTCACAATTGTAAGCTATGAGCAAAAGAAATCTTTTCAAGAACATAAAAATATATACTAAAATATATACATAAACTAAAACAACAAACAAAATTACAAAAAAATTGAGTGATCTTTCAACTGCGTTACCGCAACCTTTGGAATGCCATTTCGATGCAATCATACGCTTCGTTTTTCGGTTTGTGGTCGCAATTCGAGAACATGTATTCCCCAACGGGTGTTGGTTGTAAGAGCTATAAGGACCATTGCCGCTTGAACTTGCTAAGAAATGTTAGTAACCTTGGTTCTTCTACGGATTTCCTCCTTTCCTTGTTTAGTAAGTAGTAACGGAAACCTATTAGCAACACGTAAAGTTTGTACAAACTAGTGAAAATAAGAATGGAGATCCTAAAATGGAGGTTTTAGGTTGCGATAAACCTACTGACTTGGTGACTTCAAGAACCGAAAATAGCTTCACTTGCTACACTCAAATGAAAATGCGACAACTTCCACTCATTTAAATACTAACTATGCAAAACGAACTTAGCTCATCATTTCGGAGATTCCTTGGATTCCCGTAGATCATATTAGCCTTCTTCGCCCCTAATAGGCTCATGTTTTAATCTCCATGCATGGGACATCCTTATATCTTCAGATCAAACTCAAGATTCTTGAGGTCCAAGTACTCAAGATTCTTGAGGGTCGCCAAAAGGACTAGTCAAAAACACGAGCAAACATTATATTTGGCTCATGGGTAAAGTGCCTCTCATTTCATAGGTACGTGGCAGGTTGCTAGCCTTTGTACGTTGCGAGAATACTAATGTTATAGTGTAAACTATTTCTTTTGGTGTATTGTTTGACAGTGTCAAAACTCTAAAAGACAAGATGTTATTGTAAATATGTTGATAATAGCGTAGGGTTGTAAAACTATCTATTCCAGTATTTATTGTACCATACAACTGTTCTACAGTGCTTTAAGCAAATAAATACATTTTTATCTCAGGATCGCTAGAGTCTAAAATTGGAAAACACAAGCTATTTTCCACTATTTTTCAGCATAGAAAAATGCATACGTGTGTTCTCCCAGAAACTGATAATAAATCTTTAAACACTACAGCATTTCTCGTTTCCTTGGCTTTGAGAATTTCAAATATATTTCAAGTACGTTTTGTAACAACAATAATGTTTTTAAACGTACGAATAACTCGAAATAAATACTAAAGAAGACAGTAAAAATTAAAATACTTATTTTAATATAATGATCTCATCAAAGGCTTTGAATAGCATCTCTTAAGTTAAAATTAAATGTCCCAAAATATAACGAACAATTCTTTTCGCTGCTTATTATTTTTGTAATGCCGCTCAATATTGCTGGTTGCCTTTTGATGTTGGCGCTTTTCAAAGGACTCAAATAATAAGAACAACCGCTTAGCAATCAGAAAAATAAAAAAATAAAGCACTTACGAGTTATCCAACAAACTATGGCGTCCAATTACAAGAAAACCACTGAGCTTTACTTACGAATAGTTAGTAATACAGTAAATCACATCGCAAAACCACCACTCAAATCCAAAAGTTGCTTATACGAGTACTGTTAACTTTCGAGACTTCATTTGTCACTTTTAGGTGTTAAATTCACTGTGGACGAGGATCAAAATTTTAAGTGACATTTTAAAGTTCACTCTTCGAAGTGGATGGTCCAAGTGGGTTTCGCAGAGATCGGTGACGCGACCGGTCTCAACGGCGGGTGACTTTGGACTGAGTGCCAAGGCTGCGAGCCGGGAGGGAGGTTCTACCTCACAGGTATGAGGACCTCAGCTTTATCATATCATCAACTAAATTGTGTATGTATCTTGATGGTTGCCTTGGCCTTTGTGCCGTAAGTGTAAGCCTAAGGTGGGTAGAACTTTGGAACATTTTCATTGTTATTTCATATTATAAATAGAAAGATTTTTGTTTGATGGGTCTAAAAAAAGGGTTACTGATATTTATTGAACGCCGTTTAAAGGGGTCATATGAATCGATAAGAGTATTGAGAAATTAATGTCACATGACCGTCTTCAATCATAAACTTTATGAGATACTTTTGTAGAATTTACTACTTAAGCTGATATTAATAGAGTTATTCCATATAGTTTATTGCTAGGTCGCATAGTACTATGTTATTATCAAACGGTTTATTGTTAAATCAATCAAACCAGCCAATAATAGGTAATTTAAAGTTATAGGGTGCAAGTAAATTTTTTGTAGGCTATAGGTATCTATAAAAGTATAAGCAAGCTGAAAAAAGTGATATAGCTGCCTTTTCACAATCGTTTTGACTACTTTGGTCATAAATTAAAGACTGAATATGAGATTTACAATACAATGAAAATATGAATATGATAATAAAATGATTTATCCGTTGTTGGATTTAATTGAATGAAAACACTAATTAAAAATACTGCTGAAATCTACGTTCTAGGTTATCTAGCTAAATATAAAACCGACGGTAAAGATTATAATTGATTTTCGAATCGTGTTTCCCGGATTTTGGTTCTAAAGATCCCTATATTCACGGATCCCTTTGATTTTTAGGCACAATAAAAAACCCGGTCAAGCATGAAAGGCCTGGTCCACGTTGAGCTCGGCTCTTCTAAATCCCCTTAGTTGATTAAGCTATCAAATAGTATAGTTATGGAAAGACAATATTGTCTTTTCGTAAATATGTGACCCTTTTTTCCACTAAGGAAGGACAACAACCCGTGACTTTGCTAAGTAAATGTGTGTATTTGATCCAGTGAACCGATTTCGATCAGTTTTTTTTCTATTAGGAAGTCGGTTGTCCCATCTGGAATGGACGATTTAGTTTCACGCTTAATAACCCAAAGGATGAGAAGCAAACATTAAAATACGGATGAGACTCTCGGGACGTACAGTTTTGTACAGCTAGCATAATTGCGACGTATCTAGCTACGTTTTTGTTTTACTGGTCGGCGTTGGAACTAATCGTAGAATCATAAAAGTAGTACGCTAGTTACGTTCGGTAAATTGTTCCCGCGTTGATTGTTTGCCGGGATACTGAATGCGTCTAGACGATATTGTGTTTTACAAGTGAGGGGAGTACTGCAAACGAATAAAACGATTGTTATGCTGCGTGTAATGAAGCGCGAGTGAAATCACGAGGCCTCTACTTCAATGCGGCACTGGTAGAGTTGGGGTTCCGTTATGCACGTTGAAAAACTGCGTCTATAAGGCCCATTTTCACAGATAGATTTATGCTGTGTGACTAGTCCTGCCTAGATTAGATTTGACGAGCAAAATTTCGGTTCAAAGATACACAGTCTAGTTAAATTGCGTGTACGAACAAGAGTATGTTTTTGCCGTCGACCGTCGTAAAAACGTAAAAAAAACACCTCAAATGGGTGTCGCTACTTTTTACTGGCGATAAATTAAATGCAGGGTAGATTTTTGAGGGCTTAGGTACGCTCGGCATTTATAAGCATAGAATACTACTTCTGTATTAATATATAGTAACTTTTTTATCATTACAAAATAAATTAGGTGCAGGTTTAATAAAACACCGGCGATCTAGTGGAAGCAACCTCACCTATTGATCCTCAGGTCATAGAGTCGAATGCGAGCCGTGCATCGATATTTCTTTTCAAAACAATTCAGTACTCTCGAACGTCAATGGAAAAAAACCGTTACTAAATTAGTTAGTATTCTGGTGGCTCTCACTAGAAAAGAATCGAAAAAGTTTATTATTCGTAGCAAGAACCTTAACTTAGCTAAAAACAGTAGGAATAATGACGAAAAATCCTTACCAGACGTTTATCTCTGTTTATTTCTGTTTTGTTTACTACTGTTTGAAAAACCGCAACACTACTTAAATTACAGACACATGAGCTTAATACTTGTATATGCAGACAATGCTCTGTTATAAGTGATGGTTATCGTTCAACGTGAGGTGGACCATCTGGTTATTCTATAAGCAAGTAGTATAAAAAATCCCAGTCAGAAAAAATAAACAGAGGCTAGGTACTTTATTTTTTTTTTTTTAAATAGGACGACCCATACAGGATCATCTAGCCCCAAGCTAAGCAGAGCTTGTGTTATGGGTACTAGATGACTGATAAACTTAATACAATATTATATTACATACATAGATATTTTTTATTATACATAGAAAATACCCAGAACACCCGGAATAAATATTTGCAGACCGTACAAACATTTATCCCAAGGCGGGAATCGAACCCGCAACCTCTGCGTCGCGGGCGGACATTCGCCCGCCGCGCCACATCGGTCGTCAATTTACTTACTTCCTTCTTTCTACTAAACTCTAACTCTACTTTCTCTACTAAAACTCTACTTTCGTCTTTGTTTACTAAATCACGTGACCATGAGATCTTAGGGCATATTTACCGTGCTTGAGCTTACAAGATTACAGCTAGTCAATGAATGTGTCATTTTATGGAACTCAAGTCCATTTCGAGTGTCACGTAAAATGTCCTATTCACGTAAAATGTGAATTCGCAAGCAAGATTCTGAATTCATTTTAATGAGCTCCATTTACTTTTAGTGGCATTTATACCTTTTCTTTATAACTGAAGAGATCTTAACCTCTTACATTGTATTTAATAACTGCCTTACTAAGTCAGTGGCACTGATTTTTCTCCAGTGGCCATTTTCACTCCTTTCCTGGATCACATTCCTAGCAAATGTATCTATTTTGTAATACTTTTATAACTTAATCCTTCAAATACGATTTAAAGAAGATTTGAACCAATGCTTTCTGATGTAACTTCTCAAATGTTAGGTATAATAATAATAATAATGCTGGACAGTCCACACAGCATCATCTAGTCCCAAGCTAAGCAGAGCTTGTGTTATGGGTACTAGATGACTGATATACTTAATACAATACATTACATATATAGATATTTTTTATTATACATAGGAAACACCCAAAACACCCGAAATAAATATTTGCAGATCGTACAAACATTTATCCCAAGGCGGGAATCGAACGAATTTAAATGTGATATTATTTTCATACGAACAGCGGTATAGGCTGTGCGTGGTCTATATCTGGATTATTAGAGACTTATCTTGACCATCATAACATTAAGTTCAAAATCTCCACTACCAGCTTGAAGAAGTTCACTGTAGGAAATAGGCCTCCCACACATTTACATGAAAAATTATTGAACCTTTTTCATTCATCGACTTTCCGCGATCATATAATGTCAAATTCACAAAAAACAATTAATATACAAAAAAACCATATTAAATCTTAAATTGTAACTACTTGGTATTAAGATATCAGAAAGGATGTCTACCGTACTTGGGGATTGAAATGAGAAACTATTTCTGTTTTCTGTAAAAAAAAACAGCATTATCTATGTTACAAGGCTGTATGTCGACTTAACTTCAAATTACTTAAGTTAAAACAATAAACATTACCTTTTAGCTACCATCCATCACGTCAGCAATACAAATTCGTTCAGAGTTGGTAACATACACGCAAAATGAACGTTACTAGAAATCCCTATGCCAAATATATATTAAAGTAGACGCACACATATACGTTTTATTTATTTGCAGCTAGAGAAATATTAAGATATATATATCTTCTATATCTGTCTATACCAATTATAAGAATCTTTGTTCAGGCTGACTGAATGATATTTAGACAACGCACAGTCTAAACCACAAGTCGTTGAGACTTTACTGCGTTGACTTTACTACTAACTACGTTTTAGTCTATTATAGTTTTTACTAGCTTTCATGGGCCAATTGGTTTCACATAGTGCTAAGATTAATAATGACTTCTAGGTCACGAACTATATCCATTTTAGTTACATCCAAAATTTAGTCGAGTAGTTTATAATCATCATCACGACCGATGTGACGCAGGTTGCGGGTCCGGGATTCGGGATAAATGTTTGTACGATCTGCAAATACTTATTCCGGGTGTTCTGGGTATTTTATATATTTAATAATAAATATCTATGTATGTAATGTATTGTATTGAGTATATCAGTCATCTACTAGTAGTACCCATAATTCAAGCTCTGCTTAGCTTGGGGCTGGATGATGCTGCGTGGATGGTCCAGCATTATAATTATATTATTATTAGCATTAGCCGGAAGATGACCGCTAGAATTTTCGTCATCAGCGTAATTATACCCAATGCTGGTTAGTTAGGCCTTCCTTGATGTTTGACAGGTGGATTGGTGATCGTTGCGTGTTTAGTACACAGGAGATAAATATCCCTTTTTTATACCACTTGCTAATGGACTAAGCAGATGGCCTGATGTTAAATAGTTCCCATCACCTATATAAAAATACATTGCCACAAAGCTCACGATTGTTGTGAACGTGCCCATGCGATGCTTCACGTCCATCAAAAACTTATGTAGGTAATGCTAACGTCATTACATATGCATAAGGTAATACATAAGGTGAGACATATGCCTCCCCAATAAGTTTACTCGTTTTAAGCCATGTCCATTATAGAACTAGCCATTGTGATATGATAAACTCCAAAACACCTAAGCATCTCCAAAAACATACAAACATCCTATCTTTCGCATTTTAAATATAATTATAAAGATGAAACAAGTATTTTAAGTGAAGAAGATACCTACTAATTACTCGTACTTAAGTACACAAGCACGGTTTCGGAAACGTTATCTGTATTATGTCAGGTAATCAATTTTAATAAGCTTTAAACTTTGAAACTTTGTCTAGAGTAGCAAAACGCCGGCGACTTTGTTCGTGTCAGTTTATTTTGTTACAAACTTACTTCCGCTCTTTGAGGTTGAGAATCCGTTTTTAGTGCAGCCCTAAACCACGAAATAAAGATTCTCCTTGGGGTTTTAGGACTTATGGTTTGACTGGGGCTCAAATGCCAGTCAGTCAGTAAGGAAACAGCTTAATAGTAATAATTTAGATCTATCTACCTACAGTGTTATTTTAGGAAAGTTCTGTTAAGACTACAGTTTTGCTTCTTTCACGCTCGGTTAGTTGACAAAATACGTACTCGTACTTGAGGCCCAACTCTTTTTTGGAGGTGAGGCGAGATGGAAACTAGAATTTAATAGTCAACATTGGGCCTATCTGAAATGTCAGTTTCGAAAAAAACCATTTGGAGATGAACACGATCAAAACTTGAATTTAACGATATTTCGTTTATAATACTATATTTTCACAATTCAATTAGGTTCTTGTCTGGGGTAGTACTGATTAATTATATTGTTATATAGATAGATAAATAGTATTCGT
This sequence comes from Electrophaes corylata, assembly GCA_947095575.1. Lineage (NCBI taxonomy): Eukaryota > Metazoa > Arthropoda > Insecta > Lepidoptera > Geometridae > Electrophaes > Electrophaes corylata. The sequence continues at coordinate 5,428,475 of OX352711.1, read as the reverse complement.
ACTTTTCAACACATATAATAGACAAGTTTCTTCACTTCAATTCATGTACCTCAAAGAGAATCTAAGATGACTCTTATGAAGAATTATCTAAAGCTTTTTGGACAACATTTGTAGCGTGTCTGGGCATTCAGCGTGCTTTAAATATTTTGGCGTTTAATTAATTATTTTTGTTTATTATAAGTACCAACGTTAGTTGTTTACTTGCTTATTTTAATATACCATATACATACATCTTCGGATATATTTTTTAATGTGAGTCGGGTGGATGGAAGTCGCTTCGCTTTTCGGTTGGAGTCGCCATTATAAAACCTGCATTACCCACCGGTTGTCAGTTCTACGTCGTAATATAACTTGTGAATATAACCTTAGAATACATTAGACCTACATATTGCTGACGATACAAGTGCTATGCTCGACAAAATTGCTGCAACGCGTTTTGATGCCAACCTATGTATAGCAAGATAGCAAGCGCGAAGCACCTTGAAATAAAGTGCACATAATTGTCAAGGTGAGTGGTGTGCGGTACAGTCGCAATTATTTACCGGCTAGACATAGGGGGATGGAGAGTCTTGAGTTCGCGCCAAGAGCCGTCCTACGCGGTCGCTGAAGAACCTCACTCACTTGCATGTATTCATAAGCTTTATATGCGGATTCTTAGCGGCCTGCATTCCGTACATATTTTTAATTTGAATAGAACATGAATAGTTCAGGCGGCATCTACTATATTTTATACGAGCTGCAAAACTAAAATTTAGGTCGGTCGGACGACGAATATGTTATAAAGTATAAGTTATAAACAGGAAATAACTGTACCTTGATTTTGCTACATACATGCTTTTTCATTTTTTTACGCTAGTGATTGGAATATAAAAAATTGCCTTTGAAAAACAATTCTTAACATTTGTAACCGTGTTTTTTGTACAATTACATCGATTATTTTACTCAACTCAATTGTTATTAATCAATCCTGTTTTAAGTTGGCCGACGTATTTGAAGTCTATACTAAGTTTGTTTTTCAAATAAATTATGACATAAATTGACCTTTGATGTTAAATTGTGACTTTAAGTGTTAATCTAATTGCTGTCAAAAGTGTTAAAATTGAAATGAAAACTGTTTCTTGATGACAAAAGCAAAAAAGATTTGCTTTGTGACGTTTCAGACGTTTTAATAACTCTCTGAGTGTTTTTTTGTCATAAAAGTACAATGCTCACCGAGGGGAAAATATAACCAATTACCAGTTTAAGCCAAAGAAGAGTAATACCTTGCTTTATGTTACAAAAACGGAATAAAGAAAGACAGAATAATTGAAAAAGAGTTATGTTAACTACTAAGTATTTAATTTTACCTTAAATAAATATTCTTAAAAAATAGGTATATCTTGTGGTGGCCTCAGTTTAATTTCCACAGCCATTTAACATATCAATAGCAACCTTACTTTAGCTTCCTGGAATCGGATATCATCACTTATCAATATTTCGAGTAGAGTAGGTTAAAATGCAAGTTGAAAGTGTGCGCGATTATTTTTCAATCAATGTTTAAAAAAGCACGTGGCCAGTACCATTTTGCGGAAAATTAATCATATTGAGCATGATTAGAAAGTAAAATATAATTATAAATTTTCCAAAATAATAAATACTCACATTGTTTTACAATAAAAACGTTGTAATATTGCGCTTTTATCAAAATACAACCTGTTTTAATCCAAAATAATAACTCGTTCATCGTCAGTTAAAAACTATTAACTCAAATAACACAAGTAACTTTATTCAAAGGCACTGAAAATGTAAAATATACGCAGACATTTTACAAAGAAAAAGCTTATTTTTGCTTGTTAAGTTAACGCCAGGCGTTAAACTCTAAAAAGGTGTGTGTACATTCGTAAAATACTTGCGTCCGGCGGTCGGCCTTATCGTCGCAACCCAAGCAACAAGAATTAACATGCGCTATTGTATGACACTGGCTTTACATAACCAGGGAAAATACTTTGAAAATATGAACTGAAAGCAGTATCTCATTTGCAATGATATTCGTATATTCATTCGTTTCACCGTTTCGTTACATCACATTTGGAAAACGAAAAGAAAAGGGATCACGACTTTAATCCACAAGCACGGTAGATATTCCCTCAGATCCTTTAGTGCCTAGTACCTGCTAGAGATTTTTTGAGGCTGTCTAAGAAAGGTAGTCAGAGATACGGCATTTGGTACATTGCCCACGTTTTGCATATATTTTTGGCATGTGAAATAATTACAAAGTTATATAGATAGTCAGTCTCAAATTACGATTTTGAACTACTCACAGAAGTATTTTTCGCAAGTTCAATTGTTTTTGTGTTACTTCTAGTAGAATCTCGCGTGACATCACTGAGGTTAAGCTATTTCTATACATACTTTAACCACAGCTGTACATATTTAGGGGATACAATTTTACACACAAATGTTACCTAAAAGTTTCAAGTCTCCGGGACCAGCGGCTTAGGCGTTGCTTATAATTAACTAGCTGTTTCGGTAGGTAACTTCGTATCACCAAAGTTTTTTCTAAATCGGTGCAGCCGTTTTAAAATTTTGGCGAGATTAACGCACAGGAATTAGTTTTTATAAATAAAATAAATATGGTCAAACATTCACTCAACGCTCTTTGGTCCCAAACTAAGCAAAGCTTGTACTATGGGAACCAGATAACTGATAGGATACTTATATACTTTGTTTTTTTGTAAATACATACTTTGAATCAAATATATCACCCAGACACAGAACAAACACCTGCGTTCATCACATAAATATATGTTCTCGGTGGGGATGAAACCCACCACCTACAGCGCAGAAGGCAGGGCTACTTTGAACTGAGCTGTGACGGCTGTCACAACAACATAATCATGTATGCTCCTTTGAGTGAAGTTTCGAGCGAGAGTTTAATTTTAAAAAGTTTCCTTAAGATTCAGTTCAGTGAACTAACATAGGAATATGTACTTACTATTCACGAAATACTGGTTAGTAATATATTTATTTACAAAGAAAATTACAGCTAATAAAAGTTTTTATATTTGGTATGTACAAAATACATATGAAATAGTTGAGCTGTCTACAGACCATTGCAAACGATCTAAAGATAGCTCAACTGATCCAAATCAGTGCCAATCGGAAGCGTTCCCAAAAATACTAGCTGTATTGAAGTAAAGGTTGTTTTAATGATTGATATATAGATAAACAATTTATTGTACACAAAAGATAACAAAAACAAAGAAATAACCTCACAACTTTTAAATCCATGCACAGCAGATACAAAATGCTAACTGGATGTTGTAAAATAATGTACTGTATTTACAAAAAAAAATTATATAAGTCGTAACGTATAAAATATCCTTAGACTTATTTCATCGATTGGGCTCTCGGTGGCGATAATATAAAATCTTTACCTTTTGATTTCCTTACGTAAAGTAAGCAGTATAAAACTAATACATTTTGTATATAAATATTATATTAGCTATTTGGTTCCCATAGTAAGCTTTGGCTGTTGGGCAAAATAGTGTGAAATATCTATAAAAATATGAACTAACATATATCTCCTCATACATTTTTTAATAAATAATAAATTACTCAATTGGTCCCAAGCAAATCTTATGTTGGAACCTCTATAGTCTCTGGGTGCCCCAATGGGAACCAGGCAATTTTATATAAATATGTATAATTATCTGTCTGTTTTCCCAAGTTATACTGAAGAATAAAGTAGCTCGCCCTTCGGCTATGTAACTACTTTGAGGATTAAAGTAGATGAGGAAAGTAAAATTTAACTTTCTTTTTATGTAGACCTATAAAACTTTTAAGAAACATAAAATAAAGTGAAGTATTTTTTGGACCAAGCAGCTAAATAAACAGGGATTTTTGGGTCTTTGTAAAATTCATGATTCAAACTAAGCCTAACCAAATACGGAAAGCTGTTAATATTATGAATAATAAAGAAATCCCGGCAAAGCGCGAGTTGTATTCATGCAGTAAAGGTTATTTGGTACTACACTATTTTAAATATTGAGCAGAGAGGTACCATCGATGGTACTAGTGGGATAAGTCGGTGCCAGTTGGAAACAATAATCCCAGGTAAAATGAAAACATTAAAAAAAAGCATTTTTAAATAAATAAATAAATAATAATGCTGGACAATCCACACAGCATCATCTAGCCCCAAGCTAAGCAGAGCTTGTGTTATGGGTACTAGATGACTGATATACTTAATACAATATATTACATACATAGATATTTTTTATTATACATAGAAAATACCCAGAACACCCGGAATAAATATTTGCAGATCGTACAAACATTTATCCCGAGGCGGGAATCGAACCCGCAACCTCCTGCGTCGCAGGCGGCCAATCACCCGCCGCGCCACATCGGTCGTCACATTTGTTAGGTTTTGGTCTGTTGTTTGTTTTATTATTACGTGATGGATACCGGAACTGTTAGAAATATAATTTTACAAATAGAATTTTACTAATAATCAAATGGAAGGACGGTGACGTAGACTTTTTTGTATACCACTCAGTGATCAAACACGTGGTGCACCGCATGCTAAGTGATACCTACAAAGCAATTTTCCTCTCAAGTGACTTTCGTTTGAAACATGTCCTACGATGCATAGGCCTGCCTCTAGGCAATAGTTGAAGCATAATAGGTCTAGTGTATCTGTAGTTCACCAGCAACCTCACCTTTCAGCCAAAACACATACGCTCTGCTTGACGGTAGAAACAGGCATCGTGGTAGTACTTCCCTGGACGAGCACTTCATAAAAAGCCCTACTACTACTACTACTACTACTAGGCTTTGTATAAAAGTCTCATTGGGACACAAAACCCTAAAAACAAACTAATAAAATAAATCTCATAAGTAGAACTTTGCCCTACATCATACGTCATTTACGTAAAGCGATCCAGAACTAAAGAATCTCAAACCTCCCGAACTTTCCACGTTCTTTGGAAAAAATGTAACTTGGCTTTTCACAAGCGTAATTTGTGTTCTCGCTTTCTATTGTCTGTCTCCCGATTCCTTCGGGGCCGCAACACTTCTCTCTCCGACCTGCAAATTGCAAAACTCTAAAAAGGTTAAGATGTGCTAAACATGAAACTTTTACGAACGTCTTTGTCGCAAGACACTTTATTTAGAACGTAGTGACGTAGTCAAAATATTATTCGTGTTCGTGGAACAATTGTAAATTTAATTGAAACTCAACGTGCACCTAATTATGGCAATAACATTATTTCTATTAGAGCAGGAAACATTCTACTGGTTAGTCCCAGACAAATCCCTGAGGTTCTGCGCTGAATTTCGAGATAGTTTGGCAGTCTACGTGCAAGTTTGAATCATTAGCGAAAAATCTCGTTAAAACCATATTTGAGTAATTGAAACTGAAACCTTTGCACTTGCAAATAAACTTTTGCACTTTGTTACATATCTAGTGAGAGTTTCACGAACCTACTTTTCTTCAGCAAAAGTTCGTACGCTAGCGAGATATTTTAATTTAGCCCGGGGCGTGAACTCGTGCAGCGGAAAGATAATAGCTGTTCTTAAAATAAAGCCTTTGCGTCATTATTCTGTGACACCGCTACCGACCGCGCCGCCTACGTTTCGCTACGCTATGATGGTATATCTAGCTAAGGCGGATAATACATGATACCGCCTGCCGCAGCATCAAGATTTGGCACTGGTCTTTAAATTATCTATCAGGTCTGGAAATCTTCTTCTTTGCGTAAAGCTGAAGCGTATGAAATGATTCCACTTTGGCGCGACAAGCGGTGTCGTCTGTACCACCTGCAATAATTTTGCTTCAATGTTTCCTTTAACTTAGATATTGTGTAAATGAGTTACTTTGACGTTGTTACTCGGTATGAATATGCATGTAGATAGCGTGACGCCACACTTTGATACTAACTGCGGAAGCTGCTTCTACCAAAAGCCATCAGATGGTATAAATTATTAGAATAATGCTTTTTATTCTATTAAAATAATTATTCATATTGTTTTAAATTGCTGACGTTGTATTTTTGTCGCTGATTAGTTTTTTGTTCATAGGCTTGTCAACCTGAATCGAAACCCAAAACAATGTTCAATCTTGTAGTTTTTGTGAGATTCTTTTAATCCTTGAGTTTTTATGGCCATAAACGAAAAAACTCCATGCTTAGAAATACGAGGCCTAATTTATTTTACCTACGACACCGAGGCTCATTCTTGTAGTCGAGTCAAGACGGTTGTTGCCAATCATGCCAACATACTGAATTTATCAGAGTACTCTATTATTTTTATAAAATAAAACAACAAAACCCTTGTCGTTGTTCGTTGGTATATCAAGGCTCATTTTCCTTGAAACGATTGAAAATATTAAGTCGGTAAGTACTTAAATTCTTTGTCTTTTTGTTGTTAAGAAAAGTCAAGGTCAGCTAAATGTGTTAAAGGAACGAGTACAAAAGCTTAGAAGAAAATAACTTAATTTACTACACCTAAATAAGAGCGTGATATTTTTATGAGAAAACCAATGTTGAACTTTGTGGGCGACGTTAAGTAAAAATAACGATACGAAATCACAATGTTTTACTTTAACCTTCGTTCTGGGTCGATATTGATTTTTTTTTGGCAGGCCTCTCAATCAGGCAGTAGTAGCTCTCCATTCTGCGCTGCAGTTTGTGGGTTCGATTCCTACTAAAAACAATCCTTTTCGTGATGAACATAATTTTTTGTTGTGACTTGATGTTATGTGCGTATATGTTTTTACAAAAAGTTTCTAAGTAAGTATGTATTTCTGTTTAATTAAGTATTTGTTCGGGGGATTCTAGATAGCTTTACTTGCAATGCTCATCAATGTATTTATTTTTATCACGATGTGTATCTTTGCGACAGGTGGACGAGAAACTATTTTTTTTTAAGAAAAAGTAACCACCTGATATCTCACCTAAAGTATCTTGATAGCGGTTACATAGTCGGCAAACTGACATTTTTCTACTACTTAGACAGTATACAACGAAACAAAAAAAAACACAATACAGTGTCAAAGTGACATTCACCCTTTTCACCCATTTACATGCTGGCTGGCACAAGGCTAAGTACTTTGATTTACCATGAGTCACGTTTTAACAGAACTTTGTTGAGATAGATACGAACCATTATGATCTAAAGTTATATAAAAACTTAGTTTCAGAACGTGACATCAAACCGTGATGACTGCCTTGGCTTTGCAACTATGTCACATTCAAAACAAAGTTACCATTTAATGCATTTGCGGTCTGATATAATTTCGAAACAGAGCCAGCTATATTTAAAGATAAAATGGCCGTCGTACTCACAAATGGCCGTAAAATTCGATAAAGCGTATTATTTTAGTGCTGCGATAAATTATGTTACTGCTTTAAATTGCATTTGGACTCAAAAGATCGATCTCAAGTGAAACTGACTATAAAGTTTTCCATTCGTAAAATTACTTTTAAAACTCAGAAGGCACTTTTATAATACTATGGAAATTATTGTAGAGCTAACAGATGGCGCTCTCGAATCAGTCTGATACTTCCACTATAAGCATTATTAATAACTACACTTGCTACACTAGGTACTATCTCGACTGTCTGCTTCAAAAATACTCTTAAACTAGCTGTGAAGTTTCAAAGTTGGTTTTATTTATCTATTTCAAGCATCTATTTTGTTTTTGTGCATGTTTCTGCCCAGCGTCAATTGTGGTCGTATTGTAGGCGAGATAAAAAAGGCCTGTGGTATCACAATCTAAGTTTATAACGGGGTCAAGCGGCAGGCCGCATCGAACCCAGGCCGAACGCTCGATGGCAGAGCAGTTGTTCTCAAAATATCGCGCAGCCAGTGTGCTATATTTGAAGTGTCTCACTACTTGAATAATTTATAAGTCGAGTCGAAGTGCACTGCATTTCGTAGCGGGGCCTTCGTGAAGCGGAATAAGTTTGTGCTCAAGTTTAACTATGAAAAGACTGTATCTTCTTAATAATAGCGCGCTCATGGAGTGTTGCGAGCTGAATGACTTGAATGGCAAACTGATAAGTTTTTGGCTTTGCTAATTAATTTAAGTTTTGTTAAAGTTTAAATACTTAAGTATCTGTTTTAAAATGAAATAAGTACTCTACTAGCGAATTTCGTATATAACTACGAATTTATTAAATTTGTTGTAAAATGATAGTGAAAACAAGTCCATGAAACCTGGTTTTGTAATGAAAACCAAACCGAAGTACCTCATTCGGCTAAAACATTTTATGACACTTGAACGTAAATAGAGCATTAATAAAACAGAGAATCTTCCTTCAGAATCAAAATGTTTATCACCGGCATTCCTGACCTCCAGCACAATAACACAGCTATTACTACATTAAACATTTGTAACAACATAATGACAAAATACGTTTGTGTAACAAAAAAGGCGTAGCAATACAAAACCTACCTAATAGCTTTGATAAGTCCCTTTTACTGTTAATAACGTGAATAGCTTTTGTTTTGAACATTGTTGAACATTAATAAACAAGCAAATATGTGGATATTCGTGCCAATTTTGTCATTGCTTGGCTCCCTAAGTAAAGTACTGTGTCGATCCATTAGGGAATAACATCGGCCTAGGGTGAGTTTTGCGCTATTATGCTCTGAAATTTACTCGGTAAATAATATTACACGAGTATTTTTTTTTGCGAAACACCTAAAGATTTTTTAATAAGTCAAGTTTAATAACTAAATTTCTATATCTATACAAATAAACAAAATTGAAGTGTCTGTTTGTAATATTAAAATAACCGATTTTAAATACATGCATAGGAATGTATATACGATACATATACCAAAATAACATTTTTTTTAAATTTTTGTCTGTCTGTCTGTCTGTGTGATCCGGGTAATCTCTGGAACGGCTGGACCGATTTCGACGAGATTTTCAGTGGCAGATAACAAGGAGTAACTTAGGCTACTTTTTATGCCGCAAAAATAACGGGAACAAGAAAAAACTGCCACGCAGGCGAAACTGCGAATGGCCGCTATTTTATGCCGTATTAACGCCATCTGTTGGCGATATCGAGTACCACTTCAGTTAAGATTTGTAAGTAAAAATGTTTACCGCCCAACAAAGTGGGCACGGGTCAGCTAGTTTATAAATAAAATTACAGCAAACATAAGTATTTATAATAGGTAGGTATATACAAAATACATATGAAACAGTTGAGCTATTTACAGACTCTTGCAAACGATCTAGAGATCCAAATATGTATCAATCCAAAGCGTCCCCAAAACAGTGATGGCTGCATTGCCACGATGGCTGAATGGTAATGCTGATGCATAAACAAATAGTCCCGCAGTTGAGGATTGTTTTTATATAAGTATGTTTACCTAGTATATTAGTGCACTGTCAAAAAAGGTTGAAGTTTAATTGTGGACACAAAAAAATTGTAATATAAAACGTACATATTTTATAAAAACCAGTGGCGTAGCGGTCCTTGGCGGGGCCCCATATAAAAATTTGTTTGGGGGCCCTTATGAAATGTAAAGATTTCTCACAAAGGAAAAAAAATGATAAATAATTTAAAATTAAAAATATCAGGTTACCTCGCCCCCAACAAACTTAGTTTGGAGCGGCTTGAAGTGTTTTGGAATGTCTACATATATTTATTTAATTAGGTATCTAGTATTATCACACATTTTTCAGAGATATCAGCTAAAATCATGGTTGGAACAAAATGACAGTGGCTTTATTTGAAGAACGTGTGCGTATTCACGTAATGGTGAAATTAGTCGTTTGCGTGACGATGATAATTACCACAATCGGTAGGTACCTACGGAATGTCGTATAACATACGCGACCGCGAGTTCACACTAATTGTCCAATTATGTCGTTTGTATGTATAGCACATTATTTTACGAAAATCAAATTGTTTGTTGAATCGTATAAAATATGTATAAGTACGGTGAATTAGTATTCCAGCTACTAATATAGCATATTCACACACTATTGTTTTTAGAAGTCACAAAGTAAATAGTATTCCGTTGAAGGTTCAGGTCAGGTTTGTCTGAAAATGAAAAAAAAAAAACTTTCTCATCTCTGAAAATCTAAATGAATTAATTGAAAAAACAAATAAGTGTTTTTATGTTACATTCAATAAAAAAGCGATTTTGGGATTAGAGAACATTGTTCTCTAATCCCCGGTTTCAATATTACTAAAAATATTGCTTGTCATGTTACAGTGTTGCTACATTAATGTTAACTAATGTTAAGCACTAATTATTGTTAAGTACTACTAACGGACGCTATTAGAACATTGGAACATGGCGTTTTTGCATTTCTTAATTTGTATTTGCTTTTGGATTTATATAGGCAAACGTGTGTAGGTTAGTATCCAATTGTTTTGGCAAATGAAATGCAAATTACAGCAGCCAAACATGAATCATTGAGTGACAATAGCCTTGCAATCTATTCGTAGCGCAGCTACGCATTTTATTCGTAGCTATCGTAGCATGTAACAATTCGACTAATCCGAGTCGAATTAGCGATTGTCTAGTTTTCAATTATATTAGACAGGTTTTTTTTCTTGTCTTTGTGGCACCTGTCTTTTATTCCACAGACAATTTTGCCAATGTCAAGTAGATAAAAATAAATAGATTTTAGTTAAGTGGAATCAGTAAAATAAAATGAAGCCTTTGTCGTTGGTTTTGAAGAGAAAGATGGTGTTTCTCTTCAAAATCTAATAATGGAAACAATTTCGTTCAAATCAGGATGCCACATTTATTACACTTTCATTTCAACTGATTTCACTTGTGCTAAGGCCTTAGGTAATGTTGGATAAAATACCGAAATTACGCATCTGAACTTAAAATAACACTAGAAAAACGATTTAAATGTTTTATGTCATGTTGTTTGACATGACAGAAAATGAATCCCATTGACAGGTTTATCTGATATAAAAAATATACCTATTAGTATAGCGCAAAGAATATGGACGTATAGCGATATAACGGTTATCAAATGTGTACCTCAAACGCAACTAAAATTTAATCACGTCTCAAGTGACAAATTTTAGACAGACTTTCATTGCAAACTGTCAAAAATATGGATATTACTGAATAAATAATTTTTGGCCTTGACTTTGTCAGTATTATATCAACCCTAAACTAAGCAAATCTTTTATCAGATAACTGATAGAATACTTAAATACTTCTTTTTGTAAATATATACAACGAATACAGTCCCTAAAAACCGGACACAGAATAAATATCTGTGTTTACCATACAAAAGTTTGTTCTCGGTGGGAATTGAACCCACCACCTACAGTGCAGAAGCCAAAGCTACTACCAACTGTGCTGACGACTAATTTCTTAATGCTGTTGAACCAACCAATGTGCATTTGTAGTATCGCAAATTGGTTCCCTTTTTTAATTCATTTTAATTACCAAAAAGGCTGTTCATTACATATTCAAAGCGGGAAGTAGGGCGCCACCACGGTATTCTCTGAGGTATGGACGCAAACATTTTATTTACCCAAAATCGGGTCTATGGCTCCAGTTCAACTCACGACACTTTGCATACTTGGGAGTGCGGCTGATTATATTTACTCTTTCTTATGCTGTGGAATGAAAAAGTTTCTTTCAAAATATTTTACGAATATTCTAATGTAATCTTGTATGTTCTTGCCAAGGAAAAGGTGAAGGGGAAATGTTCGGATTTACTTAGAGACACGCTCTAACTTTGCTAATGATTAAGGAACTCAGTAAGTGAGTTAATAAGTAAGCACTTGTTTTTTGACAAACATATATCCATTTTAATGAAGTAATGAAATGTTGAGTATGTGATGTAATTAGTTTGTTTATACGACTTGCTGATGTAACAAGCAAATGGCCCACTTGATGTTAAGTGGTTACCATCACACATACAGTGGTGATGGTATGTGGTTAGACATATCGGTGTTAAGTTTCATGTGCCTGTAGTTTCGAACAAGGTAAATAATTAAATCTATGCCATTTATAAGAATATTTGTCCTGACTGACTGACTGAATGACATATAGACAACACACAACCTGAACCACTGGTTATTGAGGCTTGAAACTTTCAAGGTACATGGTCGCGATGTGTAATGGTGTTCTAAGAAAGGATTTCCTGAAATTCAACCCCTAAAGGAATGCAGCAAGGGTATATAGAAGTTTGTATGAAAATAGCTTTACGCGGATGAAGTCGCGCGCGTTTCCACTAGTAAATAAATAATAGTTTATTTTATTCTATACGCTAAGATCTTTGAAGATTCTTTTGAGTCTAGACGGCGGAACCACTTAAGACGAGGAATATATTTCACTTGGTTTTGGGAAAGATACTACAAGAGAGTTTAATAAAAAATCTAAAAGCATTATTTAATAATCAATAATTTAAATGGTACTCTAGGGAAGGAAAGAGAACGAGAGGTCGACCGTTTTAAAGGTTTCACCTTTAAACCTAAAGGTGGGAAGACGATATCAAATAAGAAGCAGGCGGGCTTTGGAGAAAGAAAGCTCAGGACCGTGAAGTTTGGAAAACTCTGGAGGAAGCCTATGCTGGAAAGCAAAATAATCAAATTACCGATATCGTAGCAAATATCTTTGTAAACTAGTTTACGATTGTTAAATAAAGGCTACTGAAATTGAAATTGAAAAATTTAGATGCCGCTTTGTCACAGGGACAAAGTATGTGTTAGTTTACGTAAATATTTATAACAAATTGTATGTTTTGTTATTTTTATGTATGTCGAACGAGGGAACTATTATTATAAAGCGTAAAACAGAACATTTACTGGGTCGGACAATTCTGTTATTTAATTTTCCTGAACTAGCCTTATTTTAAATCAATCGAAACATCGTCGTCCTTTCTAACTAAGAAAACAAAGACACGCAATAAACATTTTTGTTAATCTTTTCTTCTTCCCAAATATGGAACAGGCTTATAGCTCACACGGTTAGTAGGTAGTAGTAGATATTTTAGTAAAAGGCTCGTCCAAAGAATGCCTATTTCTGCCGTCAAGCAGCTTGCTGTGTTCCGATTCGAAGGGTGTGGGTATCAGTGAAATTACAGGCACGTGTGGCACATCTGTATGCTTTAGGTTGATAGACGCAGAGCAGTGCATCATAGGGTACGTTCCTAACCTTGAACACTTGTCACGTGGAACGTGATCTGCGAGGTAATGCTTGGTTTTAGGTGATGGTTACCAACATCAGGTGGGCTAAATGTTTGTTCCATCAGCAAGTCGTCATGAAAAAAAGCTGTGGAATCATTCAGGATAAAAATACTGAGCATGTTGAATGCCCCAAAAGCCTAAAAAATTGTGGAATGAAATAGTAATCATAAAATATCCAGCATGGATGTGTACTTACCTCATCAGGAACAAAAAAATGTTTTTATTTGTGAATCTGATCAGCTTTTGTTCGATCCATCCAATGAATATTTTCAGTCCCTCGTCTGTTTTATCCGATGGCACTTTACATAATTGTATAAAAATATTTATCACCATACAAATAATCAAATAATGTACCTACCTATATACTGAAAGAGTTTGCTTGTGACCGATATAGCTGCTCATTGTACTCCTCATATTATACTTTTGCTACTGTACTTTTTATAATGGTTTCTGTCTGGTTTGCTAGCTGGTCAGCTGGTATACAATAAAGACAATTGATTTTCTATATTCTCTGGGGCAGATACAGAACACGAAATAAAATAGCACCTGACAGACACATACAGTTTTATATACATATCATAACATAATATTGTAGCAAATATTTTCAAATCTGTTGTCCTGCCGTGGAAATTGAACCCACACATTTTATGTCTCAGATGTATACAAAGTTTACAGGTACGTTTGCATAAATAAATAGCTTCACGACTTTAATCCAGGCACGGTAGATATCCCCTCAGATTTCTTCGTACCGAATACCTACTCGAGACCTTTTGAGGATGTCTAAGCGGGGGTATTCAGGGGTTGGTACTAAGAGATCTGAGGAAATATCTACCGTGCTTGAGGATTCAAGTCGCGAAGCTATTTATTTAGTTTTTATATTATTGATGCGACACATGTTATTCTTCAAATAGATGGACGCAGGGTTGTGAATCGTATGGTATATTTTTATTAAAAATGTCGTGCGAGGCCAAATGCTTTTGTTTGTAGTCGATGGTTACCACTCAAAAGCACTTTTGCCCTCGCTCATTTTTAATATAATTTCTGTAGTGATATATTTTGAAGCTAGAACTACACAAAGTATTGTAATATTAAAATGTGTATTTCATTGGGTATACGTGTTTAATTGGGAATTAATTGGTTAAACTTTGCTACTTTTATCACAACTCCAATAGCATTGGTTTTGAGAAATCTTTAAAACGGTGAACCTTTACATGCGGTGGTTCCATCAGTAAACGAGTGGCCCCTGAAAAGAAAAAATAAACCTCATTCTCGTATGAATTTCCTGTAAACTATAAGATACAAAATATAAACTGTATTTTATGATCTCAATATGTCTCGCACTAGAGTGAGTGGAGACGTTAGGCCAGCAAGGTGTATATATACACATTTGTCAAGGCGCCGCGCAGACTCGCTCTCCGGTAATACATCTAGCTCGGCGCTCCATGAATATACATAACACATTACACAATTTACACTCATATTTTCAAGGAGAATAATTTACAAGAAATTATTTCTTCCATTATACATCATAACATCTCCGCTTAATTGTAAAAGGAAGGAAAAACACGCCTATTTGATCTAAAGTATAAGTATCAAGTTTCTAAGGCTGTAGCTTTTTTGCTCCCACCTTTTACTTGTTATAAAAACTTTTAGCTAATTAAATTAATATTCGTCGACCGTTGATTATGAAGCTCTGGAATGCTTTTAGCTTCAATGTTGCTAAAGTGAATTTCGGGGAGAAATAACTCTGTCTTGTATTTCGGGAAAATATAACTCAGTTTTGATAATTGCGGATATTTGAATAAGTAAAGAGTGGCTTTGAAATTGTTGAATCAATCTCAAAGGATTTGATCTGAATATTTAAAATTATCATCATTATCAACAGCCTCAGAAGAGAGCAAAGCAAAATTAAACAAAATTCATTAATTTTGTGTGGAAGTGAAAAAAGAAAAAATATGAAGCAGGTACTCAGTGTTAAAGTTCAATAAACACTGCATCAAAATATAACTAATTTATTCAATCTAAACATGAATCACAACACTGACAGTAATCACCACAGAGTATTTTCTATAGACTAAAACTTCTCAAAGCAAAGAGGTGACATACCTCTAACATCTTCTCTCTTTGATAAGTTAAGAGCACCTCATACCAATACTCTTACATATGATACTGAGTTTTGGTTTGTATAAGGGCTTAGTCAGCATGTCTGCCCATTGCAGCTCAGTTGATACCTTGGATACGGTAAGGATTGATTCTGAAACGGTTTCTCTAATATAAAAATGTCTAATCCTTATATGTTTCGTCCTTTGATGCATCTCATAAGCCGGGTTGTGTGCAAGCTTTATAGCAGCCTCATTATCCACACATAACGTTGGCAAGCCCGAAAGATCCTCGATGCTCTCGATAAGTCTTTTTAACCAAACTATCTCTCTGGCTGCTTCACTTGCTGCCACAATTTCCGCTTCAGTACTCGACAGTGCCACTGATGCCTGTCTATGGCTTCTCCAAGAGATAGCTGCTCCTCCATATAAACTGATGAGTCCACTAGTAGAGCGTGCAGTATCTAAGTCTCCACCGTGATCTGCATCGCTAAAGGTTATCAACGACTTCTCTGAGTGTCTTTTATATTCAATACACCAATTTAATGTTCCCTTTAGATAGCGAAATATTCGCTTAAGCTTCGCAGCATCGGCATTCGTCGGTTTCTCTAAACTTCGTGATACGACACCGACTGCGTAGGCTATATCAGGTCTTGATCCAACCATCAGATATGCTAAAGCCCCTACAGCCTGTCTATATGGGAACTGTAGATCTTGTTCAAATTCATTATTATGACGATTATCAGACTCTTTTAGAATTGGTGTAAGAGCTGGGTTACAACTTTCCATATTGAACTGTTCTAACAATCTTTTAGTATATGCAGCCTGACTGACTCGTACTGTATCTTCTCCTTTTTCTATTTCCAATCCCAGAAAATAACTGGCAGGCTTAGACTTAATTTTAAATCTACTTTCAAGTTCTTTTAAAAACTTCTTAGCCACCTTCTCATTACTAGATGCTAGCAATCCATCATCCACATACAAAGCTAGTATAAGCAACTCGTCTTCCCTCCGCTTGATGTAAAGGCATGGATCTGCTTCATTCTCACGAAAACCAATTTTAAGTAAGAACTCTTTCATGCAATGGTTCCAGCAGCGTGGAGCTTGTTTCAGACCATACAAACTTTTACTAAGCTTGCACACCATGTTTGAGTTGCCTTCGCTATAGCCCTCGGGTTGTTTCATATAGATCTCCTCACTCAGACTACCATAAAGGAAGGCGGTTGAAACATCAAATTGCGTCAGATTCATATTATCTCTAGCGGCAATACTCAGTACTGTGCGTATCGTACTCATTTTCGCTACCGGACTAAATGTTTCATAGTAGTCGACACCTTTCTTTTGTGAGTAACCCTTTATTACCAATCTGGCTTTGTAGCGATCGACCGATCCATCTGGATTTGTTTTTACTTTGTAGATCCATTTGCACGGAATGGCCTTTCTACCACTTGGCAGTGACGTAATTTCCCACGTTTCATTTTCTTTTAACGATTTAATTTCATTATCCATGGCCGCTTTCCACTGTGCGCTGTCTTTGCTTCGTAGAGCTTCTTGAAATGTTTCTGGTTCTAGATTTTCATGCATATCACGTTCTGCAATCATGACAAAATTATCCAATTTTGTTGGCTGTCTTAGCTTCGATCGATCTCTAAGCGTCATTTTTCCTTGCTCTTCGATTTCTTTAATCGATATTATGTCACTTTTTGAATCATCTATTTCTTCAGTTTCCCGTCCAGATAAAAACTCCTCACTCTCTGACTCAATGTTTTCTTTATCCGATTTAACTGATTCGAAATCTGACTGTGATTCTTGGTCTTCGGTATAAGGTTTTTCCAATGTAGATTGTTTCATTTCAATTGGTATCTCGATATGATTACTGGATCTTAAAGTCTTCTCTTCAAAGATAACGTCTCTAGATCGTATCAATTTAGACGTTTCTTTTATCCATACTCGATATCCTTCATCATTGTCATACCCAATCAGGACTCCTTTTACAGCTTTCTTATCTAGTTTTTTTCTTGTGACTTTTGGAATATGAACAAAACAATCACTTCCAATTATTCTTAGGTGTCGAATCCTGGGCTTTTTGTTCCACCACATTTCATAAGGTGTCTTTTCCGTTTGAGTTGGACCTGTTCGATTAAGAATGTATACTGTGGCACTTACTAGTTCTGCCCAGAGTCCTTGAGGTAAGCTTTTTGAATGCATGATTGCTCTCATGGCTTCTACAACGGTCCTGTTTTCTCTCTCCACGCACCCATTTTGTTCTGGTGTGTACGGCATAGTTAGACGCTGTTTAATACCATGTTCGTCTAATGTTTGCTTTACCTCCTCATTAGAAAATTCTCCTCCATTATCACTTAAAAGTTCTTTAATGTTATTCCCCATGGCTTTTGTCTCTTTTATCATAGACTTTAGGTGTTCATTCACTTCTGACTTGCATTTCATAAAATACACATGACGATATTTAGAGAAATCATCTTTAAACAACACGAAATATCTATTGTTTGAGATGGAGTGCATAAAAGGGCCACAAACATCAGCATGTACCAGCTCTCCAACTTTCGTAGCTCTTGGTCTTGTACCAAATTTTAGCCTATGTGCTTTACCATAAATACATCCTTCACACAGCTCATTATTGTCTTGTTTCAATTTTATTCCAAGTTCTCTTTCAATTACCTTCATAACATGAATTTTGTTTTGGTGAGCCAACCTTTCATGGTATAATTGTAACAAATCTGCACCGTCTACACTATTTATTTCAATTGATATGCTAGGTTTTATGTTCTGTAATTTCAACTTATACAAACCACCTTGTTTTTGTCTAACTCCTGTCAACATTGTTTTTCCATTGACAGATATCTTGCAAGACGTAGCGTATGATGCAAAAATACTGTTTGAAAGTAGATCTTGGGCTGCAAGCACTGAGAAAAGGTTCCGTTTAATGCTTGGCACATACCAAACATCATTAAGCGTTATTATCTGATCTTGGCTATCTAAATTAGCCCGAACCTTTATTGTTCCTTTTCCAACAGCTTGTATAACTTCTCCGTTAGCAGTTGTTACTGTTTGGGATCCGTCGAAGTATTGGAAATCCTCATAAAACCCACTTTGGTTTGTTACATGATGTGTAGCTCCATTGTCTACAAACCAACTGTTGTGATCTTCCAACGTTCCAATAAATGACATCAGGTTCATGTTAACATCTTGTTGTTTGCTTGACGACGCCATTGACTTTGGTGGTTTTCCATCCATAATCCATTTTTCACACTGCCTTACTCTATGACCGATCTTCCCACAGTAAAAACATGTATCTGGTTTCTTTTCCGTTACTCCTGCCTTTTGAATGTTAAGAGCTTCTACATCTTCTCCATTTCTCTTTGATATGTTTCTTTCATACGAACATAGCTGGCTAGTTAAATTATCTATGGTTTTTTCTGACTTTGCCATCATCAGCCAACTCGATTTAAATGCAAAATATTCATTCGGCAGTGAGTCCAATATCTTACATTTAAGAAAAATTTCTGGCAGTTCAGTACCTTTACCTTCCGAGGTTTTCATTTGTTGTCCTAAGTCAAACCAAATATTCTGTATAGCCGATAGGTGGCTAGCTATATCGTGTCCAGGTTGCTTTTTGTATTCAAAGAGTTTTAGACACAAGTCGTATGCCCTGTCTTCTGACACACCTTCGTAAATTCGGTGCAGTTCACACCATACGTCCTTTGCTGTAGAAAACCTTACAACCTTCTGTAGTACTTCATCAGACAGATTCGTTGAAATCACTAGCAGAGCTGTACTATCTGCATTTTGAAATTTTAAGAGTTCTGCCTCCGATGCTACTGCTTTATCCGGCGCTGCTCCTTGCACTGCATCTAGCACGCAAAGCCCTCTCAAAGCTATGGTTATCTTGTATTTCCATGTCGTCCAATTTTTCCTTTCTAGGAGACCTACTTGCAACTTTGTAGCATCGAAGATGGACCTTTCCATTTTTGTTCCCTTACAGCTTGCAAGTTTTCTCCACGAACTTGAAAAACTCCCGTTGGGTTTTGGTGAATTTTTAGCGCTCTGCTACCATGTTAAAGTTCAATAAACACTGCATCAAAATATAACTAATTTATTCAATCTAAACATGAATCACAACACTGACAGTAATCACCACAGAGTATTTTCTATAGACTAAAACTTCTCAAAGCAAAGAGGTGACATAACATAAGCTACAATCCGAAAAAGAAGAGATTTATAAGCAGCTTCGTCTCTCGTAAGACTATTATAGAATTACGTCAAATACGTCAGCTTAGAATTTTGTGTTGAATTGTAACAATGAATTCTAAATTTGCGTATTCGAGCATATACTGACCTTTTTAGAATTTTTAAGAAAAAAGTGATGTGCACAGTATTAACACTAGAAACAATAATAAATTATGTATTCCGAAATTTCGACTGCAAAAGGTAAATGGGTCATTTATGGGGAACACTGTACGCTTCTATAATAAACTTTCAGAAAATGCCACTAAACTTCCCATTCAGAAATTCAAAGTCTACATTAAGACAAATCTAATAAAGAAAGCATACTATACCTTAGATAGCTACGTTAATGATAAATCTGCGTGGCCAGATGTTCCGATCGCTCTACCCATCGACAGCTAGGATATAGTTTTGCAATGTCTGTACTATTTTCTTATTTGAATTCATTAGATTGTAAGCATTACTATTAGTTGAAGCGTAGCGTGTGCTGTCTTTTGAACTTCTGTTGCATATTAGTTCTTGGTATGATTGCCTTAGCATGTTTTTTGTCTTGTATTATTGTTGTAGCAGGATCATACAAAAAAACGGTAGGAACCAAGCCGTAAGTTTCTTGCCGGTTCTTCTAGGCTTGGTCGCGAGGAACTGGCGCTTAGATTCACCTGCGGATTTTACTGAATAAGTGCTTTTTGACTTTGACTTTTTACGCGATGAAGTGAGTGAATAAGCTCAATATGGACTACCACATCAAGCGTTTTCCTGGAATACACGGAACACTATACTACCTACAATATCGCTAAGTAGTTAGATTTCAAAGGGGTTGTTATGTTTTTAAACATTTTCCATATAGTTTTGTCTAAAATGTCGTATTCGTTATTATTATTCATCAACATTGCCATTCAGCGAGGGAATGCAGTCAGCGTCTTAGATAATCCTCTAATTGGTAATTCTTCATTTGGATCAGTTGAGTTCGACGACCGATGTGGCGCAGCGGGCAAATGTCCGCGCCTATGACGCAGAAGGTTGCGGGTTCGATTGCCGTCTTAGGATAAATGTTTGTACGATCTGCAAATATTTAATCCGGATGTTCTGGGTATTTTCTATGTATAATAAAAAATATCTATGTATATAATACTGTATTGTATTAGGTATATCAGTCATCATTGGGGATTAAAGTCGTGATACTATTTCTTTTATTTTTCTTTTTTCTATGTCTGTAGAAAGAAATCTAAAAAAATAACAACTGCATTTTTGCTAATATCAAGCTTCTGGTCTGCATGAAAAAGAAAAGAGGAATACTTATGAAAATAATTCAGTATCCACCGCGTCTATTTCAAACAAAGTATAGATGAGATAAAAGCAGCGGACAAAGCCCGCAGCGTTGACCGGCACATTTCTCAAGTTTCAAGATAGCGTGATAAAGCCTAAACGGGCCAGGCGTCCCATTCACTGTTATTGTTTGAAGACAAGGGGTCGCAGCGAGTTGAGACGGTCACAGGAACTCAGTGGTTCTTATAGCACATTACAGTAAGTATCTAGTACCTTGTCACCCTGGCACCCGGTGCCCCGGCGGCCCGACGTCCCTGCCTGCCAGACATTAACGCGGCCATTCCAAACTTCCTGTGAGACTCCTTGCGACTCTAGCGCCTCTGTACTTAACAGTCTAATTAGCCGTAAATTGCACTCAAAATTGGGCTCTTGGCCGAGAATCGAGTTTTGAATGTCTAATTACGCGAGATAAAGGGATATTGTACCGCAATTTAATGTCAATCTGTATCGCCGCAATAGATATAAGGCGCTGCGGTGCCGTTGGTTGTGGCTGTCGATTTTCCTAGCAGACTGAACTGAAAATACTCGGCATTTTCCATTGTTAAGCGGAGTTCACCGTTTCCAATTCACTGGTTTACTGTTGTAATTTTAGAAAATCGTTTCAAATAACTAATATTTTGAAATGTGTTTGGATGCTTTTGTTCCGTTTTATAAGGCAATTTAGCGGACATAAATGAAAACTATCAAACAAAGTTAAAAAGACTATGCAAAAGGCACTTTTTATTCTGAAAGCTACGAGTAAAAATGAGTACCTAATATAATTATTTCATGAGAAATATTTGTTCAAAAACTTCATACTTGAAAAATAACTACGTCTGAGTTAAACAATTAATTTAATAAACAAAGATTTGAATAATATATGGTTAGAACACCAATACCTACTTTAAGTTTCTTCTTCTTGGTCGTAACACTCTTGACAGAGTGGTCGTGGTTGTCATGTTGGGACTGTGGCTCGCGCTACAACCCTCCGCCATTCCTCTCGCACCGCTGCTCTTCTGGCACATTCGTTGAGAGGAACATCAATAGCAGCCTTGATTTGGTCCGTCCATCTCATAGGTGATCTTCCCCGTCCTCTTAAGTTTAGTATAAACATAATAAAAATAATTTAAGCGGTCGATCTGAACACCGAAAGCGAAACGACCTCAGAAACGAGGGTTAGACCTTGAACGTTAATGTAGTTTCAGACTCCTCAGCACGGAGTCACGGTTTGCGAAGAAGTTGGAAAATTAAAAGCTATTTATAACAAACACTTCAGAATAAACCACATTTACTTGCAAATACTTAACCAACAACCACCTAATATAAATGTACCTCTTTTATGCGTACGTCACGCTGGCTGTACAGTTATGGAAGTGAGTAAATATGTTAAAGAAAAGTAGGCTGAGCATTATTATCTCTAGGTATGTGTGGTAAGCTTTTGTTTAGGAAGTTATTTCAGCTTTACTTGGAGTTGGCGGTACTTAAAAACCTAATTTTCTTATATTCACCATCTTCAGCCAGAAGAATTGCACAATAAAACAAAAAAGTTATACTACCTGTTCGTATGAAAATCATTTGAATCGACAGTTTGTTATTTTATGGCTGTCAAGGTGGGTGGCACTTGACAAACGTGCCACTTTGTACGATGACTATACTTTGATACAGTTGCTTGTACTAGATTAATTACACTTCTTAATTTTCTAAGCGATTTAGTCTGCTAAATCTATACCAATTTATGCCCTTTATAAGAATCTTTGTCCTGACTAACTGACATATAGACAACGCACAGCCTAAAAAGTAATAGTGATTTTTGGGGTACATTCGTCGTGGCGCGTAGAGGTACTACTATTACAGGAATATAATCTACTATGAAAGGAATTCCCGAAATTCAACCCCTAAATGGGTATAGCGGGGGCTGAAACTTGTATAAAAATAACTTCAAAAGGACGAAATCAGGCGCGTTTCGCTAGTCATGAACAGTTATGAAACACAGAAAGTGTAATTATTATGTATACACGTCTGGAAAATTTTAAAAAGTATTTTAAATAAGTTTAAAAATTGGGTGGTGTAGACATGTTATTGCAGGCGACTGTACGTACGTAAACTTACACAAAGGAAATTGTTTTCATCTTACCAAAAGAAAGTAAAACGCTTGAAAGTTGAGAGTTAATTTATTTCGAAGTTGTTTGTCAGTAATTTGTTGTGGCCGAGTCCTCGGGGAAGAACGCCAGCGCACACTCTTGTTACCGCAAACTTTTTCGTGTTTCGAAATTTTACTTGGCTACTAGCAAGCTTGTGTAAGGTGAGTGCCTTCCGTGCTTCGCAAACTCGGCGGACACTCTGGTAAACATACTCGCAAGCGCAATACAACCCAAATTAAATCGAGCTCGTTTTGAACTAACTTTGTTTGTTGCGGGTAAATCGAAGTTTGATTTTGTACGTACATAGCAAATATAATTTATTTCCAAACAACATGTTTACTGCGAAATCTTATCGTTATGTTTTCTCGGAGCTTTATTGCGAAACATGTTTTGAAAACACACCTGTACACCACAATCCTTTGTATTACCTATTTAATGTGACCTAGTTCTTTGAAGTTAAACATGCTAAGACATTATCAATAAGATTTATATCAAAGGTATAGAAAGAGTGGGTTTCATTTGTAGCCAACAAAATTAAACGTTTTGAAACCTATTTCAGTAAAATCCAAGGTGGAAATTCGTAAGTATATTTCTCCTAAAATTACTAACATAGCATTTGTTTTTTAACGAAATTAATATCAATTTACACAAAGAAGTGATCACAAATCGACTACAAATGTAAATTTGGCCCAAACCAAAGGATATGTACTTGAAAATGTTTTGATGTGTGCTAGTTAAAGGTTATCAATGGTCTAGTAAGGACGACCCCATCTTTTGAGCTTAGGTCGTAGGTAGGTTGAATACGGTCGTGCATAAAAAGATTTTTTTAATCATAAAATGTGTGTACGCAATGCCATAGTTAGAATTCTCGCAGCGCCTCTCACCTGTCACGTATACAATATCAACTACTGCAAAATGTGGGTATGTGTTAAATGTAATATTCGTACCTCTAAGACTAACCCTGTTAGACATTTTTAAATAATCTTCCCAGATTTTACAGTACAAGGTACTCACTACTTTGTACTACAATATTCGGGAAATCTGTCTAAAGATATTTTATGTTTACCGTACCGGGGGATTAAAAGCCGTAAAACTGTTTTATATTTATATTTAACTAGTGGAAACGGGCGCGACTAGTCCGCGATAAGCTATTTCCACACAATCTCCGCTGCACCCCTTCGAGGGTAGAGTTTCAGGAACTGCTTTCAAACTAAGAATAGTACACCCCTACGTACCGAGACAAATAAACCCTAAACTACAAGACTTTTCGACCAGTATGGTTTAGGCTATGTGTTGTCTATATGTCAGCCAGTCAAAGATTCTTTTAGTTGTAAGTATAGTATAAGGTGTAGATTATAAAGTTCGAAGCTGATTCAAAACTGTTTTGTTTTATTATTTTCCAGTATATCACAACATGCTCTTTGGCACCACCCGCAGTAGGCAACGGTTGGCTGAGGCGCGAGAGATGAGCTCTATCCACTATAATATGCTGACACATTCATTTTCCATTAAGTCTCTATTAAAATCAAGACGTGCGATACGCTGCATGATATGTAATTTTCTTCTTGAATGTGCTCCCATCATACGGGAAGAATTTGTTTAAGACAAATTTATATTCCCTATTTACCGGTTCAGCTCACCGTGGGGGTTCACGAGAGCGATTTGACTCAATTCGATCCCTGAGAGGGAATCTGCCATTTGCCACACTTGCACCTTGTTCCGAACCCAAAGCGTCATTTACACGGTGACAGCTGTCAACACACCAAATGTCAACCCCGTTAAGCACGGGTTGAACGATCAAAGTTGTAAACTCACTTATACTTTCGGGACGATTCAGCATCATGGTGTTATTATGCTAATATGATAAATTTGAAGAACCTATATTTGCTATGTTTGCAAACATAGAGAAACAGATGGAAAGCGAAACAGATTTTATCTTCTATGTTATGTCAAAAGGCATCTAGGCCAGCCTTTGACATATATTCTTTGTATTCGACATCACAACTTGTTCTTAGGAACAAAAACGAACACGTTTTTCTCGCATCTGTATAATATTACAATATACTTTATATAGTGATAAAAATGCTGGAAGTTTTCTTACGAAAAACGCCACGTTACCTTCGCAAAGGCTCTACCTCTATCCGATAAAATTATTGACACGCCAACGTTTAGGGAAGAGGGTTTTCATAACGTCCAATCTATTTAGACAGGATTGTAAATCAGGGTGGGATGACGTTATGCTACCGGTTCCGGTTATTATATACCCGCCACATCTTTCGTCCTTCCACACGGCGGATGTGTCAACGATTGCTTGATGAGGTACCTATCTAGGTAAATAGGCGTAAGAAGGTTCAGAAAATGTTTTTGATATTTGGAAAATAACTTTGACGTAGCCAAGTATGTTACTTTTAACCAGTAAAGCATATATATAATGAATACTGTTATTTGCGATCATTGATGTAAAAATATCGATGGCTGAAATTTTAACGTTGTTTTAAAACATTTTTAATTTTTTTTGCAGAATAAAGTCATTCTGCTGGATCTTATTTAACGTTAAAGCCAGCAAAATTATGCTAAAGAAAAGTGGTCGTAATCCTTTGATGTCAACGCCACCTCAATTTTAATTTGATGCTTTTTATAAACACAGGCTCACAAAATGCAGGGAGTGGTTGCGATGACAGGTGACTGAGCTCAAACGAGCACTGGTGAGTTAGCATATGGGCCCGCTGCTTTCACACTGCATTTATTCTAAAGTCTCGCAAATTACTAAATTTCATATAATTTAAAAGTAGCGTCTGTACAGAAACAGCAGAATCACTTGAAATAAGCGAGCGATTTATTTTCCGCTCCGGGCGTTCGCATTGATAAATATGACCAATAAAGGAAAACAAAATGTCCACAAGAGAAATTATTGTGGTCTCTGTAATTTACTTCCTGTCCTTATTTCTTTGCATCTTCTTTCCTTTAGCTTAAGTTTAATTCCTTCCTAATGATTTTTGGATGCTTACCATGAAACAGGATATTGTTTACGCGTTTTCTTGAACATTTGAAGTTCGGCCGTCACAACTCAGTTCGTAGTAGTCCTGGTTTGGTGGTGGGTTTGATCCTCACCGAGAACAAACATTTATGTGATGAACATAGATGTTTGTGATTTCGTTTGCGTATAGCTACTTTCATACAAACTTCAACGTAGTTCAAAATTTTATTAGAAAAAATGTTATTGTAAATTTTAAAAATATTAGTAGGTACATCCCTCGCAACAAGTAGCAGGCTTTCAGTCTATACGTTGTTTAGTTTATTATCATGTCATAATTGTACAACATCAAATAATCAAATTAGTTAGGAAAATTATAATTTTTGGTTCTTCTAGAGCATAACATAATTGTGACTACATTTTGTTACCTTAACACACCCCTACGGTTCAGAAAGGGTTTTTGTACATGATGTTTATCAGTCAGTAAATCAGGACAAAGATTCTTAGAATAACAGATAGATACATAACAGATGAAAATATTATATGTTTTTTATTGCTGCTTCAATTAAGATAGGCTACTTTCTTAAGAACTCACTTAGTTTTGTAAAAAGTTATATTGATTTATTTCGCGTTCTTGTGATGACTTTACTTTGTGTTTACCTATAATATATCAAATAAATATCTAGCAGTATCTATTACATTATACTTACAAATAATTTGTTCCAGTTAACTCTTCAAAAACAATTTGGTAACAATGCTTGCGATTGAGCGGGCACTTGAAGAATCAATTTATAGATACTTTACGTGGGCGCAACCGTTTTATTAGAAACAATAAATTGATGCCCAAAACTCCATCCATTTTCAACTTCCAATTGCAAACAAACAAGGTAAACAACACAAAGGTAAAGAATGTGAGGAAAATGTTAAGCATTTCTCTAAGTGTATGTTATGTCAGTTGTATGTTAAATAACATTATACATAGGCATTCATGAATAATGTGTACCCGTCCTCGGGTAAGAGGTGCACCTCGGCCTCGGTCCCGACTTTCAGCTCGTAAATATTCAGGGTCCAACTACCGGCACTCCACAATACATCAAAGTCGTGTCGACTTTCATGCACTACTTACCTACATACTTTCTTGTACGAGTACTTCACACGTTTGTGGATATACTAGCTAGGAAAAACCAGACGACAGCGACACCTAAACTAAACTGTGTTATAACAAACAAATAAAGATAAGAAAAAGAACGGATGTGATAGGAAATAGAACAAATATGATGAGGAAACGGAATAAATAGAGCTGACTGAGTTTAGGGAATATTTACCACAAGGGATGGTTTTGGTTTACAATAAAAACAATCCACAATTTCTGAGTAGATCTAATAAAGCCCAGTTGTGGAGTGCGACCTTTGAGTGGCATTTATACAGAGTCCGAAGGTATTATCTTTGACTTTAAATGCGAGGTTATGCAAATGTTGTTGCTTTTGGAAATTGAACCATACTTAAAATATTTGTAGTTTCGTTTTCAAAACTTATAGACTATGTTACATTAATGTTAAATTAGAATTTAAGTTAAATAATTTGCCAGAGGCCCGTTGGACTCTCCTGGTGATGGTTTTTGAAGTCGAGCTTAGTTTATATTTAACAAGATTGGTTCAGAAAATAGCATGATACATAACTAGTGAGCCAAGTCAAAACAAAGTACGGGTGCATTACATACTCGAACTTAACTGCAAAAGTTTTTTTTGCAGGTTGGATTTGTTAATTAATTATTCTTTAAATCAAGATAGTATAATAATTATTTTTTAAAAAGAAATTTATGTTTGGGCTTGGTTCCTACCGTTTATTTTTGCGTATTCCTTTTTACAAAGCAATACAAACATGAACGTAGTGTGATTCCAATCGATGCGTGCGGGTTTCTGTCCACAACAATAAGCTAATATGAACCGTATGATAAAGTAAACTAAAAAACCATATTATTATTATTATATCATACAAATTAAACAAACAAATCTAAATTGAATCTAGATAAATAGCAAGATACGTTGAAAACAAAGTTGACGCGCGGAATGTAAAGATCACCATCTTCACCTCGGAGGGTATTAAAATAAAACGCATGAACGTACGAGGAAAGATCCCCAGGGTGATAACTTTCGGTGGATTCAATCAAATCAGTTAAATGTAGCTGTAAATTGGGCAGTTCCACTTGAGTGATATTGAGTAATGGTGGTCGCGTCGATATTGATGGCCCGGCCTGCGAGCGCGCGCCGTATCTCGCGCTGACGTGTTAATTTGTCAAAACCTGACGTCATAAAGAAAAAGTTAGAAAACTCACATATCCGTCGAGGCACTGTTCACCGAGCAATCGATCGATTGAATACCGACCCTAATTTTACACTCATGCTGATCAAAATACGCTGCTTCGATACTTTTAAACTGTTCCTGACCAAACGAAAATTTGTGTTCGCTTAAGCAGACTAAAAGCTGGAGATAACAGGTCACGCGCGCACGTCTGTCGTAACCTCTAGCCTCTTACATTTTATTACGCCCCATTACCTGGGATTAAGTCAGCATGCATTGCACAGATTCTGTTTCATGTCGCCAGCTCCGACACTAATGTTGCCCGCCACTTATAACCGAGTGAAGGAGGCAATTTTAAAATAATGATCCTTCGCACGCACGCTGCCTCACAAAATCATGGAGCTTAGCAAAATCCATTGAATTAATAAGTTTGTAGAAAGGACTGGATTCCAAGTAAAGTTATTATAGTAGGGATTTCGCGAGGTACGCGAGCTTGCACCACAAAGCCGCTTTCACCTTACTAAACCTCTGCTGTGCACTAATTGTAGTGTAGACAAGTGTATGTACACACCAGAGGATGTACATACGTGACACCTCGTACAAAAAAATACGTATCAAGTGCAAACAACTGCACCATAGGCTCACTAAAGTATAAGCAAATCCTTTGGAATTGTTCCACTATGCCCCACCAAGGCGCCCCACTAGTGGGGCAGAATCCACAGCCTTAAAATTTGTAGTGGAATCTGCCCCACTAAGTCAGTTTAGTGGGGCAGATTCCTACTACTTTAAAGTTTGGTGTATTCTGCCCCACTAGGGCTGGCACTTGAGTTTGTGTAGGTGGGTTTACTCATATTGTACTATCTGTCTATTCAAGTTAAATGTAACTTTGGTGTTATTACTAAGTAGATTACGTTAGTAGTAGGTAATAAGTAATAGATGAGGTACATAGGTAGTTTACTAAATGAAACTAAAAATATTCTTAGAAAATTAATTATTTGTTTCTTGAATCACATATCAATAATTAATACTCTCGAAGGTTGGCATAATAAGTTGAATAAAAAGATTAATCAAAAATGTCCCACTTTACTATGACTTCTTTATTACGCTTTCCATAGTTAAATCTATCCAGAACCAACCTTTAAAACCACGCCTTAATGAATACATACAAAACGATTAAAATATAGAAGATGCCCAAATGGAGCTTATAAACGGCAATATATCTGTTGGGCATTTCTTAGAAAAAATGCAATAGATGGAGCAATAACTCTATTATTATTCCAAGAGATACTCATGTACTTAATCAAGTTTAATTACCTAGTCATATTTCTTGTGTTTAGTATAGTATTTTAGTAGCTGTTTGTATCTTTTAGATGTTTACTATCCATAAAGTAAGCAAGACTACGTAGTAGTGAGTAAGACTGTATTTTGCCATATCAGGTGAAAGTCGATGTGTGGTTTTATTTCTTGTAGTAAAACGGACTTAAATCCGTATTAGTCGTAGTATTTATTTTTGTACTAATGTTTTATTTATGACCTCTATATGACTAATTGTACGTCAAATGATACTCGTAATTAATCTGTGATTTTTAATAGTTGAGTAATTAGAATTAAAATAATTTTGCTATTTACGTGCACAATAACAATAATAATAATGCTGGAAAATCCACACAGCATCATCTAGCCCCAAGCTAAGCAGAGCTTGTGTTATGGTTACTAGATGACTGATATACTTAATACAATATATTACGTACCCTACTTTCATAGATATTTTTTATTATACATAGAAAATACCCAGAACACCCGGAATAAATATTTGCAGATCGTACAAACATTTATCCCGAGGCGGGAATCGAACTCGCAACCTTCTGCGTCGCAGGCGGACATTCGCCCGCCACGCCACATCGGTCGTCATATTTTTAGTTTCATTTTGTACACTACCTATGTACCACATCTATTACTAATTACCTACTACTAACGTAATCTACTTAATAATAACACCAAAGTTACATTTAACTTGAATAGACAGATAGTATAATATGAGTAAACCCATCTACACAAACTCAAGTGCCAGCCCTAGTGGGGCAGAATACACCAAACTTTAAAGTAGTAGGAATCTGCCCCACTAAACTGACTTAGTGGGGCAGATTCCACTACAAATTTTAAGGCTGTGGATTCTGCCCCACTAGTGGGGCGCCTTGGTGGGGCAGAGTGGAACAATTCATCCTTTGTAGGGCCATGTGTAAACTTTTATAACAAAGCCCCAAGCGACATGCGTAATTATGTTGATAAGCAAATTCAAAAATACTATATTATAAAATATTTTTCAAATGCTTACTAACACCAGCTCCAATAAACTAACTTGTGATTAGATTCACCTACTTTATAAAACTGTTCAAAGTGGTCTCTGTGATTCTGCTGAATAAATACTGAAGTCAGATTAAAGAAAATACTTAAATAAGTATGCGCCTTAATATCACAGCCATTACAGCTCAGTTGGCAGCCTTCTGCGTTGTAGGTTGTGGGTTCAATCTTAACTGAGATCAAGCATTTGTGTAATGAACACAGATGTTTGTTCTCTGTCTGGATATATTGTATTCAATGTATGTATTTATAACAAAATGTCTGTTATCTTGTTTAAAATGGGAACCAGATCCAAGAGAACCAAGCTTTGCTTACTTTAGGGTAGATGGTATTGTTTCAAATGTATGTCACTATTTATTTATTATTCATTTATCTATACAAATAAATAAAATTGAAGTGTCTGTTTGTAATATTAAAATAACCGCTTTTTATTACATGCATATGAATGTATATGCGATACATATTCCAAAATAGCATTTTTTTAAATTTTTGTCTGTCTGTCTGTCTGTCTGTCCATTTGTTCCGGGTAATCTCTGGAACGGCTGGACCGATTTCGACGGGACTTTCACTGGCAGATAGCTGATGTAACAAGGAGTAACTTAGGTTACTTTTTATCCCGAAAAAATAACGGGAACGGGAAAAAACTGCCACGCGGGCGATACTGCAAACGACCTCTATTTTATGCCGTATTAACGCCATCTGTTGGCAACATCGAGTACTACTTAGTTAAGATTTGTAAGTAAAAATGTTTACCGTCCAACGAAGTGGGCACGGGTCAGCTAGTTATGTATAAGTGAGTACAAATTACTGGAACCATTGAGATACGGGGAATTCAAGTATAGACTGTACTCGTAATATGATTTCTGGGTCTGCACTAATGAACGTGTATTTTGTTTCATCTGCCGTCAAAGCGGAAAACGCGAGTTGTATATTCAACATGTTGATGTTTAACAACATATCACACACATACATCATACATACACATCATCATGTGGGTATATACATCATCATTAGCTGTAAAATTTGACTGTTGGTTCATTATTTTTTTTAACCGAATATTGCAACCTATATGCATTCTGAATATTGCTAGCAATTTAATAACAGAAGATAAATTAGAGCACCGTTGGTCCAGTGGGAATGACCTCGCCTTCTGATCCTAAGGTAGTGGGTTAGAATCGGTTGAATTTCGGGAACTCCTTTCTTAGTACACCTTCAAGCACCAAGACAAATAAATGCTGAAAATTTAAAGTCTACGACCAGTGGTTTGGGCTATGCGTTGTCTATATGTAAGTCAGTCAGTCAATTAGTCAGTCAGGACACAGATTTTTTTAATAGGTTTATGTTAATGGATTTATTTACAAACAATATTACGGCTAATGCAAGTATTTATAATAGGTATGTACAAAATGCATATTATGGAACAGCTAGACAATTCCCTCGCAAACGATCTAGAGATAGCTCAACTGATCCAAATACTATACTAAAACGTACTTCCAAGCTCAATCGGTTTTGTAAGCGCAACAAAATCGTATAAGTTTTCTACAGGAACCTTATTTAACTGAAAAAAAATGCCTGATTTGAACAACTCTTTAATGTTGCTCGCATTAGCTTAAAACTTGTGTCAGCTAATATTTTTCAGATACGATAAAACATTCACAAAAATAAAGAAAAGTTGTGTACTGTAAGTGTATAGGAAAATACAGACGCGAATATTTTGTTTGAAGTTACGGAGGTGTGTAATACGAGCGAGTGGTTCGATTCGTAAAGTGAGCAAAGACGAGAGCTGGTAGGGAATGTATTATTTATTTTATTAGATGTAAACAAGTGGTGCGTATAGTAGGGAGGCAGGTTTTGTCAGAGAGTCGTCCCAGGATAAATCGGCGAGATACGTGTTGCGGATCGCCGTTCGATGTATCACAAGCACGTATCCAATAGAGCCGGCGCAGACGTGTTGCGTGAGGCTATTTTCCTTTCTCTAAGGCCTCATAAATCCTTTCCTTATAAATTATATTAAAATACAATACCGTCGCTAGTCTCAGGGTAAATCTAAACGTAATAGAAAATGATTCGTTAATGCTGCTGTGTTTACTTGTAAAACGTCTGTGATAAGCTGAAACAGTGATATGGATCATCGGTCAAAGGAACTATTTTTGATGGAAAATGTATAAGTAACGAAAACGTAGTAGTATAAAACAAATATCACTTTGGTATTATGATCCAACATGGTGTTTTATTTACTTAGTTACATACTACCTGTTTTCTGTGGCTTTACTCACGTGGTGATTTGCCAACATTTCTAGACTGATTTCTCTCTGGACTCCTGCCTTTCCTCTCGCCCGTCTTAGTGATTTTAGATTCAGGACTATCTCAGGCCTAATCAGGTTTTAAAACCTATATTTATTTCAACTTGGTTTAGTGGTTAGGGTATAAGGGAGTCATCCAAATATACAAACATCTGATTTCGCATTCATAATATTAGAAGGATAAGATTTCAGTACTATCAATAGTTAATAAGGTCTAAAAATATTTAGTGGACACCAAGAGCCTTAACATAAAACTAAGCCTTCAAATAAAACAAGCGCATATTAATAAGTACTCGAGTCAGATAATTTAAATATTTGACACATACATGCGGGATAATTTATATATTTTCAAAGGTAAATTGATTAGTAATCAACATTCAAATTAAGTTTATTTTGATACATTCTAAATGCCCAGAATTATTCATGAAATAACTTTAGTCAAATATGCAAACTGAGCTTTGTGCTCGTAATAAAAATGTAAAAGACCGAAATATGTAAACATCTATAAATACAAGTAACTTAAAAATGTGTAGTAAAATGAAATGATGATTTAGGGTTTTTGGACTTCCAGAATGTTAATTTCGACAATACGCACAATTCTCGCGTTACTGCGGCGTAGAACATTTATTTAGCAGCATCTACGCATAAATCTCGCGTTGCTACAACGTAGATTATCTACGCCGTAACAAGTATCTACTACTAATAAACGCGGCGTAACCTCGAAATATTTATACCGTGTCTTGTCTCTTTCGAACTTATTCTGTCAATGTAAAAAACAAACACGGTATAACAATTTCAACGCTACGTCGAGTTTATTAGTACCATACCAGGGTAAATGTATTCAGCAACGTCTACTACGCACGATGCTCGTGTTACAACGGCGTAGAGCTTCGTGTCTAGGAAACCTACTATAAAATATATACATAAATAGCCATAATAAAGCGATATATTGAGTAAATACACTTCAAATAACACCAAGGATATCGAAAAATATTTCAAAGGTATAATTTCAATGCGTGCCGTGGATATTAAACTTAAAAGAGTACCTTGTATTATTACACATTTGGAACCACTTACTGTCGAGGGTCAATTTTTTGGTAGCATTTATAAGAATTTTCAATTTGTTAAATTTGTGTTTGAGAGCACTAAAATTTAAATTTGATAAAAGCATTTGATACAATTGAAAGCTATTAAAAAGTCAAAGGTAGTCCCGTCGGTTATTTGTTAAAAAAGCAGTTGTATTTTGTAAAAAAGCAGATTTTTCACTTAGACCTTCTAGTTAGGCTCTTCAACTAAAGTAAAGATAATTGATAAGATTTAATATTATTCTCTATAGTGCAACTTTTAGGATAATTTAATTCAATTGTGATTTTCTTTAGTGCAGATAAGCAACAAGTTTAACAAACAAATAAGTTATGCAATTAAAGCAAGGTGACATTTCTTGTCTAGTTCTCGTTACATAATTTTGATAATAAATATCATCAGACTTGTAAATGGACCCACAGTGACAAAAATACCGTGTTAACATATCCCTACCAATTTCTTGTTGTGTTCGGTTAGTCTTCGATGGTGATACGGATGCGGGGATATGGGGATGCGCTAACCGCAGGTACTAGCGCATCCCCGTCATCGAGGGGGAGGGTCGTGGGTTCAATTCCACACAGTGCAAAACTTTTGGCATCAATCTTTGTGATTTATCTTTCATGCAAGCACTATAAAATCTAACTCTAGTACTAATAAATTCAGCGTAACGTTGAAATTGTTACATCGTATTTTGTCTTTTGCATTGACAGG
The DNA here is from genome assembly GCA_947095575.1 of Electrophaes corylata. Taxonomy (NCBI): domain Eukaryota; kingdom Metazoa; phylum Arthropoda; class Insecta; order Lepidoptera; family Geometridae; genus Electrophaes; species Electrophaes corylata. The sequence goes on along the minus strand of OX352711.1, from coordinate 5,393,780 downwards.
ATGTTTCAAATTAGATAAAAAGAAACAAAACACGGTGTCACAGTTTTTCAAAACACTATATAGGTAATATATGTATAATACTAGCGCCGGCAACCACACCCCTCGAACAGGAACACAGCAAGCACGGCATGAATAGGTACCTACATAGTGGTTAGAGTAAGATATTATATAAGGGCAACCTATCAAGTTCTGTCTAGTTAGGTTCAATCTAATGAATCGTTGTTAACCTTGAGCCTATTTAGTTTCCGAGTTTACTCAGTATATTTATTTAGGATACACACCTAAAGCCGGAAGTTTTCTATTTAGGTATTTGTTAAGCACTCAACTAGGTACTTACGGCACGTCGAAGAGCCTGAATTTATTAAAAACTTGATTGAAAATCGTTTAAAGTCCGATGAACTTCAGAGTCATAGGGGACAAAACAAAAAAATATATACCTATCCAAATCGGTCAAGCCGTTTTTGAGTTTAAGCGAGACCTACGTATAGGAATCAATCTTTTATATATATAGATAGTACTATCAGTCGCCTGTGGAATTTTAGGCACTTTACTATGACCAACATTTTTTCCAAGTCTATTTCCGTCGTTTTCACTCGGTTTTTACATACATGCTATCCAGGTTACGAACTACATATATTTATTCTGAGTTTCACTAAAATAGGTCAAGTGATTGAGCCACAAATATACTAAACATCTAAACTTTCGTATTTACAAAATTTGTAGGATTTTACCAGCGTCGATGGGCGTGCTACAATATTTTATTATTCAAACGTGACAAGTTGCAAGCCTATACCAACCACCACATCAGTAACCGCAAAATGTGGGTATGTGAAATAAAATATTCGGACATGTGACTGACTTCCTTAGATGTCCTCAAGAATCCTGGCCCACTTAGACATCTAGGAGGATTCCTGGCATGCCTAGATACCTAGATATAATTGAATTTTTAGAATCATTTTCATACGGGTTAAAAGGACATTGCTCGTAGCGCACTGATTGATTGTTGAGCACTAGTTGTATTCCTCGTACCGGACAAAACCTTAAAATATTGCTTCGGTGGTTTAAGGAACAATCCTACTAATATTATAAACGCGAAAGTTTGTAAGTATGGATGGATGGATGGATAGATGAATGGATGTTTGTTACTCTTTTACGCTCTAACCAGTGGACCGATTCGGATGAAATTTGGAATAATTATAGATTGCAACCTGGATTAACATATAGGCTACTTTTTATCCCGAAAAAATAACGGGAACGGGGAAAAAACTGCCACGCAGTCGAAGCTGCGAGCGGCTGCTAGTTAAACATAATCAAATGTTTCTTCGTAGCACGTGGTTGTGTTTTTGCGTTTACAAATACAAAGCCACGTGCGGTAATTAGTGAATCATAAATTCTCTTTTACGATGTCCTTGTTTTGATTGTGCTCAAGTTCGGACTAGGCCGCGGTAAATACGATAAGTAACCTGCGTGAGCCAAATAATCTCACAATTAAGTAAAGGATTTACGGGCTCCTGTTTGCCGACCTCACTTAAGCAGTAACATAGTTCTATACCTCACTAAACTTTACGATCAAAACTTGAATTAATGGTACTGATACACATGCTCTAAAATAGCATGCTAAAAAGCGTGCTATGGAGTATGCTCAATATGAGCATGCTGATGAGTAGTTTACATTTGCTAGCAATTAGCATGCTAGTTTTAAGGAATGCTCAATAAGCAAACCTGTTCACATGTGCTAAAAGCACGCCCCTTAGACCCGCGCTGCAGGTAGCATGCTAAAAAATCGCACGGCCGTCGATTTTTGAGCTTACTCGAAATGAGCATGCTCATTATTAGCAATGTTTTCAATACACATGCTACTAATGTGCATTTGCTCAATAAAAGTATGCTTTCGTGCTAGTAATGAGCATGTGTATCAGTAGCTTAACTTTGTTTTATGATTATGGAAAACTTTTTGATAAGTTAGTTTAAGATGGCAGTCACCGACTTGAACTCGTCGATAAGTATGCCTTACTCTCTTTACGTAAGAATGACAATATTTAAACTCGCTGATGAGCAGAACCTCACGCCTGAAGTTGTTAGGTTGTATATGGTTAGTTACGTGTGCGCAGTACGAAATTACACACATATTTTACACTCTTGTAGTAAAATCGTCTAAACGTTGACGAATAGATTTTTAGGGAAGTATTCTGATGAAATAACAACTGAATGTATTAATTCAAAGTAAATGTAATTTAGCCACTGCTCCTCTAAACTCATAAGTACTATTGCAAATTGCCAAAATTGCCGTTGCTGTTATGTTGTGTATTATTCATTTTTAGGGTTTCATACCTAAAGGGTAAAACGAGACTCTATTACTAAGACTCCGCTGTCTGTCTGTCTGTCTGTCACCAGGTTGTTTCATGAATCGTGATAGTTAGAGAGTTGAAATTTTCGTAGATGATATATTTATGTTGCTGCTATAACAAACAAGTACCTACTAAAAACAGAATAAAATAAATATTTAAGGGGGCTCTCATACAACAAACGGGATTTTTTTTCTGTTTTTATTACGGAACCCATCGTGCGTGAGTCCGACTCGTACTTGGCCATTTTTTTTGTACTAAGTAACGAATTCTGAATTTGTACGAATATGCTCTCATATCCATTGTTCGAATCTGTTTGGGTCTGTCCGGCCTGAGCTCACGGTACAGATAATTAATAATACAAACTATCGAGCTCACGGCTACCCCTCCTGGTCGTAGACTTGAAGTTTTTAGGTTACGTAGGTGTCGATACGTAGGAAACGTAGGTAAGAAAATATTTGTATACCCATTAACCTTTTAGCCCTAAAAAAATCCTGCAACGGGTGTTGAAGTTTGTAATAACTTTCACGATTCCATTAGTATTCACATAAAATAGAAGTTTGTGTTGGTGGTTGGTAAATGGTATTTTAACGAAGCACGTATTGCTAGCGACTAAACAAACAAGCTTAGCATATTTATTCTAAAAATCGTTCGCTAAATATGTGCTAGAATAACTGCAAGTAAAAATAAAAAAAACAGATACCGCCTCACGACTTCCCCAGGCACGGTAGACATCTCCTTAAATATCTCAGGGATATCAGGGATACTAAAAACTCAAGTTTGGTTTAAGATGTCTAAGGGTTTATACCCACACTTTGTAGTAGTAAGTATTCCATACGTGTACAGAAAAATAGAATTTTAGCTTCAAAAATAAATACATTTTATGTACTTTAGCTGTCGATGTGATTTAGGCAAAGTCAAATATTAGTGAAACGTGACCACAATAATATCTATTCATAGCGGCCGCCTACCTATCATAATAGCTGTATGTTGGCAATGTAAATAGTTGGTGTGCTTACACAGCGGGACACTATGTTACATTATTGCCTGTAAACTCTTCGGTTGTCGTGAATTTGTAATAGGTGCTTTTATGTAAATATGGTTTAGAATAACGGGCAGATGTGTTTGTGTGTGCGTTTGTTTGTTCCTATTCATCTCCGAATGATTCAGAAACGGATCGGATTCAGATGAAACTGGAAATACCTACACATGGTTTCTAACAAGAGGAGCTATAGCCAATGTTCGTTGGCTACGAAGCGAACTCCGCTACCGCTCTAAATCATACTAGATACTTATATCTACGTAGTTCAATGATTCCACACGCTCACGGGAATAGTAACAGTCAGTAGTTTAGTAGTAGTAGAGCTCGTCCGGGAAAATACTACCACCGCATGCCTATTTCTGCCGCCAAGCAGCTTGCTATGTTCCGGTTTGAAGGGTGTGGGTGCCGGTGTAATTACAGGCACATGGACCTTAACACCAGACGCAGAGCAGTGTATTGTGTATTGTAGGGCACGTTCCTAACTAACGTAAACTATAAGGCGATGCTTCGTTATAGGCTATGGTAACCACTTAACATCAGGTGTGCCATATGATTGTTCCATCAGCAAATAGTATAAAAAAGTCAGTGGCGCTCGGAGCATAAAAAAGAGTTTGCTTCGTGGGTGCGTCTTTGTTTGGCTTTTTGGCCACGGTCACAACCCAAAACAATTCAAGTACAACGTTAAGACGCGGGACTTCCAACCTACCAAATGACTGTGCTAAACCGCTTCATAATATGGAAAATAATCAAATTTTGCGTCAAATTTCTGTACATTTAGACTAAACTCATACATACATCATTATTATTATTATTATTATTATTATACATCGTTTTAATATTCTCAATTACACTTCTACCCATACCTTTTCCATATATCTACTTTAGCAGCTTGTTTCATTTTACATTACTTAAAAGAAAAAACTAAACTCCACAGCACACTGCAGTGCTGACAAAGCAGATAACAGATAAACTCTTGAGTTTCTTTGTGTACTACCTAGCACAGCGCATTTGTATACGGAACTAAGTGGTTGCCGCATAAAAACTAAGCACACTGCGAAAACTTAATGCGGCCGCAACATTTGCGGGAAGTAATAAATGTCACGTGCATATCCGCTGCACCCGCCTCACAGCGTGAAAAACACATCTGGCTCACTCTGAGGACGAAACACCAGCAAAAATAAGATAACTGGCTCATATGTTACGAATCGCATATACCGTAGGGCGTAGACCAGTCTCGATTCTTGTATTTTTTTTGAGCTAAGACAAGATTGAATCTAGAAATTGTTAAAATTGGGTTTGTCTGAAATGTCAGTTTTAAAGAAAGCTATGACTAAGTAAAATGCTTTTATTTAGATAAGGAATCGAAACTGATTATCGTTGTGCATAACAAATCGGGCTCGTCCAGGGAAGTACTTATGTCTGTTTATCTCTGCTGCCAAGCAGCTTGCTGTGTTCCAGTTTGGATCGATACTATGAAACCCGGTGAAATCACAGCACATGACGCTTAACCCTGCATATCTCAGGTTGATGACAGCAGGGCAGTGCATCGTCAGGCAGTTCCTAACAAACATGACCTGGCGTGGCCATACTTTGTTATAGATTATGGTAACCCCTTAATTTCAAGTTGGCCATTTGTCTAACAAAGGTTTGTTTTTGCAATTCTTGCGTTGCATAGGTAGTTAACAAGCTGTATTTTAAATAAGCTGTGTGCAACCCGCATGCCTTGGGAAATAGGTTTATTTTTGTGTTCGCATTCGAGGCGCCTGGTTTCAATGTACTGCACCTGAGCGATTAGCTCAAAGGCAGCAATGCCATTTTTAACCGATCACTGAAATGCTTACGATGTTTTTAATGGTTTTAGCCTACGCTCGGTGTAAACTCGAAATAGTAACCGTGCTTTATCTCTTTCGATCTGATTTAAAACTTCTTATCAATGCAGAAGACAAAACACGGTGTAACTATTTCAACGGTTTGCCGGGTTTATTAGTACCATAGGGAGTACGTCGTAAGTACTCAAGATTAAGGTAGTAGTTCAATTATTACATCTGGGTCGGTGCCTGCGTTTAAAGTATGTATATGAGATATTTTATTTATCTTAGATGAGTCTGGGACAAACTCTGTTCAGTGACGGATCGGTGGGCTAAGCGGCTAAGCGGATTTTATGTTATGACTTGCTATTGTAACAAACACATGACCCATCGCATCATCTAGATGTTCTAGAATAAAGCATTGCCGCGGAGATTATGCCATACGTTAGAAACGTGATCTCCGATACACTGCTCTACGACCATCAACCTAAGGCATACAAGTGTTCAGCCTCATGTACCTATAATATCCCCAGCACCAGACTTCTAACCAAAACGACAACTCTGTTTTGCAGCAGAAATAGGGTTATAGTACTGCCCCAATAAGCCTTTCTACCACAAAAAACATAGTCGTTTTAAATCATACTACGCAGCATGTCAGGCAGACTCAACTTGACTATGGATCGGCTACCAAATTGTCGCGCAGTGTATCGCTAAACGACAATACGAAACTTCGTTTATCGTTTTCAAGAGTAGACCGGCAGTATTAGTCATCACTGCTCTACCTGCGCAAAGGCTAAACCTAACGCGTTCTACTTGCGGCCGCAGTACTGACGCACCTATACTAGATTCGCTTGCAATATAAACCTTAGACTAAGGACAAGTAGCAGACATAGTACTATAATTGCAACCAAGTAATCTAACAAATAATATACTGGTTTGTGCTCTTTTCACCAGTGACTTGTTCTTCTTTTATGATATAGACAGCTGCTCGTAATTCAGAAACTGACAGATTTTATGAGGTTTTAATACGGTCCAGTTGTTTGTAGATAATGTTTGGTCCTTTCATTCTGACATTACTTATAAAATACTGATTGCCACAGTGTTCACCACCGTACAAGTAAAATAGTTTTCCCGGTGTTTTATACAAGAGAACACGATAAATCGCAATAAAACTTTATTATTTACTTTAGTGTGCAGGTAACGTCAAATGGTATAACTCAGAAAATTTTACCTCGAACGAAAAATAATAGAATTTCTAATACATTCTAACCAGAAATTATATGATGTGATAAAAATCGTTATTCGTTTTTTGTCATCTTTGGAAGCAACATTGTATTTTGATTTTAATTGTTTTTCTAGTGTTGTTTTAAGTTCTGATGGGTAATTTTGGTGGTATTTTAACCATCATTACTTGAGGTCTTAGCACAAGTGTGAACAATTGAAATGAAAGTGTTATGTGGCATCCTGATTTGAACGAAAATGTTTCCCTTTGGTTTTGCCCCATCTTTTTCTTCAAAACCAATGACAGCTGACTTTACTTTTTTACCGACTCGACTTGACCATAAAGTATATTATTCAATCCACTTGACAGAGGCCACAAAAAAAAATAGTTTTCCCGGTGTTTTATAAAAGAGAACACGATAAATCGCAATAAAACTTTATTATTTACTTTAGTGTGCAGGTAACGTCAAATGGTCTAACTCAGAAAATTTTACCTCGAACGAAAAATAATAGAATTTCTAATACATTCTAACCAGAAATTATATGATGTGATAAAATCGAAAAATAGCTTTTTGCAGCCATAACAGCTGTCTCAATATGTTACAACAACATATAAGAGTCTTTTTTTTTTTCATTCTAGTTATGATGGAACAAGCAGAGGGCGGTAACCATCACCGATAACAAAGCATTGCATCGCAAGTCACGTTAGTTAGGAACGTACTCTATGATGCACTATTCTAGTTCCACCAATGTGAGGAGTAGATATTCAGCCTCATGTGCCACTAATTTCACCGCACCCACACCCTTCAAACCGGAACACAGCAAGCTGCTTTGTGGCAGAAATAGGCATGGTGGTATTACTTCTTCAGACGAGCCCGACACTAAGGGCCCGTTTATACGGCGCGAAACGCGAACGCCGCGCGGTTTCTTTTGCACCGTATAAACGCGCCCTAAGAGCTATGCTACTACAAAAAATATGTGACGGGTTTTTTTAACATAGCAAAAAACTGTTGTTTACTCAAATTTCGAATCTTGCAGGGTTGTAAAGGATACAGCAAAACTATAGAATATTTTTCTGGACTTTGTTTGTGTGTGTAATTTGAAATTGCTTGCGTCGAGGTGCTCGGTTAACATTAACTTGCCCCTTAAGTATCTATATTACGCCTAATAGTAAATTACCACTTGAATTTGTGATCGGTGTTCCGAGTAACCGAATCTTCCGGTGAGAAGTCTGGTGGTTCCGGGGCTAATAGCACATTAGAGGCATCTCCCGCCAAGCTTCAAATATTAACGCCCGAGGCCGACTCCTGAAAAAGCTTTTTATTTGTAGGTAACGAGATCGGGCACTGCTTCTGTATAATGAGATATCTTATTCTGAATTAATGAGTTTCGCGTAGTGGTTTATTGGGCTAATAGATGAGGGAGTAAATTTTTATGAGATGTTTCGTTCGCTCAATTCGATTGCTATTTTCATCTTTTATGTTGGTAATGTTCAACAAAAACGTATCCTCAATTTTAACTCACAACTGTAGGTTTTACAGTAAATCATATTTATCATTATTGTTAAGAGTAAATATTATTATTATAATATGGATAATATTAAATGTAATATTAAGTTTTAACGTATTAATCCTTGCCAAACTTTCAAACTTTAGGCTCGCTTGTACAACGATCACTAAACGATATTTAAATACCTTTTTGTAAGAGATGCATTATTTATCATTTGACAGATTTTTATAATTGTTGTGCAAGAGGAAAATTAATAAAAAAAGTACTATGATTAGTTATTATTTTACTATAGTATAGTAAACGAACTGATGTTTCTAAAATATGCATTGTCGTCACCCCATTGGAATGTTTTAACCCCATAGGCTAGTGATATAGTAAAAATGGTGTATTCCCAATAATTTCTGTTGATCTTGTCCTCGTTAGAGGGAACAGTGACATTTTAGCAAAATAAACCATGATTAAAAAAATTACAAACACACAAAAGGAATTTATAAACAGACGAGCAAGGATTTCTTGCCAACTTTAAAACTTCAAAAATGCACGTAATTACGGTTCAAATATAGACTTTATCTTCCTTTAAACACTACTACATTAAAATTATGTTTTCTCAAAATTATGACGATGGTGATGATTGCCTTTACGTATTTCTATGTAACATACACTTCGTTAAGTTGGATTGGTACCTACCACACTGAAGCTTTATAGTATGCTATTTTGTAAAAAAAGAGTCACGTAGAGGATGTTAAGAACCAAGCCGTAAGTTTTTTCTTCTTTCTGTTCTTCTAGGCTTGGTCGCGAGGATCAGGCACCTAGATTCACCTAGTTATAAGGCTATTTAAAATGATCACTTTGATTTCATGGAATAAATGCTTTTTGACTTTTTAACTTTGACTATTCAAACATCCAATTACTTAACTCAATATGCAAGTACCTACGTTCACATAGAACAATTTTCCAACTTCCAATGAACTGACAAGTACATTCCAATCGAATAAGAGTTCTTGAATTGGGTTCTTTAAGAACTAATCTAACAAAAACGCTGTTACCTTCTAAGGCCTACCTGCGCAACTACGAAACATTTGAAGAGTACAGGGTATTTTTACAAAATACGGAAATAACTCTTTTTTAATAAATAAATATAATGTTAACAGTTTCATATTTTGACTTCATTAAGCTTACCTAATTTTAAACCTACTCCCTGCAGAAAATTTTGTCTGTTAAGACTATAGCGATGCTTTTTTATGATAACTCGTAAATAAAATATGCTCTAATAGTTTCTTAATCTCCTCAGTAGTTAATTGAATGTCAATAGTAAATGATAGACACAGTTAGTATTGTCGTTTGGAATTACCTACACTGTACGGCATGTCAGGCAGTGACAAGTTGCTCGTGGAACGACTACTGAGATTCCGCGCAGTGTAACTTAAAACAACAATACTAAACGTTTTTCCGAATAGACAAGAGCATTTAAGATACCCTTGTTAAAACCTCCCATGTCATCTGGTACAAAACAAACAGATGTGCGCTGCCAATGCGTAAAATTATTCAAATCTTACGTTTGCAGCATATCTAATTGTCATTTTCATATCAACGTAAAGTTTTTACATAATATACTCGTAGTATAGTCACTTTAGCTATTGTATACGGTAGTAATTAAAAAATAGTAACGTACCTAATCAGTAATTTGTATAAAAAGCGGAAAATAAATCCTTTGCATAAAAATATAAGAGTCGTCTTAATAATTGTAAACTACAACTCGTTTAAAAGTAAAACCAAAGCAATAAAAATATTCCGAAGCTGTAACGATCGTTATTAAAACTTGTCCACGATTCGTGATTTTAATTTTTCGCAAAAACTTTTGCAATATTTCTTCCTGGAGGTCGACGCAAAACGAAATTTGCATATTCAGCAGTAAAATTTACGTCACAAACAATGCCCTATTACGGTACAATGGAAATGTCTTTACATTGTTGCGAGGTGGCTGGCATGGCGGCGCAGCGCGGGCTCGGTTCCGTGCTGCTCGTCACCGTGCGAGCGAAGGGCGGCGGCGGCAGCGGACAGAGGATCTGATTTACTGCGAGGACCTACGGCTGCGTGTGTTTAAATGAAAATTATACACGGGACCAACGCTTTGGGGCGCGACCTTTCCCTCGTAAAGTAACTAATTTATGAACTCGTGATACTTCAATGGAGGTGCCCGCGCCCTGCTCTTGAAATTTTAAGCACAACCACGCTGCTCTCTCGGTTAGTGCTGAATTTTTGACACTTCGCTCACACATCTTGCTCTTTTTGAGTTCGTTTCGTTTCCCTGCTACGATTATTACTACGATTCGACAGTTTATTTTAACTTATAAGGCCATACGTTTCACAGTACTCTGCTAAATTAATAATATAAATCGGTTGAATCGAATAATTAAAACCAGATTAAGCTATTCGCGTTTGTCTGGCATTCGCATTTACTGTTCACAACTAATTTGAAACGAATTAACTGTTGTCCAGCTTTCGAGCGGTAAAATGAGGTTCAGTCAACACAAATTTGGTACGCAAGAGCGTGTTTTGAACCATGTTATTGTGTTGAATGTTTATCTAAGCCCCAACATAAGCGGTGTAGGTATATAGGTGAGCCAACTTCAGACATCCCTTGCGCGTATGTTCACGTAGAAGTCGTATTATATTAAATATTCCATACCTGTATGAGTATAATTTGTGTAGGTAGACATGTGGATATGGTTGGTAAGTAGTTAATAATTTATACGTAGGTGTGAACCTACCAAGGTACAAGCCCATTATACAACGTAGTCTCTATCTTATCCATATTGAGCTCGACCCGGAATTTTGATTAAGCGTAAACTAGATTATGCTAAGGGTAAATTGAGACCGTTTCTTAAACTACTAAACAGTTAATAGTGTTTGCCTCAAACTTGAAAGTTACTTATTTGCTCGTCGACATTGGCTATGAGAGTTATAGGACAAACTTTGGTATGGCATATGTAACTATGTAAGTCCCTGTATGTTTAACCCTTGAACTATGCAAATCGAGATACAAATCTGAGTCCTATTTACCTGTGTATGGGATCTCATTATACGAAGTAGCATAATATAAGGTGGTATTACTATGCAGTACCTGCCCTGATATTATTGTGTGTGTAGTTTGAATTGAATTTATAATTTTTATATGATCTTAAGGTAACCTTATAAAAATAGCATATCTTTTTGAATAAATGTTGCATATGTAATAGATTGAAGTCCATCGTTGCTACTAGTCCTAGGATAATAAGTTGTTTTCTCGATGTTTTATTCACCGTGTGTCTGCTATGATAAATTCAACATTAATAATGTGCATGCCTCCAGCTTCCTCATATGGAAAATGCAAATTCTGAAAATGCCAATATTTAGTTCATATTTAGTACCATCATAGATTACAACCATAATTTAGGTGCCAAAAAAACAACGACGCTACAAGCCTTTGAAGGTGTGTTAGCTGAAGTAACATGCCACCAGCTTCCTCATTCAGTGTGGGCAAACGAGTGCTGATAGAGCTATAGAACAAACGCTAGCATTTAGTACCAGATGAGTGCACTAGGTAGCAAAATTTCCAAACCTGCAGCTAAAAAACTCTCGGAGTTATAAGACTTCATCAACGTGTAAGCTGACGTACCGTTATTTCAGCACGCACATGCTGGTTCTCTGAAACGGCTGCAGCTATAGACACGGTTGATATCTCCAGATTCAGTGCACAATTGGTGCCAAAGGTACCAAATATTTGAGGCTTCTAGGTTCAAAACTCTTTGAACTACAGGCTTTTAGCAACGTGTAAGCTGGGGAAACGTTTCTCCAGCTGACACATGCTGGATCTCAGAAACGGTAAGAGATAGAGATTCGGTTGATATCTCCAAATGTCAATATGAATTAGTGCACTTGGCACCAAAATTTTGGAGTCTCTAGGACCAATAGTTACATCACAAGAAGCAAAAAACCATTTAACGGTCAACAAATTCAAACCACTTTTCGCTTCTATAAAAGCGCGGCGTTGCCGCTCTGCACGCTACAATAGCGAGCGAACATTATGCTTGTTCTCTGTCTGTTTTTATATCTGTCTCTGGATACAACGTGTGTTGCCAGTTCAGTTTTAGTAGGTCGATAGTTTTATTCGAGTCTTGTCAGAACAGGTATTATAGGTACGAGGTATTACTAAATAGGTACTTTATTTTGTCTAGTTTAACCAAATAAAATAGGAACCTAATTAGGAAATTGGGTTTGTATGTACTCAAATAGTTGATTTGACGACCGATGTGACGCAGCGGCCTGTGACTCAGAAGTTTGCGGGTTCGATTCCCGCCTTGGAATAAAATGTTTAAACGATCTGCAAATAATGAATCCGGGTGTTCTGGGTATTTTCTATGTTAAGTAAAAAATATGTATGTATTTTTGTAACGTCAGATTTGGAATTCAAAATGGCAGGTGCACATGATGGTACAAAAAACTGACATGGGTGTCTTTTTCTACTAATTTGGGGGTGCTGATTACGAATATCTGGTCAGATTTGAAATTCAAAATGGCGGGTGCACATGATGGTACAAAAAACTGACATGGGTGTCTTTTTCGACTAATTTGGGGGTGCTGATTACGAATATCTGGTCAAATTTGAAATTCAAATGGCGGGTACAAAAAATGGTACAAAAAACTGACATGGGTGTCTTTTTCGACTAATTTGGGGGTGCTGATTACGAATATCTGGTCAAATTTGAAATTCAAAACGGCGGGTACAAAAAATGGTACAAAAAACTGACATGGGTGTCTTTTTCGACTATTTTGGGGGTGCTGATTACGAATATCTGGTCAAATTTGAAATTCAAAATGGCGGGTACAAAAATGGTACAAAAAACTGACATGGGTGTCTTTTTCGACTAATTTGGGGGTGCTGATTACGAATATCTGGTCAGATTTGAAATTCAAAATGGCGGGTACAAAAATGGTACAAAAAACTGACATGGGTGTCTTTTTCGACTAATTTGGGGGTGCTGATTACGAATATCTGGTCAAATTTAAAATTCAAAATGGCGGGTACAAAAAATGGTACAAAAAACTGACATGGGTGTCTTTTTCGACTAATTTGGGGGTGCTGATTACGAATATCTGGTCAAATTTGAAATTCAAAACGGTGGGTACAAAAAATGGTACAAAAAACTGACATGGGTGTCTTTTTCGACTAATTTGGGGGTGCTGATTACGAATATCTGGTCAGATTTGAAATTCAAAATGGCGGGTACAAAAATGGTACAAAAAACTGACATGGGTGTCTTTTTCGACTAATTCGGGGGTGCTGACTACGAATATCTGGTCAAATTTGAAATTCACAATGGCGGGTACAAAAATGGTACAAAAAACTGACATGGGTGTCTTTTTCGACTAATTTGGGGGTGCTGATTACGAATATCTGGTCAAATTTGAAATTCAAATGGCGGGTACAAAAAATGGTACAAACTAGAGATATTCGTAATCAGCACCCCCGAATTAGTCGAAAAAGACACCCATGTCAGTTTTTTGTACCATTTTTGTACCCGCCATTTTGAATTTCAAATTTGACCAGATATTCGTAATCAGCACCCCCAAATTAGTCGAAAAAGACACCCATGACAGTTTTTTGTACCATTTTTTGTACCCACCGTTTTGAATTTCAAATTTGACCAGATATTCGTAATCAGCACCCCCAAATTAGTCGAAAAAGACACCCATGTCAGTTTTTTGTACCATTTTTGTACCCGCCATTTTGAATTTTAAATTTGACCAGATATTCGTAATCAGCACCCCCAAATTAGTCGAAAAAGACACCCATGTCAGTTTTTTGTACCATTTTTGTACCCGCCATTTTGAATTTCAAATCTGACCAGATATTCGTAATCAGCACCCCCAAATTAGTCGAAAAAGACACCCATGTCAGTTTTTTGTACCATTTTTGTACCCGCCATTTTGAATTTCAAATTTGACCAGATATTCGTAATCAGCACCCCCAAAATAGTCGAAAAAGACACCCATGTCAGTTTTTTGTACCATTTTTTGTACCCGCCGTTTTGAATTTCAAATTTGACCAGATATTCGTAATCAGCACCCCCAAATTAGTCGAAAAAGACACCCATGTCAGTTTTTTGTACCATTTTTTGTACCCGCCATTTTGAATTTTAAATTTGACCAGATATTCGTAATCAGCACCCCCAAATTAGTCGAAAAAGACACCCATGTCAGTTTTTTGTACCATTTTTGTACCCGCCATTTTGAATTTCAAATCTGACCAGATATTCGTAATCAGCACCCCCAAATTAGTCGAAAAGACACCCATGTCAGTTTTTTGTACCATTTTTTGTACCCGCCATTTGAATTTCAAATTTGACCAGATATTCGTAATCAGCACCCCCAAATTAGTCGAAAAAGACACCCATGTCAGTTTTTTGTACCCGCCATTTTGAATTTCAAATTTGACCAGATATTCGTAATCAGCACCCCCAAATTAGTCGAAAAAGACACCCATGTCAGTTTTTGTACCATCATGTGCACCCGCCATTTTGAATTCCAAATCTGACCACATATTCGTAATCAGCACCCCCAAATTAGTCGAAAAAGACACCCATGTCAGTTTTTTGTACCATCATGTGCACCCGCCATTTTGAATTTCAAATCTGACCAGATATTCGTAATCAGCACCCCCAAATTAGTAGAAAAAGACACCCATGTCAGTTTTTTGTACCATCATGTGCACCTGCCATTTTGAATTCCAAATCTGACGTTACAAAAATACATACATATTTTTTACTTAACATAGAAAATACCCAGAACACCCGGATTCATTATTTGCAGATCGTTTAAACATTTTATTCCAAGGCGGGAATCGAACCCGCAAACTTCTGCGTCACAGGCCGCTGCGTCACATCGGTCGTCAAATCAACTATTTGAGTACATACAAACCCAATTTCCTAATTAGGTTCCTATTTTATTTGGTTAAACTAGACAAAATAAAGTACCTATTTAGTAGTACCTCGTACCTATAATACCTGTTCTGACAAGACTCGAATAAAACTATCGACCTACTAAAACTGAACTGGCAACACACGTTGTATCCAGAGACAGATATAAAAACAGACAGAGAACAAGCATAATGTTCGCTCGCTATTGTAGCGTGCAGAGCGGCAACGCCGCGCTTTTATAGAAGCGAAAACTGGTTTGAATTTGTTGACCGTTAAATGGTTTTTTGCTTCTTGTGATGTAACTATTGGTCCTAGAGACTCCAAAATTTTGGTGCCAAGTGCACTAATTCATATTGACATTTGGAGATATCAACCGAATCTCTATCTCTTACCGTTTCTGAGATCCAGCATGTGTCAGCTGGAGAAACGTTTCCCCAGCTTACACGTTGCTAAAAGCCTGTAGTTCAAAGAGTTGTGAACCTAGAAGCCTCAAATATTTGGTACCTTTGGCACCAATTGTGCACTGAATCTGGAGATATCAACCGTGTCTATAGCTGCAGCCGTTTCAGAGAACCAGCATGTGCGTGCTGAAATAACGGTACGTCAGCTTACACGTTGATGAAGTCTTATAACTCCGAGAGTTTTGTAGCTGCAGGTTTGGAAATTTTGCTACCTAGTGCACTCATCTGGTACTAAATGCTAGCGTTTGTTCTATAGCTCTATCAGCACTCGTTTGCCCACACTGAATGAGGAAGCTGGTGGCATGTTACTTCAGCTAACACACCTTCAAAGGCTTGTAGCGTCGTTGTTTTTTTGGCACCTAAATTATGGTTGTAATCTATGATGGTACTAAATATGAACTAAATATTGGCATTTTCAGAATTTGCATTTTCCATATGAGGAAGCTGGAGGCATGCACATACATTAATATGGTGTTGTGAACTTAAATATGAGATTCTAGCTGTTTTTGAAATTATTCGAGTAGGTACATGTAAGGGTTATGGTACTTTCATTACGCAATACTCGTACTTGCCCGTTTTTATTAGGGTTCTGTAAAGTGCCATTGAGACCTTATAACTAAGACCCCGCTCTGTCACCGCGCTGCCGTGGTCTGTCCATCGTCTGGCTTCTAATGCCTGTTTTCAATATATGCAAGCGTAGGTACGTTAGTGGTGAAATTACAGGCACACGTGGGAGGCTTAACACCTGTATGCCTCAGGTTGATGAACACGAAGTAGTGCATCGTAGGACACGTTCAAAACGAACGTTACTTGCGAGGCGATGTTTTGTTACAGGTAATGGTAACCACTCAACATCAGGTGGCCCATTCGCATCAGCAAATCACATAAAAAAATACAGGTCTTGTTGGTCAGATAAGCTCTCACCTCATTGGCCAGTGTAAGCTGTCACTGCATTATTACATTGAGATTGAGCATTATTAGCCAATGAGGTGAAGTTTCATCCGATAAGCAACCATTAACAGATGCTTGAAGATATTGAAACTGGGTATCAAATTTAACCGTATTTATTTATTGATTGCATAATACATATATGCATGCATAATATTCAATTAGAAGAATTTAAATTAAATGTGTTTCTTAACCAATTCTCTGACACTCTTCTATAATCGTCAGTAATAAATTACTCTAAGTTTTATTTAGCTTATAAAATACTACGACAGTGGTCGCCTGAGAGCGGTTTCTCAATTTCAAGCAACCAATCTTCTTAAGTGGAGACTTGTTTTAGAGTTTAGATGTATATTAAAGCTTCATATTCTAAATACTTAAAAAAAGCTTACGAAATAAATATTTTTCATTTTTCAATCTTCCTATGTAGTGTTTTAATTTATTACATAAAACGTATTATGGTATTTATTTATGATATGACCAGCAAAACTCGCACGACTTCGTCCGCGTTAAGTTTTTCATACAAATATCAAACCCCGCTGTACCCGTTTAGGGGTCTCATTTCGGTAATTCCTTTCTTAGTCAACCTTTTATGCACCATGACGAATTTACCCTGAAAATTGCAACTACGACCAGTCCTTTAGGCTGTGCATTGTCTATATGTCAGTCAGTCAATCAGTCAGTCAGGAGAAATATTCTTATAATTGGTGTAATGATATGATTTATTTATGTTATACCTATGATAAAAAAATTACAAACCCAAACCCAATGTTTTAAACACTTATAATATTATTACCCGCGTAATATAAGTGTTCCAAACACGAAAGTTTAAAAAATACCAGTTTTTTTTTGCGTTACTCGACTTGAACTTGACCAGTATTTTTAACTAGTTATTTAGCAAAAAAATAACCTTGCATAAATATTTTCACTACACAGGTCATAAATATGTAAGCAGTAGAGTGGAGTTACGAGTTTGTCGTGAACATTATGGACGTAACGAAGCATGTTTAGAGCGAAAACTCTCAACTATCCAAACATGTACATATTATGTGTGTTAGGTATCATAGTTTAAATTACCGAGGGAGGTAGGTAAGTGTTAGCACGCCTAACTTTATTGGTACTTAAAGGCACTTCATGCACTGGACAAGCTGACGCATTTTTATACGATAAAAGGGTCATCAATAGGCTATTACAAAACGAAGCGACTTCTGAAACCGAGACCAAGGAATCGTCTCGAGTTAGTAATAATATAATTTATTTTCATTATTGGCCACTTGATTTTTCCATCAGTAAAACGTATAAAAAACTTGCCACTGACTAGGTACAACACACAAGACTCTTTAGGCTTATCTTGAGGCTATCTAAGTATCTTACTTAAAGAGTCTTGAGTCTTATAGCAATAATCACTTATTATTCTAGTTCCACAACAAACATAATCACCGTGCTTGGGAATTAAAGTTGTGATGCTATTTTTTTTTTTTTTTTTGTTTTCTTTTTACATATACCTAGGTACATGGACCAATGTTTATCACAGATTTTCTTGTTTATGTGTTTGTTTCAAGTCATGGTCACCTACCACTTAAAGCACCACCGTGTATGCGATACTGAACTATATTTACTTAAGCCGTGCTCTACCTGAAACGGCGATGGATGGAGCAGTTTTCATTCGTCTACCGGGCACTATCATTTTTGTGTAAGTATCTTATATTGCTACCCGCATGTAACCTTCAGATTACTAGTTTGATATACTAATTCTAAAGTAAAATCCTAGCACTGCCAAAGCTCACGATATTACTATTTGTGAGCACTGGTACGAGAAATAGGCATAAATTTTTCATGTGGAAAATTATGCGGTGCACTTTCGAGATCCAAGCATCCGACCTTAGGATCGCATCACACTTAAATATCAGAAAAGACTTCATGAGACGAGATATCCTCTTCGAAATATAAAAATTGTAATCGTGTAAAAGTGTATAACTGTGATGATTTTGTGTGTGTACAGTAGCCAAAGGGATCGCTGTGATTGATAAGGCCATGGTTTTACTACTGCGTGGTTTAATATTAAACCCAGTAATATTTTTTAAATAAATCCTAGTAGTTGGTAGTATCCAGCTTTATTTGGTCGTCATCATAATTTGAATCAATGAAGAGCTTTTTGTCTATTGCCTAAAGATTTACGTTAGTAGCAAGCACAATCTCGTAAAAACGTGTAAGAAACTCCATCGTAGTTAGTCTTTGACTTTAGCCCATTTAACAGAGTCCAAAAAGACTCAAATCCTCATTAAGAAATGTCGGAACTGTACCCGTTTAGTGCAAATCAGTGCCTCCTCAAGCTTGAGTGTTCATAAACTGAATATTTATAGGACAGAGATTTAGCAACCCACCTTTTACAAGGCTAGCGTCAAAACGATTTTACATATTTTATAATACTAAAATATGCTGCAGTCGCAGAGTAATTATAAAGCAAAGGTATATTACTAAGCTGATAGACTTAAGGAATCGTTGAAGACTTCACTAGTCATGTTATACATTCAAATTAATTTTTATCATCACCAGCCTGAAGAAGTATTTGCTTAGGTCAGTGAACCTTTCAGCCTATCTCTCTCCATATCTCGCTGTACTACTTTTCGGTTTGTGTACGAGGCTAACAGTTAGCGACCATGTCTCAGTTATAGGCACGTCTAAATAGTACCTACATTTGGTCCTCATTTTGCAGCAGTTAGTATCTCATACATAAACAAACATTTATAGTTACAAGTTAGTTTAGAAAATTAATGTTACGCTAGTTTTATATTGACACGTACTATTAAATTCAAATAATTATTGTATACAATTTAGACTTGAACTAATACAGAATTCAGAGAAATATATCTCAGTTATGTAAATTAATATTTTGTTACGACGAATAAACAGATACGTGCCTTTCGAGTTAGACTTTGAAAAGCGAAAATAAACACGACCCTTGCGAATTTTACATTAATATGATATTAGTAGGCACTGTAAACAGGTTTTAACTTCAATTTGTGTGTGTGTAACACTGCTCACACAGCTCGCACTAGAAACTCTCTGTACTAGGTACGATTACAATGATAAAGCAAACAAGTACTGCCTCGGTACTAACTCAACTCAATATTAACAGAGCATTCAAATATTTACATGTGAAATCGAACCCGCATCTCCTGCGTCATGGTTGAACACACGCCTAGCGCGGCTGTATTCGTCAACTCTATATTATGTATTTTTATACTACTTTTATATAGGTTTACACATACTAAATGTATGTATAGTTCTATGAACGTATAATCACCAAAAATGGACATAAGCCTCGCCATATTTGGCGGAGGGTTTACTGCAGTCACCACGCTTGGCAAGCGGATTGATGACTGCAGAGCTGGTAAGTACTAAGGAGTTGATACCCCGGTGCGTTTGCTTACACTCTTACGACATCCATCGGGAGGTGATGGAAAAAGGGAAGATAGGTGGCGGGTTCGATCCCCACCGAGAACAAACATTTGTGTGATGAACATAGATGTTTATTCTGTGTCTCGGTGTTACCGGCACCCACACCCTTCAAACCGGAACAGAGCAAGCTGCTTGGCGGCAGAAATAGGCATGGTGGTAGTACTTCCCCGGACGAGCTATCTACTAAGAGCTATACTACCACTAATCTCAATCGGTTCCGTGGTTTAGTGGTTAAAATATTACAAACAGACTGACAACTTTCGCATTTATAATTGATAGGAATGTACCTGTAAGTGTGCGTGATTGGAGGTTAGATTTACAGTAATTTTATATGCTCTAATTGTTATTCAAGAGCTAATCAAGACTAAAGTTATGCACGGAATGTGAATATCTCTATCGAGCAGACATGTTCACCATTAAATCCTGGGCGCACAGTGGTTCAAGCGCCCTACAAGGGCGGTCATAATTACTTAACTTTGATAATTGTGATTTTACTTTGGGAAATATAGCTTTAAATACTTTGACTACGCACATTAATACTTTATTTACTAAATTCAATACATAATCTATAATATAAAAATGAATCGCAAAATGTTCGTGAACGCATAACTCAACAACGCCTGAACCAATTTGGCCAATTCTTTTTTTAAAATGTTTGTTGAAGTTCAAAGATGGTTTTTACGGCGAGAAAAGTTCGAATAATTGCCGGAAAACCCCTAAAAACAGCCCTTTTCTTTTTCCCATACAAACGTTTTCTAACTAAAACGAGCTTTATTGCTATAACATAAAGTTCATATTGAATTACAAGCACCCACTGTTGTTTAAACAATGTAGGTATGTTCCTAACGTCAAAGAGTCAATTTGCACTTTATTACCTCTGCACAAAGTTCAAATTCAATCATATCTATCAAAACAGTGTGTGTTGGAGCACAGATAAACAAAAAAAAGAAAACGAAATCGAATAGTTCAATTTGGTCGGCTTCGCGATATTATTTCATTTGTTTTACTTTAAAATGCATTAGTTTTCAAGTCATTACAATAGTCAAACAAAACCAGCGTTACCAAAAGTGTTTTATTATTTTAAGTTTTTATTATTTTATATCCTTATTTTAAATACGGCTTGAAGGATTTAACTCCAAGTCATATCAAATTTAAAAAAAGTTGAAACAACAACAAACTGTCAATGTCAGTGTTTTTTTTTCTTGGATTTTCGGTTACCTACTCTAATGTTTGCAGTTTGCTTTTGTCAATTGATACACGAAACAAATTCGTACCTATATAGTATTTTGTGCAGTGTTTATTGTGACAAAATAATCTATAAAAATAAATAAAATTGAAGTGTCTGTTTGTAATATTAAAATAACCGCTTTTTACTACATGCATATGAATGTATATGCGATACATATACCAAAATAGCATTTTTTTTAAAATTTTGTCTGTCTGTCTGTCTGTTTGTTCCGGGTAATCTCTGGAACGGCTGGACCGATTTCGACGGGACTTTCACTGGCAGATAGCTGATGTAACAAGGAGTAACTTAGGCTACTTTTTATCCCGAAAAAATAACGTGAACGGGAAAAAACTGACACGCGGGCGAAACTGCGAACGGCCGTTTTATGCCGTATTAACGCCATCTGTTGGCGGATGGATGGAAGTGGCTAGCTTTATTCTTTAACGAATGGTGCCACAGCTCGCTGGTGCCCATCTTCAAAAACAAGGGTGATGTACAGGATTGTAACAACTATAGAGGAATAAAGCTCATGTCACACAGTATGAAAATTTGGGAAAAGGTTGTAGCGCGACGGATGAGAGAAGAAAGTGGGGTATCACAGAACCAGTTTGGATTCATGCCTGGGCGCGGGACTATGGATGCCATCTTTGCGCTTCGTCAACTTTGTGAGAAACACAGACGAGTACACAAAAATTTGCATATGGTGTTTATAGATCTTGAGAAGGCGTATGATAGAGTACCCCGAGAGGTTCTGTGGTGGAGTATGAAAGTTAAGGGAGTGCCTGAGAAGTACATACAGCTCATTCGAGCTATGTACGATCGAGCGAGTACTCACGTCCGGTCTGAGGCCGGAGTTACCGCCAAGTTCAATGTGGGTGTAGGCTTGCATCAGGGGTCGGCTTTGAGCCCTTATTTGTTTTTCCTGGTGATGGATGCTCTGACATCAGACATACAGGAAGAAGCACCCTGGTGCATGCTGTTTGCCGATGACATTGTTCTGGTTGGAGAAGATGCGCTTGAGGTCCAGAGCAGACTAGGAAAATGGTGGGATAAATTGGAGAGTGTCGGACTGAAGATCAGTAGAACCAAAACAGAGCATCTGTTTTGTGACTTCGGTGGTCCATCCAATTTTATCCCAATAGCCTTAGATGGTGTATTAGGGATACACCAGTTTGTTCCGATTTCGGTACCTCGGCTCATTGATACAGAGCGACGGCGATATTGGCCGAGACGTAAAGAATAGAATAAATGCGGGATGGATGAAATGGCGACAGGTCTCAGGAACCACGTGTGATCCGAAAATGCCCCTTAAACTTAGGGGGAAAGATTGCAAAATGATCATTAGACCTGTCGTATTGTATGGATCTGAGTGTTGAACAACTAAAGGGACTAATGAAAGAAGGGTACTTGCGGCAGAGATGCGAATGTTGAGATGGATATGTGGAGTTACTAGAATGGACAAGATACGAAATGAGTATATCAGGGGTAGTTTGAAAGTAGCGCCAGTGACGGAAAAATTGAGGAGCAATAGGGTAGCGTGGTATGGGCATGTCATGAGGAGGGATGAAAGTCATTTAACCTTGAGAGCGATGAACATCAATGTTGATGGATATGTGGGTAGAGGTAGACCAAAGAAAAGATGGATGAATTGTGTGAAAGATGACATGGATAAGAAAGGAGTGAGTACAGATATGACGGCTGATAGAGGGGAGTGGAAGAAAAGAACATGTTGTGCCGACCCCACATAAAGTGGGATAAGGGCAGGAAGATGATGATAACGCCATCTGTTGGCGACATCGAGTACTACTTCAGTTAAGATTTGTAAGTAAAAATGTTTACCGCCCAACGAAGTGGGCACGGGTCAGCTAGTATACGATAAAATTTAAAATATGCACTGTTTCTACATATATTTATTAAGGCAAAATTTAAGATTTATTATCCAGCGTTCGGAAATACGTCTGTATTTACTAACATTACTTTTTATTATATATAACATGTATAAAATACAAACATTACATATATATTGTATTATATACATGTTTTAGCTAACAAAAATCTGGAAAATTAAAACTACAATTTATTTACAACTGATTATTTAAGTTTAAACAAATTCTTAATAAATCTAAAACCTGACTCGACATAATGCCCTTTTTTTACGGGGAAATTTTCGAAGACTAAAATGGATCTGAGCTACGTAAAAGTCTAGTAAGCAAGTCCATATTCGTAAGTATTTGCGAAATTTTTCTAGTGTGATCTCGGCTCATAATATTTATTATTAGATTCGGCTGCCTCTTCAGATAACGCCTCGATAGATAATAAAGCATACTTTGCCACCTCAGCACCATGGATGACGACCTTGCGAACGGAAGCTGAGAGCTTATACCATGGATATTCTTGTACTAAAAGTCGTTCGTTTTCCAAAGCATATTCACTAAAGTTATATGAATCAATAATCAAACCAGAGGACAAAGCTTCTAAAATTACAAATAACATTTTTTGAGACAGTAATTTCAGCTAAAACTACAGAATTACTGAAATTCGATGTCCCGCTTCCTCCACTTTGCGGCTTGTCTACTATTAAACCTAATCTAAGTCTAAACTCATTCTGTATATAAGGCTTTTTTATCTGCTATTTGTCTCTTCTGATCTAACCTGCCACATTTTATATAATATCTATCAAGACTTTTACATAGACTGAATATTTTACTAAGTTCCTCATATCTAGATTTTCAACGTTATCCAGAGAATCAAGAATGGTTTGCAACATGTATTTATGTTTCTGTGAAACAGTTCCCGTTACGGCAGACCAAATCTCACACAAATACATCTTTGAAAACGTATACTTAATCATAGAACCTGAAAATAAAAATTTAAAGTTATACTTTATGTCTCGTAGACGGTACTACGCCTAAGCCTACGCAGTCGTAGAGGCTTTATAGCATCTAAGGCTGCAAGAGGCGCAAAAAAAAAAATTATATTGTAAAAAAAGAACGATCAATCTGTAACTTAAAGTATAAGAGAGTAGTAGGATTGTGTAGAAAGTGAGTTGTAAGTCTACGTAAAATTAACGTCAAGATCAACATTTAATAAAAACCTTGGTGTGGCGTAGCACGTGAAACCGCGTTATAACAAGTCAAATAAAACTTAAAACTTTATCAAAATAGTAAAAACATACCTTGATCTTGGAAATCCATATCACAAACACTACTCAAAAACAATGCAATTCTGAGAATTAATCGTTACAAAATTAATGTGCGCTAATAAGTTATTCATAAGGCGAGCGCAACGTGATTATGTGTTCACTTTGAAGGTTGAAAAAAAAATGATAATTTGGTAAAATGAATAACATATTGATACTTTAGGGTAGCTTGTTTATTGGTTAATCATTATAAGTAGTAAAATGAGGGTAATTAAACAGTGAAATTTTTGTATTATGACCTATGGGTGAACCACTGTGGCGCGCCCCAATTCGCCTTAGGGTACACTTACGGGCAAAGTGATAGGGTGAGTCACTGACCCGTTGCTCTATCGCACGATAACGGCTTCAGACTCCGCTCATTTTTAATGAAACAGTATCATATATATCTATACATACAACAAATATAAAAACCTTTGCCCTAACTGATTGAATAACTGAAATTAAGACAACGCCCAGCCTAAATTGTTAGTGTAAGCTACGGCAGCGCTATCAAGAGGCATAATAACTTTGTTCTAGCAATAAGCTTATTCTATGTATCTCATTAAAAAAGAAATGTAAATTTTGTATGAGAACAAATGTCTTTAAACCTAAATTGTTGGTAGTACAGACTTGAAATTATTAGGGTATGTTTTTCTTGTTGCGTATAGAGGAATACAGCGGGGTATCGAGTTTGCATAGATAGCTTCTTTTAAATTACAAATGTAAATAAAAATATTTTCTTTATTGCGGAACCAGTAACGATCGAGTAATAATAGAAAAGAAACGATGATAGCTATAATAGTTATTAAAACTGTGTCTATCTATTAACGCTGACATTATCTAGGCTTAGTTAAAAAAAAATACACGTTAAAGTTTATTTTATTTATTTACTTATATAGAATGGATCCTAATAGATTTAATATCCAAGCCAGAAAGAGTGGTTTGCGATGTAGATAGCGATGAATGAGTATATTGATACGTAAGGATGAGCAGTATTTTCTTAAATTGACGAGCGTCAGTGATGCGTACCTACTATTGAATTGCTCGCAAGTGTATCTAAATCCTACGCTGTCCCCGCCCGCCACCCGCGCTCCTTACAAATTATTCACAAAGTACCTACGTAGGTACGCGAGTGCGGCGCACTCTGAGCTGACCAAAGGAGGGTACTATATCAACAAAATGTTTAACGAATGAAGCGAACTTCAGTAAAGCCGCCGCGCCCTCTTAAAATTAGCTTTATTACCAAAAATCTTATATCGTAGAACGTACTCCACTAAGTAATTTAAGTAGCCAACACAATTTAATAAAGTAATTTATCTCTGCCTAAACGATGAGCGGATAATTGGATTAGGTTCCTCAGAAATTTAAACGAGGTTACGTTCAAATTCGCCACGTGGTTATGTAAGTTAACAACGAACAGCGTTGTTTGAGAAATGAATTCGTAATTTAGCATCCGACACAATGCACGT
Source organism: Electrophaes corylata (assembly GCA_947095575.1). Classification (NCBI taxonomy): domain Eukaryota; kingdom Metazoa; phylum Arthropoda; class Insecta; order Lepidoptera; family Geometridae; genus Electrophaes; species Electrophaes corylata. The sequence continues at coordinate 5,368,153 of OX352711.1, read as the reverse complement.
AATTCATAAAGAATATTTTTATGAAATTTTTAATACTCGGCCATACATGCGGTCGCTCTCATAAATCAAGTACTTCCGAGCGCCCTTTGAATTTCCGCACACCGATGATATACCGCGGCGGTGACAATGCCAGCCTTCGCCATTTATACACCAATATTCCTTCTGACAGCGAACGACACTAATTGAATTGCACACATACATTCCAGCAAGCGCAATGTAAGCCCTACTGAGAGTGATTAGTTTAGATACGCATTCGAAGAAAGGATTAAATGAGATCAGCGAAAGAAAAGAAGAAATAGCATCACGACAATATTTATAATACTGAAGGAAAACATTGCAAATAATGAGTTTTCACATTGTAACCTAATATGTGAAAGCTCACAACTCCATAAGCGAAAAAGACTATAGCTACCTATTTTGGAATCATTTCCTAGGTACTATATAGTGTTTATCTATCTCTCTTTGAAATTTATGAAACACAACCTGAAAGAAAATGTGGAAATAAAACAATACCTTGCCTGAATTCGCAGTACCAGTCCGTGACATTAGCGCGTTCAAACAGACTTACCTTTTTTACGGTGTTTTCTTTCCGTACTGTGTTATTTGACTTCGTGCAGCTTTTATAAGGTACGCTCAGTTTTCTGAGTAATTTCGTCGCAATATCTCCAATGACATGAACAATTTCTCCAATTTAGCATCGCTAAATATTGTCAAAATCAATAAACGCAAGGAACCATTAAAACGCGACCCGCTTTGAATAATGTTCGTAGACTCAGGAAGTTAACGACGGTCAAGGGCTCAACGATATTATGCGTGAATTTGACAGATGTCATAACTGAGAAATGAGAAAATCAATGAGAGAAGCTCAGTGATATTTCTTTGTCACAAAACCATTTCAGATACGAATATTACCAAGCTCAAATTGTAAAGAAAATAAGGAATAGAACTGTGAACAATTCGCAGAGAATAATATCAGCAACTTTTCACACAATACGAGCATTATCGTATCTAAATTCTGGGCGACAAACCGTATACTAGATAAGCTTTGAGAAATATCATAGTCATGAAGCATGCTCCCGTTTTCAGGGCGAACGGCGCGATATTCGTTTGGCATGCCCACGCTCCGTCCAGGCAGATAATATATAGGTATTTCTAGTAGGTCGCGGCCGCCGACGTGCCGGCCGATATTTCGTGCTCCCACGACGACAATAATTTGTTGGTCCGTCGCGTAACGCTTCGTGTATTTCAAACGATTTATCTCCTTCAATCGTAAACTCAAATCGCACTCGATATGAACGATCATCGCCAATGTTTCCGATGAATTAATGAACTCTCCTACAGTCGGAAGCGTACTGGGAAACGTTCAAGGAAATCATTATTGCCGTCCCTTCCTTGAGACCTGTTGAAGTTGTTTATGATCAATTTGCTATTGAATATTGACTCGTTATTATTTCGAAGAGATTTACTTCAAAAGCACTTTACTTCAAAGATTGAAAATAACTCAAAGCTGTTACAGCTTACAGTCTAATAATAATCCATATTTCTAATGCAACGGAGTAAATCTTGCATGGTAACCCTCGACCACGTTCCACCAATATTTGAGTGCGCTCGTGTTTATAAAACAATTTGGTTTACGACTTTTAACCAAACGCAGCTAGAAAAATAAGCAGTTTTATCAACATGTCATTTGAGAACCTTTTCGCTATGCAAAATAAAATATTTTTAACTGTGTTTGTTTTTTATATACCATGTAACATAAATATAAAATACTTGATATAACTATTCATTGTGACAGAAACTGGTGGTAAAAGAGCAGCAGATAAGCTTTCTAAAGACTGGGTATTTTTTTAAGTAGCTTTGATACAATATTATCAATAGTATATTTTTTTTGTATATAACTTAGAATACAGTATAACAAACACCCAGACACAGTATAAGCATCTACATTCATCGCATTAAATGTTTGCTTCGGTGGGGATCAAACCCACCACCTACAGCGCAGAAGGCAGAGCTACTACAAACGTGACGGCTGACAAATTAAATTTGAGATAGTTAAAACAATTCATAGTAAAATAACATTATTAACTATTTTAATCACAATTCATAAACCGCCAAACAAATTATTTCATGAGACATAATGGTGTAGGTACAGACACTTGTTTATGTTTTTCCCAAACAAAAACGGCAAAATTAATAGTGAGAGAGTCCATTATCCTGCATTAAGCACTCAGCCGGGCGAATGGACGTAATGGCCCGTCGCCACCTCGGTGTAGGCCCTTTTATGTTTTCTAATAAAAGTGTCACTACTGCCCGATACACGTTCTATGGTTTTGTAAACTTATTAGATACAACACTATTTTGCAAATTTATGTAAATGTAATAAGGAGCAAAATGCTATAGAAACAAAACATTGATGATGTAGGTGTAGGTAAGTTTGGCTTATCTCTGCAGTGGATTTATTCAGGGTGATAATTACGATAAAATAATAAATAAAAAGGTATTAGCAAACATTCTCTAGCTTTAAACTAAGAAAAGCTTGTACTATGGTAACTAGATAGCTGATAGAATACTTTTTTTTTTGTAAATTACATGCTTGCTTAGAATACAACATAACACCCAGACACAGAAAAAACGTCTATGTTCATCACACAAATGTTGGTTTTCGGTGCTTTGTGAAAAAGTGCAGTTACACTTTCACATCATATTGTATTCATTACGGTTATATCGAGGTGACCGCTAAACATTAGATGACCTTTTGTATAACGATAAAGCTTTTTGAAGCATTTTCATACCAAACAACAATTTTTTTTGTTGTAGTAGAGCTCTTTGTGAAGGGCTCGTCCGGGGAAGTACTACTACCATACCTATTTCTGCCGCCAAGTGCTCTGGTTTGAAGGGGTGCCGGCGAAATTACAGGCACATGAGGTTTAACACCTATAAGCCTCAGGTTGATGGACGCTGAAAATTATATGAAAAATGATCTCCAGCGTGTCACCTATCTATTTAAGTGCTTCCATGTTTCTGTACTTATAATTACATCAGATTTCTTGTACGTCATATTAATATAATTTATCTCTAGCGTTCAACATGGTTTTTTGTATTTTCATTAAACTTTTGAAAAGCTCATTTTAGATATTATTATGTTTCTATCTCTTAGATTAATCTCAGTTGCCATTGAAATTATAGCGTCATAAGTTCTAAAGCCCTTTGGAGAGTCGAATAAGTTTGCTTCTCAATTCCAATTTCCTGTTAAACTTTGCGTGTCTAAGACCTGAAAAGATACTTTTACTTCAAAGTCAAAAGGCATTTATTTAATGGAATCTTGGAAGTGAAAACCTACAGCATATAAGGTAGTTACTACCAACAAATCTGTAAGACTAGTGATGATGAGGTTTTTGAAGTAAGTAAGAAAGACAGAAAATGCATTTATTCAATAGAAAACGCTGTTTTTCAGTTTTACCTACAAAGGGGGGGGGGAAGTATATAGTACATACGCATCCAACAGTCACACTCAGTCCTAGCTTTTCCTGCACCTAATGATTCATGCTAATTGTATATAAGCTGAGTATACTATATAGTACTTAGCATAATTATAAAATGAATTTTAAATAGAAAATTAATGTTCTAAACTAAATTAACATCCGCATAAACCACAGATCTCACATATCCTGCTAAATATTAAATTCAAATGACCAGTAATCAGTAATTTAGGTCACGTTAAGCCAGAATCATAATATTTATCAACCATGTCACCATTTTCAAATCTGAAAATTGTGACATAGGTTATTAGTAAATGTAGATTGGTTATGTACGTATATAGTGTATGTTTACTTATGTAGATTAGTATTTTTCTGTTTTTCCTGACCACTATAATCTGGATCTCTTTATGGCAAGAGTGAATAGGTGTCTTCTAGACCGTCCTGCTTCATCGTCACTTACCATCAGGTGAGATTGAAGCCAAAGGATAGTCCCTTGTAATTGAATATTGAGATGACCCAACATTGTATAAAGCCGACTGCAAAATTACTACGTTCATTGGGTTATTCCCGTCGAGTCACGATGGGACGAAAAAGTTTCGTTGAGTTACACATTGCGACTTTTATTTTCCCATTGAGTTACACTGTTACCCAACGGGAAAAAAAAGTGGCGTTGTGTCACAGGGGTGACTGAATGGGAATAAATAAATAAAATATGTCACGTTAAGTCACACTAATTAATTAAAATTAAATTCTTAAATTCTTTATTGTACACAAAAATGTTTACAAAATGGTGAACACAAAAAACATGCACAAAGGCGAGCTTAATCCTCCTTAATGCTCTTACGTGATTGTGATATTTCTATGCTTAACTAGTCTAACATTAAGCCAAATGATTAAGAGTGATTACAAATAAAAGTTAAACATTTAGATACTAAGTTTCATACAACATATTTATAAATAGATAGTTTAGTAGAGTTTTAGATATTTTTAACCTAGTAGATGTAAACAGTGTGAATAATTGTGATAATAAACCACAAAAATAAGTGGACTAATAGGTATTATTTTTATTAGTAGTATGGTGACTAAATACAAGACTGATTTAAATTTAAAATTTTCAAATTTAAACATAAGACACTTAGTTGTATGTTTTTATAAAAGTTTTTATAATATATTTATTTTCATCAATAAAACTGTTTTATTTTTAAACTCTTGTAATCAGGTGTGACTTATTGGGAAAAAAAAGTTTCGTTGAGTTACAGTGTTACTCAACGGGCACGTTTTCTTCCCATTGTGGCACACCCTCGATATCAGTGTAACTGAATGGGAATAAAAAAATCCCGTTGAGTAACACTGTAACTCAACGAAACTTTTTCGTCCCATCGTGTCACAGTGTGACTGGAAGGGTGTGACTCGATGGGAATAACCCCGTTCATTTGTTTTTTTATCAAAACCTGTTTTATACATTTTTGATAGGATGCCTATCAAAATGTAAAATGAAATTCACTAAGTGGGTTAACAAAGGCTTGTCCAATCCAAATATGACACTGTGGATGATATTTCGTACGTGAACAGGTTACAGCACATTACCACCCATTTCCTCACGAAGTTTTCCTTCATAGTTTAAGAGCACTGGCACCGGTCTTTATCTGGGTTGGTTTTGAGAACTAAACCCATGACTCTGGGATTACAATCATCACAGTATCAATCAATATGATTATAATAAAGTAAAAACATTACAAAATTCATTCGACTTTGAACACAAAAATGTCCAAAGCCGATACAAAAAAGGTTGGAACCGAATTTGACCAAAAATCTCTACTGCCAGTTTCAATTTACAGGTGTTGAGCAACCAATTAGCAAGCACAGATATGAAATAAGGCAGGCGAAGCGAGACTTAATTAGATCCAGGCTAACTAAATGTCGTTTTAAAATAAATAAATGTAAGCTTTGAGTTTACGTTACCCCGTGTTTATATTCCAAAGAGGCTTTACTAATGTTGTAGTAGTAAAAACTATAGTTTCATGAGGATATTTGCAGGCAAGAGTGGTAGAGAGGATTAGAAATGAATGTACAGGGTTAGAGCCTGTTTAGACGACGCGAAAGAATTCGCGTAATGACCGCGCAGTTGTGAAAATGAATACCACTTATCCATCAAGTATCGTTTCTGTATTCTAAGTTATAACGTGAGGCATTCATTAACCTGAGGCATACAGGTGTTAACCCTCACGTGCCTGTGATATTACCGGTACTCACACCCTTCAAACCAGAATACGGCAATGCAGCTTGGCAGTAGAAATAGTCATTCTGAACTAAACTTTGAATATACTCAAATTACATCATAAGAGTCATTTACTATTTTGGTTCCAATTTGTTATTTATTATGCCTCAAAATACTTATTCAAAAAAATATGTAAATTTTTTTTACAAACAGTGGCACGACACATTTTAATTTATATTCAAATTTAAGTATCGCTGACAAATATGGGTTAAGTTGGTAAATTGAATTAAACACGATCTTACTTTTTCAGTTGAACCGGTTACCACATTACTTGTACCGTAGCATGTTTCAACTCGAACAACGCGATTGTACGAGTATAGTGTTGGACGTATTGTTATGATTATTGTTCTATATTTCTTCACTAAACGGATAACTAATAGGGTAGGATTTTATTAGGTAAATAGCGTTTTAATTATACACCTAGGGTAATAATCAAAAGAATGATTGAAGTCATTTTAGGAAATGGTTACGGCTTATATACTTTTCATTGTTTTCTAACTTATTTCATGTCTTATATATGTTAACTTGTAAGTATACTGCATCCATTTAAAATGGAATTCTCGTGTGACAGTAATAGACCACAAGATATAGCTATATAGATGGTTTACATTAGATAGGTAAACACGTAGGTATAATAAAAATTTTGGACTACTACTTAGTAAGTATATAACTTTTACTACTTAGTATGATTGCGGGGAACAAAAGATAAAAAGATAGAACATCACTAGCTTAGCCTGTAAGTTTGTTCTACCTGCAATTGTCATGCATGTGTAGTAGGTAGGTATTTCAATTATTTAAGTGTTTATTTTTGTTTTTTTTTTATTTTAATTATTTGTTGTTTTTATATTATAGTATATTGTAATGGTAAGGGGAAGCAGTTAGCAGCTGTAACACAGGTTCTACCTAGCACGGCTGTTATCGTATAAGCTTAGATTGTTCAGGTAGGTAGGTACTAAACCCGTTCTCTATGTGTTGTACTTTTTAAAGATTTTATTTTATATCCACACGGTTTGTATCTAGTTACTAAGTTTTTTATATGAAATAAATACTTTACATACTTTACTTTACTTACTAATATAAAGAAAAGTAGTTTCCAAGAACTAAAATGTGCATGTCGAAGCTATTGAACGCTAATACCTTTTTCTATTTAGTTCTCGGTTTTAAATTGAAATAATATAACTTTTATTATTATACTGACATATAAGTTCAGTTGTGGTGGAATCTAATCATCGCAATAAAAATATAACCCCTCGCGAAGGTTGTTTGAACGTCTAATGATAATTTCGTTTGAACGGAACCGCAGCTTAGCAAATAGTTAATATAGAGTTGTGTTGCGGTCAGGAAATTGAAAGGGTGGCCGGAAAACTTGATTTACAGCAAAGTGCCCCAGAAAAGGATGTTTTATTAGGAAAATTATCTGTGAAATTGATGGACCGTTTACGACGAATTTACTTATTACAATACCTACACGCAAGTTGAAGTAACAAAAACAAACCATATGGAGCTTACTATGGACAACTGCTGTGGAAAAAGGTTTTTGAATAGCGAACCTATACCGGAACATAAGACATATCGTGGTCAGTCCATCGGGTGGCTGACGAATTTTCAAGGAACAGTACTTCGCACGATCATTACAATTTTTCCTGGCATGGAGTACTCTAAACTGTTTTTCCTGGAAATTAATGAGAATTTTGGCGGTTTCTCTCTGCTGATGATGATAATGACCTTACATCATTTTACTGCCCTAATAGTCGACGGGTCTTCGAGCTACAAGGCCATTGCCACTTTAGCTTACTAATTTTAAGAGCTACGTCGATGACTATAGTTCTTATAAAGGATTTCTCGTTTCGATAAAAAAACTATATTTTAGTATAATTGATAACGATTCTTAGCTGTCTTCATTCACAGTCCAGTTGGAGATTTTTTACTCCCAGCGGTTTTTGATAATACTTCTTAGTTATAAAAAACTATGTGTAGACATTTTAAAGCTGACAGCAGAGCATGGAATTTGGCCTTTCATGTGTTCCGGTTCAACTTCGGAAAAACGCAAAAAGAATGAAATATGAGCCAGACTATAGTTTTTGACTGAAAAACTAAACACTTATTTTATTTATTATCAAGCAGTAGATTAAAACACTAGACAAAATTATAGGCCGAAAGTTTTAAAAAGACTTAATAATTTTAATGTAGATAATTATTAAACCTACCTTTCTATCAATAACTAGTGGAAACGCCCGTGAATTCGTCCACGTGAAGCTATTTTCGAATGTACTTTAACCCCCGCTGTACCCCTATATAGGGGTTGAACTTTGGGGATTCATTTCTTAGTACACCTCTACGTACCAATACAAATCTATCCCGAAAATTTCAAGTCCCTACGACTAACCGTTTAGGCTGTTCGTTGTCTATATGCCAGTCAGTCAGTTAGGACAAGGACAAAGGACAAAGGTTCTTATAATTGGTATAGATTATTATTAGAAAATTAGTGGGCGATCCCCGTCCCTGAGGTATTTTAGTTCAAAAGTCATAGGTTCAAACATCAAAGCCGGCGAATGGGCGGTATCAGAGAATGTCCTTCATATTATGGCCACCTTCATTATACAAAACTAGCGCAACACGCGCGACTTCACCCTCATGAAGTTATTTATATACAAACTTCAATATCCACTGTACCTGTTGGGGGTTCAGTTTCAAGAATTCCTTTCTCAGTACACCTCTACGCACCAAGATGCATATATCTTGAAACTTTCAAATCTATGTCTAGTAGATTTGGCTGTGTGTTGTCTATATGTCAGTCAGGCAGTCTGGACAACGATTTTTATCATTGGTAGGTACAGATTATTTTTGGTATAGACACCCTCGAAGAACCTTGAGTTGGTACTAAAGTACTGGGTAAAGTATCTGAGAAAACATCTACCGTGCCTGGTAACTAAATTTGGCAAGTTTATTTTTAATATTGATTTTTAAAGTTACAAATTGTATTCATCCTATTGCACTTGACTATACCCACTAGGCTTAATTTTATATCGGTTTATTCATAAGTATCTTCGCAAAGAATCGTATTATGAATGTAACGAGTCAGATTTACATTTGTCAGATATTTACCATGAAATTACCATCGCCATTTGTCTTTATTTGGGAATGTAAATGAATAAATTGCGCTTTGCGAGGTTTTGTTTGATAGCATGATAAGATTTTAAATTATAAATGAGTTTTTTTGGTTTACGTAGGGAATAAAATTTGCGGAATGAGTCTGTTATCAAAAGCAATGCAGGTACCGAGATACTCCGGGGATTTCATTAGGTGTACCGAGCTGAAATTTGTTTCTCTTATTTCATGTAGCTTGTGTTTGTATTTATTTTTAAGATACCATTGTAAACTACTACACGGTTTCAAGTAAACAGTCTTATTAAGTACCATTTTAAATTATGAACTGATTCGATCTCTTCATAATATAATAAAAATCGTATGAAATCGCGAAAGTGATCTACCAAACAAAACAATCGTTATCTTCCGGGTGGAAAATCACATTTCTGTTTTCCTTCACTAGAATAAGCATTTTGCAAAGGTATCACGATATTGATCCTTCGTAAATTGAAAATAATTTTAGCGAACAAAGCTTCCAACGTTCAAAATTTCCTTTATCAGAATTGCGAGTGGATGATTTCGGCTTGTTAAATGCGTAAAGGAACAATTTTCTCGGTGTTCAGCTTCGGTGAATGGAACATATCTTCGTACATCGCTGATGGAGGTGAATTTGAATAGAAAATCGAGAATCAAACACGAGTGTTTCAGAAATGGCTCCCAATAGCTGTTGTATCTTCTTATTTTTGCATTAGGAATTGGTATATATTTTATACGCTTTTTAATACGTAAATTTATCATTTTATGTAAATGCTCTTAAATAGAAAGCTTCTGCCTGCATCTTTCAAAGTCAAAGACCATTACATAATTAACTCACAATGATCCATCTGAAATGTCTTATTAGCTAAGCGAATCTAGGCGTCAAGTCCATAAGGACACAGACATACAAAAATTAGATCTCTGTTACTACATATTTTAAAATAATTTTTAGAAAATAAGAATCTTAATCCTGCCTAACTGGCATATAGACAACGCACTGCCTAAACCGCTGACCATAGACTTCAAATTTTCTACGTGTATTTGTCTTAGTGCGTATTTTGAATTTCAACCTCTAAAAGGGCTTAGTGAGAGTTGAAGTTATTCATTGAAAATTTCAATTTCCTTACGCACCATGGCAAACACACCCTAAAAATTACAAAACCCTACGACCAGTGGTTTGAGGTGTCTGTACGTCAGTCAAGACAATTATCCTTATTGGTATTGGTTGTATTGGTATAGGTTAATTATAAATCGGACAAATAATCATTCTTAGATATTATATCGTAAAGTTTTGAATAAAAAGATATTTTAATATTCAAGTTTGTCTATCTGACCGTACTTTTTCGATACCTACTTAGGTTACTTTACTTACGTGTGGTATGAAACAGGAATCGAAAAACGTAGCGGTGCGAAACAGAACAAATTTTGCTTGTGGTGCGAAACTGTGGTGCGAAACAGGAATACGTCATTCAAAACACCAAATTTCTTAATAAAAATTAGGATTTATCTATTATAGTAGGGGTTCATTTCATTTCATTATTATTATAGTAGGGGTACTCTAGTTAATTTCATAAAGTAAAACATTAAATCCTGTTGATTAAAAATCTTGCGATAGAACTGAAGTGTACAAAGCGCTTTATCAGCAGAACCACGAGATTCCGCTGGAGTAAATTGAAACGAAGGGATGCGTGGCAAACAATAAAATGTCCGGCCTGGCCTGCCGACCTGTCCCCATGACATGGGAGTCGACCCGACGGACGGTTGACCGCTCGGGTGGGCGGGCACAATTCGTGGCGAAATAGTGCTTGATCCGAAACACATGGGTGGTTTATTTCATTATTGACGTCAGACATAAATGTGCCTTTTGTCATTCGTTTATGTCGCTACTTTGCCATTTATGTACGTCGCAAGGTTGGCTTGTGATGTTTTTATAGTATACAATATGACTAAGTGAAATCCTGTGCAATTTCGTTCGCGTGATGCTATTTTGATACAAATTTCAACCCTATTGTACTTCTTTATCGGTTTGATTTTGAAGAATTTTTTTTTTAGTACATGACTATATTCACCAAAAAAATACCAAATTTTAAATACGACCTAGACAACTTAACAACCTGCACATCTTAAACCCTAGGTCGTATAAAAGTCATGCCGTAATGCTTTGTTTTGTAAAAAGAAATAGAACGGTATTTTGTTCATTATTGTTTCAAAAAAAAATAAACAAATTGGATACAAAAAATATATTTTATGCAAAAAAAGTTAAGCAGAAAAGGCAGAAGCTATACAAATGTTGAAAAGTTTCAATAGCCTGTTGACACGTTTACCTAGTGACGTCAACATCATGCTCAAAGTCACGTTTTTGTCTTGACAAAGTTTCTGCTTCTAATTATTTCACGAAAGCTTTCATCAAAAAGAAAATGAAACCCGATAACATCGTTGTCCCACTGAAAAAGGTTTTAAAAAATTATGTTCCACTTTTGCTTAATTAATGAATACCTTATAATTAATTTCTATCGGTCTCGCAGATTTATTAAGTAAATCATTCTGGCCCCCCGAGCGAGGCGAATTAATCAAACTGCAGGAGTAAGCAAAGTATCTATTGAATGTATAAATGTAATATATGGAACGGTGTAATTGAATGAAGAGGCTATAAAAACTGGCGCAAAACAATTGCTATTATTCTTCGTTATTACAGTTCAGGTGTGTTCGAGTGATATATTGGCATATCGTATCGTTTTTGTGGTCCCGCCGCAGTCGCGCTCTGCAAATGTTTAGAAGCCTACTTATTGCAAGGTGGTAAAGATGACAAACGTTACTTTGTAAATAATGCCAAGAGGAATTAACGAGCGAGCATAACGAAACGTAATTTCAGTAAGTAAATATTGTTACCGTTACTGGAAAACTTCATGCAAAGCTTAACAATATCGCAGACATAGTTCGAGACGTACTGTTTTATAAAATAAAAATACGAAAGTTGAGTCTTGTTCTTTAGAACACGAATGAAACGCTAAGATTAAATCCATTACGAGTACATTTAGTACGTGAGAAACTCAAGTAAAAAGTGTAATGAAACAGTTTCAAAAACAAAACGAACGTCTTCAAAGGGTTGGAGTGAGTGGGCCCGAGGCGAGTAGCAGACAGGGTTTTACGACGTGCTGCTTATTGCCTTTCAACACAATGTGCTTAATACAGTGCGCCATCTCCCTAGTAACGTTTTGTTTCCAAAGTAGCAGACAGGTGTTCACACGTTGCTGACTGCCACGTAAATGCAACTACATTTACGTCCAATTGTATGGATTATGTATGAATTTATTAAAACACCTAAGCACCGCTTAAATTAGAAAAGTTCACTTTAGTTTTGTAGTCTAGTTTGTAGTAGTAGAGCTCTTATAGTGAAGAGCTCGGAAGAAACATACTAAAACTCAAGAAGATGCGATGATTGGACGGATAGAAAAAAAAGTGCCTAGTGCAATAAATCATTATTAAATAGTTGTTATTTTTTCTATTTTAATTTTTGCCGTTGTGATATTTCTATCGTAAACATAATGCTCGACTTGGCGGGGATACTACCGTACCCCCTGATGAACTTTATTAATTTTTTAACTTCACTAATTAATCCTAGTACGGATGAGATAGCCTGGTGATTTTCACATTCGATAAGCGCATGCATATTCTTGTCCCAAAAACTCTCTTCCTCTAAACTGAACGGAGCTTAAATTGTGAAATTGAGAGGTAATTCTGTAAAAAAACTGTAATTGCTTTACTTCATTTCGGATTTACGTAGGTTTTATAAAAGTACCACTATACTTTTCGTTGGAAGTGGGACGTTTCTCACCTCGCGCCATCGAGTGTCGAAATAAACTCAGCGGTCTAACGCACATTACACGCAGCCGGCGACCGCCAATACAAACAATTTATTGTATTGTTATAGATCCGGGTTCCGTCTTACCAAACTTATTGGACCCAAAAACTGCCTCTAACGAATTGCCAACACCAGAATCAATAGGGACGCGGAACGGTGAGAGCTTTTACGGAAAATTGCGTAAGTATTTTTACAGTTTCAGAAAGCTATGAACCGTATCTGGTGGTTTACCACTATGCGAAAACGTTAATTAAACGTTGGTAAATAGTTATGAAATGGCAGTGGGCCATGTTTGGCCGTAGAACCGACAACCGCTGGCTGGAGCAAACTAATACTGTGGACACTACGTTTAGGTAAGCGTAGTGTAGGACGCCCTCCGGCAAGATGAAGTGACGATTCTGCGAAATATAGCTGAAAAACAATGACTGAAAAGAACTTATATAAAGAAAGCGGTGGACTTATATAGATAGACTGATGATGAGGATGATGAAAAACTAAATAAAAAATTATTTATACCATATTTTTCATTTTATTTTGAAGGTGCCTAGACTCACTTGTCTCTCAGCTTTGTTGGTGTATAGCTTTTTGCGCAGAAAGTTGTGCGCTCGATTCCCACAAAAGCCAAACCTTTTTTGTGATGATACATATTTATTCCATGCGTTTTATAATACATTCTACCAGACTACTATATCAGTAACCTGGTTCCCTACAGCTTTGTAAATTCTTATCTGTTCTTTCAGTTTTGGTCGCGTGGAATTGGTACGATTATTTACCTAGCTTTAAGATTCAAAGTGATCCTTGATTTTTTTATAATTTCCCGATAGTTATGCCCCGAGGGAAGGATATGAATCCATGACCCTCCCTTTGATTTCCCTAACCACCTACGCCATCGGAGCCTAATACCACTCGACGAAAATCTCTGGGGTTTATTTATACAGTACTCTAGCGACTCTATCTACATTTTTCTTATTATCTTTGTAATTTCCTCAAGTAGGTACAGTTAAGCACTATAAAACGGTAGAATATTTTTATGTAAAAATGTTTTGCCGTTTGTTTCTTGAAATCATTACTATCTTTTGTTACGCTACCAACCTTATAGCTGTATTTATAATCCACCATAGTTTAAAGCTCATTTTAAGTGAACTGTGAAGTTCTTTATGAGTGATAATAAAGTTCTTTAAACCGAAAACTAACAGAGTTATGGAATTTTCTAATGAATGGCATTGATTTTGGCTAGAGCATTTGTATAGATAGGTGAGCACTGACCACTAATGGTATTTACATACTGTGATTCAGATGGCATAATACGTTTTCTGTAAGGCTATGTGCAATGCATTAATGAGACACATCCATTGGTATTCTCTTCATCATCGTGATACGCAAATCTGATGCGACGAACTGTGCGTACTGAGCAGGATATACACGTTGTAAAAGAATTACTCCTGAAAAGGACCTTTATAGGACGAGGCTGTAGAAATGTTACATTCTTACTCGTCCTAACAAGATCGCTTGTGGAAAAATGAAAATGTATGGGATTTACATAGAAATAGAATCATCTCAAAACGAGTGAACACTGTCTAACTCTGACTATGATTCGAAATAAAATAATAAACAAAATAAAAAAAAATCTTATACTAAAATCAATGTACCTGAATGATGCTTATCTGTTTTTTTTATCTATGCTCAATATAAACCTCTTTATAACTAGTGTAGCGCTTCTGGAAATAAAATACCGTTTAGTTAGAATATAACTCTTTGTAAAGGGTTCGTCCAAGAAAGTACCACCTACCACCGTGCCTATTTCTTCCACCAAGTAGAAGCAGGGTGTCGATGCCGGTGAAATTACAGATGGACGCAGGGCAGTGCATCGTGAAAACACGTTCTGAAATTGTGTGACCTGAGAAGTAAAAGCTTTGTCATAAATGATGGTTACAACTTAGTATAAAGTGGGGCATCAACTTGTTTCATCAGAAAGTGGTATAAAACAGTAAGTTATGTTTTTGGTAGTGATATTTATCCACCGTGTATAAGTTAGCAACATTTAACAGGCATTGTTGTAATTAATCTCCAATCACGTCACGTACAATGCTGGCTATTGAGGTGTAAACAGTAACCTGAGACTGCAGGAGAGCCTTCCTCCGGAAAGGCGTGATATATGTGCGAAATCCGATTAATTTGCGAAACCTGTTACTGAGACAATAACGCCTATACACATTCTCGTGTCTGCTCCTCTATCACCTTTAAACAATTAGTTTGGGCCTCACGTAAGCCGGTATATAATTGAAAATTGCGGGCTTAGTCACGAGTATTACGACATGCTTGTTTGACAAAATCATATTTGGGAGCCTAAATGGATGAAATATTTGCTAAAGTCAATTGATACGTGCAAAATGAACGCGTTAATTATCGCAATAAACTATCTGGATGAATCTGAAGTATACTCTATGGGATTATAGACCACAGCGATACCTGATTTCCTATCAAATGTATTAAATGGAATCATGCCTGTAATTCCCTTGATTATTGCTAAAGGGTTTAAGTACTTACTGGTATTAAGATATCAGGAAGCCGCCAATCCCATTCGCTTCTATAGTAGCAGGTATATTCTAATTAAAAAATATATTTAATTAGGTACGTCACGTTTTATAGGATCCCGACAAAAAAATAGGTCCAATCTATCAACTCTAGTGGATGTCGTAAGAGGTGACTAGATATAGTGATAGAATCAAAAACGATAAAATCCGTAGAAGAACCAAGGTTACTTACATAGTTCTCAGAATCAGCAAGTTGAAATGGCAATAGGCAGGCCGTATACCTAGCTCATAGAACCGACAACCACTAGGGAATAAAGTTTCTCGAATGGCGACCACGAACCGGAAAGTGTATAGGACGCCCTCCTACCCGACGGACTGATGATAATCTGACTGAAAATCGTTTTCCCTTGGTGAACTACTATAGACTGTTAATGATGATGATGATGGTGATGATGATGATGATGATGACCTTTAATCAACTATCCTGCGTGACATACTACGCGCTGAGATAAGAGTGGCACATTTTACCTAGTTTATAAAGTCATCTAGATCGTCACGACGCAAAGTACCTATATCCCAAGACCGACCTGTCATAACTACATGAATTTACCACAAATTATAGTAAGTGAAAATAAATAAGCAAACATTTGCTTAAATTTTGAACAAAACACATTTTATTATTTTATTTCAAGACCTTTGCATAGGTAACGAGCCAAACGAATCCTTTCGGTCAAGATCCAAAATAATTTCAAACAATTTGATAAATCACATTCATTGTCAATCCGGGGTTATTGTCTGCATTGCAATAAAACGGTGGAGCATGCCAGCAAGGTTGGTAAGCAGTGGTCACGACACAGTTGCGGTAATCAGTGCGGTCGCCCGCGTTCAGGCATTACGCTTCACCTTTCACCCCCATGTGAATAGGACTTATGGAATGTATGGATGTTTGGAAGGCAGCCCGGTTTCAAGTCAATTGGACAAAGCGAACAAAAGAAAATGCGATTTTGATGCGAATGAAAAACCTTTTCGGAGCGTGGTTATTCTTTACAGATCTTTTAGCTGGAGCATTTTAGTTACGAGTATTACGCTACTAACGGACGCTCGTAGAATATAGCTCCTGTCATAATTATTTGTGTCATAATAACTTTTATTAATAAACTAGCTGACCCGTGCCCACTTCGTTGGGCGGTAAACATTTTTACAAAGGTACTATGTAAAAATAAAGATGCACGGTGGCGCTAGTACATAAGTACTGATGATTGTAGTCATTATAAAATAATTGAAGTAGTACTTGGCGTCGCCAACAGATGGCGTTAATAGAGGGTATACGGCATAAAATAGCGGCCACTCGCAGATCGCGTGGCAGATTTTGGCCGTTCCCGTTATTTTTTCGAGATAAAAAGTAGCCTATGTCCTATCCCAGATTACAATCTATATTTATTCCAAATTTCATCCAAATCGGTCCATTGGTTAGAGCGTGAAAGGCTGCGCGCGATATTGGGCCGTACCCATTTGGACATTTTCGATTTTTTCTAAAATAAAAGTAGCCTAAGTTACTCCTTATCACATCAGCTATCTGCCAGTGAAAGTCTCGTCGACATCAGTCCAGCCGTTCCAGAGATTACCCGGAACAAACAGACAGACAGACAGACAGACAAAAATTGTAAAAAATGCTATTTTGGTATATGTACCGTATATACATTCATATGCATGCAGTAAAAAGCGGTTATTTTAATATTACAGATACTTCAATTTTATTTATTTGTATAGATGAAAAATAAACATTTTTTTATCTCTTTCAACCAGCTGCAGGGGTTGTTTTTTTTTGAAATCATGAAAAACTTGTGTAACAATATCGTATTTTGAGTGCCCGAACCAAAATTGAAAGAAATCAAGTCAGGCATATAAGGTACCTACAGATTTTCCATATATGTATGTAAATGTTGACACCCGACCTTCCCCTTTTCGTAAAGGTAGTTTTAAAAAATGTTGAGCGTTGTTATTACTATTTTTGTATTTTAAGAAGCCAAACTGAGATCGAAGCAAATCACACCATGCATTATAATTTTTCCATACAAACGCCTTTTCGCACCCCTCATAAGGGTAGTTTATGAGTCCTTCCCAACGCGTGTCGGTAATGTACAACCATGGAAAACACGACCTGGGCATTGGTGATCATTGCTCTGATTGGTCGAACCAAAGCTTATGCTTCGTTAAGACGCAACTAAAGAGTCAAGATGTACCTTAGTATAGGTAGATCATGCAGTTTTATTTCTGGCACTTCGGTGGGTGCTGCTGTAGCACGCTTGCTCCGCTCGCTCGTCTCACGCGTTTTTTTTTATGTTCTAACCTAACCTAACCTATCCGAGTCGGATCCGCCCCAGAAAGCAAGTGCAAAGACGCAACTAAAGAGTCAAGTTGTATCTTAGTATAGGTAGATCGTGCAGTTTTATTTCTGGCGCTTCGGTGGCTGCTGCCGCAGCACGCTCGCTCCGCTCGCTCGTCTCGCGTTTTTTTTATGTTCTAACCTAACCTAACCTATCCGAGCCGGATCCGCCCTAGAAAGTGAGTGCAAAAGACGCAACTAAAGAGTCAAGTTGTACCTTAGTATAGGTAGATCATGCAGTTTTATTTCTGGCGCTTCGGCGGCTGCTGCCGCAGCACGCTCGCTCCGCTCGCTCGCCTCGCGCGTTTTTTTTTATGTTCTAACCTAACCTAACCTATCCAAGTCGGATCCGCCCCAGAAAGCGAGTGCAAAGACGCAACTAAAGAGTCAAGTTGTATCTTAGTATAGGTAGATCGTGCAGTTTTATTTCTGGCGCTTCGGCGGCTGCTGCCGCAGCACGCTCGCTCCGCTCGCTTGCCTTGCGTTTTTTTTTATGTTCTAACCTAACCTAACCTATCCGAGTCGGATCCGCCCTAGAAAGCGAATGCAAAAGACGCAACTAAAGAGTCAAGTTGTATCTTAGTATAGGTAGATCGTGCAGTTTTATTTCTGGCGCTTCGGCGGCTGCTGCCGCAGCACGCTCGCTCCGCTCGCTCGCCTCGCGCGTTTTTTTTTATGTTCTAACCTAACCTAACCTATCCGAGTCGGATCCGCCCTAGAAAGCGAGTGCAAAAGACGCAACTAAAGAGTCAAGTTGTATCTTAGTATAGGTAGATCGTGCAGTTTTATTTCTGGCGCTTCGGCGGCTGCTGCCGCAGCACGCTCGCTCCGCTCGCTCGCCTTGCGTTTTTTTTTATGTTCTAACCTAACCTAACCTATCCGAGTCGGATCCGCCCTAGAAAGCGAGTGCAAAGACGCAACTAAAGAGTCAAGTTGTATCTTAGTATAGGTAGATCGTGCAGTTTTATTTCTGGCGCTTCGGCGGCTGCTGCCGCAGCACGCTCGCTCCGCTCGCTCGTCTCGCGTTTTTTTGATGTTCTAACCTAACCTAACCTATCCGAGTCGGATCCGCCCTAGAAAGCGAGTGCAAAAGACGCAATTAAAGAGTCAAGTTCTATCTTAGTATAGGTAGATCATGCAGTTTTATTTCTGGCGCTTCGGTGGTTGCTGCCGTAGCACGCTCGCTCCGCTCGCTCACCTCGCGCGTTTTTTTTAATGTTCTAACCTAACCTAACCTATCCGAGTCGGATCCTCCCTAAAAAGCGAGTGCAAAAGACGCAATTAAAGAGTCAAGTTGTACCTTAGTATAGGTAGATCATGCAGTTTTATTTCTGGCGCTTCGGCGGCTGCTACCGTAGCACGCTCGCTCCGCTCGCTCGCCTCGCGCGTTTTTTAATGTTCTAACCTAACCTAACCTATCCGAGTCGGATCCGCAATAGAAAGCGAGCAAACGGAGCATAGGTTTTGGCATCCAATCCTAAGCTTGTGTTTTCCAAGAGTGCAGAAAATTTGGTATGACCTGGAAAGCACAACCATGAAATACACGACCATGGAATTGGATGCAAGAATGTAAACCAATTCCTGGCTGTGTTTTCCATGGTTGTGTATTCCATGATTAAGTTTGAAGCTAGTCGCAATAAGCAATAATGATTTTTTCATACAAAAAAGTCCATAATGCCTTTTAAAATAACATGTCATAAGTAAAATTTATCCTAAATTTCATTTCAATACGATCGTTAAATATGCATACAAACGTTTACACCCTTTTTCAACCCCTTGGGTGCAAATTTTCGTAAATAGTTTATTAGTAAACACCTAAACCTTTCAAAGAATGCCTAAGCCAAATGTTTATAAGTTGGCATAATTTATGAAATTAATATATTAATTCCTTTTAACCAGCTGTAAGGGTTGTTTTTTAAAATCATGAAAAACTTGTATAATAACAACGTATTTTAAGTGTCTGAACCAAGGTTGAAGTAAATTAAGCCACACATACAAATTTTTCCATATAAATGTTGACGCCCGACATCCCCTTTTCATAATTATTATATTTGTATTTAAGCCAAACTGAGTTTGAAGCAAATCGCATCACTCACTATGATTTTTCCATACAAACTTTGGCATCTCATCACACCCCTTATAAGGGTAGTTAAAAAAACAATAATGCATTTTTGAAACCTTGACATTAGTAACATTTATCCAAAGTTTCATTTCAATGTGACTACTAAGTATGATTCTGCATACAAACGTTTACGCCCCTTTTCAACCCCCTAGAGTGCGAATTTTCAAAAATCGTTTCTTAGTAAGCACTTAAGTTTTTTAAAGAGTGCCTACGCCAAATGTTTTTATGTTGGCATAATTTTATTTTGTACGAAATTATTGGGGTAGGGGTAGTTGTAGGGGTTGTTTTTTAAAACCATGAAATACCCGTTTAGTAATATCGTATTTTAAGTGTCCGAACAAAGATTGAAGTAAATCAAGCCAAGCATACAGATTTTTCCATATAAATGTTGACACCCGACCTCCCCTTTTCGTAAGGGTAGTTTTGAAAAATTTTGAATGTAGTCATTATTATTTTTGTATTTTAAGAAGCCAAACTGAGTTTGAAGCAAATCGCAACACGCACTATGATTTTTCCATACAAACTTTAACACCCCATCGCACCCCTTATAAGGGTTGTTTAAAAAATAAACAATGTTGCATTTTATAAGCCTTGCTAGAAGTAACATTTATCCAAAGTTTCATTTCAATACGACCACTAAATACGATTTTGCATACAAACGTTTACACCCCTTTTCAACCCCTTAGGGTGCGAATTTTCAAAAATCGTTTCTTAGTAAGCACTCAAGCCTTATAAAGAGTGCTTACACCAAATGTTTTTAAGTTTGCATAATTTTATTATGTTCGAAATTATTGGGGTAGGGGTAGCTGTAGGGGTTGTTTTTTAAAACCATGAAAAACTTGTATAGTAATATCGTATTTTAAGTGTCCGAACAAAGATTGAAGTAAATCAAGCCAAGCATACAGATTTTTCCATATAAATGTTGACACCCTACCATCCCTTTTCGTAAGGGTAGTTTTGAAAAATTTTGAATGTAGTTATTAATATTTTTGTTTTTTACGAAGCCAAACTGAGTTTGATGCCAATCGCAACACGCATTACGATTTTCCCATACAAACTTTAACACCCCATCGCACCCCTTGTAAGGGTTATTTAAAAAAAAACAATAATGCAATTTAATAGCCTTATCATAAGCAACATTTATCCAAAGTTTCATTTCAATACGACCACTGAATACGATTTTGCATACAAACGTTTTCACCCCTTTTCACCCCTTTAGGGTGCGAATTTTCAAAAATCGGTTCTTAGTGAGCGTCTACACCCTCTAAAGAATCTTTGTGCCAAATTTCAGACTTCTAAGTCTTGTAGTTTCGGAGGAATCGTGATGAGTCAGTGAGTGAATGGACTTCTCTTTTATATAATAGATACCTATATGGATTCGTTTTCTGTCATCTTTGGAAGCAACGTTGTATTTTCATTTTAATTGTTTTTCTAGTGTTATTTTCATTTTAATTGTTTTTCTAGTGTTATTTTAAGTTCTGATGGGTAATTTTGGTTGTATTTTAACCATCATTACTTGAGGTCTTAGCACAAGTGTGAACAATTGAAATGAAAGTGTGTTATGAGGCATCCTGAGTTGAACGAAAATGTTTCCCTTTGGTTTTGAAGAAAAACGCCATCTTTTTCTTCAAAACCGATGACGGCTGACTTTTCTTTTTTTACCGACTCGACTTGACTAAAAAGAATTTATTCAACCCACTTGACATTGGCAAAATTGTCCGCAAGACGGACAGATGCCACAAAAAAAAAATACCTATATTACCAATGAAAGTCACATGATCTTATAATACCAATTAAAATATTTACTTCCCCAAAATATATTAACAATATATTTATTATTTTGAGGAAATTCAAAAACTACTGAATTTCCATCTCATATATTTTCTAAAAAGCAAATGCACACTTCTTACATATTGTCTATGCAAAGTGCCAAGTCTTTTAGATACATAATATTATGAAGCTTGAAGTTTCACTACTGAACTAGCTAGACTAGACTACAACACCGTGCTCATATCGGTGAGAATTCACGTGCAAACGACTGTGGACGCACGCCGTACAATGGGAGTGGAATAGATTTTTCGCACATGCTTTTGTGGTTTTTGGAACAGAACGGTACTAAAAAACTGTTTGGAACAAAGACTTGGTTCCAGGCGTTTTTTATCTGTGTTCTTTGATATTTCCTAGTGAAAAATGCTACAGAACTTAAATAAAAATGTGTGTGGAGACTGTGGTTGGCATTTTGTTTATATATGCCGGAGATGAATAACATAATTACCTGATATCCAAAAAAGAACGTAGGTAGTCAAACGCAAGGTTATATCAATTTCTGAGAACTTCACATTATCAGAAAAAAATCAGTAAAGGTACACGTAAGGTGCTACCACGAAAGCTTACATTGAAAAAGTAAATGTACGTTGTACTATTGGTAGTTTAGAAACTACAGGCACATGAGGCTTATGTCACAGGTTGATAGACGTTAAGCATTGCATCACACGACACATTTTTAACATGCCAAAAGCAATGCATTGGTTTAGGCGATGGTAACCACTTAACATCAGGTGGACCATCTGCTTGTTCCATCAGAAAGTTGTATAAAAAACTACAAAATTAAAAAACCCCACTATCACGCGGTCTATCATATTGAAGCCATGTGACATTATTTGCACCTAAGGCTTTTCATTATGTCTAAACAATATCCAGTAGAATACGCACTAGGACTAGCTTCTATCGCGAAAGACCAACTAAACTACTGTAAAACTGCTTACTACACAGATTTATAAAGCTATGTCACTGAAGAAATATCAGTCCCCCTTACCGTGAGCTCTTAAAGTACAGTTGTAAACTGTCAAAAACGACGCTGAAATAGCCCTTCAAACAAGTTTCATTTTTTTGTACTAAGTTAAGGTTCCGCATCTGTACGAAGATGCCCTCATATTCATTGTTCAGGTTTGTTCGGACCTGTTTGGACTAAATAAATAAATAATAATAATAAATACTAAATTTGTTTGCTCACGGTACAGAAATTAGGCAAACAAATTAACGAGTGCAACGCTATAAAATATAACAGAATTTTTGATTATCATCGATATTGCCATAATTGTGGCGTTTGGACAAAATGAAATAAAACTTTGACTTGTACAGTAAAGGTGGCTTTCTAGTAGTTATTATTCTGAGCTTTGGTTGTTAGTTTTGTGTGTTTAACCTCCTTTGGTAATGAAATCAGTGTTTTGCAAATGTTGTTGTAATCCATATTGTAATCGATTTGATGCTGGCAACAATGTATTATTAAAATAAACTTATGTCATTTACTAAAAAATCAAATCAACAAGAAGGCTTGAAATACTAAATGAATATAAATAAATCATTGAGTTAGTCAGGATAAAGATTCTTATTATTGGTATGGAATGTACTTTAGAATATTAAATTGAGTAGTGCAAAGTTGTACGGCATAGCTTTCCTATGTCCAACGTTCTAGGTGCACTGCATTTGCAATTGAATTGCTTGTGACAAGCCGAGGAGATTGCGCTGCGTCCCTAGAGTGTTAACCAACTTATATTCAATCCAGTAATGGAATAAAATAGGATAAAACCAATATGTTACAGATAAAGGCGAAAAACCAATTTCCTTTGTGTTAGTAATACGTACCTACTCGGAGACATACAAATAAAGTAAATGGTTTTAAGATAGGTTTTTAGTTTGTTTTTAGGATTAAAACCATCACAAAATCTTAAAACTACATATAGCAGAGGTGTGAAAATTTAATAGAGTATTGTTTATCTGTAAACAAGAGTCGTTTCAAGACATATTTTCAGATGTATATCTGATTTCAGATGTAGGTGCTTAGGATATCTACATTCTATGTTTTGAGTTGTCAAAGGGTATTTATTTCAGGGATCACTTAGAACCGTGTCTATGTTAGTCAAGGAGTCAGAGTCGTTCCTAACAAGCGTGACCTGCGAGACAATGCTTTACTATAGGCGATGGTAACCACTTAACATCAGGTGGGCCATCTGCTTGATTCATCAGCAAGTTGTATAAAAAAAACTCAAAATAAGAGTTTTTATAAAACCTGTACCTATACTACATAGGAATAATTTTAATTACATAAGTTCCAACCATTTTATCAGTGTCTAGATAAAACTGCAAAGTTGTTACAAGTTAAATTAATGCAGGTAGGCACTTGGTGAAGTTTCCGTATAGTTCATTGTTAAATCGCGTTGTTGTATCACGAGTTTGGGAAGGGTAATTGGTGGAAAGAGTAATTACTATAACCACTTTTGTTTACCATTCGTTCGTATGTTTCATGCATCATCACACAAAGCCTGATTCACACGATGCTGGGTATAGACCTCTTTATCTATGAGCCATTTTTGACAGTCCTACGCTTGTTTCGACCAGGTCTTGCCCAAGATATTAGTAACATCGTTTGCCCATTTCGTTGTAGGACGGACTACGCTTCTATTTTCAGTTATTGGGCGCCGTTTTCGTACATCTTTGCTGCTTACACTAACAAACTTAACTATATTTAAGTCTATATTTAAGCTCTGACAGGACTCTGTCAGTTAACTTAAGAGTCAGTTTTTTACATTAAAAAAATAATTTAAATCGTTAGGTCGTGTTTATTGGTCATATTATCAAAAATTATGAATTCTTATGAAAATAAGTAAATTTATTCTCTCAAGTGCTTAAAACAAAAGACTTCTCCCTTTTACTGTATATAATTTGGACGAATGGTAAAAGAGATCATACGACGCTTATCGCCCAGCCAAGTGGGTACGGGTCAGCTAGTGTTTTTATAAAGAAGTTACCCGCTGACGTCCAGAGCAGCAAGTTAATAATAATACAAAATTAATAAAAATTTATTGAGGAGGACAAACTATAGTAGGTAGTTATGTTACTAATAAATACATGTGTATAAAAATGTATTAAAAAAATTGAAATAAGCGGTATGAAAAAATGCATTTGCTAAAAAGTGAGCTAAGATAAAAGTAAGTATAAATACCTATTGTTATATTAACTCGAAAAGAAAAATGGTATTAGTATTAATATAAATAACTCTTATTCAACAGAATCCTGCAAATGTATCTTTCCTTTCTCAGCTGACTTGTTTTTGTTGTCTTATTGGAAAATTACATCCTGTTTAAATCGTAAATAGTCTTCTCTTGGAATAAGATAGCACAGCTCATAGTTTTTCAATAAATTGGTATTTTCGATCTATATCTCAAACAAATAAGGTGTATTTTAGCGAAAATACTTTGAGAAAGTCTAAACAATATCTACACGTGTGGAAGGTGAAATTAATTAGGCGAATGCGAACGACACAAATTGGATCCTGATGAAGTACACGCACTGTCTATTGATAGAGGAGATGTTTTGACGAAATTGGAGTTTCCTCAGAATCGATTACATATTTACCCGAGTGTTGCGGGAAGAGCAAGTTATTAATATTCGTAATGTAATTTTGGTTACTACTATAAACACTTCTAGTGTACTGTTAGCAGTGGGTTCGAAATAAACTATTGAGTTTTTTATTTGAAAAAATATTTCACTGCATGTTTTTTCAATTTTAATTGCTGATGGAACAAGCAGATGACCCACCTGATCTTCAGTGACCTATAAAAAAACACTGCCTTACAGGTCTCGTTCCCTACGATGCACTGATCTGCGTCCATCAACCTAAGGTATGCATGTATTAAGCGTCTTGTGCATGTCGTTTATATTTCACATGTATAGAATAGCTGATTAGATACTAGGTAAATTAGTAAATGACTATAATGTAAAACCTACCTATTATATCTTTGCGGCTTTGGTATCACTGCAGCCATATGGCCTATTGTGATCAAAACCTACCTATACATATCTATATTATGAAAATACCCACAGTTCAAGATATATCTTAACGGTTGACCACCAAATTAATTACGCCCAGATTGATTTGATTGAAACAAATTATTCAGTCTAATAGGTTGGAATTCCTTTAGCAACATTGTCTTAGTTCATAGTGTAGGTATTCCGATGGGTTATACTTGCTATCATAAGCTTGCCGATCAATGTAAGCTGATATTATATCGATATCTTCACCGCATGCTTTGAGAATACGATCTATTATACAACTCGTGAACTAATGAATATTGAAATGAGATATTATCTCTATCTATTATCTATTGACTTAGTGAAACGTGCTCGACTTCGTTCGTGTGTAGTTATTTTCAAAGAATGTCAACCCTTGCTGCACCCCTCTATGGGTATATATACCCCCCTTAGGAAGGTATGCGTTGTCTATTATATAGAAAACGTACACCCTAAACCACTGGTTGCAGCGACTAGACATTTTCAAGGTATATTTGGTTTGATACGTAGAGGTGTACTGAGAAAGGAAATACTGAAATCAACTTCTAAAGGGGTGCAGCAGGGGTTAAAATTTGTTTAAAAATAGCTACACGTTGAAGATATAATGTTGATATTCAGTTAGAAAAACTATTCTTATAAGTGATAAGTATAGATTTTTGCAGTAACTTTTATATATAAATATCTTAAAAAACAAAATTTTAATTCGGAACTGAACCTGGCCTATAAATAGGTCGGTATCTCATCCCAACGAGGTTTTAAAAATAAATAGGTGCGTCCTAAGGTAACGTTTAATTCCCCTGTTTTCGGCCTTCAGGGCCACTTACTTCGGGTTCAGGGCTCCGTCGTCTGAGCGGGCTCATGAATATTGAAGGCAGTCGACGATCGCGCTTTTCCACTCGACTGCAGCCAAATTAACATTACCACAATATTCCAACTGCGCCATTTGTTGACGAATCAATGGCCAGCTTAGCGCCAGAGCCAGAGATTATACCCATTCGCTTTTACGAAGTTTTAGACAATTTGAAAATCTTATGAGACGAGAGTCTGCAAGTATTAATTAAATATAATCACAAGTAAATACAACAAAGATTAACCAAATACGCTTAAGTATTTTTGGAATGGCAAATACTACGGAGAATGAGAAAAACAATAATTATAAACGCCTAAGTGTCCTATAAAGAGCCTCGACGATCTAGTGGGAGCATCGAGCGTTGAGTTTGAATCCGATCGTGCACCAGTATAATTTTCTATTCGAAACATTACAGTGCTCTCAAACTATGACGTTTGAAATACCAACTACTGCAAATTGGTAGGTGTAATACATTTTATATTAGTATACATACTAGATTAGGTTATACATACATGTAGGTACACCTCTGACTAACCATTTTAGACATCTTCGGAGAATACTGAATAGTTGGTACGTACAGACGTACCTGAATGGATATATTCATGGCTTTAATTTCACGTATAATTTGGTAAGCGCCCTTCACCGTGCGTCGACCGCATTATCACTTAACATCAGGTGAGATTGCGGTCAAACGTTTACCTATAAACTGTAAAAAGATGATATTAAATTTTATGCAACTTAAATTGGCCAAAAGGGCCAAGACAGGTATGAGATCACATACATTGATCATACTAGCTGTAAATGTCATTGACCTTAGTGCGGAAGCTAGGCGCCCAGAAACAGCGGTGGTCGCATCAAAAGCGCGACTTTAATCTCGATTTTCTCTGAATTTTGATAATATAAATTATTTTTAATAACATTTGTAGAACTTTCTTGAATATAATTGGTTATAAATTAAAAATCCTGTATACACGTGCAACTTACTGATCTTGAGAGCTATTTCGATGATCTTGGTTCTTCTACGGATTTCTTCACTTCTAGTATTTTTGAATACGGTCACCGAGATGTACCTATTTTTCTATTGATCGCTGTAACTTATGTGTAGCGTATTGTTTATTACTACTAGGTTACGTGTCAATTCAGATCAACCCTTGTATTGTAATAGACTAATTGCATGTGATCACGATCTGGGGGCACGGCGCCGGCGTGCAATCAAACATCATTTCTGTCAATGTAAGCATTGCTATTCATGTTCATATGTTCCCATTGTTCGATGGAAACACTTTGCATATTCATGTACTTATATATAGTACAGTCAGCGTAAAACAACCATCGTTCAGATCCTTTTAAAAAATAGGTTTGGAACATCAGCAATATTTGGACTGATCGGTTTTTAAATGTAGTTGGGAATTTGAATGTTTAAAATAGTCTTGATTTAAATAAAAAATCGATGCTATGCTGTTGGTTTTCAAGGCATCAGCATTGCCATTCACCATGGCTTGGGGACGCTTCCGATTGGTACCTACTGTTTTGTATCAATTAAGTTCGTTTTGCAACGATCCCTAGATCGTTTGAAAAATTCGAATATATAAAAATTATCAATTTCTCTTTATTAGAAAAAAATATATAGCTTACACGAATTAATTAAACCTTTTTGCACTTACCTTTAAGGTTGGCAGATAGA
Source organism: Electrophaes corylata (assembly GCA_947095575.1). Lineage (NCBI taxonomy): Eukaryota > Metazoa > Arthropoda > Insecta > Lepidoptera > Geometridae > Electrophaes > Electrophaes corylata. The sequence goes on along the minus strand of OX352711.1, from coordinate 5,339,985 downwards.
AAATACTTATAGCATTAAACCCACTTTTTGTACACTTGTTTTTTTATAAATTTGCAATAAAGTGTTAAATAATAAACAATAATAAATCCTCAGACACAGTAGATATGCACTCAAATCTTACAGTAGGTAACAAGTCCCCATTTAGGATACGTTCTAATATTATATTTATTTGGCACATTGTGCTCACACATACGTTTGGTCGAAGAAGATCGTTATCAGCCTAAATACGTCCACTACCGGAAATGGGCCTTCACGTATTTTGAAGGTTTCGTCATTGTTACCATGCTTGGCAGGCGGATTGGTGACCGCCAGTGTTTGTGAGGTAGTGTTATACCATACTCGGATGAGTACGCATGGGGTAACGCATCAATGCGTTCCCTTAGTTTCACGCCTTTCACAACCTCTGTGGAAAGCAATGGCGGGGCTCTACTCTAAGCCGGAACCACGACGGCCAACGAAAAAGATCATAATAAATCTACAGCGTACAATATACCTCGGAAGTCTGTGTATACTGTAACAAGAGAGCATTGATTTGACTGCGCCATGGACATTATTTTCTGAATATTTTAAATTCAAACGAGACAAAATTTGCGTCTTTGAATAAACAACCATGACTACTGATAATCTTTTTCGACTTTGATCTTCTTGAAAATTTACCATTGTCTAAAACGTAGTGTTTTAGTAGTTGTATAGATTTTAGGGATGACTCATCCAGGGAAGTACTACCACTATGCTTATTTCTATGCCAAGCAGCTTGCTGTGAGGGTAAAATTACAGGCACATGAGACTTAGCATATTTCGCCTCAAGTTGAGGGACACTGAACCGTGCATCGTGGGGCACGTTCCTAACGAACGTGAACTACGAGGCAATACTTTGCATTAGGTGGGCTGTGTGCCTGTTTCATCAGCAAGTATAAAAAACAATCTCTTAATTTTTAGCAAAACCGGGCGGCCAGTTTAATATTTTAACTGTGGGCAGAAATGTTGAACCATAAACTACATTTTCACGGCACTCAAAAGTCTGTGATTTTATTAAATTTATTCTACGTTGCTAATCAACTGTAATTTTGACCTCGTTAATTTTTTACAAGGTACGAGTTTTCCTCTTTGTCTTCTTACATTTTATTAAGGAGCTATAAATTTAAAAAAATGTCTACCTAAGGTCAATTTTTCGCTCGAGTATTAACTTAGGAGCGAATTCGCTTAAATCTGTATTCGATTGTAAGCACAATTTGCAATCAGCAGAGCCTGTTTCAAGGCGATTGTTTGTCGAACCATTCAGAGCAATGTATTGTTACAAGGAAATGTTCAACTTGGCGTATGCAATTTAATAATAATGGTCCATATTTGAAAATTTCTTGAGATCGACGTAAAATAAAATATATTTTATGTTTTCAAGTTAAATAATAATATTTTTTTTGTTATTAAGTGGAATGAAGAGTGGTAGGCCTTTGCCCAGCAGTGGGACAGAACGAGCTAATAAAAAATATGCTGATCCATTAGCAAGGTGTGTTTAAAAATACATAAACACTTGTTACATATTATTCTATATTCTTTATCGTATTTTAATAATCACTGTATTTTTTTCAACTGGCAAGACAACATTACTTGAAATGTTGTCTTGTACTGTCAGTCTTGTCAGTCAAGCACGGGTGTGTCGTTGCCTTCCTAACCTTCCTTTTTGAAACGACGGTGGCTCTCGCCATTCTATCGCTGGCAGTCGCCCTGAGTGGTTGTGTGACTAAGTACATGAGTACATTGAGTCTATTTTTTGTTAAGACGTAGCTTATTGAACATTTGTGGAAGTTTAAATAAAAGCAGTGATGGTTTATACGCAGTTTTCTTGCTCGCCATAACATCTCAGAAGTGGGATGTAACGATAACAAGGTACGTGAAGTTTTTTTTTTATTTTTATCTACCCTACATTTTTATTTTTATTGAAATTGTGATATTTCTTGTTATCGACTGCTTGCCCACATACCTGAACGCGTCAGCTTTTGTCAAGGGGGTACCCTAGTGATGTTTACAATAAAATAATACTTTCCAAGGCTATGAATGTTCGGTCATACATCTAATAATTTTTACAAGCGGCGTATAAATGTAAAATACGATACTGGACTGTTGTGCTAATGTAATGTACCTATACGATATTCAAGTCCTACGATAGTTTTGTTATTATTATTATTTTTCTCTTTCTTTCTTTGAATGTACGATCAAGTGCGTTCAAAACAGTAGTAATAGAGCTTTTAGTGAAGGGCTCGTTGGGGGAAGTACAACAACCATGCCTATTTCTGCCACTAAGCAGCTTGCTGTGGTCCGGTTTGAAGAATGTGGGTGCTGGTATTATAACAGGCACACGAGGTTTAACACTTTTTTGTAACCAAATAATCGCTCGTCTAGAAGAGCATTGACTTGTTATTTTGTTTTTTTTTTAAGGAGTAATGGAGTGTGATTTATCACTGACGCCAACACCGCAAAGCCGGGGTGGCAGTAAGGATAGTGACCGCTGGCGCAGTGCAGAGCGTCACAGCAGGCGCAGTGTAGAGCGTCGCAGCCGGCGCAGTGCAGAGCGCCGCAACACGTGCAGCACAGAGCGTCGCAGCAGGCGCAGTGCAGAGCGCCACAAAGGGCGCAGTACAGAGCATCGCAACGGGCGCAGTGTAGAGCGTCGCAACGGATGCAGTGCAGAGCGTCGCAGTAGGCGCAGCGGAGAGCGCCACAAGAGGCGCAGTGCAGGGAGTCACAGCGATCGCAGTTCGGAACGCTGCACCAAGCGCAGTAGCAACAGGCGCAGTGCAGAGCACCACAGCAGGCGCAGTACCGAGCGCCGTAGTGAAAGACCAGGTGAGCCACGTAGTCGTACTCGAAGCCGTCCACGCAATCGTTGTAACAGCAGGATTGACAACGAAGGTATCAAACGACTTCAAAAACGGGATAGGGCTAGAAATAATTCTGAACGTGACAGTGTAGGTTGTGAATCGAAACGTAGTAGGATGAACTCGTGTGAACAAAATAATAGCTCCTTTATGGAAAAGTTTTTAGACGCATTAAAATCTATTAAACCCAGTACAAATGAGAAGTTCTCGTCTTTGCACAACGTCATACCCGAATTTGATCCAATGGTTAAAGAACAAACAATTATCGCGTGGCTTACAAAAGTCGAAGAGTGTAAGCAAATTTATGACTGGTCTGAGAGACAAGTAATACATTACGCTTTACCTAAGCTCGTGGGCGTCGCCAAAACGTGGTATCAAAGTTTACCAACACTTATGTTTTCATGGGCCGACTGGAAAAATAAACTTTTAGAATCATTCCCCTCTAATCAAAATTATGGTGAATTACTCACTGAAATGTTGGCTAAGAAACTACGTTTTGGTGAATCCCCTGAGTTGTACTACTATGACAAAATAAACTTACTTAACCGCTGCAAGATTAATGGCACAAACGCTGTTGACTGCCTAGTTTATGGGGTAGAAGATAGAGGTATGAGATTAGGAGCGCAAGCAGCTCAGTTTTCCGAGCCTGAACAATTACTTAAATTCTTTAAAACTGTCAAGCCTGGAATCCCTAAGGATACAGATAGGTTAGGTAAAGATAAAGAGAAACGCCCCGCCAACAATCAGACAAAAACACTCAATAAAGCTAGTAAGCCAGAACACAATAGCATAATTTGTTTCAACTGTAACCAAGCAGGTCACCCCAGCTACAAATGTTCTAAACCTATACTCAAATGCAGCCGCTGTAATTTATTAGGTCATTTAGCCAATGCATGTCCAAAAGCTGAAAATTCACAAAAACCTGATAAAGAAAAAACTGTTTTGAATATTGCCAGTGATGTCTCATCTGGGATTTACACATTCCCCATATGCATCAACCAAACGGTCGTTCAGTGTCATTTAGACTTGGGTAGTGAATGTACTTTGGTCCGACTGTCTGATGCTATAAAAATAGGAATAACTTGGACAACAAACAAAAACTACCACTGTTAAAGGGGCTTGGTAACATTCCATATCAAGCTTTAGGTAGCACGAAAGTTAACCTAGAAGTTCAGGGTATTACCGAACCTGATGTTGAAGTACTGATTGTCGATGACCACCTCATAAATTACCCTATTCTTTTGGGTCATACTTTCTCAGAACGCCCAGGTATAAAGATTATAAAGACAGTAGACAAGTTAAATATCACCAGAGCCGTAAATGATAAAGTACACTTGCTCTGTAGTGCTGACGCTTGCGTTGATCCCGCTGAAGTAAAACCTATCAGATTTAAGTCGGCAACCGCTTTTTCGGGTAACGTATTTGTTGCCGGTGGTATTCGTGGCCAAAAGGGTGCCGAATTTTATTTATTTCCAGGGGAGTATGAAATAAATAAAAGCGAAGGTAGTCTTCTCGTATACAACTTGAGTAGTAATAAACTGATGCTAAAATCTGAACAGTTACTCACACGTAGTAAACATGTGGAGGGTTACAAATACGTGTGTGACGTTAAGTTAACTGATTCAGGTGATGAATTTGAACCTACAATAGGAGAAAACACTACAAACGAGCAAAAATTTGCGGTTAAAAACCTACTTCTCAAATTTAAAGAATGTTTCTCTTCTAGTCTTAAGGATTTAGGGTTTACTAATGTAATCGAAATGGATATACACTTAAAAGACGAAGAACCAGTAGTGTATAGACCGTACAGACTTTCCCACTCTGAAAGGGAAGATGTACGACGAATGATAGCAGAAATGTTGGAATGTGGTATAGTTAAGGAGTCTTCCTCCCCTTATGCGAGCCCTATTGTCATCGTAAAAAAGAAAAGTGGTGAAAAACGCCTGTGCGTTGACTATAGGGCATTAAATAATAGAACCAAGCGTGATCATTACCCACTTCCTAGAGTAGAAGACCTTCTCGATCAACTAGCTGGTAACAATATTTTCATATCCCTTGACTTAGCGTCGGGATATTACCAGATCCCAATTTCCATGAAATCCCAAGAGAAGACTGCGTTTGTCATGCCAGATGGGCAGTTTGAGTATACTAGAATGCCGTTTGGCCTGGCAAATGCGCCTTCAGTATTTCAGAGGGCTATGCACAAAATCCTTAGTAAAGCGAAAGTAGGATATGTCATAGTTTACATGGACGACGTGCTCATACCCGCGAAATCATTCGACGAAGCGATGCAAAGACTAGAAGAAGTCTTAAAGCTCTTAAAGGAAGGTGGCTTGACCCTTAAATTAAAGAAATGCAACTTCATGTTCCACAAGTTGGACTTCTTAGGGTTTGAAATTTCTGGGGATGGAATCAAGCCAGGTTCCTTGAAAACTGATGCAGTCTCACGATTTCCTGCTCCGTCAAATCAGCATGATATTAGACGGTTTATAGGACTGGCTAGTTTTTTTAGGAGATTTGTAAAAGACTTCGCCATGATAGTTAGACCATTGACAGCTCTGTTAAAAAAAGACGCACGTTGGAAATGGAGTAGCGAAGAAGATGCAGCTTTTAAAGAAATCAAGGAACGCTTAACTACCAGACCCATTTTGGCTTTATATGACAAAACGCTTGAAACACAGCTGCATACTGATGCGTCTAAATTAGGTATAGCAGGTATTCTAGTTCAGAAAGATAACCAAGGACTCTGGAGGGCTGTGGCCTATTACAGCCGGCAAACAACCCCAGATGAACAAAAACTTCACTCTTTTGAACTAGAAACCCTGGCCGTGATAGCTTCATTAAATAAATTCAGGGTGTACCTCTTAGGCCTTCGATTCAAAATCATAACTGACTGTAATTCACTGCGCACCACCTTGACTAAAAGAGACGTGATTCCGAAAATAGCAAGGTGGTGGGTACAATTGCAGGAGTATGATTGTGAAATTGAGTACCGGTCAGGAGAGAAAATGGCGCATGTCGATGCGCTGAGTCGGGCGCCGGTAGATTTAGAACTCGAAGCTCCACACGTAATAGATGTTTTAAGAGTTACCGCCGAAGACTGGATCACTACGGTTCAATCTGCTGACGACGAGATAGTTCACATCAAAAGGGTACTGTCAGACCCAGAAACCGCAAAAACTGTAGATATTAATCAAAACTATAAGCTTAAAAACGGTCGTGTCTACAGAGTATTACCAGAGGATACTCTAAGATGGGTAGTACCAAGAGGTTCTCGTTGGCAAATAGTAAAAGCAAATCATGATGATGTAGGACACTTTGGAATCGAGAAAACCTTAGATCGAATCCGTGCCTTATATTGGTTTTCCAAAATGAGATCGTTTGTGACTAAATATGTTTCTGCATGTTTAGAATGCGCTCATCATAAAATGCCAGCAGGTACACGACAAGGTCTCCTACACCCTATAGAAAAGGTGGAAATTCCATTCCACACCATTCACGCAGACCATGTAGGACCCTTTACCAAAAGTAAAAAAAAGAATGCGTATATTTTAGTGGTAATCGACGCATTTACTAAATTCATCTCATTAGCAGCAGTCAAAAGTACTAAATCTTCTGAAACTATTAAGATAATTAAGCAAATTATTGGGTACTTTGGAACCCCAACTCGTCTCATTACTGATAGAGGTAGTTGTTTTACGAGCAAAAAGTTTAAGATCTTTACTCAGTCTCTTGGCATAAAGCACGTACTTAATGCTGTTTCAACCCCTCGAGCGAATGGCCAAGTCGAGAGATCCAACAGAACAATATTAGCTTCACTAGGTGCGATGACTCATGAAAAGGATCCTCGAACGTGGGATCAGTACCTACCTGATATACAATTGGGCATTAACACAACAATGCATGCCGTTACAAAAAAGACTCCTAGTGAAATGTTATTTGGTCGTCGTGTGACAAATCCGTCGCAGGGTATTCTGAACGAAGTTATTTCTGATACAGGTGAGGGTTTAATTGACGGAACCATCGAAGAAATCAGGGCAGACGCTAGTGGTCTGATGCAAAAACAGAGCGACATAAGTTCAAAGCGGTACAATAGCAATAGGAAAGAGGCTAGGCAATATAACGTGGGTGATTTAGTTCGGATAGTAAGGGCAGTTGTATCAGGTAGCGGACAATCTAAAAAGTTAGAACCAAAATTACAAGGGCCATACAGAGTTATAAAAGTATTGCCCAATGATAGGTACGTTGTTGAGGATACCCCGTTATCACGAAAAGGGCGACGGTACGAAGCTGTTATTGCGGCCGATAAAATGCATCCGTGGCTAGCTTTTGGGTCTAAAATAAATACCGATGATGATAACAGCTCTTCTGATAGTGACTTTAATTCTCAGCCATGATAATCATGGAATGTAATGTGCAAATTAGACGAAAGCTTTTCACGCGGCTATAATTAGTGACAGGTAGTAATAAATATAGTGTAGTTTGCGTAGAACTTAACTGCTCATTATTAATAATAAATAATTTAAATTGATGTTAGAAGATGCAACAAAAAAATTGTGATTTAAGAATAGGTATAGACTGCTTATTATGGGCATGCCGGGTACTATGATAGTATCGCCTAAGGAAAAATAATAACAGTCTGGAAAAGTGAGACGTTTGGGTACTTATTTAGTGGGCAGGCCGGGCACAATGATGTGTCGCCCCGATAAGGTATTTATCAGAATAAAAATGTTGAGTGATTTCAGTATATTATTAAACCGGTTATTGTGGGCATGCCGGGCACTATGATGTGTCGCCTAAGGAAAAACAATAATCTTACTACGGGTATTTAGCATTAATTGAATTATTTAGTAAACTTGCAATAATTTCTACTGATTATAAATCGAAACTTACAGAGATTAACTTATTTGATTTAAGAATACTGTTATAAAACACATGAATTTAAAAATATTGTTTTGTAATAAATCACATAGTTAAATTACAGACACTATGTCTCGAAAGTTAAATTAGTTGCCTGGTATATTTATATTGTTAGTGTATCAACTAGAATTATGAAATATTTGGTATTGTAATAATAGTAGTCAAACGAGAGCACTCGTTAGCGATCGGATGGCCGAGCTGTTACATATTATTCTATATTCTTTATCGTATTTTAATAATCACTGTATTTTTTTCAACTGGCAAGACAACATTACTTGAAATGTTGTCTTGTACTGTCAGTCTTGTCAGTCAAGCACGGGTGTGTCGTTGCCTTCCTAACCTTCCTTTTTGAAACGACGGTGGCTCTCGCCATTCTATCGCTGGCAGTCGCCCTGAGTGGTTGTGTGACTAAGTACATGAGTACATTGAGTCTATTTTTTGTTAAGACGTAGCTTATTGAACATTTGTGGAAGTTTAAATAAAAGCAGTGATGGTTTATACGCAGTTTTCTTGCTCGCCATAACACACTTTTTTTAATATCGGTATGTGTGAAAATATCCAAATATATTTCAATGTTTTTTTTACTTCTTTGTTGGCAACAAACAAACTATTCCCCCATGCTACACAGTGGTTACCTACTATAGCTTAATGACACTTGTAATGGCAGAGGTATTTCACGAGTACATGTTTAGCTACACATTGTCACCAAAATTATATTTTGATGAGATTACCTAAGTGGTAACATGTCTACGGCACCAAACGTTAGTTCCAGACAGTAAGTAACACTAGTACTGTTATTTATTCTGTCACATAAGTACATTGAATATCAATCATTCCGCAAAAGTGGTTCGTCTAATTACTGTGTAGCTTGTTTAAAGCTTTGTCTACCCGTTCCCAGCGTTATGAATGGACGAACCATCAATCAATGTTTAGCGGCGTACCTCACAATTAAAATCAATATAGGTACTCGTATCGTGGTATTTTTAGAATTGTGATTACTACGCACTGTTTATCTTTGAACCAAATACGAACTCTAACGTTCTTTATTTGAACCTATATAGGTTCAAATAAAAAAAGAAGAAACCATTAATTTTTTATGATGGAAAAAAGCAGATGGCCCACCTGATGTTGAGTGGTTACTATTACCTATAACAAAGCATTGCCTCGCAGATCACGCTCGGTAACGTACCCTACGATGCACTACTCTATCAACCTGAGGCATACAAGTGTTAAGACTCGTGTGCCTCTAATTACACCGTCACCTACACCCTTAAAACCGGAACACAGCAAGCTGCTTGGCGACAGAAATAGGCATAGTGGTAGTACTTCCCCGGACGAGCCCTTCACTAAGACCTCTATACTACTACTAAAATTAATAACCATCAACTCAATAAGCTTATAAATAAACGTTTATTTTAAGATGTTACAAGATGTTATATATCAAGGTTAAAATAATAATAATAATAATGCTGGACAATCCACACAGCATCATCTAGCCCCAAGTTAAGCAGAGCTTGTGTTATGGGTACTAGATGACTGATATACTTAATACAATACATTACGTATATAGATATTTTTTATTATACATAGAAATACCCAGAACGCCCGGAATAAATATTTGCAGATCGTGCAAACATTTATCCCAAGGCGGGAATCGAACCCGCAACCTCCTGCGTCGCAGACGGACATTCGCCCGTCGCGCTACATCGGTCGTAAAATATTCGTCGATTAGAATAAAACATAAAAGCAGTAGATAGGTTTATTTGATAGTAAGCTGCAATTACGGAAACAGAATAAACTATCTATGCACATAAAATATGTAAATAATCATGTTCAGTGAATAGAAAGGTCAAGTCATAAAGGCTGAAACTGTTTTAGGTTACCATTGTAATTCCCGATTAGATTGTACTTTGTTTGTCCGCCATAAAGGGTTATCTCTCTATCTACAAGTACGGATACCCAACTTTCGTGGAATACGAATAGTAGAATCACATTTTCCCTCGAAGTGATATCTCACGGTGCGCTGTGGTAGGTATATTTATATTCAGGCATAGTATACAGTAAATTGTAAAAGAACTACGTGTAAAACCAAAGTACAACTTTAAAAATAAGTAAAATGGCTTTAATCTTTTTTAAAAAGTTTTAGATTGATAACACTTTATTGTACACAAGGCTAATTTCATTAATTGTTAGTAACTACACCGCCGTCAATTACATTTAGCTTTATTCTTTCCATACAAAGGTTACCTGGAAGAGATCGCTTTCAGCGATAAGGTCGCCCATTGTTCAACCAAGCTATGTATATGTAACTACACCGCCTTCAATATCATTTAGCTTTATTATTTTTCTGTGTGGTTAACAATAAAGAGATCTATCTATCTAATTTGTTCTAAACAGTTTAAGTTAATAAATTACAATGAGTGGCCTTATGGGATTTCTCCCAGGTAACCTTGGGATGGAGAGTACCTAATGAGCGAAGCGGTAAGGGATGGCAGTGCACAGAGCGATAATAAAATTATAGTGGAAAATTATATATTAGTATAATTTATTGCCTTACATTTAAACGATGAAGGAGAACATCGTGGGAAACCAGTTAGCGGTGATAGCTTGGAACCTGTTACATATGGAAATACCAACTACTGCAAAATGTGGGTATGTACCAAATGTAATATTCGGACGTATCTCTGACTACCCCCATTAGATATCCTCATAAAATTTCGAATAGGTCCTTGGAACTAAGAAACTTGAGGGAATATTTACTCGAGAATATGTATTTATCTCTGTCTCGTTTTTTTGGCCTCAACCATGAATATACCTAACATCAATAACGCTTTATATTTAATGGCATCTATCTAGTGTCAATCTCTGAGGTATATACGGGGATGCTCTGTTTAAGAAGATCATTATAAAATCCTTACCACAAGCTCACAAACGAACGTATTTACGTATATAGAAGCTCGAATCGTTCGACTCTGAACGCTACGTAAATCCAATTCAAGCTATTTCAAATCCTTGTTAGTCAATAAAAAGTGCATAGAGACGAGGCTTAGGATAAACGACCTCCATCAGTGCTTCCGTTGTGTGTAGCAATTAGAAGGAGTACATATACCAACCATGGGTCATCACGCTTCTACACAATTCAGAGGTTCTTTTACCTAACGTTCTCATTTTTTTAGACAGTGTTTCAGTTCGCTATCCCCCACACTAGGGTTGTCCCTAATAATTACCATCTGTTCTAATTTTAAGCCGAATGAACTAAGAGTATAATCAAAATACAGTTGAACGTTTAGCAGACTCTTAATAAAAAAATATTGAAAAGGCATATTGTTTACTTCTACCGTGTAAAAACTGAAATTAAAATAATAATGAATAGATATAGAAGTAAAGGTAAGCTAAAAATATTTTAAGTGACAAAAAGGACTGTAAATAAAAAAACCGGTTTTTACGATCCTACTTAGTAGGTATAGGATTAGGGCAGAAAAACAATAGTGAGTGTATAAAAAAGGCTTCATAGCACAGTTGATCACAGCTCTGCCTTTTGCGCTGTAGATTGTGGTTCGATTTCCGCTTATTCTGTGTCCCGGTGTTATAATGTATGTGTTTATAAAAAAACATTATATCAGCGATATAGTTTCCATAGTACAAACTTTGCTTATTTTGGGGCAAGTTGACATTGTGTAGTATTTACTATTACTATGGTAACCACACAAATATAGTAAACTTGTTCCAAACCAAGTTCGTTTTGATACAATAACAAGTAATATCTTTTTTTGTCTCTGTGTTGTGTGCTACTTTATATATACAATGGGCTCTAGTAATTACAGCTGCAGTACAGCACCGGCAATTACAACCTACACCTCACTGCAACTAAAAAAGAGTAGAAAATGGGGTTAAACTTTTTGATTCTTGATTTACGAGAGCTTTAACAAGATTACCTAGCTGAAAATGTAATAATAAAACAATTTGAATATTTAGGTAAACCTTTTTACTATTTACTTGACAGTTTATAAGATGAATTCAGTAGCTACGTAGGTAAAAATTACGAATTTAAAACCATTTTCTAAGCATAATTTTAAATAATACCAAGTAAATTTAATTATTCATTTCTTAAAAGTACCTTTTTTGTAACTACATAATTAATACAATATTATAAATAAATAAATAAATAAATAATGCTGGACACTCCACACAGCATCATCTAGCCCCTAGCTAAGCAGAGCTTGTGTTATGGGTACTAGATGACTGATATACTTAATACAATACATTACATACATAGATATTTTTTATTATACATAGAAAATACCCAGAACACCCGGAATAAATATTTGCAGATCATACAAAAATTTATCCCAAGGCGGGAATCGAACCCGCAACCTCCTGCGTCGCAGGCAGACATTCGTCCGCCGCGCCACATCGGTCGTCAAATATTCACCAGTTTTCATATTTTCATAATTTAATTTTGAATACTTGACTTATAATAATATACGTCATATTGAAGAACACCCTACTCAGTCGCAGGGATAATTAAAGACAAGACCAAACAATGTGGTTAGCGCAACCCACCTTTTGCCTAGTAGTTTAACATAGTTAGAATTCTACTCGTTACAGGCAAGCTCGTCCTTGTGTCTTTGAATACAGGTGAAATTCTATTTATATGCTAGTTAAAGAAATGTAAAATTTTAATTAGGAGAGGTTTTTTATTTATATAACTAGCTATATATATACCGGGTGTAATAACACTACTTCTGAAAACTGAAGCTGGCATTCAGACCATGGTTTTGATTACAAAAAAAAATTAAAAAACCAAAAAAAATTATAATTTTTGTTCTGTTTTTGAGGCTGAATTAACCATGGTGATAGTTATTTTCCTTAACGAGCCCTTCAATAAGTGCTCTACCCTCGATCACTTCAAGCTATACCTATTATACCTCTGCTTAGCTTGGGGCTAGATGATGCTGTGTGGACTGTCCAGCATTATTATTATTATACACGTAGCTAAGTCCATACGTATTACTTTTAAAATAAAACATTTTGTAACATACGAAAATAGTCACAAAAATATATATTGTAGCCTTTCCTTCATTTTGCTTAAAATATAATGTAAGTAATATTTTAGCATGTATCAAAACCAGCGGTATGCTAAGTAATTGAAAATGCATTATCGAAGCAAGCGTGAGATACAATGTCTGGAAGTGCGCCACTCTTACACAGAGCTGGTTGTAGAACCACAAAAAATATTGAAAACAAACTTTTTACTTAGAACAGCGCTGAAGAATTTGTAACAAAGTTTTAAAGTGAAAAGCCCACAGGAATAAAGCAACCCTGGTAAAGTTTTTGTTGACGCGTTATTGATTTTCGTAGCTTCTGCAGTTCTGCAGCTGAGAGGTGTACTGACGAACGCCGAACACGTTAAATCTCACGAGAACTCGTTAAAGTTTCCGTTTTACAGCAAACTTGTTAAACAAGGATATTTTTATACTTCCAAGCGTTATAATTGAAGCAAACATTAATTAATGAAAGGACCGAGTGGGCGACGGACGATGAAGCTTCAAACAGGCAGGGGCTTACTTAGAAAAACCAACCCCTGAACTTTGCTTAGCTAATAAATTATTTAGACAAAAAACAACAATTCGAAAAATTAACCACACATGAATAACTAACTTAATTTACTTCATAACTTTGGTGTCAAAGAACTAACTTATACCATTGTTTAGAACTTAGCACTTCACAAAATAGCTTTCTAATAGATTTACCATTACACTGTGTTAGTCACGTGTGCCGGGAACGGCCGTCGGCGGTCTATTATCAGGCAATCGCTGTACTACAACGTAAGAACTGCTATTATAGCGGTCGCACTGAGTGCTTTTAACTTTTAGTACTACGAACTTTGAAGGAAAACTTTAATCACCAACATTTTCCTCTGGGTTACACTGCATCTATACCAATTATAAAAATCTTTGTTCCTGACTGACTAACATATAGCCAAGCAAAAGCCTAAACCGCTGATAATAGAGACTTGTACAGTATACTAAAAAAGGAATTCCCGAAGTTCAACTTCCAAAAGGGAAGGCACAGAAGGGTTTAAAATTGTGAAAATAACTTCACACGGACAAAGTCACGCGCGTTTCGCTACTAATTAAATCAAAATTTTTTGAAAACCTTGTGTGAAACAGTTCTTATTTGAAGCCTACATTCATATATAGGTAAAAAGAAAATAAGTTTATAAAAGCAAAGATACGGCTATTTTTTCAGGCTTAGAATTTCATAGTGTTCATAGCATATCGCAATGTTTCCAGATGATTTCACACGGTGTGCGCATTAGCATAGCGTAGTGTACATTGAGAACTATTGCACAATAGTTGGTATAACATTACCTTAGTATGCTATGTCCTCGTGCTATAATTGTTTTGGCACGAAAAGGACATTATTTTTAGCTAAAGGCTTTAAATAAATTTTCTAAGGTAATAATAAAACTCCAAAATGATTTCAGAATCTAAATATATATCTATACTAATAATAAGAATCTTTGTCCTTACTGACTGACTGACTGATATATAATAGACATTTGAAATTTTCAGGGTATATTTGTTTGGGTATGTGTTGCGTAGAGGTGTATGAAGAACAGATTTTTCAAAATTCAACCCCTAAACGGGTATAGTGGGAGTTGAAGTTGTATAAAGGTCGCACGGGTTTCTGTAGTTTTAGTTCCTACAAACACAGCATTGCTTGTTTAAAAACATTATTACATTTATAAAACAATTTCTCAATCAAAAAGCCAAGTTATCCATTTTACTATTTCTAACCAACACTACCTAAACCAAGATAAACACTTTAAAATTCTGCAAACCTGTTCTCGAAAATGTGTGCAAATTACTTGCGCCGAGTTGATTTCGAGTACATTTAGTTGTGAGGTCGGTTGAGCTTAACGACCACCCCGTTGTCGCTCCATGAATATTGAATAGTTGTAGGTAGGGTCTAAACTCACAGCAGCTAATCCTCTTTTGTCGGTTTAGCAACCATTTTAATTATTAAAATACCATAACAAATATTGTCCTCTCGTGGTATTGAACATACGATATCTGGAAACTTGGTTTTATTGATGAATGAGATAGTTATTTATAAACAATCTATCAATACCAATGATAAAAATTGTTAACCTGACTGACTTAAATTTGTAGAGACTTCAAATTTTCAGGGAACTGCATAGAGGTGTATAGAAAGGAAATGAGTACAGAGAGGGCTGAAGTTTCTGTGAAAATAACTTGCTACGGACGATATCGCGCGCGTTTAATAATGGTACCTAACACAGCGTAGGAGGATCGATTGGTTCATTTCAAATAAATTTGTAAAGTAAATAGAGTTTCTTGTCTTGAAACAATTTATTAAGCAAATAATATTTGCGAAGACAATACCGCAAGGAGTATTCCGTCGGCAATATGCTAGTTGTATCTAATATGCCTTTGTTTCACACTGCCCGAAGGAGATCGGAATGTTCGCTTCTTTTATGCAAATTGCTAATTCAGCTTAAATCGACTCTTGCACGTAATTGGATTTAAATCGAACGCAAGCTGCGCTCCACTTGCGATACAGCGCTATGATTGCGAAAATACCGTGTTCCATTTTCATAATTACTAGTTAAATAAAAATTCTGTAGAGATAAATCATCCTACCGATTTTATTAAGAACTTGAGTGCTCTTGAGTTCAGTATTTGACTGTCAGCTAAAACAAATTTAAAGCGAGAGCTAAAGCGAAAAGTCTGTCAATCGTAAAGAATGCATGTAGTGCTCGGATTCTGGCACAATTCTGCACTTCAGAGCGTGTCGCGAGTCAGTAGGGCGGCGAGACATGTAGCCCTGGACAGAGCCCCGCTAAGGATTTTGGGGTTGTTTCAAATAGTTTTTTTTTATTTCGGCATGTATCTATAAGTTAGTAATACACAGCTTTAAAATTTGTTAGTAATAATAATATTGAAGAACAACTTGCTGGGCCGCTGTGATTTCCTTCGCGTTTTTCATAATAACTTCATTTTATTTTTACCCTCGTTTTTGGTATGACAACTCCATGAAACCTATAAAGTTGGACGACAATAAATTCAAAAACTCAAAAATTATAAAAATTGATCCAGCCGTTCTTGAATTGTAAGTGGTGTAACTAACATGACTTCGTTTTATAAATATAAACTAGCTGCTGCCCGACTTGGTCCGCGTGGTTCGTTTTTCTCGATTTACCTAGCACTTAGGGTAGAATGTCAGTAAATCCTTTCTTATTAGATGCCTACCAATACCAATTAGACCAATCCCGGGGGGTTCATAAGTACAGAGTGCAGTCCTGTACTCCAATAAAATGCTATTGCCAATGCCAACGCTTTGAAACGTACTGTCGACCGTTTACATGCATTTTAGACAAGAATAAATAGGCTTGCGCATTGTGTTCGTAACAAAGTTACAACTTTAAAAAAATCAAGTGCCGATGCGAATGAATAAACATGGAGTTTTGCGAAGTATTTTTTATTTTCAGTGTGAATCTGGTTTTAAAGCTTTTCGTGTTAACGTTTTGCAGAATGCAATGGTCAACTGATTTTAGACAAATTGATTCCGTGGATTCGTTAGAGCATTGATTTTACGCCACATAGCATCGCGTATTCACGAACCGCTGTAAATTTGAGATGCTCTCTACTGCATAGCGCACACACTACTGCTTTTTCTCTAATTTACTGATATTCTAACGAAAAAAGAGGAACCGGCCTTGCTTATTTTTTTGGGTTATGTCATGCTAATCGAAAAAGGTACCTACTACGAAACAGTTATATTCACTAGATCTACTGGTACTGTAGCAAAAAAAGATAAAACTTTTTTTTTGAATACCATAATTTCTTTAGACCTATCCTGAAAATTTAAAGTGAAAATTTAAACGACCAGCCGTTTAGGCTGTGTTTTTCTATATATCAATCAGTTAGGACAAAGATTTTTATTATTGGTATAGATAGATATGGATTCCTAAAGGATATTTAAGAAAATCTTTGGAATTTGTAAAGTTAACAATTAAGCCAATTGTGATTAACCTATTAATTATTGAATTACATCCGAAACCCTGGATTAAGATTTCATCGTCAATAGTATATATTTGGATTGAAAATAATGGTTGGTTTATTTATATGAATGTGTATACAGTTCTATTTATGTCAACAGCAGTTTCGAACTCTATGTAATTGATTAAACATCTAAAAGGTTTGGCCGAAATAACTACGTACATTTAAAATGCGTCTATTTTTTCCAAATAGACATATAAAACTTTGCTGCATGGAGTATTTTTAGGGTTCCGTACCCAAATGGTAAAATGGACCCTATTACTAAAACTCCGCTGTCTATCTGTCCTGTTTTTCTGTCTGTCTGTCTGTCTGTCCGTCTGTCACCACCACCACTAGGCTGTATTTCATGAACCCTGATAGTAAGAGAGTATGTATTTCTGTTGCCGCTATAACAACAAATACTAGTAGTACTAGACCACTATAAACAGAATAAAATTTATACTTAAGGGGGTTCTTATACAACGAGCGTGATTTTTTGCTGTTTTTATTATAGATAATGGTACGGAACGGTACAGTACTAGTATCTCATATTGAACGGTAACGTGTGCCTGCCCACACAGAACACGTTCACTGAGGAGTAATTTATTCAATGAGCAAAAATCTAGAAGCATGCCAAAGCGTGTTGCATTGCATGCACTCAATTTGAATTAAATTGCAACACACAAGTTTCCGAACGGTTGCAAACTAACAATTTAACCATAGAATCACAGAATAGATAGAAGCGTTCGGAATACAAAGGCTGGTTTCCCACACGCGCGCAAATCGTCGCAGTCAGCGCCGATTGACGCCGTTCGATGCACATTGCACGCCTCGCTACCCGCAACGGGACTTTATTTACACGACACAAGATTTATTTCGCGATTCAAAGCAAAGCTATCCATTAAGGTACTTACTCCAAGTTTTGAAATGTGATTCGCATCAGATATTGTAAACATATTTATTCCATGATACATTTAATTGGTTCAGTCATGACTTTGTAAAAGTGTAAAAAAGGCAAAAAAAGAATATAGATAAGAATAAGAATAGAGATGGTAAATAATCATCTTAGATTTTTGCTACACAATTAATGTTGACAGTGACCATGATTATATAATCACTGTCAACATCCCCTAACAAAGTTACTCAAAAAATAACACAGTCACCATTCGGCCATCAAGGAAAGTTTTCAATCATAGCTCAAACAAAGTTTGATGCATATATTCCCAGTTATTCGGTTACCTAACATTCGCGACTCGCATCACTTGCTTCGCTACCTATCACGGAACTCTATTTAGACAAACAAGATTAATTCCCTTTCCCAAAGTTACTTTATTCTCACTGTTAGCTACCTTAGTCGACACGCTCCGTCAAACTATTTCCACTTGCACTTTGTAATGCAGATGGTTTTGTTAAGAAGAAAATGGTTTTATGCACCTTTTCAACCTGAAAATCACAGAACTGTAAAGTAGGTAAAATAAGTATTTTTGTATATTTCAAACACCGATGATAAAATAATTTTATTATACACTTACTTTTTTTGTAAATAAGTACTTAAAATACAGAATAACGCCTCAGACACAATACATACGTCTATGTTCGTCGCGCAAATATTTGTCCTAAATGGGGGTCGAACTCACAACCTACAGCATAGAAGGCAGAGCTGCTACTAAATGAGATGTGAGGCCAGTCAAGTTAGTGGTAAGTTTGGTTGGTGATAAAACTGGGTTTGAGTTACCTAGCCTAGATAGAAGATAGAAAACTCTTTATTGTACACTACAAGGACATAAAACAACGAATTTATACTACTTACCTAACATTGTACGTTCGAAATGGGTAGACTGTTAAAAATAGTTGGTTGTACCTATGTACCTAGTTTTAAGATCTTTTGTACACAGTTTTATAATAAATGACTTATTTATTCTTACTAAAAAAAAAGTTAAAAACAATGATTTAATAGTAGCTACAGTGATGTACTCAACCAATGTTGTATACCATTTATTTACTTAGACAATTGATTTACCACGTAAATATAATCATATGAAATTAATAATGAAAGTCAAAGCCTCAATACGTTTGTCTTCTATTAGGTCTCGTGTGTTCGATTGGTAAACATTTGTTGAACGTGATCTAACTTAAAAGGATGGATTTATGTTACAATCCTAGCTTTTGGGCTCAAGAGAACCAACTTTATTTACAAGTTTCTACACACATACCAACGTACATTGCATACAGATATGTACTTTACGTGCTTTTGTATCTTCTTAGTGTAAGAAGACGTATGTTATAAATTCATGAGGGTGCATAAGCCTGTTGTCTCTGCCTTCACAATAATTCTATTTTACATAGAAAGCGAGCCTGCTGGTTGGCTTTTTATTTTGTTCAAAATTCATGATAACAATAAAGAATTTTCAGCAGCAAAAACATTTCAATTTGTACCTTATAACTTTAGGTATGCGGTCCAGGTTATTAGCAAACATTATGAAGTTATGTAAAGTGTTTTAAAATTGTTTAGGTACTTTGGGGTAACGATTTTGAAACATACCAGACACATTGAATACCTATTAGGTTAGCGACAACAATTTGCTTCTGGGTCGGACTTGACTAACTGAACACGTAATTCAATTTGAGGTCGAGTGTACCTAGGTGCCATTTTCAGGCACTCGCAGTGAGACAGATGTTCTTCGTTTATGGACAAGGGTCAACTGCGGGTAACTTATCTATACCCGAGTCCTTACCTTACCTACCAATGACAAAGGTATTTAGTATAACTCTACGGAGTCGTTTCTTGAGTAACAAAACACTAAGCTGAGCGAAGATTCTCCGAGATCCATTAGTAGCAGATTTAATACTTACATCCCATCTCCGATACTCACTGTAAAGTTAAGATATTATCGCTCGTGGTATTCAAAAGATATTATTGACATCTCCATTGGATGGCTAGTCTTGTACAGAGTACCGCTTTAGTGCTGTCCCGCTTAAAGGATTGTCAAGAGGCGTCGTCCGCCGTCTCGTCCCTTGTTAATATTCCAACTGACATCACCGGGATCCACTGTCTTACGGATCTTGAATAGAAGCCTCGACAACAAAAGGCTTCCTGAATTTTGAGTAGTTGACATACCTACAGACAACAAGGCAACGCGAAACGAGCCTTTGCCATCATAAAAGTAATAGTGTCTCTTTTGTGATTAAATTCCGGACATCTAGATAACACAAAAGTAATTTGGTTTTGACATTCTGTTAAATTTAACGGACAAGGCTTTATGTCAAGTGGACTTTGTATGCAAATTCAAATTCGATTTACAATGTAACGAGTGGACGCAGGATCTTGGCTTCGTTTTAATTAATATAATAAACTCCCATCTATCTACTTTCTTGTGAAAATGCCGACCAAGCGGTACTAATATTTTAATAAAATTCTAGTACTTTAAATTATACTCAATACTTTGTTAAAAGTTGTGGTTACTGGCAGATCCGATAAACAAAAAAAAATCATCAGCAAAAAAAATCCATTCCATTTACAAATTAAAAACTACCCTCTCAAGGTAGTCGGGTAAAATATTGCTAAGGTGATCATGAGCAGTAAATCAGTGTACCTACTTAGAGATTTTATCCAAATGTTCAAATTAGGTTGAAGCTGTAATTAGTCTGCGGGAACCACGCTACATATCTGTTTAGCGGCGCCGGCGGTCGCGGTTGCACGCTGATCTCGCACATTTATACACACACCCGTGTGGGCCATTACCTCCTCCCTCCCCCTCTTACCATTGCTCACCACACCATTTATTTACCTGAGAAAATCTGATCGCTCCTAACTACCCCGCTGTTCACAAGAACGCTAATTAATCCCAACCAAAAAGGCACAACGGCTAAATTACGCGCACAGAATTTGCGACAGGCGAATTATCTAGAACTCAACTAATAATCGGCTAATCATACGCCTTTTGTAATTAGAGAATGATAAATTAGTTCACCTTTGTTTAATTAAGCAACGATACTGAAAAGAGCAGTGTTCGACGCAGGCGGGGCTGGCAGCGTCGGCGACGCCGGCCGGCCCATCCTCGCATAATGACGCCAATTAGTCCGTGTCACCGCACTTAATTTATGTTAGGGCCAACCGAACCTCCCCATAACTTTTCTCATAAATAAACAACTTACAAAAAACTAAACAACCATACGTTCGACGATACATACAGCTGGAATAATTAGACAGAGTCACAACAATACCACCGACTCATTGTTTGACGATCGACCGCAAGACCCCGGTCCACCAATAATACTCCACATTTCCACAGTGCCTGGAATAACCTCGCTAAAATTGGTCATTTTCACACAGCAAAAGCACCTTATTCGTATAAGAGCAAATATTCATTACATCTGTTCTAGGCTCCGAGTAAAATTGTATGCATTGGCGGAATATACCTAGTTGGAAACCGGTATTCATTTAAATTTAATATGTAAATAGGCTCCTTTGTGCAAGATAAAAAAGCCTCTTTGCTTGTTTTTCTGAAATAAAAATACTGGCTCGTAGAATGGCTTTGCGCTAAGTGGCAATAATTTTAGGACAGTTTCATTTAATGGCACTTAAAGCTACGGCCTTCGTTATTTAATGATTTCTAATGCGATTGTTTTAAATTCTATTTTTTGTAATCTTCAACGATCAACATTATTCTCGTCGCTAATTATAAAATTTAATCATTTCCAAAATAACAACAAGCGTTCTCAATTTAGCTACAGTTAAAGTCTACAGGATTCACCGCATATATAAATTGAGATATCGGCTTATACTGTAAGGAGCAACAAAGCCTGGTTCGAATCAATTAGGTGATCCGAAATCCTCGAGGCTTAGATAAAAGACGCGGCGTTCCCTTTATACCCGCGGTTAAAAGAATTCAATTACATAATACTAAGGAGATTAAAACGGCTAACACAACTCCTTTGAGATAGGCTAAGGTAGCTATTTAATTATTGGAAGCGCTCGCTTCATTCGGTTGATTTGAAGCTCGAAGCGGCAGGGTGGAAGCAAATTAATTTCAATGAAATCAGTGTGGGCATGTACCTACTTATGGAAATCCAGCAAGTTGAATTTCAAATGACTCGGAACAATACAGGCACCTTATAAAACAGCTTCTAGCAACATAAATGGAACATTCTGATTATTTCAAAGTTTCAAGATGCTCCTTACGGATTTACTGAATAATTAATTGACTTTAAAATTTTTCATAAGCAAATATGAAAGTTATTTAAAAAACACTGTATTTTTTAATACATTTTATATTGGCTTTTGTAGAAGAAAAAACTAAAATTCTAAAATGGAGATGGGCAGGACACATGCTCCGAGTAAAAACTGAGAGATGGACTAGCTGCTTAACCAACTGGACCCCTCGCGTCTGCTCCAAAAGGAACCAAGGCAGACAGCGAAAACGATGGTCAGACGACCTCAAACAAGTTGCAGGCCCGTTATGGACTAGACTTGCACGAGACAGACAACAGTGGAAAGTACTGGAGGAGGCCTATGTGTCAAGAGGACATGCTGTTGTTTTGCAACAGTAAAAATAAAAGGCTTAGAAATAGAAATAGAAATATTGGCTTTTGATAGAGTAACTTTTTTAAAATGCTTATTGTATTACAAGAGATTCTAAACTCATACTGTTATAGCTAGAGTCTGATCTGATACATGCTTGGCTGATAGGCTTACTAATAACATCATCATCAGCCAGACCACCATCATCATCACCATCAGAAAAACCATTGCTAGATATAAGACCTAGTCTATACGTTTCCAAAAAAGTTTTAAGCCTTTTTCCATCCACCGACTGCCCAATGTTCTTACAGTATAGTCCGTCCATCGGGTCGTGGACATCCTTTGTTTTCCAGTTCAGCCGCTATCTCGGGAATCTTTATTCCATTTTCGGTTATCTATTATCGGTTATATTAACACTACCTATCTACCACTACTACTGCATCTATCACTATTGAATTGCAATGTCCGTACTATTTTTTTTGTTTTAGTTGTAGCCAATATGCGTTATTTTGAGCCTGTGATATGCTCTTGACATGATTGCCTTGAAATATTTCTATCTTACATAAGTCTCAATACATTGGTAGGTATTCTCTAGGGTTTCATAATTTTGTTTTATTTTTAAAAATTAGTCCGTCCATCGGGTCGTGGACATCCTTTGTTTTCCAGTTCAGCCGCTATCTCGGGAATCTTTATTCCATTTTCGGTTATCTATTATCGGTTATATTAACACTACCTATCTACCACTACTACTGCATCTATCACTATTGAATTGCAATGTCCGTACTATTTTTTTTGTTTTAGTTGTAGCCAATATGCGTTATTTTGAGCCTGTGATATGCTCTTGACATGATTGCCTTGAAATATTTCTATCTTACATAAGTCTCAATACATTGGTAGGTATTCTCTAGGGTTTCATAATTTTGTTTTATTTTTAAAAATAATCAATCAAAGAAACTGTAGGAATTAAGCTGTACTTTTCTTGTCTGTTCTTCAAGAATTGAGAGAATATTCACCTAGCTTTCAAATAAAGTAATCCGGGCGATATGATTGAGTTACTATTTTTGGCTTTGGCTTTGAGAGACAAGCACATTAAAAGTAGAAAGATACTTATAAAAATAGTACGTTAATACTTGACTCGTAAGTAATACACTTTTGGTAGTAATAATAACCTATTATAAATATTGACACACGCTCAACTTTATTTTTGCATAGAAGATTACACCGTTATTTCAGTGCCTTGGTCCATTAAGCTGTTTACGCGGCCACTCAATCGTTAAATAGTTAAAATGCATTTAAAACTGGTAGCAGTACTGAGTCGTGTCTGGTACTTCAAATTATTTATAGATACGAAAAAAAATACGAAATAGCTTCACGACTTTAACCTCTAGGCACAGAAGATATCCCCTCAGATTTAATACCAAGTAGGTACCTAGTCGAGATTATTTCAGGATGTCTAATGGGGGTAGTCAGAGGTAATTTGCACTAGTTTCTATTCTATGCGTGACAGGTTACAAGTCCATCGCCACTGCAAAAATACTAACTGGTGTCCTTGGTTTTTGATAGAAGACCACTAAATACCAAACAAAATACTCTCAAAAATAATTTTATACTGCTGACAATCCAAACCAAACCGGCGTCTTTATTTTCTATTGAACTGTCAAATAACAATTCAACAAGAGAACCTAAGAGAACACATTGAAAACTAAACGTGACACTTGACTGCACATTCGTATGGAAGTTCGACGTTCGACGCATTTGATTTGTTTCATGAGATAGAAATTCGAATTTTCTAGAAGTGTTTTTTATCAGTGGCGCTAGTGCAAAGGGTGTCCAGCTGTTACAAAACTATAAAATCGGCTGTATATTATATACCTTTCATTCATAATCCTTGACATTTTATAACGATTTTATAAAATCATCTTGGCACAGCTACTTTTATGTTAACAAAAAAAATAGCACCCAACTCATCGGCCATTTTAGCTAAAGGAGTGTTCAGAGACTTGTGAATAAAACCATGAGTTCGTATCAAATGAAAACAAATAGCTGTATCTAAATTATAAACGTATAATTACATCCATCTGTTACAATGTAACTTATTATATAAAAAGTGTTTAAATTACTTTTTTGTCGTATGTAATAAGTCTTCAAAACATAATATGTACTTGACTCAGTATCTATCCATCCTGCTATCCACCATCTTAATTATAAAGATCTTGTTGCACTATATAGCCTAAGTAGGTATTCAGTTCTCCACAATACTGTCAATAGTGTGCTGGATCTCTGCATCTGTCACATTCTTCTTCTCAAACGGAAAGTGCGGATGTCTGTAAAACTTGACGTACGTATTCGTTCGCAGTCTATAGTTAGCGTTAAATCTTGAGATTTGTTTTATTTCCTCGTCTGTAAGACTAAAATCAAAGACGTCTATGTTTTGTTCTAAACGTTCTTTATTCATAGAACGTGCTATGGGTACCAGATTGCGATCTAGCTGAAACAAAATAAATTGATAGTTAATTTTCCGTTTCATAAAAGAAAATGCTAACTCGATATTTTTAATATTCATTTCATTAACATATTAACGGTACATTTTGCCGTTATTCCATGTTATTTAATGTAATAACGTTGTTGGTTTTTAAATATTGCCGTACAGATTGTACTGTTTCGGTTTGAAGGGTGGTGCTGGTGAAGTTTCAGGTACATGAGGCTTCACACAATACGTCAAGTTGGAGCCTTCTTACTTGAGGTATATACGCAATTCATGCACTACCTTACGCTTACAAGGTTACGTTCGTTCATTCGTTCCTACTGTGCCTGATCTGCGAGCAAGACTTTGGTGATGGTTACCACTTAACGTCAGTCATCCGCTTGTTTCATCAGCGAATGGTATAAAAAAAACACTTCCTGATTCGAAATCTGGTCAAAAAACGAAGTACATTAGCAAGTTATTTCTGTAAGGTGAGTTCGGAATGTTCCGAACGAGGATCTTTGGCAGAGACTAGCATATTTTATACTAATGATCATTCATCACTTTATAGTTCTAAGCTAAGTTTTTATTAGAAGAACCAAATACAGATATAACAGATGCAAAGGCCTGTTTACATTTTATACTATTTAATATAGTTGTGTAGTATTTCCAGGTACATACCAAGTATCTTAGTATTATTTGAGGCACGCTTTTCATGTACTTCGCGGCCAAGTGTTGCAGAAAAGGATCATCGGCTCTGGGCGGTGGCGCATCACTTTTCCGACCGAGTATCGCTCCAAAGGGACTGTAAGCCATTACTACAATACCTTTCTCCTGACACCAGTCTATTAACTCGTTTTCAGTTATTGTTGGATTCACCTGTAAACCAATTATTAGTACACTGGTGATCTGTGTAGTACTTGTAAATAAATAAAATATAGAAATATTTGTGATCATTTTTACACAACATCATCTAGCCCCAAACTAAGCATGGCTTGTACTATGGGAACCAGATCACTGACAGAATACTTATGTACGTTTTTTTAGTAAATACATACTTGGAATATAATAGGACACCCAGACAGAGAACAAACATCTACGTTCATCACACAAAATGTTTATCCTCGATGAGGATCGAACCCACAACCTACAGCACAAGGCAGAGCTAGTACTAACTGAGTTGTGGAGGAAGAAAAAGCAGTAAATAGTGTCTTTTTTATAACTAAAAGTGACAGAACAAGTATAGATAGCCCTCCTGATGTTAAGCGATTTTAGTAAATGGTTACCATTTACTAAAACTGCTGCATTACCTCATAAAATACGTTTAGCGAGAACGTTCTCTTTATTATAAAATAAGAGCTCTTAGCAAGCTCAATCAATAAAGGTACTGACAGACGTGCTCATTACTAGCACGAAAGCATGCTTTTATTGAGCAAGTGCTCATTAGTAGCACGTGTGTAATGTAATGAGCATGCTTATTTAGAGCGTGCTCAAAAATCAAACGACGTTTGATTTTCGAGCATGCTACCTGAGGCGCGGGTGGGGGGGCGTGATCCGAGCACGTCTGAACATGTTTGCTTATGCTTTGAGCATGCCTATTTAGGAGTATGCTTTAAAACAAGCATGCTTATTTCTGGCAAATGTGAACAGTTTGCAGAGCATGCTAATTTTAAGCAAGCTTATTAGCATGCTTTTTTTGAGCATGTCTGTCAGTACCTTTACGTTCCTAAACAGACTGTATCAAGCAAATAAAAAAAATACAGTATAATATTTCTGTTTTATTAATAGAGGATGAAGTCGATAAAAGTATTGAACGACTTTCATTATTATATTTGTTAAAACCATTTTAACAATTGCGATAAAAAAAATACAAATCTCTCAGATACGGTTATTCGTATTTCGTACTCTCCAATTAAAATAAAGAAGCATCAATAATTTTACTGCGGGAATTTTCCTGTTAGTGTCAGGAAATATTTTATAACTGGGTTAAAGCGAGATTTACAAGATAATAAATACTTTATAGATATTTTCTCCGAACAACAGCTGTGTGTTCATTTTATAGCACGTCAACACATACCTGTGACATAGCTTGCTCTACTTCTTAAGAACTAACCTCAATTTGCAAAACAGCAGGCTTGACTTTAGAATTCTTCCAAAGCCTCTTCATCTGAGTTAAGTTGAAGTTCGATACTCCTATAGATCGAGTCAGGTTCAGCTCTTTGACATCTTCCATCCCTTTCCATGTTGTAAGATAATCCGTCGAACTTACGGAACCGTCTTTCTGCAAGCAACATACGTTACATTACTTTATAAAATATTGCTTAAAATTCATCCTGTCACTGTTTTTTAAGTAAGTTTAAATATTGTTTATCTGTTATAAGTATGTTTGAATAATCACAATACTTTTATTCACTTACAATATGGAAGAAACGAATGAGATACTTGTATCTCTATCGTAGTATTTGTGCTATGGAGTATGGAGTCTATACTCTATGGCACAAATGAAGGCTCGTTTTACAGAGCAGATCATGTCGTCACGTCATCAGCCTAAATAAGACCAATGCTGGATCAAATCCTGTTTGAAGGGACGCCTGTGTTTAGAAGGGTTTGCCATAGTCACCTGGCTGGGCAGGCGGATTGGTGACTGCAGTGTTGGTGTTAGGTATTCAGGAAAGGTTACTCACGTGTCATTAAAAGCGACTAAGGGAACGCATCTGGAGATAGGCTTCTGGTGCGTTCCCTTATTAGTCGCCTTTTATGACATCTATGTGAATTGTCCCATGATCCTATTTTGGACTGGGTACACCACAGAAAGCCGGGACCGCAGTTTTCTCTCCAGATAAATTAAAAAGTAATGACTAACTAATCCTACTAATATTATAAATGCGAAGGTTTGGATACGGTACGTATATATGATGTATGGATATTTGTTACTCTTTTACGCAAAAACTATTCAATTAATTTTAATTAAACTTTACAATATAACACCCAGACAGAGAACAAACATCTATGTGTTTGTCCTCGGTGGGGATCGAACCCAAAACCTTTAGCACAGAAGGCAGAGCTTTTACTAACTGAGCTGTGAGGCGTCATAATAATAGGAACATTTTGTCTTGTCACTGTACCCTAAAATAGCAGTAGGTAGGTATACTCGTACTCACGTTATACGCAAAAGGATAGTGCATCAAGTAGAGGTCCACATATTCAAGCTGTAGTTCCTTTAACGATCTTCGCAAGGCCTTAGGAACCTCCTTTCGTTCGTAGTACTCGATCCATAACTAAAAAATAAAAACACAGTTTAGATACCTAAGTATACAAAATAACTGCTCAATACAATATAAAATACGTATACAGTATAATTATAGCTAGTAGAACCGACAACCGCCTGGGAATAAAGGTTCTCGAATGGCGTCCACAAACCGGAAGACGAAGCGTAGGACGTCCTCCTATCCGAAGGACTAACGACATTGTTAGGACCGCGGAAAGCCGATGGATGAAAAGGCCTCAGAATCGTTCTTCCTGGAAACGTATGGGGAAGGCCTATGTCCAGCAGTTGTTGATGATGATGACAAAATAACTGGCTGATCCGCCACAGATTTTCACGTAGTTTGATCACAATTAACCATAAATCCATAGATCCACGACCTGTTTCGAACCTGTGACATTAGATCGGAAGCCAAGGTTGCTACCTCAAGTAAATTTAAATATTTTGAGTGTATAGAATTGCTTGATGTGATCGTGATGTCATAATTGTCTAATATTTTCTATAAGTGAGCCATTTCAGTTGCCACTATAATCGGAGTCAGTTCTACTTGGTACTAAGTGAGTCTGTTGGGATATTTACCGTGCCTGGGAATGAAAATCTAAAATTAATTACTTTAGCTGTGTACTACCAATCTGTATTTTTTATCCGTGGAATGAGGCACTGGTGACCCGTAACACAGGTTTCCAGCCTATCTCGGGCTCCAGTCTCACACAAAACAGGTTTATCTACATTTATACCACCAAAATTGTACACATTACACTAAGGACCTTTTGTGTTTGAGAAAATAAATGAGTCATATTATTTTATATTATATTATTTTACAGACAATACATACAAACACTTGATACTTATTCTTCAACAAAACAGAATCAGTTCAGCAAAATAGAAAGGTCGATGATAAAATATGGGTAGGTACCTATTCATTAATACAATAATGGCTTGATAAAACATCATAAAATATTAATTTGGAGCGTAACGTTTCAAATAAATATTATAATATCCGTGATCGAGCACACCACGCGATAAAACTTTCATATTAATTTCCATTCCACTCAGAGCTCTGCAGGCTTCCGTCAGCTGGTAAGCTGTTTCGTCCTGGCTGACTGAACTCGCAAATGCGCCATTTTATCGACGTGATAGATCATAGCCATCAGAGTCCTTAGCACGAATAAATCGGACATTTGTGGCGATAACGTATAGTATTGACATTTGAATTACATCGCGCGATATCGATAACGCAACTGCGGAATGTTACTTGGTTATCGAGCAGTGTAACTTGGATGTCAGTACAATACATTTACGTTACGAATGTCAAACTTGTTCGTGTCTGGCTCTCTAGTTAGCATCAGTTTGGACGTCAATGAGTCGCTTACGAGTCCATATACCACCTCATCAAGTATTTCTTCTTTTAGAAACTAGCTCCAAGCTATAGGGACTAGATAATAATTTTTTTTGTTAGTACATACATACGTTATAACACACAGATACAGAACATATATCTGTGTTAATTACACAAATGTTTGTTCTCAGTGAGGATCGACCCTACAGTAGCTGGACGGCTGTCCATCACACAAACGTGCATGTAAGTACTAGCATCTACCTGCGGCTATGCCGCATAAGAAATTGCCCATGATATTATTCCAGGTCACGATTATGTGTAAGTATTACAAGTTTCATCCAAATGTAATAAGCTGTAATAGAGATGAGTGAACACACACTCACTCACGAACCTTCGCATTTACAATGTTGGTTACTTTTAACTTAGTTTATAAACTACTTTAGTTTTTAAGTTAATGTTTTTTAACAACATCAATCAAAATACAATAATCACGGCTATACAGGGTTTATTAGTTTTGTCATTTTGCAATTTCCCTCTACAGCCACAATTTGGAACTACGTCGAATATTCGAGCAATGCGTCAGTCTGCCGTCACGCAAAAAATATGAATAGGGCCTTTTTAGCAATTTGAATAATTTTCCCACTAACCCCCCTTCCGTGAGCTCTTATAGTACGGTTGCAAACAGTCAATAACAAAGCCAAAACTACCATTGCTCTCATGCAAGTAGTAGCATTGTTTTAATTTTTTTTTGTACTAACGGATTCCGGAATTAAACACATAACCATTGTTCGGATCTGTTCGGGACTGTTTGACCTGCGCTTATGGTACAGATAATTAGGCAAACAAACTATCGAGCTCACGGTTACCCTTAGGGTACAGTATCACGTAAATTTTTGTCAGCTTTTGTCGAACGTAACTCATGCTAGCATGGTATCAACTTACCTTAGTGGTGACGTAAACGTTGTTTCTCGTATCTTGTATAGCGAGGTAGTTTTGGATACCCAGCCCGACCTCGTCTTCCACTCGGTATAAGGGGGCAGTGTCGACGTGCCTGTAGCCGGCCTCCAGCGCCCATTGTACGGCGCGGGCTACCGAGTGGTTCACTGAGAGCAGCCTTGTACCCTAAACGTGTAGATACAAGTGTGTACATGTCATCATATTGTCTAGGCTGCGGAAGCTGTTTTTTTATTGAACTCCCAATATTGGAACAAGTTTTTTTAACTCAAACCAAATATGTTTTTTCACAAAACCGTAATAATTTGTTTTAAAGCTACAACAACATGGAAATCATTTTGCAAGATATTATAAGTAATTGTTATTATACATACATCTTCTATTTATAATATAAGTTAGAATTTTTTATGAAAAAAAAATAATTTTATTTATGTAACAAAATCCACAGCTCATAAAGCATACAAAATGTTTAATTCGTACATACCAAAACTCAACAACGGAATTTGTTTAAAAAAAACAATAAACCGGCCAAATCTTATATTGCAATATTACCTACATTTTTGAAGGTCAGAGGTACATACGTCAGAAAGGTGTCCTAAACTGGTTCCAAGAGCGATGGCAGGTAATTCATTGCCATCTAATAATTTATAAGATGAACCCGTACCATCCACCTGTAAAGTTCAACAAGTACACAAATACAACATGAACCAGCAAAAAAACATTAAAAAAAATATTTGTGATTCAAATAAAGCACATAATTACGGCATGAACTACATTTGTTGTCACTAGACTCTATAATAGAACAGAATACTACGTGTTTAGTAATGGGCGCATTGTTTCCAGGTACAAAATTACGTCGAAGAAATGAATGAAAAACCAATAAAGTGGAGACATCGTAAAAGGGAACGCAATCATTTCAGCTATAGAGCTCGGTGTTGGCACTGAACAAAAACGTGATTAAATTCTTACCAGGGCATGGTTGAATGAAACAAACAATAGGAAGTGAGCCCAACTCACTGATACGTCCATTTTTCTCAAATGTTCTAGTAGACTAGCTGGCTATGTGTATGTGTGTGTGTATCTCGACCTACTACAGCACAGATAAAGTTTAAACAGGCCGAAGTGCATCTACCTACCTACTTGTATTGCTCGCTTGTCGATGATAAGATTTGATCCGAGTAAGTAAACTAAGTTAGTAGTTATTCATATTTCTTACAGGTACATAATCTACCACAGAAATGTAATTACTGATACAAGTTCTACAAATCCTAAGAAACAAAATTAATTGAATTAGATGAGATATCTGCAAATAGCAAATGTATCTTGCGTGTATGTGTATTACCTATTGTAAGTTCTTACTTGTATTAGTCATTTTTTTTATATAAAAGTCACAAATTAAGCTTCATGTGCGAGATTTATCTGCTACATAAAAAGAACGATACAATTTCTCATTCGCATAACAAATGAAAACAGGATGTATGTAAAGGCCCATTTAAAACACTGTTGCTGAGAGATATACGGCCAGTCTCAAAGGATTTGTACAGAAAACCTTTTGGTGTCTTAAAACTTTACTGGCAGTGAGGCGAGAGTAAAAATGTTGAAACGTACCTACTGTATATAATTATATACCTATAAGTAGTGTTAGTATTAAAGAATCAGATAGGTTGAGACTCATCACTTCATCAATCAACAAAATAATTAATTTAAATAATGGTTATGCCATTTATTTAACATTACAAGCAGGATTGTTTGCAAATAGGGACGAGTAAATACTGATTCCGATTATATTAGACACGGGCACCACAAACATTCAATTCAACAAAGCCAGAATACAAAATTAGAGTGAAAATTAAGCCTCGTTTCGGCTCCCTGATAATAGACCCGAACAACGTATAAATACTCGTGTTTCAAGCTCGAAGAGATACATCCATGAGAGCCAAGCCAGTAATAAATTATTACTCATGGACCCTTCGCGTGGTTAAGCTCGGCGCCCGTAGGTAATGTATCGGGTATATAGAGAGCATTATTCGATTTTCACAAATAAACTACCACGTCTGACCCCAAATGCTGCCAGGGGCGGTACGTTAACCGATCTGAGGATGTGAGGAAGCAGGCTCTCAGGAGATTATCTTATTTTTGCAATCATAGGGAACATCGAGGCATTGAATATCAATATTTTTAACAACCAAGGATTTGGTCGACTGAGTGCTTTTACTAAAACTACTCATGCATGTAAATGAATCCGTACATAAATGAGTTTTACACTAAGTTGAAATACAGTTATGATTTAATTTCATAAAAATGACTTAAAAAACGTTTTCTATATTTTTCCCATTAAATAGCGTAGCAGATATTTCTTAACACCCGGAATAAAGACGGGCAATTTTTTTAATTAAAGTTGTAGGAAGACATGATGCAAAGAGTTACATCGTGTTTCGTTACTTAATTACTCGGGCTTAACTCGGAAAGCTTTTAGAAGAGTAGCTACATACAAGCAGATAAGCAAAAAGATCAGGTTTCAGCTCCGGGTTTAATTTACAGAAATGCCTGGGAGTTTTTCCGCGTAGTGAATTTTCCACTGGCTCCATTCATCAGGCGACTGTCACTGTCCCCCGCCGAGCAATTACTGATGTCGCACTCCGGTGCACCGCCATCCACCGGCGCAATTACTACCACCTACAGCCTGTCGGTACTACGCCGACCTCCTCTAAATACTGTGAGCTAGTTTGGCCCGCTTACTTGAACACACATTTAGGCGGGCTAAAAGCTTTTTCAGTTCATTATAAATCCAAATTTGTGAGTTTTGGATGATTTTGGTTTTGGTTGTGAGTATTGAAGGTATAATTATGAGTTTTCCAACAAAACGTCCTGAATATCCTTTGTGATGAAAAGCTTGAATTTAGTATAAAATCTAGTTCATTTATCATCTCATCGTGGCAAATATGGATAAACTGTTTGAAATATTGAGCACCTCTGTGACGGTTTTCTGAAGTAACGTCCATTCAGAATCAATATTTACGAAGTTATCAAAACGGAGGAAAAAGGAGCTGGCGATTTGACAGTAAAACAGAGGTCGAGCTGAGCTGTGCTTATTAAAAAATACCTGCCGATTACAATTTAGGCACATTTTATTCTTTTCTGGAAAACTCACATGTCCGTTACTTTTTTATCTTTGTGTAAATTGAATCTTTCGTTTTGTGTTCTACCCTGGTGATGAAAATCACCGAGTGCGACAAATCCCAACCAAATTAACGTTATATTCAGATTATTTCAGATGAACCACGTTACTCACGCGAGACACGTGCACAGATTACCAAAATGCTGGAGGTTATTAATACAATCCAGCGGCGCGGTATCTCTTTTGTCACTTTGTACAAAAGTACAATCATCATGGCATGTTCGCATTTTCATAACAAGAATTGAGAACGCTGATGCTGAAAAAAAGCTTTGATATATTTTTGAGAAATATAAAATGAGACAATGTATACAGTCAATAATGCGGAACAAGTAAAACGTTTCAATAATAAAAAAAAGGTGAAACGGATCGCCTTTCCCGATTTTCAATATCGTTTTGCAGGTAAACGAGGGTGTTATTCATATGTGTAAAGAGGGTTTTCGTATACATATCTAGGCGTCTCCATTTATCCCATAGAGAGTTTCTTTCCTTTGTAGTGTCTGGTATTTATGTTTTCTCGAGCCAATACCCTTGAAATATTATTACATCGACATTGCGGAGAGGTGAAGTTTTGATGTGCCTGTTGAGAGTTGCCAAGTCGACTGAGATTGAATTGCCGATATTGTTTACAGAAGATGCACGAGAGTGCCTATTCTCGTAGCAATCCTCGTAACTAGTTGCTTTGGATGAATTTGACGGACTTCGATACACAGATTCCTACATCTGAAACCGTTGAAATGGATTAGTCCCGAGAGCTATTGCAAATCGAATTGGATAACCCGAATGCTTCCCTCTATTCAGCGATCGTCTTTAAGTCATCGCCAAGCAGAAATGGATATGTACTGCCTGTACCCCGTATTTCAGTAATACTTTAACACAGGTTACATTAGTAATCTATATCACTTAAAAGAATAATCGTTCTAAGGCCCAATTCTCGTAACGAAATATCGCCAAATTTAAGTTTTGAACGTGGCAACTTCCAAATGGTATTCTTTGAGATTGGCATTTCAGACAGGCCAATTCTGACAATCGAATTTATGTTTCTATCTCGTCTCATTTCAAAAAAATACGAAAATTGGGCCTCTGACTGACTGATAGAGATATTAGACAACGCACAGTATAAACATTCGATCATGGAGATTTGTTTTAGTGTGCGAGGGTGTAATAAAAGGAGTTCATGAAATTCTACTTCAAAAGAGGTGCGGCAAGGGTTGAAATTTGTATGAAAATAGTTTCAACCGGACGAAGTCATGCGTGTTTTCATTAGATATCATATAAGAATGTGACTAAAAATACCATTAGCAAACACAATACAGGATTTGCACAATGCAGGCACAATTATTTTATCAATAGACTATTTTAATTGGAAAGCTAAACATGAATTCCAATGAATTTTGGTTTGTGTGCAATTTTAATTAAATTCTTTTGTTTGCAGTTGATATTTAGTTTAGCAAAAATCGCTATACAGTTAAAAGGCTTTGTTTTTACAAGATGATTACATTTCTAAATACAATTTTTTATAAAGAAAAAACAAATTAAGTAATATGCCGTTTAGTATTTCTTGTTATTTAAGGTGTTTATGTAGGCACCCAAAATCCTTGAGGAGAAGAGTAGTCAGAAGCACATCGTAACATTAAACTATCGCACGTTTTCCACTTTTCTACTTAAATGTACCTAATATTGGGAAGCACCTTTGATTATCTCAATTAGACATCCTCAAAAAATTTGTTGATTAATCAAATCAATTGAGTTAGTGTTACTTGGTACTAAAATATCTGAGTGGATATTTACCGATACCGATATTTGCCTGGGGATTAAAGTCAATGCTGTTTCTGTTTTTTTTTTTGTTTGAACATACTCGAGTTTGGCAGTATTTGATTGCCAAAAGAACCTTTCAGTTCTCAGTTCAGCTCAGTTCCATATGTCCGATGCAAATTGCGCCTGCCGATACATCTAAATTAAGACATATCATTGATTTACACACCCATTGTGAATATGTTCCTACCAGAAATGGGAATTAATTTGCCTTCTAGCTAACATTCAGCCCCTGAAATTAGCTATATCCATTAAATAACATTGTATTTATTTATTATTAATACAATGAATTGAGAGAATGACGTTTTAAAGAGAAGGCTTATTATACCCAGCAGTAGGTGCACAAGGGCTAAATAGATAGATAGATAGAAATAATCACGACTTTAATCCCTAATCAAGGTAGATATCTTCTCAAATCTATTAGTACTCTGCATACTAATTAGTTAAAAACAACCGTTTATAAATTTTATTTATTTACTAAACACACTACCTACCTACAAAAATAAGACAATCAATACTTGAAAATAGTGTTGTGTTTTTATGCGCCATAGGTACATGTAGAGCTGTGTTTGCATAGTTGTTGATGCCGGTTTAAAAGAAGGACCCACCATGACCTATTATGGATGTACAAAGCAACTAAGGGAACTCTCCAGAAGCATAAGCATCTCCTGAGTAGTCAACACGCTACGGTCGAGCATGCCAAGCCTGGTGACTATAGCAAACTTCATGAAATATGAAGAAAATCTGTATCCAGTAGTGGATTTATTCAGGCTGATAACGATGACAATATGTTAAAACACAGACAAAAACCAAAGTTGACAGTAGCAACATAAAAACTGAGAACAACAACAAGGATGCAACCAGAAACAAAAGAAGATGGACTCAACTAATCCAATATAGGTATCATGATGATCACGATACTCGCTCTTCTTACATTGCTGTAATCTATTTGATGTACAGTGAGCGTCAATAGTTTTTCCTCTTTGTTTTTATTTAAACTTATTATTGTAAAGAGATTTTTTTTTGTTTGCTTGTAATGGATAAACTCATAAAATACCTACTTGGCTAACTCTAAAGATTTTAACTTATAGAAAGCTACATCATCAGCGAGTAACATGGGGTTGCTATTTGTACAAAGACAGGCGGGCCGCTAGTTTTAATAAAAACGTGTTTATTTCGAGTTTTCTGCTATCGCATGATCATACTCGTAAGAGTTTCAACGCACGCACATATACACTTTAATATAGTGATAATATAGTAGTTGAATGTTACATATTTTTATTTATAACATTTGATAACTACTGAACTATGATACTATAAAAATGAACTAACTGAATAATGTAATTTATTCTTCACTCCAAATAAAAATTCAATCCTATTGGCATGTTTTTACTGCATGGTGTAGAATGACAACAATAAAGTTACTTTTTTTGGTATACTATCTATACATTTTTAAATTATTAGCAGGCCTAACATGTTGTCACAGCTAACTGTACCTACCCTGAGAGATTGAAACGGAGCACTGTTTCTGTGTGAAAACGGTACATTGTGCTCGTACTCGCTTCCAAACAATCCTGTTCTTGTTTTAATTACTTGGTAGATTAAGCTACGGGCAGAGCAGTACAAAGGTTATTGTTTTGAACTTGTGCCTGGATCCTAAAGTCGCGTTTGACGGGCAAAATGAGGATGTATTTGACAGGTTACCCCACTACCTGCCGCTGAGAGCCGTGAGATATTGAAAACCGAACCTTACCGAGCCTGAGGCCATCCGTTTGACCTTTTTTTATTGGCAACATTTCACTCGTTCCGCATTGTGGAGCGTTTGACTGAAACGGGTTGCGTTGTCAAATTGCGCTGATATTTTAGCAGGTACCTGTATAACCTTCATTTACAAGCCAATCTACTTAGGAATGCCGTAAAGGGATCTTTTTAGTACGCTGCGGCGGACCCGAGTGTTTGAAACTGAGATTCGGGAGCGAAGCTCATATTTACCATTTTATTTGTGGGTTCGGGTCAACTTGGTTCAGACAACAGTTGCCCACGCGATTATATAAAATGAACTCAATATTTATGATAATAAATAGTTTAGTAACCAATTATAAAACAAATATTTCCGAATACTATGTGGTGCTGCGGAAACCATCGCTTCAGGGCATCGCTCCTGCCTGTAAAGTACGCTGTGTGGTGACCGTCACTATTGTTTTAGAGGTAAACATTTTTGTGACAGTTTTATTTTATTTTCTCTATGTAAGTATTACTTTCTTTTTTTAACTTACACAGGGTAGAAAATGCTTTGCTTTATAAAGTACTTCAAAAGGAATCTCTGTCCGCCGTCTCTGAATAAAACGTTTCAGTAGATACAAATAAAATATTTTCGCATACCACGCGATCCGAACATCCAACAAACTGCAATCTTCGTAAGAATTCTTCGCAAGCGGCGCTTAACAAGTAGTTTGTAGGAATGTAGTACACATTACTAACGGGTGCAGGGAACTTGTCCTGTAGGGATATTACTTTAATCGCGTAAGGCCTCCGTTATGGTCGAAGTTTCATGAGCACGGCCGCAGCAAGTTGGCCGCTTATTGCTCCCGCTGGTGGCGCTGGTCTCGTTACGTCTCCTTCCTTTGTTTTTATGAATCGAACATGCCAAGTTTCCCAGTTAAGATTATCATGGTAATAGTACCCAATTAGTAACGGAATGAGAGCCATATTGGGATAAGGAGTCTGTTATTGGTAAAAGAAACTTTTATGTACGAATTTAGTTAAGGCTGATGGATTTCTACTAAGGTAAAAGCTTTAAAAGTTTTGTAAGCTCGTCTCTATTCAAAGGTATAAGAGTCATTTACCCAGTCATAAAATTAAGCTTGCTATTTTATTGAATAAAACTTTTTGTGTAAGTAGTTACTTTGGCTTAAGCAATAATTCAAGCAAATATATTAGACAAAATCCTTACAGACCTTTAGTTTGGAATTTCAGCAGATATTTCTACAAACGAAGCGTAAATATTTTGCTGATTTGCAAAATATATTCACTTAACCCCTACTACGCTGAAAAATAACCAGACCGAGTTTCATATAGGTTTGGCGAATGATGGTCGCGAAAATGTCGCAGATGGTTTGTTAACTGGCACAAACTGGGCGCAGGTGAAATAATATTAGCTTTCCTGCTGCCTCAATGTATTTTCACGCTTATATTCTCATTGCACTATGTGAACCTGAACGAAATAACTGAATTATTTGGCCTAACTTTAACATTTTTGGGATAATTAATAAAATTGACTCTACAGAATTGTTTAACCTATATGCTCTATAAAACTATAATATAGTAAGTAGTAGTAGCACTCTTAGTGAAGTGCTCGTCCAGGAAACTACTGCCATGCCTATTGCTGCCGCCAAGCAGCTTGCTGTGTTCTGGTTCTTTTGTTCTGGTTTGAAGCGTGGAGCCGGTGCAATGACATCTGTGCTCATGAGGGTTAACCTCAGATTGATAGACGCAGGGCGCGCATCATCGGACACATTTCTAAATAATATGACCTGCAAAGTAATGCTTTGTTGTAGGTAACAACTGAAAACCAGATGGGCCAATTGTATCTTTCATCGGCAAGTCGTATTAGAAAATCTAGAGTACACACACTGCAACACAGAATGCGGGTATTCCGAAGACGATAACTTTATCGGCGGCTGGATATATCGGCTGTCAAGGAAAATAAACGAAACAACACCAAAAGGAGTGCAACGTGACGAGGAAAATGGTACTAATACAATGACACAAAATAATACCGTGCTCAGTTTTTCGGATTAGGGTCAGTAAAACATCGCTATATTGGAACCTGCCCGTCTGTCCTCAGGCACTCCAGCCAATCGCAGAATTGGCAGTAGATATGTATTCTCGTAGGTTTTGAGCGGCTGCCAACATAAATCTTTTACAGCATCGACGCCTTTACATATTTTTACAAACGTTATGATACAAGATAGCGTAAGAGTGACCTAGATGAACTGATGTGTTTCAAGGATAAGGTAGGTAAGTACGTTAACATACTATTCGAACCCTTCAAACATTTTTTGGTAGGTATTGCTTTTGAGCATTAACTTTGCCTGTTAACGTAACAACTTTGTACGTTTTAATTTTTTTCCTTAAGAGCTTTAAGAGAAGTAGTCAGAGGCACTTTCAAATATAGCTCTTACATAAAACAAAAATGTCCAAATCATTTTTTAAACATTATTTTAGGTTGTATGAATACTACATTCGTCTAGCAATCGATTTTTTTATTCTGGTTACCAAGTTAAATTCAATTCTTACAAAAATTTCACTAATTGTATCTGCGAGGGTCGAGTACCAACTCGTAAGTAAAGAATTAAAAAAGTTATCTGGCAGGGAACCAAGAGTGCATGGCATAGCTCAAAGGATTAGCCACCTGAAGCGGCATTTGGCTGTCACAACTAGTGAACCGTGATTTTGAATGGCTTTGATCGGGAAGTAAGAGTAAACCAAATGGGTTCAGTAAATGGAATTTTACAAATCTTTTTCTGTGGCTTGATTTGTACTGACAGGGGTTTGAGCTCCTGTCAAAGTAAGGTTTAATACAAACCTTTGTTTGTGAGTAGGTACTTTTGCAATACATTTTTCTATCTTCTAATCTAACCTAACTATATACCTATATACCCGTTTGCCCTGAGGACCGTCACAACCAATTTTCTAAGAGGAATCTACCCTTGACATCACACAACAACACCCAAAAAACAAGGAAAGATATCAATGAGGGATACGGTCTCAGATAAATAAACTCGAACGGTATACCATCCCGAGTGGATGGATAAAAGCGGTAAGCTATTACCTACTACAACATTTTAAACTAAAAACGTAACTCTTTGTATGAGAAGTCCGAAACAGTAGTGCATCAATTTTCCTCTTCAATAACTAAGTAGTTGTACCGTATTTCGAATCAGTTTATTTGCCAATAAACAACAGTCTTCAAACGAAAAGAAGTTGGGAAATAAGATTTATGTAAATTTCTACGTTCGCGCACAGCAAAGTAAAATCACAGGCCGTATTTATTATAGCCACTTCAGAGAGCGGAAGTAAGCTCTTCAGCAGCTAGGAGTAGTTTTAAACGGCACTTGCCGTAGTTTCAGTTATTTATAGTGACTCGAAAACGAAATACTTGCTCCGGAATGTTTGAAATAGAGTTGTAGTGATCAAACATTCAAATGAACTGAGGTGTCAGTATTCTACATTGCTTCTACAGCTTTTTACTAAACTGCTGAAATCTACTTATCTCTTACATTACATATTTTGCTAGTAACGTAAAGGTGATAGTGTGTAGCTTAACTAGAAAATGCATGTTCTTGAAACATTAAAGCAAACACGTACCTACCTATTTGGAAACGCATTTTATTGATACATCTACCTGCTTATGCTAAAAGAAAATGTGCTTAAAAGTCAATGAAAAGTTTCTTCTGATACACAAAGTGACTATAAAAGCTTTTATTATGTTTTTATTGTTGAGTAAAACGTTCCGAAACAATCTTCAACTTATTATTACGCAATTCACGGAAGATTTGTTGAGTTTGTCTTTCTGAATCCTTAATACTTATGTACTTATTACTTAAACGTAAGTATGACCCTGTTTCTACTGCGGTGGTCAAGTTCAGGTGAACTTTATTCTTATTAAACCCTTTGCCCTTACACAAAAGGTTTTAGATACTAAACCGGTGAACACAATACCGTCCTAAACTTTTGTGATACGGGGCAATTACCAGTGGCCGGCAAATATTTGAGTATCATCTAAGTTGGTGAAAAAGTAAACAGGGATGGGGTCCGACGGGTCCTCGAGTTAATTGAGCACATTAGTCATACGTCGGGTCGTTGCGCAGTTGCGGACCTTATCTACCGTGATTTGTGACGCTGCTGAAATATAAATTATAAACCTATACCTACCCGAAATTACAGGATAAAATAACAAAAAAGCACCTGTGCATTTTAAAACCGTCTAGTAATTTTTTTAAGAGCTAAGTAGTAAGTATATTTCGTTAGTACCTATATATTCAAACATTTTATCAAGCTCATCTCCAGCTGTTTTTAAAACAAAACTTAAAACTGTTTTTACTGAATCGTTTGACGCTGATTTGTGTTACATAGCTAGGTATAGTATAAATACATATACCGGGTGTAATAAAATCACTTCCAAATACTTCAGGGACGTATAAAGTTACCTACAACAAGGTCTTATAGAATACGACTTGGCTGACAGTCAAATATATACATTTAGATACGATTACTTTGCTGAAATTCCTATTTAACAACCACCTATGTATTCCGCACAGTGTCTCGACCGTGCAGCAGCGACGACTGCGAGGGCAATACAAAATAAATAAATAATTGTATTTACGAGTTATTTGACACTTTAATTTTCATGTAAGTTCAAGTTTCAGTCAATCTTCCGTAGAATAAGTTTCTTTCTATTCAAAGGTCGTTCAAGAGGAAAAAAACGCTTACTAACGATAAGACCGCCCATTGTACATATATTTATCCATTTTTGTAAGTTTTTCTTCTTGTTAGTTTGTAAGATGTGCAATAAATAATTTTAAATAATAACATTCATTCATTCAAGGTTTGTCCTAATACCTATAGAGATAACGTATATCCGAAGTCGGTGTTATCTATATTTTAATTAGGGGACAATTAGAAAAGTTGTGCAGTTAAAATTGTTCTGTTTTAGGGACAAAGCAAGACTTTCGTTTATAAAAACAAATAAAACACTTTCAGTATTGTAATTCCTCCGCGTATATGGTAAAAATCTCTTTCAAATCCCTACAGATGTTCTGAGATTTTTACGGACGTCAAGTACGTAGGTAGATAAACGAAGATTACGAGCTTTTTTCTATTTAATTCCTATTCAGGTAAATTTATGACGATTTGTTACAATTACCTACAAAATATATTTAGGTATTGTTAAAAATATTAAAATTATTCTAAGGGAGTTTTAAATGAAATAAAATATGTATTTGTTAACTCGCACAACAGGTAACTCAAAACATTACAAGTGAGAATGGGTCGGTACAAGTAGGTAGGTACCTTACTGCACAAGTACCTTAAATAATTATATACATAGTAGAAACGCGACCTCGCCCGCCTGAAACTATTTTAAACAAACTTCGGGCCCTTTAGGGGCTAAATTTCAGGAATACCTTTCTTTGTACACCCTTACGCACCAAGACAAATATACCTAACCTGGAAATTTCAAGTCTTTACTAGCGTGGCTGTGCGTTGTCGATATGTCAGCCAGTCAGTCAGAACAAAGATTCTTGTCCTAATTAGTTACTATCGATAGATATAGATTTATCGATAAGCTCCTTTAAAATAATCACTAGCTAGCTAAACGGTTGAATTTCCAGACTCAATATATTTGCTAAAGTAGGTTATTAGGGAGGGATTCTTAACAAAGCAAACGAAAGGTTTTTTTTTTTGTGGCATCTGTCCGTCTTGCGGACAATTTTGCCAATGTCAAGTGGGTTGAATAAATTCTTTTTAGTCAAGTCGAGTCGGTAAAAAAAGTAAAGTCAGCCGTCATCGGTTTTGAAGAAAAAGATGGCATTTTTCTTCAAAACCAAAGGGAAACATTTTCGTTCAAATCAGGATGCCTCATAACAAACTTTCATTTCAATTGTTCACTCTTGTGCTAAGACCTCAAGTAATGATGGTTAAAATACCACCAAAATTACCCATCAGAACTTAAAATAACAGTAGAAAAACAATTAAAATGAAAATACAATTGCTTCCAAAGATGACAGAAAACTAATCAAACGAAAGGTTAATAACTCTTATAGCAAAACAAGAAAGTAAAATTCATTTTTGACAAACAGATGAGCAAACAGAATGGGATTATAATAGAAAGACTTTCATGAAACTAAATTTTACTACGACTCCTGCCATCTAGCGGTGGTGGGGCGACTTTATTTATTACTACAAGCTTCGTAGTCTCTACAATATTTACTCGTAGAACCCAAAGTAAAATTAACCAAACCAAATTTCGTAGAACCCACGCTATGGCAAATAAGTTCTTAACCCTGCCGATACTCAGTGTTGAATAATAAATCATCTATTAGACCTACGTGAGTATTTTTTAGAAACTATAAATTATTAAGTATATTTTAGACCAAAAACTATTTCTAACCGCTACTTTCATTGTTAATTTGACATAGGCGGAAACTTTTTTTTAAAATAGCATATGTTGTGATGGTGATGATGTTAATTCTGCTTATATAGAACTAGCAACCGTTCGCAGCTACACTCGTGTTTTTAACACCTACTTCACGGATGCAAGCATAATAATTATAAATGTATAAAATAATGTTAATAGAATAAATTTATAGATTGCGAAAACTTAAAGTATTGCCTAGGCCCGGGAACTGAGTTGAGGTATTAATCTCCCAAAGGAACAAGAGTTTGCTCTTTTCCCCTAAATAGTAAGACCGTACTCACTTCAATATTCAAGTAAGTTACTTTCAAAAGTTACAGCAAAATTTGTAAGTAAATTTTGTAATAATGCAAATATAAAGAATCGGGGTCTACCGAACCTAGACCTACAAAAAGGTTGTTGGGATAGTTAAATATTCTAAAACGTAATTCGTTAATTCTAACCTAGTTACGTATATCGTTTCTGAGATACGAATATAAATGTAAAAATTTATAAAACATTGTAATGCGAGCTCTTCTTTGTTAAAGTTTCAATTACTTCGTAGTTCAGCTTAAAATGGTTAACTTGATACGATTAGAAACTTATCTGTCAGAAAAGTTTTTTACTTTCCTGTTTTAAATTATCGAATTACCTTCTTTTGAACCTACCAACGTAACTATCACAAGGCCAACGCTGCATAATTAATATTACCTCTTGAGATCTCAGTTCGTGGCGAACAAGGAGATATAATTTATATGTA
Source organism: Electrophaes corylata (assembly GCA_947095575.1). Lineage (NCBI taxonomy): Eukaryota > Metazoa > Arthropoda > Insecta > Lepidoptera > Geometridae > Electrophaes > Electrophaes corylata. The sequence continues at coordinate 5,295,652 of OX352711.1, read as the reverse complement.
TACAAGATTACCATCTTTGTACAAGCGACGACTGCACCACCGGTAGGAATCGGTGTGGGGCTATGGTTCAGCTGGGTTATCATACTTGTATTTTGATAATTACTATTTTCAGTACCTACACGTGTGACTACTCTAAGAACATTGTAAAAATGTTGCAAGAAAACTGACAGGTAAGCAGGTAACTACGAACTTGCAAATAAATTCAAAAAAATAGTCAATATTCTTTATTTTAAAAAAGATTTAATATTAATAATAACATTCGACTAACAAATCATTTATTCATCGAACATACAACTTTCTAAAATAGACATCACAGATAAAATATAGACATAAAATATTTTTTGCCACTAAAATATTTGCTGGTAAGAGTAATTCTGAATAATTATCTACTATTAGTAAAATAAGTATTTTAGTTATTCCAATTCTTAACCCAAACAGATGTATTTTCCTAAACTCGTTCAAACTGTATCTGCAATGCATGACTCATGTTGGTGATTAGTGTTTTGTAGATGTCATAACATAATGTGCTGGTGTTTTCTAGATGTAACGAGGTCACAACATATCCACAGAGGTGTCTTTATATACACTAGGTACATAGCTGATCGCCTCCACGAACGCAGGTTGAACGCGTTGGTGTACATAACGCTTTAGGCAAATCAGAGCGCACGCAGGTGCCTATTATTCAAATCTTGTGAAAACCTATAATAATAATAATGCTGGACAATCCACACAGCATCATCTAGCCCCAAGCTAAGCAGAGCTTGAGTTATGGGTACTAGATGACTGATATACTTAATACTATACATTACATACATACATATTTTTTATTATACATAGAAAACATCCAGAACACCCGGAATAAATATTTGCAAATAGTACAAACATTTATCCCAAGGCGGGAATCGAACCCGCAACCTCTGCGTTGCAGGCGGACATTCGCCCGCCGCGCCACATCGCCACACCTATTCATGGAAACTGAATAGAAAATCCGGCTATACAACACTAGGTAGGCTGTAGGATGTTTGTTATCACACCTTACTCAATACTCAATATATTTATTGCGTCACATTGATTATATAGCACATTTGTAATTTTCTTCCATAGTGTAAAAATGGAACAGGTTTATGTGAGCATCACCTCGGTGAATGACATGGTTGACCTTCCATGAAAGGAAATCACTAAGGTTTTATAATACTCCAAAGGTACGAACCGATAAAATTTGGCCCACAATCGCTAATACGGGATGATGTAGATGGAGCCACCAGTCACTTCATTATCATCATCAAACTAAAGAAGTCCTCTACTGGATATCCACTCCCTATGAATTTCCTGGAATATTGATTTGAGCCTGCTTAAATCAAAGACTTTCCCGCGACCCGGTTGATGGCCGTAAACACATTCTTCAGAGTATTTATGTTTACCAGTTTTTTAACCGGTGCAGTTATGTAGCGCATTCCCACTTTTTGTATCATAGGGAAGATTGTGGGTTCGTACCTACCTCAATAGATTCCAATACTTTGGGATATGAAAAAACTTACATAGCTGATATTTCATAGCTGGCCGGTAAGGGAAATGACATAATGTCACCTGTATTGAATAGTATAAGTTCACGGGTATTTATCGTATACTGCCTTTTTATTTGCCTGTTAGCGTCAACTACTGTGTGTTCACATTAGGTTGGGACACGTTTACCGTCCCGACAAACGTTTTGGATGTGTATTAGAGTAAGTATTTAATGAAATAAAAATAATTCAAATTAGATGATTCAACCAGTCTGCTACGGTTGGATTTTTGTTTAGACAGCTTGATTTGCGTGTTCACACGACATTTGTCGGGACAATAATCGTGTCGATCAAATATAGTGTGCTTAAGCGAAGGCATGACATTCAACACGGGAAGGGACTAGTTGAGACCCAACTACTGCTTACGCTAAGATTACATATTTTCTGTTTTGTTAGATAATTTGACATAGGTTATAAGCTGCGGCATGGATCCCGAAGTGCGACCAAAATGTAGTTGGGATATAGGTACGCACTGATAAAAAATACAGACAAATACTAAACGTAATTTCTGAGCATTCAGATACGCGCTTAAATCCGTGCGTCCGTAGTATCGACTGTCCTTTTCAACTGTAGTCAGTGTTTTGTGTGTAAGTAATAAAAAAAATATCATTTTTTTTTTATTTACTTATGTTCCTTATGTTGCAAAGTAGGTAGGTACAATATTATAGTTGCGTGTAAATGTGTAGAATAAGTGTTCAAAGTGATCCGATCGCGAAAGTTTAAAAAATACACCTAACCTACATAATGCTTATACCTTGCATTGTCAAATTATGCAAGTAAATATCTATATAACACTTAAAAATAGTCATAAGCGTACATTTTATTAGTGAAGTTTCATTCCGTAATAAAAAACATGAATTTAAACCTGTGAAATGTGCCAATTTTATGTACTTACTATAAACCTATACTAAAAATAAGTAGGTACTATGTAAACATAGGGCTATAGAATAACGTTACAAATTAAAATAATTTTATAAAATAACAAATGGTTTAGTAAATTATTATCTCAAGCAAGTTTAAGTCGACTTTTCTTTTAAATAACAAGTGACGGAATAAGCAAATTATCCACCTGATGTCAAGCGGTTACTGCCTATGACAAATAGTTTATCTTACAGAATGCGGCTACAATATTGGCAGAAAGCCAATGCATCATCATCACCATTTTCAGCCTCTACTGGACATAGACCTCTTATACATTTCCAGGAAAAACGTTCTTGAATTTTATCCACTGACGCATCTTTACAGTGCCGTAAGTTCGCCGCGTAGGGAGCATCTTACGCTTCGTCTTCCAGTTCGTGGACGCTATTCGAGAACCTTTATCTTCCAGTAGTTGTTGGTTCTACGAACGATATGGCCAGCCCATTGCCATTGTAACATGCTGATTCTGAGAGATTTATCGGGGGGATTTACCATAGTCATCACGCTTAGCAGGCAGATTGATGAAGATAGAATTGTAGTTAAGTTCTCAGATTTTACTGCCTATTCTCTTGTACGTTCTTTTACATTAAAATGCTGTAGACAAGCTATGAATATGATTTTAATACAAAAACTTGCTAAGTAATACTTGGTGCGTTACAGGTACGTAACTTACAGTCCCTGAGATACAATTAGCGACCATGTCTCGGTTCCATAGACACCGCTGGCAATAAGGACTGAATAGAGCATAGATTAAAAAAAAAAGATGGTGTGCTGATATGTTTTTCATTTAAAAAAACTAAGACAATCAAAACAATATAACATATTTATATCGAAAACGTTTCCTTAAAAACTACCATTTCGAACTTTATTCACAAAGCTTATCTTATTCTAGGTTATATACAGTCAATTATTCAGCAAACATCATAGTACTGCTAGTTACATTTTGGTATATTACATAAACTAGTACAGTCAACAACAAAAGTTAATGATGATCAGTAAACATTTTATGACTGAAAATTGAAAACAGGCGTTTTATGTTCAGAAGAAATAAATAATAATAATAGTGCAGGACAATCCACACAGCATCATCTAGCCCCAAGCTAAGCAGAGCTTGTGTTATGGGTACTAGATGACTGATATAGGTACTTAATACAATACATTACATACATATATATTTTTTATTATACATAGAAAACACCCAGAACACCCGGAATAAATATTTGCAGATCGTACAAACATTTATCCCAAGGCGGGAATCGAACCCGCAACCTCTGCGTCGCAGGCGGACATTCGCCCGCCGCGCCACATCGGTCGTCATGAAAGAACTGTACTTTCAAAGCACAATAATCAATTTATTGGTTCCTAACAGGAGGTATAAAAAAGGAATATCTGAAATTCAACCCCTAAAAGGATGCAGCAGGGGTTGAAATTTGTATAAAAAACGTCACGCAGACGATTTAGCAGGAGTTTCCACTAGTTTTTAATTTAAAAATCAGAATATGGTGTTTTTCTGATTAATATTTGTTATTGATAATATGTACATTGTATAACGTTATATACTCAAGGACCGGCTTAAATACGTTGAATGAGAAAACGTAAAGAATTTTTAAGAACCATTAAGTACACAATATGTAGTGTATACACAATATGATGTATAATTATTTTAAATCGAGTTTGAAAAAAAATATAAATTTTGAGAAGTTTAATACTGGCATTTTTAGTCAAATTTCTTGAGCAAATTATGACTTACAACGTTAATGGCACATTTTTAATTTCTTAATAAAACAAAATTTGCTTGCGATCGTAATCCTTAATGCACGGTAGACATTCTACTGAATCTTTTGGTAGGTAGGTATCTTTGGTTTTGAATATAAGAACACGTAACTAATGCCGAGCAAAGCTGCCACTTGATGTGGAGCTATCTCTTCCTATAATGCATTGCATTACCTTACAGAGTAAGATCCTGGAAGATCTAAAAGGTAGTCAGAGGCACGTCCAAGATTTATATGTGGCACATGTTCACTTTGCACACGTTAGTATTTTAATCTAAATCGTGTCTATTAATAATAATACACAATTTATAATAAATACACTCATAATTAATATTGTACTTGTTAGTTTAATTAGTAAAACTAAATCAAAAATAACTTAGTAAATAAGTGGTCCTTTTAGTTAATTGTAGATGATATTATTAATTATTTATTGGGGCATCAACAAGGTTATATTAAAATACCTACTTTATATATTATTAATTGTGAGATTTAATATCTGGAGGAGGATGTCTTATCTCACCTAGTATTCTCTGGAATAAAGCTATGTATATTTTAAATGTATCGCTATCTATATACATTTAATGTACTTGTATGTATATGATGCATTATAACTATTTATACAATAAATGCAAATTCTTACAAATATCAACACAATTCCTAGAAATAATTTGACATCACGAATATACTTTGTGTACAAAAATAATGAAATACAAGTTGACAGTATTCAATTGCATTAAATTTGGTAGTGGCATTTTTACAGTCAAAACTATTTGTTTAAAACATATAAAATACACCTACATATTGTCAGAAATACTTTACTTTATTCGTAGCTGGAGCTACGTAGATGGTTTTGCACATTACTCGAAATCTATAAGAGTAAAGAGTAAAAGTAAGCAGTAAAGATTTTTATTCATATTGATGACTGAGCTAGTTTTTAGCCAAGTCAGTCAATTCTGTCAAGTTACGCTGTCTTTGGTTTTGAAAAAAACTATGGGTTCCGTCATCTTTGAAAGCAACATAGCTTTTTGACGTTAATTGTTTTTCTAGAGTTATTTTTAGTTCTGTTTCGTAATTTCGGTGTACTTTTAGCCAACATTACTTGTCTTAGCACAAAGCGTGGACAGTTCAAATAAAAGTGTAGGTATATGTGGCATCCAGATGTGAACAAAAATGTTTCCCTTAGGTTTTGAAGAGACACGCCATCTTTTTTATCAAAACCAATGACACTTTTTACTACGTTACTTTTTTTTTACTGACTTGACTTTCTAAAAACTATTTTATTATCCATTTGACATTGGCAAGATTGTCTGTTGAATGACGGACAGGTGCCATAGAGAAGAAAGAAGAACAAAAGATGTCGGGATTCGTTTTCTGTCATCTTTGGAAGCAACATTGTATTTTCATTTTAATTGTTTTTCTAGTGTTATTTTAAGTTCTGATGGGTAATTTTGGTGGTATTTTAACCATCATTACTTGAGGTATTAGCACAAGTGTGAACAATTGAAATAAAAGTGTGTTATGAGGCATCCTGATTTGAACGAAAATGTTTCCCTTTGGTTTTGAAGAAAAACGCCATCTTTTTCTTCAAAATCGATGACGGCTGACTTTACTTTTTTTACCGACTCGACGACTAAAAATAATTTATTCAAAAAAAAAAACAAATGATGTCATTTATCTTCAAAGCAAAGGGAACATTTTGGTTCAAATCAGGATGCCACATAATACACTTTCATCTCAACTGCTTGTGCTAAAAGTACTGACAGACGTGCTCATTACTAGCACGAAAGCATGCTTTTATTGAGCAAGTGCTCATTAGTAGCACGTGTGTAATGTAATGAGCATGCTTATTTAGAGCGTGCTCAAAAATCAAACTAAGTTTGATTTTCGAGCATGCTACCTGAGGCGGGGGGGCGTGATCCGAGCACGTCTGAACATGTTTGCTTACGCTTTGAGCATGCCTATTTAGGAGTATGCTTTAAAACAAGCATGCTCATTTCTGGCAAATGTGAACAGTTTGCAGAGCATGCTAATTTTAAGCAAGCTTATTAGCATGCTTTTTTTGAGCACGTCTGTCAGTACCTGACCTCAAGTAATCTATACCAATTATAAAGAATCTTTGTCCAGACTGATTGACCGACTATCTGACCTATAGACAGGGCACAGCTAAAACCACTGGTCGCAGAGACTTAAAATTTTCACTAGTGTTTGCAATAACGAAATTATATCAAAAATAAAAAGAACACAAAAAAACAATGTAGCTTCCAAAGAAAGCAGAAAACGAGTCATTATGATAAGTGTATTGAGGTCTCTTTTTATTGACTATGTTGCATGAAATTGAGAATGCTATACTAAGAGAGATGCCATCAAAACACCGAAAACGAACACTCTAAATAGTTCGGTGGTTTTCTTTTGCATCAACACAACTGGATTTTCTTTGAATCGTCAGTCAAAAGTATTGAATTTGTACATTATGGTTAAGTTCACACTAATTTAATACGAGCAGGACATGTCCTAATTGTTTTCATTCCCGATCACTTTTGCTTACAAGTAGTTCATGCCACGTAGAATGAACAATGGAGGCATTTGTCTGAGCATGGCTAAACTGGGAACTGAGGTCGCCTGACGAACAAAAAGCCGAAAGCGGACGACAAAGAGATACGGAGTGTTTCCGCTCCGTCACGCTTCACCTCATACCACCAATTAGACTCATAATCATTGTTTTATGGCATGGCGCCAGTTATCATCACTTTGATGTTGACTGAACTCCAAATTTAACACAATCGTTTTGTTTAGTTCATGATCGTCACTGGGTTTGGACATTCTTCACTTGTTTTGGCCACATCTTAGCATAACGTTGTTTCTCCAATTTGCCAACTTTGGTCAATTTTAGCCATCTCTATGTATTTAGGAAATTCAAGTAGTCTTACTCTTTACTGTGAATAAATGTCGGAAGTAAGACCATGCGGTGTAAACCAAGTCGTAAAGTTTTTTTTAAGGTTTTTAGGCATGGACTAGGCTGATTTTCCATGGTTAGCTTACGCTATGCATGTTGCGTCTAAAACTTTCTTCTCTTCGTTAACTCGCTTTAAAAGTTCGTCTTTCCATCTATGAGCGGTTCTGTCTACTGTCGATGGCACTGTTAGACAGTTCATACCACCGTATTCACATGCAATCTGGAAAAAATATTTAAAGAATGTTAAACGCGTAGGTACTGAGTAAATTTATAAATAAAGTTCTGGAAGGAGTACATTTTTCATATGCCATCCTACTTCATATATTTGACAGCCTCACGAGTTTAATCCCGAGGCATGGTAAATATTCCCTCAGATTTCTTTAGGATCTAACCAAGTCAAGATTCTTTAAGGATATCAAGTCAGAGGTAGGTACGTTCAAATATCACATTTGGCACATCCCCACATTTTGCAGTAGTTATTATTCCGTACGTGACAGGTTAGCAGCTCATCGCATCATATATTAGCATTACTTTATTTACCCATTTTAAGCCCCCAAACTCAACTTCCGTTTGACGATTAAAGTAGTAAATTTAATACCAGTAAATTAACAATAGCCCAGCTTATCAACCTACTTTTTTTTTATTTGACTTGCTGATGGAACAAGCAGATGGCTCACCTGATGTTAAGTAGTTACCATTACCTACAACAAAGGTCACGCTCATTATAAGCGTGCCTTACGATGCATTACTCTGCGTCCATCAACCTGAGACATACTGGTTTTAAGCCTCGTGTGCCTGTAATTACACCGGCATCCACACCCTTCAAACCAGAACACAGCAAGCTGCTTGGCGGCAGAAATAGGCATGGTGGTAGTACTTCCCCGGACGAACCCTTCACTAACAGCTCTACTACTACTATTTAGATCAAATACACGGTTTCACAGTACTGATGGAAAAACATACAACGCTAAATCGTTCAGGTTGCTTGAGAAATCATCGCTCACTCAATAAATAAAGTTGATCTATATATTACCCTATAGTGATGCAGTAGGGCTCGCTCCGTGGGCACCCCCACAGAACTAGCACCCGGTACCAGTTCCCATATAAAATGGTTGCCGAGCTCGACCGCGTCTCGCGGCCGCAGCGCGTATTTACTGCGATTCTTTAGCGCGTGCGGTGTCACCCAGCGACGCGTTTTCCGCGCGGTTGTCAGTGGCACGGTTATTTCTACGTCATCCTATGGATACCAGAAAGAATTATTTAATTAACTTGGTGAATCTATAAGAAGTTACAGTCTATTGCTAATGCATAATCCAACAGGGTTTCAACTAATAGACTGTATTTAAAACGGAATACATTAAGGTAGGAAATTAAGTACTGTTTTTTAATTGATACACGTTGTACGGACAAATTAGACTGCTCTGGAAAAAATGCGTAGTCAAAAACTTCAGCTAATATCAGTCAACTTGTGTATAACAATAATTGCAATCAGGCTCTTCACACGGGTGTGTATACTCTTTGTTTGGTTCGATCGGGTTTTTTTCATTTTTGTAGTATCGATCTCCTTTATAAATTTTAATTAAATGTATCAAATAATAAACATAAAGTAAATATAAAGTCAAATCTACGCTTAACTTTTCAAGATAAAATTAAAAATCTAAAACATGCATTCCACAGTTTATTTTCGATACTTACTCTATAAACGTTCTCTCTGCAACCAGCGCAGCGGTTTAGGCAGTACGTTGTGACAGTCAGTCAGTCAGAACAAAAACTTTTATAACTGCTATTCTTTTATTATTATATATCTAAAACCTTACCTCCCACCGTAAATAAAAGAACGCGTTTCTGAATAGGAATGCGGAAGGCGCTTTCGAAGGCGGGTTATGAGCCGCGCGCAAAGCTGTCAACATGGCTGGAATCGCTCGTTCCTTCTTCGGCAGGACCACCTCATCCACATCTATCACCAGCAACCAGCCGGCATTCCTCATTGATCTGTATAGGCAGTCGTTAAAGGCTGCGAATTGCCCTTCAGTCCTGAAATGAAATGTATAGATAAATTCACACAACCATTTTGGTACTTTGAAAATGCCTAAGAAACGAGAGAACCCGCTGAAGCAGGACATAGGTAATATGCGTAGTTGATCTCACTCAATATCATTAATACTTTAGTCATTAAAATATATTCAATTGAACCTGCCATGGTGAGGTAAACTTTATTTCAATAAATTATTACTTTTGTATGTGTTTATTGTTTGCTAATACTTTTAACAACAATTTACTAAAGACATTAACTTTGAAAGAACCTGTTTTGTGGATTTACTTAGATATCTACTTATTGATGTTTTTATAAATATCGATGCCTTTAAAAAACTATGCAATACACGATGATACAGGCATCTAAGCAGCCTAGCTATGAAAATTTTGAAGAAAATGCTAAAGCTTTTTTTGCTTTGTTTTTTTTTTGGCGACCGATGTGGCGCGGCGGGCGAATGTCCGCTTGCAACGCAAGAGGTTGCGGGTTCGATTCCCGCCTTGGGATAAATGTTTGTACGATCTGCAAATATTTATTCCGGGTGTTCTGGGTGTTTTCTATATATACTAAAAATAACTATATAAGTAATGTATTGTATTAAGTATATCAGTCATCTAGTAGTACCCATAACACAAGCTCTGCTTAGCTTGAGGCTAGATGATGCTGTGTGGACCGTCCAGCATTATTTATTTATTTTCACCACTTCAACGCACAAGTATTGAGAAATAAGCCCTAAAACACTGTTTTTAAAATCTTACCTAATCTCCACTTTCGACACAATAGGCAGTTTCCAAGGCAGCAATGTGATAAGACCTTGCTTCTTGTAGTAGTCCAAAAGACACCCCGCTGATGCACTTAGCGATTGATTGTACATGTAAAAATGGCTCACACCCAGAAGTCGGTTCAATTCAAACCATTCTACCAACCAATCGCTACGCGAGTATGAGAAATGGAATGGCTTGACGCAAACGTGCAGAGTTTCCTGAAATTTCAAAAAGAAAAAATAAGTAAGTAAATAAAAAAATAAACAACTATAAAAATAAAGAATGATAATACTTGTTTTTGTAAATACATAACAATATATTACAAAAATAACACCCAGATATAGAAAAAGCTTTTACATTTATCACACAAATGTTTGTCGAACTCGCAACCTAGAATGAAGTAGTAGACAGATCCGTAAGCCGTACCAACTGAGCCGTGTATCGATAATGCAATTATGTGCTCAATACGGGCTCCAACTGCTTTTATATGGTTCATGTGTGTAATATAATAATGTTGTCAACACAAGACGGCTTCCTTAAAAGGGTCGTGTAGCTAAATGACAATTGAATAAAATCAGATTCTATATTACCTTGAATGTTACAAGCGTTACAGGATTTAGTACTAAATCTTTCGACGCTTGTAACTTTCAAGGTAATCTGATTTTACTGTAGCATATAGGGTAACGTACCTAGATAACGGCAAGATAATTCAGTATCAAACTTAACTTCGGACGTACGTTAATAAATAGTAGACATTAAACACTTACAGCGTTTGTATGGACATCGTACCGACTAGTGTAGCCTTAAGTATGTTTATCTGTTCGTCTTTATACGGTTTTTTAGCATAGAGCGCTGGTTTGATGGTAGCCATCATGCCATCCGATTTTAAGATCGCGCGCGCGAATCCGGCTAACTACCGGTAACCATGAAGTTTTTCTGTTGTTGATCAAATTATAATTTTATCTATACAATAGCACTATATTATAGTGCTACCAAACAGTGAAGAAAATTATCATGAAGAAACCCGCCGCTTAGTTAGCTCCACATGTATTGACTGATTTTTCCAAGTTTTTTATGTGGCCATCTAGGCTGGTAGTAAGTGGGTAATACATGCTGGGCAAGCCTAAATTCTGCTCCAGACACTAAAGTCCCGTAAATTTGGGCATGAGTGAAAAGTTGCTCTAACGCTGTATAAATCAACTACGATAGATGCAAGGACCAGTTTACCTTAACTTTAAAAATATTGCTTAGAGTTCAATTCGTTTTTTATAAAATGTTTTAATAATTTTGGAACGGTTCTAAAGTATTTTTGATAGAAATCGGTAAAGCAAAACAATAAAATATCCCGTCATAGGCTGCAATTCGATTCTCAGGAGAAACATTTGTGGCGTCTGGGTGTCGTAACTTATATTGTATCCAAAGAATATTTAAAAAGAGGGTGTAGAATTCCATCGGGTATCGGTTGCCCATAATAGTACAAGTTTGCTACGTTTGTATTACGTTGGTGTATGTATACCAACAAAGGACCGTTTCTTGTTACGAAAAGAAAAGTGGCATCGTTTCCAAACAAAGAGCCACCAGGTTGCAAAAAAATCTACACTGGTATTACAGAATCGGTATCGTTTGCACACAAAGGGTAAATGCAAATAGACGGGACAATAAAAGCGGTGGTGTGTAAACGACTTTAACGAGGCCCTAAAGTAGAACGGCCGGAATATGCATTACGAGCGGTTGCGAACTATACTGTAGCAATAAAATATTAATTTATTGGTAGGTAGATATTTATCTACGTTTATTCAGCAACCTTAAAAAAGTTAGACAATTTTACGTACCAGAAACCGGAATTTGACAATTGTCACATTATTTAATTGAACTTCTTTATGGTAATCCTCGACTTCGTTGGCGTAAAACTATTTTCATACAATATTTTGGATAGAAACGGGATATTTACCATGATTTTTGAGTTTGATTGTTTCCCGATATTTCGGCACAGTTGCAATACCAAAAAATACCAAGATAGGTGAGAATGATACCAGTGGTAGTAGTGTCGTTTGCAAAAAACGAGTGCGGAAGAGGGTAGATCGTTATGTCTGCCAATAACATTAGACCCACTTGCCACAGACTTCAGTTCGACCCGTGATCATGGCGGGTTATTCCCGTTGAGTTACACCCTTTCAGTCACACTGTGACACAATGGGACGAAAAAGTTTCGTTGAGTTACACCTGTTACACATTGCGACTTTTATTTTCCCATTGAGTTACACTGTTACCCAACGGGGAAAAAAAAGTGGCGTTGTATCACAGGGGTGACTGAATGGGAATAAATAAATAAAATATGTCGCGTTAAGTCACACTAATTAATTAAAGTTATATTCTTAAATTCTTTATTGTACACAAAATGTTTACAAAATGGTGAACACAAAAAACATGTACAAAGGCGAGCTTAGTCCTAAAAAGAGTTTTCTTAAAAAAAATTTATAAAAAAATTATATGAACTTTATTAATCAAATTTTAAATGAATTTGTTAATTCTTGAAACATTTTATTATTTGAAGAGAATTATCATTTTATTCTATGAGTATGTGTTTCTAATAATTATTATTGAAAATTTTAAGAGTTAATTATTTGGACATTTTTACACATATTTTATTTATTTTCATCGTGGCAACCTTAAATATCTGTTTTTCTCTGCAATGGCAACCTTTGAATCTACTCAATATCTAATAGTACTCATTATCTTAGTATATTTATTTTCATCAATAAAACTGTTTTATTTTTATACTTTTGTAATCAGGTGTGGCTTATTGGGAAAAAAAAGTTTCGTTGAGTTACAGTGTTACTCAACGGGCACGTTTTCTTCCCATTGTGACACACCCTCGGTATCAGTGTAACTGAATGGGAATAAAAAATTCCCGTTGAGTAACACTGTAACTCAACGAAACTTTTTCGTCCCATTGTGTCACAGTGTGACTGAAAGGGTGTAACTCAACGGGAATAACCCATCATGGCGCATGCAACTGTGCCGAAAAATCGGGAAACAATCAAACTCAAAAATCATGGTAAATATCCCGTTTCTATCCAAAATATTGATCAAAACCATGATAGTTTAAAAAGTTATTTTCATACAAACGTCAACTCCTTTAGCATTTTGGGAATTACTATCTTATTACGGCCCTACTAACACACCAATACAAAATAGACACCTTCAATATTTCAGATATACGACCAGCAGTTTAAGCTGTTGCGTAGAATATTTGTCGGTCATTCAGTCAAAAGGTAGAGATTCTTATAGGTTATCGATAGATAAGACATACTATAATTACAAATTTATAACTCTTGGCTCGACTGGCTCCTAAGATTTTATGCAAGTATTTCTGAAAATGACAGATATTCCTTACTTCAATTCCTTTTTTAGGTTCAGTGTCCAGCACTTTAAGCAGGTTGGTAGGTGGTTTCGCTATGGAAGCGGCGGCTAGGACCGATATTGATGCGCCCACTGTATCCTGGGGTTTAACTCCAGAGTCGCGGAGAAGGCATAGTACGTACGTTGCACTGTATTTGAAGTTCCAATTTTCGCGGATTGCCTAGAAAACAATGTAAATAACAAATAAATATTGTTGGACATGGACAAACGTGCATAATTTAGCCCAAAACTTAGCAAAGCTCGCACTATGCAGGAATCAGACAACTAATAGAAATCTTAGAACTTTTTCTCGACACATAAATTGAATGTTTTTGACACAAGAGTTAGTATCTTCATAGTACTACAATTGGTTTATTCGTCTAAGCCTTAGACCCTTATCTTAGACTCTAAGGTACTATACTATCGTCTGCATCAAAAATAACACCAGGTGAGATCGTGATTATAGAATCTTTGCGTCCTAATGAAAAAAAAGAAATTGAAGAATAAGAGAAGAGACACAAAATTTGTTTATTTGGCCTAGCAACATAACAAAAATTGTACTTAACAGCAACTTATACAGGAAAAAGCAAAAAGTAACGATAATGCATAATTGCATATGGGTGTTTGTGGACAAATTAGTATCTGTCTTAGTTCTGCATCAAACCTTTATAGAGGTATGACACAATGCTTGTTTTTAGGCGGGGCCGATATAGGTGAGGGTGCGAACATATCTATAGGTAAAACTAATTACATTATGTTTTGGCAACAATTTTACTCAGTACCTACTTATAAAATTATTAGATTGGTAATTGTACAACTATTGAGTTTCTATAGGTAAAACTAATTACATTATGTTTTGGCAACAATTTTACTCAGTACCTACTTATAAAATTATTAGATTGGTAATTGTACAACTATTGAGTTAAGTATTAGAAAAGTTTTTGTTTTCACAATTATGTCTCAAAATGTTATACCATCATCAAACAAGTTAATTAAGCTTGTGATAAAATATTGAAATCGACAGTTTTACCACGCCATAAGTAAATTCAACAGGTGGCTCAAGGGCTTACTCCTAAAAGGAAACGTCGAACGAGCCTAATACCTACCTGTAAGGCTTATTTGATCATTCAACTGAACACAGGTATTTCACTAAAGAGCGGATCTAATCCCTGGGGACCTGTGCTCAGCGGTTTCTTCGAACCGGAATTATTCTGACTGAGTTCACGACGTGACCTGACCACTCAGGAATAACCTACATACCGGAAATACCTGTACGGGGTTAATTTAAAAGACTACTTAAGAAAATGTAAGGACAGACTACAAAGACTTACAGACACTGCTTCTAGAATAATATAGTATTTAATTAAACTTTTCTGGTTAGTAAAACTTAAAAGCAACTCCGCTTTCTGATCCTAAGGTCGTGGATTCGATTCCGGTTGTGCAATGGACTTAACATATATGTTGTACCTATACTTATTTATAACAATGGCAACAAAAAAATATGATACTGCAAAAAATGCGATGCCGTCTTCCTCAATTTTCAGCATCTGGCTTTAGGTTATCAAAATATATAACGGAGGAAAAACAGACATGAACATAAAAGAGTCCTATGAAATGGAACATGACGTAAGTATCTAATTTCTAGAGGATTAAAAGTGTTTTTTATGCCTCTATTACCTGGAGATTACCTACATTCGTGAGCAAATTTCATTTGTATTTTTTTACGTTTGCCTTGTGACGTAATACCGTCCGACCCCAATTAGCTTAAGCGAGTAGAGAATGGGTCAACCCTATTCCCTACGGCCCTAAAACAAGGCATAGAAATAGAACCACTTTATCTTTATATAATAATAATATGCTGGACAATTCAGACAGCATCATCTAGCACCAAGCTATGCAGAGCTTGTGTTATGGGTACTAGATGACTGATATACTTAATACAATACAATACTTACATAGATATTTTTATTATACTTACATAGAAAATACACCGAATACCCGGAATAAATATTTGCAGATCGTACAAATATTTATTCCAAGGCGGGAATCGAACCCGCAACCTCCTGCTTCGCAGGCGGTCATTCGCCTGCCGCGCCACATCAGTTGGAATTTGAACCGATTATGTAAACTCTAGATAGTGTAAGCATAATTGATATGATGCCGAGTATTTTAGATAAAATATGATCGCTTCCGTCTGCCTTCCACTATCACAATTTGCTGTCGTTGACATTATAGCATCGTAGTCGGTAAAACGTTTTTAATTACCTACTTTAAAATTTCATGTTCAAATTGCAGCTTTAGGGGAGTTTTGGCTCGCTTGAAAAGACTTATCCACACATTCAAAATACCTGTGTGTTAACGCAAATATTTCCTCGCGTCAACAGCCTTAATAAGTTCACTACCTTCAACCGCCTTCAGCGTTATGCTGAACGATTAGTTGGATACCAGCACAAAAATGTCGTGCTTCCGTTTTTGTGCAACGAAATGTTGGAATAATTTGCCTCTTCCTCTGAGTATAAGAATTCTGACATTTTAAGTTATTTAAAAAAAACAGACTACAGCTTATAATTATTTTTATATTGGTGCAGGTATGTCAGTTTGATTTTAGTTTAAATTTTTCATTTTAATATATTTCCTGCATACCCTATGATTACACAAATTTGTACTGTTTCTTTTTTCGTTGTTTTTTTTCTTACTGTGTTACTTAGTTTTATACGGTTGTCTGGAAGATATCGCGCCCAGCGATAAGACCGCCCATTGTTGGACAATGATTTTTAGTTTCTTTTCTTTTGTATTAGTAAATAAGTATTTTTAGTTTTTAGTTTTAGCTTAATTGCTAGCTTTTGTCCACAATAAAGTTATTATTATTATTATTATTAAATAGTTAGCATTCATCCTGTGATGTCTGCGTTAGCGGTAGCAGTGAGTGCGATTACCGTGCGCGCACATGTGGCACCACAGATAACCAGCGCTCGGGCAGGACGTATCTACAACTGCACTAACACAATGCTGAATGGTGACCATTTTTGGCCGTCTTAAGTTTTATAAAATGTTTAACAGCTAATAAAATGTTACCTTTACAACTTAGAATCAATACCTATAGTTTATTTTAGAAAATAAATAATAACAAAATCAGTTAGTGAATACCAGCCCCATACAGTATCCTACCAAGTCTACCTTTACGGACAAATAAATATTTTAGTAAGTGAGCAGTCAGATGGGCTCCTACTTACCCTCACAGATACTCCTGTTTAGTAAAAACACCTAAAATTCTACGAATAGACGTTTGATACAAAACCTACTAAATTTTAAAGTTATTTAATTTATAGAATATTTTTTTTTTATATTTTAAAAGATTGACTTCATACTCCTTGTGGTTTTTATTTTTTATTTAAAAACAGCCAGGCACCCTGGCTTACGGCCCACCTGATGGTAAGTGGTCACCGTCGTCCATAGACAATGCTAGAGGCGTTTTTGCTTTTTTTTACGGGGCTCATATCTTTAAAGTCATTTTTAGTTTACTACGAGATAACAAGCACAAACAATTCGAGGTATTGTCCGACTATAAGTAATCACTCCATAAGTCCATACATAATGAAAAAAATGATATCTAGTTTCTGTTTAACAGATATCATTTTTGTATTTTGTATTTTATTTAAAAATGTATTTAGTGCTACTAAGACGCTTTACGAAATATAGACAAACATCCCTTATGACTTATACACTAGTAATACACTACATTACTTTTTACATTACTCTACATTATAGTACATAGCCACTTACTTTCACCAATTATTTTGTGTAATTGGTGTACCTACACATCGTATATGTCCATTTCAGCTCTCTGTTTTAACATATCTAGTTATGTAGCTTATAAAAATGTACGAAATACTTTTAAGTTCTGAATAAATATCATCTTGTTATTACTACTAATATAAGGGTAGCAAGGATTACCTTGACTCTGGCTTTGAGTATGAGGGTGCGGTTGTCAGGCAACCAAAGACGGCATACGACTGGGTCCGGCCCTCGGGTCTTCGTTGCTGCTATAACTCTAACTGCGGATACGGTGCGACGCTCGACGTATGCAGAGTATACGAAAAAACGAAACCTGGAAAAGAATAAATAAATAAGATACTTCAATCCTAGCTGCAAACGAAAACAATCCTTAAAAGCCTCTTGGCAAATCTTCTGTCATACCAATCTATTTCTTAAACAATTTACGCAACATTTTTCGTTTGTTCAGTAATTGTGGCCGTAAATTTCTTATTCAAACTCGCGAAAAGTATTTCATCAAACGCAATAAAGTCAGAAAAACTTTGAAGGTTTCGTTAGGAGGCAATATACAACAAAAATATAAAGAGTAAGTCGTAACCCTCTATATTGTTTTATTTAGATAAAAATAACAGGCTATTGCATTTATTGTGGATGATTTGAACAGTGTCAGAGGCGACTTTTTTCAATTGTGCCTGTATTTAAGGGACGCTGTAGTGTCTGGGGCGAGATTTTAGATGGAGTAAGCTTGACGACATCATGGGAATTGCGGGTGCAACGTGGACTAGATTAGCCCAAAATAGAAAAATATGGAAAGGGTTGGAGGGAGGCCTTTGCTCAAAAATGGGCGTCTCAAGAAAAAAATAATAATACAATTTAGGAAATATATTTAAATAATGAATACTAATAATAACATACGATAATTTACTTTATAAAATTATCATGATATTGTCATGTCAACAAAAAAAAATGGTAAAAGACTTTTCTGTCAATAGTGTTTATTCAAGTCAATTTAATATTAGATAAAGATATGTTTAAAAAGACAACTATGAAGATATAAATCTAAATGATGAAACATACATAATACCCTTGTGGAAGTTTTCGTAAATTTTTTGTACTTACAGGTTTTTTTACATGTTTTAGTTGTAGTTTTCTTTGTAAATAAAGATAAAAGCTCTTACTTATATTGGCTAGCAATTTATAACGGCTCTATAAAATATCCTTGTCACTGCCACTTTAACATCACCAAAACGAGATGGCAACAGAGTTATAGTGCATTCTGGCGAATTCTTTGACAAAAAGCTCTACTACTGTAAGTATTATGTACCTACTTTGTAGTTGTATATTATATGAGGTAAAAAAGTAGCATACAAATTACTTAGGCGACTTCCTACGTCAAAGAAACAAAGATGTATACAATAACGAGAACATCCGGTGAGAAAATTGCCGTCGCTACTTTTGCAATGGTAGTAGAGACAATTAGATTGACCTATTTTTTCTCACCTGTAGAGTGTACTTGAACCTTGTATTCTAGTTATAAATCAATAAGAAATATATCAATAAGAAATAGATTATATTTCTTTATATGTCAATAAATAAATAAAATTTTGTCATTATTTTTACACAACATCATCTAGTCTTAAACTAAGCATAGCTTGTACTCTGGGAACCGGGTGACTGGTAGCATACATACATAATTAGAATATATTATAACACCGAGACAGAAAATAAGCATCCATGTTCATTACACAAATGCGTTTCCTCGGTAGATATCGAACCCACAATCTAAATCACAGAAGGCAGAGCTACTACTATACTCACTGATCTATGAGAGGTGAGTAAATAACGCTTTAATTTGAAGGGTTTTATCTCAGTCCGTGTGAAGTTACTAAACAGATGTCATAATCCCCCACACGCAGTGTTGCAAAGGTTTTTATTATCTTATTAGAATAGTAAATATTTAAACAAACAAATATTTAAAACAGTAAAGCAAGTTTCATCATATTTACAATATTTTTATTTTATTTGAATAGGTGAAGTCTCGAGTAATGCTGAAAGAACTCACGTAACTGATTTTGATAAAAATATAAACTGCATTTAAAAATATCACGAAAATATTGTATGCTACAATATTTTGTACTTGGTTATTCAACCCTGCTCTTTTTAAAAAAAAACCCTTGTTTCCTAGCAAAAAATTTAAGTGTAGGTCACAAAAAGTATGTTAGGTGTAATTATCTATAATATAAAAATGAATCGCAAAATGTTCGTGAACGCATAACTCAACAACGCCTGAACCAATTTGACCAATTCTTTTTTTAAAATGTTTGTTGAAGTTCAAAGATGGTTTTTACGGCGAGAAAAATTCGAATAATTGCCGGAAAACCCCTAAAAACAGCCCTTTTCTTTTTCCCATACAAACGTTTTCTAACTAAAACGAGCTTTATTGCTATAACATAAAGTTCATATTGAATTACAAGCACCCACTGTTGTTTAAACAATGTAGGTATGTTCCTAACGTCAAAGAGTCAATTTGCACTTTATTGCCTCTGCACAAAGTTCAAATTCAATCATATCTATCAAAACAGTGTGCGTTGGAGCACAGATAAACAAAAAAAAAGAAAACGAAATCGAATAGTTCAATTTGGTCGGCTTCGCGATATTATTTCATTTGTTTTACTTTAAAATGCATTAGTTTTCAAGTCATTACAATAGTCAAACAAAATCAGCGTTACCAAAAGTGTTTTATTATTTTAAGTTTTTATTATTTCATATCCTTATTTTCTTGAAGGATTTAACTCCAAGTCATATCAAATTTAAAAAAAGTTGAAACAACAACAAACTGTCAATGTCAGTGTTTTTTTTTCTTGGATTTTCGGTTACCTACTCTAATGTTTGCAGTTTGCTTTTGTCAATTGATACACGAAACAAATTCGTACCTATATAGTATTTTGTGCAGTGTTTATTGTGACAAAATAATCTATACAAATAAATAAAATTGAAGTGTCTGTTTGTAATATTAAAATAACCGCTTTTTACTACATGCATATGAATGTATATGCGATACATATACCAAAATAGCATTTTTTTAAATGTTTGTCTGTCTGTCTGTCTGTTTGTTCCGGGTAATCTCTGGAACGGCTGGACCGATTTCGACGTGACTTTCACTGGCAGATAGCTGATGTAACAAGGAGTAACTTAGGCTACTTTTTATCCCGAAAAAATAACGTGAACGGGAAAAAACTGACACGCGGGCGAAACTGCGAACGGCCGCTATTTTATGCCGTATTAACGCCATCTGTTGGCGGATGGATGGAAGTGGCTAGCTTTATTCTTTAACAAGTTGTTACGAGAAGAGGCGATCCCGGACGAATGGTGCAACAGCTCGCTGGTGCCCATCTTCAAAAACAAGGGTGATGTACAGGATTGTAACAACTATAGAGGAATAAAGCTCATGTCACACAGTATGAAAATTTGGGAAAACGTTGTAGCGCGACGGATGAGAGAAGAAAGTGAGGTATCACAGAACCAGTTTGGATTCATGCCTGGGCGCGGGACTATGGATGCCATCTTTGCGCTTCGTCAACTTTGTGAGAAACACAGACGAGTACACAAAAATTTGCATATGGTGTTCATAGATCTTGAGAAGGCGTATGATAGAGTACCCCGAGAGGTTCTGTGGTGGAGTATGAAAGTTAAGGGAGTGCCTGAGAAGTACATACAGCTCATTCGAGCTATGTACGATCGAGCGAGTACTCACGTCCGGTCTGAGGCCGGAGTTACCGCCAAGTTTAATGTGGGTGTAGGCTTGCATCAGGGGTCGGCTGTGAGCCCTTATTTGTTTTTCCTGGTGATGGATGCTCTGACATCAGACATACAGGAAGAAGCACCCTGGTGCATGCTGTTTGCCGATGACATTATTCTGGTTGGAGAAGATGCGCTTGAGGTCCAGAGCAGACTAGGAAAATGGTGGGATAAATTGGAGAGTGTCGGACTGAAGATCAGTAGAACCAAAACAGAGCATCTGTTTTGTGACTTCGGTGGTCCATCCAATTTTATCCCAATAGCCTTAGATGGTGTATTAGGGATACACCAGTTTGTTCCGATTTCAGTACCTCGGCTCATTGATACAGAGCGACGGCGATATTGGCCGAGACGTGAAGAATAGAATAAATGCGGGATGGATGAAATGGCGACAGGTCTCAGGAACCACGTGTGATCCGAAAATGCCCCTTAAACTTAGGGGGAAAGTTTACAAAATGATCATTAGACCTGTCGTATTGTATGGATCTGAGTGTTGGACAACTAAAGGGACTAATGAAAGAAGGGTACTTGCGGCAGAGATGCGAATGTTGAGATGGATATGTGGAGTTACTAGAATGGACAAGATACGAAATGAGTATATCAGGGGTAGTTTGAAAGTAGCGCCAGTGACGGAAAAATTGAGGAGCAATAGGGTAGCGTGGTATGGGCATGTCATGAGGAGGGATGAAAGTCATTTAACCTTGAGAGCGATGAACATCAATGTTGATGGATATGTGGGTAGAGGTAGACCAAAGAAAAGATGGATGAATTGTGTGAAAGATGACATGGATAAGAAAGGAGTGAGTACAGATATGACGGCTGATAGAGGGGAGTGGAAGAAAAGAACATGTTGTGCCGACCCCACATAAAGTGGGATAAGGGCAGGAAGATGATGATAACGCCATCTGTTGGCGACATCGAGTACTACTTCAGTTAAGATTTGTAAGTAAAAATGTTTACCGCCCAACGAAGTGGGCACGGGTTAGCTAGTAATGGAAATAAAAAAAAACAATGTTCTTTCTTAAATAAAATGGCTCGGAAATTACAGACCACAAAAATAACCCACTAGGTTGCCTGAACTGTTTTTAGGGTTATGCAAAATATGACTGTAATAACGATTATTGAAACTAGACCTGGGGGTTTTCTTGCAAATGAATGGTTTGAAAATTCAGAACACTAGATATTCTTCATTCGTATCAATGGTGCTTTTAGTAATGTTCATGGAATCAAATCGCAGTTGCACAGAAAGTAACAACTGACACCGCAGAGTCTTTAGCGGTATTAAAATCAGTTTTGGTGTATGTATGTATAAAAGCAAGTTTAGCAGTTCACTATGCACGAGACGGGTCTAACATTCTCCACGTGCATAGGATATATTTACACCGACCCACGTGTGCTCGCAATCTATTTTAATTATAGGAGTTGATTAATGTGCATGAAAACGGATTCATTTAGAACAACATTAAAATCTAATTTGTCTGAATTTTTTTTATTGTTCAAAATTTCTAGGTGCCAGCCATTTTTGTATGCTAACCGGTACCGAAGCACTTAAAGATTTTGATAGCTGTTTTTTTTTAATAAATTCTTTTAATTTAATAAATAAGGCACCTTTTTAAGAATTATTGTATTAATTTATAGCTTACACTAATTTATTCGAGTTGTTGTTTTATAACAAGCATCAATTTTTTTAAAAGAGCGGGTTTTAATTCCCAAAACATGACAAATAACACTTTGCCATCATTTTTTTAAGGCATAAAAATCGGTGATGCAAGTTTTTTTGTGGTTTTTTTAATAATAATAGTATATTTTAATTCAGGAAACAGTAGATTACAGTTACTCACAAAAAATAAAACTACCTAAATGAATTTGTTAGTACGAATTGACTGTGCGCTGTGACCCTGAATAGTGTTCGTGGACAGATAAGAATATCGCATGAAACTAATAATAGTGAAACTATAAAGTCCGGTCAAATTAGACCAAAAAATAAGAGTAAAGCTACATAAATTCCTACCAAGCTGAAAATCAGTAAGATTGTTTAAAATATGATTAAAAATAAAATTTGAAAGTTCCCCATCTTTACCCTGCATGGTTTTTTTTTTTTATTCAAGGTCAAAGGTCAAAAAAATGAGTTTTTCGCGATTTTCACAAAAACTATAAGTTTTATCATAAAATATTGCAGACAAAAATTGTAGATCATTAAATTATGTACAAAAAATACATGAATACTTTTTTTCTACGAGCCACCGTTTTTGAGATATAACAAATCAAATACCACACAACGATGACAATGACAAAAATGGTTTCCTTGGGTTTTGAAGAAAAACGCCATCTTTCCAACTTAAAAACCAACGACAACCGACTTTACTTTTTTTACTGATTTGACTTACTGACACAGGCCACAAAGAAAAAAAAACTATTGCACTATCGTCTATCATTATTTACACTGGATTACGACTGTAGACGAGCCCATTGTACGAGTATAAGTAGATGCCAAACTATTAAAGTGCTTAGGATATTTTAAGAATATTGATATCTAGGTTGGATAAGCTGTTTATAGAGCGTTATGGAAAGGTCACAGCGAACATCACTGTTTATCAGATTCTGTATAATAATTAAAATTAGAATTAATCTAGCTGGCACATTAAAAATAACCAACAAGGCAGTTTAATTACTCATTGTTATTGTCTAGTCAAAAAACTCGCAATACTATAGGTACCTACATAAAATACAGTGAGTAAACATTTAATCACACCCCCTAAACTAACTAATACCGGTTAAACGCCCTCCACGTTACAAATAGTTTGTATCGTACACAGTTTACAGTTTATTTGCTTATTCCAGCAACAAGTCAAGTAAAAAGTAAAAAAAGAGTTCAGAACGCCCGTCCGTTCCATTCAGTGCTAAATACCAATCTACCCTCAACTCAACAGCAAATATGGAATATGTACAAATTAGATTACTCTGGTACTACATCACGTGAGACCATGACCTCATAAATAGGTAAATAAATTGAATGCAAATGTTATCATCAAATTCCGCTGATGAGAGTTTGCGGCGGCGATGTCGTGAATTGTTTATATAGAGCTATTCAGTGCCCGATCAATTGTCGTTGTTGAGTCAGTTTTAACGTAAATGGGTCGCTAACGACGGCCACTATCATTTGACCAATTTCGATCCCATTTTTATTAATTTTCGACCGCAAATGTTATGTTTGAGCTAAGGAGAACTAAGGTTTAGCCAGCATTAAATGTTATTTAAATTTAAATATTGCTTAAAATATTATCATTACCCATTGATAGAGGTGACTTTACTTATTATTGACTCGACTTGATTATAAACTACTAATAAAACGCGCGCGACTTCGTCCGCGTGAAACCATAATAATAATAATACTTTATTCAGAACAATACAAGATGGGCGAATTACAAACTAAAACGGTGAGACTGCAAAAGTAAAAAACTGTGCAGCAGACTCAACGCCCGCCTCCTGCAGATTTTTATAAGCCCAGAATTCTGGTTCCACCGATAACAAACATGTGTGATGTTTGTTTTGTGTCGAGGTGTTGCATTGTATACAAAGTAGGTATTAACAAAAAAAAATTAAACGTTTTTATCAGTTTCCTGGTTCTCATATTAGTACAGTAGAACATAGAACCTTAAATCGCAGAAAAGTGGTCTAGCAGTGGATTGAAGTCGTATACCACTTGGTGTTTATTTTATAAACAATGTTTGGGTGTTTATTTTACAAACAATGTTTTCATTCTACTAAGAGCTCTTTTCAATTAGAATATGATGAAAATATATTACTCAATTGTTTAAGGTTATAAAGCTTATCTAAACTTACGAAATAGCATCTGGTGTTCGTAGATTGTACAATCTTGTCTAACAGATAAGTAGGTGATTTCATGCTCGTCGCACATTCAGGGCAGACAGGATATGAGGGTAGTGACAACGCGACAGAATAGAAACAGGGAAATGGAAAACACTTCGTTTTCAGCTGATGCCGGGGAGGAAATTGTTCGTTTGACGTATTCCGGCAAAACTTTGCTTTTTCATAAAGCTGTCGACTCCATAAGATGGATGTTATCAACTAGTTGTTTGCCCCGAACTGAGAACTCACCATTTAGCTTTTATCCAATCTAATACCTGAACATTTGTTTGCCAGATTGATTGACTGACTGACTGATCGACGGACATATACATATACAGCGCACAGCTTAAACCACTGATCGTACAGACATTTTCAGGCTATATACGTCTTGGTGCGTAGACGTGTAGTAAGAAAATAATTTTTGTAACCCTTAAACGGGTATAGCAGGAGTTGAAGTTTATATATGAAAATAACTTCACGCAGACTAAGTCACATGGGTTCGCTAGTAGTTAGCTATACCATTATTCGAAATTTTATGAAAAAAAAATTCATTAACAAGGTTCATTTTGACAAGTCTTAAAAGCTATATGGCCATGAATAAAAATAATTTTGGAACGTATGGAAAAAGCATTTTCATGACAGCTCATCTTATATTTTTTAACCTCTTGGCTATTTCATCAAAGTTTGATAGTGTAAAGAAGTTACCAATACGAAAGAAATATTATATTTACAATATACAAAATTCTAATAAAACTTTCAAATCATGTTTTTATCCTAGCCGGTGCGTTCATCGACACAATACCTAGGTGATAGGTGCCGACCTGTAATTGTAATGTGTTTGTATGAATACCAAATCTAGAGACGGAATGTTTAGTTTGCCTCAAAGCTTAACAAGCAAGTA
Source organism: Electrophaes corylata (assembly GCA_947095575.1). Lineage (NCBI taxonomy): Eukaryota > Metazoa > Arthropoda > Insecta > Lepidoptera > Geometridae > Electrophaes > Electrophaes corylata. The sequence goes on along the minus strand of OX352711.1, from coordinate 5,269,906 downwards.
TACATAATAATACGAGTTTGTAAAGTTTAGAGTTTAGGTGTTTGGAGGCTTAACCATATGCCCTAACCACTAGACTGATTTGCATAAAACTCAGAATAAATATACGAGTAGTTAGTAAATTGTATTAACATTTAGGTAAGAATTAATATTAGATATAAATAAATATCCTTGAAATTACAGAAGCCGAGTAAAAAGATCCTAGAGAAAAAGTGCCTTAAATGTTGATATGTTGTCTTATGTTGATATGTTAAATGGTTGACAAGCTACCGCCACTACGCGGACAAAATCGCGGGCGGCTGCTGGTATTAGACGTTAAACGACGGTGCCGTTATTCACACAACGGTAGCGTTAACAAACGCTACATGCAATGTATGTGCCTGAATGCATAAGGAAGTTTTGTTTTGCGTCAAAATCTCTTTTCGTTCTGTACTAGTTGGAAAAACTGAAATTGCTGGTAAATGGAAATATAAAACCTCATATTTTTCTCACAGCTTTAGACGACAACTGGTTTATTTATTGGTCACCGAAAGATCATGTAAATATATTACTGTATAGGGAAGTGCTAAGACGTCACTAGCGGCACCAGTTTGAAGCGCCAAATATAAGTTAGGTGATACATATTCTCTCAAAAAAATCAACAGGTTTGCAGTGTCAGGCTACAAATTTACAAGCAGCAAGTTGTGATAGTGGAAGGCAGACGGAAGCGATCATATTTTATCTAAAATACTTGGCATCATATCAATTATGCTTACACTATCTAAGAGTTTACATTATCGGGTCAAATGGGGTGCATGAAAGAAGCCTCCCCGCGGCGCATCTCGGTAACAGCTAGGGCACGGTAACGCAGTGTCCTAGGCTGGCTAATTCTTTCACCACAATGGCTAAACCTAACAACGACCCCCAGAGCAAAAAACCTGCTCTGTCAATAATATCCATAAATATAGAAGGTTTCTCTAATACAAAAGGTGAGCTCCTTGGGAAACTCTGCCAGGACTCACAATGTGATATTATATGTGTCCAAGAGACTCATCGCGACACCCATCAACCAAGACCACATATCCCCGGAATGACCCTCACTGTAGAAACACAACACGCAAAATATGGCAGTGCAATTTTTGTACGGCCTAACATTGCTGTTCAGTCTGCATCATGGCGTACTGATAACTCTATAGAAACCCTCACAGTAGACACAGGAAGTTGCACTATAACGTCGGTATACAAACCTCCCAAACAACCATTTCAATTCAACAAAACCGATAACTTTGACAATCAGAGTTACAAATTTATAGTCGGCGACTTCAATAGCCACAATACAGCCTGGGGCTACCATACTACAAATGCAGATGGCAATGCAGTGGAGGAGTGGGCAGATGTTGAAAATCTGACTCTTATCCACAACGCGAAATTACCAGCGTCATTTAACAGCTCCCGATGGCGTCGTGGCTACAATCCTGATCTAATATTTGCCAGTTCTAACATAAACAGCCTATGTAGAAAATCTGTGTGCCCAGCCATCCCCAATACTCAACACAAACCCATTATATGTCACGTTGAAGCTGCTGTTACACCCCAAAAAGTACCGTTCCGACGTCGTTTCAATTTCCACAAGGCAAACTGGCAACAATTCTCTGATGGAATAGATAGTAAACTGCTTGACGTAGATCCTTCTCCATGTAATTATGATAAATTTGTAGACATTGTGTGGTCCGTATCTAGACAACACATCCCTCGTGGATGTCGCACTTCCTATGTACCGGGTTTAAGTGATGATTCTACCAAACTTCTTCAAGAATATCAGTCGTTATTTGAACAAGATCCGTTTGCTGAACAGACTGTTGCAAGAGGTACTGAGCTGATGCAACTTATCGGTGAAAATCGGAAAAGAAAGTGGATGTCACTTGTAACTAACATAGACATGACACACAACAGTAAAAAAGCATGGCGTACTATCCAGAAACTCACCGATGATCCCCCAGCACCTAACAATCCGGGCCAAGTTTCCGCTAACCAGGTCGCCCACCAACTGCTTTTGAATGGTAAACCACCAAACCGCATGCCAAGATCCAAAAAATTGTCCGACCATAACCTAGGCACTGACCAAATTAGTAAGCCATTCACACTCACAGAAGTGATCTCTGCCATAAAATCTATGCAGAATGGCAAGGCTGCTGGCTTCGATGACCTGACCGTTGAACAGATTAAACACCTCGGACCAGTTGCAGTTTCATGGCTTCACGCTTTGTTTAATTCCTGTCTCAAATATTGTAAGATCCCAAAAATGTGGAGACGAGCTAAGGTGATCGCTTTACTAAAGCCGGGCAAGTGCCCTAAAGACCCAAAGAGCTATCGTCCCATCTCTTTATTGTGCCACACCTTCAAACTTTTTGAGAGATTACTCCTAAACCGACTTTCATCAGTAATTGAACCTAGCCTCATTCCTGAACAAGCCGGCTTTCGCCCTGGTAAATCCTGTACCAATCAAACTCTCAAACTCACTCAGTTCATTGAGGATGGGTTTGAAACTAATAAAGTCACAGGTGCCGTTTTTGTAGATCTTTCTGCTGCTTACGATACCGTCAACATCAAAAAACTTTTGGTTAAAGTTGATAACCTCACACATGACTCCGGATTCTCACTAATACTGGGTGAGATGCTGCGCAATCGTCGATTTCAAGTCTACCTAAATCACAGCAAGAGCAGATGGCGCTGCCAAAAAAATGGGTTACCACAAGGGAGTGTTCTCGCTCCAGCCCTTTTTAATATTTATACAAATGATCAGCCTAGCACGCCACTGACACATCGTTTCCTGTATGCTGACGACTTAGCACTGACAGCTCAAACCAATACCTTTGAAGAGGCTGAAAAGACCCTAACATCTGCACTTAAAGAGCTAGAACTATACTACTGTGAAAATGCCCTTCGACCCAATCCGTCAAAGACCCAGTCATGTGTGTTCCATCTTCGTAACAGGCACTCTAATCGGACCCTTGATATTTCCTGGCAAAGTATAACCATTGAGCACTGCTCGTTTCCTCGCTATCTCGGCATTACACTCGATAGGGCCTTAACCTATAAAGCTCACTGCCAAAAAACTAAGCAGAAAGTCGGAACACGAAACAATTTGTTGCGGCGCCTCACATCTACCACCTGGGGGGCATCACCTCACGTGCTCCGTACAACTGGTTTGGCACTCTCTTACTCGGCGGGTGAGTTTGCGTGTCCAGTATGGCATCGTTCTGCCCACGCGAAGGAGGTTGATGTTTCCCTAAACGAAACGTGCAGAATTATTACAGGCTGCTTAAAACCCACTCCCCTTGAAATACTATACCCACTGGCTGGTATTTCACCACCAAGTGTTCGACGTGAGGATGCCTGCAGCACTGAAAAAAAGAAGCAAGAAACAGACAGTCGACATCCTCTTTACGGCTACCTGCCACCTCCAGTCCGTTTAAAGAGTCGTAAGAGTTTCCTGCGTTCAACATACAACACCAAAAATAGCCCAACAGCGTCATTATATGAGCATAAAGCTTCCTCCAACCCCACCTCTCCAGCAGTACACCTGCCTCCTGGCCACGACTTGCAGTGGGCCACTTGGAAATCATTGAACCGGCTGAGAGCTCAAGTTGGTCGATGTAGGGAAAACCTCTCCAAGTGGGGCTATATCGACCCATCCAGGAGAAATTGTAACTGCGGAGAGATACAGACTATGGAACACCTGCTGTCTTGTCCTCTCTGCCCGACCACCTGCACACGAGAGGACCTGTACCAGGCAACGGGACGCGCTGTTGAAGTCGCCTCTTACTGGGCTCATATTATATAAATAATTTAATTAGTTTAGCCAATGACTCGAAAGAAGAAGAAGATCGGGTCAAATACCAACTGATGTGGCGCGGCAAGCAAATGACCGCCTGCGATGCAGGAGGTTGCGCGTTTGATTCCTGCCTTGGACTAAATGTTTGTACGATCTGTAATTATTTATTCAGGATGTTCTGAGTATTTTTAAAATATGTAAAATAAAAAATATCTATGTATGTAATATACTGTATTAAGAAAGTTACAGCTAATACAGGTATTTATAATTTGTATATACAAAATACATATGAAACAGTTGAGCTATCTACAGACGATCCAGATCAGTGCCAATCAGAAGCGTTCCCAAAACACTGGCTGCACTGCCACGCCGAATGGCAATGCTGATTCGCTGTGCCAGATACTCACCAGCCTTTGGGTCACGCGTCGCTTCGACCAGAGGCCCCGAAAGAATTTTAAAAACCCGGAGGGCCTCGGTACCCCATGGACCTAGACTCTCGACTCCAAGAGGAGCTTTGTAGGCTCTGTCGCGACCTGCATATATATCAGTCAACTAGTACCCATACACGCTCTGCTTCGCTTGGGGCTAGATGATGCTGTGTAGATTGTCCAGCATTATTATTATAATTAAGAATTCCGTTCGATTATAATCTATTGATAGATTTTTATCGGTCGATCGACGATATTAAATAATATATTATTTAATATCGTCGATAAATTAAATGGGGATAATATATTATCCCCATTAATGCTCCAGTCTGCCCGCGACCACGACTATTGCAACATAGTCGAAACGTCGGGAAAATAAATAAAAGAGGTAATACGCGATAAATACCCGTGTAATATAAGTGTTCAATATGTGTTCCGATCGCGAAAGTTTAAAAAATACTATTTTATCCCCATTTAATTTATCCCTATTTACTATAAGTATAGTAGCATATGGATAAAACATCACAATTATTATTAGCCTGACCCAATTTACCGTTGGCCTTCTATAAAAGAAAAATAATAAGTAAAGACTTTTTCAGCAAAAAAACCACTTTTACTCATCTCCATCCACTGGCTTCCCGAAACCTTTACAACATCATCAGTACATAACCATATAGTATAATATAATATATCAACATGCTATAACCTATGCTTAGTTTGAGGCTAACAAATTTTTTTGTGGTGACCACCGGGTAGATACAATAATAATATACTGTATCTATACAGTAGAATATTATGACAATACTACACACCAAACGTGTGCATTCGATAGTCACACTAAATGCTGCGTTAATTTGGCAATGGTCCAAACATGTTCCTAACTTATTTGGATACTTAGTAACATACGGTTGTTGTGTACAAATGAGACCCTACAGCAGAAACTAACTACAAGCTTTACGACGATCCCACAAGGTCACTTTGCGATAAGAAAATAACGCCCGAATACTCAAACGCAACTTAGATTTAATCACGTCTCAAGTTGCAGTTTTTTGACAGTTTGCATTGAAAATCTGTCAAAGATTCGTCATTTGAGACGTGATTAAATTTAAGTTGCGTTTTGAGTATTCGGCCGTAAGCTATTTTGTTGGTATATGTATAGAACTGACGGAACTGATGACATACAAATTCCACGATTGTAAAACACCTACGCTATTCCACGAAGAGCAACGATAAGTATTTTCGTTTGAGCTCTTGAATAGTACTGCTGGGGAAGCTATATTCCATTTTCAGCAACATGCTCCAGTCACTTTAGAATCTTGCACTTTAGAATCTGCAAGCGTAAGTCGCTACTATTTACCCCTCAAAGCCTCAAACTATTAAGCATTCAATTGTTCACTGTGCATGAATTCATACAATTTTGAAGAGCTTCAAAATTGTATAAGGCGAGACCGTCTCGCCTTGGTGCTTTGCACTATAATTCATTCACTGTTGTAAGTACACAAAGTTGCGCAACTTTGTAGGTTGTGTTGTTTGTACTTTCATGTAGGTACCTAACCTATGATTGTAGGCGTCACGTCGGTAAAAAGTTGGCCCAGACGCTGTTTACATCATCTAGCAAAGGCCTGTTCAATTTGTAGAAAATACCACCGATTTATGTCTTCATTTTGTTCAAACGGTCATATTACTAACTCGTCCGGTCAGTGACATTGTTGAACAAGTATCATTTATGTATGTATAGATGCTATTACACTGGAGATTTTGCAAGCGATTTTAAAGCGAGGCAAGTACAGCAGGCTCATTATTTCATTAGAATGTAGGTAGAAGTTTTGCTTAGTTTTATAGATACCGCTATTTTAAATGTATATCTATTTATGTTTTTAACCTATTTCAACATTATCCAAAATAAAAAGTTTTTATAAACGAAACAAAAGATGCGGTAAAAACATGGCAGCAAATTTATAACTAGTTAAGGATATCCGTGTAGCAGATGTGTCGCCGAATTCCCGGTTTCTTAGAATATTTCAACGACATGCATTTTTTATATCCCAGCGGTCATACTTTATAAGTGATTGCAAGCTACATTACCAACTGCCGCCACCGCGATCACGCCTGCCTGTGACTTTACATTTTCGCACAGAATTTACGTTTTTCGTAAATAAAATAAGTCGTATTCATTTCAGTGCTTTGCAGGCTTACCACAAATGCAAGCAGAATTAAACCATCATATTTCGCGCTTATCCCTGAGTGTTTTGTTTTAAGCTGGTAGTCATTTCATAATTCATTCAAAATAATTCGTTTTAATTGTATCGTGTTTAAGTAAGCCGTGGTCCTAGCTTAGAATAGGACCCATTACCTACCTCTACCTTGATCTAACGACTAAGGAAATGCACCGCCCACGAAATAAGCAGCAAAATCGTCTTATTACGTAACACTGACACTGACGTACAGAAGAAAGAAGGAACACTAGGGTCACCAATCCGCCTGCCAAGCAGGGGGTGGCTCCACTCTCCGATATTTTCATAGCTGTTCTAAAACTTCACCATCACTGAAGTTTCGGAGCAGTGTCGCTCTCCCGAAGGAGAAACTTTACATTGTCCAAACATTAATAAAAGTCCAAATATTAATAAACTTTTAATCATTGTTAAAACGGCTGATATAGTTATAAGAATCTATTCTCCGGTTATACTCGTATATTAGCCAAATAGTTTTTGCAAAAATAAAGTAAGATTGTCTATATTGCTATATTATAGCATACACCCGCGGCTGCACTCGTGTGGTAGGTACCTATCCGGATAAAAAGTCACTGTGTTATTTTAGGTCACGATACAAACTACGTATCTAAGTAATAGTAAGTTTCATTAAAACCCGTTCAACCGTACTACAAACTTTCGCATTACTTTTATAAGTAGCTTGCAGAAATTAACTGTAGTTATGTTGTTATGTTGCTAACATTTTTACTATGAAATACATAGCTGGATAAGTTACCCCTTCTATTGAAATATAAAACGAGCAAAAGTGAGAAAAGAAAAAAGGCAAGACAATTTTAGATATACATATGGAACACAATAACACAAGCCCTTGAGAAACTAGGTAATGCTATAATATGTGGAGCGTGAACCAAAGTTTCAGGTTTCCACGAGTGTCAAGTAGGAGTAAAATATTTTGCTTGACGCAATATAATTCTTAGCTCAACGGTACAGGGTGCAAAATCTGTAAGCAGAGCGGCGAGGAAAACCTAAATTAGGTAGCGCTAAGTTGCACGTGGCTGTATCAAATGGGTTTCAGCTTGACGTCCTCGACTGACGACGTGCTACGAGGTGCTACGCAAGCGCGTTTCTGCTTTGTCCTTGAAGCTACTTACAAGCGCATTTAAAAAAGTTTGAGCCAGTTTATTTGCCTTACGTCTCAACTTACTTATCTGTTTCTTAAATAACGATCTCTGCAATGTTTGAGAGTGTGGCTTTTTACATTGCTTGAAAGAATTAGGATTTGTGTGTCAGTCACCGTAAAACTTGAGTAGGGTAGAACTACGTTCGAACGAGTTCTGAAAAAAAGACACGAATATTTTATACTGTTGCTATGTCCGTCTAGCTTTCTGTATGTCTGTCTTTAGTTTTTTTAGTCCTTAGTTTGTCGACGACCGATGGGGCGCGGCGGGCAAATGTTAGCCTGCGACGCAGGAGGTTGCGAGTTCGATACCCGCCTTGGGATAAATGTTTGTATGATCTGCAAATATTTATTCCGGGTGGTCTGAGTATTTTCTATGAATAATAAAAAATATAAATGCATGTAATGTATTGTATTAAGTGTATCAGTCATCAAAAACCCATAACAAAAGCTCTTCTTAGCTTGGGGCCAGATGATGCTGTGTGGAATGTCTAACATTATTATTATAATTAGTCAAAGCCATTTTACAGCAAACTCAGGTGTCACCATTGCATAAAGATAAACAGACGTATTTTTTTCAACAGATTTTGCCGTCATTTCATGCAATGAAAAATAATAGAAAGCCAAAATTGTCTATTACGTAAACATAATACCCAGTATCTTCTTAATTGAATACATCTAAGGCTTATTTCCTATTTGTGGACGTCAAGAAACCTTATCAGTACAGACTAAAAACCAATCTCGCGCAAAGAATAACAAAACTGATGTTATTAAAACGCTTCACCAACTCTAATGTCTCAGCGAGCTTTTTCCCAATACAATTCCCGATATTATGATTATTAGAGAAATTCCTAGAGCCGGGTCAAGGATTAAGCAGGATAAGGATATATCCGGATTCCGGGTAAAAGAATTATTTAAGTTATCGAAGTTAATACCAAAACGAACTGATTTGCGATCAGCAAATGTAAATATACTGTAGGTCAATTTAATAAAAAACAAAATAAAATTTTCATAAAAGTTGACTATGAGTATTAGGTTTCATTTTAGGGTTCCAGAGTCCAACAGACCACTATTGGAACCCTTAAATGAATGAATAAAACATTTTAGTCTAGCATAATATATTGTCCAACGCATAATATAGGTAATGTATCTTTGTTTCATAAAATGTAATGCTTTTCCAACATGTAAAAGTGGATGACTTTTTTAAGAGTCGCGTGCTAAGTTAAGCTAAGCTATTTAACTAAGCTGTTTATTGGAAGTATCCAAAATCTATAGGTATCATAGTCTTGACTGATTTGACCTTTAACACAGCCTGAACAGCTGGTTATAGAGCCTTGAAATTTTGAAGGTATTCTTGTTTTAACGCGTAGAAGTAAGTAAAATAGGGAGCACTAAGTAAATTTCGGATAAAGGTGAAGTGGGGGTAAAATTCTGTATGAAAGTAAAGAACTCCACGCCAATGAAGGATATTCAGGATATTTTTCTTAAGCCGTATTGACTTTGGTAACCTTCGCTGTGTATGATCACATTGGTCACTAGTTATGTTCTCGGCCAATTATTAGTTTTAAAACAGCAATGATGATTAACTAGTCATCATTTTTATGTTAAGCATTGGCTTGACCTATAACAAAGCATTGCCTTACAGATCACAGTCGTTAAAAACGTGCCCTACAATGCACTGCTCTACGTCCACCAACCTGAGGCATGATGGATCACCGGCATCAACAACCTTCAAACTGGAACATAGCAAGCTGCTTGGCGGCAGAAATAGGCTTGGTGGTAGTAGGTACTTCTCTGAACGAGCTCTTCTTCTCTAAGAGCTCTACTACTACTTTCTTCAAGTTGCTAAACCATGAAGACTTACCAATTATTCATTACAAGCGCACCGCTCTCACACGTTTTGAAGTTAACGCACATCAACAGATGTTTCAAAATGTCCCTTATGATTTAAAACAAAGAAGATTAAAGCGAAAGAAAGGTTACCCTACAATGGGACACGACGAACTCAAAGTTTACAACAAACAAGAAGTTTTCCCATCGGAATGGACCCCTATTTAAATATTCAAAATAAGGTCGGTTGGTTTGGATGTCAGTATTTCCAGTTTCCAAACAGGCGGCAACTGTTCATCGAATGTATTCCCCAGTTGAACGTTGATCCACTAAGTGAGAAGGCTTGTTTCGCTGCGAGAGGAATAGGTGTGGGTAGATGATTGTATATCTCAGAGGTTTCATACTCTAGTAGTTTACTCTAGACTCAGTTCTCAAGATATGTTTTATCCTGTGTTGACCTATCGGTAGTAACGGTAGGTATACATATGAACCTAAGTATAAAAGAAGCTCTAATCTATAACCTAAGTTAAACTTTTAGATCATAGCACTCAAGACTGGCCTCACAGCTTAATTAATAGGAGCTCTGCTTTCAGTGCTGCTTGTGGGTTCGTCCACCAACGACGACAAACATTTGTGTGATGAATATTTTTTTTCTCTGTTTGGGTGTTATATTGGGTTCTCATCATGTATTTATAAAAACGAAATATATGTATTATATCAGTCATCTCGTTCCCATGGTACAAGCAATAGTTTGGGACTAGATAATAATGTTTACATATTTATGAATTCACTGAATAAAATGTTATGATATACAAATATAAAGACCATGGTTTAGCAAATTTATCAATTCTTATCGTTTCTCAGAAACTATTATAACCTGTACCAAAGTATAATCGTAAGAATGTATAAACTAAGTTTTTTTTCATTTGACATCTATCATATTGTATGGAATACTAACTGCTGCAAAATATGGGTACGTTCCAAAGGTACTATTTGGACGTACTTCTGACAACCTCCTTAGACATTCTCGAAGAATCTCGAGTAGGTACCAGGTACTAGGAGATCGGAAGGGATATTATCGTGCTTGGAGATTAAAGTCGTGATTCTATTTCTTTTTCTATTTTTTCATATATATATCTTTAGAAAAAAACGATAGCTTCGCTTCCTCGACCAATTAAGAAATCACACCAGCCACATTTTATCTTAAATTTCCCATTGCTATTTTACAACAGTAATTAAATGTATAAACAAAACTTAGTAGCTGAAGGAAGTTTATTCCAAAACATTAATTCCGCGGCTGCCACGAAGCAGGCGAAGCAATTTCATGTCATAGCCCAACATAAGCGGAAACCTTCATCAAGGAGTTTAATTCACATTCCGAGACACTAATTAAATTCCAACCAACTGCGAGCGTCTGAATCTTTTTAATTTAAAACTACTTACAGGCGGCGAAACTTCGTCGTTGCATGATGGCTTTTTAGAATCATCATCTTAGCCTGAATACTTTCAGGAAGAACGATCTTAAGCCCTCTCCAACACCGGCTTTCTGCAATCTTCAGTTCATCCAGTAGGTAGGTGGACGTCCTACGCTTAATCATCCTACTTATTCGAGAAACTTTATTCCCCAGCGGCTGTTTGGTTCTACGAGGTTTTTTGATGATAAATCTGATGCATTGAACCGCTTTGTAATATGAACTACCATATCCTACTTTTATAAACGACCGATGTGGCGCGGCGGGCGAATGTCCGCTTGCGACGCAAAAGGTTGCGGGTTCGATTCCCGCCTTGGGATAAATGTTTGTACGATCTGCAAATATTTATTCCGGGTGTTCTGGGTGTTTTCTATGCATAATAAAAAATATCTATATAATGTATTGTATTAAGTATATCAGTCATCTAGTACCCATAACACAAGCTCTGCTTAGCTTGGGGCTAGATGATGCTGTGTGGATTGTCTAGCATCATTTATTTATTTATTATAACAAATCTTATTAAAGTAAAAATGCTAGTGTGAGAGTAGGTGCATTTGTTTCTCTCGCCGTAACGTAACCAATTTGTATGAAGCATGGTAGATATAATAGTCTGAGTAGATATTATGACATCGACCATAAAACTTTGACCGCGTTAATCTTTTTACATAGAAATTCTTACCCTGTCCTGCCTTCAAAATATTTATGAGCCAAGGCAAATCTTCAAGTATCATCCAACATGTGGATGTTGCTACGGGCTTGAGAACCAGCTGATATTTAAAATGATCATGATGTTACGTTACTAGTTTCCTATAGTAGGCAGCAAAGATATTATGAATGAGGGATATAAGAACCGTTGGGATAAAATATAAATGAGTATTCTGAAAGGCAGCTGACGCAAGACGTTATTTATTAAGCTTCCATGCAACGTTGGAGACTCTTCGCGTTTTCTTTCATGTTTATATTACAAAGTTTTTCACGTACAACGTAAATATCTACAACGACTCCGACAGTCATTTGTCCGAATGTATACCAAAATGAAAAAAATATACCAATATCTCTACCAACTTTCTTTTTCATATTTTTTGTATTTATATACAAATAAAACAGGGTGACTACAGCATCCCGTATAAATATAAAACATCGGAGAAAAGAGATCACTGACGCTGTATAAACCAACATACAGATGTTGTAAACATTTATGCAAAAGGCATGATTTCTACTTTGTATACAGAATACATACATACAGGATATAGGAGACAACACGGACTGTGGTTTGTTAATGGACGTATTGAAAATGATACTTGCGGTTAGTCTAGAAATAATCTACAAAATGAATACTATATTCATCAATATTGGCTTACTATAGACATCAATACAAAAAGCTTGAACACAAATGTACCAGTGCAATGTGGTACCTGTAAGAGATCATTCAAGACTGAAAGGGTGCTGAAGAGGCATCCTAAGAGCATATTCCGACGCTGAAACTTTCAGTACCACTATACTACTGTGTGCGAAAAGAGGTAGGTGTGTGCTATCCTATTTATATTGAAAATACTGATGATATATTTTTTTGTAACTGTATATTTAGGTCCGCTTGCACAACGATCACTAAACGCATTTAGCGACCTCCTAAATGCATTTAACGTTTAACATCTTGCACAAGAAAAATTAGGTCGCTTAAGTTGACGCTAAACATGTTTATCATGGTATATTGTAATACAACAAATAATTTAACAGAAATTCTATCCAGCATTCCGTGTTGTTAAATTAAAGTATTTAGTTATCATTAATTAGTATAATTAGTACATTTTGCATCGGTCTAATCAATTCATTTAATAAATAGGTCGCTACAGTTTGCAGTAATTTAAGTTCATATAAACAAAGCCGCCGGTGTTCACTAGTGTTGCTTTAATGGGGTATACGTGACGATGCTAGCTCGTAAGCTGGCTGACATCCCATCTGATAACTTATGATACTGAAGAAGAACGTTATCAGAAAATATCTACACACCACTGACTTGGCACCGTCGATGAAGATAGATGGAACTAAGTATATAAAACTGTGTAATATAAGAAGACAAAGTCAAAGGGAACTTATTCAGAGATGCTTAGTATAATAATCTATACCAATTATAAGAATCTTTGTCCTGACTGACTGCGGGATATAAACAACGAACAGCCTAAACCACTGGTCGTAGACTTGAAAGTTTCAGAGTATATTCGTCTTAGTGTGTAGTGGTGTACTAAGAATGGAATTCAACCTCTAAACGTGTACAGCGGGGGTTGAAGTTTGCATGGAAATAGCTGCACGCCGATAAAGTCGCACAAGTTAATTATAAATATTTGAGCATTTGGGCACCTGACTATAGATCCTGTTTTTTTTTATCAAAACTTATTTTTTATTTATTTATCATTTATAAGTGAGGAATTTTTGCTAGGGTGCCTATCAAAATGTGGCCGCTAATATTTTTAATTATAAATAAATAATAGGTTTTGATTAAAAAACAGATGAACGTAGTAGTCTTGCAGTCGGAACCCGTAATATATCTTTTTTATATCATTAATGTTGTTTCACACGATTAAAAACTCAGACGTACCGATAGGCCGAAGCGTAAGTTAAAATAGAGTGTACTTTAAATTTAGCACATTTAAAGTACACTCATATAATCATAGAAATAAGTATCTTCAAAGAGTTATTATAACAGCAGGCATGCTTGACGACACACATGCTTAACACCTGTATACCTCAGGTTGATGAACACAGAGCAGTGCATCGTACCTGGCATCCACCATCGGCGTGGCAATTCTTTTTGTACAACAAAGTATTGCCATTTTACAGGAAATGGTAACCACTTGATATCAGGTAGAAAATATGCTCATTTTATCAGAAAACCTTATAAAAAAAACTTAGCACAAACTAGATACTTCATGACCAATGAATGGCAAAAAAGTAAATTTGTCAAAGACCGCATAAAACCTCTTGTCATGGCTTAAAGACTGTTATAAACATCATAAAACTGGGCTACTTTGATCCAGGTAAAGAATACGTTTTGATTTCCGTTACGATTGTCATAGGCACACAAAGGGGTATGATTGAACAATTTCCCTCGTTGACATCACACACGGAAGCCGCGAGTGGCACGGGCGACGCGAGGGCTCTCCATCGCGTGGATGGCCCTCATCGAACCCTCTACACTAGGGCGCGATTGCTTAGCTTCGACTCTACTTAAAAACATAGATTTACCAAAAAAAATTAAGGTAGTTCCAAACATGCTACGGCGTAGCATTTGCACTACGAAATATGTTTTAGGATCTTTTTATCTATTGAACTGATCTGAACTCATTGAATTTTGTATTTATTGATTTAGGCATGCTTGTATTTGTTTTACATATGGCACTGAGTATCAAATGAGAGAATATAGGTGTCAAGTATTAGAAACACCTCATGTCTCACTTTATTTATTACACTCAATACATAAATAATCAGTAGGACTTTGTTGTTTTATCAATTTACTTTCGTAAGCTTGAGAAATAACAGTAACTTTTCTAATTTGGTAACCCCATATTTTGATTAAAGAAATGATTGAGTATAATAAGGATGTTAAGAGTTTTAAGGATCTTTCGGTTTATTGTAAGTCCATTCAACCGATTTTGGCAACGCCGTTTTTTGGTTGCCTGGAGACCTCCGACATACTCATAATTTAGTTAAAACCTATGAAAACGCTGTAATTCTACACATAATAAGAGACTCTGCAAATGTGTAAATTCTAATTTATAAACTTCAAAGCGAGAGCTCTGCAGGGTTTTAATTTTGCTGCTAATGAGATACAGTTTTCTCACGTCTATGTTTTTTTCCCCACTCGCATTAAACCAGCAGTAAGTTAATATTGACGAGTGATGTAGAGCGGCGGGCGAATGTCTGCCTGCGACGCAGGAGATTGCGGGTTCGATTCCCGCCTTGGGATAATTGTACGATCTGCAAATATTTATTCCAGGTGTTCTGGGTATTTTCTATGCATAATAAAAAATATCGATGTATGTAATGTATTGTATTAAGTATATCAATCATCTAGTACCCATAACACAAGCTTTGCTTAGCTTGGGGCTAGATGATGTTGTGTGGATTGTCCAGCATTATTATTATTATAAACAGTGTTATCAATCTATATACCAATTATCAGAATCTTAATTTGTCGGGACTGACTGACATTTAGATAACGAACAGCCCAATCCACTGGTCGTCCAGTCCAGAAACTTTCAGAGTATATTTGCCTTGGTGTAGTAAAAGAAAATTCCTGAAATTCAACCCCTAAACAGGTACTACGGGGGTACCTGTTTATTTTCGTACAAACATCATTTGTACGAAAATAACATCACGCAGACGTAGTCACGCGCATTTCGCTGGTAATTAAATCGGCAAACATGGATGGCACCTAGATAAAAATGCATTGTCATGCGGGTACAAAGGTTGTTTGTAAAATAATTGCAGCAGGAATTGAAAATGCAATTAAAAATCGTGTAAAAAGACTACTTCTAAAAACTACAGCACGGGGTTTTTCGTAAGGGGCATTTAAAAGCTTTAAGGGTTGGCAACGCGTGTGTTTCTACTTTAGTATTGAAACTTTCAAATAAGGGCACTTATTCAAATAATAAAAAAAATTATTGCACCGCAAAATTATTATCCGCCTACTTGAACCACTTTTAATCAATCTATGCATTCAGACATTATCAATCGTATTGCTGTAGTGTTCGGCTGTGGTTAGCCTCAACAAATCACTGTCGATCAAATTTCATTTACTGCCTATAGTTATTATTCTCAAGGAATTCACTGAGATTATAAGACCTGACCATTTTTTTTAATACAACGTCCCATCGATGTTATATTATGTCCCATCTAATCTGTGATTCCGATTTTATTTGTATAACGGCAGAAGGACGAACAGATAAACCAGGATAGTTAATCTTCTGTGTCTGCTTATATCAATTATATTACCTCACAAAGGTTATGGTTACAATGAAAAGATCATACGTTTATGTACCTACTAAAGGAGGGAAATTACTAGTTACTTCGCTACTGTTGCAGTATAGTAACAATTCTGTACTATTTGTGCTAGAAATCAGAAAGAAAGAACGTTGGTTGATGGCCCGTTATAAACTGACGTTCTCAGCATCTAGCTACACAGTTTCTCTCGGTATATGCGCACGTCATATGACTGTATCCGCTTTTTAAGTAAATATAGCTGGAGCTTGTAGCTATTTGTTCACCCGGGGCTATGCAAGAGCCCTCATAGGGGCGCGCAACACATGACGTTCTGAGAATAAGCGAGATAATATGAGAGTCATAAACGAAGAGCTTTAAAAGGAACGGAATTTTTGTTACACTAGCTGTAACAAAAATTCATTTCAAAATTTTCTCAAAAATTTCAACTTTATTTCAAACTTCATTCTTATTTACTTAACATATAAATTAATGCACTTATGTTTATCTAAGCTTAAATATTACCATTATGTTGTATAGTTTTATTTTTCCAATTTTACTAGTTTCTTCTAGTAAGTAGTTTTTCTAGTAGTATATTTTTATGTATTTTTTTATAATTTGATGTCACGAAACCACAAAGTATGTAAATTTATGCAAAGGGGAACAGAACTAACCTGCGGGGCTGTTCATAACATTGTGCCATCTACCTTAAGTTATGTTACTATAAGCACCAGCTACCCTTTTTGTAAAACAATAAATTATATATTATTATATAAATTATTGTTATGTTTGACAATACAATATTACTAAGCTGAGTTCCAATAAAAAAGTAGATGAGTCTTAACCATCAGTTTATTTATGAAAAACTAGCGGCCACTCGCAGCTTCGCCCGCGCGGCAGTTTTTTCCCGTTCCCTATATTTTTTCGGGATAAAGTTATGATCTATGTTTATTCCAAATTTCATCCAAATCGGTCTACTGGTTAGAGCGTGAAAGAGTAACAAACATCCATCCATCCATCCATCCATACTTACAAACTTTCGCGTTTATAATATTACTTGGATTCACTGCTCTTTGATACAATTTAGGTACAATACGTGCAGAATAATCGACGACACACCCATGGCGAGTGTCGCATCCGAGTATCAAATTTACATAAATGGTACTCGGATGATGAAATAATTACTCGGAATTTTGCTGAACATAACCTACATATATTTTTTTTATACTGGAGGAACAAGTATATGACCCAGTTGATGTTAAGAGGTAATTATCACCTGTAACTGATTATGTTGATTATGTACTGTGATGTATTTATGTGTGTGTATGTGTTAAATAAATACCTTTTCTATTCTATTCTATTCTATAACAAAGTACCCTGCGTTCAACAACCTGAAGTATACTGGTATTAAGCCTCATGTGCCTGTAATTTCACCGGCACCCACACTCTTCAAACTGAAACACAGCAATGCGAGCATCATTGCTTGGCGGTAAAAATGGGTAATAACTTGGAATCTCGACGAGCATAACCTATACAATCATATACCTAAGTTTGTTTTACATTACGCCATTACTTGACGAATATATGTTTACATTCATACATGTCTGGCAAGTTTCCAGAACTATCTTCTAAGGACGTGCTTTTAATACTTAGCCAAAGTAAGGAGCCTGGTTTACTCGTCTAAGTAAGAAGCTCATTGTTTTGTTCCTGGTTTTACATTGTTTTTATTCCGATAGCTTCCGAATAGAACACAATGCAAAAGAAAATACGTGAGAGCCAACAGACAATGAGAGAATTCCAGTGGTTTATTATTTGCTACGTAGCTATCATCTTGTGGAGTACTATTATTTATTCTGTGACCATTACTTATAACGAGGTTTTACTAGATGTGTTTCTGGCATTATTTTGTCTAGAAGAAATGTTCGTGTAGTTTGTAGATGTTTCGTGGCAAAACTTGTTTATTTTATTTATTTCTTAGCAAGCTCTACCTTCAGAGTCGTAGGAATTCTCGAAATTTTTGCTACGAACATCAAGATTACTATTCCAAGCCCTACTCCTGCTATTTAAGCACTTCATATTAAGATTCTTTGGCGCTGAATGAGAGCAACACGTGCTCGGCGTTGCTTCATATAATCAAAATATGAACTCCAGGATGTCATGTCGAAAATATTCAACACAATAAAAACATACGACTTATTACTACATTTCTTGCAACAAACGGTGATATTAATTTGACCTAAATCTCACCTGATGGTAAGCAATGATATGTCTAAAGATTGAGCAACAAGATCTAGTCAAGGTCTCCAAAAAAAATCTCAAAGGTCTACTCGCTATAAAAAGCTATCCAACGGTAACTTACACATAGATATTGAATGAAGGAATTAAAACGTCATTTAGCCTTGTATTTTTGCAAAAAAACTTTAGTTAATTTCTATGCATTTTACACCGCCAACATGTTATCTAAAACTCCACGCTTCAGTGAAAATATGTAAAAGCGAGGAAAATATTATTGCATTTCATTTTCCGCAACCGTAGATGAATTGGTTATTTGTAGTAGCGCATGGATTTTAAAAACAAAAAATATGCAGGTAAAAAGAAAAGACAAATTCTTAATTTAATTCCTAAGCACGGTAGATATCCCCCTAGGATAAGGTATATCAGTCATCTAGTACCCATAACACAAGCTCTGCTTAGCTTGGGGCTAGATGATGCTGTGTGGATTGTCTAGCATTATTTATATAATACTGGACAATCAACACAGCATCATCTAGCCCCAAGCTAACCAAAGCTTGTGTTATGGGTACTAGATGACTGATATACTTAATACAATACATTACATGCATACATATTTTTTATTATACATAGAAAACACCCAGAACACCTGGAATAAATATTTGCAGATCGTACAGACATTTAACCCAAGGCGGGAATCGAACCCGCCACCTCTGCGGCGCAGGCGGACATTCGCCTGCCGCGCCACATCGGTCGTCGTATTCCTCTTTTTTCTCTCTTTATTTCCTCTTATTTTCACCATTGAATAAACTTATTCATGATATTAATGAACACAGTCTTCGATTACAATCTGATACTACTCCAACCCTATTAAATGTTACTCCAAGCATAAAAATTAAACCAAGTCAATTTATATGCAATAATAACAAAGACAATACGGCCCAGACTTATAACAGCTTTGGATTTATGAAATGATATGATGTGATCAACGCAAGGGTAGACGTGACAATACAAAAAAGCGTCTTAAAATCTTAGCTATAAGGTTGAAACTTCGCTACGTTCACTCCTTAGCATCAAATCTATTATTCAGAAATGTAGCAGTTGTTATTTCTAGCGTAATAAATGTCTGAAGAAAAATTAGATAAAAACCGAAAAAAAAGTTCTATGACTTACCAAAACGTCACATGACCGGTAATTTGTGTGATCATGGATCAAGTCTTGGCAAATGTATGAAAAAACGCAAAAAACGCCTTGAATTGTCTTGAAAACTTGCATCGGTGAGATGGGGATAAAATTACAAACAAGTAGGTAATTAATGTTACCTAGTTAATTCGTTCAGTGCAACCAAAAATACGTCAAGACTAAAGTTTTATACGCAATTTGGGTTATTAAAGATATTCATTATCATAATTATTAAAAGATTATACGATTTATAGACTATCCTTAATAATATTTAAGGGTAAAAAAATATGTAGGTACAGGTTTTTTTTATTTAGCCTTCAGCATTGTTTTGCATGTATTTTTATTTTTATTCATAATTTATTATCTCAAAGCCTAAAATATAGGCTAGTAGTTTCGCAAACAGTGGACCTCGTAAGAACAAACTTAGAAATCTAATAATTTACTGTATATTGAGAAGCTATTTATTATTCATCACACCGAAGATTCTCATCAAAGCTTCCCCAAATTTTTATGAGTCTAACTCAAAGTCCCTTTCAAATAAAAATATAAACATCAAAATAGCATTTTTATAAAAATTCTTTAAGACATGTATACCAAGTTTCGTCCAGATCAGTTGTAAAATACAACCTGTGGAGGAGTACCAATAACCTGACAGCTAATTTTGCCAGATAACGATAAAATATATTTTTATAAAACCACTGACCATAAGTTCAATAAACTCATATTTATCGTTTGCTTACTACACTATTTAAGAATTAGGAACTGTATGTTTATTGGAATAAATTATCACCTTTGAGATAACCCAACTTTTCGATCTTAATTTTGTAGGTATTTTGACTGGTAATCGGCATTACTCTCTCTCGAAAAACATGAGAGAAAAATTAGAAAAAGTTGATTTGCGAAGAAATTATTGATAACTAGAGGCCACTCGCAGCTTTTTGCACTCGCACTTCGCGTGGCAGTTTTTTCCCATTCCCGATATTTTTTCGGGATAAAAAGTAACCTATGTCCTTTTCCAGATTACAATCTATATTTATTCCAAATTTCATCCAAAGCGGTCCACTGGTTAGAGCGTGAAAGAGGAACAAACAAACATCCATCCATCCATCCATCTAAACATTCGCATTTATTTATATTATTAATAGGACGTATCAATAACTTCTTATACCTATAATATCAGAAAATTTAAGCAAAATAGATACGTAAGAGTGTCAATGATAAAACGTGCTCTATCGAATATTGAATCGCAGCTCTTCCTGCGGCTTTTCCGCTCGATGTCAGTACATCGATTATCAATATAAGCGTGGCATATCACGAAAATCGTGTAACGAGTTCCCTGTATTACATTGCACGCCATACATAATAATAATAATGCTGGACAATCCACACAGCATCATCTAGCCCCAAGCTAAGCAGAGCTTGTGTTATGGGTAACTAGATGACTGATATACTTAATACAATACTATATTACATACATAGATATTTTTTATTATACATAGAAAATACCCAGAACACCCGGAATAAATATTTGCAGATCGTACAAACATTTATCCCGAGGCGGGAATCGAACCCGCAACCTCTGCGTCGCAGGCGGACATTCGCCCCCCGCGTCACATTGGTCGTCACACATGTTTTTTTTCTGTATAGACTAAGTACATAATTGTTTTGGTACATGTTGTAAGATAGTGGTACAAACAGACCATAGCATTTTAAGAAAACTAAGAGAAATAGGAAACTCTAAAAAGAGCAAAAAAACCAGTCTGTTGTATATTTGACACATTCATTCCCACTGTTTGCATGGTAATATTGCAAATCATTACCTTTTACAGTCACATCACCATTTTTAGAGTAATAACTAATGGTACGACCGACAAATCTTTGATTTTTATTCTATTGGGTTTCTCAAAATGTTTGTTTGAAAAAGAGCACCAGTGGTCTAGTGGTAGTGACCCCGCCTTCTGATTCTTAGGTTATCGAAGGGGATATCTACCGTGCTTGGAGATTACAGTCGTGGTGCTATTTTTTTTTCTTTTTTGGTAATTTGTAGTTAATCTACTTACTTAGTGCCGGCCACTGGCTGCCAAACAGCATCGAGCGGCGCGTGCGCAGGTGGCGAAGGCTCGCCGCTCTCGCTGCCCCCTGTCTCAGTTCTGCCTTCCCAATTCTGGAAACGAAGGCACATTTTAGGCGTTATAGAATAGATATTCTGTGATTATAGGCTTTAATAAAATCAGTGGTCTGTGAGAACAGTAGACCACGCGAACCCTTATGACGCTACAGCAAATTACCCCTCTTTTCCCCCTTCACTCCCTCTTATTGAATTATTTTTCGCAACATCTTGCGTAGAATTAGATAAATATTTAGTTTGCCTCACAAATTTGATAAAATCCGTCGATACATAACGCTATAGCAAACTCCCCCTATCTCCCCCACAATCAAAAATCACGATCGACTAAATATGAAGAAACTTGTGTGCCAATTTTTGTCAAAATCGGTTGTGAAATGCGGCGTGTAGGCTAAAACAGACAGATGGACTGGCAGACGGACCAAAGCATTATTTTCACACGAAGTTCTTCAAAGATTCCCTTTTTTTATTAGAGAACTTGAAAAAATATCGGTTAAAAGACTTCATACCTACACAGAAATTAGCACGTACACCATTGCAAAACATTAGGGCTAACATTCCTTTTAAATTATATACCATTCACCTTCCAATATACCCCGGAATTCACAAACACCCACAATTTCGTTTACTACGTTTAG
Source organism: Electrophaes corylata (assembly GCA_947095575.1). NCBI lineage: Eukaryota > Metazoa > Arthropoda > Insecta > Lepidoptera > Geometridae > Electrophaes > Electrophaes corylata. Next base: position 5,247,824 of record OX352711.1, on the reverse strand, counting down.
TTACAACTACTTGAGAATAATGTATTGTTATTATATACAAACTTAACCTCATAAGACATTTGCTGTAAAATATGAAGAGTCTTTGTGCCTGAAGAATACAGCGATGAGTTTATTTTTGTTGTGCTTAGGTATAATTTGCCGTAGAAAAGTGAAGTTTTATTCCTTCGTGGTTAGAGTACCGAATCGGCTATCGACGTAAACTTGGGTAGCGGGTTTTGCCGTGCACGATGTACATCGGTTCTTTTAATCTCTCAAAATACTTACGACGAAAATAGTTAAATGATAATTATTTTGCGCCTTTGTTTTCAGAACAACATGTTTCATTTTTGTGATGCAAGATGTTCACTATACAACACGTGTGAGCTTTAGAGCATAAATTGCTTCCGTAAATAGCCAGGTACAGTCAGCATAAAAAGTGATTACCAGGAATATTTTTAGTGTTTCGATAACTAGCAACATATTGTTGCAAACTATGATTGAATTATATTTTCCGTATTTGACTATGATGTAATTTATATTTTCACTAGGGTTCCATAAGTACCTCAATACAAAAAAAACCTTATTGAAACAATCACTTCTCGTAGAAACGACGGCCGTTGATGAACAAAGGTTCTCGAATGCCCACCACGAAGAAGCATAGGATTACCTCCTAGCTCACTAATTTTTTTATAGAAACAGCAAAAATTACAAACACCTTTGGAGGGTAGGTACTTCTAATAATTTCACTTCGGAGAGTCTCTAAAAGTCATAGATTTGGAATATCGTTGTATTACCACAAAATGAAGAGACGAAATGGTAGAATTTGTAGGCATAGTACTTAGGTTGTTTATATAGTAGTTTGGAATATCTAGACTAGACTAGACTAGACTGTCTAGATATTTTCTTTACTTTATACTGTATTATATTTTATTTGTGATTAATTAACTTTAAAAATGTGTAAGTATACTTTATTTGTAATTAAATTAGTAAGTACAATTTGTATCGTCTGTTTTTACCCGGTTTCTATTGGCAAAGTACTCAAAAGTTACCGTTGTGGTCTCGGCTTCAAAAAGAACTCCTACATCACCTCCCATGGTCGGCGTAAGAGGCTACTAATAAGGAAAGCACCGGGGATGGCCAGCAACATCTGAGTCACCTAAACCTAAACTAACACTAAACACACAACACACTGTTCTGTTACTGTAGTCACCAAACCGCCTGCCAAGTGCGGTGACTACGGCAAATCCCCCTTACATAAATACGGTTACGGTACATAAATAAGGTTACATAAATACTCATATATAGGTAGACTAGGAATCTCCGTACCGATTTTTGTTACCCACCTGTTGTTAATAAATGGTAACCATCATTACTTTGAACAAAGCATTGCCTTGTAGGTTACGCACGTTAGGTGCCCAACGATGAACTAACCTGCGTCCACCAACCTGAGGCGTACTGGTGTTAAGCTTTATGTGCCTTGAATTTCACCAGCACCCACACCCTTCAAACCGGAACATGCGAAGGGAGAATGAGGAGACACAGTGCCGTGCCGTGCACGTGCATGTGCGGTCGTGAGTCAAATTTATTGGAAGGTTATGTCCAGCAGTGGACTTATCTAGGCTATTGACGAGGCTCAAATAATGTTTAGATTCCATTTTCTGTTAGATATTATCTTATAGTCACTTGTTTAGTAGGTACTAGCTTACAAAAGTAAAATAACAATAAAAGGAGCACGGGACTACCCATGACCAGAACTGGCGGAGTCAAGGTCGTACAACCGGATTCATGCTATTTACAGACATTGTAAATCGGTCATCCACGAATTCGGCGAGGGGACTGCTGCCGGTCATACAAATTTGAAACTCCTTAGGTAGTTGATTTGGTGTAGATGTAGGTAGGTAGGTACCTTTAGGCATGGATTTTAAAATTCTCATCATAAGAATTTCTAAATTGAATTTAAAGTCATTTGAATATCAAAATCCAAATATGCGTTTTCCCAAAACGGTGCAGGTTATAAATCATTTTGATAAAAAGAGAGATTATTATTTTTCAAAAATGGGTAAAAACGACGACGTAATTAAAAAAGCTTAAATAATAGAAGGCGTGTGTGTGCACTTCAAATTTTCTCTGTACCCCTACCATGAGTTGTCACAGTAAAATCGCCTGACGTTACTACAGTACTACGTAAAGACGCAGATAGTATAGTTAGCCTATAGAGTGGTACCATGAGCAGGAGCGGTACCATGAGCAGTGTTGGTGCTTACTATTTACGATATAGTTACAACTACACCCTGTGTGGTTTTGCATTGTTAGGTTGGCATCATTACAAAACGAAGCTCACTTCGCATTGCATATTTTCATCTCTTTTTAAGTAATGCACGATGATAGGGACAGAAGATAAATGATAAAGTACTATTATCCGACAAATGTGGAGAGTCACCTGGCTCACTCATTCCAATTAAATCTAATGAAGCCCAAATTTACTTGTGTAACAACGGTTCCAATTACATTTTGCTCTCGCATTTATTTTGTTCGCTTTTGCTACAAGCTACACGACCGACGACGACGGTGGGATTCACGCGTGCGTAGTGTTTACAAACATAAAAATGCTGGAAACTTAATAAACATATTCACAACAGTTGGCTGATTTAGGGCTGCAATAACTTCTTCAATATAATGAACTCATCGGTTCTTGAGAAAAAAGGTTTGCCTCTCCAACAACACGTTGATAATCACCGTGAGCGTAGAATAATAGAGCACATGACACCTACAAAAAATACTTAATTAGGTAAGTACCTACTTCGTTGTTTTCTAATGATAAATAAATAAACATGTTTATTAAGTTTCTAGCATTTTTATGTTTGTAAACACTATGCACGCGTGAATTCCACCGTCGTTGTCGGTCGTGTAGCTTCAAACAAAATGCGAGAGCAAAATGTAATTGGAACCGTTGTAACACGAATCAATTTGGCCTTCATTAGATTTAATTGAAATGAGTGAGTCAGGCGACTCTCCACATTTGTCAGACAATAGTACTTTGTCATTTATCTTCTATCTCTAGCATCGTGCATTACTAAAAAAGAGATGAAAATATGTAATGTAAAGTGAGCATCGTTTTGTAATGATGCCAACCTAACAACGCGAAACTACACAAGGTGTAGTCGTAACTATAACGTAAGTAATAAGCACCAACACTCCTCATGGTACCACTCTATAGGCTAACCATACTATCTGCGTATTTACGTAACTACTGTAGTAACGTCAGGCGATTTTACTGTGACAACTCATGGTAGACGTACAGTAAATATAGACCCGATAGATAAAATTCAATTGATGGCTATCACAAAATACCTAATCATTTGTGTTGCTGAACGATGATCCAATGTTTGTTTTGCTAGAACTTTATCTTTCCAATAAAAGGACTACGCGTGCGAAAGCCTCATACCTACCTACCTACTAGCAAAATCTGTGATGGATCGATGTTTATTTATAGCAGTAGAAATCTTCGTAGAAAGACCTGTGTAGCTATGTAGGTACCTACCTGTACATCCCTTTAACGAATATTCTTGTACCTACTCAGAAAAAAATTCAGTATAAATTACCTACCTATAGGTAAGTAGGTAGATATTAGGTAGTAGGTAGAAACCTTAGGAGTAAACGATGTAGAGCAATGCAATGGAGAGTAGAGTAAACTCAAATAAATAAAATCAGCCTTGTAGTAGGTAGGTATCTAGGTAGGTACCTAGGTACCTACCTAGTTGTTAGTAGTGCAAGCCCAGCGGCGCGGCGGCGACGGACTTGCAACCTTTCACGTATGGAATATGAACTACTGCAAAATGTGGGTTTGTAGGAAGGTAGGTACCTACCAAATGTAATATTTGGACGTACCTCTGACTACCCTCATTAGACATCCTTAAAGAACCTCAAGTATGTACTACCAAGTGGTAGGTACAGGTAGGTAGAGAAATCTGAGGGGATATCTACCGTGCTTGGGGATTAAAGTCGCGAATCTACTTATTGCTATTGTAGTAGGTAGGCAGGTACCTAGGTACTTTTTCTACACAGTAGCAGAATAAAAATAAATTAAAATAGGTAGGTAGGTACCTACTTACTAGTTTGACTTCATATGATTAAATTATTTTTACATTAAGTGAAATATACTTTTACTATATAGGTCAGCATAGGACAGCGCTTTTATGTTATATCAAGGAAATAGTTCACTATGTACCTACTACCTACCTACCTACCAGAAAGAACAACAATAACAATGCAACAAACAGTTGGTAGCAAATTTTATCAACGCTTGATAATAATAGTAGGTACCTACCTAGGTACCAACTTAATAACCATCAAATCAAAAGCTTATTTTATCAAACAAACGTAGAAAGGCTTTTAGGTGCCAACAAAGGAAGCGTTGTTTATACTGATATGCGGTTTTTAATTCACCTGAAGCTCGTCGCTGTAGCGTCTCGCGGAGCCAGGAACAGGAGGCCGCTCTAAAAGCACCAGCTCAGTGAGAACTATCACACCGAATACCACGAAGAATATTATGAAGATGAAGAAGCTCAGGTTAGCGCGGTCCTTCGCGCGGGAGGTTACCCCGCGCGCCCGCCACTTCATCCTGCCCGCAGATCACTCGCATGAGCCTGAGAGGACAGGCCACTAGCACGCGTGTCTCGCTACTGAATCACAGGAGGCCCGGAGTCGGAGTACCATTCCGCCGCACACCGCGCCGCGTATCACTAGGCATACGTTTCCTCACACACTGATGACGAACGAAACCGTAAACTGACAGGAACGTCAGGAACATCTGGGTTGCAAGCTCGAGAGCTTTCTCGGCAACGTCGGATTGGACTTAATGTGTAAAGTTCTAAACCGTAAATTCTCTTTTAAGAAATTAAAACAAAATCTACAGCAGTAGAGCGACTAGCACGGCTTAAAGCTCCTGCTACGAATCGACAGGTAGGTACCTAGGTAGTATTTTCTGATATAGTCCAACTAGTTTGACTTTTCATTGAATTCTAATGAAACATTACACAATAACGCAATCCTATAAGACTCCTCTTTGTTGTGACTAGCAACCCGAATGTAGTTCAATAGCGCATGCGTACTCCCGCCCGCCCGCCCTTCGCTCAATGTCCGCTTGTTCAATTCAATGAAATAGGTACTCTTTCCTTAGAGTACCTAGGTGCGTTTCATCAGGTTTCATCTCATAGTTCCTATGCCGTCATGTTGGTAGTAATGCAAATAAGTGTTGTCATTATTACCCATTCTGTGCTACCATAAAATCAGGAAAATCATGTATCTATGTAGTACCCGCGACTTCGTACGCGCCTTAGGTAATGACTTTTACGATCTCCTCTTTCGAACATTTAGCGATAAGTAAATTATATTAATGAAAATTATAAACTTGTCCGTTTTCAAAATTTCATCCACATTACAACTTTATTACCTGTTATACTAATGAGATACCATTCATAGCCATAACCGTTGTAAAAGTCATGTACATTTTATGAAAGTCCTATTACAAGACGACGTATGAAGTCGCGGGAACAGCTAGTTCATATCATTAATATATTTGAAAGAAAGCAGGAAATTTAAAATTATAGGATCAATGAGAAATCAAATGGAATTTTATTTTTATTCAAAGTCAAAGTAAAAAATCATTTATTCAGTAATAACTCCTTTCTTACCTACTGTATAAAATTCATGTATTTTATGTCTTGTAGTAGCACACCGTTCGAAGTCATCCAGTTCGTGAGTTTTTCTTCGAGGACCACTTTTGCGCGGTGTTTTTTCGAAGTTGAAGCTGCCACCTCACCTTCTTTGGTGATTTTCGATACTGTTTTTTTCAGTTTTTTTTTTTTTTTTTTTTTTAAACAACAAAGTTGACAAACAAGCTTACGGCCCACCTGATGGAAAGTGGTTACCGTAGCCTATGGACGCCTGCAACACCAAAGGAATTACAAGCGCGTTGCCGACCCTTTAAAAATTTTAAAACGCCCTTTTTGAAGAACCCCATACTATAGTCCTTAGTGAAAACCTCAGCAGGAAGATCATTCCACAGCCTGAGTGTTCGCGGGAGGAAGTTCCTCTGAAACCGCACGGTGCGCGACCACCCAGGTTCCAAGGTGTGAGGATGAACTCCCTGCCTATGGCGAGCAGTGCGATGGTAGAACGAAGCTGTTGGCATTATGTCGAACAGCTCTTCAGAGCATACCCCGTTATACAAGCGGTAGAACACGCACAGTGAGGAGAAGTCTCTCCTCAGACTTAAAGGTTCAATACCGCTTGTGAGCTTGGGATCGTCAACAATTCTCACAGCACGTCTTTGGACCGAATCAAGAGGTCCAAGCTGATATCCAGGTGCTCCTGCCCAGAGATGACAGCAGTACTCCATATGAGGCCGGACTTGCGATTTATAAAGAAGCAGTCGTTGGCCTGCACTGAAGTACGACTTCGCTCTGTTAAGCACACCGAGCTTTTTAGATGCCAGCTTGGCCTTATCTTCCAAATGATGACGGAACTGGACGTCACTGGAGATGTTGATACCCAAGATCCCAATGCTCTTAGAAGTGGTGAGGGGCATGTCTTGGAACTGCGGAGCTATAGTAAATGGGGTTTTTTTAGCAGTGAACGCGCAAACTTGTGTCTTGATAGGGTTGAACTGAACCAGGTTTTGCTCTCCCCAATCGGACACTCTAGTTAAAATACCCTCTATATCAGACACAAGCTTACTTCGGTTTTCCTCCACTACGGCGCGAGGGATGCTAGCACGACCCGTGTAAAAAGTGTCCCCAGTACTGTCATCTGCATAGCAATGAATATTGTCAATGGACAACATATCATTGATATGCAGCAGGAACAATGTTGGGGACAAAACGGAGCCTTGCGGGACGCCAGCGTTGATGTCTATGCAATCGGAGCTACCACCGTCAACTACGGCTCGTATGCTTCTGCCGGACAAAAAGCTAGCGACCCATTTGCACAAACCCTCGGGCAGTCCGTATGCTGGTAATTTCGATAGAAGACCCCGGTGCCAGACCCGATCAAAAGCCTTCGCTATGTCCAAGCTGACAGCTAATGCCTCGCCTTGACTCTCAATGGCCAGAGCCCAACGATGCGTGAGATACACTAGAAGGTCACCAGTCGAGCGACCATGGCGGAAGCTGTACTGACGGTCGCTGATCAAATCGTGCCCCTCTAGGTATCCCAAGAGCTGTCGGTTGATAACACGCTCCATGACCTTAGAGAGCAGGGAGGTTATAGCGATAGGCCTGTAATTTGATGGATCTGATCTATCACCCTTTTTGGGCACTGGATGGACATGTACAGTCTTCCACGAAGAAGGGAACTGCCCAGTGGAGTACGAAAGTCCGAAGAGGCGCGTTAGAACCGGACACAGCTCTGGAGCACATCGCTTTAGCACCACTGCGGGTATACCGTCAGGCCCGCTCGACTTATGAACATCCAGAGAAAGCAACTCCCGCCGGACCTCCCGTTGTGATATAGTGATTTCCGGCATAGTAATACCACACCACGGGATGGGAGTTGGTACTGCTTCTCCATCATTCAAAGTCGAGTTAGAGGCAAAGAGATTTCCCAGAAGATCGGCTTTCTCCTTAGCACTATGGGCCAGATTACCGTCGGCATACCGGAGCGGTGGCAAGGACGACTGACAAAAATTTCCTTCGGCAGCTTTAGCAAGCGACCAGAAAGCACGACTCCCGGATGGGTATCGTGCCAGCCGCTCACCAATTCTGCCGACAAAATCGAATTTGGCCCTGGCAACCATCTTTTTATTGAACCTCGAAGCTGCATTCAGTTTACGTTTCACGTCGGAGATGTTAGGGTCCTTATTAGTTCGAGCCGTGGTCCAGGCCTCAAAAGCAGTCTGCTTCAGCGATCTAGCTTCTCTGCACAGCTGATTGAACCACGGTCGTCGTTTCATTCCTATAGCTACTAATGGATTGGGAATGAAGCATTCCATTCCTGCCAAGATGGTCTCAGTGACGGCAGTAGCGCAGGTATCAGGACTTACCGACGTGAAACAGAGCTGTTTCCACGGGTACGACGCGTAAAATTCACGCAGCCCATCCCAATCTGCTGAATTGTAATGCCACATATGACGCCATTGTGCTGGCCTAGATGGAGTAGACAGAGCACAAGGGGCCTTAGTCCGAACGAGACAGTGGTCTGATGAGCCAAGAGGCGCATCCACTGCTATAGAATACCCGTCCGGACGCGTGGTCAGCAGAAGGTCCAGTAAAGAACTTGTGTGGCTCTCAATATCTGGGATTCTCGTGGGAGAATTTACCAACTGCGAGAAGCCATACGCCAGGGCAAACTCATAAGCAGATCTCCCCGCGAAGTCAGTGGACCGAGAACTAAGCCACTCAACGTGGTGGGCGTTAAAGTCTCCTAAAATCACTAACTCCGCAGAGGGATACTGCTCAATGACTCTGTCAGATGTGAGTTGCAGGTGCTCGATGAGCCGCTTAGTGTCCGAATCACCGCTATGAGACCTGTAAAGGCACGCGTAGATGCGGGTGTGGCCACCGTGGTCTAAATGCACCCACAAGATCGACAGGTCTCTGTCTTCAAGACCGTGAAGACGACGACAGCAAGCAAGATATTCCTAAAACAAAATTTGATGTTTATTATTTACTTATTTTTTTCGTTAGTTTGACATCAGTCAAACCAATTCGTTTCAGTAGAGTCCTTTCCACGAAAGAAGTCCCCCAGACGCAGCGCTGTAGTCGCGCGACGGAATGTTGCCAGCGAATATTTTTTGACTTCCCTAATTTGCTATACGTAAATATATTTTATGTGGGTATGTTAAGTAACTATGTTTTTTAGTACCTATTTGTACCTATATAGGATATATATTGGATACCTACCTATAAAGTATCCATTATTGTATACGATGTTGTTAGAGACACTATCTACCTACCTAGATAAAATTATTAAATGACAAATGCCTTTCAAATTTTTATTGTATAATTATGACCATCAAATGGGGTTATGCCCGACATACTAACATCACTATCCGAATCATACACTTTGCGTAATTTGTTTAAAGTTGGCAGTTCCTTCTTCACAATATAAAATTGATGAATTTTTTGACGAATGGCACAGAGATCATAATCATCCAACTTAATCTTCCTTCGATGCGGACGACTTTTCCCTGGTGTGACAATTTTTGTTGATGTTCTTGCAGCTGTATTTCCTTCTTGTGTTATTCTTGATACAGAGTTTTCAGAGATACCTGTAATGTCAAAAAATATTAAATTAAACATACCTTTACCAAGGTACCTACTTAATTTTAGATTGTAAAAACAAAATCTTCAAAATGACTTCAAGTCGCAGTGACGTAACACGGATTTACCTACGAGTCGATGCGTGCAAAAAGCGGTTTTGCGCATATTTTAGTAAAAATAGGCTTCACAGTTAATTTTAATTTTCCAAACAACATGGTAAAAATCAATTAGATGGTATCCCTAAAATGTACCTGTCATGGCGGCAACTCTCATGCGAACATTGTTTATTGGTATCAGAACACCTTTATTCAGCTGTTCTGCTTCACAAAACTTTTTTACATTCAGTACCATTTCTCGGGCAGCACTTTTAACAACTTTAGGCATAGTAAACCACACTTTCAACACATCAAAATTAATAATTTATCGACCGACACAAACACTCCGAACCGAACACAACACTCTGACATGACAGACAACATGGCCGATCTGTCAAATTAGTTCCTTTATTTGCCGCGGGACTTCTTTGGTGAAAAGGACTCTAGTGTCATTATAGGCAAACCCTTGATTTTTATATCATTAGTGTATAGGAAAGCGCACCAGAAAACCTCTATAAAAATATATTAACTAGGTAAATGTAAATTGAGGTACCTAGTGTTTCTATTTTATTTCTATTTGGGGAGATAACTCTAGGGAACGCTGTAGGTACATGTATCATCTATATGGGTATTTCTGACTCTGACTATTGTTAGTAGAGATGCCACGAATAGTAAATTGGCCGAATACCGAATACCGAATATTCGGCAGCGCTGTCGGCCGAAGCGCCGAATATTCGGCCGCCGAATATTCGGCACGAAATACATACTTGTCGGGAGCGCGTTAGCGTTAGTTGGACAAGTCGCAACCTGTTTTCCTCAAATTTAGTAACAATGAGTTCTTCACTGCAAGCCGAGCTTGAAAGGCGATTCAGCTTCGATGAAAAAAACAAATATCTGGTTGCGACTTTTCTGGATCCTCGCTTCAAAACGAGTTTCCTAGGATTGGTTCAAGCAGAATGCGCAAGACAAAAAATTCTTCTAGAAGCTCTGAAAATAAGTGATTCTAGTAGTTTTGAAAACAGTTCGCCTAGATCAGAAGGCCGATCCTTACAAGTGGTGGTTAGCAAACGAAAAACAATACCCAAACCTTTTGAAATTTGCTAAAGTTTATCTTTCTTCTCCTGGAAATAGCGTGTATAGTGAGAGGTTATTTTCTGAGGTTGGTAACATTTACGATGAAAAGCGTAATCGCTTGCTACCAAAAAATGCTCAAAAGCTTGTTTTGTATCCATCACAACTTATCACGGATCAATTTTAATTACTAAAGTGTTGTAATTTGGAAATAAATACATAATTTTGAGTAATATAACGTGTCTTTTTTACATGATTTGGTATTCGGTATTCGGCCGAATGTCCCGTGGGGTCCCGGCAAAGAATAGGACTTCTCCATCACCTCCCGTGGATGTCGTAAGAGGCGACTAAGGGAAAAACCGGAAAATGGGCAGCAGCATTTACCGTGTACATAACATCTATACTGCGGTCACCAATCCGCCTGCCAAGCGTGGTGACTATGGCAAATCCCCCCCCCCCCCATGATGAACACGACAATGAGACGGCCCCCAGTTCCCGGCAGTTTCGCTATTCCTGGCATAGGTGGCGGCCACGGTAACGGCGGAACAGGGGGTGCTAAGAATCACCGGCAGAGATCCAGCTACCAATCCCAAAAACGACCTTTGGCCCTGGTAACATACAACGCACGCACACTGAGGACCGACGAGAAGTTGATAGAGCTGGAAGAAGTAGTAAGCAAGTTGCGCTGGGATATTATAGGATTATCAGAAGTCCGAAGAGAGGGGGAGGACACGATTATCCTGAATTCCGGTAACTTGTTCTACTACCGGGAAGGCGACCAACTGTCCCAACATGGCGTCGGGTTTCTCGTCCACAAGTCCCTTGTTAACAACATCGTGAAGATCGAAAGCGTTTCGAGCAGGGTGGTATACCTTATACTCAGAATCACCAAACGGTATTCGCTTAAGGTCATACAGGTGTACGCCCCGCACTCGCAGCGCCCAGACGATGAAGTGGAGGCTATGTATGACGACATTTCAAATGCCATGCAAGCCTCGAAAACACACTTTACGGTTGTAATGGGGGACTTCAACGCGCGGCTAGGTATTAGAAACGGCGATGAACTGAGAGTGGGGCAATTCGGATTTGGACAGCGGAACCAACGGGGCCAGCGATTGGCCGACTTCATGGAGAAGGAGGGACTCTTTATGATGAACTCCTTTTTCAAAAAGCGGTCGTCCAGGAAATGGACGTGGCTGCACCCCGGTGGACACAAACGCGAGATAGATTTCATTTTGACAACCAAGAAGCAGATATTCAATGATGTCTCTGTGATCAATAGGGTGAAAACCGGCAGTGATCACCGCATGGTAAGAGGCTCATTGAATCTCAACGTTAAGCTGGAAAGGTCCCGTCTGATGAAATCTACTCTTCGCCCAAGTCCTGTTCAAATCCAAAACCCCGAGAGCTTTCAGTTACGACTTGAAAATCGCTTTCAATGCCTCGCTGAATGCGAAAGTGTGGACGAACTGAACGACGGGCTGGTGGAAATTGTCCAAGCGGTTGGGTCGGAGTTTTACAAGACCCAGCGCACAAATAGACCTCAAAAACTCTCTGAGCACACCTTAAAACTTCTGGAGGACCGCAGCGAAATGAGACTGCAGTCTTCAGTCGACATGTCGAAATACAGCGTGCTCAATAGACAGATCTCTAAGTCCATGCGACACGATTTGCGTCTTTTTAATACAGTGACTATTAAAAACGCAATTGAGCGGAACCAAGGCTCTAAAGTGTTCGCAAAAGATCTGTCTATTGGGCAAAGTCTGTTGACGAAGCTGAAGACCGACAGCGGCAATATCGTTTCCTCAAAGCCAGAAGTTTTACGAGAGCTCGAGAAGTTCTATGGACAATTATACACCTCATCGCAATGTCCTGTCGCAAGCACGACTAGTGATGCAAGAGCCCGTTTAACCCGACACTACACGGAAGATATCCCGGACGTCAGCCTCTACGAGATTAGAACTGCTCTCAAGCAGCTTAAGAACAACAAGGCACCGGGGGAAGACGGAATAACGACTGAGCTTCTGAAAGCGGGCGGAACGCCGATACTTAAAGTCCTTCAAAAGCTCTTTAATTCCGTCATCCTCGAGGGTACGACGCCAGAGGCATGGAGCAGGAGCGTGGTGGTACTGTTCTTTAAGAAAGGTGATAACACCCTTTTAAAGAATTATAGGCCCATCTCGCTGCTGAGCCATGTCTATAAGCTGTTTTCGAGAGTAGTTACTAACCGTCTCGCTCGTAGGTTAGACGACTTCCAGCCTCCCGAACAAGCCGGGTTCCGAAAAGGCTTCAGTACCATAGACCACATTCATACGCTCCGGCAGGTTATACAGAAGACCGAAGAGTACAACCAGCCACTTTGTTTAGCGTTTGTGGACTATGAAAAAGCCTTCGATTCAGTCGAAACCTGGGCAGTGTTACGGTCACTCCAGCGGTGTCAAATTGACTATCGGTACATCGAAGTGTTGAAAGGCCTGTATAGTAATGCCACCATGACTATCCGACTTCAGGACCAGAGTACAAATCCTATCCAGTTGCAAAAAGGAGTGAGACAGGGAGATGTAATTTCTCCGAAACTGTTCACGTCTGCACTGGAGGATATTTTCAAGCTCGTGTCCTGGAGTAGGTATGGCATTAATATCAATGGCGAACACTTAACTCACCTTCGATTTGCCGACGATATAGTCATAATGGCGGAATCGCTGGAAGACCTAGAAACAATGCTCAGAGACCTCAATATTGTCTCCCAACAGGTGGGTCTTAAAATGAACATGAGTAAGACGAAACTTATGTCAAATGCTCATGTCGCACCCGTGCCGGTATATGTTGGGAGCGATATCATCGAAGTTGTAGACCACTATGTTTATTTGGGTCAGACGGTCCAACTAGGCAAGTCCAACTTCGACAAAGAGGTCAGCCGACGAATCCAACTCGGATGGGCAGCGTTCGGGAAATTACGGCACATCTTCTCGTCACAGTTACCGCAAAGCCTCAAGACGAAAGTCTTTAATCAGTGTGTGCTACCAGTGATGACTTATGGAACTGAGACGTGGTCGCTAACTATTGGTCTCATACACAAGCTCAAAGTCGCACAACGAGCTATGGAGAGAGCTATGCTGGGAGTTTCACTGCGAGACAGAATCAGAAATGAGGAAATCCGTAGAAGAACCAAGGTCACAGACATAGCTCTCAGAATCAGCAAGTTGAAGTGGCAGTGGGCAGGCCATATAGCTCGTAGAACCGATAACCGTTGGGGAATAAAGGTTCTCGAATGGCGACCACGAACCGGAAGACGAAGCGTAGGACGTCCTCCTACCCGATGGACTGACGACATTGTTAGGACCGCGGGAAGTCGATGGATGGAAAGGGCTCAGAATCGTTCTTCCTGGAAACGTGTGGGGGAGGCCTATGTCCAGCAGTGGACTTCTACAGGCTGATGATGATGATGATGATTCGGCCGAATAGTACGTATTATTCGGCCGAATACCGAATAGCAAAAAAAGTGGCCGAATAGGCCGAATACCGAATAGTTGCCGAATATTCGTGACATCTCTAATTGTTAGTACTTTTACTTACCGTATTTAAAACATCGGGAGGAGATGGTATAACAGTAAATACATAAAATCTATTTGAGTGTAGTATAGATGAAGGGCCTAACTAAACTGATGCTGGTAACCCTTTTTAGTAACCTGTATTGGCGGCAACCCGAGCTTGTACAGTGGGGCCTCGCTACGTTTTTCTCTTTCACAAAAGTCCTTCACCTTCAACACCATCACTCTTTCACCACTATTTAATGTTTTAGGCATAATTTTTTCACGAAATTCTACTAAAACCTTGAAAAACCTGGAAATACATTTTAGCGTGTTGACATTGTTGACAGACAGGGGTGCCAACATTATGGCATAGGAACTATCCGATAAAACGCACTATATACCTTGATTCATAAATCCAAAATTAAATCAGCTGTTTTTAAAAGTAAAGACAATATCTACCTATTGACAATTATTATGATGATTATTATTATTAAAACAATAAAGTAATAATTTTATGCAATACTTCTGAGGTCCGTGGGGTACCTACCTAGGTACCTACCGAGACAAAGCCTCCCGGAGAATTCAAAACTCTTAGCTGGCTGGATGTCTATTTGCACTAGCGCTACCTAGGTAGGTTAGTTCGTAGACTTGAAATTTTCAACCTACTTAGGTACCTAGGTATATTTGTCTTGCATAAAGGTGTAGGTAGGTACTTACTAAGAAATTAATTCTTGCAATCCAACATCTAAGGGTTTGTAGCGGGGTTTAATATTTTGTTTTGTCGTTTTGATGCGTTTTTAGAAGATACTTATGTTTATTTTATGATGTAGGTATTGTCGGCATTGATGCTGAAAACACGAATAAAATGGACAACATTATCTTTTATCTTTTTTTTTGTAGGTAGGTACCTAGTCAGAATCATGTTCTGAATGCGCAGCTTCAGTTTTTGGAAGTACCTACCTACTAGGTACCTATATAGTCATAATACACCCGGTATAGTAAGTAGAGCTCTTAGTGTAAGGCTCTTTCGAGGAAATAGGTAGGTACCTACTACCACCTTGCCTTTTACTTTTTACCTTGCCTTGAATGGAAAAAAGGTAGGTACCTACCTAGTACAAAGTTTATGAGAAACAATATGGCGGGGCCAGGAAGTATCCTTCTCAGCACCGCCATGCGCCACCTCGTTCACGGACTTACCTACATTGTTCACTCTTTTTTTTTTTTTTTTTTTTTCGGACGGACTAAAATGCTTAATCGCCTAACGATTTCCGACAGCGTTACCGGGCTACTGGCGAGCGCAGAAGGCGCTACGCCATTACAAAAAATGGTTTTATTGGCAACGAGCACAAGGGCACCACTTAGGTACGGACCTCGGCTTGGGCTGTTGCCGGGGAAGGGAGCTACGGAGAGACTCTTCGCCCTGAAGGGGCGTTAACGGGGAGACATCTTCGACCCCGCCGCCGGGGTCGGTGTGATTGTGGAGTGTTTCCTGTGTCCGGACTCGATGAAGCGACCTCCGCCGCATTCGCGGCGGTGATCGTGTCATCTGGGTCACCTAAAACGTGTCTAGGGCGGATCTACTGGATAATCGGGTAGGATTCGGATGGTGGGGAGCCGAATCATAAAACCACCTGGAGGCGCGTTTCATGAATAACATTGTTCACTCTAATTCAAACTATAGTATATATAGTACCTATAGTATTATAAAATTGTAGGTACGTTCTAATAACAATAAATATAACTTCAAAAACTATTGCGTACATTAGACGATTTTAAACTAAATTTGTAGGTACCTACAGAAAAACGCCTAGCGCCTAGGTAATTATGCTTCTTAGTGCTATCAAATTAATAAAAGGTGATAAGTAAGTTATAGATAGAATGAATGAATGAATGAATAAGAATATTTTATTTGTAACTCAAAATAACGAAAACAAATAATAATGTAAGTATTAAAAATAAAACACATATTATATACACATATTGTAGTGTGTGTGTGTTATAGTGTTTGGCTGAGCCAATTGAAGTATCTTCTTCTTCTCTTCTCTATGGTGTCACTAAATTGTAAATTTTTCCAATGTGAAGTAAGTATTTCTAGAAAATGGTTTTTGGTTATAGTTGAATAAAAATATGGTAAATAGTTATTTGTTATACAAGAGTGCAAAGTTGCTTTTTAACCGCGTGTTCAATTTTGATGACCGAGCAATCGAAGGATTCAAAATTAGAATCCTGAGCGTTAGCGAGGGAATCAAAAGAGCACGAGGTGAAAAGCTTTGCACTCGAGTGCAACACGTAACTTTTCATTCCACCTCAGCGAGGAAATGACTAAATGCAAAAAAAAAACCTTTGCGCATTATTAACAGTTTCAGTCAATTCTGTTGGCGTCAAACAAACTTCCTCGTCGCTAGAATCACTCATTTTAGTTTTTTCACTTGTTTTCAAGTTTCTTGTTTTTAATATAAGGTTTAACAATGACGTGAAATAATGCCGCGTAAAGAACCGCGTACAAAGCAAATTGAAAAAAGAACACCAAGAAGGTTCCGAGTCTGAGTTTTTAACAAATTAAAAAAAAGTTGTATGATATATTCGGCACCATAGAGGTAGCAGTAAATAGGTTTAATGTTTTTTTTAATTCACAAACTTAGTGCACACGATGTTCTAAATTCAATTTACTTTATCCTCTAGAGAATAAAAACGGCTTTTCCACTCAGATATTGAAGATTAAAAATACTCTTTCTGAGATGGTGGGATGAAAAATATATTGCGATAGGACCACAAGTGTGCCACAACAAGATTAGTCACCGCAATATTAAAAACACCAATGAGAAGGTACCTACCTATGTTATATTACTTTCAAAGATGAAAGAAAGCCAAACCATAATAATAATGTAGGTATCACACGGAGGACATGAAGATGATGACTGTCACTGTCAGTTGTCAGATTCACGCGTTGTCAAGCTAAACGTCAACAAGGATCTCGCTCGCTCGCGGGCGGCTAGGTACCTACCTACCTACTTACTTGACGGATAATCGAGATCTAAAGTAAATTATTTTATTTTGCAGTGAAAATGGCTGAAGAAGATAAGTGTCCACCTGACAATAACTTGTTTCGGGCTTTTGCCCGAGCTATGTATAACACAGTCGATTCGCCAGTAACTTGGTTCCGAGGTAGGCACACTATAGTTTCATCTAGTATTGTTATGTAAGCAAACATTAATGCTAATTCTAACCATAGTTTTTGCGTCGCAGAGAAGGTAGTTGAACCGAACCAGAAAAAATATCCGTGGTATCACCAGAAATTCCGCCGAGTGCCGACTATTGACCAATGCAACGAGGATGATGTCGTCTGTGATTTCGAAGCCAACAGCCAGTTTAAACGCGATAGGTCAGAACTTATTTGATGATTTGATCATCTATGCGTTCCGTGAGGGCGACCACTCCTCAATCAAAATTTATCTTTCAGGCTGGTAGACAATGAAATTCTGAATATTCTGCGTCAGCGCTTTGAAGATTGTGTGATGTATGAGAGTCCTGATCATATGACTGCTTGCAAACCTCTGATTGACAAATATAAAGCTGCTGAGGAAGCTTGGTTCATCAAGTGTAAGTTTTGCAAATCCCTGAAGTACACCACATAAACCAATAGGTCATTGCATACCAAACTTTTTAACTGTGTCACATACAGGGAAGTACTACCACCATGCCTATTTCTATTAGCCAAGCAGCTTGCTGTGTTCTGGTCTGAAGAGTGTGGGTGCCAGTGAAATTACAGACATATGAGGCATAACACCTGTATGCCTTACGTTGATGGACCCAGAGCAGTTTATTGTAGGTTACGTTCCTAACGAACGTGACCTGCAAGGCAATACTTTGTTATAGGCAATGGTAACCACTTAACATTGAACCATAGCATGGTTGGTCATTCTTAATTGATTGACTAAATTAAGTAATGCTTTCCAGTCACCACTAATGGGTGACCACTAGTGGCATTTAAATTCGTGAATATTGTTAAATATTTCAAACAATGCTATCTAAAAGATTTTATATTACAAAAAAATTATGCTATCTAGCTCCAAACTAAGCGAAGCATCTTATTGCAGTCCGTCTGTATATATCATAATTATATAGATTGATCCAGAAAAACATCTACATTCAACACAAAATGTTTGTCCATGGTGGCAATTTAGACTACTACCTACAGCTCAGAAAAGCAGTTACTACTAATTGAACTGTGAGGCCAGGTAATGAACTAATATTCATACTTTTCTATCAGATGGTGATCTTGGAGCTTATGCCGATGCTAGAAAGGCTTATATGAAGCAGAAACATCGCATGATTTGGGAGAGGCGCCATGGATCACTCTCAGAACAGACCTCATAAATGACTGTTGTCAGCTATTTACCTTTGTTTCCTTAATTAAGTAGATGCTAAATAAATGCCATTGCAATAAATATATAAAATTATTGATTAAATATATAAACACCTTTCATACTGATGGTAGATATTTGTTATAGATATTCAGACCTATTTCTGCTACCCCATTACCCCCATCACATTTTGCTGTAGGTAATAGGGAGGTATTCCATACGTGACAGGTTGAAAGTTCATAAGTCCATCGCCACTGCTAGAATACTAACTGGTTTCCTCACAATGTTCTCCTTCACCACTTGAGAGCACTACATTGCGTACTTTTTTATTAGTTTATAGGTAAAAATTACATATTTCAAATTAAAAAATCCTTTGCTTGCACGGCCGGATCGAACCCATGGCTTTATGATTAGAAGATGTGAAACAAAACTATGCAACTAACCAACTAGTACAAGTATAACACCTTGGTAAACTTATACACGGACATAAAAAAATACTCGAGTATTATTAAAAAAATAACATTTATTCTCGAACACTACATTCATTTTCCATGCAATACTGACAAGATACTACTTCCATACATATATTGATTGAAAGAACTACAACAAGAAATAAATGATCACAGAATTACGAAGATGTAGAAAAAATAATACTAATCTTAGCCATCTTCACTTACTGTACTTTCTTTGCAAAGATACTTACTTCTATCTTAGGGTAATAAAATTATTGGTCACATATAAGTAAAATAACTTAAATATTACTTAAATGTATCTGCTACAGTCTTAAAGAATCCAATTTTAAAAACTTAACTAATAATTATATTGAATGGACAGAGTTTATGCTAATCTTGAATATTGTTGCTTTTAAAAATCAGCACCAAATATTAACTTGTAATGGTCAAAATATAAAAACAATAAGAGGTGAATTCAACATAAGATGATACGAATGTGATCGCCAATTTGGATAAATGCTGACTGACAGTGTTTATAAAATATAAAACAATGCTATCAAACAGTTCAACACAAAATATGCAAGGGCCTGCTTACAATTTTTGTGGTAAAAATAATATAAATAAATCATAATAAACGTGATTATTACAGCTGAGTTCCACATTAATTTAACTATTATTTTAGATATACCTTACATAAGTAGATTCAATACTACATTAGGCAACAATAAGTATGTGCATTTTGTACCAATATTTTGTAACGAGATTTTATGTACAGTACATACATATTTGTTTAAAATAGAGTTTACAATACTGGATAATTTACAGATCAAAAGAAATAACAAACGTCTCACTGACATCAAAGTGTTATTGGTTCGGAAGTATCACAGCTAGAATGCCTTTCATACTTAGCCCCATGTATTCATATTCAGTGGGTAACCATTTTTGAACCACTTGCTATTGAGGCATAGTAGTTGAAAACTGATTAGACACTGTATTTGGCCGACAATACATTTAACAATGATATAATATTATCTAAATCCATATCTCTATAAACATAACATAAAACTGTTTATTGTGCTTTCAATAAGTTTTTAATCTTCAACTACACACTACAGTAACTATTCTGTAAACTGGCTGTCTTTTAAACATATTTCAGACAATCCAGTTTCAGCTCTCTTAAAATAAGTATCTTTTTATCTTAGCTTAAAAAAATACAATAATCCAATTTACTATTAATGTAGAACTCCAGCTTTGATAAATAAAGTTATTGCACAAGAGGCACAAGCATATTCTAACAAAAAAATATTAGTCCATTTATTCTGATTCAACAATAATAAAATATTTGAAGGCGATAATTGACTCAACATTTTTGTGATTATAACCTTATGGCCAGTTAGCACATTACATTATAAAATCCAGTTTCCAAGAAATAGATTTTGTACGTAAATGTTATCTAAAATATGTACATAAATTCGAAAGTGATAATACGATTGACAAAGTAATGTCTGTACAGTAACAATTAGATAATATTTGAATGATGAAAACAGGGCCATATTCCATGCATTACAAAATGAGATCACATATCAGGGGATAAACATTTTCGACACAAATCAACACATTTTATTATTGTACTTTAAGTAGGCATTCGATACATGTTAGAGCTATTACAACAAACTATTTTAGTGGCTACTAATAATCTTACAGCTATTCCTAACAACTTTGAGCCTCAAACCATAGTAATGATATGTACGCCTTAATGTAAGTCATTCTAAGAATGTATAAAATTTGACCTACTTTTTTGATTTGATAAAAAAACATATCAAAAGAGACGGTGTGTATTGTAGATTATATTAGAAACATTCTTAGAATTTGATTGACATTTGAGGTTTTCCATCAGTCCTTTATCACTTACATAAATATGTCAAAAAGTAAAAATAAAATAATGATTGATAAGAATCGATGTAATTGTGACTACAAAAACTCTAATCAAGCATTACAAGTACGAGGAGACTAACAATAAATGCATTACACTATTACAGGCTAATAAAGTAATTAACTTGTCAAGTTGTAAGATAAATTTACAAGAAAACGTACTTCTAAAACGTCATGTACTTACTTGACTTCAATGTATTCGTATACACGACAAGAAAAGTCTATTATTATCCGTGGTTGAAAACACTTTTGTTTGAAATACACAATAACATCTAACGAATGCTTTAAACACCTTAACCTAAATAAAACACACAAAAATATACACGATCTAAAACATTATTGTTACATACATCACAATATTTAGGACAATTTAAGTCTAAAATTCGTTGCGACCCTGGGTAAAATCCTTAGATGGTTTTGGTCGGCATAAATCACACGCACGCAATCTTAATATAACAGGAATGCTTTCGTTGTGGCACAGGTGGGACTGTTACGGTGCATCGAACTGCGCGGCTAGGCGAGTACGACCTGTTGAATAACAACCCAAGTTATAATTAAATAAATATTGGTGGATGTTTCACTATCTAGCCCCAAACGCTTGTATCATGGGTAACCAACCCTCCAATTGCCTCAGCAAAATGGGCTGGGTAACATTACTATGGTGATCGTTTTAACGAAGTGGCGGCCAAGAACTGAGTGAATTTAGACGAAACTGACGAAAAACCGACAACTGACACGGCTGATCAAAATATAAATTTGGTAAACTTACGTTTCTCAAGAGTCAGTAAGGCGTTCGGTACAGGCAAAGCGCTGGCTGGAGGAGAGCACCAAATGCTATGCTTTGGAGATTCAAACACACGGGAACCCTGCAACCAACAAAAACATACGTAAAAAATATAAAAAGTTATTGCGTTAGTAACTTATTCAATACTGTCTCTGTAGAAAAGTTTAAACAACATAACTATGTAGAGATAAACCAAGCTAAAAATGCACGCCCCTCCACGGTATTTCTTTGACTTTGACAACCAATAAATTACTTTAAAATAACCCTTGTTTCATAGAGCATAAAGAACAATTCACTTTGAATTACTGAAATAGTGGGGCGTGCACTTTAAGATTGGGCGATCTCTACCTGCTATAAAGTTGAAAAGGCTCGAAACATATTTAGATTTGGAGGTATTTTTGCCATCGTATGGCGCTGGCTTTTAGGCGCAGAAAGTTACAGTGCAGCAACGTCTGCGACGCACGTTCCGTAATAAAAGGTGTAAAAACTAAAAGCAGATAATCTATTAATGTGTTGATTAATAGATTATCTGAATAGTTAGAAGTACGTCTATTTATTAGTTATGGTACATACGTGACAGATTGCAAGCCCATCGCCGTTGCTAGAACACTAACTGGTTTCCTCACGATGTTTTCATTCATCATTGCACTGGCAATACTGGCATTGCGCACATACATTTTTTGTACAGAAAAATCCATTGGTGCACGACCGAATCGAACCCACGACCTTAGGATCAAAAGGCGGGGTTACTCCCACTAGTCAACCGGTACTCTCATAACATAACATAGTAACAGAATAAATATAGATTCTACCTTCTGTCCTGGTGGTGTGTCGTGAACAGAGTAGTCTTCGTGAACGGCAGGGATGTCCCTGACGCGCGGAACGACCACTCCGTTGCACAGAGCGAATCTGCCGCTGCCAGCGTCGGTAAATATCTCGCTGTACTGACGCAAGAAATCAGAAACGCCATCTAAACCTGCGTGGTAAACAAACAATAAATAAATATATTTTCGAAAATTTCACAACTGAAACTTCACGTTGAAATAAAAAATCGACACAAAAGTCAATACAAAAAGTTCGGTAGGGTATGCGTAGACTTACGCGTATACGTATACGTGTTGCGTTGTAAGTTATGGGACAATGCAAATGCACGTACGCGTTATACGCCACGCAACTATCTATGTCTGTGGCGGCCTTTATCCTTTACATTTGAAACATAATAACACATGAACCTATACTTGGCCATGGCTAAGAAAAATATTTTTCTTAAAAACACATTAATCTGGATTACATAGAAGTAAGGACATGAGTGTATCCTTCTTTCTTGACGCTAGATAGAAGTTTCTCACCAGTCTCAGTTCCGGGGAACACCGGTTCGAACCGGTTCGTATACTCTAGGTAAACCTCCATCGCTGTCAGCGGCAAGCTGCTATCCGCGAATATCTGCGCCAGCCGCCAAACCGTGCGCCAAGCCGGGGTCAGTATAACTCTCGTATCTTCAATACGTATGATCGCCGCTGCTACAAGTTGCGGCAGATCGGGCAGAGTAGACGTGAAGCGACGGTAGGTGGCGGTGAAGTATTCGTGCGTTGATCCGCGTGCGACGCTGCGGTCTCCACATAGCGCGGCGCAGGCGCTCAGCGCGGCACCGGCCCATCGCCAGGCGTTGCCCGGTGCTATCACCATACCGCCCTCGATGTAACCACCTACTGCGTAGATCAGCTCTTCAAGAGTCGATGCTTCGACTATGTCCGGCTGGAATGATTACCGGAAAAAAACACCTAAATTAATTATGTTGAACTGCTGCTGCCTGACTAAGGAAATATTTTATGGAAGGTTCAGCGCCGCGATTCGTTTTCTTTTTTAAAAAGGATATACGATTCTAATCTTCCAACATGGTGTTTACAACACTAACAGGACAAACACTCAACATAAAAGTTAACCCATCAACAGATTTCATGATTTTTACTTTAAATTTTAAAAAAATATTTTTGAATTTTACATTACTGATATTTATTACATTTGGTACAAACCCACTTAAAGTAAAATGCCATAAACCGTCTTTGGAGTGCTACCAAATTTAATCAAGCGTAACAGACAAACACACTTTCCCATTTATAAATGGTATATGGATATTACTGGCAATATAGAATAACTTACCAGGGGTGAAGCGCCGAACTGCCTCGCGTACTGTATGGGCAGCGCTTGAAGCGGCACAGACCCCAGCGATCGTAATCTCTGGGCGATAACAGGCCTAGCAGTCTTGGTCGTTAACTTCACACCTCTCTCTCCACTCAGCTCAGCGCAGATAGAGACAGCTTCAGGGATCAATTCGAATAGATCGACTAGCTTCACGCAGCCGTAGTGAGCGACTCGGAGTTGTCGGCCGAAGTGTGCATGGTAGGCGGGGACGAAGCGAGAAAACTCCATGCGCAGGTTAGGAGTGTAGCAGAGGAGTTCTACAGTCTGTGAAAGGAAATGTAACGTTAGATAGCTATAAGACAGAAGCCAGTAGTAGCTAGTAGTATTAGTAGAGCTACAAGTGAAAGGATGGTCCGAAGAAGCTTGCTATGTTTTTTCTGCTGTCAAGCAGTGTTGCTGTATTCCAGTTTTGAAGAGTAAAATTATAGGCACATAAATCTAACACCTAATCGACACGTTCGTAACAAATGTGTCCTGCGAGGCAATGCTGTTATTAGGTATAATAGAGCATACCACATAGTGATAATATCACTTAACATCAGGTGGGAGTACAAGTCAGTAAGAAAAATATAAGGATCTTTATTCTGACTGACTGATATAGATAATGCAGTCTAAACAGCTGGTCTAAGAATCTTGTTCAAGACACGTACCTGCATAGCAAACTGTATAGTACGCGCCCGTTCTTCAGCTGTAGGCTCGCGACGCGGCAGGGAAATGCTCCCATCAGCCGCCATAACAACAGACTGCGGGGTCACTCGCTCCATTAACTCCGACAGTGTACACACGCCGTAATCCACAGGCGTGAACATGCGACCAAACGTCGCTTGGTATAACTGAGGTATATCGTGGGGTGAAATAGCTCGGCCGGGTTGGGCCTTCAGGAGCTTGACTAGATCGGACGTCCATCTGCGGCTTTGGGCAGCGCAAGATATTGTTATTACTCGCGATGAGCCTGAGCCGAGTACCTGGGACAAAATTATTTATATTTATACATGCTAATCTATATCTATCTAGATTAACTGTCATATAGACAACGCACAACCTAAACCACTGTTTGTGAAGGGTATATTTGTCTTGGTGCGTAGAGGTGTACTAAAGAATTCCTTAAATTCAACTCCTAAACGGGTACAGCGGGGATTTAGGTTTGTACAGAATTAACTGCATCTATCATTTTCATTTTGAACTTGACTTTACAATTAGGTTTTAAGTTACTTACAACAATAGTGTTGCCCAAAGCAGAAAGGAGATCAGGTAACTTAGTAAAGCCATAATCGGCGACTCGGCACTGGCGGCCGAAGTGATGATGAAATGCTGGGATAAGTCTGTAACAAAAATACCATTTTAATAGTAGTAATTAAATTAATTTTAGTAGTAGGAGAGCTCTTTTGTGAAGGGCTCCTGCGGGAAAGTACTACCACCATGCCTATTTCTGCCGCCAAGCAGCTTGCTGTGTTCCGGTTTGAAGGGTGTGGGTGCCAGTAAAATTACAAAAACCTGAGGCTTAACCACCTGCATGCCTCAGGTTGATGGCATGCATCGTAGGGCACATACCTAAAGAGCGTGACCTACGAGGCATTACTTTGCTATAGGCGATGGTGACCACTTAACATCAGGTGGGCCATCTGCTTGTTCCATCAGCAAGTTGTATAAAAAAAACAGTTAATATCAAAATTTAATAGAATGTTTGCCTGGAAGGTGATGGAGGGGTCCTGTTTTAAGCAGGGGCCACCATACATAAAGCATTGGTAGATTTGGTAGTTAATAAGTGTTCACACATACTTGCTGAAAGGTATGGAGCATTTTGGCGCTGTGCGTAGTAAATCGATGAGCTCCCGTTCGAATAAAGCCAGCATCGGTTCTAAAGCTGGTGCGGTGCGCGGCCTTTCCCGATCACCACTTGTCCTTGAACTCTCACCTACAAAGACAACACAAAATAATGTAGTAAACTGCATATAACGATATAACACATTATTTGAATATTAAAGCCTGCTGTACACGGATGGACTAAACAGTAAAGTGAACTAGTATACTTTTCTATACTGTCGTTTAGCAAAAATCTATCCACCATTATATCTATACACCATTATAAATCGTGCCCCACACAGTCAGTGATCTTATGACCTACTTGGATAAACTTAAACTGAAGAGGTTGTGACAACGTCACGAAAGAAGAAGACTATTATAAAAGCAGTGTTTTTGCTGTCTCTGTTTGTAACATTTTCACGCCTGAGTTCCATAAAATTTGGTTTAAAGACTACATAATTGGGCATAGTGGAAAATGTAGTCCACATAGACGGAGTTGCGGGCAGATCGATAGTAATAATACCTTACTTCATTAGTCACTATAATTGCTATAACGGTTGCTAATCACTTTGCTTTCCCCTTGAATGCAAGTTGAAAAGTTATTCAACCTTCACACAAGTTGTGTGAATGTTAAATAATTTATCAGACTGATGTGGACTGGTCGAAGACATCGAATCGATATCCGCTGGCTCAATCAACGAACCTTGACGTGGACGCTACGGTATGGAACGAATCAAAGTGTATCAGGTGGTTAATGAATACAACCTTTTAAGAATACTTTTTTTAACCTTGATATAAGAATCCCACGACCGGGCCAGCCGAGGTGGGACGATCTCAGCACTAACAGAAAGGATTGGTGGGAGACCTTTGCCCAGTACTAGTGCTTTGTTCAATTATGAAACCTTGATTGAATGAAAATATTGAAATCAGAAAACTTTAGGACAAACTTTGATTATGACGAATTATTCATTGCTGGATAACATTATAAGTAGAGTGTGAATGACTTTAACCCACGTTGTAACCCTATAGGAGTTGTATTTAGGGAATAATTTTTTTAGTACACCCTACGTACAAACAACACAAACCTACCTTGAAAATTTCAAGTCTCTACAACCAACCGTTCAGGCTGTTCGTTGTCTTTATGCCAGGACAAAGATTCTTATAATTGGTATAGATAAGATAGTAGTTTTTAAAGTAAACACAAGTGGAACTGGTACTTACTTTGGCTACATGATGGTGGTGAGTCGTGGTTTTCAGAGCGCCAAGTGAGATGCCTTGAAGGGATATCTTTCACCTCGAGATTGGGCGCGTTACGTAGCAACAGTTCAAGAGGTACGCCACGCCGGGGGTCCGGGAACAAAGGTGGGAAGGTCGCTTCGTAGCATTCAACAAAACTGTAGGAACAATAAATAAACACATATTGACCGACATTTTACATTGTGCCCCAAACTAAGCAAAGCTTGTAATGGGAACCCAGACAAATATAACTATGTTAGTACACGTAGATAGAACTAATAACAAAATTTTTTTGACTGACCAACACACATT
Organism: Electrophaes corylata; assembly: GCA_947095575.1. Lineage (NCBI taxonomy): Eukaryota > Metazoa > Arthropoda > Insecta > Lepidoptera > Geometridae > Electrophaes > Electrophaes corylata. The sequence continues at coordinate 5,220,801 of OX352711.1, read as the reverse complement.
AGTCAGTGTTTCTGTGTTTTAGTTTGAAGGATGAAATCGCAGACTTAGATCAGTACATCGTAGGGCACATTTCTAACAAATACGTAACGAATAAGTGATGGTTACCACTTAACATCAAGTGGGCTGGACCATCTGCTTGTTCCATCAGAAATTCAAAATAAAAAAAATTACTACGCATTGTTTTACTAGCTATCTGACTATTAACCTTTTTTGTAAGTATATACTGTTAATACAACATAAAAAACACCCAGTCATAAAAAACAACTATTGTTAACCACACAGATTTTTGATATCTGTAGTGACTCGAACCTACAGCGCAAAAGTCAGAGCTACTAACTAACTGAGCTGTGAGGTCAAAAACACATAAAACTTAAGCTTACCTCAACAGAGGCAGGATTCCCCCATGGTTCTCTAGCAGTAGATGAGTGTTACGCGCCAACACCGCCACCTCCATATAAACGGGCTGTAGAATCCGGCTGCCGTCCTCTTGACCCATGCCGAGTGAAGTGTGCAAGTTACACTTCCAAGGCGCTTCTTCCATCTCAGAGCTCGATACTGGCGTTAGGTCGACCAGTTGGACCATGCGACCGAAACCTGAATAAATTAATATTATATAATACATATATCCTAAATCAGGTTATCCGACAGAGAACCAGGGTGGCAGACTCAGCTCATAGGATTAGCAACCTGAAATGGCATCTTTAAATACGGTGTTTTAAATGGGAGTTTAATGCTGTTTTTTTATTATTTTTTTATATAACTTGCTGATTGAACAACTAGATGGCCCACCAGATGTTAAGTGGTTACCATTGCCTACAACAAAGCATTGCCTTGTAAGTCACGCTCGTAACGTGTCCTACGATGCGCTGCTCCGTGTCTATCAACCTGAGGCATATAGTTGTTTGTTAAGACTTATGTGCCTTTAATTTCACCGGCACCCACACCCTTCAAACCGAAACACAGCTGCTTGGCGTGGCATGTACTTACCCGGACGAGCCCTTCACTAAGAGCTCCACTACTACATAAGCACCATCGAGGCTAAGAAAAGTTACCTTCGTGTATGAGCACAGTATCCTTCACTTTGGCAATATCGGAGGTAGTTAGCGCGCAGCAATGACGGCTGGCATAAGCGTCACGGAGGCGCAGTAGCGGCAGTGTATGGCTCTTCTGGTCAAGCAGAATGGCACGCAGACGAGCACGGAGGATGTCTAGGTTTGGTGCCGGAGATGGACGCCCAAGGGCCAGCTCGAGTCTACGACCTGATGTGGATAGATTAATTTATGAAAATACATGGGTGCGACATTGGCGAAGATTTTACTGTTGAGCGAAACGAGCCGCTCTTTATAACATGTTAGGGTCATTATTATAATAGTAAGACTTTTCACAACATCATCTAGCCCCAAAATAAGCATAGGTTGTGCTATGGGAAAGGTGTCTTAAATATTAAGTTAGTTTACTATTTTCTTTACCTGCCCAGTTGTGGTCTAACCGGCGCTTGTGAACGCGTGCAATAGCTAGTCTTGCGTCCCACTCAGCACGGAGGTAAACAGTAGCGAGAGGACCGTCGCTAGCTGCCCACACCGACACACGAATTACGGGCACGTGTTGGTTGAACAAATTCGTGAGCATTTCCTGAGGAGACAAAAGGAAACTTAAATATATGCCTGTAATTTCATTGGTTTAACACCTGTATCAGATCGATGGAAGCAAAGCAGTGATCGTAGGGCACATTCCAAACGAACGTGACCTGCGAGAAAATGCTTATGCTACATACAAAATGCAATGTGATTTCTTGTGGCTTGTAAGTACTTTTTAAGCAACTTTTGTTTAGCAACTTTAAACATAGTTAATTGATTAAGGCGTGACTTTGCGGAACTTTAAGCATGCTGTTTTGTTTCTTACTTTTAATAAACTTTTATAGAAAAATTCGGAATCCCGTTATACCTACCGTTACACATGAACCGTGTACACCTAAAAACTCAGACTTGAGGCTATGGTTTAGACTGTGTTGTTAGTTAGTTAGTCAGTCGGTCAATAAGAGATATATTCAGAATACGATTCAAAAGGACGGCGTAGAATAATCGATGAACGGCCGAGCCAGCCGCACTATAATATTCATGCATTGAATCATTAATAATAATTGAGGTATGTAATCGAAGTCAGCCATCGCCTATACTTGATTTCAGACTGTAGGAATAGTGATGTCCTACTTTTGTTGAAAAAGAAAACTTGTGCCCACAAAATGAATAAACATTTTTTGGAATAAAGGTTAAAAAGAAAACCAACCTCAACAGAGTAGTGAAATCAGGGTGTTCGGATGCTCGTGGCTCAATCACTGTTTTAACTACTGGACCGATTGGGATGAAACTCAGAATAAATATAGCTAACCTAGTCTATTAACCTACATGGTTAATAGACTACTTTATGACCCACTTCTTATTTAACCCGATCTAATTACAGGACCTAAAGCGGCTACTAGTATGCTGTGTTTTGTCAAAGTTCCCGTGGAACGACCCAGATTCATCTAATAAAAAACGCGCAATAGTGGTATTTATAGATAAGTTTAAACAGAGGAAGGGGAAGTTACCTGCAGTACAGCTGGTTCGAAGGGCGGTAGATTGCCGACAGTAAGCTCTGCAGTGGATTCCTCGCCTTCGCTCTGCTCGCTGAAACTCGCTGAGGAGTTCCACGGCGAAACGGCGCGGAGGCGGCTATCATCGCCGCTGTTGCTAGATGAGCAGCCCGATCGATCTAAATTCACAGAGCCTGTAAACAAAGTCTCTTTTAGCTAGTTTGTATGAACTTTTACTATTTGTTGTTGTAGTAGTAGTGAACTCTTTGTGAAGAGCTCGTCCAAGGAAGTACGATAAGCATGGTGGTACCATGCTTATTTCTACTGCCAAGAAGAGTTGCTTTGTTCCGGTTTAAAGGGTGTTGGTGCCGCTGAAATTACAGGCACATGAGCCTTAACACCAGTATACCTTATGACAGTAACAACTTAACAATAGGTGGGCCATCTTCTTGCTCCACCATTAAGTCTTATAGAAAAAAACCTTACCCCACTAAGGGCCCTACTCAGTCATGGCCTCACTCTTATAGCCAAAACTGATAACCGAAACACAGGACCGCTTAGATGAGAATACCACTAGCGGTCACTCTCCAAACGGTGACGCGTATAAAACGTAGCTGCTACACAAACACCGTATAATAAAGAGCAAGTGCAAGCGAGATGGCGAGCTTTCATACAGTTTCTAGCTAGACTGAAAAACTTACCATGGGTGCCCCTGATCTTCCTAGGTTTAGGCGCAGACGGCGGGCAGAATTCGAGCGGCGGTGGTGTACAAGTCGGCAGCTGCTGTAACGCCATCGCCCATTCTTGAGCAGAATGATTGCTGCTTTCCACCGGAGGCGGCGGTTCACATACCTAAAACCATTTTTTTTTTGTATTCAATGCTAGATTGAATCGCTAGATTGAACCCATTTTTATTGTGCTCAGGGTATAGACAAATGTTCTCTTCATTTAATTTATTGCATTGAAGGATAGTATTTATATAAGTTGCTATATATGTTGGTACATGGAAAATTAGCTCTACCTTTTGAGTTGTAAGCTGTCAGTTTGACCCACCAAGGACACATTTCTGTGATTATGACATGATATAGATGAATTTTCTTTTTTGTAAATACATACCTATATTCAATTCAATATATGTAGTAACTCCCAGACACGAAACAAACATCTATGTCTGTGACTCTGTGACGGTTGTGTAGATCTATGGTGAGTGTTCGTTCGTACCTGATGTGTCGGTTGTATGAAGTTAGGCCTCGGTGGTATATTAGGAGGCGCGGTGCTATATCCCTCATCGCTCGAGTACGTTGGTTGAATTCCTCGAGCATACCGCGTGCTTATTTTACGTCCAAAAACATCCTCTCCATCCATACGTTTCATAGCCCTACGACAAAATAAATAAGACTAAAGACTTATACATCAAGTTTCACAAAAAAATACTTGAATGATCCTTCATCGATCAGTTTTCTTCAAACCCCGTTAGTCGTTCATTGCAATTGGAACTTCCGTTTCCGAAACCCAGCATTTAAGCAATGTTAAAACAGCTGAAAGGAAACACTAGTCGAACATAAAACACCCTCGCTTTAGTCGGGGTTAAAAAATTTGAAATGGGTACCTAACCGTCAAAGATGATTCATCCCGAGACCCGTTACAAAATGAAGTAGGTATTTGAATTTTTCATGTAGTTTTTGGATCTACAATTTTCGCTTTTTTTTCGATATACTCGTGCAATGCATGCCTTTAGCGCAGTAACTAAAGCAAATTCTGACTTAACGCTTTTTAATTCCAAATACGAAGCATGGCTACCGTTATGTACAGCTGATTTTTATCATAGCGGGTAACAAAAGATCGATCAGCTGTTCGAATGGTTGGAACAGCTGATTGCAAATGTAACGACTCTGTTTGAATTTAAAACGATAGGGAGCTTACTTTTTAGGACAAATGAAAATATTTACGTTAGTTTAATACAACTTGTCAGTATATAAAAAAGCAAACAGCGATAATGAATGAATAAACATGATAAGTGAAATAAGAAGCGTAGACGCAATGACCCAATTTATACATATCTATTATTTACGAAATGTAGCGATTACCTATGTATTAATCAGATCAGTATGTTTTTTTACATAAATTAATTTCATATTTCCCAAAATTGTGTAATAGACACAACTTTATAAGAAAACAGTAAAATTTGTTGAATTGTAAAGTTCTTACCTTGCTAGTAACATTTTGAACTATGTATGTCGCCCCCAAAACCATTAATTATTTGAAGAATACACAGTTAATAGTAAAAAACCGTTACACTTTTGATAAAATAAAAATTACTATGTGCTCTTTCGTGTGCCTGCATGTGCAATGACCGTTTGAACTTGTAACTGCTCGAAGAAAGGTGAAAAATCGAAAAAAACTGTGGTAGATACACAAAAGATAGACCCGGAGATTATTACTGGGTTCATTCACCTAGCATAGTTTCACGGACTACCCTCCAGTGGTACGTTTTTTTTAAGGATGCGTTCTAAATAAAATATTTCGTTCAGAAATCATGTTGAAACATAAAAATGAACGAAAGCTGAAAATAACGTCTGAAGAACCTAATTGATTTATATATATTTTTTTGTCAGTAAGGATGCTGGATTTTTTTCCCAAACAAGTGGTAACGGAATGATAAACAATGATTTACTTTATTACTTTGCAAAAACATCGCATTTCACTTAACATAGCCGTATACTTGCTATAGCTACTCGTAGAAGATAATAACTAGAAACAATATAACCCTTCCAAATGTAGGTCAATGCTAGTCAAGTCTTACAATTAACTGCCGTAAAAACACGATTGTATTGATTGAAAGAAGACCCTTTATGCTTTTTGCAAAGTGCAATAAGTTAGATTAATCACTATAAACATCAGCCGTATCTTATCTAATACAAAGAAACCTAATATCTTAATTGCAGATTTACTAGCAAGCGACTAAACAGCCGAGACGTACACTGTGCTAGTGTGAATTCGATTATCGCAGCGGGACATTTGTGTGATTTAGAATCTGTTTCAGGCTTTGCTGTCGTATCATATAACACTAATAGCATGAAGTTGTTTTCATAAAAATTGCAACCCTCGCAGTACCCACTTAGGGGATGAATTTCAGAAACCAGCCCTACTCTACCCCTTAGCTCGAAGGGCAGATCCTATGTGTATGTAAGCATATTAAATGAGCCTGTTTATCTCTCAGCATACATCCCTGGAATACCTCAGTGCTCAGACTGTAATATCACCTTCCTGCCCCTATTACTCGGTAAATACTGTTATAATCTGAATCTCTAATCGGGATTTCTGTGCAATGACTGAAAGGCTGTTGAAGGAACTGGCACCTAGATTCACCTAGCTTTGAATAATAATCTAGCTTCAATGTGATCCCTCAAGTTTCAATGAATAAATGCTCATTAACTTTAAATGTGCATGCACCAGAAGATTTCGGAAGTAGTATTTTTAGTTTAACGTATTTTTATTTTTAGTCATCGAGGAACTGGCACCTCGATTAACGCCGTAAAACGATTCGTGTGTTTAGTCGTATTAGATCACTTAGTGAATGGCTTGTCCAGGGAAGTACTATCACCGTGCATTTCTCTGCCGCCAAGTAACTTGCTGTGTTCCGGTTTGAAGGGCACATGAGGCTCAACACCTGGATGCTTCAGGTTGATGGACGAAAAGCAGTGTATCAAAGGGCCCGTTCTAACGAACGTGACCTGTAAGGTAATGCTTTGTTTTAGTTAATGGTAACCACTTAAAATCAGGTGTGGCATCAGCAAGTCGTATAAAAAAATTGTGATTCCGTGGAACAAATGCATCTAGACATTGACTTTGATAACTTACCTAGAAGCATGATCCGGTGTCGGAAACCGTAGCGTGGCCTTATTCGCTACAATCCGAAGCACCTTCCCTCCACAGTTGTCGGCGAGTCTTCTCAACCGTACCTTTATTTTTTCTGAGGGCTGGTTGAACGGTAAATTCAACACTTCCATCTCACACATAGGTTCTTCATCGTCATCATTTGATTGGCTAAGAGACTGTTGGAAAAATATTTTTATCAGACTTTGAGCTTTTTTTTAATTTTTTAAGCTGTGCATTGGCTTTAGGTCAGTAAGGATAAATACTTTTAAAAAGTTAAAATTTAAATATATCTAACATCATTCATTATTCCTTTTGGTATTTCAATAACTTAAAATAAGATCGAACATCAGTCGATGAGGAAGTTCCTAAAACCGTAAAATCAGATCACCTCGCTTACGTTAAGGTTCATGATCATTGTTTTTATGACGGTGATATGATCACTTTTTTAAACATACAGAAATTACCTACTTTAAATTCATTATAAAAACTTTGAAAACACAAGGGACAGGATAATAGTGATGTAAATACAATTCTGTTTACATTTAAAAACTGTTTATTTATGCGCAGGTGGTGTTTCTGGCGGTAAATAATATTTGCCGTCAGCGCACACTGCCGCAAGACGGGCGTATTCTAAATTTATCGATGTATTCTATTTATCTTGGTGGTCTAGTGGTAGCCACTTTATGATTCTTAGACCGTGTACTTTTAAAATGTATGCACGCAATATATGCTCTCAAACGGTAAAGGTAAAAGAAACCTGCGGCTTAGTCAGCTCCACGCACCATGTCTTTCTGTAGACCAAGCCTACTCAATCTAAAATTCTGTCTTACGTGACTACGACCAACCTCTATAAATATGAGGAAAATTACGTCCAGCAGTGGATTTATTTAGGGTTATAGCGATAATTTCAGTGACGTATGAAAGTTCTCGGAGAAGCATTGACAAGCAATGCTATACGTCAAGGTCACGTATACCTACCCTATTTCAATTAGATAAGGTAAAATAAACATTTATAATAATTGCCCGCGCTATGCTCCAAATGGCGCTGGCTTTTATGCCTGCTGCGATAATCAAATATCAGAAGCCACATAGTACAGTTTGTACGCAATCGGATCATGTGTAGGTAAGTATCGCAATACAATAGCAAGGATTTTGTTTACAAATATCACTATCATCGATCGATAACAATGTATGACGTAGGCCTAGCTTGCGTAAACCACACACCTGAATATCTGACCTGCTAAGTTAATTTGAAAACATGGTCTAGAAAAAAGAAATGAATAGCTTCAGCGCTGAGAACTCGTTTCAGCTTAAGCTGAATTCAGGGCTTTTTATGCAAACCGTACATGGCAGCGTTCCACATGCATATTGTGTATACTTGTACTTGCTGTTTTTTTTACTGTACTGATCTTGTCGTGTACAGATTGTATAAATAAATGCCTACACAATTGTCAAAGTTAGTTCAAGTAGTCAGAAATGAAGATCATTAAATGTACCTTTGGATTCCTTGGCAGTGCAGCTGTCAGTTGGTTATAAGAGTAATGTGAAGATGCGCACGCGATTAGCGCTGATGAAGTATTCTGTTTATGCACCAATATTACTTCCATATTTTTCCTATTGAATAAACACAGGTTATAGATCTAATGGTATTTCTTAAATTCGGTCAACAGATGTTTAAAATATTAGTCTCACCAATGGATCAATGACAAACACTGCAAACTTTAATGAATATTTAAATTATCGTTTAACTCCCATATTTATAAACATAATTTATATACTTAAAATTACTCCTGTCACTGTTTGATATTACTTATTGATGGCAATAGTTTAAACATTGTTTTACAAAATAACTTTGTTCTATTTTTATAAGTAAGGCCGTGGACATATAGTGGAATATAGATGTTCAAAAGCGTTCTGTGGTTGTATCTACTTTAAGCATAGCATTTTATTCAATTTAGGGATGTTGAGTAGACTTTACTATGTTGGTTTCATTTGGATCTACATATACATAAAAGTAATATAATATATACCACTCTTTAACCAGTCTGTATGTAGACCAGCAGAGCATGATAGTCTCTTAGTACTCTGTGCAGTGTGCAGGTAGCACACCTTGAAACAGACCCACGTCAAGTCAGTTAATAAATATATATCATGAATATAAATTTGACAGCCAAGCCCCAACATGCATGCAAAGTTGTCCAGTCAATATCATCAAGGATAAATAATGTATTAAAGAATCAATACCTATGTCTAAAGTCACTGAGATCGGCAGCAAAGTTAATATCTCCTGAGATCAGTAATAAGGCGGCCGGTGCAGTATGTAACTCGCCGAACCTTCTCATACATTGCCTTAGTTTTTCATCAGCTGCATTCTTCTGTGTTCCACACACATGTATCAAACTTATCTGTTGATAAACATTAAGTAAAACAGGAGCTCCAAGTGACTTCATTTTGTAAAAAAACATTGATTCATGCTGATCATCACGAGACCTAGTGGGAATTCAAATAAACTGATATAGTAGTAATAGTAGGGTTTTTTGTAAAGGGCTCACCTTGGGAAGTATTACCACCATGCCCATTTCTGGGGCCAAGCAGTGCTGTTGTTTCTATTTAAAGAGTGTGGGTGCTGATGATAGTACATGCACATAAGACTTAACACCTGTATGCGTATGCCTCAAGTCGATGGACATAAGGAAGTTTATAACGAGCATGACCTACCTATGCTAAGTAATATTATTATTATCGCATGGTCTAGTGGTTTGGATGGGTCCTTATCTAAAAAATTGCAAGTTAAAAAATAATTTATACAAACAATAACATTATCATTTTACAGTAGGTACTACAATGTGGCAGAAGTGGGGTGGCTTGACTACTGAGTTTACTGATAATGTTTATTTGTACACTACTGTATAACATAACAATTACATAATGTTGACACAATAAAAAAACCTACAATGTTGACTTGTACACAGATACCTACAGCTAAACTTAAAATAATCAGCTTATAATCAACCAGCAGATCCCAGATAAGTATTAAAAAAAAAACAGAATTCTTATTTATCTATTACTTACTTGAGCATCATTTAATTCCTGAAGTCTATAAGAAACCTCCTTTCGTACATCACACACAACCACAAAATCAGCCTCCCTGCGTCCAGGTAGGAATTTGGCACGGATAGCTGCTACTACATCTATGGCGGAACAACCTCTGGGCACCTGCAAAACACATTGCCAGTTGAAATAGGATTCCCATAACTGATTTCTATATTTTATGAGTGTTTGTTAGCAGAATCACAGACTGTAATTCTCATCTCATAGCACTAATGCCTGATTTTTTTTATTGACAGACCCTCTGTTAGTATAATAATAATAAAATAATACAAACACAGTAGGTACATTGCATAAAAACTACTTTTGCTGGACAACAATTCTCAAGTAACCTAAAGATAACGTTACTCAGTAACGTGGGCTGTGTGATTTGAAATGGTTGTAAGGACTTTTATTATATTTTGAGCATACTAAAAGCATTGAAGATTACCTGACAATTCTCTATATCCCAGAATATGCCAATAGGCACACTGCTGGACCTGGGCTTGTGGTGCCGGAATCTTGATCTTACTCTAGGCCGCTCATGCATAAGTCCATCATCATTCACACTACAACTAGCTTCATCTGATGATTCATCCTCAATATCTACAAAATGATAACAGAGAGATACATGAGCCATACAAAGATCATAAAAGTAAGAATGACACATAATTTCAACATTATTGAAATCTATTTTCTGCTTTGTCCATCCTTAGCAATTTAAAAATATAAATGGAATGACAGCTATATGTTAAAAATGGACAGAACTTTATAAATAGAAATCTCGTAGACTAGGTCTGCCAAGGAAGAAGCTAAATGCTCAGGTGTATTAATAGTACTTTAGGTGTTCCATAAGAAGGAAAACTGAACATATGTGGTAAATATGCCTAATAAGGTTTCTGTTGTGAAAGATTACTATGTGCTATTTTAATGGCACTTTAAAATAATCTCTGTTTTATAGCTCTTGGTTGATTACAAAATATGACACTATCTGTGTTGTTTTGTTGAAATGCATATCACATCACCAAGGTTTGGTGAGTCTGCAGAGAAGGTATGAAGTGGCAAATTTCACAATATGTTACATCTTGTAAAACAGAGTTTACAAGATGTAACATATTAGTTACATGTTAGTGTGTAACAATTTGCAGGTGTATACTTAGTAGTTTATTTACTGTTACCTTTACGAAAAGAAAGTAATTATATGGCTATAAAGAAACCAATTGATGTTACTAATAAGTCGTCAGATGCTAGTGTGACATGAATAAACAAATGGATCTAAATCCCCTCCTCATAATAAAACGATAATAAGCGGATAATAGGAACGTATACTATTGATTGCAGCTGATGTTAGATTAAAATCAATCAATCAATCAACTTCCAATTCAATGAACTTCTGAATAGTGCAACTGATTCGGTTATCAGTAGGTATTAGCAAAATCAGGTCATTCTACGTGTGAGAGTACCTTCCACGACCACAAAGTTAAGTACAAAGATGCAAATATTTACCCGTAATCCACATCCGAGGAGGAAGTGGTATTTTCATTGCAGGGCTGGAAACAGTAGGCGCAAGACCTTGGGCTGAATGACTTCTTGTTCCCCTGCAGCGAATTATTTCTACGTTGTCGAAATCCCTCGATAAGCTCATTCTGTTTATCGCTATCGAGCTATTTTTATAGAAAAAGAAAGTAGTCCAACATATGTTGAAAAAAAAAACAAAGGAAATTATTATGCTAACAGTGTTGAGTACCACTGAGCGTCACATGAACCCAAACGTAAAACTAAACTAAGCTTAACTTAAAGTGCTGAAATCTCATGAGATTAGCGTCAAAGTAATACAATTTACATTACAAAATGTAAAAATAACCCAAACGACACAACTACGCCATATTTGCACTTCACACACACATAGATAGAAAGAAAAATAAAATGTTAAAGCGCACGCACGCACACTATCAAGCATTCATTCATTCCCTCTCATATACTCACTCACTCTACTCCATAGACTCAAATAGTTTTTGTCTACGCCATAGGTCACGTACAGACTAGAAATAGTCAATAGATCACGAACTACGCTTATTCCAGTCACCTTAGTCATTTCACCTCGGGATTTGAGATTGTATTTGAGTGGAATTATGTATATAAGTGGTCTCAAAACCTACATGGTACGCATCTACTAAAATTTTAGGTCAAAGGTCACAAAAATCAATTTTTGCAAATAAGAATTAAATTCCCTACAACTTACGTTTCAAAATGCTTTTATATATTAAATCGTTTTCGAGATAGAGGTTAGAGCATAGTGTAAGGTGAACCAGCCTAAGCAAAACACCATACCTAAGCCATGGCTTAGAATTAATCATCAGTTTATATAAAAGTACTCTGTGGAATTATTCTTGCTCGTTCATATAAAGTTTCTGTTCTGTGATTTAAAGTATTCTGTGGTTCATTTACTTGCACTGCGGTGAGTTAGCAAAATAGTGTAATTTTGGAATTGTTTTAATCAGAGAAAAAAATACTGAGTAAGTATTGACTTAGATAAGTAACTTATTAAAACTAAATACCCATAACACATAATATTTGTGTGCTTTATAGGAAAATGACGACGAACGGCGATATCGGTACCCTGGATTCCAGTGGCAAAATCATAAAAATGGAAGTGAGTAAGAATTATTTGCCTTTGTTATCTTCTAATACTTATTTATATAAATCCTTCCAAGGGCTAATGCTGTATAAAAGGAAAATCCGAGACAGTGTACCATAATAATAATTATTATGAATTATTCATAATTTGTTTAAATTTTTTGTAACCTCTTGATAGGTCGTAAGAATCTTTTTTTATTCGTGTTTTGACACGACACGATAGGTAAGCCTACATTAGTCTTGTCTAGGGTTCCCCTGCTTAACACCTGCCAACCTTATAAACTAAACTTCAGTAAGTATTCAAAACATTTCAGGGTTTATTACTACTTAGGTATCCATCCAGCCGTTATAGCCAATATGTATCTCTTTCAGGTGGACTACAGTACCACCTGCGATGAAAAGATCCCCGTGTGGAAGTCATGGGCTTCAGAGGGAAGAATTCAAGAAGCTATTGACCAACTGTTGGCACTTGAGAAACAAACCAGAACTGTATGTACAAATTATAAAAAAAATTGTACCTTATGATTAATGCAAGTCATTTAATAAATATTGGTAGTCATATTCTTTAATGCGACATTTCGTTTAATTAGAATAATCTATCCTAGTTTATTAAAGAAACATCTAAAATGGTGCTGCTAACATTTCACAGGCACTCTAGGTTGCCGCTAAATAATACCTCTCACTCATATGTATCATTGAAAAGTAGTGATATAATGCAGCTTTTTTAGATTTGTTTCTTTGTTCAACCACTTACAGTGGTTATTCTGATCCTTTACTTGTTTAATCTAAGTTTGTGTAGGTATATATCATTAACCTTATGACCTAATAACAATTGGTCCTTATGATGTTTCAGGGTGCGGATATGGTCTCCACAGCTAGAATTTTAGTTGCAATTGTACAAATATGCTATGAAGCTAAAAATTGGTCAGCTTTGAATGACCATATTGTGCTTCTGGCCAAAAGACGGTAAGAAAACCATGTTAACAAAACAAACTGACTGATTGTAGACCTGTACTAATAAACTCAGTTGGAAATAGCTCAACTGTTTTGTTATGTATATTGTACATACCAATTATAAGCACTTGTATTAACCGTAATTTTCTTTGTAAATGAAAATAAACTTAAAGTTGAAATAGTTACTTTGTTGTTTGCATTGACTAGAAGTGTCAAGTTAGATCAAAAGAGACAACACACAGTATAACTATTGAGGTTACGAGGTTACACTGAGTTTATTAGTAACAGTGTTAAAATTGTCCATGATCTTCCATAAAAAAAATTATATTTGTCATAGTTACAATTCCAACAAAATTTCCTGTAAATAGTGATAAAAATGTTTTATAAAAAATTACGTTTCCAACAAACAAACATCCCTGTTTATTATCTGTATCATGAAAAATCCTTAATTGAGTTTAAAAATATTTCACTTTCAGGTCCCAACTCAAACAAGCTGTTGTCAAAATGGTGCAAGAATGTTATACTTATGTTGATAAAACACCAGATAAGGAAACTAAGATCAAGCTCATTGAAACTCTAAGAACAATAACTGAGGGAAAAATTTATGTTGAGGTAGAGAGAGCAAGATTAACCCACATCTTGGCTAAAATGAGAGAAGATGAAAATAATGTAGCAGAAGCTGCAAAGATTATTCAAGAGCTGCAGGTGGAGACTTATGGATCCATGGATAAACGGGAGAAAGTTGAGCTTATCTTGGAACAGATGAGGCTATGTCTTGCAATTAAAGATTATGTTCGCACTCAGATTATATCAAAGAAAATTAATACCAAGTTCTTTGAGGACGAGAATACAAAGGTTAGTTAGTTTACTTTATCCCACATCTAAATCTGAATTCTTGAGCTATAGTTTCTTAAAAAAATAGGGAGGGAACTATACTTACTTTGCATTGTACAAAATTCACCTTTACTAAACAAGGATCTTGACTCCTAATTTGCGTTATACTTAAAATAGTTACCACAATAACGAAAATTCTGAATTCAGAACCTTACCTTAATTCCAGGAATTAAAAGAAAAGTTCTATCGATTAATGATAGCTGTGGACCAACACAACAGTGCCTACCTTTCAGTATGCCGTCATTTCCGAGCTTTAGGCCAAGATGCGGGAACCGACGCCCTTGTGGGCAGCATTGTGTTCCTGATACTCGCACCATACGATAATGAACAGTCTGACCTTACTCACAGAGTGAACCTGGATAAGGAATTGGAAAAGTTGCCAGAATATAAGTAAGTCAAATATAGAGTTTCTGCCAGTTTTTAAAGCCATTTAAAGCCTTTGCTTAGCTCAGTGATTAATAGTGCCTAATAATTATCCAGTACTTTATTGCATTTATAGCAGAACTCCTTAGTACTTCCTCAAGAGCCTATGATTCTGAAAGGAATCAGTGAAATGATAAATAAAAAGTTTTAAATAGTAGCTTGCAATTTCAGGCAGTTGTTGGGACTCTTCATCAACCCAGAGATCATTAGATGGAACATCCTATGCTCCACATATGAGAAGATGCTCCGGGATACTCCTTACTTCAACCCCTCGGAAGAGAAAGGGGTAGAGCGCTGGAATGACTTGAAGAATCGGGTTGTGGAACATGTAAGTTTTAAGTTTGTTTGTTGATCTGAAGAAGAACAATTTTAGTATATTTAATAAAAAGTCAACGTATATTAGCGTATATGTTAATACAGGCTAAGAATTTTTCTCCCGAGTTTTCTAGTTATAGCATAGGTAGTTAAACCACATATATCCAACATATAAACCTTCGCATTTATTTCTACAAAGAAAAAACAAACAGTTTCACGACTTTAATCCCCAGGGATGATAGATATTCCCTCAAACCTCTTACGAAGTACCTACTCGAGATTCTTCGAGAATGTCTAAAGGGGGTAGTCAGAGGTACGTCGAAATGCTACATTTGGCACATACCCACATTTTGCAGTAGTTAGTATTCCATACGTTGCAACCCATCGCCGTTGCTAGAATACTAACTGGTCCCCTCACGATGTTTCCTGCACCGTTTGAGAACACTGGCATTGCGCACATAATTTTTTCAAACGGAGAAATCTATCAGTGCACAACTGGACTGAACCCACGACCTTAGATAGAAGGCAGGGTCATTCTTACTAAACCACCAGTGCTCTCACTAATAAAATACTACAGAGATACTAATAAAAAATTGTATATAAAATAAATAACATAATTTACTAATAATGCTCTAACACATTATTTATTTCAGAATATCCGTATAATGTCAATGTACTACACTCGGATCACGGTGAAGCGAATGAGTGAGCTGCTGGGTCTGAGCGAGACAGAGACGGAAGATGCTCTGAGCGCGCTCGTTGTAAGCAGCGTGGTGCGCGCTAAGATCGACCGCCCAGCTGGAGTTGTCCACTTCAGGTAGATAAAAAAATAAGTGTAGGCTATAGCCTACACTTATTTTAATAAAACGTACAAAGTTGACGACCGATGTGGCGCGGCGGGCGAATGTCCGCCTGCGACACAGGCGGGTTCGATTACCGCCTTGGGATAAACATTTGTACGATCTGCAAATATTTATTTCGGTTCTGGGTGTTTTCTATGTATAATAAAAAAATATCTATATATGTAATGTATTGTATTAAGTATATCAGTCATCTGGTACCCATAACACAAGCTCTGCTTAGCTTGGGGCTAGATGGTGCTGTGTGGGTTGTCCAGCATTATTTATTTATTTAATGATACTATCAACCTTAAGAAGTCCACTTCTACCCCAAGCATTTCCAGAAAAAACGCTATGAACTCCCTCTACTTTTCCTGACTTTCCACTGTAGCATAAAGATTCATTATTAGTCCGAAGAAGTCTTACTTCTTCCCCAAGCTTTTCCAGAAAATGATTTGATGATACCCTCCAGAGAAAATGTTGTCAATGAATGAAATTTTAATTCACTGATATCCCACGATGTTTACAAAGTCGTCCTCGGGTGAAAAGATGTCGTACTCTTCCGGTTCATATTCGCCTTCCCTGTAGTAGTCGGTTCTACGCTTGCTGATTCATCTCGGGAACTACCACTAGTTGTATTTACCTGGATTGTCTTGTTTCAGTTTGAACATGGACGCCTCGGACCGACTCAACGAATGGTCGGATAACCTCAACAGTCTGATGCAACTTGTCAACAAGACCACGCATCTCATAAACAAAGAGGAATGTGTACACAAACATTTGCTAGCAAAGTCTGAAGCTTAAACTATACTTATATTTACCCCCTAAGCTGGTTATTTGATGATGGTATTGATTCTGCTGATGTACTATTAAAATAACTCGTTCTTCAGTTCAGTTATTGAATTGAAACAATAAGGACGGTTATAGTTTTATCGCTGTCAAATAAAATTAACTCAGTATTCATATTTCTTCTGTTACAGAAATGCAGTTAAATTTTCATAAACTTCTTAATTTCACAGCGCTAAAATTATAGCCATCTTTGTTGTTTCTGTGCTTGTTGAAAGAGATGGCCTTATATTTAGTACTGTCCAATTATGTTAGTGTAGTAAATGAATGACTGATAAAAAAGTCAGTGCGTAAACAATGACAAAAACATCAAAAGTACATCAGTTCTGTCAAGCAGTTATGAATAATGAAGTGAGTTCTATTTTATTTTGTCCACGATTCGGCTGAGAAAATATTTCCATGTATGATTGTAAAAGTTTACCTATGTGGACTAACTTGAATCAGTTATAAAACTTACTAATATGAATTGCAACACACTGGTTCGGATAAAAATAAATATTTCCTATAAAATATTAATTTTATTTGAAGAGTCGTTGAGAATAACTTCGCATGTGTGAAGTTATTTTCATAGAAACTTTGAGATCCGCTGTGCCTCTTAGGGTTTGATTAAAATACCCTTGAAAAAATAAAGCATCGACGATCTGCGGTATACACTGTTGTTTTTGCTTTCTGTCAGTTTGTCTGTTCTTGCCTATTATTGGCTCATAATTATTTATTTAAATTCTTTGGTCGATCGTCATTTTTGATTGGTGGGACGTTTGCTGTAGCAGATTTGAGAGACTCAAGGACTTTATTCTACACATGATGTGAAAAAAAATAAAAAAGGGGGAAAAGAGGGGGAAGTTTTCTGTAGCGTTATAATATAAGCGCTTACTCTCACAGAACACTAAAACAAGTTCATGTAAGTAATTTATATTTTTTGACATTAAAATACCTACATGATTCAAAGACAGTGTAGATCAATAGTAAATGAGATAAACACATGTGCAATAGTGCATCTAATCTTTATACCTATCGCAATGTTCGGAGTTTGTGGGATCAGCTTTAAACTTTAAGGTGTAAAGTTTAAGTTTCAATACATTTGTTCCACTAAAGATATTAATAAAACCAATTAGACTTATAATCACGCAAACGATATCAATGAAATTGATAAGATATCTCTAATACAGGTAAATAATCGTAGAGTCCTTCTTTGGTCAGACGGCGTCATTTGAACAAGACAGAATGTTAACTTTATTTATTTCCGTTATAATTTCTCTTACTTTGGTCCTAGTGTTTAGATTTATAAATAGGCCTCATAGACCGCCGATTTTTGGAGTTT
Organism: Electrophaes corylata; assembly: GCA_947095575.1. Taxonomy (NCBI): domain Eukaryota; kingdom Metazoa; phylum Arthropoda; class Insecta; order Lepidoptera; family Geometridae; genus Electrophaes; species Electrophaes corylata. Next base: position 5,203,034 of record OX352711.1, on the reverse strand, counting down.
ATCAGCAGAAGAATAAGTATTATTGGTTCAAATATGTGTGCATGTATCTGGTTTTATCTGTGAGAAAGGTAAGTTTTCTGAAACTGTTCTAGATTTGTTTTTAGATTTTAAGAGGTCCACCTGATGTTAAGCTTTAATATTTTGAATGGCCGCACAGCTCACTTGATAGTAGCACTGTAAGTTCGATCCTCACCAAGGACAAGCATTTGTGTGGTGTGTGCCGATGATTTACAGTAAATCTCGTGAGCCTCGTTTCTTTTTTACCCAAGCCATAAGTAGGTATGTAGGTATCCACGACAAAAAAGTTATTTAAATATTCCAGTCACGGTTCCCATACAACAAGCTTTGCTTAATTTGGAGCTAGATGGTGTTGTATAAAATGTTAACAAATATTTATTATTTAAGTACATATAAGTACCTAATGAGTTTTCTAAGCGATCCGTAGTATTCTAATAGGGAACTAGCTTAGACGAGTAAACCAGGGGACACGATACGCTCGAAAATCTAATGAAATCACGATCAACCAATATTTGCGGAGCACGGGAGGGAGGGTCTATTTCTGCTTTACTTCCACAGATAGCGCTGTCACTTTCTAAAAGTTCCTGCTGATTTAGACTAGTGCTTGATGCAATCGATGAAATAAATGAATGAATGATAGATTTTCCATCATTCACTCCGTCAAAGTATGAATAAGGAAAGACGCGTGCTGTTTTTTATTATTAAAAAAAATCGTTCTTACCTTGTAATAAAGTACTATGGTGTTTTTTTAAAATACCTTCATAAATTACGAAATTATTTATCTTTTACGACGTGAACAGTAGAGCCTAAAATAAATTATATGGTTTAATCTAAATTTATCTACTACTACTACTTCATCATTATCATCACCACCCTAAAATGTCCATTTCTATGTTCTATGTTCTTCTATGTTCACTTCCTTTACTTTACAAAACTATCGAACGACTCCGATCCGATCCCAAGACAGACAAGACGTTTCCTACCGCTCTTTCCTATCTGAACGTCAGACTGTCAGCCATCTTGTCTGTCAAGCAGACTACCGTCAATCTCCGTCAGTATTGCCAGTACAATAAAAGAAACTTCTACCAAGTCATTTGCAAAAATGTCTCAAGTAATCAAGTATCTTACAATAACATACCTTTTCACTTATTAGCACATGTTTTGGAGATAACTAAGCTAAACTGCACTTTTTTTCTACTCAAAATACGACATAATTTTATATCTTCTTGAATATCTCTTTAGATCTTCCTGTGCTAATATGCCAGTGTCAAAAATCTATCTCGATCTGTCAAATAAAGACTTAATGCTAATGTTTAGCTATCTGTGAGTTTTTTATCTATGATTTTTTAAATGTCAGTCAATAGAAAAAGTATCTCGTTCGTCTCAAGCCCGACATATCTCACGTTGCACATCCTTAGCCCAGCTGAATTAAACTAAATCAAGTCGTCGAAAAGACCTCAAAAGAATACGCCACGTTTACTTTAAAGCAACAGAAACAAGTATCTGAAGCCGTTGATCTAACAATTCTATTCTGCTGGTCTGAAACGAAATTTGAACCACATAAGTTATATTCCAATAAAATCGTTAGGGTGCCAAACAAATACATAAATACACTTGCTATAACATTTTATGTTGACAATATCTAAGATTATTCTAGCCACACTGGAGTACTTTCATCCGAATAATTTTTCGGTACTTTCGGACTATGCATGTGTGATATATTCATATCATTGTTTTTCGTTTCATGTGAGTGAAAGTATCAGTACATGAATCATTTACTTTTCCAATGATGTATAATTATAATAGGTACTAACAACCATCTTGTAAAACAACATCACTATCAATTGTTCATGGAACAAGATTATGATGATGATAAAATAATTTAGATGACATGCCCAAGGATCTAGCAAGCTTAAGTGGCACCGTTTATGTCTTTGGCAAATGTAGTGTAGGATGCTGGCAGTAACTGAATGAGTAAGCCGAAGATCGGGCTTTGTAGAAGATTCTAATGTTCAAACAGTATATCCAAACCACATGTTATTTGTTCATAACCACTCTTTGGCTCAGGTTTTTGAGTAACATAAATGGTCTTCACGATACATTCTTGTATAGTGCGAAGACTGCTGAGAAATACATTTTTGTTAAGCGTATACAGCACTGAAACCTACCTACCTACAGTGGACTGCGATTGGTTGATGATGATGATGACTTATATAATCTGCTATAACTACGATGCTACGACAACAGTTTCACTCTTCACTATAAAAGCCAAGGAAATAAATGAATAAAAAAAACAAAAATTGTCTAATCTTCGTGTCGCACCCATACCGGTTGACGTTGACGGCAAACGCAGAGGCCGAGGAAAGTCGATGACTGTAGGTAGCTCAAGATTGTTTGCCATTGCATTCGGTTTTTTAATGACCTTTTTCAAATAGCAGACTTTTAGAACTCGTTAATGATGATTATGATGATGATGATTATAGAGCTGCATGTAGAAATTTAAGCTCTACTTACAAATTTCAGGAAAATTTAATGTAGGAACAGCATCTTTATATAATTTTCGCTGTTTCTTAGAATTTGTATTATAGCACTCTGGCTCAAAATGCAAACTTCATATTCTGTTTTATGGGATCCATATCCGCTCTCTACGAATTGCTTTCATCCACTCTATTTTTCGTAAGAGATTAGTTAGAAATCTAAAATCGTGTTGAATTGTTCATTCATTTACATCGATATTTTTTATCGATACTTTCAAGCCCTATTTGGAAGAAGAACGTAGGAACGAATGAAAAATGAACAGTGTGATTCGACTTATTTAGTTGTTCGTCAATTTTGGTTACAATACCTTAAAAAAGGAGTGCTTCTTAAAATGGTGTACTGTTTGCAGTGATCGTATCGCATTTATTGGGTTTTATGAAAAAATAGCCGCTTTGGTGGCATAAAATTGTACTCATCTTTGATAAGAAACATGAACTGTGCGGCCACTATAGTTTTAACAAAAAAGTACGGTGCATTTCGTCATTTTTCTCGCCTTGTGTTGTCTTCAGGAACCGTGGTTACACTGACTGGGTAAGTTCGTTTACCATGGGTTATAAGCACCATACGTGGCAAGAGGGGTAAAGGCAAGAACGGCTTAGTAACGTGTCCCGTGGTTTACTGTGGTTTACTCGTCTAAGGGAACTAGGTATTGACTTGATCTATTTTTTTCAATATAATTTGAGCCTTGTTGCAGTGGACCACAAGAGCCAGAAGAGCTTACGCTGTGGATATTGGACGGAGTGACGATGGAACTATCCACGTACACGAAGAAGATGCTCGTTTGGAAGACAAGTATTATTTCGGAGACCACGATCATGTGAGTTGCGTTTAACAACAGAGTACCTACCTACCGACTCTTTAAACGTTTATAAATACAACCAAATACTGTCTTAATGTTATAACTATCAAGAACACTTTAGAACGTCTTGGCACATCGGAGAGGTAGGTAGGTTGCCTTTAAAGGGAATATTCAGAGGTACGTCTAAATATAACATTTGGCACATACTCACATTTGGCAGTAGTTCGTATTCCATACCTGCGTAAGAGGTTCCAAGCCCATCACCGTTGTAAAAGACTAACTGGTTTTCTCGCTATGTTTCCTTCACCGTTTGAGAGCATTGGCATTGCGCACATAAATTTGAGAACACTGGCAACCGAAACCATTTTTCTTGGGATTTAGCTAAGAAATGGCAATTTTTCTATGCTGTTCAATACTTTGATGAAAAATAGGCTGATTTATGCAACATTAGAACTAAACAAACCAGAAATGTTCATAACAAATCAGAATTGTCTGTAGAGTCAACGAATTAGGTACCTAATATCATCGGTTTGCAGACTATGGCAATGGGGATTTATAGGAACACCTAATAAGGTTACCTACGTATGGTAACGTATGTTCATAATTGTTGGAATGTTGCTCGTTTGGATGGCGAGCGGCAGCCAGGAGAACTTTGTCAAAAGTTTCTCAAAAAGTGTATATTCCCATGTTTTTCAGGGCGTAGACGCAGTTTACTACAACGGAATATCAACCGATGGATCCGCTGTTATCTGCGGGCTGGCTCGCAGATCTAAGCAAGCAGTCGATGCCTTTATGTACATCAAGGTTAGCTTATATATAATTTGTAAGGGTTTCAAAGAAACAGGTTTGCGTAATATTTTTGAAAGAAAGAAGACATTTATCTGCTTGCACGTGTCCAAAGAGCACAATGACAATACTATTTAAAAACAAAAGTAGGTAGTTAAATAAGGTGTCATGGTTGGAATCGAACCCACCTTACAGCGGTGGACGGTTGTCAGAAATATACCTAAACGTGGTTGGGTCGCCGAGTACTCAGAAACCCCAATCTAATCATGCTAGTAAAAAGTTATATTATGTAGGCTTACCTCCATAAGTCTTGCGTAAATAATATAAGTACCTAAGTACTCGTAATCAGCGTAATAATGCATGATTGGAATGCTAAATACCTAGGTAGACAAAGCTGAAAAAATATATAGGATGCGATGCAAAAATGACGTCCCTCAGTTATACATTTTATAATTCACTAAAGAATCGCGCGGCTTTGTCTGCGTAAGTTATGCAGCGGGGATTGAAGTTTGCAGGAAAATTCCCGGAATGCAACCCTTAAACGAGTATTCTTTTAGGGGTTGAATTTCGGGAATTCTTTCCTTAGTAGGTACACCTCTACACACGTACACACCAAGACAAATGCACTCTGAAAATTTAAAGTTTTGAGAACAGTGCTTTAGGCTGTGCGTTGTCTATATGTCAGTCAGGACAAACTAAGTAACTAGAAATTGTAATCATGTGTAATCTATTTACAGCTCGATGGAGGCGATCTGTACCTAACCCCGAGCTTACCAGACACACATTTGGTGCAAGTTAACTCTGAAATTGGAGAGTACAATATCCAAGGCATACGGATTGATAGCCTAATGCCTATGCGGGCGTGGAAGCTAACATATAATGGGGAGATGAAGTAAGATAATTTTTTACTGTAGGTACTTTGTGGCTCTATGTTGCACTGTTGGCGTTGCCTAATAGTTAATTAAAAAAAATAAAGTCTCATGTGTAAAAGAAGAGATAGGTACGGTTCGATATCTTTACCTTTCAAACTGAAACACAAGCTGCAGGATGTTCAGCTTATTCAGCTTAGTTCAGTTATTGTCCTTTTTTGGAACTTTGTAAGTCATTGACATAACTAGGATATCAACTTATTCCAAAAAACTAATACTTCCCTTGCGTACTATATTTAGCGGGTCTGTGCTCACACCTTACTTTCATATTGTGTCATAGGCTGGGTACACGTACATAAATGTTTTATTTATAACTGTATAAAAGAAGTAGGTACAGTTTACTTACAAATAAATACTGTACTTTTTTTTGTTAGATCCAGAACGGACCCAACGAAGACAGTGAAGGTAGAAGCAGATTTAATCTGGAGTGCGCTATGGTCCCCTTTCAATTACGACTACCAGATGTCGCCGCACAGCTTGGCTAAAGACATAGCGCGTGAAAACTGGTCGAGGGATTTCTTCAAGTTACAAGAGAAGTAAAGAAACTACGTTTTTAAAAATAAATATGTTATTATTAGAAGTGAAGGTATCATTGATCGAAGCGAATATATGGCCACTTGCATTGGGATGCCCTAAAACTTAAAGCCTTTTTGCCACGAATGCAGTGGTTTTGCATCTTCGCATCGATCTCTCATCGCCATTTGATGAAAATATGGAAATGGAGAATGATTGGTGCATTAAATATTATTTCAGGTTACACCAAAGCCATTACGAGCAAATGGGATTACTGAAGGGTATAATCACGATTGATGGCAAGGAGCAGAACGTGAAGATGCCTTGCGTTAGAGATCACAGTTTTGGTGAGAGCCAAATGCTTAAAGAAATAAATTTAATAAAAGAGTACTTACAATACAGATTCTGAATAGTCTTTATTGTAAACTGTTGAAAGTATAAGATGGTAGGAATATCATTGTTATAATAAAAACAGTCTGCCCTACTCGAGCGTACAAGCGAACAAATTAAATTAAATGTTTAAAACACTTTATATATGTGTAGTACCTAGTAAACTTATTTAAGCTAATGACGTGACAAAGCTATTATTTCCAGGAAAACACAGAGACTGGCGTAACTTCCATCGTTATGTGCTCCATTTCATTTTCCTCGAAAATGGAGACTGCATGGCCGTTGGTTCTGTTTCTCAGCCCTTCATAATGTCACAGTAAGTCACTATCCATAAGGGTACATCATGAAAAAAACTTCACGCGGACGAAGTCGCGCATTTACACAAGTTAAAAAATATTGATGGAATAAGCATATTATGTTCTTACTATTATTTATTCCGTGGTCTAATCCAGAATCTTATTTCCACAGTATAACAATCGGTTATCTATGCCGGCAATCTGACCACGCTACGGTTATCCCAGTGGACGGCTGCGACTTCCAACTGTACCAGCACGGCGAAAACCAAGTACTGCCGAAGGACTACGCGTTCTCGTTCCGAGCTGGTAAGTGGTGCAACAATTGATAAAAGTAAATTAACAGCCATTCCATCACATTTTTAGTGATCTCTAGTCTATTATAATTGAACTAGAAAAAAAGAAAAAGAAATAGCACGACTTTAACGTAGATATCCCCTCAGAACTCTTAGCAACAAGTACCTACGCGAGATTCTTCGAGGATATCTTAGGAGGTTAGTCAGAGGCACTTAAGTAGTACTTACTTATATTTTGCAGTAGTTGGTATTCCATATATGACAGGTTGCAAGCCGATCGCCGCTGCTAGAATACTAACGCTTTCCTTACGATGTTTTTCTTTACGGATTGAGAGCACATACATTTTCGAACAGAAAAATCATTGTTGCACGACCGGATTTGAATTCACGACCTTAAGATCAGAATACGGGGTCACTTCCACTAGACCACCGGTAATTAAATTACTTGTTTTATTTCAGGTGGTGAAATCTTTACGGTTGGAGTGAAAGTTGAAGACGAAGAGACATTCTACATCGGCAAAGACAGAGAATCTAAATTCTACGAGCGGTGGTCCAGTGTCGTTGTCAACGGTGTCAAAGGAAAGGCGTGTGTTGAATGGCAATATAATAATGTGAAAACTTAAATAGTGTTAATTGTGACGTTTGCGTGTTAATTTATTACGTATGTAAAAAAAAAACAGTTTAAATAAATTGTCGAATTATTTCTAAACGAAATATTTATTTGAGTAAAGTTTTTTTAACAGAATCACATTAAACACAACACGCGTCGAGTGTCTCGGACATTTTGTATGAGACAGAGCCAGACGAAGTAGATCCGCACCGTCACATATTGTGTAATCACTTATACGCAATGGGACCCATAGGCTTCTGGCGCGTCACGACACGTAAGACAGCTCTAATGTGACTCTGTCTTTACTATGCTTTAAAATGTTAAAGGGAGGTAAGGCGAATCTTCAAATATTATCCAAAACATTGACCACGAGGATAAGGATTCTGAGATTTTATATCATCAAATGTGTACATGGTAAGTATAAGTTCTTAAAATTATTACCATGGTAAACCCTATAGTAACACATGTACCATGAACTAGCCAAACTAAGAATGATGTGAAAAGATTTCTTCCGTGTCGTGTTGTTGAAGTAGAGGTTCTATGTTCAACTGTATCTACTAACGCTTAGGCCTATAGGCTAGCTTTTATAGGTTTTATACGATGCATTCCTTCGCTAGGGTGCCAAGCCTTACTTGGAAATGTGGAAATAAAACGAAATTGAGAGGAAAGTTAACTATATTTAGCATAACATCTGTTCAACTTATGTACTTATTAGGTAACTTAATCTATAAACATGGACTAGGAAAAATACTTTTTGGTTGACAATTCCTGATAAACTACTCCCTTATCACAAGGTAACTGCTTAAGTTACTGCCTTATTTATCGTATAGGTGTCGCAGAAGAAAAAATATATCTATCTGGTTCTTCGACAACCATTGTTCTCTAGGCCTCTTTGTAACACTACTCTTCCAGTCCTGTGCTACTTTGATCCACTAATCTGACTACACTGACAATATCGCCCGTCAAGTCCTTGTTAGGTTAGCCGTATGCGACAAGCGTAACTGGGCAAATAACTGCAGTGTAGCGTCACTTTTCATCGCTGTCAAATTAAGTTAGTTTAGGAAAGAAAGAGTAACAACAGAATCTACAATAATATGACATTTGACAACAGTAATTGCCTATTTACTTTTGTCGCGAACAGCCCCCTGATTGCGTATCATCTGTTGGTATCAAGCTCCTGTTACAAGTGTCAAATATGACAGAGTTACTATAGAAAATAATTTAAATTTTACACTTGAAACAGCAAGTGAGAGTGTTAGCAACAACGCTAGCACAATCATCCCTCAGGTCGCGAGTTAAGGCAGAATCACATTAGGCCCGTGTCGCGACTTATCAGAAGTCTATCTGTACCATAAATTTCGTATAAAACTGATGATTTCAATAGAGCAGACGGCGCGGGTCTGCTACCTCTGTATCTGTCTATCCCATACAAAATGTCTGAGAAATTCCACGTGGGTCGTGCCTAATTGCTAATGTGATTCTGCCTTCATAAAGTAAAGGGACGGCTGGTAGTTTGACTTGGGGTGGCTCGCATGCTATCGTAGTAATAGAGAAAAATGATTCCGTCCGAAAATTATAAAGCGACCTAGATAAATCTTTGGTACAGTGGCCAAAATAAATAATTTACTTCTTAACAAAGTTGTTCTCAATAAAAATAAGGTTGACATTGATAGAGGATAATTTTCCTATTTTATTATATAAAGGAAAATAGCTCCAGTTCAAATTGACGAGTAAATTCGACTTTAGTAGAAAAAGACTATAGTTTGGCCGACCGTACTCAATAAAGGCATAACTTTATGCAGTCCAAAGAAATTTTTAAATATTGTCTGATTTCGGAGATAACTTAGATTTGCTATTCATTCTAGCTACCTACACAATAATAACGAAACTATACATAGTTTATCCATAAAAAAAAGTAATTTAAGTACATTAGTAGGATGTTTCTTGTGAATTTATCGAACTTGACAGATAAATACCTACATGTCTTCATTCTCATAAAAATAACCAAGACACATTTACTCGTGTAACTTTCCAATAAATTAAAGTAAATAAATATTTGTAGACATTTTTACACAACATCATCTAGCCCCAAACTAAGCATAGCTTGTACTATGGACACCAGATGACTGATTTAACACTTACAAACTTTTTGTTTGTAATACAATATAACACCCAGACACAGAACAAACATTATTTTATGTTCATTACACAAATGTTTGTTCTCGGTGGGGATCGAACCCACCACCTACAGCGCAGAAGGCAGGGCTGCTACAAACTGAGCTGTGATGGCTGTCAAAAAAAAATACTCAGTTATAATTTTACTAATACTTTTTTATAAAATAATTATGCTGGTTAATGTTTTTGGCATCTTCGACAGTCAACAACAGTCGACGTAATTTAAACCTTTTCTTCCTAAAAACTGTGTTTATTACACAATTTTCGAAACTAACTTTAATAATGTTTATAAGGTAGTTATAAATTGTACTTTAAAAAGTTTAAAGTTTCATTAGCAGCCTCAACTAGATCAGTACACAAGTACATTAAAGTTCCTAAACAGTACAACAGTGTAAATATTTGATTATGTACAAGTACTTAATATATTTGAAAATATAAGATGGGTTACATTAATTGTGCGAATTTAAACTACTAATACTTTTGCGGATATAAATAGGTAGTAAACAAAGCATTAAGAGATAATGTTATGCATGAAGCACGAAGAACAATTTCGATTAAAAGAAATTTATAAGGTTGTAGATAAAAACAGCCTTAAACAGCACGCTTCCTGTAACACGCACAGCGTGTTACTTAAAAATCATCTTAGTGTTGCAAGTAATAAGGAAGAATCCACTTGAATGAAATCGTGGGGCGTGCAATTTAAGATTGGAAGATTTCTATCTTCGATAATAATTAACTTACTACATAATAGCTAAATTATTTTTGGCAATATTTTATTCCAAAACTGTAGGTTGGAAATATGCACATTATGATTGAAAGCTAAATATAAAACATTGGAAGCCAAAGGTAATTGAAGTATAAGTAATACTGATGAATATAATTCAAATTAATATGAATTAAGTACCCTAATTTGATAATTTGGTTTTTCATAGGTACTTACCGTTTTCCTACCAAGATAACACTTATTTTAAATTCACTTTTAGGACTTAACATATTTGAATTTGGACTTTACGTGGTTTAGTAAAAAAAGCTTTAAAATATACTTAGGTGATTTCAAAATTAGGTTAAAAATTATTGGAATTTGCAGTGAAAGATAACAGAATGAAAGTTGGTGGAAATAAGCCTAGCGAGGCGAGCCCGATGTGCGATATTTATCCTACTGTATTATAATAAATGCAAAATTGATGTATTTTGATGTTTGTGACTGAATCACACGGTATCAGGTCAACCGATTCGGACAAAACATGAAATAGATATAGTTCTTGACCTGGAATAGCCATCAAGCTACTTTTTATCCGAGAATCACGCAAGCGAAGCGACGGGCGGAAGCTAGAAATTCATACAAGTCAGCATCACCGTTGGCATCAAGGAACAGATGGGAATAGACAGTGCATTTATTTAAGATAGTCAAAACGCAGGGTATAAAATGACTAGCAAATAATACAGTATGTTTCATAACTGCGGGCGAAACTATGAAGTATATAGCAAGGCATGGGTTCAAAATACTTTACAAAATAAGGGATTACGAGTGAGCTTAGATGTCAAGTAATTTAGTTATATTACGTGCAGTTGTGAGTTGTGATTGGTGATAACTGTTATTAAAAAGTTTAAAAAATATGATTTTGTATGGACTACTTGTTGGATATCTTAGATTGGATCTCGCGGTTGGCCCGCAATTACAATACATACTGTACTATGAGAAATATTCTGTAGGAGTTCCTTGCAACCAGAGCGGGATAAGTTTCTTCAGTATCTGACAAAATAAGAAATCAAATTGGACATTCGTGAATTCAAAGTGTTTTGAGCATGTGTTAGTTACAGTTAGGTTTGCCGATCTAGAGATATAGTGTGTGTCTGGCGATTTAATAATAAAAGTTTAAAAACTTGACAAGCCGACTTATGATCAAAGAATCACTAAATAAAAAACCAAAGTGCTGACGCGATGTTGATGAGAGTTGCAACTGAAAATGTACATCCTTTCAAAAAAAATATCCATATCGTTTAGAAATGAGTTCTGAGGTAACATAAAAAATAAACTTTTTTGAAGTTTTCTTGAAGACGTTCAGTGTAATCGCCGCTGCTGTGTCGACTTCCAATCAAACGTAATACAAAAAACATCGCTGCTACTGTTTCGACATCCGTGTTGATTAAAAAACAAAGTATCAACTGAACAATATACGATATGGACAGCTGCATAATGATGAATCATGGCCTAATCATGAAGGGAAGCCATTAAAGCATTCAACGACTTAAGCTCATTTTAAAGTACACCTCTTTGCCCTAACTGACAGATAAAAGCCTAAACTTCTAGCAAATTAAGCCTTGGTGCGTAAGGACAAAGAAATATCTGAAATTCAACCCTTAAAAGGGGGCAGAGGTGGTTGAAATATTATAAAAATATCTGCACGTAAATGAAGTCACTCGTGATTCCACTAAATAAGTAATATTACAGAAGGGCGCCTCGCTAGATTTATTTAAAAGTTAGAATTATATATGAATGGAAGACAAATGTGTTGATATATCGTAGTTCTATTATACCTAAGTATTTATTCCCACATAAGTTCACTATGATTCTAGGTCCTAAAAATTGCTTGTTTAGTTCATGACGGTTTTTTTAGTCTATAGTTTTAAATTGTCAGTTAAAACCTGTGGGACAGAATGACAGTAACATTTTAAAAAACAATATTTTGACAAAATTTTTGCCTTATCCATAAAATAGCCATATTCATCCTAAATATATCAAAGCGCAAGATAAATTTAGTATGTTTTTCCCCCAAACAGTTTAAAATTATACTCTTGCTTATTGATGTATTTTATAAGAGACGATAAAATTTTGTGCTATGAAATTATATTAATTTAGGATAATGTGATTGATAGAAAAAAGTATGTCATGATTGAATGATATTGAATGACAATTTTACACAAGTTACAATAACAGTAAATATGAATACGGCCCTTAGCAAATAGTGAAAACACCCAACTACGACTAAAAGTTTATAAACCAGAATTATTATATCAATTATCGCCAAAGCTAAATAAGTGCAATTAAGTTAGGATTCATATCATCTATACATATATGTATGTATATAATAGAAAAACGTGTTAGTTACACCACTTATAACTCAAGAACGGCTGGACCAATTTTTATGATTTTTGTGTTTTTACATTTGTCTTCGTCCGGAATAGGATAATAAGTAATAAAAATAATGCGGAGCGAAGTTCGCGGGGTCAGCTAGTTTAGAATAATTTTTTGGACAAGCATTACTTTTAATAACTACATAAATATAACAATACGCCAGCTTATATAATGTTATAGTTTCAATAAAGCGTATGACGGCAATTTGTTAAAGCCTTGAGTGATGAGTGCTGTAGTAAAAATACCCTTACCTTTTTGATAAAACGACTTTTATAGCAACATGTCTTATTAGTAAAACGACGTAGCCGACGTAGGTATGTCGTTTGGGTCGTTTTGATACTTTTGATTAGTATTTTGATATTTTGGGACATGTTTACATTCGATATTTGAACACGAAATTTACTTATTAGTTAATGTTAGTAACTTGAAAACATTATAGATACGCAAAAAAGTTTTTTCAAAACATAAACACGAAAATAACGTAAATGGACGAATGATTTTTACTATTATATATTTTCGGAATATAATATTATTTAACTTAACCGTTTATATCACTACACATGATTTTAAATGGAATGGACTTCAGACTAGAAAGAGCAATCACATCGACTAAATCTAACTATATTTTTGAATGTTTATAACATTCATTTAATATGTTTCTCATTCTTCACCGTTTTTGACGACAAATATTTTAATGGTCGAATTAACTTAGTAATTTTCTGACCAGATTTAAAGTTGAACGTATACTGACGTTTTAGTAATAGTAATTTACCTTTATTAAGGCAGTTTTTTATACAACGATGCGGTGAAATATTATACTTACTCATAGTATAATAATAGTAAACGTCAAATAAGTTGAACTCTGTGAAGACTCATTTCTGCACAATCACTATTCCGAATTTATCTACTAAGACCATCTCAATGACTACATTCAAAAAGTTCAACTCGCTCGTGGGCTACTATAGTTTCCTAATATAATGTCGAAACTTTGTAATATTATTAGTAAAAGCTCGACTAACATATTAGTATGGTATTTACGTGCACCACTACTTTATTAGAAAATATAAATTAAAAAATACACTTTGATGAGGTGATAAGCATATTTTTTCTACCGTTATAACAAAATGATGTACTTCAATGCTATAATTCATAATTATAAAGTGAAACATCAAACTCGTGATTTAAGCTGTTGTACTAATCGCGCGTAATACTAGCCCCATTAGGGCGATTACAGATTGGGCATATAACATGTTTAAGCTTGTTTTTTTTATTTTTATTCGAACTCTCATATGCGCGTCACTCCGAAAGTCGACGCGCTTTGGGTGCATAGTGCGCGATTGTCAAAATACAATATCAACTCATATTATTTTACTGCTTAGTCGCTTGGAACTGGCGGTTAGTTTAAATTCATTCATTCTAGATTATGAGACGTTTAAGTGATTTTAGTTATTGAAGTAAAACTTTTAATAAGACTTCCAACAAGGTTGCGTTAAACGTCTAACGCTACGATGTAGCTGGTATGAAAGCATTGTTCTTTCTCTCTTTCTCTCATAGCATGTTTTGTATATTAAAGAAGTTTTACTTCAGTCGTGTGGTCTAAAGCAAAGCACACTCGTTTTTTAATAAATTAGACTTGCATACGCGCGTTGTTATAATGCAACGTGAGTGTTAGCGTCAAAAAGCAAACCCAAAATATACCCAATCTTTAATCACTCTTATTCTTATTAGTTGATAACGACCTATTCAGTTATTAGACGATTTAGATCACTTTTTTCATGTTTCTCAAATGGTGAAACAACTAATGGTAGGTAAGTGTTGTAAAAGCGCCTGATAGCTAAAACGGGAAGTTATCAAGATAAATAAATAACGCAGCAAAACCCAATAAGAATAATGATAATTAAAATTATCAGTTAAATAAATAATGATTGTTAATATAAATTATTTAAATAAATTTCTACTATTATTCAAATTTGTTGTTATTGACTAGATCTGTCTTTTTTAACACAATGAGCAAATTACACAACTAAAACATATACAAAACTAAGTACGTACACAAAAATAAATAATATAACAAATACTTTACATAACATACATAACTAAATTATTGCTTATGCCAAAAAAGCTATGGAACTCTTTTTTGTCTTTTTTTGCTTTAAGTAGCCGTCTTTTAAAGTAAGCAAGTAGGTATAGCACGTCACTTAAGTAGCCTTTTCAAAACACTCTGTAATAAAAAAAAATGTCTGTAAAAAATATAGGTAAAATAAAACTAATCTTTGGAAAAAAAACCCAATAGAGCGTATTAAAATATTAAACTATATTAGGTAACAGACTAAACTACTTCAAAATTATACTGTGCAAAATAATTCACCTTTGAAATATCTTGTATAGTTTAGTCATCGTCACTAATATATTTAATAGGACACAAATAAAATAATAATAACACCGACCACAATAAACAATATAAGCAAAATATTAAACAAAGTACATTACAAAAATAAACAACATCACATCAAAAGCATGACACTGAAAAAGCAAATACTGGGGTTACATGAATTTTGAAACAACTTCACGGATTATGATAAGTAAACCCAATGTACATTGATTTATCATTATTAAACGAATTTTTATTTTCAAATCGTTCAGTTATCTGATGAGCGGTTTACACTTTCATAAGTACAAAGTGAGTGAGTTAGGAGTGAGTGAGTTAATCGATTGGCAAGCACGGTAGAGGTTGGCAATATGTCAATGCACTATATTATTAACGAAATAAAGTATAATCTTAAATACTCGGAAACCGATTTCGGAGCAGCTTCGTGGACCTAGGTGCATTTCCTTATGCTATTGAAATATATACATTATTTCGTTAAGATAAAAACAATATTGACAAAAAAAACCTCTACCGCGCCGTCCACGGATGTGCGTCCTAATTTACTATATAGCAATATCAACGCGACTCGCGGTACTGCGCAAAGTAAATTGCTAACTGGTCGTATACTGTACTTATTCAAGTGTAGGAAAGGCATAATAGTTATAGTTTGTCAAAACACTTGAACAATATTATAATAAAGAATGAACTAGCTTTAGTCTGGGCCTTTATACCAAGCAGTCTATACAAAGTGTTAGACTGCTGCGCTGCTTAACTTTCATGAACTAAAAGGAACTGTATTTCGACGGAAATAAACGTCAGCGAATCTGTTATACAGAAACGATTCAAGCTTGTCTTTAACTTGATCACCATATGACGTAATGGTACGACCCTTGTACTGACTCATAAAGAAAGTGATGTCTTCATTTCAGTATCTACTTCATGTAAGTATTAAAAGAAAAATACAGATATACCTAAGTATGATAGATAGTTGAGAGGTACGTCGACCAGCTTCACGCATTATGAAAACGCACGTTAACAAACTGCAAATAACTGAAAAACCGTGAATTGATAAATAATCTACCGTATCTATTAATCTTTTCAAAAGATGAATCCCGGTTTAGATGTGCGCTTTTATAGAATGCAATACATGAAATTGTAGAAACTTTCGTCGGTTTGAAAACGTGCGTTTTTATCCGCAATGCGTATTAAACCCTAAACTCATATTCTAAACAAAAACGAACGAATTGAGACCGCCGTGGCTGCACTTATAAAGTCATAGCAACGCGAAACAACAGCGGCCATTTCGCTGAAAGCAAATGCCATCTGCGAGTTTATTTTTGCGTATTTGACGTACATATATGAAGTTTATTTTTATAAGGCGTCGCTGTTACTTTACCAGTGCGGCCACGGCCTAAGGCAAAGATTTTTGAGTCTTCTTAATAGGAGATTCAATAAAAATAAAGTTTTTAATAAAACTGTCACAAAATGTGTGAAACAAGATTCGTCCGTATTGTTTTAGAATACAAGTTAAAAGGCCCAACCGGCTTACACATTCAGAGACAAAAACTTACGCTTCGATCCGTCTTCAAAAGACAAATAAAAACGTAAATTCAAAAATATAAAATAGACGAATATAAATAGTTTATTCGTCTATTTTATATTTTACAATGGACTTCCAGAAAGTCTCTCCTGAATCAATTAACTAACATTAGTTCACTCTTATTTCGTTTTTGGATGAAAATGTAAAATTTTAGATATGTTTTGTTTAAAATATTATTGTAGTGTGCATACCGCTGAGGTGCCAGGAGCGTGGTCGAGTAACGCGTGCCTTCGCTTGATGCCTTCGAGATATACCTCCCGGTTGAACAGACCAGCCGCCAATGGCACTCTGAAATATCAAATTGCTTTATTACGACTGGGTATTTATTTACACCCAGAGTTGCGTAAAAATTTAGGATCTTTCGCGGTAAATATGGGCAGAGGGGTAACCGTAAGCCACCGAATAGCTCAGTTCGAAGGGTCTCGAACCAACCTGAACAGATCCGAACAGGCCCGAAAAATAGATACGAGGGTATTTTCGTATAAATCCGGAATCCGTAAATGAAAGTTCATATTACGAAATAATTCTCTTTAGTACAAAAAACCTTAAATAATGCTATCTGTCAAACACGATAGCAACGGTAATTTTGGCGTCGTTTTGGACAGTTTGTAATCGTGCTATAAGAGCTTACGGTAGCAGGTCTTCAACTTGATAGTTTACTTACACATCTGTCCCAGGTCTTAAGGTGGTAGAGAAAAGAGCCCACACAGGTTTGTGATCGCTTGTACATATCGATTGCACAGAATTGTACGCGAGGCATTTCATTCCAGTCGCTACCGGCACGGAGCTGATTCGACGCAGTCCTGTGAATCCACAATAAACTTTATGTAAAGCTAATAGAGTACTTTTCACAGTAAAAGATTCATATTAAGCATCCCTGAATTTAAAAGATATAAACATCTACCTGTTGCGAGAAGCAACAATATACCTACTTTTATACAAAACTATTAGAAGGCGCGCGACTTCTTCCGCGTGAAGCTAAACTTCAACCTTCGCAACTTACATACTTATTGTGGTTGAATTTCAAGAATTCCTTTCTTAGCAGAATCCTACGCGCCAAGAAATATACCTTTAAAAATTCAAGTGCCTCAGGACAAAGATTCTTATAAATAGTATAGATATAGATGATGCAAGAATCTAGGTAACTTTTTCATATACCTAATTAACACAAATAATTATATTTTTATCAACCTTTTTGGTTAGACAAAAAAAATCATATGAGACTTTCGTAATTTTTATTGTTAACCTGCTACAGCACCGGTGGTTTAGTGGGAATGACCCCACCTTCTGATCCTGACTGAGGTCGTGGGTTCGAATCCCGTCGTGTACCACTGGATTTTTTTATTGAAAAATGTATGTGCGCAATACCAGTGCTCTAAAATGGCGACGGAAAACAACGTGAGGAAACCAGTTAGTATTCTAGCAGTGGCGATAGGCTATCTGCGTCACGTTTGGATCAGCAACATTTGGACGTTCCTCTGACCTATAGATATCCTCAATGAATTTCGAGTAGGTACTTAGCACTAAGCCCGAAGATTAAAGTCGTAAAGCATGTTCTTTTTTTTATTTACTCACCAGCGAAAGCAGAGTTAGAGTTTCCGGACATACATTTCGCTTTGAAAAGTATTCGGTCCGTGTACGCAGGCGCTCTCTGCTTGCTCGACGTATCAAATTGTTGGCTACCAGGATCATACTAAAACAATAAAACGACTGCACTTTCTGGTGAGCGCTCGGCGAGACAACATGTGTCAAATTGACACTATCAATATTTTATTAGATTTAAAAATTGTAGATTATGATTGTGCTGTTACGTAATTACGCTTGCAGGTTTTAATTAAGATACTAACTTTATTGCAGGTGCTGTAGGAATTTTGGAACTTGAAGTGTGTAAACTTTTTGTATTGAAGTGGCGGAATGGTGGTATTATAAATAAAGAAATAATTGTGGACATATTTGTGGTGTTTAGTACACACATACTGTTGCCTATATTTTGGTGCATCATACGACCGTAGTGACCACCACCACCAATTTATTAAGTAATTCCATATTCCTAAATGAATCCTTACCTTATAAGTAGGGGGAAAGGTAATAGGAGCTTCTCTGAAGTCCCTGAAGGCAGCACCGTCTTCTAGCACGGCGGTTAACTGGTCCGCGTGTAAGAGGCCGTGGGGTAAGTTATGGGGCAGAGGAAACTAGAACCAATAAAAAAAACATTGAAGTCACATGACCTAAATCACTGATAGACTCTATAGATTACGTTGTCCTAAATTTTTTTTAACATTTAAGGCGCTTGTCATATTAGGCGGCTCGAGACATATACTTGTTCTTCTTTTTTTCTTTTTAATGGCATCTATCCGTCATTTGGCAGATAATTTCGCCAAAGTAATTGGGTAAATTCAGAACTTAAAATAACACTAGGAAAACAATGAAAAAGTCATTGTTGAAACTTGAAACAAACACTCATATGCTTGTTCCTTCTTTTTCTTATTTATGGCACCTGTCCGTCATTCGACAGACAATTTTACCAATGCCACCGAAATTATACATCAGAATTTAAAATAATACTAGGAAACAATTAGGTACAATGAAAAAGCTATGTTGCGTCCTAAAATGAAAGAAAACGAATCCTTTGCAACCCCGAATCATTATCACATCCACTTACGATGGCAAGAAAGTGTTTTATAAAACATCTGTTAATAATTTTTTGTAGCTACTACTGCACACAGTAGTAGTTTACCTTAGTTTGCTCAATCCACCGCATCACAGCCGCTCTTGGTTCACCAAGTCTAAAGTTCAAGTCTCCACACCAAAATACATAGTCAAAATTGCTTGTTACATCTGAAATCAGAAAGAATAACAATAATAATTATAAATAAATACAATTGTAAGAATCTTTACCTAAAGCGCGCGACTGCGTCTGCGTTAAGTTATTTTCATACAAACTTCAATCCCCGCTGTACGCATTCAGGGATTCAATTTCGGGAATTCCTTTCTTAGAACACCTCTACGCACCAAGACGAATATACTCTGAAAACTTCAAGTCTCTACAGCCAGTGGTTTAGGCTGTGCGTTGTCCTATATGCCAGTCAGTCAGGACAAAGATTATTTTTAATTGATGTAGATAGGTATGCGATCAATTCAACTAAGTATTGAAATAGCCATTGTTCTACCAGTATACCCTTATCTATAGAATGTTATATATAGCCTGAGAACAATACAGTATAAATGAAGTACCTTTACTTTTATGCCGACACGGCAAGTTCTTAGGCAGATCTATAGATCTAATAATCCTTTTTATATCCGAAACTCTTTCCTTGACTTTCTCCTGATGTGCAGTAAGATGCGCAGTCACAAATAGAAACGTTGAGCCGAATAGTGCGAATGAGATAGCCACTGCGCCTTTGGTTCGGAAGGCAGTACCAGGTCTGACAGAGAGGGAAGCGTCTTCGGGGAGGGAACAGAACCAGATGAGATCTCTTCGGATGAATACGACGAGGTGAATAGTACCTGAAACCATGCATATCTTTTGTACCATATAAAAAGACTAGCTGCCGTTCGCAGCTTCGCCCGCGTGGCAGTTTTTTTCCCGTTCCCGTAATTTTTGTTAATCCATGTTATAATCTATGTTTATTCTAAATTTAATCCAAATCGGTCTACTGGTTAGAGCGTGAAAGAGTAACAAACATCCATCCATCCATCCATACATGCATCCATTCTTACAAACTTTCGCGTTTATATTATTAGTAGGAAGTAGGATAGTAAAACTAAAAAATAACTTGAAAGTAAGAAAAAATAACGGGGCTCAAACTGTAACCCCACAACAACAGCAACATTTTGGTCTACACCGCCTATTAACTACGGTAAACCTTCCCAAATATGGGGGAGACATCATTATGTCCAGCAGCATTATGTATTTTATTTATTTATGAACACAATAAAGTTACAATATTACAGCGTTAAGTCGATATTAGTAGACTTATTTAGGTTGATGATGCAATTTAATTCACAACTTACCTAAGTAATAAGAATGTAGTAATAAATGTGATGGTCCCAACACTTCTTGAATAGTGATTTCCCATTCCGTACGCTCAGAAAATGACTCTTGTGTACCAATTGCGAATATATCAGGCACATGTTTCACTTGATTTGGGAATATAAAGTCTGCTAACTCTCTGTAGATAGAAAACAAACTATATCTACATCCACGCCAACAGGTAGGCAAGTTAAACACCAAACAGGTAAATGAGACTTAACACCTTTACGTCTCAAACAAATGCCAACCACATAGGGCTGGAGTCTTCAGTGGACGTGCTCTGTGAGGTAATACGTTATAGGCAGAGGTAACCACTCAACATCAGGTGTGCCAACTGTTAAACTTTTTCTCAGAAAAACCATTCAATATTCTATTTCTACAATCAACAAATACATTTTTGACTAGATATAATCCAAAATGATGCTTAGTGCTTGTAAAACACTTGAGTCACACATTTGTAGATAATATGCGATTTGTATATGATTAAAGCAGGGTCACTGTTTTTTTGTGTGATGTTTTGTTAGAAAAATTGTTAATACCTACACATACTAAAACAAGCAACACATAACCTTGTATTTCCATGAATATTGAATAGAAACAGAATAGGTAACCACATAATTTAGCTAAGTATACTAAGTTGATTCTTGTTAATTCTATGTCTATATTCTTATATTATAACATATATATTTATATAAATATATATATATTTTTTTATTTTCTTTAGTAATGTTCTAGACATAACGATTTGGAGTACTCTGTAATATTAGGTCTATATGTATATAAATAAATATCATTAGCAGTAACCTACCCAAGTGATTACCACAAAGCACATAGCTAAATCTTGACTTTTATCTATATCGTCAGTGGAAAGGAAAACATGCTAAAACGCCAAAATGTTACTGTTTAAAGTTATAACTTTAAACTTGATTTTCCACAAGTAGCATTTTGGTGCTTTAGCATTTTTTCCTTTCCACTGACAATATGTATAATCTAGTTAAAATAGTAAATCTCTTACTTTGGAGGGGCTTGTCCATTCATATTCCAGGTGCCAACAAATACTTTGACTTCTCTATCAGGAAATACATGTTCTAATTCAGCTGCTCCGAGTAAGGAATGGGATGCCAGTCTTCCATAGAGGTAGTTTCTGTTATGTAATCAAATCCAAGTTCACACTTTATATTATTGATTACCTTAATAGGCAGGAAGAGGATGGATGCCCATAAAAAGTAACATCGAAATGATTTATAGTTCAAGCATATTTCAACCATATGATTAGGACCATAGGTTGTATTTTATAGTTATAGAATAACAAGACAATGTGAAACATTAAATTTTCAGTTATAATTTTTGGTATTATGTTTTATGGTAGTTAGAGTTAGTTTTCTGCCAGCCCTTTAAATAAACCACTGATTTCTTACGAGTAACTATAAGTTGATATAGAAACAAGAGAAAATCCTAAACTTATGTTTACACAAACAAATCTGCTTATTAGTAGGTTGGACTGTGGGTTTTCTGTGCTGCATTGAAAGGTTGTGCAATATTCTTAGTATGGTACAATCCAATCTATTTTTATTATAAATTGATTAATTTCTATTTTACTTACCTTCTTTTACTGTACCCAGGTAATAATAATTGTTATATAGATATAGCGGTTACAGATACCTTCACACCTTTATTTTTTAACATCCAAACTATAAGCCAGAAATTATTTAACCAATAAGCGGCTTATAAAGATAGTAACAAACAATCACCTTTCCCGAGCTTCTTGCGTAGGTATGAGTCGCAAGACCTGAGCAGCAAGCAGAGAGTTGCGAGCCAAGCTGTCAGTGCTCCCAGCATGTGACGATGACTGTGCTATTGTAGACTTAGTCCTAGCAAGCAGACATCACCAAGTTAAAACAAACAATTTACATGGAGCATCTTGTTATTTAGCTGAACTAAAACTTACCTTCTTTTACGGTCTAGAGAATTGCTTCTATCACTTTCAGGAGAAGAAGAGCGGTATAAAGGTTTACTTTCAGATGTTATCAAATGATCAGCAGATAAACGTTTCACAAACAGTTTATTTTTAGTTTTAATACCTTCAAACGAACCTGAGTGTTCAAAACACTTTCTAGGATCATCATTTTTAGGGAATTTTATTGTAGCCTTTGGTGTCTCTTCGGATTTCGACTGAGAACCAGATATGGTTTGGTCGCTCAAACTGTTTGAATTATTGCATGGACTGCAGTCTCTGGAGTGTGTTTCTTCTTTGTGAAGGTGATTATCAATAAGGCTCTTAGGACGAGATCTTCTGAAGAAAGTTCGGCAGCATTTAGGATTGTTTTCGTCATCGTTCAGTGTGTGGTCAGCGCTATGACATGCGTTGTTATAAATAGGTTCAGCGCTGCAGTTCCTAGGACTATCACCTACTTCAGCGTTGGCCTCAGAGTAGTGCGCACTATGAGCCAAAAAAGGATCCGCTGGTGATATCGGCCGCGACGAAGACTGGTTGAATTCATCGTTCGAATCAGTATCCACATAGCACCCTACTTTTGGAGACTTTTTAACGAACAGCCGCTTCCGAAGCGATAGCTTCTGCTTGGTCTTGGTAGGAGATGTTGTCATGGTTGGTTGTAAACCAGTTGAACTGATGATTTATGTTATTTTATCACATTTTTAATAATTTAGAGGAGTCCTAACCTCAACAACACAGAACCGATTTGACATTTTGCGACTTGTGAAGCGAAGTTGCGAATAAAATGAAATCAACTGAACTGTCACTTGTCAGTTTCAGAAGAAAGAATTGCGTTCGGAAAACTATAGTTATTATTCTGTGGAAACTGAAAATCTTAACTTTTTCGGAAATTAATTCCTATCATAGCCAGATTTAGACGATGATATGTCACTAGGTAGGATGCAAATTTCATTCAACTATTGTAATGCATTATATTGCCATGACAACTGAAATCTCCACATTAGGTACAAGTCACCTACCTACCTAGCTACATTCAGAAGTTAGTCGACTCGTCAAATCAGTTCCAATTCATGTTTTACAATATTTGGATTGGTATGTACCTACACCTTGTAGGTATAACTAGCTACATAGGTGGTACAAGCCTACAAATTAAAAAACCGTTTAAAGGACAAAAAATATTATTGGTTATTACTGGTCATACCTACCTACTATGATCGTTTTATATTTTACAAGAAAGCTAAAGCTACGCTTACAAAAGTTAATAACATGCTAATTGTAACGTGAGCACCACTGCTCGTGCCAGGGACGAGCAAGTTTATTCCATTGTAAGCTGGAGTCGCAGACAGACTGCCGCCAGCTATTGACTGTATACCGTCACCTGAAATATTATAGGTCCTATCAGCGACAACGCTAGGCATTTTATCTACAGGTTGGTTGGTAAGAAGAGTCTATAATAATATTTTATAGAGGGTAAAGTTTGTAAGTTTGTGAAGTTGTAGGGGGTAATTTCTGGATCTACTGAAACGATATTGAAAAATTTTACCCGAAAAATGAAAAGACTTTTTCGTGGTAGTCAGATTTGCAAAGTAGGAGAAAACTACCCCCCGAAAAAGACAAATTGGGACAGTGGTAGGATAAAGGTAACGTGTCGCTGTCTCCGTTAGACAAAAGGGGTCACTCAAGGGTCACTCACAGAGATTTGGACATTTGGAACTTAAGGGAACTTTACGCTGCCCCCGGTAAGGTAACGCAGCTACACTGGGAATACACGACTTCGAGACGAGATTGAAGCAAAAATAAATACTGGTAGGTAGGTAAGTACCAACTAATATATCATGGATGAGCCCTTTACACAGGTTTAAATACATCAGCAACTCATGCATCGCTTTTGCAAATACTTACCAATATTACAAAGGTCGCTGGTGCAGGCCCTGTAAAAAGTTCGGAACAAGGTGTCTGTGATTTCATGGTTGAGGTAGTCAGGTGCAATCTCACAACCTCGCGTAAAACTCGCTACCACTCCTATGGGATCCTGAAAAGAGAGTAGGTACAAACAATACATATACATATACATAATTATACCTATAGAATTTAAAGGAGGTAAACTCGTCATGCTGAGCTAGTGACTGGTTTTTGTTTAATTATGTACCTAACACAAAACCCAGATTAAATAAGAATTAAATAAGACTTAATTATTTAGAAAAGAAAGAATTAAAGAAAGAAATTAATAATTTAATTAAATTAATTTCACTGTTGTAACCACCTTCTATGGAGACTAGGTTATTTGCTGCCTTTATTTTATGTACCTACTAGTGATGTAACGAATGCTGGATTTTTCACATTTTTTCATGGGGAATTCCCAAAGAAAACGTATTATAATAATAATAAATAATAATAATAATGCTGCACAATCCACACAGCATTCATCTACCCATAACAAAATCTCTGCTTAGCTTGGGGCTAGATGATGCACACAGCATAAGTGTGGATTGTCCAGCAACATATTATTATTATTATTATTATTAATAATCTAAGCCCCAGCCGTGGTCGGTTCTACAAGCTAGGTAGGTAGGTATATGGCCTCCCAATTAGGTACCACTTATACTATAATATACCCTAGGTACCTATCTTATAATAATGAAAGTGTCTTACCAAAAACTCCTGTCTGAATATTGTACAATAAGTAAACGGACAGGCCACAGTGTTGGTGCTGTTATTGATCGTCATGCAGGACTGGTCGGAGTCGGCGGATGAGAAACTGCAGGCATAGCAACGGAATTGCTGTGCTGATAATAAAAAAAACTCAAACTGTATCCACACAGATCTCTACCACTTCAAATCTCTTGTTGTCCGTCTTACAAGCGAGACTCTTGAAGATGTGAACACGGATAGTCAGAGAATCTCCAAAAACTT
Organism: Electrophaes corylata; assembly: GCA_947095575.1. NCBI lineage: Eukaryota > Metazoa > Arthropoda > Insecta > Lepidoptera > Geometridae > Electrophaes > Electrophaes corylata. The sequence continues at coordinate 5,177,680 of OX352711.1, read as the reverse complement.
TATAACTGTTATCATGAATCATTGTCAAAAAGTATTTTTGTTGTGCAAGATGACCAGCTAGTTTTTTTTAGTAGAACGTACCTAAATGACTTCAACAGGGTCCATACTTATGGACATTACTTCCACTAGGAATCTACATACCTAAGTACACTACACCTATAAGTTCTGATTACGATGACGGATGTAGAGTACAGGTAAGGAGACTTTCCACAGCAACTTGTATCAAATAGGTAGTTGCTTCATGACTACGATTTATTACTGACAAGATAGTAAACGGAATTGAGAGTAGGATGTTGGATTTTACTGGATGAAACAAATGATAGCTACAATGTACAGTCTAGCCGACTAATAATTTAATTTACTTACCAGCACTTATCCCCATAAAAGAACATACTAAAAACACAACTATTTTTAAATCCATGTTTCACAAACAAAGCACTTTCCGGAATGAATCCGCAAGTAGGTTTAGTAGATTCGCTTAATTATCATTGCCGATACAAAATTATTGAGGCTATTATCTTATCATTGGATTAAAATCACGATACTTAAATGATCATTATCCAACAAACACAACAAAGGTACCTGCATAGCTGCATTACCTACGGTATGTAAATACCGATCTAGGTACCTTCAATTCCTGGAGTTGTTAATAAAACCGCTACAGGAGTTTTCATTGTACCTACCTAAACCTTAGGTACCTACATAACGTATTTTTTTTAGCTCCACAATTACCTATTCCGTATTATGTATAGGTACCTAAGTACTACCTACCTTTTGGGTTTGATGTAATTTTGATCTTTGACCCTGGTTCTACAGGTGGTCCATGAATAGTAAAAGATAAAAAAAAACTAAATAGGTATGTAAGTAGTTATTGTTATCGTAATCGAGGGCACGACTTTTCTTTAACTCGCGTGGTTTTGGACTTGTACATCATCGCCCTTCTTAAAAAACCACCCTGTACATAGAGCTAGAAATATTCAAATCTCTATAAAAATAGAGATTTGAAATTTGGATTGTTTCAGGAATATCTCTAGCTTTCTCTTCTTTTTCACGTTCTTAACACCAGGAGGTTCTGCATTTCCAAACTTAGTGCTAGAAACACTAACATTAGAAAACAATCACAAACTATGTTTGTTTTGTCGACATAACAACATTTAACTCGGTGTTATCAATGTAAATTTTTCCATGACGAGGGTTCCATTACTTCTCATTTGACTTAAGAATACCAATGCTTGTTTACTGAAACTGGCAAGAATTGGGCCGACTCGCGCCACTTAGCTATCTTAATTGCCTATGGAATTTAGTAATTTCTCTGAGCAATTGCCATTTCACTGACCAGTGGCCACCTACCGTCGTACTGGGTGGTGCAGTAATCGATTCCTGTAATTTACTATACCGGTTTCACAAGCTTTAACGGGGATTTAATAATGTGCAGGAGACTGCTTGGCTACTGGGGTTCGAGTCAATAAACCTCTGTGATGTTGACTGACAGATTCCTTGAAGAAATAAAACTGGATTGAATTGAGAGTTTTTTTATTAGCACTGTTTAGTCTACGATGAAATATTTTAGTTTTATCGAAGTTTTTGACATTTGCCCAATAATTATGTTACGTAGGGCATATCCTCTGCAGAGTGCAGTTGTATTTTTCACACCGGTGGGCTACTGCTTTAAAATATCACATTTAAAAAAAAACTATTCTATCATATTCGTGTAGGTACTATACAAAAAATAGCAGTTTTAAATATTTTTTATGGAATCTTTTCCTCTTCAGCTTAGAGAATTCTCTTTAACGCAATTTAGCTTTAGCTCATGTCTTCGAAAGGAAATATTTTCTAAAATGGTGATACATAAAGCGAAAAGCGCTCCGTAGGACAGAACGAGAAAAGCGGGATAGCAATCCACCATGCTGACCGACACGAAATTAGACTCTCTTCCCGAGCATTTCGGACGCTTTTCATAGAGTAATCTATTCTCCCTGCCTTGGAGTCCATGCTCTTGAATACGCTTCATTCTGAAAACATTAAAATATTTAGACGAACAATAAACTACATGACCCACAAATTCAAATGACTTTCTACGCATAAACACACACGGGAGTTGGAGAGGAAGTGAACTTCAAGAAGAATGTTTAAATACTAATCCCTAAAAGGAAGTATAGTTGTGGTAATAATAGGGTAATTTACTCAATTACCCAATTTTAAACATTTCTTTGTAAGGGGTATTCTTTCTCACTGCCAACCAGGGGTCTATAACTTGTAGAAACTGTATCTCTTTCAATCCACACTTCTCTCCTTCTTCGAAGAATTTTCCAACGAACTTATAGCCTACTCCAGTCTCCATGTGAAATGCAAATAACCCCTATAAAAGAAAAGACACTTGATGATCACACAGCTATGATTGAGTCTACAATCTAAAAAGGGTTATAATGGGCGTATATTCAATGGAATTAGGTTTAATTTACCTTCCGTATTCTCTTTACGCCCTCTTCCATTGTCATGAAGCGAGGTTCTACTCCAGGTGGTGCTATTTTCTTCTCGTAAATTGCTTTCCTTACCGGTTCTGTTGCAGTCTACAAGAAACTTTAGTTTTTAAAATGTCTTAGGTTCCAAAAAGGTCCCAAGTTATCGGAAAAGAAAAAGGATAGGTACCTATATCCTTTTCATCTTCTCTTCTATTAAGTTCAGAGAGCATCAAAATAGCGCACGAGTAGCTTAGTAGTTACATGGCTTGGAAACTCACTGACTTTCATCAAGGTCTACGTATAGGAAAGGTAAATACTTTACTTACCGAAAAGTAATATCGGTTAAAGACAGTGTCATGAACTCCGAAGCTGATTCTAGAGTGCAGAAGATCATCCAGCGTCTTGATTTGCGACGAGCTGGACTGCAGAAGAGCTACTATGTTGGCTGAGTACGATGTGTAGAGGAACATGAGAGCCAGGAACAGAACTAGCATGACTATTCTGCCCAGAGAACCTAGAAATATATAAATAGTTTACTGCTGGTACCTAATTCAAAGAAGTGAGTTATACTAATAAGATTTAGTTGAATACCAAAGGAGACGACATATAGATAAATAAAATGAACTATGGAAATTAACAGATAAGTAAAATAGTTCTAAAGATGCTATGGTATGGGTAGAGATCGGTAAGGTAAAAATGTTATTAAAGAATTCATCATCATCATCATCAGCCTGTAGAAGTCCACTGCTGGACATAGGCCCTCCCCCACACGTTTCCAGGAAGAACGATTCTGAGCCCTTTCCATCCATCGACTTCCCGTGGACCTAACAATGTCGTCAGTCCATCGGGTAGGAGCATAAAAAAATAAAAAGAAAAACGGATCATACTTATATTATCAAACCTTTAAGTTCAACCGGACTTCCTTGTTGGCAAGCAGCTCCAAATATCAATAAGATAACATCAGTTACGTTGGCTCTTAAGACACCAGAATCATTTTCTTTCTGAAATTAGTATTCTAGTTTATCCTCAATCCGAAAGGTGAATCGGACGGCTTCTAGTTCTATAGAATATGATAGGTACCTAGGTGTACCGATATGCCTAAAAAACTATAAGCTTTTTTGTATTATTCTAGGCATTCTTGGGTAACCTGGTAATATTATAGAAGCGAAAGCTTCTAAATGTTTTTTTCATCCCAAAAAATATACAGGAACATAGTAAAACGGACGAGCAACCCATGGAGAAGAAGTATCTTAAAATTTGAAAAGCACCTATATTGATGTTGGAAAAATTACTGCCACCACGTGAGTGAAGCCTAGGCGGCTGCTGCTAGTATGTTAAATAGAAGGCCATCGAAAGATAACAGAAAACATTCCATAGCGATTTCATGTAGAATTTATAGTAGACTATTTACCAGGTAGTACTGCTCATAATAGAGGTTACCACGGATAAGGAATACCTTACCTATGGCAGAGTGAGTGAAGAGACATGAAAACCAATAACAGAACACATAGTACCAGGTATCTTTCATTCGAAGTTTTCTTCCACTCCCACAACGCTACTATCAGCAATGCCAAGAACAATAGAAATACCAGTGCAACAGTGCTGTACCAGACGGTCCATCTGAACGAAAGCAGGAATAGGTTGTTTTCATACGAAAGCTTGGGTTGCTGGAACACGAATTTAGAACGAGTTGGTGTGGGGCTCGCTATGTACTCAACTATCGATATCCGTTCCGAAGTAAAAAACATTGGTGACCCTTAAAAATAAGATGATTTGGTTAATGCTAGTTTTAAGTTAAAAATACTGGAAGCTTTTACCAAATTCAATACCAATATTACTTGCCCAAAACAGGGTCGTATAAATAATAAATGAGCATTTTCTTGGAAAATCTATCAATAAGTCTACAAAAAAAGTACCTTCTTACCTCCAATTTCCACTTCTTGTCTAACCAAATACCCAGTCATGCCATTCCAAGACCCGTTGACTTTGTAACCCCAAGTATTAGCAAAAACATATATTCTACTTGCATTGAGGAAATCCAGCAGATGATTTGTCGTAGGGAAATTCACTTTTGTGATCGTGTCGATGTGGTCGTTTCTGGAAAACACAACTATGAAAAATTACTTAGGAAGTTCAAGGTACGTATAGGATATAGTTTAAGGAAGAAAGTATTGAGTATGTTATGTGAATCATGATGCAGCAAGCGTACTAAACGTTTTCGTGGGAATACCATACCTTTACGACGGAATAAATAATAGGTTTATGGTTAGGTACTTATTCTCAGTCATAAGATTCACAACCTATATACTATAGAATACATAATAGGTTTATAGTCACCTATACCAGTCATTAGCTACACACATACCTACACACAAATGCATAATGGTAGCAGAGCTCTTTGTGAAGGGCTCGTCTGGGAAAGCAAGCAGCTTGCTGTGTTTCGGTTTGAAGGGTTTGAACCAGTGAAATTACAGGCACACAAGCTTAACACCTGTATACCTCAGGTTGATGGACGCTGAGCAGCGCTGTGCACGTTCCTAACGAGCTTAACCAACGAGGCAATACTTTGTTATAGGCGATGGTAACCACTTAACATCAGGTGGACCGTCTGTCTGTTCCATCAGCAAGTTGTATAAAAAAAATCCAATGCAATTAAACCAAAATGCCTAGAGTTTTCAACTGCATACAAGCAACGTGCAAAATAGTCACAAATGGAGAGTTTGGTCACAGTTTGATGGTATCTACTGAATTTTCAGCTACGTTACATATATGACAGATGAAAAACTATAGGTTCCAGTACTTACACTTCATCAATCAAATGGTTGATGCTATCGTTATCCGTAAGCACATAGCAGATCTTTATTTGGTAACCATCCAGGTCTAGTCTCCTCAACGCGGTAGAGTCAGTCAAGTTCTCAACTTCCTTAAACCTGTTCCTCTGGTCCCAATGCCCGTAATACTCTGTTTTCCATTCGTCATCAGAACTGACCTTGTAAACTGAAACACGAAATATTCGAGATCGCGATAAAATTTAATTTCTAAAAATGGAGGTTGGAAAAGCACATGCACAGAATGCAAAAAACATTTTAGCATATCGACTCCATATCTCACTTTTTGGTATATCTACCTACTTCAACAGGCTAAATAAGTCCACTGCTAGACATACAAGCCTCTCACATATTTTGGGGATTTGCTATAGCCACTACAGTTGTCAGGCACTAATCTGCCTATTGGTTATACTGCAGTATTTATGTTAAGCACTCAAGAGATGCTGTTGCCCATTCCCTGTGTCGCCTTTTACGACATCCGTGAGAGATGATGGGGTCCTATTCTTTGCCAGGGTCACCACGGCCAAGTCGAGACCATCATAGTCAACGACGGTCCCAGCTTTTAGTTACATAAATATATAATTAATGATAATACCTATAATATAAGTAGAGAAGTACTCACTGAAATGCAAATCAAAAACATTATCATGGATCCGTCGGGCCAGAACCACTTCAGCATCAGGGAAAATTTTGACATGGGTCATTGCATCAGGTATAATACTGGTTTGAGAGTCATTGGTAGAATCTCCGATCAAGATCCACCGGAACGGTGACCGAAATAAGTTTCTTATGCTGCTCTATATATAAACAAATGATTAAACAAAAAAATCTTGTTTCCAAAATAGTGTCTCTCTCGTGACTGCTGTAAAGCGAAACGCAAGCGACCGTAATCATCAAATTCAGTTATCTAGATGCCGCCGCTTCTAAATACCCAATGCTTAGATGATACTGCGATCATAATAATTAGGGGTTTCTCTTTTTTCGGGATACCTACCTCCCAACACGTTTTGGAGATTAAAATACCTTAAAGAAATTGAATGACATATCTAGGTACCATGCAATAGGAACCTAATGTAAACCTCCTGTGGCCCACAACTAAAGTTTACGAACCTCGTCTAAATAATTTACAATGTTCGGGCAGTGAAGATCTGCCAAAAACACTACGTTTTGCTCCTGGCTTTGAAAATTCAGAGTCATGTTAGAGCTTAGGAACTGCATCATGCTTATTTGAGCCACATTTTCTCCGGCCAGAGTCGTATAGAGTTTTACTCTTTTGGCTGTAAAATAAGCATAAGTCTCAAATATATAGAAAATGAACATCAAAACATTCGCACAAATACCAGACCAGTTATACTTACTAAATGGCCAGCAAACCGTCGCTATCACGCAAGATGGCTTCTTCATAGACCGTATAACATCACCAATCATGATCGTATCATAATAAACTTCTGCATTTATAATAACGATATAAAATAAAAACACTATTCTTTTCATATTTCAGTAGTAACCTTGCTAGGCTCCTGTTAAAAATGATTCGCAAATCACAGAAACAGCGATTTATATTTTTGCATTGTTTGTTTTAAAAATTGTAGAGCAAACTTAGCGATTTGAAAAGTAGTCAAATTGTTTGCTTTGCAAATGTATGATACTTTATTGGCCTATAAATTTTTCAAGCATAAAGGAGGATGCAATTTATATTGAGTCACAGAATATAAGAAATAAGTGAAAAATTGGATTTTATAACTAAACTACTTGTAAACTACTTGAAACTGTAACTTGACTTCGATCGCATGAAGTTATTTTCATACAAACTTCAACCCCGTGAAGTTGAGGAGTTAAATTTCAGGAATATCTCTGCACCGAGACGAATATACTTACCCTGCTATATTAAAATCTCTACAACTAGCGTTTTCGACTACGCGTTGTCTAGATGTCATGCAGATCTACTTGTTGACGCTTGCTAAGAGTTCTTTAGGAGCAAGATTATTAGGTGTCGCACAAACCCATATCTTGTAGAAATTCCTATGTTATCACTGTCGTTTATCCATTCGAGGACATCATTGTATGATTTACCTGTCGCTCTATCGATTACAGAGTGGTTCTATGAAAAAAGTTTTAGTATGTATTCATTGTGATAACGAGAGCGTATTTCCGTATTACTTGCGATACGAGCAGGCAGTTTATTCCATCTCTAAGTAGGTACCTACCTACACGAGCTCTGCACAGAAAGAATCCTTTTCCGGAGGCTCCGGAGCGGAACTATAATCCTTCACACTACTTTTATTAAAAACCTATAAGAAACAGAAAGGTAGAGTGCAAGAAATAATCAGTGATCCAAAAGTGTGATAGTAAATTGGAATAGTAGTTTAGCATGACTTTGGTGATCCCGGCAAATAATAGAGCCCCTTTATCACCTCCCGTGGAAATCGTAAGACGATTAAAGGAACACACCAGGATCTGGAGAATATTATCGCCTGTCTTCACCTAATTCGCTTACTAAACTTGGTCATTATAGCAAGAAATGAGCAAGCAACCAAATTACAACTACTAAAGTTAAAGTTAAAGTCAAAAAAAAATTGAAAATGAAATTTTGAAGATCATTTAGAATCGTAATAAAGCTAGGTAAAGAGAGAGTATGATAGGAATAGGATAGGAAGATGATCAAGTCAAAGATAAAAGGGTCGACCGCGATCCGACTAATGAGTTGTAATGAGAAATTATTTTTATTTGTTTGTAACTATCGGTACAGATGAAACAACACTAAGTGCCTATTTAGATAATCGGCGCGTGAGTGATTTTCCGTAACAACTAGTCGCTATGTGTCGTTGGGTTATTCATAAAGTGCGTTTATGGTTTTATGCATGCATAAATTATATAATTGTGTAAATGTTGGAAGTTTTCCATTATTTATGAGGTATCGAGATAAAATCATGCATAATTTATTAGCATAAATATAATATTTTAGCACGAATGGTAAGTTTTTATTTTCTCTATTTTATAGTTATTTGCTTCTCATTGTTTTATGTAATTGGATTTTTTTGTTTTGAGTAAAGTAAAGCCTAAATAGAATTTCCTTTTTCTCGTTCTACTATATTAAGAAATAAAAGAGAGCGAAGTCACAAAGCCGTCACCACCACAAAATTAGCGTTGGTGATAAAGCGATCTGTGTTTTCATATAGATTTTTCGATTTTTTAGTTAGTGATCAGTTACTTGCGAAATAAATTTTAACTAAACTAGGCTTGTGATGACATGCCAATAAAAATGAAGTTAAAGCTAAAAAAGAACGGCATCATTTAAAAAATATAATGATCAGACCACTAAAATTAAAAAAAACACCGTAAATAAATTATCTGGGTAGTTATATAGGAAAGTTTATACTTTAGTGGTATATCTTTACAATACCAAAATGTACTGACGTCATAATAATGATTATAAATGCGAGTGTTGATGAGTATGATTTCTATTTATTCCCCACTTATCTCCGTAACGGCTCGAGCCACGGGCAAATGCTGTGTTCCTCATATAACTTTATGAGAATAACCCTGTTCTCCTGTAACTTCCCTCTTATCAATAAACAATAAAATTCTATGAAATAACTAAACTGACCTCAGACAGTTCCAAGACCTCATCATAGACGGTTTAATTTTAAGTAGGTAGGTAGTATCGTGTGGTGAAGTTATAATGGTGAAAACACTGCTTGAAAAAGCATTGCTAAATAGTAGTGCATTCGATTCAGTGTCGCTTGGCAAACGACGAGGGTCGGAATGGACGCCGTTGTTGCAGAAACATAAAGATCCACCAATTCCAGGTTAGTACAATACAACTCCTATACCTATCTGATTTGATTAGTTATCCAAAGGAAGGCAATCGCACACACACACACCCACCCCATCATCTAGCCCCAAGCTAAGCAGAGCTTGTGTTATGGGTACTAGATGACTGATATACTTAATACAATACAATACATTACATACCTATATATTTTTTTATTATACATTGAATAAACCCAGAACACCCGGAATAAATATTTGCAGATCGTACAAACATTTATCCCAAGGCGGGAATCGAACCCGCAACCTCCTACGTCGCAGGCGGACATTCGCCCGCCGCGCCACGCATCGGTCGTCAAAAACTCAAGATTATTTGAGAATGTCTAAAAGAGGTAGTCAGAGGTAGTTTAGACTAGAGGCTTGGTCGCGAAGAACTGGCACCTAAAAATAGATGATTAGAATCACCTGTTTTATGACTATATTCTAAGTTATCACTTTGTTTAAGGACCTATCCATTCAGAGAATTGTGTCAAAAACAGGTTCGAAAGTTTAACAAATTTAAAACAGAGATGGCATTGCCTTACGTAAGTTGGAAATTCACGTATTTGATACTAAGTATTACTTATTCTGTGCTTGAATTGTGCGCTATGCTACGTCACATCCGGTTCATATTCTGGTACGCTATATTATTTTGTCCAGTTCCGGTCCAATATTTTGTCGTGTCTTTAAGGATCACGTGGATCGGGTGATCCGATTCGGATCCGAACCATGAGTAATGGGTGAGTGAGTGAGAGTTTGATTTCAGTTTATTACAAGGTAACGTTTATTTTACTGCAAGAAGTTCATGTTGGATAATTACTTCTAGACTGAAGCATATTTAAAAAATTACGTCAGTGACAAACCATTCAGAATCAACTTTTCAAACGTATCTAAAAGTCGGTATTCGAATTGAACTCAAATTGAAGAATTTGAACCAAATTAGGAGTTTTTGTGCTGCGGAATATTACTGTACAGCTTTCTTATAATATTTTATAATGTTGGCATTGATAAAGATTTGTAGGATTATTATTAGGTGAAATGAACTTTTTTCTCTCTCTCTCCGTGACGGTGGACAAACACTACCAAAATCACTTCGGCGGTTCTGACTTTCGATGCGAATGCACACGTCATTCGTAAAAGTCGATAAACAATAATTTTGTTTACTAAAATATGTTTTCTTACATTGTTGTTAGAATTCACAATATAAAAGCAGGTAATAATACATCTGTAGTATATCGACTTGAAGTTTGACTTATGTCACTATGTATTTAATGTACCTACATGACTGAAATTTTCACTTGGAAAATGAAATATAAGAAAGTAATATGATAGAATAAATGTCACAGATTATAGAACATCTTCCAGAACGGGAATCAGAATCATAGTTTTAAAGATGTCAAAAATCCGTAAGGTTTTCAATAATGCACTCCTGTGTATGTTATTGAAAAATATCTGACACATATTTTAGAGTTTTCGTTTGTTTTTTTTTTTAATGTATACAATTTGCTGATGGATCAAGCATATGGCCCACCTGATGTTAAGTGGTTATCATAGCCTATAACAAAGCATTGTCTTGTAGGTCACGTTAGTAAGGAACGTGCCCTACAATACACTGCGTCTCTGCGTCCATCAACCTGAGGCATACGGGTGTTTAGCCTCATGTGCCTGTAATTACATATATGTATATACATATACGTATGCTGACTGGAACCTAATTATTAAATATGGAAGAGTATAGTTTTTTTAGTTATTTATACTTGGGTTTCATGTGCTTAATCGGAGAGTGTCCACAACTAAAGCAACAATTTAACTTACAATAGGTTTGAATAAGAAATAAACAAATCTGAAAAATAACCACGATCACCGACATAGCTCTCACAATCAGCAAGTTGAAGTGGCAACAGACAGACATAGCTCGTAGAACCGCAAACTACAGATGAATAAAGGCTCTCGATTGTCGGCCATGAACAGGAAGACGAAGCGTAGGACGCTCTTCCATCCGATACTTTGCTAGGATCACGGGAAGTCGGAGGATAAAAAGTTTCACAATTCGGGTTTTGAAAAAAAAAAATATTTTTTTTTATGTATTTTAATACATTATTATTAATAATATTGATATTTAATGCAAAAAACTTAAACAAAAAAACTAATAATAGACAATTAAAAATTGATAAAATTTAGAAAATAATCACGTGACTATAAACGCGCCATGATTAATCACCATAGTTGTTACATAGTGACGTCATTATGTTATAGCTATCTAATAACAGTACAGCGTGCGCGGCTATTGCAATGAGTGAAAACCGCTCGGGTTTGTTCGGGAGCTGCCGGCGTGTTTTCAGTACTGGATTCAAAAAATATTTTTATTTTGAAATAACTTTTGAATTATTGTAAAAAAAAATAAAACATATATGACCTTTCAATTACCGCAAAAAAATAATTCAAAACCCCAATTGGTCTTTCTGCAGTGGATTATGTCTTCAGGGTGATGATGGTAATAGTAAAATTTTAAAATAATATATAAAATACTATTCTCACCTTTTAAATCTTTTTTGGACTTCTACATATACTTTAAATCAAAAACTAGGCAAATCGGTTCAGTCGTTCTCGAGTTTTTGTAAGACTAACAAACATCAATTAATTTTTATATATATAGATTTATATTGAAAATATGGATAAATTAAATTTTATCTTTACATAAGTATTATGAAATATTGTACCACAGAGTATTGTACACACTTACACAAACTGAACTTTTTGGACAATGTTCTGTCAATCTAAAATGTCAAATTGAAACCAACGCTCGTATTCCAAGACAAATCTCAACACTAACTCAAAATAGGTGTTCATTAAAAATTTTGTTTTTTTGGTTAGATTGGATAGAAAACAGATCTAAAAAAATTTTGCCGAGGTATAAGATTATTATGTTTACGGAACAACTAAGAAAAGTAGATGGAATAAAGTGCCCTATCGCCTTTGGAGTGCTTATCACCGTACTAAACTAGCTGACAGAAAACTTATGTACTTTTTATTGTAAACACATACTTAGAATACAACTCGCGACTGTATTCGATTGTTATCTAAGCGAAAACACTAGTAAATGGGGGTGTTAAAGAAATCTCAACCTTATCTATACTGGTGCAAGTTTTATGTCAATTTTAGCTTCGATGAACAGTAATGAGTTCAGATAGATTCAAAAATTATATGAATTTGACATTTTGACAACAAGGGGCATAGTTACTTGGTAACCTTATACAGCCAATATAAATATATACCAATTATTGATCAAGCGAGCGAAGCGTCTTAGTTTCGAGATTAGTAAAAAAATGCATTTTCCGTGTGTCAGTCTGTCTGTTTTCGCCTACAGGTCGCATTTTTCAATTTATACCTACTGCTTTTTTGATGGAGCAAGCAGATGGCCCACCTGATGTTAAGTGGTTACCATCACCTATAACAAAGCATTGCCTCGTAGGCCACGCTCGTTAGGAACGTCACCTACGATGCACTACTCAGAGTCCCTCAACCTGAGGCATACAGGTGTTAAGCCTCATGTGCCTGTAACTACACCGGCACCCACACCCTTCAAAATGGAACACAGCAAGCTGCTTGGCAACAGAAATAGGTAGTAGTACTGCCCCGGACGAGCCCTTCACAAAGAGCTCTACTATACTACTCATAGAACCACTACTTAGTAATAATCTTTATCCTGACTAACTGACGAACATAAGACAACGTGCAGCCTAAAACACTGGTCGAAGAGAATTGAAATTTTTGGGTATATTTGTCTTATTGGGTGAAAAGACCAAGGAACTAAGAGACTAAGAAATAAATTCCTGAAATTTAACTCCTACACGGGGTACAGCAGGGATTGAAGTTCATATGAAAATAACTTCACGCGGACGGAGTCACACGCGTTTCGCTAGTACATTATCCAAGGATTGATGTGATCAAACCCTGGAACCGACGATCGCTTGTATCTTATGATAAAGAACGCCTAAGACTAATGGACTTCTTCCACACGATGATGTTGATATTTTATGACCCAACCGTAATTTCGTTACACTGTGTCTTGTTGTATTTGTATTGACTGTGACAAATAAATGACACCTATAGTAACTATGTGATTATCACTGTCAAACGAGCCACAGAATAATGTATAGTTGCTCGAAACGACTTTTGACGTGGATCCTGCCTCCTGAAGCGCCAAAGCGCTACTGAGCTTGTATAGGTACGTCTCGCGTATTTATATTTTAGGCTATCTACTATTTTTATAAAAAAGTAAGCTAGCTAACAAAAAAATTACTTCGGCACAAGATTACGTATCTTTTAAGGAACACATGAACAGAAAAATCGTTGGAATATCTCGATTAACAATCGAATAAAACACCCTCGGTGTAGTCGGTAGGCCAGAGATTTTAGTAAAACTTTGTGTAAACTTTTATCGAACTCAATGGAATCAAGAGTGTTTCTGGTCGCTCCAAAATATTGATGGTCCTTTTAAATGTAATATTCAATTAAAAAAAATACATGAATATGTTGTTTTAACATAATAAACAGGTGCTGATCACACGACCGCGTCGCCTTAAATTGAATGCCTTTTGACTTTGACGTCCAAATATTACATTCCTATCTATCTAGCATCTATGTTGAGATATCTAGGTAACTGACCTAGGTACTTAATTCACGTTATATAGCTGCTGACTGCGACCTATACTACGGTAGTACGGACATATACAGCGATAAGCGCGCAGTCTTGTGGAAGTGGGACACGCGAAAACTTCCACTGTGTTCATAGACTACTCTCACTTAGCGGTTGACTGTCGTAGGAAAATTTTCTAGATAACCGATGTACATAAATATACTTAGCTGAAGGTACCTGCTTACCTATAGCCTATACTAGATGCCGCCTGCGACATACATGGCTCGAAGGGTATAGCGTTGCATCAAGTGTTAGGTAATTTGTTAAATTTTTATTATTTTATTAAATAGGTATGAAAAACATTTTTACAAAAAAAAATACATCTAATACATATTATAATAGGTGTGTACAAAATACATTTACAACAGATGAGCTACCTACAGACCATTGCAAACGATCTAGGGATAGCTCAACTGATCCAAATCAGTACCAATCGAAAGCCCCGCCAAAACGGCAAACCATGCTAAATGGCAATGCTGATGAGGTGAGATACTCACCAGGTCAGGTCGGTAGGTAGGTATAAGATACCTAACCTACAGTATGAAGCAAATGTTAATGAACTTTCATCTTGTCAAAGTCATAGAAGCGGCAAAGTTATTGCACTATTTATTACTTGTGTACAAAATATATTTAACACCTTACTAGTGAAATCTCACGCCGGCCGCTTTGTTCGCGTAAAACTATTTTACATTATACAAATTTTAACACACTTTTTTAGGGTTCCGTACCCAAAGTGGAAAACGGGACCCTATTACTTAGACTTCGCTGTCTGTCTCTCCGTCTGCCACCAGGCTGTATCTCATGCGCCGTAGTAGTTAGAGAGTTGAAATTTTCACAAATGATGTATTTCTGTTGCCGCTATAACAACAAATACTAAAAAAAATAATAAAATAAATATTTAAGGGGGCACGGTCCTAACGAACGTGACCTGCGAGGCAATGTTTTGTGGTGATGGTAACCACTTAACATAAGGTGGGCTATCTGATTGTTCCATCAGCAAAGTCTGCTTTTATGGGCAGATGGTGAAGTTCTATCATCTGACAAACGTAGAGCTCTGAAATTCGACCTTCGTTTTTCAGTTATACTCGAAACTCAGGTCATGCCATGCTACCGATAGCATGACGATCTAAGTTTAGAATGAGGAAGTTACTTTTTGCTTCAACTCGTTGTAACTTCCAGTACCCAGTTACCACAACCAAAAAAAACATTTCCCGTTGTAGGCAGATTGCATTTGTCGCTTCTCTTCTTTGTAAAAAAGTGCAATACACTTCTAGGTCGGGTAAGGGTCTGGTGCGGGATAGCTGGGCGGGCGCTGGTGTATATAGTTTTTCGAATATTTTTTGCCAAGCAGGATCACATAGTAACAATAAAGGCGAGAACCGAACTAGACGAAATGCCTGTAAGAGGTCTCAGGAGAATGAGTTGATGAGAACGCGCCCGACCTGCGCACACGTTCTGTGTGTTGTCGTTCATATCAAATTAGTTTACATTTTCAGATTACAGTAAGCCCTACGGGTTCGATTTTCAAAGTCAAAAAGCATTTATTCAGCTTGAGTCTTGAGTCAAGGCGAATCTAAGTGCCAGTTCCTCACGTTCAAGCCTAGAAGAACAAGCAGCAGTTCAGTAGTTTTTATTAGATTTTCACCTCCTGAATCCTAAATGGTAATGATAGGCGATGACGAGATATTTTTTTTGTTTTTTTTTACTGATGGAACAAGTAGACGACCCACCTGATGTTAAGTTGTTACCATCGCCTATAACAAAGTATTGTATTGCCTCGTAGGTCACGCTCACTTCGAATGTGCCCTACGATGCACTAAGTAGGTACTCAGCGTCCACCAACCTGCCTCATGTGCCTATAGCTTAACCTGCACCCACACCCTTCAAACCGGAACACAACAAACTGCTTGGCGGTAGAAATATGCATGGTGGTAGTAGTTACTTTCCCTAACGATCCCTTTACAAAGAGCTCTACTGCTACTAAAAATACCTGGGCTTTTTATAACCCGAATAATAAACAGGCACCGAGTGAAAACTGAGTCTAAAAAACCCTGGATGAAAAGTGCCTTAAATATTGATCATAGCAGTGTCTAAATATTGATGTTAGCAAATTACCTTGAAACACGCGGTCGCACTTTAGGATTGTACCCTACAAGGCATTGCCTGCAGAAGCCTCATGAGCCTGTAATTTCACCGGTGGCGTAAGGTGATGCCACCCTTTAAACCAAAAAACAAGTAAGTAAATACAATTAAAGGTTCATGTTTGCTTGTTTTTTTGGTTTTGAAAGACGCAAGCTTTAAGTACCTAATTAGAATTCGAGAATTTTTGTTTTGAAAGACGCAAGCTTTACCTACTTAGGATTCGAGAATTTTTTTAGGTACCAAACCGGTAGCATAATAATTATTTTCCAGTAGGTAACTGAGAAGCAAGATCTACCTAAGTATGTACATAATCTACTTACAAAGTATTGCGTGCGACCATAAAAGAGTAGGGTAGGTGTGTATAGATAGGTAGGTACCTAACCTCATAGCTGGTAATGGGATTTCGTTGTAAAACCGATCTGAACTAGTTATAAAAACTGACTTTAGGTAAATGGCATACTCAATCAACACATCGTCACAAAAAATGTTAAATACGCTCCAAATACCAGCTTTATCTAGTAATGTTTGTTGGTAGTGTGGTACGAACATAGGTACAGTCGGCGGCAAGAGTAAATAAATAAATAAACAAATATTTGTAGACATTTTTACACAACATCATCTAGCCCGAAACCAAGCATAGCTTTTACTATGGGATCCAGATGACTGAAAGATTACAGATATACGGTTTTTTTGTAAATATACATACTTAGAACAAAAATATAGGTACATATAATACCCAGACAGAGAACAAACATCTATGTTTATCACACAAATGTTTGTTCTAGGTGGGGATCGAACTCACGACCTACAGCACAGATGGCTGGTTTTTGGTTTTTGCTAAGAAAAAACAAGATTTCATTCAAAATCACTACCATCCCCATCAACATGATAGCAAGTCGTAAAACGTGTGATCGCTGACCCCATCGGTTAGCTGACCGCTGGGATCTGCGTCCATCACTACCTGTTACTAAAAAACTCGGCGTACCGTTGAAATAATTAAACCATGTTTTGTCTTTTTAGATCTTATCTGAAACTTCCTGTCAATGCAAAAGACGAAACACGATATAACTATTTAAAGTTACTTATAATAAGGTTAAAGTTTCATGTGCCTGTAATTGTACCTCACTGGCTGCTTTTGCTACCTCACAGATCTGAACACAATATTGTGTGCATCAATGCTTGGCATATAAATTATAAATGGGCACTGTGGTAGAGTGAACGAGTGGTGTTATAATACCAAATACGGGTAAATATTACTTCTTAGAACTATTCATTATGAAAGTTGAACTGTCAACTACTTTTGATGCTGAATACTGTGCCAACATACTCATATAATATAATCTGTGGCTTGATTAGGCTAGTTATGCGGGTAGGTACTTGGGTAGCCTAGCCATGCAGTCTGCCGCGCCTACAATCATTACGGCGGCACTGCACCGGTAGAGAACCCTTCAATTACAGTTAACTTGCTGAGTAAATTGCTACAAGTTAACCGGTAGTTGTTAATCATTGGGTGTCATAAAAAATGTTGGGGAAAACTGGTGAGAAAATTCTCTTGGGATTGAAATGCAATTTTAGAAAAACCAAGGAGTGTAAAACTTTTTAAAAGTAGGTACTTAAATGAAATAAAGTTAGGCATGTCAAAGGGCACCAGGCCTACCTAGCTGTGAGGATAGAATGCGTGCTGGGCAAGCTTAATCATTCTAAAATCCTGTCCCAAGCACTACAGCGTTCCGTAAATAGAGGCACGATTGAAAAATTCGCCTCCAACGCTGTATAGTATCTAGTACAGGTGCAAAGGCGTGCTACTTTTTAAACTAGTGGTCTGTGAGAACAATAGATCTCGCGAGCACATAAAACCATGCAATAACCGACACTTTCTTCGCAACATCTTGTGTAGGATAAAGTCCTTTGATTGCCCCTCAAATTTAATTTAATTCCGTCGATTAATAATGCTGCAGAAAATCTTTCCCCCCTATTTTCGCACAAATCAAATATTGCAATTTAAAAGTTTAATAAATCAAGGAACTTGTGTGCCAATTTTCACACTCAAGTTCCTTGATTTATTAAACTTTCCTTACTCAAGACTTTTACTCAGCAGGAGTAGGTAGTGTACAGACGGTATAGGGAAGCCCCATGAAGATTACGAAGAAAGTGCTCTAACTTTGTTTTATATACATATATTTGGATGTATGATAGTCTGTAAGGTATTTATTTCACGAACCTTTGTTTTGTATTTTTTTTACTCAGCATACGTTGCCTGAAATAAATCTATCATATTTCAAAACTTAAAAGTAGCATGCATGCACTTGAAACCTTGAAACGCTTTATTTGCACTTAGGCAAATAAGAATTACCCTAAATGAAATGGAGGAAAAACGGCTGGTAAATTACCTGAAACTTGGACTTCCCCTTATCGGGATCAAGGATAAGTAGGTTTGTAAAACGGTTTGAAATGCTTATGGAAATCCATAAGATTTGCTTGAGGAAAGAACGGGTCAGTTTTGCTTAGTCTCGGATTTAGATAGCTTTGTAGGTTTTTGAAGTATATTTCGTAATGTAAGGGTTACGTAACGATAATAATTGATTTACATACAAAATAATTCTCTTAGGCTATTGCCTATAGAATATACACCGATCTAACTTTTCACACAGTATCGCAGGGCTATCAGGTCCCAAACTAAGCAAAGTTTGTACTATGGGAATCAGATAAAACTCATTTACATTTTTTTAGACTTGTTACATCCTGACAGAGGACAAACCAAATAATACCTATACACATTAGGTATCACACAAATGTCAGTCTCCTCCTTAAGCAGTTAAGATCTATCAAGCCCACGACGGTTAGCGCAAAAGGCAGGACCAATACCAGGAGCTAGGTACGTGTATGAGTATTATTACACTCATGAAGGAATATGATGCGTGTGTGAGCAATATTATAAGTATTCTAGATTATATACTGCTACAGGTGTCAATCACAGAAGACACTAGACATAAATGACCCGAGTGGACCCCTTGTCAACTACCTCAGGCATTTTCTACAGGGCAGATAGACAAAACAGAAGGAGCAGAGTCGTGCCGTCTGCTCTAGTATAATAACTTCTATACAAAATGTATTAGACCGATACGGACCATACTGACGTACGTCACACAAGTGAGCTTGAAATATACTAATATGAAATCTTTCGATACTTTTAATGATAATTACCTACTTGATGTTTTATATGGTTCATAGAAAGATAAAATAAAAATGCAGAAATGAAATCAAAATAATGTATAATGCGTACGGGTAGATAGGTACATAGGAACACTGGGACCAGTTCCACGCGTCAAAATTGGCTGAACCATGGTTCGCGCAGGCGACATTTGATTTATTGGCGTCACACTACCACGTTTCACGCACGACACACGTGTTGTGTGTTCTTACGTGGCTATTATTAGCCGAATCTAAACTAGTCTTCAAGAATAAGCAGAACTTTTGCTTAAAAATATTTACATAACATTTTACCATCCCTATTAAATGTGCTGTGAATAAATAAGTCGTCGCTCGTGTTTACCTTTTAGCTAACATTCACCAAAAGCTTAACCGGCAGTTCAGCAACAACAATCTTTGTTCTTTGAGATTAAAAGAAAGGGTCAGTAAGGATTCCTTTTCTGTCATCTTTGGAAATAACATAGAGTTTTTTCATTTAAATTGTGTTTCTAGTGTTATTTTAAGTTCTGATGTGTATTTTATCCAACATTACTTGGGGTACCAAAAGCCAACATTACTTTTTTTAACTGATTGGACTTTTTTTTAGTTTATTTACCACCCTAAGTTTAGTGAGTTAGGCCTTACAATAAAAAACCCGTAGCGAGTTGTCGTTTTCGCGCAGTATAACTTAACTCACTTCTTTCCAACTATACTTTTTCGAAATATAAACTGAGTTTTACGCATGGTTAAACTAACCATTTGTAAGAGTTGGTGAACTCTCCGAGTCTTGTTTTTATTAGAAAACACACAGGATGTAGACCAGGTACCTATGTAAATCTATAAGGAAAATTTCGGTCGGTTACTATAAAAATTACCAAAGTATTTACTTGTCTAAGTACCTAAAATGAAAACGGTCAAGCGCATGTCAAACTACGATTAGTGTAAGCGCAAGACTTCCACTATGACTGAGTTAACTCAGTCATAGTGGAAGTCTTGCGCTTGAACCTCTCTCTGGAACTCTCTCTCTTGAACATGACCGTATTACATTACCTCCAATTGGAGGTAATGTAAAACGGTCAGGTTCAGAGGTTACAAACTCAATAAGGTAAACCCATGCGGTTTCGAAAAGAACACTATCTTATACATTAACAATTAAGCGATTGTAAGATCCTCGCATGTTATTTTGTACTTTATTTCCACGGTAATACGTGTGTATTTTAAAATTCCACGCGTCGTCGAGGTGCTCGTTTAAAGTTAGGTGTCCCCTTAAGCTACACATACGTACATTACTTATATTTTTAATTCTGCTTTCGTATAATGTATGGTCGACATGAGGTCTAACAAAATGGCTTTATCTATAAGAACATGCAGTTTTCGTAAGCAGCGTTTTTTCCATGTAATGTTTATTGGTTGGTAATTTGCTTATTCCAAAAAAGAGTTCAATAGAAACGATTCAGTAACTCACATAATTTGGTCCATTGTTATTGCGAGAAAGTGGGCCTAGGTAACATTAGTTGCTTATAAGAAAAACCTCAAGTTCACTGTTATGAAATATTATTATGCAGTAACTAATAACTTGAAAAAGTTTTAGTTGGGCATAATGGCTACCTTGTTTACTTTAAACCCAGTTTCGGAATAAAAGTAGATCGGTGATATTCATGACAGTTGAGTGACTGATTGAAAAATATTTAAAACGAATTTAAAGTTCATTGAACTTTTTATTTCACCTTTTTTTGCATTTGCATTTGCAAGCTTTTTTCATCATCATAATTATAATTGATCGTTGATTGTCATTCTGTGTTCTATACATACATACGTGTATCAACTTTATACTTTTCTTTCATTTATTTTATACGGCACAGTTGTAGCCCCGGGTTTACCAGTAATATAAATGTATAGTCTGCTGCACTAGAATGTATACAATTCGTAACTTACTGAATTACAACGTTCAATTAATATTTATAGGGCAATAACTCAAACGTGAACTTGTCAGTAAAATTTACGATTTTTGAGTTTTTACTGTTTAAAGAGTTTATCTATCAGGTTTTGATACCGTTTGGAATGTTACGAATTGTATACATTCTAGTGTAGCTGACTGTACTAGCCCAGTAATGTAAGAATTTTTCATAATCTTTCGTCATGATGATGGAAGTCATAATAATTGCATAAAATTGTAAACAACAATGTTCCAGAGAGATCATTGTAGTTTTATGAGGAAAGAGTGTCACAATAGACTCGGATTGTCTCCGATTTCCTTTCAGAGAGCGAGGTTGCGGCCCTGGTAGAATCTAATATTAGAATACTGTTTTACTTAGGCTGAGAAAAAAATGCATAAGTACCGACCTAGGTAAGTTATGCAATTTTACTATAACTTTTAAATTCCGGTATAACATATAATGCTAGTTCTTAAAACATATGCTTGCTAGAAGAAAATACTGCTGCTGATTTTCAGGGTACTTCTTGGTACTATAGGTATACTTACTAAGAATGGAATTCCCGAAATTCAACCCCTTAACTTGCAGTGGGGGTTGAATTTGTATGACTCTAACTTCACGCAGATGAAGACGCCAACGTTGCCCTAGTTTACATAAGTATGTATTGCGTAATCTGTAATTTCATTCTTACTAGATATTATTACTATATCTTTATATTACTACTATACCTGCAGAAATAAAACAGAGTTATTTTATAATAGGTAGTATGTTCAATATTTATATAAAATATTGTACTTTATTGTTATAAATAATACAAAAACCTAAACATATCTGTTTGTCATCCTTTTTAGGGTTCCGTACCCACCCGTCTGCCACCAGGCTGTATCTCATAAACCGTGATAGTTCGAGGGTTGACATTTTCACAGATAATGTATTTATGTTGCCACTATAACAACAAATACAAAAAACAGAATAACATAAATATTTAAGGGGGCTCTCATACAACAAACGTGATTTTTTTTCCGTTTTTAGTATAAATAATGGTACGGAATCCTTTGTGCGCGAGTTCGACTCGCACTTGGCTGGTTTTTTAGATTAGCTGCCTTTATTTTTCGAGTAATCTACTTCAAAACGCATTGTGTTGTGGCTACACTGCATGCATTACCTTTAATCACCGGCCATTAGCACTAAATAAAACACAACAGGTAATCGGTATAGTGACTTGTCTGAAGAGGAATCATATATCATAACCTTTTTAATACTTCTCGCAAAAAATGGAGCAACCAGTAGGTATATTAAGATGCTAACATTGTTTTGCCCTTGTATTTGTAGATTTGGAAATAACAAAGGAATTATCACCATCAGAAGTCATACCTGAAGTGCAATGTGAGATATACGCTTGACGGGAGATATTTTTACTGATATTTTTTGATATTTCACTACAAGCATGAAGTTATTTTCATTCAAACTTCAATCCTGCTATTCCGTTTATATTAACAGTTGAATTAAGCACGAATTCTCTACACACTAATATGAAGATACCCTGAAAGTTTTATATCTCTGTGACCGGTGGTTTAGATAATATTTTCACTACTACCTCTACAAAATGTTACAAAATAGAAAAAAAAACAATATTGCACTTTCGGTATCGTTGTACAAATAGGAATCGGTCGCCATTCGAGGCTTTCCGGGTAGTTCGTACTGAATTACCCGGAAACCCTCGAATGGCGACCACGAACGGGAAGACAAAACGTAGGACTTTCTCCTACCCGATGGACTGACGATATTGTTAAGACTGCGGGAACTCGATGGATGGAAAGGTCTCGGAATCGTTTTTCCTGGAAACGTATGGGCGAGGTCTATGGTCAGCAGTGGACTTCTACAGGTTGATGATGATGCTGACCTGGGAAGGGGCTGTACGTTGCCTATAATGAGATTTTTATAATTGGTAGGTCTAAATTTGTAGACCACGACCCTCGAATAGTTAAATATTAGATAAGTCCCAAAAAGCTTAGGCAAAAGTCTCCCTCAGAGACTGTTGTCTGTCGTCGTCGGGGATGATGGTCGCCCACCTGTACATTAGATTAGATTAGAAAATACTTTATTGCACAAAAAAGAAGTACATAGGCGAACTTAATGCTAATTAGCATTTTCTTCCAGTTAACCTGTGTGTGATGTGGAGTGGGTGGTAGTGCTCTATGAAATAATATAAGAGATATACACCTAACTACTAGATAAATAAGAGAAAAAAACATTGACATATATATTATTCATAATATATAAATAAAAATAATACTAGAAGTACTTAAAATATAAAATAAATATAAACATATACATATTAATAAATTAATAAATAGATAAATAAATAAATATTATATAATGCTCAATTTTCCTGGGAAATCTGTAGGGACAAAAAGTGTTGGTATAATTTGTTTTTAAATATTTCTAATGATGCAGCTTCGCGTATTACTACTGGAAGGGAGTTCCAAAGACGTATAGCATTCACAGTGAAAGAGTCTGTATAGAAGGTAGTTTTGTGGGCGGGAGTCATAAGGAGGAGGTGCTGAGAGGAGCGAGAGGGACGATCAGAGCAGGAAAGAGGAGTGAAACGTTCTTTAAGATAGCTAGGGGAGAATGGATTGTGAAGAGTGTTATATAGAAGGCAGAGACTGTGAGTGTCACGACGAAGACGAATTTTAAGCCACTTCAGTTGAGAACGGTAATACGAGATGTGATCATACTTACGTAGTCCAAAAACATACCTAATGCAGGCGTTTAGCAGACGCTCCAGTTTATTAAGCTGATCTTCGGTAGCGTCGCAGTAGCACATATCGGCGTAATCGATTATAGGAAGCAGGAGTGAATTTACAAGAGTAATTTTGGCTAAAAAAGGGAAGAAAATTCTGCAAACGCTTCATGGCATGCATTGAGCCAAAGATTTTCCTGCTGACCTCCGTGATGTGCCTATCCCAGTTGAGGTTTTCAGAGATGACGAGGCCCAGGTTCTTCACTTCCGAGCAATAGACCAAGGGTACATCATTGTATTTGACGGAGGGGAGATAGTTTCGGTCTAACCTCGAAAGAAAAACCCTGCTACCTATAATAATCACCTGAGTCTTACTTGTGTTAATTTGAAGACCAAATTTCTGTGACCAGGATGATAGGTACAGCACGGAGGTCCTCAGTAAGGAGATCAACAGCATTAATCATGTCATTGGGAGAAAAGGAAAGATAAAGTTGTACATCATCAGCGTATAAATGAAATGAAGAGAAACGGAGTCCTAAGACAAGTGTATTGATGAAAATGGAAAAAAGAAGTGGAGAAAGGATCCCGCCTTGTGGGACTCCAGCGACGACGTCACACCAATCAGAATAACTGTCATCGATTTGAACTCGCTGTTTCCGTCCACAAAGGTAGGATCGAAACCAGTCGCATACGGACAGTGAGATATTTAAGGTGCGCAGAATGGCTAGAAGTATAGTGTGGTCTACACAGTTAAAAGCATTGCTAAAGTCAAGAAGAGTAAGAAGAGTGAGCTGTTTATTATCCATAGCGAGTCGGATGTCATCTGTAATTTTAATGAGTGCTGTATTAGTGCTGTGAGCGGAGCGGAAACCGGATTGGAATGAGTTAAGAAGAGAATATGACTGGAGAAATTGAGAAAGTTGGCGGTAGACTACACGTTCTAGAATCTTAGAAAGAAAGGGAAGGATAGAAATAGGACGGAAGTCTTTAAGTTCAGATGTGACAGATTTTTTAGGTATGGGAATTACGTTAGCTTTCTTCCAGGCAGAAGGAAAGCAACCGGACAAAAGAGAAAAATTAATAATATGTGAGATGTGAGGGAGTAAGTGATGAAGAATGGGAGTAAATAAGTCACGGCCAAGGCCATCTTGACCCACAGCTTTACTGGTTATACTAGTAATTATTTTGATTTTCGTCTTCGTCCACAGAACAGAACGAGAAAGAAGTGAAGGAATGTTGCGATAGATTACCTAATTCTGCAACTGTTCTCTCTCTAACAGCATCATCCAAAACGCACGAAGCCGTTGCAAAATGCTTATTGAGCGCATTTACATCCACCGAAGAACCAGCGGAGGCTCTGCTTCGGCCGAAACCTAGGCTGTGCAAAAGCTTCCACATGTTGTTTGGAGCACCAGTAGAAATTTTTCCAAAAATGTAACGTTTTTTGGCATTGCGTATCATTTGGTTGCATTTATTGCGAGCTTTTTTTACATACCTACCTATATAACCCTATTATAAGTACATACTTTTGTTGGTTGTGTAAAGTATTGTAATTTTTTTATAAACAGACTAGCGAAACGCGCACAACTTCGTCCGCGTGAATTTATTTTCATACAGATTTAAATCCCTGCTGTACCCACAGGGGGGGTGAATTTCAGGAATTCCTTTTCTAGCACACCCCTACGCACCAAATCGACTATACCTTGAAAATCTTAAGTCTGTCTCTACGACCAGTAGGTATTTTAAGCTCTGCGTTATCTATATTTATATTAGTCAGTCAGTCAGTCAGTTAGATGGAATACAGATTTTTATAATATAACATTTCTTTGAATTCTTTATGTACCTTATATTCTTATTTTCGTAAGTGGCATAACGTACCTGGGTACTTGTATAAACTTAGGAATCACATTTTTCGCAGAAATTCTACTGAACATATACTTATAGTAGTCCAAAACACACACCAATGGGTTTCTATTTGTTCAACAATTGAAGTAAATACGGTGATCTCATTGCTTACTATAGCATAAAAACCTCAAAATAATATGTAAGTGTTGCGGTCAGAGATAGTCTATCCAACACTGAAACTGAACAAAGTCACAGGGGTTCTAAACTCATCTATACCAATCTATACCAATTATAAGAATCTTTGTCCTGACTGACTGACTGACTGGGATATAGACAACGCACAGCCTAAACCACTGATCGTAGAGACTTGAAATCAGAGTAATATTCGTCTTGGTGCGTGCGTACTAAGAAAGGAATTCCTGAAATTCAAACGTTAAACGTGTACAGCGGGGGTTGAAGTTTGTATAAAAATAGCTTCACGCGGACGGAAAGTCGCGCGCGTTTCGCTAGTTTAACATAAGTAGTGTAATACAACGATAACAGTGTCTAACTCGCCACAGAATAATGTTACTAATTTATACTCATTCTATATACTTACATACATACATATTTAGCCTTCGCTATGTATTATATTTTGAAAACCTATGAAACTGGAGTTTTTGTGGACCTTATTAGCAGCTCTATGAAGTTTCACAATTCTCTTTCCCTAAACAAAACTCGGAGCGAGTACTTGACCAGATTACATTGGATGCAATGGATGTAATAAAATTTTACTAGGGGAACGCACCAGCATCTCCTGAATATTAAACGATGACATTGCGGTCTCCAATCAGCCTATCAAGCGTGTGTCTATAGCAAACCTTCTTAAAAATGATGCCTATGTCTAGCAGTGGACTTATTTATAGGCTGGTAACGATTGATGAACTAAACTCAAAATCTATTAGTAGTAGTAGAGCTCTTTGTGAAGGGTTTGTCCGGGGAAGTACCTACTATCACCATGCTTATTTCTGCCGCCAAGCAGCTTTCTGTGTTCTGGTTTGAAGGGTGTGGGTGCTGGTGTACCTAATTACAGGCACACGACGCTTAACACCTGTATGCCTCAGGCTGATGGACGCAGAGTAGTGCAGGTCAGGTGCTTGTTCCATCAGCAAGTCAAAGGTTTTTTGAGTATCTTGTATTGGGCTCCTGTTTCCGCATCTAGTCTCTAGAGCCTACGTGGTTTTTATGAGTAATAAATAGTGCACAGTATATGAACTGGAAACGAAACACTCGCTGCGTATTATTCTAAATTGACGCGCCTCCTTTTGCTGACGCAAAAATAAATTGAGACAATTAACTCCAAATCAAAATTGATTTAGATGGCTCCTGAAGTGAACATTAAATTCTGCGGTAAATCACACCTAAACTGATTTTATTTGCTTCCTTTTTAATCAGCAGTTCCACTCTTGAAAATGAATAACGAAGTTTTGTATTGTCGTTTTGAGTTACACTGGGGAGCCTCGGTAACACATTCCACAGTCAAGCTGTTGCTACCTGGTATGCCGCGCAGTATAACTCAAAACGACAATATGAAACATCGCCTATCGTTTTCAAGAGTAGACCTGCAGAAGAAGGAGACAAAGACAACCTGTAAAGAAGCCGTAAAAGCCCAATGTATCCATTAGGAAGCTCCTACCACAAATTTTGTTGTTTACTTCAGGAATCTATGCTACTACGCTCTATTCTAAATTGACTCGACCAGCCTTCTTTGACGCAAAAATAAATTGGAGCTGATCATCAGAATTCAATGCCATACATTACCAGGCAGGCCATAAGAACAACAAATTGATTGGCACAACAGTATTATTTACATCATTATGCTAAAGACGTCATTAATAACTATTATAGAATTACTAGCTTCGCCTTCGCAGTTTTTTCGTGTGGCACCGGACAAAAGCCCGGAAAAACTATGATAATTGAAACATACCAAGTTTTTAAAGATTTTTATATTATCCCAAAAATTATTTTCCTCGAGTAGGATTTGAACCCACGACCTTCCCCTTGATACGGGAATGCGATACCAACTTCGCTACCGAGTATTCCAAGTTTCAAATTAGAAAGTGTGCCTATCTGTTTATGTTTATGTGTGTATTCTGTAAAATTATAGCCATCCTTGTCACCTAAAAAAAAAGAGTCTGTAAAATAGTCCTTTGGATTCAATACACCTGATGTTATGTGACGATGAAGCCGACTATTAAGCAGGACGGTCTAGAAGACACCTATTCACTCTTGTCTTAAAGATATCCAGATTATAGTGATCAGAAAAAACAACGCTGGTAGTGAGTTCCACTCCTTAGCGGTTCGCATAATGAAGGTGAATGTTCAAACTGAGTTGGCCCCACTGTTGTACCATACCATAATATATTTATATGTGTGCATGGTTGTACGAAGATAATTTCCTATCTTTCTCGAGTGGAATCCCGATATTTTATAAAACACGGCTTTCGTTTATGATGACTTTTTTCTAGGTACATGTATTAACATAGCTGTTAGCTACTGAGATAGCCTACGTCAAACAAATCGTATCAGAAAACGTCAGTACTACGACGTCTAGTAAGACGTAAGTAGATGCATCTGAGAGAAAATAAAACAAATATTTACAAATACCAATGTTAAAAATAACATATCCATTACTAAGTACCTGCCTACAAACCGAATTAAGTTGGGTCAAAAAAAATAAACGTGGTAAGTAAAGTAAAGACGACCCAGCAAGGAAGACGAAATTAAAGTAGGTACCTATAGCTGTCTATTTGACCCTAACCAAAATGTTTAAATTTGTAAACTGGTAGGTTAGGTACCGGTCAGCTTATAAAAGAAAAAACTGGTCATCTAGCTTGAACTTGAACAATAAACACAGAGTAGAATTTATGTACGTAGATATTTATAAAAAAAATCTTAGTCTACTCCTCGCTAAAAGGAGATAAAAATACCTAGAAATAATATTAGTTTAGTTACAAAGAAAATAACATAAAATACCTACTTACAAGTATTTAAAATTGGTAGGAATGTGCAAAATACATACGAAACCGTTGTGCTATCTACAGACCGTTGCAAAAGATCTTGAGATAGCTCAACTGATCCAAATTAGTGCAAATAAGAAATAATTAAGGTAGAAGGTATAGGAAGGGTAGTCAAAATTACATTATATTAGGAAAATCTCATCTTTTGTGCGATACGAAAAAATATGACACAAAATGTATAAAATAATGCAGAATAATAATGTTTATCATGTAGAATAATAATAATAATATGTACATCAAACTTTGCAACGTAGTCTTAGAATTGCCACTGTTCTTTAGGAAGAACTAACCTTTAATCCGTAAATATATGCGACGGAAGATTCTGTAGGACTGTAGGTGCGTCGTCGATGTATTTAGCGCGTGTCTCGAGTTTCACTACTGTATAATGTTTATTCAATGGCACGTGGCAGGAAAGTGAGCTAAGCACCTGCTAATTGCTCAGCCTAATCCATCCATCCTAATCGACCAAATTTCCGATCAGTACCTACTGAGACGCCTCTGACTCCTCACAACCTGACCGGAATTGATAAGCATTGTTCTCTATGGAGGACAACTTTATCTGGAACACTGGGTAGAATTGGTTATACCCCCACATTGTGCGTAGTTGGTGTTCCATACGTGGCAGGTTGCCCAGCACCGCTGTTAAAACACTGACTAGTTTCCTCGCAATGTTTTCCTTCACCATTTGAGAGCTCTGGCATTGCGCACATAAGTTTTTCGGATGAAATATTTATTGGTGCACGACCTGATTCAAATCTACGACCATAGGATTAGAAGGCAGGGTCATTCCCACTACTTCAATATAAAAAATAGGTACCTGAAGTTTTCTTAGTATTTTTCTTTTTTTCATAGTATTTTCTTAGCAGTGTCCCCTGAACATTTTTGATATTGTATCGAACAAAACCTACTTATGCTTAAAAAATAAAATATTTTACGTAAAGTTTTTTGGTAGAATTCTTTTGAGGTTAAAATGCTGTAGTTGTGTAAACTAATGAGCACCATCATAAATAGTAGATTGTTATACAAGGAGCTAAAATGACCCATTATATACGAGAGCGAGGGAGTAAATAGAAACCGAGTTTTTATGGGTTTTAGCTCCGTGTGTTACACTATACTTTTCACTTCTCTTGCTCAAAAAGGCCGTCATTGTAGCATACCAACATTTTCACTATTGTAAAATTAATTACGGTCACTAAGTACCAATTCAATTTGCAATTAGAGAAAAATTATAAATATTTCGCGCCAATGTCTTTTTTTTGTTTCTTCTGTAGCCGCAACACATTGCATACATTCTACCAGAGATCGCCGATTTTAGTTCCATTTTCAAAATTAAAATGAAGTTATTTTTTTATGAAACAGTAATAAGTCGAGTCTTTATTCATGATTATTCTACTTATGACTAAAACTTTTTCGTGTTTGTAGGCTCATTGTCATTTGACACACAAAAATTTAAAAAAAACTTTTTCCGCTAGAGGATAAAATGCTATTTTATCCCCGCTCTGGTATGCTACAATAACGGCCTTTTTGAGCAAGAGAAGTGAAAAATAATAAACATACCGACGTATAGTCGGCCGCACCAATAGATGAATTTGTAACTTTCAAAATGGTGATGGGAATACAATTAATGTAAATATTAGTTGTATTAATAAGCCAAACCTAAAAGAATAACTTATATTATTTTATAGTAGGTATTTGAAGAATATGAGTTTGTGCTGTGCTAGAATGTTTGTGTTTTAAGTAAGTACCTATGTATTTATAAAAAAAACGTATGTAGGTACGTATTCTATCAGTCGTGTGGTTCCCATAGTACCTATAATATAAGCTTTGCAGTATGGAGCTAGATGAAGTTGGTTAGAAATGTCCACAAATATTAAAGTATTATTTTAATGTGATGTTGTAAATCTATGATACAATTTTGACCAAGAATACTTGATCGAAGAATTTTGAAAGGAATTAAAAGTTTCATTTTAGTGCAGTCGATTGTACAAGACTGTACTCCATTCTATGTCACCACAAACGACCCATTGAACCTTTTATTGAACATCCAGGTAATCCCATACATATCTAATACCATACATAAATATACAAAAAGTATTGTTATTTTCTTTATAAATGTTGTACTTATGTTAATCACAAAAAAGATTTAAGTGTGTAATATTTTATCCGCTGCAGAGCCATTTAATTTTATTAAAATTTGGCAAACTACGTTCGCATTGAACTTGACCGATTACGAAAACCAGTTTCAATTTCGGAATGGAATCCGGGTTATATAGGTATTACATTACAGGCCAGTTGAGTTGGTGATGTTGCAATGATATGTATCACCAGGTATTAAGGTATAACTAAATTGTTCCCGAAGGGATCAATGAATTCCCAAACCACATACCAAAACCAGTTCCACAAACGACTGATTACCTAAGTACCTACCTACAAAAACCCCTCGATACGAGCCTACAGTTTTTGAATGAGAAGGCAGATGGTTCTCGCTAGACTACAGCTCTCGGATTCTTTGGATCGCCAAGGTATATAGAGGCGGGAATGGTGCGCGAGCGCCTATTGTAGGTTGTATTTCAATGCGCGCATGACATAAACCGCAAGGGATATCATCCGTACAAAACCGCACCTTTAAAACGTTTGTATTTTCAGTTCAAAGTTTAAAAAACAAATATAAAAAAAAATTAATAATCGAGAGAAAACTTTTTGCAAGACCGAAAGTGATTTTCAGTGTAAACTCTTGTGAAAAAGTTTTTTTTGTGTTGATGGTGATTCTAACGTATGCAAGATGTTGTCTGGTTGGCAGTTGATTTTGTCGAAGCGTAAGTAATCTCTAGAGAGTTTGTTTATACACATAACGATATTTCTTTATATATTTACACAGTAAGTATCAGTACAGAGGGTAAGGTATGGTACAGTAAGTATTTTTCTGATTGGCCTACGGCCTATTTTGTAAGCCGCTTTTGAATTGAACTTTAGTAAAACTTTACCCAAAACATATACGAATCTACTAATTTAAAATAAAACAAAAATGTACAAATATTTTATAATCTACTCATATCTTGTTAAGAAGATTTATGGCAAGCTGATTTTAACAGACCCGACCCGAATAACGTATTATTTATCTTCAACAAAGTTGCTTGGACGGGATCGCTTCTTGCGATAATAAAGTTTTTTTCCAAAATATTGGCTAATCTTCTTAGCAATCGAAGGTATTTTTCGTGATGTCACACACCAGTTCGATTTGGCTGTAGGTAATGTAAGGTACCTAGCCCATATCGAATTCTAACCGCAATTGAAGTTATTCATTTATACTTTTTGTTTTTATCGTAAATATCGTAATGTGTGAAAAATGCGACATTCAATTATGGTTAACAATGACTTGCAGCCTGAACTAGCAACAAACTTACTACCCTAGTAGGTGCTTTATTTATTACCTACTTGACCACATAATTTATATACGGTCGATTAGTAAAAAGTGGAGTAAGCTCCAGTAGAATAAACCCTCCATAAAATAGCCGAATGCGTGCAAATAGTCTTTTAATTGCTATGATAGCAACTTCACATTGTAATTTCTGATATTTCCAGTAGGTATTGTTTGATGGGGTAGGCTAAGGGGGTAGGTACCTACTAGTAATAATAACTTTCAGCCGCCTCAAATCTATTGAACTATTGAAGTAATTCCATTGAACTAAACGACTTGTAACTTGTCTTATAACTCACTTAACATTTTTATATTTCTCAATGTTTGATTTTTTTCAATATACAAATAGCATTTCATGTAAAACGGAAATATTTGAAAAATAATGAACACAAAGTTATCGTCCTAAGTCTGATCTTTCAAGGAAGTTACATCAAATGCATTAATTAGTGCATCCGCCGACATTCATTTACTCATTTGCAAAATGCTCGAACTTGACCTTACCGACCGTTTTCTTGTGCAACTGTAATATTGCGGTACGTACCTTCTCTCTGGTAGAAGCAAACATGAACTTTCGATTCCATTAATTTATTGGTGTTGTAGGTACCATATATGACACTGTGTTTACATACACTGAAGAAAAGTTACGAAATGCGTCGACTCGAATCGCACTTGTCCATAAACATAATAAAATGAATGAAAAAAAGTAGTTTATTTCAACCCGCATGGCAGTTTTTTACCGTTCCCGTTATTTTTTCAGGATAAAAAGTATATGTCAATCCAGGTTACAATCTATATTTATTCCAAATTTCATCCGAATCGGTCCGCTGGTTAAAGTGTGAAAGAGTAACAAACATACCATACATCCATACATATATACATTCTTACAAACTTTCTCATTTATAATATAAGAAGGATATCCATGGCCTATCCCACGCTACACCACATGAAAAAGACTCAGTCTACTACTAATCGTAGATCTTTTCCGTATTTGGGAGTTGGGGGAATTTGCTCTACGGCGATTCCCCCAAATTCCTGCTGTAGTTCACCCCGCTGGTAACTACTCACCAGTAGGGTGATCGCGTGTCTGTTGTTGTAATCAGAATCCTGGCCTATTCTCGTAATTTTTTTGAGCTGAGACGAGATAGAAACAAGAATATGATTGTCAAAATTGGGTCTGTCTGAAATGTCAGTTTTAAAGAACGCGATGATGGAAACTTGAATTTGACGATATTTCGTTTCGAGAGTTGTTCGAGAGAATTGGGCCTCTCTCTTACCTCTTGCAAGTGTTAAATGAAATAGATATGCTAGTAAATCTGTCATATCCCCTCTTACTACAAGTTATTTAGGTTTCATTAAAATATCAAGGTTTCGTTTTCTTTTTAAAATAAAATACGTAGTTAGTGAACCCACTTAGATAATGTTCCGTAACGTACTAAACTTTGTAACAATCAATCTGGTCTGATCAATCAACTTTACACAAAACGAACAAAGATTCGTTTTTCAATTCCGCAAGGCAGTCTCTGTACAACCTTCGGACCAATCTTAAATTCAATTTACTGAAATGATTAAGAGTAGGTTTGTAACAGTGACTTTCAATTACTTACCCACAAAATTAGGATCCGCATCTGTTGTACCTTACATCCTTTAATTATAATCAGATTTTACATTTTGCTTTTGTTATTCATATTATTAGTTGGAACGCGCGCAACTTTGTGTATTTATTTTCAAACAAACTTGAACACCCGCTACACTCCTTCGGGGTTTGAATTTCAGGAATTACTTTTTTAGTACACCTTTATTCATCATGGCAAATTTCAAGTCTCTACGACCAGTGGTTAAGGCTGAGGTCTATCAACCTGAGGTATACAGGTGTTAAGCCTCATGTGCCTGTAATTTCACCGGTATCCACACCACAACCTTCAAACGGGAACACAGCAAGCTGCTTGCCATATGAAAAGATTCAAATCACTTTAAATATTTTTTCTAGATTGCATTGAACATCTAACCTATATTTTTACAAAATAAATAAAACTATTTTTCGTATAATTATACTCAATCCAAGCTGACAGCTAATTATCGGAAGCGAGTCAAAACTCGCAATTTGATTCCGATAATTAGTTTTAGATAATTCAGAAAAAATGAGGCGTATCAATAGGTTTGCTCGGAACTAGATGCTCGTTGTCGTAATTGATGTGATTGAGAAATCACAGAATAATAAATATTCTGAGGGAAAAAAGTCACATACATCTCGGACAAAACAGATAATTCTCTCTCTCTCTCTCGCTTTTTCTCTAGGAACAATAAATAATAAAAATAATAATAATAAGGCAAGATAATTTTCACGCAGTTGTTGTTGCGGTGCACGCGCCTGTTTTATTTTGCCATCTATCGCTTCGCTTTGATATTTTATCGAAAAAGACACTAAAACCTGTTAAAACTATTGATCGGTAACACATCCAACGAAATTCTGGCGAGGTATGCCACTCCACTGATACATGACATCATCGGTACATAATACAGTTATACGAGTATCGTGCGGATTCGTACATATCTACCGTCTGTAATGTTGTAAATTGATAATCGGCCGTTTAATTGTTCACTGATGGACATTGAATAGACAAGACACGTGTCGTTACCACCGTGTTGGAACACGTGCACACAGATAAAATAGAACAGCTGGTCTGCTGCATGACTACACTGCAGCAATCGCAAACAAGAATAGCATAAAGCGAAGCGCTTAACCTTTTGCTCTCGAGAGCTTCTTTATTTGTATAATAACCTATTCATTTTATTTTATTTTAGTCAAGTAGAAGTAACATTGACTTTATTTTTATGTACCTAAGTATTTATCTAAACATACCTATATAGGTACCTACCTTTGTCGTAAGTGAATAGATACTTAGCCAAATTAAGCTTATTAATAAGGTACTTACCTACTCACTACCTATATAGATAGATAAGGTAATATTTATAGGGTTGTAGAGTCAGTGAGCTGCTATATTCTTAAGCTGGGAATTAAGTAAGTTACATTTATATCATAATTTATTGCATATTTAACCAATTTTATATATACTTATGTAGCGTACAAGTCTAATTTGTAAGTTGATCAGACAATCACAAGACTGAAAATGTCACTCTGACTTGACAAAATAAGGCAATGAACAAGTGAAGCCGCATCCTCTAGGATTTAGATCGGATGCAATGCAAAAATACCCTGTGTGTTCCGTTTTTCCAACACTAGAACGCAACATTAGAAACACTAAGTACAATTTAGATCTTTTTTTTGTTTAACATTTTTTGCATGTTAATTACAAGATAACCTTTCTTACTTGTAAAAATTCGAATCTGATCCATGCAACGAGTACCTACCTATTCCATGGACTGTACCTAAGTAGGTACTATGATTCTGAATTCCACTGAATGTCTTTTGTGTATTGCAAGCTTGACTTTGAAGTGGATTTAGTATGAAGTTACAATAAGCGCATAGCTGACGTATTTAGAATCTTCGTGACTCCATACAAACTCCACTCGGAAACCGAGCAATACACAAAACACAGTGAGTGAAACTCAGAATCGGAGCACAGATAATGAATCAAAACACTGTCAATTAATCATACTACCTACCTGTTTCTGCAATAAAATTGTACAAACGGTATCATAGCAATCGACATTGAACTTGGAATTACAAAACAAATAATTAATTTACTTTACTTGAGAGCGAATCAAGCATGAAGTTAATGATTAGAAAATAGCTGACATTTGTTATTAATTAACCATGATTATTAATGAAATGATTGGATAGGTAAGTCGTTCTGTTCTGGCTAATTAATACACTATCAATCAAATAGTGCGACAACGAAATAATTACCTATCGTGAACATTGGGCCTGAAATAAGTAAATAAGCTAATATGAATTAAGTTTTGTTATTGGCTCATGTATAGTTGCCCATACTGTAATGAGTGGTCTGATCAGACAGTAGGTACGAACATCGATGATTCCTGTTCAAGAAATTGGCTAATTTATTGCTACAAGTATACTTAATAGTAGTAGAGCTCTTAATAAAGGGCTTGTCCGGGGAAATACTGCCACCATGCCTATTTCTACCGCCAAACAGCTTGCTGTGTTCCGGTTTGAAAGGTGTCAGTACCGGTGAAATTACAGGCTTTGCACCTGTATGCCTCAGATTGATGGACGCAGATGGTAACCACTTAACATCAGGTGGTCTTATAAACTTGCATTGTTTGGTTTTTTATTTATTTTTGGTATCCAATGCGTTGCTTCACTCTAACTATTACAAGTCCGTTAGACAATTGTTTTATCCATCAGCAGTATTATCTTGTTTTGAAAGAAGTCAGCCCAAGAAGTTTCATCTTACTTCTGACATCGATTGTACGCTGCCAGTCTGTCTACCAAGACAGCTATTGGCCACCGAGGATCGTAGGTACGACATCGGCAGTGGAATGCAATTCGTCCCGTTTGATAGAAATCTGACCGATACAAAAACTAACTTCTAACGAGTTTCTCAATTCCAATGCCAAGTTGGGCAACTTGACGAGAACGCAGCCAGGTCTCTTTATAAAATGCAACCTGACTTTGCCTACCCATACGAGAATTTTGTAATGATTCTTTCTGGGAATCCCAAGGGAACCGCATATTTTCACAAGATAGAATCTCTGGTATGGAATTTTATTCCAAACTTGTACAACGACCGACGACAACGCCGACGAGCAACTAAGTGAGCTTATTTTTTATCAAAGTTTTTTTCAATTCACGTTTTACTAAATCTTTAAGGTTGCCTGGAAGAAATCGCTTTCAGCGATAAGGCCGCCTATTGTACTTTATTTATTTACGCCTAGATGTATAATGTATCCTTGTGTACAATAAAGTGTTATCTATCTATCTATCTTTACTGTAGAATAGGCACTGCGATGAGCATTACTTTTGTATGTTTATTGGACGCCAACCGCAACTTTAACGGACTTGATCTAATTTGAATTCAAACAATAGGAAAGAACCGGAAACAATAAAAAAAATCACGACCAATGAACCATTTTAGGCAAACTAAAATGGCCACGCAACATAGGTTCGCCTTTATCGACCATTGTCTGTACGTTTACTTACACACTATTTAGACTGTTTAGTTTGTTTTGACAGCAAAAAACCTATGTCATCGCGTTGTTATTACCGAGGTATTAATTGTATTTTCAATGAAATAACAAATCAATATAAGCGGTCTATCTAATTATAAAAAAAACGATTAGTGATCTGACATTCTAAGAAATCTCACATCTACTCGATTCTGTTGGTATTGTCTTGTCACATCCGCCACCTTCTTTATAAAATACCATCGAAACACGCGTGACTTCGCTCGCGTGAAGTTATGTTCATCCAAACTTCAACCACCGCTGCACCCGCTTAGGGGTTGTATTTAGTGAATTTCTCAGTTCACCTCTACGCACCAAGACGAATTGGTATATCCTGAATAGTCTCGAACAGTGGTCAAGATATATAGATAGAAAACACTATTACACACCAAATATTACGGATTTACATATAACACACAAAAAATACACAAAAATAACACAGTGGAATACAATGGGTGGTATTATCGCTCAAAGTGATTTTTTCTAGACAACCTTTGGATGGACGATGGACTTTGTAAGATCGATAGAAGACATAAACAATAAGTATGCAAACACAATCAAAAGACTGAAGCAAGATATAATAAATGCTTTGTTATAGGTGATGGTAACCACTTATATTATAGGTGTTATTAGATGAGACTTGTTCCATCAGCAATCTGTAAAAAAAACTACACTTTATCCTTAGTAAACACTCAGAGAGTAAAATCCCTAAAAGTGAATGACGACACCTTAGAAATTCTAATGTGCATCTAATGACCGCACGCGCAGGTGAAAAGCGCATGTCCTCACATTCTCAAAGCGCGTCACTTAGCGGCAATTAACAATTAGTGTGTCAATAGAAACCCGTTTAGCTGACAGCGTAATCACTGGAGATTCATTGTGAGATTCAATAAAGAAAAAAGATATTGTTTGTTGTAATGACGCTATCTAGCTTTTTGATATCAAGTCTGGAAAAAGTATATGGCCCACCTGATGTTATGTGGTAATCATTACCTACCTATAACGTGCTATAACATATCATTGCCTTGTAGGTGACGCGTATTAGGTACGTGCCCTACGATACACTACTAAGTAAGCTTCATGTGCTTGTAATTTCCGATCTAACAATCATAATTCTATGTTTCGTGATGTACCTATATGAGCTGGTGTCTCAGATCCTGATTTACATGAGCGCGATAGTTCCGTAAAAATCGGGAGTAAGTAATTTTAGTATTACTTACACAATTATATATAATAGCGCTTTTTCTTTATATTTAGAGTCAACTGGCGAATTTGTTCAGGCTATATCAACAGGAGTTATTACCTGTTCTAAAGCCACTTGACCGATAGAAATTATCTTTACCTACAACTAAACGTTTGAACTCACACTACCGCACAATTAACAAACAGTATAAATGTACAGACTTACCTACCAGCCAACTTTTAAATAAAAAGGTTTTAATAATTTCTGATTGGGTGAGAAAGCATTACCTACGTAATGAACCACACGAACTAGAAAAGATTACCTATATCTCTTTTGGATTTTTTCTGGTGGTTCAATAAAGTACTTTATTTAGGCTATCTATCCGAGGAAGGACTGAATGAGTAGGTTCACATTTTATTCAAATTCCATCACATTCAGACTACACTCCCAAGTTCTGCTTCGTTGCATCCACCTGAATCAACACAACAAAGGGACAATTAACAACGTGCAGGCCGGTATTGTGTATTTTGTATTATCAAATACCTTTACTGGCTTACCTAAAAAAAATCTGCAAACCAGCTTGCTTACCTATAGGTAGAACTAACTTAGAAGGTAATGCTAATAAGACTACCTATGCCATGTCCAAAAACTATTAGGGCGTTTTGTTCAATATTGCTTGTAGTGCTTACTTTGGTAAGTAAATATTCTTTACGGGTTCATACCACTATCAGTATCTACTTACTAAGGACCACACTCATGTGTGGTCCTAAGTAAATAGATACTGGCACTCACAACACAGGAAAATCTTGAGTGGATTTAGGCACAGGACTATAACATTTTTTCTTTATGCTATAAAACTGGTGGAACAAGCATATGGCCCACCTGATGTTAAATGGTAACTATCATCTATAACAAAGCATTGCCTTTAGGTACGTGCTCTACGATGCACTACCCTGCGTCCACCAACCTGAGGCGTACTGGCCTTATATGGCTGTAATTTCACGGGCACTACAGCCTTCAAACCAAAACACAGCAATGCAAGCATCACTGCCTGGCAACAGAAATATACGGTGGTAGTACTTTCCCGGACGAGCCCTTCACAAAGAGCTCTACTAATACTAGAATAAAGCGATGTCCTGGCACAACATGCTAGGTGTATTTCCCGAATTATTATTGTATGTGTACATTTACCTCTATACTTGGTAGTTGATATCGTTTCATGCCTATTGTCCAAGCAGTGACGCTGAATCTAGTTAATTATCTTTGACATCTCAGTGTATGGTTTTACAATAAGCCTGAAAGAGTGGTATATTTCCTGTCTATTGGATTGTATGTATACCAACAACGTGACTTACTCACGTGAATGGGTTAGCTAGAATAGTAACAAAGGACGAAATAATACATACTTAGAGTGGCACAATTCACAAAAGATGTAAGAAACTGAATTCTAAAGACCCAAAAAAAATATCTATGTAGGTACCTATGTAATGTATTGTATTAAGTAAGTACCTATATCAGTCATCTAGTACCCATAACACAAGCTCTGCTTAGCTTGGGGCTAGATGCTGCTGTGTGGATTGTTCAGCAATATTTTTATTATTCTTACTTATATGCACAGTAGGTATGTATATCTATTTACATCTAATAGTAATCATTATTATCTTAACTACTTGCATTCCATTGAAATTCATTGCATTCATCGCCGTAGCAAATTAATTGAGCCTGCTTTGCGTGAAATAACTCCATATTTATGCTATTTCCATATGAACAACAGACATATACCTATGTATAGTTACGTCAAGATGAGAACGATCTCTTTATAGTCCTAATCAATAATAACGGTGAAGGAAAAACAACGTGAGGTAATCCGCGGCTTTGTCAGCTCTGCACGTAATGACCATGTCTTTCCTGTGGAAAAAGATTATGAACGAAAGTTGCCACTGTATAAACCATCTACCATAGATAGTACTACATAACATATGGACTGATGACATTGCTAGAATCGCGGGAAGTCGTTGGATGGGAAAGGCCCAAAATCGTTCTTTCTGGAAATATTATGGGGGGAGCCAATGTCCAGTAGTGGATTTCTACAGGCTGTCGATGATGATGATGAATGGATACAAAAGCCTGTTTACTTTTCATGCAATACGGGAAATAATATTTATCGAATCGCATGGTCAAGTGAAGACAATGATCTGCGATCGCTTTATGTTGCGATGGTAACAATTAAAACACCGTTATTGTTTTCCTAGGCACGTATTCAGACAGTTTAGAGGCGCCAACGTCACGGAAGAATGAATTATAAACAATTTCGAAATGGGGGATTCGTTTTCTGTCATCTTTGGAAGCAACATTGTATTTTCATTTTAATTGTTTTTCTAGTGTTATTTTAAGTTCTGATGGGTAATTTTGGTGGTATTATAACCATCATTACTTGAGGTCTTAGCACAAGTGTGAACAATTGAAATGAAAGTGTGTTATGAGGCATCCTGATTTGAACGAAAATGTTTCCCTTTGGTTTTGAAGAAAGACGGACAGGAACCACAAAAAAAAAAAAAACGAAATGAATACGATCTTATAAGTATGCATCAACATTTGATCTACAAGTTATGCCCCATACTTACTTTCAATAGTTTAAACATCATTGTCAATTGATGGATTTTACATGCCATAAGTGGCAAAATATAAAGTAAGATAAGGGCCGGAAGATGATGAAATAAAAAAGCCAGTTAATGAACTAGTATTCACCATACATATTAGGTAAAAAAACTTCCGTGTTTCTTTCACCAACAACATTTAGAAAATGTATGATCTTCAAAATATTTGATTCGTTCGTCGCGGCGGCGATCGTAAGCAACACGGATGAGCGTATGTTGTTTTAAACCTTATTATAAGTGAAATACGTGTGTTATTTGAATTTGCACGAATTGAAGAGCCCGGTGCTTGAGTAGCATTTAAATCGCCAAGTCTTTGATATAAAATGTTATTGTAAACCTACCGATTATACAACCTACCTAATTAATTACCTACTATAAATATCAGTTGTCTGCTTATTAGCAAAGTGGTTTTCCTGCATCTGAGTTTTTTATCTATTGCTTTTGATATTTTGTTGAAAGAAATAAATTTTCTGTTAAAAGCGAGGTGAACTGAGTTTGACCTCGAAGTGGGACAGTGCAATTTAGTAATAAATTTCCAATTTATCGTCAAATTGCAAATATTGCAATTATTCATCTGCATGGTTATTTCTAATGTAAGATTTAATTGGCGTACGGAATCGACCCTAACTCGTTGTCTCATATATATTTTCATCTCTTATCTTGTTACAGTATTCTTCATACCTCAAAGATGGGTGATGGCAATCATGGGATTCCTGGCGGTGGCAAATGCATACACGATGCGGGTATGC
The DNA here is from genome assembly GCA_947095575.1 of Electrophaes corylata. NCBI lineage: Eukaryota > Metazoa > Arthropoda > Insecta > Lepidoptera > Geometridae > Electrophaes > Electrophaes corylata. The sequence goes on along the minus strand of OX352711.1, from coordinate 5,135,814 downwards.
CTAAACATTGCGATCACACAGATGGTGCGGCGGAGAGCAGCTTCACCTCTAGACAGTGGATCCTGTCCAGCTGGAGATGCTGAAGAGGACGTATCTGATCCTTCGGTAGGTATATTTTTCTCCCCATTAACCGTAGCAAAGAAATTAACAGTTATACAAAACAAATCACCGATTATGTCCTGCCCCAAACGCTTTGCCTCAACTTTTATTATGAGCACAAGAAAAGAATGGAACTCGTTGCCGCCGTCTGTTTTTCTGATCTCGTATAATTATCTTCATGGTGATATAATCAGAAACTAAAAGTTTTTTTTATTCCAGGAATTCACAGGTTTCGATTGGGACGAAGAAACGCAAGGAATTATACTCAGTGCGTTCTATTATGGCTACATAGTCACGCATTTACCTGGGGGCATGTTGGCTGAGCGGTTCGGAGGAAAGTACTCACTTGGTTTTGGAGTGCTTAGTACAGCTGTGTTTACTCTACTGACGCCATGGACCGTCAAAGTTGGTGGTGCCACAGGGCTGATAATACTGAGAGTGTTGGAAGGACTTGGAGAGGTAAGTGAAACTTGTACCTACATAGAAAAAACCTGATGGCTGGAGCTTTGATGTCTTCAATAAGCTTTTACTTTTGTTTTCAGGGTACAACATTCCCAGCTCTAAACGCCATGTTAGCCAGATGGGCACCGGTCTCAGAACGAGGACGGATGGGCTCTCTAGTCTTCGGTGGATCTCAGATTGGCAACATCGCCGGAACCTATGTCTCCGGGTTGATTATGAAGGAGTCAGGCGACTGGGAATCAGTATTTTATTTGTTCGGAGCTGTCGGCATCTTGTGGTTTATTTTATGGGTAAGCATTTCATTTTGGGAAGATTTGGGGAGTAATTTTTGAAAAGATGAGTTGTTAAAAAGTTTGGAAATACCATGGTGGAATTAGTAGATAGGTATAGATGAATTGGAATGAGTCTTAGGGAGTTTGGTATGGTATTATGGCCAGCATCTGGATACACTATGACAAAGCTGTGCCATCATTACCTACCATTACAGCTAAAATACCTAGTTCATAGTTGTTGTTCATAATTATCAAAACCACTGTAAACTAAGTGTTATATTTATTTAATATTAATATAAATATTAATTTGTACTCCGTACGCGTAAACATTAGGTCAGTGATTTTAACGTATCATACAATAAACGTTTCTGTTTTGTTTTAGGCAATCCTCTGTTACAATGACCCAGAATCCCATCCATACATATCCGACCAAGAGAAGAAATATTTGGAAGAAGCACTCGGGACACATACTACCAGCCAGCCATCTGCCATACCCTGGAAAGGCATTTTCATGTCCGTACCACTCTGGGCGTTGGTTTGTGCGCAGGTAAATATAGAGAGAATATCACCTGATTAGTTTGTTCATGCCTACTTACCTGCTGTTATATCTGCTGAAAAAAATGTAAAATGTGTTATTTTATACCGCATTTTATCTTGATGGCCCCCTTATAGTATTTCATGTACCTATTAATTAAGCAAACGCTCACGTGCTCTTTTCAATAAAAGTCGTTGCATAATAGGGTTATTTGTGAAGAGCTCATCCGGGGAAGAACTGTTGCTGTTAGAAATTCAGCATTTCTGTGCGCATCACAAAAATGCTGTAAACTAAGACGGGTAGAGGAAGTGTGGTGTGTCACTGAAATACAGGTATATTCAGGTTGATGGACGCAGGGCGTCGTGATTTGCGAGGTAGGTAATGCTTTGTGGTGGTGGTTACCCACGACGTTCAGCAGAACGTCGTGGGTTCTTTACTTGTTTCATCAGAATGTGTTGTAAAAATATGATATTTACCTATCTGTACCTATTTAACATAAAAACTCCATTCCTAATAGAATTGGCATACATATGCGAAGAAAAACTGGGCTTGTGAACTGCGGTGGATTCCATTCATGGATTTTTAAATTAATAAGTCATGACTTATCTTGCGATTTATAACAAGTTCCCTCTAAATATTACAACACGCACGACCAATTAACTACCTTTACGGTTGGTCATAAGTAATTTTCGGATAAACTAGATTTACTTGTCAATTGGTGCTAACGATCAAGCGATTAGCTATTGGGTAACGAGTAATCAAAAAAAGACATCCATTTAGAATAGATTGCTGATAACAAAGGTACCTAGATACTTACCTACTCGTTCTTTGTAAAAGTTACTGTAATTGGTAGGTAGGTAATTGTTGCCAAAATACAGTCATCGTTAGACAAGTAAATAAAAAATATGTTTTATAACGTCGTGTTATGTTGATGACTAATCCAAATACAGTGATTAGCACAACTGTTGAAGTTTCATTTATGCAAAAAACTATTGTAGGTAAGTAACGGCTTTACAAACGAACAAAGATTTTGTGATAAATTTGTACCTACCTACTTATCTCAAAGTTTTACACAGAGTAGGATTTGAACCCACCCACCTTTCTTTATAAAGCGAATTCGGAAAATCCTTCTATATGTCCCCTAAGAACTAAAATCCGAATAGAAGTCCTACAATCAACGTAACATAAAATTTACGTTACAGATCGGACACGACTATGGCTACTTCACGATGGTGACTGACCTCCCGAAATACATGACAGGTGTCCTCAAATTCGACATACACAGGACAGGAACCCTAGCTGCACTGCCTTATGTCGTTATGTGGATCAGCTCGATCATATTCGGGTGGATGTGCGACAAGATTGTCAAGTTGAACTGGATGACGGTCACAAATGCTCGGAAAACTTTTACTACTATTGGTAAGTAGCCAGCCTTAGTCACATATACCATGCACTGTACTCATAAAAAACCAAGTCACCTCAAGATTCTCAAGAATGATTATGCCTACTCTCTGAGATAGCCAGCGATATATTTTAACATAGTTATAAGAAATTTGACTGAGAGTTGCAATTTTTGTAGTAGCCCTCGTACCTAAAGATCGATAGGCTTTAAAAAATCATAATTATGCTTAGTTTAATGTAGTGGTAATTTGGTTTGCAATAGTGATTATTAAACTTAATAAAGAGAGAAAAAGCTATCGAAATAGTTTAGAGATACCTACTCGTATGTACAGATTACCTGTTTTGGATACTTACACATAACAGAATACAATAATACCGGTTTTCGATAGTCATAGCAAAACATGAATATTAAAAATCTAAGAAGTTTTATTTATTTTTAGCCTCGGTCGGACCAGGCATATGCATGATCCTTGCGTCCTACTCTGGATGCGACACACAAACTGTCGTCATATTATTCACTGCATCGATGGGCTTGATGGGTGCTTTCTATCCTGGGATGAAAGTAAATGCGTTGGATCTCAGCGGGAACTATGCTGGGACTATAATGGCCATTGTGAATGGAATCGGAGCGATAACCGGAATCATTGCTCCCTACTTGGTCGGACTGCTGACCCCTGATGTAAGTATTCATATCAGAATTCTACTATAAGTTACGTGGCTACGTGGCATTGACGTTTCGCACGAAAAGGATTTATGGTATGAAATTGCTGGTCTTTAGAGGAAAATTAATATTAATTCAAAATTAGTAGGTATGATATTTTTTTTATACGTTTGACCGACATAACATGCTCTACCACCTACAATATATAAGGAAGTTCTATCCAATATAGGAAGTGACAAAATAAATGACTAGGTAGGTACCTGCTTTATTTGAGCTTAACTGAGTTGATGATAGTTGTAAACACAGCCCAATAGTAACAAAGCAAAGGTTTGATGTCGTAACGTAACAGCTATCAAGCGAGGTTGCAGTTTTGCAAATTCAACGCTCATTCAGAACAAGTCACCTGGTCACGTCTGCTTGTCATTTATCAAGTGACATGGACACAGCGAAATAGAAAATTGCATACATATTTATACCAGCATCTGGTGCAACTTCCCATTGAATTTATCAACACATAGGTAGGTAAGCATATTAACCTATGTTACTACAAGTGCATATGCAATACAATAGAATTCAAGGAGTCTTATAGAGACTTGACGTGATCCTTACGAAACAACGTCATGATGAAAGCTGGGTCACTTTTTACCGATCTTATTATTTTTGTGTCTAAATTGGCAGCAATGCAATACAATCCTAAATAACTTACCACGTCTCAGGTAATTTAAATAAATTATCAAAATAATTGCACCGAAACTTTCGCAAAGTCGCAAGTCACTCTGACCTTGATCTGCATTTATTGCAACAAAAAACCTACCTACGGATTTCGTGTATCGAATCCGACGCAATAAAAACTCTTTTTGTTATTTCAGAGCACGCTAGTACAATGGCGTCTGGTATTTTGGATAACGCTGGCTGTATTCATTGTAACAAACTTGGTGTTTGTTGCTTGGGCTTCGGGTGACGAACAATGGTGGAACCACACTTCAACAGACCCCAGGAAGCAAGCAAAAGACCAAGAAGTGGAAGCTAATCGCTCAGTCAATGCTGAGGTCAAGATCTGATTTTGATCTTTTGGGGAAATATCCGTAGCGCGTATTTTCCTGTCTGAGAACTTATATTTTTTGTAGATCTTGATTAGGATAAGGCTGCTGAGTAGGTAGTTATGTTTTTGGAATGGTTGTGTTTTGTACTGGTTGTTATTTATTTTTGAATTTGGCAGCTGGTTTGGGCTTTTTAATGATGTCCTACTGATCGTTTTTCTGTTTATTTATGTTCCTAAAACTTATGAATATCAGTAGTAGGTAATTAGGTAGGTATTTCACCTTTATCACAATATTCACAATATTTTTCTTTCATATTCCACACACTTTACTTGAGAACAATTTCATGGCCTTTTCCATGTTTATGCTCAGGGTGCAGCTAAAAAAAAACAGTTTTATATAGAGCCCTTGGAAGCCAAAACCACAGCACATTGTACAAAAGGTAGGTAGGTACCTAAGTATTCACAGAGAAGTGTATTGAAAAATAGCTCATCATTCATTACACAACTTGTCAACGCTTAGAAAGTTGTAAATAATTATGCTTAGCCAATAATTCATTATAATGTTTCGTACCTATTATCTGTACAGTACAAATAGTATTCTTTTATGATGGCGATTCTCTGAATGCAGAGAATCTAGAGCCAGTGTTATGTGATAGTAAGTTATATAGGTAGTATAGATTAGTTTTCACAGACTGAAAACTTTGCCTACGCGTCGTTCAATTTGCCATACATTGAATTTTTGGGCGGATGGAGATAGACAGTGATTCAGTAACTTTAATGTCCAGCAGTAGACTTCTCTAGGCCGATGATGATCTTTCACCATGTGGTAGCGTGCCCCTAAAGCCATAGCTTCTCAAACATCATCATCAGCAACAGCCTGCAGAAGTCCAATTTTGTTAAAACGTATTGCGAATGAAAAGTGAATAAATATTCACTAAGTAAATGTTTCATTAATGTTTTGGCCGGCACATAAATAACCTGTAGGCGCCAATAAACTCAGTTGAAATACTTTTGTACTAATTTAGTCACACATTTATCATTTCAAGTGAAGTTATCTATTTTTATTTAGGTTAGTAGGTAGGTCAGAGAATTGGGTTTTGAACCTTTATGACTTTTCTCTATTGTACCTAATATTGGTTATTTTATAATTCGGTACATTTATACAACTATTTGCATATCCATAATAGTGAAATTATATTGGTTTTATAATAGAATCTTCGATCAATGATGCCTCTAGATATAGGGTCGGGGCAAAAAATCCGTCTCGGCAAATAAGAGCTCATTGAGAAGTGAGCTTTTATTTTGTTTGGACAATTAGACATTACTTGCAAGGTTTTTTTGCATTATATTTTTTTCACTTTGTTAGTAAATAAATGTAGCTGTCTAAGTCTAGATCCACGCGGACAGCTTTCGCTATGATTTTGTATGTGATCTGTCATCTAGGGGTAGGTATCATTGATCGAAGGATAGAATATAAATGCACTGACCAAACAATCTCACCTGGTAGAAGATACGTCAGTGTAATGACAATCCGAATAGAAGTAGGTAGTATTTTTATAAATGGACGTTGTTTTTGATGACACACACATGTTCATAGTCCAATGCATCCAATGCAAGTATACAGTTTACAACTACAAGTACAGGATTGTACATAGACAACTTTAATGCCATTCTAAAGCAGATTTGTGACATGAGCTAATTTATATCGCGAAAGTGTCCCATGTACTGCATGCAGCGGACATAAGAAACAAAATGCAATTATATAATTGTGGTTTTTTAAATAATTGGTTAATTTTGCTTTAGTTATTATTCTAAGGCTTATTTATTGTACTGATGGCACTAATAAACCGTTTAATATGCTGACAGTGAATGTGTTACTCCAATGATATTTAATTACCAAGGTATTGGGCTCTAATTATGTCTATTTATATTGATGATTGATTGATGATAGTAAAAGCTTATGTAAATAAGTTTAAAGTGGCTCCATAATTTGTTCACATTGTTTTATAAAATGTAGAATGAAACAAGAGTGGCTGTGAACAAACTGTATTAATATTTCAGATTTTTAATCAGGGTGCTAAGAAGTGCCATTTAAGATTTTACACATGCGCGCCGCGTGATTATGCACGTTACCTTCTCAAATTTGAAAAAATAAAGTACCAAATGAATGCATAATAAACAAACGAGCTCCCAGAAAGTTTTTGTTAGGTTGGCTACAAAATTAGTCAAATCACCCCCTAAAATACAATGGACTGTCAAACCAATAACATTTATAAACTCGGCGTAAAAAAATACCTCAGATGTTCACAATTGTGTTTACAACAGTAGATAGAACAGAATTTGCGCAGTTTTGGGTTTAACTCGTGCATAGTAACGCAACGTGTACTGTACGTATATGTATTGCTTATTTGTATTTTATTTTGTAAGTTTTAAGATAGTTTAATTATTAGTGATATTAATTAGTTTAGACTTTGTACAATGCTCTTGTATATTTTGTTGAATAAAACATCGAAAATCAGGAAATTTCTTTTAATAAAAAATACCCATTAAGTACTGTAAACAATAAAATTAGATTAATATTTTCAGTAAAGTATTTAGTGTCCATTTTTTGGATTTAGGAAATAACTGACAACTTGGGTTTGCAGATTGTTATGGCTCAGGCGCATTTTGATATAGTTAAAACTTTGATCCCTAACACTTTACAAACAATAAAATCTACTTCTGTAGCTGACCGCAATCATCATTGATAACAAATTATTAGATACATAAAAAATATAACAAAAATATACTATTTATTTCATAAAATCATCCAAAACAAAAGTGTCATAATGCAATCACACTGATTAGTGATAGTAGATTAACTTTATTATCTACGAATATCATAATTTCCAATAACTTCATTCTACGCATAAAGCTAAAATAAATATTTATGGACATTTTTACACAGCATCATCTAACCCCAAACATAGCATAGCCTGTACTATGGGAACCAGATGACTAATAGAATATTAATAGACATAGAACAAACATCTATGTTCATCAGACAAATGTTTGTTCTCGGTGGGGATCGAACCCACCACCTACAGCGCAGAAGGCAGAGCTAATACAGCAGTTTGTGCTATTGCCGAACTACGCGGACGAATAGTAGTAATAGTTAATAAATAACGTAATAGTTATATTAACAATAGCTAGTACCTATATAAATAAATGCAATATAATGTAAGTACTGCTCTTTTTAGTGAACCTTGAGGTTATCCTGATAGTATTTATGGGTAGCCCTGACTGACAACAGGGCTTTGAAACCTTCAGAAAACCGTCGCGTATCAAAGATTATTACGTCGAGTGTAATTGGACTCGCGGTGGCGCAGTTGGCTAGCGTAACAAAGTAAGGGTTCAAATCACGCTCGAAAGTATAATTTTTGGGATAGTATAAATACCCTCAGAACAGATCCAATACTGAAGATGGGCTTGGAGTTTCGCAGAGGTCATTTCTATGGCTGAAGATAAGAAGCGCTGTCTTGGGAGGAATGTGAGTGATGTCGATGTTTCGGAGACTTTCTTCAGCTGCGGCCGGGTTTTTAATTATATAGGCGCGGAGACGACGAGCGTCATCGTAATCGAGGCTGAGCAGCTTGCACGATTGGAGGAGTCTGGTGGAAAATAATATAATAATAATTTGGCAGAACTTGTGTTATGGGTACTAGATGACTGATAATACTTAATACAATAGATTACATACATCGATATTTTTTATTATACATAGAAAACACCCAGAACACCTGGAATCAATATTTGCAGATCGTACAAACATTTATCCCAAGGCGGGAATCGAACCCGCAACCTCTGCGTCGCAGGCGGACATTCGCCGCGCCACATCGGTCGTCAAATATATTTTAAATAATGGTTTTAAGTGCTTTTAGAACCGTTTCTTCACGATGTTTTCCTTTACCGTTAGAGCACTGGCATTGCGCACAACAGTTATTCAAACTGAAAAATCCATTGGTGCACGACTAAATTTGATATTGAGGTTTGAGGTACAAAAAAAACGAGTATGCTTTAGACCACACGACTGAAGTAAAACTTCTTTATTATACGAAACGTAACTGGCTATGAGAGAAAGAGAGAAGGAAAATGTATGTTCGGACCCCTCTCTCTTGCCCCTACAGTAACATACGAAATCTAACTCTCTCTCTTTCTATCTTCACCAACTTATATCTACCTCTCAACTGTCGTTCTCCTCGCCCGATCACACATTTCGTAACACTCTCGTCACGCATCACCAAGTGAAGCGTGCGTAAAGAAGTATTACTTCAAAAACCTTACTTGGGCAGCTGCTTGATTTGCGAGGCCGGTTTGTTCGGAGTTGTAAAGGCAGGCACCAGGTTTCTCTTCACATCATGAACTAATTGCAGCGTACCGCCAAGGTTGAACCAATTTACAACCACCACCTCCTATAATTATATAAACTACAATTTAAACTAATGGTATTTTTTAAACTTTCGCGATCGGAACACATATTGAACACTTATATTACACGGAAATTTACGGAGTAAATATCCGTGTGTACTGGGATAAATACCCGTGTAATATAAGTGTTCAATATAAATTTAAACTATAATTTCAACATTTTGTAAAAAACTTAAGGTATTTAAGTCGATGGATGGAAAGGGGTCAGAATCGTTCTTCCTGGAAACGTATGGGGGAGGCCTATGTCCACCAGTGGACTTCAACAGGCTGTTGATGTGATGTGATTTAAGCTCACATTATATTTTAGGTTAGGAATAAGTAACCTAAAATCTATACCAATTATAAGAACCTTTGTCCTGGCTGACTGATTGACTGACTGACATATAAACAACGCACGGCCTAAGCCACTGGATACTTGAAATTTTTAAGGTATAGTCGGCTTGGTGCGTAGAGGTGTACTTAAAAGGAATTCCCGAAATTCAACCCCCAAACAAGTACAGCGGGGTTTGAAGTTTCTATGAAAATCGCTTCACGCGGACGAAGTCTTGTGCGTGTCTTGTTGTGAGTCATAAGTTGTGTAACCAGATTAAATTAAAAAAACCCCGACACCTAAAACACTCCCGACTAATTAACCTTTCAAACAAAAAAAAACAAAATCAAAATAGGTTAATCCGTTCGGGAGCTACGATGCCACAGACACGTCAAACTTATAACACCCGGTCGTTTTTGCGTCGGGGTTTAAAAAAAGTTTAAAGGTATGATGTGTAGAAAAGTAATACTTACCTGAAAGATATGTTCGTCCACAATGCTGGCTATCTGAGAGCGCACATGCGCGGCAAGGGGCGGCGCAAGGCGTGCGCACGCGGCGCCCAGACGTGCGCACACGCCGGATAGCGGGGTGCATAGCGCAGGGGATATGCTCAGCTCATTTTCTGCCACCATAGGCATTGCATGCCATCTGAAATAAATAAATATTTACATCACACAACGCATTCTAGCCCCAAACTAAGCAAAGCTTGTACTATGGGAATCAGATAAGAATAGTCATGTACTTTTTTGTGAATACACATAACATGCTTAGAATACAATATAACACCCAGACAGAGAACAAAAATAGTCCATCACATAAATATTTGTTCTGGGTGGGAATCGAACCCATCAACAGTGCAGAAGGCAGGGCTACTACGAACTGAGCTGTGACGCCTTAATATAACGGTTTACGGTATTATTATAACAGAAAAATGAAAAATATAAACACAAATTTACAGCGTGGAGGCCCGTTTTTATATGGTTTATGGTAAGTTGATGCTGATGCTTGCTGATGGAACAAGCAAATGACCCACCTGATGTTAAGCGGTTACCATCACCTATACTATACCCCTTGCCATGTAGGTTACGCACGTTACTTACGATAAATACCAAGCGTCCGTCAACACCCTTCAAACCGGAATACAGTAATGTGAGCATCACTGGTAGAAATAGGTACCGATGGTAGTACTTCCCCGGACGAGCCTTTTCGCAGAGTTCTACTATAGCTAAAGTTAGCTTTAAAGTAGTACTTACTTCTGCCTCTTATAATCTCTTAGGCCGGCTTTAAACTCCAGCACAATGTGGTCAGCGAGTGACGTCAGCCCTGAGTCCCGCAGATGAGCGAGTAAGGCGGGCGCGTCTAGAAAAACACCCGCATCTTCTGCATCTTGGTCGCCGTCTAAGTGTTCTGCTACAGCCAGGTTTGCTATTGGCCTCGTCTGGAACAATATAAAAGCGTCACTGACAGTTTTGCTAAATATATTCTCCCTTGGGGGAATACTTACTAACTTGGAATACTAACTACAGCAAAATGTGTGAAAGTACCAAATGTAATACTTGGACATTCCTCTGACTATCATTTGATATTCTTAAAGAAACCCGAATAGGTACTTGGTGCTAAGATATCTTAGGGGATATTTACCATGCCTGGGGATTAAGTCGTGATGCTATTTCGTTCATTTCAATTTTTTCCTTCAAGCATTAGGAGTATGAGTACCCCTAGTATGCCCAGCAATGGACTAATTAAAGAATTCAACACTCACAATGTCAAAGAAAGTAATTGATCTGCGAGCTATCTCAGTTTCTGCTTGCTTCTTCGATTCTAGCTTAATTTCATCCAGCGATATACCCTCTGCTATTGAGAATTCTGAAAATATAGCACGTAAATTACTGTCCAGTGTATATTGGCCTATACATTGGTTGGATTTAGTGCGATAGATAATTATATTTGTACTACAATTTGACGATTTATGCATCATCATCATCAGCACGACTGTTCTTAGCAAACTACAAAACAACTCATAGAACATAGGTTTTTATGTGACTAGCTGATGAAACAAGCAGATGGATCAAAGTCAAAGTCAAAAAGCATTTAAAATTAAATACAAAAAATACATTAAAACAATACATAATAAAGCGAGAAACAGGTAGTCAGATTCTTTAGCAGCCGTGTCGAGCCTTTGTTACGTCGAGCCTGTGTTACAGACTGCTAAGATATGCTAAGTGATTAACCATTACCTATAACAAAGCATTGCCTAGGTCACGTTCGTTATAAACGTGCCCTAAGATGCACTACTCTGCGTCCATCAACCTACCAAATTACAGGCACATGAGGCTTAACACCTGAGGCATACACAGGTGTGCCTGTAATTTCTCTCCTTTACGTGCAGGAAGAACTATTTCGAGTGGTTAGTAAAATAAACGAGTACGATAAAATGACCGACCGATGTGGGGCGGCGGGCGAGTGTCTGCCTGCGACGCAGGAGGTTGCGGGTTCGATTCCCACCTTGGGAAATAAATAAATAAATAAAATTTATTCCCGGTGTTCTGGGTATTTTCGATGTATAATAAAAAATATTTATTTATGTAATATTGTATTGTAGTAGTTGTTGTGTAAGTACCTATATCAGTCATCTAGTATCCATAACACAAGCTCTGCTTAGCTTGGGGCTAGATGATGCTGTGTGGATTGTCCAGCATTATTATTATTATTAAAATACGATACCTTTCAAGTAGCTGTCAGTCCCTTCCGAAGAGGAGCTGGACGATGAACTTGAATCCTCTAGATCACGATGCTGCAGATGCGTGTAATGTTGGAACTGTCGTTTGTAGTAGTGCAATTGTAGGTAGTGCTGTGAAATGGAATTGAATTGTGAATATCTTCGATCAAAGATACCCCTAGATATAGGGTTGCACAAAAAAATAAATGTCTCGGTAAATAAGAGCTCATTATTTTTTTGACAATTAGTGACATTATTTACTAGGTGACATGGTTATAATTAGGTTGAATTTAAAACTGTTTATAATTTTTTTCTCACTTCGTTAGTAAACAAATATAGCTGTCATTCACGCGGACAGCTTTTAGATTTTATATGTAACCCGTCAGGGAGGTAGCATTGATTAAAGGTGAATATGGAAGAACAATTAGCTTGGACGTAGACTGAGCTTGAAGTATGTATGAAAACTTCAAGCGGACGACGCGCGAAGTGCGGCGCGTTTCCTCAGTACATTATAGCACTGTTTATTTAACAAAAAAAAATAAAACAAAATATTTCTTTCAAGTCTCTTTTCCTTATTTTCTTTCCTTTGTTTTTATTTTGATGTGTGGATTTTTATACTTTTTTTCTGTAATAAACATATTTTACTTTTTTTTTTTTACTTACAGATTGTTAAAATTTCCACTTACAAGTGAGTGCGCCCACTGCAACAGCACTGTATGTGTGTGGTGCGCCGCATTCACAACTGCGATCAGTGGATGGGGAGTAGAACTTAACCCCATATTCATAAACGAGTCAACAGTCAGGGACTCCGTAGCAGCGCTGAGAAGCTGTGTTAGACGAATCCGCCATTCTTCAATCATCTCTAGCTGTAGATCTAGGAACTGTAATCTGGAAAACGCGAACTTACATCAGGATTACATTGACAGAACTGTCCCAAAATCACCGCCAATTATTGATGCTAGAACAACCCATACATGTTGAACCTAGAACTACCTATGTATGTTGCTTAAAAAATCGACACTTTTGTCAGCTTTTTTCGTATTTTCGGTATCAATATCGACAGTACATCGTAAAATAAACATAAGCACCTTATTTTCTTATTTTAAAACGAGTAACGACTAAATGAAACACGATCATCTGATCGGTGCGTTGCTCTCGCGGCGTTCGGCGGTCGGTTAACGACCGGGCGGAGGCGAAGCGTTATACGAAATACATTGCTGGTTGATAAATAGGAATTTCAGCAAAAAAAGTATTACTCTAAATTTATTGGACTAAATTTATGGGTAACTTTACACGTTCCTGGAGTATTCGGAAGCGGTCTTATTACACCCGGTATAACTTCAAAAAAGACATGATACAAGTTACATGGAAGCACGTTACCGATGTCCAGGTTGCGGTAACATCGCATATCGCTCTTCTATTGTTTTTAACAGTGTGATAAACCAATCAGCGCTTCGCGGAACCCATAGCAATGCGCCGACGGCTGAATTGGCGCCACCTGCGACCGGCTCGCTCCAATACTCGCTCTGTAGTGTTTCATCCATTTTTGCAAGAGCATCTAAAAAAAAACGTGTGTGCTTTACACCATACGACTGAAGTAAAACTTCTTTTATATACGAAACGTAACTGGTCATGAGAGAAAGAGAGAAAGAACAGTGCTTTGATACCCTCTCCATGGTAGTGTTAAACATTTAACGCAACCTTGTTGGAAGTTGTATTATAAGTATTACTTCAATATAATTCTTGCATCATTTGTGAATATGTGAATAAATCGTTATTTTTGTATGTATCTAAACATTACTGGACAACTGAACATCATAATATGATTAGTCATGGAAAATAAATCCCCTTAATCAGTTCCTATAACCAATTACCGACTCTGGACAGAGTTTTTAGGCCAAACTAACAACGCCTAAGAGTCTTTAAGACTACTAGAGCCAGAACCGACAGGGAATTCTAAATGATTAGCATGTGTTATGAGATTTGTGACTGACCATTTGAGCACTTTTTTTGAATAATAAATATTTGTGGAATATAAATAATATGATAAACTTACATTTTCTCTCAACAGACAGCCACCTCAGCATAGTCTCGGCTCGAGTCAATACTGATAGTACACTATTAACCTCCTTCCCAGTGACCACAGTCAGTTCTCTATTGAATCCGAGGGTCTCGTCTACCGCGTGGGCGAACGCCGCGTCTACGTCAACAATCTCGCCTTTGGAGCTTTGGGACTGGTAGGTAGCTAGTACTGTGTGGAGTCGTTCTGCTGCCAGCGCTATTAGGCCAGCGTTGAATTCGTCCTAAAACCATTTCAAAATCAATAACATTTTGTCCTGAACACAAGGTTGAAAATAACATCGAAAAGTCACATAAGCCCATACTAAGAGTAGGATCTCTGCGTCATGGATTCTAAACTATACATTATGTATTAGCGAAATGAGCGCGAATTTGTCCGCGTGAAGTTATTTTCATACAAACTTTAATCCCCGCTGTACCAGTTTAGGCGTTGAATTTCTAGGATTCCTTTCTAGTGATTAAGGTTTTACATTTTCTATAAATCAGTCAGGCAGTTAGGACAAAGATTCTTGTATTAGGTATAGATATAGATTAAGAAAGCAAAGTGTCCTTTTTGGATCGAGTTTGTTGATCTGATTTGACGACAGTGTTTGTATAAGTTGGTTCGCTATACGTGACCTTGCTTAATATATAAGACGTTTCAAGATGATCCTTGCGGATATTAATGCTTAAATGTTTTTGACTTTGACCCTCAGCATCAGTCATAAACTTTGTTTTTTTTTTTTAATAATGCTGGACATTTCACACAACATCATCTTGCCTTGGGTCTAAGCAGAGCTTGTGTTATGGGTACTAGATGACCGATTACGTACATAGATATTTTTTTATTATTCATAAAAAATACCAGAACACCCGGAATAAATATTTGCAGATCGTACTAACATTTATCCCAAGGCGGGAATAGAACCCACAACGTCCTGCGTCGCAGGCGGACATACGCCCGCTGAGAGAGACTTACCAGAGCGCGAACGTTTTTCAGTTCAAGCTTGTTAGCCACAGATTGAATGTGCTTCTTTATAAACTCCTGGTGCACTTTGATCCAAGTGAGAGTTTGAGTGAGGAACCATTCGGGTCGGTCGATGCGCGCCGTCTGCCGCGATCCGGTAAAGTGAAACGCGAATCGCTTCTTCAACGGTCGTAGAAGAATCTTGATTGGTAAGCATGGTTCTTGGTCTGTAATAAAATCAGATAATTGTATGATGCTTTGTAAAGGATGTACTACGTGCAAGCCCGGGAGTTAGTACTTTGTTTTCTAATCACTACATTGTTTTAATAATGCTCTGTGTTTTTGGATTTATCTTCGTCGAATCGGATAATAAGTTATAAAATTATTGCGGAACGAAGTTCGCGGTTAAGATAGTTAAAAACTTAATCGACAATGCAAAACAATTATATAAGCCTATTATTTTAACACACCGTTAAAGCTCTTTCTGTAAATTTCGTCAATGAACCCACAAAAAGGTCAAAGTCATCCTCTTTGTATAGTTTATTGATAAGACCCCTTAGATAAAGAGCCCTTGCCATATGTGCTTTTAAGAAGTTGGTTAGATGTTCCATACATGACAGGTTGCAAGCTCATCGTCGCTGCTAGAATAAGAACTAGTTTCCTCACGATATTTTCCTTCACCGTTTGAGATTTGAACCCACAACTTTAGGATCAGAAGATGGGGTCACTCCCTACACTAGTCCACCAGTGCTGTTCTCGTAAAGATAGAGAAGGGATAGGAATTAATGGTTTAATAGTGTACTGTATAAACCAGCTTTTGCGTAGCAAAATACAAACAAACCTGGATCAAAGTCTTCCGAGGCAGTTGTAGTGTTTATAAGAT
The DNA here is from genome assembly GCA_947095575.1 of Electrophaes corylata. Taxonomy (NCBI): domain Eukaryota; kingdom Metazoa; phylum Arthropoda; class Insecta; order Lepidoptera; family Geometridae; genus Electrophaes; species Electrophaes corylata. Next base: position 5,119,938 of record OX352711.1, on the reverse strand, counting down.
CTTCTGGTTCTTGAATCATGAACAGGTACCGGGTAAGGTTGCAAAACTTGACTGTTATTTCTTTGGGTATAGGTTCTACTGGCAAAGTTAGTGGCCACTTCAGCTGTTTGAGGACATCCTCGTAATGTCTGTTAATGAAAGTGTATTCCATGCCAACAAACAAGACAATAAAATTTAAAATAATTTATATAAGTCTAGGTAAGCAAGTAGCATGTTATTGAAAAATGGCAATCACGAAAGATAGAGGCAAAAACACAATTTATTCCATAATTTATTTTTAGAGAATAACTTGATACTTAAAGATTGAAATATTGCTTAAAAAATTGGTTAGTTCATTGGTAAAAGATAAGATGGCAATAGTTTAAGTATAGTTCTTTGAACAGATTTTTACATGTAAGTCTATTAATCGATGGAGACAATGTAAAGATAAAGACAACAGTAGGATGCAGTAGATGCTGCATATTATGCAGCTTTTTATGTTTTTAGAATGCTCAACACTGCTTCCTCTGTTTATTGACCTATAACAACTAAGTACCTACATGTTTTTCTTCTGTAGTAGTAGAGTTTTAGTGAAGGGCTAGTCCAGGGAAGTACTACCACAATGCCTATTTCTACCGCCAAGCAGCTTGTTGTGTTAAGGTTTGAAGGGTGTGGGTACCGGTGAAATTACTGGCACATAAGGCCTAACACCTGTATGCCTCAGGTTGATGGACGAAAAGCAGTGCATCATAGAGCATGTTTGAACACGACCTGCTATGCTTTGCTATAGATGATCGTAACCACTTAACATAAAAAATGTTTGCATGCCTAGTTACTTACTTAGTTATTTTATCTTTGAGTACATTATGCCAATAGTGTATGTTCTCTTTGATATATGTCCCCCGGTGTCCTCCTTGGTACTCTCTGCACATGAGTTTCAGTTCTTGGTAGAATAAGACAAGCTGCTCATCATCATTACTCTGTTTCATTTGTCGGCTGAAATAACAATACAAAGACTTTGTATTGGAGTTCTGTATCCTTAGGAAAATAATTTTAACTGAGAGTTTGTGTATATGTTTTGTCCTACTTATCCTTATAACAGATACATTGTTTGGGTAGGACAGCCATCACAGCTCAGTTGGTAATAGAGTAGTACCTTTTGGTTGTGGGTTGAATATCACTGACAGACAAATAAATACTGACATACATTTAACTCAACTCGATCTAACCCATAATAAGCATAGCATGTACTATGGAAACCAGGTGACAGATAGAATATGAAATATGCAGTTTTTATAATTATGTTACCTACAAATAGTTTACCTTATTTCATCTATCTTTTCAAAGGACTTCAAGTACTGAAGGACTTGTTCTAACTTGTTGATGGCATGAAATCGTTTATCCAGGCCCTCACTCAGAGGTTTTGTTTTCTCAAGGAATACTTCCACTTTACTCTTCAAAAGTTCACTCCTTGTTTTGAGGTTGTCTATTTGATGCGAGTTAACTTCCGCCTTTTTAATAGCACTTGATATTAACTTAGGAACATCATGTTGAGCTTGATTTAGCTGAAATAAAGAGGTATCAGCTTAGACATAGACAGACATATTTGGTTTATGCTTATTGTTAGTAAGTAAAATACAGTAATAGTAAGTAAAAAGTACCAAGTTTTTTTACAAATAAAAGTTTTGCACTAATAACTGCACTTTTGCAATGTCAGTTATCATTAGAAAGAGCAGTAAATGTTCAAGGTAAGTATTTGAATTGCTCAAAAGGTTTTGCTGTGGAACTTCACACAAATATTACCCATGGTTTGATAATTTCAGTGGAAACAAGGACTTATTTTTAATGGTGTTTTATATTAAGTATACTAAGTTTGTAAATGCAAAGGTGTGCGAGTGCATATGTTTGTTCCCACTTTTCTTGGCAATGGCGAACCGGAGCCCTAAGTGGATGCTAGTATATAAATAAAACCACAGTGTCATGCATAGGCATCTGATCCGTACATGATAACCAATCCTTAATTAAAAGGTGTCTACAATCTATGCAGTATCACTTATGATGACTGTTGCTGGGTTCATCAACTCACACAAAAGTTTAAGAGCAGAGAACTATGTCCCTCTGGCTTAGGTACTCGAAATCTCAACCCTTATTCTTCTATCCAGTAAGGTATGGATAGCCTAAATACTTAAAGGATATAAGTAGGTAAAAATGGAGTGAGGAATACGTGGAGCCACTCACACAGATTTGAATTTGTTGTTTCTTTTGAAGCCATTCCTTCGATAAATCCTTAACGCTCGACAAATCATTAATATCATTGCCAATCCTAAGATTAATTTCGCCGGCGATTTTCTTCGTCGTATCTTCATCTAACTCAATTTCACACATTCTAGCAAGATGCGAAATCGCGATTATCAAAACATTAAATTAGGTATAATCATAATTTATACGGCATAATTTACGGCGGACATTATAATCACGAATAGTGCTGCTAGCGCGTGTTCCCGAAAAAGGCCGAAATTAAATTTGCCAGAAGCCGATTTTTGACAGTAAAGGTCGTAATAAATCTTGGACAACGACGTCATTGTCCAAGTTACTGCGCGCCTGCTATTATATTCTATGGCCCTCTTACTATGTCACTGATTCATTATCAAAGATATCAAAGTACAAACCCAGTAGAACAAACCCAATAGAACAAACAAACCCTGAAACCACAACGAAAAAGGTAGGTAGGTACTATGTAAAGCAAGTCGAGTGAGATTTGAGATCCACCGAATTGCCAAAAACATCTAGTAGTGATGATGATGATGATGATAACCTCCCTAACGAGTCCAATGATGGTAATGGTAACCAATAGCAAATTGTTCACAGTACCTTTGCCCACTAGGTGTCACCCACGGCTTGCCGTGGTTTACCATTATGTAGCCGCTGCGTACAAAACAGTTATTTGGAGCCACTAGTAGGTAGGTACTATATTCTTTTCACTAGTAGCGAGATTTATGGAGATTTTATGACGAGGCAGTTAGTAACAACCACTTCCTGCGGCAACCCCGTAAAGGTTAAGCCCATTGCTAAATCTGACAGCATAGTGGAACAGAATTAAATTATTGCATGTAGCATTGGAAAGGCCGATCCTATTAAAACAAGGCCATAATCACTCAATCGACATTCCTTTTGAAATCGATGGATCACTTACTGATTTTTTTACTGACAGAAGACCAGAGTCTAATTGGCCCCTTTACTCAGCCTTTGTGAAAAAGCCTGGACTTAGTGTAAATACAATTCAACTCTTTATAGCAGCTTTTCCTAGAATAGGTATGGCATCAACATTGGTGAACCTATAACTCACCTTCAATTTGCGGACGTTATAGTTATTATCATTATTATTTTAATCTTGGTAGCCGTTTTTTCCAATGCAACCGTAAGTGCCGTATTTGTGGTTTCTAACATCCAATGTTGCTCTTCAGTTGGCAGCACTGTTCTGAATGGCAAAAAGATTAGTATCCAACACCAAAACAAAAAAGGGCAGGCGAGCGAGCAAGTTTATACAGAGCAAAATCAGAGACCTCGGTGCTCCGTAGTTTGCCTGCGCTTTCCATTGCTGTAACTTCCCGGGTTGTGTTTTCCATGGTCGTACAATAACCGCGGGGGCGGGAGGGCTAGAAGAAAAAAAAAGTTCCGATTCCGATTTAGTTGTGAATTGTGATCACAGAGTACCCTACTTTTTTATAGACTGATTGGTTGTGATGTGAGAGTTTTTTGTGGTGCAGTGCGCGAGTTTACATATGTTAATCATTTTTAGATACCAAAAATGCTAACGTTTATTGCTAAAAATAAAAATGATATTATTTATTTGTCACTGCTACTGCTTAGTGTAGCAGTTGGCCCTTACTACAGAAGAATAAGTGATGTAAACTTAAAAAAATGCATTGGCTCATTTTTCGGGCTTATACTTATTGTTATTGTGTCTGGATCTAATGCATTTCATCCCATACTATCAGCATTCATTGGTATAATCACAATAAAAGTAGCTACAGTCCGGTAAGACAGCAAAAATTATTCGTATGAAATTCTATAACAATAACATAATAATCAGTTTATGGTCTATCGGCAACACGGTGATAGTTAGTGATAACCCACTCGCTTCAGCTAAAATATACATTTCAGATTGAGCTAATAGTTACTTCCATTAATTTTCTGTATGACCTTTAATTTACAATCTACCGATGCTAATTTTATAATATATAACATATTTCACTTTTCAGATACTGCCATATCGTAACATTTCTTTTTATGTTCGGATATTTATTTTTCTTCCGCCTTGCCGATAAATTTGGCCTAACTCTGCCATCAGGCCAAACAAATCTCATTGAGATGATAATAGTTCTCAGAGTCGTCGGAATTGCCTTTGAAATCAATGGCTCATGGATAGCAAATGCAAAGACTAAAAAAGATGATAAACCAACAGAAGTAAAGAAAGATAAAGACCCAGATTTTACAGAGATAGTAAACCCTAATTTTATGGATTTGTTCCATTATACATATTGTTATATTGGATTGTTGACAGGTAAGCTCAATATTATCAATTTATCAGCATGCCAACTGACAAATTTATTCAACCAGCTTCATCAGCCTCAACGAGCTGGAGTCTCCTTCATATCTGAGTGTTTGTTATGCTGGATATTACTGAATAAATGCATTTAAGGTGTCTCTACTATTATTAAGTTTATTAGTGTTTATTATTATTATTTTACTGATACTTTAGAGTTTTTCTAAATGTAATGATATTTCAGGTCCATACTACAGGTACAGAACATTTAATGACTACTTCTTCCTACCATACAGTAAATATGTGGATTGCCTCGGCTTCACGATAAATACCTTAAGGATGGTACCTTTATACATATCTCTGTATTTGGCCTTCTCCAACGTTTGGCCTTTGGAGGTAAGTTTAATAATAATGCTTAAATAAAAATAAAAAATTGTATACATCTTACTAGACTTACTTACTTGTTTTATTCTTAACTCATACTAATATTATAAAGAGGAAAGATTTGATTGTTTGCTTGTTCGTTTGTTTGCATTGAATAGGCTCCGAAACTGCTGGACCATATTGAAAAATTATACATCTTGTGCAGCTGACTGTACTTCACAGAACACGTCCACCGAGGTTATGTTCTATGTGACATTGCACTATGTCAACCACTTTGAGACAAAGGTGTTAAGAGTCAAGTGCCTGTACCTAAGATAGTATGATGTTTTTTTATGAGCTACAAAGCAGTTAATTGCGACTTCTACATAATTATACTTTTTATCTATAATCTAGATAAAAAAAATAATATGTAGATCTATATATAATCTACAAATTATTCTTTTTTGAATTTTTCAGTACATTCTATCAGATGACCACAACAGCAGAAATTTCGTATACAGAATGATGTATCCCTGGGCGATATTCGCCGCGTTCCGTCAGCGGATCTACGCTGGCATGACATTAGCGGAAAGTGTTTGTACCTCGGCCGGACTGGGGGCCTACCCTGTAGATGGCAAGAACAGATCAGGCCATGGACCTACCGTGCAGTATTCAAAACTGAAAGGAATGTAAGTATGGATATTCGTCCATCACAGGACGAATCATCGAGACGATCATCGTAACTATGATTCGTCGTACATTAGATACGATGATCGTCTCGATGATTCCTCGATGATTCCCTTCGACTGTCTCTGACTAACATTCTGTATGAGACAGACAGAGACAGAGAAAGCAGACTGACTGCTTTAGTGTAATCACTTCTATACGAAATATATGGGACCGATAGGCTTCTGCGTCGCGGCACGTTTGGTTCTGCCTTAGATTTTTTTTGATATTTTACTACAGTCGCTAGAGGGAACACTCATGGGTAGACCCTGTCAATGCGCTATATGACATATCAGGCCGTGGGCCCTCATTTCCCGCGCATGTCATAAGAGATCACTAAGGGAACACGGTCGCGGTCTATAGAGTGGTTGACCTGCTGGTGTTACGAAATATGTGAATAGAGAGCTTACTGGTTTTATCCAAGGCTGCGTGCCTAATTACGACACTAAGTACATTACACTAACTTGTCTAGTCTACGCATAGGTCGCATTATATAACTTATCGAAGGTTACGTAGGCGTCGGTATAGATCTCCGCGGTAACTTGGGCAATTTTGCTGTGTATGTATAGTATATGTGTGCTCGTAAGGAAATAAGGGTAAAGGTTAGTCTAAAGGTTGTTCTGAAATACTGGTAAATGTAATCAGACGAGGATTTAAGATATGAGGTATTAAAGGGAGTAAAAAGATTTTCTTTTCTATGTGTACCAATTATAAGATTCGTCCTGACTGGCTGTTTGACGAACATATAGACAACGGACAACCTAAACCGCTGGTTGTAGAGACTTGAAATGTTCAGGGTACTACATACGTCTTAGTACCTACGTACAGGTGTATTCATTAAATTCAACCCAAAAGAATAGAAAGGGGTTGAAGTTTCTTTGAAAATAACTTCACGCGGACGAAGTCGCGGGTGTTTTCGCTAGTATAAATATATATAAAGTGGAATTTCAAATGATTTGAAATTCCACATTATATATTCTCATATAAGTATATTTCAGAAATTATTTGAATCAAATGTATTCAACAAAATGTTTTCTGAGATTCCATAAATATAGTACAATTTGGTAAGCCACTGTAAGTGTGAGCTCCTATTCCCTGAATTAATTTGTGTAGCTTGGTATAAATGAACATATTTTATTTCTCTATTATATTTTATCCGTTTTCAGGAATGAAGAGGAAGCTAAATTAGCACAATACGACTTCAATACTGTAGAGTCTATGGACGTGTGGGGTTGCGAGTCTGTGGTCACTCTGCGAGACTCTATGAAGGTGTGGAACAAAGCAGTGCAGTATTGGGTGGCTATGGTCGTCTATAAGCGGTTCCCGATCAAACCTTTAAAGTTAGTAAACGTTTTGACTTGATAGAGAAACCAGGAACCTAACCTACATCCTTCTATCCTCTTCATCCTGCAGTTGCCTGGAAGAGATCGCTACTAAGCGATAAGATACTTTCCATTTTTTTTACTGTCGTTGTTTTCGTATAACTTGTGTCTGGTCTATATTATGTGCAATAAAATATTATTCATTGATTCATTCATCCTTTCCTAAAACGTACATTTGGAAATTAAATCTACAGTGGAAATTAAACTATAAATAATACACAGTAGTGGAGCTCTTAGTAAAGGGTTCGTCTGGGGAAGTATTATTACCGTGCCTATATCTACCGTCAAACAGCTTGCGTGTTCTGGTTTAAGGCGGTGGTACTCGCCAACGACCTTGAGGAGTCTGTCCATACTGAGTTGCACTGCCGCCCGTCGCCCGCACAGGGACCCGCGCGCATTCCATTTCATATCGCATTCAAGAAATAATTATTTGTAGCCTAATGAATTATTAGTTCGAACTGCCAATTGTTCACTTTGTGATAAATACTTTGACAAATATTTGTGTGAAAAAAAAATACTAAAAATCAATACCGTTTAGAAGAAATAACCAAATTTAAAATAAAAATTGCTTCACTTTGGATATTTTTTTCATATAGTAATAATATAGTTAGAATTATTTCAATTGTTCAAATTAAAATTTAGTCTTTAATAAGCAATATATATTTTTTTTGGACATTTATACTCACTCATCAAAGAGAAATAACACGTAGAAAACCTCTCGTTGGCGGATACCACCTCCTTAAAAGAAAATAAAAAGCCCCAAAACGACGTAAGCGATGTAAAATAGCGACTTGAGACAAAAGATGTTTACTTTACTATAGCGATATTAATTTGTTACATTATAATAATTTGATAATTTTATTGTTTCTGTCACTGATATTTTTTTGCCAAAGTCATTGTTATAAAAAAAATCATCACTTAGCCCTTTATATTAAACTATACGCTTTTTTGGGTGTTTTCAGGATTCACGCAGCTCTCTTCGTATCGGTGTTATGGCACGGATACCATGCAGGTTATTTCTTCTGCATTTACGCCTGTCCTTTCTACCTGATGGCTGAGGATATCTACTACAAGTTATACTACAAAGATGCTACGGGAATGGTATGTAAACTAAACCACTGTTTCATAATTTTATAGATAGTATTTTTTATAGTATTACTTTTATAGTAGTAGTAGAGTTGTGAAGGGCTCGTCCGGGGAAGTATTACCACCATGCCTATTTCAGCCCCCAAGCAGCTTGCTGTGTTTCGGTTTAAAGGGTGTAGGTGCCGGTGAAATTACTGGCACATGGGGCTTAACACCTGTATGCCTCAGGTTGATGGACGCTGAGCAGTGCACCGTAGGGCACGTTTCGGACGATAGTGATACTGTGTTCCGGTTTGAAGGGTGCCGGTGAAATACAGGAACATGAGGCTCAACACTAGTATGCCTCAGGTTGGTGGATGCAGGATCATCGTAGGGCACGTACCTAACGTCCGTGACCTACAAGGCAATGCCTTGTTATAGGTGATGATTACCATATGCTTGTTCCACCTGCACAGTAGCATAAAAAAAAGTTAGTCACGTCTTACCACACTATTCTTATAATCCCAATTTTATTTTTCAGAAAAAGAAGATAGTGGGATTCGTGATGTGGTTTCTACGTTCCCATTCCGAATCGTACCAAGCTGCAGCCTTCTTACTCCTAACATTCGATCGTATTTGGATCTACTATTCTTCTGTGTACCACTATTGGTACGGGGTATGGTTTTCACTCCTCATTCTTGGGCTTGTGTTGAACCAAGTTCATAGAGGAAATAGACCGCGAAAAGACTTGAAAGAAAGTAAGAAAGAAGTTCAAAGTAACTAATATAATGATGAAACTTAATGTTAGTTTAGAAAATTGTAAATGTAAACCTAAAGGTTAGCGCGAATTGGAGCATGCCGTGACAAAAAACTATAAGATCAATATATCGTTTACCTTACCTGATCGAAAAAATAAATCTAAGCTAGAAAACATTACCTATGCACGTAGAGAACAACTTTTCTATACTATAAAATACGTTAGTTCAATTAGATAAAATAAATAAAACATTGATAAATTTAAAATACTCCTAAGACGTACGCTGGTGGTAAATGCTGCCTTCTGTGGAAGACGTAAGATCGTGAGATTATTTAAAACTTTGAGTTCAAATTTGGGCATGAAGACGAAAAAATACGAAATATTATTTATTTAGGCCTAGTAGATTTTTTATAGGCGTGGGTTACTTTATTTTAGGTGCATGCTAAAACATAAGATGGTAAATTTTTATAATAATTACTAGGTAGATAAAGCTAGACATGTGATGATATTATTAGGGTAATAGACGGGACTACTGCCTAAAATGAATAGGTAGTAAGTTGATTCTTAGTAAGTTTTGTCAGTACAGTCAATGATAAACGTAGATTTATATGCCCATTCTATCTAGATTTAGTAGAGTTACTTTTGTAGGGTTCCGTACCCATAGAAAGGGTAAAACGGAACCCTATTACTAACACTCCGCTATCTGTCTGTCGCCAGGCTGTATCTCATGAACCCTGATAGTTAGAGAGTTAAAATTTTCACAGATTATTTCTGTTGCCGCTATAACAACAAATACTAAAAAACAGAATAAAATAAATATTTAAGGGGGCTCACATACAACAAGTGATTTTTTGGCGTTTTTGTAAGGAACCTTCCGTGCGCGAGTCCGACTCGCACTTGGCTGGATTTTTATATTGCTTAATGAACAAGCAGATGGCCCACCTAATGTTATGTTGTTACCATCACGTATAACAAAGCGTTGCCTCGTAGGTCGCGTTTAAGAATGTGCCTTACGATGCACTGCTGCGCGTCCATCAACTTGAGGCATACTGGTGTTAAGCCTCATGTGCCTGTAATTTCACCGGCACCCACACCCTTCAAACCGGAACACAGCAAGCTATTTAGCGGCGAAAATAGGAATATAACTATGCACTTGGTAGTTTCTGATACCTACTTAGGTATATTAGTAGTGTACCATTTTAGACATGATCTCAAAATTGTGATTTTCAATGATCTTTGCACCGGCGACGACGCGTTCTTAAAATTCCGTCTAGAAGTGTATTTATCTGATTGCATTTAAAGATTGTAAAGTATCATGGCATAATTTATATTGCTTTATTCCAAGTTATATTACTTTAAAGAACTTACAAATTGAGAAACCTGTTCCTATTGGTAAAACTTTTATAATATTTTACCGAGTTACATAGTGTAATACTTTTTTTTTAAATTATTTATTTACTTTCCCTTTTACATGTTATAGCGATTCATAAACTGAATCATTCCGTTTTGACAAATTCGATGACGCAATATGAACCGTATCAGGATTTAGGTCTTGAACGGTCTTGGTCTACTCTTAGAAACGATAAACGAAGTTTCGTATCGTTGTCAAAAGTCAAGTTGTCGCTGCCTGACCTGCCGCGTAGTGTAACTCAAAACGACAATACGAAACTCGTTTATCGTTTCTGAGTAGACCTGCTGAATCGCAATAAGACTTGATGATACAATGGTTTAATTTATTTGCTCAATCTGTACTAGAAAAAGATTTAAAATGATGAGAAATTATGATTATTTGATGTTTTTAAATTTTATTTATTCATTAACCATAGAAAAAATAAATCCATTTTCCAAATACCTAATCTTTATTTTTTAATTATTTAGTTAAGGTTTACATAAAACTATGAACAAAAAACAATAAAAAATTAAATATTTAATGGTTTTACCGACGTATCTTACAGTAAGAGGTAACAAACAATTAGTATTGTTATCACATAACTTATGAAGTTAACATAAATATCTATGTATGTATCACATTCTGCACATATCGGTGTACGAAGTACGTCATGATCATTGTAACACTGAAATAAAAATATATGAATACAGAATTAATAAAATGGCACTCGGGTTCAATAATAAACTAATGTAAATACAAAACTACAAATAAAAAAAGAGTATTTGAAAAATCTACATGTTGCGGTGCGATGCTAGAACATGAAAATAGTAGGAACGTCCATATTTCAGAGCACTCATATTGGCTTTTGATTAAAATAGACAAGCATAATGCGCCTTGACTAAAGGCAGAGACACTCTTTAGATTAATATAAAATAAATTACAAAAAAATATGGCAAAAATCATATAGACAAAGCAAATTACAAACCAATATGCTGGCATAAAATCAAACCTTAATATTTACAGAGGAGTACATGCATGCAGAAAAATACATTGAAGATTCATTGCTCAGATCTGAAATCTTTAAAAAAATTACCTCCTTGCTTAAAAACATTGTAAGAAGGGATTTTAAGGTTGGCGATACAAATTGCTCGCCATTTTTTTTCCAAAATGGCGGATACGAATTATTCTTGTAAAAATGGGTAGCAGACATTCTAGGTATAAAACTAATTAATTTGATGATAAAAGCGTATTAAGTATTACTTATAGAAGATATATACCTACGCAATGAATGTTGTACAGCATCAAGTGTAAGTGGAATAAAAACTGATAAGTCAGTTGCTTTCAATATTCTTCAATGAGTCTCACAAGACATCAAAATCCTTTAAAATTTGTTTAAAATTAGCATTATTCCTTTTAGTCGCTACCAATTGCTAAGAGATGGCAATAGTTTATGAATTGTTCATCTTTTGACAGAAGTTTAATCAAGCATTCACCACAACCCCTTTAGTTTAAGAGTGCTCAACGAGCTTAGACGAGTGTGGTTAACTCGTCTAAGTCAACGAGGCATAGTGTTATATTTTATGAGTGTTTATCTTAATACTTACCTGCACTTCAATAAATCACAAAAGATGTATAAATATCCCAAATTTTGCGCCGAGTGGGTATGAACCACCTGCGCCATTTAAGCTTAACCCCATCTGACGAATAATTTTCGGGATAACAATAAATGATTAAATATGCAAGTATTATTTGAATAATTATCTTATTGTTAAGGTGCCGGTAAGACGCTTTTACCCAAGCAGTTAAAATTGGTACATTCTCAATCTAGTTTTGATATTATGACTACGGCAAGCAATTAATTTCACTGTGACATGTAATAATTGTGGAACGCTACAGTGCAGTGCAGCGAGACTAGTCGGTCCCGACGAAAGAAGTGTGGCTTTGATTCCCGCTGCGGAACAAATACATGATCGGATAATATTTGTTTTGGGTGCTGAGTGCCGTAGTACTGAGTATTTTAAACCGAGAGAGGACAAACTAGTATGAGACCGGGACTATGTACTGGGTGTTATGGTAGAATAATATCTTTGAAAACGCGTGTGCCCTGGGCCTGGCCAAGTACAGGTTCGACTAACATACTCTGGCACATCGTGTAGAGGTTTATTTGCTTATTAGGTTTAGGAGTATTTTGTTTTGAGTATAAGTATAAAACTTTTATATGATTTCCCCTGTTAGTATAACAGTTAGTTGTTTGATTAGATAGAAGTTAAGACGACGAAGATTACAGACACCAATAAAATGTTTATCTTAGGATTATTAATGTATGGAAGACAATATTTTGCCCGATCCAGAAAAATTAGTGAACATAATTTTAAATGGAATGAGTACGCGAAGAAATCAGGCGTGCTTATGTAAGCAAATTTTGAGTGCCAACATCGATTCGAGCATAAGTTTGTAAGCTTATTTTGAGTGCCAACATCGATTCGAGCATAAGTTTGTAAGCTTATTTTGAGTGCCAACACCGATTCGAGCATAACTTTAAGATTTGGTTAAAGTTACCTAACGTTCCAACCATACCCCTGGTAAGGTTTACGTGTCGTAGCACCGTTATGGGTCGCGTACGTCTGTCCATAATTCTTGTTCTGGTTAGGCGCCTGATTCTGCGTATACCCTGATGATGGATAATTTTGGGTATTAGAACTCCTAGAGTTGGAACTGTAGGAGGAATAGTTCGGGTTCTCTTGTATGGGCCGCGTGTTGGTGAACAAATTGCCGAGTCCGTTTTTGGAGAGATTTCCCAAAACATTTCCGAAGATGTTGGACAGACCACTGCCGCCCGAACCTCCCTGACCGCCGCCGCCGCCGCCGCCGCCGCTGGCGTATTTGGACAGCGTACTCAAAATTGAATCAACAGGGCTCTTATTGCCTGTACCACCAAATCCGCCCGTGCTCGATCCACCGCCGTATGAAGAATGACCTCCGGATCCGCCGTAACCTCCAGAGCTTGGGTTGTATCCACCGCTTCCACCATAGGGAGAGTTGCCTCCGTACGCAGAACCACCACCATTTGAGTTTCCGCCATAGGAAGAACTACCTCCGTAAGGTGGATTACTGCCGCCACCATAGGGGGAGTTTCCGCCGTAAGGTGGATTACCGTCGCCACCATAGGGGGAGCTCCCACCGCCGCTATTTGCGTTTCCACCATACGGCGAACTGCCTCCATATGGTTGAACACTTCCGCCATGCGAGTTTCCGCCATAAGGCGAGCTAGCGCCATAAGGCGAGCTACCGCCATACGGTGAGTTACCACCAGAAGGAGGAGCCGGTGGGTTGTAATTGGGTGCGCTGTCGAAGTCAGGGGTATGTGGCTTTGGTTGAGCAGGTTTGGGAGCGGATGGCTCAGCATTAGACCCTGGAATTTAAAAATAAGTAAGTGTACCTAATGAAAAGAAGATTCACAAGGTTTTTGAGAGAGTTGAGTCTACGTAGAACCTTGATTTTTTATTATTTTGATAAATTCTACTATAGTTATCAAGGATGTAGCTTACTCGTATGACAGTCTTAAATTATAAAACGAGACGATTTACATACCTCCTGCTACATCGGACTTCTTTTTGCACGTGGGGTAAGTCCCGCAGTCGCGGGTGTGTCCAAAACTGCAAGGGTCTTCGGCAAGCACGCACACCTGACTGTTTAAGCACCCAATGTCCTTGCAAGTTCGGCCATATTCTATAACAAGATCAACACTTTTACAATGTATTCACCTCATCATCATCAACAACAGCTTGTAGGAGTCCACTGCTGGACATAGGACTCCCCCATACGTTTTCAGGAAGAACGATTTTGAACCCCCTTTCCGTCTAGCGACTTCCCGTGATCCTAACAATGTCGTCAGTCCATCGGGTATAAGAAGGCGTCCCACGCTTCGTCTTCCGGTTCGTGGTCTCCATTCGAGAACCATTATTTCCCAGCGGTTGTCGGTATTTATCGAACTATCTTAAATTAGTAATAGTATCTACCTACAAATGGTTATGGACATAAAGAACAGAGAATGATGATTACAAGTGGTGGTACAGGATAATATCACTCCATTGCATTACTAGAAAACAGTGACCGTTTGCAACTTGCCAAGAAAATAAAGCAAAAACACTAAAACCACTCAAAGATACGGACTGAAACCCACAAAACGGGAGCAAAAGGTTGAAAATCAAAGGCCCGCTTCTCCCATTGAAATTCGTGAGGCGGAAGCGGCACAATTTAGCAGCGGCATAAATCATTTTCGGATACTTAGATAGAGGTATTATCTGCAGACACCACAAGCGCAACAATCGTTCTGTGGCCGTTCTAGCGGAATAATAAAAGGGATTTGAGTGGTTAAAACGTGGTCCAAAATGAAAAAAGTCATAATATGAATATATTTTATTCCGCTGTGTCTTCGAGAATTTTACCCTTTTATAACCTACACGCCGTGACCGGGAAGAATTTGGTTGTAAGGGAATAGGGATCATTTGCATATACAAGATTATATACTTAGATTGGGATTCCCGAGGAGGGTCTCGCTCGAGAGTCAATATCACACGTAATAAAGGCCTACCGAAGCGAAAAACTTTTTTCCGCAGAATTGTTTTCCACTACATAGAGTTCGTGCGCTTATCTATCATAATACCCTCTTTGTAATAGGTTCCGCGAACAGGTAGAAGTTTTTTGATATTTATTGGGGAAACGGTGCGTAACTTTTCCATTCAGAAAGTTTAAACCTTTACCTACAAAAGAATGCGAAAACGTTCGTCTACCGAACATACCTTTTTATGTAGAACAATTTTAGGGTTCCGAAGTTTAACAAAGACTGCGTTATTGCAAAACGTGTTCTAAAGGTGGTACCAGGTTTGATATCCAGTTTATAACAATGATGGATTCGTATAAACCTGATCCTAAACCTATAATATAAGTTTAAGTATAAGTTCGCCATTATCGGCTGTCTGTCTGTCATTAGCCGTTTTATTTCCCGATTATAATTATCAGTACCACGAATAGTAATAGGTACTTAATCTTGTAGTGTACGACCATTACGACGTTGTTTTTTTCTGTTATAAATGGATTTGCGTTCGGTAATTGATTCATTTGCACGCATGAGATGTAATTATTTATCAGGCCTATAAAAAAACAAACTTGCCCAGAATTTGATTGTAATTTGTCAGTCAGCAAAACCTTGATCATAAATGCAGTGCCATGCAGCATCGGTCATTAGGAATTTTAAAGATCTCAAGCCCAGTTAATAAACGTAGTCTAAAGGTGTATTGAACTTCAACCAATGGCATAACAGAAAGCTGAATTCTTTCTGGTCCTGTATCTTTAAACCAGACTTACGATGGTATTGGTATGTGTATATGTAGACTGTAAAGTAAATTCGAAATCTCTATGTAGTTTTCAATAGTGGAAAGCAATGCTGAGGTGGAGAACCGGCAATAAAGCTATCCAGTGGTGAAATAATGATGTATTTAAGCGGTTACTATAAAGCCAGCTCAACACTTTACGTCTCTGTAATTTACAGAACAATTGTTATTACAATACATTCGGCAAAGCTGTGCCCGAGAGACAAGCCGATAAATTTTCAACGCGAACTTAAATGGAAGTTTATTTTAAGATTGATGTACAGTTGTGGAGAAGCGGAAGAGTTAAACTACTAACCGAGTCCCACAAAGAGTTTGATGTTTTCCATGAATGAAAAAGGGGTTTATTAGTAGTCCTGTTGTTGTGTATTAGCTATTTTTGTTACTACACAGAATATAGGAAAGGACGTCAGCCTATACGAGATCCTAACGGCTCATATAACTAAAAGGAGGACAATGGGTTATGAAGAGCGCTACTCTGGGAGTTTCCCTACGTGATAGAATTAGAAATTACAATTACAAGAAATTACAAATCCATTGAAAAACCGAGGTCACCGACAGCACTGGGAATACATTATAGAGTGGCGACCACACCGGAAGACTAAGCGTAGAATGCCTTCCCCCTAACCAATGTACCTACTGACGATATTGATGGTGGATGGAAAAACGATGAATGCTGATGATAGTTAGTCCCTAAGCCCTGATGGTAGAGCATAGTAGCGTTTACGAAGAAGCATTATATTAGAGATTTTGTGAACTTTTAGTAGAAGTACAAACGTGACAGGGTGGCAAGCGCATCGCTGCTGCTAGAATACTAGCCGATTTCTTCACTTTATTTTCTTTTAATGTTTGATAGTGCTGGCATTGCGCCATATTGTAGGCTAATCATGATGAGTAAACAACCATCGAGATAATTAATTAATCACTGGAGTGTGGATTGTAGATTTTGGACAGATTTTGGGATGGCCTCTAGTGTCGATCAGCCAAAATGGGTGAGCTGTCAAACGTAGATTAAAAAGCTTTTTTGTACTAAGAAGTATCGAGGCTCGAGTCTGTTTATACATTCTACCAGGCAAGTGCTTGCCGCCTTATAACATGAAACTTTTTTATTTGTTTCTTTCAATCTAGTGTTTTAGTTTGACACCGACGACATGTAAAAATCACGGTAAGTTAGTGGATATACACAAAATAGTTTATTCTGGAAATGTCTGGGTAAGGGCTATGTTTATCAATAAGTCTGGGCATAACACAGATTTCTTGACGTTATAATATGAATATATATTCATATTATGAAGCTACTTATGACGGTACCGATTATCATAGCAAAAATGCAAACAGGAAAAACTACTTCAATGTAATTGGATGGAATTATATACCCTACAACGTTGTAAAACTAAATGGTGTAAAAAGCAGACTCTAAGCAACTGAGAACGTCGTTAAAAACAAATTTAACTTAATACGAATCTACATTTGACCTCCGGGTAGGTATATATACGAAAACTATGAAAATACCTACATTATACTGTAAAGTTACAATACAGAGAGCAAGCAAAAGCAATAAAAAGCTATCCGACAATAGGGGAAACATAAACCGAGATCACTTTAACCAAAGGCCCGTCAAATTCTTAGGTGACAAAGAATTTGCGAATGCGGCAAGTGCGATTTTAGTGGTCATAAAAACAAATAAAAAGAGCATCATAATATGAGGTTGGATCATAACTCGTTGTTTTGTTACTCTGAAGGCGTGATGTTCATTTTATGCGAGCATTAGGTAATGGATTCGCGCCATATCTCTTGGCAGTTTGAGGGTGGGCCGCGTACGATATATGCTCCTGATGTTGATCTATAGCCGAAGCAGAGCATAGTAAATGCAGCTCTAAGTTTGAACTACATTAGTCGTAGTAAAAAGACAAAGTAGCACTAGCTTTCTGAGTAATCTTTGCGGGAAATGCAACCGCGGAAGAGCTAAGAGTAAAATAAACATTTGAAAGCTTACTTGAGTATCCATCAGCGTAAAAAGCTAAGGCGAGCGTTATCAAAGCCGTTCTCCAGTCCATGGTGAATCTGTAAAAGACAATTCGAAATTACTACCAAAACATATGGCCAAGTAAGCACCTAGGTATTACGCTACTCAGTTTCAATTCGGTTTAGCAAGATTACTTTGTCTATACGAGTAGAGCAATATGAGTGTATAAAGCTAGGACGAAGGACTTTTATGACTGCTCATATGAACCCTGCTCGGTAACAATGTGCAGACTGCAAAGACCAACAAAGTTTCGCATGAAGTGCACGCGAGATGAAATGTTTGGTCGCCAACACGTGTATTCTAAAGCTGCACACGTCTGTCCAACAGCTTTGCTCAAACTTTATGACACTAGCTACATTCCCCGAGCAATTTCGCCCGAAACTGTTTCGTATAACCTCGTTACCAACTACTGCTCTGCTATTATGCAAGTAAGTAAACGTTTTGCGGATACGACACAAGTTGTTTCTCTTTATTGAAAACGCGAGGACTGTCTCGGGTGTTCTGGTTATGACAAAACCCATACCAATAATAAAGTTACGACACGCTAAGCAAATGTAAACTTATATTAGTGCACACACATTTAGTTTCAGCTTTTTTACTAACACAGCCAGGGTATGTCTTTCTAAGTAGACCTAGCACAAGAAATGTGGTACTTAATGCACACACCAATATTATTAAGTATTTCTGCAATAAGTTTAGTGAAAAATTTTCTTCGGTCAACACTTAACACCCATTTATTTACTTTAGTGATAACGCTTCAACAAAGTCAACTCAGAAAATCACTAACGTACACGTTTCTGATTACAAAGAGGACACACTCCCGAGCAAGGCTAGACTGAATTCACGGGCGGTCAATTTTCACGACGTACCAGCGTCAATAGCTACACAATAGCACAGAAATACGACGCACTAGTGCCACCCACAATAGCATGAGTTCAGGAGCAATCAAATGGTTTAGATCTTTGCAGGACATTGAGTACGTTCCTATTCGTTACAATTACTGATTTGACGTCAACATCTGATACGGAAGCCGAGATTTGCTATTTCCATTCAAAGTACAGGAACTGTTATTTACACTGATTCTACTGACATATTCACAAGTTTAAAATGAAAACTATATTACACACAAAAATGTATCAACTCAATCCACTACGTGTAGAAGCGAATAAAACTGGAGTGAGTTTTTCTATACGAGAATGAATGGGAATGAAGTGATGGTTTGAAGGTGCGAGGCCGGGGCGAGGGTCAATGAAGGTCGAATGGCAAAGGCCGAAGAGTCACGCAACTTTAGTACAATTCTGCATTGATTTATATTTTCATGAAACAAGTCTGTGGAACACACTTATTTTTCAAATCCAAAAATCATTTATTTGGAAAATCTGGTTTAGCCTCTAAATCATCTTTTAAGATATACGACCCCAGAGGCGTGGGAAACGAAAAACTCATAAATCTCAAAGATAGTGTTAGAACTTATCACAATTCTCCAGAGCCTGTAATCATGTAAGGAATTAATGGTGCTGATTAAAAAGAGTCCAAATTAAAAGGATCCCCGGAGGGACATTACATGCCATAGAGCAGAAATTGGATAGCGATACGAGAGATATATTGCCAGACATAAAGCCGAGGTCGGTAACTTTCTACCCATTTCCGGCAGGCCACTTGTGAATCGTATTTCGGAATCCTTTTTATCTTTTTGCGGCGCAAACGCGAAACGCGAAGTGACAGCGGCACCGAGCCACTTCACAGCCCATATATCACTTGAGGCTGTAACGGCCGCGCTAACGGCCTGACTGAGTGTCACCTCCACTGTCAACCAGCGTCCACTCTCACTCTATTTTTCCTATTAAACCATTCTCTAATCTATCTTGTCCAGTTAAGATTGACCTCCCGAAGTCCCGAGGAATGGAAACACACTGTGAAGATCAAACATTAGTGGACTAAATCGATATTCTACAGATATACACTTCACGGTTTACGGTAGCTGATGCTAAAAATGAATAAATGTAACATGTAGGCAGATCACAAACACGAAATTCAGCTTTTGGACATTGAACATCCGGTCTCAAACAAGTTGAACGTGACAGAGCTAAGTGTCAAATCGTATAAAATGTACGTGAGGAGTCACGTCACGGACTGTAGTTTGTTGGTTGCAAGTTCGCAAGATTTGGCGCGTTCGAATCCCAAGCGCATTGCATCGGAGCCTCCCCAGACTTCCTTTCCACTCCACAAATTCAAGGATGCGACGGGCGCAAAGCTGGGTGTCGCATACCTGGATTTATATCGGCGGAAATCTCCAGCGTGTTCACACTTCGTGCTCGCGAACGTCATGTGAAAATGCCTAGTAGAATAGTGTACGGTCTGCCCGGATTTTCTTCGCCAACAACTAAGCTCGCAGGCGACAAATCGACTTATGCAACCGACGCAACGAGCTCTGAATTTAAAGCTTACACGACAGACAAACTACAACTTCATGACTCAGTAAGAATACATATACATGGCGTATTTTCTGGAAACTTATGCGGTAGGTAAATTTGTTGTTCGGTTGCCCGATTCTACAATAATTAATTACTTGTAAGTAAGTACCTTTATTTTCCTAAACCACAAAATATAATTTATTCAACAGCTATTGCGCATAAACTTCAGTCTATTGATAACAAAGCTAAAATTGCTACTGAGAAGGACTGTGGTGTAAGCTTCAACCCCATATAGCCGCATCCAATCGTCTTTTAACCTTGCCACCCATAGTATACCCGGCGCGGCGGCGGCGATCGTGAAACAAAATAGTAATAGGAATAAAAACCATAGATTAGATAATTATTTATTACACAAAAAGGAAGTACTTAGCATGTTCTTCCAGTGTATCTTACGTGTACTTTTTTACAATATTAGAATTATCTAGAACGTTCTTAACTAGATATGTTAAATACAACGAATTTCAACTATTTTCTGATTGATAAGTACACTACAGACTACAGTACAAAGTTACCTAGGTGAGTTTTCCAAAAGAGAATCGAAACTACCAGTACCTAGTAGTACAGACATATTTTACTCTGTAAGTGCGAACTGCCCCTTTATTTGCAGATTTATATCGTGCGCCTTCGTTCAGTCTGGTTGGGATTCATACACTTTCAGATTTAAATGCCAACCCAAGCCTTAAGTGCGGCTGCATGCATCCACAAGTAGTTGAAGCATTAACCGCAGTGATAACGCTTGGTAATTTTGTAATGAGATCATTCTTTATTAATAAAGCAATAAATCACAGTCAGTTGATGCGTAATTTTCAGGACAATATTTTGTAATAAAACTTTCCCATTATGTATTGTCCTCCTCTGAGACTGACTTGTGTTTTTGTAGCATACAATATTATCCTTGTCGGCTTGTTCCATATTTGTGTAAGTATACTATAGCCAATGGAAGTATCGCAATTACTGTCCAAACTTTACCCATTGAATCATGTTCTAAAATTTCTAAACGAACAAATATTCAGGAAACCGGTGAAAATTATCGCAAGTACAAAAGTTCGAGAAGCCAGGGGCGTAAGAGAGTTAACATAAATAATAAACAAATCGAAGGAATAATGAGAAAAACAAGGTATGGTTGTCTTAAGAGATGGTATTCATATTTTGTTGGATGTGAATTCTATCAAATTTTCTGTGTAATATGATATCTACCAAACCTAAACACAAATTAATTGTGAAAGTTAATATGAAATGTCAGAAACGACATAGTTTCTGACATGTACGACACAGGGAATCCGTGGGATCAGGATCACAGGGAATCAAAGTCCGAGTCTAGAATTCTCCGTGATTGAAGAACGTGTTGCCGTGATTGTGATATAAGTTTACTAAAACTATTGATTGACTGAGTGCTATGTATGTTATCTACAAATAACTAACATCGTTTGACCTATTGAGATTAAATTTAGAGTTCAAATTGATACTTAATTTAGATGACCTTTTTATGGCGCGTTGGGCGGGTGGCTGAATAGACTAGAGGCAGAGGGGTTTGGTTCGTTTATCGCTCCGAGACAGTTTGTTAAATCTCTATTTTTTTAGTTATTTATTTGGTCACCTTGCGCTCAGACTATTACGACCTCTAGCAAGGCTTATTTCCGCTACCATAGCGAAGAATTTTATTATTTTCTATATCCAACAATAATGATACTTTCCGTATATTACCGAATTAACGATATTGTATAACACCGATATTTTACGTGCATATTGGTATACAGTCAAGAACCGATCGAGATTACCGACTTGCATTGAAAATATACATACATTATGTGTAAGTACTAAAAAAAGTAATGTATAATGTATGTATACGTTGTTATAATACCTACTCTTATAATTCTGGGCGATGATGACTCTACCTGGTAGACAAAGCAAGACATGGAATATCCGTTTAAATATCGGTTCGACTAAAGTGGCCGAGGTCGTCACCGAAAATTATTTGGCACCGGTATAAATATAGTGTACCTACTTATTAGAACCGGTGTCTCTGATATTATCGTAAAACCAGTACAACACTAGGGCCTGCTTGCACAACAATCTGATTTAATTGTAGTTAATCGCGATTTAATTTAGTTACTAAGATAAACATGTTCAGCGTAAACACATAATTTTCCTTGTGTAAGATGTTAAACGTATTTAGCATTCCTAAATGCATTTAGGGGCTCGCTAAATACATTTAGTAATCGTTGTGCGAGCTGGCCTAAGAATTACTAGTTTAGTACCGGTTTTCATACTATCATATCGATATTTCCACTGCATATCTGGTTATGTAGATCGGTTACATGGATATATGCTACGTATTTTGAAACATTGAAGAGAACAAACAAAGACAAAATTCACCAAATAGCAAATTAATGATCTGTCTCCTCACGGGCATGTTACGTTGAGTAAGCCACGTTAAGCCCCTTTTACTCCGGTTAAATCTGTGATTACTGATTACGGAATCCAAGGGAATTAAGATTTACGCTGACGATAAGCAAGTCAGATGAATATATGAAAATGTTTTACAAAGTGACTGAGAGAGTCTTTTAATTTGTAAAGTTCTAGTAAATCCTTCAGTAAATCGGAGAAATTGATGTTGGGAATGTCGTGTCGGTCGGACGGTAGACACCAAGAAACAATGAATGGGTGTTATATTGTAATCTATCGTTTTTAGGGTTCCGTACCCAAAGGGTAAAACGGGACCCTGTTACTAAGACTCCGCTGTCTGTCTGTCTATCACCAGGCTGTATCTCATAAACCGTGATAGTTAGGGGGTAAATTTTCACAGATGATGTATTTCTGTTGCCGCTATAACAACAAATACTAAAAAACAATAAAATAAATATTTAAGGAAGCTCTCATACAACAACTGTGTTTTTTTCGCCGTTTTTATTATAGATAATAGCTTATACATCAGAATAACACATAGGCTATTATTTATAAAGATATTGTGTAAATTGGCCAAAACATAACGATAAATATTATAGCGCTGGCACTGGGTTGTAAGCACTGGCAATGGGCACATAAATTAACCTGTATCATGATAAATAATAATAAACCAATAACTTAAGGGTCTCTACGTTTACTCCCCATACAAGGTTTGTTTCTGCATCTTTCTAATGTCGCGGTCGCGGTGGTACAGGTTCTTTAGTGCGTAAGTCCTATATGCACTTGACAAGTTTGTATGTTTAGTTCACTTAATTCGTCCACGATTTTCTAAGAACGTGAGAATAACCGGTTGTTTTGTACGCGATGATGTAAATTGTAAACATCCTTGAGATCGGTCTTATTAACGCTGAGATAAAAACGCGATTGTATTCCATGAATCTAGTGTTTTCAAACTATGTCTGGCTCCACCATGTTTGCGAGACCATCGCTCGGCCGCTATAGAAATAGAAATACCATTCGCAAAATTTCGGTTACCTACATGACACGGCAATTAAAAAAATTTATATGATATTTTTACAGCCGCTACAGTTCAGTTGGTAGTAATTCTGCGTTTTGCGCTGTAGGTTGTGGGTTCGATTCCCACAGAGAATGCACATTTGTGTGATAAACACAGATGTTTGATCTCTATCTAGGCGTTATTTGTACCTATGTATTATAAATAATTCTCATAGTATAGGTACAAGCTTCTTAATTTGTGGCTAGATAGCGTGCTTTTAAATACATATATGTCAGTCATCCTTTCTTTTATCATAATTGATTGTTGTGTGTACAGATTTATCTTTTTAGAGTGATAATATTACCAGCTTCACGTTAAAATACAGTTTGAGAAGGCTATGGACGAAGAATGGAATATCTAGTACATAGAAAGTTTAGCTATGCAATAGCTGGTTTAGGTATATACATAAACTAGATATTCCACTAAATTAACTAGTGTTAGGAGGATGTAGGAGATATAAGTACAATTAACGTGCATTGTTACGTAGGGGTACGTCCCAGAATCTGGGTGAACATTACTAACGAGAAATTATAGTGGTTATCAGTAAACAGAGGCCACCATTTATTTTATTAATTAATATTATTAATTATTTTTATTATTCATTTATTTTTGACGACCGATGTGGCGCGGCGGGCGAATGTCCGCCTGCGACGCAGAGGTTGCGGGTTCGATTCCTGCCTTGGGATAAATGTTTGAACAATCTGCAAATATTTATTCCGGGTGTTCTGGGTATTTTCTATGTATAATAAAAAATATCTATGTATGTAATATAATATTGTATTAAGTATATCAGTCATCTAGTACCCATAACACAAGCTCTGCTTAGCTTGGGGCTAGATGATGCTGTGTGGATCGTCCGGCATTATTTATTTATTTATTTTATTTATTTATTTATATTTTATACAATACTATTGTCTGCGTATTTCTGTAATTGTTGTTTTTCTGTGATAAAATCCAATGTTAGCGAAAAGTGACACAAAGGGCTATGGAATGAGGCGAGGTATGGTGGGAGTTTCACTATGTGACAGAATTCGTAGAAGAACCAAGGTCGACATAGCAATTAAAAAGTATTTATTAATTGGAATCCTAAAGATCATACACAAAAATATAAATGAAGCTAGGTGAATCTAGGCGCCAGTTCCTAAAAAAAAACAGGTAAGAAACTTACAATTACTAATTTTTGACTGATACTTTTAAAAAAATAGTATAGGCGAAGCTCCAGTAAGGAGTATGCAAGATAAAAATATAAGGCAATCATTCCAAGACCATGAACTGGCCATATAGCTCGTAGAACTGACAACCGCAGGGGAATAAATGGCGGCCACGATCCATAAGACAAAACGTATGAGACGAGATGGACCTACTATAATATTGTAATTGTAAAGATTGCACGAAGCTGGTGGATGGAAAGGGCTCAGAATAGTTCTTGGAAATGTGTGGGGGAGGCCTATATATCCAGTAATGGACTTATTCAGACTGAAAATTATGAATATGATGTATATTAATCGCTGTCTCCACTAGCTAAGATGCACGAATATCTTTTGCCATCTCTTTTTTTGACATAAAAGGGACAGTGACAAGAATACCTGCTAACGTCCATCAAAATAACAGCCGAGCTGCTACAAAGTGACGAGGATATATAGAAGACCTCTTGATCGCAATACTCTTGTCAGTGTCCGTGGTCATTTTGTAGAGCAACTACTTCTCTGACCTATTCGTTGAAAAAAACGTTAAACCCTATTTACTGTGAAATTAGATCTAGATGTTTCGTAGAATCCCAAAGTTACCGAATATACAAAAGATTGTTTGCAAGATATAGAGAACCTAGTAAGCTTAATTAATGCGGATGCACGACAATCCTTATCGTACATACATAGATCTTGGACCGTGTAGTTTACAGCCCGGGCAAGCGTATTAGCGTCACAAGATACCTTACCTACGCATAACTATGTAAATAAATAGTGGTGGTGATCTCGATATAGAATAAAACCCTTTCATCACCTCCCATGGATGTCGCAGTAGGCGGCAAAGGAAACGCACTAGGCACAGTCTACAGCCTATAGTGCCTGCAGTGGACTTATTGAATGATGACGAGGTAAAATAGTGCTACCTCTAAAATATTTTATACAACGAATACTTATACAATGAATATTTATAATGAATTGTATCCTTTGGTTACAATCTTACGTGACAGTAAGTAACAATACCTATACTATACCTCACCGCGCTAGAGCACCTGGTTCGATCTCGTGAGTGATCGTCAAATACCTACAGGTAGTAGGGACTTCAAAATCATAATTTATCTACGCAACAGCAGTAATAATTTGGTTTAAAATGATCGGTCCGCTCTATTTTTACTTTTCAAAGCAATCACACAATCGAGTCGTTGGTATTCGCATAAAAGCGTATGACGTAGGCAAACAAGATTAGATCAAAATGAAAACAAAAGAATGTCAGTTACCAGAAATTCTATATCGCGTTGTTTATACAAATAATAATCAGTATAAATTAGTTCGTTTTGTATAAATTAGGGAGGGTTTTGGTCTATTGGTTATACCCTATTTTCTGGGTTGTCTTCGAGATCTAGCTCAAAGATTATAATATCTAGCTTGGATAATCCAAGCTGGATTATAGTAATGAGAAAATCAATAGAGTACCTACATAACTAAGAACTATTTTAAAATGTTTATACATTTAGTTAATATAGGTCAATTATTTACCAAACTCTAGAAAGTACCTAGTACCAGAATAATCTTCGCATAGTAAGTAGGTAGGTACTGAGGTATCGTAATAATCCAAGCGCAAGATCCACTCAATAATTCCGACCATGATACAAGAGACGTTGTAAAAAGACACGATCTCAACGTTCCCTCCATAAAGTATAAACTTCCGCGTCGTCCCCCAGCAATCGTTTCAATTTCAAACCATATAGTACCTACCTTATTCTCTATAGATACGCTACGCTATTATAACTTTCACACAGCTTTACTAACTAAACCATTGATCCTAAAAGCATGGGAGGGAATATGCAGAAGTGTATTAAGTAAGAGTTCCTGAAATTTGCTCATACAGAATGCCGCAGAAAGTCTGAAGAACAGCTCCTAATAATACTGTAAGACTTGGAATTAAGAAAAAAAAATTGTATTTTTTACACATTCCAATCTTTATTTTTAGACTGCTGCTAGAATTATTTAACTGTTTTGAGCATAAGAACCACACATCTAGGATTATATGTGAATCCTAGATGTGTGTAAATGTCGTGGTATAGTCACCGCGACAGCCAATTAAAACAAAATATTGCATCACAGGAAACGTGCTCTACGTGCCTCATGTGCCTGTAATTTCACGGCGGCGTACCAGAGCGAAGCACGAGAAAATTCAACTGCCATAAAGCAACTACAGACATTGGAAAATATACGCGATAAAGATGCCAATGTGCTCGAAAACCTCACACGAACTAAGTCGCGGACTCCACTAGTATCTATAGAATATTGGATGGGATTTTGTACATTCTTGTAGAACGTGACTTATGTACATGTGCAGAATAGCACGGATATTAGGAGGCTGTTGGCATAAAGCCATAATGGCGGCAGCGGGCTCCCTGGGCCTCTAGAGTAGTCGAAGTGTTCCTTAACAAAATTGATGTGTTTATGAAATTGACCAAGTTGTACAGCGGTACTGGTTTGCAACTACATAATATGTTACTACAAAGAGATTTGTGGTACTGCATAATAACTGCATTTCTGCCATAGTGTGCTAACACAATGATGGGAGTACTTAACTAGTTATTCCTATTATCATTATCAACAGCTTGTAGTAGTCCACTAGTGGACATAGGCCCATATGTTTCCAGGAAGAACGATTTTAAGCCCTTCCCATCCATAAACTTTCCGCAATCCTAACAATGTCGCCAGTAGGGTAAGAGGGTGTTTTATGCTTGGTCTTGCAGTCTCCTTTATTCAAGGACCTTTATTCCGCAGTGGTTGTTGGTTCTACAGGCTATGTCCTATGCCTCTTACCACTATAACTTGCTGATTCTGAGAGCTATGTAGGTGACCTTGATTCTTCTATGGATTTGCTCATTTCTAATAGTATAGGATAGCAGTAGTCTAGACAGTATAAGAACAAGCATGTGACCCACCTGATGTAAAGTGGTAATCATCACCTATAACAAAGCATTACCTGGTAGATCACGCACATTAAGTACGTGCCCTACGAAGCACTACCCTGTGTTTACCAGTCTGAGACATTGAGGTGCGACAAGGCAATTTCATTTAACATTTATGGCTTATACCAATTGCTAAAAGAGGAAATAAAATAATCATACACTAAGATGAAGGTTGTAATAGGTGAGACAAGGCAATTTAATTTTCCTTAGATAAGTCACTCATTGCTACCCTAAAGCACTTGTGAAATCCTTTTGATGAGTGGTACACCAAAGGTTTAGTAATGTAACCAGCAAATCATGGCCAGTGCTTGAACTCTCTAACACATTACAACAAGTTAGTATCTTGAATTTAAATCTAGACACAAAATGACAGGATGTTTCAATTTGTTACTTGAGTTACGTTGATACAAGACATCCATTATTTTCAAAATACCCTTGAAATTATTAGTATGACTTTTAACCCTAGTAGCAATTTCAAAAGTGGGCAATGTAAAATGCCATATTGTCATATTTATGGCACATGAAGCTAAAACGAATTAAAAAGATACTTTTTACTTCTGAAGAAGGATAACCAACCTGTTTGTGTCACAGAAAAGGTCAGCTCATGAGAACTTAGTAAGTTTGCGTACATATTTTTTTCAAGTAAATACAAATAGGTAGGTATCTTGTACCGATTAATCGTAGTAGTACTAGCAGCAATCTTTAGTTATTAGACGTAGATAGGTACGTGACAGTAAGTTGGTTGGTAGGTACCTACTCATTTATGACTAAGTGGGACGAAAGGAAAACGCCTCGTCGACACAGGTTGAACCTTGTAAGTCTATCGTGCTTGTACTAAATAAAGCAGGAAGACCATACAAGGAAATTTTGTTCATTATTTTATGTCGGTATATATTAGTAAGTAGTAGAGAATTAGATTACAATTACTTATATCGCTTACCTCCTGCAGAAATGTTAGCACCACTATTAAATTAGAATTGGAGACTACACTGTAATTACAAGCAAGGCAAGGTCAATCATTCAATAAAAGTTTTACGATCGTCAGAACAAAAAATAAAGCACTGCCTGACCAAAACAACATCAACAATCTAGCATTACATACAAACTGACGGTGGGGTGGGTGACTTGTGTGACATAATCATGACATCTGACACCTGACACCGTGCCATAATGACAGCGGCTAACACCGTCGAAAGTGTTGCCACGTAGTTATAAAAACCTCCCATATTAAAATTTGATAAAACTTAATTTGTTAGTTCTTAGAATAAGCATTCTAAGCCTGCACTTAAAAACAGTCACGTTATGTCATCAGCCTAGTATTTTTGTTCGAAGCTTATGTGTTACCAACAAAGTAAACATTGTGATGATCAAAAAGTGGGTAAGTACTTACCTACCTACCTAGTTAACGGTATTTATCACGTGCAGTGCAGCTAGTATTTATAGGCATCAGACTACATGCAATCTACATGCACCAATAATAGCAAGAGTCTTTGTCTTGACTGACTGACTGGCTATCTGACATGGTCTGACAGTCTGACCTAAAGATAACGCACTATCGTGTGAAATATTCGCCTTGCTGCGTAGAGGTGTACCTACTTACCTACTAAGTAAGGAATTCCCGAAATTCAACCAATAAACGGGTACCTATAGCAGGGGTTGAAGTTTGTATGAAAATAACTTCACGCGGCCGAAGTCGCGCGGGTTTCGCTACCTAATAAAGAATACAAACGAGCGAGTAGGTTACCTACGTAGCTAGCCGTACGCTAGCCGTAGGTTATTAGGTTGCTACCTACCTACAACTAGGTCTACCATTGAACCTAGTTTAGTAAAACTTCAGCACACCCTCCAAGTTTCCTTTGAAGTAGGTAGGTAAACAAGTTAAGTAGTTGGAACATCCAAGTCCTGTGTCCAGTCAAGCGGAGAATGGAAAACGTAGATCGGCATCGAACTTTCTAAGAAGCAACTGTTTTTATTTGTGATGCTGACTTTATGCAGTCAGTACTTATTATTATAGGTAAGTACCAGCCCAACATGTGCAAGCCTGTAATTGGTACACATTTTATAGAGTATAGTTATTGTAGTTGTTTTAAAAAAATGTATATTATGTTGTACTGTTGGCGTGGCCTAATAAATAAATAAATAATAAATAGGGTTTGAATTACGGTAAGTAGTTTTTTTTTAGTAAACCTCTACGTACCTACCACCTAAGTCTCTACGACCAGTGATTTAGGCTGTGCGTTGTTGGTAGGTAGATAATAATAATAATAATAATGCTGGACAATCCACACAGCATCATCTAGCCCCAAGCTAAGCAGAGCTTGTGTTATGGGTACTAGATGACTGATATACTTAATACAATATATTAAATACATAGATATTTTTTATTATACATAGAAAACACCCAGAACACCCGGAATAAATATTTGCAGATCGTACAAATATTTATCCCAAGGCGGGAATCGAACCCGCAACCTCGGGCGGACATTCGCCCGCCGCGCCACATCGGTCGTCATATACCTATAATGTCAGTCAGCCAGTCAGTCAATCAGTCAGTCAGGACAAATAATTAAAAGAAAAAAAAATGGGTTGGTACATATTGTTATCTAGATATGCAGGTAGTTAATATATCTTAGTAGGCTTGTCATGTTAAGTTTTTAGGGACCAACCTACATACATACACATACTTACAACAGATAAGCGCGTGCGGGACTTGTAGCTTGAGGGTTCCGAGCAGCTAGATTATTAATTTTTTAACTAAAAGAATCTCTTATGAATTACCATTTTAATTTTTATCTGTATTTCATCTGACTGCCCGCGAAGTCGTCGGTCATTCGGGTGGAGGGAGTACTTTAATGTTTGTTCAACCTGAATTAAGGTATGACTCTATTTGCTAACTGTTATGTGTTTTGTGGTGGGTGCTATTCTGATTCCCTGCATCCTATTCTAACATTTTTTATTGTGCAGAAGCATCGCTACATGCTTTCATTTACAACATACCATAGCTACCTAACTGTACCTACCCAATAACCCAACGATCATATTAAGCTCTACTTACAATTTATTGAGCAATTCGTATTCGCCGTGTTACAACGGGCGATTGATCAATATTTTCCATGAAAAATAAACAGCAAAATAGTAACAAAATCAGAAGAGAAGCTTGCTACGGACGTAGCTTTATTCTCATGAGAAATTAACTGTTCCATTAGTTTTAATTCACTCGCCACCCTGTGAGGCTCCTCTTTCCTCTTATATTCGTTATAAAAATGCGCTAAAACATCGCCATTGCGCTCAACTGCAAAATAAAACTGAGATATGGGGTGTAAAGAGTAATTTTCTGGAGTTATTTGGACCAAGTAAGGTTCTTTTTGAACGAATAACGAATCTTGCTTGCTTATTTTATATTTTGGCTTTTTATCTGTCATGCAAGAACGGTCGAACCTACTTATCTATTTTGGATCTTACTCAATGTAGTGGTAGCCCCGGCACAGAAAAGTTCTCTTCATTACTTTACGTTGATGTCGTATGGGTAAACCTTACGCTATCAATTGCTGCTAATCAAATGAGGTACAGTATCTTGTCTACCAAATTGGATGTAACTGCGAGCATCTAATTCGTTTTCCGCATCCGTAGACTAAATGAAAGTGAAGTTCCTCTCATTTCATTAAACATACCTATAATTTTTCCTGAAGTCTTATTACTTCGAGCGAGCTATAGCTACACCCATTGGGCAACTTGCGTTTCGGTGTAAACGACCACCTCGGTCCGAGTTTACGACCAACCAGCAATATTGTGCGTGGCAACTTAATGAAAAGGAAACACCAGCTGAAATGCCAGGGTACCTACATGTAAGAAAAAAATCCTAAGTACCATTGTGAATGGGCCGTGCCGGAATCCACCCGGAAGCGTGCTGGGTGGTGAAACATGCATGTTTAGGATTAAGTTCCTTGCTCCAGGATTTTAATGTACTGTTCTCGAGCTTATATTGTATCAGAGCTATCATTAAATCAAATCACAAGGATCACTTAGAAACGTCTTATTAATAGGTGAATTGGTTTATAAACAGACCGATAAAATCGAGTGTGACTTAGGTCGATGTTTTCATACAACTTGGCATCCCTACGCATAGTACGCACCAAAACAAATTTACCCTGAAATGTAAGTCTCTACGACCAGCAGCTTAGGCTGTGCGTTGTCTAATGTCAGTCACTTAGGACAAAATATAATTTTATTCAGATGAATCTTATTATGCAGATGATTCCTGGTCTTTGTACGATAGTCTACGCCGCGCAGTTGAGGCCATAAGACAAGAGGCAATGTAAGTGTCTACGCTACTGTATTAAACGAACTCGTGTAAATTATGGTTTGGGATTACGAAAGCAACATTATGTGTAGGTTCAACTCAAGACTGAAAGCAATACAAAGAACTAAAACCTCGTCACTTTAAAACAAACAAGAAAACAAAGTCGCCAGGAGGAAGCTCTTTCTCGAACGTATAGAAATTAATATACCTATGTATGATATTTCATTCATTTTTAAGAAAATAAAATCATATGAAATTGGTATAAAACTTAAGAGCTAAATTAAATTAATTTTAAAAGGGGACTGGAGATGGCTTATCGCCAAATTTCGCATCAATAGAATACGAAAGAAAATCTTGAGAAACACTTCGCGGCAAAGTAAACAAAAATCCCCAGCGAAATCGTTTTATAAAATAAAGTAAGTCCAATAATTCAACACTTCGTCGCTCCTTAGAGGGCGAGAGATATAAAATGGAGAAAAACGTTCCTAATTCAGTTTGCTCGCCAAATGGTGTAGGTACTCCGCATTCCGCAGCCACTAGGTCCCTACACCGACGGAGGAGGAAATAATATCTATCGATGGATAGACTTTACTCACCTCTACCGAGAGTCGGGTTTGAGAACGACGGCTCCTCTTACTCACTGTAATGGCAGCCGTTCAGAGCCATGCACTATATAACCCGACTTTTTGTTTAGCCAAGTCTTTGATAGTTCCCAACCGTTTGTAAATGAACTCTCAAGATTGGGTGAGCGAACTGAATAATGTATCGCGCACTTAGAACGAACAATGGGGACCCGTCACAGTTTTTTCTATGAATGCAGTTTTATAGGCCTTGAGAAACTAAAACATAAAATGCAAAAATTTTTTTTCTACGGCCAAAACTGACGAAGTTATGGGCAAAATACCGAACGAGATTCACTGACCGCGCGAACGGAAGCGATGACGTCACAATGGCCCAGCGCTAGCCGCCAAACCACTGCGCGCCCCGCGTTTCTGTTTGCGATACTCGTCCGACACGGAGCGTAACGTCACCAAGTGATTTGATTAGGTTTTTATTAGAAGGTTGTTATTTTAATATAACAAATGAGTATTAGAGATAAGGTAGATATCGGTTTTGAGCAAGCGCAATCCGATAATCTACCTAAAGTTGATACCTTCATGGTATTTGATTATCTTAGTAATCATTTAAATTACACAAGCGCTGAAATTCATGGTTGGAAACTTCAGAGGTAAACAAATCTCATTATCAACCTAATCAGAATAACAGGATAATATGTAGGTAGGTACACATACTTGGACTAGCCTATAAAATACCTAAAAGTTTTAGGTTAGTCAGCCAGGGAAGTTGTGTTTGTTGTTGTAACTACCTACGCTGTTATTTTCAACATTGGTATGTAGATAAGTATGTAGAAACTTAAAGGTTTAAAGAAAAATATTATGTAGGTATAAAATAAATAAAATTAGACTTAAATACTTAATTTGACAGGAATGTACCTACCTAAGTTCTTTGGACACGTAATTTAGAGCTATGAATAAACCAAAGCGTTAGGTATGTTAAGTTTAAAATAAGCCCTAAGAATTTAAATTATATTTTGTCGTAGGTTATACCCAGATTTATTTAAAAATTATACAATAAATTCAAGGTCAGGAATACAATACAGGAATGCAATACTTCCTTCTTCAATCTAAGCATTCCTCCCACAAGCCTATACTTGACGTAGTTCTCCATATGACGACCGATGTGGCGCGGCTGGCGAATGTCCGCCTGCGACGCGGAGGTTGCGGGTTCGATTCCCGCCTTGGGATAAATGTTCGTACGATCTGCTAATATTTATTCCGGGTGTTTATTTATTTATTTATTTATTTATTTATTTATTTATTTATTGCGAAAATGGGTACATAATACAGATGTCAAATTAATAATATAGATCTACCATAGTCAGCTTTACAGCATGCAATATTTTAAACATTTTAAAGGATATCAATTAAAACAAATGTCAAAGAAGTTAAATAGTTAATGTCAAAAAATTCAATTACTTATTTAAAAAAAAAAAAAAAAAAAATTACTTATGTCAAGAATCAAATTTGTCACACAAATAATCCTGAATACTATAGTAGGCCTTTTGTAAAAGCAACCTTTTGAGTTCACTTTTAAACACTTCTTTGGAAGTTATTTTTATTATATATTTAGGTAAGTGGTTATAAAGCCTTGGCGCCATACAAAATATACTATTATTTAGATAGGCAGTTTTATTTAGAGGACAGTGGATTTTTAAATTCTGGCGCCTGCTTTTAAAATGTACAAAAAGATTAAGATTATTCATTACAAACTGTACTACTTCCAATATATAAAGGCAGGGTAAGGTTAGAACGCCTAGCTTAATAAAATATGGTCTGCAACTGTCAATCTGTTTCAGCTTGCAGATTGCCCTTACGCAACTCTTTTGTGCCTTAAATACCATTTCTTTGTCGGTAGAGTTACCCCAGAACATGACACCATACCTTAGAAGGGATGCTACATACCCGTGATATGCAGTTACTGTAGTCGAAATACTTGCAGTTCTTGTGTTCGTGTTGTGTTCTGGGTGTTTTCTATGTATAATAAAAAATATGTATGCATGTAATGTATTGTGTTAAGTATATCAGTCATCTAGTACCCATAACACAAGCTCTGCTTAGCTTGGGGCTAGATGATGCTGTGTGGATTGTTCAGCATTATTATTATTATTATCAGCTTCCACCTAAAAATATAATAAATTCAGGTATATATTTTTTCTTTTTTATTATATATCACTTTTGCCCGCAACTTCGTTCGCGCTTAGATTTACATAGGTAAGTACTTCTTTTTCATTCACTTTGGCTACAGTTTTATTACATGTATAGATAGATATCCTCATCCTCGAGGGTACGACGCCAGAGGCATGGAGCAGGAATGTGGTGGTACTGTTCTTTAAGAAAGGTGATAACACCCTTTTGAAGGAGAGTAGGTACTAATCGTCTCGCTCGTAGGCTAGACGACTTCCAGCCTCCCGAACAAGCCGGGTCCCGAAAAGGCTTCAGTACCATAGACCACATTCATACGCTCCGGCAGGTTATACAGAAGACCGAAGAGTATAACCAGCCACTTTGTTTAGCGTTTGTGGACTATGAAAAAGCCTTCGATTCAGTCGAAACCTGGGCAGTGTTACGGTCACTCCAGCGGTGTCAAATTGACTATCGGTACATCGAAGTGTTGAAAGGCCTATATAGTAATGCCACCATGACTATCCGACTCCAGGACCAGAGTACAAATCCTATCCAGTTGCAAAAAGGAGTGAGACAGGGAGATGTAATTTCTCCGAAACTGTTCACGTCTGCACTGGAGGATATTTTCAAGCTCGTGTCCTGGAATAGGTATGGCATCAATATCAATGGCGAACACTTAAGTCACCTTCGATTTGCCGACGATATAGTCATAATGGCGGAATCGCTGGAAGACCTAGAAACAATGCTTAGAGACCTCAATATTGTCTCCCAACAGGTTGGTCTTAAAATGAACATGAGTAAGACGAAACTTATGTCAAATGCTCATGTCGCACCCGTACCGGTATATGTTGGAGGTCAGCCGACGAATCCAACTCGGATGGGCAGCGTTCGGGAAATTACGGCACATCTTCTCGTCACAGTTACCGCAAAGCCTCAAGACGAAAGTCTATAATCAGTGTGTGTTACCAGTGATGACTTATGGCACTGAGATGTGGTCGCTAACTATTGGTCTCATACACAAGCTTAAAGTCGCACAACGAGCTATGGAGAGAGCGATGCTGGGAGTTTCACTGCGAGGTAGAATCAGAAATGAGGAAATCCGTAGAAGAACCAAGGTCACCGACAGCTCTCAGAATCAGCAAGTTAAAGTGGCAGTGGGCAGGCCATAAAGCTCGTAGAACCGACAACCGTTGGGGAATAAAGGTTCTCGAATGGCGACCACAAACCGGAAGACGAAGCGTAGGACGTCCTCCTACCCGATGGACTGACGACATTGTTAGGACCGCGGGAAGTCGATGGATGGAAAGGGCTCAGAATCGTTCTTCCTGGAAACGTGTGGGGGAGGCCTATGTCCAGCAGTGGACTTCTACAGGCTGATGATGATGATGATGAGATAGATATATATTCCCCAAGACGGAAATATTCCTCTATAATCCCAAAATGATCCCCGATATCACAATAATGATCTTATAATAATAATGATATTATAATGATCTTTCTTTTATGTATCTTTCATCTTTGATGTCTTAGTGTTTTTGTTGGTTTGTGTGTGTCTTGGTAGTTAATAAACAAATGTCTATGTCTATGTCGATATCCCGGGAAACTTGTGGGATATTCCCGCATTGGGGAATATTACCGGGAACGGCACATTTAATTGTAGTTAGACCTGAGTACGACCCTGGTTTTAACCCGACTACCGAGGAAGGGTTATTAGAAACTTCACTACTTACATTTTTTATCATTTACTTACTCATTGAAATATACCTAGTAGGTACGACCCTGTATTTTTCTTTAAAATTCGCAAACAAGCTTTACTAAGCTACCTACGCACCTGTTTACCACACGAGTAATGATTGAGGATCATTTTGATGTAAGTAGGTACCTCCATAATATACCAACTATTATCATAGTTGGTATATTATGGAGGTACCTACCTACTTACATCAAAATGATCCTCGCAACAAAATCTTGAAGTTTGGCACGAAAGCGGAATTT
Organism: Electrophaes corylata; assembly: GCA_947095575.1. NCBI lineage: Eukaryota > Metazoa > Arthropoda > Insecta > Lepidoptera > Geometridae > Electrophaes > Electrophaes corylata. The sequence goes on along the minus strand of OX352711.1, from coordinate 5,083,170 downwards.
TGTCATCCCTCTTCATGATAGTGCACCATTTTTTGCGCACTTTCGGGACCTTTGGCACATTGAAAAATAGTTTTTTAGGTGTACTAACTGAAGTATTAGTACACTTCGGTACTATACAGTACTTATAGTTCGGCATATTCACGTAAAAACCACAACACGACCCGCGCAGATCGAGTGAACTCTAATAAATGAATTGCGGAGAGCGCGCCCGCGGGCGGAAAAGATATCGTGACGTCACATGAGCTATTCGGCCGCCCCGCGGTTGACTGGTACAAAATGTGTAATATCTTCGCAACCAATGGAACGATTTCAATGATTTAAAAAGTATCGTACCTAAACTAGTAAAAGGAACACCATTACATAGATAATATATGCATTTTCCGACTTGGTACGGGAGCTCATTGTAAATAAACAATGGACTTAAATTTAGTTTATTTTGAGCATTAACCGAGGCTTCGCTTTGAGTTGGGTTTGAATACAAGACGAATTGGGTACATTATCTACAGTTACACTGCGGGGCTAGTTAGCTTCGTGCTCGTCGGAAACTTGTCTGCGTCGCCTTCAGAAGGGGTGGAACAGGAGTGGCTTTTATGCATTCGCAGCATCGCAAATTGTGGCGGTGCGCCACGCTTCTAGACTGATTGCAAGCACTATGTATAAATATTGTGGATAGATGGGTAGATACAAACACACTCGGGGCAATGCGAAATAGCAATGCAGCTTCAAGTAGTTTCTAAACAAAACAAACCGTCCAATGAGCTTTCTCCCTGTTATGATTGAAAACGAAGAAACGCTGGTAGTTTATTACTCGAGAACACTGTACTTGTATTATATATACTTACTCTATAATAACTTTATACCAAAATTACATAAAATACACTCCTACTAAGTTCTTATTTAGTCTAGGATCTGAGGCCCTAGGACGAATAAATTTATCATTTGTGGCCTAAACGTATCGTGTTGGCTGCCTGGTTACTTCGCAGTGTCACTCGGATATCGGCACGATTATATTTACGTTAGGAATGTCAAATTTGTTTGGGATTGGTACCTACTGCTCTCAAAAAATTTAAAAAGAAAGCTCAAGTACAAGTATGATAATGGTTCTTAATAATTTTTTAGTTTTTATTTCTAGCTAAGGACTGAATACAGATATACGGCTGACAGAGGGGGATGGAAGAAGATAAAATGTGTTGCCGACCCTGCATGACTTGGAATAAGTTATGCACAGTTTACACATAAAAAAACAATGCATAGACATAATGAGCGGTTTTTACGCTGAAAACGGTCTCTTCAAGGCCACTTTTACAATATATAGGTACTGAGTTGAAATTCTAAATCTATATTATGACATTGATTTATAATTTACCTAAATCTGCAAGTTTGTATTTTTTAAATACCGCATCCCCGTATCAAGGGGAGGATCTTGGGTTCAAATCCCACTCGAGGAAAATATTTTGGGATAATATAAAATCTTAGTCCAGTATAGATAGTAATCATAATAGTAATAGTAGTAGATAGATTATTAGGTAGAGTATACCATAGCATATCAAGTGTTGCTGAGTTAGCCCGAGTTGTAACTGAAAAGCAGTTATGTTATGTTTAGCTCTACTGCATGTACTAAGTTAGTTTTAGTTTCCATTATAGTTGGTCCGTGCTCGCAGTGTCCCAGAATGTTCTGCATAGCTCATGACTCTTAATTTCAACCCTTAGCATAGACACTACAAGCAAACTTAAAATAACTGAAGTTATTTTTAATTCATTCAAATTAAAATTTTATTTGTATATTGTGTTTCGTTTTTTTATTAATTTATCGAAATTTGTTATTTCGATAAAACTCATTAAGGAAATACTCGTGCGGATGATTTTAGATCACGCTAAAAAATGTATTGAGGTTTAAATACTGTGATCATCATCATTAAAAGCCTATAGAAGTCCACTGCTAGACATAGGCCACGCCGCCACACTTTTCCAGGAAGAACGATTTCTTGTCTAACTTCATTAATTATAGTACTTATAGTTCTCTATGTAGCATAGCCATAGTTCAAACTTCAGAAACATACATGTATATAAACTTGGACGAGCCTCTCACTACCTCTCTTAGATTTTGAGCACCTAACAACTGAGATCTGTGCGAGGTTGTTTTTCACCAGCTTTGGCGTAGAGCCTGTTTAAGAGGTTATACTTACTTTGCTTCGCTACACTATCCTATTTTCAAAACATCACGTTTTCCCTCTCATCATTAGTCATATTCCTTGAAGGCGTGACACATGTCTAAATATGTCTGTATCATGATCTAATTTCGAAATAGCAGAGATTTTTATGCTGAATAAAAATTTGGCTATGAATTTTCAGCTACATAAAACTAACAAGCTTATAGGAGCCCGGTGATTTTTATGATTGGAATTTGTTTATTTTATATTTTTCAATAAAAAAATTAAACTTTTTCTCAGCAGAAATAAAGAAACGTGGCAATCCTAGGGCCCTTTTCTCTCGCAACGAAACATAGTTAAATTCAAGTTTCGTTAGTGTCAATCTTTAAATATTTATTCTTTGAAATTGTCATTTTAGACAGGCCCAATTTCGATAATCAAATTCTAGTTTCAACCTCGTATTAACTCCAACTTGAATTGGGCCTCTGATCCCAAATTGAGTGAAAAATAAACTTGACCCAGATAGTCGAAAAGGGCTGTTTATTAGAAACCCTTATATGGAGGCAGCTCTGTCAGGATTCTCGTTACAAAAGCTGATTCGCTCTTTTGGATATTGGCATTTGTTCGGATTTTCCTTTGCTGTGTGACAGAGGAGCTTACCTGGTTTTATTTTCACGTATTTGTCTATTGCGTGGGTTTACCTCGTATAGTCAACAAAAGTAGATTAACAATATACGCTCTTAAATTCTTTTTTTCTAGATTTCTGATTTGTGTGGTAACTCTATCATGCAGTTGTACGGTGGATCTTTGAAAGGTTTAATTGAGGCACGATTGGTACTAGGTATTTCATGTACTTTGCCTTATAAATAGTTGTGTTAGATGAATTTTTTTTTTAAAAAATATTTTATATGCCAAAAATGTTTATCTATTTTTGTCACTGGCCATGTTACGTAACGCTTTATGTGTTGAATTTTTTTATGTGATATTTGTAGGTGTTATACACACGTACAAACATCACACTAAAAAATCAAGTATAGTTTGGATAAAAAACCGTCATGTTTAAGGTTATTAAAATCGTTTAGTACATTATAATCGGTTATATATAATTTTTAGTAAAACTATGGTGTATTTAACTTGTACACTGATTGTTTTAGTTATACATCTTTACACTTATTCAAAAATAACACCAACATAAAAACATGTTTATTGTAATTTAAAAAAATCTGAAATCTATACCAAAAATACACCTTTAATACACCGTGAAAATTTAGTAAAGAGTTTTGTTATTTTTTTCATTAAATATAGACCTCTTTCACAAAGGTACCATCCCTTTCTTTCAATGATCAGAGAAATGATATTTGAATTTCCTAAAAATGTTAGACAACTCTCGCGTTCTATATTTCCTGTGGTTTCCCGTCTGTCGGTTAAAAGCCACTAATCCATTTGCTTTCAGCGTCCGGCTGATATGGAAAATATACCAAAATGGAAGAAAATGTAAAGCAACGTTTTTATGCAACTATGCTGAGTGAATTATAGGTTTTGCTTGCGATGAATACAGGAAATTGTAGACAGTATTTCTTAGAGTACCATTGGACTTTAACAATAATCTCGTTTATTTGACATTGAACTTGACACCCTTTCTTTAATTCTAATTCTTCACTTTACTAAAATAAAATATTTTATAACCCTTTCGCAATTCTCAGGCAATTACCGTCAACAATACCAGCTTACGAAGATCAAATTCACCGTGAACTTGCCCCGATTAAAAATCAACTTGCCAATCCCTTAAACTTCAAAAGGGTTCAAAGTAATCGATCACAAAAAGGGGAATGGAAATAAGGCTTTAAAAACCATTACGGTAGGCTCTCCTTTTTGTATTCTAGTACGACACTACGGGACCAGGATGATGACGCACAGGATCCAATATGAGACTTATTTATTATTCAACGTGGCTCTCCATATTTCATGACGTCATTCTTCGTGGTTAACTCAAAATGAGTGAAGACGTAAACCGATCACAAGGTTTTGAATAGATAATGTTTTTGGGTGCGAAAGTTTAAGGTATTTTCTATTTGCGTGGTGTAGGTATTCAACTGCAGGTCTGAAACAACTGAAACGATTTCCACACATGCACGCTAAGTTTGCTTAGATCTAAATAGAAAATCCCTAACGTCCTTACGTAGAGTTGGTTAGGAAGTATTTGTAAAGTTTATTTATACTTTTGGGAGCTTTCTTCTTCTAACCAACGCATGAATCCTTTAGTCGCATAATGAACTTACTGTAAAGTGAGTTTTTGTTCTAAGTTTTTATTTTTTTTTATTTCTTCATAATTCAAGTTTTGAAAATGACGCCAGAAACCAACTTGTTATTGTTTTGAGATTGACTGATCCCAAATTGGCTACCACCGATAACTTAGACATAACATGGTCATAGTGCAGTCCAAGCCAACTAAGAAGTAGGTAAGGTATGGTTTCGATTCGCCGGCCGGACCAATGGTTGCATTATTTTACAAATTATATCAAACCATTCTTTGGCGTACCATGGCACTCGTAGTAGCATAGCTATACCAATTATAAGAATCTGACTGACATAGGTAGTATAGACAACGCACAGCATAAACCACTGGTGTAGATAGTCAGAATTTTTAAGGTTATATTTGTCTTGATGCGTAGAGGTATACTAAGAAAGGAATTTCTGAAATTCAATCCCCAATTCAGTTGATGCTCGTATAAAAATAACTTCTCGCGGACGAAGTCACGCGCATTTTGCTAGTGTATTATATAAACCAAGAAGACACAGTCTTGTGTCCGTTTGTTCCTAATCCCCGTTCCTATTGTATTGTATTATTATTGGGCAAAAAGTGCAAGTAAATAAATATTTTGTTGACTGCAATAGAAAGATCATTGCTTATAAGAAAACTACTGGTTTTTATCCTACTCTATTTTATAACGTGGTTTATTTGTTTTTAGATTAGATATGAAAGTGACGAGTCGAGAGTCAAGACTAAATTGAGTTCTGTAAATCTAGAATAAGAACGTATAGTAAGATGAGAGAAAAGAGTTTTTTCCACGAGTGTTTGCAGATGTCGAGTGCCAAAAGTTGAGCATTTGGAAAATCGACATAATAACCATTTTATACGCACGAAGAGCATACCTTCCAGTGTTTACCTTATCTTGAAACATAAAGCTTCACGTTTGTGTTTTTAGCATATTTTGCTTTGGTACTTTGCTTAGGTTTATGTTTATTTTACAGAATAGTATCTCAAGTCATTTGTAAGAGATTTAACCCGTGGAAGTAGGTACTAAAACCGTCCCTATTTTTGCTATGAAGCAAATTGTTTTGTTCCAATTTGAAGGGTATGGGCACCGGTGCAATAACAGCATAAGGCCCATTCTTAGTTGACGTGATCAGTGTGGTAATGCAATTGGTTTAGGCAGAAGTAATTACTCAACACAAGGTGGCCATCTGCTTGTATTTTTAACCTAAGTTTAATAAACAAAGCTTTTTTAAATACAAAGAATACAAAGACATAGAACCAAGTTACCACTCGCGATCCTGTGAGGGTGTCTAAGGAAAGATTGTGGCAAAGCTTCGTGATGGTTACCGCTTATCATCAGAAGAGCCATTTGCTTGTCCTGTCAACAGTTATATTATACAAAAAAACCAGACAGGTTGCAAGCCCTAGAATACTATCTGATCTCTTTACGATGTTTTTCTTCTACGTTTGAAAGCCAGTATTGGGCATATATACTTAAAGGACGCGACTGTTAAGTGTGAAAATACCTCATATGATAAATGGGGCCGAATATCCTATACAAATTACATATTTATTTATTTGTAAACGCGACACGTCCTTTTATATCCCAACAAAACGAAATGGGCCTTAATTGCCGTAATTATGGAACTCTTCGTCCGTTGATGAAAGTAATTTTTCTGAAGCGACTACCAATTAGCTGTCACCAATTAGTGTAGAGAAGAGCAATTTGTTACTTGAACTCGGAAAAAATATTAACTTTATGTTTATGTGTTGGGCTTTTATTATTATTTGTTGTAGAACTTTACACTGTTGCATAATTTAAAGTTTACGCTGTTTTGAGGTAAAACGGGACCCTATTACTAAGACTGCTGTCTGTCTGTCTATCCGTCTGTCACCAGGCTGTATCTCATGATCCGCTATGGTATTTTAATAGCTGGCGAAGAATGGATTCATGGCGATGTCCTATGTTCAACAGGAGTGTTATTAAAGCTGATAACGAGAATATCTAGGGCTCGCCTACAAGCGAGCTGCTGGCCTTCTTGAAGGACTTGAAGGACACAGACTAGGGGTCCACAAGAGGCCTAGTTGTAGAAATTAGTCTGGTCACTTAGTTCAAAGTACCAAGTTAGACTGATGACAATGCTCCAAAATGCTGCCATGATGCTGATGAAAAAAAAGTAGCAGTGGTGGTGAAATTGTAGTAGAACTCTTAGTGAAGGGCACGTCTGGGGAAGTACTACCACTATGCACAATTCTACCGCCAAACAGCTTGCTGCATTCCGATTAAAATTGTGTAGGTGCCGGTGAAGGCACTTGAGGTGATGGTAACCATTTAACATCAGGTGGGCTATCCGGTTGTTCCATCAGTAATGACATAAAAAAACACAGTAAACCACAATAAAGAGTTTTGTCCAGACACGTTTTAAATAGTAACTGAAGAAAATGACCGATTGTTTACGACAGTTTCAAAATATGGCGGTGCTGTGCTGGTAAACTGGCAAAAACTGACTTCATAATAATACTCAGTAATTTTGTCAATAATTTACACTGTAATTTTGCCAAACATCACTATGTTTTGGATTAATTTCCAGAGTTGATATCAAAGTGTCAATGTGTTGGTAACACAGCAATAAATGCTGAGGCACAAGGGACCTGCGCCTGTCAGTAGGTGAGTCATCGAGATTAAGGTAATTGATCATATAATGTCGAGACCAATCACGAGCGTTCAAATAGTAGTCTTGAATCAATGTCTAGTCTAGAGTTGAAATCGTGTGGAGACTGAAGAATGAGTTATGTAATTCTGTCATGACTTGACCAATCACATGCGTTCAATCATGAATTGAATTTGATACAATATCTTCTTCTTCTCTTTTTTTTTAGGCTTTTCAGCGGCTGAGGCTTGCCACGAATTTGCCAACGTCAAGTGTTTACTAATCTTAGAACAAAAAGGCGGAGATCTCGCAGGCTTACAAATTCAAGAAAGAAATGTAAGGCATTTCAGAGCGACGTGTGACGTTACTACTTATGTCAATGAACGAAAGAATACGCCAGGCTAATCGCACCTGAAGCTAAGTAAAACCAATTTGTCTTGAGGTCGAAAATGCTTATATATAATAATGCCTACAAACTGTAGATAAGACTCGCAGAGAACCCAGAGTAAGCTTTTCCGTGTTATTATATTGTTCAGTGAATGGGTTGTATTTTTTGATACATCTTTTGTTTTTACAAAATGTTCGCTATCTCTTTTTTTATATTCGTTCCTGAGTCTATAAGTGATGTTACCACTGAGCATCAAGTGGATCACTTGCTTGCTTCATCGGAATATTTTATATAGCACAATATTTTTAAAATCAGTAACACCAGGAGAAGGAGGACAAAAGAAACACTCATAAAATGATTTGTTTTTGATCGAGCATCTTTCCAAACTATATTTAATCTACTATTAAATTTTTTTCTTGATTTTGAAAAACTGATATCTACTTTTGTCACTGACTGTTTTACGAAGGATACAATTAGTACGTAGCAAAACCAGCAACGTTGTAAGGTTTAATTATTCCAACTAGTTGCTATACCTTACTGAGTACAATCTTTTTATTAGCCTGCAACTTTCGTAGTTTCCATGAACTCCGGCAAGAAAAATTGTTATTAAAGTAGATAGATAAGTGTCTGGAGTGAGAAGGGAAGTTTTTATTACGTGCAAACTTAATTTATAGGTAAGATAACTTTTCACCGGGGTGTAATAACATTTTCTTTCTTTTTCATCAGAAAATAGTGGAAGTTTGTTAATCATTTCATCAGTGCTTATTTTTAATACAAAGATTTTACCGTAGGTGGCTTGCTACGGCGTAGCAGTTTTCTACAGCGTAGCAGGTTTTGCAGATAATCCGACGCTGTAAACAAAATAGCGTGCGAGTGTCTTATAATAAGCACCCGTGACGGAGTTTGAGCACGACTCGCCAATCATAAACATAATACCCATTTTCTGAAGATTGGAAGACGAGGTCGTTACCACATAGGGAAGGATCGGCCTTCAAGGGTTTCAAATGTTTTTTGCAGTGCATATAAATTGATAACTAAGAAGGCTGTAAAAAAGGATTGAAATTGTTAAGGAGTAATGATCTCTACGCATTGAACTTACTTATATTTTGTAGTGCAATCAAATGAAATTATTGAATTAATAGACCTAATATATAAATATTATTAAGCCACGTAAATACATTCTAAAAAAAATGTGGTCTTAGAAGGTATTTAAGACAATGACGTGTAAATTTCTCTCAACATCATAGGCACGTTTTTTCCGGGTTTGTTCATTTTTTAGATCAATATCACTATTATTATCTATCCATGATAATTTTTGTAACTACTTAAACATAATCCTTTTTCTAATAAGATATTTTAGGTAGAGTTTTCGAAGATGAAGACGTACAGAAGACTCTAGTTCATATTCCAGCAGCTGCGATAGTCTTGCAACCAATCATTTATGGAATACTACTGCAAAATTTGGCTAATTTTTTATTTACCTAATTATGTAATACCTGGACGTACCTCTGACTACCCTCTTAGACTCGATACGACTCGACTCGATGAGGGGATATCTACCGTGCTTAGGAATTAAAGTCGTGATGTATTTATTTTATTTTGTTACAGGTACCTACTGCTCGGATTATTAGTGAACACAAGGCTGAACAAAGGCTGCGAAAATTAGCGCCGGGCTGCGGAGGCTCATAAATCGTTTTGAGTCACGTATTCTATCTTCAAATGCACTTCCAGCAGGTCTACTCTTAGAAACGATAACCGAAGTTTCGTATTGCTGTTTTGAGTTACACTGCGCGGCTGTTCACGCAGTGACAACTTGACTGTGGAACGGCTACCGAGTTGCTTGGTAATGTATTACAAAACGACAATACGAAACTTCGTTTATCGTTTCTAAGAGTAGATCTGCCGACTTCCAGGAATGTAAGCCAGACCAACGCTCTACTCTGAAGCTTTTCCGAGATTCAATTCAATAAATTCTTATTTTTATCTTTTAGCCTCACAGAAGTTCGATTATTGTATAATTATTTGCGTAAAGTCTTATGCTTTGGTCGGCTTTTCCTGTTTGTGTAGAAAGTTCTTGCAATATCCTAAAGAAAGTTTATATTAGGTACTAGTTTAGAATCTTTCAGATATTATCAAAAACATTAGCCCGATAGTTGAACCTATTTTCGTAAAATAAATGTACATATAAATAATTATGTATTTCATTATATATTTCAACTCAACCATACAATGTTTAACTAGAAAAAAAAGGACACAAAAAAAAACTTTGTATAGATACTAGTATAATATATTTTGTATATCCACATTTGTAGTAAATATTTCATACGTGACAGGTTACAAGCCGATCTCCGCTGTTAGATTGGTGAAAGAGTTGAGATTCCTCAAAACAGTGTAGCGTATAAATATGGCTAAGCAATTTTGGATATCTGGTTCCTAGTTTGCCAGAGATTGGATTTAATCTAGACAAAGAGCCTTGCATCGATAACCACGTAAAGATACATGTCAACTCTTGTTCCATTTCTGGATGATACGTCCAGTATCGAGTTTAGAACATGATCGGGTTTACACAAGCAAAATGGAAGCTATAATGAAGTTTGAGACTGGGCTTTGGTCGGAAATGCTTTGCCTATCAAACTGTAATTGCATTTATAGAGCTTTAAATAGCACTGTGTGTTCTACTGTAGCGTTTTATTTTCTGTTGTTCTCCGATAACTGCTTAGGCTGAAGATGATGAAAGAAATATTTGAGGACATTTTCTCATAGCACTATCTAGTCCCAAACTAAGAAAAGCTTGTACTAAGAGAACAGGATGACTGTTAAATACTTAAATACTTTTTGTTGTAAGCACATACTAACTAACACAATATACTTGTGCACCCCCATACTGCAAAAATATCTAGCATGTTCTTCAAACAAACTTCTGTCTTCGATATTGAACCCACAACCTAAAAAGGGCGTAAATGTAGAGTTAAGTATTACAAAAAACTTTTAAGCCAGTTGTTAATAAGAATAAGCATTTAATAAAGTTAACTGCGTTTGGTCGTTTTCGTACATTTTCATGAATATTTGTGAACGGATATCGATATGCAAAGGTTTTCTAAAATAATAATGAATACTACAAAACAAATGGGATAAGAACCCGCGAAGAAGAGTAATACGATTACTTTGCTGAAATTACTATTTATAATGTATTTTGATGTATTCCGTACAACGATCAACGACCGCGCGGTACAGGTGACCGCAAAGCAAAACACCGGTCAGATGATCACGGTTTTCTTTAGATTGCTGTTTTTGGTGTTTTGTAGTTTTTACGCGTTTTTAAAAAAGATTATTAAGTACTTATGTTTATTTTGAAATGTATTGTCAATATTGATACTGAAAAAACGTAGAAACGGACATAAATAATTTTTTTTCATGTTTTTTTTGTAGTCAAAACCATAGTCAGCGCAACTTCAGTTTTCGGTAAGTATTCTTTTTACACCCGGTATAACTAAGCAAACACGCTGAAAAATTTATTAGAAATCTTAAATTTGACAGATCAACAAAATAAATAAGTTTTCTTTAAAACCCTTATCAAGATGCTCGAAGATAAAAGAAAAAGAAAATTATTCTAGTGATGGCCATCACATCTCATCTATGCAACTGCGACTTTTTCTCGAAGCACCGAACATTAACCCAACATCGAAGTTTATCGAATGGTAATCCATACTAAGTACCAGCATAGGACCCCATGTCAAAACTCAATCCCTGAGACGACGGAACTTTAACAGACAATGCATATTCATACACTACCATGCACAGTTTCAGCGTTAGATGTTTATATGAACTTTATACTAAAGTACCTACATCTTAAGACATAAACTTGGACAGGTCTTCATCTTTCGGTGTGGATTTAATTAACATGGAGAATCGCCAGTCGCTCTCAGACAGTTTACCCGTTTGATATTTTAGCCAACCAAAGCTTTTGTTAATTCGGAACAGAAAAGATAATAATATGTGTAGTGTGTCATAACTCACAGTTATTGTGTTGCTGTAAAGTTTACGTTTTATTTTGTACTAGCAGCCGCTCGCAGCTTCCCCTGCGTGGCCGTTTTTTCCCGTTCCCGTTATTTTTTTGGGATCAAAAGTAACCAATACGTTAATTCAAGTTATAATCTATGTTTATTCCAAATTTCAGCCAAATCGGTCTACTGGTTAGAGCGTGAAAGAGTAACAAACATCCATCCATTTTTACAAACTTTCGCGCTTATAATATAGTAATAGTAGGATCGTAGCCTATTATTTTAGCGCAGTCCGTGCGATGACCGCGTGGTCTATACGATTGACGGAACTACTGTACAGAGTACTCTCACGAGACTCGTACAGCTCAATAGGGCGTATCGTTGCAACTCCATTCGGACACGAACATCTGTACAATGAATATTCACGCTATACCTACGAATTTTCATTTTCATAGAGCTGGTATTTTGCCAAAAGTCGTAAGGTCCGCCTGAGTCAATTGACCACTTTTGTAATACCCGCTCCGGCTATGCACGGATTAAACAAAATTTTTTGTCAAACAAGGGACGATGTAGTTTTGACACGTTTAAGGTAACGATTTGGAGTACTCGGCAATGTTAGGTCTATGTGTATATAAATAAATAAATAAGGGAAAATTAGCTATCTGTTGTAAAGGAAAAGTGGCCAATGTATATCGCCAGAAATATCGCTGGATGCAAGCTTGCCTCATTTTTGGGGAATTTGTCATTCACCACGCTTGGCATGTGGACCATAGTGTTGGCGTTTCTCAGAAGATGCTGGTGCCCATCTCCTGGAGCGTTCCATTAGTCACCTCTTACGTCATCCATGGGAGGTAATGAAAAGGTTCTATTCTAAGCCGATAACACCACGGCTCCGGCACACTCCGTCACGCCAGAACTTTACTTTGCTGGTAACCACTTAGCATCAGGTGGACAGATTGCCCATCCGGCTTGTGCCATTAGTAAGTCGTAATAGCATTCTAGTTGGCTTAGTTGTAAGCGTGCAAAGAGACATACATAATTTCTGTACCGTTCTATGTTTTATAGTTTGTTGAACTTGTGCAACAAATTGTAAAAAAATACCAGTCATAATTTAGATCACTAATAGATACCGTACGGACCCATCTTAACGATGACCAGATAATACATTAGATAAATAAATAAATAATGCTGGACAATCCACACAGCATCATCTAGCCCCAAGCTAAGCAGAGCTTGTGTTATGGGTACTAGATGACTGATATACTTAATACGATACTTAATACATACATAGATATTTTTATTATACATAGAAAATACCCAGAACACCTGGAATAAATATTTGCAGATCGTACAAACATTTATCCCAAGGCGGGAATCGAACCCGCAACCTCCTGCGTCGCAGGCGAACTCTCGCCCGACGCGCCACATCGGTCGTCGTAATACATTAGATGCTAGGTCTGGAGTGTTTCTTTAAAATGTTAGTACCTACCTGTGTGAAGGTAACGCATCTACAGTTTTTGTTCATCTGAGGGATTGATGAATATTCCACTACCCACACATAATCGTGTTTCGAAACCTGTCGGTTATTGCTTTCAGCGATTGTTCTCGGTGTTTTGCGACAGTTTGATTGATAATTGACTTTAAGTTTGTGTGGGATTTCTTCGTACTAACATTTACGAGTTCACGTCACATTGTTTTACTGACAACTCACATGGTTTCTAATAAAGTAAAGCTTATCTATGGTAAGATGATAGCTGGTATATTATCATATAATATTTATATTTTTGTAGATACATACTTAGATATAAATGCATACTTACATATATACATACCTCGGCTTCGTCTTCAGTTCCTAAGATCGTGGGTTCAATGCCGTGTTTGTTATAGGCGATGGTTACCACTTAACATCAGGTGGGCTAAATAGCTTGTACCGTCAAAAGTAGCTTTCTATTTACTGCAATTGATTATTATCTGCTGGTCCCATCAGCAAGTTCTATAAAAAAAACCGGCCAAGTGCCGTTGCGTTGTTGCGTTCGTGCGCGAGTTAGACTCGCGCACGAAGGATTCCGTAAACGACAAAAAAACACGTTTGTTGCATGAGAGCCCCTTAAATATTTATTTTATTCTGTTTTTTAGTTATTTGTTGTTGGCAATAGAAATACATCATCTGTGAAAACACTGGTAATAGACGGACATACAGACAGACAGCGGAGTCTTAGTAATGGGGTCCCATATTACCCTTTGGGTACGGAACCTTCAAAAGAAATATAAACTATATAGCTTATCTTTCTTAGTCGTCTTCTTCATTACTAAAGGTCGTGCCCGTCCTTTAATACTTGTGTTGCATTGTTAACGAGTTTCTATGCTGTTCTATCCTCAGTTAGTCTAAGGGCGAAAAACTGTTGAGTTCGCGTACTCGCACTGTTCTGTGTCGAGTTGTAGTTTCTGAGTGCACCTAGTGAGCGCTCGTAGCGCCCTCACACGACGACGTCCCTATATTAAGTTATGATAATGCAGTCCTAATCTGTTCTATAATATGATGTCGAAAATAAATGAAGACGAAATAAGAAGTGTTTCAATTTGCTAAGTTATCCCAAGAGGCCCTAAAAAAAACAAACTATAGCTATACCTGCATTATTTTTAGCTAAGCATTTATACTAATTGTATTTACAGAAACGTATCAAATTTAAACTGAGCCTAACATATACTGGTTCGCTCTCCTGGGGCCTAAACAGTTATAGAGCGGTGATCATTAGCCCTCATGAGGTTTTCCAACGAGCAGTTGAAGTCTCATGAAGCCAGGCTTATTTTCTAATGCCCGTTTGGACAATACTCCAGCAACATGCCCACAATTTCTTTTATAGTCCGTCGCTCGCTAAGTGACGGCTAGGGACATGTCTGGCCTCGGCCATTAAGTTAAAACGCTTCTCGACCTCTTTGTTCTTAATGTAATTTCTCGCGAACTTCCCTTAATTCGATGAGAGCCACGAATAAACAATGGTGTGAATAAATATTTAATCAGCGAATAATGTCAATTCACCTTCCCCTTCAGAGACATCATCTAGGTAGGAGCGGTTTGTTTGTTTATTTATTCAACAATGGTTTAACTTTACCATCTTTTCGCTAAGCGTGTGTCATTTGAAAAAAGCTTGCTAAGCGGGACAAAATTTCGGTTAGTATTCGTATTTGAAAGCCTACTCTACAAAGATAAGATGATAGGGACTATAAAGTTACGAAATAATCAAGTATTATAGAGTTTCTGTTGTATATTTTCACTTTGCCTTCAATTCGATACGCAGTTTATTCATCAATACAGATTTCTTCATGTTATTTAACTATGATTTATGGTTAGTGGCTCATACTACCTTATAAGGCTTCTCGAGGTTGTTTTTTTTTTTATACAACGTGCTGATGAAACAAGCAGATGGCCCACCTGATGTTAAGTGGTTACCATCACCTATAACAAAGCATTGCCTCGTAGGTCACGTTCGTTAGGAACGTCACCTAAAATACACTGCTCTGCGTCCATCATCATGATTGTTATGTTATAATCACTAAAACATGTTGAAATTAAGGCTATGTACTCTCTATACTTAGATTCACCTAGATTTAAGACGTTTCAAGATGATCCCTGCGGATATTACTGAATAAATGATTTTTGACTTTGACTTTGACTTATACATACACATATATCTCTCTATACATATAATAATAATAAAGCCTTTTTATTGTTCCCAAATCTCTTAGCTAAGTTACATTTTTTTTATACATATATCACATGTAACGCATTTTGCGTTACATTGAAGAGTTGCTTATTTTCATGACTCTTTTTTGACTCCTAACCAAGCATGCGTGCATTTTAAATCACACACGTAACGTCATCAAAATAAAGTTCAAAGCAATATGCGCTCTGCCGTGCTACGACCGCCAAAAAATCCAAAAAGAAAATTGCAGTTTCCTACATCTTGTTAGTCTGCAGAAGTCGTTTAGAAGTTGTGACAGAATATATTTGAGTTTGTAGTTGAACCTGATTGTTTCACATCGATATTGTGAATAAATACATTCATTTTAGATGTACTTTCTCACAGCTTTCTGAAATCGCATGCATACCTACCTAAGTTGAACTAAGTAATGATTCATGTTCAAACTTTATTGCTATGCATCAGTTTTATGATAGCATATGCTTTTTAATGCATGTTATATCGTCTGCCGGATGATCTAAACATACCAACCTATATAAAGGACAATTGCCTGGCACTAAGATGCCTTCTGCGCTCGCCAGTAGCCCGGTAACGCTGTCGGAAATCGCTAGGCGATTATACCAGCATTTTAGTGCGTTCGGAAAAAAAAACTAAGATACTGTTAAAAATTACGTTACTACTTTTGTATTAACATAATTAAAAAGGCTATGTTGCTTCCAAAGTTGACAGAAAACGAGTCCATGGTTGCACTTCTTTGATAAGGAGGTTGCATTTGACGCGTTGTCAAAGAAATGAACTGCAAAATATTATTAAATAAAGTCCGTTATATTTCCCAGTTTCCTTCAAATAAGGAAGCTCTTTCTGTTTACTTTCAGCCTGTCTAAAAAGCTGCAGACTTTATAAACTTAAAGCTACATTGATCATAGTTGCGAAGTGTTCGCAGCTGCGCCGGGAAAAACCTTAGTGTGCATCTTCAGATCACTGTTCGATCTCCTTGCAAGTTAGTGCAGTACCAGCTGGCACGTGAACGGAGTTTAAGATGTTTGTACACAGACCGACTTACGAGTCTAGTCTCAGCTTCATTGAAAATTCTCAACCTAGTAAACGGCAAAAGTAGTAGTATTACGGCCATTGTATTGAATACTAGCGATATACCCAACTACTTTGTTTGCGTAGTAACATGTTTTTGAATTTCTAGAAGCGTTTACTAAATTACTAATTCTTATAAATTACCTCGCAGGTCGTTTGTTAGGAACGTGCCCTACGATGTACTGCTCTGCGCCCATCCATTTGACTCTAACTAAGAACTCTAGGTACTGCTACTAACTTAGTTAAGTGACTCATTAAATCTCGTGCAATAGAACCTGCGGTGGACTGCATGTTGGTTTATATTCACGTAATAACTTACTAACCTATTATTTAGCCAATACAATTTTATGTAAATAAAAAACTGGTTAACCCATATCCATATTTAGAAATTTGAAAGAATATCTGTCTGCTCGTCAATGTTTTCACGTCATTTTACCGATCTCAATAAAATAATCCACAGAGAAATCAAGCATTTTTAACGAGCTCCACGGAACAAAAAGAAACGTAGTGCACCACCCCATTTGACGGACCGACGATATTGTAAAGATCGCGGAAAAAGAGCACATTCGTCCTGGAAATGTTTATGTTGATGATAATGATAACGCGAACAAAATCGCGAGAAAAAGCAAGTTAATATACGCTTTGTTCTCATAGAACTAGATTTTCCCTGATGGATAGCTCAATTTCCTGGCATATAAGTGAGTGGCTGGTCCTGCAAAATCTAATTTCAAAGGGACCTTTTGAAATACATTTACGCAAAAGCTTTTATATTTGATGTTCGTGTAGCTATTTTCATGACCTGACCTTTGGTTGAAAAGCTGAAAATTGTTATCTCTATTATATTAATTTATATTTCTCTGAAATTAAGTGGAAGTATAGTAGTTCTGAGCTATTCATTGTTTTGTGGCATAATTGGTGGTATAATTAATATAACTTTGAATTATTATTTACCATTCGAAAACAAGACCGCCTCAGTTCTTGAGACCTTTGAATGTCAATTGGGCAATTAGATTCTCCTACCATTTCACACGATATAATATCATACCTCTAGGCTACTCAAGAGGTCTAATTTACCTCTGGGCAAGTATTCGGCTATTATTTAGTATTATAATCGTGAAAGGTACTGGCACAGAAATCTCTCTATATTAAAATTTCATTTACTAATAATTTCTTTAATGTTGAACATCTTCATAAAATACGATCATCACCTTAAACGAGTTTTTTCCCATCCGGTAACTCCATTTAACCCTACAAAATTTACTGCCACACCATTTTTAATACTGTGATCTTAGAGTACAGAGATCGACCTAATAAAAATGTGTTCGCATTTCTACATGTTCAATAAAAGTCCAAGTGTCCGAATGTGAGTGCACATAAAGAGAGATGCCATCTGTGCCCTCGCTATCACGATGCATAATAGTAAGGCTTGGACAAAATGGACTCTTTCAAACGCTGAATTGAAAATAACGACCAATTATATAAAAACTGAGTGTGTTCCTAGTTTTTAAATGTCTAGATGTAAACCTTTAGCTTGTATGAAAGTTAGAGTGAACTCATTCATTTTACCTATGTAATAGATGTAAATAGGTAAATTGTATTATAATTTATACGAACAAATATGACATATCGACTTGAAGATTAGAAGCAAGTTTATTTTGCTCGAAGGACTGATTGTGTTCTATATAAATCTGTCTGAAACTTGTTGAAAAATTTTCGTGGTAGTAAGTAAAGCTTGTAAAATGGTTCTGTATTAAATGGAATCGGTCACCAGATGAATAGCAGCACGCTGCACTATAGGCCCACCCTTTGTCAAGCTTATCGAAATGCAGCATTCTTCTTCAGTGCTCAATCATGCATCTATACTTCACACAAAGCAAAAACAACTATTAAATTAAATATTTATTCAGTACAAGTTGGTTTCGTCCATGATTTTTATAATAACAGCCGTAAATAAACATACACAGCATTTTCACATAGATTCCGAATATACTTTCTCTGAATGGATACAACAAACTCAAAGACAAAGCGTTGGACACCCACCCGATGGATTAACGATATTGTTAGGATCGCGGGGAGTTAGTGAATGGAGAGGGCTCAAACTTGTTCTTCCTGGCAACGTATGGGGGAGACCTATGGCCAGTGGACTTCTACAGGCTGTTCATGATGATGTGAGGACTTCACTGAAACGGTATTATTTCATATGTATAGCTGATCATTGAAAAAAAATACGCCGATAACATCAGTTGATTACAATTAAAGAACTTGTAAACATAAGAAAACATTTCTATGTGATGAATATAGTTTTTTTTTCTGAATTACAATATACAGTATGTTGAATTAGGGAACCTTCATTCTTTATCTCGAAAACTGCAAATATCAAAAATTTTCAGTCTTGAATTTGTAGTCAAGAAATTCAATTTTACTGGAAATAATACAAGAAATCACTACGTTGCGGGTAGAAAAATCTGTTTCAGCAATATCGTGTGAGTTCGTGTGATCAAAGCTTTAATTCCAGAGATTTACGTGCAGCTGTGTTTGATAGACGCAAGCGAGGAGCGCTAACAAAAATCAAATACTCGTACCAGCTCTCATCCATGTGTTTACAGAAAAAGTGCAAATCAGAGTCGTGCAATGGAGCCAATCACACTAGTTTTGCACGATAGTGTAAAACAAAACCACGGTTTAGGCTACTGCGTCTGCATAGTATGATGTATGGCGGTATATGAATGTGTCACGTATGAAATGGTTCTATAGAACACATTGAATGTCAAACTTTTTGAAGATGACGTGATTGAACTCTAGTAGTAGTAGTAGTAGTAGAACTCTTACTTGTTGTGTTCCGGTTTGAAGGGTGTGGTGTCACAAAATTTACTTTATCGTAGTCATAAATGCTCTACATACAGTGAGAATTATGTTGTCGAATCCGTGTTTCGCTAGTTTTAATAATGTATTCGTTTGGTAACGCAAGTTAACGCGAAAAAATAAATTCATTCAGCTGAGCCAAAGTTCAAATCAAGCGAATGAGCGAATACTTATTTTAACTCTGCTTTACAATAATAAAAGAGCCATTTCCAAGAGAAACTGATAAAAAAGGTCCCTCGTTGCTGATTACAAAACTTCTATGAAAACGCTTCAACAGAAATCGAAATTCATAATTCATTAGTTCAATACCATACGCAAATTCACAATGCAGTATTACAAAGCGTGGTGGTAATGTATACAATGTTTTCCTTTGATGTCTGCCAAATGCTCTCCAATGCGGCTTGTTGAGCACGTACCCATAATATTATTGCGGTATTCTTGTTCAAATAATGGAATGGATGTTGGGAATTTCTATATTAGTGCAACCCTAGAATGCAAAAGTAAATATACTCCAAAAATTTTATTCCAAATTTGTATGTTTCTTGAGTTCTACTAACTGCATTACGCTCATATATTTTTCACAAACAGTAAAAGAAAACATCAGGAGGAAACCAGTTAGTTTTCTATCTTGTATATGTCACGTTTTGATTACAACTTACTACTGCAAAATGTGGGTATGCGCCAAATTTAATATTTAGATGTATATCTGACCCCCTTAGACATCCTCAAAGAATCTTAAGTTGGTATTTGGTAAGCCTTAAGAGATCTGAAGGGATATCTACCGTACCTGGGGATTAAGGTCGTTATGTTGTTTCTGTTGTATCTATGGGAAGGATTTTGGTTGTTGGTAGATGCAAAGCTGTAACATGGTAGAGCATCCTGTAAGCCAATGGTACATTACATGGTAGCCACTCAACATCAAGTGGGTCATCTACATGTTCCATTTATGCTGTATATGAAAAAAAATAAGCTATTAGCATGGCTATGACCAAAGTTGTTCCCTTCAAGAGTTACCGAGTTATTTTTGTAAAATATTGCAGTCAACAATATCAGTGTTTATCATCCTCTGAGAGAAAATTCTAACCAGAAAGTATTACTAAAAATGTAGCGCTAAGTGCAAGTTAGCTGTTCTATATAGCTTCTAGTTACGTATTATGAAAAAAGAGTAGTCAGCATCATAAGTACCTAGTTGAAAAATCTTTGGTTAAAATTACTAGAACTTTGAAAATGTGTTAGATGACTGAGCGAGCGAAGCGTCTTAGTTTTGAGATTGGTCTAAAAATGCTTTTGACAGCCTGTTAGTTTTCGCCTACAGAAGCCCAATTCTTGTAACGAAATACCTAAGAATATGGACTAACCTTATTCTATGCGAAATACCATCAAATTTAAGATAAGGTCGTGTCAATGTCCGATTTCAGGCAGGCCCAATTTTGACGATAAAATCCTTGTTTCAATCTCGTCTCAGCTCAATAAAATTACAAGAATTGGATCCCAGGTCGAATTTTTCAACTAATTTTGACAAAAATTGGCGCACAAGTTCCTTGTTTTAACTGAATTTTTTTTAGTCGGTTTCGATTTTTGATTAGAGGTAAAAAGGGGAAGTTATATATGGACGCATTTCAATTTTGAGAAGGGAGGAAGTGTCGGTAATTGCAAATTGCCCGCGAAGTCTATTGTTCCCACAGAACCACTAATTGATAAAGTTGTTTTTTGACAAAGGCTTTCCTTAGCTAGAAATTGCAAGTAGCCCGGTCTAAATAATCTGCGCGCTCCTTGAGGAGTTTATCCTATCACCGCTATGACTGCTTTCTTACTTGGCCACATTACTAGTGATAATATCTTTAATGAAATGCAAACGCAAGCTTCCTTATTACGTTTCATCAATCTCCAGTGGCTTCACTTTTTCACGGCGCCTACATTTGTCTGTAGCATTTGTCATGATTTCAGTCTTGCCTTTTATTTGTTTGTGTAGGTCATGAGGGCGTATCAAGGGACAGTAAGAAAACTTATAAATATAGTAAGAAAAACTTAGTTTTAGGGTTCAGTGAGTATTATTTTTGAGCTTTTTTTTATTTGCCTTGGTGATGGTACAAGCCGATGGCCCACCTGATCTTACCATCACCTATAACAAAGCATTGTCTCGAAGGTTACGTAAAAGACGTGCCCTACAATGCACTACTCTGCGTCCATCAACCTAAAGCATACAGGTGTTAAGCCTCATGTCCCTGTAACTACACCGGCTCCCGACACACTCCAAACCGGAACACAGTAAGCTGCTCGGCGGCAGAAATAAGCATGGTGGTAGTACTTCCCCGGACGACTTTCACTGCTTTACTACTACTAGACTAGAGTATGCGGGCATTGGGTTCAAAACGTGTTATTGGTTTTTTATACTTGACTACCAGAGTATTAAATTATAAACTAAACTGAATATAAATTGTCGAATTTTATATCACCATCTAGGCCCAAATAAAGCAAAGCTTGTATCTAGAGAACCAGATGATTGATAGAATACTTTTTTTTTTGTAAATATATACATATTTAGAATGTAATATACAACAAAATGGTAATGTTCTGCACATTAGCCACATAAGCCAGCCTCAGAATAGTAAATACAATGAGAATATTATAATATCTTCATTTATTCATACAGCTATGCAAAATTACCAATTTTGCGAAAGTCAATATTAAAAGTGTCTCAATAATCTCAATAAGTGGCACTAATCATTTAAGGCCTTTCCCCCAGGGCTTGTTCGGTCTTTTTGCTCGGGACCTCTGAAATTTCCAGGATAGAAAGTAAACTATATTTTAATCCAGAAGCTGTAATGTACTAAGTGTTATTCAAATTGATTTTAGTGGATAGGGTGTGATTGAGAAATCCAAACTTTATATTTCTGACCTGAAACAAATATTCAGGAATAAAACAACTAGTGTAGACCTACAACCAACTAAATCCACGATTAAGGCTAGGGACAAATCTGGCAAAAATATCGCGCCAGAATTCACGCGTGGAATTCCGTTTCACCGTGACAAGTAAATGTACTGTGAGCGCCATATCTGGGCGAACAAAATGGCTAACAAACATTCCGAACGTTTAATTCCGCTGTGATTCTTTCTAAGCCATGAACAACATGCATCCGTTAAATTAAATAACTAAAGTATTAGAGTTCAAATCATGTCCCGGCGTCACGCCTAATACTAGGCCCAAAATGCTAGGAAAAAGCTACATTCAATTCAGTCTATATTCAAAGCGTGATAGGAACACTAAACACGTTTTGTTACAGAAAACTATTTTTCACACAGCTTTTGGTTTCTTAAACAGTCAGTTTAAGTATGTTTAAAATATGACTGGAACACTAAATACACTAGTATTTTACTAGTAAGAGAACTCGCAGTAAAGTGCTCACCCGGGGAAGTACTATCATCTTGCAGCTAAGCAGCTTGCTGTGTTCCGGTTTTGAGGGCGTGGGTGCCGGTGCTTCAGGATAGATGCAGTGCAGTGCATTGTAGGACATGTTTGTAATAGTAACCACTTAGCATTAGGTAGGCAACCTACCTGTTCCATCAACAAGTCGAATAAAAAATAAATATAAAATAATTAATACCCATTTTTTAAGAATTTTGGGATTCCAAAACTGTTTCTTAAAAAACGTCATCATCATCATTATCATGAAGTCCAATTAGTCAACATTTACAATAGGACCGGAACAATGAAATCCCTCTAATAAAACAAGTTTTTTTAGAATTGTAGAAGCATAAAACTTTTAGTTTAAATAAAACACCATACAATAAACAGTCTCCCCCTTGACCACATCCTATCTACGTCTATGTACTATTGTTATGATATCGTCGCAACAAAATTGATGGGTGCGTGTCAGTCGATTTGTAACCCTGACGGATAATGATGGCCCTCTTATGTCTTGGCTTTCCACAATTAGGTAGATGCGTTTCGCATCGGAAAACGCTTGGAGTGCCTATACAGTTCTGTTAGTACCTCTTAAGTAAACGAATTGTTTCAGCCGAATCGTTTGCGTTGGGAAAATTCAGAGCTACTTTTCTGCCTGCGACGCAGAGGTTGCGGGTTCGATTCCCGCCTTGGGATAAATGTTTGTACGATCTGCAAATATTTATTCCAGGTGTTCTGGGTATTTTCTATGTATAATAAAAAATATCTATGTATGTAATATAGTATATCAGTCATCTAGTACCCATAACACAAGCTCTGCTTAGCTTGGGGCTAGATGATGCTGTGTGGATCGTCCGGCATTATTTATTTATTTATTTATTTATTTTCTATAGAAAATACAAAACTCACAACATGAATCGGGCTTTCTTAGGGGTTCGTCGGATATACTACCACCAAATCTATTTCTACTGTCAAGTAACGTTTGATGGATGATGATAAGGGGTATGGATGGATATAAAATTGTGCCATTACAGCCACATACACTCTAACATGTGTATACCCCAAGTTGGAAAGATTAGAATAGTTTATCGTAGGGCCGTTCTCAGGAACGTTCGAAGGAACAATAAAAATATCGGACCAAGTCTAATGTTCTGACAACGTTTAATAAAATAATTCGTTTAGTATAAAACGATAAACAAGCTTTGCCTAATTATGTATTTAGGTACATACTGTGTTTATTTTTTACACACAAACTGATCTAACTTATCAAGATAATGGTTTGTTTACCAAAACCATGAAATCACGAATTCCTAGAAACATTTCGATAGAAAACAAAATTAATTCATATTATTTAGCTTTGTAGAGTTGCTATTGAGAGCAAAATATAGTTTCATTAGAGTTCGCCTCTTGACGAGGGGTTCTGCGTAGACAGAGGTATTTTATTGTAACATGCCAGCCCTACCAAGGGTCTACCCGTCTAATAATGTAAATGATGAATTTAACACTGATATACACAGCCTTATAAGCTTTCTGTATACAATATCCTTTGATACAAGGGTGTAGACTGTAGGTGGAGACTTATGCAACTTATAATTAGGAACCGCAAACTCAAGTCTTTAAGTCGTCTTACATTCATTAGACAAAAACAAACGGCATTTGAGGCCTCGTGGAGAGGAATTAATGGTGAGCTGAGCTCTACCATAGCTTGTTAAGGAGGGTGTTTACACATAACTTTTCCTACTTTACTGCTTCTTACTGATAGTATTTTCATAGATTATGTCGGATTTACTAATGACTACAGTAATTATTTGTTTGAAGAACATTAAGAGGTAAATAAAATTATTAAGCTATAGTATAGTATAGTATAGTATAGTATAGTATAGTATAGTATAGTATAGTATAGTATAGTATAGTATAGTATAGTATTTTTGCTTACGTCTCCCCTCCGGCTTCGCCTCGGTCAACACTTACATGTAATCTATTTAGCTCTACTGTTTTTTTCTTGGTAGGCATTTTCATAAAGATAATATGTAAAAATACCTTTGGCCCAATTTTCATAAGGAAATATCGTGAAATACATGTTTCAATCGTATTAATTTCCAATAGTGTTCTTTGAAACTGACAAATCAGACAGGCCCCATTTTGGCAATCGAATTATTATTTGTATTTGTTTTTATTTAAAAACGTTACACCTATTATTACAATAAGCAATAGTTCATTAAAACAATAGGCAAAATAAATAAATGTCAATAAACAAAACAATTCGATAAATTCTTTTTTCAATCTCGTCTCAGTTCAAAAAAATTACGGGGATTAGGCCTCTGGATACCAATGATTACAGAAAACACCGTTTACGGTATTGGTCTTAGACGAGTAAACCACGGTAGATGTGGCGTAAAGTATCATTTTACAGAAGAAATCCGTATATTCAAATAAGTGCTGTGTAATAACGAAACTTTGACTTAAAATAACTTATGTAAAACGAAGTGACTTAATCATTTCACCTAACCAATTTCACAGTCAAAGGTTGAACGATGGGAATAATCAAAGGGCCGAAAAGGGGCAAAGTTAAATGGGTGACATTTTATCTGGAGGGGAATAAGGGCAACAAATTGAATAATTATCGTAGGTATTGTCCTGCCATCAAGTCGATAATCGGTTGGCTGGCCTTTGCTATTGTATGGCAGTAGGTACTTGGATGGAATAATATGGCCGTGGAACGAAACGAAAGGCAAAATTTACACTGAGTGAAGCGTGCACGGGGAATATTCATTATTGCGATGAAAATACTATTCGTAGTTCTCGCATTGTTTGCTAGATTATTTCATGCAAGAATAAATGTAAAATGACATTATCAGATACCAGTGGTTTGTTTTTGTAAATAACTGTCACAAATCAGATTATTATTTTGGTATAAATCAATCCAGTGGGAAGTACTTACTAAGTACATACTTTATGTTCTTTCGTTGCTTTTTATTTTTAGCAGTGCACCAATGTTTATCTATATTAATATTATATTATAATATGTATTCGTAGACTATGTCTATGTCTTATATTTCAGTTACTATGTAATATGACTGGTCGAATATCACAGTTTTTCTATTGATAACCGTTACAGTTACAGTGTTGTATTACGAAATGACTTGACTTCTTGATTTATGGCTCTGTGATTAGTCTTAATATACCATTTCAAGGTGTCTAATGTACTAATGTCATATGCCAAATGTCTTATGGCTGACCATTTATACAAAAAACAGATATACAGCAAAAATATCCAACTAAGCATTAGTTTTTTTCCTCTAAAATATACCGATATCTATAACCTTTTTTAGACTTTTGTAGCTGTTATGCTCGCTCAGTGTATGCGAAGTTGAGGCTTTAAGTGGTCCATAAGCCAGCGTGTCGTCTAGTGATCCTTGACTTTAATTGAACGGGTGCTATTTTAGAAAAACACGGCAGCCGTCTCTTGTTGGTTTGACTCGGCGTGAAATACGACCCGATTAATTTTAATTAGTGGATATGGAGTGCCCTTTTCTACTAGAATTAATTTAAAAATGACAGTTCACTTCTAAAATCTTGATGTACACGACAAGATTGTAAAATGTACCCTCAAACTTACAATTTATTTCTCCTAAAATGTCGCTCGTTAGAATGTTGTAAATATAAATCTCTGTAACGATATCTAATGTTTATGTATACACACATTATGTAATCCAACGATACTCAAATAAAAATAGTTGACAAACCAGTTTCGAAGTTCAAGTCAAAAATTTTTTATTCATAGAATTAATAAATCACAAAGATCGCTAGGTAAATCTGGTCACTACCCTCACGCAAATAAACTTGAAAGAAAAGGTAAGAAACTTAGGGTATTTTTTATTATAATTATATTATTCTAACCTTATTGTCAAAATAATGTTATAGTGAAGCTCCAGTACATTATGAATCTATAAAATCAACTGCAAGACTTTTCAACTACAGCATCTAAGCAACATTCGCTGCTATTGAGCTCGGAATTGGGGAAGCAGGTCCACCGCGGTAGTACGTAATATCGGATTAAATGTGTTCAAAATATGGAAAATTGCATGCTAATCCAAGTGCCACTCGCAGCCTGCATCCAACCACATCCGCATTCGAAGGCATTTCATTAAACTAATCTCGTCTAAGTATCTTTTGGCTGCAGAAATTGCTAGTTCAAAGATACGGAAGGCTATATTCATAACAAGGTTTTACCCACGGTTGCAAGGAAATTGTAACTATGAGCGCCTTTCAACGTTCCCGACAAGAAAGTAGAGATGCGGAGTGTAGGAAATTGTATGTGGTATGACTATTTTCTTGTTTTAAGTATACTTTTTGTTTACAGAAAATGTTCAAAATGTATCAAGAAGCTCACGCAAAAAAATATTCGCGTCAAATAGAAAACCTAGAAATGTAGAATTATAGTCTGTTAAAACTTAGGTTAAAGCCATAGAATAATTAAAACCCACGTATAGTCAAAATAATGTGCACAAAATAAAAAGTCCAATTTCACTCATTGACAAAAGAACATTGTACGTTATTTAAAATGCTCTTGGTTTTGGTCGGTTTATTTTCATAATATTTGAATGCTACGCACGTAGCTGCACCGCTACACACGTAGCGCTTCTGTTACGCAAGTCTGCGCACTACCAAAAGTAAATTATCAAAACACAATAAAATAAACTCGCCTGCCAATTGATTTTTGGCTCTTATAATAGTGCGTTCTAATGTTTTTTGTGGCGATATCTAGTTCTGTTTACTGGAAACGAATTGACTTCTTTCGACATTTCGAGAAAAACTATGACACTCGTGATCAAGAAAATTCCAAAGACATTTTATTTTCCAAAACCCGCATAAGCTGAATTAGGTTTTATAGGAACATACACATCTATACATATGACCTCTTTCTGAATAGGTAAAATAAGAAGGTAAAAAAGGATTAAAATCAATGCTAAATCTGTAACAATTAATAAATTTTTGCCCTGATTGACATTGCAACGCACATCTGCACAGCACAGGCACTGGTCGTAAAGACTAGATATTTTCAGGGTTTATTCGTCTTGGTGCATAGAGGTGTGTGGCGCATCACTAGCTGCGCACGCGCCCATCACTACTGCGGGTGACGGAGACGCAGGTGGCGGAACGCGGGGAGCGGCAGCGAGCCGAGGAGCCCAGTGATCGCGAGCTGCGCCAGTGCGACTTTCAGTATATAAAAAAGTACTTTGTGTGTGCGACGCAACCCCTCCTGCGCTGAACTTATGTCGCTTTGCCTCGCACACGACCATACTTTCACTTTTGCTGTACATACTCGCTTAGCTACATATACTTGCCATCTGCTCTGTTATTTAAGTACCGCTTGATTATAACTTTAATGTGAAGACTGTGTATCATTGAGATGCATCCACACGCAGTAACCCACAGGTGTACTTAGGAATTTCCAAAATTCAAACGGATACAGCGGAGGTTGAAGTTTGTATGAAAGTAGCTTCAAGCGGACGAAGTCGAGTGTGTTTCGCTAGTGTTACTAATATTTAGAATTAGACAATCTTCAATTTAAGTACTAATTTTGTTTTATTAGAATATAAGACTGTCTTGTTATGAAAATGTCTCCGTAATCAAGCATCTCAAGTATAACATAACCTAATAAAGTCGGGGATGTGCAATATCGTAGGTAAAGTATAATTAAGCTAGATGCACTAGGAAATTACTTAAGTCTACGTTACACAAACTTTCATGTGAGTCGCAATCTCGCTACCGCAAAAAAATTGCTAAGTATTTCAGAGAATTTCTAAGATAGAGGATACGTCAAGTTACTTAATGGGATTAATATTCTTTTAGTATACGGCTTATTTCATCATGGACAGTTCTACTAAGTCTAGTTGTATGTATTTATATAAAACTAGTTATTATCCGCGACTTCGTCCGCTCTCAACAATTTCTAAAACCAGTCTTGTAGTCGTGATAATTTGTGGTCTTAGAAATAAACAATTAAAAAAAAATCAACAGAAGAGAAGAGAAACTATACGTTTAAGCTTAAACTTATAGAAATATTTCAAATTTAAGAAACAAAGATCAAGCTCGAAGGCAGTATAACTCGAGGGAATAATAATTGAGATAATATTGTCTAAATTGTCAAAAAAAAACACAATCACTATTTGCTTTCAAGAGATATTTTAAACTGACTTTGAAAAAAGGAGGAGATTCCCAAGTCGGCTGTATTTTTAACCGACTTTACAAAAAGGTTAGTTTGTTCGAAAGATAAGACTGAAAAGGTTTACTTTTTTATTCATTTTAGTGTTTACGAAGTCGGTTTAACTTTTTGTTACAAAGTTTGTATTTCAAGTAGGTACCTGGGGATTTTAATCGCTATCAAGTTTTTTTTTATATTACACAGGTTTTGAAAGTAGGTAGGTACCTTAAAACTTTCATAAAAAGAAGTCATTAGGTACATCATCTTGAAACGTCTTTAATCTAGGTGAATCTAAGCGCCTCGCGACCAAGCTTAGAAGAACTGGCGAGAAACTTACGGCTTGGTTCCTGCTGTTTTTTTGCATGATCCTTTTTCAAAATAATAATAATGTAAGTAATGAAGCTCCAGTGTGGTGCCAATCTAATTTATTAAAGTAAATGCAAGACAGAAAACATGTTAAGGCAATCATACCAAGAACTTATTCTACAGCATAAGTTCAAAAGACGCACACGCTACGCTTTAACTAATAGTAATGCTTATAACCTACTCAATTCAAATAAGAGAATAGTGCAGTCATTGCAAAAATATTATGCTAGCTGCCTAATAAGCGATATTTCTACGAAAAGTTTAAACCACGAACTTAAACAGATGGCAGTACAAGTAAGCTATTTAATAATAATTAAATAAATAAATAAAATAAAAATAGCATCACGACTTGAATCCCCAAGCACGGTAGATATCCCCTTCGATCTAATAGTACCAAGTAACTAATCGAGAATCATTGAGGAAGTCTGAGGGGGGTAGTCAGAGGTACGTCCAGATAGCACATTTGGTACATACCCACATTTTACAGTAGTTGATATTCCATAAATGACAGGTTGCAAACTAGGTTGATAAAGTCGGGGGTTTGAACCCCCGACTTTAGGATCAGAAGGCGGGGCCCCTTCCTAATAATACACCACCGGTGCTCACCTATTCAAAATATAAATAAAGTATCCAGTAGTAAACTAATCTTTGATAAAGATTTTTTCTAATATTTTCATTACTAGAAAAATACGATACCTACGTATTGGTCACGGTCTCTTGTAGGTGAATAATATACTTGCTATCCTATATAAAATACCACACGCAGTACTGATACTGTGGAGTAAATTAAAAAGCCACTGAAAGCTTGTAAAAGAGCATACACCATTCATCTCTTCCGCTCGCCGCAAAGGTAAACACCACTGTGTGTAGCCTACGCAAACACTTGAGTGAATATTATTCTTTCTGGCTGGCCCTTTGTGGGATTACCTACTGCAGTTAACTTATTTGCTGGCTGTGTACAGAGGGAAAAACATGTTTTTTTGTATAGAAATATAGATAGCTGGTTATAGCTACTTGTGGAATGCCCACGACTTCGTTCATGTGGTTCATTTGTTAGAGACGCGGCAAAGGGCCACCACCAACGATGAAAAATGTGGTTTTGTGTGTATTGAATGTACTTTTGACAGCTTCCTTAGATATTTTCTAAGAATCTTGAGTTACCTACTCAAGATTCATAGAGGATATCTTAAACTAACTGTATTTAATGATCTGATGAATACACTCTTGACAACGATAAGCGAAGTTTCTTATTCTTCTAGGCTTGGTCGCGAGGAACTGGCGCTTAGATTCACCTAGATTTAAGACGTTTCAAGATGATCCCTGCGGATTTTACTGAATAAATGCTTTTTGACTTTGATTTTGACTTCTTTACGACGCGAAAAATTTCGCGTGGCCCGGTAAAAAGTAAGTAAAGTATAACAAAAAATCGGAAATTGTTTTAATCGTTTACTGCGACAGAAAATAAACCCCCAAATTTCCTACCATCTAAGATTACGTATTTTGTAAAAAATAACACCACACTAGAGCTTTATTACCTATCTACTATTCTTATTTTGTAATAAAATTACTAAAAGAACATGTAAAAATCTTACCACTTGATAGTCGTATGTTTTTTTCCTACGATGTTCCGTTCAAAGAGATCCTTCTCTTTTTAATTTTTCTTTTACATGCTAATACTAGCAATCTCTGCATAACCTTGAACTAAATAAACCGTGTTTTGTCTTTTACATTGACAGGAAGATAAAATTAAGTTGAAAGAGACCAAACACAGAGTAACATGAGGCTTAACACCAGTATGCCTCAGGTTGGTGGTCGCATGGTAGTGCATCGTAGGGCCTAACATACGTGACCTACAACCTACAAGGCAATGCTTAGTTAGTCAAAGGTGATGGTTACCACTCCACATCAGGTGGGCCTTATGCTTGTTCCACCGGCAGTAGCATAAAAAAAACTATTTCAAAGTCATGCCAAGTTTGTTAGTACGGGCTAGGTGCGTTGATTTCAGTCAGTCAGTTACGTATTGGTTTTATATAAATTATATTTTCGATGGTATATTTCGTACACTTCGTGGTATTTTGTCACAAAGTTGTTCCCGCTGGCATCGTAAACAACTTTATATACACTCTATACAGTCACAGCAAATACATTCTGCCTGCCAATATTTAATATTTTTCGGGTGGTGGGTTCTATTACAATATATGCTTAAAATCGGTTTTACCATAATAATTAAAATACGAGCAGTTAATTTGGTTCATCATCATCATCATCATCGTCAGCCTATATAAGTCCACTGCTGGACGTAGGCCTCTCCCAAGACGTGCCACTGAGCCCGGTTTTCGGCTCTTCTCATCCATTGTTTGACAGCTATATTTCGCAGATCGTTACCATCTTGCCGGAGGGCGTCCTACACTACGCTTACCTAATACGTATGTGGAGACCACATAAGTATTCGTTTGCTCTAACCATTGTCGGTTCTATGGCAAACATGGTAATTTGGTTGGTAAAACCTTAAAAGCATGTTTCGTGAATTGTCTTTACTGCATAACCATTTCCTTTACTATAAAACTACTTACGAAGTTCTCACACCTCGCTTTCCTCACCGCACGCTCAGTATACCTAATGGTAAAACAGTATGTAGTATTCAAGAGGGCGCCAAAAGTTTTGAGCACCTAAACTTTATACTTTTTCTAACTTCGAAAACCCAAATATGTGTATATTTAGTATTTTTTTGTGTTTTAGTAAAATATTATTTTACTTGTGAATTTTCATCTCGTATATTTTTATTTTGCCTGTACAATGTGTTTGTTAGTGTTTGATATTCCAAACATATTCCTATTGGAAAGAGGTCATTTTGTTGTGAACGTTTTGACTTTTACGTATGTATGCTTTTTTTTACTTTAGTCATAAAATATTTACAGAATATTCTACATGCGTTGGCGACAGAGCGAAAAAATCACAATGCGTCACAAACGAACAGCCGGCACGTGCGAACTCGTTTTGGGCTTTTTAATACAATTTCGTTTCGATATGAGCACGGCTGTGGCAAATGATTTATATTTTTTATCTAGCATTAGGTACTCAATTCTTCAACATTGCCCGACGTTTATTTACTACAGCTAGAAGACCACTCAATCGCGTTACAGAGTGCCTGTAGGTACACAATCCGCATGTCCGTATTTTAAACAACGAAAGTTTGAGTTGAGATTATTTTATTGTAATTAACGACGACCGGCATTCAATATTTTGAGTTTATAGTTTTTTTTATCGTTAGGGGTTTTGTTTGGAGTGACACTTTCTCCAAAAAAGGGGGCTACTCCTTGTACATTAATTGTTGCAATAAAATTGTGCTCGCGAAGTCTACAGTTCACAGAACACGTACCGTGAAAACCGATGATAGAACAGGCAGATGACCAGTCTGATTTTGAGTCCGTTTTTCACTCTAAAAAGAAGAGTCAACGTAATTGACATTAGAATCACCAAATTGAAGTGGCAATATGTGACATAAATTGAATGGGCAGGACATAAAGCTCATAGAACGGATAATACTGCTGGTGAATACAGTTTCTTGAATGGCGATTATGCACCGGGTTCGTTTGCTATTAATTCTATGTAAAACAGTGGCTCTCTTCAGGCTGATGCTGTGTGAAAAATAGTAGAAGTTAGTTTCTTGATTTATAATTGTACTAAGATTAGGCGTGGGATGTGTGGATTATTACATTTGTTTTTAATTGACAAGACGCAGGAAATCCTACTGTAAACCTTCTCCCGGACTCTGTTGGCGACCGCAGGTTGTTTATTTATGTCACCTATTTATTTAAAATACCTACTTCATTCCAAAAGGCAAGAGCTATTCACCTTTTGGCTTACGCAATTAAATTAGCCAACAGTAAAGAAACTCACTTGAAGCTCAATGTTATTCCATAACCACAGAAGGAACTATAGCCACAAAGAAAGAAATACCACTTATCAGCTGGCAAACGCCGAGATTTTTCCATCCATGAGTGTTATTTAACCTTAAACTGGAGCAATAAAACCCAATTTTAATTGACAGTGATTTCAGAGTGGCACAGGAGTAGTGAAACATAAAGCGGGGTTACTACCCGTCGAGAAATGTTTGTTTAGGGCTGCGCATAGCCGCCGCACATTTTTTGATGTGGTCCGCTAAGAGCCGAATATGTTTTCAGAAAAGAGTGTTGGTTTTTATGAGCACTTGTAATTAAGTACGGCTAAAAAAAAACATGGAATATTTTGATTAAAATACCCCTAGATCTTTAGGAAAAATATTTTTGTATCCAAGGGGCCGTTAGAGGTCGAACGCCTTTACAAACGTAAATTTACATCGTTTTTACACGGTAACATAATAAATAAACAGTTAACTACCCGTTTATGAAACTATGTACAAGCAACATAGTTTAGCCACATTTCCGACGAAGTGTAAAAGCGCAAAGTCACAGTCTGTAATTCAACACGAGCGTCGTCTTCGCTGTACGTAATGAAAGGTGAATCTCTCTCGTAAAGGAAAGGATATTACCTGTTTGTGCGTCTAGAACGAGTTTTGATTAAGTACCTTGCAAACTGAGAGGTAGAGTGGTATTTTAAGTGAGGACAAAGTGAGGCTTTACAAAGTTGCACTTGAGTACAACTCTACCATATTTGTTTAGGCTGGTCGGTCCTCTCTGTATGAGTTTGAGCGTTATTATGATATCAAATAAAAATCATTATTTAAAATAATAAGACATTTATTCACTAGTTATACAGTTGTTTCTTAGATAGAATAGTAATAGAATAGATAGAATAGTCGCCACCATTATCTGGAAGAGTCTTGTTAGACATTGGTAGGTAAATAGTTTAGCAAATTCATTGTGATTACAAACATGATTAAATATAACATTAGTGAAATACTTTTGTATAAGGAATACACACGGAACAAGTACATAGATGACCCACCTGATGATCTGATCCAATATGCCCTTTAGTTACGATAAAGTTACTTAGTTTAGTTACTTTGAATAGTTACACTATGATTTGTTATTTGTATTGATAGAAAATTTTGTATTAAATTGAAAGAGACAAAACACGGTGTAACTATTTTGGGGTTGCACCGAGTTTATTTACAGTAGGGTTAGTGTAAGTAAATGATATCTGATGTTTTACAAATTTAAATACCTACTGCATTTAGTCTGATACCAAAACTTCGATTAAAATATTAATATGTCTGACGTTTGAATACACACTAGGAGCGGCATCAACGAGATGAATCTAAAAAGGATTGGCATCATCCATCATATCACGTCACCCCACATCACTGCAATCTTTCCATCTCAATCCAATATCGTGTTCGAAGTGTTCGCGTATCCAATAATAAATGTTTGTGTTCGTCTGCACGAGGTATCTACAGCACAGAATAGTTAATCGAGTACAGTAAACATGCAGTTCTAAATCAGAGAACATACGGGGTCGTACAGACTGTTGACTGGCAACAGGATTTTGTTGACAACAGAAGATACACAATCAGTCAATACGGCAGCAAATAAGATCAGTTCTTCTAATACCCGTCAGGGCTTACGCTTAGGATACGCTTATCGTATATCCTTACAAAAATTACACATGAACTGTGTACACGACACTACGCCTAAAAGTCGGCATTGTATGTATATAGGACAAGGTTGGAATGTACATTCTCCAACGAAAAGGAAAAAATACTTAGTTCGGGGTCTTAGAACCAACAGAATGTATTTCGAAGTATTTTATTATAATGTAGTCAACCGCTGTGTAAACTTCGTAAGCGAGCGTAATAATCATCGAGAATTTTAAAATTTAATTAAATAAATTTACCTACCCTAAATGTGTTTACTGTTATTTCCATATTAAAACAGATACTCAGGGATAAAACGCATAAAAATTTAAGAACTCCAAAGAACATAGTCTTTAGAGAGTATCAAAAAAGATTCTTAATTGTGTCGTTTTATATATAAAGTGACGCAATAATGATTCTATTAAAACCTCACTATCTACATAAAAAATATTGTTAAAAGGACTGTCGTTGAGCGACTATGTCAGCCCTGTAAATGCTAACAATTACTACTGCTTAGGTACGACTTAATAATAATTTTATTTATACTTTTTTTATTATTATAAGCAAATGTGAAGTTTCCGTGCATGGCTTCGCACAACGGAGCAGAAAGTACACTTTGAAATACACCAACATCCAAGCAATACACCAATCAATATTATTCGTAAAAGTATGTTTATGGCCAGATACATTTGTTAAAACGTTACTGCCCCCCAAACGCGATGTCAATATACCAACCTACTGTGAATTAGTTTACTGTGTACGTAGGCAGTGCGATTTCGTTGTTTTATTGGTTTGGAGAATTTGATGGATCTAAAGGCAATCTGTTTTTGTTTAGCCGACAACGATTGTTCAAATACGTTTGGCCACAAAATAACCACATTGTAACTACAACGTTGATTTGAACTCAATATGACCAAATCACAAACTGGTATAACTCCTATAACTCAATTTTAGTACCTATGTAAAATGAAAAAAAAACCACTAAGAATAAAACTATTAACTTAAAATAGATATGTGGGTATGTACCAAATGTAACCTGGACGTACATTTTCCACCACCTTTAATAGGCATCCTCAAAAAATCGTCGAAGAATCAATGATCAAGGGATATTATTTTTTCTATAAATGAAGCCAGACCAGAACGAAATTCTAGGAATAACATATGTAACATAATTTTTCTGGTTCCTTTATATTTACTCGACTGCAGTTAAGCTTAAGGAAGGTTATAACTTGTTGTTATTTCAAGGTGCAGAAATACACTCTGAACGTAACATTTGGCACGAGAATCTTTGTGAACATTTACAATAGCAAATGTTAACATGGTAAACAAAGTTCTAGTTTTCAAATGAGCGGCGATCGTCAACATTTGACGGCCGTTGTTAAAAATAGCAATATATTATTCAATAATCATTATTTACAAAATAATATAATACCTAATGTCAAAAGTTGTTTTCACGGTTTGGTTTGTAGACAACAAAATAAAGATGATTTTATACATACATTATAATACCCACACATAGAATTAACATCTATCTTAGTGAGAACCCACAATATATAGTGCAGAAGTCAGAACTACTACCAACGGAACTGTGACGGATGTTAAATGATTATGAGTACAAACAAATAATAATAATAATAATTGAAATGTCACCACCAAACGCAAATATTCTAACAGCAGCACCCCTCTCTGATGCACACTTGGCTTAGGCCCGTGTGCGCCAGTTATTCACCGGCTAATAGTAGCCGAGCTATACTAAAGTTAAAACATAAATAATAATAATAATGCTGGACAGTCCACACAGCATCATCTAGCCCCAAGCTAAGCAGAGCTTGTGTTATGGGTACTAGATGACTGATATACTTAGTACAATACATTACATAAATAAATAAAATAAAAATAAAATAATATTTTTTATTATACATAGAAAACACCCAGAACACCCGGAATAAATATTTGCAGATCGTACAAACATTCATCCCAAGGCGGGAATCGAACCCGCAACCAAGAGGTCCAAGAGAGAGAGACGCAAGAGCGTCGCAAGCGGACATTCGCCCACCGCGCCACATCGGTCGGAATAAGAAAATACGAACTTCAGCCTTTCATGGGAGATTGGTTCACAAATAATATTAACACTATTAAGATTAAAATTAACAAAAATAATGAAGTAAAACAGAAAGACTCTGGTAAATTGAATAAAACATTCGCTAACTTTCTCGGTATGTCGACAATACTCGACATTACATAAAATACTTGACTTTATCTATTACATAAGGAAATGTAATGCGGAATAAATGAAGGTCGGAACCTTATTATGTCAAGGAAACCAGTTGAAGTTTTTTAAGTATGCGATACAGTCTATCAGAGAAAAAGTAAATAAGGGATTTATTCATTGAAATCTTAAATATAATTAAGTATAATCTTAGCTACGTGAATCTAGACGCAAATATCTTGCGACTAAGCCTAGAATAATAGGCAAGAAACCTACGGCTTGATTCCTATCGTTTTTAAGTGTGTTCTTTTTTACAAATTAATATAATACGAAGCTCCAACGTGGGTCTAATCTAATTAAATGTATGTAAGACTAGCTGACTCGTGCCCACTTCGTTGGGCGGTAAACATTTTTACTTACATATCTTAACTGAAGTAGTACTCGATGTCGCCAACAGATGGCGTTAATACGGCATAAAATAGCGGCCATTCGCAGTTTCGCCCGCGTGGCAGTTTTTTCCCGTTCCCGTTATCTTTTCGGGATAAAAAGTAGCCTAAGTTACTCCTTGTTACATCAGCTATCTGCCAGTGAAAGTCCCGTCGAAATCGGTCCAGCCGTTCCAGAGATTACCCGGAACAAACAGATAGACAGACAGACAAAAATAAAAAAAATGCTATTTTGGTATATGTATCGTATATACATTCCTATGCATGTAGTAAAAAGCGGTTATTTTAATATTACAAACAGACACTTCCATTTTATTTATTTGTATAGATAGAAATATGAAAAAGTAAAATCTGAGGGAGAAATTTAAAAAGACAGCATAGGCTTTAGGCTTCAAACTACTAGCTAATTAAAGTATAGTATGCTTTCTTTGTAAGGTTTAGGCTTTAATGTAAGCATTTTAATAGACAATAACTGTCTCCGCTATGTTAGAAGCAATTGCTGGTTCTCTAGTTTTATTGGCTACCTACTTACAAGTACAAACGAGTACATAAACTCACGCATGTTTTCCGTAGGGACTGGCTTGGCAAGAATTTCTACTTGAATTTTCTTTACCAGTTTACACTTTACACAGCTCATTAGCTTTATACTTGGATTTCATTAATGCATTCATAACTTTCAATGAAGCTGTTTAGGTAAACCTGGTGTAATAATAATAATAATAATAGAGCCTTTTATTTTTCCATACCAACCTGGTGTAGGTGAAGAAAACTCTTCAATATGTTAGAGCGATGATCGGCAGCAAGTAGCTGGCCATACAACCACAATACATTAGAATAACCGAAGGTCAGTTTCACGGACTTACGTAATGATAGAAAATACATTATCTTGAGATTTTGATCATAGGAAAAGAATTATTATTATCTTGAGCAATAAAAGCATGTCTGCATGCTCGATTCCTACATCGATTAATTCTTGTGTAGAAAATTTGAAGTACAACCCCAGTCCCCTTACCAGCACTTCTCATTGCGATTTAGTTCAAGGCCCAAACTGAACCGTTCTTCTTCTTTTTCTTCTTTCGTGTCAATGCTAATGTTAGATATTATTGAAATGATATTTTGTCACCAGTTAGTAGCGCTGTCTGTGGCGCATTATTATTATAGTTCGTTAGTTCAGCAAATTTTTGCACCACACGCAATGGATCACCAACTGAACCGTAATGTTTATTTATTTATTTATTTATTTACAGAAAACACAATTTGAGCTCATAGTACAGACCAAAGCGCCCAAAAGTTATACATAGATTTCACTTAATGTCTAAATAAAAATTATTAAAAAAATATATATATTATACAACAATGTCAAATCAAATATTAATAAATTAATGCCAGGTTTGAAATAATAAAAGGAAAATACATTATCAATTATCTTATACACTATCAAATAGTTATGTCAATGTCTGGTTCAAAAATAATGTCATCAAGTAAAAGAGCTTGGATGCATTGTCATAGAATAAGTCAGCGTCTGTTTGGAGGATGAGGTCGTTAAGCGTAGCAAGCGCTCTTGGTGTTGGAGCATTAGCTAGACATTAGTTGTTGTTTAGACCGATTCGATGATATTTATCGCATCGTGTTATGGTTCATATTGAATCATCGATTCTGTCCAAGCGAAGCGATTTAGTTTAAGAATCGCAATAAGCCGTGTTGCTAAGGGGGCAGAACCAAACCGTTAATTTGTCTATTATTAATTATAAGACAGATTATCTACCTTAGTTTACTCGTATTGAAAAAAATCTTAACATGTAATTTTAACTATTATTATTTATCTGGATCAGTTGAGCTACCTTTAGATCGTTTGCAACGGTCTGTAGATAGCTCAACTGTTTCACATGTATTTTGTACATACCAATTATAAATAGTTGTATTAGCTATAATTTTCTTTGTAAATAAAATTATAAATACTATTATTTATTAATTTTATTATATGATTAAGCATAAATAATGAAAATGAGTACAAAAACTAATCGAAACGATTTATTAAACATCACTGTTTTTACATTTCTGTAATTAAATTAATTTAAGCATAATTTTCATCAGATTTTCAACATACCTTAATCAAGTTGCGAGCTGAGGTTTCGCTCAAACGAGACAGAGTGAAGTGAGAATGGCTTAGGTAACTTCGTTTCACTGAAACTGAAATTCATAAGGTGAATGTATTATTCATAGGGTTTTAGAGAAATCTTCTGAAAAGTTTTGAGTTCTTCAGGCACTATTTTTTGAAAGATGTTTCTTTGTGTTCGGATTAAAGTTGGATTTCCAATTATTTGTTGAGACAAATAATTGGAAATCCAAGTCTATCCCTTTATAGGTACTTCAGGTCTTTCTAACTAGAGTTAGCTCATACAAAGCATGCGTAGCTCGTACAAAGTTGGAAATTCATAAAACGATTACTATATTTATTATATAACGATTTACTTAAAAAATTAAATAATTTTAGCAAAACATATAACTAATTCGCGAACAGCTACAATTTTAGCGGTATCAGCTCATGTTTTTTTTTGGGGTTCAGCACCGGTGGCCTTGTGGAAGTGATTCCGCCTTTTGATCCTAAGGACGTGAGTTTAAATACGGTCGTGAGTCAAAAGGTTTTTATGTTCGAAAAAATGTGTGTGAGAAATGTCAGTGCTCTCTAACAGTGAAGAAAAACATGTTGTGGAAACCAGTTAGTATGCTAGTAGCGGCGATGGGCTTGCAACCTGTCACGTATGGAATACCAACTACTGCAAAATGTGGGTATGTACCAAATATCTAGATGTACCTCTGATTACCCCGTTAGACATCCACGAAGAATCTCGAGTAAGACTTGGTACTGAGAGATCCGAGATATCTACCATGCTTGAGGATTAAAGTCGTGATTCTAATTTTTTTGTGATAATACAACTACATATAAACTGTTACAACAACAATATAATAGTTGTAACAGTTGTGGCTTATACTAATACTTTAAATCTGATGTGCCAAGTAAGGTTGTAATTCTTTCAGTTGTCTAAAAATAATTCAGACAAAACGCAAGTTCTTACTCGGCTCAGAAGGCGATACATTCTCATCAGCATAATCCAGTTAGGAGTCTGCTCGTTATGATTCGTACCGCGTATAATCTAATATTGCTGGTGTAAAGACGCATTTACTGTAGTAGCCGGTTCATATTCAGGGTCGGTTTCAGTTGGCGAGAAGAAAAATGCATGCACTATCGTACCTACACCAACAACCGTATCGTACAAACAGCACGATTACTATTTTGTTGGTTGCTACCACAAAAAAGCAAGCACATTTGATTGACGCGTTGTCATTTTGGTAGTCCGATTATGGAATGTGGCCAGCTAAGAATATGGACTTATGGCCAGTCATTTATTCATTCTATTTCATTCATTTTCTTTGTCAAAGTCAAAGTCAAAAATCATTTATTCAGTAATATCCGCAGGGATCATCTTGAAACGTCTTAAATCTAGGTGAATCTAAGCGCCAGTTCCTCGCGACCAAGCCTAGAATGTCATCTTTGGAAGCAATATAGTTTTTGAATTTCAATGACCTAATGATCTAAGGACCTAGTTATTGAAATTCAAAAACATTTTCTTAGGTTTGTTATTTGTTTTTTATTTGGCATTATAACCAGTATTAATTGAGGTCTCAGCACAAAGCGTATGCAGTTAAAATGAAAATGTATTATGTATTTTATTATGTGGCATCCTGATTTGAACGAAAATTTGAAGAGAAACACATTTTGTTTTCAAAACCAATGACAGCTAACTACTTTTTTTATTGACAACTAAAATTTTTTGTGTTTTTACTTTACTCAACTAAAATTGTCAGTTGAGTCAGTTAAAAAAAAAGTAGTTAGCTGTCTTTGGTTTTGAAGAGAAAAATTGGTTTCTCTTCAAAACAATCTATTTTCACTTGACATTGACTGTTAAATGACAGACAGGTGCCATAACACTATCTAATAAAAAATATCACTTTGAATGCCACTGGATAAATTGTCTAGCGAACGTCGACAGATGCCATAGAGAAAAGAGGAAGAAAGCTAGGTGAATCAAAGCACCAGTTCTTCACGACGAAGGCTACAGAAGAACAGGCAAAAGACTCGCGGCTACCCAACGCTTTTCAGTGTGGTACTTTTTATAAACGTGGGAATCTAGGAAGTAACAAATTCAGTTCTATCGAAAGCTTTTCTGTGGTTGTGATGGAAATGCATGCTGGTAGTTAGTCAGGAGTCGAAAATCTGCTTTATACGTAAAAGGAGCAAGCGTTATTGGCATGCGAGCCACGGAGTTACTTCACTGATACCTACTGTCGATATTAGTGCTTACAGAATTTTATTTTCCTAATAAAACTCGGGTATCGGTTATCACCTTCGATCAGCAATTTTTTAAAAGTGGTTTTAGCATTACCTGCATGTAATAAGAAATACCTGTGATTGATTTTCTGCGCTTATCTGTAGGTACACCAATTATTAATATTAGTGTCTTAGTCCTGACTGACTGACTGACTTATAGACAACGAAACACAGTCTAAACAATCGCAGATATCTAAATGTTAAGGGTATTTTGTTATTGATGCGTAAGTGTACGGAATTCTCAAAATTCAACCTCATAGTACAGCAGGGGTTGAAGATTGTGTGAACACGCAGATAAAACGCGCGGGTTTTACTAGTTAAGCTATCAACTGAGTTTCTATCTATTAATCTTAAAATCTTTGTACTGACTTACTGATCAATATTATGATAATAATTATACCAACTTATACAATGCACAGACTAAACCGATAGTGACAGAAACTTGAAACTTGTATATTACTTATTATGTAAAAGATATCTCAATCCCAATTTTAATTATTTCTAAAAATAAAATTTTAAAATTCTTAACAAACCTTTATGAGCCAGGGAGCATATTAGGAAAGGACTTTTTTATTTGTATTAGAAAACAGGTTCTTGAAACTCAACCCCTAAAATGGTACAGAGGAATTTCAAATGTATATGAAACGAGCTTCATGCGGACGAAATCGCGCGCGTTTTTCTAGTAAATAAATATATGTAATACTCATTAGAACTTTGATTCTGTTATCCAATTATCTTTAGTGTGCTTTGCTTAGTCTTATAAAAAAAAAGTGTAATATTTTTTGCATCATTCATCATCTCATTTTTAGGTACTAGACGCTTAGACGAGTTAACCACTCGTCGTGGTTAACTCGTCTAAGATATTACGATACAGATAGTGATAGTGTGACGGACAGTACATACAAAAACCTAAGTAGTAAAATTTGGCCATGCCTGAAATCTATCTAATTTTGCTCAATAATTTAACCTAATTCACTTCAGTTCCACGTCTGAACCGGTGCTAATCTCACTTGATTTATCTGAGCACCATTTTCACGTTAAAGCTCAATCAAACTATACTGCGCAGTATACGCCTATTATTTTGCTGTTAGCGCCGTGTTGTAGGCAGGCAGGTTGCATGAGTGGGTACCTAATTGCTAAAGCGTTCACGGGTCGGGGGTGTCAAAGTATTCGAGACAGACTGAAGGTACAGTTGCGGTAAGAAGGTTAGTTCACTCTGGAAACAGGGTATCTAAGGTATACTCACAAATTGATAGACAAATGTACGTTTTGAGATTTTATGATTTACTGTGCGGTGTTAGCGTTTGTGTAAACTGCCTAAAGCCTGCAGAGAAAGGCATCACCAGAAAGGCACTCAGCGTGGTGTCGTAGTCACTCAGTACAAGTTCCAATATACCAAAAAAAAAAAATACGTTCATTTCATTTTTAAAAACTGCTAAAGTATTTTGAGCTTAGTAACATTGTTAATAAGGTTGTTTTCATTAATATCGTTAAATATTTATAACTATAGGTTACCCAGCTGTTAATTATTACCTGTGCAAGGGGAAAATCTATTAGCAAGGTATGGGTCTATTAAATTGACTATTAATTTCGTAGCCTCATTATTACGTTAGTACAGAGTGAAGACTCAGTTCCGCATTCACATAAGCTTTTGCATTATCATTTACTTCAAATAATTTTGAAATGTGTTTTATGGCAACCTACGGTTTACACTGATACCTACATTATAATACAGTATACGTATTGTCCGCTGTATATATAACTAAGCAGATGATATGTGATCGGCCAAATGACCCTCTGCAGTCTTATGGACTTGAGGGGTTACAGTCAACTCGGTTGTTTGCTTGATTAATAACCCGTACCGTAAGACTCCAAATATCATGTACTGTAGGGTCACGGTATGGATGTTTAACATTTAACTATGCGTTCCAAATAGAAGATTTTTGTATTATGAGACCCGAACAGGCTCGAACATGCCCCAACATACCCGAACAATGGATATGAGGATATCTTCGTACAAATCCGGAAGCCGTTGCTAAAAGTTCGTGTTACGAAATGATTGTCTTCTGGTACAAAAACAATCTAAAATAATCATAGCAAAACATCAATCTAAAGTAGTAATAGGAGCTTAGTGAGGGGCTCACATAGGAAATCATTTTCGTCCAAATCAGGATGCCACATATTATGTATAACACTTTTATTTCAATTGATTTCATTTGTGCCTCAAATGAGATAAAAGCTTAGCTGACAAGCAACTATTCTCAGCGATACTAACGGCTGCTAGTAAAATATTGTAACCGATCACAAATAGTTACTCGAAGATACTTCATCATCATCATCAACCTATAAAAGTCCACTGCTGGACATAAGCCTCCCCCATGCGTTTCCAGGTAGAACGAGTCTGAGCCCTTTCCATCCATCAACTTCCGAACTAATCCTAACAATATTGTCATTCCATCGGGTAGGAGGACGTACCGCTTCGTCTTCCGATTCGTGGTTGCCATGCGAGAACCTTTATTCCCCGGCGGTCGTCGGTTCTACGAGCTATATGGCCTGCCCATTGCCACTTTAACTTGTGAACTCTGAAAGCTATATCGTAGATATTTACTAAGATATATTTGTCTTGATGTGTTGCTCTCGTATCATACAGTAACAACACTGCTGCGCTAGCTGTCTTTGGAAATGTAAATTTATATTTTTTCAAATTACAAGACAATCATTTCTTTTACAGTTCAAAGTGCAGCTAGAAGACAAAGAATTCTCAGCATCCAGACAGTCTCGTCTTCCAATTAGTACTTCTAAAGAGGTTTGTTCCTAACCCAACCTGTACTTTGTTCCAGCCATTTAAAAAGAGAAATAATTTAGAGTAACTAATTCCAGGTTCCAATAATCTACCAACGCCCGTTCTATAGGTTGTACCTGTAGTAACATCAATTATTTTACAGATAAACTGTTACCTTATTATCCGATGATCAATAACTCTTAGTAATACTAACGGACACTTGTAATTTCTTTGAACGTGTTATAAAACTTAACTTTTATTTTTCTTGACACAAAAAATAACAAAATATATAATACTAGCTGACCCGGTGAACTTTGTGCCGCCAATAAAAGTTATCTTCTTTATATTTTCTCACCTTTTAAACCTTTGAACTTTTACCAAATATTTCAAACCAAAATTAGGTAAATTGGTTCAGTCATGCTC
The DNA here is from genome assembly GCA_947095575.1 of Electrophaes corylata. Lineage (NCBI taxonomy): Eukaryota > Metazoa > Arthropoda > Insecta > Lepidoptera > Geometridae > Electrophaes > Electrophaes corylata. The sequence continues at coordinate 5,038,266 of OX352711.1, read as the reverse complement.
GAGTTTTTATGAGACTTACAAACGTCTCACAAAATTCATTTTTATATGTATCGATAAATATGTAGTAATTATCGATATTATTATAAAACCTCCGCTGTAACCCTTTAGGGCTTAAACTTAAGAATTTCTTTCTTAGTACACCCCTACACACCATGACAGATATACCCTAAAAATTTCAAGTCTCTACGCTCAGTGGTTTATCCTGTGTGTTGTCAATATGTCAGGAAGTCAGGACAAAGATACTGATAAATGGTCTACCACTTTTATGAATCTTTGATATTGAGATTGGAAGATAATATCTTTAATTTAACCTAGCGAATGTAGATTCATGACATCATGACGCCATGAAATCTCAGGGATGGACACAGTGCACGTGCATGGTGGATGAGCTTTGTTAGGCATAGGCTCAGCATTAGGTGGAACATTTGCTAGTTCTATCACTTTTTTACACAAAAGTGGTCGATATCTTATATTAAGTTTAGGGCAATGTACAGAATAACCCCTAGGAAAGTGGTGAGGGTCGGGACCCAACCTTGTTACGACCGAAGACAATTTTCTCCTTGGAGCTCGACAAATGTGATTACCTACGCTTACAGGCTCCATGTTAAAACTTCTGTAATTGTGTTTTCACAAGTTTTTGGTTATGTAAATCTTAATTTCCGGTATTATCTGTGGAGAACGCGGTAGAAATGTAATTTTTAGAGCAACTAAGATTACTCTAAAGGAGAAATTATGGATCATTTTTTTATGCGGTTGGTAAAACGCGCACGATTTCGTCTGCGTGAAGTTATTTTCATACAAACATCAATTTGTGCCCGGCTAGGGGGTGAATTTCAGGAATTCTTTTCTTAGTGCACCTCTACTTAACAAGATTAATATAACCGAAAAAATTCAAGTCTCTATGTTTAGGATGAACGTTGTCTATAAGTATGTTGGGTAGTCAGGACAAACATTGGTCTTATAGTTTTACAATCATTTTATGAGTAACAGGTAACTGTGAGAGTAATATGTCTGTGATATAAAATTATGCAATTTCATTCTTGTTTTAAAAAATGATTTTAAAACTTGTGTGCATTTGTAATGTACTAAAAAAATGCGCGTAACTTCTCGTAAAGTTTATTTTATACAAACTTCGATTCAACTACTGCTACAAAAATAATTCCTTTTTTAATACACCATACTCACCAAGATAAAATATACCATGAATATTTTTTGTATGAAAATAACTGCACGCGAGCGAAGTCACGCGCGCTTAGTATATTTTAAATGCACGGTTTTCAATACGTTTTTTAAATAAAAAATAAGTTACATAATTTTATAACACAGACATTTTATTCTCTCAGGTACCTGGTACTCACATAAAATGCTTGTAAAACTGTTAATTTGATATAAAATTTAAGACTGCTATCAATAGAATGTAAAACGAATGCCCTAGTATTTCTGCCATCCTCGCTCCGCGCCGGCGAGGAATTTATCAATCGGATTCCTCGATTCATTTAATCAATACAATAGTAATCGCAGATAAATAGCGTTCGTTCGAGAAAAACATTTTTTTCTCCGCACCCTTCATGACTTCACGCAATTCGAAACAAATAATTCTATAGATGTGGTACCTAGGGACGGGAAATTGCACGCGCAATTTATAGCTATAATGTTAATTTAAAGTGTAATACAATTAAAAAAAATGCACCCAGTTAGTTGGAAAAAGTATATGAATCGAATTAAACACTATGCGATATTCTGTGTTCATAAATATTTTACCACCATATTTTTTTTTAATAAATAAAAAAAGAAAAAAGTAGCACGATCTACCTCAAGACGCTTCAAGGATGCTTAAGGGGTTTAGTCAGAGGTACGTCGAGATAGTTCATTTGGTACATACCCACATTCTGCAGTATTCCTTAGGTAACCTTATGATCAGAAGGCGAGATGACTCCCACTAGACTAAATAAATAAAATAAAATAAACGGCACGCGAGATCATGTATAAATTATGAATAAGTAATTTAAATTATTACTATTGCATTCAACTGCATTTTGATGTGTTGTAAATACTTACACCAAATTCTAACACCGAAAGCAGATTACTAACTTTCTTAATACCTTACAGATTTTTTCCTCCACTAAGCCAACATTTATTTTATGTAAATCTACTAAATTATAGGTATGTTGTAATAGTTGCGAAATAGTTTTGTATCTACCGATGACATAAAAAACTGTCACTGCCCAAGCTTTTCATTTTTTCTCTGCTTCTTGGCTTCACTACAAAATGCTATTATGGACCCTTTGCGTAAAAGCACTCCGCTTGCCGACGTTTCAATCCAATTGAACGTGCCCCCGCGTTATACTCGCTAGACGGGACCCTACAAAAGATACATTTTGTTTTTAGGGTTTCGAGGTATTGGAGGCAAACGCCTGCTTTGTTATTGATAAACGGCCAAGACAAATGCGTTTGTGGCTTATGTTATTCGCTTAGATCATTTACTATGATCTAAGGTTATTCGTATATTCGTTTATGGAAAATAATAAATTAGTCTCACTAAAAAGGCAACTGTTTTTTTAGATTATTTAATATAATATATGGAACAAAGAACATGTAGGTTGAGTGAGTATCGGTGAAATTCCAGGCACGTAAACCTTAACACCTGTATGCCTCAGGTTAATGAACGCAGATCAGTGCATTGAAGTGCACGGTCCTAATGAACGTGACCTGTAAGGCTATGTTTTGCTGTAGCTGTTGATAACCACTTAACATCTGGTGGTAACATCGGCTTGTTCCATCGGTATTAGAAAAAGGTAGCAAAAAAAAACACAGAACAAAAAAGGAATTCTGTGTTTGATTTCAGTGTTTCTCACATCTCAATTCACAATATTATTGGACAAATTCTTCCTTAATTATATTTGTCTGTGGGCCAGTCAGGGTGAAAATATATTTTCTAGAAGAAATCTTTTCAGTCGAATCGTCCGATCTCGATGTATTTTGTCGTGTAGATTAGATTGCGCGATTTGAGATTTAGGTCGGCACGTAATGCGTTCGGCTCAAACCTTTTCTTGAAGGAAACTTACATAGCTATAAATCATGCTGGAATTTTGACCGGTTTAGGTCTATACAGAAGTGTAGGTATGTATCGTAGAGAAAAAAATCTACCCATTGCATAAATGTGAAAGTTTGAGAGTTTGGATGTTTGTAACTTAATAACATAGTGACGGCTAGATATTGGACATTTCACTCAATACTATTTAGTGGTAGTAACTTTGTTAATTACTGGGGAAGTACGAGCACCATGGTCATTTCTGTCACAAAGTAGTTTTGCTGTGATTCGGTTAGAAGGTTGTGGGTGCCGGTGAAATTACAGGCACACCTCAGGTTGATTGACACGGGCAATGCATTCTAGGGAGGCAGATTCCTAACGTGCGTGATCTACCGGACAATCGTTTGGTATAAATGATTGTTACCTTTGCACCTGATTCATTATAATATTTATTATTATTATTTTAACTTGGGTCGTCTACTTATTTTGTAAAAAAAATGGTAAAATAAAAATAAAGAACCTCTCCCCAAACTAAGCAAAGCCGTATTGTGTGAAAACTAGATAACCGAGATACCTTTTTTTTATGCATACGCACGCACTCATACTATTTATAACACCCAGATACGAAATTATTCAAACGTATCTATCTGTAAAGTGTAAGAAAATATTAAAAAAATATATTATAACATAAAATGTTTATCCCCGGCGGGTATTTACAACCTACTGCGCAGAAGGCGAGATACCAACTGAGCTATGTATCCCGACCCAGTAACCAGTGAATTAGCGAACCAGTAAAGGATATGATCTGAAATAGCATTTTTACTAAGTTCCACGCAAGCGTAGTTGCGCGTAGCAGCTAGTGTGAGATAAATCTAGGTCGACGTCGTTTGTAGCGGGGACAATAATATGACGATATAAAAAATTTCGTATTTGATGTTTTGCTCAGGGGTTTATTGCCATGCCTCTACTGTACCCGGCTTTTACCAAAAAAACGGTGATAGCTAGGTACAACCAGTAGTGTACATCACCTATATATTCGCATTGCCATAGTGTGGCAATGCAGTTAGCGTCTTGGGGATGTTTCACAGAAACGATAAACGAATTTTAGTTTTGACATTTTGAGTTACGCTACGCGGCATGCCCGACAGCGTCAAGTTGACTGTGGAACGGCTACCGAGTTGCCCCGCAGTGTATTACAAAATGACAGCGATTCTTTGTTTATCGTTTCTGAGAGTAGACCTTACTGATTTGACTCAGTTGAGCTATCTCTACACGATCTACAGATAGCTCAACTGCTTCATTTCTATTTTGTACAAATCTATTGTAGATATATATTTTTTTGTAAATAAATATCTCACGTGAGCTGCTGTTAACTAAGTTGTAAAGCCGGCGCAAAACGATTTTAAATAGTGAATGAAAAGCGATTTTTAAAATGGTCGAACTTCACACATAAAATAGGCATAAGTGCACTAAATATAAATTTAACAACTATTCAGGCAAAACAATAGCAACCATTCATCAATAGCAAGTAAGCCGGCTATATATTTCAGAAAACAAAATACGCTGAGTGCGAACCAAACAGCCATAAATTGTTTTTGCGCCATCGCTTGCATGCACTAATTATTATTTCATTGAATTATTCCTTTACTAACAAACCTATGCGGGTTCACTTGTACAAATTGTGTAGTAGTAGTTTTAGGAGTTGAACCGAACCAAAAGTACCGAAAGACCGTATTAAAATCCTTTCTGAAAATGTAGGGGGGGGGGGATGCTTACGTCCAACAGTGGACTTTTTAAGGCTGATGATGATGATAATGAGCAGTAGCTATTTAATTTTGCAAAAGAACTTGCAGTTATTTGCGGTGCCAAGTAGTGATCCGTGTGTAAAACTAAAATCAATCTGCTTGTTTTGAGACATATTTCTCTCATCTTCTTTTTTCTTCTGCCTAGAGAAATATCACGTCAGTGCAAACAGTTTTAACTAAGTTTTTCATTTATCATAGAGACTTTAAAATACCATGCGTACCTACAGTTGTTTATTTTATCCATTTTCAGAAGATATTGTTCTATCTCATAATATTTGGAAATAATTGTAGTTTTTCAATACACGTTGGCCATTTTATTATTAAAGTTTTACTGGAAGTTCGCATAATGTACGTTTTTTTTGTTTTGTACATTAGACAATGTTCCTATTAAACATTTTATATAGAAATGACTGCGATTACCTTTTTAGATAGATTCTACGTGTTAGGTATAATTTTTTTTGTTTTTTATTAAAACATTGTATTATAATAATTCTGAAACTTTCAAAATTGCTCCGTAGCGTTTGCGTGAATTTAAGACAAAGAGACACTATCTTTAAATTGTGTTTTGTTCTGGGTCACGACGACAGTGCAGTACTGGTCTAATCATCGTTTTATTGTATACTAGCTGACCCGTGCCCATTGGGCGGTAAACATTTTTACTTACAAATCTTAACTGGAGTAGTACTCGATGTCGCCAACAGATGGCGTTAATACGGCATAAAATAGCGGCCGTTCGCAGTTTCGCCCGCTTGGCAGTTTTTTCCCGTTCCTGTTATTTTTTTGGGATAAAAAGTAGCCTAAGTTACTTCTTGTTACATCAGCTATCTGCCAGTGAAAGTCCCGTCGAAATCGGTCCAGCCGTTCCAGAGATTACCCGGAACAAACAGACAGACAGACAAAAATTAAAAAAAATGCTATTTTGGTATATGTTGTTACAAAATTCCTACAGGGGTCCTAGGTGGCATATAAAATAAAATACTAAGAAGTCCTCAAGGTGGGCTTTTATTTATTTAAAACCTAGTTACAGTATGGGGTCTCTTTACACCCTTGTTACACCTGAAATATCCTAGTACAATACATTCATTTATTAAATTTAGATGCCTAATCCTGAAGCCTGAGTTACATAAATAGAATTATATTCTAACACTTCTCCTAAAAATAGATATACTAAAGGTTGCCGACTAGCTCCTAGAGCCTAAGGGAAGATTCGTGGATACTTCTGCGGTGAACAATGATTTACTGTAGGATTCTACAAAACTAAAGTGATTCTAATTGGTAAAACAATTCCTCAATTCCTAAACGGTAGCGAAACTAATCTTCTTCTCGTGGAAACTACTTCGACCATGGGCGCCAGGACCGTAGTCCGAAAGAGAGAAAGGTAAAAACGGTTAGAAATAAATACCGACTTCTAATATGGGGGCCGTAGACCGGGTTTAGGGGTGATGAGTGCCGGAGCTGGTGGACTGTAGGGAGCGCGGTACTACCACCGCAGCTACGCCAACAGGAAGGCTCCACAGGCTCGTAGCGCACGTGGTGTGGAGTGAGGTCGCGCTGCAGCAACCGCCCAGCCCGCACCAAGCAGTAGCCCTCGAATAGCTGCACCCAGCCCACGCGAAGCGGCAGCCTGAACAAGCTCTAGGCCCGTACTAAACACCTCCTGAAATTCACCATTCTAATGTGAGCAAAGCGCATAACAAAAGCACAAGGCAAGAAAACTGCCACATAACCATGAATATATAAGGCCACGCGGTGAGGCTCTGGATGGTCTTCCAGAACTTAAGGGGAAGGTTACCCTTGCCATGCCAGAATTTATTCGGGGAAACGGGAATGCGTTCACAACCAACAAAACAAAATAACCTGGAATGCAAATAGGTTAGGCATACATCCACAGGCGAAGAAAATGTAGCAAATAGCACGGTTTACATACCTTAGAGGTTAACGCAGCGTATCTCCACACCGAGAGATAAAAATGCAAGCTGATGCAATCACCAAGCTTGCGGTATATTGGTTGGTAGGTAGGTAGGTACGGCACACGGCTTTTCCTCTGCCCTGCAGACCCTAAAAGCCACGAATTACGAGTTTATTAAACACTGTAATTAGAACACTGCCGACGTAGAAGAAACGTGGCGTACCTTCGTCAAAAACCTCGACCGCGCGAACTGTGCACTCCTCAAGAGTCGACCAAGGAAAAGGCCTTGTCTCGCCGAACTGTCGCTTTTATATCAACAGGTACCCGCTCAAGGACTAGCCCGGAAACGCTTCAGGAGCCTCCAAAATCACCATATAAGGTAACGAAATCGAGACATCGTTTCCGGAGAACAAATATGTTTTTTTCTTTTTTTTTGCGGGTTATCCAGTTTGACACCTGTCAAAACTAACAAAACAGACAAAACAGACTCGTTGAGAGCTCAGCGCCATCTACTAGTTTGCGGTCGCACTACATCCTAATAGGAGATAACAATCCAATCGACTTGTGCATTTTAGTACCGAAAGGTTTCGATAGATGGGACCTAATCAAAAAATATACGTTACAATGTATCGTATATACATTTCTATGCATGTAGTAAAAAGCGGTTATTTTAATATTACAAACAGACTCTTCAATTCTATTTATTTGTATAGATATAGATTCCTACGAGTATTAAAGCTTCTCTGTGGAAAATGACACAAATTTTGCAATGAAAATTGATTTCGAGGTTGGTATTAACTTATTAAAATATCAGAGGTAACCAAATGTAATCAGGACAATTGGAAATAAGTATTTAATTATTTTGCTGATTTTATTATGCTTCGGAATATTTTCTGTAATCGATCATTTTCGCTAGATCCTCACACTATTTACATGTAGGTTCAATGAGTGTTATTTTGTTAGAAAAAATTAAACTGTATCAATTTCAGCAGTAGTAGAGCTCTTAGTGAAGGGCTCGTCCGGGGAAGTACTACCACCATGCCTATTTTTGCCGCTAAGCAGCTTACTGTGTTCCGGTTTGAAGGATGAAATTACAGACACATGAAACTTAACACCTGTGAGCCTCAGCTTGATGGACGCAGACAAGTGCATCGTAAGTCAGGTCACGTTCGTTATAAACGAGCTTGGTAATTCTTTGTTATAAGTGATGGTAACCACAACATCAAGTGAGCCATCTACTTGTTCTATCAGAAAATCACATGAAAAATAACATTTACTTCCATGACAGTTCCATTGAGTATGTTTTATTTGTTTAAACACGTTACCCATAAAAACACATTAGGCACATAACCTGCGTAGGTAATAGGTAGTCTCTTGCAAATTAACATTTGTAGTGAACAAGTAGACTCGTAAACGGACACTAAACTTTGACGGTTAAAAAGGGCCCACAAAAATGGAGGTTGAAGTTGTGCCACAACCGCGATAAAAGTAGGCAATTTCCTAAATAGGGCTTGTGAGGATTTCCCTAATGTTGGACAAAAAATGGATTGCCGCGAGATATAAGGCAACTTGAGTTGTCAACAGTCACGTTTCAACTTTGCCAAGCGGATAAGTGCTCTGCAAAGTTGTGAAATGCTTAGACCGCAATATCGCCGAGATGTATGCAGGGATGTTAATGTGACTTTAAGTTGTTGGTATGCCTGTTTTACGTCAGATGACCTCTTTAACTGTTAAGAATGAGGGGATTAATACTTCCTGGGACAACTAAAATGAAATCCTTGTCGTGGAGATAATACAAAGACACACTTGATATAAAAACATACAGGAAACTGACACTAGGCTATAACAAAAAGCGTGATCTTTTCCTAATAACTGTTGGATGGCGAAAATTTAGAGTCTTATAACATGGCAGTGGTGTACGAAAAGTGAAATCTATATACCACCTACAGTAACCTATACCATATTGTCCTCTCAAAACATCAGGAGAGATATAATTAGATTTTTAGAACAGTAATGCGTACGCTTGGCCGAATACAAGGGCAATCATCAGCGCCTACTCGATATCAAATTATTGAGATTGTAATCAAATGTAATCCTGATGTTCTCTTGACACTATTTCATCAACAACGCGTTTTTTCTTCGTAAAACTCCGTAATAATGTACTCGAAAGTACGTAAAAAAACATTTATCTCATATTTACGTTTTGCACTAGTTTGTCTCCTACAGTAAATTGTTTGCAAGGGATAATAGAAAACATAAAAATTACTGAGCTAAGCCGAGGTTTTGTTACGCAAATATCAAGTAGCCTAAATAGAATTTGTGGTCATACGACCTATTTCTTCCTAGTTTCACCTAGTTTCAGTTGTTACAAGCTGATTTTATCACAAAGATCCACCAACCTAGCATTTAAAATTATTTAAATTATTATATTGTAAACTAAGCCTACAATAATTCCGCCCAGTTGTTCCCGCATGATATATTCACAACATAAATTTACCAGCCCAACATAAATCAATATAAGCAGAATAAGACACGAAAAAAACAATCACGAGGTGTAATTTTTCCCGCACGTGAAAGCCTAATCGCCAACCCCATACAATCAATCCAGCCCGGCTAATTTTCCGTCCTATAACAGAAGCGGGAATCCATTCAAAGTGCCTTATTAATTGGACAACATATTTTTTCCGAGTCGGCTCACGTACGGACCAGGTGACGTCATGATAAATGCGCTCGTACATTCAGGTCTAAGGATGCTGACCACTGGAATAGCAATAGGGTATAGGGGTGAATTGAAACTGCGGGTCTCGATAAGCGACCAGTGTGTGCTGGAATATAATTTTGGTATTCGGTTTATATAGGTTTAGGGGTGTATATGAACCATGTATTGCAGACCAAAATATTATTTACTAACATAACGAGTGTATTCTTCTTGGCAAAACTGCCAATACTATAAGTGCAAGCTACCAAAATTAATTGCCAGAACAAGTCAGTATTTGTCTTGTTACGGGAATGGAACCAACACCTCGCATCTTAGCTGGGTAATCACGGACTATATAAGATTTTTAATCATGCTGTATTTCTTCTCCCTTATTTCATGGAAAAAGTGCCTAAGTTCATCTCGTTCACGTGCAAGGAAATGGTCATTTAGATTCAATTGGATAAAACTCTTTCGACTTTGAACTTCAAATTGATCTTGTTATAAAAATATCGGGAGAAATCTTTAGCACCACTTAATTTATCGACAGCCATGAACCGAACTTCTTAGATTATATTTACGCGGTCTGTTTTTTGATTACCATAATAAATATTTATTACTCATGCTAAATTTAACATCAATCTACTTCAAAAAACATGGAGAGAGTCATCAAAAGTTGGAAGTTTTCAGAGAACGCGTAATGAAATCGTGAAAGTTGTAAGTCGGCGGTTTTTACGAAGTCGACACTCGCATCTGTAAGAGTCTTTGTCAGCCCATTTCTCATATTCTGATTGAGATGGACTTGCTGGTGTAAATCACAAGTTCCATTTAACTAATGAGGCATATTTTGTGGCCAACACTTTCTGTTCAGCTGAACGATTTTGATGAATTTCTGTTGGTGCTTTCTTGATACATAGCTTACTTTCCGTGAATGTCGTAAGAGGTAAATAAGCGGGAGTAAACGCAAAAAATGAGCAGTAAAATGCGGTCACCAAACCAAGGGTAGTGATTATTGCAAGCCTCTTCAAATATGAATAAATAATAAATATTTGTGGACATTTTTACTCAACATCATTTTGCCCTAAACTAAGCATAGCTTTTACTATAGAAACACAATGGCTGATAACACTTATATAAGTTTTTTTTGTTAATACATACCTAGAATACAACATAACATCCGACAAAGAACTAACATGAATGAATGAATGATTCATTTTATTTCATTTCATGAGGTTTAGTTTAATTATTATTTTTATTACTTACTATCCTATTCCGGACGAAGATAAATCCAAAAACACAAAAATCATAAAAATTGGTCCAGTCGTTCTTGAGTTATAAGTGGTGTAACTAACACGACTTTCTTTTTATATATAGAATACAAAAAGATTATAAAAAATATATAGCTACGCGAAAGACATTCTCTTAAATCAATTTGAACTAAAAGACGAACGAAAAGATGATGCAAATACATGATGTATAACAGTCAAAACCTTTTTTAAATAAAGCATAATTTAAGTAAGTGATTATGAGTTAGTTGAACGTTGTATTGCAAATTTTGTTGCAGTTATTAATATTCTAGGTTCTTATATTGAGAGGTGGCCAACCTACCAACATACTGATAGAGTACACAGCACCGTGGTTTCCTTCACCATTTGTTGAAATTTTTCTAAGCAGGAATCAATTTTCCCGTAATTCTGTCGTTTACGAGTACTAGCGGTAATGCAGGAAATAGCTTCTTGGCTTGTCTGCCAAAGGAGGTAGTTTGTGCTCCCCTTTTCTAGGTGAAACCACCTATAAAGTAATGCACTTCTGAACACCTACTCTCATATTTTATTGTTTTTTTAGTGTTTACTAAAACTTTAAAAGGGTTGTAGCTTTTCATGGCTTTTCATCTAAGCTATAGTTAAATTATTTCTGAAAATTTACTTGCAGATATTTCAGGTATGTTTTAAATGTTTTATAAAGAACTTAGTACCTTTATTTTGTTGTTTAGTGCACCATTATAAACAAAATACCCTATATTAGCTGGAGTAGTCCTCACTTCATAATACGGCAAGAGCGAGGAAATCATTAACGAGGCGTTTAAATTGGGTCCTTTTCACACATTAGGTACCAAGTGTCTTAAGACTAAATCTGTACTTATTTTTAGAAATGTTGATGTGTTACTTGACGAAATAAACATTTTGATTTTTTACCTAACTGTTTTTTATACTACAGAATTTGAATTGTAGTACTACTGATAATGTACTGATTTCAATGAAACTGTGTACACTTTCGTAAATCTTTTTAATAAAGTACGTCTTCCGTAAATCTTAACCTGCATTATAGGCCTTAGTTTCAAATTTAAACTGTCGTGATAATATGATATATTAAAATATATGAGATAAATATGTTTTAGCAGATATTGCACACAACGCGAGCTCCCAGATAAGCAGTCTGTAGTATCTTAATAATACTTGAACTTCCTTTATATACAATATCATAAATGTAATAATATATCTATTAACAACCCGTGACTTCGCGTGACCGCATGAATGGGGCTCAAATCTGCGCGTCCCTAAGCTCACCCTTATCCGCACTCAACTAACGACCAACTGATGATCACGTGTGTATAGACCCTTAATATTTCAAAGATACAGGCACAGAAGGCCTAATAGTATTATGTACAGAAGTTTCACTGGAATAGTAACGTTAAGTCTGGTAGTAAATAAACAAATGTCTATGTCTAAATGTCCAAGTGCCATCAAAGATATGTTATTTTTTTTTGCTACTGTGTTAGTTAGCTAATGCCAGGTTAATATCCTACGAGCGTTCGTTAGTAGCACTACGAGTCGTTGCTTGTCAGATGAACTTTTTTTACATTGACTTGTTATTCTGTAGCTAGACAATATTTACTATGTTCCTAATCCTATCCTAAGGCATTTATTTACATTTTAATCATGATACAAATACAAATCAAACTAGAAGAAAACGTCATTTACGTCGTAAAAATATGCAAAATGCAATTAATTTGCTTTTCATTTTAGGTAGGTAAGTTAGGAACCAAAAAACAAGGAACCTAGGTAAATATAATTTCATTTAAATAATACCTACCATATTCATGATATGCTTATATTACTAATACTGTTGTTATTACGTTAGTATGGGCACTCATTTTCCTCTCGTCTCTGAAAACTTTCCTAGGTATAATAGAATCGTAAACCCAGCGTGTAGTAGAAACTCATTTCCAAAGAACTTAAAAGTCACTACAGCATCTTGTTCGAAATTCGAAAATTACGCATTCAACAGTATTCAGCCTAAAATGCATTCTTATGCCTGCGATAAAGAGCTCATTTTTACTTTGTAAGCTGATTTGAAGTAACTGTGGTGAAGGATCCAGAAAGGGTGTAAATAGATGATGATGTTACGGTTTGTTTAGGCGATGATTGATAGGAAATGGATTTTCAATCTGGTATTTTATATTAAGGTGTAGTTTGAATTTATCGAAGGACACATTAGGTGCTGTATTATATGTTTCCTAGTTGAGTATTTGTAGATAGATTTACTTCAAAAATATATCTAAAATATGACAGTTAAAATTTTGGATAAACAAAAATACTATACCGTGCCAGGAATATTTATGCGATTTATCGCGCGATAAACTTTAATCATGCAGAAAAGTGTTCTGCAAGGTTTTAGTTTCATGCGTGTAATAAAGACGCGGAAGTGGAAAAGAAAAACACGTATCGGTCAAACAACACCTGTGAGGGTAACCAATGCTCGTTCGCGTTCGCCTATAAGCGAACTTCGTTATGCCTATAACGTATATTATGCCTATATATAACGCCTATTAGTATACGTACTATTTTACATTCTATTTTGTATATTACAATGGTAGGTATACATAGTAATTTAGAAAAATAACGAATGTAGAAAACGAATCATTTCGAAACAAATGACAAAGGCTAGAGGCGTTGTTTTTTCCTGAGCGCAATCTTGTAGAAAAGCGCGTACAAAATCATTTTCAATGGACCAACTGGAGATTTGATCTTGACTGTACAACCGGGACGTTGCGTTATAATAATTAATCAATTAGACGTGTGATAGATCTGTCTGTGATTGTCCAATTAGTTAACATAATTCCATGACACCGACAGTATAATCCCACCTGAGATCACGTCCAGATTGTCACCTATAGCATGAATGTTTTATGAATATACAGCGGTGAAGTCAAACGTTTTTTTTTGGTTATAGATTTTGTTCACGACTGTGGCTGCGTTTTACGACGCATGTTTTACTAAAAAGTAGGTATGCCATTTATCCGTCAAATTAAAAAATTGTGCCAAAAATCAAGATTGGTTTAACGGACTTTGTGCAAATCGCAAACGTAGAAGACATAGGTACTTCAATTAGTACAATACTTTAATTAAACTAAAATTGTATTAGTTAAGTAGTTAGCTGAGCTCTTTGTGAAGGACTCGTCTGGGAAAGTAATTACTGTCATGCCTATTTCTGCCGCCAAACAGCGTTGATGTGTTTTGGTTTAAATAATGTGGAGCTGGAGAACAGGCACATGAAACTTAACTTAGTTAGACGCAGGGTGCACCATACTGCACGTGTCTGATGTGCGTGACCTGCAAAGCAATGCCATACTTTGATAGCTACTCTTAGCATCCGATGGTCCATCTTCATGTACTATCAGCAAGTTGTATAAACTCAATCTAATTGTTAAAAAAAATAACACCAGTTTGATGATACTTTGAAGTAAACGTTTTGGACTTACCTACGTAGGTACTACAACTCTAGTAAATATGTAAATATCTAGCTGGCGTAAACTAATACTCAAACTGACAAGCCATAGCGCCCCAAAATAATAAAACAAACTCATTAAACCGGTCTCAAACACTTAAACCATATCGAAGAAAAAAACAGTAAAATCACCTACCGCTGCTCCCTTATCTTGCTTCTAAATCGACCTCGTACAACTCCATTTGACACCTAAATACTATAAGGCGAGATCCTTGGCCGTTCAGGGGTCTGTACATGGTATAAGACTCAGCTTTTTTTGAATTTTAAAAGCTTGAGACTATTATTTATTATTTAGTAGTACTAGAGCGCTTAGTGAAGGGCTCGTCCCGGAAAGTACTACTACCATGCCTATTTCTAAGCAGCGTGCTGTGTTCCAGTTTGAAGGGTGTGGTAGCCATTGAAATTACAGGCAAATGAAACTTAATGCCTGTATGCCTCAGGTTGATGGACACTGAGCAGTGCATCGTAGGGCACGTTCAATTTAGATAGTCTAAGTATGGAACAGTAATTACAATACTGCAGTACCCGCTATTCCTATAACAACAATAGCACCCTAATATTACAAACTTAGAATAAATCGTACCGTTACACTGCGTAATGGTTCTAAGGGGTACCGGCGAAAACTTCCCGGCAGCTATTAACTTTATTTAAGGGTGTTATAAACCGTTTTCATCGTTATCATCATCCCCTGGGCCTAGTTCGATGTCCTTCAGTTATTGGCACCTTGGGATGGCTATCTGATACTTTGAGCACCTGAATTAGTTCTGTGATTTCTTTTTGAATCATGAGCAGAATTAGATTCCTTTTTATTCTGCACGTTCGTGTAGGGTGGGGCTTTACTTGAAAATAAGTTTATACCTAGCCCGTAAGGTAGGCATAGTGATATAGTATAGGTATAGTGAAGTAAGAGTGTTTACTAAGAGTGGCTCCACCGCCACCATGAAAAACTGTTAAAAAAAAGCAACTGACAGTGAAACTGAAATTAAATGGTGTGAGTTCTTTGTTGTTCAACCGAATAGAAATAAAAATTTGGTGGCTTGGTACTATGGGCTGACACACTAGCATTTTTTTGCATACTTTGTTTTCAGCCAATCAGTCAGTTAAGACAGACATATTATGGGTATAGATAGGTAAACGTTTGATCTCAATATCTCGGCCGGTGTGGCACGAATACCTTCTCTTCTCTTAAAATCTAAATGGATAATTCTATGTCCAGCAGTGGATTTTTTCAGGCTTGTGATGGTAATATAAGGTAAAAATATGGCATAAAGTAACTTTTATGTATAGGATATTTGCTCTTAAACATCTGTTAAAAATGTTTTTACCTCATTACATTTCATAAAACTTAATTTGTCGCCACAAAAAATAGTTACAAAGACCTGTATAAAAAAATACTAAACTAAGGAAAATAGTATTAAACGTGATTGTAGCGAATCTTTTCGTGCGCGGCCGTTCAATTGCCAGTAACTAGTTGTATCGATTTTCTATAACGAGGCTGTAAAGGTCAATGGGAAGGGTAAAACTTAATTCACTTTTGTGAACCGGGTCGAACCGGACACCATACCAGGAAACGGGAATACGATGGGACGCTGAAGAAAATTTAATGCCTACAGCCAGGGAGACAACAAATGCACGGAAATGAGGGACTTCCGACTATCGGCACCTAGATTCAATTTACTTTGAACACACGCTGTCCTTGGCTACAGTCTAAAATCGGTCTGGTTGGTTTAAACTGTCCGATTTTACGAGATGTATGGTCATGACGGAGTCTATGAAATTATTCTCAATAATCATATAAAAAATATACCAATTCTCAAATCTTGTAAAAGATAAGTCGAAATAATGACTAAACCCAAATGTTTATACTTACTCAATATTCTTGTGATTGTCTGAAAAAGCTAGTCACAGATATGTCGAAAATTAAAAAGAAATAGCATAACAACTTAATTCCCAAGCACAATAGGTATTCCTTTCCGATCTCTTAGTACCAAGTAGGTATCGATTTTTCGAGGATATCCAAGGGGGGTAATCAGAGGTGCGTCCAGATAGTAAGTATTCCATACGTGACAGGATGTTATTGTTAAAACATTAAATCTAAAAAAAAGCTTTTACTGTTGACCTTGTCAGCCAATGAATAAGCCAGTGGTTTTAAGTTCCCTGTACTCTCATTATAGTTGTTTATATTTAAGCTGGGAACGCTCGGGTTGGATTTAAAGTTGAAAATATGGGGTTTTGGAGGACAGTTGTAGCTTAATGGTTATTGTTATGTATACGAGCTCTTATCTCTCAAACGCTGTCTTCTCATCATCATCATTATCTGCCTGGAGAAGTCCACTGCTGGTCGTAGGTCTTCCAGGAATAAGGACTTTCAGATTTCTCCATCCACCAACTTCAAATCGAAACCGAAGATTCTCATCAGATCTTCATCAAATTTTCACGGTCTGAGGCCAATTGGTTAATTTAAATTGGCTAACTCTCAAATAAACAATAAGTAACCTGTTTAGTAGAAACCTTTGTCCCCTTTAATCTAAAATCCAAAAACCTATATAACGTAACACCTGTATACCAAGTTTTGTTTAGATCGGACGTAAAATTTAGTTCGTGATCTGAAATAGCATTGCGGTGCTTTTTATATGGATACAATACGAACACCGTGAGTCGAATAAAAGAGATGGAGAGAACCTTTTATGAAATAATAAAGACCGTATAAAGTATATTATTAATTTCGATAGAGCCTGCAGACCGAAAATTTATACAATTTACGTCTTAAGTAAGTTGTAGGTACTTTAACAAATAAGTCGAGATTTCCGTGAATCATAATTAAATCAAAATAAGGAAAAAGGAAATGAAAACATTTTTTTACTGCGTAATTTTAATAAGTATTATAAGGAAAATAGGTAATTTAATTTTAACGAATTGAAATAGTAAATAGTCCGCAGATAGTTCAAATACCTTATATAAATACTTATACACGTATAAATTCTATTTTCTTGTAAATACATTTTTATAAAGAACAGAAACTAGCAGAGCTTTTAGTTAAGGGCTCGTTTGGGGCAGTGCCTTTTTCTGCCGTCAAGCAGCTTGCTGTGTTCCGGTACGTGAGGTTTCACCTGTATGCCTCAGGATGCAGAGTAGTGCATCGCAAGGTACGTTGCTATCGTCTGTGTCCTGCGAGGTAATGCTTTGTTATAGGTGATGGTAACTGTACAGGTTGCTTGGGTACCAAATAAAACACTTTGTTTACAGTAGCAAATTCCACACGTCCGCCTGGCGAGGCAGCCTGGCATTCACTGCCTAACCAATGCGTGTTTTCTACCACCGCCCCCAGTATGCCTCTCCAGTCGGCGCGTATTGTTTAATCTGTACATTACATCTACCTTTCACAAAAAAGAAAATAAATGTTTAAATGTTACTTCTACACAATTGATCCAAGCTAAATTAATCATACTTAAACAAATCATAATAAAACTAAAATTGACAATTATATTCGCTTACACACATCTTAATACAATCCACTTCGTTGTCATTGTTATCATTGTTATTGCTTGAATCATTTTCATCCGAACAGACCTTCCACTTTCCTTCCACCTTTTTTTAAATGAACTACATTTCTTCGTAGTTTCTGTCCGTTTTCTTCATTTTCTACTATTATATCATTTCCTTTCTTATTTACAACTGTGTGTGGTGCATCATTAAATGTGTTTGATAACTTATTTTCTTTTATCATATTTTTTATATATACTTTCTCACCAATTTCAATTGTATCTTCTGTAGCTCGCCTTTTTTTTATCTGCATAATCCTTTCCTTTCGCTTTCATTTCTGCATCCTTATCCTTAGTCTCAAGATCTACATGTGCATACTCAATGTCTATTGTGGAGGGTAGTTTGTCCCTAAATTGAAGTCTGTAAAAGAGCTCTGCTGGAGTTTTACCTGTGACAGAATGAGGTGTACATTATACATATTTATTATACATGGTCAAATATTTAAGCAAATCTTCTTGCCAATTAGATTTTTGGCTTTGGCTTATTCGAAATCTTTTTAGTATATCGCGATTTTGTCTTTCAACCTCGCCATTTTGCTGAGGCCAGTAACGGATACTATGAAATAATCAAACACCACATTCTTTACAAAAAAAATTCAAATTCCATGCTCGTAAACTGTTGGCCATTGTCACAAGTTATACTTACCGGTATACCTAGCCTAGAAAAGATTTCTTTTAGCATGTTGACCGTGTGCGTGGTATCGATGACCTTAGTTATTTTTTTTTTTATAGCGACTAAAATAATCGACAATAACAAAGATGTAATGCCCACTGGGTAGTGGACTAAGAAAATCTATAGCTACATCTATCCAGGGTTGTACAGGTAGATAACGTCTACACATAGGGTTAGGAGCGTTTGGGGTAGAGACAAGAGTACAACCTTTACATGACCTCACGTAATGTTCAGCATCTTTGTCAATCTTGGGCCACCAGACTTTAGTTCGCAATCGAGTTTTCATAGCGACTATTCCAGGGTGGCCCTCATGAGCAGCTTCCAAGACCCTAGAGCATAGACTTCATGGAATCACTAGCTTATTGACATGTAAAAGTAAATTGTCTTGGAAACAAAGTTCTGAGGCAAAAACTTGTAATTATTTACGCTTGGTTCCCAAACTTCATTATAGATACCGTTCCTTATAAGTTTTAGTGACGCATCTATTTCACAAGCATGCTTTAGTTCATCTAGTGAGACGGCAATTGGACGAGACTGATCAACAACCAAATTCACGTAGTTGTCATCATCAAACGGCTTGGGTGCTGTGATATTACGACACAAACGCGACAGTGAATCTGCAATATTATATTTCCCATGGCTATATACTATTTTAAATGTATATGACTGTAAACGTAATACCCAACGTTCGATTCTTGCACACGGTTTAGAATTCGGGCCAAATATTACTTCTAGCGGTTTATGATCGCTTACCAACTCAAAGTTATTTTTCCCAAATAGATACATAGGTATTAAAATGTTCTACCGCCCAAACTAACGCAAGAGCCTCTTTCTCGGTTTGGCAATAACGTTTTTCACGATCAGTTAAGCTTATGTTACCATATGCAATAATTCTAGGCCCACTAGCTCCATGCTGAACAAGAACAGCCCCTAGCCCAACGGGACTAGCATCGGCAAAAACTTGCGTCCTATCATTCGGATCATAGTAACCTAAAGTTTCAATTTTAGTCATAGTTTTTAGTTTAATAATGTGTTGATATATGTGATAATAATAATAATGTAGAAATGTAGGCATATGAGCAATTGCTAGAAATAAACTATTTTTATTTTTATTTATTTATAGCGCGTTTCAAAGTAACAAAAGCGTCTGATTGTTTATCCTTCCAATATGGAGTGATATCAATACCTTTACTAAGTTTTAGTTTAAGCAATTCGCGCAATGAATCAGTGAGCGTGGCTAAATTAGGGATCCACTTATCCACATAATTCACAAGCCCTAAAAAGCTCAGCACCTCCTCAATGGTAGTAGGCTCCCTAAAACACTCAATTGTTTTAGTGTATTTGTCTAGAGGCTGGATCCCTTTGCATGAAAGTTGATGACCAAAGAAATTTATTTATTTGACATTATACGTGCATTTACCCTCATTAAGAAGAACGTAAACAACAACAAACGTTGTAGTAAACAACTCTTTACTACATATGAATGTGGTAATATGTCTGCTACTCTTACCTAGCTCTAACTGATAGAATGCGTTTTTTTATATCTAACTAGCTGACCCGTGCCCACTTTGTTGGACGGTAAACATTTTACTTACAAATCTTAACTGAAGTAGTACTCGATGTCGCCAACAGATGGCGTTAATACGGCATAAAATAGCGGTCGTTCGCAGTTTCGCCCGCGTGGCAGTTTTTTCCCGTTCCAGTTATTTTTTTTGGGATAAAAAAGTAGCCTAAGTTAGTCCTTGTTACATCAGCTATCTGCCAGTGAAAGTCCCGTCGAAATCGGTCCAGCCGTTCCAGAGATTACCCGGAACAAACAGACAGACAGACAGACAGACAGAAATTTTAAAAAATACTATTTTGGTATATGTATCGTATATACATTCCTATGCATGTAGTAAAAAGCAGTTATTTTAATATTACAAACAGACACTTCAATTTTATTTATTTGTATAGATTTAGAGAAAACCTGAGCATCCCTAAACTTCGGAAGTAACTGTTCCATAGTAGGTAACGGATGTTTTTCCCTAACTATAGCTTTGTTGGCTTGTCTCATATCCACGCACACGCGGATGTCCCCATCCCCCTTGAGAACAGGTACTAAAGGAGAAATCTAATCAGATGGGCCGTTTACTGGTTCGATGATGTCGGCTTCCAATAACTCTTCTATTTTTAGATTTATTTTATGTTCTAAACGGATTGGAACCCTACGGTATGGTTGAGAAACTGGCTTGACAGGTTCATCGATTGGGATATGAATTTGAATATTTTTTTGCATTTAGGAAATTTGCCTTCTCTAACTGTATTTATGTCTAATCCTACCTTAAGAACTCAATCCAAGCTCAATCGCGGTGTTTTTCCCCAGAAGATTTTTTTTACCATCTTCAACCACATGGAATGTTGCCATTTCTTCTTGATTGTTCACCTTAATCGAAGAATCAAACGACCCTAAAACTTTTAGGTTATGTTTGCTTCCGTAAGCCTTAAACTCTTTGTTAGGATTGTTTGTCTGATTAGTAACCTGAATACCACAGCTTTTGAGTTTTTTTCCATGCATCATCATTTTTTTTTTTATAGGGCTACCTGTAAATAAAGATAGTAATTCCCTTTTTAGGTACCGTTCAGATTTCTCTAAACTACCTCTTGAAACCATAATTCAGATACCGTTCAACATTTTGTCGAACTATCCTTTATTGTTACAGCCGGTTTACAGGTACTGTTTGACAAACCAAACTACCTCTCCAGTGAAACCTCAATAGTTGTTAGGAATCGACATCAAAAATAGGCAACAGTAATTTGTTGAATAGAATAAAATATACTAGAACTATGCACTCAACAAACTCAGCTTCGCTATTCAATAGAATAGGTACATATGTAGGTATGTGGGAATGTTGATCAAAACAAAATTTACTTCCATCTAGGTAGGTAGGCAGTTATTTATTATTTTCAATAAGCAGACAGTATTTGAGTCTTCCTATCCTATTTGTCGATTGCTAACTTGATGTAGGTAACACTGTTTCTTGTACATAAGTACTAAAATTTATTTTATGCAGACGCACCGACATGCCTGCTTGTAGGTACCAATCAGTGAGAAAACCAGCATTGTCCCACAACGCACGACATAAAACATTTAAGTTGGTAGATTTAACAAAAGATAACAGCAAAAAGTTGCTAGCCGATAACCAGCACTAATAATAAAAGAATTTACGGCTACCATCGTACGTTTAGTAGCCGAACAAAACCGATTCATTTACTCATTGATTTACCTCTTCTTTTTTTTTGTAATTTGGTACTTACTTTAATGTTTGTAACCACAGGCAGGGTCGCCACTTGTACAGGTTGCTTGGGTACCAAATAAAACACTTTGTTTACAGTAGCAAATTCCACACGTCCGCCTGGCGAGGCAGCCTGGCATTCACTGCCTAACCAATGCGTGTTTTCTACCACCGCCCCCAGTATGCCTCTCCAGTCGGCGCGTATTGTTTAATCTGTACATTACAGTAACAACTTAACATCAGGTGGGCCATTTGCTTATTCCATTCAAACATCATGAGGGCCAGTTAGTATTCTACAGTTAGCAACGCCAATGGGCTTGCAACCTGTATTTTGGACGTACCTTTGACTAGTCCCATAAGATAACCTAAAAAAATATTGTCTACCGTGCCTTGAGATTAAAAGTCGTTACGAGTCTAATAATAATCCTTAATTTAATTAAACTCAAATAAACAAAACCAAACCTACCAAGTGCCGCCATAACCTACTTCAAATTAGGAGTTTTAGCGTACACTGGATCTTATAATAATCACAATTAATTTCATTAAACTTCCGTCATAACAACGCTAAGAAGGGTTGGGTCTCTGAAATGATAGGAAATGTTTCGGAATATTAAGCTTGCTAGTCTATTTGGGTTCACACAGTGAGGTTGCGTAGTGACTACTGTTTAATCAGTGCCGTAGGGGCGTGTGTACATCGTCAGTAAGGTGCAGAGCCTAAACGATTTCCCGTAGGTACACCTGATACATGCTACTTGATCGCCTTGAAACCTGACTCATTTTATGTTCACGGACTGCCAACTTGATCCTTTGTAATTTTTCACGGGCAATTGAGTATGTGAACGCTGCTTTATAAGAAAACACCCTAAGAGTTAGGTGTTGATCTTTCGCGCCGTTTCGCACCCAATCTTCAGAGACGGGTATTTTGTCATACGACAGTTCATTGTTTGTTTGCAAAAGAAAAAACGTGCAACTCATGCAGCATTTTGTGGTTCTGTGCTTATTATTTTGCTGGGGTAAGTAAAGAAATAATAAGATACTTTGTATATAGATACACTTATGTATATAATATTCACCAGTTTATCCAACTTTCCAATATAAGCACAATGCTTGACACTTCTCTTCCTAAGGCATCTTATCATCTAAGGCATCAAAATTGTCCGTCATTTGACAGACAATTTTGACAATGTCAAATAGTTTTATTCAAGTCATTAAAATAAAAAATTGACGACCGATGTGGCGCGGGCGAACGTGCGCCTGCGACGCAGGAGGTTGCGCGTTCAATTCCCGCCTTGGTATAAATGTTTGTACGATCTGCAAATATTTATTCCGGGTGTTCTGGGTGTTTTCTATGCATAATAAAAAATAGCTGTACTTATATGTATTAAGTTATATTAGTATTGTATTAAGTATATCTGTCATCTAGTATCCATAAAACAAGCTCTGCTTAGCTTAGGGCTACATGATGCTGTGTGGATTGTCCAGCATTATTATTAATATTCTGTCAAGTCGGTCTTCTGTCATTGGTATTGAATATAATGATTATTTTAATTGTTATAGATTGATATAGCTAACTGTTCAACTAAGTAGTGCCAAGGCGGTTCGTGTTGGTACTTCAATTTAATTACTACACAATCTGAAATCCCAATCAAAACAATTTATTAGCCTCTCAAAATCAATGTATCCATAATTAATAACTGTAATTAAACTGTAGTCTTAATTGGTAGGGCAGAAACTAAATAACGCTTGAAATTTGTAATGTCGCGTCGGTTGGTAGATGAACACTAAAATTATGCGCAGTAAACAAGAAGCAGGTATAGGATTAAAACATATTTCGAGTAAACATATTCTGTGAAAAGCACACACGTAGGCACAGGGCTGAGAGAACAGTTGGCTCAAAACTGCGCCGCAAGAAAAAGTATTTTTAATTATAAGTAAATACGATACAAAAAAAACAATGTACAAAATATATAATGAAATAGTTGAGCTATCTGTAGGCCGTTACAAATAATCTTGTGATTTTGTCAACTGGTCCGTACCAATCTTGAAAGCGTCCATAAGATGCTAGCTGCATTACTACACTGAATGGCAAAGCTGATGCGCTGAGATAGCCCTCTAGCCACACGTCACTTCAACTTATGATTTTTGTTATGAAAGCAGAGGTACAATTCTAGTAACAAATTATTTCGATCGTGACAATCTTGAAATGGTAGTCTTTGAAACTGTCAATTCAGACAGGCCAAATTTTGACAGTCAAATTCTAGTTGTAATCTTGTCTCAGCTCCAAAAAATACTAGGGTTGGGCCTCAGATAATCTTCTAGGCTTGGTCGCGAGGAACTGGCGCTTAGATTTACCTAGATTTAAGACGTTTCAAGATGATCCCTGCGGATATAACTGAATAAATGCTTTTTGACTTTGACTTTGATAAATGCTCACTACTTTGTTAACAACTGATTTTAATAATATGCTGATAAAAAAGTTTAAATTAGAAATACGATCTTTTAGTCCTACTACTAAATATCGCAATCTAAGAAGTCTAATATAGTCGGAGATTCATTAAAAAAATCGGCATTTAGTACTTCTACTTATCACAAAAGAAACATATCTTCAAACTTGTTATATAATTAAAGCCATTTTAAAAAAGAGGCTTACATCTAATACAGATATATTATGAGCTGTGGATTGTACCAACCCAATAAACACCCGTGCTAAATTAATGAAATGAACGAGTGATCTTCTCGTACGTGAGCTGTGAATTAAAGTTTACCTCGTACACGCGACAAAATGCGAAATTAACCTGTGCTTTGTAACCGCGTTTAATGAAACTTCTCCGGCGATGAAATATGAGTGTTTTTAGTGAGTTATGGCGCTCGTCGCGAACCAACGCTATCAATTAATGTATTCCGAGTAAAGCGCGGGTGATTATGCCGCGTGCCGCGCTAATGGCAGAGGATAACAGTAAATAGTACAGCAACTTGTGCATTTTGCGAGGTATTCAGTTGAAAACGAAGTTTCGTAATGTCCTTTGAGTTACACTGCGCAGTATGCCAGGCAACGACAAATTGACTAAATGGAGTTCCGAGGTCCCGCAGTGTAACCCAAAACGATTTCATGAAACTTCGTTCTCCATTTTTGAGAATAGACCTGGGTCAAACGTTTAGTTACTAAAAATTATCTACGAAAATTTTAAGTCGAAAAAATTTTAACTTACATAAGTTACGAGAAAATCTAGCATAAAATATACAAATAAATAAATCAAGCTCTAAAATGTTTAAGCGCGCAAATGACCGCACTAAGGTCAATGACATCTACAGTTGGTCACTGTGGGTGACCTTTTAGATCCCTCTTGGCTGGTTAGGGAGTAATTTTGAAATAAGATACATAACATTACTTAATCCCCAAGCACGGTAGATATCCTCTCCGATCTCTTAGTACCAAATGCTTACTCGAGATTCTTTGAGTAGTCAGAGATACGTCCAGATAATACATTTAGTACGAACCCACATTTTGCAGTAGTTAGTATTTCATACAAACGCACCCCTATCGCTGCTGTGTTAAAAAAATGTGTTTATGGAAATAAAATAAAAACAAACAAAATTAATCATGCTTTATAATTGATGCCCTATCATTTTGTTTAATCTATACAAATAAATAAAATTGAAGTGTCTGTTTGTAATATGAATGTATATGCGATACATATACCAAAATAACATTTTTTGAATTTTTTGTCTGTCTGTCTGTTTGTTCCGGGTAATCTCTGGAACGGCTGGACCGATTTCGACGGGACTTTCACTGGCAGATAGCTGATGTAACAAGGAGTAACTTAGGCTACTTTTTATCCCAAAAAAATAACGGGAACGGGAAAAAACTGCCACGCGGGCGAAACTGCGAACGGCCGCTATTTTATGCCGTATTAACGCCATCTGTTGGCGACATCGAGTACTACTTCAGTTAACATTTGTAAGTAAAAATATTAACCGCCCAACGAAGTGGGCACGGGTCAGCTAGTTGTGAATGAATATACTTCTGTTCATATACTTACGTCAACCCGCAGAAGATATCAGCAGGGGTTTAAGATGTTATGAAAATAACTTGCAGCGAAAGAAGTAGCCGATACCTCTAGTCAGACTAAAAATGTCCAGAAGGATAATCACCACCACTCGCCGGAAGCTCCTTTATTCCGTAAGCTCTACGACAACCATAAATGGGTCAAGAGTCACTTTTTGTATAAAAAAATGGCGTATAGCAGCCGTGATGGCTTGTTCGCGCACCTGTCACGATTAGTAAAAGAGGCGGGTCGGTCGATGACTTCTATGTGTGGACGTGTGGTGATAGACCAGGATAGGTGGAATAATCTGGAACCAAGAACCTATTAGGCAAAAAAAAACCCAAACCACATTGCAGAGTGACCTGATCTTGAAGCTGGTTCTTTGAAACCAGTAGTACCACCAGAAAAAAATTATACCATGGCATACAACAACTACACAATATCTAGGAAAAAAACTCTTGCATTTGCATGCAGCATTGTAGAGTGCTGACCCTGAAAAATATTGAAAACCATGGTATACCACCACTATAAAACAAACTTATACTTCTTGACTAATATTTATTTTTTAATAAACCGACCGACCGAGGATCAAACCCGTACCTCTTGCATTTCAACTTGTAACATTCGTTTGTTTGGAAACCGGCATAATACTAGGCAGCACATGGTAAAAATTAAACCATCCAGTTTATTTATTTGTGTGGGTCAGCTGAATGGTGTTGGTATGGAGATACCCTACTGAATTGATAGCTACTATTTGCTAGATTTTGACGCTTTGTTGTGTGAATGAGGATTAGCGGGTAAACAACCATTTATACAACGGACATTGTTGAAGAATATTTCAGTTTAACATATTTTAAAAGTCATTGACTACACGAGGATGAAACGATCCTGCGAAAACGCTATTTCACTCGTGCAGCTATTTTCATACCAACCCTTGCTGCATCCCTTTTTATTTTTTCGTGGTTGAGGGTTGTGAACCCTTGCTGCACCTTTTTAGAGGTTGAATTTTAGGAATCAAAAGTCAAAAAGTAAAGTGTTTTTTTTTCTGGGGGTACTGAAAAGTCAAAGTTGACTTTGAATTACAATATTAACGGCTTAGTTACTTGGTGCCCATCAAACTTAGTGAGGTGAAAACAATACCGAAAGCATTCCTTTCTTACATAGCCTTAAACGCACTAAGACAAATATACTCTGAAAATTTGACCCTAAAAACACTTTTCTAATTGCTTTAGATTTTTATAGAAAAAGTAGGTGTTTCTTTTTATACTAATACTAGCAAAACGGGCGCGACTTCGCCTGCGTGAAGCTATTTTCATACAAACTTCAACCTCCGCTGTACACGTTTAGGGGTTGAATTTTGGAATTCCTTTCTTAGTACACCTCTACGCATCAAGTCGAATATACCCTGAAAATTTCAAGTCTCTACGGCAAGTGGTTTAGGCTGTGCGTTGTCTATATCTCAATCCGTCAGTCAGGATAAAGATTCTTAAAATTGATATAGATTCTTTTTCATTAATTTAGGGCTATTGTTATTTGCATTTGTTTATTATTCCACAAGATCATAATGTACGCCCAGTTTATCTAACAATTGTATGGTTCTAAATTAAGTTACAAACGTTACGTTAAGCCCTTTACGTTAAACTTCAATGAACCCTCTATTAAATGCTGCTCTGCAAAATCTAACAAAGACTCATAGCTTAGTTCAAAAGACGATGAAGTGAGTGTTCCCTTGCGCTTAGCCCTTCAGGGACCGCTGACCCATCTCAACGACACGCGCCTAATGGCAAGGCGTTATCCGATGAAACTACGTTACATCGGCCCCTCATAAATGACATTTTCACAATTTTGTAAAGTGAGTCAATAAAAGTTGCAGAATAATCCAACCGGGTAATGGATTGCTATGTCATAAAATTTTAAGTCAAACGCATCAATGGATTAGAGCTTAATAGAGTTGTGTGAAACACATTGAAATTTTACTCAATTTTTTTTAAGTTTATGCACCATGTTTTTAGAACAAACGTTAACTCAAAAGATAGGTATTTAATCAACCACAAAAAAGAGAAGAGGCAATGTTAACTTAACATCAGGTGGGCCGTCTGCTTGTTACATCAGCAAGTTGCATAAAAATGAATCCAATGGTACTCCAATGATGAAATTTGTTCTCACTACACTATTGAAATTACAGGAACATGAGGCTTAACACTTGTATGCCTTAGGTTGATGGACGCAGAGCAGTGTATTGTAGGTGACGATTCTAACGAATGTAACCTATAAGGCAATGCTTTGTTATAGGTAATGGTAACCACTTAACATCAGGTGGGCCATATGCTCGTTCCTTCAGCAAATTGTATAAAAAAACTACTGTAATACTCAAACCATGGTGGTCTCGGCTATAATCCTTTATTTTCCTGCCTACCTTTATTTACGATATTCAGTCGTAATTTTCTCTCCTTCTCTCCCCGTTTTGTATTTTTTTTGCGACAGCTTGTGTAAAATGAAGTCTTTAGTGTTACTCTCAAATTTGATTGTTAGCCGTCGATAAATAACGCTACAACAAATTTTCCCCTTTTCCATCCTATTTCTTCCAAATCAAGGAACTTGTGTGTAAATTTTCGTCAAAATCGGTTGAAAAATGCGACCTGTTAAACAGATAGACAGACGAACAAAATATTTTTTTGGCCAATATCGAAACTGCGAGACGCTTTGCTCGCTCGGTCAATTAAGATTTTGAACCTACAATCTACAAGTCACAACCAAGTGAGTTGTGCTTTCTTAATTTAAATAGTTTCTTTCTTGACAGATGCTTGAAGAAAATCAAGCCTCTGCCTTTTACATGTGTTGCATGTAATAGGAGTCGGTATTATGACCTCGTAAGTCATGTCACGTACTCAGCGCAGAGCCTGTCACTGAAACATCCCTTAAGTTGACCCCACCCTAAGACAGAAATTGTGTCTGTTTTTACTAGCTGGAAGTATTTGAGTTTTTATCTTGCATCAAAATTAGATTTTGCTATTAGATAAAGTTGGCATCTGCTAAGTAATATGTGTGCACGTGACCTTCACTACTACTCCCAGATATCCTTAAATCCTGTTAATTCCTGAATTTAAATCCTTATATCCTGTTAATCGCTAAGCCTAAAGATCTTAGACAATATCAAGTCAGGACTTGATATTGCCTAAGAAGCTTATTCAGAGACATGTTATATTTGGCCCTACAAGCTATTTAACTGTGTGAGAAAAAACTTATATTTTCATTAGAAGTTTTTGCTCACACACATAAATAGCAAAGAAATTTTGCATTAGTTAGTATTCCATACGTGATAGAAAACTAACTGGTTTCCTCATGATGTTTTCCTTCACCTAAAATGCACTACCAGATTTAAGCCCACGACATAAGGATCAGAAGGCAAGGTCACTACCACTAAACCACCAGTGCTCTGAAGAAAGAATAAAAAAATAGAAAAAAGAAATAGCGTCACGACTTTTATCCTCTTGGGATCTACTCTGGTCTCTCAGTACCAAGTACCTTTGAAATTCCTTAAGAATGACTAATGGGTATTGTTATTCGAAATTAGAAAGAAAAAGGTAGCGATAAATGAAACCGCACTCCTCGCACTAGTTGTATGACTCGCTGTACTGCAGAAAGAGGTTGACAATGCTTCTGGTTATACTTACAAAATTATCACCATCCTTGTTGTTTCAGTTTATAAGAAAGAGAGAGCAACAGTGCAAGTTAGTTTACGATAGTGCAACTACAAAATCGAAACTTTTGTGTCTATACGGCACCACAAATATGTAATGATCTAAAGTGGATCATGACGCAACACTGCCAAGAACTTTCCAGATAAGTACATACGACAAAGTTGCCGGGTGCCAGCAGTTTATATTAGATTTAACCGTTCTAAAAACTTTTCGTTATTATAAGCCGATACGGACCGGGCTTTTTCAAACAATATTATGGAGAGTTAGGATCGTACAACAAAGGTCACCGATATCGCTATCAGAATTAGCAAGTTGAATTGAGAGTACAGCCGTGATGTTCCCAGCGGCTGTGTAGGCTAGGACTCCTACTTTACCTTCTATGGATGTCGTAAAAGCAACACCGATACTGCAGTCGCTAATCCACTCACCAAGCGTGATGACTATGGTCAACTCCTCAAATATGGGGGAGGCTTGAGTCCAGCAGAGCATTCTTAAAAAATATATTTTTGTACATTTTTACTCTAGTTTCAAACTAATTTAAGCTGATGGGGAATGAGCAGGAACTGGAAGCCGAACAGCCCATTCGATGGGCCGATGATGTCATCAGAAATGATGAAGATTGCAAGACCAATAGTGAAGGTTCAAAATTGTCTTTCCTGATATCATTATGTCCAACAGTGAACTTCTTCAGGCTGATAATGATAATGAATGGAGAGATTATCCAGTTTGCGAATCCTGTAAAGTGATTTAAACTCTTGCTTACTCCTACCGAAATTAATCCATTGAAAAAAGGCTAACGAAGGATTTTCGCTGATACAACGTTCCTTTTCAAGAGTCAAATAAAAATAACCGTTACGTAAAATGTTCGGACAAATTCAAATTAATTCTACTCTCATTGAGAATTGAGAAGAACTTTCTACAGAAAGGATCGATACATTTCTTGGGTTTATTCATACTATGACTTTATCTGTGGTTTAGTACCGAAATTAGCAATTTAATTTCGATTCTGGGAAGTTTCTTCATCGTTTGGAAGCGGATAAGTAATTTGTAACAAAGAATGTACCTCAGAGCTATGGTGGTAACTAAAGGAAGACTTATCTCAGTATAAAACTGATTCAATTCATCTAATAGGGCTTAATTTCCTCTGAAAGTAGATTTTTTTAATTGCTTGTTTTGTTTCTCTAAATATGGAGCCTGTTTTAATAAATGTTGTAATGGAATACTAACAACTGCAAAATTTTTAAGCAGGTACATTTAAGGATCCTACTAATATTATAAACGTGAAAGCTTGTAAGTATGGGTGGATGGATGGATGGATGTTTGTTACTCTTTCACGCTCTAACCAGTAGACTGGTTTAGATAAAATTTGAAACAAATATAGATTGTAGCCTGGATTAACATATAGGCTACTTTTTATCCCGAAAAAATAACGGGAACGGGAAAAAACTGCAAGCGGCCGCTAGTATTTTAATAATAAAAATTTGTAGACATTTTTTACACAACATCCCACACAACATTTTTTTTTTTCTCCTTCGAGGTGGTAGCGGTAAGTCTGTGGAATGCCCTACCCCTCCATATTAAAAAGGCATCGTATAAGGCAGCTTTTAAATGCCGTGTGCATGATTTTTATTTTAGTTCTTCCTTATAATATTTATTATTTATTTCAATATATAATGTAGTAAAATTATGTAATATTTGATATAAACTATTAGGTTTAGTATTTATGTATTTTGTACATGTTTTATATTATGTAAGTATATATGTTGTTTTATAATTAGATCAATTGTTATGTAGGTATGTATAATTAGGTTATAGTTAGTAGATATGTTATACCTTTTAATATTTAGTTTTAGCACGCCAACCACTGTGTCTTACGTGTCAAGGTTGGCTGGTAGAAAATGCATTAAGCATTAAGCTCTCCTTTTGTGCAATTCATTTTGGTGCAATAAAGAATTAAAACAAACAAACAAACATCATCTAGGCCCAAACTAAGCATAGCTTGTACTATGGGAACCAGATGACTGATGTAATATAATACCTACATATGTTTTATTTTTGTAAATACCCACCTTTAACTATTCGTTAGACATTTTCAAATTGAACCGGTAGTTTCTACTAGGTAATATTTTTTGGGAGGTCGGTACCTACTAAGAGATCTGAGGGTAAGCATACCTAGGGATTCAACTTGTGAATGTTTTGCCAGTGGTCAAAGGGCCTGGTGCCTTGAGGATGGTTGAGAAACTAGGTTGAAGTTTTTCTGACTCCAATGGTATGACTCTAGTACAGTGATTCTTAAACGGTGGTCTTTGGACCATCCGGAGAGCACCTAAAGTGGTCCATGAAGCTACTTTCAATGACTAAGAGCCGCCCCTCAATCGCGCTGTCAAAGAAAAAACGGGAAACATTACTATGGGGATAAGTTTAACCGGCTTTAGCAATGTAGGTATATTTTTTACTTTATAAAGCTTATAAAAAAAAGTCTCGCTTATTATAAACGTGCCCTACTCTGCACTACTCTGCGTCCATCAACCTGAGGCATACTGGTGTTAAGCCTTGTGTGCCTGTTATTACACCGGCACCCACACCCTTCAAACCGAAACGTATCAAGCATGCTTGGCGGCAGAAATAGGCATGGTACTTCCCCGGACAAGCCCTCCTCTAAGAGTTCTACTACTACTAAAGATACTAGATTCTTCTAGGCTTGGTCGCGAGGAACTGGCGCTTAGATTCACCTAGATTTAAGACGTTTCAAGATGATCCCTGCGGATATTACTGAATAAATGAGTTTTGACTTTGACTTTGACTTTGACTAAATATACTAAAGTTCATTGTTTTTACGGGTTCTTAGGTTCTTCATAATTGTACTTATATTTATCGATATTATCAGAACAAAAAGTTACAGCGTACTACATAATGTACGTGTCTAAAAAGATGACACATTTGTCACTGATCGATCGGAAAATTCCAAAAACATTTCATTCGAACTTCACAACCATTTGCAAATAGCGTGGCTGAGTCCCTAGAGACCCCTAGGCACTTTTGTCGAAGCGTTACCTACATAGATAATTGAAAGGCAAAGCTTTAGATGGATATTTTAGAGTTTTTTCGAGTGCTATATGTTCCTAAAAACTTAACTAAATATAAAGAAATAAAATAAATAGCATCACGAGTTTAATCCCCAAGCCTCCCAAGCATGGTACCAAGACTCTAAGAAGATGGTTAAGGGGAGTAGTCAGAGGTATGTTCAGATATTACGTTTGGTACACGCCCACATTTTGCAGTAGGTGGTATTCCATACGTGACAGGTTACAAGCCCATCGCCGCTGCTAGAATAATAACTGATTTTCTAACGATGTTTTTCTGCACCGCTTTAGAGCACTGACATTACGCACGTAAATTTTTTGAACTTTAAAATCCATTGGTTTCAACAGAAAAATCTCACAAAGCATCAGTGGTCTCAATAACACTGTGCCAAAAAAGTCGGAACTACTTTTGACGCTTAGAATAAAACAATTCTGCAAAGGCTTGTCAATCTTTTACAAATTTAGAAACGCTAGCCATTTCGCTTCACCGCACCGCTCTAAAACTCGAGTGATGGGACCTTTTATCGTTGACTGTACGAAGTCTTTAGAACTATTATTTAGTAAAGTAGGTTAAATATCTCCCCGACTGCGTCTCCGATTTCCCGACGACATTAAAGGCTCTCGGCAACGTGTAAAATATCAGATTAGGTTCCCGTTAAACCTTCGTTCTTAAAAATCCTCCACCATTATATAAACACGGTTTTAAAACATCCTACTAATATTATAAACGCGAAAGTTTGTAAGTATGGATGGATGGATGAATGTATGGATGGATGGATGTTTGTTACTTTTTCACGCTCTAACCAGTAGACCGATTTGAATGATATTTGGAATAAACATAGATCATAACTTGGATTAACATAAAGGCTACTTTTTATACCGAAAAAAAAACGAAAACGGAATATAAATATGAAAATAAACGGAAAAAATGTACAAAGTGTAGAAAATAGAATGTAAAAGTAGATAGGGTAAACTATATAATGATTGGCACTCTAAGCTGACCTTGGTCATTTCTGTTGTAAAATCTCTGTTGTTAGCCATTAAGTTTATTTTTTGATTGCTTTATTTTAAACTAGGATGCCTAAGCCGTAATTAAAATTATATAACTATTCAAAAATAACTCGTTTATTACCTTTTTAATGAAATTAAACTTAATTCTATGTTTTGGTACAATCATTGGCACTGAAGTATAATTATTGGCACTGTTAAATTGGTATAATGATTGGCAGTAGGTACCTATCTAATGAAGGCGATAATTATTCATCTTCTAGCATTGTAAGTAATTCCTCATCTGTAATTGTTTTTTTATCTTTTTTATCTTTTCTGTGGGAATCTTCCTGCATTTGTACTTTTTTGGTGATAGGCATCCCAGTATTGTGTGTATTAGTAACGTTTTTAATTTTCTTTATCTCCTCTTCTTTTCTTATTTTTTAAGTATTGTGTGACGCATGGGTATTGTATGTATGAACAACGTTTTGCATCTCCTTTATCTCCTCTTCTTTTTGCAATTGTATGAGTGTTGTGTTTATGAACATTGTGTGACGTATAAATATTGTGTGTATGAGCAACGTTTTTAATTTCATTTGTCTTCTCTTCTTTTTTTGTTGTTAGAGCATTGTGGGCCTTATTAGCTTCATTTTTAATTTCCTTTATCTCTTCATCTTTTTTTGTTTCTATTGGGTCTAAAATATTTGCAGGCTTAATTATAATGTCTGACTGGATTATAATATTTTCGTCTTTTGGTTTTGGTATACTTCTCTTTATTAAGTTTGCATTTTTAGCTTTATTTTTCTTATTTTGAGTCTCAGCTTGTTTTCTTTCCTTGATTAAGCGCTTTTCTTCTACTTTTTCTAGTCTGTTTTTTCGTTTGGCCACTTTTTCTTTTATTTCTTTCAACTTTTTTTGTTGTTTTTCTTGTTCAACAGCTTCCCAAGATTTACTTGTCAACACAAAACTGCGGTGTATTGTACCTGGTTTTTGTTTTTTAACTGGAGTCATTGGTAATAATCAGCGAGGTATAGTCATTGGCACTTTTCAAAATGTATAATGATTGGCAGTGCCAAAAACTAGATTGCAAACGAAAAGAGACTTTATCTAACAGCAAATCAGGTTTATATTGATTAAAATATTATTTGGCGAAACAACCTTTCACGTAAGACAACAAATTCAATAGTACAATAATTGGCATAGATGCCAATTACTGTACCGTCGTACAAATAAAATTTCAATCATTGGCACCATAAAAAACACCAGCAGGCCAATTTTGCAACGTTAAAAAGCAATAAAATACGCTAGAAATATGTTTTTTAAATGAGGTACACATGTAAATTTGTTTGCTAACTTAGCCAACAATTGCTTCTGCACTAAAATTTGTGAAACCCAATTCTTCGTTTTTTATATCTTTTTACTCAGTTGTCTTATCCTGGCTACATACATGTTTGGAAACAGCTGTGAAAGGAATATGGCGGACATTCTAAGCATAAAATGAATGTTATCATTAAGAAAATAAAATATACTACCAAATAAATTATTGACACTATAAAAAAACTGCTCGAAACTCTTATTTTTTGGGTTTTTATGCCAGAGTGCCAATCATTGAGGGGGTGCCAAAAATAGTATGGTTTACCCCTATAGTCAATTAAGTTTAATGAAAATGTAACTAAATATAAGACCCCAAGAGGGTATGATAAGTATGTACACCCACCCGTAGTTAGAAATAAAGAAAACACAGTCTTTGATTTTGTCAAAGGATGGCTAAAGTGAAAGTCTTTGGATAACGTAAGTGCTACCTAATAAGATGACAGCAGATTACGATCCATTGTGTTACGAAGTGCTTTTAGAATATAAACTTTTAATTACCTACCTAATAGTAAATCTATTTTTTTCTTTCTAAGTACTTATTTTTAGTTGTTCTCATCTTAGTGAACTGTAAATTTCTTTTGAGGGAATAAACAATTGCTATAATATTTTGACTGCCGCCATTGATCAGGTTACAGTAGCCCTGTCTGCGCCCTGGTGCAGGAGTTCGATCCCCACAGAGGAAAACATTTGTGTAGTGAACATAGAGGTTTCTTCCTTGTCTGGGTGTTATGTTGTATTCTAAGTATGTATTTACAAAGTATTCTATCAGTTATCTGGTTCCCATAGCACAAGTTATGTTTAGTTTGGAACGAGATGATATTGTGTAAAAATGTTCACAAATATTTATTTATTTTCATACGGTATAAATGAATGAAAAGGAATTCATGGGAAGTATAAATGGATCAATTCCATTTCAAAATCCATTCCATTAATTACAATGGAGTATTGATCGAAGATTACGCTAAAAGCATAGATACGTTAATACGTAACTATGCTCACGGAGAAATGGAATTGCTTTACACGTATTGGGTAATACCTGTCAATTATGACGTCACAATAAATCAAGAACTTTACTGTGCATGTTGCTAGATATACTGTCACACCATATTGAGCAATAAGGAGCAATTCAAATAAAATAAACAACACACTCAACAGCAATGGCGCTAAAATAAATAATACTCTAGACTGCTCCAATAAATGCTCAACGTCAGGCGGCTATTGCTGAGAAGTTATTTCGAATTGTTCTGATGGTATTTATATAAACCTACTCACAGGCATTTTTTATTTGCTACCTAAGCATACCTAAACCAGTACAATACAAAGGCACAAAGAAGAAAAGCACAGAGAAGCAAATAACTGGAACACACTTCCGGCTGTGTCGTCTTTGTATAAAACAAGCTCCGTTATATATCATGTCCGTATTTTGATGGTGAACACTTTATGGGAAGGTAAAGCTTGACGCTTCGCGCCGTCCGCCCCTGGAGGCCGATTGTTTGCGATGTTCGCTGCGTTAACCCTTTCGACCGTGGTTTTATCCCGCATTTACTGCAAGGCTTTTACCTTTCAACCACGCTAGCGCAAAGTAATACTCCTTTTATTGGAGAAAACCAGTTAGTATTCTAACAGCGGTACTTTTGGATAATATTAGTAGGTATATGGTTTTTTTTTATTTATTAATAAAGCGTTTCAAAATGCCACTACGTCGTCCCTCTAACGTGATTAGAGATTTTTTTAATCTTTTTTCCTATTGCCCATCTTTATCTTTATAGGTATATGGTTTGCAACCTGCCATGCTACCATACTATAATTTCTATCTCAGGCTCAATTACATGGTGCAACACAAAAGTTTCATTAGGAAAGAAAGAAATGACAAACTTCATGACTTTAATCCTCAGGCACGGTCTTCGAACTCACGACTTTTGGATCAGAAGGCAGGGTTGGCCCCTACTTAGACCATCGGTGCTCTCTTCATTAGGCTTATTATTATAAAAAAATGTATAGTAATAGAAGGCTACGAATAATTAGAATAAGATAAAGATTCTTAAAATCGGTAGCGATAGATAAATAAAAAAGCTGTTTTCAAGCCTTATTCACTAAAAACTGGCGCCTAGATTTACCTAGCTGTTACTGTCTTAAGAATCTCTTTGATTCCAAGGAATTAATGCCTTTTGACTTTGAAATTCTACATACTAGAATCCTCCTACATTGTTTAATAATTACAGCGAGGAAACATGTGATGCCAGACATGATGACATGTTAAGGATAGTTAAGGTTCTAAGGCACCCTTTGGGTACGGAACTCGTAGTAACCAAGAAAGTGAACCCCTTGAGTATCAAATTCAAAACTCTTTGTAAAAGTAAAATGTAAAATTATATCGCGGAAAGATCTCATTTTGTGATACCCAATTCTATTATTTTTTCGTCCCGTTCCGTAATCAGGAATAAACAGCTCCAGATGGCATGTATAAAGGTACAAATGCTTCGGAATTGTTGCTTCAGGGGAAATTTGTATCGGCCTATTTTCCGGGAATTCGTATGCTGATGTATTATTACGATTTTACAGAGGAAACTGGGTACAAAATGCCTGTGATTTCCAGCTGTATTCAAAATTAAAATGCCGTGAATTGTATATGGTAGAAGCTATAAGAAATCCATTTGTCTGTATTCGATCCTGAGCTATTAAGACTACTTCTTTAATATGATTTTCCATGTAATACTAATAATGACAATGAATAAATATTTGTGGACATATTTACACATCATCATCTAGCTTTTACTGTGGGAACCAGATGACTGATAGAATACTTATATTTTTTTTGTGAATGCATACTTTAGAATACTATATAACATTCAGACAGAGAACAAGCATCTATGTTCATCATACAAATAATTGCTCATCAAAAATTATATCTACTAATGTTATAAATGTGAAAGATTAAAGATGTTTGCATGTTTATCACTCAATCACACCCTAACTACGAACCAATTTAGATAAAACTCAGAACGTTTTGTAATTTGGATTAACATAATACATTATTTTCAAATCCAACAGGAACCGAGCAAAAAGACCTAAAACATCTCTATTTAAAACAAATTATTTAGTAATTATAAAAAGATTCTAAAATATACCTAACTTTATAAGGGCAAAAAGCAAATAAAACATATCATTTTCTGTTTTTGAAATATTTACACAATTTTTTACTTAAGTCGAACTAAAATAAACGAATTTGTCGGGATTTGACTTAATGTAACATCTATAAGACCAAAGCAAAATCTAAGCTTTTTTCTCAGAACTGGGTCTGCTTCTAACGAGCTTAATCCTTTTATCTCATTAAAAAAAGGAATCCAAGTCAGCTAACGATCTGAAATCAGACCCATGAAACCCAATTAAGGATAGAGTAGTTTTGACATCCATCCAACTATTGTTTATATTGTGAACATCTACGTAATTATCCTAGAGTGGATGATACTCAGAGTAAGGAAATTACTCAGTGAATGTACACGAGCTAGAAATACGGTTAATGCGTATGAACAGAGGTAGAAGGGCTCTTTCTGAAGCCCTCGTCCAAGGAAGTATACCATCAAGTATGTTTCTGCCGCCAGTCAGCGTTACTGCGGTGTGGGTGTCTGTGAAGTAACAGGCACATTAAGCTTAACACTTGCTTGCCTCAAGTTGATGGACATTGGTCCTGCATGTAAAGGCGTTGACGTTCCTGTGCGTCATGTGCAGCAATACTTTGTCATTTGGGTGGTTACCACTTAACATCGAGTGGGTCTGCAAGTTGTATGAAAACGTTACGGCTAGAATGATTTGGATGAAACTTGAAATTGATATGTCATCAGTTCTTTAAACACCATGTATATAGTGATTTCTCGAATCGTTCCCTTTGGACGGATTTGATGAAACAAGATGAACCGTATCACGATGGAATAAATGTCAATAAATCTGTCTAAAGCGCATGATTCACTTTAGATCTTAATCATTTACAACGGTCTGCAGATCGCTCTGTTTCATCTATTTTGTACGTACCTATTAGAAAAACTTGTATTAGTATTAATACATTTATTTACAAAGAAAACACTGTGTGAAAGATGACATGGATGAGAAAGGAGTGAGTACTGATATGAAGGCTGACACAGGATAAAAGTATCACACTATGAGATAGTTTAAAAAAAAAATTAAAATATCTCATATAGTGTGATTTTTAATCTTCGGATACTTTAGGTTAAACTTCTCTCTAGTGCTTCCTTATCCAGTACAAACTTTTTTTTTCATTATTTGTTTTCGATATCTTTGTCTTTACTGTAGCTTATGTGGTAAATTGCTAAAATGAGGTCTCTCTAGAGGTTCTCCTCTTAATTTAAAAGGTTATGAAATATATTTTATGAATACCCAAATATAAGGTTTTTTAACAGCAGTGGATTTTTTAAGGTTGATAACAAAAGTAGTAAATAATTTAAGGTTCTGACGAAAGTGTACAAGACGATCATATTAAGACCTGTCGTACTGTACTGATCTTGGGTAAACAAAGGGACGGATGAGAGAAGAGCGCACGTAGCTGAAATGCAAATATTGAGATAGATAGGTCTAAAAAGTTCACGCACTACTTTTGGAATTAACCATACTTGTTTAATTACTACTCTGAGTAATGAGTGAATGGGGGCAGCTGCGCCGCAAATAAGTTAAACTATAATTAAGGAAACTGTAACCAACTCTGTTTAGATAAATTAGTGACCCTTTTCTAAAATGTCAGCGGTAACCATTAAGACACGGCCTTGAAAAGGGTTCTGACCACTTTGAAACGAGGGGTTCCACATAGGTGAGTGATATTAAGGTAGGTGGTGTTCGTTTTATTTATTGTAGCCTATATCATCCCACTACAGGGTAAAAGTCCTCCCTTTTGCCATATTTGGTTCTTTGGATGCTGTGGTGTGTCAGTCACTCAGATGACAATGGAAATCGTCCCGCCAGCACCAACCATAGTATGTTACATAAATAATATAAATAAATAAATAGCACTTATATATAACAGACTTTAATCTTCAAGCACGGTGGATATCCCCTCCAAGTACGTACTTGAGATTCTTTGAGGATGTCTAAGGGGGGTAGTCAGAGGTACGTCCAGATAGTAATAAGGTACGTACCCACATTTTGTAGTAGGTAGTTAGTATTCCATACATGACAGGTTGCAAGCTCATCGCCGCTATGTATGTTAGATATGATGCATTTTTAGTTAATTCTGTTATTTGACCTGCTGAGTAGCGCGAATATAATCGACTTTAATTATGTCTTCTACTTCTTTTCTTTATAATGACATCCGTCCGTCATTTGACAGACAATTTTATCAATGACAAGTAGATGTACTTATCAATACTTGACAGTCAAGTCGAGTCAATAAAAAAAAATTAAGTCGGCTATTATTGGGTTTGAAGAAAAAGATGGAATTCAAAACATTTTTGTTTAAATCAGGATGCCACAAAATCACACTTTCATTTCAACTGCTTACACGTCTTGTGCTAAGACTTCAAGTAATGATGGTTAAAATGCCACCAAAATTACTATAGTGTTATTTAGAGGCACGTCTCCGTGACTCATATCTAAGAAGTTAGAACATGCAGGTCTACTCTAGAAAATGATAAACGAAGTTTCAAACTATCTGTAGGCCCGCTACCAAGTTGCCGCGCAGTGTAACTCAAAATGACAAAATAAAACTTCGTATATCGTTTTTAGGAGTAGACTCCCAGAAATGTGTAAATTTAATTTTAGGTTCCTGTTATAGATAGATCAAATATAATTTCTAGTTGGAAAAGATATATAATAAGTATAAAGAAGATCACTGCTCAATAAATAACTTTTTAAAAACTTTTAAGATCGTAGAAAATGGAGAGGCTATTTGCTGAGTTCATGTGGCACATAGACCAAACGAAATGTGAGGTTAACACAAAAAATTGTCTTCAAAGAACTTTATTCTCTTTACGGTACCTACTAACAATCTACCGCTGCCCAACTTGATACCTCAAAGCCGATAGGTTGTCAGGGATGTAAATCCTAAGAGGATTGGCCACCCGCTATCTCTTTGATGACACGCAGCAATAAAACTTGAACGACTTCAGGGACCGTTATGGCTCCAAAGCTCCACAGAATAAACTTTATAAAGTTATTAAAATGTAGATTCTTGTACTCATCCCAAAATACTTTGTTACTGTTTTTACTACCCCTATGAGTATTACACAAAACTGACTTTATTAAACCAAATAGTAAATCTTACTACGGTTGAAAAATTTCAAATAATAACGTTCTTATAAGCATGAATGAGTTTTCGTCCGACGATTATTATTGGCTGCAGACCAATTCCTGCTATAGGTTTAAATGTTTCACGATCCGGATTCTATAGCCACAAACGTCGGTGGTAAATTGCCAATTCGCTGCAGTCCTTTATTTTGTAAGCTGTAAAGTTCAATTTTGCTGAATGGAATAAGCTCGTAAATTGTGAAAATAAACGATAACAAACTATTACAAGTTAGCACTTATTACCTACATAGTAGATGCCAATTTATCGCTTTAGAAAATAAAGCAGTCAGCAGAGGTGGGAGCTAATCTCAGGCGGTCGCAAGTTGTCGAGTAATCCTTCATCATGGCCCGGGGTGGTGTACAACGTCATAAAACTTAACTTTACTTCTGCGGCTAACTTTTCATTCAAAGGCTTTGCGGTATCTGTGATGAAATATAATTAAACTTCTATGTAATTAGAGGCTTTCCTGCTACCCTAATGGATGTGTGAGGGTTCGGAGCAGATGCGAGGCGGATTGTGGCGGTGACAAGGCTTCTATTGATTTGGTTAGTTATAAGCTGAACTATTTATATTAAGATCAAAAGACCCTATATCAACATGTCAATTGCATAATCCTTATATCGTGTCTTCGTTGAATTTGCAATGCTTTGCTGGTTTTACCAGTTACTTAGGTAAATTTAAAACTGAACTTAGGTTTAACAGTAAGAAGCATTGGCACACTATCATGTAGATTTTCCTAGTTTGGGTACTAATGCTGTCCAACCAATAAATAGTATTATATTTCTGCATTATTATTTATAAACTTTGCATTGTGTAGTTTGTTATTTGTAAATAAAAATTAATTTTAAGTATAATGTAATATTTACCTGATCCAAGTAGCTGAATAGTTGGCTTGGCCAAACTCAATATAAAATGAATAGATTCAATACAATTGTCTACATTTACTTGGTTCGTCTTTCGCCGTATTCTTTTTAATCAAATATTTCGTTCTTGTAGAGGTCGCGTTTGGTCGGCGTGTGCTACGAATAGTTATGTGAGCCCGAGGCAAATTTACCCTCCATAGACATAATAAAATAAGACAGAGCACATAGACACACGTCATATGAACTGCAGTTATTGCGAAAAGAACATAAATCTATGAACAAAATGACTATTATTTTGCTGTCGCATAATATATAAAACATTAAACCAATATATGTTTTGGAAATATTGCGCTGTCTTACAGAAGTACCGTGAACTTTCATAGCGCGATTGCAAACTGTCAAAAACGAAATTACCGTTGTTATCGAGTTGTTTTATATTTTTTTGTAACACGTTCGACTTGGACAAAGATCATATCCATTCTTTCGGGCATGTTTTGACTGATCTTTGACTGTACAGATAATTAAGCAAACTATCACGGTTATTTCTCAGCTCCAAACAAATAAAAAAGTGCATTGGGCTGAATAAACCAAGGTTATATAAGTTATATATAAAATATATATAACTCGTGGTACACCGTAGACTGCATCATCACTTAACATCAGGTGAGATTGCGGTCAAACGTTAACCTATAACCTGTAAAAAAAAAAAAACTTATTGTATCGAATCGAATAGGCTTGACCATAACAACAAAATCCTTTCTATGGCTGCTAGGCTACCATGTGATCTGTATAACACTCCTCTGGGTTTCACTATTTATCTTTTTCTTTCACTTGTCGTCTCGCAAAAATGAAAATTTATTGTCTGTGTAACCGGAACGTCTCGGCTGACCGCTAATGAAATGTTATATAGCTCTGGTTTCTGAAGCCAAGCGACGCTCAGAGGGACGCAGTGATATATTTTTCTGCGGTACAACAAACACAGTGGCCCGTTTAGAAATACGGAAAATATTTTATTGTTTCCGCATCGTTGAATTGTTTAGTTTACATATTTTACGATGTGGGCATATTTAGTGGTATGCCTCTTGGTAAATATTTGTGGTTTCAAATGAAGTATCTATTTGTAAAACTTACGAAAAATAAATGTGTTAGTAACTCTCATTTAGTAAAGGCTAATAATAGTTGTGAGATAAAACTATGAGAACGGTATAAAAAGAGTTTCAGTTCAGTAGTTTCAGGTAAAAATAAGGTATTTTTACAAACTCATTATCGCACCCAATATTTATGGGTTCGGGTAATTCGTCACTCCAAACTTCGTCGAGTTTTCACATCGTTCATGAGCCTGGAAGGGGCATAGAACCGATCCGAAAACTCATTACTCCCTAAAGTTGTTGAAATCATTAAAATTTATATACGTTTTACAACTTCACCTAATGAAAATGCCCCGGGAACTTTTGCGCAGATATAAATGGCAAAAATTTCCAACTTTCCTTCCGAAACACTTATTGGTAAATTAGGTGTTTGTGTAAACGGAAAGTTTTCTTCCTGCTTGGAAAACAAGCTTTTAAAATATGTTTAGAGGGCGAAGCTGTTCTTGATTTTCTTTATTGTTCATTGCTGATATGTTGTGTTCGGACAATAAGACGAAGTGTTTAAGCTTAATTCAGTCGATTCTAAGTTACGTACTCACTGTTGGATAGAATAGATTTTTTCTTATGTCCGACGGATGGCGCTAAAAACCGGGACACAGTTAATTAAGTCCGGTTCTTGACGTTTATGAATCAAATTTGGTAAAAGTATAATACATGTGCTCACAGAACATGTTTTTTAAACACAGTTACTACCTTTATAATAAGTTTCGATTTATTTAACTTGCTTTCCTATTGTTTAGTTCTAAGATATATGCTACTGTACTTTAATGGTACGTAATTTATTATTATTAAGATAAAATATCAGTCAGCACATTACGTGGTTTCTAATTGTGCTGGTATGGAATGAATCTAATATAGTGAAATATATGGTTTTGACTGAGTGGTGGTAGGTAATTGTGTGTAGTGGGTGACAGTCGTTACAGCTTAGTTCGTAGAAACCTTGCTTTCTGCGCTGTAGGAGGTAGGTTCGATCCCCATCGATGTTTGTTTTCTGTCTGGGTGTTATTTTGTATTCTAAGTATATATTTACAAAAAAAAGTATATAATGATTCCATCAACTTTATGGTTCCCATAGTACAAGCTTTGTTTAGTTTGGGAAAGCGTTGTGTGATGTGTAAAAAAACTTATTAAAAACAATAAAATATGATGATTATAGTCAATCATCACATTTTATTCATGCCTTCATCCTACTATAGTGGATCGGTACAACAGATTTTCTTCTTTCACCGTTTTCAGTCAGTTGTTATCTCGGTGTTCACTCCTTTTTATTCATAATATCATCTTTCGCACAATCAATCCATATTTTCTTTGGTCTACCCTCTACTTTTACCTTTTTTTTACAGCCAACAAATAAATACTATCTTGAGAGCCGATACACGAACACGTAATAAAGTATGTCGATAGCTTAAAAGGTCTATAAACGAATTTTTCGATTTTGACGGAAATTCACTTTCACC
This sequence comes from Electrophaes corylata, assembly GCA_947095575.1. Lineage (NCBI taxonomy): Eukaryota > Metazoa > Arthropoda > Insecta > Lepidoptera > Geometridae > Electrophaes > Electrophaes corylata. Next base: position 4,993,597 of record OX352711.1, on the reverse strand, counting down.
GAGATTGAAAAACATTATACCAGAACGCCCATTACGCGACGCTGCAAAAAGCCCAGTACGTTCCACTTAAGCCCGTGATAGTAGAGATTTTATTATGACGTTAGTAGCTGAAATAGCTGGAGAAAGCTTTGCTAGACTACAAAGTGCCGTGCCTGAACGAAACTGCGGCATTTAACTTTTATGACGATGTTTTAAATGAGATAGTAAATTAAATTAATTGAAAAAGTCCAACAAATGTAATCAACTTGCACGGTAGACAATCCTTTAGGCCTTTTTTTTAAGATCTTTGATGCTTTGATGGAGCATTTAAAACACGTAAAACGTAATATTCACAAAATCAGTGGTAGGAACCTAAGAACGTAAGCTTCTTGCCAGTTCTTCTAGCGAGTCTTATTGTAGCGAGAAAGTAATGGCTTTCCATTTCAAACTTTTGGGATTTCATAAAATGACTTTTGACTTTGATTTTTCTATGGGTTAAGTAATTTTAGTAGTAGTTAAGCTTTTAGTGAAAGGCTCGTCGGAAGAAGTACTACGACCATACCTTTTTCTGCCGCCAAGCAGCTTGCTGTATTCCGGTATGAAAGGTGTGCCGATGAAATTACAAGCACGTGAGGCCTAACATCTGTTTCAAATCAAAATCAAAATCATTGAGGATAAAGTAGGCAAAGGTGAAAGAAGTGAAATAAGATTAGCTAAATCTACCTAGACAGCCGTTGCCTCGTAGTAAAGCCTGGGTTTATTAAACTAGTGCACTGGAAATTCCTTAAGACCATATAGGAAAATTGAGATTTTATTCCTTACAGATTCCTATCCGTTTGACAGATTCAATGATCGTTATATACATGTCATAGGGTCAGTATTTTGAGTTATTATTGTTGTGTATAAAACTCATTATTTTTTCATTATTATGGACGTAAAGTATAATATGAACCTAGTGACAAGCAGAACATCAATGCATTGTAAATACATACTTAGAATACATATAACACCTAGGGAGAGAACAAACATTTATGTTCATAACACAAATGTTTGTTCTTGGTGGGGATCGAAACCACCTACCCACTACAGCACAGAAGGCAGGGCTACTACGAGCTGAGATGTATGTGTGTGTGTGTGTGTGTGTGATGTGTGTGTGTGTGTGTGTGTGTGTGAGGGTGTGTGTTTGTTTTAAGTACCATCCGAGGACATGCGTATGAATACACAAGGCACGACCGAGGACCTTTTCGAACCGAGGTCTTTTTTGAGGGTCCTCGCTTTGACTCGACTACAGATTCGTATTCCTCATGCAATTTTGAACCTTTCTATATAGTTAATATGGAAAAGTTGCAGAAACCTCGGTTTGATCAAGAAAATTCATAATCTTACACAGACAAAGTGTATAAACCAGGTGGCGCCACTTTTTTCTTACACACAGCATATTTACATTCGTTTCTCGTTTGTTGTATGAACTGAGGTCTTATGTGTTAACTTTAACACAAAGGTCCTCGCTTGTGTAGCTTTTCCAGAAGTGTGTATTAAAGACCTCGCTTTGGTAGTTTTTCCGAACAGTGTGTGTGTTCCAGTCCTCGTTTTGACAGTTTTCTTTGTGTGTAAGCTACAAGTTTCCTACAATACAATTAAGTATGGAATTCTGGAGATAGATAGTAAAAACTAAAACCGTTAACAATCTTCACGAGTAGCAGGCAGGAGGTTACACTGCAGTATATTCTGAGCACAAAGGGTGCCATACTAGCCTAACAAGATATTGCATAATTATGATTTTCTTATGTTCTTCTTCTTTAAATTTAAGAGCCTAGCTCTTGTTGGGGGTTTGATGCAATTTTCTCCATTACGCTCTTTCTAGTGCGACCTCCTTGACCTTGTACAAGATGACAGCCACCTTCTCCTTTATCTGGCTCAAATAACTTATCCTTGGCCTTTCTCTCTCTCGCGTTCCTTCTGCCTTTCTTTCGATGATGTTTTGTATGTAGTTGGCATGTCGTAGAAGATGGCCAAACATTTTCCTACTTTGATTTTGAATGTTCCTGAGCAAAATCCTCTTCCAAATCCAAAGGTTGTCTGGAAGAGATCGCTTTTTAGTGATAAGACCGCCCATTGTACATTCTCAGTTATTGTTTATTATTGTTTTCTTTCATTATTAGTTTGTAAGGTGTACTTAAAAGTATTTTCATTCATTTATTCATTCCTTTTTTCCATTACTCGTTCTAGAACCCAGTAATCCTTTCTTTCCAACTTATCCTTTCCATCCTCTTCCAGCACCACATCTCAAAAGCTACAAGTCGTTCTTTATTCCGCTGTGTCATTGTCCATGTCTCACACCCATAGAATGCTAAGCTCCATACATATGTTTTCATAAATTTATTTTTAACTTATTTGGTTATTCTAAATGTGAATTTATATTTTTTTATTGTCAAAAGCTTGTTTGGCTATAGCTATTCGTGACTTGATATCAGACGTACATCTGGAGTCCGAGGTTATTATACTTCCCAAGTATTTATAACTGCTAACGTTTTTGATTGTGTTATTTTCTAGTGTAATGTTATCTGATGGTGTTTTTTGATTTTCGAAGTTGTCAGTATTTTAGTTTTATTAATGTTAATTTTTAGAGCAAACTCCTTAAAAATAATGTCCATAACTGTTATTAATTCTTGAAGGTCTTCTTGCGTTTCTGTGACTGCCGCAATATCTGCGAATCTTAGAAATTTAATTGTGTCTCCATTGAGTTTGACGCCCTGATTTGAAACTTCTGATATTTTTTAAATAGCTGCTTCTATGAAAACGTTAAATATTAGTGGTGAAAGTGAGCATCCTTGTCTTACTCCATGCTTAGTGTTAGCTTTACCTCTTTCATTCCCTACTTCTATAATAGTATCCTTTTATTTATACAACACATATATAAAAAAAGTAATATAAAAAAATATAAAAAAGTAATAATTATGATAGGTATCGCAAAATTTTACGAAGTGTTAGGAAAGCTCGAGAAGTTTTATGGACAAATTAAACACCTTATTGCAAAGTCCTGCCTGCAGCGGGGTCTTGCATCACTGCAAAAGTCCATTTAACCCGACACTAAACAGAAGATATCCCGGGCGTCAGCCTATACGAGGTCAGAACTACTCTCGAACAGCTTAAGAATAACAAGGCACTAGGGAGGACGGAATAACGACTGAGCTTCTGAAAGCGATTGAAGCACCGATACTCCTTATTATTATTATTATTATGAACAATTTTTTTTCTCAAAACATAAATATTTTGGTGATAATGAAGCTCACAGGCCTAACCCAAGTGCGAATCATGATTTACGTCGTTTTGCAGAAATTTTCTGACAATCCGACATGATAGCAGCTTTCTGCATAGTTATATAAGTGTTTTCGAGTTATTATTATTATTATATTATTACTAATTCTGTCATCTTCAAAGGTGGACGCTACAGGTGTGGAGTAGAAGCGTCGTGACACTGTTCTTTAAGAAAGTTGATAAAACCATCCTAAAGAATTATAGGCCCATCAGGCTGCTGACCTGTTTTTGAGAGTAGTTACTAAACGTATCGCTCGTAGGCTCGACAACGACTTCCAACCTCCCGAACAAGCTGGGTTCCGAAAAAGCTTTAGCACTATAGACCACATCCACATGCTCCAGCAGGTTCTAAGGAGGCAGGCAGAAGACCGAAAAGTATAATTGGCCACTTTGTTTAGCGATTGTGGGCTATAAAAAAGCATTCCATTTTGTCTATTTTCCAGTTTCGTTCAGGAAACAGTGTTGCGGTCGCTCTAACGGTGCCAAGTCAACTATCGATACATCGAAGTGTTTGTATACTAATGTCATCATGTCTATCCAACATTAGGACCAGAGTACAAATCCAACCCAACTGCAAAAGAGGGTGAGACAGAGAAATGTAATATCTTCGAAACTGGTTCACCTCTGCACTGGAGATTATTTTAAGCTCGAAAGACGTATGGCATTAATATCAATGGTGCATACAGAACTCACCTTCGATATTGCCCATGGCGGGATCACTGGAAGACCTAGAAACAATGCTCAGAGATCTCAATAATTGTCTCCCATCAGGAGGGTCTAGAGTTAGACGAGAATCATGCCAAGTACTCATGTTGCGTCTGCCCGGTACAAATTGGGGACAATATCATCGAAGTTGTAGACCATTATGTGTATCTGAGTCAGACGATGAGAGATAAGCCGACAAATCTAACTTGTAACAGATACCTAACACCTCGAGACGAAATTCTATAATTAGTACGAGTTACCAGTGATATCTTATGAACTGAGACGTGGTCACCAACTATTGGTTTGATATAGTATAAGCTCAAAGTCGTACAACAGGCTATGGAAAGAGCTATGCTGGGAGTTCCACTAGAGGTAGAATCAGAAATGAGGAAATCAGTAGATGTCTTGGTACTTCTTGGTCACCGACATAGCTAAAAGAATCAGCAAGTCGGACTGGCAATGGTCAGACCATATAGCTCGCAGAACTTACAACCGTTAAGGAATAAAGATTCTCGAATGGCGACCACGAACCGGAAAACAAAGCGTAGGATGCCCTCCTGATGGACTGACGACATTGTTAGGATCGCGGGAAGCCGATGATGCGTATGGCGTAAAATCCGTTTTTTCTGGAAACGTTTGGAGGAAGTCTATGTCTAGCAGTAGACTTCTACAGGCTGTTAATGATGATGATGAAACAATTTGTGAATTGTACGTCAAACGCGCACGTAAATTTTAAAGTTGATGCTATCAACTACTGAGGAGTTATCTTTTGAGGAGATTACCCTGGCTACAGCATCAGCTCATTATAGGTAACTATCTTAGTTTTTATTGCTTGTCTAACGAGCATGCTAATTTGAAGATGGTACTATAAGCTACTCAGGAGTGATCTTATAAGAAGACCCTAGCTGCAACATCATCTCTTACTGGTAACTTTATTAATTTATAACTATAAAGGTTCGGTGCTTTTTGACAACCCTTTGTGAATGCCGACAAACGAAAAGACAACGTCTTACCCTCGGTTAATACTTCGTTTTATGTTTAAGAAATAAATCAAAAATTATTCATTATTTCATAGATTGTCTGCAATGCATGCAAGAAATGGAAAAAAATGCTTTAGGTAAATTTTCCATGTCCTCGCTTTGTACAAGCTCTGCTTGGAAAACTGACCTCAGTTTGGATATGAAAAGTCTAACACACTGTCCTCGCTTTGTACAAAATAAAAGAAATATTGTGTTAAACCTGGTCCTCGGAAGGGTGTCCCAAGGCTTACGTGAGGGGTCCTCGGTTTGCATACACAAAGTCCTTACATGTGCATCGCCAGTCACGTTCGACTGTGTGACTTGGATCCTCGGTTTGTTAGCCGTTTTTCATACGAAAAAATGTTGAGATAGCGCTATACGAACCAGCTCATCGCTCAAGATTTTTTATCCTCTCTCTTTCTGTCTTATTCAAATACGCCTACGAGGTCATTAAGTCCGTTTTTTAGAGAGTCCTCGGTTCAGTCAGCCACAACTAGTGTCCTCGTAAGGGTGTCTATACAAACAAGGGTGTGTGTGTGTGTGTGTGTGTGTGTGTGTGGGTTCTGTTGAACCTGGGGATCTACCGTGCCTAGGGAATATAGTCGTATGCTGTTTCTGTTTTTGGTTTTTCTTATGAACTTACGTTACTTGTATTTTCGCTTATTCACAGCCAGCACCTTAACAAAGTTTTTGAAGAAACTAATACTTAACCAAAGATTTTATAAGACATGGCTATGTTCTTAGCTAATATAGATGCGCCCGAGGCGTCAAACTCCGCAACTCGAACGTGGGCCGTAACACCACGTGTTAAAGTTCAAAGTTTTGATACTTTACTGATCCTCTCTGTAATCGTGGCCAACTCTATTCCGTTAATCTCTGCTCCTGGAGTTGCGAGACTTGTTTGAGCCGATATCAGACGCATAGTTGGAGATAAAGCAGCTAGTTTTGTTTTTAAGATTGTTTATTTTAGTAGTAGTAGAGCTCTTAGTAAAGGGTTCATCTGGAGAAGTATTACCACCTAATATACCGCCAAACAGCTTGCTGTATGACGGTTTGAATGTGGGTGCCAGTGAAGTTATAGACATATAAAGTTTATCACAAGTATAGCTCAGTTTGATGGACGCAAAGCAGTACATAGTAGGGCACGTTTTTAACTAACGTAACCTGCAAGGCAATGCTTTGTTTTAGGTGATGCTAACCACTTAGCATCAGGTGGGCCATCTGTTTGTTACGTAATAAAAGCAAAGTAAAACGTATAAAGAAGGTTTAGTAACTACTAACTGGGTATCTAAAATCATTATTCCAGCCTGATGTCATACATAGCCCGAGATAAGACAGCCGCAAACATTTCCAGCCAGCGTGAGATACGTTACGCTTGACTCGAGATATTTTCTATTTGTAGATAAAATGCCTACACATAGTCTTAATACAATTTTATATCATTTTATAAATTTGCTAACGGCTATAGTATTATTTATTTATTTTATAAGTATGAACGTTAGTCTTCATTTACATGGTTTTTGGGCCTGCCATGTCAACAGACAAACTTTGCAAACGATTTTGATAACGACTGGGCAATATTTTGTGGTGTTATTTATTTAGCCCTGCTGGAAGTACGATCCTGAATTCTTTCCATCCAAAGATTTATGTCAGCCCAGAGGGTTTTTAAGCTTCGTCCTTATACCTACTGGCGGTTTTATACGGAGGTGTGTAGCTGACTTGTTTTAGCTGTGTGCTAAGGCAACGGTAATCCTTATAAGATTTTCTCTTTTGATGGCTCCGTTAATTATTAGGTGAGATTTCGCATCGCATACTTTGATAATGAAACTGTAGGCTTGATTTAATCTGTACGGATTTATAGGGATCGTTTGTTTTACTGTGTCTGTTTTATTGTTTGAGGATATTTAATAAATAATGTTGAATATTATAGTATATATTTTACAAGAGAGCACCGGTGATGGTCTAGTAAGAGTGACCCCACCTTCTGATTCTAAGGTCATAGGTTCGAAACCGGTCGTGCACTAATGGATTTTCGTGATCGAAAAACTTGTGCTCGCACTGCTATTTCTCTCAAATGGTGAATGTAAACGACGTGAGCAAACCAGTTAGTATTCTAGCAGCGGCGATGTGGTTGCAACCTGTCACGTATGGAATACCAACTACTGCAAAATGTAGGCATAGATCCTATGTAATATTTGGACGTACCTTCGACTCAAGATTCTTTCAGCATGTCTAATGGTACCCTATATTAGACATCCTCAAAGAATCTTGAGTAAACTTCACTCCACTTGACTAAATAATCTGAGCGTATGTTTATCGTGCCTGGAGATTTTAAGTCTTGATGGTTTTATATATACTTACTTATCTAGGGTATAACTCTATTTGTAAATTATTGTGGATTTGCTTAGTGCTGACCTTGTACTTATAAACGTTATTTAAATTACTCCTCAAAATATCTCAAATCGCGATAGTTTAAGAATTGTTTATCATTTGACAGTTTTATAAGTAAGCTTTTACTAGTACAGTATTTGCAAAATGAACACAAACAGATGAGCATTCTCGTCCGGAAGCGTCCCCAAGACGCTGCTTCCCGCAGAGTAGCAATTCATATTTTTTTATCATAATCTTCGATAAGCTCTAAGCTATCGATATGATATAAGCACGGAACCGGGCGGGTCGCTAATCAGGAATAACCCCGAAACTTTTTACTTTATGGAGCGGCCATTACGTCGTGTATCAGCAGGGTTAATGAAACATTCATTTTTTTATCGGTCGTATTTCTCCGAAACAAGTCGATAAAGTTTGATTGGAAGAACATTTTCATGGCGTTCTGTATATTAAATATGAAAAATCGATATGCAGTGCTGACACTCGATCCAATATCTCACCATTTGTACAAAATGCAGCGAGACAATAAACTAGTATTTTGGCTTAGTCGCCATTGTGGATGGTGATAGAGAATAATAAACAAAATAACCTCACCTCCAGGCATGGTAGATATCCATTAAGTATCTAGGTATAGGTGGGATGTCTAGTGAAGGTAGTCAGGGGCTCGTCATGCGCGTACAGTCAGCTGTAATAGAATGTATACAATTCATAACATTTAAAATGGTAGGTACAACAGTAATAAACTTTACCACAGAAAAAACTGAGAAATCATGAAATCAGTTAAGTATTATTATTATATTGGTCCTCCTACCCGATGGACTGACGACATTGTTAGGACCGCGGGAAGTCGATGGATGGAAAGGGCTCAGAATCGTTCTTCCTGGAAACGTGTGGGGGAGGCCTATGTCCAGCAGTGGACTTCTACAGGCTGATGATGATGATGATGATGATGATTATATTGGTCATGTAAATATTTTATGATCACATTGTAAAATCGTTTTGAAAGTTACGAACTATATACATCCTGGTGCAGCTTACTGTACATGCCTACTACAGTGATTCCAGACACAGATTTCTATTGTGTCTCGACCACGCCTGTTTCCTCAATGGGAAACATGCAGAAAAGACGATTTATTGTATGTTAAATTTTAGACATAGTTTTTTAAATTATATTATGTTTTCCTTATGTAATGTTTTTGTAATTATTAATATTAATATTATTTATCTGTCATTACTTCTGTATCACGTTTGGTAGATCTCATCATCAACAACATAATTAACCTGAACAAGTACACTACGGGAAATTGGCCTTCTCTAAAGGTACATTACCAGGAAGAATGATTTTGAGTCTTTACCATCGTTCCCGTTATCCTAGCAATCGTATATCGGGTCAAAGGGCATCCTTCGCTTTATCTTTCAGTTTGTGGTCTCCATTTGAGAACGTTTATTCCTCAGCGGTTGTCAGTTCTACGAGATATAGCCTGCCCATTGCCACTTCAACTTGCTGATTCTAGTAGATCTACAAGACGAATTTTGAAAATAATGAAATAAGAATAATAATATTGCTGGACAATCCACACACCATCATCTAGCCCCAAGCTAAGTAGAGCTTGTGTTATGGGTACTAGATGACTGATATACTTAATACAATACATTACATACATAGATATTTTTTATTATACATAGAAAATATCCAGAATACCCGGAATATAAATATTTGCAGATCGTACAAACATTTAACCCAAGGCGGGAATCGAACCCGCAACCTCCTGCGTCGCAGGCGGACGTTCGCCCGCCGCGCCACATCGGTCGTCATGTAAATAATTTTGTGCTAGCAACTGTATTTTGCTTTCCAAAATAACGTCTGGCACATTGTATAATATGCAATCAACGCGTAATGAAACCCAGATTTCGTTCTCATTCCGTGCTACAGTTATGTGTTCATAAATAATTCAAAAGCATCAATGCAATGGGGTATCGGTGCAGGTTCATATTTCACGAGACAGCTCCCTGTGACGTAATTAATGTTCAAACGAACAACGAGCCGGCTTTGGCATGGCCGAGGTGCTATCTCCTGGGTTTTCATAAACATTGATTTACGCTTTGTAGATTGAATCAGGCTCTTTGAGGTGAAATAGTTTGCGTACTGCATATTAGTTTACCTCATCAACTTCATTGGCCTGAAGAAGTACTCTGCTATACATAGGCCTTCTGTATACGTTTCTAGGAAGAATAGTTTTATCTTATTTCATCCGCTGACTTACCGTAATTCTAACAATGTCATCGATCCATCGGTATCCGTTGGTTTGCCTGTCGATCACTTTTTGGTTAAGTGTACGACGATGGCGGAAAAGACAACGATGTATGACGTGTACCTGGTAAACACTGGATGAGAATAGACGAAGACTTTGCTCAATGGTACATTGCTAGCAAACACTGGATGAGAAAAAATTAAGACCTTTCTCAGTGGCACGTTACTGGTAAATACTGATGTCGTAGGCCGTAGGTGGTGTAGCCGTAGCAGTGAACTAATACAGGTTGATTAATTCTTATTATAGTGTTATATAGTCACACACATCTCGCATCTTGCAAGAGTTTTCTTTCACTTGTCTTATGAAGAGGTTTTCTATTTTATTTCATTGTAACCATTTCCCTAAGTACCTATTATAAATAATCGATTTCAAAATCTATTTCTGCCACTAAGCACCTTGCTGTATTTTGGTTTGAAGGGTGTGGGTGCTGGTGAAATTACAGGCACGTGAGTCTTATGCCTCAGGTTGATGGATGCAGAGCAATGCATTGTTGGCCACGTTCTTAATGATCGTGACCTGCAAGGCAATGCTTTGTTATAGGTGATGGTAACTACTCAACATCAGGGGGGCCATATGTTCCGCCAGCAATCACATAAAAAAACTTGGAATAGAATTAGAAAATGTTTGTTATCTTCACAAAAAACTATGACTTAGGCAAAAAACGACGGCACGCAACATTTTTACACTAATACTCTAAGAAATCCTTACTATCCCTATGTGAAAAACACATTACTCATTCTATGTGAAAAATGCTAAAGTAAGGATACAAAATCTCCTACATTAAGCTTCTTGGTATTGTTTGACCTTATCGTATAAACAAAAGCCAAACAAGACATAAAACCAATAGACAAATTGTGGTTTTAGCGTATCACTCCTACCGTCCGGCGACTTACTAAAACTAATAGTGTAATATTTTGTATTAGTTCGGATCCTAGCTATATTTCCGCTTGCTTTCTTTCTCCGAAATAATGTGGCACATTAGCCACAGTAACAGTGATTAAACGACTGCCCAATGTTAGGGGAAGTAGTGCGAGTGTAGGGTAAATTATAATACGCGGTTGCCCAAACCTAACAAATAGTAAGACAGACGTACAAATTGTAGTAACGCAGTTGTTTGTCTTTTGTATTGTGTAATAACTATTATAAATAAAGAAAAGTAAAAGTCTTGAAATGATTATCTTATAAAATACTTTAGATTGCATGTATTACAAAAGTTAAACTAGGTACCTAGATAAATTTTTTAAAACACGAAGGGCGTTGATTTTTAAAATATTAAATTATAATTATTTTGGTTATTTACAATGCACATAATTTAGCACATATATTGATCATATTTACCTAGACATTACAAAACTAATTTTGTTTTCTAACTAGGTAGAAAGGTAATTTAATGTATTTTTTTTATTTTATGTGCCTGCTACTAGGGTGACAACTTTACTTCTCTGGATAGCTAAACTATTTGGTATTCTGAAAATATACACTTATTAATAAAAACATTGAAACTAAATTGTAGTAAGGCTGCAGCTTATTAAGCCCATGTTTGATATTATTTTGAAAAATAATTGTGCAAAATGTTATCAAAGATATTTTGCCTACCATTTTCAAACTCACAAATGTATTATCAGTCCCTATCAGTTAGAAATAAAAATACCTAAACATTTTACTGAAGTACTAAATAATTCAAAAACCATATTCTTTCAATACCTCGGCAAGAGATCACGAGATCCGTCGCATAAGTAAATAAACAAGTACGAATTCCTATCGCTAGACTAGATAAATTTTTCAATTCATTCACGCCTCGTGTATTACGACCTCTGATTTCTATATCGGCGGCAATATTTTTTCGCCCCATATAAATCAGTATATCTTGTATGAGCTACTTATCGCGGAAAAACGTTAGATGTATTGTCCCGAGGGTGATATACCTACCTGTCAGGGCCGTACACAGAATCATAAAGGGGTAAATATAAAATAAAAGAACCCATGCCTGAAATTGTTTGGTAATCAATCAATGGTGGAATTAAAATGGGTTGCAGAGTTGTTAGTGTATCAAGACTGGGTTGTGATTCAACCTTGTCATATTTGGCCTAATCTATAATAATAATAATACTGCTCCACACAGCATTATCTAGCCCCAAGCTAAGCAGAGCTTGTGTTATGGGTACTAGATGACTACTTAATATATTACTTTACATACATAGATATTTTTATTATATATTGAAAATACCCAAAACACTGGGAATAAATATTTGCAGATCGTATAAACATTTATCCAAAAGCGAGAATCGAACCCGCAACCTCCTCGGGCAGGTGGACATTCGCCCGCCGCGCCACATCGGTCGTCGCTCTGTTAAAGGTTTATTATTGCTCAAAACGTGATGACATCAAACTTGCAACACACTCTGGGTAAAGTTACAACTCATGCTTACGTTTTAGTTACTGTGTAAAGGCTCACCCACACATGTGCGTTATTACTTGCGATATTGTTGCTTTGCCTGACATGCCACAGTATAAAAGCCGTTATCACAGCGAACGCACTGGCTTGCGAGGCTGCCCAGCAAGTTAGATACAGACATGCTAAACGTATCTTAAGATTCTCTGGATGCACTTTACCTCAGATCAGCCTCGCAAAACCGTGTGTTTAGTGTTAACATGATATTATTATCGCACCTATTATGTAGGGCCTTAGAGCAGACAAAATAAATAAGTGAAAAATAAACCTCAATATTTTTTAATAAACTACTTTAGCAAGTTCTTACGTAAATTTAATTAAATTTGTCAATTTTACTACCTTCATTTATCCTAGTTGTGGCTCTGCACCCTACTGTGACTAGCCGCGAAAGATGCTTTCGTGTTTTCGTTATAAAATCGATATAAAACTTGTGTGTTACCTACAACAGGGAGTGTTTTCAGGAATAAGGCTCGCAGAATTTATGTTTCGGCAAAATTTTGTTTACGCGATGATGTTGGGAAAATGTTTTTAGGATATAAATTCTTAGGTTATCAAAAGTCTACACATGAGATTAAACCATTATATTTAATACAGTTTTGGTAATAGTCGCTGCAGGGATTTTTAATCAACTTATAACCAGAGACTAGAGTTAGTTGGGTGAAATAATTTAGATGCTATTCATAGTCAGCGGAAATTTTAACTTTGAACAAGGTCCGTGATTACAAACTTTGAGATGGAAAACCGCGATGCTTCAAGGGAATTTCTAAAAAATAAAAACTGACTCTTCAGTAAAACAGTAAATAATAATAATAACGAAAAATTAATTCAAAGATTACTTAATTTAATTCTAAACTATTTAACTAATTGTAATTTATAAATAATTTATTTTACTGTATTTTTCTTTTTTATATTATAAAATGTTCTATTTTTGACATTCAACATTTTAAATTTGTTTCTTCTAATTTGTTGTAAGTTTAAATTAATTTAAATTTTGCATGCTATAACATGGCAGAATTACAATGAACCAAATACAATACTGTGACATCTGTACCTATACATGTAATTCAGCAAATAAATACACTTTGACTTGTATGTTCAAATGTATTTTGTACATACCAATTATAAATACCTACAATTTTCTTTGTAAATAAAGTTTCTTTTTAGACTTTGATTTTCAAAATACGCGAAAAGTCAAAACCACGTGAGTTAAGTTTGTACCCCATTTCTTGTTCTCTGCATTCTCAACGTCACGATTTGATCAGGCTATCAATCTCAGCCCATGACATCTACATGTATTTACACTATCGTGCACTTCATCATACAGTATTGCATACAGATACATAAATTACGCTTGCGTGAGAGCCTTCTGCCGAGCGTTTCCGGAACGCTTCCCATTCCCATAGGGCAAACGATTTATGTCAACAGAAAAAACTATTCTATCCTTAAAGTAATAATAGGTGCACAAAGCGAATGAGACTTGAATAAATAAATAAATATTTGCGAACATTTTGCATAGCTCCATTCCGCTTCAAACTAACCAAAGTTTGTATTATGGGAACGTAATAGAATTATGAATTGTAATAGAATACAATACAACACACAGACAGAAAACTATGTTCGTCACACAAATATTTCTCTTCGGTGGAGATCGAACAGCACTGAAAGGTAGAGCTAGCTTCTATCAACAGAGCCTGTAACGACTATCAAATGACATAAACTTGACTCCAATATCCTACAAGCGTCTATTAGTAGTACTACGGATTGTTGTCTGTCAGATAAGCTCTCATGTCATTGGCCAGAGTAAACTGTCACTGTAACATTAGCCGATGGCATGGCTTATCCGATAAGCAACAATGTACGCTTGTAAGATATTGAATTGTGGATAAATTTTACAAGTGCTGTCAGCTGCAGAACAATAATACATTTTAATAATTACAATTCGTGGCTTTCATTGTCGAAGTACATAAATTTACAGGGTAAATACTTCATTACTCTTATTTATGCTCTGTTCCGGCCAATGACGGATGTGCGCGCGGGCAGCCTTCTGTCAATGTCAATTGACAGGTGTCAACTGGTATGACGTACGGGCTCGACACGCGCTTCTCTACGATGTTCCAGTTCTTGCAGTTTCCAAGAAGAAGAGAGCTGTAGATGACCGGATTGATTGATTGATTGATTGCTTCTCTACGACAGAGAGAGATAGTAGATAACCTAAATATGTTTGTATACCTGGCCACGGCTAATGTAATATTTTTCCGAAAATTAAATTCTAAAAAGTCAATCTGAGAACGTTTCTCTCAATTATCCATCCCGTAAGGAACATGCTCCTTGACACAATTTTGTAACTTTATAAAATTCTCTTGTCTCTGTTACTTTCATGTTGACAAAAAGAGATGGCAGCAGACGTATCGCTCATTTTCTCAGATAATGACACAACAACTTTTTTTGTTTAACTTTTTTTGAAAGATATAAAGTGTGGGCATTTTGCTGTCTGATTTAAAATGGCAACCATAATCTATAACAAAACATTGCCTCGCAGGTCACGCATGTTAAGAACGTGCCCTTTATATATCAACCTGATAGATACAGGCTTAAGCTTCATGTGCCTGTAATTTCACTGGCACTAATAGTACAATAAGACTCATTCGATCGATGTACGAACTACAGTACAGAACTAGTGAGAAAAAACTGATTCAAATGTTCGCGTTACACAATATTTTAACTCTTAGTACTATCCTATCCACATAAAGCGTCTCGTGATCTATTGGCGGCGAAGAAATGGGATAGATTATAAAAAGAAAACTTTTGTATTTTGGGTCAGGATTTGATATATGGGGCACAAGAGCAAACAAAAACTTGCAGATGTTAGTTTATTACTGAGGACAAAATATAATTGGAAACTAAATCTTACAAGTAGGCTACAGTGGCTTCTTGTTAAAGAGTATGCTATTGTATAGTACCTCGTATCTATATGTATCCGTATATATCTTTATCTAACTATATCTATCTAAATCTATGTATATATATTTTTTGAAGTGAAAACTTCTTTAAGCGCGTTGAGCTTTTTTTGGATGAACAAAAATCATGGAACTCGCATCATCGTCATCGAATGCTTTCCATGAGCTAAATGTATTCTGTGTATGTATGTGTACTTTTTTCACTTTTATCGGCAGTTCCCAAAGATTGCTTTACCTTTTTTTATGCAACTTGCTTATGGAACAATTAAATGGCCCACATGATGTAAAGTGGTTACCATCGCCTTTTACAAAGTATTGCCTCGTAGGTCACACTCGTTAGGAACGCGTCCTACGATGAACTCTTTAGCGTCCATCAACTTGTGGTATATAGGTGTTAAGCCTCATGTGCCTGTAATTGTTCTGTACCAATTTTTTTTTTATTATATTTTTGCGGCTTTGGTATCACGGCGGCCATATGGCTTATTGTGATCGCCACTGATCTGTACCTATCTATATCTACCTATGTCTATCTATATCTGTCTATACTGGGTCATGTAAGAATGGCAAACACTACTGGCAAGGAAGTATTAATTGCTGAAGTCGTGAATCCAATAGTACCAGGCATATCTATGCCTTGTGTAAGGTCAACAGTGCTATCTAGAAATATTGGTTCAAAATGAAGATAACTATACTATCTATATCTATAACACTTGTGAGAATGTTTACCCTGACTGACTGACATATAGACAACGGACACCTTGAGTCACTGATTGTAGAAGTCTGCAATTTTCAGGATATATTTATTGGTATTGATACGTAGAGGTGTACTAAGAAAATAATTATATAAATTCAACCCCTCAAAAAGTACGACATAGGTTGAAGTTTGTATGAAAATAATGAACAATGTCGCGTGCGATTCTACTAACATATACAAGCTAAAAGCTAAAGCTTGCTATAGAAATAAGCAGAGACAACTGTTCAAGAAAAAAAAGCCCAGCATGTGTATCTGGACCAGATAGCAAAATTTATGAAAAAGGCTAGGTCAAGAGTACCCTTAACCGACGCGCATAATATGAAGAATGTTATGAGTGGAATATATTAGATGAAAAGAAATATTTTCACGACTTCAATGTACAGTACCCACTCAAGATTCTTTGAAGATGGCTAAGGGTAAGTCAGAGGTATGTCCAAATATAACCCACATTATGAAGTAGTTGGTATTTCATATTATGTGAATAGTTAGTGTTAAAGGCTTTCAACCTCAAAACCTATCACCACTGCTAAAATACTAACTGGTTTTCTCACAGTGTTTTTCTTCACCATTTGCAATCACTAGCATTGCGAATTTTTTTTTTGAATTGAAAAATCCATTAGTGTACGTTCGGATTAGTTTTTCTATCTATCTATCAGTTTTTATAGACGAAAGCTGATACCACATTTGAAAAAAATATCCCATTTTTTTCAGATCTAGATATTTTTTTCATTTTCAGATCCCAGATTTAAAGAGTATAATGAAGATAAACAAAGGCCAAATAAAAAAAAACCTTAGACCAACAATCTAGGTTTTTTTATTAGTGACTGATGTATGTCTAGATTGTACCAAGTTTCTATGCATACTGATATTGGTTTAGACTAAAGTGCACCCATGAGTAATGGCCTAGTTTCGTAGCGACTAGCGACGTATGGCGTAGATAGGCGATGTAGAACCTCTACGCCGTAGAAGCAAGAGTTACGGCGTAGAACTATCTACATAATTTAAATGTATTTCTAACTAAGTTATGGTACTTAGTTGAAACAATAATTTTAAACTAGTTGAACCCTTCTTACACAAGTTTTTTCTTTATAACGTTTATTGTTTTCAGGGGACGTTGGTAGCGTTTCTAAAATAAATTCATATGAGAACACGAAGAAATTAACATATTTATGAATAATTCATGCTGTTGTTTGTTTAAATGGTACAGTTGTCAGCATCGTTGTTATAAAATCTTTTTATTGTTCCCTTTAAAATAAAAATAGTAAAATAACGTTCTTGTAAACAATGCATGTGATATATTATTTTATGTGCGTTCGCTACTTGTTTTTTTATGAAAAAACTGATTCTAAGTCAAAGTCTTAAAAATCACTTATAACCGTAGGTCAAAGAACCAGTCTACTTTAGATGAACAGACAAGAAACTTACATCTTGGTCCTTAAAAATAAATTAACTCTTTTCAGGGTTAAGCTCACCTTTATACATGTCTTTTATTTGTATTTTTTCCTATGTATGCGAGTGCAATAATGAAAAAGAATTTTACGCCATTTTTTCGTTGGTACGGAACCCTTCGTGTGCGAGTCCGACTTGCACTATGTCTACCAATAATGTAAATTTGTTTTTGATACAAAATATACTTTTATTAGGTACTTACTTCTCTGGATGAACACTTTCACAAAGAGCTTTACTAGTAATTTACTTTACTACTTGAAAGAAAGATAGAAAACTTATTTATATTTGACACAGCACACAAACATATCAAAGATACAAGGCAGTAAAACAAAAATAGATAAAATAAAAATGTTGCTGCATACAACCAAACCACCAACCAAAATGAATTGTTAAGTAGTTACTCAAATCCCGGTTTGATCGACTAAGTTGAGCCATATTTATTAAAATACAGGTCTACTCTTAGAAACGACAAACGAAGTTTTGTATTGTCGTTTTTAGTTACACTACGCGGCATGCCAGGTAACGTGAACTTGACTTTTGACGGATACCAAGTTGCCCCGCAGTATGTTACAAATCGACAATACGAAACTTCGTTTATCGTTTCTAAGAGTAGACCTGCTGATGAGTCTGTAGTTCTCGATTCTAGAATGATTGCAAAAGTTGTTGAGAAAGTTCTTCCAAAGGTGGCGTTCGATTCCAATATGAGCGAACTTTACTTTGCGTTTCCATCTACGGATCAATTGTTGATGAGATATTATAATAGTAACGTACCTATCACCTATAACAAAGCATTGCTTTGTAGGTCACGCATGTTAGGTACGTGCCCTATGAGGCACTACCCTGCGTCCACCAACTTAGGCATTACTGGTGCTATAAAATATAACCGTCATAATCTATACCAAATCCTGACTGAATTGACTGACTGACATATAAACAATGAACATCCTAAACTACTGGTCGTAGAAACTTAAAACTTTCAGGATATATCTGTCTTGGTGTGTACTAAGAAAGGAATTACAGGCACATGAGGTTTAACGCCTGCATGCCATAGGTCGATGGACGTAGAGCAGTGCATTATATAAGGCACGATTTTATCGATCGTGACCTGCAAGGTAATGCTTTGTTATAGATGATGGTAACCATATAACATCAGGTGGGCCATCCGCTTGTTCCATCAGCAATGACATAAAAATAATCTGAACCTTAACCCTTAATGCCGGTAAAGCGGGGGTTGAAGTTTGTATACTTCACTTCGACGAAGTCGCGCGCGTTTTGCTAGTAGATGCATATTGTTGATGTATGCTGGTTGATATTTTCACACATACGCATCTAATCCCAAAGTAAAAAAAAATGTGGCATATGTTTGCAAAATTTTTAAACAAAAAGTTCTTTTAAATAAAACTACAGGAGAATTCACTTTTGATTCAACTCCCCACATACCCATTTAGCTGCAAATGCATTTCATTCATAAGTAACAGTGCAAAATGAGTGAAAAGTCTGAATTTCAGGTGAATATGAAAAGTAGTCATGAAGTTTGAGGTTTTTGTCAGAAAATTGTTGCTATTTTATATGCAAACTAAAAAAAGAAAGCTTAACCACACTGGTGGTCTAATAGCAGTGGCCTGCCTTTGGATACTAGGGACATGCACCAATAGTTTTTTTTTATAGAAAAATGTATATAAATGCAATACCAGTGTTCTCATTGTTAGAGACTTAAAATATAATAACTAACTAGAAATTTATATAATTTAAAAATGACTGGTAGCACAGGCATGTAAGCTTAGGACAGGTAACAGCAAATTGTCTGTCTGTCTGTTTGCAATCTTTGTCTGTAAAAATCATCATCTCTGCTATAATGTAATAATTAACCTTGATTCGTTTAAATCACACCAAAAAATGGTGCTGAAACCAGGGACCTTTAGCTTATGTTGCCAATAGAGTGGAACTCTATTGGCATTTATGTTGCAATGGCCAGCTATAAAGCAAAAAAATATAAATGGTTTTGCAACTGAAACGGTAAAATTGATGGACGCAAGTTTCGCGATAATACAGTGGGTAGTTAGGGTTCATTTAAACTGTAGGAAACTTGGTAAATGGACTGTAAAATTCATCTTGAGTCTACATCGTTGGATGAGAATAAAACTGTTCCTGCAACAATTTTCGACGTCGCAAAAGTTTTACATCCGTAAACGTTGATTTCACAGGTCTCAGTCACACCATATCTTGCAGTAAATTTGTAAAATCCTTTTGGTAAAACCAACAGAAAAATATTATTTTGCAAATTCATTTTTGTTACCGTACGTCCGCGGCTACGCTCGCATTGTGGTTGACATTAATATTTCTGGCAATTTCCATCCATCCAGGTGCAACGTTAGATTTGTCACTCTTGACACTAGATATTCTTTCTATTGATGCATAATGTTAGAATTTGTAGGCAAAAAACCTACTGGTAAGCTAAGCGTAAGGCATTTATTTAAAAGAACGAGATGTGTTTATTGTCACTGCCATGTCAAGCATACGTAGACATAAAGATATATCGTAGTCCAGCGTGTGTTCCGGTTAAAATCGTGGATACGGGCATAGGTACAACTCCATATGTCAGTCAAGTGTTAACTATTGAGTGCTCGACATGCTTGTTTTTCATGGCCTACAATTCTTTCGTACGAACTAGCTATGGCCCCGTTTTTTTTATATGCGAAAACAAAATAAACTTACAATTTATAAAATCAATAGCTGTTACAAAATATGCAGCCAAGACACGTAGAACTTTTTACAAGAGTTATTATACCTACCATTATATTGATATACCTATCTAGCTTCGAAAACTTATCTACCGACCTGTAGGGATTAGAAGCGATGGTGTGAACTCAGTCAAAGAAACTTCAAATTATGCCTTACAACTCTCAAGAAATACAATTCAACTTGAATAAATACACTTAGAGGCCGTAAAACATTTTTTAACGGAGAGGAATGGCGTCAAGGATTTGGAAGTTGAAAAAGTAATTAGGAACGTTGACGTTAATCTGCATAACCTTGTATTAAAGTAAATAACTGAATTATTTGAGCACAGTTCCAGGAAAACTTCAAACGTTATATCTCACTTGCGGACAAAATAATAGGCCACTTCACAGATATAACATATCCTGTTTTATAGTGATGATAAGCCATGGATGTCCCGGTTTAGCATACCCTTTCATTACCTTCCATGGATGTCGTAAGTAGTGCATAGTGTAAGTAGTGCGTAGTAAGTGCCACGTTTAGGTGCACGTAGTGTAGGACGCCTTCCGGTGATGCAATGGTGCGACCTGCAAAATGTTGCAGGTCGCACCATTGCATCACCACGCTGGATGAGAAGGGCTGAAGATTTGGATCAGTCAAAACACTGGAATTGCGGTCACCAATTTAGTAGTAGTAGAGCTCTTTGTAGTTTGTGGCTCGTCAGAGGAAGTACTACCACCATGCCTATTTCTGCCGCCAATCAGTTTGCTGTGTTCCGGTTTGAAGGGAGTGCGAAATCACATGCACGTGAAGTTTAACACCTATATGCCTATATGTAATGTATTGTTTTAAGTATATCAGTCATCTAGTACCCATAAAACAAGCTCTGCTTAGTTTGGAGCTATAGATGATGCTATGTGGATTGTCCAGCATTATTATTATTATTATTGTAATAC
Organism: Electrophaes corylata; assembly: GCA_947095575.1. Taxonomy (NCBI): domain Eukaryota; kingdom Metazoa; phylum Arthropoda; class Insecta; order Lepidoptera; family Geometridae; genus Electrophaes; species Electrophaes corylata. Next base: position 4,972,590 of record OX352711.1, on the reverse strand, counting down.
AACACCCAGACATAGAGAACAGATTATGATGATGATGTTTTCTGTATCACCGCTGTACTACGACATTTATTTTGACAGAAGCTCACTGACCTCACTTAAAACACCAAAGTTCAAACAGGATTAAGGGACTGTTGCCGTAGCTTTGGAGTTTTATGTATCCTGAAATGTGTCTTTTATGTAAGTGTGCTACTGAACTTTATGTTTGTGGATGCAATGGATTAAATTATGTTTGTGAATAAAATCACAGATTATATAAGCAGCATCATCATCAGCCTGTAAAAGTGTCCTGCTAGACACAAGTCTATGACCATTTTCATATGACATATGAAAATTACTTCATTTTTAGTAGGTACACCATATAATAATTACAATAAATGTATTACCAAAGATTTTTATATTATCCCAAAAATTATTCTCCTCGAGTGGGATTTGAACCCACGACCTTCCCCTTGATACGGGGATGCGATACCAACTTCGCTACCGAGGATTCAAATGCCTCGACGAAAATAAGATTTGAAATGTTTCTAATACGGTGCTATCGCTATCAAATCTTATTTTCGTCGAGGCATTTGAATCCTCGGTAGCGAAGTTGGTATCGCATCCTCGTATCAAGGGGAAGGTCGTGGGTTCAAATCCCACTCGAGGAGAATAATTTTTGGGATAATATAAAAATATTTGTGATTTCCTTAAGTGCAGGTAAGCACTATAAATACAAATAAACAATGTATTACCAATCATCATCATCATCATCATCATCAGCCCATAGAAGTCCACTGCTGGACATAGGCCTCCCCCACACGTTTCCAGGAAGAACGATTCTGAGCCCTTTCCATCTATCGACTTCCCGCGGTCCTAACAATGTCGTCAGTCCATCGGGTAGGAGGACGTCCTACGCTTCGTCTTCCGGTTCGTGGTCGCCATTCGAGAACTTAGCAACCAACAAAAAAAAACAATTTGTTGGTACCAATAAAGAAGCTTAAATCACAAAAATCAAATTTAGTTGCGTAGTTTTTAGTTGTGTAATTAAGCGAGATGGCAACAGACTTATTGGCTATTTTAGCAAGTGTGTCGACGACCAAAATGAATAAAACCATAAAAGTGTAGCTAGGCTAAAGCAGGTTTTTATGTCCAAGTAATTATATTTTTACGGGTAAGCTGCCACAAAGTTTTCCCAATACCTACTGGCCATAAATTAATACACTGAACAACTTTGTTTGCGTTATTCAATTCTGTGATCGATCGTCCGCACCTGAGCACTTTGTGTTGCGAATCTTTTTATATGTGGAATATTGTTTTGTTTTAATAGAATATTAGAGGTTGTTACGATATTTAGAATGAAGTTGTTCATGCTGGGGCCCAAAAGTTTTCTCCTGTTCCCTGCCGTGAGCTTTTATAGCACGATCGCAAACTATCAAAAACGACGCCAAAATTTTTAGAATTTTTTGTACTAAGTAAGGGATTTGGTATTTGTACGAAAATGCCTTGGTATCCATTGTTCGGGTCTGTTCGGACCGGTTCGGACTGAGCTCAAGGTACAGATCAACAAACAAAGTGGGATCTACGTCGTCTTCTGACTCTAAGTTAGTAGGTTCAAATCCAGTCGTATACTTATGGATTTTTCTATACGAAAACCAGTAACTACAAACACCCTATACAATGCCAGTGTTCTCAAAAAGTGAAGAAAAGTTTTAGATGAGATCAGAAAAAGTTTAGAGAATCAGGTAGGTATTATTTGGTACTAGAAAATGAGGGAGAGATATGGCCCACCTGTTAATAAGTCCCGTGTCCCGTGTGGTCCCGGCAAAGAATAGGACTTCTCCATCACCTCCCGTGGATGTCGTAAGAGGCGACTAAGGGAAAAACCGGAAAATGGGCAGCAGCATTTACCGTGTACATAACATCTATACTGCGGTCACCAATCCGCCTGCCAAGCGTGGTGACTATGGCAAATCCCCCCCCCCCCATGATGAGCACGACAATGAGACGGCCCCCAGTTCCCGGCAGTTTCGCTATTCCTGGCATAGGTGGCGGCCACGGTAACGGCGGAACAGGGGGTGCTAAGAATCACCGGCAGAGATCCAGCTACCAATCCCAAAAACGACCTTTGGCCCTGGTAACATACAACGCACGCACACTGAGGACCGACGAGAAGTTGATAGAGCTGGAAGAAGTAGTAAGCAAGTTGCGCTGGGATATTATAGGATTATCAGAAGTCCGAAGAGAGGGGGAGGACACGATTATCCTGAATTCCGGTAACTTGTTCTACTACCGGGAAGGCGACCAACTGTCCCAACATGGCGTCGGGTTTCTCGTCCACAAGTCCCTTGTTAACAACATCGTGAAGATCGAAAGCGTTTCGAGCAGGGTGGTATACCTTATACTCAGAATCACCAAACGGTATTCGCTTAAGGTCATACAGGTGTACGCCCCTCACTCGCAGCGCCCAGACGATGAAGTGGAGGCTATGTATGACGACATTTCAAATGCCATGCAAGCCTCGAAAACACACTTTACGGTTGTAATGGGGGACTTCAACGCGCGGCTAGGTATTAGAAACGGCGATGAACTGAGAGTGGGGCAATTCGGATTTGGACAGCGGAACCAACGGGGCCAGCGATTGGCCGACTTCATGGAGAAGGAGGGACTCTTTATGATGAACTCCTTTTTCAAAAAGCGGTCGTCCAGGAAATGGACGTGGCTGCACCCCGGTGGACACAAACGCGAGATAGATTTCATTTTGACAACCAAGAAGCAGATATTCAATGATGTCTCTGTGATCAATAGGGTGAAAACCGGCAGTGATCACCGCATGGTAAGAGGCTCATTGAATCTCAACGTTAAGCTGGAAAGGTCCCGTCTGATGAAATCTACTCTTTGCCCAAGTCCTGCTCAAATCCAAAACCCCGAGAGCTTTCAGTTACGACTTGAAAATCGCTTTCAATGCCTCGCTGAATGCGAAAGTGTGGACGAACTGAACGACGGGCTGGTGGAAATTGTCCAAGCGGTTGGGTCGGAGTTTTACAAGACCCAGCGCACAAATAGACCTCAAAAACTCTCTGAGCACACCTTAAAACTTCTGGAGGACCGCAGCGAAATGAGACTGCAGTCTTCAGTCGACATGTCGAAATACAGCGTGCTCAATAGACAGATCTCTAAGTCCATGCGACACGATTTGCGTCTTTTTAATACAGTGTCTATTAAAAACGCAATTGAGCGGAACCAAGGCTCTAAAGTGTTCGCAAAAGATCTGTCTATTGGGCAAAGTCTGTTGACGAAGCTGAAGACCGACAGCGGCAATATCGTTTCCTCAAAGCCAGAAGTTTTACGAGAGCTCGAGAAGTTCTATGGACAATTATACACCTCATCGCAATGTCCTGTCGCAAGCACGACTAGTGATGCAAGAGCCCGTTTAACCCGACACTACACGGAAGATATCCCGGACGTCAGCCTCTACGAGATTAGAACTGCTCTCAAGCAGCTTAAGAACAACAAGGCACCGGGGGAAGACGGAATAACGACTGAGCTTCTGAAAGCGGGCGGAACGCCGATACTTAAAGTCCTTCAAAAGCTCTTTAATTCCGTCATCCTCGAGGGTACGACGCCAGAGGCATGGAGCAGGAGCGTGGTGGTACTGTTCTTTAAGAAAGGTGATAACACCCTTTTAAAGAATTATAGGCCCATCTCGCTGCTGAGCCATGTCTATAAGCTGTTTTCGAGAGTAGTTACTAACCGTCTCGCTCGTAGGTTAGACGACTTCCAGCCTCCCGAACAAGCCGGGTTCCGAAAAGGCTTCAGTACCATGGACCACATTCATACGCTCCGGCAGGTTATACAGAAGACCGAAGAGTACAACCAGCCACTTTGTTTAGCGTTTGTGGACTATGAAAAAGCCTTCGATTCAGTCGAAACCTGGGCAGTGTTACGGTCACTCCAGCGGTGTCAAATTGACTATCGGTACATCGAAGTGTTGAAAGGCCTGTATAGTAATGCCACCATGACTATCCGACTTCAGGACCAGAGTACAAATCCTATCCAGTTGCAAAAAGGAGTGAGACAGGGAGATGTAATTTCTCCGAAACTGTTCACGTCTGCACTGGAGGATATTTTCAAGCTCGTGTCCTGGAGTAGGTATGGCATTAATATCAATGGCGAACACTTAACTCACCTTCGATTTGCCGACGATATAGTCATAATGGCGGAATCGCTGGAAGACCTAGAAACAATGCTCAGAGACCTCAATATTGTCTCCCAACAGGTGGGCCTTAAAATGAACATGAGTAAGACGAAACTTATGTCAAATGCTCATGTCGCACCCGTGCCGGTATATGTTGGGAGCGATATCATCGAAGTTGTAGACCACTATGTTTATTTGGGTCAGACGGTCCAACTAGGCAAGTCCAACTTCGACAAAGAGGTCAGCCGACGAATCCAACTCGGATGGGCAGCGTTCGGGAAATTACGGCACATCTTCTCGTCACAGTTACCGCAAAGCCTCAAGACGAAAGTCTTTAATCAGTGTGTGCTACCAGTGATGACTTATGGAACTGAGACGTGGTCGCTAACTATTGGTCTCATACACAAGCTCAAAGTCGCACAACGAGCTATGGAGAGAGCTATGCTGGGAGTTTCACTGCGAGATAGAATCAGAAATGAGGAAATCCGTAGAAGAACCAAGGTCACAGACATAGCTCTCAGAATCAGCAAGTTGAAGTGGCAGTGGGCAGGCCATATAGCTCGTAGAACCGATAACCGTTGGGGAATAAAGGTTCTCGAATGGCGACCACGAACCGGAAGACGAAGCGTAGGACGTCCTCCTACCCGATGGACTGACGACATTGTTAGGACCGCGGGAAGTCGATGGATGGAAAGGGCTCAGAATCGTTCTTCCTGGAAACGTGTGGGGGAGGCCTATGTCCAGCAGTGGACTTCTACAGGCTGATGATGATGATGATGATGTTAATAAGTGGTTACCATTTGTAGAAAACTTATTTACATCTAGGTAGGTAATTAGATATACCAAGGTAGGTACCTAAGGTATTTTGTATTATTACATCGCACATTGCTTTGTACAAGGCACAAGTATGGCGCGATGCGTGCGGGGTAAGAGGAGGGACGTGTGTGCCGAGCGCCCCGCACCTCAGCGGGGGGGCAGCCGGCTCAGGCGCGGCTCGGTTTGCATCGCCGGCCCGCCAGTGACAAATGATCAGAGAGAGAGAACGGTCACGTCACTCGCCGTTACCTAAATTCGCGAATGTGTAATTAATGAATAATAATTAGTGTTATAAGTAGTCTATTTTATGTTTGTGAAACCTTTGTCGTGAAATTGCAATAAATTCTGTGTTTGTACTTTGGACTCGTGTTTTCTAAATCAGTGAACCCAACACCTAAATAGTTTACAATTTGGTCCTTCGAGCCGGATCATCGAAATGGAAACACGTAGCACCACAAAACGACAGCTCGAGTCATCAGTCAGTCGAGAGGAGGCCTCACTGTGCACGACACCGACTAACGCTGTGGCGTCGGTTGATAAGGACGAGAAAACCAATAACCGCCGCCATTTTACGAGTAGTGCATCCATGCATTCGGGTTCAAGTCGTGTCAGCAAAGAAACCTTACGACGCAGAGCTATTTACGAAGCAGAATTGCAAGTTGCCAAAATCAAAGAAGATTTGATCACAAAAAAGTTAGCCATGGAAATGGCAGAAATTGATGACATCGATGAGATTGATGACGACCATAAAACTCGTGGCACGCAAATCGAGAGCAGTCGTAATAATGTCGAGGAATGGTTAACAGATCTAGCAGCAGCTCTACCGCATCACGATAATCACAGAAGTCTCCCCCAACCTGTTTACAAAGATGGGGGACCCCATCAAAGTATGAGGCCCCACGAGTGTTGCGAACCTCCCCAGAAAGACCCGACATTAGACACGCAAATTCCGAGGATTGGTCCCGTCAACGCCGCCATAACCAGCACCGCCGCCGCTGTGACTCCCGCCGACGACGCCGCTGTCACCACGCCGGAGGTCCGAACAGTTCCCCTAGCTGTACCAATGATGAAAATTAGAAGCTACGAATTACCATCATTTGGAGGGGTTCCGGCGGATTGGTTGTTATTTAAAAGGTCATACGAGATGTCAACGGCTACATACAATTTTAGTGATTTTGAAAATATTACCCGACTACAAAGAGCGTTGATCGGCGAAGCCAAGTGTGCTGTCGAAGACCTACTGAGAACCAGCTCCGACCCGAGAGAAATTATTAGCGCTCTGGATCAGGAATTCGGGCATCCTAACCTTTTATTAGAATGCGCGTTACAAAAGATAAAAGGACTTTCACGAGTGTCGGAAAGTGGAGCTGAGATACGGAAATTTGCAGCAGTGGTGAGAAACTGTGTGTCGATTTTAAGAAATATAAGAGCCGACGGATATATTAACAACCCCCAGCTTGTGAGTGATGTGCTGAGTAAGTTGTCGCACGCACAGAGAGCTCAGTATGGAGAATATGTAATGAAACTGGATACAAGCCAGAAAAGTGAGGATCTCAGAGTTTCGCCAAACCTGGACATCTTGGTGGAGTTCCTCACGTACCTAGCAAGAGCGTCGTCATATTACATGCCAATAAGTACGACACCATCAACCACAGCACCCAAAACATCAAATAACGTTAACCTGTACAACGCCGACGGTCGACGTGTTAACCCTTCCACCGCCACTGGGTTCCAGAAACGACAAGCAGGGACACGAGATCGAGTTTTTACGAATGTTGAAGTACCCCCTATCGACGGTGAGGTAAAGTGTGTGTTGTGCGCAGAGGACCATGAGTTACCCAAATGCAAAAATTACCTAAGTATGTGCAACGACGACAGGTGGGAACTAGTGAGAGTGAATAGGCTGTGTTTTAAATGTTTATCACAAAACCACACGCGTTATCAGTGCCGTGCCAAGCGGTGTGACAAGTGCCGTTTGTCGCACCATACGTCCCTACACCGCTCGTCGAACGTTGAGGTCACAGCTGTGGTCACAGAGGTACCACTTGTGAGCGACCGTGCCTCATCTCCAACAACGGTAATGGACACAGAATCGGTGACGAACATTGGTGAGCGATTTACAAAAACATTACTTAAGGTGATACCGATCGAGATTTATGACAACGACTGTAATAAGATAACATCTTACGCCTTACTTGATGACGGCGCTACTGTATCACTTATTGATGAATCTCTTACTGTTAACTTGAACGGTTCTGTTTCCGCACTTAGAATTGTTAGTGCACGTGGCATAAGTGTGACGGACGATCAATCACGTAGGGTAACTGCGCAAGTTCGCGGACCTAACGGTAATGTTGATAAAATCTCTATGAGAACGATAAAAGATTTAGACTTACCATCCCAAAGCATACCTGCCAGCGCAGTAAACCATGCCTACCTGCGTCAACTAGATATAGCTCCTTATACAGATGCTAAGCCAATGGTACTTTTAGGTCAAGATAATTGGGAGTTGATAGTAAATGATAGTATCAGGCGGGGTAGGTCAGGTCAACCTGTGGCGTCCCACACGAGACTGGGTTGGGTTGTGCATGGGCCGGTGGGTCCTGCTGGGGTATCGGATAGTGAAAATGTCAATTTTATCCTAGAGACCGACGACTTACACGACCTTGTGAAACATCAGTTCGAACTAGAATCAATAGGTATCACAGAAGTTTCTAGGAAAAATATGGAAACCGAGCGGGCTATAGATATTTTAAATAGTACCAGCCGCCGAGTAGAGGGTGGATGGGAAGTTGGGCTCCTCTGGAAAAAAGAAGTAGTTAGTTTGCCGAATAATTACAACTACGCGTTAAAGCGATTACAAGGAATTGAAGCACGGATGAAGAAAGATAAAGAATTTGCTCTAGCGTACACGCGCCAAATAAATAGACTAGTTGAAGAAAAGTACGCTAGGGTTGTCGACAAATTACCTGACAAACCAGTTTGGTATCTACCTCACTTTGGGGTGACAAACCCAAATAAGCCTAATAAATTAAGGCTAGTGTTTGATGCAGCAGCTACGTACCAGGGTACCTCTTTGAACGATAACTTGCTAACTGGTCCGGACATGTTGAACTCGCTGCTAGGAGTATTATTAAAGTTCAGAATGGGTCCCATTGCTTATACGGCAGACATAGCCGACATGTTTTTAAGAATAAGAATGAGAGCAGCTGACCAAGGGGCGCAGATGTTTTTGTGGCAGGGAGAAATTTATGTCATGGATTGTATGATTTTCGGAGCAAAGTGTTCACCTACTTCTGCAATATATATCTTGAATAGAAACGCAAGTGAGTTTGAACACCACAAACCAGAAGCGGTTCGAGCTATCCATGAGAATCATTATATGGATGACTATTTAGATAGTGTAGAAACGGTGGAAAGCGCACGCCAGATGATCAAAGACGTATCGGAAATTCACGCCTCAGGTGGTTTCGTAATAAGAGGGTGGGTGACGAATTCTGCTGAACTCAGGTCTGAGCTACCAGCTGTTGTACCAGGCAAAGTGAATCTCGACCGATTGCCGAATAACTCTGAGCGGACGCTAGGAATGATTTGGGTACCGGAAAACGATGTTCTCAAATTCGATTTGTCATTTAAAAAAACTAGCAAAAGACATCACCGACGGTAGGAGAGTACCAACGAAAAGAGAATACTTAAAGTTCGTTATGAGTATTTTTGATCCGTTAGGTTTTCTCTATCCATACACTATCAGATCGAAGATCCTGCTGCAAAAGATATGGAAATCTGGCATAGGCTGGGATGAGACATTAAAAGATAATGAAGTAAGTGAGTGGAATCGATGGCTACAAGAGGTGAAGTGTCTGATCGATGTACAAATACCACGCTGGTTTGGACTGGTGCTTAGTGATCTAAAGCTCCACGTATTCGGAGACGCGAGTGAGCAAGCGTATTCTGCAGTCGCTTACGTGGTAGGATGGAATGTCGCGGGTCAGCGGACGGCATCTATAGTTGCGGGTAAAGCACGGGTTGCACCATTAAAGGTAGTTTCCATACCGAGGCTAGAGCTACAAGCTGCTGTCTTAGCGTGTAGATTAGCCAGCTCCATTGCTAAAGAACTGGGTTCTAAAGTTACGGCTAAGTACCTGTGGACCGACTCAAAAACTGTTTTAAAGTGGATCAGATCAGATCCTCGCGACTATCAAAAGTTCGTTTCGCACAGGCTGGCAGAGATTGACAGAAATTCAAACACCAGTGAATGGCGCTGGGTACCGTCGGCAGACAATCCAGCCGATGAAGCGACTAAACTTCACTGGCCAACGGAACCTAAGTTGTGGTTTACAGGACCGCAATTTTTACTTAAGAAAAAAGGAGATTGGCCTGTCAATGAGTATAATGATGATGCCGCTGAAGATCCTGAACGAGTACATCGAGTTTGTATAGTGCAGCAGAGCACCCCAGTAATTGACGTCAGTAGATTTTCGTCGTGGACACGAGCAGTAAGGGTGATGGCGAGAGTGATGATGTTCATAAGTAAATGTAAAAAGAGACAGCGCCAGGAACTGACCGCTGATGCCTTACGAGACGCCGAGATATTGCTATTGAAGCTATCTCAGGCGGAATCCTTCCCTGATGAAATGAGAGCTATGACAGAAGGAAAGCCACCATCGTCAGGTAGTAAGTTACGTAACCTAGACCCTTTTATTTATGAAGGAGATGGTCTACTCAGGGTTAGAGGCCGATTGAGTGCAGCATCATACCTAAGTTTTGACGAGAAACATCCGATAATATTAGATGGCCGCGGCAGAACAGCTCAGCTGTTGATACATAATTTTCACAAGAAGGCGCTGCACGCTAACAACAATACTGTAATAAATAGTATTAGGGAAAGATATTGGATAACCCATCTTAGAGGAGTTGTAAGAAACGTTACGTTAAAATGCCAATTTTGTCGAATTAGGCGCGCTATGCCGTCGGAACCGAAAATGGGAGACTTACCATTAATTAGACTAGAAGATACTCGACGAGCATTTGTACATTGTGGGATTGATTATTTTGGTCCTATGGAGGTAGCCATTGGAAGGCGTCGTGAGAAAAGGTGGGGTGTACTTTTTACGTGCCTTGTAACTCGCGCAGTTCATTTCGAATTGGCTACATCGCTGTCCGCGGACTCAGCTATAATGGCTTTACGACGTTTCATTGCTCGTCGTGGCCAGCCAGCAGTAATGTGTAGCGATAGAGGGACGAATTTTGTGGGAGCTGATGCAGAACTGAAAGCGGCATTACGTTCATTGGACCACGATAAGATTCAAAGCGACGCAATGGCTCGTAGTATTTCATGGCGATTTAACCCACCCGCTAGTCCACATATGGGAGGTTGCTGGGAGCGTCTAGTGAGGTCGGTGAAAGCAGCGCTGAAAACCACGCTTAACCAACGAGCACCAAGAGAAGAAGTGTTGCTTACTTTATTAGCCGAAGCTGAAATGTTGATAAATAGTAGGCCATTAACCTATGTTGATACCGATCCGAATGAACCCGTTGCGCTAACACCTAATCACTTACTTCTCGGAACTGCATCGGGCATATCTACGTTGGGGACGTTTGATCCGGTTGATCTTGATTCAAGGAAAACATGGCGTAAAGCACAAGCTCTGGCGGAAATGTTTTGGTACCGCTGGTTAAGGGAATATGTCCCCACGCTTCAAAAACGCCAAAAATGGCATAGTAGCACGCAACCAATTAAAATTGGAGACGTAGTTTTGATTTTCGATAAAAATCAACCTCGAAATACCTGGCCTAGAGGAACAGTAAGTGAGGTATATCCTGGAACAGACGGTCAAGTAAGAGTGGTGGATGTAACCTTAGCAAATGGGACCGTGCTAAAACGACCGGCTGTAAAGGTGGTAGTGCTACCTATTGACGGAAGGGTTGTTGAGTTGGTAAGTCAAAGTTTGTAGGTACAATAAACACCCACACCGCGGTAAACGGTGCGTAACTGGCGTAGTTACCCTAGGTGCGCTAAAGGAATGTTATAGGTATTTTGTGATTAATTTTTATGATTGTAGTTAAATGATTTAGTGTGTTCATTTTTGTGTTCTTATTTTTTGTTTATTGTCTGTGTACCTATTACCTACGTTATTAAAGAAGGTACCTACCTACCTAGATTGATAAAATGTTTATGTGGTGTAGGTAACTTATACTAGATTTGTTGTTGTCGGCCTTATAACTTTAGCCTCTAACAAAGGGGTGGAATGTAGAAAACTTATTTACATCTAGGTAGGTAATTAGATATACCAAGGTAGGTACCTAAGGTATTTTGTATTATTACATCGCACATTGCTTTGTACAAGGCACAAGTATGGCGCGATGCGTGCGGGGTAAGAGGAGGGACGTGTGTGCCGAGCGCCCCGCACCTCAGCGGGGGGGCAGCCGGCTCAGGCGCGGCTCGGTTTGCATCGCCGGCCCGCCAGTGACAAATGATCAGAGAGAGAGAACGGTCACGTCACTCGCCGTTACCTAAATTCGCGAATGTGTAATTAATGAATAATAATTAGTGTTATAAGTAGTCTATTTTATGTTTGTGAAACCTTTGTCGTGAAATTGCAATAAATTCTGTGTTTGTACTTTGGACTCGTGTTTTCTAAATCAGTGAACCCAACACCTAAATAGTTTACACCATTGCTTATAACAAAGCATTGCCTTGTAGGTCACGTTCGTTAGGAACGTAACCTACAATACACTGCTCTGCGTCTATCAACCTGAGGCATACAGATGTTAAGTTTCATGTGCCTGTAAATACACCGGCACCCACACCTTCAAACCGGAACACAGCAAGCTGCCTGGCGACAGAAATAGGCATCGTGGTAGTACTTCCCCGGACGAGCCCTTCACTAAAAGCTCTACTCCTACTAATTACTAAGGTTAAATCATTGCATTTAGCCGACAAAAGCAATACTTTTTATTGAATGCCGGTTTCCTTATTCATAGCCCCGACCTGGAAAATAATACTCAACAATATCGCCCACAATGTAAGTTAATTCAATAACAGCAGTAATTTCAGCGCCCCACTGTAAGTAATTGAGGTTATTACCTTACTGTGAGCGTAAGGCATATTGAATTATTCTCTCAGCCTTCCAGTACGTGGGTCTTGGAGCATAGTAAAACTTAACCAGTGCGTAGTAGGACTATTACTCTTGTGGGTTAAATGATGTACAGAATCATGACAGTGGTTTATTCTATACTCTTGAAGCAAATATTATTTAGAGAAAAAACCTAAGAGTAAGTGTTTATTGATAATTTTTAAAATCACATGAGTCTTAGCATCAATTTTTATAGTAATTGTACATTTTTAATCATCCTAGAAACAGATCATCAGAAATTATGGAGCTAGGACGTGGTCGCTAACTATTGGTCTCCTACACAAGCCTACACAGGCTATGGAGAGAGCGATGCTAGGAGTTTCACTGCGAAATAGAATCAGAAATTAGAAAATCTGAAGAAGAACCAAGGACACACCGACATAGCTTTCAGAATCAGCAAATTGAAGTGGCGTTGGGCAGGACATATAGCTCGTAAAACCGACAACCGCTGGGGAGTAAAGGTTCTCGAATGGCGACCACAAACCGGAAGACGAAGCGTAGAACGTCCTCCTCCTCGATGGACTGACGACATTGTTAGAACCGCGGGAAGTCGATGGATAGAAAGGGCTTATAATCGTTCTTCCTGGAAACGTCTGGGGGAGGCCTATGTCTAGCAGTGGACCTCTACAGGCTGTTGATGATGATGATGATAAACAGATTATATTAAGTACATTTCTTCGTAAATAAAGTCATAATTTCTGATGACGTGACTTTTTTTCGTATTTTTCATTGCTAAAGATCCTGACAATCTTAAAAGACTTGAGTATGGGCTAGACGAGTTGTTCGCACAGCGTTATTTTTGTAGTTCTCAGAGCGACACTACAACGGTATCACTCAAACGTATTGTCCTTCTAATTATAGCCTCAGGAAAAAGGTTCCCAAATGCCAACCACGAACCGGAAAACGAAGCGTAGAACGGCCGATAGACCAACAACGTTTTTCGGCTTGCTGATGGAATAATCACCTACATAGTAAATCATTTGTAAGTCACGTGCCCTACAAGTAGCACACAGAACATCTGGTTTCATTAACGTGGGGCATTGATTTGAGCCTCATGTGTCTTTATCCAAAACAAAGCAATGTAGATTGGAGACAGAAATAGGTGTGGTTGTGCTTTCCTGAGCCCTTAATGAGCTTTTTATAAAAAAAACTCTACTACTCTTTCAAGATGGTGATTATGATATCACTAAATTGTTAGTTAGGTGGTGTGGTATTATTAAGAAATCAAATTACAAAACTATTACTACCGATACCTATAAATGCATTCATATCGGCACAAATCATAATAAAAGACTGGCCTTACAGCTTAGTTGATAGTTTCTCTGCCTTCTGCGTTGATGGTAAAGGGTTTGATTTCTAACATAAGCATTTTCGTAATGAATATAAATTTATAGGGTGTATTTTAGCATTAAGAAAGTGCATTATGAAATGAAACAAAAGATGTTGCTTTATTTCATGTCCACTAATATTGTAATTGTAATATTATATTGTACTGTGTTGGACATAGGTTTTCCTTATAAGTTCTCATGATAAACGATTTTGAGCCTTTTCCATCACCTCACGATACTAGCTAGCAATGTCATTGGTTCATCGGGTGTTACATATCCGCCTGACAACCTCCCTTCCCCCAAATATGAGGGAGGTCTATGGAATTATTTATGTTTATTAATAAGGTGTTGTTGGATTCGTCTTGATCACAAGAGAAATCCACGCATCGCACATACAGAGTCGATAACACAGTTGAATACGCTATGTCGCTACTATAATAGACATCAAAAAAATTTACTTAAAAAAAATTAATTAAAAAAAATATTATTTTAAATTTTTCTTAACGTTTGTAGTAACCAAAAGGTAACAAATCAGAAAAATAAATTGGCACTTCATAAATAAAAAAAATATTGTATTTTTATTATACAAGTTGAACAATCTATGTAAGAATGAATCACTGCATAAGACACTCTGCTCTAAAAGGGAGACAGGTCTACTTAGCGATTAATTTATTAAAGCAGCAGGCCCATGATTCAATTTGTCAGACAAAGGCCGCTCGCATGAAGTGCCGACTTAATGCTAGCTGCTGAACAGGTTAATAGAGCGATGTGAATTCGGATTACACTTGAGTTCATTTTTTTAAGCAAATCTGACCTCTATGCTATCCTACATTTTGGTACAGTTTACTACTACTGTTTATGAAAACAGGGTTTAAGTTACTTTCACCATAGTATTCTCACCTCATTTTCTTGTGTTGAGTAGTTATCTCTGCCTATGCAAATTTACTTACAAACTTTACACTATATTATTATTAAAAAATGTGAGTTTAAATTGGCTCATAATACTAGTGATTTGGTGTAAACAGTAAACGTCACAAGCTTTTATAACATTACAATTATATAATACTAGCGGCCGCCCCCAGCTTCGCCCGCGTGGCAGTTTTTTCCCGTTTCCGTTATTTTTTCGGGATAAAAAGTATCCTATGTCCTTCTCCTGGCTCTAAACTACCTCCCTGCCAATTTTCAGCTAAATCGGTTCAGCCGTTCTTGAGTTATAAGTGAAGTAACTAACACGACTTTCTTTTATATATATAGATAACGCTACAGAACGCTTAGTGTGCTTTTCAAATTTGATTGAAATCCATCGATAAATATACCTTTTTTATTTATTTTCCAGACAGATTTTATTACCCGCGGCAGGCTCTGCCCGCGACCACGACTATTGCAATATAGCCGTAACGTAGGTAAAATAAATACAAAAGGTAATACGCGAAAAATACCCATGTAACAAACAGAAATTGTATTCCAGTGTAGCATCCATTGCATTATTTGATAACCCCCCAAGCGATGGTGATGTTTGTGAATTTATAAGCCAATTGATTGGAATTGAATATTCCCCCAGTACATTTGCAATTTGCGGAATTTGTGCATGAGATAAAAACCTCTGTTTTAGTTTTCGATGATAATTAACTAGAATACCGTATGTATTTATCTAAGTATGTTGGAAATAGTTCTGAGGGGCTAGCTAAAGTTGGCAATAGTTCACGTGACATGGTGAGTTTTATTTCGAAACGAATGACGTTCTTGTAGGTGTAGCTAAAAGAGGTAAAATAAGGACAAGCAAGTGTTTGCAATGACTGCCTACTTTCGAAGAATATATTCGATCCGCTTATGTCACAAAATTAAATGTCAAAGTTCCTGGCACGATCAAGCTAGTTTTTTATAGATCAAAAACTTGTACCGGTGGTGGTTTAGTAGAAGTAACCCCGCCTTTTGCCATGCCAGTGCTTCTCAAACGGTAAAGGAAAACATCGAGAAGAAACCAGTAAGTATTCTAGCAGCAGCAATGGGCTTACAACCTGTCACGTATGGAATACCAACTATTGCAAAATGTGGCTATGTACTAAATGTAATATTTAAACGAACTTCTTTCTCACTTCCCCCTTAGACATCCATAAACTTCTTAGACTAAGAAATCCGAGGGTATATTTATCGTGCTTCGAGATTAAAGTCGTGACAATTCGTTTTTTTTCTTTCTTTAAAAACGTCTTGGTCATTTTCTCATTGGTCTATTTCTTCAATGTAAAAATAGAAGAAATAGACTAGTTTTTGTATGTCATCTATCATGTAATCTCTCTATATTTTTTCTATCCAAAGCGAAGGACAGAGAGAATTGGAGGGATTTGGAGGAGGCCTTTGCCTTGCAGTGACACGAAATAGGTTGAAAAAAATAATGTCCTTTTAGGCTCTCATAATAGTACTGCAACACTTCAATATAGCATCCTATAGCATTATCTGCATTTGAAAGCTTGTAGTTTGGTATGACAATTGACAACCACAGTCAGCTTATCACAATACAGAGAATTGTTTAGTACGTCAGAGTGAAATCCAGTATTTTGCTATTAATATTCTGCGGTTGGTAGGTATAGTGCTTTGTTTGATTAATCCTCGATAATCAACGGATTGCCGTGTCGTTTGTAGAGTCCTAATTAATTGAGATTGGCTGTATTAAATCTGCGTAGGCATATCAGAATTTGCGTTCACCTAATTATTGTAGTGGTTTGTAGATTCTGTCAACTAAGCGTAACTTATAGTTGCAGAGAGTTCTTGGTAAAAAGCTCGTCCGGGAAAGTACTACCACCATACCTGTTTCTGCCGCCAAGTAGCTTGCTGTGTTCCGGTTTGTAAGTTGTGGGTGCCGGTGACATTACACATGAGTATAAACATTATTTTAACTTTTTATATCCTTGTAGAGTTTAATAAAGAGTTTTCTATCTGTCTTCGTTCGTAAAAAAATGTTTGTTATAAGTGAGGATCAAACAGCAACCGCGCAGAAGGCAGAGTTACTCTGAAGCCAATCAATTTGACATTCTATTTCAAACTAGCTGAACCCGCGAACTTCATTACGCATTATTTTTACTTATAATTTTTTTACTTTTTATCCTATTTTGGACGAAGATAAATCCAAAAACACAAAAATCATAATAATTGGTCCAGCCGTTCTTGAGCTATAAGTGGTTCTTGTACTAACACGACTTTCATTTATATATAGAAGATAATGAATATAATAGTACCAACTTCATGCTAATAATATAACACAATTTGCTACGCGAAGTTCGTAAGTTGATATTCACCTGAGTCTTGCAGAAGTAGCTGATCTTCACAACTTTATTAAGACACCGATTATAATTTTCCATTGAATTTATCGTCAACCTTTTAAGGTGAAATTTCTGGAATAATTTGGATAACCTTCAGGGAGAGAGGCGCTAATGGTTCTCTTATTAAATTCGCAACCTACAGTAATTACATCAAATGATATTAATTGTTGGTAAGTATTCTATCAGTTGTCTGGTTCCCGTAGTATAAGCTATGCTTAGTTTGGGGCCAGATTATATACGATTTATGATAAATAATTATAATAATAAATCTTTTATTGTTTTACAAAAACACAATGTTAAGAGCAGCGCCGCAGGTAAGTTTAGAAAAAAGTTATTTTTAATGATTATTCTAATATAGCGTAAATTTAAATTATTTTAATGGACGAAGGTTAATTTCCGTGGTCCTGATCTGATTTAATCACATTTTAAGTCTGGTATATTCTGTACTCAGTATCAATACGTGTAGGTACTTTTAAGTATATAATATAGGTACGTGGAGTTTGTGGTAACACAACCAAAGTCGAT
Organism: Electrophaes corylata; assembly: GCA_947095575.1. NCBI lineage: Eukaryota > Metazoa > Arthropoda > Insecta > Lepidoptera > Geometridae > Electrophaes > Electrophaes corylata. The sequence goes on along the minus strand of OX352711.1, from coordinate 4,955,294 downwards.
GGACATTTCTCTTACTCAATCACATTTTAACCTCTAGACCGATTGGAATAGAATAAATATGGGCCGTAAACTGAATGAATATATTGATTTTTTAAGCTTTTTAACCCGAAAATTTTAAAGGAACCGAGTGAAAAAGATCGTAAAGGTCCCTGAAGGACCTGAGAAGGTCGTCTGTTTTTTCAACACACAAAAAATTAATAAAATCATAAAGTGATTGGCTACGTTATATTGTTTGTATGTAAAAGCATATTTGTACACATCTCTATGGTTTTTAAGATATCTGAGATGTCTACCGTGCCTGAAAATAAAAGTTTAGCCTATTTTATTTTAATTTGTATTAAAATAACAGCTAAATTGGATAGATTGATAATGAACCTTTCAATCCTGAATTTTCACTCTTGGAAAAATCTTACATGCAAATCAAGTATCATACGACTCAAAAGGTTATAGGTTGCAAATTTATTCCGATCTATTTGAAATTTAAATTTGAGTTCATCAAACTTAACTTGAAGGAACTTGTTACATTCGAGAAACGTTTGCATTGAGCTGAGTGCTTACATAGTGCATTACTCAAAGTACTTGCGATTCACATTAGGATACGTTTGTTTTATATACTTAATAGGTTTATATGAAAATTTTAAAAATAAAGAGTGTACCTACTGTTTTCTCAAGTTTTTTCATTATAAACTACCTGATCCGCTTGCGATTTCGTCTGCGTTATTCTTTGAAATTTTTATACAAACTTATCTCCTGCAGGTCAAGCGGTGTAATAACACCCGCTTTCGGTATGACAGCTCAATGAAACCCATACAAAATTTTAAGTTGGACTATAAGCTAACTAATTCTGCAAATAGTAACATTAATTCAGCCGTTTTTGCGTGATGCGTGTACGAACAAACAAAAGTTTGTTAACTATAAGAAAGATTTCAGAAAAATATATTTAATGTATAGACTTTTTGGCATCTACAGTATTAATATGGTATAGATAAGATGAATCTACGTACATCAATATCTATGCTAATTATAAGAATATTTATCCTAGACTGACTAAGGACAAAGACAACCAAAGGAGTAAGTTGTCGCTTGGTATTGGGCTTGTGTTTTTTATGAAACGCAGAATAAATATAGTTTTAGCTTATATCTTAAAAAATTTACAAATTCCGATTGAAGGAAAGTGCCTTAGATTTTGATTATAGCAAAGTTCCTTATTAGGCACTCATGTTAGCAAAATTACTCATACCGTGTGGATAAAGCCACGGGCCTCTGCCATTACTTTAGGTGTGTTTTTAATTTTATAGTAGGCATAAAGAACGTGTAAAAACTGATTTTAATAAAAGTTTTCTAGTTAAAATAAAAACAGCACCAAAATAACGATATTTTCGAACAACGGAGTGCCTCAAGGGTAATAAAAAAACTCAAGTCACAGCTCGGGTTACCAATAAAGCCTCCAAGTCATTTCACATTGTAACTAAATGCTGTCACCATAATTAGTCGGGTAAGAGGTGCGCCAAATAAAATTACCAATTCAAATTTTCAAGTTAATTTGGAGTTGATGAATTTCTTCAGCTATAAAGTTTTTATTCCTTTGTTTTGGTTTCCACTTGATTCTGTCCAAAGATCTTCTGAGAATTTAATAAAGTGTAAATTGGTGTTTTTATAATAGCAAGAAAATTCATAATATTTTTTTGACTTCGTCCGTCCGAGTAAAGTTAATGTCATACAAACTTCAACCCCCGCTGTACCCGTCTGTTCAAATTAGAACGAAACAGAGTAAGTACGGTGTAACAATTTCAAGGATATGCCAACTTCATTATTATTAGTGGTAGAGATAAAGTGATAGAGAAAATTTAAGATTTCACATTTTTTATTATATAAGTAAGAAAGAATTTATAGTTTTTTTCCAAAAAAACGTAGTAATCAAATTAACTAGCTAAGGTTTTTTTATACAAATATAAACACGAAGTTAATTTTACATAATACTAATTTATGATGAATTTGTAATACAAAAGCTTTGTCGTATTTAGCCTGGGGATGTTGTCAGTTTCAAAAGTCGCTGAAATGAATCACGTTTTATTAAAGACAATAAATCAAGCCGAACTCACGTAAGCTTTGATGGTGGAAAGTTTCGCAATTTCAGCACTCGCCAATAATGGATTTTTAGCGGAAATTAAACATTGGAGCGATGCAGCTCATCCTCCTTAGTTCCTTGGTGAGGGCAAATATTGTAACTGTAGTGATGTCCCTCAAAAGGTAACTTTAATTGTTGCATGGTTTATAAATTCACCATCATTATACTCAGCTCACTTTAACCCACTGCTGGGCATAAGCATCCTCCCTTAGATGCCACTCTTGACGGTTTTTGGCTTTTTGCTTCCAAATCTTTCCCTGTACAGCAATGATGCCGTCCATCTCCTCCTGGCGATTGGTTTGCCAAGGCCTCTCTTGTGTCCGCTGGCCACCACTGACTACATTTTGATACATTTCCTCTGCCGTATAGACTCTCTCAACAAGTTACCAAGGATTGCGATTACTAAAGTGTGCATTGTAAATATGACTTTCTGCATATTAAAAATTTCAATGGCACCAACGGAAACTACTTGAAATTTTCGCAAGTTTCCACTGTGGATTATCCGTTCAAAAATATAAAGCTTAAATAGAACCGTTAGGTTTTTATTATTGGGTTAACCATCCATAACATTCTAATAATGTAGCCTCCTCAGGTGTTTTAGCTCGTAAATAACAGAGCCATTCTTGATCTATCGATACTACTTTGAAAAACAACACTATTATTATACGGACAATTTCAAGATTGCCTTCTGCAAGTTAGTGGGTATTATAATATAGGCGTTATCGAAATCTGTTAGCACTTATAAATCAAATAAGGGACATAAGTAATTAGCTACTAATTAAAACATCTGTTACTGTTTGGCTGGTTTCAAGCCCCTTGTTAATAAACAGGCCTTTGCATCTATTGTAGTTTATTTATGAAAGGCCCGAGGCCCAATTTTCACTCTCACGCTTTTTTAAGGGTTTCGTACCCAAAGGGTAAAACGGGATCTTATTACTAAGACTCCGCTGTCTGTCTGTCCGTCTGTCACCAGGCTGAATCTCATGAACCATGATAGTTAGAGAGTTGAAATTTTCACAGATGATGTATTTCTGTTGCCGCTATAACAACAAATACTAAAAACAGAGTAGAATAAATATTTAAGGGGGCTCTCATATAACAAACCTGTTTTTTTTTGCCGTAAGGAACCCTTTGATTTGCATTTAGCTGGTTTTTTTAGTTTTACGTACAGGAAGCTGCGTAGTACCTTACCTATACTATTTTCTTAGCGTAGTCGTCTTAACTACAGAAGTGTTACGTTTAATAAAAGATGAGTCGACTAAATTACGAGCTACCTACTCACCTAAAAAGAAATATTCTATATCTACTGTAGATATCGGTGGTCTAGCTAGTGGCAGTGACCTGATCCATAGGTCATGGGTTCAAATCTGGTTCTGCATCAATGGATTTTTACGTTCAAAGAATTTATTCAACTAAAAAAATTATTACAAATTATATTTTTAGGAATTTATTTCAACGTGAATTGAAAAAAATAGCAACTTGGCAATTTCAGTCATTAGCCACTTTCAATTAGATTAAATTAGTTTCAATTAGATTGAAAAGTTCCTTTATTACACAAAACATAAATCTATAAACGAATATAATGCTTAAAAAATCTCCATGACTTTTAATCTAAGACGCAGTCCCTATTTTAAATTGAGGGTGCCTTAGGAGATAGAGCTACGTTATTTTAATTTATTGCTGCTTATACGCAGTCATGATGGTCCCGGTTAGTCGTGGTGGTCCCGGATTAGAATAGAACCCCTTTATTACCTGCCATGGTTGTAATAAAAGGCGATTAAGGGATTGCAAAAGGAGACAGCCACATCTTCTGTGTATTGCACTGCGGTGACTGTGATGAACCTTCCCAAATATGGGGGAAGTCCATACCCAGCAGTGGATTTAATAAATTTGATGACGAGTGATGAGTTTCGGGTAAAAATACAGTTACCATCTCCTCTTCTTAGTCGTACTTTAAATCATAAATAGTTTTATTCGTATAGTAGTATTCACGTCAATTGAATTAATTATTTTAATACACTAGTATCCTTATTTTTAACACGCTTTTATTAGCTTCACTTTTATGTATCCCACGCTTTTTTACAAAAATGTACATTCATTTCTAATTTACACTATTCTTAGTCCACATTTATTAAATTTTATTTTCTGATTTTTAGTTGGATTTATTATGAAAGCGTGTTTTTTTAGTTTTATTAAACTATTATTTATTATCCTCTTAATATTGCAAATAGTAAATATGGAATGTGTTATATAAATGAATGCATAGCATCACGACTTTAATCCTTAAGCATGGTCGATATCCCCTCAGATGGGTAAGTAACAAGTACCAACTTGAAGCATGGTCTTGCAACCACGTCACGTTTGAAATACCATCTATTGAAAAATGTTAGTGTATAAAAAATGTAATATTTGGATGTACCTCTGACTACCCCCATTGACATCCTCGAAAAGTTTCGAGTAGGTACTTGATACCAAGAGATCTGAAGGGATATCTACCATGCTTGGGGATTAAACACGTAATGCTATTTCTAATTTTGTGTTGGTTGACCATTAGATTGACACGATAGAAGAGTATTGATAGGTTTCGCTTTTCACCAGTTTTGGTTTATTGTTGAAATACTTTGCTATTACCCTGTGTAGTGGCTGTGCATGAGCAAACTTCTTTAATACTAAGTAAACGAAGTGAACGGACCCTCAGAGATTACCTATACACCCGTATAGGAAACTTCCGCCAACTGTTATTGCTTTTTTCTCCAGAATTTCGATTACGGAACAAGGGACATTTGTTTTAAGAAATATTATTCTATGAATGATTCATAGAATTACGGCTTGGAGTCTTTGTTATTTTTTGTGCTCTCACAAATTTTGACCTTTTTACGACTTTCTGATGAAACAAGCAGATGTTCAGTGGTTACCATCACCTATAATAAAGTATTGCCTTACAGTTCACGCTCGTAAGGAACGTGTCTTACAATCTTACAATGCAACTACCAGGCATCAACTTCAGATATAGGATATTAAACCTCAAGTTTAAGTTCTGAAGGTTCTTTTTACCTGTCATCTGAGTACTTAACACTTATACTACAGTCAGCATTCCACCTGCCATGGGTGGTAACTACAGCCAGCTACAATATGGGAGCTTTGTCTTTCAGGTTGATGATGATGAGATTTAATTAAAAATTTACCATAAAAAGATTGAATCTGTTTCCATTTGAAATTTTTTTATTCTTGGAATAGACTTTGATATCTCTACTAATATCTATATCAGCCTTTTGGGCACACTTCCTGCGGTCAGTGATTTAAATTCTGTTTTCTACCTATAGTAAAAACCCGCAGTCATAAAACAGAGTTATTATAAAATATGTAAAAATAAGGTAAATAGGTTAAATATTAGATGTAAAATATTTGTATACACAAAATTACTTCCGTAATAAATCAAAATTAATACAATATTATGAAGAGGAAAGATTTGATTGTTTGTTTTTTGTTTGCATCGAATAGGCTCCAAAACTGCTGGACCGATTTGAAAAATTTTTTCACCGTTGGGAAGCTTACTATCTCCGGGTGACATAGGTTATATTATATTTAAAAAAATATATAAACCCTTACTTAAGCCCGTGCGAAGCCGGGACGGACCGCTAGTTTTATGTAGAAGAGCTTATAACGTTATGATAACACAACGACGGGCTTGTTAATTTTATAAAAACAGGTATAACCTGAATTGACGATTTATTTTCCCGTTATGTTACCCGAAATAATCCAAATTTTTCAACGTAAATTCCACACGGTAAACGGTTTATTTGGATAAGAACAAACGCAGTTATTATCGTCAAGGTTAGTTTTCATAACCAAATATAAAGGCAAAGTTAATATTTACTAAGTTTATTTTGACATAAAATAAATTAGAGGTTGCGTACAGAATTTTCAAGTTTTATCTATTAGATTTATTAACTGATTTACAAAATAAATAAATCCAGAATCCCCAGCTTTTGTCTGCGCCTTCATTTTCCTTTGGGATAAATATATTTTCCAGCGCTAGAAAGATTCCTAAATTCCTTTTTCAAATGATATCTCTACGCCGAATCGCATTGAGATCAATTTTCAATTCTGTCTCGCACTCTAAAAGTATTCTGTCTCAAATTCATTCGGCTTACGTGAATACCGAGCTGAAAGTGGCAAGTATGGCTCCTAACACGTTCTCAAGTTCACAAAAGGGTTGGCAACTTAGCTAACCCACACTCAATACTAAGCACGGCCCTCTCAAATGACCACATAATCAACTTTGCAACAAAGTCACTAAGGGCAAGTTTGGGATATTGTCGGATCGTTCGACTTGGGCTTTACATTGAAATAGTTTGCATTTCTTGCAGGTCGTTGAGTACTATTTCAATAAGATTTCCATTATATCCTTGTAGACCTTTACATAAATCACCACCTTTTCACGTTCAATTTAGCCTGGAAAAGATTTTTAAGTACGAGAAATAAGAGTATTTATGAAAACTGCGTCGCGCGTGTCGAGTCTAGCGTGGTTCTAGCTTAAGTATGGGTCGCAGTTTTATTATTTTGTCAACTATCTACTAACTTGGAGTACTTAAAGACTGGTTTGTTATTTATTTAACAGAATAGCGATTTTGCAGTACTTTTACCTATGGACCACAACTCATGCTTTTCCAGAACACAAAGCCTTATACTTCTTTTTCTATACTTTTCTTTATTTATAAAATTCGTTTCAGTAATATCTTAGTAGTTTAGTGTTTAATTTAATACTTGAATCACAATATAAAAACCATTAAAAGTATTTGAAATACATTTTTATAGCGAATAAAAAACATTTATTTACTTTTTTTTACTACAGCCTACGTAATTTAAACAGGAGCATCTTAAGTGAATACAATCTCTGTTTGGTCCCTAACCAAAACTATTCAATTGATCAGGACCGTAAAACCCAATCGCACAACTTTTCATGTCATTACAAGGTGACAAGTCGCAACTTGTCCTCAGCAGCCCTTTGAAGGGTGCTGACAAGAGCAATATAGCTGATTTCTGGCTGTCTTTATGGCCCCTAAATCACTTACTTGACCCAAAGCTATCGGAACATTAAAAGGGTTTGATTTATATAAGAACTTGGAACATTCGCCATCTGTTAGTAAGTACACTAAAATAGTTTATTGGTAAGATGAATTCGAACTGCTTGTGCTTTGATGTAGCACTTTTATAATTAGCTTAACTTAGTAAACCTCTGAAGTATCTAGGAATACTGTTTTCATGTCCTGCATTTTTCATGTTTCTATTTTCAGTTTAATACACTGAAAAATGTTTTATGTCCACCACATAAGACCCTACTTTTTTTCGAAGACAGAAGCCAATGTATTTACTAAAAATTTGTAAATTACAATTCCAATAGAAAAAATTCAGATAAAAATATAGAAAAGCAGATACATAGACCTTATTATTTGCTAACTCAAACTACTGAACAAACAGTTTAAAGGCTCTTATTTTTAAATTTTACATCCAACAGCTCCATGAAGTGAGTGCATGCATTATTGATTAGCTAGGAGCAAGACACTATAGGTTTGCTTGTACTCTGCTCGCTAGAAAACAAGACGAAGTTTCTCATTTCTCGCATAAAGTTAAGTCAAACTTTATAAGATGCTGTGCGACACTGGCAGCATTGTTTCTATATTAGCTTTGTAACTTGAAATGCAAGACCTTTTGTAATTTCTAGAAAGTAAGATGAGATGCCAAAACTTTTAAATTAAAATTATTGTTCAAATATGACTTTGTAACTTTGTTGCTGATCAATGGAAATCAAATAAATAATTGATAATTATGTTGATGAAATAGAGAAAACAACCATATTTGGTTACATCAGTTAGACTAAAATGTTACAAATTCCCGTTATGTTACAAAAATAAATCCCATACAGTTGTTAGAAAAAAAGAAGTGGATATTTTACATAACATCATTTAGCCCAAAACTAAGCATAACAAAATTTTTTTTGTAACAACATACCTACTTAGAGTAGGTACAACATAACACCCAGACAGACATACATTTATGTTCATTTTACGAATGTATATCCTCGGTGGTGATCAAACCCACAGCCTACAGCACAGAAGGCAGAGCTACTCTAACTACGCTCTGAGGCTAGACAAAATAAGACTATTTACGTTCCTGCAAAGTCACCCTTGAAACCAATATTAAAATACTACATAACTTTTGATAAAATTATTTGGAAAAACAAAAAAAAATCAATCATTTTGTTACTTAATAAAATTGACTGTGAGTTGCGTACTATATTATATAAAAGAAAAAAATAAATATAAAAGAATACAGTCATATTTTCATTCACTATAATGATAAGTATACAACCTATATTTACAATATTTACAATTTACTTATTATTAACCTAATTACAATACCTACGACACAGCTACCTACCTACCTACTCACTAAAATGTAACTTGCCTTTTGCCTACTACCTACACATTTTTAGTACTTAAACCTAATGTAATGTAATAATATTTACAAAAATACCAACTTAGTGAGTACCTACCTACCTACTTAAGATCTAATATTCCTTGTCAAAATTATTAATAGTTGTATGTTTTTACGTACTTGTGCCTACCTACTTTTTTTAAAAGCATGTTAGTCTTAGAAACATTGTTACCTACCTATGTTAATTTTATGACTTAGAAGTTGTTTTAACTACCTACTATAAGACCACAGAATAGAGGGGACTCTTCTAAGATCCCAACCCGATGTATAATGTTTACTGTAATAACAATACTACTATAGTTAATACTACTGTAGTTTGACGACCGATGTGGCGCGGCGGGCGATTGTCCGCCTGTGACGCAGGAGGTTGCGGGTTCGATTCCCGCCTCGGGATAAACGTTTGTACGATCTGCAAATATTTATTCCGGGTGTTCTGGGTATTTTCTATGTATAATAAAAAATATCTATATATGTAATATAGTATGGTATTAAGTATATCAGTCATCTAGTACCCATAACACAAGCTCTGCTTAGCTTGGGGCTAGATGATGCTGTGTCTAGCATTATTATTATTATTATTATTATTATTAAAAAAAAAAAAAAAGATTTTCGATTTTTGATTTGATTGATTTGATTTAATATATTAATATGAAATAGATTTCAGCTTTTACTTAGATGATATCTATTTGGGGCTTTCCAGTTAGTCGATTCAAAAACGAAGCTACTGAATTGAAGGGTTTGATGTAACTTCTATGACCAGCCTAAAAGTATACCTACTCGTTTCGGTACAACACAAGTATTTTTATATTTATTATCTTTTCAAATAAAAAGTTTTATTTAAATCGGCTTAAAAATAAAATTAACCGTGAGATGCGTACTATAAAATGAGAATAAAAATAACTCTTCTCATTATCAACTCATAAAACTTAAAGCTCTCTAAGACCCGGTCAAGTTGTAAGCCGCTTAGCTAGATCCCCTATCTCCATCGCGAGAGTCGCAACAAGTTCCGACTTTAAACAACCCTTGCTGATAGTTTTGGGTCAGTGTTTTGCTTGAAAACACTATATTTATGAGTACAAATTTCTGCTGGCTTCGTTTTCATCGTACCTAAAAAATCTGGGCAAGAACTAAAAAATTCTATACCAGGCGTAATAACTTCTGAAAACTGAAACAGCATATTCAGACTATAATTCTGATTACAAAATAAATGCATGTTGATAAATAGGTTTTTCAGCAAAATAATCGTGCTACTCTAAATGTCTGTCACTGTCACTGGTTTCTTCATGACGTTTTCTTTCTCCGTTTAAGAGCACATTAATTGCGCATAGTCCAAGCAGGCACTCCTACTACATCAACAGTAAAAAGTTTAAAAGGAATATTGTTTTGTTCGTCTATCTTCTACAATACATTGCCACTAAATATATTTACGTAAAAAACGGAATGGAGTGGCAATAGCATGGCGCATAGTGTACATTTTGTAAAATATACACCATTTCAGCTCTTTTTCCGCCTTTGCACTAATTAAATAAGCCAAGCAGGTGCAGCGACGTTCTGATAAGTTAGGTATAAATAATATAAGTTACCTACTGTTAGTCCACATTTACACAGAAAACATAATGCTCAGTTCGTTTTATTTTACTGTTATTAGTGTTTAAAGAGCACCGGTGGTCTAGTGGTCCTGCCATCTGATCCAAAGTTAGGTTCAAATCCGATCGCGCACTAATAGGTTTTTTCGTTCGAAAAATTTATGTACACCATGCAACGGCAATCGGCTTGTAACTTGTCAGGTATGGAAAACTATCTATACTGCAAAATGAGAGTATGTACCAAATAAGCTATCTAGACGTACCTCTGACTACCCCCTTTAGACATCTTCGAAGAATCTCGAGTAGGCACTTGATACTAAGAAATTGAAGGAGGTATCGACCGTGCTTGGGGATTAAAGTCGTGATAGTGTTTTTTGAGTTTGAAAGTGCCCTACATGGCACTGCCCTGCGCTTACTGCCTACGTCTGCATCTGAGCCATACAGGTAATTCCTGTAATTTCAACGGTACCTAATACTACAAACCGGCACACAACAAAGCTGCTTGCCGATTGTAATAAGCATGGTGGTATTACTACTTCCGACGACCCTTCACAAACAGCCCCTCTGTTTGTTAACACTAGTGTGTTCAGAACAATATTACCCACAAAACTCTAATTACTACCATATAATGTATGCTATGTTATATTCTAAACACGCATTTAAAACAAAAACATATGTGAGTTTTTTATCATCAACATCATCAAATTGCCTATTATAAGTCTACTGCTGGACATGCCTCCTCCATACGTTTCCAGGAAGAACAATTCTAAGCTCTCTCCATCCATCGACTTCCCGTGGTACTAACTATGTCGTCAGTCCATCTGGTAGGAGGACGTCCTTTGCCTTCCGGTTCGAGATCGCCCTTCGAGAACCTTTTTCCCCAGCAGTTGTCGGTACTACGAGCTATATGGCCTGCCCATTGCCACTTCAACTTGCTGATTCTGAGAGCTATGTTAGTGCCTTGGTTCTTTCACGGATTTCCTCTTTTCTGATTCTATCTCGCTAGGCATGAATTAAAATTGCATTGCACATGATGACAATATGATAAATCCGATGTTTTTTTGCGGCTCGCTCCGCTTTCCAATTTTTTCCCGTTCTTACATGCAAGATGTAAGTAGAGTTGCGATGCGTCAAATTTATGTTTGGTGTCCAGGTGGAAGAAATACATGAATGACGGGACACACCGGGGGAGAACGTAACCTACAAAACAATTAAACAAAACTTTGATCGCACTATTTCGTCAAGCGCTGGTAATACTGATTTCTACAAAAACACGGGCTAACTTTTACAGTAAATGCTGAATTAAAATCGTGGAAACTCCCTAATTTGCACTATCTGCTGAGTCCACACCGCCGGTAGTCACCAACTTTCATAATATTTACCGACGCTTTCTGGCTAGCAAAGCTTTTGGACATGCAACTAGATGCTTTAAAAAATACCATGATAATATTTTAAGCGTGTATTTAGATAGCTAAGATTGGTGTTTAAACCTTCAAAAAACGTGCCATTTTGTAACTAAAGCGTAATTGTCTGTTTATTTGTTACGTAGTTCTAAGGCCATTTTAATATGAATAAGATAAATTGGTGGATGTTTTTTACAACCTTGTCTAACTAGATAACTAGATTTGTAGTAGATGGTATTTCGTACGTGATAAGCCTATTACTACCTAGTATTAACTGGTGTCCTCTCGATGTTTCTCTACCACGTGTGATCTGGCAAATCGCGTAACGTAGACCACGCTTGAAAACGTTGAAGTTGAGTTGTACTGAATGGCATGTCAGGCAACGACCACTTGACTGTGGAATGGGTTACCAAGGCCCCCCCAGTATATCTGAAAATGAAAATACGAAACATGAAACGATTCAACGACAACACGAATTGTTTATCGTTTTCAAGAGTAGGCTTGCTGGTCGAGGTAATCCACCATGTCATAACATAGCATCCGCCTTCCCGCGCGGTGTAATAACCTGTGCGATGTTTTCACTCCGCTGTAGCAAGCGATTCTGTGTGTAGACCGCCTATAAAAACCTTGTAAAACCCAGTAAAGTTAGTATCTCGTTTACATTGTGGAGTTTCCCAATTAACTCTGCAAAACAAGGTGAACAGGGTTTTGAGGCCTACTCATTTTCTCAGCCAACATCCATAATACTCGCGTAACATTCATTATAAAGCTTGTGTTGTGTTATTCAAATAAGTTTAAAGCTAAGTTTTCCAAAAGTAACGCTACATATATTGCTAAATAGTGAAACACATTTAAAATTACAGGCAGATGAGGCTCAGTACATGCATATCTAAGTTTGATAGTCGCAGAACAGTGAATTGTATAGGGTGCGTTCCTAGCGAAAGTGACCTACGAGGTAATGTTTTGCTTTAGGTGATGATTACCACTAAAACAGTTTAACTGTTTTTTTTAAGTTGAAAAAAAGTTATTATCATACTATATTGGATTTTTATACTAAAACATCAGTGTGCGTGCGTGAAGAGAAACATCGTGAGGAAACCAGTTGTAAAAAATAATAGTACTGCAAAATGTAGGTGTGTGCCAAAAGTAATACATAGATATATCTCTAACTACTCCCACTAGATATCACTATTAGTAATTAGTATTTCTTTCTTTGTAATATAAATATTTCGAAATTAGACGTATACACGAAATTACCGTGTACATCTCAGTCTGATGTGACTCTGATGAGTATTTTGTGAAGGTTTGCACAGATTTCGGCTTTCACGACCGTCTTACAACAGTAGCCGTTAAACCTCAGACCTGGCTCTGATGGGTATTTTGCGAAGGTTATCAAAGATTTCGTCTTTCACGACCGTCTTATAACAGTTGCCGTTGTTTTTAAAATCGTCGTACAACCAGTGCTACTTTGCCAGGTGTTATACTACAGTACAGTATTCAGCGAGTCAAGCTGTGAAGCTTTTAACGTACTTAAGTCTTTAGAATTCATTCGAATTTTCTTGGTGTTTGGTTCTGGGGATTTCGGGATTTCAGTTTCAAAGATTTTGTGCTAAAAGTTATTGTAGATAGAACTTAATGGCCTTATCGTTGTCGTTGTCGTTGTCGTTGTCGTTGTCGTTGCCGTTGTCGTTGTCGTTGTCGTTGTCGTTGTCGTTGTCGTTGTCGTTGTCGTTGTCGTTGTCGTTGTCGTTGTCGCTGTCGTTGTCGTTCTCAAGATTGGCAAATTTCTCTCTACGACATGTTCTCCTACGAGTTGTTTGGTTATACGTTGCCTATATCATCGTTAAAGTTCGAATTCTGCCTGAGTTATAAATGGTTACTTTACAGGATAGATAAATAAAATCAACCAATATTTGTTTGTAATACCAAAATAAATATTTTTAGATAAACTATAATTAAACCAATTATACGGTACGTACGGTGCGTCCCGGCTTCGCACGGGCTTATCCTTAATTTAAGGCAGTAAGGATCCCAAATTTTTTTGAAAATATAATATAGCTTCCCGGAAATAGTGCAGCTTTGCAACGGTGAAAGAATTTTTCAAATCGGTCCAGTAGTTTCGGAGCCTATTCAATGCAAGGAAACAAACAAACAATCAAATCTTACCTCTTTATAATATTAGTAGGTATATCTAATAAAAACAAATATTTATTGGTCTAAGTGACACACGGAGTTTTGCTGCATCCAATTAAATTAAAATATCAACACCGTAAAAAAACGACAACCTTATACCAAGCCAAAACAAATATTCTTAAAAAAAGTAATCACATTGATTCAAACATTTAAATCAAAAACGAAAGAAGGAGGCAACACCTCATATTTTCAGCCGAGAAGAAAACTCTTCTTTTTTTTAAGGCATTTCTTAGTTCAAGATTCGCCCAGATATTATTATATTTATTTATATTCCTAAACAACGAGTGCACTATAAAACCGATTATATAGTTCCAGTAGATTTGACAACTGCGGATACATTTTTATCTATGATACTATTTTTATAATTCCGGACGGGTTCTTCAGCATGGTTGGAATAACAATTTTACAATTTTCCGCTGTCACCATCGCATAAAGAATGTTTTTGCGGCGGCTGTAATAGATGTGAACTCGGTAGGGCGTTAACGATTATGTTGACTTTACAAGGGCAATTTCAGCTTCGAGTGTCATTCGTTTTGTGGTTTAAGTTGGAATTTAGAATAGGGCTGCGCTCGTGCGCGGTTTTTTCTAGAACTGTGTATTTAGGGTATCTCTATGAGTGGCGTGGGGTTGTCTATGGTTGTCACGTAGTATCCACTTGTCGACTCCCGAAGGAGAGAAGTAATCATTTCTAGCAATCGAAATGTCTTTTATATTCAAAGATCGTCAATTTAAATATTTGCATTTAAATAAAAATAAGTGACTGGACGCCATTAACCCAAATCATAGACCTGAGAGCTTACATCAATTATTTGTTATTCTACCTGCAGATTATTAATATGCAATATTTTTTTGATACTATGTGCTGATGGACCTATTTCTGACGCCAAACAGTGATATTCGCATTGTTGTGTTCTGGTTTGAAGGGTGTGGTGTGGGTGTCGGTGAAATTACAGGCACATGAGGCTTAACACCGTATGCCTCAGGTGGATGAACACCGTGATAGTTAGAGAGTTGAAATTTTCACAGATGATGTATTTCTGTTGCGGCTATAATAAGAAATACTAAAAAATAAAATAAATATTTAAGAGGGCTCTAATACAGCAAACGTGATTTTTGGCCATTTTTATTATAAATAATGATATGGAACCCTTCACACGCGAGTCCGACTCGCACTTGGCCGGTTTTTTTTAAATCTTTATTTATTTTCTCTCAACAAGAGGTTAATTTATTATGTAGGTATAGTATAATATAGGACGAGTATAGGTAAGTAGGTCAAACAGGGATGAACATAATAGGTAAGTACATACTTAGTAAAGTCATTACAATACAAGTATTTCATTTCATTTCATAAATATTTCATTTCATTTCATTTCAGTATTTCTACTACGTACCTACCTATAGAAAGTTATGTTGGGTTATGTGACAAGTTAGCCTGTTTTATGAGAGACTGGTGCCTGAAATGGCTTGTGGAAAAACCTGTAAATTTATACTTAGATTACAATATAACACTCAAACACAGAACAAACATCTATGTTTATCACACAAATGTTTGTTCTCCACGATCGAACCCACCACCTACAGCGCAGAAGGAAGAGCTACTACAAACTGAGCCGTGACAGCTGTCGATTAAAATGTTGCCGGTCGGTTAAGATTCGTCCAAAGCTTCATTGTCTGGTTGTAATAGTCATTCGGAGACATTTTTTAACGTTTATTAGATACTTATTCAAAATAACATTAAGTTGAAACACTTCCTTTTTTCTCTGAAAAAGCGTTTAAAGCTTTTATTTATTACAGTTACTATAAAGATGATCAAAAGAATTCATTAGCATCGTAATCAACGTACTAACAAGTACTGGTAGGTACCCACTTTGTCTTACGATGGGTCCCTTTGTGAATATATTCCTGAAAGTTGTGACTATCCCATTTATATTTACTTCAAAAACCGTCTAATTTTCTGATTTAATGCATATATGTTTATTTATGCTTCTAAACCGTTTTTAGAGTTTCGTACCCAAAGGCTATCTGTTTGTCTGTATATCTGTCCGTCTGTCACCAGACTGTGTGATTTTTTTGTTGTTTTTATTATGTAGAACCCTTCGTGCGCGAGTCCGACTCGCACTTGGTCAGTTTCTTTTTACTTTTCACTTTTTATGCTCTAAAAGTGGCTGTCTTTCTAAACCAAGCACACTAAAGAGTATTTGTTAATTTCTGAGGACTAACGTTAACTACCTGTGGACTAGTTTTTTTTTTTAAAGATAAAACTGCTTTACTTTGTTTTCTATATGAAATACTAGCTGCCGCTCGCAGCTTCACCCACGTGGTAGTTTTTTTCCAGTTCCCGTTATTTTTTCGAGATAAAAAGTAGCCTATTATGTTAATCCAAGTTATAATCTATGTTTATTCCAAATTTCATCCAAATCGGTTTACTGGTTAGAGCGTGAAAGATTAACAAACATCCATCCATTCTTACAAACATTCGCGTTTATAATATAAGTAGGATTAAAAAGTTTTAAACCAAAAATAATTTGTTCCACGTTAAGAAGTGCCAACATGCAAACTATGTGTATAGCGCTGAAAATTCCATCATGAAATTAATCCTCTCAACAAAGGATGTACGTCAATGTGTAAAAACGGGATGTACCAATCACATTGGTTTTTTCTGTTTTATCTTTCTGTACGAGCATCGAAATTTCGACATTGTTCCAATACCCTTTGCTTTGCACTTTTAGCCTTTCAAAGGCTATTAATTAATAAAACTGTTGCAAGTTTCAAAGTATTCGATATTCGTAGTTTGCTTTTGAAATCGAATAAGCCTTTGCTGGGGGTTTTACAAAAAGTTTCTATTTATTAAGGTATTTATTAAGTATTCATTTTTTATGTACTAGCGACCACCCGCGGCTTCTTCCACGTGGTGAAAGTAATTTTGCTATTATGAACGCTTAAACGCGCTTTGATATTTATGATTCAAATTTAATTTAATTACTTTTCTCAAAGTGGTGATGAGCTTGCAACATGTCACGTATGTAATACCAACTATTGCCAAATATGGGTATGTACAAAATGTAATATTTGGACGTACTTCTGACTACCTCCATTAGATGTCCTTAAAGAATTTCGATCAACCGTGCCTGGGGATTATAGTCGTGATGCTATTTTTTTTAAGGCATTTTCAGTCTTTTTGATTAGGTTCTTGCATATTTCTGGAGTAAAATATTACTAGTAGGTATCCTGAAAAAAATAGATATGTATATGTTAATTATCGTTACGAACTATATTTATTCAAACGTAATTAGTTTTATAGTCTTTTTAAGAAAATCAAAGAGTTCACAAAGAAAAATTTATTCTAAATTTCATCCAAATCGTTTTAGTAGGTCGATTACTGGAACGATTTGGATGTAATTTACATCTAAACTTTCGACTGACTGATTGACTGACATATATATAACGCACAGCTTAAGCCATTAGTTGTAGGGACTTGAAATGTTCAGAGCACTTTCGTCGATATACTGTGATAGAAAGTCTTAATATTCAAACAATATAGGAGTAGCAGTTTGTTCGAAATTAGCTTCAAACGGGCAAAGACTAGGGTGTTTTAACTAATATCTTATACAATTGTAATGTGTATAAGATATTAACGTATTGCAAGCGAATGTACAAAAAACCATAAAAAATTGAGTAACGTATCGCGTAAACGATGGACCACTTCAAAACTATGAATAATTTCTAGACAGCTTGATAAAAATGCATTGGTTTTCTCCAAGTTATTTTGGACAGAAGTAAACTTTGCAGCTGAATTGCAACGTACACTTGTCGACGCGAAGTATTGCAGACGTGACGAATCTGTCGACAGCGATCGTAATTTACGTCACTCTTTGCACCTATAAATTACGGTTCTGTAGCATTCTGATGAATGCTGACAATAAAACTTTGAGCCAGATTGGAAGTAAAGGAGAAAATCCCTATACTTTGGATCAGGGTAAAAATTGTGAACTGTCACATAAGGTTGTAGTAGTAAAGGGCTTGTCCGGAAAAGTACTACGATGCATAATTCTGCCGTCAAGCAGCTTGTTATGTTCTGGTATGAAGATTTAGGTGCCAGTGAACATAAGCACGTGAGTATTTATTGTTTTTCAGTTTATACTTTATTTCAAGTTCGTTGTGTTCATTGTCTTTAAAAATACTTCTTATTTCTTTATCCATCTTTGTTTCTTTTCATGATAAAGTCATAAGTCTGAACAATACCACTGCTGAATATAGGTTTGTTCATTCGGGCTCGTTCGCTGAATAATTTTTTACGACACCTATGGGAAAGGTTCTGGAAAAGTAAATGTCTGTGCCATTGAATCAAAAATTGTTGTTTACTTTAAAATCTTCTAATTTAATGATACTTATAGCTTCTTAACCTACTTTTGATAATGTATTCCAACTGCTGCTGGGTTTTCCTTATCGAATGTTGTTTTGAGATAGCCACTAGCTTTCATCTGACTTATGCGACGCGAGCGGAAGTTACAACCGCTTTGTAGCAACGCTGTATAAACATGCCTGCCTTGGAGCGCAGAAAAACAACATCTTGATCTGAATAATATATTGCTATAAAGTACCTGAACAACCATTGACGAAGCACCGATATTTTGCTTTAATACCGTGGAATTCAAAGAGTACGCAAGCTTGTATCAGGTTTTTTTTTATAATAAAATAACATAAAACTTATTCTTAGCTTAGCTATCGCTTTCTAAAAAAAATTTAGTTGGGGAAGTAAAAAAAACACTGAATGTATTTCTGTCTCTGTAACAGTGTGTTATTGTAGGCGTATGAGACTATATATTATCTCATAATGATGAGTGCAGTGCGTGCAAGTTCATTGAAGACGTATGAAATCGTCACCTGTATGGCGAACTCACGAATCTACACTATTAACGAAAATGACTTTTTAACGCCGAATAGCTTAAAATACTTTTAAGAAAAGCTTAAAAAACATGCTTTCAATTAAATTAACAAAGAGATATAAAAGTTAAATAATAGGCCTTGGAAACTATTTGAAAAGTGCAAAAACATAGTTTTTATGATGTTTTTTAGTTCTCCTGTGAAATGTGTATTTTGCAGATTCGTGAATTCACCATACAGGTGACGAAATGTGGAATTACATTGGGCACGTCTTCGATGTACCTACGTCATTATCGAAAAGCAGTTTGTAAACAATCGATAAGTGCAATGTGCGTACGTTCATTGAGGATGAGCGAGATCAGACATTACATTGGGCACGTCCTCAATGAAAGTTTTTTATGAGAAGCAGTTTATAGGCAAACAATAAATGCAGATATGCGCATTTTTGTTGAGGAGCGAAGGGTGGCATTATAATTATTAATAACTATACTACTATTACTAAGTAATCGATTTGTCTGCTCATGCTCACTTTAGATTTGAGCAAATGAACAACAACCTGGCCATGGTTTACTGGGTACTATCAATGCTTCTAAATTAAACCAAGCAACTTAAACTATTTCCCGGGAGGCAATCTACCTAGGTATATTGACTCAAGTTGACACTTCATTATAGGATGGGGACAATCACTGGTTCACTAAGTTTAAGTGAATATTCGTATTAGTTCTCCTTATTTTGCATTAAAAAAACGAATCATCGTTCAATCAAGTCAAATCAAAATAGTCTTTATTTTTTATAATCACAGAGATAACTTTGAATTGCCACATTAGGCGTCGTCGGGCACAAAAGACCGTAGGTAGAGATGTACTAAGAAAGGGCTTCCCGTAATTCAACCCATACACGGGTACAGCGGGGGTCGAAGTTTTTATGGAAATAACTTCACACAGACGCGCGTGTTGTGATAGTCTATAGTATAAGTTTAATTTGGTAAATAAGAATTACTAACTAAAATGGCAACAACAATTTCATGTGCTACGACGCGTAGCACTCGTACCTACAAACGTTTGCCTGTCACGGCATTAACATAGACGTAAAACACAGCTGGTGTTCAGAGAGCGGACAATTTGGAGTTCTATAGCTAAAGACTACTTTCAGATAATACGTACATAGTTTTTATCACACTATTTACAATAATTTCAATTTATAAATGAAAAGCAACGTCCACTGAGTTTTTGTTGTGAAATATAATAAAAAAAAATTTTTGGGTGATGCATATAAAAAAAAGTTCAGACCAGCTACAGATACGTGAGGACTGTGACATCACGCAATATCAGTAATACCCAGTATCGGGTATACTCGTATATGAGGACCTATACTGTGAGTGTGTACACGTATACAGGGTGTAAAAATACCGATCCCGAAAACTGAAAGCTACGTTTCTAGGCCACTTCCGAACCAAATTGTATAAAATATACTACCTATACTATACATATATCTATGGATCATATGAGCACAGCTCCGATCCTACGACTAGTGCTTATTTTTGAGTTATATACCTAAAATGTTAAGGCGCGTTTGCCGGGACCATTATTAAATATATATTTAAGAAACATAAGTGGGTATGATAATTATTATATTCCATTCCAGATTTTTCCATTTCGGATTCACAACTGTGAAAAAAGTATGTAAGCTAAGTCTTTAATAGAATTTAAGTTGATCTCATATAGTATAAATTAAAAAAAACATTTCATGGGTGATAATTGATCAAAGAGCATGGTGTAAACTTCTGAAGGTTTAATTTAAGTCTTTGAGAGTATTCTACACCCTGTATACCCAAATATTACACGAACGCCCTGCGGGTTACCCCAACGAGTATAAATCATCTGTGTTCTATAACTTTGTTGTCCTCGCTTGTAATTTGAGACGCGTTTAGTTCGGTATATGTGGCTGAATGGTAATTAACCATGGATGAGAGCTTCTTATTAGAACAGGAACTGGTTTTCCGACAAACAAATAATTAGTAGGTCATATAGTAGTGAAGCTGGAAATCGCACAACGTGCTATGGAAAGCCATTCGTATGCTGTGAGTTTTATTACATGATAGAATCTGAAATAAGAAAGGGGATAACTTTGGGATAATGTAAAATCTTTGAGACGTGAGGAAATCCGTACAGAAACCAAGGTTACCCATAAAGCTATTAAAATCAGCAAGTAGTGGCATGGTCAGGTCATAATAATAATAATAATAATATGGTCAGGCCATAATATGACTCGTTAAACCGACAAGCGCTAGGGAATGCATGTTCTCGAAAGGTGACCGCGAATTAGAAGACGAAACGTAGTAGTGGATGCGTTGTATGATAGATCGAGTTCTTTGAAAAGGATGTGAAGTAAAGGTAAGAAGTTTTGGACATAGCTTAAGCTATTAAAACGACCACCATAGTTGCGTTCACCATCCCTATTGGTGAATTTGTTCCTTTTAATAAATATCAGTATACAGTATTATATAATGTAGGTTAAATTACATAGTTTAATTATCAAGTCTCCATGAAATAACCCCCGGGACGGCAAGCGAATAGAATTATAGATTAACTCAAACAGTATTGCAGGCTCATTCGATTATTAGGAGTAGGCTTTTAGGGAAATGAAACTGTCCAATTAAGGCTATTTAGACGATGCGTAAGAATTCGTGCATTGAACGCACGGCGGCCGTGTGGTTGTGAAAATCAATGCCACTTATCGACCAAGTATCGTTGCTATAATCTAGGTAGCAAAGTCTAAACTCGTGCGTTGTGACCATGGGCGGCCGCACGGTTGGCTGTTTGACAGCTATTTGAACGTTGTTACATATAATATTAACATGATATTCGGTATTGATATTCTCAACAGCGAGGCGATATGCTTACAACCTGTAACACATAATTTTTTCGGTTGAAAGATGCATTGGTGCACGACCAGTTTCAAACCTATAACGGTAGGATCAGAAAGAGAAGTTCCCACTAGACCATCGGTGCTTTATGAAACATACAGTTTAAATTAAAACCCTTGGTTTCAAAGTTACTAGGTACAAAAAAAAATACAAAGGCTCGTAGAAAAAACGTCAGAAATTCACTCAGTGAACAAACCCTTGCGCAGGCAGAAGCAAAAATAAAATAAAACCTTGTCCAATATTGCAATCAGCTCTAAAAACAAAGGATTAGCAGTCCCGATTGAACGAGTGTTGCTAACTTGTACTTGCAGCTACAAAAACTGAGAACGACCTCTCCGATAGAATTAGAGTTAACAAACTGAAACGCTCGGACCACTGGCAACTTGTTCAACTTTTCGTGAAACAGCCCGCTGGAAGAGTGCTGCCACAGTTACTAAGATACAGTAAAAATACCCAAAAACTACACTACATAAAAAAGTAGCGCGTAAGTGAGTTGTTGAGGGCTCGCCCGGGGAAGTACTACCACCACCGTACCTATTTCTGCCGCCAAACAGTAATGCTCGCATTGCTGTGTTTCGGTTTGGAGGGTGTTGGTGCTGGTAAAAATACCTTATAGTGGGCCATAATGCTTGTTCCACCAGCACTAGCATAAAAAAATGCTTCTTTACGTTTCCAGAAAATTTGATTTTGATCCTTTATCATCCAATCACTCCAAATATTACAGCTATCACAGCTCAGTTTGTAGTAGCCCTGCCTTCTGTGCTGTAGGTGGTGGGTTCGATCTTCACCGAGAACAAACATTTGTGTGATGAACATAAATGTTTTTCTGTGTCTGGGCGTTATATTGTATACTAAGTATTTAACGAAAAAAGTACCTATATAAGTGATCTATCAGTCGGTTCCCATAGTACAAGCTTTGCTTAGTTTGAGGAATGATGTGAAATGTCCATAAATATTTACTTCTAACGAAACGCACGCGAGAAGTTATTTTTATACAAATTTAATTGAGCCAATCAAAGCAAAGACCTTTATAATTGGTATAGATAGATGTATTCATTGTTTTATTTAACTAACTGATGGAACAAGTACCTGATGTTAAGTGGTTATCATCAAACTAACAAAGCATTATCTCACGGTCGTTAGGAACGTGCCTTACAATGCACTGTTCCGCGTCCATCAGCCTGAGGCGTACAGGTGTTACGCCTCATTATTGATTTAAACATACTGCTTTAATGTACACTGTGTTAGTATATACAGTACGCTCCCTATGGTCCTACTTCCCAATGGACGTACTTATGTGAGGTGGAGGGAGAGCATGAAAGGTTTCCTGTTTCATGAATGTTTCTACATAGTTTATGCAATTACATTTTATCTGTTTTCTTTGCTGTAAACTCCTTCGCAGTTTCTGGTATGACTTAAATAACATACATTTGGTAAAAATAAATAATTGTGGTCATTTTTACACAACATCGACAAACTAATCGTAGCTTGAACTATGAATCAGAATGACTAATAGAATACATTACATATGTTGTTTTTGTAAACACAAATAGAATAAGATATAACACTCAGACACAGAACAAACACAACCTTCACACAAATGTTTGTTTTTGGCGGGGATCGAACCCATAACCTACAGCGCAGAAGGCAGGGCTACTTTAAAGTGAGCTGTAATGTGGGACCAACATTTGTGTGATGAACATAAATGTTTCTTCTCTGGTTTCTCTATCTGTTATATTGTATATTAAGTATGTATTTACACAAACAAACGTATATAAGTAGCCTTTAGTCATCTGGTTCCCTGCATAGCTTGCCAAGCTATGCTTAGTTCGGGGCTAGACGATGTTGTGTAAAAAAAAATATTTTGCTACATAAGCATATGAAAGTATAATCAGGTCTCAACCAGCTCACTTTACTTAAAAATATAATTTTAAGATCTTACCTTTCGGTCTACAAACCGAAGTTGCCATTTCTTTGCTAAATCTAGAAAAATTTGTGACCAATTGTGAGTTGTCAATCCCGTTATGGAACGCTTTACATGTATTTGTCTGTTTATCAAAACCGTTTATCACTTTTAAAACCAAGTTGAACGACCATTATTTTATCCTATATAATATAATAGGTATGTAGCTATTGTACATAGATGTATATTTTATATAAGTATATTGAGAGATTTGCATGTTTTAGGTATTATTATAATTTTAATTTGTCTGCATTGTTAGCATCTTTATCTTTTTGTGCATCGCCGTTTATCTATTTTTGTTTATCCTTTTCATCCAAAGGTTGTCTAGGAAAGATTGCTTTTAGCGATAAGGGCGCCCGTTGTACTCAGTATTTATAGTTATCTCTATTATGTTCTTACTTATTTGTGTACAATAAAGAGTTAATCGATCTATTTATCTTTGTCGCTGACTATTCTGGTTAATAATAATAATAAAATTATTTATTTATTTATTTATTTATTAATACAATACATTACATATATAGTTTTTTTTTATTATTCATAGAAAATTTACATCACCTTAATTTATTAGTTTAGTTTACGCATGTACTTTAGCTAACGTAAAGCATTATTTTGTAATATTTTTATAGTTTATCTTTATATAGCTGAAAGGCGCACTAATCATTTACCAACTAGGATTTTCTTTGTAAGTGAATTTTAATTCTTAAAAGAAAATAAATATTTCAAACAGTAAAATACCCAGAACACCCGATATAAATATTTGCAGATCATACAAACATTTATCCCAAGGCGGGAATTGAACCCGCAGCCTCCTGCTTCGCAGGCGAACATCAGCCCGCTACGCCACATCGGTCTTAAAGGCCTGTAGCAGTTTTAAAGTTATAATTATTATTAAAAACAACAAGGAGCAACGATAAACACATGCCACGAAACAACATACGCGCTCCAACAAGTTCTAACTTATAGAAATTTATTTTCCACGAAACATTCCGTGTGCCTCAAAAATCATTAATCAGACTTCACTTTGGCAGTGACCCAACGTCCTTACTTCCCTCTCATTTGTATTTACTGAAAGAGTTTCAGATCATAAATCATGCCATATTGATAAATGAATCCATTTAATTTTTTTCAAATCTGTGAGCGGCCACTTGTGCGTTAGAACTTAAATAAATTTGGTATTTAAATTGTGGAGTTTTGACAATATTTTGGATAAGTTAACGATGTCGTTTATAATGTCATCAAATTTATTAGACCGTCTTCCGGAGACGGTTTCCAGCTGTTTGAAATATTGGGAGTATAAAATGCAATTCAGCTTTTATTATACATCAGCCTAATTTTTATGAGAGAATGTTTATGCGCTATACTTTTTGTTCAAAATGAGTTCAAATTTTATTTCACTTGATTTGAAAAAATATCTGATTTCAGATTCTTGTCCTAACTCGTTTAAAATTATGTTTATAAGGTTTCAGACTTTCAATAACATTAATATTTAAAGGTTTGTTTTTGTTGTTCTCTAATTATAATACTATACAGCTAAACACCTACTCACTGACACACTGACTCACTGACACACTGACTCACTGACACACTGACTCACTGACATGCTCGATTTCGTAGAAGGACTAGAGTTGGGTATGGAACATGTTCTAGGTAAATGTTTCTATTCTAGAGTTGACCCAAGGAAAATTATCAGCTGTCAAAAAAAAAGAGATGGCGGCCGCGCCGATTTGCAAAATCGCAACGCACATAATATCAATGCTATTTTTAGAAGGAGTTATCCAGGACCTCCATATAATCTTACAAATGTAATATCTTCAGCACTAGTGAATTGCTTATAACAAATCTTTACTTGGTTTCAGCCACCTCTGCACTTCTTAAGAGGCTGAATTTCAAGAATCCCTTTCTTAGTACACCCCTACACACTAAAAGAAATATAGACTAAGCGTTTCAAGTCTCTACGACCAGTGGTTTAGGCTGTCCTTTGTCTTTCAAGCAGTCAGTCAGGACAAAGATGCTTATAATTTGTATAGATTTATTTTGTTTATCTGCGGGGACACACTTATAATGTAATAAAAGAGTAATAAAAATGCCTGGTATTCTGTGGTACCTAAAGGCAAAATATTAAACTAAAAAAAAAGTATTTTAATAATAAATTTCTGGACAGGGTTATTGCTGTGTAATCCAAGTTTCACATCACAAAATAAATATGAGAGTCGTGTTAGGGAGACAGACAAATGAAGGCATATGTCTGAAGGCTGCTCTACCGCTCCTGAGCTTCCTGACTGGTCATAGAAATGTAGGTCGATAGTCATCAAAACAAAAGTCATCAGTCAGTCAAAGATAGTCATAGTCATGGCATAACAAAAACCGAAAAGTTCCAAAAAAAATGCACAACTTATTTTCTAATACTGCACGTCTAGCTGAATAGTCGATAGAATGGTCTATCGATATATGTTAGCTTGCATGGTCGGAAAAGCAAGCTAACATATATCGATACGAGATGAATAGCCCATCTCCTGACCGAAGTGCCGGAAGACGGTTCGCTCAACCTTCTAACGAGTCGTCTGTAAGGTTGGCAATGTAAGTACTTGGGAGAGATCCAGTTTGCAAAAGATCTGGATTTTATGAGGTTTATATAATTTTATTTTATTTTGAAGTCATCAGTGATCTAGTGGGAGTGACCCTGCCTTTTAATCCTAAGGTCGTGGTCTCGAATCCGGACGTGTACGAATGGTTTTTGTTTACGAAAATTTTTTATGAGTAGTACACAGGCACGTTTATGAGCACTGGCTCAAATCGTTAGGAACCCAGTTAGTAATTTAGCCGTGGTGATAGTCTTGCAACCTGCAGGTTGCAGGCAATTTGTAAGTAACGAATGGTGTAGGTACTGCAGTAGAAGGTAGTGCAGTTTACTGTACATACACTTAGATAAAATAGCAACATTATTCACGTCATATTTTGTTTACTTTTTGAGTTTTTTTAGAATCCTTAATGAATAAAGACAGGTAGTTAACTGATTTAGGCCTGACTTTGCGGAAGGCGGAAGTCTATTTTTAACTATGCGTGGCGCTGAGTTAATAATGACTTGCTTCAAACTATCTCTGCTACAGAATGGTACTAAGGCAGACTTTAGGTCTAAGGTAGACTACTA
This sequence comes from Electrophaes corylata, assembly GCA_947095575.1. NCBI lineage: Eukaryota > Metazoa > Arthropoda > Insecta > Lepidoptera > Geometridae > Electrophaes > Electrophaes corylata. The sequence continues at coordinate 4,928,562 of OX352711.1, read as the reverse complement.
AATAATGTTATTCGTGATATCGTGATTCGTGACGTAATGTATAAATGCTACGTACCTTAGTGATATAACTTCCATCAACCAGAGGTTTCTCAAGTGCCTGTTATTTCACCGTCACCCACACCCTTCAAACCGGATCATAGTAATGCTTCTTGACAGCAAAAATTGGCATGGTGGTAGTACTGCCTCGAATGAGTCCTCCACTGGCAAATACGTTAAAATGTTATATTTAATGCTTAAGGAAAGCTTAAGCTGAAAGCCACGCTACACCACGCATTTCTAGACACGAACTGGGTTAGATTACGTCTGGAACTCACAATAAACGAACGGCCTATGAATATCAGATTATAACAGTGTATATTTATTAGAAAGGTTGAATTTACATTTTAATGCGTTTGCCACACACAAATTCACATCGTGGTGTGTTGTGTAGCTCGTAAATGTCAAAATGTTATTTCACAAGGCGGTTCCCAACCACCAACCCTAATTATTTTGGTCGGCAATTAATCTATGGACTAAACAACCTAAAGCCTTTGAACCGAAGGTAAATGAGTGCTGTTAAAACCAATATATTATTTCCTGGAAGTTAGGTATTCATAAAACAAAGCGGAAAATAAGGTCAGTTTGTTTGCTAAATTACTACCTGTCGTTAGAAATATTGTACTAAACTACAAACTATTAGCTTTTTCTTGCTGAAAAATGTATTAAAGTTTCTTTTTAAAAATACTTAGAAGCCTCTAGTGAGTAAGTTTTTTTGATACTCCTGCCAAGGGTTCAGTCTTTAAAAATAAAAATAACGCTATTTTCCTAGTACCTATAGTAAGTATATTTCTAGTAGTTCAGCAAACAGTAGACATCGCGAGCATAGCAAAAATAAAACTGTAAAATCGTAATACTTGTATACCAAGTTTCAGTTCAGATCGGTTGTAAAATACTACCTATAAAGGAGTACTAACAACTGAAACAGGAAAGCAAATTTTGCCAGACTAGAAACAGAGACTTCGCTTGCTCGGTCAATTATCAAAAGGTCAAACAAAGCAAGGTCACCGACAACTCTTAGAAACAGTCAGCTAAATTGATAATGGCTAGACCATACACGAGCTCGTAGAACTCGCAGACAGAGAATAAAAATTTACTTACAACATTCAAATATTTCGGTAGGAACCGAGCCCACAACCTCTCGCACAGAAGACAGAAAGTTATTATATTTACACCATAAGCTAGATGTATTTATTTAGCGTACCAGCATTGCCATTCAGTGTTGCCACGCTCGATAGTCTCTTGAGGATGTCTTCCTTTGGCAGTAAGTGATTTAAATCCACAACAATGGTTTCTTTGTTAACGATATGAATATAAATCGCAACTATTGCTCGTGTATTTTAGCGATAACGATAATAATAACATTTCGGATAAAGTGTACATAAGATTTTAAGCCTACGTGTCTAAATTCCTTTTTAATAAACATAACTTTCCAAGCACCTGCGCCCTTCTAGACTTCGTAGAAACGGGTGATAAAATGTTACACAACACGTTATTGTTTCACACAAAGAGCCCTATCGTTTTATTGTCGGATTCGTTTCGTAGTTTTTCTTTCCTTATCCAACATCCGCAGTAAGATTAGTCCGCAAAGTTATCTCAATACATGTTCCGGGTTTTTATATTTTGCAAAAATAAAATGTTCATCTTCGCTTTGTTGGCTCGCGTCGTGGCATCGGAAGTGGGTTCCGTCACTTGCGTTAAGTCTCGGCCTCCTTCGAACTTTCAAAGTATCCCACAAAGGATTGAATGTCGAACTTGTTTACCGCAACTTTGCCAAACAAAAGGCAGAGCTGAAGTGCATTTTCAGACACTTCTACATATTTATAGTAAGTACAGCGGCGATGCGGTCATCACAAAAGAATAGATTCATATAAAATGTTTTCTGAGTTACAAATAATATTATGTCGATAGAAAAGAAGTTGTTAGTAAACAAAGCTTCAAGACAAGATACTAACCATGTACACCTAAACATCTCATACTTGGGGCTCAGCTCTTTGCATAACAATGTAGATGATGTGTTTATACAGCGTCGTGATGAAAATATTACTTTTCATAACACTTAGGTAGGTACATGAAAAGTAAAACCTACTTACTTACTTCTAATCAGAGGTAGGTATATATTCTAAAAAAATAAGAGCTTGCAAAGAAAAAATAAAACAAGCATTTAGTTTAGTCGTAAAAGTTAGGAGAATGCTTGTGCGATATGCAAATACTTGCTCGTACTAACATCGGTGAACACAGAACATGCCGCCAGCTATTTTTAAATTTACATAAAAAAAAACAGCAAAAAGCCTCGGCATTTGTATGAAATAAACAGATATATACACGTGACCTCTGCATAGTCCCAGTTGACCTTCAAAACGAGAAGAACAATGAATAATGCATAAAGTCCACTACACATCGAGATAAATCAAAAGCATCCCACATTATTCTATTACTCTACTCTGAGCCGAGATCCGCGAATAAATAGAGAAGCAGTATTCACGAGCCTTTTTTCTCGTAAGACGTTTCTCACTTATTCTTTTGGGGTTATGCCGTGACTGGCGGGGGCGCGCCGAGCTCATCATTTGCATCCAAATAGCTCCTATAAATTCGCTACCCGAATTTTCACCATTCTCTTCGTTCCTTGGGAGCAATTAAATACTTTTTTCTCGCGGCTCTCCGGTTCGCCCGATTTTTTGGTGTGAATAAATTCAGCTAGCCAGATTGCAGTCAGCGCCAGCTAGCTTCATTAGATAAATTATTACTACTCCTAGCCCAAATTGAGTAAGACTTGTCCACCTGGTGTTTGATTTTCCAAGCCAAATTTTGATAAAATGTTTATTACATTTAACTGCATAAAATAGCACTGTCATAATCATAAAATGTTATGGTGACTCGTATACTTTTGCTGAAACAAGAATACTTTACGTGAAAGATTACGTCGTATCGCTTCTATATTTATATCGTTAATTTGTCTCCATTTACTACCCCAAGTGGCCATAAAAGGCTTCATTTACTTTTTATCTCTTTCGGAATGATCTCTAATTAGTCGAGTCACTTGCTAAGTACTAAATACTTGTGAATACATCACTAGTGGTTACTAAATGGTCTTTGTACTATTATTATGTGGTTTTACTTAAACGCTGTCTAGGTCTAATGAATTACAGTGCGGTGTAGAATATCTTAGCGCTTGGATTAAATACACGAACGCTTGGTATCGTAAAATAGAAAAAGTAAACAAAGTCTACATGAGATAACAATAATAATAATTCTGGACAATCCACACACCATCTAGCCCCAAGCTAAGCAGAGCTTGTGTTAGGAGTACCAGATGACTGATATACTTAAAACAGTACCTACATATTGAACACTTATATTACACGGGTATTTATCGCGTATTACCTTTTTTATTTATTTTCCCGACGTTTCGACTATGTTGCAATAGTCGTGGTCGCGGGCAGAGAGATATAAGTGTTCAATATGTGTTCCGATCGCGAAAGTTTAAAAAATACTACAGTACCTACATTCTCGATTTAAGGGTATGGATAAATAAAACGCAATTTGCAATAATAATAAAAAAATGTAGTGGTTGCGTAATATTCGTTTATCGAATAAAATTAAATAAACTTGTGTTTTGCAGTAAATACTTTAAGTAAAGATTTGTAATGTAACTTGTGATCCGTTAGAATTCATGGTATTTTTGTGCTCAGCCGTTTGGGTTTAAAGCGCGTAAACTATGTACTTTTGTTTAGGGCACAGAGACTAAATTCTTAGTGGACGTAGTCGCATTCCTAAAGTTGTTGCACTTGATGTGAGCGCATTCTATTTTCTCTTTGTAATGTTTGTCCGAATTCTATTTTTAAAAATAGCACAGAGCTCTTTTGTTTTCTGTTCAATCTAGACGTGAGTCAGTTTTATTAATAAAATGTCAAAGGTTGTGATGAAATTCTCGCCTGGTTATGAGTTCAGCTAAACTATAAAAGTATGATAGATATAGATAAGCTAGTCTGAAAATGCATGACCCTTTACGATGTTTTCTTAACTACGCCGCACAGGAAATTACTTAAAAAAGATCCTTGTGATGTAGGTAATAAAAACGGTTTGCTTTGACTGATGAAGTCGTGGTGTGCATTTTTAGACTGGTTTAATTCTACCTGTAAGCTTTTGTCACTATTTAAACTTATGTTAAAGTTATATTGAAATAAACTTACATTACTTGACTTATATTACTTATAAAAAATAGGCGTTATTTTTTTGGTTTGGTTGCAAGGTGAATTTAAAATCACTTATCTCATTGGCTAAAGTGAACTGTCACCAAATGAGATGAAAGATTTCGATCCGTAGTAATACTAATGAATGCTCTTAGAATATAGAAACTAGACATAAGACTAGATTCCGTGAGTCATTTCGTCAGGATCGATTGAACTCTCGATAGCGCATCTCCATATATAGGGAACAGTCATGGAGTCAAATCCCACTCGAGGCAATAATTTTTGGGATAATATAATTTTTTTGTGATTTTCTTAAATGTTATCTGCACTTAAGAACTGTAAGCACTATAAAAATTTACAAATTAGACATAAGACTTTTAAGAATGAACGCTGTGATATCACTGAAAAACTTTTGCTTTGTGACTTTGAGATTAGTTAAAATTATGTACTTCTGTGCCTACTTGTACTTCAGTAGGTATCTACACCTACTGAATACAAATACATGGATCGAAATAAGTCGTATTACGTCCGTCCACAACGATATATCACAAGCTTGACAATCGAATCATTTTCTATCGACGAATGATTTCTTATTATGGTGAGAGCCAAGTCCGGAACGGGCTCAATGGTTCGGAAATGATAAGCGTTTCAAACATTTTCAGCCACTTTGTGTAAGAATTCGTTTCTCTTGTATTATTTCTGATGGTTATCTGATGCATGTTTATGTCAGTATTGTAAAAATGGATGGATTTTCATGTATAACTAATAAACCCAGCTCCAACATTAAAAAAACCTTTGTTAGTAGCCACTACAGACTGTAGTCCGTCAGGTTATCTTTCATCTACTACGATCCATAGTATATTATTAATCTCAAAATGTTATTATAGCCTTGACGAATATTTTAATGATAAATTGTAGTTAGTTCCTTATGTTGCATGCCATCTCTCTACTTATTTTTTGCATACCGTAACTGGTCAAACATGTTGTTTCTCCTTAATTATTTGTTACCTATTTACTCTACACATGTTTTTTGGCAAATAAATATCTTTATCTTTATCTTTATCTTTATAGTGCAACTAACGGATGATTGCAGAATATAGAAACTGGACATAAAAGCTTTTCTGATAGCGGACAGTTTAGATTATTTTGATTCGCACCCGTAGTTAATACAAATTTTATAGAATTAACTCTAATTATAATCATAAACAGTGCGTGGAAGTCCACTGCTGGACATAAGCCTTCACCATACGTTTCCAGGAAGAACGATTTTGAGCCCATTCTATGTACTGACTTTCCGCGAGCCTGACTATGTCGTCGGGTCCACTTCAACTTGCTGATTCTGAGAGCATTATCGGTGGCTTTGGTTCTTCTACGGATTTCCTCATGTTTGATCTCGCTGTGAAACTCCTAGCATCGCTCTCTCCGTAGCCATTCCATAAACTGGTAACACACACTGATTAAGTATAAAGACTTTTGTCTTGAGGCGATAACTGTGGCGAGATGTGCCGTAATTTCCCGAACGCTGCCCATCCGAGTGGGATTCATTGAGTCGAGTTGAAGTACTAAAATACTCTAATACTAAAAATTAACTACGAGACAACCACCAAAAGCCAAATTTTTTTTAACCGATACAGTCTTATCACTTTCTGCAGTCATGAAGTGATAGAACAGTGTCGGTTAATTGTTGAGATAATTTGTGATAGGATGATGCTACATTTACCACAAATAATAAAACGCAGTATGCATAGTATTATCGACCTAATGACACAGCATATAATAATTATTGTTATTTTTTATTGGTGCTACGTTATTGCTTAATTTATTTCATCTTAGTTTGAAGTCTGAAGAACGGTCTGAAGGAGTCCACGGCTGAAAAAAGACCTGCCCTATATACGTCCTAGGAAAAACGATTTTGAGCCTTTTCTATCCACCGACTTCCCGCAATCTTGGCAACGTCGGCAGTCTTTCGGGTGAAAGGGTGTCTTACGCTTCGTTTTCCGGTTCGAAGTCGCCATTCGAGGACTTTAACTCCCTAGAGGCTATCGGATCTACAAGCTATATGGCCTGCACACTGCCACTTAACTCACTGATTCTGAGAGCAATATCGGTGACCTTGAATCTATGAATTTCTTCATTTCTGATTCTATCTCGTAGTAAAACTCTTCTAAAAAGGTCACTTCATAACTCGTAGACACCCGTAATCTATTCATCTACATCAAGAACAGGCAAACATAAATAAACTTCCTAAACTGTGGTATCCGTAACCATAGAATAAGTACCTACTTGAAAGCATGTGAACATTCGATAAGTTCGTGTCTTAGTCGAACTTAGTTTATCCTTAATGATGAGTTCTCTCAACTATTCAGTGGATTAGGTAAGTATTTAAGGGAGTAACTTTCTTGTAAGCTACGTATGCATAAAATCAAGGAACCTTTTTTGTTTTATTGTTTAGAGCTAACATTTTGTTAAGCCCGATGTAGATGTTCTGATATTGTACTTCGTACATACTACTAGTAGATTTTAGAAGTAGAAGGGCTCGTCCGTGGAAGCACGTTCCCTAGGGCTGTGTCCTACGATGAACCTTTCGGCGTCCATCAACCTGACGCATGCAGGTATTTGACGACCGATGTGGCGCGGCGGGCGAAGGTACGCCTGCGACGCAAGAGGTTGCGGGTTCGATTCCCGCCTTGGGATAAATATTTGTACGATCTGCAAATATTTATTCCGGGTGTTCTGGGTATTTTCTATGCATAATAAAAAAATATCTATGTATGTAATATAGTATTGTATTAAGTATATCAGTCATCTAGTACCCATAACACAAGCTCTGCTTAGCTTGGGGCTAGATGATGCTGTGTGGATTGTCCAGCAATATTTATTATTTATTTATTACGTCTCATGTGCCTGTACTTTCACCCGTACCCAAACTCTTCAGCCGGAACACAGCAAGTTGCTTAGTGGTTAAAATAGGCATGGTGGTAGAACTTCCCTGATCGAACTCTTCACAAAAACTCTAGTGACTACAAAAACCTACAGTAGAGTGTTCCCCGCACACTCTCCGTTCTCCTCACGTGCCCTCCCCCTCACGTGTAAGATGCACTTCTTCAAATGTTTAGGTTAGGTTACAATTGACGACCGATGTGGTGCGGTGGGCGAATGTCCGCCTGCGACGCAGGAAGTGGCAGATTCGATTCTCGCCTTGGGATAAATGTTTGTACGATCTGCAAATATTTATTCCGGGTGTTCTAGTTGTTTTCTATGCATAATAAAAAATATACAATAATCAGTACCTAACGTAATTTTATTCAACGATATTTTAAAATTAGACCTGTCTTTGTTATATTGATACATTTGCCTATTGAGGCATTAATAAGAGATGATCATTTGTTTTTTTGATAGATTTTGAAAGTTTTTTTTATGCTACTGCTGGTGGTACAAGCATATGTCCTACCTGATGTTAAGTGGTAACCATTACCTATAACAAAACATTGTCTTCTTGGTCACGCACGTGCAGGTACGTGCCCTACGATGCACTATATACCATGCATCTATCAATCTGAGGCATACTGGTGATATGTATCTGTAATTTTACCGGCACCCATTCCCTTCGAACCGGAACACATCACTGCTTAGCGGTAGGAATAGATACCAACAGTGGTAATATTTCCCCAGACGAGTCCTTTCACGCACGATTACTACTAAGTAAGTGATATGATAAAATCACTTTTTGTCTAAAAACAGACGCTAAGAAAATGAATAAAGTGTAAAACAAATAGCAAAACCGGGGGCTTTAACTACCTATTTGGTATTCTGAGAAATTGCCAAGAATTTAAACTTCCGCTACACGGAAATTAGGTACTCACACGAGACACGAATGGATCTATCTCAAGCTGGTGACGTTTTACCAAGCATTTCTCGATTAAGCCAGTGTCATACTAAGTAGGTTTTATGCAAATAAATGACGGTAGAACGTGGCGGTGCTTGGTACACCGCATCACGTGACATAACCGCTCGGCGGCGGAGACTTTTAGCTGCTAGGTTAAATTTAATTGAAATAGTAAACCAAAATCGTAATATGAATGCAAAGTTCTTAAAAAAGCGCGAGAAATTTCGTAACATATAATAATAATGCTGGACAATCTACACAGCACCATCTAGCCCCAAGCTAAGCAGAACTTGTGTTATGGGGAATAGATGACTGATTTACTTAATAGAATACATTACATACATGGTTTTTTTTTATTATACATAGTACATACCCAAAACACCCGGAATAAATATTTGCAGATCGTACAAACATTTATTCTAAGGCGGGAATCGAACCCGCAACCTTCTGCGTCGTAGGCGGACATTCGCCCGCCGCGCCACATCGGTCGTCAATAACAAATAATGATTTTTCTAGAGCTATAGGTTTAGCTTTTATAATTACCCATCGATGTTTTACGTATATTATATTTACATTTATATATAACTTTTTAAGCTACCATGGTTTTGATCAATATTTTGTTAACCAGATCAGCTCGATCCGTGATTATGGCGCATGCAACTGTGTAGAAATATCGGGAAACAATGAAAATAAAAAATCATGGTAAATATCCCATTTCTATCCAAAATATGTATATATTTTAATACTATATGCTGAGCAAACAGATGGCCCATCTGATGTTAAGTGGTAACCATCACCTATAACGCATCGCAGGTCACGTTTCTTAGGAACATGCATTACAAAGTACTGCTCTTCGTCCATCAACCAAAGGCGTACAGATCGGCACCCACACCCTTCAAACTGCAACAGCAAGTTGCTTGGCGGCAGAGATAGACATAGTGGTAGGTAGTGGTTCCCCAGACGAGCCTTTTACTAAAAGCTCTATAACTATCATATAATATTGGTGTAATACGTAAATAAGAAAAACATATTAAAATGGCACCACACCGAAGCTAAATTAATATTATTATACTGTTTTGTAATAAGGATCATACAAAAATCAGTAGGAACTGAACCGTAAGTTTCTTGCCTGTCCATCTAGGTTTGGTCGCTGGCACCAAGAAAGATCTATTGCTTTCAGATAAAAATTGATCCTTGTGATATCACTATGAACTTCGACTCTGGACTCTCTTCTATTGGTGTCTTCCACTTTATAGGCTGGCTTCATAGCTCAAATACCAGTAGATCTGCCTTTTGTGCTGTAGGTTGTGGGTTCGATCCCCACTGCGGACAGACATGTGTGCGATGAACGTAGAGGTTTGTTCTATGTCTAGGTGATAAATTGTATTTTAGTGTATTTACAAAAGAAACATGCATATATATTTAATTTATAATATATATTTTTGTTTATTATTATAACTAGCTTGATCACAAATTGTACTTACAATACAGTACAAATATGATTACGATTGTCTCGTATACATATTTTAATAACAACAAATCTGGTATTTTGACATTATAATTCACAGAATTTCGAGCCTTATTCATTTCACAATGTGTAAATTCACTAAATGCAGGTCCAGATGTCGTGTTAATCTCATTCCACACGAGTAAATTACAAGATCGGGAGTAAGCACTTGGCCGTTTGCCAAATGGCTGGTCGCATCAGCCGCGATTCACGACGCGACCAATAATTTTCTTTCGTTCGACGTCGCCAAGCGAATATCTTAAAATTTTTGATTGGTGCAGAAAAGCTCAAAGGAATTTGCTTGCATTAGGCGCTTCTGCTGGTGCCAAGCAAACGAAGTTCGTGTTTTAGCGTGGGAATAGATTTCACTGTGCGATTGAGATCAAATGAAACGTCATCGTTTTATTGTTTTCACACTGCAGGCAAATGCTGTCTGCAGGCGGGTTTATTAAATCTAAAGCTGACTTTTATAGTACTGAGGCACAATATATCGGTGAGTAAATCAGTGCTCTTATTATTTCTCACCATTCTTGCTTCCCTATATGCATTAGCAGTAGATAGCTAATGCAAGTCCTTACTACGGTAAGCTTTATAAATGAAGAATAAAGAATCGTGGCAGAATAAAGGTAGGGCCAGGCAGAAAAAACGAAAAAAAGGGATTTTTAAAGGTTATTACAACGAACATTACCCAGGTATGTTGTACCTGGTCCGTACCTCATGCCACGTGTTAATAATGTTACTGTCAAACTGTTCCGAACCTTTGATATGGGTCAAAAGGGGTTCAATAGCGAATACGATCGGTCGCCGCGGCATATTTTCTACTGAAAACCTACATGGAAATACAGAGCCAATATTTTTTATGGCGAGGAAAATATTAAATAGAGAAATTGGTTTAACAGAAATATTTCGCGCCTATAGTGAATTTTGTTGATAACTCGATAGTTGGCGAAAAATTGGCTTGGGCTGGCGTTTGGCGGCTGCGGGGTGAAAATCGGAGCGCGCATCCGATGTCGATTTATGTCGGTGCAGGGAAATTGATAACTAGATTTTTAGCATTTCACGAGCATCGGGTCAAAATGCGTATTTCAATTTGATGGTGTCATATATTTTTGAACTGCAATCCTGCTGTGAAGTGTCATAATTAAGGTATTTTACTTACGTACTAAATGCTCAATACTCTGGTAAAAAATAGTTCAAAACATAGCTTTGTAATACTCTAACGAGCGACGACGATAAGAAATTTCTCTCCAAAGGAATGATATCGTCGCTATGCAAGGAAAATAGCTCGCAAAGAATTTTTTCAGTAATTTAGATTCAATTCACAGCAGCGTATGGCTAGCAATAAATAAAGTGCAACTCCAAATGAGGGTAGATGCTTGGAAATAATCCAACTCACTGGCAGTTTTTGCTTCGTTACATTGCAATAAAATCCGCCTTACCGAACATAAACTGCGAACATATCTGCAAGGCACCTACCTACTTGTTTATCGTTATGCAATGTTTTGTGGGAGTTCAAAACTTTCTGCAAACTACTGTGTTTTGATCTGTATAACTCTGATCATTAAATGGTATGACTTTTTATACACGATAATTGTGTTTTAGGCTACGGAGAAATATATCTCGCAAAGCTCACTGGATAAATATTTGGGATTACAGACAGAAATAACTATCATAAATTAATTTACCGCCCGTCCTAACCCTACGGTGCTCAGAGTTGGTCATTGACTGAGTCACAGAAATCCAGACTCAAGATTTGCCAGAGGGCAATGGAACGCAGTATTCTGGGCCTAAAACGCATCAACCGGGTGCGGAATACAATACTCCATACAATACTACAGTTCGATTACTGGCATTGCCAACGTAGGGAGCAAATCAGCAAAGCTCAAGTGGGAGTGGGCGGGCCACGTTAGCCGGATGCAACCTGAGAAATGGGCAAACACAACAACTTCTTGGGTGCCTGAGGATGGAAGGCGACGTCCGGGATGGCCGAAGAGACGCTGGCGAGACGATCTTGATGGTCAAGGGAAGGATTGGTGGGAAGTGGCTAAAGATCGAGAAAGGTGGAAAATTTTGGGGGAGACCTTTGCCCAGTTGGGGGACACAATAGGTTTAATTAAAAAAAAAAAAATTACACCAAGAATAAAGTTTACACATGAATAAGTTTGTACAATATAAAAGATTTTTTGTCATGGCTGACAAAATTGATATTATTGAGGCAGCAACACAGTCACAATAAAGTAAACAACTAAACATGAAATAATAATAAACTAAACACGGTAAAGCCTAATACGGTTGGTGTGATATAGGTATGGTGTAAAAAATAAAAAATATACATGTTTCAAAACAGTAATAATTGTAAACTAAAATGCACTCAATTCAAATAAGAGAAAAATTGTCGAAAAAAGTTTATTCTGCAGTCCTTTAAATTTTTAATATGTGATACAGTATTAATCTACACGTTAATTGGTGACCCGTCCGGCTGTACCTCTCCCGGATTCGGACTTTTACATTTAAATTATGGCCATGTGTCGCTTTATTAATTCCAGCATGTTCACTCCTTTTTTTCAGGTAATCCCGATTGATAGGCGATGGATGTTACAACATTAATTAAATAATCTGTTTGCAGAAATCCAATTCTCAATGACTGGATGCAATATTATTTTTGTTTTTGAATATGCGAAGCATTCTATGTAGGCGGGTTCTATTCCACCGTGATGTCTGTACTATGATGTATGTGTGTACTAATTACAGTCACTAAAACGTGTTACATTTTACTGCAGATAGAAAAACAATAAGTAAAAAAGCAAGGATGTTCACTTTACTTTGTAACATTCCAAAACCGATACTCTTTTCTTTTTTTTACGACTTGCGGATGAGACTAGCAGAAAGCTCACCTGACGTTAAGTGGTTATCATTAACTAAAACAAGACATTACCAGGTAGGTCACGTTCTTAAGGGTAGGTTAGTGCTCTACGACCATCAATCTGAGGTATAAAAGTTTTAAGCTATGTGACTGTAATTTCTTTCTTTCTTTTTTATTGATTAAATTTCTAAATGTTTAAGCTACTAGCCAAACGCTTTGATGGAAACTTTGCTTAGGTTTACCCATGCAGGATCACTTCACTGTTTACAGTTGATTATCCCAGAGCATCACGGCTCAATGCCTTGGATATAATCACTGAAGGTGTTAAGTTAATATCTATATCAATTTGCTGCTGCTTATTAAAACTTTAGAAAATCTAGGCTAATACAAAAAAAAACAAAATCATATATAAATTAACTAGCATACATATATAGCCTTGCATCTATAGCATCACGCACGACATCGTCTACATGAAGTTCTAAATGTCTAGTTTTGGTTTTATAAACTGATTTTGCTAAGAGACCAGCTGCGCAACGGTTCATGTACAGCCGAACTAGGGTCAATGTTTTTTGTAAAATATTCGTGAACATGAAAATAAAAATTGCTTGCATTGACTGCTTAGTTTATGTCCAAAATAGCTCGTCTTATCTTGTTTTTTTTTGTTGTGTTTCACCCGGGGCATGTGGATTATGTAACTGATAACACAGTGTGACTGCTTGCCAGAAGACTTTTGTCCAAAAAAACAATAAAAAGTGTACAGTGACTGCACATGGTGACGACCGATGTGGCGCGGCGGGCGATTGTCCGCCTGCGACGCAGGAGGTTGCAGGTTCGATTCCCGCCTTGGGATAAATGTTTGTACGATCTGCAAATATTTATTCCGGGTGTTCTGGGTATTTTCTATGTATAATAAAAAATATCTATGTATGTAATATAGTATTGTATTAAGTATATCAGTCATCTAGTACCCATAGCACAAGCTCTGCTTAGCTTGGGGCTAGATGATGCTGTGTGGATTGTCCAGCATTATTTATTTTATTTATATATTTATGGTCACCCATCCATCAAGCGTGGTGACTATTGCAGACTTCTTCAAATAATGGGGAGGCTTTTGTCCAGCAGTAGACTTCATTCAGGACGTAACATATTAAAAAAAAACAAATGTTTAAATTGATTCAAAAGATGATTACCCAGCACGTACGCATTGCAGTATTGAAATTGCCAAAGGCAGATTCAAACAAGGATAGATCGATTACACCACAACAGCGTTTCTGACTGTCCTAAGCTTTGCGGCGTCATATTGGAATTTCTTTTGTCCCGCACCCTACGCCATTGTTCAGTACTCCAGTCATAGGATTGGGTACGCTTTGAATTAAGCTGGGTAGAGATATGATACTTGAAGTTTCTTGGCGTTGTAATAACACAGGTCCATTTTTTATTTTGATGCAACTGCATTACAGTAAAACGAAAATAAGAAACAAAGAAAAGAAGAAAAAGATTTTATTTATGACGGCACAAAGTATTACAAAAGGTTAAAAAAAGTATTTAGTTTATTTTATTTGTACTAATTTATTTCATCAACATATTTCTATAGACGCTTTAGATGAAGTGAGACTCAAAGTAGAGGTTTCTACCGTTTAGAAGATCTATATAAATTATAAAAAACTTTACCCTGGCTTACTGGCTGGCTGATTTATATATGGGTGATATAGATAGCAGTGGCTAAGCCACTGGTCGTAGACACTTGAAGTTTTCAGACTATATTTTTCTTGCGTACTAAGCAAGGAATTCCTGAAATTCACATAAAGTCAATTTTATTATGTAACTTGTATCTGAAAAGTTTTCCAAAAAAACAATGCTAGTGTAAGAGTTTTCAAATTGAATTCAACAACCAAAAACATGTCTGCCGAAAGATGAACAATGATAATGCTTATCAGTGGCGGATTTGCAGTCTCGGCCGCCCTAGGCCCCAAGCCATCAGCCGCCTCTTTCTCAGCATCCACCATATACTGCCCTACGGTCGGGGCCGCCCCTAAATCTGACCACCCTAGTCCCGGGCCTAGGGTGGCCTTAGGGTAAATCCGCCACTGATGCTTATAATGTATAAACATTTACTGCTGCAGAATTCAATTCTGCAAAGTGCCATATCTTCCTTCTTCGTTGTCTACGCATTGGAACAATCAATCACTAGTCTGTCTAGATGGAATGTGTGGTTTTCCATTGATTACTCCGAACTTCAATGCTTAAAGCGCAGGCGAAGCGGTTTATTCCAAGCGTAGAATTGAATGAACTTGCTGTATCTGAAATGAAATCATTCCTGAAATACATAGCAACAAATTGACTTTGATTTCGTTTGATTTCGAAGTTTTGAAAAAAAAAACGAAACAGAAATAGCATCACGACTTTAATCCCAAGCACGGTAGGTATCCCCCCCGGTGTCTTAGTGACAAGTACCTACTCGCGATTCTTCGAGGATGTCTAAAGGGGGTAGTCAGAGGTCATTATGTACATCATTATAATGAGAATATGTCGAGTGGTGGACTCATTAGGGCTGTTAATGATGATGTTTACTTTATTTAAGTAATGTATAACCATAGATCTCAGCTCTAAGTCTTAAACAATTATGATAGTTCATCCACTAATTACATTCACGAAATTAAGCATCGTAAAATGAACTCAACTTTCGGACATTTTATCAGCACTCACTTTATAAAATTCTTTTGCATTTCTTGGAACTTAGACCTTAACTTGATAATGCAATTTAAGTTTTGCAGACATTGCGAGACTCACAGCTCTTTGTTTTGAAATTCAATAAGGATTTTGCTAGCGTACTTATTTACTTTCCTCGGTAAATAGGAGATAGGTTATATTCATAATAATATATTAATGTTATATGTGTTGACGACCGATGTGGCGCGGCGGGCGAATGTCCGCCTGCGACGTTTCAGCGGGTTCGATTCCCGCCTTGGGATAAGTGTTTGTACGATCTGCAAATACTTATATATATAATTTTTATGTATGTAATGTATTGTATTATGTATATACATTATATACATAATACAATACATGATGATACAATGCATGATGTTGTGTGGATTGTCCAACATTATTATTATTATTATGTGTATAATTTACTTCCTATTACAATTAATTTTAAATATTACACTTTCTGGTAATATTATTTAATTAATTCGATATAAGCCATGAATCATATTATGATTACAGGCTGCGTTGATAGGAAGTAAAGTAAAAATAAAAATAATGCCTACCCTGTTTTTATTTTGATAGCGGTTACAAAAGCGTTTTTTGTGGCATCTTGCTTATGCATTCTGCAACCTGTCGGAAGTGTCTCCGCCTTGGCACCTAGTGTTTGAATAGCTGCAAGTACTTTTTTGTTCTAAAGTTCAAAGAAGCAAAGTCGAAGTCGAAAGCTTGCCTTTGCTTCAAAGCTACGTAATGCAGCTGGTCTGGTTCATTTGGCGCATCTCGCCTTACGACGAGTGCTGTTGTGAATAGAATCCAAATTACTCGAAAATTCTCGGCAGCGTTCGGTATGGTGGGAAGACCTCGACAAACTGATCCAGATTTTTGTAAAACTCTTGAAAAGTGTATTTGTACTGGGAAAGTCAAGAGTATAGCAGTATTGAACACTTATATTACACGGGTATTTATCGCGTATTACCTTTTTTATTTATTTTCCCGAACGTCGGGAAAATAAATAAAAAAATATATGTGTTCAATATGTGTTCCGATCGCGAAAATTTAAAAAATACTATAGCAGTAGTTTTGGATTATTGTTGTATTCTACACTAATTTGTAATTGTTAATTCTATGCCACATTGTATTATACCAGCCGACCCGCTTGCGACTTCGTTCGTGTTTTTCACCCAAACTTAATTTCCTTTTTACTCCCGTTTTCCGGAGATATCTCAATGAAACCCATACTTTTAAGTTGAACTATAAGACTAAATCTGCAAATTGCATCAACATTTTACATTCATACAAACTTCGACCCCCGCTATACCCATTTAGGGGATACATTTCAAGAATTCCTTTTTCAGTACACCTATACGTTCAGCCCTGGCTGTACCTGTTTAGAGGATAAATTTTGGGAATTGCTTCTTAGTGCTCTTTTACACATAAAGACGAATATATTCTGAAAACTTCATGTTTTTACAACCGTAGTTAAGGCTGAGCGTTGTCTAGATGTCAGCCTATCAGTTAGCAACTCAGTCAAGACAAAGATTTTTATAATTGGTATAATTTATATAATTTTAAAATTAGTATAATTTCTAATATATTTTGGGCTCGGACCATATTTTCAGTCGACTGAAACTATAGTGTAATAAATGCGAAATTTGAAGAAAGAATAACTTAATCTGTCATCGGTATTCGGACATATAAATATATCTATTTTCACTATACTATTGTATAATAAGGAACAGTTAAGGGTCTCTCAGTAACGCCATAGGGTTAAAAAACATCATCTTCCCCGGGCAAGCCCTTCACTAATGCCCGGTTCCAATATTATTTAAGTGCCCGTTGGTAGTATTACGATTTGTTACCTGTCAGGTAAACACTATTCTCATTGGTCAATGTTTACTGTCATCGTAATATTAACCAATGAAATAAAGGCTTATTTGACTAGCAACGGTTCTTAGCTATACTAACGGATGCTCGTCAGGTATTGGAATCGGGCATTAGAGCTCTACTATAAGTATTTCTAATTGTACTGATGATAACAGTGACATAATCGCTCGAACTCAATCAAAACTGTAGGTTATAAAAACGTGGTCAGTATTCAAAAGCTTTTGTTTCAAGAGAGCACTTTGGGTTGGCTAACACCAAATTGGGTGTAATAAATTCTAATCAAATTCCTAATCAATGTCCTTTGTCCATGCGTAGAGTTGCTTCGTCATCGTAGGGATGCCAATTTCGGAAGGAATGGTTCTAGAAATTAGAAACAGTACAAGGCAATCCCTGTAAACAGGGTATTTGTAAGCTATAGAGTAAACCCTAGAATGAGTTGGTGAAGTGTGTGGGAATTAAAGGTTTTTTGAGTTGAAGAAAGTAGTTACGCAAGTATCGTAAGGATTTCGTTTAGTTGTGGGCAACCCAACTAAACTCTGCGTAACTTCGCTTTAGGTACAGCATGTTTTGTCTCTTTGTACTTTAAGATACTATTTATTTTTGAATTTTTTTTTTTTTTTTTATTTGTTGTTAAGGTTGAGCGTCTAAACATAACCATTTCACATTAACCCACGGCCTTAAAGCAGAAGTAAGTAAAAGCAATAAAAGGTTTCTTTGGAAACTGAGCCCTTTAAATATGTTAACACGGGGGACGATTTAAGCAAAAGAACAACGGCACCGTTGGAACCATTTGTGTGTAAAGGCTGCCAGTCACAGTAGCATCCCACTTACTCTATATTTTTACACCTTTTTAATTTAATATTATAATAAAGCAAAATCATAACTGACTGACTGATAAACAATGCACAGCCTGTTCTGGTCTTAGAGACATGAGATATGAAGAATATGTTTTTTTCAGTAGGTGAGCGCATTGAGAACTTTGAAAGTAATTTTGAATATAATCTTATAAGATAAGCAAAATAGAGTTTCGTGTATTTTTATAAGTTCGTTACTCCGAGGGAAAACAAAGTCAGAAATAACGTTCATACAGTAATATACAAATAATATTAAAGTGCAGTTTTGATGCCATATTTGTGACTCAATCACGCCCTAGCAGTATACTGCTAGGGCGTCTAGCACTAGCACTAGCACTAGTCTCTACTAGTCTTACTATAGTAAGACTAGTAGAGACTAGTGCTCACAGTAGTAGAGCTCTTGGTAAAAAGCTTGTCCGTGTAAGTACTATACCAGTATGTCTATTTCCACCGCCAAGGAGCGTTGTTGTGTTCTAGCTTGAAGGATTTGGGTGCCGGTGAAATTACAAGCACAAGGCTAAACACCTGTGTGCCTTAGAATGATGAATGCAGAGCAGTGCATCGCAGGGCACGTACCTAATGAACGAAACTTACGACGACTTCTACTACTACTGACTACTAGCGAAATAAAAAAGCGAAGTAAAAAAGTTGAAAAGAAAAGACATAGGCTTCCAGGAAGAAAGATTCACCTATCACCTTTACTAGTCTAAAATTATGCTTTAGCTTACAACTGCCTTAAAAAGCGAATAGTGGCGTTAAAAACGCCTGACATTATCGTGCGCGTGAGACCCGCCGCATGATTTGCATACAGATTGTTACCATTCTACCACACTGTGGCAATTTTTGCATTTACCCTCGGCTAGCAATTTGGGGTAGATATGCATTTATTTGTACCAGCAGCAGTTAAACACTGGTGAATTTGACCATGCAAATATTATTAACTAAGACTATTATTAATATACACACCTATCAACAAACTTCAAAAAAAGGAGGTTTTTAAATTTGGTTGTATTTTTTTCTTACCTCAAACTTTCTTGTCAAATCATTTCTTGTAATTTTTTTTTCTGTCGCTGTGACTTAGGAAACGATGGTAGAAACCAAGCCGTAAGTTTCTTGTCCGCCTGTTTGGTTGCGAGGAACTAAGCTTTAACTAAGTGATTCCTAGATATTACGGGATAAATGCTTTTTGAGTTTGACTTTGATGAAGCCAATTCTAGATTATTCGAAAATATATTTTGAATTTTTCTCTCATACGGTAGCAAAATTAGTTACCCAGACGTCAGTCACGTAGTAGAAATTTAATCTAAGATTCAATAGGTACATGTTGTGAGACGGTATCTTCATCGTATGTAATGCCTTATTATTAAGCGATACGTAAAAACATTTTATCCGTAAACTCTTTTTAATACCTCTTTATAATTTGCGAAGAAAATATGAAAGGGAATACCTAGCTACAAGAATTTACTTGTCAAAGTAATATTTCTTTGTAGGAAAATCCCGGATAATCGTTAATGCTCTGCCACAGGCCAAATCCCTTGTATAGATTGCGGTATCACCATAAATAACTGCGTAACTGTTTTTATGGAGGAGAAAATTACTCTTTTCACTCGCTGCCTTTTATGTACAGAAAGTTTTTGTTTACGATTGCCGAGTACTTTTGAAATGATGGGTTTATGATTTACTTCTTCGAAGTGAAAACAGTTTTTATTTAGCTGAGCCACAAGGTTCAACTTTGCGATAAACCAGTTGCTTTTACAACGGTTCCTTGAAGAGTCAACAAGCTCGACTTGGTTATTTTTAGATCCCTTTTTTGACTACATTGGGTATAACAAATTTTTTTTTTAAAACTTTATTCGACCTGTAAGTGACCAAGTCTGGTAGTGCGGCAACTAGTATTTTATATGATCATTTTACAAATAATATAATAATAATGTACATAATACGAACAAAATATTCATGCTACGATGCATTAGTCAAGTCTAAGTTACTCACGGCCGAATACTCAAACGCAACTTAAATATAATTGCGTCTCAAGTGATGAATTTTTGACAGACTTACATTGCAAACTGTCAAACTGACGTTGTCAAATATAAGTTGCGTTTGAGTATTTGAGCGTTAGTTAGATAGGTTCTTCGTGTTACCTACATAAACACGACTCTAACGGAAAACCAGCGTGAATTAGTACCAACTAAACTTTACGCTCAGTTAGGGTCCGTTTCTGCGACAGTTTACTCACATAGCACCTCGACGCGTGCAATTTTAAATTAGACATCTAATTGCCTTATAAATATAGTTTAAAACAACATGCGCTCTCTTGTGGTGGTCCTAAGTGAAGTCATAAATGTGATAAAAATAGCAGATTATGCGAATGAACGCTGTAGTAACATATACAAAACACAGAAGAAAAGTTGAGACGTATTTTGGGTTAGTTCTTTATCATTTACCAACAATAACATAATCATCAATAGCCTATAAAAGTCCACTACTGGACATAGGCCTTCCCCATACGTTTCCAGGAACCACTTTAAGCCCTTTCCATCCATCGACTTCCCGCGATCCTAACAATGTCGTCAGTCCATCGGGTGGGAAGACGTTCTACGCTTCGTCAATAACATAAACCTGTTGTATTTTGTCACTTCATTTATAGATAGAATGTCTTATTTTATTCTTTTTCAAATATGTAGGTATATTCATTTTTCGTCGAGGTTGAAGCCTCTGAACTGATCAGGATCAGATTGAGTCAAATATATATTGATTTTTTTCATCAATAGATGTTCCACGAACTCTAATAAACTTAAGAAATAAAAAAACAGCCTGATTAAGTCCACTGCTGGAAATAGGCCTCCATCATACTTGAGAAGGTCTACCAAAGTTACTATGCTCGGCAGGTAAATTAGTGACCGTATTTGTATGATTTTTTTCATTGCTTGTTGATGGAGCAAGCCCTGATGTAACCATCACCTTGCACAAAGCATTACCCCACAGGTCATATTCTTTAAGATACGTGCCCTATGCGCTACACTGCGCTCAACTAGGGCATATAAATGTTAAGTCAACATGCCCCTGTAATTTTACCGGCACTCGCACCGTTCAAGCTGTTTAGCGGCAAAAATGGGCATAGTGGTAATACTTCCCTGGACGAGGTCTTCACTAAGAGCTAAAATATTTTTTGTCATTCAAAAAACTCCCATTTTTACAATCAAGCACCACCACTTTCCAAATTATTTGATATAGCACCCAAATCAGTCTTTGGTGATATTCAGTGGCGAATCAATGACACATAGCCTGCACTATACCAATATTTATCCTCGTACCCAATCAAACCCAAGCCCATTCCGGAGCCATTCCGAGTCCCAGTGATGCAAAACCGGGTAATTCCATCCAATTCGGAAGTTATGTTGCAAGCAAAACCTATTATTGGAAGTGTTTCTGGTTTTGTTTTACGACAGAGCTATCTGTAAAAATCTTAGGGCTTGTGCATACTGTTTATAAAAGGCTCTTTCAGCAGAAACGAGATTAATGTTATGAAGTAGAATATTGAGGTGAAATTAATTATCATCATCTTCTTATCCTTTTCCAACTTTATGTTGAAAAAAATAGTATAATTTTAGTTTATTTTAATATGCATACCGATTATATTCAGTAATATTCCAATTGGGAGAGTGAGGCTGAAAATCGTGACGCTTGGAGAAAATCCGTAGCTGCCGGTGTTACCGCTCACGATAGCACCTGGCTTGACCATCTAGCGCAGAAAAGGGCTAAGCGTCACCAACGTGCCGAAAACCCAGCAACATCCCCAGGGTCCTTCGTTTGTCGAAATTGTGGTCGTGGCTGCCACTCCCGTATAGGTCTTTTCAGCCATGAGCAAAAGTGTTCAGTGCCTTCAAGGTGCTCTGTGACCTAACTGACGCCACCTAAATCATCTGGAATAGATGCTGAAGGCCAATGATGATGATGATGATGAGTGGTGGATGAGTCTATGCCATTATTTCTTATAATTGTCCATCCATTTCTTTATATGTTTTATTATAAATATCATCATTATTCTGTAAAAATCTTCACTGGACAAAGGCATATACGTTTACAAGAAGAACGATCTTGAGTCTTTTTCATCTACTGACTTCTATCGATTCTATCACGGTCTTGTAGTGAACGAGTATCTTGGTCGCCATTCAAAAACCTTTATTCGCCAATGGTTGATAACTCTACCAGCTACCTGCCCAATGTCATTCTAACTTACTAGTTCAGAGAGCCATTTCGGTGGCCTTGGTTCTTCTACAGATTTTCTTATTGTCGATTCAATAATGTAACTCCCAGCAAAACTCTCTCCATAGCCCTTTTGTCCAACTCTCAGCTTCTGTAAAGTCAATACTACGCGCCTAAGTCTAAATTCCATTAGTAATCACTGGAGTTGGATGCATGAGTAGGCCGATATTTATTTATATTAAAACTAGCGTATTCTCGCGACTTTGCCCGTACAACCAGCGACAAAAATGTTGATGAACTCATTTGGTTGATTAAGCTAAAAATTTTCTTAACCTCGCTCACTTTTTTTTATTAATATTATAAAGAGGAAAGATTTGATTGATTTGTTTTTTTTGCACTGAATAAGCTCCAAAACTACTAGATCGATTTAAATCATTCCCACCGCTGAGAAGCTACATTGTTACAAGTAAGTGATAAGTAGAAACAATACACACTTGCTCACACATTTTCGTACATTCACTTATTCGTGTAGATTAAGCTGAACCGACCTCACAAAGTCTTCTCGTCGGCCGTAACTTAGTTATTGAGTTTATTAAAGCTTTTATTACAGATGGCATTGTTACAAAATGAGTAAAGTTTACGCCAGCAAATGTTTTTCTTGTGATTATTTTTTAAAACGATAGTGTCATCGCTTTTATCGATTGACGTGTAGATAAAAAGTACTATAATATATAAATATAGGCGATGATAACCACTTAACATCAGGTGGGCCATCTGCTTGTTCCATCAGTAAGTTGTATAAAAAAATATTTTTTGTATACATAAACATACCAAGAACACTCAGACACAGAACAAACATCTATGGACATCAAACAAATGTTTATTATAACATAAATTACTTATGCCGGTTCCAATATCCTGCAAGCGTTCGTTAGTAGTAACATGGGTCGTTGCCTGTCAGACAAACTCTTACCTCATTGGTGAGTATATATTGTCACTGTGACATTACTCAGACTTAACTGTAACTACAGCTCAGACGACCGATGTAGCGCGGCGAGTGAATGTCCGCCTGCGACGCAGGAGGTTGCGAGTTCAATTCTCGCCTAGGAACAAATGTTTCTACGATCTGCAAATATTTATTTCAGGTGTTCTGGGTGTTTCCTATGTATAATAAAAAAATATTAATGTACGTAATGTATTGTATTAAGTTTATCAGTCATCTAGTACTCATAACACAAGCTCTGGTTAGCTTGGAGCTAGATGATGCTGTGTGGATTGTCCAGCATTATTATTATTATTATTAACCATTAAGATAAAGGCTTGTCTAACCAGTAACGATTCCTAATTTAACATTTTCTGAGTTATTGAAACTAGGTATTAGAGACACAGTGAGAGACAAATCGTCGAATTGACTAAAAATGAGAAAAATAAGGTGTAAAATGGAAGAAAATGAGAAAAAGAACCCTTTTTACATAAAAAGCAATACCTAACATAAAATACTTCAAACTGGTATCATAACAAATATAAGCTGCATCATATACCTTGTACCGCTATCTAAAATATTCATTAGGGTAACATTTTATTCCCATAACGCGTTCATCAAAATCCACCGCTCTCTTTAAAAATACGAAAATTCACATCTCTAGCGCTCCCAAAGAACCCATTTTCACATGAATAATTCTTGTACCTCCCTCATATAGGCCGTTCTTTACCGTCTATAGCCAATATCCCCGACGTGTGAGAAACAACACGTCGTAATGAAGAGCCAATTTTATTGTGCCTCATTTAACATGGAATTTCGCTACTTGAAGCGGGTAACTTTATGTAAAATTTTGGAAAGGAATAATTCGGTCGGAAATGTAAGATGGTGGAGGGAAGTTGTAGAATTTACGTAGATTTGGAAGTCTGTGGGTTTGGTGGATAAGTTAATCGTTATATTAATATTAAATAAGTTAATTGTCCTCGCATAAATAAATAAATATTAGTCAACTCATTTTATTTTATTAGTCAACACACACAACGTTAAACACAAGAGATACATCAAGATATATGCTCTTCTCGGTAATAACAATAATAATAATAATTATGCTAGACAATCCACATACCATCATCTAACCCCAAACTAAGCTTGTGTCATGGGTACCAGATGACTGCTATAGGTACTTAATACAATACATTACATGCATAGATGTTTTTTATTATACATAGAAAATACCTAGAACACCCGGAATAAATATTTGCAGTTCGTACAAACATGCGGGCATCGAACCCGCAACCTCTTGCGTCGCAAGCGGATATTTGCCCGTCGCGCTACATCGGTCGTCATCACAACGGATATTGCATTTTCCCCCATGGTCTTAACGCTTCTACCCTAGAAGCGTAGCAGTCCAGCAGTTCTAGTTGTTTGTTTAGAAAAGACTTTATGAAGTATAACCAAAATAATATTTCACATCAAAATATCAAAGGGTTCCGGAACGGTATTGAAGATATCGACGTTTCTAATTTTCCACACGGCTGGCGTTAGTTTGCAATACGATCGTACCAAGACAAAATTGTTTGGTGTAGACTGTATTTTGAGTACGTACTAACACAGAAACATCAGAATTTAGCAGTATAAATAAAAACTAAAAAAAAAAACAAAAGACTGCATCTTTTTTAAATGTATATTGAAAAGGTGCAAAAGCAGTTAAAAAGAAAAAGGAGTTAGAAATATATATGACTGCTGCTACTATGTACTGCAAAAACTGGGTATTTGCCAAATGTTATTGGACGTACTTCTGACTGCCCTCCATAGAAACCCTCATATTGTGTTTAGATTTATAATTACAAAAAAACGTATATACATATATCATATACTATCAGCCATCTGGTTCCCAAAGTACAAGCTATGCTCAGTTTGAGGTTATTGTAAAAATATCCACAAGCATTTATTATATTCATTATTTTACCATCATAAATATTGAATGCGTATTTGATTAGATTCGAGGAGATATCTACCGTGCTTGGGAATTCAAATTGCGAAACTTAGCTTAGCTTAGTTTGCTCCGAACTAAGATCTTGAGATTTTTTTTTATGTTGTGTTGGCTTACTGGTAAATTTTTCAACTACAACCTATAGACTTTGCAAACATACAATTCTTTTTAATTTTGATTGACAAAGACCTTTAACCAATATATTCTCAATCAATTGACTTTCATTATAAAAATTAAATATTTTGCCGGCTGTACCACTTACCAGTTTGCGTTTGCCTTATCAAGCTAAAAACACAGTACATAGGTACCAGGCAGTTTGCCTTTGGCATATCGTGTTAGTAACGATGCACCATGCCAAAGTTTAACCTAGTGTTACAACTTGCGGTACAAAAGGACTTTGCTGAAATTATTTTAATTGCAATAGTGCAGGTAAAACCAGAAATTACGGGACTAATTCGTTTCGCGCAGAAATTTGGCAGCGTTCCTGCAGTAGAACAAATGAACGTAATCGGTAATGCACTTTGGCTTTGCGACCCTCTTGCTCGTGGTCACCATTATCCACAAAATTACAGAAGGCAAGCACCGGTTCTGGACAATATTGGATAGCTGGCGAGTTTGCAACTGAACTCTATATAGCCATTGTTTTTAATCCAGTGTCGTTTTAATTGGTAGCACATTTTAAGCTCCGCTTGCTCCACGATTACTAAATGTATTTAGCAATCCTATAAATGCATTTAGGAAGTTAATTACATTTACCATATTGCACGAGGAAAATACTTGGTTTGAGGGTAAACTACACATTTTAAACCTTCTCTAAACATAAACCCTGGTATTAATAAACTTAGCGTAACGTTAAAACTGTTACACCATGTTTTGTCTTCTGCATTCAGAAGAAGTTTTAAATTAGATCGAAAGAAACAAAACATAGTGTAAATATTTCAATGTTACGCTAAGTTTATTAGTAGTAGGGTAAAATACTGTAGCTTGAAGTCTCACAGCCATATTACGTGATTCTTGTCTTCATTCAGTTTACCTCAATCTCAAAATTCAGTAGCATTAATGGTCAAATTGTTGACATAGGGATTCAAAAAAAAACCAAACTCGTGCTAGAAATACAGAAATGAAACTGTTAACATTTCGGTCTGCACGATGTTTAGATAAGTGCAGGCTGCAGAGTTGGACTTCTGTGTTTTATACTCTTCGTTCAATGGTTTCTGTCTTGCGATTTCTCATTTTGCGTTGTCGGTTTGCCAACAAAAGTTTGAAATAACTTTAGTAGCTGTTTCCCCTGCGCTTATGATGTGGACAGGTAGTGACTGCTACTTTGTCGTATGCGAATATAAAGTATCTTGTTTTTATTATTTCCGGATAAAAGAATTACTGCAGCAGGTCTACTCTTAGAAACAATAAACAAAGTTTCGTAGTGCCGTTTTGTGATACACTTCGAGGCTACTCAGTAGCCGTTCCACAGTCAAGTTGTCAATGCCTGAAATGTCGCGTAGTTTACTTCAAAAGGACAATACGAAACTTCGTTTATTGTTTCTAAGAGTACCTACAGGAATGTTGGAAATGCCGATAACAATTTTATTGAAGAGTAAATGCTCATTTTCATACACCTACATATTTTGGTACATTTAATGCCAATGCCACTCCCAAACATGGCTTAGTTATTTGTGTTGATATTTTTCAAAAATACAGCAAACTGCTTGACGGCAGTAGGCGTGACGGTAGTAATTCTCCGGACGAGCTGTTCAATAATAGTTCTTCTACTACTAAATGTTACATGTTCGTAATTCCGCTAAAAATCTAGAAGCTTTTGAGGCCCGTTTTAAATAACAAAGTCCTCGAATAGATGCAGAAACAGGTCGATGGGTAAATCGAGTGCGGCTAATGAGGGCCATGCTCATTCAGGACACGTGAGCCTTGAAGTTAATGAGATGAAAAATTATGGTCGTCCGGCTGTGGTGACCTCTTTCGCACCCCTAGCATTTGCTTTGCTCAGCCAGCCTAAATAATAGTGGATATCTTTAGTTACTTCATTATTCTCGCAGCGTGCTATTTTTTATACAGTTTGAGTTATTTATAAAATGTTGATTTTACGCTTGGGCTGTTCGTTAACTGTCTTTTTGTTATTTTATTCTTGCAATTTTGAATGCAATGATTAGATACAGTTTTGTGAAAATCAATAGCAGGCTTCATCTTAATATTCTAGAAAGTTCAAATTTTTAGCCATCGAGCTATCCGTGCGGCCGCCGCGCGTTTACCGCGTAAAAACCGTGTGGTTGGCTCGATGACAGGAATTTGAACGTTCTTACCGACAGCATTGAGACGATACTAGGGTACTAGGAGGAGAATAGGTAAGTTGTATACAAAATATTAATAATGATCTCTGGTATTAATGAAATAGATCAAAGGATCACGAGACCTATACAAGGGACGTTCAACAATAAACTTCTTCAATAGCCAGGACTTACTAAAAGCAAATCCAGCGATGTCTAACCGGTAAAGTTTAAATTTGATATAGAAGGGACCGTCTGATAGTTATAGTGAACTAACGAACTTCATATGTGTACGAAGTTTGTCTTCAAGATAGTTGGAACGTTATTGATTTGGACTTGCATACCTGTGTACTTCTAACTAAGTATACTAGTGATCAGATCTTCAACTGCAAGCATAGTGAACACACAACTAAGTTCGCAAAAGGAATGGACGGAGTGATGATTTTATCAGTCCAAAAAAATATCGATGACAAGGACAATGACACAATCATAAAATGTAGCTACAGTAAAGTAAACATCTGCTGTCTCTCTCTATCTCACTCAAGTTGCTATTTTATCGCCAATAACTATGCGCTACCGTACGTCAGTCATTATATCGGTCCAGGCATTGCATCGAGTCGTCTTATCGCATTCGCACGCATTGCATTCATGCAGAGTGCTATCACTGTTCCACTCAGTAGCCGGCCGGTATTAGCAATTATTTTATTATTACATCGATGATTTAAACATGTGACATGAACTAACAGTGGAGGGCTTAGTGACAGGCTCGCCCGGGAAAGTACTACCACCATGCCTAATTCTGCCGCCAAGCAGTGATGCTCGCATTGCTGTGAACCGGTTTAAAGGGTTGTGGGTACCGGTGAAATTACAAGCTCATAACGACTGATTTGACGACCGATGTAGCGCGGCGGGCGAATGTCCGATATATATTCCGGGTGTTCTGGATATTTTCTATATATAATAAAAAATATGTATGTATGTAATGTATTGTATTAAGTATATCAGTCATCTAGTATCCATAACACACATGTGCGTGCTGTATTTCCCCGGATGAACCCTTTTACAAAGAACTCTACTACTACTACAGATCTATTTAGTAATGGATTCAAAAAGCTTCAGGCGCGAGAATAATAACCTCAATATTTGATGAAAGAAACATTTATTAAAAGCTTCTAGAGCAAACAGTCGTATCTGGCGTTACATTGATCTGGTTTATTTTTCATCGTTCTTTAACTATCTGACTATTCTTGTTTTCAATCGTTAAAATGTTGCCATGCGCACATTTTACAAATAAAGAATTGTCTAACTTCAGAGCTACTGTATACAGTCAGCGGCACTAGAATGTATATTCGATGGCCGATGTGGCGCAGCGGGCGAATGTCCGCCTGCGACGCAGGAGATTGCGGGTTCGATTCCCGCCTTGGGATAAATGTTTGTACGATCTGCAAATATTTATTCCGGGTGTTCTAGGTATTTTGTCTATGTATAATAAAAAATATGTATGTATGTTATGTATTGTATGTTATGTATTGTATTAGTATATCAGTCATCTAGTACACATAACACAAGCTCTGCTTAGCTTGGGGCTAGATGATGCTGTGTGGATTGTCCAGCATTATTTATTTATTTATTATTCATAAAGTGTTCAACTTACTGTCCATGCACAGTAGTGACGTAATTTCATGGGAATGTTTGAAATTTTTAACCACAATACGAGTAGGATAAAATCCAATTTATTCCTTTAAAATTT
Source organism: Electrophaes corylata (assembly GCA_947095575.1). Lineage (NCBI taxonomy): Eukaryota > Metazoa > Arthropoda > Insecta > Lepidoptera > Geometridae > Electrophaes > Electrophaes corylata. The sequence goes on along the minus strand of OX352711.1, from coordinate 4,899,426 downwards.
TCCAACTGAATTATGCAGCTGGACATAAATAACAAGTTCAAAACCTATTAACAGCAATAAATACGCATTATACGTTAATTTCTATTGTTGTTTCACGATATATCACTTTATAATCTTGTTATCAGTGCTAACGTTAATATGTTAAAAAGACCCATCGTCGACAGTTAATAATAGGTAATAATTTAAGAAATTTATGTACAGTACGACTTAAACAAATATTAATCTTATTAATCAATACTAATTTATCACTACTTTTTATATATAAATAAAAAAAAAGTAATACACGATAAGACCCGAAACAACATTGCACCAACGTTGAGCATCATCATCAGTCTGTAGACTGCTAGACTTCTAGGTGTTTCCAGGAAGAACTTATTTGAGTATCATCCGACTTTCCATGATAAGTACTAAAAAAACCGTTGGTTTATCGTGTTACATTAAACGATATCGTCAAAATAATACGTTGGAAACTATCACAATACTCTCTTGTCATCTAAATCCAAGTTTGACCTCAATAAACGAATAAACACATAATTCAAGTAAAATTCACCTCCCAAACAAACATAAAACAAATAAATTGGATCGCAGTCTCAAATGCTTTGACTTAAGGAACAATAACAAACAATAATTAAAACCAATTAGACAGTATTAAGTAGGCTCATGCCGCGTACCTACTCATCTTTCAAACTTTTACAGTATTTGGAGACAGGTTGGAAGTTTATTTGTATTTCTTAAGTTGTTTCTTAAAGTTTCATGATAGCCTTGAATTAAATTAAAATAAGCATTATTAAAATTGCTTCACTCGAGTCTTATCAAAATAGTTCGGCCTAAACTAGTTTGTAACCAATCTTACATTAACTACAAAGTTATTAAAACTCTGTCAAATGTGAGTTCACGTTATATTGGTTGTCGTAAAGCATTTATAGCCAATAATAAAAATAAAAATAGTTTTGGATACAAATGGTATCATGTATCTGTTAAACAAAATTGATAATGAGTATATTTTTGCAGTCCAAAAGTATTCGACGTTTACAACAGCTGCAAAATGTCGAGTACCCTGCGGAAAATATATATTTTGAATAAACACAGCGTGTGGTGTAACAAAAATAACGTCTGCATCCGGAACGTTCGCCAGTCTCGATTCAACGCATACGATGTGCGAATGAATGGAAATTAGGGCACAGTTTTGTGGGTTTTCGGTGCAAAGTAAAGAAAAGTGTTGTGCAGTGTTCGACCAATAAAGTGTCTTTAGAACGCAGCATTTCTAAATTGATATGAGTTTTTATCGAAATTGTATTTGTGCAATTCTAAAAGTTGGTGAATTGAAGAAAAAAGTGTTCGATGAATAAAGTGTCTCCTTTAAGACAAAGTTTTTTGAATTGATTGAGTTTTGATCCAAATAGTAGTTGTGCAATTCTAAAAGTTAGTTGATCTAAAGGAAAGAAAAGAACTGTACAGTGTTCGATGAATAAAGTGTCTTGCTTAGGACAAAGTATTTTAAAATTGGTTTGAGTTTCGATCCAAATTGTACTTGTGCAATCCTAAGAGTTGGTTGGTCCTATTTGATACAAAAGAAAAGAACTGTGCAGTGTTCGACCAATAGTGTCTTTTTAAATTTATTTTAATTTTTATACAAATTGTAGTTTTACAATCCTAAAAGTGGATGTTTAAAAATGTTATATCCCATCAAAGGTTAATTAAAATCACTGTATCGAACATTGTGTGCCTGCATTTTGTTAAAAAGTGATCATGTTCAATCATACAAGTAGTTCATATAACGTCCCATCAACATCATCTTACAGGAGCAACCGAGAAACAATTTATCCAAAATGTAAGTATTCGTACAAAATTACAGCCGTAGTAGCTCTGCCTTCTGCGCTGTAGGTGTTGGGTTCGATCCCCACTGAGAACAAACATTCGTGTGATGAACATACATGTTTGTTCTGTGTTTAAGTGTTGTTATGTATCCTATTTTTTTGTATAACTTGCTGATGAAACAGGCAGATGGCCCACCTGATGTTAAGTGGTTACTATCGCCTATAAAAAAGTATTACCTCGTAGGTCGCGCTCGTTAGGAACGTACCTTACGATGCATGCTCTGCGCTCATCAACCTGAGGCAAACAGGTGTTATTATTATGCGACTGTAATTTCACCGATATCCACACACTTCTAACCGAAACACAGCAAGCTGTTTGGCGGCAGAAATAGGCATGGTGGTAGTACTTCCCCGGACGGGCCCTTCACGAAGAGTTCTACTACTACTAGACTTACTCCTTAGCATGCATTTACAAAAAAAAGTACTCTATCAGCTACTGGTATCTGGTTCCCATAGTACAAGCTTTGTTTAGTTTGGAGCTAGAGGGCGTTGTGTAAGTGTGTCAAGATTTATTATTTATTTATTAAAATCAATTCAGCACTGATAATTAAGGTAAACGAAAAGTAATTATTATAAAGAAAATTAAAACTAATACAAATATTTATTGACCGCTCGAGCAAAGTAAATCTATCTCAAATTTGGCAAAATGTTCTTTCTTTTGAAAGTTTTCTGATCCAGAGACTGTATTTACAACTGATCGATGAAACTTGGTGTACAGGTTAACTGAAAATTTTCTTAAATAAGTCTCATAAGATTTGGTTTGGCTAACGAGGATAAATTATATAAATTTTATTAATATGTACTAAATTTATACCCTATACGTAATTTTTATTCTCTGAAAAAATAATAATATACCTGATTTATTGATTATACAAGTTATAGCAGTATTTAACCCCCTTTACCCCTCCCAAAAGTTATAGCAGTATTTCCTCCCCAACACTGAAACCCTGGATCAGCCACTCACTGAAATTATCCAATTCTCGATAGGTAAACAGACGTAATACTATTTATATTACTCATTAAGCTAATACGCATGAAATAATTTCATGTAAACTCGTTTGTTCTTTCAGAGTGAAATTACACGAACCAATGATTGTATCCGCCGAGACCGCAATTCAATTGACTAGGTATGAGTAGGTACTTTTACGACTGAATTGGTTTGGTTTTGCAAAATATATAAGCGTGAATGATTATTGGCTTTTTGGTTGAATGCTTTAAAAAGCTAAATGAGGTATAAAACCAAACTATAGAATAGAGATTATAATAAATAATTATTTTGTGGATATTTTTGGATGTGGCTTGTACTATGGGAACAAGATGTATGATAGAATACTAATGTACGTTTTTTTGTCAGTACATACTAAGAATACAGTATAACACCTAGATAGAAAACAAACATGGCATAGATGTATACTCGTATATATTATAATTATTATATATACTTTAGATGGAGCTACACGCTCGTTTAAGTACAGTATCAAAAACATTCGAGTGGAGTTAGTTGGTTAACGCATCACCTTGTTGTAGGTTCAAAGTGGGGAAAATCATACTCGGGAAAAAAATTTAAATAAGTATGTGTGCTTTTCGTATAAAACAATAACTTATTATACGATTTTTGATGGAATAAGAAATAACTCATATAATGTTAAGTGGTATAACATAACCTATAACATAGTGTTGCTTCGTAGGGCACGTACATTTTTTTTTTTTTTCCTAGCCTATCCCGTCCCACTGCTGGGCATTAGGAACGTGATATTCTAAAACTTGTCTCTATTTTCGTTTGCGTTGTGCGGTTTTCATGGTTTTACATAAAATAAAACATTAAAATAAAATAACAGATACAACGATCCGCTGTTTGGTAAAACGCCAATTAGAGTGTTCAGAGACGAATGACGTCACGTCCAGTACTAACACCAATTTCATCTGTCAACGTGTCATAATTTTGTTTAGTTTACTGGTAGTTTTTTTAATGGTACTGATGACTGATGGCGCGGCGGGCGAATGTCTGCCTGCGACGCAGAAGGTTGCGGGTTCGATTCCTGGCTTGGGAAAAATGGTTGTACAATCTGCAAATATTTATTTCGGGTGTTCTGGGTATAATAAAAAATGTCTGTCAGGAAAACAAATAGAAAAGGGAATACGCGTTAAATACCTACGTAATATAAGTTTATGGTACTAATGCTACCTATCATAGTGTTGCGTGGGGCTATCGTTAAGTTGGTCGTATCAGTATGCTACGTCAAACTGGTTTTTAAATACTTTGTGATGCAAAGGAATTTGCAGATTATCCAAACTTTCCAAAACACTGGCATGGTAATTGATACCTGTTATTTAATAAACCACACTAAACGGAACCTAAACGACTTTCCATTGCGGTAGCCACTCGAACTCATTCAAACAAACAAAGGAGAGTTCAATTAAAATCGGATTACGCTATAGGTACCATCGAGAACATTTTGTGGCAACAGTGTGGGTAATAAACGCTAGCACAGTGTATTTGAAATAGCAGGCCCACAGTAGTAGTACAGCTCTAAGTGAAGGGCTCGTCCGGGGAAGTACCACCGCCATTCCTATTTCTGCTGCCAAGCAGCTTGCTGTGTTACGGTTTGAAGGGTGTGGGTGCTGGTGAAAAAAAGCCACATGAGGTTGAAGACCACTTTGCCTCAGGCCAATGGGTGCAAGATACATTGTACAGGTAATGTGACCGATGTGGCGCGGCGAGTGAATGTCCTCCGTGACGCAGGAGGTAGCGGGTTCGATTCCCTCTTCGGGATAAATGTTTGTACGATCTGCAAATATTTATTCCGGGCGTTCAGGTGTTTTCTATGCATAATAAAAAATATCTATGTATGTAAATTGTATTGTATTAAGTATATCAATCATCTAGTACCCATAACACAAGCTCTGCTTAGCTTGGGGCTAGATGATGCTGTGTGTATTGTCCAGTATTATTATTATTATTAATGTTCCTAGAAAACGTGACCAGTGAGAAAATGCTTGTTATAGGTGACGGTTACCATTAAACATCAGGTGAGGCATCTGCTTTTTCAAATGAAGTACGTTTAAATAATATAAACTTCATTGTGCTTTAGAGGGACTCCGCCAAATGGTAAACGGAGGTTCTTATTAACAATAACTTGCAACTCGGCAACGCAGAATCTATCTCCACGGGTAGTTTTAGATTTGATAATTATATCCTAGTCCTATATTTTTATAATTGTATCCTATAAAGTAGAGTTGTTTATCGAATAAGATTAAACTCCGATTGTGTAGCTCGGTAGTGAAAAGAGTGGTGATTTAAATTCGATGTATGTATGTAATACAAAGTTTTACGACTTGAAACCCTAAGTACAGTAGATATCCCCATAAATCTCTAAATACCAAGTACCTTTTCGACATTATTTGTAAATGCCTAAGGGGGTTGTCAGAGGTACGTCTAAATATTACGTGTACACTTACTAGAACATTATTTTTTAATTATGTTCGGCGGATTGGTGTCCTCTTAACCTGCTGATCTAATTGTGAAACGTGAAGGTGGGCAGTGCTCCTTTCACTCGATTTCCAGCAAACACCTTTCAATATAACCTTCATGCTTTCAATTTCTCGTAAACAAAGGAATCTTGCTTTAATTAAAATACAAACGGTATTCTATACAGTAGTTTTTTGAGCAGCTGTGCTGGGTCTGTGTATAAAGTAACATTAGGTATTTCTAAAAATTTTTGTAGCTCTTTGTGAAGATCTCGTTTGAGGAAGGATATTTGCCACTATGCATTGTTGCTGTGTAGGTAAGCGGTCAAATTAAAGTGACCTGCGAGGCAAAGCATTGAGAGCCATTTTCTTGTTATCGTAGCGAATTGTTTAAAAAAGGATATTGAATTATTTTTCAATACATGACACAATGGTAATAAACTTTATAAGAATACTAGAGGCCACTCGCAGCTTCGCCCGCGTGCCAGTTTTTTCCCGTTCCCGTTATTTTTTCGGTATAAAAAGTAGCTTATGTCCTATTCCAGATTACAATCTATATTTATTCCAAATTTCATCCAAATCGGTCCACTGGTTAGAGCGTGAAAGAGGAACAAACATCCATCCATCCATCCATCCATCCAAACATTTGCATTTATAATATTAGTAGGATTGCTTACAATCTAAGATATTTATAAAAAAAATTGCCTCGACACACTGCCTGACGTATGAACAATGCATAAACTAAGGCGTTTTTTTGCATAGTTCTGTAGTAAGAAATTCCTGAAATTCAAACCTTTTAGGTGCAATATAGTTTTAGTTTGTAATGAAAATACCTTAAACGCGCGCGTTTCTCTGTAATAAATGTTGGAGACAATTTCACACAGTACCATCCAGCCCCAAACTAAACAAAGCTAACACATGTAGTTCAACATAAAACGCTGCAACAAGGTAAATAATTACGGCTGATAATACTAAAATAACTCTCAACGGGGATAGGTATTTCTTAATTGAGTTTCCTACTCAGATATCTACGTATTTTACCTTTCGAACGGCTAAAGCTACAGAACTTTATGAAACATCGCCCGTAAGATGACGACCATTATTTAATAATCTTACTAATCCAAGCCGACGTGCCTCTCGCTACCTCATATAAACATCCTACTAATAGACTGGAAGCCTACGCAAAAGTTTGTAAGTATGAATGGATGGATGGATGGATGTTTGTTACTCTTTCACGCTCGATTAATTATAGATTGCAGCCTGGATTAACTTATAAGCTACTTTTATCCCTAAAAATAACGGGAACGGGAAAAAACTCCCACGCCGGCGAAGCTGCGAGCGGCCGCTAGTCTAATATAATTCTTTAATAAAATCGAACATGCAAAGACTACTTATTATCTTCAGCTGTAATAAAAGGTCACGTTCGTTAGAAACGTGCTCTACGATACACAGTGTGCGATACTCTCACTGCTTGGCGGCAGAAATGAGCATAGCTGCACTAAAATTACAGCCGTGACTGTCGCCGCTTTTTAAAAGGCCACAGCTTTACAGCAAAGTCGAAGGGTTCGATCCAATGCCGTCGATAGGTACCTAAAATAATTATGAGAAGCTTTTCTAGTCCAGTCCGGCGTTGTAGGCAAATATTTTACTCAGTATTAATTAAGTTTAATTTGAATTGCGGATTCTATTTACATTTATAGCTGTAAACAGGCACTGTTTACATTAAATTTTTGTACACAGAATTTTGAACAAGTTATCACCCAGGCCATGAACTTACTTAATCATACCAGTCTGATATGCTGTGTTGGTCCAAGCTTAAAATATGACCCTTTCATCACCTCTCATGGATGTCGGAAGAAAGGCAACGTACCAGGATGAACACCAGCATATCTTAAGAGTATAACACCAATACTATATATTGTGGTTATATTGTATTCTATGTAGACAAAAAAGTATATAAGTATTCTGTCAGTCATCTGTTTCCCATAATACAAGCTATGCTTAGTTTGGGGCTAGATAATATTGTGTAAAAATGTCCTATAGGTAATATTTATCAAACAAAAAAAAAGTACTGCGGTCACCAATCTACCTGTGGCTACAACAAAGGCTTCCAAATATGAAGGAGGCTTACTTCTGCCACAGCCACTTATTTAGGTCAATGGAGAGTCTGAAAAACTTCACTGATGGACAACGACCTTCATTCATTGATTTCTTTTAGTCCTTAAAGTGTCGTTGGTCTATGAAATGACCTTGTACGCCTTTGTATCTGAAATTAAGGAAGTTTCGGGAATTTTTTACGATGTTTTCTATAAATCCAATACGACACTCGCTTGACTGGTTCAATTAAATCAAACCAAAGAGTAAAACCACCGTACTTTTAAAAACCGTTTCGATCCGGACGAAATGAATCCGGCTCCCTGTTCCGGACAAGTGAACGCACTTCAATCCACATCCGATCTTCTACCGTCACAGTACCGTCGTTTTTAACCGCACTGCTCACTTATCCGGAAAGCGACAGGATTATTTGGTTTTTGGTTTACACTGTTACCATTTTTGATGGTAGTTATTTTATCGGGATTGGGAACGGCTGAGGTACTCTGAACGCATCTTACTCTCAGATACCACCGACTACACGAAGGTCTAGACTGTTGTTCATGCCCTTCGAAGCGATTCTATATCTCCATTTGCTAAACTAGCATTTCGCCTAAATTGAGATCTCGAGACACAATTTATACCGACCGATGTGGCGCGGCGGGCGAATGTCCGCCTGCGACGCAGGAGGTTGCGGGTTCGATTCCCGCCTTGGGATAAATGTTTGTACGATCTGCAAATATTTATTCCGGGTGTTCTGGGTATTTTCTATGCATAATAGAAAAAATATCTATGTACGTAATATATTGTATTAAATATATCAGTCATCTAGTACCCATAACACAAGCTCTGTTTAGCTTGGGGCTAGATGATGTTGTGTGGATTGTCCAGCATTATTATTATTATTATTATACCTTGCCTTAAGTAACTTTTATCCAAAGTTTAATTTCAATACGATTTTGCATACAAACGCTTACACCTCTTTTGAACCCTGGGTACAAATTTTCAAAACTCGGTTCTTAGTGAGTGTCCCTTCAAAGCATCCTTGCGCCAAATTTCAGACTAGCCTTTCTAAGCCTTGTTTTTTGGAGGAATAGTGATGAGTCAGTAAGTTAATGGACTGTTCTTATATAATAGTAATACATTAAACCACAAATATTCCTATCACCCAATTAACAAAAAAAAAATTAAGCTCTTTTGAGACACCGCCTTCGTCCGTGTTCCATAAAATTATAAGTGTTAAATTAAAAAAGTTTTATTTAATTAGACGTGCAAATCTTAATGCATGGAACGGAAGAGGCAGGAAAGACAAGGAAATCCGTCGGCACCTTAAGACCTGAACTGACTGGAAAGGGAGGTACTAAGAGATACTCTTAGATAATATGAAAAAAAAACATCATCATCACTGTCAGCCAGGGGAAGTCCACGGCGGTATTATGTTCATAATATTATTATGTGCCACATATTAACAATTTATCCAATTTATCCCTCGATTTCCAGGTTTTTGAAACATTCACCACGTTTTATAACCGGATTGGTGTTTATGCCTACAACGACAACAGTCGACTCCTTGTTACTTGTTACTTGGTAGAAAAATTCTAAAATGTCCAAGTACTGTCCAATACTGCGCGCAGCCCACGCGCATGCCACCACTGCGCCGTTACGTCGTCGGGCGCCTCCCACCGCATCAATAAAGCTAATACGATGAACTAAAAATAAATAATAATTAAAATATAATGCAAAAAAAAAACTAAATAACTTTTTTGTTAAATTCCGCGCGGAATAAGTCGCGGGCACTGCTAGTAATGCCTAGAAGAACCCAGTTTGTGTGAGTTTGATACCTATCGAGAATAAACATTTGTATTGATGGGCATATATGTTTGTTTTGTGTCTTGGTATACTGTAGGTCTACTCTTAGAAACGATAAACGAATTATCGTTTTGTAATACACTGCGGGGCAACTAGGCAGTCATTGCATAGTCAAGTTGACACTGCCTGACATACAGCGAATTGTAACTCAAAACGACAATACGAAACTTCGTTTATCGTTTCTGAGAGTAGACCTGCTGTAATTTAAGTATATATTTACAGAAACAAAGTAAATAAACACAAAATCTGTAGCTAAAGTACAAAAGAGTAAGATGACGTTGAGTAAAATTTGGCAGATAATGCCAAACAACAAGCGCAATAATAAAAAATAATTATACAGAGCTACGCCTAACAAGTATTTTCTTAATCTGCCAAGACCAACACGCACAATTTGTTTAGGCTGCACATATTTTAATCATAAATACAAGGGTGTAACCAGTTACAAGTCTAGTATAATATTAATCCTAGTATTCCAGACGCGATGATCAAGACTAGGCAGACTACGGAAGATTACAGGCTCCATAAACTCCAACAGACACCGATACATAAATCACGAGACCAATTTTAAAACATTTTATTTTCCCCTTTGGAATATTCCACCAACTCCTTAGAGACTCCTTCAGAATTTCAAAGGCTGAATAAATCACGACGCCACTTTTCAGAAACATTTTATTTTTCCCAAATGAATATTCTTTGTCCTGACTTCAACCCTGCGTTGGAGACTAAGTTAATTTTATGCTGTTCACGGTTACTTTAATTTCTCGCTCGGCTGATAATTTTCTGGCGCCAGCACCCATGGAGAAAATCTAGCCAAAGTTTAGCCTGCAGTGTATTAAACAAGATGCTTTTAATACGTGATACAATAGCTTACCCGCTTTATCGTAGTTGAGATTCAAAGTTTTATTTTGAATCTCAAGATACAAATTTTTAATAAATAACACGAAACCAGTTAAATCATAGCATTTTATCCGTCACAGCTCAGCTTGTAGTAGCCCTGCCTCTTGCGCTGTAGGTGGTGGGTTCGACCCCTACTGAGAACAAAATTTGTGTGGTGATATCGATGTTTCTTCTGTGTCGAGGTATATTGTATTCTATGTATTACATAAAAAAAATTAAGTATTCTATCATTTATCTGGTTCTCATGATACAAGCTATTATGCTTAGTTTGGGGCTAAATGATGTTGTGTAAAAATGTCTACAAATGTTTATTGTTTACTGTATATATTTATACGACAAAGTAGAAAACTGATGTCAGTCTTTATAATAAAAAAACCCTTAGCATCTTTTCATACAAAAAACCGATGTGAAACACTGAAATCGCAACAAATACCAAAATAGTTAAATGAGATGGCGTAAAAATTCTTGAAAGGTTGAATTAACTGGCGCAACATCTTCATAACGCACTCAAAATAGCCAATCGATTGGATGAGCCACGGAAACAGCTGTTAAACACATCAATCTTAGTACATTACCTATGTGTGTTACGTGTAATGGCTCTATCTAAGTAAACAATAAAGAGTAGTATGGTTCAGATTAACCCACACAGTAATGCTTTGGCATCGTTATCGGGGAATGGCGAACTAATTCACGTTACGTAATAACTGGAGGTATTGGGCAAATATTTACCAAATCCTGTTTTTATTATACAACTTGCAGATGGAAAAATATTTTAAATATTACACGTCAAAGGATAATATTGCATGCTGTAAAGTGGAATATGGTAGATCTTAAGTTATATAAAACCCCAACATGTATTTCCCACCCATATTCGCAATAAAGAATTTTGAATTTCGAATTTTGAATAATAATAATTGATTTAAAATACAAAACTGCTGAATATGCAGAAATAACATTCTAAAAAAATCAAAGTACTTTGCAATCGCACAGTACGCACAACCATAAAACGGTTTTATATTAAATTACATTAATATATTTGATAAAACAACCAGCATAAAATTCTTGTTGAATGATTGCTGTAAAATTTAATATTTTCAGTGGCATCAAAAATACAGGTTCAGTGACAAACGAACGGCAAAGGCTTAGTCATAGAGATCCGTTGACACCCTTTGGGTCGGGGATCTAAAAGTCCTCGCTATAAGCTCGTAGTCCGATTACACACGGAACGGTCGAACAAGATTTCGCATAGGCAGCGCCGTGGCACAAATAAAAATTCGATTAGAAAATCGTAACGTGAAGGTAAAAGTTGTGCAGAAGAAAATAAATTGCACTGTGCAACAGCGACTGTAGAGTAAGACTTATTTCAAAACAATGTACTTATCATAACTAAGTGTAGACTTAGTCCTTACCTGAGTACCTATATTCCTGAGTTAATATTCACTGTGTTGCAGTGGAAATCAAATATCAAGTAGGTACTTAAAATATGCATAAAGTCAAAATAAAAAATTAAGAACAACCCAAAACAAAAGGAAACGAGAAGAGTACAGAAAGAACACACAAAATAAAAGAGTTTTAACGTATTTGCGTAAGTTACCTTTATTTTTAAACAATAAGTAAAGCAATATTTGAGTAAAATAGTGCATGATCCTTATACAGTCTAAACTACTGGTCGTAGAAACTTGAAAATTTCAGGGTTATATTTGTTTTGGTGCGATGAAGTATTAAACCTATAAGAAACTTGTGGACGCCTTTCTTCTAACTAACAACGAAATAGGCTTTGTAATTATAAAATTTTATAATAAAAGTATATGTTAGGATTATCGCAGACCTACCAAGGAATTTTCAAATTCAACGGGGGTTAATATTTGTATGAAAATTACTTCACGCGGGTAAAGGCAAAAAGCACATGCCTTTTTCTATTAGTATTATAATCATTTTTTTAGAAAAAATATTGGATTCCGTAAGGAAATTCATTTTATGAGGTTATTTGTGCCGGAACAACTTCCTGATTTTATTCATTTGCTTGGTTTTTTTGCTTCCCTGACGCCATCTAGAACCGTCTGAAAAATCGTGTTTTAATGTTTTTCATTAGATCTTGTTTTGAGCTTTTTCTTTCGTCAATGAAATTCGTACTAACTCGCCTTGACGCTGTCTGTGAATTTCTAGTTAGAGACTAAACCAGTCTCTATATCTATATCTCTTCATCACAGTTGAGTGTCTCACATTCAGAGTGATACACTTATCTTGTATCACTTTAGGAAGATATATTTATTACTTGCGAGCATTTACTATCTAGGTTTATTTTTATGACAACCGTCACAGCTCAGTTCGTAGTACAGTGACAGCCCTGCCTTCTGCGCTGTAGGTGATGGGTTCGATCCCCACCGAGAATAAACATTCTGTGTCTGGGTAGCATAATATATCCTAAGTATGTATGTACAAAAAAGTAAGCATATCAGTCATCTGGTTCCCATAGTAAAAGTTGTGCATAGTTCGGGGCTAGATGACGCTGTATATTTTGTAAATCCTTGTATTACCTGTAATTTTCTTTGTTGTAAATAAATGTATAATGTATGTATATTATACGACGAGCACCAATTCTTATAAATACTAACGGACGCTCGTAAGATAAACTGATAGAGCAAAAAAAAAAAGCACTTGTACCCGTTTTCCTGTTACTATAGTAGTATGTAATGAAAATAATGTGTATAACGATAGGCGGGTTATTGCCTCAGAAAGGCATAGTCCTGTATTTTACCGATACACGAACATTACAGAAACACCGTTAAATAAATCAGGAAAGTTGTTAGGAAGATTGGGATCGCTGTAATAACCATAAAAACGCATCTAAAACTCATCGAAATCGAAAAGTATACTTCCAATACGAACCACTTTAACGGACCTTGCTATAGGCGAATGTCGAGTCTTTTAAAGGAAATTGCTTCGGTTTACACACCATATAAAGAAGTGACATCAGGTTTATTCAAGCAAGTATTAAACCATTTATATCATTGAATATGCCATGTTCAGCCTAACCAACCCCTTAGCGAAACCAAGGGAGGCATTCATCATCATCATCATCTTCCTGCCCTTATTCCACACTAAGTGGGGTCAGCACAACAGGTTTTTTTCTTCCATTTTCTTCTATCAGTCGCCATCTCAGTGTTTACTCCTTTCTTACTCATAATCATCTTTCACGCAATCCAACCTTTTTTTATTTGATCTTTCTCTGCCTTTATAATTTTTTTTTGTGTTAGATGTGGAGCGCTATATATATCTAACACTCTCCTCGATATAAGGCTTTTTCTCTCTGCATTATGCTTAGAAAACAAATTAATTCCCAAGTAGCCAATTACGGGGCCGAGATCGAATAAGAGAATAGTACAGACATTGTAAAAATATATTCTAGCTGCTGATGGGTAGAGTGACCGCAACGTCTGATAAATGACCCAGTTACCTTTTGCAGTTGAAATTTAGGAATAAGTCATTAATTATTATTTCAAGTGTTAATGCTATACGTCACATTCAGAGTGTACAATAGATTTTTATAAGCATATTAAACATAATAATATTCTATGTATTAACAGAAAAAACATGTATAAGTATTCTACCAGCTATCTGGTTTCCATAGTACAAGCTATGCTTAGTTTGGAGCTAGATGATGTTATGTAAAAATGTCCACAAACACTCACTTACTTATTTTTTTTTTATTCAAAATTGTTGCACCTGTTTACCCAAAAAGGTTTCTCGATAATACTTATTATGTTTGAATTTTGAATAATAATTGGAATAACCACAAAGGAAAATATAAATATTACTAGCTAAAATTTAACTTTGTGTTTGTAATTTTGCAATGTAAACCACTTTACTTTATACTTTGTACATACAGTAGATTCTGAAAACTGCAAGGAAAACAAACACTTTCTGGCGTAGCATGATCTAAAACTTACATAATCTCGTGTTAGACCTTCCAGCTTGAAGTTCAATCTATTTGAATCTCAAATGTTGAGCTTCAGCATAATTGGTTTATTCAACGCTAACTTTCTCCGCATAACTTTCTTTTTAGTTTTGCTATGAATCCAGGAGAAAATCTCAGTGTTGGTGTTATTAAATTCTTCGCTGTTTCCACATTATTCAACGTGCCTATAGTTGTTGCCTGGTGGCAGTAGTTGTATTCCTTTGTTGAAGGAACATGCATCTTTACACTGCCTAGTACAGCGATTTATGCTCGCAGAGCCCAGCTCGTGTGCCGTTGTAGACAGGAATAACAAGAGAATTTTCGATTACAGGAGCACGTTTATGTATCGCCTTCATGTTGTTTATTTTGTAAAAAGCATCAAACAAAAACCGGTACTAGCCTAGGTGTAAGTTTCTTGTAGACTTGATCGCGATAACGGGCACTATTCATCTAGCTTTAAGAAAGTTCTAAGTAATCTATAAATTCAACGAAAACCTTTTAACTTTGTTTGTGAGAATAGTACTTTGATTAAAATTTGCTAAAGTTTTGAAACTAAAGCTACATGCAGTGTGCGTTACTTCAAAGTTGAAATTTAGCGGCTGTTAATATGTAGTTTAAATTCAGGTTTCATACTCCAAATTTCCTTCAATTTTTAAATAACACAAAGGCGTTGGTCTAATTTCAATCGATTTTGACGTTTGCTTGGAATGTTTTCAGTTGCTACTATGGTTGCTAGGTATTGGTATTCCATCACTTTATTCTTCATGTATAGTATAATAACAATGTGTAGTCTACTGGCAACATTGCACCATTTTAGAAAGAAACATTCGATTCTAACATAGAATTATTATAGATATACCCATCCCTAGCGCGTGCATATCGCTTTGAACTTATTTGTTTTTTGTAACAGCAACGAGGGTTCGCGTTTTTGTAAAAATCCAAAATCAAGAAAAAGGTGTGGTTGGTACCTTTAGTTCGTGACTTATAAAATCTCTCTATATATTTACTAAAGTCATGTCAATAGAAAAACAATGTTTAAGCTATTGCCATCTCTTAATATTGATTGAGTAATAAAAAATAGTAACAACACAATTTTAAGCAATATTTAAATTTAAATAACGTTTATAGGTATAGGTGTATGTTTGTATGTACCTACTCAGGAAATGGGTTTACGCATGTGATTTTGTTTTAGCATTATCGTTCAAAGTTATAACGCAACCAATGTTCCAGTTGAATAAAAAATTGTGTTATAAGGCGCATCGTAGAATTTATTTGAGAGCTCCGGTGGTCTAGTGAGTGCGACCCCACCTTCTGGTTGTGGGTTTGAATCCAACTGGATTCCATTAGTGCACAACTGTGCACTAATGGATTTGTCTGTTCGAAAAAAGTACTTAAACAAACGGTGAAGGAAAATAAAGTGAGGAAACCCGTGGATTAGTTAACTCTGCAAGTATTGACCATGGCTTTCCTGTGAAATAAGCTGACTGCTGTGAAAATAGAATAGGTGCTGGGCAAGCCTATACTCAATCTAAAATCCTGTCACAAGCACCACGCGTCTCGTAAACAGAGGCACAGAAAAAATCGCCTTTGACGCTGAATAAATCATCTACACTAGATGCAAAGGCTGTTTTCCTGGCTTTATTTACTACAAAAAAAAAGCTGAAAAGACCGACTAACAAAATTTTTTAAATAAAATTTAGTTGTTTTACGTTGAAAAAAAAGACCCATTTACAAGATTTAAAAAAAAAAAATTAGTTGTTTTCCGTTAAAAAAAATGTGTTATACGGTGCTTCTTAGAAACTTTTTAATACGCAACAAATTTTTACTTCAATGGTATTTCAGAAAAATTAAGTAAAACAAGGTTTAAAAATCACTCAAAAGCTTTTGCTTTTTTGTGATGAATATTTAGACAAAATACCAAAGGTTGTTATCAAACGAAGCGCTAGCACAGATTAGATGTTTAATTTTATTATTTTAATTTCCTGCTTTGACATTTTTATTTCCAGGACACTGAACACGGTTTTCTTTTCGATTCAATTAAATACCGATTTAATTTAAATAGTTTACATAATACCGATAGGTTATTTTAACTGTCATTTGAGTGCTATAATACTTTTGATTTAGAACACATCCGTCAGATTCCACTTTCGTCAGATCACTTTGTTTTTCCGTATAGGTCAGAATTTTCAAAACTAGTGACGAAACAGCAATTCTCGTGATTCCTCGTCCGTCAGATTCCGCTTTCGTCTCGAAATCTGAAGACAGAAATATTCACGTACAAGTAAAATCAGTATTTCGGTTTTTTACACTTTTATATTGAAATTTATACCAATTAAAATAATCTTTGTCGTGACTAACTGACATATAGAAAACGCACAGTCTAAACCACCTGTTGCAGAGACTTGAGATTTTCAGGGTAATTAGTCTTAGTGCGTATAGATGTATTAAGAAGGAATTTCCGAAATTCAACCCCTAAACAGGTTCAGCGGGGATTAAAATTTGTTTTAAAATAACATGACGCTGACGAAGTCGCGTGTGAATATATAATTGTAGATACTCTTAGGTACCAATGTAAACTTACCCTTAAAACAAGCACAATAATAGATAAAACTGTTTGAAGGCGCCCTTGTTACAGCAATTATGCGGTAAAAAACATTTCCGCGTACAATAGTAACTTCGACGTGGCTGAAATATTTCTCCCTTAAAACTATCAATTCGTATGCAAGGTGTAGATTCATTTAAATGATTTCTGTGGGTTTCAATGTCATGAATTTGCAAGTAATTGGCGCCTGAGTCGGTTATATTTGCATTCTAAACGGTCTTGCACGCCGCTTGCATAAAGAGAACTGCTGTAAAGTAGCTTAATGTTTTCTTTTTCCATTTAATGAGAAATCTAATTAAGGAGTAATATCGTTTGTTCATCAGCGTCTGCGTTTTAACGAGTTTGCTTCAAAGCACAGTGTACACAAAACAAAGGTGCCTATTTCTGCCGCCATAACAGCGTTACTGAGTTTGAGTCTGAAGGGTGTGGGTACCGGTAAAGTTACAGGCACATGAGGGGTAGTGCATCTTAGGTCGCGTTTTTAACGTGTGTTATCTTTGAGGCAATACTTTTTGTAGGTGATGGTTACAACTTAACATCGAGTGGGTCACTTGCTTGTTTTATCAGCAATTGCTCAGAGTTTTTAATAAAGGGCTTATCCGGTGAAGTACTACCACCATGCTTATTTCTGCCGCCAAGTAGCTTGCTATGTTCCGGTTTCAAGGGTATGGTGAAATTACAGGTACATGCGTCGATATGAACGCAAATCAGTGAAGCGAGGCAATGCTTTCTTACAGGTGATTGTTACCATTTAATATCAAGTGGGTCACGCTTGTTTTATCAACAAGTTCAAAAAAAAAATTCAAATGAATCTAAAGCAAAAAGCCATCGCATTCAACCGACATCCTCAGTAGCGTGCTAACTGGCGATCAGCTGTTTGTATGGGTAGTGTCAATACGCGCCAGTATGTACAAACCATTGTACAGAACTGAGCCGTGCCCATAACATCTTATTGCAATTCCTAACCTATACCGAACGGTTCAGGTTAGTTAGGAGCCGTTTGGACATACTCGATGACACAATATGAACCCTACTATGATGAAATATGTATAATATTTTATTTGATTTACTGAAACGAACAAGTAGACAGCCCACCTGATGTTAAATGGTTACCATCACCTATAACAAAGTATTACCTTTCAGGTCATAATCGTTAGTAAAGTACCCTACAATACAATGTTCTGCGTCCACCAACTTGAAGTATACAGGTGTGCAGTATACTCATGTGCCTGTAATTTCATAGAACCGATCTTAGTAATCTGCTTGATATCAACAGCAATACGACGCGATGATAATTATGGATTGACGCTACTGTAACACAGGTTAAACTCTTCTGTGTGATCAGGGCTTTACTGATAAAAAAACATGGTGGTTTGAATAAAAAACAAAAGAAAAGTTAGACCCAAAGTGAAACAATTCGGAACCAACAAAAACATAATTTGAAGTCCCCAAGCGGTTTCGATTGGTGTTGATGTTTGAGATTGCGTTTTACCTTTTCTACAGAAGCAGTTTCACGAAAGTAGGTCTGACTTTTTATTTCTTATCTTAAGACATCAACTTTATCTCATGAATTAAAACAAAGCAGACTTTTATGAAAAAGTTTTAAGACGGAGGGATAAAGTTACTGTTTATTTTAATAATGCCATTCGTTTTAATATTACAAGTGGGTTGAAAGGCTGTTGCTTTGAGCCCGTGGAATAAAATCTTATCTTAAACCTGCTCACCCTTTATTCAATGCTGTTTATTACGAAGGAGTTGCAATAATTTGTAAGGCATTCAAATTTAAGGCGGTCGCGGTTTGGTATGCTTACCGTTTTATTTCTTAACGGCTGTAAAATGAGTGATAAAAATACATTTTAAATATGCACTATAAATCTACAAACTTTAAATATAGGTACATTACGTATACTCTCCCTCTCTCTCTATCTCGCGTCTCTCAAAAGTGAATATAATGTAAAATTGTATACATAAATCAGCAGATTTATAACACAGTTGTTATTAGCTCTGTCTTTTCCACAGTAATTTTTATGGTCGATTAAAAATTTTTGTGATACGTATTTTTGTCTATTTTTCTTGCTCATAATACAAGCAAATGGTCGACCTGATGTTAAGTGGTAGCCATCAATTCATTATTATAATTTGATACTAGTAATGAACACTTTTTAGATAAGTTTTATTAAATATTCTACTGTCCAAAATACTAAGTCTACAAAATGAGAAGGCATAAAAAATGGCCAAAGCTTGTCACTCACACCCTATCATTTATCACCAGCAAGGTAAGACGTGGTTGTTATTGCAATTTGTTTGGCAGATAGTAAGCAAGAGTTCTTTCAGAGCCTCTATCTCACGCAGATTGCGACCCTTTCAAATTAAGAAAAGAATTGCGGGAGTCTTTTGTTTGAGTATTTGAACCATTTGAAGTGAAGATGTAAAAACACAAAGTTTTTGATTTGTTTTAAGTTTATGCCAAAGAGAACTTTATATATATAGCAATGATAGTAAATTTTACCTGAGAAGAAATAAGATAGTTAAGTGTTTATTTTACGATACATTGTCGATATTGATGCCGGAAACATGGGAAAAATAGACTAAAATTGTCGATTTTTACGTTTTCCATATTGGTATGGTATGGTCTGAATGTAATTTCAGTTTTCGGTAGTAGTCTTATTACTCCTGGTGTAAAAATTTACCACGTAGCGCTATAAAAGCTACCAAAGTAAATATCCTATGAAAATTTTCAACATAATGCTTTGAAATACTCTGTAGACCCGTATCATAACTTAAATCTAATACAATAATATTTGTAGCTAAAGAGCGCATTACCTATGAACACTAGCCAAAAGACAGATACGAACGATGAATTGCTGGATAAAATAAAATAAAAATTACGACTTACAGAAACAAAACGTTACCTTAATACAGTTTATTTATGAGGATTTGTTAGAAAACAAAGATTCTATAAAAAAAATAATTGTAAACCATTGAAAAGTAGGTATAATAATGTTGTGTGCAGATTTTGCATAAACTATCAACGGTACTGGTGTATCAAGAAGCTGGTGCTTCTTGGTAGGCCTTATGAGATTTATAAGTATGTTTACCATACCTGGGGATCACAGTCGTAAAGATATTTTATTTTCTTTTCTATTAATACCGCTTCTTGTTAATCAGTCACCCGCACCCTACAGATAATCATTACTCTAGGATAGACCCATATCATTTCACATAATTACTGAGATGTATGTTAACAATAGGTAAGCGACCTAGAAACCTTCGTCATTTCCAAGCTCAAATAACCTCAGTCGTTGTCCAAATAAAGACTGATGCATCTGAGATCAATTCGAACGATCAAAGTGAACCGAACGTAAAATAAAATTGGATGTAATAAAACGGGTAATACCTGTGGTGTGGCTGCTGCATATCCTAGTGCTATGACTATGTGGCTATGAAACTGAAGTTGAGGATTCTTCTAGTTTTTGATAGGAATACCTTACTTGGCTGCGACACAGTTTTATACTTCTGCAGTTCCTATTACTACTACTGCAGTACTAGCGTGACACATGTTCACTGTTATAGTGTACCTTAGTTCCAAATAAATATTTAGTTTTTGTATTTGGATTTGGTTCAACCAGGCTTAACACAATTAATATAACTAGTTTAGTTCCTTTCATTCTCCTGTTTTTCGCAAGCTTTTATCGTATTATCTTATGTAGAATTTAGTTTTTAGTGTGCCTCTTAAATTTGAATGAAATCCGTCGATAAATAACGCTACAGCAAACTTATCTTCCACCGCCTATTTGCAACTTATTAAAAAATTGCGATCAACTAACAAAGTTAACAAGAAACTTATGTGCCAATTTTCGTCAAAAACTGTTTAAAATTGCGACCTGTAGGTGAGAACAGACAGGCATGAACAATGGCATATTTTGGCCAATCTCGAAACTGAGACACTTCGCTCGCTCGGTCAATTAGACAAAAGTTGCACCAAAGAAAGCATCGCAAAAACCTTATGATATGTGAATCTTTGCCATCCACCTCCAGATTATCTACGACGAGGAAAGCAAGGTTAGTAGTTGTATAAATTTGAATGTTGCAAACATAACTAACCAGTTACGTTTGCACCATCAATGGGGCAAATCAATGGTGCAAACGTAACCGTGGGATATTGACAAGCAAGTATTATGTCTACCACACATTGTGTAGTAGTAGACCAAATGTGTAAGTGTACACAGTGGGCGGTATGAGGGCGGATTGCCTTTCGGCGCTTGTTAGTCATTTTTCTGTCTAACTCAGACGAAAAATCAATCTTTAGTAGAGACTTATCTAAGAAAAAACTTATGATCCAACTCTGATCAGTCCGGACGTTACCTACAAGAAATGGGCTTGACATTTTTCATATAAAAAAAAGTTTTTTTATGCCATGTTTACTAAAACTATTTTACTTGAAATCATACGTCATCTTGAGTATATCACTCGATGACGTGAAAACACATATCAGGCGAAATCCCGACTACCATCGTCAGTCGTATATAAATTATCCTGTCTACGACCCAAATGTGACGTCATATGTCAATGGCCGCTTTCACTCCGTTCCACGCTTTACCGTAGCCACACAGTTGTTAGCACAGAAACGAGACCAGACCTACAATCGTACCTGTTTGCACTTCAGGTTTAAATATCGTTAGGTGCAGAGCATCACGGCCAATTGGTCGGTATCTCTGCATCCTGTAAATACGCTGCCTTCATTAAGCAAACGTACATTTTTATGCTAGCTATGTTGTATTATGTCTCATACACAAGCTCAAAATCACCCAACGGGCTATGGAGGGAGCTATGCTAGGAGTTCCACTATGATATAGATTCAGAAATGAGGAAATCTGCAGAATAACCAAGGTCACCGATATAACTCTCAGAATCAGCAAGTTGAAGTAATAATGGGCGGGTTATATAGCCTGCTCGTAGAACCAACAATCGCTAGGGAATAAAGGTTCTTGAATGGCGACCACAATCCGGAAGACGAAGGCTTGGACGCCCTCCTACCCGATGCACTGACGAATGTGTATGATTACTGGAATTCGGTGGTGGAAAGAGCTCAAATCGTTCTTCCTGGAAGCGTATGAGGGAGGCCTATGTCCAGCTTGTAGACTTCTACAGAATGTTGATGTTGATGATTTTTTCATAACAATGTGGTGTTACATGATACATCAAAGGTCTAATTCTCGTATTTTTTAGAGCTGAGACCAGATAGAAACTAAAAAAAACTTCAAATCTCTACGACCAGTGGTTTAGGCTGTGCGTTGTCTATATCCCAGTCAGTCAGTCAGTCAGCCAGGACAAAGATTCTTATAATTGGTATAGATTACTTAAACATTTCTGGAATAAATCATTCCAGATCATACACTCATTTTGTTCCCCCACTGGCACCTTTTTTCCGTCGCCACACAAAAGGTCAGGTTCACTTTGCATATCAATTCGACTTCTGGGTGGTTTCTCTTTATAAAAATGGAAATAAGCGTTATTCACACTATATAATGTCATAGACGGCCGCTGTGATGTGGAGGGCAACTACTCAAAGTCAAAGTAAAAAAGCATTTATTAAGTGATATCCAGAGATCATTTTGAATCGTCCTCAAACTAGTTGTATGTAGCTGCTAGTTTTACGTGACCAAACCTAGAAGAACAGGCAAAAAACTTACTGCTTAGTTCTTACAGTTTTTGAGGTTCCGTACCCATAGGGTAAAACGGGACCCTATTGCTAAGACTCCGCTGTCTGTCTGTCTGCCCTTCTGTCACCGCTGTACCACATGAACCGTGATAGTTAAAGAGTTGAAATATTCACGAATGTATTTTTGTTGCCACTATAGCAACAAATACTAAAAACCGAATAGAATTAATATTTAAGGGGCCTCTCATACAACAATCGTGATTTTTTCTAAATTATAAGCTAGAGAACTTGTTAGATCATTTGTGTTTATAAATTTTATAACATAAAAAATGCGTGTTTTACTTCTTTTTCTTTTGAAATAATCAAATAACTCACCTGATGTTAAGCAGTTACCTAAACCAATTGCTATATTACCACAGTACAACGTGATCATAATAAAATGGACCAAAGCCCTACTATTTATGTCTTCAAAAGACATAAAAGTATAATCCTAAATTCTGGGCTAAAGGACGAGTTAGATCGTTTGTGTTCATTAGTTAGTGTCCACTAATGGTAACGGCTATGGTCGGGCGGAACGGCCCTGAAAATGGTATTGTACGTTTAACTGCCGCGGTCAAAGGTTATGCACAGATAGGACAGAATTTTTTTCGGAGTTAATCATTGTTTTTAATTTATTTTACGTTTTGATGAAACAATTATTGGTACGTGAGGCTTAACAGCAGTATGCCTCAGGTTGATGGACGCAGGGTAGTGCATCGTAGGGCGCGTATCTAACGCGTGTGAATTGCAAGTTACCATTTAGCATCAGGTGGGCCATATGCTTGATTAATCTGCGGTAGCATAAAAAAACAAACAAACGTATGGCTCCTGATGTTAAATGGTAACCATCACTTATAACAAACTATGAGGAGCGCACGTTTCAACAGTTGCTACAAAGACTGTTTTACAATGTTGTAATTAAGCGCTTTCATTTGACAACTCATGTAAAACCTCATATCATAAGAACCTCTTTTCTTTATTATATACCTTTTCCTATTTACATACCTACCAGTATTTTATTCGGTTTAGGCGCATAAGGTCCCACTCGCAAAACGTCCCTGTACAAAAATTACGTCCCATTCGCAAAAAGTCTTCTTATTTTAATCAAATTGGGTCAACGGTTTGAAAACTATTCTCGAACAAACATACACTACTACATAATTACATACACACATGCAAAGTAAATTGACCATGTTTCTAGTTGTCACAGTTTTTTAAATATTATTAACTAATGTTGAATATACTAATGGATAATTTTTTTTTTCTTTTCTTCTTTTATTTATTTTAAGATATGTATCATCTTTTATAAATTAATTTGCAAATGCAGCATTCTCGGTTTCAAGCGCATAATATACCAAGAGCGTCAATGCTGCTTCTTTTAACTGGCTGAAGTGATGTAGGAGACAAAGCTGCCAGCCTCAGATGGGATTCATTGGGCGAGGTAAGTTATCCAGATGCTTCCCAACAGATGGGCAAACAGAAGCACTTCTTGGGTTCTGGTGTTCGTTCCTGACGGTCGGCCAAGTCGCCCCAAAAAGCGTTAGCAGGAGGTGGTGGGAGAAGGCTCGGGAAAGAGAGACCTGGAAATCATTGGGGGAGGCCTTTGCCAGTAGGATAAAATAGGCTAAAAAAATAGTTTTTTTTTTATTACTATTAAATATAATTTACTTATTTACCTATAACATGATTGAAATTGATTTTCTGTACTTCTAGTCTTTGTCAATCGCATGGCAGACGGTCTGGCTTTACCGGATCGTTCAGAGCACCTGCAATTGTTTTGGAAATTATGATTTTCAATACTAGTCGTTTCCTGTTTGCTATCCGTCGATAGCCGGCTTTTGAAATAGGAACTGAAATTTGCTACATTTTGGCAGTTTGCTGTACATTTCAAGGAAACATTATCACTGGATTGTAATACTTAGACATTGAATTAAATTAGCTCTGTCACTGTTTTTCATAACCAGTCTATAAAAGATGGATATAGTTCAAGCAATTGTTTGTTTTTCTTGACGTTATAAATATGAGCATGAAGGTTTAGTGGTTGTGGTGGTGTGTAAGTGTGCATAAGTAGTTATCTTTATAAATATGAGCATGAAGGTTTAGTGATTGTGGCAGTGAGGAAGTGTGCATAGTAGTAGTTATAATTTTTTAGCTTGTTTTGGGACATGCACCGCATAGCACCTGTACTCCTCAGGTTAATGGAAGCAAAGCAGTGGATCGTAGGGCTTGTTCCTAACAAACGTGACCTGCTAGGCAATAAGGTTATAGGTGATGGTTACCACTTAACATCACGTGGGCCATTTGCTTGTTCCACTGGCATTAGAAAATATTTTTTGCATTTCAAACTAGTAAGGACAAATTTGGAAAAACAAAAATATAATTACAAAAAATATAATATTATACACAAAAATCAAACAATAAAACATAAAATAATAAAAAAAAAACATTATAAAAAACTTAGAACAAAAAGTTAACTTGTATACATAACCTTTTTTATAGGCGATGGTTACCACTTAACATCAGGAGATCCATCTGCTTGTTCCGTCAATAATTCGTATTAGAAAAAATGTGCTCGCTACAAAACCGATAGCGTTAAAACCTGGTGCTAAAGGGTCAAAAATCAATTTCACACGCGCTACAAACTCCCAAAGTAATCGAAATTACAGATTTATAGCGTTAATAATTAAGTAAGTTTATAAGCGTTAACTTCGCCAGTTCGCCCTAATCTCCTAAATCAACCTACGTGCTACTTGAAGTTAGTAAATTAGATAATTTTGTACTGTTTAATGAGACAAAAATATGGGTTAGGCAAACGAGTATGCTCGTTATAAACATTTTTTTTCATATTTTTTTCTTATTTCGCCAACTTTCCAGGATATCAAGGGTTACCCTTGATATCCTGGAGAGTCATCATCTTAAAAAATAAAAAAAATAGTCAAATAGTCGACTATTTCCTTAAACTGTAAGCGGATTCTGAGTTCTTTACGTTTTCCGGATAACGTAAAAAACTCAAAATCCGCCCACTACTTGCATGATGTAAAGTATCAAGGATACTTACCATAACTTATCGCCATATTCCATTATTCACAAAGTACCTACCGCCATCCAATTCGTTATTGATATCTCAGAAACTTTCAGTACATTGTTTCTCGGTTGGCACCAACCTTGGCATATCTCGGATTACCTAGTCTTGGTTTTATAAATAAAAGTTAGTGTGATATGACGTCCGTAAAAGCAAACAATTATTTCACGTCACGTGACCAGTCATTGCACAAGGTAATTTTATTAGTAAGACCCTTCATTTCGATTTATTTCCGATAACGTCCTGATTTTGTTCCTGTTTATAGTGACAGTTGAAAGTTTTAAAATAAATGCTGTCGTCTCTCTGTCCTACCATATAGTAGATAGTAACCACTTAACATCAGGTAGGCCATCGGCTTGTTCCATCAGCAAGTTGTATAAAAAAGTCAGGACAAAAATTCTTATAATTTCCATAGATTATGATTTTGAAGTCCGCTTTATGTAAATCTTCGCAACAGTCACGGCTTCTTAGAAACCAGTGGCTAAGTGGATAAGCATTATCTAGGGATGGTTTAATCACCTAACCCTTTCGTTTGGGTCCGTAATGATAATAAATTCAATATCCGCAAATCATGAGCTTCAAGGATAATACAATTTAGCATGATGGCGTATTATAACCATCGAGAGAATATAAGGTCAATGAGACCCCTTCCCACCCGACAGAAGCTAATGGCGAATCAATGACATGGAAAATTTGCGATAATATTTACCGAGTCTATTGACATCGGAGTTTCATTAATACCATAACGGTACAGTTACCAGGATAATGATTTATTCAGTGATTTAACCAACCACGCTCAAAATTGAACTAGAAATCCGTAACTTTTTAAACTATCATGATTTTGATCAATATTTTGGACAGAAACGGGATATTTACCATGATTTTTGAGTTTGATTGTTTCCCGATATTTCAGCACAAACTCAAAAATCATGGTAAATATCCCGTTTCTATCCAAAATATAGGAATCCGTAGTTGCGAAAATAGAAAAGAGTTTTTGTATAATAAAATTTCAACACAAGTCACACGTGTTGAAAACGTTGTTGCTTGGGTAAAACCATATTCGAACAAAACTCACTTCTCCATTGCACTGCTTTAATTAAAAGTTACCTTACGCACTATGACAAATATATACTGAAAACATCAAATATCTATAACCAGTAGTTTAAAATGTGCGTTGTCTATATTATGTCAGTCAGTTAAAGTGACAAAGAATCTTGTTATTGTTATAAGTAATATGCCACCTGCGGCTAAGCTCGCATGGTGGCATATTTAGGCATTTTGCTAACATAAAAGTTGAAGTACTTTTCTTCTGAGACTTTTTCAGTCTTTTTTATAGTTTTTGTACTTTTTTTCGTTAAATAGTAGCATAAGTGAATTCATATGATGAACTATATTTAAAATTTCGTTTAGATTGGTCCAGTCAGTGTATAATTTTATTGAACCAAACATTTAAGTATCCAAACATCAAAACTTTCGGATTTCTAATATTAGTAGAATACTAACTCACAAGCATTGCGACATTATAACATTAATTGATAAATAGATAGATAGATAAAATTTTTGGTTAATAATCTAATTGGTTATTAAAAGCTTACTGACCGAAACAGTTCTAGCTGAACGCTCATCAAAATAAAACAAAACACTTCAAGCGTTTTTTGGTCAAAGATATGAGGAAAAAGCCGGTTAGTTATTCGCGTCATTAAACAATAACTCTGGGGAATAGCAGTTACTGAAAAAATGAGAATTTTTATCAAGACTCTGCAGTTGTGGCATTACTGAGTTTTTTCCTCGTCTATATGATCATGGCACAAAAATGTAATCCTTAAAACAAAGAGCTCTCTCCAACTACTCATTCCTCACATTTCATTTGATATCAATCACAGCTTACGAGTCTCGGTTGCACTCGGCTACGATCGGCAAACTTCGGAACTACCGTTCGCGGCGACTGTACTCCAGTGAGTCTACACTGCTACGAGAGCCGCACGTGTGACGTAGCCGTAGCACCGTAGAACCATCTACGAATTTCGTAGCGAGAAGCGGTCAACTAACTTTGGTGATTTATGTATGTGAAAATTGAGTGAGGATATGGTGAATTAAATGACTCAAGGATAAGTTCCAGATTGAAACGGTTGTTACAGTCGTTTTATGGTGAGTACGAACCTACCCCTTTCAGCATTTCAGAGCGTAATTAAATTTAATAAAGCTGTCATTAAATTTTATTGGAAATTATAAATTTAATTTTAAGCCATCAAAATTCTTTATAGCTACCATCGTTTTATCGTGTACAGAAAACCTTATTTTCTGGGTGATCACACACACTGTAGTGGTGTGAGACGCTTGTTAAGTTCAGGTTGACATTTGACAGCACACTTATTTATTTTTCGTGGGGATGTTATCCCATTTTCGTTTTTCCAAGTTCCTTTCGACCTTTGACGAATAAATACTTGTATTTTTCCACATTTTTACGTCAACTGACGTATGAAGCTTTTGGGGCTTTGTGGTTTCGGGTGATTATTTTTACTGGAGGTTTCATTACAGAAACAATTTATTGCTTAGAACATGTACAATTTTTTTTTCATTATGTAGAGTTATTACAAGTTCAATCAGAAAAAAAATACAAATTGATAATTCTGATATGAGTATGTGCCAAGAATGATGTTTGGTTCTAGCTACCCTCAAATATTTCTAAAGATCCTAAGGACTTTTAAGTTCTCAGTCTGAAAGAATATTTACCAATTACCATGCATGATTAAGTCATGAGTATAGTTGAATAATTGGAAGACCAACAAGACACTGTCCATTTCTTTTAGTAGAAGAGCTATTTGTGTAAGAACTCGTTGGGGGAAGTATTACCTACTTCCGCCTCCAAGTAGGGATGCTAGCATTGATGTATGTATTTCAATGTAGTATTGTTTTAGGGGGTAAACGTGTTTTGTGAGGCTAGACTAACTACTAACATCAGGTAGATAGTAATAGCAGAGCTCTTTGTAAAAGGCTTCCCTAACCATACTTATTTTTCCCGCAAAGCAGGTGCCAGCTTAAAGGGTGTGAATGCCAGTGAAATTGCAAGAACATGAGGCTTAACATCTTAATGCCTCAGTTTGGATACCGAGCAGTGCATCGTAGGATACGTTGTTAACAAACGTGACTGCGATGCAATGCTTTGTTATAGGTGATGGTTACCACTTAAGATCAGATGGGTCATCTGCTTATTCCATCAGCAACTCATATTAAAAGAAAGTGCTGGGTGTCGTGTTTCTAACTTTTATCTTCGACAAGACCTTCACCAAGAGCTTTACTGCTATTATACGAGTAGAAAAACTCTCCACGCATTGAATACTGCAAAACATGGTTATTTGCCATGATGTTCAGTACTTTTTTTTTCCTCTATCGTCTGCAATGTAGGTTGTGGACCGATCCCCACCAAGAATAAACATTTGTGTAATAAAACACAGATGTTTGTTCCGTAACTGGGTGTGATATTGTCTTCGATGTATGTAATTACAAAAAAAATATGAATTATTTTATCAGCCTTCTAATTCCCATAGTACAAGCTTTGCTTAAATTGCTTAACGAGCTAGATGGTGTTTGGTACATCTCGGTATTTTAAATTCAAATTATTTACCCATAGATTAATACCATATAAAATAATTCTGTTTTCTAACTGCAGGTAGATCTTCTTACTATACTTGTTTTTGTAGAAAACAGAATTTAAATCACTGACCACAGGAAGTGTGTCCAAAAAGTATGTCCAAAGGCTGGCAACGTTGCCTCTTTGGATAGCTAAACCAATTTTTCTTTTGGATAACAACAAGAAGTAAAAGCATTAAATATATAGGAAGGTATTTTGCATGAAGGTAATTGTATTTTACATTACATGGGCCATCTGCTTGTTTGCTGCTATTCCACCAAAAGTTCTTGTAGACTGTAGTATTATTATAAAGAGGAAAGATTTGATTGTTTGCATTGAATAGGCTCCGAAACTACTGGACCGATTTGAAAAATTCTTAGAAAACTCTCCCCGGGGTACAAAGGCTATATAATATAATATTTAAAAAAAAATTGGGATCCTTACTATGCCCGTGCGAAGCCGGGGCAGACCGTTAGTGTATTATATATACCTAAAATGTAAAGAAGGAGAGAAAACTAAAAGGGTTAATAGAACTAGGTACGAGAATAACTATCAGTATTTTAATTAAAATTTTGCGAGCTCAGGCATCGAAATCCTGTTAATTAAGTACGCATCAAAAACTACCCTAAAACTGCTTTCAAACGATGCGCTATACATTTAAAACTGATTAAAAAACAAACATAAGACAGTTTCCTACCCAATGAGCCGATGACACTTTAAGGTAGAACCACATTAGACATGCTTCGCGTGACATGACGCGTGAGATGCTTATCGGTTAAAAAATATGAAAAAAAAACTAATTGAAATTTTATGACTTCTAAATGACGTCGAATTAATTTATGTAGATATAAATAAATAAGCAATAAATCAATAACCCTATAGAAAAAATCGGTTATTGAAAAACCTTTGCCTGTTTGTCCAACTGACCGATATGAATAATGTATGTTGTTCGCCGTTTGAACACAACTTTATAAATTCTTTAATTACGGCACGTAATAAACTGATAACTATTTTAATCGCAGTTGGTCAAAATGATTATCGACATAAGTTTTACAAATAAAAAAAAAGTATTATTTTTGACCTATTTTATATTATTTATGCAAAAGTTATTCTTTCTACCAATCTCTTATACGCCGGACTCTTCTTTGTAGCACATATTAAATAAACCTGCAGTGCTTGGGGTATTATTGATTATGGTTTATATGGTATACCTAAGGCGCTCTACAAACGGAGCTACAAGTTGAGGCGACTGGCAACACGCAACTAGTTATCTAAGACGACTTACATAGTATTTTTTAAAACTGCGTAGTTGCGAAAACTGTTTGCAACTGTCAGCTTTATTTAGAAGAATTTATAAACTTAGTAGTATTTTAGTAGTAGACGACGCTACTTTCATGTATCTCCGGTTTATAAAGCCTTTAGTTGTCATCACGTCATGAATCCCTTGCTAGATATAGACTCTACTCTTATTTGAGGCGTTTGCCATAGTAGTCACTCTTGGAAGGCGGATTGGTCGGTTTTGAGAACTTATGCTGTGCGGTGGCGCTTTGCTCATTACTTTTTGTAGTAGTAGAGCTCTTAGTGAAGGGCTCGTCCAGGGAAGTACTGCCATCATAACTAATTCTACCGCCAAGCAGCTTGTTGTGTTCCGGTTTGAAGGTGCTGGTGAAATTACAGGCACATGAAGCTTAACACCTGTATGCCTCAGGTTGATGGACGCTGAGTAGTTTGCAGGGTACGTTCTTAACGAACGTGACCTACGATGCAATACTTTGTTATAGGCGATAGTAACCACTTAACATCAGGCGGGCCATCTGTTTGTTCTATCAGTAAGCTGTGTATAAAAAAAATTGTTCCGTTCCTTTAGTATTTATTACCTACTCCTAAATAAGCATGACATACCTAATGCCAAGTAAAGTCTGTAGTTGTAGTATTTCTACTAATGGTTGATTTTTCGGTAAAAAGAGACGATACATAAAAAATTCAGTAGATTTAAAATAAGATTGGTTGCTTGTAGAAAAATTTATGATACTAATGCTTCAATGTGCTTCTGACAGAAAAAATAAAAAAATAAATAGTGCCTAAAATATTGCCATCTCTTACCAATGAGTAATGACAAAAAGTGACAGAGCTAAATTGCTACCATCACTCAGGTCCATCTGAAAACGCTAAACTGTACCTAACTATTGTAATTTCTAGGGTAAGGTAAGATGATGTTGTGTAAAAAATCCACAAATATTAAAAAAAATGTTGTGTGGATGCTTGTGGTGGGTCACAATAAATTTTTTTTCTTCTTCGTTCTTTTTAGAATGATAAGATGCACAAAGAAAATGTGTACGCTGAGTACCTAGCCGTAGGTAGAACCTGACCGTATATTTGATAATCAAATAGAGTTCCCATATTGCCCGCCCCCACAAGATTCCCAATACTCGCTAGAGAACATTCTACGCAAGACATAACCGTGTACCGTCAGACATTTCTAGAACCATCCATTAGCAAATACATTGCATTGCTGTGTTTCGGTTTGAAGGGTGTTGATGCAAATACAGGCTCAGGAGGTAATTTCACCGATACCCACATCCTTCAATCTAAGCTAGTAATAAGGTCTCTGCATGATAAACTCATTGCAAATATTTATTCAGGCTGTTCTGGGTGTTTTCTATGTATAATAAAAAATATCTATGTATTTAATGTATTATATTAAGTATATCAGTCATCTAGTACCCATAACACAAGCTCTGCTTAGTTTGGGGCTAGATGATGCTGTGTGGATTGTCCAGCATTATTATTATTATTATTATTATTATTGATGATCAAACAGCTCAGGCATGGTAGATATCCCTTCAGATCACTTAGGGCCTACCAAGTAGCACCAACTCAAGACTCTTTGAGGATATCTAAGGAGAGTAGTCAGAGCTAAGCCCAAATATTACAATTGGCACATACCCACATTTTGCAGTAGTATTCCATTGAATTGGATGGGAAAGGCTCAGAATCGTTCTTCTTGGAAACGTATGGGGGAGGCCTATGTCCAGCAGTGAACTACTACAGGCTGATGATGATGATGATGATGAAGTATTCCATATATGACAGGTTGCCAGCCTATCACCACCACCACTGCTAGAATAACTAACAGGTTCTTTGACGAAGTTTTCCTTTACCGTTTGAGAACACTGGCATACATAAATTTCGAAAAAGTAAGTTTAAATAATACTATCCGCGTTTCCTCTGAAAACTAAGTTCATGTCGTACGTAGTTTTCAAGACGAGAACTCCTCTTGAAGATGGATTTGAATTCTATTTATTTGCCATCAGGCACCAAGTTGACTTGGAAAGCAGTTGGTAGTTTATTTAACCAAAACAACATTTACATTCCATTACTTTGATCTTTGATGCAAGCATCTCGAAAATGAGATATTGAATTAGTTAAATCATTTATTTATAAAGAAAGTTACAACTAATACAAGTGTTTATCCTTTACGTCTAAGCACACATATTTATGCAAAGTTTACGTGCTTTAATTAAATTGGTTTACCTAACTAGATTTAATTTATTAGCTACTGGCGGCGCAACCCGGCTTCGTACGGGTTTTAGTAAGGATCCCTATTTTTTTTTAAATATAATATAGCCTATGTCACCCGGGGTTAGTGTAGCTTCCCAACGGTGAAAATAGGCGCAGTATTTTTGGAATAGTTTCAGAGTAGTGCAAACAAACAATCAAATATATCCTCTTGATAATATTAGTAAAGACAAGTAGGAATTAACTACAATTTTGTAAACCATGTTTTGTAAATAAATAAACTACTACTCACTATTTATATAAAGTATGTTATATATGAAATAAACAAGAAACAATAGTATGCACAACATGTTACTCAAATTTCAACCCTTGCACACCAAAAGGTTGAATTTCAGAAACCATTTTCTCAGTACACGCCAATACACACACAGTACAGACAGACAAATATATCCTGTAAATTTCATGTCTCTACGATCAGTTTGGGCTGCGCAATTGTGATATATCAGTTAGTCATTCAATCAGTCTAGGCAAAGATTCTTATACTTGGAATTACTAGTTATAAATTTGTAACTAATCTCTCTGTGTCATAATGTGTTCTAATTCACACAAAAAATGGTTACAAAGCAGTCATTTGGATTCCATAGTACAAACTACTAATTTTGGGCTTAAATGGTGTTGTGTGAAATATGTTTAAATATTTACATATCAGTTACATTATTAATTAGTGAGTATATACTCCTAATTATCCCAATTATTATTGTTCTGTACTATTGCACCTGAGTATTCAACATCTCTTTGTCCCGAGATAATTAAAACCGTACGAACATAGGTAGCTAATTACAGCCGACGCGTTATTAAACCGTAACTCAATGCTGGAGCCGTTCCGAAACTGCTTTATCTTAGCAAATTTACAGTACGAAGCTGTGTAGGACGCAGTGCAACACAATGCATAGGTGCCTGTAGTTTATGAAACTACACATGACACAACCCAGCGTAGTTTGGTATAAGTGAATAGTTAAGGTTGATTAATAGCTAAATTTTAATAGTTGAATAGATCAAATTGAATATAATAAAAATATCAAATTAAATAGATGAATGACTACCCAAGGGGGTAGTCAGACTAAGGAGTCATCCTCGAAAAATCTTGAGTTGGTACTACTTAGAAAGGCTGTAAATGTTAATAAATCTGAGGGGTTATCTATTTGTACCTGGGGATTAATAAATAAATAAATATTTACACAATGCCTAAGTCCCAAACTAAGAAAAGTATGTACTATGGAAACCAGATTGATGATATTATACCTATTTTTTGTTGTAAATATATACTTAGAATACATAACACCCAGACACGGAACAAACATCTATGTTCATCACACAAATGTGTGTTCGAACCCACCATCTATAGCGTAGAAGCAATGGTTTCTACGAACTGAGCTGTGACGGCTGTTTCTGGTTTCCAAAGCACATGATTTGCATAGAAATAGTTGAATGAAATAGTTGCCAATATTACTAAAATAATATTTCGTTATGAAAGCGGATGTTACTTGTTGTGTTGGTCTACAACTACTCACACGTCGGCTTTATATGATGCTGCAACGGAGTGCACCTAATATTTTCACGTCAGAAACTATGAACATAAAACAGACCGCCAAATGGTGAGGATAAAAGGTTTTCGTCGCCTATCGAAAACCATTATGTAACAAAATAGACACGACACCGCCAAAATGTACGAGCTCTACTGAAAAATACAGGATAACATTATTCGTTGGCGATGTGAAGGTGTCTTGAGCGAAAGTGATAAAATATAAATATCTATATCAATACCAGAGGGGGTAACCTTAACCCAGATAGTTTGTTTGCCTAATTATGTGTTTTTTCGATGAAAACATGATGTTAAGTGGTTACCATCGCCTATAACAAAGCATAACCTTGTGGGTCACGTTCGTTAAGACGTGTCCTAAAACACACTGCTCTGCGTCCATCCCTCAGGCATGCAAGTGTTAAGCCTCATGTACCTGTAATTTCGTGTAATTTTGTTACATAATGTGTATCGTGAGCTCAGTGCATCAGTGTAACTGGAACCCGTTACTTAGTACAAAAAAATAGAAAACAATACTATCTGTCAAGCACGATAGAACGCGATAGGTCGCGAGGAACTGGCGCTTAGATTCACCTAGATTTAAGACGTTTCAAGATGATCCCTGCGGATATTACTGAATAAATGCCTTTTGACTTTGACTTTGACTTTGATAGCAACGTCAACTTTAACGTCGTTTTTGACTGTTTTTAATCGTGCTATAAGAGATCACGGTAGGGGGCAGAACGGCCTTTGTAAGTTGTTGGAATTTGTCAGTATACTCGTGCCTCAAATTATTGATAAAGATAAAGATGCATTTATTTGATTACAAACAAAACATAACACAATTTTTATAACAGACTAGCGAAAAAGATCGCAACTTCGTCTATGTGAAGTTATTTTCATACAAAATTCAACCCCTGCTGTATCTGTATCCGTTTAGGGTTTGAATTTCGGAAATTCCTTTCTTATTACACCTCTGCTAGTGGTTTAGGCTGTGCGCTGTCATATACCAGACAGTCAGTCAGTCAGGACAAAGATTCTTATAATTGGTACAGATATAGAAAGATATATTGGCCAAAAATATTTGCTGAGGTAGTAGGGAGACCTGTAAGATGGCGTACCTTTAACCCACCGAAAACTTTGTGATTTTACGGTACTATTATAAATAAGGTTATAATATTATAATATATACATATACTATTAAGGTGATGGTAACCTACCTTAAGATCAGGTGGATTCGCTTGTTTAGAAAGGTATGTAAAAAAAAACAATAAGATACTGAGGTATGTGTAGATAGGTTTACTATGAACACTATATTGGATTGTTCGATAAATAAATTTAAAACAACGCCATCTAGCAACATCTCGCTGCAAACTAAGCAAAGCTTTTACCCTTAGACGTTTACTCGTCTAAGCTTTTGCCATAGGCATTTTAATACTATTGTTACCCAGCGTGCACTAGGTCAGTTTTTTTGCAAGTTATTCGCAATATTGAAATATTTCAAATAACTCCGTGCAAAACGGCACGCCCTGTTGCTTTGTGTTCGGAAAAACGCATATTTTATGGATATTACATACCCTCGGGGCCTATTCTGGAGTCTGTTGGAATGAAATATAGGAACTGAGCTTTTTATTCGTACGGAAATCGAAGATAGTGCAGAATAATTTGCAGTGTGAATCGAGGTAATTTTTTTGCTTTCTACTTTAATTTTGCAAATTACAACATTGTTAAGAGTTATGTTTCAAAAGTTTATTTTGTGTCTGTTTCTATTTGCTAAAAATAAGTTTTTCTATGTTAAAATGAGAAAATGTTTCTCGTACTTTAGAATGTATTAGAAAAAAAATTCGTTCAAATTGAGTTTCAAAAAATAAAATAAAAGGCAAAGACAAGAATAATCTAAAAAAACTTCTGAATAAATATAAGAATTTGTTTTAAATAATAAATATTAAACTATCCAGCTAAACTAAGCACAGCTTGTAACTATGGGAACCAGATAGCTGATAAAATACTTATATTTTTTGTAAATACATAAGTACGTAGAATTCAATATAACACCCAGAATATTAGTCCTAACTGACTGACAGACTGATACTATAGACAGTGCATAGCCTAAGCTGGTAAAAGAGACTTAAATTTTTCAAGGTATTGTCTTGTGCAAGTGCTATTTTTTATTAACCGTTGAATAACTAATCGTATGACTGCCATCACAGCTGATGAACTCCTAAGTTGTTAGCATTCTGGAAATAACAATGACGGTAAACAATTTTTTTTTTATTTGACTTACCTACTTATGGAAGAAGCAGATGGCCCACCTGATCTTAAGTGGTTACTATCACCTATAAAAAAATGTCTTGCTGGAATTGTCAGCATTGAATTTCATTCATTAGCAGTGTTCAATATCTGCTGTTGAATTAAGGGTAGTTGGTAATTCACCACTGAACTCGAATCGACGGTTAGCCGCTGGCATGGCGGCAGGAAGCCTTTGCGCGTTGAGCTGGTTGGACGTTCCTATCCTCTCAATTTTGACCGTGTCGAATCCTCTCTGTTAGACTCTTTAACACCTGTATTGTATTTGTGGACTCACTGCCGTGTAGTGTGCGTTTTTCGAGACCTATTGAACCTAGGTCAGCCGTTCTAGCCCTGGACATTTACCTCTCGGTGGCGTGCCGTGCACGCCTGGAGCTGAACTTCTACCTGGGAACCTGGGAGTCGAACAGAGGTAGGTGGTGTTCAATAGCCTTCTTGAAGACAGCAGGAACGAACGTTTTCCACCCACATACACCTTATATACATTTATCCAAATTCACAAAAGCCTGCCAGTAAAATTTCTGTTTAAAAGATTGTAAAAACTGCACAAGCAGTTTTCACTAAAAAGTAATTTATAAAATTCAACCCCAAAAGTGCTACAGCAAGGCTTGAAACGTGAACTAAGTCACGGGTGGTTCTACTAGTAAACAATAATTGAATATACGCTGAAACCAACCACTGAAAGTAATTCAAAACCATGGCAAAAGTACGCTTTTACTTATACCTACTCGGAGGCATATCGGATGACGAAATAAAAGGACGGGAGTCAAGGTTATTGCCAAAATGATAGACCTTATGTTCAACTAAATATAAGACCTTTGTCTTGGAAATAATGGCAACCTTTGAAATGGGAAGTATGGTTCGTGAATGATTCAGCTTTGGTATACCTACGTTTTGGATCAAATTTGATGTTTATCTTATCTACATTAAGAATAACCGTGTTGGATTCGTTTTCTGTCATCTTTGGAAGCAATAGCATAGTTTGCATATAGGTTTTCTATTAATATGAAGTTTGTAAGTATGGATGGATGGATGTTTGTTACTCTTTCACGCTCTAACTAGTGGACCGATTTGGATGAAATTAATAAATTGATATAGGATAATAGGATTGAAATAAATATAGATTGTAATCTGGATTAACATATAAGCTACTTTTTATCTTGGAAAAATAACGGGAACGGGAAAAAACTGCCACGCGGGCGAAGCTGCGAGCGGCCGCTAGTGTGCTTGTTATTTCACCAGCACCCACACCCTCATATCGGAACATAGTAACGCGCTTGGCGGCGGAAACAAACACAGTGGTAGTACTTCTCCAAATGAGAATTTCACCAATAACCATACCTACTACTACTAATACACCAGTATTTTCTTATCGTGGTCTAAAGGTCGCCAGTGTTACCACTATGAGCCTGATAAATATTCCATCTCAGTCATCGAAACAAAACACTCTTGGCATGTCCACTAGTTTATTTAATCAGGAGAAGCCATATAATATCGGAATGAATGGAAATGGAGGAATGAATAAGGATTCAAAGAAGACTTCTTAGAAATGTTGTAGCCTAATATTGAAAAAGAGACACATATCATGATGAGAGCACCGGTGGTTTAGTGGAACCCTGCCTTCTGATCTTAAGGTCGTGGGTTTAAATCCGGTCGTGCACCAATGAATTTTTCTGTTTGAAAAATGTATGTGCGCAATGCATTTATATCATGATTGCGTAAGTAACAAGCCGGGCTAAGATGCGCAAAGTAAGATATGTAGCGCTTCGCACGAGATATTTTTTCTATTGATGTATATGCTACAGTTTGTAGATAAAATACTTACAGATAAGTTTAACATTAGTTACAGGTCTGCATTTGACAGAACGAAATAGGTTTTGGCGCTGCCGTATTAGCACAGAACCGTGAGCTCGATTGTTTGTTTGCTAGAATCCGTTACTTAGTACAAAAAACGGAAAACAATATCAAGCACGATAGCAACCGCAATTGTGTTGCGTTGCACATCTTAGCCCTGCTTGGTATTTGATGAATCTTTGAGAGAGATACGCAAGTTACTTTTTAGTTACGGTATAGGTAGGTTCCCAACGAAACTTTTAAAATTACATCGTCCTTAGCCAACTTAGCTTAGTTTGCCTCAGATAAATAAACCCAGTTTTCCGAACTGTTTTTCTTCTTCTACATGGCACTTACTTGCCCGTCATTCGACAGGTAATTTTCATAATTTTTGTCAGTGTTAAATTGAAATAGTTTTTAATAAAATCAATCAAATTCAGTTAGTCTAGTCGAAACGTGATTAGTATTGAAAAATGATTTATCTCTCAGAATAATAACTAAACTATCAATGGTTTTATTAAAGCTTAAAAAAGATTTTCTATTTAAATCAGAATGCTACATATTTTGTTTTTACTCCAATTGCATACACTTCGCGCTAAGATCTCAAAGATAATAAAACCGAATCCCCTTTATGTTTTACTTTTTCATTTCAGTTTGATAGTGACAGTACTTAAACCGTAAGTAGCCGAGGCAAGTAGGTATATTAATAGGTAGTAGGTACATAGCTTTTTCATTTTAATTATTTTTCTAGTGTTATTTTAAGTATCTTATCTAACATTACATGAGGTCTTAGCACCAGAAATGAAAGTGTGTGAATGTGGCATACTGATTGGAGTGAAAATGTTTCACTTAAGTTATGAAGAGAACGCCATCTTTTTATTCTATACCAGCTTGAGCGGCTTTACATTATTTTTACTGACTCGACTCGACAAATAACTTTTGTTTTTCTATCCATTCGACATTTAAAGAAAAACGTAGAATATTATATTAGCAGTCGATGTCTATTATTGTAGATTTTTCTTTTAACGAAATGTTCTTTTAACTTTTTAATTCAGCACGCGCTTCCAAAGTGAGTTTCCGTTCGCACAACACTTATTCGAATGTATGCAGCGACCACTCAAAGTGCTTTTAAAATATCCAAGTGAGGTTTCCACCACGTAAAATAATAAAATGCATGTTACTTGAATTTTTAACGTATGAAGTTCTGAAATAAAGTTTGCTTTTCAGACTGCATATCCGCTTTGTCACTCCGTAATTTTAAAAGTGTTTTTAAGAACATTTTTGCTGAAACTTTTTGTTTTGGTGGTTCAAATTGAAAGCAACTGGGTGAGGTTATGGCTTTTAACAAATTTTAGGATTCCGTCAGTACTTTAGTGAGAAAAAAAATTATGTACAATATCATTCTTAGAAAAGAAAAATACTAGGTACAAACACAAGCCTGAACTACACAGTCACTTAAAAACTATGTTTGTAAATATTTAAAAGGATAGAAATATAACCACATAAATAGATAGATACATATTTGTGGACATTTTTACACATTATCTCACCTCAAATTAAGCGTAGCTTGTACTATAGAAACCAGACGACTAATAGAATACTTATGTACTTTTTTTTTGTAAATACATACTTAAATTATAATAAAACACCCAGGCACAGAACAAACATCTACGTTTATCACACAAATGTTTGTTCTTGTCCGTCCGTTTCTTGTCCGTCAGTACTTTAGTGAGAAAAAAAATTATGTACAATATCATTCTTAGAAAAGAAAAATACTAGGTACAAACACAAGCCTGAACTACACAGTCACTTAAAAACTATGTTTGTAAATATTTAAAAGGATAGAAATATAACCACATAAATAGATAGATACATATTTGTGGACATTTTTACACATTATCTCACCTCAAATTAAGCGTAGCTTGTACTATAGAAACCAGACGACTAATAGAATACTTATGTACTTTTTTTTTGTAAATACATACTTAAATTATAATAAAACACCCAGGCACAGAACAAACATCTACGTTTATCACACAAATGTTTGTTCTTGGTGAGGATCGAACCCACGACCTACAGCGCAGAAGTCAGGGCTACTACGAGCTGTGACGGCTGTTCACAATATAAATTTCTCCAGTTTCAGAATAATAGCGTCGAAAAAACTTTTCATGCCTAAAGTAAATTATCCACATTAATTAATTGCTCCTGAAGTTAACTGCTGCCATCAACAATGAAAGTAGGAAAACTTCCTATTGTTTTAATGAAACAGGACTATTGACTTTTTACTTCAATTTTGGAATAAATAACTAACTTTGTATTGTTGAAGGAAATAAAACTCATTTGTTTTTCATATATTTTTTTATATAGCACGAATAAATAACATTACAATCAATAAAAATATAAGATAAAGGTAAGTATAATTGAAAATATGAAATGTCCCGACATGTTTTAATGTTCGCTGGCGCGGGTCTCACTCCAGTGTCTGTCTGCCTGTCCGTCTGTCACCACTCTCAGAGTAGAACTATTTAGATTTAGGTAAAAAACAAGAAATGTATAATAGGTACACACCCAATTAGTTTAAAAGTAGCAGCCAAGAAAAATTTACTCAGTTTTACGGTGTTCCATTTTTGAAATCGTTTTCTTATGAATTGATTTTTGAAAATGGAACTAAAAACAAGTATTCATTACTGCACTAACATTTCTTGGCGTTCATTGGTTTATACGTCTGTCCGTATTGCCG
The DNA here is from genome assembly GCA_947095575.1 of Electrophaes corylata. NCBI lineage: Eukaryota > Metazoa > Arthropoda > Insecta > Lepidoptera > Geometridae > Electrophaes > Electrophaes corylata. Next base: position 4,858,272 of record OX352711.1, on the reverse strand, counting down.
CGAAATCTTTTGCTTCTACTGTAAATTATAATACAAAGTGAGGTAAACGTTACTACTTACTTTAAAAAAATATCAATACAAGATTAAGTCTAGAAAATGAATAAAAAAAATTGTTCAAAATCTGTTGCCGTCAAAATGAGGTTGAAAAGTAAGTACATAGTTTGATTTTCAAGCAGTCGAAACGGAAAGCAGTGTGATTGGTGCAGAACCAAACCCCATTCAAACTTGATTCTATAGCTTCACTCGCATGATGTCTCATACGAATATGAACGATAGAAATTGTCATAACTTTGTTTGAATGTTTTTGCCTACATAAGCAGTTTTATAGCAATAAAAGAGCTCTAAGTAAAATGCTTATTCCATTCCTCCCATGCTTATTTTTGTCGCCTAGCAGCTTGCCGTATTCCAGTTTGAAGGATGTCAGTGCTATGAGATTACAGGCACATACCTCAGGTTGATGAGCGCAGAGCATTGTAGGGCACGTCCTTAACTAACGTGACTGAGTTAATGTTTTGTTATAGATGATGGTAACCCTTTAAGATCAGGTAGACCATTTGCTTGTTCCATCAGCAAGTCATATAAAAAAATACGTATATTTTTAGCTTAGAAGTTCTATTTGAAAAAAAAATAACTTCTTTGTAAGGTCTAAAGTAGACTCGTTGGCATTGATGGCAGATGTCAGACCTGTAGGGTTAAAATGTGCAACGCGAAAAAATTTTGTACCTGTCGTGTCGTGCGCGATATATCTCACGCAGATAAATACATACTAAGAATATAATAGGGCTCCAGACACACTATACCAGGTACTTATAAGAAATAATCTTTGCCTTGACTGACTGACTGACTGACATATAGACAGCGTTCAGCCTTAGCCACTAGCCGTTTAGACTTGAATTTTTCAGGGTTTTTTATTTGTCTTAGCGAGTAGAGAGGTATCAAAAAAGGAATACCCGAAATTCAACCCCTAAACGGATACAACTTCACTCGGACGAAGTTGCGTGCCTTTTAACTAGTCATGTATATAAAGTTATTTGAGTACATAGAGAACAAAATCACTTGTTACAAAGCTTGTTCCAAAACCGAACGCATTATAAATCATCTGGAAATGCCTTTATACAATAAAAGAGCAAAAGTTTACCCAACACGTTATTTTCTATAAACAAGTGAAATACAAAGAGACAGAGCAAAAATGGAACTTGGCCAATAAAAGGGGAGAAAAACCTCGGCAAAAATCACATTATGTGTCTTACATCGCCGTTTTCACCCGCTCGTGTATAATTCACACATTTGCGTCTCATTGTTGTTTAGTGGGAAAAGTTTGTGAAATGACCCGAAGGGTTATCACTATGAAAATGTCATAACTTTTAGCTTTTTATTTAACTAAAATATGGCTCTGGTTAGGATGAAATAATATCAGTTTTTCGATACACTATCGGTTGCAGCATAGCTGTTTCAGTTTTAAGAGCATGAATGCTGGTAGGCATTGAAGCTTAACGCCTGCCTCAGTATAAATGCCTCAGGACGTCCTTCCACGTAATGACGTGTATACCCTGAAAGGCAATGCGTTGTTTAGCTGATCAACATCAGGCAGCCCATCTGCTTGTTTCATAAACTAGTGGTAAATTGATGTTTATGTTTATGTCTACAAGTTTTCCAAACCATAGGAATACCGTTTACAATAAATGTCCTCCCCAATTCTTTCAGCTATCGTGATCCAATTTTGACTATTCGGTCGACCTCTATAGAACAATTTCCGCTCATTCGTTCACCTACATTCACCCAGGTCTAATATCTTACGAGCGTCCGTAAGTAGTACTTTGCTTTAGTTATTACTACTTGTCTGTCTTGTAACTTTGTCAGCTTTTAACGATTTATTTAATCAGTTTTAATAGTGAACCGTCGACCCTTAAAATTGTACGTGTAGATTTTAGATAACGTTGCTTTTTTCATATTGCAGTGTGGTTAGTTTGAATAGTGTTATTTTTATTGCAACACAACTGGCAGTGCACCATTCGGTTTCAGAGAGTTTGAATCTTGCGAATACTTATAACCATGAGCTCCTTTACATAAAAAAATAATACCTTTTACTGTAATTTGCTCCTAAACAAGCATACATCGATATAAAGATAACTTTTTTTGTAATTATTTATGTTATTCAATAACCAAGACTTTTTTTGTAAAATTTGGTTACCATAAGATGATGATTTAGACAAGGTTTGTTCTAGAAAAACATTAATTGAAATTTCACCGTTTATAATCAGCCTCGTGACAAGCATTTATTTGACGACCTTATTATATATAAATCTTACCCGTATTTGACAGCTAGTCCCTAATATGTAAAAATAAAGACCCATCTATGAAGACGCCCGGAGAAAATCCGGAAAATCTTGTCACATCAATCAAGTTACGAATCGCTTTTCATCGATCAAAATGAGGCCTTGAAATATAACGATCTTACATGTTTTTGATATTAAAATTTCAGCTTTGATTAATATGAAAGTTTTATATTAGAGATTATCACCATTGCATTTTAATACTATCAGAGTAACTTCTGAATAGGTTGGCTTGAATAGGTGTTCCTTAAAACTTGGGTATATTAATATTATGTATAGAAAAAAAGAAAAAAGGAAAAGCCTTTTATTGAACCAAACAGACATAATTAATTATAATCGTTTACCTACCAATGTATAGTCGTAGCCTTCTTCATCTAAAAGTCATGAGATGTAGTTTTTCAGCTCAGCAGAACAAAAAAGAATGCATGAATTTCCCAGACGGAAAAATCTAAGAAGAGGTCTATTATCATGATCATTAGCCTTTACAAGTCCAATACTGGACTAACTGTCTTCCATAAACGTTTCCAAGAAGAACGATTTTGAGCCTTTTACATCCACCGAATTTCAACAATTTAAGTAACGGCGTTGTTGATCCGCTGTGTGGAAGAGCGTTCTTTTTACGGCTCGTAGTTGCCATTCGAGAACCTTTATTCCCTAGCGGCTGTCGGATCTACAAACTATATGCCACTCTTACTTGCTTATTCTGAGAGCTATATCGGTAAACTCAAATTGAAAAAAAAAAGTACTATGTTTTTACTAAAACTGTATCTGTATGGAATTCTGCTTGAGCGCTGTATTTCATAACGCGTTGTCGGAACAGAAAACTGCCGCGCTGTCGGAAGCCGTAACCATCAAGATACACATTAATCGAAATGCACGCCTTTTGCAGTAGAAGAGATCTTTGCGAAGGAGTCCAGCGAGATCGGAGAAGTACTAACACGGTTCCTATTTCTGTTACTATGCAGTGATGGTTGCATTGCTGGGTTCCGATTCGCAGGCTATGGGTGCCATTATATATTATATCATATATATGACGTACATTATATCTTATGGTGGCACTTCACATGGTTATTTGTGTTCGCTATTGGGTGTTTGTTGTATTTGGAAAAACATATGTTGTGTACGCAAATATGCAAATACAGGCGATACGACCATCCACACATGACAGCCAAACAACCAACACACAAACATTTGGCCGTCCGTACTGTACAGGTCGACAGCGGGTACGCTTATGAATATGGCCATTGTGTGGTCGGTTTATTTGCGTATTTGCCTATTTGACCCCTTTGATGTGCGTCTATAAACCGACAAGCGCACGGTAACGCGTATTTGGTATTGGCCATATATGTCAAATAGGCAAATAAGGCCAAGCTTTGTCAAACATACCGTCCACACATGGTACTTGTTTGCCAAATATGCCAAATACGCAAATACAAATAGCCATGTGAAGTGCCACCATTAGAGCGACAGACTCAGTACAATGCCATAAAAAGCTCATCCATAGCTATAGGCAGAGGTATAATAACGTTTATTCTTAGTAACTAAATAGTAAATTTAAATTAACTTACTATATTCTAAGTTATTATCTCGAAATATGCTCACTTATCAAAACGACCTTACTTCAGCTCAACCTCAAAATCGTGTTTTAGATTTTAGTTGAAATAATCTCTAGTTGAGTTAAGTGTCGAGTCAAGAATATTGAGCAATGCTCAACATTTTCCTCAGTAGCTGAACTGTCAATTCAAGGTTACGATTATGCATAGCTAAATCTACGAAAATATGTTTCATTATTGAATAAAGAACTTTGGAAGAATTTCTAATTATTTTGCATACGGCGACAATGTTAAATTATTTCTCTGACCTGGACTTGACTCGGCTCAAGAAACCTCAAAAAGACCTTATACATTTTTTCAAGGGAAATTCGAAAGTTTGGATAAAAAAGGGGTCCTCAAAAGAGAGGTTGAGTGGAAATGGTTTCGAAGTTAGAATATGGCGGTTAGTCTGCTAGTCTACGCTCAGCTGAGATTTTTTTCTAATTTCACGGTGGTAAGGTACAAGGTTTCCGCTGCGTCGCCCAAATTGCCACTTGTAGAAATGACGTCATCAACCAGGAGTTACTCCGCTCCTACCACTTCAACTTTTAATTTTGTCTCACGTTTTGTTAAGATGAAACTTGCATTTATATTACTTGTGGGCTTAAACCTCGGCGTAATGAGAACTGGCATGCTTCTATTTCATTTTTTTGCGTCTTTTAGTTTTTAAGGTAACCTTAAACATTTGCCTTTTTGAAAGGCAAGAGAGTTCTTGTAATAATTAAGCAGGCACTTACTAGTTAAGTTTGTCAATCTTTTCTATTGTTTATTTACGATGTAGGTACCTACTTTAGTTCCAACTCTCAATTCCAACCTAGTTTGTGAAACTATTCAGTGGTCCCTGTGATTCTCCTGATCTTTTTTTATTTTTACGAAAATACAATTATAATTTATTGATGTTACATTTTTAATAAAATATTGGTAAAACATGAAAGTTTGTTCAAAAAACACTGCATTTAATTTACGCACAAGTAAAAAGTTTATTTATTAAAACTTACAAATGTTACCAAAAACTGAACCAAAAAGTTTTTTAGTTCATAGCACTTATTTGTTCATTTCAATCGTTATTATTAGGATATTAAAATAATTATGATTTACAACAAGTAAACGATATGTACAAACATAAGGAGTCCTTTCCACTCCTGTTGTGGGTATATACCTATACATAGTTAGTATATTTCTTCCCATAGTGCTGTTACATTTTAGAATGCCGTAAAACGCTAAAAATTGTGTTAGAAATGCAACGTTTAAGATCGATGTTTGTTTATGATATGATATCCGAGATACGGTGCAAGCATTGCCACGCTCAATGGTTATGCTGATGCGCTAAGCTAGATACAAGCCTTTGGGTCACGCGTCGCTTCGACTTCGATGTATTTATTACTAGAGGACCACGCGTGACTTTGCTCATATCAAGCTAGTTTAATATAAGCTTAAATTTCAACTGCACCCTTGTAAGTCTTATTATTTTTATATCAGAAATTACTTTCTTAGTACACCCCTACGCGATAAATAATAAACTAAAAGTTATCTAGGTACGGCGTGGGTTTAGGCTGTGTTTTGTCTTATGTCGAACAAAGATTTACAAACAATACAACAAATACAAAATAATTACAAAGAAACTTATAGTCAATACAAGTATTTACAAGATGTACACAATACACCATGCAACAGTTGATCCATCTGCAAACCATTGCAAACAATTTGGAGATAGCTAAACTAATCTAAATGGTTACCAATCGGAATCCTCAAGATACTACTAGCGTTGCTACGTTGTATGGCAATGCTGATGCGTCGAGCCTGATACTCACCAGCCCTGGGATGACGCGTCACCACTTCGGGAAGATATTTTATGTAATTACTAATATTTGATCACTCTCTTATATACGTATTACATAACACTCATATGTATGCATAATACCCATGTAAATGTATTCTAAGTATATATTAACAAAAAAAGTATATATAAGTATTCTTTCAGTTATCATAGTACAAGCTTTGCTTAATTTGGGGCTAGATGATGCTGTGTAAAAATGTCTACAAATATTTATTTATTTAGTTAACTTTATTTTGAAACGAAACCCAAAAAAATTAAAAGAAACTCAGAAACACAAAGAGCTGACAAAAATGAAATTCTATCGCCACGCATCACCGTTGAATACGTATCTATCTACGTCGACTTCAAGATGTAAATGTGATGGAGATACATCGTATTCTCGCTCGGCTGTGGAGACTGAGTGCTACGTTTTGTATTCACGTCCCTACGGCTCTTGCACACGATGTCACAAGCTTGTGACGTTGTGCTGGTCAAATTTGAACCTTTTTATAAGCTACTATAAAATGTACAAATCTCTCATTCATTATTATTATCCTGAAAATATTTTATTGTTGTTTTTTTTCCTTTGTACCATCAAATTTATAAGTTTATTGGTAATTGGTAAGCCAGCAGCTTACCTTCATCACTAGAACCATTATTATAAATATTAAAACATCTGCAAGAACTGCAAAAGTATTAGTTGAAATAAGTACACATTAGTTTGGGACTAGATGTTGTTGCATTAATATGTCCACAAAAAAATATTATCATATCTATCTGTCAACCAATTTTAGTCAACCAATAATTAGATAAGAGAGTAGAATTTTGTGAGTTCCTTAAACATCTTCTGCATGAAATTGAAGCTGATTCCGATTCCACAGCCAGTGGAAATTCGAAGCTCTTGCGTTATCATGCGAAAATAATCCTACTCGATGCTTTTTGCGTAGAAAAACAATGGTTAGGTATCCATTTGGAGAAAAGAAGATTCAGAAAGCAGTACTCCAATCGAGTTATACCACAACATTGTTTTCTAACAGCGCTTTTCTACTTTCAAAAAACTGAACCTTATTCCAAGGATGGTAAAGGCGTCGGCTATAATGCTGACTATGTTTTTACCTTCCATGAAAGTAACAGAATATTTTCCCTAAGTTCATTGTGTTCGTGCGGAATGAAACCAGCAATGAGGTAGAAATGTTTTCTTTTTGTTGTTGTACTGCCTTGTCGTGAAAAATAAGTATTTTGACGGTATTTTGTCATAAAAATGTGCTTAAAACTAAGCGCGCGCCACTTAAAATCAAGTTCTTTATTTTAAAATCGATGGAATTCCACGCGACTGCGCTTATAGACAGCACATAGTCTAAGTCACTGGGTGGGCCACCGCTGCACCGTACCCATTTCTGCTGCTAAGAAGTGATGCACGAATTGATGTGTTCCGGTTTGAATGATAGATAGATAAATAGATAAATAACTCTTTATTGTTCACCACACAGAAACATAATACAGGAAATATACACAATTAGGCAAAACAATGGGCGGCCTTATCGCTGAAAGCGATCTCTTCCAGGCAACCTTTGAACGGAAAGAAAATTACGAACTAGAAATGACGGCGGTGTAGTTGCTACTGGAAAATAGGATACATAACTGGAAAATAGGATATAAAAAACACCCAGAACACCCGGAATAAATATTTGCAGATCGTACAAACATTTATCCCAAGGCGGGAATCGAACCCAAAACCTTTTGCGTCGCAGGTGGTAACTATTTGTAAGCTACTTATGGTACCTCACACAAGAATAAAAAAAAATAAAAAAATCCTTATGCATACATAATATTTAAAACGATATAAATCAAATAAACTAATACTTAAAAAAAATGTATTATTATGCCTAATAACATACTGAAATACAGTCATGATATATCAATAGATGCTAAGTAGTGCTGTGATGATGATGTGGGTGCCGGTGAAATTACAGCAACATGCTGCTTAACACCAGTATGCTTTAGGTTGGTGGACGCAAGTGCATCGTAGGGCATGTGATTAACGCACGTTAGGCAATTCTTTGTTATAGGTGATGGTTACCTCTTATCATTTACTAAACGGTCTAAAACAGAACTCTTATCTGTAATTCGTATGCTTCTACTTCTAAAATGCGTAGTATTTCAATAGAGTTATTCAATTCAACAGTCAGAAAAGTTTACGATATTGAATAGCAGGCTTTCGGTAGTTTCCTCATGCGTTGTCAGTGGTTATTGATTTCGCCTCACGTCAAGGATCTTTGGATAAACCGTAGGGTATCCTATAACTACCATTGATTTTCAGTAACCCATGCTTTATAGAGTTATACTTGCAGGTATACCATACAGAGTAATAAGTGTATCTTTTTTTATCTTGGAACTTTCTCATAAAATTCTAATTTAGTTTAAAAAAAATCTCGAGATTAGAGTTGGTTTTCCTCATATTGTAATGAGGGAAACCAACTCTAATCTTGAGATTTTTTTCCAACTCTAATATATAAAACAACATGATTTATATTTATAAAACCCTTACATACACCTCTACGCTTTAAAACAAATACAGGGTGTATTTGTTTTGAACTACCAGCACTATCTACCACAACTTTGAACCAGCACTATCTGTGTCCACATGATTATGTTTTGCGTTGTATTTTTTATTGCTTTTAAGTCAGCGCTCACACAAAGTATTTTCTTTCTTTCCATGAAAAAAATTAAGAGCACGGGGCTAGAGCTCAGCTGCCTGATGCAGGGTCAATGACCACACGTTTCACGCGGGTGCTATCGTGTTAGCCTCACTTTTGTACATTTTGTTGATGATCATTCTATACGAAATAATAATTGTATTCAAAATTGCATTTGTAGATCTTTAGTAATAAGTACCAACGGTGGCTTTAAGCTAATCCAACACAAAGGTTTTATAGTTGTTAATTGGTTGCATAAATAAAATTACCCGTTACTGATCCCCGAGTATTGCCAAGTCACCTAGTGTTCAAAATTCATGCTGAATTCACCATATTTCATTTCAATCCGCCACTAGAATAACAATGAGTGAAGTGCCATGAATACTAAGTAGACAAACAGTTTACTTATTTCGTTAATCGTGCAAACAAGAACTTTCAGTTTGTAGGAATTGCTCTATTTAAATTTAAACCCAACTGTAGGGTTTAGATTACTTGGCGATTTAAAAATGTTAATTTACTTTTCTTTTATAAGCTCATATATACATATATATATATATATTTTTTACCGGACGATCCACACAGCATCATCTAGCCCCAAGCTAAGCAGAGCTTGTGTTATTGGTACTAGATGACTGATATACTTAATACAATACTATATTACATACATAGATATTTTTTATTATACATAGAAAATACCCAGAACACCCGGAATAAATATTTGCAGATCGTACAAACATTTATCCCAAGGCGGGAATCGAACCCGCAACCTCTGCGTCACAGGCGGACATTCGCCCGCCGCGACACATCGGTCGTCAAATTACATGGTGATTTAAAAATGTTAATTTACTACTCATTTATAAGCTCATATATAGGCTACTCATTTATAAGCACCTACATATATTTATTTACTCATTTATATACTTGAAAAGTCTTTTGTCCAAGAATTGAAAGTAAATCTGTCTTCTGCGTTGCGGTGGGTTCAATCATCGAGTTTTTTGTAGTAAGATAGGTGAGTATGTATTTTCAAAAATGTCACAACTTTCCTTTGTTTTTAGTTTGAATGTGGCTGTGTGAAATGTACACCAATTAATATTAACAATAGTTAAACAAAAAACTATAACTAGAAACTAAAATGAACACATGTTTGTCATGATCCGTAAGAATATCACAAATATCAAAAACATAAGAAACACAATCAAATAAACATGAATAACTGTGAAAAAAAAAAAAATATAGCCTCAGGGTATTAAAATCTAGCCACAAGACTCCTGGGACTCGCGCCGTGACTCGCACTTAGCCAAATTTATTTTATAAGTATACCTACGTTTTATTACGGCGGCTTTTTATTATCTTGTACGAAATTTTGACGAGGCCACATATTTTTGCGGCTCTCCAATGTAATAAGAATGTACCGGACGTTTTACGGATAATAATTTTTTCGTCGTTTTCCTTTGAAATTACTTTGAAGATGTCAAAGGAAATATATAAAATAATTGTATTGCAATTTCAATATCCTGTGGTATTCGTTATTAAATAAAATGTACTTAATTTAGGGGAAAATTAAATTGTGGCAATTGTGATGATTTGAATGGGTTAACTCTTCAATTTTTAATATCCGTTTCTTGTCAGATATTGATAAAAATGTTTTATTTTGTGGATTAAAAATTATTATCAAAGCTATATAGGTAATGTAATAATATGTATGCAGGTAAAAGTATACAGATATTTTCCACAGTAAAACCAGTTAAAATAAAACAGCACTTTTTTCAAGGTTCATCCGTCCTAAGTAGGTACATACGTAAATGATTTGAAAACTTTGATATTGGAAATTAGCATGATAATTATTATTATACTCTAAAACAGAGTAAAAAAACATAGCTCCATGTGAACGAAGTCACGTGCAATATAAAAAAAATTACTCGGAGACAAGCTTTACGGCACTTTCATTGCGTAACTTAGAAGCACAATACCTTCTAGGGTCATTAAATGGATTTTTAGTTGAGACAGAGACATATTGCGTAACGTAGGTACTATCCCGTTTCAATTTTCTAAAGTAGTCGCGAATGTCTACGATTTTGTGCGTGGGAATAAACAAGAGCGTTAAAAAAGGGGCTGATGAGGTCTTAGACACAGACTAAAAGGAAAACAGCTTGTAAACTCAACACAGTATAGTACACTTTATATTTTTCATTTTAATTTGGGTAAACAATAGCACAATGCTATCTAAAGAGTTTTGAGTTCAGTTAACCAACCACACCATGATCTAGCCGTAATAGTGTAACCGTAGTCGTAAAGCTTAGAATAAGACTGTGTTTTGCCTGCCAAGCGTGGTGACTACGGTGTGAACTTGTCTATAGGGTAATCTAAGAATGACCTTCGCTTGCCTCAAAACTGTGTTCTTGTGTGAACAAACACAAAGTTTTGAGTTAAGATTGTAAAAAATGCCTTTAGACTGCATAACTTTTTAACGTTTATGTTATAATATTTGTATAAAAAAAACATCAAATATACAACAGTTAAACTAATTATTAGTTTAACTGTTTTGTATTTGATGCAATGCATTCACATCGCATGAAAAGATTATAACCGCACATAACTTCAGGAATCAGCAACCATCTTTCTATGGAACAGCTACGACAAACCATCAGAAGACCCGTAAGCTATTTTCATATTAAAATAAAAAACGTTTAAGCTCAGATTTAACTGTACCAGCTGTTTAGAAAGCTACGTGTAAACTGCTATCTTGGTGGGAGATTAACAGCTATAATCAAGCAATTGGGTGAGGATTACAGCGATTTTTATGTTGTCATTGAGAGTGGCGCCCTCTTGGCCCAAGTATGTCATCAATCAACCCAGCAGCGCATGGCTTGTGAATTACCGGGATTTGTCATGCACCTTTATGAAACATCTGCCTACTTTAAAATGGAGAAAGGTGTAGAATTTTAAACAGTTATGTGCGGATTATACGCGTAGTACGTTGAGTGCATTTTGAGTTTATTTCTAATTTTGGTTGGTTTAATATAAATACTATTAATTTTACATTTTGTTCAAGCCAAAACAAAGAAAAAGAAAATTGAGAAAGAGATAATTTCTAACTTGGTAAATAACATTATTGTATTAGTTAATAAATGTTATACATATTGGCATATGTATTTATTTTTACATTAATGTAATAAAATAAATACATATTGGCGTTCAACCAGTTGCAAGTTATAGCAAGTATAATTGACAGAATATTTAAAACATTACAGTAAATAAATACACCCAGATATTGAACAACAAGCTGTAAGTAAATTAAAATTAATGTAGGGCAGTATTACAATAAAATTATATATACATTGTAATACTGCAATTAATAAATAAATTACAAATAATAAATAAAACATGATCTTATAAATCAGACCTATGATCTTATAATCAGTTTAGGATAGTTTGCAATGAAATTCTGTCGAAAATTCGTCGTGATTAAATTAGCCGAATGTTTTAATAATAATAATAAATATTTGTGGACATTTTTACACGACATCATCTAGCCCCAACCTAAACATAGCTTGTAATATGGGAACCAGATGACTGATAGAATACTTATATACATTTTTTTTGTATATACATACTTAGAATACAATATAACACCCAGACTTAATGCCACTTGACTGTACCGATATATGGTCATATTTATTGTGGGTTTTATTGCTAATACGTAAAACAGCGTAAAACCTTGTGAAATAGGCAGCCAGCATGGGTCAGTTTATGATGGTAGTAACATGGATAGTTTTCGTGCCAAAGCAAAGTGTACAAACCTTTTTTATGTTGGTATTGGTTATGTGGCAGATTTTTTTATTTATACGCACACTAAACCTGCCTCTTCATAGTGTAGTTTACACTTCAAAATACACTTCAAAGCGAACTGTATTTTCTTAAGTTATCTCCTACGTCATCGAGCACAGTGATGCTTTTGAAGAATATGCTCATGAATACTACTCGATCGGATCCCACGATCTCCTTTCTCCTAAGACGCGAAGTTGCACGGTTGAGCATCATCCCATACTTCGAAGGTATACCACCTACTTGCACCAGGCGTTTCGTTTTTACCTTATGAAGTGACCCGTTAAGGAGTGTAACTCATTATCCGCGTCTTTTCTTCATGACCACTTCCAGATCATCCTGCTACACCGTCACATGAAAATATACACAGTAAAAATGTCTAATGTTTGGTGTTATTTTTGAGCCCACCAAGTCGACTTAATATTATTAACCACTGGATGAGATTGTAACTAAAGGATGAATTCCCAAACAATATTCAGGACAATGAAATCCATGAGTTTTAAATACTTAGATATCGAAAGCTTTATGTTATTTTCGAACCTTTATACAGTTGGCTTATTTAAGCGGGAGCATATCGAACGACATAGCCTTTTAACCAAAATAACTTTTTATTTTAAAACTGAAAAGTTTTTGTTGTTCATTCTCTCGCATGCGTCGTTCCTTTGATCGTCCAATCGAGTGACCATTCACTCGTGCTCCAGACAGGTTAAGTGTCCACTTACAGCCAGCCGTGCGATGTTAGCAAAACACTTTTAGAAATTAGATACGCTCTGTGGTCTCAACACTGCGCTATAGACTCGTTCTACTCAGGGCTACTTCTACTAGGGAAGTAGAATGTAGCCTAAAGCTAGCACTTCTTCTAGTGAGTGCGTAGCACTACTAAGTTTACAAATGCTGCAGATTTTTACAGCTAACCAGTCGTATTATAAAAAGAAACAGCTTCACACAACAGGTATGGTGGATATCCCCTAAGATCTATTAGTACCAATAGATATGGCTTTGCCTTCTGACCGTGGATTCTATCTCACCTAGGACAAAAATTTGTGTGATAAATACATTATGCTTATTGTTCTGTGTTTGAGTTGAAAATCAGATTCAACTCTATTATCCACTGTCAGAAGGCATTTTGCAATGGTATATTTCATAATTTGAAACGACAATGATACAGGCGCCAGGTCGTGAAGGAACCTTCGCGACCAAGCTTAGATGAAAAGACAAAAAAACTTACGGCTTGGTGCCTACCGTTTTTTTGTTTGATTGTTTTGAAAAAAATGATTTCATTCTATATCCTAAGCTTTTCTTAATTTGAAGCTGAATGGCACTGCGCTGTGTAATTTCAGTCAATATATACGTATATCTAACTATCTTAATACTAGATGGTCTGTAATATCTACCAAAATGTATTTATTTCATATCTTATTACGGTCACTGCTTATGAAAGCAAACAATCAATTATCACCAAAAATCTTCATTGGTTCTTACCTTAGAAGTTATAGAATAATTTAATATAAAGAGGCAAAGTTTATCTTCCGTAAAAGTTACCGAGAAGTTAATCTTTTGGGCTATTACTGTCGGGAAAACAAAGGTAGGTATACTTTTAGGGTGGTTTCTATAAAACAAATTATTGTTTGTTTTCTAAATATCAAGCCACATACAAAAGTACAACATAAAAGTATTATGTACCTATAAATTATTGTGTAACCTAAGCGCTCTTGGCGTTACTTGGCCTCTTCTAACCGACATATTTAAGCAACGTTCTGTTTAGTCACTATTTTGATGGGTCTGAGCGGTTTCGTGCTTCGGAAGGTTCGTTAAGCTATGTTACGTAGTAAATAGCACGATCACTTTGAAAATAACTTTATTAAATTGAAACTTATAAAAATGTGATAATATAGAGATGTGTCGAGATAGAATTACGAAATAGAACTGAACTGTTTCTTCTAAACACAAGGTTTTAAATACTAAAAGAGTCGTGGGATAATTATACATAATTAAATTAAGGGTTGGAAGTTAACAGTGGAAAAATACATGTAAACAAAAACAAGGTCCCTAAGACTAATGGGTTGTGTACGATACAATTAAGAAAAGACCCTGTTTACCTAATTAACTAAATATCTTAGCATAAGGAAGTACTACTACTTATTCTATTAACTTAATATTATACATATGAAGGGAGCTATGTAACATCTCCCCCCTTAGAATAAAGATTGGGCATGAGTGCCTGATCTTTGGGAATGTGGTGATCCTGGAGTGTCGATAGCTTCTTCATCATCGGTTACGCAGGAAGATGTTTGCCGAACGTCTTGCAGTGGTATAGTGATCTGGGTGCGGCGTTGTCTCCGAGAGTTATCGAAGCAGTTGTTGAAGATTTGAACACAACCTCTGTCATTTGATGAACGTCGTCCTTGACTTCGAATGAATCCGTTTGGGCATCGATTGCATAGTTTAATAAGGAGGTATGAAAGGAGTATGATAGCGGTCGTAAAATAAAACCACATAAAAATAGGGTTATTTTTCTCTACGAACGATTGAGTCTTAGACTTGGCTTGAAGTTTTGACAACTCTTCGGAATATTTTTCTAGGTGGTTTTTGATTTTATTTAGTGAGTCTAAAGGCATCTCATTGATTTTGATGGGTAAAAGATGTGGTGGAGCTTCAATTTTCTTTGACATCTCGAAGCAGTCATCCGTTCTTATGTCGGGAATGATGATAGGACTCGTCGTGTTTTCCTCGTTCGTTTGATATGCTGTAAGCGTACTGTAGCCTGTATAAAGTTTACACCCTTGTGGTAGTGTGATGACACCTGAACCTTGAAGCTTATGGTTTGAGACTTCGTCGCCGCAGTGTAGAACGCAGCTTGTTTCGGTGTTCAAGATGTAGAGCCATCTGTTTCGATTCAGTAGTTGGAACGTTTGTATTTCTGCTGGAAATGTTGTTGTTGTGCAGGTCTCAGGTATCGTAGTCTTTTTGCTAAAAAGTAGTTGTAACTCGCAGATGGGACGCTCTGATGAGTCATAGAGCACGAGATCCTTGCAGATGCTTTGTCTCGGTGCAAAGGTGTTACAATTATCCAGCGAGCTCGTCGACGCATAATATTGCCCACTGGGATCAGTAGCAAGGTATATATGCTCAGGAAGGATAGTAGAATGGAATGAGGAATTTGGGTGTTGAATAGGGATGGAATATATGTGGTATAGTGTTAGAGGATCATTCATGACAAGAGGGAATTCTAAGATATAGACCAGACGATTTGAATAAACGTAGGCTGTCAAAGTGGAAGATTCTAATAAGGTATGCAGGTTATCAATAGTGATAGATGCGACGAATTTTTTGTTTGATCTGACTTTGTTTAACTTGAGTAGTTCTTCGAATAATTTTTTAGAATTTATAATGGAAGGATGTAAAATATTGGACTTGGCAAATAGAATACTATCTAGACAATCGTCGATTTCATTTTCTAGACTAGTGACAAGTTCTAAAATTTGAAGGGATGTAGTTGAGATATCTTCACTGACTTTAAGGTTGAAAATAACAGCGTCACTTTTATTAAGGTACTTGTTTAATCGGTTTATATTTTCGTTAATAACTTGCTCATCGAAAGATATTTTGAGGATTGTCTCATTAAAATTCTTTATAGTTGAAGACGTGATGTGTAGCTGCTTTTGCATAAGGTTGGATAAATCTAATTCGTTTTTTTCTAGTTTATCGATGCATTCGTCGTAGCGTTTAGCATCTTTGGCATCTGGTGTGCCTATAAGCCATTTAAGCACAGAACCAAAGCCATCTAGGAGTTCTCTTTTAACGCGGGTGTTTCTACCTAGATACATATTGAGTTCAGTGAGCCTTGATTCAATTTTATTAAGGTTTACGCTAAGGTACGACACTGTTGATTTAACGTTTGGAAAATTACTATATTGACTCGACATGATTTGAAATTTATCAGAGAGACGTTTTAATGATTCGAATGAAATGAACAAGGGTTTAAGGTTTCTGTAAACTATAAGTTTCCATGATTCGTCAGATATATAAGTCTGTCCTTCTTCGTCAAAGAATACACCCGAGTGTGAGGTAAGGGGCGTGGAGATAGTTACGTGGGCAATGATTTTTGTGGTTGCACTGGAATAGAGATAATTACAGAATTAGAATCTGAATTAGTGAAAAACTTCTTTTTAATCATTCTCCTTGCATATTTATAAATTTTATATAAGATGATAAAGATAATGGCTTTAATAGTAGAACATAAGATGAAACTATAAATGTAGTTTGGGTCCTGGAAAATTTGGAGAAAGGATATAGATTGGGCCGCTGTAAGGTGGCAAACCCTGTAAATAAGATGTAAATTTTAATCTAAATCTTGGTCTATGTTAAATTTATAATATACTAACTTATCCTAGGTATGGTCGCAGGCGATTAGCATGCACTAATTGATTTTTACCTGCCTTCTTGATTAAATAGTTTTCGTTAAAACCTACTCGTACTACTTCACACGGGCCTTCCCATTTTGAATCCAGGTTATTTGGATTCGGAACCTTGAGCATCACTTTATCTCCTACCTTATACTCGACAGCATTTTTGATTTTACTGTCGTATCGGTCTTTAGCCTTTTCCTTCATATTTTCGATGTTCTTTAATGCAACATCGCGGGATATTCTTAGGCGTTCGTTGAGATCTTTTAGATAGTCACATGCAGTATAATCAGGAATTGGTTTTAAGGAATAGAATGGACGTGGTTTATAACCAAAGAGGAGTTCGTGAGGTGTATAGCCAGTGGAGTTATTAACCGAGGTATTATGACACATGATTGCAAAAGGAATGATTTGATCCCAATTCTTTAATCGACGATTATGGTACATGCGAATATGATCGCGTAGTGTTGCATGAAAACGTTCGAGAGCACCATTTGTTTGAGGATGGTAGGTTGTGTTGAAGGTATGATTGGAGCCGAAAAATTTAATTAGTTGCTTTATAACGCTGTTCATAAATTCGGTTCCTTGATCAGAATGGAATCTCTTAGGAACTCCGTAATGTTGACAAAAATGCAGCAACCGCTGTGCTACTGATACAGCCTCTTTATCAGGGATTGGATATGCTTGCACATATCGTGTTAGGTCGTCTTGTAGTGTTAGGACGTATTTATTGTTATTTTCACTAATGTCCGAATAAGAAACCAGATCCATTGACACTCGTTCGAAAGGTTCGGTTGACTGGGAAGTTATGACCATAGGAGCTTGAAAAGATTTTCTTTGAATTTTATTACGTTGGCAGATGATGCAAGATTCAATGTAAATTTTAATATCATTGATCATTCCTTTCCAATAGAATTCATCTCTAATTTTTCTAGTAGTTTCAACTATACCTCGATGCCCTGAAAGAGGTTCATCATGATATGTTTTCAGAATGTTAGGAATTTCTTCAGGCTTAGGATATTTTACTTTATTTTCACAAATGGTGATTTCACAATCATAGCTTTCGGCCAAATATGCGGAGATACGTAGTTGTTCATTACCGACTAGTTTACAAGTGTGATCATTTTTGAGATCGGGAACGAAAAGATGGGAAGTAGTATGGTGTCGCAGACAAGAAAGTAAAGCTTTAAAATAACTTTCTTGATCCCAGGGATCGAAGTGGTTGGGTCTTGTACAACAGAATATAAGGTTTTGTTTTTCATTGGAAATAAGAAGATTTGCATCGTATAGATTCTTGATTTTCTCTATATAAAGCTCTACTCCGGAACATAGGCCTAAGGCTTCCTTTTCTATACCGTTTTGATCTGAGATATTGCAAGATGTAGGGATGAAGACATTTTTATGTCTGGGATCTAGTAACCGATCAGGTGAGATTTTAACTTTAGAAGATTCGAAGCATCTGCGCTCTATTCTATCTAAAGCAGTAAAGTGTTCGAAATTCAGTTGGAGATAATCATTTGAAGGGGATTGTTGAAGAGAATTAGGAGATGAGTCGGTCATGTTAGCTGTATTAGTGTTCATAACTGGTGGACGAGAAAGAGCATCAGCGTTAGTGTTAGATCTACCTGATTTATGTTTCATCTCATAGTCATATTCTTCAAGTTTCAATCTCCAACGGACTAGTCGACTACCTGGATCTTTAACATTCATGAGCCATATAAGAGGTTTGTGGTCAGTTAGTATTTTGAATCTTCGACCAAAGAGATAAGGTCGAAAATGCTTCACTGCCCATACTATGGCTAGTAATTCGCGCTCGATAGTGGAATAATTCGATTCAGCTTTGTTCAATGTTCGTGAAGCGTATGCTATTGGTAAGTCTTTGCCGACTTCACCTTGAGAGAGTATTGCACCAATCGCGTATTTTGAAGCATCGGTTGTTAAATTGAACTCTTTGCTAAAGTCGGGATATTGCAAGATGGGTGTCGTTGTAAGGATGTCTTTACAGTTTTCAAAAGCACGTTGCTGTTCTTCACCCCAAACGAATGGGACGTCCTTTTTAAGAAGACCCGTCATTGGTTTAGTGAGCTTACTAAAGTTTGGAATAAATCTGCGATAGTAACCTGCAAGACCTAGGAATGACTTTATGTCTTTGCATGATTTAGGAACTGGAAATTCTCGAACAGCTGTTACTTTTTCAGGATTAGGTTTGACACCTTCGCTAGAAATAATGTGACCGAGATAGGCTACCTCTTTTCTCATGAATTCGCATTTGTC
Source organism: Electrophaes corylata (assembly GCA_947095575.1). NCBI lineage: Eukaryota > Metazoa > Arthropoda > Insecta > Lepidoptera > Geometridae > Electrophaes > Electrophaes corylata. The sequence goes on along the minus strand of OX352711.1, from coordinate 4,839,330 downwards.
GGGCTGAATCTTCAGACCATGTTCTCTAAGGCGATTGAAGACTTCCGTGAGTTTTTGTTCATGCTCTTGGAGACTTGAAGCAAAAATAACAATGTCGTCAAGATAGACGAAACACCGTTCTCCTTGCAATCCATGGAGAACATTATCCATGGCACGTTGGAATGTAGCTGGTGCATTTTTAAGGCCAAATGGCATTCTTAAAAATTCGTAATGACCATAAGGTGTGTTAAAGGCCGTCTTAGGTACATCCTTAGGGTTCATTTCTATTTGGTGAAAACCTGAAGCTAGATCTAGTGTCGTGAAATATACTGAGTGACCAAGTTTGTCTAAAATGTCAGTTATGTTAGGTAAGGGGTAGCTATCACCTATTGTGACGTCGTTTAATTTGCGATAGTCGATAACGACTCGCCATTTCTGTTTTCCTGACGCATCTAATTTTTTTGGTACCACCCAAATAGGACTACTCCAGGGAGAGGTACTGGGTTGAATTATGTTTTGATCCAACATTTTTTGAACTTGTGCTTTGACTTCTTGCTGGTGTATAAAAGGAAATCTATACGTTTTCGTATGAATCGGCGTCTCTGAGGTTGTAGGAATCGAATGTTTTGTGTGGTTTGTAAATGTCAGAGGCTCGCCTTCGGAATAGAATATGTCAGAAAACTCATTTATGATTTTGTGAAGAGAGTCTTTTTCTTCAACATTCATATGGTCTAAACGGATAAGTTTATGAATTGTGTTAATTTTAAGACCTGAGTTAGTGGATTTTGATAAATGAATCGAGTGTTCAAGGTGTGTTTCATCTGTCACCAGTTGTGTCGCATTGATTTTAGGAATTGGTAATACTTTATCAGTATGATTTGAGTTAACACAAGTGATTAGGAATTTGTTGTTTTTAACCGCGACTAATGCATTGGGGATGGTGATCCCGTCACTGATCTGTTGTTTTTCAATAATCGCACATCCATCTCGAATGTCTTCAGTGTAACACATTATGACAGTTTCTGAGCGTTGGTTTACGAGCTGTTCGTCTTCGTTACTGAAAGTTTCTTTTTCACCGATATGGAAAAGTTTATACGTTCGATCACGAATTCTCATGGATTTTGACTGGACATAGATATTAGCATTGAATTTGGACATGAAATCGTTACCTAAAATACCATCGACTTGAATATTAAGGTTGGCTACATGGAATTTGAATTTAGGAAAATTGTCCAAGGATATCTGAGCTATGCCGAAGCTCTGAATGGAAGATTGACTGCCTGAAATACCTACGATTGATACAATGTTCGATACATCTAGAGGTGCTGTTCCTATTTTTGCCATATTTATAACAGAAATAGCAGCTCCCGTATCAACAAGCAGTACAACTGGTTTTCCTTCGATGTGGAATTGGCAATGCAAGAGATTTTCTGGAGGCACGTTAAGCGAGGATATAGTGATGGATTCAGGGGATTTAGTATTTTTTGATTTAGATTTGGGTTTCGATTTTGATTTAGAGTTAAATTTGAAATTTGATTTTGGTTTTGCATTGGATTTTGTGGGTTTTGCGGAATTTGGCTTTATATTTGTTTCGAGATTCAAACTATCATTTGGTCGAATTAGATTTAGGATTTCAGTTTGAGTGCTGGCATCACAATATTGTCTCCGATAGACTGGTCTGTGTTGTGGTGCCATTGCATGACCCTCACTGTGCTGAAACATTGTCACTTGTCCCCGATGGACTGAATGAAGTGACGAATTATTCATAGTAGCTAGGGTTGGTTCAGGCTTTAGCATCCCATCCGGATTGCCTCTGTCTCGACATCCATGTTTTGGCTCGAGCAGGGGTTCGACATCAGTGTCTGGGCATTGGAGTAATAAGCTAAAGCGGTTTCCGAAGGCATGCCCATGTTTTCGGCCGCCTGTGAGTTTAAATTATTTACTCTAGTTGAAGGTGCGGGACGTTGTTGCGACACTTGTTGTACATTGTTAGGGTTTTGTCTGAGACTGTTATTATATGCACGTTTACGGCATTCCGAGATCAAATGTCCCAGTTTTTTACAATAGTTACAAACTTTGGAACTATTTTGAGACTGTTGTATGATCGAGTTTTGATTTTGTCTAGGTTCGCTAGCACGTATGTTGATTGAGCGCGAGACGTTATTTCTATATAGTGCTTGCCTAGCATAGTTCATGTTACGGATTTTTTCTTCTTGAATAGCAAAGTTTCCAGCATCAGTAAGAGAAGTTATCGATTGAACCCGCAGCATGACCCCTATGTCGGAGTTCAATCCGTTGACAAAAACGTTAAGCGCTGTTTCCTCAGTGGTAGCTACGCGACCCCGTAACGTGTCGTCGTGTATTTCGGTAGACAGTTTTTCTACGAGTTTACTCCTACATGTATTAACTCTATGAAAGTAATCGGTGATAGATTCGCTCGGTTTTTGAAATAACGACTGGAGCTCTAATTGAAGGTGACCGATAGTTTTAGTTTGAGAATACTTTTGAATCAAAAAAGCTTTTAAATCTGACCATTGGGAAAATTGATTTATGTGGACGTCTGACGAACCTGGCCCTGTGATTTTGTTTAGTGTGTAAGTCAGGAGTATATGCTCCTGAGCTGCTGACGCGAGTTTAAACGCGGAATCGCATGATCGAATGAATCGATAAACTTGTGAGCCGTTTGTGGTATCAAATTCAGGTACCATAACCAGAAGCGTCTTGAAATCGACTTCCATGGTAGCGGTTTCTACTTTTAGGGATTTGGAATCAACAGACATAATGGTATAAGCAATTTAAGAGGTTCCGTTGTATGTTAAGATGTATGAATGATCTAGTATTTTAAGGTAGGGGTAGGGTATTTGAGGTTAGGGATTGAGATTTTAGGTTTTCTAAGGAATCTGAGCGTATAAAACTATGCCACTTACCACAGTAACACAATATAAATGCGGATGCACATATTGCTCGGTTCGGCAGGGAAGATTAAAACCCTTCAGGTACCGTTTCACGCTGTACGTAGAAACGTAAAAACGTTATCCCCGTCTTGATGCGAGTCTTGTGTGTCCTACCGGCTGCGCCAAATGTTACGTAGTAAATAGCACGATCACTTTGAAAATAACTTTATTAAATTGAAACTTATAAAAATGTGATAATATAGAGATGTGTCGAGATAGAATTACGAAATAGAACTGAACTGTTTCTTCTAAACACAAGGTTTTAAATACTAAAAGAGTCGTGGGATAATTATACATAATTAAATTAAGGGTTGGAAGTTAACAGTGGAAAAATACATGTAAACAAAAACAAGGTCCCTAAGACTAATGGGTTGTGTACGATACAATTAAGAAAAGACCCTGTTTACCTAATTAACTAAATATCTTAGCATAAGGAAGTACTACTACTTATTCTATTAACTTAATATTATACATATGAAGGGAGCTATGTAACAGCTATAAAAAAGGCTTCAGAGTAGACTAAAAACGCTATTTAGTAGTAGGGTTCTGTTCGTTTGGGGAAGTAATAACCAACATGTTTTTTTTTCCTGCCGTCAAGTAGCTTGCTGTGTTCCGGTTTAAAGGGCCTGCCAGTGGTGCCAGTGGTGGTCAGGTTGATGGCACATTTCTAACGTGCGTGATCTTGTGAACGAAGAAATGCTTTGTTAGGTTATCACTTAACATCAGGTGGACTATGTGCTTGTTTCATCGACAAGTCGTGTATGAAAAAAAAAACAAAAACCAGAGAGAGTCAATACCAGAGAGCTAAGCACGAATAAATTTACATTTGTGGTAGAAGCGTTATGCGGCAGCCATATTTTAATTACGGAGAATTACCTGCGGGTATACTTTAAAAAACGATAACGATTTGTGTATTCTTGTTTTGTCGTTGCATTGCAGGGCTACGGTAACCCATTCTACAGCCAATTTTACGCTGCTTGACGCAGTGTGAACCAAAACGACAATATAAAACTTCTATCGTTATCGTTTTCAAGAGTAAACCTGATAGATGCCGTGCTATGTAACTCGGATGTCGAAACGATACTTTTATGTCACGAATGTCAAATCTGTTTGTGCTTGGTCCTCAGTAAATTAGCTCATACAGAATTACGTATTAGTTTCCGTCTACACAAACAAATATTTTGCATTTTAAATTATTACTCTAAAAAATGTAGTATTAAGCTAATTTGGATTGAACCAACAAGAATGCAGAGCTACTACGAACTGAGCTGTGATGGCTGTCAATTTTTACTGTAGGAAATTTATAAATACAAAGTTAGGTTTGAAAAAAAAGGATAAAAAATATACCTACCGCGCTTAGGGTATTAAAACCAATAGCCATCTAGGTTCGCTTCAAACCACACTTACTCGTGAAGAATTGTCTAAAACTAAATATAAAAATACTCTTTGTTTACTATTGCACATAGCGTTCTCCTTATAAATATCGAATTGGGTTGATCGATCAAGCTTTCAGATATACATTTATAAAAATATTTTCCGCTGTAAAGGCAAAGGCGAAAAAACCCATATCAAAAAGAGATATTATTACTCATTTTAGGTAATGATCAATCCAAGCACTTCTAAGGCGAGGCGCCTGAGGCTTCCTTGATTGATTGTCTGAACGCTCCGATGCCTGTAATATATCCATTTTTATAAGAACTCCCGCGGGATACAACATTTGTATCAAATTGCATTTTACGAACAAAATTAGCTTTGGTTTTGTGAATATCGAGGCGGAGAGATTATCTAACGGGTTTAGATGTTAAACGTGAGATAACATCTCGCGTCAGAGTTTGTAGACAAACGGACCCACAGATAAGCTAAGCACAAGCGAAGTTCTATGATATAATGAGACAGGTTTTTAGCGTTGCATGTAAACACAGCTACTTACTACTTAAGAGTAAAAAGATACACCTATTTTGCATGAGATAACGAGTAGACAAGATTTTACTATTAGGGCTAATAGTTGTGTTAGTAAAACCTGTAGTTATTTTTCTAAATAAAAAATAAGTAGGTACCGTAGCTACGTAGAGGTTTGCTACGAACATGTTTCTGAACATATCCATTGTGAACAGGAAATTTTGAATTATTATAATCGGCATAAAACATTCATTCTTACTTTATAAAACTGATCCGTTTCTGACTAACTGACAGTCAACGCAAAGTCTAAACCAGAAGTCCTAGAGGGGTATGAAAGTAGGGTAGCTTTCTGTTGGAGTATAAGGGTGTACTAAGAAAAGAATTACTGAAATTCAACCCCCAAAAGGGTACAGCGGGCGATGACACTTGTATGAAAAAATTATAACACAAATACATAGAACAATGCATAGCATACGTAATACATAGAATACAATATTCGCCACCACATCATTGTGTATGTTATAACATGTTAAGTTATGTTATGTTACTTTTGTGTTATCTTGTATTGTTACTGTTATGTTTACTATTTTGTGGTGGTCTGAATAAATATTTCTATCTATCTGTTTAATATAATACAGAACAATCATTTATGTTCAACTCACACATTTTTTTTCTCAGTAAAGATCGAACCCAGAAACTGTTTGCGATAAAAAAAAAATATAGTAAGATCAAATAAAATGCATAGTTCTTACGCTTTCTATTTACCTTTTGTGTAGTTTTTATAAACAGACATAGTAGTGCATAATGGTAACATAATAAAGGACAAATACATAAGTCAGATGTTTTTTGAAGAAGTGACATAACAAACAGATGGCCCACCTAATGTGCTTGACGTAGTTTAAGAATTGAAACAGAAACTCGAAATGAAATCAAATGTTTTTCGACCCCTTTTCGGGATGGAAGTTTTTACGACGTAAAAGCCTGCGCTAAGCCCGTAACGCTTTATTGAAAGTGATCCTGGAATTTCACATTGATTTAGTTAATTCTACCTTTGTTTTGCGCGCAAGGTATTTATATTGTGAATTACAAAAAAAAACTTGCAAGTTTTTCCGTAGCTTTAGTTTCTGTTTTTACGGGGTTTTTACTTGTTGTATTTTGGCTGCATTGACTCAAAAATAAAATAGTTTTTTTTTTTAAATAGTCTGGTAAAAAGGGAGATAATGTATTTATACAAAACTATCACTCACTAGCTTCCAATAATAATACATCGCAATTTGATTGTCTTCAAAAAAGCTTGTTGAACTTCTCTTAAATCGTATCTTTTTCTGAATTAATTAATTTGGGCGCTATAAAAACTTTCTAAAGCATCTGAGGAATCACTGTGACGTCATTGTGTTCCCTACGTAGGTGACAAAAAGTATGTATTTGTACAAAAACACTACTAGAAACGCGTGCGACTTCGTGCGCAGTTATTTTGTATAAAACTTCAACCTCCGCTGTACACTGTTTAAAATATATTATGTCAATCAGTCAGGACAAAAATTCTAGTTCTAATTTATACTCAAACTAAGAGAACCTGTGAGTGAAAAGTGTTAAGGCGTACCTATGCCACAGTCACGAGTAAGGTTATAAAAATATATAAAAGTTGAGCTTTTTTCGAATTACTGATAAAACAAGCAGATGGCCCACCTGATATTAATCGGTTATCATCATTTATAAAAAATAATTCAGGCATACAGGTGTTAAGCCTCAAATTTATAAGCTTATGATTTCAGACGTTCAAATATTTTAACTTTCACGTTATATAGGATTTATACGATGAGTACCTACATATTATGGGCACTACATTATACAGAACAATGGGTAGGTATTACATCACAATTATTTCCTAACTCGTCTCTTACACGTGTAGCTACTTAAACTTGGGCTTCAGAACCATCGATCAAAGTCTACTTCATGCCCCTATGCTGATCAGGGACCGCCATTTTCTCCTGAGCTTGTAATATTTAATCCCAGCTTATGTAGGATTGCGTGATAATAGGCGGAGAATGATTGAGCGTTACGCAGAAAGCTATTTTCCGTGTTTATCATGATTGGTGTCATTTTTTAAATAAGTTATTGCCAGCCAAACAACCAGCGTGCATAATTTATTAGTTTTGAAGTGCTTAAGGAAACCACAAAAATTAGGAGATCACTCGAGGCAAAAATCTTGGGTAATAAATAAATGGGATATACTCAGTTCCAACCTGCTGAGCTGTCTGCCGAGAGGCTCTTAACTGCCCGAGGTTCAAAGTGTGATATAATATCATTTTTTTAATTTAAAACTAGTTTACACAAAAATAAATAAAAAAACTTGATACGGTACTACTTGGTCATATCGGATTAAGGGGTCTTCGAATAAACACACACACTAAACACTTCAAAGCCAACCACACAACTTGAGTCAAAGATTTTAGTTTTCTTCACTTTCTCGTTCATTTAGCATAATGGCTACTACCTACACTACTAAACCATGCTGGATTCAATTTGAATTTATTTTGAAATAGTTTTAGCCACGTGTGCTCTTAGTACTTAGTTCTAATAGTACTACCCATTATAAAAAAATAGACAAAATAAATTAAAATTTGTTGTCATGTAAACGATACATTATTATGTTGTTACAAATAAATTACAAGTTTGACAAATAGTCGTCTGAGCACTAATTAATTCTGCGTAAGAACTTTCGTAAGTACGTAGGGCGGCTTTTCAGTGTACCTCAACGTTCGATCTACGATGACAGTCGAACTTTAAGTAGTAATAAAAAAAAACCACCAGTAGATAGTATTGTAAAGGAATGTCCATTTTCCAATGATGCTGTACAAAAGATGTAGAAAAGGTAAACCGCGAGGAAATTGTAATTTTTCTAGCTGAACAAACAACAATAACCGGGGCTAAAGGAAACTTTGCAGCACTCAACAATATGAATACATATTTCTTCTGCAGCCAATAACAATGTTTTATTACTTTTGAACTCTATTTCGCCGGTATAAAATCTAAAATTGTTTGTTTATGATCATGTAATAAACCGGTAGCTTGTAGACTTATTATTGGAAACATTTGACCTATTGGGTATTCGGATGTAATAACTTTTTTGCAGCATTCTGCCTATAATAAAAATAAGACTTCGTATGATAACAACGGTTTACTTTCAAATTCAAAAATCATTCAAATTTTCCTTCCAATTTTTTCCAGCAAAATCACAAATATTAGAAAATCAGTTGATGATTTCACTTATTTTTTTGTGTATTTATTGAGCGTGAAAATAAACATTTACATGGGTAAACATTTATTTTACAGCGTTAAATGTGTTAGCAAAATTATACCATTTCAAAAGTCACGAATTTATGCCGTTTATTTTTTATTTAGTATTTACGATTATTACTTCCATACTTTGCGAGATTGTGTTTTCAATCAAATTATCCACACCGCATTATTATAATAATAATAATAAGATTGCTGGACAATCCACACAGCATCATCTAGCCCCAAGCTAAGCAGAGCTTGTGTTATGGGTACTAGATGACTGATATACTTAATACAATACATTACATACCATAGATATTTTTTTTTATTATACATAGAAAATACTCAGAACACCCGGAATAAATATTTGCAGATCATACAAACATTTATCCCAAGGCGGAAATCGAACCCGCAACCTCTGCGTCGCAGGCGGACAATCGTCCGCCGCGCCACATCGGCCGTCGTATTATTACTCAGAAGCAAGCAGTTCAATCTGGTAAATAGACCAATCAAATGTTCCCAAGACTATAAATATTAAATTACAGATTATCTCGAATAATAACGTCCGTTTCGATTTACATAGGCTGTATTTACACAGAAAACAGTCAAGCAACTATCTTTCAGACTCAGAGTACTTAGTCGGCTTTTTAATTGATAGATAATATTTTCGGTCGTTTAAAAATAACAATAAACAGTTTTGCTCAATAAAAACTCAATTGAACGTTATAGGATTTAAATCTCAATCCTCGTTTTTTTGGAGCTGAGACGAGGTTGAATCTAGAGTTTTACTGTAAAAATTGGTTTTGAGAAAAACTATTTGAAGATTAGCACGATCTAAACTTGAGTTAATAATGTAAATATTCAAATATAAATGTTTTAAAGGTAGTACCTACTTATAATAAAAGTTAATGTGAGCACTAGTGGTAGCAACAACGCCTTCCGGTTTTAAAACCATGGGTTCGTATACAATGGTGCACTTATAGATTTTTCTATTCTAAGAAATCTTATACGAAAAAATAACAAAACCTAGAGGTAATTTGAGAAACCAAACTTAATCAATCAATAACGAATTGACCATGTCCTTACTATGGCAAATTTCCTAGACTGACACACTAACGAACCTGCAGTGGCAGCCTGTTTTATTGATAAATTCATCCATAGAATGTAATGCAAATTGCGGGCAGTAGGCTCTTAACTTTATGACTGTACTACAAGTAATTCAATATTGATAACGTTTACTTTGATCTTGCGTTAATGACGTAAGCGCTATTACTACTCCTTGCATAAGTCGGTAAGCGTTAACCTATTTAAATATATCTGCTTTTTTTAGAAGAAAATGATAAAACAACCTTATCTCCCTCCTGATGTTGAACAGTTCCCTCATATTGCATTATCTCTTATAGAACACTTCCATGAAAGACGAATTTGTGTTGTGTGACTCTTTTTTATTTTATTAAAGAATAAGTAATAAATATTTGTGAACATAAACAACATATTTTAGGCTTAAACTTAGCAAAGCTTATACTATGGGTAGCAGATAACTGATAAAATACCTAGATTCTTTTATAATCGTAAAACATACTTAGTATTATTATTATATAATATTATATTAGTATACAATATAATACGCAGTCAGAGAACAAACATAAATGTTCATCACACACATATTCGTTTTCGGTGGAACATACAACCTACATCGCTCAAGGCGTTACTACCCAACTGAGTTGTGAGGCCAGAACGTTGGTAACATAGCATTGCTCATCTAGTAACTTACCCTGTAATAAACTCGGCGTAGCGTTGAAATAGTTACACCGTGTTTTGTCTTTTACATTGACAGAAAGTTTCATTTTCATTCAAAAGGGATAAATCACTTTGTGTATCTATGACAGCCGTCACAGTTTAGTTCGTAGTAGCCTTCTGCGCTGTAGGTGGTTCGATCCCCACCAAGAACAAATATTTGTGTGAAGGACATAAATGTTGTGTCTGGGTGTTATATTGTATTCTAAGCATAGAATAAGATTCTTAGATTCTAAGTATGTATTAAAAAACAAAACGTAGACGTACTCTTATTAAACGTAGACGTATTACGTATTCTGAGTCATCTTGTTCTCATAGTAGAAGCTATGCTTAGTTTAGGGTAAAATGTCCACGATGAGACTATAACTTTATTGTACACCATTAAAACATGAAATAGAACAATTAAATTACAACTAAGAAACCAGAAGTACAATGGGCGGTCTTATCGCTGAAAGCGATCTCTTCCAGACCACCTTTATATACCTTCATATTTATACTTATTTCGAGATTACGCCGAGTTTATTAGCAGTAGGATAATTGTATATGGCTAAAAGATAAGTTTTACAAACAGTAGGTTATTTCCACATTAGAACCCAACACACGCCGCGTACTCGTAAAAACGAAACCTAATACCTTTTACAACCCACGCACTATTTTCAACCAGTCCGGAACCCTAGTAAAATACTACAAAAACATACTGCTCTGAAATAAACTCACGTCAAAGCAAAAAGGATTTACGTCATGTCACACCTCACTACATCATAAAAATATGATACATTTATTGACAGCGACGCAACTTAAAAAACGTGGAGCACGCAAAATAAACGGTACACTGAAGCCGTAAAGCATCGTCACTTAATAAAAGATCTCCCTGGGGAAGTGAAGCAAACGGCTCAATAAGATGAGACGGCATCATCATCGTGAAAAAACGTCGTAAAACGTAGGCGGGGCCACATTAAATAAATTGCACGGGAATACCGCTCGCCACGACATCTGCGGCGCCTGCTAACTACACCCGAGGTTTGCTCCCCGGCTTAGAATGGGGACCTACTTATGAATATTACGTGCCTTTGTGCAAGCACTTTTACGTCACGAGAATGGTCTTGTCAGGGTATTCGAAACACAGAAAATGAAAATGCTCTGGTAGCTACAGAACTGCATAATTAGAAGTTCTTATCTATTGCCACTTTAAACCGATTTAGAGAGCTCTGGTGGTCTGGTGGTCCAGATGATCCACCAATGGATTTTTCTATTCAAAAAATGAATGTGCGCAATATCAGTACTTTTAAACGGTGAAGGAAAACATCGTGAGGAAACCAGTTAATATTCTAAGAGTGGCAATGGCCTTGTCACGAATGGAATATTACTGCAAAATTTGGATATAAATAAATAAATATTGACATACATTCACACAATGTCTTCTAGTCCCAAACTAAGCAAAGCTTGTACTATGTGAACCAGATAGCTGATAAAAAACATATACTTTTATTGTAAATGCATACTTAAATAAATGCATAATTATATACATATAACACCGAGACATAAAACAAACGTCGATATGTTTATTACACAAATGTTTGCTCACCCAATTTTGCTTTCTACATTTGCTATCGCTTTAAATTATTATACATACTATTCTATATTCGTTGGCAAATTCACGTCAGTTGATTATTTGATAGCAAATATAGAATATTATATTATTATAGTAATTTGGGCAGCGTTCGAGAAATTACGGCACATCTTCTTGTCACAGTTACCGCAAAGGCTCAAGACAAAAGTCTATAATCAGTGTGTGCTACCAGTGATGGCTTATAGAACTTAGACGTGGTTGCTAACTATTAGTCTCATACACAAGCTCAAAGTCGTACAGCGAGTTATAGAGAGAGCGATGCTGGGAGTTTTACTACGAGATAGAATCAGAAAGGAGGAAATCCATAGATGAACCAAGGTCCCCGACATAGCTCTCAGAATCAGCAAGTTGAAGTGGTCATATATAGCTCGTAGAACTGACAACCACCATGACGATATTGTTAAAAAACGGAAAATCAATGGATGGAGAATGCACAGAATCGTTCTTCCTGAAAACCTATATCCAGCAGTGGACTTCTACAAGCTGATGATGATGATGATGATGAATTTTTATGAAGCGAACGAACTTTGTCTATCCCCGCTGTTGTTTTAGGTTGCGAGGAACTGACGCCTAGATCTACCTTGTTTATATACAGCTTAAAAGACGTTTCATAATAATCTTTGTGATTTTAATAAATAAAAACGGTTTGATATCAATTTCGAGAGAAATAAGGCCCCGTTTAAATTAATCAAACTTTGACAACAGTAACGCACAAAATTTAACGGTTCCTGAAAATAAAAATGAGAAATCGTTTTTATTCTATTGAACTTCTAAAACAAAGTAAGTAATAAAGAAAGCACTGATGTCTAAAATATTTCCCTCACGAATGATTTAATCTCAAAAGAAAGTACAAAGTTAATATGAAAAGTTTATATCACTTCAGCGTTTGGACGGTCAGAGGGTCACATCCCCCATTGATATTAAATAGACATTTTCGAAGAAAAACACCGAATCGGTCGATCGGTTTTCGAACCGACCGCTCGTCGCCCAAAATGAGTTTCATAACTTTTATAAGTTGTTTCTACCATGATACCACTTTCCTGGCCTTACTTGGAGGTTCCAAAACGTAATTATGTATAATGGGACCGCTTATCGACATCGTTACAATTAGAAACTTTGTATTCGTCAAATTGCGATCCGCTGAAATGACGCTTATAGTCGCTCTTTAAGCTTGATTGTCCAATTTGTACTATAATTATATTTACTGAATCTAACGTTTTCAGTACTGGGTGTCTGTCTACTCTGAAAACGATAAAAACATACTCGTATTTGCATTGATCTATTGAGTAACCCTTTGTTGCAATTTGTTAGTTTTTATAGTGCTTACCAAAGATTTTATATTATCCCAAAAATTGCTACTGCATTAGACTTAACTCTGAAATCGATAGATAAATTTTGTATTGACTTAATTCTTTATTGCATACAAACAATACATTGAAAAATACACATATAGAGGACATGGTAACACTGTGTTGCAACTTGTAGCCGTCTACAGTAAAGTTACGCTGGATGTCTGTCTACTCCGAAAACGATAGACATATTTTTCATCTTGATGTTTTGAGTTACACTGCGGCCAACTCTGCAACTGTTCCACAGCTAAATTGTCGCTGTCTGGCATGCCGTGCAATGTAACTACAAAATTTTGTTTATCGTTTTTTTAAGTGGACACCCTGGTCAAAGTAGTTCAATTAGTTAATAACATCGCTATCAGCCTAAATAAGTCTATTGATAGATAGGTACTTACGCTTGGTGCCTGCTTAGCGTAAGTACCTATACCCAAATGTAATCCTATTGTCAGTTTCCTTGTGGTTAGGTTGTCTTCTTTTAAGACATCTATACATGGAATGTGATGGAGGGGTTTCTTTTAATGTCGGGACTACCACGATCACGGTCATTAGTATTTCACAGTAAATAACATAAAAATACACGAGAAATACTTCACGACCTTCATTCTCAGGGTACAGGAGATAGGTATGCCCTTGGATTTCAAAGATAAAAAAATATCCCAAAGATTTTTGAGATACCTTATTTTGCTTAAACCTATATTTTGTACTTATTCCAATATCTGGCAGGTTGTAAGCCCATCGCTGCTACTAGAATACTAACTTGTTACCGCACAATGTTTTCCTTTACCGTTTGAGAGAAATAGAATTATGCACATGCATTTTTTGAACTTAGAGCCTTAGATTAGAAGACGGAACCGCTCCTACCAAATCACTGTTTCTATATTATTCACCGTTTTGTAAATATGAAAAAAAAAACCTTAAATATTTGGTATGCTTAGAGCTAATTGGCGAAAGCCTGAGGGCTACAGAAATGTCTTATAACGAGATGTTTTATCTCCAATTACATAGCGACTAGTGATTTACTTTTATTTAAATTATGAACTGAACGAAATGCCGCAAGCTTTACTCCATTTTAGTTAGAGTAATAAGCAAATTATTTCTCGAGTGGGGGTTACGCTCCGACAGCGCAGTCGGTTAGTCATATCACGGATAAAATGGTGGGTTCAAATCCCAATAAATATGTAAAATATGTGTTCATACAAAAAAACGGTATAGGAACCAAGCCGTAAGTTTCTTGCTGGTTCTTCTAGGCTTGGTCGCTAGAAAATGGCGCTTAGATTCACCTAGATTTAAGACGTTTCAAGATGATCCCTGCGGATTAATAATCCGCGGATTGCGGGTGTGGGTGCCGGTGTAATTACAGGCACATGAGGCCTAACACCTGTATGCCTCAGGTTGATGGACGCAGAGCAGTATATTGTGGGTTACGTTCCTAAAGAACGTGACCTTCAAGGCAATGCTTTGCTATAGGCGATGGTAACCACTTAACATCAGGTGGGCCATATGCTTGTTCCATTAGCAAAATGTATAAAAAAAAACAATGAATAATAATATTAATGATTAATAATAATGATGGACAATCCACATAGCATCATCTAGCCCCAAGTTAAGCAGAGCTTGTGTTATGGGTACTAGATGACTGATATACTTAATACAATACATTACATACATAGATATTTTTTATTTAACATAGAAAACAGATCGTACAAACATTTATCCCAAGGCGGGAATCGAACCCGCAGGCGGAAATTCGCATGCCGCGCCACATCGCGGCATCGGTCATCAAACCATACAAAGTGGTTGGTTCAAATCCTAATAACATAATAAAATATGTGTCTTTAAAAGTAATAATATAAAAAATTATAATCTCCAGACACGGTTAATATCCCCTCAAATCTCTTACTGCCAACGACTTAAGTAAGACCGACTTTTAGGCCTGTCTGAAATGTTAGTTTCAAAGGATGCCTTCTGGATATTGACATGATCAAAACTTGAATTTGACGATATTTCATAACGTGAATTGGGCCCCATATTTTCTTTCAGCGTCTGAGAAGTGTCATTGTGCCCACAATTTGAACCCTAAGAATCAGAGAGCGGGGTCGCTCACACTACACCGCCAAGCCTAAGTAATTGACTGTAGCATATTTTGTAATACTGGAGATTAGAGAAAAGAGAGGGGCCTGATTCTGCATCCACGGTCGAATGAGATTGCAGTCAAATATGACTGGTAACAAAATCAATTTTCAGAAGTCCAGTTTTCAGAAATAAAAAACCTTAGGTACTTATTTTATTGGTATTTTATTTAGTTCTGTTTTTTTAACTTGATATGGACTACTATCGTGGAAGCTTATACGAGAAAAAGCCGAACCAAATATCTTCATCGTCCCAACCAAATAAAGGCTTAAGCCGAAAAAATAAATAAGTACCTACGTTTTCCTATTCCAAGGTACTCAAAGCTAGATAACTGAATTAGCTGAAAGTATAACAATAAACCTTGGCGGTAATAGGAAAAAAACATCTGATCCGAACGTAGCAAAAACTGGACAAAGAAAGAGGAAATAATTGAATTTTATTATGGACCTCCTTAACATTATTACATTGCGGGTTTCGGGTTGAGAAATGGCGAGTACGACGGAACGAAAGCTGACGTTTGAGAATTCTCCAAAAGGAGCGTAAGACACGATTGTCGAATACCAATGTCCACCTGCGACGGAATTCTTAAAAGAGTTGCTACAAAAGGTTGCGGATTTGCCCTCATGCATGTCCCGAATTCCAAAGCACTTTCACACGCACCAGTCAATTTTTTTTCCCCACAAAGCCATTTCTTATTGATTTTATGCGATCTACGCTTCGAGAAGTCGATATGAGATCGCGCAAAATTACGCCAAACACGCGTTTGTAATTTAGCGAAGCCTGAAAACCTGTAAAATTTTGATCGCGTGGTAAGCAAAGTACGTAGGTAACTGACGTTTTGATTTTGAGAACGGCAAAATGTAACAATTAAAACAGAATTGCTCCATAAAATTAGCAACAGTTTACGAATGGTATACAAGCTGACTGGTTTGATTACACAATAAACAAAGCGATTGCGCCTACAGTAAATTACTTTGCGAGGTTGTCATGTAATTCACAACAAGGCTGCGATAGGCGTTACTTATACAATTACTCAGGTTATCTGACACTTTTTTGCTACCTATTAGCAACAAAGATCACTTTACGGCTGGTCCTCTATCGGGAAATCAATATACTAAAAATATATTTCACTGCACTGCAATTGATCAATTGGGCATTGATTTCAATATAAATATCAGCACCCGTTAGTAGTTGCCTACAGATAAACTTTCACACTAGTGTAAACTAGCAAACCAATAAGATGAAGGCTTACCTGACAAGTAACGGCTCTTAGTAATACTAATGATAAGATAATTATAACGGACATATAACACGACAGACATATATATCAATAGCAGTGAGAGTTATTAAATTAACAGGAATGACTTATTTCACTGTTTCTCCTATCGCTACTGCTTGTTTTTAGGTAATAGCCCTGCTGTTGCAGTACGCTACCATCTGTTTTTATTTCAACATTCTGATGCTAATTTTTCTGAGGTTATAAGACCTTTTCGTGAACCGGCATTGTTTTAGCTGGAGTCTTGTTTTTTTGAGTCATGCTTTGTTATGGTAATCCCTTTGTCGGACTAATGCAGTTTTAAATTCTTTTATTCCGTTGCTCAGATACCGGACTATCCATGGATTAATTGTTTGTTATGCTTTGTGAACATTTTTAATGGGGTTTTGAAGTCTACAAGCTTCATTTTCCATGCTCTTTGTTAGAGAATACTAAAATTACATACTCAACTGTTGAATATTGCTTTTATTTTTCATTTTGCTGAACAGTGGGAAGTGGAAATGTGTATTTTTGAAAGGTTATTCCCAGATAGTGGTTTTTTCTCCCAATGCTACTAAATTATTAGCATAATTTATAAGGATCACTGTAGCGTTTTGTTTTTATAAAATTTTAAATTCGGAGAAAAATATATTTAGTAACCTTTTTAAATGGTTGGAGTACTTTTTAGGCTATAAAAATAAACATTTGTTAAATACCTCGATAGAATTTAAGCGACAATGTATTTTATAAATTTTCGGTAAAAAATATAAAACAAAATCTAAGTCCTGCCCCATTCAGCCAATGTACTAAAAAATATCGTAGGGGTGAGTTGGGTTCAGGTCAGTCGACCTTGAAATCTCGAGGGACCATGTACTATTCATCTTGTCTACAGATACAAATGGGACACTTTATTATCCTACAAGAATCTACCTATATGTTTAGTCAATAATTCATATCTCAAATCTTTAGATTCTTACATACTGTCATTAATTTGTTTGGCTAATGTTATCATAGTAGCTATTTTTTTATACAATGAAGAGTAAAGGTTTCGGTTTTTCATTTAAAGATGATATTTTAGCTTGTGACAATTCGAGAACGGCAACTGCGAACACATTCTTGACAAGTAAATTATGAGTCGCGTTCTTCTACCTGACTTCCATTTAGTAGGTACCTATCACATTTTGCGCAGTTTTTGAAATGCAGCAAAAAAGTACAACACGGCTTTCAGCACAGTAAACAAACATTTTTCTGATTTCAAAATATTTCTTTGTACAGATCTTAAACCTTGAACAATGTCTTGAATCCGGTTCATGATACAAGCATCCGTTATTTTTATTGCTAATGCTGGTGCAACAAGCACATGGCCCAATCCAATGCTTTTTTATAAATATATATAATTTAACTAAAGGAAGCTCGTACAATATTGCAGACAGGGCCCGTCAGAACATTTGACTCATGACCATTCCTAGTTTGTATTCCTACACAAACTAGTAGAAATCACTCTCATAAAACCTTCATTACATGGTAGGTTAAACTGCTACCCTTTAATTTAATAGATCAATTGTAATAGGTATCTATGTTACGGTTGTTTGGTTAGGACCCTTACTTTGAATACGAGCGTAGAACAGGGTCGATGAATTTGAAATTTCAAACCAATTCAAAAACAAAGTCAATTCATAATCTGTAATTGAGTGGTATTATTCTTGTATAGGGTACTTACCTATGCTTTATTTGATAGATAACTTTGCCAGTGTCAAGTGGATGATAAATAAATGTATAACCAAGTTATAAGTTTAAAAAAAATATGAGTTTAAACAAAATTAAAAACTTATAACACTAAAATAAACATATAAACGAGACGCTGGCTGATTCAAGAACATTAGGTATATTTTTCTGTGCGGCTTGTTGTAGATAGCAAACAAACTGTTGAACACAGGTTCCACAGGCAAATTACGTAGAACAGGGGTATTATTCTCTATGCCATAGGAGATTCCTTGCCCAGAATGTGTGACGTCACTACGTGTTCTTAACGCAAACGCGATCCCAAAACATGACCTGAAAAGAAATGAGCCGTAGTAACTATTGCAGGAACACACTAATCTGTATGTTTTAATGCGCTAGGACCGAGCACGTTTATTTGACAGTTCAAATCGTACCCCAATCGCACCGTGTCGCGGTGTGGAATGACAAATGTGGCATAGGGAACCAATATGTTTTTGTCAGATTCCACGCCGCTGTCTTGTCGTATCTGTGTAGCATGTTTGGATTTGTAAAAGTGGATAACTCCATTAACTCCCCAGGCGATAATAGTTTTTTGTTTATTGTTTCATGCTTCGGCTACATTAGCGGGCTATGGCGAATATTCGTGTTAACGCGATAAATGTGGCCGGGTTCATCGTGTCATCGCGTAGTATTCGGGCGAACACGATGTAGTATCGGGGAGCTGTCGGTAAACTGGCGCGAACCAAAGGGATTTGTCACGCCAATACATTAGGTTAGGCCAATAAGGTGGCTACATCTACGTCATTTCAGTGTCGTCCAGACTTTGAAGCGAGACGGTCGTGCATTTAATTTTTTACACTATGAAGTGGAGTAACGAAAAAGTGTTAGAACTCATTCAATTTTATGAAACTGAGAGTATTATATGGGATCCTAGTGACCCCAACCATAAAAAGAAACACTTGGTACATGATGCGTGGATTCGAATTAAAAATATGCTCAGTTGGTCTACCACAGTAGAAGAAATGAAGAAGAAAAAAGATTCATTGATTGCATACTACAGAGCCCATCTCAATAAAATTAAGAAATCAATTAAGTCAGGAGCTGGCGCCAACGACGTATACCAGACAAATTGGTTTGCCTTTTCGGCACGATGCATCGCGTCAACTCGACACGAATCTTCGCCCGCCTTAATGTAGACAAGAACATCGCCTATACCCGAACACGATGTTTTTGTCTCGCCAACACGATACGAATCTTCGCCCGCTAATGTAGCCGAAGCATAAAACTGTGTTTGTTTATTGTTTCAGTAAAACCAAAGAGAGGTATGTGGGGTGGGGGTGCGCAGTGCGTGCACGGCTCGCTGCCGCGCGGCGCGCATTCGCAACCCGCCCCCACACTCAGTGGCGCCATCTCTGCTAGACGACCTCCCAGGTACGGTTTAACTATTGATTATCGATGTAACAGTCTATATCTATACAAATTCTAAGAATATTAGTTCTGACTGTATGGCTAAATAGATTTTAGTCTTATGGTGTTGACATTTTTGCCGTTGTGGTCCTGGCTTAGAAAGGGAAAAAGAGATAACGGAGGGGCTTTTACCTCTATTGGGCTTAGGAGGCAACTAGGGGAACGCGCCAAGAGATGGGCAGAATCTCCTGTATGTAAAACACTGCGATCTCCAATCCGCCTGCCAAGTGAAGCGACTACAGCAAACCCCTCCAAATTTAAGGGAGGCCTATGTCCAGCAGTGGACTTATATAGACTGATAATAATAATATGCTGACTTATACCTTGATCTAATGATACATTAAACTGCATTTTTAATTTCGGATCTTCCGTTTTAAAACTGTTATACTCAAGCCAAGCAAAAGAATGGAAAGCCTCGGTGCATCGTTTACTTCGGCTGCGAGGTGAGACGACGTCATTTTGCGTGAATAAACAGCTTTACTTCCCAACTCCAGATTTATAGACGAAGCTCATAAAAAATTCGACCCCTAAACAGTCTTTATGACAAATTTATTCAACCCTATACCCAGTTTTAAATAAGTAGGTTGAGTAAGGTGCAGATTTATACCCTTATCTTCGAAGGAGTTGCGCTTTTACGAGTTTACTCTGAATAGGGAAATGCCTCTGATTTCAGTAATGGGTGGGATTTCAGTCTCAGGAAAAAGTCTTACGATGAGAATAAATTTTGAAAATCACTATGAAGTGAACGTCGTAGAGAAAATAAGTTTGCACGCTGAGAAATTGGCTTGAGAATTTTACTAATGCTATTGTTCAAAAATATTATTTATATTGTCTTATAGATGTTGTAACTAACATGTTCGTAATATCAAGTGGGTCATCTGCTTGTTCCGACAACTATTTATAATAAAAAAATGCGCTTTTGCTGTAGTGAATCATGGGCTTCCTAGTAGTTTAATAGTCCTATTAGTAAGCCTGCCCAGGTTAATTACAGGCACATCAACTGGGTTGATAGACGTTGGACATGATTCTAGCAGGCGTGGCCTGCGACGTAATTAATACTTTATTAATACGTGATGTTCAGGTAGTCCATATGCTAGTTCCATCAGCAAGAAGTATAAAAAAAAATCTTGTCCATGTTGGTAACGTTTTGCACGGTAAATATTTGAGTGGCTCATTCAACCTGAAAACCAGAACTTAGCCACCAATGTTTCGGTATGAATATACAGCAATCTCTGTAGGATAGGATTCGTCGGTCTTTGTGAGGTGACGGGTAACCTTTCGAATGATAGACGAGATGAGAATTCAAATAAAATTTGCCATACATTTCTAGGAGGAATTATTCTGAGCCTTCTCGGACATTTTCTTGATCGTAACAATGTCGTAGGTCTATTGGATGAGGGAGCGTCCTACACTTCGTCTTTCGGTTCACGGTCCGTGGATGTGGTAGATATAGAAATTTACTAGCAATATTTTGATTTTCAGACCAACACCGCCATCACCGGCACTGGTTGCCAAAATAGACTCCTCAGTCGCTTACCTCTGGATCTTGACGCCTCTCTCCGCCGGCACCGCGGTGGCAGCTGTGCTAATTGCAGTGACTACCAACAACTGGCTTCACACAGAAGAGAACATGATAAACCCGGCATACAACGGCACAGGGAAGTACGGACTGGTGGCGAAACAGACTGTCTCTGGACTTTGGAGGATATGCCATACTGATCGTAAGTTTATCTTATGAGTTTTTTATAGTTCAGGCTTAATCAGGCTTGATACCAGTATGCCTCAGGTTGGTGGACGCACGGTAATTAATAGCGTAACGTGCGTGATCCGTGAGGCAATGCTTTGTACGCGTGGTGATAGTTACCACTTAACATTTTATTTTATAGTGTTTTTCTAAGTAAAGAATTTTCATACATTCATTCATCAGGTAGGCCATATACCTACTTGTTTCATCAGCAAATCGTGTAGAAGAAGTTAGTATTAGAAGAAGGTTCATTTAATACGGTACGATAATATAACTTGGAACGAGGCAAATGATAGTATTGTAAGGGTGTGAAGGGAGATGCTATGTACCTGCTTGTAGTAAGGTTGAGTGCGGCTCCTTCCAGTAAATAGGTCCAGATACTTAGCAATCCGTTTATTGACACACACCACTAATTACAATATAAATGCAAAGCACAAGCAAGAGGATTTATACAGTCGCAAGCGAACACAGTGCTTGAAGTAGGTTTTATGCGGAGCAAGCGAGCGTGCGTCTGCCGTGGTAACGCGCAGCAGCAGTGGTGACCCTGACGTGATAGTATTGTGGCTACGCCACAGTATCATAATTAGGTCTACTTTAGTTTTAGTAAATGATTTGTTTTTAGACTGGAGGCGAATAAATACCTTTGGGCACCTCATTCTATTTAATTCTACGTAGACCCGAAAAGTTTGCTGTTTCGGCTTTATCGTAACTTTCCCAATTATGTTTTGGAAATTCTATAAGCAACCCATTTTTTACTTAAATATTGCCAAATTTCAAACAGAGACCCTTTATCCTCACGTACAGTATTTTTTCGTATCATCAATGATATTGCCAGCGTAACCTATATTATAGGTAGATAGTAGGTGCAAGTGTACAATGGGGACGAAACTTCCGCGTGTGTCGCTGCGTACAATACATTGCTGCTTCCGGCGACGAGTCGCGGGAAATGCATTGTACTGGCGGCGGCTCGCTCGGCCCACTTTTTATTATGTCATACTACGTGATATTACTGGGATTGAAAAGACATTGGCGAATCAAAAAGCCATTGATTTTGAATATACTTATAGGTAGTTGGACTGGTTTTCGTAACTAGGCCGCTGGTGGGCTTTTTTTGCGTGACGGGCAGGCGTTTCTCCCTAGGCGTTCCCGGTGTTCCGAGGTATTACCCTTGTTGAGGTGTCAGGGTTTTAAATATAGCTCTTGTATTAAATAAAGGTTTAGGTCTAAATGCTGCCGCTCACTAAACGTTCGATTAACGTGTCTTGGTGAATGATGTGAGTGGAGTTACTGAACGCTCATCCTTGGAAAGATACCCTGTTACTTATAAACTCGTCATTTCGTATTTTGTCTCTTTCTATCATAAATAAATAAATAAAAAAATAAATATTTGTGGACATTTTTACACAACATCATCTAACCCCAAACTAAGCATCGCTTGTACTATGGGAACCAGATGACTGATAGAATACTTATATACTTTTTTTTTTGTAAATACATACTTAGAATACAATATAACACCCAGACAGAGAACAAATATCTATGTTCATCACACAAATGTTTGCTCTCGGTGGGGATCGAATCCACGGCCTACAGCACAGAAGGCAGAGCTACTACTAACTGAGCTGAGAGGCCAGTCAATCATGTTTGTATCATATCCATAATTGCTATTTATTTGATAATGTTAGTCTAGATTCACTTATGATAACTTCATTGATGCTCATTAGAATTGTTTTTTTAAAGAATCAGTTCTGAAAATGAAGATTTACGCCCTTATTCAAAGACCTTACTCAAGCATCGATCTGTACTTGAGGGTCGTTTTGAGTAGAGTTCTTTATTCAAAAACAGTGCTTGAGCGTAGTTCTGGTGAACACAGTTCAGCTGAGTAACACATCCATCAAAATGATACACAATAGCACTGCTTCTCAGAAATAAACATGGTGGTAGTACTATTCCTGGTGAACCCTTTAGAAAGCCCAATTACTTCTAAACAGTACTAACTAAAACACCTTTTTTGTTATAGCAATATACAGTTTTACAATGAAATTGTGGAAATTATAAAATCGAAAGAGCATAAAACATATTCCAACGAAAATGACGCTGCATTCTGTTTCCGGCGTGGTCCGAATGTCCCTGCGTTTATGACTAGTCCATTCCATTTCCTTCATTATATACCGCCGCTTTGTGTGTCTGTTTTGCGTTGGACGGTAAAAGCGAGGCTGTGGTTTTTCGTCTGAAATGAGAGCAGAATTAAAATGTTTCATATTTAAACGTGAATTATGCTGCTTGAAATACTATTTTAAGTCTAATTAGTGTTTTACTCTAAACCATATTTCTGTATAACTTTTACTGCAAATAATTGATTTTTCTATGGATAAATTTATTACCATGATTTTTGAGTTTGATTGTTTCCCGATATTTCGGCACAGTTGCATGCGCTATGATTACGGGTCGACAATAGAATTAACAAAGTTTGCTCTAGAGAAATAGTGAATAAACCGTGTATAACATAGAATGCATGCAATTTAATTTTGTTACAGGTAGAAAATGCTTTATAGCTTTGCTAAATCCAATTCTTCTGTATGTTTTCAGCTGGAGGAACAGCGTTTAAATGTTTGGACATCCCCTACTTCCCATTATCGCAGTACTCGCCAGATCCAAATGACTCGTCTAATGCAATACCATGTAAGTCTTATCATATTTTATTTAGTAGTAGTAGAGCTCTTAGTGAAGGGCTCGTCCGATGAAGTACTACCACCATGTTTATTTCTACCGCCAAACAGCTTGCTTTGTTCCGGTTTGAAGGGTGTGTGTAGGTGCCGGTGCAATTAACACAAATGTTTTATCTCAGTAGGGTTGAAACCTACACCAAAACCTACACCTGCAACGCAAATAGCAAAGTTTTTTTTGTAATGTGGGTTTAGGACATAATTATTTTCGTGTGCTTATCTGTACCTGAAATAAACGACTTTTATTTATTTATTTATAAAAGTTACTACCAACTAAGCTGTAATGGCTGTCAATAATGTAATCACTTTCACATAACTTGTAAACGTGATTTTTGTCAATATTTCCAGATATGGTGACGCGGTCTGCGGCTCCTTTACTACTGGCTGTTTTTACCCAGTGTGTTGGCGCATTATGCTGCGTGCTTGGCCATTGTGTGAAGGGGCGGCGGGTGTGCACTTTCGTGGCTGGAGTCATGTTTATTATTTCTGGTAAGTTAGCTAATCACTAGTCTACTAGAAGCTTAAACGCTGAAATAAAATGGTCTGGTAGTTATTTATCCACCAAAACTTAGTGTTAGAATCATTACACACATACACCAGAGTTTCCAGAACTAGACAGATCCAAATCTGGTTCGGTACAACCAACTTGGCACGTTCATCGCTACACAAAACATTACCATTATTTCACTGTGATTCTATAATTCTAGAATCCTTAAATCCTCCTAAAGATTCTAAGAGTGAGGGTGAGGGTCCTGGGAATTGACAATTTCAATGACATAAATTGCGTATTCATTTAAAAACCAAGGTTAAACCAGCATCTAAGAAGCTGTTTGCTGCAGAGAGAATATGTCGTAGTTTAGGAAGGTGAAAGGTCTCTAAAGATGCAAGTTCCATACCAATATGTAATATTGCTTCTGTCACTGGGCGGGTGCAATTAGATACTAAATTTGTATAGTTTAAATAGAAAAATCCATTGGTGCACGACCGGATTCGAACCCACAACCTTAGAATCAGAAAGCAAGGTTGCTTCCACTAGACCATCAGTGCTCTCCCAGTAGTTACCAATATATTAGGTTAATAAATTTCATAAATAAAATATGAATTATCCAGTTATAAATGTCAGTAAGTAGCACTTGGTGGAAGATTCTAAGCCTGTTTCGATAATCTATAGAATAGGCTTATGACCAGCAGCGGATTTGTTAAAGCTGATGTCGATAAAGTATTATTATGATAACTTGTAATGAGCTGCCTAATTACTAAGAAACTTATGGTAAAAAAATGATTGTAATATCTTTATTTTTCTGTATTCCAGGTCTTATCATGCTGACCGGAATTGTCATGTACATATCGGTATTTAAATCACAGTTGGGTCACAAACTTCACTACATGATAGTTTTTGACACGCCAAAAATGTCATACAGCTACGGATACTCTTTTGGACTATATCTTGGAGGGTTCCTTGCGTGTGAACTAGCAGGTACATCAGCTATATTCTTGTTCCTTCAATGGTATCAAAAAGACTGGATCACAGAACTATCTGAGAAAGCTAAAGCAGACTGCCGGGCGTGGGATAGAGAATACGCTTTCTCTGAGTTTCGAGAAAGAGATTCTACGTTACTCGAGAGACGGATGATGAAACGAGACACTTATCCACCAACAGGGTCATCAGCAGCCACCCCTCGAGAGCGGCGGCGATTTATATTCGACGGCGATGAAATGCCTCATTGCTCTATCCATAACAAAAATAGAAGAGTAAATCTAAGTTCGGCATCCCTAAAAGATTTGTCTTCTTCAACGCTGTATGGGTTTCCAGCTGCACCTCGGCCAACGGCGTGCGAAAACTATTTTGATGACTTCAAAGAGATACCTCAAAGTGCCAACACTTTGAGCGGGTTAAGAAGTGCGTCGATATTTCAATCGCAGGCTTCCGTGGCCAGTGGAAGATTCCTTGACACCTCTGCCGTTGAACCGCCGCCTTCGAGAGAAGAAGAACTCGTGACGTTTGGTGTCGGGACGAGAGTTGCGATTCATGAAGAGCAGACTCGCCACGACCGAGCTGTCGGCACAGACCCCTATCGTAGAACAACGCCTGTCTGATCCACACCCTCGGGTTTCCACCCCCGTTAAAGCATATCTCCAAGTGATAAGTGACGCTGTGAATTCATGTGCTGTGTACTTAGTTATAAATTGTACGTAGACAGTTAAAATTAAGAGTGTCTTTCGAATTTATGAAAGTACAGTGACCTTGTGTTATGAAATTTTAAATTGTTACTAATTCCTTTAATAAACACTGCCATTTGTCTAAATTATTTTTATTTCTTTGCATAACTATGTGAGTGCTGGTAGTTAAACGGTAGTAGCCTAATCGTTTTTCAATACTAAGGCTGCGTATTCAAATCTGGGTAACCTAAATGACTTTTCTATTTGAAAAAATGATAATATGCACAATGATAGTTCTCTCAAAGGGTGAAGTGAGCGATGAAAAAACATCGTAAAGAAAACCTTCTTATTAAAGTGCTTGCAAGGTTTACATAAACTAGGTATTTTTAGGTACTCAGTGCTTATTATTTAAAAGACTGAATATGCGTTTCTTTCAAAAAGTGTAAATAAGAACAAAAATCACACGCAGTCAAATCGGAGGTCATGACAAGTAAATCCAAATAAAAAAAAATTAAAACTTGTATTGAGTTGAAAACCGGTACTGTATTGTATATATTTTTACAATATCAATGACCCATACTGACGAAATTTGTTAAAAACCTCTATAAAATATAAAAATATAGTATAGGGGCGGACCTTAGATCATTTACTCTAGAGAGTATATGATCTAAGGGCCGGACGTATACACTTGTTTAACGTCCTTGGTATTAAGTCCCAAAGCACTGAGTCACAGTTTTTCATGGTTTTTGTTTTGTGTTGTTTTAATTGTGTTTGTACAACCACTAAAGAAATAACAACTACAAATCTAAAATATTATATCCTAGCAATAAGCATACTAATTTTCTCAATAAATAATCGTAGGTAAAAAGCTGTTTAAAGGTTATACATACATACTTTTTGATCCTTTTGGTTAAAACTTTTTGGTTCTACATAAACTTTTTAAATTTAAATGTAGACAAACCTTTGTTTTCATACTTTTGTTTATATAGACAACTGCGATGAACTGTCATCGACCCACCACTCAAAGGTTTTTTTGATTGTGAATAAAACGGAACATTTAAATTGTTTTTTTTATTAAATTTCCCAAACATGGGGGGGTAAGTACAATTTTTATTGGCTTTTATCTTAAACAAAAAATAAAATTATAAGCATTGGTTTGACTATGCAAACAAACAAGTGTTCTAGTATGTGTGTCTTATATTTTTATGTCCAAAATAACATGTAGGGATCAATAGGTATTGTAATAAGTTTAATAACAAAATTTATTTTCTTTCAGAATTGTCTCCGCGTTTGTGGGTATCTTGTAAGTACTTACTTATTTGCTTATTTATTTACTTGATTAATGTAACGATAGCCAGGTTCATGCGCGTTATTTCTTGCATCATTACCCCTCAAGACCCCTTTAGCAGGTCTACCCTTGAACATGATAAATTAAGTTTCGCATTGTCGTTTAAGTTAGACTACTCATTATGTGAGGCAGCGATAACTGAGCCTGCAACCAAAAGACGTAACCCATTGTAAAGTTTGCAACAAATCGGGAAAATTCAAAGCTCTGGATCACTACGTTGGAAGGCTTACAGCTAATCTTACTGCTAATAAACTCTGCATAACCTCGAAATAGTTACACCAAGTTAATGAAACTTCTTGTCAATGCAAAAGACAAAAAACATCAGGGTAATGTGTACTTTGAAACTGATGTTTAAGTATTTTAGTAATAATTTTATTTGCTTATCTACCCTGGCATATCCTATTTTAAAACTGAGGAAGTAATCTATGGTTTTCTTACGTTACAGCCGCCGTGGAGATCCTCGGACTCCTGTGAAAGGCTGTGGTACAAGATTTAAAAATATATTGGCTAACAACTACAGAGGTTTGATTGGCTTTCTTGTGCCCGTGTCTTTAATGTCCTGGCAAGGGCAAAGAGGATGGGTAAGAATAGTTAATATAACTAAATACGCAGTTATTGTTTTCCTAGAATCGAGAGCATGATTTGTCGACTTTTCTTTAACTCGCGTAGTTTCGGACTAGTCCATCACCGCCCTTTTTTAAAAAAAACCTGTAAGTCAGAAAATCGGTGAATGGCAAAGGTTCATAATCGTTATTTCTAAAACGTATTTAAAGAAAAGAAGTCACGAAAGATGATAGTATGATAAGTAGTGATAAGTAGTAGTAGTCCTTGATGAAGGACATGTCCAGGGAAGTACTACTACCATGCCTATTTTTGCCGCCAAGCAGGCTGTGTTCCAGTCTGAATGGTGTAGGTGCCGGTGAAGTTACAGTCACATGAGGTTTAACACCTGTATGCCTCAGGTTGATGGACACAAAACAGTGCAAGGCACGTTCCTAACAAACGTGACCTTCACGCAATAGAATAATGTTAGCCACTTAACATCAGGTCTGATATATTTACTTGTTTCATCAGAAACTTATGGCCCATATCCGGTAGTGGACTTCTACAGACTATTATAATATAATAATAATAATAATAATGCTGGGCAATCCACACAGCATCATCTAGCCCCAAGCTAAGCAGAGCTTGTGTTACAGATATTTTTTATTATACATACATAGAAAATACCCTGAACACCCGGAATAAATATTTGCAGATCGTACAAACATTTATCCTGAGGCGGGAATCTAACCCGCAACCTACTGCGTCGCAGGTGGACATTCGCCCGCCGCGCCACATCGGTCGTCTAACTATTGTTGATGACGTCTCTTTTTAATTCCGCCTGTTTCAGCCTCATCTTACGGTGCAAAGTATGTGGTTGTGGATGTTTTGGTTCTTCTTGGTGCAACCAGTAAACATTCCCGTCACCGCACTGTTTCCCATATTCCTCCTGCCGATGTGGGGAGTAATGAACACCGTGACTGTTTGCCAATGCTATATGAACGTAAGTAATTTTGGTATATGTTTGGATCTAAGCCCTAAGTCTGATTTTTTTTTAAAAGCATACGGTTAGAGTTGCGCGTTAGAACTGACTTTGCTAGTCAAAATTACACATGAACCGTGTACTCCTAAAAATTAAGGCTTGGGTATCTATTAAACAAGCGTATGATGCCCACCCACTATGGCACCAATGGCACATATGTACGACAAATACCTATATACCCATGTAGCAAAACTTTTATATCAACAAAATTTATTTCGTTTCGTATCGAAAAGCAGAACGCCCTTGTAACAGAACGTCCATCGTCCAGCTAGTAGGTTGCTGATTTATTTGGAAACTAGAGGCCACTCGCAGCTTCACCCGCGTGGCAGTTTTTTCCCGTTCCCGTTATTTTTTCGGGATAAAAAGTAGCTTATGTCCTATTTTAGATTACAATCTATATTTATTTCAAATTTCATCCAAATCGGTCCACAGGTTAGAGCGTGAAAGAAGAACAAACATCCATCCATCCAAACATTCGCATTTATAATATTAGTAGGATAAATATTTCAAATCGTTGTATTTACGAATATTACGGGAAGAAGATACTTTTTGTGCTTATTATACAGGGCACTACAGTGTTCTGTAAATAAGTTTGAGTGAATGCCTATGTCGCTGTATAAATCGCTTACAACAGTCACAAATGCCTGTTTTCTTAATTCTCTACTTTTTTCTACTTTCAGGAGAACATATTACTACTAATACTTGGTGGAATACTGCTACTGCTTCTTAATAACTCTGGCGTTGACCGTCGTATAGCACTCTGGCTGCTCTGCTCTGGAGATAATTGTCAGTTTGCTGGGAAAAGGTTGGTTTTTAAATATTTTATTTTTTGTTCACCAACACAATATTATAAACATCACAGTTAATAGTCAAATTCAGTGCCACTGCGATCACGGGCGAAAACAGCTTGTTGAAAGAATAATGAGCGAGTAACAAAAAACTATTTAATGACAAAAAAAATATTACAACATAAGAAATACCTAATCTTTAAGAGGAATACAGCCAAATAATAATAGATGTAGTAAATTATCACAGATTAAGTAATTGATTTTAAATATAATTAACGGGCTTTGAGTTTTGTCATATTTTCGGCAATTACATCAATCTGATGAGATTTTAAGCGTGGACTGGCGCGTGGTATTCAATACTTCAAAATAACAATATACATTGGAGTTACAGGCATAATGAGGCTTAACACCGGATCTTACCCACTGTCCACCTCATGAGATCACCTGGGTGAACCATTGAACTTTTTTTTTACAATAGCTCACTTCTCAGATTAAACTTCAACGCGCCTAACTTTATATGGGTGATGGTACACCTCAGAAATTTGGTACTGGCCGTTGTAATATCTACGTCGTCACGAACAGTTCTTCTGGCGTTTTTTTATGTCCTAACGGCAATCTAAAGACATCGTGATCATGCGACCGGTGCGTTGCCCTCGCGGTCACCGCCCCGCCTCGCGGTCGTTGACCACTGAATGGAATACAGATAAATAGGAATTTCAGCCAAGTGGTGTTCTATAAACCCTTGTTTTAGGTATATATAGCTTTTCACATTCCTGCAGTATTCGGAAGTGATCTTATTACACCCGGTACACATAGAGTAATTCGTGTTTTCAGATTGGTGTTTAAATGCACAACAGCAGCTTTCTTCTTGTCTATGTTCTGCAGCAGGTTAATTGTGTCATCTACCATAATACAATTCGTTACACCACCGCTAATGGCTTTGGAGGTATAGTTTTTAGACTTATAGTTTTTTATAATATAGATAGATAGGACACAAGGACATAATAAAGCCTTTTTTATTGATTCTAAATCTCTAAACTAAGTTACATTTTATCTAATCTAAACTTATTCTATTTTGGTTGGAGAAATAGATCTCTTCTTGGGTGAAGGCATGAACAGTTATAATTTTTATAGAAGCTACAGCGAAGTGCAATGGGTATATAATCTCAATATACAATGAACGCACAGCCTTTATCACTTCCAGTTAAGGCAAAAGTTGCTTGAGCCCCAAGTCTGAGTTTACACTGGACAAAGTCAAAATCAAAGTCAAAAGGCATTTATTCAGTAGTATCCGCAGGGATCATCTTGAAACGTGAAAAGACTAGGTAAATCTAAGCGCCAGTAACTCGCGACCAAGCCCACAAGAAACTAACGGCTTGGTTCCTACCGTTTTTTTGTATGATCATGCTTGAAAATTTTTTTTTTTACCTATGGTGTCCCACTGCTGGGCAAACGTCTCCCCCAAAATCTTCCACTGGTCCCAGTTTTTGTTCCAACAATCTTCTCTGTGGGCGTCAAAATCGTCTCACAAACGACTTTTCTTTAAAATAATAATAATGTAAATAATGAAGCTCCAGTGTGGTGCCAATCTAACTGATTGCAAGACAAATCATGCTATGGAAATCAAACCAAGAACTTAAGATACAACAGAAGTTTAAAAGACAGCACACGCTACGCTTCAGCTAATAGTAGCTTACAATCTAATGAATTCAAATAAGAAAAAAGTTTCAGTTCATTGCAAAACTATATCCTAGTGGTCGACACGGGTAGAGCTAGTTATGATTTTGTATGTGACCCGTCATCTAGGGGTATCATTGAGTGAAGATGATAAACTTTTTTCATCTTTGTATCCGTGTAGTTGTATTATTTACTAGCATTTAGCCTATAAGGAACAATTAATAAAATACTAATATTTTTCAGTATTCACATTCTAATAATAAAGCCGAACCAAACTACGCGGTATTACGCCACATAATCTGCAACTCTATACAGACAGCATCAGCAATTGGTGGGTCCTACTTTTTTTTATACTGTTTGGTTATGGAGCAGATGGCCCACCTGATGTTAAGTAGTTACCATTGCTTTTAACAAAATATTACCTCGTAGGTCACGCTCGATAGTTCATGCCCTACGATGCACTGCTCAGCGCCCATCAATCTGAGGCATACAGGTGCTGATCCTTATGTGCATGTAATTTCACCGGCACGATAGGTATGGTGGTAGTACTTATCCGTACGAGCCCTTCACAAAGAGCTCTACTACTACTATTGGTATCATACACAAGCTCCAAGTCAGACAACGTGCTATGGAAAGAGATATGCTGAGAGTTTCACGAGATCAGAAATGAGAAAATCCGTAGAAGAACCTAGGTCACTGACATAACGATCAGAATCAGCAGGTTGAAGTGGCACTAGACAGCTTGTAGAACTGACAACCGCTGGAGAGTAAAGGTTCTTCAGGTTAACTTCAGGTGGGCTACCTGCTTGTTGAATTAGCGAGACGTACAACAACAACAAGACAACGTGGGAAGTTCTTGTCAGTGGAATCACTTTTTTTTGTTTTTTGTAGTTACTAAAGTCTACTAAAACTTTAAAGTATTTAAATCACGTAAAAATATAACACTTTTACGTTATTTTTATACTTCTTTCTCCTCGCGTCGTACTCCTCACTGCTGAGGGTCGTGACCCCCTCCATGGATCACTTTTTCGTGGACGATTTTCCGCCATCTCGATCTGTCGCCGGCAACCTGTAGTGCTTCATGCACTTTTAGGTCGAGTGAAGTGCGAATCTGGTCGGACCAACGTATTAGGCTCCGGCCTCGTGACCTCTGCCTTCGATTTTGCCAGTTACGATGAGCTTTTCCAGGTTCCTGCTTTCTTTTCTGCCTATATGGCCAAAATACTCAAGAACTCGCTGAAGGCAGATGGATGACAGCCTAGTTGTGATTTTTATACTTAAGAGTTACTTATATGTTTCTAAGTTACTTATCTAATTTTTAGGGAGCATTGCGATACCTCATGCGGCACTGGCTACACTGGCTTTTAGAGCTATGTTCTATGCGTAAGTTATATTCTATGAAATTTATATACAAGGCATAATTCTGGTAGTATATAAACATTAAATGCGGGCACTAAGTACTTAGGTACCCCAAGGTAAACGTAATTAGCTTCCTAAATGCATTTAGGGGCTTGCTAAATGCGGTTAGCGATCGTTGTGGAAGCGGGCCTAAGTGTTTATAGGAATATACTACTTATGTAGTATGTCATTAGAAACTTAACCTATTTATTTTATTTATTGCAAGCGAAGCCCAGTACCAATAAAACGATGGTAATGCCCCCTGCATATTAAGGGTACCTCTGCAGGTCGGTCAGTCATTGTCAGTTTCTTGGGAATCAGGCCGAGAGGTTAGCTTAAGAGGATAGGATATGTGTTGGGAAAATGGTTTTCCAACTGAAAATATCAAATGGAACATTTCCCCTGATGTTTATAACAATCTACAGTTCTTCAATTCAAAATCTTTTTACTTTTTACAGAAGCCCACCTTTGGGAAAGGAGTACCCGGACATTTTTAATTACTTCCAGTACTTTGTGTATGCATTTCCTGTCGCTTTTCTAATGCACATTCTGAATTTCGCCTATCACATGCTTCTCATTAATTTGTAAGTACCTTAATCTCTCTCTGCAAGTTACCAAATGGCCACATCCCGCCCTTACAAAGTTTTAAATAAATGTGTTTGACATTATTTAAATTTAAATATTGCTTAAGACGACTCCTGTTTCTGTTTGTTATTACCTTTTGGTAAGACACGGCAGTAGTTTAAAGTGTTTACCTTTTGTCAGATTTTTACAAGCAAGACTTAAATTCGATTGTACATACTCATATTTAAAAACTGGCTTAATTACATTCATCTATGTACTAACGCTTCTCACATGAAATATTATATAGGTATATCATTAAATTATGTTAATAAGTGTTCCTAAGTGGTCACTGTATGACCGTTCTAATATAATTTAATTAAATATATAAATAAATAGTAAGGCTGAAAATACCACTTTAAAAAAATCTGCTATAGCATTCGAAGCGAACGTACATAAGTGTTCAAATCTAACTTAATACTAAAGTTATACTACCTTTTATTTTATTTAGACTAAACACACACCGTCGCATTTGAAATCAATTATGTGCAGGTCAAAGCAGCTTGCAAAAAAATCATTCACACCCAACTCAGTATACAAACGTAGGTACTCAAAGACTTTAAAAATAACAACGCAAACTGACTTTTGTTTTTTCAGTAAGGTGGGTAAGGCAATGAGTAATGCCAGCATGGCCCGATTAAGATCGGATTTGTTAAAATACAAAAAAGAGCTCCCCAGGCGACCTACTGCTCATGAACAGGTACAAAGTTTCTTTAAGTTAAAAAAACAGTACGTTTAATTAAGTAAAAACAAAACAGAGTTCTGATTTATTGATGTTCTGAATATACCGTCACTGCAATGTTTATTTCTGCCGCCAAACGGCTTGACACCCTTTAAACCGGTGACATTACAGACATATGAAACTAAACGCCTGTATGCAAATTGGTAGGGCACGTTCCTAGCGAACGTGAACTGCAAGGCAATGCTTTGTTATATTAGGTGACGTAACCATTCTAGGTGGGCAATCTGCTTGTTCAATAATGATAACTTATGAGAGAATTCAGTTCAGCTCTTGCATCACTAGATCAAAGCATTGTCTCGTAGGTCACGTTCGTTAGAGACGTGCCTACAATGCACTACTCTGCGTCTATCAACCTGAAGCATACAGATGTTAAGCCTCATGTACCTGTAGTGACGACCGATGTGGCGCGGCAGGCGAATGTCCGCTTGCGACGCAAGAGGTTGCAGGTTCGATTCCCGCCTTGGGATAAATGTTTGTACGATCTGCAAATATTTATTCCGGGTGTTCTGGGTATTTTCTATGTATAATAAAAAATATCTATGCATGTATGTAATGTATTGTATTAAGTATATCAGTCATCTAGTACACATAACACAAGCTCTGCTTAGCTTGGGGCTAGATGATGCTGTGTGGACTGTCCAGCATTATTATTATTATTAGTTACACCGGCGGCCTTTCAAACCGGAACACAGCACGCTGCTTGGCGGCAGAAATAGGCATGACTATTACTAATCACTCACTACTACTACTACTACTACTCATTGTTTCGAGAATAAATTGTGTAACTTTTGGTTTTTCTTTTTACAGTTGTCCGTATTATTTACTGTTTTCTACCTGCTCATATTTTTCCTACGCTGGAGCAGATATATGGACGGTTGGGGCCACTTTCGCGCTGAAGAAAGCTCTCCTGAAATTCCTGGGTACATACTTTACAAACTAAAAATTAAAATGTTTTATACTTTTAACTCTAAAGGTTGTCATAGTACTATTCCCAAAAAGTTTAGCGGTAGGTACAATGTAGTTATTTGACGAAATACGTTGCTGAAATTGGTGTTTAACAAAACATTAACATGCTTTGTTTTAGGTTAAAAGATGCTACGGTAGCTGCCTTGTTTGTAATTGCACTCCACGTGTTTCCCAAAGGATTTTCATTTTTAAAATATTTCCACGCTGAAAGTAAGATTCTTTTTTACTTTATTATATGGGTGTCAAAAAAAATACAATACTTAATACAATACATTACATACATAGATATTTTTTTTATTATACATATAAAATACCCAGAACACCCGGAATAAATATTTGAAGCTCGGACAAACATGTATCCCAAGGCGGAAATCGAACCCGCAACCTCGTGCGTCGCAGGCAGACATTCACCCGCCGCGCCACATCGGTCGGTCATTGACTAACATGTTGTAGGGGATTCTTTCTCTTAATTCTAGGGTTAGTTTTCAGTTCTCTGAGAATTGACATGGTAAAAATAAAAAGTAAGAAAACGCATATAGACGTATCTACACTACTCGCAACTTACAAAAATTATGTCACAGCATTACAAATTTATAGCTTCACGACTTTAATCTCCAAGCACTGTAGATATCCCCTCCGATCTCTTAGTAGCAAGTACCTTCTCGAAACTTCGAGGATGCCTAAGGGGGGTAGTCAGAGGTACATCCAGATAGGTAGTATATTTTGTACGTACCCACATTTTGCAGTAGTTAGTATTCTGTACGTGATAGTTTGCAAGCCGCTAGAATACTAACTGGTTTCCTCACGATGTTTTCCTTCACCTTTTGAGAGTAATGGCATTGCGCACATAAATTTTTCAAACTGAAAAACCACCAATTCCTGTGACTTCAATTTGGAATTAACTGTGCTTCAGAAGTGTTTCATGGAAAGATACGTCAGCTCCTGGAATGCTTGGAAGGAGTAGAAAATTACACTGATGACGTAGTAGTACGGGGTGAAACTAGGCAAGTTCACAATAAAAGTTTAAAGGCACCGTTTTAAGACCGAGCAAGAAAAATAAGTTTTTAGTTCAACAAAGAAAAGTGTAAAATAGGTGTGCAGGAGGTTATCTGCTTAGGGCACGATTTTGACGCAAAAGGTATGAGGCCCGATTATGAAAAAATTAAGACAGTAAAAAAATTACAATCGCCGAAAGACGTGGGAAAGTGGTAGAGCGGTTTTAGACGTGGTTAATTATTTATCTAAATTTATTTCGGATTACTCCGAGATTTATAAAGGGATAATTTTTATAAAGGGATGGGTTGGATATGTAGGAGTGTACGCGCATAGCATTGTCAACCTATTAATGATAGGTGCACTTACGTGCCTATCCTTCCATCGCCAAATGTGAACCTACCGATAAGGACTTTGTCTTTGTTATGTATATTACCATAACAGTAAGTTTATTACAGCTAGATGATATCTATTGTTGTGGGTAGTCATACTTAGATGTGGGTACTCGTTAATAAAGCAGTTGTTGTCTAGCACTCATGGTGTATCATTCAATCACGACATAAATAATGTATGAAACCGTATTAAAACTATATGGAAAAAAACTTCCAAAAAGATGAATAATTTCTAAAATAATCAGAAAAAACCTTCTCCTGTAAAGTTGACTTTGCAAGTGTGTCTTTGTTCCTAGGATACGACGATCTGTCCTAATATATATGTCAACATATTAACTTGAGTATAATAAACTTCAGTATAATAGATTTCAGCGTTTTTCAATGTTTTATGTATCTTTACAGTTTACAAAGTAAGTGTGCAGACTCTTTATGACTAAAAACTTCTTAAACACACCACAAGTACAGCCGTATGAAATAAAGTTTTTAATAGTTTTCTTTCGTTTATTTTCTGTTTCAGAAAAAAGTGAGCTACCGCCTAGTAAACCCGAGTCTGCAATCTTATTTTGGCGTTTTGTAGACAAGAATATGAACTACGCCTATATATTTATGCTCGGTGAGTCTCGGAATGTTAGCTATTTACATTTTATCTCATAATAAACGCTTGAAAGATAAGCTTTGTTACTTTATGCATCAGCAAATTCTTTTTATACACTTCTAAAAGGCAGTGGTGCTGTGGGAGCGCTTACGTGAGACCCTTCATTTCTAAATAACCATTTATAAGATTAGTTTTATAAGATTGATTTATTAAGATTCGTAAAATTTTAAATTTTTAAACATTAGTTTACCCAAAATTACAGAACTCCAAAAGTACTGATTTAAGTGTAAGTAAGACACAAGCCCGTTGTGTAAAAATATTTGACTAACTATCATCAGCGCAGCAACCTTAGGTTGCTAAACGCAGAGCAGTGCATCGTAGGGCACGTTCCTAATGAACATGACCTTGCAAGGCGATGCTTTGTTATAATGGTACCACTTAATATCAGATGATCCATCTACTAGTTCCATCAACAAGTAGTATAAAAAAAAGAAAATTAAGTGATGACTCGCAGTCTCAATCATTTGAATCTAATAATTTCTCAGTATGCTTTTTCATCATTTGTGTTCGGCTTCTAATCAATCTATGTTTACACCAAACATTGAACAACAAACTTTAAAAAATGCTGTTAGGAACATTTATTGAAGTCGTAGTATTTTTTTTTGAAGTTTGTTTTTCTTCTATATAAAACTAGCGGCCGCCCGCAGCTTCGCCCGCGTGGCAGTTTTTTCCCGTTCCCGTTATTTTTTCGGGATAAAAAGTATCCTATGTCCTTCTCCTGGCTCTAAACTACCTCCCTGCCAATTTTTAGCTAAATCGGTTCAGCCGTTCTTGAGTTATAAGTGAAGTAACTAACACGACTTTCTTTTATATATATAGATGTATAAAACTGATTTACACTTCAGTATTCTACAGCAAATTTTAAGAAAATGTATTAAGTGATATTTTTGCAGGTGCCGGAGTAGCTTTAACAAGTGCGATTCGAAATAGTGGTCTTGGAGCACATCTTTCAGCGCATTTAGGCAAGGTCATCACGAACTGTTCATGGAACTTATCAATATTTATCGTCTGCTTCTTTGCCGTTTTGTTTGCGAATATAATGTCAGGCGTGGCAGCATGTGTGATATGGCTACCCTTTATATTGAACATGGTAAGTGATTCGACATAGGAGTTTTCAATAACCTCTGTGGGGCCATGCCTCAATGTTTAATGCAACGTGAACTTACATTTTACATGTCTGTGTCTGTCTGTCTGTAAGACACTAACATAAATACTGCAGTTACCAAACTAGCTGCCAAGCGCGGTGACGACGATAAAACCCCTCCAAACATAACGGGAGGGTTATGTCCAACAGTGGACTCATTTAGGCTAAGGACGAGGCTGATATACTTTTTAAATTTTAAATTATTATAATTATCTTGATTTGTCGAGTGACCTGTTGTATTTTTCTTACTTTTGTATTTTACAGAGTCTCGCTCCAGATGCACCGGCTAATTGGCAAACAAGGACATACCTAGGTGCGCTGGGTGTGGGCGTTGGCTCTTCACTGGGCTTTATGTGCCCGTTTCTGTACACGCCTGCCTACTTCTGCCACTACACGGGAAAAGTGCCGAAGAGACGAATGGTGAGAAGTAATTTGTTTGTCAGCCAATTTTGAAGAAACGGGCTCACAAACGAAGAGCTCACTTAAGAATTGTTTTGACAATTAGTGGCATTATTGACCGATCGAGCGACGCGTCTCAGTTTCGAGATAGGGTCCAGTTGTCAGTCTGTCTGTTCTCGCTTACAAGTCGCAATTTTCCACCGATTTTGACGAAAATTGGCACACAAATGCCTTAATTTTTTAAGTTTTTTTGTCGATCGCGATTTTTGATTGGAAGTACAAAATGGAGCTAAAGAGGGAAGTTGTCTGTAGCATTATTTACTGCTGGATTCTTATTAAATTTGAGAGGTTCTTTATTATTCATAAGATGTTGTAAAAAATCCAGAACACGGGAGTGGAGGGGGGAATATTCTAAAGAATCTTTGTGCCAAATTTCAGACTTATAAGGCGTGTAGTTTCGGAGGAATCGTGATGAGTCAGTGGGTGAATGGACTGCTCTTTTATATAATATATACCTAGATAAAAAGTTGAATGACTTTAGGTTTTTTAGATTTAGAAATCGACTAATATCATGAAGCTGATAGTTATTTTCGGTAGGATTCTGACAAATATCGATAGATAAGATTGTTGAGTCTACTAAAAACGATGAATACGGGTTTTTGTTAACTTTGCGATGTCTCCAGTTAATTTTGAAAAGTTTCCGTTTGTCAAAACGCCGCCAGTACGACAAGTGAACTTTTACTTTAAATTCAACTCTGCTTAGTTGTTTCTCACGATTACCGTATTCGTATTATACTAACTTAAAAAAAAAAAAAAAACAAATATACTAGCTTTTTTAAATAATTTTATATTAAAACCTATCATTACCAATGCATTGTTATAAATAATTTGGTTTCAACGATAGAGCTGTTGTATCATTGCTTGGTTTTGCTGTCTACTTATCAAAGGCATATTGTTATCATCATCAACCTAAAAAAGTACACCGCTGGACATGTGCCTCCCCGTTTAGTTTTAACAGAATACTAAAGACGTAATCTAATTTTCTTTTTTAGGCAAAATACGGTTTTGGCAGTGCAGTGATTTGCCTTATTGTTCTGTGGCTGTCACTGTGCCTATGGGCACCGTTCGTGTGGGACCCGAACGGAGCTGGTATCACATGGGTGGACGCACCGCCACCCCCAGGAGGATTTCCTGTTGTGGCTACGACTACGGACGCGGGAGCTGCGACAACTACAGCGGCGCCGCCGCCGCCTGTGATCTAAGAAGTACTTTTGTTTTTTCTATAAGGTTGTTGTCTGTGAAAAGAAATAGTGATAGAAAAGTATCGTTTGGCAATTTATCTGTAGGCAATTTATTTATACGCGGAGGCATCCTGCGGTTTCGTTTGCGGCATAGCTTATGTAAGCGATATAAAACTCTGTCGTATTCGGATGATTAGCACTAACAAAATTAGTTTGAAGGTGATTAAGGCTTGGTCAAACACTATTTTTTAGTTGTGTAGGGTAAGGTAAGGGCCTCTTTATTGTGTTTTTCTAGTTGAATTTACCAGTTACATCACTGTTATGTATGTAACTGGTAAATTGTGTCAAGTAACATCTTACATTCTTAGATTTTACTAACGATACTTCTGTATTGTACAAGAAATGGAACTTGTTGAAGGTTTGCTTACTTTAACACCTACTCCGACGCTTACTTGTCGTTTGGCCTTAGTTTTTAACGGATCAATTCACTGATTACTCTCAATATCAAATAGTTAATTAAAATGTGAGGAACGTAGGTCATGGTCATGCATAAATAATGTAAGCCATGGTAAGAAATTTTACTTTTTACTAGCAAATCGAAATTTTAATAAGATTTGCTATTGGAACCTATTTTTATTTAGGCCCGCTTGTACCTACAACAATGGCCTTACTTATTAAAATCTGTCAAAAGATAAACAATCCTTAAGTTATTGCCATCTCTTATAGATAGGTACAGATAAATAATGACAGGGCTAACATTAAGCAATATTTAAATTTAAACATTGTTTATGCGTTTATTGATCGTTGTACAAGCGGGCCTCAATCATTTTTTACTTACTTTTTATTTAAATGCAATAATTATTATGTTTACAAGTATTCGTTGTACTAATACATTATGATATAGTTACATGCACTGAACTTGTTGCACTTTAATATTTTTAAATATTTTGTGTCCACGTCTAGAGGATCTAGTTTCTTTAGAAACTGCAAAATACAACAAACGTGAGCACAAAATAATGTTGTGGAAAACTATTGAATATCAGCACCTCACTGCAGGTGAGCATATTTATATTGTTAAAGACTAAGAAGGATTTTTTTTTCTTTATTTCTGTCTACGAGCTGTCTCTATGTTACTTGGGTATGAAAAAGTATCAATAAACTTATTTATTTTATAAATCATATTTATTTCAATTTCATTTGTAGATATTCTTTTAGCAGGAAACATTTGCAAATAGTTTTAGTTAGCAATCCAGGAAGGCAAGGTATTAATATCGGGCCAAACCACAGGTGCCCAGAAACAAATGCTTAACCAAGTCAAGAAAATAGATGAGATCGTAGGAAAAATTCCGGCTTTTATCTGCAACAAAGTTTCAGTAATTAATAAGGGCCGGCACTGTGACGTTAGCGTCAGAACCATCTGTAACTTTTATTTGCGACGCCATAAAAACTAATAAAAAGGGATGTTGTCGTGTTAAAAAGGTGATATTGACAAAGAAATATTTCTGTAACTTTTATTTGCGACGCCATAAAAATTAATAAAAAGGGATGTTGTCGTGTTAAAAAGGTGATATTGACAAAGAAATATTTGTTTTAATGCCTCTTGAAAAAATGTGGCGCAGACAACCTGTTTCACTTTTTTAGTTTTTTTTACTGTTCATAGAGGTAGGTAGGTACTAGATAATTTAATGTAGGTATCAAATAGGTATTATCGACGTGAGTCTGTTAACGGCTGGCCTCGTTTACTTGTGACACAACCAAGAGAACGCGTTGCCGAAGCATTAAGATTGGGGAAGACAGTCACCAAAATTCTCAGAGAAATACAGATCATCAGGCTTAGA
Organism: Electrophaes corylata; assembly: GCA_947095575.1. Classification (NCBI taxonomy): domain Eukaryota; kingdom Metazoa; phylum Arthropoda; class Insecta; order Lepidoptera; family Geometridae; genus Electrophaes; species Electrophaes corylata. Next base: position 4,797,449 of record OX352711.1, on the reverse strand, counting down.
AGAGAATAGGTACTTTACGTACAACAAAAAAAAAGAAAGAAGATTGTTGGCGTTAATAATCTTGATGCTGCTGCATTTTCTAAGTGCGAACAGCAGTGATGACGATGACAACACTAGCTATTATTCACATAGGTATTAACAAACCCCTTTCAAACTCCAGTCCCTTGCAAAGTGGGTACGTTGTATGTTGTTTCTTTTGTCAGTTAAATCCTACACTGTATTCACATCATACCTATCTAGGTACCAACTTTGTAAAAGGAAATAAATGAGTTTTTTTTTTATTATAGTTAAACGTAATAAATGCATTTTTTTGTTACATTATGTAGGTACCTGTTTTGTTTTGTTTCCATAATTTACGATAGAAAATCGATGTTTCTAAGCAGGTCACCTCACTATGCAGCTAAAATAGACATGTCAATGACCTATTATATTGGTCCTACTATAGTTGTCCAATAAACTATTGTTCTTTTCTTATAACTCTCATGTCGCCCATCGTTGCAGTCGACGAAACTTTTACTTATTCACAAAATATAAAAAATCAAGAACGCCTTGAATAATTGGATGGATAGCAAGGCTAAAAATGGCCGGACCAAAAGGGTTACCTTGCTGACAACGAACGGCAGACGAAATATCATTGTTCCGGTAAATTAGAAGTGAAGGTACCTACCTACATACATTTGAATATTTTTGTACCAAATGAAAATTAAAAGGATAAATAAATTATGTACTTATGGTAAGATTTAATAAACTATAAAGTATGTTTATGCTTTGGTATCCCGTTTTTACAAGCTTCAATGTAAGTTTTTTTTTTTTTTTTATATTACATAGCATCATCTAGCCCCAAGCTAAGCAGAGCTTGTGTTATGGGTACTAGATGACAGATATACTTAATACAATACATTACATATATAGATATATTTTTTTATAATACATAGAAAACACCCAGAACACCCAGAATAAATATTTGCAGATCGTACAAACATTTATCCCAAGGCGGGAATCGAACCCGCAACCTCCTGCGTCGCAAGCGGACATTCGCCCGCCGCGCCACATCGGTCGTCAAGTCTATGTCAATGTCTAGTATTATTTTGTTTGTCTGTCATAGAAGTAATACAATTTAATAGTTTTTACCATTTTTCCAGTAGGAATACTAGCAGCACTTTGTACAATAAGATTTCCTGGTGTTCCCACGGGTAAGCAAAAGCAGTAAGATGCTGAAAATCCGGCCGTAATGTTGAACCACAATGGATTTGTGTTTATTTCCTTGGCCTAAAATAAAACTGAGATATGTAATAAGGTTTTTTGCGAAGAGCTCATACGGGAAACTACCACCATGCCTATTCAGTAATAAGTATAGTCTGAAAGCAGCGTTTGAAGAGTGAGTATCGGTGAAATTACAGGCAAATGAGGCGTAACACCTTTATGCCTCAGGTTGATGAACATTTGGCTGTGCATCGGTACGAACAATGCTTTGTTGTTACATAAGGCCCTGCCAGAAATCCAACGCAGCGTTGCACAACTTGTTCAATGCTGCAGCTGAGACAGGGACCCCTTTGACCCATGCATGCATAAAGGTTTTTTTTTTGTTTTTTAGAAATATTTACACAGTATCATCTAGCCACAAACTAAGCAAAGCTTGTACTACGGGAACCAGATAGCTAATAAAATACGTAGGTATATAAGTTTTTTTTTGTAAATACATACTTAGAATACATTATACACACCCCGCACAGAGAATAAACATCGATATTCACCACGACAGTAGGAATCGAACCCACGACCTTTGCACAGAAAGCAGAGCTACTACTAACTGAGTTGTTAGGCCTTATGTGCCTGTGTTTTCCCCGGTAGCCACACCACAACCCTTATTTCAAAATCTTCTATTCTGAAGCCGGTAAAACGGTCGATGTGTCCAGCGCTTAACTTACCAATTGCATCACTATGGGCGTTAATACATTGCAAACTGCAACATTTGAAGCAAAGTTTGTTATAAATACTGTGAATATTATAACCAAAAGGATAATAAAGTAGTTATGCAAGCTACTTAGGGCTTTTAGTAAGTCACCAATCTTTCCATTTAAGTTAGAGTATTCTGGTTTAGCAGCTTCTGATAACGCAAACCCACCACCTACAAACAGATTTACTAAGATTATGTAATGGTTTTGGGTAATAAAAACAATAGTACGTAAGTTTCGGCTGCAATAAATCTTATGCCATCAAAAACATAACTTGAAAAAAAAAAACCAAGTCTCACATCTCAGTTCTTCAACCGTAAAAAGTTGTAAGATCCATGTAATACCAAGTCCAATAAACAGATTGACTTGGCCATGGATGCCAGCGGATTATTTGCAGAGAAGTAGGTTCATCTGTATCATCTGTAGAAGTATGAATGCAGTAGAAATGAGAGCGTTGCGTAGTATGTGTGGTGTGAACTTGAGTGATAGAGTGAGGAACAATGCGATAAGAGAAAAATGTGGAATGAAAAAAGACAATAATGAGAGTAAAGAAAAGGATGCTTAGATGTTTGGGCATGTAGAGAGTATATTTTCTCTTGGTGTAGTACTAAAAAAAAATCCTAAAACTTGGTCCTTAAACTGGTTGAGCGAGAATTAAAGTTAGTATAAATATAAATTCATACGGACGAATCGCGTGTTTGCTCTTGTAAAATATAAACTATTTATCCCCAAGTGTCTCTACGCTCTAGGCAGCCCAGCTACAGCAGCCAAGTTGCAGCAACCAAGATGTGGCATCCAATCCAGTATGAAGGCTCAAGAAGATGCGTAGGTACTAGACAGCCAAAAACTTCAGGCAGCGGCAGTCATTAGAACGCGAATGATTGTACAGTAGCCAGAGCAGGACAAGGCAAATGTGTGTGGTTTTCTCTAGTACAAATGTAACAAAGTATTCTGTGTTCTAGTCTTCTGCACTCGCCGAAGCAGCCACACGGGTTTTTGTTCCAATATATGACTACGACTATAGACGCACGGCTGACCGTTGCCTGTCTGCTAAAATTCGGCCTCAAGCCAGGCTGTGTCAGGCAGGCTGCCTAGTGCGTGACTGATGAAAACGTCAACTATCATTTTTTTATATTTGCGCCCTTTTCCGGCGTTCAAGTGTTTTACTTATTCTTGGAGGCCAGAAGACGCTAACATAAAAATGTTTAATATATGCTTTTTATGGAATATAAATACCTAAGAGGAACATAAAGCTGTAAGGCATCAATTCATTCATTGTTTTCCAATCAAGTATCGATCTAACTGGTTTATTCGGCAATTTTTCAATATCTGGAAAATGAACATAGTTAACATTAGCTTTTGCCCGCGACTTTATTCGCTGAAGTATTTAACACTTATCATTATATTTTGGAAAAAAATTTAAGCTCTTTTCTTTTTTTAATTTATTGAAGAGCTCTTACACGTTTATTCGGTAGGGCCGTCGAAGTACGTTTTATTCCTTCATAAAACATAAATAGAATACAATATAACTTCGATAGGCTACCTTTTTCTGTAAAGTTCTTGAATAATTCCAATGAAGATGGCAGAAGACACATAAGGAAACCTACAAGTATTGCTGCAGCTGAATCTCGAACACTGAAAACAATATTGCGAAAATTTTGTAGGTTTTTCTTACCTACCACATTTTTCACACCAGTTTTTGAACATACTTTTAGGCCACATGCATTTAAGAAGCTAATTATGTTTAAAGGCTTCTCTTAACAATGGACCATGATGGGCGACTAAAGACAATCACGTTAGTATAGAAGGCATAAATGTCTGTGATCGGCCATCATCGGGTATGATCGTGCGCGATCGACGTTGTGTCGGTACATCAAAGGAATCATGGCCCATGATTGCGTGCGCGACCACACAATGGGGACCCGTCACAGTTCTATCTGTGAATGCAGTTTTATAGGCCTTGAGAAACTAAAACATAAAGTGCAAAATTTTTTTTTCTACGGCCAAAACTGACTAGGTTATGGGCAAAATACCGAACGAGGCTCACTGACCGCGCGAACAGCCTAGCGAAGAGATATTGTGACGTCATGTCACAATGACCCAGCGCTAGACGCCGAACCCGCGCGGTTTTATTAAAAAAAAATTAATTTAAACCAGAACACGACCCGCGCAGATCAAGTGAACTTTAATAAATGAATGGTGGAGAGCGCGAGCGCGGGCGAAAGAGAATCGAGACGTCACGATTCCCTGACATGAGCTATCCGGCCGCCCCGCGGTTGGCTGGTACAAAATGTGTAATATCTTCGCAACCAATGTACCGATTTCAATGATTTAAAAACTATCGTACCTAAACAAGTAAAAGGAACACCATTACATAGATAATATATGCATTTTCCGACTTGGTACGGGAGCTCATTGGTGATTACTCAGTATGTAGTTGTCTCGAGTACAGTGTAGTAATTTCTATAGATCTACAAATAATGGTTTCATGGACGAGTGAAGGAACTTTTAGGTTCATAGAACTATACCAAAAATAGGCGTGCATAAAGAATCCAAAAAATAAACATCACAAGGATAAAACAAAGGTAGGTAAATATTAATGTAGGTACTTTTTTAAGTTCATAGTCAAACTCAAAAGTAATTTTTATTCAGTACATTGGTCTTTTTTCAGGCACCTATACAATAAACTTATAGATAGCAGAGACTTTAAATTTTTAGGGAATGTTTGTTGTGGTGCGTATAGTTTTACTAAGAATGGAATTTCCTAAGAAGGAAAAAAAAGAAAAGGAATAGGGTAGAAGTTTGTATAAAAATTAATTCACGCGGACGAAGTCGCGTACGTTTCGCTAGTACAAGATAAATAGGTATATAATATATGCTTACAACTTGTTCTCCACTCCAAAATATTGCGCAATTTTGTCACCCCATCCGACAAATATTTGAGGTGAACGGCAAAAGAACAATATCATTGCACCAGTGAACAAGATTATGACCATCTGAAATTAAAAGGTTTAATTTGTGTGTGCGTGGAAGCTGACTGTTTCGGCTCCAATGGAACTGCCGAGGTTAATAGCCGACGGTTGATAGTTTTATTTTATTTTAGACAACTGCATATGGCCTACCAGATGTTAAGTGGTAACCTTACTTATTACAATGCATTGCTATAGTTCACGCATGTATCCTACAATACAATACCCTGTGTCTACCAACCTGAGGCATACTGGTGTTAAACTCCATTTGCCTGCATTTTTCTTTAATAAATGTAAATGTGCATAAGTGCTCTCAAATGGTCAAGTAAAACATCATGAAGAAACTAGTTAGCATTCGCGTAGTGGCTATGGTCTTGCAACCTGTCACGTATGGAATACCAATTACTGAAAAATGTGGGTTTGTACCAAATGTAATATCTGAACATACCTCTGATATTCTCGAAGAATCTCGAGTAGATATAGTGTGCTAAAAGATCTATGGGGATTCTATATTTTATCATTTAGTAATGTTTGGTTACAATAGTAATCAAACATAAATAATAGTACAAGTAAATAAATAAACGTACAATCTCCCAAAATGTTATTTTTCCAAGGCTTTTCCAGTTTTCTTCCACTGATGCTTTTGCGGCTTCCATACCATCTGCTGGTATTTTGGAACGCTTTGCTGCATCACTGTTTGGTCTAAAAATGAATTATACGAGTATAGATCTATTTATTTACTAAAAAAATCGTTCGCATCTAGTTATTTTAATACAAATGTTTGTTTTTGGTGGGGATCAAACCCACCACCTACAGCGCACAAGACAGAGCTTCTATGAACTGAACTACTATACGTTAAGCGGCCACTTAACAAACATCTATGTTCATAAAAAAAAAATTGTCTATTCGTTTTTTTGTGCAAAATAGAGATATTCTTTTATGTCGACCTGTGCTAACATGGCAGTGTTAAAAACCGATCTCGCTATGTCTAATGAAGATATGAATATTTAGCGCAAATTTTTGCACCAATAAAAAAATATCTCGTGTCAAGTGCGACATATTATCTCACGTTTATTGTACTCTAAGTACGATTTAGGAAAAAAAAGTATGTATGTATTAAATCAGTTTTATAAATTACGATGTTCTGAAGTAACCGACTTGAGAACTTCCTATTTTTTTAGGCCAGTTAAAAAAAAATAGGTTACCTTAAAAATCCAAAATATATTATCAACATAGCCAAGTAGAGGCATCCTTCCATAGCAAGCATGTACGGTATCGCAAATGCGGAAAATTTTGGAAATGATAAATATTCGGGAGCATCTGGATAAGCCCTATAATAAAAGAGACAGTCAGATATGCAGTCTTAGTTTATAATTATATCTTTTGATGGAACAAGCAGATGGCCCACCTGATGTTAAATGGTTACCATAGCTTATAACAAAGTATTGCCTCGTAGGTCACACTCGTTAGGAACGTGCCCTGCAATGCACTTCTCTGTCCATCAACCTGAGGCATACAGGTGTTAAGCGTCATGTGCCTGTAATTTCACCGGCACCTACTCCCTTCAAACCAGTGCACAGCAAGCTGCTTGGCGGCAGAAATAGGCATGGTGGTGGTACTTCTCCGGACGAGCCCTTCACAAAGATGCGTTATTCCGCGTTCCCTTAGTCGCTTTTTACAACATCCATATAAGGTAATATAAAGGTTATTATGAATAATTTCTCAAAAAAATAATACAAGTAAATAACTATTATACTAGGTATGTACAAAATACATGGAAATGGAACAGTTGAGCTATCTTTAGATCGTTCCAAACGAATAGCTCAACAGAGCCGAATCAATATGGGACAATGTGGAAATGGTAATGCTGATGCATGGTTCATCAGCCCTCACCCTCGGTACACGCGTTGCTTCCAAGAAAGATTTAAAAACCCGCAGTGGCTTCGGTATGGGGACCAAGAGTCTCGACCCCAGTAGGAGCAAATGCGTAGGCTCTGTTGAGCCCTGCATAATTACCCCTCGTGATCATTAATAATAATACCTTTAAATTACCTGGTGAAAAGTCCTATAAATACTAAATTAGTAGCTGTCCCCACAATTGTTCCGATACCACCTGTAAAAGTGAATTTAAAGTTTATTACATAACCAGTGATTTTGTGAGAACAGTCGACCACACAAGCCCTTATCACCAATACTTTCCTCTTTTCCTAAATTGAAATCCGTACATATATAACGTTACAGCAAACTTATCCCTCCCCCTTTTCCTCCCTACGTTTGGTACCCGATCGCTGACCGGCCACCGCCTAACCGCGAAAAATAGGAATTCTTTTCTGATTTTTGTGTTTTTAATATCATTACTATCTTGATTCAACGAGCCCTTTGTTGGAAATAGACCTCTTCAATCTTTGGGAGGATTTGCCATAGTCACCACACTGACTTGATAGGTAGATTGGTGACCGCGGTATTAGTGTTAATGCTTTAGAAACGCTGCTCCTTCTCTCCTCGTACATTCCTGAAGTCACCTCTTGCGACATCCACGAGAGGCGATAGAGAGGTCTTATTCTAACCACAGAATTTTTTTTTATGTACAAGAGGTTATTGTTAACTAGCAAAAAACGCGCGACTTCGACCGCGTGAAGTTATATACATAGTTATATATCATACTAAGTTCAACCCCTGCTGTACTCGTTCAGGGGTTGAATCTTGAAAATTTCTGTTTTAATACACCTCTACGTATTAAGATGAATATACCCTAAAAATTTCAAGTCTCTACAACCAGTGGTTTAGGCTATGCATCATCATCTATATGCCAGTCAGTCAGTGAGGGCAAAGATTCTTATAATTGGGGTTTTGAATTTTTTTTTTTTGCGGTAAATGGAAAGATCCCATATAAGTTTTATAACAAAACTATTTTTTTAATTTTTTTTTTCGCAATAATTCAAAAGTTATTTCAAAATAAAAATTAGTTTTTGAATCCAGTACCGAAAACACACCGAACAAACCCAAGCGCGTGTGACGTCATTATTTTAGTTTTCACTCATTCAATAGCCGCAAACGCTGTACTGCTGGCATAAAATTATGACGTCACAACTATGGTGATCAATCATGGCGTGTTTCTAGTTACGTGGTTTTTTTCTAAATTTTATCAATTTTTAATTGTTTATTATTAATTGAATTTATTTTTTGTGAAGTTTTTTGCATTAAATATCAACATTAATAATAATAATGTTTTAAAATACATAAAAAATAAATATTTTTTTTTTTCAAAACCCCAATTGGTATAGATAGATTTATAGATTGTTAGTGAAGCCAACTGTACAAACATATAAATTTATATATTTATCATACTTTTATCTTACCAATGGTAGCAGAAAATGAAGCTGAGCAAAAGTAGCAAGTAGCTATGTCTGATGCAACAGTATTCCCTTGGCTGTCTGTTTCATAAATATTTAGTAGTTTTTGCTGTAAATAAATAATTTCTTTATTAATAAGTATCTACGAAGTTGCTGTTCTATGATACTATCAATTTGAAGTGTAGTGTTCTATGGTAGGTTAAATTAGTTTTTTTTTTAAAAACATTGATATATATTTTCAAATTCAGTCAGGATTTTAGAAAGAGTAGGCTTGCTCAGCACCTAGTTTATCCTTACAACTTAGTCAGAAATTTCAAATTTGCTAAACCGACGGTCGAGAAAGATTTAAAAGAAGCTCAACTCGACACTAGCACTGCATAAAACCGTGCATAGTGCAGAAAATTGACACGGAAGTCCGACCCTAAATAGCGAACGCGAATACTACAAACGAGCACAAGGCTCAATACTGGATTTCTAGAAAATGTATACTAAAAAACCCGTAGTCCCCGTTTGTGTAACCGATGATACGCAATCTACGGTAACTTAGTAGCAGATTTTGGCGGTAGCATTACAACGATCAGTTGTAGGGGGATATTCCATACGTATTACTCAGTTTTTTAAGCGATTTACCACCAAAGCTTCCAGGTTCACAAACCGTCCAACCAACTGAACGTAGGAGAACGTTTAATAACATAGTAAGTTGATAACTGCGCAAACTTTAAATAATACTTGTAAAACATCAACAAGTAGCAACTTTAAGTTGGTAAGGTGAAATGCAAGATTTTCTAACTTCAAAACTTAATTTAATAAATAATAATTAATTTAATTTAATTTAATTAATAACTTAATTTTTTTTTTTTAATATTTTTAATTTGAACTATAATTTTTGCTTCCACATCTTCCGGAGCAGAAGGTAAATAAAGTATTGATTAAAATAAAGTAAATTGACTTTATACCTAACTTCCAAATCAAATCAAAACGCAAGAAAAGCTATGGATTGGATAAACCAAATTGAACTTACATCTTCAAATACTTTTAATATTGCAAAATTAATGGGGACCATCATAGTAGCTGCCGCAGTATTGGTGATCCACATTGACACAAACATCGTTGTGAACGACATAGCAAACAGCAACCTGAAAAAATGTACAGTAGTGTAAAGAATAACAGCCTGTATGAGCCATCTTGTGAGTTAGAACCCTGACTCGCGCTTACGAAGTTAACACTGTGGTTGACTTGCTTAATACTTCTGAAAACCATCTGTTGGTCTAAGACCTAAAAGATCCTTGTCCTTCACATTGGTGACCCCGAAGCGATCAGGTTTTACTCATAAAAATCACAGTTGCCAGCTCTTCATCATTATTTACCTATGTGGGAATTAAGGTATCCATCAAAACGACCAACCTCTTAAGTGTTTAATAAAATTCCCCGAAATTTAAGGGTATATAATTAAAGAGGCATAACCAAGTCATCAAAGTCTACCCCACTGTCATAGTATTTGTATTGTAAGCTTCTACAGTACGCCATTTTTTATTATGGCGGCTCCACATTAGTGCCGTGAATTCACGCCATGAATTCACGCCTCAAGTCGTACCCTCCACATTCACGGGATGCTCACAATCGTTCGAAACCCGCCGCGAAATGGACGTAGAAGCTGCTGCTGCAATAACTTTGTTTGCTGTGGCAACATATCACTATTTAAACGTCCAAAACAAGAAAGTTATTAAAAAGCGTTGGAAAAAAAGAAGATGGTGGATGACTGAAATACATCGTAACCGATCAAGGTATGTTTGTTGGTGTACTTAGTGAATGTTTGAACTGACTTAGTATATGATTAGAACTGTTTTTATTAATTATATAAAATTCATTTCAGACTTACTATGGAGAAGCAGTTATCAGAATTACATTCTGAACCCAGTGGCGAATTTAAGAAATTTACTCGTATGTCAACAGTGGATTTTGAATATTTGCACACGTCCGTACGCCCTTGTAGTCCGGAGTAAACTGGCACGGGGCCGTAAATGTGGATGTGTACGCGTGAACGCCGCGCGAAAGGGGCGCAAACCCTTTGTCCCGGGACAAAATACCGACTCTGATCGGGGAACAGACGTGAACACGCGTGAACCCCGCGAAAACCGTCCACATTTACGTTCACGCCTATTTACGGAGCTTCACGGCACTAATGTGGAGCCGCCATTAGACTTGGCGAACGTAAACTCGGTAATTTGCTTGATTATTAACCCGTAAATATCATGTATTAGGAGAGTCACGGTACATGCGTTTGAAATACAAAAATATTGTATAATGAGACCCGAATAAGCTCAAAAAGGCCCGAACATGCCTAAACAATGAGTACGAGAGCATCTTCGCACCGAGGAAATCGTTGCTGAAAGTTCGTGTTATAATTGTTTCTTGTGGGTACCTAATATGATTGATCGAAACTTCTAGTATAAAAAGTCTAAAACAATCATAGCTGTCGAGCACGAAAGAAGGCGTCGTTTTAAAAGTTTGCAATCGTGCTATAAAAGCTTACAGTAGAAAGCCTGTTTAGTTTACTGCAAGCACTACTTTAGATACTAGATGTTTTAAATACCTGTAATGCGAATAACCAATAGCCCTGATTGCGCAAAGTGCCAGTCTATTGTGAAGTCCAGATTGTTCTACAGCGTACGCAAGAACTAGACTCCCCAGAAACATTATTATTGTATCCTGTTGAAATAACTTACATCAAAATAAATCAATAAATAAATAAAAATAAATAAATAATAAAAAATATCTATGTATGTAATATGGTAGTGTATTAAGTAAATCAGTCATCTAGTACCCATAACACAAGCTCTGCTTAGCTTGGGGCTAGATGATGCTGTGTGGATTTCTTTCCCAAATGCAGGTAAGCACTATAAAAACTAATAAATTGTTAATTTCTTTAGCTATTTTTATAGGTAAATTGCTCAACATCAAGTAGGCCGTAGGTTTAGTTTGTTGCTCTTTCTTCTACAAAATCATACGCACGTTTATGTAGCAGTTGCAAACTTGACTGGTATTCATCACGCCAGCCATAGGAAATATGAGGATCGGTAGAAAAGAAGTAATTGGTAAGGGAATACACTCCGTCACCCAGAAGATTGCCATCAGTATCAGCGTATACGCACACCATTGATATTTCTGCAAGTAAGTTTAAGTACTAATAATAATAATAATAATGCTGGACAATCCACACAGTATCATCTAGCCCCAAGCTAAGCAGAGCTTGTTTTATGGGTACTAGATGACTGATATTCTTAATACAATACATTACATACATACCTACATATTTTTTATAGGTACATAGAAAACACCCAGAACACCCGGAATAAATATTTGCTGATCGTACAAACATTTATCTCAAGGCGGGAATCGAACCCGCAACCTTTTGCGCAACTAGTAGTTGGGCTCTTAGTGAAGAGCTCACCCGGAGAACTAGGCTCTAAGAATATGGACTAAAGTAGTCTTCTTATTCTATGACTAGGCTTTGTACATATCAGAGGCCCAATCCTCGTATATAATTATTAATGTAATTGGTGTATAACCGTTTTAATTAAATGTAAATAAATAAATAAATAATTTGATTGTCAAAATAAATCTTGTCTAAAATGTCACTCGAAAAATACTATTCGGAGATTTACATGATCATTACTAATGATTATATATCGATACGAGAACTGAGCCAGTATGTGTACATTACTAAATATATTTTAAAGTACCTGAGGTGGAAATGGTGCAAGTATACCAATCAGTAAAATTGGCGCAATTAGGCATAAAGTGCCACTCCAATGAGCTTGTAAAAACAATTTAGCCTTCTCTTTTATAGTCACTGGTGTTTCATCCCCACTGAAATATAAATCTAAGCTAATAAATGTTGTGCTGCTAAATTGTGTAGGTACATGTTTTTATTTACTTATTTCTCTCTTTAAATAACATAAACAAGAGTAATACAAAAAGTAACCTTTAATCTAATATAGAAGAAAAAAACACAAATGTAAAAGAAAATAAAACACAAAAATTAGCCAGGAATGTCGAGAGCTGGTGCCCAAAAAGGTTGAGTGTTAAATCTGTGTGACGGGTCACCAGGCCCACCTTGCGGCCTAAAAAATCATTGATCTAGGGTACATATAAAAATATTCACTACTTTTATTTATGTACCTTTTATGACACTTGCCAGACACTGACTTCTGTAACATAGGTCATTGTAGCTAGCTTAGTAGTGAGGAACTTCATAGGATGTCTGTTATAAAAACCTATTGTCAATAAATACAATTTTATTATTATTATTTTTATTAGGTAGGTACCTACTTGCTGATGGGACAAGCACACGGTGCACCTGATGTTAAGTGGTTACCATCATTTATGACAAAGCATTACCTCGTAGGTCACGTTTGTTAAATTTTGGACGTAAAATATACTTTAAGTAAACTTACGGAAACCCAGATGCATCTTGTTCAGGATCAAGAAGACCAAAAGTAGTTTGTTCAGGATCTTCTTCAGCCATTTTGTCCATACACAATAACAACTGATAGGTAGGTACTGTATTTTAGTTGGCCATGACAATAAAGTTGGTGATAGGTACCTATCGAGATTTTGAAATAAACTGACCCGGACAACCATAGCGTCGACTCACACTGAGTTTTTATGCACACTTGAAAGCCAAAATCCACGTAATCTATGCCAGGTAGCCTTCAAACCAGATCTTATAAAAAATAAACATGAAACAAAAAAACTATTTTTGGAATTTCATGAAATGTTTTCATATCCCACGTTTTTATCACGTTGTTACCATACCACATTCTTACCATATCCCACGCACCCGCCTAAAGAGCAAAAGAAGCTTCCTGAGACTTCCATTTTTTTATGTTCTAACATAACCTAACCTATCCGAGTTGGATCCGCCTTAGACAGTGAGTCGTTTATTCTCGTTTTAATGTAACGAGTAAAATAGTTGGTTTAAAAAGTGGAAATGAAATTGTTTTAATTGGAACTGGGAACTCTACTATGGCGCCGTGGTCCAACTGCAAAGATAGTTGGACCACGACCCATAGTAAAGGCCCGTAGTCCAACTAATTGGACACAGCAGTTGGACTACTGCCCCGTAACGATTCTATACCTAGCGGTTACGTCTATTCCCACTAGTTCAGTTGTTCAGTTCAGTGAAATTTTTTTACAGTGTGTATTTATATTGCCACTATTATAAATAATAAAATTTATATAAAATACAAAAATCTGATTTTTCAGCGTTTTTTACTCGCCCAACAGACTTAGTTTTGGTAGTAGGTAGGTAGGTAACAAAGATTGCATAATAAAATTGGTTATGTATCAGGATTTTTTTCACTATTTCATAACCAGTTGGTAAATTAAACAAAACAGTTGCCATTTGTCCACGTTCTTAACTACGATTTCATTTGTACTATCCCATTTTGAAATAGTGTAAATAAGTTGAACAGTTCTTCAGTTACGTAATCTATACCAATAAATAATTTTATTAAATTAAAACAGTTATAGAGTTAAATTTAAAGTTTATTATAATTATAACTAACCACGACCTTACCTAAACGTAAACAGCACCTAGTTAACTTAAACTAAAAACAACATAGTTAAGAAACCAACAAAACCTTTTTACTTCTGTAGAAAATTGGCTCAACCAAATCATAATATATAAAACTAAATAAACTAATACATACCTACGAAGTTACCTTTATAACTAAAAGATGTTTTTTACGCGTCATTGAAAGGCTTTGTATATTGACAGATTCTAGTTCGTTAAAGGCCAATATAAAGTAAAAGCTTTTGAAAAATGTGTCATAAATTACTTATTAAGTACTTATTCAAAAGGTACAAATATTATTAACTCCAAAAAAGCTAAATGAAGTAATTAAAAGTATAAATAACAATTTAATTGCTTGTTCTCACAAGCAAAGACAGTATTAAATTTAATCTCCTCCTCCTCCTCCTGCTGCTGGTGCTGGTGGTGGTGTGGTTGGTGGTGCTTCTTCTGTAGCCTGTAAAAGATCTGGCCAAACAATTGGCGCGTAAAAGTAAACCGCCAACCAGGTGACAAGTATACAGACGACTGTAGGGCCAGCACCTGCTATAATCTGTAAATCAGAAATATGCTTAGTGAAAATCAAAAGTCAAAGAATATTTTATTTTAATGATTCATTAGTATCCAGGGATCATCTTAAATTATTTTAAAACCAAGTGAATTTATATATATACTTCTCAAATTTTCGCAACTCTATAATAATAATAATAATAATAATTCTATTCTACCATACTTGGTAGTCGTTTTAGAGAGTTCTCGTTGGAAACCCTAAATTATTAATCTCTTACTGACACGGGCGGGTCCTATATCTACTGTACGTTTTCTGAGCGAGGAAACAGTCGATCGGTAAAAACTTTCTCGCCAGTGATCGGACATAATTTTATTTTTTAATTTTCTTTCTTCGTTCTATTAGTAGGAACATAGATGAAATAAAGATCCTTTGTATAAGGTAGAAGTGACTTATCTTACCATTTTTTTTGTTGGAACACTTGCAGCACTTTGCACGATGAGATTTCCTGGGGTGCCCACGGGGATCATAAAGCAGTAAGAAGAAGTAAACCCGGCAGCTATGTTATACCACAACGGGTGTTGGTTGACATTCCTAGCCTAAAAATAACAAATTGGCACTGTAATCATGGTTTAAAACCATACCTCGACTATGGTTAAATTATAATATAGATATTGGAAAGAATGGACAGATTGGACAGAAGTAAGGCCCACTAAGCCCTTCGTAACCCCTATTCCTTTCTGTATAAAGTAACCCTTGTATCCAACTTTATACTAAGAAATGGATTGAAGAAGAAAAGAGGGATATGACAACCTTGAGATGCAAATTGGCCCGCGTGAAGTTATTTTTATAAAAATTTCAACCACCGCTTTATCGGAAATTTCAGAATTTCATTTGATATACCTCTACGCTTCAAGATATCTACGACCAGTGGTTTAGGCTGTGCATGTCTGTACCAGCCGAGTTCCGCCACGGAGAGAGACAAGGGGACGTTTTATCCCCTAATTGTTCACATGCGAATTGGAAGATTATGTTTAAGACGCTGAGTTGAACTGGAATAGGCATCAACATAAACAGTGAGAACTCACTATTTATTGATGCTATCTTTATTTTGGCAAAATTGTCGCAGGACTTATATGTTGAAAAGCCTAACTTCACGGTGAATCGGCCTGGGTTATATAAACTTTAATAAAACTAAGGTTATGGTTAATTTTTATGGAATACATTAACCCAGAGTCAATCACCATCGTCGGAATGCCTCTCGAAGTTGTATGCTCATGTTTACCTCAAGCATACCCTACGCTTTGGTAGACACAACTTTGAGGGAGAGCTTAACCGTAGAACCTAGGCTGGACTGCGTTTGGGAAACTTCTTCAAGTCTCCTCGTCAACCATCCCTGAATGTTTAAAAATGAAAGTCTTCAACCAGTGCATCCTACCGGTCAAATTTTTGCGTCAACTATGCGACACTAATGGTAGAATCAGTCTACAAACTGAATGTCGCTTAGCAGGTTATGGAGAGAGCTATGCTCAGAATTCTCTTAGGGGGTTATCAGGAACATGGTATCCGGCAGAGAACCAAGGTGTTTAACATAGCTCATAGGATAAGTAAGCTAAAATTGTAGTGAGTTGCCTTGTTTGCCGTAGAACCGATAATCGCTGGAGCAAACTAATACTTATGTTTAGGTTACTGTTAGAAGACCACGTTTAGGTAAGCGTAGTGTAAAGGTAGTAAAGTAAAGTAAAGTACCTACCTAATACTCGCACTTGCGCAGTTCAATAGATTCCTGACGTAGACGTAGACGTTTTATTAGAGCTGGTTTGGGGCTCAACATACCGAAAAGAGGCAAAAAATAATTAACCAGTAGATAAAGTAGTATATAATTATATATACCGGGAGTAATAAGACTACTTTTGAAAACTAAAACTTCGCATTGAGATAATGATTCTGATTACAAAAAAATAAAAAAATTACCGGTCAAGATGATAATTATGAGATAAGCAATAAAAAAGTTCTAACCAATGTCATGGCAATCGGAGCAAACACATTGCACACGGCGACGTTAGAAGCAAAGTTGGTGACAATACAAGTCACCAAAATGATGATAAATATTATCATTATATTCGGCAATGCGTTAAGACCCTGTAGAAGATCGCCAATCTTGTCATTCAGTCCAGAGTGTTTTGCAGCTTCAGATAGTGCAAATCCACCTCCTGAAATGAATAAGAGCTTTGTCAAAGCTAGTGAAACGCGCGCGACTTTGTCCGTGTAAATTATTTTTATACAACAGTTTTTCCTGTACATGCTAAGGGGTTGAATTTTGGGAATTCTTTTCTAAGTACACCTTCAAACACCAAAACGTTTATACCCTAAATATATTATTATATAATGTCAATAAATAATATACTTATATAATATTCAATCAGTCAATTAGTGGTTTAGGACAAATATTCTTAAGATAATGTAAAAGCCTTGCGTTTACACCAAAAGCGTAATTGTATCTCAGATATCTTAGAAACAAAGAATTACTAATTCAAGATTTGTACTAACTCAAGATTTTAGATGTCTAAAAGGGGTAGTTAGAAGTACTATCAATCACACATTTGGCGCATTGAGCAGTTTTCAAGCCTAAATTTACATAACGTATAAGTGCCAGCTTAGCTCAATTAATAATGTAAACCTTCCACGAATTAAGGAAAATCACATTAGTCTCGCCCTGCGTGTCGTGACGCGTCAGATGCCTATCAGACCTATACATTTTGTATAAAAGTGATTCACTTGTGCAGACAGCGCGTTTCTACTACCACAGGCTCTGTATTTTTCTGTCCCATACAAAGTCTGTACTATACCAGCTTGCAATAGTGAATAATCTTGGCAGTCTCGCGTAGCTAAAGTGGTGGTTAAAGTACACTATCAAAAAAAGTTTTTTTTTGTTATTGAAAAACAGAGACCAGGGGCGGTAGGTACTCTGAACATTTGTTAGCGATCGTTAACGATTTTATCTGTCAATATTATGGAGTTTTAAATGAAAAGGTTTTATGTGCAATAATAACAATTTAAAAAAATTACAGCTATTACAAGTATTTATAATTGATATTATTGATTGAGTATATAAATTAAGAGTAAGCACTTGTTATGCTGTCTCCTTGTGTGTTGTGTGTTGAATAAAGATATATTCTATTCTATATTCACAGCTATCTATTAGTTACAAACTAAGTTTTGCACCTACCCAACAAAAACATGAAGCTGTACGGCAAATTTGCATTCATTGGTTTCCAATTCAAAACTGAGGCTACGCGACCCTTCGGCAAGTCCTCGTTAACTGAAAATAATAACGGCGATGAAAAAATAAAATATAATTATATTAAAAACACAGCGCTTAAAATGAAGTGCATTCGCGAATACGTTATCTTGTCCCCAACAATGAGTAGTCAAATTAAAAAAAATATTAAAATTAATTCCCGTTGTTCCCGTTGCAAAATCCCTTTTGAAGAGGACAGTTGCACTTGATAAAAATTTGTAAAAATGCTTTTCGTTGTCCCCGTTACCAAATACCCTTTAACGGGGACAGTTGGTACTTAAATAAAACAATTAAAATATCATAGCCATCCTATATAGTTATTTCGTCCAGGGTAGCACTACCAACATGCTTATTTCTGCTGCCAAGCAGCTAACTGTGTTCCGGCTTAACGGATGTGGGTGCGGTGAAATTACAGGTTAACATTAACACCTGTATATCTCAGGTTGATAGACGCAGAACAGAGATCTGTCAAGTTGGAGGAGGCGGCGGCGAGGTGCTGGCAACGGCCGCCCCGCGCCGTCTGCCCCATAAGGGGCTTGGGCGGTAACGAACGAAAGGCCCCCTGCTCGGCAGGAGGCCTTTCGAGTCTGAGGGCAGTTGAAGCGAGGGCTTTGGCTGGTCATTAGCAGACCCTGGAAGGACGGCTAACACATCGTGGCATGTGTAGCCGTAGCACTACGTGTGCTGGGGGCGGCTATGGAAGTCGTTCCTACTCACTTCTTATTTTTGTTTGTATGCCAACCTATGACTCCTATGCCAACTCTTTTAGATGTAATTTTCCTTATGTGTGTGTGTCAAATAAACGTATATTCTACTCGAAACGAAATTACAGTTAATACAAGTACTTATTATAGGTATGTACAAAATATACATAAAGCAGCTGAGCTATCTACAGACCACTGCAACCCATCTAGAGATCGGTCAACTGATCCAAATCAGTGCCAAATCAACTTAAACAAATCCACTGCTAGACATAGCCTCCCCCATATTTGGATAGATTACCATAGTCATCACGTTTGACAGGCGGATTGGTAACCGCAGTGTTTGTGGGTAGGAGATGCTGCTTTTTATCCCCTGGTGCGCCTGGTGACAACCGTGAAAGGCAGTGGAGGAGTCCTAACCTAAGCCAGGACTACCACAAAGACAAGACAATGATGACCAGAAGTTACCTGGGTTAGCAAACGCACTTACACTAACGCACATCACATAATATTGCAGCGTAGAAAGAATTAATTAAGACTATAGAAAAACATTTATAAACATACATTTAGCTTTGCAGTTGTCAAAAAATTTACAAGTTGACGGTAGGAGAAACATTCCAAATGCAACAAACATTGCGAGGGCAGAGTCTCGAACGCTGAAACAAACATGGTAGGTATCGTTAATAACCGTCACTTTTGACAACACAGTCTAAATCACTGATTGTAGTTGTTTGAAATTTTCATTGTGCATTATTTGGGAGCATAGCGGTGTACTTTGCAAGGAACTCCTGGAATTCAACACCAGATGCAACTAAACGGTTCATGAAAACATCGTGAGGAAACCAGTTAGTATTCAACAGCCGGCGATGGGCTTGCAACCTGAATTCTAACTACTGCAAAATGTGGCTTTGTACCAAATGAACTATCTGGACGCACCTTCAACTACCCCCTTAAACATCCTTGAATAATCTTGAGTAGGTTCTTGGTACTAAGAGATCGGAAGGGGTATCTACCGTGCTTAGAGCTTTAGCTAAACACTTCATTCAAAATCAACGTTAAGATCAAAGTCAAAAAGCATTTATTCAGTAGTATCCGCTGGGATCATCTTGAAACGACTTAAATCTAGGTGAATCTAAGTGCTAGTTCCTCGCAACCAAGCCTAAAAGAACCGGCAAGGAATTTACAGCTTGGTTCCTACCGTTTTTTTGTATGATCCTTTTACAAAATAAAAATAATGTAAACAATGAAACTCCAGTGTGGTGCCAATCCAACTTTGTAAGGTGAATGTGAGACAGAAATTATGTTAAGGCAATAATACCAAGAACATAATATTCAAAAAAAGTTCAAAAGACAGCACACATGGCCCGTTTTTACAAAACATAACATCATTTAGATGATGATGATTTTATTTTGTTTGATGAATTGATTTGTTGACCCATCTGACATCCTTGAAAACAGGATGTAAATTTGTAGAAAACTCACAATTTTTTATCATTAAGCTCGTAATAATCCGAAATCATATCACCCCAACCCTTGAATATTTGCGGTGATCGGCCGAAGAATAAAAACATTGCTCCGCCAAAGAGCAAAATAACCAACTGTAATCAAACAAAAAATATACAGTAAAATATATTATTTATATTTAAAGATCACTGATAGAGAGACCCGCTTTCTGATCCCAATGTGTAGGTTCGAATGCGGTTGTACACAAATGGATTTTTCTATTTGAAAAATGTAGGTGCTCTCAAATGGTGAACGAAAACATCGCGAAAAGACCAGTTAGTATTCTAGCGGAGGCAACGGATTTGCATCCTGCTTCGTATGGACTACTAACTAATACAAAAGGTCTGTATATGGCAAATGTAATACTTAGATCTACCTCTGACTAGCCCCTTAGTCATCCTCAATAATTTTGAGTTGGTACTATCTAATAGGTTCTGATAGTGTCAACAAAACAAGTGTTTTTGCGACAACTACACTCGGCACCGATTTTTATTGTCTAAACTCAATGAAATGACTAGGTACTCCTTTTATACTATAAACTAGCCAAATGCGTGCCACTTTAATCGCCGTCAAGTTATTTTCATACAAACCTCAACCCCCGCTGTATCCGTTTAGGGGTAAAATTTCGGAAATTAATATCTTAGTAGGTACTTTACGCACCAAGACGGATACTCGTATACCCTGAAAATTTCAAATCCAGTGGCTTAGACTGTGCGCTGTCTATATGTCAGTCAGTCAGTCAGGACCAAGATTCTTTATAATCGGTTAAGATAAACTGGCTGAACAGAAAAAAAATTGCGTCTATACTCTTACAATCCACCCTCCTTGTTCTTTTAACATGATGATGATAATAGACGTACCAATTCCCAAACTGTTATATTTCCCATTTTAGCCGAGTCACTCTCAATGGTTTTCCTGGCTGCTTCTTTGCCTTCAGGAGTTATTACTGCCGATGCTGCAGCATCACTTCCGCTGCTGAAAAGTCACGAAACATCTTAAAAGCGTTTATTTGCCGGGATTTCGATCTCCATCTCCTAGCGTGGATGTTGTAAAAGAATTGTACCTACTAGGGAATGGGCACAGCATTTCCCGATTGCATAACATCAACCACTGTGGTCACTAATCCACCTGCTAAACAAGGTAACTCTACAATAGGCAGGCCGTAAAGTACGTAGGAGTACTAAGCACCTACCCTGCGTCCATAAGTCTGAGGTATACTGGTGTTAAGTCTCATATGCCTGTAACTTCACCAGCACCTACACCCGTCAAACCAGAACTCAGAAATGCGAGTATCAGTGTTTGGCGGCAGAAATAGAAGTTCTTCCCCGGACGAGCCCTTTCACAAAGAGCTCTACTATTATTAAATATATGGCAGTGGTCCAGCAGCGGACTTTTACAGAATGTGGATTAGAATACTGTTTTAAGATTGAGAAAGGGTTGTAAAAGGATTAAAATTTTAAGGAATTACCGCCATAATCCAAAGTAGACAATGCACAGATAGAAGTAAAGAAGCGTTTCCATTATGATAACGCACGGCATGGCAAACATAGAAAATTTCGGGAAAGACAAGTACTCAGGTGCATCAGGATATTCACTGCAAATAATAAAAAAAATATTTGAATCGCATACAACCAGCTTACCAATAACAAAAACATGATTAAAATAAAAAATTATCGTATGGAAAGAAACTTAGGATTGTAGCTTAAAATACTCTATTTCCTTTACTTTATTGTATTATTAAAATGACATATTATTTATCTTCTTCATAGATAACTTTTTTTAAACTGAATTAGGGTGCTAAGTTTTTTTAATTCATCTCAAAAGTTAGGTTTCAGCACTTGCGCTGAATGCATTTAGGGGCTGGTTAAATACATTTAGTGATCGTTGTGCAAGCGGGCCTAAATATCTAATATCAAGTGATTCTCGACAGTAACAAAGAGTAGGTATGATTTTTTAAAAAAAAGTTGCATCAAAACTAATGTGTCTCATTTCCAACGGTTCTACATGAAACTTAGATATCCTTTTCTCATATTCATTGGGAATTCACCAATTATTAAATTTGTTAATTTATTTAACAAAATTTTGAATTGAATATAGCTTGTAACATACCGTTAGGACACCATGACGCACTATTTTATTATAAGCCCATTTTCACAAGCTAAAGGATTGAAAACAGTAAAAGAATCTACAGAGCTTTTAAAATCCTTTCTTAGATGTCATAACCTAGGAGTTGGTTGGCTTTAGAAAAATAGTGCGCAAGCAAAATTACTTGCTTGTTGCATCTGTATTTATATCAAAATTATAAGAATCTTTGTTCTGACTTATTGATTGACTAGCAGACGTAGACAATACACGGCTCAAACAGCTGATCGTAGAAATTTTCAAGGTTTATTTGTCTTGTGTATAGGTGCAGCCGGGGTTGCATTTTATATAAAAACAGCTTCACGAGGCAAAGTAGCGCACATTTTCACTCATTTCTAATAAATAGTAAGCTAAACATACCCTACATATAGGCCCTTAAACACTAAATTGGTTGCGGTGCCGACCAAAGTCCCAAGGCCTCCTGCAAAGCAATAAATAATAATAATATAATAATGCTGGACAGTCCACACTGCATCATCTAGCCCCAAGCTAAGCAGAGCTTGTGTTATGTGTACTAGATGACTGATATACTTAATACAATGCATTACATATATAGATATTTTTTTATACATAGAAAACACCCAGAACACCCGGAATAAATATTTGCAGATCGTACAAACATTTATCCCAAGGCGGGAATCGAACCCGCAACCTCTTGCGTCGCAGGCGGACATACGCCCGCCGTGCCACATCGGTCGTCTTGTAATAAAAATAATCACATCGCTATTTTTAAACGGTATAGAAAAGTTTCATTATTGTTCTTAAATTCTTAAATATACTACTTACACAATATGAATACAACTTCCAAATACTCAACGAACGTGTAAAGTTATCTACAACATATAACATTATAGCATAGTCTACTCGGTTCCCACTTGGCTGACAGTCAAAATGACTTCGAGAATTTCCTTTTTTTTGCTTGATTTATCAACCAGCAATGCATCGCGGTTTTCTTTTAACCAGCCTGCCAGAAAACTATCGCCTCGCATTAGATAAAAATACTATGTTTTTACTTTTTAAAAGGTTAATAAAGTAATAACCGGTTCACCGACCAGCCGCGGCGAGTAACCGATCAGATGATCGCGGTTATTACCTATGCGTAATAGATTGTAGATTACTGTTTTTTGTTTCACCGTTTTTACGCGTTTTAAAATAAGATAATTAGGTATTTATATTTATTTTACGATGTAATGACAATATTGATGCCAAAAACAGGAAAAAATGGATAGTGTAATTTTTTTTCTCTTCTTCTAGGCTTGATTGCGTACTTACCACTTGCATCTTGTTATTATCATCAATTACAAAAATTCACTGCTTGTCATAAGCCTCCCCTAAACGTTTCCAGGAAGAACGATTTAAGCCATTTCTACTCAAGAACCTTTATTCTTCAAAGGTCGTCATTTCGACAGTTTACAAAGTAAGATAATTACTAAGTTTTAGCGAAATAGAAACCAAGTTAGAATGGGTTTTTAGCGCCGTGTACTACACTACTTTTTTCACTACAATTGCAAATATATTACGGCCACTAATTCAATTTGTAAATAGAGAAATATTTTAAGATTTGGCCCTGCCTTATATCCTTTGCACGACTAATGTCCAATTATGAAAAATGATAAATACTCTAAAAATGTCCATTCAAAAAAATATCCATTCGTAAAAATATCCATTCGTAAAAATATCCATTCATAAAAATGTCCAATTTAGACCACTCAGAATTAGAAATATTCTAACTAACCAACGCTTTCAGTGAAGTTTCTATATATATATTACTCATTAATTACATTCTTTCTGGTACACTTCAATGACGAGTAATAGGAGTAAAAAAACTATTAGACGTGTCACTTGTGTACCCAAAATAGACAATAGTGACCCTTATTCTTTTTACTGCGAATTTAGACGAGCAAAAATCTAACTTTAATGCAAGCTCGACAGTAACTTCTTTAGAAATTCCATAGCGGTAATTCATAAAGCTGCGGTCATACGTTATGTTGATGTAAAAGCTAGTATTTCTTGCAATTTATAGCCTTCAACTGTACAAACACACGGCTTTAATCAGTATTTAAAATAAACGAGTGACCAAAGTTTTATAGATACTGGTTGCTTAGAAATCCAAAATTGCTCGGTTCATTTTACCAATCGTGGCAGAAAAAGTAGCAGCGCAGAAGTAGCATGTAGTTATGTCACTGGCTTGTTTCTCTCCATCGCTGCCCGTTTCATAAACCTTCAGTATTCCTTGCTAAAATAAAATAAAACATTTTAACATTAAAAAAGTCATGAATCATGCCTTATACTCAGCTCCAATATTTATTATGCTTGTCAGATAAGCGCTTACTTTATTGACCAGTGAAAACTGTCAATGTCAAATTGAAGGTTTATCCGACAAGATACGTTCTTGAAACATTAACGGAACGCTTGTGAGATATTGAAAACGGGCATATTTTATCGAACAATGCGTGTTATCAAAACACAATAGTACGTAATGACGTTTTGAGATACACTGCCGTTGCGTGCCAGGCAGCAACAACTTGATTGTAGAACAGGTACAAAGATACGCCACAGTGTAACTCGGGGGTTTTTGATGTTGTGTCTTGCTGTCAGGGCATAATACAGCTGATTCAAAAAAAAAAACAACTAGGATACCGATGCATAAATAAATCAACTTACATTTTCAAATACCTTTAATATAGCAAAGTTAATGGGAATCATCATAGTCGTAGCCGCCGTATTCGTAATCCACAAAGATACAAAGGTTGTTACACAGCACATTGCCAGCAATAATCTAAGAACGTGAAAAAGTTTATACTGTAAGCTGAAGAGTAACTTGTTAAAATGTATATTTGCGTGTTTTGTGTGGACGTAGTAGTAGTAGTAGTAGTAGTAGTAGTAGTAGTAGTAGTAGTAGTAGGGCAACCTACTTGCTCTAATAACATGTAGTAAAAAAAAACTGTGTGCAAGCGATAGTAGCCGAAACTTACTTGAAGTGGGAATAACCAATTGACTTTATAGCGCAGTAAGCTAGGCGCTTGTGCAAACCACTCTGTTCTACAGAGTATGCCAGCATCAAACTTCCTACAAACATCATAATTGAGTCCTGAAAAGAAAAGAATAACAACATTACCTATGTGTTTATAATAGTTCAGTCATTATTAAATTATTATAAGTCTGGGGCTGGATGTAAGCCTGCCCATATTTGGGAGTGTTTTTTACGAATTTTCTCATTTCTGATTAACTTGACTTCCAGTAAATTTTGGGTTAAGTCAAATTGTTATAGCATCATTTTTTTAATGTGTTTTTCACACTACTACAATATTTTAAGATACTTACATTAATATAACACTTGCAAGTATCTCTAGTGTTCATTACTCCAGCCATGGGAAATATCAGAACAGGGAAAAAACTGGTAACTGCAAGAGGAATGCATTCTGTCACCCAGAAGATAGCCATAAGAAGCAATGTGTACGCGGCCCACTGCCAGGGCTGAAACATATTAAAAACAGCCGAGGTAGTTGAAGTACATAGTAAGCAATTTAAGAGTTTCCCAACCTTAAGGGCTGCATAATAAATCATCTTAGAGTCTAATTGCGGATACAAGGATTCAAAACAAGATACCTTCAGTCAAGTATCTTTTTGTGTTGTGTTGTGATCTCAAGAGATCCGAAAGAAAGATCATGACATATGACACAAAAGGCTGCAACCATACTGAGCGTTATTAGAAATATCTTAACTTGTGCGTATCGTATACTATTTTACAGCACATAGCATATGTGACAAACCTGC
This sequence comes from Electrophaes corylata, assembly GCA_947095575.1. Taxonomy (NCBI): domain Eukaryota; kingdom Metazoa; phylum Arthropoda; class Insecta; order Lepidoptera; family Geometridae; genus Electrophaes; species Electrophaes corylata. The sequence goes on along the minus strand of OX352711.1, from coordinate 4,771,665 downwards.
TCCGGAGAATTTTCAAGCTTCAAATGACATTTAGGTTGGCATTACGTTATATTGAACGTTAGGCGATTGATTTTCGCACGGTGTAAAACAAAGCTACTTAGGTCACGAAAAAGCTTGCGCAAAGTGCGGGCTTAGGTCACACTGAAAAAAATAAAAATAATCTGATTCACTTACTTGAGTAGCAGTTGCCTGTGCGTTGTCACTACGAAGGTTCCCAACCACTAGCTTGTTTCTCTGTAAGGGCAAATTAAATATGTTAAAAAATGGGAAAACAAAGCATTTATTTAATGATTTAAGAACAGCTAGTGGTATACATTTTTCCGCTTCCAATGTTAAACAAGTAAACAGGGTGTACTTTTGCTCCTTCAAATAAAATTCCAAATAAGTGCCGAAAACCTTGTGTTTACCGTTTCTCACGGTTAGCAAAGTTCAGTGGTTCAAAACGTAACTCCCAGAAGATTATCATTTGAAATCACAACCAACATAAGAAGACGCGTTCAAATAACGTCGAGTTTGGAGGTTATTTTTTTTTAACAAAACATGTCGGTTTTTTTTTTTTTTTGTGGCATTTGTCCAATGTCAGACGGTTGTTTTTACCAGCACCAACCTACCAAACAAAACGTTGTGTCAAAGCTTGGAGCAGAACGCTAATGAATTGGTTCCCGAACTACAACAAGCGAAAGAACGGCAGTTAAAAAGGTGCGAGGACGAGTTAAAAGATTTTGCAGGAAAAGCATATATGGACTAGGATTGCGAGAGATAGAGACGAATGGAAGCAGCTGCAGAAGGCCTTTGCCAATAAAGGGCAAACAGATAAAAGTGTCGGTGTCATAGTGTAAATTATTATAGATACTTAAGTTACTTATCTGAAATAAAGGTTTAAATAACAAGTGGTATACCAGAGCGTCCCCAGGAGGGGCAGGAGGGGCAGGAGGGGCCGGAGCATCTCCTCCTCCTGGATCTACCGTTGTCGGAACATCAGGGAGTGGCTGTAACGTAAAATTATATATGAAAAAAAGTGTCAGCAGCTGATGGTATACCATTGACCCTATAGTTTCTAGGTTTTATTTTTATATTATTCGCAGTAGAGTGCAGTACATCGTAAAATTAAAACAAAGCTGGTTTATCGGTTCGAGGTTGCAATTTTTACAACCCACAACAAAACAGAGTACTTTCTTAACAGAAAGTAACGTTGTTATGTTACGTTCTACGTTCTACGTACGTATGCTTTCCGGTAAACAGTAAAAGAAAACATCGTGAGAGAACCAGTTACTAATATTACGTCCAATATTTTTATGTAAATAACAAGACAATCAACCACAATCTATACAAATAAATAAAATTGAAGTCTGTTTGTAATATTAAAATAACCGCTTTTTACTACATGAATATGAATATAGATACGGTACATATACAAAAAAATTAAAAAAGAATGCTTTCTAAAATTTTTGTCTGTCTGTCTGTCTATTTGTTTGTTCCGGCTAATCTCTGGAACGGCTGGACCGATTTCGACGAGACTTTCACTGGCAGATAGCTAATGTAATAAGGAGTAGCTTAGGCTACTTTTTATCCCGAAAAAATAACGGGAACGGGATAAATCTGCCACGCGGGCGATGCTGCGAGTGGCCGCTGTTTTATGCCGTATAACGCCATCTGTTGGCACGTCGAGTATTACTTCAGTACGCGGGCGAAGCTGCAATGGGCCTCTATTTTATGCCGTATACTCTCTATTAACGCCATCTGTTGGCGACGCCGAGTACTACTTTAGTTATTTTATAATGACTTCAATCATCAGTACTTATGTACTAGCGCCACCGTACGTCTTTATTTAATCATATTTTACATCAAAATCCAAAAAAATCAAAGATTTGTTTACCGCCCAATGAAGTGGGCACGGGTCAGGTAGTTGTAATATAAAAAAACACAATAAATAAATACCTGGAAACAATTATAAGAAATACACTATATTTTATGGACGAAATCATAACCACCAGTAAGCAAATAAATATTAAAATAAATAAACAAACAAAGCTTCTTCTAACTCCAAACTAAGCAAAACTTGTACCATGGGAGCCAGATAGCTGATATAGTAGGTAATTTTATTTCTTGTTTTTTGTAAATATATAGTAAGGGTACATGTAACACCTAAACACAGAATAAAAATTTATGTTGTTCACACAAATTGAACTACACTATAATAGTACAACTCTACGTAAAAAGTCTGTACATCTATACTTAATATTATAAAAAGGAAAGATTTGATTGTTTGTTTGTTTGCATTGAATAGGCTCCGAAACTAATGAACCGATTTGAAAAATTCTTTCACCGTTGGGAAGCTACACTATCCCCAGGTGCCTTACTAAAACCCGTGCGAAGACGGGATGGACCGCTAGTTAAATATATATTGCTGAAATCTTGCTAATAGTACTTAAAAAAAAGGCAGAAGACTAAATTGACTTTGCTTGTATAGGTATTTATGTACGATTGTAGGGTTCTACAATTGTTTGTAGGTACAGGCATCAAGCCAAAAAACTGAATTAATGTTGATGCAATTTGCAAAATAAGTTAGTTTATAAGTCCAACTTAAAACTAAGTGTAGGTTTCATTGTGCTGTCATCCCTTAAGCTAGTGTAAAAAAAGGATGAAGTTTGTATGAAAAGTTCGAAGAACAACGTCACCGCCGAAGTCGCAAACGGGTTAAAATTTATGAGTGATACCTATATCAATATTATGTTTAAATTTAATTTAAATTACCTCCGCCTTAACAGGAATAAGTACTACCAACAGAATCAGTGGTGTAAAAGTGATAACTACTCCTCGCCAGTGCGCAGCCAGAAATAAATTTGTCTTGGTCACACAATCTAAAGGCTCTTCTTCTGTTCGTGACCTGTAAGCCACAATTGTAAGATATAGGTAAATCTATTTATGCAATAAATAAATAAATGAATAACGCTGGACAATCCACACAGCATCATCTAGCTCCAAGCTAAGCAGAGCTTGTGTTATGGGTACTAGATGACTGATACACTTAATGCAATACAATATTACATACATAGATATATTTAATGTACATAGAAAACACCCAGAACACCCGGAATAAATATTTGCAGATCGTACAAATATTTATTCCAAGGCGGTAATCGAACCCGTAACCTCCTGCCAATAACCGCCAACTGCCTTCAATGTCTTCTGCTGGGCATAAGCCTCCCACAAGTATGGATGGTAGATTAGTGACTACAGTAAATTCCCTAATCTCCTTACATCTCTTGGGGCCTACCAAGTTGCACTAAACAAACTCAAGATTGCACCTTGGGTTTTATACGTATTTCTTTTTTGATCCCTATCACATCGCAAAAACCCAGCACAACTCTCTTTATCGCACGTTGTGGGAATTTCGAATTGTGTATAAGGCACCTAGTAATTGTGTAACTGTGTAGTAGATCTTATACACAAGCTGAACTGAGGCTTTGCGGTATCTGATACAAGAAGATGTGCCGTAATTCCCAAGAATAGAATATATTTGATAGTTCAAAAAAATACCAAGCGTATATTATTTACTTACTAGTTAATTACTTAAATAATAGTACCTCCATGATACATGTGCTGTGATATTGAGCCTAAGTATACTGAACTCAGAAAACCACGCTAGGATTTATATATAACTAGCTGACCGGTGCCCACTTCGTTGGGCGGTAAACATGTTTACTTATAAATCTTAACTGAAGTAGTACTCGATGTCACCAACAGATGGCGTTAATACGGCATAAAATAGCGGCCGTTCGCAGTTTCGCCAGCGTGGCAGTTTATATCAGTTCCCGTTATTTTTTCGGGATAAAAAGTAGCCTAAGTTACTCCTTGTTACATTAGCTATCTGCCAGTGAAAGTCCCGTCGAAATCGGTCCAGCCGTTCCAGAGATTACACGGAACAAACAGACAGACAGACAGACAAAAATTTTAAAAAATGCTATTTTGGAATATGTATCGTATATACATTCCTATGCATGTAGTAAAAAGCGTTATTTTAATATTACAAACAGACACTTCAATTTTATTTATTTGTATAGATTTTGTCATAAAACTATATGACATTATGAATTAATGTCCTTTTTATAAAACACCTGCGTAGGGAGCCGACCTCGCGTCAGAGCCGCGCGGGTACCTAACTCATAGATCTAAACTACTCCCTTGCACGCGCACTCCCAACTTGGTGACGCTCACTTCGCAACGGGCCGTGCAGCAGAAAACGTAATATTTTAATTTCGCCATAACTTCAAAACCAAACGTCCAATTCTAATCATTTAAAGACTATTAGAAGAGAATATTATCTACATGAACTGTACTTAGTGATAAAATAATTTATTTCGATAAGGATTAATAGTATGAGTAAAATAAATGCGTTTAAATGTAGTCCAAAAAAAATTGAAGATATTTAAAGAAAAAAATGGTTGTTGTGCCTCACTCGACATAGATAGGTATAGTGTGTCGCTGACTTTTTTGTAGATATTTATAAGATCTACAATTATGTAGAACATTTTATGGTTCTATCTTTTATAGTTTAGGCAGCGTACGCAAAATAAGTAACTTTTCTGGTTGATTTTTTACACCTTGTGTCTGAAAAACCCAAATATTTTACGGAACGCTATTTTTTTCCAAAATAAAATATAGCTTATGTTACTCAGTGATAATGTAGCTTTCTAATGAAAAAAGAATTATTAAAATCGGTCCAGTACTTTTTGAGTTTATTCATAACATACAAAAATACAAAAATACAAAGCTTTCCTCTTCATAATATTAGTGTAGATATATAAATCCTAGCGTGGTTTTCTGAGTTTAGTACAGAGTTTAGGTAACTACGTTTTTGAGTGAATAAGTTATACCGTGAATTCAGGGTTAGTGTTGTCCTTGAAAGCGTCGTAGATATAAACAAATATATATACGATATGGATAAAAGTTCAATACTTACAGCATCTTTGCGAAAGAAAACCACCTATTTCTTACAAAAAAGACACCACTTCTCTTTTTGGTTCTGGCAGTTCTGTGTATGTCAAAACCTGTCTTCTAATTTTGAAAAAACTTACTTTAGTTTTTTTTTTGCAGTAAAATACACGGTTGAAAGATATGCTAAAATAGGTTTATTAAATTTTGTTCAGAATATTATTAGATTTTGTATTACGCTCTTTTTGGTCAGAAGCCTAAAACATGCTTCGGCTAGGGTCATACGGTTTTTCATCTTAAGAGAAAAAAAGGAACCAAAACAATAAATACTTTTTAGTATATAAATTTTACTTTATCATTAACACGAGAAAAACAAGGTATTGTGATTAATGCATGATTTAAGTAATCTTCTACCGTTTTAATGGTACCAACCCAAAACATTTGAAGTAATGGGAAGCTCGATTATTGTACCGGTATTGGAGCACAAGGGAAAGGTTAGGGATGAATCATGATTTCCTCCGGCTTGATTGGCTCCGGAAACGCAGCCAATCAAGAAAATATCCGTTATTCTCCATTTGTGAATACTTTTCTGCAGCGGCCGACCGGTCGTTGACTTCTAAACTGGCCACGGCAGATAGTAGCCTGAAGGCAGGTATTCTCGGGGTGGTGCGGAGGGGATGTTTTTTCTTCTACTTTTGCACTGCTTCTACTATTTTTGTTCTATCCTTGTTACGAAAGAAGTTATTTTTTATACAACTTGCTGATGAACTAGTATATGCTAAGTGTTCTAAGTTACCATCATATATCACAAAGTATTGCTTTGTAGATCACGCTCGTTAGGAACGTGCCCTGCAATGCCCTGCTCACCGTCCATCAACTTGAGGATTACAAAAAAGCTTCATGTGCTTGTAATTTAACCGGCACCCACACCCTTCACACAGCAAGCTACTTGGCGGCAGAAATAGGCATGGTTGTAGTACTTCCCCAGATGAACCCTTCACGTAGAGCTTTACTACTACTATTAAATCTAGTTCTTAGGAAGCTTGGATCATTCTAAATCTTGATTTGAATCCAATAGTGTACGTGCTATGCACCACGTCTATTAAATTATAGTTTCAAATGACCTCACAAAAGTTCACCACGCAAATTCATTACAAAAGTTTCACAGATAAAGATGTGACGTAGCAATGCTTTTATTGGTGGACTGAAGCTTCTATCCCGGCCAAGCCTGTTGCCCGCCCAGTCACACAGCCGGCTTCGCGCGAACACTTTCTAATTTTATTTTCAGTTGCAAGCTCGCTGCTTACGAGGTCGTACGCGTCATAAGCGCGCTCCCAACAATACGAAACTACGATCGTTTGTGATAAAGTAATATTAATGGTTTGTGAAATGTGTTTAGCATAATCGGCGTGAAAGATGCTCGGGAGTTAAATATTCATGATTCTGTGTTAAGTCGGCACTCTTCAACAGGTCAGACTTTTTTAGTAGTTGATTCATTATGTTTGTGAATTTCCGCTTTTGATGTTTAACTGCTTTTTTGCTGGAGTTTTCTTAAATTTGATTTAAATGGGTGCCTCAGCTATTACAAACAGTCGTAACGATTGGGCGTAGTGCAATAATATCACATAGACTACGTCTTCGATGAAGGTACTGTGTAATACGGTGAAAGTAATAAAATTTTTCGATTTTCCGAGGTTCAATGAACTGAATCATGATAAGGATTAATATCAGTTAGGTCATGTGCCATTTTTTCACATTAGAAAGAAAAAGAAAATATCACCACTCATCCCTAAGCACGGAAGATATCTCTTCAGATCGCTTCGTACCAAGTGCCTACTCGAGGTTTTTCGATGATGTCTTAAGAGGGTAGTCAGAGGTACGTCTTGATATTACATTTGTTACTTACCCACATTTTCCAGTAGATGGTATTCCATACGTGACAGGTTGCAAGCCCATCGCCGCTGCTAGAATACTAATTGGTTTCCTCATGGTGTTTTCCTTCACCGTTTTAGAGCAATGGCATTGCGCACATAAATATTTCGAATAGAACCACAACAAATCAAAAGGCCGTCACTCCCGTTATACCACCGGTTCTCTAGTATGTATTTTTAAAAAAAAACTGTAAACGAAAATGTTTACCCTAAAATACCACAGCACCTTTTTAAGAAATAATTACACAGTTGCTATAACACAGTGGTGATAAGTATTTAGCATAGAAACACGTTGATAGTAATTGTACATTAAAAAGTGAACTATGGTGAGTAGTTTGCAAACATTAGCCAAAGTCTAACAAAGGGTATGCCTTCTCAAAAGTCTTGAAGGGACTAGGGAATAAAATTAGTAAGTATAGATAGTTATATTTATGGTCATCATCATTAATAGCCTGTAGAAGTCCACTGCTGGACATAGGCCTCCCCCACACATTTCTAGGAAGATTCTGGGCCTTTTCCATCCATCGACCTCCTGTGATCCTAACAATGTCGTCAGTCCATCGGGTAGGAGGACGTCCTACGCTTCGTTTTTCGGTTCGTGGTCGAACCTTTACCCCCCTAACGGTTGTCGGTTCTACGAACTATAAGACCTGCCCATTGCCACTTCAACTTGTTGATTCTGAAAACTACGTCGATGACCTTGGTTCTTCAACGGATTTCTTCATATTTTACGGTGATACTCTTAAATTAATGGCTTAAAATAATAACTAAAAACTCACATAATCAAAAGAACCAGTGGGATTTGCATGACTTAAACGGCTATGATTTGCTATAGGTAATTGCTACCAGTTAACATCAAATAGCAAATCACTGATAAAAAAAGTTATAAAAAAATCGTATCAGTTTGTTTATTGCGGATGCACGCCACAAAGATAGTAAAATAACCTCAATTAGAAATTGGGTTAGGTGTAATAATAATAATGTTGGACAATCCACACAGCATCATCTAGCTCCAAGCTAAGCAGAACTTGTGTTATGGGTAGGTACTAGATGACTGGTATACTTAATACAATATAATACATACATAGACATTTTTTATTATAGATAGAAAATACCCACCTAGAATAAATATTTGCAGTTCGTACAAAAACTTATCTCATGGCGGGAATCAAACCCGCAACCTCCAGCGCCGCAGGCGGACATTCGCCCGCTCCACCGCATCGGTCGTCCATGTTATGTAGGTAAGTATGTCATAGGTTTCAGGTATATCAATCACTTTGAGGTTACTATGTATGCATTTTGGTATCGCTCCAGTGCTGGAAAACACCAGTGGTACCAATTATTATTATCATCAATATGCTACATTTGCCCCCTAAGATAATACAATAGTGCTCTTTCTCATATTTTAATATTCCCAGAGCAAAGAACTAAAAGCATTAGTTTCAACCTTGTTTGTAGACACTAGGGATTAGTTGAGGGTCCCCGATACCGTCGAAGTATGTACTTATACCCACCCAATATTTACCTTGCGACTGACCTCTTTTGTAGAAAGGGCTTACATTCATAGCCGAGTTCAACGTTTTATAGATTTGTAGTTTTATTAGCACGGAAAATGTGGATACAAGTAAAGTTTTATACAACAATATATCGCCAAAAAAAATCTAGTTATTTCAACATCAACAGCTTTTAGCCCACCGTTGGACATAGGATACGTTTTTAGGAAGAACGATTTTGAGCTTTTTCCATCTACCATCTACGTTCTACGCTTTGTCTTTCGGTTCGAGATCGTTAGTTTTACGAGCTATATGGCCATTTCAACTTATTAATAATAATTAATACTCAACAAATGCAATGAAATTCTTGACCCAAGGTGGTAGTAAATCCAAACAGCACTCAAACAATATTGGGCAGGGTGCACTAAAAGCTCTAATCAATCGCTCCGAATTCACCGATATGAAGAGGATTACTCATATCGAGATAGTAGCTATCGAGATATCGATACACCTATACTCTGACAAGTGATTTTACGGTAACACTTGATACACTACTCGTAATTAAACTACACAATTTGTGTGGACATCATTTTTATTTTACGATTCCGTTAATTGGTCTTTCAAATTTGTGTCGTAGCCTGGTTTATGTCAGTATTCTCAAACAGCGATAAAAATAATGTTAACTGACCAGTTAATATTCTAGCAGCGGTGATGGGCTTGCGAACTGTCACGTAATCAACTACTGCAAAATGTAATCAATCAGTGGCTTAGACCTCTGATTTAGTAATAACATTAATAATATTTTGATGTATACCTACCGTAAAAATATTTGAATAATACTACTCAGACACTCAAAAAATCTTGAGTCTGGAGATTGGTTGTAAGATTTTTTCTGTTTCTTTCTGTTATAGTTCTTAAAGAACTTCAAACAGTCCTTATGGTCTTGTTATCTTACTATGCTTAGTAGTAATAGAACTCATTATATGAAAGGCTTGTCCGGGGAAGTATTATCCCTATGCTTATTTCTGCCGTTTACCTCATAGCTGTATGTCTTAGGTTGATTAAAAATTAAGTAAGGCAGTGTGCACTAAAAGCTGTTGGATTAGTGCATCGTAGTTTTTCCTGAACTCTACAATCTAGATCTCTTCAAGGCAAGCGCGAATAGGTATCTTCTAGGCCGTTCTGCATCATCGTCGGCTTTGTCACTTACTATCGGATAAGATTATTGTCAAAAGAATTTACTTTGTCTATTATAAAGTAAAAAAAGAAAAAGTTTTTGCTCCTATTTTAAAAAACTTTTTGTTTTAAATAACAATAAATACATGTTTACACATTCACCACTAAGGCTCCTTACACAACGATCACTCAACGTGTTTAGTGAGTCCCTAAATGCATTTAGAAAGCTAATTACATGAAACATTTTGCACAAGGAAAATTAAGACACTATAACTTTTACGCTAAACATAAACATGTTTAACTTGGTAAACGTGATTAGCTAAATAAAATTTAATCAGATTGTTTTGCAAGTGGGCCTGAAAATCAAGTGAGAGATAGTCAATTGTCAAAGAACAATCTATTATAAGAAAAAAAGCTTTCGTTCCAGTTTAAAACACATAAAATACAATTTGTTATTTGGAATAAGAGCTTTAAACTCGGTAGGTGTTTCAAAGCGATGATCACAAAATATTCGAATTAGTCATCATATCATGATGCTAAGTAAGATGTCATGTCACTGAGTTAGTGTAATTTACCGGCGTGCTATCGCACATGTTCTCAGTATATTTGGCTAACTTCCACGACTTCAAGCCTTACAGCGCACTGAATAACTAATGAGTTTATTGTATTTTGCGTTTGCGGATGTTCTTATATTTATTGTTAGAATAAAAACTCGAGCACCGCTGGTCTTAATATGAGTGACCCTGCCTTTTGACACCCGACTCTCGTAAAGAAATATCATCAATATCAAGTTTTGGTCGTGTCAATCTCCAAAACTGACATTACAGCTGTCAGCCCTGCTGCTGGGCCTGTGCCCAATGTTGACAATATAATCACATGGTACAACCTTAGATCATTTACGGTACAATCAAAATAAAATTACTTAGTACAATCGATTCAATCTCATATTGTGATATCATATGCTCTATATCATCTCATATGGAGATTCAATCTCAATATCCAGATTCAAAAAATACGCGAATTGGGCATCTGATGCTGTCTTGGTTTCGAATGCGGACGTGCAAAAGTTGACTTTTTATGTGAAAAAATTATGTGCGCAATGCCGGTCCTCTCAAATGCTGAAGGAAAAAAATGTCACGGGTTGAATAACTCAATCAAAATACTTGGCCAATGACTTACGATCGTAAGTAATATCAATCAATCAAGTTCAAGCTCTCTAACCAAAAAGACTATATGTACATAAGCATAATATAAAGTTATTTTATTGTAAATAAACATATCTTCGTTTTTTTTTACTACAAATGCAAATTTATACTTTGCAGAAAAAAAAACTTTTCAATTACATTTACGTTCTGAATTTATTTTTACCAACAAAAAAGGCTTAATTTTAATTTTATGACCTGATGATGATGATAGGTTATATGTATTATGTTGAAATATTCGAAATAACATATGACTTTCCTATTATGGTAGCAGTAACACATTTTGGTTATACAATGGTATAAGCTAAACAAAACCAAACCAAAGAGAGGCTAAGCGATGCGTAATCGAGATCTTGAGGCGTCAGGACGCCTGGCGTCCCATCATTATAAAGACGAGGTTTATGGACAACGAGTGACATACCCGGGACAACATGAATCATACATACATATGAAAATATTTATTAAACCTGCTCTAACCTTTTTCTGGCTACAAATAGAAGCTGTCTTCTCGTTAATTAAAAACCACGTTTGTTGTATGGGAACCTCCTAAAATATTTATCTTATTGTGTTTTTTTAGTATTTGTTAACTGAATAAAAAGAATATTTAAGGGGACTCTCATGCAACAAACGTGGTTTTTTGCCGTTTTATTAGAGATAGTGGTATACCACCCTTCATGCGCGATTCCGACTTGCACTTGGCCGGTTTTTTTTTATATTTGCATTTAGTTTATCGAAAAATAAGACTTATTACAATGTTGGTTAGTAGAATATTGTGAAACCTAGGTTTGTGTCGATGCTGAGACTGACTATACCTATGACTTAGATTACAATTACACAAATCTTTTTTGTTCTTGGTGGGGATCGAACCCACCACCTACAGTACAGAAAGCTGGACTACTACAAAGACGGCCGTATTTATTCGAAAAAACGAACGAAGGATTTTTGAATATCACTATTCATAAATTTTAACTAACAGTTTAGTTTCTGCTCAAAATTTCGTTGAGTAATAAACAAGTACATAATACCGTCAAAATGGGATTATGTCGTTTCATTTTATTGCTTGTTCTGATTGTAGCAGTGGATGTTTACAAGATAATTTATGGTGAACTTTTCCATAGGAAAATTTATCTTATTCTACTATTATATGAAAGTCAAAATCCTGACTGATAAACACACAGGACAAAGCCTCACCTTGCAGTACTCACCTTGAAAAATTGAGTTCTTGTGTACGCAAGAACTCCATTTTTGAAGAATCAAATATCAAACAGAATCAGCCGCATGACTTTTATCTCCAGTTACGATAGATATTCCTTCAGATCTTTTAGTACCTAGTAGTAATTGTAACCAATTTAGAACATGCACCACATTTTGTGTTTTATTTCATACGTGACAGGTTGCAAGCCCATCGCCACTGCTTCAACTCTAACTGGTTTCTGGTGCACGATGGGATTCGAATCTATTACGTTAGGATCGGACGTTAGAGTCACTGCCAGGACAGACACCACCAATGCTTTAATAGCGTGTTATTAATTTATAATTTTATTTATAATTTATAATCACTGGTTGTTAATAAACTATTAATATCAAAGAGTCTACACATATAATATTATCATGTTTGTACAGTAACAGATTTGAGCTTAAAAAGAACAAAAAAATGTAAAAATTAACCTATTAGTAAATTTTTGTTTTCGTAATTTTTGTGTAATATGTTTTGTTTGTTTGTGTGTTTCATGTTTTTTTGTATTTTGAGGCATTGTATAAGGCATCTTAAAAAAGATGGACGAAAATTGATGTTAGTAATACAAAACTATGGAAGCGTAATCCGAACTTTAGGTGAATTTTTAGAGTCCTTTATTTATAATAAATAATTTTATAATAAAAACGTGTATTTTCAAGGTCAATATAAAGTTTGAACTGCTATAGGACATCTTGTGGTATCAACTGGTAGCATTCCATCACTCTAATAACTAAAAATAGAACGATGCTGGAATATCTATTAGTGAACTCGTAAACAGAATGGCGTCGCATCCATTATCTCTCAAAATACGAGCTAATAGGTAATCGGCCTTCATGTATTTACTATTGAATGGTTTAAAATTTAGGTATTCATTCAAGTTTTAACATTTTTATATTCCAAAGTACGGTAGAAGTTATTTACACTACTCGGAAAACTCGGTTTTGTACACGGAACAAAGATTTCTCTGAACCAGACCCGAGTAATCAGGAAGAATATTTACATCCTCATACAAAACTGGAAATGTAATCGGTAATGTGCAAAGAACAAAATATTTCTTAATACATTAGCCGATTCTGTGCGAAATATATTTTTCCCTTGCTGGTAATGTAACTCGGTAACGTACGAGTAGGTAACAACTTTTATTATATGGTTTGGTATTAATATCATAATATTTACTTAGAGATTTGAGACATGTCCGCTTACTAAGAATATATACCTACTCGTTCATAAGATCAGAGTAGCACAACGGACAGCAGTACGCCTAAATCGAAAAATACTTCTGGACCTCGTACCCAAGATTCAAATATTTTTTATTACATATAAACGACAATTTCACCCGCTCCCGTATCATCACGCCTTATTGCAATTCCTAAACTGAACAGTTCCGTTTTGACAGATTTGATGACACAAGATTTCACGGCGGAAAATCTGTCCAATCGGAACGATTTCTCTATTCTAGAACGAATAGAGTAGACCGGTCGATAATTTTTGAAACCAAAAAAAATAATAGTAGGATGAAACACATTGGAAGAGAATATTATAAAAATAAAAGGAAAAATAATTTAAAGCCGATCCGAGGTCGGGAAGGGGAAAAAAGATCAACTGCACATTAGTCAAATGACATCATTGTTAGTGCTAGAAGTTAGTGGATAAGACTTGCAAGAGATCGAATAGATTTATGCTATAAAAAAAACCCAAACACTCAGCAGTAGGAAAAACGGAAATGATGGTGATGACTAACACTAATTTTTATTATGTTTGTGGCCAATAAAATCTCAATTTAGCAAATTGATAACAAACCAGTTGAACTTATAAATTACTACTTTTCAGAGCCCATTTTCATGGAAATTAAAATGTTTTAGATTAAATAATCTAATAAAAACAAATATTTATCGTGACCGATGGATCACTTTATGCGTCTACTGGAGCTTTTAATTATTTAAACATAAACAAATAAAAAGTATTTGGCGTTGATTAATACATAAATAATTAGTAATAGTGAAATTATTATTATTATTAATTATTACTATTAATGTGTGTATTTGATTTATGATTATCTTATCAGCCTGAATTAGTAGTGAAAACCTTTGTTATCTATCAACTAGGGCACCGTGAATGAACCTACCTACGAGGCTAAGAGTCTAGTAATATTATAATCTCTGAAAGAACTCTTCAACGCCAATAAACTGAAGCTGAAGTGGCAAGCGCCCGATTGTAGATAGGTCACGTAGCGGTTTGCATAAGCTCTTATAATGTCAACGGATTTATCGAGCTTTCACGTAAAAATAACGCCGATTAACCGGATTTTATAAATCAGAAAATCAGATCTCGTAAGAGGCAAGTAAAAAAACGCACGAGACACTCCTGGTACAGTATTTTTTGTGTTCTAAACACTTTACCAAGCGCGGTATGTGGCAAACTTCATTAAATATTTGGGGGAAATACAAGAGACCAGCAGTAAACTTATTTATGACAAGCTGACCCGTTCGCTACTTCGTCTGCGTTGTTTTTTTTGAATTTTTATTTGAACTTCATCCCCTGTTTATACCCTCTTTAGGGATTATAGCTCAATGAAACCCATAATAAGTGTTAAGTTAGACTCTAAGTTAACTAATTCTTGCTACAAATCGCTCAATATTGATTCAGTAGGTTATGCGTGATGCGTGTACAAACAATCAACGATTTCGATTTTTGCCAATTTTTAAACACTCTTAGCAAGATTTCAGAAAAATATCCTTACTGTCTGTTTTATAATGGTCTCTAAAGTCTTATTTGGCTAAAATAGTTAATAAGTTACCATCTCTATTTGTAATATGATTTTATAGACAGGATTATGAAACATACCGTTAATGTACAAACTTTTCAACCTATATATTTTTATGATAGTAAAGATGACGTGATGTGAATTACCAAGAAAGTAAAACTAATAGTTTTGTTTCATCCTATAGGAACAATGGAGACAGACAAGATGTCCACGGCGTCCTCGGTGGGAGCGGCAGAGCGACGGCCTCTCATGCAAGCTTTGGTCATCGAGAGACGAACTCTCTTTGCGTGCACAATCCTTGTCGGACTGTGCTGCTTCGTGTGGCTCACTGCGGTATGCACTGAAAAATGGGTGCATATAGAAGGAGGGATGGGTGAGTGCTTACTTTGTATCACCATAAACCATCACCTAAACCCGCCTATTTCCAACATTCACGCGTTTCTCTCGTACATATTCTTGGAGGCGATCGAATTATCCAGTTCGGACAGAAAAATAAAGTAACTATTAACTTACTGATAATAAATTGAAAGCGCTTAGCAATATCGTGGTAATGACTATTCCTTCAGATCTCTAAGTCAAGCTCCAAACGGGGAAAAAACATCGTGAAACCAGTGGCTTAGTTAGGTGTAGTCTTCACTTTAAAACAGCAACAAAAAACAATTAATTTTGGGGGCATACTTAGAACTGAAACTCAAAATTTGTTGCGCGTGCGAGAGACACTTTCAAAGTGGTAAAATGTGTGCGCCTCTCCCCCCCCCCTGTAACTTCTAAAATAAGATAATAATAAAACTTTTATATCTTTTGTATGTTTTCTTCCACAACCTCATTATAAAAATATTTTTACCATTTTCTGATACTGTATTTCCGATGTTTAGGTATCAACTGTGTCTAGACGTTGCCAACTACACGTCTCAGCTAAACGCGCCCTAATGAGTTTGTCTGCAGTCACCGACGTAATTTTCAATTTAAATTAACCGTAAAACTGTCGGCACGTTGAATAAATATTCGTATTAAATATGTAATGTATATTAAAATATCGTAATATTTTTTTCTGTTTCTTTTTACATTCGTTTTTTGGTCGCAAGGACGACGGCCACGACCACACTCAAAATAAAACGAAAATGACATTTGTTTTCAATTTTGTCTAACACCACCGCTTATTATTTTAATAATTATTATTATATTATTTATGTTTTTCTGATCAGATACAAAACACGCACACACTGACATAGTTATTAAAAAAACTATAACTACTCGACAAATTCAACAAGTTGCTTGTTAGGTATTTTATTTTATTTCATTTAGGTATTCAGTCACAATAATTTTACTTATCATATTTGAATGTTACTTAAATTATAAACCAAAATTACAAAATTACCAATATCAAAACAATACACTAATGCCTACCTAAAAATTTAATCATGTCAATTTTACTATAATATTATAGTTAATAAATTAGATAATAAGAAATAATAGGTCATACAATATCAATGTTAATAATTAACATGCAGTACAATTATCTAATGAATGTCAATGCTTATTATTTATAAACTCATTAATTGAGTAAAAATACCTCTTCAGCAAATATATTTGGATTGTCAATATCTTTCATAACGTTGGTTAGTTATTTTAAGACGTAGAGCGAGGTCGCACACGGACTCTTATCTAAGGGCCCTAAAGGCGTTGTATGGATAAATTTAATATTTGTGACGTTTTATGGCCTATAATGAGTGGCTGTCTATAAACAGCTATTGAATCAAACTGCAATCATTTGAATGAACGTACATGGTATCTAAAATACTGATTACCGTCTATAGATGGCCCATGCTTAGGATGAACAGAAATAGACGACCGGCCATCGACCTGAGCCCTTATTCTATAAGAAGCTGCTCCATGTTCACTATGCTACGGCACTATCTATCTATATATATCATCATCATCATCGTATCTTCAGCCTGTAGAAGTCCACAGCAGGACATTGGCCTCTCCCATACGTTTCCAGGGAGCACGAGTCTGAGTTCTTTCCACCCATCGACTTCTAACGGTCCTGTATTTTTTAATTTTAATAAAAAAATAATATTTAACAGCTATATGGTTCTCCTAGTTTTGCTTAGTTTGAGGCTAGGAGAGTGTTGCATGAATGTCTGCCAGTATTTATTTCAAGTTACGATGGTTAAAAAATCTTTTAGAGTGTTTACAACAGACAGCTTAACTGGTTTATGTGTTTGTAGTTTGTATGAACTTTTATTAAATTTGGAAAAAAATCCTTACTATTTTGATATCTTATAGGAACCGGGTATTACTGAATAAGGGGGCTGGATGGCATGCAGTTGTAATTATTAATACCTTTGAGTTGTTGCATAGCGGCTTTACAAAATAATGTCATGTTAAGTTTCCTTAAAATACTCTGATAATAGTAGGAGTTACTACACTGATGACGAACGATAGAGGACAATGGAAATCCTGTTGTGCCGTTCTTATATGAAGTGGGATAAGGACAGAAAGATGTATTGTTCTACTTTGCCCCACCAAGGTGCCCCACTGGTGGGGCAGAGTGAAAAACCCTACTAAAAGTACTACTACAGTGGAATCTGCCCAACTAAATCGATTTAGTGGGGCAGTTTCTACTAGTGTATTCTGCCCCACTAAGGTTTTCACTTTAGAGTGTGTGTAAGTAGGTGTGTATCATAATTATGATGGACTAACGACATTGCGCGCGCATTGACATTGCAAATAATGCTGGACAATCCACACAGCATCGTCTAGCCCCAAGCTAAGCAGAGCTTGTGTTATGGGTACTACATGACTGATATACTTAATACAATACATTACGTACACAGATATTTTTTATTATACATAGAAAATACCCAGAACACCCGGAATAAATATTTGCAGATCGTACAAACATCGAACTCGCAACCTCCTGCGTCGTAGGCGGATTCACCCGCCGCGCCACATCGGTCGTCTGATGATGAATTAAAGGTCCCCTCAGATTGCTTAGTACCAAGTACACACTCGAGATTCTTTAAGCCTAAGAGGGGTAGTCAGATGTACAGTCAGTTACATTTAGTACCTAGTTGATATTCCATACGTGACATGTTGCAAACCCATCACCGCTACTAGAATACTAATTTTTCAACACAAAGTATGTATTTATAAGGGCCCGACCACGAATTGTAAATAAAAATTTCACGAGATAACAATGTTATTCTGGAGATTTCTCTATTTCTATGCTACCTGGAAACAATTGACAGTGGTAATGACTAGCCAATGACCATTCCTGGCCGCGTGCCAAATAGTACAGACAAACCAGTATTCCGGCATGCCAAGTCCAGGTGGATCCGTTTAAGAAGTACTTTAGTGTTATGTAAAGTTCGATAAATATGTTGGCGTAATCTTGACTCACGCACCTCAGACACCATTTATACGTCTGCACTTTGAATTGAAATATAATATTAACTAGTCACCGTGACTTTGTTTGTTATATATTTTTTATCCTACTTGTTGATAACAAGCAGATGGCCCACCTGATGTCAAGCGGTTTCTATCGCCTATAAAAAATCAGTGAATCGTAGGTAGGTTGTAGGTGCTAAGCCTCATGTGCCTGTACCTGTACCCACACTCTTTAAATCAGAACACAGCAAGCTGTTAGGTGGCAGAAATATTCATGATGTTAGTACTTCCACAGTCAAGCCTTTCACAAGACCTCTAGTACTTTTATAATATTATTGCAGCTGGAGATTGTTAATATAAAAATATAGTTCAACAAATGATTTAAGGAACTGTGATGTCTAGAGAATATTTGACAGCTGTCACAGCTTATTTGGTAGTAGCTCTACCTTCTATGCTGTTGGTCGTGGGTTCGATCCCAACCGGGAACAAATATTTGTGTTTTATTATTTATGATTTATTTGTGTGTTTTATGTCTGGTTATTACGTTGTATCTTATGTAGGTATGTATTTACAAAACACGAATTCTATCAGTTATCTGTTCCTATATTACACGTTTTGCTTAATTTGGGGCTAGATGGCGTTGTGTCAAATGTATGTCAGTATTTATTTTATTTATTTCAACTTTATAGGTTTATGAAAAAACATAATATTATATGTAGCATATTTTCCAACCATACTCGCAGTGTTTCACAAGAAAGTTGTTAAGACAACAACAAACAGACAAACACACTTTTGCATTTATGGCTATTAAGATGAAACTATGACAGGTTTGATAATTTAGTCACAAGGTTTTGTGACAGATCATAAACAAGTCAGTAAAATCAGTAACGAACTAAAAATAAAGAACCCGTAAGACGATATTATAATATCATGAATATCTTTAAAATAACGAGTTATCCATGAAACTGGTGGATGTGACTCACGATCAAAGGGCTGGCGTTTATCTTGGACAGAGAGTTTAGCTATCCAAAGAGATAACGTTGCCAGGCTTTTGGGCACACTTCCTGCGCTCAGTGATTTAAATTCTGTTTTTTACCTGTAAAGACCCGCGGTTTACTATAGGTAGAAAAAGTGATTATAAAATATGGAGATATAAGGTCGACAGGTAAATATAAAAGTAAAGGTTTATGTAAAATATTTGTATATACTAAATTACTTCCGTTATAAAATAAATAAAAATATGGTTTACAAGTACAGTCGATCCTTAGGTAGACTAAGTAGGTAATAAAACCATCATGACTTCATTATCAGGCAATATACCACATGACGACCAATGTGGCGCGGCGGGCGAATGTCCACCTGCGACGCAGGAGGTTGCGGGTTCGATTCCCGCCTCGGGATAAATGTTTGTACGATCTGCAAACATTTATTCCGGGTGTTCTGGGTATTTTCTATGTATAATAAAAAATATCTATGTATGTAATATATTGTATTAAGTATATCAGTCATCTAGTACCCATAACACAAGCTCTACTTAGCTTGGGGCTAGATGATCCTGCGTGGATTGTCTAGCATTATTATTATTATGATAATCAGAAATCATTTATTGTTGGTGTAATTAGGTATGACAATCAGATGTTAAGGTGTAACGTATAGAACACTAGATCTGCCATTTGAGCATACAAATACTTTAAACATAAAACTACAATCTTAAACTTAGAAAATACGATTTAAATTTACAGGTAAGTAGGTTTGTAAAAAAAAAAAACAAACAACTACAAAATGTGGTACCCCTTTAAATATTCTCGAAAAATCCCGAGTGGGATAAGAGATCTCAAGGGATATCTAGCATGCCTGGGGGTAAGGGTTGTGATGCTATTTTTTTCTGGGGTCAAAGTATATGCACTATCTAGACTTGCGCTAGAGAAAGACAAATTTAGCTACTGCGCTGGTGGAACAATCATATGACCCACCGAATTTAGGTTTGATTGAGAACCTATATGTAATCACTTAACATTATTTTGATAAGAAAGAGATGTAGTGTTTGTGAATGTACTACCTAGGTATTGTACTAAATTATATAATATGATATTAAGTGGTAACCATCACCTATAAGTATTGCTTTGTAGCTTAGGCACGTAAGGTACGTACCACGATGCACTACTCTGCGTCCACTAATCTGAGGCACACTGGTGTTAAGCCGCATGTGCCTGCAATTTCAGCAGCACCCACAACCTTCATACCGGAACATAGAAATGCGAGTATCACTGCGTGGCGGCAGAAATAGGTACGTGGTAATACTTCCCCGGACGAGCCCTTTTATGAAGAGCTCTACTACTATATATATTTTAATGGTTTATTTTATTAATGATAACTAAGCGTTTGGCTGCCATCACCTTATTCAACGTGTACAGAATGCTTGTGCTCGCTTCTGTTTCAATATCCCACCTCGCTCTCACGTTACCCCATATTTTAACTCATCAAATCTACTCAAAATGGCAGCACGTAGAAGGCTTCACCTTGCAGTGCTTCTTTTTGGAGTAATAAATAAACATCACCCTTTGTACCTATATGACAAGCTTACTTGGGCTGATGTCCAATCGAGGTATCCTAGTAGAGCTTGCACCTTCATATTTACTACGCCGAAGCATAGGTCCATGGCTTTTCGAGGCTCTTTTAAGTACGCCGCCTCTAGGTGCTGGAACAACTTGCCTCCGCCAGTGCGTGCTCTGAAAACAATTAATGTATTTAAAAACCACTGCAAGAAACACCTTATTACAGAGCAAAAAAACCTGCCTGGCTTACAAGTTACCTAGAAATGCAGGCAGGTGTACAAGCTACCCTTCTATGAGAAAGTAGGTAGGTAGGTACCTACATAGTTTAAAAGCTGTTTACAGTTCTATCTAAGTAAACTCACCTATATATTGTACACGACGCGCCTGGAGGTAGGCAGCCATAGGCATGTACGCTGGGATAGTGGACGGGTTATTGTTCTCACTCAAAAGTAGCCTCCGTTCCGCTACCTACGCAGCGTGCTGCAGGGTGGACTTTTTGCTCCGGCCACTAGGTACATCATTATGAGCGAACAAACTTAATCAATTCATTTCTTTTTTTAACCTTGCCACTTCTCTTTTTTAGACCAACCACCAGCAAATCATAAATCTTTCCAAATTATTTTGTTTTCCCTCACTATAACGCTTCCAACTTAACGGCCTACACAAACATTTTCATAACCACAGACTAAACAAAGGCTTGCGCCGCGCGCGTTATATGCACGCAAGCCACAGGTAATAATTTAGTGAGAGGTCAGAAATCAGTGTTGCCAACTGTGAATGTTTCTACTATGAATATAAAAATACATATTGTGTAAAACGTGCTTATGGTGATAATGACCACTGTGCTCCTCGTTGATGTTCGTGTCCTCACGCAAGGCCCTGTCTGAAAACCAGCGCAGCATTGCACACCATGTTCAATGCTGCATACAGCTGAGGCAGGGACCTATTTAACCCCAAGCAACACAAACCTTACTGCTAATTAAGCTAACTAGGTTAAGTATATGTAGTTTTTTCTTATTTTTGTTCTTACGTTTTTTACTTAGTAAACCTAGTGTAGGTAGTGTACTACAGTATTTGCCTTGTTGATATTCAGTCGTGTTTGTAATTTGTGTGGTTTGGGGAAAAATAAATATATTTTCTTTCTTTCTTTCTTTCTATCACACCTGATAGAAAGTGAAGATGCAGCCTAAGGTGGAGCACGCTTAGCCATAATCCACTTATTCACTCTTGATTTGATAATTCTGACGTTGTAGTGATCCGGAAACACTGACGATGGTAGGGAGTTCCAAACCTTGGTATATTTATCATTGACGTATTTCATAATTGTTCACAGGTACCTTACCCGTTAAAGGACGGTACCTTATGCACAGTGACTCAGGCGTGTGGAGGATCTGTCGGTACGTGTTCGAGCCAAACGTGACGTTATCCAACGTGACGTCATCCAACGTGACATCATCTAACGTGACGTCATTGGCGATAGACAAGAACATCACGACAACTCCGACGCCACCGTTACACACCAATGTCATCGGGTTGGAAGGAAGGTATCTCACAAGTAAGTGGATAGTGAAGAATAGTGAAATCACAGGCTTATGAGGCTTAACACCTATATGCTTAAGGTTGATGGACGCTAAGCAGTACATCGTAGGGCACGTTTCTAACGAGCGCGATCTACGAGACAGCAGTCTCGTAACAAAGCATTGTTATGGGCGATGGTAACCGCTTAACATTACGTGGGTCATCTGCTTAACATTACGTGACGTATTATAGAAGTCTTGACAAGCTTGTCTTTCGAATAAAAGTGACAGCAAGTGTTGTATTTCGGGAAAAATAAAAAACACTCAGCGTCCATTAAAACCCACTTTGTTAGAAATATATAAAATCTTAGCACAGCCGCTGAAAGTAAAATTTACAAATCAACATGACGACGACTGAGTAAAATTACAAAGTAAGAATGAAAAACTACGCATAATGATTCACAACTTACGGAGTAAATTTTTATAAAAATATTAAAGAATTTGAACTTTTGCAAAGATACAATAAAGTTCTCGTACTGCAAACACAATATACCGTGAAAATAATAGTACATCAATCTATTCTTAAAGTGATAAAAATTCAGGTAATCGTCCACAAGCCAGAATCAATTCCGGTTAAAAAACAGGTTAGTACGTAGTACCACTTACGTGAGAAACGGCCTTGTGAAAATCAAACGTGAAAATATACAACAAGAAAAACTGTATCAAGCACCAGTTTTGCTATATAGTCGCTAGTGAGATAGTCGTAGAGGGAAGTTATAATCTGGCAAATGACCCACCTGTCTCAAAGTATTTACCATCACCTACCTATACAAAGCATTGCCTCGCAGGTCGCGTTCGATGAGAACGTGACCTACGATTCACTGCTCTACGTCCATCAAACTGAGGTACACAGGTATTCAGCCACACGTGTCTGTAATTTTACCGGCACCCTACAATCCGGAACACGCTGCTTGACGGCAGAAATGAGCATAGTGGTAGTACTTCCCCGAACAAGCCCTTCAATAAGATCTCTACTACTACTAAACTTTTTATTAGGCTTGATATTAAAAACCCGCTAGTAATTCGTCCGCGCTAAAAACTAGTGCTGTAGTTTCGTAGAAAAATCAGGAGTAGCGGTTCAACAGTTTTACGTGGCACCTTCTGTTTTTGCTCACTCAGCTTATTCATTAACTCCCAAGCTTTATTTTATCTCTCTGTTTTCTTAACGTGGTTTGAAAATAATAAATATCGCTAATTATCTGCTACCTGGACTATCCGACGATTACCGTAAAGAATATGGGTTTAAGAATATTTTTCTTGTTTCTTACGTATTGATAAATAAAATATACTTAATTATTATACTATCAATAAAATAACCAACCAAAACTTGTTCTTTCACAAATGTTTTACTAACACCAAACACAATATATTTTACTAACACCAAATAAAACGTATAATGTTTGTTACCTTGGATTACATTTCTTGTAGGGATTTCAAATTTTTGGTAATATTATAATTTAGCCTATGTAACTCGTTGATAATGTAACTTTCTATTGGTTTAATTTTTATGAAACCCGAAAGTATTTTTTGAGTTTATATTACAAATAAACAAGAAATCAAGCCTAAATGTTTGATTGAGAATGGTTCTTGATATATTCGAGGTATATTATCCTAATATGTAGAATCGTAGAAATATACCTCATTAGCATGGGAAGCATCCCCAAGATTTTCTAGGTAAGCGTGCTATACTGTCAGCCACATCATAACTTGACATCAAAGGCCCGATTGTCGCAATTTTTTTAAACTGATACGAGATTAGAAGAATTCAATTTGCAGTGAGCTCGATACTCATCCAACCCTCGGGTCGGAAAGCTTGGAGGGCTCCCTCAGATCTAAAGTCTCGACTCCAAGAGGAGTAAAGCGTTGGCTCTGTCGAGACTTGCATAGTTACGACTTTTGAGATTCTCATCAATCTGCAGCCGTGCCATACAAATAAATATTATGCCAGTTTAATGATCATAAATTTACTAAAATATTCCTTATCTCTTACATGAGAATCAATTAATCATAAGTGCAAGGGCTAAAGTGTCGTTCAAATTTAGTTGCATACATAATTAATCAATTTTATTCGTGTATCTATTTTGTATAACCTATAACTTGATTTTAAGTTTTATTAAAATTGTTCCAGCGGTCTAGGCGTTTGTTTAACTCCAAATATCTAATAACTAAACATTGGCTTATGAATACATTTTCATTTACAAAACGCAGATACACGTTCAAATTTTATAACCCGACGTAAATTACAACCATTTTCACATCTTACTATTTCTTGTATGTAACGCATTAGACATAGTTTCAGCATGAAACCTATTTATAATTTGCCGTTTTAACACTCATTGTCTTGTAATTTACGTGTCCGTACAACGTTAACGTCAAACAAAAGCGTACATTGTAGAGAAACGCCTTTGAGCCGTGGTTAAATACTCGTTATGTGCTTTGTGCTAACATATCTTTAGTATTGTACAGTCAGCAGAATAAAAACTATGTTTATAATTATAATCTTTATTATATATACCAATTATAAGAATCTTTGTCCTGACAGACTGACAGACTGTATAGACAACGCACAGCTTAAACCACTGGTCGTAGAAACTTGAAATTTAAAGAATATTCGTCTTGGTGCATAGAGGTATACTAAAAAAGAGATTTATAAAATTTAACCTCTTCAAAGGTACAGCGGGGGCTTAGTTTGTATAAAAAAAAACATCACGTGGACGAAGTTTGCACGCGTTTCACTAGTTCTATATAAGTTCCTTGGGTCTGCTGAGTGTCCACTGAAAATGTCTCTTAGAAATAAGTTGACGCTTTACAAAACTTGCATACGACCTATAATGACTTACGCCTCCGTAGCGTTCGCTCATTCGATCAATTTAAAACCCCTCCAAGTAGTTCAAAATCGATTTTTGCGCACTATCACGGGTGCCCCGTGGTACATGCGTAATATCGATCTTCATCGAGATCTCGAACTCGAATCAATAGCCGAATTCATGAAACGCGCCTCCAGGCGGTTTTATGATTCGGCTCCTCACCATCCGAATCCCTTAATTAACTCGCTACCCGATTATCCAGTAGATCCGCCCGTTAAACGTACCCTCCGTAGACCTAGACACGTTTTAGGTGACCCAGATGACACGATCACCGCCGCGAATGCGGCGGAGGTCGCTTCATCGAGCCCGGACACAGGAAACACTCCACAATCACACCGACCCCGGCGGCGGGGTCGAAGACGTCTCCCCGTTAACGCCCCTTCAGGGTGAAGAGTCTCTCCGTAGCTCCCTTCTCCGGCAACAGCCCAAGCCGAGGTCCGTACCTAAGTGGTGCCCTTGTGCTCGTTGCCAACAAAACCAATTTTGTAATGGCGTAGCGCCTTCTGCGCTCGCCAGTAGCCCGGTAACGCTGTCGGAAATCGCTAGGCGATTATACCAGCATTTTAGTCCGTTCGAAAAAAAAAAAAAAAAAAAAAAAAAAAAAGAGTGTCCACTGTTAGACTTTTACACGACTTTATTTACGCAATATAATATTTTTTATGTGTATTTATTCAGGAATGAAAATAGTGAGCATTTTATGTCAGCGTAAAAATAAAAAGAAAACACCTTTTTATGTGTAGCTTTATTCGTTGAACACAAATTGTAAAATTATATTTTAATGTAAATGTCATGTCTAGCTTAGTGCAGTATTTACAGTAATATTAACAGTCACTTCTAATCTGACATTAAACAGGAGTATTCTAAAACTCATTTTCTGTCATCTTTGGAAGAACGAAGTTTCGTTTTTTGTAATCTAGTTTTTTCTTTCAATTATTTTTCTAGTGATCTGTTGCGTAAATGGTTGGTGTTTTACTTAGCAATACTTGAGAGGCCTAACACTAAGTGAGAATAATATGAATACACTTTGCATTGTTTGGCATCCTGAATTGAAGAAGAATGTTTCTTGAATTTGAAAAACAAGCGTCATATGTCTGATAAAACCCAATTACAGCCCAACCATGTTTGCAGCCGCTTGAGACTGTCTAAATTGACTGTCGAATGAAGGATTAGTATCATAAAGATGAAAGAAAAATCGCTTTTTCATTTTAACCAACAATTTTTTTTCGGTGATAATTTTGGTGGCTGTATGCACCCCCCGTGGCGCGTTCCCTTAATCTCTTCTTACGATATCTATGGGAAGAAATGACCTTTAGCCGGGACCACCACAGTTTACTAGTGCCTATGTTACCTACGTTATAAGTACCACAGTTGTGTCTATATGTCTCATCGCAATTTCGTTTATTTTTTCTCCATTATTTCTGTGTATAAACAGAATTCGACGCACGTGTATCTCCATCCAATCCATAACCAGAACACGTCCCAACTCAATATTGGGAATATGATGGCACGTCACCCGTCTTATTTTATTAGGAAATAAGTGGAATCCAGCGAGACGTCGCGCGTCGTCCGCGTATAGCTATTTTCATAAAATTTTGAATCGGCCATTGATCTATAGAGATTGATGGACCACCTGGGTTTATATGTATATTAATGTTATTTTATATAAAGGCCACTATATTTTACATAATGCTGTTTTATTTAAGTTTAGTGGTACTTGCCCACCGTTAACCTCATAAGACCACCTGGGTTTTTTTTTAATTTGAATTGAAAGCATTGAAAGTTTTATTTACAACGGCTCACCTCTCAGATTAAAATTTGAACGCGCCTAACTTTATATTGGTGATAGTACCTTAGAATTTTGGTACAGTTTTTTTAATGTCTTAACATAACCTAACCTATATGTTGTGTGAGTTTTGATAACAAGGTGGACGGTGGAAACTAAATATTTCCCAAGGATCACCCGGGTGAAAGGTAGGCCATTATAAGAAAAACTTTCAATGTTTCACCCAGTTAGTCTCAGAAAGGTGGACGGTAGGTAAAAACCTCAATAAATGGTGCAAAAAAGTTTCTGCTCACGAGGTTAATTGTTCACAAAACAGCAAGTAATAGACAGTGTTTTTTTTTTAATTTCTAGTAGTAACCGCCTTAACATAACACAAAACGCAAACGCTCAAGACTTAACTGATAATACTTCAAATCTGTTACTTTTAACGAAGACATCAGGAATGATCCGAAATTATGAAATAGAATATTGGTAGTACGCAATAAAGAGTTTACTACCTCTTTTTGTTACAATTTATAAAAATCTGAAGTAAGAGATATAAAAGAATATTAACCAGGAATCAAAGTCAGTCAGTCAGTCAGACCTATTTTTATAACGAGTGCCATAAATAAAGAGCTAAACGACATTGATGGTCTACTGAGAGTGACCTCGTCTTCTAATCCTAAGGTCTTACACTCGATTCTGATCGTGCACCAATGGGGGTTTGCCATCGAATAATGTATGTGCGTAATGCCAATAATCTCAAAGGGTGAAAGATACTATTGAGAGGAAACCAGTGAATATTCTAGCAGCGGCAATGGGCTTGTAATCTATCATGTAAAGAATGCCAACACCTGCAAAATGTGGGTATGTACAAAATGTTATGTTTGAACGAACCTCTGACTACCTTCCTTAAATATTCTCAAAAATTCTCGATAAGGTAAGAAATCTGAGGGTACATATACCGTACCTGGGGATTAAAATTGTGAAGCTATTTCTTTTTCTTTGTATGTTCTAATTTGAACGATAGTGGAATTTCGCGTTGAAGCTAACGAACTTTAGTTGGCATCGCTGTTTCATGTTCAGGCAGTGTCAGTTCTGAAATCATTTTGTGGTAACACCCGCAGACAACGCAGCGTGAACAAGTGGCGACACGTTGCGAATGGAATGTACTGTTGGCAGAAACACGACGTTGGATTATTGAATAAGAAAAAAAGCTAAACACAAAAATAAATAACTGTAGACATTTTTACACCACATCATCTAGCCCCAAACTAAGCATAGCTGTACCATGTACCATGTACCATGGGAGAGAGATGGCGGATTGATTACTTATGAAGAATATTTATGTTTTTTTTATATATTTAGATTACAGTATTCAGGGGTTCCACCCAGATACACAACAAACATATGTGCATGCCTCCAGCTTCCTCATATGGAAAATGCAGATTCTGAAAATGCCAATATTTAGTTCATATTTAGTACCATCATAGATTACAACCATAATTTAGGTGCCAAAAAAACAACGACGCTACAAGCCTTTGAAGGTGTGTTAGCTGAAGTAACATGCCACCAGCTTCCTCATTCAGTGTGGGCAAACGAGTGCTGATAGAGCTATAGAACAAACGCTAGCATTTAGTACCAGATGAGTGCACTAGGTAGCAAAATTTCCAAACCTGCAGCTAAAAAACTCTCGGAGTTATAAGACTTCATCAACGTGTAAGCTGACGTACCGTTATTTCAGCACGCACATGCTGGTTCTCTGAAACGGCTGCAGCTATAGACACGGTTGATATCTCCAGATTCAGTGCACAATTGGTGCCAAAGGTACCAAATATTTGAGGCTTCTAGGTTCAAAACTCTTTGAACTACAGGCTTTTAGCAACGTGTAAGCTGGGGAAACGTTTCTCCAGCTGACACATGCTGGATCTCAGAAACGGTAAGAGATAGAGATTCGGTTGATATCTCCAAATGTCAATATGAATTAGTGCACTTGGCACCAAAATTTTGGAGTCTCTAGGACCAGTAGTTACATCACAAGAAGCAAAAAACCATTTAACGGTCAACAAATTCAAACCAGTTTTCGCTTCTACAAAAGCGCGGCGTTGCCGCTCTGCACGCTACAATAGCGAGCGAACATTATGCTTGTTCTCTGTCTGTTTTTATATCTGTCTCTGGATACAACGTGTGTTGCCAGTTCAGTTTTAGTAGGTCGATAGTTTTATTCGAGTCTTGTCAGAACAGGTATTATAGGTACGAGGTACTACTAAATAGGTACTTTATTTTGTCTAGTTTAACCAAATAAAATAGGAACCTAATTAGAAAATTGTGTTTGTATGTACTCAAATAGTTGATTTGACGACCGATGTGACGCAGCGGCCTGTGACGCAGAAGTTTGCGGGTTCGATTCCCGCCTTGGAATAAAATGTTTAAACGATCTGCAAATAATGAATCCGGGTGTTCTGGGTATTTTCTATGTTTAGTAAAAAATATGTATGTATTTATGTAACGTCAGATTTGGAATTCAAAATGGCGGGTGCAAATGATGGTACAAAAAACTGACATGGGTGTCTTTTTCGACTAATTTGGGGGTGCTGATTACGAATATCTGGTCAGATTTGAAATTCAAAATGGCGGGTGCACATGATGGTACAAAAAATTTATATGGGAGTCTTTTTTGACTAATTTGGGGGTGCTGATTACGAATATCTGGTCAGATTTGGAATTCAAAATGGCGGGTGCACATGATGGTACAAAAAACTGACATGGGTGTCTTTTTCGACTAATTTGGGGGTGCTGACTACGAATATCTGGTCAAATTTGAAATTCAAAATGGCGGGTACAAAAAATGGTACAAAAAACTGACATGGGTGTCTTTTTCGACTAATTTGGGGGTGCTGATTACGAATATCTGGTCAAATTTGAAATTCAAAATGGCGGGTACAA
Source organism: Electrophaes corylata (assembly GCA_947095575.1). NCBI lineage: Eukaryota > Metazoa > Arthropoda > Insecta > Lepidoptera > Geometridae > Electrophaes > Electrophaes corylata. The sequence goes on along the minus strand of OX352711.1, from coordinate 4,741,827 downwards.
AAAAAGGTACAAAAAACTGACATGGGTGTCTTTTTCGACTAATTTGGGGGTGCTGATTACGAATATCTGGTCAGATTTGAAATTCAAAATGGCGGGTGCACATGATGGTACAAAAAACTGACATGGGTGTCTTTTTCGACTAATTTGGGGGTGCTGATTAAGAATATCTGGTCAAATTTGGAATTCAAAATGGCGGGTGCACATGATGGTACAAAAAACTGACATGGGTGTCTTTTTCGACTAATTTGGGGGTGGTGATTACGAATATCTGGTCAAATTTGAAATTCAAAATGGCGGGTACAAAAATGGTACAAAAAACTGACATGGGTGTCTTTTTCGACTAATTTGGGGGTGCTGATTACGAATATCTGGTCAAATTTGAAATTCAAAATGGCGGGTACAAAAAAAGGTACAAAAAACTGACATGGGTGTCTTTTTCGACTAATTTGGGGGTGCTGACTACGAATATCTGGTCAAATTTGAAATTCAAAATGGCGGGTACAAAAATGGTACAAAAAACTGACATGGGTGTCTTTTTCGACTAATTTGGGGGTGCTGATTACGAATATCTGGTCAAATTTGAAATTCAAAATGGCGGGTACAAAAAAAGGTACAAAAAACTGACATGGGTGTCTTTTTCGACTAATTTGGGGGTGCTGACTACGAATATCTGGTCAAATTTGAAATTCAAAATGGCGGGTACAAAAATGGTACAAAAAACTGACATGGGTGTCTTTTTCGACTAATTTGGGGGTGCTGATTACGAATATCTGGTCAAATTTGAAATTCAAAATGGCGGGTACAAAAAATGGTACAAAAAACTGACATGGGTGTCTTTTTCGACTAATTTGGGGGTGCTGATTACGAATATCTGGTCAGATTTGGAATTCAAAATGGCGGGTGCACATGATGGTACAAAAAACTGACATGGGTGTCTTTTTCGACTAATTTGGGGGTGCTGACTACGAATATCTGGTCAAATTTGAAATTCAAAATGGTGGGTACAAATATGGTACAAAAAACTGACATGGGTGTCTTTTTCGACTAATTTGGGGGTGCTGATTACGAATATCTGGTCAAATTTGAAATTCAAAATGGCGGGTACAAAAAATGGTACAAAAAACTGACATGGGTGTCTTTTTCGACTAATTTGGGGGTGCTGACTACAAATATCTGGTAAAATTTGAAATTCAAAATGGCGGGTACAAAAAATGGTACAAAAAACTGACATGGGTGTCTTTTTCGACTAATTTGGGGGTGCTGATTATGAATATCTGGTCAAATTTGAAATTCAAAATGGCGGGTACAAAAAAAGGTACAAAAAACTGACATGGGTGTCTTTTTCGACTAATTTGGGGGTGCTGATTAAGAATATCTGGTCAAATTTGGAATTCAAAATAGCGGGTGCACATGATGGTACAAAAAACTGACATGGGTGTCTTTTTCGACTAATTTGGGGGTGGTGATTACGAATATCTGGTCAAATTTGAAATTCAAAATGGCAGGTACAAAAATGGTACAAAAAACTGACATGGGTGTCTTTTTCGACTAATTTGGGGGTGCTGATTACGAATATCTGGTCAAATTTGAAATTCAAAATGGCGGGTACAAAAAAAGGTACAAAAAACTGACATGGGTGTCTTTTTCGACTAATTTTGGGGTGCTGATTACGAATATCTGGTCAGATTTGGAATTCAAAATGGCGGGTGCACATGATGGTAAAAAAACTGACATGGGTGTCTTTTTCGACTAATTTGGGGGTGCTGATTACGAATATCTGGTCAGATTTGGAATTCAAAATGGCGGGTGCACATGATGGTACAAAAAACTGACATGGGTGTCTTTTTCGACTAATTTGGGGGTGCTGACTACGAATATCTGGTCAAATTTGAAATTCAAAATGGTGGGTACAAAAATGGTACAAAAAACTGACATGGGTGTCTTTTTCGACTAATTTGGGGGTGCTGATTACGAATATCTGGTCAAATTTGAAATTCAAAATGGCGGGTACAAAAAATGGTACAAAAAACTGACATGGGTGTCTTTTTCGACTAATTTGGGGGTGCTGACTACAAATATCTGGTAAAATTTGAAATTCAAAATGGCGGGTACAAAAAATGGTACAAAAAACTGACATGGGTGTCTTTTTCGACTAATTTGGGGGTGTTGATTATGAATATCTGGTCAAATTTGAAATTCAAAATGGCGGGTACAAAAAAAGGTACAAAAAACTGACATGGGTGTCTTTTTCGACTAATTTGGGGGTGCTGATTAAGAATATCTGGTCAAATTTGGAATTCAAAATAGCGGGTGCACATGATGGTACAAAAAACTGACATGGGTGTCTTTTTCGACTAATTTGGGGGTGGTGATTACGAATATCTGGTCAAATTTGAAATTCAAAATGGCAGGTACAAAAATGGTACAAAAAACTGACATGGGTGTCTTTTTCGACTAATTTGGGGGTGCTGATTAAGAATATCTGGTCAAATTTGAAATTCAAAATGGCGGGTACAAAAAAAGGTACAAAAAACTGACATGGGTGTCTTTTTCGACTAATTTTGGGGTGCTGATTACGAATATCTGGTCAGATTTGGAATTCAAAATGGCGGGTGCACATGATGGTAAAAAAACTGACATGGGTGTCTTTTTCGACTAATTTGGGGGTGCTGATTACGAATATCTGGTCAGATTTGGAATTCAAAATGGCGGGTGCACATGATGGTACAAAAAACTGACATGGGTGTCTTTTGCGTCTAATTTGGGGGTGCTGATTACGAATATCGGGTCAGATTTGGAATTTAAAATGGCGGTTGCACATGATGGTACAAAAAACTGACACGGGTGTCTTTTTCGACTAATTTGGGGAAGCTGATTACGAATATCTGGTCAGATTTGATACAAAAAAATGATATGGGTGTCTGACCACCCGCCACCATATTTGCACCCGCCATTTTGAATTTCAAATCTGACCAGATATTCGTAATCAGCACCCCCAAATTAGTCGAAAAAGACACCCATGTCAGTTTTTTGTACCATTATTTGCACCCGCCATTTTGAATTTCAAATCTGACTTGATATTTGTAATCAGCACCCCCAAATTAGTCGAAAAAGACACCCATGTCAGTTTTTTGTACCATCATTTGCACCCGCCATTTTGAATTTCAAATCTGACTTGATATTTGTAATCAGCACCCCCAAATTAGTCGAAAAAGAGACCCATGTCAGTTTTTTGTACCATCATTTGCACCCGCCATTTTGAATTTCAAATCTGACCAGATATTCGTAATCAGCACTCCCAAATTAGTCGAAAAAGACACCCATGTCAGTTTTTTGTACCATTTTTTGTACCCGCCATTTTGAATTTCAAATTTGACCAGATATTCGTAGTCAGCACCCCCAAATTAGTCGAAAAAGACACCCATGTCAGTTTTTTGTACCATTTTTTGTACCCGCCATTTTGAATTTCAAATTTGACCAGATATTCGTAATCAGCACCCCCAAATTAGTCGAAAAAGACACCCATGTCAGTTTTTTGTACCATCATTTGCACCCGCCATTTTGAATTTCAAATCTGACTTGATATTTGTAATCAGCACCCCCAAATTAGTCGAAAAAGACACCCATGTCAGTTTTTTGTACCATCATTTGCACCCGCCATTTTGAATTTCAAATCTGACTTGATATTTGTAATCAGCACCCCCAAATTAGTCGAAAAAGAGACCCATGTCAGTTTGTTGTACCATCATTTGCACCCTCCATTTTGAATTTCAAATCTGACCAGATATTCGTAATCAGCACCCCCAAATTAGTCGAAAAAGACACCCATGTCAGTTTTTTGTACCATGTTTTGTACCCGCCATTTTGAATTTCAAATTTGACCAGATATTCGTAGTCAGCACCCCCAAATTAGTCGAAAAAGACACCCATGTCAGTTTTTTGTACCTTTTTTTGTACCCGCCATTTTGAATTTCAAATTTGACCAGATATTCGTAATCAGCACCCCCAAATTAGTTGAAAAAGACACCCATGTCAGTTTTTTGTACCATTTTTGTACCCACCATTTTGAATTTCAAATTTGACCAGATATTCGTAGTCAGCACCCCCAAATTAGTCGAAAAAGACACCCATGTCAGTTTTTTGTACCATCATGTGCACCCGCCATTTTGAATTCCAAATCTGACCAGATATTCGTAATCAGCACCCCCAAATTAGTCGAAAAAGACACCCATGTCAGTTTTTTTGTACCATTTTTTGTACCCGCCATTTTGAATTTCAAATTTGACCAGATATTCGTAATCAGCACCCCCAAATTAGTCGAAAAAGACACCCATGTCAGTTTTTTGTACCATTTTTGTACCCGCCATTTTGAATTTCAAATTTGACCAGATATTCGTAGTCAGCACCCCCAAATTAGTCGAAAAAGACACCCATGTCAGTTTTTTGTACCTTTTTTTGTACCCGCCATTTTGAATTTCAAATTTGACCAGATATTCGTAATCAGCACCCCCAAATTAGTCGAAAAAGACACCCATGTCAGTTTTTTGTACCATTTTTGTACCCGCCATTTTGAATTTCAAATTTGACCAGATATTCGTAATCACCACCCCCAAATTAGTCGAAAAAGACACCCATGTCAGTTTTTTGTACCATCATGTGCACCCGCCATTTTGAATTCCAAATTTGACCAGATATTCTTAATCAGCACCCCCAAATTAGTCGAAAAAGACACCCATGTCAGTTTTTTGTACCATCATGTGCACCCGCCATTTTGAATTTCAAATCTGACCAGATATTCGTAATCAGCACCCCCAAATTAGTCGAAAAAGACACCCATGTCAGTTTTTTGTACCATTTTTTGTACCCACCATTTTGAATTTCAAATTTGACCAGATATTCGTAATCAGCACCCCCAAATTAGTCGAAAAAGACACCCATGTCAGTTTTTTGTACCATTTTTTGTACCCGCCATTTTGAATTTCAAATTTGACCAGATATTCGTAGTCAGCACCCCCAAATTAGTCGAAAAAGACACCCATGTCAGTTTTTTGTACCATCATGTGCACCCGCCATTTTGAATTCCAAATCTGACCAGATATTCGTAATCAGCACCCCCAAATTAGTCAAAAAAGACTCCCATATAAATTTTTTGTACCATCATGTGCACCCGCCATTTTGAATTTCAAATCTGACCAGATATTCGTAATCAGCACCCCCAAATTAGTCGAAAAAGACACCCATGTCAGTTTTTTGTACCATCATTTGCACCCGCCATTTTGAATTCCAAATCTGACGTTACATAAATACATACATATTTTTTACTAAACATAGAAAATACCCAGAACACCCGGATTCATTATTTGCAGATCGTTTAAACATTTTATTCCAAGGCGGGAATCGAACCCGCAAACTTCTGCGTCACAGGCCGCTGCGTCACATCGGTCGTCAAATCAACTATTTGAGTACATACAAACCCAATTTTCTAATTAGGTTCCTATTTTATTTGGTTAAACTAGACAAAATAAAGTACCTATTTAGTAGTACCTCGTACCTATAATACCTGTTCTGACAAGACTCGAATAAAACTATCGACCTACTAAAACTGAACTGGCAACACACGTTGTATCCAGAGACAGATATAAAAACAGACAGAGAACAAGCATAATGTTCGCTCGCTATTGTAGCGTGCAGAGCGGCAACGCCGCGCTTTTGTAGAAGCGAAAACTGGTTTGAATTTGTTGACCGTTAAATGGTTTTTTGCTTCTTGTGATGTAACTACTGGTCCTAGAGACTCCAAAATTTTGGTGCCAAGTGCACTAATTCATATTGACATTTGGAGATATCAACCGAATCTCTATCTCTTACCGTTTCTGAGATCCAGCATGTGTCAGCTGGAGAAACGTTTCCCCAGCTTACACGTTGCTAAAAGCCTGTAGTTCAAAGAGTTTTGAACCTAGAAGCCTCAAATATTTGGTACCTTTGGCACCAATTGTGCACTGAATCTGGAGATATCAACCGTGTCTATAGCTGCTGCCGTTTCAGAGAACCAGCATGTGCGTGCTGAAATAACGGTACGTCAGCTTACACGTTGATGAAGTCTTATAACTCCGAGAGTTTTTTAGCTGCAGGTTTGGAAATTTTGCTACCTAGTGCACTCATCTGGTACTAAATGCTAGCGTTTGTTCTATAGCTCTATCAGCACTCGTTTGCCCACACTGAATGAGGAAGCTGGTGGCATGTTACTTCAGCTAACACACCTTGAAAGGCTTGTAGCGTCGTTGTTTTTTTGGCACCTAAATTATGGTTGTAATCTATGATGGTACTAAATATGAACTAAATATTGTCATTTTCAGAATCTGCATTTTCCATATGAGGAAGCTGGAGGCATGCACATACAAACATCTATGTTTATCACACAGATGTTTGTTCTTAGTGGAGATTGAATCCACTACCTATAGCGCAGAAGGCAGAGCTACTATGTACAAACTAAGCTGTGACGGCTGGTTTTGCTTTTATTAATCTCTTTTCTCCTGTACATTTACATCCTGTGTTTATAATACATAGAAAATACCCAGAACACCTGGAATAAATATTTGCAGATCGTACAAACATTTATCCCAAGGCGGGAATCGAACCCGCAACCTCCTGCGTCACAGGCAGACATTCGCCCGCCGCGCCACATCGGTCGTCTAAATATAGGCTATGAGTGCATCTTAAAACTAGTATTATAACTAATTTTATCATACTGTATTGGCTTTTATAAAAATAAAGTTAAGGTACCATACTGTTGTAAATCTTGTTTTTTGTCCCAGATTATTTGGGATTAGCCTAATAAACTGATATGCGATCTTAGTCCTTATGTGCCACTTAATAATAATAATAATGGTACGGTTGTAAGTTGTTCGGATTGTTGTGTTGCTCGTAATCATGTAATTTTTGACTGTTTGTAGCAAGATGACTACAAAAGTTCAAATTATGTAGGTAGGTCTTTACACACATTATTGTAAATAAATTTTAGAGAAGTATTTCCTCTTAAAAATGTGAATTTAAGAGTCAGAAAGTCTTGTATGAAACTTGTTTTATAAATTTGAGCCTTCTGCCACCGAAACCCTGAAAAATTTCCGCATTCTCTACAATATCGTCGGCAATCGGGTTGACAAGTATTCTAAGCTTAGTGTTACGATTCCAGGTCGTTTTAAATAAAACTTAACATGAAAAATAAACAGTAATTTATTATACAACCACTCATCATAGTTGCTGGAATGTTTGAACTATTTAGCAAAATTAAAATCATGTTCGCTGGACATTGAAATTAGATAGATTAATTTCGATTATTTTTCATGTTGTTTTCAAAAAAGTTTAGGTAAGTAAGGTTTTAGAATGAATAACACGATAGACTGACGACATTCTTAAGATCGCGGGAAGTCGTTGACCCTTAAGGCTCAAAATCGTTCTTCCTAGAAACTCATGGGGGATGCCTATGTCCAGCAGTGGAGTTCTATAGGCTTTTGATGATGATTATGAAGATGCTGATATGAGTATTGAGTGATGCTAGCACTACGCTGGTGGCGGTAGCGCATCACTATCGATTATTAGTGTAAACGGTAACTGGCAAGATTTGCGCACGAAAATAATTGAAATTCAAAAGATGTTCTAAATAAACGCGGCAGTAGTAACCAACTCAAACTAATCGATAGACGAGGCTAATTATGAATCTTGCGTGCACACATTAACACTCTCTTAAAGATACCGCTTCAAACTGGCCCAAACACTTAATGAAAAACCCTAGTAACAACAAACTCAGACGTAACCTCAATTGATCTAATTTGTCTATAAATTTCCTGTCAATGCAAAAAACAAAACACAGTGTACCTATTTCAACGTAACGTCGAGTTTACAGCTCGTGTCTAATGTAGTTATAAGCACAGATGGCGGTTCTACAGCGTATCATAGGTAACTTTTCAAACAGTGGAGTAATCACCCCGCTATTTATGGAAAAAAATGGTAGTTGTAGGCCTCATGATAATGGACGCAGGGTATTGCATCGTAGGGAATAGTTCTAGCATGGCATGCAAGGCAATGCATATGTTTTAGCTAATAGTTACCATATAACATCAGGTTATCAACACATGGTATACAAAAATGAGATTGTAAACGTTTTTTACGTACTATTCTGGATGTTGTATAGATCAGTTTGAAAGATACTAACGATGTGTTGGTTTATTAAATCATTACGAGCTAGACTAGTATCAGCCATAACTAACATGATTTACGTATATAATGTTTAGAAAATCTCCACATGTTTCTTCTTTATTTATTTGGCTAACTCCAACATAACGTTACAAAAAGAGAGGTGTACGGGAACCGTCAACATTTTTCCAACAATGAATAAACAGTATACCCACACAAAAAGATTTATATTGCTCTGTTAAATTCCGCGTCGATTTTTGTGTCGTCTAGCGATTGGATTGTCTGTTCCTAACCTGACCGCAAATATGTAATTGAGCTCATACTTAATTTTAGATAAAAAGTTCAAGTTTAGCTACAACTCAACTGCACGTTAGATAAAAACAAAAAACAATGTTGTGGGTTTTTTAATTAAAAGAATTGCTGTGGCCTACGATCCACTACTCCACGTCCATCAATCAGCCTGAAACACACAGATGTTAAGTCTTTTGAGCCTGTAATTTCACCGGCACCCACGCCCTACGAACCGGAATATAGCAACGTTGCTTGGCGGAAGAAATAAGCATATCCCTGAATACTCAAACGCGTTTCAGATTTAAACACGTCTCAAGTAAAAAAATTGTCACATATTTTCATTGTAAACTGTCACAAAATCTTTGGATCAATGGGATTCTTCGAAACCAAATATACAGCCAGGTCACTTTTGAGAATCAAACTCTTATTTAAATCTCGCCTGAGCTACAAAAAAATACGTCAATTTACCCACCCGTCTTCTGACTCCGGGGATCCACTCGGTGCTGATCTTGGCCCACTTACCAGGTTGCATGCGGAAGATGTGACTTCAGTCCTGTTTTAACTCAGGAATCATGAAGCTAAGTTACTATTAATACAACTATAATCTTACCTTTTTTTTTGGTTCGCTAAGGAACAAGCCAGTTTACTATCTCTGACCGAAATATCGTGTGAAAATAAACATGCATGCTCATTTACAGTTTTGTAATCTGTGACGTAGTGACGTCACAGATGATGGTTATAGAATAATAATATATCGATGAAGAATTATTTTACGGAGTTTTAGGTAAATTACTTACTACGGTCTTAATTACAATCCATGTGATCCAGTGTAATCCATATCCACATCCAGTGTAATCCATAGGCACAGTGCCAGTGGACATCCCTTCAGATGCTCTAGTATTAATCCATGTTTAAATTACATATTTTTTTATACTTTTGACTATCCCTCAACGGTCTATAAATAACTCAACTCAAATCAAAACAGACAACTATAAGTACTGAGTACAACGTGGGCGACCTAATCGCTAAAACCTATCTCTTCCAGATAACCTTTGAAAGGTTAGGATAAACAAATCTAGTGATATAATTGCATAAGTGCATTAATAGATTAAAAAACCATACCTACCTTACCTTTACCTTTACCTTTTACTTTTTTTTTTACTTTTTATTTTTATTACCTTTGAAATAAAAATAATGTGTACGCATCGAAATGCGTGCCAAATATAGTATTTGTACCTACGAGTACCTCTGACTACCTGCATTAGATATCTGAAAAAAATCTTGAGTCAGTACAACTTGGTACTAAAAGATTTGAGGGCATATCTACCGTGCCTTAGAACATAACGTTTTTTTGTTTTGTCTAATACAGTGGTATGTAAACATGGGGTAGTTAATCTCTTGCAGTGCATAAAAACAGACATCTTAAAAAATCAAACTGGACAAAAGAATGCTTATTCAAAGGATTACATGCCACAAAGAACCATTAAGCCGGTAAGCGTAAATTAAACTAAGAACAAAATGTATAATACTCGCTTACAAAGAGAATGTGGATAACAAAGCCATTATTACGATAAGCTTTTGGACGCCGACAGAGAAACCTAAACTTGGAAAGGTAAATATGTACGGAGCGATACGAAAATATGCCAAAAAAATATAAAAACCCTTTTCAGTTTGTATTTTGAGCGACATATGTTTTAAAGAGAAAACCGTTGGTCTAGTGGGAGCAATTCCGCTTGGTCGTGCCCTAATGTATTTTTCTATACGAAAAAATTATAAACCTACGCAATGTACTTTCGAACGATGAAGCAAAATACCGTGCGAAAACTAGTTACTATTCTAGCAGCAGCAATGGGCTTGCAACCTATCACGTATGGAATACTAACTATTGCAAAAAGTAAGACATGTGTCAAATGTATTTGGACGTACCTCTAACTACCTGCCTTAGACGTCATCAAAGAATCCGGAATTGGTATTACTTGGAACTAAGAGATCTGAGGGGATATCTACCGTGCCTGGGTACCTATTAAATTCAAGAGGTTTTTTTTATATATTTTAAAGAATAAAAATAAAAACATTATAGACACACTTTACAATTCAAAATAATAAATGTCTTATTGAGATTCTAAGTAATAATTACCGAATACAGAGCATCTAAAACGTAACCGCGAATTTACGAAAAAAGTAGGTATTATTGATTCTTGAAGTGAACCGTTGCAAATGAAATTAGTTTACTTGAATCTTAGTTCTCAAGCACTTCGACTGGCCTCACAGCTCAGTTGGTAGGAGCTCTGCCTTCTACGCTGCATACTGTATCTGCACTTCTGTGAGTTTGAGTATTGACATTTGTGTTATGCGTCATATTATTATTATCAATAGGTATTAACAAAAAGTTTAGAGTACTCTATTAGTCAGTTATCTGTTTTCAAGAGCCTTATTGAGTTTGAAGTCTGTCGCTAGATGGCATTGCTTAAAATAACTAGCAATTTTAACATCACTGAAAGTTCCCTCTGTTGACCTAGACATGGTTTAAGTGACGCCGATTATACGATTAATGCTATAAATGCGGTGGACTTCGCATTTTTAGATCACACCGGCACGGCGGTGAGGTCGAAGACGTCTCCCCGTTAACGCCCAGGGGCGTTAAGGGCAAAAAGTCTCTCCGAAGTTCCCTTCCCTGGCAACAGCCAAAGCCGAGATCCGTACCTAAGTGGTGCCCATGCGCTCGTTGATAACAGACCAGTTTTTGTATAACAGAACGCTGTTGGAAATCGCCAGGTGATTGTACCAGCACATCGTATTTTTTCGTATTCCGGACATCGGATTAGTGGTTGCGAGCTCAATTTTGTATGAAGATACGCTAGTGCCTTCTAGGCCTCTTGGGACGCTTATTGAATCGGTAGAAAAATTACGTGGAAAAAATTAAGTAGGTGTTGGTTGCGTGTTGCGCAAGTTGCAAGCAACTCGCGTGGTTGTTGATTGGGCATAATTTTAAATTATATTACTGTAAGTCCGTCCGAAAAACTTTATTAAAAAAATTATATGCTCAACTACCTGGTAACTAAGTAAACTCTTATTGCATAGAGGTACCTACCTCTATGCAATAATATACACAACACCAGATAAGCCCAGACAGCCAGCTAGGTCGGACGTCAGTGAGAAAGTTTCGTATACAATATACCTAGAAGGTAAAATAGTTAAGTACGTAGGTACAAACGACACGCTAATAGAAAATCGTTGTAGAAAGTATTTCTGCTGAACAACGGTTGTTCTATAAATAGAAGTTTGCGCAGTGCAAGTTGTAATATTAAAAACTAGCTGACAAGGCGAACTTCGTACAGCCATTTTTTTTTGCCAATCGCGGAATAAGAATACATATAAAAAATCAGTAATTCTTTTTAAATTTTCTTTTATGCAGACCTTGTCCTGACAATATTGAACACAAAAAAAATATCCAATTTGGTGCAGTCGTTCAGAAGTTATGCGCGTACATACATTTCGGAAATTATTTTTTATTTAGATAGATGCGTGGAAAAACTTTTGCACATAACTGTATGTGTAAAAGTTAGCACATATTTTGTACATGTTTTAGACATACCAGTTCATAGTAAAATTATTATAATTAAAATAAAAAACTAGGTAGGTCAACTTTGATGAAATCATTTTGTGCTCAACACATACTTGACAGCCGTTAGAGCTCAGTTGGTAGTAGCCCTGCCTTTTGCGCTGTAGGTGGTAGGTTCGATCCCCACTAATAACAAATATTTACATGATAAACATAGATGTTTGCTCTGTGTCTGGGTTTTTATTCTAAGTACTATTTACAAAAAAGGTTCCCACGGTACATATTCTTTTTCAGTTTTAGCTTTTTTTTCTTTTTTTAACTACAGATTTAAGAATAAAGTTAGTTTCCAATAAACAAAATTAAACAAAACATAATCGTTATGATTATCTGTGGAAAATAATCTACTAAGTATACTCTGTGGTTTTACGTGTAGCATAGCATGGGTTTTACCGAGTGACAGATAGGTGTCAAAAATAGAAGAAAAAAGTAGCATTTGGTTTCAGAATGTACCAACTACCTAACGCAGCCTCGCATGGAGCACGGCAAGCCCACTGATCCTGCCTATGAAGTGAATATAGCAAGTAAGTATCTAATCATAAATGAATACAGTGTGTAATAAGACTACTTCTGAAAACTGAAACTGCACATTCAGACCATGATTCTTATAAAAAAAACGCGAGATAAAAAAACATCACAAATATCCAAAAATTGTGCTTTACACCAATATTTTGGTAAAAATTTATTATTTATTTTTTCATACGACTAAACCAATTTTGAAAACATTTTATTTCATTTTGATTTTATTCATGTTTTAAATACACACCTTTTGACAGTTGTGTTGTTATGACAGCGTCATACGGTGATGCCAATTCTGGAAAGGTGAATGAGTGATTGAATGAACGCACAGCCTAAGCCACTGGTCATAAAGACTTGAATATTTCAAGGTAAATTTGTCTTGCTGCGTAGGTGTATTTAAAAAGGAATTTTTGAAATTCAACCCTTAAACGGGTACAGCAGGCGTTGTATTCAAAAAATTGAAATTATTTTGTAACATTTAAAAAACACAAGGATTTTTTTGCTCAAGACATTAAAAGTTTCAGAAGCGTTGTCGCCAGTTTCACGTGACCAACCTAATGTACTACTTTGTTTCAGATTATGTCCGCACCATGATCTCTTTTGGTATCATAAGTCTATTCGTGATGGCTATGGGCTGTGGGTTTTCCGTATACACCTTCCAGAACCCTCGCTATATGTTCAAACGGCTTGCTGCTGGCATACACTTCATCAGCAGTAAGTAATTTACTGGATTCTTTACTGTAAGACAGGCTGCAGTTTAGTCAGATGCCACGTGGGCGTGATGCATTTTGCGTACGTGATAAGCTAGAAAAATAACTACGAGATAAGCTAGTGGAGTAATTATGACACGAATGTCTGTATCAGGCGACCACAACCAGATCAGATTAGAGTTTACAAAACTTAAATCACGCGCCGAGTCTTTAATTGGCGACCGATGTGGCACGGCGAGCGAATGTCCGCCTGCGACACAGGAGGTTGTGGGTTCGATTCCCGCCTCGGGATAAATGTTTATACGATCTGCAAATATTTATTCCGGGTATTCTGGGTATTTTCTATGCATAATAAAAAATATATATGTACGTAATTATATTGTAATAAGTATATCAGTCATCTAGTACCCATAACACAAGCACTGCTTAGCTTGGGGTTAGATGATGCTGTATTGATTGTCCAGCATTATTATTATTATGGGGTTGCACTTTATGTGCTCGGTTCACAGAGGAACCGGAATTAAAACTGAGGTGCATGGGCCTAAGCCAAGTGCACCTCAGTACATTCAGTACTTAGATGACGTGATTGGGGGAACACATCTTGTCTGTCGAGGTCAGTTTGTAAAAATATTCGGACTATTCGGCACGTGTTAAGAATGACCGCCTTTTGCATTAGAACAAAAGTATGTTTTGGAAGGTCCAATACTGCAAGAGACTGAAAAAAACTATCGGTACTATTGAAACCTTTTGCAGCCGCCGCATATTATTATTATTATAATTATTGGCAGTCGTGGCCCGCAATTTAGAGAACTCGAGATGTTCTATTTCTATATAATTGTGAATAAAACCAACCAAGCTAATAGGTATTATAATTCCGCTGTATTGATCATCATCCCTAATAAAAATAAATAACAAGTTACTGTTCTTTCAGCTTCTTGTACATTTGTGGTGGTGCAGGTAATGATGACTTCCGTGGACCATATAAGAAAGAATGTAAAATTTATTTACCCAGACAAGGCTAAACATTAGTAAGTATACATGCAGTACATAGTATTTTATAATTTTAAGAAAACTTACAGCTATCAAATATCAGCAGTATACAAAAATCTAATAAATTCAAAACACATATTCTGGAGGCCAATTAAAAGTTTCCAATTAAAAGTATTACAATAAATACATTAGTAGCTAATACTAATAGACTCGGTGTAATCTTATAACACCATGTTACACCATGTTTTGTCTCTTTCGATCTAATTTGAAACTTCCTGTCAATTCAAAAGACAAATCACGGTGTAACTATTTCAACGCTACGCCGGTTTTATCAGTACCTATCAGGGTCACAGCAAAGTCGCAAAAATCGTAAAATCCGTGTAATAGTGTACCTATGTATTATTTCCATACTAGGTGCAGTGAGTTGCACTAGAATGCATATCATTCGTAGTTTGTAAAATGATATCACAACATTACAATAAACTTGATACATTGAAAACTCATATCGGAAAAGTTCAAAACTTTGACAAAAAGTGTATTGTAAAAGATTTTATTGTTATCCCAAAAGTAATGCTCCCATACAAATGGTGGATGGTCAGTGGCGTAGCTATTGTAGGGCCAGGTGGTACATTGCTCCAGGATCCCGGAGCTCAGGCTCTAACTCAAGCTTTGAAAAGAGAGGAACTTACAAGAAAAAGAGAAACAAATTATTAAAAAAAAAAACTTTGACTTCAAAACCCATAAAATTTTCACGACGAAGTAAACATTTTTATCTTTGATATCTTTATCAGTTTCCACAAAAAGATTTCCACAGGAAAAGATTTCCTATGCCTCGGGGCCCTTGACCACGCACTGGTGGTGGTAGGGCGCAGGCGGTTAGTGTATCCTCACATCTATAGGGAAGGGTTATGGGTTCAAATCCCACGCGGATGTGTAACTTTTGGGCAGGTACGCGCTATAAAAACAATTAAAACATACCATTTATCTTCTGTTATCGCTGACTGTACTTGTACACGTAGTGTTTGAATGTTTAACAAGACTACTCGTACTAGATAACTGTGCAAACACTCATCGATAAACACAACACAACCATGTGACATTTGAATGCAGGCAATTTGGCATGAGCTCATAATGGTGTAGACAGTGGTAAAGGCGAGATTCAGGGTATACGACCAAGACGCGCGACGTGCAACAAAACTAAGAGCTTTCGTATTATCAAATTTCCTATGAAAAACTTGTGAAGTCATAAGCTAATCACACACACACGTACATCATAGCTCAGTTGGGAAATAGTAATTCTTCCTTCTGCTGTAGGTTGCGGGCTCAATCCCCACCGAGAACAAAAATTTGCATGATGAAAACAGATGCTTGATTTATTCTATGCGAGTATTTACAAAAAAAATAAACATTTTAGTAAATCTAAAATCTAAAAAAGTAATTTCTGCCATATATTATGTAAAACATAATGTAAGCATTTAGATCGAAAATTGGACAAATTTGACTCCGTTTCCGTCTAAAAAAGCTCTATATATCACTTTTCAAGCTTGTTACACTAGTTTTGGTCGCGTTACCCAAATTCTACATTTATGTATGATTCGACGGTGTGTATGTATTTCGTTAAGCATAATGAGCCATAACAGATTGGCAGATGTTCTAAACTAATATCGCATGCGAGTCTAGCCCTTATAGACTAGAAATTTAGATAAACGTCTCTGTTTCGTATGCGATAGAGTTTTAGTTTCTTTATAAATGTCTTTCTTGCATGATCTCTTTATTAGTCTTCCCTAATTAATAAGATCTTATATAGTATGTATTTTCTATCAATTTAGTTTATTGTGCTATGCAAGTTTATCACAGGTTCAAAACACCCTTAGGTACATGTATACATTATCCTGAAAGTTAGATTTGCTGCAGTTTAGTAATAAGCATTATATGAGAATAAGTAAAGGTAGAACTTACAAAACTCAAAATGCCTCAGTCACTACTAACAGATAATTCTGTTACTAATGAAGTTTATACTAAAAAGTGTATTTATTTTAACAGTTACCACATCAGTTTCTACATGGCTTGGTTTGTGGTCCTTGTCAACCTGTACGCATCAGGCTCCTTCCTCTGGTACTCCCGCAAGAGGAAAGGTGACAAAGCTGCGACCGACGAGCTCGCCATGGCCGACGAGCCAACTATAATCGGCCGATGACGTTTCTACCACCTGCTTCCAAGCAACGATCGTTGCTGGATCGCTTCCTTAATTCTTTACTGAACAGTGCTCAAATGACTTATAGCTGTCTTTCATCGCGCTAACAGCCGCTTCGTCTGTTTCGACTCTCGACGACTGACTGATTCTGTTATCATTTAAACGTGAATGTTTGACGTAAAGCCAGATATTGACTGAAGGCGAACTTCCGAATGTTGTAAGAGTAAACATGTGGATGTATGTACAATTGTTTGAAATCGTTTCTATCTGCAATGTTTATAAAACCACATCAATAGTAGGTATAGAGAATCAAGAATAGTTCATACATCCGAATTCCGAAAATAAATCGTAATGCCATAAGGCTGAATTCATTCTTTTAGTGTGTTTGAAACGTAAACATTGTTTTGTTTTATTCAATACTTTTTCTCTACTTAATCAGTCCTATTGATTTTGTGGCTTGTGGCTTATGCGCTTGCAGCAGTCAGTAGGTACTATCTTTTACGTTTTTATTATTGTTAAACTTTTAGGGACGGTAAAATATCTTTATAGCGTCATTTTTTATTACCGTCTCGCAATGTTTTATGCGCAACGTATTTAAACTTTTGCCTCAGACTTATTACACCATGTTTCCAAAATGGGTACGCTTTTATTCGTCAGTGTATTCTCAAGTTGTTATATCTACCTATATTTAATATATTCTCTAAGCTGCCATAAGAACGACTCGATTCTAGTCTTAGTTTTATTATATGCGTGATGAGTGTAGAATACTTCTGGTAATGAATTTATAACGATAATATTACTTAAAAGACTTCACACACGATAAAATATAAGCTCGTTTCTTTCTTGCGTATACTTACTGTAATACCAAACCTCTCATTGAAATATACAAAAATGTTAGTAGTAGGTACTTTGTCGTGTGTGAATTTTTTACTTGGCAAATACGAGGTATCTACCCCTATTAAAATAATGTTGTCCCAAAACTTTTAGAGTGATTCAAAAACTACATGTGTACGTTTAACGTCAACTGAAAAGCTGTAAGCTTATGTTCACAGCACATTACAGATGTTTAATGGACAAGGACAACAAATCAGCGTTCATAAAATAATTGGTGACAAATATGTTTGCATTATACAAAAATATATAGAAAATATATTCTAACTTTATGCCGGTTCAAAAATCCCATAAGCGTGTTTTAGTAGTCTTTGGATTGGTGCCTGCCATTATAAACTTTCACCTCATTGGCCAGTGTAAACTGTCGCTGTTACGTAGCCAATGAGACGAAGGCCCACTTGACAAAATATTCTTAGTAATAGTAAATGATGCTTGTAAGATATTGAAACCGGCATGAGTCACGTGGTCCATCAGAAGCAATTTGTTTGTCACCAACATTAGTAAATAGACCGCGTTAAACATTTCTGCTTGTGCAGGTTCTTAAACTTTACAAGTGTCCACGTGGTCGCTAAGCGACATAACCCTTTAAACAAATAATAATAATAATCTTATTGGTTATAATTAATTATAACAGTAGCAGTTTACGCTCATCAACGATGTAAGGATTTATGACAGGTATACGTGCTACTACTAACGGACGTTCGTAGGATATTGGAACCGGGCATAAACAGACAGCGTACATAAACGTTAAACATTACTGCTCAATCACATTTGCGTGTTTCATGGCACGCGACTATTTTTGCTAGGTACATTTTTAAATTGTCAGGATAATATATTATACTGGCTAACTTACCCCAGTACACGATTCTACTAAGCAGTGTCATATGTTACTAATATAGGTACGTACCATGATCTTATATGCTGTTGTGTTGTAATGTACCAGAATACTATGGAGTACCCATCGGGCTAAGATATAGAATACTTGCAGCCGCTCGCAGCTTTGCCCGCGTAGCAGTTTTTTCCCGTTCCCGTTATTTTTTCGGGATAAAAAGTAGCCTATATATTAATCCAGGTTACAATCTATATCTATTCCAAATTTAATCTAAATCGGTCTACTGGTCAGAGCGTGAAAGAGTAGCAAACATCCATCCATCCATCCATACTTACAAACTTTCACTTTTTTAATATTAGTAGGATGAGAAAATGTTCGTGCTTGATACAACATATTTTGTCTACTTGTGCATTATAAAGACAACGTCGATAAGTCTTTTGACGAAACGAGGTGAGTTTTTGACCTTTCCATATTAGCACCGAAAATATATAAAGGAGAGAAATAGCTTATCTATACCAATTATAAGAAAAGTTGGTCATGACTGACTGCCATGTAGGCCACGCACAGCTTAAGGCGTTGTCCTAATAGAACGCGAATGCGCGATCATCGTAAGTTCGCGCGAATTTTACTCGTACGAACGCGCGATCAAACATATTGAACTCTAATAGGTGTCCTAACTGACAATCGCACGACGCGGTCGCGCGACTCAAATGTTTGAAACTCTATTCGCGCGAACTTAGTTCGTATGAACGCGCGATCAAACATATTGATTTTGAATAGGTGTCCTAATTGAAATTGGTGCGAAAACGTCGGCGTGGTACCGCGCCCGCGAGATTCGCGTAATCGCCTATTCGCGTTCTATTAGGACACCCAGTTTTTGACGTCGCGCGAACACGCGATGGTCGCATCGCTCGCATCGCGCATTCGCGTTCTATTAGGACAACGTTAAGCCATTGGTGACAGAGACTTCATTTTCAGAGTTTATTTGTCTTGGTGCGTAGAAATGTACGCGTTTCGCTAGTAAAGTATAAATTAAAGTAAAATATGGAGATATTAAGATATATCTCTACTTTGTTTGCAAAGTTACAAAGTTTTGCGCGTGGCATATCTTAGCCCTACTGGTGACAGATACTCTTACATTTTATAAGTAAGTACTAATAAAAATATAACATATATATTTTCTCGGATTTGCTGTGAACATTAGCTTAAAATCGTGTAGAAATAATGCATATGTAAAAATAAATAGTTGGGACCAATAAACGTCAAAAATGTGTCAAACAACTGCTTTAAACATTGAATATGCACTGTAAAATCTTCAAATGAATATTTAAGGCAGTTTAAAACTACAAGGTATTGCTATAGTGTTATGGTTTGAATTTCAAAGACAACTAGATCTTACAGAATGTATTTGAGTGGTATTGTTTATTCCATATTGCATTATCATGTATAGGTATTTGATGATAAGTGCGTTCTTTCTATTTATAATTCTTTTTTATTGAATAAACTCTTTGAACTTTATATTTTGTTTTAATTCTTATAAAATACAATAAAATCTACCTTAAACTAGTAATTTTTTGATATAAAAAGATTCCTGTTTTCAGTATCCCTATACCTTTTCAGACCCTCCTACTGAAAATCCTAGGATCCTGCTAAAAAATCTAACTAATTTAATTACCTAAATCATTTATAAACATTTTTATCTTTATCTTATCGTTCTCTATGGAACTTATGTCCGTCGTTCTATAGTTAATTTTGCCTATATTAAAAGTTTTAAATAATTCGTTTTTAGTCAAGGTTTGTCTTTGGTATTCAACAAATTAAAAAGATGACGTTTTTATTCAAACATGCCACAGAAAATTGTATTCTAGTTAACCCATTACCACCCAAGCTTTAAATAAAAAGCCATGTTTCAACTAACAGAAAACGTATTGAAGACTTTTATTACACGGGTATTTATCGCGTATTACCTTTGTTGCAATAGCCGTGGTCGCGGGCAGACTCTGCCCGCGACCACGGCTATTGCAACATAGTCGAAACGTCGGGAAAATAAATAAAAAAGGTAATACGCGATAAATACCCGTGTAATATAAGTCTTCAATATGTGTTCCGATCGCGAAAGTTTAAAAAATACTAACAGAAAACGATCTCTAAGCAGTATCTTCTTCTTTATTTCATGATTGGTAGTTATCCGTCATTTGACAGACAATTATGTCTATGTCAAGTGGAAAAATAAATAGTTTTTAATAAGTTGAGTCAATAAAAGATAAGTAAAGCCAGCTTCTTCGGTCGAGACGCTTCGTTGAAAAGCATGAACAAACAAGATACGCAACTCGGCCGTCCTAGGTTTTTTACTAGAATGTCATGGTACGAAACACAAACG
This sequence comes from Electrophaes corylata, assembly GCA_947095575.1. Lineage (NCBI taxonomy): Eukaryota > Metazoa > Arthropoda > Insecta > Lepidoptera > Geometridae > Electrophaes > Electrophaes corylata. Next base: position 4,721,211 of record OX352711.1, on the reverse strand, counting down.
TCACAAGAGCCATGGTTATAACATTTCCACATTGGCTTGTCAATGTCATATCGTTTAAATAGTATTTGCCCGTGAAACAAAAAAATCATTTCAGTAACTAAAAATGTATCAACCTTGTTTACTAAATATTCGGTTTTAACGACCGGAGGTGACATCGTTATGATTGAGCATTAAAACAGAAGCTGTTATAAACATAATCTGGAAATAAAATCAAAGAAGCCGGAACGAAATCTCCTGTAGCGGTCTTTTACATTTTTACAACAGAAAAAATGTCGTTTACTTTTCGGCAGTTCTATTTTGAGAGGAGCATTGTATAAAATCTGGCAGAGACCCAGAAGCGGGCTGTGACACTGCCAACGTCAACAGAGGTTAGTGTCCTAAAAAAAACTGTTGAAGCAAAAGGCCATCGATACTAATGAACTGCTAACCGCCTCGGAAGGGCCGCAATCCTAGAATTTGTCGCCGCAGTTCCGTCACTGTGGTAATATGGGAGATTTTGCTTTGTATTTATTTATTTACGATCAAAGACACAATTTTAGCTTACAAGCCAAGAACCAAAGCGCCCAAAAGCTATAAACAAGTTTGCTGGTAAGCATGTAAATTAAATCACAAAGTGGGTTGATAGGATACGGAGTTTTAAAAACCGGCCATGCGCGAGTCGAACTCGTGCACGGAGGGTTCCGTACCATTATTTATAAAAAAACGGCAATATAACACGTTTTTTGTATGAGAGCCCCCTTAAATATTAGCAGTAGTTCTCGGCAACAGAAATACATCATCTGTAAAAATTTCAACTCTCTTACTATCACGGTTCATGAGATACGGGCTGGTGACAGACAGACAGACAACGAATTCCCCGAACGAAGAATAGGGTCCCGTTTTACCCTTTGGGTACGGAACCCTAAAAATGTTAAAAATTAGACTTTAATTGAATTGACAAGAATCCTATATACCATCTCCAAAGATTCATGCAACATTTTTTTTTTATAGCAATGGTCCTTGTGTAATTTTTAAGTGAGCTGTGCAAAAGTCGACTAAATCTAATTTCAGTGCCAATGAACTTATATCTATTTTATTTACCTATACAAATTTTGTAAAAGAAATACCTGCCTACTGAGCTACATAATAACTATAACACTTATATTTTATTACTAGCAAAAACGCCGCGCGAAGTCAATAAATTTTAACCCGCGTTGTATCCGTTTGATTAATTTCGGGAATTCCTTTCGTAGTACACTTCAACGCACCAAGATAAATATACCCTATAATAAATTATATAGTAAAAGTAATATCAGTAGTAGTATAGTTCATAGTGAAGGGCTCGTCCGGGGAGTACTACCACCATGCCTATTTCTGTCACCAAGCAGCTTGCTGTGTTCCGGTTTGAAGGGTGTGGGTGCCTACTGCCACTAGGCTTAACACCTGTATACCTCAGGTTTATGGACGCTAACCAGTGCATCGTAGGGCATATTCCTCACGAGCGTGACTTACGAGGTAATACTTTGTTATAGGCGATGGTAACCACTTAATATCAGGTGCCTTCTGCTTGTTCCATCAGAAAGTTATATATTAAAAAAAAAAACCTAAAAGTTTCAAGTCTACGGCCAACGTTTATTTTGTTTAAATCTATTATTGATACATATTATAGATTTAAACAAATATATGGATGATGGTGATAAATTGAAAGCTATTATTGTGATACGACTAATTTATGAGCCTTGGTAGGTATAGATAAAATAATGTTCACGTTAAAGCTTTTATGCTATTAGTACGGAAATTGAGTAATTTAAATATTATATTTTATTTATATTTCAACGCTAGGTAATGAGAGTAATTAATCTAAAAAAGAAAATAAATGAAATCATAATTTAGTAAAAAAAAACTTAGGCACTGAGTTATTATTACGCTGTGATAATATTTGGATGAGAAACAGAAAGGCCATGTACTTCTTCAACGACAGGCAACTTGACTAAAAACTATTTATACCACGTAAATAAAATCTTTTCCTTTTATTTTTATTTTCTTCCTTTTGTTCATAACACTGCTCGTAATTCACTCTACGCAATGACGCCTAGGCATGCTTGCACAACAATCTGATTTAATTTTTTTAGCTAATCACATTTTACCAAGATAAACATGTTTAGCGTAGCGTAATACGTAATAATAATAATAATGCTGGACAGTCCACACAGCATCATCTAGCCCCAAGCTAAGCAGAGCTTGTGTTATGGGTACTAGATGACTGATATACTTAATACAATACATTACGTATATAGTTTTTTTTTATTATACCTACATAGAAAATACCCAGAACGCCTGGAATAAATATTTGCAGATCGTGCAAACATTTATCCCAAGGCGGGAATCGAACCCGCAACCTCTTGCGTTGCAAGCGGACATTTGCCCGTCGGTCGTCAATAGCCACTTCACTTTCCTTGTGCAAGATGTTAAGTAAAATTAGCTTCCTAAATGGATTTAGGGGCTTACAAAATACATGTAAATCATTCTTTTTTCAATAGCTACAATAAACCCTAACGTACGTCTTCGATGCACGTGTTGTGTACCGAAGTTGTATGGTCAAAAGAATCCAAGTGCAACTGATGAGTTATAAACTTGAATTATTCTTGAAAACTTTAAAACATTTTAAGGATTATAAGGATTTTATGTAAATTTTTTAATTATTAATTCAAAGTCAAAGTCAAAAAGTATTTATTCAATAAAATCTGCAGGGACCACCTTGAAGCGTCTTAAATCTAGGTGAATCTAAGCGCCAGTTCCTCGCGACCAAGCCTAGAAGAATCGACAAGAAACTTACGGCTTGGTTCCTACCGTTTTTTTGTATGAACCTGTTACAAAGTAATAATAATGTATTTAAGCTCCAGTGTGGTGCCAATTTAAATGAATGCAAGGCAGACATTAAATTAAATAAGCATAATACTATAATGTATCAAAACTATTTAAATTTGCATGCCAGTGGCTTGGTGAAATATGCGACACTATGACTAAGCAAATAAATATTTCATTTGGCGACCGATGTTGCGCGGGAGGCGAATTTGGGATAAATGTTTGTACGATCTGCAAATATTTATTCCGGGTGTTCTGGGTATTTTCTATGTATAAAAAATATCAATGTATGTAATATATCAGTCATCTAGTACCTACCTATAACACAAGCTCTGCTCAGCTTGGTGCTAGATGATGCTGTGTGGATTATCCAGCATAATAATTTTTATTATTCTAGAGCCAAAACCTCTTGGTCAAGATTTTGGAAATTTTTTAATAGTTTTGTCTTAGTTAATAAAATTTTTTAAAGCGAGTCTGCTAGTTCCATCAGTACACATAAAAAAAATTAAAGCAATTATGGTTTTCGAAGGTCTTGCTTCATAATGAAGAAAAAGTGTTTTTCTTCAAATCCAACGACAGCCGACTTTATTAATAACCATTTAATTATAATTCACTGAATAACGGACAGATGCCACAAAGAAAAAAAAGTATTTTAATAATAAGAAAACTATTTCAAATATAATATTACCTACAAAAAAACACCTTCTTGTTTTTTTGTGATGTAATTTCACTTCATCATTCTAACTTTATTCAAACTGCCGAGCATCCTGCACTGCTTGAACATCAATAGAGCAGATCTGCTAGATCATGGTGGAGGAATGTCAATACTTTATTAGTGAGGCGTAAAATGTTTTAAAAGTAAAGGTAGAGTTAGAAAGAATTTATGTAAAGTGACCGTGGCTCAACATCAGGTGAGCCAACTGTTACACAGCCAATTTTTCTCATAAATAATTATAAACACCTGTTGCTAGAAGAATTGAACTCATATTTCTCGCCTTGGACATCTAAAAAAATTTGAGAAATATTCTAGGGAAAGAAAATATAACTTTCTGGCCGTCTGGTAGCAGCGACGTGTGTCCCCAAGGGCTGGTGAGTATCTGGCTCAGCTACTAGCAGTTGTTATCCAGAGTGGCAATGCAGCCAGCGTCCTAGGGACGTTCCCAATTGTAACCGATTTGGATCAGTTCAGTTATTTCTAGATCGCTTGCAATGATCTGCAGATAGCTATTGTACAACTGTTTCATGTGTATTTTATACATACCTAGTATAAATACTTGTATTAAGAGTATTTTTCTTTATAAATAAATATATACTATTTTAATGAAAAAGCAAATTGGGTACTTCTTTCTTGTAAGTTGGCTAAACGTAGCAATTTGTCACTTGTCAAGGCATCGGTCGATAACAGTTTACGCGTCACCGTGGTAACCTTCCGTTTAGTCTTGCATGTCGTTGTCATTGGGATAATGGAATAAAATAATTTCGGCGTAACCCTAAGCTGATCAATAAACTCGGTGATTCAAGGGGAACACGCGATATGGCTGAATCTAAGGTAAGGTCTCCCTATCAGTTTAATTAATGTGCCTTACTTGACATGCGATGGTTACATCAACCTTTTTACCCGAACCCTTTGAAAGGTAGTATTACAAAGAATGTGAATGGAAATTTTAATGACTGGTTTTTTGTAGTCACCAAATAAGTTACTGTTGCATGTATTGAGCTTAGACTACGTAAGCAAGGCTTAAACAAAAGTACCAATACTACAATGGCCTAGCCTTACGTAATAAAGGTTGTTTGCAGACATAATATTAGCACATACAACAGCTTGTTGTTTAGAAGTAGAGTTCTATATGGAAGAATCGTTCGGGGAAGTCACAGCCAAAGTCAAAAAGCATCTATTCAGTAATATCCGCAGGGATCATCTTACATCACTGTTTTGTAAATATTTCTGTGTACAATAAAGAATTAAAGATAAAGATATTATATAATTTAAAAAAGTTTTAAACCGCCTGCTTTAGCTGCTGAGCACTTTTTTAGCTAAACGGCCGTTGCTAATAAGTCTGTTATCCTCTCTTTTTGTTGATAAGAATATCTTATATGGCCAATAAAACGCGCCAGGTAATATCAATAGGCCTAATTTTTGTATTTATAATCCTTGTCACTTTACAACGGCTCTTTAAAATCATTTTTATCACTTTAGTTAGTCACCACTTACCAAAATATCACACAAGGTAATTCAGCTGCCATTATATAAATAAAGCTGTATGTATTTATTTTATAGGCTTCCAGTAAAAGTACAAAATCAACAAAAAAAGGGAAAAAAGGGCAGCAAAAAGCATCAAGTGAGAATGTGGATGACGATAGTTCCAGTGGCTCAAGCGGTATGTACCTCTATAAAAAACTAGTACACGTCCGCGGTTATACTTGCATGGTAAGAAGAAATGAAAGGAAATAGCTTCACAACTTGACCCCTAGGAACGGTAAAGGGAAATATTTTAATTATATCAACCAATGTATATCTATATAGAATACTAACTACTGCAAAGTGTGGGTATGTACTAAATGTATTATATGGACATACCTCTGACTACCCCACCTTAGACATCCTCAAAGAATCTCTAGTAGGTATTTGGTACTGAGAGATCGAATGGGATATCTACCGTGCTTTGAGGAATAAAGTCGTGATGCTATTGCTATTTCAACCACTTTTACAAAAAATACTCGTACTGGAAATCTCTGCACTAAGGCAGCTTGTATCACGGGAACCCAAACTTTTATTGATATCTCTCTACATCTCTCAATACCAAGAAGGTTCTTGAGTTATTTTAAGAATGCCCCTAAGGAGTAGTCATTGAGCTTACGAAGTTTACATTGAAAATTACTAGAAGTACTTCCGAATACCATTTGTTGGTCCAAGACCCCAGAGCCAAAGGTTACTCATTGAAAGATCTTCTCTTTTTGCTGGAGGACATACATTTTAACCTTGTCTTCTACAGTCCAAATATTACGTTTGGCACATACCCAAGCTACTACAGCAGTTAGTTAGTGTAGTATGTTGCAAAACCATCACCACTGTAAGAATACTAACTGGTTTCCTTTGGCATTACGCACATACATTTTTCAAATTGAAAAATCCATTTTAGGACGCCTTAATCCATGGATTTATAGAGATCACTTAGAATCGTCTTATAGCTAGGTAATTAGATTCACGCCAGAAGCCTAGAAGTACAGGCAAGATTCTTACGGCTTGATGCCTACCGTTTCTGGCCGAGTCTGGCCTGTGATGTGTTTTTTCTAAATAATGTACAATGAAGCTCCAGTGTGATGCCAATCCAACTTAATACGTTTACTTCAACAGTAAGTGGTGACGAAGATGTAGAAGAACCCGGGGCTGGTCAAATCGGCCGGGGCGTAGGAACAGCAGCGGTAACAGTTGACCGAGATGAGTACTTACAAGCTCACAGGGATCTGACGTTTGATCGCAACCAGTTGCAAATGAAGAACAATATACTGCATCGAAGATTGGCTGAGTATTACAAGTGTGTTGGAAACAAATAAATATTGCAATCTGCACTATCTAGTTCTGGGAAACAACATCTTAAGTTAAGTCATCAAAATAAATCCATTCCTGGACAAAAGCCTCCCCTGTATTTAGGGCGGTTTGCCTTTGTCACCACGATTGGTAGGCGGATTTGTAACCACAGTTTCCGTATTTAGTACTCATTAGATGTTGCTGCCTCTCTTTTAGTCGCCTATTATGAGATAAGGCACTTAAAGAAGATGATAGTAGGGTCTTAGTTTAAGTCGGAACCACCACATGGAGGTCATTTGTCAGGCGGTACATCTCAGATCTGCTCCACAATAGTCAGAATAACATTGTTTTTAATACTATTATAATAAGAATAATTATTTATGTTGCTTTGCCAAACAGTTCAATCAAGCTTGAGCAATAAAATAAAACGATGCGGTATTTATTTATCTGCCAGTACTGTGACAACATGCTTGGCAAACAACAGTCTTGCCTGGTTGTAATGAAAGAAAATAATAGTGAGCTTTGCATCGAAGAAAAACATTCAGTGTAGTCTTTTAGTATTTTGGCAGCGTTTAGGTAAATATTCCAATTATTTGTTAGAGTTATTTGCAACATTTTTAGTAATCGTATGGTTTTAGCTGGTGGTGTCATGGGGTTGATGCAAGGTTTTATCTTTGTGTTAGCTAGAATGGGTGTGTTTCGAAGAAATATTTGATAGTGTTTGATTGTTTCTTGCAAAACACTGAGTCGAAGTTTTGTTTTGTACACAGGTATACAATCAGGGTTCAATAATCAATGCGCTGCGAGTAATAAGTAATGTTGAATCTGGTGGTGGAGTTTATGTCATGTTTTATTGGCTGCTTGCCGGTCTAGTGACGTTTTATGTTTACTCCACATTATAGTTTACTTGTTGCTTTATTTCACCTTCCAAAACATAACTGGGTAGGTATTTACATCACAACACACACAGACTAGACTAATAAATTAGTAAATGTCCTTCCCAGTTTCATTGACCCGACCATATAATTACTTTATCGATAAACACGAAGCGGTTGTAAAATCCCAAGAGATTAATTCAACTTTTTATTGTCCTGCCTGTAAGTGCTGCGTTCTACGTCGAACAATAAAACTGCTCTTAACTGCCATTTTATTTCCTTCAAGTGATCAAAGCTGAAGTCTTAATTTGCAGGAAACGTAAATTAGATCATGTTTTGAAGCCGCTGGAAAATTCCATGGATCTGGAAGAGAAATATCAGCAGAAGTTGTTTTCGTATGAAGAGTTAAAGGAAAAGGAAGAAAGAGAAATTGCTGATGTAAGCAACATTTTGCAATATTTTGCCTGACAAGTTCTTAGTACCAATATTGACATAGGTTTGATACTCACTAGCAGCGAATTATAATGATAACAGTTTTACTCTAGAGTAGACCTCTTAGTAGAGTTCAGTGTGTTTGTTGGTCTGTGTGTGTTTATGTTGTAAAACAAATGTCTATGTATGTTCACGCAAACGCCTGACCAAATTGCAATAGCAAAGTAATCGAATGTGTCACGGTCTTACATTTTGTAGGTGTTACAATTAAATTTATAACCACTGTTCACTCTGTCCATAGACGCTCTAATGCAAACATATAAGCAACATTATATTACCTTTTTTTATAACATCAACGTATTTTATTGGCTCCATAATATCCTCAAAAGATATTACATGGTGGCCCATGAGGGGAAACAATAAACCGCGAATATCAAGAAAGAAGACGAAAGCTTTCAAGAATTTTGCAAACGTGTTTGTAACACGCCATTTTGCTGAAGCAACGGTTGGAGCATTGCAGTGGATCGACTAAAGCCACCGGTTCCAGCGGATGAAGATTGATGCCAGGACAAGCCAAGCAGCCAAGGTTCTAGCAGTGATTCATCTAAAGAATCATCACGAGCGGCCAGCGCGTCCTACCAAAGATAAGTGTTCTTCCATCATTCACATCCTCATCCAAACTTCCAATATTCCTATAAATTCCTATCGAGCTATTCAAAATACTAATCCATTTGTGCAATTCAAAGTGTTTTTGTGCATTTAATTGCCAAAAACTCCAGATAATTACGATATTTCATCATTCCACAGTGGTCAATTACCCGCATCAAATAAAATTAGTGATCAGCTTCGAACAGTTTCAATTATTATAGAATAAGCAATTTGCTTTGAATAAATTAGGTAATTCCACCAAATCCTGAACTATAATATAGACATCGCCAATTTTCACTCAGTTTTTTATTCTGAGTTTTATCTTAGGCTCCCGTTTCGTCTTTCGTAGGTACCTAATTACCTACCTAATTCGCCAATATAAATATTTTAAACGTGTTTGCCGACTATTCCAGCTAAAACGAAGACCGTTGCGCCACGCAAGCCCTTACCCACGCGGAGGGAGCTAGCTGCCGCTGATGACCTCTGGCATTGCAGGGGTCAACTGAGCGCGCGCACCCGGCTTTCCATACGGCAAGTTACACCGAAACGAGGAACGTGAGCCCATTCATTTTATTTAAACTCAGATCTTTCAATTTATTCTACTTCTTATAGATATTTTTATTTAATATGGCACTTGAACTCAAAACGGAAAATAGTCAAAGATTAAAGGAATTACTAACAAAAAGAGCGTCCGCTAAGGGACAAATCACTAAATTTAAAAATTATTTAGCAACTATCTCATGTCAAACAGTGTTAAATAACATACAAATAACTGAATTAAATTTAAAACTTGCTAAATTTGAAGCATTGTCAGTTAGGGTTGATGACCTGCAGGGTGAAATTGAGGTTCTTAACTCTGAAAACATTTTGGCCGAGGTGGATGAGCGCGATAGAATTGAAAAAGAAATAATTATAAACTTAGCCACAGCCAAGACTTTAGTCGAAAGGTTTTCAAAGAAAATTGAATGTGAACAAAGACGCAAATCAGTTCACAATGCTTCATGTTGTATAGATGATCCTCAAGAACATCAGTCAGTAATAGGGTTGAAACTTCCGCAAATTCAGATAGCTAAATTTGATGGTAAATATTTCCGTTGGTTGGAGTTCAGAGACACCTTTGAGAGTTTAATTCACAAGAATGATAGGATTTCAGATGTGCACAAGTTTCACTATTTAAACTCTTATCTAGAAGGTGATGCTGCAAGAATCATTTCTAATCTCGAGGTTTCCACGAACAATTACAATGAAGCGTGGACGCTACTTTGCAGTCGATATAATAACAAAAGGGTTTTGATCAATCATCATCTAAACTCACTATTTAATATTAAACATCTTCCTAGTGAAACTGAACGATCCTTGCGATTTTTGGTTGATCATGTGACCAAAAATCTACGTGCGTTAGCCAGCCTAGGACAACCAACTGATAAATGGGACGTGCTGATAATCTTTATGCTGTCCTCTAAATTAGATAGCCAAACTCTGTTAAAGTGGGAAGAATATCGTAACACTCTAGAAGACGTACCTACTTTAGAAAACTTCTATAAATTTTTGACAGACCGCGCTAACGTGCTCGAGTCACTAGGTCGCAATAATAAAACTGAAAGTCATATTTCAAAGCCTCAAGTTAAGAATACGGCTCCCTTTGTCAAATCATTTGCAAGTTCTAGTAAAGGAAGTAATAGCAACCATAACACTAGAAAGCCCAACATATTTTTGTGTATCATTTGCAATGAGCGCCATAGAATTTATGATTGCCCTACATTCAAGGCTAAAGGTGTTGATGAAAGAATGACGGATGTAAGGAAGTATAAATTATGCACGAACTGTCTTAGGCAGGGTCACCCTGATAGTGAATGTCGCATGGGGCCGTGCCGCGAGGACGGTTGTGGACAGCGACACAATAGGCTGCTCCACCATCCCCAGTCTTCTTCTGCTCATGTAGCCATTGATGATGATGAACACGAGGCAGTGACCGTCAATCATTCCAATCAAGGCACTTGCCAAATCCTATTGTCTACTGCCATGATCGAAACATCGAACCCAGTGAATCAGCAAAAGATCACAGTTCGCGCCCTTTTGGATTGTGGCAGCCAATCATCTTTTATAACTGAGTCCCTAAAGACCAGATTATCTTTAAAATCATGCCCCATTGACTGTCTAAAGGTCATAGGTATAGGCAATCACGCCACTAACGTAGTAAATGAAAGTTGCAATGTACAACTAAATTCAATAAATAGCAATTTTAATGTAATGTTACAATGTCTTATTTTAAATCAATTAACGGGGCATTTACCAAAGGCTCCAATTGATATCAGCACAATGAAGCTGCCTAAAAACATGCAGCTAGCTGATCCCATGTTCCATGAACCAGGTCCTATAGATGTGTTAATAGGTGCTGACCTATTTTGGGATATACTTGGCAATGAACAGGTATCATTAGGAAACTATAATCCTAAACTAAGAAGTTCTCATTTAGGCTGGATAATATCCGGTCCCATTCAATCAGCAAGGTCTACTAAAGGAGTTCACTGCAATCATGCTATGACTTCTCAATCAGATCAGGAAAATATCGATCAATTGTTAACAAAATTCTGGGACTTAGAAGAAGTTCCCAAAGGTTCTATGATGAGTGAAGGTGAAGGTGCGTGTGAGAAACATTTCCTCACTCACACCACTAGAGACAATGTAGGTAGATTTTGTGTTAAATTGCCTTTAAAGGAAAACGCTAATTGTTTAGGTGATACTTACCATTTAGCTAAAAAACGATTCATAAATCTAGAAAAACGATTCAAAAAAAATACAATGTTAAAGGTAGAATATACTAAATTCATTAATGAATATGCTGAATTAGGCCATTTATCATTATGCAACAAAATTTCATTGTTAGGTCCTACATACTACCTGTGTCATCACGCCGTAATTAGACAAGAAAGCGAATCTACTAAGCTCAGAGTAGTTTTCGATGGCTCCGCCCCTTCTACTTCAGGTTATTCTTTGAATGACATTTTGATGGTGGGTCCAAGTGTACAAGACTCGCTTTTATCAATACTATTGCGCGCTAGACAACATAAATACCTATTGACGGGAGACATTGAGAAGATGTACCGTCAAGTGGTTGTAGATGATGATGATAGAAAATTACAGTTAATACTATGGAGAGAAGATGAGTCACTTCCCATTCAAACGCTAGCTTTAAATACGGTGACGTACGGCACGGCCAGCGCTAGTTATCTATCTACACGTCGAGGAAAACCAACCGAAATATTTAGTGATAATGGAACTAATTTTGTAGCCGCCGCGAAAGAAATAGGATCATTTATAAAACAAGTAGAAGAACCTGTGTCTGACTTTGCAGGTCAGCAATCAATTAAATTCTCATTCATTCCAGCTTACACTCCTCATTTCGGTGGCATATGGGAAGCCGGTGTTAAGTCGGCAAAACACCATATAAAACGCGTTATTGGCAATAGTCATCTTACGTTCGAAGAAATGTTAACTTTGTTTGCGCAAGTGGAGTCGATTTTGAATAGTCGCCCCTTGTGCCCCCTATCCTCAAGTCCTAACGATTTCCTCTCCCTCTCCCCAGGACACTTTATCATTGGAAGGCCGCTGACTGCTCTGCCCGCACCGAACCTGGGAGACTTCAAGGAAAACCAGCTGCATCGCTACGAACGGCTCGAGAAAATACGCCAACATTTTTGGCAGCGTTGGCAAAAGGAATATCTATCCGAGTTACAGCAAAGGACGAAATGGAGATCCAACAAAGCAAATCTGAGTATCGGAGACATGGTACTCTTGGCTGAAGACAACGCACCTCCCTTATCATGGAGACTCGGCCGCGTTCTACGACTCATCACTGGATCTCAGAGAATAGCTAGGATAGCTGACGTCAATACAAGCAAGGGCTGCGTACGGCGCTCCTTGGTCCGGCTCTGCGAGCTTCCTACGGCTGAGGATCTTCAATGGAGTTGAAAGTGAACTTTCAACGGCCGGGAATATGTTCACGCAAACGCCTGACCAAATTGCAATAGCAAAGTAATCGAATGTGTCACGGTCTTACATTTTGTAGGTGTTACAATTAAATTTATAACCACTGTTCACTCTGTCCATAGACGCTCTAATGCAAACATATAAGCAACATTATATTACCTTTTTTTATAACATCAACGTATTTTATTGGCTCCATAATATCCTCAAAAGATATTACAATGTATATGACGGAGACGCTGCTCCAGTATGGTCCAGCTGGTCGTTCGCGATATCTGCACTGATGACGTCACAGCTGTCTTCATTATGGTGATGATTCATGACCGTCGGCAAAACATAAACCGAGTCAAAGAAACATTAAATAAGTCAAAGAAACACCAAGAACGTTGTCACTGTCGTTTATTCCGCACCAAACAAATCTGGTTTTTACAGTAGGTCCGAACGGTGCGGCGGCTCGAGCCAGACTGACCGCCGTAGAGCGCGCCGCCCGTATTTATGCAAAACAGCCGCGCGCAAGCTACCTCGCCACTAAGAGTGTTTTGCTTTTACGCGTCTTGTTGTTTTTACAATCAATTGATTAATGACCTTGTTGACCTTAAAATAATGAATCAACGCCTAATTAGCTAATAATTCACTTAAAACTGAAACAAAACATTGTGATTTCAAGTAGCTCCGGCGTCTTGCTGACACCAATGTCGCCATTGCGCCGATACGGCCATTCTGACAGGCGGTGCGCGCTCTGCACCAGCCTCTGTTGTGCGTGATGTTTTAGTTCGAAGATTACTCGAAGATTGCTCGAAGATTGCTCGAAGATTACTCGAAGATTACTCGAAGATTACTCGAAGATTACTCGAAGATTACTCGAAGATTACTCGAAGATTACTCGAAGATTACTCGAAGATTACTCGAAGATTACTCGAAGATTACTCGTGGATTACTCGTGGATTACTCGTGGATTACTCGTGGATTACTCGTGGATTACTCGTGGATTACTCGTGGAAGAGGAAAGGCCTGATGCTGTGCTCTGGGCGGTCCTGTTCGCAGTGGTACACAGAGGATCTAAAAAAAGAAAGGTTTTGTACTCGTGGATTACTCTTAGATTACTCGTGGATTACTCTTAGATTACTCGTGGATTACTCGTGGATTACTCGTGGATTACTCGTGGATTACTCGTGGATTACTCGTGGATTACTCGTAGAAGAGGAAAGGTCTGATGCTGTGCTCTGGGCGGTCCTGTTCGCCGTGGTACACAGGGAATTTGGGAAATATGACTAGGTTGATGCCGTGTGTTCACAGAGGCCCTAAAAAGGAAAGGTTTTGTACTCGTGGATTACTCGTAGATTACTCGTGGATTACTCGTAGAAGAGGAAAGGTTTGATGCTGTGCTCTGGGCGGTCCTGTTCGCCGTGGTACACAGAGGATTTGGGAAATATGACTAGGTTGATGCTGTGTGTTCACGGAGGCTCTAAAAAGGAAAGGATTTGTACTCGTAGATTACTCGTGGATTACTCGTGGATTACTCGTAGAAGAGGAAAGGTCTGATGCTGTGTTAGACACAGGGGTTCTAAAAGGTAGGAATAATTTTATGTTAATATTTTGTGACTTGGTATGCGAGCTGATGAGGAGGTGGTTTGGATTGGAGTTGTGTCCAATCCCACTTCTGATGACGGAGACGCTGCTCCAGTATGGTCCAGCTGGTCGTTCGCGATATCTGCACTGATGACGTCACAGCTGTCTTCATTATGGTGATGATTCATGACCGTCGGCAAAACATAAACCGAGTCAAAGAAACATTAAATAAGTCAAAGAAACACCAAGAACGTTGTCACTGTCGTTTATTCCGCACCAAACAAATCTGGTTTTTACAGTAGGTCCGAACGGTGCGGCGGCTCGAGCCAGACTGACCGCCGTAGAGCGCGCCGCCCGTATTTATGCAAAACAGCCGCGCGCAAGCTACCTCGCCACTAAGAGTGTTTTGCTTTTACGCGTCTTGTTGTTTTTACAATCAATTGATTAATGACCTTGTTGACCTTAAAATAATGAATCAACGCCTAATTAGCTAATAATTCACTTAAAACTGAAACAAAACATTGTGATTTCAAGTAGCTCCGGCGTCTTGCTGACACCAATGTCGCCATTGCGCCGATATATATATCTAAGTAAGTACTCATTTAAAAAAAAACTTATTATAGATAAAGACCAAAGTGCAAGCAGTAGAAGTTACGTATGCTGATCGTCTGGCTTATGCTGAGGAGAAGTTTGATGGTCTTCAGGGTCTAGAAAAAAATACGGGCACAGGCCTTATTTACTCGGCTAAAGGGAAACCTATCGCAGATAAGGTGTGTTATATTGTAAATTATGCTTTAAATCACTTCACTTGTCTAAAGTGGTTTTTAAATCTTCGTGAATTCTTGTTTTACCATGGGTTTTTAAACTTTAATATACATGCTATATCCAATCTCTTTACTAGTGGTTCACCTGTTGGGTATTTTCTACATTTTATACCTGTAGTTCACATATTAAATTAAATAAAAATTTGTGGATATTTTTACACAAATAATTTTATGAATATTTAATAATATTCATCCGTAGTTTACTTAATGGCCAGACTACGGGTACAAAAACAATATTCGTGAAATACCTAAATGAATCACGTGAACTACGGTTAAGAATCGGTTTTAACTACAAAATTCATATTCATTATACTTACCAATTTTATGAATCTTTGTTTTGACTGACTGACTAACTGACTGACAATAGACAACGCACAGCCTAAACGATAAGTTCTAGAGACTTGAAATTTGCAGACTAGGTCTACTAAATTACAGTGAACTCTTCCCATCTCCTTTTTATGTTTAGGCCGGTCCACCCAAAGGTTACCCGATAGAAATCGCTGTCTAGCAACAAGGCCGCCCATTGAACTACTGCTGTGTATAACATGTGCAGTTTTCTTGTCGTGGTAATCAATAAAGAGTAATCTATCTAAGGCAAAACTTAACTCTGAGTAAGTTCTTAGTGAACGTACTCTGATTGTTATAAGCAGTAGTAACCACGCAACATCAGGTCTTCTTGTGCTTATTTCTTAACCTTTCCTTATAAATAAACCTTGTGCTTGAATCTTTAGATTTTTGCTATTTTACAGACAGTACAAAGATTCCTGACCCTCCAAAGACGAAAGCAAGAGCAATCCTCTGCGCTGTGCCTTCGCTACGTCAGAGCCAGAAATGCCGTGGCAGAGCTTGATGCTATCGTCAGAAAACTGGAGATGCTAGGCCCAGGGCTGTATGTGGCTCAGTTTGAGCAGCTCAACATTGATAATCAAAATTATATGACTAAGATTGAAGGTATGTAACTAAGAATGTCTCGTGAAGTTGATAATCGAGTGATTAGTAGTAGTATTTTAGATAAGTAACTTTAAATTATAGAAAAAACAGGAACAACCTCACGACTTCAACCTCTATGCACAATAGGTCTCTTAGTACCAAATAGTAGTAACTTAAGGTTTATTGAGGGTGTTACGTCCAAATATTTGGCACATACTCACACTTTGCAACACAGGTTGCAAGCTCATCGCCCCTGCTAGAGTACTAACTGGTTCCTTACAATGCTTTCCTTTACCGTTTGAGAATACTGGTACCAAAAAGCGCCTGCCAAAACTAAAATCGTATTGCTATATTGGTTATAGGAGGGGCTTTCTTGGTTTCTATATTTTTTTCCTTTCTTTCTTTTCATCGGTAAGTATCGTGTAAATAACTATTAGTATGAAGTTATTTACACCTTTACAAACCTTAACTTACTTAAACTCAACAGAGCGTGAAGACGAGCTGATCAAGAACCGCGCTAAATGCACTGAACACAATCAGATCCTAGCTCACATTAGAGAGAAGATGCATCACACTGATGAGGTCATTGACTTTGCTGAGTGTGACCTTGGGGATGCTGAGATTGACTACTTGAAAGTAAGGGAAGAACTTGGACAAGTGAAAGTGAGAAGTTTTTTATTTTTTTATAATAAAATAACAACTGCCTTCTTTTTAAATATTTTATAACCCAGGCGTAGAACAAATGGTAAATGTGCCTCGATAAAATTGTTATGAGATACGACAAATCTTTATTATATTTGGCAAAACTTTGACCATGAGATTTGGAGTTCCGTAGTTATTCAATAAAATCTTGAAAAATAAATTTTCAAAACTCCTATTAGTCTTCAGAAAACCATCTCATTGACCCTTGAAATACATTGTGTGGTTACAGAATCGTCGAGACAAGCTAAGGTGGTCGTTAGAAGCTGAAAGACTGAAAGCGGGACTACTTACTAGAAAGGATTTATTGCGAGACTTTCAAGACGGCACTGACGAGGCAAGCCCCATTCAACGTATTATTTTATAAACATACAGGCGTACCTGCAATTTTGAGCAATTGAGAATTTACAAGTAGCTGTGTATGACAATTTTCAATTAATTAGTTTAATATAAAAATGAAAATAAGATCTTGCACAAACAGCTCGATTTTTACAAATTAACTTGTAAAAAAATAGCAGTTGCTTCATCTACGCAGCGTCTTAAGCTATCTCATGTGATTAATTATATATTATATTTGCCTGTAAAATCTATACCAATTATAAGAATCTTTGTCCTGACTGACTGACTGACTTATATATAGACAACACATATTACATACCTAAAGACAAACACCACTGGTTGTAAAGTGAGACTTGAAGTTTTCAAAGTATGTTTGTTTTGGTTTGTAGAGGTGTACTAAGATAACAATTTTGAAATTCAACCCTTAAACAATGCAGGGTTGAAGTTTCTTTGAAAATAACTTTATAAAAAGAAATAAAGTATAACTAGATAAGATAGATCTTGTTTTAATCAAATTGTTCTAATCCAGTTCATATTTTTACATATGACTATGATAAAGGTTTTTTAAACAAATGTTTCTTTCTGCAAAGGTTATTAAACTTCGCGAGAGAAAAGCGTGTTTGGAAGAAGAAATAATCAAAACTACCAAAGAAGTGCGCGAGGCGCGTAGGCGCATGCAAATTCAACGAGCTCCTACACAATAATCTTCCGAATTATATAATTGTGATCCTATTTCGAAAGAAATAGAAAGTTTATAAAATAGTATAGGTACTTTAGAATTCTTTGGTGTTAATGTCATGAGTTGGGTTATTAAAATTCCCAAATAAACGAATTATTTTCAAGTAATAATGACGTAGTGATTTCAATTTATTTAAATTAGTATATTAGTTACACCATAAGTTAAAGTAACCAATAGTTGTATAAAAATTATACAACTTGCTGATGGAACAAGTTAGTGTCCCACTTAATGTTAAGTGGTTACTATCGTCTATAAAAAAGTATAGCCTCACAGGTCACGCTTGTTATAAACGTGCCCTTACGATGCACTACTCTACGTCCATCGACCTGAGGCATTCAGATAATTTTATTGCTAAGCTATCTGAGCCTGTAATTATTTTATTTACTTTTTTTTCTCATACCCTGTTTGATGTTTAACGTGTAGTATTCTAGCTGTACACGCATCTTTTAATGTTATTACCCTAGTAGTTCTAATCAGTTTTTTTAGATATTTGGTTTGGTGGTTGATGGACGCTGAGCATCTTAGTGCTTCGTAAGGCACGTTCCTAACGAGCTTGACCAACGAGGTAATACGAGTAGGTACTTGGTTATAGGCGATGGTAACCACTTAACATCAGCGTGTTGTAAAAAAAAAAAAATTCATTGCCAGCGTCTGTTTTTCCTGAACACTACAATCTGAACCTCTTTAAAGCAAGAGTGAATAAATAGGTATCTGGTTTCTGCATTATCGTCACTTTCCACCAGGTGAGATTGAAGCCGAAGAGCTGTCTATCAATAATTTAAAAAAAGGGCTCAAAATCGATTCTTTTTACAAATGTATGGAAGCATTATGTTCAACTGCGGACTTATTTGCGCCTGAAGTTTAACGAAACAGTAACACAGTCACGATTTTTTTATCTATTTTATAAATTATATTAAAAGTACGTTCACGACTGCCAAATCGTGCCAAATGAATAAAACTAAAGTCATTTAGGTAAAAAATATACTAAGGTACTATTGTATAGATACATTGTACAATATGTACAGTACAACAATATCAAATTTAATTGAAATTACATGAGATATTCTTAAAAGCAGAGTGCACAACTTAAAATTATAAACGCTGTAAAAAACTAAACTACAATAACAAAATAATAGGTTTATAAAACATTTAAAAGTGATCCATGTAAATATACTGAATAGAGAAAGTTTGTGTTTAATTGGTAAAGGCGACGATAGTGATTTCTATAATAAAGTTTTCAATTTTGAATTCAGTATAAAAGTCAAGAGTTTTGTGATATATTCTGCACTTAGCCTACTATTTTGTACAAAAGTTATTAATTTCCACACTGACTAGTTGCACTGGTTTCATTGAACACTGTTTTTTTATTTGTCACAAGACATTTAAAGCTATTAATAAAGTTCCTCCAACTTTTTGTGGTCTGATAGAACTACGTTTTCTGGTTGTTCGGGATTGGTTTCGTTTACGAGCGGTCCGTGTTTCCAGCCTTCAGGATATCCATACTGTCTGACGTCATCCCACCATTGCTGCTTGCCGTCCGCCCAGATGATGTAGACTATATTGGTGCCAACTAGCACCACGAAGCAAACCCAGAAGGCCACTCGCCACTGGGCTAATGTCGACTGAAAAATATAAATGCAACTAAGACAGAATGCCTTCGATAGTTTTATAAGTAAATTCTTATTATTTTACTTTAGAATTGGTAAAAGAACTTAACATATGTAAAATCTACCGAGCTACTTAAGATTCTTTGAGGATATCTAAGGGGGGTAGTCAGAGGTATGTAGCATACTTATACTACATAAGTAATAGAGCTGTTATATAATTATGTTTATGGTAACTTGTCGCAAAAGTTATTCCATATATATGTTAGTTATACCTACTATCTTATATGATATCAGGCCACGCAAAATCGATGCAGGAGATTTGATTCAAAATATTTTTAAAAAACATGCTTATAGTAGAGTTTTCTAATTGATTCGACATCTAATGTAATCTTTGAGCACTATCGCGAATATGTAGGAAATGATAAGATAATTTAGTCTACAAAAACAATGTCTCAAACGTCCTTCTAGCATCTGATTAGGTCAGAGTTATTTCAGTTAATTGTGGGTTATTTTTATCAGGTGCTGGCTAAAAACATTTTTAATTCAACCTAGAATCCAAAATAAATTATAAGGCCACCTAAAACGTGTACCTATTTAGTACAAAATTTAATAAAGAAAATTCTAATTTTTGTGGCGGTTTCTACAATACTTGCACTAGAATGTATACTTATATGTAAATTTCAAAATTATATCACAGCGTCATTAATAATGCCAGATCCAGAACCGTGCCTAAATCCCAAGGCATGATAGATATCCTTTCAGGTTTCTTTGTTATCTTTCTATCAAATAGTAGACCCTCAAGGTTCTTTGAGAATGTCTAATAGGGGTCCATGTCTAGTCAGAGGTACGTCCAAATATTACATTTGGCACATACTCACTTGCAGTAGTTGGTACGCCATATGTGACAGGTTGCAAGCCAATCGCCTCTGCTAGGCTATTAACTTGTTTCTTCACGATGTTTTCCTTCACCGTTTGAGATCACTAAAGTTTTGTGCATATTTTTCCAATCAATTGGTTCACGACCAGATTTGAATTCACGACCTTAGAATACGATCGTGGTTCCATCAGCACATTGCATATAAAACACATTAGTTTATCACTCACATCAGGAGTCAGCAAGCCGATAAGGTAAGGCGTGATGATTCCAGCAAATGTTGATGTTGTGTTGACGAGAGAAGTAAGTGATCCTGCGTAGTTTGGAGCCAAATCTAATGCATTGACCTGTAACAAACAAAGTAGTCCTTAGAAAAATTCGGTTCCTACCCACTGTCTACCCCATGAGACCACCTGGGCTCATCTTTGTTCACCTGGGGAAATAACTGAGCTGCAAGAGTCTGGTGAATTTTTTTTTGCTACTGCCGGTGGAACAAGCTTATAGTCTACGTGATGTAACGCGGTCACCATAACCTATAACAAAGCATTGTCTTGTAGGTCACGTACATTAGGTGTGTGCCCTATGATGCACTACCCTGTGTCATACTAGTGTTAAGCCTCATGTGCCTGTAACTTCATGTACCCGTATATATTTTGTTCTTATCGTAGAACTAAATACCACGAGATATCAATATTTTTAAGCGTTGCGGTAAATATATGGAAGTATTCTACTAGAAACGAAAATTTAAGTGCGAGATAAGGACTTGTCTATTGTGTTTTTAATATTTTTATAACAGAAAATTGTTTTCTTTAGCCCTCTGGAGAAAACGATAATAATTTTAACATTTATGTAATAAAAAAATATTTTCCCTGTAAGCAAAGTCTTGTTATTTATTTTTCGTAATATCCTTTGAGCGTGTACCATTTTTTTATTGCAAGCAGCCCTTACGAATAATTTGGCAATTCACAAGGCTTTTTCGTTTTCATTTCGTTTCCCCGCGAACAAATCTTAATAAGCGGGCCGGCGGTTATAAGCCATTCCAGAGCATCATGACTTCTGATAAGGTCGGACAAAATAGGCACAAGAGAATCTCTCTTAAGAAGGTATTTACGTCGGGGAAAAGCACTCTCCAGAACCCTTATTGGATTTTTTATATCTACACGACCGCGCTCGTTTCTTTGAAGAATTTTCGGATTTGTTTATGGAATTACACAAAGTAAATTGAATATGAAAAAAAAAATATAGAATTCTATAAAACATAACTTTTATTAAATATTTAAAATATCAGTCAAGTTAGCTTCTAGGCCTCTTTATCAAGGTCGATTACAACGGTCTAAAGATAACTCCACTCTTTCATTATGTATTTAGCACCTAATAATAAAAAGTACTTGCATTAGTTGCAATTTTTTTCGTAAACATTAGATTGTAAGCAAGAATAAATTTAATTTGCCTACAACAATAAAACTAACTTGTTGTAGACATTTGGTTGTTAATATAAGAGTGGAATATGGTATTTTAAGTACCTACTTATAATATTATGGTATAAAATCATAGTACCTACCCATCCAAGATAAAGTGTAATTGATCAGAGATACAGACTATGTAGCACCTGCTCTTTTGTCCTCTCTGCCTGAAGTCAAAATGAAGTCTAACGAAGTTACTTACAGAGCCTCAAAAGAAGAAGGAAGTATGTATAATATACCCGCAATAAAAAACAGATCCTTATTTTATAAAATCACGTAAGTAAGATTTACTTGGATGAAAACTTTGTTTGATAAACGTCGACATGATGAAAGTCTTGAGGGACCGGTTGATAAAAAGGGTTCAAATTTTTTTGCCCTTGATAGATATCATATACATAAATATAGTCTGTAGGGAGTACAGCGATGGAATTAATTATGATAACAAAGACGATCGCGATTAGAAGCGGAAGAGGGTATTGATATCTACTCCTTTTTTCCGCTTTTTATCTCGTCATCTCAAGCTGTCTGATAAAGAATTAATATTAAAAGGCTAAATAATACCTTGACTTAAATGGCTTAGTTGAAATTTTCAGGATCACTTCTTAAAGCGAAGTGAAACTTACGTGGCTGAAAAGTAAACAATAATGGAGCTTTTAGTGTAATGAGTCATGGTTAAAATGGGATACGGTGGTTCAGGGATATGAATAAATTTATTTGTTAATTACAACAAACTTACTTTCATGCCTGGGTAGAACCCTGCCATCAGAGCCATTGAAAGTACAAAGTAGACCATTGCAGCTGTACGTTGACAGCCAGCGTATGATGCTAGGATGATGCAGATTGCTGGTCCAGTAGCAGCTGAAATACAAAAACATTTTTTATGCTACTGTTGTTGACTCCTATATAACAAAGCATTGCCTTGCAGTTATTTACTAGACTTACGTAGTACCTACCTAGATGTTTTAAATAGTTGACAATTTATTCGAAGGTTGTCTGGTAGAGATCGCTGTTTAGCGATAAGACTGGGATATGTATCATTATTTTTTAGTTTTTATGTAAACTAGTTTACCAGTGAAATAAGTATTTTTAACTATCTATCTGCCCATTATATACAAGTTAAAAGTCTTGAAAATTATTAGGAGGATAGTCAGGAACAAGTTCAAATATGATATGAAGTGTATTCATGAATGTGTATTCACCCCACGTTATGTAAAATGTATGTCAAATACATACATAAACTATCATAATACCAATTGTAGATTTAGATAAATACTTAAAAAAGAAGGTTAAGGTTAAAAAAGTTACAAATTAAGTATCCAACTGATAGAAAAGAATTGAAAATAAAAATCTGTTGCGTCAATGTCACAGCGTAAAAAAACGTCTACCATGTTTGGTAAGATTTGCCATGGATATTACGTCTGGTGGGCGGATTGGTGTCGGCAGTATTGGTATAAGTAGAGCTCTTCCAGAGCTTGTCTGTGGGAGTACTACCACTACCCGCCAAGCCGCTAGCTGTGTTCCTGTTTGAAGAGTGTGGGGTGTCTGGGACATTATATGCTCATTGCCTCAGGCTGGTGGTCGCAGAGCTCGTTCGAAATTTTGATCAAGTAATGGGGTTCTTTTTTAATGCCAATACGAACGCGAACTGAACTTTAAATTTGCTGATTTCAAAGCTACTTACCAACTGTCGTGTAAATAATTCTTCCAGTCTTGATCGAGTGCCATTTTTTCTTGATGCAGAAATCACAAATGAAGCCGAACAGGAAAGAGCAGAACCACATAGCTATGTAAGGTAAAGCTGTCAGAACCCCAGTAGTTGCAATATTAAACTTCAGGACATCGTGAGAGTATTTCGGTAGATCAGTAACCATTGTGTAGTAGCCCCAATCGTGGCCCACCTGAGAAAAAGAATTTTTTTAAGGTTTTTTTTCTTGGCTAGTTTGGGTTAAGTCACACAATGCCTTGTAGCTTCAAACTAATCAAAGCTTCTAGCGTGGGAACCAGTTTTTTTTTTTTTTAATACAACTTGTTGATGGAACAAGTGGATGGCCCACCTGATGTTAAGTGGCAACCATCACCTATAACAAAGCATTGCCTCGTAGGTCACGCTCGTTAGGAACATCACTGACGATGCACTACTCAGCGTCCATCAACCTGAGGCATACAGGTGTTAAGCCTCATGTGCCCGTAATTACACCGGCACCCACACCCTTCAAACCGGAACACAGCAAGCTGCTTGGTGGCAGAAATAGGCATGGTGGTAGTACTGCCCCGGACGAGCCCTTCACAAAGAGCTCTACTACTACTAAAATATAATAATAATATAATATAATGTCAGAGGCAACTTTCTCAATCGTACCTCTATTTTGGGAGGTTGAGACCACGGATTTCCACTTACTACGATCCTGACAAAATTCTTATTCTGCATTTACTCTCATAACATTCTTCATTATATACTCAGTTAAGGGTACTCTTGACCTGGCCTTTTTCTAAAACGTCTTGTATCTGATTGAGATACGTACGCCGAGGTATATAATATATAATGTTCATAATATAGTTTTAAGACATTTTGTATTTTCCTTTTGAAAAATACATGTTATATATAAGTAATGATATATCTATATAAATACGTACTTAATTATATAACTAAGAGATATAACCAAGTGGCAAACGGTCAAAGTTCACTTTGAAATCCAATACGTTTTGTGGTTTAGACATGACTGCGTATAGTGTAAATATCAACCTACACTTGTGGTTTTGGTATAAAAAATAGGAACTGTCGTGAGGGTCATACATCTACATTTTATTGGGCTGATCACACTAGATACAACCCACGTGGACCCGCATCGTCTGTCTCAGATGTTTTCTATGAGACAGACAGAAAGAGAAAATCTGTACTGTTTGTTCTAATGTAATCGCTTCTATACAAAAGCCTTCTGATGTGTCACAACATGCGAGGGCGCTGGTTTAAATGATTCTGACACTATATTGCTTGACGTATTTTTTGAACATAATTTTATGGGGCTTACCTCAAACTAAGCATAGCTTGTACTATGGGAACCAGATGACTGATAAAATACGTTCATTTTGTGAATAAATACTTAAAATACAACATAACACCCAGACAGAATATATTTTAACATAACTGTGGATTGTTCGAAGGTAAACATGGGTAAACATAATGATGTCACTTACCGCAGCCATAACAAGAGCCCAAGTCGGAGCAGACCTTAATATAGCCTTCCAAGGTACAGGATCCTTTTTGCACTGCACGTTAGCAGTTGTTACATTTTTGTTCAAATAACTTAGCTCCTTTTTCGATATAAATGGGTGGGTGTTAGGTGTGCTGTAGCAGAATAAACTCTGAAACCAATTATTATCATTATTATATTATTATTATGTAGAAACTTATGTAAATAAATCTATTTACATAAGTTTTTTAATAACAGTCAAAATGCTAGCAGATTAACTGTGTATTTTTGATAAGTCAGTCAGGACAAAGACTCTTATAGTTAGTATAGATAAGTTATAATATAGTTTATTCTATATTTTTTTTAATACAAAGTATTGCATTTATCTATAAAGAAAATTACAGCTAATACAAGTATTTATAATTGGTATATACAAAATACATATATGAAACAGTTGAGCTATCTACAGACCGTTGCAAACGATCTCAAGATAGCTTAACTGATCCAAATCAGTGCCAATCGGAAGCGTTCCCAAAACACTGACTGCATTGCCACGCTGAATAATTATTAAGAGCGATTTTAATATAGTTATGTTTTCTGTTATCAGTATTGCAATAGTTTATACACGCTTACAAGGTGATACAGCATACCTACCTACTTATACATATTTTTAACTAACTGTATAAGGCTCTTGCTCAACGACAACTAATTGTATTTAGCGAGCCCCTAAATACATTTAGGAAGCTGATTACGTTTAACATATTTCACTAAGAAAATTATGTCGCTATTACGTTTACACTTACATGTTTATCTTGGTAAACGTGATTAGCTAAATAAAATTAAATCAGAATGTCGTTATTATTTGGTATAACAATATAATAACATTTTCACTTCAAATAAACGCAATCTTATCTTAATTTCTATGAAGGTTCATACTAACTACTTTACAAATCAAATACGCATATATGTGTTTACATTTTGTGTATTTATATATTACCGGGTGTAATAAAACTGTTTCCGAGAACATCGGGGTTTAAAGTAACCTTTAATATGAAGAGAAAAAAACATTTATATGTAAATAGCAACTGATAAAATATTTATAAATACCTATTTTAATATCTTTGTTTTTACACAACTTGCTGATGGAATAAGTAAAACCCACCTGATGTTGAGTGGTTACCATGTATAACAAAGTATTGCCCCGTAGGTTACGCTTGGTATGACATTTTTTCGGACGGACTAAACACTGGGGATTTTTGTCAGCGTCAGTGACTACAAACGAGCGCTGAATGCGCTAAGTCATAAACTTAGATATTTACAGGCCTATGTTTTGCAGTGGATTTGTTCAGGCTCATGTTAATGATAATGATAACTTACCCACAAAACAAACCAGAAGATTCCGAACCCTCCAAAGAAGTAGAACACGTACGACCAGTCTCTTCCGTCAGACAGCAAGATGCCTGACATAAAGGATCCAAAGATGTTGCCGATCTGTGCCCCTCCAAACACCAGTGCGCCTTGGAACGACCGCTCGTGTGGTGGAACCCACCGCGCCAGCATTATCATCAAAGCTGGCATTGTTGGACCCTAAACATAATAATATAATATTTTATGCTTGATTTCGACATCTTTTTTTTATACAATTAGCTGATGGAACAAGCAAATTACCCACCCGATATTAAGTGACATTGCCTAAGCAAATTGCCCACCTGATATTAAGTGACATTGCCTCGCAGGTCAAGTATGGTGGTAGTACTTTCCCGGACGAGCCCTTCACTAAGACTGTACTTTAATTGGGGTCATATAAACTCATACCTCATTGGCATTTATATTGTCACTTTATTACTAGCCAATGGGGTTAAGGCTTATCCGACAAGAAACGGTTCTTAGTTATACCAACTGGGTGCTTGTAAGATATTGAAACCGAGTAAAACTAAATTTATAAACCTGCCTTGGTTCATTAGGTTGGGTGTTCATTATTTCTTGGAAATTATGTAAGCTCATTACAGTTTGTAATATTCTACTCGAGTCGTTATTACTTTCAAAGTTCATAGTTGCACGGCCGACGATATTGCAAAACGTAGTTTCTACTTAGCATGCAAAATTTGTTTAATTTGTGGAATATGCATTGAAGAGATTTGCACAACGAACTCCTAGATGAAGCTTTTAGTAAGTTTTGAACTAGTAGGTTATTTGACAAGTTATTTGCAGAAAACAAGTTTGTAAGTGGTTTTTCGTGTTGGCCCAGCGGCGACCCGTATCAGCTTTAATTTAACGATCTATCTACACTACAGTTTCGCCCTTTACTAAGGTTTTGCGATTTTATACTTTACTAAAATCCCTTACTACGAATTTGAAGTCATTGAAACTCCTACAAATAGAAGCGCGTGTTGTTTATTCAATTTCCAAATTTTACTAATTTTACCGTCATTGTTCATAAGAACTATTAGGTTACTTAGGATAAAAAAATAATAATATAATTCGTGTATCATGTACCTAACTTCCTGCAAATAAAGATTTTTTATTTCATTTCTTTACTGTGTGATATGTCAGCAAAGCTCTGCGCGATGCCTCAAGTCTGATAGGTATGTACACATAAAAATAAGACTTTGGCATTAGAAAACCAAAAAAAAAAGGTCGTCATGTCCATTACTATAAATTTAACCTATCAGTTTAGTTATTGAGTACGTTTATTCAAAGGTTTATTCTGGTCTCTAAATCAGTTTACTTTGGAGAGATAAACTTACTTCACCCATTCCTTGTAGAACTCGCAATATGAACAGGCCAGTGGCACCTCCTATCCGAATCACGACGGGCGTGAGGAAGGTGAAAACGGCTGTACTTAGAAGACCAACTCCCAGTGTCCACTTTCCTCCGAATTTTTCAGCCAAGTACCCGCCAGGGACTTGGGTTGCTGCGTACCCGTAATAAAAGCCACTGAGGATTAGGCCTTGGGTTTTTTCGTCCCAGTCAAATATTGCGTACTGGAAACAAAACATAGGTGTAGTTGGTTTTTTTGTTTTTTTTTTTTTCGAACGGACTAAAATGCTGGTATAAAATGCCTAGCGATTTCCGACAGCGTTACCGGGCTACAGGTGTAGTTGGTTAATGCACACGCCTATTTATGGTTGAGAGCGTTATGTATAGTTTCATCACTTAAAGAATCATAAATCAAAAAATCCATAGAAAAACCAAGGTCACCAACATAGCTCTGAGTTATAAAGTTGGAGTGGCAATCCGAGCAGAGTTCGTAAAACTGTCAGCTGTCAAAGTCGTTCTTGCTCGAAACGCATAGGGAAGGCGATACGTATGCCTGATCTCGCCTTTCCTATGCATTAGATGTGCTAGGTATGCCCTGGCATACGAACAGTGACCTAACAGTACCCAACATGTTTCTATTCAACGACTGTCCGCTAGTAGCATTACTGAGTAGTACCCATCGGAAAATCACTAACTTCATTGACTATTATATTATAACAGGTAATAAAATAGGAGATTAATTCAGTAAACATCGATCAGTAAGTAGTGTTCATAACGGACACTTGTGCTCTTGTAGAGTGTTGGAATCAGGTATCAGTATCTAGAAGAAACCCATACTAAGTTTTAAGATAGACTAAAATCCAAATCCAACTAAGTAATTCTTTTTACATTCTTTTTGCGTGACTTACGCAAACAAACGTACCTACAAATTTTTTTCGATTCGAGTTCTTTGTTTTAAATTTTTAAGTATAATAAATACTTGGAAAAATTGTACAGACTTTCTGACCTCTATAACTATAGTTATAGTTTAGTTCTATATAGTTTTACTATATAGAAATATTAATACATTTCCCCAGTAGGTAGCGCCATACATTGTTTACAAAACCTTGACCTTACAGACAATGTTTATCATTTACAGCACTGGGACACAATGACATCATTGGGCTAACTCCGGTTCGTTTAAAGTCAGTTGCAATCGAAAAGTTTGACAATTAAATATAACTGTTGTATTATTGTTATAAAAAAGGCAAACAAATCACGTTTGTTCTATGAGAGCCCCCTTAAATATATTTTATTCTGTTTTTTAGTATTTGTTGGTAAGGTATAGCGACTATCGCCTTGGTAGGCGCTGCTACGTGTTATCACAGTATTAAGGTATTTTATGCTACTGCTTCAAAATACTTAGTGATTGCTGAAGTTAAACGTAAGACTTTAATTCATAGCGGAAATTACAAAAACATTACATACTCAGTGAACAACACTGTGTATCATTATTATTCAACAATCAAGGGCGTACGTACGATTAGATCAATTAGAATAATCTATTTGTAGGTCTATAACACGGAACTATACCTAATGTACTCAGGTACTGTTGTGTATGAAACTGTATTTCATGTAGATAGTCAGTCTACTAAATACCTTCTTATCTTTTCATCACGTTCGTTCATAGTCTTGGTTTTTAAAATGTTTATGTTTGTTAGTTGGTAACACTAACAACATAATCCGGCCTGATAATTCCACTGCTGAATATTCTCCATACATTTTCAGGAAGAACAATTTCGGGCCGTCTGTTTCCACATACGTTAACTTCTCATCATCTTATCGTTAATCCATTGGGAGCTGTCATACGTCTCCAGTTTGTCGTCGCTAGTCTAAAAACTACGAGCTATGTAACTATTGCTAATTTTGAAAGCTATGTACGTGACTTTGGGTCTCAGATTTCTTCTTTTCAGGACTGTATAATTTTTTTTAAATAATTTACCGGTTTTTCTGAAACGGTACTGCTAGAGTTTCCATCAACAGCATCATCGGGACAGGCATCGGGGTCTACATGATGTATTCCGCTTGTCATATTTCTGACGACCATCTGTGTGATGGCGAGATTCAAACACACGCGCATGGTGTAAGCATTGCAGACTCCGAGAAGGCCCATCACACCTAGGATGTACCGCTGTGGGATAAAGCAACCTGGAACAAAAGTATATGCTAATTATGAAACTGGGATGGGAACAGCCTAAATGAGTACTGCTGGTATCTGTTGTATATTTGGAGAAGTTTGCGGTAGAAACCACGCTTTTCAGGATTGGTGACCGCAATATAGGTCTAGCTGACTATATCCACGGGTTTTGTACAGTTTTTTGTGTGTGTTATATTATTAGTCACTGTTAGATCTAGGCCTCCTCTATATTTGAGAGGGGTTGCTGTAATCACCGCAGTGTCAGTGTTTAGTACTTGGAAGATGCAGCTATCCATTTTCTGATATGGATAATGGACGGGCCAGCATCTACCATGGAAGTCCCATGATCATTACCTATTCTAAGCTGCTATCTAAATAATTGCGGTACATTTGATAAAAGGTATTTTGTTTCTATACAAAATAATCTCTACGAACGAATCTAAACTAAATGTATTTGCTCTCATTTATTTTAATAGTTCAATAAATAATATGATATGAAGTAAAAAGCCGTTCGAGATTGCAGTATCTGATAGTGTTTTCCTGTTCTTTAAGGTCTCAATATTGTGTAATAATGACTTAATATTAAAGCAATTTATTTATTTATAAGAGTGACAATGGACTTGCAGTTGGTTACGTATGGATATGTGCATGTGCCAAATGTATTTGGACGTACGTACCTCTGAGTAGATTACTCTCCGTAAAATACTTAAAAGGCTATGAAGGATTCGAGAGGATATCTACCGTGACTAACCGTAGGGATAAACGTCATGAGAATATTGTTTGTTTTTAAACTATAAATGAACGAATACAACAATTATAAATGTTTTACTAATTTAGAATACAGAAATTGAGTTGAATCATAATAATGCTTGTGGCTAAAGTCTAGATCAAGTTTACAGTTAGGTACCTACAGTTGCGTGGTTGCATGAGTATCTAAACTTGAGTGTGGACACGACTTTTGGTCGCAATACTTTTTTTTATTTGAGACTCATAATGTAACCGTATTTTTAAGACAGATAAATTATCTAAGAATTGTAAAACTATAAAATATAAACTTCTATCAATAACTTCTTATCTAAGAGCAAATAAATAAGAGCAACTGGCGAAGTTATCAAGTTTTTAGATTTATATAGACATCGTAAAAAAAAGATTTTCTTACTATTTTACATGTTGGATGTAATACATTTTTTATAGCTCCGTGTGAACCGTTAATCTTTTTTTTTTTAATTATTCGTTCACATTATATCACGTTACTTTGCGATAGTTTATGTCAAACCCATACATTTAGTCTTTTCTAGCGATCCTTTGTCTACAGCCGTCAATTTTAAATCGTGTCTCATAAAATGAAGTATCTAATCATAAACTCCATAAATAGGCAGGGACAATAAACTACCCACGCAAGTAAACTTTCACATGGATAGCCATTGTGGTATAAGTAAATGTAGTACAACTAACGTGGACCTTTTCAACGGAAATGTACAAGTTGGTGCTAGAGAAATGATCGTCGCCTTTATTTAGAGTATTACCTAAGCCATTATTTAAGCCTATTATTACAAAACAAAAAGCAGACGCTACAGCTTTGATTGAGGTTAGACGGTGTCTGTCACTATATTTATTTTATGCTAGCTGACGCAGGGTCAGCTAGCATAAAATAAACATAGTTTAGTTGTAGAACTTCGTACCACCATATTTTTAGGGATCCGTACCCGAAGGGTAAAACGAGACCATTTCGCTCCATGCCGTATAACACGTTTGACTTATCGAAAGTGTTTTTCAATTAAATTTACTGGATTAAAAAAGTCTGTTGAATTTATTTTTTATTTTATTTTTACAAACCTTGTCCTGAGAGTCACAAACACAAAAAAAAACAACTTAGTGCAGCCATTTGCAATTTATTTTGTCGATCCATTTTTATTTATATAGATATTTATTTTATTTATTCACTATTGCACCCTATCATGTTAAACTTGCAAATCTTGTCGTCAGAGGTCATATTCAAAAACTGTTCACCGCGCGAATATCGGCCATATATTTGTTTGGCATAAGAACTGTGGGTAGCAAGTTTGTAGTCACTTCAAAATATGTGTGGATTCAACCTCATCAGGGTTGTCACGCAGTACACCATGACTAAATGATCCCGCATTGCTACCAATAGGGGTGTGATACCAGAATAATAAGGGTAATTATTATCGAAATCTAAGGAGTGGACTTGGTTAATTTTTTCTTTCTTGTTTTGTATCAAACCGTTGTTTATTTAAATGGGAAGAAAGTGACTTAGCCCATTTAGATACAGTAGATAAACGTTACATAACATACAAAAAGTAATAAGATTTTTTTCATAACATGAAGAATTATACGAGTTTACACTTTTGTAAAAAATCTTGGCAACAAAAGCCATCTGCAGACAAACAAATAGTTGGACGACATTTATTATTCATTTTAGCCATTTTGCGAGTTATTGTCTTTTCGCTCTGCGGCGACAAAATTAACATAAGCAACTAAAATGAGCTAAAATCCGGTTTAGTTTAACTAAACATGTCTAATTTTTTTTATTTTCATGTGAGTGCTAATGGAACAAACAGATGGGCCACCTGATGTTAAATGGTGGTATTATTACCTATAGCAAAGCATTACACTGCAGGTCACGCTTGTTAACGTGCCCTACAATAAACTACTCTGCGTCCATCAACCTAAAGTATATAGGTGCTAAGCCTCGTGCGCCTGTAATAACACCGGTACCCACTTCAAACCGGAACACAGCAAGTTGCTTGGCGGCAGAAATAGGCATAGTAGTAGTACTTCCCCGTACGTTTTTATCAACTACTATTACTATCAAACGAAGAGTATCGATGCCAAATTATGCTCAATATTGTAGGTATGTTATGTTATCATCGCAAAAACATATGGATGATATTTGCTTGGTGACCCAGCTTGATTGAATGAGTACAAAGAATATTTATACCATTTGTGTTAATGTAGATATTATATTATTTTAATTGCTCTAGATTTTAAATTAAATGTAGCGTACCAATCAGAGTAGAAGTGTTTTTTAAAGCAGATTATTTGAAGCTTATGAGTGAAGTTATTTGCATTTTTTATACTCTACATAAACTCCAGGTGAGCACGATGGTTAAGTGGAAGTGACCCTACCTTATCGTGACCCTATTTTAAACTTGGGTCATCATGTATTATAAATCTATACCAATTTAAAGAATCTTTGTCCTGACTGACTGACATTTAAACTACGCCCAGCCTAAACCACTGGTCGTAAAATTTGAAATTTTCAGGGTATATTCAGCTTTCTTCGTAAAAAAGTATGAAGTACGCTGCACTAAGAAAGGAGTTCAAGAAATTTAACCTCTAAACGGGTACAGCTGGGGCTTAATTTTGTATGAAAATAACTTCACGCGGACGAAGTCACGCGCGTTTTGCAAGTACGATGTGGCGCGGCTGGCGAATGTTCGCCTGCGACGCAGCAGGTTGCGAGTTCGATTCCTGCCTTGGAATAAATGTTTGTAAGATATGCAAATATTTATTCTGGGTGTTTTCTATGCATAATAAAAAATATCTTTGTATGTAATGTATTGTATTAAGTATATCAGTTATTTAGTACCCATAACACAAAGCTCTGCTTAGCTTGGGGCTAGATGATGCTGTGTGGATTGCCCAGCATTATTAAAAATATCTTTGCATGTATTGTATTAAGTATATCAGTCATCTAGTACCCATAACACAAAGCTCTGCTTAGCTTGGGGCTAAATGATGCTGTATGGATTGTCCAGCATTATTATGAATTGCTTTTTAATAAATAACTATGTATAAAAAAGACCATAAAAAATGTAAAAAATGTGTTTATACTAACATGATCGTAAAGTCCTCGTTAATGCGTTGTCATATTTTTGCACGGTTACCGTCTTCTGTCCAAGAAGTTTGTGCGCCTGTGCTGGCACTCCATCATCTTCCCTCATTTTTCCTTATCGTCTTTACTTTTATAACTGCAATGAAACAAGTAAACACGTTAGTAAAATGTTAAAAGTAAAAATTTACCATGTGAAAAATAGGTTTGTAAGTTGTTGGTTGATACATTTGTATAGTTCTCGTCGTATTACAACTTTGTACCTTACATTATACTAACATTTTTGTACCTTATCTGTTTAGGGTACAAAGGAGCTAGATTTTTTTTATTGTGACTTGTTGATGGAACAAGAAGATGGCCCACCTGATACCATCAAAAATTTAGAACGTGATTGAGCTACAGACTTCTAAACATAAGGAGGATATGATTAATTATTACTCGTAATAATTAATTTTCATGAGTAAGTGTAAAAATTAGTTGCAATGCGAAACACAATTGAATTCGCGTGTATCTAAGCAAGTTGCCATGTGGTTTGCAAATTGATAAAAATACCTACACGATGACTAATCTCGTACCATAAAAATTGTACATTAGGAATGGACTTCGGAATCGGAATATTAAATAATCAACGTGAATATATAAGTAGGCTTTAACGGTCTTACATCCATATCCATAGCAATTTATAAACGCAAAAGTGTGTTACGTTTTCATGATTGAGACTGAGGTAACTTGCGTAAATCTATAAATCTTATTTTATAAGTCTTGTGAAAGAATCATTAAAAAAACATAGCCGTAAGTTTTGGCCTTTTTAGGATCGTAAGGCACAACTACTCCCACTAGACTAACGACTCATTATTATAATTTGTTTATACTAAAATAAATTTAACTTTAATAAGATATTGGTGTCAATTTTCTTCAGTAGTAAAACTGGTAAAACTATAGCCATTCTTGTTGTCTTTGCGTTCTTTGAAAGAGACGGCATAATTCAAATGCTGTCAAATTTGGTTGGTATAGGAAATTAAACAATCGATACTAATATACTATAATAGGTGTTTAATCCAATCGGGATAGGTCTAATGATATCATAATATCATTACAATTGTATTTTATTAGAAGCCCGTCTGACTATAAAGTAGTATTTGTGGCCTGTAAAAATCTAAGTTTGTGCGTGTTTAGGTTAACAATACCTTAGTACCATAGTCAAGAGGGGTGGTTCACGATAACGTAAATAAATATACATTAGCAGACATTAAAAAACGCCTTCTAGCCCGAAGCTAGGTAAATATTATAGCTAGCTGATAGAATACTTCATTTTCATTCCAGACACGGAATATCTTAGTTCATAAAATTAATGTTTGCTCCAGGTTGGAGATTGTACCCACAACCTACAGCCTACACAACAAAACACATCTATGCTACAGCGCAGCAGACCCGCGAAAACGATAGACGAAGTTTCGTATTATCATTTTGAGTTACACTACGGGGTCTTAGTAACCCATTCCATATTGAAGTAGTTACAGCCTGACATGTTACGAAGTGTAACTCAAAACTACAATACAAAACAACATTTATCGTTTAGACCTGCAGAATAAGGAGTTACTATCACTGAGTTGGGCTGTCGATAAATACACAGAGATTTGTTTTCGTTCATCTTTGGAAGCAATCTAACTTCTTAAATTCCATTTGATTGTTTTTCTTCTGTTATTTTTAGGTTCTGCTCTCTAATTAACATCTTACCAACTCTATCATTCATTATCCTATCATTAGTCATCATTAGTTAGTGCTATAATGTGAACAATAGGATAAAAGTTTTGTGTGGCATTCTGATTTGAATTAATGTTTCCTTAGGATATGAATAAAAACACCATCTTTTTATTCAATAACAATGTCAGCCTGACTTTACAAAATCTGACTGACTTGACAGAATTTATGATTGACAGATGCTATAGAGTGAAGAAGAAGAAGATACATTATACTGTTCATGACTACATTGTACAACATTGTACCTTCAAGTGTTGTGAGCTTTAGAAAGCGAAATCTGCGACCATAACCGGACTTAATGATATTACCCGACTATCATAAAACTAAAAACAACAGTATTTTTATGTTTGATATTATTTTCTGCATTAGTTTCAAAGCTGATTGGAGTTGATTTCAATTTAAACGACTTGATAACGGAAGCTTTAAGCTCACCTGATGTTAAATGGTAACCATTACCTACGATATTTTTTTAAGCCTAATAAATTATTATTATTAATAAAGTATTGCTTCGTAGGACACGCACCTCAGGAACGTGCCCTATGATGCATAACTTTGCGTCCAAGCCTCAGGCATACAGATGTTAAGGCTCATGTGCCTGTAATTTTACCGGCACCCACATCCTCCAAACCGGAATACAGCAAGCTGTTTACTGGCAGAAATAGGCATGGTGGTAGTACTTCACCGGTTGAACCCAATAACAGCTCTACTACTACTAATCAATACTTAAGTAGGTAGTACTTTGATCATATTTGTATAAAAGTTTGTAAATTGATTTTATGTAACATATTTTGTATCAATTGAATACAGATAGCGGTGCCCTTAAACTAGACCTTAGGTTCAAGTTTGAGTTCAAATTGTAATCAGAACTGTCGGCATTACTGTTGAATATATTACATCAGTTGTATTTTATTATTATTTTCTGATTATAATAATGTCAAAGCAAGTTTTTTCATGGATATATATTTAAATGTAATATTACCATACCCACTTAGTTAAACGAGATGTCTACCAAAATTTCACTTACTTTTTTCATACAATTACCAAAACGAACAGAAATTAAATTTATTTTTACTAACGCCCGAATACTCAAACACAACTTAAATTTAATCACGCTTCGAGTCGCGATTTTTTGACAGTTTGCAATGAAAGTCTGTCAGAAATTCGTTACTTGAGAGGTAATTAAATTTAAGTTGCGTTTGAGTATACGGCCGTAAGTATAATAAAGCCAAAACGTATTACAAAAAAAATAAAACAAAAAAAATAATACCTTTTTGTATTCCGTTAGAAAATAAAAATATCACTATTTACACACAAGCAACAATTTAACAATACCGGCACTGCTAATATTTTAATACGCACTGACTACTTTAAACGCGATGACCGCGTGTAGTGACATAAATTCGCGTTATAATAATGTTACTACAATATATTTTTATCAATAGGATTGCGGTCTTGGTAACGTTGAGCATTACCGTGCTCCGGCGCCAGTATATGGCGAATATTGTCAGTCGTGCCTCTCGCTCTTTTACTGGCAAAGTGGCTAAAGGTTGATAGCCTTGAGTGGTGTATATAATCATTATATACATGCTTATGCAGACTGGCGGTGATACCTGTTGTATATAGGGTCAGTTGTAACATATGCTACAACAAATGCAATGCAATGCAATGTTAGCAACGAAAGATTTTTTGACCGCTATTTCGTGATAAGTTTTGGTAAAGCCCTTGATGAGCCTGTGTTGGTCAAAAATAAAACTTCAGTGTAAGTTTTATTAGTTTAAAACTAAGGCGAATAATAACCCAACAACAAGATAAAACTTAATAATAGACTTCTGGAAATTATGCAAACCGCAACGGCAATTTAATTAAAATTCCTGGAATATGTGGCAAATGAATAAAATCTTCGACAATGTCATTAAACCAATTTGTAAATGCGAAAATGTGTATCATAAACTCTTTTATTTCTTTTAACAAATTAGTAAGTGCCTTTTATAATAATGGTAGTAGGACAAAATACATAGAAATATTATTATTATAAATTATAATACATATAAAAAAACAACAATAAGGCCCGCATGCACAACGGTCGCTAAATGTATTGAGCGACCCCCTAAATGCATTTAGTCAGTAGTCAGAGATTTCATAGGATGTCTGTTACAAAAATCTTATGCCAATAAACAATTTTTTTTATTATTATTATTTAGGAAGATGATTACGTTGATATTATTATTATTATTATCATCTTGGTAAATGTGATTAGCTAAGAAAAATTAAATCAGATTGTTGCGTAGCGGGCCTAAATCGTAAATGTTTTCCGAACGTCTGTTTTTTTCTGTAAATAAGTTTGCATTGATTTTGTCACAACTACAAATATTTTTATAGATATATATAGATAGTAAGAGAGTTGAAATTTTCACAGATGATGTATTTCTGTTGTTGCTATAACAACAAATATTAAAAAACAGTACCTATATAATAAATATTTAAGGGGGCTCTCATACAACAAACGTGTTTTTTGCCGTTTTTATTATAGATAATGGTACGAAGCCCTTCGTGCATGATTCCGACTCGCACTTGGTGTAAAAAGTTAGTGTAAAAATAATGAAATATCAAAAACTGCACACCACGAAAACTTCACGAAAATTGTATTTCCTATGTTCATTTGCATACATAAAACCACGCCTGTTTCCCGTGGACAAATACCATGAATTTTCACTTGCTACAACCCTGTCATCAGTCTGTCATCCTGTCCTCTTAGCTTCATTCAGTCTTCATTATAACCATTTTTCATATGTTTGTCGGTCTAAGGTACCCTTGACCTAACTTTTTAAAACGTCTGCTACATACATACATACATACATACACCGAGGACTTCCTTTTCAAAAAACCTATATTCAAGTAAATACATTTCTGATTTCTGAAATATAAAAGACTACTTAAGGCTGACGATGAATATAATTCAAATAGAAGGAAATAGCATCACGACTTTTATCCCCAAGCATGGTAAATATCTTCTCTGATCTCTCAGTACCAAGTTCTTGAGGTTCTTAAAGGATATCTAAGGAGGGTAGTCAATAGATGTCGTACATACCTACATTTTGCAGTAGTGCAAGGTACTTTGCAGGATTGCAAGGCTGACGATAATGAATTTAAATGATTGTCCGCTGGAAACATTTGCTCAGCGTCTGTATTCCGGTATTTGTGTCGACTGAATGACGTAATGCGTTAACTTGGATGCCTTGGCGATTCCCTTCGTGCTTACGAATAATTCTTCAGTATCTAGGACATACGTGCCGTTTAACCGGAGCTTCTTAAGTAGTCTCAAAGCTTACGTAATCTTAGATTTTTCTTTAGATATTTTAAATCTCATGGTAGAGATTCCAGATATTCTGGTTTTATTTGCTGTAATGTTAAAAACCATGGGGACACTAACTAGCGTATCTCCATACAAAAAGTTCGAGCTTGGAAACCGAAATCGGGTATCCGGAAAACGAAAAGAACTCAGAATCCGCCTAAATCTTTCTTTATATAAATTATATTTCATGTTAGAGACTTGAGATATTCTGGATTTATTTTGCTTACCTACGTGAATAAAAAAAAAGGTTTACCAGCCCTACCATAATTGTTTGTTCTGTATGTTTTTACTAAAAAATAAGAAAAATAAAATACTAGCTAAGTTTCGCACATCGTTTAGATTTTCTCGAATTTCTAACTAATCCCATTTTTAATCTCAGTGTACATTGTATAATTCATTTAATTATAATTTATATACATATATTTTTATACATTGATAACAAACATTTTATAGTTTTGTCTATCCTTTAAAGTGACCATTAATGACTTACTCAGTGAGTCAGAATTTCAATGACACACAATGACTGAATTAATGAATGATGATTTATTATTTTATTTATTAGTCTATTATTTAGCTGACCCACTCGCTTCGTCACTTTACAAAATCGTCATCATACTAAACATAAACGACGACTCGTAAATACACTTTATTTTTCTGCTTTGACAGCTATTGCTATATAATATTCGTTGTAAAATGAAATCACAAAATCTTCCACTTCATTATTATAAAAAGGCCTTGAAAGATAAACCAGGTCTACTCTTAAAAATGATAAACGAAGTCTTGTATCGACGTTTTGAGTTACACTGCTCATCATGTTAGGCAGTGACAATTTAGCTATGAACTGAGTTACCGAGACCCCGTAGTGTAATTAAAAACGATAATACAAAACCGCGTTTATCGTTTTCAAGATTATACCAGCTGTATTTATGTCACTAATCTGACCGACATTAACCGGCAATCGAAGAAATACGTTAGGTATATGAACAGATAACAAACTACACCTAGGTATGAACCGGTTCTCTACTTGTGACCACTAAAAGATATGCTAGTAAGTTGCTATATTGAAGATATAGTTTTGAAATCTTGGTCCTGACTAATAAATACAACTCATGTCGTAGAGACTTGAATTTAGGGTAGTTTAGGTAGAAAATTTTGTCCTGACTAACAAAGACAAAGATTTGAAATCAAGATATATTCTTGGTGCGTGTAAGATGTGGCAGTAAATAAACTCCTGAAACTAAACCTCTAACGGAGAGCAGAAAGGGTTGATATTTGTTTGTTTTATTTAAATAGTTTCATACAAACAAAGTCGTTTGCGTTCTAGTAGTTGAAAATAAACGAGGTCTACATACGGTATTGGCCTCCCCCATATTTTGGTTTGCTATATGTGGGGTTTGCTATTAGTCACTACAGATTTTTACGCCATTCAGTGAAATTACAGGCACATGAGGCTTAACATCTGTATGCCTCAGGACACCGAGCAGTGCATCGTTGGACACGCTTAAAGCAAACAAATATGAAGAATTTATTTTTGTTTCAGATAGAAAAACATATTTTTAAAGTGATAAAATGTATTTAAACAATTATAAACTAAAAAAAATATTATTGTTAGTTGTAGTGGAAGGCAAGTCTAGCGCGTCCGATGTCTGTATGAGTGGGTTAATATTCTGTAACATTAACCTATTCAAAGCAGTTTATTGAAGCCGAATAACTAGTTTTAAATAAGTGCAAAGAATACTAATCATCAGACTACATACCTAACTATAGGTTCCACTCCTTAGAACTTAACTTGAATCATCACAAATAGAGAAATTACTAAAAATGTTGTAATGCTGGTTTTTTATGGTTCCGTACCCAATGGGTAAAACGGGACCCTATTACTAAGACACCGCTGTCTGTCTGCCACCAGGCTGAATCCCATGAACTGTGATAGTTAGAGAGTAGAAGTTTTCACAGATGATGTTTTTTTGTTGCTGCTATAAGAACAAATACTAAATAACAGAATAAAATAAATAAATATATAAGGAGGCTCTCATACAACAAATGTGGTTTTTGCCGTTTTTATTATAGATACGGAACCTTACGTGCGCGATTCCGACTCGCACTTGACCGGTTTTTTTAACCTCATAATATTTTTTCATTATACACGTATTGATAATATGCACATGCCTAACAGAACTGTCCCCCTGCCGTCTTTGGCTGGGTTCATATGACCGCGCGGTACCGCGGGGAACAGCTAACCGCGCGGTACAAGACCAAAAATGGTATGATTTCTAACTGTCAAAAATGACACCATTTTGTTGATACCGTGCTTGTCAGATAGCAGTGTTTTTTTGTACTAAAAGACAATCTTTTCGTAGTAAATTTTAAGTAATGGATTCCACATTTGTACAAAGATGCCCTCGCATCCATTGTTTGGGTCTGTTTCGACTGAGATAATATTTGGTAGTTCATGGTACGGATAATGGCATGACAAACTATCGAGCTCATGGTTACCTTTCCGGCGTTGTCATCTTTTTTAGGAAATGACACTTATTAAACTGGTATTTTTATTAATACCCTTCAAGGTTCTCGTACTAATTGAACAAAAAAACGACACTACTAGTAGCCGTAGGTATATAATTAAATTGCCCAAACGATTTGGCACGTATCGTCGAAGATTAGAATACTACGATTATTGTCAAAAAAGGTACACCATAAAATTAAGAATGATTTTTATGAATGCTCAAAGCTTTAGTTTTAATTGATAAACAAAAATTTAAAAAAAAATTAGTAGCCATTCGTTGGTAGGTACAAATTTAAATTAGTTGAACTATTTGGCACAGAAATTATGACGACTGGTCATGTCGTAGCCTTGAAACAAAAACCTTTGTGTGAGGCATACATTTGTTGTTTTTTTGTGGTTTATTTATAACCACAGCTACGCCCAACCATAAATAAGCCACTACCTAGGGCCTCTTTATTATTCCGTTAACTGAGTCAAATTTTTAAATGGTGTTGTAAAATAAGGATTATACTAGAGGCCACTCGCAGCTTCGCCCGCGTGGCATTTTTTCCAGTTCCCGTTATCCATCCATCCAAACATTCGCATTTATAATATTAGTAGGAAAGATACGGTGATTCGTTCTGATTTAATGTTATGTAAATTAAATTGAATGTCTGCACAAATTAGGTTAAGATAAACACTTTTTAATCGGATACGTTTTCTGCGTGGGGCTTAGCATGAATAAATTTAGTCCTCGTTTGGTAGATCACCAATCAGAATGCAGAGTCGGTATTGCTTACTCAAAAAATGCTGTTTTTTACCTCTCTGTGTTGATCAAGATTAAGACATTGAAACAGTATTTTATTGAGATTACATCTTTAAACGAGTTATTGTGATTAGGGAAACTTAAGTGTGTTCCCTTATATATCCCCCATGGATATTGTAGCAGTGCCTATTACAATATCCATGGGGTTTGAGCGTTACTGCTCAGTTGGTTGTAGATTTGCCTTCTGCACTGTAAGTTAAGGGTTCAATCCTCACCGAGAACCAACATTTTTATTATGAACATAGATGTTTGTTCTGTCAGAGGGTTATACTGTATTTTATGCATTTATTTATAAAAACATGCATCTTGTTTCCTATATTACAAGCTTCGCTTATTTGGGGACTAAGTGGTAATGTGTGTCAGTATTTATTTTAAATGAAGGAATCATATTATTGATCAATCATCAACTCTGTATGCTGAGGGTTTTAGTTACTAATTTGTGGCGTGTGTTCTAAGCTTCGATCAATGATACC
The DNA here is from genome assembly GCA_947095575.1 of Electrophaes corylata. NCBI lineage: Eukaryota > Metazoa > Arthropoda > Insecta > Lepidoptera > Geometridae > Electrophaes > Electrophaes corylata. The sequence continues at coordinate 4,678,972 of OX352711.1, read as the reverse complement.
CCTAGATAACGAGTTCCATACAAAATCATAGCTAAAAGCTGTCGGCATGAATTATATACTTTGGCAGCTACATTTGTTATATAACGAGAAAAAAATTATAAACAGTTCAACCTAATTACAACCATGTCACCTAGTAAATAATGTCTATATCTTGCTATATCTAAGTGTATCATTGACTAAAGGTTCGGAGGCGCCAGAAACGCTCCATTTGACTAACATACCATTCTATTTTGTAGACCTTGCATTGTCATGATTTCAAAGCAAACAGAGCGCATCGTTTCCCACGAAACATGTGATAAGTATGCAATTATTTAGGCAAGTTAATCATAGATTTGATACATATGTGCAATGGCAAAACAGCGGTGTGGTAATGTGTGTGTTTGTAAACAAATATAAATACTAATAATATCTAATAATCTTTATTTTAGACAACTTAGCAAATCATGTTTTTTTGTTATACATTTAGTTCGATTCTACGTACATCCTTTGTAGTTAGATCTATAACTTTACCAATTATAAGAACCTTTGTCCCTGGAGAACTGACTGATATATTATAAACAACACACAGTCTAAAGCACTGTACGTATGGATTTGAAATTTTCAGGGTGTATTTGTCTTGGGGCATAAAGATATAGTAAGAAAGGAATGCTTGAAATCCAAACCATAAATGGTTACAGCAAAGGTTGAAATCTACATGAAAATAACTTCACTCGGACGAAATTGCACGCGTTTGGTAGGTAAAGATAAAATCAGTACTCTCTAAATTAAAATGATGGGCAATAACAAATCCCAGAAAACATTTGGGTAAGTAGGTAAATGATGTCATGGCCAACGGTTCTTAGTTTGAACTCCTTCAATTATCCTTTACGCCGTCCAAGTTTGAATCAAGCTGCAAGTCTTAACACAACCCCCAAACTTTGAAAGGGTTCAATGTCGGTTTCAAAGGGAAAACTTTGGAGATTAAAAGTTTAAGCATAAGCTGACTAATTTTACACACTTGACTAATGTTTAGTTTAGTTATTCTCGGTAGGGATTGAACCCACCACCTACAGCGTAGAAGACAGGGCTATTTTGAACTGGTTACCATCACCTATAACAAAGCAAAGCCTCGTAGGTCACGCTCATTAGGAACGTGCCCAATGCACTGCTCTGTGTCCATCAACCAGAAGCATACAGGTATTTCACCCATTTCCCTGCACCTACACCCTTCAAACTAGAACAAAGCAAGCTGCGTGGCGGCAGAAAAATAGCGTGGTACTTCCCTGGTTGAAATCATCACTAAGAGCTCTGTTACTACTAAATAAACAAGCATCTTCCTATACCCCTTTTAAATCAGCGGGTAACTAAACTTGCGAATAATTTATAGCACACCCTGAGTAATTAGGAAAGCCACGTCATCGTCGGTCACGTAGAAGAAACTATCTCGTGAAAGTTACCCACATTACACCACAGGGATAACCGTGAGCATGATAGTCCGTTTGCCTAATTATCTGTACCGTGAGCTCAGTCCAAACAGGCCAGACCAAGCTCAAACAATGGATATGAGAGGATCTTCGTATAAGTTTGGAATCCTTAAGAAAATAATTATATCTGTCAAGCACAATAGTAATGATATATTTACCGTCGTGTTTGACAGTTTGCAATCGTGTTTTAAGAGCAAGCAAGCAAGGTAAGTATAAGCAGGTAAGGTAAGCATGAGCAAGGTAGAAGAGCAGATTCAACTCCACTTTACGGTTTCGAAATTAACGGTTTTAAACCTATTCCATCCACTGGCTTTCCATGAGTAATGTCGTGGGTCGTCTCGTCTTATGCTTCGTCTTCCGGCTCATTGTTGCCATTCAAGAACCTTTACTTTCCAGCGGTTGTCGGTCCTACAAGCTATATGGCTACTGATTCTGAGACATGACCTTGGTTCTTTTGGTCTTGGATGTTGACAAACATTTCAATACCAAAAACCCAGTGATTTAAATGTTTGTAACACAGAGAAACAAAAATGCGTAAATATATTTTTAAGACAAAGCAAAACATACCTTTTTGACACACTGTATAACCTCTGTCAGTAGCTCAAACCTCATCTATGTGCAAATCGTATAAAATCATTCACTGATGCTAACAATGTACTATATTTACATAGCAGAGAGCCACACTAAGGTTAAGTGACTGTTTGATATTCTATACATGTTGAGTAGATTACTTTAGACGCGATACAATACCTACTAATCAATCATTTCAAATATAGTCGGTGACAAACAAACTGTCCTCCAACAAACCACTTGACTAAATTATGCAGAACGTATCTATACTAATCAAAAACATGTTTGTCCTGACTGATATATAGACAACGCCTAAATTAGTTCGCAGAGTTTTTAAATTTTCAGTGTGTATTCGCCTGGTGCGTAGAGGTGTAATAAGAAATAAGTAAATAAGAATTCCCGAAATTCAACCCCTAAGATGGTATTGCACTGGGGGGCAACTGAAAGTGTCCTCGTCATCTGATCCTAAGGTACATTTTTATGTACACAATGCCAGTGCGCTCAAATGACGAAGGAAAACATGGATATAGCGGGTGTTGAAATCTGTTTGAAAATAGTTTTACGCGGACGAAGTCACGCGCTTCTGGCTAGTTGTAGGTATAGATGAATTTTTGCTTCGCACAACTTACTTAGTGATCAACTTGTTTCGTATAGAAGATTATGCTTGATTATATACAGATGAAAACATACTGCAAAGTATAGCAGTATAAGTATAGTAGTGCATGTAGTAGTAGTAGTAGTAGTAGTAGTTGTGTTGTGCAAAGGTTTGCTGTAAGAGAACTCTTGTCAGGGTTAAGCTCGCCTTTGTACATGTCCTCTATTTGTTTTTTTTTTCCTATGTAATTTTATGTGTGCAATAAAGAATTAAGAATTAAGGACTGTTCAAACAAGACGCAAACTTAAAAAAATCGCATGTACGAGCACTTTGCTAAGTGAAGATAACGTTTTACAAGATAGTGTTTTTTGTACCCACGTTTATTTAGGGGAAAACACGTTAAGAAGGGTTATATCCAAGTTTGAGGTCTTTACTGTATAATTGTGACCTTGTAGCTGTGAAGTAATGCTTCAATTTTAATTCGTTTTAAAATTGAAACATTAGTTTTTAGTAGTATTAGAGCTCTGAAGGGCTCGTCCGGGGAAGTTACACGGCTCATGACTTTTAAAGCACTTGTATGCCTCAGGTTAATAGTCGCTGAGTAGTGAGTTCCTAACGAACGTGACCTACAAACGTGTAATACTTTGTTATAGGCGGTAGTAACCACTTAATATCAGGTCGGTCATCTGCTTGTTACAGTTGTATAAAAAAAAAGTTGTCAGCAAGTTGTATAAAAAAACTTTTAAATTGATCACTATAGGATAGTTTCTGGATATTTTTGGTAGAAACTGGTGCGGCCGTTTGCATGTTAGGTGTGTCGGTATTTATCTTCAGTTTTATGTTGATCTTAAACGCTTACTGCAATTCATTACTTACCATAATTTTACAGGCACATAAGGCTGAAAACCAGTGTGCCTCAGGTTAGTGGACGCAAGGTAGTGCATCGTAGGGCACGTACCTAAGGTGCGTCATCAGTTGGGCTATCCCCAGATCATTTGCAACGGTCTGCGGATAGGTCAACTGTTTCATGTGTTTTATATACCATACACACTTGTTCTAAAATAGTTAATTTTAGCAATCGTTACTTATTTCTCTGTGAATAAATATGCTTAAATAAAATAAAAATAATAAAAAATGTTTCTACACAAAATTGAAGGACAACATTAAAATAAATAAAAAACTGATTATGCATGTTTTTATTAGATTACTTAGCTTAAATTTAATTTAAATAAACCAAAATTTAATCACTAGGTAGATTTATAATCACTAACGTGTTTGTTTTTTATTACTTAAATACGTCACTAGTTTCGTTTTTATATTAATTTATGTATCACATTTTATTGGATAACAAAAACCACTTTTTATTATCCCCATAACATCACGGTATGTAGGAAACTGTAACACGGTCGTGTTACAGTTCATAGTCATAGTTCATAGGTTTCATAGTCGCAATACATTTTAAATAGTAATACTTTATTTAATTATAAGTATATAATGTTATTTCATGTGAAATAAAAACTCTTTTACTATAGGTATTAAAGGAAATAGATAGGTACAGTTTTTAAGTTAAATTTAGCTACGTGACAAGGATATTTTAGACGACCGATGTGGCGCGGCTTGTGAATGTCCGCCTGTGACGCAGGAGGTTGTGGGTTCGATTTCCGCCTTGGGATAAATTATTATAATACGATCTGTAATAATAAAAAATATCTATGTATGTGATGTATTGTATTTAGTATATCAGTCACCTAGTACCCATAACACAAGCTCTCCTTAGCTTGAGGCTAGATGATGTTGTGTGGATTGTCCAGCACTATTTATTTATTTATATTTGTGTAACTTTATTTATTTTATTCCACATATGTACGTAAGCTTTTTTTTTCCCATGCTATAGGTATGAAATAGTCAGGCCTTTGCGTCTATTTAAAATGATTTATACAGCGTCACTTTTTTACTCATATCACTCGTATGTAGAGATATACCCTACTAAAAAAAGAATTTCCGAAAATTCCCGCCGTTCCATTAAACTGATACCTACAGTGTGTGTTGAAGTTTGGAAAAATATAATTAAACGCGGACGAAGTCGCGCGCGTATCACTAGCTTTTAATAAGTCGGTAACTATACATCTGATGAAGCGTAACACCTGATGGTAAGGAATCACATACTTGTCTTACTCCTGTATGTTATAAAACATGAAATAAACATTTTTTATTATGTTTTTATAAAAACTCACACAACCTTCTTATATCACTTGATAATAATTGTAAATTCGATAATTTAATTCGTCTACTCCTACTTTCTTGCATACAACTTACATACTCTAGTATTAATTATAGCTAATATATTAGAAAGTAATATTGTACCCTGATTATTTATAGTGGTAATTATAAATATACAGGGTGTAAATGGACTACTCTTGGTAACTTCAGGGGCTCAAAGCAAGTGCTTAAGAAGTGCTAAACAAATACTGTAATAAAATCTGGTGTTGTATACAACATCAATATTTTTTTTTAATATACATAGAAACAATGTGTTATACCTAAACGGACTATAAATAACTCCCGAAGCTGTCAGTATGGGAAAAAATCTTATTACACCCGGTATATATGCATATAATACATAATTATGCTTTGTAAATACTTGTAGGTATTAGTTGTTTTTTCATAAAGAAATATATCTGAAAAGCAAGTAAAATAACTTGTTGAAAAAAAATTCGGAACACAACAATCTCATCAATCTTACAAATATTACCTCTATAAATATTTTCGCTCGTGTAATTCTTATACCTATCAATCAGAAAGCTAAATCAAGCCTCGGCAGAAAACCAGCGCTGCCTGCAGATACATAGCAAACACTATTGGTTCATTCACCACCACAATGTGTAGCTTTCTTTATTGTTATTTAAATATCATTTGATTGATTCGTATTCTTTTGTTGTTTTCTTATGGCCCTACTTATATCAAAAGATAAACAACGCTTAAACTTTTGCTATCTCTTACCAATGGGTAATGTCAAACAGTGACAGAATAAATGTTAAACAATATTTTAATTTAAATAAGGTTTATAAGTATGCGGGTTTATTTTATTTTATTTTCTAAATATCACCTGATCTTTATTATTAAGTATGTGGTCGTTTGCACGACACAGTGCTCAAGCAATGATCTTTCTTTTATGTATCTTTCTTCATTGATGTCTTAGTGTTTTTGTTGGTTTGTGTGTGTCTGGTAGTAAATAAATAAATGTCTATGTCTATGTCTATGTTTGAATAAACGGTTTTCTTTCTTATCATTTACTACTTTCGGCTTCTGCCTGTTTGTTTTTCTCTTTGTCTTCACTAGCCATGCTAAGTGGTCCATGCTTCCAGCCTTCAGGATATCCGTACTGCCTCACGTCGTCCCACCATTGTCGTTTACCATCCGCCCAAAATATGTATATCACGTTGGTGCCTACTAGCACCGCGAAGCACACCCAAAATGCTATTCTCCATTGTGCTAGTGTTGACTATAACAAAAGAAACATAATATATTACAGTAAAGTTGATTTATTATCTTTCACTATACTAGCTCAGTACGTATATTTTTAATCTAGCATGTTGATGTAAGATCAAATGCCACCTTGTGAAAGACTGGTGTCTGATGAAGGTTCAAGAGAACCTGTAACAGGTCACCAGACCTCATTCTGCAAACAACTCCGGTCTTTATGTTAAAAGACCTGCAGCTAAAAAACAGTTACTGTATGGTGAAAAGGTTCACTTTACCTATATATACAGGAAAAACAACAAAAACTAGTTAAACTAGGTTGGGTGCCTGTGTGCAATGTAAATGGAGAGAGGGTGAGTGTGTATATATAACAACTTGATAAAATACGTCGAGGCTAGTTCTGTGCCAGCGGGTAGATAAAGTTCGATAGAATCAGTTTGTTGACTGAAGTTGCATGATCGTACCCCTGATTCGTTATAGATACAAAGTCTATACTGGTCAAAGTGAAAAAGACTTGTATTTTTTTAAATCTTACACATAACTAAAAGTCGTCATAAAGTTAGGTGAATATCTATCTCCATAATTCAAGCTATTTTGTGCCCGCTTTATGTTCATTTGGTACTGTTAGTTAGCCAAGAAAACGTACAGACACACACACTTTCGTACTTATCGTGATTTATGCGTTTGTAAATTTAGGTCCTTTCATACTTGTACATAAAAAAGTTGTACGGTAAGTGGTAAATGGACATAAACCTTTGTGTTTTATGGTTTTAAATACTTTGAATTCCATCCTTTGTATTTTCTATCGGTTACTAAATTGAGCTTACTACAAAACAGTATATTAGGCGAATAGTTTAAAAATGACTATGTAACTGTTTAAAATTTAATGAGACCAATCATGTGATTACTTCCTTCTGACGCATTAACCCAACAATTGACCAAAATTAACTATGTCAATTGGTAAGTATAACAGCTAGAACATAATAGTGCTAAATTTTTTATTAACTGCGCGTGAGTGGTCAAATAACAATTAATTTTGATTAGTTACTTTGTTCCTGCAACAGTGGTTGGTGAGAAACACAGTCACTACACGATAAATGGATCAAGATTATATTACAACACAATTAAGTTTAAACATAGACAAAATGTCTAGTGTACCTACTTCGTCTACTCTGGAAAACGATGAACGAAGGTTTATATTTTCATTTTCAGTTACACTGCGGGGTAACTATAGAAACTCTTACACTAAAGAAATTCTTCAAATTCATCTGCAGATGTAGTGCAGCATAGGACAACATTTATTTAGGAAATTTCACGCAATTCATTGCGTTTTCACAACCATTTTTGATCCTCAATAATTGAGCAGCCAATTTCTAATTACAGCCTCAGCCCCTTGAATAAACAATAAAGCATTTATACTTTTGATAAAGTGTAAACAAAAACAAGCTTCAAAGACATTGAACCGCAAACTTGAAAGGAACTTAACACCGACTTGAAATCGTTTACGTTTATAAGCGTATTATTGAAGAAGGCACAGAAAAGTAAACTTAATTTAGCAGTAAAGATAGTAAGAACAGTCGCATCACACATCTTGCACTCATAAACTAATTTGACGACCAATGTGGCACGGCGGGTGAATGTCCACCTCCGACGCAGGAGGTTGCGGGTTCGATTCCCGCCTTGGGATAAATATTTGTCCGATCTGCAAATATTTATTCCAGGTTTTCTGGGCATTTTATTTCATAATAAAAAAATTATATGTGTGTAATGTATTGTTATATCAGTCATGTATCCATAATACAAGCTCTGCTTAGCTTGGGGCTAGATAATGCTGAGTGGATTGTTCAGCATTATTATTATTATAAAATTAAATGATGAGTGCGCCAAGAATCGAGTGAAGTTTCAACGCGAGCATCAGGGGTTTCAACCGTTTATGGAATACAGTAACCGCTTTTCATCAAGTGGGCTGTACGCTTGTTTACTTACAAACATTTTAAATAATATAAAATTGTTATCAAAAATAATTGTGAATTGGTAGCGTGGCGCTAATGTGAGAAATTGGAATAAAAGTGTATCCTGAATTAAGATATATATCCTTTAACAGAAAACAGTGTTAACATTTTTTAAACTTTTCTCATTTTTTTATCGCGACTTGATGTAATTCTATATAGAAATATATACAGTTTCTACTACTTAAAAACCCGAATATTAAAACTGTGGCAGAGTTTTGCACAGGCTTCTGAGAACAAATTAATGGAAAATTTAGGTAGTACACGTTTGTCGATGGAAATATGAAATTGGAAATATGAAATTAGAAAGAGTTATATTTATAAACAAAATTATTTAACATTTTGTTGGCTTGAAGTAAGAAGGTAGCTTTTAAATAAAATATTAATTACATTTTGAATTGACTGTCTGGATTTTTTATAGCAAACGACGCAAAATTTGTATGACATAAAATATAAAATGTTCTCTCCGACCGCAACTCGTATAGAAAGTAAATCAAAATGATAATTTCTCAGCAGTATTTCCCCGGCAATGGTAGATATTCCTCAGATTTTATGTGTCTTTTCTATTTAGAGGTCGTAAAAGATGTACTATGCTGAAAGGAGCTATGTTGAGAGTTTCACTACAAGATCAATGAAATGAGAATGATATTTGTGCTAGTTGCTTGGCGGCAGAAAATATAAATAGGGTCTCTCTAATTTTATGATATAGTTCTAAATTAGGGTTTAAAGAACTTACATCTGGAGTCAACAATCCTATAAGGTATGGAGTGATGATGCCTGATATAGTAGATGTTCCGTTGATCATAGCCGTTAGAGAACCCGCGTAGTTAGGTGCCAAGTCCAACGCGTTAACCTGAAATGAAAGTTTGATTTAAACCAACACAACAATAGTATTCCAAAGAACATAAAAAATTATAGATATAGCTAATTGCAACAAAGTTTCCACTAAAAAGTAATACACATGTAATGTGAAGAAAGTGGTGGATATATATACACCTAACTATATGTTTAAGAATCTTTGTCCTGACTGACTAACTGATATAAGGTAGACAACGCACAATCTAAGCCACTGGTTGTATATACTTGACATATCAAGGTATATTCGATTTGATGCGTAGAGGTGTATACAAGATATATATTAGATACATATACTACAAGAAGAATTCTCAGAATTCAACCCCTTAAAGGGTACAGCGGGGATTAAAGTTTGTATAAAAATAACTTCACGCGGACGAAATATCGCGCGTTCAGCTAGTTTCTCATATAAAATATATAACCAAAGGTCAAATGTCTAATCCCATTTCAGTGACGCGGCAAGGGAGTTGATCCTGGCTTTGTTCATGTTTGAGAAATTGCAAAAGGAGAGGACGAATTGGAAGTATTTTACCTTCATCCCGCTGTAGAAACCTCCCATGAGAGCCATAGAAGCGATAAAATATGCCACCGCGGCAAAACGGTCACAGCCTGCATATGATGCTAGGATGATACAGATTGCCGGGCCCGTTGCAGCTGGAATAAAATATGAAGGATTAAGACTGGCTTTATTCACAGTGTATTTTGTTTATTTGTAAAAAGAAATAAATTAGTTTTATTATTATTATTATTATTTACCTTCTAAACTGGTTTTTAGTTTCATTTCCAAAGTTAAACCATTTTGCATATTGAACTTAGATGTTTTTGTTTCATAATACAATTATGCAAGTCTCAACAGAGCCTACGCTCTTCTTAGAGTAGAGACTCTAGTCTCTAGTTCTATAAAATTCATTGATATACCTTTATCAATATATATCCCTAAGAGTGTTTAGTTACGTTGGGTTAGGCTCCGATTTGAAATTATAAAAAAGGTGACTGTAACTACCTATCGTAGTATGGATAATCCTTCCAGTTTTGATAGAATGCCATTTCCTTTTTACGCAGAAATCGCAAGCCCAGCCGAATATGAAAGAGCTTATCCACATTGCGAGATACGGTATTGCAGTGAGTGTTCCTGTGGTAGCAATGTTGAATTTAAGCACATCTGTCATATACTTGGGAAGATCTGTCACCATTGTGTAGTAGCCCCAGTCGTGTCCGACCTGAAAAAGAAAAATTAACACGGTGAATTATTGTCCTATAATTATTATATAAAAAATATTTGTAAAAAGTAGTGATTTTTAGTTTAGACATAAAAGTTAGCAGGTTAGAGTGGCAGTGGGCCAACTAAATAGATAGAACCGACTACCGTTGCGAAATAAAGGTCTCTCGAATAGCAATCATGATGAACCAAAAGATCCTGATGGAACAGGACAACTCAAAGTCGTTTTACCCGGAAATGTATGGGAAAAGGCTTTTTTTTTTAAGACAACTTACTGATTGAACAAGTAGATGGCTCACCTGACGTTAAGTGGTTACCATCGTTTAGGCTGTGCGTTGTCTCATTGTAGTCAATCATTCGTCGAGGACAAAGATTCTTATAACTTTACTAGATAATGGTAAAAATAGTCTGCTTTGGCTGACAGACAGACCGATATGGCATAACAATAAGGCTTGTCGACCTTTGAAACTATAAAAAACGACCTGGTTTCGATATTTCTTGAGCTCTTGAATACTTTCATGATTTGATCTATAAATGAGGTTAACACGCTAAAGTGGTTACTTACTGATAAAAGACACTTGAAATAACTAAGGCAACTTATCTGATTGAAGAAGAAAATTGTGTAGTGAAGTTTTATAGGTCATTATTTATTATGTTGACATTCAAAAAAAGATGTGGAAAACAAACTATAAGCATTTAAGTCGCGGTCAGTCGCAACCATTCGATCCGATATAGTAGGGGCCTAGTAGGAATAAATTAGATATTTGTGGTGTGATCGTCGCGTAGAGGCCCAGTTTTCAGCCAGGTTTTTATTGATTGGTCGTGGATTCAAGTTGCACCAAATACTTTGCTCAAATAAACACCCAATCAGATACGCCGTGAGTTAGAATACAACCGATGGTCACGAGTGTTCGATAACTTTATTTCTTCTATTTCTATTCAGGGATTTCCCTTTATAATGATGTTAGGTGTAATTATCATCACTTAACAGCAGAAAAACAGCAACTTTATACTTATAAACATATCACTAAACGTTTTTTATATTTTAAAAGAAACATAATGAGTACCTGTCTTCGTTAACATGTTAAAACATTCTTTACATGTTTTTAAAAGAAAACAGACCCGATTACTTCATTTTCTTTTTAACTGTCTACTAGTTTGTAAAATAATGTATTGGCAGATATTTTTATGTAACATCACCTAGCTCTAACTAAACCTAGCTTGTACTATGGGAACCAGATGACTGATAGAATACTTATGTATTTTTTTGTAAATACATACATAGAATACAATATAACACAATATAAACATCTATATTCATCACACGCATATTTTTCCTCATTGTTCCTTTTTACTTCCCTCGTTCTTCTTGCTTTAGTATAATTCTACTTACAGCGGCAAACAGCAAAGCCCAGACCGGCACAGATCTGACGATAGCCTTCCACGGTACCGGATCTCTGACCCGCTTGGTGTCAGCACTGGTGACTGTCTCGTTTAAATATTTCAACTCTTCGTCTGATATGTACGGGTGGGTGTTTGGTGTACTATAGCATAGAACACTCTGAAAATAAAAACAGCCATTAAAATTATTAATAGTTGGCAATAAATATCACTTGAATAACATGTGACCAAGTTAAATATTTAAAAAACATCGTTAATTTATGCAATTTAATATTTTGACAGATAAAATATTTATTTGTATGTGGGTAGATTAAATTAGTTTGGTTTTAATAATAAAGAACAACTTTACTATTGTGCAGATAAGCATAGTGGGTTCATCCTTCAGTTATGGTATGCATGTCATAAGCGTAGATATGAAAGTAATCTCAACTAAAATGACCAAGGAACTTGAAATAATTTTTTTTTTAACATCACTTACCCAAGCCAAAAACCATAGTATCCCAAAGCATCCAAAGAAGTAGAAAACATTAGCCCAGTCGCCATCACCAGCCATCAGGAAACCGGACATAAATGAACCGAAGATGTTTCCTATCTGTGCCCCTCCGAAGACCAGGGCACCTTGACGAGACCGCTCATGTGGTGGCACCCAGCGAGCTAGCACTATCATCAACGCTGGCATTGTTGGACCCTGAAAATAATTAACAAGCAGGTTAGACAGACTGTATGGAAATCTTTGCCTCTTTTTGTCCAATGCTCTAAATTTATTTTTACTTCTATAGCAAAGCATACAGATAGTATATTTTCTTATGCTTATGCTTGGTAGTAAAGTTAGTAATACCTACTATTTAATATCCTGTCAGTGCTTAGTTTGAAACACGTATAACTTGAAATTATATAATATGTGTGCATCAGTATCCTTCGATATCCGGTTTTTAAGATATTTTATGGGGTACTCAGATGCAAGCCATAGAAAATAATTATTTTTTTCAACATCATCATCATCATCTTAAAAATTTCACTGCTGGACATAGACCTCCCCCCTATTTGGAGGGGTTTGCGGTGTTAAGTATTCAGAGGATGCTGCTGTTCTTAATCCCTAAGTCACCTTTTACATTTACGCTAGGCGGTAAGGTGTTTTAACTTTACGGGGACCATAACGGCAGCTCTGTTTTGTTTTATCTTGATCTCAAAATTCTTTATTTTATTTATAAAGTTTATAAATGAAGGTTAAATATAAGATATTTTATTAAAAAAAACCCTGCGATTTAGAAAAATAAGCCACTACGGTATTGGGTGTAATGCTAATTTTATTCTATCTAATTTTCTACTGACTTTCGCAAATACAAGAAGCTGATGTATTGGGAAGCACTCAATGGGTTCAGTGGTAAAATGAGTGTACCACAAGGTTCGATACTAGAACCATTCTTGTTTTTAATATACATTTATATCATTTTCCTTACACTGATTATAACAACTCAATAATAAGACCTATTTATAAACGAAGGTATGTTCTAACACTTGCAATTCATCTTGGTGTCTACTTCATCCATGTAAGTACCTATTTCTTATCATAATAATAAAATGCGTCATTTTCTCAACAGCTCGTTCGTTATCCTTGTCTGTAAGATGAAATATGGAAAATACTAAGCACACGAGAACAGGTAAATAATTTGACTAATGCAACGTACTTTTTTTCCATTCTTCATAAAAACGACCATACTATACCTAACCCGACAGCTAAGGAAATATGAAATAACTAATATGGGTATGTTAGCATTGGCAGCACTAGCTTGGATAAACTACAACCGTGGTCTACTCCGCGAAACGGTAAAACAATATTTATCATGATTTTGGTATATATTTATATTGTTTAGTTATAAATAAATAAATATAAATATTTGTGGACATTTTGACACAACACCATGTAGCTTTAAACTTGCCTTGTTGGCAAAAATATTTGAAAAAAAAACTGTGGTATCTGCCATCCACAAAAAAACTGTATCCCTGATCCTCAGAGTACGGGGCAACCATGACAGCATCCTGGAAACCATACCGGATTCTCATTGCCGCTATGGACAAGTCTGGTTCACAACGTAACCCCAGCAGCCCCTGTTTACTATGATGATTGCTCTGGGAACGGGGCATGCATTTATGCATAAGTTTATTTTATGAATTTAAGGTATTTATTTTTTTACGGGTTATACTAACACTCTTTCTTTCCATTTTTTTATATTGTTGTGTGCTTACTAATCCTATATGGATCCATCGTTATCCAAAATGCAGAAATTTTATTTATTTATTTATATCTTCCTACTATCACATCTTATTCTAATTCCTAAACCGAATCGTTTCATTTGATTCAAATTTGATGACAGTATGAATCATATCACGATGAAATAAATGTTATCGAATTAGTCCAAACCGAAAAATTCATTTTAATTCTTGAACTAAAAAGCAATAAGACGTAATGGGACTGTTATGTTCACTCTTGCAGAAACTGTATGGGAGTGAAAAGGACACACTCATCACCATTGGTGATCATGTGGTCACTAATAAGTGATAAATACGAGCGATCATTCTATAAAAAATACTCCTTTTTATTCATAATTTTTTTACACATCGTCTAGCCCATACTAAGTATAGCTTGTACTATGAGAACCAGATGACTGATAGAATACTTTTACTTTTTTTTTGTAAATAAATACGTATTGAATATGTATTAAACACAATATTTGTATTGAATCAGTTTTATAATACGATAAAGTTCACAACCTCATAATTTTTTAAACCACCCACACTTTTACAGCCATTTTACACCAACATGTTATTTTTCACTTCCTCATAACGTAAGTGCCATGTTCCGTAAACATAAATTATCAATACCTACAGCAGTTTATTTCTCTACTCCTGTACTTTACTATACTATACTTATTGCATTACTAGCTGACCCGTGCCCACTTCGTTGGGCGGTAAACATGTTTACTTACAAATCTTAACTGAAGTAGTACTCGATGTCGCCAACAGATGGCGTTAATACGGCACAAAATAGCGGCCGTTCGCAGTTTCGCCCGCGTGGCAGTTTTTTCCGTTCCCGTTATTTTTTCGGGATAAAAAGTAGCCTAAGTTACGGTCCAGCCGTCCCAAAGATTACCCGGAACAAACAGACAGACAGACAGGCAGACAAAAATTAAAAAAAATGCTATTTTGGTATATGTATCGTATATACATTACTATGCATGTAGTAAAAAGCGGTTATTTTAATATTACAAATAGACACTTCAATTTTATTTATTTGTAAACATTAGTATGTCTCTGCGATGAGCTTGTTCGAGGAAGCACTACCACCATACCTATTTCCGCTGTCAAGCAGCATTGCTGAAAGTCTCGGCTGAAAGAAGGACACTATCCTATACATATCGTAAAAGATGACTTAGGGAAAGGCAGCATGACAAGTGTATCAGAATTATACAAGTAAAGAGCTTCGTAATAGAGAAAGGAACAATTTGGTAGGTACGTTCATCCAATTTATCAAATGTGCTACATAACAGGTAATATAAGTTTTTCTTTTTGTTCGATCTGTTTTGTAACTTATTTTAAAATTAGATGGTAATTCTATGTTGCATCACATTACTGCTCTACTTAAACTATAGTTGTATTCTGACATCATACTCTATAGAACAAGTGAAACCGACTCGAATTTTATAATGTGACAAATTACAGCGTGCTGTGATTGGTTGTTTGCTAAAAAAAAACTAAACGTGACAAGAAAACTCGAGTAAATATATTAAAGCCGAAAACAGTTTGTGATTCATTGCCTTGTTTTTTGTTATAGTTGTTTACAATAGAAGTGTTAAAAGCAATATAAAAAAAATCACCTATTCCTATTTCTGTCACCAAGCAACTTGCTGTATTTCGGTTCGAAGGGCGTGGGTGTCGGTGAAATTATAGCCACATAGGCACATGAGGCTTAACATCAGTATGCTGCAAGTTGGCAGATGTAATGGTTACCACTTAAGGGCTGCCTTCAATAGAAACGAGGTTCACGGCGATTACTGTAAATCATCGCATAGAACTCTGAGCGGGTTAAATTTAAAGTATGAGTATCAAATTGAGCATATCTATAACTATAAAAATTGAAAACACGATTAGATTAAATTTTCTCGATAGAATATAAATTTCAAATTAGGCACTGGAAATACTTTATTCAGTCAGTGCCATGAAACTGTAGCAATGTAACGAATGATTTTTACAAAAAAAAAAAATGATGTTCATATTCATTCCTTTACTATACGGATTATACAGTAAGCTTATTTTTATTATATTTAAAAAAATATTTTGTGTTATTGCACTTACGACGTTTACAAATACGACACACGCGCTATTGCCATCTCTTTTTTACGAGTGGATTAGACGTTATAGCGTCACTGTCACCGCCTGCCCTCACTCACTCAGTGGCAACGGCCAGCGACGGACCTGTGCCTCTCCACCGTACACAAACCAAGCTCACGATCGACGTGATTTAAAAGCGCGGGACTTTTAAACAAAAAACTCTAATAACAAAGTGTGTTCTAGTCAATACTTCAGCTAGTTCAGTTCTATATTTACTCGTATCTAAAAGTATGGGTAGTAAAAAAAAGTTAAAAAAAAACAACTTATGAAAATCATGAGTGCGAAAGCATGTGTAATGCGACGGGTAAAAGTACCTAAGTACCGTACGTCTATTTGTCTCATCTATCTTGCCTACCATCCAACCAATTTTTATGTAAGGATGTACCTACTAGCTACCTACCTACCAACTTATGTATTTTTATTATGTGGGGTCAAATATTATTATTTCATTTTATTTTTTATTTCTTCACGTAGTCGTTTGTAGTTGTAGATTGTTTGCGGTTGGACATAGGCGTTCCCCTACCCCCCTTCCCTACCTTACCTTCGTCGCGGCGCGGTCGGCGGCGCGGCGGCGGCGCGGCGGCGGCGCGTCGCTACCCGACGACCCACCGACTGCCGCCGCACCACCGATCGAAAACACGGCAATAGGTGGAGTTGCCATTTTATCATTTCATTTTTTTCATATTTGTGCAAATGACTAGCACTACTATGAAGTAGGTAGGTAGGTACTATACTTATTTAGATCTACTGCGACATAGGTTAGAAGGGATGCAGACAAGATTCATAGAAATACCAACTAAATTAGAATAGAAGAATAGAATAGAATTTATTTTGTCATACCTACCTACAGTAAGTAAATAGGTAGGTAAAGAAAGAAACGCTGATTACGAATATCTGGTCAGATTTAAAATTCAAAATGGCGGGTGCAAATGATGGTACAAAAAATTGACATGGGTATCTTTTTCGACTAATTTGGGGGTGCTAATTACGAATATTTGGTCAGATTTGAAATTCAAAATGGCGGGAGCAATGATGGTACAAAAACTTGACATGGGTATCTTTTTCGACTAATTTGGGGGTGCTGATTACGAATATTTGGTCAGATTTGAAATTCAAAATGGCGGGAGCAATGATGGTACAAACAATTGACATGGGTATCTTTTTCGACTAATTTGGGGGTGCTGATTACGAATATCTGGTCAGATTTGAAATTCAAAATGGCGGGTGCAAATGATGGTACAAAAAATTGACATGGGTATCTTTTTCGACTAATTTGGGGGTGCTGATTACGAATATCTGGTCAGATTTGAAATTCAAAATGGCGGGTGCAAATGATGGTACAAAAAATTGACATGGGTATCTTTTTCGACTAATTTGAGGGTGCTGATTACGAATATTTGGTCAGATTTGAAATTCAAAATGGCGGGAGCAATGATGGTACAAAAAATTTACATGGGTATCTTTTTCGACTAATTTGGGGGTGCTGATTACGAATATCTGGTCAGATTTGAAATTCAAAATGGCGGGTGCAAATGATGGTACAAAAAATTGACATGGGTATCTTTTTCGACTAATTTGGGGGTGCTGATTACGAATATCTGACCAGATTTGAAATTCAAAATGGCGGGTGCAAATGATGGTACAAAAAATTGACATGGGTATCTTTTTCGACTAATTTGGGGGTGCTGATTACGAATATCTAGTCAGATTTGAAATTCGAAAAGGCGGGTGCAAATGATGGTACAAAAAATTGACATGGGTATCTTTTTCGACTAATTTGGGGGTGCTGATTACGAATATTTGGTCAGATTTGAAATTCAAAATGGCGGGTGCAAATGATGGTACAAAAAATTGACATGGGTATCTTTTTCGACTAATTTGGGGGTGCTGATTACGAATATCTAGTCAGATTTAAAATTCAAAATGGCGGGTGCAAATGATGGTACAAAAAATTGACATGGGTATCTTTTTCGACTAGTTTGGGGGTGCTGATTACGAATATTTGGTCAGATTTGAAATTCAAAATGGCAGGTGCAAATGATGGTACAAAAAATTGACATGGGTATCTTTTTTGACTAATTTGTGGGTGCTGATTACGAATATCTGACCAGATTTGAAATTCAAAATGGCGGGTGCAAATGATAGTAAAAAAAATTGACATGGGTATCTTTTTCGACTAATTTGGGGGTGCTGATTACGAATATCTGATCAGATTTGAAATTCCCCAAACAAAGACCCCTATGTTAATTTTTTGCACACTCAGTTGCAACGTCATTTTGAATTTCAAATCTGACCAGATATTCGTAACCAGCATCCCCAAATTAGTTGAAAAAGATACCCATGTAAATTTTTTAAACCATCATTTGCACCCGCCATTTTGAATTTTAAATCTGACCAAATATTCGTAATCAGCACCCCCAAATTAGTCGAAAAAGATACCCATGTCAATTTTTTGTACCATCATTTGCAACCGCCATTTTGAATTTCAAATCTGATCAGATATTCGTAATCAGCACCCCCAAATTAGTCGAAAAAGATACCCATGTCAATTTTTTGTACCATCATTTGCTCCCGCCATTTTGAATTTCCAATCTGACCAGATGTTCGTAATCAGCACCCCCAAATTAGTCGAAAAAGATACCCATGTCAATTTTTTGTACCATCATTGCTCCCGCCATTTTGAATTTCAAATCTGACCAAATATTCGTAATCAGCACCCCCAAATTAGTCGAAAAAGATACCCATGTCAATTTTTTGTACCATCATTGCTCCCACCATTTTGAATTTCAAATCTGACCAAATATTCGTAATCAGCACCCCCAAATTAGTCGAAAAAGATACCCATGTCAATTTTTTGTACCATCATTGCTCCCGCCATTTTGAATTTCAAATCTAACCAAATATTCGTAATCAGCACCCCCAAATTAGTCGAAAAAGATACCTATGTCAATTTTTTGTACCATCATTGCTCCCGCCATTTTGAATTTCAAATCTGACCAAATATTCGTAATCAGCATCCCCAAACTAGTCGAAAAAGATACCCATGTCAATTTTTTGTACCATCATTTGCACCCGCCATTTTGAATTTCAAATCTGACCAGATATTTGTAATCAGCAACCCCAAATTAGTCGAAAAAGATACCCACGTCAATTTTTGTACTATGATTGCTCCCGCCATTTTGAATTTCAAATCTGACCAAATATTCGTAATCAGCACCCCCAAATTAGTCGAAAAAGATACCCATGTCAATTTTTTGTACCATCATTTGCAACCGCCATTTTGAATTTCAAATCTGACCAGATATTCGTAATCAGCACCCCCAAATTAGTCTAAAATGATACCCATGTCAATTTTTTGTACCATCATTTGCACCCGCTATTTTGAATTTCAAATCTGGCCAGATATTCGTAATCAGCTTTTCTTTCTTTACCTACCTACTTACTTACTTAGGTAGGTATGACATGCACCATCAGTTGCACTATCATTTTGAATTTCAAATATTAATGTTTGGGTTTTTTTTTTTATTTTGAATATAATATCTTGATCATGTGTGGAACCATGTAAAACACTTTCAGTAGATATCTAGTAAATATTGCATGCTAATAAATTGGCTTAGTTGGACACTCCGCTAATAGGCCGACAACTAGCGCAATGACCCTAGACGACCAAATGCAGTGAGAGTGAGACAGTGAGTTGAACATGTAGTTCGAGTGATACTCGCTAGATGGCAAATTTTAAGCGCTTATTGAACTCTAACTACGCAGTGCAATGCATATGTATGTATAGTATGACTGAAGCGGGGGGCTTTGAAATAGGTATTTCGCCTTCAACCGGGCCGTTAATATCAGGTGGGTCACACGCTTGTTCCACCAGTAGCGGCATAAAAAAAGGTTAGGAATTAACACTAGCCAGTACACCTACAGTCAATATACAAATACAATCTTTCCACTTGATAAAGCCTAGCCGCTGCTCGTAGAGACTTAAATTTTTCATGGTACATTCGTCTTAGCGCGTAGAAATGAATTCCTGACGAAGATCTGCATTTTTTCACTCAACATCATTATCATTATCAGCCTGTAGAAGTCCACTATTGAACGTAGGCCTCCCACATACGTTTCCAGGAAAAATGATTTAACTGTTAAAAAACTATTAAACTGTTTAAAATGTTCTTTACCTACAATTACTTGTTGTTGAACGGTGAATTTACACAAGTGTGCATGTTTGACAAAAGATAAATAAAATATCTTACCTCGCCCATTCCTTGCAAAACTCGAAGTATGAACAGCCATGTCGCACCACCAGCCTTTACAACTACAGGAGTCATGAGTGTGAATACAGCAGTGCTTAACAGTCCAATGCCCAACGTCCATTTTCCTCCGTACCTCTCAGCCAGGTACCCACCAGGTATGTGAGTTATTGCATATCCGTAATAAAATCCACTCAGAATCAGCCCTTGAGTAGATTCTGACCAATCGAATATTGCGTGCTGGAAAAGACGAAATCATATTGTTGAGTTTAATCTTGACCACTTTAACCACAGTATGAACTCCTTAGTGGTATTCAATTCTTATAATGTCATGCTGTCTTGTTATATTTCAGATTTTGGACTATCAAATTTAGCAACTCAACAATGTTGAATCATCGAAAGAAATACACTTAGGGTCAATACAGACTTCAGGAAAAGTATACTGATTAACCTATGCACACGTAGATATATGAATGTAATTATAAACAGACTAAAACAATTGAATGTATATCTTATGTTTATTAATGCATAGCTTACAATAGCTTGCAAAAATGCAGCTTCGACTGACAGCTGTACCATTTTCACCTTACGAGACGGGTTACTTTGATGATAAATGTGCTTTTTTGAACACGGGACCGAAATCCATCTAATAGAAATCGATGTAGTAACACGTAATATTCTAAAAACGTCCAAATAAAGCTCAACGGATCGTCACGCGTTGAATATTAAACATTATTTGACGGACGACGTTGTGCTACTACCGGATTATGGTACTAGCGGCCGCTCGCAGCTTCGTCCGCGTGGTAATTTTTTTTCCCCGTTCCCGTTATTTTTTCGGGATAAAAAGTAGCCTATATCTAAATACAAGTTATAATCTATGTTTATTCCAAATTTCATCCAAATCAGTCTACTGGTTAGAGCGTGAAAGAGTAACAAACATCCATCCATCCAGCCATACTTACAAACTTTCGCTTTTATAATACTACTAGTAGTACTAAGTAGGATAGGATATAAGAATCGGGCATAAGATAAAAATGCAGGTCATGCTCGTTATGAACGTGCCCTACGATGCACTACTCTGCGTCCATCAACCTACAGGTGTTAAAACTCGTGTGCCTGTAATGGGGACCCGTCATAGTTTTATCTATGAATGCAGTTTTATAGGCCTTAAGAAACTAAAACATGAAGTGCAAAAATTTTTTTTCTACGGCCAAAACTGACTAGGTTATGGGCAAAATACCGAACGAGGCTCACTGACCGCGCGAACAGCCTAGCGCTGGGTCATTGTGACGTCATGTCACAATGACCCAGCGCTAGACACCGAACCCGCGCAGTTTTATTAAAAAAAAATTAATTTAAACTACAACACGACCCGCGCAGATCAAGAGAACTTTAATAAATGAATGGCGGAGAGCGTGCGCGCGGGCGAAAGGGAATCGAGACGTCACGATTCCCTGAAATGAGCTATTCGGCCGCCCCGCGGTTGGCTGGTACAAAATGTGTAATATCTTCGCAACCAATGGAACGATTTCAATGATTTAAAAACTATCGTACCAAAACGAGTAAAAGGAACACCATTACATAGATAATAAATGCATTTTCCGACTTGGTACGGGAGCTCATTACGTGCGTGTTATAGCGATGTATGTAAACTATTTTAGATTTATCACTTTACAAGTGTACCTAATACCGTAAAATTATTTATTCATGCCTTGGCTTTATTTAACACTCACACATTGGTTTCAATTTTAAATACCTCTCAGTATGTAAATACTAGTACTTGGTAAAATTCCATACATATAGACACATCGTTTTTAGGGTTCCGTACCCAAAGGGTAAAACGGAACCCTTTTACTAAGACTCCGCTGTCTATCCGTCTGTATTTCCGTCTGTCATGAACCGTGATAGTTAAGGTACTGACAGACGTGCTCAAAAAAAGCATGCTAATAAGCTTGCTTAAAATAAGCATGCTCTGCAAACTGATCACATTTGCCAGAAATAAGCATGCTTGTTTTAAAGCATACTCCTAAATAGGCATGCTCAAAGCATAAGCAAACATGTTCAGACGTGCTCGGATCACGCCCCCCCCTACCCGCGCCTCAGGTAGCATGCTCGAAAATCAAACGTCGTTTGATTTTTGAGCACGCTCTAAATAAGCATGCTCATTACATTACACACGTGCTACTAATGAGCACTTGCTCAATAAAAGCATGCTTTCGTGCTAGTAATGAGCACGTCTGTCAGTACCTTTAGAGAGTTGAAATTTTCACAGGTGATGTATTTATGTTGCCGTTGTAATAACAAATACTAAAAAACCGAATAAAATAAATATTTAAAGGAGCTCTCATACAACAAACGTAATTTTTTTGCTGTTTTTACTATAGATAATGGTACGAAACTCTTCGTGCACGAGTTGACTCGCACTTGGCCAGTTTTTTATATCGTTTGTTGTGACGATATGCAGTATACTACAACTACAGTAAATTTATTTTATGGTCTATTGCTACACGAGTTTTTTTATCAATTTTACCTACTTATAATACCGCATATTGAAATATCCTCTGCCTAAGATTTTTATCTCTATCAACTGTTATATCAGTTTCGTCAAGGCTGTCCGTAATAATGTTTTTACAGAGAACTGTACTACTACTATTTATCAGAGCATATCGTTTACCTTACAAATCAATATTTTGATCTACCGTTGAAGCAATATTTGTTTCAATATCAGTTAAGTGTATTGAAGCAAACACTTTGTACACAATCATGTTTCTTGATACTTCAAACAATGAATGTTTTGAGTTATGTGGCCGCTTGATGTTTTTCCTTATTAAATTAACCATTGGAAAATCACCAAAGTTTATTTCTTTATTAATCTTACGAGCAATACTACCACTTTTTATAAGCATGTTGTCTAGTGGTGGACCTGCCTTCTGATCCTAAGGTTGCGGATTTGAACCCGGTCGTGCATAGTTAAGAATTTTTCTACTCAGCAAATGTGTTTTAGTGTTAGTGCTCTCAATAATTATGAAATCCTACTATCCTACTAATATTACAAACGTGAAAGTTTGTAAGTATGGATGGATGTTTGTTACTCTTTCACGTTCTAACCAGTAGACCGATTTGGATGAAATTCGGAACAAACATAGATTATAACTTGGATTAACATATATGCTACTTTTTATCCCGAAAAAAATAACAGGAATAGAAATTCTACGTGGGCGAAGCTGCGAGCGGCCGCTAGTAATCAAATAAAAGCAATACATAGTATGTATAGAAACCTGCGGCTTTAGTTAACTAACAAAATCGCGAGAATGGTATAGGTTCTGGGCAAACCTACTCCACCTAAGATCCTGTATCTCTCACGTCTTCTTATTAGGAGCATGGTTGAGATAGTTGTCCTTGATGTTGTATGAACAAAAATATGTAAAAGCTTGTCCATAGTATTTCGTAGTATTAGTTCATAGCTTGTGTAGTAAACTAGTTTTTACCGTGAGCTCGGTTGCAAACTGCCAACAACGACGCCAAAATTGCCGTAGCTATCGTCCTTGACAAATAGCATTGTTTAACATTTTTTTGTACTAATTAACGGATTCCGGATTTGTAAAATGCCCTCATATCCATTGTTCAGGTCTGTTTGGGCCTGTTCGGACTGAGCTTGTGGTACAGATAATTAGGCAAACAAACGATCGAGCTCACAGTTACCCTTCTGATCTGATTACACTCCACTAAGCTTACTAATACCTAGTTTCTTATATTTTGCGAGCATCTGTTAGTAGCAATAGGTATTGTAGCCTGCAGGTCTACTCTTAGAAACGATAAACGAAGTATTATCGTTTTGAGTTACATAACGCGGCATGGTAGACAGCGCCAACTAGACTGAGATACTTTGACTGAGTTGCCCCGTAGTGTATTTCAAAACGACATTATGAAACTTCGTTTATCGTTTCTGAGAGTAGACCTACTGACAGTTTATCTGCCGTTTCAATGGTTGTCAGTTTACATAATCAATGAGATAAGGGTTATCTGACAGAAAATGGGCTAATGCTCCGTGTCAATGTCCTATACTTACGTCTTTTAGGTACCAAACTGAAATGGCTTACTTGACAAGTAATACCGCAGATAAGAGAATACTACGAATGCTTGCAAGGTATTAGAACCAGGATATTAGTAATATAATAATAATAATAATGCTGGACAATCCACACAGCATCATCTAGCCCCAAGCTAAGCAGAGTTTGTGTTAGATGACTGATATACTTAATACAATATATTACATACATAGATATTTTTATTATACATAGAAAATACCCAGAACACCCGGAATAAATATATTTGCAGATCGTACGAACATTGCGTTGCGTTGCATTGCGGGAATCGAACCCGAAACCTCCTGCGTCGCAGGCGGACATTCGCCCGCCGCGCCACATCAGTCATTGATTAGTATATTTTGAGTAAATAATCTTTATCATTTTTGATTTAAATAAAACACTTACTGGTTTCAAACTAACAGTCCCATTTACTAGGATCTCGCTGTCATCCGGGCAGGCGTTCGGGTCTTCGTAGTGCGAGTCTGAGTTCTTGTTGTCATATACCATTTGTGTCACGGCCAGGTTCAGACAAACTCGCATGGTGTACGCGTTGCATACAGCCAGGAGACCCATGATGCCCAGGACGTACCGCTGGGGAATTATGAACACTGGAGAAAGTGGATCATGTCATTATTTATTTACAATCTCATTTACATTGTTATCTCTTTTAATATGACGAGTATATAGAATATATAATAGGCTGGAAATGAAAGAGACATACTTATTGTGGCAATAACGAGGAAATATATGTCGCTTGAGGAGGAATAAGGGCAGGAAGATAAAAAATAATAAAAAAATTTGAACATTTTACACAGCATCATCTAGCCCCAAACTAAGCATAGCTATGGGCATAGCATAGTATGTACATACTATATGAACTAGATGACTGATAGAATACTTATATACAGTTTTTTTTGTAAACACATAGGTACTTAGAATACACTATACCAACCGGATAGAGAACAACATCACATAAATGTTTGTCATCGATGGGGATCAAACCCACGACCTACTACACAGAAGGCAGAGCCACTACTAAGTGAGCTGTGAGGTCAGCCAAAAGATGAGGTGGTTATTTGCATTGTAATATAACTGGCCTAATAAAAGAGTATACTGAAGGTTAATTCTTGTCGTAAAACATTATTCATGTCCATTTTTAAAACAAGTATAGGTTTTTTATATTATCGAGAAAAGTACCTACAGAGTGAAGGATTGCAAAAAAAAACTAATTTAGCTTTACAAATTAATGCAAAACAATTGATAAGAATGAGTTGTATTACGCCTCCGGGTGGTGGGCGCAGGGTAGTGCATCTTAGGGCACGTACCTAACGTGCGTGACCTACAAATAATTAGTAACTACGCCAGTAACCTCAAAGTCACACAACAGGCTATGCTGGAAGTTTCACCGCGAGATAGAATCAGAAATGAGGAAAAGGAAATCCGTAGAAGAATTAAGGTCACCAACATAACTCTTAGAATCAGCAAGTTGAAGTGGCAATGGGCAGGCCATACTGCTCGTAGAACTGATAACCGCTGGAGAATAAAGGTTCACGAATGGGGACCATGAACCGGAAGACGAAGCGAGGACGTCCTCCTACCCGATACGACATTGTTATAATGACGGGATGTCGTTAGATGGAAAGGGCTCAAATTGTTTTTCCAGGAAATGTCCTAACAAGGCCTATGTCCAGCAGTGGACTTTTACAAACTTGATATGTAATTGCGCCAACATTTTCAAACAATCATTGTATCTGTCATTATGCTCATTCTGATGGTCAAACTGTTTTACTGCAGTATTGTGACAAGTTGAGTATTTTGGTTTCTACTACGCTCGATACAACCATCGTTTGCCATACAGACCTCTAGAGCAAAGTCAAATTTAAGGCGTAACAAGGACATTTTTTTATCAGACGTAGTTAATTTGTGGTGATCATAAAATAAATCATCATTAAATTTTTACAGGTTTTTATAACTTAGCCGAATAATAATCAGTGCAAAAAAACAGGACTGGCAAAACATTCAGATGAAATTAGACGTTGTAGTATAGGATGTTTGTTGAATAATATAAACTATTTTATTTCCTTAAGTGCAGCAGGTATGCACTATAAAAACTAACAAAATATAAACTATATTTACCTGCAATAATACTAACCTAGAGAACCGGTGGTTTAGTGGGAGCAACCTCGCCTTCTGATCCAAAGGTCGTTGATTCAAATCCGGTCGTACGTCAATTAATTTTTTAATCGAAAAAATGTTCGCAATGTCAGTGCTCTCAAACGGTGAAGGAAAACATCGTGAGGAAACCCATGGCTTAGTTAGTTACACACTAAGCCTACTATAGGTACTAACTATAGGTGCTGAGCAAGCTTACCTCTGACGTTGTGTAGTCATCTGCAATAGATGCAAATGCCTGTTATCTAACTTACTTTTCTTGTTTTTATTTTTTTAGGGTTCCGTACCCAAAGAGTAAAACGGAACCCTATAATAAGGACTCCGTTGTCTGTATGTCTGTTTGTCTGTCTATCCGTCAGTCACAAGGCTGTATCTCATGAGCCATGATAGATAGAGAGTTGAAATGTTTCACAGATCATGTATTTCTGTGGCCGCTATAACAACAAATACTAAAAAACAGAATAAAATATTTAAGGGGGCTCGCATACAACAAACGTAAACTATAGACTAGCGGCCCGTCCCAGCTTCGCACGGGTTTTAGAAAGGATCCATAATTTTTTTGAAAATATGATATAGCCTGTGACCCGGGGAAAGGTGGCTTCCCAACGGTAAAAAATTATTCAAATCGGTCCAGTAGTTTCAGAGCCTATTTAATACAAACAAACAATCAAATCCTTCCTCCCCTCTGACTCGCACTTAGCCGCCTTTTTTTATTGTTACTCACCTACCCAAACTTGTACATAACTTAAAGAAATAGTTTTAAATAATTATCTTTATGTTACGACATGTTTTCTTACCATAAATTATACTTTTTTGAATTTAAAATAGCTTTAATTTATGTTACTTCCGCGTAAAATAGACTACAATTCCAAACGAGTACAATTATATGCTTCAAAAATTAATGGACGGTTGTCATTGTAACTAAAAAATACCTGGATGACATATGCTAACTCATAGAATGCGCTCACTACTATGAAATAAATAAGTAATTTTAAAGTTAATGGTGATCTATACTTTACATTATTAGAAAGAGGTAAAGCTTGTGAGTTTGTGAGGTTGTCCTTACAACCTCACAAAGGTAATCAGGGTACAAGGGTAATCTCTAAAATTACGGAACCTATTTAGAAAACTCTTTTACCAACTTATTGTAGGTACCAATTTTAATCTATTTTCTCACATCTGACGTTGTTTTTATTGCTATCATTATTGCGTAAAATTTCAATAAATTATATATTTTTAGATAAAAAGATCAGTAAAGAGATCACGTGGTCGGAAATTTATTTAAATAACTATCATATTATTTGTACTTACGTTTGGATAGTGTTTTCCGCCATCTTGGAATCATTTCAAGGATGTTCTGTTACTTTATTACCTGAAAATAAGTGAAACAATTACATGATTTATATCGTTCAACGAAGTTAAAATCACGTTCAGCTAGTTTCATACAAAAGGAACTTTTCAAAAGAATGCTCCGGTCAATTTTCAAGCATGACCGACTTCTGATAAATCTGTTTGGTTACCACCTCAAAGATGATAAGTCAATAATTACGACGCACAGTTCTTGCTGCAAGATCTTATAAAAAACCAGTTGAGGTATTGTGGAATTTTTAGCGGAGCATTGCGTAAAAATTATCTTCGGTTGTTGGTGGATCGGTTTGAACTACTTATTGAGTGAAGTGATAAAATAGATGAATGGGAGGGTCAATGACCAGGTTATGTAATAGGTTTAGTCAGCAGTGGAATCTATGAATCACTGGTCATTTTCAACATAGATTTAAATTTCTACAAAAAATTATGAACAAAAAACAACCGGGCGGCTACTTACACAAAAAAATTAAATGAAAATAAAATGTGGTTTGTCCATCACTGATTTTTTGTAACATTCGGTTCCTGTATTCAGCATTTGATCGTAGCACTACGGATTGTATTTTGTTAGATAGTCTCAGTGCTCAGTTATGCTTAGTGGTATAGCTCTTAAAGAAAGGCTTATCCGGGGAAGTACTACCACCGTACCTATTTTTTTTTAAGGGTGTGAGTGCTAGTGAAACTACAGGCACCTGTGAGCTGAGTAGTGCAATATTCCTAATGAGAGTAATCTACAAAGTCATGCTTTGCTAAAGACGGTGGTGGGACACCTGCTTGTTCAATCAGAAAGTTGACTAAAATAAAACGCTGGTATAAACAATGTGTGAACAACATCATAGCATAATGCTCCAACGTTATAAAGATTGGTGCAATATAAAATTAAATTTTTATATCAATGTTCCCATTGTACAAGTTTTGCTATGTTTGGGAATAGATGAATGAATAGAAAATACTTGTGTATGCATATTATAAGACAACGTGTAGCGTACACGCGCTCAGCTGAAAAAAATGTCAAATAAATGCACAAATGCTAATCCTAAACTAACATAGAACCAACATATGTATAGACAAGCGAAGATGTAGTAAGATTTACTGTACAAAATGACTGGCCTCACAGTCAATTACCAGCTGTTTCAGGCCCAATCCTCGTTTTTTTTTAATGAAATTAGATGAATCAAGAATTTGAAAGTCAAAATTGGGCCTGTCTGAAATGACAATTACTAAGAATACCATTTAGAGATTGACACGATCGAAACTTGGATTTGACGGTACTTAGACGACAGAATTTTGTTCAATGAAACACAATTTGAATTTAAAAAAAAAAACTATCAAAAGATAACAACTTTTAAACGATTCTCATCTATTTTCAATGGATAGTGAGGTAAGGAGGAGGAAATATAAGGCTTATAAGTATGGGGGTAATTAATTCTGCCATTGAGTTTGCATGATAACGATGAAAGTAAAGCACTTTTGCAATGAGAAAATAAATTTAGTTGAAGTAGCGGGAAAAAACTAGTGTACTTATAAATAAAACACATTAAGTATACACAGAGTTATTATAACGGCAAGGTCATTATCAACACTGATATGTCGAGGTCGCTTGCTCAATTGGAACGATTTACGGTTCAACAGCCTGCGGCTGTAGACAATGTTACTTTTTACGATATTGCTAGTAGAAAAGTCTAAAATGAATGGGATTGTAGTTAAAACAAACGTAAATAACGTAGCAAAAATATCTATAGCTGTTTGTTATTTTTAAGGGCATACAAAACGTAGGTTTTGAAATGATCCGTATTTTTTCTTATCGTTTTGTATTAATAAAATAAATAAAAAAAATATCATTATTGATTCTACTAAACTTAATAAATGTATCTATATATACCAATCATAAAAATATTTATCATAACTGACTGACAAATAAACTATTTACAGCCGAAAATTGAAAATTCAAATTGAAATTTCCAAAATTATCACGCGGACGAAGGCGCGGGCGTTTTCCCTAGTGCACACTGAGGTGCACTTTCCAGGAAGAACGTTTTTGAGCCCTTCTCATCCAAAAACTTTCCCGCGTTCCTAAGAATTTAGTAATTCCCTAGGAACAGTATAACTACACTTGGTACATACTAAGCAGTAAAGTTTTGTTTTGCTTGGGGTGTAATGGATAAATGGAATATGTGATCTATCAGTCTACCAGAGCTATTTTTTGAATTGCGTGAAAGATGATATGAGTAAAAAAGGAGTGAACACTGAGATGACGACTGATAGAAGAGAATGGAAGAAAAAAACCTGTTGTGCTGACTTTACTTAGTGTGGGATAAGGGCAGGAAGATGATGAGTCTTAGATATTTTTTCCTGTAATCTAGTGAATAATCGCCAGGTTAGGACTACAGTTCTGTATAAGTTTCATTTTTGCAAGTTTACTTGTCCTGTTGAACTTAAAAAAAACGTCGACAACTCTTGGATCACGATTTGTTCAAACATTTTTTGTGGATGATTTCTTTTGGGTTTTCCGAGGTACCAAACAAGGTTAATTTGTTTGGGGTTAGGTATTAATTTTATAATCCTTTAAAAACATTACGGTTGCAATCTTGGCTTCTTTTGCAAGTTTTTATACTTCAGGTAAGTTACCTACATGTTTTAATTGCAACCCAAGCTAAGTGCCACGAATCTTATATGGTCATCTACCCACACAACGTTTCTCCTCTACTCTCTTCATGCATATCTTCATTATTTTAGTACCTGCTTCTCTTTTTCCGAAGTTTTTCTTATCAGTCTATCAAAATTACGTTCTATCATTGGAAATCGAACTAAAATCACTTTCAGTTTTAGATAAATAAATAAATATTTGTGTTACACAATGCTATTTAATGCCAAACTAAGCAAAGCTTGACTATAAAAATCAGATAACTGATACATGTTTTTTGTAAATACATACCTACTATGCAATATAACACTCAGTCACAGAAAAAACATTTACATTACATACATCACACAGTTAATGTTCTTGGTGGGGAACGAAACCATAGCCTACAGCGCAAAAGCAAATAATATTATGAGTCTAACACCTGTATGTCTCAGCTTGATGGACAGATAACAAAACATTTTTTTTTTCTTTTTTTTAACGGACTAATATGCTTGTATAATCGCCTAGCGATTTCCAACAGCGTTACCGGGCTACTAAATATAGCAGAACATCGTAAGATACGTTTTTTATGTGCGTGACTATGCTTTGTGATCTGCAAATTGTTATACTCTGCCCCACCAAGGCGCTCCACTGGTGGGGCAGAGTGGAACAACTCTGATCTGCTTGTTGCATCCTGCAAAAAACACTAACTTTCCTCAATCTTTACAATACCTACCGTTGGTACGAATTACCTATTAAAAAGTAGGTAAATAATACCTAATTCCCTTGACCAATTATACATTAATTAAAATGCTACCTTCGTTACCTTCATGGCTGTAACACAAATTGTAATCAACGCATGGAGAACATAACGTGAATGCTTAATCGAGAATTGAAAGTTCTAACTTCGAGGACATTGCTGGCATTAATACACATTCGAAATCTGCATCGATATACATGAGCGTGTTTCCGACAACCATCTAGCAAACTAGCAATTAGCAAGCTAAAATGACATCGGACTAGTCTCAGGCCCAATTTTCGTAACACAATAAAGTCGTATTCAAGTTTCGATGACTGGCGCTGGTTTTCTGTGTTGACCCACTGTAGTCCACTGCTGGGCATAGGTATTTTTCATGGCGCGCCACCGAGCCCATTCATCAGTTTTTTCCGTCCAAGTAATCGTCGTTTTAGTATGAATATAAGGGTTTATGCTTAAACGCGGTTTCCAATCCAGAACAAATTTTTGGTTGTCAATTTTCCGGTAGATATGGCTCAATTTTCATAATTCTTTTTAGCTGAGACAAGATTGAAACACGAATATGATTGTCAAAATTGAGCCTGTCTGAAATGTCAGTTTCAAAGAATATCATTCGGAGATTGACACAATCGAAACTTGAATTTGAAGATGTTTCGTTACAAGAAGGTTCTATTTGTCGTCGATCTAATAAAATCCCCAAGCGTGCCAACTTTTTGATAAAAATGCGCTTTCACCGCTTCCAGAGCTGCCAACCTCTGTGCTCATATCCATTAATTTCGATTTGATGGCGTCCGTACTAACTGTCATGCCCGAATGCTCTATAGCCATGATCATCGGGGCAAATTTTTCCGTTAATCCAGCCAACAATAAACATCCAATCCACTCATCCGTAATTTGAAAACCCGTGCCTTGTAATTTCTGCGATGCATCCACCATCTGAGTGACATAGCTAGTCATTGACTCACTGTCTTCCAAACGTATAGAAATCAAATGCCGTAGCAAACTGATTTTTCTTTGAAAACCTGAATCATCAAATAGTGATTTCAGACGCTCCCATACATCATATGCTGTTTTCTCATTTTTGATATGGACATATAAAGACGAATCAATAGTCATGATCAACTTTGCCTTTGCTTTTTTGTCATCAGCTTCAGCCACACAGTCTTTTTTCTTGATATCCATGCCCTCCAAAATGAGAAAATTCTCGGCGGCAAACGCCCACTCGCCATAGTTTTCACGTCCCTTGAGTTTGGGCACGTTTACGATGTAACTGCCGGCCATTGTTCGAGAACTTGTTCAACGACAAAATAAAAAATACTTTTGCACGTCACAGTTTATACTTTAAACAAATCTAGTCCGACCAACACAAGTCACACAGCACAAATTACTCGATTGTCAATAGTTTTTAGTCCTGGGATTGAATTTTACCAATTATTTCACGAAAAATAGAAATGGCCCATAACCTATAATGAAAACACGAAAGGTAGGTTTCTGCAGACTAACTTTTATTTTTGACAGGCTCATGACACAAACATGAATAGACAGCGTTCTCACACTAGATGGCGTTACCAGCACTTATTTGCTATTATTTTGATACCTACATAAATACTAATAAAATCTAGTAGTCAGCAATATTAGAACTGCATTATTTCTACTAATGCTTATTATTCAATTGCTTTACCTTGGACAGAGTCGAGAGTCGATAGCATTAGAACATTAAATATCTTATTTTACTACATTCACTTTAGAACTTACTGAATTTTACTTATTGTTTAGCCGGAACAAACAAAAAGACAGACAAAAATTGTAAAAAATGTTATTTTGGTATATGTGCCGTATACACAATCATAAATGCATGTAATGAAAACCAGTTATTTTAATATTACAAACAGACATTTTAATTTTATTTATTGTATACTAGAGGCCACTCGCAGCTTCAGCCGCGTGGCAGTTTTTTCCCGTTTCCGTTATTTTTTCGGGATAAAAAGTAACCTATGTCCTATTCCAAATTACAATCTAATAATATACTAACTAATCTATAATATCTGTAATATTTACTCCAAATTTCATCAAAATCGGTCCACTGGTTAGAGCGTGAAAGAGGAACAAACATCCATCCATCCATCCATTCAAACATACGCATTTATAATATTAGTAGGATATGTACCGTATATATACATTCATATGCATGTAGTGAAAAGCGGTTATTTCAATATTACAAACAGACATTTCAATTTTATTTATTTGTAGATAAAATATAAAGTTTATTATACTCGACAGTATCCTCATCCCCTTTGTTTTCTTCCACTCCTTAAGGTGATGGCCATGGTCACGTATATCATGAGACGTTAAGCTTCCTGCTTTGTTTTTTGAATACAAATAAGGTTGGTATAAGGATAATACCTAGGTTGTCTGCAATAAACAGCTGCTAGGGTAATATAATATTTTGTAGGTCAACTTGTGATAAAATTGGTTTGAATTTTGATATCACTGCTGTTTCAGTTCAAAAGTAATAAAATTACAAGCAATTAGTTTGTTTACAGCATAGTTAAAGTAATAAAATATAGTACCTAGTTTCTGTCACATATTTTAAAGTTGAAAAATAAACAAGTTTTCAGTGAATTTGCAACGGTTTGCCCACAAGGTTATTGCAATGTATTACATAGTATATCAAACTCTATGTATATTTACGAAAATATATATTATTATTTTTATTAGCCATCTTGTTTCCATGGTACATGCTTAGCTAAGTACTTTGGGAGTTTTATAATTAAAAAGGGTTACATACCTACATAAGACATAAAAATCTGAAAAAAAGTGTTCTAGTTCAATTGGCGTCACAGCTTAGTTAGTAATAGGCTGTGAGTTTAATAGAAAAAAAAGTAAACATATAAGTATTGTAGTCATCTGGTTCCCATAGTACACTAAGCTATGTTAGGTTTGGGGCTACATGATATTGAGTAAAAATGCCCACAACTATAATAATATATCAGCTGCGATTACTTAATCAACTTAAATGGTAGTGTTTTATATATAATTCATAATAATCTATTTATATAAATTATAATCTTGACCGACTGACACCAACCAAGCGTCGTAAAAACTTGACATTTTCAGGGTATTATTGCGTAAACGTATACTAAGAAAATTCAACGAATCGAAATTCAACCCCTAAACGCAGCAGGGGTTGAGGGGTGTGTATGAAAAAAACTTATTTTCAAAAATCTGTTTGGTTGGTTCTAAGATCATCAGTTCTTTTTGATTGTTGAAGAACGGATGTGTTTTTGTGTCGTAGGTTTAAACCCCCCCGTCCCCCACCCCCATTTTCAACTCAAAATGTGAATCAATATTTCCAAGCTTGGACAGGTACAATTACAGTACATTATATATTACGACATAAACAAACACTGTGGACAAAATTAGAGTATAAGGACGGATTTACACGGGTTGGCTTCTACCGTGTGGTTATCCAATCGCAAAATTACCTGCCAAATCCGAACATAATTAATAATTAGCTTAGCCAAATTGCCATTTACACTGTTATGTTCATAGCACAGCGGAAATCGACCCGTGTGAAGTCAGTGTGAGAAATCTTAGATAGCTAAGTTGCTAAAAACCACGTGGTGTCTCGAATTTGCACAACCGACTGGTTCAACTTGACCCAAAGCATGATATTTAGACGTGTCTGATCGTACTAAAGAACTAATGGCTGAATTATGGTAAATTTGAATTGTAATTAAAGATTTAGAAGAATGAATATAAATTCATTCGTTATTGTTAATTGGTGATCACGAAGATTTGTTAAGAATAATTTGGCGACCGATGTGGCGCGGCGGGCGAATGTTCGCCTGTGACGTAGGAGGTTGCGGGTTTTATTCCCGCCTTGGGATAAATGTTTGTACGATCTGCAAATATTTATTCCAGGTGTTCTGGAAATTTTTATTTATATTAAAAAATATGTGTTAGCAGTCATCTAGTACCCATAACACAAGGTCTGCTTAGCTTGGGGCTATATGATGCTGTGTAGATTGTCCGGCATTATTATTATTATTCGATAAATGCACACAACAAGTTTTATTCATTCATTCATTCATTTCATTCATTCTTCGTGTACTTCTGAACGCAACTGGTTGATCCACGGATATTGTTTCATCCACTCGATTGCAGACCACCAACTCTGCGCTGTCGTAAGTGAAGTTTCTGCTGTTATTTTTGTATACATACATTGCTGCTTGCACGCAACCGTGTAAAGTTATTTTTGTTTGTTTTCGTAGAAATTCTTATCTGAATACAATGAACAAAACAAACATAGAATACGCTGAAAATTTCAAATCTCTACGACCAGTGGTTTCGGCTGTGCGTTTGGTGTAATTCCTAAGAAAATCATTCACTGAGCTTTATGCCCAGTTTTAATACTCTACGAGTCGTTAGTAGTATAATGGGTCAGTTGCCCATCAGATAAGCTCTCACCTCAGTAGATTGTCACTGTAACATTATGCAATGAGATAATTGTTTAATCGACAACGATTTCAAGTAATACTAACAGACTTTGTAAAATATTGGAACCAGGCAAAAGACTTTCCGAAAATCATTTACAAGCGATCCTAGAGATAAAAATTACTTCGCCAACAAAGTTAATATATCAAAAAACCAGTACAAAGAGCTTAGATATTTTTAGATAAGACAGTATTACGATTTCATAAGCCAGTGAACCGGATATTTACAAAATAAAACTTTAGTCATTATTTTTACGTAATGTTTGCAATGGTTGTATCGAGTTGTGCAAAATTGTAAGTGTGCCAAAGTGTAAAATTATTAAATGGTCAAAAGCACGGCCTTTTTCATGTGAAAAAGTAATAGTGAGCGGTTTTTAGTCTCCACTAACATCATAAAGAGGTTGTGAGTTTGTGACGTTGGAGAAGGTAATTTCTGGATCTACTGAACCGATTTTGAAAATTCTTATTATTTACTTATTTTGCAAATTATTTTTGACTTACTTTGCAAATCCGACTAACACGAAAATAACCCTTTTTCATGTCGGATAGTCGGATTTGCAAAGTAAGTCAAACGAAAACAAAAACAAACGTTGAACGATGAGATTTAGAATTTAATCATATATCATGATTAAATTCTAGAAAAAAGTTATAGAGCTTGGTAAAGCTTATAAAAAAGCCTTCATTGCACCGAATAATACATCCACAACCGACTAAAGGAATGCACCAGGAAATTCGCAGCAGTATTTCTCGAGTGCAAAATATCTACGGTCACCAATCCGCCTGCCAAATGTGGTGGTTACGACAACCTTGACTTATACTAAACTTCACTGCATGAGTACATACATTTATATAGTAGTAGGTACATACCAAAATTTGTTTATATTTTAAAATGTCACTATATTGTTTTATACTGGAATAAACAATTATTTTTATATTTCATTTCATGTATTCTGGCTTGGGAAAAAGCAGGAAAGCGAGGGTGAACCGGATGAAGTTGTTTCCATCATGAGGTATTGGTACACGTCCCATCCAAAATAAGTGGATGAGAATAATCAGGGGAGTGGCTCCATGTAAGGTTAAATTAGGTTAGTAAGAAGGGAATTATTAAAATGTGATTGTAATTTAATCATCCATTGCATTAATTGTCTATCTAATTTTACAGTAACATTATTTATGCAAACATTTATTTTAATATTTTTATGATTTATCCGAAATAAATGAGATAGTAATAATTTATCGTGAACATCATTAAAATGAATAAGTATTTCATGGCTTTCGTAATTAACCATTTTTTGCCTTCATCCGACTTTAAGTGGGGTCGGCATAACATATTTTTTTCTTTCAATCTTTTCTATCAGTTTCCAACTCGGTGTTCATTCTTACTCACATCATAAGAAGTCCTTTCTTACTCTAAAATAAGAAGTGACTTCAGTTAACTGACTTTATTATTATAGATTATAATTTTTACCTTCTGGTGATATTTTTTTTTGTGTATAACAAAGATTAACTGACTCTTTGCTTTTATTTTATTTGTATTATGTGTTGTGGTATGATATGGTATAAAGTTTTTTTATGGAACTAACGAGCCTTAAAAACACTGCATTGTTTTTATACCATCCTCTATTATTTTCTTTTATTTTTTTTTTCTTACCACTCTGCGTTATATAGCTTCTAATTTTATCATTGGAATTGTAAATACGTATTGTTTAACAACCATTATGAATACGATTAGACACAAACAAAACTAAACAGGCCATTATTTGCACAAACATATGCCTCCTTTCGCTAATAACGTTTGATTTGGCAAACTACTTGTTTAAAACATTACAGCATAACCTTTCACGAATATTAGACATAGCTATTAAAAACTAGTTAAATGCCTACGACTCCGCTCGTTTGCGTCGTATCATTCTCTCGCATATTTTAAGAATGGAGTTAACATAATAGGTGAAATTAAATAAAAAACAAATGAACCCTACTTTATAGATTGAAAATATTAATAGTAGTCATGATCCTTGATATTTTATAACGATTCTATTAAATCATAACATATCAACAAAAAGAGATGGGAACAGAGTTATCTAAGTATACTAATAAAAATATTTTTTGTCCTGACTGACTTATTGCACATTATAACGCACAGCTTAACCCACTGGTGGTAGAGACTTGTAATTTTCAAGGTATATTTTTCTTGGTGTGTAAAAGCGTACTAAGAAAGAAATTTCCGAAATTCAACCCCTAAACGGGTATAGCGGGCGTTGAAGGCTGTATGAAAATAACTTCACGCGGATGAATTTGCACGCGTTTCGCTGGCCATATATATTTAGATATACCTACTTTAAATAAATGAACGTGCAGAAACTATTAAAAATAATACATGTTGCAACATTATAGTCAATTATATTATATGCTATAGTAAAACATCATTGATTATAAGTTACTGAAAGGTTGTTTATCTAAACTGTCTGATCTGTTCCCATCTCTTTTTGTTGACATGAAAGTGACAAGGACCAGATGATTTTACTTAGATATGTAAAATAAAAAACCAAAACACACCAACAACTCTGCTATATTTGGTGAAACACCCTTCAGATAATTCAAAGACAGATGACGTCACGTTTACGCTGCGAACACCGTGTTCATCTGTCAGTCCCTATTTGTGTTGTTTACTGGGAGTTACATAAACATGACTTCCATATCAAATGAGTATAAGCGAGTGTTTTAAACAGTTTTTATGTAATTTGTAATTTTGAAATAAAAAATGTTTATAGAATGCAAGTTTTACGCAGCAATATAATTATTTTGAGCAAAATCGGACCCAAAATCACTAGTTTGAAAGTTTTTCATGTCATGATACCTGTATATCTATACAAATAAATAAAATTGAAGTGTCTGTTTGTAATATTAAAATAACCGATTTTTACTACATGCATAGGAATTTATATACGATACATATACCAAAATAGCATTTTTTTAAATTTTTGTCTGTCTGCCTGTCTGTCTGTCTGTTTGTTCCGGGTAATCTCTGGAACGGCTGGACTGATTTCGATGGGACTTTCACTGGCAGGTAGCTGACGTAACAAGGAGTAACTTAGGCTACTTTTTATCCCGAAAAAATAACGGGAACGGGAAAAAACTGCCACGCGGGCTATTTTATGCCATATTAACGCCATCTGTTGGCGACATCGAGTACTACTTCAGTTAAGATTTGTAAGTAAACATGTTTACCGCCCAACGAAGTGGGCACGGGTCAGCTAGTTCTAAATAAATATAAATATTGACAAACATTCACACAACGCCCTCCAGCCCCAAACTAAGTAAAGCTTGTACTATGGGAACCATATGGCTGTACATACTAAATACCTTTTTTTTTTAATACATACTTAGAATACAATACAACACCCAGATAGAGAACAAATATCTGTGTTTATCACATAAGTGTTTGTAAAGGCAAACCTATATATCCATTACCGAGTGATGCATATTTCTGCCTTTTAAGGGTTTCTGCTGCTGTAGCCGCCGCTCCCGATGTTCTTGATATATATTTATTAGTAACACTAGTAACTTTCATCATGTTTAACTTTTGTAGATTTTAGTAGGACTTTCACAGATAGCAACTGTATCATAACTAATTTCTATACCTACGTGAAAACCTATAATTGACTTTCCGGTTCTATCCAAATGTTATTTAGCTAAAAGCTGTTGGTTTTCCAATAAATAAATAAATATGGACAATACGAGTGAACCCCCAGTGTGTTTACAAGTAGCGTCCCACACCAAAAGCCTACCTCGACTCCAGGGTATCAGCGACATGCCGTCGGGTCGTCATATAATGAATCATATTTTTCAGGAATTTAAATAAAAATTTTTAGCTGCCTAAAAAATATTTTTCACCGTAATCATAAAAAATGAATTCTTACAACAAAAATACCTTCCAAATGTCAATAATTATGACCTCACAATATTTGCCATCGGGTTATTGGATAAAATACTCGGAGTATTTTTAGTCAAATAAAGCCCTCGCCCACGCAGTTTCTTACTTTAGAGTATTTTTGGTATCATTCTTAGAACAGAATAAAATAAATATTTAAAAGGGTTCTCGTACAAACGTGTTTTTTTTGCTGTTTTTACTATAGATAATGGTACGGAATCCTTCATGCGCGATTCCGACCTGCCCTTGGCTGGTTTTTTAAATATTAACAGTATTTCGTAAATACAAAATACAAAAGTGTGAAGGATATTCAAGCACACCTACCCAGAAGAACAATAAACAACGTGACAAATTTTGTCTGCTCGTTAGCTCGTGCAAAATGGAGATCTCTTTATTTCTAACTGAGCAAATATGGCAGTAGCATAAAGCCATCTCCTTCCCAAATCCCTTCTGTCAAATGAAGGCTTATTGGTAATACTTAGCTTATATCTCGATATTTTATACCAAGGTCAAGGTAAAAGGTTGCCTGGAAGAAATCGCTTTCAGCGATAAGGCAGCCCATTGTTCTTTGTTAACCTGGTCAGTTTTTAACAAATTATCCTTGTGTCCAAAAAAGTGTTATCTATCTATCTATCTTTATAAAAATTAAAAAAAATTTGAATGTACCTTTGTTGTAATAAAGTATTTTATAAATTGGTTGTAAAAAAAATATTATTTCGAACATTAAAGCCCGCTTGCACAACGATCACAAAATGTATTTAGGAAGCTAACTACGTTTAAAATCTTTCAAAAGAAAAATTAAGTCGCTATTACGTTTACGATAAACATGTTTATCTTAGCAAACGTGATTCACTAAATAAAATTAAATCAGATTATTGTGCTAGCACTAATAACATCGAATGACTTGTTTCTTTTTGGTGTAATTTGAGGACATAATGTTTTTCTAAGCAATATGGGGAAACCCACTGGCTCCTGAAAATCAGACAGAACTCGTTCGGGAGCAAATGAAATGAAATGAAATATTTGAAATGAAATGAAATATTTTATGGATTCAATAAGGTGTATAAATCCTAATAAGTGCACCAATAGACAAAATACCAGCTCAAGTTAAGTGATATTCTCATATGGTGCATCTTAACCCGGCAGGCCACCAAAGGCAATGACCCCGGGTGGCAAGTTGTAAGTCTTTTGACCACTGACCCTGCACAGGTTATAAGCGCTGGACACATATAGGAGATTTATTTTTACAAACACACAATAAAGGGTGCCGATGGTTAATGAACTAATAATATGAATTTTTTATTCATAAATTTGTATTTATAATGTGTAAAAAAATGTAAAGAAAAAACTTGGAGTACTTTTTGCAACTGTATAATAACTAAGATTGAACATCACAAAGGAATTTACAACAATATGAATATACTCAATATTTTCACACGAACG
This sequence comes from Electrophaes corylata, assembly GCA_947095575.1. Taxonomy (NCBI): domain Eukaryota; kingdom Metazoa; phylum Arthropoda; class Insecta; order Lepidoptera; family Geometridae; genus Electrophaes; species Electrophaes corylata. The sequence continues at coordinate 4,637,869 of OX352711.1, read as the reverse complement.
CCAGAATGCGTATCAAATCATAATACAAGCCTTTATTTTCAAGTGTTTATAATGTCTTGACTGTACCTATTGTTTATGACAGTCAGTACCTACCTAGTATAAGACACAGCTGGAACGATTTTACTTCTTTCGTGATGCAAATTACTTCTAGTAATCTATATATATCTATATACCAATTATAAGAATCTTTGTCCTGACTCAGTCACAAACATGTTTATCTTCAGTCAGTCAGTCGACTGGGATATAGACAACGCACAGCCTAAACCACTGGTCGTAGAGACTTGAAATTTTCAGAGTATATTTGTCTTGGTGCGTAGAGATTGTACTAAGAAAGAAATTCCCGAAATTCAACCCCTAAACGTGTACAGCGGGGGCTGAAGTTTGTATGAAAATAGCTGCACGCAGACGAAGTCGCGCGCTTTTTGCTAGCACAAGCACTAATACGAAACAACAATACCTGACCATATATTTTTTTAAATGTTTTAGATTCACTTTTATTTTGCACGTTTATCTCATAATATCTGTTTATATAATTTTACAGTACCTACCAGTCGCTTGTTTATTCAAGGACCTCATAAAATTAGATAATACAAGTGTCAGTAAGACTAAGCACTAAAACACTTTAATAGAAGGTGAGTGGGACCTGAAATACTTGACCTTAAAAGTGCCTACGTGCATAAGTGATATATCTAGTTGGTAATGGAAAAAAATGCATACAAACATTGCAAGTGAATAAAGCCACGTTGAGCAGCTAGTTAAATAAAAACTTCTTTAAATAAAGAATCTTGTAAACAGGCTAATAATTACCTACCTTGAGTTGTTTTATATGCAACATTTGTGATAATTTTTTTGCGATTAAAATTTATACTCGTAACATGCAATATGCACTTGCATTAGTCATGCTTAATTAGTTCTACGTATACAAAACTATAAAAAAATATATGTAAAAAAACTTACAGTTTTACTCCGGATTTTTGTATTTCTTATAACAGTTTTTATATTTTTTTTGTTACGTATACAAAACTAAAAACGTATACAAAACTAAAAAAAATATGATATATAAAAAAACTTACAGTTTTGCTCCTTATTTTTGTATTTCTTATAACAGTTTTTATATTTTTTTTGTTTCCCATTCACGTATTTTACTACACTGTTTTGCAAGGTGACACAGAGGCAAGTGACTGGTGAACGGCAGAGGTTCGACTGCGCGCGCGCAACCGTCTCTAGATCTTGACCGTCATTGTAAGTGGTAGTATCGCCGTTGTAACTGACTTAGCGATGGTTTTCAATTAATATCTTATAGATTTTTGATCGATTTGAAGTGGTTTATTTGACCTACTAAAAACATGTTTTTATAACATGATTTTATGGGAGTGATAGATGTCATCATGTACCTAGATTCACTTGATTGAAAATACCTTTGGCAGTGATCCTTATGACGACCGATGTGGCGCGGTAGGCGAATGTCCGCCTGCGACGCAGGAGGTTGCGGGTTCGATTCCCGCCTTGGGATAAATAATAATAATAATGCTGCGAATTTGCGATGGTCGTAAACGCAGGCACGCAAGCAATATAATAATAATAATAATAATAATAACAATAATGCTGGACAATCCACACAGCATTATCTAGCCCCAAGCTAAGCAGAGCTTGTGTTATGGGTACTAGATGACTGATATACTTAATACAATATATTTCATACATAGATACTTTTTTATTATACATAGAAAATACCCAGAACACCCGGAATAAATGTTTGCAGACCGTACAAACATTTATCCCAAGGCGGGAATCGAACCCGCAACCCCTGCGTCGCAGGCGGACATTCACCCACCGCGCCACATCGGTTGTCATACATGCTTTGGTAAGACCTTTGTTCTAGATCTTTTGTCTTAATATTAATAGTGTGTAGGTTTCAATGAGTAAGGCATTTATTTACAAAGTAAATTACAGCCTATACAAGTATTTATTATTGATATGTACAAAATACATATGAAAGAATTTGTTAAGTAGTTTTCATAGTGCTTACCTGCACTTACATATGAAACAGCTGAGCTATCTACAGACCATTGTAAACGATCGAAAAGTAATATCCCCAAAACACTGGCTATATTGCCACTGTAATGCTTTATTTAATAATAATAATAATAATGCTGGACACTCCACACAGCATCATCTAGCCCCAAGCTAAGCAGAGCTTGTGTTATGGGTACTAGATGACTGATATATTTAATACAATACACTACATAACATTTTTTATTATACATAGAAAATACCCAGACCACCCGGAATAAATATTTGCAGATCGTACAAACATTTATTTCAAGGCGGGAATCGAACCCGCAACCTCTTGCGTTGCAGGCGGACATTCGCCTGCCGCGCCACATCGGTCGTCATTTACTTTTATTTTATCAAGCATACTCCTAATAAATCGGGCGTAACCTCGAAATAGTTACAGGCGTAACCTCTAAATAGTTACACAGTGTTTTGTCTCTTTCGATCTAATTTGAAACTTCCTGTCAATGCAAAAGACAAAACACAAAATACCAACGTTATGATGAGCTTATACTAGGACTACAGTTCATAACTCAATCATAAAGATAGCAGATTTTATTATCAGTAATTACACAGCTTTGTTGGTGCAAGAGCACCGGTGGCTTAGTGGGAGTGACCACGCCTTCTGATCCTAAGGTCATGGGTTCAAATCCGGTCGTGCACCAAAAGGTTTTTCTATCGAAATAATTACGTGCGCAATGCCACTTTTTTTTTTTTTTTTTATACAACCCGTTGATGGAACAAGCAGATGGCCCACCTGATGTTAAGTGGTTACCATCACCTATAACAAAGTATTCCACCACCACTAGGCCACCGGTGCTCTCATAACATCAATACCTGCCAAATATTTTTATGGTCTATTTATTTCCGGCTAAGGAGTCATTAGCTTGATGTAATATTTTAACGATGTATTTAATCAAAATATCTATTGTGAGTTCCCTTTTGTGTGCTCACTGTAAAGTACGAGCCAACGAAAATTTATGACGTCAGAGCAGAGTGTTTTTATCAATGCATCATGTACTTTATTTATCGAACCATATACATCTAAGTTCGGTGACATGTTAGTACTTTTATATGCTACTGTAAAATATACTGTATTCTTAACTGAAATAAGACTTAAAATGCAATAAGTTCAGCTTCAGTGTATGCTGGTGCTATTTCAACCTAGTTATGTTACGTTGAATCAAAAGCAATTTAGCTTTTCTATCTCTTATTTTACTAAAATGTTAGAACGAGATAAAATATTATTCAGACTCTGGTATCCCAAACGGTCTTTATAATGTCGTCAGTCTATCGCAGTCATTCCCAAAGTGGTCCAGATGGGTCCACGGGAGACTCGACGGGGGTCTACGTTGGACGTGACAAAAAATGGGGGTCTACATTAGTCTACAATCGTATGCAGGGGTACATGAAAATTTATTTGGTTTCGATAGTGAAGAACTAAAATGTTGGCTTGTTATTTTAAATAATATGATACCTAAATAAAATTAAACCTTCTCATTAAGACAATTTATAAATAAATTGGAAAAAAATGGATAGTTCCGAGCTGGGAGTCGAACCCAGACCATGTCGGTATCGCGCCGAGATTTAGAAATTGGTAGTAATGTATGCAGCGGGTCCACCGGATCCAACAAAATTATGAAAGTGGTCTATGAAACCAAAGAGTCTGGGAACCACTGGTCTATCAGTTAGGACATCCTACGCTTCGTCTTCCGGTTCGTGGTCGTAATTCGAGAACCTTTATTCCCCAGCAGTTGTCGGTTCTACGAACTATATGGTCTGCCCATTGCCACTTCAACTTATTGATTCGATGGATGAAAAGGGCTCAGAATCGTTCTTCCTGGAAACGTATGGTGAAGGAAAACAGTGTGAAGAAACCAGTTAGTATTATAGCAGCGGCGTTGGGCTTGCAAGCTGTCCCGCATGGAATACCAACTTCTGTAAGATATATGTCCCAAATGTAATATCTGGACGTACCTACTTTTTTTATAAGTATAATTTGCAGATGGCCCACCTGATGTTGAGTGGTTACCATCGCCTACTATATTTAAGTATTGCCTTACAGGTCACGCTTGTTTGGCACAAACCCTACGATGCACTGCTCATATACATAATTATAATGCAAGATAAAACCAAAATAAAGAAAAGAGATTTAAAATTATTAAATGAATATCAATTATTAAAATATGGCTATATACACCTACACCAGACTTTTCCTTTATTTTCTTTTTACAACACGACACTAACAAAACTCTAATCTAACTAAGTATTTGCATATTTCGTAAACTTGTTGGAAAAAAGGCACTTGCATGTATACGTTGGTATATATCTAAAAATTCTAAAAATATTTAGCAACAGAGAAACTTAACTTAGAACCAGTTATTGTGTAATAGTGTTAGCTACACTAGTTTATACTAGATATATTTAAAGTTTTAATCGATGAATTAAAATTTCCATAAAACTAGTAGAAGTGGACTAGGTAAAGATAAATATATTTTTAAGGTTTCGTACCAAAAGGGTAAAATGGGACCGTATTACTAAGACGAAGTTATCGGTCGTGGGGACAAAAGCAATACCGCGATATGCTTAGGTTTTGTTAGGTTTTATTTTTATTCGTTGCCCAAAAATTCTTGCCATACCGTGCTGCCAATGGGCGCCGAGCCTAAATCTTTAGTTGCCATTTGATAACCCATCTTCTCTTTATTTCATTTCCTATTACTAGCAGTACCAAAAGGGTAAAATGGGACCGTATTACTAAGACTCCGCTGTTTGTGTGTCCGTCTGTCACCAGGCTGTGATAGTTAAAGAATTAAAATGTATATTATTAATATTAACAGATATACATCATCAGTGAAAATTTCAACTCTAACTATCACGGTTTATGAAATACAGCCCTGGTGACAGAACAGATGGACAGACAGACAGACAGGCAGACAGCGGAGTTTTAGTTATAGGGTCTCGTTTTACCCTTTGGGTACGGAACCCTTTAAACCACCCCGCTCGATGGAAAGCGGTTACTGTAGCCTATAGACAATCTTTTAAACGCCTGCCCCAAAATATCTGTTAGGAAAGCCTCAGTATTCAAATTATGATGGCAGCCCAAAATTTAGCTATCTTGTAGTGAAAACATGTAAAACATCTTATTTATGAGTTTTTCCTTGTCCGCTCAGCTTATGATATGCAAATAAACCAAAGACAATGCTATCTACTTTTATGACTGCACCAATAGATTAAACTATTAAACGTGTAAATACTTAAAGTAATAACTTCCTTTATCAAAGATTTTTTAAATTAGTTAAAAGACAATGTTAAGAATATTGCTATCTCTTACCAATGGGTAATGAGAAATAGTGACAGGGCTAACTTAACTAAAATAACGCCTGTCAAAATACCTTACGCAAACGCTATACTTGAAACATTGCTACTAGGTTTTTTTTTTATTTGAAATGCGTAGTAATGTAGGTACCTATCCTCGTTTTTTTTTAATTCTAGAGTTGGTTCAGTTTGAAACCACCTAGACCACAGCAACGTTAAAGTGGCTATGGAAAGTCCACCAATAGCTCATAAAACTTGGAGCTCATAAAGGTTTCTTGCGGCGCCTACCTTAATGTTACGGCAAATGTATCTGCTTTTGCATTTTTACTTTGATGTGTTATTATTGGTATGAAACTTTTATATTCATAATAAGGTGGAAGATTTTGGGGGAGACTTTTTCCCAGCAGTGGGACACAAAAGGTTAAATGCAAAAAATAAATATTTAAAAGTTACTTATTATATACCTATTATGTAACTGAAACATCAACCTCCTCTACATACAAGCTTATATTTATCTTATTTTGTGTGTTCAGTTTCATGTCTGCTGAACTAAATAGACCCTAGCGGAAGATCAATGTGGGTTGTTGCCAACCTGCTTACAGAGTTGGGTTCTATATTCTACTAACAAAACGTGCGCTATTTTGCCCACGTGAAGTAATCTTCGCACAAACTTCAACCCCCACTGTACCCGTATGAGGAATTTCTTTCTTAGTTCTTCACCTTGTGTGGGTGCCTATATTTTATTGGTGGGTGATTCTATTTTATTCTATCTTACTTAAAATATACACAGCCCTAAAACTAGATTTTTGTCATAAAAATGTAACAATAAAGAATGAAATAATAAGAACTGAATAAATCTTTTTATTATTTTAAATTAAAAAACAACTATGATGTTAAGATAATTTATATATAAATAAAATAAATAATAATATAACAGTATCAGTCGTTTGAAACCGGGGAATGATCATGTACTGGATGAACGATTTTTTTCTCAACATTATCTTGTCTTTTCTTCAAAGGTCCGTGTTTCCATCCAGGAGGATAGCCAAACTTGTCAACATCATCCCACCATTGCTGCTCCCCTGAGCCCCAAATAACGTACGTGACATTGGTCCCTACGAGTACTGCGAATACGAGCCAAAATGCAATGCGCCACTGATTGATGGTTTGCTGAAAGAAAATGTATTTTTAACCTAAAAATTTGATTTGTATCTAGACGTTTCACCACATAAAAATACCATAATCATGGAAAATATTCATTAACATTATTCAAAAGACGTCTACTGCTAGATATAAACCTCTCCCGTTATGTTTTCAGCCGGGCTAAGATGCGCAACGTGAGATATGTCGGGCTTGACATGAAATATTTTGTCTATTGGTGCAAGAAGGGACACATAGTTTTTAGACTTTTTTCTTTGTTGGATGTCCTACAATAAATAAATAAATAAATGAAGAATTTGAAGACAAAAAACGACAGGAAGACACGGTAAGAGATAACTTTTCATTTGATAGAACAAAATCAGGTTTTGGCGCTGCTATGTTAGAACCATAGACATTTTTTTATTATTTTTTTAAGAACTTGCAGTTTTGATGATTTAAGCGGTTAGCATTAGCTATAACAAAGCATTGCTTCGCAGGTAACGTTCGTTAACGTGCCCTATGATGAACTACTCTGGTTTCATCAACCTGAGGCATACATACAGATGTTGAGCCTCGTGTGACATATAAAGATATCTGTAGAGATAAAGAGATTTGCACGAGATAAAAAGTAGACAAAATTTAGTCACGTTGCACATCTTAGCCCTGCTGGAAAAACGGGTTTGTGCCCTCACTATCAACGCTTATTATATGCTTGTAATTTTCCCGTTACTCACATCACACCCTTTAAATGAAACTCAACGCTCTTTGGCGACAGAAGTAGGCATAGATGACGATTACACAGTTAAAAATCGATCTTGTTCCTTGGTCACTTGAGTTTAAATTGTCGGATCACATTATTTTATGAACACAACAACAAAGTGTCCTCCCCTTAAATAGAGACTGTAAGAAAAGTGCCAATGGACACATTCTTAGTATAGTATTCATATAAAAATAAGTCAAAGCAAAGTTACTCATTAGCCTATTTGGCTAGATTGTAATGTTATTAGGGTACCTACTGTATTTAGTTGGTAAACTAATTAAGGAAAAAAAAACACATTATTTTATAAGTCAGTGCACCAGCCAGACTGCGTCTATTACGTGCAAACTAAACTTATAAGGTATGCCGTAAGCGAATCTAATAAGGCTTCAGTTTACGCTTGATAATTTTGTAGCGATAGGAATGCTTTCATGTTTTAATTGCGTAAACTGTAAATAACACCCTAATTATTCATAACATGTTGTGAGTCATGGAGTCAGCTCACGTGTATTTCATGCAGCTCACGTGGGGGAATCCTAATAAGCTTAGGGCCAGCGCCCATTAGCGACACGGCATTAGCTAGGTATTTTGAGGCGACGAATAAAAATACAACTTGAAGTCATGAGAATAAAGTTGAAATTTTAATGTTATCGGTCGTGGGGACAAAAGCAATACCGCGATATGCTTAGGTTTTGTTAGGTTTTATTTTTATTCGTTGCCCAAAAATTCTTGCCATACCGTGCTGCCAATGGGCGCCGAGCCTAAATCTTTAGTTGCCATTTGATAACCCATCTTCTCTTTATTTCATTTCTAATTACTAGCATCACCCTCACGGCTTTGCTTTGGCTAATATATATACATTAAAACGCAAACATGCAAACCTCTACCCTGCTACTAAAACCTCGTACGTAAGTTACACTGTGTTTTGTCTTTTGCTTCGATAGGAAGTTTCAAATTGGATCGAAAGAGACAAGACAAATGGTGTAGGTAACTATTTTGAGGTTATGCCGAATTTACTAGTTACAATTACTAATAAACTCTGCACGGTAAAAATTTGTAAAATATATCAGGATACTCACATCAGGTGTCAGTAATCCAATCAAATAAGGCGTGATTATTCCTGATATTGCTGCGATGCCGTTGACAAAAGCTGAACAGGTCCCAGCGTAATTCGGAGCTATGTCCATAGCATTGATCTTCACGCTACTGTAGAATCCTCCCATAAAAGCCATAGATGCAATAAACAAGCTCACAGCTTCAAGCCTATCGCAACCAGAGTACGAGGCCAATATAATAAAAAGAGCAGGCACGGAAGACGCTGGAAGAAAAAAAATGACATTGACCGTGAACCATTCGTGATCGAGTTCAATAATCGATCGTATTGCTTATCGGTTGTCGATCAAATACGTGGATAGTTTGAGGAAATGGGTTGAGGCGAGTTGTAAAAGATTTTTTCAGATTTGTAATACTGAGATGATTTCCTTGTTCCTAGTTCTAAGATATTTCAAAAGTGGCTTTATCACTTTGTACCGTTATCTATATGAACACATATTTATTTGTTTCTTTTTTTATGTGATTATCTGACAAACTGATGGCCCACCTGATGTTGAGTGGTTACTATCACCTTTAGCAAAGCATAGCTTTCCAAATGGTATTCTTTGAAACAGACATCAATATATTTTACTGTAGAAATACTCTTGGTTGTTACTCATAATCCTTTATGAGCTTCTATAAGTAATAATAATAATAATAATAAGTGTTTCTTTTGTATTTATAATTATGTATTTTTTAACATAATTATGAAAAAGCCTTCCCCATACATATTTTTTTTACTTATTTATTATTATTTTCAAAATGTGAACCGACCGTAACGACCGATGTGGCGCGACGGGCGAATGTCCGCCTGCGACGCAGAGGTTGCGGGTTCGATTCCCGCCTTGGGATAAATGTTTGTACGATCTGCAAATATTTATTCCACGTGTTCTGGGTATTTTCTATGTATAATATTGTATTAAGTATATCAGTCATCTAGTACCCATAACACAAGCTCTGCTTAGCTTGGGGCTAGATGATGCTGTGTGGATTGTCCAGCATTATTATCATTATAAATTGATAAGAACAAGAACTTACATATAGTAGTATATATCTTTCTACCAGTAGTAATACTATGCCATTTCATTCTTACACACATATCACATATTGCCGCGAATATGAACGAGCAAATGTACATGGCGATGTATGGAAGTGCGGACATCAATCCAGTCTCTTTAATATTGAACTTCAGTACATCAGAGAAGTATTTGGGCAGGTCCGTGATCATAGTAAAATATCCCCAATCGTGGCCGACCTGGAATGTATAGGAGTTAGTTAGTATGTTGGTGTTCTTTAGGCTGCTCAAAAGGGTTCACCATGGTTGGCTGACACCTTGACTGACATCTTGAATGGCCTCATAGCGCAGTTGGTAGTAGCTGTGCCTTCTAGGCTGTAGGTTGTGGAATGGATCACCGAGAACAAGGATTTGTGTGATGAACATAGGTGTTTATTCTCCGTCTGGGTTTTTATTGTATTTTGAGTATATATGTATAAAAAAACGTATGTAAGTAGTTAGTAGAGGTCTTAGTGAAGAGCTCGTCCGGGAAAGTACTACCCACCATGCCTATTTCTGCCGCCAAGCAGCGCAGCGTGTTCCGGTTTGAAGGGTGTGGACGCTGGTTAAATTACAGACACATGTGGCTTAACACCTATATGTCTCAGGTTGATGGACGCAGAGTAGTGTATTGTAGCTTATGTTCCTCACGAACGTAACCTACAAAGCAATGCTTTGTTACAGGCTTAGACGAATATTCGACTAAGGTAACCACTTAACATCAGATGGGCTATATGCTTGTTCCATCAGCAAATTGAATCAAAAAAATTTATCTGGTTCCTATAGTATTAGCTTTGCTTAGTTTGATGATGGAAGACGTTGCGTAAATGTGTGTCGATATTTTATTTATTTTAAACATTTGGTGGCTTAACGGATTTTGATAAATGATGTATTGTTAGATTCGTCTTGATTGCGATACTTGTGGTATCATACAATACAAGTCCACAAATTACACACACAACATTAATAAGTCGAGGACTTTCCCCTGGTATGGTAAATATTCTCTAAGATCTTTTAGACAAGTAATACCGACTAAGGTTCTTTGAGGTTGTCCGACGGGGTAATCAGAGGTACGGTCAAATGTTACATTTGGCACATACCTACATTCTGCGGTAGTTGGTATTCCATACGTGACGTTTCTTCACAATGTTTTTCTTCCCCGTTTGAAAGCATAAATTACGCTCATAAAACTACAGAACCAGTTGAAAGCAAAACGCTTCCATTTTAAGTGCATACTTATGCATTTTAAATACCAGTTCCACTTGAGTTTTCATGTCTCTAGTAACTTTACAAAGCAATATTATTTTACTCCTTTCCTCAATCCATCATAAAATCAGGAAAACAACAAAGTTTTCGCTGTTTTGAAACTTAATGGCTATTGTAATTAGCGCGATATTGCTTCTATTGTCATGAACAAATAATCTGAGCAACCACTTAGATGCATCTTCCTTTTAGAGTGAATGTTATATCTACAGAGAATAAATAAATAATACTGGCCAATTCACACAGCATCATCTAGCCCCAAGCTAAGCAGAGCTTGTGTTATGGCTACTAGATGACTGATATACTTAATACAATACATTACATACCTAGATATCTTTTATAATGCATAGAAAATACCCAGAACAACCGAAATATATATTTGCAGATCGTAGAAACATTTTTCCCAAGGCGGGAATCGAACCCGCAACCTCTTGCGTTACAGGCGAACATTAACCCGCCGCGCCACATCGGTCGTCGAATGTAATAAGACAACTGTATTTTTATTGGGTATACCTTCAAACATGCTGTGATATAGTTAATTCTATAGATACCAATTCTTGTAACGAAACTTCATCAAATTCAAGTTTTGATCGTGTCAATCTCGAAATGGCATTCTTTTAAATTGACATTTCAGACAGGCGCAATTTTGAGAATCAATTTCTACTTTCAATCTCGTCTCAGCTCAAAAAAACTACGAGGATTGGGTCCTGGGTACCACGCAATACGCATACGGGTAATACGCATATATATGCGTATTATATAAGTTATGTTTAAATAAGGTAGGTAATAAATTACTTTTTCTGTCTTTCTTTGTACGAGTTGACCAGTCGAGTCGGCTTAGGAGTTTCTGTATTTACTGATTTTTATTACGCTAGCTCAATTCGTATGAAGGTTTTTCATATTTGAAAGATACAAATAAAGCAACAGTCAACAAGCAACAAGGTTACTTTGTCATGTGGTACTTACTGCAGCAAAAATAAGAACCCATAGCGGAGAAGATCTTAGAATTGCTTTGAACGGCACAGGGTCTAGTTTCTTGTGCAGCCCCGACGCAATCACGTTGCTGTTGAGAAACTCTTTCTCATTGTCTGATATGAATGGATGGAGGTTTGGAGTACTGTAGCATAGGAATACCTGGAAAAAACAATACCCCAAGTTTTAAAATTGGTTGCTCCATACAAATAACCCATAGTGTAGATGATAACGCAGAGGAAACGGCTGCGCATGTACACCTGGAGTGCAGCAGTATGACGTCTCAACAAGCATACTACTTTGGCACAGCGAGAATACCTGGAGAAGCTTGGTATAAATATGTGTTTGGTTTCCCGAAGGTCATCGGGTAGCTGGGGTTGCTAGCAACCACAGCGGTCTAGTTGCTAAAACCAGTCCGCTCACCAAGCGTTAGGATTACAAGCTAAAAGAAAGCAAATCTTTTTTTTATAGTACCTACCTATACTAAACCGAAAAAAGTTAGTCGCTGTATTGGGTAAGTAAAGTAGTGATAAAAACTATAAAATATAAATTCTTATAAAATACTAGCGAAAACGCTCAAGACTTCATCTGTGTTGTTATTTTTATACAAACTTTCAGCCCTGCTGTACCCGTTTAGGGGCTGAATTTCAGGAATCCCTTTCTTAATTACATATTTATGCATTAAGATAAATATACCCTGAACATTTAAAATCTCTACAACCTCTACAATAATTTAAGAGGTGCATGTATTAAACAAAAAAATGCGAAGTTTAACTCCTAAACAGTAACAATGAGGGTTGATATTGTATGAATATAACTTCACGCAGGCAAAGTCGTGAGTTTTTTGCTACAATAATTATAATTGGTATAGATCTTGCGGGCTCTCAGCTGAGTTAGTAGTAGCTCTGACTTCTATGCCTATCGTTCACCTTCAAAATAAAATACAGCCGGCAGAAATAGGCAAGGTGGTAGTACTTCCCCGGATGAGCCCTTCACTAAGTGACTTGGGACTTAGTGAAGGGCTCATCTACAACTACTCTAACATTTTTTAGACTTCTACTTACAAATGAGTTCCGAATACACACCCAGAAAACAAACCATATGACTCCTAGGCCGCCAAAGAAATAGAAGACATTGGCCCAGTCGCCTCCATCGTATAAAATGAGCCCGGAGATATAGGGACCGAATATATTCCCTATCTGTGCTCCACCGAAGATCATAGCACCGAACCTCGACCGTTCTGATGGAGGAACCCATCTGGCCATGAGTAGGACAAAAGCAGGCGTTACAGGACCCTGAAATATTATAATGTTGATAAAGTAGAATAACTTATCAAAGTTTTAATGGCACAAAAGCAGATCAAAATATAAAATGTGAATATACGTTGCCATCTTTACACAACATCGTTCCTTGTGTCCCAACACCTGCACAAGGGACGATCTTGATAACGCCACAGACAGTGCTGTCGAGGTGGTCAAGTATTATTTAAAAACTATTTAATAATATATTGGTGACCCATGACACAATTGACACGATAGAAGAAGAAGAAGAAGAATGAATATTGTCTTCACATCACTAGCCTGTAAAAATCTATTATTGCTGGACATAGGCGTCGCGTCACCCATACGTTTACAGGAAATTTTATTTTTTTCCATTCTGTGACATTTCTTAATTTCTGACGGGTTCCCCAAATTATTTTGTACATACCTACTGTATTTTTTTATTATGAGATGCAACGTAAAATGACTAAATTTAAATAGCCAAACAACAAAACTTGTTTCTCAGGTACTGTTAAGATATTCGGTCCATTAAACAAGTGTTTGAATATTTAGTATACGAATTACTCTATATGATTATTTGTAAATGAGTACTTATCTATTTAATTACCTTCAGTGGCAAACTACTAAATGTGGAATAGCTTACCTCACCAAATCCTTCTATTACTCTTATAATGAACAACCCTGTAGCTCCTCCATAGTAAACCGCCAAAGGTGTCAGTATAGTTGCCACTGACGTAACTAACAGACCTATTCCAATAGTCCACTTTCCTCCAAATTTCTCTGCTAGTAGACCACCAGGTAAGTGGGTGAGGACGTAGCCATAGTAAAATGCGCTTAGGAGGAACCCTTGAGTGGCTTCATCCCAGTCGTAGCGTTCTCGACCCTGTAAAGTGGAAATAGACTTACAAATAAGTTTCTTTTTACATAGCTTGTTGAACAAGCACAAGCAGATGGCCTTTCTCATAACATCGCCTATAACAAAGTATTTCCTCGTAAGTCGCACTCATCAGGAACGTGCCCTACGATGCACTATCAGCGTCCATCTACCTAACATACAGGTGTTAAGCCTCATGTGCCTGTAATTTCACCGGCACCCACATCCTTTAAACCGGAACACAGCAAGCTCTTTGACGGCAGAAATAGGCATGGTGGCAGTACTTTCCCGGACGAGCCTTTCGTAAAGTAGGAAAAAAAACCTGTGTCTTTTGCACATACACTAAGTTTGGTCTCTTAATACTGTATTAAAATTTTATTAGTTCACTCAGAACATCCAAGCCCTTCGAGAAATTACCTTTCTAATCTGCCATTCTACAGAAGCGGTAACACAGTATGGTATAAGCATAGTGGTACCAAAGTGGTGAAAGCAGCTCAAACTAGGGATATAATATAATGAATAAGGGTATAATAGTCACCTCAAACACAACAGCAGATGTGACTAGCACACTTGAGTTACTCTGTGCTATATTAGTATCAGGGCATGTTTCTCCGACAATATGCTCCGACGGTTCCGTATGTAACACCATTTGCGTTATCGTCATACTGAGACATACTCGCATTGTGAACGAGTTTGCCAAGGCAAATAGTCCCAGAAGACCGAGAATGTACCGCTGGGGTACTATAAATACTGAAAAAGAGATAATTTTTATTTATAATATCAAGGTAAATCATATTTCTAGTACTATAGATGGCAGCAGTGAGGATTGGTGAAGATTCAAACAGAAATTGCATTTTATAGTTGTCTGTGCCAGATGAATTTCCGATATCTGATCATATTTTTAGTATTTTAGCTTCTTGAACAAAACCATCTAGGAATCGAAAGGGAATTAACTTTTTGTAAGAAAACCCCCGGTTTGATAGTTTCGAGGCTTAATAAAGACTTGCTAACTCTTATCACTGGAGTTGGAATGGATAAACGATTGATCTTTGAACTGGCTTGTATAGGGAACGCACTAAGTTACTGGAATACCCTCTTCAAAGTTGCAAAAAAAGGTTGAACGTTGTAAAAAAATTGCAGGCAATCTCGTCTATTTAAAACGGTTGATATTGTATCAACAATTTTTAACTAATGGAAATAACTACGAAAAACTGGTAACGTCTACGTCACCTACTTTTTAATAGATTAGGCTATCAGCCTTCATTGAGGTTTTTCAATCCTCAAACTATCAGTTTACTCACAAACATAAACGCCTCAATGATACATTTTAAAACTTACCCCTGTTCAAGAACAGCCTCCATCCTTTTAGCACCATTTTAAAACTGATATTTTATTTACCGAAGATGCATGATTGTGATGTAACTTCTACACAGCCTCTAGAGTTATTTCATGAAACATTGCTGTATTCTCGTATCTGGCGTCAGATCAGATAACGAAATCTCATGTTCTTGAAACGTAAGGTGATAAATTGACATACATTAAGATCGACAGGCGTGAATTTGAAGTGGAAATTACTTCCACTCTGGGTTTCGAATCAACGTGTAACTTTGCTTATCGGGTTTTCTGTACTGAGTCCGTAACACATGTGGATGCGTAGCGGGGGCGTGCCGGGTACGTAGCGGTGCCGTAGCGTGGCGTAGCAGATGTAAGAGCAGATATTAATCAAATAATATAAACCAAGTATTTGGTGGTACTATGGGAGTACAAGTTTCGCTTAGTTCGAGGTTAGATTTATTTATTTTGCTGTTTATATATTGACTGGCCTCATAGCTCAGTTAAAAGTAGCACTGCTTTTTGCGCTGTAGGTTGGGGGTTCAATCCCCACCGAGGACAAGCATTTGTGTGGTGCACATAAATGTTTGCTCTCTAGATTTTATATTGTACTCTAGTTATAAAAAAAAAGTATTTATAATTATTCTATCATTTATCTGGTTCTTTAGTACCAGCTTATTTTAGTTTGGAACTAGATGATGTGTAAAAAAAGTCCTCAAATATTTATATAAAAATAAATAAACTTAGTGTCTGCAAACTTAATTATAATGAACATATACAAAAAATCAGCCTGTTTTCCATGTAGGCGGATTTCCACTTATTTCGATCCTGTCATACCACTTTTGCTTAATTTACGCTCATTTTATTCTTTATACGTACCCGTTGGTTTGTGTATTATTAATCTGCAGGTCTACTTTTGAAAATGATACACGAAGTTTCGTATCGTCGTTTTGAGTTGGGGCGCATTTGTACGGCGTGCAAGATTTTTAGCCTCCTCCAGAAACAAACTTCTGCGGTTAGCCGCTTGACGAATTTGAACGTTGTTACCTAGAATATAAGGCCGATACTTTCAACCACGGTGGCCGCGCAGTCACTTCACAAAATCTTTCACGCCGTATAAACGCGCACTTACACTGCACGGCATGTTAGACAGGGATAATTTGACTGTGGAATGGGCATAGAATAATAAACTAATAGAAGACATGATAAAATAGCAACCAATTACACAAAATTTGTACAGCTTTTAGTCCATATTCTTTGGGAATGGGTTACCGAGGCTCCACAGTTTAACTAAAAATGACTAGACTAAGCTTTGTTTAGATTTTTTAAGAATAAACCAGCCAGTCTTTCTCCAAAAAAAGTATCTTATAAAGTAGGTTCAGAAACTTCTATGTTTAGAAACAGTAATAATTTATTCACGTATTACCGTCATTATGATAAACCGTCGATAACTAGCTTATCTATATAAAATTCTCACTATTTTCCATGTCAATTACAGTAATTACGAGTGCAAATACGGAAAATAGTGGCAGTGTTACTCAATTTAAAATTGGCTTCCTTGCGTGACTTTGATGGCTTGGTCTCGGGATAATCTCTTTCCGTCGATATCTTTACTGCTGAGGGTCATAACCTTAGTCTGTAAGATATATATTTGACGACCGATGTGGCGCGGTGGGCTACTGTCCGCCTGTGACGCAGAAGGTTGCGGGTTCGATTCCCGCCTTAGGATAAATGTTTATACGATGTATGTAATGTATTGTTTTAAGTATATCAGTCAGATGATGCGGTGTATATTGTCGAGCATTATTATTATTCGTGCAACTAGTTCTATCCTCTGGGGCACAAATGGCATCACTCAAGGAGAAGATCTAATATACCATGAAAATCTTGCATAACGAACAATAACGTTTTGAGTTACATTACGTGGTATCTCAGGCAGCGACGGCACGACTGTGGAACGGTTTATGAGATGCCCAGCAGTGTAAATCAAAACGTCACAGAATATCGTGTATGTTTTCTAAGGTAAGATATCTGTTGCTGAGTGAACCTGATCATTCCAACGCAACTGCCTTATCCACGCAGCTCTACTGGCAAATAATATTTTTTTATTCTACTGCTGGTGGAACAAGCTTATGGCCCACCTGATGTTAAATGGTAACCATCATCTATAACAAAGCAATGTAACTTTGCATCCATCAACCTGAGACACACTGGTGTTAGGCCTCATGTAATAGCCTTACAATATAAATTTACATTTTCAAGGCGCTTAGGCATGTTGCTGACCGAGATACAGTGAGGATGGTTTACTTAACTCTTTGTCAAGCTATTCTGGGTTACTGTATCACCTTATGGGGCGGAGCGGCCAAGACACATCTCATAGAGGTGGAGAGAGCCCAAAGAGTAATTTTGAAGGTTGGGGCGGGTCTCCCTTATCGATTCCCGACAACAGAGCTTTACACTAATTGGAATGTGCACACAGTCAGGCAATACTTCCTTCTACAACTTGTTCTCGAAAAACACTCCCAACTTACCTATGACCCTGATTTGACAAAAAGCAAACGCAGAAAAGGCAAGGTCTGTCCTGTTCAAGCCTTCCGTACGAGTCTCTCCCACAATTTCAGCTGCTTTCTTGGCCCGTTTGTCTACAACAAACTCAATAACACACTCTCCATCTACCCATTGTCAAAATTTAAATGCAAAACAACTGTATCAAACTGGTTAAAGTCTCTCAACTACCAGCAGACAGAACACCTGCTATCCCCTGCATCTTAGCTACGCCATATGTCACACATCTGGGCATACCCCTAATACCTCTTTATCAAAATCTAATTGAAAAACCACCCTTCTAATTATCCCTGTAGTAAAACCACTTCGTATTCATTGCACAAATATATCTATACCGACACAACACACACACCCCCCCCCACCACCCCCTCACAACCCCACCCCCACACACCACACATCGCATACTTACTATTCACTCACTCTCACACTTTTTAAACAGTCTGTAATCTTTGTTCCTTTTTTATTATAAGTACCTACCTAGAATCCGTAGCTTAATCATTCAACTATGTTTATTTGTATACATTTGTGTTCCTTCTTTAGCTGTGTACCAATCTGTATTTTTATCCGTGGAGTGGGGCACTGGTGACCCGTAACACAGGTTTTCAGCCTATCTCGGGCACCAGTCTCACACAAAACAGGTTTTCTACATTTACTACTAAAATTGTACCCCTTACACTAAGGACCTTTTGTGTTTGAGAAAATAAATGAGTTATATTATTATTATAATACGAGCATCACTGCTTGGCGATAGAAATAGGTACAATGGTAGTACCTGTGGTAGTACTTCCTCCTCGCATCGTCACGAATCAAGTTTAATTTCATTCATATTGTTCTAAATTTACGAAATGTGTTATACGATTGACTTGTAACAGAGTGCAGGTTATGAAGCGTGTCTGCTTCAAGTCTGACAAAATTAGCTGCCGCTGTCAGTTTTTCTATAGATCGTATTTTCAACTGATCTAGACGAAACTTGGCCTACTAGTTTTATAAATAAACTAGCGGCCGCTCGCAGCTTTGCCTGCGTGGCAGTTTTTTCCCGTTCCCGTTAAACTTTTATCCCCTATTTTATCCCCTTGGGGGTAGAATTAATCAAAATCCTTTCTTAGCGAATGCCTACGTCATAACATCTACCTGCATGCCAAATTTCAGCCCGATCCGTCATGTGGTTTGGGCTGTGTGTTGATAGATCACTATGCCAGTCAGTCAGTCAGTCACCTTTGAGTTAAATATAGTTAGATATATTTTTTTGTTGTTAGGATTTTTTTTTTAATAGAGGCAAAAGGAGAGAGCTGGATCATATTATAGTTGTTAAAAAATGCTCGTGAGTTCAGTGTTCTCAAAACTATTAGTATTAGTTATTCATATTGACGACCGATGTGGCGCGGCGGGCGAATGTCCGCCTGCGACGCAGAGGTTGCGGGTTCGATTCCCGCCTTGGGATAAATGTTTGTACGATCTGCAAATATTTATTCCGGGTGTTCTGGGTATTTTCTATGTATAATAAAAAATATCTATGTATGTAATATAATATTGTATTAAGTATATCAGTCATCTAGTACCCATAACACAAGCTCTGCTTAGCTTGGGGCTAGATGATGCTGTGTGGATCGTCCGGCATTATTTATTTATTTATTTATTTATTCATAGAGTAGTTATTTAAATACAGCCTTGGAAGATCATGAAACAAAACAGCAAATGAATAATTTAATTAATAAATATTTAATTCTCAAACTATCATAATTCAGTCAGTTATCACTATCAATGTCATTTATTTTCTTTTTCTTTCTCTTCTTTGGTTGGTTGTTCAGAGTCTTTGTTGATTGTTGCTAGGGGTCCATGTTTCCATCCTGGAGGGTATCCGTGTTTATTGACGTCGTCCCACCAAACTTGTTCACCTTGCGCGAACAAGACGTACACGATATTTGTGAACACGAGCACGCCAAGGCATACCCAGAATGCCACCCGCCATTGTCTGAGAGTGGACTGGAAAAGAATATTATTTGGTAAAAAATGTACGTATTTGTTTTGAGATTTATTAGCAGATAAATCTGTAAAAGAGTTACCTTGTCAGTGTACAGGGTTAAACTTTAGGGATAATTTTAAGGGGGCAGGGTATAAATATCACGTAGGTATCAATAGGTATATTTCGGAAGAAAGTACACAGCTAAATTGTGTTTTTGAATCATAAAAGGTATGATTTTTTGCTAAAAATGTTTATGCTATAAAAAATTTAGTAAAAACTTTCTTCAAATGACTTCTATACCAGAAAAGAATGCCTACCGTGCATGCCAATAAAGTCAACATTCATTAATGGTCAACGACCTAAGTCAAAATTGAATTATGAACACAACTATTTTTGGAACCAGCTGGTTTTTTAATAAATTTTTGACTGGGATTTACAGATCTCAGTTTGATAATTTTAATTTTATTTTATTTGAAAAACAAACAGTATTACAAACTAGGTAAACAACAATTTAAATAAACTAATTACCAACTATAATGTTTCTCGCTATTATTTGATTCATACTGTAATTTGATTATTTAAATTTCAATTTAAATAGACAATTAGGTATCTACTTTATAGAACTACAGTATGTCTACATTTTATGAATATTATAGATATTATAATAAACTTACATCAGGTGTTAAAAATCCAATCAGATATGGTGATATAATCCCTGAAATAGCTGCAATTCCATTCACTAATGCTGTTGTGGTCCCTGCGTAGTTTGGTGTTATATCTAACGGGTTGATTTTCATGCCGCTGTAGTAAGCTCCCATGAGAGTCATGGCAAAGACAAACCAGAATACAGCAAGAGTGGTATCGCAGCCAGAGTATGAGGCTAGGAGAATGCAGATACCCGGGCCAGTTGCAGCTGTAAAACAGAAGAAATCTTACGCTAGCATTCTTTACGAAGGTCTTTAGGAAGGTTAAACAGTCGTTCCATCATATGGGGATATCATAATCAAGTTAAGAGATCTTCTGAGGATGATTTTATGTGATGTTGGAACTTGCTACTTCAAATAAGACAGGGGCTAAATTTTGAATGCTTATCACATCATGAATCAATCCTAACAGCGAAGACCATTGCTAACAATTTTCAAACTTAATAAATGATAGCTATTGACTGCGTGATTTAAGGAGATTATTCATAGATAATTCAAGGTACTGGATACTTGTAAATTAATCCCAGTAGAAAGCACGGTTTTAATAGTCATGACAAATCCTAGTTCAGGACTTGTAATGTTGGATATTCATCATGTTGGAAATCGTAGAACAACCATCGAGATAGCTTTAAATTAACAATTTAAAGTGGCTGTTATGGCAGCAATTGGACAAGCTATGTAGAATACCATTTAGCTGACAATCAAATAGATTTAGAGTAATAAGATTATTTTGCTAAAATTCCTATTTATCAACCAGTGATGTATTTTGTCTAGCGCTTCGCCGATGCTCAGTCGTTGACCGCCGCAGGAGTAACGCACTGATCAGATGATCGCGATATCATTTAGATTGCTGTTTTTGGTATTTTGTCGATTTTACGTGTTTTGAAATAAGATAATTAAGTACTAATGTTTATTTTACGATGCATTGTCCATATCGATACCGAATTTTTTTTGTAATCAAAATAATGGTCTGAATGCGCAGTTTCAGTTTTCGGAAGTACCGGTATAGTAAACGATAGATTATAGATCGGTGAATAGAAAAAGTCAAAAATTGTTTCTGGAAATGATTTCCAATAGATTTAGAGTAATATGTTCATTGAATTTCTTGAAGCTGATAGTGTCCTAGGACCCTTATCTCTCATGTTTCAGATAATACCTACTGCTTTATAATTTACGTAAATACGGTTGTTTTTTTAGCATCAATTGCTTACAGGCATAAAATGATAGCAGTTTTATGGTATTTGAGAAGTTTCTGTTGACTGTTGTTGCAGTTAGTATTTACAGGCTTACTGTTTTTGTATTTTTTTTTTTTGCATTTTGCTTGTTATTTTTATGCTTAGGTATGACTTTTAACTTAAAGTCGTATTCTGTATAGTAATGCGATTGTTATAAGCAGATAACTGCTCAACATCAGATTGATCATCAGCTTGTGCTAGCACTTAAACTTATAAAAAAGTTTATAATCCGCTTTATTAAAGAAATTAATGAATTAATAAGGGTTCTTACCAATAGTAGTGTATACTTTTCTGGCTGTTGTTATACTATGCCATTTCCTCTTAATACAGAAATCACAAAGAAGACCGAAGAAGAAGGAAGCTATCCACATAGAAATGTATGGTAGGGCGGATAGAGTGCCCGTGGACTTAATATTGAACTTCAACACGTCTGTCATGTACTTAGGCAGGTCAGTGACCATTGTGAAGTAGCCCCAGTCGTGACCGATCTGTGGAGGAAAAAATGTTATCTTTTACGAGAAAAACATACTTTTTATTACCTATATTTATGTACACCTATTTGCGGAAACTTGTAATTAGCCTTCAACAAACATGTACTGGTTCATCCAGACATGTTCTACATTCTCATCACATTTTTTAACCTAGCTGTAAGTTTCTCTAAAATTTTCTAAATGAATAAATAAATAGATGAGTATCACGCCTTTGCTCGCGTGAAGCTACGAGTATTTTTACGTAAACTTCAAACCTTGCTGCACTTTTTGAGGGGTTAAATTTAATTTTTTTCATAATACACCCCTATGCACCAAGAAAAATATATCCTGAAAATTTCAAGTCTCTACGACCAGCCGCTTAGGCTGTGCGTTGTCTATATTTCAGTCAGTCAGCCAGAACAAAGGTACTTATGATTTTTATAGTTATAAGGCTTACAATAAGAACCCTCTACCACCTGACATGACTGTCGTTAAAGGTAATTCACCAGGAACGCACCAGTAGATAGTCAGTAGCATCTCCTGAGTATATACGTAAAACCAATGTGGTCAATCAAACTACCAAGCATGGTGACTACGGTAAACACGGAGGACTCCACGGAGGAAAATCCAGCAGTTGACTTCTTTAGGCTGTTGATGAACAAGTTATTCTTTGACTCACCGCAGCAATAATAAGAGCCCACAGTGGCGTAGAACGTAGCAAAGCCTTCCAAGGAGTTGGGTCCAAAGCCTGTTTCTTGCTGTGGAGGAGCGCATCAACATTTTGGTTCAAAAACTCTTTTTCAGAGTCCGATATGTAAGGGTGAGTATTTGGTGTACTGAAGCAGAGGACGGTCTGAAAGAGATAGCAATATAAAGAACAGCCGAACTGAAAACCTCCTTTTATTGAAATGCTTTATATTTTTTTCTTTTGCTATCAACGCATAAAAAGCATGGAGGTAGAATAAAACCGAGAGAAAATTATTTATACACATTAGTAAACTAGATGCTAAAACTGACTTTTATTCATCAGTCCATGCGTTTACACGCAGCAGTAATTAAACGGACTGATGAATAAAAGTAAATTTTAGCATTTGCCTGTTCCTCACATCATAGTTTTTGATTTGCAGCCATCGAACTCGGCAAGTGGAATTTCCTTTAAAATCAATATTGTCTTACCCATAGTAAAAACCAAATAATGCCGAGACCCCCAAACATATAAAACACATTTTCCCAGCTGCCTTCGTGCATGATTAGCCCGGAGAAAACCGAACCCGCAATATTTCCTATCTGAGCACCACCGAACACGATCGCGCCCATTCTAGCTCTTTCTGCTTTTGGTGCCCACTTTGATAGCATTGCCATGAGACCAGGCATTGTTGGACCCTAGAACAATAAGATAAAATGTCAAAGTCAAATCGAGCATTAGTAAGAGGATTATCTTCATCATGGGACAATATTTTTGTCCGCCGTCACAGATCAGTTGATTGGCTTTGCCTTCTGCGCTGTTAGTTGCAGGTTCAAGCCCTACCGAGAACAAACAACTGTGTGATGAACATAGATGTTTGGTTTGTGCCTGGGTGTTGTATTTTATTTTAATTATATTTACTAATAAAACCTAACTAAGTATTCTATCAGTTAACTGGTTTCCATATTACAAGCTTTGCTTGGTAAAAGACGTAGAGCAGTGCATTGGAGAGCGTATTCTTAGCTAACGTGACCTGCAAGGCAATGCTTTGTTATATATAATGGGAACCACTTAAGGTGGGACATCTTGTTCCATCAGCAAGTCAAATAAAAAAAAAATCTCATATCTCAGTCGTCATAAGTGTTTGCTAAGTTTATTTGTTTTGTTCCTTTGAGTTCCTAGTTTTGAGTAGATCAATAAGTATCGGATAACATTCACGTCAGTCATGATAGTGTATCTTATTTGTATGCATTGAATCACCTCTCCAAGGCCTTCGATAACTCGCAAAATGAAGAGTCCAGTTGCACCGCCGAGTTTGACGGTAATTGGAGTGATGAGGGTGCAAACCGCAGTTGACAGAAGTCCAAGACCAAGGACCCATTTGCCTCCAAATCTCTCAGCCAGCATTCCTCCAGGAACGTGGGTGAGGATGTAGCCATAGTAGAATGAACCAAGCAGGATTCCCTGGGTTACTTCACTCCATTCGTATAGCATACTCTGAAAACCAAATATCCCGGCGCGTTTAGACGGCGCGAAAGCTTTCGCGCGGCGGCCGCGCGGCGGCCGCGCGGTTGGCCGCTTGATAGGAATTTGAACGTTGCTTTCTAGAATATAAAGACGGTATTCGATATTGATGTTGTCAACCGCGCGGCGGCCGCGCGGCGGCCGCGCGGCCGCCGCGCGGTTGGCTCGGTATCAGGGAATTTCAACGTTTTCGTCTAGTAAATTGAGTTGAAATCACGGTGGCCGCAAGCATAGAAAAATTTTACCCGAACAAATGAACAATGATTTCATGGGTGATTTCAAAAAAGATCGTAATACATTTTTTTTATGCGAGATTTTAATGCAGAATAACATCCAGTTTGATGGTTTAAATATCCGGCACTGAAATTTTATTTTTATTTTATTTAATGATTTATTTTATGTTTTAATTATACGGTTTGAGTGTAAGGGCCTTGCCTTTGATACCCCTCTATGTACCAAGACAAATATACCCTGAAAATGTTAAGTTTCTACGACCAGTTTACATTACGGTTTAGGCTGTGCGTTGTCTATTAGGTCAGGACAAAAATTCTTATATTTGGTAAAGATTATCCACATATACCGTTGATAAAGCTGCCGTCTGTGGACTAGATCCGTGTTGAATTCTTTTTCTAGTATTTCAACCCAAACTGCATTTTTGATATTTTTTGTGCTGTCTTATTTCTGCCTCTTACGGCTGATAGAGGGGAGCCACACTCATACAACCACTCTGAAAATACCATTGGCGAGCTTACTAATGTATGGTTTCTTGTCGTCAACCTCGCAGATTTTTTACTTAGCTAACATTAAAATAAGGACCTAAAATCGAACGTACTTAAATTAGCTCGAATGGCGTAACAACAGCTGATCACCACTTTATATCTTCTTTTGTAAGTCAATCTCAGTTTTTTGAGGTTCAAAATATATTAAACAGCTGATCACCACTTTATTTCTTCTTTTGCAAATGAATCTCAGTTTTTGAGGTTTAAAATATTTTATAAATATAATATGATTTGAAAGAATAGCTTGGCTGAATATTTCTCCCTTTTGTCAAGCATTTCACACTATAGGTTACCAAACCACAGGCAGTATTGTGATTGAGATACACTCAACCTGAAAACCGTGGATAATTTGATCTATCTCTCTTATAATAGAAGCTCAGCTCCATAAAATGTGAACTATTGAAATATCACTCACTTAGAAAAGAAAGTTATGTTATGATAATATATGTAAATTTTCCTACGCGATGGAATCAAGAATTATGAAATCCGTAGAAGAACCAAATCACCAACATAGCTTTCAGAATCAGCAAGTTAAAGTAGCAATGGGTATTTATCTCGTAGAACCACAGAGCAATAAATGATTCTCAAATGGCGACCATAAACTGAAAGATAATGCACAAAATCCAGTGGGCCAACGACATTGGGGTTGCGGGAAGTTGGCGCAAAAGTTAAATTAGTTCTTCCTGAAAGCGTAATAGTAGAGACCTACGTGGGCCAGATCAGCAGTGGTGATGATGATGATGTTGGGTTCTATAAAGTTTGAAAAAAGCAGATATGATCTTATTTAATATTACCCACAGTATCATTCACTGACAGCATCATTTTGATGATTTTGACTTACTTAACCTTTAATAATTTGTTGGTCCCAGGGACCCCAAGGTTAAAAAAATTTATTTTTTTTGTCCTACGTTGCGATAGTTTGTTATTAATTGTACTTTTTAACATTAAAGTTTTTTGTCAGTTATCTTCTAGTAAGAACTTGATTATCAAAGAGTTGATTAGCCTCGACATCATTATGGTGATGAAGATTCCGTATATTGTTTAGTGGCATCATGAACAAACTCTCTATGTTAATGTCCCGAATCCCTATAGAGATCGTTATTTTGTACATAGCCTTCCACAGTCATCCTCTTGCATCTTAGTTGCAACTCAATGATCAGGTCATAGTCTACCTTCTTATACTGTAAAGTTGAGCCTCTCTTTTTATATTTAAGAAAGAAATAGTTTTATGACTTTATTCCCCAAGCACGGTAGATATTCCTTCCAATCTCTTAGTACCAAGTACCTACTCAAGATTCTTCGAGGAAGTCTAAAAGGGTAGTCAGAAGTATGTCCAGATAGTACATTTGGTACATATCCACATTTTGCAGTATTCTATTACAATTTAATCCATTATATTTATTTTAACTTGATCGTAATTCATTGAAAACGATTCAAACACTGCATACTAAAGTTCAAGTTGATCCCTAGCAAAGAGTGTAGGGGATACTCAAGTTATGGTTAAAATCATGTTCCGAGAATTTTATAGTCAAACTAAGATCATTTTTATTATTTTCAAAATTGGACCCCGTGGACCCCTAACTTGAAAAAAGGGGTTAAAATGTCTTCATTTTACTTGTGTCAACCGCGTAGTGACCACGCGGTTGGCTGCTTGACAGGAATTTGAACGTTATTGTTTAGAACATAGAGACGATATTCGGTATAGATCTCTCAACCGCGCGGCGGCCGCGCGGCCGCCGCGCGGCCGCCGCGCGAAAGCTTTCGCGCCGTATAAACCCGCCCACAGATTTGAAGGGCTTTGTTTATATAAATCTGTTAGAAAATAAATAACATCTGTTATCTCTTATCAATAGCTAAGTAGGGCTGTTTGTAAAAAGCTGGAAAATACTATCAACCACGCTTATTTCGACCGTCAACCTGCAGTGTTGTATTCCGATTTCAAGGATATGGGTGACGATGAACAGGTATATTAAGCCTTATGTGGCACCAATTTCCCGTAATATTAGCCTTTTTAACTCTTGTACTTATAAAAACTACATAAATTTGAAGAGTCAAAATCAGGGAAATGTATGGGAGAGGTTTAGTTACAGCTGTGAAGTTAGACCTGACAATTACCTGATAATAGATGATGATGATGATAACTAGATCGCGCTATCTATTTTTTTTATAAGGTTTTATCTCAGTGTGGGGCGAACTAGGTACCTATTAGATATTAACAATAGGTGCAACTGTAACGTTTGAAGTGTTGGTTTCAAAGTACTTATGATAACCCCAACGGTATGTGTGGCTGTATTAAATCCTCTTCGAGTTGATGATAAGCCATTTATTGACAGATGAAATGTTACATACTTAAAACTAAAACGTCAAGTATGGCATGACGTATTAGATTGTTTGAGTTCGGTTTTAAGCAAAAGTTATAGAGTATATAGTATACTTTAGGTTAAGCCGATATCTTGATAAATAGAACATACTTATAAATTTACTATACTGGTGGTCTAATTCATAATCCCTGTCACTATAACGACTATAAAATCATCTTGTCACTGTCACTCTCATGTCAACAAAAAGAGATTTACCACCTAAGAATATGTAGTGTTCTTATTCTATGCTTACCACTCATTTTTGGTGATTGGGCGTTCAGAAAAGAGTCTCATAAGTGTGAAAAAACGACTTCCAACAATTTAATTGAAACATGCAAACTAATATGCATCAAAATTTCACAGAATTGAAAATTTACGTTTGCTATTTTTCTAAATTCCAAATGACTGAACATAATTAAATAGATACATTTGTGTTTTTATTGCCCATGGATGTAGTGTTTGGGATCTAGCATTTCAGTAAATACTGTATTTAATTATGACTTATTATAACT
The DNA here is from genome assembly GCA_947095575.1 of Electrophaes corylata. Classification (NCBI taxonomy): domain Eukaryota; kingdom Metazoa; phylum Arthropoda; class Insecta; order Lepidoptera; family Geometridae; genus Electrophaes; species Electrophaes corylata. The sequence goes on along the minus strand of OX352711.1, from coordinate 4,609,938 downwards.
ATCATAATCTGAATGACGCGGCTGAGATAAAGCAATTTCGTCATGGGGCCTATAAACTCGTAAACGTGCATAGAACTTTATAATGTTATTCTATTCCACTGCTAAGCTAAGTCCTTCTCCTCCCAAATATCTCGGCATCATGCCAAACTCGGACAATTCTCACGTATACTTTATTTTAGGAGAAAACTTAAATATCTCACCTCATCCGTAGCAATAGTCGATGAATTCGTAACTGATGTAGTTCCTGCTAAACTGAGATCTTCACATGCCAAAGGGTCGTAGTGTTCATCGCCTTCCACCAACACATTCTTCTTTACCATCTGAGTTATCGCCAAGTTCAGACATACTCTCATTGTGTAAGCATTAGCTATGGCCAGGAGGCCCATTATAGCTAAGACATACCGCTGTGGTATAATAAACACTGAAAAAAATAAGGAACGTTTAGTTGTTGGTGTTTGAGGTATGAGTATGAACCTCAATTGCTCATATCATTGCCTTCGCATCACAGTTTAGTTGGAAATATCCTTGCGTTCTAAGCTAAGCAAAGTCAAAAGACATTTATTAATTTAAATCTTCTTCTTCTTGGTCGTAACACTCTTTACAGAGTGGTCGTGGTCGTCATGTTAGGACTGTGGCTCGTGCTACAATCCTCCGCCATTCCTCTCGCACCGCTGTTCTTCTGGCACATTCGCTAAGAGGAACATCAATAGCTGCCTTGCTTAAATCCTCTAGACTACATATACAGGGTTACAGGAAAAATCGCGCTAGATCCGTTAAGAGCGTGGAGTACCCATCATTTCTGACTTATTTCACTATGAAACACCCTACCCTAAACTTAACCCTTTTCGAGATATTAGACTTTTATGCCGATGCCGATTTTTAGGCTAGGTACTAAATTTATTCTTGTTTTTTTTTGTGTAATAAGATGCTTTAGGACGTCAATCATTAAAATAGTGCATAAGTTAATTGAATATAGACCGTAGTAGACAAGTGAAAGTTAAGAAAGAAAAAAATTAAAAGTCGAATATCTCAAAAAGGATTAAGTTTAGGGTAGGGTGTTTCATAGTGAAATAAATCAGAAATGATGGGTATTCCACGCCTTTAACGGATCTAGCACGATTTTTTCTGTAACCCTGTATAACGGCTTAAAGGCCAGTACCAAGCGACCAAGCCTAGAAGAACAACCGTGAAAGTTATGGCTTGGCTCTTGCCATTCCTACCTTCTACTTGGGTAACTAATACAGAAAACACTAATCCAACTAATGAAGCCTATGCCAAATACAAACATGTAAAGGTAATAATTTATGCCAAGAGAAAAAGAGGATGTTTTTAGTCTGGGCGTTTTTGCGTATCATATTTGTATATATTTAAACTTATGCTGCAACTTTAATTTTGGGAATTCCTTTGTGCACTCATACGTAGCAAAATAAATTCACTATGAAAATCTATACCCGTTAGCCAGTAAGTCAGTAAGTCAGTGCGGATAAAGGTAAGAATAATAGATTACAGTAGGTAGGTACCTACTATACCACATTATAAAATCCAATCGTCCTGTATTGGATTGCTTTACAAAGCCAAAACAAAATTTGTGTAGTATTATGACCACTGAAATCAAATATTCCTTTGTGAATATCAAAATATTATTTAGTAGTTAGTTGGCGCATTGATTGTTTCAACTACTTTGTAGGTAGTTCAGGCAAGCAGGAGTTTGGGTTGGGTTCAAATGCTAATGAGTTAGTCTTGAACAAATTTTTATTTAAGAAAGGATAAGAAATGGAAAACATGAAAAATTACTTAAATAAAGTATGAATATTCGTTCTTCATAATAAAATATAAACCGCACGAGTTATGAAGTTCTTACTTAAATAATTAACAATGACGTTGACTTTTTTAATACTTTTTATTGACAGCAATTTAACCAGGACATTTGTAGCTCGTGGTCCTGGTCTAAATGACCCCTCCATTATTTTGCGTGGATAGCGTAAGAGGCAATAAGAGGAACGCGCAATGGGGTGGTCAAATCAAATCAAACCATTAATTGTTTTAAACCAGGGTGTTACAGATATTAGATGGTAGGTAAGTATATTTAAAACCTTCAAATCCTGTTACTTATAATAATAATAAATGCAGCTTTATGGTAAAAATACACATCAAAATAATGTCAAGAAGTATTAAAATTGTTTTACAGCATGTCTTATCATTCAGTCACATAAAAAGTCATCTATTGTAATGTGTTTCTTATCAAAATATTATTCAACTGTCTTTTAAAAGCATTTCTTGGCAAAATACAAAGTGAAGGAAATATTTTATTATAAATATTAGGTACCATGCAAAATACGCTTGAACGTAGCAAATGTGTTCTACATGAAATATTCCGCGTATTGCCCTTTAGCCGGCTTCCAACCGCAAACCAGCATCTTCTGATTACCACAGTGCAACAATACTGTGATAACCGATTCATTTAGCAAGCGTAGTGATTAAAGCAATCACTCTCAAATACTGGGAAGGGTCAGCAATGATCGTCATCCAGGCTAATGGCAATGACGAAACTGGACAATATTTCTACACAGCATTTAGCCTCAAACTAAGCACAGCTTGTACTATAGCAACCAGATTCGAGCCCACAACCTTAGAATCAGAAGATGAGGTCGCTTCCACTAGACTACCGATGCTCTAGAAATATACTTGTTGAATACCACGTGACCCCAGTTTATGCCAATCCAATACATTTGGAAATTTCTACAACCGATATTGCTAGGAAAATTGTTTTTAGCCTCTGAAATCGTCAAAGACAGTATCACTGTGAATTTAAATTCAAGAATTACATTATTATTGTATTATCAGAACGAATTATGCATGAATTCCGGTCTGAACTATTATTTGCGCATACACTCACTTTGCTAAATTAGGTTTCATACACATTGATGATCGAGAATTTAAAGCTGGCTAATGTATTTTTTAAACAGCACAGAGACAAAATACTAAGCTGCCAAAAAGAATTGGAAATATGTATAAAGAAGATAAAGAATATAAATAATATAAAGAAAATAAACGAAATAAACAACTAAAGCAACAGACAAGTTAAAATATATCAACAGTTTATATACTTCATCTTATAACGACAAAATATTACTTTATATAGGCACATAAGTGTATATGTAGATTTAGCTTTATATTTAGTAGCAGTAGAGTTCTTAGTGTAAGGCTCATCAGAGGAAGTACTACCACCATGCCTATTTCTGTTGCCAAGCAACTTGCTGTGTTCCGGGTTGGAGCGTGAGGGTGTCGGTGAAGTTACAGGCACATGAGGCTACAAGGGTATGCCTCAGGTTAAATGGACGCATGGCAGTGCATCGTAGGCTTATCTACTACTATCCTAATGACCATTACCAGAATTTCCATGTTTTTCGCTCAACAGATTGCTCACCTGATGTTAAGTGGTTACGATGGTCTATCTATTTTTTCCGCCAATGAGTTGTATAAAAAAATAAACAAAAAATAAAAATTCAATTAGTTGTATAAGAAAAATATATACCTTACTAATAAAAGTATTTTTTTTATAATAACCGCCTTAAAACGCCCTGTCGACAACAATGCTGCTTGCGGTAGTACTTCCGCGGACGAAGATATCAGAAGAGCTATACTACTCTTGGCACCTCACTGTCATGACCCGAAACCAGATTGATTGCACGGAGTACAATTCATAATATTTATGATTTTATATGAGAATTCAGTACATGATATATACACTGACTATTTTGTATATTTTTATGCAACCATGCCCAGGTGTGACTGATCGTAGATAAACTCGTTTGTTTAAATATTCTGGTATTTTACTGTATGAGACTATTATGCAAAACATAAAATGTTTTGGAATGTAGTTTAATTTTTTTTTAATTTTCATTGATGAAACAATCCACCAGCTCACCGTATATTAAATGGTTTCCATCACCTATTGCAAAGTTTTGCCTTGCAGGTCACGTTCGTTAGGAACGTGCTCTACGATACAATGCCCTGCGTTTATTAAGCTAAGGCAAACAGGTGTTTAACCTCATGTACCTGTAATTTTACAAGCAACCACACCCTTTAAACCAGGGCACAGGAAGCTGCTTGGCGGTAGAAATAAGCATGGTAGTCACAACCCGAGACAAACTCTTACTATATTTTCCTGAACTTATCAGACTCTATTATGTATTTATAAAACGCCAAAATTTACTTATACACTGCCTAACTATTACAGCCTTCACAGCATATTATGCTAATAAATTCAAATTTGGAATAAAAAAAAGTAAAAACAAATTCTGCTCTCTTTTTTCTAGAGAAATAAGAAATAGTTCTACTTACATTTTGATAAAACAAGTCTCCATCCTGTTAGCATGATTCCACTACGCAAACCTAAAAACAAAAGAACACTTTTAACTATAAAACTAGTTCCAACCACTGTAATATCTTAATACTACATTTTTCACACTAGTATTACCTACTGGACAGTAGTTTTAACAGTTTAAATTTACACGGTTCCGATTCATTTGCGAGCGACCGACACGACCCGACAATTCAGAGTGTAATCAGGAAAACGGGCCGTGGTTCTTGAGTAAGGTGTTTTATTGAAATTGTACTACCGGATTACCGTCAAGGGCAATTGTGGCATCTTTGATCTGGAGATGATCTTGCATTGCACCATTGACTCTGACCAGCTTACCACAACCGTTTACTCTATTTGTATTCCTGTGGAATAGGCTGACTAAGCTGTAAGAATGGAATAGGTGCTTCAATTCAGTTATTTTAAATTGTTTCTTCTATTCCTCTTATTTTATTTTTCTGACACATCACTCCACACAAAAATGTCTCACAAGATGTACCAATCAAAGTCCTTGACAGAATATCAGCGCCTAGATTCATTACAGTAACTAATAGGTATCATGCATTTGAAACCCAAAACATTTATTGTTCAAAAAAAAAATTACAAACAAAATGTCACCAGGTAACACTTGTATGCCTCAGGTTGCTGGACATAAAGTATTGCATCGTAGGGCACGTTAACGAGCGCGACCTGTGAGGTAATCCTTTGTAATAGTAACCACTTATCATCAAGTGGGCCATAGGCATGTTCCCTAAGTAGTCACTTAAAAAAATTAAAAAATATTATAACTGAGCTGTAAGTCCAGTCAATCGACTTCGTCAATCACGATTTTTTTATGCGATCATATGCTTAGCTCCCATCGATTCATTCTACAGCAGTCTTTTAGGTGGATAACACTATAATTGTTTTAGTGACCCAACCAGGGACTTTAAATTTTGTACCAATACTTGTTTGGCTTTAAACACTTTGAACTTGTTTGGCATATTGATCCAATCTTTATGGGTTGTTCGGAATATTTAATATTATTTTGTTTTATGTTATTGAAGTTAAACTTGGCATCAGTCAGCCTTGGAATTCGTTCTGTAATGCTATTTTATAAGTGAATAAATTGAAATTATCAGTACCAGTCCAAATTATTTTCATGCTATTGCTAGTGGAAGAAGCATACAGCCCACCTGATGTTAACTGATTACTATCACCTATAACAAAGCATTACCTTGTGGGTCACGCACGTTAGGTAGGTACGTGCCCAACGATGCACTACCCAGCGTCCACCAACCTGAGCCATACAGATGTTCAGCCTCATGTGCCGTTATCTTGCCTTGGTCGCGAGGAACTGGCGCTTAGATTAACCTATAGCTTCAAAACCTCTCAATATGATCCATGTGGATATTCCCTGTTACTAAATAAATGCTTTTTGACTTTGCCTGTAATTTCAACGGCACTCACACCCATCAAACCGGAACACAGCAATGCAAGCATCACTGCTTGGCGGCAGAAATAGGTACGGTGGTAGTACTTCCCCGGACGAGCCCTCCACTAAAAGCTCTTACTATTACTAAACTACACTACACTAGAGCAGACGGCGTTGGTTTTTTCCTGTCCCAAACAAAATATTTGAGACAGTTGACGTGGGTTTACGCGGGACGTGACTAGTGTGGTTTCGTCTTTACTGACTGACCATTACTTGCTTCTTTTTATTGATTGTAAGAAAATAACACGGCATGAACAAATGAGTAAGTATTTTTTATGGCTTTGGGTCTTTTTTACATCCAAACAGCGCAGCGTGTTTCTGTTTGAAGGGTGTGTGTACCGGTGAATTACACGCACATGAGGATTGTTTATTGAGGTTTTCGATAAAACGGGGCTTTATCTAAATTTATTTACCGAATTTATTACCAAACTGTCAACAAGAAAAACATTCGATCAAATAATGTTTAGGCTTAGTTCTATGCAAGCGGAAGTAGACTAAAATTCTATAGATTTAATTTGTTATTGATGCAACAAGCTTGTCGACTGAAGTTCCATGACCGCACCAAAAATATAAAAAAAAACTGTGTAAATTGATGCCAAAAACTTCCAACATCGCGTGATTGAAATCGGGGGTTAGTAACTTCTTAGATGTGGTTTTATTTCTTAAATAACAGGAACTTTTTTGATTTATGCATCTGGTTTGTACGACAGCTAATAAAAAACTATGGGGACTGTTGTGAACACAGATTTCTAGACTCAGAAATAGCCAGACGTATTGTCATGTACAGAAAGACGTATTTACAGCCTGAAGTGTAGAAAAGCAACGCGTTCTACCTGCGTCTGCAATGACGTGGCCAGTGTGATAGCAATCAATTAATTAATAAATTAATTGATGTACTACCACCATGCTTATTTCTGCCGCCAAGCAGGTTGACGGACGCAGAGCAGTGCATTATGGAGCACGTTCCAAAACAGTGTGGCCTGCGAGGCAATATTTTATTGTAGGTGATGGTAACCACTTAACATCAAGTGGGCCATCTGCTTGTTTCAGCAACAATTGCATAAAAACAACAAACAGTAGATTATTTGTCTACAATTTGTAACAGGTGCACCAATAGTCAGAATATCTCATGTCAAATGCGATATATTAATATTTCAAAGACTTAGTCCAGCTGGACAAACTGTCTGTTACTACCTGTTTAAGTATTTCTTTGTTTTATACATCTTATTGACAGAACAAGCAGGTGGCCCACCTGATATCCAATGGTAACTAAGCATTGCCTCGCAAGTCACGTACATTAGGAACGTTTCCTACGATGCTGTACGCATCGCATCAACATGAGGCATATAATGATTGACGACAGAAATAGGCATAGTGATACTATCCTCACCACCTCACTCCTTCACTAAGATCCCTACTACTACAAATGCATATTTTTTTCATGTATTTCTGAGATGCTATTTCTTTGAAGACGATTGAATCCAATTTTTTTTGTCTACTACTTTTTTTTATTTTGAGAGACAAAATGGCGGTCAGCACTGCTTGTGGACGTTTCGGATTGGTTCTGTTCTGATTTGAATCACTTCAGCTATCTCTAGATCGTTTGCTACAGTCTGCAGATATCTCAACTGTTTCGTATACACTTTTTCCGTTTTTTTTGCGAAAAATATTGTTGATGTACAGAATTTTCGACCTCTATTAGTTATTATAGTATAGATATAGATATAATACGAGGAAGTAACACTATACGAATAAATATTGAGCTAACATCATTCGATACATAAGTCGTTAGGTATTATTAAGTAAAAATATTTTATGAACCAGTTTGAAAGTGATTTATTATTTTCATTACCATTTTGTTATTTAAATCAAAAGTTGATACATATATGTAGGATGGGGGAAGTGGATAAAAAACCTTGTTAGCCACAACACTCGTTTATTTTAACTTTTTACAAAATATCCTTGTCCTTCTCATCTAACCACCGAATTCCCAAGTCCCCGTTCAATCCTCCATTCATACCTTCCCGTCCACTCACTCACTCATTCAGTACGTTTCTTTTTACACAGTATTTAACGTTCCATTCCTACACTTTGATACCACATTCGGCCAACCCTGACCCATGTCTGACCGCAGACACACCACTATGGGCTACTTTCACTCTCATTCACACCCCTATCATTCACTGATTCATACTCCCTTATACTACTGACCTAATCATCTATCTCCGCTGGTAATGGCCATCTCTTCATTTGATCCGCACAGGTGGAGGTTTTGATGGGTCCATCTGCACAGGCATCTGCTTTTTCTACTTCATAGCGATCATTGCGTTTCACCTTCGAAATCTTGTAGGGACCCAAATATTTTGGCTTTAGCTTCAGACCAGGACCAAACTGTGTTCTTTTGATAGCCACTAGTTCCCCAACTTCATATTTGGTGCTCACCTTTCTGTTTTTGTTAAAGTTTCTTCTATTCTCATCTTGTACTTTCAGAATCTGCTGTTTTGCCTGGATTCTAAGTTGTTCTCGATTCTTGTCATACTCATCCACCTCTTCTTGTTGAAGCAGCTGTACAATTTCCAGGTCTTCCTTTGATTTCATAGTTGTGCCAATCATAAGCTGAAAAGGGGATGTATCAATGCTACGTTGGTAGGTGCTGTTTAGTGCCCTCTGTAGGCGGCTTACATGTCTATACCACAGATTTGGATTTTCTATGCATAATTTGGTCAGTACTTCTATAATAGTCCTATGCACTCTTTCAACTTGACCATTACCCCGAGGCACACCAGTAGTAATAGTTATATGCTGGATATTTTCTTCCTTACAAAAGTCCTGAAACTCATTACTGGTGAATGCAGTACCCTTGTCCGAGATTATCCTCACAGGATTGCCAAAGTGCTGCTGGTGGATTCTCAACTTGTCAAGAGTTTCCTTGCTGGTTGTACTTTTGGTAGGGAAGATCCATGTGAACTTTGTGAATGCATCTACCATTGTTAGTATGTAATTGTATTGCTTTTTGGTTTCAGTCAGTGGTCCAATATGATCCAAATGTATTGTATGTAAAGGGATAGCTTCCTTTGGTATAGGATTGAGGAACCCTTCTTGTTTACCATACTTTTTTGTGGCTAGCAGACATGGTATACAAGTAACAACAAAATTACAAAGCTTTTGGTCAAGATCTTTGATATAGTAGTTCTTTTCTATGAGCTCTTTCATTTTTTTGACTGCAAAATGTCCCTTACTATGCACCTGCTTTATGATCTCTTTCTCCATGGCCTTGGGTATCACCAGTTGTTTCAATTCTCCCTTGTACAGTAGTTCATTGTCCAGCCAGTAGTCCAGGTAAGTGCCATTTTTCAACAACTCACTAATGGCTTTTAATCCTTCATCATTTTCCTGAGCCATTTTTACTTGATCATGTAAGCTATTAGACACAACTGCCACAAAAGGATTTCGGCTTAAGGCATCTGCATGTCTCATTTTAAAACCTGACCGGTGTTCCACTTTATAGTCAAACTGATCTAAAAACAGTACCCATCGAGCCACTTTAGGGGACAATTCTTTTTTCTTGAGGGTCTGTTCAAATGCCTGACAATCAGTGACAATCTTGAAATGGGTTCCATACAAGTACACATGGAACTTTCTCACACCTTCAATGACGGCGAGGGCCTCAAGCTCATAACTAGAATATTTAGACTCTGCTTCACTTGTCCTCTTGCTCATGTAGTACACTGGATGCAATCCATCAGAATGCTGCTGTAACAGTATGGCAGAATATGCAATAGAGGATGCATCGGTATGCATTTCAGTGATTCTGTTGGGCTGGTATATTTTTAAAACAGGGTTTTCCCCTAGTTTTTTTCTCAAAGTATTGAATGCTGCATATTCTTCATTCCCAAAGCTAAAAGAAGCTTCTTTCCGTAGCAAATCAGTCAAGGGTTTTGCTATAGAGGCAAAGTTTTGTATATACTTTCTAAAATAAGAGGTTAACCCAATGAAACTATGCACTTGTTTTCTAGTAGTTGGTGTGGGGTATCTTACTACAGCATCTGTCTTTTCTGATGTAGGTCTCACCTCACCATCCCTTATCAAGTGGCCCAAGTACTCAATTTCTTGACAGATCAGCTTGGCTTTTTTCCAATTAATTTCCAGTCCATACTGTGCAGCTACTCTAAGTACATTTTGAAGCCGTTGAACAGCTTCCTCTTCACTATTAGCTGGAATCAAAATGTCGTCGATGAATATCATGACTTCACCCTTCATCAGAAGCTCTCTGAATATAGCAGAAATAAATCTCATGAAATACTTAGGACAGATGGATAAACCAAATGGAGCTCGAAGAAATTCCCACTGCCCATGATGAGTAACAAAAGAGGTATACGGTATTGACTCTTCACTTACTCGTAGGTGGAAGAAACCATTTTTCAGATCTAGCACACTGTAAAATTTGGCATCCTTAAGTTTGTCAATAAGATCCTCAATGATTGGCAAAGGAAACTCATCTTTTACTATCTTTTTATTTAAAGCACGGTAATCCACACAAACTCTAGTGGATCCATCCTTCTTCTTCACCAAGACTAAGGGGCTAGAATATTCTGAATAACTCACCCTGACAATGCCATTTTCCAACCAGTCAGACACCTGCTGTTCCACTAACTCTTGTTCCTTTAACGCTAGTCGTCGTGGCCGCTGGGATACTGGTACCTCATCTTTTAGAATTATTTTTAATTGTATGGGTGGCTCTTTCAGCTGCGATGATGGTTGGTAACCTTCCACATATTCCACAACCTGTTGCTTCAATACTTTATTTGTCATATGGCCCAAGCTGATATTAGACAAACAGATTTCGCTAACACACACATTCAGACAACATTCATTAGTGGCAAGACGCACTGAACCACCGTCAATTATCACTGTAACATTGTTCAAAAATTCCTGCCCTATTATTGCATCATAAGGTATAAAGTCTCTAGAAATTATGTGAAATATCACATCCTCAAATCTTTGTCCATCAAAATATAAACTCAACCGGCATTTGCCAAGTGAACGCACAGTCGCAAGTCCGATGCCGGAAAGTTTGACATCGTCAATTTCACATGTCGGCATTCCGATCGCATGATAAAAGTTCGATGATATGATGTTCACTTCGCTGCCGCTATCAATTAAAGTTTTCACCCAGTGACTATCTATTGCCACACTAACTATCGGTTTCTTTGTTATTTTCCGCGGTTTTGCGTCCATGTCCACTTTGTTTACACTGACCATCACCTCACTTTCGGTTGATGTTGACATTGACAGTTCACTTTCTGTGTCACTTTGGTAGTCCGCCATTATAGGTGCATCGCTTCTATCCACGTAATACGAAGCTCCCTCTGCCGGCGCTTCTTCCATCATACCGAACATAGCGCGTTTATTTTTTCCGGTATCGTCGATCGGTTGGCGATATTGTTTTCTCCCAGCGCCGAAGTACTCCGACGGTCGCCGATTACTCCCGAACGCCTCTTCTGGCTTCTTCGTTCTATCTTCACTCGTTCTCTTTGTACAGGTCGAACCAACATGGCCGAACTCATTACACTTGAAGCACTTTAGACCTTTATCCTTGTGCGGGCAATCTACTGATGTATGGCCAAGCTCGCCACAGCCATAGCACCGAATCCGCTTGCCTTTTTGCTTACTGCTCGATGCCACGGGTTCTTTTTCGCTCTGTTTCTTCGCCATTTTACTTTTGATCGTTTCGTAAATCTTTATTTTTTCTTTGAGGTCACTGTATGTAGTGACACCGTACAACATAACTTTATGTGTTTCGATATCCGTTATGCCGTCGACTATGTATTTAATAGCGACATAATCTGGCATCTTGCCTCTCTTCCCGAGATCTTTCATCACTAGCATGTAATCCAGACAGCTCTCTTCTGCTTTTTTCTTTCTGGCGCTCATCATTTCATGCACGGACTTGGTATCTACTGTATCGGGAAACTCTTTGGTTATAGCTTGCTTTAGTTCCTCCCAGTTTTTGTGAGTTTTTTCTGCACGTAGCCAAAGCGCCGCTGTTCCTTTTAGGGATCTTCTAGCGACCAGTAGCTGCTGGAGTGGAGTCCAGCCGAAGATCTCGGCGTTATCCTCGACGTCAGTGACCCACTGCGCTACAGGATAAGTGCCATCCCGCCCATTGAAACTCGGCATGAGCTCCGCGGCCATTTGCAGCATGTTTGATGTAGACGAAGACGCGGTACCTCGTTTTGATTCGCGTTCGCCCTCTTCGTTGAAATTATAGTCGCCTTGCCGGCTTTTCCTTCGTTCTTCTTTAGACTTCGGCATGTTTCTACGTCGTATAAGAAACAAGCTTGGTATGCGTCGTGTAACCGGTGATTATGACCAGGCACGTTGCGGCTTTTCGTCGTCTTGATTTTCAACCACCTCCCGACTACCAACGTATTTAATTTGGTATCCCGGACGAGCCCCCAATTTTGTAGGATGGGGGAAGTGGATAAAAAACCTTGTTAGCCACAACACTCGTTTATTTTAACTTTTTACAAAATATCCTTGTCCTTCTCATCTAACCACCGAATTCCCAAGTCCCCGTTCAATCCTCCATTCATACCTTCCCGTCCACTCACTCACTCATTCAGTACGTTTCTTTTTACACAGTATTTAACGTTCCATTCCTACACTTTGATACCACATATACTTTTGTCGATCGCGATTTTCGATAGGAGGGAAAGAGGGGAAGTTTGCTGTAGCGTTATTTCAATGAAATTTGAGAGGTTAGCATGCCTCTTAAGTTTTATTGACTTCATTATACACAAAATGTTGAAAAAACGGGTTATTCCCGTCGAGTCACACCCTTTCAGTCACACTGTGACACAATGGGACGAAAAAGTTTCGTTGAGTTACAGTGTTACTCAACGGGATTTTTTTTAATCCCATTCAGTTACACTGATACCGAGGGTGTGACACAATGGGAAGAAAACGTGCCCGTTGAGTAACACTGTAACTCAACGAAACTTTTTTTTTCCCAATAAGTCACACCTGATTACGAGAGTATAAAAATAAAACCGTTTTATTGATGAAAATAAATATACTAAGGTAATGAGTACTATTAGATATTGAGTAGATTTAAAGGTTGCCATTGCAGAGAAAAACAGATATTTAAGGTTGCCACGATGAAAATAAATAAAATGTGTGTAAAAATGTCCAAATAATTAACTCCTAAAATTTTCAATAATAATTATTAGAAACACATACTCATAGAATAAAATGATAATTCTCTTCAAATAATAAAATGTTTCAAGAATTAACAAATTCATTTAAAACTTGATTAATAAAGTTCATATAATTTTTTTAAGAAAACTCTTTTTAGGATTAAGCTCGCCTTTGTACATGTTTTTTGTGTTCACCATTTTTTAAACATTTTTGTGTACAATAAAGAATTTAACTTTAATTAATTAGTGTGACTTAACGCGACATATTTTATTTATTTATTCCCATTCAGTCACCCCTGTGACACAACGCCACTTTTTTTTCCCCGTTGGGTAACAGTGTAACTCAATGGGAAAATAAAAATCGCAATGTGTAACAGGTGTAACTCAACGAAACTTTTTCGTCCCATTGTGTCACATTGTGACTCGACGGGAATAACCCGAAAAAACCGGCTAAGTGCGAGTTGGACTAGAAAGACCGGAGGGAATATCTACCGTGCTGGAGATTAAAGTCTTGATGCTATTTCTTTTTCTGTATATGTAAATGCTACGGTTTATGGTTGGGTTAAAACGATTTGGTTCTGATTTTTTTTTTATGCAACTTGAATGGTAATGAGGAGATGCCCCACCTGACATTAAGACAAATACAAATATATCTTTTTTAAAAGTTAAATAAGTGTAGTAGTCAAAAGTGCTTTACGTCTCATAGTGATGGACGTGTTCTGTAAGATTACGATTATACAATTGCTAATGGCAGATGTAACCGCTCACCATGAGGTGGTATATAGGCTCATTTTATCATTTTATCAAAAAAAATATTACGGACAAACACTATTGTGGTAAATCCATTGCTTAAATATATTATGGTTAAATATTCTGGTGATAGGTGTACATACTCAGATCTTAAAGATAAACAGATTTTTAGTATTGTCACTTTGTAAAAAACATTGACTTAGCGTTGGCAAATATTTCATTTTTCGTTTAAACAAGGCGTGGAATTAATCTTATCATTTCCTTCTTCGTAAATACTTTCGTTAAATATTTTAATAATGACCTTGAAATAAATACTGTTTTAAGGTTAATTTTAATTTAGTGTTACGATTGGATCAGAAATTTATTTATTAAAACCTTTGTTACTTAACAAAAATGCATGGATGGAAGGGCTTAAGATGGTTCTTCCTGGAAACGTATGGGGTAGCCTTATGTGCAGCAGTGAACTTCTACAAGCTATTGAAGATGATGATGATGATGAGAGGTGCTTGCTCAGCAACAGTCATTGGCTTATTCGATCACTTTTATATAAAATTAGAACCCAAACGTATTAGGCAACCCGACCAGTAGTTTACGCTTTCGTGATATAGTTTATATTATAAATAAATAAATAAATAAATAATGCCGGACGATCCACACAGCATCATCTAGCCCCAAGCTAAGCAGAGCTTGTGTTATGGGTACTAGATGACTGATATACTTAATACAATATTATATTACATACTTAGATATTTTTTATTATACATAGAAAATACCCAGAGCACCCGGAATAAATATTTGCAGTTCGTACAAACATTTATCCCAAGGCGGGAATCGAACCCGCAACCTCTGCGTCGCAGGCGGACATTCGCCCGCCGCGCCACATCGGTCGTCGGTCGGTATTATATTGGTTTATTATTTTATGAACCCAGAACCTATCACACTACTGTAAGGAACACCATTTATGCTTTTATGATCAGTATTCCTCATATTGGTGTCAAAGCTGCCAGGACCAAGCGGGAGCACAGCACATCAACCAGATATCTTCCAACAGATAAACCCTTTCAAAGTGTCCAACGAAACACCTGAGAAAGTATGGCTTCGGGGTCAGCCGAGCGAGCGTTGGAGAAACCATCATGATGTGTTTAAGAAACAAGGTTGGGCGCCAGCAGAAAGGTTTCAGGAGGTTTTTAACCAGCAGTGTCAATTGAAATAATCAATATGTTAATGTCTAAGAACATTAAGCCCACTATTAATACAAAAATATGGTTTAGGCGCATAAGGTCCCACTCGCAAAACATCCCTTTGTCATTTTCGCAAAAGGTCCCTTTTATAAATATTCCATTCCCAAAACGTCCCTTCTGCAAAATATCTCTATCGCATAAGGTCCCTTCACATAAATAACGTCCTCTTCATCTAAAACCTATGTCTTCATCTTTCTGACTAATTACAGTGATAGCTTACACCGCGGTGAGGCTAATGAGGTGAGAGGTATACGAACTGACGTTCGCAGGATATTGGAACCGAGCATAACCCATTGAGTAATCGATACGTACACTTCAAAAACGATCCCAATTATTTATTGTTGGTTTGTTGTTTGTTGGTTTTTTTATTGTAATTACAGGCACACGAGGCTTAACACCTGTATGCCTCAGGTTGATGGACGTAGAGTTAGTGCATCCGTGGGGCACGTTTATAATGAGCGTGACCTGTGAGGCAATGCTCTATTATAGATAATGGTAACCACTAAACATCAGGTGGGCCATCTGCTTGTTCCACTAACAAGACACATAAAAAAAAAATTTAACCCAAAATTTTATTTCTGTCAATTTACTATTAGGTTATTGTTAGGAAGAACCTTACCTTAACAAATTAACTTGAGTAGATATCACAAAACAATACATTCGTCGACACTGGCAGAACCATGACAATTGATCACATCCGTTTTAGATCGTGTCAGGGCTGGTTTAAGTGATTGACACTATCAGGGCACAGAGGTATAGATAACAAAATTTATCTCAATGAAAGTTCGACACTGCAATGTTAATCTTTCTGCACCCCTCGGAGAGTCTCAAATACCATGAGCTCAAGAGAGCTGATAGGTAACGTTGATATACGGGAACAGTGACTCTGCACTTTATTTATTTTACTACTGAAACTGAGCTCAGAAAAACTAATAGTACTGAAAGTGAGCTCTGGTAGTTAGTAGGAGTGAGCCGCCTTCTGATCTTTGGGTCGATCGAACAATTTACGTGCACAATGCCACTGACAAAAGGTGAAGAAAAACTTCGTAAGGAAACCAGTTAGTATTCTTACAGCGCCGATGGGCTTGCAACCTGTCATGTACGTAATACTGACTACTGAAAAATATTCGAAGACCAGCGAACCCGCATCAGGCAACCGCAGTTAGGTTCCAATTTGTAGCTCAAGATAAAATATATCGAGGCTAGTTTTGTGCTAGCGAATGTAGATAAAATCAGTTTGTCAATACAAGTTTATCGACCGTAGTTCCATGATCGCACACTCGTAATACAATAAAGGAACTTCTCTGCCTTAAAAAAATGTGAAGTAAAAAGTCTTGTTTTGAGGGTTCCGTACCCAAAGGGTAAAACAGGACCCTATTACTAAGACTCTGCTGTCTGTCTGTCCGTCTGTCACCAGGCTCATCTCATGTCAGGCTGTATCTCATGAACCGTCATAGTAAGAGAGTTGAAATTTTTTCAGATTATGTATTTCTGTTGCCTCTATTAAAAACCAGAATAAAATAAAGATTAAAATTTAAGGGGGCTCTCATAAAACAAACGTGATTTTTTTATCGTTTTTTTATAGATAATGTGAGTCGGATTAGCGCTTGGCCGGTTTTTTTTCCTTTATCAGCTGTCATCTCTATAGGTACCTAGAGTATATACTATTGAGATGAAGAAGACGCTATCTCATAATAATAATAATAATAAATAATGCCAGACGATCCACACAGCATCTCTAGCCCCAAGCTAAGCAGAGCTTGTGTTATGGGTACTAGATGACTGATATACTTAATACAATATTCTATTACATACATAGATATTTTTTATTATACATAGAAAATACCCAGAACACCCGGAATAAATATTTGCAGATCGTACAAACATTTATCCCAAGGCGGGAATCGAACCCGCAACCTCTGCGTTGCAGGCGGACATTCGCCCGCCGCGCCACACCGGTCGTCATAGTTCATTACCGACAAGTGTGATGCTGTCTCGGATATTACTTTAAATTAATATCATCCTGTAGCGCAGGTATTTAGGTCACGACAATGTTCTGCTAGTTAGAACATTTTTTTAAACTTTGTCATACTGAAAATAAACAAAATAAAGCACACACGAATAAGTTTTACTAGCTTTGTAGGTGTTTTAAGACTACCCTCTAAAATGTCTGGTGTCAAAGTACCCATAAGTGTTCTACAGTGTGCACGCCCGATATTCATGTAATTTGTGTGGTTTGGGGATGAATAAATATATTTTCTTTCTTTCTTTTCATAAAATATGTAAATTATACATTTCACTAACTTTGTAAAACTACCCACTAAAATGTCGGGAGACAAAGTACCCACAAAATATGTAAAGTATACATTTCACCAACTTTTTAAAACTACCCTCTAAAATTACGGGGGTACTTTACCCACAAATATGAAAACTTTTCTCCGCTAGGGATATAGAAATCTGATTCTGAGTCTGACTGGCAAGATTTTCCGATCAGTCATTTGAAGCTCTAGTATTAGGTATATGTGTAAAAAAAGCATATAAGTAATCTATTAGTCATCTGGTTCCATTAGGGCAGGCTATGCTTAGTTTGGGGTTAAATAATGTTGTGTAAAAATGCCCACAAACATTTTATTATTGTTTTAACAAACTAAAGAAAAAATACTTAGTGCTGTTTGATAGACATAGTAAACAATGCACAGGCTAAGACACTGGTTATAGCGACTTAAATTATCAGGGAATATTCGTCTTTGTGCGCAGAGGTGTCAAAGTTTGTACTAAAAGATTTTTTCGTGGGTGAAAGGTTTTGCTAAAACTATAAAAAATACTCAATGCTGCCCAAATCTACACGAGACGTGTACATTTTTAATAATGTTCTCATTTATAAAAATATTTCAAGAGATAAACAACGCTTAAACTTTTGCCGCCTGATCATCAGTGGGAAATAACAAAGAATGACAGAAAAAAATAAGCAATTATATAATTTGAATAAGGTTTATAGGTATGAGAGTACTTACTAAATTTTTGAACCTAGCTACAACCCTGTAAAATTACCTATGGCTCGGGCAAACAAGATCGTACGTTGGTACGTTGGTTTGGTACGTTTGGTACGTGCACGTGCCAAATAATCAGCGTGCGACATAGATTGCTATCTCATTTCAAGATAGGTACTCTTCTATAGAACATGTTTGAAATCAGTTTTCAAGTCTCCAATCTTTCGATCACGATTGCTGTCAAGATAGAAAAGTACGCACAGGATCGTTTATATCGATGGAAAGTTTGTAATCTCCTATTATCAGGTTTACTCTTCAAAACGATAAACGAAGTTGTTGTTTGAGCTACATTGCACAGAATGTCAGGGAACGACAACATGACTGTGGAATGGGTTACAGAAACCCCGCAGTGTAGATCAAAACGTGAATCATGCAGGGTATCTTCCCTGAAAAACATTAGACAGTTTCGTGTTGTCGTGTCATGACAGGCAGTGATAACTGTCGAATGTCTATCAAGCTGGCACACAGTATAACAGACGACCGATGTGGTGCGGCGGGCGAATGTCCGCCTGCGACGCAGGAGGTTGTGGGTTCAATTCTCGCCCTGGGATAAATGTTTGTACGATCTGCAAATATTTATTCCGGGTGTTCTGGTTATTTTCTATGTATTATAAAAAATATCTATGTACGTAAAATATTGTACTTATTAAGTATTTCGGTCATCTAGTGCCCATGACACAACCTCTGCTTAGCTTGGGGTTAGATGATGCTGTGTAATTGCCTGCGTTTCGTTAGTCGTTCATATTATTATATTTCCAACTTTGTCAATATCCTTTGAGCCTGCTCCGTTTGAAGAGACAGACAGGAAGGTACTATTAAGAGAAGGTATTCTAAAGATTTTAGTTTAAAATTCACAGAAACAGAGAATACATATTAATTTCATGTTACCAATATACTAACGCCATCTGTTGCAATGATTTGGGACTTATAGTGTAAATTATCGTTTTCAGGTTACAAGGCTCCTTGTTTTAACCCAAGGTGTCTTGGAATTACTAAAGTTAGTCCATAATTTTGAGGATAGATGTCACTGTTCGCTCTATATATATATATCTATATAATATAAAACAGTCGTGTTGGTTATTACCACTTATACTTAACTCAAAACATCTGGACCAATTTTTATGGTTTTTGTGTTTTTGTATTTATCTTTGTTCAACTTAAAACTTAGTATGGATTTCATTGAGCTGGCATCCCTAACACGGGGGTAAAAAGGGAGTGAAGTTTGTATAAAAAAGCGAATGAAGTCGCGAGCGAGTCAGCTAGTTCTGGATGAATTTAAAAGGTAAGTAAGTAAATAGACCTTTGCATCTATTGTAGATGATTATATACGAGGTAGTTTTACTCCCAAGCTTTAGCGAGGGAGTAAATAGAAACCGCCGTGTGTTACACTATACTTTTTACTACGATTGCGAGAAATAAAACAATCCAATACAATATGAAATATGTAGTTTATTTTATTAAAAATTAAATGTACAATTTGTACAATTATGGATATTTAACGAGATCATGCATTCTACCAGAGATCGCCGATTTTAGTTCCATTTTCAAAATTAAAATGAAGTTCATTTTTTATGAAACAGTAATAAGTCGAGTCTTTATTCATGATTATTCTACTTATGACTAAAAACTTTTTCGGTTTTGTAGGCTCATTGTCATTTGACACACAAAAATAAAAAAAAAAACTTTTGCCCCTAGAGGATGAAATACTATTTTATCCCCGCTCTGGTATGCTACAATCTTAGATAATATGTAAATGATCTAAGGCTACAATGACGGCCTTTTTGAGCAAGAGAAGTGAAAATAATATTTAAACAGAAAAATGAATTTTAGAAACCAATAAATGGTACAGCGGGTTTGAAGTTTCTATGAAAATAACTTCACAAGAGCAAATAAGGAACTCATTGAAAAAATCTTACACATTTAATAAAAACCAGAACCAAATATAATATTAATAAACATATTTTATTGCATTTGTCGATCTAAATACCCTATGGTCGTCATAACTTTTCATCGCTATTATTTTGATCTCTTCTTGGTTTAAACACCGTTTGTCCATTTTCGCCTATCAATGCTTCAGCAGGAAAGAGACCTTTTTTCCAGTCAGTGGGGTAGCCATGTTTTCTGACGTCATCCCACCATACTTGATCGACTTGAACGTAATAGAGGAATACTGCTAGTGTGATAAGAATAATGCTGAAGATTATCCAGAGATACAGTTTCCATTGAGATAGTAGTGCCTGAAAAATAAATGAAAAAGAAAAGGTTTTATATACACTGATTGAAAACAGACTTTGTACGTCTAAGTCGTACAGCAAATTTAAAGGCCCGCTTGCACAACGATCACTAAATGCTTTTAGGACGCTAATTACGCTTACCATCTTGCACAATACATTAAATCCCTATTATGTTTACGCTTAACATGTATGTTTATTTTGGTATACGTGATTAGTTATAAAATTAAATCAAATTATTGTGCAAGCGGACCTTAATGTGGTATTAAACGTTTCTCATTTTAAAGTATTTTAACACGTTATCAAACTAATAAATAATAAGAACGTATGTCTTATCACTTATGGCGTCTTGTCTTGAATTCACTTTAGTCTATTTTTTTTATTTACAGTTAGAACAATTGTAGTATGTAGTTGATAATAGTATTAACACACGCTGTATGTTTATGACATAAGATTCAACTTGATAGGAGTAATGACTTTGTAGGTTAAGGTTAAACAAGTCGGTACGTTGTCCATACAAACGCTGTAAGTGAAAGATTTAGTACTAAATTTTGTAACGCTTGTAACTTTCAAGGTAATCTGATTTTACTGTAGCATATAGGGTAACGTACCTAGATAATGGCAAGATAATTCAGTATCAAACTTAACTTCGGACGCACGTTAGTAAATAGTAGACATTAAACACTTACAGCGTTTGTATGGACAACGTACCGACTTGTTTAACCTTAAGTAAGGCATGTAATTACTTAGTTTGTGGACATACTGAGATTTCAGTTCCGAGCAGACCATAGTTATATAGTTCATAAATACTTTTGCACGATACAAAAATATATTAGCTTCAAAGACTCAAAGTAGAAGTAGTAGGGTTTTCTATGAACGACAGAAATAGGCATAGTGGTAGTACTTTCCCAAACGAACGAGAAAGTACTACCAATATGCCAATTTCTGCCGCCGAGCAGTGTTGCTGTGTTCTGGTTTCAAAGAAACTACTGGCACATTAGGCCCCGGTGATCCAGACTCAGAATAAGAGCCCTCCATAACATCCAGCGGATGTCGTAAGGGAAGACTTAGAGAACCTATCGGGAGGTGGGCAGAAGCATCTCTACAACACTGGGGTCACCAATTCTGAGCGTGGTGGCTATGGTAAACGTTCCCGAATATGGGGGAGGCCTATTTTCAGCAGAGCATTAGTTCAAGCTGATGACGAGGCCCAGTTGACGGACACAGGGAAGTACATCGTAGGGCACGTTACTAACATGCATGACTTACAAGATAATACTTTGTATCAGGTGACGTGAAATCTTAAACCAGGCAGATCATTTGCTTGTTCTATCTAGAAGTTGATTTTTCGTACTTACATCAGGAACCAGAAGTTTATTGAAAATCGGTAGTAAACGAGCTGTGTTCATGGCAATATTATCGACGATGCCGATCATAGTCCCCGCGTAGTTTGGATTCAAATCGAGCATGTTGATCATCACACCGCTGTAGTAGGCGCCAAGCATAATCATTCCCAGGAACATTAGGAATGTGGCTAGGATTGCGTTACAGCCTGAGTAGGGAATCAGTAATATGCAAAAAGCTGAACCGATAGCCCCTGTAAGAAGAAACATCAACGATTAGTATGAAAGGGCTGTATAAGAAGAATTTATTTGGCAAATGGCAAAAAAGCAACATCTCTTGTCATGTAAATGAGATGGCTATTAGTAGTTCGTTTCATATTAATTTGTTCATCTTGACCCCAATTAGGTAAATTTACTCAATTTATTATATTGTATATCGCCATTAAAGAGTATTTTTTTATAAAAATAATATTTTAAAATCATAGTTAAAAATGAAATCGTATTAGAGTAGGTACGATTGCAAACTTGCAAGATAAAATGACGCCAAAATTGAGCTTTGTTTTAGATTTTTTTTTGTACTTCGAATTATAGTAACGGATTCCGCATTTGTGCGAAGTTTTTTTTATTTGAAAGGTATTTTTCAGGTTAGTCCTATAAGAAAACATTAAAATCGATCGAACTAATTTTGATGAATTTTTATAGGACCGATCTAAGAGTTTATATTATCCTTTCAAGTTTTTCAAACCACTTTTTAGTAGTACGATTTCTGCTGTGGTAAACAATTATATTTGTCCCAACTTTGCTCATTTAAACTAAAGTATCCAAGACTTTATCTTACCTATTGACGTTGTGAGTTTCCTAACAAACTTAATGGAGCAAATGCCTTTGCTGGCCAATATATCGCTGGTAAACCCAAATAGAAGTGCGAAGATCCACATACACACATAAGGTTGATATTTAAATGTGGAACTGACGTCTACTCGAAGAACATCCTTCATGAATTGAGGGACTTGATGGGTCAGTATTGTAAAAGCCCATTCACGACCAGTCTGAAAAGAGAAGAGATAAAGGTGATTCCACTTAGTATTGTTTACCCTCTTGTTAAGCTGTGCTTATCCTGGGGGAGAATAGGATCCCTTTATATAGATTATGGTTACTACTTTACATCAGATGGGCCAGATTATTAATCGCCGGCATGATCTCTTTACGTGATACTTTGTCAAAGGATCTTACAAAAAAACGGTAAGAACCAAGCTGTAAGTTTCTTGCCAGTTCTTCTAGGCTTGGTCGCGAGAAATTGACGATTAGATTCACCTAGATTTAAGACCTTTAAAGATGACCCCTGCAGATATTACTGAATAAATGGAAAAGTCTGGAGGGAGGTCCAGCAGTGGATTTCTACAAACTTATAACAGTGAAAATTACTTACATAGCCTAGTACACATGCCCATAATGGAGGGCAGCGTAGGTAAGCCTTCCAAGGCATCGGGTCCAAATCGTATTTTGTGGTGCGAATGAGAGCATCTGCTGTCTCGTTCAGAAAGTCTTTCTCACTTTGTGTAACGTAAGGGTGGTCATTCGGAGTGCTGTAGCAAGTAAATATCTGAAAATATTAATTTATGTAATGTTTACTATTCAATATTAATTTACAAAGAAAATTACAATTAACACAATAACTAGAAAAGCGCGCGTAACTTCGTGCCCGTTTTGCTAGTGAAGTGAATGAATGAAAAATCTATTACGTTGAATGGTTATACTGACGAGATGAGCTAGATACTCCCAAGCCATCAGGTCACGGGTTCCTTTGACCAGTACCTAGACAGAATTTAAAAAATAATTCGAAGGGCCTCGGTACCCAACGGAACTAGTATCGAACCTACGAGGAGCAAATGCGCAAGTCTTTCGAGACTTGCATATCTTTACCATACAGAAATGTTGCATTTTATAATGCCACAATTGCCTACAATGCTACAAGAAAATATTATATAGTAACCAATTGGCAATGAATGATGACAGTGAACTTGGGTGTTGATTTTTTTTATCTTGGACGATGACATAATTTAATACGAAGTACCAAGCAATCAACTTAACACGTTTAAAGGTCGTGATATTCCGTGATGGTGATAAGCGTAAATAGTAAATAAATAAATTTGAGTAGACATTTCAACACAACGCCTCTAAGCGACGTTTTTACTATGGAAGCCAGGGTGTCTACTCTAGAAAACAGTAAACGGTATTTCGTATTATTATACTGCGTGACATGTTCAGCAGCGGCAACTCTACTGTGGTACAGCTACCAAGTTGCGTTGCAGTGTAATTTAGAACGATCATTAAAAATTTTATTTATCGTTTTCCGGAGTAGGCGGCCAGATACCTGATAGGATACCTATACCCCTTTTTGTTAATTAAACTTAAAAT
Organism: Electrophaes corylata; assembly: GCA_947095575.1. Lineage (NCBI taxonomy): Eukaryota > Metazoa > Arthropoda > Insecta > Lepidoptera > Geometridae > Electrophaes > Electrophaes corylata. The sequence goes on along the minus strand of OX352711.1, from coordinate 4,585,869 downwards.
ATAATATAACACCCAGACACAAAACTAACATCTATGTTCATCCCACAAATGTTTAAAGCCATCCACTTCGAACTAAGCAGGTATTAATTGCAGTCAAAAATTGTCGTGCATAATTTTTCCAAAGTATATACTTACCCAAACAACAACCCAGAGAAGTCCAAGAATCCCGAACATGTAGTAGATTGCTTCCCAACCCACCAATGGGATAAGAGCATCAGCAATGGAAGTGGCTGCGACCTGCCCAATCAGAACTCCCGGAAAGATTATGGAAGCTACGAAAGCTCTCTCATCTTTCGGCACCCATTTTGACATCATAGACAATAATACTGGTATTATTGTTCCCTGAAATAATAAACCTATTTTTATTTTATTTTATTTTTTTAGTTTGCTAGAACTTGGCTTGTAACTTGGCTAGAAGAATTGTCAAGGTCATATTCAGAGGCTACATACAAACTTCATACAAAAAAACGGTAGGAACCGTTTGTTAAGCCGTAAGTTTCTTGCCGGTTCTTCTAGGCTTGGTCGCGAAGAACTGGCGCTTAGATTCACCTAGATTTATGACGTTTCAAGATGATCCCAGCGGATATTACTGAATAAATGATTTTTGACTTTGAGTTTGACTTTACAAACTCAATAAGGAAAACTATAAATAAAAGATTTCATAAAAATGCTATCTTAGACATCAACATCTTATCTACGAGTATTATGTATATTAAATGACGGAAAATATGGTACACGTTTATGTAACATGTGAAAAGAAGCTCTTAGGGAAGCTGTTTTAACCTTAAGTGCGTATACAAACTTCCTTGTTTGTTTTCTATTAAGATGTAGAAAAAAGTAGCGTCTTCTTAAATGTCTATTGTATAATACGAGTCAGGTGCCAGTGACGGTCGTAAGCGCCACTGCGAAGCGCATTTGAGTTTGAACTTTATTTCAATGACTTTACGTGAGTAATTTGAGATTAGCTGACTCCTTATTTGTGTGAAATTTTAAACTTTCTACATAATGCTTTAAAACAGATTTTTGTTTTTTCCTGTCTCACTCTATATTACGGGAAAAGATAATCTCAGTGCTACACTTTTTTTCATTGTTTTGAGCAATATTAAAAAAAAAAATGTTTTTTTGGACTACTTAACATCAGGTGTCACGATTTGCTTTTTCCATCAGCCAAATAAAATAACGATTCTAGATTTTTCTAGCACGAGAAACTGGTGCCTATAGATTCAGATAGTTTTAGGATAGTTCTAAATTATTCTATCTAATTATCTTCCGGAGGAGGGCGTTGATATCTGTGACACAGTTTTTTAACTTCTGCAGATGTCATCGTTTCTCAAAATCAACTTTATGTACAATGTTTGTGTTCCTAATAAAGCGATATTATTATTATTATTCTTGGTTTTACTAAATAAATGCTTTTTGACTTTGAATTCACTAAGCCAAAGATATTTTACCACGCATATTTTTAATTTTAAAAAGAGCCAGAAGGTTCACTTACACCTGCCAGTCCGGTAAAAAACCGCAACACAACGGCTGCGGTCGATCCAAGCCACTTCGCAGATAAAGGGAGCGCCATTGTTGCAAGACTAGATACTAGCATACTGACGGTTAGTATCTTCTTGCCTCCGTTGACGTCGGCGAACATTCCACCGAGAAACTGAGATATCATGTACGCACCACGGTAGGTTGACACCACTGAAGCCTGGGTATCGTCGTCCCAGTCCAATGGTCCCTGAAAAGAAAAACAAATGCCGATAAATTTCTACGCCCATTGTCAACTAGAGCCCTTCGGGGCAAGCAAAACTGGAACCTACTAACGTACAGAAACATTGAAATTCTTCTGTGACGTACTTAGGGTCATTATGGTCTTGGCATACATTACTACTTCTCCATCACCTTCCTTGAATGGAAAGGTGACTTTGATTTCGCATCAGGGGATGTACAACAACTGTTCTTGAGTTACGGCACGTCATCAGTCTAAACAAGTCTACTGCTGGATATATGCCTCCTAATATTTGGGGGAATCATAGTCATAGTCACTAACACAGATGTATTGGTGATCTCAGTGTCGATGTTTACAAGACTCGCAGTACTCAGGAGATGCTGCCCATCTTCTGGTGCGTTTCCTTAATGGCCTTTTACTTTTAGGTATTTTCTAAGTCAAGATCATCATGGAAAACCAATATCTGCCTGCGTAAGTGCTGACGACCGATGTGGCGCGGCGGGCGAATGTCCGCTTGCGACGCAAGAGGTTGCGGGTTCGATAGTTTCGTGGTTCTGGGTATTATCTACGTATAATAAAAAATATGAAGGTATGTAATGTATTGTATTAAGTATGTCAACCATCTAGTACCCATAACACAAGTTCTGCTTAGCTTGGGGCTAGATGATGCTGTGTAGATTGTCCAGCATTATTTATTATTTATGACTATGGGAAATTACAGCAGCTACAGTCTTGCCATCTATGATCATAGATGTTCTTGAAGCAGTTTGTATAGCTGGCTACTACTTACTTTTGTTTTTAAAGCTGGTGGTAATATATCACTGCTATTCACAGCAATGTTCAGATCAGGGCACGAGTTACGGTCATAAACAACTGGTAGCGTACTGTTCATTTCATTCACCATATGTGAGATTGTAAGGTCCACTGTCAGTCGTATCATAAATCCAACTAGACATGCGATAAAGCCCATTATGGCGAACACGTATCTCTGTGGTAAACAGCATGCTGGAAAGAGAAAACACGGGTACAAATTACATGAGGCCTAGGTTAATAAAAGATGCGGGAAGTCGGTGAATGAATAGCTTAGAATCGTTTTTCCTAGAAAAGTATGGGGGAAACTTAGGCCTAATGTCTAGCTGTGGACTTCTCAGATGATTACATCATCATCAAGCAGAAAAAGTCCACTACGAGCCATTCACTCATCCCAAAAAAAAATTTACTAAGAAAGGTCAATGAAAAAAGCATAATAAAATATCCGATTCACTTTACCTTTTAAACTTTGAACGAAAGAAAATAAAATGGTTTTATGACTGTAACCAGTCACGGTATACACCTTCTCATTTTTATACTAACGGGCCTTTATTACCGACTCAAGATCCTTTGAGGATATCTAATAAGTCAGACAGAAGTAGGTACGCCCAATTATTACATCTGGCACATACCCATATTTTACAGAAGCTAATACATATTTCATACGTGGCTGGTTGCAAGCCCATCGTCGCTGCTAGAATATTAACTGGTTTTCTTACGATATATTTCTTCACCGCTAAAGAACAATTAAGAAAAATCCATAGGTGCAAATTAGAAAATAGAGTTACTACCACTGGACCACCGCACCGGTACGCCAATGCTCAAACTTTGAGTAAATAATTAAACTCATTACACTTTTTGTCAATATACGCATGTATAAACTACAATCACATTTACATACATATTTTGTGTATGGCACTGCAGATCATTATTTTTCAAAATGATTCAACTATTCGAACACGATTTACTTGTGACACAACCGCTTTTTTCTAGAGTCCACGTGTAACAGAATTTTGTAATTTTTTGACACAGGTATAACCAGTTATGTGGTATAACTCATATTAGGTATCACCACTCGTTCTAAAGATAAAAAGAATAAACATCAAAATCTAAAACCAATACAGGTAAGACTGAGAAAACAAACATACTCGTAGTCATAAGTGACTTAAAATCGATTATATTTCCATATCACGTTTTGATAAAGCATGAGCGCCGGCGGTCTCGTTATTATTATTAAAGTTGCACCGTATAGCTCGTAGAACTGATAACCGCTGGAGATAAAGGTTCTCGAGTGGCGACCATGAACTAAAAGACGAAGCGCAGGACACCCCTTACCCGATGGACTGACTACAAACAGCTTGCTGTAATCCGGTTTGAAGGGTGTGGGTGCCGGTGGAACGGGTGAACACCTGTTTGTCTCAGGTATAGACGCTGAGCAGTGCATCGTAAGGCAGGGTGCGACCTACGAGCTAAACTTTGTTATAGGCGATGGTAACCACTCAACATCAGGTGGGTCATCTGCTTGTTCTATTAGCAAGTTGTATAAAAAAGTACTTACATTTACAATTCATTTTAGGCGTGTTTTTAGTTTTCTGTCTGAAGGTCTGAAAAGCGAAACAAGAAATATTATAAAAATTTAAACAGCTGTGCGGTTACGTGCTTTGAACCACATAAGTACAGTCAGTTGCACTAGGATGTACCTACCTACAGTCAGTTGCACTAGAATGTGAACAATTCGTAATGGTACCATCTATGGTATTTATGGCATAACAATACATTCTTACACAGCAAAAACTTCACGGTCTACAATTGATGAGTTTACTTATTGTTTGAATATCTGTCATGCAAATATTTATTGTACCACTACGAGTTTTAAAAGTTACGGGTTGTATACATTTTAGTGCAGCTAACTATACAAAACCACAACAGACTAACTTGAACGCGTGCCAGAGGTAGACCTCAGAAAAGAAAGATAGAAATATGGTCAGATGAAAATGGTAACTGGGAAAAAATGGATGGAAAAAGCCCAAGATAGAGATGAATGGAAAGTTCTGGAGGAGGCCTTAACCCAAAGAGGAGTCCCTAACATAGATAATAATAATATTTAATAGAAACCAAATTTATTGATAGTATTGTTAGAATAATTTAAATTTTTACTGCATGAATTTAATTTAATATCCCGCGATTACCAGTGAAGAAATAAAGGCTATTTTTATTTTTATTCTATTTTTATTTAACTATACAAAACGACTTATACAGACAATAAAACTAGTAGATATTTATTACAAAAGTTTTATCACACACTCGCAATACTACCAGTATTTCAACGGACCGATTTTCACTAGATCAAATTCTAGTTTCAATCACGTCTCAGCTCCAAAAAAATATAAAAACCGGACCTCAAGTCGATTAATATGTAATTTAGATTCAAAAAGTTTTTTTCTCCGAAAATATAACTTGTGAAAAGTTCAAGGTACTACATTATTATAAAACAGTATAGATCGATAGATAACTCTTTATTGATTACCACAAGTAAAGTACACACATTTTATAAAGAATATTAAAGTAAACAATGCAGTAAAACAATGGGCCGCCTTATCGCTAGAAGCGATCTCTATCAGGCAACCTTTGGATGGACAGGACTGAACATAATAGGAGATGGTTAGTATGAGTTGTATAAGGGATGTTATGCTAACCTTTAATATCCTTAATTAAACTTATAGTTTTTATTATATAAAACAGCCGAAGTTATCTCACCTTTTCTAAATAGTTTTTTTAGAACTTTTCACTCTTAATCTTGGGCTGATTTTTACCCTAAATTAAGATAGTAAATATTTGCCAACCCTTTATTATTTAGAGTTGTTTCACTTCGCGTTACACTGATAGTAATGAAGTTATATGGTACGTTTTATTAAATATAACTATCTCTGCTGAATCACACATCTTCGTATCTCATTATATCAATATTCTGAATCGCATAATCATAAGCCGGAAACTGTAGGTAGCTATCGAGAGCAAAGCGATCTAAGATCTCTGTAGCATCATGATTGATTTGGCTTTGTTACGTATGTGAAATAATGATTTTTTTCCTGTGAGTTGCAGTTTAGTCAACGAAACTGGATAACTGAACTAGTAGGAATAGACGGCCTGACGAACCGGACGCAGGAGATTACGGGTTCGATTCCCGGCTTGGAATAAATATTTGTACGATCTGCAAATATTTATTCCGTGTGTTCTGGGTATTTTCTATGTATAATAAAAAATATCTATGTGTGTAATGTATTGCATTAAGTATTATATCAGTCCTCTAGTACCCATAACACAAGCTCTGCTTAGCTTGGGGCTAGATGATGTTGTGTGGATTGTCCAGCATTATTATTATTATTTAAAAAATGGGGATTTAATTTATCTGGTTCATATAGTACAAACTTTACTTCGTTATAAGTAAATTTTGATTTCTCTTTATCTTTCAGAACTTGTGATTAGCAAATAAAACAAAATTATTATGATAATAAGGTTTCATTTCGATTAATACTAATTTACAATAAGATTACGTTATTCCTTAAAGATACAATAATATTAGTGTATGTTCACAATGTACAAATATGCTAAGTAAGTTTGTCTTAGAATTATGTTTCAAAACAGTCCTTCTAGCCTCAGGGCAAAAGGGCACTTCAAGTTAACTTCTGTTAAATGCTGATTACAAGCCAAGCAAACGACAGCAAACGAAAGCGAACGTGAACTACCTTTCTGATTCGCGCTTGTTTATTTCGCTCGGCCTTCGGTTGCATTCGCTTACTTTGTCTGCACTTAGCATAAGATTATATTAGAGAAATCAATCGAGAAATATTTTACAGAGTCATTATAATACTTTATGTACAATAGATACATTTCACATTTCAAATTTATGTATGACTTGTGCATTGTTGCTTGGAAAAGTTTTTACTTATTGTATTGATGTATACATTTGCAAAACATGGTCAGTGAATGCTTATAATTACACAAAGATGTAAAAATTGTAACCAATGATTTATGCTCCAGCCATTCGTAAGTGTATCATAGAATATATTGTGTCACAAATACCACGGCGTTTATAGCCCAGTTACGCTATTGGAAATCGCTAGGCGATTATTCCAGCATTTTAGCCCGTCCGAAAAACGCCGAAAACTTCCGGAATGACGCCAATCTCCCAATTACAAGTACCGTTTTCTTTCTCAACCGGCAAATCTCCCCAGAGATTTCGATTCGAAGCAAAGATTTCATTCATACACGTTTAAAAATATCAATAACTAAACAATTACAAATAACATACTTATAAATCTATTAATTATTGCTCTACATTGAGGTATTAGAATATGCGTCCTACAACTAAATCAAATAAAGGTACTTATATAAAATCAATTGCTCTACAAAATGTAAACATTGTAGCATTTTGAGTAGGTACTTGTTACTAACAAACGTATACGTAAAAATGGTTGAATAATATACAGGTTGAAAGCGACCATACAAATACACTTGTCAAATATTAAAGAAAATCAGCTGTTTGATAAACCAGAGGCTGCAGACAAAATTACATTCTACCAACAAAATCGCTAATAAATCAGTTAAATGTTTAATTAACGTATCGTGACGTCACGTGATCTATTGTCAACGAATATATACCTAGTAGTGTTTATGAATTCGCGCACGAGTAAATGTAGAGAAAGAATCGTTTCAAACTTCAATCAATGATACCCCTAGATGACGGGTCACATACAAAATCATAGCTAAAAGCTGTTCGCATGAATATATACTTCCACAGCTACATTTGTTTACTAACGAAGTGAGAAAAAAATGATAAACAGTTTTAAGTTACAAGTTTACGTTACAAGTTATAGTTTAAGTTACAGTTTTAAGTTAATTGTAAAAAGTAAGTAATGTCACTAATTGTCAAACAAAATAAGAGCTCACTTCTCAAGTAAGGCTCTTATTTACTAAGACGCATTTTTTGCGCTGACGCTATGTAGGAGTATCATTGATCGAAGGTTTCAAAGCATGAATATTATAAAGCCGTAAGTTTCTTGTCTGTTCCAGGCTTGGTCGCGAAAAACTGGCGTCCAGGTTATTTTGCTGTTAGGCTATTTCAAGTTGATCTCTTTGATTCCGTTGAATTAATGCCTTTTAACTTTTACTTTGTTCCGTTAGGCCCTTAGAACTTTAAGCCCGTATTTTCGTTCATCAAATCATAATTAAAAAGTTTCTAAGTATTCTCAAGAAATATCATAATATGATCAGATGACAACAAAAGTTAATTAAGAGTTTGAGTTTTATAAAACACTTTTTATTTCCATTTAGCAGTTGAGAGAGATACGTAAGTGTACCTTGAAAGTTGCTATGAGCCAAGGAAAATCTATCTATTTAAAAAATAGCCTAAATATCGGAAATGAGATAACCGGTACAGTTATTCAAGATTTTAAACATTTTTATACAACTTGCTGTTGGCATAAGCAAAAAACCTATATAGCTGATGTTATTTGGTAACCATAATCTTTATTAAATAATACCTAGTATGTTTCGCATAATATTAGGAACATAATCTGCTCTGTGGCCATCAACTTGAGACATACATGTGTTTTATTTTACGCCAGAAATGTATTAGTTTCATAGGTACTCACACTCCAAGCCGACACACAACAATAGTTTTTGACTCATCCTCTTGAGACTCCTGATACTGGAGATGTCTTGTGATATTGAGACTATTTTATCAAGATAATTTACCGTTGAAGTGTCTCTAATCTTTCATTCAAAAATCAAGGAAAAAGGAAAAAAATATTTTACGTTCTTAAGCCCTTTTTTGTTATACGTACATGTTTCTACTAAAAGTAGATTTAATATCTCCATAAGAAAAGTTAGTTTCTTCACAACAACTTTAATTGTTAACCCTTTAATCGTTTAGGGAACACTCTTAGTATGAAGACGAGTATACTCAGAAAATTACGAGTAGGTATCTACGACCAGCGGCATAGGCTGTGGCTGTCTATAATGTCAGTCAGTCAGTCAGGACACAGATTCTTATAATTCGTATTCGTATATAACTTTCAAATTTACAATCAGTTCACAGAAAAAATCTAAATGTGGCATCATGCAAGAGAGAAGCATTCTCATACATTTAGAAGAAATTTTAGAATATTGATATCGGCTTTTTAATACATACATACATAAAATCACGCTTGTTTACCACAGTTTTTCACATGCTACGATCCTGACATACCTTTTTTTCATTCACTCTCATAAAATTACACAAACATGTTTTAGCTCCTTACAAATACACGGAATCAAATTGGCAGTGATTGACAATAAGCACCTATTGGACCTAAGTAAGTTTTGAATTGTAGCTAGTGTTTATAATTTATCCATTTCACTCAAACGAGTTATACTAGAAAACAGTCACAAAACCCATCAAATCAGGAATTAAGTTATTCGACAGAGAACCAAGGTGGTCGACATAGCTCTTAGGATTAGTAAGCTGAAATGGCTGTTGGCCGGCCATGTTTGCCGTAGAACCGATAACGTAAATATTCTGTTACTGTAGAGCTCATAGTGAAAGGCTGGTCTATGGAAGTACCACTACCATGTCTATTTCTGCAACTTGCTGAGTTTTGGTTTAAAGGGTGCACCGGTGAAATTTCAGGAACATGAGGATTAACCTGTTTGCTTCAGGTTGTTAGACGTAAAGCAGTGCATAGTAGAGCTTGTTCCAAACGAACGTAACCTGCAAGGTAATGCTTTGTTATGAGTGATGGTAACCACTTAACATCAAGTCGGCCATCAGTTGGTCGTATAAAAAACAGCTCTTCATAGTTTGCAATGAGTTTCGAGAGACAATTGCAGAAAGTAAACCAATCTTATTGCAATGCAAAGACTTAAACTGAACCATTGTTTTATAGATTCCATGACTTTTATTCCGTTGTAATACGGTTCATATTATGGTTCATTATTTAAGCAGCATCGGAAACGCTGCTACTAATCATGGCATTTAAATCCTTTTTTAATCTGATAAATTCGCTCATTTATCAAAACGTGTCAACCTTCATACATTTCAATTGTCATTGCATTATGCAAATGGGCTTAAAATAAAAGTATGAGTAACGTTGTGTGACATCAAAATAAAATTTTCATGACTAATACCTACAGTACGTCAAAGATGATCTACGGTTATTGTAACGTAACTGATTTATTAATCCTTGTTAAAAACGCCTCAGTAAGCTAGCGAATGAACATTCTAGTGTAGTTAGTACCAAAGTTTTTTTTAATAGATAAATATGTACGTACAAATACACGGTCATCGCATGTATCTAAAAGAAACAATACCTACATAGCCAACTCATATTTTTTTATGATACCTCTCTGTTGTTCAACAGACAATTTTGCAAGTGCCAAGTGGAAGCTAAATAGTTTTTAGTCAATAAATAAGAGTAATAAATATAGTCTGGTGTCATTGGTTTTGAAGAAAGAGAGAATGTTTTAGGAAAAAATTCAAGATTTCACTGATACATTTTCATTTGAACTGTTTTTGCTTTGTGCTAAGATTTGACTTTTGACTTTGACTCTCAAGAAATGTTGGTTAAAATGCTACCAAACTACACGATATAACTAAAAATAGCACACATAAAACAATTAAAAAGTAAAAGCTGTGCTGCTTCAAAAGATGACAGAATATGAATCCTCAAGCCGACTCAACAGAAACAGCTTTATGACATTAATCCTCAGGCACGGTGGATATCCCTCAGATCCCATAGGACCTACCAAGTAGCATCAATTTAAGATTCTTTGAGGATGTCTAAGGGTGGTAGTCAGAAGTACGTCCAAATATTACATTTGGCGTATAGCTACATTTTGCAGAACTTATTATTCCATACGTGACAGATTACAAGTCCATTACCGCTCCTAGAATACATTATATTTTCCTTCACTGTTTAAGAGCAAGCCGACTTAATTATGTAGTAAACAATCAATAGCTACGTCAGTATGGACATATAATGAAGGTATGTAGTATATGACGGGTTTATCTTTTCTTAAAGGTCGGCAGCGCATCAGCATCGCTTCTGGTGCTGCAAGTGTCCATGGCCCACGATGATTATTTTCCATCAGGTGGCCAGTGCTCATCTGCCTGCTATGGCATAAAAAAACTGACGATCCAGCTTCATTTGATTTGTTAATCTCTATAGATATCTCGATTATCATTCTCCTAAATAATTAACAAAATAACTGTTTTCAATCTTGATTCGTATTTACATCGCATTGAACAAAAACGACTTAATTTATACACTAAATAAATTTAAATTCGTAATAAATCATGATAAAGGTCGTGATTTTAGACGACAGTTAATTTTTTTCAGCCAAAAAACTAATAAATGTAAAAAGTAAACTATGTATCTAAATATAAATATTATGTTGTGTATAGACACTAGCATAGGTTTATAAAATAACAATTAAATTTATGTAGAAGCCTACGCAGACTTTATAGCAGCTATAATAAATTGTCAAAATAAATGACACTTATAGATAAGAATTCGATAACTAACCTTGGTTTAAGTTTAATTAAAAAAGTGATTTTTAAAAATATACTAAATTATGTATTATTTTGACACAATTACGGGAAAACGCCAATACACAACTCATAAATAATACTTTAAATTCCTATTATCCACTTCCCGTAAAATGTAGAGAAAAAATCATCACACGCAAACATACTGATTTATCATACATTATTTTATAACTATACAGAATATTTACAATAATTAACATTACCGTGTCCGCGAGATAATATTTACCCGTAGATTTAGCACATTTTTTATAGTCCATTGGGTCGAATTGATTTTTGCATCCAGATTTATTTTACTGTATTTGTATACAGCAAAATATCTGCAGAAAAAAACTAGAATCTTTGCCACTTTTATAAATTAATGGTGATTCCAATATTGAAATTCTACCACTGTATTACCTTATAAAAACTGTTTACTGCAGTAGTGTCTTATTTATTTAAGAAATTCACAGCAGTTATTAAAAGCCGTTAATTTCCAGTAATGTATCAAAAATAGGGTATCTGCCAACAAAATTACTTTGGAGTTGAATTAATTACATTTTCTAATAGATACATCGCAAATACATTCAACACATTTTGATGATTACAAAAATAATTTCGACCCGCTTTACACAATACTAAAGTCCAGATAACGTTTAAAAATAACACGTACAACAACTTTAACACGCAACGATAATCATAATCATTAAACAAATTGATGAAATATTCGTTCTGTAACACTTTTACAAGTCTATTCCGAAGTTAAAATTAACGTGTGGTTTGGAGCACGCACTTTCACATCTACCAAATGTTTTAGTGGCGTCACCGTACGAAAAACACAGCTATGAAATTTTCCATTCTTCTTGATTTCAAGAGTGAAGGTATACAGGCACATTTTCATAATCAATTAAAGGCATTATTAATGCCAATACTCGCACCGCAGCACAATATTTTGGTCTGCATAGTGCAACTCAAACATGCCAGCATGGATGATTTTTTTGCACCAAACCAATTGCTTACAATACTTCTAGTTACATAATAAGATATCGACAGTTTTGTGTTTCATAATGAATGTTAATCATAGCTGTGTGTACAGTGATGAAAGTTATGCGGCTTGGCGGGGCACTGGGCACTTCAAACTTGGGTGGCATGCGAGGCTTGGGGGGCACTCGATGCTCGAGAGGCATAAGGGGCACGCGAGGCTCGGGGGGCTTAGGGGCGGCGGCGGCGGGGGCGCCCGGGCCGCGCGCCGTCATACCCCATCCATTTGTCTCACTCGCACGTCCTGGGACGCACACATGTCCGGAGCAAACGGTAAGCACGTAAACAACTGACACGACTCACACTCATACGCTGGAGCGACGTAAAACAACGCGACCAGCGCGCAGGTCATCGCCCCCGCAGACACCATACACACCCACACTAACACTATCTTTCTCCGCCTCTCATACGGCCCAAAGGTTATGAACGGCATCAACGCGTATGATAACAGAAACCCGAACACAAAGCCAAAAAAGTGGGCAAAGTTGTCTATCCATGGGAGGAGGCCAAGAGTAAACAGTGTCAGCGCAACACCAACAAGCTTGTACATTGCCCAAAACGGTTGTTTTAGGAGATGCCATGCACCGATCACTTCCACCATGAGGCATGCTAATAGACCAAATTGTGACCCTGCTGGTCCCACCTGAAATTGAAATAAATATATTTTAGCCATCTAAATATATTTTAGGTCATCCTATTTTTTTAGGTTACACATATAAAACAAACACTTTTCTCTCAAAATCTTTAAAAACAGAGCGGAAGATCTAAAACGCCTGGTTGCAGTACAAAACTTGAAAATCAAAAACTAACCTCAGCTCTATAAGGCTCGAAGATGGCCGAGGCCATGTTTCCAATGACCCCACTCCCTAAATAAACGACTGCTATCCTCACAGGCCCAGCCATCTTCTCCAGGTCTCTCATGAATAGCCATTGAAGGGCTAGCGTCATGGCCAGATGGAGAAGACCAGCATGCACAAATAAAGATGTCCATGCACGGTACAGCTGGTCTGGACGACGTCGCCGCATGAATGGAAGCATACCACAGACATCGTCTAAACAGGACACCTGAAATCAGAAACGGGTAGTTATGAACAAGTTTTATGCAGTGACCAATCAATAAAAAGAATAATTAATATTAAGAATTACTAAATATTCATATGTTCAAGAACTGTGAATATTTTGAAATCAGCGACCAGTTGCAACCAGGTTGCAACAAATACCTAAAATGCTCACACCCACTTTAGTGGTGATATACTCTGACCATCATCATCAGCATCAATCTATTGTAGTAGCCTTCTGCTGGACTTACGTTTCTACCAGGACGCGCCACTAAACCCGATTTTCGTCTCTCTCCATCCAGCTACTGCCTGCCAACCTGCGCAAGTCATCACTCCATCTCGTCTGAGCATTCAGATAGGCAGTAGGAGAGACCGTTTCAGTTTACCAGTTTTTTGGACCATGCCCAAAACTTTAATACTCTGTCGAATGGCCTCATTTCTGATCTTACACCAAGCATTGCTCTTTCCTTTGTGCGCTGAGTGAATGAATCTCGGTACATATATGTGAACACTATACTCACCTGCGAGCATAACGACGCCTCTTCATGAAAATGCCCCTTGACAAAGTCACAGTGCTCCCTTGTCGTGATCACACACTGCCCGTGGACGCCTATACAGCACGGATGGCCAATGACTTCACACGCCATGTGCTCCGCAGCATGCCCCGCCCGGCCAACCGCGGCCGACCCATCCAAAACAGATTTTCGGCAGATCGGCCATTTTGTTATATCGTCCGGCCACTCATGCGGCGCTATTGAGCGGGGCGCCTCGCAAAATCTGAAATAAGATTAGTGACTAGTTATAAAAAACTCTCGAAAGCATGAAGTTTTGTGCCCTTACTAATAACTGATGGAATTCAAAATAACTTTTTCGTCATCTTCAGCAGCCCAAGTTTGCTGGACATAGGCCTCCCCCATATATGGAAGTGGGAGCTTTGCCACCTCGCTTGGATTAGTAACTGCAGTGTTGGTAATTAATGAGATTCTGCAGCCCGTCTCCTTCATTTACTTCATTTATTAAAGTTTGGCTATCAAGTGATAAGGACGAAGGAAGTTAAGGCCCGCTTTTTATTTATCGCCATAATATTTAATAATAATGATATATTATTGTTAGTACATGAGTAATAAATCATTGAAAGTTACTTACTTTGGATCTAATCCACAAACTGACCCTGATATCCGACCCCCCGGACCCGATTCACCAGAAGACCACTTTTTCCACGTTGATATTGTGTTCTGAAATATTTATAGATTTAAATTAATATTTTCAGTAATATTTAAGTGTCGCTTTATAAATATTTAAAAAAAAATTGTGATACAAACAATTTTACATGAGCCCAAAAACTATGCCCTTGAGTGGTATTTGAACCCACTAATAAATCAGCGAGTTGCTGATGAAACAAGCCAGTGGATGGCCCATATGATGTTAAGTGGTTACCAACACCTATAACAAAGCATTGCCTCGCAAGTTACTCTTGTTAGTAAAGTAATTTCACCGGAACACACCAAGCTGCTTGGCGGCAGAAATAAGCATAGTGGTAGTACAAGCCCTAATGAAACATTTTATGTAATAGCAAACTTGAGATGAATATTAAAATAAACTGTTCTAATAAATAACCAAATATTTTGGGTTAAATAAAAAAAAGTCTTTTCAAAGATATTAATATTACAAAAATGTCGATTGAATAGGTATAATCTGGCTTACCTTTGGTATTAATCCTCTTATCTGTTTGTAGGCATGCGCAAAATTGGTATTTTAATTAATTGTTACAGTAGAAACAATTAATTACTTATAAAGAAAACAGTCAGAGCCTGTTTATACTGACTTTTCGAAGCGTCATGAATGCACGCGCATAGCGTGTTGGCGGACTCTTAATTCAGTAAGTAGAACTACTACTTACTGAATTAAGAGGCCATATAACACCCATACACAGAACAAACATCTGGTTTCATCGCAAAAAGTATGTTTGTTCTTGGTAGGGATCGAACCCACAAGCTACAGCGCAGGAGGTAGGGCTACTACCAAATGAGCTGTGACGGCTATTTAGTTCTTTCACCTTGTTTATAATAAAAATAACTTACAGAACAATCAGCCTTTGAAGATTGTACACAGCCCGAATCATCGTTCCGTATACAGCACGCCGTATCCCTCTCCCGCCTCGCTGAGGCAGCTATCGCCCGAGCTATCCTCACGTCCCGCCTCATACACGGCGCGAACTTGGCCCCCAAATGAATCAGATCCGCCGCCCTGGGCCCCAGCCAGAATGACGCAGGTTCTTCCCACTCCACCTTGAAAAAACATTGAAAGGTTTGAAACCATTGTATACACAATTCTTGGTTTTTTTTTTACTACTGCTGGTGGAACAAGTATATGGCCCACCTGATGTTAAGTGGTTCTTGTAGATTATGCACGTGAGGTACATCCCTACGATGCACTATCTTGCGTCTACCAAGCTGAGGCATACTCGTGCTAAGCCTCATGTGCCTGTAATTTCACCGGCACCCGGCACGGCAATACCCTTCAAACCGGAACACAGCAAAATTTGTGTCCGGTGTCCAAATATTACATTTGGTACATACCCACATTTTGCAGTAGTTGGTATTACCATACGTGACAGGTTGCAAGCCCAACGCCGCGCTTAGAATACTAACTGGTTTTAATTACAAAGTGTTTTTACACGATTTCCTGATAGTACCAGAAGTTGGTCCACCTGATGCTAAGTAGTTACCATCACCTATAACAAAGCATTGCCTCGCAGGCCACGTTTATTAGAAACGTCCCCTACGATACAGTGTTCTACGTCCACCAACCTACAGTTGTTAAGAAGGCTTTTCCACCATTCATGGTGTTAAAAACGTAAGGTTTTGATCTAAATCATGATAAACTTGCGAACGCTTATTTTTACAGCACATAAATAAACTTACCGCATTTAGTCATAAAATGTTATGGGTTTCACCTTCAGACCCTTTAAATTATAAATTTCACCAGCCTCATTTGCTACAGAAAATATGAAAACGATTTTGGAGGGGAATAAGATAAATCTTTCGTTTTTAGTGACGTTTTTTAAGCTAATTTAAATGACGAGCTTGTTTTGCGTTTGGGGAGCACGAATACAAAAACTTTCCTTTCTTTAGCAACTTAACTAGGCTTAATGAGATAAAGCTTTTAGACAAAACAAGTTTCGCCAAATTTAATGTCTGAGCACCTTAGACAACACAATTCGTAATGTTTGCTCTGGGGATTTACAAAGTCAACACTGTCGTGACTTTCAACAAAATGAGTCAATCTTTATTTATAAAACCTCACTTTGAAGTGAAATTATTTAAATATAGTTATAGAATACATTTAGAAGTGGGGCAGTGCCACCTTTATAATATTTTTAACCGATGAAAACAAAAATGTACAAGGAATCCTAGTTGAGAGTTGGAGCTCAGCCATGTACACAGTATGTATGTATTATCTACCTATCCTAATACTTAATTAAGATTAATTCGTTTGTTTGAGCCAAGTTTGAAGATTAAGGTACCTAGGTAACCTATATTATGATTAAATTACCTACCTACAAAAAATCCAAGTCCTTTTTGTTTTCATATGAAGTTGTATAGGTTGGGTTAACTTAGGTTTTTTTATTATTAATGACGATTAACTTATGAAACCTAAAAAAGCAGGAGCTTCTTAAAGTGACGCGTATTTTATGACCTTGCGTAAATACCCTGAATAACGTTGATACTTTTAGTTAAATTGGATAAATTGAAATTTACTTCAACACTAGCACATATTAGTATACTTAGTATTATTTATTGATCTTAAATATAAATAGATAATTAAAATGTCGAAGCGATACGCTTACGCCACAAATGTCCAGTATATTCGTACTAGACCCTGTCATAAATGCTGTCCCGATAATACCATTTTTGAGGCTCAATCGAGCCGTAGCGACTGAACTGATTTTGATAAAATTTTAAATAAACAGATTTCATCACCGGAAAGTATTTTATCCAAGCCGTAGGCAGAGGCCAAATTATAATAAAGTTACCGCAAAGTTTTATCGTCTAAACTAACTTAAACGATAATTTTTAAAATATCTTTTTGATTAGCTATGATCAGAATATACTCAAAATTATACAAATCATCATCATCATCAACATTCTGTAGAAGTCCACATTTGGACAAAGGCCTCCCCCACACGTTTCCAGGCAGAACGATTCTGAGCATTTTCCATCCATCAACTTCCCGCGGTCGTAACAATGTCGTTAGTCCATCGGGTAGGAGGACGTCCTACGCTTCGTTTTCCGGTCTTCCAGAAGTCGAAGCGGAATTATACAACTACAGTGAGATAATCGTGATTATGTCACTGCACACGGCACACTAAAATTCTTGCACCAAGTGATACAATAGTGTTGTACTGTCATGACATTACTGTGCGAGTTGCAATAATTTCTCGAACAAGTAACTTGTATCATGTAAATGCTCCTTTCGTAACAAATGACCGCTTGCCCGTATATAATTTACTTAAGGTCAACGTACGTTTTGTGGCTCAATATTAAAAGCTGCTCGTACGGAGCGTCTCTCTGGGACCAAATAGCTTGTTTACGAGTTTTTTCGTGGTCTGAAGACATGTTTTTATTAAAAAGATAAATGTAGAATAAAAATACAAGACAGAAAGTTTTTAGAATGAGTTTCAGTGAACAACCATTACTTTTTTGTTACTGAATAAATAACTGTACTAGGCATAATAATATGACACATACGCCCCCTAATTATAAAAACAAAAGGGTTTGGCTCCACTCTCTTCTATCTAGGGTTTTATCCCCATGTTTTATGGGTTGCGACTCATAGATTTTCTATTCAGTAAATGTATGTCCGCAATATCATTATTCTGCAATTTATACATCAAAAGGAAACTGTTTAGTATTCTAGCAGGCGTTGGACTTGCAACTTATCACGTATGGTGTAATAAATACTGCAAAATGTCGGTGAGTGCCAAATGTAATATTTGGATGTACTTCTGACCTAGGGATTCTTTAGCCTTGAGTTAGTTCTACTAAAGATCTGGGGAGATATCTGGGGAAATAAACACAATTTGGCAAAACAATGGGCGGCTTTCTCGCTGAATGCGATCTCTTCCAGGCAACCTTTCTTCTATTAATTATTTATTGATGAGATGAAACGATACAGCTACGGACAATGCATCTACCTATATGGCTTAATTCACGACTGAATTTACTGAGCGCACTCACTAAAAGGAAGGTAAATAGTCAAAAAGAACTGCCTGTGGTATCCAGGTCAGTGTAGTTACTCACCTGTTGTAAACTCAAACTCTTCACTAAAACTTGTCCTGTGTGCGTGTGCCTGCCGAAGCCAACAGGACCAAACCCGTAGCAAAGCAGTGACAGCAACAGGACCAGTGTCTGCACTGTGCTCACCCACCACGTGAAGTATGGCCGGTAGTCGGTGAGCTCGTCCAGTTGCCTGGCTACTTCTTCCTGATGTGTCACTGATTTTCGTAGAGATCGTCTGGAAAACGTTAAAAAAAAGAAAGTTTCATAAAAATTGATCTAGTAAAAGTTATTTATATTATGTTCTATATGCCGATTCCTAACTCCAAAAAATACCTAAATACAGTCAAACACAATAGTAAATCTTCTATTACTACTTTTTGATAGAACAAGCAGATGACCTCTTTTGATGCTAGGTAGTACTAAAAGCATTGCCTCATAGGTCACTCAAGTAAGGAACGTACCTACATGAGTTAATCAACCTGAAGCATTTAGATGTCAAAGTCAAAAAGCATTTATTCAGTAATATCCGCAGGGATCATCTTGAAACGTCTTAAATCTAGGTGAATCTAAGCGCCAGTTCCTCGTGACCAAGCCTAGAAGAACCGGCAAGAAACTTACGGCTTGGTTCCTACCGTTTTTTTGTATGATCCTGTTACAAAATAATAATAATGTAAATAATGAAGCTCCAGTGTGGTGCCAATCTAACTGACGTTAAACCTTACACGTTTCAAACTGGAACACGTCAGCAACGTAGCTTTGCGGCAGAAGTAAGCATAGTGATAGTACTGTAGTACTTTCCCAGACGAGCCCTTTACAAAAAACCCAACCACTCATCTTCTAGGTCTTTGAAGCAGTTAGATTTTTATGAATATAATAATATAGTCGAAATTAGCCATACCGGTATGTTGAACTATGACCACGTCGACTACCTACTAAGGCAGTGTTGAATATGAAAATTTATTAGCTTTGATTGTTCCGTTAATAACCTCAGTATCGTTAGACAAAGAAAAGTACGCACACGTCCTTACCTACCCTATTAGCTTACCGGAAGCAAATGAACCCCTAAAGCCCTTTCCACACAGTATTATTATATTTTAATAATAATAAGAATCTTTGCCCTGATTGACTGACTGACTGACTGACTGACATATAATAGACAACGTACAGCCTAAACCACTGGTCGCAGAGTTTTCGTCTTGGCGTATAAGAGTGTATTAAGAAAATAATTTCTGAAATTCTGTTTTACCCTTATGGGTAAAACAGGAGTTGAAGTTTGTATGACAATAATATCACAAGAACGAAGTCGCGTACGATTCTCTCTACAAACATGAATCTACAATAACAAGAAAGGACAATGATTTGCTATAGCAATATCATTGATATTGTACGACAAAGTCTCAAGGATACAGGATGTCCGGACAGGGAGGCAAATAGCGTATCATACCATAAATAACGACCCTTGTCATTTCCAGGGCTTTTATTCAAAAACCCATTACACACACTTTTAAACGAAGTTCGAGGAAACGCAGGTAATGTTCGGAGTTGTAATGTAAAACGGCTGACATCTAGACTCTACGCCTTGTGTTGTGTGTACTAGATGACTGATATACTTAATGCAATACATTCCATACGTATTTTTTTTTATTACACAGAAAATACCCAGCACCCGGAATAGAGATTTGCAGATCGTTCAAACATAAACCCGGTGTATAACGTTGAAATAGATAAACCGTGTTTTGTCTTTTGCATTGACAGGAAGTTTCAAATTGACGACCGATGTGGCGCGGCGGGCGAATGTCCATGTGCATGCCTCCAGCTTCCTCATATGGAAAATGCAAATTCTGAAAATGCCAATATTTAGTTCATATTTAGTACCATCATAGATTACAACCATAATTTAGGTGCCAAAAAAACAACGACGCTACAAGCCTTTGAAGGTGTGTTAGCTGAAGTAACATGCCACCAGCTTCCTCATTCAGTGTGGGCAAACGAGTGCTGATAGAGCTATAGAACAAACGCTAGCATTTAGTACCAGATGAGTGCACTAGGTAGCAAAATTTCCAAACCTGCAGCTAAAAAACTCTCGGAGTTATAAGACTTCATCAACGTGTAAGCTGACGTACCGTTATTTCAGCACGCACATGCTGGTTCTCTGAAACGGCTGCAGCTATAGACACGGTTGATATCTCCAGATTCAGTGCACAATTGGTGCCAAAGGTACCAAATATTTGAGGCTTCTAGGTTCAAAACTCTTTGAACTACAGGCTTTTAGCAACGTGTAAGCTGGGGAAACGTTTCTCCAGCTGACACATGCTGGATCTCGGAAACGGTAAGAGATAGAGATTCGGTTGATATCTCCAAATGTCAATATGAATTAGTGCACTTGGCACCAAAATTTTGGAGTCTCTAGGACCAATAGTTACATCACAAGAAGCAAAAAACCATTTAACGGTCAACAAATTCAAACCAGTTTTCGCTTCTATAAAAGCGCGGCGTTGCCGCTCTGCACGCTACAATAGCGAGCGAACATTATGCTTGTTCTCTGTCTGTTTTTATATCTGTCTCTGGATACAACGTGTGTTGCCAGTTCAGTTTTAGTAGGTCGATAGTTTTATTCGAGTCTTGTCGGAACAGGTATTATAGGTACGAGGTACTACTAAATAGGTACTTTATTTTGTCTAGTTTAACCAAATAAAATAGGAACCTAATTAGGAAATTGGGTTTGTATGTACTCAAATAGTTGATTTGACGACCGATGTGACGCAGCGGCCTGTGACGCAGAAGTTTGCGGGTTCGATTCCCGCCTTGGAATAAAATGTTTAAACGATCTGCAAATAATGAATCCGGGTGTTCTGGGTATTTTCTATGTTTAGTAAAAAATATGCATGTATTTTTGTAACGTCAGATTGGGAATTCAAAATGGCAGGTGCACATGATGGTACAAAAAACTGACATGGGTGTCTTTTTCGACTAATTTGGGGGTGCTGATTACGAATATGTGGTCAGATTTGGAATTCAAAATGGCGGGTGCACATGATGGTACAAAAAACTGACATGGGTGTCTTTTTCGAATAATTTGGGGGTGCTGATTACGAATATCTGGTCAAATTTGAAATTCAAAATGGCGGGTACAAAAATGGTACAAAAAACTGACATGGGTGTCTTTTTCGACTAATTTGGGGGTGCTGATTACGAATATGTGGTCAGATTTGGAATTCAAAATGGCGGGTGCACATGTTGGTACAAAAAACTGACATGGGTGTCTTTTTCGACTAATTTGGGGGTGCTGATTACGAATATCTGGTCAGATTTGAAATTCAAAATGGCGGGTGCACATGATGGTACAAAAAACTGACATGGGTGTCTTTTTCGACTAATTTGGGGGTGCTGATTACGAATATGTGGTCAGATTTGGAATTCAAAATGGCGGGTGCACATGATGGTACAAAAAACTGACATGGGTGTCTTTTTCGAATAATTTGGGGGTGCTGATTACGAATATCTGGTCAAATTTGAAATTCAAAATGGCGGGTACAAAAATGGTACAAAAAACTGACATGGGTGTCTTTTTCGACTAATTTGGGGGTGCTGATTACGAATATCTGGTCAAATTTGAAATTCAAAATGGCGGGTACAAAAATGGTACAAAAAACTGACATGGGTGTCTTTTTCGACTAATTTGGGGGTGCTGATTACGAATATCTGGTCAAATTTGAAATTCAAAATGGCGGGTGCACATGATGGTACAAAAAACTGACATGGGTGTCTTTTTCGACTAATTTGGGGGTGCTGATTACGAATGTCTGGTCAAATTTGAAATTCGAAATGGCGGGTACAAAAATGGTACAAAAAACTGACATGGGTGTCTTTTTCGACTAATTTGGGGGTGCTGATTACGAATATCTGGTCAGATTTGAAATTCAAAATGGCGGGTGCACATGATGGTACAAAAAACTGACATGGGTGTCTTTTTCGACTAATTTGGGGGTGCTGATTACGAATATCTGGTCAGATTTGAAATTCAAAATGGCAGGTGCACATGATGGTACAAAAAACTGACATGGGTGTCTTTTTCGACTAATTTGGGGGTGCTGACTACGAATATCTGGTCAAATTTGAAATTCAAAATGGCGGGTACAAAAAAATGGTACAAAAAACTGACATGGGTGTCTTTTTCGACTAGTTTGGGGGTGCTGATTACGAATATCGGGTCAGATTTGAAATTCAAAATGGCGGGTGCACATGATGGTACAAAAAACTGATATGGGTGTCTTTTTCGACTAATTTGGGGGTGCTGATTACGAATATCTGGTCAAATTTGAAATTCAAAATGGCGGGTACAAAAATGGTACAAAAAACTGACATGGGTGTCTTTTTCGACTAATTTGGGGGTGCTGATTACGAATATCTGGTCAAATTTGAAATTCAAAATGGCGGGTGCACATGATGGTACAAAAAACTGACATGGGTGTCTTTTTCGACTAATTTGGGGGTGCTGATTACGAATATCTGGTCAAATTTGAAATTCAAAATGGCGGGTGCACATGATGGTACAAAAAACTGACATGGGTGTCTTTTTTGACTAATTTGGGGGTGCTGATTACGAATATCTGGTCAAATTTGAAATTCAAAATGGCGGGTACAAAAAATGGTACAAAAAACTGACATGGGTGTCTTTTTCGACTAATTTGGGGGTGCTGATTACGAATATGTGGTCAGATTTGGAATTCAAAATGGCGGGTGCACATGATGGTACAAAAAACTGACATGGGTGTCTTTTTCGACTAATTTGGGGGTGCTGATTACGAATATCTGGTCAAATTTGAAATTCAAAATGGCGGGTACAAAAAATGGTACAAAAAACTGACAATTAAATTTGACCAGATATTCGTAGTCAGCACTCAAATTTGACCAGATATTCGTAATCAGCACCCCCAAATTAGTCGAAAAAGACACCCATGTCAGTTTTTTGTACCATCATGTGCACCCACCATTTTGAATTTCAAATTTGACCAGATATTCGTAATCAGCACCCCCAAATTAGTCGAAAAAGACACCCATGTCAGTTTTTTGTACCATCATGTGCACCCGCCATTTTGAATTTCAAATTTGACCAGATATTCGTAATCAGCACCCCCAAATTAGTCGAAAAAGACACCCATGTCAGTTTTTTGTACCATCATGTGCACCCGCCATTTTGAATTTCAAATTTGACCAGATATTCGTAATCAGCACCCCCAAATTAGTCGAAAAAGACACCCATGTCAGTTTTTTGTACCATTTTTGTACCCGCCATTTTGAATTTCAAATTTGACCAGATATTCGTAATCAGCACCCCCAAATTAGTCGAAAAAGACACCCATATCAGTTTTTTGTACCATCATGTGCACCCGCCATTTTGAATTTCAAATCTGACCCGATATTCGTAATCAGCACCCCCAAACTAGTCGAAAAAGACACCCATGTCAGTTTTTTGTACCATTTTTTTGTACCCGCCATTTTGAATTTCAAATTTGACCAGATATTCGTAGTCCGCACCCCCAAATTAGTCGAAAAAGACACCCATGTCAGTTTTTTGTACTATTTTTTGTACCCGCCATTTTGAATTTCAAATTTGACCAGATATTCGTAATCAGCACCCCCAAATTAGTCGAAAAAGACACCCATGTCAGTTTTTTGTACCATTTTTGTACCCGCCATTTTGAATTTCAAATTTGACCAGATATTCGTAATCAGCACCCCCAAATTAGTCGAAAAAGACACCCATGTCAGTTTTTTGTACCATCATGTGCACCCGCCATTTTGAATTTCAAATCTGACCCGATATTCGTAATTAACACCCCCAAATTAGTCGAAAAAGACACCCATGTCAGTTTTTTGTACCATTTTTTGTACCCGCCATTTTGAATTTCAAATTTGACCAGATATTCGTAGTCAGCACTCAAATTTGACCAGATATTCGTAATCAGCACCCCCAAATTAGTCGAAAAAGACACCCATGTCAGTTTTTTGTACCATTTTTGTACCCGCCATTTTGAATTTCAAATTTGACCAGATATTCGTAATCAGCACCCCCAAATTAGTCGAAAAAGACACCCATGTCAGTTTTTTGTACCATTTTTGTACCCGCCATTTTGAATTTCAAATTTGACCAGATATTCGTTATCAGCACCCCCAAATTATTCGAAAAAGACACCCATGTCAGTTTTTTGTACCATCATGTGCACCCGCCATTTTGAATTCCAAATCTGACCACATATTCGTAATCAGCACCCCCAAATTAGTCGAAAAAGACACCCATGTCAGTTTTTTGTACCATCATGTGCACCCGCCATTTTGAATTTCAAATCTGACCAGATATTCGTAATCAGCACCCCCAAATTAGTAGAAAAAGACACCCATGTCAGTTTTTTGTACCATCATGTGCACCTGCCATTTTGAATTCCCAATCTGACGTTACAAAAATACATACATATTTTTTACTAAACATAGAAAATACCCAGAACACCCGGATTCATTATTTGCAGATCGTTTAAACATTTTATTCCAAGGCGGGAATCGAACCCGCAAACTTCTGCGTCACAGGCCACTGCGTCACATCGGTCGTCAAATCAACTATTTGAGTACATACAAACCCAATTTCCTAATTAGGTTCCTATTTTATTTGGTTAAACTAGACAAAATAAAGTACCTATTTAGTAGTACCTCGTACCTATAATACCTGTTCCGACAAGACTCGAATAAAACTATCGACCTACTAAAACTGAACTGGCAACACACGTTGTATCCAGAGACAGATATAAAAACAGACAGAGAACAAGCATAATGTTCGCTCGCTATTGTAGCGTGCAGAGCGGCAACGCCGCGCTTTTATAGAAGCGAAAACTGGTTTGAATTTGTTGACCGTTAAATGGTTTTTTGCTTCTTGTGATGTAACTATTGGTCCTAGAGACTCCAAAATTTTGGTGCCAAGTGCACTAATTCATATTGACATTTGGAGATATCAACCGAATCTCTATCTCTTACCGTTTCTGAGATCCAGCATGTGTCAGCTGGAGAAACGTTTCCCCAGCTTACACGTTGCTAAAAGCCTGTAATTCAAAGAGTTTTGAACCTAGAAGCCTCAAATATTTGGTACCTTTGGCACCAATTGTGCACTGAATCTGGAGATATCAACCGTGTCTATAGCTGCAGCCGTTTCAGAGAACCAGCATGTGCGTGCTGAAATAACGGTACGTCAGCTTACACGTTGATGAAGTCTTATAACTCCGAGAGTTTTTTAGCTGCAGGTTTGGAAATTTTGCTACCTAGTGCACTCATCTGGTACTAAATGCTAGCGTTTGTTCTATAGCTCTATCAGCACTCGTTTGCCCACACTGAATGAGGAAGCTGGTGGCATGTTACTTCAGCTAACACACCTTCAAAGGCTTGTAGCGTCGTTGTTTTTTTGGCACCTAAATTATGGTTGTAATCTATGATGGTACTAAATATGAACTAAATATTGGCATTTTCAGAATTTGCATTTTCCATATGAGGAAGCTGGAGGCATGCACATGAATGTCCGCCTGCGACGCGGAGGTTGCGGGCGATTCCCGCTTGGGATAAATGTTTGTACAATCTGCAAATATTTATTCCGGGTGTTCTGGGTGTTTTCTATGTATAATAAAAAATATCTATGTATGTAATGTATTGTATTAAGTATATCAGTCATCTAGTACCCATAACACAAGCTCTGCTTAGCTTGGGGCTAGATGACGCTGTGTGGAATGTCCAGCATTATTATTATTATTGTTATTATTATTAATTAGATTGAAAGAGACAAAATACTGTGTAGTTATTTCGAGGTACAACCAAGTTTATTAGAAGTAGGGTAAGTGATCTTATATATATTATGTTTTCGGCGCATCAGCATTGCCATTCAGCGTGGCAATGTAGTCAGTGTTTTGGGACGCTTCCTATTAGAACTGATTTGGATCAGCTGAGGTACATCTAGCTCGTTTGCTATGGTCTGTATTTTTGCCTTTTGATGCGTTCCTTTAGTCGCCTCTGACAGACTTCCTTAAGAGGTAATGGAATGGTCGTACCATAAATTCTTACATAATAATTAAGCGGATTAAAAGTATTATAACAAATGAGCCAAAGTTTTACTTTAATTCACTTTAATTAAGCAAATTGAAGATGAATGAGCAATTCGATAATTGAAAGAGCAATTTACTTTTCGATTAAATTATTAGCAGCTCAAATATTACTAAAATTGACCTTTATACCATGATTATGATGACAAAAAAAATAAAAAATGCAATAAAATTTACACTTTTTATCCGTTTTTTCGCGTTTTCAGCATCATAAAATAATGTACCTAATAATCTTATTTTAGGACGTGTAAAAACGACACCAAAAACAAAATAGTTACCCCTTTTGGGGTTAACCGTAAGTTCCACAGGTTATTTGCCTAATTATCTGTACCGTGAGCTTAGTCTGAACATACCCGAACAGATCCGAATATTGGATACGAAAGCATCGTCGCACAAATCTGGAATCTGTCTAATACAAACAAATGGAAAACCATGGATTGATGGATTAAAGTCCTTATTCTATGTGAAAAACAATACTAGCTGTCAAGCACGACAACAACGGTCCTTTAGGCGTCGATTTGACAGCTTACAACCTTGTTATAAGAGCTCACGGTAGGGAGCGCTCTTGTAGAACTTCGTTTTGCATATTTCCAGTTCGTTTGGATAAGTAAATCGATTAGTAGAATCGAAACCGGTAAGCAGAATAGGGTAATAAAATAAAAACGTTTATCGTGCGGACTCGCGAGCGTTCGCACAGTTTAATTATTACTTAGATGGGTCGATACCAGTCAATGGCCGCTACGCAATAATATAGCTCGTTTTTATTTTTATAGCTGTATACACTTGTCGCATAGTCCCAAGTGTTGCCTAGAAAAGATCGTTTTTGGCGATAAAACCGTCTATTGTATTCCACTTTATTGTTTTTGTGTATTTATATTGTGAAGTTATGCAAAATACACGAAAATAAAATATTTTCTATCTATAATGTAGTCAAGTTATGATAACCGCTTAACATCAGGTGGGACATCTGCGTGTTGCAACAGAAAGTCGAATAAAAAATACATTCAAAAAACAACCCCTCCTCTGTTCCTTCGAAAAACTACCCTCCTTCAAGGCAGTCAGGTAAAAAGAAACAACGCGACGCATAAATACTCAACTGAAAATAACTCAATGGAGTCTCAATGACTGAGTTTTGTTCTG
Source organism: Electrophaes corylata (assembly GCA_947095575.1). Lineage (NCBI taxonomy): Eukaryota > Metazoa > Arthropoda > Insecta > Lepidoptera > Geometridae > Electrophaes > Electrophaes corylata. The sequence goes on along the minus strand of OX352711.1, from coordinate 4,558,120 downwards.
AAAACCAGCTGAAGCGAACCAAGTAATTTCCAAGTTATTGAACAACTGCGTTCAGTCGCAAGCTCTTTGCCGAGGCCAATTTACTCATTATGCACTAGCAAGAAGGAGTAAATTATACACTGCAAGTACCAACCTAACTACTATAATTCTAAGGATCAATTTACTGTAGGAAACAAGAAGTTATAATAGTTTAATTTAATTCTACTTTATGGAGTAGCGAGTGGCGAGTGAGCAAAGTGAACGGGAGACGCCAAAACTGTATTCCGTGACTGGATATTTTTTTGTAGAGTAATTTTCGCTAGGCGTTTACTTTCAGCATTTTAGTCCGTCCGAAAGAAACGGCTTAGTTTGGAGTTAGACGGCATTGGGTGAATGTTTTTTTTATACCACCGAGGTAAATAAACAAGCTCAGGGTCCACCTGATAGAAAGTGGTTATCGTAGCCTTTTAGTAGTAGTAGAGCTTTTAGTGAAGAGCTCGTCCGAAGAAGTACTACCACCATGCCTATCTTTGCTGCCAAGCAGCTTGCTGTGTTCCGGTTTGAAGGTTGTTGGTGCCGGTGTAATTACAGGCACATGAGGCTTAACACCTTAATTATAGGATGGACGCAGAGCAATGTATTGTGAGCATGTTCTTAACTAACGTGACCTACAAAGTATTGCTTTGTTATAGGCGATGATAACCACTTAACATCAAGTGGGCCATATGCTTGTTCTATCAGCAAATTGTATTAAAAAAAAACCTATGGACGCCTGAAACACCAGAGGAATCACAAGAACGTTGCCGACCCTTTAAAAATTTTAAAACGCTTTTTTGAAAAACCTCATACTATACTCCTCAGCAGGAAGATAATTATTATGTTTATCAATGTTTATTAGTTAGTTATTTAATTATTTAAATACGAACGGTGGTCGAAAGGTTAATGGATCAAAGTCATTAAAGTTCATTGCATAAACAGAAATGAACTTTAAACTAAGATGAGACTTAATCCACAAAGTCATCAGTGGGCATAATGACCTATCGGGTTGGACCCTAATTATGGATCAGTCCTTTATTAATTTTCCCCTCGTTAATTTCCTGGTTTGTAGGCGTTATCTCCGCAATCATGTTTTATGGATGTTATACAAAATAAAAAATGGTCCCGGTTTTGTTCGTACTCGGAAGTCATCATCATCAACAGCCTGTAGAAGTCCACTGCTAGACACAGGGCCCCTTTCATACGATTCCAAGCAGAATGGTTTAGAGCCCTTTCCGTCCAACAACTTCCCGTTAGACCATCGAGTAGAAGGGCGTCCTATGCTTCGTCTCCCAGTTCATAATTGCCATCCGAGAACCTTTATTCCCAAGCGGTTGTCAGTTCTACACGTTATATGGCCCCTCCATTGTAATTTCAACTTGCTGATTTTGAGAGCTATGTCGGTGACCTTGGTTCTTCTACGGATTTCCACATTGTGATCTATCTCGCAGTGAAACTTCCAGTATCGTTCTCTCTATAGTCCGTTGCTACTTTTTTATTTTTTTATTTGCAATGAATGCATTATAAACTAAATAAACAACAATGTTAATAAACTAATCATACAAAACGCTGTGGCAAACCTTTTTAAGCATGGAATAGGTTTATGACAACAGTGGACTTATTTTAACTACTAATGATGATGATGATTCAATATTTATTTTTGGTCAAAGTTACAACATTTATCAGTTTATTTTCACTAATCAAAACTCACCGAAAAAACCTCCCTACAACGCCCATGCCAAACTGCCTTCGATTGGAGTTGTCTGCCAAAGGTTCTAGCATCGGAGTGTGAATCCTGGCGCCCCCCGCACCCCAGGACACACTCCGCTCTGGTCTTCGATACTCCACAACACCGATAGGTGACCTTGACCTGTAAATAAATACACAAAATTATTATCAGTTTGCAATGAGCCATTAAAAATATTGATGAACTGTGTGAAAGATGGACAGATATGGAGAGAAGGACAAAAGTAGAAAAGAAAATGTGCCAACTCCACACACAGTCAGAAGACGATCGTGATGACTAACTCTAAAGATGAAGCGTTGAACACCCTCTGAAACTTTCTTTTTCTTTTCGAGTCAAGACAAAACTCACACCTTCCCCGACCAATATGATGCCACCTAAGCGGCCCTTTTCGTCGACACGTTTGGGTCTTCCCAAGTGCAGGTGATCGTGCACAGCGGACAACTAAGCAGGTGTGGCATGTCCTGTACGGGGGCTCCGCAACTGCATGGTACGCCGACCGAGTTGATTACACCCCACCTAGCCAAGTTTTTTCTGCAGACGCCGACTTGGGTTCGAAATCGATTGAGATATTTCCATATCGGACGCTGCAGATCGTGCCCAGGCGGCAGGTTCTCTTCTGGGGCTATGAACTGTAGAGCGGGGGTGATGATGAAACGTTGAAACGTTTAGATGTACCACTAGCAATCACCCTTAATGACCGCGCAGAAAGTTGCTTAACGTAATCGATGATATACCATAGACTAAGCACGCTACGATTACTTCCACTTAATATTACAAACAGCATCGCTACTGTACTTCAAACCACCCCATTACACATTCTCAAAGGATAGTGAGTAGGTATTAGGTAAGACTACTAAGAGATCTGAGGGAATGTCTATCTTGTCTAGAGATTAAGTCGTCAGTCTATTTTAATTCATCGCCATTATGGTAGTACTGTTTGGCTTTTGCTAGGTAGAATCAAATTAGACCCGCTCCACGTCTTGTGACGCGTCAGAAGGCTCAGTGTAGAAATTATTACAATAGAATATACTGTTTATATACATCTGTCCCATGCAACGTAAGTAGACGTGGGTTCACATAGAAACTAGAACCCCAGTAGGCCTAACGCCTTCTACACTTGCATTAGAAAACGTGCCAAAATACATTTTTGTTGTTATTCGTCACCTAAGCTTAAAAAATATCAAACAAGATGTAAAAACAATAAAGTCTTGCTTCAAGCAGCTTGCTGTGTTCCGGTTTGAAAGGTGTGGAGGCCAGTGTGATTACAGGTACAAGAAGCTTAACACGTATGCCTCAGGTTGATGAACGCAGAGTATTGCATTGTAGGCCACGTCTCTAACGAACGTGACCTGCGTGACCATTTTTGTTATAGGTGATGGTAACCACTTAAGATCAGGTAGGCTATCTACTTGTTCTATCATCAAGTCAAATAAAAAAAAAGCCTACATAGAAGTATTCCGTGTGTGTCTATTATTTGTGGGAAGTTTGTGCTTATATTGGTAGTGTCAGCAATCCTGCACCAATAGTTTTTTCTCCTAATCTTCTGTGATTTGACTGTTTTCGGTCTGTTTTAAACCACCTATCGCTTAGTATTCTTTGCACGTAGCCTGTAGCAAGTAAAACAGATTGACAAGTCTATACACTTACAAAGTTCCTGGACTGGATCGAATCTTTCTTTGGGTAAGCTTTAGGTAAATGGTGACCCCGAAAAGGGTCTCTACTTGTGAACCAGTGTGGTGAAATAATTAAGAGCGCTTTGCAAAGGGTCCTATTTGTACAACTTGATGAACACACACAGATTGTGTGCTATATAATACTCTTACACAATGGACAAACCCCGGAAGGTTTTAACAAAACAAGTCATTTTAATTAGATAAGAACAAAGTTGAAAAGCTGGTAATATTGTTATTGGAAAAGTTCTATAGACGAAGGAAGTTGTTAATTTAGTAGAAAAAACGTAACGTCACATCACATCAGCTTAAATAAGTCCAATAGGCCTTTCGATATTTGGACGGGTTTGCCGCAGACACCACGGTTGGCAGGTAGATTGGTGTACTCAGCACATATTGCCACCCATCTTCTGGTAGACTTCCATGAGAGGCATAGAGTAGCTTTTTGTAAACCAGCATTTTTTTTAATGCCAAGCAGCTTGCTTGGCGGCAGAAATAGGCAAAAAATATATCACATATCGAATAGTGAATACTGCGAAATGGGTAAGAGCGACATATAATATTTCGACGTACTTCTGACATTAGACAATTAAAATGCAAGATTTTTATTCCGGGTGTTCTGGGTATTATCTATGTATGTAATGTATTGTATTAAGTATATCAGTCATCAGGTACCTATAACACAAGCTCTGCTTAGCTTGGGGCTAGACGATGCTGTGTGGATTGTCCACCACCACCTATATATATATATATATATTATCATTATATTATTCAGGTAGACAGCCTTTAGCTATGATTTTGTATGTGACCTGTCATCTAAGGGTATCTTTGATCGAAGGTTGTGACATTCTATCTTAAGTAAGCTACAAAAAGTGTAATATTGATTCGAAATTGTAACGTTGGAGAGAGATGAATCCTCCGATATCAGAGACCCACGTCACATAGATTAGGGTTTAGTGATATCTCAGTCAGATAACTCACAAGTAGCCAGGATTATGCGCAATGCGCTCAATGCGATTTATCAACATTTTTTTAGGGAGTGAACCGGTGGTCTTTTGGGATTGATTTCGCCTTCTGATCCTAAGGTCATGGATTAAAATCTGGTCGTGCACCAATATTTTAAGCAAACTATCTAATAGAATCTAAAAAAAAACGCAATAATGGCTTCAGAAAAAAACTTTTGTCGCGCACTTCTCAAGATTATGAGCGACAACTACTATATTTTTTATAATAAGAAAAAAGGTAATTTATTGAATTCATGACATACCTATAAATTTTTCACGAACGAGGCTTCATTTATTTTTAAACAAATATAAACTGTAAAAAAAATAGTGCGTTCACAGACACTAATGTCAATGAACTTGAAACGAATTGGATTTTGAACTTTATTTCAAGACTAACTTAACTTTTAGAGCCTCAAATATCTAAAATAGCTGCTGAAGCACCTAATAATGGTAATGTACTGGTAAAACTATAAATAAAATGAGGAACACGCGTGGATCGAAAGACGTGGTTGCTACCACTAGACCTAGTTCTCCGAAAACATACGCATGAATAAAATATGAAGGTGAAATTTTGAACAACATACCCTTAGCTGGGTACTTACACACCTTTGTACGATTTCAATAATGCTACCAAACTTTTTGAACTCAACTATTTGCTTAAAAGTTTGGGGAAGGTATAAACATAGGTTTACCCTCGAACAAAGTTTTTACTCATTAATGGGGACCATACTTTCCGTAACGGGTAAGGAACCTTTTCGTAAAACATTAAATAAATATAACCAAATATTTTCCACCGCGCCATCTGACTTCAAAATTGTAACTATGGAAAGATGTATTTTGTACCACTTAGTAGTAGTAGAGAAAAGCTCGCCCGGGGACGTACTAATATCATTCCTATTGTTGTCAATCAACTTGCTCTGGGTTCGCTTTAAAGAGTTTGAGTGCCTGTGTAATTAAAGGCACATAATGCCTTAGACATGTATGCCTCAGGTTGATGGACGCAGAGCAGTGTATCGTAGGGCACGTTTCTAACGAACGCGACGTACGAGGTAATGTTTTTTATAGGTTAAGAATTGTTTACTAAAACAAAACTTGTTGATGGAAGCACTGGCTCAATGCATTTGATTACTAAGGGTGGTTAAGTGGGAGCAACACAGCCTTCTAATCCTAAGATCGTGGGATCAAATCCGGTCGTACACTTGTAGATTTATGGTCTTTAACTGAGTTACAATAAAACTTAATAGTCGGTCTTTCTACCAAGCCTGGCCAAATTAAAGCTGGGGAGCTATTTTTTTTTCAACAAAAGATTATAGTCCTTACCCTTTCACCCCATCAGTAACGTCCCCCTCGTCCTGATGCGTGAGTGGTGACGTCGACGCTGGTGGCGAGAAAAACACGTCATCAACTTCAACGTCATCTTGCGGCGTCGATGCACCACCGCGGAATGATCTTGACCACTGCGCTGATGTGGACTGCCGCGACTTTCTTGTCACCGCCTGGAGACAAAAAAGTGTTCAGTAAAGTCAACTTAATCACCATGCTTATTTTTGCTGCCAAGCGTTCTTGTGTTCTAGTTTAAATGGTATAGTGTACCATAGTGTGTAGTTTAGTAGTAGTAGAGCTCTTAGTGAAAAGCTCGTCCGGGGAAGTAATACCACTATGCCTATTTTTGCCGCCAAGCGTTGCTGTGCTCCGGTTTGAAAGGTGTGTTTGCCGGTGTAATTACAGGCACACGAGGCTTAGCACTTGTATCCCACAAGTTGATGAACGCTGAGTAGTGCAGGGCACGTTTTTAATGAGCATGACTTGCGAGGTAATGCTTTGTAATAGGTAATGGTAACCACTTAACATCAGGTAAGTCATCTGTTTAATTTAGTCACACAAAAAAAAGTATGTGCTAGTGAAATTACAGGCACATGAGGCTTCACCTGTATTTTTCTGGTTTAAGGACGCAAAGCAGTGCGAGAAATAAATTAAAAATACATTTAGAGTTGACGATCTGCGAAGTGTGGCTGGCAAGCAATGGATGAGAAGAGCCGAAAACCGGGCTCAGTGACACGTCTTGGGAGAGGCCTACGTCCAGCAGTGGACTTATATAGGCTGATGATGATGACATTTAGAGTACAATTTTATTAGTCACTATTTGAAACGAGTATGTTTCTTCAATACTCTATTATTCATACATCTACGCTGCTTGGAGACTGCAGTTTCAATTAATACTAAACACGCAGACACATAAAGTACTTATTGCTAGCTTTTAAGTCAGGAATTGAATATACGATTCAATACAAACACGTCCAATACAGAATCAATGACCCCGAGAGCCAGCGACAACATATTTCTCTCTGCACATAACTCTTCAAGATATCGTTTGAAAAAACACGACAGAAGGTTTTCTCGCCAAGGAAGCAGTAGTATTTCGTCGTCGTGGCCAGTTCCTTCCTCGGATAGCTTGGCGGAACTCGGTGTCACAGTCTTGGAAGTACAGCTGGTTCAATACAAAAATAATAGCTAAGCTAAAACTATTCAGCTTAGGAGATAATAAAATAATAAACTGTTTTAATGGAACAATTTAACTTGGAAGAGCGGGGTTTTCTGTCACAAGTACTTTTTTACTTAAAGAAGGCCCCAACCTTGATATAACAATGTAACTTTGAATACGGAAATAAATTAATTTATTATTATTATTTAATAAAACTATTCGAGAACAAACTTGCCGGTATTACCAGTCACATTGTAGCCAAGAATAGAGCAGGACGAAATATCTAATAACGCAAATTCGAACGCGCGATGTTTGTGTAGGTATGTATAGAATGAAGTACTTAGTGTGCTTCTCAAATTCCATTGAAATCCAATGATAAATAACGTAACAGCAAACTTCCCCCTTTTTCTAACCCAGTCAAAAACCGCGTAAAATTCAAAAAAGGAACCTGCGTGCCACTTTTCTTATTAAAGTTCTTATAAAATATTTGAGATCTTTACCTACGGTTAAAACCGTGCTGCTTATTTTTCTTTTTTTTATGTCTTAAGTAAGGTAAGTGAGTTTTATGAGTAGGTTGCTTTGAACCAGCTATTTCACGAAGCACTATCATTATTTACGAGGCTATAACGGTCGAGTCGATCCCGAAAGACATCGCTTTTATAATTTATCGCGCGGAAATATCTTAGCCTAATTCGTCCCTCGTATATTATAATAAAAATTTCTTGGGGGTTAAGGGTCCCTGACATAAAACGTGTAGCCAATCGGTAGGTAGCAGGACGGTATTCTAATACTGTCGGAGCCTTTTTATTGGATAATATGTTAGTAGGTTCTATGTTTGGTCAGTAGTGGATGGTTATATAGGATAGCCTATTTCTTATCATATTTGGAACTAAATTAAATGTTATTTTAATACCACTTGCTGATGGAACAAGGAAATAACCCACTTGATGATAAGCGGTTACCATAAACTCCACAAAGCAATTGCCTCAATTAAAGCATACAGGTGCCTGAGTTTGATGAACATATAGCAGTGTAAGGCATATTCATAAGCAAAGTGACTTAAGTGTATTAAGCTTGTGAAATAAACAAAATCTAATAGATGTGGTAATTACCACGTTTTGCAGGTCAATGATGTAAAAACTTGTAATTTCTGATTAAAAAACATTTAGATTTTTTTGATTGATGACCGCAGTGTTGATGTTATATATTTAGGATATGCTGGGACATAAAGTTTTTTACTTCAGCTGAACCAAAATTCACCATCATCGCAAGTTGTGTAAGCAAAATCTTCATAATACTTATTTCGCATACTCTATCTGCATTAATGTTATTCCTCGCACGACTTCCACAGTTTATGGTATAATATACAATCATAATCTTGTTACTTATGAACTAACTTCCGCTGTTGCTACGAGTGCTACGAGAGCTCTACGGAGCTACGGAGCTACGAGCTACGATTTCTCGCCTTCTGACTTTTGGATACGTGATTATTACGACTCTGGTTATATTTTATCTTCACGATAATCCGACTATATCGGAGTAGTAACTAGAGAATTCATTCCAGTTTAAAGGGTATGGGGGCTGGTGGCACACGAGGCTTAACATCTGTATGCCTCAGAATGATGGACGCAGAGTAGTGCATGGTAAGGGCACTTTTATATCGAGCGTGACCTGCGAGGTAAATAAAGAATGCTTTGTAATAGGTAATGGTAACTATTTGACATCAGGTGGGCCATCTGCAAGTTCCAGAAATAAAACATTTTGAGTCCACTTGTTATTTTATTTACACCTGTACTTCTGTCGAGTAGCGAATCTGTTGAACTACGAATCTGTCCGATCCAGTATCTGTCGAGTAGCGAATCTGCCAAATGACGAATCTATCCAATCCAGAATCTGTCCTACACCGAACAATTGCAACAAGTCACATAAAAAAAACCTCGTATTCAAAATATACTTGAATACAATATTTAAGATATTTTATTCAAGCTTATTTTTTTATCCCGTCAAAATTACTTGTTATTACGTGAGCTGATATAACAGAAAAACATTTCAATTAAAAGGTTCCAGACTTGTTTGAAAATAATTACAAACATTCTCAAAAGTTTGCGTGGTAGGCGTCTGTAAATAATTGAATTATGTAATTAAATCTTTGTAGATGACAAAGAACGTACATATAAAAAAAAAGGATCTTTCTAATGTAATTAATGGTAAGAGTCAAATATTTGGGGCTCACTCAATCATGCCTTAACCTCAAGATCGATTTAAATTGAACTCTAGAATAGAACTAGGAATAAATTCGTAGTAATAAAACTCTTAGTGAAAGGCTCGCCCGGGAAAGTACTACCACCACGGCTGTTACTGCTGCCAAGCAGCTTGCTTTGCTCCAGTTTGAAGGGTGTGGGTGCTGGTGAAATCATAGGCTCATGAGGCTCAACACCTGTTAATGCCTCAGGTTGATGGACGTAGAGCAGTGCATTGTATGGCACGTTCCTAAAGAACGTGACCTGCAAGACAATGCTTTGTTATAGATAATTGTAACCACTTCACATCCTGTGGTGGTAGTATTCCAGGCCTGGTGGACCTGACCTGGAAACGTATAGAAGAGGCATATGTCCAATAGTGGACTTCTTTAGGTTGATGATGATGATGATCCGGAGTTTCTTCCCGCAGAAAAAGTGCCTTAGCTTTTTACTCACTATCAATTTCACATACTCCAGAATAAAAGAGATTTTACAATTTAAATGATGAACAAACTAGCGTGGCTTAGGATTTCACGGCGCCAAGTGCTTTTAGCGTACTGGTTAAAATATCTACCAACTTTGCCGGATGTTTACCTAACTTTAAAATGGGTTGAAACTGGGTTAATAGCTAACTATGCCACCTGTGGCCTTGAGGGACGTTCACACCGCAACAGACGGGCAAGACACGAACCGGAGATTATACGACAATGGAAAATAAACAATAAACTATACCTAGAAAAACTTAAGAAAATTGCTTTAACTATGTCCACAAAAGACTTCAGACTGGCATCCACAATCTTCAAAATAAAACAGCGACAATGCATGGCAGAAGAAATAGGCATGGTGGTAGTACTTCCCCGAGGAGCTTTATTACGACTTTTAGACAATGGCAGTGCTAATTCTGTGCGTAGTCGGAGCAGTCCGCTAGTCTTTATATAATATCAGCTCATTTTTAGATTTCCGTACCCAAAGGACCCTACTACTAAGACTCCGCTGTCTGTCTGTCCGTCTGTCACCAGGCTGTATCTCATGAACCGTGATAGTTAGAGAGTTGAAATTTTAACAGATGATGTATTTCTTCTGCCGCTATAACCACAAATACTAAAAAACAGAATAAAATTAATATTTTCTATAGAAACGGGATATTTACCATGATTTTTGAGTTTGATTGTTTCCCGATATTTCGGCACAGTTGCATGCGCCATGATCAAAACCATGATAGTTTAAAAAAAATAAAATTAGTATTTAAGGGGGCTTTCATACAGCAAATGTGTTTTTTTTGCCGTTTTTACTATAGATAATGTGTAGAGAACCCTTCGTGCGCGAGTCCAACTCACATCCTCCTCTAACAGTGGATAGGGAAAACACTGAATGAGAGTGCTGATTAATAATAATAAACACCCAAGAGGAATACGATATTTTGTTTTAACCCAAGAGAAAATGTTACCTACATTGTGCTGCGTGCATAAGACTCTTTTTTTTATAATAATGCTGGACCATATCATACATCTAGTAAACGCTCGGTACATCCAATAAAAAAATACCACGTAGCGGAAACCAAATCCTTATTTAGTCGCTTGCCGAAAAGTGTTATAATTAATAGTGTTAACTATTTTATAACAATGTAAGGAGGTCTACTGCTGGATATAGACTTTCTTTTTACGTTTCCAGAAAAAACTATTTCAGCCTTTTTCATCCATCGACTTCTCTTGATCCTGTTTTCACGTATCCATCGAGAGGGAGGGCTTATTGCGCTTCGTGACCCAGTTATCTATACCACTTATAAGAATCTTATTCATGACTGATGGACTGTCATATAGACAACGCACAGCCTAAACCACTGGTCGTAGACTTGACATTTTCAGGGTATATTAGTGCGTAGAAATGTACTAAGGAATTACCGAAATTCAACTCCTAAACGGGTACAGAACTCCCATCAAGTTTGTATGATAATAACTCCACACGGACGAAGTCACACGCGTTTTGCTAGTCTTTTATTTAAAATTTATGGTAATTCAAGATTAAAAGATAAGCCAGTTACTTTTCACAATGTAAACAAAACTCTCGACTGCAATTATTAGCTTGGTACTAGAGACATATTTCTTGAAACCGAGCTTTTGGATTTGCGGAACACAAATTGAGTCTTGTATAATGAATAGCTTGGACTAAACACACAGCTTAGGACCTAGATTAGCACAGTTGCATACTAATCTCGGGAAGGATATCTAATCTTACCAGATTAAGCAGCATCTTTCATCTTTGTTAAACATAAACTAACATAGTAGTACAGATCATTAGTCTAAACAAAGCTACTACTGGACAAAGTCAAAGTCAAAAAGCATTTATTCAGTAATATCCGCAAGGATCATCTTGAAACGTAATAAATATAAGGTGAATCGAAGCGCGACCAAGCCTAGAAGAACCGGCAAGAAACTTACGGCTTAAGTGTGCCTACCGTTTTTTTGTATGATCCTTTTACAAAGTAATAATAATATAAATAATGAAGCTCCAGTGTGCTGCCAATCTAAATGAATAGCATAGGTCATCCCAATTTGCTATAGTCACGTTTGGCAGCCAGTCGCAACCGCAGTGCCCGTGTTAAGTACCTACTCAAGAGATTATACTGCCTATCTTTTTATGCATTCTCTTTGTTTCATACGACAACAACAATCTAAAACCCATAGAATGTGATGAAAGACTTCTAATTCTATGCCGAGAGTAGGGCCAAGTTGCGTATTGAGTTTATAATAACATAATTGTTTTAGTGTAAGTATTTGCTATATATTTGCTTGTTATTTGTTATGTAACCCTCCCCAGCTCCGCCGAGATCCTATTTGTTCTTAATTATTTAGGTAACAGTACGTCAAAATATTATTTGCTGTATTTCAACCTGACTCATTTGTTAAAGTATAATAATTATAATGCTTGTTTAGGCAAACAAGCACTTTCATACCTGGCAACACAAAGCGCCCCGCTGGCCGCTCCGTTTCCCCCCACACCTCACTTAGCTGTACGAGCAACCAAAACGCGTCACGTCCACGCACTACACCTAATTATTTAAATTGTATACTTACTAGTAAAGCATTAACCATCAACGGAGTTTATTATTTGGAGGACGAAGGACCCCATCCACTACAACTATTAACAACAATGCTGGACAATCCATTACAACAATTATTATTTCAAGAATTATTATTATTATTACAGACTGGACAATTTGTCCAGTCTGATACTTCTTTTTTTTATAGCACCTTTCCAGTATTTGACAGATAATTTTGCCTAGATATGTGAATGGATAAAAATAAATCATTTTTAGTCAAGTCAGTAAAAAGTCAACTGTTTTTAAAAAAAATATTTCGTTTCTCTTCAAAACCTGAGAGAAACATTTTCGTTTAAATCAGGACGCCACATATTACACTTCATTTCAACTACTTACACTCGTGCTAAGATCTCAAGTAATGTTGGATAAAATACCACAGAAATTACACAACGCAACAAAATCTCTATTGAAAAGTTTTTGACATGTCTTTATTACAAAGTTTTTGGCTATGACACGGTTGATACGTTACGTGTTGAAAATTTAAACATTTTGTATACATACATGGTTCAATTTATACGAAACATGATTTCAACTCGTGTATCTTCTCGGTTTCATAGAATGTCGATACTGCTGAAATTTATTACACTGTGCCCCGCCCTTTTGTCGTATATTTCAGTAAATAAATTGCATTTGAACGTAAACATATTTGTTAAAGATGGATCTAATTTATTCATTTTAAATTTCCAAAACGAGGGTAGAACTTATTTTTCCACTCATTTAATAATATCTAGCTTTCTTTTAAAGTAAAATAATATGAAAACTAGCTTACACCAGTATCTGAATTATCTTCGTCCTAGGTTTTCTCAATCAGAACCTTCATTTTCAGTTACCCAAAGGGTAAAACCCTATTACTAAGACTCCGCTGTCTGTCCTTCTGTTACCAGGCCGTATCTCATGAACCGTGATAATAAGAGAGTTGAAATTTTCACAGCTGATGTATTTTTATTGCTGCTGTATAACAAATACTAAAAAACAGAATAAAATAAATATTTAAGGGGGTTCTCGTACAGAATACAAGTACTTACAGTAACAACATAAGACAAGCCGCTAAGCGTGAGCCTCGCCACGCTATCCTTCCCCGGCCGCGGCAGCGGGGGTAGGGGGGGATCTTCGAGCGACGCCGGCGCTGGTAGCACGTCGGGCCGCTCTCGCACACGCCCCCGCGCCTCTCTGGGTGCTGCGCCTGATGCTCCATACATACTGGAAATAACAAAAATGGTCACGTCTTCAGCAGTCTAAATGGGTCTTCCGCTGGGTCATGTTCACGTTCCGTTTCGTTTTTTTTACTACTGTTGGTGGAACAAGCTTATGGCCCATCTGATGTTAAATGGTATCCATCACCTACGTGTCCTAAGATGCACTACCCTGCGTCTACCAACTTGAGGCATACTGGTGTTAACCCTCATGTGCCTGTAATTGTACAGGTACCCACACCCTTTCAACCGGAACACAGCAATGCGAGCAATACTGCTTGGTGGCAGAAATAGGTACGGTGGTAGTACTTCCCCGGACGAGTCCTTTCACAAAGAGCTCTACTACATATCCTGATGCGTTCCTAAGTCGCCTTTTACGTCATCCATGGAAAGTACATAAAATGGTACAACCACTACATTAAACGAGAGTGAGTAATAACTCAGATTTTGGAATAGATTTAACTCGACACGCTCTGCTAACACGATTTGCTGGTAAAAATATTAAATATATAGCCACAGGGACTTAAAACATAAAATCTAAAACGCTGTAAAGTATTTTAAAATAAATATTGAAGGACTTTTTCACGTAACTTCATTGAGTCCTAAACTAAGCAAAGCTTGAAATCTATATTATTATTTTATCTCATTGAAAAAACGTTTTTGTATGTACATATATTTGTTTAAAACTATAAATATATTAAGGATTATCCCTAGAGTCAGTTTTCGTCTATAGGAAAATATAAAAAAGATATACCGAAATATTTCCCAATATCTAAACTCAATACATACCTACTCATCTTTAATTTAAAACGTGGCAACATCAAAGACGGTTACAGAAGGCACTCGTAAAAACAAACATTTTACGACTTCTGTAAATAGAAAGAAGAAAGAAAATTGCTCTTTTTTGCTTGAATACCATTTACTTTGACTACTTGAAACGAGGTGCTTATGACTCCTTTAAATCTTACAGGCGTAATATTTAAAGTTGCTTGAAGTTTTTGAGGAGTTATAAAAATAGATACACTTGTAGGTATACCGAACGATAGATAAAAACAAATCCGAGGTTAGGTTTTGGATAGATTTACGTCGTATATCATCATCATCTTTATTTTTTAGTTTGTTCTTTGTTGTGAGTATAGTATTATAGTAAACTAGCGGCCAGCCCCGGCTTTGGACAGGTTTTAGTAAGGATCCCTAATTTTTTTTAAAGTATAATATAACATATGTCACCCGGGGATAGGGTAGCTTTCCAACGGTAAAAAAAATCAAAGCGGTTCAGTAGTTTCGGAGCCTATTCAATGGAAACAAACAAACAATCAAATCTTTACGCTTTATAATGTTAGTACACATAGTGACTTTTTTCCTTTATTACTTTAATTATTTGATATTTTTGCACGAGCCTTTTTTTTTCAATCCAATGATATGGCCCGGGCATTTTGTAGGTTTTAGAATGACAAGTATTAGATAATACGAGACCCACTTATATGGAAATGTTAATTTTAAAGTAAAAAATATTTATTGCATGCAAATGAACACTTATAGTCGATAATAAATCATAGAGGTTTGTGAAAAATATTGTAATCATTTAGTTTGTTATTTTGTAAAAGAAAGCACCAAAGACATTTAATTATTTCCTTATTTAATTTATTCGAAATTTTAAAGTATTGCTTCAATTCTTTTTAAAAGTCAAATTATTTTTTGTACGACACAAATTAAGTATTCGAAGAAGTTACGTTAGAATTTTTGATTAATAATAAATGAGCCCGCTCTTGTTCCCGATGCGGACAACATTTAGTATCTTTATGAAATTCATCCATTGTAATTTGATAAAATATATGTATTTGTTATTTAAAAATGCTTTTGCTTTTTTATTAGAGTAGTACAGCTTTTAGTGATGGGCTCGTCCGGGAAAGTACTACCACCGTGCTGTTACTGCTGCCAAGCAGCTTGCTGTGTTCCGGTTTGTAATTACAGTGTGTGTAATTACAGGCACATGAGGCTTAAGATCTGCATGCCTCAGGTTGATGGACGCAGAGCAGTCCATTGTAAGGCACGTTTTTGTCGATCGTAACCTGCACGGTAATGTTTTACTATAGGTTATGGTAACGATTTAACATCAGGTGACCCATCCGTTTGTTACATCAAGAATGACATAAAAAAATAGCACTTCGTAGCAACGCTCAGCTGTTGAGACTGAAATGTTCAGGGCAGCCTTAATACGTAGATGATTCTTAAAATTAGTAGAAATTAGTAGAATGTTCAAACCCATGCTAACTCCTCAAGAAGCCCAATACCCACTAGAGGTTTCCGGCATGACAACAGCAAGCTTATTAATGTCCTTGTTAATTCCTGACAAGCAACTCAGCCGTCGAATGCTACTTCAGACAGCAAGCATACAGATACCATCATGTATACTATGTAGGTTTAGTTAATTCAGGCTAATGGAAGGTCATAGGAGATGTCATCGTCATTAGCCTTAATAAGCGTATTGCTGGTCATCATAAACATCATCATCAGGGTTGGTTCGATCCTCAAGGAAATTAAACATTTGTTTGACGAACACAAATTTTTGTTCTGTGTTTGAACGATATATTTTTATATTTGCAAAAAAAATGCAAATATTGTATCACCTATCTGGTTTCCCAGAGTAGTTTTGTTTAGTTTGGAGCTAGATGTTGTATGTCAATATTTTTATTGAGGCTAAACGCAGGTCAAATAAGTGGTCGATTTTTCCAGAAACCGCGATTTAATTTGAATTTCTTGTCTTAGTAAAATTATACTGAATTTCAGCAATTACGATTCAGTCCACATTAATGCCGTAGTGCTAGGCATCTGTCCGACTCAGCCAAGACATCGCTGTTATTACAGTCTGCTAGATAAATTCCAAGGCTATTGGCAAACATTCCTATCGAACAAGGATTATACTAGCCAAGTTACCTAATGATGGCTGTTACTAGCAAAATATTATAATTTAGGCACGCGGATCTAATGTCTATCGTTTCAGTTGAAGTCAAGTAGATTTTAAAGGAGGTTATACACTACGGCGTTTGGTTATTTTATACGCTCGCAACTTTGTCTGCGTAAAGCTATTTTCATATAAACTTCAACCCCCACAGTAGTACACCTCTATGCACCGAGAAAAAAGAACCCTGAAAAAGGCTGCGCGTTATCTATCAATCATCAATCAGTCAGTCAATCAGTCTGTCAGTCAGTCAGGACAGAGACTTTTCTAAATGGTATAGATTTATAGATTTTCTGTCATTTTATAACCGATGGATAGACTAATGCTGTCCCTATCACTTTCAAGACAACAGTTAGAGATGGCAAAACACTTATCGGCGTTTTTAACTTGTAGAAAAAATATGCCAATAAACCAATTTATAATATCATCACCAACCATTTCGCAGCTGTCCGCCAGTAGTTATTTTGATAACATCAATATACCTATATATATCAGAGGTTTTACTATAAACAAGGTACTTTTTCATATTTATAATTATTAGGAAGATTTATTAACTTCTTTGTTCAGTACAAGCCTGCGCCATAGCTAGAACACAAACCGGCTTCCTCACGATGATGTAACTACCAATTATCTACATGTTAAACAAGCTGAATGTTGTGAAAACAAGGGAACGAACAGCGGAAATTGAATTTTGTATCCGTTTTGTTCAGTTTTGACGGTTACATGCAAGAGTGTTTCGATTCAATTGCGGAACTTTACTCACATGAAATACAACACATAAATATGAAGCTACACTTATGTAGTTAAATGTAAACTTTTTTTATACAAACTTCAAGTCCCGGTGCACCACTAGGGTTTGGGGGGTTGTTTGTCAAATAAATGTATTTTCTTTCTTTCTTTTCTTTCTTTAAGGGTTGAATTTCAAGAATTCTTAGTACGATTCTGCGCAGCAAGAAAAATATATTCTTGCCCTAGTACTACAAGAAGTAGTAGTAATAGTTTTAAACTAAATCGAAAAAGACAAAAACTATTTTGAGATTACGCTGAGTTTATTAGTATGAAAGGTTTAAGTCATAGTGACCAATGGAAAACTGTTGACTGATCGACATAATATACAACGCACATATTACAGTCTAATTTCAGTTAGGTTAGGACAAAGATGCCTTCGCGGTCGAGTCCGAAAGGGTGCCCGTAACCCTGTCAAGTGAAATTAAAGGCACAAGAGGCTTAACACCTGAATGCCTCAGATCGATGAACGCTGAGCAGTGCATCGTAGGGCATATTCCAAACGAACGAACCTACGAACAGTGACGTAGCTAGGTGGATAAAGGTCCGGTGCATAGAAAAAAAACCTGCCCTCACCCCCTCTTTCCACGTAGCCTGAACTTATATTGAGCCGTCTAATTTTTATTTTATTTATACTATTGCTGGTGGACCAAGAATATGGCCCACCTGATGTTAAGTGGTAACCATCACCTATAACAAAGCATTGCCTGGTAGCTCACGTTAAGTACGTGCCCTACGATGACCTACCCTGCGTCCACCAACCTGAGGCATACTGGTGTTAAGCTTTATGTGCCTGTAATTTCACTGGCACCCACACCCTTGAAACCGAACTATAAACTTATTGAAATTTAACAATATTGACTTTTTTTCTCTTGTTCTTTTAAGCTCCTCTCTTTTCAAAGCTTGTAAAAGGGCCCCCTGAGCTACGGGGCCCTGGTGCACCGCACCACCTGGCCTGTTATAAGCAGTTATGTTCATTGGCATGAAATAAACCCGTCTAGCATAACCGTCTAAATAGTAGTCTTACCTAATATCATCATCATCAGGATGATGGTCGGGCGGCAGATCCGTCCGGAGGTCACCCATCGCCCGCGCCGCGTGTCTTCTCCGCCGCTCATACCACAACCTTCGCTGTTCCCGCTCATTATCGCGTTGCACTCCGAAGAATGTTTGCGTCTCTCTCTTGAGGTAGTCTCGAACTGCGACGGTGTGGACCCTATAAACATAAATTCATAATTTACGTTTGTTGTATGAGAGCTCCCTTCAATATTTATTTTATTCTGTTTTTTAGTATTTGTTGTTACAGCGGCAACAGAAATACATCATCTGTGAAAAATTCAATTCTCTTACTATCACGGTTCATAAGATACAGCCTGGTGACCGACAGACAGACAGCGGAGTATTAGGTAATTGGGTCCTGTTTTGCCTTTTGAGTACGGAACCTTCAAGCATAGAAGGTGACCGGTCAGCTGACGTGTCTCAGTTTTTCACTCAGTACGTCGCTTTATAAAACACTAGCGGCCGCTCGCAGCTTCGCCCGCGGAGCAGTTTTTTCCCGTTCCCGTTATTTTTTCGGGATAAAAAGTAGCCTATATGTTAATCCAGGTTACAATCTATATCTATTCCAAATTTCATGCAAATCGGTCCTCTGGTTTATAAGAATAGGATTTGTCTGTTATGATTAGTACCTTCGTAACCGTACGCCGTCTTCTTGCTCGGGTTGCGGAACTGGGTCCGGTGGTGCGGGCGGCGCGGAGGCTCGCTGCGGGGAGGTGGGCGGGGCAGGGGCGCTCGCCGGAGACGCTTGGCAAGCCAGCTGCGGCGCCAGCAGACTTGCACTTGATCTCCTGGAACAAGGACATGACATTTAGTAAGTAAGTTAGATTGACACCACCCTGAAGCTCTTTATTTACATTATTATTATTTTGTAACCGGATCATATTTATAAACGGTAGGAACCAAGCCGTAAGTTTCTTGCCGGTTCTTCTAGGCTAGGTCGTGAGGAACTGGCGCTTAGATTCACCTAGATTTCTTAAATCTAGGTGATCGTTTCAAGATGATCTCTGCGGATTTTACTGAATAAATGCTTTTTGACTTTGACTTTGACTTAAGTTAGATAGAAAAGAAAAGAAAGAAATAGTATCACGGCTTTATTCCCCAAGCACGGTAGATATCGCCTCCGATCTCTTAGTTACAAGTACCTACTCGAGATTCTTTTTTTTTTATACTAAAACACCTATTTTAGTCGCGAAGAACTGACGCTTAGATTCACCTAGCCTCAATTGATCTTAAGATTATTAATATATTTAATAGATAAATAAATATGTTTAATAGATTATTTAATAGATCTAAAGATAAGCAAAATGATCCCTGGATGACTTATTACTGAATAAATGCACTTGGCTTTTGACTTTAATGGGTCACCTGACGTTAAGTGGTAACCGTCAATTTAGAGTTGGAATCAAACCCCGCCGCACCACATCGCTCGCTAAATTCTCTTATTGAATATCACAAAATTGAAATCAAAATAGAAATCACTTCAACAATTGCGTGTTCGAATCTGCCTTATTACGTATTCAACAGTAATCCCTATTATTAATGCGTCTATAGGAATCGCTTTACTGTATTAACGTAGTCTCAAGTCGCAGGTGCGCCCCACACGGTAATAATTTGCACGCAGCGTAAACGGCACACGTAAATCAAGATACAGCTACAGTTAGCTGCTTTTAACATGGCACTGAGGGCTTTTGTTTAATGGAAAATAAGGATGTATCGTTTTCAACGCTAAACTGTTGCGTAAATTTTAAGAAGCTCATATTTTTCACTAGGAATGGCTAATACAAATTCACCATAGATAGCACTTGAGACACTTGAAACATGGTAGACACATACATGTACCGAGTGACTTAATGTGGTATGTAGATAGATAGATAACACTTTAATGTACACAAGGATAACTTCTACTTCTTCATTAGCCTAAAGAAATCCAATACTGTATTTAAATTTTTTTTCTATGTTTCCAGGAAGAATAGTTACTAAAATATCGTAGATTCATAATTCGGTTAAATCCCCCCCCCCCCCCTCACCTATAATCTATGGGTTCCTATATGGACTTCTTATCATGCATTTTTAAGCATAAAATCGTATCACTTTTATCGTAAAACTGTAGTAGAAGCCTAATCGCTTTCAACGATAACTCCGCCAATTGTTCTTTATTCGTTTACGCCTACATGTATAATTTATCCTTGTGTAAAATAAAGTGTTATCTATTCTATCTAGATATATGCCGCATCATAATCCGAGATTTGTATCCAGGTAAGCAATGTCTTTGATAAATACACCTTATTATTGTGTCGTATAGCAGACGCTTGCTGAATAAAGGATTCTAATGCTTTTGTTTACGTAATAAGAGCTTGGTTTACTTCATGTTAGCTAGCATTCCATAAACAAGGTTGACGTGAGGTAAACCTATGATTTTGAAGTTGGCTTAGTAAAACTTTTGCTAAAACTAATTTAAACCTTGGTTAGAAATTAGAAGTCACTGCCGAAATAATCGAAAACTTATTTACCACTTAGCCGTCCCTGGGACTTATAGTACTTTCACTAACTCACACCTTGATATCTGTTTGTGAGTTAAGTTCTAATTATGTATTTACAAAAAAATGTATATAAGTATTATATCAGTCACCTAGTTCCTATAGTACAAGCTTAACTTAGTTTGGACCTAGATAGCATTGTGCCAAATATTGTATTTATTAACCAAAAAAAATTAAATTCTTTTCTTAGTTACACCAAGAGAAATATAATGAAAAATTCAAGTCTTAACGACTTATGGGTCAAGTTATGCGTTGTCTAGATGTCAGTCAGGTAGTCAGGAACTCAGGACAAAGATTTTCACAACTTGTTATAGAAGATAGATTATATTACGGCTGCTATATTCGATGCTATATCTTCATTATTCGATCCAGATCTGTCTCAGTTTCTATTGGTACCCGCCTCACGTCATCGAAGCAATAATGCAGATACTCCGACCGTGTGCCCATCTAAAGTCTAAGCACTAGTTTTTGGCAAGAGTCCGCCGTCCTGTTAAAACTTGGAGAAATATTACTACATCACTAAATATAGAACATCTATCTTATATATCTCTAGTGACATAGTAATATATCTGCCATGCCATAATATTAAATTACCTATTATTACGAAAAAATGCTCTATGCTGAAACATTTGTTTCCAGTCCAGCTTCCATCAACCTGAGGCGTACAGGTGTTAAGCCTCAAGTGCCTGTAATTTCACCGGCACCCACACCCTTCAAACCGGAATACAGCAAGCTGCTTGGCGGTAGGAATAGGAATGGTGATAGTACTTCCTAACTAGTTACCACGTTTCCACTAGCATATAAACAGACTCGCAGTTGTTTTGGTAGCATCCAAACTGGTGCTAGCCATTCATACCTAAACCGCCCGTGTACCCATCTGATTGCTATTCTTACCGCTTGTCCAATTTTGGCCGTTATTGCACAACCATTGAAGGACCCTGTTGTTGAGGAATAGATCTTACGGTTAAAATATGACTTTGAAATTATATTCTGAACTGGATTACAAGTTGGGAAAAAGAATGGAAGTGGAAGAGCATGGATCAATTTTCATCTGATTTTCAAAAAGATGGGAGGATTTCAATTAAGTAGTTTTTAGGGTTCCGTACCCAAAGGGTAAAACGGGACCCTATTACTAAGACTCTGTTATCTGTCTGTCTGTCTTCTGGTTTTAACCCAAAAGTTGAAGCCACTCGGCTTATATTCTTCAACAACGAAATATAAGTTCAAATTTGTCCTTCGATGAGTCTCATACTGATGGAGTATAGGTTTTGAGTGAAGGTCACATGACATAAAGGATTCGGGTTAAAGCTTGGTATGGCACAGCAAGAACAACCCAAGTTTTTATGCTATCCTTCTCCAAGGCCTTCGTTATCCCATCTCCCGGCTTCTAAAGCCAAGCCCATCTTAAACGTACCCTGTCAAATATAGAAGCACTCAAATCAAAATACCGCAAACGGCCACCCATCCAAATGGTAAAAGCTCTGACGATTGCATAGCTTATGAGGTAGGTGTAGTAGTGTTACTTATAGGTATTTCTAAGTACACCTCTACGCACACAAGTATACCCTGAAAGTTTCAAATCTACTAGCAGCGGTTTAGGTTGTGTTGTATAATATATCGGTCAGTCAAGACAAAGTTCGTAATAATTTTTTGTACTTTTGACGACCGATGTGCCGCGGCGGGCGAATGTCCGCCTGCGATACATGAGGTTGCGGGTTCGATTCCCGCCTTGGGATAAATATTTGTACGATCTGCAAATATTTATTTCGGGTGATCTGGGGGTTTTCTATGTATAATAAAAAAAATATCTATCTATGTAATGTATTGTATTAAGTATATCAGTCATCTGGTACCGATAACATACGCTCTGCTTAGCTTGGGGCTAGATGATGCTGTGTGGATTGTCCAGCATTATTTATTTAATTTTAACAAAATTGGTATAGATTTTCATTTATAACATGAATCACGTGTTCACGTGATTTAAAGTATAGTTTCATATCCAATGCAATATTGGAATCAAATATATTGTTGAGTAAATATTATTGCATTCGATTCATACCTCTCGTGAAAATCGCATATATGACATGAAAGTTTCAATAAATTCATATTATTTATTGTGTTAGCTTATTCCTTTTGGAGCGTAAATCAATCCAATTGACGACTCTTTTCATTCTAGAGTAAGGTATTTCTGCTATTAAAAATTGCCCTTTGTGTGGAACTTATAAAAAATTAGCATCACGACTTTAATCACTAAGCATGGTAGATATCCCCTCAGCTCAGCTATAACATTTGGAACACACCCACATTTTCCAGTAGTTGATGTTTATACATATATGACAGGTCGTAAGCCTGTCGCCGCTGCTAAAATTCTAACCAGTTTCCTTATGATGTTTCCCTCCACCGTTTGAGAGCACAGGTATTGCACACATAAACTTTTCGAACAAAAAAACCTATTCGTGCACGGCCGGATTCGAACCCACGACCTTAGAATCAGAAGGCGGGTTACCAATAGACCAACGGTGCTCCTCCTATGTGAAACTTGGAATATAATAAACTAGCGGTCCGTCCCGGCTTCGCCCGGGTTTTACTAAGGATCCCTAATTTTTTGAAAATGTAATATAGCCTATGTCACCCGGGGATAGTGTAGCTTCCCAACGGTGAAAGAATTATTCAAATCGGTCTAGTAGTTTCGGAGCCTATTCAATACAAACAAACAAACAAATCTTTCCTCTTTATAATATTATATTATAAGTATAGATGTCACTCGGGGATAGTGTAGCTTCCCAACGGTGAAAGAATTATTCAAATCGGTCCAGTAGTTTCGGAGCCTATTCAATACAAACCAACAAATCTTTCCTCTTTATAGTATTAGTATAGACAAGTTATACCCAAACGAAACCACGGGCAGATGCTCGTAGAATAATTAAACTTCTCTGGCAATATTGAGTAGCTGATTGAGAGCGATTTGCGCACTACTGAGGAAGTCTACAATTATTATGCAACCATCATTATGGTTTAATTAACATTGCTATGGCGCTCAAAGCCAACCCCACTAATCTTAATTACGGTATCATACTGATAGTCGTAGTTGAGTTGAGATGTTAAGCTTTAACTTATAGTTAATTCATAATAAGCAGTAATCATTATAATTAAACCCAAATGCATGTGCCAGTATATATGTGACAGTTGTCACAGCTTAGCTGATAGGTTTCAGCTTTGCCTTCGGCACTGTAGGTCGTGGGTTCTATCCTCACCGAGATCAAACATTTGCGTGATGAACACACATGTTATTTCTGTGTCTGAGTGTTATATTGTAGTAATGTATGAATTTGCAAGAAAAAAGTATTTTATCAGCTAGTAAGTATTCTAATCGTTTGGGGCTACAAAATCGTTATTTCACATAAGGGCAGCGCCCGTCCAAAGCTGCCGAAGGCAATGACCCCGGACGGCAAGTTGTAAAACGTGAGGTCCCTCACAGGTCAGGTACGCGGTGCGTACAGACTAAAATTGCAAAACATAAATTTTTATGAAATCTCAAAAAAACGTTTTTATTTTATTATTTATCAATAATTAAAGGGAAAAAGATTGTGTAGGCGACGGCTTTAAAATAAAGTAGCCAAAGAAACTAGGTATATTGGGAGTATACATTTCTACTTCTGAAAACGAACGGTGCCTGCACATCTACCTTCTTAAACCAAACATCAAGACAAAATAGGTGTTACGATAAAACGTATAACATGCGTTGAATATCGCTCTATAACGGATTTTGATAAAACCTGGAGCATACACAGTTCGTGACCTGGAATAACGTAGGTTATTTTTAACCGGATAAGTACCGCGGAGGTACTAGTGGAACTGCGGGCGGATGTTTGTTTTAAAATAAATAACTGAAGTGCATTTGTTTTGATAGCTATTTCAAATTTGAGTATCTACATGCTAAAAGAGCCCATACAATGGCCTAGTTGTGGAAACCAGCCCGCTCACTAAGTACCGACAAACCAAACATTATTACGCAGATTACGAATGAACTTAAAGATGGCTATATTGGTAGTTTCAATATGTGAAGAAATCAGAAACAAAAAAATTATAAAAGAACCAACAAGCTCTTAGAATCAGCAAGTTTAAGTGGCAATGGGCAGGCAGGCATATATAATATAGCTCAAATAACTGACAACCGCTAAGAACTCAAGATTCTCGAATGTCAATCATGAAGCAGAAGACAAAGCGTAGGTCACCAACCCTAAGGACCAACAAAATCGATTGGTGACTGGCCTCTCAGCTCAGTTAGTTAGGTAGTAGCTCTGCCTTCTGTGCTGTAGGCTGTGGGTTCGATCCCCACCGAGAGCTAACATTTGTGTGATGAACATAGATGTTTGTTCTCTGTCTGGGTGTTATATTGTATTCTAAGTATGTATTTACAAAAAAAAAAAGTATATAAGTATTCTATCAGTCATCTGGTTCCCATAGTACAAGCGATGCTTAGTTTGGGGTTAGATGATGTTGTGTAAAATGTCCACAAATATTTATTTATTTGTCGAAATCGAAAATTAGGGAAAAATACTAAAATTCGTCGCAGAAACAAATAGATCTTTGAACAGCAGTGGACTTCTACAGACTTAAGTATTGAAGTAATACTTCTTATGCGACTCCCAACAAGGTTGCGTTAAACGCTTAAAACTACCTTGGAGGGGTTATAAAAGCACTGTTCTTTCTCTCTTTCTCTCCTAGCCAGTTACATTCCGTATATCAAAGAGTTCTTCCTATAGTCGTGTGGCCTAAAGCACACTCGTTTTTTTTTATACAACATGCTGATGGATCAAGCTGATGGCCCATCTGATGTTAAGTAGCTACCATCGGTAGGTCACGCTCGTTAGGAACGTGCCCTACAATGCACTGCTCAGCGTCCACCAACCTGAGGCATTAAGCCACATGTACCTGTAATATCACCAGCACCCACACCCTTCAAATATAGCTCTATAGTATAAATAAGGAACTTCCACAAACTTATTTAGCAAGTAATGGAGACTGTTTTGGGAATGGACGCCATAAATTAAGGCTTTTGTTATTCAAGGTACATTAAATAAGCAAAATACCGCCCTAACATTTTACCGTAACCCTGCGATCACACATGCTTAGGTTGATTTAAGCCGTGTTTTTTTATGAGAAGAAGCGATGAAACAGCCAGACGGCCCACCTGATGTTCAGTCATCTCTGTGTGCAATTGCATTATTTTATAAAACACCGTCTTCAGTGGACGTGCCTAAAGTGGAATTGGACGCCTGCATCATATTAAGGTACAAATTAATAAGCTATGAGACTGCCGGTGTCAGTGAAATAACAGGTACATTAATACCTGCATGTATATATATATATATATTATAGTATAGTACTCCTCTTGCACAAAGAACTTTACATCTCCTAAAATCTAATTATTATTTACATAAAATTATAGAAAATAAATTATAAGAAAATTACAGCTAAAAGAAATATTTATTAAAGGTATGTACAAAATACATATGTACAAAATACATTGAGCTATCTACAGATCATTGCAAACAATCTAGAGATAGCTCCAAGTAATCCTATTTTTTTATACAACTCGCTGAAGGAACAAGTAGATGGTCCACCCGACGTTAAGCGGTTACCATCGCTTATTACATCGTAGGTCACGTTCGTTAGGAACGTGCCCGCGTCTACTATTATGCACTACTCAGCGTCCATCAACCTAAGGCATACAGGTGTTAAATCTCATGTGCCTGTAATTTCACCGGCACCCACACCCTTCAAACCGGAACACAGAAAGCTGCTTCGCGGCAGAAAAAGGTACGGTGGCAGTACTTTCCCGGACGAGTCCTTAAGGCGGTGGTACTCGCCAACGACCTTGAGGAGTCTGTCCATACTGAGTTGCACTGCCGCCCGTCGCCCGCACAGGGACCCGCGCGCATTCCATTTCATATCGCATTCAAGAAATAATTATTTGTAGCCTAATGAATTATTAGTTCGAACTGCCAATTGTTCACTTTGTGATAAATACTTTGACAGATATTTGTGTGAAAAAAAAATACTAAAAATCAATACCGTTTAGAAGAAATAACCAAATTTAAAATAAAAATTGCTTCACTTTGGATATTTTTTTCATATAGTAATAATATAGTTAGAATTATTTCAATTGTTCAAATTAAAATTTAGTCTTTAATAAGCAATATATATATTTTTTGGACATTTATACTCACTCATCAAAGAGAAATAACACGGAGGAAACCTCTCGTTGGCGGATACCACCTCCTTAACAAATTGCTCTACTACTACTAATACCTATTCAGCGCCAATCGGAAGCGTATCCAACACACTGGTTGTATTGCCACGTTGATTAAATTATTAAGTAGTAAGTTGTATTACTGGCGAAACGCGTATGAATTAGTTTAATGTAAAGTTATTTTCATACAAATTTCAATGCTTGCTGTACCTGTAAAGGGATTGCATTTCAGGGATTTTTTTCTTAATATACCTCTAAGCACTAAGACGGATATATCCTGAAAGATTCATGTCTCTATAACCTGCGGTTTAGACTGTGAGTTGTCTGTGTACAATAAATATATTCTATTAAAAGGATTCTGAAAAAAAGTCAAGAAAAGAGATCTTTACTAATTATTTTTAAGATTTATTTCTTTATTGATTTGTAACCAACAATAATGTAGCTTTAATTGGATTTAAAACACCCTTGGGTGACCTCAAACACCATTACAAGAGTTTGTCATTAGCGCATACAAATACCCTTGTTTTATTCTCTAAAACGAATGTTGTCCGGCAAAGTCTAGGGGCTCGTTTTATCTCGCAGTTTGCAGCTTCGTAATCTCATTGTTGCAGAGCAATTTCACGGTTTTATCAACACAAATCTTTCCTTTTCTGATCCTATTGGAATTAGAGCAAAATCCTTTTACTTTCTCGGTGAACCTACATTTTGTCCTAAAAACTTATTCAGAGAGCAATTTTGTTCATAATTTAGTTCGCAATTCAAGAGTTTGTTCAAAGAGATTTAATATAAAACCAACTTGTTTGTGTAAACTTTTAATTATTTTATAAAAGCTTTTAATTCGTTTAAAACATGTTAGATATAACTTTACTAAAAAACTATTGTAGAAAAATCTACGTCCAATTCTATTTTCAAACACAGGGTAAAAGGCAATTTAGTTCCCCAGCACACCCTCAGGCATACCTAAACACACTCGTACTATCGTTCTAAAATTCATAAGATCCGACGTTTATTGAATTTTCGCGTGAACAATAACAAAACTTGAAAGGGCCCTAGTTTCAATCATAAAAATAAACAATACAATACGAATGAGTCCAAATAAAAGTATTTTATAGCTCATTTTACGTATTGGAGTTGAATATCACTGCTTACTGAAACGGTAACTGAAAGCAAAAGATTAAAAAGTGTTTTAGTATTATTTACTGTAGCAGCCGTAGACGCAAAACGAGTAATTTGTAATGCGCTACACGAACGCAATAACTCAAGTCGTAGAGAAGTGGAGGCGACGAGGATATATTAAAAGAAGGCTAGAGTAATTAACATTGCAACATGCCATAATGCCTCCTTAGCTCGCTTCATCATTATCATTAACAGTCTCTAGACGTCCACTGCTGGGTATAGACCTTCCCCACGCGTTTCCAGGAAGAATGATTTTGGGCCCTTCCATCCAATGACTTCCCGCGATTCTAACAATGTCATCAGTCCATCGGATAGAAGGGCTTCCAACGCTGTATCTTTCGAATCGTAGTCGTCATTTGAGAACCTATATTCCCCAGCGGTTGTCGGTTCACGTGCTATATAGCCGCTCTTTGCCACTTCAACTTGCTGATTCTGATCTGAAGCTGAGATTAGCTCGCTTACCATCCAAAAATGACAGTGAATAGGCAGAATGGGCATTGAAATACGTTGGACGAGTACCGAATGTATTGTTTCATTCATTGGTATTCAGCCGAATAGACTTTTGCATTGAAATCGTAGTTTGTTATTTTTTCAGTATGACTCAAAATAGCAGTTTTGGGTTCCACAATGCAATTTTTATCATTGTTTGGTGCACTATATATTTTTGACTTTTTTTATTTTTGACTAGTCTCGCAGTTTAGTGACTAACTTCTTGTGTGCTGTAGGTTGTGGGTTTGATCCCCACAAACATTTGTGTGTAGACCATAGATGTTCTTTGTATGGGTGTTATACTGTTTTAAGTATTTCTGAAAAGAATGTGAAAGAAGAATTAAAGAAGTCCGTAGAAGAAACCAGGTCACCGACGTAGCTCTCAGAATCAGCAAGTTTAAATGTCAGTGTGCAGGATATATAGCTTGTAGAACTGAGAATCGCTGAGGATAAAGGTTCTCGAATGAAAGGCACGCGCTGAAAAAAGTAGCGTAGTACACCTTCCCATTCAATAGACAGACGACATTGTTAGAATCACGGAGTAGGAATAGAAAATCCTTTCCGATTGATTTATCAAAGCCTTGCGACGTTATTTACGACAAACTAACATTCAAGTACCTTAGTTCAAAATAATTTCAGCAGTTCCAAAGCCTAAACAAACGGAATCTTGACCTTGGGCGCTTTTACCCTGAAAAGTTAAATATAGGGACAAAGTAAGCTTAGTGAGCAATCATTGCCGGAGATATCGTTTACAAAGTAAACAAGATATACCGGGAGTGATAAGACTACTCCTGAAAACTGAAACTGCGCCTTCAGACTATTATTCTGACTATGGAAAAAAAAAGTGATGGGTACACTTCTCTTCCATTTTCCGTGTTTCCTACATCGATATCGAGAATATATCGAAAAATAAACAAAAGTACTTACCTTATTGAAGAACGAAGCCAGACAATCTCCCAGCTCTATTGGCTAGTGTTACAGCAAAAGTTTATATTTGCTAATGAGATGCCAGATACTAAATACAATGGATGATGTTTCGAACTGCTACAAGACGACTACTGGTCCTCAAAACAAAAGATAAAGGTTTTTACACTATCTGCAACCACTATATTTTTAAACTATATTTTTAAACGATTCACATTTAGAATTTATTAAATTTGTAGCAACTTACAATGGTTGGTAAAATAAAGTAGGTTAAGCTTGAATTAACTCTTTCAGCGACTTTTAGGTTCTAACTGAAAACTGGTACTTTACGCCTCTGTGGAGTAGCATTAAGCTGAATTAGGACCTTTTTGCTAGCGCAGCGCAAGCTATTTTAGTCAGTACCCACACTAACAAGCACTTTTTTTATATTTTTTACTACAAAGTAAGCAAGTACTAAGCGCTCTGTATGTACCCGCCTGGTGGTTAGTGTAACATACGGATGCTTGCAAGCAATAAAGCATAAGATATTGTACTTACATAATATAACAAAAAGATAATCATAATATAACAACTTGCGTGAAATAAGTTTGACACAAATTTCAACTCTCAGTATTGTACTTTAGGACTTGAATTTCAGGAGTTTATGAATTAGAACAAATATACGCACAAAGACTAATTATATACCCTGAAAAGGTCAAGCCAATTGTGACTAGTGGTCTGGCTGTCTATCAGTCAACCAGTCAGTGAGTCTGAACAAGATTCACCTGTATAGTAAACTTATTATAACCCATAATTTTATAATTGGAGCTATAGAAACCTAGGAAAAAATACTTTTTGTGACTTTTTGACAAGCCTAACTAATGATGTAGACTCCACATTATGAGGCTTTTGAGATAACTAAAAGCTCTCAAAAATGAAGATTCATACTTTTTTCCAGCTTATCTTTCATTCCAAGGTGAAACCACTTACAATATGTAGACTAGTAGTCAATTTATTGAAAGATAAAATATTGATGTTTGTGACTCAATCGCGCCGCGTCATTTGTATGGTACTTGTTAAAGATATAGCTTATGACATGGAATAACTTAACAGGTTTTTTTTTAGTGTAATTGCTGATGGAACAAGCTTATGGCGCACCTGATGTTAAGTGGCTACCATCGCCTATAACAAAGCATTACATTGCAGGTCACGCACGTGCCCTACAATGGACTGCTCTGGGTCCATACAGGATGAGGCATACAGGTGTTAAGCCTCATGTGCCTTTAATTTCGCCGGCACCCATACCCTTCAAACCGGAGCACAGCAAGCTGCTTGGCGGCAGAAATAAGCAAGGTAGGTAGGTGAGATTGCGGTACAACCGTTTATCGAAACACTGAAAAAAAAATTGTGTGATGTTTATTGTTTGTCTGGGTGTTATAATTCATTATAAGTAGGGTAAAACCAGGATAGATGCCCCACTTTTTGAAAAAGCCTTGTTATTTTATAACTATTAATTTACCGTGAATAACATAGGAGTTAATAACTAGTTAAATATTTTATTTTGCATTACGAGCTGTCTTTGTTGACCCACCAATTACTGATCGTGCAGAAATTGAGTTTTTGCAAAACCATTTTTTTGGGGATAACTGCCAACCAATATGGATAGATGCCCCAACATAAAAATGCTGAGAAGAATAGATGCCCTATAGAATAAACCAAAGTAAAATACGATTTAAAATGTTTTATTAGGGCATAAATAATAATAATTGAGCATAAGCATATTTGTCTCACAAAAAAACACTGTTTAAATTATAACATTCATCATCATAATTTCTTCATTTTCGCTGTTCGTGCTGTAAATAATATGTCTCTTTCGTGATCCTCGACTCTCATTTATTTTTAACTATTTTTTATTTTCTTTTTCATTGTGATCGGTAATATCGTCATCGTCTTCTTCACTGAAATATTGTATTATTTTTAATTTTCCTTTCTTAACTTTTTTGTCTTGTCTTTTAAAGTTTTAAGTTTTAGTATTTCGTGGCATGGTTCACCTAACAGGTATTGAATAAAAATATATACCTACACAAGAAACATAATGTTTATCAAAACACACTGACAATCTATAGAGCTCTGGGGGATAGATGCCCCTAAAGGCACCTATACCGCGAAAAATTGGAGCGACTATCCTTTTTGATACTGATAGATGCCTTTTAAGCTTAAAGCTAAACGAAACACAATAGAGCGATTATTGACACCTAGGTGTGTACTAAATGTACCAGCGTAGTAACGTAAGAAAAATTGAATGAAATTTATGGCTACTTATAAAGTTATTCAACAGTGAATACTCACGTTTGAAACTTTGACGCGTTATTTTCGTTCGCCGCGGAGATAATCGCACACACAAACGAAATACGTCTATTCCGCATAACCGCCGGCGGGGACCTGAGGTATGTGGCGTGTCCGCTTCATATTTAACCTATTATTTCGTTGTTGCGATTTTGGGAAGTCGTGTTATTTGAAAACAGGGCACCTATCCCACTGCGGCATCTATCCTGGTTTTACCCTATGTATTTACGAAAAAAAGTGTTATTTGGTTCCCATATTATAAGCTTTGCTTAGTTTGGGGCTAGAGAGTAAAATGTCCACAAATATTTGTTATTATTCGGGTGGCGCGAACGATGCCACGAGCGAAAGCTATATATGTAGTATAACAATACATATTATAGCACATCGTTTCAAAGCAGTTTCAAGAGTTTCTACAGAATGTAAATTATTTACACTCAGCACGAAACTCGTGTTTTCATAATTTATTTTAGGCATATCTTTGCTATGATTTATTACGATAACTTACAGCCGACGGACGTTTTAAATTAAAAACTTTTTTAAGTTAATTGCAAGCGAATTTTAGCTTATTGCTTCAAAAAACTCTCACAAAATGGTCTCATTCAAATATTTGTTCTAATGCGCATACAAACATACGCCATACCATACATACGCCATCTAGCCCCAAACTAAGCAAAGCTTGCACTAGGGAAATTAGATAACTGTTAGTTTTAGTGAATTTTGTTATATTGTATTTTAAGCCTTTTTACGACTTTGATCCGCAGCCACGGTAGATATCATATGTTTAAGTATAACATAATACTGTCTCAAGATTCTTATGAGGATGTCAAATAAGATTAGTCAGAGGAACTTCCAAGTATTAGATTGTAACCTGGATTAACATACTTTATATCCCGAAAAAATAACGGGAACGGGAAAAAACTGCCACGCGGGAGAAGCTGCGAGGGGTCGCTAGTAGGAGATAATGGAGAGCCAGAATCTTCACGGCTAAAGCTAGCGTGGGGTAAACAATTCAGGAAACAAGTTCTTTAGATGTCCAAAATGAATGAAATACCTAGCAAGGTGTGCAAGGTTCGCAATAAAATTAAATCTTACTTTATTTCAGAACTTTTCTACACGCTATGGTACTTGTAAGTGCTACGTGACAATTCTACCTTTTTCACTGGAAAAATACTCGCTCGCATGCAAAGTACCGTATAACGTTACTTGCATATATTGAGTGTTTGAGTATGCAAGGCCATTGAAATACCAGACTTTGTTCACGAGTAACTTTTTCTCATAAACCAACGTCGCGTTCTTTGATGTCATATTTTGTGATTTTAGCCTGACTAAGAAGAATACACACAGAGACCCTGACTAAGTAATATAGATAGCCGTCACAGCTTAATTTGTAGTAGCCCTGCCTTGAGTGCTGGGTGGTGGGTTCGATCCCCATCGAGAACAAACATTTGTGTAATGAACTTACATTTATACAACAACATAACAATTATATTGTATTCTAAGTATGTATTTACATAAAAAAATCACGTTAAGTATCAGTCATCTGGTTCGTATAGTACAAGCTATGCTTAGTTTGTACTATACGAACCTAGATAGCTAGATACGAGGCTAGAAGATGTTGTGTAAAAATTTCCTTAAATATTTATTTATGTATATTATACGAATACTATAAAGAGGAAAGATTTGATTGTTTGTTTGTTTGCATTGAATAGGCTCCGAAACTACTGGGCAGATTTGAAAAATTCTTCACCGTTGGGAAGCTACACTATCCCCGGGTGACATAGGCTATATTATATTTAAAAAAAAACTAAGGATCCCTACTAAAACCCGTGTGAAGCCGGGACGCGCCGCTAGTCGTTTCTAAGAGCAGGCTTGCACAAAGATTGTTTATTTGGTATAGATAGATAAATAACGGTCAGAACATTAATAGTACTGTTGAACATTAACAAACCTAGTTTTCACAGTACACGCTTAGTTTGAGACTACATAGTTCTGTGATAAATGTCTTAACATATTTATTGAAGTAAAACTTCTAATGCTACTTCCAACAAGGTTGCGTTAAACGCTTAACGCTACCACGAATGGGGTATGAAAGCACTGTTATTTCTCTCTTTCTCTCATAACCAGTTACGTTTCGTATATTAAAGAAGTTTTACTTCAGTCGTGTGGTCTAAAGCCCACACGTTTTTTATTATTTATCACTTGTCATTAAAAAAAACCTATGTACACTTCAGCACACAGCATTAGCTGGTCATTTCAATAAACCTGCCTACTAAAGATAAAAGGCTGTACTCTTTCTTCTAGATCGCGTGTTTTCAAGCAATAATAACAAAGGATAGGGCTCTGCTTATCAACGGCATCTATTCAACAACACAGGCGCTGTCCTACTGTTTACTAACAAAAATAAACTAAAAAATAACAGAACTGAATTGCTTCCATATTTTTCTGTGCTTTGTAAGCGAATACAGAATAAAAAATACTAGTTTTATTTGTCCGGCCTTAGCTCTGTTTTTTGCGATGTAGGGTTCAAACCTTACTATATAAGAATGCGTGTTCTATGGTGTTTTTATAAGTACTAGTGGAACCCCCCGCTATTTTGTTTGCGTGAAGTTATTGTCGTTCAAACTTTAGACCCAACTGTACTTCTATCGAATTTCAAAATTTCTTTTTTTCTAGTATATAGGTAAACGTAAAATCCTTTCTTAGAACACCTCTATGCACCAAGACGAATATGACCTGAAAATTTCAAGTGTCTACGACCAGTAGTTTACGCTGTGCGTTATATATATGTGAGTAAGTCCGTCAATCAGTCACTCAGGACAAAGATTCTTATATTTGGATAGTATAAGTAGATAAGTTTTTATGATAGAAATATCCGATTATTTTACAATATTATAGCAATATTTCATCAGTATTTTAACATTTAAAAAAAGAATTTGTCTTCAAAATATATCAGCATTCTTTAGACATTTCAATCTATATAGAATCAAAAACTGAATATAAAGTGATTTCAGAAATTCAAATAAGCTTAGAAAGTAATCGTAGCTAGTAAATATACTTTGAATAGTTTAATAGCATCGTATCATCCATGCAAAGTGACTTAAGCTGCGTCTTTACTAGGCGAACCGTGAGCGGTTCACTGCTTGTCTCCAGTTTCAGCAACACTACATATTTAAACTAGAAAAACGCGTATGAAGTTATTTTTACGCAAACTTTAACCCCCGTTGCACCCATTTAGGGATTTAATTTCAGTAGGGGGAAAATTGTAATCCGGAAAACCAACAACCGGCCAAGTGCAAGTCGGACTCGCGAACGAAGAGTTCCGTACTTACCATTATTTATTATAAAAACGGCAAAAAAACTACGTTTGTTGTATGAATATTTGTATTTGAATATTTATTTAATTCTGTTTTTTAGTATTTGTTGTTATAGTGGCAACAGAAATACATCATCGGTATTTCAACTTTTACCACGGTTCATGAGATACAGCCTGCCGACAAACGGACAGACAGACAGACAGCAGAGTCTTAGTAATAGGTTCCGTTTTACCCTTTGGTTACGGAACCCTAAAAAGCACAGAATGGGTCTAAAGTAATCAAAATTCTGTTTGTTATTTTCAATGCCTATTTACTAGAACTAAACATCTACTGAACGCAAATAGCAGTTGAATTCAGTAACTGAATTTAGATTCACGAGTGCAAATTTATTTAGTAGCTTTGTCAATTTGCGTGTTTACATTTCGTGTTCGTTCACTGTAAAATAATGTGATGTTTGTACTGATAATTACTTAATTACCCATATAAATAGGATAGGATTTAACCGTAATTTTACATTATGGTAAAAGATTTACAACATCCATAAGATATCCTCCATAGGATGCGAACCCATGACCATTCTATGACACAAAAGTGACATACCTACTTACATAAATGTGGCGCGGCGGGCGAGTATCCGCCTGCGACGCCGGAGGTTGCGGGTTCGATTCCCGCCTTGGGATAAATGTTTGTACGATCTGCAAATATTTATTGCGAGTATTCTGGGTATGTTCTATGTATAATATATGTATATGTATATGTATGTTTTATAGTTAGTAGGTATATGTATATAATATTCTGTAGTGTATGTATTATAAGTATAAATAGTCTAAGTGTGTGTATTTATTTGTAAGCAATTTAATATAGATATTTTAAGTATGTAGTTAAATCTCCTATATACATTTTGTACACGTACCCACTTTTGATCTCACCTCTCTCTACCGTAAGGTTTGCTGGAAGAGAACTCTTAAGGGTTAAGCTCGCCTTTGTACATGTTTTAATATTAAGTTTACTCCTGTCATTTTCTGTGTACAATAAAGAATAAAGAATAAAGAATATAATAAAAAATATCGATGTATGTAATATTGTATTGTATTAAGTATATCAGTCATCTAGTACACATAACACAAGCTCTGCTTAGCTTGGGGCTAGATGATGCTGTGTGGATTGTCCAGCATTATTATTATTATTACAATGTCTAGTGGTAACCGCCCCCATTTGTACGTTTGGTGTGCATTGGGCATGCCATGTGTGCATCGGGAATACAAAGTTCGTGTAGGAAATGCATTATAGAGGTTATTTTGTTGGCTGCCTGAGTGAAATGTTGCTGGAAAGTTCAACAAACTGTCCAAGTTTGCTGCTGTTATGCACTCTGAAAGAGTTATATGTCAGTAAGTTGTGCGCGCGTGTACCGAGTGATACAAATATAGTGAGGTCTACAGTGTAAGTTAGCATTTGTTGAGGGCTATCAACAGTTTTGAAATGGATTTTGTTGGCGTTATCCCAGTTCAAATTATTAGCTTCAGAAATTATTTTTAGGGTAACTTACAGAAAATAAGGTATCAATGTCTATGTAAAAATATAGTATGAGTAGATTGTTATTCAAGTAGGTAACCCTTCAAACCGTAAATTTTTCTATACGAAAACTTAGTTTTTCTCTACGTTTCTTAAATCGATCCAAATATGGTAGTGCTACTGTCAGCATCCAAACATCTTTATTTAGTTTAAATTACACTCGGAATAATATCAAAGCATCCATAGATATGTATGTATACATGAATACATAAATCTGCAGTCGTTAAATATGCATGGTGCATTTGCATTATAGATACGGTGTCTGTCCGTATGAGTACTATATATCTATATGGGTTTCAATCGAATCGAGGTTACTTCGTCAAACGATGAACTTCAACATTTTTCTTACGATGCAATGAATAAATATTCAGTAGTATTTCACACAACACTATCTAGATTCAAACAAAGCAAGGCTTGTGATGAAAGAACTAAATACCCGACTGAATACTTCATCAGACTTTATAATTTTATCATACTAATATAGCAAAAGCAAAAGTTATTAGTTACATTGTCTCTGTAACGGCTAATTTGAATATATTTCGTGATCTGGGTAATGTGGGTGAGGATACCTTTGTGCCGAATTCGTCGGTTTTCTGTTATAATTTGAATGTTTTCTAGAGAAGAATCAATAGGTATATTTTACGCAAACGTGCTACATCACCAACCTGGGGGAAAGAAGGATGTTTCTTTTTTTAATTATTGTTTTTTTTGTTGGTGGAGAGTACAGGCTTTTTTTATAAAACCGTAAAGTCAACGCTTTCATCGATTATTTTATTTTTATAAATAAGGCAAGGAACATCTAGGCGTATACATAATTTCATTAGAAAAAATGCAAACATTTTTCAGCAAAACAGCTCTCCAAGGAACTACTCATACATTTTTCTAATGCCACGCGAAAACGAATCGCGGAGTTGCCACCAATAATAAACTTAGCGTATAGAATCAAAACTCTCTGAACACATTAGCAAACAATACACAAAAAAAATATTCGCCGAGAACTGATGCGCGACGCCCTTTGTTTTTTACATTGACACATGGTTTTCACATAAAATATAAGAAGAGAAAAAATCAATAACGTATGCAGCATGCAGCATACAGTCCACGTCTTGAGGACGGCTCCGATTGATGTTGATAGGACAACTTGAGCTATCTCCAGATCGTTTGCAATGATTTCCAGATAGCTTAACTTTTTCACGCATATTTTATAAATATTTTAAATACATAGGAGTTGTAATTTTCTTTGTAAATAAAAGTAATGTAATGGAATAAAAACTGAAGTGCAACATCAGAGAA
Source organism: Electrophaes corylata (assembly GCA_947095575.1). Classification (NCBI taxonomy): domain Eukaryota; kingdom Metazoa; phylum Arthropoda; class Insecta; order Lepidoptera; family Geometridae; genus Electrophaes; species Electrophaes corylata. The sequence continues at coordinate 4,519,976 of OX352711.1, read as the reverse complement.
ACAAATCGAAATCACTCTGTTCCTAGTGCTCTCATTTTATCGGTACGAGAGTTTCATTTCTATTTCCTAGGGTTGTTATTTATTTTTCTACCTACTGAATTATTAATGTGCTCTCTGTGCAGACATGATACTTTGCGACATCGGCACGTTTCCGAGAATGTATAACTTGTAAGTAAGTTTATGTACCAAGCGGTGATATTGCGGGTATATTTTGGAAATTCCTCATTATACCTACCAATAACCTAAGCTACAACTTTGTTTATATTGGGACTAGATGACGCTGTGTAAAATTGCTACCAATATTTTTTATTTCAATGTGGGTTTGTACGAAATGTAATATCTGGATATGCTTCTGACTGTCCCCCTCAGACATCCTCGAAGAATCACACACTTTGTACTAAGATATCTGAAGGGATATTTACCGTGCCTGGGAATGAAAGTTGTGATGAAGATCTTTAGCAACGGTCTACAAATAGCTACTATTTCATGTTTCATTGTGTTTTTGTAAACAAAAGTTAAATTGAATTGTTTAATTTTACTCTGTAGATATGGACTCTTATGTTCCTGTAGAAAATGCTTTCCTGATTATATGAAACTCTAAAGCAATTTGGTAGATATTCCCCCAAATGGCCAATTTACATTTCCATTTCACGTCATCATTTCCGCAATGGCTCCAATCTAAATTCTGATCAACCTCATTAACTGATCACGCATGGAATTTTACAATAAAGCTCCTGATTTACTTAAGCGTACTCTTTATAAAATAACTTATAGAATCAACAAATTCGTGAGAGTTTAAGATTTGCTTAAAAACCAGAAATAAGCGACGTCTAGCCACACTATCCTGGTCACGCTGACGGTGTTTTCAAAGAGATGGACTATAATAATAATAATAATAATCATTTATTCACCAAAATAAAGTTAAACTTATAAATAGGTACGTTACAGTAGGTTTCTAAGTACTAATATAACGTAAAAGGAGCACTAGCCCCCGCACTAGGATTCCCTGTGTCGCAGGTGACTAGTCTCTTCCGTGTTGACAATAAGTTGGTAAATACCTAGGTAGGTAATAAGTTAACTACACTAACATTGCTTGTATAGCCGTACTACGCACAATCGCTCACAAACTATAAAGTAAATATGAAAAAGTAAATAAATCACAAAAACACATTAATTGGTAGGTAGGTAGGTTACTTAAGTTATTATTCTTATTTTTTTTTTTTTCCTTGAAACTGACTAAATTTGAGATACCTTTAATGATAAAAATATATTATATACCTATTACGTAAGTGGGTAAAAAAAAAAGTGTAAGTATACTAACTAGGTAGGTAGTAGGGTATGCGTGAAAGAATAAGTACCCACATATTCTTAGTGGGACTGTGAGCCTGAGTAATTCTATTGTTCAAAGTTAAATCAACGAAAGGAGATATTCATTGATGTGTGCGTGAAGTCAATAAACAGGTGAGTGATGCATTGTTTGTTTATGTTGAATAGTGCGGGTGTGAGTGTTTGCAGCAAGCATTAGGTTGACGATACAACGAGGTATCTTGTTGTATTTAAGGTTTTATGCATATTTTAATTTTCACATTTATTAACATGAAAACGATTCTCAATAGTGCAAGGCAAAAACAAATATGAGAAAAACTTCAATACTAAATCTAGATTGAACTAATATATATATATATATATACATAGACATACACAATATAACACCCAGAAAGAGCACAACATCTATGTTCATCACACAAACATTCGACCCTGGTAGGGAATGGGGACTGAACCCGCAACCTAAAGCACTGAAGGCAGTCTCATTATGTTATCGCATGTAATAGATTTTCGGTTTCCGCGTAGTTTAGGCTTATAAGCCAGGTGCAGAGCTTTTTTTTACAAACAGTTTTTAAGCAATACAGAATGTCGATAGTCTTGTCAGTGCGCTTGTAAAGATGAGGACCCATGAATGATGGTGACTTCCGCGCTAGTGAGGTGCGTGTTTTGGGTACGGCCCAAGAGTTATTACGTCTGGATCTATTAGTGGGACGTATACTTAACAGAGCTTTCTTATGAAAGCGGAGTACCGTGGTTCTAATAAAAATTTGCCTTACTCTAAGCATTTTGCAGTCGGTATAAAGGTTATCGGTAGAATAACGGTAAGGTTTGTTTAGTGCAATTTTCAGAATCGACCTCTGTGCCCTTTCCAGTTTAATCAGAACAGTCGCACATGCCGCTCCCCAGACAGCAACGCAGTATGATAAAAGAGATTGACAAAGCGAAGTATATGTTAATTTAAAGACCTCCTCGTCTTTAATGGTCCTTAATTTTTTAAAAATGTGTTTTAGTTTCCTAATTCTTGTATTTAAATACTCAATGTGGGGTCTCCACGTTAAGTGTTCATCTAAGATGACACCTAGGTACTTGATGGAGTGTACATGTTCAATCACGTCACAGCTAGTACAGTCGTTTTGGTTCTCGAGAGTGCAATCGTGGATTTTGATGGTGATTGGAGTGCATGGTGATGTACGCGTAGATATGCTAAATGGTATGAGCTTCGTTTTGGAGATGTTGAGAGTCAGGAGATTGTGCTGAAGCCATGAGTGCACCCGCTGAAGACCTTTTTGCGCACACTCCATCGCGGAACTCCATGTGTCACCATGAAAAATTAGGGATGTGTCGTCCGCGAAGGCGAATATTTTTGATTGTGTTAAATTTAACCGGCAAATGTCATTAACATATAATAAAAAGAGCGTAGGCCCAAGCACACTCCCCTGTGGTACCCCAAAATTTATTTCAGAGAGATTACTATTTTTGTTATCGACGCATACCCGTTGCCTTCTATCAGAAAAGTATGACCTAAACCAATCAAGGGACAGCCCACGGATACCCAATGATTCCATTTTATGAAATAGTACTGGCCGAGAAACCGTATCAAAAGCTTTGGCAAGATCAAGGAATACACCAATGCATTTTTTTCCGGAGTCAAGCTTAGCTGTTATGTGGTCTACCATATCAACCACGGCATCCTCCGTTGATTTGCCTCTGCGAAAGCCATACTGATTCTCGGCCAGGAAGTTATTGGTTTCGAGGAATGATATTAGTCTTTTATTGACAATTTTTTCAAGAATTTTGGAGACAGAAGGCAAAAGAGAAATCGGTCTGTAATTAGAGGGCACCTTTGGGTCGCCTGATTTAAGAATTGGGATAACATTGGCCAATTTTAGGCAATCAGGAACGGTCCCCGTAGAAAGGCTTAGATTACATAAGAATGCAATAGGGGAAGCAAGAATATGTTTAGTTTTTTTAAGTATATCATAGCTTAGATTATCATGCCCGGGTGCAGCTCCTGACCTGACACCATCTATGATTTTCAATATTTCATATTCATTGGTTGGAGTAAGGAAAAACGAATGGCAAGACGGCGCAATTTCAATAGCTTCGTTAGTGTTTAATAGTTCCAGTTCCGTTTTTTTAAGTTTACTAAGGATATTACTCGCCAGATTTTCACCAACAGAAGAGAAGAAACTGTTTGCCTGGTTTAGCGACTGGGTCGGAGAATTTCCAGAGTTTAACAAGGCTGTATTGGGTAGTTTATTGGATTCAATATTGCAAATACTCTTTACCGCTTTCCACGTTCTTTTGCAGTCCCCTTTGCACTCCTTAATCATTGTCTGGTCATTTAGAATTTTTAAATTGTGTAGAATATTATTACAGTGGTTTCGGTACAATCTATACTCTTCTTGAGCCTTACCGTCCTTAGGTCTTTTTCTGGCTATCATGTGGAGTAGGTCTCTTTTGCGTATACTTTTCATTAGGCCCGGAGTTATCCAGTGATTGCGGATAAATTTAGAGTTTTTTATTTTATTTACAGTTTTATTAGGGTCAATAGACTTTTTGATAATTTCATTAAATATATCAAATGCAACAGCAACATCTTTTATTTTGAAGAGATTTTCCCAATTGCTACGTTCCAGTGATTCTACGATTCCGCTAAAGTTAAATTTAGTTCTGATTTTTGGGTCAGCTTTCGTTACACTACATGGTGATTTGTTGATGCCTATTATGACAGTGTCGTGATCTGTAATACTTGAACCACAAACCACTACTCTACTGGTATGCGTACTTTTTATTAAGGCGTGGTCAAGACAAGTGCGACCATGTGTTAGTAGAGTATGACCCGGTATTAAGCCATAGTGTGTCACTAGTTCGAGGTAAGGTTCCGATTTAGGGTCTACGGAGTCGGGGCCAATATCAATATTGATGTCACCTGTAATGATTAAAGAATTATTATCATGTTTTTTGATTGTCTCTTCTAAAGATGACAGAAATTTGTCAATATTACTGCGAGAAGGAGACCGATAAATTGAGATGATGGTTATTTGATTTGCCACATTCAGCACGAGGCAGTTTGCATCATCAAAGCCAGGTTCAGACACAGTGATGTCCAAACCAAGCCTGGAGTATACAACAATGCCATCATTTTGGTTGAGATAATTCTTGGACTTGTGATATGCGTAGTTTTCCAATGCTATTGCAGGCGAGGAGTCATCGAGTCTACTTTCGGTCAATATTATGATGTCTGGCAGAAATTGTAGCCTTGTTAGAAAAACATTTAATTTGTCAAAATTTTTGTTGATACTGCGGATATTTTGAGAAAGAATAGTTAATTGGTTGTTTAATTTCCCCAAGATGTGCTTACATGATTCTGGTCTGAAAGTATGACAATTTGGTATTAATTTGATGGTGTCTAAATCATCTAATATTTTATAATCAAATTTTAGGCCTTCGAATATCACAGGAACAAAAGCTAAACAAACTCAATATTTTGAGATTAAACGCTTTCCAAGTAAGAACAACCCGCGGGCATACAAGAGCGTTCGATGTGTCACCAACCTTAGCTTGTTGATGTGTCAGGGTTTTGGTGAAGTGTGAGTAAGGTGAGTAAAATTGAACGAAGGGCAGATTATGTGTTCCTTTTGCACTTATGGAGACATTGAAGAGGTGCAAGTGAGATAGGTTAAAGATTAACGAACACGATGAATACGAGCTGGCAGAAGGCAAATGTGTTTTATTAGTGTAAAAAACATTGAGGGTGTATAGGAATGCATAATTAGAAGGTTTGAAACAAATTTCTGTATATAAAGTAATATAACGCGTGATTTTTAGATCTAGTTTAAACATGGTTGTAAAACAAAAATACTTTGATTGGTGAGTGTATAACATAATAATAGCACAGCAATATTCAAGTAAAAAGACATGAGATTTCATTATAAAAGATGAATAAACTAACAACTTAAGTTTTACAAAAGAAAATGAAAGCGAAAACTTGAGTAAACATAGTCAGTTTCCTGCCCTGAGGCCTTCCAGCTGTTCCTCGTTTTTGATCAGAGTGTAACGATCACCATCTTGCTTTCGCAGGTAGATTTTGCCGTTGGAAGACCAGCAGTAGGCATATTTCTCTTTCTTTGCGAAGTCTCTTGCCAAGTAGTAAAGTTTTTTAGACTTGGTAGTGAGGTATTCTGATAAATACACTGAGGTCTTGGAACCTTCGAAACCTAAATGGCTCGAGTTGAGCTGGCTGCCTGAATTACTCCTGTTGAATTTTTTTACTGCCTCAAGAACGTCACCCTTGTAAAGTGTATTACTATACTCCACAATCACTGTACTTATGTCCTTGGAGGCCTTAATGGGCAAGCGATAGACATCACGTATGTCACTAACGCCCATCTTGATGTTAATATGGCCCATCAATGTTTGTATAGAATTGTATAGATCTTGCCTCTTTTCACCAAGCCTCTTGGGGACATTCCTGATCTCAATGCAGGTTTTCCTGGCGTTACGTTCAATAACATCACACTTCTCGTCCAGTACGGCTAGTTGTGTGCGAATCTCCTTGCGGTCAGATTCAAGTTTGCAGATCGTGGTCTCAATCGTTGAGAGTTTATCCGCCACCAGGTCCACAGCTTTTTCGATGTCCTGATTTGAGTCTTGGACAGTAGATATTTTTGAATTAAGCTCTGTCATGCGTCTGTCAAGTTGGTCTAGCCTGGAGGACTGGCTATCTTGGAGTGCTTCAAAGAGTTCCCGCATCTCGTTACGCAATGCAGAGATGGGGTCGATGACATCCCCATCATCCACTATGCGTCTACGCTTATCTTTTCGAGAGAGCTGACTATCTCTAACAGATTTAGCTATGTCCGAGTCGGATGAACAATGAGTTGGCGAGCGAAGTACTTTCGACATATTTGCTTGAATGTGTGTATAGGTTGACGTTACTTTGCTAGTGTGTGTAGTCAACTTTGCTTTACTAGTGTGCGCTATTCATGCGTACTCACACGACAAACCGAAGCGTTTTAGTGGTTGCGTTCACAGGTAATCAAGCCAGGTGCCGGTTTTGATAGGCCGGTTGAAGTAAGCAGCTCCACTTAATGAATGAGCGTAGTAAAAAATACAGATCACTCACGTAGTTGAAGTACCAGGGAGTTAGCAGAAGACACACGCGTGAGTTTAACTATCTCCTACGACGTTATAGTGCCCTATTTTTCAACACTGGATTTATTTACTAAAATTGACTTTTAAATAGACAATCAGAAAGTAATACGTAAACACGTCTATACAGCAATGTGTCCGAAGGGGAAGGGATATAAGAAAAACAAAATACTATTTTTCTCAAAATAAATATATTTATTTATTATTTATTTCATAATAAAGGTATTTATACAATATGAGATAAAAAGAAATTTATAGATATTTTTTTATAAATACATGCATTACAATATAACACCCAGACACAAAACAAACATATACGTTCATCGCACAAATGTTTGTTCTCGGTGGGGATCGAACCAGCACAGAAATCAGTACTACTACAAACTGAGCTGTGACGGTTGAGTTGGTCCTAGGACCCCAGTCAAAGGACGCTCGGTCGAACATTTTTTTAGGGTTCCGTACCCAAAAGGTAAAACGGGCAACCAAGCACGGTAGATATCTCCGATCTCTTAGTCCGAAGTATTAAGTACGCTCAATAACTTAATATTGAAGCTCTCACATTTAAAATGAGTCGAACATCTTTAAAACGAGTTTAATGAACTGTAGAAAGTACAAAATTAAGGCAGTAGGTAAATTCTTAAGGAACAGTACCAACATTAAATAACTTTCAAAAAACTACTTCAAAGACCTAAAAGGTACATTTTCTACTCGTACCTCGACCTTTTCAGATCAAACGAACATAAATCTTTGGCTTTTGAACCTCCTTTAGTTAATTTAAGATACCTAGAAATAAATAAAGGGCGGACGGAAAACATTTCGACTCTAAATATTAGTTAATCTTATTTAAATGTGAAACTTTGAAAATATGTCTAATATTAGGTACTGTAACAAATGGAACAATTTGCATGAAAAAATAAAATCTATATCTATCTATACCAAGTATAAGAATCTTTATCCTGACTGACTGACTGGGATATAGTAGACAACGCACAGCCTAACCCACTGGTTAAAAGAAATTTGAAATTTTTGGGTATATTTGTCTTGGTGTGTGGAGGTGTACTAAGAAAGGAATTCCCGAAATTCAACCTTTAAACGGGTACAGTGTGTGAAGTTTGTATGAAAATAACGTCACGCGGATGAAGTCGCGCGCGTTTCCCTTGTCTATTATACAAATAACAAATACTCAACACTTAGAACTTTTTTTATTAAAAAATTTGCATCACGACATTACTCCTCAAGCACGGTAGATATTCCCTCAGATTATGGATACCAAGTACCTACTCGAGATTCTTCGAGGATATCTAAAGAGGGTAGTCAGAAGTACGTCCAGATATTACATTTGGTACATACTCACGTGTTGCAGAAGTTAATATTTCAAACGTGACAGGTTACAAGCCCATCGCCTCTGCTAGAGTACTAACTAGTTTCCTCAGGTTCAGGACAGTGTCATTACACGGTTAATGTATTCTATAGGTTCATTACCCTGGACTCGCATCAAATAACCAATCTACCATAAACTAATAAATAATTGGTGATAACGCGTTATAGCGCGTGTGGCCGCGATTTTCCCAATAGATGACCAAATTTTCCCAACTTTTTATTCCCAACTTCGACTCCTAACTTAGGGAAAGTACAAAAATATATTACATTCTAAAAGCCATGGTGGGCATATTCTCCATCCGGTATCCTATTTTTGGAATATTATAAAAGTTCAAAATGTTATACTTCTGTTTAGAATTATTTTTTTTACAATCAATAGGTAAACATTTAACCGCAATCTCGCAGGCTGGATGATTATGAAAAAAATTTGACAGTCAAAGATGGCCGTCTACAAAACTCACGAAAACGGCCGCACTGCACGCAGAATGCTCGAACAATTTGTCTCCTTTATTTGATTGATTTGTGGTACATATCTATAGTGTACAGCCATTACTCAGGGCTAATGCAATCGTTGTAGATATTTTGGTTTCCAATCAATGCTAAAATAGGCATTGTATTTTGTGTTCGAATACATTCAACTATTTGCATGCAGCATACGGGGAAATTCTGTTGCAATCAGTGAGATAAGTATATCTGATATATCTAACATAGTTGAATTTGAACTCTTACATACATAATTACTATTAATTATATTTGTTTATCTTGTTAAGTTTTCTGTATCTTGTTTTCATCGATTCATCATTGTAAACGATTTTGCTGATTGTGATTTGTGTGATTGTGAGCGTATGTCCATTAGATGGGAATTCTACACCTTATCTTCTGGTCAACATTCGAGAAACTTTATTTTTTGGCGGTAGTCATTGACCGAGCGAGCGAAGCGTCTAAGTTTCGAGATAAAAATGCTTTAGTCCGGCTCTCAGTCAGTCTGTTTGTTATCGCCTACAAGTCTGCATTTTTTCACCGATTTTGACTAAAGTTGGCACACAAGTTCCATGATTTATTTAATTTTTTTGTCGATCACAATTTTAATTGGGAGGAAAACGAGGAAGTTTGCTGTAGCGTTATTAATGGACGGATTTTAATCAAATTTATGAAGCACACTATAGACTTTACTCTACAAAGATGTTGCAAAAAATTCTAGAAAAAAGGAGTTGACGGGGGAAAGGGGAAGAAAGTTAGCTGAAGTGATTTTGTTTTTTTTTCTGAGAATTTATACCTGCCTACACCAATTAAATTACGCAATCTATTCCGCCTTTACGAGACAAACCCTTAGACACCAAATTCGACCTCTTAGAACCGAGAATCGCTGTTTGTTGTTGTGTTATACATGCACGGATTTCAATTATGGGAAAGGGGAATGTGTCGGTTATTGTATGGTTTTAAGGGCTCGCGAGGTCTATTGTTCTCACAGAATGACTAGTTTTTACGAGCTAAATGACCTGCCCTCCTCACTTAAACTTGCTAATTCTGTGACCTATCACTGAGATATTTTTAAAAATTGACTGTGGATTTCTTAAGGTTACCATCAACAAACAGAATTATAAACTTTACCTTTGATTACAATAGTGTAAGCAAAAAAATTTACTGTAAATGTTTTAGTGGTAAATCTTATCCAAAAAAGTTTAAACAAGCCAAGTCCTCCAGGGCTAAGATGTGTAAAAAAAATGTCTTACGTTGCTCATTTTAGCCTTGCTTGCGGCTTGATGATTATGATAATGGTTTCTATTCCCTATTACTCTAAAGGTTACCACAAAGTGACGACAATGACGGGCTGTCATTAGCAGGCTAACATGAACCCTAAGCTCGGAAACTTTCGAAAATTATAATTGCGAGAGATGACGTCATATCTCGGGCAAGTCAAATGAATATCACGCGATAGTCGGTTTTATCTATCTACTCAATTTAATTGAGTCTATAAGTTTTAATAGATTTATTGACTTTTTAAGTCAGGACCTACAAATAAAATATCTAGTTGTATCAATGACTCAATTGCTAAACAATGTATCAATTACTAAGCTTTACGTAATGAAAAATTACGTTCAACATGTACTTGTACATAAGTTTAACGTCACACGGCTAATATCAATAAAGTTGTTCTCCAATTTCGTGAGTCCCCATCGTAACTTCTTGACTTATGACTCAAGCATTAAAGGACCCCATATTGCCCCATAAATTTTGTACCTACTTACCAATTATGATTAGGTAGGTATAAGATATTATGATTTTCACGGTTTATGTGGCTATAAATGATAATTTGTAAAACCTTTAAGCAGTTTTAAGATTTATTAAAATGAAAATTACTCGAAGTCTAAGAAACATAATAGCATGGTAAATGATTGACGTGGCTTACTCCGACGTAAAACTAATTAGGCAAAAGGTAATTAGACTTTAATTCCCAAGCACGGTAGATATCCCCTCAGAGCTCTTAGTACCAAGTACCCGATTTTTTTTTAGGATATCTAAGGAGAGTAGTCAGAGGTAGGTACGTCAAGATATTATATTTGATACATACCCACATACTCCGGGTAATCTGGGTATTTCTATGTATAATAAAAATATCTATGTATGTAATGTATTGTATAATGTTTATCAGTCATCTAGTACCAATAACACAAGCTCTGCTTAGCTTGGGGCTAGATGATGCTGTGTTCCAGCATTATTATTATTTTATTATTGTGAAACCTAATAATTAACCGCAAGATTATTAATAGGTTTTACTTGAACGGTGTTTTCACGCGAAAGCATGCTTCAACTTCGCATGACTAGCAAATAATTCATAAAGTCCGCCCAAGTATCGACCGCCCTAATAAACCGTTCAGTAACGGCTAGGTTATAGCGACAAGAGCTATGGGACATTTGCATTACTAACTGGAACCCGTCACGGAAGACCAGTGGTATATTGACGGTTATAAACAGACGTTTGCATCCATTTTAGATGATTTATACAGCGGAGGGGCAATTTTTCACTAGAACCCCTATTTACGGAACGCTGTAGTGTCTGGGACAGGGTTTTAGATGAAGTAGGTATACTAAGCACACCGTTCTCTCGGTTTAGTGTGACCGGTTTAGTATTAACCACAGAAATCAGAATTTAGTAGTAGTAGAGCTCTTAGTGAAGGGCTCGTCCGGGGAAGTACTACCACCATGCCTATTTCTGCCGCCAAGCAGCTTGCTGTGTTCCGGTTTTAAGGGTGTGGGTGCCGGTGTAATTGCAGGCACATAAGGCTTAACACCTGTATGCCTCAGGTTGATGGACGCAGAGCTGTGTATTATAGGCACGTTCCTAACTAACGTGACCTACAAGGCAATGCTTTGTTATAGGCTATGGTAACCACTTAACATCAGGTGGACCATACGCCTGTTCCATCAGCAAATTGTATAAAAAAAAACACAAGGTCAGTACGTGTGGAACTGACTTACTAGTGTTATTACATTGTAATTTATTTATACCAATCATAAGAATCTTTGTCCTGACTGACTGACTGTTGATACAGATAACGCACAGCCTAAACCACTGGTCGTAGAGACTTGATATTTTCAGAGTATATTCGTTTTGGTACGAAAGGGATTCCCGAAATTCAACCTCTTAACGTTAACCCCTAAACAAAAGGGAATGAAAGTATGAAAATAGCTTTACGCGAACGAATTCACGCGCGTTTCGCTAGTTTTATAATAATTTGCAGCAGTAATAAAGGAATGTAAACAGCTACACTGTACTACAGTCGCTTATTAAATTTGCCCCATTTGCCAGACGTATTAATTTTGTAAAAGTCACGTCTGACGAAAATGTCAAATAAAATCACACACAACTTTTATAACTTACTTTAGTTAAGTAACAACAACTTTGAACCAAATTATACTAAAGTGAAAACTACTTTCGAGAATTGAGTGAAAAGTTGGCGTGAAAATTGTAAATTAATTAACAATGAGCTTACAGTCTAGAATCCAACAATTACTGGTGACTCGGTAAGATTTCGAGGCTGCGATTGTGCGGGCACCATGCCAGCAAAACGTAGACGGACGCCCATTTAAATATTAATAACTAAGAAGAAAGCCCATGACTTTGTTTACGTTCATAAAATAACTACAACTTATTACTTGAACATTAAAACATGTAGGAAAACGAATTTGAATCTTATAGTATCCCAATCTTTACCAATAAGAATCTTTGTCCTGACTGACTGACAGATAGATAACGCACAGTCTAAACCACTGATCAAAGACTTGAAATTTTCAGGGTTTGTCTTGGTACGTAGAAGTGTACTAATAAAGGAATTTCTAAAATTATACTCCTTATCCGGTACAATGGGGGTTGAAGTTTGTAAGAAAATAGCTTCACGCGCTTACCATATAGGCTACACAACTAAATTTACAGGAATTGCGAGAAAATGGTACTGAAAGAGGTCTGAAATAAAAGTGCCTTAAATTTTATCATAACAAGTGATGGTTTTTCTAAGAAAATTGTGAAAGCTTTCTTTAAAAAATCATTACAGTAATTTGTTGGAACACAAACCTCAATAAAATTTTCGTGAAACAAAGCATGAAAAAACTGAAGTAACAGAGCTTTGAGTTTCTATTCTCTTTGAATAGAAAAAGCTGAAATTAATTAAATGTACCACCTGGAAACCTACTCTAGCTCCGTGGATATAAGGTCACTAATTGCAATTAATTAACTCGAAAAGCCTTTGTATCTTGAATGCTCTTTGAGAGAATTCTGTGAAAGAAAATGTGATTATGGAAGTAACCTACTTATTCTCAAAGGTGCCTACTTAGGTCGTTATTTTTTAAGTTGCTTGAGTGAAGGAAACATTTATACCAATCTATCAATATATATATCTACATCTATATCGTAGTAGCAGTAGATTTTTTTGTGAAAAGGGCTCATCCGGGATTTACTACCACCGTACCTATTTCGGCCGCCAAGCAGTGATGCTCGCATTTCTGTGTTCCGATTTAAAGGGTATGGGTGCTGGTGTAATTTAAGATACACAAAAGGCACATCGCATGGTAGTGCTTCGTAGGGCACGTACCTACCGTGCGTGACCTATAAAGCAATGCATTATTATAGGTGATAGTTACCATACTTAACATCAGGTGGGTTTTATGCTTGTTAGACTAGCAGTAGCATAAAAAAAACTATACCAACTATAACAATCTTTATCCTGACTGATTGATATTATAGACAGCGCACAGTCAAAGCCACTGGTTGCAGAGACTTGATATTTTGAGAGTATAAAAGGAATTCTTTAAATTCAACCCCTGAACGGGTACAGTGAAGACTGAAATTTGTTAGCACAACACAATAAGATTTTAATTATCTACATGTTGGAACCACTTCAAAAACATTAGAATTCTTGCAGTACTTTAAACTACTGCAAAATGTGGGTATGTACCAAAATTTAATACTTAGACGTACCTCTGACACCTCTGAACCTAAAAATAGTCTCAAATTAAAAGTTGAATGAGCAAGTCACAGAATATGGTAGAGTTCCAAGGTCGGTCCCGACCGTCACCGCGACAAAACTCATTTGATTACAGCCATATTTCATGCGTTCATTTTTGCCGCACACTTGTGACAGCGTTTCCATTTCAGTAAATTGTGACGCTTCACTTTTTACTGCCACATCTGGTCTGTAAACACGAAATTCATTTTAATACCCTGCCGACGGAAAAAAGCTGAGGAATAAAGGTTTTCGAGTGAAGACCACGAACCAGAAGACAAAGCGTAAAACGCTCACCTATCCGATGGACAGCAGGTCTACTCTTAAAAACGATAATAATAATAATATAATATAATAATGATGCTGGACAATTCACACAGCATCATCTAGCCCCAAGCTAAGCAGAGCTTGTGTTATGGGTACTAGATGACTGATATAATTACTTAATACAATACATTACATACATACATATTTTTTTATTATACATATAAAACACCCAGAATACCCGAAATAAATATTTGCAGATCGTACAAACATTTATCCCGAGGCGGGAATCGAACCCGCAACCTCCTGCGTCACAGGCGGAAATTCACCCGCCGCGCCACATCGGTCGTCAAACGTCGATAAACGAAGTTTCGTATTGTCGGTATGAATCACACTACGTGGCATGTCAGGCAGTGTCAGCTTCACTATGAATCCGCTACCGAGTTGTCCCGCAGTTTACTACTAAACGATAATACGAAACATCATTCTATATCGATGTTATATCGATTAGCATAATACATATTTACTATGTACTTTTTGATCCTAATAAGTTATCTTTTTATCTTTATCATTTATCGTTTTCAAGAGTAGACCGGCTGACGACATTGTTAGGATCGCGGGAAGTCGATGAATGAATGAACTCACAATCGTTTTTTCCTGGAAACGTGTGAGGTAGGCCCATGTCTAGCAGTGGATTTCTTGCTGTTGATGAATACCCTGCCGACTTTATTGTTGTGTAAACGAAAATAAACGAGTCATACAAAAAAAACACAGACCTGAACTGAACAGGTCGTGTTGTAGGGCACTTTCTGAGCGAGTAAGAACTGTGACGCAATGTTTGTTGCAAATGGTATAGATAAAATGAAGAGAGTATTTCTCTAAAGGGATTACCAAACTAATAAAACTATGGTGTACCATGAAGAGTGGGTGGCCCACCCCTTGTTAGGTCGTACACTATTCGATTTTTCTTAACGAAAACTGTAAGTGCTCTCAAACGTTGAAGAGAACATCGTTAGGAAACCAGACAGTACTCTAGTAGCGGCGATTGGCTTGCAACCTGCATGCTCTGTCACGTATGAAATACCAACTAACTCACTGTAAAATATGGGTAAATACACCTAAATGTAGTATTTGGACTACCCTCAAATCCTCAAAAAACTTGGTACTAAGAGATCTAAAGTTACCTACCGTACCTGGAGATTAAAGTTGTTAAATTATTTTTTTCTCTAGTATACCACGTGAGCAAAATCACGAACAGAAACTAGTCGATTAGTAAAAAAGCCAATTCTGGTAAATACCTATAGGTACGTTTACTTTAATTACTTTGCGTCAACAGCAGAAATTGGTTCATTAATTTGGTACTGCAGTAGTATAAATCAACCTTAGTTCTAGGTGTGTTCATTTGATTGGTTCACACAACTTTATCAATCCTTTCGCGTCGTTCATAGGGTTGGCATAATAGCCAGCGGCTCATCCTACGCTCTTTCCTGTCGGAATCGTTAATCGTGATGGATTGAACGACGTCGGATGTATACGAGAAAGAAAATTACGTATCAAGTAAATTATATTATGACAATTCAGAAAGAAGTTACATGCGTTGCGTTCAGTTTTTGTGTTATTATTTTAATTTTATGTCTATTTATTGCAAAACCCTACTACTAATAAACTCGACGTAACCTAAAAATAGTTACACCGTGTATCTTTCGATCTAACTTGAAACTTCCTGTCAATTCAAAAGACAAGGCAAAACTACTAAGCTCGGGTAACTTGTTCTGCGTTACGCCTAGTTTATTAGTACCAGAGATAGTGTTTATTTACTACACTTCTACAAACACATTGTATTATTCTTGTAACTATCAAATGTTTTGAATTTATTCCATAGAGATTCTATTGTCCCTACAATATCTATCAATCCTAGTCTACGTAGTTCATATAAAAAAATACATTACCATCTGCTTAATTTCATATAATAATTATAAAAATGCTGGACAATCGACATAGCATCATCTAGCCCCAAGCTAAGCAGATCTTGTGTTATGGGTACTAGATGACTGATATACTTAATAATACAATACATTACATACATAGATACTTTTCATTAAATATAGAAAATACCCAGAACACATGGAAAAATACTTGCAGATCGTACAAACATTTATCCTCAGGTGGGAATTGATCTCGCAACCCCCTGCGTCGCAGGCGGATATTTGCCCGCCGTGCCACATCGGTTGTTCATATTTCATAATCATATTTTTTTAGTTTTTATGGTGTATATTATCCCGAAAGTTATGCTCCCGACTGGGATCTCATATATGTATATAATGTTTATACCTAATAACTGAAATATATAAATATTATATTTCAGTTATAATTGTATCCAAGTAGCTCAAACTGCAATTACACAGCTTGCTAATTTGGCTTCTGCATCTGAACTACAGTTTCAACATTATACCCGTTGCACGAACTTACCTTCAAAGGAGATTAAGATAAGCATAACCAATTAAGAACCCTGTCAGAAGACGATAGAGTTGAATCTTGGCTGGTCAGTTTATATGCCTGCTAACTAAATGACAAGTTTAAACATAGAGCTGACTTGTGTAAGTTGAAACTACTCATTTGTTAGTAAAATGAGGGAGAAACCATGATATAAAACACGCCGTTAAAAATTATTTTTGGAGACAAAAGTCATAATTAATAGTCCTATCCTACTACAGGATGGGTGGATGGATGGATGGATGGATGGATGGATGTTTGTTACTCTATCACGCTTTAACTATTGGACCGATTTAGATGAAAGTTGGAGTAAATATAAATTGTAACCTGGATTCACAGATAGGCGTATTATATTACTTTTTATCCCGAAAATATAACGGAACGGGAAAAAACTGCCACGCGGGCGAAGCCGCGAGCAGCCGCTAGTTACTAATAAACGAAGCAAAGTTTTATCAGGTGTTTATGATCCAACCATGACGTAGTGGCTAAACAAATCTGGATAAACTTCAAGAAGAAGCAAATGATATGAATGAAATACATGACCTGAAAAATATTTCACGATCATTACATCTATTTAGTAGTAGAGCTTTTAGTATAAGGCTCGTTTGGCTATATCAGGTGGGCCATCTGTTATTCCATCAGCAAGTTGTATAACAAACTTCACAGATTAAAACACCACGCTGTTTTATTATAAATAACAATTTACCAAGGCTCATTTAAATTCCAACAGAAGCTTCTAACAATAGTAGGTTTCTACCTAAAAATATTTATTTTTAAATTCCCGCTAACAAAGCTTATTATGGCGAGCGCACAGTACTAAAAATATAAATAAGAAAAAAGACGGAAATGTATAGTTACTAGGTTTTTTATGTAAACAGTACATAAAAAGTCACATATAATCTCCGCCGTGGGTTTGCTAAGTCTCAGATAAAATGAAGCAAAAATAAAATAAATATATAATTTCTATATCAAATATTAGCTTAGTTTGGGGCTAGATGATATTGTGTAAATGTATTCTCAAATATTTATTCTATTTATTAAAAAACACTCACACAAAACTAGCCCGAAACTAAACAAAGTTTGTAAATATATGGGAACCAGAAAGCTGATAGAATTCTTATATACAAAATCTGCGACAATTACATAATGAAGAAGAAGAAGTAGCCTACTGCTGGACGTCGGCCTCCCCTTTTACATTTCCAGGAAAAATGATTTTAAGGTCATCTTATCTCTCCAACTACCATCTTCCTGCGTTTTTCACAATCTCATCGGTGTATGAGACAAACAAACAAACATTACAAACAAAAAAGTCGGATTAACCGGACTCTGAACAACCCTCGGGTCGAGTAAGGTCGTTTCCTGTAAAAACAGGACTCTAAACGGGGACGTCTGGTCCCTTTATCTCGATCCTCTTATCATGATGTGGACAGAGCTGGGTTACGTCACAGGCGCAACTTAATGTTGTTTTATTGTTACAAATTGATACTTTTAGTTCAACAAGTCTACTCTTGACAACGACACACAAAGTTTGGTATTGTCGTTTTGAGTTACACTGCGGCGCCTTGGTAACCCATTTCACAGTCAAGTTGTTGTTGCAAGGCATGCCATGCAGTGTAACTCAAAACGACAATAGAAACATCGTTTATCGTTTTCAAAAGTACACCTGCAAATATTAGATTTATAGTATTTACTTATTTACTAGCGAAACGCGTGTAATTTCGACCGCCTGAAAATAGTTTTATACCAACTATAACGTCCGCTGCTTCCGTTTAGGGGTCGATGACGACCGATGTGGCGCGGCGGGCGAATGTCTGCCTGCGACGCAGGAGGTTGCGGGTTCGATTTCCACGGATAAATGTTTGAACGAGCTGCAAATATTTATTTCGGGTGTTCTGGGTATTTTCTATGTTTAATAAAAAATATCTATGTATGTAATCTATTGTATTAAGTATATCAGTCATCTAGTATCCATAACACAAGCTCTACTTAGCTTGGGGCTACATGATGCTGTGTGGATTGTCCAGCAATATTATTATTTTATTTCGAAAATTCCTTCCTTATTACAACTTTACGCTCCAAGACAAATATACCTTGAAAATTTCGTAGGCTGTACGTTGTCTATACGAGTCAGTTGGTAAAGACAAAGACTTATAATTGGTATAGATAATTCGTAAAGTACGCCCTGACTTCTAAAGTAGGATTCAGAATAATCCTACTTTGTGTCCTTTCAATGTAGTTTTAAAGGTAACTATCCACTCAAACTGAAATTAACCAATTACCATTAACATTTAATTTTATTTGAACGCAAATAAGTAAACTGAAATATACGTAGCATTTCATCAACAAACATCAACACAAATTCTGTTTTCATAGTGCTTTAGATAATGAATTAACAACAACGTTTTTAGTAAGTTTAATAATACCGTAATTAATGATCGTAATTATGTTTTTAATTGTTTTTGTCGTGCATGAAACTTAGCAGTATGGGTATTTAAACATGATTTAATGTTTATTTGTTTTTATAGTGCTTACCTACACTTAAGGAAATCACAAAGAGAACAGAAGAAGTTGGTATCGCATCCCCGTATCAAGGGGAAGGTCGTGGGTTCAAATCCCACTCGAGGAAAATATTTTTTGGGATAATATAAAAATAATTTAAGTAATTTATTTTTTTATGTTACACTTTTTGTTTAAATAGGAAAAGTAAGGAATGTAAGAATAATCAGATGGCCCAGTTGATATAAAGCAGTTATCTTTACCTATAATAAATGCATTTCTTTACAAATGATCAAGAGCGTGCCCTATATGATATTGCACTATGTTCTTCACTGTGAGACATAAAGTTATTGAGTCTCATATACCTTTAGTTCACCATACCCTTCAAACTGACTACACCCATTAGACATTCTCATAAAGAGATTTAAGCTGATACCACTTGATACTATGAGATCTTTTTTTTTATAATGCTGGACAATTTTATAATTGTAGGGCACGTCTCTAACGAACGTGACTTATGAGACAATGTTTTTTTATAGATGATGGTAACCACTTAAGATCAGGTGGGCTATCTGCTTGTTCCATCAGCAAGTAAATAAAAAAAAATAAGGCTTTATTATTTTTAGTGCGTAGGATGAACTAAGAATAGAACTCTGAATAGTTGTAAGTTTAAGTTTAAGAGGCTTAAGTTTGTTCAAAAGAAAACAGATTCACACGAGTTCAAATTTATTCTGCTAGTTTAAATATTATTTTATCTGATGTATTACTTATTATTAAAATAAATGTACGAAAAAAGGTGGGCATTATGTTCTTCGCACGAAAAGTATTTTACTAACCCGAAAAAATTCAACCGTTTCATATAGTGAGGAGCTACATAATTTATGGGGTCACCATATTGTGACGACGGCAACAAAAGAATACAGACGTCATAAAAACAAGTCAGTTTATTAAAGATCTTTCTTGTTACCTTTTTGAATTCGACCTCTTCTCACAGCTCTGTAGAAATAGGTATAATGTTGAAGTAATACTTATGCGACTTCCAACAAGGTTGCGTTAAACGTTTAACACTACCATGGAGGGGGTATAAAAGCACTGTTCTTTCTCTCTTTCCCTCATAGCAAGTCATGTTTCGTATATTAAAGAAGTTTTACTTCAGTCGTGTGGTCTAAAGCACACTTGTTTTTTTTTATTTTTTACTTTTTATTATAAGTACAAAGTAAGCTAAGTAAGTTAAAGTTAAGAGCACGAGTGGTCTAGTGGGAGTGACCCCGCCATCTGATCCTAAAGGTCGTGAGTTCAAATCTGGTCGTGCACCAATGGATTTTTCCGTTCAAAAAGTTTATTTGCGCAATGCCAGTGCAGGAAACGTTTTTTCTTAACCTTTCAAACGGTGAATTTGGGTACATACCTGAAACAAACAAAAGTATAGTTAGATAAATGAATAATGAGTGATAAAAACAAGAATTCATCAAAATAAATTAACCGTTAATTATTAAAAAGTTCCAACTGACATAAATTTTCTGAAAAGATAACAATAATTGTCCTTTCACTATCACTAGCGGCCGCTCGCAGCTTCGCCCGCGTTACCCTTTTATTTTCGTTCCTGTTGTTTTTTCGGGATAAAAAGTAGCCTATATGTTAATCCAGGTTGCAATATATAATTATTCCAAATTTCATCCAAATCGGTCAACTGGTTAGTGCGTGAAAGAGTAACAAACATCCATCCATCCATCCATCCATCCATCCATGCTTACAAACTTTCGCATTTATAATATTAGTAGGATATATCTTGGGTCGATAATAAAATCTCATATAGGTTATCTGTGTAATTATGTCAACATTATAATATTTATTTAATAACTAGTAGCTCACCCACATCATCATCTTCCTGCCCTTATCCCACTTTATGTGGGGTCGATACAACATTTCTTTTCTTCAGATATGACGACTGATAGAGGGGAGTCCTTTATCAGCCGTCATATCTGGCTGATTTGAGTTTATATCTAATATCCACGATCTAGCTTATTCACCTATACCTGAACGACGAAGTCATTACAACTCTAACAAACGAAAGCCCAGGTTATATTGGTTTCCAAATTACTAATTTCATTGAATCTGAAGTATCAATACCTCAACCTTAAGACTAAAATAAAACTGAATTATATTTCTTCGTTCATATTTATAGAAGTTAAAATTAAATTTAAAAATTAAGCGATTGAGAAGATAGCAAGAAAAAAATTGTTTGGAAAAGTATTTTTTTGGGGTGTGAATAGTTTGCTGATTTTTTATGCTTTTTTACCTTTTGATTGTGTACAAAGACAAAGTAAATGAAAAGTAAATAACACTTTCCTACTCTAGCCAATACGAAAATAATACATAAACAGAAAAGTAAAGCGACAAAAACAGCGTCATAATCATGACCCAGGAGACGATGGTACACCTCTGGGAGTTATAACTCTAAGAGCATATATATTACTCATATTTTACGTGTGTTCTCTCCTGTTTTATCCTCTTATTGTTCGCTTATGATATCAAAGAAAAACTTCTTCTAAATGCGTTCATGAATAACTATATATTCTTACTTATTTTTTCTCTCAATGTTATCTGGGACTTATAATTTGTTATGCATAATTTATTTGCAAACATGTTTTAATATAGATACAAAATAAAGGTAGACTAGTTTTCATTGCATCAGTCATTTTATAAAGTTATTATATAAACTTGGCACTCATTTAAATCTCCATTTTTTTTGCGGCGAAGCCCACAGCCAAGCATAAGTTTTGTATTGCACTTGGCTTTCTTTTTTTACATTTGTTTTTGGTGGGATTAGTCTATACTGATTATATGAAACTTTGTCTTAGCTAGATCCAACCATCCAACCAACCTATATAAGATAACAAACCTATCTATATAGATAGATAGGAATAGGAATAGATTGGTTGGATCAATCAATCAATGATAGCACCGACAACATAACGCCAAAAAATCTGGACGGATAATTAAAAAAGCTTGATGGTCCTACTCTTGAAAATGATAAACAAAGTTTCGTATTATTGTAATCAAGATTTACGCTGCGGGGCTTGGCAACTCATTACACAGTTATGTTATTGCTGCCTGACTTACCGCGCAGTGTAACGAATATACAAAATTCAGAACGTCAATACAAAACTTACTTTGTCGTTTCTAAGAGTATACCTGCGGAGTGTCTACGCCTGAAACGACAATTACTTGTATTGTGGTTTTGAGTTACACTACGCGAAATGCCAGGTAGTAACTATAGTCGTCACTTGATTGTGGAATGGTTATACGCAGTGTAATTCAAATTACATTCAATAAAAAGCTTTGTCTTTTGTTTTCTGGTGTTGACACCTGAACTTATTAAAATAAACAGAATAGCTGTGGAATTCATTCTCCGACGTAGTAGTACTGGTACAAACAACAACAGCAGTGAAATTTTATTGCATTAATAACAATTCCATTCGTTGTACAGATAAGAGCATAATTGCTATCAAAGCGATCTCGAACAAACAATGGCGTCTATCTGTCCATAGGTCAAAAGCAATTAAAGCTGTCTTAAAACTTTGTCTTGAAACGATAACTGAAAGATGGAGCAGTTTTGGGACGCTGAAAATGTATTTTAGGGTATTTTCTTGTCGGCTTTAGCGCGTTAAACTTATGACAGGCTTAATCTTATTGCGAGCTCAAGATTAACGTTATGTATGTGACTGTACCGAAGGTCGACTGTCACGTGGTAGTTTTTATTAGGCACCAGCCACATGGGACTAGTTTTCATTTTTCCGGTCATATTGGACGGCCATTTTGCCAATGTCAAGTGAAGCGAACTCAAAACAAGAGACAATCACGTCAAGGTGATGTCAAGTCAGAAGCCGTATTCTAAATTTCCCCTAGCGAGTATCTAATAATAAAATAATAAAATTTATTGAGTATCTGATCCACAATTTTTTTTTACTATTCTTGTGTTTACTATAAAGTCATATCTGTTATAGTTACGGCAATTGACCATTGTCTAAGATCCTACTAGTAGACTCAAAATTTACAGAATTTGAATGACTTAACTAAAAAATATTTTTGACATTTGCAAAATTGACAAAAATAGAGAAAAAAAAGTAGAAGAGAACAAGAAAGATCTGTGATACATAACGGCCAATCGGTCACCCTTAAGTCTACAGCATAAGAATTACTCCATCAGAAGAGAGAAGTCTAAAAAGAAGGATACTATAAGATATAGAGACGAGTATAACCTTAACTACCAGAATACTTATTGTAAGAACAGACCAAATTAAATCTAATACCAGATAAAACAAAGTTTGAAGAGACTACATCAATCTTGAAACGTTAAATAAAGCTCAGTGAACTATTCTCTTAAACGCATTTACCCAAGACATTCACGTTTAAAAGGCGGGGAAGAACCGATCTAAATCACAAAGACGAAGTTTGTCATTCTGAAAGTTACGCCGCATTTACGTAGAAATCTGGTTATGCAGACTTGTCTACCGCAAAAAATCTGGTCGGTGTGATGTAAGAATACAAACTTATAACTCTATGCTAAAATATATATTTGGTGTTTTTACCCTTTACTTTCAACTACGACCCAACTAAAAAGCAATGCGTTAGTAAGTTCCAGTAAAAAATTCTGATTGATTTGCGAGTGGTCTGTTTGGTGCGTGCCATTTGGTTTTCTTATTAATAATGATTGCTGTAAGCGACGCGATGTTATAAAAAACATAAATAATAATAGCCTACTAAGCATAAAATTTCCTGTGTACCTACCTAAATGTATGTAAAAGTGCATTCTTAGATGTCCCAGTCACCGGATTATATTTTTGAATCCGTCGACTGGGACCGCTCACCACGTAACGTAAATTGTACAGTCGTCGTCAGATACAGATCGGAAATAAATACGAAAATGTTTAATACGAGAATGTGTTTGTATCATCATCATCAACTTATCG
Source organism: Electrophaes corylata (assembly GCA_947095575.1). NCBI lineage: Eukaryota > Metazoa > Arthropoda > Insecta > Lepidoptera > Geometridae > Electrophaes > Electrophaes corylata. The sequence goes on along the minus strand of OX352711.1, from coordinate 4,496,389 downwards.
CCGTCCACTGTTGGACATAGGACTCTCCCATAGTACGTTAACATATTGGTATAAGCAGGCAACATGCTCTGGAATTCAAGGCAAAGGTGTAAATGCATCCTCAACAAAGATCCGTTGACCTAGAAACAACACCTCCATACGACCCAAAGTTTTTCAATAAGGCCTTTTGAACACGAGTCAATGAGAAAGTTTTGTCTGACCTGGTAATTGTTGCACAAACATGTCAGGTACATGATTTGTTTTGACTCTCGAAAGTATTTTGTAAATAAATCTAAGAAATCAGAGAGAACAAGAATCAGGAAAAACTCATTCGAAATGAAATAAAATAAATAGAATTGCAAATAAACTGTTCACAACAGAATGTACAATTCGTAACTTTCAAATTGGTATCACAGCATTAAAATTTACTTTTACACGTAAAAACTCAATAATCATGCATATATACCACCATATAAGATGCTCGCATTGCTATTTTCTGATAAGAGGGAGTGTTGGTACAACTTCAAGCAAATTTGGGATCGAATTACCGGTCTAAAACTCGTCATCATATGAAATTCATGGGCAACTGGCAATAGCCCACTGCTGGGCATAAGCCTCCTTCCCTCAGACGTCACTCATGACCATTTTGGACCTTTTGCATCCTGGTGGTTCCCTGTATATCAACGATGTCATCCTGAAATTAGTCAGTCATAAGTCAGACTCAAGACCTTTTCATCTCAAAGTGATAGCCACAATTAATGTCACTTATTAAAGATAACCGCTCAACACCAGAAGGGTTTAGTTCACCCTTTTTTCATAAAGAAAACACGAATAAGCTTGGACGTTTAGGCACTCTTGATGATTTATACAGTGTCAGAAGCATACTCGTATTTACAATACGCCGTGGGTATGATTTAGATGCTGTAAAAAACAGGCATTTACATTTACTCGTAATTATAGATGACTAGCAAAATGCGCGCGACTTTGCCCGCGTGAATTTGTTTTCATACAAACTTCAACCCTCGCTGTACTCGTTTAGAAGTTGAATTTCAAAAATTCCTTCCTTAGTAAGTACACCTCAACGCATCAAGACAATACACTCTAAAAATCACGAAGTCTACAATCGGTAGTTTAGGCTGTGCGTTGTCTATATGTCAATCAATCAGTCAGGACGAAAATTATTCTTATTATTGGTATGAATTAATTTAGCGTTAGTAGCATCTTTTAAGGAATGCACAGAAAATGCAAAGCAATGTAATAATAAAAGCATGGATAATGCTTGTTTAATGAGCAATTTGCATAAAAAAAACTTGGACAAACTTGTCGAATACAGTAATTTTTAGAAAACCGTATACCAGAAGATATAAGTACTTAATAAATAAAGCTTTTCGTTTCATTTCACATGACGCTGACTAAGCCTACATTTTTTCAGGAGTTTTCTACGAAATAAAGAAAGAAATATAGAAACACATTATGAACATATTCTCGTGTCTTTGACAAAACACTACATACATGTACTCGTATTATTTGAAAAGAGTAGTCTAAAAAAGACTAGATTCAAGCTAGACTAGACTGCCATTAGTTTTAGGCTTTGGTAAGGATATGCTCTTGGCGTGATTGCCTTAACTCAGTTTTGTCACACATCTCTCTAATGCCCTGTTTTACTCGTATTATACTTCAAGCATCCGCAAGTACAAAATGTCAGATAAAATCTCACCTTATAGGTCACTATAACAGTGAAATTAATTGCCAATGAGATGAATATCTCCGACAAACAATGATTTTAGTATTACTCGAACTAACGAAGATACTAGAACCTGGCTTAAGTTGGATTGGCACAACACTGAAGCTTTATTTACATACAAACTTCATCCTCCGATGTACCCGTTTAGGGATTGAATTTGTCTTAGTGCGTAGTCATTGTGTATAACGAAATACAAGACGAATATACCCTAAAACTTTCAGTACCTCTCCGACCAGTGGTTTAGGCTTTGCGTTGTCTATATGTCAGTCGGTGAGTCAGTCAAGTCAAATATTTTTATAATTAGTATATATTATTTATTTAAACCTTTATTTCAGATAAATTAACTTAAGTACTTATTTATAATATTTCACACTATGACACCGACACTTTTATCTGTTTGCCCTTTATTGGCAAAGGCCTCCTCCAACTGCTTCCATTCGTCTCTATCTCTCGCAATCCTAGTCCATGCTTTTCCTGCAAAATCTTTTAACTCGTCTTCCCATCTTTTAAACTGTCTCCCCTTCTTTCGTTTGTTGTAGTTCGGGAACCAATCTATCACCGTTCTGCTCCATTTTTCCTTTCCTCTTACTGTATGGCCTGTCCATCTCCACTTTAGTTTATTTACTTTAACTGTAACATCTTCTATTTTTGTTCTTCTTCTTAGCGTTTCATTTTTTATTTTGTCTAGTTTCTTCTTTCCGAGCATGCTTCTTTCCATGGCAGCTTGGCAAACTTCTAATTTTTTTGTTTGAGCTTTCGTAAGGGCCCAGGTCTGGCATCCGTATGTTAGGACTGGCAGAATACAAGTGTTGTATGGTTTCCTCTTGAAATACATGTTCATCTCTTTGTTTTTCATTATTTCCCTAAAGGACCAGTACCGTTTCCAAGCATTAGCTGTTCTTACTTCTATTTCTTTTAGCATTATGTCAGTTGGTGATATTATTTGGCCAAGATATGTATACTCGTTTACGTACTCTATGTTGTTGTTGTTTATGTTTACCGGTTCTTGTCTATAGTTTGTCATCATTTTAGTTTTTTCCGCATTCATGGTAAGTCCCACTTTTCGGCTTTCGTTATCCAACTGGCTAAGCATTTTTTGGAGTTCTTGAGTTGATGCGAAAATTATTAGGTCGTCGGCAAACCTCAAGTGGGACAATTTTTCTTTAAAAAAAAAAAAAATATTATATATAGATTGGTATAAATTAGCTTATAAAAGGATCATATAAAATAACGGTAGGAGCCAATTCATAGCCAGTTCTTCTAGGCTTGGTGGCGAGGAACATACGCCTAGATTTACTTAACTGAGTACATACGTCTCAACGTTTTTCTTCAAATTCTAATGAATAAATACCTTATGACTTTGACTAAAAGCTACTTAGCAAAAACACAAAAGCACATACTGCTGTACTAGCTACAGGTATGTTAAGCTTAGCAAACTTCACCAAAGCTTTTACCAAGCTCTGTCGACTCAGTGTCACCTTCATCAAACTTGTTAGTAAAAGCATATTATAAGTTTTGAACATCTGTCTACTTTTCCATATAATTCCTATCCGCCTACGTAAGTTCTAAAGAGCACGATTGACTGCAAACCACAGTTGGTTTTGCCGCTTTTTTCTACAAGTCGTGTTAGTAATCACATGTATAACGCGTTTTGTTCCGTGTTTTACAAATGATTCAAATCAGCCACTCCAAATTCTACGAAAAGTGATTTAGATAAAAACACTACTTGTATACCAACAGTTTAGATGACAGAAAATATTATACATACGAAAATAGTAAAAGGAAAACAGTTTTTGACCTAACTTCTGTTTTATTTATGGTAAATAAATTATGAAACATATTAGTCAACACTAAGTAGGTATCATAATTTGTTTACCTATACGTTTTATTATGTATTATCTATTTTAGTTTTTACAACCTTTAATGATATGCTGGATTTTTTACCCGCTGTTTCACGAATAGTTGTCTAAAAACTACTTGCTTTTTTTTACATATTAAATTTCGTGGTGGTAAGTCGCGGGTCAAAACAGAGTGCATTTTATTTCGAACTTTATTTTGACAAAATTATGCTTTTAATATATAATGACGAATACGCTCATAATTAAACTGCACGCATTGAGGCGTTTAGTGTACTTAAAGTGGCCCCATAAAAGGTCTAAAGTATGTTAGTGGCTATCGATTGTAAGTCAAATGTTGCCGAGATAATAATAAAAATAAACAAAACAATGTTCTAAACAAACTAGCTATATTTTAAGTAGTAATAAAACGTATCTGAAAGTTTTTTGTCGTCGAACCGTGAACTTTCGACAGTTTGAACGAATTAACCCCGCCATTCAAAGGAATATAGCTTAAATAAGACTGGCTAGATCAGTTGATATAGACAATTTACTGCTCTATCTCCTGTAACGTTCATCTCGTAAGGAAGTAGCATTGGTTTAGGCACAGCTTTGACGTGGATTAAACCGCCACTGACCACAACAAGCAATAGTGTCACATGTTCTCCTGGCTATGTGAGTCTTGAAAATTCCCAACTTTCAGCATAAATATAAACCGCAAGGAATTATGAAGTCACAACGCAAAAGCTTATTTTTTAAGAGAAAGAATATTATTTTGTATCAGAAAATTTCTCCTAAAGGTTTATCATCAATGTTTTAGACAATTTTTAGGTGGTACAACATTCAGAAGTACCGCCATTCCTATTTCTACCGTTAAGCAGCTTGCTGTGTTCCGGTTGGAAGGGTAAGTGCCGGTGAAATGACAGGCATGAGGCTTAAAACATACAGGCATACAGGTTGGAATTATGGGTTATTTAGGTTGATGGACGCAGAGCAATACCTCTTAGGACATATTTCTAAAAAACGTGATTTGCAAGGCAATGCACGTGCTTAGTTATAGGTATAGGTTGCAACATCAGTGGTGCTTGTTCCATAATGAATAGATTCAAAGCATATTGTAATGACTACTACTATTCTTGAGGGAAGAGCGTATTCCCAAAAGTCTATTAAGAGTTTTCACACTGCAGTAGTCATCAGTTAGTATTTTTCCCAGCGCTTTACTTCAAAATAGAGTTAACTTGAAAACAAGTGCTTCATAATGTTTTGTTATTTTGTAGATGAACAAGCTGTGTTTCCAAGCTGTGGTACGCTCCACTATCCTTTGTCTATCGCCAGGTAGCGACCTAAATAAATTCAGAGTTTATGGCCATCTACGTAGCACAAAGTATAGAGATTATTTAAACAGTTGGCAGCCTAATCCCCTATTTAGCCAGGTTGGGGTTAATCTGCTAAAGCTCTTCATAGAGAAACTTCTGTGAAAACGTTACAAAATAAGATAGTAATTTTTAAATTCAGAGGTTACCATGAGAAATAATAAATTGTTTATTTATCATTTTACCTAGGTTGGTTATAAAATAAAAAAAATACAGTGTTTCTTTAGTTGTTGCAAAATTTAAACAATTTTTTTCTTTTACAATATTGTTGTTCCACTGTTGAAATGTTGTTCCCAATGTAAATTGAAAAGCCAAGCCAAATGTAAATTTTTCATTGATCTATTCTGTTTTACTTATTAATATACATTATTTTTATCAATTTGGCTTCTAAAATATATCTTAAATACAATGAAAGTAGTGCAAAGATAGTTTTTTTAATGATAATAAAAATAAAAAACTAATAAATATTTCTGGACATTTTTACGCAACATCATCTAGCCCCAAACTAAGCAAAACTTGTACTTTGGGAACCAGATGACTGATAGAATACTTTTTTTTTAACCTAATTCGTCTCACTGCTGGGCAAAGGTCCATTAATACTTATATACTTTTTATTACTTTATATACGAAGCATTCTGAGGAAGTAGCGAAACACGTATCTATGGTATATATTTTATTAAGTTTAAGTTTTGTGGGCTGTAATTGTGTTGTCACGTCATTCAAAATCAACCTGGTTCCTTCGATGTTTATGATTCAATCATATCACGTATTATTGGCTCTTCCCAAGATGACGTGAGTGAAACTGCGGTTAGAGCTTAGTCAAAACTGATCATCATCATTGGGCAGAAAGGTATACCAATACAGCAGAGAACCGAGAAAAAAGGAGGCTATACTAGTTCTAATAAGACTACTTCCGAAAACTGAAACTGCGCATTCAGATCATGATTCTGATTTAAAAAAAAAAGAAAGATGCGAAAAGAAAATCCATTTTAAGAACACAATTAAAAAAAACACTTTCTAAACCATCCCTTAATCATACCCATACCATCATCTAAAAGAAAGCTTTGCCGTGTAGGTCACGTTTGTCAAAAACATGCCCTACAACGCACTGTTCTACGTCCATCGACCTGAGGCATATATGTGTTAAGCCTCATATTTATTTATTTTCGATTTACGAGCCTTTCACAAAAAGTTCTACCACTACTTACAATAATAGCTACATTTTTTTTCGATATCACACTAACAAAGCCGTGGGCGGAAGCTAGTAAAAGCAAAATCTAATATTGAGATTGAGTTAAATATAATAAAACGGTCTAGACGTGATTTAATAAATACTAAAGTCTGATAGAAAACCGTTTGTTACTATCTCGAGATACAAATAAATAAAACAAAGGATATCATCATCATTGTGTATTATATATTTATAGCACAGCACAAAATAATATGCTAATGCTGTGTTTTGATTTTAATACGGTTTTTATTAGAACATGCGACGTAATTCGACACTTCTACAAGACTACGGTCATCCAAACGTTTCAATGTGTATCATCATCATCATCGATAGATTGTAGAAGTCCACTGCTGAACATAGGCCTCCGATTTCAAAAACCGGCCAAGTGAGAGCCGGACTCACGCACGAAGGGTTCCGTACTTTTATCATATACTAAAAACGGCAAAAAAAACAAAAAGTGATTTTTTAGTATTTGTTGTTATAGCGGCAAAAGAAATACATCAAAATTTGTACTCTCTAACTATCACGGTTCATGAGATACAGCCTGGTGACAGACAGACAGACAAATAGACAGACAGCGGAGTCTTAGTAATAGGGTCTTGTTTTACCTTTTGGGTATGGAACCCTAAAAATTGCCTCTGACGGTGCATAAATCATGTACAATAGTGCAAAGGTCTGTTTACTTAGTGGTTACGAAGATTTCTAATCTTTATAAGTTGATCCCAATTTTACCGAAAATCATAGCCACACGACTTAAGTGTTAAGTTACACAAAGCTCTACCAATTTGAAAGTCGCCGAGAGAAAATTGAATAAGAGGCTTAGAAGACCTGAGAGAGACAGCTAGCGAAATAACTTCAAACAACTTACGTCGTTTCATTTGAGAGCAAGTTATAAATAAATATAAAACTTGTGAAGTTTTATATTAAAGTCTTCTGTAGCACTTTCCCAAAGAAATATACGAGGCTTTCTTTCTCGCACGATTTAATAGAAGTGAAGGATAGACAACCGTGGTCTAATCATCATGCCAAGGAAAAACCTTGAAATAATTTTCGTATCTTCAAGGGCGTACGCGATTAGTATTACCTTGTAAATTTTCAGCGGAAATGTACAGTCAGCGGCGAAAGTAAATTAGATTAACAATTTAATTTATCCAACGGCCTTTTCTCTGGATTTTGAAAAGAGATGCAGCTTCTGTATCCATCACAAAAATGTTTGTCCTCGGTGGAGATCGAACCCACAACAGCGCAGAATTCAGAGCTACTATGTTGTGACGGCTATCTATAAAAAGATATTGCACGAGATACAAATAGACAAAATTACATCTTAACCTTATAGGTGAGACATGTGCCTATTTAAGCAGTATGTTCTAAAGCTTTCGAGTTAGGCTGTGACTGAGAAAGAAAAAATTTAACATGAAAAGCAGTGGCGTAGCGTGCCTTTGGCCCCTGTATCAAAACTGTTAGTTGGGGGGCCAAAATGAGGTTAAAGATTTCTCACAAAAGAAAATTGCCCAAAAACGCTAATTGATGGCGCAAAAATAAATTTGCTCTAATTCTATGCCAAGAAAACCATACCTGGCAACAAATTTTTAAAAAGAAAAAAATATTGAACAAATGTTCTGTCAACCTTGCGTTTTTACAAATTTTTGCTTACACACGTTAGGAGCCTCTGTAGCCCGGGGACCCGTATCATTGATACGGCTGCTACGGCAGTAGCTACGCCCCTGATGAAAACCAAAACGGATGTTATAGACGAGGCATTCTACCACTAGCCCAGGACTCCTAACTGCCTGTTTCCCATTAAAATCTCTCCAAACAGAACTTGTAAAACTAATTGGTATGGAATGCAAATGCGAGGGTCTCACAGTCCGAGCATAAACTGTTCTCAATGTAAATGAGTACGGCTGCCGCGAATTTATCTCTTTCATTGTTAAAAACTACCGCTTTTTGTCTTCGCCTTAATTAAGCGAAAACTAATTCATGCAGTGGAGTTCTCGCTTTGTTTATCTGCGACTACACAACTCATTTGCAGTTAATACGATTGTCAGTGTGGATAAAACAACGAAAATAAACATTTGGTTTGTTTGTCTTGCTACTTTTGTTTTACTCGTAGGTAGATACTTATATGTTTGTGTTTTTCGCGTATACTTTTATTTGTTTGCAAATTTTTTGTATACATTTCCTTTATTTATGTAGGGATAACTGTATCTTCTGTCTCAATTTTTCAACTGTATTAACAGAAGCTCGTTTATTATATATCAGGGTACGAGGAAACGATACCTTGGGCGCATACGGAAGACCTGTGTACAGTAGTGGACTTCTAGCCATTATTAAAGATGATGATGATATTTTAAACTTATGTAAATTGCAACTAAAAGCAATTTCAAAACAATTTTCTTAAACTATTTTCCAAAAATCTCTATTACTCGCCAAGTGATATTCGCATTGCTGTTTCAATTTGAAGGGTGAGAGTGCCGGTGTAATTAAAAACGCATGATACTTACTCAACACTCTTATGTTTTAGAGTAATGAACACTATTCAATGTCACAAAGCATACATCCTCGATGACCGTGCTCTATGGAGTAGAGGTGACCGCTCAACATTAGGTGGGAAATCTGCCTCATCATTTATCTCATAAAATATGTATTTAAAAATTCAATAAAGTTATTATTTATGAATAATTTATTACTAACAATCAACTAAACAGATTTATCGTTCCCTTGGTCGCAATTAAATATTGCTTGTGTTCAGTTTTCCTAAACAAACTCGTGTTTAGCGTTTTGAAAACTAGATTCAGCTTTATTTGCATTTCATTTTGAAACTACAGTAGTTTAAATAACTTCGTACTGAAAATATTCATAGACTTTAGTATCCTCATCCATAATTTTCTTTTACTTATATTAAACTATAAAAAAAGATTTCCATGTACTCTTTAGTTCATACCTGTCAAGGTTGGCTGGTAGAAGATGTTGTCGAGCATTAAGCTGACCTCTTACACAATTTTTTTACAGTGCAAAAAAATATTTAAAAGTCCTTTACAAATTAATTAGCTAATTACGTTTAACATCTTGCACAAGGAAAATAAGCGCTATTACTTTTACGCTAAACATATTTATCTTGGTAAACGTCATTAGCTAAATAAATTAAATCAGATTGTTGCACGTCGTGATGCGAGCAACATCAAACATAACTACCAAACATCTTAGGATAATGGACGGGTGAGAAGCGTTCATTAATATCGATAAATTATTCAAACTCTATCATCATTATTAGAGAGCAGAGAAGCTTCAACACACTATAAACGTGCCTTTACTTATACCTTAAAATTGATTGACAGATAAGCTTTAAAATATCCGTAATTTTAACGCAACTTTGGGCGTAAAATATTACAAGGAATAAAAAAAATACACAGTTAAAATAAATTACATGCATAATTTAATCATTCAGAAGTTTAAATATGATTATTCTAAATTAATAGAGTTTTTTCATCAGAACACTTATCTTCTCTTAAAGACATATTAGTATTTTTTGTCATTTTAAAGTTGTGTCTCTGGAGGTATTCACGTGTACGTGCAATAGCTTATTGATGCTCATAATTGAGTCTAACCCTACCTTACCATTATTTTTTTACCCATATCGCTCATAGAACCGATAGCCGCGGAATAAAAGATCTCGAATGGTGACCATGAACCGGAAGATAAAGCGTAGGACGCCCTCCCATCGTACCCAAAGCGTAGGACGTAGATAAACAACTTCAAACACGTTTTTCTTGTAAACGTATATAATAATAATAATAATGTTGGACAATCCACTCAGCATCATCTAGCCCCAAGCTAAGCAGAGCTTGTGTTATGGGTACTAGATGACTGATAGACTTAATACAATACATTACATGGATAGAAATTTTATTATTATCATAGAAAATACCCAGAACACTCGGAATAAATATTTGCAGATCGTACAAATATTTATACCAAGGCGGGAAACGAACCCGCGACCTCCTGCGTCGCAGGCGGACACTCGCCCGCCGAGCCACATCGGTCGTCGGTCGTCAAAATATGGGAGGTCTATGTTCAGCTATGTTCTTCTACAAGATGAAGATCACAAGTTTTTAATGGCAACTAGCGCCAGTTTTCAGATAAAATACTTGACTAAGCAAAGCTACTCAAGAGTGTAAGACATCGAGGGCATCGGAGGGCACTCGTTTCCAAGCTGTAAGTTTCACAGCAAAACTTACTCTGTCTTTTGAAAGTTTAAAATGTAAAAAGCACGAACAGTTTACTCGAATTTTATGACTGGTTTTTGCGCTTCTGCAATATTACTTTAGCAAGAGTAGAAGTTGGAAAAGTAAAAGTGAGAAGAAGCTTTAGTTCATTTGAAAAGATTTTCATCACAATATACAAACAGTATATTCAATACAAGCCACTGCGACATAAGCCTAAGATGCTGGTCTAGAAAGTTTAGACTGCTTGAAGTAGTAACATTTCGTTCAGAATATCTGAAAAACAATATGACTATAAATTTACAGTACTAGATTGCTATAGCTAAAAGAGGCTAAGTAAATCTCTCGCAGGTGAAATATTGAATTCAAAGCGAAAAATCTTATGATAGGAACCGGAGGGATCATAATAAATTAGAGTCGTCTTTACGCGTAAATTCACTGATCAGAAACTAAAATTACCTTAGTTCATAAACATCTTCACTATTTCTTTGAAATAAAAAAATAATATTAGTTGTATAGTGTGCCAGGTGTCAGATAGCCAGTTTGGTATCACTGTAAATATTTCACCAATATCATCGTTAACAGGATGTAAAAGTAGTTTATATATATATAGGCCTTCCCCATACGTTTCTAGGAAGAACGATTTTGAGCCCTTTCCATCTACCGACTTCCCGCGATCCTAGCAATGTCTAGTCTATCGGGTAGAACGGCCTCCTACGCTTCGTCTTCTATAAGTTCGTGCTCAGACAGCTGATGTGGTAATCCATTTTAACTTGCTGATTCTGAGAGCTATATCGGTGACCTTGGTTCTTCAACAAATTTTCTCATTTCTTAGAATCTAACAAAATAAACACGTATCTACTGACTGAATTCAAGATATATCAAGCGGATGAACCAATTCATAAATAAGAAGAAATATAAATAGAAAGAGTAATTTCCGAGTGAAGAAAATGTAGTGAGGGAGTGAAAGCATTATAATTTATTCTCATAAACTAATAATCTTCAACGTTTACTGGCGTCAGAACGTTTGTACGTACAATTTAGACTACCACTTCAGTAAAATTATGTGTTATACGACAGAGCAAAAGTTTCATCCCAAAATTATACAGTTGAATAGAAATAAATCAAGCAAACATTTAAGCGAGGCACAGCGCTCCTATCCGCCGCAGTATACGAGAAACTTAAATCGTGACTATTTCCATTTCTATGACCCGTCATAAGCCATGTCCCGGGGCTTTGTTTCGAGTGTTGCGGAACTTATTTCCTTATACTTGCAAACATGTATTTGACTACACAACTAATGGCCAGCACACGCTGGTGTCCGACACAGTAGACCAGTTGTTTTTTTTTATATATAACTTGCTGATGGAACAAGCAGATGGCCCACCTGATGTTAAGTGATTACCATCGCCTCGTAAGGAACGTGCCCTACGATGCACGTAGTATTAGTATTAGTAGTAGTATTAGGATTAGTATTGTCATCCCACATTTTTGTGCAAAACATGACGTTTGAAAACAATGATTTACCTGTCCCAAGTTTTATAATAAAAGAACTGATCTCGTTAATAAACAGATACTGTAAAAAGCGACAATAGGTCATCCCCACGACTATTTCGGTTTTGCGATAAGATGGCCGTCTGTATCTGGAAACCGTCTCTTTATAGAAGCACCCTAAGGATTGGAACAACGACAAGACACAAGTGGTGCAACTTGTGTTCTGTCTGTGTGTGTTTATTGTTTACTAAATGGGGACGAGCAGTGAGGTCGTTGAGCATTTTGACAGCCGTCACAGCTCAGTTTGTAGTAGCCCTGCCTTCTGCGCTGTAGATGGTGGGTTCGATCCCCACCGAGGACAAAGATTTGTGTGATGAACATAGATGTTTGTTCTATATCTGGGTGTTATATTTATTCGAAGTATGTATTTCATCTGGTTCACATAGTACGAGCTATGGTTAGTTCGGGGCTAGATGATACTGTGTAAAAATGCCCTCAAATATTTTATTTATTTATATTTTATTTACACTAGCTATAAGAGTCTATAGACTCCCATTTGAGCATGAAGATGGATAGATAGATAGAAAATAGTTTATTGCACTCAAGGGTAAACAAAAATAAAAACTTAAAAATAATGTTACGTAAAATACACGGTCTTGGTCAAATAGACATGGAAGTTTCGAATTATCGTTTTGGGTGGCAACAACGACTATAGAACGACGAACAACGAATATCGAGGCCTCTAGCCGTTTACTCAACCCGGCAATGTGAAACTTCGTTAATCGTTTTCAAGAGTAGACCTTCTGATGACTGTTATAAATTTGGATAAAAAGTATACACACATAAAAACATTTTAAATTCCGTGCCTTCCAACGATTTGAGCTCGCAAATTTTATTTCAAATTCTCGTACAAAAAAAGCTTTTAATTCCAAGTATTCACTGCACCAAAATAAGCATTAACTTCCACGAACATCCCTATTCCAATCCCTCTTAACTTATTAACCCAGTTACACCCGTTACATACATTAATGGTGGTTTACTCTCCACATTTTTCTAAGCCAAAACAAAGCGGTACAAAATACGAGTGCAATTTACATAGAAACGCGGCGAACGAACTCTGTGACGTAAAATGTTCAGCCTTTTAGTCAGATTACTGGACAGGAGGTGGGGAATAGAAAGTGCCCTTTCTGGAGCCGTTGGGTAAAATCAACTGTGGAAGGTAGAATGTATGATTATTTCGTTTAGGTGTTTGCAGTGCAACACGGAGACAGTCGAATTGTACTTGTTATAACTTGAACTTTATATCTACTACTACTTCTTTACTCTTCTCTTTTTTCTTCTTTTCTTTTCTTTTTTATAACTTGGATATTGGTATCAAAATTTATTGGAATAGGAACCCTCCATAATGTAAAAGGCGACTAAGGAAACTCACCAGGAACAGCGTCTCCCGAGTTCGGTCACCAATTCGCCTAAAAAAGCCACCAAAATAAAAAAATATGATACCTGCTCATGTAAAACACAGAGGTCACGTTTTATTGAAAAAACCTTAGACTTAATAAATTATTTTTCTCGTAAAATAGTACCCACAAAACGGGCGACAAAAAACTTGGCGAACCTCGCTATTTTCCTTTCTTTTAGAATTTGACGTCTGGTTCCTTTCATGGAATACAAATTACGTTTGAGCTTAAACAAATTGAGCTAGGTAACAGACAAGTGATTAAAATAATATTAAAACAGACATCATAAAATGTCTATAAGCAACAGACTAACCTACAAAACTTCGCAATGTAACCTTCTAGAGGTTGAAGACCATACCTTATTCCAGCTGAAGACAAAGATTTTTTTTATGATACCTGCCTTTTTTGACTGTTGTTGGTTTGGAACCAAACCGTTACTTTCAAGTCTGTTACTCTAGGCTTGGTCGTGAGGAATTTATAACTAGAGTTTTACCTATTAGCTGTAAGACAATTCTAATAATTTTAAATTTTAAATAATAATTGCCTTTTTTATTGTGACTGAAGAAAGTAATGGGATTTTTATAGCTCAAATCAAGATTCAACTTAATACACTTTCATTTAAAATACAGTGTACAATAAATACAGCAAAGTTACATTCTTATTTTTCATGTTTATCTGCTTGATAAACATGAAAATGACATGACATGGATAATGAAAGAGTGAGTACGGAGATGTCGTTTTTTTTTTTTTACATGCTATAGGTAAACGTTTGACCGCAATCTCACCTGATGTTAAGTGATGACGCAGTCGTTTTACCGACGTTTACCTAGAAGATACCTATTCACTCTTCTCTTGAAGACATCTAAATTATACGTGATCGGAAAAACAGACGACGGCAAAGAATTCCATTCCTTTGCTGTACGCATAATAAAAGTAAGTAAGTAGTAAGTAAGTCGGTTGACATAGGGGAATGGAAAAGGACTATGATGAACGAAGCTCATGAATATGCAATTATGATGCTACGATGCCATATCACCAATATGATGCCTGGCCTATCACAGCTCAGTTAGTAGTAGCTCTGCCTTCTGTGCTGTAGGTCGTGGGTTTGATCCCCACCAAGGGCAAAAAATTGTGCGATGAACATCAATGATGTTTGGTCTCTGTCTGGGTGGTATATTGTTTTCTATGTATCAATTTACAAAAAGTATTCTATCAGTTATTTGGTTCCACTAGTACAAGCTTTTCTTAGTGTTGGGACAGATTGTGTTATGACAAATTTATGTCAATATTTATTAATCTCTTTCTTAAATGGCAAAGGAAATATACAAACAAAGCAGTTCAGAAAAGTTAACCAACCGACTCGTCAAAATGACCAGTAAATGGTTTGCTGTGTAGACAATTCCACTTTAACTACTTTAAAACGGTCCTTCTGTGCGGGGTTCAACTTTTAACTAGAAGAGTTTTGGTTGATAACGAAGCTCCAAGTTGTGCCTTGAGTTAGAAAACCTAAGCGAGTAACAAACTGCTTAAATTGAGTATTTTTCACCAGCACGTCTTCGACGGAAACTTAAGAGCAGGTTAGTTTGTCATTTGTTTTTCACTGTCTCATTTTATTGGTTGTTTACGGCATTACATATAAAAAATCTGTCAAAAGATAAACACTGCATAAACTCTTGCTATTTTATTATTGGGTATTGACAAGCAAGACTCATTTTAAGCAATATTTAAATTCAAATATAGTTTATTGTAAGAGTTACTACGAGGGCCAAACCTAACCTTTCGATCAGTCATTGATGTGCCGGTGAGGTTTAGGTCAGAGGGTTTGGTCATCTAATGGACATGTTGATGTAAACTCCTTGGATTTGGTCGAAAACCCCATAAAAACCTCGTCAACGCAAATCCAACAGAACTCTTCCTCATTTATTTTTGCTCCACTCACTTCCAGAAAACTTATACTCATGCAAAAATAATATGTACATTTTAATTTGAAGACTACCTATTAATTAATTAATTGGCTCTGATTTGGATCAGTTGAACTATTTTTAGATTGTTTGGAACGGTCTGTAGTGTCATATATGTGAATTTCCGAAACAAGTATAAAATGGCGATGCCACACGAGCAACGTAATAAAATATTTACCGCTTTCTATTGAAATAAGCAGGAACTAAATAATGTGAGATGCGTGCTCCTGTGCATCTTTTTGTAGTAAATTCTGTAACAATAAACCAAAAACCTAACATGAAATTTCAATCTTACAACACATACATTATATGCTACAGTAAAATCAGATTACCTTGAAAGTTACAAGCGTTACAAAATTTAGTACTAAATCTTTCGACGCTTGTAACTTTCAAGGTAATCTGATTTTACTGTAGCATATAGGGTAACGTACCTAGATAATGGCAAGATAATTCAGTATCAAACTTAACTTCGGACGCAAGTTAATAAATAGTAGACATTAAACACTTACAGCGTTTGTATGGACAACGTACCGACTTGTTTAACCTTAAGACCACAATTGCTTCAATGTTTTAAACAATTTCAGCGAACAAATTAAAAGATTATTACTGATGTAAAAATATTTTTACGTCTTCTTTGACGGACCCGGGAAGAAAGTGAGATCACAGAAAATCTCTCCCATAGACTAAAAATTCCAAATGCTACCAAAGCCGAAAGATCAATCTGAAAGAAGCTATGAAACGTCAATGTCAAATAAACTAACTGTCAGACGGAATTTAAACAAACAAAATTATGCTAAAATTTTAATATAACCTATAAAAAACATGCTGAAAAACAATGTTACATTAGATAGCTCAACTGTTTCATATGTATTTTGTACGTGCTAATTGTAACTTGTATTACCACCTAACTGTAATTTCTTTGTAAATAAATGAACTAATCCATAGATTATGGTCTTGTATGTCATGCTTATCCAAAAAAATTGGCAATTTATAATATTTCTACTATTATGATTTATGTTAGCTCATTCTTCCATTCAGATCAATCATAAAACGACTCAATTCTCATTGAATTCCATTTCAATAAAATATAATCCACACGTACCAACACGATTTGATATCCCAATTCATCCGACAGCACAGTATACAAAGAATAATGTGATTGCAAAAGTTCTATGTCAATCGAATGGATCGTTTTTGCGACACATAAAAAACAAATAGTAAAGTGTGTCTGATTCTGTCTCTTGCGTGTTATTACATTGATAAAGATACAAACACACACGTATATCAATATTTTTGGGATTTTTTATATGAATTTGTAGATTTTGTTAAAGTTTTCTAGAAATTTGTAATATATATTTTAGACATTATACTATACCGGGACCTTGATTGTCGGTCCTCCTACCCGATGGACTGACGACATTTTTAGGACCACAGGAAGTCGATGGATGGAAAGGGCTCAGAATCGTTCTTCCTGGAAACGTGTGGGGGAGGCCTATGTCCAGCAGTGGACTTCTATAGGCTGATGATGAATGATGATACCGGGTGTACCACTTCCGAATACTCCAGAAACGTGTAAAGTTACCTAAAACAAGGTCCAATACAATACCACTTGGATGCCAGTCAAATATATTTAGAGTTATACGATTATTTTACTAAAATTCCTATTTATCAATCAGCTGTGTATTTTGATGTCAACGACCGCGATGGCGGAGCAACGGCATCGCGCCGGTCAGATGATCGGTACCCCAAGGATCAAAAATGTTATTTTATGTTATTTTTATATTTCATTTCATTTTTAGCCTAGTGAAACATGAGGAAACTAGAGACATGACACAGTGGCTAGCGCGCCTGGGTATTATTGGAGAAGTCAAAAAAGAGGGAGTCAATTCGGTTGTGTATTTTTTTTCATGTTTGATACATCAGAACCTAGTTATTTACTACAAGCCGCACCCTCGATTTGGCTCTTCTCTACTACTAATAAACTCGTAACCACCGTGCGTTATTTATTTCGAACTAATTTAAACTTCCTGTCAATGCAAAACTCAAAACAGGGTGTTACTATATCAACATTACACCGAGTTTATTAGTACCCCAAGAGCTAGTTGAACTCCAAGCGTTTGCCACATTGTAGACAAAGCTTTACCGTAGTGTAAGACAGACTAAAGTTGGCTCGTTAAATCTGAATATGTAAGAATCCCCCGACTGTTTCTGGAATGGCCGCGTATCAACGACTTCCTTCCAACTTTAAACAAAAGCTCTGTTTACTGAAAACTTGGCAGCTATTTTATAGATTAGAACCAGTTTACAAAATACTGCCCGATTTTATTGTTATAGGTCGTCTTTTTGTTTTAGTACTTACCTACTACCACAGTTACTATATTATCGATTTAAGATATCTTCATGAGCACCGGTGGTCTAGTTGGAGTGACCCCGCCTTCTGATCCTAAGGTCTTGGGTTCCAATCCAGTCGTGATTTGGACCAATGGATTGGATGTTTCTGTTCTGATTTTTTTTAATGATGGACAGAGCCTAATAGATTTGATATAGTGGCCATACAAGCTGCAGATGTCATTGACCTTAGTGCAGCGGCTTTGTGCGCTCGAAAATAGTTGCGGCCTGTTGCAGCGCATTACAATACCATCATATTTACAAGCAAGTAGAAACGTTAAACGAAGTTTCGTACTGTCGTTTTGAATTACATTACGCGATATGTCAAGCGTCAACCTTGACTGAGTTACCCCGCAGTGTATTACAATACGTAGTACGTTAGAGTAGACCTATTAAGTAAATAGAACATTTCAGTAGTGTAACTTCAAAAGTACATTAATAAAAAATATAAAAGATACTTTTATCAAAGGTTACGGAAAAATCTACCGGATTACAAGAAATTACAGTTTTAACGCGGAAAGTGGCTTCTCGAAGATAATCTATGAAGTAAATAAGCAGGATAGGTAAAAAAATATCAGAACTTTTTTGCGAATAAACACTTTTATTAAAGATTACAGACAAATCAAGATTATTCCGATAAGCAAGTTTAGGCGTTAAACAGTTATTTTTTTTGACTGCTTTAACGCAAAAAATTTAAAATAGTTTATCGACAGGGAATAGTTCATAATAATAAATACAAGGACTGGTTGATAAATATTTTTTGATGTAATTTTCTTTTCAAAGTTTTCGATTGCTCTTGACCCTAAAGTCCTTGACAATATTTGCATGGAACTCAAAATTATTGAATTATTGCACTGTTAGTAAGCAAAAGGCTTTCTTTTTAACTGGAAGATGCACAAAACTGCGAGCCCGTTTGCACAAAAATATAGTAATATAAAGCTTCGAGCTTCGTTCGGAGAAGTAATGACAACCATCATGCCTATTTCTGCCGCCAGATAGTAACGCTGTGTTTCTTGATTTATCTTATTTTAAGCTTCGATTTGATACTTCTTTATCTATCTTTGATCTAACCAGCTTGTAAGCAACTTTGTTTCAAGAAGGCCATTTATCTTTCTAAAGACCAGCATTTCTAAAGTCAAAATAAAACCAGAGCATTTGTCTTACCGTTGATTATTCTATCAATTTGAAACTTAAAATAAAATAAATAAAGAAACAGTGTCAGTGAAATTATAAGCATATTGACGACCGATGTGGTGCGGCGGGCGAATGTCCGCCTGCGACGCAGAGGTTGCGGGTTCGATTCCCGCCTTGGGATAAATGTTTGTACGATCTGCAAATATTTATTCCAGTTGTCTGGGTATTTTCTATGTATAATAAAAAATATCTATGTACCTATGTAATATAATATTGTATTAAGTATATCAGTCATCTAGTACCCATAACACAAGCTCTGCTTAGCTTGGGGCTAGATGATGCTGTGTGGATTGTCCAGCATTATTATTATTATTATTATTATTATTTAATAATATATTTTTTTCTCGAATTTCGATTGATCGCCTTATTCTTCGAAACTGAAATTTTTACACAAATTTTGACAATCAAATTCTAGCTTAATCTCGTCTCAGTTTCCAAAAATTACAAGGATTGGGCATCTGTTTCTCACGATGATGGACGCAGGGCTGTGCATCGTAGAGGGTTATTCCCATCTGATCATATGATCAGATTGTGGTTGCATCTGATCTGAATAAAAAGTTTCCGTTGGATTAGATGCACACCTGTGTGACTGTAAGGTAATGCTTTGTTACCACTTAACATCAGGTGTGCCATATACTTGTTTTGTCAGCAAATTGTATAAGAAAAACAGTTTACTGTTTTTAACGTCAATTTGGACAATCCACACAGCCTCATCTAGCCCCAAGCTAAGCAGAGCTTGTGTTATGGGTACTAAATGACTAATATACTAACTTAATACATTACATACATATATATATTTTATTAGACATAGAAAATACCCAGAACACCCGGAATAAACATTTGTAGACTGTACAATTATTTATCCCAAAGCGGGAATCGAACCCGCAGCCTCCTGCGTTACAGGCCGACATTCGCCCGATGCGCCACATCGGTCGTCAGTGAAGAAAATATATCAAATATTTAAAGTCTCTTGCGCTAAGCCGAGCAATAAAACTTAGGTTTGAATCTTTCTTTTATCTAAATTCTGCAATTGAATTAAGAGAATGTTCAGTATTGGAAAACCTTAATTGAAGTTCAGTTGTAAAGTCTTCTGGCGGGCTATTTATCTCGTATCTTGTACCTATTGCTTTATCAGACGACCTAGAAACGATAAGACAAATGCTCCTTGGTTCTATCTTGGCTTTAGAAATGCTGGCCTTTTGAAAGCCAAATGACCTTCTAGGAACAAAGTAGCTTGCAAACTATAAAACGATGAAAAAATTGTTCAATTAAATATTAATGTTCGGAATCACTCTTTTATTAGAATGATAATAAAAATGCGTAAGTTTTTTGTATAATTCGATGTTTTCTGGATCAAACTGACATTCCTATATGTTCATCACACAAATATTTATCATCGGTGCAAATCGAACCCACAAACTATAACACAGAAAACAGAGTTTTACCAACTGAGCTGCGAGGCCAGTCCAGAAGTAAATACACAATATTAACCAAAAGTTAAGATAAAATCACATTAGACCTAACTCGCGTGTCGCGACGCGTCAGTAGCCTATCGGTCGAATACATTTAGTATGAACCAAAGATAAGAATGTTCGTATGTACAGTCAGCTGCACTAGAATGTAAAGAATTTGTAACTTTCAAAACGGAATTACAGCAAAACAATGAACTCTCACACTTCAAAAACTAAAAAATCATGAGATGAAATTGATGCCCTCACTTATTCTTTGAATAGTTGTCGCATAAATATTTTTAACACTGCTGTGAAACCTTGAAAGTTACAAGTTGTGTACATTCTAGTGCAGCTGACTGTACCAAACGAAATATTTATTACATAACTTTTTTTATAACATACTTTAAATCTATCGTGTCTTAGGATTAAAAACCATGAATCTTTTTTTTCTTAGCTATTGTAATTCCATACTAATTACTTTCTTCAACATAAAGTCGAACCGGAAATCTGAATGATAATATTACCTCAATTTAAACAAAACAGTCGCATTGAAAGTACCTACTCAAAATATTAGGGGATGGATAAAACGAGCCTTCTAATAGGGGTCCGGGTTAGTCCATCAATTCGTTTTACAATCATTCCGACATTGCTTTTCATCGGGAAACAATTTGGCCGACTGTCTTTTCAATTTCAACCGTACTATGTCACAGCTGAAAAAATTAGACAGCCGGTCGACTTAACACAACAACAAGAAAAAATACGCAAAGCAGGATCTATTATTTTTTTCACAATCACATTACGAGTCAAAAATTCAATAAGTATCTTTCCATCGATATTTCTTTATACACTTAAAAGTATCTTCAAACTATTTGTCTGCAGATGATTCGTTCGACGAAACATTAGCAATTAACAGACTGGTTTATAAGCAATCTTTATACCGGGTGTAATAAAGACTACTTTCGAAAAATGAAACTACGCATTCCGACCATGATAAAAAAATTAAAAAAAAAACGACACTTATAAAGGAAATTGCGATTATCTGACCAGTGCATTGAACTAGCGTATGGAATACATCGCTGATTGATAAATAGGAATTTCAGCAAAATAATCGTATTACTTTTAATCTGTTTGACTGTCAGCCAAGACTATAAGACCTTCTTGTATGTAACTTTACACGTTCCTGGCGTATTCGGAAGTGGTGTTATACACCCTGTGTTGTAGAAAATATATGTTTTCTGTGCACACACAAGAACAACACAAACCAAAAGTAGTCTCCACTCGTGGAAATGTAAAAAAACATGGTCATTTGTATGGACTGACCCTGCTTCCCTCGCATATCCTGTAAACGCGGGCGGCAAATAAATCAGCTGACTTTTTTTCAGTTCTACCGCACCGCGCCGTAGCTTGAAATTAAGAAATTTTAATTAAAGGAGATATCACACTTCGGTTTAATTGAAATATCAATAAACAAATTATGAACTTTATACAGAACCTGACTGTAATTCTGGATTGACTGATGAATAATAATTAAATGAATACTCACGATTGTGTATTTCATTTGTACTTTGAATATACTAGTGAAATTAAAATGATGGTATCTGGTTCCAGACTCAAAGTACAGGGTGTCTACTCCGAAAAATGATAGATGTTGGTTTTAATTATACATCTGTACGCACCAGGCAAATATACTCTGAAAATTTCAAATCTCTACGCCGCTGGTCGTAAGCTGGTTAAGGCTGTGCGTTATCTATAATATGTCAGTCAGTCAGGACAAAGATTCAATAATTATATACAACA
This sequence comes from Electrophaes corylata, assembly GCA_947095575.1. Classification (NCBI taxonomy): domain Eukaryota; kingdom Metazoa; phylum Arthropoda; class Insecta; order Lepidoptera; family Geometridae; genus Electrophaes; species Electrophaes corylata. The sequence goes on along the minus strand of OX352711.1, from coordinate 4,474,262 downwards.
CCTTCTAGCCTCAACCTAAGCAAAGCTCGAATAAATTATAGCAAAAATAGAATACTTATAAACTTTTTTTTCGTAAATACATGCTTAGAATACACAACACGCAGACAAAACAAACATTTATATTCATCAGAAAAATATTTGTTCTCGGTGAGGATCGAACCCACCACCTACAGCGCAGAAGGCAAGGCTAATACGAACTAAATTATGACGGCTATCATCCTACTAATATTATAAACGCGAAAGTTTGTAAGTATGGATGGATGGATGGATGGACTGATGGATGTTTGTTACTCTTTCACGCTCTAACCAGTGGACCGATTTGGATGAAATTTGGAATAAATATAAATTGTAACCTGTATTAACATATAGGGTACTTTATATCCCAAAAAAATAACAGGAACGGGAAAAAACTGCCACGCGGGCGAAGCTGCGAGCGGCCGCTAGGTAAATAAAGTCGTCAGAATGTTAAATAAGATGTCTGCGAATAAATAGGTCTAAATACTAAATAAAATGAATACTTGCGTAGGTAGTGCTGTCATAAATATCTAACGAGCCTTGAAACCTACTGATTCGGATCGTTTTCCCATAAATCGCATTTTATCGTGGTTGTAGCACTGAAATGAGAAATCGGTTTTGAATTACTTTTGTTGTTTAACGAGCAATAGAAAAGTATTTTAATTTTTAGAACTGGAAACTGAACATTAGTTATCGTAGGTAGTACTACTAACGTCAGTAAAGAGTACAAGAGAATTTTAAAGATTATATTTTTAATTGGTGCTAAAATCTATACCTATCTATATTTAAATAAACATTCCAGTCTCTATACCAATTATAAGAATATTTGTCCTGATTGGCTGTCAGACTGACATATATACAAACAGCTAATAAGACAGCCTAAACCGCTGGTCGAAGAGACATGAAATGTTCAAGGTACTTAGATTTTTGACGACCGATGTGGCGCGGCGGGCGAGTGTCCGCCTGCGACGCAAGAAGTTGCGGGTTCGATTCCCGCCTTGGGATAAATGTTTGCACAATCTGCAAATATTTATTCCGGGTGTTCTGCGTATTTTCTATGTATAATAAAAAATATCTATGGATGTAATATTGTATTGGTTTAAGTATATTTATTTATTTATTTAACACTTTATTGCACAGTTATTAAAAATAAGTGTACAAAAGTCATCAGTCATCTAGTACCCATAACACAAGCTCTGCTTAGCTTGGGATTAGATGATACTGTGTGGAGTGTCCAGCGTTATTTATTTATTTGTCTTGGTGTGTAGATGTGTACAAAGAAATTTATTCCCGAAATTCGAACCCTGAACGCCTATAGTTTGTATAATTAAAATACCGTTTATTTGAGGTTCGCAGGTTATTTAGTACTTATTGTATTTAGTAGTTTGTAAGTAGGTTGATAGGTAAGAAAGATTTTTGTGACAAAACATTTTTATAACGAGATAACTGTGATAAATTCTTAATCGACTGATATAAATTGGATTGTGTGTGTTTGATTCGTTTTTCGTCATCTTTAAACGCTAAATAGCATTTTCACTATAATTATTTTTCTAGTGTTATCACTATTAAAATAATTAAAGTTCTGATGAGTAATTTCGGTGGCATTTTAATCATCATTACATACTGAAGGTCTTAGCACAAGTGTGAACTGAAACGCGAGAAACTGGCGCTTAGATTCACCTAGATTTAAGACGTTTCAAGATGATACCAGCGGATTTTACTGATAAACGCTTTTTGACTTTGACTTTGGACTTATGCCATTACGAAGAAAAGATTAAGAAGATTTTGTGTATCATTTTTCAGCCGAATATTACAAAGCTTTATCTTCAAAGTATTGCAAACAAAACGCTACAAGATATGTCCGTGTTATCCGAATTTTCCTCCTCCGTTGAAATACACCACTAATACAGCATCAACAAAATCGACGTAAAATAGAATCTTGGATTGAAGAGCACAGAGCAGAAAGTTATAAAACTAAACCCCATTTTTCCCCGAGGTGATAATTTTATTATTATGTTTGCGTTCATTTTTGTGTTCACGGATTTCATTGGAATAAAAACTTACTGTGGGCCTAGCATGGACAACGTTTATGGCGGCGTAAGCGTAAACGTACTGTACCGACATTTGTGTTACACTGCGCGATAACCAGAGCCCCAGGTCTTTGTGTTTTCTAATCTTGTCGAAAAGCAAAATTAATTGGTGCATCACTGGATTCGAACCCAGAACCTTAGGATATGACAGTGTCACTCCCACTAGACCACTGATATCTTCTCCCTCGATACCCTTGTAACCTGTTACTCGCATAGCTCAGCTTTGTATACAGGCGTTGTGACGTGACGCTCGTTTCACGAACACGTTTTTAAAGCTATATTCAACTACATTCCACGAACACGTTAACAGCGCGTTGAAAAATTATCATGTACAAAGACTCTTACTGCTGTCATTGATTGGTACCGCACAGTTACTCCTTGTCTATAGCCAACAACTAATATTATTACTCATAAAGCTTAACTAAAATAAACTCGGCGTAACCTCGAAATAGTAACACCAATTTGTCTATTTCGATCTAATTTGAAACTTCCTGTCAATACAAAACACAAAAAACGGTGTAACTATTTCAACGTTACCTCCAGTTTATAAGTAACAGAGTGTAATAACTAACAGACCCATTCTGGATGAAACTCAGAACAAGTATAGTTTACTTTATATCCCAAAAAAAAACACGGAAACCGATTAAGAAAGACTGAAAGCCCTGAAGAAAAATTAATATTGAAGTTAGGAAAATTACCTCAACAACGCGGAATTTTGTAGAGTTAAAAAAAGAAACGCTTTTAAGAGTGCACACCCTCACCAGTTTAGATGGTTTTTATCAATGTAAGGGAGAGTATGAGCGAAATTGCCGATGTATTTACAACGACTTACTGAAGTGGCTACATCATTTTATGTCGCTTTGTTACGGTAACCTTCATTCAGGAATTGATGTTTCAGTTATTGTGAAACTGTCTTTGAGAAGCTATTTAATATTTTTATGATATTGTTTTCGAAACGTGCTACTGAATTAAGCTACAAGCAAGTTGTAACACATTTTGGATACAATAAGTGAATCTTGTTTTTAGTATATAAAAAAGACCACTACGTAAGCCTCCTTAAAATTTGAAGACATTTCCCATAGTTTTACTTGATCCTATGCAAACGCTTAGGATATTATAGCTCACAGGCCTAAAAGTACACAGAAAAAATAAACGCAATAATAGCAAGAAATAGGCATGGTGGTAATACTTCCCCGGACGAACCCTTACACAAAGAGCTATACCACTAGGACTAAAGTGTACTAAAAAATTAGGGGTTGAAATTTGTAATAAAGTAACTTCACGCGAACGAATACGTGCGCGTTTCGCCAGTAAAGATATTTATTTGTTTCAGATATGTGGTTCCCATGATAAAAACTTTCCTTAGATTGGGGCTATAACGTTGTATGTAATGCATAGTGAATTCATAACTAGACCTCGAAGTTTGAAAGAGAATCATAACACTGCAGTGACATAAACAATACAGCACATTCTACTATCACAACTCCAAGTATGATTGTGATGATTCTGCAGTTTCAAACATAAATTCTTATTATCCTATTCATTATTCCTCTCAGACCGTGAACGAAAACATCGTGACGAAACTTGCGGCCTAGTTAGCTACATACGTATTGACTTTGTCCTTCTTGTGGATTAGGCCGACTAAGCTGTAAGGATGGTATAGAGTTCTATGTTTTTTTTTTATTTTTTTTTTAATAATGCTGGACAATCCACACATTATCTAGCCCTAAGCTAAGCAGAGGTTGTGTTATGGGTACTAGATGACTGATATACTTAATACAACACATTACATACAGATATACATAGGTTTCTTCAGCAACTCGTAAAAAAATTCTTGCTTTGCCTTACTTATTATTATTGTGTTATCAAAAATATTTATTCGTCGTATATTTTTCGTAGTGTCCAGCACAAAATCTTTTTACTTTCTGTGTAACTAAGGTATTAAAGCACTTAGTTCTAAGTAGACACTGATAAAATATCGCCTAAAAACACGTATATGAACTACTCTCTCGAGAATAAGTTATTTTACTCAGTAGGTACCTAAAAAGCCTCTCTTTATCTGAGCCAAATCATCTAGTAAGTTATTACACATATTCAGTATTGTATGCCTCTAAGGAGTAGATAGACTTTAATCCAGGCTCAAGTATACGCTTTAGATATTAGTCTCTAGATTTTTTTTATACCACTTACTAATGATAACAAGAAGTTGAGTCGCCTGATGTTTAGTGGTAACAAAAGTATCACCTCAGAACCGAACCACCTTCAGACCGAAACATAACAACACTGCTTGGTGGTAGTACTTCCCCAGACAAACATCTTCAATATAATATACATTCGTAAATTTATACATTAACGTTATATGTATTATATTAGATATCCTACTATAATATTGTACTTTTATTTAATGTGACTCATTGGTATAACAAGCAGATGGCCCACCTGATGTTAAGTCGTTACCATTACCTATTACAAAATATTGCCTTGTAGGTCACGCAAATTATAAGCATGCCCTTACGATGCCTTAGGTACTTTGAGTCTATCAAGCTGAGGCATACAGGTGTTCAGCCTCGTGTGTTTGTAATTACACCGGCACCTACACCTTTCAAATCGGAACACATGGTGGTAGTACTTCCCTGGACGAGCCTTTCATTAAGAGCTTTACTACTACTAAGTATTCTATCAGGTAACTGGCTCGTATATTAAAGTTTAACTTAATTTTTATCTAAACGGGTCTTTTAAGTATGTTAATACTTATAATTTTTTTAAAAGATTGATACATTTTTTTATCCTTTGACTATAACCACACCTGGATAAAGATCATAAAGCAAATTTGAATATATTTGTACCATTCAAAGATTTCATTGGCAACGCAACGAGAAGGAAAAGAGAGCTATAAATCCAACGCTTTTTCAGTTTGATTGCTAGTCCAGTTACGATTAGTACCTACATTAATTTAGCCGGCTTTAAACGACGCAAACTAAAATTGATTTAACCCTGGCAATTAAGTTGTATGGCCCCATGCACTTTCACGAGGCACGAGTATTACCGTCAGTTGAAGAGTGTTCAATTTGCGTTCACTGGAGTCACAAAGTTGTTGGCGGCAAACAAGTTGCTCTTTGACAAACCACGTGATAACTTTTTTTTTCGGACGGTCTAGTTTCCTGGTTATCACTAGGCGACTACGTGACTACTATTATAACACAAAATGTAGCTTGTATGCAACGAGCACAAAGATACCATTTACATGCGGCCAGCTAGAGCCGTCTTTGACATTTTTTTTATACAATTTGCTAATGGAACAAGCATATGGCCCACCTGATGTCAAATGGCTACCATTGTCTATAGCAAAACATTGCCTTGTTGGTGACTCGTAGAATTCTTTTTCATTTTGACTTTGACTAAAATACTGACTGATATACACTAAAAAGTATCTTGGAAAATTATGAAATGTGAGAATTTTATTGCAGGCGATTGACTTAATTTATTCAAATGGTAGGGCAATTATGTGTCTACCCAACTAGCCAATACTTAAACTAGTTACCAAAATAAACTATAAATAAACAATGTATTAATTAATCGTAACAAACTTACCGCAGTGCCACTATTTCCTTTTAGACTGATATACGCTGCCCAAATGCGGTCAGAATTAATTTTGCTCATCAGCCAGCTAGAATTAAATGCACTTTTGTTGTGAAACCAAACTGTTTCAAAATGCCTGTTATTTTAGGTATTCAACAACTTTGGCTATTCGAATTATTTTATTATTAATAAGCAGGCCTTTCCATCTATTGTAGATGATTCACACAGCGTCAAAGGCAACTTTTTTCAGTCATTTCTCTATTCATGGGAAGCATCTATTCCATCATCACAGCTTAGTCGGCACAATTCACAGGAAATACATGGTCAATACGTGCGAAGACGACAAAGCTGCGGGTTTTCTCAAGATGTTTTTCTTTACCGGTTGAGTGCACTGGCATTTCGAACAGAAAAAATCATTGGTGTACGACCGGATTTGAACCCACGACCTTAGGATCAGAAAGCGGGGTCGCTCCCACACCACCGGTGCTCTCATTTTGTGGTTACGTTTAAAAGTGATTTATTTTTATTACAATTTGCTGATTATTGTTGTCAGCCTAAATCATTTCATTCATTTTCATTTCTGTACATAAGCCTCCATATTTGGGAGGTTATCGTAGTCACCACGCTTGGCAGGTGGATTGGTGAACGCAATTCCGATGTAATAGTATGTCCTCGGGAAATGCTGCTGTCTATCTCCTAGTCTTAGTCGCCTTTTACAGCATCCAAGTGGTGGAGAAGGGTCCTACCACAACCAAGAGATTTGTGTTCATTCTTTGGGCCCCTACGGCGAAACCTTTCACTCGACTTCGCCCATAATGTGTGTGCTGATAGAAAGTGTGAGCCATAACCTATCTAGTATTATCTCACTCGGCGTTCGTTATAAGCTTACAACAAACAAACAATCAAATTTTTCCTCTTTATAATATTAGTATAAATCTACGATCCTCTGAATGCAGGTTAAAATACAACGAGGACAATGAGACTGAATGATTGCTCTAGTACCTGTATGACCAACATTTTGCATTGCATAGGTACATCAGGCGTCAGACCCGGGCAATAACTTCACTTTAAATACTTTTAAATTCCAGCACGAACTTGGCAAATTAGGAGTATAAATTATTTTTATTCGCCTGCGCCGTGTTTTTACGTAACACCCAGTGCTTGCTGTTTTACGTTAAATTAAAAAATGAAATAAACTCATGCGTGGGAGGAATCCCCGCAGATCTCGGGATAAAGAGGTTGACAGACTATCATCCGGTATTTTGCTGCTCGTCTCATTTGACAGGAAACTATGCTTTTAGCAGTGGCATATCTGTGTGACAGGTGACAAAACCACCGATGCTGTTGGAATACTATCAGATCATCTCTTGTATTTTTTTTTAACTAAGACGAAGAAGAGAAGAAATTTTAAATGTAAAAATTGGGCCTGTCTGGAATGTCAGTTTCATAGAACACCATTTGAAGATTGACATAATTGAAACTTGAATTTGACGACGAGAATTGGACCCCAAGGTGCTTCATGATGTTTTCTTTTATGGCGTTTCGCACACAGTTTTAAAAAAAAAACATGTTGTTTTCATCGGATTTCAAAACTTATTTTAGTAGTGGTAGAACTCTTTGTAAGAGGGCTCGTCCGGAGAATTACTACCACCGTACCTATTTCTGCCGCCAAGCAGTTATGCTCGCATTGATGACGTGTTCTGGTTTGAAAGATGTAGGATACTGATGAAACTACAGGCAGCTGGGGCTTAACAACAGTTTACCTCTGGTTGGTGGACGCAGGGTAGTGCATCTTAGAGCACGTACCTAACGTGCGTGATCTAAAAGGCAATGCTTTGTTTTATGTGATGGTACCACTTAACATCAGGTGGGATATATGCTTGTTCCACCAGCAGTAGTATAACGGTAGAGAAACAGTGGAGGATCAGACAGAGATCACCAGACACCACTAGTGCTCTAAATTTGGATTATAAATTATTTTAACTCGACTCGGCGTATTTTTTAAACAGAGCGTGCGGTACTTTGCGTGAAATATTACGTATTAAATTTGTAGAGATACGCCGCGGTACCAAAGCCCACTGCAGTTTATTTTAACTTTTGAAACAGCCTTTTTGTGGTGTTAAAACGAAATAACTTTGGCATAAAATACAGGTGAAACTAATCCTAGTTTAAAAACGTAAAAATCGTGGTAAATATCCGTAACTAAAATACCTTTTATACGCGTTTATTTTTTATTGAAGAAACGTTTTGTATTCAAATTAATAAGTAAAAGTTTTATTGTAGCTTGCTGTATGCACTGTAAGTTGTGAGTTTGAGCCCCACCAACGATAAACATTTTGTGTAATGAACTAAGATGTTTGTTTTGGATGTTATTTGAATTTCAAGTACGTTCTTGCATTTATAAAAAAAAACATACAGGTGTCAAAAAAGTTACGTTTCTGATATCCTCTTAAAAAAAATAATTTTTCAGGTTTGCTGAGTTAACACTTAGTTATTATTTTAAAAGTTTTTCAAAGACATTAAAAGCCTAGAAGTTTAAATCTGTGGTAGGTGAATTATTTTTTGTGAAAAACGATCGTTGGAACGTTCCCAGAAATCATAGCAGCTTCATACTGCAGTAAACCGTCTGTGAGTCGTAAAGCCAAATCTGCACCCACAAAATGAAGTTTATATCCGCATTAAATTAATAGATATTTGGTAGTAGTCCTGGTTAAGAATTGAACTTTTCTAAGATATTCGGTATGCCATAGTAGTCTTAGTTAAGAATTAATCCTTTCCAACACTTTTCGTGGATGTCTTAAGGAGCTATCCAAAGCCAAAAATCCATAAAACGACTTGTTCTTCGTCGCGCAGTTAGGCAAATCAGTTACTGATACAAACATGAAAAAATACAGCGCATAGTAAAGAGTTTACCCAAAAGACTTATGATAATATTTTACTCAACTGTCTAGCAATTTGAAAAAAAACTGACCTCAGAAAAACACTTTCATCATGCACTGTGCTTGGAGATTAAGTCGTAATGCTATTTCTTTTTTTTCCATGAAATGTGGAGTGCAATGAAATATTTTGTATTGATATAACTTCTATCTATAGACTTACAACGCCTCGTCTGAATGAACCTTAATTCTCTTTTCAAATGGAACAGATTTTGACCACATCCGCTATAGACCATAGTACCTTTCAGTTTGATATAATTTATGAGAGGCCACTGCAGCACTATCTACGCTTAAAACCGGTTTCAAAAGTTAGAGCGTATCTAGGAATTACCTTCTGCAGTTTTGTTCACAAAGTTTGTGCAAATTTAGCCCCTCCTTTTCATTCCCCTGATACTTTGTAACGGTTCTGTATATTCTTGTCACTGTCACTTTTATGTCAACGAAAAGAGATGGGAATAGACTCAGTGTAACTCAGTGCCTCTGTTCCAGCAGCAACCGCATAGAAAATAACAAAAAATCGTTAGCTTATGGTGGTTTGGGGCTAGATGATGTTGTATTAGAACTCCACAAACATTTATAATAATAATATATTTATTTGATAGGGTTTCAATTTTTCCTCGATTTTTTATGTATTTTCAGCATTTTTGATTACAAAGCTTGTGAAAATTTACCCCCTCTTTTTTCCCTGACAGCTATAGCGGTTCTGTAAAATATCCTTGTCACTGTCACCTTATTCTTATCATTTATATGTCAACGAAAAGAGATGGTAGTAATCAATAAATATGACCATGTGTGTGATGAACGTAAATGTTTGTTGTGTCCATGTGTTATAGTGTATTTTATGTATACATTTACAAAAAAATTATCTGGCATATCAAAATTTGTTGTGTTTGTTGAATTTATACCATAGCGTAGAGCCTGTACCTACTATGGAATTCCCAAAATTCAACCCCTAAACGACTACAGCGAGGGTTAAAGTTTGTGTGAAAATAACATTACGAAGACGAAGTCGCACGCGCTTTACTAGTCTTATAATATGAGAAATGACTTATTTCGCTCGTCTCCTATTGCAATAAATTTTCCGTTGCCAAAATCAAAGTTTAAATCCAATAACCGCGACTAAACACCAATTTATATTCAAAAAAATATTTCCATTTACAGTTGGTATCGTCCATGGTTCATCATTGCTTTCGATTTGATGACCTAGAAAAGTTGAATCTTAAACCCTGATACGGAGCATCATAAATATTCAGTGTCGTTATTTCACCTCGACGGATGTCGATCCTGTGGAGACTGGCCCCGTGTTTATGTTTACAGGGGTACCCCCCCGGGTGGGGAAGTGGGAAGGGGAGGTGCTCTCAGCTGAGCTCCCCACCTCCCCGACTACGGAAAATCGATAGCTGTCTCAACGCCGCAGACCAACGACGTTTCTTTGAATCATAACAATCTCTGTATGCTTTTAAGCTTACTTGCGCACTTTGTAATTTGTGACGCGTAATACAGAGACATTAACGATGAGATGTGATGATTGCAAACGTGTTTTGCCACCTACCCTTGAGTATCTTGTGATGTAAACATTTTGTTTACTACTTCACAAACGAGCTCTTATGAGAATAACGCACTTACAAAAGACATTAGCGAAACATTTTTATATTCCAATTTACAATTTTACTTTTAAGTTCTTATCACTTATCATTTAATATTATTGGATAATTTATAATAATTTTAAGATATTATTTTGAATGTAATCACGTAAAGGTGTGAGTGCAGGTAATTGTGCATTAGACCTGTATGCCTCAGGTTCATGGACGTAGAACAGTGCATCGTAGGGCACGTGCCAAAGAACGTAACCTGCGAGATAATGACACCAATGAGTAAATGTGTATTATGATAGTGTAATGTGCTTTAGGGTGATGGTCTTTACATCAGGTTGGCCATCTGCTGGATCTATTAAAAGTATTCGCGATGTTATTTTAGTATTTTTATTGCTGACAGTACATTTTTTTACAAATTCTGTAAATGCAGTTCCAAGTATCTCAAACACTTATGGTTGGTCTCCTAGAAACGTTTTCCTGTAACCCTAACGGTTAAAGCACCTGTCTTGACTGTCCCATCTCAAAAGTTCACCCTGTAAAGCCCCAAACTAAGTTATGTTTAACGTATACTTATTAATACTTTTTTAGTAAGTAACATATATACGAATTTATTGCATCACATATAGTCCTTATTTTATGTAACATACAGACACAGAACACACCTCTTTGTTCATCAAAATCAAATCAAAATCAAACCAATAGCGAAGAAGATAAAACTATTACTGAGCTGTAAGATAATAAGAAATGTAAATATCAAATCGAGAAATTCCATCGAAAAATAAACATAAAAAAACTCTAAAACAGAGAGTGATGGAAACACCGATCTTACTCCGAGTCCAATTCAATTTGTATTGAGACTAGTTTGTTATCGTCCCGGCAACTGTCTAGAATTTTGTCCAACTTTTTGCAAAGGCAAAGTGAAATTAAAAAGAGTTTTATTGAATAAAAAATCACAGGGATATCTTTGAGGTGACTTTAAAACTAAACTAATCTACGCGATTTCCACGCGACTAAACCTACAAGTCGAAGAAAGGTCAAAGACGTTGGGAATCCTATTAAGGAAGTAAAATAAAGCTGGGCGGACACCTGGCAGGGCCAGATGAACGATAGAGTAAGGCGATAACTGAGTGGCGTCGAAAAACTGGAAATAGAAGAGTAGGTCCAGCGACAAAATAAGCAAACGATAACGATAATTTGCATGTGTCCGTCATTTGGACAATGGGGACCCGTCACAGTTTTTTCTATGAATGCAGTTTTATAGGCCTTGAGAAACTAAAACATAAAATGCAAAATTTTTTTTTCTACGGCCAAAACTGACTAAGTTATGGGCAAAATACCGAACGAGATTCACTGACCGCGCGAACGGAAGCGATGACGTCACAATGGCCCAGCGCTAGCCGCCAAACCACTGCGCGCCCCGCGTTTCTGTTCGCGATACTCGTCCGACACGGAGCGTAACGTCACCAAGTGATTTGATTTGGTTTTTATTAGAAGGTTGTTATTTTAATATAACAAATGAGTATTAGAAATAAGGTAGATATCGGTTTTGAGCAAGCGCAATCCGATAATCTACCTAAAGTTGATACCTTCATGGTATTTGATTATCTTAGTAATCATTTAAATTAGACAAGCGCTGAAATTCATGGTTGGAAACTTCAGAGGTAAACAAATCTCATTATCAACCTAATCAGAATAACAGGATAATATGTAGGTAGGTACACATACTTGGACTAGCCTATAAAATACCTAAAAGTTTTAAGTTAGTCAGCCAGGGAAGTTGTGTTTGTTGTTGTAACTACCTACGCTGTTATTTTCAACATTGGTATGTAGATAAGTATGTAGAAACTTATAGGTTTAAAGAAAAATATTATGTAGGTATAAAATAAATAAAATTAGACTTAAATACTTAATTTGACAGGAATGTACCTACCTAAGTTCTTTGGACACGTAATTTAGAGCTATGAATAAACGAAAGCGTTAGGTATGTTAAGTTTAAAATAAGCCCTAAGAATTTAAATTATATTTTGTCGTAGGTTATACCCAGATTTATTTAAAAATTATACAATAAATAGTCATGGTCAGGAATACAATACAGGAATGCAATACTTTCTTCTTCAATCTAAGCATTCCTCCCACAAGCCTATACTTGACGTAGTTCTCCATATGACGACCGATGTGGCGCGGCTGGCGAATGTCCGCCTGCGACGCGGAGGTTGCGGGTTCGATTCCCGCCTTGGGATAAATGTTTGTACGATCTGCTAATATTTATTCCGGGTGTTCTGGGTGTTTTCTATGTATAATAAAAAATATGTATGCATGTAATGTATTGTATTAAGTATATCAGTTATCTAGTACCCATAACACAAGCTCTGCTTAGCTTGGGGCTAGATGATGCTGTGTGGATTGTTCAGCATTATTATTATTATTATCAGCTTCCACCTAAAAATATAATAAATTCAGGTATATATTTTTTCTTTTTTATTATATATCACTTTTGCCCGTAACTTCGTTCGCGCTTAGATTTACATAGGTAAGTACTTCTTTTTTATTCACTTTGGCTACAGTTTTATTACATGTATAGATAGATATCCTCATCCTCGAGGGTACGACGCCAGAGGCATGGAGCAGGAGTGTGGTGGTACTGTTCTTTAAGAAAGGTGATAACACCCTTTTGAAGGAGAGTAGTTACTAATCGTCTCACTCGTAGGCTAGACGACTTCCAGCCTCCCGAACAAGCCGGGTCCCGAAAAGGCTTTAGTACCATAGACCACATTCATACGCTCCGGCAGGTTATACAGAAGACCGAAGAGTATAACCAGCCACTTTGTTTAGCGTTTGTGGACTATGAAAAAGCCTTCGATTCAGTCGAAACCTGGGCAGTGTTACGGTCACTCCAGCGGTGTCAAATTGACTATCGGTACATCGAAGTGTTGAAAGGCCTATATAGTAATGCCACCATGACTATCCGACTCCAGGACCAGAGTACAAATCCTATCCAGTTGCAAAAAGGAGTGAGACAGGGAGATGTAATTTCTCCGAAACTGTTCACGTCTGCACTGGAGGATATTTTCAAGCTCGTGTCCTGGAATAGGTATGGCATCAATATCAATGGCGAACACTTAAGTCACCTTCGATTTGCCGACGATATAGTCATAATGGCGGAATCGCTGGAAGACCTAGAAACAATGCTTAGAGACCTCAATATTGTCTCCCAACAGGTGGGTCTTAAAATGAACATGAGTAAGACGAAACTTATGTCAAATGCTCATGTCGCACCCGTACCGGTATATGTTGGAGGTCAGCCGACGAATCCAACTCGGATGGGCAGCGTTCGGGAAATTACGGCACATCTTCTCGTCACAGTTACCGCAAAGCCTCAAGACGAAAGTCTATAATCAGTGTGTGTTACCAGTGATGACTTATGGCACTGAGACGTGGTCGCTAACTATTGGTCTCATACACAAGCTTAAAGTCGCACAACGAGCTATGGAGAGAGCGATGCTGGGAGTTTCACTGCGAGGTAGAATCAGAAATGAGGAAATCCGTAGAAGAACCACCACCATACCAACCATAATACCAACCATCCAATAATACCATCCATAATATACCAACTATTATCATAGTTGGTATATTATGGAGGTACCTACCTACTTACATCAAAATGATCCTCGCAACAAAATCTTGAAGTTTGGCACGAAAGCGGAATTTTGTCATCCCTCTTCATGATAGTGCACCATTTTTTGCGCACTTTCGGGACCTTTGGCACATTGAAAAATAGTTTTTTAGGTGTACTAACTGAAGTATTAGTACACTTCGGTACTATACAGTACTTATAGTTCGGCATATTCACGTAAAAACCACAACACGACCCGCGCAGATCGAGTGAACTCTAATAAATGAATTGCGGAGAGCGCGCGCGCGGGCGAAAAAGATTTCGTGACGTCACACGAGCTATTCGGCCGCCCCGCGATTGACTGGTACAAAATGTGTAATATCTTCGCAACCAATGGAACGATTTCAATGATTTAAAAAGTATCGTACCTAAACGAGTAAAAGGAACACCATTACATAGATAATATATGCATTTTCCGACTTGGTACGGGAGCTCATTCTGCCAATGTTAAGTGGGTTCAATAAAATACTTTTTAGTCAAGTCGAGTCGGTAAAAAAAGTCAAGTCGACTGTTGTTGGTTTTGAAGAAAAAGATGGCGTTTTCCATCAAAACCAAAAGGAAACAGGTAAAGCGAGAAAGCGAAACCAAAGATTTAAAGGGTGTGGGTTTCGGTGAAATCACAGACACGTCTCAAGTTATTGGACGCGGAACAATGCATTGTAGGGCATGTTTCTGACGTGCACGAACTATGTGACTGATGGGACAAGGAGATAGCGTTCCTAAAGTCTTGTCCCATCAGTAATTTGCTTAAAAAATAGGCTTACCTACTTATACCTAGAATGCAAAACAGGTAAGGAAGATAAGCAAAAGCAACAATGAAAACTTTTTCATAATTTACCGTTTCTTGGGACCAGCGTCCCTCTTTTCAATATTTTCATTTAATTTGGAGAACAACGAGTTATCTTGCTGAAATAAATTGGATACCTACCTACCTCGAGCAAACCGCTTATAATGCCATTAAGAATGATTTCAGAAGCTTTCCGCTAAGTCTTCCTGCGACAGAATCCCAATTACGCCCAAAATAAAATTATATTCTCGATTTGAAAATCATCTTATTTCCATATTTTGCTTCATAAATTTTGTGGTTGCAAAAATAGGTCAACTATTTGGTTAATCGTGTTGATCATTGTATGGTAGCATATTATCCAGTTATTTAGGGCACGTTCCTAACTTGCCTGAACTGCGAGGTAATTTATTATACTTAGGTGATGGATACCTCATCACATCAGGTGAGCCTGAACTTGTTTCAAGAGTAACTGGCATAACAAAACAAGGTCAAAAAGACAAAACGCAAGCTTTCGATAGCCTAAAAGTTAGTAGCGATTCAGGGTAAATATTCGTATTGCTAGCAGATAAATAATAAATAATAGATAATAATTAGTTTCTAGTTACTTAATCCAGGTTACAATCTATATTTATTTCAAATTTTATCCAAATCGGTCCACTGGTTAGAGCGTGAAAGAGTAACAAACATCCATCCATCCATACTTTCGCGTTTTTAATATTAGTAGGATATACCATAGGTAACGTAAAAGTTCCGTTACCAGAGTTGGCCACAAACTTAGACGCTTAGGTTTTGAATAACCATGATGCGCGATTTTAAAGTGGCTCGTATGCAATAAAAAATTTACCGTACTGGCAATCTTGCCGGTAACTTTCGTTGCAATGCTGCATAAAATTGCAGAGAATTTTCTAGCAAATTTACGAATACCTATGTTTTGTCAGGGAGTTTATGTCGTGGTGAAAATAATTCCTAGGCATGGTAAATACTCTCTCAAATCTCTTAGTACCGAGCACCGACTCAAGGTTAAGTGAAGGGCTCGTCCGGGGAAGTACCACCACCATAACTATTTCTGCCGTCAAGCAGCTTACTGTGTTCCGGTTTGAAGGGTGTGGGTGCCGGTGTAATTACAGGCACATGAGGCTTAACACCTATATGCCTCAGGTTGATGGACGCTGAGTAGTGCATCGTCGGTGACGTTCCTAACGAGCGTGACCTACGAGGCAATGCTTTGTTATAGGTGATGGTACCCACTTAACATCAGGTGGGCCATCTGCTTGTTCCATCAACAAGTTGTATAAAAAAAAGGTACCATGAGGATCTCTAATGAGGGTAGTCAGAGAACCTACGTCCGAATATGGCATTTGGCCAGAAATTACCCACATTTCTGCAGTAGCTGATATTCCAAACCATACATAAAAAGTTGCAAGCACAACGCCGGTCCTAAAATACTAACTGGTTTCCTCACGATGTTTTCCTTTACCGTATTTTTGTCACAAGAGTTATTTCTCTCTCTCTCTCTCTCTCTTGTGAGAAGATCTCTTCGTGTGACAAAAATATATATGTTTTTTGTATAAAAAATAAAGCACTACTTAGCTTGGGGCTAGCTAGACGTGCGTGAAATGTATATTTATTTTTTATACCAAATAAAAAATCTTCATGCTTACCCCGTTGAACCGTTTTCAATGTTTGACACAGATAATGTTAACGAGACAGATTCAGGTTATGTATATTATATTGCGAAATAATATCACAGCCCCATGGGAAATTGAAGCCCACGCGGGCAAAAAGCACATTGTAAATAACATTCTACCTATTTGTTTTGTTTTTGCGAATAATCTTATTTTAGTTCATATAAAAACGTATTGTAATGAAAGTGTTTCCTGAAGTATAGAGGTTAATGTCGTATTTCTTTTGTGAATTGGTACTCAACTCTGGGGTATAAATAATTCAATAAATAAAACCAAGGTCGAAACAAAACAGGTATTCTTTATATCAATTCTGGGGTATGAAAAATGAAGATAGGAAGCCTTTTGGGAATACCTGAGAAATACAATATGCTTGTAATTTACATGAACTTCATAATAATAATTTGTTTGTTTTTATAGTGTTTACCTGCACTTAAAGGGTTCCTAAAGTTGTGGGTTCAAATCCCACTCGAGGGAATAATTTTTGGGATAATATAAAAATATTCATAATAATAATAGTTTGTACTACTGTACGATGCATTGTTTACGAACTACCAATTATAGGACCAATTGGTAGCCGTTGGACGTGGTAGTCCCTAAAAGGTCTTAAAAGGTCCCTAAAAGCCATGACTTCATACGCAAGTTATAATCATATGTAATAATATAATATAATACTTGTTAGTACACTTCTACGCACCAAAAAGAATATACCCTGAAAATATCAAGCTTAGAAAATTGGTATAGATATAGATAGGCAGGATCTGTGCATCACCTTTCGTCGGTGTCGAGAGATGTGACTAAAGAAACCCACTAAAATATTGGCAACAGCATCTTAGAATACTACCTTGAGTGACACCGATAATGCGGTCACCAATCCTCCCTCCCAAATGTGGTGACTATGGCAAAATATAGAAGGACTTCTTCAGGGAAACGATAACGTTGAAGTTTTTATCTGGATCCTACATTCACCTTAAGCAAAATTGTATTTCCATTACGTTTCCATCATTACTTTGTTGATCAAACCATACCACAGCACAAACCACTCAAAACAAACTCCGAACAGCAATTTATTATTTCATAATTAAAACGCCACACAATCCAATTATTTCACAAGTCGGCAACAATCAGAGAGGTGCACGATAGACGTTCATACTCCACACACACGAGTATTAGTGTAAATATACATACTCTCTAAGTACAGTAGGTATTTAGTACGGAACATAGGTACCGTACAATTCCCAGTTTTCAGAGAGCAAAGCAAATAAAAACTACGCAAAATAGGTACTTTAAGTGTTTCATCACCTATTGCAGTTATATTGATCGAGAGTAAAAAATCGTATGGTATATACCTACTATATGTTTATTCAACTTCCAAAAAAAAAGATCTCAGTTCTGTGGTATTTTTTAGTGAGCATTAGTTTGTACGGTAACCTCAATAAGAAATAATGCTCAGGGCACCAAACCAGGGACGGAACTGGAATTAAAACTCAAAACGATAAAATTTGTTTGAAAGTTTGGTACTTCCAAGTTAAAGTAGACTTTCCCAAGCTGAAAAGGTGCTTTCAAAATCCGCACCTCAATTCTTTCTGAATGCACATTGAATTCCAAAGCGGATACCCATTGCCCAGTCTAAAGTCTAAAATATAAAAATGCTAATGTTGGACGTGATACTGCAAAGAATTTGATCATTGTATTTGCTTTTAATATAAGATAGTAGATAAACACAGTGTATAGTTTCATTCGTGGACTTATTTAGACTAATGATAAATAAGTCTACGTTGAACATAGGTCTCACGCCTTATTTAAAAAACACAGAGGGTTTCACTACCCCACGGACCTAGAGTCTCGACTCCAAGATGAGCTCTGTGACCTCTGAGAGCATTGGAAAAATATACAGCCACGTCAGCCCTAAGGCATGAAACGGTATCTAATTATAAACTCAATTTATTTGCGTCCAAAATTAAATGACTTAAAATAGAAAACACACAATCGATTTAAATTCTCATATTACAAAAGTAAATTTTCGAAACAGGAAAAAGACGCATATCCAATTTTTCATGTCAGGATAACTGGATTGGTGTGAAAGAATGAAAAACCATAAATATCGCAGAAAACACCAACAAATAAAATAGAAATGGAATATAGTGAAATGGCTGCCGGTATCCGCGCGTGTCGATTCATTGGACGCGAAGTGGGCACCGCAGTATGCACTCACGGATAAATTGCAACGTAGGTATTTCTACATTTTATACAAATATATTTATGAGACACAGTTCTGACTAGAGCCGCTGGTTTGTTTCTGTTTAAAGAGAATTCAAAAAAAATTGTTGAATTGAATTGTTTGTTGTTGTTTGTGTTTTTATTTGAGATAGGTCTCAAATTATGTTTACTTTTACAATAAAAAATGCATAATCTAACAAAACAAGTATATTGAGAGCATTTTCTATGTGGCAAATCAATGGCAAATGCACTGAATTTATCTCATATACAAAAAGGTTCAAACACAAAGGTTTACAGTAACTCAACCATCGCTCCTTTCAACTCAACGAAAACAAATGACTAACAATGCAACGCAAAACCTCAAGGCAAAAGCAATAAGCTTGTTGTGTTCCAATTTTGAACTAGAAAAAAAGTTCGGTCAAAGAAAAAGAATACGACAGCAAAAAATATACTTATAAAGCTAACGCTGTTTACAATATTGTCTATTTTTATCAGGTGGGTAGTATTTACAACGTAGTACAACTTCTTATTCATTTTAGACTTTGTTAGAAGAGTTTATTAGGGTTACTTTATCTACAGAGGGCCTATCAATGATAAATACATTTTGACAATTGTAGCGTAGACATACCGAAATCCGAGTTACCCTACGGGGCAATCAGGCAACACACGGAGTGTTGAGTTGAGCTACCGATACCGCGTAATGTATTTCAAATGACAAAACGCTTACGCAACAGATGTCAAATTTATTCGTGCTAAATTTACTACACAATTCTTCTACTTTTATTTTTAGTCTATAGTTCACCGGCCGCATAATTTCTCAACTGTGCTTAAGTGTACCGTAAACTCGAGATTTCGCCCGATATAAATCTTTCAAGTGGAGATGAATTCACCGGGACTACGAAATGATACATCAAATATTCATCTCACTCAAAAATGCAGTATCTTTCTTTCACTACGTAAAATGTTTGGGTCCTTATTTATGCGACTTTTCTCTTTTGCGTCTAACAAACGCGTTAATTCAATAGTCACTAATAATTTGGAGTAACTTCGCTGTCTTAATACCTAAAATAACGTACCTTACATTAATTGATGAACGATGATGCATTTCATGCTAGTTATAAAAAATACATACCTGAAACAAAAAAAAAACACATTAGATACAGAAATACATTATGCAACATACATCAACAACAACATAGGATTAAAACAAATAGGAAGAAAATCTAAGAAATAAAAGGAAGAACAGAAAGAGATTGGAAAAAAAAACGCATGTTACATTCGTTTCTTAATTTTATGATTTATATATCATGTTTCGGGAGTTATTCAGAAACAAAATAAAAATTATTTTGGAATGTTTCAACTAAGTCCTCACATTTGACATCCTACCCTTTGTCTAATTACATTCATATACCAGTACATTTATTTTCATACAGCTTACTGATGGAACAACTACTAGTATATAATACCACCCACTATAAAGCATCTGCCTTATATAAGCGATGGTAACTACTTAACATCAGGTGGGCCATCTGATAATACTCGTACCTTTAGCAATTCAGTCTTATAGAAGAATAAACACTATTTATATTTATCATAGTTGCTTGCTTAACAATCCGATTTAATTTTATTTAGCTAATCACGTTTACCAAGATAAACGTATTTAGCATCAGAGTAATGGCTACTTAATAATCCTTGTGCAAGATGCTACATTCAAATTCAAATGTATTTTATTGGAACAGAAACAAATTTTTACAGAAAACACATGAAATAAATTGACAACTGCTAAGTTAAAAACTGAGTAATACGTAGTTAGCTTCCTAAATGCATTTAGAAGCTCGCTAAATACTTTAAGTGATCGTTATGCAAGCGGACTAAATAACGTTTATAGGAATGGCTTTAAATTGTAAACGGCCGCCATGTTATATCGTCTAATAGTCAAGTCATTTCTCTTTGGTTTCTAAGGTGGATGTACAACAAAAGTAAGCTTTAAATAGCAAACAAAAGCAAAGAAATTATAAAATCGATAGTCTGCTGTATGACACCAGTCTTTTTGTCGTTTGAAAGCCTTGTAAGGTTTAGGTAGAACGTCAACCTTGGGTTGAATGAACTTTCAAGTTCAAATGATTTTAGTAAAACTATAAACGATTGGCGGTTACATAAATCTCAAGGGATCACTACAAGTTAAGTTAAGCCCAGGGTAATTAAAAGTTCACACAAAAACCCTACTTGATAGTTCAAGTGTAAATTAATAAAATAAAGTAAATAGGATCAAGGCTCCCCAGGCGGTTCTGTAATGTTTTAACAGAATAGAATAATCACCCTTTGACCTCCCCATAAATTTTTCAATGAACATTAGGTCAATTAGTATAGTAAGTGTGTCTACGTATGTAAAAGAAATAAAAAGAAAAATGAAATAGCATCACGACTTAATTCCCCAAGCACGGTAGATCCCCTCCGATCTTTTAGTACTAAGTACCCACTCGAGATTATTTGAGGATCGCTAAGGGGGGTAGTCAGAGGTATATCCAGATAATACACTTGGTACATACCCAAAATTTCAGTAGTTTGTATTCTATACGTGACAGGTTGCAAGCCCATCGCCGCTGCTAGAATACTAAGTGGTTTCCTCACACTGTTTTTCTTCACCGTTTGAGAGCACTGGCATTGCGCACATACATTTTTCGAACAGAAAAATCCATCGGTGCACGACCGGATTTGAACCCACGACCTTAGGATCAAAAGACGGAGTCACGCCCACTAGACCACCGGTGCTCTCTTATGTAAGCTCTCTACGTACCTATATATTTATAAAACAAACAGTATGTAAATGTTATATCAGTTATCTGGTTCTCATAGCAAAAACTTTATTTTAGTTTGAGGCTAGAAAACTGTGTAAAATTTCCAGATAAACCATAGTAAACATTTATTTTTACACGGACATTATTGCGTATTGCTTTTTATTTATCTTCCCAACGTTTCGGCTATATTACCCGTGTTATAAGTGTGCATTATGTGTTCCAATCAATATGTTCAACTATGTTCAAAAAATACGAGATAAAACTTGCAAATTTTGCAATTGCATTGTGTAGGTAAACTGAATATCTCTGAAAACATAGCGGAAGATATATAAATAACACCAATTACACCAACAGCTTGAAAACATGGGCTTTTGACATCGAGCCAGCAAACAAGCCCGTGTGGAAACAGGGAATGGAATTCCCGTTCCAGTTATCATTGTTTTTGCGTGTCTAGTTCAATGCATTGTGTGATGATGCGAGAATTTCTGGCCCCAATAATTGTTTTCAAACAAATTTGACGCTCGAGCGGAACGCTAACGTAAAAAATAAAAACAGCCTTGGACTTTTATCCCCAGGTAAGTGCCTCATACCAAAATAACCAAGTAGTACTAAGTGTAGTACTATCTCAAGATTTGTGAGGACGTCTGAGGGAGTCAGAGGTAGGTACCTATGTCCAAATATTACATTTGACACATACCCACATTTTGCAGACATTGATATTTCACAGGAAAGGTAGAAGGAACGCGAGGGAGAGGAAGGCCAAGGATAAGCTATTTGAGCCAGATAAAGGAGGCTGTCATGTCATACAAGGAGGTCAAGGAGGCCGCACTAGAAAGATTGAAATGGAGAGGATTGCATCGAACCCCCGACAAGAGCTAGGCTCTTAAATTTAAAGAAGATATTTCATACGTGAACAGTTGGAAGCCCATCGCCGTTGCAAATACTAACTGGTTTCCTCACGGTGTTTTCCTTCTCCGTTCGAGAACACGTATTGTGCACGTACAGTTTTCAAATAGAAAAATCCATTAGTGCACGATCAGATTCAAACCCATGGCTTCAGGATCAGAAGGCGGGATCGCTTCTACTGCATCACAAGTTCTGTCTTTGTTACGTCTACTTTAGCTGGGATTGATAGCTTAGCATATTCTAATGTACAGTAAGGTACATAAAGGTGAAAATAAATGACTTAATTGGGGTTTTGAAAAAAAAATGTTTTTTTTGTTTTTTATGTATTTTAATACATTATTATTAATAATATTGATATTTAAAGCAAAAAACTTTAAAAATAATAATAATTTTTTTTAATTAATAATAAACAATTAATAATTGATAAAATTTAGAAAAAACCACGTGACTATAAACGCGCCATGATTGATCACCATAGTTGTTGTCACATAGTGACGTCATAATGTTATACAGTACAGCGTGCACGGCTATTGCAATGAGTGAAAACCGCTCGGGTTTGTTCGAGAGCTGTCGGCGTGTTTTCGGTACTGGATTCAAAAAAATTTTCAAAACTCTAATTGTTTACTTTATTTACGAAAACCAAGGATGTTAACAGTAGTAATAGGCGCTCCGCAACTTGAAGGAGTAAAAGTCTAGGCTCTTTGTGACGAGCTCGCTTGGTGAAGCACTACCACCATGCCAATTTCTGCTGCCAAGTTACTTGCTGTATTTCGTTTTGAAGGTGCTGGTGAAATCATAAGCCAGGATTAACACCCGTATGCCACAAGTTGACGGTAAGGCAGTGCGTTCTTAACGTGAGTGATTTACGAGGCAATACTTTGTCAGGTGATGGATCATCTACTTGTTCCATCAACATAAAAGAAAATAGTTTTGTTTCTATCTACTTTTTGTTTTTGACTTCGAATAGAAAGCCACGACAAAAGTGCCACATTTTTACGATATAGCAAACTATAAGTTACTGCTAAAATCAAAAGAGAGCTATTACCGCAGAAATACCGAGATTTACTGCCCAAGTTTTGTAAACGAAATATTTGGGTTTTACGATTTGAACTTTACGATGGCACCGACTTACTGTTTTGATGAGGGTTAACGAACACAAGGGTAAATATTTTAACAATTCGCACACTAGATTTCATGTTATAAACATAATACAGCGTACATTATTACAGTATTTGTATCCTCTGCGGGGAAGTACTACCACCATACCTATTTCTGCCGTCAAGCAGCTTTCTGTGTTCCGATTTGAAGAGTATGGGTGCCAGTTGATGCATCAGGTTGGTGAACGCAAAGCAGTGTATTGTATGGCACGTTTCAAATGCAAGTTATTTAAAAAAAATACTAGGGTTATTCGTGTTGTGGGTATCAAACACATCATGGCAGGAATAGAATCTGCACCTCAAAAATTTTTATCCTCTGCGCTGAAGTACAGACAGCGGAGCCTTAGTAATAGGGTCCCGTTTTACCCTTTGCGTACGGAACCCTAAGAATCGTTAAAACTCGTTGTCAATCCTTGTCGAGCTATCGATAAAAGTTTGGCAATTACATCGGTGACTATCACTGGCAAGATGGATCACTCGATTACAGCTATTCTTTCTTATGTACGTTGAGAATAATTTAGAAAAAAATATATTTATGGAGCTTATTTTAATTTAATTAAAAACGGGATATTTAGAAAAATTCGAGAGTTTATATGTTTAGTATTTGGTCACGATTGTACATATTATTTTATTGTTAATAATATCTTGATTGTTTGCCACACACACATACATTTTCATAACCTTAATTAGGTCGCCCGCGAAACCGGATAGTTCTAGTGCGTATATCTAAGTGTGTTCAAATTATTTATTGAATAAATAATTTTTGTTTTTTTTATTTACTTTTAAAGTGCAACACTTGGACGTAGGTACTTAGAATTACAGACTTTTGAAATATGGTAAATACCAGATTATAAGTCTACCATGTCTGGGGCTTACAGTCGTAAAACATTTTTTTTTTTTAATTATTTAGTTTTACGCAAGCATGCTTGAATTGTATTACACAGAACAGTTTTTTTTTGCATGTAATACAGTTTACTAATAAATATCTTCTTGGCTACGCAAATGTAATCTCACCCTAATCGACTTTGAGTCACGCGCATGACCTTTAGCATAAGGTAAGCGTAGGCTTATGTACTTAAGGCGTAAATTCGGCCTTTTATTTGAGACATAATTGGTTAACGGGCCGGAAAACAGCTTATGGCCGAAATAGCTATAACCACACATGAGAAAGTACGATACAATCAGAAGATTTCATGTTATATTTTACGAACTTAACGTGGAATCGTTCGTGTGCTTTGATATCTTCATAGTAAAAAACAGTTTTTTATACATAATTTATGTTTACCAATTTTAAAAATCTTTATCCTGACTGACTGACTTACATATAGATAACGCAAGGCTGGTTGTAGAGGGGTATATTTCTCTTGGTGAGTAGACATGTACTATTAAAAGAAACTTCCGAAATCCAAACCCTAAACCGGCCCAGCGGGGATTGAAGTTTGTATGAAAATAACTTCATACGGACGAAGTCACGCGCGTTTTTGCTAAGTAAGTAAACTTACTTATGTATTAGCAAAAGCTGCTAATATATAAATAATTGTATTAGTGAAGTTGGCCGAAGATGGTGTCATAAATTAGGACCCTTTCATTACCTCTCATGTCGCTCACCTCGCTGTAGATAAAATTAATGCAGATGAGGAATGCGAGACGTGTCTCAGACTGAATACGATTGCGGAGCCCATCCAGTATATGCCCCATTTGCTCTTGTGCCCCTTGTACCGTACTACCTCACAAGGGAAGGCTTAATCCAAGCCATGAACACTGCCGTGGAAGTGGCGAATTTCTTCACCGATAAAGTGTAACTATTAGACACGCTAGAAGAAGTACATAACCTCTTATGGATGTCGTAAAAGGCGACCAAGGAAACGCACCAGGGGAAGGGCAGCAGCATTTTCTAAGTACTAAATACCGATACTGCAGCCACCAAACCGTCTGCCAAACGCAGTGACTATATGACAAACCCCCTCGTTTTACTTATTTAGCTAGTTTTATTGACCGAGTGAACGAAGCATTACAGTTTCAAGATTGGCCAAAAATGCCTTTGTCTGTTTCTCAGTCTATATACCTGTTCTCGCCTACAGGACGAATTTTTCATCCAATTCTGAAGAAAATTGGAAATTTTTTTTTTAGTCTATCGTGATTTTTGATTGGGAGGAGAATGAAGGGTAAAGTTTTTTGTAGCGTTACTTATCGACGGATTTCAATTTTGGAAATGGGGAAAGTGTATGTTATTGGATGGTTATAAGGGCTCGCGAGGTCTACTGATCTCATAGAACCACTAGTATTATAAAACACACTTTCTATTTAAATATATAATACAATACATCATAGAGATGATGAAATCTTTCGTTAGAACTTTAATTCTCTTCAACGAACACAACCGCAAAGCTCTCAATTGAAATACTCGAACGTTTTCACATTAAATACACACAAACTTGGCGAGAATACACGGAAGCAGTGGTAATGTAAACAAGAAGCTATTTGCGTAATTAGGAACTCATCTCTGAAAGTCATCTCAAAGAGTCAAACTTGTATTGTTACTTTCTCGCTCACCCGGCTTCTGCGGAACGAATAGTTCTGCTAATATTAATTAACAATGAGGGATTCTCATAAAGAAGTTGAAGAATTTCGGGTTGTAGTCTCGTAGCGAGTTCTACGGTTGTAGTAATTCGTAGCACATAATATTGCCATAGTATAGCACTAGTCTAGTGATAGCAACAGAGTCTTCCGATCAAGGTCATGGGTTCGAAACCTGTCGTGCACCTTTGGAATTTTATGTGCGAAAAATTTAAGCGCCCAATGCTAGTACTCTCAAACTGTGAAGAAAAACACCGTAAAAAACCCGTGGCTTAGTCAACTACACATGTATTGGCCATGTCTTACGCGTGACCTACGAGGTAATACTCAAATATGGGTTATGGTTACCACTTAACAACAGGTGGGCCGTCTGCTTGTTCCATCACCAAGTCATATAAAAAACTCGAACTCTACGTAATTCAATATTTACAAAAAAATACCATATAAGCATTATTTAAAGTACTCTTATTTCCAATAGCCATAACTGTAAACACAGCTGACGACGCCACAATTATCAGTTAATTATGGCCTTTTCTGCAAATGGTACGCAATATCAATAACATTACTAGAGCTGTAACTATTTATTTCACCTTTTTAGCACTGGGAACTCAGAGTGGTAATAAAGGTATGAATGGCTAGTTAAGGCCCCTGGAACTCTGACGTGCTTTTAAGGTGCCATTCGATTGTAATTTATTTGTTCGTAATTTAAAATAACACACGTCACGACACATCATGTGCCTAAATAAGTCCAATACTGCAGGTCTACTCTTAGAAACGATAAACGAAGTGTGTAATCTAATGCGGGGTAACTCGGTAGCCGTCAAAAGTCAAGTTGACGCAGCCTGGCATGCCACGACTCAAAACTAACTACTAAATAAACTCAAAGTAACTCAAGACCGTATTACCTGACCTGCCGTAATCACCATGTTTGGAAAGGTTTTTTTTTTCACAGTTTATAGGTTAACGTTTGACCGCAATCTCACCTGATGTTAAGGTAAATTGTTGATTGCAGTGTAGTTTGTTATGTGTTCAGGAGATGCTGCTGCCATTTTGCCTTAAATATAACAAAATAGCAGCTTTTAAATGTAAAAGTAAAAACTAATTTTAAACAATAAAAACTTTTCTTTACAATTTTACATTCTCCTAAATGTTTTTGGAAACAACATACAAAACGCGAAACAGGTTTTATTTCTAAAGGTTTAACATACACGATTAATATGTATTTACTAATTGTATAAATTCTTTTGTTTATTTTTTTACTATTTGTATGTATTCTTTGAGGTCTAAAATTTAAGATCAGAAGCGTCACAATAAACAAAAGTCTGGAAATCAAATTGAAGGGAACGTTGTGACTCATGCTTTGCTGGTGTTCATTTCATGTAGCGTATTGTGTCAAACATCGACAGTTTATTAGCTTCTTTTACGACTTTACTTGACCAGACTCGATTGTATTTTATTTTGGCTTTGGCGAGAAAAACAGGAGGACCAACACAAATAAGTTTGACGACATTTGTGGCAACACTGCGCGGCAACCTGCCTGCACTCTGCGGTTGAATTATCAATACCGCGTAATGTGATTTAAATGACAACACAATACTTTTATGCAACGAATGTTGAACTTGTGATATACCACCTTTAGGTTTTTCCTTCAGCATTACGCTCTGATAAGCAAGAGAGCAATAGTCACAGGTCAACGCGACGACTTTCGACGGTCAGACGATTATAAATACAATGAATAAGATTCACTAGATTAGTCCTAGATTAGCAACAAAAGATGAAATCATAAAACTGATAAATGATGTACCATTGTATGAAGCTTAGTGATAATACCGAGAATTGCTTACTTACTCAAACTTGCTCGGCAAACAATGGCTTTGAAAAACATATTAACGTTTACTTTGGCTTATGAATTATACACTAAAACCATTTTACATTATTTTTGGTTAATTCGTACCTCGTATAGTAAAATTATCAATATAATAAAAAATATTAATTATTAACTAAACAAACTGATCGGGCATAATCTAGATTACTAAGTATTTATTTAAGTTATTTATTTAATTTGGGAAACAATGTACCTACTTGAAACTTTTAACATTGCCAAAAGGCCAAAATGAATATAGGTAAGACATCACAAACATAGTAACCATACTAGATGTTAGTGCGGCAACTTTACGCAGAAAAAAAAGTCTGTCCGTGGCCTAATTGCGTAGACCGGTCCACTCACCAAGTACCCTGTATACGACTTGGTGGTTGCTTTAGGATTGTTAAAACAAATGAGTCATCAAATTAGTCGAATGAAGTCAACGCGTAATCGCCATTGCTTAATTTAGACAATAGGCCCCCAGGAAACTAGAAAGTTCTGGGTCAGGAGTTTCATAAATAATCAAGTAGCTACGCACTTTCTTTGTATTTCTTTTGAGGCGAGAAACACGTAGGGCCGGTCGTTTTCAACAATGGAAGAAACTACACGCAATGCGTGGGACGCCGAATGTAATACATCTATTTTCCATTTCATGAGAAATGTTGGGTTTTTTCTAAAAGTTGGTACTCACATGCGTGAGTAAATATTTGATGATTGACAATCAACATAATAGTCAAATCAGTAGACTGTAAAATTCCATCCATATTTATGATCACTCAAATAAACCTCATAGTTGAAATTCCAAATGAGACATACAGACGAGTTTAATCACGTAGAATAAGAAATAATAATAATAATAAATAATGCCGGACGATCCACACAGCATCATCTAGCCCCAAGCTAAGCAGATAGTTATGGGTACTAGATGACTGAACTTAATACAATATTATATTACATACATAGATATTTTTATTATACATAGAAAATACCCAGAACACCCGGAATAAATATTTGCAGATCGTACAAACATTTATCCCAAGGCGGGAATCGAACCCGCATCCTCTGCGTCGCAGGCGGACATTCGCCCGCCGCGCCACATCGGTCGTCAATATGTATTTATTATACATACCTGAAAACTTTTTGACAATAAATGACAGGAATACTAGTGCGTAATACATAATCCACCTACTGTTGAGCGGTTCCCTCACCCTTTAACAATCACATTACTTCATAGAGGACATCCACCGAAGACGTGCCCTGCACTACATCTATCCTTATGAGATGTAAAGGCGGTATTGAAATACGAGTACGTCAACTTGAGTACAACAGCTTGGTAGCAGAGGTACGATGGTGATCATAAACTTGACATATTTCTCATCTTACTTATGAGTAAGATGAGAAATATGTCAAATATGTCTGGGTCCATTCCATCCAAAGGTTGTCTGGTAGAGATCGCTGTTTAGCGATAAGACCGCCCATTGTATGTAGCATTATTTTAAGTTTTTATTTTTGTTTTATCCTTAAGTTGTGGTGTACAATAAAGTATTTTCTATCTTCTATCTATCTATGCCCAGTTGTAGTAAAGCTCTTAGTGAAGAGCTCGTCCGGGGAACTACCATCATGCCTATTTCTGCCGCCAAGCAAGTTGACGGACGCAGAGCAGTGCATCGTGGAGCACGTTCCTAAACAGTGTAGCCTGCGAGGCAATACAATTCTAGGTGATGATAACCACATAACATCAGGAGGGTCATCTGCTGTTGTTTGAAAAAACCTCATGACGTTGGTGGTACTTCTTTGGACGAAATCTTTCACAAAAAGCTCAAGCTACTACCAAAATCTAAATAGAAATCAGTATGAGTTAAGTAATTAATGTTCCGTTCTTGTGGAACAAGGTCAGTATTGTAGGTGTAAATTATGTCCCAAGGTCACAGGAACATGAATTTTATGCATGCAACATGCTATGGCTAGTGTGACATCAAATCTCAAACAAAATTTGTTTGAAATTGTTTACCTACAATTTTGATACTATTTTCGGTTCTAATATCCTACAAGCATTTGTTAGTCGTACTATGAATTAGTTGTAATCTAAGGCCCAATTCACGTATTTTTTTGAACTAAAACAAAATATATTTTTTTGACAGAACGAATAAACACTTGATGTTGAGCGTGTTGAAAAATACTTATTGAAGCCACCACAATATGAATACTTTTTTCAAGCAAAGAAATCTCTGTTTTATCGTATCAAGTTTCTATGTCATTTTTCTGTGGCAATCTTATTGTATTTTCCTTGTTTTAATTGTCCTGAAAATCACTAGAAAATTTTATTTGTGAAACAAACTAAAGAACATAGCCTAGTATTTTTTTTATTACAATTTGCTGATGAAACAAGCAGATGGCCCACCTGATGTTAAATGGTTACCATCACCTATAACAAAGCATTGCCTCGCAGGTCACGCTCGTTAGTATAAGTTCCTATAGTCTTCACTAACTACACACAAAATTCATACATGTGACGAGTAAGTAACAAATTCAACAAGCTGCGCAAAATTCATTTTCACCTCTTCTGCACCAGTGCTTCCTCAACGAGGTCGCGGCTGAGCAGATAATTTTTTATATTAAATGATTGACGACCTCAAAACCCTTACTGCTCAATTTTACTCACATGTTTTCCTATACGACCGATGTGGCTCGGCGGGTGAATGTCCGCTTGTGACGCAGGAGGTTGCGGGTTCAATTCCCGCCTTGGAATAAATGTTTGTACACAGATATATGTATATATATATATATATATATATATATGTATATGTAATTCTGACAATCCACACAGTATCATCTAGCCCCAAGCTAAGCAGAGCTTGTGTTATGGGTACTAGATGACTAATATACTTAATACTGATACATTACATACATATATTTTTTTATTATACATAGAAAATACCCAGAACATCCGGAATAAATATTTGCAGATCGTACAAATATTTATCCCAAGGCAGGAATCGAAACCGCAACCTCCTGCATTGCAGGCGGACATATGCCCGCTGCGCATCGTCGTCAAAATTCAAATTATTGGATTGAAAGTCTCTCACTAGGCCAACACGTTACAGTGCTAGTATTTGCTCACATAGCACTCACTACATCTTGCCGCTGGTATCGTGTAACCATGGTTATATTCAAACGGCTCATTAACCCAGAAGTGGAGGGTCCTCAGCTATGCTGAACCTAATTTCGGATTAGGGAAATGTATGTTTGGATTTTTTTTATTCTTTTTACGGTTGGACAGCGGCTCTCACCATATCTACTCGAATTACATATTACGCTTTTCATTTATATTTTCATTAAATTTTTTGCTGGTGAGTAAAAAGTTTAAAGGTTCTTGGTTCTCTCTCTGACCTAAAGCCGGATGACGGAGTGATAGACGCCCTCCTACTTGATGGGCTGACGACATTATAAGGATCGCGGAAAGTCGGTGGATGCTAAGGGCTCAAAATCGTTCTTCCTGGCAACGTATGGGGTAGGCGGTAGGCCTATGATGCCCTGATTATGATGATGATGCATATATCCTTAGCGAAAACTGTGACGTGTATAAGTGACTAACAACTCATGCATTTAAATTTATTCTTACTTTTGACTTTTAATAATAGCAAACCCTTACATAATGAAAAACTTAAAATTTTAAAGAGTATCATTGTTTTGGTACGTAAATGAAGGAAGAAATAAAGAAAAGAATAAAAAAATCCCCGAGATTCAACCCTTAAATGTATACAGCGGGGATGAAATCACTCCCGTCTTGCTAGTAGTGACATAAGAGAGTTGTTCATAAGAGTTTACTTTATAACTTAGGTATATAAAACAAAAAGCATTTAACCTGTCAGCTTGCATAATAAAGTTGAAAAAGATGGCGCTAGCACTACAAAGCTATGTAATCGAAAAAGAACGTTATGTCTTATTGCGAAACTTTCAAATGTATTCTTTGAGAGGAGCTCGTAGCGACACAGAATAAACATAGTAGGGGGTCAATGCACTCTGCATCGAGGCTTTCACCCTATGTGCATGTATTCTCCGTCTGTTTTCATCAAAATATTTGTTTTTTTTTATGTCTTTCACATGAGATTTGACACCTGTATGCCTCAGGTTAAATTAATAATAATGCTGGACAATCCACACAGCATAATCTAGCCCCAAGCTAAGCAGAGCTTGTGTTATGGGTACTAGATGACTGATATAACTAATACTGATAACATACATACATATTTTTTATTACACATAGTAAATACCCAGAACACCCGGAATCAATATTTGCAGATCGTACAAACATATATCCTAAGGCGGGAATCGAACCCGCAACCTCATGCGTCGCAGGCGGACATTCGCCCATCGCGCCACATCGGTCGTCAAATTGACACAGATCAGTGCACGTTCCTAACGTGCGTTACCTGCGAGGCAATGTTTTGTTATTTACAGTTACCATTTAACATCGGGTGCACCATTTGCTTGTTCCTTCAAAAAATTGTATAAAAAAGACAAACTAACATGACGAATGCACAATGTAAAATCAAGACGTTGGTAGTATCTGAGATAGGTGTATTGTAATAAAAACGTTGTTGATTGGATAGCAGTAGTAAAAGTAGAAAATATGTGCATATTTACGATCGAAGCAATACACCTCAGAGCCACAAAGATTCCAGAGAGTTCAAACTCCGACAGAAAAACAACTGACAAACGTTGTCTTTTTTTTTTGTGGCATCTGTCCGTCTTGTGGACAATTTTGCCAATGTCAAGTAGGTTGAATAAATTCTTTTTAGTCAAGTCGAGTCGGTAAAAAAAGGGAAAGTCAGCCGTTATTGGTTTTGAAGAAAAAGATGGCGTTTTTCTTGGAAACCAAAGGGAAACATTCATTTTAATATAAATGTATGTGTCTTATTCTTCTTTTATTATTATGTGGCTTTTTATGATAATCTTAGAATCAGTACGTTGAAGTGTCAATGGTTAGGCCATACAGCTAGTAGAACCAATAACCGGTGGAGAATAGAGGTCCTCCAATGGCAACCACGAACCAGAAGACAGCATAAGACGCCCTCCTACCCGATGAAACAATGACATTGCTAGGATTGTGGGATATCAATGAATGGAAATGGCTTAAACTCTTTCTTCTTGGAAACGTATAACGGGGTGTATGTCCAGTAATAGACTTCTCATGCTGACTATGATGATGTATGTGTGTGTACCTTCACAAATCCTTTAAAAGATGTGCTATAAGTTATTTTAAGATTTATTTACTGACAAGGCATGCGTGGAAAGCTCATAAACCCTCGAATCAGGCACGTTAAGACAGCTGTCATCTATCCAGATGACAGGTGTATTGACGCGCTTGACTGACTTAACTGTATTTAAAATATTTTATTCACAGACTTGAATCTTTCTTCTTCTATATGGCACCTGTCTGTCATTCGACAGACAATTTAGCCAGTAAACTGGAATAAATAAATAGATTTTAGCCTAGTCGAGGCTATAGAAAAAGAAGAAATAATTAGCTGCATCAAAATATGATATGCCAACCGTTGACGTGGCGTCGAAGGTTTTTCATAATACCATAGAATAAAGAAACTAACATAATACATTCATGCACCGAGATTATATATATAAAATATATACCCTGAAAATTTCGTTGCATGATTTTTTATTGATTACAATAATTATGGATACATACTTATTGTCCAAATTGTTAATCCAAATCGGCCACAAAGAAAGAAAGAAAGAAAGAAAATACATTTATTCAAACAACTTTCGTATTTATATTGTTATTAGGATAAAGATATCTAAAGCCCTATCCAAAGCACTAGAGCCTCTCGTATATAAGGTTATGAGTGAAGAATGATCCCTAACGCTTTAAGAAATTTCAATAGTAACAAAGGCCAGTTTACTTACTTTTTTCTAAGGGTTATGAAAAAAAGTAATATTTAATAATGCTTCGTTTGAACCCGTTTTCAGTGTAAATAAAAACCGGCCAAGTGCGAGTCGGACTCGCGCACGAAGGGTTCCGTTAGATTGTCTATATTAAAAACGGCAAAAAGTCACGTTTGTTGTATGAGAGCCTCCTTAAATATTTATTTTATTTTGGTTTTTAGTATTTTAGGCAACAGAAATACATACAACAAACAATGTGAATACAATACACGTCTGTAAAAATTTCAACTCTCTAACTATCGATTCATGAAATACAACCTGGTGACAGACGGACAGACAGACAGCGAAGTTTTAGGGTCCCGTTTTACCCTTTGGGTACGGAACCCTAAAAAACAAGATATACTGTGTGGATTTTATTTCACAAGGGTGGCTTTAGAGCCAACAGAATGTAAGTAAACTGTGAATATTCAGTTGAACAAATCCATTCGCTTTCAGTTTCTTTATTGTGAGAATAGATATCTTGCTTACCAATCTTGCAATATATGCGAGAATTCAATTTGCAAATTACTTTTTCAGCTCGCCTGTTTTGTTTATACACAATACGTATAGTGAAATCGAACTCACAATTATGCTATGTCGACTTTCCCTCATGAAATCCATTGGATCCATGGATAAACATGACATATATGGGCGGTAACAGAGGCGTCCTATATATCAAATATCGAGGTGGTCTTAGACTAAAAGAAAATGTCCACAAATATGTTTTTAATAAAAAAACTGAACACTGGTTTTTTGTTTCTTGTATTTTCTTTACACAGCTTTCAGATGATAATAATAATAATGGGCCCCAAGTTTGTCCTACGCTTCGTTTTCCGGTACGTAGTTGCCGTTTGTACTCCTTTTTTCTGCATCAGTTTTCGGTTCTACGAAATATGTAGCTCAAGGGTCATATGGCACGCGCATTGCCACTTACATGCTGATTCTTCTACTACAGGTTTCCTCATTTCTGATTCTGTCATCTAGTGAAACTTCCAGTATAGGTTTTTCTAGCTTGGCCCTTTCGAACTCTTTTAAGGCAAAAACGTAGCAGAACATCGAAAAAGTAATATAAACTGAACACTGAAAACTTTTCAAAAACCACAGAGTAAACTTTGAGAGTCAAGTTTCGTCTGACGAGTCGCCAGGCACTCATTAGTGTGATCACAAACATTCTGCGTTGAGTAGGCAGGAACTTTCGCACAAAAGCGTAGGTAGCTATTTTACCTACAATGTTGTCACTGGGAAGATAGACTCTCTCTGTGTACTTCCCTGTAATAAGACTTTTACTAATAATTAATTATCACTATAGAAAAAAAAACGTATTGATGAAACAAGCTAACGGCCTTCCTTCCTTCCACTTGATGTTGAGATGTTACTTCCGCTTATAACAATTGAACAATTTCTACTAAATGGTAAAACCAGCAGTGTTATGATCTAGTAGATATTACCATAATTGAGTTAACGAGATCTTTTTCCTCCAAACACAAATAACTATTTTTTTTCCACATTCACAAACTGTCATTCCATGAACCCACAAAATTTACCAACTATATTATTCGCAAAGGGTCTACGCCGTAGTTCGCTGCGTCGGTTCGAGTCTACGGCGTAGCACGTAGTTACGCTTACGTCATCGCGTTCCTTTCCAAAGAGGTGACATAAGGTATGCGTAACTTGTTTTGTTACCCCAAAAGTAGAACAAGTATTTGCATCTTATTTTCAGGTGTTGCCATGTTTTCGAACATAAAGCATTATTCCGTCACATTTAGAGTAATAATTAAATTTATAATTATACAACCAGTATCCTAGACACTTTGATCTTAAATTTTAGCTACGCTATTAATAAAAAAAGTAATAAGTAACTAGAATGATGTCCGATGATACTGAAAAGAAAATCGATTAAGCTTAATAGGTGGTAGTTAACCTGGACTTTGGTAAACAAAATACAAACAAACTATGTAATGTTTCCAACTTATGTGATTACTGGTTTTTATAGTTCAAATAGTCTTTTTTTATGTTTGATAGTTCCACTGATGGTAAAAGCGTTGGTATTTGAAACACACACACTTCTGCATATATCAAGTCAAGTACGTTAGAAATCTACCCTACAATGCACTTTCCATCAACCTGAGGTTTAAAGGTGTTAAGCATGCCTGAAATTTCGGCCTGTTCCACTCTAATCCACTAAACAAATCCATTGATGGATTCGATTATACTTTTTCTGCCACTATAGTCCATTGCCCGGGTGGATTAGATTCCACTGCATATTTTTATTCCACCCTAATCTATCGCCCGGGTGGATTTTCACCGGTAGCCACAAACCAAAACCTAAATATCTTTGTATGACGGTAAAAATGGGCATGATGTACTTTAGTAATAAATAGTACTTTCCCAGCCTAGCCCTACATAAAGAGCCCTACTATTACTAAAAATATTCCAACAATTTAAATGAAGAATAATTATTTCACCAAGGTTGAAAGGACACAAGTATCAAAAGCAGCTCGCAATACTCAGAATACTATTGTTACAATACTCGTACAATCGAAACGTCTGGAAAATGAAAAGGATCGAATAGAAAACCGCTCAAGTGCGGGTCAAACGACGTATAAGGATCCGCTGTCATTTATCTTACAAACATTTTTTTCAGAAATCAGAATATTCAATGAACTTATTGACTTCAAAGTCAATAAGCACGGTAGTTTAGTAGTAGTAGAGGTCTTAGTGAAGGATTCGTCTGGGGAAGGACTACCACCACCCCTATTTCTGCCGCCAAGCAGCTTGCTGTGTTCCAGTTTGAAGGGTTTTTTTGTTTTGTCTGACCTGTACATTGTTGTATCAATAAATGACTATTGACTATTGACTATTAAGGGTGTGGGTGCCACCGGTGTAATTACGGGCACACGAGGCTTAACCGCGATACACGCAGAGTAGTGGATCGTAGGGCATGTTAACAAGCGTGACCTACGAGGCAATGCTTTGTTATAGGTAATGGTAACCACTTAACATCAGGTAGGCCATTTGCTTGTTCCATCAGCACGTTACATAAAAAAAACGGACTAGTTGTCGTGAGGGAGAGGTTTGCTCAATAGTTAATCATGATATTATTCATCCAGGTAGTATTCTAACTTTGGCGATGGGCTTGCAACCTGTCACGTATGAAATACTAGCTACTGCAAAATGTCTGTATGTACTAAATGTACTATCTGGGCGTGCCTCTGACTACCCTCCTTAGACATCCTCGAATAGTCTCAACTTGGTACTAAGAGATCGGAGGGAATATCTACAGTGCTTGGAGGTCAAAGTCGTGATTTCATTACTTTTTCTTTCTATTATTCGTACCATCAGCCACCAAATAGTTCAGTCCTAACAGACCCGAATAAAAGATACAAGGATATCTTTGTAAAATACAGAATATGTTATTGAAAGTTCGTGTGATGGAATTATTGTCTTTTAGTACGAACAAATCTAAAAAAATGCTACTCGTATTTATCAAGCACGATAGCAAGGACAATTTTAGCGTCGTTTTTGACAGTTTGCTTGTTCAAAAAATGCTTTGTTCCAGTATGAATGGTGTGGGTATCGGTGAAAAATTACAGGCACATGAGCTGTATGCCTCTGGTGAGACACAGGGCAATGCATCACAG
The DNA here is from genome assembly GCA_947095575.1 of Electrophaes corylata. Lineage (NCBI taxonomy): Eukaryota > Metazoa > Arthropoda > Insecta > Lepidoptera > Geometridae > Electrophaes > Electrophaes corylata. The sequence continues at coordinate 4,436,799 of OX352711.1, read as the reverse complement.
GGTTCACGTTCACGTTAGTCACGTTCTAACGTGACTTGCAAGGCAATGCTTTGTTATAGGTGATGGCAACCACTTGTCTACTTGGATTTTTAAAGTATTGTAGGTATCATAAATGTCAATTTTATTAAAAAACTTATATAGGCGCCATAGCCTGTTGAGTTACAAACGTAAATGTAAATTTAACTTTACTAAACTGTGTTCTAGTTTTTAAGTGGTTTTAAGAACATTTTAAGTAATAAACTTTTAAAACAAAACAAACCACTTGACTTCAGGTGGGTTATCTGTTTGTTTCATCAGAAACTTGTTTATAAAAAAACAACCCATATAAGTAATGTTGAACGGTTACAACGATAGATAAAGAACCCACTCAGGCATGCACAAGTAGGTATATCACAGCAAAGGGGGCGTGAAACGATTTATTGTTACCATAAACTAAAGTAAAATAATGGAATGGGCAGTGTAGGGTTGGGCAATGACTCGAATGGACAGGTCATTGTAGTAATTGAGGTATTTCTCTTATATATTTTAATGGAGCACCGATGGTCTAGCGGGAGTGATCGTGCCTTCTAATCCTACGATCGTGGCTTCGAATACGCTCGCGTGCCAAAGGATTTTTCTGTACGAAAAAATTATGTACGTAATGCCTGTGCTCTCAAACGGTAAAGGAAAATATTGTGAGGACACCAGTTTGTATTCTAGCAGGAGTGGCGATGGGCTTGCAACCTGTCACGTATGGAATATTAACTTTAGCAAAATGTGGGTATGTGCCAAATGTTTGCCAAATGTAATATCTGGACGTACCTCTGACTACACCCGTTAGACATTCTCGAAGAATCTCAAGTAGGCGCTTGTTACGACGTGATGCTAATTATAATTATTATAAAAAAAATGGTCCACGAATGGGGCGTCCAGATCTTCTTAGTAAGTTACAGTGGTATGTGAGGTACATGTTTAAAGTTTATTTCAACAACTATGCTTCACAGTAATAGTCAACGTATATTTTACAATTCATCATTTTCAATGAAAACATTAGAATAAATTTAATATTACGTTGGGCGTTATTTAGTATGAGCCTTTCGGGTTCCACAGCTGAAGAAAGACCTCCTCGTTTTCGTTTCACACGTTGAGTAACTCTATTTAAATACTTGGCAGGAGGATTAAAGCATTTTGATACATCTCATACATATATACCAACAAAGTTATGTAGTAAATATTTTAAAAATGCCAAACTAAATTAAAAAACACATATTCGTTAAAATACTGCGAATCGTGAAAATTTATGAAGTCAGTTTAAAATGAGTTAAATGTGGATGTTGATGTGAATATGAATTAGGTTTTTTTTATAGGGGCTAAAACTGTTTTATAGAGCGATAAATACTACGATAAAAACCCACTTCAAAACCTTTACATGTATATTAAATTATAAGCGCCTCAACAAACGGTAATTTATAAAATAAACCCTTAAAAACAGGCCTTTGTATCTATTGTAAATGATTTATACAGCGACAGGGCCTACTTTTTTCACTCCTGCCCCTTCTTTACGGGGTAAAGTAGCATGACATAAAAATAACTCCATAGAGCCTGTTTAGACGCGAAAGAACTCGCGGAGTGACACAGTGATTGTGTGGCAATGTCACTTATCCACCATGATCGTCTCTATATTCTAGGTAACAACGTTCAAACTCCTTTCATTCACCCGAACATGCGTCAACCGCATTGCGACCGCGCAGTGGCCGCGTGGTTGACTGCGTGATAACAATTTGAACGTTATTGTCTAGAATATAGAGATGAAATTCGGCATTGATTTTTTCAACCGCGCATTGTTTTATAGTTTTTATCTACCTATGGTTTGGTAACCGAGAGACCGAGAGTTTTCGGTAACCAGTTAACAGTGTGTAATGAGTCCAATGTAACTTATGAAACCGAGAATCAATGTCACCGACACAGTTTTCAAAATCAGCAAGTTTAAGTGGCAATGGACAGGATATATAGCTCGTAGAACTAGTAACCGCTGGGGAATAAAAGTTCTCGAATGGCGATCATGAACCCGAAGACGAAGTGTAGGACGCTCTCCCAGCTGACGGGACAACGACGAAGATCGCGGGAAATCGATATAGAAAAGTCCAGGTCTATGATCAGCAACGGACTTCTACAGGCTGATGATGGTGACGATAATAAGGTCATAATTTTCATGTTTTTGCTGCGGCAAAGTGACGTGCTTAGTTACTGTTATGACTTGGCACTTTAGCTGATGCATTATTGTGTACGAAAATAAGGAAAAAACAAATACTTGCTTTTCTCTACTCCGAATAATTTTACTCATACAATAACTTACGTTGGTATTGCTTTATATGCATGTTTGTTTGTTACTGAGTAATCTTGCACCGCAAAAGTGTGTAGTTTTTTAGGGTTCCGTACCCAAAGGGTAAAACGGGACCCTATTACTAAGACTCCGCTGTCTGTCTGTTTGTCTGTTAGTGAGATATAAGGGGGCTCTCATACAACAAGCGTGATTTTTTGCCGGTTTTTTATTATAGATAATGGTACGGAAGCCTTCGTGCGCGTGTCCGACTCGCACTTGGCCGGTTTATATTAAAATAATATCATTTTTGTAGTTTTTTACCTAAATGTAAAGAATATAGCTGTGTGCAGAAGCTAAATAAATAGATGACTTTGTTACGCACGCCCCCATAATAGATTGACCTCATTCTTCGCATCTGAGGAAAACCCAAAACTAATTAGCAACGCAAAACATAACATAAGGTTGGTAAGTGACAAAAAATGTTGCCGATCCACCCAACGTCGGGTAGCCACGACTGTTTGGCTACTTTCGAAAACTGGGCAGCTTAATGAAAATGATTACACGTCAAATGAGTTGAACGCCTGATTTAAATGGATAGGTGCGGTGGCGTGCGTGTGAATTACCCTGAAGTTAATGTCAATGAATCGGTTCTTTTTTGTGGAATAATATTAAATGTGGTATGTACAAATGTAAAGTTATAGTAAATAATAAATAAATATTTGTGGACATGTTGACACAACATCATCTGACCCTAAACTAAGCATAGCTTGTAGAATGTAGAAATATAGAATATAATATAACACCTAGACACAGAACAACATCTATGTTCATCACACAAATATTTGTTCTCGGTGGGGAATATCGAACCCACCACCTACAGCGCAGAAGGCAGGGCACTACGAACTGAGCTGTGACGGTTTCAGTCAGGATTAAATAGGCCATACATATGTAAATTACAATTTAAAATAAATACAGCTATATGCGTATTTTATGGCTAACAAGGGCCTGTTGCGATTCAGGCCAATTCACCAAACTAGACTGCGGTGACCAATTTGCTTAAGTGGACCTGGATAGTGACTTCAGAAAAGGCTTTTTAATAGGCCCTTGAATCAATCTTGAACAACAATAAGAATATTTCTTCTGACTGACATAGCGACAACGCACAGCCTAACCGCTGGTCGTAGGGACTTGAAATTTTAAGGTGTATTTGTCTTGATACGCAGAGGTGTACTAAAAAAGGAATTTTCGAATTCAACCTCTAAGCAGCAGAGGTTGAACTTTGTATGAAAATAACTTCACGCAGATCAAGTTGCGCGCGTTTCTCTAGTCAGGCTATGCATAGACAATGAATGGATGTTGGTGGTAGCTCTGTTTTCTGCACTTTAGGTCGTGGGTTCGATCTCCACTAAAATATTTTTTTTATATGATGAACGTGCGACTTTGTCTGCTTGAAGCTATTTTTATACAAACTTTATCCCACCGCAACACCGCTTTAGGAGTTAAATTTTATGAATTCCTTTCGTAGTACACCCTTACTTATCAAAACTGATATACTCTGGAAATTTCAAATCCCTACGACCAGTGGTTTAGGGTGTGCGTTGTCTATATGTCAGTCAGTCAGACAGGTCCTTATAAGTGGTATACATACATCCTATGGGTCAGCGCACTGTGGAGCTCCTGTGAGTAGAGTAGGTATTTAAATTGCATAAATGTTTTACATATTGTATCTAATTGAATTACAATTTATTTTACAAGGGCATACAAAAGCGCTCCACAGAGAACCGCTTTGAATATTTACGAGCTATAGTAATAGAAACTGTACATAGATAAATTAAAAGTGGTCTACTGCGCCACTGTGTACTACAGGTCTACTCTTGGAAACGATAAACGAAGTTTCGTATTGTCGTTTTGAATTACACTGCCGGGCCTCGTCCCCCCATTCCACAGTCAAGTCTTCACTGGTCTGCCTGACATGCCGCGCAATGTAACTCAAAACGACAATACAAAACTTCAAATATCGTTTTCAAGAGTAGACCTGCTGATACTATGTAATAATTTACAAATAATGAGTTTAAAAGTGTTCTATCAATTATCCGGTGTCTCTAAGAGTTGCATAGTTTGTTGCTAAAGTATGTTCATAACAGGAGCCTTAATAGAAAATAAATGGGGTAACACTATCAGGTTACGGTCCCCTAAAAGCAACTGGCTGGTATATTATTAAAAGAGTTGTTACAGGCGTCGGTTGCGTATAACGTGCTTTTATGACCTCTGTTGACGACTCCAGCCTGTAACCGTCCCTTTACATGCTTCATATTATTTGACTAAAATATTATCTTAACCCGCTGTAGAAGTTATTTACTTAGTCTATCAAAAACACACAAAATACACATGAAACAGTCAAGTTTTATTCAAACAGTTGCAATATATAGATAGCTCAGGTGTAGATCTACTCTTGAACGATATACTAAGTTTCGTGTTTCGTTTTGAGTTACACTGCGACGCATGTCAGGCAGCAACAACTTGACTTAGGAATGGGTTGAATCCAATCGGGACCCCGTGACGCAGTCTAGTGCCGACAAAGTTTCGAATCATCTGTCAGGCGATGAATGGTTCGATGATGCGTTGGCACTGAGGTGAGTGCAGAAACATCAGTGCGTTTTTAGTCGATATGCTGTCGGTTGTGCCGACGAAGAGCCCGATATTCCCTCGTACTCTCCCCGAGAAAGAGGAATGCGTAAGGCATTTTTCCACCGAGAAAAAAAAGGGGTGGGTTACCGAGGCTTCGCAGTGTAACTCAAAGCGACAATACGATAGACCTCGTTTATCGTTCTCCAGAATAAGCCTGCTGATTCAATTCAATAGTATTTACACAAGTGAAAAAGTTGTTCAAGGTCGTATTTATTTTGTCACGTGAGCTATATTTACCTAATAAAGTCTGAGAGACGCTCTTACACTAGTTTTGAACGAAAACGTCAAAACAAAATCAAAGGCAGTATGCCATTCCGTAGTCTAGAGTGCCTACGTATAACGCTCAGTGCGAGTCTAATTTTGTACCTCAATAACCTACTGAACGTTTTACCTAAAATGTTCCGATCTAATAACAAAACCACGAAAACACACTCTCTCTCAGTACTCTAATCTATTTTATAACGTATTCTTACGAGTAAATGTAAAAAAAATATTAAATATTTTTTATAGAAATTTAGAAAGAAGTTCGTAAGTTCTATTCAGCCATTGTACGCATTTTGTAGCTGCGTCATAATTCAAAATGGTATTTATATAAAATACTTACAAAACTGCAAGATTGCTTTTATAAACATCAAAGAAAGTCGTTACACATTACATAGAAACAGTCTCTCATATAAATTTAATAGCACTTTGCAGCCATGTTGAAGGGAACACATTTCTTTTTTAACGATGCGACAGTGTTTTATGTAGGTGCTGTTCTTTTCCACGAAGGTAATAAGGGTTAAAAGCCGCACTACGTGACACAAATACTTTGTTAACCTGATTTAGTTCCGGAAAGCCCTTTGAACAATAATAATAATATGCTCACGACTGATCCCCACATGGTTGACATTTCTTCAGATCTTTGGGTACTAAAGACCCTCCCCGGGTCGTCGATTTCAAACGTGTAACGTTACAAACCTCTTGTTGTTTATTATCAGGCGAGCAATAGCGAACGGAATATTATTATTGTTGAGTTATAAAATGTATTTTGCGTATGATCTATGTCGCTTTGTGGTGTTTTTAGGATATTTTTTATTTAAAATTTTTTGTATTAGTTTTTTTGTATTAGTACAGTACCTATTGTATTGTAAGATTATAAAGGCTACTCTGACTTGTGACAGGTTGCCCGTTTGGTCAACACACTGGCCTCAGCAGAAAACCTGCGCTAGTTTGGCAACACGCTGTGGCATTAAGCTGAGCTGAGGACTTTTTCGCAACTACATCACATATATAAAAATATAAAATAAACAAATAAATAAATTTAAATATTCATAAAATAAATAAATGTACATATTGTAAAAAGAAATAAATAATAAATATAACTGTTGTGTATGTCATATTATGCTTGTTATGTTATTCTGTTTACTGTTTAATTTTTTTGTTTTGTGGTTGTTTGAATAAATGATTCTATCTATCTAACTACTAAGAACTCGCTCGACTGTTTTTGCTTGTAGTCTGTCACCTGTAAGACTTGACTCATAAATAATGTTAAAGATTTTAATTAAAATAATACAGTGTATATCTTGATGGCACTTAATAAATCTATTTAGCGTAGCATGTTTATGACATGCTTAGAAATGTATATATAGCCGTTTTTTTTGATAAGAAAACTGATGGAAAAAGCAGATGAACCAACTGATGTTAAACTCTGCGTCTATGACTCCGATGTGAAAAAGTGTGTTTCATATTTCTGTCACCGACCAATCAAACTGGAACATAGCAATGCAAGCATTACTGCTTGGCGCAAAAATAAACACGATCTAAGTACTTACCCGGACGAATTCTTTCATAAATAGCACGGCTGCTTTCATTATAGAATCATCACTTTAGAGTTATCACTTTAGTCAGAAAATATTGAATTTTCACGCTTGTATGGGAAGCCGTGAGGAATAAACCTTTTTAACCCAAACCTCGAACAAACATCCTAAATCGTTTTTCCAGAAACAATTACAAAGGATTCGCACCAGCACCAATAAATCCTCCCGAATCATTGATGATGTGTACGTGAGGGGAAATCAAACATGCGGGTCGTAACGGGCTCATCATCTTCTTCTTTCATGCCAAAAGTACTGCGTAGTGATGTTGAAGGCGGTCCTAAAGCGTGTAGATTAGATTAGATGTTTGTTTTGTGTTTTCAGTATTATAAGATGGATTGATAGGATAGAGCATGGTTGGTGTAGTGCGAGCCACCTTGCCTAAGGTCGTGGTTTCGAATCCGGCCGTGCACAAAAAGATGTTGTTCAAAACATGGTTGTGCTCGAGACTGGTACATTGCATACATTTGATTTAAGCTGGTCAACTTGTGCTCACAATCTAAGCGTCATTTTCAAACTAATGACTGAGTTAAATCCCCAGGCACGGCTGAATATCCAAATCAACGCAGAGCCTGAACCGTGCAATGTTATTTTTAACCATTCAGGAACGTTTCGGGCTGGAAATGTCAGGTTTTGTCTTTTAAAGAAATGAAAGAAATTCGAGAAACAAAAACTGACTCGGAAACGTGACGCACAATGCGATGCGTTTTTATAAAAAGCTTTTAGGCAGAAGCTAGGTTTTAAAAGATCAACTTAATATAGCGGTCGCCGATTTAAAGAAAAGCATCAGGAACTTATCCTGTTGACAAGAAACAACAAGATAATCAATTATGCTAATGATGAAGCTGGCTCGCATGCAGAGTGGATAATTTCGCACTACAGACGAAGGCTACAATAAAGAGCTAGTTACTTTTATTCTATATACGATCTTCGACGACCGATGTGGCGCGGCGGGCGAATGTCCGCCTGCGACGCAGAGGTTGCGGGTTCGATTCCCGCCTTGGGATAAATGTTTGTACGATCTGCAAATATTTATTCCGGGTGTTCTGGGTATTTTCTATGTATAATAAAAAAATATCTATGTATGTAATATAATATTGTATTAAGTATATCAGTCATCTAGTACCCATAACACAAGCTCTGCTTAGCTTGGGGCCAGATGATGCTGTGTGGATCGTCCGGCATTATATAGGGTGTACCCATATGTGTTACTTAACTGAAATAAGATACATTTATAATTTTTCTAAGAAATTGTGACTTTTGGGAATTCGTCTTAAGGCGTATTAAGTTTAACAGTCATCTAGTACCCATAATACAAGCTCTGCTTAGCTTGAGGCTAGATAATAAATAAATAAATAAATAATGCTGGACAATCCACACAGCATCATCTAGCTCCAAGCTAAGCAGAGCTTGTGTTATGGGTACTAGATGACTGATATACTTAATACAATACTATATTACATACATAGACATAGATGATCTGTGTGGATTGTCAAGCATTATTATTATTATTATAAATAATGTTTATAAGTATGTCAATAGAACATTTGTTGGAGGTTCAACTGTCCCACAAATTATTATTTTTTATCTTTATATAATCCTCATGGATCATTCTCGCCACGGAGATAGCGAATGGATTATGTCATACTCGTCCTGACTTAAAGAGGTCCTGTTTCATGCTGTCAGGGCTGTGGTTGAGTTTTCTCATTTCTTTCGTGCAAGTAAACAAAAGCAACTGGAATCCGTTTTGTCGATTTGCTTTTTTGTAAGCTTTTAGGTACCTATGTGTGCGAACAGACACCGATATAAGAGGATAATAATGTGATAAATAAATATGTAATGTAAATAGGCTTATATAAAAGTGTTCCTGAAATACTTCTCAATTTCTAAACGTCATTTGCCTTTGCCTTTTTTTTCCAGATTTATAAAATAAAATTAAATAATAATAATAATACTGGACAATCCACACAGCATCATCTAGTCCCAAGCTAAGCAGAGCTTGTGTTATGGGTGCTAGATGACTGATATACTTAATACAATACATTACATACATAGATATTTTTTATTATATATAGAAAATACCCAGAGCACCCGGAATAAATATTTGCAGATCGTACAAACATTTATCCCAAGGCGGGAATCGAACCCGCAACATTCTGCGTCGCAGGCGGACATTCACCCGCCGCGCCACATCGGTCGTCAAAATAAAACTATAAACCAAATAATTTCAGATTCTTTGCAGTGCAGTGTGTAGGTAGGTATATAACATGTGTACATGTAGGTAGATACAATACGACAAAGCTTGGTTCCTCTTGCCTTCCGGCTTATTTGATTCTATCTATTCAATCTAATCTGCAGCAATCGATAGTGTGTTGCAGATCGTAACAAGATTAGGCCGCCTCTAGCAAGTTGCTAACAGACAACATCTGGATAATTAACGTAATGTGCGCTAGCTTGGGACACAATTTTATGCCTCGAAACTGTTCCCTCAAACTGTAACGAAGAATGTAAGTTTTAATGTAATTTCATTGAATTAGTTTGAGACTTTGCCCAACTTTTAGGCTGCGCGAATTCTAGACTATAGATTTTCTGTTGTGAATAGACTTGACTTTGGTTTAAGTAGATGAGTTCACTTAACAAGATTCCTATGTTTTCTCGGAACCAAGTAAAACCGAGACTATAGATAATGGGGTTCATTCTGCTGTCTCATTTTCTTAAAACTAACATAATTTGACAGCGCTAAAATTAAAACTACTCTCTTTTTTCAGTACTAATTGGAAGAGACAAAAAACACGTTTTTTTTTTTTCACAACCCACAGCCCGACTTACAGAATTTAACTTTCGAATAATATTCCGGACAGATGCCATAGAGAGAAGAAGAAATTAGTAGCCATTAGTGTGTTAACAAATATGGAAATAGAATCATTTCAAAGCCAAAAAAAACATTGCCTTGTCCTTCATAACTACCATCTGAGAAAAAAAGTGAGCATCCTAGCTATTGTGAATGGTCACTTGGAATAGGCACTACTACTAAGTGTGGGCACGTTTTAAATGTTTAACACTTTACTCAAGAATCTTGAGAAAAGATTAAGAGATGAGAGATAATGACACCGTTCGTTTCTATTTATGATAGACCTAACTTAAATAATAAATAAATTCGTATGAGTTAGAACCCCAAGTAATAATTAGAAACTCTATTAGTTAGTTTTTACGACACCCTTAGACATCCGTCATGGCTTAATGACTGCTAAAGCCGGGAGTGATAGTCAAAAAAGGTACATGTAAATAGCACTATCGGCCACCTAAAAATGCTATGCCATGTCATTTAAGCTACAACAATAGAGCTTTAGCTACTTACAAAATGCAAACTCAACTTCAATCCCAAAGATAAAAGAACCAGAACACGTAGAAAGTTCAGAACGAACATTTCAAAATGTCGTGAGAATGATTCATGGGTGTGTCGCTGTGACATTTTAAAGAAACCTTTCAATGTGGAAGGTATAATTTTCCAGGAAAACGCCTTCAGTTGCCGCTTTTACTTGATGTTGTCGTTTGCTGATACCCTGGTTTTTATGCACAGTTTACACGATTCGGCAAGGGCTTTATTTAACTACCAGTACGCACACGACTTCGTCTACGTGAAGCTATTTTCATAACAAAATCAACCCTTACTGCACTCCTTGTACTACTGTACTCTACGCACCAATATATACCCTGATATTCAAGTCTATACGACCAGTGGTTTACAAAAATCTTATGATTGGGATAGATAAATGCCAACACAATTACAAGGTGTGCAAATAAAATATCAGAAGATGGTCCGCTTAATACACAGTGATCGGTGTGAAATTGCTCGTGAAATCAGGTTATTAGTTTCATTCATATCAAACGGGTAAGAGACGATCGAACGCAATAAAATTAGGCTCAATCCCGAGTGGCGTAGTGAAAGCGACAAGAGGGGGAGGGTCGGCTCGACCTACTTTCACCTCGCGAGGGTTTGAGGGACTCTACGTCGCAGTACCCGCAGCCTGAGCCGCGCTGACAGCTGCGAGACAATTCTCACATTGCTGTAAGCTTACCGCAGATCTTGCAAATAGTCCTTATCTGACCTATTACAGGGATAACAGATTATACTATTGTTACGTTGAAAATCTAACAATCAACATCATCATGCTCTTGATGTAAATGCCTGTACATCATTTTCAGTCTTAACTTCGCCTTATTAAGATATATTGGCATCACACTAGAGTTTCACTATCTATTATTCTTTTTATAAAAAGGATTATACAAAAAAGTGGAAGGAACCAAGCCGTAAGTTTTTTGCCTATTCTGCTATTGCGTTGGTTATCCAACAGAAAACGCACAACATCTACTAAAGATACAGCTTCTGAAATCATACAGAGGATGTTTGATATATTTTTTGTTATAATAGGAGTTTACGCATAAACGACAAAAAGAAATACAAAAACATGCGAGTAAAATCCCGACCACTCTCTTTCTAAAGAGGTATACCTACATAAATAAAGATTCAATTATTATTATGTTTAATATTTACAGGTAAATAATATACCTAACCCAGGGTTATATATCATGATTTAACCCATCAAAGGACATAAAAAGGGACAGAGATAGGTCGTTTCATATAATTTAAGCAATATCTTTTTATGTCATATCTCAATCACGGTCAGAATATTAAATTTGGATTATAATATGGTTTGGAGAAATTACGTCCTTTGTAACTTGTAAAATAATCTTTAAAATAAACCATAGAGCAGTTATTCAAGTAGTCATAATAGTAAAGCCAATATTTACCTTTCCAAAGAAGATAGCTCGACTGGCATTGATATCGGTATTTCCTCTCTGTGGGAGCACAATTAGTGGAGAGGCGCGGTTACGGAAAATGAACGCTACTCTGCCAGGAGGTAATCATTATGAACCTTTAGGTAACATGGAGCGTATTGCATAATAAATTACCAGTTTCACAGTGTGAGTGAATTTGAATGGAAAAGCTATGGGCCTCCTTTGCTCGTTTGTGGTGAAAACGGCCATGTAATTGCGTGTACCGGAAGACGAAACGTAGGACCGCCTACCCGATGAAACGCCATTTTGAAGGTTGCGGTAAGTCGAAGGATAAAGAAGGCTCAAAATCTTTCGTTCTGAAAATATATTAAAAAGGTCGTGAAGAAGAAACTAAAAATAACTTGTGTGTGTAATTGGCTCTAATATAAGGTTCCTCCAAGACATTTTAAAACGATAGCTTTGTTTAATTGATGCTAGAACCACCACAGCTGAAAAGGGGTTTTCGACTAGAGCACGGTTAGTTGGATGTAGTTCTCGAAATATATTTTTATCTATTTAGAATTGAATTACTGAAAGTATGGAATCAAATGACATACGATGAGATATTTCGGCATTTCAGACGTAATAAGAACTTTTTAATTATTATGCATAGAACTTATTTTAACTTGATAAAAGCACCACATGTGTAATATGAATATTTTGTAGGTACCCATGCCTACTAAGAAACTGTTTCACAAATTATAACTAACCTACTTTCAGTAATATGTATGTACCTCAACCCTAACTTTGAAACCCATTAGCTTACATACACCACAACCAAAGCGCAAATTTTAATCAGCATAACAGTTTATACAAAGCAGTAACTAAAATAAAACTTTTGAAAAGAAAGAAGAAATCAAAGCATAACGGCAAAGAGAAGGAAACTTTGCAGGTAAAAGATAGAGTGCTTTATCGCTTGCAGCGTTTCGAGATTGAGAACCCAGGCATTGAGTTTAATACGAACGGACTTTGCGATACGTGACAGAAACTTTAGCTGTGAGTAATACTGTAACAAGTTAACACAGATGTGTGTTCGTAATCCTTTGTTTTATTTTAAGTCTCGTACTAGTCTGAAGCGGTAAAACAAGTTTAGTGAAAGGTATTGAAGCACAAATCGAATGTTAAACACGAGCACATACGGATGAACAGTTTTACAGTGTGCGCTCAATACAATTTTTCTTTTTAAAAGGGGTTAACACGCAAATAGCGTACCGTAACGGCTGGTTAGATACTTTAAAACGTAAACAAATTAAAAAGTCGGTCTCTGCAGTCACTTTAAAAATAAAAGCAGTTGTTGAAGCCCCTCAATGAAGGCCCCTTTCAAAGTTACCAGTATGAATTTAATCCTATTTTAACCGAACGAAATTCAATGAAATCCCGGATATGATTAGGTTTAGCATGCACCCCACGAGCCTCAGGCATTCAAAAATTAAATTGTGACGTGATTACAGGGAAAGTGTAGCCTAGGGACCCTCGCCTTACAAAAGTTTCGTAACAGTTCGAAATACCCGAACTCCCCCCGAGTTCGGGTTAAATGTTCGAAATCTGTTTTGTGAATCGATGAGTCGCGTTCATTTTAGAGTTAACCTAGTTATAGATCACTGTGTTTTTATCTTCAAGAAAGTACGTCAGAATGTAACTTCCTCAACCTATTTTACTGCTCCAAGCTTTTTCATATTTTTATCTTTTTATTATGTTTATTAAACACAAACCGATAGCCGCTGGAGGACAAAGGTTCTCCAATGGCGTTCACGAACTGAAAGATGAAGTGCGGGTCGATAAATGGAATCTTGAAGAAGACTCAAAAGAGTTCTTCCTGAAAACATAATATGGAAGACCATTTCCTCCAGCAGTGAACTTCTTCAAGTTGATGAAGACGTTAATAGAATGGAAATGAGATTTCATAATAAATCCTAAAATAAAATGAACGAATATTATTCAAACGGCATTTATAAGGTTGCTGAAAGCAATCTTCCTCTTGAACTAAATTGCCAAATTAAAATGAGAGTAGTCAGTAGTTTAGCTACGGAACCTACTTTCGTATGTTCGGGTCGATGGCCTAGCAAAGATGTTATTTTCACTCGCATTGACATAACAAAGAATGTAGGTCATACTTTGTGAGGCAGAAAACCCTCAGTGAAATGATAATAGACGGAAACATGTCACATAATAATGTTGTGAAATGCTAAAATGGTGGAAATTACCGGTGGTGGTCTGGTTAAGACCTACTTTTCTATCTTAAGGGTATAGGTTCGAATCCAACCATGCTCTTTTGGATAATTCTGTTCAAAAAGTTTCAAAAACCCGCGGCTTAAAGCAGAAACATACTACGATCCACGTGGACTCACGTCGACTTATTTAAGTATTTTGTACGGAACGGAAAGAATACTTAGATACGTTTTTAAAACATACGACCAAGAGTCGTATGTTTTAAAAACGTATCTAAGTATTCTATCAGACATCGGTTCCCATAGTACAAGCTATGCTTAGTTTGGGGTTAGATGATGTTGTGTAAAATATCCACAAATATTTATTTATTCATAAAGCTTTGCAAAATCAGGACCGTGCTGAACGATTTTTTTTTATTTGATAAGAACGAGGCTAGACCGTTTCATCTTTAAACTTAATTAAAAACTCCCTGTTAAAAGTTGTACAATTTATCCGGCCGCTACAATCCCCAACTGATAATTAATCACGAAGACATCCCCTCGTACCACAAGACGCTGTCTAACTCCGAAACAGTATCTAACACAGTAGGTGTAGTGCACTGCCATGGGTAGCGCCCTAGTAGATATACTCTGACAGATAATGCAATCGCAACCTGATGTTGAGTAGTTACAGAAGTAACCGTTCAACATCAGGTGGGAAACCTGTCTATTACATCTTTTTTTTCAAAAATTTAATGTGTGGGGTGTCATTTAGTATGTTAGTGGATATCTGTGGCTCAATCACGCTCTAACTGCTAGACCGATTTGAATGAAACTTGGAATAAGTATAGTTCATAACCTAGATTAACATTTATTCATCAAAAAAGTTACAGGAACCAAGTAAAAAGATCCCCGGTAGAAAAATGTTTGAAACATTATTATAGCAGAGCGCCTACATATTGATGTTAGCAAAAATACTTCTACCACACAGACTAAGCCGCGGGTGGCTGCTAGTCTGTAATAGTTATTGATTATTTTACACGTACACGCTAAAATAGCACTGCCAAATCACGTAAATCGATGTCATTTGGTTCGGGGGTCAAAGTTCATCCCCAAAAGGGCTTGTTTTCAAACCGAACGCGAACTAAAGACGCCAAAATTGAGTTTTGATTAAGCTAAAACGAGGGTTGCGCTAACGTAATCGTCGGTGACGGCACGTGGATCTCTTGTTTCATTCAATCCTAATTTAAATACGTAATTATGTTGCGTGAAGCCTGATGGAAAACATAAAATAAAAAAGAAATAGCATTACGATTTTAATCCCGAAGCATGATAGATATCCCCTTCGATCTTTTTCGTACCCACTCGAGATTCTTTGAGGATGTCTAAGGGGGTAGTCAGAGAAAAATTAAATAAAATCTAAACTATTATATATTTGTGGATATTTTTACACATCAACTAGCCCCATACCTATAACTGGGAAAGTATATAATTTCCTAAAGAAGAAGAGAATTGCCTACTAGTAAATTTATAACAAAACTCCGTGTTTTGTTAAATAATGTTTAGATGTGTTGTTATACATACTTTTTAGTAACCTATTAAATACTCTGTAGTTTGGTTTTACTCGTGGAACGTTTTTTAAATTATTATGAAGTATCTGTTTTGTCTTATTATATTTAAGTCACTCAATATAAAAAAAATCTTACCGAATAGATGTTTCACTGCTAGAATTACAAAAAAGACACAAAAAAAAATATAATCAATAGAGAGAGTAAATGATCTAAGTCAATAGATTACCTAGTTTTATAAGTTAAATATTGTAATTTCATCACAAGTGAAAATGTTTACCGCCCAAACAAGTGGGTACCGGTCAGATAGTCTTATGGATAATAGAAACAGTTTAGTATGTAATAGAACTTAGTGTAGTAGAGCTCTTAGTGTAGGACTCGCCCGGAGAAGTACTACCACCATGCATATTTCTGCCGTGAAGCAGCTGTGTTTCGGTTTGAACGGTGGGAGCTGGTAAAATGACAAACACATGATACTTCTTAGATAATAAATGAAAGTAGGTGGCTTAATTTAAAATCACTCAAGGGTGTCGGGAGGCTTGCTATCTCTGAGATCACGATAGGCCGTTCAGCTAGGTTTGGCCTTCGCCCAGCGTATTTGAACCACAGGGAAGGAAGCATACAGCTGGGTAAGCCTAAATTTGGATTTCTTTTTAAACCATTTAAAAAAACTGTCGCAGTTGAGAAACGTTTTTGAGCTTTTTATTTTCCTTTGTTTATTACTGAGTTCCGCCCACCAATTTACTCATGTGTTACTCGGATACAAAGTAGCCTATATGCTATTTCAAGCCGCATCCACTGACCACTGATACTTTTAACAACAATGGTCGTTTGGATTAAATCGTGTTGAAGCGGAATGACAATTGTCACATTTTCCCTTTTATCTAAGAAAATCCATCATCCAAAGTGATCAAGCTGTTTATACTTTACACTGTGTCTGGGTTGCAAGCCAAATGCGCATAGCTGAACCGACGTTACCGGAACATTCAAGAAAAATGTCATAGGATGCTGATGACGTTTTTGATAAGTGGATTTGTTTAGATATTGGTTCTTTGTTCGGATTTGTGCATTGATACGGAAGATTTAAAGTATTCAGTGTTATTTAAACTCGTATGTCTATAACCATTCATTTATAAAAATATATAATATTTTGTGCTTTTCTACAAATAATAGACGATTGAGCTATGCAGATCGATAAACGAAAGTTTAGCAACTAGTACGTAGGTGTAAACTTTGTCGCATAATGTTTTTAAAAAGTAGGTAGGTAAGTATAAAGGTCACACGACACAGCCGCTGCTGCAATTTTTATACGCGATTATCGTGTCAAATAAATAAAATGCAACATAAGCGTCAAATTAACTTCAAAACAAGCACGCGACTGCGAAGTTGCGGCGACACCCGCTAAATGGATTGCCGAAGCATTTTGTGCTTTGCATCAAAGCGCTAAGGTGGTTTTTAACGAGGTGAAAAGTAAAGCGGTGGCAGCGCTGCTGTGACAGCATATCGACGTACTCAGCTCGGCCCACAACTGGGTCGGTCGCCCCACTCGACCCGAAACTCGCTCCTATTCTAGTTCACGTCGACGATTCCGTTCAGGAACGTTTAAAAGTCATCTGGAACGGTAGGAAATACAGGATACGGATGTGACACGGACTGAAAGTGTTTGTGAAATTAAATGTCGCTTTAGTGAGGTAAATTTTCGTTCAATAAACATTTTATTTCGAAGATACTTGAACCGTATACAAACTTGTATATTTTTGGTGTGAAACGTTTCAATCGTCTCTCAGATTGAAGACTAGATAAAGCACATTCTGTTAACGATATCGCTAAATGTGAAAGGATTGACATAAACTCTAGTAATGTCACGTGTTTTCATGTCAGCAAATATAATAACAGTATATCTATGTAGATGCAAACATAATACAAACTTGGTGACTCCGTGGAAACCACGAAAAGCGAAGTCGTGGTCGGCCAAGAAAGCGTTAGATGGCCGACCTTGATGTCTTTGAGAGCCAATGATGGTGGGACAAAACGAAGGATCAAAATAATTCCAGCGATTTGGTGGAACCTTTGCCCAGCCGTGGGACAGAATAGGTTAATTTTGTTTTATCGTAAGTAGATAGTTTTTAGGATTTCGTACCCAAAGGGTAAAACGGGACCCCATAACTACTAAGACTCCGCTGTCTGACTGTCTATCTGTTTGTCTGTCTGTCCGTCTGTCACCAGTCTGTATTTTAGTAAACGTCATTGTCAGAGAGTTGAAATTTTCACAGATGATGTATTTTTATTGCCGCTATAACAACAAATACTAAAAAAATAGATCAAATAAATATTTAAGGGGCTCTCATACAACAAACGTAATTTTTTTGAATTTTTTTGTTTATATTATAGAAAAGGTAAGGAACACTTCATGCGCAAGCCTGACTCGCACTTGGCCGGTTTTTTTGTATGCCAAATATAATACAAGAACCGCACGAACATTGCATTGAATGAACATTGTCTCCCTCATGGCTCTCATCATCCCTCTCATGTCTGTAAATGTAGGTACTAAAAAAGGTGCGAGGAAAACAGCAAAAATGCATTTTCATAAAGACACAGTAAAACTTTCAGCACGCACTGAAGATAAAAGGCAAAAGCTCTTTATATCGTATACAAAAGTTTTGAATAAGATGGTATTCTACTTAACACAATCACTGTAGTTTCCGTTATATCAGTTCTAAGTTCGTCTAGAAAGTTGTGCAATTCACTTCAATATTCACAGCTATACAGGAATACGCCTAATGTGCAAAGTTGCGTTTACCCGGGAACCTTCGTTTACATAATGCTATGATAATTTATATCAAAATACAAGCTGCTTCGACTACTTCAGGGGCCCGATCGCGAGCTCTAATATCTCGGCTGCAAATTGTCAAACCGACGACTAACAGTTCCAGCAAACATTCATGGCTGTTTGGTTGGTGTTCGGCTGTCTTCGTATTTTATTTGTACTAGAAGTCCATAGAATTAGGACTAATTCTATGCTAAAAGTCAATAAATACTGAAAATATAATTTTTGGTTTTTCATTTGTGTTTCTTCTTTTTTTTCATGATGGCATCTGTCCGTCATTCACCAATTCCGCCAATATCAAGTAGATGGAATAAATACCTACTTATTAGTCAAATCGAGTCAGTAAAAAACAAATAGTCGGCTGTCATTTGTTTTGAAGAATAAAATGGCGTTTTTCTTCAAAACCCAAGGGAAGCATTTTCGTTCAAATAAGGAATACACTTAATCACACTCTTAAATAATATGTAAGGTGGTTTTTCTAGAACAAATGATGTTCTATGGGCCCATCTATTTTAGAAATAATAAACATCTATACCAATTATAAGACTCTTTGTCCGGACTGACATATTCTAGACACACAGCCTAAATCACAGCTCGTAGAGATTTAAAATGTTCAGGGTATATTAGTCTTGGTGTGTAGAGGCGTACTAAGAAAGGAAACAGACGAAGTCAGGCGCGTTTTCTTAGCCTATAGTAAATACCAAAGGTAATATACAAAACGCAAAGGTAAGAGAATTATCCTACACACGGAAGTAAGCCATGATTTATTGATAACGCTGTAAATGTAGCATTCGCAAAACAAGCGAGTAAGGAAGATAAATAAAAAGAAATAGAAAAAGGAAATAGCATCACAACTATAATTCCCAAGCACGGTAGAAATCCCCTCCGATTTCTTAGTATCAATTACCTAGTCGAGATTCTTCGAAGATGTCTAAGGGGGGTAGTCAGAGGTACGTCCAGATAGTACATTTGGTGCATACCAACATTTTGCAGTAGTTAGTATTCTATACGTGACAGGTTGCAAGACCATCGCCGCTGCTAGAATACCAACTAGTTTCTTCATGATCTTATTTGCGAACAGAAAAATCCATTGGTGCACGACCGGATTTGAACCCATGACCTTAGGATCAGAAAGTGGAGTCACCACCACTAGACTACCGGTGCTCTAAATAAAGATAAATGAACTACTTTTATTTTGAACTAATCCATTTGCCGAACGCTGAACTGAATGTTTTTAGACAGCAAAAGAGCCTCTAGGGCTCTAAGCCAAACCTTTTAGTCTTTCAATCTTATCTGGCCTTTGTTATTTTATTAAGAATAGATTCTAAGAAGAGCTTTTAAGTAACTTGAAAAGAGATCAAATCCTTTTTACAACTTACATGTCGTAAACTGGGTTTATTGAGGCATTGAAAACATGATAATAAGTTAGACTTACCTCCAGGAAGGGTAATATACCTACTTAGTACTAACCCAAAGATTGTCTTATTAAAGGGACTAGTGAGATTGTCATAGATTGTAAAAATATAATCACTTAACATCAGGTGAGATTCTTAAGCTGATGTAACAAGCAGATGACCCATCTGATGGTAAGTCGTAACCTATAATAAAGCATTCTCTCGAAGAACACTCGTGCGAACGGTGATGTCATCGGCGGCGCGGCGGCTGCCACACTAGTGCTGTTTTTAGGGTTCCATACCCAAAGGTTAAAACGGGACCCTATTACTCATGAACCGTGATAGAGAGTTAAAATTTTCATGATGATATATTTCTGTTGCAACTAAAACACACAAATACTAAAAACAGAATAAAATAAATATTTTAGGGGGCTCTCATACCACAAATGTAATTTTTTTTGACGTTTTTATTTTAGATAACGGTACAGAACTCTTCGTGGGCGAGTCCGACTCGCACTTGGCAGGTTTTATTTTATCCCATATTTAAAATGAAAATAATATAGCGACAAGACAGCCCATAATAATTGTCGTGTACCTAAATGTTTTTAGCGCTGCTGTGAAACCATTTTGAAAGTTACAAATTGTATAGGTACATTCTAGACTGTACATATATTTATTAGTTTTTGTAAGTTTTTCTTTGTGTTAGTTTGTAAGATGTGCAATAAAGATTTTTCATTCATTCATATTATTGTCGTTTAGATTTACACTGCGCAGCATACCAGGCAGCGATAACTTTACTGTGGACTGGGTCACCGAGGCCCCGTAGTGTAACTCAAAACAACAATACGAAACTTCGTTTGTCATTTTCAAGAGACCTGTTAGTAAAACACTTAAATCTACTAACCAAAATTAAATCATTTCTAAATGTAGGTCAATACTAATGCATTAAGAGAGATGAGAATATGTTTTAGTACTGTCCACCAACTTGCAGTGGGTACATATAAATCTGTCTGTCTGAGTTAGTCAAAAGGAAATAGTTTCAGTTTAGGCAATCTAGCTTTAACACCGCTGCCTTCCGATTTTTGTTCGGCTCTAATTTTTTATGTGCCTATGTTCAAACTGTTTGAGACACCGCAAATATAAAAATAAATTTCGTCAAAACTCCCTGTATGAAGGAACATAGGTAGGTTCGAACCTTTCCATAGTACAAGTTTTGTTTAATTTGGGGCTGGATGGTATGTAAAAATGTCCACAAATATTATTTATTTTCCGATAACTTATGCTTTCTTGCGTGGGATAAACAGATATAAACTAGACCAATAGTTTTAGAATCCCATACCTCATATTACCTACAACTCAGTCTGATGAATGACCTTCCTTGAACCAGCACATCATCAGAAACACCGCAATTGATTATGACGTTAAACGATATTGCAACAACAGGAGACATTGATAAATTACCAAAGGTTATAGTCCTTAGGGTACGGTTGCCTGTACTAACGGTGAAGTCATTAAGGGCGACTGTGATAGTGTTGCTGTTTTTAGGGTACCCAAAAGGTAAAACGGGACCTTATTACTAAGAGTCCGCTGTTTCTCTGTCTGTCTGTCTGTCTGATCGTCCAGCATTATTATTATATAGCATTATTATTATAGATAGTTTTTATTATGCATAGAAAATACCTAGAACACCTGGAATAAATATTTGCAGATCGTACAAACATTTATCCCAAGGCGGAAATCGAACCCGCAACCTCCTCCTCGGACCTTCGCCTGCCGCGCCACATCGGTCGTCATCTGTGGATTATCTCATTATCTTACCTTCACTGTTGGAAAGACTGGAGCTAAAGTAAAATAAGTTTGGTCTACTAGTGGACGGTCGCGCGTTGACGGCCGCTTGCTGCCGGCAACCTGAAGCCAGGGTCTCCTTGGCTATTACTAAATTGATTCGCGTTCCAACCTTCAGGCTGTTTTCTTGATTAAAACTGTTTTACGTAGATAAGTTTACCGAAATGTTTAAATTTAACAAGTTTTGGGCGCAAGAGAAAGGCCATAGTGAGGTTAATCATTGATGATGTAAAAAGTATCTTATTGTTATAAAATAAAAAAATAAAACAGAACATTATAAACAGTATCACTGTAGAGGCAGTATGCGTAGTGGTAGAGAAAGCAATTCCGAAATTCAACCCCTAAACGGCTAACCCGGGGGTTAGAAATTATATGAAAATTATCTTGACGCAAAATCGCGCGCGTTTCGCTACTGTCTTATGACCTAGGTACCAGTTCCATGTGATCAAGTACTAAGTTACTTGGTAAGCGTTTCTTGTCAATTATTCTCTTTAAGTTAATAATAATAAGCCACGCGACGAACGTTGGTAGGGCTATAATTTATTTATTTATTTTTACAGTGCCGTAACAGTTAAAGTAAATCGACATTGCAAAGCAATTACATATTTCTAAGTCATTATTTTCTGTTTCCTATATATAGAAAGAAAGAAAAGCATAATTAGAACTACTAAAAAATACTGAATCTGTTTCTGTAAATTTCATCAATTAAACTAAAATCAGGTCAAAATCCTCTTCTTCGCATAGTTTATTCCTTACAAAGATATCTTGTTGTTGGTACAATTACTCAAAGGAAACGTGTACCCTGTACAAATCTTAACGGCCCGGTTGAAGGCGAAATACCCATTTCGAAGCCCCCCGCTTCAGTCATACTATACATACATATGCATTGCACTGCGTAGTTAGAGCTCAACAAGCGCTTAAAATTTGCCATCTAGCGAGTATCACTCGAACTACATGTTCAACTCACTGTCATTGCATTTGGTCGTCTAGGGTCATTGCGCTAGTTGTCGAACTATTAGCGGAGTGTCCAACTAAACTAGGCCAATTTATTAGTATGCAATATTTACTAGATATCTACTGAAAGTGTTTTACATGGTTCCACGCATGATCAAGTTATATTCAAAATAAAAAAAAGACCCAAACATTAATATTTGAAATTCAAAATGATAGTGCAACTGATGGTGCATGTCATACCTACCTACAGTAAGCAAGTAGGTAGGTAAAGAAACAAACGCTGATTACGAATATCTGGTCAGATTTGAAATTCAAAATGGCGGGTACAAATCATGATACAAAAAACTGACATGGGTGTCGTTTTCGACTAATTTGGGGGTGCCGATTACGAATATCTGGTCAAATTTGAAATTCAAAATGGCGGATACAAATCATGATACAAAAAACTGACATGGGTGTCGTTTTCGATTAATTTGGGGGTGCTTATTACGAATATCTGGTCAGATTTGAAATTCAAAATGGCGGGTACAAATCATGGTACAAAAAACTGACATGGGTGTCGTTTTCTACTAATTTGGGGGTGCTGATTACGAATATCTGGTCAAATTTGAAATTCAAAATGGCGGATACAAATCATGATACAAAAAAACTGACATGGGTGTCGTTTTCGACTAATTTGGGGGTGCTGATTACGAATATCTGGTCAAATTTGAAATTCAAAATGGCGGATACAAATCATGATACAAAAAACTGACATGGGTGTCGTTTTCTACTAATTTGGGGGTGCTGATTACGAATATCTGGTCAAATTTGAAATTCAAAATGGCGGATACAAATCATGATACAAAAAACTGACATGGGTGTCGTTTTCTACTAATTTGGGGGTGCTGATTACGAATATCAATCAATTAAATCAGTTAGATAAATGCAGTTGCTAAGTTTGTAAGTTAATATTATTATACCAAGAGAAGGCAATGCAGCCAAGACGAGCTAAGTGTACGAACTACTTTGTCAAGATAAGGATATAAACTAGTTCGATAGATTCGTCTTACCGTATCTTTCTCTAGATTGTGCATCCAGAGTTTTTAGTATTCTATCTTGCAGCTGAAATATTACAGTATCAGGATTTAGAGTAGTTGAGCTCTTAGTGAAGGGTGTTTCCGGGGAAGTACTACCACAGTAAGTTTTGTTTTGAAGGATGTGGGTGCCGGTGAAATAACAGGCATATGAGGCTTAACATCTATATGCCTCAGATTGATGAACGCAGATCAGTGTATCGTAGGGTGTATCTGAACTATAGTAACCTGCGAGGTAATGCTTTATTATAGGTGTTGGTAACTACTTGATATCAGGTGGGCCATCTACTTGTTCTGTCAATGAGTTATATAAAATAAAAACTAAATAGGTACTCACAAGTATATCTGCTTGTCAGAAATTTTTTGGACGTGAATTCGAAAGTTTTATTCGAAATTTGTTTTACGAAAAACATGTATGTACCTACTTTTGAAAGTTACATTCTCCTAATGCTTAAAAGTTACAAAAATTATAAAAATATTATTGTGAAGATTCCCTGACGATTCTCGCCACTACCGCAATGACGTCATAGACCGAGGGAGTGAAAATAAGGTGACGCGCGAGATTCGCTCAGTACTACGCGATAGCATAAAACAATCTTGTAAGATTTAAACGAAATAAACTGTATTTCCTGATCAAAGTATAAGCATTGTTTTATCGAAAAAATTATTGGTTTATTTTTTTAAAGATAATTGGCACGCTGAGACTGATACCCAGGCCAAAAGACAGATACATATACTTTGCTTAACAGATAGATTAATTTGACTAAAACCATCTTAAAAAGCAGAAAAGCTACACCTTTGTCTACAAGTGCAATTACACCAGCCCAAAGCTGGCAAAATTCCGAGCGGCGGCGAACGCACAAATCGACGATTTCAAATTTGGAACCTTCTACGAGTGGGTACATCGACCGGACTGATTCAAAAGAATCGAATGTTATTTTAATAGACTCGGGGATGATTCAGAGGAATCAAAAAATTCTTGGAGTTAATGTACTTATAAAACTTATTATCATATATTTTATTATTTCCATAGAGGTTTAGTAGGGTAATTCTTAATAAACCTTCTTGTAAAGAACTATTTTCACGATAAAAAAGTAGCGGTTCATAGTGCCCGAATATCACCCACATCTTTATTTATTTTTTAACTAGCTGACCCGTTCGCGACTTCGTTCGTGTTTTCATTTCATAAAGACTTAATTCCCTTAAACACATCCGTTTTCAGGATAACAGCTCAATGAAACTCATACTAAGTTTTAAGGTAGACTATGAGCTAACTAATTCTGCAAACCGCATCAACATTAATTCGGAAGTTTTGGCATGATGCAAGTACAAATAATTGTACAGACCAAAAATTTTTAATCAAGTTGGTTTCGTCTTTTTACTGTTTTTAGTAGTATTAACAAGATTTCAGAAAAATATATTTCATGTAGGTACAAACTTCGGCCTCTATAGTTTCCCATGCGTACGTTGTCTCACAATTTGGTAAGAGATGGCAATTGTTTCAGTATAGGATTTATTTATTGACAGCCTTTTTAGAACTTACAGATGAAGAAGGTTCCAAGCCTTTTAAACACGATTCTAAAATTATAATACCTAAGTTTCTGAACTCTCTGAACTTTGCTGTGTGTATTGTTGGAAATAAACAAATAAAATATTAGATTTCTATTGTAATGCAACACTACAGTAAGCTTAGCTAAGCGCTTATCAGATTACACAGAGCTTAAAAAAAGACTCTTTCGTTTCTATAAAAACTCATGTAAAATGCAGTTGGTAAATGAATACTTCTGATCATTAAGCTCGTTTGAATTGCAAGTATTAATAAAATAATCAAGTCTACACTGTCAATGCTTACTTTCGTTATAAGGTTTCTGCATAAAAATATACGACAATTATAAGACTTTTTGTACTAACTGACTAGACAATGCACTCAAATATGTCTAAGGTCGTATAACCAGTTCGTACAGTGACCTTTTCAGTACAGTTCCGTAGAAAACACACAAGTGCCTGCATTCAGCCAATAAAATTTCAGCAATGTGCACCATTCTCCGTCCGCAAACATTGTGACGCTCGTTGTAAATACTTGGGAGATTCTCGAAAGCCAATATAGCTCTTTGTGAAGTGCTACCTGGACGTCTATATTTGAACATGGATGCTCTCTTTTGAGCTATTTGAATAAAATGAAGATAAAATAAATTTTGTTTTGCATTTTATGATTAACTAGCGGCTCGTCCCGACTTCGCACGGGTTTTAGTAAGGATCCCTATTTTTTTTTAAGTATAGTAAGTATAGCCTAAAGTATAGTCGTTCGGGGACAGTGTAGCTTCCTAACGATGAAAAAACGATCCAGTAGTTTCAGAGCCTATTCAATGCAAACAAACCAACAAACAATCAAATCTTACCTCTTTGTAATATTAGGGGTTAAATTTCGGGGATTCCTTGTTTAGTACACCTTTACGCATCAAGATGAATATACTTTGAAATTTCAAGTCTATGACCAGTGGTTTAGGCTATGCGTTGTCTATTTGTCAGTCAGGCAAAGATTGTGTACTGTACATTAAAGATATTTTTCTGAAATCTTTGTAACATTAGGTACTTAAAATAAGGTAGAAAAACGTGAACGAAATTGCGAGCAGGTCAGCTAGTTAACGAATATTTATATTTAATGGAGAAGTCAGAGGCAAGTCCAATTATTATATTTGGCACATGCTCTCTTCACATCAAAAGCCATGATACTCAGAAAATCTCATTTTCCGACTATTTGACTTACAACAGATACATTAATTTACACAAATTTTAATTACATTTTGTTTACAATTAGAGATTAAATGAGATCTAATGAGACATGTTAATTAGTCTCTTGACGTATTTATTAAATTAGGTACCATATTTACTAAAGCTTTATTAAAATTGTATTTTTATTTTGAGGTCAGATCTTAGAATCAATACGTTGAAGTTTAAAAAAACATTTAAAACATTTATTTTCCTCTCACAAAGGTTCTTAAATTAGTATATAAGTAACATTATCTATACCATTTACTATAGACCTGTTTTGTGAGAGGCTGGTGCCTGAAATAGGTTTGTGAAACCTGTGTTACAGGTCACCAGGTGCTCTCTCTCCGCGGTTTTTATGTAAATGTGAATAGTTAGCAATGTGAAGTGGCAATGATAAGGCCATTTATAGCTACCGTAGAACCGACAACCGCTGCGCTGGATACAGATTTCCGATCGTGAACATGGCGAAAGTTTTATGCTACACATTTTCCCAAGAGACAACACGAATTTTAATCTGCCACGGACCTTACATACTCTTTAGGTACTTTATGACATAATATACCTTACTTACATACCCTAACTTAATACCTTATCATATTTTGTTTAACTTGCACTTATTATAATGTTGTACACACTAGTTGGCGATATATACTCTTCATCTGGCCACGGTGGTGCCCATGGTCTTAATTTTCTTGTTCTTTCTTGTCATAAACCATCAAAAAATCGATTTCGAAACAATTCTCGTAACAAAATATCGTCAAACTCAAGTTCTTGTTTTAAACTCGTCTTAATTAAAACAAAATACGAGCATTGGGCCCCTAATTAATACATACGCCGAGATTTGGATATTTTTTTTAGAGATAGGTATAATTAACACTCGCTTGATGCATCTGTATCGCCAATCTTCTTTCATTATCTCTACATGCCAAAACTATAGTAGTTGAATGAATCTAAAAGATTTAGAGTAGATTCAGTTCACCTGATTGAATACAAAGCCAATCACAAAGAGCTTAAGAGAAATAGTTTAAACTGAAGCAAATGCTGAGTTCTTATTAAAGTTTAACGTTATTTCAATTACGATTAAGTCTAGAAAACGTATTTTATTTATAAGTTCTTGAATTTATCTGCATTAATACATCAGTGTTTTAGGCACCTGCATAAAATAGAATATATTATAGTATAATTATGCATCTACTTGTACCTACCCAGTCTCACCTGTAATGTATTAGTTACTTGTTGTGTCAATAAATAAATATTTCATTTTCAGTGTAATAAAACAGTAAACAGACATTTTGTATTGTAGATTATTTATACAGTTTCAATGGCAACTTTTCATGCGCGCCCTTATTCACAGGACAACGTCCGACGACTGCTACCTCAGTGACTCAATGAGTAAATCAATTGGCATATCAGCTTAACCTGAATTTGAAGACATACATTTTTCAGGATATATTTTTAGACGATGGTAACCACTTAACATCAGGTGTGCCATCTGCTTCTTTTATCAAGAACTCTCATAAATAACAAACGTCTCTGAGCATTGGACACAGTGCATATCCTCATAAAATATCCTCAGTAAATTAAGCCTTAGCCTATGTCCAGCAGTGGATTTCTACATGCTGATGATGATGAAACTACGGTAGGTAGAACAACCAAATGTAAAAGTGGTAGGTATCAATATTGTATTGTAGATTTTTAGACTTTATTTTGTAGCTACAAATGAATGAATTTATTATTAATTTTAGTATTAAACGTGCTCTGTGTAGGTAAGTTATGTGATTGTGCTAAACAGAGGTAATAGGTCGACATCAGGTGGTCACTTTTTCGTGTGAAAATAATCATTTATTGAATATTAATCGAATATATTTTTGGTGTATATTGTGCAAAAAAAAAGCTTACTCTGCCAATGTACCTTCAAATCAACCCATAACATTGCAAAACGTTCATAGTAAATCATATTTAAAGCTCTACATAAAAAAAATTGTGTGTAAAAACTTTCTCATTTCTGATTTTTATTAAGATTAACCATTTTTTCTAAGAGTCTTTAACCTTATTTATTGTCCTATAAAACCACAAGTCATTTATTTTTATACTGCTTAGGTACTGAAATCAGTCATTAACCACTCACTTTTTTTTAAATGCCGATAAGTTTTGAAAGCCAGCAAACATAAAACCTTATTCATTTAAAATATCTATCTATACATAGCAAAACTGTAGGAGTCAAAAAGTCTGTTCGTTACCTACAGATATTTTTCACATAACAGATCCATACAATACGACAGGTCTAATAATCCTTTTGTAAACTTTCCCCTTAAGTTTAAGGGGCATTTTTGGATCACACGTGGTTTGCATTGTATAAATGCTGTAAAGTAAAGTAAAGTAAGTTAGGTAGTTACATATTATATTTCAATATCCAATCGGTATTGGTATAGATATAGATAGATTGCATGACTCCAATTTTGGTTTGTCTTCACAAAATAAAATTAATCATGACTTCCACGCAAGGCCGACACAAACTTTACAAACCCATGATTATTTTTGCGTAAATAAATAATAAAGTTTAATAGAATGCCAGTTCATAAGACATAGTTTGTGGTTAATCGCAGTGCCAGTGGGGAAGTTGAAAACTTTGTTCGTGATACTTTATACTTTGACATAATGTCTGATGTATTGTTACGCAAAATCCGATTTCACAATGATATTCTCTTTCTGTAATCTTAGGAAGTAATTAGCTTTTTAACTTCATTTTTTTCGTGTTCTGCTATGAAATTCGGTAGCATTTTAACCAACAGATGTTTTAGTTTAGCACAAAGTGCGAGTTGTCGAAATGAGTGTAATAAGTGGCATCTTGATTTGATCTTGTAGGTAATGGGTTCCATTTGATCCCTAACCAAGAACAAACATTTGTGTGATGAACATAGATGTTTGTTATCAGTCTGGGTGTTATATTATATTCTATGTATTTTTTTGCGACAAAAAAAAAATTTTTTTTATTAGTACAATCTACTAATATATACTAATAATAATAATCTACTATATATACTATATAATCTTTAGACTGGAAAGACTTAGCGCAGGATCGGAATGTGTGGAGGGAATGGGGGAGGCCTTTGCCTAGCAGTGGGACACAGAGGGCTAATAATAATAATAATAATAAGCCCCTCAAAGTCCAACCTTACGTCCGTGCTAAACATCTAAGCCACGTGGGGGGCGGACACTCGCAACGAAATAACTTAGCGGCACCCTGCTGACATCGTCCTGTGTTAGGTCGAAGACTTGACATGGGATATATCAGCAGAGGGCAAGTGACAAAAAAGGGCAATGGCAAACCCATCATGATGGAGCAAGGTAAGAGAAGTAAACGTATATGGTCGCTTCCCGGGGGTGATCGCCGGGGCGCGCCTGGAGCCGATGCTGGGCGCTACAGCATGCAAGCCATCGGTGGCGAGGGTAATGGGCGGCCCTCTGCCGGGGAACCCGAACAATGTGAGTCCAACAGAAGGTACAACCTACGACCACGGAAAACTTTAAGCCGGAGCACATCTCGAGCCGGAACTGAAAGACTCGGCAGCACGAACGCAGCTGACGCAGGAGCTACACGGCTGGCCTCTATTGAGGAATGGAGCCCAAACCTAACAAATTGGGCAGAAAAGGATCATGAAACCCAGTCTTCTAATTCCTCACCTAAATCACTTTTCTCTTCAATCTCTTCTTCTCCTCCTTCTTATCTTGACTTTATTACACAACCTTCCTTGCTTTCACTCTCACGTAAATCTATATCATCATCGGCCGAAGATGTTGTACAGGCGACTACTGTCGAAAATCCTGTACCCACCAAGGCTAAGTCACGTGCGCGTCAAAAATGGACAGAAGAAATGAATATATTCATCCTGCGCACATATCTCAGACTCACTAGTATGGAGTCAAATACTAGAACTTACCTTACGGAACTACATAATGAGTTCGTCAAGGAATTCCCGAACATGCAGGTCAGCAGACAGAGATTAGGTGACCAACGTAGGTCCATAGTTCGTAACAATTTACTGACTGAAACCTGTGTAAATAATATACGAGCTGAAGTAGAGACATACTTACTTGCGCATCAGAACCAAGCAAAACAGCTAGTAGCTCAATTGCCATCTACGCAACGTATGCAATGGACCACAGAACATAATGAAACCATAATTAGGGCATACTATAAGATAACACATTTAGAAACAAACAAATCTGCTTATAGGAAACCCTTGCACCAAGAATTTATCAGTGTCTTTCCTCATTTGGCTCATGTTAGTGAACAACGTATTGCAGATCAAAGAAGAACAATCATAGCTAATAAATATATAAATGATGAAAGACTCCACCACATTAGACAAGAAATTGCTGGTGAATTGGATATACAAGCTAATGATATGGATAGAACAACTGACGAAACACAAAGTGATTTAAATAGGACAATATGGTACGATGCAATTAATGATACAAGTGCAAGTGCCCTGAATAACACAAACGACCCACTTACATCACATTCACAAATAAACTTTGAAAGTAGCATTGGAAACCAAGAAACATGTGAACAAATCCGAAACAAAGAAATTGATGAATCGTTCAAAGAAGCTCAGCGATACTTTACAGGCACACAACCAGATGATAGGCCATTCATTCCCAAGCAAAGAGCTTCAAAAAAACTAGGAAAGATCGTGAGCTACTTAAATGAAATAGTCCTGCCAGAAAATGTGAATGGTGACTCAAGTTTTGAAACACTACAAACTACAATTTATTGTGCAGCATGGTCAGCAGCTAAGGCTAATGGATCAAAGCTTGATATACCGCCACGAGACGCAAACAACCAAGAACGCAAGGACTCTAAACCAAACTGGCAGAAGCGACTTGAAAGAAAAGTAGAAGAATTGAGAAAAAAGATTGGTCGACTGACTCAGTATATAAACGGAAGCAGAAGTAGAGCGCTTATTAAACATATACATATAATTTTAGAACAACATAAAACACACACTACACATGAGGAACCTAACTCTAACCTCACACATTATTTAGACACTTTAAAACAAAGACTTATTGTTGTTAGTAGCCGCCTTAGACGGTACAAATTATGCTCAAATCGGAAAACCCAGAACAACCAGTTCTGTAATAATGAAAAGAGGTTTTACCAGTCGTTAACTAAAACTACGATAAATCACACTAACGCTAACGCTAATAACAATCAAAGTAATCCTAACACGAACACACTAGATCCTACAGAGCTAAGGCGATTTTGGGCAAACATATGGGAAAACTCGAATGGCTATACTGAAGATGCAGGGTGGATTAAAGAGGAACAAACGAATTGTTCAACAATGGAACCTATGGAATTTTGTAACATTCCTATTGATGTTTTTCAAAAAGTATTAAAAGGAATACATAATTGGAAAGCCCCAGGATCTGACCATATACATAGTTTCTGGTACAAAAAGTTTACTCACATTCATCCCTATCTTTATAACCACATAAACAGCTTTATCCAGTATCCCGACACAGTACCCACATACATCACAACCGGAGTCACCCACATGATTCCCAAAGACACAAGTGACATTGCAAACCCTGCCAAATATAGACCTATCACATGTCTCCAAACAATTTATAAAATTATTACAGCTTGCTTATCACAATTAATTTATTGCCATGTAAGCACAAACCAAATATTAGCTGAACAACAAAAAGGCTGCAGAAAATTTAGTCAGGGATGTAAAGAGCAACTCATTATCGACTCAATTATTTTAAAACAGTCAGAGCGAGATAAAGAAGACCTGTACACTATATACATCGATTACAAAAAAGCCTACGACTCTGTCCCACATACATGGCTTTTAAAAGTGTTAGATATTTATAAAGTACACCCACAAATTGTCTCTTTCTTGAGCAATGCTATGACACGATGGGCCACTCGGCTACAGACACAAACACCCAGTACGACTGTAGAAACTGCACCTATTAAAATCCAACGAGGCATTTTTCAAGGTGACGCGTTGAGTCCTCTCTGGTTCTGCCTAGCTCTGAACCCTCTCTCGAACAGCCTCAACTCTACCAACCTAGGTTATTTATTAGACAAAAGACATGACACACATACTAACAGCTTTGAATGTAGAGTTAATCATCTTCTGTACATGGATGACATTAAAATGTATGGTAATACACATGAAGAATTAGATCACCTTATTAAAATTACTGAACAGTTTTCTTTAGATATCTCTATGAGTTTTGGTATAGATAAATGTAAAATTAATGCTGTTAAAGTAGGTCAGTACTACGAGCATACATACCAGATGCAAACTGGTGAGACAATTGGTTCTCTTGCTGAAAATGAATCATACAAATACTTAGGTTATCACCAATCCAAACAGATACAACATAAAGAGATTAAAACTAATCTATCCCAAAATTTTAGACACAGACTAAACTCGATCCTCAAAACACAGCTCAACTCTAAGAACACAATTAAGGCGATTAATACTTTTGCAATTCCTGTACTAACATATTCCTTTGGCGTAATCAACTGGAGTAAAAAAGAATTAAGAGACTTACAGAGGGTTATAAATGTTACAATGACTAAGAACAGAAAGCACCACCCACGAGCATGTATACAGAGACAGGTCCTACCACGGTTAGAGGGAGGGAGGGGTATAATTGATATACTAAATCTACACAACCGACAAATATCAACATTGAGATCGTATTTTCATGCTAAGTCCGAAACATCCAAACTTCACAAGGCAGTAGCGGCATTAGACCGTAAATATACCCCACTCAATCTAAATAACCATGACAAACAAAGTAATGAAGAACTAATCGACGGGCAAACTTTAACCACAGAATGGGCCCGGAAGTCTCTACACGAAAGGCACCACCATGACTTGAACCAACCCACCGTCGACAAACAGGCGTCGAACGAATGGCTCAGGCGGGGTGAACTCTTTCCTGAGACCGAAGGGTTCATGGTTGCTATCCAGGACCAAATAATTGAAACCCGAAATTATCAGAGACATATAATGAAGATAACAAACTTGGAAACCTGTCGTCGATGTAATGGACCTTCTGAAACCATCCAGCACATAACAGGGGCATGTAAGGCACTAGCTCAAACAGACTACAAGTTCCGACATGATCAGGTAGCAAACGTCATCCATCAAAGGCTAGCTGTTAAGTATGACCTGATTGACACATCTGTAAAACCACTTCCGTATTACAAATACACCCCTGAAACGGTGCTGGAGAACGCAACGCATAAGCTCTACTTTGATAGAGCAATTCTGACAGACAAGACCACTCATTTCAATAGACCTGATTTAACCCTACTAGATAAAATTAATAACACAGCTCTTTTAATTGACATTGCAATCCCTAACACGCACAACTTACAGACTACCATTGCAGAAAAACTGTCTAAGTATATTGATCTTAAGAATGAAATCACTCGCATGTGGCGGCTCCGTAGAGTTTCCATAGTCCCAATAGTTTTATCTTCCACAGGTGTCATTCCAAAACAACTATTTCAATCTCTTCATTTATTAGATCTTCCAAAACACACGTTTGCTCTTCTACAGAAAGCAGCTATACTAAACACGTGTAGAATAGTTCGTAAGTTTTTGCAGAGTGAACTTGATGCCGACGGACGACCCCCACAGTAAGACGTAGGTAGTATTGATGTGCACTTGGCCTAGGCCCGTGCATTTCATAAAAATTCCCGGTTTTTGCCGTTAAACCGAGTAGAAAGATATAACACCATAATAATAATAGTACAATCTATGTTTAGTTTGTGGCTAGTCGATTTAAATGTTTTTTCATAAATTTAAGCATTCTCATTTCATGATAACCAATGATTATCCGTTTTGCGAAATCGACCACGGCAACGGCAATTAGTCTTATCAAATTCTGATTTAAATTCGTCCACGTACGATGCATTCGCTTGTATGAAATGTCACTTAGCTATAGTACCTCGTTAGACCAAAAACATAAATGTTAATGATATTCGCAAGCGATAGCAGTTTCCACAATGAAGTTCCAATTTGGAAATTTAATTAATTACGTAAGCTGACTTAAAAATCGTTCCACGTGTTAGCGCCTGAATCGTAAAATTAAATGTGCTTAGGAAAAGGCCGGATAAAAATCTGATTAAGGTCGATGCTCTTCTGCCGTGGATATCGTTTTATCTCAGTAGGTATAGTTAGCAACGGAAATTCATAACTTGAATTGAATAATTCCGGAACCCGTAACTTTGATCAATATTTTGATAATATTTGAAAATTTGCTTTGGCTTATAACTATTGTCAAAAATAATCAGTCACTGACTCTCAGAACCAGCATGTTAAAGTGGCAATGGGCAAGCCATATAGCTCATAAAACCAGCAGTTGTCCAGCAGATGCTGGGGAATAAAGGGTCTAGAATAGCGACTACGAACCGGAAGACGAAACAAAGGACGACCTCCCACCCAATGGATTGACGACCGCCGG
The DNA here is from genome assembly GCA_947095575.1 of Electrophaes corylata. NCBI lineage: Eukaryota > Metazoa > Arthropoda > Insecta > Lepidoptera > Geometridae > Electrophaes > Electrophaes corylata. The sequence continues at coordinate 4,402,026 of OX352711.1, read as the reverse complement.
AAGTTGGTGAATAGAAAGGGTTCAAAACCATTATTTTTAGTAACGTATAGGACATAGGGAGACCTTCGTCCAGTAGTGAACTTCTATATGACGATGATGTTGATACATAAAGGAAAGGCATAAAGGGAAGGAAGCAGTGGACTTCTACAAGATGATAATGACGATTTAAAAAACAATGTTGTTGAAGAGCCTGTGTTTTAAAAAAAACCATACTAGTAATCAAGTTTTGCAGCTTACTGTACTTTACGAACGAAATCACACAGCGCATTTTCATATTTAATTAAAAACATAACTAGATAGTCTGTTTAAATTGTCATTCAGTTTTTTAAATTTAATTCAGCCACTCCGATTCAGCCCGTATGTGGCGAATGAAGGTGTTTTTTTAGCCAGGAGAAGTCCATTGCTGGACAAACCTACAATGCGATACTGAATTATACAAAAAAGCAATACAATACACTAAATTGTATTTAAAACGTGTTCACCACCAAGCTAACTTGTTACCAATAACAATAAAAAAACTTCTATTTTCCAAATCTAACCAAATTTTCAAATCTGCTTGAAAAAAACTTAGTTGCCTTCGTGGCTTACAACACAAAAGGTACATAGATACTATAGATACATAATATATATTTACTATAAAGGCAGAAAGGGTTAAGGGTGCCAACTGGCCAACTCGTTCACCAGATAGAAAATGAAAGGACAAACTGAATTGCTTTGATTATAGACGGACGTTCGGAACTTTGAAAGAAATAATCCTATACCTACTACTTATAATATAAACATGAAAGTTCAGATGTTTGGTTGTGGCTCAATCACGCCCTTATACTAGGCCGATTCGGATTAAACTCCGAACATATATAGTTCGTTACCTGGATTAATTTATCCCGAAATCTAGAGGAATCAAGTGAAAAAATAGACAAAAAAGGCCTAGAGGAATAGGGCCTTAAATTTTGTCATAGCAAAGTGCCTAAATAGCGATGTTAGCAAAACTTATTGAACACTTTTATTACACGAGTATTTATCGCGTAGAAATAAAAAAAAGTGATCTACTACAGTAACAAGTACTACCTATTACTTCTTAAAGTCAAATTCAAGTCCTCAAAGAGAGAAGGATAGTCAAAGGTACGTCCAAAAATTACATTAAGCATAGCATTAAAATATACCCACATTTTGCAGTTAGTATTCCATGCATGACAGGTAGCAAGCCCATAGCTTCTGCTACATTATTAACTAGTTTCCACCTGATGTTTTTCTTCATCCTCAGAGAATAAATAAATACATAGCACTAAGAAATCTGAAGAGGTATCTACCGCACTTGGGGATAAATATAATGAGGTTCTTTGTTTTTTATTCCTGTGTTACCTCAGGTAGCATCATACCTACTTACTCTCATTTGGATGATATTTTTTTTATGTGTTTGTTTGTGTGTCAAATAAAGGTATCTATTGAGAAGTCGTTGAAGATTCGTTTAGCAGACTTCTAGACGTTGGCTTTCTCCCAAATCGCCTCATGTCCTTGGCACCCGTCTAACTGCCACTTAATGATGACATCCACTCAACCCACTGCTGCTCGACTAACTTTTAATTAAAATGAACTTGGTACCCTTTCATTTTCGGTCAAAACGCAGCGAAAATATAATTCAGATGGTGTTAATTAAAAAATTGTGCGACTTAAGTAATTTAAGACAAGCGTTATTTAAAAATAATCCTCAAAATGATATTAAACTCACAAATATTAATAGAATATTATGCTAAGCATTATAAACCCAGTGGAATTCAAATTAAATACTTTTAATCAACATCATCATCAACACCTACTGGTGCTGCAAACTGTGCAAAATGTGGGTATATCTACCTACCAAAAGTAATATTTGGACGTACTTCTGACTACCCCCCAACCCCCTAAAACATCCTTACAGAAGTACTCTTTAGTACTCGGTACTAAAAGACCAAAAGATCCGAGGAGATATCTACAGTGCCTTGGGTAATCCCCAGTCGTGAAGCAATTTTTTTATATTCTGTGATGAATACGCCATACTTGAGCATTTATTTATTTGAAACCATTAAGCACATAATAAGATGGAAATTCACGATGACATGCTAACTCTTATCAATCTGACGAACTGGTCCCTCACTGAACGTCCGTTCTTAAAACACTCCGGTCGGTCTTTTTCGCAGAACGAATGAATGAAGGCTTACAGTGTGTCCAGCTAAAACAAACTGTGGTGATACCATGAAAATATTTAAAATGACGACACTTGTGTCATCGAATCTGCCCAACAAATTTTAGGAATGCAAGCCCCTTTAGGAATCGCAATATGACCTGAAGGTAAGGGGGCGGGTAAAGCATCAACCTTCCCCGCTCGATATAAACAGTAAACATGTTTATACAGCATCATTATCGGTTTAATCGAGCTGGCAGCGCATCAGCTGCTAAGCTCATGTTGTATAACAGATTATGTTTGCTCCATCGATCGGCAATGCAAGGGTTAACGCTTCTATGCCACGGAGCAATAACCTGCATATACCCCACAAGAGATAAAATAATAAAAATCACGCTAAAAGGTTCTGTAAAGTTGGGTTTATTTACCTTAGTCATGCTCGCAAAATTAATCTGCTAGAAAAGAGAGACTGCATCCTACTAATTCTTATTCAGGCTAGTAATAAACATCATTATAATCATCATCATCAACCTGTAGAAGTCCACTGCTGGACATGGGCCTCCCCATACGTTTTCAGGATAAACGTTTCTGAGCCCTTTCCATCCATCGACTTCCCGCTCGTAACAATGTCGTCGGTTCATCGTTTCTTTTTTGTAAATATTCTTAGAATACCTATGTTATTTGCATGTTCTTTTTATATATCGGTCCGCTCTACTCTATTGCAACACCCTTACTGGATATAGGTATATATTATGTGTATTGACACGAAAAATTATATCTAGTCCTAAGATCTGACAATGTTAAACCTACTTACATATTAAGGCAATAAACATACTGAATACTAAATACATATACCACCCAGACACAGAACAGACATCCATGTTCATCACACAAACGTTTGTTCTCGGTGGGGATTGAACCCACGCCGCAGAAAACAGGCTACTACAAACTGAGCTGTGACGGTTGTCTATTAGATCCATCCTTTAGTGGACAGCTCCTCAAAGATGGTAGTGCCATATAGCAGTGCTGTCACAGTGCTTGTATTGTATCTCGATAGTAGACAATGTAGCTGATTGCATTAGGCGATAGCGCTCAATGGGCAAGTTAGCCGTCTTGATTTGAAGTGGCTCGCAGAATTCAGAGGTGAAATTCTCGGTAGGTATACTCAGTGTCAAAATTTGGTGACTTTAGACCGACGATAATATCTTACTGCAAATTTATAATTTCCATTAGTATCGGTACTAAAAATCCCCTACTCTACGATAAGTAACAATAACTTTAAAACGTTTACCTATAGAATGTAAAAAAAAAAAAACTTTAATTTTGTTCAATAACAAGGCTGCATTATTCCTCTTAAAAAAATCATTAAACCTAATATAAACAAAAGAAAAACTGTGAGAAGCTTCAAACTTATAACGCCCTATTTAAAAAAAAAAGCAAAATAAAAGCACCGCGCATAAGTTAGAGCTATAAATCACAGTTTACTTTTGATGCCGAGTGTACTCGCTTCAGGATGGCGTATCTTGGTATTCAGTGTCTTGTGCCTTCAAATTAGCTTGATGTAGACTGAGCCTTTGTGTTGTGGTGCAAAATGGAGAGTACAACACAGTTCAGCAAACCTGAAGCTGACCTGATTTGAACCGTGAAGTTTTGAATAATGTGCCAATATATTATATCGTCAGTGGAAAGGAAAAAATGCTAAAGCGCCAAAATGCTACTGTGGGAAATCAAGTTTAAAATTAATGACTTTAAACTTGATTTTCCACAAGTGTCTGTGTCTGGGTGTTGTATTGTATTGTATGTATGTATTTACAAAAAAAAATATATAAGTGTTTTATCAATCATCTCGTTCTCATAGTACAAGCTATACTTAGTTTGCGGCTAGATGATGTTGTGTAAAAATGTCCTGACATATTTATTTACTATTGAAATTAAGTTTTATATGATTTCGCTAACTATTTTGTCGCTACCAGTGTAAGAGTACTTAATTGATGTCGGTAATTGAGCAGGCAAACTAATTGATTGGAGCTTGGGAGGCATCACTTTCTATACACTATTCAAGTGGAATTCGATCCCACGACCTTTAGCCGGCTATAAGGTAAATATTAGTTCTATGGCGTCACAGCTCAGTTCGTAGTAGCCTTACCTTCTGCGCTCTAGGTGGTGAGTTCGATCCCCACCGAGAACAAACATTTGTGTGATGAACATAGATGTTTATTTTCTGTCTGGGTGTTATATGTATTTTAAGTATGTATTCACAAAAAAGTATACAAGTATTCTATCAGCTATCTGGTTCCCATAATACAGGCTTTGCTTAGTTCAGGGCTAGAAGGCGCTGTGTGAATGTCTGTCAATATTTATTTATTTACTAGCGGCCACTCGCAGCTTCCCGTTCCCGCAGTTTTTTCCCGTTCCCGTTATTTTTTTGGGATAAAATCATAGTAGCTTTATGCATGCAAAGTTTCAGCCCGATCGGTTTAAAATTGACAAAGTTTCGTAGAAACTTTCATCCCCTATTTTATCCCCTTGGGGGTAGAATTAATCAAAATCCTTTTTTAGCGGATGCCTACGTCATAACATCTACCTGCATGCCAAATTTCAGCTCGTTCCGTCCAGTGGTTTGGGCTGTGCGTTGATAGATCACTATGTCAGTCAGTCAATCAGTCACCTTTGAGTTATATATATTTAGATACAGATATATTAAGATTCTCGATTCGACAATAATGAGGAGTTTCTTCTGAATCGTTTCGTTACTTGTGATAAAAAATGAATCCTATACGTTAATAGGAAACGTTTATCACACACTGGTTAAGCCCTGGAGAACTGGCTAAGGCCTGCTCAAAGCGAAGGTTACTGTCCCAATTAAAGGGGATTTAGGAACGGAGCCAACGGGAATGTTTTTTATTATATAAAATGCCACTGTCTTTTATGATGGGGACACGATTAACGGAGTCATTGAGAATACACCAAAAGAAAAAGATACTGTTGAGTGTTTGGTGGACCAGTTCTGGTCTTATCCACTACAGTTTCTTAAGGTGACGCAAGATTTTTTTTAAATATTTGTAACTTTTGTATAGCGTAGCAAAATTAAATAATGTTCTTTTTTAAATAGTTTCTGATGTTCTTACCAAGAAGGCCATACACTTATCTATTTATTTTAAGTAACGACATTTTGTATGTCGTGCTAGTTATATACTCATAGTGTAAAGTCAAGTCAAACCGGCCAAGTGCGAATCGGACTCACGCACGAAGGGTTCTGTACCATTATCTATAATAAAAACGGCAAAAAAATCACGTTTGTTGTATGAGAGTCCCCTTAAATATTTATTTTATGCTGTTTTTTAGTATACAGAAATACATCTGTGAAAATTTTCACCCTCTCTAACTATCACGGTACATGTGATATAGTCTGGTGACAGACGGACAGATAGACAGACAGACAGCGGAGTCTTAGTAATAGGGTCCCGTTTTACCCTTTGGGTACGGACCCCTAAAAAAGGTTATTTCATAGATTATACATGTTTCACAGTGGTATCAGATGACGTAAGACGGTCGCCGTTCTATTAATTTGTCCAAGGCCAGAAGTTGAGGTAAAATTAGTTATATTCTCCTTTGCCTGCCACTTCCTGGTAGTCTCAGTAGCGTCAACAAAAGAAATAATAAATAATAATAATAATGCTGGGCAATCCACACAACATCATCTAGCCCCAAGCTAAGCAGAGCTTGTATTATGGATACTATAGATGATTGATATACTTAATACAATACATTACATTATATACATATTTTTTTATTATTATATAAAATAATGTCCCTCTAGTCAATGACATCCGCCTCGAAGCGACTCGTTAATTACTTTCCGTACCATTATATACTCGTTGGTGCTTAATGTTAATCGACCAACGTATTTATAGTAATTTGGAATGATAACAAATGTACCTACTCGTACAGATCGAATCGCTTCGAAACGAATGACATCGGTTAGAGGAACTAATACTGATATAGAATAGAATATATACGTTTGGGTTGAACTCTATTCAAATCTATTGGACGTTTTTTTCATCATAAATTTAAATTAACCACGCAAATTTTATTTCTGGTAGGGATTTTTATTAGCCATAAAATTATTCTAGAACTTTTAGAAAACACAGCTCTAGTTCACTTAAAAAATAATAATGGCATTCAAGATTTACAGGAAAATACCCTGAGCCCTGTTTGGCTCGACCCACATAAAGTTTTTGCGATAAAAGTGTTTTATTTCTAGACTAGAAATTATTGTAGTCTTTGTTCGTGGGCCTAGGTTATTTGCGAGTCAATTAGGTCACTTGTCATTGCGAGTTTTTTGCGTTGGAATCCCAGCACATATTTCTTTATTATTTAGAATAATAACTAATGAAGAAATGTATTCTTATATTTGTATAATGTATTTTTCGTATAATTTTGTATAAGCCAGCCTGGCTTTTAATAAATAGTGTGCTGGTGAAATACAAGTACATAACCTTTAGGCCTCCGGTTGATGGATAGTGCATCGTAGGACATATTAGGACACAAGGTGCTGACAAAACCTGATTTTGATTTCGCTCTCACAGGGTTAATTTCATACAAAAAAATCTTTATATTGATAGAATGTATATAAATAAATAAAGTTAAGACGGACCCCGTTACAATTGACGTTATATTTTATTGGTTTGAGCCGATCTTATTTCAATACAAACCTAAAGTAAAATCATCGCTACGTAGAAAATTATGTAACCAGGAGAATATGTGGATGGATATATGGGTAGAAGTAGACCAAAGAAAAAATGGGTAAACTGTGTTAAAGAGGACATGGATATAAACGGAGCGAGTGGATAGATGACGGCCGACAGAGTGGAATGGATTATAGAACATGTACCGATTCCACATAAAGTGGGATAAGGCAGGTGAATGTCGGCGATAAGTGACTAATGCACCTGTAACTGATATTCACAGTACTTTCTGTGATTGACAGTATAGTTCATAGTTTAATGTATTCAAAGAGGTTCATAGCTTAAAAGTACATAAAAATAGCGGCTGATCTGCTTTTTAAATTACCTATATGAACCTGGTCTTCAAAATACTCACAGGAAACAAATATGTGGCTGTCAAACTTTATACACCTACAACAAAGCAATGCCTTGTAGGTCACGCTTGTTAGAACTGTGCCCTACAATGCACTGCTCAGCGTCCATCAATCTGAGGTGTATAGGTGTTAAGCCTCGTGTGCCTATAATTTCACCGGCACACACACCCTTAGAACCAGAAAACAGCAACGCTATTTGGCAGCAAAAATAGGCAGAGTGGTAGTACTTCCCCGGACGAGCCCTTCACTAAGTTATACTACTACAATGATACATAGGTTACATACAGTTTAGCTATTCAAAGAGGTAACGTTGCCAGCCTTTTGGGCACACTTCCTGCGGTCAGTGACTTAAATTCTGTTTTCTACCTATAGTAAAGACCCGCACTTTACTATAGGTAGAAAAAGTTATGATAAAATATGTAGATATAAGGTAGATAGGTTAAATATTAGATGTAAAATATTTGTATATACTAAATTACTTCCGTTATAATATAATAAAATAAATATATAACTACAATGATCTACTATTTAAAATAAACCGATACTTTTGAAATATTCTAACGAGGTCACATGTGATTTATATGTGCCTTATTTTTTTATTCCCTTATATGTCGGTTGTGGCTCACACCACCGAGTTTTGTTTTTGAACGTTTGAAAAAGTGGGACGACAGAGGTGAAATGGGTCACCCAATTTTGGTCTAATTTGCTTTACTTACCCTTTATTAATTAAGCAAGAAAGAGTAACAAAATGTCTACCACCACATACACCAAATAACAAAGGTATCTTTTAAATAGGCTAAATAGTGCAAAGTGTAACCTTCTCTAAAAAGTCTCCGTCTTAGTGTTTTTTTTGTTTGTTTTTTTTTTGTTCGTTATTTCGCAAAGTATTTAACTAAAAGGGTTTTGTAAAAGTGTTTTTATTCATCCAATACAAAATGTGAATGTAAAAATACTGCATCCAAAAGTATAAACATTTATTGGCTTAAAAAACCTCACGTAAATACAGTTTGTAGCGCTAAAAGAATGGGAACGGATTCAGAAATATGAAAATATAAAGAAACCTCAGTCAAACTCACAAATTCATCATATAGATTTGTCTGAATTATTTAACTAGTTTAGCCGTGAACCCAATTCCCCCTAAGTAATAAAAATATCAAGTTCGTAAAGAAATCTGACGTGCTCCTTTGAGAAAATCTTGAATCTTTTCGTGCCAAATCTAGCGTTGAACGTGTGTTTGCCTGTCTGTTTATGACGAGGTAATACAGCTTATCTAAAAAATAATGGTTTATGGTCTTGGTATGGGTTGGTATATTGATTTCAAGTTATTATCAATTCATTTTTAAGAAATTTACTTCGACGTACAAGTAGTACCACAGACAAGATTGTCTGTGGAAGTAAGTACCTATGTATTATTATTATTAAGCCTGTAGTGTCAAACTGCAGGGCAAATGCCTCTCTTCTCTTTATTTGTTTCTGATAAGGGCCACTGTGAACCAGTATTTAGGTTTATTTCGTCCCTCCATCTTCGCCGCGGTCTGCCGCGAGGTTGTTTTATATTTTTAGGCGTTCAATCTGTCGTGGATTTAGCCCATAACGCATTCAACATGAGGAAATAATATCTTAATTCAAAAAAATTGTTGGCAATTATTGCTTAGTGTAGGTACTCATTACTGATAACCACGGAATAGAAGTACTTAGCGTTCGGTCGCTGGTATTTTATATTTTATTTTAGGTAGTTAATGATGACGAATTTTATACCCTTGCTTGTAAGAATAAAGTACCTAACCTAAGTGTTTCAGTATAGTCAGCGGTTTAGTAGGTACTACGGGTCGTTGCCTGTCAGATAAACTGTCCCCTCATTGGCCAGGATAAGCTGTAGCTATAACATTAACCAATAATGTGAAGGCTTATCTGACATGCAATAAGAATAATAATTTGTTTAAGATCACAATAAAAGTTTTGTTGAATCCATAGGCTCCCGAACTAGTAAATACTGTGTTTCAGGAGCCAGCCATTGTCTTAATAATATTTTTTTCAAGTAGAAGATTTTTATTTTCTTTTTTTTTGTTTCTCCAACTGAATAATCTTAAATTGTACTTCTATGCATAAAATAATCAGAAAATTTTCAGACAAAAAAAAATCGTAACACGTAAACTATGAAAAATCGCGGAACATAGGTACATGGGCTGTTTCGGGTACCCAAGGGGTGCTTTCTCTCTGGACTTCCGCTTAACACAATTTTTGGGACTCCCTGTATATGCCAACACATACATATATTAGATAAATGATTCTTATTAATACTACCGGAAGCTTGTAAGATATCGGATATTGGAATTAGTAAACTAATAAAATACGAAGAAATATTATGATGTAAACAACACGTTGTTTGAAGAAAAAAATACTTACTTGTCATCCATTTTGTGTTTAACCTAGATACCGGTGGCCTTCACACGAGCACAAACAGAAACTTATCACAATACAAAACTATATTAATTTAAGTAAGTTTGCACAAAATGTTAACAGAACTCAATATTTGAGGATTGCTATAAACTGCAAATAATGACACACATTGCTACACCCACTTCTTATCACGATCACTGTAACACTGATAAGAGAACAATGTTCGTGAAAATATTTATCCGTCTATTGACACTGTAATCGCCTGTATCCAACCTACATTCTACATTTTAGCAGTAGTAGGTATGGCTCTTAGCGAAGGGCTCATTCGGGAAAGCACTTCCTATGTATTCTGTTACCTGTGTGTTTAAGTTTAGACAAATAAATGATTTATCTATCAAGGTACTACCACCATGGCTATTTCTACCGTCAAGCAACACTGCTATATTTGTAGGGTATGGGAGCCGGTGAAATCAGGCCTCATACTACACCTGTATGCCCCAGGTTGATGGACGTAGATTAGTGCACCGTAGGGCACGTCTCTAACAAACGTGACCTGTGAGCTAATTCTTTGTCACAGTCTTCAATACATATGAAACAGTTGAGCTATCTACAGACTGTTGCAAACGATCTAAAGATAGCTCAACTGATCCAAATCATAATTAGTATACATAGGCATACATGACAAGTTACAGTAGGTACATTGTTACTGCAAAAAATAAATGTTACAAATTGTTTCCTTTTTATGAATCAGAACGTTCGCTCAAGAACTCACTCTGTAGATTGTTTGAAACTTAAAGTTTTTATAAAGGACTTTGATAAGAAAATTCTGAAGTAACTCGACTTTTTAACACAAAAGCAAACTGGTAATAATTAACGTGAATAATTACCATATTTTCTGAGAATGAAATTATAAGTATAGAAAGTGCTTTGTTTGATAATCATATTAAGTTAGTAGGTAGGTAAAACATTACACAGTAAACTTTTTACTTGGTACTTACCAAGTAAAAAATTACTGTGTAATAATTTGAGATGCTATAAATTGATGAAGTTTCCGTCACTCTACTGCTTGGATCATAGATATCGATGCTACACGGAAATAATAAAAGAATATAAAGTTAGGTGAATTGTATGCATTATTATTAGTCTAAAGCATAGCGTATGCTGTCTTTTGAATCTCTGTTTAGGTCATACAAAAAACCGTAGGAACCAAACTGTAAGTTATTCTAGACTTGGTTGCGAGAAACTAATACCTAGATATACCTAGCTTTAAGACGAATCTTAGTGAATGAAATACCTGTAGGTCTTCTTACCTTACTGACTGTAAAGTAAGAATTCCATATTTATGTAAAAGATATCGGTGTCTTGGTTATCTTGGTATACCTAGGTACCTAAGTATACCTAATTATAATGTTAGAACTATGAAAATAAAATCTATACGACTGAAGCAAAATTCGTATTTCTAACACTCCTATGGCTGTTTTAATATCACAGTTCCAAGAACAAAGAGTAAATATTCTTAAAAAGGAAATTCTTGAAAAGTCCATTTTCTTAGGAAAATTGGGCTGGTCATAAAAATCTGAGAAGGAAATGAACTATACATATAAAAAGAGGCCAGAAGGTCAAGACACATTTTTCATGTAATAAGTATCTTTTTTGCTTTTCTGTTTTAATTTTTACTGGTGTAAGTGTTTATGTTATAAAATGACTTATATTATGATAATTTATATGGCTTACCCTACAACTTATTTTTCTTCATTAATTTATTGTAGGCAAACTTGTATAATTCTTGATCGTACTTACTATACCATAAGCAAAGACTATTTAAGGCCTTATTTGTTGAATTCTACTTATTTGTATCCTTTATTATTCATAAACTGTTTGTTTCCCAGGAATAAAATAAAATAAAACTTCTCAGTGGGAATAAAACCCACAACCTACAGCGTATAAGGCAGAGATACTACCAACTAAGCTGTGGCGGCTGACAAATAATTCGACCAACCAATACAGTTACACTGGTAGATATTTTCACATTGTTAAGTGCAAGTGACAAGTGATTAGTTAGACATTGCTCAGAAACACGGCAACGCTCCGTAAATCAAGTAGTAATTACCGCGCAATGTATAATAAAACATATTTTACTTATTACCTGCTCTTAATAAAGTGTATCAACCATAGGAAACAGAATAGAAGCATATATTAAGAAAAATCATAAAAATAAATATCAGAACGACTTTAATCCCCAAGCACGGTTGATATCCCCTCAGTTCAGTTACTACCAAGTACCTACTTGAGATTCTTAGAGGATGTCTAACGGGGGTAGTAGGAACGTCCAAATATTACACTTGGTACACTACAAAATGTGGGTCATTTTGCAGTAGTTAGTACTTATATGACAGGTTGGAGGCCCATCGCTGTTCCTAGAATTCTAACTGGTTTCCCCACGATGTTTTCCATTACCGTTTGAAACCACTGGTAGGTACACACATTTTTTTTTCGATAAAAAGTCCATTGGTACACGACCAGATTCGAACCCATGACCTTAGGATCAGAAGGTCACTCTCACGAGACCACCTGCGTGCTTGTATTACACGGGTATTTTTCGCGTAAATGTTCAATATGTTTTTCGATCGCGAAAGATTAAAAAATACTAGAAAAGAAACAATTTACAAAATTCTGGCAAATAGACAAAGCACCATCTCAATACAAAGTAATAAAACGGATAGTTAGGTATTTGAATTTACGAACAACAATATAAAACTAAGACATAAAGGACGCTAGCTTGTTGGTACATTTCCAAATGTTTGAAACTGCCATAATATTTTTATACTGCACTGTACGCTATTGGCGTAACCTTTATTTTAGGGAACAAAGGTTTTAATGGTTCTAAGTAGGGTTGCCAGATGGGATTGGCTCTGTTCTATGATTATTATTATAGCTAATTTTCACAACATCCCATTAACTGTGAGTATTAAACAAGGTTAAAATAAGAAACATCCTGATCACGACATTACACATTTATGTCGTACAAACATCTTGCTCTTGTAAACATTAAGTACTTATATGGGGTACGTTAAGTACAATATTGTTCCATTTTCTACTTTTAACTGTCATTTGAATACTCCACCACTGTATTTACAATATTACTCATCACATCACAATCCTTTCGTCGAAAAATAATTTAAAATATTAGCAAGATCTAAGGCAAGAGTGAATAGGTGTCTTCTAGACCATTCTGCTTCATTGTTGGCAGGTGAGATTGAAGCCAAAGGACAGATAACAATGATAAAAAAATAAAAATATTTACATGGGGTAGGATACAAAAGGATACTTTCTATTTTTTATTATTTACATCGTACTGCCAATTAAAGTTTTCTTCTTTATTATTTTCTCACTTTTTAAACCTTCCTTGGGCTTGTACAAATGTTTCGAAACCGAAATTAAGAAAATTGGTTCAGTCGTTCTCGAGTTTGTTTGACAAACGTCAATTCATTTATTCATATATGGATTTACTAGCTGACCCGTGCCCACTTCGTTGGGCGGTAAACATTTTTACAAAGGTACTATGTAAAAATAAAGATGCGCGGTGGCGCTAGTACATAGGTACTGATGATTGTAGTCATTATAAAATAACTGAAGTAGTACTCGGCGTCGCCAACAGATGGCGTTAATAGAGGGTGTATGGCATAAAATAGCGGACACTCACAGATTGCGTGACAGATTTTGCCCGTTCCCGTTATTTTTTCGGGATAAAAAGTAGCCTGTCCTGTTCCAGATTACAATCTATATTTATTCCAAATTTCATCCAAATCGGTTCACTGGTTAGAGCGTGAAAGGCTGCACGCGATATTGGGCAGTACCTACTTGGACATTTTCTATTTTTTCTAAAATAAAAGTAGCCTAAGTTACTCCTTATTACATCAGCTATCTGCCAGTGAAAGTCCCGTCAAAATCAGTCCAGCCTTTCCAGAGATTACCCGGAACAAACAAACAGATTGACAGACAGATAGACAAAAATTGTAAAAAATGCTATTTTGGTATATGTACCGCATAAACATTCATATGCATGCAGTAAAAACCGGTTATTTTAATATTACAGACGCTTCAATTTTATTTATTTGTATAGATGAAATAAACATTTTTATCTCTTCCAACCAGCTGCAGGGGTTGTTTTTTTTGAAATCATGAAAAACTTGTATAACAATATCGTATTTTGAGTGTCCGAACCAAAATTGAAAGAAATCAAGTCACGCATATAAGGTACCTACAGATTTTCCATATATGTATGTAAATGTTGACACCCGACCTTCCCCTTTTCGATAGGGTAGTTTTAAAAAATGTTAAGCGTTGTTATTACTATTTTTGTATTTTAAGAAGCAAAACTGAGTTTGAAGCAAATCACACCATGCATTATAATTTTTCCATACAAACGCCTTTTCGCACCCCTAATAAGGGTAGTTTATGAGTCCTTACCAACGCGTGTTGGTAATGTACAACCATGGAAAACACGACCTGGGAATTGGTGACCATTGCTCTGATTGGTCGAACCAAAGCTTATGCTTCGTTAAGACGCAACTAAAGAGTCAAGATGTACCTTAGTAAAGGTAGATCATGCAGTTTTATTTCTGGCGCTTCGGCGGCTACTGCCGCACAGTGGATCGAAAAAGCCCTTTCCATAGACATAGAACTTTTTTTTATAAACATGCTTTTTCTTGTTGGAAACCAACACAGAACCTCATTAGAAGCTCAAATTATATCATTTTTATGAACTCCTCGTGATTATAAAAATATGTATGGAGAAAAACATGAAAATCGATATTTTTCGGCTCTCGTGCGAGTGCCCGTTATTTCGTCAGGTATGAACAATGTCCTTATTTTCTACTATCTTTTGACGTATAGCACACACTGGGCACTCGATGGACTTTAGGTGAAAAAAAATAAAATATATTTTTAAATTAATATTTTGTATTTTACGCAATATTCAAAGTACATTAGGTCCTATAACTGATATTTCAGCTCGCCTAATCATTGTTACTGTTTTAATGCAATATAAACCACCATAAACCACCATCAATTAAGGGATTAACATGTTAATTATAAAGTATAGTAGGTCAAATATTGCATTAAAACAGTAACAATGATTAGGCGAGCTGAAATATCAGTTATAGGACCTAATGTACTTTGAATATTGCGTAAAATACAAAATATTAATTTAAAAATATATTTTATTTTTTTTCACCTAAAGTCCATCGAGTGCCCAGTGTGTGCTATACGTCAAAAGATAGTAGAAAATAAGGACATTGTTCATACCTGACGAAATAACGGGCACTCGCACGAGAGCCGAAAAATATCGATTTTCATGTTTTTCTCCATACATATTTTAGTATAAAAAATCTTTACTGCGTTATAATTACGAAGAGTTCATAAAAATGATATAATTTGAGCTTCTAATAAGGTTCTGTGTTGGTTTCCAACAAGAAAAAGCATGTTTATAAAAAAAAGTTCTATGTCTATGGAAAGGGCTTTTTCGATCCACTGTGTGCCGCAGCACGCTCGCTCGCCTCGCGCGTTTTTTTTATGTTCTAACCTAACCTAACCTATCCGAGTCGGATCTGCCCTTGAAAGCGAGAGCAAAAGACGCAACTAAAGAGTAAAGTTGTACCTTAGTATAGGTAGATCATGCAGTTTTAAATCTGGCGCTTTGGCGGCTGCTGCCGCAGCACGCTTACTCCGCTCGCTCGCCTCGCGCGTTTTTTTTTATGTTCTAACCTAACCTAACCTATCCGAGTCGGATCCGCCCTTGAAAGCGAGTGCAAAAGACGCAACTAAAGAGTCAAGTTGTACCTTAGTATAGGTAGATCATGCAGTTTTAATTCTGGCGCTTCGGCGGCTGCTCTCATAGCACGCTCGCTCCGCTCGCTCGCCTTGCGCGTTTTTTTTATGTTCTAACCTAACCTAACCTATCCGAGTCGGATCCGCCCTAGAAAGCTAGTGCAAAAGACGCAACTAAAGAGTCAAGTTGTACCTTAGTATAGGTAGATCATGCAGTTTTAATTCTGGCGCTTCGGTGGCTGCTGCCGCAGCACGCTCGCTCCGCTTTTTTTTTATGTTCTAACCTAACCTAACCTATCCGAGTCGGATCCGCCCTAGAAAGAGAGTGCAAAGACGCAACTAAAGAGTCAGTTGTAACTTAGTATAGGTATATCATGGAGTTTTATTTCTGGCGCTTCGGCGGCTGCTGCCGCAGCACGCTCGCTCTGTTCGCTCGCCTCGCGCGTTTTTTTTATGTTCTAACCTAACCTATCCGAGTCGGATCTGCCCTTGAAAGCGAGAGCAAAAGACGCAACTAAAGAGTAAAGTTGTACCTTAGTATAGGTAGATCATGCAGTTTTAAATCTGGCGCTTTGGCGGCTGCTGCCGCAGCACGCTCGCTCTGCTCGCTCGCCTCGCGCGTTTTTTTTATGTTCTAACCTAACCTAACCTATCCGAGTCGGATCCGCCCTAGAAAGCGAGTGCAAAGACGCAACTAAAGAGTCAGTTGTATCTTAGTATAGGTATATCATGGAGTTTTATTTCTGGCGCTTCGGCGGCTGCTACCGCAGCACGCTCGCTCTGCTCGCTCGCCTCGCGCGTTTTTTTTATGTTCTAACCTAACCTAACCTATCCGAGTCGGATCCGCCCTAGAAAGCGAGTGCAAAGACGCAACTAAAGAGTCAGTTGTATCTTAGTATAGGTATATCATGGAGTTTTATTTCTGGCGCTTCGGCGGCTGCTACCGCAGCACGCTCGCTCTGCTCGCTCGCCTCGCGCGTTTTTTTTATGTTCTAACCTAACCTATCCGAGTCGGATCCGCCCTAGAAAGCGAGTGCAAAGACGCAACTAAAGAGCCAAGTTCTATCTTAGTATAGGTAGATCATGCAGTTTTATTTCTGGCACTTCGGTGGCTGCTACCGCAGCACGCTCGCTCCGCTCGCTCGCTTCGCGCGTTTTTTTTATGTTCTAACCTAACCTAACCTATCCGAGTCGGATCCGCCCTAGAAAGCGAGTGCAAAGACGCAACTAAAGAGCCAAGTTGTATCTTAGTATAGGTAGATCATGCAGTTTTATTTCTGGCGCTTCGGCGGCTGCTGCTGCAGCACGCGCGCTCCGCTCGCTCGCCTCGCGCGTCGCGCGTTTTTTTTATGTTCTAACCTAACCTAACGTATCCGAGTCAGATCCGCCCTAGAAAGCGAGTGCAAACGGAGCATAGGTTTTGGCATCCAATCCTAAGCTTGTGTTTTCCAAAAGTGCAGAAAATTTGGTATGACCTAAAAAGCACAACCACGAAATACACGACCATGGAATTGGATGCAAGAATGTAAACCAATTCCTGGCTGTGTTTTCCATGGTTGTGTATTCCATGATTAAGTTTGAAGCTAGTCGCAATAATCAATATGATTTTTCCATACAAACTTTGACGTCTCATCACACCCTGTATAAGGGCAATTAAAAAAATCCATAACGCCTTTTAAAATAACATTTATCCTAAATTTCATTTCAATACGATCGCTAAACATGCATACAAACGTTTACACCCTTTTTCAACCCCTTGGGTGTAAATTTTCGTAAATAGTTTATTAGTAAACACCTAAACCTTTCAAAGAATGCCTAAGCCAAATGTTTATAAGTTGGCGTATTTATGAAATTAATATATTTCCTTTCAACCAGCTGTACGGGTTGTTTTATAAAATCATGAAAAACTTGCATAATAATAACGTATTTTAAGTGTCTGAACCAAGGTTGAAGTAAATTAAGCCGCACATACAATTTTATTCATATAAATGTTGACGTCCGACCTCCCCATTACATAAGGGTGGTCACGAAAAATTTTTAAACGTAGTAATTATTATATTTGTATTTAAAGAAGCCAAACTGAGTTTGAAGCAAATAGCACCACTCATTATGATTTTTCCATACAAACTTTGGCATCCCATCACACCCCTGATAAGGGTAATTAAAAAAAAACAATAATGCATTTTTGAAACCTTGACATTAGTAACATTATCCAAAGTTTCATTTCAATGTATGTGATCACTAAATACGATTCTGCATACAAACGTTTACGCCCCTTTTCAACCCCCTAGAGTGCGAATTTTCAAAAATCGTTTCTTAGTAAGCACTTAAGCTTTTTAAAGAGTGCCTACGCCAAATGTTTTTATGTTGGCATAATTTTATTTTCTACGAAATTATTGGGGTAGAGGTAGCTGTAGGGGTTGTTTTTTAAAACCATGAAATACTCGTTTAGTAATATCGTATTTTAAGTGTCCGAACAAAGATTGAAGTAAATCAAGCCAAGCATACAGATTTTTCCATATAAATGTTGACACCTGACCATCCCTTTTCGTAAGGGTAGTTTCGAAAAATTTTGAATGTAGTCATTATTATTTTTGTATTTTGAGAAGCCAAACTGAGTTTGAAGCAAATCGCAATACGCATCACGATTTTTCCATACAAACTTTAACACCCCATCGCACCCCTTATGAGGGTTGTTTAAAAAAAAACAATGTTGCATTTTATAAGCCTTGCCATAAGTAACATTTATCCAAAGTTTCATTTCAATACGACCACTAAATACGATTTTGCATACAAACGTTTACACCCCTTTTCAACCCCTTAGGGTGCGAATTTTTAAAAATCGTTTCTTAGTAAGCACTCAAGCTTTATAAAGATTGCTTAGTACACCAAATATTTTTAAGTTGGCATAATTTTATTTTGTATGAAATTATTGGGGTAGGGGTAGTTGTAGGGGTTGTTTTTTAAAACCATGAAATACTTGTATAGTAATATCGTATTTTAAGTGTCCGAACAAAGACTGAAGTAAATCAAGCCAAGCATACAGATTTTTCCATATAAATGTTGACACCCGACCATCCCCTTTCGGAAGGGTAGTTTTGAAAAATTTTGAATGTAGTCATTAATATTTTTGTATTTTAAGAAGCCAAACTGAGTTTGAAGCAAATCGCAACACGCATTACGATTTTTCATACAAACTTTAACACCCCATCGCATCCCTTATAAGGGTTGTTTAAAAAAAAACAATAATGCATTTTATTAGCCTTGCCATAAGTAACATTTATACAAAGTTTCATTTCAATACGACCACTGAATACGATTTTGCATACAAACGCTTTCACCCCTTTTCAACCCCTTAGGGTGCGAATTTTCAAAAATCGGTTCTTAGTGAGCGTCTACACCCTCTAAAGAATCCTTGTGTCAAATTTCAGACTTCTAAGCCTTGTAGTTTCGGAGGAATCGTGATGAGTCAGTGAGTGAATGGACTTCTTTTATATAATAGATTCAATTTGATTAGAAGTCACGTAGCACGTACAAAACACATTGACATAGCAAAACATAACTTTCACTACGCCAAAGCTTACATACGAATGCTGCGTTCTTGGATACACTATATTATTTAGTAACCCACATAATAAAATAATATATACGCGTTGAATTGAGTACTATTTTGTTTTATCCTAGTTTTATTTGTTATGAATTAAATATTTATGTTCGTTCTTGACTAATAATGAATATCCCTTCGCAAAGCACAACATTTTTGTGAAAGATTTCACCAAAATCAGGAACGGGATAACTCCACCGAGGGTACGGAAAAAGCAATCAGTTCTTAAATGTCAGTCGTTTTGCGAATGTGCGCCACGATCGTTACACCGTCATCAATCACACGTTATCAATTCCATCCACAAAATATTAACCAATTATAATGAAAGTCGCGACCATCATCGTGAATTATTAAACTCTGAAAATTAATCTATGGCTAATAAATTAGAAAGATCACGGTTCTTGTTATAAACACCAACCTGTTCGACGATAACGTCGTACTTGCAAGGCTTTCAATGTTTTACAAATTTCTCACTTCGAGAAAAGTCTACGCGTCTGGTATGAATTTTATAATATTTTCGTGCTATGTTTCCGCTAACTCAAGTCAGCGTTTTTATGTCAAGGGGCATTATGGAGAGAGTGTTAGAAAATAGATGGGAAAAATATGAGACCGTTCCACTTTACTCAAAGTAGATCTACTCGATAAAATAACGTACGAGCGAGTCGAGCTCGAGCATACTTTTAATGAAAGTATGAATAAAAATATTGCGGAATTTGGAGCTTTCATTTTTGATCGAAGGACTGTTGTATCGGTTAGGATATTGTTTTGAGCGTTGCGGTTACGAGTAGCACTTACCAATCAAGCGGTGGCTGAGGGCGCCTGCGAGCCTGTACGCAGCACGGTGGCTCCTGCTGGTCGCACGGCAGCTGCAACTGCGGCGGCGGAGGCGGGGGTGGCGTGCAGGCAAGCCGGCGCGCGGCCGCAGCACCCACGTACTCGACATAACGCGAGGGTGGCGGCGACGCGGCGATGTCGTCGCGACACTGAGGGCCGCAGCACTTGCGTGCCGGTGGAGGCCTGCACTGCAGCGGGCAGTAGCCAGGTGGCGGCGGGCGGTGCGGAGCCGGTGCCGGTGGCCGCGGCACGTAACGCTCCACGGGCACGTGTGCCGCTGGTGGCACATAGCGCGGCCTGCGCGCGCGCTCCGCTTCGGCGCAGCGGCGCACGCGGCGCGGCGATGCGGAGAAGCGGTCCGGCAGCGGCGCAGGCGGCGGCGGGCTGAGCCGCTCCGGCGGCGCCACGCTGAACGCGCCCGCCGTGGGGAAGCGCTCGCACGGGGAGCGCGCGTACTCCTCGCCCATGGCGCGCCGTGGACCCGACCCGCCGCCTGCCGCGCGCCCTGCCGACCGAGAGTGCGCTCGGCCTCACATGCCGCGCTGCCGCTCCGACGCTGTCTCTGGCCGCCGCGGCCGGACTCGGCTCTGCGAGGCTGCGGCGCGCTCCCGATGTCCGCATTCACTCCGCGAGCGCCATGACGCCGACGCCACCGGATCGATAGCGGCCTCACTGGGCGCTCGACGCGGAATCTCGTCCTCGACGCATCGCGGAGCCCTTGGCGTTTGTTATCGAGGTTTCGGATCAGACTCCGAGGCTAGGGCGAGGCGAAAGTGCGTCCTCGACCAAGATGGCCGCTATCATGGTGTTCGTGGACGTCGCGCCTGCGCTGATGCTCTGCGTTGTGTTTGTTTTCACTCGGTATGTAAAATGGAAAACGGTTCACCACTGGGAGGAAGGGTCTCCTAGTATATCACTATAAACAGTCACCGATGATCACTTCATGTATCGCGTCGCGGCAGTATCGATGGCAGCGGTCGGCGACGCCAGGGCGCGAGGTGCGAGGGTGCCGAGGCTCGCGACAGAGTGCGGAGTGCGCCGGCCCGTGCCGACGTCGGACCGATGCGCGGATCGACTCCTGGAGCTGCGCGCTCTCCACTGCGCTGCTGGATCCACGCCTCTCTTCACGCCGCACGGACACAAACACTCCACTGCAAAACGACCATCACACATAGCCTACTTTTATTCTCAGTATATCTGTCTAACCCCAAATAGTATTAAACTGTATCGGATTTTATTGAATAACCTCGATTCCACGTTCACGGCCTTTGCAGAAACGATTCCTTTATCGAACTGAGATGCGCTATAGCAAAAAAACGTTTGCAAGTTAATATTACAAAAATGCAGGTGGAATAAACAGATGCTAAAAACTCACAAGCAAGGACTCTCTTCACCTATCTTAGAATGAAATAAGTTCGTTGTCAAATAAAAAAAATCTCTAAAAATATACCTTTACGAACGAAGCAACAAAACGTTGACGCCTTTCGAATAATGTTTCTGTGTAGGATCTTAGATTAAATGAGTCAAGAAAACATAGAAAGGAACGATGTTATTACACAAAATAGGTTAAAAGCGTATTACGCAGCAACAGATTTTAAGATAAAGTTTTTGCACTCGCTCTCTTCCACGTAAATATTGACCCATTTTTTCCTGCCTTCAGCGGGCTTACAATTTATCTTGTTGTTCAATTAATCAGCTTCACTTTGCTGAAGACCTTATTAAACTTGCAAATTACAATCTGGTATGCTCAAGCCACCACTTTGCTTCGTACCCAAATCAATAAAGTCTTATGCAGTGTAAGTCCCGAAAATATAATCAGAACTTTGGATGTTATCGATCACCACAGAAAATATTTATGATTCGGTCCATACTAAAACAGTAGTTATAGTTTAAGCCTCCGTGGAAGTGCTTTGTAAAACGTCACGCTGCAAATGCATTTATGGATTTAGCTCTAATTCTTCAAAACTTAATTATGAAAACAATTAACATACAATACTATAGCTTTAATTTCTCCGTATGTTTCATACACATTCATGGAACTGTCTATGAATGTGAACTACAAGCAAAGACGGTCATTATAATATGGGCAGCGGTACACTTCAGACAGGCAGGCAACCAGAACAGAAAAACAGAACAGACCAGAAGCGAATAAAGATAGAAACTAGTTAGATCCACGGAAGCCATATAAAATAGAAAAAAAATAAGAAACTAGAAACTAATCGGGAACCATCGAAAAGCGAGTATGTAGTTCTGATAGTTGAGTGATTTGATAGCTGAGTGCGGCCGAATGGTATGCGTATTTACCAAGTGGTACCAAGTCATAGTGTTTTATAGGCATGTGTTTTACGACCATGCGGACATCGGAACAAACTAGTGGTGTACCGTCGACAGTTTGAACAGTCTATTAAAATATGTATCTATTTTACTTCCTCAATCTTCAGTGCGTTCATTAAGCGAGAAAATAGTTGATAACTAACCGCTTTCTTGCTAGCGGCGTGGGACAACTGCCTCATTGTCGTAACATTAGTGCTACGCCGTAGAACAAAACGCACAGACACATTGCATACGTTATACTAACGTATAAATTCAAGTAGAGATTTTGACTTTTTTACATATTATTTTATAAACATCACACATAACTATGTTTTTGTTCATTGACGTTTGTGACGTAATTTTTTTTGGCTTAGCAACGTCACGACGTTCAACGTTTATTTCAATGGGTTACCGCTTCGATCAATGATACCCCTAGATGACGGGTCACATACAAAATCATAGCTAAAAGCTGTCCGCTTGAATATAAACTTAGCTACATTGTTCACTAACGAAGTGAGAACCATGTCTCCTAGAAAATAATGTCATTAATTGTCAAAACACAATAAGAGCTTACTTCTCAAGTGAGCTCTTATTTACCGAGACGGATTTTTTGCGCCGACCCTATACGGTATAGGCCCTATAGATATATCTAGAGGTATCATTGAACAAAGGGTTGCCGCGTTATGAACGCTAAAATATTACTCCTGGTTCTACTAGTCGCTAAGCTAAAAGGCCTTAGAGTAACCTAAAAGTTTCGCCACCAGAGTTCGTCACTGCTCAATCAAACTAGTATTGAAGGACCGATCAAAACCCCAGATACTTTTTTGTTTTTTTTTTATCCGTCCATCATTTACAACAAAGTATTCCCGTCACGTTGATTAAGAACGTGCCCTACAATGTACTGTTCTGCGTCCATCAACCTGCGACATACAGGTGTTAAGCCCCATGTGCCTGTAACATGACATAGATACCGCACCTAACTCGTTCATACGTACATTCATAAGGGAGTATAGGCTTCACTTATCATGCTAACTTGTATGTATTATTCAACACATGTGACGAAACTCGCATCTTGTATTGACATTTGCTAGAAATGAGATACGGGTATGTAGTTATGCAGAGAAGAGATTACTTTACGTACCTATGAAACTACAGGCCCAAAAGGTTTTACACTTGAGTGACTCAAATTTATAGACGCAGAGCAGTGCATAAAAGGGCACGTTTTTAGCGTGCGTGACCTATAAAGCCATGTCAAAGTCAAAGTCAAAAAGCATTTATTCAGTAATATCCGTAGGGATCATCTTGAAACGTCTTAAATCTAGGTGAATCTAAGCGTCAGTTCCTCGCGACCAAGCCTATAGAAGAACCAGCAAGAAACTTACGGCTTGGTTCCTACCGTTTTTTTGTATGATCCTGTTACAAAATAATAATAATGTAAATAATGAAGCTCCAGTGTGGTGCCAATCTAACTTTATAAGGTGGTATATGGTGGTATAAGGTGGTACAAGGCAAGACAGAAAACATGTTAAGGTAATCATACCAAGAACTTAATTACTATACAGGCTTTGCTATAGGTGACGGTTACCACTTAACTTGACATCTGCAGGCTATATTTGTCTTGATGCTACACTGTCAATATCGTCGTAAAAGTGTACTAGAAAGAAATTCCGGAAATTCAGCCGAAAAGATGCAGTGAAGCTGTAGTCAGTATGAAAATAGTTTCCAATGGCTTTGAATTGTTGTAGCGAGAGATGGCTTTTAGGTATTGACGAAACGTGAAACTCATTGCGTAAGTGTTTCAATATTCATTTTGAAACGAAAGGAAGGAAATTCATCGTTGATAGACAACCAAAACCATCCTATTCCCGTGGGTCCGGAACCCTTCATAGCCGAGCAATGTCACACGGAACTCGGAACTGAATTTGACACAATACAAGCGTTGTAGCTTGTTACTAAAACTAGCATTTTGCAATAATTCTAGGAAATATTATTATCACTGAAATCCATTTACATACTGTTGTCATTTTCGCAGAATCAGAAAGTTGAAGTGGTTGTTGACTTTGACTTTGCCTGTAGAACCGAGTACGGTACATATTCCCTCAGATCTCTTTGTTCCAAGTATTCTCTCGGGATTCTGGTGCTGTCTAATGGGGGTAGTCATAAGTACAACTATTATATTTGGTACCCACATTATGCAGTAGTTGGTATTTCATACTTGACAGGTTTCAAGCTCATTAGTTGCTAGAATACTAACTGGTTTCCTCACTATGATTTCCTTCACCGTTTGAGAACACTGACATTGCGCACATAAGCTTTCCGAATACAATAATCATGGGTGCACAACCGCATTCGAACCCACGAGCTTAAGATCTGAACTCAGAGTCACGCTTAATAAGTGTTTAAGTTGTGTCACTCAACTGGTTTTTTTTGTTGATAGACTATCCTTTGGCTTCAATCTCACCTGGTGGTGAATGGTGATGAAGCCGACGATATAACAAGCCGGCCTAGAAGACACCTATTTTCTCTTGCCTTAAAAAAACTCAGATATAGTGGTCAGGAAAACAGACGCTTTAGCAGAATAAGTTCCTCTCCTTAGCGGTTCGCATGAATTTATTTTGCTGTTTTTCATCACGTTTCATGTATTTTTTACATAGGTACCTATTACGAATCCTTGTATAAGTTGTTTACAGCAATAAATAGTGATTCAAGAAAAAGGTTTATATGTATAATGCAATATATTATAGTACAAAAAAGCAAAAAAATTCAAAGATTTGTACTGTCCAACGAGGTGGGCACGAGTCAGCTAGCATAAGTAAATAGCATAAATGTCTTTTTGTGTAATATCAACCCCACTTTTAATACTCACACTGCAACATTCTTTGAGCATTCGCTTCGTTACTCGTATACTGTGGAATTGTATGGATTCTCCTTTGGCTGGGTTCGAATTTACATAGCTCTGTGAACCTTTGCCCCGGTCACAATTGTCGTTATGAATCTATTACTATGATAGTTTGATTAACATTCAAAGCGAAGACTAAAAGAGATCCAATCAAACAAAAATGAGATCTAATTAAAATTACAATTAAAGACTAGAATTAAATACACAAAACAAACTATACATGATTTTTATACAATCATGAGAAATATACTTTATTTCTTAATTACAAGCACATAAGGCCTAATACCTCTATGCCTTAGGTTGATACAGTCACTCAGACACGGCAGTGGATATCCTACCATGGTAGGGCACGTTGCTAACGTGTGTGACCTGCGAGGCAATGCGTGTTACTTAGCATGGAGTGGGATATAATGCTTGTCAAGTATAGTATAAAAAGTTGTATTCAAATAAGCAGGATACCTACACAGTTTCACGCCTAAAACTAAAAAACAAAGTAGGTAATACTATGGATGGTCTTATCGCTAACGGCAATCTCTACAGGAACCTATAATAACACGTCTTTACCAATTGCAACTATTCCCTCAATCTCAGATTAAGATATTTTTTTGTATACACTAGCTGACCCGGCGAACTTCGTATCGCCAGTAAAAGTTTTCCTTATTATTTTCTTACCTTTTAAGCCTTCCTTGGACTTCTATTAATATTTCAAAACAAAAATTAGGCAAATCGGTTCAGTAGTCCTCGAGTTTTTGTGAGACTAACGAACAGCAATTAATTTTTATATATAAGATTTCAAAAATGTAAAGTACTGAATTTCAGTAGTTCACCCCTGATAAAATTAGCTATGGTAAAAGATGACATTGAACAAGACATTGATCAGGTTCCATCAGTGCCCATGGATGTCGTAAGAGGGGACTAAGGATACGCACCAGAGAATGTGCAGACTAAATCCTATTTTTATTATTATTTGTGTGATTAAATTTTCTTTAGCCTAAATCACGGCAACTACAGGTCTGAGTTCAACAGTTTTATCGGGCTGCTCGGGTATCTGTTGTTGCAAATAAAATACAAATGCAAGTGTCAAATATGACTTTGACATTTGCAACTAGATTCCCATTACAAGAACAGATAAACAATCGCCAGCATGTTATCTATATTTGAATTACTTTTTCATTCGTCACTGACATACTAAACCACCCGATAAGATAAAATGATTCTACAGGACATAACTCGTAAAACTGCCCAAGGTAAAACAGGATTTCAGTTTTATTACTACGAAGGTAGTTAGTCCGAACTGACTTATGATAGAGCCTCGTGATCGTAAACCTCATTCTATACGCAGAGCAGTAAAATAAAATCCCAGCAAATCATACGAAGTAGTTCAAAATGTACCTTTTTTTAATTAGCATATCGTAACCCACGGTTGGCTAGGCAAAGGTGTTGCCCAAAATCTTCCATCAATATCCTGATTTTTATAGATTTTGTAGTAGTAGAACTCTTAGTTAAAGGGCGTCCGGGAAGTAAGAAAATACGATCTACAAGACGAATATCTGATGCATATGAGTTAATACACATAATCAGTAGTTACTAGAACTTGTTGTTTTATCTTTACTTCAAGCACCAAACTGCAAAGCTAAGGCCTTAATAAAGTCTATAAAAAAATACGCCTTGATTTTCAAAGAATCCTCTCAAAGCTTTTGCAGTTTATTCGGATTTCACAGTAAATGATCAGACGATTTGGTAGAAAACAGGGATTTATCTGAAACCTTCAGTAATAGGGTTGTAAAATTTTACATGTTAGGTACAGATGCTATCAAAAGTAGGTATGCAACTTATGAATCAAAGTATATGTATAAGTAATTTTAAGTAATTTTTTATTTTAAAATTACCTCACACTATTTAAGTTTGCACTTGATGTTATTGTTACCTACCTTGTTGAGAGAAAATAAACATATATTATTCTTATTGACCTATCTGATATACAAACCGGAACATAGGAAGCTGCTTGGCGGCAGAAATAGGCATGGTGGTAGTACTTCCCCGGACGGGCTCTTCACTAAGAGCTCTGCTACTAGTACTAGGACTTTTTTTTTTTTTTTTTTTTAACCTATTGTGTCCCACTGCTGGGCAAAGGTCTCCCCCAAAATCCTCCACTGGTCCCGGTCTTTGGCGGTCTCCCACCAATCTTTTTTGTGGGTGTCGAGATCGTCCCGCCAACGTCTTCTCGGCCGGCCCGGTCGTCGCTTCCCATCCTCAGGCGTCCAAGGAGTGACTATTTTCGCCCACTTTTCGGGTTTCATGCGACTAACGTGGCCAGCCCAATCCCACTTGAGCCTTGCTGTTTTGCTCCCTACGTCAGCAATGCCAGTCATTGAACGCAGCATTGTATTCCGCACCCGGTCGATGCGTTTGAGGCCGAGAATACTACGTTCCATTGCCCTCTGGCAAATCTTAAGCTTGGATTTTTGCGACTCTGTCAGTGACCAAGTCTGAGCACCGTAGGTTAGGACGGGCAGGATACACATGTCGATGAGTTGGCGCTTAAGTGACAGCGGCAGGTCGCCTTTCATATGCTCTTTCATGGACCAGTAGCTCTTCCAGGCGTTCTCGATACGGCGACCGATTTCCTTGTCCTGCCTGTTTTCGAAGCTTGCTAACTGGCCCAAATAAATGTACTCATCGACGTACTGAATAACCTGCCCATCTACCTCGACCCTACGTTTCGTGCTATTGGTCATGACTTGAGTCTTCGACCGGTTTATTTGGAGGCCAACCTTAAGACTCGCTGTGCTCAGATCTTGGAGCATATGCTGAAGTTCTTGTGCTGTTGGGGCAAAAAGTACTATGTCATCCGCAAAGCGCAAATTTGTTAGGCGCTTACTTTCGATGACAATGCCCTTCGTACCCCACGAGTCTGCCAAAGTTTTGAAAACTTCTTCTAGAGCGCTTGTAAATAGTATGGGACTAGGACTTAGAGGTTCAAAATATTACTGTACCAGATTAAGGAAAGTATTGTCTACCGGTGTAAGTATTATGCCACAAACTCTCATATTTACGCATAGTTTAATACAATAGATTTTTTTTATACTCTGCATATTTCATTTAGAAATGTAGGTACCTACCTTACCAAGAATAAGGTTTTTTGAGGATCATTGAAGTTTTAGCAACGTTTCGAAGTTCTGCCATCGTCCTTAGAAGTCTTTAAAGTATTTACTTAGACAGTATTTGAACGAGTAAAGTTTACTTGAAAGACCTAGTAAATTAGATAAGTGAAAACTTTCCTTTTGAATTCTAGTGTAAGCAAACCTGTATTGTAGACGAAATCTGTTTTAGCTAATGTGTTTCGCAGATATGGGTAAATAGGTCAACATCCTTATTACCTACGTAAGATTAATACTTTTAAATAGAAGTAGATAAACATTTTCTAGGTGATATCTGAGTCGAACGTAACATATTTTTCAACACAATCAAACTTACTACACTTATTTAATTATTCGAACGATTTTCTTTCGTCAAAATTAACGAAATTCACACGATTTGTTACCGTTCCTGCTAATTAATAGAGCAGAAAAGAAACAAAACAGATTCACGATTTAAATTTCGAATCAAATGTTCCCATAAAGCAAGCGGTTAACAACCGTTCGGCATTATTCGTGCGTAGTAATCGCAATTCGTTGGTTTTCGCTACGTCGTCGTCGAGTCTCGTCGTCAGGCTACGTGCTAAAAAAAGCATTCTGACGACGCCTTATAAATTATAATCTGTGTCATAATTCCGCAATTACCTATTATTAAGAATGATAACTTTTTTAATTCAATAAATATTAGAGTAGAGGGAACAAGACCAAAAAAAAATATCCAAATCAGTCATCATAACCGAATCGCTACTTTTTAAGAAAAAAATATCTTCTAGGGTACATGTGGACTAAACTTCATGCATCGTTTTGATATTCGAGAGTTTCGCCAAGGTTAGTTAGCTATCCACGAATTCTTGTCAAAAGTGAGTGTTGGCACTTAAAACCAAAACAATAATGTCAATGCTTACCTGCCTTTGCTAACGAACACCTCGGTCAGACGTCCAGACAATTAGATAACGCTAATGAACGTAGGCGCTGCAAATAACGAGGTGACACGAAGCGGCTCGTGATTTTAACATGATTAAAAATAAAGTACCTTTTTAAATGCATGTGAGTTTAAGTTTTGCTACCATTATTTATGTAATTTTGACCGAGTGAGCGAAGCGTTTCAGTTACGAGATTTGCCTAAAATGCTGCCCGTATGTTTGTCTGTTGTCGCCCTACAGGTCGCATTTTTCAACCGATTTTGATAAAAACTGGTACACGTGTTCCTTGGTTTATTTAAACTTTTTTATCAATCGCTATTTTTGATTATGGGGTAAATAGGGGCGATAAAAGGGGATGTTTGCATAGAATTCTTTATGGACGGATATCAATCAAATTTGAGAGGCACACTAAAAACTTTATTCTTCACAAGATGGTACTGAAAAAAATCCAAAAGCTCCCCTCTTTAAAGGGGGGGAAAGGAGAGAAGTTTTGAAGCGTTATATATGGACGGATTTAAATTTTGCGAACTTACAATGATTTAATATCCTCTTCCAATGATAATGCGAGAATAGATGTATACGTAATAACAAAAGGTTCATAACATCGACATTTTAAGAAACAACTGGGATCAATTGACCTTTAGGGCTAATACTCTGTAAGACTCTTTAAAGGAAAGGACGTTGTAGTCGGAGAGACAGTGATCATTTACTCCCATATATAGTTACGTTATCAACCTAAACAAGTTCACTGCTGGACCTAAGCCCTTCCCCAAATTTGGGAATACTTCATAGAAAATGCTGAAGTTCTCAAGAAAGAAAATAAGTTTTGTTTGGACGTTACGAATAAAATCAAATGTAGAGCCAAATGCTTTTACACATTATACATTACTTTTGTAAAAAAATTATTGTATGATGTAAGAAAAAATATCTGACTCCTGACTTTACGAGCAGGTACCCTTATTGAATAAGGTCGTGGCGTCACATATTCTTCGGTACCACGCCGCTCGCCAGTGCCTGGGAGTCCTTAGCTTACCCAATTAGCTGTAATAGGGTGGTTTGACATAACGAACACAGACACCTGTCAACTAACGTAGTAGGTAGGTACCTTAAGAAATTGAGAGGAAGGATCTTATTAGCATCACTCTTTATTGATGTTATGAACTTGTAGAGCATGTACCTAATTTATTATCACCCTGAAGAAGTAGTAGACGTTTTACTTTTAAATTTTTGGTTTGTACACTTACCCACACTACAATCAGCTCTCTTTTTCTTGTAAGAAAGAAGAAATTTTTTTACTGATTTTTTTTAGTCAGATAGAACAAGCAGATGGCCCACCTAAGGTTAAGCTATTACCATTACCTACAACAATGCATTACCTGGCAGGTCACGATTGTTATGAACGTGCCCTACGATGCACTGCTCTGTGTCCATCAACCTGAGGAATACAAGTGTTAAATTCCATGTGCCTGTAATTTCAAGGTTAAGATTGCCTTTGTACGGGACCGCTGCATAAATAACTGTATGTAAATATCAATTGTGTGTACAATAATAAATAAATAAATAAATAAGAAGCACACTTCTAAATAATCCCTCCTCCATACATTTCTAGAAAAAACGATTTGGAGCTCTTTCAATCTAACGATTTCTCACGACTGACCTTCACAATGTCATCGGTCCTTCGGATGGAGCGGAGTTTACGCTACTTCTTCCGGTTCGTGGTTGCCATTCTAGAGCCTTTATTCTTCAGCGCAGTTCTACCAGCTATATGGCCCATTGCCACTTCAATTTACTTAATTTTGCGAGTTATGTCGGTGACCTTGGTTCTGCTACAGATTTCCTCATATCTGATTATATAAATTCTGAAGCTCCCAGCATAGCTCCCTCCATTATAGTTGCTATACGACTTGTGTACCTAATAAACTGTTTAAAAAAATGAGGTCAAAGCTGTAATGGCCATGCACAGTCTCTCAGATCCAAACATTATGCTTAGGGTGCGATTACATTGGTGACTCGTGAGCGAGTTAAATGTCAGGTCGGCGCAGCGTATTCACTGCAAATAGTGCCAAGGATGCCATTTGGTACGATCTCGTACGGCAGGCAGCCCATCCCACTTTTTATACAACTGAAGAGGGCTTCAGTCGTATAAAAAGTATCATTCTGTTTTTGACTGTCTGAAACATGAATCGCTCCCCACAGTGTGTTCTCTGTGCGCTCACTTTGTACTAGGGTCGAGCGAGCCTCGCTGGGAACACGCTCGCAAATCGCCAGTGTGATAGCATCCTAATACAGTTAGAACCTATTTCTATTATTATGATGACAAAATGTTCAACTACCGAATTTTTTAAGAACCTGCTAAATAAATAAGCCGAAGTTTCTTTGTTACCAAATCATTATTTATTGTTAGATAATTATATTTTTACACAATGTCACTTTATTCAGTCTTAAAATCCTACTAAGTACAAATAATACAAAACTGGGCTTAAATTAATCTATCGAAACTATCTGTAGTTATAGTTATTGGTCGCTGCTCCTCCTGCAGGATATGACGGCTTAGTATACTCAACTTCATGTTTCACGTCTGGACAGTCCTCCCAGAGCCACCAAACGGTGATCAGAACCTCTACATTGATCAGAATTAACGCAATTACTGGTATAGACAGCTTGCTTATCAACGCTTTGAGACCACCCTTCGCTACCAAAAGCGGTTTTAGTATACCATCAATCAAAAGATCTTTAATACCAGTTAGTTCCAGTCCTTTGCCTGACCCAAGTAATGACAGTGCTAGTCCGGCCAAGCCATTAAGTTTACCCGCCATTTTGCCTGTAACTGGTTTGATGAGTTCCGTAAGGTCAGGTTTTAGAAGAAACTTTGTCGCTGGGTCGGAGTGAACAGCTGGCGGAGTGTATGGTGCCGCTGGGGAGGAATACGACGGTGCTGATGGTGCAGGGGTGTTGTAACTAGGGTTCGGTGAGTTGTACCCATAGGACGGTGCCTGAGGGTACGCCTGTTGGTGCGAGTACTCGTACCCACTTTTCACCGCTCGCAAGTCTTCTTCTGAAGGTAGATTATCGTGTGCTTCTACGAGGTCGGTCGTAACCTGTTGTTTTTGTGTTGGGTGTGGATGGGTTGGATTAGTGTGGACTATTTTCTGCAAATTTTCTTGAGACACCATCCGTTCTTTAGGCACCATAGATCCCTGAGGTTCTACCGTCAATTGTTCTTGAGGCATGAGAGTTCCATGAGGCACCAAATGTTCCTGATGTAAACTTTCTTGAGGCACCATACGCTCGTGATGCACTTTGTTTCCCTGAGGCATCATGCGCTCCTGGTAGTATAGTTCTTCTGGGGCACGCTCCATCAAATGTTGCTGTGGCAACATGATTCCCTGTTGTATGGTTCCACTGGCAGGGTGGATCTGTGCTTGTATAAATGGCTGTGCACCGATGGAACGCATCTCATACGTAGAAGGTGTGAGATACATCATGGGCTCTCCTGTCCCACAGAACGTCATCTGAACTGAAAACAAGTTCAGCAAGACCGCGAAAAACATGTGAGTATGATCCATGATGACTGTGTACAAACTGCAGAATCCCACACATGTGGTATTTATAAAGTTATCGAATCACAATGCAACCTAGCATTTTTATTACAGTTTGGCTTAAAATATCTGGGTCGCGATTCTAAACCGCATTGTCCTACATACTCGTATGTTGGTAAACATTAAACTGTCAGCTAATATCGATTCCGGAACTACACTCGAGCGACATGCACTCTGCAACTTTATCTCCAGCTAAAATCGACAACATACTTTTAGCGAACAAATTGTCTTCTTCAATATCATCAATTAACGAGAAAGTAGCCGCTGCTCCTAAGTTAGTGCTCCACCCCCCATAAGTGGCCCTTTGTATAACGCACGCGATCCTCGGCGAACAATCCATGATAATCCTCGATTTATGACCTTTCTTCTTTTTCTTCTTAAAATACTTCATCACCTTTGTTATCATTGGCCATAGGAGGAAAGCTTTTAATCCCAACTTTACGAGTAGTACGAAAATAACAGGCATAAATATAAGTTTTCCCGTCAGAACTTTTAGGACTAAAATGACAGCTGCCGATATCATAATCTTAGCGGCACTGCCTAAAACATTAGCAAATGATGTTAAAGAATCTGTTTTTGGGCATGACACATAATGCTCGGAATCCGAGTATGATTTTCGAATCGGTTCCGAAAAATAATTGGATGCACTGCTAAACAAATCCAGAAATGGCAGGGGTGGTGCATGCTGCGGAGACACGGTACTCGGTGACTGTTCTAGAGCACTGGTCTTCAACGCCGCGAGAAGTAAAGCGAGGGCCACGAACATAGTTCACGAACTGTTCCACTTGAAATATTCCATTTCATTTAATACCTCCCCCATGAAATTTAAATTTCAAGTTATAATACGCGCGATCAAATATAATTATCTCAGTGTAATTTAGAGTAACGGTACAAGGGTAAGGTCATTTAATTTTGAGAACAAGACCTTTGAATTGAAAGTATTCTACTTACACTGTTTTGGCCGTCTGTTTGAAAATTACTCCAAAAGTTACCTAGTTTATAGCTGGCTGATATAATATCTAGATAACCTGTATTACTTATCTATGTATAGCACACAAAATAAAACTACCCACAGACAATATAAGTGAACCGAAGTATGTAGATACTGAAAAGAGATAATAGTATCTTACATTGGTAGAATGCGAAATTCGCGCGGAACAATAAAATAGGCGGGAAAACAAAAGAAAAAAAAAACGTTTTTCGGTGATTGATGGTTGTTTGTCGACTTGTTTCAAGTTTGTCCGCAGAAGTATAGACTACTGCCTGGCTTTTAATTAATGTTACAATGAGAAATACACATAGAAAAACGTGGGAGAGCTTCAATAGCAGTAAATCCGATTCGAATATCGTCCCTCCATGGTGTTCTTCAGGTAAGTCCACATTAATTACCTACCTATTTAAAATGAAGCTCTTTTGTAAACTAAATAAACCTGCGAAATTCTACGAATACGATTAGTAAATTAATTCAAATGTTGAACAAAATTTGGATTTAATATCACGGGCAAATTCACAGTAATAGAAAATCAAACAACTTGAGTTGCTCGCAACAATGTAGAGTTTGGCTCAATACGAAAAGTTATTGCCGCTAGATTTACTTAAAATTTGGTGGAATTAAAATAAGCAGGTAAGCAAGTTACTTTACTGGCAACTACTTGCAGATTATTCCCCAGCTAGCTAAATTTAATACAAAACGTGGTAGACATTTAAAATGTGAACAGACGTAGACATTTGACCTTACGTACTTTTGCGTATGTAGGTACCTACACTTACCTACTCGAAAGTTTTAACCTATATTATCTTCGATCAATTTATTATGTATGGCGTAAGAAACCTTATAATTTTCGGATTACTTCTAGTACAGTCGTCTCTAATACCCATTACTGGTGGAATTGTGCGATTTTGTCTACTAACTGGCTTCCTCGCAACTTTTTCTTCCCCGTTTGGGAGCACTGGTATTGCGCACATACATTTTTCGTATAGAAAAATCCACTGGTGCACGATCTGATTCGAACCCAGGACCTTTGGTTCGGAAGGCGAGGTCATTTCCACTAGACCACCAACAATGCTCCCGTGTGTCAGGTCAGGGAATATATATAAATAAATATTTGTGGACATCTTTACACAACATCATCTAGCCCCAAACTAAGCATAGCTTGTACTATGGGACCAGTATATAATATTTTTTGAAAATACATACATACACCCAGACAGAGAGCAAACATTTATGTTCATCACACAAATGTTTGAGTCGGTGAACCCCCAACCTACATTATATTCTAGGTATATATTTTCACATTAAAAATACGTAATAAATTCCACAAATATTGAAATAAAAAATATATAGCATCCAGATAGCGAACAAATATCTGTTTAACACGCAAATGTTTGTCCTCGAGAGGATCGAACCCACAACCTGCAGCACAGAAAGCATCCTACTAACTAAGCTGTGAAGCCAGTCAATAACTATGAATAAAGCCCTTGTTTTTTAGTAGACTGGCACACGTCACCAACATACGCATATACGACTAGCGAAACGCGCGCGATTTCGTCCGCGTGAAGCGATTTTCATACAAACTTAAACCCCCGCTGTACACGTTAAGGGGTTGAATTTCGGGAATTCCTTTCTTAGTAAACCTCTACGCACCAAGACGAATATACCTACTCTGAGAATATACTCTCTCAGAATATACTCTGAAATTTTATACGACCAGCGGTTTAAGCTGTGCGTTGTATATATCCCAGTCAGTCAGTCAGGACAAAGATTCTTATAATTGGTATAGATTTGTCTAGCAGAGTTGAGTGCTACGAAAGGGCGAAAGAAATAACTCAAACTATTTTAGATTTATGAATTATGCATAGAATTTAAGCTAATTTGCCTATAAACTAGAGTGGTATTTGATACCTAAACAAATAATTAATTCATACCAGTGTAAGTTTTCATATCTACCTAAAGGTAGGACCCGTAAAGGGTAATAAACTCTTGAAAGGCGTAAAATAACTGAATATAAATATATATTTGCAGACATTCACGCAACGCTACCTAGCCCCAAACTAAGCATAACTTGTACGATGAGAACCAGATGACTGATAGAATACTTAAAAAAGATAAAGATAAAAAATGTTTATTGCTAAGTCTTCTTACAATGTAACAATACAATTTTAATATAAGTCCGTAAATAATCCTTTAAATTAAAGTTATGTACTGATATGGATGATGATGATGTTTTATTGTTATTTAATGTAACGCTGTGATACCATATTAAAAGTACCGAGCACAAATTCTAGTGCAGCTGATTGTATGTATGTATTAACGAACACTACCGCCAAACAAACTGCATTCTACATTGAAGCGTAGGTATTTAGGTTAGTTTGCAACATGAGTGATTTTCAAGTATCCGCATGGTCAGCAACGAACTGACTGGCCTGTTTACGTTACCATTAATTATACAACAAACTAAGAATACTTAACTACAGTTTCAACTGAGCGCTAAAGTTAGGAGTTTAACAAGTAATCAAAGGAAGGTAAGGGGATCGGCATAATGAGTGACACTGTTGTAAAGTAAACTGACATAAAAAAAATATGATTAGTAAAATATTGATACAACGCCAAACTAAGTAAAGCTGTACTGGGATGGGATGGGAATCAAATAACTGAAAGAATATTTAAATACTTTCATCACACAAATGTTTGTATACGGTGGGGATCGAATCCACACCCAGAGAGGAGGGGGGAATGAGGAGGTATACATCTAGCCAGGCCTCGAGTGAGCGGGAGACGTCTTCGACTCTGCCAGCGGGGTATATTATGAGTCTGTAATATTTGATCTGTCCTTAAATGATTATATCTATTGGTAAAACCATTCCTCAACTATATTATGTTAGTCTCCAAAATACAAGACACCCGATAGTAAACTTAAAAAAGAAAAATAGTACAGAACTTTTGATCACATACTTCTACCACAATCAAATTCACTAAGCTCGTAAGGTTCGTAGGACCGACAACCGCTGGAGAGTAAAGGTTTTTGAATGGCGAGCACGAACCGGAAAACGAAGCGTTGGACCCCTCCTGCCCGATAGACAGACGACATCGTTAGGATCGCGGGTAGTCATTGGATGGAAAGAGTAATCGAGCCTATATCGACGACCGATGTGGCGCGGCGGGCGAATGTCCGCCTGCGACGCAGAGGTTGCGGGTTCGATTCCCGCCTTGGGATAAATGTTTGTACGATCTGCAAATATTTATTCCGGGTGTTCTGGGTATTTTCAATGTATAATAAAAAATATCTATATATGTAATCAATTTTATTTTTATTTACAAAGAAAATTATAGCTAATACAAGTATTTATAATTGGTATGTACAGAATACAATAATATATGTAATATAATATTGTATTAAGTATATCAGTCATCTAGTACCTATAACACAAGCTCTGCTTAGCTTGGGGCTAGATGATGCTGTGTAGATCGTCCGTCATTATTTATTTTATTTATTTATTTTTATATCGAGCAATTGACTTCTATAGGCAAACAATTTTTCTCCCTTACCAATGGGTGCTGTACAGTCAGCTGCAACAACTTTTACCCCATAAGAACGTTAGGGGTTGGACCACTATTCTTTCATGATACCTCTAAATTCCATTACAAGTAAGACAAGTACACCTAAGTATTTGTGTTAATTACCTCGCAAGTAAAGTTACTATGTGCAAATGTAGAGACTTGCGTGTCTATGAGTAATCTACACGCGTTTTATATTTTTATTACAATATAACAATGCTATTAGCTTTTGTACTGCATGTGGTGGGACATTTTTTTGTCACCAGTTTTACACACAAAAAAAATAGCATCACGACTTTAATCCCCAAGCACGTTAGATATCCCCTCCGATCCCTAAGTGCCATTTATCTATCTTTACCAATTATAAGAATCTTTATCCTGACTGACTGATTAACATATAGACAACGCACAGGCTAAACTGTGAGTCGAAATGATTTGAAATTTTTCTTGTCTTCTCTTGAATTTGTCTTGATGCTTAGATGTGTACTAAGAAAGGAATTCCTGAAATTCAACCCCTAAGCGGGTACCGCAGCGGAGGTTTATGTTTCATAGAAAAATCTAAACTCGTGCAGCTAGACCAGCTATAAAACAACCATCAACTCAGACGGAGTTCACCTAGGTAACGCTTAACTAGGCCACGAACCGTGAACTCAGTTAGATTAACTGATTTAACCAGAATACTAACTTAATGAGTCGTGATTCATTTTCTAACTTCTCGGCTGAATGCATACCGAACAGCTTAAAGTTAAAAACTGGATCATTCTAGTTATGTAGGTAAGTATACATACTATCTCACTACGAGCAGTCATAGGTATTTAATTGGAGATGCCCAGTAGCTTACGCAAGCAGGTTTAAACTTTCGAAAAAAAAATTCATTTCCAGAAAAACATTTTGAAATAAAAAAAATGGTGATAAATACTTCTGAGCAAGGAACCTAGGGCTTTTACAGCAAAGTTTGGAAGTTGCTGGATAAAAAAACCAAACACGCTTTCAGCATAAACACGAAGATTCGATCATGCCAGACCCGCACTTTATTAAGAGGCCAGAAAAAAGTACTTTTATATATTTTTATTGACTTGACGTAAACATTCTCTGTCTGGACGTTCTTTTTATATGTATTTATTAAACATATTAAGTATTCTATCAGCTTCCTGGTTTCCATAGTACAGCTTTGCTTATAGTTTGGGGCTAGATGATGTTGTGTAAAAATGTCCACAAGTATATTTATTTATTCAGACGACGATGACGACCCTGCCCTATTATAAGGTACAAAACAAACACAAATGTGCACCAGCTATACTCTTCAAGCTGCTATAACAATACTATAATCTGGCTGACCGTAGAACGACCCAAAAACAGCTTTGGCGCGTCTGAACAGCTTGCATAATGCAATTGGAGCGTGCTACCACCTGCCATGCCGTGAATAATGGCTCTACCGATGCCCAAATATCAAACGAACTATTAACCGACTAATTGAGATCAGCCTCATTTTAAATATCCATTTTTGAGATTAACAGGTCAATTTCTTGTTTATTGTTATTGTTAGAGCACCGGTGGTCTAGTAAGTTTGACCCCGCCTTCTGACGGGGTCTGTACCAAATGTAATATCCGGACATACCTCTAAATACTCCTCTTAGATATCCTCAAAAAATATCGAGTACGTAGGTATACTAAGATATCTGAGGGGGATTAAAGTGGTGTGGCTGTTACTGTTACTGTATAAAACTGAAAAAGGAAGGTTTACTATATGTACCAATAGCAGGCGACCGAAAAATATGAGTGTTAGGTTGAATTTATTTTTATTTTATATTATAATCTTAGGAAAACTTATAGCTAATTATTTAATAGGTATAAAAATATTAAGTATGATGCAGGCCCAGTTCCCACGAGTTTTCACAAGTTTCCACAAATGTAATTTAAAGTAACAACAATTTTATATTTAAGTATCTATTCTACCACAAACCAAACTATCATAGAGAACATTTAGTATTCGCTCTACGCTCTAGGTTTGTTTATGGATATTATTAGAATCAAATGTTAGATTTCAAATACTCAATTTAGTTAATGGTTGGATAGATACGAAAGTAGGTAATAATCGCTAAATAACAGAGTCCACCGGATTTCACAGTTCAAATTCTAATATAATTGCCATCATTTTGTTTTCTCATTACAATGGATAGAGCATTTGATTTTGTAATTGTAACAGATTTCAAATCACTTTGAATTTACCATTACATTCACCACCCTTAGTATCAACAAGCAATCATAATATATCTAGTTCAGTGCTTTGTTTGCAAGGAAAACTTTTTCAGGGTAATTTAGGTCATTCCCATTTTCATGCAAAATAATTACCTAGCCGTCTAGCTTTTACCTCGGAATATGAGGTACCTTTACCGTAAGTACTTACGTCCGCATTTTAGGTTGTTTCATTAAAATGGCAGGGAAAGTGTGAAGTTTTCAGCTTGCCATTATGTAGGTACGCTATAATAATGTGCTGCTTTAATTTTAACATAAATTCTATATACTCCCCACTTTTTTTATACGACTTGCTGAACAAGCTAACGGCCCACCTGATGCTAAGTAAACCATTTATACCCATCAATACCAATTATGAGAGTCTTTGTCCTGACTGACTGACTGATATAGGCAGCGCACAGCCTAAAGCAGTGTCCGTAGAGAATTTTCAGGGTATATTCGTCTTGGTGTGGTGTGTAGGTACATATACTAGAAAGGAATTTCCGAAACTCAACCCCTAAACAAGTACTTATAGCGGAGCATGAAGTTTGTATGAAAATAACTAAGCGCGGACGAAGTCGCGCGCGTTTCGCTCGTTTACTATATAGAAGCATTGCCTCTCAAATCACATTCGTTAGGAACATGCCTTACCCTGCATCCATCAACCTGAAGCATACTAGGGTTAAGCTTCATATGCCTGTAATTTTACCGGCACCTACAACACCATTCAAACTGAAACACAGCAATGCTGCTTGGCGGCAGAAATAGGCATGGTGATAGTACTTACCCGGATGAGCGTTTTACTTAGACTCTATAGTATTACTTTTTATATTCTAAAAGAATAATGAATTCTCAACGCGGCGTTTTAAAAATTTTACTTAGCACATTCGCCACTCCTCGCCGCTACCGTAGCATTAAAGATACAAAGAAAGAATAATGTAAAAGGTAATGTACCAACACAATGAGTGGTGGTTACAGGTTAAACATGACAAGCGATGTATGAAATTCGTACATAATTTTTAGACAGATGTATCTTTTCATACTAAAAAATCCAGATAAACAGACTGGAAAGCTGAAAACAGTTTTTGATCTAAACCAAACAAATAAGATGAATGTATTGCTTACAAAAAACAGTGTTTTGGGCGGGTACAAACATTCGCTGTATAATTATAATAGTCACAGCTCAGTTGAAAGTAGCTCTGTCTTCTGTGCTGTACCTACTTTGCAAGAACAAACATTTGTGCACAGATGAACACAGATGTTTGTTGTGTTTGGGTATTATATTGTATTCTTTGTATGGCATCAGCTATCTGGTTCCCATAGTACAAGCGTTGCTTAGTTTGGGGCTAGATGGCGTTATGTCAAATGTATATCCATGTATATATATTTTTTTAATGTTAGACATAATAAGTACTTGCTATAATTTATGGTCCATGTTCAGCAGTGGACTTATCTAGGCTGATGATGATGATGATGACCCAGATAGAAGAGTAAAGTATCATAAGTATGAAAGTCTCTCAACTGATTGCTTACGAATGTAAAACTTTTACCGTAGCATGTCCAAATAACCAACATTACCATACAACCCCTGGTTGTACTTCATTAATTAGTGCAATCTCGTTACACGCTAGCAAATTACACTACTCAGGTAGCCGTCCATTTACCCTGTAACATAAAATTTGTCTTAGCGTATAGAAGTGAATCTAGGTTTCAACCTTTGTTTAACTTGTCAAAAATATCAAAACATTACCACTGGGTATTTATTAACAAACAGTGAGAGGGTTTCAGGTAATAGGTATATTAAAATATGGTGGAATCTAAAAATTGCGTGTCAAATCGTATAATCACGCTCTAGTTTCTCTGGCATCTCTGTTATCTGGGTATGCTACTGGCCGAAATCTCAGCTCAGCAGCTCAGCCGCGCTGTAAGTTTCCCCAATTCCTAAGTTCCACTTTCACTCTTTTATGTAATGCTAGCTATGGTTTCCGTTTGGATTTTATGGTGTAACGACAAGTGCCCCTAGTAGGCGTGTTGAGAAATGTGACTCGTGAATCACCAGTACTGAGGACAAACATGTGTTTAATGCACGTATGTGTTTGTTCTCAGCCTGGGTATGTATGTATTTACAGTACTCCATCTGATTTACGATATCTATGCTGCAAGCATTCCCAAACTATAGTTTGGGACTAGATTACGCTTTGTGGTGTATGCATAGGGTCCAGGATGTGGGAATTACATCTTATATAATGATTGCATTCAAATACTTCCATACCATTATTATGATAATGTTCCACAGTTTCCTCACCTAGAAGCCAAGAATGATCTAGTACATATTATTGAGATAATTTCACTTCTATACTCCAATCTTTTTCTTTTCCAGGAAAAGTTTCCCGGAGAAAACTCGTGCCGAAGTGCGAAATACAATCCTCATATCCTTTGCGAGAAAACATATGGGAATACCTGCACGATGGTGAAAACTTTAAGGGCGGTAAAAGGCGTAGAAAAGTGTGTA
This sequence comes from Electrophaes corylata, assembly GCA_947095575.1. Taxonomy (NCBI): domain Eukaryota; kingdom Metazoa; phylum Arthropoda; class Insecta; order Lepidoptera; family Geometridae; genus Electrophaes; species Electrophaes corylata. The sequence goes on along the minus strand of OX352711.1, from coordinate 4,359,924 downwards.
AACAGAAGGGGAAGACGGCAAAATCCAAGCTGGCTGGATTGCTCTTTGTGTTGTTGATCGCTGGAATAGGTTTGTGTTAATTCAAGTGCTAGGCACACTAACGCGTTTGGTGATGTCAGGATGACAGGAACATCGTGCGTATCCTACTGCGAGGCAATGCATTTCAAATACAAATGGTGATAACGCATAGCCTAAACCACTGGTCACAGAGATTTGAAATTTCCAGGGTATATCTGTCTTGATGCGCAGAGGTGCACTAAGAAAGGAATTCCCGATATTCAACCCCTAAGCAGGGGTAGAAAATAACTAATAAAGCGGGGACGCGGACAATGTCGCGCGCGTTTCGCTAGTTATGAATAAAGTAAAACTTCAATTTTCTTACACGAAACAATATAAATAAGTCCCGGTTTTTGTCTGGTCTTTAATTTTTAAAACCTCGGCATGGAATGGTTTTCATTTCACTGTTCATTTTATGAGGGTTTTTTATTCGTGTAAGATTTTTTATCTGCAACGCTCGCAGTTCGTTCGTGTTACCTCATTTTCAAACTTTAAAACCCACTGTGCCCGTCTAGAGGTTGAATTTCGGGAATTCCTTTCTTAGTACACATTTACGCACCAAGACGAATAAACCCTGAAAATTTCAATTATTTACGACCAGCTATTTAGGCTGTGCGTTGTCTACAGTCAGGACAAATTTTTATAATTGGTATAGATCAGTCTAGCTTGTCCCTCGTTTTTTAGATAGATTAGTCTGATGTGTTCCCAAAGCCTAGATCAAAATGATAAAGAATTAATTCAAACCTTTTTGTGTTAAAAAGAATAATCCGAATGAAGCCTCTTTTAATAGCTTCTTAATTATTTTCAGCGTATCTCTGGAGGCTTAGCGTTGTACCAAGCGCGCACAATTTGATGAACAAACTGATTTCACGAACGAAATTATTATCATTCGGTAAGACCTTTAGATTTTATTTGAGCTGACGATATTTATTTCTAAAATATTCATACAAAAATCCACGACCGGATTCTAACTTCACATTCAACTAACGGTGCTCTAATATTTACCTTTACCTGAAATATTTGCGTAAAATCGTTGACATTGAGCTGTTGAATTCAAAAATAAACAACGCAATGTGACTTTAGCACCGAAAGCATATTCCCCAAAAGTATATTTTAAGGTCACTTACTTATTATTTTACCGGCATCTACATTCTTCAAACCGGAACACAAGAGGTGCTTGGCGGCAGAAATAGGTATAGTAGTAGTACTTTCCCGGATGAGTCCTGCACTACGAGCTCTCCTATAACTTAAAGTTTTGAATAAAACTAGCATTTTGTACAAAACCATCACCATCATCATCAACATAAAACGTACAACACTCATTTTTGCTTAAAATTTGTCCAAATATTTATTATTATGAATTTACAATATAAAAAAATATATTCAAATGTAATTTATGGTGTACAATAAAGAATAAAGAATAAAGAAAGAAAAATAGTTATATAATTATTATTTTCGACTATATAATCTATAGCCTATAGATTATGTGGACGCCGACTTTAAAATGCCCTATAATTCGATGGATATGAGTATGTATGTAGTGTATAAGAGTGATAGTAGGTATATAAAAAAATATAGCTTGTATCTTGCAGACAATATTTAAAAAAACCACAGTCAACAATGTAAAGTCTTTAAAAGTAATTGAATCTAGTATGAGCTGAATTCAATATTCGGTTCGATATGGAGAGAGAAAATTGATTTTCCTACCGAAAACGATGCCCACACGTAAAAAATAAAGGCTCCCAAAATTAAAAACTAAAGGTTCAGAAGAGTATGCTTAGCCCACCTATCCCGAATTGATTTCTACAAGGTGTACTAAAATAATATTTGGGAAAAATATAATAATCTTGATAATGTCATAGTAATGAACCAACCCGGATGAAGGAAATTCTTTTGAAATACCGTACAACAGATTTTTCATAGTATCTTCTCCCATATAAGTCAATGGGAACATAACGGGCGATGGAAGGGCGATAATTCTATTTTTTTTATATGTTTATTTAATATAATTACTAAGTTATTTTATTTAATAGGTGTAAAATGCAGAGGTAACTACTCAACCTCAGGAAGATCATCTGTTTGTTATATCATTATTACCTTATAAATAAAATATACATGTCAGTTCGTAGTACAAGGCACGCTTCTGCGTAGTTTATTCTAGGACACCTTGGATAGCCAAAAATAAAGGCACGACCCTAAACCAGATATCTACCTATACTTATGCAAAAAGCGCTGTCGTAATAGCTAATCTACTAGAATCCCCAACATAATGAAGAACTGAAAAAGCCCCGCCTAACTTTGCTCAGCCGTATTTTACGAAAAACATGAAATTTCTTTTGTAGGGTCATATTTACGCAAAAAGCTGGTTGGTGACTTACCGGTACGTACCAGCGATTTTTTTCGAAATGAACAATAGACTCCAAATTAATGAATAACACCCAACAGTCACATTCATATAGTCACCCGTTCTTGCCTATTTAATCTGTGCCTGTACTAAGCTGGTTATACTTCTGGTATGAAATTTAAGGGAAAAAATATTTATTAACATATTTCTCGCACAAAAAACGCACGTCTCGGTTATCAAATATACAACTCCAGATGTTCAAGGCACCTACTTTCTATGCAAATGTGGTTTAACTTATGCTATTATTCTAGTAGACTGGAAACCATCAGTGAATGAAGAATGCTGTCATAAGATGAGATATCTGGCTTTGGAACTCTCTAGAGCTCAACATAATCTAAGGTAAGACTATAAAATACTGCAGAAGTAGGTAACCGTAGACGACCTCGTTAGCTCCTGTAAATCTGCTCTAGATAAATACCAGGATCTCCTGAGCCATTAGAGAAATAATTAACATTAAAAAAACACTAACTTGGGTCTAGGTGTAGTATTTAATCAAAAGACAATACGCACTAGTAAAGACGCGGGAATTCCATTTTACCAAATGGCCATGCTAAATTACTATTTTTCATCCAACTTTGCGTCGAATTTTCGTAAATTTGGATCAAATCTTTTGATGTTTTCAAGTTTCACCTCGGTAAGTTAGTAGGTTTTTATGAAAGGGTAAGGATGTATAGTATCACACTTCACACTAATAATGTTAAATGCGTAAGTTTGTTTATTCCGATTTATTTGGGTGTTATATTGTATTCACAAATATATTTATGTAAGTATGTATTTTATAAAAACGTATGATGATGTCATGTAAAATGTCCATAAATATTTATTATTATCTCCGTAAGTCTGATCAGATTCGGATAAAACTTGGAATATTTATAGTTCCTTCCTATATTTATAGTTCCTACATTTTCCTCACTGACAATTTACAATAAGGTTGATAAGGTCATAAGTTTATATAAAAACGGTTTAGCAGTTAGTAATGAATAAATGCATTGGCCTTGACACGCATAGCTCTCCAGTACCTAACAATTTTATCGATTCAGCATTTAAATATACAACTTTATGCCTTGCATGTTTCATGCATATACATTTAGTCTGAATAGGTAGGTATGTATTTAAAACTGGTGTAGCGACTGACTGAAAAACACACTAAGCTTGCGCCACGTTACGCAACATTTATATAGAAATCAAGGCCCGGCGTTATTCTTTATGGCATAGGAGATTCCTTGCCCAAAACGTGTGACGATGCTCAAAAGAAACGAGCCATAGTAACTATTGAAGGAACACATAATATCTGTCTAATCGCGAGTTAGCGCGTTTATTTGACAATTCAAATCGTGCCCCAATCGCACTGTTTTGCAGTTGAGAAATATATATTTCTCGCAATATGCGTCGCGCAAAATCCGCTAGGTGTGTTTTCTACCTTAGATTTTTTTACCAAAGTACAAAAATAATTGGTGTTCTTTGCATTTTGGCACGTCAAAGATCTTAAATTTTGTTTACTTACACTAAAAACAACAGGACCTGATGTTTCGATATAAATATGCGGTGTCGGTATTATTTCAACCTTGCTCTCAATTATAAGATTGGCCGACACACTATAACTTTCAGGGATTTTATAGGATTTTTTTATAAAACAGTAGTTTTTGAAGACGACTTCACCGATAGAATCCAGTTTAACAATATTCTAGATCACATTACCGATGGATATAATTGTAATTAGACAACATTATAATTATTATTTCATCCAAATTTGTCCAGCCGCTACGGCATGATTATGTCATAGACATTCAATTCAAACATCATAGCTCTTTTTCTGAACTTGTAGTGGGTTGGTAAGGTATCTAATAACATACAGATATTATAGGTATATCAAATGTATAGGTAGGTACTCATAACTGTACTAAAACACTAGTTTTTATTGACAGTCACCAACAGTTTTATATAGGTACCTACTTAGATAACTACACTAGCTTTTGTTAGCGACTTCGCCTGCTTCGTACCTGGGTAAATGTTTTATTTGGTACTAAAACTTGTCTCGATAAACGCTCTACTGGGATGCCGGCGTACGAAACATTTTATGAAGTATAAAAAGTTCTCAGCTTAAAGTTTAATCGTTTCTATGAACATGTCCAATGCTCTCAAACCTGGCTGCAAACCAAGCAGCTAGCAAAACTCAAGATTAACCGTGACTAAGACTTCATAATAATAATAATAATAATAATGCTGGACAATCCACACAGCATCATCTAGCCCATAGGCATGGTGGTAGTAGGTACTTCCCCGGACGAGCCCTTCACTAAGAGCTCTATTACTACTACTTATTTGATCTGTTGCATGCAGTAAAAACATTGTTCTAAATTGTAAAATCGGAATGTTACTTTCATAAGGGACCAGAGAAACGAGGATATCAACTATAACGGATTAATAAATTGTATTTTATTATAATTACAGGAGCACGCTTCGACTCCGCCGGGTGACGCGAACTCACCCAGGTACGAGATTTAATTAGGTCGTATTTAATTTATATTTCCATATAATACGCCAAATTCGTCGCTTTATTGCCGAAACTGTTACAAACTGAGTGCTTTGAGTTTACTGAGCAGTAAACTCAAAAGCAGGCACTTCTTATATCAGAGGATATATTTTTATTAAAAAAAAAGAAACGACTGTAATCCCTAAGCACGGTGAGGCCCAAGTCTGAATTTTTTTATGTGTATTGGCTCTCTGGCTCTGTGACTGGCCTCACAGCTCAGTTAGTAGTAGGTAACTCTGCTTTCTGTGCTGTATGTAGGTCGTGAGTTCGATCCCCAGCGATAATAAATATTTACGTGATGAACATAGATGTTTGTTCTCAGACATGTATTTACAAAAATGCTATTCACAAAGTACATAATATTACCTATAATGACTATACTTATGCTGCTATCTCTTCTATAGGGACTAAACCAAAGAGCATATTTACTTTAACCAACGTTTTTTGGTATGACAATAGTTAGTTTAATTAACTAATAGTTAGTAATAGTTACTTTGGTAGTTTTTGCAAATTTTCTACGTTCAGTTTTTTGTGACGAAAACTATACAGTTTCTATTCAATTGAATTCAGTCAATTCCTCTTTAGTTTCAGAGTCAAAATATAGACGATACATAGAGGGTGCACTTGCTACAAAGAGCATTGACACCATTGAATGGGGTAGTCGCGTAGCTTTGTGGGGAATAGTACCGCTGTGGAAAACGGCACCGCCACCCGATACTGTGTTATCTCTGCGAGCACCTACGCCTGCGGATTGTTGGCCTTTTAGGTGAGTAGTCACGTAGCCTGACGACCGATGTGGCGTGGCAGGCGAATGTCTGCCTGCGACGCAGCAGGTTGCGGGTTCGATACCCGCCTTGGAATAAATGTTTGTGAATGCAAATATTTATTCCGGGTTTTCTGGGTATTTTCTATACCTAATAAAAATATTTATGTATGTAATGTATTGTATTAAGTATATCAGTCATCTAGTACCCATAACACAAGCTCTGCTTAGCTTGGGGCTAGATGATGCTGTGTGGATTATCCAACATTATTAATAAAAAAAAAGCCTGTTTAAGGTTGTCAACAGGTGCATTCCCCTATAGTCTATTTCACATTCATGGGAGGTGATGGAGGGGTCCCGCGGGACCTCCACGGCTAAGAGTGCGGAAGAGTAAATGCTAATTAGAGGGATGTTCGGTTACAACCGACCTCAAAAAAATAAGATTCTCAATTTGGTAGATTTTAGGATTAAGTACCCAAAGGGTAAAACAGGACCCTATTACCACAGACAAGATCTTGTCTATGCTATTACTAAGACTCCGCTGTCTGTCTGTGTGTCCGTCCGTCTGTCACTAGGCTGTATCTCATGAACCGTGATAGTTACCTCGGAACTCCCGTCATCTAAGTAAAAGTTATAAGCCAATTTGATTTTTTTTTAATTAAGTTGAATGGTGCCTTCAGAGTATCCCCGTAGAAATTTCATTAATATCGGTTCAGTAGTTTGGTTTATAAGCCAAAATAACTGATAAAAATCCACCCAATGTTTATCTTTGATCTATACTTCAGTAACCATCTAGCGAAATAATTATGCTTTGCATATTTTTTCAGTGGCTCTTCTGGCGAGCTGATAATACAATTGCCGCGTACCCAAAGAGTAGAAAGCCTTAGTATCGAGCATGTTCGTCCAGACACTGCCAAAAGCGCACCGAAACTTTTCACAATTTACGTAAGAAATAATTTTGACATATCTACATCAACCTGAGGTATACAGGTGTTACCTAAGCTTTATGTGGCACTCACACCCTTAGGCAATAGGCACCAATAGGCAGTAGCAAATTCAAATTATGCAACAACTCCAGCCCCTATGGGAATTATTACCTATTATAGAAATCCCATCTAATATGGGAACCAGATAACTGATAGAATGCGTATGCATCTATACATATTTTTTTTATTTATATAATATAATAACATCTGATTTATTATATAACACCTAGACAGATAACACACAAATGTTTATCCTCAGTGGGGATCGAACCCACAACCTATAGCGCATACGGCAGAGTTACTACCAACTGAGCTGTGAAGTCTGTCTCATACTACCACAACCACTCACCCAGACCCGTAACAAAATTAATATTATTGTTAGTATCCTCGTAAAATAAGTTCCCTGTCTTCCATGAATTTGTCATAAAATCCGACTAAACCCCTACAGAATTTCCTAATTCTAATCAACAGGGTATCCTGGCGAACGATACTCTGGTGAAGGTAATGGACAATCAATACCAGCGAAATGGGCCAGCGAAGCAATACTACGCACTCGGTACTAACACGGTAATGAGCAGTATTATCTTCAGGGTACTCTCAAACCAAGGGAATGTTAAATACACGTGTATTTATAGAATACACTTGCATGGCAACACAAGGGGAGACGTTTTATAGTTTTCTTGGTGTGAAGTGAATTTGTAATGTTTTTTATGTTATTAAATAAATCTTTCGCAGACTATTTATTGTAAATATGTTTAACATGTTTTCATTAGTAAGTAGATAGTAGAAAAAATATAAATAGTAGACATTAAACGCTTACAGCGTTTGTATGGACAATGTACCGACTTGTTTAACCTTAAGAATAAATTCAGTGTTACTACACTGAATTTATTCTTAAGGTTAAACATTATTATTATTATTATTATTTTTTTTTATATAAGGTCAGAACACTTCTCGTAAACGTCAATAGTCTATATAGGACCTAAGTAGGTAACATGTGGTGTTTGTTAAAAGGAGATTATTTGCTGCGTGCGCGCAATACCTGCGTCTAAATTTCTGCTAAAGTTATAACAACACGATTGAATCTCAAAATATGATCTGTAAGTTTTTATCAAGCAAGTCATATACAATAGTCTAGTTTGGAATCTAGCTAGACTAACCTACCATGGGGGGTTTGCTAAGGCATAATTATTATAATGTGTGCCTACTACCACACGCGAGTCTCGATTGAATGGCTTGGTACCATTTTCGTTGTTTCCTAATTCATATCAAACCAAATTAATTGGATACGGATGTGTAATAGGACGATAGAAAACAAGTTAGAAATGTTTCAGCTTATATTAACCAATGAAAACGTTAGGTTTACGCAGAGCTCCAATCCTGAGCGGAGCCTCCCCATGACGGGGCCGCGGCGGGGGTAGCAGCGGGGGCAGGGGCGCCGGCGGCGGCAGCAGCTGGAGCGGCGGTTGTGCTCCACTCGTCTTGTACCTAGGCAACAAATAAACAATTTAAAAATATGTTTGGGAATAGAAGAATTCAATTTCGAATAGAATTAATCAGTTGGGAGAATCAATCATCAGTAACAATCAGAAGATTTATGGAACGGATTCTATATCATCATTAAAAGATAAGATAAATCTATAGCACTCATGCCATGCAAAGGGATGAGATGAGCTTCAAAGTGTTTAATGTATGCATGTTAACCCTTTACACGAAGAAAACTAAAAATCTCTTATTAACATGTTTACCTGAGCAGCCCAGTCTTCCTGAGCGGGTGCAGCCCCAAATGCGGCAGCAGGCGCCGGTGCAGCACTGTCTTCAGCCCAAGAAGCCACAGGCTCCACAGGTGTGTCATACATGTCCTCGTGAACTGGTGCTGGTGCTTCAGGTTTAGGTGCCACCACAGCTTGCTGAAATATAAAGAGATAACATAAGGCTGATGTAACATGACTGACTATGTGGTCAAGTTAGGCCATGAGAAGTTTCTAATTTTTTTCATGATAATAATAAGTAGGTAACAAATTACAAGAAAAATTTTATTTGTGCACATTCAAAACTCATTAGTATTCTATTAAGTAACAGTGGGTACAAGATAGTTTATTTTAGGTGATTGATTATTTTATTCTTTGACAAAGTTATTCACCTGTTCCTTAGCCTGTTGCTCTTCCTTCTCACTCTCTTCAGGATCTCTGTAGAAGAAGAGGTCAACCACCACATCCCATTTCTGATCACGAGCAAGCACTCCACGGAGACGAAGCACCTCACGGGCGAGCAGCCACCACATCAAACCAATGGAGTGTGATGACTGAAAACAAATAATATTGAAAATAACAAAATCCTAAGTTTAAGACTTGTTCTTTGTCATTGTATTCACAAATCAATATTTTTTAAGAAAACTAAAGGATACCTTGGTGTTGCATGGGATAGCAATGTCAACAAATCTCAGAGGTGAGTCTGTGTTGCAAAGGGCGATCACAGGAATGTTGACATATGAAGCCTCAGTGATAGGTTGGTGGTCCTGAGCAGGGTCCAGCACAATCAAGAGACGTGGCTCACGGAAAGCGGCTTGGATCTAGAAAAAACATTTGATTTAGCATTGAACTATTTAGACAGCAGTTAAAAGGTTATATTGTTAGGATCAGAAAGGTCTGTAATCATTTCTGTTTAGCAGTCAGTGGTTCCTTAGTTTGTTTGTCATCATAGAATAATTTTATTTCTTGTGTCCTGATACAGACTACAGAGTATTCAAACATAATTTGCAGGATGAAATAAATATCTCCTCTACATGTAGGCATGCATAGGCATAGGTAACACTATTACAGAGAGCAAATATGCAAATGCTGGTCCTAAATGGGTATAGAACTCCCAAAAGCACAGAAGTTAGGGTTTCTAAAAACTGAGATGTGAGAACAGAAGATAATCGGTTATTAACCTGATTAGTGAAGGCACCAGGGGTGAATCGTCCAGCAATGGGTGTAGCACCGGTGTGAGCGGCAAATTTCAGCACAGCGCGCTGACCAAATGCACGGGATGAGATGACGAACACATCAGCCGGGTTCTCGATAGCAACCACAGCACGGGCAGCCAAGACCAGCTTCTCCCATGTCCGACGCAGGTTGATCACGTGCGTTCCATCAGGGCGGCGCTTGTAAACGTATGTTTCCATCTACAAGTACGCATTGTTATTATCTCGAAACAGGTACAGTTCTTGTTCTGGGGAACATCAGTAGGAAGAATCGACCGTCAAAGTAATTAGGTAATAATGGAACGGATTCAATATCATCATGTTAATTTTAAATTAGTAGCTAAGTACGTAAACAAGGTAAGGTTATGGTGCCCTACAAAACTTGCCTGGAAGTGGACATTCTCGGACCCAAGATGGGTCGTTGCTGCCAGCATCTTCGTGACATCTTCCTCGTTGAGGGCGAGTATGTCTAATCCTCCCGACATCGTTGCGTTTATTTGAGTTACGACTAAACCTGAAACATCACACACCGGCACAATTTTAGAAGTTTATTCCAACACTCAGCAACAGAAATCAAGACAAATTTATTGTTCAAATTTACCACATTGTGGATTTTGATTATCAATTTAATAATACAGTAAGCGATTACAAGACTAAATATGGATTTAGAAAAATCTTACGCGTATAATGCCACTGGGAGGGCGATTGGACATGAAAGAAAGTTGACTGTTCTCTCAAGCAATGATGTCAAAAAACTTTGACGTACCGTACTTTGACGAATATCATATGTCAATGTCATCAACATAGAGCGTAATCCTGACGGACATCAAAATATCGTTTCTGTCATCTTTGGACCTAACATAGCTTTTTAATTGTTTTAAATTTTGAGTTCACATTAGTTTCTATGTTTAACCTCTAAAATACGGTACGGACATTAGTGTCCGTAACTCCGAAATGTTGTGGAATGGAAACACATTTATCCAAAGCCGCATCATCCCGCGCTGTACCGCGCCGATCGGTGGCAATCGGTTCCATACATTTTGTATGAAACCGTCCGTGCACACTATAGCAATCCCGCGTCCGCACCGCCGCCAGCGCCGCGCCGTGTGGACTCGACGCGGATTGACGTGCGCTCATACAAAACCTGACTATTATTATTTCTAATTAAATATGTAGGCAAAACTGGATAGGTATTATATTTGACTATCCATACGTCCATAAATGTTTTTAGCTATATATTCAAGTAAGCTTGTATAAAATCTAGATTATTTTAGGAGGAAACATGTTAGACGACGACGATCATACAGACCAATTCTAATTTAGATAAAAATAAAACAAAAAGGAAAAAAAATTAGAGTTAAGATTTTCCTCCTTTTTTTAAAGTCGGTTATAGGACCCCGTCCGCGCCACTTTACGCGGGTGTATAAAAAGGAGCGTCTAGGCGGCGAAACCTGTGAATGCAGTCAGTCAGAAATTCAAAGTTCAATCGTTCAATCACATACTTCTTTTAGTCTATCATAGAGTATGGACTGACTAGAGCAGTCTATATAGAAGCACTCTGTGGTCACTTCCTTCACTCAGTCAGCCAGTCAATTGTCAGTAAAATAAATTGTCTATGGTCGGCCTGATCTGCAGCGAGCTGATGTGATGTGTGTACTGTGATTGGTTTTTCTCTAAAATTACCCAGAAAAGCATTGATTTTACTGAATTTGTGATAAAAATACATGCATTATGATTACATTTTATCCCTGACCTCTATCATTGTGTGTATAGTTTATACTTTGTGAGTTATTTTGGAATTCGGTGACATTCCTGTGAAGTGCCTATAATGGAGGCTATAGCAAAACACGATTTTACTGCCACTGCTGATGATGAGCTCAGTTTCAAAAAGAATCAAGTTCTAAAGGTATATCTTCTGACCTTTTCCCGTTGGAATTTAAAGATAATTTATTTGGTATCTAGTCCTTTCTAATGAAATTGTTATTGCAGATACTAAATATGGAGGATGATATGAACTGGTACAGAGCTGAATTGGATGGCAAAGAAGGACTTATACCTAGCAACTACATTCAAATGAAGAGTCACAGGTGTGTTACTTAATACTACATATTGATTCTACTTACATACTTCTACCCAAATTAAACCCATACTAAAATTGTTGATGGACTATGCTTAGAACAAGAAGAACCAGCTGTTTCATGGAGATCAAATGCTTAACATATGAATATTGCTTAACTCTTATTCAGTCTTATTTCCAGAATTGTTGTTTCTTTTGTATACATACTTAGTTTTTTTAAACTTATCTAGTAAGACCAGGTCTTTCCAAAATCCACCCGTTGCTGCTCTTTACCATACTCCACCACTCTACCTCACCTATCTAGTAGTTAGAGTAGGTAGGCCTAGTTATATATAAATAAATATTTGTAGAATTTTTACACAATATCATCTAGCTGCAAACTGAGCATGACTAAGGGAACCAGATGACTGATATGTAAATATATACTTAGAATACAATATAACACCCAAACAGAGAACAGACTTCTATGTTCATCAGACAAATGTTTATCCTCAATGGGGATTGAACCCATAACCTACAGCACAGAAGGCAGAGCTACTACTGAGCTGTGAGGCCTGCAAACTAGACTGTAGAGGTATAAAGTAACTTGATAGCATTTGGTTTTTGTTTTCCCATCACCAATTTAATTACTATGATAATAATAATATTAATTTAATATGCTGGACTATCCACACAGCATCATCTATCTAGCCCCAAGCTAAGCAGAGTTTTTGCTATGGGTACTAGATGACTGATATACATAATACAATACATTACTTACATAGATATTTTTATTATACATGGGAAATACCCAGCACACCCGAAATAAATATTTGCAGATCGTACAAACATTTATCCCAAGGCGGAATCGAACCAGCAAACTCCTGCGCTGCAGGCGTACATTCACCTGCTGGGCCACATCGGTTGTAATAGCTTTACCTTGTTGGTATTTGCAGAATTCATTTATTTATAGATAGCAAGAGTATGTACTTACCCAGCTGTGGACTTCATTTCTCATTAATTATCTTTTGTATAATTGCCATTCTATATGTAGTTGACCCTTACAATGTAACTCCGAATAGATATGAGATTTCTATTGAAATCAGGTAATTTTCTAACCAGATTTAGAAATAAATCTGAGCTGAGCTTGTCCAAGCTAACAATTCCATCTCACCCATTTGGTTCTATTTATGTCATCAAGCTATCAATCAACAATTTATTTAGTTTACATGAACATTCCTCCAACGCTCCTTGACCTAGTTCAGACTTTCTTACTTTGTAACACAACTATGATACTCTGTTACCAAATAAATAAATATTGGTATGCATTTTACCTAACTAAATGGACAACTATAAACAATACTATCAGTTAAGTAGGTATCTATTTACATTAATACTGTTTTACTCCACCAATTCCTCTTACCTGGCGTAGGTAGTTTGTCATAGTCTATACCAATTATTAGAATCTTTGTCCTGAGTGATGGATTGTAGCCACTGTTTGTAGATATTTATTTTATTATGATTATATTTTCATGGTATGTACAGGCACACTAAGAAAGGAATTTCCGAAGTGCAACCCCTAAACGTTAAAGTTTGCATGAAAATAACTTTACGCAGACGAAGTCGCGCGCATTTCGCTAGTACTACATAACCTAGTATAATGCATTGAAAAGTTTATGTTATATTGTTTATTAAATTGAAATTATAACTCAAGATAGCCAAGCTAAATGTTTTTATGCTCTTCTGTTATTCCACTTTTATATCGCTCTTATCTGAGTTACTAATTCAATTAAATTCTTGTTTGTACAGCCTTTGTGAGTTTGACCACAGTTTTGCCAATGTCACATTGCGTTATGATAGTCACAAAAAGGAGAGAAACTGGGAAGATATATATATATATAGTAGATATATATATATAGTATTGACCCGTAATTTTAAATCTAAGTAATCTGGGGTACTAGGAAGTAGGGTACGCAATCACATGTCCACTGAGGATGTGCCCTATCTGGCATTGTAGCTTGCAACATGCGTGTAGTCCATCGCTTTGAGATGAAAGACTGTAAAGGCTTGAATCACACTAGACCCAGCCCGTGTGGACCCGCATCGGCTGTCTCATACCTTTTGTATGGAGCAGACAGAGCCTTAGGGGGCAGACCTGCGCCGTCTGCTATAGTTTAATCACTTGTATACAGCATTTATTGAACCGGTAGGCTCCTAACGCGTCACGACACACGGGGTCTAATCTGATTCTGTCTTTAGGGACTCGTGTGCCTGTAATTGCACCAGCACCTACAAATCGAAACAGCAAATCGATCGTTGCGTACATCCACGGACAAACTCTTTTACAGAGAGCTCTACTGCTACTTACTCTACTAGATACCATTAAAACGCTCACTAGCATCCCGGGCATTTGGTATGTGTGCTAAAAACGCACAGTTGCGTCATAGTTAAAGGCACTGATTGTGTAATGAAATTAAGAAAATTTACTGATGTGTTTATTTTCAGTTGGTATTATGGAAGAATTACAAGAGCGGATGCAGAGAAACTGTTAATGAGTAAAGCAGAAGGAGGTTTTCTAATAAGGATCAGTGAATCAAGTCCAGGCGATTTCTCCCTATCTGTAAAGTGAGTAATTTTTTCTCAATCACCAATTATTTGTTTATGTAGTATTCCCGGAATTGTGTTATCATTATCAGTTCGACTCTATTATTCATAGGTATTAGTGAGTAAACTAATGTATCATTCTACTAGTAAATTGTTGAAAAAAACTGTATTCGTAATGAATTTGGCATAATGTGGTACCTAGTTATGTAATATACATAAGAATATACCTGCATAGGAAGTAGTGTTTAACCGGAGTGCTACCGCTGAGGAAAAACACGAGAACTCGTTCATCATGATAAACTAACTGGAACTACGATTATGTCACCAGAATTGGCCCCTAGCTCCCGTATCCTTGTCATAAACATCGATAATAATGTCTCTTGTATTGGAATTTGGGTTTATCGCTTGTCTAGGGTAGGTATTAATTTGTTCTGCATTGGAATTTGAAAGAATCTCGGTTGAACCTTATGATACCTTGAATCAGAGTTTCCAGTCTATAAAAGTTAGGTCTCATTAGAGAATTAGCCGTTTAGCTCAGTCAGCCTGTGCAACAAATGAAGTATCTATGTCGCGCTTGTCGAGATATTTTTTCTACTGATGCATGATAGAATTTGTAGACAAATCACTCTGAATAAACTAATTTTGCTGGTTAGTTTATAACTAGGTTTTACCACAACGCTTGCGCGTTCGAGAATTTGACGTCACAGTGTCGATGTCGCGTTGGGGTGACGTGACGACGCAGATATGGCCAATCGGTACGCTTTCCTTATTAATTAGGGTGTACCTAACTTGTGTAATTGTGGAATATCCAAAAGTCATTCTCACAACATCGTTTCGTAATTGTTTTTCTTATGACATGTATTATATTGATTTCAAGTTTATTTACGTAGGTAACGTAAATAAACTTACTTACCAACTACTAGGTAGGTAGGTACTTGGACGTAGGTCCAAGTAGCATCCTACTTAATATTATAAACGTGAAAGTTCGTATTTATGGATGGATGGATGGATGTTTGTAACTCTTTCACGCTCTTACCAGTAGACCGATTTGGATGAAATTTGGTACAAACTTAGATACATATAGGCTACTTTTTATCCCGAAAAAATAACGGGAACGGGAAAAAAACTGCCGCTAGTAGATAGTATATTATAGTCGTAGTAGTAGACGCTCGGAGCAGTACTACCACCATGCCTATATCTGCCGCTAAAAAACGTGCTGAATTCTGGTTAGAGGGGCGAGTTAATGAACTCTAGGGTTACTACAACTGAGCTGTGAGAGATGACGACTGATAGAAGAGAGTGGAAGATGAAAACCCGACCCCGCTAATTGGTGGGATATGGACAGAAAGATGATGATGACAATCTATGCCAATAATAAGAATCTTTGACCTCACTGACTGACTGACATATAGGCAACACTCAGCCTAAACCGCCGGTCGTAGAGATTTTCATTCACCTTATATTCGTATTTGTGCGTAGAGTGTACTTAGAAGGAATTACCCAAATTCAACCGCTAAACAGGTATTACAGCGAGGGTTTAAGTTTGTATGGAAAAAACAGGCGGTTGAAGTCGAGCGTTTCGCTAGTCTGATTACAAAATAGATCACTTCCGCGTGAGTGTATTCCATCATAATTATAAAGGATGTATCTTATATCGGTTACCACAGGATAACAGATCCATTGACACCTCTCTGTCCCTGTTTATTCCATACAGAATGTCTGAGAAAGTCTACGCGGGTCTTGTCGAGTGTGGTTCAGCCTAAGTCTAAAAATTCATGCGATCACACGAAAAAATACAATCCAAGAATTTGCTGTTTGGTTTCTAGTTCCTATCATGTTTACGTATGTTTTGGTTAGAAGGGGTGACGGTGAAATTACAGCTATATAAAGCCTGTAATACCTTACTACCTGTATGTCTTAGGTAGATGAATGCAGGGCATTTACATTACATTTGGTATATACCCACACTTTGCAATAGTTGGTATTCCATGCGTGACAGGTTGCAAGCCCATCGCCGCTGCTAAAATGCATTGGTATACGACCGGATTTGAAACCACAGATCAAAAGGCGGGGTCACTCCCACCAGGCCTCCGGTGCTCATAATATCCCAAAAGTAACGCATCGAGTATTATTTAGAACTCTTGATACGAGATTAAGCTAACCAACTGCGTCATCGGAGTTTAACAGCTGTGACAGCCGTCACAGCAGCTCGGTTCGTAGTAGCCGTGCCTTCTGTGCTGGTGGCTTCTCTGGTGGTGGGTTCGATCCCCACCGAGAACAAACATTTGTGTGATAAATATCGAATTTTGTTCTGTGTCTGGGTGTTATATTGTATACTAAGTATGTATTTACAAAAAAAAATATATAATGTATTCTATCAGTCATCTGGTTCCCATAGTACAAGCTATGCTTAGTTTGGGGTTAGATGATGTGGAAAAATGTCCACAAATATTTATTTATAACAGCACCCGACGAATAACACTATTTAAATATTAGAAGAACTATAAGTATCATATTTATACTATAGAGCCAATAACCCCAATTGTCCAATAACGCTAGCAAATTGGCAAATATGAGACTCAAGTTCATTGATTGATGTCGAGGCTCCAGTTTGCGGAGTGACTCAGCTGTAACGAAGCATACAATACAAGTATTTCCTCGTGAGAACTGTGCGAATACCCAATCAACAGTATTGTGGTCCATTTAAGCATTAAATCATTATCTAAATTTATAAATAAACACAATAAATATTTAATAATACATTTTCACTTAGCCACATGTACTATGGAAATATACAGGGTGTCTCAAAAGTGGACGCCAAGCTGGAAACGTGTGATAAGCCAAATCATAATATGTAGTTATTTGAAAAATATAGCCTATGTATCTAGGCTGATATGATGATTGATTGACCTAGCTACGTTTTTGATAGATCAATACATACATATATGAAATCATACCTCTTTCCTATGGGGGTAGGCAGAGACCACGGATTTCTACTTACTACGATCCTTATATACCTCTTTTGCTTTATTCACTCTCATAACATTCTTCATACACGCTCATCCAAAATGTATATTACATTGGGTTCGTTACTAATATAGATAAGAATATTTGTCCTGACTTACTAACATATATGTATAGACAGCGTACAGACTAAATCGCTGGTCGTAAAGACATGCCATTTTCACGGTATATTCGTCTTACGCCCGAATAATCAAACGCAACTTAGAATTAATCACGTTTCAAGTCGATTTTTTGACAGTTCGCAATTAATTTCTGTCAAAAATTCGTCATTTGAGACGTGATGAAATTTAAGTTGCGTTTAAGTATTCGGGGGTGTGTACAGGTGTGTTAAGAAAGAAATGTTCGAAATTCCACCCTTAAACGGTACTGCAGGGGTTCAAGTTTAAATAAAAATAACTTCGCACGGACGAAATCGCGCCCGTTTCCTAGTGAGATATAAATTGTCAATTCTCTTGTGCTTGTTATTACATCGTCACCATACGCCGCTGCTAGAATACTAGCTGGTTCCCTCACGAAGTTTTCTTTCACCGTTTGAAAGCACTGGCATGGCGCGCATACATTTTTCGTATTGAAGACCATGTAGGCGCGCGACCAGATTTGAAATCACGACCTTAGCTCAGAACGCGGAGTCGCTTCCACTACACCAAAAAATTACCAAAAAAGCTTGCGGTTTGACCAGAAGTTTAACACTCACACCAATACCATTCTACCTATTTGCTTTTTGCCCCAAAAAGGATTGTTAACACACGCAAGACTGACTAATACACTTTAATATTGGTAAAAAAGTTGTACTGTTTATGACTCATGCCACAGAGTAAAAATATCATAGCACAGAATAAAAATAAGTCTCATACGTTTATTTGCGACTTGTGTCTTACACAGCTCGTATTGTTTACAATTAAAAAGGTAATGATCGACGGCGATTAAAATACCGGTTATCTCATTACACCTACTGTCGAAGAACAACATGGGTTTGGTCTTATTTAGATAATTTTCTTATATAACCAGTTGCCTGTCACGTAAAATGAATACTGTGATTCATGCAGTCTGTATGAAACTGGTTTTAGTGAGAGGGGCCTCGACTGAATCATAGGGCAGGATGAGACACTGAATATTTTTGTAGTATTTATTAGTTATCGATCATGACAAGAGTTGGAAAATTTCTAAGAACACTTTGCTCTCTAAAGATAATGTAGAGCTAAAAGACAAACATAGATCACAAGTTTCGGTGTCGAATTCGAACAGAAACAGGGAAAAAGATCATGCATCTGTTCAGTTAGCAGTAGCTCTACCATCTGTGCTGTAGGTTGTGGGTTCGAACCCCACCGAGGACAAACATTTGTGTGATAAACATAAAAAAAAGATAATTGGTGGTCTAAACGACACGTGGCAATTTTATACATTAAATGAAATTAAAATATCAATACCGCAAAAAAAAAGATTTCAGCACTGTTAGAATTTAAACGACAAAATGCGAAAAGAAGAAAACAGCAGGGGGGCTATCGTAGAACTTCGGTCGACAAAGTTGTATCGACAAACTGATTTTATCTTAGAATTTTATCTACACCCGTTAGCACAGAACTAGCTCCGACATATTTTTCGAGTGGTTTTCCTGTGGACAGCTTGTTGATAAATTCGGTAAAACTTCTCTTTGTCGACCTAGCGCTTAACTAAGTTTCATGGTACCAATCTCGATAAATTTCGCTAAACCCCGTTTCACCGAGAATTTATATCAAATTTTATCTATCGATACATTGGGCACAACTGACTTAATAATCCTTTTGTCTTCAGATGTCCAGACGGCGTTCAACACTTCAAGGTGCTCAGGGACGCGTCAAGCAAGTTCTTTCTATGGGTGGTGAAATTTAACTCGCTGAATGAGCTGGTGGACTACCACCGTACGGCGTCAGTCAGCCGCCTTCAAGACGTCAAGCTCAAGGATGTCGTACCAGAAGAGGTGAGTGCTACAACAACCTTTATTTATAATTAACCTAGTTTAAACAAAGGAGCAGTCATTTTCCTGATGAAATAAGCAGACCTGATGTTAAGTGGTTACCATCGCCTATAACAAACTTGCTTCGTAGGTCACGCTCCTTGATATAACGTGCCCAATGATGATTTATATAGGAATTAAGCCTCATGTGCCTGGTATTTTACCTGCACGACACCTTGCAAATCGGAACACAGCAAAGCTGCTTGGCGGCAGAAATATGTATTATTTATTTTTTAAATTGTTCTATTCGAGAAATATGTACGCACTAGCACCTAGCGCAGTTCATGACCATTTCTTATGCAAAAGAACTGAACTGAGAGCATAATAGGTATAAGTACTTAGGAAATGTACTTAAAGCTCACCTTTTGTACATTTTTTTAGTGCAATAAAGGATTAAATCAATAAGTGTAATTAACTAATGCTTCAGGCATAGCGTCCTTGTTGCCTTAGCACTAGGTTGTGCGTTGTCTATAATGTCAGTGAGTCATTAGTATTAGATATTGATAATTTCATCGCCTCCAATTTCCATGAATTAGCTCGGGAACGGAATAGTATGAAAACCGCACGGCCGACCGATATGTCTGTGTAAATAGTACGGGCGTGACCCTGATAAAGTAACCAAAATAACTCAGTGTTGTTCCTATAATCTCTAGTTGTAAAACAAATAAGGGTCAAACCAGACTGAGCGTACGCTGCGTTACGCGATGTTTTCAGGGTTAATCTAATGTAATACGCCAAGCAAAACAGCTAAAAACATGTGTGCGAACACCAAACGCATCGTCAAAATACCCTAGGTATGTTTTAACACTAAGGGCCGAACCATACTGAGCGTATCTTTCGCGGTTGTTTCGTGTCGTGGAACATCGTGTTTGACGTGAAGGTATTGCGTTTAAGTTTAATCACGTCTCAAGTAACGAATTTTTGGCAGACTTTCATCGCGAACTGTCAAAAAATATCGACTTGAGGCGTGATTCAATTTAAGTTGCGTTTGAGTTTTTGGGCATTAATCATCGAAAATAGCATTATTTATTATTTTATAGTACACCCTTTAAATATTACATTGTAGCCAAGTAGGTCAATGAGTAATAATAAATGAGTTGTCTTGCGACGCGACGTGTTGTGGCTGATTGTGATGGGCTTGCATGCACCTGTCGCAAAATATAAATTGGTCTACTACATTAAAAGCTGACAATAGTTGACCATATAACTGTTTACCATGACTGATCCTTAACCAGAGGAAGCCCTTGCTGGACATATTTAAGTATGAGTAGAGCTTTTTGTGAAAGGGCTCGTCCGGGGAAGTGCTACCACCATGCCTTCTGTCGCCAAGCAGCGTTACTGTGTTCTGAGGGGTGGGTGCCGGTGTAATTACAGGCACGCGAGGTTTAACACCTATACGAGTATACCTCAGTTCGATGGACCCAGAATAGTGCAAGGCTTTGTTATAGGTGATGGTAATCACTAAGGGCTCTACTACTACTACTACATTTTACCGAATCTATACAATGTGGTTGGTACATCGGGCGGCACCCTACCTTACGCTTTCTTTTTACAAAATTATACGTTTGAATCTTCTTTACAATCTATATCAATTATAAGAATCTTTGTCCTAACTGACTGGCTGATTGAAAACTGAACTGAATTCCGAAAACTGAAACTGCGCATTCCGAATTTGGTGAACACATTGTGGTGTGTTTACCTACTTACGCCTGCGTGATGCTACATACTGTTAACAAGCAAGCCTTGTCACAAACAGTACAAACATCATCAAAATAAAATGGTGATTAAACATAAATTCTGGAGTAGTTTTGAATCACTGAAGGTATTTTATACCCCGTTAGGCGATATTTGTATAGAATCGTAGACAGGCGTAATACGTCTGGTGTGGGCGTACAAGTGAATTTATATCTAGCGCAATGTGAGTTTCACTATTTCTGAAAAATTACGATATCTGAAGAATCAAGGTCACTGACATAACTCTCAGATATAGCAAGTTTATGTAGCAATGGCCATATAGCTCGTAGAAGTTTGGCACAACCGACAACTGATTGGGAACAAAGGGTTTGAACGCAAACTCATATTTCTATCTTGCATACAGCTCTCTCTAAATTCGATTGGCACCAAAGTCAAAAAGCATTTACTTCAGTAATATCCGCAGGAATCATCTTGAACCGGCTTAAATCTAAGTGAATCGGAGCACCAGTTCCCCGCGACCCTTATTAGAGCTTTGTGTTATATTATTTAAGCTGAGCCTAGCCCTAAGTTTCTTGCCTGTTTTTCCATCTTCCGGGCTTGTTCGTGAGAATTCGCCTAACCTCAGGAAGGTTAGGTGAATTTCATATTCGTCCTGGTGCGTAGAAGTGTACTAAGAAAGGAATTCCCAAAATTTGAATTTTGGGAACCTCTAACCGGGTACAGGAATTATATCACGCGGGCCGAGTTGCGCACGTTTCGCTAGTAAATTTTATTTTTATTTATTGTTATTTCTATAAATTTCTCGTGGTTTGAATTCTAGGTGCTGGTGCAAGCACTGTATGACTTCACTCCGCAAGAAGCTGGCGAATTGGAGTTCCGACGTGGAGACATCCTCACCGTACACGACCGCTCCGATCAACATTGGTGGCAGGTAAGCATCACAATATTTTTATGATGACCGACGTGGCGCGGCGGGCAAATGTCCGCCTGCGACGCAGGAGGTTGCGGGTTCGATTCCCGCCTTGGGATAAGTGTTTGTACAATCTGCAAATATTTATTCCGGGTGTTCTGGGTAAAATATCTATGTAAGTATTGTATTGTATTAAGTATATCAGTTATCTAGTACCCATAACACAAGCTCTGCTTAGCTTGGGGCTAGATGAGGCTGTGTGGATTGTCCAGCATTATTATTATTATTATACAACCTGATGTTAAGTGTTGACCATGACTTTCTAACATGCTTTGTTAGAAGTTACCTCGCAGGTCACATTCGTTTGGAACGTGCGCTACGATGTACTGCCCTGATCAATCAACCTGAGGCATAGAAAAATAAGAAAAGCATTTTTTGAACCCAAATATACCTGTAAACTTAATACTAATTGGTGAAAAACGCTAAAACAAAGTAAATAAAGTCAAAAATTAGGTAAGTAATGCTTAAGTACTTACCTACCTGGGTAGTAAATGGAGTTATAAAAGAAGATAAAATAATACAGAAATACAGGTATACCTGTGTTGAGCCTCATAAGCTTGTAATTTCATTGGCACCCATACCCTTCAAACTGAAACACAGGAAACGGCTTGGGGGCAGAAATTGGTATGGTGGTAGAAATAGATCGTTTGCTGTCGTAGACTGTCTGCAGATAACTAAGTGTATTTTGTATATTCTGTAAAGTACTTATATTAACTTTTACTTGTGATTTTCTTTAGACATAAAAATTCAATGTCTGTTACTGTTAATAATATTATCTTGTATTATTTCAGGGAGAGATTGCGAACAGACGCGGTCTGTTTCCGTCGTCTTACGTCACCGCCTACCACTCATAGTGGTCGCGCCTTGCCTCTCGACACGTCTACTCTGCTCGACGGACAACACAGATCTGTCATACATGCATGCCATTTTCATCACAAATAATTATACTGATCGTATAAGCGCAATTCTAAAAAAAGTCAAATGAGTGTTTAATAAAACTGCAATAAAGACTTTCGTTCGTTCTAAAAATATATTCTAAACTAGTTTACGCTCGCGGCTACACGCGTGGTACTCATACAAAATAAGTGTTCCTTAAGTTTTTACAGCTATACTGAATTTGAGATAAGTTTTGGAAATCGCACTCTGTAGGTGCATGTCTATAATTAAATAATAAATATAACAGAAATACATAGTTAATAGTGATTTCCTTAACGAAGTATGCGTTTGATTCTAAGTGATCATGGCATGTGTGTCGGTTCAAATCACATCAATAACTCGTTTAAAATCAACATCGAATATTATAAGTGACATTATAAACAGTCGAAAACGTTGTAGTTTTCTAACTTACGCTCGATGCGTTTAGTAAGGCCTTGTCTAAGGGGATTTTAAAAAGGGGTTGTCCTTCCGATGATAAGTTGAGATAAAAACTAGAAATATGCCGGAAATAACCGGAACACAGTAACGCTGCTTGGCGGCAGTATTTCTACCGCCAACCAACGTTACTGTGTTCCGGTTTAAATGGGGTGTGTGCCGGTTACAGGTAAATGAGGCTTGACACCTTTATACCTCAAGTTGATATACGCAGGCCATCACAGTTCACGTTCCTCGCGTGACCTGCGAGGCAATGCTTTGTTATCAGTTATAGATACCACTCAACACCAGGTGGGCACGAGCAAATTTTTTTATTATTAATAGCTCTAGCGACAAATTAATGAAGAGAGTTCTTACCGACTATCATCAATTATTACAATATCTCTCTCTCTTATTGACACAAAATCAAATATCGCTTTCTCGTCGGCGGTGGGACAATTGCCTAAAGGATCACACTAAGACACGTCCCGCGTGGGCCCGCGTCCGCTGTCTCAGACATTTTATATGGTACAGACACAGACAGGGTCAGAAGGAGCAGCCCGCGCTGTCTGCTTCTGACGTATAAATGTGAGCAATTTACTACCTTTTGAAGAGATATCATATTCTCCTCATTACACTAAAGATCTTTATAACATCTTAATTTTGTGATGAGACCGATTTAAAGTAATTTAAATACATTTGTAAGAGAAAGGTCTATTAAATAAAAAAAACGTGTCACCTACCATACCACGGTAATATCTACTATATTCAGTTTGGTGGAGGTACCCATCTAATCAAAAATCTCTGACAACAAAAGAATCTATAAGATCGTAAAACCTGTCGGTTTGTTCAGATCGGTTGTAAAATACTACGTGTACCTACCAACAAACTGACAGATAAAAACAGATTTTGTCAGACTTCGCTCGGTGAAAAATGTATGGGACCGATAGGCTTTTGGCGCGTCACGAGACGCGGGGCGTGTCTAATGTATTTCTGTGTTAATGTAAGAAAATATGTAGGCTACAAGCAATATTAGTATCGGCTTATTTGCTGTGGACGAGGCCTATAGCTGTTAACCTACGCGAGTTATTGAGGCCTTAAAGCGCGTTCGTACAAAGTCATCGGCAACTCTGCATCTGCAACTCAGTAATTCTGCATTTAACTCTGTAAGTGTGGTCATCTCTGAAACTCGACAGGTCAGACCACCAAAGTAGATCATTCAGTCATTAGTGCTAGCGCTCACTGAAGCATACCGCGGCAGAGCGTTATAAAATCAATGCACAATTTATCTTATCTAATCGAAATAAAGCATATATTAGTGTGCAAGCATGTTTTTGAGCCTTGTAATGTATACTCAATTTCGATTAGATAAGGTAAAAATCTAATTAGTTATTGTTGGGCGTTATTTTATTCAGTCAGCTGCACTAAGATGTATATTCGCAATTTTCGTAATGGTTTTGTAATGTTTTGTAACACAGACAATGCAATAAGCTTTTACACAAATAATATCTAACCTACAATTAGTATTTGATAAATTTACTTATTTCTTATTATACTTTTAGTATTTTTGGTATTGTAATGCTGTGATACCATATTGAAAATTATGAACATTAAAGTGCAGCCTACTGTAATTCGTGTAAAAAATATCTTTCCACGCCGCGAGTAGTCTTACCTTTTAAATCTTGACCGCGGTTGGTTTTGCCTGTCTATAAATAATGACAAAAATAGACCTTTGTCACTAGTTTTGCTATTGTACCAAAATAAACACGTTACCGTACTAAAATTGCAACAAAACATATGGCTTTGTACGTGCCCACTTTAAAGGCGTCGAGTGAATCCAACTTATATCCGAGGAGTAATAAGGTGCTTTATTTCCTACAGCCGTCTCTTATGAGTATTTTAATCAAGATTTTGTAATAGTGTAAGCTATGCGTCATAGTAACTGCCAGTTTTTTGCAATACGTGATGGGTTGTGCTACATATCACAGCATGTTCCAGCACTGGTTATACTAAAAGTGTTTTGTGTGGA
Source organism: Electrophaes corylata (assembly GCA_947095575.1). NCBI lineage: Eukaryota > Metazoa > Arthropoda > Insecta > Lepidoptera > Geometridae > Electrophaes > Electrophaes corylata. The sequence goes on along the minus strand of OX352711.1, from coordinate 4,334,495 downwards.
ATGGTATCAGCACTGCGCGTGCATTTGTATCCGGATGTCATTCCTAACAAAGCTTATTTACAGCTGCGCTGTACTGAAGCGTGCAAGCGTATGCAGCTCAACCCCAAAGGATGTTATTTCGTAGTACAAAAAAACTCGTTATGAGTTTTTGCCGTTTCAATGTTCTGTAACGAATTTATGTCATTTCATCCGTTCCGAGGTTGCTAAAAGTAAAATTGCTTACTTTTAGCTTATTGAATGGGATTGTGATTGTTTTATCCTGTATAACGTGCCAGAATGTATAGTATAGGCCTCGTATTCGCTATCAGACAAATGTCATGTGTCCCTCTCTGTCTACACCTTATGTAGACAAAAAAAACAGCTGTTCTATACAAAAGTTGGCTGAAATGTATGAAACAGCTGATTTTATATCGCGTTCAGTGTTGGTTTCTAAGAAAAAATGGTTTTGTATTGTGGCATGGGTATTTTAACCCGCCGAAGTTCACCATGTTAACGAGGTTTGGTCCAGGGGGCAAATCGCTGTTGATCGCAGATCTAGCTGCCGTAAGGTCACCTACTAACTACACAGTAACAATGGGATTACTGAGTACAAATTGCGTACGATAGGTACTTATAAAATAATAACGACCGGCAAACAAACACGTTCCGTTCGAACGTCAAAAACACTCCCGAAGTTCTGAAAACTTCTGGAGGTCATATTTTACATAGTTATACTACCGTAGTTTTTGGGAGTAGTTTTTTTACACCCGGTATACAATGCCCTGTTAGGTAAACATTTAGCTTGTTTTTATCATCTCGACCTAAAGTGCCTATTCCTGCCACTAAACAGCTTGCTGTGTTCCGAATTGAAAGGTGTGCATGAGACTTAACACCTGTATACTTCAGTTTGATGGACGCGGACCATTGTAGGGCACGTTTCTAACGTGCATCATTGCTTATTGGACCCATGATATTTGTCTTTGAATACGCCTTTATTATAATTCGAAATATATTAATTATAATTAGTAAAGGGATCCACTCAGTTTGCCACAAACTCCGACGCCAATTATGTAAAACTACATAAACGCTGATGTGATTTTTAAAGTATGACCATTTTATTTAACCAGTCGGTGCCCGGTTTCTATTCCATAACAACACTCTTATGCTATCTATTCTTAGAAAGACTTGAAACTGCGTAGAAAAAATGCGAATGTGATGCGATCCAGGAGGTTGCGGGTTCGATTCCCGCTTTGGGATAAATGTTTGTACGATCTGCAAATATTTATTCCGGGTGTTTTAGGTGTTTTCTATGTACAATAAAAAATATGTATGTATGTATTGTATTAAGTATATCAGTCATTTAGTACCCATAACACAAGCTCTACTTAGCTTGGGGCTGATGATGCTGTGTCGATTGTCCAGTGTTATTAATATTTATTATATGTTTGGAGCGCCAAAATGACATTTACGCTTAAACCAGCTTGATTTATTTAGATGAAATACACTAGTGTATAGAAACCGGGCATTAGTTAGCACTAACGGATTAGGCAAACTTATACAAGACAGCATTTGTCTAAAAAAATTGGTCAAATTGTTGGTGAGCTTTAGCCGTAATAGCAGATGAAATAAAGTTAATAATAGTTAGTGGCAATAGTCTTAAATGCTCATTTTAAAAATTATACCATTTTATGTTAGTAAAATATTATAGGTTCGATACATTTTTGATGATAATTTTAAAATTGGTATGGTTTATCAGGTACCTTAGTCACAGGATAGCGTCCTTCGATATAAGCTTTAGGGGCTGGGCTCATCAACGCGTTCAACCTGCGTCCGCAGTTGCGTGCACGGTACCGATCAGTTCACTCACTAATGCACTAGTAAAATGGTAATAGTAAACGCAGCTATGGTAATCGTTTTGATGACTTTAGCGATGTCTAAAACGACATTAACTCCTCTCAATTTGCAGAAGCCATTGTCAAAATGATCCTCATAGTAACATTCTCTATTCTTATTTGGCTAGCGCAATTGGGCGGTCACTTCATAACTACTCGTTCTGTCTTCACCTACAATCAACTGATCGCCACCGGGATCGCAGGTTGAAGGAACGTGTTGCTTACGCCTCCGCTCTAGACGTAAGCTCAGCTTGGAAAGTTTGTGTTACGCACAATTTATGTAACATCTCTTCGTATTTGATGAATAATTTTACTATAATGTGTTTTTATATAAATTTATATGTACAGTGAAGTATTTTGTAATTGCTTTTAATCGCTTTTGACGTGTTTTATTTGATGCTTAGAAAATCCGTTTTTTAAACCATAAAATGTGCAGCACGGTATATAATCTTGTTCGCTCTGAAATTAGCTTTTGTCAAATGACATAAAGCAGCTAACTTCAGTGGCTTAGTTATATCAACAGTGCTATAGATTGTCCTAAGATTTTATTTAACATATTGGATTTTACGTTAGTGACGGGCGTAGTATTTGACTACGATGACTAATACTGAGACGATGTCCTGATTGGTTGTTCGTTCGATCTTTCGTTCTTACTATTGAGGTCTGATTCAAGTGACGTACTTATGGCATATATTATTGTTACCATACCGGCAAATGCGAACGTATGATTTTATGGGCTTTGCCCGTAGAATCATACCCGTAACGTAACGTTTTATGGCCAAATTAGCTTTGACAGTTAATCTAAGTCGAATTGCCATGAAATTGAGTTTATTATCGTTGAATTCAAGTTTAGAACATTAGAACACGAGTTCTCGGCAAATAAGATAATGTAATAACCCCTCGGGTATGAAAGAGAGGGCGTAGCACAAATAAATTTTACATTTGTGGCATAAGCGTATCGTTTTGACATTAGAATTACATAGCATTTCAATTAAGATGACGTCATGCGACTACTTTTGCTATTATCAAGTATTTTTAATAAATAGTTTTTAGTCGAGTCAGTCAAATCTGTCAAGTCGGGCTGCCATTGATATTGAATAAAAAGATGGTGTTTTTATGAAATCCTAAGGCAATTCTGATCAGGATTTTCTATACTTTTACGTTATCAATGTCAAATTTGTTTGTGCTTGACCCTCAGGTATAGATCATGGTAAGTCAGTCCTTTAGAAACAACTCTTTTTTACAAACTTTAACTAAGCTTCGTATGTTTGTTGAAAGTTTGAAAGCAAGCACCCGATGGTCGTACAAACGTAGCCGGTTAGGACACTTGAGACGATCGTGTTATGACACGCATATGTGTCATTGTACTTAGCTAGAGTTTAACGTTAGTCAAGGCTTGGAATTAATAAATTGAGTGCTCGTTGACACTGTGTAGATATTTATTTTTGTTATTGTATACCCGAAATTACTATTTTATTGAACAACTGATAGAATTCTAATTTACAGAACCTTTGAGCGATGTGTATCGTATGATTTATTTTAAAGTTATAGTAAACTTTTATGGTATCAATGGAAATAATTTCTACAAAGCATTTAAAGTGTGTACTATAGAGTAAGATATGGTTATCCATATAACGCATGTTGTGAACTTATAACACCAACAAATAAATATTGTCCATTTAATTGTGCTTCTCGCTGTAGTGACCAGTAATGCATGGAGGCAATTCAGTTAATCAGAAATGGAAAGTGCTATAATCATTATAATATTCAAATATTTAAATAATTTAAGTTACGATTCTCCAATATTGTGGAAGATGTATGATATTTTTTACTAATAAATTTAATATTGTATTTTGGTGTTTTATTTGTAGTTAAATACGCACATAAAACGAGTCCAGAAGTCATTCTTATTTATGTTTTTAAAGAAACAAATTAATTGTAAGATTTCTGAACTTCTGTTGCATATTAAGTTCATGGTATGACTGTCTTAGCATGTTTTCTGTTTTGCATTCAGTTAGATTGGCACCACACTGGAGCTTCATTATTTACATTATTATTATTTTGTAACAGGATCATGCGAAAAAAAAGTAGGAAACAAGCCGTAAGTTTCTTGCCGGTTCTTCTAGGCTTGGTCGCGAGGAACTGGCACTTATATTCAACTAGATTTAAGACGTTTCAAGATGATCCCTGCGGATTTTACTGAATAAATACTTTTTGACTTTGTCTTTGACTTAAAAAAAAATATATTGCATGTATTTTACAATCCAGTTTATTATCATTTCTTTTAAAATACTTGTTTAGGTATTACCCTACGTGCGTACTCATTACTTAAAAACATTGCATGCTTTTCTGTGTCTATTCTGTAAAATAATAATTTATGATTTCCGCACAGATGACTTTGACATTGATGCCGATTTGCACATTTTGTCTAGAGGTAAATAAAACATAGGCGAACAGTTCAATATAATTTATTCATGATTTAAATAAATAACACGCTATTCTAAGTAATGATTCAATAGGAACAATCTAATACTACAATTGGTTATGTTAAAACATAAAAATGTATAAATTATCTTTAGTGAGAAAATACATGATTTACCTATAAATATGCGAGATAGCACCTTTCATAGCATTAAGTACTTATTCTACATTTCAGAAATGATACTTTTAAAAACGTTATAAAAATGTTCCGCAACTAAAAGCGGCAGAAATTTTCAATTCTGTTGTAATAAATTTCATTTGATAGTAAGTATGACAGTTGTACAGCTGCTTGATATCTTGGTGTTACAATTTATAAGAAAAATACGGTAACATTTTTAATGCCGACTGTCCAATTAGCTTTGTTTAAATTGACATATAAACACTAATACATTTCTGAGCTAAAAATAAGACAAGTGGGAAAAAATAGAAATAGCTTTACATGAATCCCCCTCATGGTAGATATCCCCTCAGATCTCTCAGTACCAAGTAGCTATTCGAAGTTCTTTGAGGATCTCCAATGAATCTATTTGTAGATTTGCTAGGAGCATAGGCATCTTCTAGACCGTCCTACTTCATCGTCGGCTTCATCGTCACTTACCATCAGGTGAGATTGAAGCCAAAGGAGTCTATTGACGATAAAAAAAAATACTAATAACAAACAAAACAAAAATACTTATCTCTACAGGTTCTTAGAACTACGCACGCACGAAACATTTATTATTTGGTCACCGAATAAAATAATGTCTTTAAATGTTTACATTTCAGTTTGTAAAATTAAACTAGGTACCTACTGCATAAAAAATTAATACATTCTTAATTAAAAAAAGGCACCATTAGGCAGTGTTGATATATTTTACAGTAAAAAATATGTAAGTAAGTACCTAAGTACAGTCAGTTGCGCTAGGATGTATACAATTCGTAACTTACACAACGGTATTACAGCATAACAATGAGCTTTGACACCTCAAAAACTAAAAAATCATGAAATTAGTTGATGACCCCACTTGTTTTTTGAATAATTGTCATATAAATATTTTTAGCACCGCTGGCTGTGAAACCATTTTCAAAGTTACGAATTGTATACATTCTAGTGCAGCTGACTACCTACATACGGTTAGATAAGATTTTCGGAAGTAGTCTTATTACATTTATTTTGTGTGTATGAAGTATAAACTAAGTACCAACATTGATGAAGATCGCAAAAAATCTACAATGAGACTTAGTTCTTGCAGTGTTTTTCTTCAGATGCTGATGTAGAACCTCTAGGACTTCTTTTGTTATAAGTACAGTACTTATTAGCTATCATATTTTTGCCTAGGTTATATCATTTATGACGACTATCATATCAGCCCCTGTCCTTGACTGGAAGCTTTGAACGACCCCCAGTCAGAACCACCTAACAATCAGATGGCTCATCTGATGTTGAGCGGTAATCACTCCCTATTCTGCATAATAACCATTATATTGAGATGTGCCTTATGTTATGTGACATTGCATTACGTCCTAAGGAAACATAGGTACATAATAGCATCGGTATCCTTCAAAACGCTAACGAGAATCACTGTTGGGCGACAAAAATGGTATATACGCGGGTATGTATAGGTACCATGATATTTTTAAAACGTCTTTCCTCCTATAGAAAGCATGATGTTCTCAAATGCTATCCAGTTGATCAGCGCCCAAGGTCCCAGACGCATCCACAGAGGCAGGAACCCCTTGTATAGTGATAAGATCCCTTCGTTCTTCACGGACTGTTGCACACAGTCTATCATTCCTTTGTATAATGTCCCCCTGAAAATTGCATAACAATAAAGGAATTAAATACAGACACAAAGATAATTTATGCAGCGTTAGGGGCAATTTCATTTACTTATGTTTATTTGTGATGTAGTACGACGAGTAGTACTGTACTACCACAGAGCATAAATAAGTAGGTACCGTTTAGTAAATTAATAATAATAATAATGCTGGACAATCCACACAGCATCATCTAGCCCCAAGCTAAGCAGAGCTTGTGTTATGGGTACTAGATGACTGCAGTTATAAGTATATTAAGTATATCATGATAATAATATACTTAATGTACCTAATATATTACATATATAGATATTTTTTTATTGTACATAGTTGCGGGAATCGAACCCGCAACCTCCCGCGTCGCAGGCGGACATTTGCCCGCCGCGCCACATCGGTCGTCACAAATACTTCAAATACTCAACAAAAGGCATCTCAAAATACCATCCTAACTATATAAACCCCCATTCCTACCTACATACGTACTTCGCGTTCATAGGTGGGGACAAAAGATAAGTGGCCCAACACATGATTACCCTTCAGTAGGTAGTGATACCTACCTGAAATTAGTTTCCTAATCTAGTCATGCTGTGAGACTAGATTGTCAATCTTATTTCAGTCTTCTCACTATGATTATACAATTCAAAATGGTATGGGTGTACAACCCACATGAATGCTCTATCTATTCGTAAGTATAGAGCGTTCATAATGTGGGTAGAGAAAAGACAAACTCGTTCTGAGCTTATTTTCCTCAAAGGCAGCTGTGAATTTGCTCAAACATATTCAAAAGCAACAAAATAAATCGTATATGTAAGTTCCCATGGGGTTATGATGTAGCAACACATTCACAAAAGACCTACAGACGACCTATAAAACCCTATCTCACAATCAACTTTATGCGATCGGAATAACATTGGTTTTCGTACGTGCTTACTGGTAACTGTACGTGAATAACTTTCACTTTAATATTGAGAACATATTAACATCTCTCTCGTTTCCATAGAATTAGAAAGGGAGGCATACGGGTTTGTTATTATCGGGTTTGTCCTACGCAAGCTCCGACTTTGACCCCATTCCTTTGACCTCGACCGTATGTATCTATTTTACTAGTATAATACATATAACGCTATGTTTAGTTTGATCTAGTAACCTAGGTAGGTATTTCTTCGGATAGACCTAAAACAGCGTTTTATTCCTGCTCAGTAAGTACTTAGGTAGGTAGGTAGGTACCTACCCAGGTAAAACAGTCGACGGTGTAGGTAGGTACCTACCTATTTACCCATTACGAATAGCAATCAGAGGAAACCTTTCATTTTCAATTAATGGCTGCATTGAACTGATTTTGGCGTTCGGATTCAATGTTGGGACTCTTTGTCTCCTATTAGCTATTATTTATAACCTACACAGCGAGGCTTTTTATGATTATCAACATCATTAAGAAGTCAACTGCTGAACGATCTAGATGTAAGGCACCTCTATACCTACCTGGAACCTTCCAAGAAAAACGATTTTAAGCCTCTACAGTAAACTTCTCGCGATTCTGACTGTATTGTTGTTGAATGTTCATATTCAATTAACAAGTTCAACAAATAAAATTAAATAATGATGAAGGTAAGTGTAAGTACCTACTATGAAAATTTTCAAGTTACGTTATGAAAATACCAAGAAAGTACCTAGGTACCTACCTAAAGCTCTCGCTGCGCGCCCGCCCGCACGCAGCTGTTTTTGAACATAAAGCCGCCGCACTACGGTCAATGACATCCACAGCTGGTATGGTCGCTGTGATTTCTTAGATCCGTCTTGGCCTCTTTGGCAATAATTTTAGAAATTAGGTTTAAAAATGCGATAAAAAAATATATTACAAATACTTAGGTAGGTACCTACCTACTTAAGTACTTAAATAACATAAATTATTATTTATTTATCAATAATGCTGTAGCTATCAGTTTGTGTAGTTAGTAATGAATAACTCAATTACAAAATCAAACAGGAGCGCCTAAAAACCAAAAGGCAGAAACCTAATTCTGAAGTTTACTCTGTCAAATGACGGGCAAATAGGTACCATAAATAGAAGAAGCAGAGGAGTGTACAGAAGCCAAGTAAAGAACTACCTTCCATCAGGACCGACAGGCTGATTCATAAGCCTAGTCTTCATGACGTCAGCAGGAGTCCCCAGCACGGCAGCGACGAATCCCGCTGCAAAAGCCGCTATCGCATGGACGATAGCGTTGTCCGCCATCCCAAACTCTCGCTTTAGAAACTGTTTTGTGTAATCGTACGCTGCTAGATCCCCCATATTGACTAGAGCTGCTCGTTGCACATTTGGAATCGCCCCTGAAAAATATGACAGAAATGCCTTTGTACTTATAATGTTAATACCTAAGTACAATAGATGCAATGACTTTTCTATGATTACTTCTGAATATAAACTATAACGTACTGACCAGTGCGTTAAATACGTACCAATTCGGACCAATCTCACAATTTTCAAATAGTTTTGAAATTCTAACAGAACGAGTTGTTACCGTCCTATAGAATTATAATAATATATAGTACCTATTGTGAGGTATAAATATTGATTAAGTACTAGGTAGGTAATCAATAATCAATAATCATTTATTTGGTAAGAAATATTACACGTCACACAATAAGGTACTTACCTATGTATATTACCTATAATCTTATAATTTATTTTAAAATGACATGTAAGAATATATATCCTTATAAATAAATGATTGAATTGAATTGAATTATAGGTTTTTAGAGTGGTACTACTTTAACCCCAGAAAGTTTCGGGAGTGGTATTACATTGGTTATTACACTGGGTATACTTGAGCATAAGTTAGTGGCGTACGAAACACGCCATCTCCATACATGCTATGTTGTACGCAGTGGCCTTACGCAAGTGGTTTTTCTATTGTTACTACTAAGATGTCAAACTCACCTCTCCAGAACCCTTTGATCCCGCTCTCCTTGTACAGCATTGTGTATGCTTGCCGGCAGTTTGTGAACCTTGGTTTTTTGCCTTGCAGTATACGCCTACCTTCAGCTTGCATCTGAACCTTCACTAGGTCTGTGGGAGATGCGATCAGCTGCGCGAGAGACCCTGCTGCTAGCCCACCTGAGGACTTCGACATTACGTTAAATTGCAGTCTACTTTGACCATGTTGGCACAAACAACATCATGCATATTTCTGCCGCCAAGCTTGCTGTGTTCCGGTTTGAAGGGTGTGTGGGTGCCGGTGAAATTACACTCACATGAGGCTTAACACCTGTATACCTCAGGTTGGTTGGCTCAGATCAATGCATCGTAAGGCACTGACGTTGCTAACGTATGTAACCTGCGAAGCACTGCTTTAATAGGTAATGTGGTTATACCACTTATAAAATAAAAAAAAAACGGCGCGAGTTTCATGACTGGTTCCATATCAGTTTCATATCAGTTAGGTGACTGTCAAAGATCTTTCGTGATTTTTTGTATGAGTTGATGCGAGTTATTGTTGCATGGTGTGGTGACACGATAAAATATAGGATGTGCTGAGAACTGCCGCGGGTACAAAATCACACACGAAACGGGCTCGCCTATCAGAATATCTCCGACTGGGGCCTCAGTGCTGACTAAACTTTGTGTGATCAAAATTTACCTACTTACTTTGGATTAATTGTTACGAAAGTGTTACAAAAGTGCGTAAATTAACATGTTAAAAACGTAAATTAACCGAAGTTTCAATTAAAATTTGAATAGGCCTACTAGGCACCACTTCTTTGCAAGGATTTCCTAAAATCAGGTCAAGTTTTCATCTCAAGCAGAGCGTGTCGCAGCCAAAATCTAATAACAGATATCTCACATATTTCCATATCTCTATTTGGTTGCTAGCCAAATATGATTTCTTGGTATGTAATTTTGTAAGTGACCTCTATTTTAGGACATAAAATTGGTCTAACTAGGCCGTAAAACTGTCAGCTAACAAGGTCGTGAGCGTTAGCTTTGAACTTAATTTATCACTACAAATGGTATCCTAAACAATATTATTTAGCATATTTTTCGAGGTAGCTTTCAATAGAGTCGGTACTCTTTTTACATTTAAACTAATATTATTATTTTAGCTGCATCTTGAACCAATAAAGTCTGCATGATACGTTCACTGCTGACAAACTCTCTTCGTGCTTGAAAGGAAACCGTGCAAACGGTCATTTCTACAGACTGTTTTTTCAGTCACTCGCATATATTTTTAGTGGTAGCTCTTAGTGAAGGGCAAGTCCGGGGAAGTACCTACTACCACTATGCCTATTTCTGCGGCCAAGCAGCTTGCTGTGTTCCGGTTTGAAGGGTGTGGATGCCGGTGTAATGACAGGCACACGAGGCTTAACACCTGTATGCCTCAGGTTGATGGACGCAGAGCAGTGTATTGTAAGACACGTTCGTAACTAACGTGACCTACAAGGCAATGCTTTGTTATAGGCTATGGTAACCACTTAACATCAGGTGGGCTATATCCTTGTTCCATTAGCAAATTGTATAAAAAAAAATAGATGTAAGTTAATTGGGCTCAATCCCCTCACGTGATACAACTCACCCAGTGAAGCGACACCTAGAGACACCTTTCCGTTGTCATCCTTAAACGCGTTGCGAAACTGTTCGTAGAATATCAGCCGGCAGCCGGAGTAGATGGCGTGGCGCTGGAACATCGGCATCAGGCCTGTCCATAGCTTGAGTACGCCCTCCTGCTTTGCTATGCCGGCTACCGTCTTTAGCATACCGTGGTTTTCTAACTAGAATTACAAAACGATACTTTACTAAAATGTTTCTGGCGATACAGTACAATACCAAGACATTTGTGGCGTAGGTAATCGAATCGTGTTGACATATGAAATACATTGCGCGGTATCGGTAATTCAAGTGTGGAGTGTTGCTTGGTTACCACGCAGTGTCGATGATCTAAGTTACGATTTGTAAACGGCACAAATGTCAAATTTATTTGTGCTAAGCCTTCTAGTACGGTGGCCACGAACCGGAAGACCATTCACTCTCTGACTATCGAACTTTGCCGATAAGCTGGTAGACGACATTTTAAAGCTCGCGGTGTAAATGGAGTGAAACAAAACTGTTTTTCCTATTTTATGGGAAGGGCTGGAGGACTTCCTCAGACTTGAAACTACAGGCCCATGAGTCTTAACACATATGCCTCAAGTTGACGAAAAGCAATGCATCGCAGGATACGTTGCTAGCAAACGTAACATGAAAGGCAATGTTTTGTTATAGGTGATGGTAACCACTTAACATCAGATGGGCTATCCGCTTATTTTATAAGCACGTCATATAAAATTTTAACGACAATGACTTTGCAAAGTAAGTAGACTGATAGGTTCTGTTGTTCAGTATAAAATACTAGGTATTGAGACCATAAGTAGAGTGGGCAAATATTGGAGAATGTTGGGTTGATTATTTTTTATAGAAATGAAAGAAGGCAACTTGGTTATTTCCCAGTGGAATATTACCAACCGACAAAGCGGTAAATTCTCTGGTAACGTTTATTATTGGTTTAAATGAGCTCCCGTACCAAGTCGGAAAATGCATATATTATCTATGTAATGGTGTTCCTTTTACTCGTTTAGGTACGATACTTTTTAAATCATTGAAATCGTTCCATTGGTTGCGAAGATATTACACATTTTGTACCAGTCAACCGCGGGGCGGCCGAATAGCTCATGTGACGTCACGATATCTTTTCCGCCCGCGGGCGCGCTCTCCGCAATTCATTTATTAGAGTTCACTCGATCTGCGCGGGTCGTGTTGTGGTTTTTACGTGAATATGCCGAACTATAAGTACTGTATAGTACCGAAGTGTACTAATACTTCAGTTAGTACACCTAAAAAACTATTTTTCAATGTGCCAAAGGTCCCGAAAGTGCGCAAAAAATGGTGCACTATCATGAAGAGGGATGACAAAATTCCGCTTTCGTGCCAAACTTCAAGATTTTGTTGCGAGGATCATTTTGATGTAAGTAGGTAGGTACCTCCATAATATACCAACTATGATAATAGTTGGTATATTATGGAGGTACCTACTTACATCAAAATGATCCTCAATCATTACTCGTGTGGTAAACAGGTGCGTAGGTAGCTTAGTAAAGCTTGTTTACGAATGTTAAAGAAAAATACAGGGTCGTACCTACTAGGTATATTTCAATGAGTAAGTAAATGATAAAAAATGTAAGTTTCTAATAACCCTTCCTCGGTAGTCGGGTTAAAACCAGGGTCGTACTCAGGTCTAACTACAATAAAATGTGCCGTTCCCGGTAATATTCCCCAATGCGGGAATATCCCACAAGTTTCCCGGGATATCGGGGATCATTTTGGGATTATAGTTATAGATTCTATCTCAACATCATCATCATCAGCCTGTAGAAGTCCACTGCTGGACATAGGCCTCCCCCACACGTTTCCAGGAAGAACGATTCTGAGCCCTTTCCATCCATCGACTTCCCGCGGTTCTAACAATGTCGTCAGTCCATCGGGTAGGAGGACGTCCTACGCTTCGTCTTCCGGTTCGTGGTCGCCATTCGAGAACCTTTATTCCCCAACGGTTGTCGGTTCTACGAGCTTTATGGCCTGCCCACTGCCACTTTAACTTGCTGATTCTGAGAGCTGTCGGTGACCTTGGTTCTTCTACGGATTTCCTCATTTCTGATTCTACCTCGCAGTGAAACTCCCAGCATCGCTCTCTCCATAGCTCGTTGTGCGACTTTAAGCTTGTGTATGAGACCAATAGTTAGCGACCACGTCTCAGTGCCATAAGTCATCACTGGTAACACACACTGATTATAGACTTTCGTCTTGAGGCTTTGCGGTAACTGTGACGAGAAGATGTGCCGTAATTTCCCGAACGCTGCCCATCCGAGTTGGATTCGTCGGCTGACCTCCAACATATACCGGTACGGGTGCGACATGAGCATTTGACATAAGTTTCGTCTTACTCATGCTCATTTTAAGACCCACCTGTTGGGAGACAATATTGAGGTCTCTAAGCCTTGTTTCTAGGTCTTCCAGCGATTCCGCCATTATGACTATATCGTCGGCAAATCGAAGGTGACTTAAGTGTTCGCCATTGATATTGATGCCATACCTATTCCAGGACACGAGCTTGAAAATATCCTCCAGTGCAGACGTGAACAGTTTCGGAGAAATTACATCTCCCTGTCTCACTCCTTTTTGCAACTGGATAGGATTTGTACTCTGGTCCTGGAGTCGGATAGTCATGGTGGCATTACTATATAGGCCTTTCAACACTTCGATGTACCGATAGTCAATTTGACACCGCTGGAGTGACCGTAACACTGCCCAGGTTTCGACTGGCTTTTTCATAGTCCACAAACGCTAAACAAAGTGGCTGGTTATACTCTTCGGTCTTCTGTATAACCTGCCGGAGCGTATGAATGTGGTCTATGGTACTGAAGCCTTTTCGAGACCCGGCTTGTTCGGGAGGCTGGAAGTCGTCTAGCCTACGAGCGAGACGATTAGTAACTACTCTCCTTCAAAAGGGTGTTATCACCTTTCTTAAAGAACAGTACCACCACACTCCTGCTCCATGCCTCTGGCGTCGTACCCTCGAGGATGAGGATATCTATCTATACATGTAATAAAACTGTAGCCAAAGTGAATGAAAAAGAAGTACTTACCCATGTAAATTTAAGCGCGAACGAAGTTGCGGGCAAAAGTGATATATAATAAAAAAGAAAAAATATATACCTGAATTTATTATATTTTTAGGTGGAAGCTGATAATAATAATAATAATGCTGAACAATCCACACAGCACCATCTAGCCCCAAGCTAAGCAGAGCTTGTGTTATGGGTACTAGATGACTGATATACTTAATACAATACATTACATGCATACATATTTTTTATTATACATAGAAAACACCCAGAACACCCGGAATAAATATTAGCAGATCGTACAAACATTTATCCCAAGGCGGGAATCGAACCCGCAACCTCCGCGTCGCAGGCGGACATTCGCCAGCCGCGCCACATCGGTCGTCATATGGAGAACTACGTCAAGTATAGGCTTGTGGGGAGGAATGCTTAGATTGAAGAAGGAAGTATTGCATTCCTGTATTGTATTCCTGACCTTGATTATTTATTGTATAATTTTTAAATAAATCTGGGTATAACCTACGACAAAATATAATTTAAATTCTTAGGGCTTATTTTAAACTTAACATACCTAACGCTTTCGTTTATTCATAGCTCTAAATTACGTGTCCAAAGAACTTAGGTAGGTACATTCCTGTCAAATTAAGTATTTAAGTCTAATTTTATTTATTTTATACCTACATAATATTTTTCTTTAAACCTTTAAGTTTCTACATACTTATCTACATACCAATGTTGAAAATAACAGCGTAGGTAGTTACAACAACAAACACAACTTCCCTGGCTGACTAACCTAAAACTTTTAGGTATTTTATAGGCTAGTCCAAGTATGTGTACCTACCTACATATTATCCTGTTATTCTGATTAGGTTGATAATGAGATTTGTTTACCTCTGAAGTTTCCAACCATGAATTTCAGCGCTTGTGTAATTTAAATGATTACTAAGATAATCAAATACCATGAAGGTATCAACTTTAGGTAGATTATCGGATTGCGCTTGCTCAAAACCGATATCTACCTTATTTCTAATACTCATTTGTTATATTAAAATAACAACCTTCTAATAAAAACCTAATTAAATCACTTGGTGACGTTACGCTCCGTGTCGGACGAGTATCGCGAACAGAAACGCGGGGCGCGCAGTGGTTTGGCGGCTAGCGCTGGGCCTTTGTGACGTCATCGCTTCCGTTCGCGCGGTCAGTGAATCTCGTTCGGTATTTTGCCCATAACTTAGTCAGTTTTGGCCGTAGAAAAAAAAATTTTGCATTTTATGTTTTAGTTTTTCAAGGCCTATAAAACTGCATTCATAGAAAAAACTGTGACGGGTCCCCATTGGCTGACGGAAATAGAACAAGTCAATTGTACAACAAATTAAAAACCTTCGACCTTAATAATGATATGCTAATCATCATCAGACATCGGCTAGCTCGGTATTCATAAACACGGTGTACCTAACTATTTCCTGTCAACGCGTTGACAGGAAGTTGCCGTACGCCGTACACCGTGTTTTGTTTAAACTATTTCGAAGTTATGCCAAGTTTATTAGTAGTAGCAGTAGGTAACATTTGTTTGTATATATGTACTAGTCTACTCATAAAACGCCTGTTTCCTATAGGCACATCCTGTAGGCACAGACAGAGACCACAAATTTCCACTTACTACGATCCTCCTTTTGCTTTATTCACGCAAAAAGACTAGTTTGTCGTAGAAGTACCTACCTAGGTATAGTCAGCGACATGTGTACAAAATTAAGGTATATTACTAATTGTTATTTCGTACTATGTTTTTTTCGTAGCCACTTCGTAACAGTTTTTTTATTTCGGGGACGATCAAAGCGAGAATAACACATTTTCATCATTATCTGTACCAGACTGAGTGTAAGCTGTGGTGTAGGTATTAGTCAACGCACCTTGTATCCATGTTTAGCAGCTGCTACCTCCGATTGAATCTGCAATCTCGTCTTCGTCAAGTCAAACGGATAGGTCGCTGAAAATTATAAAATTGCTTTTATAATGCTAAAGATTTGACCTATAAATATACTAGCTGACCCGTGCCCACTTCGTTGGGCGGTAAACATTTTTACAAAGGTACTATGTAAAAATAAAGATGTACGGTGGCGCTAGTACATAAGTACTGATGATTGTAGTCATTATAAAATAACTGAAGTAGTACTCAGCGTCGCCAACAGATGGCGTTAATAGAGGGTATACGGCATAAAATAGCGGCCACTCGCAGATTGTGTGGCAGATTTTGCCCGTTCCCGTTATTTTTTCGGGATAAAAAATAGCCTATGTCTTATTGGTATATGTACCGTATATACATTCATATGCATGCAGTAAAAACCGGTTATTTTAATATTACAGACACTTCAATTTTTTTTTTTTTATTTTTTTTCCTAGCCAATCCCGTCCCTCTGCTGGGACATTTATTTTTATTTATTTGTATAAGTAGATGAAATAAACATTTTTATCTCTTTCAACCAGCTGCAGGGGTTGTTTTTTTGAAATCATGAAAAACTTGTGTAACAATACGTATTTTGAGTGTCCGAACCAAAATTGAAAGAAATCAAGTTGTCATGTTGACACCCGACCTTCCCCTTTTCGATAGCGTAGTTTTAAAAAATGTTAAGCGTTGTTATTATATTGCTATTTTTGTATTTTTAGAAGCCAAACTGAGTTTGAAGCAAATCGCACCATGCATTATAATTTTTCCATACAAACGCCTTTTCGCACCCCTCATAAGGGTAGTTTATGAGTCCTTCCCAACGCGTGTTGGTAATGTACAACCATGGAAAACACGACCTGGGAATTGGTGACCATTGCTCTGATTGGTCGAACCAAAGCTTATGCTTCGTTAAGACGCAACTAAAGAGTCAAGATGTACCTAAGTATAGGTAGATCATGCAGCTTTATTTCTGGCACTTCGGTGGCTGCTGCCGTAACACGCTCGCTCCGCTCGCTCACCTCGCGCGTTTTTTTGATGTTCTAACCTAACCTATCCTAGTCGGATCCGCCCTAGAAAGTGAGTGCAAAAGACAGACGCAACTAAAGAGTCAAGTTGTACCTTAGTAAAAGTAGATCATGCAGTTTTAATTCTGGCGCTTCGGCGGCTACTGCCGCAGCACGCTCGCTCTGCTCGCTCGCCTCGCACGTTTTTTTTATGTTCTAACCTAACCTAACCTATCCGAGTCGGATCCGCCCTAGAAAGCGAGTGCAAAGACGCAACTAAAGAGTCAAGTTGTATCTTAGTATAGGAAGATCATGGAGTTTTATTTCTGGCACTTCGGCGGCTGCTGCCGCAGCACGCTCACTCCGCTCGCTCGCCTCGCGCGTTTTTTTTATGTTCTAACCTAACCTAACCTATCCGAGTCGGATCCGCCCTTGAAAGCGAGTGCAAAAGACGCAACTAAAGAGTCAAGTTGTACCTTAGCTCCTCCAATACGGTACGGACGTTTGCGTCCGTACTACGACATACTGCGACATACTGTCAATTCGCGGGCGGCCATATGTGTCCTCGCGCGAGTTGCATTTATTTTTTCAAGTTTGTGGTGTTGATAGCCAGAATACGTTGCAAGTGCGGGTAAGGATAGTTCAGAAATGAAATTACCTGTCGATTGATAGGCTATACTTTACGGGTACAGTAGAAAAATTATTTTTATTTCTGTGGTAAAGTAGTGAGTGACGTCAGTGTCGCTTTGTACTCTGTATGAAATGTAAACAAAGTTCGCGTTACGATTTATTTGTTTATTTTATGTGCAAAGAGTAGTAATAAAGTGTTGTAATTTGTTATTGGATATGTAAACAACGCCTAGTGATCGTTATCTTAAAGTGGAGTGATAAAATTTAAGTGTTATGAGCATTTGAAGTGGGCATGCCGTTGCCAAGGGCTTTTTTGTGTGATGTTTTGTGTTTGCTGTTTTTTACAATATTCGTCAGGACTGGAAGGTATGGTGTATTGAAATATATACTATGATACATTTTCATACTTATAACGTAAGAACTACAGTGTAACAGCTATCGTGTTATTTTATAAATTACATAATTTTGCAACCGAAAAAGTCATTGACCTTACCAGAACATTCGTGATCCAATAATTTATTATTTTTGTATGGGGAGTAAATAAAACTACATGATAACATTATCAAAGCATTATTGAGAAACATAATAGCATTTATTATTTCTTTATAAAGCGTGTGTAAATAACTAAAACATAAAATTTTCTGAACTCTCTCTGTTTTTTTACCATCGCCATTTTTCCACACATAACGTCATCAATTCCAGTTAGATTTGCCTGTTGAAATAAAAAGAGTCTTGTTGGAAATTTCATCTAAATTCTTGTAATACAAACAGTTTTCTAATTGGTGCCATAGTTTTTGCGTGGTAATCAATTTAGTGAACATATGTCCTCAGCCGCCATTTTTTTTTTTTTTTTTTTGTACAGTATGCGGAAAACCAAAGGAGTTTCATATTTCATTGGCGGTAAATCTAGGGTATAGGTAGATCATACAGTTTTAATTCTGGCGCTTCGGCGGCTGCTGCCGCAGCACGCTTGCTCCGCTCGCTCGCCTCGCGCGTTTTTTTTATGTTCTAACCTAACCTAACTTATCCGAGTCGGATCCGCCCTAGAAAGTGAGTGCAAAAGACGCACCTAAAGAGTCAAGTTGTACCTTAGTAAAAGTAGATCATGCAGTTTTAATTCTGGCGCTTCGGCGGCTGCTGCCGCAGCACACTCGCTCCGCTCGCTCGCCTCGCGCGTTTTTTTATGTTCTAACCTAACCTAACCTATCCGAGTCGGATCCGCCCTAGAAAGCGAGTGCAAAGACGCAACTAAAGAGTCAAGTTGTATCTTAGTATAGGTAGATCATGCAGTTTTATTTCTGGCGCTTCGGCGGCTGCTACCACAGCACGCTCGCTCCTGTCGCTCGCCTCGCGCGTTTTTTTTATGTTCTAACCTAACCTAACCTATCCGAGTCGGATCCGCCCTAGAAAGCGAGTGCAAAGACGCAACTAAAGAGTCAAGTTGTATCTTGGTATAGGTAGATCATGCAGTTTTATTTCTGGCGCTTCGGCGGCTGCTGCCGCAGCACAATCGCTGCGCTCGCTCGCCTCGCGCGTTATTTTTATGTTCTAACCTAACCTAACCTATCCGAGTCGGATCCGCCATTGAAAGTGAGTGCAAAAGACGCACCTAAAGAGTCAAGTTGTACCTTAGTAAAAGTAGATCATGCAGTTTTAATTCTGGCGCTTCGGCGGCTACTGCCGCAGCACGCTCGCTCTGCTCGCTCGCCTCGCACGTTTTTTTTATGTTCTAACCTAACCTAACCTATCCGAGTCGGATCCGCCCTAGAAAGCGAGTGCAAAGACGCAACTAAAGAGTCAAGTTGTATCTTAGTATAGGAAGATCATGGAGTTTTATTTCTGGCACTTCGGCGGCTGCTGCCGCAGCACGCTCACTCCGCTCGCTCGCCTCGCGCGTTTTTTTTATGTTCTAACCTAACCTAACCTATCCGAGTCGGATCCGCCCTTGAAAGCGAGTGCAAAAGACGCAACTAAAGAGTCAAGTTGTACCTTAGTATAGGTAGATCATACAGTTTTAATTCTGGCGCTTCGGCGGCTGCTGCCGCAGCACGCTTGCTCCGCTCGCTCGCCTCGCGCGTTTTTTTTATGTTCTAACCTAACCTAACTTATCCGAGTCGGATCCGCCCTAGAAAGTGAGTGCAAAAGACGCACCTAAAGAGTCAAGTTGTACCTTAGTAAAAGTAGATCATGCAGTTTTAATTCTGGCGCTTCGGCGGCTACTGCCGCAGCACGCTCGCTCCGCTCGCTCGCCTCGCGCGTTATTTTTATGTTCTAACCTAACCTAACCTATCCGAGTCGGATCCGCTCTAGAAAGCGAGTGCAAAAGACGCAACTAAAGAGTCAAGTTGTACCTTAGTATAGGTAGATCATGCAGTTTTATTTCTGGCGCTTCGGTGGCTGCTGCCGCAGCACGCTCGCTCCGCTCGCTCGCCTCGCGCGTTTTTTTTATGTTCTAACCTAACCTAACCTATCCGAGTCGGATCCGCCCTAGAAAGCGAGTGCAAACGGAGCGTAAGTTTTGGCATCCAATCCTAAGCTTGTGTTTTCCAAGAGTGCAGAAAATTTCGTATGACCTAAAAAGCACAACCATGAAATACATGACCATGGAATTGGATGCAAGAATGTAAACCAATTCCTGGCTGTGTTTTCCACAGTTGTGTATTCCATGATTAAGTTTGAAGCTAGTCGCAATAATCAATATGATTTTTCCATACAAACTTTGACGTCTCATCACACCCTTTATAAGGGCAATTAAAAAAATCCATAACGCCTTTTAAAATAACATTTATCCTAAATTTAATTTCAATACGATCGCTAAATATGCATACAAACGTTTACACCCTTTTTCAACCCCTTGGGTGTAAATTTTCGTAAATAGTTTATTAGTAAACACCTAAACCTTTCAAAGAATGCCTAAGCCAAATGTTTATAAGTTGGTGTATTTATGAAATTATTATATTAATTCCTTTTAACCAGCTGTAGGGGTTGTTTTTTAAAATCATGAAAAACTTGTATAATTATAACGTATTTTAAGTGTCTGAACCAAGGTTGAAGTAAATTAAGCCACACATACAAATTGTTCCATATAAATGTCCCCCCCCCATATTCATAAGGGTGGTCATGAAAAATTTTAAACGTAGTAATTATTATAACTGAGTTTGAAGCAAATCGCACCACACTCATTATGATTTTTTCATACAAACTATGGCATCTCATCACACCCCTAATAAGGGTAGTTAAAAAAAACAATAATGCATTTTTGAAACCTTGACATTAGTAACATTTATCCAAAGTTTCATTTCATTGTGACCACTAAATACGATTCTGCATACAATCGTTTACGCCCCTTTTCAACCCCCTAGAGTGCGAATTTTCAAAAATAGTTTCTTCGTAATCACTTAAGCTTTTTAAAGAGTGCCTGCGCCAAATGTTTTTATGTTGGCATAATTTTATTTTGTACGAAATTATTGGGGTAGGGGTAGTTGTAGGGGTTGTTTTTTAAAACCATGAAATACTCGTTTTGTAATATCGTATTTTAAGTGTACGAACAAAGACTGAAGTAAATCAAGCCAAGCATACAGATTTTTCCATATAAATGTTGACACCCGACCTCCTCTTTTCGTAAGGGTAGTTTTGAAAAATTTTGAATGTAGTCATTATTATTTTTGTATTTTAAGAAGCCAAACTGAGTTTGAAGCAAATCGCAACACGCACTATGATTTTTCCATACAAACTTTAACACCCCATCGCACCCCTTAATAAGGGTTGTTTAAAAAATAAACAATGTTGCATTTTATAAGCCTTGCTAGAAGTAACATTTATCCAAAGTTTCATTTCAATACGACCACTAAATACGATTTTGCATACAAACGTTTACACCCCTTTTCAACCCCTTAGGGTGCGAATTTTCAAAAATCGTTTCTTAGTAAGCACTCAAGCCTTATAAAGAGTGCTTACGCCAAATGTTTTTAAGTTGGCATAATTTTATTTTGTACGAAATTATTGGGGTAGGGGTAGCTGTAGGGGTTGTTTTTTAAAACCATGAAAAACTTGTATAGTAGTATCGTATTTTAAGTGTCCGAACGAAGATTAAAGTAAATCAAGCCAAGCATACAGATTTTTCCATATAAATGTTGACACCCGACCATCCCTTTTCGTAAGGGTAGTTTTGAAAAATTTTGAATGTAGTCATTAATATTTTTGTTTTTTAAGATGCCGAACTGAGTTTGAAGCCAATCGCAACACGCATTACGATTTTCCCATACAAACTTTAACACCCCATCGCACCCCTTGTAAGGGTTGTTTAAAAAAAAACAATGATGCATTTTATTAGCCTTGACATAAGTAACATTTATCCAAAGTTTCATTTCAATACGACCACTGAATACGATTTTGCATACAACCGTTTTCACCCCTTTTCAACCTCTGAGGGTGCGAATTTTCAAAAATCGGTTCTTAGTAAGCGTCTGAACCCTCTAAAAAATCCTTATGCCAAATTTCAGACTTCTAAGCCTTGTAGTTTCGGAGGAATCATGATGAGTCAGTGAGTGAATGGACTTCTCTTTTATTTAATAGATTATTGGGGTAAGGGTAGCTGTAGGGGTTGTTTTTTAAAACCATGAAAAACTTGTATAGTAATATCGTATTTTAAGTGTCTGAACAAAGATTGAAGTAAATCAAGCCAAGCATACAGATTTTTCCATATAAATGTTGTTACCCGACCATCCCTTTTCGTAAGGGTAGTTTTGAAAAATTTTGAATGTAGTCATTAATATTTTTGTTTTTTAAGAAGCCAAACTGAGTTTGAAGCCAATCGCAACACGCATTACGATTTTCCCATACAAACTTTGACACCCCATCGCACCCCTTGTAAGGGTTGTTTAAAAAAAAACAATGATGCATTTTATTAGCCTTGACATAAGTAACATTTATCCAAAGTTTCATTTCAATACGACCACTGAATACGATTTTGCATACAAACGTTTTCACCCCTTTTCAACCCCTTAGGGTGCGAATTTTCAAAAATCGGTTCTTAGTGAGCGTCTACACCCTCTAAAGAATCCTTGTGCCAAATTTCAGACTTCTAAGCCTTGTGGTTTCGGAGGAATCGTGATGAGTCAGTGAGTGAATGGACTTCTCTTTTATATAATAGATTTCTCAAAAGTTGTCCTTCGAGAGTGCATGAAGCAAAAGAGTTCATGGACGCTGAGCAGTGCATCGTAGGGCACGTTCCTAAATGAACATGACCAGCGAGGCAGTGCTTTGTACTAGATGATGATAACCACTTGACATCAGGTGGGCCATTTACTTGTTCCATCAGCAAGTGATCAAACAGGTCTCTTTCTATGTTCTGCGGCGCCCAAGAACCGGAAGTCGAAGCGTGTGAAAGACTCCACCCTATTATGGAACGACGATGTTTGAAAGAATGCGGGAAACCGGTTCAAAATCATTATTTCTGGAAATTTTTAGGGAGGCCCTTGTCCAGCACGGCAGCAGTGATTATTCGAAGAGACCGTGTCGGAAAGAACAAAATCGAGAAGATAATAATAGTAATAATAATAATATGCTGGACAATCCACACAGCATCATCTAGCCCCAAGCTAAGCAGAGCTTGTATTGTGGGTACTAACTAGATAACTGACATACTTAATACAATACATTACATACATAGATACTTTTTATTATACATAGAAAATACCCAGAATAAATATTTGCAGATCGTACAAACATTTATCCCAAGGCGGGAATCGAACCCGCAACCTCCTGCGCCGCTGGTGGACGTTCGCCAGCCGCGCCACATCGGTCGTCAAATCAAGATGTATCGGTATTTTTAAGATCAGTGGCGATTATGCACTTACCTCCTTCAGCAGCCCATGCGCCTAATACAGCGACGGTGTATCTAATAGCGACCGAGTCAGTGGTCTGCGAGGCAGGGTGGTCAGCATTGCGGAGCACCGGCATTGTCGTTTAGTCACCTCCAACTGGTGACTACTAGGCCCATAATATCTACAAAAATAAATAACTGGTTGAGATTTAAAAAAGCGCCACCTTAACCTCAACCACCCTAATTTTAGCAAAGCTTGTACTGGCCTAGATACTGGACAACAAAATTTATCATCATCATCATCAGCTGTAAAAGTCTACTGCTGGACTTAGCCCCCCCACCCCTCCCCATACGTTTCAGGAAGAACTATTCTGAGCCCTTTCCATCTATCGAGTCCCCCGATCCTTACAATGTCGTCAGTCCGTCGATTCGGTAGGAGGACGTCCTACACTTCGTACCTAAAACACTATTGCTTTTTGTTGTATGTCCGCCTGCGACGCAGAGGTTGCGGGTTCGATTCCCGCCTTGGGATAAATGTTTGTACGATCTGCAAATATTTATTCCGGGTGTTCTGGGTATTTTCTATGTATAATAAAAAATATCTATGTATGTAATATAATATTGTATTAAGTATATCAGTCATCTAGTACCCATAACACAAGCTCTGCTTAGCTTGGGGCTAGATGATGCTGTGTGGATCGTCCGGCATTATTTATTTATTTATTTTTTTTTGTTTTTTTGTGTGTAAAACATAAGTAATCGTGACGGAAATCTTGAGACGGTTTTTTCAAAAATCATTATTTTTTAGACAGTCTCAAAAAAAACCAATTCTAAATACCTAGATACTACCAACCTATTAAATTGCATATTAATACAAATAAAAACCGGCCAAGTGCGCACGAAGGGTTCCATACCATTATCTATAGTAAAAACGGCAAAAAAGTCACGTTTGTATGAGAGCCCGCTTAAATATTTATTTAATTCTGTTAAAAAACAGAGCATTTGTTGTTATAGCGCGGCGACAGATATACCTACATGATTTGTGAAAATTTTAACTCTCTAACTATCACGGTTCTTGAGATACAGTCTGGTGACTGACAGACAGACAGACAGCCGAGTCTTAGTAATAGGAACCCGTTTTACCCTTTGGGTACGGAACCCTAAAAACGTTAGCAAATTGTTAAAGTTAATTAGGGAACAATATAAATAAACTAACACTAGTAGTAGATACCTACAACCTATTTTACTACTATACCGACTACCTAATTAATTTTTGACGCACAAGATGTATAACGTCCTAAGTGGCTATTTCGCATCTTTATTATTCTAATAGATGGACAAGAGGTAAAATATTATATGAAGGCATAGATAACCTAAGCCGGTATCTACATAATTATATGTATAGTAAGTACCTATACTGTGATAAGTACATACAAATACAAATACAAATGTTTATTTTCCAGAAGAAAGTGTTAACAAAGATAAAAGTCGACTCTGTCTCCTGTTTTAGTTTTTAAGAAAACTGTGTTACATGAGACAGTGCATTCTCCTAGTTAAGTATACACAACCTCACCTCACCATACCTCACCTAACCTACCTGAGTATGTGCATACTTTTAACTTGTTTAAATTTACCTACTTAAAATAATAGTTAGCATAATCAATCAGAGAAATAATAATCCATTATCACTGTTATTAAAATTACTATTTGAATAAGAGTTAAGGTATCGAAATATAATAAAAACGTGACAACTAAACTTACCTTCATGTAACGACAGATTTTGTAATGTTTTTCACAGGTTCGTTTACTAAAGCAGCAACCCAGTTATGCCGTATGTGTTAACTTAAAAGAAGGACAAACGCAACTGATGTATAGTCCGGCATTACGTTATTAATACTGTAGGTTAGCGACAGAATCGTTCTAGGTATCATTAAATTGTAGCAAATTGATATTTCATGCCATGAAAAGGCATCAAGTATAGATGTAATTGTCATTTTATAATCAAAATTTAATCCTATTCACAGTCACAGACAGCCTTCTTCCTAATCTACATTATTTTTTGGACTATAAATTAAAAAGTAGCATGTAGCAGAGCGTTATACCTAAAAAAAAAGTAATACCTAAATTATGAAGATACCAATTTAGCTCATTGTGGTAACACTCACGGTTTTATCTTGGTGACACGAGTAACGTAAATGTGTTATCGGACTATTTATTGATTGATAAGCAACGGTAACAAATTTCGATAACAATAGGTAAGTTAGAAGATGATCATATTATCATATGTTATCGAGGAAAATAGCGTAGTCAGAAAAGTTATGTGGCACATATGTGGTATCCAAGTAGCTAGGTAAGTAGGTATTCTAAATGATTTCAGTTTTATAAATTGTAAAAAACAGTGGATAGAAAACAACATTATGTACTGTAACTAGGTAGGTACTTACTATTACTTGCAGTCTAATATGTAGTAGGTACCTACATGTAGTATGTAACTATGTACCTAGTAGGTAGGTGTATTATGCACAGTGTAGTAGAAGGTTTAAATACCTATATAGTAGGTAAACGTTATCGTACTAAACGCATCACTATGAGTATTCAAATCCTGCTCGACCTCTACAAAGACTGTAAGCAGTAGGTACCTAGTTATTCAAACAACCTATCTACAATCGTATTCCCACTGATTGTTAACGAAGTCTGTTATGAAAAAACACTCATACCTACTTTATCAACATAACAACCATACCACACTCTTGCAGCGCTTGCCCAATAATTGCGCCAAAACATGGATTATACCTACCTAAGTACCTACCATGGTAAAACTTTTACCGTAAAAGGTGACCTAATTTCGGCGACCTAGTGATGATGTAGGCCCTCCCTGAGTAGCCTTGAGAGAAATGGGGCGACCTCACAATAGATTTCAGATTTTTTGTCGATGTCAACGATTGCAACTTCTTTGATTGTGTATTGTGAGTAGGTTAGTAGGTAGGTAATATTTAGGAATGCGTAAATAGGTAGGCAATTATGACGATCATTGAAGTTACTTACCTATATAATGTATTTTTTTGTATTCACGGTCAAATGAATAATATTTATTGCTTGGCTCGCATTGCCGGTTTTAACATTGAATTGTTTGTTACCAAAATAAACACTCTACCTTTATAGGTAGAGTCTACCGGTGGCAACAGTCGTCGTCAACCTGTATTACTGAATTGGATTGGTTGGTAGTTCGTACATTAGATAGGTAAGACTACATAAGTATTTTATGTAGCCTTGCCTTGACGAAATTCTATTGATTCTACCTACCTACTAAAACTGTTTGACCGTGTAAACATAACAGTTAATATTTATAATTAACGCTTATGCAATCTGGGCCTACATTTCTATTCGTACTGGTATAGAATAGAATAAAATAATATGGTAAATATTGTCGTGAATATGCAATGTTTTTATAAATATAACAACAAAAAAGGCCACCACTCAGCATTTGCTGCAAGAGTATAGGTAGTAGCTCAGTAGAGCCTATTTATTTAGTATTTGTGCCTGACTAGATATTTATGCATCATATTCAATTATAATAAAAATAATACCAACCAAAATGAACGACGAACGAGGACGGTTAGATCATCATCGGTGACTTATCTCCACAAATATATTGTTTTCAAATGATCACCTGATAGTGGGCAGAATGTAAACATTGAACTTTTTACATAAATAATCGCGAGAGAGGGACAGTTTTAGAAATGTAAGTGAGAGCGTAAAAGAAGAAAGATTTACAAGCGTGGCCTAAATCGCGGCGCGAAAGAGCGCGTAGCGAGGCAAACGAGGGTGTAGCGACCGCCTCACATCGCTACCGACTGACTATGTACCTACTCTAACTGAAGTTGTGACTGTTCTATCTACTCAAGCGATAAAATAGGAGGGATATTCTCATCTCGTAAGAAAATTACACTGCAAGTAAGAAAGTATTTAAATGTGTAGGTATTTTACTTGTATTCTACAATATACCTACCCGTGCAATATAACCTACTTAAGTAGTACAATATTGTATAAAATTTTGTAGGGATAATGTATTTTTGCCCATGTACCTAGCTCGTAATGTCTCATAGCCCACAGCCAGTGTTCAACATCATCCCACATCTTATCTTATCCCTCAGCCACTATATTTATATAATATAATAAACTCATACATGCCATTTTAGGTAAGAACTTAAACATTTTACGTTTATTAGGTAGGTCGGTACCTACCTGTATATTAAGTTTACCGATTATATTTTCATTCAGTTTTGATATGAGTTCGATAATTTGATTATTTTGGTACCTATAGTTAAACTACCTACCTATTACCCGTTTTACCTCATGTACCTACCTTTATGTACCTACCTACCTAGTTAAGTTGTAATTTGTAATGTTAACCTTAGCTCTAAGAAAATTAATAAAGATTTGATCTATTTATTTATACCTATACCTACCTACTACGTACGTACTAACCCTACCCTACTAACCAATCAAATACCACTTGTCTTCGTGCAAATCCCTATCACAAACAAATAAAAAATAAATTGTCGGAATGGTAGATAACCTAAATTGGATTAAAAAAAATTGTTGAAGCGTCTTCATACTTTAGGTAGGTTGGTACCTACCTACCTTATCAGATTTTCGCGAGTCCAATACTAAGACCTTACGGGTGCCTGCCTACCTACCTAGGTAAGTAGGTACTTATTTAATTTGGCCGTCGCAATTGCAGAATATCCCTGCGATCAGCTGACGTAAAAGAAAGAGCCCAATGATCCACTTATGTATACCTACAACTTCCGCACTATACCTACCTACCTACTCGTATATATCTACATGCACAGCTGATGGTAGTAGGTATATTACCCACAGCGTAAATGACGTCACTTCATTCATAAACACTCGCAAAAACTTCAATGAATTTGAACGTACCGTAGGTAGGAATCTACCTAGTTAATTTGTTTTGATTTCAATCCATCAATGATCTTTTCGCATACCTACTCGCGCTGTGATACCTACTTACATGAACTCATTTTGTACTTGGAACCTACCTAATATTACCTACGTACCTATGCAATACATCTTTGACCGAAGGTTTCTAAAATTAGGTAAGACCCCACAAAATGTTTTCAATATTTAAAAAAAATTTTTAAATATTAAGACAAATATACCTACTTCTGTGGCAGTGATAAAAGCGCATTTTGCGCTACGCAAGTTGCGCACTGTTCTTATTTGAATGTAAGTTCCTCGTAACGGAGACACTATAGGTAGGTATTTTGAAAATTACTTTTTTCACTTTGTGAGGGCTATAAAACTACTTTCTTAATTTTTTTTCAATAGCCTACGTGGTGACTAGACAGCCTAACTATCTATTTTTGAAACAATAGGTACCTACCTACTAGTGAGGTTTAATGAATAATTAAATACCTACCTTACCTACTTACCCTTTACCTTCTAGGTAGGTTAGTCGACATGTTATAGAAGGTAGGTACCTACCAAATGTAAGAGTTACGTATTATACTTTCATTTATTTTAATTATGGATTAAAAACCATATTAATTACCTACATACCTAGGTTGAACAGCATTTTGGATTCTGTAGAGTTAGGCGCTTACCTACCTATCTACTAACATCTCCACCTAAGTACCTACCTACTTTAGCCCTGAGAGAATCATAATAAAAACTGTAGATACCAAAATATACGTTTTCAGAAGTGGTATTTTTATATTTTATACCTACCTTGATATGTAAGGTAACTTACGAGTAGGTAGGTAAATTGCATTGCGAAAATACATGATGTAATGACAGGCATCAATAATAATACTCGAGTGTCTAGTATATACGTAGGTAGACCTTATTTCTATTTTGTGCTCGAATTTCCACATTGTAAAATAGCTGTATCAACGGGAAAGGAACTCATTCACTGTGATATCATTCTATTCGAATTTAAACACAAAGTTCTAAAATATTTGAACAATAGCAATATCAAACTTAGTTCCCCAAGGCTCTACAAGATGGCGTTGATGCTTTATAATCGGCCGTGGTATTTGTGTATAAAAATATCTTAGTTCGCCGTAACGTGCGCGGCCGACCCAGCCCGAGCGAGCGCACGTTGGTTGTGATAATCACAAGTTACAACTCAACTCACTGGCCTTGGGACAAAAAGCAGAAACAATTTTAATTCCAACTGCGGTGTTTTTTTCCCGAGAATACTAATAGCAAGGTTTATTCTCAGAACTAAAAGCACTTATAAGTTAGGTTGCGAACAAACTAGGTAGGTATCTGTACCTACATAGGTACTTTGATAAGAACTTCGATATTTTTAGTGGCTCTGGCTCAAAGTGTTAATTAGATTAAGTAGGTACCTATCTACTAAATAATTATCAACTTATGTTTAGAATAAAATTATGGTAATATATACCTGCGACGACCGATGCATTTGGCGCGGCGGCCGTATGTCCACCTGCGGCGCAGGAAGTTGCGAGTTCCATTCCCGCCTTAGGATAAATGATTGTACGATTTGCAAATATTTATTCCGGGTGTTCTGGGTATTTTCTATGTACTTACTTATAAAAAGTGTCTATGTATGCCATGTAATGCAGTCATCTAGTAGGTACCTACCCATAACAAGCTCTGCTTAGTTTGGGGCTAGATAATGCTGTGTGGATTGTCCAGCAAACAAAAACCTTTGTACCTACTTACATGTCTTGTAGTAGGTAAGTACATGTGTTTTACCTACTTACCATATAGGTATTTATTTTATTGAGGTACCTCGGTAGATAAGTACGTTCGATTGCAGGTTTTGAGTAGTAATTATGAAACTACTTATAATACTTCTGCCTGAGCTGTAAGCTTCCCGCTAAAATACCCTTCTTCGTCCTGTCGGGGCCTATAACAACATAGGTAGGTAGGTACGATCGTTTCGCACTGCGTCGACAAGTTGGGTTGGGTAACGGTAAGATATTCCTGATTTGGTTGGATTATGCATAACATACAAGTAAAAAACCGGTCACAGGAGTGAGAAGAAACCTTACAACGGGTTCCTTTCGTATTCCGTGTTTGTACCTACATGTACCTACATAACAAGAGCTGTCGATTATTTAACAAAGGAAGTGCTGATTACTTACAATTTACTGTGGATAAGTACCTACGTATTTTCATATAGGTAAGTACTTACTTATTGTGCATAATTTGTAAGTACATCTACCTATAGAAGGTACCTACACTAAAATAAGCGGGATACATTCCCTACGTTACTATACCTAACCTTCATAGGATTTCCTAGCACAAAATACGTGCGTGCCGATATTTTTGGGATTGTTTTTTGTATTTATCTTCAAAAAGTACTCGTTATTAGTTTTGAAGTTTTTTTTATTTTACCTCCGCATACCACCTTATAATCCTGACCTGACGCACGTCCACATTTCTAACTATCTACCTGTACTATGTAGGTAGTGGTCTGGTCAGATATGTAAAAGTTTATAATTATACATAAGTTCCAACATATAAAGATTGCTTGTAACTTTTTTTCTACTGTATGGGTAGGTACTTACAGGTGTAAGTCCCCATTGTTCATTTTTACATTGATAGGTATCTACGTACTCACCTACTTAACAAGTGAACCAGGTACCTATGTACTGAGTAGATAGTAATTTTGATATTTCATTGACACCTTCTCATCGCTTTGTTTATTGCCGAAAATCTAGAACAACCAAGACACTCACTGCATTACAAGCAGCTTCCAAGAAGTGAACAAGGTATCGCGTCGTGCCGAGTGACGCACCGCCTTTATGTACCGTAAATGACCGTAATTCAACGAGGAGACTTGTTTTATAGCATTCCATTCTTTGATTATAATATTACCTACCATCAAATAATCGTATGCTATGCGTAGTCGTCAAAAGGATTATTGGACTACTAAGGAAAATACTGGTTGGGTACAATCAGCATCAGAAGATCTTGAATTTTCAGTTTACCTACCTAACAGAGAAACAGATTTCTGTGATTAGTTAGCATTAGTAGGTGTACCTAAGTAATATTTACTGAACATTAGTAAATTACAGGGGTGTTTATCGCGTAAGAGCACTGATGGTGTAGTGTGAGCTTCTGATCTGTAGGTTCGAATCCGGTCGATGCTATTAATGCTTTTAAACGGTGAAGGAAAGAATTTGTAAATAAGTACTTAAATGTGCCAAATGTAATATTTGGACGTACCTCTGACTAGCCCCCTCAGACATCCTCGAAGGATCTCGGGTAGGTACTTGGTACTAAAAGATCGGATGGGATATCTACCGTGCTTGGGGATTAAGGTCGTGATGCTATTTATTATTGATTTTATTTATTTATGTATACCTACATATCCTATTAATATCATAAACTAGTAATTATTATAAACGCGAAAGTTTGTAAGAATGGATGGATGGATGTTTGTTACTCTTTCACACTCTAACAAGTGGACCGATTTGGATGAAATTTAGAACAGATATAGATTGTAACCTGGATTAACATATAGGCTACTTTTTATCCCGAAAAAATAACGGAAACGGGAAAAAACTGCTACGCGGGCGAAGCTGCGAGCGGCCGCTAGTATGTTTATATGCGTATGTTTGTTCAAGTACAACTTTTGAGTTATTGATCAAATCAAAAGTTTTTTGTTTCAGACCTTTTTACAGTCCATTTTGTTAGTAATACTTGTACGGTGACGTACACTTTTATGTAGGTGACTGAGTCGGCATTTTACTCAGCCTCGATAGTTCTACAACATAATTAAAGACAGTGCGAATCTTAGAATTGCGTGAGAGCTACACCAATCAACTTAACTTTTAACTTATTTAACTCAGTGTAAACCAGCACCGGTGTTTTAACTTATAACTTAAACTACGCACTCAAGCTAAATAACTTTTAGCATTGTGCAGTCTAATGTACATTTTGGTCCTTCGAGCCGGATTTGAACCAGTGCCCTATGGATAGTCTAACGGGATAGCACTCATAGCTTAACCTTATTTTTTAGTAGTAAAGTAAAAATAAAATCTTAACTATAATAATTAAAAACAACAGTATCCGACGGAAGGTTATCCTACTAATATTATAAATGCGAATGGTTAGATGGATGTTGTTCCTCTTTCACGCTCTAACCAGCAGACCGATTTGGATGAAATTTGGAATAAACATAGATTATAACTTGGATTAACATATAGGCTACTTTTTATCCGGAAAAAATAACGGGAACGGGAAAAAGCTGGGAGCGGCCGCTAGTAACATAATATTTTATTGAGAAACACATTTTTTGTAAACATTATAGCACTTCAATAAAGCGTTATCAGTCGCGACGCGATTATTGCATGACATGTTTTAGTTGTACCCTACCTAACTATCAGTTTAAAAATAAACATCAATTTTGCGTATCTCGATTTTTATTCAGACGGCAGGCAGTCCGTCCGTTCCCCAACCCAACGCATACCGGCATAAAAAATAAACCTTTTAGAACCGCTGTTGATTCCCTTCGTGCTTTTTGTGACCGAACCCTCGTACGTTTTATGTTGGGGCCGGAGCCGCGCCGCCGCCCGGTCCCCGTCTGGCCCTGCATTCACAAGCTGGGTATTGAACGCAGAGCGGCTCTGAAGACACAAAAGTTATTATATTATCTGGTATAAAATATTCTGTTGTAATCGAAAACCCATCGCCTACCTTACTGCAAACTTTTTGTTTGCGCGTTGAAAAAGTACTTGAGTAGGTACATTAATAATGTTATTTTATAATTACTTAATACTTATAATAATAATATTTATGTGCAAAAAAACTTGTTTACATGGTTTACTCGTTTTTACTTATAAGAATGTACTTACTTACCTACTTAGTTTTTAATATACAACGTTGATCTCACCTCTTTACCGTCAGGTTTACTGGTAGAGAAATATTCGTGTACTTATTTAAAGAATAAGGAATTTATACATATACCTAGGTACATAGGTTAGTACTTAGTTTACATAAGTAAGTATGAAAATATATTTAAGTAAGTAGGTAGGTACTTAAGTACCTATATAAGTAATGCATGTCGGTTATCTCTACTTTACCTGTGGTTTACTTATAAGACAATCAGTACATAATTTATAACATTAATTACCTACTTAGCTGTCAAATATACAAAATGCTTTTGTCCGGCTGTCAGTCTGTCTGTTATCGAATATCGACTACAGGTCGTAGGTATTTCTCAACCGATTCTGACGAAAGATGGCACACAAGTTCATTTACCTACTTATTACATTTTTAGATTTTTGGTTTGGGGAAAAATAGGGGGGGAAAGGGAGAAAGTTTAATGTAGGTAGGTAGGTACCTAGCGTTATTTATCGACAGATTTCAATCAAATTTGAGAGGCACACTAAGAACTGCATTCTAGACAAGATGTTGCAAAAAAAAAACAAAATGGGGTAGTGGAGGGGGAATGTTTTTTGTAGCTTTGAATTTTATTACCTACTAAAGTATTTTTTTCGGAAAATGTATACTTAATACTAACCTATCTATAGGTACCAATCAGACTACGTAGTCCTCTTTGCCTTCACGAGATAAACCCGTATCGTCTAAGACCCGTAGACACCAGATACGACCAAGGAAACGCGAGAAATCGCTAAAACTGGTACATACCCTACCTACCTGTCTACCCCTATTTTGCTCAAAAGTCTACATAGGTAGGTAAGCGAGGTCTAGTGGTCACAGTCTTAGTAAGTAGGTACGTAGTTATATTATTATAATTAACTTACCTACTTACTTAGTTATTTAGTGTACCTTAGTATAAATTAGGTACCTATCTAGGCCATAGATATAGGTTGTAAGTACCTACTAGGTATTAGGGGCCCATTTTAGTATGTGCAAATGTATAAGCCGATCAAAATGTTCCTAAAAGATCTTAACATAGGTAAGTAGGTAGGTACCTAGGTACCTAGGTAAGTAACTATTCCGTGGAGCGATTTCGGTAAAATACCTGAGTAGGTACCTACTAAAACTACTTTAAACCATCCAGTCTCTAAATAAAGAGCAATGAACCGACCGATTACAATCTAATCTACAAACAATAACATACTCAATTAGAGGGATGAGCCAGCACATGGCGAAATGCCGATCTATCTATCAAAACAACAAAGCCGATTGGTGTGACGTTCCAACCCCGGTGATATTACGTCCTACTACCTAAATGCCTTATGTACAACGCTAGTTACTACTTCATGACTACTCCGAGCTCAGCTCAGTGTGTACTGCAATGCAACGGAAAATATGCGTGTTTACCAAAGTCGTTTCGGTAGAACGGTGTCGTGTGTTGCGTCACGTTGAGGAAATTGATAGAGAACCGAGGTCGTCGCCGTGACCAGCATTATCGTTATTGTGTTCAATTATTGCTGATTTTAGCACTTTTCTGTTTTACTATTAAATCGGTGCAGTGATTTAACCGCAAAATGGAATTTATTTTGTCTTATCCCGTTTCTCCCTGTGGGTAGAGGCCAGACAAATGTCGGGCGGTCGACCGTATGCCCGATGTAACCTTGTGATGTCGAGTGAGTACATTTTTTGTTCTAGATGCGACTTTCTAGAGCTATAATGGCTTTCGTTGAGCCTTTTGATCTGTCCTGTTATGATTACTTTAGCATCATATCGAATTATAAAATAAATTCGCTAAGTTAAGCAAGAAATAGCTAAAATTCGAATTTTAATAATAATATCGAACGTCACAACGAGGTTCAATCGACAAGATGGCCGCTAGTGGGGAGAGCGCGCCCAGTTGGCCAGGTGCTGCCGCCGCGTTGAGTTCGGCGCTATAGCTAAACTACGCAGTGTTGTACATTTAGAACATTCACAATGGCTACCGCGAAAGACACGTCTACTTTCTTCCTTGAGGCGAATGCGGACGATTTTGATAGTGTTTTGAAGTTATATCCAGACGCGATTAAAATAAAATCCGAACAGAAAATCAAGAAACCCGACGAGCTCCTAAAATTGGACACTTGGTAAGTACAAACGCCTTTGAAAGGAGAAAATGCGGCCGTGGCGTGTCAATGAACTTGTATTGTGTGTGTATCCGTGCAAACTGATTTGGTACTACCTTACCTCCCTCGCGGACTGCATCTCTAGTCCGCGGTCGGCTCATTAAAATCACTGCGTCACGTGGGATCGATGTCAAATTGACACAATCATTTTCCTAAAGCCAGGCCAGCCAGTCTGAGGGAAAATATCGCAGCGCGCTCAGGCGTTATAAAATGGTGGCTGTCCTTATAAATGATTCGTTTTTTAAGAATTTACTCCAAGTTTAGAGCTTTAGGGCGCATAACACACGCTGTGTCATAACTGAATAACGGCCGTATAGTGTATTCAAGTGTCACTTAGAATATAACTGCTATTTTCTAATGAATAACACAATGCTTTGTTGAGTACCAAGTCACATCCGTTCAAAATGGTGACTTCACTTTGCTTCTCAAGTCTTCAGTTTATTATTTCTACATGATTCTGTTAAAGTTAGGTATTTCTTATTGTTATTAGGTAGGCAATATTCAACGTGTTTCAATAAAGTAATAAGGTTCCTGTAGGTACCTAGGTAGGTGTATAGGTAGGTACCTACCTAAATAGGTAGTGTACCTAACTTGCTACATACTTAATAGACTATCTAGGATAATGTACCTACCTAGTGGGTTAAGTTTCCATTTTAGGACAGCAATGGTGACTCATTTTTTTTAAGTACTGATATGATGCAACAAATACAATGCAATTTTTTTTCATAAGTAAGTAAGTAGGTACTTAAGTATAGTAAAAATAAAAACAAAATATTTATAAGTAAGTAACGTAGATACCTACTGACTTAAGTTTATTTTTTACCCACAATACTTTATTTAGTAAGTAGGTAAATATCTTACATAGGTTAAGGTAATAAATACCTTAAAAATATGGTATTATAGGTAGTATTTGATTTTTGTTGGAATTATTTACCTACGGATGGAACCCGGCGACGACGCAAGACAATTTTCTTATCCCACGTGGCTAACCTAGGACAGCTGTCCTGCCTGCCTGACTGGATGCCAGCCGACTGTGGCAGTTTTACATAGGTAGGCATAGTTTTTGGGGTGGTTTTTTTTTTAAGTAGGTACGTACTAAAAAAAACAATACTATTGTGCCTACTTACTTTCCTACATTCTAAGTATACTTTATTTAACTACCTACATAGGTACTTACTTAAGAAAAAACCTTAAAAACAATAAAATCCTTTTACCAATAGGTATCTAGTGGGTAGGTACTTTACTTGTCAACCTACCTACTAGGTAGGTAGGTACCTACTTACACTGTAAACAAAACATATAACTTTTTGACTTACATAGTAGGTAGGTACGTAGGTATGTAGGCGGATGGATAGGTAGGTACCTGATGAGCAGTATGGGTGCCTTACTTAAATTACTTACATTTGATGGAGTTTTAATATATACAATTGGTTACCTACTTTTACAGTTAGCGTTACAATTAATATTTACAGGGAAACTCCAAAAATAAGTGAGTTTATCAGCTAACTTCAGGGTTTTTGAGTTTTTACTGTTTAAGAATTTGCCATAAGGTTTTGATACCGTTTGAAAGTTACGAATTGTTTACATTCTAGTGCAGCTTAATTGTAGTTAGCTACCTACGTAAGTTTATAACCGTTTCATGATCTTAAGAATAACTCTTAGCAAAAATCGTATTTACCTTGACTCTACAATGGGGACCCGTCACAGTTTTTTCTATGAATGCAGTTTTATAGGCCTTGAGAAACTAAAACATAAAATGCAAAATTTTTTTTTCTACGGCCAAAACTGACTAAGTTATGGGCAAAATACCGAACGAGATTCACTGACCGCGCGAACGGAAGCGACGACGTCACAATGGCCCAGCGCTAGCCGCCAAACCACTGCGCGTCCCGCGTTTCTGTTCGCGATACTCGTCCGACACGGAGCGTAACGTCACCAAGTGATTTGATTAGGTTTTTATTAGAAGGTTGTTATTTTAATATAACAAATGAGTATTAGAAATAAGGTAGATATCGGTTTTGAGCAAGCGCAATCCGATAATCTACCTAAAGTTGATACCTTCATGGTATTTGATTATCTTAGTAATCATTTAAATTACACAAGCGCTGAAATTCATGGTTGGAAACTTCAGAGGTAAACAAATCTCATTATCAACCTAATCAGAATAACAGGATAATATGTAGGTAGGTACACATACTTGGACTAGCCTATAAAATACCTAAAAGTTTTAGGTTAGTCAGCCAGGGAAGTTGTGTTTGTTGTTGTAACTACCTACGCTGTTATTTTCAACATTGGTATGTAGATAAGTATGTAGAAACTTAAAGGTTTAAAGAAAAATATTATGTAGGTATAAAATTAATAAAATTAGACTTAAATACTTAATTTGACAGGAATGTACCTACCTAAGTTCTTTGGACACGTAATTTAGAGCTATGAATAAACGAAAGCGTTAGGTATGTTAAGTTTAAAATAAGCCCTAAGAATTTAAATTACATTTTGTCGTAGGTTATACCCAGATTTATTTAAAAATTGTACAATAAATAATCAAGGTTAGGAATACAATACAGGAATGCAATACTTCCTTCTTCAATCTAAGCATTCCTCCCACAAGCCTATACTTAACGTAGTTCTCCATATGACGACCGATGTGGCGCGGCTGGCGAATGTCCGCCTGCGACGCGGAGGTTGCGGGTTCGATTCCCGCCTTGGGATAAATGTTTGTACGATCTGCTAATATTTATTCCGGGTGTTCTGGGTGTTTTCTATGTATAATAAAAAATATGTATGCATATAATGTATTGTATTAAGTATATCAGTCATCTAGTACCCATAACACAAGCTCTGCTTAGCTTGGGGCTAGATGATGCTGTGTGGATTGTTCAGCATTATTATTATTATTATCAGCTTCCACCTAAAAATATAATAAATTCAGGTATATATTTTTTCTTTTTTATTATATATCACTTTTGCCCGCAACTTCGTTCGCGCTTAGATTTACATAGGTAAGTACTTCTTTTTCATTCACTTTGGCTACAGTTTTATTACATGTATAGATAGATATCCTCATCCTCGAGGGTACGACGCCAGAGGCATGGAGCAGGAGTGTGGTGGTACTGTTCTTTAAGAAAGGTGATAACACCCTTTTGAAGGAGAGTAGTTACTAATCGTCTCGCTCGTAGGCTAGACGACTTCCAGCCTCCCGAACAAGCCGGGTCCCGAAAAGGCTTCAGTACCATAGACCACATTCATACGCTCCGGCAGGTTATACAGAAGACCAAAGAGTATAACCAGCCACTTTGTTTAGCGTTTGTGGACTATGAAAAAGCCTTCGATTCAGTTAAAACCTGGGCAGTGTTACGGTCACTCCAGCGGTGTCAAATTGACTATCGGTACATCGAAGTGTTGAAAGGCCTATATAGTAATGCCACCATGACTATCCGACTCCAGGACCAGAGTACAAATCCTATCCAGTTGCAAAAAGGAGTGAGACAGGGAGATGTAATTTCTCCGAAACTGTTCACGTCTGCACTGGAGGATATTTTCAAGCTCGTGTCCTGGAATAGGTATGGCATCAATATCAATGGCGAACACTTAAGTCACCTTCGATTTGCCGACGATATAGTCATAATGGCGGAATCGCTGGAAGACCTAGAAACAATGCTTAGAGACCTCAATATTGTCTCCCAACAGGTGGGTCTTAAAATGAACATGAGTAAGACGAAACTTATGTCAAATGCTCATGTCGCACCCGTACCGGTATATGTTGGAGGTCTGCCAACGAATCCAACTCGGATGGGCAGCGTTCGGGAAATTACGGCACATCTTCTCGTCACAGTTACCGCAAAGCCTCAAGACGAAAGTCTATAATCAGTGTGTGTTACCAGTGATGACTTATGGCGCTGAGACGTGGTCGCTAACTATTGGTCTCATACACAAGCTTAAAGTCGCACAACGAGCTATGGAGAGAGCGATGCTGGGAGTTTCACTGCGAGGTAGAATCAGAAATGAGGAAATCCGTAGAAGAACCAAGGTCACCGACAGCTCTCAGAATCAGCAAGTTAAAGTGGCAGTGGGCAGGCCATAAAGCTCGTAGAACCGACAACCGTTGGGGAATAAAGGTTCTCGAATGGCGACCACGAACCGGAAGACGAAGCGTAGGACGTCCTCCTACCCGATGGACTGACGACATTGTTAGGACCGCGGGAAGTCGATGGATGGAAAGGGCTCAGAATCGTTCTTCCTGGAAACGTGTGGGGGAGGCCTATGTCCAGCAGTGGACTTCTACAGGCTGATGATGATGATGATGAGATAGATATATATTCCCCAAGACGGAAATATTCCTCTATAATCCCAAAATGATCCCCGATATCCCGGGAAACTTGTGGGATATTCCCGCATTGGGGAATATTACCGGGAACGGCACATTTTATTGTAGTTAGACCTGAGTACGACCCTGGTTTTAACCCGACTACCGAGGAAGGGTTATTAGAAACTTCACTACTTACATTTTTTATCATTTACTTACTCATTGAAATATACCTAGTATGTACAACCCTGTATTTTTCTTTAACATTCGTAAACAAGCTTTACTAAGCTACCTACGCACCTGTTTACCACACGAGTAATGATTGAGGATCATTTTGATGTAAGTAGGTACCTCCATAATATACCAACTATTATCATAGTTGGTATATTATGGAGGTACCTACACCTATCTACTTACATCAAAATGATCCTCGCAACAAAATCTTGAAGTTTGGCACGAAAGCGGAATTTTGTCATCCCTCTTCATGATAGTGCACCATTTTTTGAGCACTTTCGGGACCTTTGGCACATTGAAAAATAGTTTTTTAGGTGTACTAACTGAAGTATTAGTACACTTCGGTACTATACAGTACTTATAGTTCGGCATATTCACGTAAAAACCACAACACGACCCGCGCAGATCGAGTGAACTCTAATAAATGAATTGCGGAGAGCGCGCCCGCGGGCGGAAAAGATTTCGTGACGTCACATGAGCTATTCGGCCGCCCCGCGGTTGACTGGTACAAAATGTGTAATATCTTCGCAACCAATGGAACGATTTCAATGATTTAAAAAGTATCGTACCTAAACGAGTAAAAGGAACACCATTACATAGATAATATATGCATTTTCCGACTTGGTACGGGAGCTCATTGCAAGCCACGGGCACTGTTTGCGTTTACTACGAAACGGGAAGAAACTAATAAGGTACATTTCCTAAGCAGGTACCTACTACCTTGTCATACGAGAAATCTCTATCAGCTCAGTAAATGAAATGAACTTAGGTAGGTAGATACTTCTCAGCGTGACGAAATTAAAAACGTCTCCTATCCTCAAATTGTTTACCATGCCTATTTCTACCGCCAAGCAGCTAGCTGTGCCGGTGTGTGTGTGGGTGTCGGTGAAATTACAGGCACATGAGGCTTAACACCTGTATGCCTCAGGTTGATGGACGTAGAGCAGTGCATCGTAAGGCACGTTCATAACGAACGTGACCTGCGAGGCAACACATCATCAGATGGGCCATATGCTTTCTCCATCAAAAAGTCACATAAAAAAGTAACACCTAGACTGAAGCTAACATTAAAAAAAAAACTTGTTTAAATTTTAATATTTGATTACTCATATTATGTAAATCAGAAATC
This sequence comes from Electrophaes corylata, assembly GCA_947095575.1. NCBI lineage: Eukaryota > Metazoa > Arthropoda > Insecta > Lepidoptera > Geometridae > Electrophaes > Electrophaes corylata. The sequence goes on along the minus strand of OX352711.1, from coordinate 4,293,571 downwards.
AGAAATCAGAATTTTATTTGCTTGAACACAGGTACAAATACAATATTCTTGGTGTTGGGGTTTACATTAGATATCCCATTATGTCCTACTATAAAAATAGTGTGCAAATATCAAAAAATTTAATTGAGTCTAACATTAATCAAAATCATTCAATTCAATCATAATTACCTACTTACAATGTCAATTTATACTAAGTCAAATTGCATGAAATTATTAAATACCATAATACATGTTAACATGTATTATGGTATTTAATGTTACATGTTAGTAAGTGTTGGTTTTTATATTGTTATAGGTATCAGAATGAACTACCGAAGAAGATCAAAGCGCGTGGCAAAGATGCACACATGGTGCATGAAGAGTTGGTACAACTCATGAAATGGAAACAATTGGTAACTATCAACAAATTATTATAGTAAAAAGAAATAGCATCACGACTTTAATCACTAAGCACGGTAGATATCCCCTCAGATCTCTTAGTACTCGAGACTTCGAGGTTGTCTTGGGGAGTACGACCAGATATTACATTTGGTACCTACATACCCACATTTCGCAGTAGATTGTATTACGTACGTGACTGGTGGCAAGCCGATCGCCGCTGCTAAAATACTAACTGGTTTCCTCACGATGTTTTCCTTATAGAGAGCACTGCGTAAATAAATATTCATATGCCATTGTTTTCTATTTGTTTTGTATTTTCTGTTTATTTGATGTATAACATGGCGCATTGGTGTATGTAATGCCGTGTTATAATAATACTTAAATTCATTGGTGCACAACCGGGTTCGAACCCACGACCTCAGGATTAGAGGCGGGGTCACTCCCACTAGAGCACCGGTGCTCTGAATAGTCTCATACATAAAAATTGTTGGGACATGACGGAATGCTTTGGAAATGAATGAACTCAACAGCCACTTGCTTGTTGAAAGCTTGACAGCAAGCACTTATCTGGTGATGTAAAAATATCACACAATAAATAAATAAATAAATATTTGTGGACATTTTTTTTTGTAAATACATAATTAGAATACAATATAACACCCAGACAGAAAACAAACACCATTACACAGATATTTGTCCTTGTTGGGGATCGAACCCACAGCACAGAAAGCAGAGCTACTACTAACTAAGCTGTGAGCCTTAACAATGAAACCGTACTTGTTTGTATAACAATAGTAAGGTCATGTTAGGATGCTGATCTGAAGCCTTCGGTTACATGGTCTAATAGATATAAAAACCTCGAGACAAGCAAGGAAACTCCTTTTACACCACACCTGTGCCTATCCAGGAGAAAGGATTTAAAGTATCTAGGTAGTGCATGTTCCTCGTGATGTGAGGTGGAGTTTAATTAAAATTTTGTTTGTTTATATGGTAGTGCCGGGAAAACCTACGCCATCTCAAAATAAAACGAAAGTTACTTGAAAAAACACGATTGATGGTCTCTGCATAGAAAAAGACTCCTACCTCATCATGGATGTAATAAGAGGCGAGTACGGGAACGCACCAAGAGCCCGTCTCTTGGAGCAGCATCTCTGGAGGACTACCTGCTTGTCAAGTGTAATGACTACGGCAAACCAGACGGGAGGCCTATGCCCAGTTGTGGCCTTATTTAGTAGACTGATGACGATAGATAATACTATGACTCAATTTGTTAACTGTAACAAGACTTTTACCAGCCAGTAAGAAGGTATTAAAACTGTTGCGTCGTCGCGCCCTTGATCGTGGTTTCGAAAGTACTGTCATGTGTATTTTATCGAGCCCAATGATGTATTTGATACACGTCCTCACATGTTGCTCAAAACACATTAGAGAACATATAATTTCACCATTGTATTCTCCGACTATATATGTAGGTAAAATATCTAAGGTAACGTTCGATAATTTTCTTTGCAGAGAGGGAAGTCATATCCACAACTGTCCTACCTCATAAAAGTTAACACACCACGAGCAGTAATGGCGGAGACCAAAAAAGCTTTCAAGAAACTGCCGAACATAGAATCAGCAATGGCCGCGCTAAGTAACCTGAAGGGGGTAGGCACAGCTACAGCATCAGCTTTACTAGCCGCGGCAAGACCAGAAATAGCACCCTTCATGGCCGACGAGTGCGTCCAAGCGATTCCAGAGATGGAAGGAAGCGATTTTACAACCAAGGAATACCTCAATTTCGTAAACCACATAAACAAAGTCTGTGATAGGTTAAATGTAAACAAGGTGAGTTGGTTTCTTACATAGAGTCGGATGGGGTAAAATGGACACAGGGATAAGGCTGGACTCAAAATTGCAGTGATGCGTCATTAATGCACAATTACAGTCAGAAAGTTACGATTTGTGAATATCGTTTAACACACAATTCTATATCTTCTCTAAATTTAAATTAATTTGACCCATTCATTAATTAAAAGCATGAATATATCACCATAATACTAAGCCTATCGAAACAGGAAAAATAAATACGTAAATGTGTTGAAGCGAAAAAAATAGAGCCAGCTTAATTAAACGTATCCTAATAAGTATGGGAAAAAAAAATAGGTCGGAGCAATAGGTTAATTGTTGTTGTCAAATAATGGTTTAGTTAAGATCCTTGCCATTGGCAAGAATCGTGAACACGTACGAGTGCAAAATCAAGTCTAAAACACGTTCTTTTTTGTTCTAGTTATTTGGTAGACAAATGATTCTCATTTCTAATCAAATCTGTCGTTTCAGGACCAAAACGGCTGCGCCAAGAAATGGTCACCACACAATGTCGAGCTTGCGATATGGACACACAACATCCTCTCAGACCTTTCACCGCAACTGCTAGGTAAAGAGCCAGTTCAAAGAGCCGTGCCACAATCCAACGGAGGATCGCCACTGCCGAGCGATGAGAGCAATTTAGAACCACCTACTAATGGAAATGGTAAGACAATAGACAGAAATATGAAATAATTTACGTTAAAATCAGCCAGCGCGCAGCGTCTGTTAAGTGCGGAGTTTTTTAGTTAGTGTTATAAGTTAAAAGTGTGTGTGTTTAAAGTGGGCATCTTAGCTCTCAGTAGCTCTTAAAACGAATAGACCTATTTATATTTAGGCTAAGATTCAAAGACGAAATAAAGCGTCAACTTGCGCTTGCGTTTGTCAAAATAGGAAGGAATTTGACATATGCATGCCTTGTTTCGTTTCTGAATATCGGTACCCGTAGATTTTTCGAGTGTTCTTATCCTAAGCCCATGATCTAATAAATTCTGTTCAATCGTTTGAAGATCATCGGCTTTTTGTAGTTAGGGTTTTTTGTTTCGGGTTCCTTATATTTTTTTATTTATACTTAGAAAAGAAGGCAAGAGATTTCGATCCGTAAGTACCAAGTTTAGATCGTGCATAAAACGATAAGTCGTACAAAATCTAGTTCGAATTAGAAATAAAGATAAGATTTCACGAAATCTTATCTTATATCTTACGTCTCAAAATGCTTTCCTTTGCGGACTTCATCAACATGATAGTATTTTTTTTTACGAAGCATGAAAAAATATGAGATTGTTTAGATTCCAAGCTAATGTTTCTTGAAAATATATTGACTTATCAACTGCAGTAAGGAAAGTCTAGAACCTTCTAAAGGTCCACCTTTTCCAGAAAGGCCACCAGTGTCCAAATATGCCCAATGCCCATGCCTGCCTAATTATAGATCGACCATATTGTACCTGTACCAATAATTCGTGGATTGATGGTAGTGGAAGATACACAGATGCAAACTCTTTAGTGTTTAACATACGGAAATAGTATAGGACTGTACTGAAGCTAGAGTAAACGGCAATTCACAACCACAAACGACATTTTGTGCACTTTAGAAATTACCTATGTAAATATACGACAGTTCTATCGCTCGCGACCAAAACCACAACTCGTGAGTCTGTTATGGTTTCTATTTTGCTTATGGACACGATAAGTACCCCTATCGAACATCGACAGCCGTGACTGCATATAAAATCACACAAGAAACGGGCCACAAAAAGTACAACCTCACACTCAAAACAGAACTCGTTGACCGTTACGTGGACGAAAAGCTTATCGAGTGACAATAACTTGTTCCAGGTAAAATAACCGTGGATTCAACAAACGAGGACACGACAACATCATGTACTGAAGACTCGATGGACGCGAAGGTGACGTCACCAGCCACGCCAGCGACGCCCCTCTCACCCTCAGACAACTCAGATTCAGCGCTCAGCACGCCGAGAGCTAAGCGGTAGGTTGCTCGATAGTGTTCTAACAGGCGATAAGAGGACCCCGTTTATAAAAAGCTGTTCGTCTTTAGAGGCTTTGAAAATAGGTTCGTTTTCGAAGGGGCCATGCTCCCAAATGGAGAAGGAAAACGTGAGGAAGCCAGTTAGTATTCTAGCAGCGGCGATGGGGTTGTAACCGTCACGTATGGAATACCAACTATGGGAAAAGGTGGGTATGTATATACCAAATGTAATATCTGGATATACGTCTGACTACCCATCTCTTAGACATCCTCGAAGAATCTCGAGTAGGTTCTTGATACTACGAGATCTGAGAGGGTATCTACCGTCTTTGGGGATAAAAGTAATGCTATTTTTAATATTTTTTTTAATTTGTGAGTCACGTTTCATGCAAGTAAAACGCGATACACTCGTTACCACTGTTCAGTGGGAGTTTTTATGTTTTCTGATATTAAAATGCTAAGCTTCTGTTACTAAAAAGAACTCGATGTACCTACACAAAAACTCAGACGCTATAAATACTTAGCGTCTATAAAACTCCTACTCACGTGTCCGTTTTCCGCAGAAATTTGTGTAAGTATTTATGACAATTATATTACTAAGTACAGTCATCTGCACTAGAAAATTCATAACTTACAAAATATATCACTGTATTATAATGAACTATTACACAAAAAAATACTGTACCTACTGTGTTTGTGTGTTCACTTATTGTATCAAAATATTGTAATGCTGCTGGGATACCATTTTGAAAGTTACAAATTGAATACCTACACCTAGTGCAACTGTACATTGTACATTATAATAGTAGTAAAGTAATGTAGTGAAGGGCTCGTCCAGGGAAATACTACCACCATGCCTATTACGGCCGCCAAACGGTGTTTCGGTTTGAAAGGTTTGCTTAACACCTGTATGCCTCAGGTTATAACGTAGAGCAGTGCATCGTAGGGCATGTTCCTAATGAACGTGACCTACGACGCAATGTATACCACTTAACATCAGGTGGGTCATTCTGCCTTTTCCATCAGTAAGTTTTATAAAAAAACGCAATCGACGCTAGCTATGTGAAAACTATTATTTAAAACGTCTTACTTAACGAACCGCCTTCACATAAACGTACCGGCTGATTGATCGACCAAACATTGATGGATCTTTCGCAAGTCATTTTTTCACCTTTGTGTCGTAACTAACGTCTACGTGGAGAATGACTTTGGACACAGCTCACACCGCTATAGGTGTTAATTTAGATTTTTAATGGGAACTTATATTGTCCATGATCTGAATTAAATCAATAAATATTGACACACATTCATTTAACGCCTTCTAGCCCCTAACTAAGCAAAGCTTGTACTATGGGAACTAGATAACTTATCAGTTATCTGGTATTTAGTTCTATCGAATACATACTTTTGTTTTGTTGTAAATACATGCTTAGAATACAATATAACACCCAAACACAGAACAAACATCTATGTTCATCATACAAATATTTATTCTCGGTGGGGATCGAACCAACTACGGCGCAGAAGGCAGGGCTACTACGAACTGAGCTGTGACGGATGTCAAAATTTTATTAATTTATGGATAGGTTCAACATGGGTTCAACCTGTGATTTTAATGTGTGTGTGTAACTTTATTGGTACTAGAGTACTTACACTCACAATTTGAAAACTTAAAACCTTTCTTGATGATAAATATGCTAAACTACAGTCAAAAAGCATTTATTAAGTAATATCCGCAGGGATCATCTTGAAACGTCTTAAATCTAGGTGAATTTAAGCGCCAGTTTCTCGCGACAAAGCCTAGAAGAACCGGCAAGAAACGTAGGTACGGCTTGGTTCTTTTTTGTATGATCCTTTTAATCAGTTAATACCGCCTTGATAGTTCCGGCTTGGAATTGGATCCCTACATCACCTTATATGGATGTCCTAAATAGTGACTAAGAGACTACTATTAAACGGGTAGGAGTATCTCTTGAGTACTAAAAACCAACACTGCGGTCACGAAATCGCCTGCCAAGCGTGGTGACTATGGCAAACCTCTCAAATGCCACCTCCATGGTGGCATACACCCAGTTGTGGAGTTATGACGTGATGTGACGTTGTAGTAAACATGCGTTCTATTTTATCAATATTGTTAACTTCGAAAGTTTGCGAAACTATATTTTTTATTACGTTACAACTGTACTTCATAGAGTGCTATTCGAACCTACGAATGTCTTCTTGATACGAGCATGCGTTATGGGTCCGCAAATAATTTATTGTAGGTTTTGTTTGAAATGTTAAATTTTGTTGATGAGTCCTTTACTGACACTACCAGTGAACAACTATTTGTCTCTGTTCTATGCTTAGAAATCCTAACTAAACAGTTTATCTTTTGTTCCAGACAAATAGAGGAAGCGAGTTCAGCAGAAGAGAACTCTTTAGGCGACTCATCGGACGAGCCCGCGCCCAAAAAGTTGCGGGAAGCAACTCACTGACATTCGCGCACCCACCAACACTCGAGCGCCTATAAATAGCTTTCTAGACTAAAATATTGTACCTAGGTAATTTATTTTTCAATTCCGTTTAATTTTAACTTAGCATTAAGTTTAAGTATACCGATCGGTTTTGTAAGTTTTATAGGGTATTAATATTTTGAATGCATGGACTCGACGCGCGAACTTGAGATTGTACAATTCAGTGTGTTTTGGGTGGCCATCAGGCCTGTTAGGTTTGTTTATGTTTTTTAATGTTTGAAGTTTGAACGTTCGCATCCCGCGTGACATTCCAATAATTGTAAACATTTAGCGGCGAGGCGTGGAGTACGGATGCCATCCGCCGCATAGTTCCGGACCAGATGCCTTGACGAGGCCTTACGGCCGTCACTCACCAATGCCTTATGATAATATGACAGTCTGCCCGCAGAGTATAATAATACAAGAGAATACAAAGGTCGTGTTACCCGGCCACCGGGCACACCGGCCCACAATGTAGTTTTTATGGAACAAATATAAGATATTAATTTTATAATGTGGCGTTTTTTATTTCATAACCTAAATCGAATCAAATAATATAGAGCTAGAAATGTAGTTTAGAACTTATCAGCATAAAAACCTTTTTTTGTTGCCCTGAGTAGTACTAGTAACTGAGTAGTAGTAGAGCTCTTAGTAAAGGGCTCGTCAAATGAAAGGGAAAATACTACCATTATACCCATTTCTTTCTGAAATGGCTGCCTCAGGATGATTGAAGCAGATCAGTGCATCGTGGGGCACGTTCACAATGAACGTGACATTGGCTATGTGATAGTAACCACTTAACATCAGGTGGGCATCAACATTTTTTTTAAATAAACCTATTTCATCTGTGCGTGTGCGAAGCGTGAGGCACTTGAAAACAGAAACAGCCTCACGACTTCAATCCTCATGCACGGTAGATATTTCCTCAGATCTCTTAGTACCGACTCGGAGGATGTCTAGGGGGGGGGGGTAGTCAGGAGGTTCGTCTTATTATTACATTTTATAGTAGTTAGTAGTACACCAAACGTGCAGGTTACAACTCCATAGCCACTGATCAGTTTTTGTACGTGCATAAAAATAGAACAAAATATATATGGGAAATAATTCATAAACAAAAACCACGTATTTTCGTAGTTATTTTATTTACACGATTCATAATCTTTATCTTCCTGCCCTACAAATTATAAATTCTTTACTTCATGTTACTGTGTTACTTTTTACATGTCAGGATAATTTCTAAGATAGCGCTCTGTGTGAAACGTACACCAATATATTTATTTAGTTCAATTTCACAGAAAAATGCATTTAAATATGCTAACCCTGTTATCAAAGTTTAATAGTAACGACACCATATTAATAAATATTGTAACTATGATCGTTTTTCTGTTAATGGTTCCGCGGTAATTCCCAAATAAAGATCAGAAGAAGAAACGTAGGATGCCCTCCCACCTTATGGATTGACGACTTAGCTAGGATCGCAGGAAGTTAGTGGATGAAAAAGGCTCAAAGTTTTTCTTCCTAAAAGCATACGGGAGACCTATGTTCGTCCTTCTACATGAATTGACATGACTGATGATGATACTACATGTTATTCATGAATATTTTCTAGATATGGTATGGTTTCTTTATGTTTTCCTAAATCGCTAGGGACACTTGCATTACGCATAAAAAAAATCGTACTGAAAAATCCATTGGTGCATGACTGGATTCACACCCACGATCTCAGATCGGCAGAGTAGCTTCCACTATACCAACTTGTACAACTACCCAGTACTTCATTATTTAAAAACAGAATTTCCCATTTACATCTTAAAAAGTTTCTCTAGTGTGAAGCTTCAATATCCTGATTCAACTGGGGGTAAAGATTCGCCACTCGATTCCCAGCGGCTAGCCGGCCCGCAAAGTCTGCTCGGCGGGACACCTTAGGTGCACCTAGTAGCGCATCCAATACATTCCTGGGTGCCCATACATCGCTACTAGTACTGCCATTGCCGGCGCCGACCGGTGACAGTGGTGAATCGGTGGTCGCTCGAATCACTGACGCTCGGGATTCACCTGGAATTTCAAGTTGATTCTTTAATAGTAGTTTATTAATAGTAGAGCTCTTTGTGAAGGGCTCATCCGGGGAAGTACTACCACCATGCCTATTTCTGTCGCCAAGCAGCTTGTTGTGTTCCGGTTTGAAGGGTGTAAGTGCAGGTGTAACCTAGAGGCATATATGTGTTAATATGCCTCAGGTTGATGGACGCTGAGGAGTACATCGTAGGGCACGTTCCTAACGAGTGTGACCTACGAGGTACTACAATACCTTGTTACAGGCGATGGTAACCACTTAACATCAGGTGGGCAGCATTATCTGCTTCCTCCATAAGCAAGTTGCATAATTTTTTTTTTAAAAAGAACGGGGTTAATGACCCAACACCGTAGAACCAAGAACGAACAAATTTAACATTCGTTACGTGAACGTATCATACCAACGCAATTAAAATAATTGAAGCCATCATCATGCAAACATCTAAGTGGTCCAGGTGGACCCCCAGGGGTCCACGGGAGACTCGACAGGGGCCTACGTTGAACGTGACATAAAATGGGGGTCTACAATCGTAAGCAGGGGTGCATGAAAATTAATTTGGTTTGGATAGTAAAGAACTAAAATGTTGGCTTGTTATTTTAAATAATATGATACCTAAATTAAACCTTCTCAATAAGACAATTTATAAATAAATTGAGAAAAAAATGGATAGTTCCGAACTGGGAGTTGAACCTAGACCATATCGGTATCGCGCCGAGATTTAGAAATTGGTAGTAATGTAGATGCAAGGGGTCCACCGGATCCAGCAAAATTTTGAAGTGGTCTATGAAACTAAAGAGTCTAGGAACCACTGATCTAGATGTTTGTTATCTAGGTGAACTAGCGAATTCTAGGTATGTATTTACAAAAAAAAGTACAAGCTTTTTTTAGTTTGGGGTTAGATTGCGTGGTGTCGAATGTATGTCCGTCAGAATTTATTTATTTTACAGATAAGTAGGTAAGTACCGTCGCTATGGTTGTGCGCGCGACAGTCCAGCAGTACTCGCAGTAAGATGCGATGCGCGCTGGATGCGGAGTGCGCGCGGATCAGTGCCTCCAGCTCGCTCCATGCCTGACGCCATTGCTCTTCTCGCCGTCCGCTCGACTTTATTCTATAAAACATACACAAATTAGTTGTAGCTCAATACTCAATTCATTTATTGTCATCATGTTGGGTTAGAAGGTACAAAAAAGAAAAAGATAGAAATAGCATCACGATAATCCCCAAGCACGGTAGATATTCCATCCGATCTCTTAGTACCAAGTACCTACCAGAGATTCTTCGAGGATATCTAAGGGGGTTAGTCAGAGGTACGTCCAGATTGTACATTTGGTACGTACCCACATTTTCCACAATCAATTACCTTATATTAGTAGACAGTGGAGGAGCAGGGAACTCATGTCGGGACTCCATCCCCAGCAGGGATAGTAACACGTTGCGACAAGTCTCCACTTCTTCGTCACTCAGAGTCTCTTGAACTACTAATCTGGTTAGAGGTTCTATTACCTGTGAAATATAAGAGGTTTAGTAAACAGGTGTTTCTGTGATTCAAATAAAAAAATGCTGGACAATCTACACAGCATCATCTAGCCCCAAGCTAAGCATAGCTTGTGTTATGGGTACTAGATGACTGATACGTTTAATATAATACATTACTTTATACTTTATCTTCTTTATTAGGAACACAAAACATAGTACAATAAGTTGATTTTGAAAACGATGACATCTGTAGAAGTTAAAAAACTGTGTCACAGACATCAACGCCCTCCTCCGGAAACATTATACATATTTTTTTTTATATAGAAAAAATACCCAGAACACCTGGAATAAATATTTGCAGATCGTACAAACATTTATCCCGAGGCGGGAATCGAACCCGCAACCTCCTGCGTCGCAGGTAGACATTCGCTCACCGCGGCACATCGGTCGTCAAAATAAAAAGTCTGAAATAATTGAATCTTTTTTCCATGTCATTTGTAAATTTTTTGTTCCTATTATTATTACCTATCTTATCCATCAATTATTAAAATCAACTTACCGATCCTAAATTAAATATGAGCGTGGAAGATATAGTTAGCGGCCAGTAGTTAGTGTGTCTCTGAAGTCTTGCCCGCGCCTTCGCATTGGACCCCGGACCACGGAGAGGGTGAAGCTTGTTCTGATGCATTAGGGCGCCAAATTCTTTTATTCTAGACCAGAAATGTATAGTATAAATTGAATGTATACCCCAATTGTATTAAGTACCTACTAGCGGCCGCCCGTCTCAGCCCGATCGGTTTAAAACTGAAAATGTTTCATACAAACTTTCATCCCCTATTTTATCCCCTTGGGGGTAGAATTAATCAAAATCCTTTCTTAGCGGATGCCTATGTCATAACATCTACCTGCATGCCAAATTTCAGCTTGGGCGTTGATATATCACTATGTCAGTCAGTCACCTTTGAGTTATATATATTTAAGATATTTACACAAGCTTGTGGAGTCAACACAAGCTCTGCTTAGCTTGGGGCTAGATGACGCTGTGTGGATTGTTCAGCATTATTATTATTATTGATGTAATAGAAAAACTCTTGTGTCACGTGGTGGTTACTTTGTCCCGGGTTAGAATAAGAAATGGCAACTAGGGAACGCACCAGATTTGTAGCAGCATTTTTTTTTTTTTTTTTTTTTTTTTATTTATTTACATACATATAGACCTAACATTACAGATTACACCAAATCGTTATGTCTAGAACATTACTACAGAAAAATAAAAAATATATATATATTATATCTAAATACAAACACACTATTTCTAACTTAGGTACCTACTTTATAAATTTTATACAACATTCTCACAAAAACTTAGGCTAACTCGTTCAATCATCTTCCAGCCATCCGCAAACACATCAAACTGAGGATGTTTGGTTAAGAGCGTATTTAAACTGCGCTGTGCTCGGGAGATGGGTGATTGCTGGCAATACAAAGTGCGTGACCATATTGGCTCAAACAAGCGAACGCGACCCGGTCGGAATCTGGCACGATGTATGGGAACGCAGAGTCGGCTGGCTTCAGTAAGGAGAGTAGGACAATCTATTACACCACGCAAAATACGGCACAAAGTTAAAATTTGTTCTTGCATCCGTCTCGTTTCCAAGGAGTTGAAACCTAAGGTTCCCTGGAGAAATTTGGTTGGGTACATAAATGGATAGTAACCGTACATTTTCTTGTACAAGAATCTTAAAAATCTTTTTTGAACCTTCTCTAACATCAGTGAATATGTAACTTCGTACGGCATATCCTCCCAAATATAGGGGAGGCCTTTATTATCCAGTGGCCGTTGAGGTCATCGGCCGGTATGTCACGGCAAGTTAAACGTTCCGGCCTACAAGTAATTGGGTGTATCATTCATCATTGTGTAGTGTAATATATAATTATGTAGATTAAAAAAAAAAAAAAAAACTGTCATCTAGCTAACACGTCTCTGATTTTATTTTTTCAGAAAGAATTTTTCTACAGCCTTTGCGGAACTTTGGAGCCCTGGGGCCGGGAGACCACCTCCCGGAGCGTATCAGGTATTGTTTTCGAGATCGGGGACAGCCTCAGCGCTTCAGAATTTGAAAAGGTGGTTTCTTTCTTTGTAGTTTAGTTTAGTTACATCGGTTTTGACAGAAGCTTAGCTCTTGTTATTTATATGTCAACAGGAAGGAGCGCGGTTGCCGTGGTGCCCGCCTGAGCTACCACGCTTGCGCTCCACCTACCTGCCACTGTCATCGCGTTAGTTTATTTACATTTTATTTTGTAAGAATAATTACTGTGATGGCACAATGCACACAACCGTCGAATGTAATTAGGAATGTTACCGGGATCCATTCTATCGTGTCGGTGCAGACTCTTGTAGAGTGCACACAATGCCCCCAGGCCCGCTTCTTCAAGGGACAGAGAGGCCTCAAAATTCATCAAAAAAAGATGCACAATAACCATATTATCTCGCTGTCTGCTCCGGTTGCAGGAGCGGTAGATGTTTTGGCGCTAAATTCAAATTCTACGCCTGATTTACACCCTTTTTGGAAAACTATTAGTAAGTACAAAACTACAACCCCAGTTTTGAAACGTATTCCTCGAAGTGCCCGCATCTCTGTCGCTACTGCTCTTTCACAGGCCATTAGGAACGTTGTATCAAAAAATACGAAGCGAGCTTGGGAACATTTACTAGTTTTTCCTTACAGCGTACTTCATGTAGAGAAAGATTTAGGCAACAAATTATCACTAACGGTTCGGATCAAACAAAATTGTGTTAGATATACTGCACGTGAAGAGCACTCGCCTGTTTTGAATGCAGATCAGGACACACAAATAAATTCAAAATCTCTAAAACCATTGGCTGAGTCTTCTATCTACAAACTTGTGGAGAGCAAACTCAGCGATGGTGACATCAAGGGTGCCTCCCGTATTTTGTTTTCTAGTGACACGATAGCTCCAAATTCTAATGATACTCTCATATCTCTTGAGAGTAAGCATCCGCCCGCAGGGCCAAACCTTCACCTCCCCGAACCACCCCAAGAGAGTGATGTCGCTGTGGACACGACCAGCCAAGATGTGCTTAGGGCCGTCATGTCGTTCCAGAGTGGCTCTGCCGGCGGCCTGGATGCTGTGACTCCACAGCATCTAAAGGATTTGCTGTCTGGCGGATCTGGCCATGCAGGTGAAGTCCTTCTGGGGGACCTGACGTCCCTGATCAACTTGATGTTGTCAGGTCGAGTCAACAGCGAGATCACAGATCTCCTGTACGGTGCAAACCTTTGCGCACTCAAAAAGAAGGATGGCGGGATAAGACCCATAGCCGTGGGCACCACCTACCGTCGCCTTGCAGCTAAAGTCTGCTGTCGGAAAGAAGCCGACTACCTAGGCGACTATTTCCGACCTGTTCAGCTGGGCTTTGGTTCGCGAGGCGGTTGTGAGGCAGCAGTACATTCCCTTCGTACATTTTTGGATCAAAATTATGGGGAGGTGATTCTGAAGGTTGATATCAAAAACGCCTTCAATTCCGTAGACAGGGGCGCCTTGCTAAAAGAAATTAAAGAAAAAATTCCCGAAATTTACCCATTTCTCTGGCAGTGCTATGGCTCGCCTTCTAAATTAATTTACCGGAACAATGATATTTTGTCTGCCGTTGGTTGTCAGCAAGGTGACCCTCTTGGTCCGGCCATTTTTAGCCTTGCTATCCATCCAATTATTCAACGTCTCCAATCCAAGCTTAATGTTTGGTATTTGGATGACGGAACTTTAGGTGGAGATGTGGATATAGTTTTTGGCGATCTAAAACTCATTACAGATGAATTTCGGCAGATAGGTTTAGAATTAAATTTTTCGAAGTGCGAACTTTTTCTTTCCGACACTTGTTTGAATAAAAATTATATCGTTGAAAAGTTTAACAGTTTGGCCCCTAATATTACAGTTGTAGATAAGTGTTCACTTCGACTCCTTGGTTCACCAATTCTTGATGAATCCTTTCCGACATTCATAGATGAGAAAATTCAAAATTTTTATAAAACTTCGGACCGATTACTTAAAATTAATAGCCATATGGCTTTTACAATTATTAGGTTTTGCCTTTTTGTACCTAAATTTACATACTCTTTACGATGTTGTCAATTGTGGAAACACAGTGAGCTGGTGGAAGGCTTAGACAACATAATAAAGAATACTTTATCATCGGTTTTGAATATTTATTTGGATGATAAGGCGTGGTCGCAGGCCTCCCTACCTGTCAAATTGGGAGGCTTAGGTATTCGCAAAATTTCTAGTGTAGCCCTACCAGCTTTCTTGTCTTCCGTCTATAGCACTAATCAATTGGTTCAAAAAATTCTAACCCCGTCTCTTTTGGTTACTCCTGGCATAACTCTCAAAATTTCTCATCTAGACGAAGCTCGAAATGCTTGGCATATTGCTTGCCCCAATACGGCTCCCCCCACATGTCTTTCGTCTCAACGGCAATGGGACGGGCCTCTGTGTGAGTTGACACGGAATTGTCTGTTACAAACGTGTTCCAGCTCTGCAGATCGTGCCCGTCTCCTAGCAGTTTCTAAATGGGAGTCAGGACATTGGTTACAAGCTCTTCCTTCACATAACATTGGTACTCTAATGGATCCTGTCACGTTCCGTATTGCAACTTGTCTACGGTTGGGTGCGCGGTGCTGTGCGCCTCATCAATGCCAGTGCGGTACTGCAGTTGACCAGCTTGGTCATCACGGATTATCGTGTACTAGAGCCGCCGGTCGAATGTCTCGCCACGCCAGTCTTAATGACATCATCCGGCGGGCCTTTACCACCGTGAACGTGCCAGCCATTCTCGAGCCGAATGGTCTGATGCGTGACGATGGTAAACGACCTGACGGTATGACCCTTGTCCCTTGGGAGGTGGGGAGACCCTTGGTGTGGGACGCTACTTGCGTTGACACACTAGCGCCTTCCCATCTGTCGAGGACATCCGTTGGGGCTGGCGCGGCGGCAGATTTTGCTGAGGATCTCAAGAGGCGCAAATATGCAGGTCTCGACAGAGCCTACAGATTTGCTCCTCTTGGAGTCGAGACTCTAGGTCCGTGGGGTACCGAGGCCCTCCGGGTTTTTAAAATTCTTTCGGGGCGTCTGGTCGAAGCGACGCGTGACCCGAGAGCTGGTGAGTATCTGGCACAACGAATCAGCATTGCCATTCAGCGTGGCAATGCAGCCAGTGTTTTGGGAACGCTTCCGATTGGCACTGATCTGGATCAGTTGAGCTACCTTTAGATCGTTTGCAACGGTCTTTAGATAGCTCAACTGTTTCAAATGTATTTTGTACATACCAATTATAAATACTTGTATTAGTCATAATTTTCTTTGTAAATAAATGTATATTATGTAGATACTTTAAGATATCTATTTAATATGGCCCAGAAATGTTATTTCTAAGTTGCCTGAAATAAAAGTATTATTATTATTAAAATTATAATTCTACCTATAGTCTGTAACTCGACCACCAGCGCCCTCGGATAAAGCAGGCGGGTCGTCATAAGGCGTCCTTCCGCCAAGAGTTCCAATCCACAACTCACCCCCTTGAGCCGCTAAGATGTGAGAGGCTGATCTACCCCCTCCTTTCCTGAAACAATATTTTTTAAAGCTACTCGAAACTACGTAAGTATAAATACAATTTATACAGGATGGGACATATTGCCACATATTAGGAGGTATGTGGCAGTGTGTGAAATATATACCAATACTAGCGAAACGCGCGCAACTTCGTCCGCGTAAAGCTATTTCCATACAAATAATAAAAATAGGCTCCCATACGTTTCCAGGAAGAACGATTTTGAGCCCTTTCCATCCATCGACTTCTATGCGGTCCTAACAATGTCGTCAGTCCATCAGGACGCCATTCGAAAACCTTTATTCCCCAGCGGTTGTCGGATCTACAAGGCCCATTGCCACTTCAACTTGCTGATTCTGAGAGCTATATCGGTGACCTTGGTGCTTCTACGGATTTCCTCATTTCTGATTCTATCTCGTAATGAAACTCCCAGCATCGCTCTCTCTATAGCTCGTTGTGCGACTTTGAAAAACTACTAAAAATAAATTTACTTGGGCACTTCGAGGGTGACCGAGCGTCCATTGAGTAGGAAGTTGACTAAACATGCGGACGGGCGAGATGCGACGTCAGAAGGCGTCACGCGCCACAGCGGACCGTTGCATCCGCCAGCGCCGCCCTCCGCGCCGCGAGGCGTCCACCAACGAAGCACAACCTTTAAAAAAAATACACTCACATCATCTATACGATTCTATCAGTCCTTAGTTTTATTTTTGTAACCATAAATAATGGATATGGAAGAGCGAGGTCCTCTAACACAAGTATATTCTTACTTAAAAAAGGGCCTCCACACTGTAAATTTGTGTACTGTATATTTGGCTACAGAAATAAACAAATTTTCATTTACATTTTCATTGTTTTTAGTTTTGTAACCTTGTAATGTGTGTGCTAAAGTAGCAAATAACAAAAGGTGTACAATGAAAAGAATTCCTGAAGTTCAACCCCTTAACCGGTACCTACAGCGAGGGTTGCAGCTTGTTTCACTATTAGGTTATAGAGTTCTATCTACTAGAGCAGTGGTTCCCAAAATCTTTTGTTTCATAGACCACTTTCAAAATTTTGCTGGATCCGGTGGACCCCCTGCATTTACATTACTACCAATTTTTAAACCTCGGCGCGATACCGACATGGTCTGGGTTCGACTCCCAGTTCCTATCCATTTTTTCTCATTTTATTTATAAATTGTCTTATTGAGAAGCTTTAATTTAGGTATCATATTATTTAAAATAACAAGCCAACATTTTAGTTCTTCACTATCGAAACCAAATTTTCATGCACCCCTGCTTACGATTGTAGACCCCCATTCACCCCCATTCACCAATAATAAATCTCACAAAACAGAAATCTGTTTTGCATTTTCACTACACAAGTTTTAACCTTAAATTATGGGAGATATTACACATTTTTGAACTTCTTTTATTTCAGTATGATTATAAGTTGCATAAGTAATAAGCTTACCGATTCCAAAGCTTCCGCAGCTGATTGCGCCGCTCTGAGCCCGGCGTGCGCCTCGGCAGAATGTATTATTTCTACGTCGTAATTTGCGCTGGAACTAGCATTTTGTTCCTCCTGTTAACACAATTTTAGGCCATAACTCATAAGTTTTCGCAACCAGTTCGCTTTCCCATTAAGTACGTCCATCCTGTGTTATATGTATTGTATTCTAAGTATTCACAAAAAAAAATGCATATAAGTATTATATCAGTTCTGGTTCCCATAGTACCTAGCTAAGTTTTGGGCTAGAGAGCGCTTGCTTTTAAGCTTTTTTCAACTAAATATTTATAATTTATAAATATATTTATAGATATTTTTACACAACAATATCTCTGGAACGGCTGGACTGATTTCGACGAGATTTTTACTGGCAGATAGCTGATGTAACAAGGAGTAACTTACTACTTTTTATCCCGAAAAAATAACGGGAACGGGGAAAAAACTAACTGAGGCAGAGCTACTCGTTCTACTGAGCTGTGGCTGTGGGGCCAGATTGGAGCTAGATGGTGAATATCACGAGATCTTAATTCGGAGGAAACCACTAGTACTATTGAATTACCTTCATAGGTATACCCGTGACTGTAGTTACAGCTAGTTTATAGTGCGGCAAGACCAATCGTCCTAGTAGTGTGGCTAGGTTGCTCGCGCGGGTTACAATCACTTCCACGCCCATTATGCCGGCACCCATCTAAAACAAACAGATTTATTTATATTGATGAAAAAAAAAACATAGCAGACGCTAGTTTTTCGTGCACAGCTTGCGGTCGGTGATTTAAATGATTTTTATTTACAATTTTACCTGTTTTACCTTATTAGCTACTCATAAGTTTGTTTTACTGCAAATAAATATTTTTTCATTTTTCATTTTCATTAGCTATTTTAATGACATTGTAGTTCCTGGTAAGACCATAATTATGTAAGTATAAGCTTTTTAATGACATTTTAGTTCCTGGTAAGATCATGAATAAGTTACTTTAATGACATCGTAGTTCGTGGTAAGATGATAAGGCGCGCAAAATATCTTTTCACACTTATTAAATGTTTACTTACTTCCATAATCGGCTGGCTATTGACCAATGTTTCAGCTTTCTCAGGAGTAACATTTATTATAACAAGATGACAATAATGTATTTGTAAACATCTGTAATAGAGAAAAAAAAATTGAAAACTTAGCGCTTTTTTAAACATTACTATGCGCTATAGCCCGCGTGGTCGAGTAATTTTAGAATTCGTAATAACGTTCTAGCTACTGGTCCGGATTGGATGAAACTCAGAATAAATGTAATTTGAAACCTGGATTCGGGATACTATATATTAGTAGGTAGAACCGAAACAATTTTTGGTAATGGTAGCATACCAGATACTACAGATAATATTATGCCATAGTATGCTACTTTTTATCCGTGTACCTACCATACGAACAAAGCCGCGGATGGAAGCTATTAGATACCTAAAAATTTACCCTACTGCTATTAAATTCAGCGAAACCTACACCGTGTTTTGACTCTTTCAATCTAATTTGAAACTGCCTATCAATGCAAAAGACAAAACTTGGTGTAAATCATCATCACCAACAGCCTGTAGAAGTCCACAACTGGGCATAGGCCTACCCCATAAGTTTCCAGGAAGAACGATTCTGAGCCCTCTGCATCTATCGACTTCCCGCGGTCCTATCAATGTCGTCAGTCCATCGGGTAGGACGTCCTACGCTTCGTCTTCCGGTTCGTGGTCGCCATCCGAGAACCTTTTTCCCCAGCGGTTGTACTGTGTAACTAATGTTATAATCAGTTTATTAGTACCCGAGCAACATTATTACTTTCTTACATCAACTTTTGTTTATTTATTTATATACACATAGACTTAACATTACAGAGTACTCCAAATCGTTATGTCTAGGACATTACTAAAGAAAAAAAAAGAAATACATATATCGTCTTACCATGTCTTATCGTCTTATCTATGTAACGAAATGGCGTCAATTATGACTATGTATGTATTCCTATTCATAACTTACTCTTCATTTTGTGACCCACCCTCGCCACCTGGTTTGCTTGGCTGGCTTTGAGCTACAGAAGCTTTTTTATTTTGCTGGAGAAGTGTATTCAATGCTATTTCTGCTAAACTCCTTATTGAATCGTCATCTCTGGCACTTGTTATGCAGATTATGCGGCCCCTGAAACAGGTTAGGTAGTGAAGGGCACCAAGCAGCATTGCTCAGTTTTGGTCTAAAGAGAAAGGATAGAGACATGAGGCTTGACTCCTGTATGCCTCAGGTTGATGGACACATGGAACTGCATCGTAGGGACGTTCATAACGTGCGTGAACTGCGAGACAATGTTAGAAAGATAGATAGATAGAAAACACTTTATTGCACACCACATATTATGAATTAACACAATGACAATGGGCAGTCTTATCGCTCAAAGCGATCTCTTCCAGACTCTCTTCCGATCTTCAATCTCTTCCAATGTTGTGTTATAGGTGATGCTTACTATTTAACATCAGGCATGTTGTCTGCTTATTTGTTCCGTCAATAAGTTTAATAAAAAAGCATGTAAATAAATGAATATTGCTAGATATTTAATGCAGTGCCATGTAGCTCAAACATAACTAAGCAAATTGAATACAATGGGATCCAGATAGTTGATATTTTTGTTGTAAATATATACTTATGTACCTAATAAATATAAAATGGGGAAAAACTACCACTAAGCCTATTTCTGCTGCCAAGCAGCTTGCTGTGTTCCAGTTTGAAGGGTGTGTGTGCTGGTGTAATTACAGGCGCATGATGCTTAACACCTGTATGCTTCAGGTTGATGGACGCAAAGCAGTGTTATGTAGTTATGTATGGCACGTTAACGAGCGTCACCTGCAAGGCAATGCTTTATTATAGGTAATAGAAGTTAGTTCCAGCAAAAAGTCACAAAAAAAATTGAAATAATAGCAAAAACATATTCTAATTTTATATATAATTAAATACCGGTTCTGAACTTGTCTATCTACATCAGGATTGTCCATTTGCTGAGGTGAAGGTTCTCCAAGGGACTCTATAGCAGCACACAGGCCTACTACGTCACCCCCTGCTCCGCGACGGACTGCTCCAACAAGGCAGAGCCCATTTGTTATCTATAGTTATAATGGGACATAATATATGTGAAGACTATAATTGGCTTTCTGTTGCTGAACTAAGTTAGTATAAGTAGGTTTTCCAATAAATAAATATTATGAGCCTACAGGCAAATTTATTAAAATAAATAAAAAAAAATACTTTGGTTGAAATTTCTCAAGCTGCCTGCAAGCCTTTTGGGTTACATAATGCATGCACTGAGGGCTCAGCTCACAGTGCCCAGTCAGTTACCACATGTTTTATGGCTTGCTTCAAGGGGTCATTGGTTTGCGGGTCTATATGTCATGAGTCAACAGCCGGTGCGACAGTTGTCAAGTGAAAAGTGTTCTAAGTGCTACGATACAAAATGTCATGAGTCACCACTACCAACATACAAATTTATCCATTGTTATACATAATAGATTGATTTGAAAGTGATGATTTTGTATGAAATATCAATTGTCAAAAAATAAAAAATCTTCGCAATTTCACAAATGACAAGTTTCTTCTCGTAAGTTAGGTATGTAGAAAATTACTTTTTACAAAAAACTTTGTTTACATACTTACATGAGCTAAATTTTGTTGTGATAAGACCCATGTATTCAGTATGTGTGCAGAGGCATCACTTACAATAAACCGCACCTGAAACCAATAATATTATGTTTGGAAATAGGATAGCCAACAGGTTTATAATCCATTCATCAGATTTAATGTTTGGGTTAGTTATAGCAATCACACAAAGTTATTCTATGGAATTTGGTTTAAAATGCTAAGTTCTCTCATGCCTAGCACCTGCATGCCAGGTGCCCTGGCTTAAAATATCTTTAATTTGAAGTTTTCTTACCAACTTTCCTTCAGGGAACAAATCCCATACAATTCTACAATATTCAACAGCTGCCTCTACGCTGCATGTCCACAAAGACTTAAAGATGGGTGGAAGAGGCACGTAACCTGGACCGCGGCTTTTTGATATATCGAAATCAATTGGATTGTCTGACGATAAACCGAAATACGGTGTATGATCTAGCACAAATATGGTTTTATGATTCGTTGAATACATTATTTCGTACTAGTTAATTCAAATAAAATATTTATTCATAGTCCAATGCAAACAAAGCCATAGCGTTAAAAACAAAACACCGCAGGCAGTGGTGCTTGTGAGAGTGTAAGTAATAATAATCTGTTGGAACTAAAATACAATCAATCAATGACAAAATTGACAGCTTATAGCAACGGTACAGTGATTACACAACCATGAAATACGCAGTCAGGAATTGGTTTACAAATTACATGGTCGTGTTTTCCATGGCTGTGCTTTTTAGGTCGTTGACAATGTGACCCGTAGACACAGAATTCAATTATATTCTCTGTCTACGATTATGACCTAAACATAGTTACTATTTATTATTCCATGGTTGTGTAATCACGGCGACCGTCCTGGAAAACGCAGCCAGGAATTGGTGTACATTTTAGCATCAAATTCCACGGTTGTGTTTTCAAGGTTATACAAAATGTTGTACACTCTTGACAAACACGGCCATGAAATTGGACGCTAAAATCTATACTTCGTATGCACTCACTTTCTAAGACCGATCTGACTCGGATCCTGTCCGCGCTTTCCAGGGCTGTGATTTCCCGGGTTATGTATTTTATGGTCGTACATTAGCCGGACTTCACGTGTTGGCAATGTACAACCATGGAATACGTAGCCCAGGAATTGGTGACCATTGCTCTGATTAGTAGAACGAAAGCCTACGCTTTGCTTAGACGCAACTAAAGAATAAAGTTGTAGGTAATATCTTATTTCTATACTAGTTGGCAAACTGAGAAGATGGCTTTGCAGGTTCCTCTGCCTGGTTGAAACCCAAACTGAGTTTCGGGAAGAATCGACTCTAATACAAATAATAGGCGATTGAGGAGTATTGTTTCGTTTTATTTTAGAAGACACCGAGTGTAGAGTGATAACATAAAATAAACCTAAAAATAATTTACTGTCATAATCCCTACCATGATTAAACATGATAGTGGAGAAAACGCCAACTATTTTTGAAGTTTGTCATAATCCCCACTAAGCTGTCCCTACCAGTGGAGTGGGGACCCTGTTCGTGCGAACGGGCTTAACAAAATTCCTTATACGCGGAATGCGGAGACACAGCTTTAGATTTGTTAAAATACAAGCTGATGATAAGTCCAGCAGTGCGTACCTCGCCTAACGCGGGTAATCAGCAAATATTTATTGCGGGTGTTCTGGGTGTTTTCTATGTATAATAAAAAATGTGTATGCGTGTAATGTATTGTATTAAGTATATCAGTCATCTAGTACCCATAACACAAGCTCTACTTAGCTTGGGGCTAGGTGATGCTGTGTGGATTGTCCAGCATTATTATTATTATTATTATAATCTTCATCTGTCAAATATCTCGTCGCCACACAGTGGGTGCATCTAGGTGTGTTTTTGTGTTTAGCTGGAAGCCCGCTATAAGTGTTCGTTGATACCTAGAAAGCACAACTATGGAGTACACGACCATTGAATTGGATGCCAAAAAGTTCAATTCCTGGCTGCGTTTTCTATGGTTGTGTAATCACGGTACATCTTACGTCAACCACTTTGAGAATGGGAATGAAATTGTTTATGAAGTGTGTGATGTCTTTGGTGTGATGGCTGTGAATGAGAATGAAATAAAGTGAGAGAAAAGATAAGAATGAAAAAAAAAATTAAATGGTGCGGTGCATTCGTCGATCAAACCGGGCCACACATCCGAAGCTAGAAATTAAAATATCATCCACCATTTTGTTTATTTTCGCGTATAAACTCACTACTATGATAATATAGTGTTCTCCTATCTGCTTACCTTACGAAATTACGAAAAAGTGCTACAACAAATCTGGCAAAGATCAGCAATGTGCCAATAGCGTACGTCAAGAAATCTTCTGCGCCCTTGTGTAAAAATTTGCAGACATCGGCCGCGCCGCAAGTAAACATTCTCTAAAAATTAGCACCATATCCTCAAAGAAAATTAAGAACGCAAGTACGCAGGGTAACCGAATCGATGAGAAAGGTTCGTTGAAGTTCGTCCAACGGATTTTTAGCAAGTGTAAAGGGAGCAATCCCCCGCCGATAAAGGTAATAGTTGGATTCCATTGAGATGATGAGATTAGTGGATTTTGCTAGGGGATGTGGTCTAACATTATAGTGGACTGTTTGTTTAGGATTTAACGAAGGGTAGCGGACGAGAGACCCCAGTGGCGCGTCCGGCTAACATGAACCACACGCCTGCACCAGACAGGCCGCATAACGAATCTAATGTGAACCAAGTTGAGGAGATGGAGACACAAGACGGTGAGTAACATAACATTATTTACTTCCTTGCAACACTCGTGTATCTTATTCATGCTAATGACAGTCGCGAGATCAGATGATCCACCCGAAAACTGGCCAGTTATTTAGTGTTTTCGTCTTTACCATTCGTGCTTAGGGCCTCTAAAAGCGTTATCAAATGTTATTGTATCAATTAGTAGGTACCACATAAAAGTTGATTGTTGTCAATAACCTCAAATGTTATATGACTTGGTGTTTTTGCTGACGCCGATTATTTGCGTGCTGTTGTCCCACACGGCACAAATAAGCGCTTCGTAAAAGTTCGGTATCATAAATATTCAATGAAGCTTAGATAATTGAATGCATTCAGTTCTTTGTTTGAAAAGTGCAAGTTGTTACACTAAAATACAGTTCTATAAATAGGTGTGTACCTACTTTTGCTGCATTGTTTGGGATTTTTATGAATGAATGTAAGTGGATCTTACTTTATCTAGTAATTAGCTGCATCTGTATCCTTTTTATGCCTGATTGATCCATACACTGTGTACAGTCAATAGCAATTTTTTTGTCTTATATTCATTTCTAAGTCATAGTTCAGTTCCTATCTTAAATAACACCTATATAATAATATAGTAAGAAGAAACAAGGACATTAAAACATCTGATTGACAGTTTTTCATAAACTAGGCAGACTAGAGTACAATAAGTTGTAGCACTTGACAGTGACAGTTTATTTATCAGTTTGATTCATAATATGCACAAGTTATCATATTTTTTGCATGATGGAGTACATGGTTATCTATCACAAGCAGGATTTCTACATCCTTTAGTATTAAAGATTAAGAATATTCTTCATTTATTGGCTTATGTGTGTTAATCAAACAATGGCTTATCAAGCATTCCTTTGGGCTATTTTTTCCCAAATAAAATCTATTCGATGAACTTCCAACTACCAATTGGAAGATGTAGTTTGAGTGTTTAACTAACTACTGACACAACAGTTACAATGAGTGAAGTAGAACTGTGGATGTGTGAGCGAATAATTGTCATCAGCCTGCAGAAGTCCACCGCTGGGTTTCTACATAACTTTTCCAAAAAGTATAATTTTAAGCTTCATCCCCACCAACTTCCCTCAATCTCTACAACATTGTTAGTCTACAGAATAGTTATAAATATAGATGAACTTTCATTATACAGCTATGGATCTAGGTGATATATATTAATTATAAGAATCTTTGTCCTGACTGACTGACATACTAGACAATGCACAGTCTAAACCACTGGTTGTAGAGACTTTACATTTTCTGGGTATATTTGCCTTGGTGCGTAGAGGTGTACTACGAAAAGAATTCCGAAATTCAACCCCTACATGGGTACAGCAGGTGATGAAATTTAAATGAAAATAACTTTAAGCAGACAAAGTCACACGTGTTTCACTAGTTAGGTATATGAAAACAGTTGCAAATTATTTTATAATCTAGATTAAAGACTGGTATAGATCACTGCAAACTTACAAATGATTAATAAATGAATAATAGTTGCCATCCCGTTGCCCAAAGTATAAATGACAATTGAAAATGAATACTCAAGTTTATTGAACCTCTTCTCAAATATGTACTTACCTATTATTTTTATAATTTACATATTATTTGTGTAGTATGCAAAGAATGTGTTGAGTAAATATGCCACTCGTCTGAGGTGTCTGATAGTTATACTATACATAATACCTAGTTGAAATTGTGGCCGCATTCGTTCAAAATATGAATTAATGGCCTTCTAAACAACAAAACTCACAGTATGGTAGTTTGAGTGAACTCTAAATCAGTACAGGCTTCTTATTTTAATCTCTCCATCTAACTCAGTACTAAACAAGCAGGCTTGCAGATCTAACTTTGTTAGAATAGGTATCAGTTTTAACCTCTAGCCAGACTGGAGATTTCAGATATTAGATTTCTATTGTGTTTTGAATAGATGTGATAAAAACAAGATAAAGAGTTGCAGTTCTTTCATCAAATTACAAAAGAGGTCATTGAACTATGCATATAACTGGTTGGCTATGATTTGATATTTTAGTTTTAGGATTGCTGTCATTTTATTTTGGTGTCAAAATGAGCAAAAATGTCACTTGAAAAAAAATAATGGATGATCAATTTTAATAAAAAACTGTAATCCTATTTTTCAAAATATTTTAAGCTAGCACAGGTAAAAATTTTTCATTTTCATTTGAAGATTACATTGGTAATAGTGTATGGAAATATTTAATTTTTTTATAGTATCTTCTGTTTGTTCTGTATGTTTTACTTAGTTTCTAAGGAACTTGGGGAGTCATAAAATGGCTTTTAGGCATACAGTGCATAGAGTTTTGGGGACTAAAACTATAAACATTTATTGATTTTTTTATAGCATATTATTCTGGCTGATTTTATCTTTAGTTTTATTTAGTGAGTTTTTACAGTAATTTTATTTAACCTAGATCCAGTATGGCATGTTTATGTAAATACTGTGGTGTATGAGTCATTGAACAGTATAGAGTGTATTTAACAGTTTATGGATGAATTATATTTGTTCCTAGTTTGGGTTTTGTGGTACCGATTACAAAAGAAATCCATGTAGGCGTTGACTATGCTACCATAGTAGATGTGAACTATGTTAAAGAAAGAAAATATTGATTTTCGTTTCGAAACTCAGTTGTTTTACTAAAAACTGCCTTATCTGACCTGTCATGGATTGGAATGGAACACCAAACTATAATCTTGAGAGCTATCTTTTGCATTGTTATAGTGGAAACTGTCGAGTCAGCTACAGAAAAGACTTGGGAGGACGACCTAATGAAGGGGCCTAATGGTGAAGTTATCATGAGTGATGTGACGAAGAACCAGGAAACAACATCCTCGGACATGCCTGTAAGTTGAAAAGCTAATTTAATTAATAAATCTTATGAAATTCATGTTAAGAAAGATTCATCTGGATGGTTTTGTGCTTTTAAGTAATAGTCTCAAAGATGGCAAGGCAGCCTTATTATTGATTGAGAGTGAAATGATCGGAGATCTCTGTGGTCACTTGGGCAAGTTTAGCTTTGTTTGTTTGTATGAATGTTTGATTGAGCATAATTTTTGAACATTTATTGATCGATCTACATGAAATTTTATAGGTTGAGAGGTATTGTTGAAAAATTTATTCATAAGCATGTAAATTAAATCAGGCTAGAGGTCGTTGACAGATAGAGTTTTAAAGGGGGTCAAAAAACAGGTTTTTGTCAAATATAGGGGTGTAATAGGACCACTTTCGAATACTCCCAAAAACGTATAAAACTTGTCGATTTTTTTGTATTCATAATGATGGTCTGAATGCGCAGTTTCAGTTTTCGGAATTAGTCTTATCACACCCGGTATAAAGTGGGGTGTCGAGGCTTATTTGTATATTCCGAAACAGTTTTTACTAACTTTGGTTCTAAATGATAAAGTTTTAAAGATAGAAATGAAATTTTAAAAATTGGTAAACCACTGTAAGGTAAGCTCCTATTTGTAATTACGTCGTAGTTCATCTTACGATTGGATATAGCTGTGAGATTTGAACCGTAAGACGCCCTTCTACCCGATGGATGGACTGACGACATTCTTAGGATCGCTTTGGATGGATGAAATGGGTTCAAAATCGTTCTTTCTGGAAATGTATGGGAGAGGCCTATGTCCAGCTGTGGACTTTTAGAGGCTGTTAATGATGATGATGCGATTTTAAATAATTCTATCTGAAAGTATTTATACTTTTTTTTTCGTATTTTCTTTTACGTGCCGACGTAACACCAATACCAACAATATCAATACAATAATTTCTCGAGTTCTCAGTTCGAGGCGAACTACCTACTAGTTATTTATCTGACGCTTGATGACCGTGAAGAAACTAGTGACTAGTGACAAAACTGTCTGTCTAATGTCTATGTCTATTCTAAGTGAAAAAATCATTATTTTAGCGAAGTTTAAACATATCGTATTATATATGTGGCTCTATCTGGTGTTTTGCATTCCGGCTGCGCACGAGTGAGATAGAACGATGCGAGGGGCAAATTCAGCATCACTAAAATTAGTTACTGTACTTGAAATACCTATTCTAGAATTTATTGTAGACGATAAACATGTCTTAAACCTGAGTTAAATCATGCGGCAAATCCTTTCCCGTCACACGCAAAGGCAGTTTTAATCTCAAACATATAAACATAATTATAATTTCAGGTAGCTAGATTACCTATAAGATATAGGTGCTAAATCATCTCTGACATCAAAAATAGATGTGTGTACAACTGCAATTACATAATTGTGCTAGCCTACGCATTTTGCATTAGGCATTGGTGGATTAGGTTAATCTTGATGCAGCCAACTGTACATTATTATAAAGAATTGACAGAAAAGTCCAGAGCATATTAGGAATTACTAGATTTCTAGTTTCATAAGGCTAGTCACTGAATTACGCATAAGAGATAAGTCGAAGAAAAATATTCCACATTAGTCATTCAGCAAGAATTCCTTCCAGTTGGCATGTCTCGACGCCGAAATGGAAGACGATGAAGCGCGTTCAGAGGCTACTTTCCGCTACATCGTCCACAACTTCAAAACACTCAAGGACTCTGTACTGTCGCCTCCTTGCTACGTCCGAAACCTGCCATGGAAGATAATGGTGATGCCTCGCCAAGCCCCGTCTCCGGACAGGCAGCAACAGAAGTCTCTAGGCTTCTTCCTTCAGTGTAACGGGGAGAGTGAGTCATCGAGCTGGTCGTGCTATGCCATGGCGGAGCTGAGACTTATCTCTCACAAGCCTGATACTGAGTCGTTTTCAAGGAAGATCCAGCATTTGTTCTACAGGTTAGTTTTTAGCGTAGCGTTTGACTGCCATCACACCTGATGGAAAGTGTAAATGCAATCTAAGGGACGGCGCATATTGGCGGCACGACATGGCAAGGTATTTTTTAGGAGACGAATAAAAATAGCAGGTGGCGCAAGCTTAGCTTTAATCCACTTGTTCACTCTTGTCTTGAAAACTTCTAAGTTGTAACGTTCCGGAAACACCGACGACGGTAAAGAGTTCCAAGTGGAAGCAAAACGGTTTTTGTGAAAATGTCGGGTACCAACCAAAAGAGTGTGGTACTTATCCGTACGTTTGATATGCAGCTATTTATTTAAAGATTCGGCCTACATTGGCCAAGGACATTGGCGAGTGGCAAGTACCTGGACAGTGGTTGTTTATACTGCAACAAGTCAAGTGACATTTATCCACAATGTTGACGCCAGTAAAGTATTAAGAATTAAGCTATAATTAACCTTTACGGTTGTTGGTTTTTGTTGTGTAGATAGTTAATTATTTACAGCAAGGAAAACGATTGGGGATTCTCTCACTTCATGTCGTGGGGCGACGTGCTCGATCCAGAGAAGGGTTACGTGAAGGATGATGCTATCACTCTGGAAGTGCATGTCACCGCGGAAGCACCTCACGGCGTTTCCTGGGATTCTAAGAAACACACTGGATTTGTTGGTAAGTTCAAAAGGGGTATCTTTTCTCAACCGTCGAAAAACATCAAATAGACGACTGATAGGGTAAACATATCTTGGTACTTCCTCTCCGTATATCTTGTCAGGAAGGTCCTTGTTGTATCAATTTAATATTATTCACACTTAAGGGACTCATAAAACACTTAGTTACGTCAATTTTATTACGTATAGTAATTTTATTACACAATAACACTCAGGATGGACTTCCTATAGTAAATATCTACTTAGAATTTCTAAGGAGAGTATTTCGAGGCACGCCCTAATATTACATTTCCTGTCCTGTGAATGAAAACAGATAAGAGACTTTGCCCACTTTGTGCCCAATTTAATAATAATAATAATGCTGGACAATCCACACAGCATTATCTAGCCCCAAGCTAAGCAGAGCTTGTGTTATGGGTACTAGATGACTGATATACTTAAAACAATACATTACATATATAGATAATTTTTATTATACATAGAAACACCCAGAACACCCGGAATAAATATTTGCAGATCGTACAAACATTTATCCCAAGGCGGGAATCGAACCCGCAACCTCTGCGTCGCAGGCGGACATTCACCCGCCGCGCCACATCGGTCGTCCTAATGGATTGAATTTGTGAAACTCAGGGTAAAATCTGTTCAGTAGAAAGCTGAAAGACGAAAAGAAAATCGGACATCCATTGCATATTATGGTATGACTAATATGACAGCAATACAAAGGCAGTGAGGGCATACAGTGTGTATTAATAAATCAAAGTGAGCCAGTAATGGTCGCACGTAACTGTATCATGCCAAAATAAACCCTGTACCTATAAGGTGTGAGGTTGTACTTATAAGGTTTCTTTGCTCTATTTTTACAAGTTGCTTTGTAACCTTTGAATATATTCTTGGCATTTGATATTTAATATTCTCATAATTATATAATTCGGTAGGTTCAATTTCGAGTTGCCTTATGTTCTTACTAGCAAAAAACCATGCGACTTCGTCCGCGTGAAGTTATTTTTTTACAAACTTCAACCCCTGCTGTATCCGTTTAAGGGTATGGTAAGGTAAGGTTGGACGCAGTGTATTGTAGGGCCCTCCTAACGAACGTGACCTGCGAGGCTAAACGTTGTTTTAGGTGATGGTGACTACTTAACATCTGGTGGGTAATATACTTGTTCCACGAGCAAGTGGTATAAAAAAAAGTGTTTATAATCTTAATGGTTTCAGTGGTCAACGAATCCATTAGATCACTAGCATTACAGTTTGATATTTTCTTTTCAGGGTTGAAAAATCAAGGCGCGACATGTTACATGAACTCTCTACTGCAGACCCTCTATTTCACAAATGAACTGAGGAAGGCTGTGTACAAAATGCCTACAGAATCTGACGATAGTACTAAGTAAGTTTTGTTACGAAGTCACCTCTGCTACTTATTACTATATAGAGCGTCTGTATTTTTGAGTCGTAAAATGCGTGGTCAATGACCCCAAACAGGTCAGATATGCGTTGAGTGCGTACTTTATGTACCTAACGTTTTCCTGATATTTGCTTTTATGAAATTTTAAATAAATTTTTGTTTTATTATTTTTAAATAAGTTTATGGATACAGATTGCGTGGGTGCCACTTTTAAGTGTCCAAAATAACTCGTGTACATATAAATAGTGTTATTTGTGCATGAAAACACTAATACGTTTTTATGATTCATAATCATTTGGCCTCATAGCTTAGTTAGTATGGTAGCTCTGCCTTCTGTGCTGTAGGTTGTGGGTTTGATTCCCACCGAGAACAAACATTTAATTTTGTATGATGAACATCGATATTTTTTCTCTGGTGTTGCATAGTATTCTATGGATATAAGTACTCTATCAGTCATCTGATTCCCATAGTACAAGCTATGCTTACTTTGGGGGCAGATGATGCTGTGTAAAAATGTCCACAAATATTTATTAATATTTATATATTTCAGGTCAGTTGCATTGGCATTGCAAAGAGTTTTCTATGAATTACAATTCTCGGATAAACCAGTTGGCACTAAGAAACTTACAAAGAGCTTCGGATGGGAAACGTTGGATTCTTTTA
This sequence comes from Electrophaes corylata, assembly GCA_947095575.1. Taxonomy (NCBI): domain Eukaryota; kingdom Metazoa; phylum Arthropoda; class Insecta; order Lepidoptera; family Geometridae; genus Electrophaes; species Electrophaes corylata. The sequence continues at coordinate 4,262,171 of OX352711.1, read as the reverse complement.
TGCAGCATGATGTACAGGAATTCTTAAGGGTAAGAGAACTTACATCCTTTGATCAGCCGCATTGAGGATACTGCGCGTTCTACTATAAAATGGGGTTTTTTTACGCATCTTGGTGCGTAGAGGTGTACTAAAAAAGGAATTCCCGAAATTCAACCCCTAAACTGGTAGAACGAGGGTTGAAGTTTGTATAAAAATAACTTCACGCGGGCGAAATCGCGCGCGTTTCTCTAATTATACATAAATAACTACTAATGTATTGTTTATTGGTACTGGTTAAGGCATCATGCAGATAACTGAAGACAATGGTGAAAGTCTTCGGTTTTAATGGTAGAGTTATGTTTTAGGTTCTCTTGGACAAATTGGAGAGTAAAATGAAGGGGACATGCGTGGAAGGCACCGTGCCGCGGCTATTCGAAGGCAAGATGACGTCATACATAAAATGCAAGAACGTCAACGTCTCTAGCACACGCGTAGAGACATTCTACGATATCCAGCTCAATATCAAAGGGAAAAAGAACAGTAAGTTTGTGAAATGTTTTATAGACGAGCATGCAAAGAAACAGGTTTATACACAAGGATACTACGCTTAATTTTTAACCATTCTTAATTAAACGTTGGGCTAAGACTACAACTGATTGGGTGCCCAATGCAAGACGTCCGCGCGGCAGGTACCACCCGGAGATGGCGTGACGAGTTAGATGTACATCTTCCAGACTGGTCCAACTTGGCAAGGGACAGAGAAAGTTGGAAAAAATGTAGGGAGGCCTTTGCCCTGCAGTGGGACAGTATAGGCTAAAAATAAAGTAAATAAATAAATAATTAAACTCAAACTTTATGCATATTTTATCCACAGTTGAGGAGTCGTTCAAAGACTACATCAGTACTGAAACTCTGGACGGTGAGAATAAGTACGATGCCGGCGAGCACGGCCTTCAAGAAGCAGAGAAGGGAGTTATCTTCGCTTCGTTTCCGCCCGTGCTTCATCTCCACCTGATGAGGTTCCAATACGACCCTATCACGGATAGCTCGGTCAAGTTCAATGATAGGTTAGTCTTGTCAAAATTGTTTTACCAGGCTTATCGCGAAATGGAAATGGGAAATTAAAACAAAAGTGTTTACAATATACGCACGGCGCGGTAGTAGTGATGTGATACCGATATGCAGGTTGGTTTTTTGAGAAAGGCGGTGATGGATAAGTCCGAAACCACGCGAGTTCGTGAAAGGATTCATGCCCTCGATTTGTAAGAAAACATTTACTGCGTATTTAGTTTTATCTAAGTAGCAACTAAGAGTATATTTACGCTTGCGTATATCAAAATGCTTTCAATGTTGACATACGTAAGCTTAAGTTCGCGCTTAGTTTTTTCTCTGAATATTAACCTGAGAGCCTATAGGCCGAATACTCAAACGTAACTTAAATTTTATGACGTGACGAATTTTTGACAGACTTTCATTGCAAACTGTCAAAAAATCGCGACTTGAGACCTAATTAAATTTAAGTTGTGCTTGAGTATTCGGGCGTTAGGAACCCTATTTTCATTATCAGTTAATAAAGCCTGTTTTTCCTCATTACATCTTCTCTGTGATCTAAATCTCTGAAGAGAATAGAGTTGTTCAGGTTTATGCTCAAAAATCTAATAAGTCAATTCCTATTCTAGGTTCGAATTCTACGAGCACATAAACCTGGATCAGTATCTGCAAGAAAAACCAGAAACACCCGCTGATTATACGTTACACGCTGTCCTAGTACATTCAGGGGACAACCATGGAGGCCATTATGTAGTCTTCATCAACCCCAAAGGCGATGGGAAGGTACTATACTTATTATATTTATTTGGGTTATGACTGTCTACTTCATCAAACAAGTTGATGTTTGTATTTTGAGTTATACTGCATAGCAACGAAAAGTTGCCGCGTATAGTAACTCAGAATGACAATAAAATCTTTCGTTTTCTAAAACCCTGAGCCTCGAGCCTTGAGGTGTGTACATGATTAGTTCTGTGTAAACGATTCATGTGTGATTTGACTAGCAAAATCAGTTCTCCAAACGCTCGACAGGGGCGCTTATCTTGAACTTGATTGAGGCTTTGAAGTACTGAACTGTATATAAGCGAAGCCAGGTCAGTCAGCTAGTTGGGATTACATAAGGGGTAAGTTCTAGTCAAGCTAAAAGTGCTGTACTTTTTGTTAATGTAGTTTGTGTAAAGTAGTAAATCTCGCGTAATTGTAAAGCCATTGTAAAAAAACTTTCAATGGTTCACCCAGGTGGTCTCATGAGGTGGACAGAGGGTAAGAACCGATTTAAACATATGCTCTTTTCCAGTAAACTGAGTTAGTACCTACATATTAGTAACTAGAGTTAGTATATAATTAGTGACTAGACGCCTATACACAGTTCTGCCAGTCAGTTCTCTATGCACAAGCTTATATTTTAGCTAATCTATTTTCGGCCGTATTGTCAGCGAAAAAAATTTAAATTTTTTATTATTATTATTCTTGAAGTGCGACATAAATAAATGAAGAGCGATATTGTAATATTTTTGGCACTACCATAGAAATAGTGGTGACCTTTTGACTACAGTTGGGTCAATGACATTCGTTCTGCGTTTGGAATCAACTATACTTACGGATGCTTGTAGAATATAGGAACTGGGTATTTAAATTAAAAACTGATAGTCAAAATTGATATCAGTGAATTTTTTTAGTTCTGCATTTTCCTTTATTGAAAATTTTGAGTTTTACCAACGCAGTAGTATTGTAGTGCTTTTAGTTAAGCTCTCTCTCTTATTGATCAACTTGTGTTTTGTCCAAAGCAGTGGTGCAAATTCGATGATGACGTTGTGTCCCGATGCACCAAGCAGGAAGCGATCGAGTATAACTACGGAGGCCACGACGAAGATATGGCTTTGACCGTCCGCCATTGCACCAATGCATACATGTTGGTTTATATTAGGTAAGTTTTTTAAATATATATTTGTAGCTATACATAGCTAGCCTGGTGCTAGAAGAGGGCAAAAGAGTGTGTGGGATATTACACATGAGATGGGCGGATTGAGTCAAGATTAGTAATTATTATAATCCCCAACGAATGCGCCAGAAGAGCCGCGTTGCGAGAGGAAGGCTGTTAAGCGAGCTATTGTCTTGGCATAGTGGCCACGACAGAGTTATGCCCAAGAATATGAACTAAAAGATATTTATCAGTGGGGGGTTGTGTTTCAGGGATTCACAGTTGAAGAATGTTCTACAAGAAGTGACGCAAGTTGATATCCCTAGTGAGCTGAGCGAACGACTGGCTGAGGAGAAGAGGATTGAAACGGTAAGCTTCTTTGAATTGGTATTGTATCCATGTCTAGTTTTAGAGGCTTTTCCTTAAACTGCGATACAATAGTTGCGTACTCAGACTTGGTCTTAGACTGATCATTAGAAGCATAGCAAGCCATGGAGCACAGTATCTTAGGAATTAAACTGTCAGACCGCATGCGAAACAGCTGCTTAAAACACAATTTGCAGATGTTGTTCGTAAAGCCTCCAACTTAAAGTGGAGCTGAGCTGGACACGTCTGCCGCATGTGGCAAACCACCACAGAGTGGATCTCACCCAACGCAACTAATAGCATTGAATCGCGAAGAGTGGAAAAAGGGAGGTCTTCAAGGTCTTCAAGGCCTTCCTGCATTGGGACAATAACAACTGTAAAATTAATAAATATTTAGCGTACTAGGGCTTAATACTTAACTATATTAAAATTTATGAAAATTGAACAAGAGCCTGACTTTTTAGGTAGTTCAGACTCGACTGAGTAACCCTCAGCGTTGAACATCACCATTTCGTAGGATGACAGCCGGTCGCGTTATCATGAAGGCTTACGTGCTTTGGAAGACACGTTTGAACACGTATAACGCAAGTCTATAGTTGAATTAGTCCGTCAGCTCATACAAATTGATTAAGGCAACTGTATTCACAGATTCGACGCAAAGAACGCAACGAGGCCCACCTCTACATGAACGTGAACGTGGTTTTGGAAGAGGCGTTCGACGGTCACCAGGGCAATGACCTCTATGACCCCGAGCGCGCGCACTTCCGCGTGTTTCGCGTGAGGAAGCAAGCGCCTGTCTCCGAACTTATGGAAATGTTGTCGGAGAATTTCAAGTTTCCATTGAAGCAGCTGCGGGCTTGGCCTTTTAGCGCGCGTTCTAATCAGGTTAATTTAGTTTCAATAATATCTTAGTACTACGTTTCTCTCGTTTCGAAGACTCATCCCAGCAACAATTTTACTTTTATTCTATTATCTTATGTTAATAAAAGAAGCAAATATCTTCACGACTTAAATTCCTAGACACATTAGATATCCTCTCAAATCTCCCTCTTACCAAGTAAGTATCCACTCAAATAAAACTACATGGTTAGAATTTGGCAGAGGGTATCCTACCAAAAAGTGAAGGATCATTACGTTGTTACTGTTTGTGAAAGTTTTGGATTACTTAGATGATAACAAGCTTTGTTTAGAAGTCGTCACATTATGCCTATGTTATGTAGTGATCATTGCATCAACAATTTTTTTTTCTCAGACATGTAGACCTACATGCTTGGACATCAACAACGATCAGCACAAAACAATCTCGGACATATCCGAAAACATGAACCCTTGGAGCATATTCCTGGAAATGCTGCTCCCAGATTCCGGCTTCTGCGCTCTGCCTAACTTCGACAAGGAGAATGATGTTGTGCTGTTCTTCAAATTGTACGATCCGAAACAGAAGCGCATACATTACTGCGGGCACCACTACTTGCCGATTGCGAGCAAGCCCACAGACTTGATACCGATTTTGAACAAACGGGCAGGTAACAATCATGTTCATTTATTACAAATACAAATATTTATTTATACCGATTGATTTGCAACTATATTTTACTAGTGGTCCCCGCACTAGGACAAGCCTGTATCGTGTGAGGCCGGCTTACAAATTGCAGATTACCAGTGGACCAGTGCTTAGCAGTGGACTTATTCCAACTGATAATGATGGCTGTTCATTTATGTTCATCAATATTTAGAATATTTTAATATGGTTAGATTTTTTTCCACGGCTCAATGTATTTCCGATTATCGCAGGATTCCCGCCCGACACTCCTCTCAACTTGTACGAGGAAATCAAACCCGATTTCGTAGAGAAGATCGCAAATTTCAACGAACCTCTGGAAAAGGTAAAATTAACGAGTTTTAATCGAAAAAGGCCACTTGTGGTTTAACCTGCTCTTACACCTCATACTATTATTTTCTGAATCATTTAGAGAGACCGTTTTCTTTGTCCTGGTGATTTTTTCATTCAGTAGTTGTTTCCTAATTGTTGTTCCTATCATACTAACAATCTAGTACTATATCGTTGTCCTGACATATAAACAACACACACCTTAAACCGCTGGTCGTAGAATCTTGAACATCTTGATGCGTAGGGTTCTGATAAGAGTAAGTATTAGTAGTAGAGCTCTCTTTGTAAAGTACCTCCACCGTGCCTATTACCGTCGCATTATGCCGTCAAGCAGCTTGCTATGTTCCGGTTTGAAGGGTGTGGGTGCCGGCGAAATTACAGGCACATGAGGTTTAACACCTAAATGCCTCAGGTTGATAGACGCTGAGGAGTGCATTGTAGGGCACGTTCCTAACGAGTGTGACCTACGAGGCAATACTTTGTTATAGGTGATGGTAACCACTTAACATCAGAAGGGCGATCTGCTTGTTCCACCAGCAATTTGCTACAAAAAAAGGCAGAAATTCCTAAAATTTTATATTTAAAGGATTAAAGCGGGGTTGAAGTTGTTTGAAAATGGGGAACGTAAGCAAGCGGAAATATAGTTAATAAAAAAAGGAATACCCAGAAAGGTAGATATCCCCTTCTGCCCCCTGATTGTGTATCTACTGTTGCTAACAAACGCCTGTTGCAAGTGTCAAATATAATAGATATCCTATACAAAATCTGTCATTTTGACACATGCAACAGGAGTTTGTTAGCAACAGCACTTACACAACCACCCCTTCATCTCTTAGGATGTTTAATAATGGTTGAGGTCCAAATGTCGAATAAGGGGAAGTTCAATATTATACTATACATTTGGTACATACCCACATTTTGCAGTACTTGGTTTTCCATACGCGACAGATTCCAAGCCCAACGTCGCTGGAATGTTCTAGAATGGAACTTGTTTCCTGATTATAGTTTCCTTCACTGTTTGAGAGCAAAAATATAGCGACTAATCTCCATGCACGATCTGATCCTTGAGAATATCTAAGAGCTCTAAAAATAAGAATAATTGAATTCTCTAAGAATAATTGATTTGAATTATAAAATTCAGGCAAAGCCGAAGTAGTAGTACAATTTGTAGTTATAAAACTGGGATTTGGGAACTAATAAAACCTTCACCTGAGTTCACCTATAAGTTTTTTAATTAGAAGTTGTGTAAATGTTTTGCTTTTCATTCATCCATTAGCTTTCTATGTTTAAATAATAAGTAATATAATATATTTATAAGTAGTAAGTAAACGTTAAGACCAAACATAATGTATATAACGTTTTGTTCGGTCTTAACGTTTCCTTAGTTATCAACATTTTTTACTTTTAAACTTTTGCAAGGAGTCACAGCTCCGTTGGTAGTGGCTCTGTCGTCTGCGCTGTATGTTGTAGGTTCGATCCGAACAGGTAATAGACATCTATACGACGAATATAAACGTTTGTGGTCCCTGGTTGTTGTAAAGAATTACTAAGTATTTACAATATAAATATATCAGTTATCTGGTTTCCATAGTACAAGGTCTGTTAGTGTTTTCTTTCATATTTTTCATTTATTATTAAAGAAATTGTATTCGATTTTTCTTATACTTTTAGAAGAAAAATATAGTTTTGATGTGACCACGTACCTTTGTAAAGGACATAAAAATGCTTGCACATAGCCCAGCAATCTAAGTCAATGGCTCGATGTTCTGGTAATAGTAACTGGTATTGAGAGACAATTAACCGTGGACATAAATCGAGTGAGACGCTAGACAAGTATTACTTAACACCACAGCATAGCTGACGCAAAGCAGTGTATCGTAGGACACGTTCCTTACAAGAATGATTGCAAGGTATAAGCGAGAGTAACCACTACACATCAGATGGGCTATTTACATGTTCCATCAGTAAGTCTATAAACGACTTTCTTATGGATGGATGAATTTCTATAGATTTACATACAAACTAAAACAGTAATAATGTTTAAATCGAACAGAATACTATAAACGTATCCTTGAGGTCGTCTTCCTCCAACTATAAGGCGTAGGCGTTGAATATTTCTAGAATTACAACGAATTTGGGCAAAAAACGGCAAATGAATGAAGCAAATTCAAATATTACATTTGATATACGTAATATCTACATATTTGGGTAATCTCGCGGGACCCTTTACTCAATTTGTGATCACTTATTGATCTCGAAATTGCATTTCCTTACATTGCATGTAAATGTCAATCGTATGTATTTTTATATGTAATATCAATTAACGCAGATCAACAAATTAAATTCATTCATTACCTAAATGGGTCGTGCCCAGTAAACTCAGTAGGACTCCATTCCACATAGGGCCATTTTCCATTACCTTTGGGCTTACCCCTACCTTCTCTTGGATTGAGTCGTGTGCACGTGTCAGGTACTGGACGAGCTCATGGATGGAGACATCATCGTGTTCGAGCGTGCCGATCTGCGGTATGAGGAGTTGGAGCTGCCTACCTGCCAGGACTACTTCAAGTACATCTTCTACAAGGTCGAGGTGCAGTTTGTGGACAAAACTCTGGCCAACGATTTGGGGTGAGTGAACTTTGTAGTACTGAATTGACATCATGTGCTTGACTAATAGGATCGCTTGTGAACCACGTGACGAATAAGTCTGGAATTTATAGCTGTCTCTCGGCCAGGGTAACCTTTTAAGTACATCTTTCATATAGTCGAAGAGCAGTTTAACGCAACGACCAACGAACCGGGATGAGTGCTTTAACGAACGGTGTAATCGCTTGTAAACTACGTGTTTTAAATCTTGGAGCTTAGTCGACTGTCGAATTGTCCTGAGTAAGTGAATTCTGACTTGAATAGAATCGGAATGGCCCCTTCTAGTAGGTACTAGCTGTAACCTACACCTGTAATCCGACTACTATAAGAAATTGGGGGTAACGGAATGACGAAACATGAAAATTTAATTATTCGATATGAACTTCAAGGTTAGTTTACTCTCTTGCAGGTGTAGGATTTGCACATATAGGTTTACGATTTTTTGAATTTGTAGGGATTGAAGTGGCGTAATAGTACTATACAAACATGCTTAAAACATATTCGTCTATTTAAGACGTTCACTGTAAACTTAGTTTCGTTGCAATAACAAAACTATTTTTTTTCCAGATTCACAATGGAGTTGTCGATGCAAATGAGATACGACCAAATGGCGCGCGCCGTCGGTCTAAGACTCAACGTTGATCCATATCTAATACAGTTCTTCAAGTGTCAGAAGTAAGCGAAAATAGACTTAATGATCGTAATAATAAGAACAAACAAGTGCTTGTGAGAAAAGCTTTTTTGTGATGTTAAATATCTCCAGACACGCTTTTGCATTTAAGGTTAAACAAGTCGGTACGTTGTCCATACAAACGCTGTAAGTGTTTAATGTCTACTATTTATTAACGTGCGTCCGAAGTTAAGTTTGATACTGAATTATCTTGCCGTTATCTAGGTACGTTACCCTATATGCTACAGTAAAATCAGATTACCTTGAAAGTTACAAGCGTCGAAAGATTTAGTACTAAATCTTGTAACGCTTGTAACTTTCAAGGTAATCTGATTTTACTGTAGCATATAGGGTAACGTACCTAGATAACGGCAAGATAAGTACTCGAAAGATTTAGTACTAAATCTTGTAACGCTTGTAACTTTCAAGGTAATCTGATTTTACTGTAGAATATAGGGTAACGTACCTAGATAACGGCAAGATAATTCAGTATCAAACTTAACTTCGGACGCACGTTAATAAATAGTAGACATTAAACACTTACAGCGTTTGTATGGACAACGTACCGACTTGTTTAACCTTAAGTCAAAAAAGCAGAAAATCATTTATTCGGTAATCGTCTGATCATCTTGAAGCTTCTAGGCTTGGTCGCGAAGAACTGGTGCTTAGATTCAACTAGATTTAAGACGTTTCAAGATGATCCCTGTGGATATTACTGAATAAATGCTTTTTGACTTTAACTTTGAATCCAGAAGCTATGCCTGTTCCTAACGACCAAGTATATTTTTAGCGATATAAGTAAATTAATCGGTACTGATATTCTCTTTCTACATTTATAAATTTGCTGATTGAATGAGTCAAAGCATTTTTAATAATAATAAATCTGTACCAATTATGTGTGTATAAGAATCTTGACTGTTTGGCGTATAGTCAACGCACAGCCTAAACGACCGGGCATAGAGACTTGAATTTTTAGGGTATATTCGTGCATAGAGGTGTACTAAGAAAAGGATTCCCTAAATTCAACACTTAAACGGGTTTAGCGGGGGTTGAAGTTTGAATAAAAACAACTGCCGAAGTAGTTTGCCTAGTAAATTATATTATATATAATTAATTCAACAATTGATTTTCTTTGCAGCTACAAAGACACACCAGGATTGCCTCTAAGGTACTCCTACGACGGAATTCTGAAGGACTTGCTGGTGTACTGTAAACCAAAGTGCCCTAAGAAATTGTTCTATCAAATATTATCTATAAAAGTTAACGAACTGGACAACAAGAGACAATTTAAATGCTTATGGGTATGTATTTTCCTACAACCGTGTTTCTTATTCGCGTTTTTAAGTGCGTGACATGCGAGGCAATGCTTTGATAAGATGATGGTTAAAACAGAATCTCATAAGACCTGTCCTGAAGGTCGCTTCACCTCGAACCTATCGGTCCAATACACGTATAGAAGTGATAACAGTAGGGCAGACGGCATGGGGCTGCTCTCTCTGTCTGTCTCATACAAAATGCTTGAGATAGACACAACCCGCGTGGACCCACGTCGACTATGCCTAACTTGCTTCTGTCCTTATCATCCATGTCATCTGTTTGTTCCATCAACAGGTATAAAAAACCTTAGTAACTACTTCAAAAATATTGTTTTAATTTTTAATAGACTTGCTATTTATTTCCTACATGTAATTCTATAATTATTGTGGTTTTTTTAGGTTGGCCCTAATTATAAAGAAGATAAGGAACTAATTTTATATCCAAACAAAGACGGTAAAGTTGCAGATGTCCTGGAAGAGGCAGCAAAAGTTGTAGAATTGTCGCCAGAGGGCTCTGGAAGGTTAGTAAAATAACACCGACAATAATAATAATAGCAAATAACACAATATAGTACACACTGTATTTATAAAAGTTGTCACATTCGTCTCACGAATGTTCGTCCTGGATATTTGTCGAACCGTAGAACCTGAAGTGCAGAAGACATCATCCGGTTTGGAGGTTGTGGGGTCCGGTGAAACTACAGGCATATGTAACACCTGTATGCCTCAAGTTAATGGACGCTGAGCAGTGCATCGTAGGGCACGTTCCTAACAAGCGTGACCTACGAGGCAATACTTTGCTATAGGCGATGGTAACCACTTAACATCATATGGGCTATCTGCTTGTTTCACCAGCAAGTTGTATGAAAAAAAGAATTACTGCCAACCAGTATCAACTGGGATGTAAGACCAGATTGATGAGATCGTGAAAAATCTATCTAAATCTAGCTTATCAGCTCACATTCACCTTTTCACCCACTGCTAAGTATAGGCCTCTTTAGCACGACACTCATTCATCGAGGTCCCACTGCCTTTACAATGTCATCTGGCCGGTGGCCAGTCAAAAACTTGTATCACGCGTATTCTAATCTCAGTATAATAGTAGCCATAATACTATGTGCTGTTGTTTTGTTTTCAGGTTAAGGATTGTCGAAGTATCCTGTCACAAAGTAATGGCGGGCCCCGATTTAGAACTCACACTGGACCAAGTCACCACATCGCCTCCGAGATTGTACAGAATAGAGGAGATTCCTAGAGAAGAACTAAACTTGCAGGTAACGATCACACTCTTTTATACTAATAAACTCAGTGTAACTTTGGAATAATTACACCGTGTCTAGAAGACTTGCTATTGTTTTTTTGAAATGTGTAATACCATGTTTAGTAGTAGTAAAGCTCTTTGTAAAGAGCTCGTCCGGGGAAGTACTATCACCATGCCTATTTCTGCCGCCAAACAGCTTGCTGTGTTCCGGTTTGAAGGGTGTGGGTGCCGGTGAGATTACAGGCACATGACGCTTAACACCTGTTTGCCTCAGGTTGATGGACGCTGAGCAGTGCATCGTAAGGCACGTTCCTAACGAGCGTGACCTGTGAGGTAATACTTTGTTATAGGCGATGGTAACCACTTAACATCAGGTGGTAAAAAAAAAGGTAGGCCATCTGCTTGTTTAACCAGCAAGTTGTATAAAAAAAAACCAGTTACTGATAAATATGGGTTTGTACCAAATGTAATATTTGGACGTACCTCTGACTACCTTCGGTAATATCCTCAAATAATCTCGAGTAGATACTTGGTACTGATACTTGCTAATAATTCGTTTTGTCAATGTTGAGTGGACACTTGAGCGCGGACCCGAAATCTGTTGGTTGTAAAGTCCATTGGTTACTTTACTTGTTTGTAGTTTACACGGGTCATTCCAAGTACTACTTACTACTAATAAATTTGTATAGACACAAAAGCTAACTCAATGTTATTTTTGCTTTTTAGGAGGACGAAATAATAGTTCCGTGCGCGCATTACCAAAAGCAAGTGTACTCGACATTCGGAATACCATTCTACATGCGCGTCAAACACAACGAGCCCTTCCAAGCTGTCAAGGACCGACTGCAGAGAAAACTGGACATACCTGATAAGGAATGGGAAAAGGTATGATCAGCACCATACCGCAAAGCCGTAAAAGGACCAAGCAATTATTATTAAGCAATGGCAAACAGTGACAGAACTCAGCTTAAGACCCGCTTGCACAACAATCTGATTTAATTTTATTTAGCTAATCATGTAACCAAGATAAACAGTGTTTAGCATATATGTTCTAGCGACAAAATTTTTCTTGTGCAAGATTTTAAACGTAATTAGCTTTCTAAATGCATTTAAGGGCTCGCTTAATACATTTATACATTTAGTGATCGTTGTGCAAGCGGGCCTTAGCAATATTTAAATTTAAATAACGCTGATATGTAGGAGGGTTAGTACTTATTGTATATTTTGTTTCAGTACAATTTTGCCGTTGTATCAAACGGTAGACCGAACTATATTAGCGAAGGAGCAACAGTGAACATTTACGACTTCAGAGCGAGTAGTAATACAAGTGAGTGTAATAAATTGTTATACTATAAAATAGTATATTACGATACGTGTGACCTAAGTAGTGTATTATTGCACGGCGTGGTGGTAGCGAGGGTGCTAAACGACGTGCACTATATAATACACTACTTAGGTCACACGTATCGTATAAATTATAAAAAATTATTTTTTTTTGATAATGTTAAGGTATGTTTACATTTTGAATATCACAGTTCCAGATATAAAACACCTTGATTTAGTTAAACTTTTTACGATCTTGATAGTGAAATATCGGATTTAAAAAGAAATAACTTCACGACTTTGCTCCCCAGGCATGGTAGATATCCCCTCACCTCATATATCTTAGTACTAAGTACCTACTCGAGATTCTTTTAGGATGTCGTAAGATTTACGACATCCTCAAAGAATCTTAAATCGGTATTATATAGTACTAAGAGATGAGGAGATATCTTCTACCTTATAAGCCGAGACTCGAATCTCGAGGCGCGAGCAAATGTATTGGGGATATACGCACTAGTAAAAATACAGGCAACCTTAAAAATTACTTCTGTTCTTCTATTATTTAATTTTAATTATTAATTATCAAAATTCATTTACTCTAATTATTATTCTTTTTTTATTTACGTTAAATTCTCAAGTTTTAGCTTATTTCATGTACCCTTTAAACCGCATATGCATTGTGTGGGGTACTGAAGACATTCGTATCAATATGTGAACATAACAATTGGTAGGCCTACAGAATGCGCAGTTGCCAACGTACAAATCCGTGCCGGTACCTATTACTGGGAATTTGGGTCGTGAGGCTGTTTCTGGTTTTTTGTTTAATGATTTCGCATTTCAAATCCCATTACGAGCTCGTGCTAAAATGTAATTTAGAAATGTCACTTCCAGACCCAACGGGCCGGCCATGGCTGGGCCTCGAGCACATCAACAAAACCCCCAAGAGATCCCGCGTCAACTACCTGGAGAAAGCCATCAAGATATACAATTGAGTGTGAACTCGCCCTGATTAGCTCGATAACATAGGCTGTGCTGAGGGGCGACATGATTAATCCCTGCTGTAGTAAAATAAACTAACTCTTGCATGCAACGTGACCGAGTTATCTTGACACCGGGTACCCTTGTTACTCATCCTGGTGAAGGTTTAAGTTAACTTGGTGTTTTCCTATTTCCGAGATCGTTGATATATGTGGAGTGGCGCCGATGACTCTTCTAGTGGATTCGCCGTGTCGAGCACTGAATTGGTAAGAACTCAATTATATCGAAATAACTCTTAAATGAAATAGCGTAAAGTTCAATTTCCGAAGTGGTCTCATCGCCGCCGCTTCTATCAGTATCACACTCAACCTAAAGTTTAGTATTCATGTGCCGGTACTTATAGTTTTAGTAGCAACGTAATTTTACTATAGCAAGGACACGCAATACTAGCCTTATCTCGTAATTATCTCGTGAAATTTTACCTACATCGCAAACTCCGATATTTGTCTTCATAACGCTGTTGAATAATCGTCGTCTCGTCACTGGTTAGTTCTTGGACACCTTTGTAATTGACCATCTTGAGGTTAACACTGAAGACGTTATATGACCGATGGTGAAATAAACAGTGTTGTGAAAGGATACACATGCTCCATGCGGATAGTTCCTTTCTTGCACTTATAGTAGTAGTTTTGATAGTAATATAAACTGTTTGAATTGTCTCTTATGCATATTTTTATTTTACGTGACCGTTTTTACTGAATAAGGCCAGTGTACCTGTGTTTATAGAACGTTCTAATATGGCCTTTAAATTTGTAAAAAAATAACTTAAGTTACTACCTATTGTGAGAGCATTTATGATATTTGCAAACAAGAACAAGTTTGCAAAAGCCTTTTCAAATCCCGGTGTATGGTTTGTTTCACATTCGTTCGCTCCTAATATCTGATATGGCATCTATGTATTTATAACCGCATTGTAAACCCGATCATTAGTAGTTTGATGTCGTTGATAAATGCCCGGTTCCGATATTCTACGTGCGTCCGTTAGTAGCACTACGGATCGTTGTTAGTCGGACAATCTCATCCCATTGGCTAATGTAATTTTATTTATTTTATTTTGTAAGATACCCAATAAGGATTGATTTTATTAAAAATTTACCAAGAGGATTCCAAACTAGTGTTCCCATTAAGGGTTCCACTATGTGCGTGAAAGAAACAGGTATAATCGTAATGTCTCTGTCACATTAGATAATGAGATGAGAGATAATCTAACACATATATAGAAACCGGGTTTATTTGACTAATTCAAATAAGTTTTAGTATTAGCTGTTGGTTTAATTGGATGCAAAAGAAAGTTACTTATAAATTGATTAATAATTTGGCATGTTGGAGCGAAAGTGGTCGTAAGGCTGTGCCACTATAATTCGTTTCATGTTTGTTTGTTTTTGGTGATTCGGCATTGTTAAATATTTTCAAACTATTTATTTATTTTAGTCGGTTTTATACATATATCAGTGTGTTTGCCAGGAATAATTCTAAAATACTCCATGAAGCTTATTTTAAGGAAATAATATAAGCCTCTCAATCAATATTTTATTTTCTATGCTATTTATGTAATTTGATTTAACTCTGTCTAAATGTTTTACTTTGAATTGTATGCATATTCTAGGGTAGTGTTTCATTGTGATTGTAAAATTAGCCTTAGAATTCTCATGTCAAGATGCAATAATCAAAAAGCATGGATTTTCGTTCGTTGAATATAAAAAAATACTTACGTTACATTAAAATGGTTGTGTATAATATTTATCTGCCCTACACTAATAAAATGGGAATGGTGAACGCAACTATAGCTTCCAGTTTCCCATAGTGCCTACCAACAAATTAGGTTGTGTGATTTATCATACTATTATAAAGAGGAAAACTTTGTTTGTTTGTATTGAATAGGCTCCGAAACTACTGGACCGATTTGAATAATTCTTTCACCGTTGGGAAGCTACACTATCCCCGGGTGACATAGGCTATATTACATTAAAAAAAAAATAGGGATCCTTACTAAAACCCGTGCGAAGCCGGGACGGACTGCTAGTTTCATATACATGTTGCGAAACATGTTTAATGTTTTTGTTGCATACCCACAGTTCTGTTAAAACAGCCACTTAGATGTTGCGTGTAAACCTTTAAACAGTAGCGTAATTAATAAGTGCAAAAAAGAAATTAGCTGAGCCCGTATATTGATTGTATTGTAAATGTACTTAACTTATGGTATTGCTATAAATGTATTCGTATTGGTCATAAAATTTTACAAATTTTAGCTAAATAAAGTCCTTAGTGACAGTACTCAATACTATTATAGTGTGTGCCGTAATTTTCAAATGAAACGTTAGTACCGAGTTATTTTGCGTTGGAAAATGATATATTTTGATGGTATTGTGATAGTAAAGTTATAATATTAGCGGAGCTTGTAAATAGCATTAGCTGTTGCACTTACTATTGATTATTGAAATCATGTATAGATTTGAATTATTTATGGATTTTTCTATAGAGAAAGGCTAGCTTATGCTGAAAATTCTAAGTAACCTGTTTTATTGAAATTATACAATAACTTAGAGTAAATGTTTAAATCGTTGTCGAATTACCAAAACTTGGTCGTGCATTTGAGGAGATTTTAAATTTGTTATAATATAATCGTTTACGTGTAACCTTATTCAGTTATGGCTTCAAGTGCACGCCGCGCCGGTATCACTTGCAAATAGATTAATTATTACTAGCACTATAATGTTAATTTAGGCTAAAAGCCACACACAACAACCAGAGCATGTGAAAAATATTATATTTAATTTTTTACTCGACCTGCCAGAGTATGTTACGTTATTTAACTTAAATACGTGAAAATTATGTATATAATGATGTAATAAATTAAGAGAAAAAATCAATAAGTTTTCGTAAAGTTGCCTTAGATGTTGTAAGATGTTAGGCACTCCTTTACAATCATCAGATAGGTGATTGTGGTAACTGACTTAATAGAATAATTTGATATTTCGTAAATGATGTATCAATTTTTCTTTTCACTAGGTTACCTTCACGTATCTGCAGGTTATGGAAAATGCCTAAGGCTTTTATTCCAGAACCATTTCTCAAGTTTAAATCGAGGCTCAAGGACATGCAAGACTACAAACATTCTGTAAAACGGAAAAGGCATTATTTTATACAAAAAAACTGCAAGCTTGAAACCTCTTATTACGGTTCCAATATCTTATGTGTCCCTTCGTATAACTAAGTCGTTGCTCGTCAGATAAACCTATCATTGGTTAATGTTTCTGTGACAGTTTACACTGACCAATTAGGTGAGAGTTTATCTGACAGGCAAATGACCTGTGGCTCTAGTAGCGGATACTCGTAGTCAACGAGTCGTAGGGTACTAGAACCGGGTTTTTTTTTGAGAACCGGCGGGTAAATACAAGTGCCGGTTCTACGCGCCCAAGCCTAGAAGAACAGCCAAGAAACTGTAGAGAAAATGTTTTTGAGTTTCTATTCATGCATGAGCATTGCTTCAAGAGTATAAGCCTTACTCCCGAATACTCAAACGCATCTCAGATTTAAACACGTCTCAAGTAGCGATTTTTTGACAGTTTGCAATGAAAATCTGTCAAAAATTCGTCACTTGAGACGCGCTTAAATTTGAGATGCGTTGAGTATTCGGGGTTAGTATTTGGAAATAATTTATACCCCTTAGTTTTAATACCACTTTAACTTATTCACATTGTGGCAAGGTAATGTTGTCGTTCGCTCGCGGTGCGCTAAAATGTACTGCAAGCGGATAATACTTTTTTTAACATTGTGTGTTGATTGCGCTATTTACATTAACACGGTTTGCGGTATTTGAGAGGATAATATAGTGGTTTTAACGTACATGCCGATGGTATTCTGGCAAAAGGATTATAGTTTTGTAAAACTGTTTAACCACCTAGCCAAGTCTGGTAAAATGAACGCTACGAACGAGTATTCCGTAGATATGTTGGATTTTAATGTTTCGCTGAATATAATCCTATATTTGTTTATTTTGGTTTGTTTTACGATGGCGCCCTTAAATTAGTTTGTATATTTAGAAACATTGATTCTGCTAGTATTATCTGATTCGTAGCTGGAGCCCATACGATTCTCTGGTTCTGTGATATCCTCATCCATTGTTATTTGACCACGCTGACGATGTCATCTGAAGAATAAATACAATAAAATTGCGACGGAAAAGGGTTGCTTTGAATATGCAGAAGTGCAGTTTGAGAATATTCAGAAAAATGAATATAGATGTTATAGTTAATTGATTCAGGCGTGACTTTGCGGAAGTCCATTGTAATATTATAAAATAGACGATTTAATATGTAGTACTATATATTAAATCGTCTATTTTATATTATTGTAGATGATATTACAATAAAGGTAAATGTGCTTCAACCTAGTGCTTATGTGTCTTTGCTCCAATATTCAAAGAGCACGGTATTCATTATATACAATGATTAGTTTTGCAGTTACCACTGCTACGATACGTGGGATTTTTCCACAAGATATCACTGATAGCCCTTTCTTTGAGTAGGTTTACTCTTCCGTGGCCTCGTCAAAGACCTAGAAGTCTACCTCCTCGTCGTCCATCTCTTGGTCTCTTACGAAGCGTTCATCGCTCTTCAATACTAAGTTTTTATTTATTTCATTTTCCGTTTTAAATAAATGCTAGTAATTAAATTTATTTGACACGGTTCCAGCAATCAGAAGTACTGCATTACCACAGTTATACCTTATCTTCTTTTTCTTTAAACAATCCTAGCGTTTCACTAGCGCTTATATTTTTTAGTCTCCGGCTCGCAGTTCTTGCGAAAAACAATGACGTAATTACATTTAAATCGTCGCTGGAGACAGACGTACCTACTAGTACTTGGCAGAGCTCTTGGAATGATTGAATTTTTACGTGGTTACGAGATAGCTTCAACTTTTGTTTATTACTTTATTTTTGATTACTTTCATCTCTGGAGAAATCTATTGGCCCATTCGGCCTGCAAGGGTAATCTAATGCCCGATTTCTGTATGATACGAGGATCCGTTATTATAATTACGGATCGTAGTCTGTCAGATAATCTCTCAGGTGACAGTTTACATTAGCCTTCATTACAAAAAAATCTTTCATATCATGCCAATATAGACTTATATTGGCATAAAATATTTTTTGATGTGCTCGTAGAAGGTTGGAACCGGGAATTGTTATTTGAAAACTCTCGTAGTCTAGCTTGCTTGGTCATGTCTCACTGATGATTAAGGTTAAAACAAGCAACGTTCTGTATGGCCACCGTTTGACGGTAGCGGTATTAACATCAGAGCGCATTAGTGCTTCGGAGGGCACGTTAAGCTTTCGATCCCGGAGGTCTTGGGATGGCCTAAAAACTCCGCCACCGGCGTCACAATAGAGTATTGGTGATTTTTGACCAAGCGTGTAGTTTAAATAAACACGCTCTGTCAAAACTCCTCTGTACTAACCAGGAACGAATATCGCAAAAATTACCATACGTCTATTTATTAATTAGTATTCTAGCGGCGGCGATGGGCTTGCAACCTGTTACATAAGAAAAAATAACTACTGTAAAATGTAATATTTGGACGTACCTCTGACTACCCCCTTAGACATCTTTAAGGACTCGAGTAGGTACTTGGTACTAAGAAATCTGAGGGGATATCTACCGTTCTCAGCGATTAAAGTCATGATGGTATTTATCATTATTTCTTTTGTTTTCTCGCCTTGTTACTCGCAACTTGTCTGTCTTAAGTGTCATGGTATTACTTTGACGCATCGAGTTTCAAAATTGTAAATTTTAAGTGAAGCTAATTTATGAAAAGCTTTGTTTTACGAAGCCTCTTTATCTTTGTAAGCGAGAACCTACTGATCACAGCTCAATCGGTCATAAGACGCATAAGAAGCAATAATTTCAGCGTAATCTGAAGAGGCGATTGGCTCCCGAGCCATAACCGTAATGACAATCAATTATTTACCGTCGACGGTGGAATCCACCCGTAATCCTTTGTTCAGCCACAGTATAGTTCATCTACAGTAGGGATGAAAAACGAGTTTTTATTATTGGCAAATTCTTGATGTGCCGTGAATATTCCTGATAGTCATATCGGGGAATTGGATCGCCTACAATCTTCCACAATTCACATCGCTGTTCTTCTGGCGTATTTGTTCTGGAATATCAGTGGTAATTTTTACCCGTCCGGTTTATAAGTGATCTGGCTGGGCATGACAAAAGTGCGTGCAGATAATCTTTTTTCGAACAAATATTATTCAGTTCTGACTATTTATATAAATGTAAGTACTGAGTGCTTTGGTCTGTATTCTGTAAGAATAATGACGCATGAATCGATATTCAAACCCTTATAAGACTTTAAGATACTTACTCTAAGTTTCTATAAAAATCTTCAAAAATTCAATGGCTTGGACTCGATTTATTTAGTTAAGTTCTGGAATACAGTTCATTACGACAGAGTAGGTACACCTTAAATTTTCATGGTCTAACTTTACCCTACTAAAAGTTGGTTTTATTGGTGCTCACAACATGGGTGGTCTTAAATATCAGTATTACCTAACATTACCCTGTAATCCTGTATACTGTATTTTTAACTACTGTGACCAAGAGAGCGCGACACAGTACGAGGAGGGAAGGGGTCCAGACTCGATGAAAAACTACAGTAATTAATCCTGGATCCTGAAGCTTGGAATTGTACATTTAAAAAGCTGTGCAAAAGCCACTGAAATTTCACTGTCATTCTGACGGGTCGTTAAATTAGCGTGCTAATGTGTAGGTACCATGGAAATGTAATCGATTTTGGTCATCCAAACTCTTGCGTTTTGACGTATCTGCATGTTGCAAATTTTGTGAGAAATCACAAAACACGTCTTTTTATTAAATATTGTTTAATAAATTAAAAAATGTTTAGAAGTTTTATGTGAGGATAAGGTGAATAACCTCCGAATACTCAAACGCAACTTTTTTTTACATTTAATCACGTCTCAAGTCACGATTTTTGACAGTTTGCAATTAAAGTCTCAAAAATTCGTCACTTGAGACGTGATTAAATCTAAGTTGCATTTGAGTATTCGGGCGTATGTCTTGGTCGTAAGTAGCTCAAAGCTCAGATGGTACTTTGCTATGGTTTTGTTTTTACGTACAGTATCCTAAAAAGATTTTTCTTGTGAAAAACTGTTATGTTTTTCAGTTTTCGTGGTTTGCAAGATTTGATTATATTCAGTATCTAATTTCTACAGTTTCGTTCGCTGTTGTATTCGCCTGATTTATCTGTATTGAATGTTTTAAATAAATCTTCCTTATCATACATCAAACAAAGGATTGTTATGCCAACGGCTCATAAAGTAAAAAGTTACGATCGTTATATGCAGGTGTTTGTGACGACATCTGCCATTCTATGGTCAGTACCGTTTATCAGTGTCGGTAGGACACGCAACCAAAATGCGACCAGCTGCGGTGCCGTACAGAATGGTGCGTCGTTAGCGTTAATCCGATTCGGGCATTGGGGCAACGGGAGTGTTCGAGAGGCCGGGCTTTCGGCATTCAGCCACCGGCCAGCTCACGCTCTGCAATGTGCGCTCAGGAATTTGAATGCAAATTGAAAAAGCCATTAGATCAGCAAACATTCAGTTTCTCTATCAAACGTTGCATTGTGTTCCGGTTACCGAGAAATAATTATTCATTCCGTGATGGCGAATTCATTGGGGTCGCTTCGTTAGGTCTAGCGCTCGGGATTAGAATTTAATTCAACTTCGATAGTTGTTTAGCGTTTTGCACGGCGCGGGATAGTGTTTATTTGTATTAATGCGTTTCAGATATTATTGAAACTAGGTGTAGTGGATATCGGCATGCAACATGAAACCATCTAGGTTGAATCGATCGGACCGCGCTGTAGACCATTCGCAAAAGCGATAATGTTTTATGCGCAGTATAAAGTTCCTCACATTGGTTTTATAGGTTTTCGCTAGCTACATTATCGTTACCAAACAAGAAATAACTGTATTATAAATTTATTAAAATGAAAACGTTGCTCGTTTCGAAAATATTGTCGATTTTTGTAATTTTTGCGAATGGAGAGTCACAAGTCACTCTTACTACGGCGACTGAGTGTGACAGTGATTGTTTGAAACCTACATCTTTGTATAGAAGAATACATGTGAATAGAAACGTCGTCGATGAAAAGCGAAGCACTACGCTAACTTTTTTCCGGGCTATCGATCCAAATCTGAGAAGTTAGTTAGAAGGTAGATCTTATTAGAATTCTACAGTGGACCAATCAAATATACAATAAGTATTCTAAATTGTTTATAGGTCGTTCTGAAATATGGAAATGGGATAACTGGTGCCAACTGCAACCGAAAATGGGCAGCTGTTCCGATAAACTAAAGAAGTAAATCATATGCTTGTGTTATAACATCAAAGAAAAGATTACCAATTGGGTCTTCCGTCCATCGGAACCTTTTTCTATTTTCCGGGATGTCTCGTTTCGGTGAACATTAAAAGAAGCATTCGATTTCATCAGTAATGAAAGTTTTATCCATTGAAATTGGACATCCTATTCAATTCGTTCATTCTCCACCTCGTTTTTTTTCTTTATTTCGTCCAATCCATAAAAGTGTAAAACAATTTTCGTGGCGGAAATAATTCTACCTTTTAGGTTTCGATATTTTTTCCAGATTCTATTACGACGCTCAGTTGGATCAATGCGTAACATTCACATACCGAGGTTGCAATGGAAATAAAAACAATTTTGATACTTTAGCGGAATGTGAACGACATTGTAAAGGTAAACAACATTTCCGGAAGCTGTAATCTCATAAAATTACATGAAGCTATTTTAGAGTGATTTACATTTTTAGGTGCTGCTTTTATGGAAGTGAAAGAAAATAAACAATCGGTGTTGTGTTCCTTGCAACCCAATGCTGGTCTGTGCGTGGCTACGTTCACTAAGTAAGAATAAGTTAAGAAATAGCGACCGCTTAGTGCCACGGCGAAGATTCGCGCTGCGTTGCTTTCTATTGACGTATCGTACATTATGACACGCATCCCGAATATTCGCTGTAGAATTTTTATAGAAAAAGTTCCTTTGGTTTTCTATCTTAAATCAAAATATTTGGTACTTTCAAGGTATTTCTATGATATCAACACGGAAACTTGCAAGAAATACATCTACGGAGGCTGTGGGGGCAATGAAAACAGGTTCGATACAAAGTATAAGTGCTTGAAGCGATGCGGTGGGAATAAGTGAAATAAAGTGAATTAGTACTGGTCTGTAACTTCGATAGATTATTTTTTTATTTTACTTGCTGATTTCTGATTTCACCTCAACACCTTTCAAACCGGAACACAGAAAGCTGCTTAGCAGCAGACAAGGGCATGGTGGTGGTATACCTACGAGCATCCTTGAGCAATACTAGGAGTCAATCCTTTTCAGATGTAGTAGGTAATAGTTGTAGTAGTAGTACAGAAAGTAGTAGCAGAGTTAGTGAAAAAAAAAGAAACAACTTCATGAACCAGTGTACACAGTTACCGTAACGTTACAACCAGGGAACACCATCCTATTATAATCCGAAATAAGTTTTCCATACTTCTAGTTTGGTTTGCAGAACCGATAACCGCTGGGGAATAAAAGTTCTTGAATGGCTACCACGAGCCGGAAGATAAATCGTCGGACGTCCTATCCGATGGACCCACGACGTTCCTTCGATCGTGGGAAGCCGGGGGACGGAAAAAGGCTCAAAATCGTTCTTGGAAACATAAAGAGGAGCTTATGTCCATCAGTGGCCTTCTATAGGTTGATGATAATGACTTTTGTTAATTAACTTTTATTACAACTGTACATATCTACTTATATACCGTGTAGAAGTATTACCTTCATTTATAAAAAGTAGGCTATGGATTTATTCAGCCCAACCTTATCTTCCTCGATCTGCACTACTGGTATAATCAGCGTCAGATAGATATGAGCATCTAGAGTAGTCAAAATGATCTGAAAAATCTAAAAGCAATAAAATTGTATATCGAATGAAATTGACCCAACCCAACTGACCCAAACCATTTATGCTAGAAGCACTCGGCCTTGAAAGATACAATTCTAAATGAGAAAGAAAAAAACTTGTTATACAAACATTTCAAAAACAACGACCTACATCTTGGTGGTATGACCTACCTATTCTTCCGAGTAGTAGGTTATTGTTCCTGACGGCTTCATTCGTTCATCGCGATCTTTGAAATGGTTCACGACAGCTGCTTCTCGTTTCGTATCTATTGGTTGTTCTAAACAAGATAATATTCTCGTAATAGTTTCCTGTTTTCTTTCCGTTTTTCCTTGTGTTCGTTGATGTATAAGTTATATTTTTTTCCAATTTCGTGCATGCGAAGTTCTCACCGATTTTACCTAACTACGTAGGTAGTAAACTTGCAGTCAGAAAATGATCTTGTCATAAATCAGCATTCGAGTTAGGTTGGTTTTAAAATATTTATAATTTGTAAAATACTTTGATAACCACCTCGTATGTCAAGTACTATGTACATAAATGTGATAAGTATTTTTTGCCTGTAATTGCTCCGGCAAACCCATACCATACCATACCGGCATAACCTTTAAGCTAACTGGTTCGGAGACTAACCCTACCACAAGACACTTAATATAAGATCAAACGAACTTCTTGAAGTGAAGTTCGATCATTATTGTATGAGTCGCATCATTCGAAGATACAGTGACAACACACAAGACACAAGACACTTAATTACACCGTGGTGTCTGTTTTGATCTGATTTGAAACTTCCTTTCAATGCAAAAGTCATAAAACACGGTATAACTATTTCAACGTAGTACCATGGTTGGGGTTTAAGTAGTAGTAGAGCTCTTCCGAAGAGTTCGTCCGGGGAGGTACGATCACCGTACCTATTTCTGCTGCAAAGCAATGATACAGCTTGGTGACAGACGGACAGACAGACAACGGAGTCTTAGTAATAGGGTCCCGTTTTACCCTTTGGGTATGGAACCCTAAAAACTACATATTTCATAAGTATAAACATACTTATTTAATTCTATATCTTTCAGCTTACTTGTTACTCAGTCAAGAAATAACTAATGAACTTTAAATAATGAGCGTCTCGTCCGGAAGCCTGCTAATTAAACCGAGGGCTGCTGCACTATTAATTATGGGAGTTTTTCTTCACCAGGATTACGTCGACGAGACGAGTAATTGCCCCTCGAAACGGAGCTCAACTATTTATGTTAAAGCGGCCTTAGCGAAAAATCTGTCCTATCTACCTTGATTTATAGAGGATCGTTTGTATCACCCGGATGGGTTGGACGTACTGTTCATGTCGACGGTGGATTAGGATGTCTTTGGATATAAAGCAGTCTTTTGGATATTGAATGTGTTGAAGTAAGGATTCAGAGACTAGATAATTCGGAAACGCTATGTTGTGTTACATTTACAAAGAAGCAACTTTTCCAACTCAATCCTTCGTACGTTCCATTCCTTATTTATTTTCCTAGCCTATTTCGTCCCACTGCAGGGCAAAGGCCTTTACCAAAGATTTTTTTTTCAATTTCTGAACGTTACTCATCCTATTTTATTTATAAAAAGATGCGGCAAATATTCTCTAGGTAAATATTTTATTACGGGTATTTCGGAGTCGTTTCTAACAAGCAATTTGATCAAGTTGATTGATGCCTCAAGAGACGATTCATTAGGGGAAGACAGCATTTAGGCATAGGCCCTTTGTTTTGACAGAACAGAATCAAATTGTTGATGCTTATATTAAGGTTAAACAAGTCGGTACGTTGTCCATACAAACGCTGTAAGTGTATAATGTCTACTATTTATTAACGTGCGTCCGAAGTTAAGTTTGATACTGAATTATCTTGCCATTATCTGGGTACGTTACCCTATATGCTACAGTAAAATCAGA
The DNA here is from genome assembly GCA_947095575.1 of Electrophaes corylata. NCBI lineage: Eukaryota > Metazoa > Arthropoda > Insecta > Lepidoptera > Geometridae > Electrophaes > Electrophaes corylata. The sequence continues at coordinate 4,236,783 of OX352711.1, read as the reverse complement.
TTACCTTGAAAGTTACAAGCGTTACAAAATTTAGTACTTAATCTTTCGACGATTGTAACTTTCAAGGTAATCTGATTTTACTGTAGCATATAGGGTAACGTACCTAGATAATGGCAAGATAATTCAGTATCAAACTTAACTTCGGACGCACGTTAATATATAGTAGACATTAAACACTTACAGCGTTTGTATGGACAACGTACCGACTTGTTTAACCTTAAAGTAAATTTACACTTAATCTTTCTCAAAATACAACATTAATGGGAAGTCGGTGGATTTAAGGAAGAGCTCAAAATAGCAAAGCAAAAGCGTGTTTACGCTTAGGACGCGTAAGCATACCATAGAGCCTGCAGTGTCCGGGTGGACGTGTTGAAGTGTATTCACCTGGCGTTCTATGAAATAAATAAACGCTTTTGTTCTTTCAATTATTGAACAAGACTTTTTTCCAAGTGTACTTCTTCAGGCTACACTGATGTAGTTTCTACTAAACAACATGAAGTGGAAAATAGACATAACAAAAAAATGGTTTGGGATTATTCACATAATACTGAATTGAAATAGTTTAACATTCGATTTGTGTGTCAAATTGTGGGACAGATGTAGGTACTCGACGCAGCAGGAGGCGTTTCATTTCAATTACTGGTTTAATTTACAGCGTGTCCGCATGTACAACAAATAATAAAGTCGATTCTTAAATAGGTACAATAAACTTGCCCATTTTTATTGTTTTATAATGCTGTTGTTGAAACATGTAAGTTGCATGTATAGGTGTTTTATAAAGTAAAGAGCGAATCATTCTGCGTTGCGTAGATTGTTGCATAAAACGTAGCATTTTTGTTGCTTGGAGTGTAGTACGAAACGTAGTATTTATCGTAGTGTAGAGTGTAGCACGAAACGTAGCATTTTTTGTAACTTAAGTGTAGCACAAATCGTAGCATTTGTCGTAGCGTGGAATGTAGCACGAAACGTAGCATTTTTTGTTAGCGTTGAGGCCAGCACAAAACGTAGCATTTATCGTAACGTGGAATGCAGCACGAAACGTGGTATTTTTCGTAGCATCATGTGTAGCATTTTTGTTGCTTGGAGTGTACGAAACGTAACATTTTTTTGTCGCGTGAAGTGTAGCACGATAGGTAAAGTTTTTGTAGGGTTGAGCGTAGCACGAATCGTAGCATTTATCGTAGAGTGTAGTGTAGAACGAAACATAGAATTTGGCGTAGCGTGATGTGTCGTACGTACGAAGCGTTAATTGCTACGCTTCGTACGACGCTGCGTAGCGTACTGTAGCAGAAGCGACACATTTTCGTAGCGAAACGCAAAGTATGGTGTTTTGCCTAGCGTTGAATGTAGTAAGAAGTGGAAGCGTAGCATTAAGCATACTACGCAATTAAACTACAGCACAGTTAATTATTGTTCATTTTACCACCTTGAGGATAAATCCATTTACTGCACGAACTTTAACTTAGTTTATCGAAAAGCAGGGCCGCTCTTACTATCCCACTTTAGTACCTACTATCTAGTGGTTTCTGTAAAACGAATCTGCAGACTGCACACGTAGAACTCCCGTGAGCTCGCTCAGACACTGATGGGATGGCTGAAAGAGCCGTTTTTCCTCCATTAGCTATTTACGCTTTGATGCCATATACCTGTACGCAGTCGTTTCTTGTGCTGTCTGTTAGGATCTAAGAGGTATGCAGATAATACCTTTCTTTTCATGTTAGATGTTAGCATGAAAAAAGATTGAATATTTGCTAAAACTTATGCTGGTCTTCCATGGGGGTCAGTGATAAGTATATTACCATCATTTTGTCTTCCAGTTTCTTCGTGTCTTGTTTCTTTACATAGGTTGAGACTCGTATGCGATCGCACTCTTTCGCGCGCGTCCGCATTTATTTCTCGCGCCATACTAAAAGTAATTCTAAGTTTTTAACACTAAAATGCGGCTGCATGCGTTTATAGGTGGTGGTTCGGGTGTTTCCCACCTCTTCTGTCTTGTTAGCTTTCCAGGTGCAAAGGATTTAAGCTCGAATGAAACACCTTGAGAGTTAAATTTAAGCATTCTAGCTGCAAAAAATCCCCAGCTAAAGACTAGAAGGTACATTATTATTGCAAATAGGATATTAGTATTCCATAATTTACAAGCTTTTTGAAAAGGCATGAACGCCGAAACTACGTGATTGGTTTTGTTAATGAGGTTTTTATTTCTTCAAGGATCCTGTGTCTCTAGAGATCTGAGAGTATGTTTATAAGACATGACGAAATGAAGATCACGTTTAATAGAGCTATATTATTAAATATGCAAAATACCTCTGGCTACCCCCCTGAGCCATCCTTAAAGAAACTTGAATAGGTACCTACTTGGTGCTAAGAAGAAGCTTAGTGGTTTGAAGGGGATATCTACCGTGCTTGGGGATTAAAGTCGTGATGCTATTTATAAACCATATTCCAACAAACTACATTCGAAGTTGATTCAGCATTCTGATAAAATTCAAGCCACTTTTCAAAGAAGTCCTTAATTAGTGGGTAAGTAAGCAATCTCTCAAATAGGACGTGGCAGAATTGAAATATAACTAAAGTTGGAAAGTTGCTGTTTTTCTTTCTCTTAGCTGTGAAGTCGGTTGAATATCATGCTGCAAGCTTACTGAGTAGAACATTGCATTGTGCCCTGGTGCAGTTAACACTTATTAAACTACGGCCGAATACTCAAACGTAACTTATATTTAATCACGACTCAAGTCGCGATTTTTTAACAGTTTCCAATGAAAGCCTGTCAAAAATTCGTCATTGGAGACGTGATTTAATATAAGTTGCGTTTGAGTATTCGGGAAGAGCTCAAAATTCACTTTCAAATATTCTGTTGCAGAAATTTTGTCATTGAACAAACTCGTGATAACTTTATAAATTTTTTTTATCTTTAAGTTTAGTTTATTTATTGCCGGTAAACTTGAGCTCTTGAAAGTATGCTCCTTTTTTTAACAGCTGAATAAACAGGAACCGTGAAGGTTTCGTACGGTATTAACTGTTCTTTTGCAGCAGATAGTAAGTGGTCAAGGTTGTGCGTTGCCTGTATGGCAGTCAGTCACGACAAAGATTCTTATAATTGGTACAAATCTTTATAAATTAGTTTAAAGGGGAGACTAAAAATCCATCCAAATTCTAAACAAGTAGGTACATTTCGAAGTTACAAAGGCACTTATTAAGTTTAATTAAAAGCTCATCAGTCTACAGAGAAGTAGCTAGAGGCCTGTGTTAATTAATATAAGGAAACAGGACAAGTTAAATGAACGTGAATGAACCTTAAAAGATTTTAATCTAACAAAAACTTATCAACCCAAAGTTTTTTATACTACTTGATGATGGGACAAACTGCTAAACCACCTGATGGTAAGTGGTTTCCATCACAAAGTATTGCCTCGCAGGTGGCGTTAGTTCTCATTGTGCCCTTGGATGTACAGTTCTGCGTCTATCGACCTGAAGCGTATAGGTGTTATGCCTCATGTGCCTGTAATTTCACTGAATTGTAGACAGACCAGCTTAATTTATCGATAACTAAAAAGCCTACCAGTTGTAATAAGACTACTCCCGAAAACTTCGGGTACCCAACATTTTTTTTTTGGTGTTTTACTTATTTCTTATATGCGATCAATCTTTTTGGCCTGTTCCACTCTAATCCACTAAACAAATCCATGGATTGATTTAACTTTTTCTTCCACGTCCATTGCCCGGGTGAATTATATTGACGACCGATGTGGCGCGGCGGGCGAATGTCCGCTTGCGACGCAAGAGATTGCGGGTTCGATTCCCGCCTTGGGATAAATGTTTGTACGATCTGCAAATATTTATTCCGGATGTTCTGGGTGTTTTCTATGTATGATAAAAATTATCTATACTTATGTAATGTATTTGTATTAAGTATATCAGTCATCTAGTACCCATAACACAAGCTCTGCTTAGCTTGGGGCTAGATGATGCTGTGTGGAGTGTCCAGCATTATTATTATTATTATATGGAATGAGTATACTAAAAGTATACTTCAAAGAATCTCGAGTAGGTACTTTGTACTGAGGGGATCTCTATCGTGGTTGTGTACAGAGTCGTAAAGCTATTTCTTTCTTTCTTGTTTTTCTAGGTGTAAAGTGCAATTACCTGCAATGTACAGGTAATTGCACTTTACACTAGTAGTGATGAGTAGTAGTGATCCAGTACATTTCGATTTTTGGTATTCACAACACCTCCATAACCAGGAATCATTTTTGATTGTTAAATGTTTTTTTTTCTAATAATTTGTAGACTAAAGGAATAGGTAAAATATTAAATACTGAATTGGTCTCACAGGCTCACAGCTCAGTTAGTAGTAGCTCTGCCTTCTGTGCTGTAGGTAGTGGGTTCGATCCCCACTGAGGGTTAATATGTGTAATGGATGTAGATGTTTATATTGTTTTCTAAGTATGTATTTATAAAAAAAACGTATATAAATATTTATCTGGTTCCCATAGTACCATAGTATATGGGACTAGATAATGTTTTGTTAAAATTACCACAAACATTTTATTATTTATTTATTTGTTTAGTAGATCCAAAGCTAGAAGCATTGAGATACTTCGTTTATAAAATAATGGCAATACGAAAGAAACCCAATAAAATCTCGAACGTGAAATATATTTTTCAGATAATCGCGAAGCAGCGGGAATCCAATCCGCCATTAGTGTGCGCCGATTAACTCCATTAGTGGTAATTGAAACAACTAATCTCCCGTTACGATCATTAGTACAGGACGATAATCGATTGAAAACTACAGACGAAAAAACAGTTTTTGAAATACAAAGGTATTAATCCAAATATCGTCCAATTTATCTTGCCTGTCGTCATAATTCTGTTGGTAGTAACCCTGCATTCTGCGCAGTAGATTGTGAGTTTAATCTTCACCAAAAACAAAAATACACTGCCGTCTCTCTCTAATTTTCATTTATTTTATGGAAGTAAACATTTATTGGAGGATGACGGACTCGTTCCCCAAGTACCCATTCCCCAATCTACAAGTTTTGGCAACATTCGCCACATAAAGAGTAGATCGTACCATACTTCATTAGGTACATTTATAACTCAGCACCTCTTTACTGTAATGTACTATAGTATGATAACCATAAACCCATTCTACCGTAAATAGTAGTACCGACAAAACGGGTCAAACAATTTTACCCAATCAAAGATAACCACAACTATTATAATGAATTGAGGCGCACCAAAAGCAATACAACAAAATACAATAATGGTTTTTGATAAATGGAACCGGGAAATTGGCTCGGCGGTATCTCGGATGCTTGGGGATTGACAAGCCCAGAAACAGCTGAAATAGAAACCAACTAGAGCATTGCATGAATATTATTATTTTTGGTTTAGAGATACCTACTTATGGTACTGAGACATGGTCGCTAACTATTAGTCTCACACACAAACTTAACTTCGCATAAAGTGCTATAGAGACAGTCATGCTAGGAGTTATTAAGAATGGCAATTGACAGGCCATAGAACTCGCTTGCAGAACCGACAACCTATGCATGCATAGGTATAGGTCGTAGATGACCGACCTGATGTGAAGTTGTGACCATTACAAAACGGTTCTTCGCAGGCCATACATAAACCCAAAAACATTAACGCTGCTTGGCGGGAGAAATAGACATAGAAAGTAGTAGCACTACTAATACTGCAGTAGGTACAGTTTTTGAGACCTAGATAATAATAGAATATTTCGGCTTCGAAACAGTTATTTTCCTCTGCATTTTTAAAAGCTTTGTAAACCTTAGATATACCAGCTGTTTAACGGAGGCTGTAGAACAGGAATGGAGCAAAAAATCTCATCCCATCGGATTCCAATCAGACTCGCTCATTTATTGCAATTGGCCGATCTGACGGCAGAAGATTTCAGTAAAAGTTATTTTTCGATTTCCTAGCAAATGCTGGCACTAATTGGGTTTGCTAGTGTTTTTTTTCTGGCGATTCTTCAATATTATTGGAATTTTAACTTTGAACATTAAAAATTCCACCCATAAAAGATCTCTTAGAAGGATAGAGAGATATCCCCATCTTCCATCTGAAGATTAAAGTATAATATATCGCATAATTTTTTTGTGATTGTTGTAAAAATGATAGAAATAAAAATAAGACGCAAAAATAATCAACAACTCGTGAGGGATTTGAACCCCCGACCACCACTATTAAATTAAAATGGGCGCTCTCACCGCTGAGCTAACGAGTCTCAATATACAAGTTACAAAATAAGCTACACACAGTAGTGTTGAGTAAGACTATACCATGACGTCACTATGATGTCATGCGCAATGTATCATCGATTTGGTTTGACCTTGGTAATTTATTCGTTGTTTTGACTTTAGTGTTATGAAATAAAAAAACAATATAAATTTAAATAAAACTACGGTTTGTGAGGGATTTGAGCTTTCGACTTGTACGGGACGCTACTATTACTTATTGTTATTTAACTGGCATTCTGACCGCTCTGAGCTAGAAAGTCTTGATATTCGGCACAACAAATATTTGAGGACATCTCTTAAAGTTTTATCTACTCTTACATTCTGTGAAAGTCTAGGATTAAACAGAACTTTAGACTAGGACTGTCGGATAAGTAGCGATGCCGTAGCGGTTCAACAGTACTCTAATTGATTCAGTTCAAACGAAAGTTTCGCTCTCAACGTTAAATGGTTTGTGACTTTGTCCTGGATTTAGTCGGGACTAATTCTACAGTAGAAGTTGTCTATCCGGGGTAGGTAGATACTAGTTGGAGTCCCATTTAAAGTTAATTGGTTTGATGTAAATAAGACCTACAACTTACACCTATAAATGCAAACCAATGCTTTCCTACCTAAATATATTTTTGTAGAACATATATTAACATATTCACATACTAATTTCTTCTAAAATACATAATTTTGTACTAGAGCTTCTACCTCCTATGAAGTTATACTTTTTAAAATGTAATTAAAAAGATGACATATATGATATAGTTTTCTACCAACTTCCTTTGACGTTATACCTTCTAGTATAACACTAAAAATATAACTTAGAAGGTATGTTTATTACGTGAATAATGTTCGTCAGTATAATTATATTTGGTTTGGGTTGTCCAAACCTAGTAAAAATACCATAATTTAATTAAAACTGTAAGTTAAGGTAATAATCCTGATGTTACAGTCAGCTGCACTAGAATGTATACAATTTGTAACTTTCACAACGGTATACCAGCAAAACAATGAACTCTTACGCCTCAAAAACTAAAAAGTCATGAGATTAGTTGATGACCTTATTTTGAATAATTGTCGTTTAAATGTTTTTAACACCGCTGTGAAACCATTTTGAAAGTTACAAATTGTATAGATTCTAGTGCAGCTGACTGTACATAATGCTAAGTAAGTGATACCTACTCGAGTTCTCGAACACTCTGAAGGAGATTCTTGCAAATGGTCGGCTTGTACTTTAGAGCTATTATTCTGTGGACGGTATTAAGTTACAGAGGCGACGCGCAGACGACAGGGGACGTCCATTTCCTTTGCCGAGACTGTGCCATAGCAAGACTCAGAAGTATCGCAGTTTATTTATTTAGTCACACAAAATAGTACAATCAGTAAGTTATGCTAAGATAAAGTAAGCTAGAGCTAAGCACCCTAAAACATGTAAGCAGAAAAGTAAAAGTAATATAGAAATGTGGAGAAGAATAATAAGTGGGTCAAATAATTCTCGTTTTTACTTGACGACCGATGTCGCGCGGCGGGCGAATGTCCGCCTGCGACGCAGGGGTTGCGGGTTCGATTCCCGCCTTGGGATAAATATTTGTACGATCTGCAAATATTTATTCCGGGTGTTTTGGGTGTTTTCTATGTATAATAAAAAATATCTATCTATGTAATATAGTATTGTATTAAGTATATCAGTCACCTAGTACCCATAACACAAGCTCTGCTTAGCTTGGGGCTAGATGATGCTGTGTGGATTGTCCAGCATTATTATTATTATTATTATTACTATAAAAAAGAGGTAGCGTTTAGGACGAATCGATTTAAAAATAAGACGGTAAACGTTTCTCGTTTTTAAGAGATTGGGACATTTGAATAAATAAATAAAATAAATTTATTTTAGATAACAGTGCTCCATAATTTGTTAGTACCTAGCTTATTTCCCAAAAACCACCTACTACCGTTTTACTAAATTAAATTTAATCGAATAGCTGATAGCCAAATAATAAGTTGCGAACTTGCAACACTGGTATCAAAAGTACTATACTTCGTCAACGAGCTAACCTAATCAGCGCTTGACGCAATTTTTCTCCCTCAGTTAATTCTCGACACTGAACGAACGTAACCATGGTGAGTTTCCCTTTACTTTCGTCCCCGTTGACATGCGACTTTTATCCTTCAACTTCTTTGAAAAAGGGTTTTGGGAAAGTTGAAATTAAGGGATTTGGTCGTCTCGACACTTCCACTCGTCCTCTCGTTCGTTGTGTTGTTATGTTTAAATAGTAGTCAGCGATCGTGTTCTCTACATTGGATAATTAAAGTTCATGAACATAATCTCAAAAAAAAATACTGACAACGCCATCTAGACTCAAACTAAGCAAAACTTGTGCTATGTGAACCAGATAATTCATAGAATACCTAGAATACAATGTAACAACCCAGACACAAAACGAACATCTGTATTCATCACACAAATGTTTGGTCTTAGTGGGGATAGAACTTAATCTTGGTAAAAGTAAAACAGTAAACAAAAATCAGCTTTATAAAGAACATTATGCACAAAGAACGATAACTATAAACTCTAATGAAGTAACATCACAGTGAGTGACTTCGAAAACTTTTACTATTGTTTCTAAAACAAAAACTCATGCTCAGTTCAAAGCACGAACAGTGCTAATTAGAAGTGAGCAACTAGCAGCCATATTGCCAGTATTGCAACTTGCTACCACCTTTCATACTGGTTCTCTTTGCTCAGAATTTTTACGCGAGTGGAGGCTATGCCGACGTTTTGCTCTTTCGTTTGCGCTAGTTAGTTACGTTACGTGAAATACACACGGTTTTTAGTTTGACCAATCATTTGAAAGCGTCTAGGTATACATAAAAAAACACCAGTTTTTGTTATGATGTATGTGGCAATGTTTTACATTGAAAAATCGTACATGATCAATACAAGAGTTTTTGTCCTGACTGACTGACTTATAACCAACGCACAGCCTATACCTACCAATGTTCACAGAGACCACATTTTCAGGGTATATTATTCTTGTTGTTTAGAGGTGTACTAAAAAAGGAATTCCCGAAATTCAACCCCGTACAGCGAGAGTTGTAGAGGAAGGGGGAATAATCATTAAACAATCTTGCAATATTTAATTATCTATCTGCTCGCTTTTTGTCCGCGGAGGTAATTTTGCTAACAACATTACTTAGGCGATTTGCTTTGATCATAATTTGAGGTTCTTTTCTTACAGGGCTTTTTAAGTATTACTTGCTCGACTCCTGTTTATTTTTCGGATTATGTTAATCCAGGTTACGAATTATATTTATTCTGAGTTACATCCAAGTTAATCCAGTAGTTAGAGCATCCTTCAGGCTGGAACACAGCAAGCTGCTTGGCGGCAGAAATATTGGACATGGCACATCACCGGACAAGCCCTTCGCTAAGAGCTCTACTACTACTATCACGTTTATCACTACTACAACGTTTAAATATAAATCATTTTATTCGTATCGTAGTATACACGTCAATTGAATAAATTATTTTACATTTGCAATATTACGAGCATAAAAATAAAGAATACTAGTGTATTAATGTACCTACCTAGGACCTTTAATGTTTAAATAATAAAAAAGTCATGCAAAAACAATTGTTGTTAAATCTTCGAGTCAAAGTATTCTTCTATTGTGTAGAAGAAGTGCTTGACAAACCAGATTTTCAGGCAGGATTTGAAACTGTTTAAACTTGGTGTTCTATTGTACACTACTGGACCCTGACATGTGTTAGTTTTTAGATTTTGTCAGTTTGTGTGGGATTGATATTAAGTGTTCCGTGCGGCGTGTGTTGTACTTACTTATTTTGCCCATCTTAGTGTAAAGCCGGGTTCGCTGCGCCATGTTTTGAACAGAACATTGTTCGAAAACATTAAGCCACGCCCCTTTCTTATGTTTTCGAACAATGTTTTGTTCAAAAATACACTTGAACATGTTTGCCGAAGTTTGCGGAAAATATCCCCCGCGTTCGTCTGGGGGCTGGGGGAATTGTTCATTTTAATTGTGGATTTTGGCGCAGGAAGACGTTTCGCTGAGAATATTATTGAAAGTGTTTTGGTGTGGAATTTAGGTGGAGTTACATCACACCGCCGCCATGTGGTTGCTTTATGTATGTCAGACGATATTAATGATAATAATCACTCTCTGTACAACGAAAATATTTTTTTATTCCAAATCTATCATCAATTCGTAGTTCTTGATATACCTACCTATGTTGAAAATGCGTTATTTTAAGTAAGGTCTGACACGGAATCTATTTCTTTTCTTCCGAGAACTAAATCAACCACAGCCAAAACAACGTTCACGTCTTCCTCGTCGCTGCAAATTTTTTCGAATGTGAAGTTTTGTGCATTGTTTAGTGAACATTGCTAAAGTCGCAGCAGATGGGAAATGTTTTGAACAATCAATATTCAAGAACAATGTTCTGTTCAAAACATGGTGCAGCGAACGCGCCTTAAGAGTCCTAGTTCATCCGCACATACATCGCTACCTGGAACCTTTTGAAACTAGGTGCATAAAAGTAATTTTAGTTTTGTTGTTCACAGTGGCCGTGTGTAGTGACTTTAGTTTTTCGTTTACAACGAAGCCTTGCAGCGTACCTGCAACTTTTATATAGTGTAAAATTGTGTTGTTCACGTTATGGAACTTTTACTTTGTGGTTCATTACTTTTACTACTTTATTCTTGCACATTTTAATTTTTTCTGCGAAAATGGACGGAGTATTGTGAAAAAACGGTGATAGGTAGATTAGGTGATACGGCTAAGGCGGCTAATGTAGTGGTGAGAGTTTCGAACAGGCAACGACCCCCAGTACTACTAACGGACGCTCGTAGTGTATTACAATTGGTCATTAGACGACATCGTAAGATGCAGGCTCAATTCACACGATGAAACAAATATTTGCACAATCTGTCAATGTGCATGTAGGTAGGTACTGTGGTTTTTAGATGTTTATTTAATATTATTAGTATGTTGACTACTCAGTAAATAATAATGCAGTGATGTACTTCACGTTGAACTACACAAAAAGCGCTTCATAAAAGCATACTAAAGGAACCAAGTGCACACAGTACGAACAAAGTAGAGCTAAGCCATAAGTAGGTAGTATTATTAGGTATTCTGTACCGTGAGCAAAATAATGCTGGTCTAGTGTTTGCACATTGCAGTGAAAAATGTTTTCATAAAATTCTCGCAGAACTCGTTCCACGCGCTCGCTGATCTTTTAATCTCTTAATTACATGAGAGCAGGATATGTAAGGATTTCACCAAAATATCCATGCAAAATGGATGGCCTCCCTCCCCGCACCTCGTGAATATGAATTATTCTTTCGTAGCTACAGCTTGGACGCATATTTACATATTATATGAGCGCCGGCCACGCTGTACGTGCCCATTTCACTGGGTTAGCGTTTTTGCAGCACCACGGCGCGTTTTTGTTCGATTTCTGTTCCATTTTTTCAGCAGTCATCACTCTTGCTTACCAAGATGCTGTATTTTTAAGCAATTTCCGTCGGAGTACGGGTCTACGTCGGTGTAGGGTTTTATTACAAATCCATCTCTGAATACTTTCTCGCTTTTAGCTCGTTCTCGGTTTATCACCACCCGTCCTTGCCTCCGCTTAGCTGCTTTACGACCATCGTCGAGCTCGAGACAGCCCGCAGTAAAATTTCAATATCCGCCAAAATATGGCATTTCATTTGGGCTGCTTGCTGAAATGCCAAAATAGAACGTAAAAATGTAATGGCTTTCATTCTAATTATTTATGTACTTAATAGAATTGCAAAGGGGAGCCTCTGCCTAAATTATACCTATCAGTATTAAAAGGAGCATAGGTGGTTGTATGTTCGGAGTATAAATCATGTTGAATGAGAAAACGTTTCGTTTCATTACTCATGTTGAAATTCTCGCTAAGCTTTTGAGTGTACAGGTTTGATATCTACCTACCTTACTATATACAAGGTAGGGTTCCAGTTTTGTGAACTACTGAGGTTCACGAGTCATGATTAATGTGTTAGAAGCTTCGTAAATTAATAAATATGTACTTACACGTAGAAGATTCAAATCGAGTTGGCTTAGAACTTTGTCGATGCCAAAGGTCACTGAATAAACAAATTGCTTTTAAAAAATAATAATGCATAGGAGCGTAAGCGAGCCGTCCTTAGGGACAACAACTGGGTGAGATACTTAAATATTACCTACTAATGGATTTGTTATAAAAGTTTTAACTTATTTAATGGAGTTACTAAAATAATAATAGAAGAGAGTTCGTATTTATAATACTTGATCCAATGAGTTTAATCTTTTAGTAAAACCATACTTGCATGCATACTTGAGTGTCGAATCAATGTTAGTTTCTGAAGACGATATCAGAGGCGATATTTATTATCTATCAACCAAGACACTAAATAAATGTTCTATTCTGTTTCTCTTGATCGTTGGAGTTCCGGAATAGTGTAAGACACCTCTATTACCTCCCAGGGATGTCCAGGAAATGGGCAGCTGTATCCTTCATCTCTTTGTGTAAGTTAAATACTCAAGAGATGCTGCATGCCCTTCCAATACCCAAATGTTATAACTACAGCAGACCTCTCCAAATATAGGAGAGATCTTTGTCCAGGATTTGACCTATATATGCTGATTATAATAATGTTCCCAGCACTATAGCAACTACTGTGAGCCGCACCAGTACAATCGGCTTAGGATTGCATGAGAAGCAGAGTACGACAAAACGTCTGAGAGGGACTTTCTTTTTCGAAGGTCGTTTAGGAATAATCACTCGGATAATTCTGTCGGAACCATGGAACGTTTGGTTAAAAGTGAGTGGTTTTTATTCAACATTACCACTCTTATCTACTCGATTGTTTTCAGAGGGACTGGCAAAACTTAACAGAACATCGGAATGTGTTGAGGGAATGGGGGGATGCCTTTGCCCAGCAGTGGGACACGGAGAGCTAATAATAATAATAATAATAATAAATACTACTCCTATACAGAGTGCGTTAGGCATAAATACAATTTTTTATTCGTCATGCATTTATTCTAAGGATGTTTTGTTTCGTTTTATATTTAATAGTCCCGTGGGGTCTTTTATAGATAATGATGATGGTATTTAATAGTTATTTTGATATCTGCCCCTGTTTTGTTTCAGGGACTAGTCCTAATCAGCGTGGTGTACAAATTCATAAGCCACTTCCTGAAAGCGTACTTTTTTAGAGAGGATGTACTCTTCCTAGATGTAACGTCCATAATTGGCGAAATGATATTCGCGTTAGATGTGTCGGTGCATCTGGTGCACGCCTTCTGGCCCCTTGTGCGTGTGCACATGAGAGTGTACAGACGTAATCTAATCTGTTTGATCTATGACGTCATTACGATCTTTCCTTTTACTTATGCATGTAAGGTTCCTTTATTGTGTAATGATCAAAGATGTTTATTCTATGTCTGGGTTTTATATGTATTCTAAGTATGTATTTACAAAAAAAAGCCTATAAGTAGTCAGTCTATCAGCTATCTGGTTCCCATAGTACAAGCATTGCTTTGGTATTCCATACGTGACAACGTCGCCGCTGCTAGAATACTAACTGGTTTCATCACGATGTTTTCCTTCGCCGTTTGAGAGCAGTGGCATTGCACACATACATGCACAGGGCGTTTTAAAATTTTTAAAGGGTCGGCAACGCGCTTGTAATTCCTTTGGTGTTGCAGGCGTCCATAGGCTACGGTAACCACTTTCCATCAGGTGGGCCGTAAGCTTGTTTGCCAACTTTGTTGTATAAAAAAAATTAAAAAAAAATCAATAGAAAAACCCGGTGCACGACCGGTTTCGAACCCACCACCTTAGGATAAGAAGGCGGAGTCACTCCCACTAGGCCACTGGTTAATTATAACAACAATCAGAATAAATCCCAATAAGAAATCATTTAAGCTATATTACTAAACACAGACTTAGCCGGACTTCAAAGTGGAACACAGGATGTTGCTTGGTCGCAGTAAAAGGCAGGGTGGTAGTATTTTACTTCTATTATAAGAATCTTTATCCTGACTGACTGACTGATATATAGACAAATTAGACAACGCACAGTATAAACCAATAAACCAGTGAGTGGTCGTAGATACTTAATTTTCAGGGTAAATTTGTCTTAGTGAGTAGAGGCATACTATAAAAATAATTTCTGAAGTACAACCCCTGTATGGGTACAGCGGGGGTTGAAGTTTTTATGAAAAAACTTTACGCAGATGAAGTCACGAACTTTTTCGCTAGTTTATATGTATAGGTACACCCGAATACTTAAACGCAATATAAATTTAATCACGTCTCAAGTCGCGATTTTTTGACAGTTTGCAATGAATGTCTGCCAAAAATTAGTCGCTTGAAACGTGATAAAATTTAAGTTGCATTTGAGTATACGGGCGATACATATAAACTAGCGAAAAAGTTCTATAAAGCCTAAGAGATGTAGTGAATTGTTATTATGGTTTCAGTTAAATATCGTAAAGGTTTCGAGGACGTGGTGATAATCGGGCGATGGTTGGGAATAGGGCGTATATATCGGCTCTTCAGTTTCTTTCAAGAAATAAATGAAAATGTAAGTTTAATGCAGTTGTAACGTTTTAAAATGTTGTTTCTGACACGGCGACATTATCTTACGCTATTAAGCTCGTATCGTGTGCGTTTGAGCCGAAACAGGTCCTACGGTTATGGCTCTTCTAAGATCCCTAGATGAGTAAACATAATAAAAGACACACGAGCTGCTTCACAAAAGACTGCCCTACAAGTCTTGCGTGGTAAAATTATTTCAAATCAGCTTATTTTTGTGTAAGTACCTAAAGAAAACCCGAAAAACGAGGTTTAGGGTTATGGCAAAATCGGCAAAACGTTTAAAATGCAACAGAGTTATAATTTTAATTAATTTTATA
Organism: Electrophaes corylata; assembly: GCA_947095575.1. Classification (NCBI taxonomy): domain Eukaryota; kingdom Metazoa; phylum Arthropoda; class Insecta; order Lepidoptera; family Geometridae; genus Electrophaes; species Electrophaes corylata. The sequence goes on along the minus strand of OX352711.1, from coordinate 4,221,574 downwards.
ATGCTTTTTTATAATTTTACATTTATTTAATTTGCATTAATTACCTCAGATGCGCACTTCTCGCATGTTGCTGTATCTCATCGAGCACATGGTTACTGTGACGTTGATCCTCCACGCCGGCACCTGCCTCTGGTATAACCTGCAGTTCCAAAAAACCGCCGCGGAGAAGTGGTCCCATCTTGGATACCCAACGCATGTGGACTCGAGAAGAATGAGATTTGATAGGTTATATATATATATATATATAGAATCAACGTCACGACTTTAATCCCCAGGCATGGTAGATTTCTCCTCAGATTTCTTAGTGCCAAGTACTTGTTTGAGTACGTACGTACATACACACATGATAGATAAGTAAATATCTCGTTGCACATTGGATTAAATTAAGGGTAGGAGTGCACTGGATTTAATCGGTGCATAAACGAATATAGTGGACCACTAAAACAGTGGTCCTCGGTGGGGATCAAACCCATGGCCCAAAGCACAGAAGCCATAGGCATAGGCTACTACTAACTGAGCGGTGAGTGGCGTGCGTTGGTATCGTATACAGCGGCCGTGAGGCGATCATAGACTGAGCCTACGTTAGTGCTGTCCCAAACTGTTGATACTATGAGTAACTACTATGGCACTCGTAGTTTCAAATACGCAATATCTAGTGTAAGTTCAAAAGTATTCAGGTGATTTAATAAAGTTTTTGTAGCGTTCAATCATCTTACCGACGACGTTTACGATGCACATTGGTTCTATAATTTGTAGTAGCGTTTTAATGTATAAAAGATATATTTCAAAATTAATCGTTATAGCTAAACAGCCGTTGAACGACGGGTCACCTTTTAGGGTGACGGTTTTATGGTAGTTTTATGACACCCATAAATGTGAATGACGTAAATTACATTTTATTTCAAATAAGGTCGAAAATTGCGTGCTCTGTTTATTACAAGTTCATCGGGGCAGCAACCGCTTCTAAAACTGTGTATAAATGGTTCTTCAGCAACATTTGCCGGTTGTTGAAATAAAGAAAAATGCTTGGTTTGTTTAAATACTGATTTATATTTATTTTGCAGTTATACATCATGCTGGTATTACTGCTCGTGCCGATTTTTCAATGTTATTTTTGGTGATTCGTTTCCTTTGGTGAGTTTTCTCTGAATGAACTAAGACGAACTAAACCGAAACTCAAACAAAGAATTTTGTATGTTCCTCATTATATTCTACTGTTGAGTCTCGATTCATGCTCATGCATTGTTTTGAAAACTCCTCGCTGAATACCCGTCTTGCTGTCAGAATGTTCACTTCACATTCGCAAATGAGCTTTGTGGCGTAGACGTGCTACGCAGCTATGATCGTAGCTTTTTATTTTAAACAATGACATACATGTATCCATTTTATTCAGGAACGTGTCCTTACGATACATTGCTCTGCATCAACCTGAGGCATACAGGTGTTAAACCATCCTTTAAACACAGCAAACTGCTTGGTGGCAGCAGTAGACGTGATGGTAGTACTTCCTCGGACGAGGCCTTCACTAAGAGCTCTACTACTGTTGTGGGCCTCTGGCTCATAGGTTTAATAGTTAATTAAATAAGTCTTTAGATGGTATTGTGATTAAATTTGCAGCGAGGCATTGAAAAATGGTTATCATCTGGGCTCATGCTTATCGGCTACGTGTTCTTCCGGTACACGTTTATTGGCAACATCGCTTGGGAGTTCGTTCTGGCAGATAGCAGAATGTGCAACTTTGTGGATCGCGTAAATATTATATTTAAATACCTGCTATACCTAGAGGATAAACTGTGAGCTTGATAGTTGGTTTGCCTAATCATCATAATACCGTGAGTTCAGTCCAAACAGGCCCGAATAGACCCGAACAATGGATACGAGGGTATCTTTGTACAAATTCGGAATCTGTCACTTAGTACAAAAATGCTAGGTCAAGCACGATCAAAGCACGATAGCATTTTTGGCGACGGCAATTTTGGCGTCGTTTTTGACAGTTTGTAAGACTGTAGATAGATGGTTTATTATAAATTATTTTTGCATCGTATCTCGTTGTGTAAGTTGTTGATTTTTTTTAATCAAAACTTATTGGAAATTATTAGGGCCAGTTTACAATTTGTAAGTAGATGGCTGCATAAAAAATTGTTAACTGGAGTCTTCTAAATGACCTCGAAACAACTGCAGAACATTGGTAATTAGTTTGCATAACTATTCATTCTCATAACTATAACATTCTCATAAAATGATTTTTAACCAATCCTACAGTGTTCCTTCTATACAGCGTGTAACATAATTTCCCTATAAGCCTGAAAAGGGGGTTTGATATATAAGGTTAAAGTTATTATCCCCGCTTTCAAATATTTTATGTTTATACAGTACCACCACATGATAACCTATCTAAAACACCGCGGGGCTCCAACCTGGTTGGTACAACAAGCCATACAGTACAAGCAACGACTATGGCACATGAAGAACGGAATACTAAACACGCACGAATCACAGAAACTGCCGCTACCCTTGCAAATGGAACTCATTTTCGATATAAACATTGGCCATTTTCATAACACGTTGATATTTCGAGATACAGGTATTAAGGCTTTGTTATTCTTACAGTTGGTTTCATGACTGAGTCATAAGATTTTGAAGTACCTACACTACATACAATAAAAAATAGCATTACAAGTGGATTCATTGTGCCATCGTGATTTTAATAACCGACTTAACAAATAGATAACCCGTTAGAAAAACAAGGATAAACCCGTTTTTGAATTCAAATTCAAGATAACTTATTGTAAATATGCGTGGAATGATACATGTTGGGGTTATTTTTACTTATGATCTAGGTACCATATTCCACTTTATAGTATATTTATTTACTGTCAGAACAGTAGACCTCGTGAGCCCTTATAACCCAATAACCGACATTTTCCCCTTTCGCAAAATTGAAGTCCATCCATATAATACCGTGACAGCAAACACCCCCTTTTCCCCCTCCACTCCCCCTTTTAGATTTGTTTTCGCAGTGTCTTGTGTCGAAGGAAGTCCTAGTGTGCCTTTCAAATTTGTTTGAAATCGGTCGATAAATAACTCTAATGCACTTAACCCCTTTACCCCTATTTCCCCCCCAATAAATAATTGCGATCGACTAAAAAATTTACATAAATCAAGGAACTTGTGTGTTAATTTTCGTCAAAATTACTTGAAAAATACGACCTGTAGGCGAGAACAGACGGACACGTACATTTATAAGCATTTTTTGGCCTATCTCGATACTGAGACGCTTCGCTCGCTCGGTCAATAACGGGTTTTATATGATTTGTTTCTATAAAATGTTTACCTGGCTTGAGGTATTTGGGCAGAACAGTGAGAGCACAAAACTATTATTCTCGTTACAGACGAAGCATTTATGCGCCAAATCTCGTTGCTAATGTCGCATCAGCTATTTTTAAACGGTCAACACATCTGGAGTCAGGGTGTTGTGAAGAACGGCATGATATGTATCAAGCGAGGTGTAGTTGAAATGCTGTCTGATGAAGATGACGAGAGTCCGATGATTGCTTTCAAAGAAGGAACTGTGAGTTTTACTGTACAGCTTATAGGCACATTCCTAAAAATATATAATAAATAAATAAATAATATAATAATAGAGTACTCAAATCCATAAAGTACGTAAATTGCCTAATAAATTAATGAATATTGACATACATTGATGCAACACAGCATGCATTATTATAAAAAAAAACACCTAGCCTCAAACTAAGCAAACTTGTATGTATGAGAACCAGATAGCTGATAAATAAATTTATAAATAAATCTATGTTTGTCACACAAATGTTTGTTCTCGGTGGGGATCGAACCCACCCAGCGCATTATTTATTGGTTGTAGGAGATAGGCCGGTTTACTTAAATACAGTAGATGTATCAGTGTAATTGATTGCAAATCTACTATGCAATACCGGACGCTGAACTGGATTGAAACGTGTTTTTATTGATACCGTGCCGATCCACTTGTGCAATCCAGCAACACTGGATACTATAGCTACTATAGCAACATAAACCAAATACAAATACAAAAAATACAAAAATATTTATTTACACAAAAGTACAAAAAATTACAAAAGTATTTATGTACAGTGTACATTTCATTATCTTAGTGTAGGTACTACTGTTTCCTGCGTTAGTTTTCACTGTGTTGCAGGAAAGCAGTAAGTAGCTGGCACAGAACAGTTGGCACTACGAAATATTTATCTGGTTGTAGTGGAAGGACAAAAAAATAAAATAAAATAAAAACACATGCTAAAAACTCTAAGGAAACAGAAGTGAAAAGAGCATAGAAAAATAAAAAAAACAGCTTTTAGGATCACATCAATGCTCCACGCTCTCATAATAACTTTCAATATTACTCACATACGTGCCCCAGTACAAAATCCTGTTGAGTGAAACAGGCACCATTGTTTGCTTACATTATACTTATATTTTTAGGTTCTGGGTGAATTGAGTTTGTTCTTCTCAATCCCATCAAAGGTTACTGTGAGAGCGGCTACTTACGTTGAACTGCAGGTGAATATACGTAAAGATTTTGAACGAAATATGAAAATGTATGGTCTTGCGAGTGTGCTGTCTTTAAAGTCGTAAGCTGGTGTAGATCTAGATATGCACGGACAGATTGCAAATCACTTAGTGGAGGCGGAGATTACGTTCGTATGTTTATTTTCACACTTAAAACTTGTACCTACTTGAAAGCTCACTCGATACGAGCGTTCTACTTATTATTTTACTGCAATACCGCTATTACTTCCTGGTATTTCCTTGAACTGTATCATCTTGCTGCCCACATCCCACGCTAAATGTTGTTGGCCCAACAGGTTTTCTTTCACTTTCTTTTATCAGTCGTCATCTCGGTGTTAACTCCTTTCTTAGTTACCTCTACTTTTATAACCATCCACATCCATACCTAGCGCTCTTCTAGTTAGATGACTTTCTTGCCGCAGCATGATATGCCCAATTGTCCATACCACGTTTAACTGTAGTAGTTTTCCTCAACTTGTTCGTTATAGGCCACTTTTAAACTTTCTTTTATATATTGAAAAATATATCAATCTAAATCTAATGGAGTTGTATTTTAACTAGCTAAAAGGTCGATAAGTGTTGCCATCTTTTTATGTCGACATGAAAATGAGGTGACAGCCGTCGCCATAAAATGTTGGGGATTATGAAACACGATAAAACTGGTGCATGCTCCAAATGTTTTAAAAATATGGCATATTCTTAGTACTAAGAGAACTAAAAATGGATTAATAATTTCTAGAATAAAGAATTGTTTAGGTACATGAAAACTACCACCTTTGTTCAATACGGCTTCCAGGTACTACGAAGAACAGATTTCATGAGAGTGATATCGGAACATCCTTTTATGCTCAGCCGTATACGAGGAAAAATAAAAAGCAGGCTTATAAATACCCGACTAAGACAGGTAAAAGGAAACGTTACAAGCGGACAGGAAATTATACAGTCTGCGAAGAGGTATTGTCGAACTTGTTATTTTTGTTTTCTGATGTGAACTCGAGTATTAAAGAAAAATAACCTTTTGAACGAAGAATAAAATAGATCAGTGCGAACGTGACTCGGGCCGAGACGGTTCTGTTCATTATATATTTATTGACCATTAAATCTTCTAGTCCGTAAAATATTACGAAATCGCTAGTCTTTTTTGAGTTTTTCGAGTTACCGTTGTTTTTTTTCTAGAACCTTCATCATTTCATCTCAAATTACACTTTTTTTTCCTGCATAGTGCTTCTTGTTTATGGCACGCGCACTTTTCTGGGTATATAATTGATACAAATTTACACCATACAACACCCATTACAGAGAACAAATATCTATGTTGATCACACAAATCTATGTTTTTAGTGGGGATCGAACCCACAACTTACAGCGTAGAAGACAGAACTACTACCGACTTACCTGTATATGATGGCTGCTTTATACCAAAGGTTTTTTGAACTAAGTGTTCTATTTTCCTATTCGTTCTTGTACCGTTTCCTAACAAAAATATCGTCGTGCCATTTGATTGCTTATTACTGGAGAAATCGTCCCTCTGTTTACTTATCAATATTCACTTTAGGAGGCAATAATGAAATACGATAAAGACGATTCGCGACTAATTCGAACTCGGTACCGACCCATGAAAGTACTCAAAGATAATTTGGCAGGCGTCGAGGACGAAGACCCTACTTTTGTAGATGATTCTCACATGTATTACAAAGGTAATAAAGTAGAATTTGGTTTGGCATTATGAATCTGAGAATTTTGGTGTAGATATTTAATTTTCCAGATGAGAATAATGTCCGACAGCCAAAGTTCACTCCTGAGTTCTTGGAGCTGTATCAAATGACGAATAATGTAACGACTATTGACGCGCCTCGGATTTGCCTCAGGTCTACTTTCCCTTGGATTTTGGAGCCTAACACAGACTTTGTGAGTTTAATAATATCAACTTACTTTCAACTTAAACTTCTTTGAGAAATTTCGACGTGCCTCAATCATTATATTTCGAGGAAATAAAACTTTCGTAATTCTTAAAATCTGGTTCCGAAGGGTTTTATATTAATTTTCTTTGAGGAGTAAACTAATAAGCTTTCAATGGTAGACAGTCGGTAAAACTTTTCTTGGCAACTCAGTAACGTTCTGTAGTGATATAATTTTAAGACCGGAACATTTTATCTATGAAACCCAATCAGAGTAAAAACGTGTAGCGTGCCATATTTTTCACATCACGAATGTTGGTATCTTGCCATAACTATCAGAATCGTTTTACTAGGTGATTGAGCATGCTGTAAAACTACTTAGCTATTCGTGAAAATAAAACTATCATTATTGTGAGTGTTACAATGTGTTTTTATTTTAATTTTACTTGATTTTGCTGATATTCTTGAGAATAAAAGTACCTAATACCGCTCGCCGGTGACCAAGAACTATCTAACATGAACCCTCCCACCTTTCAGATCCATATGTTTGATATGGCCCACTTCGCTATGGTTCTGTATCTCTGTGTAATGTCGCCTCACGTGGCCATTCAGAACTACCAAACCGACGCTGAGAAGGTACTTAGTACTGTTGTAATGGCTGGAATTCTTCTTAACATCTACATTCAGCTGACGACTGCTATTATTGAGAAGGTTGGTTCTGAAACGAAACTAACATGAAAAGGCTCACGTAACCACAGACCACGATAAACATCGCCGCGACTGGCCGCGAGACTACAGCCGCAAGAATGAGTCCATCAATGAGTGAGAATACTTAGGGGTCGCGACGAACTGGCGCTTAGATTCACCTAGATTTAAGACGTTTCAAAATGATCCCTGCGGATGTAACTGAATTAATACTTTTTGACTTTGGTTCGCCAGACTTCACGAGTTGGCATGCGGATTGGCGATCGCTGTATATTGGTGGTAAGTCAAAGTCAAAAAGCATTTTCACTTCTCTTGCTCAAAAAGGCCGTCATTGTAGCATACCAGAGCGGGGATAAAATAGCATTTCATCCTCTAGGGGAAAAAGTTTTTTTTTTAAATTTTTGTGTGTCAAATGACAATGAGCCTACAAAAACGAAAAAGTTTTTAGTTTACTCGACTTAGGTATTACTGTTTCATAAAAAAAGAACTTCATTTTAATTTTGAAAATGGAACTAAAATCGGCGATCTCTGGTAGAATGCATGCAATGTGTTGCGGCTACAGAAAGAAACAAAAAAAAAGACATTGGCGCGAAATCTTTATAATTTTTTATTTCATATTGTATTGGATTGTTTTATTTTCTCGCAATCGTAGTGAAAAGTATAGTGTAACACACGGAGCTAAAACCCATTAAAACTCGGTTTCTACCCTCGCTAAAGCTCGGGAGTAAAACTACCTCGTATATAATGGGTCATTTTAACTCCTTGTATAACAATCTATTATTATGCAGGGGATCCTCTTATAACCGTAATCATTTTGAAACATCTTAAATCTAGGTGAATCTAAGCGCCAGTTCCTCTCGACCAGAAGACCACAAAACTCATAAGATACTACAATACCTAAATATACTAAATCTTGTTGGAATTCCTGCTGGCATTACGTATAGGTACAGGATGGGAATTAAAGTGTCGCTGATAAAAATAAAGCCATATTGACAAAATAGAATCTAAGTAAACATACTACACTCGTACTTACAGGTATATTATAAAAACGAGATGTAAGGAGGGCTCTAGAGACTGCCTCCAATATAGCTTTTAACTATAATTACGTGGAATATTGAATATTTCCATCGGCTGATGATTGACGAGATAAATATTTTTCTTTGAATATTTTTCTCAGAAAGGTATTGGAGCTGGGATAACTTATACATAATTTGTGTAAGAGATGTTTGTAATGGGAAAAAATTAATGTCAATTACTTATTTTCGGTTCCAACGACGGAAAGGAATTTGCGTTTGAAGTAGGTGGTTGCGTGTTTCTTTGCTAGAGTATGTTTTATAAATTACTAGAATTTATTGAAATATTATCGACTGAAAGCACATCTTAGTAGTATAAGAGTTACAGAGAAGTGCTACCACCATGCCTATTTCTGTCGCTAAGCAGCTTGCTGTGTTCCGGTTTAAAGGGTGTGGGTGCCAGTGAAATTACAGTCACATGAGGCTAAGCACCTGTATACCTCAGGTTGATGGACGCGGAGCAGTGCATAGTAGGTTACGTTTGTCATGAACTGAACTGAAAATCTTAAAAATTGCAAGATTTATTTTTGCAGTTAATGACACTGATGAATCGTCTTTCAAATAAACGTACGAACGAATAAAAACAGAATTATTTTTTGTAGTAACTGAGTAAAATTATTTAACATCCGCAGAACACGAGAAAAGTGACGGTAAAAGAAATAGCTGAGGTCAAAATGTCTTCATTTGGCTTCTATGTGGACATAATCTCAGTGTTTCCGGCATACATATTCTCCGATACCTTAGACCCAACGGGCGACTCAGTGGCCGGTCAGGTCGCAAAACTTTTACCCGCACTGCAAGTTTGGCATGTTTGGGATTACATCGGTAAATGGGAGAAGAATTTCGATGCCAATTTAAAGGTAGGCTTTGTCTCGATCTGTAAATGTTATTTGCGCTTGGATTTATAGTCGGGAGTTAAACATATTTCCTTATCATACTGGAAATTCGTAATCAAGATGGAGTTTTCTGTGGGGGACAATTTTTGATGAGGTGAATACAACCTATAATTATGCATTTTTAGTAAGTATAAAATACTGAGCGACAAAATAATATGACAAACGACTAGAGTTTTAGCATTGAACTATGTAGTCCGGTAAATGTTTTTCAATTAAAATAATTAGAACTCATGTTTTTTACTAAGTACTATGTTTTTTACTTCGCGATACTGTTTTACTTTATATCGGTTTGTTTAAATAGTTTTGATATGATTGCTGGAAATATAATCATTTATTAGGTAGTGTATTCAAACAATTCACATAATATTAGCTATTATGTTAATAAGAGGAAAACTCGAGTTGGCTTTGCTTGTTTTTCAAGAGTAGCATTGCAGGCACTACAGATAATTTTCCTGTTAAAAAATAACTGAGCTCTTTAGAAAGTTTCATAAGCATTCATAAAACATATTTCTGTTGCAGTTCCTGAGCCTGTTGAAATACAGCATCATTTTCTTGATTTTCTGCTATTGGTCTGGGTCCTTCCTTTATCTTTTTGCGTGTCCGAGGAAACTCTGTCGTGAGGTAATAAATAACAAGTTTCATAATTAGTTGCAGCCGCATTTAGATTTCTTTTTATATAAAATAAACTTATAAATATAATAGATAAACTTTAACCCCCGCTGTATCCATTTAGGGGTTAAATTTTGGAAATTCCTTTCTTAGTTCAGCATTACGCACCAAGGCAAATAAACATACCCTGATAATTTCAAGTCTCAGTGGTTTAGGCTGTGTGTTTTTTAAATATCAGTCAGTCAGTCAGGACAAAGATTCTTATAATTGGTATAGATTATTTTGAACTCAGGTGCGTCACCTGCATGTTCCATAAGCAAGTGGTATACAAAACGTATCCTACTTCATTTTTGCAACATGGACTTAAGATCATTCTTCGTTTTTGATCTCAATTTTAAATAAACACTTTTCGAATAACTCAGTCATGACATAACTTTAATAGTTTTGATTGCAAATTCAGATTTGTAAGTACGATGTTTAACATAAGCATGAACCTAATATTTTAAATATATTGACCCTTCAATCAGAACACGTGGATGTCCCAACTGATATACTGGGAGACGAAGGTGTTCATGACGAATGAAGCGAAACACGAGCGGCCGACGATGTCTTCATTCTCGTTCGGATCGGCAGTATTCACTAACTCGGGAATGTCAGACATCGCTCCTGGATTCAACGATCAAATGGTGGTAAGGATTATTTTTTAACAGACAGAAAGCATACTTTCGATTCGGATTTTGAATTTGTTTAAACATTTTATTTTAAATTAGTTCAATAGTTTAAAAGTTCAATAGCTTCAATAGTTCGAAAAAATTACTGGAACACACCGCTTTTTCACATCGTTTCAGTAGTTTTTTCGCGATAAAAGTAGTCTGTATGTAAATTTGCTCGTATCATTTTCGTAGCCTAGGTGGTCCCGGCTAAGAATATTCTTACCTCTATCTTATTTCTAAGGGAACGCACTAGCACTAATTTTCGTGAACAAAACAACGTAAATGCGTTCATTCGGTTATGCAGTTCAACAACAATATCAGAATTACCTATTTGCGAGTGTATCGTATACCTTGATGTTTTGTTGCTCAAGTTATGATTTTCAATGAATATACTACGAAATAAACAACTTACTCAATGTAATAACAATACCACACGTATTCAAAGTCATAATTTGGTCCGACCCGCTACTATTGGAGCGGAAACTTCAGTACCGGAATGAAAAATCATTTTTCTCGTAGTTGGTACGTTCACAGAACAGTAAAACAGTTTACTCTGTAGAAGCAGTAAAATATCCAGTTGGCAGGGCCGTAGTCAGAGAGAGGAATTTGTGTAATGCAATCATGCTGTGCGCAGTGTTGCCGTATCAAAATTTGCTTTGCTAATACCTAAGATGTTATGTTTTTGTACGTAATTGAACCTTTTTTTTCAGAAGTATAACTCGGCTCTACGTAATAAACGTTTTTTTATATTGACTTTAAGATACGTTTTTTTCTGCTCGTAGGATATATAATAATAATAATAATAAACCTTTTTTATTTCCTTAATTTTACAAAATTTCATGCGTGTATAAAGTATAAAATCAATGTAAGAAACTTAATTTAAAATTCATTAAATCATTATAAGTTAAATTATAGTATACAAAATCAAAAAATAAATAAATTACAAAATAAAATAAAACTTAATAATCAAAAAATCATGCATTATTCTTATCATCAATTTTAAAAACCATGTCAATTAATAAGGACCTCTCTTTGAGTAAAGGTCTCCTCCATTTTTCTCCAAGTGTCTCTATCCTTTGCTTTGAACATCCAATCATCGCCAGCCTCTCTGTTTATCTCGTCCATCCATCTCTCTTTAGGTCTTCCTCGTTTCCTTTTATTTAGTGGTCCTGTCCAGCCAGTCACTTTTTTGGCCCACCTGTCGTTTTCCATACGTGCGACGTGGCCAGCCCATTTCCATTTTTGTTTTCTACAGTGCTTCAAAGCATCTATAACGTTTGTTGTTTGTCTTATATCTGTATTTCTCATTCTATCTTTCTCGCTCGCTCGCTCGAGGATAACCGCAGGAAATTATATTTAAAGGTTACCAAACAAACCCAGATTTTAAATATGTCTTGATACGAATTAGGTTCCAAAAAAGATCATGCTACCAGGACAGGAATATCAGTACTTCATCGATTTCCCTATCCTAGATACGAATCTGATATTCGTATCATCATAATATTACAGCCTACAGTTTATTCATTGTTCGGAAACTGTTGAACTGTTTCACTGCTTCACTTATTTTCCCGACATAAAAGAGCTCTGATATGTTTTTGAACGTTGGTGTTTTTGGGTCATAATTTTATTCATAGAGTTTTGATCATAATATCTAGGTATGAAGATGGATTTTTTTAAGAAACGAAATAGGTTCACGGCTATGTTCAGTCATGGACAATAATTGACATCCCGTTAGATTTTTCATTACTCCAAATGAGAATGTCTAGGTACGAGGCACGTCTGTTTCTAGATTAATTTCTTGGAGTTGTTTGCATCAGTTTCTGACATACATTTTGATTGGAACAAAAGTTTTTCTCGTACATAATCTAATCGGGCATATTGAGATTGTCGCATGATTTACTCGTGTCGTATGTCTTACAGAAGTGAGCACACGGCTTCTAAATAAACAGGAAGAAGTAAAATAGTTTCCATGGACTCGTCGTGGACGCTACTGTGTTCGTCCATTATACTGAATGGTGTTATAACGGCTATTATAATATTTTATATTATTACGATACATAATATATTATTATATTATTAGAGAGGACCGGTGTGAAAAAATGGGAGTGACCCCGCCTCCTAATTCCTGGAGGCCTGTGTCCAGTAGTGAACTTCTACAGGCTGTTGATGATAAAGGTGATGTTATAACGCCTACACCGTTAAGCCGTTGTTATTCGGTATATTTTGTGACTTGGAAAAACATCAAGCAACTTTAATCCGACCAGGGTACAGCTACGGGTAGAAGCTTAATATATCAAATAAACATCAAACTGTCAAGTTAAACCGCAATCTATCATCAGTGGTGATAGATGAGAAATAGTCGTACCTGTCTAGCTGTTTTACTTGTTTGCAGGTGGCGTTCATTTTTATTTTTGGAGCGTACCTGTGTTGCTTTTACACAGCGAAAATGTGCAGCATATACTTGCTTTTATCACAAAGGAAACAGAAATTCAAGGTATTCTAAAAAGTCCTACGCTGCTCTGCGTATAAGCTTTGCTACCTAAGCTTTGTAATTAATACCGGCATTCTCTCTAATGAGTAAATTCACATTGAACATTTAGAGTATAGTCTAGTGTTCTAACGCATTCAGGATTATTTTGCGCCTTATATCGACAAAGTTTATTTTAACACATAAAATACCGTGAAATATAAAAATTATTTTGCGCAGCGGTTTCCATGGCAACATAATTATTCCTTAACGCTATCAATTACAGCAAAAAATGCCTTACGGTTATTTTCAGAAATAATTCCGGGTTCAATCTCCGGATGTGGGTCTCATCTCGCCATGGTTCTTAAGAACGAATTTGTCTAACCTAAAGATTCCCTGTTGCTGACCGGTCTCGAAAAACACCCTGTGTAGAATAATCGATATACATAGATGCCTGCCCCCTTTCTATCTATCTATCTATCTGCTGGGCACAGGCCTTCTCTATAAACGCCATTCTCTCCGGTCGCATGCCAATCTTCTCCATTGCTAGCCAACTACTGCGGCAATGTCATCCGACCATTGGACCTTCTAACTATAACGTCTTATTGCGATTCCTAAGCTGAATTGTTCCGTTTTGACAGATTTGATAACATAATATGAACCGGATACGGTTATCTCGGAATAAAATGTCATCGAATCTATCCAAACGGAACGATTCAGTTTAGGTGTTATACTGAATCGCAATAAGACTTAATACTTTAAGGCTTGATTGTACGATCCCTGTACTACAAAAAATGGCACGTGTTTATAGCTGTATGTTTTTTGTGACAAAAAATTCTCAGTAACATCGTTATCGGCTTTCTCTCGCAGGAATCGATGAGGGAGCTCTTTTATTTCCTGTCTGTTAATCACGTCAGCAACAAAATAACGGCGAGAGTGAAAAAGTTTTTCTGTGTACAGTGGTAAGCCAATTCCAATAAGTAGATTTGGTTTCTTGAGAGTTGAAGGTCCATTATGATGTAGTATGGACGAAATGACTGATTGTTCGTATACTATTCGTATTAGAAATAATTAACGTAAATTTATTCCAAATTCATCGTCAGAATTTCACATGCTTTAGACATGTTACTGTAGATATTCATGTTATTTTCACGGTCACCCTAGTGGACGGTAACTTGGTTTGAAGTTTGTACGATTAGCGTTAGACTATGCGTTGGCTAATTACGTCAGTCAGGTAAGACTTATCCCCGAATACTCAAGCGCATCTCAGATTTAAGTTCGTCTCAAGTAGCGATTTTTTGACAGTTTGCAATGCAAATCTGTCTAAGATTCGTCAAAGCATTGACTTGTAGGCTACGCACGGTAGGTGCGTGCCTTGCGTCCACCAACCTTAGGCATACTGATGTGAAGCCTCATGTGCCTGTAATTTCACCGGCGCCCAGACCCGTCAAACCGAAATAAAGCAATGCATGCGTCACTGCTTAGAAATAGGTACAAGATAGTAGTACTTCCCCGACGAGCCCTTTCACAAAGAGCTCTACTACTACAAAATCCTACAGTTCGATGTTTCCAGGTACTATAACAATGCGGTTTCGACGCATGAGCTATTTAAAGACATGTCAGCTAATATACAACAAGAAGTGCTGTCAATAGAGATGGTAGAGTCTTTGCTCTTTTGTCCGTTATTTCAGGTGAGTAAATACACAATAGTTAAGCCCAAAGCTTATTACAATAAATCCTTAGTAACATTATGGTGGTAAACTGGATAAACCAGGATTGTTTCCACCTCTGTTTATACCACTTGCTGCGGACAATCAGATGGTCATAGAATAAAGTATTGATAAGAGACAATGCTTTAGGAACGTGTTCTATGATAATGCTTTCTTGCGTCTATCAACTTTGAGGTATAAGTACAGGTGTCAACAAACTTTTCGTCACCCCTGTGGCGGTGCAAAAATGCAAAGGCATTTTCCCCTCCTCAAAAAAAAAAGGAATCAATGTAAATGAACTAAGTTAATCATAAAACAAAATAAAGAAGCAATAAAAAAATCCTATTCGTTCCTGTCACAGGGGCAAGAGCTTGCTCAAGGCATTTCAGTTACAGAGCGCATCGCATTCACACGTTCAAGTCGTTTATTTTTCGCTTTGAGTTGAGTCTGTTTCACTTCACTACAAAATAATGGCAATTTCTTATTTGAGATGAGGAGGCGAATTGTCAAGTCAAGTTCTAAAACAAAAAGGTCGTCTTATCCTTATTATATTTTATTATTTCATTTATAACCAGTTTGACGTTGGTGTTCGGAACTAACGTTTACAGTCAAAGAAGAATCGGCATCAGTTTTAAGGAGAGGTTCCATGCAGTTTTGTATAATCTTAATTAATATATTTTGCTTTTTTATATGACCAGCTTCCGCGCGCGGATTATTTCGCGCACGGATTATTTCGCGCACGTTTACCTTACACTGATAGAAATAAGCCCACGTAATTCAGGTAAACTTTTATGGTTTCACGTTACTGCAAACAGAAGTTGAGCGAGTCTAGCGCGGCCATAAAGTTATTATGTTGTAGTGAAATAACAAGCACTATTATTTAATGTGTTTCAACGGTAAATACGTCGCATGTATACTTACTCACTAGAAAACGTTTTAAATTGTTTTGCAGGAATGTAATCGGGATTTTCTCCAAACAGTCGCAGCGAGTACGAGGACAATAGTGTTGCCTGACAACGAGATTGTTCAACACGCGGCGGATATAGGACGGGACATGTATATTCTGCAAAAAGTGATTATAAACATTTGTTTTAGGGTTCCGTTCCTAAAATTTTGCCATAGAATTCTATTGTTACACTTTTCATAAACATTTCTGGCTGTAGTTGTGTTCACTGACAGCGAAATTATACACCCTGCCCCCCGTTTGTACACTTGTTTTTAATAATTGTGCAATAAAGTGTTAAACAAATAAATTATACAAGACACGGTGGATATAGGACGAGACATGTATATTCCATATAGTGATTAAAAACCTTTATTTTTGGGTTCCGTTCCCAAAACGTGGCAATGGGATCCTAATAGGATCCTATTCCTACGACTGCACTATGTATTTATTCATCTGTAATACACACTCGTATAATGTTAGGTTTTGATCTAATTTTTCTAATATCATATTTAAAAAGAAATAAGTTATTTGTTGGTTAGAAAGGTCACCCGTCAAATTTGTGCTAGAAGCCTTACTTTTTATTTTGGAGTAGTCTGTTTATCCTTTAAGAAATGTTGTTTTTACAATGCGTATAAATGCCAAGAGGAAATACATATTGGCACAGTCTGAGGCACTCGTGCGATTGGTTGCAATGTTTTTAAAACGAGCTGTTTTGTGCCAATGGGCTTTTTATCACGTTTAGTATGCTGATAAATAGAGTTTTACACTGAACATTGCGGTCAAAAAATACGTTTAAAATAAACAGTAAAGTACAAAGAAGTTATTGACCGAGTAAGTCGAATACTTTTAAGTGATTTGAAGTTGACTTACGTTATTTTTGTACCGTCTTATTAAAAAAAGGTATTAAGGTACAAAGTTATGTAAGCGTAATTGTATGCGGTAGTCTTATCAAATTCTTCGTCACACTATGTTACAAGAGTATATTTTCTGTTAAGGTCCTACCCACTCAGAGAATTGTGTCAAAAACAGGTTCGTCAGTTTAACAAATTCAAAACAGAGATGGCATTGCCTGACGTAAGTTGGAAATTCACGTATTTGATACTAAGTATTACTTATTCTGTGCTTGAATTGTGCGCTATGCTACGTCACATCCGGTTCATATTCTGGTACGCTATATTATTTTGTCCAGTTCCGGTCCAATATTTTGTCGTGTCTTTAAGGATCACGTGGATCGAGTGATCCGATTCGGATCCGAACCATGAGCAATGGGTGAGTGAGAGTTTGATTTCAGTTTATAACAAGGTAACGTTTATTTTACTACAAGAAGTTCATGTTGGATAATTACTTCTACACTGAAGCATATTTAAAAAATTACGTCAGTGACAAACCATTCAGAATCAACTTTTCAAACGTGTCTTAAGGTCGGTATTCGAATTGAACTCAAATTGAAGAATTTGAACCAAATTAGGAGTTTTTGTGCTTCGGAATATGACTGTACAGCTTTCTTATAATGTTTTATAATGTTTACATTGATAAAGATTTGTAGGATTATTATTAGGTGAAATGAACTTTTTTCTCTCTCTCTCCGTGACGGTGGACAAACACTACCAAAATCACTTCGGCGGTTCTGACTTTCGATGCGAATGCACACGTCATTTGTAAAAGTCGATAAACAATAATTTTGTTTACTGAAAATATGTTTTCTTACATTGTTGTTAGAATTCACAATATAAAAGCAGGTAATAATACATCTTCTGTGGTATATCGACTTGAAGTTTGACTTATGTCACTATGCATTTAATGTACCTAGATGACTGAAATTTTCACTTGGAAAATGAAATATAAGAAAGTAATATGATAGAATAAATGTCACAGATTATAGAACATCTTCCAGAACGGGAATCAGAATCATAGTTTCAAAGATGTCAAAAATCCGTAAGGTTTTCAATAATGCACTCCTGTGTATGTTATTGAAAAATATCTGACACATATTTTAGAGTTTTCGTTTGTTTTTTTTTATGTATACATTTTGCTGATGGATCAAGCATATGGCCCACCTGATGTTAAGTGGTTATCATAGCCTATAACAAAGCATTGTCTTGTAGGTCACGTTAGTAAGGAACGTGCCCTACAATACACTGCTCTGCGTCCATCAACCTGAGGCATACGGGTGTTTAGCCTCATGTGCCTGTAATTACATATATGTATATACATATACGTATGCTGACTGGAACCTAATTATTAAATATGGAAGAGTATAGTTTTTTTAGTTATTTATACTTGGGTTTCATGTGCTTAATCGGAGAGTGTCCACAACTAAAGCAACAATTTAACTTACAATAGGTTTGAATAAGAAATAAACAAATCTGAAAAATAACCACGATCACCGACATAGCTCTCACAATCAGCAAGTTGAAGTGGCAACAGACAGACATAGCTCGTAGAACCGCAAACTACAGATGAATAAAGGCTCTCGATTGTCGGCCATGAACAGGAAGACGAAGCGTAGGACGCTCTTCCATCCGATACTTTGCTAGGATCACGGGAAGTCGGAGGATAAAAAGTTTCACAATTGGGGTTTTGAAAAAAAAAATGTTTTTATGTATTTTAATACATTATTATTAATAATATTGATATTTAATGCAAAAAACTTAAAAAAAAACTAATAATAGACAATTAAAAATTGATAAAATTTAGAAAAAAATCACGTGACTATAAACGCGCCATGATTGATCACCATAGTTGTTGTCACATAGTGACTTCATTAAGTTATAGCTATCTAATAACAGTACAGCGTGCGCGGCTATTGCAATGAGTGAAAACCGCTCGGGTTTGTTCGGGAGCTGCCGGCGTGTTTTCAGTACTGGATTCAAAAAATATTTTTATTTTGAAATAACTTTTGAATTATTGTAAAAAAAAATAAAACATATATGACCTTTCAATAACCGCAAAAAAAAATTCAAAACCCCAATTGGTCTTTCTGCAGTGGATTATGTCTTCAGGGTGATGATGGTAATAGTAAAATTTTAAAATAATATATAAAATACTATTCTCACCTTTTAAATCTTTTTTGGACTTCTACATATACTTTAAATCAAAAACTAGGTCGTTCTCGAGTTTTTGTAAGACTAACAAACATCAATTAATTTTTATATATATAGATTTATATTGAAAATATGGATAAATTAAATTTTATCTTTACATAAAGTATTATGAAATATTGTACCACAGAGTATTGTACACACTTACACAAACTGAACTTTTTGGACAATGTTCTGTCAATCTAAAATGTCAAATTGAAACCAACGCTCGTATTCCAAGACAAATCTCAACACTAACTCAAAATAGGTGTTCATTAAAAATTTTGTTTTTGTGGTTAGATTGGATAGAAAATGGATCTAAAAAATTTTTGCCGAGGTATAAGATTATTATGTTTACGGAACAACTAAGAAAAGTAGATGGAATAAAGTGCCCTATCGCCTTTGGAGTGCTTATCACCGTACTAAACTAGCTGACAGAAAACTTATGTACTTTTTATTGTAAACACATACTTAGAATACAACTCGCGACTGTATTCGATTGTTATCTAAGCGAAAACACTAGTAAATGGGGGTGTTAAAGAAATCTCAACCTTATCTATACTGGTGCAAGTTTTATGTCAATTTTAGCTTCGATGAACAATAATGAGTTCAGATAGATTCAAAAATTGTATGAATTTGACATTTTGACAACAAGGGGCATAGTTACTTGGTAACCTCATACATCCAATATAAAAATACCAACTATTGATCAAGTGAGCGAAGCGTCTTAGTTTCGATATTAGCATAAAAATGCATTTGTCCGTCTGTCATTCTGTCTGTTTTCGCCTACAGGTCGCATTTTTCGATTGATACCTATTGTTTTTTTGATGGTACAAACAGATGGCCCACCTGATGTTAAGTGGTTACCATCACCTATAACAAAGCATTGCCTCGTAGGCCACGCTCGTTAGGAACGTCACCTACGATGCACTACTCAGCGTCCCTCAACCTGAGGCATACAGGCGTTAAGCCTCATGTGCCTGTAACTACACCGGCACCCACACCCTTCAAAATGGAACACAGCAAGCTGCTTGGCAACAGAAATAGGTAGTAGTACTGCCCCGGACGAGCCCTTCACAAAGAGCTCTACTACTACTCATAGAACCACTACTTAGTAATAATCTTTATCCTGACTAACTGACGAACATAAGACAACATGCAGCCTAAAACACTGGTCGAAGAGAATTGAAATTTTTGGGTATATTTATCTTATTGGGTGAAAAGACCAAGGAACTAAGATACTAAGAAATAAATTCCTGAAATTTAACTCCTACACGGGGTACAGCAGGGATTGAAGTTCATATGAAAATAACATCACGCGGACGGAGTCACACGCGATTCGCTAGTACATTACTCAACAGTAACAAATGTTATAGACAGGTATGTACCGCGTAAAAAACTCAAGCCAAACAGCAAAAGGTATATCTACCCCGAATGGTATACAGCGGAAATTATTTTTGAAATTAGAAAAAAAGCTTTATTGCATAAAAAATATAAGAGAAGCAAGTTGCCATGTGATTACGAACGGTTTTCTGAAAAGAGAGCTTTAGTAAAATTTAAGATAGGTGAAGCAAATGACCTGCATATGACTAGCCTACAGAACCGGTTTTCTAGCGACCCGAACTCATTTTGGTCTTACATGAAATCTAAAAGGACGAAAGCTAGCCCTATATTTATTACTAAGGATAGTGAAGTGCTACCTCCAGAGAGATGTGCCGAGGAGTTCGCAAGCTACTTTCACTCGGTATACAACACGAACCCTCCTAGGCTTAACGTAGATGAGGTACTTATATCAGCAGGGGGGAGTGGGGTGCAGCAAGTAGTCATCTCGCTACTTACGGAGCAAGATATGAAACTTGCACTAAAGCGCCTAAAACCAAAGCTGTCGGCTGGTCCGGATGGCATTCCCGCGTTTCTTGTTAAGGATTGCGGACCAGTACTAGTGGGACCACTTTTGTACATTTATAATCTATGTCTTGCATCACACACGTATCCAGACAAATGGAAGCTTACGCGGGTGATACCAGTACCAAAAGGTAGCGCAGGGACAGACGTGACGGGCTATAGGCCTATAGCGGTCTTGTCATCGTTTGCTAAGGTCTTTGAGACAATCTTGCATGGTTATATCTACAGGCAGGTACGTACGCAGTTGTCAGACGCTCAGCACGGATTTAGGCCTGGTCGGAGCACTGACAGTAACCTGCTATGTTTTATGTCAAATGCAGTACCTGCTCTAGACGCGGGAGGTCAGGTGGATGCGGCCTATTTCGACTTCCGTAAGGCTTTTGACACTGTAGATAATGACGTGTTATTAAAAAAGTTGGCTTCGATAGGATTCACTGTAGATTTATTAAAGTTCTTCTCCAGCTATCTACGTCATAGAATGCAGTATGTAGATTATAACGGGTATACGTCTAAGGCGTTTTTAACAAACTCTGGTGTCAGTCAAGGTAGTAATCTTGGCCCACTTGAGTTCTTGATTATGATAAATGATCTCCCGAGCGTCATCGAACACTCTATGTGTCTTCTTTTTGCTGATGACCTCAAATTAGTTATGCAGATTAGAAATCCTAGTGATTGTGAACTCTTGCAGAGGGACATTGATAGCGTTATCAGATGGAGTTATGAAAATAAATTATATTTTAATGACGACAAATGCTGTATCATGACATACAGTAAATCATTATGTCCGGAGAGCAATGTCTATAGGTTAAACTTAGTTAACATGACTCGGGCTACATCTGTTAGGGATCTTGGAGTCTGCATGGATTCAGAACTAGCCTTTCGTAATCACATTGTAAGTATTTGCAAGAAATCGTTTCGAAATCTAGGGTTCGTACTACGACAGTGCAGTCATTTCGAAAATATAAACGCCATCAAAGCACTTTATAATGCTTTGGTACGAAGTAGGCTTGAAAGTAGTTCTGTGATATGGAGTCCGCATGAAAAAAAATATAACATCATGGTGGAAAAAATACAAAATAAATTTATTAGATTTTTATACCTAAAAATGTACGGAGTCTACCCATTCTACCCGCTAATGTATCCTACTTTATTTGTCTTAGGAATGGTAGGTTACTACAAACTGGAGGTAAGAAGGGAGGTAACGCTGGCTGCGTACATTTTTAGATTATTGAGAGGTATGGTGTATAACCCGCGAGTACTAATGCGTGTGGGGGGCTGTATGTGCCAAATAACTACATACGCGCGCGGCGACACAAACTCCTACTGGTTCCAAAAGCACGGACTAATTTACTCAAAGAAGCTCCTATGACAAGAGCACTCTGTCTTATTAATAAATTATGCGAAGAGGATGACTTTGACCTTTTTGTGGTTTCATTGACGAAATTTACAGAAAGAGCTTTAATGTTGTTTTAGGATAATAGCTATAAGTTGTTTTACAATGTCAATTTAGTTTTTACTGTTAGGGCATTGTAAAAAGAAATAAATAAATAAATAAATTATCCAAGGATTGATGTGATCAAACCCTGGAACCGACGATCGCTTGTATCTTATGATAAAGAACGCCTAAGACTAATGGACTTCTTCCACACGATGATGTTGATATTTTATGACCCAGCCGTAATTTCGTTACACTGTGTCTTGTTGTATTTGTATTCACTGTGACAAATAAATGACACCTATAGTAACTATGTGATTATCACTGTCAAACGAGCCACAGAATAATGTATAGTTGCTCGGAACGACTTTTGACGTGGACCCTGCCTCCTGAAGCGCCAAAGCGCTACTGAGCTTGTATAGGTACGTCTCGCGTATTTATATTTTAGGCTATCTACTATTTTTATAAAAAAGTAAGCTAGCTAACAAAAAAATTACTTCGGCACAAGATTACGTATATTTTAAGGAACACATGAACAGAAAAATCGTTGGAATATCTCGATTAACAATCGAATAAAACACCCTGGGTCGGAGGGTCACCCTCGGAATTTTAGTAAAACTTTGTGTAAACTTTTATCGAACCCAATGGAATCAAGAGTGTTTCTGGTCGCTCCGAAATATAGATGGTCCTTTTAAATGTAATATTCAATTTAAAAAAATATATGAATATGTTGTTTTTACATAAAAAACAGGTGCTGATTAGGCTCCCACCTCGTCTTAATGATTGTTTAACAAATATACGAAATAGCAGTACTATTTCTGAAAACTAAGTATTTTTAACTACAACATATACATACATACACACAATAAAATGAAATAGGTAAGGACAAGTAATAATAAACAAAACAAGAATAATATCAGTATATAAGAAGTAAATAACGATGATAGTGTTATAAAACCTACTATACATTTAGGTACCTACACAAGTAGGTAGATACTCTTACCCATTCTACAAAATCACCCCTAACAAGCAGTGCCTTTATTAGTGCAAGTTACAACTGGCTATTTTATAGTAATATCTACGAAAAGCGCAATGTACGAGTATGTACTAGAAGCTTACATTGAAATAACATATTTTGTTTCAGGGTCATTGTAACTTACTGAACCACTTTGGTAAAATTGTCAAGTCTATAGGACCGGGAAGTGATTTCGGTGTTGTGGAAATGCTATTTGGATTGCCTAAGGTAAAATACAAAACTAAATCTTGATGATTTAAAAAACATCGTGGACAGCGGCAAATATGACAGTGGATACACAGTTATTATGTTTCGTCTTGACTTAAATTTAAACTGAAGTTCCTATTCACAAAATTCAGATTATTTTCTATTCTTGTAACTTCAGTTTAAATTATATTTAAAGCTATGAAGGTTAATAAGAAGTGAACCTTTTTTTGTCGCTGAATTTAAATAATGTTATATAATATTCGTTATTTTTTCTACCCTATAATTCACTTTTCTTACAAAACTCGTATCGTAAAAAGCATACAACCATTCTATTCTATTCCTTTCGGATTTACAAAAGGTTTAATTTAACAGGTATACACCGCTCTGACGTCGACAAACTGCATATTGCTTCACGTGGAATACACCGCACTGGTGCAGTGCTGGGGAACATTCCCTGATATTAGTCATCCTATTATAACGGTGATTCATGCATTTAATATTGTAGACACAGTCTAAACAGCTACAGCTAGCACAACACACCAGTTTGAGTGTTTTTCTTTGTTTTTACTTACCAGCTTTCACTTAAAAAATTGGCATCTAGACATACATGATAGATACATAGATACTTAATATAAAAAAAAAATGTGTTTTAATGCATCGGTAACGTATTTTTTAGTTATTTTTGTAAGTAAATATTTTTGTGGCTTTTTTAGATAACAGAATAGTTTATTCTTGTAATAAAAAAATACTTACGCATCAAGGACCTTTCCTGAAAGCACAGAAGTTTATTAGAGGCTTGACTGGGTTCGAGGAGTGACAAGGACGAGGGGTTTTGACCCTCGCATTCCAAGTCAGTTGATAATTTTTCTAGTTTGGACTGTTACTAGATCATTCTGTTTTACATCCATTGACACATTGTTTTTTATTACTTCTAAAATAAGTGTACGGCTACACGCAGTCTACGAGGTTCTACGCCGTAGCAATGTCTACAAGTATGTTGGTCTTAGAGCTATATCACACTGTAGCAATCTACATATTTATCAATCATAATTATAAGAATGTTTGACATGAATGACTGACTGACACATTAGAAAACGGGCTGGTTGTAGAGCCCTCGGTTGTTAAGGTTAGTAATTTTGACATGACTGCCTTGATCTATCGTCTATCTAATCGTCATCTGAGCATTAAGTGATTAACTGAGTGTCATGAATGAAAAGTTCTGGTACAAAGAATTATATGATACTAGTTCTAATCAGGAACTAAGTGAACTAGCTGTATTCTTTAAGCTACGGTATTGTTGAGGTCACAACACTAGCAACGAGCGATGAATGTTCTAACCAGCGCTTTGTGGTGACAGAAATGAGCTACAAATGCAATGTGCGCGGGTTATAGTCATTATTTTGGTAATTAAAATGATGTCCTAGTGTAAATATCTTCATGCAAAATAGAAATATTATTACCTTAATTATGTTCCGTCCTATTATTTTAATTTAGAGGCTATGCTCTCGTTGGTTAAAGATAGAATCACATTAAACCCGGGTTTTCTTCCACGTTTTTAATTAAACACTCCAATTGCTTAAAAAAAAGTTCCAAAATTTTCCTCTTCTGTTCTCAGGCCAGTTTTTTTTGGAACCCATGCCTCGCTGATATATTTAAACTTTGTATGTTTTTCTTTTTGATGGTTTTAAGGCGTGCAATTATGATTTTTCATTCATTCATTCTTACACGTTCTTCTTATCTATTTTATTTTTCCATGTATGCCACATTTTATTATCAATTTATCATAAACTGGCATATAGTATTAGGTTAACTTTGCTTAAATGTTAATAGTCATGGCCTTAGTTGATAAACATTATTGTTATTTAGCATAAACTTCCCTTCAAAGGTGATGTCAGACCCTGAACTCCGCTCAAGAACCAAAAGTTACGAGGAAGCTAAACCGCTGACCGGACGATTGGATGTCAAAATAAACAGAATTGCGGTAAATAAATGATATCAAATTATAACGGTATAATTAATAAATTATTTTCAATGGGTAAAATAATTCAAAAGGCTTAATGTCTGTTCTCTACAGATACGGTAGATATTCTTCAGACATAAGTTTTCAAACTATCATGGTGTTGATCAATATTTTGGATAGAAACGGGATATTTACCATGGTTTTTGAGTTTGATTGTTTCCAACATTTCTGTACATTTGCATGCGCCAATTATCAAGGGGCAACTGGGCCCGTGATCATGGCGGATTGAGGTTGTTTATAATTATGTCAGAAATATTAGATCATGCTCTCCATTTGGGATTTCTGCACAAATCACCTTGTCGATGTCTTCGGAGGAAATGCATAGGATCATCCATAAAATAATGGGAACGCCACGCTTTTGTCATTTGATCGAGAATATATTCGACAGTGCAATGTGTCGGTCGTAGGATTATTATTAGAAAAAAGTTAGGATCGGTTTAAGGAGTTTTTCATTTGTTTTTTGGGAATTGAGCTCTGGGTCTATTCTTTGTTTTATTTAAACCTATTGCTACCACCTGATAAAATCTTCTGTCTACTGAAGACATTAACTTTACCTCTTTTATTCCCTTGTTAAAACCACTTTTCGACGCTGGTAATCGAAAAAGTTTTCTATCTGTTTTTCACTACTATAGCACTTTATTATATTTTGTAGCAAGAGCTAAAAGAAAGTTTCGTCGTGTTAAATGGACGCAACGAGCGAGCTCAATACGTGCAGACTTACGACAGGCTTGGTGTCATGAGGTAACGAACGATCTAAACTTTTAAATGTGTAGCATGACTTTAACATCTATCTATCCTGTAGTAAACCGTAGTGTTCGAAAAGTCTGTACATTACGTATTTTTCTGAAATCTTGCTAATAGTACCTAAAAAAGGAAAAAAGATGAACTGGCATTGCGCATATAAATTTGGTTACACAAGTTTTTTGGGTTAGTTACCTAATGTATATTGATAAAATTTTATAAGTAGTATATTAAATGTCATCGTCTTTCTGTCCTTATTCAAGTGTTTGAATTTGATATCGTTCATTGCATCACAAAAAAATAATGTGAATCCGGCTGAAATAATAGCCATTCATGACAGTACTGTGTACCTAAGATATGGTATATGATATAAAATAAGATATGATCATAAGCTATTATAGCTTAGGATCAGACATACTTTTGCAGGGGATTAATTGGTGATAGTTCTTGTTTGAAAAGAGATATCCTTAATCTTTCTTGTTTGAAAAGAAAGTTAGCAGTTTTCTCGTTTCAACATTCTTCGGTAATTGGGATCTTACTTAGGAAATAGTTCGATTACTTTCTAAGATATCACTTTTGTACTAGGGTAACGGGATAGGGGTAATTTCACCCTGCCCTATTACTATTATCTTACCATTGATAAATTAAGGTACTGTTAATGTCTGCCAATAACTTTTCTGGATAAATCTCGTCCTCCGAGAAGTTGGTCTATGTTATAAGGCACTGCATTCACTCAGTGATCTAAAGCCTTATGTACCTATTATTGCACCTGTATACTATCCTCTGTACAGATAGAGGAACTGTATACTGAATATATTCAATACCCTATTTTATCTTGCAGGTATTTAAGGTATATATTTCTGCCCGGATGTATCACTCCTCATGGCATTTTTCTGAAGTTCTGGTGTGCTATGCGACTTTTGGTAGCCCTGTTTTATATACTGGTGGTGCCTTATGATATTGCGGTAAGTGTGTTTCAAACTTATTTAGCCAAAGTAATCTCTAAATTTAGGCTTACTTAAGTCAAAATATATCTTTGAAATTAAAAAGTTTTAATCAATTAAAATGGTTAGATATTCTGGAAGTTTTATTAGAATTATTTACACCTATATATTTGTTGGTCAAACCACGTTTAACCACGTTTTATGTTTTTTCAACCGAGTTTTCCGATTCGACTACAACTATTCTATAGATGAGGATCAGCATAAAGCAGTGTGAATTACCAAGTACCCATAATACATGGTTAAGGTCTTCGAATAAAGGGACGTGCCCTATGCGCTGCTCGAACAGATGTTAAGCTTCATATGCCTGTAATTTCTCAGGCACACCTTTCAAACTAGCAGGCGGATTCTGAGTATTTTTCTGGATATCGGATTTAGGTTTGCGAGCTCGAAATTGTATGGAGATATGCTAGTGCCCCCATAGGCCACTAGGGGCGCTTATCGTATCTCCACACAAAAAAATCGATCTTGCAAATCGAAAACGCATACCCGGAAAACGAAAAAAACTTGGAATCCGCCTACGGAACACGGAAAGCTGCCTGACGGCGTAAATAGGAATGGTGGGAGCTTCCCCGAGCGAGCTCTTCACTAAGAGCTCTACTACAACTAATCTGGCATAATCTGGCAAAACTGGTGCATTCATTACTTATGTAACTTATATTTTAGACGAAACAACACAAACAGTTCTGCAATTATAACTGGTCAGATTTGTTTCTGTACACTGACGTCATTGTGATGGCCTACGTGGCATATTACAACGAGAAATCTTTGCTGGTGACCCATCCACTGTTGATTGTTACCCGGTATTTGAAGTATGGATTCATTTTGGATATCATTAGCATTTTCCCGTTTGAACAACTGGTAAGCTCTATTTATTGTTGAAGTAAAAAAAAAACCCGTACTAGCCCTGTCGTCACTCTGACATTCCCTGTTACGTACTATTATACGAATCTCCAGGTTTTTGGAAAGGATACTCCTTACCTGTGATTCCAATACTGTTTAGTTTCTTTTTACATTGATTTCCTAAATATTGATGGAGGTCAACCCTCAGCAGATCTACTCTTGAAAATGATAAACGAAGTTTCGTGTTGTTTTGAGTTGTACACTGTGCGGTATACCAGGCAACAAGTACTTGACTGTAGGATGGGTTACCCCCAAGCACTCCTGAAACAAAGACTTGCAGATACAAATATTTGGGGATATATATGTCTCACCATGGCAATCGAACCCGCACCTCTGGTTTTTCGTTAGTAGCCAGCTGCGTCATACAGATCATCAAATTACTGTCAAAAAAGGTTTCTCTGGTGCTAAGTTGTCTGTACATATTATTAACCCGAACTTTACTACACTAGAATGTAAATAAGGGTCGGTTACTCTCTCGTGTAGTAAATATTTCCATACCTTCAATGCTCCAGTATGTACCTACAGAATATTAAACAAACAAACAAACGAGCCAAGCTAAATATAGTTTGATATTGGTTCATCTTACCTACGAGTAGAAGTAGATAACTAAACCTACGTTCATACAGACATTAATTACATTAATTAATTACATAATCGTTCTCGCACGGTAGATAAGTAATACTTAGGTAATTGAACAACAAAATATGATTAACGAGACAATATATACATGGTCTTGTTTAATAGTCTTAAGTCACAGGGCAGAACATTGTTTTCGTTTGAGTTTAGTTGAAGTTTTGTGTATTATTTCTTGGCAATCCTTAATAAAATAAATAAATAAAAATAGTCAAGTTAACTTACCTAGTAAGTTATGTTTGACTGGACTCCCGTATGATGATGTGGCTTTATCTTTATGATGACTCTTTCTTATTTTTTCCTTTTTTAACACAGACACATTACAACTAATAAAAAACAAAAAGAAAACAGATTAAAACTAGGTAGTAACATAAAAAGATTTGTGTACAGCTAAAATATTACATGGTAAACATCAAACAGGGACACGAGAAAATCTTTCATATCTTATTGATAATAAAAGTGACAGCTATGTGTGTTCTTGGAATCGAGATAAAATATATTACATAACAGCCGAGATTCCTGGTTTATCTTTTCCAGAACTTCTTTGCTAAGTTCCACTGATGGCTAAGTCTAGGCATGATAGTCAAAATTTGTTTCTGCCTATTTCTCTTTGATCTCTGAATTCAGTTTTGGAGCACATAGTTCAAGAAAATTTTCGAAAGGAAGGATATTTTTAATAATATGAAGAAGACCACCTTTAGAAATAACGTATTATCTATGAGTCGCGTATTAAAATAGGCCTAGGCATGAATGCACAGTCGAAATTTGTTTCTGCCTATTTCTCTTAGATCTCTGAATTCAGTTTTGGATCACATAGTTCGAGGGAATTTTCGAAAAGAAGGATATTTTTAATAATATTAACAATAACGTACTGAAAATAACGTATTTTCTATGAGTCGCGTATTAAAATGTGAACTGAGCCTGAAGTCTAAGATTTTTAAAGAGTACACGGTTAGTGTCGTGTAATTTTTTTATGGATACTTGACAAGCGCCTTTCTCAGGCGTTCGGTGAACTGGTTTTGCTAGACAAAACACATTAACCAGTACACCTAAGAAGCTCGGATCTGTTACTCTGCCTTAAAACTAGTCCGTGTGAACGCAGGATAAGAAGTTTATCGGTAGATACCTGTGTGGGAACTGATAGTCTGCACGCCTTACATTGTAAACAAACAATAGTCAGGTAAGCGGATGACGCTCGCTGTCCATACATAGATAATTCTAAGGCTGGGGACACACAGCACGGTGCGGAATTTGTGCATCACTACAGTTCATCATCATAATAATCAGCCTACATTAATCCTGGACATAGGTCTCTCCCAAGACGCGCCATTAAGCCCGGTCTTCACTGTCAAAAGGTGAAAATGACTTAAAGGTACTAAATAGTTAGTACAATTTGGGAAAAAAAAATTACTGAAAAAATTCAAAGAGAAATGAAGAGAATTTTGATCTGCATACAGCGTGACCTTATCTCTTAGTCACAACATATCACCGATGTTTCTGTACTTTGATTCTTCATTTTCTGTGCCAGAGCCGGATCGCACCGGATGTATGTTTTGTGCTTTAGTCTATGCTGTAGCATAAACTCAATCCTAGCCTAAGCCCTCAGAGCTTACATAACATCCATATATGTTTGTAGTATGTGACATTGAAGTGCTTTTACTGAATTGAAAACCGATCTTTGATGTTAAAAAAGTTTTAATTTTCTAGGTTAGGATCGTAAACGACAGTACTGATCTGGATCTCTACAGGATGAATAGAATATTGTTGGTAAGCAGATAAACACTTAAGAGCAATGAATTCGGATTACCAACATAAACCACAATATTACGGTCTGCAATTTTTTTTTATTTTTTTTTGTGGCATCTGTCCGTCTTGCGGACAGTTTTGCCAATGTCAAGTGGGTTGAATAAATTCTTTTTAGTCAAGTCGAGTCGGTAAAAAAAGGAATTAATTTATCATCAAATTTACTTTAATTCACAATGACATTCCCCATATTTGTTGTCCAAGTCACTAAGTGACGAGCGGATTGGTTACAGCAGTTTTGATAGTATGTGGAAGGAAGTTGCTACCTAACCCCCTGGTCCGATTCCTTAGTCTCTTACGACACCCATGGATCCACTTCGGCCTCCATTACAACCCACGTCGAAATGGATAATATGAATCCGATTATGATTTCTAGTAGGCCGTTTCAGAGTTTTCTAGTCGCCCTCTTAGGCAGCGAGGGGCACTTATCGTATCTCCACACAAAAAAACAAAAATTCAGAATCGGCCTTGTGTTCAAACTAATGACATGTGTATGACACCATGCCGAGAGTGTTTTTCAGAAAGGAATACAAGGAAGCATTAACTTTATGTCAAAAAAGTTTTTAAATTTCGTGGAGCAAACTTATTAATTACAAAGTGGGATATAACTAGATCTATATTTATTATGAATGTGATATAAATAAAGTAAAACTTCATATTAAATTCTCCGAATATGAGATATCGTTTTTATACAGAATAATTGTTTATTTCCTCAATGGCTACAAAAACAGATATATACATTTCGTATTGTAGTTATCCCAAGCAATCAAAATGTTCTCGAAACTTTCTCACCCCGTCGAGAGTGCTTACAAAAAATGCTTTCTATTTTATGTTATGGTTTCATTGGAAATTTTGTGGGTCTCGAAGTATTTATTGATACAACTTTACGATCGTGGACCGAGATCAACTCATGGGCCCTAAATCAGATATCAGCGTGACTTTTAATATACCTACAACTAATTGCACCAAAAGCAAAACCTACTCGTGCCGTCGAAGACAATGCTCCTCAAACCGTATCATTTGCTATGAATGGATTGAATGATTCACAATAAGCACATCAGAGGCTCTTCTAACATTCATACGGATGACGTGGCTGGGAATGAACGTGTAAACACCCATGTTCTTCTTTGTTTTATTTTACTGATTTGATAATGTCACTTCGCGCTCGAACGTCTCCCGTCTACCTCAATCTCTTGATAAGATGTTCTGGCGTTAGTGATCATGTCAAACTCAAAACTCAATGTATTTTATTGGAAGAGAAACAAATTTTTCAAAAAACTTATGAAAACGTTGTCTAAACTAATACACACTGCATGTTTCATATAACTGCAGCATGTATAAATTTAGTCAACGTTGTGATTAAACATCCAAACAATCGCTGATCCGGCCATGATCCCATGATCAAAAACCGAACTCAAAAACCATGCCGAAAATCCCGTTTACAAAAAAGTATTGATCAAAATCATGATAGATTTAAAAGATAGACGTGTATGTAGATGTTGATTTTACTTGGCATCGCATTATATCTATGTCAAATAAAAACATGGGTGATTTAAATACCAACTAAAGTATAATTTTCATTAATTAGTTATAATAATAATAATAAATAATAATAATAAAAACGTTTATTCAAATAATAATAGAACCCCGTGCCGTGTAGATGGTAACCAACGGCAAAGGCCTAATGACAGAAGGCTTTTGTTTAGGTGGCAAGAATTACTGGTGCTTTTTCATACTGGGAGAGTGATATTATGCGAGTGAGTCCTGTCGTTGTCCTGCTAAAGTTCCTGCCAATAGCGGTGACGGTTGTAAACGTGGCGACGGCCTTTGTATTCATTCACTCATGCCGGCCGTTCTTGATGCAAGATTCGCACTCCGTGATGGTGAATTGTACGAGAGCGATGATTCTGTCGGGTAACAAGCATGAGGTGAAATGTGAGTTGTTTTAAATGGTTTGTTCTTGCTATGCTCCCTTACATTATCTTACAAAAATAAGATATTTAATAAAATAATTTATATTTGGTTACAGATGCATTGACAGAATACATTTATACTTTTTATTGGGTATTCGAAATATTCGTTGGTAAGTTTTTTGGTTTTTCAAAACGTACTACCTACTTTTTTGTACATAAAATTTAGCAATTTAGCAAGCAGTTATTTTAAACAGACGCAGCTTCGACAGGGGGCCCTTCAAGAAACTGGTTTATCTTTCACTGCTAGCCTGGCAGCGCATCAGTATCGTTTCTGAAGTGGCATGTAAAAATTTATATGTCATTTCTTTGCAAAGTTACAATTGTTCTCAGTTCCTTAACAATCTCAATTGTGGAACAGTTTTGTGGAATACTTTTATGGCGTACTCAAGGTCAAGTGCGCTTATTTTCAAACTTCGTCTTCTGCAACTGCGCTGCGGTTTAAACTCTGACTCAAAAGCTTATATCTGAAAGTTTCCGCAAAACGATGAACAAAGTTCCATTTTGAGTTACACTGCTCGGTGTGCGTACCTACTCCGCTGCCGAGTTATTCTTGCCACGCCATAGACTCGTTTATATATCTATGTGCTATGCAAACCGTGCAAAATAAGAGCGATTTCCGCTTACATGCTCACAGTAAGTACTTTAGTGGAGCTCTTAGTGAAGGGTTTGCCCGGAGTAATATTACTACAATGATTATTGCTACCGCTAAGCAGCTTACTGTGTTTCGGTTTGAAGAGAGAGGGCGCTGGTGAAATTACTGGCCCATGAGGCTTAAAACCTGTATACCTCAGGCTGATGGACGCAGAGCAGTGCAATTTACCCACTTTGCTAACAAATGTAGGGGAGGTACGCCCCAAGCGAATAGGCTGACGATTATAGTAAAAAAAAAAGCAGTTTACTCTATTTTTTATTAGGTTTTATTTGTATTTCTACATTCCTGTAGCTATTGTTACTTACGTACATAAAGACAAACTAAAAAAAATACTCTTTAATACAAAAATTAACAAAAAAATTAACTCTTCCAAATACTCGATTTGCCCGTAAGAGCAAAGCGAGTAGTGATCAAACATATAAGATCAAATCAACTTAATTTTAGTTTTTAATCATATCACAAGCGTAAAAATCAGCCTCATTAGTCTATTAAGTCTTAATTATTATTTTTAGCATTTAGATTCGTGTTGCTTGGACCAAAGGTGGGATCTGGTTTGTCAGTCAAACTTGATGGCAGGTAATCAGAATCGTTGAATATGTTCCTATTCATGGGTCATATGACGGTGGACGTTATCCTTTCACTGCATTTTGGGTACTTGCTGCCTTTATATATGCTTCGCCAAACAATTTTGCTAACTCATATTGGGTCTCACTAAATTATGCGTCTATCATGCGTTTTCTGAAACATAGAAACCGTCTGCTCGAAGTAGATTTTCAAAGGCCCATAAACACACGTATCGAGCGGCTGAATACGGTGCGTTGTGTGTGAAGCAAGTGAAACAAAATTCACATTATTTTTCGATGCAAACTCTGCCTCTTCCATAGCCAGTCGCAAAACTTCTGATAGAATGGTAATTATTTGCTATCCTAGGTGATGATTGCCGCTTAGCATGGTTTATTCCAGCTTGTCCCCTAGTTGTCCCCAGTAGCATTCGTCCCCAATTTTTATTCCCGTTCGTCGCCGATGGGGACCAGCGGGAATGAAAAAGGGGACAAGGGACCTTTCAATGTTTAATTACTTTTTATAATCTGACCAACATTGCGTGGGCCATTTTGTGGCAAGCATTGCGTCACTGTATACCTACGACTGCAAAAGCACATAAAATAGTATGTTCAGTACGTGCCAAGTTTGCAATGCAGTATGTCCCATTGCCTCTAATAGATTCCGACTGTTAGCAGTTTAGCTTATTCGAAATGTACACATAAAAGCCGACATCACGGAATTTGCTCAGCAAAGGTTTTATTACGGAGTTTTGCTTAATTTTCCTTACTCGTGTGGGAGTTATAAACGTTCTGAGATGTATTAAATTATTATACAGTGTGTAAAAAGCAGACTCCTGAAATTTAAACGGGACCTTCTCGATCGACTAACGGCAATAAAAAAAAACCAGTACCTACTTAATAAAAAATATTACTGAAAAACCTGGTTGAAATTAATGAAAGTTCAGCAATTTTTTTTAGTTTTCCTTTATTGGTACTGAGAACCGAATAATCATAAGTTGTTTATCTGTTTTAAAGTTGACGTTATTTGAACATCCTTAGGTAAAGTCATTTGGTCTCGATTTGGTGCACGGACCTTTAGATTTAGGGAGTGGTATTTTGGCAACCTGTATACGTACCTACTCGATACGGTTGCCAGGACTTATGAGATGTAAGTAAGCTGTAATCGTGTTACAAGAAGGTATTTTCTTGAATATTGTTGAGAAAATTCTTATAAAAGACGTAGTCGCTAACATATTTCAATTTAGTCTTTATTCTGGTTAAGTTTTACGTCGATTGTATTAGTCGCCAATGTGGTTTATCGACCAGGTTTAGTCTGCGGTAGGCGGCCCCTACATGAGTCGTCTAGGATGGCAGCGAGGCGAGATGGGTAACGGAAATCGGCCCTCGACAAAAACAAACAAAAAGCAACATTTTTCATTGTACTATTTCTTTTCGCATGCTCATTACCGTCTCATTCGTAAGTTTTTCCTGTCTTTAATTGGATATTTGGTCTCCTTTACTGCAATTTATTACAGAAATAGATAGATATTTGCAATATTTTTTTTTCAATTGTATGATTAAGGTGACAAGTCTCCATCCCCAACCATTCTAGCATATATTAGTAATCGAGGAAAATTAATTATACTATATATAGCAGCTATAATTCCTATCGTTATGGGACATTACATTGACATATATTCTTCACTGCTACACTTTTCTCAATCTACATAAAAAATATAACACATCTTTCATAGCCAAGTTTGTTTTATCGGAGAAGAAAGTACATAACAGATTCACATGTAGATTTTTCAGGTGTTGGTTGTACGCCAGTGTTGGTGTCTGGTCTAGTGAACGTGTGGTTGATGTCGATGATGCAATTAACAGGACTTCTCTACTTCGCCTTTATGTTCGGATACGTTGCGTCTACGCGGTCGGCCACCGCGCATGCTCTGCTGGACCATACTGTAAGGATATACTTAATACACTATTTGTAATTTTATTTCTATCCATTTATTTATTCAGATACGTATAAAGTAGAAACACATGTGATAGATTACAAATATTTAGATTTACTAAAATAGTTATTAATAATGACAGAGTAGATGTGAAATGTATTGTCATACGTGGACCGATATGGTAGCGTACTAACCTCCACCCTAGATAAAAATCTGTGTTGTAGGGGTAGTTTCGTCCTGTGAGTGCATGTTTTAAGACCTATTGGGTCTGATGAGACCTGGGTAAGTTAAGACTAAGGTATTTTCGTACTGTAGATAATTACGATTTTAGTAAGGGATTGTATAATGTGAGTTATGGTAATAACACATTCCTTATTTTTTTATTCCTTCTTTACTAACCATACCATAACCATAAGCTCACGACTTTAATTCATGTATAAGATAGTGTGGTCACACTTAAAGGTACAGAACTCTTAATATCCGACTTACATGGCCAGTCCTTTTCATTAAAAATGCTAGTTACGACGGCAATAAGCTTGCTGTACCTAAATCATTTTAATACCACGGGATAGTGTTGTAAGTGCACCATTAAACTGATAGGAGTAAATATGGGTCTAGAGTTGTTTGTTGTCTAAATAAAAGCTCCATAAAGCGGGTCTGGACGGAACTGGCTATAAATGATATCAGATGAGACTGTAAAGACGGTATAGACGGTCAGTTCATTATTAGCCCAAAGTATATTAGATTACCATTTAATTATTACTCATTAGCAGTAGTAAAGTTGTGTGTCACTACCACCATGCCTATTTCTGCCGCCCAGCAACGCTTGCTGTGTTCCAGTTTGAAGGGAGTGGGTGCCGGCGAAGTTACAGGTACATGAGGCTTAACACTAGGATTGTGTCGATCGTTCTATCACGAAGAACCATATCAATCATGAACTGTTGTGAAAATGAACCGGTTCATATGACCCGATCATTCGAACCATTGGATTCCCGATATGCGAGTTCCGTTTTAGGTACGGGGTTGTTCTACCTAAGCACCTTCACTCACTGACTTCATGCACCTTGCTAAGATATTTTAAAATGGCCTAGGTAGCAGTATTGGTAGAAAAATTGTGTTAATTTCGGTGATTTCAGAAAAAATACTCCTGATTTAATTTAAACTACATATAATAATTGTTGATGAACAACCTACTAGGGTAATTTAAAAAAAAAACTATGTAGGTACCTATTAGAAAGTAAACACAAAATAAAGTAAGTACAATTCAACACAATCAGAATCAGATTTTTTTATTTAAACAGTGAAGATATTAAAAACATTCTTCATTTTTTTATATTATGATTTAGAAAAATTAATTGTGCTGCTTTTTCCGGTTTACGCCGGCTACGATGTTCGGTGATCGTATTGCCGGCTTTAGAAAATATACGTTCACATGGAACAGAGGTGGCTATATTGCACAGCCTCCGTTCCATTAGAGTGAAGAGACGTGGGTATATATGCCTTCTTTCGTGCCACCACTTTAAAGGACTTTCGGTCCTCATTAACAGCGGCTCATTAAGATATTTGTCCGTCTCTATTATTGCGGCAGCTGATGAGCTTCTTACTTCCAGATGCTGTTTAACTTTCTCGTCGAAGGAATTCCAAATTATGGACGAGCTGCAGGGTTGGGGGTCATTTGAAACATGTGAAGACATTGGTTCTGTTTGTGTAACTGGATATGATGATATTTTTTGTTTGATGGTTTTCAGCGTGCTTTCAAATCTAGTTTCGCTAGGGAAACCATATTTTTTAGGTAAATCTAGGATCGAAAAATGTCGCTTGGGTGGTAAGATCCATGAAAAAAACTTCTTTAAATCGTTCAGATATACCATTTTGCAATTTTATGATCAGATTATGTACTTCTGGTATTTTATTAGCTGCTGTTGTCTAATGAAAGTTCGTGTGATCGGTCATTGCTTTTACGAAAAGCATTATTTTTGATATCGTTACATACTGTTCAGCACTGACTTCTTTTGTGATTTCTTTTTCAAATATTAAAAACAAAATCGTAACCTATAATTTATTATTCGGCAAAAAGAATGTGCGAAAATAATAACCTCTAATTCGTAATGCATAAGGAACCTATGCAATTAAGAATTTTTTGGATTATAGCTTAGTAATATTCTGCAAAAGCGAATCTATAACGTTGTAATAAGGTATTTTTTATTCCTGCTTTCGTACTGTACTTCATCGCACGTGACTGACTGTCTCACCTCTCACCTCAAGAACACTCGCAAGAGCGAGACGCAGCGGCGGCCGATCATTGCTCGACGTCAATCAAATGTTCTGTGTTCGGTACACAGACATAATCTATCTACCGTGTCTGTGACACATAGACTGGATGATCCGTGCGTGTGCGTGATCGGTCGCGCAAGATCGGGTCTTTCTGTCGTTACTGATAGGATCATTCACGCGCGGTTCGTGATTGCAATCAAATGACCCGATCGATCATGATCGACACAATCCTACTTAACACCTATATGCCTCAGGTTGATGGACGCTGAGGAATACCTCGTATGGCACAAAAAAAAGAAAACTCATTTGTTACATCTCAACACTCAGAATTTTCCTGCTTAGTTACAACCCTACGTACCTACCTAACAAATATAACTTGAAAGCCCAAGTCTCTACGGCTAGCGGCGAAGGCTGTGAGTTGTCTTGTACTTTATTACAAATAATAATACCAATACTTATTGAATGTGAGAAACATAATACCTAATGATATCCTAGCACAAAAACAATTAAAAAAGTTAGTACTTGATCGTCTGTGGGGGGCCTTATTCCTTTCTAGAGAGCATGCATGTGCAGTCAGTGACAAAAGTACCTAGATCAACAATTTCTGTAATTTCTTGTTTTTTTTTGTGCACAGAAACTGTGACTTCAGTTTACAAAAAGTTATAAGTAAAAGCGGAATTTGACACAAATCTCTAAACTTTGACTAGCAGTTTGTGGTCAGTGATCTAAACACGGGTTTTTTTATCAAAAGTAGGTACAATAAAAAAATGAATTTTAATTATAACTATTAGAAAAGAAAGGTATAAGATACTGAAATTAATAAGGACCACCGTACTTATTTCTTCCACTACACAGTGACGCTTGCATTGCTATGTTCCGATTTGAAGGGTTATGGGTGTCGGTGAAATTTGGTCACCGCAGGGCAGTGTATCGTAGGACTCGTTCCTAACGCGCGTGAACCGTACAATAGTTTGTTATAGGTGATGGTTACCACTTAACATCAGGTGAGCCACATGTTTGTTTATAAAATACTGACGGAAGAAAACCGTAGTTGTTTAAAAGATATTTGAGTAGGTACGAACTGGAAGTCCATCTTCTTTTGCCGTCGACTGTAACTACGTACTAGATTCCAAAAGTTACACCATTAAAAATAGTACGGCTTTATGTTGAGGTCCCTAATTATTTAGTTTTAACGAGTTCGTATGTTCATAGGAAAAAACAAGAGATCTGGCGAATTTTATGTACCAAGAGAATGTGGACCCGATGCTGACTGCGAAAACTCTGAAATATTTCGAATATGTGTGGAAAAGAACTAATGGGAGCAACCCGCAAGTTAGTTTCATATTATTTTGCCATATTCCTACATTTTTACGATATTCTCCGGATTTTCCGTAGTGGTTTTTTTAACGAGAAGCAAAATAGCTCGTTATTTTCTTAGTCTTTTTACACTCTATGTAATTATTTAATGAGGATGGTGTCTTTTACTTTTTATTGACCGTGATCCGAGCTTAGAATAGGACTCCTCCAACTACTAACCTAGAATAGGATTGACCTTACAGTTAGAAGATGTTGATAGTAGTACCCAGTTATAGTTGCGCTTCATTAAAAGCACTAAAGTAGGTATCACTGATAATATGTACTAAGTAAAAGTTCTAGCCCGTTAAATTTAGGATGAGTAACGTAAACAACAAGAATCACCGGTTAAAGTTAGGTAATGACAAGGTTAAGGTGGTAAATCTTTTCTTGTTAGTGTCTCTTGCTTAAATTTAATCACGTCTCAAGTCGCGATTTTTTGACAGTTTTCAATGAAAGTCTGTCCAAAATTTGTCACTTGAGACGTGATTAAATTTGAGTTGTGTTTGAGTATTTGGCCGTAAGATTGGCTAATATTAAAGTGACGCGACACAAAGTAAAACACCGCGTGCGCAAATTACCAATGTAGAGTGAAACCGTATAAGGATTTAGAGAACTAGAATAGGATCATTACGCATGGATGTCAGAAGAGGAACTTGACGAAGTTTCGTATTGTCGTTTTGAGTTACACTGCGCGGCATGCTAGGCAGCGACAACTTGACTTTTGACGGCTACCGAGGTACCCCGCAGTATATTACAAAACAACAATACGAAACTTCGTTTATCGTTTCTAATAGATCTGCTGAGAACTTAACACAACAGTTAGTTACTTAATATAGTGACCAATCTGCCTGCCATGTGTACTAACTACGACAAACTCCTCCAAATATACGTTTGATGTCAGAGTGGAATAAAATAAGAGTAGGTGTGTTTTCTCATAAGAAAATTTAATTTTATACAGCAAATCTGCCGTCGCCTGAACTCTGCTCTTATGGAAGACACTCTGGTTTTCATGTATGAGCGAGTTCTTCGTGAGGTGCCACTTTTTGGTAAAGTGGAAAGATCCTTTATCCGGGTCATCACGCAGCACCTGAAAGAGATGTACTTTCTGAAGGGAGACACTGTAATACAGTGTAAGGATGTGCAGTCTAGCATTTATATAATTTACCGAGGAAAGGTATGTAACTGACCCGTTCTGACTTCGCTCGCGTTTTTCATACAAACTTTGTGCCTTTTTTACACCCATTTTAGGGACGGTTAAAATAACTCATACTAAGTTTTAAGTTGGACTATAAGCTAACTAATTCTGCTAATTAGTTATTTTGCCATTATTAATCCTCGAGGGTTTGGATACCTGGGCATCGAGTAATGGAGCACTGAGATTATTATTCATTTTCTTATATCGCAGTTTAATTATCCAATTAGTAAAAAAATCTAATGTTTTTCGAACCTTTGTGGCTAGTATATAACGGGTTTAAATATCCTACAAGCGTCCATTAGTAGTTCTACAGCCGTTGTTGCCTGTCAGATATGACTATCTGGGTTTCGAAAATCCTGGCCTAGACCATCCCTTTGGGGTGTGAAATCATCGCTTACGCGGCGTTATCGCCTTCATTTAAAAAGGGTAGGGTTGGGTTTTGGTCGTATGAGACTTGAAATTTTCAAGGGAAATTGGTGCGTAAGGGTGTAGACTAGGAAATTCTTAAAAATATGCAGCGGGGATTGAAGTTATTATGAAACAATCTGCGAACGGTGTCACGCGGAATGTCACTTCCTTTTTAAATAAATAAATTTAACATCTTTTTAAGTAAATAAAAAAAGAAGTCGCTCTATAGGCTGATGATCATGATTACTGGATTCGAAAATTGTCCGGAGTGGATATATCGCAAATAGCAACTAGTATAAAAAGGAAAATACTTTCTTACACACACCAAATAGGCTTAAATTGATATACAGAACGCTGTACCGGCTTTTCAGGTAGATGTGCTTACATCATACAATGAAATGATAACTTGTATGGGACCTGGCGGGATGTTTGGAAACTTCACAGGAGTAAGTTTCTTTCTAGCAAAACATTTATTTATACCAATCATAAAAATCTTTGCCCTGACCGGCTGACTGACATATAGACAACGCACAGCCAAAATCATTGGTTAGAGAATTTTCAGGGTATATTCGTCTTGGTGCGTAGAGGTGTAAGGAATTCCTGAAATTCTACCCCTAAACGGGTACTTTACTAAAGCGGGCTTTTTATCACAAGAATATTTTAAGATATAACATTATTTTAAGGTTTTATGTTCGTTTCAACGCGGCGTTCATGGCCGGTTTTTCGGTTTTAAGTAAGGTACAATTGAATTTCAGCAACCGATTTCTTGTTCGGAGGTAACAGTGTACGCCAGCCGGAGTCTAGATTTACTTATGATCTCGAGCCAGATGTTCTTCAGCCTTGTTAAGTATTATCCGAAGATACAAGATCCTTTGAACAAAGCCTTTGAAATGTCGAGAAATTACATTTTGCCGATAAGTATGGACGGTGGTGGTGAAGATAGCTCTTCCGGTGAATACAAAATGAATACGAATAATAATTCTAAGAACCTTTATCCTGACTGATTGACCTAAAGATAAAGTAGCCCGATCCTTAGACCTGAGATTTTCAGGAAGTATTTGTCTTGATTTGTTGGTGTGTACCTACTAAGGAAATTTCAATTCTAAAGGGATGCAGGAGATAAAGTTTGGTAAAGTTTTTTTTATGTTATTGCTGATGGTACAAACAGATGGCCCACTTGATGCTAAGTGGTTACCATAACCTATAACAAGGTATTGCCTTGCTGGTCACAATCGTTAAAAACGTGCCCTACAATACATGCTCTGCGTTCGTCAATCTGAGGCATACAGGTGTTAAACCTCATGTGCCTGTAATTGCTCTGGCTGTAATTTCGAAATATCGGATGTTTGCACCTCAACAGCTGGACTCATTTAGACGAAACTTGTTACAAATAAAGTTCGTTACCAGGGAATTAGAATAATAATTGTAATAATAAACCTTTGCCCAGCAGTAGTTGAATATAATAAAAAAAATTTGTTAAATGTAATGAAATAAAAAATATGGTATTTTTACTATGCGAGTGAATCCATGGGTAAAAGAATAATCAGAATCTATTATTTCAGAAGATTCTGACGTGGAATTGATATCTATAGACTCTGCTGTGGATTCTAGAAGTGATACCAGTCGATCTGAAGCCCCAGGTATCAGCAAAGATTTTGCATTAAAAAGATAATAAAAAAAGAAATAGCTTTACGACTTCAATACCCAGGCACGGTAGATATCCCCTCTAATATCTTATTACCAAGTGCCTACTCTGTTTGAACACATAGCGCAGTTGGTTAGGCATCCCTGTATCGGGGTTCAAATCCCACTCGAGTTAATAATTTTTGGGATAATTTAAAAGCTTTGTGATTTCATTAAGTACGGGTAAGCACACTAGTAGTACGTCTACTTCCCCGGAGGAGCCCTTTCACAAAGAGCTCTACTACTACTAAATATTTGTATTTTGTAGTGTATTTGTACTAATATTTGTGGTGCATTTTGAATGCAGGAAACTCATACAACACGTATAGACGTAAAATCACACCCGTTATCCATGGAGAGTAGAAATCATGGATTTCCGCTTGCTATAGTCCTACCACTAAGTTTGCGTCACAACTGACCGAAGCGCCAACAATATCTTTGTACCTACGTGTAACTATCGCAGTAACTTTGCTACCCAACAGCGACTCACGCAGTGATTGGTTCGTCTCAGCTCCGTGATTAAGTTATCACTTTGTAGGACAGATGCCGATCCGCAGTTCCCAGTCGCAATCAAACGTGAGCCAGGCAAAGTCGGCGACAAGCACGCTGACGAATCATAGCCGTATGGGCCCTGCTAATTTACTCCGGCCCGGATCGATGATGTATCAGGTAAATTGCCGTTAAATTACAGGTAACATGGGGTTTTTGGTCGTAACCATAATTGAATTTGAGGTTGGATGTGGGCAAAATGGGTCTAAGATTTTCTAATGTTCGGCTAAAATCTTAGTCTGGGATAGAGTAGCTTCAAAATCCTGTGTCATTTATCCATTGAAATCCTAAGGATGATTTAAAAAATCTAGACACCAGTTCCAAGTGACCAAGCCAAAGGACAGGAGAAAAAACTTACGGCATGGCAAGAAACTCCTACAGTTTTTTGTGTGATCATTTTTATAAAATAATATACAGTGGTGTGGTGATAATTTAACTTATTGAGATGTAAGCGGATGCAGTCTTGCTGATCAAGTAAATTTGCATAAACATACATCAGGGGCAGAATGGGAGTTTTTGGTCAAAATAATAACATATCAACCTGATTTACAACGGTAGAACGTTACTTATCAGGTTTATCGATTGACCTATTGGTAGAAGTAAATCAAACAACCATAGGGTGTTGTTCTCTGTTTTAGATTTTTGTTTTTTTTTTGTTGTATTCACGGCACGAGTGCTTTTTGTATATCTGCCGCAAATCTAGGTAGCATTATTCCTAACAAGTCAAAATATCATATTAAATTAACAAATATTTGCCAACATTCACGCAACGCTACCTAGCCCTAAACTAAGCAAAACTTGTACTATGGGAACCAGATATCTGATAGAATACGTATACACTTTTTATTAATGTAAATAC
The DNA here is from genome assembly GCA_947095575.1 of Electrophaes corylata. Classification (NCBI taxonomy): domain Eukaryota; kingdom Metazoa; phylum Arthropoda; class Insecta; order Lepidoptera; family Geometridae; genus Electrophaes; species Electrophaes corylata. The sequence goes on along the minus strand of OX352711.1, from coordinate 4,177,803 downwards.
TTAGAATACGATATAATATTCAGACATATAACAAACATGTATGTTCATTACACAAATGTTTGTTCTTGGTGAGGATCGAACCCCAACCTATAGCGCAGCAAGCAGAGAGCTACTAATCAACTGAGCGGAAACGGATCTTATTAAAACTCTTCTTTTTTCTACGTGGTTTCTATCCGTCAGACAGACAAGTTTGCCGAATCACCAAGTCGAATTGTTAAAAAAAAGTAAAGTCGACTGTCATTTGTTTCGATTAGCGTTTCTCTTCAAAACCTAAAGGAAAACATTAGTACAACTGCTTACTTTGTGCTAAGACCTCAAGAAATGTTGGTTAAAATGCCACTGAAATTACACAGTAGCACTCAAAATTACACTAAGAAAAACAATGAAAATAAAAATGCTATGGTGCTTCAAAAGATGACACAGCGAATTACATTAAAACTCTCTTGCGTAAATTGATACTCTTGACGTATAACGACAGCGCAGTTTAAATAATAGTCACTTCGGGGCGTTTGTCCGTACTCAGTTGATTAATGGGGATTTGGGATAATTAAAGGGCGTTGATTAAAACGAGTATGTATGCTGTAGACTGTAGGCCAGCGGGCGATAATAGCTACAACACGGACGGACGTTAAATAATACTGAAAGGTATTGTATTTATGTTAATCAGGGATTTGTAGTGACAGTGATTTCAAACATTAAAACAGCGCATAGCATTCTATTTTATGAGTTTGATGTCTGGTTTATTTTTTTATACGACTTGCAGATGGAACAAGTAGATGGCTCATTTGATGTTAAGTGGTTACCATCACCTATCGTTGCCTCACTAATAACGTTTGTAAGTAACGTGCCTTACTATGTACTGCATTCATCAACCTGAGGCATATACTTGTAGGGGTTAAGCTTTATATGCCTGTTGTTTCACCTCTTAGCTCAGTTTATAGTAAATTTACCTTCTCTGCTATAGGTTGTGGGTTCGACCCCACCAAGGATATAATTTTGTGTGATGAACATAGTTGCTTGTTTTTTGTCTAGATCACTATGATATTTAGATAAAATACGTATATATTTCCAGACATTTGGCTACATATGCTCTATAATGGCGACGGGCAATTACGTGCTCACTCTTTACGAGATAGTGACTTTGAACGATTGCTCCGTGGTGTTCTGGTTGGCGGCTATCTTTGATATCTTCTTCTATGTGAAGACTTTCCTCACTATGCATCAGGTACGGCAAATTCTAATCTATTTTCCGATCTTCTTTTTATAACCGGAAATCTTGCGACTTTGACTAACAAAATTTACGAGAAGAAATTGACGATCGATGTGGCGCGGAGGGCGAACGTCCGCCTACGACGCAGGAGGTTGCGGGTTCGATTCCCGCCTTAAGATAAATATTTGTCTGCAAATATTTATTCTGGGTGTTCTAAGTATTTTTTTTTTGTATAATAAAAAATGATGCTGTGGGGATTATCCAGCATTATTATTATTATTATTAATGGACCCCCCATTTTAGGATAGAGCACCGTGGGTGTGGTGGCGATTTACTTCAGTAATCATACTCCATTTTTACCATTCAACTTTTTGCATAACTGTTTTTCCCACACTAAATGTTTACGAACGAAACGCATGCAATTTCTTCTGCGTGAAGTTATTTTCATACAAACTTTGACCTCCGTTGTACCGTTAACCTTTAACGGACTGAGATGAATGTTCCCTGAAAATGTGAAGTACCAATCTCTATCTACCAGCGGTTTAGGCTGTGCGTTGTCTATATGTCAGTCAGTCAAGACAAAGAAGAAAAAAAGGAAGTAATAACTTCATAGGCCATCCTTCATAGTGCCTTGGAGCTCCACAACCTGGTTCCCCCGTCCCCGTTCTACCATCGGACCACCAGGCGTACGGAGACGATACACCCGTTTATGGTTGATATCCCTTCCTTCCGCACTAAACGCTTTGCCTCAACCTTCATAATGCGCACAGCAAAGGAATGGAACTCGTTGCCGTCGTTTATTTTTCCAGTCACATATAATTTGGATGTTTTCAAGAGAAGAGTGAATAGGTACCTTCTAGGTAAACGTGCTACATCGTCGACCGCATCATCACTTAACATCAGGTGAGATTGCGGTCAAACGTCTACCTATAAATAGTAAAAAAAAATCCACAGGCACGGTAGATATCCCCTCACAACTCTCAGCAGTCGGAGGTTCGTCCAAATAATTACATTTGGCACATATCCACACTTTGCAGTAGTTGGTATCCCATGCGTGACAGGTTGCAAGCTCATTGCCGCTGCTAGAATACTAACTGGTTTCATCATGAGGTTTTCTCTCAGCGTTGAAGAGCACCGGCATTGCGCACATAAATTTAGTTACACAAGTTTTTTAGTTATATTTTGGTTCAAGCTCATGACGTAGGATCAGAAGGTAGGTTTAGTGCCACTAGGGTCAGGATAAATGCTATTGTTTTATTAGAATTTCTTTATTAGGGTTACACCAATAAACACGGTGACTTTATTCTGGACGGCGCGAGGTGCCGAAGACGTTACTTTAAGCATCAACTGTGGGTTTGGACTGATATCTTGGTTAACTTACCTCTGGAACTGTTCGCGTTGTTTTTTAAGTGAGTTTTTTCTCCATACACATACGATATCCATCATATCCATCATTGCTCACTTGGCTTTTTTATGCTTCTGTTGGTGAAACAAGCATTAAGCCCAGATATGTACGTACGTGCCTGTAATGTTCTATTAACAGCTTAAAATCAGGTGGGCCATACTTTTGTACCAGCAGTAACATAACAAAAAAAAAACATTTATTAAGTTTCAATTTTAATTTAATTCAGGAGTCTAAAGGGTCCCATACATTTTGTATAGAAGTGATTACACTAGAGCCCGTATAGCAGGTTTGATTCTTTTGTAGTTGTCAATGTCTGTCCCATACAATTGTCGCGGGTCTTTTTATTTATCTTCAGTCCAATTTACTATTCTATAAGAAAAAGTAGCCTAATTTTAATAATTTTCAAAACCTCAATATTAATTTCCTTTTTTCAGGAACCCTTTAAGATTGATGCACTACTTACGCGCTAACAAATTATTCAGAGTCAAGTACCTGTTTGAGTTTTACCACAAGACTTCAGCGGAGCTAATAAATAATTTGACTTTCCTACAGGTTGGTTTTTTCTGGCTTTAATTAAATCTGATATGGTTAATTACAAGTTGTGTATGACGTTAAGAAGCTTGTGTTATTGGTATTAGCAAAAGCGCTAGCAACATTGTCCGCGTGAAACTATTTCACACAAACTTAACCCCGCTGTAATGATGGGCCGCTGTGTCGCTGTGTACCCGATTAGAGATTAAATTTTGGAAATTCGTATCTAAGTACGTAAATTTCAAGTCTCTATGACCTGTGGTTTAGGCTGTGCGTTGTCTATATGTCAGTCAGTTAGGACAAAGATTCTTATAATTGGTATAGATTTATATTATTGGGAGTGACCAGGTTGTATGGCAACTCTGGATAAAACCACAGTAACATATATTGAAGTATATATTTGGCGGAACGCGCAGCGTGCGTACCAAGAAATTAGATATTTCTTTAATAAAATATTTACGTTAAATTGAACCTATCTCAATGCAGTATAGATTGTATAACATATTTTCTGTCTTGCAATCACCTTATTAAGTTAGATTGGCACCACACTGGAGCTTCATTATTATTGCTTTGTAAAAGGATCATACAAAAAAACGGTAGGAACCAAGCCGTAAGTTTCTTGCCGGTTATTTAAGGCTTGGTCGCGAGGAACTGGCGCTTAGATTCACCTAGATTTAAGACGTTTCAAGATGATCTTACTGAATAAATGCTTTTTGATTTTGACTTTGATTATTTTAAGCTACAGTCTGATTTGGAGCAAGGCAAAATTATTCACCTTCCCACTATTATCTATTCACAGTTGATAATGACAATAATCGTGGTTGTCCTACTGATCCATACGTTTACGTGTGTCTGGTTGCTGACTCTTATAGCGACCGCGCCTATAAGCTTCATAAGGCCACTGAAGATGCATCTTATTGATGAGTAAGTAACAGCACAATTTCAAAGTAGTTATAAAGTACCTACTAGTGTTAGTACTAGACGAACGATACGAATACGCCCTCAGACTAGATGAAGCGGTGACTTGCTCAGGGTGGCAGGCAGTAACTGGATGGAGTGTCGAAGAACCTATGTCCAACAGTGGTCTGCGATAGGTTTTTTTTACAGTTTATAGGTTACCTCTACAAATATGTACTTTGTATAATAAGTCTTTTGCATTGTCGTTATGTCAGTCAGGACAAAGAAATCGTTTGTACTAGTAGAAAAGCGCGTGACTTCATCCGCGTGAAACTAATTTCATATAAATTTCAACCCATTAATTGCAGACCATGTTTAACATAGTTAGTTTTTGTGAAAACACTTAAAGTAAGACAATGAAGATTCAGAAATGCATTGTGCATAATGCACCTTTGTATTTTAAAATGTTGGAACTTTTAGTTCGCTATTCCAATGTCCCTGCCGCTCCAATGAAAATACTCGCAAATTAATCACTCTACGATTTATTGTGTCGGAAACGGCAAGCGCCTCTCTACTGGCACAGCGACGGCACTCCATTCGTTATATCGGAAATATCTGCACATTGCAAATCGCATTCGTAAAACTGTATTTTTTCGAATGAAATTTCTGTGGCGGGAAATATACACTCGTTAATTTTATAGGTCGACCACCACTGGGTAATAAATGTTCATAAATATCAACCACGAACCGATAGACAAAGTGTAGGAAGCCCCTCGCTTGATGGACTGACAATATTGCAAAGAAAAATCGCGAGAAATAGGTTTAAAAAATTTAGGAGGTAGGCCTATGAGGCCTACCACGATTTTTATAAGATTACTTAAGTATCTTATAGCAATATCAACGTAATAATACTGTATTGAATTTTTGTGTTCGTATTTTTGACCTTTTTACAACACTTCACCGGAGTAAAACTATTATAGTGGTTAAAAATCCATAGTACTAATAAAAGTATTGGTACATACACAATATCCTCCAGCCTAAACTTAGAATACAATACTAGACACTCATTGATGAACCCGTACCCGTTTAGGGGGAATCACGCGGGAATTCCTTTCTTAGTACTCCTCTACGCAAGACAAATATACCCTGAAAATTTTAAGTCTCTACGACTAGTGGTTTAGGCTGTGCGTTGTCTATATTTCAGTCAGTTAATCAGCTAGGACAAAGATTCTTATATTTAGTATAAGTATTCCCGAGTGTGTGAAAAAAAGTTTGTCAGAACAAGTTTTTGTCTTTAAAATAAAATATTATTAAGCACAAAAATACCTGATAGAAATTATGTTTTGTTACTGTTTTTAATAGCTAACATCGTAAATTTACTAGAAATGAAAATAACATCAAATTCCTACGAAAAACCAGAAAACAACTTGTTGCAATTTAACTTGTAGCCGGAAAACTTTTAAAGTCGTTTTCTTCGACGTTGCTAACGATCTGCTACTGTAACCGAAGTTTGAGAGTTAGCAATTTTACTGAATGTTATATTTTGATGAATTTCCTCTAACACAACTTGTTTTCCGTAATTTACTCGGTAATTACTTCGCTCAGGTAACACGTAGACTGGATTTCATAAAGGGCCAGGTACATTATCTAAGTGTTGAAATTAAAATAAAATAAATAATATTTATTTTAGACTTGATCCATAAAATTTGGTAGTAACATAAAAATTTAAAAACTATGTTAGTGATATGCTAAGGTATTTATATTAATAAATTAAGTTATTGAAGTGCAGCTCCATCCAGTAGTTGTTTAAGGGACAGTTCCACCTTTCAGATAATGCGTTCACGATGTTCATCGGGCTGCCACGGACCCGCCTTCTCTCATTTCTGCGCATCTTTTGCGCATGAAAGCCCTCTACTTTGCAGAGAGTAGACAGCTACAAAAATAAACAGTAGTTACTTGTTTTTATTCATAAACGAGTCCTAGGTATTTCATTCTGTTTCACCTTTTATAATCGTTATTGCAAGGATCCGGAGGCCTCACTACTTTCGTTTTGTCTATTTCAAAAAAGTAGTAAAGCTCTAACGCCCGAATACTCAAACGCAACTTAAATTTAATCACGTCTCAAGTCGTTTACAATGAAAGTCTGTCAAAAATTCGTCACCTGAGACGTGATTAAATTTAAGTTGCGTTTGAGTATTCGGCCGTTAGTGAAGCGCTTGTTCGGGGAAAAACTACCATCATGCTCGTTCTGCCGCTAAGCAGCTTGCTGTGTTCTGGTTTGAATGGTGTGTGTTGGTTGTTTTGTGTTGTTTTCGCCTATAGGTCGGATTTTTGATTTATTTAAATTTTTTAGCCGATTACGATTTTTGATTGGGGGAGTTTTGATTGCGATTTTGGCTGTTACAGAGTGACACCTCAACGTAAATGGGACTATACCACATCTTTCTACGTCGTGGTTTCCGAACTGACCATGACAGGGGGTGACGAGTTTGTCATAGAAGACGTACTGCCTATGGCGATTCTGGCTTTCATTCTGATCTGTGGCAAGATGCTGGCAGCCTTGGTGGTGGCCACAGCCATTCAAGTTGCGTACGCCATGAAACATGCGTTGACTTGTTATGAAAAGAATACTGGAGTACTTATTGATTTCTTGAAGAATCAAGGGCTATCAAGTAAGTTCTTTAGTATAGAATTTTACAAAAAATACAAAATCATTACATTAACAAATTATAATTCTTAAAAAGTATTCATTTAACTATCGTAGCAGGACATTGTCATTGGTTTGCTGTCGCCAAATAGGTAATCTTTTGGCACAAGATTGGTAAAAAATAAGATAATTATGCATCTATAAAAATGTGCTTTGTTTTCTTATACAATCATTTTTGTGTTCATTCTAAAATTTAAAACGTGCCCATACTGAAAAATCCTGAACACACTTCGACGTATCAATACAACCAGATAAAAATTGTGTTGTCTTTTTTTCCTTTATCGCTCTCTAACTTGAGTATCCATTGAATGGGTAAGCTCTTTGTGAAAGTTTGTTGGTTCTATATTACTCGAGTGGGAGAGAAATATACGGCAACATGCGGTCTTTTATTTCTTTGAAAATAGTTGTGTGTATTCGCTATAGTGTTATTCTATGTACAAATAAGGTATTTGGGTTAGTTTGGTTTGGTATTCAGTTCGTGGTTTTCGGAACAAATATTATTGAAATCAAAATAAAGATTTTGTATTTGCATTGATACTTGCGGTGTACAGTCACCATCAAGAGCCAGTTGCATAGTAACCTAAAATATATCTATGGTTGGTATCACTGACACAAATTAAGTAATGCAAATTATATAAGGAACATAATGTTGACATAATGTTGCTCTTGTTGACATCATCTAGTAATTTTGAGTGTGTTCTTGGTACTTAAAGATCTGAGTGGATATGTACATCGCCTAGGGATTAAAGTTGTGAGGCTATTCAAACGTTTTGGGGTAGTTGTCATGCAGAATATTACCAGCATCTTTCAGTAGTAGTTTTATGTAGTACTAGCGAAACGCGCGCGAATTCGCCTGCGTGATTTTTTTTTGTATGCTTTTGTTGGTGGAACAAGCGTACGACCCACCTGGTGTTTAGTTGTAACCATCATCTATAACAAAGCATTGCATTGTAGGTCACGTACGTCAGGTACGTGCCCTACGATGCACTACCGTGCGTCCACCAACCTGAAGCATACTGGTGTTAAACCTCATGTGCCTGTAATTTCAGTTACTATTAATTATACAGAAGTAATTTTATACAAACTTCAACCCCCGCTGTACCCGTTTTCGCACGCACCTAGAATATACCCAAAAAATCTTAAGTCTCCAAAGTCGAACAGAGGCTGTGCCTTGTCATATGTCAGTCAGTCAGGATAAAGACTCCTATAATTTCTGTAGATTTTTGATGACATGTAGTGTTTTTGGCACGGGTAAGTAATAATGTGATAGCTACAACCAGTTGGTGTTATGCGTTTATAAGTAGTTGATTACGAAATATGTTGTTTTCAGATTATCAACTAAAGAAGCTGTGGGTATATGTTCATCAACTTTGGGTGACAGAGCGAGGTCGGCAGGTATGTAAAGTTACGGTTATAAGATAACACCTGTGATCTAGTAGTTGCTTACCCGGTGTTCTGATCATACAGTCGTGGGTTGGAATCTGGTCGTGCACGTAGTATTTTTAAGAGAGAGCTTTAAAATGGCGAAGAAAAGCTTTTGAAGAAACTCTTCATAACGGATCGGAGTGTTCTTGTAGATTGGCTTGCAACCGGCTTTGTATGAAATTCCAACTTTGCTTAAATATAGGCGTAAACTTACTCCCTTAAACATCCTCAAGGAGTTTTAGTTGATAATGCAATACTAAGATACGTACTGATAAGTACTGTCTACAGTCATGATTATTATCTATAATAATCATGGCTGTAAATTATTTTATTTTAGTAAAAAATTAAATAGCGATTTGATTCCACAGCTACCAGCATTGTTAGAACAAACACCATATGTTAAGAGATGTGACCTGATGTCGGCAATGTTCAGCCAGCATCTTAGAAACTGCTATCTATTCGCTGACACCGGCGAACCGTTCCTTCGCCAAGTTACTGGCGTTTTGGAATACACTATCTACTTCCAAGGTAATTGACAAACTATTTTTAGATCGAGGCTCTCTGGAAATGTTTTAAAACAGCATTTTTAAAATTGTATGGTCAATAAAATTTGTTCACATTCCAAAAATTACAAAACAAATTGTGCAGAATTTCAATTATAAAATATGGCAAGTATAATAAGTTCGTGACGTCATCAACTTAAAAAGTCGACTGCTTGTTACTCGTATATGTCGACCTTCCCCCAAATGCTCCACATTTAGGAATGGGAGGTGAGGGGGGCGGGCGTGTGCTTAGCCATAGTTACCACGCTTGGTCGGGGGATAGGTATCTGTGTTTTGTAATCAGAAGATGCTGATAACCCATCTCCTGAAGCATTCCTACCGTCTCTTACGACATCCGATGATGATGATGAGACATAGACTTATGAGTAAAGCTAAAAAATAATGTTTAACGTTCACGCTCAGGTTGCACCTTAAATAGATTTACCTTCAAAAATCTATACAAAGGTTCGACATGACGTAAGGTGACACTAATCACCGACTCGAACACAGCGATAGGCGAGGCGTGCTATCTCAACTTACATCATTTGAGAACGGGATAGACACAGTGATGAGTAATAATTATAAAGATATTACTCACACGAATAAATACTCCTTTAGAGTATACCACCTAAAATAGACCTGCCCTTAAAGGTCTATTCGCCAATTTTTAGGTGTTTTGATGTCATGTTTATAAATAGTTTTGACACTGTCATACTCTTTGTGATATTTATTTACGCCCAAAGTTTGGTCCAAATTACGGATTTTTTGAAATCCATTACTGTCAAGTATTTTGTATTTGACTGTATTTGACTATGAAAAATAGTTACAAGCATAGATAACGATGAGATAGTTCGATATCATACTTAACTTTGGCCGTATGTTGACAGACTGCAGTAAAACATCCCGCAGAGTTAGTAGGAATTAAAAACTAGAGTCACCTTAAGTAACCTTTATTATCTGTGAGTATTGCAGTAAATCTACTCATTGCACCAGTTATAAATAGAACATTGATTTATAGGTAACTACATAGTAGTGGCTGGCGATAGTGAAGCGCGCATGTACTGGATAACTTCAGGATCAGTATCCGTGGTGTCTGTGCGGACTGACCTCACGGAGACCACTCACGAGCTGCTCGGCCCGGGCGACGTGTTTGGAATACTGCAGGGACTGAATAGAGGAATTGCACATTGTTTTTCGTATAGAGCCGAGACTAAAGTAAGTGGCTTATTTCTAGAGCCCGGATCGGCAGAATGTTCGCACAAATTTTTATCTTCGGAGGGGATTGAAGTCACAAGCAACAGCGTAAAAAGCAAAGCTTCTATCTTTGCTATGAGACCAGCCAATGTACAATGTATATTCATCTTAGTAAAGATGTACTTACTACGAAGGAATTCTCGAAATTCGACCCCCAAACGGGTACAGCAGGGGGTTGAAGTTCGTATAAAAAAAATATCTTCACGTGGAGCGCCAACTAAGTCCAGAGCGTTTCGCTAGTGATGATAATAATCCGCCTCATTCGTTCGTCATTGGTCATTTGAAGACACATACAATTGTGCGTCTTTGTTAAAAAAATACCAACGACTGTAATTCTCAGGAACAGCAAACTTTCCTTCAAGATCCCTTGGGATAATTATAGTAAGATATCAGAATTTAGGGATCGTAAATTTTCACTGGAGATAAAAGGGCCACATTTCTTTCACATATTTTCTTATTTCAGGTAAGCATATTGACACTCAGCCTGGATTCCTGGATAAATATCTTACCATTCTTTCCTGAAGCGAAAACTATGATTACAAATAGATCTGAAGTTTTGTTTGCGCAAATATAAACTTACGTGAAACTCATGCTGTTCTTATTGTAAAAGTAAACAGGCCTCTCCATCTCTTGGTTAATACAACTTGGTTAAATGGTTTATACAACGTTAGATGCTTTTTTTTATCGTGCCTCTATAAACCAGAAATAAAATCGTAAAACTAGGAGTTTAGATGGAGTAGGCTTGCCCACCACCTATTCCATCCTCACAGCTTAGACAGTCTATTCAACAGGCATGACTTGGTCAATACGTGTGTAGCTAACTAACGGGTTTCCACACTAAGTTTTCCTTCACCATTTGAGAGCATTGGCATAGAGCATATACATTTTTCCTTATTACTTTTTATCCCAAAAAAATAACGGGAACGGGAAAAAAACTGCCATGCGGGCGAAGCTGCGAGCGGCCGCTAGTCATCTATAAATAAATAAATATTTGTGGATATTTTTACACATCATCTTTAAATAAATATTTGTGGACATTTTTACGCAATATCTAGTCCCAAACTAAGCATAGCTTGTACTATGGACACCAAATGACTAATAGAGTACTTACATAAGAATGTATCATTGCATACGGTACCTGGGTATGTGGTAATTGCTTCGGCGCGGAAGCTTGTCATAGTAATATCGTTTCAGAGGGGTCACACAGAGAATGTGTAATTACCATCTTATAATCTAAGCTGGGAGTACGTACCTTTGAGAGATAACTCAGCTTAACGTTACAAAACGTCTACTGATTGAATTTGTAAACAAGGTTTTCGTACCATTAGCATCATAGTGAATGCATGGGGTTGCTAGTGCTTACCATTGGTACTTCCTTTCTTATCGAAAATAATGAAGTATAACCATCTTGTTGTATCAATTTGTCAGTGTTTAGTTCTCACAACGTGCTGATGGCATCTTCTGGTACGTTTTTTTAGTTCCTGTCGGCCAGTTAATACACAAAGTTAAGATATAAGGAAATGTGTTTTATTTAGAAGATAAAAATATAGATACCCTTATATAATTTTCTGTAAAGGCCCCAAAAGGCTAAAGTTCCGTGAGTTTCTTTGTGTGGCAAGGGTCTAAGGAATCCGAGGCGTAAGTAATCATGAACAAAACAGTGGAAGGGCGGAACTAGATAAACTAACAAACTAATAAAAGTCACGACGCTCGTTGTAGGTACACTGCCTATCCAATGTCCAAATTTATTGCTTCCGTATCTTAGGTTTTAGCTGAAAATGTGCTTGACATCCAATAAAAAGGTCGTCGCTTACTCTATAAAACTATAATAGAGACATCTTGAATTGAACAGATATGTTTTATACTATACTCTTGGCCGAATACTCAAACGCAACTTATATTTAATCACGTCTCAAGTGACGAATTTTTGACCGACTTTCATTGCATAATGTCAAAAAGTCGCGTCTGGAGACGTGATAAAATTTAAGTTGCGTTTGAGTATTCGGGCGTTACCTTATCTAAGTAACAACAGTATTTAAGAAGTTTGGGTCTTATATTACCAATGAATGGTTAATTTGCCTGACCTTAATTTACACTGTTATTTAATCGCCATTTTCCACAGCCGATAATACCTTGAATGGCCTATTATAAAGTTCAAAGTGTTCATTAAATTGAACACCTATAATTTATGTGATTTAAAGCAGAAGGGACTGTGTAAATATTAAAACGTTTGCGGCAGGGGGAGGACCGCGTGTGTCGCTCGGCAATGAAAAATCAGATTTTCCATATATTGAGGTGGTACCCAAATGGAGGCAATATCGAAGTGCTGATTTGTCGCTCCGCTGAATATTGGTCTGGCGTAGATTCAAATCGATGCGCATGTCGACCCGTGTGAGGTGAATCGAACCGCTTATTTCAACCGAGGAAATAACTGTCGATACTTTGTAAGCACGGTACGAGGGTTAAATTATTCACGCTTTTTAAAAACAAAGAAACTAAAATAATAGAACGGAGTTATTCATACTGCAGAGCTCCACGTTTCCTCATGTTTATCATTATTTTTTGCGTCATTTGCAACGGTAGATGACATTGAGGCATGTGGAAGATTAATCTGGGAGCGCGGGAACACGAGCGACGCTCCCGAGTCTGAGGGGGTGGGGTGTAGATGTCCGCGTTATTTAGTTGAGCATTATATCAACCCTGTGCAACGATGTCCGCTCTCTGGTGAAATTAAATCGACGTGCATTCAAGTGGCTCACAGGAATCGCTGGTCATTGCATTTCTCAGTTGGGAAATTATATTAAAAGAATTGTGTTGGAGAACAAAATAAAAGAAAACGTCGTAAGCTGCTTGGTGCCTTATTGCTTTAGGGAAGTTAAAAAAAACTTCAAAAAGAAACGATGCCAAAAGTCTCGTGGGCATTAAATTGAATATGAGAAGGGATTTCGGGGACTTATTGCTGTATTTACGTTTCCATCTTCGATCAAAATCACCGGAGTGGAATTAAATAAGGTCCTGATTGAAATAAGGTGGCCGAGCTGACGATGAAAAATCACCTGAGTTTGGAACTTTGCCGGATATTTCTTGTAAAAGCGATGATTGAAACCTTCCCGATTTGAATTGCCAAAGCCATTCAGGTTGAATGTCCTTCCGTTAATCAAAATAAAACATTTCATATGTTAAAATTCTGACTGAAATGCAAACTTTTACCTGAAAAATGAAAAGTTCACTAACATTCGATATGCTGAAACTCTAAGGGAATCTATTAAACGAAACTATTCTTAGATACAATATATCAAAGTATACTTCGCTTGGTACAAGTATCTTCCACAATTTATCCTGACGATAACATTTTGAAGAAAATAAGCTCAACTTGATACAAACACGCTCGAAGAATACCTCCTTGGAACTTGTCGATAGATGACTTGGAACGTGATAACCTGTAAGTTTTGTAATAAAATATCGCTTAATCTACCACACATTATCTAACCGTAAAGAACCTCGATATTATATGAAAAGAAGGTTTCATATAATGACGAGCTTTCTACAAAAGTATTGGTGGTACATTGTACTTATTTGTATTGTGTTGTAAAGGTATCAAACGATATTTTGGCTTGTAAATAGTTTTAGTGTAGTAAAATTTTTTTGCATGCTGTGTTCTATACTATACTATATCTATACTATGTCTATACTATACCTATACTATATCTTTGTAGAAAGCTTACGTCACAAAGGACATCATAGTGTAACCATTTTCGCAAACTTCAACGTTGGAGTTGATTGAGTGATCCTCCCTCCCGACTAAAGTTTGCCACACAGTCCCAGCATTGATTCCAGTATGCAGTGAGTCGACTCAATGTAATCTCATTAGTCCGGATCATGCCACTTTGGAACTATTTCGGAGTAGTCTTGTTTATCGCACGTTATGTTGAAACTATTCGTTGAACGGTCTTTATTACTCTAATTGTACTCAAAGTTCTAGTGCTTTTTTTGTTTTTAAGTGGCAATCGAGGCTTAAGTCTAATACAACTATGAATTTTCTTTTTCTCGATATACAGGACTAGTTAAGGGTAGGAAGATGATGATAATTTCATGAGATGATATTCTGATATTAGGCTTTATATAACTATCAAATTTTAAGCAATAATACCATTTCAGTAAGTTAATGTTACGTATAGTAAACGGTTTCTGTTAAATTAGGAACTTATCTGTAATATTTATGTGAGCACAACAATCTTTTTGTCTGTCTTCAAAGTTGGAAGGCAGAATATGTTATAGCATTAATCCCACCTTCTGTGTGCTCGTTTTTTTATTATGCTACGTTATGTTACGTTACGTTATGTTGTAGTGTTACGTAAATAAATACATGTGAATTTACGCTCTTGAATCTAGTCACGTAAGTAGGTACTTACATGACTGGTGACCGTTTTGAAAATCTGGTTTTGAAGTCTTTTTTGAAGAACCTCCTACATGAAGAGTTTGGTTTGAGGGCTGGGCTTAAATTTATATTCATTTTATATTCAAAACATAATCTAGTATGAAACAGCTCCTAAACTAAACAGAATAATCCAATAGTCTTGTATCTGAATAGTGGATGTGCTTAAAGTGAAATTGTTTGAAGCCACAATGTCCAACCTAGAGCAGAGTTGGCCGGCAGTTTTGGGACCATCGCGACAGACACTAAGTTGCTAATCTACTTCGGAATTCCCTTTAAGCTGTGATGAGTTTACAGTTACGTGTCTTGGTGAAGCAATTTTGTAATTTTAGAATTTTACGAAATTAATTAAAAGAGCACTGCAAGAGCATTTGAGGAGGGATATTGGCCGTGCCTAGGAATTGAAGTCGTGTAGCTGTTTTTTTTATTTTGCCTATTTACTTTACTTTGAAAAATATTTTTTTTCGAATCTAATATATAACAGACTAGCAAAAGGCGTGCGACTTAACCCGCGTGGAATTATTTTTATACAAACTTCAACCCCCGTTGTACCTTTTAAGTGGTTAAATTTTGGGAATTCCTTTCTTAGTAGGTACACCTCTACGCATCAATACAAATATACCCTGAAAATTTCAAGTCTCTACGACCAGAGTGGTATAGGCTGAGCGTTGTCTAATGTCAGTCAGTCAGGACAAAGATTCTCATAATGGTATAGATTTATTATAACCAAATGGATCCCTTCTCGGGTGAAGGCCTCCTCCATTTTCTGCCACGATTCCCTGATTCCTGATTCCACGACAAAAAACAAAATAAAAAAAATTGTAACTTAGATTAGAGATTTGGAAACAATAAAAGGCTTTATTATTATTATTATAACCAAACCTGATAGATAAGGATTATTTTTATGATAACCCTTACCCATTCAGTTTAAATCACAGGCGTATTTTTAAGCTCTAGTAGAGTGTGAGAACTGCTTACTTGAATAATATAGTTATGAAACTACTGCAGAGAACATTTACATAAACGTCGTTCGTAATGCTCATATCTGCCTATGCCACTTGGCACGCTATCGCAACAGGCTAGTAATAAAATATAGCTTAACGTATAAAGCACTTTATGTTGTCGTCTACCCTTAGTATTTAAAGGCATCTGATAAACTTAGAAACTTACTCATTCATAGGTACATTATAACTTTGAATCTAATAAGGCTTTTCTGAATCTTTACCTCGTTAAAAGATTTTTTTTTCTGACTGACTGACTGACTGACTGACATATAGACAACTTACAGTCTGAGCCACTGTTCGTAGACTTGAAATTTTCAGGCTATATTGGTGCGTAGAGGTGCATTTCCAAAATGCAACCCCCAAAAAGGTCCAGCGGGGTGGGGGTTGAAGTTTGTATAAAAATAACTGCAAGTCTGTACCACCAGTAGTGGTTCAGATTGTGCGTTCTGTATGCCAGGATAAAGATTCTTACGGATAAAGATTGCTGAGTCCTATACTCAGCAATCAGTACCAACTGGCTAAATCTATCAAAATAAAATTTGAAATATAATTAATAAAATCAAAATAAATATTGAAACGGCAACTATAAAATATGCAAATTTTATAAACGCAATTAATATACGTAAGTATAGGTACTTGTCTGGCTCAATTAATCGAAAATATAAAAGGTACTAGTAATTACCTACCTATTTCGCATATTAATAGTATCGATATTGAACTATAAATCCATTATTGTATGTAAAAATACGTTATAGGAGCAATATTGTTTTTATGCGGGATCATTACAAAGCTATGAATTTTTAATATACGTATCAACTATGTTATGCTAAACGCGCTGTGCTCATATCTATTCAAATTGTTGCGAATTTTCATAATACATGCATTGTTGTGGGAAGATGTGGCGATGTGCGTGTGCGTGTGCGTGTGCGTGGGAGTAATTTATAGTAAATGAAACGCGTTTCAGTGGCGTTTTGTCATAGTAAACTCCAAATCCGCTAGAAACGAGTTTATTAGTGAAAGAATACGTTAAAAAACACAAACTTGCAACTTAATGCAGAATCACATCAGACACTATTGTAGAAATAATAATATTTTTTTTGTGGATTTTTTATTTTATTTTATTCGGAAAACAAACAGTGTTATAATCTATGCATAAAAACAACTTAAAATACTATGCATCAATCAGATGTTTTCGTATACGATGCTAAAGAACATGTTTGAATGAGAAAATAAACAAAAAAATGTAAAAAAACATAAAAGAACCGATTCGAACCAGCGGTTAGATAGAGCTTGTTTATATGCAGATGTTTTAGAAATAAAGACGTCTTAGTTCCAAGCTAAGCATAATGACGACCGATGTGGCGTGGCGGGCGAATGTCCGCCTGCAACGCAGGAGGTTGCGGGTCCTTGGGATAAATGTTTGTACGATCTGCAAATATTTATTCCGGGTGTTCTGGGTATTTTCTATGTATAATAAAAAATATCTATGTATGTAATAGGTATATTGTATTAAGTATATCAGTCATCTAGTACCCATAACACAAGCTCTGCTTAGCTTGGGGCTAGATGATGCTGTGTGGATTGTTCAGCATTATTTATTTTTTATTTTTATTTTTTATAGCTTTAACTGTCGAAAGCAAATGGCCGATAGACGAAATATGTATTTTTTATAAACACATACTTCGAATAAATATAACACACCCAGACAGAAAATGTTATCACACAAATGTTTGTCCTCGGTGGGAATCTAACCTACAGCACGGAAGACAAAGCTACGAGTACTACTGAGCTGTGAGGTTAGTCAAATTAAAAGACGAAATAAAATCACACACACATAAAGAGACGCAGAAAAGCCTAGCTCAGCTAGCTTATCGTTCACTCAGTGAAATTAGCAGTTTGAACGCCACCGTTTATTTAAGTAATGGATTCTTGCGGTCTTGGACGACTCATCAAGTTTTTACGAAGTCTCGAAGCTAAATCCCTTTTGGCAGTGAAATGTATTTCGCTTTCATGAGTTTTTTTGTACTTTTATATTAGACTTGATTAAAGCAGTCGTGGCGTAACCGTTAATGTATTTATTTATTAGCACACTTAATAATTTGATAGTGCCGTGAAATTTCTTTAGTAATAATAAAAACAAACATATTTTAAAGTAAATCTGAATAATAACAGAGATACATATAAAAATATCGAATTACTAGTATCTCGAATTATTAGTAGGACTATTGAACAAACCTCCGCCTTCCTTTTATCCATCTATCCCGGTCTCGAAATTTTGACTTACAGTTGTCAAAACTTGTATTAAAAGTTTTAAATAATTACATTCAAATTTGAATGAACTCCAGCGATATGCTACGACCTTAATATTTTTAATAAAGTGCAGCGTAGTGAGAATATAAACCTTTCAGAATGTGAGTAATACCCATTAGTGTAATGAGTCCACGGAACTGAAAATATAACCCAGATACGTGATTACTCAAATAGTGTACAGTCAGCGGTAAAAGTGTACACCTGGTGTACTATTCTTAGCCGTAAAAAAACCTTCAATTTCATAAACCCAAAGAAAAAAGTATGTTCCGATGAAAAGAAAAGAAAGAAAAAAAATATATTTATGTAATCCCCAAACTACGCAGATGCACGCATGAATGAATATAACTAAAACAAAAAATTATAAAAAAACACATTACCTACAACCCCTAGGTTAGTTGTAGGTAATGTATGTGAGTTTTTAATTTTTAGGTCCTAATCACTTAGCAGTAATGCTTGTGTTGCTTGGGGTCAAATGGAACACCCATTTGTCTTGAAACATTGAACATATCTACTTCTGTCGCTGACTGCACGATCAGTGTCCAGTTTAAAAAATATCCCGTATTTTTTTTACTACTCCACGATTGCACGATCCACTGGTTGAGTCAATTATTCTCTTTTTAATCTTACTTTTTTCAATTTTATTTTTTGGCTTTGGTGTCTGAAAAAGACGTTCTTTGTTTTCACCGGTTAATGCCTGTTCCAATATTTTACAAACATCAGATATAATCATTAAAATCGTTGTTTGTGGAATTAACCTCCATTTCATCTTCTCAATGGTAGCTGTTCGTTATTTAACGAACAATGATGCCAGTGACAACTAAATTAATTGTAATAGTTTATTCAAGTCAGACAAATTCTGACGAACGACTGTTGTTGCGTTTTTTTAATGTATTTTCAATGGTTTAGTATATTTATCCAGGTACGGGCAAGTATTTTAGCGCCTGGCTTTGCGCAGATCATTGCTTCCACAACAACTATTACAACTTTTATAAGTGTTGGTTGATCAGAACTCTGAACATTGACCATATTCGTTTACGCACACCTCTACTATGCTTATGAAACGAGCACTGGCAGAATTGTAATAAGCCAGAAAAGCCATAAATCATGAAGTCAAGTCAACTTTGATCTGTGTTCACTTGAATTTCCAAGACTCGTGTGGCGTGTCATCTTTAATTTAATCTTCAATTACCTGTTTGTGCCATAAAACAGCAATCCTCTTTACGACATCCAATATCGAAGCGGAAAATAATTTGTCGAGATAAATCATGTTTGGGCCCGATATTTTATAGGTTTTAATTTCGGAATTTTATGTCGTGATAACATCTGCGGGCATAATGGCCGCCACCCGCCACGGTCCGAAGGCTTTACGGGCAGCTTTATGGTTGTAATGTGGCGCACTCGTTACACGCTAAACTACAGTTATTTTTAATAGTGCAAAGTATATTAAAGACAACCATTTGTTTTTGTCGGAAAAGTACGAGTATTTTTATCGTGGTTTATTCTGCTAGTGATTTATACAAAGTTGTTACCATTCAAGAAATATTTTAGATGCTTATCGTCAACAAAATGGTAACACCACTGAATTATGTCGGCCGCTGATGAAATTATCCATCAAAATGCAAAACAGGACTATTTCGTGCAGTCAAGAGCTAAAGAAAGAACTGAATTAACTGGACGCTGGAGCAGATAACTCCATTTGCATAACTCGTTCACACGGCCATGGCAGATAACCTAATTTGTATTGACGGCTGAACTGAATGCAAAAATCGGCTAACAAAATGTTGTCTTTATTCATTGTCAAATTAGTGTATTTTCCATGCCGGGAATAATAAAATCCTCATTTTAAAACAGTAAATAATGAGGTTAAGATGCAACTCGTGTTGTAAAGCTGCATTATAGCGTAACGCACTGTTACAAAATGCTTCGAAAAATATAATTTGAATCGCAGAAAATGATAAAAGCAACCACAAGTTTTGTTTGAAACAAAGACTTTTTTGAAATTTAATTAGTGAAAACCATAATATGCTGATTTCAAAAGACGGCTGTTCTTAGTAAGAGTCTATGTTTGCTTAGGCTTTCGATTTTAGTAGCAATATCATTAGGTGGAACCGAGGACACCACGTCTTAACCGAAAATGAAAACTTCAACAGTTGAAAACAAGAAGCGAAATCAAAATTAGCTCTCTAGATTAGAATATCTAGATTTGAATTTCGATTCAAGTTAACAATGTTCTAAGAACTTATGAAACATACTTTACGCTTTAGGTAACAATCTACTTTGATCCCTCACGAATGAAAACCTAAATGAAGTCTTAGATCCATGAAATGGAACAGTTGTATGACCCACATTTTCTTCTGACAGCAAATTAATAGATTTAAAAAGACGGTGCTCTTGGTGTAATTTTTCAAAAGGTTCATTTTATTTTATGACAACTAGATAATGAGTCTTGCTTTTACGTTTGCGGTACAATAGAACGAGTAACATTGTAGTACGTACCTTCGTGTACATAACCGTAGAACAAAGTGTTGAATTTTAAATGAGTGTTTTTAGTTATTTAGGATATTTATTTATGCCTGGAATATATTATCTGAAATTATTTTTTGTTCCTGATGTACTTCGTTCGATGACTGGCATTGTCGACGTAGGGAGCAAAACAACTAAGATCAAGTGCAAGTTGGCGAGCCACGATTGCCGGATGCATCCTCTAAACATCGTCAATCCTAGAGTACCTGAGGACGGAACGGAAGGCTAAGTCCAAGACATTCGAAAAGACGTTGGCCGACATAAGACGAAATCTTTGATGGAAAATCGCAAAAGATCGGAAAGATTTTGGGGGAGACCTTTGCCCAACAGTGGAAAACAATAGTTAAACTGAAAAAAATATATATATGGTACGGACTATACGGTTAAATATTAACATGCAAAAATACTATTCTGTGGACGGTTTTTCTCGACTTAAAATCACTGCATTTCGTTCGCTATTATGCTGAACTATTTTCGTTTCTTTCGTTCATATTTTTCATTCAAACACGGAGCGAGCAGTTACCATTAGGGTCCGACGTTTGCCCCGAGAGAGCTCTTTCAGTCGAACGGCGCGGCGTGTGTATGTGATAGTGTGATGCTCCAACTACGAAAAAGTATGAATTTGGAAAGTATGTTTATTCTTTACATATTTTTTTTTTCGTACGAGGACGTTGCACTGGAAGAAATAAATACTGACATAAATTTAACACAACACCATCTAGTACCAAATGAAGCATATCTAGTAATATGGGAACCAGATAACAGGCTCAATTTTCGTATCTTTAGGAGCTGAGACGAGATTGTAACTATAATTTTGTTGTCAAAACGGGCCAGTCTGAAATGTCAATTTCAAATAATACCATTTGGAGATCTTCGAACTTTAATTCGATGATGTTTCGATACTAGAAATTAGCCTCTGATAGAATACCTAAATGTCTAAGGGGGTAGTCAGAGGTACGTTCAAATAGTACATTGGATACATACCCCATTTTGCAGTAGTTAGTATCCCATACGTGACAGGTTGAAAGCCTATCGCCGCTTCTAGAATACTAACTGGTTTCTACACGATGTTTTCCTTGACCGTTTGAGAGAACTGACATAGCGCACATAATTTTTTTTAACTGAAATACCCATGTATGTTATGTACTCTGATACAGTATTTGATTTAGATGTTTTTATTTTTACGTTTCATCTTTGTGCGTATTTGTAGTAGAGCATGGGAAAGAACGTATTAGTTTCATTATTTTCTTTGAATTGCCACATCCTTTTTTTGCAGCTTCACGCTGAGTCATGACATGCTTAGCGGCCTGTGTGCGCGATACGACACCTGACTAGAGATAGGACACTATAGCGCTTGTTTGTACACCCCATTCATACCGACTCACACACAGATGGCATACAGATAGCGAGCTCGCGAGATTAAATTGCGCTTTCTCTAGAGGATAAGTCAGAATGTGTGGCGCGGCGAGTAAGCATAGATGTGAATACTATGAATGATACTGTGAAGGAAATATATGTGTCATTGTTCTTGGCATAATTGCCCTTGCATATACCTCGCTAAATAGAGCTAGCACTACACAGGTGCTAAATTTTTTAAGAAAAAAATCTGAAATTTATTACAATGAATCCATGTATCTATAATAGGTATGTACAAAATACATATTATACAGTTGAGCTATCTGCCCAATCAGTACCCAATTTTATTGTTTTCACATTGGTAGAACAGTAAAGTGGTTACATAAACACAATAGAACCACAATCTGTGCCCACTAGGGCGTTACATTATTTACCTACAGTAGACAGGAGATAGACCGAGGTTTTTTGTGGATGAGTAGGTATTACACAAACTTTGTCAATGAACATTTTTATGTTCACCTTACCTTTTGGTAAGTCAATATTATTTTTAATGAAATTAGTTGTCATTTGTATATACCAATCGGAAACGTCCCCGAAACGCTAGCTGCGTTGCCACGGTGAATGGGAATGCTGATGCGCTGAGCCAGATATTATCAGCCCTCGGGTCACGTAAACAGAAAGTTTTACGCCTAGGCTTGGTTACGAAAAACTAGCTTCTAGATTTAGCTGGTTTGATGACCTTAAGTGAGTTTTAAAGTTACATTGAATACAAGTTATGACCTAACAATTTAGAATTGAGGTACTAAAATCTGACAGTGCTATTTATTACACAAATATGGAATTTAAAATGTTGGTGGAGTAAATTTAAATTTAGTACCTTTTGTTTTAAATCATTGATGCAGCTTACGAATAACTAAACTACTCTTAAAAGCGAGGAACGAATGATCTAATTAGATATTACGTCTGTTACATTTCTGAAAATCCTTTGTATTGCAGAGTTTTATGCGTTCTTTGTTCCGACGGCATTTTTAAATGCGGGCGAAGTGCTGCGGTACTTTAGACCATAATGTGGGGTAGGTAAGGTTCGTTTTGTTAATGGTTAATTGTAAATATTGAGCTTGCGACAATTGGTGCGGAGCAGTGAGAAGACTGCCGGCTAACGAGCCCCCTCCCCTCATTTTCATTTTATTGCCGCCCGCTCAGTACTATTTGCAGTTTTTTTGCAAGACCCTCATAAGGCAAGTATCTCATTTTGAAATATTCAAACGGAGAAAACGCGTCAGGGTAAATTATTTTTGTTGCGTTAGGAGCTTGAGTTTTAATTAGGAGAATACTGGATAGAGTATCACAATCAACTTTTATTTTTTATAAAAGTTGAATGTATATGATAAAGAACCTATTTGATTAAAAATAATGCATGCTAAGTCTAAGTAATAACGCTACAGTCTTCGTTTTTTGTAGAAGAAAACGTAACATTTAGTAAAAACTTATAAAAGTAATGTATCCTAATCATGAACAAAAATGTGAAGAAAGATTACAATAATATTTACCAAAATAGTAAAGCTCGTAGGTATAAAAAATATCAATCCAATATAAAAAAAACTAGTCTTATTTTTTTGTATCACAGCATTACAATAAATTGAACATTGCGAAAACTCAAACGCCATGAAATCAGTTGATGAGATCACTTATTTTTTGAGTACCAATTTTTTATGATTTGTTTATTGTAACCCTGTGACACCATTTGGAAAGCTTGGGGACCCGTCATAGTTTTATCTATGAATGCAGTTTTATAGGCCTTCAGAAACTAAAACATAAAGTGCAAAAACTTTTTTTCTACGGCCAAAATTGACTAGGTTATGGGCAAAATACCGAACGAGGCTCACTGACCGCGCGAACAGCCTAGCGGTGAGTCATTGTGACGTCATGTCACAATGACCCAGCGTTAGCCGACGAACCCGCGCGGTTTTAATAAAAAAAAATTAATTTAAACCACAACACGACCCGCGCAGATCGAGTGAACTTTAATAAATGAATGGCGGAGAGCGCGCGCGCAGGCGAAAGAGAGTCGAGACGTCACGATTCCCTGACATGAGCTATTCGGCCGCCCCGCGGCTGGCTGGTACAAAATGTGTAATATCTTCGCAACCAATGGAGCGATTTCAATGATTTAAAAACTATCGTACCTAAACGAGTAAAAGGAACACCATTACATAGATAGAATATGCATTTTCCGACTTGGTATGGGAGCTCATTGTACACATTCTTTTGCAGTCGATTGTATATATAGTATGTACCGATTATAAGATAAAATATAAATAAAGATCAAAAGTTTTATACATAAATATTATTTATTTTATGTATTTCTGTCCGGGTGTTATTTTGTATTCTAAGTATGTATTTATTTATAAAAAATCGGATGTGAGTATTCTAACAGTCATCTGGATCCCATACTACAAGCTATGCTTAGTTTGGGGCTAGATGATGGTGTGTAAAAATGTCCACTAATATTTATTATTTATTTATTATTAAAAAACAGTGTAGTTTGTAACTATATATTTTTATATACAACACGTTATATGTTACGGAACGTGACTAGATCACGAATTGGCTACGAGTTTCTAGTGCCAGGAAATGGCATAGCAAAGCAGTATCAGGATGTACGAGAAAAATTGAGCTTAAACTTTTGATGGGCTGACGGAATACGATAGGGGTCGCTGATGCTGCACTATCGTTAACGAACTTGTAGAAAGTGTCCATTTTTCGCAACGCTCTTTTAAACTTAAAGGAAAAATATCCAGCTTTTACCAGGTATTAAATTTTTGCGAGTTTGCATTCTTTGCAGTGGTTTCTATCCAGTTGAATATTTTAAGTTAGAGCATATTTTGCTTGATCGACGAAGTCAGTGTTATATTTGAATGTCAAAATTTTATGTAGTTATAGTACCTATAGTTATATAGTACAAACTATATGCTTAGTGTACTAAAATAAATGCTATAAATAATAAATAAATAAATAATGCCGGACGATCCACACAGCATCATCTAGCCCCAAGCTAAGCAGAGCTTGTGTTATGGGTACTAGATGACTGATATACTTAATACAATATTATATTACATACATAGATATTTTTTTATTATACATAGAAATACCCAGAACACCCGGAATAAATATTTGCAGATCGTACAAACATTTATCCCAAGGCGGGAATCGAACCCGCAACCTCTGCGTCGCAGGCGGACATTCGCCCGCCGCGCCACATCGGTCGTCAACTACTATACTACTACTATACTATACTAAAATAAATGCTATGGTAAAAAGGTTACTAATTTTTTATTTATCATATGAAATCATACCGATTTTATCATTAAACCAGCACTGCACCGATTTTATCAAAAGCGTTATCACAGAAAATCCATTTATAAAATTGCAAGCACAGATTTTGATGAAATTTTTACGGAACCTATGTGAAATTTTATTTTAAAATTCTTTTAAATAAATAAAATTTTTAAGAATCGGTAAATAAATGTCCTGAAGCACGTAATAATTACGTTTGACTCGTAATAAAAATACTTAAGTTATGGCATTTCTTATAATTAACTTTCTGTTGTCCTAACAATGTAGGTAGGTAACAACAGAAAGTACAATACAGACAAGATATGACAAACTTTTTGTATTTTACAGGTAAGTATAATACAACACAAATCTAAATAACATTTTGGAACTGCAACACGGTGAGGGTGTAGGAGGTACAGATGGCAACACAAGTCGGCATCAGGGGCATGCCCACTACCATCGACCCGAAGGCTTTCATCTGTATAGGATTGGCGCACACCAGACGTAGCAGGTCTTTTGTAGCTACATATTGTTTTTCTACTGAAATAAAACAAAAGCACACAAATTAATAATGATGATATCTGCAAGAGTTTAAACATTGTCGCGAATATCATCGCCCTCCTCAACAATCCTGTTATATAAATATAATAATAATAATCATAATAATGCTGGACAATCCACACAGCATCATCTAGCCCCAAGCTAAGCAGAGCTTATGTTATGGGCACTAGATGACTGATATACTTAATACAATACATTACTTACATAGATATTTTTATTATACATAGAAAATACCCAGAACACCCGGTATAAGTATTTGCAGATCGTACAAACATTTATCCCAAGGTGGGAATCGAAGCCGCAATCTCGTGCGTCGCAGGCGGACATTCGCCCACCGCGCCACATCAGTTGTCAAATATAAAGATTTCCATTTAACTTTTATTTTATTTTAGCTTGCGCTTTTTTACTTTTACCAACTACTGCAAAATGTGGGTTGGTTCCAAATGTTTTATTTGGACATACTTCTGACTACCCCCTTAGATATCCTCGAAGAATCACGAGTGGGTACTTGGTTCTAAGAGATCTTATGTTCCGTGTCTGGGGATTAAAGTCGTAATGCTATTTCTTACCTTCTTTCTCTTTTACTTGTAGTACCTATAGTAAATTTATTGGTCAATATGTTGTTGATTAGGCCGGCTAAGTTGTGAGGATGGTATAAGTGCTGGGCAAGTCTACTTTATCTAAAACCCTGTCCCAAACACTACAGCACCGCTCCGTAAATAGGGGTATAAGTAAAAAAGTCACCCTTACGCTGTATATAAATCATCTACAATAGATGCAGTCTGAGTAAATTTATTCTAAACTTACATCCTATTGAGTGTAACAGAAGCGTAGTCAGCCTTTGTCTCAACTCTTCTGCACCATTATTGGCTCTCTGCGCCGCTTTCGCTACAGCAAAGAGGGCCAGGAAAAACTCGACCATAAATATCAGGTACATAAGTATAATGGAGAAGATAAAAGTATCCTGAAAGTGTAAGTTTTTATAAAGTAATAGTTGTCTTTGCGAAAGGGCTCGTCCGGGAAAGAACTACATATTTGTATATCGTACCTATTTCTGCCGCCAAGCAGTAATGCTCGCATTGCTGTGTTTCGGTTTGAAAGGTGTGGATTAAATTACAGGCATATGAGACTTAACATCAGTATGCCTCAGATTGGTGGATGCAGGGTAATGTACCGTGGGGCACGTACCTAATGTGAGTGTTCTACGAGGCAATGCTTTGTTGTAGGTAATGGTTAGCTAAAAGCTAGAAAGTTAGAAGCTGATTGGCGGTAGAAATTAGGTATGGTGGTAGTACTTCCCCGGACGAGCCCTTCACTAAGAGCTGCTACTAAAAATGGTATATGTTATAAAGTGGTTCTTTTGTACACCAATTTAGTCTGTTCAATAACGGCTAGCGAAAGTTTTAGAGGAACTCTCACTAAGAAGTTGCAACCAGACTTGCGAGTGTGACTTTGAAGTATCTTTTTACACTTAGCAATCTCATCATGTAGACGTTTTCTATTATTTATCTTCTTTGAAAAACTACGCAGTTTTTCTGCTGGGAAGCTACACAAGATGTTAATAAAAAACATTTGTTGATATTCAATACTTTACCTCACGAATTCGCGTTATTATTGAACACATCAGTATTACGTAGAAAAATATGATGATGGCGATTAGTATAGTGACCTGAAAACATACAATTCGTTTAATTTAGAAAATTTCAAATCTTTATATATATATATAATAATAATAATAATAATAATAATTCTTTATTTCTAAACCAGGACAATTAGTACATATATGAAACAAGTTTTAAACATGCATTTTAAAATGAGCTGTTCTATAGGATAATCAGTTTTAGAGGATAATCAGTTTTAGAAGTAAGTTTGGTCTAAATACTATACTTAATAGCTTGACAATATGTACAAGATTTGTGATTTACAGAACCTACACTAAGATTAGAAACCTTGTGTCGTAGATTCTGCGAAGCCTTCGAGTTGTTACAACAGCATAGTCGAGCAGTCTCCAGATTAAGGTAACTGTTATTTATTTATGATTATATAATAAAATTTTAATAATATAGAATACTTAATCGTAACGCCAATAATTATAAAAAAAAAAAACACTAACCACTATAGTAAACCTACTACTAGAATCATGAGTTTGCATGCAATTGTGAAAATATGAGTGGAGATGTGGGCGAAAGTCGGGTGTGTATGTTGTGTGAATGTCTGTGAGGAGGGGTGGGGGTGTATGAGTGTGTATGGGGGGGTGTGCTTGTATGTGGGGGTGGGGGTGTGAGTGTAGGGGTGGGGGTGTGCATGTATGTATGTGCAAGATGTGAGTAGGCTTCCATGATTCCCCCAGTCTCTTAAGAGTCTGGTTATCACAGAGGGAAGCCTACAGTGTTTGTGTTTGTGTGTGTTTGTGAGTGTGTGTGTGTGTGTGTGTGTGAGGTGTGGGGGGTGGGGGGGGGGATAGTGCGTGTGACCTTAAGTGCGCGATTATGTGATATATATATACTAATTTATGATTTTGAGGAGATCTTCTGTTTCAGCATGGTTGAGATTTCTCAGCCACTTGTTAAGTGCCAGTTTGACATCTCTGTTGTTTAATTTTACTAGTGATGTTATACTTTTGCTTATTTTATTATACAGATATGGACCTAAGAAACATTGATGCCGCTGCGCAAGTTTTGTATTGAATTTTTTATTTGGGAAAACTCTGTATTTCCTTCTTATGGCAGACGATAGTTTTATAAGAAAAGGTTTTAAGTTTGTGTTGAGCTACTATTAGATTCTGTAAATAAAGCTGTCTGACAGATAACACTCCGCAGTCTTTATAGAGTTCAGACGTTGGAAACCTAAAAGATTTAAAGGTGGCAACCTTTAAAACCGCCCGTTGGGCACGCTCTAACGTAATTAAATAGGTACTACATGCTCCTCCCCATGATGTGTTGCAGTAGGTTAGTATAGATCTGCAAAGTGCGTTGTATACATTTATTATTAGAGTTCGATCTGCTATGTCACGCAGGTTTTTGAATACAAATATAAGCTTTCGAACTCTCTTACTCAGGGTGTCAATATGATGCTTCCAGGTCATATGTCGATCTATGGTCACCCCTAAATATTTAATATATTGGACACTCTGTAATTTAGGACACGTGCAGTTGATTGTTTTGCAGTTAGAATGTGCAGTAATACTGAGAGTAGGTAGTCTACTACGAGTGCTTGAAAAAGCGATGAATTTAGTTTTTTCTACATTTAGAGAAAGTAAATTATCGTTAAGCCACTCAATGACTATGCGCAGTCCTTGTTCAGCATAAATCTGTGCCTCATCCCAGGTTTTGCCAACAAAGATCAAGGCGGTATCATCTGCGTATGAGAAGATTTTTCCATGTTCTAACTTGAGATTGCAAAGTTCGTTGACATAAACCAAGAAAAGAGTCGGGCCCAGCACGCTGCCTTGAGGGACACCAAAGTTTATGTCTTCTGCCTCACTAACTACAGTATTGATTTTAGTCTTTTGAGTTCTTCCAGATAAGTAGCTTTTTAGTAAATCAAGAGCGCTACCTCGTATTCCAATGCGCTCAAGTTTGTGCACAAGAATGGGAACAGAGACAGTGTCGAATGCTTTTGCAAGGTCCAAAAATACTCCTATAACTTTAAATTTGCTGTCAATTTTGTCTATAATATGTGTTGTAAGTTCTGATACAGCATTTTCAGTTGAGCGGCCAGTGCGGAAGCCAAATTGTGTTGGTGCAAGAATGTTAAATTTTTCAAGATAAGTAGTAAGTCGTCTATTTATAAGTTTTTCTAAAATTTTTGAAAGTGTTGGTAGAATCGAGATTGGTCTATAATTCTCGGCACTGTCTCTGTTACCACCCTTGTGGATTGGTGTAATCAACGATGTCTTGAAGACTTGAGGAAATATACCAGAAAACATACATTGGTTACTGATATGGGTTATGATCGGTGTTAAAATCTGTGCAGATTCTTTGATTACCTTTGAAGACACACCGTCAGATCCAACCGCACAGTCATTTTTGAGTCCTTTGATTATTCCGAACACTTCATTGTCATCTGTAGACAATAAGCCAATAGAATTTACCTGGGATGGGAGTTCGAGTATTCTAACAGCGTCACTACTACGACTCACAGTAATTTTACTCGCCAAATTTGTTCCTACATTTGCAAAATATTTGTTAACACTGTTTACAGCGTCAAGAGGATGCGTTTTAATTCTTAAAAGGGCTTCATTAGTATTTTTCTCTTTGTTTGTGTATGTAATTTTTTTGATTATTTCCCATGTCTTTTTAATATTGTTTCTATTTTTTTCTAGTTCTTTTTTATGATAGTCTATTTTAAGTTTTTTTAAAAGTTTTGTGCAGAAATTTCTATATCTAGAGTATGTAATTTTAAGGGTTTTATTGTTAGGATTTTCTCTCAAGTTAGTATGCATCCTGTCACGAGTACGAATACAACGAAGGATACCGGGAGTAATCCAGGGTTTAATGATACGATGATTATGTGGCACGTTAAACAAGCGGGTACTGGCTTTTACTACTTCTATTAGTTTAGACATAAAGAGTGATGCCGCCACGTTCGAATCTAGTGTGTGTAGAACATCTGAAAAATCGAGAAGTTGGATTTGACGACTAGTTTTGATTAAATCTATTTTAGTTGTTACCCTTTTGGGGCTGATGGGGTTTCCAGATTTATTAACAACATTTAGTATAACAGGACGATGATCAGTAATATATGTATCCAAGACCACTATGTTACATTGACTTTTACTTTTTAACATTACATGGTCGAGACATTTATTATCACGGGTTGGAAATGTATGACTTGGTATAAGTCCGTGACTAGCAAGAAGTTCTAAATAAGCAGCAGATCTTCCATCACTGCTTTGTTCCGTTATATCGATGTTAAGATCGCCAATGATGGAAATTGTTTGAAATTGCTTGATATTCTGAAGTACAGAGTCTAGTGAATCGAGAAACACGTCAATATTGAAAAAAGAAGGGGATCTGTATAATGCTAATATGGCTACACTTGCTCCAATTCTGAGTAACAAGCAATTCGCTTCAACAAAATTAGGCTCTTCTATTATTATGTCAAAACCAGATCTTGAATACACTATAACACCACCATTTTGATTAATACAGTTTTTTGTAAACGCTTTGCTATAGTTGCTCATTGATGGAAACGGTTTATTGTTTTCAATCCAACATTCTGTTAGAATTATGATGTCGCATTCAAAGCCTAGACGGTACAAGAGCAATTCTAGGGCGGTATAGTTCTTATTGACGCTCCTAACATTCATCATAAGAATAGTAATTGCTTTATTATCGGAAGTGATGTATGCTTTGCATGCCTCTGGTAAGCAAAGCTTTGGTTTATAAAGAGTAAGGGAGTCTATAAGATGGCATAGATTATTTTCTGGGCTTTTATCCATTATAAGTTTTGTAGATTGACTGGGTACTGTTTGAGCAAATATAGGTTCCTTTAATACCTACTCTCGATACGTGAGGAGGATATGTGAGAGTCACTAGTAATAATATTATATGTGTGAGTTTGTGTGAATAGAGTGTATTGTTGTATTTGATAACGCACTTCTGTGTAATCAAATTGAATAAGTGTGAGATGTGTGTGTATTGTTGTGAGGGGTGTGTGTTTAGATGTAAGGGTTGTGTGAGTAGAGGTGAGGGGTGTGTGTGTAGAGGTGAGATGAGAGTTTGAACGCTATAACAAATTATAATTACATGCAAGATTATTAGGAATATTTGATTTAGGTCACATAAATAATTTATCCGTTTTTTTGTTTCAGATCTTCAAGCTGCTGTTCACTTGTGATTACTATTGGGGGTGCTCCAACAGCTTTGCGTAGGAATATCCTACCGTTGGCAGTCCAGCAAAAATCATATCTGCATATCTTTGCTACATCGCGTGCCACGAAATAGAGCCTTCTAGCCTTCGGCGTCAAAAACTCAGATACAAAGACAGGGGCCTTAGTACCCTCTATCCCTAAGTTATTTGTATTTAATCTGTCAGTCGTATTAGAGGCATTGTGTTTTTTAACCGCTTGCAGAATTGAAGCCTTCATTATAGTGGAGGTAAAATCGACCACAATCGGCCTCTCTCCGTTTGGCTTGCCTTTGATGCGATATATATCTTTTATAAAATTTTGCTGTCCGTTTACTTTAATCTTAGCTTGAAGTTTTTCCACAATCCCGCATAAGTCTTGCTTGGTTTCAGTAGGCTTAGCGGGAACTCCACGAATTTCCAAGCAAGTGCTTCTTACATGTCTATCTACTTCCTCAAACCTGTTTTCCAAATTACATATATACGTTTCTCGCCTAACTTTTTCGCCTTCTAGTATCACCAATCGTTCTTGCATTTCGTCGCATTTATTTGTATAAAATTCCAAGGATTTTTGCATTTCAGAATGGGATAAACGGATTTCCGTTATCTCGGCTAGTACTTTTGTAAGTAGTATCAGAATTTCATCTTGCTTATTTGGAATCAAAGAAGCCATATCCTCATTTGGTTTCCTACTAGCGTGCGAATCTGAAGGCGAACTACGTGGTCTTTTGTTTCGTTGTGTCGGCGTTGGCAAATTCGGTGACAGTGGAGGTGGGGTTCGCCGCATACTCATCCTCTTTAGCCAATATAAAACAGTAATTTGTATGTAGGAACTGAATTGTGTAGTTACTACCTACACGGTAATACTCCTTGGTTACTCACTCTTTAAAATGAAGTGTGTAGGGTAGTTTAATATTAAGCGTAGATCGCTGCCGGCTGGCAATGTAAGGTGACGACACGACGACGCTGAGGTTCTAAAATGACGTAAGTAAAAGTTGAACCTTTAACCAAATTACTATAGGCGTTGTGTCCTGCAGCTTAGAGTTTGTTTTGTGGTGTCCGGTTTGATGTCGTCAGTCGTTTGAAGCAGGGCTGTTCGTGCGAGCGGGAACAAAATATTTACTTACTCTTGTCTCAGCGGGGTTGAGGAGATGTCCCTCCGCGGCTTCGTTGTAGGTATACACGCTGCACGCTGCTCACGGCGTTTACGACGGTTGTTGGGCAAATAATTTGTAATTTTGAATAAAAATGACACACGTCTGCTCTCGGATAGGTCTTGGACGGAAGGGATATATATATATATATATATATATATATATATATATATATATATTTTTTTTTTTTTTATAATGCTGGACAATCCACACAGCATCATCTATCTATATTTTAGAATCACAATAGTCATAAAATTGATTGGTGTTTGTTTGTTTTGATTCTTATTGGTTTGATTTATTATTCATTCATTATTATGGATTGTGGATTGATTAATTGATTCATGAATCTTATTGGTTTGATTTATGATGAGTTGATTACTGATTATTATTATTGACTAGTATTGTTATTTATTTCTATTCCAATCATTTATTTATTCATTATTTTAGTGATTCTTAAGCTCTCTCTATCGTTTTAGGTTATCCTGTAAAATAAGTGTAGGAGGGAACGTCGCCGACTCTCCCCATTGAAGTCTCCGTCGAATATTAACACAACCGACTAGTATCACACTGATATTCCTGCACTCACCTGACGAATGATTCAACACTGTATTGGCACTATACTAAGTCGTGGGGTCCCGGTTAGATTTTTCCGCGGCTCTGTCCCCCCATCCATCCACAGTCCGTCTAAACAAGTTCACTGCTAGACATAAGCTTCTCCCATACATTTCAAGAGTCTTCTGGTTCATAATATCATTTGAGAACTTTTATTCCTTAGTAGTTACTTGTTCCTAAGAGCTATATGGTCTGCACAGTTGCTGATTCTGAGAGATGTCGGTGTTAGTTCTTCAAGTTTACCAAGCAAATAAATAAAGTTTTTAAAGCAATCTAATAGATTTGTTTTACAAAAAACACTGTTACCTGCAAACCAAAAATAACATTGAACAGCTTTGTAATCTTCTCGATAGTAACATATGCTGCTGACCATTTATCAATCAGTTGTGGATCAAAATGACTGGGTTTTCGTAGTTCCGTTCTGGTTCGCGTAGCTTCTTCCACATGTATAGTAACGGATCTAACTATACAATCGATTTGTTCAGCAATCAAAAATAAAAAACTATGAATAACTGTAAATTGCCATATAATCCGTTGGTAACAAATAAATGTATTAACATCAAACAAATAATAAATGTAAATAAAGTTTGGTTCCCGACTAATGTCGTCGTCAAAAATGTAATAAAACAGATCCCCAGAAAATTTAAAAATATTGTAAATGATAAAAAAATATTTGAGAATATTTTTTTTTCGATTAGTGGTTTTTATGAAAATATAATCATGAGGGAAATATGACGTGTACATATTCAGATGCACCAACATTTTCTTGAAATTACTTGCATGGTACAATGGTAAAATTAATATGACGAAGGCAAATATATTTAAAACGTTGTAATACCAGAACTCGGTACCCATTTCTGAAAGCGTATCAGCAAAACTATAACGGAAATAAAAACTTCCAAATAACAACGCAACCTCGACGATTGTCCGTAAAATAATAAACTTTTGAAATTTTTTTTTGAATAGCAAATAATTTCTGTAGATACCCAAAATGTTTTCAACTAATAGCAGATATCGAATCATGATTAAAAAAGGTGTCACTTGATATAATATCAAATATGGTTTAACATTTATTTCTTTTCTTTTGAAACATTTTGACTAATTAAGAGATGTAATCTAATGAAAAATATATTCGGAAATTAGGAAACTTCTAATTGGTAGCTTTGAAGTGTTATAATTGATTTGTTAATGATTAGTTAGAACTTCCGGTACATGCTTTTTATTTTGAACGTTGATGATATTCTATATGATTACTTTGAAAAAACGATAAACGAAGTTTCGTATTAGCATTTTGAGTTTCACTACGCGGTATATCAGGTGACAATTTGACTGTGTAACAGTTACCGAGTTGGCTCGTAGTGTAACTCAAAACTAATAGACCAAAAAATGTTCCCTGTTTTAGACTAGACATTTTGAAACTCATTCTACAATCATGACATTCATCTAGGCGAGGTGACACTTCTTCACTCAGACGAAGTGTTGTAGTTACCAATGTTACTACCTACTAAACAAAATAACGGAGTGATATAATGTAACAAGAGAAGGCTTCTGATTAGAAAGGTTTTGTTGCTAGGTATCCTAGATTGGATATTACTAGGTGTTTTCTACCGAAAATTCAGTCTTGAAGCTCATCTACTCTTGACTGCGCTGAAGAGTCACTGCGATAAGTGTGGAAAATATGTCTGCTAGCAGCGTCAAAGTCAAAGTCAAAAATCATTTATTCAGTAATATCCGCAGGGATCATCTTGAAACGTCTTAAATCTAGGTGAATCTAAGCGCCAGTTCCTCACGACCAAACCTAGACGAACCGGCAAGAAACTTATCAATGCGGCTTAGCTGTTGGTGTGAATCACAAACATTTAACATTCATGTGATTAGTAGGAGTGACCCCGCGTTCTGACCCGAAGGTCGTTGGTTCGTTCCGGTCACGTCAATAGTGTTTTTATACAAAGAATGTATATGCGCTATGCCAGCTCAAACAGTGTAAGTAAACATCGTGACAATGCTTGCAACATGTCACGTACGGAGTACTGCAAAATATACGTATGTTCCAAATATGATATTTAGATAAACCTCTAACTGACTACTCCCATTCGATCCTTGTGTCGGTAGGTACTACTTGATTCTTAGAGATCAGGTTCCTGAAGGATTGATTGTGCCTGAAACCGCGAACGCTATAATGAGATGTGCATGCCTCCAGCTTCCTCATATGGAAAATGCAGATTCTGAAAATGCCAATATTTAGTTCATATTTAGTACCATCATAGATTACAACCATAATTTAGGTGCCAAAAAAACAACGACGCTACAAGCCTTTGAAGGTGTGTTAGCTGAAGTAACATGCCATCAGCTTCCTCATTCAGTGTGGGCAAACGAGTGCTGATAGAGCTATAGAACAAACGCTAGCATTTAGTACCAGATTAGTGCACTAGGTAGCAAAATTTCCAAACCTGCAGCTAAAAAACTCTCGGAGTTATAAGACTTCATCAACGTGTAAGCTGACGTACCGTTATTTCAGCACGCACATGCTGGTTCTCTGAAACGGCTGCAGCTATAGACACGGTTGATATCTCCAGATTCAGTGCACAATTGGTGCCAAAGGTACCAAATATTTGAGGCTTCTAGGTTCAAAACTCTTTGAACTACAGGCTTTTAGCAACGTGTAAGCTGGGGAAACGTTTCTCCAGCTGACACATGCTGGATCTCAGAAACGGTAAGAGATAGAGATTCGGTTGACATCTCCAGATGTCAATATGAATTAGTGCACTTGGCACCAAAATTTTGGAGTCTCTAGGACCAATAGTTACATCACAAGAAGCAAAAAACCATTTAACGGTCAACAAATTCAAACCAGTTTTCGCTTCTATAAAAGCGCGGCGTTGCCGCTCTGCACGCTACAATAGCGAGCGAACATTATGCTTGTTCTCTGTCTGTTTTTATATCTGTCTCTGGATACAACGTGTGTTGCCAGTTCAGTTTTAGTAGGTCGACAGTTTTATTCGAGTCTTGTCAGAACAGGTATTATAGGTATGAGGTACTACTAGATAGGTACTTTATTTTGTCTAGTTTAAATTGGGTTTGTATGTACCTACTCAAATAGTTGATTTGACGACCGATGTGACGCGGCGGCCTGTGACGCAGAAGTTTGCGGGTTCGATTCCCACCTTGGAATAAAATGTTTAAACGAACTGCACATATTTAATACGGGTGTTCTGGGTATTTTCTTTGTTTAGTAAAAAATATGTAGGTATGTATGAAACGTCAGATTTGGAATTCAAAATGGCGGGTGCAAATGATGGTACAAAAAACTGACATGGGTGTCTTTTTCGACTAATTTGGGGGTGCTGATAACGAATATCTGGTCAGATTTGGAATTCAAAATGGCGGATGCAAATGATGGTACAAAAAACTGATATGGGTGTCTTTTTCGACTAATTTGGGGGTGCTGATTACGAATATCTGGTCAAATTTGAAATTCAAAATGGCGGGTACAAAAATGGTACAAAAAACTGATATGGGTGTCTTTTTCCACTAATTTGGGGGTGCTGATTACGAATATCTGGTCAAATTTGAAATTCAAAATGGCGGGTACAAAAATGGTACAAAAAAATTGACATGGGTGTCTTTTTCCACTAATTTGGGGGTGCTGATTACGAATATCTGGTCAAATTTGAAATTCAAAATGGCGGGTACAAAAATGGTACAAAAAACTGACATGGGTGTCTTTTTCCACTAATTTGGGGGTGCTGATTACGAATATCTGGTCAAATTTGAAATTCAAAATGGCGGGTACAAAAATGGTACAAAAAACTGACATGGGTGTCTTTTTCCACTAATTTGGGGGTGCTGATTACGAATATCTGGTCAAATTTGAAATTCAAAATGGCGGGTACAAAAAATGGTACAAAAAACTGACATGGGTGTCTTTTTCGACTAATTTGGGGGTGCTGATTACGAATATCTGGTCAAATTTGAAATTCAAAATGGCGGGTACAAAAATGGTACAAAAAACTGACATGGGTGTCTTTTTCCACTAATTTGGGGGTGCTGATTACGAATATCTGGTCAAATTTGAAATTCAAAATGGCGGGTACAAAAATGGTACAAAAAACTGACATGGGTGTCTTTTTCCACTAATTTGGGGGTGCTGATTACGAATATCTGGTCAAATTTGAAATTCAAAATGGCGGGTACAAAAATGGTACAAAAAACTGACATGGGTGTCTTTTTTCACTAATTTGGGGGTGCTGATTACGAATATCTGGTCAAATTTGAAATTCAAAATGGCGGGTACAAAAAATGGTACAAAAAACTGACATGGATGTCTTTTTCGACTAATTTGGGGGTGCTGATTACGAATATCTGGTCAAATTTGAAATTCAAAATGGCGGGTACAAAAAATGGTACAAAAAACTGACATGGGTGTCCTTTTTGACTAATTTGGGGGTGCTGATTACGAATATCTGGTCAAATTTGAAATTCAAAATGGCGGATGCAAAAGATGGTACAAAAAACTGACATGGGTGTCTTTTTCGACTAATTTGGGGGTGCTGATTACGAATATCTGGTCAGATTTGAAATTCAAAATGGCGGGTGCAAAAGATGGTATAAAAAACTGACATGGGTGTCTTTTTCGACTAATTTGGTGGTGCTGATTAAGTAGTCATTATGAATTTCAAATCTGACCAGATATTCGTAATCAGCACCCCCAAATTAGTCGAAAAAGACACCCGTCAGTTTTTTGTACCATTTTTTGTACCCGCCATTTTGAATTTCAAATTTGACCAGATATTCGTAATCAGCACCCCCAAATTAGTCGAAAAAGACACCCATGTCAGTTTTATGTACCATTTTTGCATCCGCCATTTTGAATTTCAAATTTGACCAGATATTCGTAATCAGCACCCCCAAATTAGTCGAAAAAGACACCCATGTCAGTTTTTTGTACCATTTTTGTACCCGCCATTTTGAATTCCAAATCTGACCAGATATTCGTAATCAGCACCCCCAAATTAGTCAAAAAAGACACCCATGTCAGTTTTTAGTACCATTTTTTGCATCCGCCATTTTGAATTCCAAATCTGACCAGATATTCGTAATCACCACCCCCAAATTAGTCGAAAAAGACACCCATGTCAGTTTTTTGTACCATCTTTTGCATCCGCCATTTTGAATTTCAATTTTGACCAGATGTTCGTAATCAGCACCCCGAAATTAGTCAGAAAGGACACCCATGTCAGTTTTTTGTACCATTTTTTGTACCCGCCATTTTGAATTTCAAATTTGACCAGATATTCGTAATCAGCACCCCCAAATTAGTCGAAAAAGACACCCATGTCAGTTTTTTGTACCATTTTTTGTACCCGCCATTTTGAATTTCAAATTTGACCAGATATTCGTAATCAGCACCCCCAAATTAGTGGAAAAAGACACCCATGTCAGTTTTTTGTACCATTTTTGTACCCGCCATTTTGAATTTCAATTTTGACCAGATATTCGTAATCAGCACCCCCAAATTAGTCAGAAAGGACACCCATGTCAGTTTTTTGTACCATTTTTTGTACCCGCCATTTTGAATTTCAAATTTGACCAGATATTCGTAATCAGCACCCCCAAATTAGTCGAAAAAGACACCCATGTCAGTTTTTTGTACCATTTTTTGTACCCGCCATTTTGAATTTCAAATTTGACCAGATATTCGTAATCAGCACCCCCAAATTAGTGGAAAAAGACACCCATGTCAGTTTTTTGTACCATTTTTGTACCCGCCATTTTGAATTTCAAATTTGACTAGATATTCGTAATCAGCACCCCCAAATTAGTCGAAAAAGACACCCATGTCAGTTTTTAGTACCATTTTTTGCATCCGCCATTTTGAATTCCAAATCTGACCAGATATTCGTAATCAGCAACCCCAAATTAGTCGAAAAAGACACCCATATCAGTTTTTTGTACCATCATTTGCATCCGCCATTTTGAATTCCAAATCTGACCAGATATTCGTTATCAGCACCCCCAAATTAGTCGAAAAAGACACCCATGTCAGTTTTTTGTACCATCTTTTGCACCCGCCATTTTGAATTTCAAATCTGACCAGATATTCGTAATCAGCACCCCCAAATTAGTCAAAAAAGACCCCCATGTCAGTTTTTTGTAC
The DNA here is from genome assembly GCA_947095575.1 of Electrophaes corylata. NCBI lineage: Eukaryota > Metazoa > Arthropoda > Insecta > Lepidoptera > Geometridae > Electrophaes > Electrophaes corylata. The sequence goes on along the minus strand of OX352711.1, from coordinate 4,138,534 downwards.
CATCATTTGCACCCGCCATTTTGAATTCCAAATCTGACGTTACATACATACCTACATATTTTTTACTAAACAAAGAAAATACCCAGAACACCCGTATTAAATATGTGCAGTTCGTTTAAACATTTTATTCCAAGGTGGGAATCGAACCCGCAAACTTCTGCGTCACAGGCCGCCGCGTCACATCGGTCGTCAAATCAACTATTTGAGTAGGTACATACAAACCCAATTTAAACTAGACAAAATAAAGTACCTATCTAGTAGTACCTCATACCTATAATACCTGTTCTGACAAGACTCGAATAAAACTGTCGACCTACTAAAACTGAACTGGCAACACACGTTGTATCCAGAGACAGATATAAAAACAGACAGAGAACAAGCATAATGTTCGCTCGCTATTGTAGCGTGCAGAGCGGCAACGCCGCGCTTTTATAGAAGCGAAAACTGGTTTGAATTTGTTGACCGTTAAATGGTTTTTTGCTTCTTGTGATGTAACTATTGGTCCTAGAGACTCCAAAATTTTGGTGCCAAGTGCACTAATTCATATTGACATCTGGAGATGTCAACCGAATCTCTATCTCTTACCGTTTCTGAGATCCAGCATGTGTCAGCTGGAGAAACGTTTCCCCAGCTTACACGTTGCTAAAAGCCTGTAGTTCAAAGAGTTTTGAACCTAGAAGCCTCAAATATTTGGTACCTTTGGCACCAATTGTGCACTGAATCTGGAGATATCAACCGTGTCTATAGCTGCAGCCGTTTCAGAGAACCAGCATGTGCGTGCTGAAATAACGGTACGTCAGCTTACACGTTGATGAAGTCTTATAACTCCGAGAGTTTTTTAGCTGCAGGTTTGGAAATTTTGCTACCTAGTGCACTAATCTGGTACTAAATGCTAGCGTTTGTTCTATAGCTCTATCAGCACTCGTTTGCCCACACTGAATGAGGAAGCTGGTGGCATGTTACTTCAGCTAACACACCTTCAAAGGCTTGTAGCGTCGTTGTTTTTTTGGCACCTAAATTATGGTTGTAATCTATGATGGTACTAAATATGAACTAAATATTGGCATTTTCAGAATCTGCATTTTCCATATGAGGAAGCTGGAGGCATGCACATTATAATGAGACGATCTGCACGCCTTAGATCACCTCCCTGGTAATGGGAGGAAGCTTGGGAAAGTCTTTGAAGCAGGTTTTTGCTCAACAATAAGAAGGAATAGGTTAGGAAAAATACTATTAAGGTTAAAAAAGTCGGTACGTTGTCCATACAAACGCTGTAAGTGTTTACTTAATGTCTACTATTTATTAACGTGCGTCCGAAGTTAAGTTTGATACTGAATTATCTTGCCGTTAACTAGGTACGCTACCCGTACGGAAGGAACTTATTATTACTAATAACAAGCTCGGCCTTGTTTAGGTATTAGAGGGTATATTGTTGACCTACGTTCATACTAATTGTCGACATGCGTCTAAACTATTTTTGGAAGGTAGTAGATACTCTAATAATTGTAATGCAAAGTGTAATCATAATTAATATATCAGGGAAGTACCATCATACCTATTTTTGCCACTAAGCAGCTTGCTGTGTTCCGGTTTGAAGGTTGCTGGTGAAATTGCAGGCACATGAGGATTAACGCCTGTATGCCTCAGGTTGATGGACGCAGAGCACTAACGAACAACGTGATCTACGATTTAATTAGGATGTCTGGAAGAAATAACTTTCGATGATAGAATTGCACATTATATTTTATTAAGTAACGTCTAGATTCTTCTACAATAAAGCTTTACATAGATAAATTCCTATTTCTGCAGCCAAGCAGCTTGCTGTGTTCCGGTTTGATGGGTTTGGGTGCCGGTGAAATTACAGGCACATGAGGCTTAACACCTGCATGCCTCAGGTTGATGGACGCTGAGTAGTGCATCGTATAGGTGACGTTCCTAACGAGCGTGACCTACGCGGCAATGCTTTGCTATAGGTGATGGTAACCACTTAACATGAGGTGGGCCATCTGCTTGTTACATCAGCAAGTTGTATAAAAAAAAGCTTTTTTGTAGATTAGGATAGCCTAAAGAATATTATTAAACTGTAGCGCTACAACGGCGTAGGAAGTGCAGAAAGCAAGGCAGGTTGGCAGCAGGGTCATGTTCACCGTGATTGAACCATACGCGGTCGTTATGATCGGATGTATGGACACCTGCCTTAGTAGGTCTCGCGTCGCTTTGTAATGTTTCTCACCTGGAATTATAATTTACTATCTTAGGTACTATTGCTATTGGTAGGTATCTTAGGTATAGTCCATATAACTCGAAAGACGGACAAGCGCTGGGGAATAAAGGTTCACGAATGGTTTCACGTTGGACACCTTCCTGATGAACTGACGACATTTTTAGGATCGCGGAAAGTAGGTGGATGGAAAAAGATCTTTTTTTCTTCTTGAAAACGTATTGGGAAACCTGTGTTTTTTGTGGACTTTTACAAGCTGTTTCATTATATAGAATTAAATGTGATTTTAAAACCAAGATTTTCAAAAACAAACTTACATTCAAGTGTTTCATTCAAAAGCACGGCCAGTCTACATCGTAGTGATTGTGCACTGTTGCGCGCGCGCTGCGCCGCGTGTGATAGCAACCAAAGAGCTAACGGAATCTCGGTTATAGAGATCACATACGAAAGCTGCACTAGCAGTGAGGTACGTTTCTGAAAAAATATAATAACATTATCCTTTCTTCATATTATATTTTTTTATTAAATGTATGCAATATTACTTAAGTATATATATTTGTCTGATCAACTGTCTCTTATCAGCGTGCTTAGTTTGGGGCTAGATTAATATATATAAATAAAATAAATATACATATTTAACTATAAAATACAAACAGTTTCAAACTTCAAAAAATAAGAGATGACATACGAATGGTTGCAAATCTGTTATCTTATACTACCACTAATATATTTATAGTTCTTTTATTTTAAATAAATTAATGACGAGCCTTACCTTATCCGAAAAAGATATAACCATTGTGTATATTAATATAATTAGATAAATTAACTCAATGCTTAATATTCCTGTTATCTAAAACAATAAATCCACATTCAATTAAATTATAAAAAGTATTTGTTTTAATAAACATGTACTTCAGTATTGATACTACCTCCAATCCAAAAACTGAGTTGCATTGTTTTGAAATTTTCGATACAGTAGCATAAGCGGCTGACCACTTGTCGAATAGTTGCAGCTGCATAACATTGCAAAGTTGTCCACTCACGTTGCAATTTTCAGCTCTTAGCCTTACTATTTCTTCGTTAACTGATCTTAGTATACAATCGATTTGCTCAGCTAACAAACTCAGAAAATAGTAAAACACGTAAAACTCACAAAAAAATCGAACATAACTTATTCGCATATTTAAATCGAACAGAAAAGTAATCCAGTTGGAAACACGTTCCGGATAAATATTTGTGCCAATCAAAACATAATACCATATGCCTATACCAATTTCCAAGGTAATATGAAATATCGTTACGCTCATAAAAAAAAACTTAATACGATCCATCTTTAAGACATAAATTGGATCCGAAGGGAAATAATATAAGAACGATTTGAATTGCGTTAACAGTCTTTTGAATTTCTCTGATAAATATATTGGTGAAATTCTTAAAGCAAGGGAGTGAATACTTGTTGAAGAGTAATATACTATTTGAGTATATGAAGTATGGTTTATGATCATAAAAGAAAAGAGGTTTGCTAAAGTGAAAGCCACCTCAACGGCTGTTCGAAGAATAATTAACTTACGCTGCATTTTTCCGACTAACACATAATTTCTGTACAGGCCTAAAATATTTTCTAAAATGAGAATGAACTTAATCGGTTGACGAAACATGACGGTTTTCACTCTTCTATATGCTAACGTGTTGTGACCTAGTAAGTTTTTTTAGGTTCGATATTGAAAAAGTCAATTAACATTATTAGATACTTAGCTTCAAACCTAGCCGAGTTTAAGGGTGGAATACACAAGAGGCGACGACGGCGGGCACCCGCTTAATGCCCGCGCCGTGTTCTTCTTGTTTTTTTATACGGCTTGCCTTTGGAGTCAGTAGAGCAGATGGTCCACCTGATGTTAAGTGGTTACCATCTTACAAAGAATTGTTCGTAGGTCACGTTCCTTAGAAGCTTGCCCTTCTATGCACTGCTCTGCGTTTGTGCACTGCCCGACGTGCCTGTACTGCAAAGATCTTGTACTGCCTTGTATTCTGTATTGCCTGAAATACGTTAAAGCCAAAATCTCTCACTTTCTGTTACCTAACTTTTTTTATTTAACCTGTGCTGACATTTTTGTTAGTAATTTTACAAAGTTGTTTACTCTACCACGCATTTCAATTAGGGTATGAAAATAAAATAATTTTTCTCCCCAACAAGTTAAATGTTTATTTATTTATTTATTTTTGGCCTATAGTGCTACAGTGTTATTTCTACCATTGTCCTAAGAATTATTATACTTTGATGCGTTTTTCTGATTACACATTCATTTCTATACAACCCAGTAATGTTTTCAACTATGTATGTAGGAATCGTTTTGATTGGCTGTGTGATCATGACGTTTACTATAAAACAAATTACTTGTTCTAAAATAGAATGTGTGTGTGTGTAGAAATTATTGTAATATCTGTTCTATAATTATTAATTGAGACACCCTTATCTTATGGAATCGATTGTTCAAAAACCATTACATACAAAAAAGCTTTTCGTAATTTTCGATAGTCGTGGCAGGGCACCTAATCACCTTAATTGAATATCTATGTTAAAAGTTAACAATAGGGTGTCTAGAAAAGAAGATAGGGGATAATGGAAGAAGATAACATGTCGTGGCGACCTAGGTGGAAGATAATGAGGCCATAGTGGCTATGGATATATTATTTATTACATTTTGTTGTACCTTAAAAATTCATTAAACAATAATTTGTGTACATTTCAATAAAATTCATCTTACAACATGCTGTATGTACATTGTGTATGTATTTATCTATTATTGTATGAATTTATTTTAACATCATCGAACCCCAATCTAAGCATAACTTGTACTATGGGAACCAGATGACTAATAGAATTCTTTATATACTTTTTAAATGCATACTTAGAATTCAATATAACACCCAAACACAGATCAAACAGAACGAACTAATAAGCTTAAGGCTACACTAGTCGGTACGTTGTCCATACAAACGTTGTAAGTGTTTAATGTCTACTATTTATTAACGTACGTCCGAAGTTAAGTTTGATACTGAATTATCTTGCCGTTATCTAGGTACGTTACCCTATATTCTACAGTAAAATCAGATTACCTTGAAAGTTACAAGCGTCGAAAGATTTAGTACTAAATCCTGTAACGCTTGTAACTTTCAAGGTAATCCGATTTTACTGTAGAATATAGGGTAACGTACCTAGATAACGGCAAGATAATTCAGTATCAAACTTAACTTCGGACGTACGTTAGTAAATAGTAGACATTAAACACTTACAGCGTTTGTATGGACAACGTACCGACTAGTGTAGCCTTAATGTAAGTCTTATTTGACGTAACCTTGGTGTAAATCATCTGTCAAACACTAAACCGACCCTGAGCCTAGTTTATCCTCAGCGTTACAGCAGTACCTAACTATGAATTTGTCTGTGGTATCACATCTAAGACGGCTTTTGATTTTAAGTATAAAAAAGGGATTTCTTTGCAGGAATATTTATGAAAATATAGCGCGATTTAAATTCACACGCATTGACATAAGTAATTTGGCGAGCGGTCAGGCCATGTGACTCAAAGCGGCTGCTGTATGTATTGTACGTATGGTGACGAAGATGTGTGATAAAAAAGAGGTTGACGACACTGTTTATTGCAATTCTGGAAAATAAACACACAGCCTAAGTAGTTTACTTGTTAAATATACTAAAGAATATTATTGAACTGCAGCATAACGATGGTATATGAGGTGCAGAAAGCAATCCAGGCCGGTAGAAGGGTCATGTCCACTATGATGAATCCGAAAGCAGTAGTCTGTATCGGGTGCGCGGATATCTGCCGGAGTAGATCTCTTACTGCTTTGTATTCTTTTTGGCCTGAAATAAGTTTAAGTCAAAATCTCATATATATAAAATAATATGTAACTAGTAATGTGTTTGTGGAGAAGTACTACCACCATGCCTATTTCTACCGTCAAGCAGCTTTCTGTGTTTCGGTTTGAAGGGTGTGGGTGCCGGTGTAATTACAGGCACACGAGGCTTAACACCGGTATGCCTCAGGTTGATGGACGTAGAGCGGTGCATTGTAGAGCACGTTTATAACGAGCGTGACCTATGAGACATTGCTTTATTACAGGTAATGGTAACCACTGAACCACCACTGACCACTGATGGTGGTGATGGTGGGCCATATGCTTGGTCCGTTGGCAAGTCACATAAAAAAAAGTAAAAAATAAATAGAAATGCCATCTCTTACCAATGTGACAAGACCAATTTTAAGCAACCATGATATTATTTTATTCCGTAGTCTGACTTTAAATAATCAAACATTCAAATACCTACATTCAGTCGTGTGGATAAGAAGTACAACTAGTCTGCGTCGTAGTGATTCTGCACTGTTACGCATCCGCTGAGCCGCTCTTGAAAGAAGGTATAGAGCGATCACAAACTCTGACAGAGACATGATATTCGATAACTGCATTACTACAGTGAACGCGCCCTGCAGAGAAGTAAAATACAGAATATAAGATCAAAATGTGTATTTTCTATTACGAACTTTCTCAGGAGAAAAGAGAAAAAGAAAGTTTTACAAAAACACTTAAAGTCGCCTCTGAGTCGCTTCACCACACTCAGCACGTGTTGGGGGTAACTTGAGAAGTCTGGTCACTATGAATCATGACCAGGGTGTGTGTGTGTGTGTGTGACCTGACGACTGATGTGGCGCGGCGGGCGAAAGTCCGCTTGCGACGCAGGAGGTTGTGGGTTCGATTCTCGCCTCGGGATAAATGTTTGTACGATCTGCAAATATTTATTCTGGGTATTTTCTATGTATAATAAAAATATCTATGTACCTACGTAATATATTGTATTAAGTATATCAGTCATCTAGTACCCATAACAAGCTCTGCTTAGCTTGGGGCCAGATGATGCTGTGTGGATTGTCCAGCATTATTATTATTAAACATATTGCCCGTATCTAGTGGGCAATGTAAATAAAACTGCATAACATCATTTTTCCCGGTCAGTATTTATAATGAGTAGGTAGGTACCCTATCTTAGGCAATATAATAAAACTTTATTGGACATTATTTATAATGACCGATCCATATTAATACTGCCCGGTGTATCAAGTTGGCTGTAACATATGCATAAAATTGTATAAAATCCAAAATAATATTAGTCCCTTAGCTCATGGTATCCAATGTTTGGTAATAGTATCTTTTCATTTTCGTGGAATCTTTAAATTGCTCGAGTATTTATCGCGTTTGGTGGTCTAAGCTTTGAGAATGGAATACAAGTATCCAAGTGGTATATAAGTAGTGGACAAACACACTACATGAACAATCCTGCCTCAGGTTCCTTAAATAGTAGGAGTGCCAGTGAAAACTCATGACTGGCGATGTATAAACCATCCCATGGTTGCGGGCAGACTGGAGCATTACACTTGAAAGCTACTATGCGGTGGCAGTTTCAACAGCTACCCTCACTTGATACCCATGTAACGCAAGCTTAGTAATACACTGTTTATATAGAGCTTGATTTGTCTTACCTTAATACTTAGTGCAGTCGATGAGTATATCAGAATAATGTAGAAAAAAGTCATGGAGCTAATCATCAGTATCATCTAAAAAGAAATAATTTGCTTGATCTAGAGATTCCAAATATTGTTCTAACTTTGTAGGAAAAAGTATTATATACCTGAAAGCCAAAAATAAGGTTGCATAACTTTGATATCTTTGAAACTGTAGCATAGCCTGCTGACCATTTGTCAAACAGATGAAGTTTAGGTTCCAGGCAGGAAATATGTCCAGTGGATAGTGTTGTTCTTAATTTTACTTCGCCGCTAACTGATCGATAAATACAATCGATTTGCTCAGCTATCAATGTTAGAAAGCAGTAAATTACAGAAAAATCGCACAGTAACCGCATAAAACCAATATATAAAACAAATTCAAACATCCAATATACGAAAGCAGACTTTTCCACAACTATGTAATTACTAAAAATACAGTAGTACATTACATCTACGGATACTGTAAAAGTGTTGCAAATTGCAAAAATTAACATTAGCGATTTCTCTTTACGGCTCGTTTTTACGGAGTAAAATTGATCCGTCGGGAAATATGACATAAATAAATTGAAGTATAGTAACAAACTCTTGAAATTTTTAGAATGATAAAGAGTTAAAATCAACATAATGAGAGAATAAATAGTAGATGCCAAATAATACAACGAGTCAGATTCTAGCGATGGATTAGAAAAACCTTCATAAAAATAAAAACTTAATAAAATCAGTGATATTTCTATCATTGTTCTAAGAATTATAATTTTTTGATGTGATTTTCCGAATAAACAATAATTTCTATAAAATCCAGTAATGTTTTCAACTATGAGAATTGTTTTGATTGGCTGTTTGATCATGACGTCTACTAAAAGGAGTAACTTGTTCGAAAATCGAATAAGCTGTGAATAATTATTGTAATTACTACACTCTAGTTATTACTTTAGGACACCCTTATCTTATGAAATCGATGGTTTAAAAACGATTACTTACAAAACGGCTTTTTGTAATCATCGATAGTTGTGGTAGCTGCAAACACGGCAGCACACTTAATCACTTAATTCTGTTCTAATCTTCAATATCTATGTCAAAAGTTACAATAGAGCTATAAAAAACCGACCAAGTGCGAGTCGGACTCGCACACGAAGGGTTCCGTACCATTATCTATAGTAAAAACGGCAAAAAAATCACGTTTGTTGCACGAGAGCCCCCTTAGTTATTTATTTTATTCTGTTTTTTAGTATTTGTATAGCAACAGCAACACATACATCATCTGAGAAAATGTTAACTCTCTGACTACCAAGGTTCATGAGATACAGCCTGGTGACAGACGGACAGACAGACAGAGGAGTGTTAGTAATAGGGTCCCGTTTTACCCTTTTTAAATTTCAACTTGTTTTTTTTTTGTGACTTGCCGTTGGAACAAGCAAATCAGAGTTAAGTGGTTACCATAACCTGTAACAAAGCATTGCCTCGCAGGTTACGCTCGTTAACGTGCCCTACGGTGAACTACTCTGCGTCCATCAGCCTGAGACATACAGGTGTGCCTGTAATTAACGTCTTATACAAGACACTTTATAGAAAAGAAAAACAAAGTTTACAAATGTATGGTTTATTTTGGTACATAGTAATAGAAAACTTCTTACAAAATGCTGCAGACACATGCCTATGGTGACGTTCGTATTTATCATATATAAAAAGTAAATGTGTTCAATATTTGTGTAAACTAATGTACGTTAATGTTGTAAATAATAAAACTGATTTAGTTTCCGGTAAAAAAATGGTAGGCACATAAATATTTATGTAATTACCACATTACCCACCTGTACCACCACATTATGTAAACCCACAACTAATAAACTTAAGCAAACCTCCTGCGTCGCAGGTGGACATTGAAGTGTCATAAAAGTAAATACAATGCCTATGTATTAATTAAATAAGAGACGATTAAATAATATGATTGAACTGTAGTGCTATAACAGCATAGGAAGTGCTAAAGGCAATGCAGGTTGGTAGTAGGGTCATGTCCACGGTTATGGAGCCGTATGCTGTAGTGTGTATCGGATGTGTGGATACCTGCCGCAGAAGGTCCCGCGTTGCTTTATATTGCTTCTGACCTTGGAATAAAAAAAAGTAAATGAGCATTGCATTTTACACGACACCTTTTGAATAATCAATTTAATACCACTGGGTGGGAAAAAAACGTTATTGAAAAACATGAGAAAATCTAATCCAGATGGATAATTTTATTCAACACAAAACTTAATATTAGTAGGTAGACATAACAGAGTGGTGATGGTTATGTTCAAATCCATACTTTTTAAGTACCAGATAGACTTCTAATCCAAGAATGTTTCAAATTATTTTTTTCTTAGAAAATACATTAAGGCCCGCTTTCACAATAATCTGATTTAATTTTATTTAGCTAATCACGTTACCAAGATAAACATGTACGTAAAAGAAATAGCGATTGAATTTTTCCTGTGCAATTAAGCGTAATGAGCTTCCTGAATGCATTTAGGGCTAGCTAAATACATTTAGTGCTCGTTGTGCAAGCGTGCCTTAATCTTAAAGTACTTACAATCAAGTGAGTAAATAACAAGCACGGCTATTCTTCGTTTTAGTAATTCTGCTCTACTTTGAACCAACTGCGCAGCGTAAGACAGAACATAAAGAGCGACCATAAACTCAAACAGGCCTAGGGTCAAATGAATTATCGGTAAATAATGGCCCTGGAAATGAAATTATATGTTATTGTTTACATATATATAATTATTGTTAATCAAAAATTATTACAATTTTGTTTTCAAGTTTTTGTTAAGTTATTTTCACTGTAAACTTCACCCTCTTCTCCATCCCCTTAAGGGTTATTTCAGGAATTATTTTCTTAGTACACGTATCGATACGAATATACCCTGATCATTTCAAGACCAGTGTAGGTTGTGCGTTGTCTATGTGCCAGTCAGTCGTGATAAGAATTCTTATAATATATATGTTTTCGCAATTTTTACCTGAAGACTCATGGTTATGATCGAGAACAGAAGTATAATGTAGTACACCATGACAGTTGCAAGCATTAAAAAGATCTGAAAATATAGAATGAACATTAGAATAGGTTGTAGTTCACCCCGAACCGAGGCGTCGGGATACCCGCAATCAGAGAACCAATCCTTGTATTTTTTTTCGTCTATTCCCACTAGTTCAGTTGTCCAGTTCAGTTGACTAAACTAGTGAGATTTCTTTTCTCGTTTGTTCCGTCGATTGGACTAGTGAGATTTCTTTTCTCGTTTGTTCAGTTTTTGAGCAGAGACGAAATTGAAACAAGGGTTTGTTTGTCAAAAATGTGCCTGTCAGAAATGTCATAATATAAACTTGAAGTTAAATTAAATTAAACACACTGTTCAAACATTACTGATATAAGAATAAGTTTTGTTGAATAAACAATTTCTAACAGCTTTCACTTTCATTTTTCTGAATCTGAAAACCTTAAACTCTCTAAAATCTGGTACTACCTGGATTCCGAAAGTTTTGTTATACAAAACAGAACACTTTTTAATTGTAGCGTATGCGGCTGACCACTTGTCGATCTGTTGGAGTCGCTTTTTACAATTTTGCGAAACACTGATGGTAGCGTGCTCACATACAGCATTCATATTTCCAATTTCTAATTCAATTGCTTCCACTATGATAGCGAGCCGATCGGCGACAGCGTTTATACTATAGGACAAAACGTAGAACTCTAACAAAAACCTCATAGTGCAAATGTTCATGTTCAGTGTTAAAACAAGATCCGAAATACAAAAGATGCCAGTACATGTCAGGAATGGAATAAAATAAAATAATTGCGACAGCTTAAGCAAGTTGTAACCGAGAAATAATAACAGCGACACTTTTTGTGAGATTTCTTTCTTTTTTGCTTGTTCTGTTTCGACCGGGAAATATAAAAGAAAGGATTTGAGATAAACGCAGAACTTTTTATAGGTTACCGCTTGGTAAATCGCCAATAATATGAAAAAAATAGAGATTGTTATATTCAAGCAAAATAAAAACAAAAAGTTTAATTCAGTTCGTAGATTGATGGCGCTAGTACCCAGATTAAAAATAATTAAAAGTATATCAAACGTTACTCTTAAATAAATTAATATTCGGGTGAATTTTTTATATGATGCGTAATTTCTGTAGACACCAAATACATTTTCGACCATTAATATCATTTGCGGGAAACGCATGACTTGGACACGTCAGCTTAGCGCGAAGCCAAGGAAATGTGTTCAAGTTCATCAACATATTAGTAGGTACATACCTACATTACTTTCCAGTACCAATTCTACAGGGTCCTTAAAACTGATGATAGTAAAATTATTAAATTTGCGTCTTGGGAACGCTTCCGATTGGTGCGTACCTGTTTTATACATATTTTGTCATACCTGTCAATTTGTATTAGTTTAAACTAAAAATAATAGGTAATATCCCGTTTCTCACAAATAAATTATTCATAACTATGATTCTTAAAAAGTTGTTTTTTGTATTAGTTCTTTGTTAATTGAATATTTATAAATATAAGATTTATTGTGAAAATTATTCAAGTAGTTTTTTTAGGTTATACACGCTAAGGATCCGTACTAAAACATCATAGAATTTTATAAAGTTTATAAGAATAATGAGCAAAAAGAAAAACATTAAACCTGAAATTCTGAAAGATTACAAAGTCACTAAGAACCTCACCCAGTACTTAATGATTGAGACATTGTTAATTATTTTATGAAAGTCGGTTGGAGAACTCATCAGAATTTAGGTTGTGGTCCAATTTTATTAATAAACTTTGTTTTATTTATACAACTATTATGTTACAGTAACATACGTAAATACATGACATCCATTGTATTGTAGCAAATAAAAAAAAAAAATACCGTAGTACAAGCATAGCTCACACAAGCATAGCTTATCCAAGCTTAGTCATCCGAGTTGGCAACTCATATCAAAGTTTTACAGTATCGCGAAAGTTATTCAGCGATTTGGAATCCTACAAGGCATTACTTTGTTATAGGTGATGGTTACTACTTAAACATCAGGTGGGCTATTAACTTGTAACACTAGCAGTAACATAAAGAAAACCGGCCAAATGCGAGTCGAACTCGCGCACAAAGGGTTCCGTTTGTTGTATGAGAGCCCCCTTTAGTATTAGTTTTTTTCTGATTTTTAGTATTTGTTGTTATAGCGGCAACAGAAATACATCATGTGTGAAAATTTCTACTCTCTATCACGGTTCATGAGATACAGTCTGGTGACAGACGGACAGAATGACAGGCAGACAGCAGAGTCTTAGTAATAGGGTTCCGTTTTACCCTTTGGGTACGGAACCCTAAAAAGAGACCAGTGACAAGAGACAAATGAATACGTCGAAGCTTATGGCTTACGCCGCGTAGTATGCTGACGGCGCGGTTGCGTCGCTGTTTGCGCTGCACTGCAGCCGTTGTCACGCGGTAATGGATATTGAAGTGGCTGAGAGCTCACAGTTTTTGTTACCAATAAAAAACTACCGACTTGATTTCCTTTGAAAAATCCATTTGAGAAAAGCATTAAAAATAGTGATATGTGAATGTGAACTTTATAGATATATATTTGTAGTTTATTTTCAAAAAATATATGTTCTTAATTGTGCTGTATTTATTAGATACAAGCTCCTGACTTAGTGACTAAATAATTAAATATTAGTGGTATTTTTTGCACAGCTTTATCTAACCCCAAACCAAGCAAATATTTGTATTATGAGAATCAAATGAGTGATATAATACTTATGTACATTATTTTGTAAATACATAGGTATCTAGAATACCATACACCTAGACAGAGACCTAACCATCTGTGTTCACCACACAAATGATTGTCCTCAGCGAGGATCAAATCCACAACCTACAGTTCAGAAGGCAGAGTTACTACTAGTAGTGAGGCCTGCCTCTTATTAAATTTGTTTCTCTTGTTAAAATAAACATGCACTCTATTTACTACTTACACCGTGCTTTGATTTTGCATAGATAGGAAGTTTCGAACTAGATCGAAGGAGACAAAACACGTTGAAAAAATTTGAGGTTACGCCGTTTATAAGTACCAAGGTCAGTTTTTTTTAAATTACGCTTATGTCTACGCCGTAGCAGCGTAGCATCCTCTACGATAAGTCTACGAATAAAGCATTAGTTTGGTAAGTATCATATATTGTTTTGCATAGAATCAACCTGTATACCATATTTCTTACCTATTCTTGATATTATTGTAGTACATGATCAAAACTAAGTGTATATTCAAACGTATTCAAACAATAATAAAGTAGTCATATTCAATCCACTTTTGTTGATTTGAAGTAGTGTGTTCTCATTATTATTATTATAAAACCAACATTAACTTTAAACTAGCTGACAGACACCACAGCTCAGTTGGCTTAGTTTGGGGCTAGATGGCGTTGTATTTCAGTATTTATTTATTAATTTTTACAGTTTCAATATGAAATAAATTCACGGTTAGGCCCTAAGTTAATCTCTTAGTACCAAGTGCGTACTCTAGATTATTTGAGAACGTCTAAGAGAAGTAGTCAGAGGTACGTCTAGTAGTTGGTTTTTCACACGGAAGAGGTTGCAAGCCCATCACCATTGCTAGAATACTAACTGGCTTCCTCACGATTTCTTTCAAAAATGAAAGACACGTATTTCTTTATATAAACAGAGGCTTAGATCTTTAATATCGGCTGAAAGATAATCCCTGGTTGGTCGTAACTTGCAATCGACGAACATTAGTACAATATTGACAGAGCCCTGCGGGCCATGACTGGCCCAAAGTGGCTGGGCGGCTATTACCCACCAAGGAGTATGAAAAAGTAGAGGTGCTATTAAAATCTAGCTCACAACTCTATTGGTAGTAGTTTTGACTTTGGGGGTGTTGATGGGTTTGAATCCTGTCAAAGTCAAACAATTGTGTATTTAGCGTGTACTTTTTATACTTCTACCTGATCGAACAAGCAGATGGCCCACCTGATATTAAGTAGTAACTATCACCTATACCAAAGCATTACCTCGCAGTTCACGTTCGTTAGGGTACGTGCCCTACGATGCACTACTCTGCGTCCATCAACCTGAAGCATACTGGTGTTAAGCCATGAGGCTTAATGGTCCCTGTAATTTCACCGGCACTCGCACCCTTCAAACCAGAACACAACAATGCGAGCATCACTGCTTGGCGGCAGAAATAAGTACGGTGGTAGTATTTCCTCGGACGAACCCTTTCACAAAGACCTTTACTACTACTATAATTATATCTTATATTTGGCGTAGATTATTAGAGTTTTACGCAAGCAAAGCCGCGTGAAAGGCTAGTTTATTTGTGCCTCTTTCTCAGTTTTTCCAATTTCGTGAATCACCCATCTTTCCCTCACTAATGGAGGGAAAGTGGCCGATTACAATTACGACCTACTGAGTGGAAAGTTGAGCTTTTGTAACATCAATGGGTCGAACCGTTAAAATACACGTTTTAACTCAGTTTATTTACTGCTCGTGTGGTTTTTATGTAAAGGGTTAATTGCTTTGTACAGACACTACAGCGTCCCGTGAATAAGGGTATGGAATAAAGTTGCCTGTGACGTTGGGTAAATTATACAGTACAAGCGCGAATTGTATAAATTATACATACATGCTGTTAATTAAAGAAAAAAAGAAACAGAAATAGCTTGACGTCTTTTATCCTCAAGCACGATAAATAGAATACCCTTAGATTTCTAAATACCACGTAGTACTAACTCAAGACTCTTTGAGGAAGTCTTATTCTAGTGAGTATTTTTCTTTCTGTGAAAAAGTTGCCTAGAAGAGACCGCTTTCAGCGATAAGGTCACCCATTGTTTTGCCAAAGGTACGTCCAAATAAAAGCCACATAAAAGCATGTTGAAGTAAGTGGTATTCTTTATGTGACAGGTTACAATCTCATTGCCACTGCTAGATTACTGTCTGGTTTCCCTACGTATTTATAATAAAAAAAAAACAATAAAGAATGAAATGGTATCATGAATAGTAGTTGTTGGTTTTCCGTTACAGGTCGTATTACTGGTGCACAGCGGTGACCAGAATTTCCCTTTCTCCAAACAACTGAATGGAAACTCTCTTGAATAAGTATCTAACCAGAATTAGCTAGTATCTAACCGGAATTAGCTGTCACCAGAACTCTCTAGAGGTTGCTCGCGACTTAAGTTATCCACTTTCTGAGTGGATCTCCCACGCGATACTCCTACGCGTTTTTTGGATCCCCGACTCTTTTAATCTCTTTAGGGATATATAGCGACCACAATACCAGGAGAAGTCAGGGTGCTCTGTGTCGGTCCAGTGGTTCATTTAGTCCCACAACTTAATAATCATTTATTTACAAAGAATATTACAGCTAAAAAGGTATTTATAATTGGTATGTACAAGATACATTTGGGACAGTTTAATAAAAATTGGGATCCTTACTAAAACCCGTGCGAAGCCGGGACGGACCGCTAGTCTAAATTTAGATCATTGTATATCTTTAGTTATCAAACAGTGGAATAATCAAGTATTTTTTATAGTGGAATACCCACACCACCGCGGTTTAATGGAACAGTGACTATCTTAACTTTGAGTTACTTCCGAACGTCACATAAAAAAAGTATTATTTGCAGACTCTGCAAACTTAATTGTATTAAATAAGGACATAGAGTACCGAGGTTATTGTTCGTCAGAACTTTTCTCGCCTTTTCACAAATCACTCGGTTGGAAAATCGCTAATGAGAAGGAGCGCTACTCAAAGAGGGAGGACACACTTGGAATGAATCCCCTTACTTTGAATCATTTCAAATGATTTGTGGAATTTATTTGCCGTCCATTATATTTACTGTTCGGAAACAATACTATTAACATTGATACAACACTTTAAATATTTTTATTTATAAAGTATAATATCTACCTACAAAATAAACGCTACATATATCGTATTTTCTTATAAACATTTATTTAGAATTAATACTCCAACTAATATATGTATTTATAATACATGAGCGAATCGCGTGACTTCGCCCGCGTGAAGCTATTTTCATACATACTTCAACCCCTGCTGCACGTCTTTAGGGGTTGAATATCAGAGAGTCCTTTCTACCTAATATACTACGAATCATAACAAATATACCTCAAAAATTTCAAATCTCTACGACTAGTAGTTTAGGTTGTGCGTTGTCATCAATGAGTTAGGGCAAAGATTTTTATAAGTATTAAAAAATATAGATACGTAAAAAATACATATATTATTATGTTGTAGCTTGTAATTAATTTCATAGAACAAAAAACATAGGTGACGTATAAAGTAAACTCAGAAGTTTTCTCAATAGATATAATATTTTTAATTTCGGATTACCGTTGAATAATTAAAAACGGAAGACAATGAAATGTTCCTTTCACTTTTTCTTGATATTCCACAGCGCGGAAAATCGCAAAAAGGGTTTTAAAGTGCTATGGATAAAGGGGAGGGGTGGTGTGGATTAAAAGTAGGAGGGATGCGGGAGGGAACAAGCTCGTTAGCGACAATTTTTCTCAAAGCTTTCCCGAGGGAATTGTCACAATTCCGATTGTGACGAATTACGCTTGGAACAGTGTACTGTAGCGCATCTCTTTCTGATTAAATGGAATAGAAATTAGCGATTCCGTTTGAGGAATTCGAGTGATAAATTAGAATATTTCGTCAGGTATTTACAGCGTGGGCTCTTTGTACGGCAGGTAGTTCCTCTTAGTAAAGTAATATGAGCCTTAGGTATAGTTAAGGTAACATTTTGAGGAATTTCAGTGAAATGGCAACACCGTAACCGATTTAATCTAGCTTGCTGATTGTTTTAAAAGGTAATTTATTTTAGTTTGCCATGGAGGACTATGCGGTTGTTAATTACGAAACTAATTAAAACTGTCGATCCTGTAATTAATCTTTCCAGGCTCTCCCGGTGAAGTGACACAGGCGTGAACTGGAAAGTAGACTTTACGGCTTAACTAGTTTCAGCCCTCGGCTTTGCTCTTGTGGTATTGAATTAAAAATACAAAGACAAGTGTCCCAGGTAATTACCATTAAAACAATCTAAAATTTTCACCTCAATGTCTTGAGGTGAAATTTTTATATATATTTATATATAATGATATAAGAAACCTGGAACAAAACCAAAATTCATAAAACTAATCCAAAACAGGTAAAGGAATAGCTTGCTTAAGAACAAGCAGATGATTTACCTGATGTGAAGTGGTTACTAGCAGGTCATGTTCGTTCAGAACGCGCCCTACGATGCACTGCTCAGCGTCTATCAACCTGAGGCATCATGTGCCTGCAATTGTCATTTTATGTTATTTATTTGACGACCCCTATAGCGCAGTAGATGAATTACTGTTGGATTAATTCTCACAAGTGTTTGGAAGACCTGAATTATATGAAAAAAACCGGCCTAGTGCGAGTCTGACTCGTGCACAAAGGGCTCCGTACCATTATCTATAATAAAAACTGCCAAAAATGACGTTTGTAGTAGGGAGCCCACTTAAATATTTATTTTATTATTTTTTTAGAATTTGTTGTTATAGCGGCAACAGAAATGCATCATCTGTGACTGTGTAAATTTCAACTCTCTAACTATCACGGTTCATGAGATATAGCCTGGTGACAAACGAACAGACAAACAGACAGCGGAATCTTAGTAACACAAATAATATTTATCTGGCTTGAACAGCTCTTGTGC
Organism: Electrophaes corylata; assembly: GCA_947095575.1. Taxonomy (NCBI): domain Eukaryota; kingdom Metazoa; phylum Arthropoda; class Insecta; order Lepidoptera; family Geometridae; genus Electrophaes; species Electrophaes corylata. The sequence goes on along the minus strand of OX352711.1, from coordinate 4,119,987 downwards.
AACCGTACTTGGAAAAGTTATCTTACACTTGCATGCATAATACACGACTGACACTTAGTAAAGACTCGTAAATGTTGGTTATAAGTACTTACTGTCTAGTATGCACTTACCTTAATGCCTTAAGTTACCATGTCTGGTGAAAGTTAAGCCAAGGCCAAACCAACGCGTTCGAAGTGCGTTCGAAATGGCGATCAGCTGATTCAACGTGATGAAAAATCGTAGCTACAGAAATCGGAATTTGATTTGCTTGGACATAGATACAAATACAATATTCATGGCTTACATTAAATATTCCATTATGTCCTACTATAGAAAAGTGTGAAAATGTCAAACAATCATTGAATCTAAGATCTAACAAAACTAGTTACATGCCTATTTATACGTAAGTCAAATTAAATTAGGTATATTACTAAATACATAAGTCTGTGACTGAAGTATATGCTAAAATTCAAACTATCAGCCACAGAAATCAATACCAAAGCATACTACAGAACTGATTGCCACCGTGCACGCCACTACGAACGCAGGTTGAATGTGTTGGTGTGCGCTCTAAGCTATATTCGGATGCAATTTTTTCCCCTCTTGAAATATAAATGTATATAAACATTTTTTTGCTCAGTTTGACCTCTGATATTTGAAGTATTAGAGGCTATTGTACCCGATTGTAAAAAAATGCTGCAGCTAAAAGTATTTTCTTATTAAGCGTGACTACATCCGATCCACGCGTAAATCAATAAGCAAGACAAGTTTAAGTATCAGAAGGTGACCTTTGCTAACCTTTAGATAGGTACTTAGAATTCTCAGAGCATATTGTATATTTTTATTTCGTATACAAAAAATCCAATACAATTTCTAAAAGTATAAATCGAAACAAAGTGACGTAGTGGTCGGATAAAAGGCGACAAATTGATGGCAAATTGATTGAGAGTCGAGGCGAGGCGTCCGCGCTGTTCCGATCTAATTACACTTTCATCTCAGTCGACAGAGACATTGCGACGCCTATAACTAAAATCGTTTCTTGGAAAATGATTGATGCTATAATCAACTATCTTAATTCTCAATACCTACAGAATATACAATACTACTGCCCGGTAACACTGACGAAAATCACTTGGAAATTAGTTTAGATCGTTAGCATTTTAGTCCGTCCGAAAAATATTATTATATTATTATTATATTATAATATAAATAAAAATTATTAATTTTATATTAATACACTGTATGTAGCAATTGCACATGGAGCATCAAACCCCAGTCAGCTTGCCACATAAAGTATTAACATCACTCCTCCCTTTCCCCAACCATCTAGAATTTACATACCTAAAAAATTTATGTATAAAAAAAAATGTCAAAGCATAGATACACTCGTACAAGTAGTAAGCAATTTCAATTTGAACAGCTTTTGAAATCATAAACACCCAAAACTTACAAAACGAAAATAAAGTATATTTTGTGCACAATGTCCTTTACTGAATGTGGTTGGACTTTCAGCGTGAACCTTTCATATTTAATGTTGCGGCAATGAAAAGAGCCATTCAGTTCACAATATTCGGTTTCCCTCCAGCTGTATTTATGACCACGGTTCGCATTCACCACTACTTGAATAAATCATCTTGAAATCCGTTATAGAGGAAGGATTTGACTCACTGATACATTTCCAGTTTACTTCAAGTGCCTTTGCTGGGAAGCGCATGTACTCGTAATCGCCTTGGGTTTATTTATGAGTTCTTTAGTTAAAGCTTTTGTATTGGTATTTTAAAGGATATAAAACCATATTGGTATTGGCGTCTTTAGTATCCCAAGACCTACGAGGATAAGATTGCGGGGATTGCGAAATATAAGGTTTCAAATCGTAGATTTATCCTTTATCCCCAATTATAAAATAAATAAATATTGCACTATGGGAACCAGACGACTGATATAATATTTTATATACATTTTTTGTAAATGCATACTTATTACAATACAATATGACAATGAACAGACATGTATGCTGAGCACACAATTTTTTTTCCTTGATGGGGATCATACTCACAACCTACAGCGTATACGGGCAAGCGTGAGCACGATAGTTTGTTTGCCTACTAGTACGAGGGCATCTTTGTACAAATCCGAAATCAGTTACTGAGTACAAAAAATATAAAATAATGCTATCTGTCAAGCACGATAGCAACGGCTATTATGGCGTCGATTTTGGGTAGTTTGCAAATGGGAGCAGAAGCTATAGCTATATTACCAACTGAACTACGAGTTGAGAGGAATTACAATAACAGAACTAACTCTATTCGATGAATATATTGTTACGTAGCTTCCCGACCTTTCATAATAAATCTAAAATAATATTTTGCGACAGGTAGATGGCTCGAGTGGAGGTTTAAGTTTCAAATCCGGTGATTTATTTCAAGGAGCAGCTGATCGGGTTTCCAAGGTTTGGAGGGTGGAATAAATAGTTTAGGTAAATACCCAAATTAAGAATGTACCTACCTACCTACGTAATGTACCTATATAAAACCTATATAAAGTATGTAAATATATATAAAAAATGGCTTCAACATGTAATATATTATTTTATTAAGTGACTAGCTGTGCCCGCGACTTTGTCTGCGTGGTATTTTGGGCAGCATTTTTAATTTTGTAAGCTTATTATTTTGCGAATAAAATACATAAGTACATAAATTAAAATAAACTATTACAGCGTTTTACTACAGATAACTTATTATGTATATTTTTATAAACAACCTTTTTATTTTTCCCATCTTTTGCCAAAACATAGAGATATTATGAGTTTGAGCATGCCACATACAGTTGCCTGTGGGGTTTTTTTTTTCTAAATGAACACCTGCCACTTGAAGCGTCAACTTAACCTAAAAACTGTTTTTACTTCACGAAGAAAATTAATTAAGTGAATCGAAAAACCGTATTGTAATTAATTTGCAGCTGAAAAAATATTTTAATATTCTGTCCGTTCGAGTAGTCGTTAGTCTCACAAAAAATTATGTCTCTGTCAATCTGTCTCTAGTTTTTCATTAAAATGAAAAAGCTTAATCCTCATGCACGGTAGATATCCTTTCAGATTTCTTAGGTCAGATCTCATAACTCTTACAATAAAAAATAAAGTTCTTCCAGATAGATTATGCAAACGGTGAATCGGATAATTCCATTCGCATGATAAGGTAATACGCAGTGATTTCAGGGATGTGTTATCGTGGTGACCCAAAAGTTCGCCGGTTGGCCTGTCTGCTCTGATAGTACCTCCTTCTGGGACCGGTTTCCATCAGACTGGATTCCGGGGATAAAATTAGCATACAAACGTGTTAGATGCGGTAATAAAGAGGAACTCGTTTGAAACTATATCTGGAATTTGGGGTTTTATGATAAATGTTTATCTACTTTCTCGTTTGTAAAACTAATAACAAGTGAGAAAATCTTAGTGTGGGTTATAATGCAATAGCATAGTCTTGGCTTTTTTAAGTTACATTGGCACCACACTAGAGATTTATTATTTACCTTTTTTATAAATTTGTAAAAGGAGAAGGGAACCAACATGTATGATCCTTTTACAAATTTATAATAATGTAAATAATGAAGCTCCAGTGCGGTGCCAATCTAACTTATAACGTGAACGCAAGACAGAAAACATGTTAAGGCAATCATACCAAGAACTTAATATAGGTACAACAGAAGTTCAAAAGACAGCACACGCTACGCTTTAAGTAATAGTAATGCCTACAATCTTATTAATTCAAATAAGAGAATAGTACAGACATTGCAAAAATATATGCTAGCTGCCGATGGGTAGAGCGACCGGAACCTCTGCCCACGCAAATTTATCATTAATGTAGCCAATCTAAGGTATAGTATGCTTTTTTTTCATAATATTGACATTATGGCATTTTCTGGAAGTTTTTTGTAGAATCGTAAAGTGTTCCCCATAAATGACCAATATATTTAATAAATATATGAATTCAAATTATTGTTATTTAAACGTTTGAATAAATAAACAATGCTTGTAAATAATTTTGGAAAACATCTCGCGGGAACTCGATGAATGGAACGGGTTTTAAATCGTTGTTCCGTTACATATTTAGGGAGGCTTATGTCCGGCAGTAGTCACTTCCTGGGAGACAATCATGATGATGATTAAAAAAATATGTATAAACTTTGAAGTTTGCTGGATGATTGTGTTGTGTGATGTCTACGAATATTCATTTTATTTATTCTGACGCCTCTAACGATAATAACAAAGCGACACTGGGACTAAACTAAAGAGCATTTAGCCACAAAAGTATCTTCATAGCTAGCGTGGACCGAGGGCAATTTACTCACATTTTTGCAGCCAAACCATATGTTGCCAGTGTACCCACATAGTGTGGTCTTAATTGTTACTGCAGAACCCTTTGTGGGGTTTGGACCACGATGCGGTATAATTTCAGTAGAAACTTCTCTATATTACCCACCGTTTTATGTTAGTACAGATTAGGTATGTGGAGTCGGTCATTTGTTGTAATGGCCAGACTCTATGGACTGCATTATCATAATGCGATGTCTGTTTGAGAACTTTATTCTGTTTACATATTATAGCTCACATCACAGTTGGCGGCAAATCTGCCTTCTGCGCTTTTGGTTGTGGGTTCGGTTCCTACCGAGAACAAATATTTGTGCGATGAAGATAGTAGTTTGCTCTGTGTGGGTGCAAATGTATTAAAATAAGTAAGTACAAAAACTAGTAAATGCGCGTGACTTCGTCCGCGTGATGCTATATTTATACTAACTTTAACCCCCGCCCTAGAACAATTCTGAACCTCTATGATCAGCGGCTGGCTGTGTGTCGTCTATATGTCCGTCAGTCGATGTTTTCCTACTCCGTTTAAGATCTCGGTACATATATAAGAATGTTACGTACTTTACCTTACCTAAGTACCTTATAATATTATTTCCACATATTTGCTACTCTTGGAACAGATCAATTATAAATCAATTTTATTTTCTAACAGAGAGAGAAACCTTTATTAAGTAAATACTCCGCCCGATATCTTATTGCTATTTCTTAGTATCGATACTGGCTCGTTTGTTAATCCTTAATTAGTCTCTAAGAACCTTTTAACCTTACTGACATAATCGGATCACAGACTAATTTTGATTCATTATTCATTCAGTCAGGAACAGCGTAATCTGCGATAGAATAGTCAATGAATCAATAAATGTGATCTTTCGATTGTAAATAAACCACGAGTAACCGTGAGCTCGATAATTTGTCATACCATTATCCGTACCGTGAACCATTCAATAGCTCAGTCCGACCAGGCCCGAACAATGAATACGATGGCATCCTCGCACAAATCCGGAATCCATTATTAAAAGCTCATGTTACGAAATTATTGTCTTCTAGTACAAAAAATCGAAATAAGCTCTCTGTCAAGCAAGGTAGCAACGGCAATTTGGGCGTCGCTTTTGACAGTTTGTCATCGTGCTATAAGAGCTCATGGTATGGAGACAGATGTCATTTCAAACGCAGTGAGTGTTCAGTAAAATGTGTTCTTTCTTCAAATCCAACGCTTAGTCTTCCGGTTCGTGGTCGCGATTCGAAAACCTTTACTCCCCAGGTTTTACTAGCTATGTGGCTTGCCCATTGCCACTCACTCGAGTGGCTGATTCTGAGGGCTACATCGGGACTTTGATTCTTCTACAGATCACCTTATTCTGATTCTATCTCGTAGTTAAACTAGCTCTAGCTGAAATATCTCTTTCCATAGCTCGTTGGGCTATTTGGTTGGTACGTACCTACATTTTGCAGTAGTTGTATTCCATACGTGACAGGTTGCAAGCCCCTCTGCTAGAATACTAACTAGTTTCCTTACGATGTTTTCCTTCACCATTTGAGAGTACTGGCATTGGGTACATCATTTTTTTGAACAGAAAAACCCATTGGTACTTTTGAACCCACGACCTTTCTATCAGAAGGCGGGGTCACTACCACTAGACCATGTAAATAATAGCTAGTGCAGCTGACTGCATTTACCTAGTATGGACCCAAATTGTTGTCCGAATAATAAAAAATATTTAAAGAACCCTTCGGGATTTTCGATAAGAAAATTATAACTATTGAAACCTTTCTTGAGTTTTTACAATATCATGAATAAACGAATACCCTCTAAGTTAGAGCCGCACCAATTTATAGCCAATCTTACTTCCGCTTTATTTCCAAGGGTTTGTATGTAAATTGTTACTTAAGTTTATGAAACTCTCAACAGAGTTTGTTTGCTAAATAAAATTATGGGAGCAAAGGTAAATAAACACGGTATAATATAAATAGACAATATTATTGTATAAAGTTTTGTACACATTAATATGTAATATAATATTATATAATATTAATATGTATAACAAAATTTCCTAATTAAACTGACTAGATATTTTTTCTATATTTATTGGTGGTACTTTCTTCAACTCCCTGAGTCTTGTGAGCAACCTGTAGACAAAAAAAACGTATAAAATTATACAAAATATTTTTTATACCACAAATGGAAAAATTAAATGACCCACCTGATGTTTATAAAACCTTTAACTTTGACGACCGATGTGGCGCGGCGGGCGAATATCTGCCTGCGACGCAGAAGGTTGCGGGTTCGATTCCCGCCTTGGAATAAATGTTTGTACGATCTGCAAATATTTATTCCGGGTGTTCTGGGTATTTCTTATGTATATTAAAAAATATCTATGTATGTAATGTATTGTATTAAGTATATCAGTCATCTAGTATAATTAACACAAGCTCTGCTTAGCTTGGGGCTAGATGATGCTGTGCTGATTGTCCAGCATTATTAATATTATTATTAATTTGCGTGGTTTACCGTGGTCGGGGCAGTAATGTCTTCGGCGTCGCCGTCGTCGCTGCGCGTCACATGCGTCTACGCATGTCTCTTCTGTAAAGTAAAGCATTGCTTTAAATCTTCTTCTTGTTTCTTTTATATGGCACCTGTAGAATGACAGACAATTTTGCCAATGGCACCCACACTCTTCAAACCGGAACACAGCAAGCTGCTTGGCGGCAGAAATAGGCATGGTGGTAGTACTTCCCCGGACGAGCCCTTCACTAAGACTCTACTACTACAAAAATTTTATTTGAGCCTATTTTTTATTTGAGTTTCTAAATACAGTAAACTGTGAATTTTAATAATAAAAAAAAAATCTATAAACAAAACGGTTTGTTACTTGACCTCGTGAGTGAGTGATGTAGTGTAATGTCTTCTTTAAAACTTGTTTACTGGAGAACTGTAGACCGATTAGTCTTTTTTTCATTTTTAGGATATCGCAAACCGAAATACGATACCCGGAAAACGAAAAAAACACAGAAGGCCTGCTGGTGTCTGAGATAGGTCAAAAACTGCAGGTCACCAGTTTCAAAACATAACGGTAGCATGGTAGTTACCATCACAACAAGCGGGCAGTGACGGCGGAGCGGCGTCGTCGTCGTGTCTCGCGAGAGCTCGCAGCTGCAGCGTGTATGCGCGTGAGCCACTCCCAGCTGTACCCGGACCGCCGGCGAACGTTGCGTATGGACTTATTTCATACACATCTGATTGAAAAACCAAGCATTACGCATCCTGTTCAAAGCTTTTCAAACTCTAGTCAGGACGACCCCGCCTTCTAATCCTAAAGTCGTGGATTCGAAGCCGGTCGAGCACGAGCATATATTTCTAAATACGGAAAACGTATGAGCGCAATGCCATAGTGTTCTCAAACGGTAAAAGAAAACATCGGACGGAAACCTGTTATGTAATGTTTTGACGTACAGCCAGCTGCACTAGAATGGTTTTATAGCGTTACAATTAATATTTACAAGGCAAAAACTATACCTACCTATATAGAAATACCTACTTACCGGGTGGATCTGGTGGTAGTTTTGGTGTTTGGTGGGGCGGTGCCCTGTAAGTACCACAAGCTGGTTTTTCAGCACTTGTAGATACGCGAGCTACGGTGGCGTCAGACCTATTAATATAAAAAAAACATGAACAAGAACTGAACTTCAATTATCTACAGAAAGTAACAAAAATACCATACCTACCCACAAACTAATTATCTACGAACCGGGCCAGTGTTGTTCCTACAATTAGTTGTAATCATTTCAGAAGCGTTCCTCGGAGCTATTTTTGCTTAGTTTGTCCTGTCAGTTGCTCTGTCGACTACGAATTGTTTTTTTTGATGGTTTGAAAGCCGTCACAGCTCAGTTAGCAGTGTTACCTTCTGTGCTGTAGTTTGTGGGTTCGATTCCCATTAAGGATGACCATTTGTGTGATGCACATAGATGTTTGTTCTTTATCTGGGTGTTATATTGTACTCTAGTAGGTATGTATTTACAAAAAAAAGGATATAAGCATTCTATCAGCCATCTGGTTCCCATACTACAAATTTGGGGCTAGATGATGTTGTGTAATAACAAAACTGATTTATTTATATTGAACAAATATTTTTATTTATATTGAATGCTGCTAAAATTTCTGTACCTTCTAGGTCTGTTGTCTCAAATATGTGTGTATGACAACTTTTGTTCTGTTATTGCGTTGGATTTAATCGATAAATCTAATCATGCTTTCAAATGGAGTTCGATTTTTTTCTACACATGACAATCAAGCGTCTGAAATGCTGACAATTGAAAAGGGTCGATGTACTTAACATCGTGTATCTGCCCTGTCGATTGTCGTCGAAGAGTGCTTGTGTCAACCATGTCATCCGCACTGCTAATGAACCTGGGGTTTTATTTTACTCGTATTTTTTCGCTGAGCTAACTTTTTTTATTAAAATTTATTCGTGTATGAACTTTCCTATAAAAAACTAAATAAACTATTCCAAGTTCGAAGCAACAAGTTTTGAAAATCTCGATTGCAAATGTTTTAAAATAATCAATATCTTCAACAAAACCAAAACAAGTATAACTTTCAATCCTGTTGATCCGGTGAATTGAATCTTAAATATTAGGATTGTTTAGTTCGTACCGCTTCCTTCTCAATAATATGGCTAATATTGTTAGTGCTGCTAAAGAAAGCGCTGCACAAAGTGCCAGCAGAAGCGCCAGCTCCCCAGCAGTAGCTGGGAATGGTGCATCAACTTCTTCAGCCAAACCACCTTCCGATGGTAACGTTGTGAATTCGTACACCTCCCGCGTCCAGCCCGCTTCGTTTGACGCTCGGGCAGCGACGCGGTATCTTGAGCCAGGAGAAAGACCTATAAGAATTCAAATGTATGAAAAATATATAGATTATAATCTATACCTACGTGATATACCTACTTACAATAATTTTTGTCCTGACTGACTGATATATAGACAACGCAGTCTAAACCACTGATCGTAGCAATTTTCAGGGTAGGTATATCTATTTTGGTACGTAGGGGTGTAAGCTAAGAAAGGAATTCCTGAAATTCAACCCTTAAAGAAGAGTAAATTGTTTCACGCGGGCGAAGTCACACGCTTTCCAATAGTTTATAATAGTTATAGCGCGCAAATATTTGACTAGTACTATCATAGTAGTATCATTAAAGTCAAATTCCTTCAAACTCACCTCCAAGTATAACTTCTCCACCGACAGGCACATCCCTTGCGCCCGTGATGCCTGAACCCGCCCACTCCAGTTTAAGTGCCACCGGGCCACACCCACCATCACTCCACACGCTCGTATCAAACCTAGCATGTGTAGCGTTAGCTCTGATCCATCTTGCATCAGGGGGAGCCGCAGGTGGACCCCCCGATGTCCGCACAGCTAGTTCAGCACCTGGGGCTCCTCCAGCTGAGCTGTATGCTCGGTAAGGGGAGCCGCAACGAAGGCCGGTAAGACTGACGGGCCCAGGAGTAACTGATTGGATACGCCATTCTCCCTAAAATACAAGACTTGCTTGAAGTTTTTTAGTGTGACATTATAAGAGATAAAAATATCCTTCCTACTAATCCTACTTTCTTCCTACTACTATTATAAATCCGAAAGTTTGTGTTTTTGAAGATCTTTGTTGCACTGAATGGATTTTGGTACTTAAACTTTAGGCTATAATTTGTAAAGATGTGTAAAATGGTCAAACTATAACGATCAGATAAATCGGCAGACGAAGTCGCGAGAAAAGCTAGTAAATAATAAAAGCATAGAAAACTGGTTATAAGATCTTATGCAATTACCTCAGGAGAGGCAAGTCTCCAATGCAAAGTATAAGATTTTGGTAAAGCATGTCCAGGTGTCCGTTGTGCTGGTCGAAGCTCCAATTCTAGTTCTCTTGCCCTGGCTTCCAATAACGCTAAACCTGGTGCTGCAGGTGGTCGAAGCACTATGACCCGCCATGTGGCAGAGTCCGATCCGTGAGGGTTTTCAGCAACACAGGTGTAATTATCAGCGTGTGATAGTTCCAGACCTGTTAGGTATTTATTTCATTTTAACAAGAGTAAACATAAATGATCTGAAGCTTTTGTATGTATATATTTCATTTTTACTACAGCAAACAGTAACTTATTATATCTGCATCTATTTGATAATAAACGGATTATTACAAATAGGCAGTGCCAACAATAATTTTCTTCTTATGACTAGGTATTGAAATATAATCTTTATATTATTTCATTCACGAGTAGTTGTGGTAGTGAAATATCAAAGAGCCTACCTACTTTGTAAACTTACTTTGCCTAAAAGTCAAAGTTAAAAGGCATTTTGTCCATAGAATCAAAGTGATTACTTAGGTCTTACAACTAGGTGAATGTAGGTGCCTGTTCCTTGCTACCAAGCCTAGAAGAACAGGTAAGAAACTTAAGGCTTGGTTCCAACCGTTTTTTGGGAGACCCTTTTTACAAAATAACGATAGTAAGAAACTCCAGTGTGGTGACAATCAAGATTAGTGAGGTGAATGCAATATAGAAATTTGTAAAGGCAATCATACCAAGAATTTAAAGCAAAGCAAGATGGCTATACGTCTTTTCAGCGTTCTAAATGTTTTTACACTATAGATAAAAAGAATTAATATATTACCTCTAATTAATAATGCATCACCATCCAAATGGAACGGCGGCCGCAGATGTAAAGGGTTCCCAGCTCGAAGCCAACGCTTTGCCGGTGGCGGAGCACCTCCAACAACACAGCGTATTGATAATGACCCACTAGCTGCTCCCATTGCTATACCTCCAAAGGATGAGATCCTAGCTGGTGCTGAATAGACGAACATATTATATTACCATGCGTACTAGTTTACCTATCGCTTCTCACGTTATACTATAAAATGATATCAGAGATTTCCTTTCTCAGAGCACATTTATTTTTATTGTTTATTTTTTATTGTACATAACAAATTACATTTAAAATAAGCATAAAATTTATACATAAGCGAGCTTAACCCTTAAATGAGATCTTCTAGCAAACCTTAAAGGAGAGAGTGAAGTGGGTCCGTGTACAAGAAGGGTAAATAATTTCAATAATTTTTTGTATGCGTTAGGTATCATGAGGATTGTTTTAAATACCTATTGTTAAAATTGTGAGTGAGTGACAAAACGGATTCATTATCTTACCTAAAGAACTAGTCTGGCAGGCAACAGCAGTTGACGGTGGGCCCTCTCCGGCTGAAGTAACAGCTCGTACCCACGCCTCATACGTCCTACCAGCTCGGAGTCCTCTCAGAGACCTCATACATTCTGATACGCTTCCATCAACTTCCGTACATACGTTTATCCTCGTTATGTTTGGTTCCTGGGACCTTTGAAAAGTAACAAAAGTGAGAATCAGCTGATTTGAAAAAAAAAGTTTCAGAATGAATACTTACCCCGAAAGGTCTTTAACGTAAAGAGTGTAATGAGTAAGTTTTCCGTTTGGTTCTGGTGGAGGCAGCCATGAAGCTCTTAGAGATCTTTCACCGAGTGCAATGAGTTTCATACCACCAGGAGCACTTGGCACTAAAACAGTGTAAGGGTTTACTTCACTATCACTTTGGTTGGAAGTTCGTGAAAATTGTTTAAAAGAAGGCATTTTACCATCTTCATCAGTTCTGCAAACTTCTGCTACTGATAGAGGTCCATCGCCAGCAGCGTTGTGTGCTCTCACTCGAATTTCGTATTCGGCATACGATGTAAGTCTTGAAATAGTAGCATCTTCACCCTGTGAGTACAGAATTACACAGCTCTATTGATTGGACGGCAAAAGAAAATATTATAATGTCGGGAAATGAGTTTCTGACCTGAACTCGAAGAAACGCATCCTGAGTAGGCTGTAAAGGGTCGATATCACGTCTTGTATACTGCAGCGTATAGTGTGTTATCAGACCTCCCCTTGCATCCAGTGCGGGAGGGCGCCATGACACCCTGAGCGAGGTGGAGCCGCTCGAAACGCAGGATACACTCTCAGGCGCACCGGTTGGCGCTATACAAATATGCATATTTATTGTACAAAAATGAAACAACCTCACAAAAGAGTCATCAATTTGTACTGAATCGCCTGGCCTAGATGCAAAGGCCACAGTCCCAATTAAGCCATTTTGCATTTTGATGGGAAAATTTACGATCGTCGCTTCACGTCGATAGCGGACCGTTGCAGATTTATTTACGCGACGCTTTGACGGAACTTATGCCCGGCTTGTTGAAGTTCAAACTTCGTACTCTTAGAAGCTGTTATAAATTACTTGTTGTTATGAGAGCAGTAAGTTTTGTGCATTAATTTCCAGGTTTATAAGACAGTTTTTAGATTAACTTTGTTAGAAGTTTTGAGTTTATGCAATAAGCACTGCCAGTGCATAACTAAAGTTAATGTCTTTTGGCATGAGTTGGCTATACTTTCCTTAATTTTGTAGGTATAAAACTTACTCTTAAGAAAATACGTTGCCAGATAAGTATTTACAGTGAGTTGAGAAAAATGGGACTGGTCATCTTTTGTTTGCTGTTATATGTTCATAATTTTTTTCAAGAGTGTTGTTTTGTCTGCTCATTTATAATTACAGTATTTCGATACGTTCACATACAAACAGCTTTCCGAAAAATGGTTCTTAACTGCAGACGAAAAACTAAATCAATTTAGACGTTTTATGTATGTGTGGGGGACAATAAAAATATTTCAAAACTTACGTGATTCCAATGTATGTCGATAATGCGGTGGTGAAAGTGGCCCAGTTCCTGCTGCGTTGTAGGCTCTCACAGTTATCCCATATCTAGTAGCTGCCTTCAGTCCTCTCAGCGTAGTGCTGGTGGCGTCAGCACTGGCCCCGCTTTCGGAGCCAGGGCTGTCGCTAATTGCCCCTTTCTCTTCAGATACTTCCCACCAGCGAATTGTGTAGCCTAACAGAGTTCCGTGCCATGTTTCCCTTGGCGGTGGCTAAAAATATTCATAGTTAAGAATATGTTTTAGGACATTGCGCTGTCATTATCATATCAGTAACAGCCTTATACTTCCTCCTTTTCTTGTTGAGCATTGATTTTATTCGTAGTACACAAAATAAAATGTTGACTCTGCGTTTATTTCGAATAGTACCTAATACATATATCAATACTTAGGCGAGTGCGATGGAAGTAGTTTTTATATTTCTTATAGTAGGTGCTCTAGCACCTGCTATGCTCTTAGTATTGGGGTATTCGTTATATTCAACGCAATGATATACTATGTATCGCACAGTCTAAAAACCAAGTTGTGTTTTGTATACAAGAAATTATCTTTCAACTATTTATAACTTTGAATTCAGCAGCTATATAGATTGAGTCTTTTTATATTATACTACCGCAACTACTCAACACACTTACTTTCAATCATATTTCCCTAAAAGACGTAACTACTTCAGTACTGCAAAAACACCAGCAACTAAACTATGAGACTTGTCAACAAGCTGACGTTGGTTTAACTATTAGTGAGAAGGTGGGTACTTAAAGTTAAACACATACCTGCCAAGTGACGTGAAGTTCTCTCGCCCTCATAGCCCGCACTGTGATGTCACGCGGTGCGCCACCGGGTGCTGCATCAAATAGTTTTAGCTCAAAACTTGCGCTCAAACTTCACATATTCCTACTTAAAGTTACCGAGACATGATGGTGCAAAGTTTATTATATATCTTATAGCATGAACGCCTTGACTTGAGACCAAACGATATTCACGATTTTGCTTAGCCCATTATACTTATATATATTTACTGTTTTTGTAAGTGCTTTCCTTTGTGTCGGATAAGTGTTTATCTATCTTAGTATTGCCTGCCAGTCTACGTTAACCATAGAATATATACTAACTACTCAAATAGTATTTCATTGAAATTAACTTTTTATAAAAAAGATACACTTACTCAACACAATTCATAACGACTACTACAAGAAAAACTGTCGATAAATCCTACCAATCAAATCTATCTATATATATATACCTATTATGAGAACCTTAACTAGAAGTAAAAGTGAAGTGATAAATGAGGACAGAAATCCTTTATAGCAAAGCAAGCACTCATTACATTGTATCAGCTTACCCTCCTCTCTGGTGGTGAAGTGTAATGGCGTGGTGTATGGTGACGCGCCGACATCATTGTGAGCCGCCATGCGGAGTGCGTATCGTGTGTCGGGAGACAAGCCTGAAATGGACGCGCCTGCTCGGCCGGCTCCTTCAGATCTACGATACAAATACACTAAATTACATGATAGGAGATACAAAGGACTAAAATTTAGCTATTTGGGAACGTGTCTATCCACACTACAAGCTGACCCGCTCGCGGCATTTCTGCGTTTTTCTTTGAATTTTTCATACAAACTTCATCTTCTTTTTACCATGAACCCCGGTTGTCGTTTGTGCGTATATCAACCCGAAAATCTAAATATTTATAACTCAAAGGTGACTGACTGACTGACATAGCTAGTGATCTATCAACGCACAACCCAAACCACTACTGGACGGATCGGGCTGAAATTTGGCATGCAGGTAGATGTTATGACGTAGGCATCCGCTAAAAAAGGATTTTGATTAATTCTACCCCCAAGGGGATAAAATAGGGGGTGAAAGTTTGTATGAAACTTTGTCAATTTTAAACCGATCGGGTTGAGACTTTGCATGCATAAAACTACTATGATTTTATCCCGAAAAAAATAACGGGAACGGGAAAAAACTGCCACGCAGGCGAAGCTGCGAGCGGCCGCTAGTATTATTATATGTTTTTAATTTGATGCTTTCTACGGTCATAGACCCTTCTACTGCCATTTCTAAACGTGTTTTCTAATTCAAAAACTGCGAGGTATATTAATGGTACTGGGTAAAAAGTTTGTTTTAGCAAAACTATGATTTATATTTAAGCCAAATTGAGATATTTGATAGTCTATAGCGCAAGCAAATCGTGCTAGCGTACTGGTTGTACTTCACGTGAAGAGGCATATTGGAGGGCGATACGGAGTGTATTTCAAGTGCCTGAATGTTAGTGAGGTCGAAATATACTTACTTTTGATTCGTTGAATGAAAGATCTTTTGTATTATTTCTTTGATGGTGGCAGAATAAGCTCAAAATAATCACTCAGAACGTAACATTACAGCACGGGATTGCAATGAGCGGAAATAATGAGGAACTAACCCAGCAATGTACCAAAAGAATTCAAGGCTTCGAATACTATTAGGTTTACTATCTAGCGTAGTTTTTAGTACGTAGGTATACTTACGTCTAGATCTTTGTGAAGAGAGAATAAATACATTTATTATTAAAATAATTCCTAAAATGAATGCAACGATCTGTTCTGTCTTGATAGCTCAACTGTTTCACACGTACACACCTATACTGTACATACCTATTATAAATAGTTTTTTTTAAACTTTCGCGATCGGAATACATGTTGAATGATGTACACGAATGTACACGGGTATTTGTCGCGTATCACCTTTTGTATTTATTTTCCCCACATTCCGGCTATGTTGTACGTGTTGTATATAAAATTTTTGTTTTCATCAAAAACTATCTAGCGTCAGTACCAACGATTGTGCAGTTATTAAGTTTCTACATTTAATTTTGTCTTTGCGTACCTACTTATTCAAGTTCAAAACCACTAGTGCGACACAGACAGACAGAAAGTCTCACCGCAAAGTTTTCACTTCTACCCTTTTGAGGTAGCGGATCCCTAAAAAACCGGTCAAGTGTCAGTCGGACTCGCGCACGAAGGGTTCCGTACCATTATTTATAATGAAAACGGTAAAATAATCACGTTTGTTGTATGAGAGCCCCCTTAAATATTTATTTAATTCTGTTTTTAGTATTTGTTGTTATAGCGGCAACAGAAATATATCATCTCTGAAAATTTCAACATTCTAACTATCACATTTCATGAGATACAGCCTGGTGACAGACGGACAGGCAGACAGACAGACAGACAGCGGAGTCTTAATGTAGGGTCCCGTTTTACCCTTTGGGTACGAAACCCTAAAAGGGAACAAATAGTCTATTTCGCATCTTCAATTCTATCCGGCAAAACTTGTTGGAAAATAGATCGAGCTCTTTTGTTCGGTACAAAATAAGTTTTCAAAGGTAGGTAGGTACTTTCCAATGTTATATGAGGCTAACTTTCCATCTTTTGTAGCGACTACAAAAGCCTTGCTCCTTTGACCTAAACAGACTTTGGTAATGAACCATTCGAGTCTGGGCAACTTGGCCAATATAGATAGGACTACTTAGGTTAACTAGTTGCCAAACTTGGGAGAGCTTCACTAATCCAACCTTCATTAGTAGTAAGTACGATAATATGGAATATTAGCTTTGAAAACCAGTTTAAAACAGCTAGTTCAAGTTTCATAAGGCAGAGACTTACCTTAATGTTCCATAGAAATCGTTTTTATTGAAAACTATAATACAACAGTTTTTTTATTACCCATAACACAAGCTCTGCTTAGCTTGGGGCTAGATGATGCTGTGTGGATTGTCCAGCATTACTATTTTACTACTCATCATCATCATCATCATCAGCCTGTAGAAGTCCACTGCTGGACATAGGCCTCCCCCACACGTTTCCAGGAAGAACGATTTTGAGCCCTCTCCATCCATCGACTTCTTGTATTTTACTACTACTACTATTTTATTGTTTTTATTCAGTAACATTGACGAGCTGTTTATTCATTTAATTAAATTGGATTTGTTAAAAGTTACTTATTATCGAACCCGATACTGTGTTCTTGATAATAAATGGACCAAAATTTTTGTTTAATTTCAGACTTACTCATAGTTCAAGTTTATAACAGTACCTAGATTTTTGCAGTAGTTTTTAGCAAGTTTTTATTCCATTGAAACACAATCCTACTCACCTATACTAACCTATCTATTTAGTTCTATAAACCAAGCATCAATAAACCACATAGACTAGAAATGTTATTAGTAGTTATATAGATAAAACTCACGCAACATGAAGCAAATCCGAGTTGGCCAGCGTTAGGTTGAGTACTTCGGGTGTGTCCCAAGAATCAAGCAGAGTAGGTAACGGACCGTCTAACGGAACGTTCGTAAGGTCTCTCGTCAAGGCCCGGTATTGCAGAGAGTAGAGTGAGACTTGCGCACCTCTTGCAATACGCCACGTGACCCGCGCTCGTCGCGACCATACCTCAGATATGCGAACCTCTTCAGGGATGTTTGGGCGTTCTGTTACAAAAGTCATGATGATAGCTTTTTAGTAGTTTATTATGCGTCACGTCATCAGCGTCTTAGACAAGTCCATTACTGGACATAGACCTTCAGGCGGATTGGTGTATCTGTGTTTAGCACTCAAGAAATGCTGCCAATCTGCTAGTGCGTTCCCTTAGTCGCCTCTTACGATATCCTTGGAAAGTGATGAAGAGGTTCTACCAAAGCTGGGAGTACCAAAGCAAAGTTTATTAGAAGACAAGACTTGCTTTTTATGAGTTATAACTATGGTATACTCAAGATTTTTCAATCATCATGAAAAAGATATAAAATCTACATATCTTACCTTTGACAAAAAGGCGGAAAAGCAGTTCGTCACTTCCATATAAATTTCTTGCAAGGCATTTGTATTCCCCCGCGTGCTCCGGCCCTGCATGTGGTATAGTCACTTCAGAAGTGCTTAATCCATTGCTCGTGTCCCTTGCTTCTACACCGCCGCCCCCACTAAGATTAAATACAATATTTCACGTTGTAATATTTCAAAATACAAGGATTTTATAAAGGCATATTCTTGATTTTCAAATTACATGTGGGACCAGCGTATCCCTATCTTATTAGTGTTCCGAAATGGACATGTAATATAACATTGTGTTATATTTGGTTAACTTGTAATCAAAGTGGATTCTAGCGAACGTGGCCAACCTTCTCGATTTTTGTGTACTTAATTTCGAATACAAACGATTTGAATATTTTATTTTGAGAGAAAAAACTCAATATTTGGAATTTAGTTCGCTAGCTCCGGAGCCAGGATTTCGTTATTTATTGTACTTTAGTTAAAATAAGACCTTTGAGCGGCAGGCGAGGTGGCACCGACGCGACGTTATTACATTCAACCTGGCTGGACTATATAATAACAATAATAATGCTGGACAATCCATACAGCATCATCTAGCCCCATTCTAAGTAGACCTTGTGCTATGGGTACTGGATGACTGATATACAGTATATTACATTCATACATAGTTTTTATTATGCATAGAAAATACCCAGATCACCCAGAATAAATATTTGCAGGTCTTACAAACATTTATCCAAGGCGGGAATCGAACCCGCAACCTCCTGCGTCGCAGGCGGACATTCGCTCGCCGCGCCATATCAGTTTGTATCGGTCGTATAAAAACCTATAAAATACATTATTTAATCTTTTAGTAGACTGAGCCAGATGATGCTACTTACTGTAATGCCAGAGGTCGTGAATCGTGAGTCCAATGGACGTGGATCTCAGGCTCTCCTCGCACAGTGCAAGCGAGCCTGGCCGTAGTCCCTCGCACTACCCACCGTGTTTCACCACCACCTCCAGTCCTTGTTAGTCTTGGAGGCTCTATCAGATAAAGTCAATTGTGTTTATATTTCAAACTACAAACTATCTATTTTAAAGTTTTATAATAGATAAACTTTATTGAGGACATAACTTTTAAGTAATACAAAAAATAGAATTAAAGTACAAAAGGATTTTTGTCCTACAATTGTCGGAATTATCGCGGGTAGCGATTTCTTTCAGACAACCGTTATTCTAAACTAACTTAACTTATAAGTAATGTTTTGTAACAAGCCTTACCTCGTACATCCAAATAAAATGAATGATGTAGAAATGAGTGTTGCACTCGGGCGGTGCACCTGTACCATCCTTCGTGTTCCGGGGTAGCAGCTCTCAGCCAGACTGTACCATCTGACAACACTGATCCTCCGCTGACGTCAGTGACTTCTGACTGGCCCCAAAGAACATGGCGCCAGTTGTCACTATCTAATATATAAAAAGATAGATGTGACCGAACTCTTTGAAAAATATAAATAGCAGAACTGTTTGCCAGTTTAATTACATCACATCAGCCAAAATTATAAGTTAAAAACAAATCAACGATAAATGTCTATATGTACCTGTGGAATATTCCCAAGAAATCCTTGGAGAAGGTTGTCCTTTAGCAGAGCATGGTAAGAGTAGAGCGGCTCCAGCTGATACTGAAGTATTCTGTGCGCGCCATACCCACGTTGGAACCTCTAGATGATGAAACTATTTTATATGCTAAGCTATTTCCAAACCAAATACTCATATTGACAAACTAGTCTACTAAAATGCAAAGTATAGTTCAATAGTACCTTTGACAATAAGTGAAGCACTATGGCTGACTGTGCCAAAGTCATTGGTAGCTTTACAAGTGTATTCTCCACTGTGTGCTGAAGTCAGATCTTGGATTATTAAAATGGTGAAGAAATCCATATTCTTTTGTTCTACCTGTCCAAAAAAACTCAAGTCAGTTGAGGAGTTGGTTACGAAAAGTATTACTGATAATGCAAGCAGTCATCGTACCTTTAGCCCTGATGGTACAGGCAGATTATCTTTGAGCCAATTGAATTGTATGGGTTTGTCTCCAGATACCAAACTACAGGTAGCTTGCGTGCTACCACCAACTTCGAGTTCTTCGGGAAATTGAAATGCTGCAATTTTTGGAGGTTCTGTCGAAAAATCCAAAATATTTAACGGAGTTTGATTTATTAATTAATAATCTTTGGATGAAGATAACTTACTGTGAACATCGATTCGAACTGTTCTTCGAGCCAGTTCTCCACTTTCAGCTCTAACTTCACAAGTATAGCTTCCCGCTGATGCGCTTCGGATTTTGTTCAGTCTTAGAATACCTCTCTCGTCTCCAGGCTCTGTGTTGCCTTCAACCAGGTTTCCATCTTCGCGTCGCCATACTACATCTCTACAAAAAAACACGCAAGTATGCAAGTAAGTATGATATCAATTTCTTAACATAGCAATATTAAGATTTTTTTTAATCTACTTCAAAAATTATATACTTACTTTATTGGGTACCCAGAGTACGGGCAGTATAAAATTACATCTGTATCAGTCTTGACATGTAGTGCCGATAAATATCTAATATTTGGTGGACCTAAAAAAGATAAATTAGTCTGTTCCATTGGTATTCTATCCATTTTAACCTCTAGCTAAGTAATGTGTTGATCATTACAATTTATGTATTTATGTTTTCATAATTACCATAAACGTTCAGTCGTGCTTGATGAGAATGTGATCCTCGAGAATTGGTAGCGTTACAACCGTACCTTCCGCCTTCATCTGCCGTCCTTATAGTTACACTTAAAGTAGATACTATTGCCCCTTCTTCTGCACCAGGTATAGGCTCCGCTCTTGTATTCACCGTATACCTTGAACAGAAAATATTTCATCATAGCTACTTTATTTGGAAAAGAACATAAGCTATTTGTTTTGAACTTACTTGTCTGGAGCGGCTGGCAAAGGTCTGTCATCTAAGGTCCAAAGTATTCTTGGAGAAGGAAGTCCAGTAGCTGCACACCGTAAAGCTATGCTTTGTCCTATTCTGGTAACAGCTTCGCTGAATGTTGACACCAGTCTTGGCGGCCTGTCTGAAACCCAGACTCATGGTTGTTAGCAACCCGTAAAATAATTCTCATGATTGTTAATATTAAAAATCTTGGTAAAATAAAATGTGAATTTCGATAGTTCTACCATTTTATTGTATGAATCTACTGTTTTCACAAAAACAAAAGTGGAGTGCATAACATGGATAAAATAAAAATCTTACCAGCAATAACAACCTCGGCTCCAGCTACCGCTGATTCTGTAGTGTCATGTGCAGTGCATTGGTACAACCCTCCGTGGTGAGCCCTAACAGGGCCAAGTGATAGTCTGGGCTGTGGAGCGTGAAGGGGTCTGCCTTCGTGCACCCAACTTATAGTGATACCACCGCCTCTACCACCGTGTACTGAGCAGTTCAGGTGGCCGGTGCCGCCTGTGCCTATCATCTACAATGATGAGGTTAATATTAAGCGAAGCTATTTTACTTTTGATTAAACTCTTTGCTTTAATTGGCTTGGCACAGTTTTTGATCAAAAGTAGAGTGCTAGGAATCAGTGATATCAAAATAAAACTACGATATGACTATCCATGGTGAATTCATGATCTATTAAAAGTTGCTTTTTGTTATGTTAGTTTGTGATGCAAGCTGAAAGCAGAGCAAACTCGACGTCGACAGTTTTTAAGCTGTCGTGAAAGATAATGTCATTTAAAATTTGTAAACATACCAATGGATTGGGTGAAACCGAAACAGTCAACGGCTCATATACCACTAATCGAATGAGCACCCTGGGTGAAGTCTCCGGACCTGCTGAACATGCGTATCTGGTTGTGTAATGTGTCCTCGCGTTGGATAGGATTAGAGCTCCACTTCGAACAGTGCCTTCGCCAGCAGCTGTCCAAGATCCGGTAAGATCTTGACGTTGCCACCTAGTTGGGTTTTAAAGTTATTTCGAACAACAGGCCAAATTAATACTGAAAATTACAGTTATATAACCAGAAGTAGGATAAACTTTTGCACGTAATTGTCCAAAAGAATAAATTACAATAACTCTGATATTAATTTTAATTAACAAAATTAATTCTGCGTAAAAGTTAAACGACTTCCAAATCTGAGATTATTGGATTTGGGTTGGGCAATTAATTCGGCAGGCCGTAACATTTAGTATGAACTGCTGCAGTAATAAATAACTTACGTAACTGCGTGGCCAGTGATGTGCCGTAGGATACAGGGCAGAACCACTGTGTTGCCGGCTTTAGCTTCGAGAGTGTTCAACTCGATATTTTCTAGCCAACTGCTATCTGAAATAGATTCAGATTAAATCAATTCTGGATAAAATATAATTTATAAGTTTTATAGCTTATCATAAAGGTTCTTAATATTATCCAAAAATTCCCGCAACCTCGTATCAAAGGCTTCTCTTGATACGGGGTTCAAATCCCACTCGATGGCATATTTTTTTGATTTTATTTCACAATAATTTCTTGCATCTTCGAGATATTCATCGGTTTAAATGAACATAAAAAGATAAATAAATCTCTTACAAATACAGTACACAATATACCATAGACGCCTAAAGTTAAATGAAATCAAATGAAACTTTATTCCTAGATTTAAAAAAAAATGTTTCGAAAACAAGAAGCAAAGGCAAAATGTATTGCGAAGTATTTCTGTAAAAATCCATATTATACCGACCGTCCGTGGTTAGTTTCAAAGGAGAACTGGGAAAATCTAGCGCCAGGCAGGAATATTCTGCTTGTACATCGGCTTGCGTTAAATCTGAGCCGAGCAACAAGCCTCCCGCACCTGATATCCAACGAGAATCTGCGAATAAAAATACGAATTTATGTCTTGGCAGAACCACAAACCACATTTTTTATAAAAGCTTTTATGCCCATGCTTTAATCTTTCGGGGATTTAACCAGTTCGTCCAAAAAAACCTCAAACCATGAAGCTTAACACATGTTTGCCTTAGGTTGATAAACGCTGAGCAGTGCGTCGTAAGACACGTTCCTAACAAGCGTGACCTTCGAGGTAACACTTTGTTATAGGCGATGGTAACCACTTAACATCAGGTGGGCCATCTGCTTGTTCTATGCAGCAATATGTATAAAAAAAAATCACCACGCTAAGCAGATGGATTGGTGAACGCAATACCTAATCATAACAAACCTACCATAGCCTACATCATAACAAACAGTTTTACGTAATAATTATTTCAAGTAAAACACGTGAGTCTCGTGGGCCAAGCTTTTTACCACAGTTTTTGTTACAGAAACGCTATAAGAACAAATTGAATCTACAAGAATTTCT
Organism: Electrophaes corylata; assembly: GCA_947095575.1. Classification (NCBI taxonomy): domain Eukaryota; kingdom Metazoa; phylum Arthropoda; class Insecta; order Lepidoptera; family Geometridae; genus Electrophaes; species Electrophaes corylata. The sequence continues at coordinate 4,096,711 of OX352711.1, read as the reverse complement.
AGCACTTTATCTATCTCTTCCGGCATTCCGTACAGAGACATTTTCACTTCGGTGAAGGCTGATCTCAGGAGAATTCTCATCAAGTAACTGGTACAACTGTGTTCAACAAATTCTTATATCAACGTCTTTCTTTTTTCGAACAAAAACCCTGCCGTGACAGATGGACAGAAGAAAAAACTTTTGGATTAGCGAGTGATGGAACAACACTGTATACGATATAAAACAATCACGAAGACTAGGTTCGGTGTGAACTGTCCAAGATAATAATGAAAATATTCTTAACAAATTCCTATACTTTTTGTACTATTTTCCCTTGGGCTTGACAGAGCTCCGCGCAGAAAACGTAATTTTTACTAAAATTATAAATACTGCTCCGCTCTGTTTTAGCGCAAGGCTGTAGGGCTTCATTGCAAATGATTCTTTCTTACCACTACTAAGATATCCCGAAGAGAGTGGTAGACCATCTTGGAGCCACGTGATGTCCGTCAGACCAACTTGAGGAGACACCTCACATCTCAGCACGACCGATCCTCCCAACTTAGCTGGAGTCAGCTGTCGCACAGTATGTGAAATTACGCTGTCATCAACTGTGGAAGAAAATGAAGAAATTTTCACTATAGGTTTTTTTTTACTAGGACTTATTCATAAAAGCAGATGGCACACCTGATACGTAACCATCACTACCCTGCATCTACCAATCTGAGGTATGTCTATACTCTTCAAACCGGAACACAGCAGCGCTGCTGGGCATCGAAGAATAGGCGTCGTGGTAGTACTTTCCTGGATGAGCCTTACTACTACTAACGTCTTTATATTATCCTTTATTAAACTGTGTTTATAATCTCTCTGAAAAGTTATTAGATTACAATTTCGGATAAGTATCGTAATATTGTTCGGGGCGAACTTACCTATTTACTTTATAATACAAGTCAAGTAATGCGCAATTAAATTTACTGTGTAGTCTTTTTGTGTTTTGAAACCTGCTCTCTTGTTTTGGAACCAATACATCAAATTTCATAACAGCGCAGCGTTTCGAGATCCCCCGCTTATTTTAATAATGCGTAACTCGAGCCAAGACACAAAAAGAAATAAGCTACGAAAATTACCAACACAGAATAATAAATAAAATAAGGATATTTCAGCATCTGGTTACGACTTTGTATCCATCATAATTATTAACTCCAACATTAAGTACCAGAAAAAGTAATTACTTTTGTACAATTCTCCTGTTTGATGTTGAAAAGTAAAATGAAATGAAAAGTATCTAATATTTCTAAAGCCCATTCAAATTGGTTGTATTCGTTTCTATGAATAAAACATTTTAAAATTTGGATTAACTTACAAATTGCTTCACAACATGGTCTGCTTTTCTTGGGGACCCTAATTTAATGATAACTCTTTAGAAGTTACAAAGCGCGTCCAATAGACAACATCAAAGTGTCGAATACTTTTCTTGAAGCTCATTTGAATAAGAATAAGCTACTGTGCCCCATTTGTTTCCTTTCAATTTCCCCTTTGTGCCTCTTCATTGTAGCAGAAAATATTAAAATATGGTAAGTAAAACCCGTAACTTGAACGCTAGTTGTTTGAAGTTCATTCAAGTAGAGCCTTTCAGTACTCTATTATCGGCAGCTCGTTAACTTAGTGGTATCCAAGGTTCACGATAGCTACAGCTACAGATAGCATTTGATTTAGTGCAGTTTAACGTTAGTTTGTTGTTTACGGCTGAATATAGTCGCATTGGTAAGGAAGAGATGGCGTACTTTTACTACAATGGTTTAATTAAGAGAATATGGACGAAAGAAGCTTATCGAAACAGGTGTATCAGGCGAATGTGAATGGGACTGTTGAAAAAGAACTTGGATGTACCTATCTCAATTAAATAGAAGACGTGTTATAGATAAAATCAAGCCAAGAGTACCAAAACCGACGAGTATATGACGAATGATATGAAAGTGAATGAAGCAAAAGAGGTGTCAGGATCTTATAATACGGGTGCTGTTAAGGAAATAATTGTTTTTAATGATAGACGTTCAGATGATAACTTTTTTTAAATAGATTGAATATTTATTAACAAAAAACCGTATGTAAATATTATATCAGTCATCTGGTATAGTACAAGCTATGCAATAAATTTCAAATAATTTCAATCTTTAGGAATCGTTAGTTTGAGCAGCATTACTAAAAATAAGAGTTTTTTTCCTGAACTTCACGGTAACGAGGAAATGACAATATTTCTTGAGGCTAAGTATACTCGCTGTATTTTTAAGGTAAAATATTTCCAACAATAAAGAAACGACGGCCACTGTAATAAGGCTATTTTTCAAAGATGGAAGACAAAATGTCCCTCAATCTTTAATTAAAACTTTCTTCGGCCGCGGAAGACGATGGAAAAAGTAATTGGACGGAAATTCATCTTTACAAATGCCTAATATTAACTTTACTTTATCATAAGCAGCTTTGCCGGAAACCGCTGGGTCACTTTATTATATTCCTTTTTCTTTTCGTAGTCATGTTTTATTAAGTACCCTTTGTTCCGAGTCTGGGTGTTATTTTATATTTTACATAATGTAAATATTTCTAAAGTAGTTTAATGTAAATTTCAGGAATGTATATGGCAATAAATGTTTTTTTTTATTTAAATAAGTATATAAAACATCCGATGGTACATCCAAATACTTTTTTTCCTTTACATGTTTTTTATGAAGCACGTTAGAATAATGTTTTGTATTTCACTTCAATCTTTGAAGCAAATATACAAATAAGTATTATGTCAATAATTTAGTGCCTATATTGTACAAGTTAATGGCTAGATGACGCTAACGCACGTTAGTTGGTCCCTTGTTGATCAAAAGCGTCTTTAACCTGTTAGAGCTGAACTAACTACGTTACACTTGATTATTTAATTCGGATATAAGCTTAAAAGAGGACCTCGCAAATACAAATTTACGTGCTTTAGTTTATGTACCATTATAATATGATATGTTAAGCATTATTTACAAAGAAAATTACAGCTAATACAAGAAATAATTGGTATGTACAAAATACATATGAAACAGTTGAGCTATCTACAGACCGTTGGAAACGATCTGAAGGTAACTCAACTTATCCAAATCAGTGCCAATCGGGAGCGTCCCCAAAACATTAGCTGCATTGCCGCGCTGAATGGCAATGCTAATTCTCATTTTTACCTAAAACTAGTGTTGGAGATCTTGAGTCCGATCTCTTGGGGATGTGAGGTGCTGCGATTGAAAACACTTTAAAAAACTGTATTGCGAGTTTATTGGTTTTGTTTTATACACTGTACACCTTTTTATTATTTAGGTATTATTTATGAATTTGTTAATGCGAGCCGTAGTGGCCTGTTTGCCGGCAAGATGGAAGAGGAAGAGCGAGATAGAGAGCGAGACAAGGACAACAATATTGGTTATGACTTTTGACAGTGACATTAGATTTACGATGACAATACTAAACAACTAGTGAATAGTAGACTAGCTGTGTATAAGCTCTGTATGAAGAACTCGAATACAATTTCAGTGGTAATCATGAATATTAATTTAATAAAGCATAGATAATTAATTTTTGCTTGTCTATCAACGTTAATAATCTCCTTTTGAGTCTATTTTAATTGAGATACCGTTCATTTTACAAGAATAACAAAAGAGCGTGCTTTGAATTTGAGATGATAATAATTTCTACGTACCTATTTTTATCACCACACATTTCATAATACTAAAAAATCATGTACCAGATACAGGCACAGTCTATAAATCTGTTGAGGCAATATTTGAACTATCTTACATGAATTCTTGCAGTGTAATAAAGTAAAATCAATATTTTTCTATTTATCAATCATTTTTTAACAGTAGGGTTCTTGGTTAAATATATATTTGTCCGTGGAGATAGTACTACCACACCAAATTTTGTCGCAATTTTTGAAGGGCTCTTCCGGGAAGTACAATGCCTATTTCTACCGCTAACCAGCACCTTGCTATGTTCCGGCTTGAAGGTTGTGGGTGCCGAGCTGGTGAATTTCAGGCGAACGAGGTTTAATATCTTTATGCTTCAGGTTGATAGACGCAAAACTGTATTATATTATTGCGAATCTTTCAATACCTAAAAAGTAAGAACATAACATCATCTGTATAATTATCACTTTATTTATAAACTCAACATTGTTTTTGTTTCAGTCAGGCAGTTGAAACTTCCTGACGGGTCAATAATTAGGCCTCGGGCTTAATGGAATGGAAATTATATAAAAACCGTGAACAACGTAACAGACTTGCAATAAACAGATGTAAAGAAGAAGGAAAAACAAATTAGAACTTCGGACCGAGTTGGACCAATTAACTTTCCGTTACAGCGAGGGAAATATGGAATAAAATGAAAAACAGCCCACGGCCCGAGTTTTTACACGGAAAACTTTTAATTAAGGGATTAAAAATGACATTAGAGCGGGTTTGCAACAAGGTAGAGGTTTCCTTTTGTTCACGAGATGCGTAAGGAGTTTGGATATGGATTTGCTTCTCATGCCAAAGTTTTCACGGGTTATGTTTTATTTCTAATTTTTAATTGGTATAATTATACTAAGTTTCTGTTTGTTACTTTACACTGATGAATGGGCTGGCAAAAAATATATTTATTTACAACATTAACGTACATTATTTTATTAAACATTATGTAACATTATAAAATAACTATGTTAATAACTGGCGTTTTTTTACTATAGATAGATAACAAAATTTAAATCACCGATTGCAGGCAGTGTGCCCAAAAATCTGGCAATGTTACCTCTTTGGATAGCTAAGTTAATTATCTGTGATTGCTTTAATTCTAGAGACGGACCTATGCTACTTTTTATGTATAAGGGATTTGTTATCCCTCAACAGTTTGCCGGCACATTTTTTGAATGTGTTAAACCCGTGAAGGAAAGCGTGAGGAAACCAGTATTCCAACCAACTATTCTAATAACGGCGATGGACTTGCTGCCTGTCATATATGTAATATTGACTACTGCAAAATGTAGATTATGTTTAGAAGTGAATCCAAATATTACATTAATGTAATATTTGGATACACTTCTACTCCGTTAGATATCCTACGAGACTTGAGCTGTTACAACATGGCATTAAGATATTTGTGGAGGTATTTACTTTCCTTGTCTGGGTTAAAATCGTAAGGTCTATATTCTTTTACACGTGTATAACTTTATGTAACGTAAGTAATAGAGTATTTTGTTGTAATTTAACCGAGTAGATTCAATGCTTAAAATGTTTTTTATAGAGTAAAGTTAAATAAGTACTTAGAGAACATAAAGCGCAGTGCACTAGGTACACATAAGCGTGTACTAACTTCACGTGCTGAGTATGCTGGCTCCGCACGTTACGTTAAAATGTTTGCAAAGCATTATCCATTAGGTAAATGGGTTGGCTTGGCACTCGGTACCTGCAGACTTTATAAATTATTTTACAATTTACGGCTTGTATAAAATTACTTAGCGATCTCCGCAGAGAATTGTGTAATGAGAGTAGTGCTTAAAAGGCTTAACTTTGCTAAGTTATAAGTATCTTAATCATCAAGCTTTTAGAAATTGCGCCTCAAGTTACTGCAATTTTAATCAGGTAGATGTCTAAAACAATTTTGTTGAGAGCTTCTGATTTGACCTTTACTTTGGTAAATTACAAGAAATAATAATTAAACAAGGTCATTATAAATTCACTATGGCATAATTGTTAAATAATAATAAGCGCGGTCGGTGATTTAAATTGTGTTTTCTATCTATAATAAGAACCTACAGTTAAAACATTGTAGGTAGGTATGTTTAATATTTGTGTAAAATAATGTATAATAATTTGGAGATATATATATATATATATATAAACAAACAGCAGATGGTAAACGGTAATAAGGCCAACGAAGGAGCAAGAGGGTCAATACTCAATAAATTTTATTGTCTTTACATCGGTAGAAATGATGGTGGTTACATGATGCAATAGAATCACAATGCGTGCCAACTAGGGCGTTACAATATTTATCTACAGTTGATTTACAGTAGATGAGGTAGACCGGAGTTTCGTTTTGTTTCTATATAATATGAGTAGGTATTAAACAACTTTGTCTATTTTATTAATTTTATTTGACCTATGTCATCTAAAAATTTTTTTTAGATGACATAGGTCATTAAATTATTCAATTATTATTAATAAATTACCATACCTGGATGAAGCAGCATAGGTCTCGATAGCACTGTTCCAGCTCGATTTGATGCCTTACATCGAAGCACTGCTTGGCTGGCTCCACTCCCCACATCCAGCAGTGACCTTCTCGCACCCACCACCAGTCTGCCGTCGCTTAGCACGTGCCTAGCAAAGAAAAACTCTTATATACTTCAATTTATACATGAATGCTTTACTGTTAGGTACCAATTTTTGAAATAATCAATATACGAACCAAGTAGGTGTTAAAAAAATACATAAATTTTTACATATAATTGTTAGGCACTACTAATACTAGGTATGATTGCCTTAGCATGTTTTCTGTCTTGCATTCAGTTAGATTGGCATCACACTGGAGCTTCATTATTTACATTATTATTATTTTGTAACAGGATCATACAAAAAAAACCGGCCGAGTTCGGGTCGGCCGTATCTATAATAAAAATGGCAAAAAATCACGTTTGTTGTATGAAATCCCTCTTTAATATTTATTTTATTGTTTTTTACAAAAATACATCATCTGTAAAAATTTCAACTCTCTATTTATCACGGTTCGTGAAATACAGCCTGGTGATAGACGGGTAGACAGACAGCCAGACAGACATAGGAGCTTAGTAATAGGGTCCCGTTTTACCCTTTGGGTACAGAACCCTAAAAACGGTAGGAACGAAGCCGTAAGTTTCAAGTCAACCTGGGACTTTATAAAGTCATATATGACTCATATATGAGGAGGTACGTGTATATTCGTGTTCCATCCATTCATTGAAGATCCTCGATGCTCGATCATTGCCAATTTTCCGCTGACATAAACATTAATATCGAAGCCCATGTTGTACTTACAGGCATGGAAATGTAATTTTCTGCTCCAATGTTTTCCCAAATACGATAACATTCAAATTATGTTCAGAAAAAATAGTCATGACTTTATTTTGATACGATGATTGCTTTGGTTGAGGGTACGAAAAATGGTTGTCCAGCACTCAATATGTTTTAGTCAAATAAAAAAAAATTGTGGATCACTATTTTTCATACATTTCTTTTTACTATTTGAGAGCACCGGTGGTTGGAGTGACCCTGTCTTTTGATCTTAAGGTCGTGGGTTCAAATCCAGTCGTGCACCAATGATCTTTTTAATCGAAAAATGTATGTGCGCAATGCTCTCAAACGATGAAGCAAAATATCGTGAGGAAACCAGTTAGTATTCTAGCAGCGGCGATGGGCTTGCAACCTGTAATATATGGAATACCAACTACTGCGAAATGTAGGAAATCCACAAATGTACCTAATATCTGGTCGTAGCTCTGACTCCCCCATTAGACATTCTCAAAGAATCACGAGTAGGCGTGCCTGGGTATTAAAGTTGTAAAGCTATTTCTGTTTTTTATTTTTACTACTACTGTAAGTTTTCATCAAACGTGTTATCTACGAAGTAATGAAGTATAGTGTTATTACTATACAACATACTGTAGTATAACATAGTATAGTGTTCAGTGACATGCCTGAAGTTTGCTGCCGGTAAGTAAACAAGGCTATATGTTAGTGCTGACACGACCAACGTGATACCGCAGCCATGTTTATTTTATAAAGTACCAAGATGGCTTTTATGTCTTTGTTATAGAGTCGTAAATAATGCAACGCTGGGGAGTTGTTTGGCGAGATCCTGTATGCGAAAACTTTAGCTGGTGACAAGGTGTTACTGGAGACTATTCTAGTCTTTGTTTGTTGATACAAATAGTTTTGATGCATTAGAGAAAATTCGTTGAAAGTTTCCTTTGGTTACAAATTTTTTTGAAGAATTTTTTAAAAAATATTTCTAAAGTGGAAGGTGCAATGGCCGGCCTTATCGCTTAGTAGCAATCTCTTCCAGGCAACCTTGGGGTGGAGAGGATTAAGACGATAAATTGAAATATGGTCGGGAGTGCAGCAAATGAGAAGTAAGAGTAATCTAATCTAATAAATAAAACAAAACTTGGAAACAAAATAGAGGTACATAATAATAAGGAACAAAATACTAAAAATAGATATAAAAATAACATGGGTCGATGAGATAAAGAGTAAAAAAAAATACTTTGCATAGTTACTGGTATATAAAGCTAGGCCGCAAGTAGATCTACGCAACGTATATAAGTGTTATGAAACGCACGGAGTGAAGTTACTGTACGGTAATCTGTGTTCAACGCGCAGCGCGAATTTATCAAATCTACCCGCAAGGAATTGCTCATTACTGTATAAATTTCACACTTAGAACTACGCTTGGTGGCAATAAGCTAATTACTAGGATATATTGTATTTTCTCTGTAAGCGAATTTGTAAATTCTTTTGAAAAAATAAACGATTAAACCTAAACCAAGTTCGCTATTGCGGCACCTATCTAACCAGTTTGAGGTCACAGAGCTTAGTTGATCATTATAGCTTAAAGCTATAAACTGTACAAAATTATTATGGGTACCCAACAATAATATTGTCTTGAGTTCAAATGTAAACCAATCTAAGATAAACATCTCAGCAACCCGTTGGTACACGCGAAACAAATCCCCGGTTGGCTCTGCAGAGCCAGCGCAATCACCTCGTTAATGGAATGTCGAGTCACGTTAAACGGGCCCCACTTCACTTGTCTGCCCACTATCATTTCATTCGCAATAACATCTACTAAGCTAGCTCTTTTTAGTTCTCTGCTTTGGCTTTGAGTGGTACCCGTAAAAAAAGTACAAATCAAAAGGCATTTATACTTATATATATTATATTATATTTATATTATATTTATTATATTATTTATTTTTATTTTTTTATATATATATATATTTTTTTTTTTTTTTTTAATTTTATATTTTTTTTTTTATGGTGTACAGTAAAGATATAATCTATCTATCTATCTATCTATAACTGATATCACAGAAGAGCACTGGTGGTCCAGTGGGTGTGTCTGAGTGACCCCGCTTTCTGATCCTAAGGTCGTAGGTTCAAATCCGGTCGCGCACCAATGGATTTTTCCGTTCGAAAAATGTATGTGTGTAATACCAGTGTTCTCAAACGGCCAATGAAAACATATTGAGGAAACCAGTTAGTATTCTAGCGGCGGCGATGGGATGGCAACCTGTCACGTATGGAATACTAGTGTGTGGTTCGATAGCTATAAATTTTGATTTTACATGAGAAAAAAGTAACGGCTTGATATGCAGAAAACTCACCGTAGGATTCCACTGCCAGGAGCTGGTCCCGGGACGGAATAACAGTTCTGGTGCTTCACTGTCACTTGTAGGATAGGAAAAGGCACAGTTTTCACAATTTGAGTAGTAGATTTCAGTGTTTTTGGTTTATTTTCGTTTAGTAGAAGTTGCGCGCGCCCGTTCTCGAATGCCGGGCGAAGACAGTGGCGCTCTCGCCGTGTTGACGGCGGTTTGTGTAAACTCCTCGACCAAGACAGTCGGAAGCTAGGCTCGTTTGGCGGGAATCTGGTTCGTTTTCAAATCAAGCCTTGTAAAATGTATATAAACCCAACAACTAGCTACTGCAAAATGTGAGTATGTATCAAATGTACTATCTGGTATACTTCTGACTACCCCCACAAGACATCATCTAAGAATCTTGAGTAGGTACTTAGTACTAAGCAATCGGAGAGGATATCTATCGTGCTTTAGAGCAGAACAGATACTTACGGCTTGGTTTCCACTGTTTTTGTATGACGCTTTTTTCATAATATACAAGCAAAACACGCGTGCCTTTGCACGCGTTAATTTATTTTTATACACACTTTCTCCTACTGTACCCGTGTAGGGGTTGAATTTCAGAAATTCCTTTCTAAGAACACTTGTACGCACCAAGACAAATATACCCTGAACATTTCAAGTCTCTACGACCAGTAGTTTAGGCTGTGTGTTGCCTACATATCAGACAGTCAAGACAAATATTCTTATAACTGGTATAGATATATAGTTATCATGACGAAGTTTCACTGTATTTACAATTTAAGTAAGTGAAAAGAAGGTAAAACCTTCAAAAATCTGTACAAAAACTGACTACCCGACTGACTTTTATTATTTTGAAGATTCCCATGTGTGTACGATAAGGTAGTCGAAATCTATATTAAGAGTACATGTAGCTTTATTTACGAGCTTTCGCGCCCTAAGTCAGCCTTCACTATAATCGTTTGTTTCCTGTTCACTTTGCCGTTTCTTTCACCAAAGGGTCGGCTTTAGTGGCTTATAGTAAACTACGTTTTAAAGGGTCGCTTGGTATCTCATGAATATGGAGCTCGATTATATAAATTTATTTGTTGGTTTATTGTGTCGCACAATGTCTTGATAATTATTTTCTAAGAGAACAGCTTTACACTTTCCATCAGGTGTGATAGCAGTCAGTAATTTAGCTATCTAACAATAAAAACCGGCCAAGTGCGTGTCGGACTCGCGCACGAAGGGTTCCGTACCATTATCTATAATAAAAACGGCAAAAAAATCACGTTTGTTGTATGAGAGCCCCTTAAATATGTATTTTATTCTGTTTTTTAGTATTTATTGTGATAGCGGCAACAGAAAACATCATCTGTGAAAATTTCTACTTCTATCACGGGTCATGAGATACAGCCTGGTGACAGACGGAGAATCTCGAGTAGGTACTTGTTACTATGAGATCTGAGGGGATATCTACCGTACCTAGGGATAAAAGTCGTGAAGCTATTTCAATTCTTTCTTTTTCTATGCACCAAGACGAAGATTTTAAGCTTGAAAACTTCAAGTCTCTAGGATCAGTGGCTTAAGCCGTGCGTTGTCTGTATGACTGTGCGTGTCAGTCAGTCAAGACAAAGATTCTTATAATTGGTATAGATTAATCTACACCTTAAATCGAAAGACACTTACAGTTAAGCTTTTAATTAACTTGAAACTTATTTCCAAAGATGGAAAAAATCCAATAGCAGGAAAATATGCCTACCCAAACTTTCCAAAAAGCTTTTAAAACGAAACGCGAAACCAAATCTTCCAACAATTCAATTTAAAAAGTTAAAATGGCTAGCACATTGCTAAGTCGTTTTATTCAATACTCTTTAGGGTGTTTCGTTGAGATGTGAATGGGGAAAGTTTAGCTCGTAAGTCTCGCAGCGGGCTCGTATCGCCGCGCATGTCAATGTACAAATCTGCTGAAAACGCTTTCGGCAGAGAATAATTTATTGCTTTACCACAGTACGTGTTTAGAGAGGAAACTGAGAGCATGGAAAATCACCATGACTTTTTAAGTTGGTACTTAATAAGAGAAAGGAACATAGGCACCTATCATGCTTATTAGTGCTATAGGTTATGGGTTCGATCCCCATTGTTCCACGGTTCGATGCTGATAATTATTATATCTAAACCAACAGTAGTTCTATGATCGTTTCAATATAATAAATACAGGCTTGAAGTCATGTTATTACATATTTTTATCGGCTAGGCAACATGCCAAACCGTTTGTGCTTGTGATAACAATAAAAATATGTATTTGTCAACGACTGAATTTCCACTAAAGATTATCACTAATTTTGCCTGACATAATTTTGAGCAGTTGATGTAATAATAATCAAGATATAATGATTCGCCCGTCTTCGTGAAATGTATTAACTCAACCTATGATTAGCAGCAATGGGCTTCCAACTTGTACTCTTTCACATACCTGGTTAAGCACCTACTAGAACCAATGTTCATATAGATTGAGCACACCGTCTGATGCCAATAGGTACTTATAATCATTTAGCAAATTTTATATACTTTGCATACATCCCGCTAACACTAAACTGGAGCTTCATGTTATATTCTTTGTAAAAGAGATCAAACAAAAATCGGTAGATTTACCCTGTACCCGTAAGTTTTACCCAGTTCTTAAAGGCTTGGTCGCGTAGAACTGGCACCTATATTAGCCTAGCTTTAAGACGAAAATGATTTTTATGTTTTAAATTAATAAATTCTTTTTGATTTTTGATAAAGTTTTTGTATTTTGAGTTTACAAAAAGTGAGTGTATTTTATTTGTGACCGTTACAGACTGCTTGTGTTACGGTGACCGAGAAAACTACTACATTTTCTACGTATCTGTCGCAAAATTAAAACCACTATTGACAACATATTGTGTCGACAACATACGAGCTGAATAACAGCAGACTTCAGTAATTGCACCCTGGAGCTATTTGTGATCGAAGATCCTTGAAGCTCCTTCAGCACATAGTTACATCGAGCTGGCATATTCTCGTTGGAAAACTTTGTAGCGAGCTCAGACCGGCATTTCTGCTAATTTATTTCGAAGTGCAAAAATCTTTCGACAGAGCCGTTTGGTGACGTCACGGAGTATTGAATTTTTTCACCTCACGTACTTTATTTATTTTTCCTAAAGCTTCTATGAGACCAACGCTACGTGAGCGGTGCTCCACTCCCCCCAGAATGTCGTTTTAAAACTTATGAACAACGTTCAAAGTTATTGCAGAAGTTGGGTATACGCTAATACAAGAACTTATTAAAAATACAAAACTCGTAGTCCCTGCTGTCGGTCATTAGACTCACTCAGAAACTCCAAGTACAAAAACTTCTCAACACCCGGCGCTTGCTTTAATATTACCTACATTTTTCCGTAAACAGTTGCGGAAATTAATTATTCAACTTTGTCTCTGGGATTTCTTTGCGAGAAGGCAGCAATCCATGTGCTATTCAAATGTTTATTAGCTGTTTAGAAACAAGGTTAATTTTATTGTAACAATTTTGTAAGTAGGTAAATAAGCCTCATCTTTTGAAGGTTTCATATTATAAGTAACTAAACTAAGTCAGTATATTTGTCTGTCCCAATCTATGAGTGTAAAAGAGTACAATAAGAAATCTATTTATAACAATTATCCGAACCTTTGTCACGACTAATGACTGACTGACACAGAGACATCGCACAGTCTAAGCCGGTATTCTTATAGTAGAGACTACACATTTTTACGGTACATTTTCTTGATGTGTGGGAGTGTTCAGAAAGGTATTTATGAAATTTAACCCTCAAAAGGGTTTAATAATTTTTTTTATAGAAATGAGGTTTCATATTAATACATTGAAAAAACAAAAAGTAAATGTATAAATAGCATCACGACTTTATTTTCCAAGCGAGGGCTGCCTGGCTTCTTCGCAGTGTAACTCTGCTATCTGTATGATACGTTTACGTCACGAATGTTAAATTCGTTCGTGATTGGCTCTCAGTTTCAATGCAAAATCGTGAACGTGCATAAAAGTAATATGTAGTTGCAACTACCTACATATATTCATCGTAGTGCAAGCACGCTTGCACTACCAACTTTTCTAATCTATGCCAATTACGTAATCCGAGCTATAACCATCTTATATTTAAGCTTTATAATAAGTTGCAAAGTGTTGGCAATAAATATTAACTTCCCGTATCGTTTTCTTATAAAATATAGGTGAAGTTGGTAGTTTATTTAATGGAACCGTCGTCGACTTTCTCCCGAAGTTCACTAGCACCCTATTCAGACCGAATCTCGAAATGGATCTTTCGATGTTTTGTGAAGGGAAGGGAGAAGAGGGTACGTTTCAGGAAATAACGAATGTTCGGAAAGTTACAAAAGTTTTGATGTGATGTTGGTGTCGTCGTACTGAAACCATAAAAAATGGAATCTTGATGAATCATACATTTTCAGGTTTTGCGTTTAATTGGAGACTAGTTACAATTAACTATACAGACCTAACCTGAAGATCGTGGGCTCCAATCCGATCGTGCACCAATGGATTTTTCTGTACAAGAAAATATGTGCGCAATGCCAGTGTTTTCAAACGGTGAAGGCACTTGAAGAAACTAGCTAGTATTCTAATAATGGCGATGTGCTTGCAACCTGTCACGCATGGGTTATCAACAACTGTAAAATGTAGGCATTGGCCTAATGTTTTTGGACCTACCTCTTAAGTACCCCCTTTGGATTCTTAAATAATCTCGGAAATCTCCTTAAAGAGTCGGTACTACTAAGTACAAGAAGATATATGAATTCAAGTAGTGAATTTATTTCTGTTTCCCGAGAAACGTAAAAACTCTACAGGTTACACAACTTTCTTACCTTAGTCCTGGTATAGTTGTAAACAGCTGTCCCTCATTTGTGACCCAGTGTATGTCCGGGGTCGGATGTCCGGTCGCGCGACAGGACGCGTACGCGCCTCGAGTCGCCGGCCAAAGCAGTCGGGATGGAGGCTCTACTGCGAAATGCGGCCGCTTGTCGTTTGCATCCGCATTTGCTATCGCGAGAGTCGCCAGAATGCATTGTAATAATCCTGTAATTAAAAGTTATGCTAATACGATATTTTTAGACTTTCGTGGATGTAATCTATATCTATAAACTAGATCCTCAGTGCAATATTAACACCCTTACTGATTTCACCCTCCGGGCTAAGAAATCAGTCAACATAGTGATGTGGGTCTAAAACAATTGACCTTTTGAGTTACACTGCGGAAGACTCAATAGTAGTTCTTAGTGAATGACCTCTGAAGTACTACCACCATGCCTATTTCTGCCGCCAAGCAGCTTGCTGTGTTCCGGTTTGAAGGGTGTGGGGACCGGTGTAATTAACAAAACAGGATCAAAGCCATATTAATTGAAATTCTAGAATGGTAGATTTCATGGTAGTCCTGGCATAGAATAGATCCCCTTCATCTACCTCCTGAGGCGATGTCGTAAAAGGTAAGTAGAAGAAATGAGCTACAGCATCTCTTAAGTGCTACTCTCTGATAAACAATCCCCACAATATGGGGGAGGCTTATGTCTGCAGCAGTAAACCCATTCAGGCCGATGATTGTAGATATTTTACCTCTCATAACTGCCAAGAATGGTATTAGCTTTATTTTATGTGAATTTTATCCGAGCGGGTGTTATTTTCCTTATAGTTTGGAGAAAAATAACGTTGAATGGTGCTATGGTTACAACTTTAGTAAAATATCTAGTTTTATTGTTATAACTTGTGTGTTTCAATAAATGTTGCTTACATAGATTTTAAAATGTCAGGTGTGTGTTGTCAGTGTTATTTGAATAATAACACTTTGATACGAAAAGCGACTATGAATGCTCTGCCATCACCCGAGCTACTCATATAACTCTAGATAACGCAGGTTACATGCGGGTAAAATGTTACTCTGCAGCTCACCGCATAAATATTATTTATTTTTAAGGCCACCCAACAAAATTGATACTTTTCGCGTAAAATCCCGGCCGTTCCAACAACGGGCGCTCGCATAAAAATATCTTATCGCGTTTACTGTTGTAGTTAATTTTTAAGATTTACTGCAATGTCGTTCATAGTTGGTCATAACATAAATCAGTGCGGAACGTCTATCGTCTCGCTACCGGCTTATTTACTACGGGACTGCCGGTTTTATTTATGACTGTACTGCCGGTCGCAATGGTATGCAATGCGACCCACTTGCCGAACAGTCCAAAACAACTAAGCCTGCACTTTTTAAAAGTAAAATTTTCAAACGTACGAGTAACCCTATGAAATTTAAATTAGTTTGGTACAATTATGCGCATTTCATTAAAAGTTGCATCGCGACGTCGCTGCTAATTATTTATGCAACGTAGTCGCAAAGCAGCTACAAAATTGAAGTAATTGTAGATATTGCTCTTCTGCTTTTTGTGTATGAAATAATTAGAATTCAGAGTTCTATTTAAAACCTGCTTAAAAATGGATTTAACTTACTTTACTCCTCATGTAATTCTGCTGCACATGTCCTTACATAACTATAGCACCGATTTATTACACGACTAGATCAATAAATTAAATGTATTTACCCGTGTTTATTCTTCATGTTAACACTTCGGTTTTCTAACTAATTTCAATAGTATATTCAATCAAAATCGATAAATATTAATAAGACATCACAGAATCAATAACAGAAAACAGAATAGAATACTCAGTGCTATTACATTGTTTTTTTCATACCTTAGGTTCAATAAAAAAAAAATAAGCCGGACATTAAGATTGCGGGTGTCCCAAAGTCCTAATTACAAGAAAAATCTACTAAAACGACTCTATAATCAGCAAAGCAATCAATTTTATGTTTTAAATTTATTCTGGATACTAAAATAGCCGCATGGGAGGTTGTTCATAATAATTATTCTTTCTTCACTCTCACGCCACGGCTCACAATCTTTGTTTCTAGAAATGTCTGGGCCTATGTCTAGGCTCATCTTAACATTTATACTAGCTAGATGGTGTTATATAGGTAATTTACACACTCATAAAAACACTAACCTGTCATTTTTAACCCCACTCACTTCACAACACTCCAAACTGTTCTTCACACGCATTCGTTTTACTTATTAACCACATTTTCACACTGCAAGTCCCAACGCTGCTGTAATAATTTACGACAACTATCGTTCGAAGTTTTCCCTCCAAATCTGGGGAAGAGGGAATACGTGTGACCCGGTTGGGGGTTTCGCGCGGACTGAGATCTCAGCATCCCTTTTCCTGATAGGCTATTCGCGTAACATAATAGCAACTTATGTTTGATTTTATGAGCGAGTTGAGTCCATGGGGTGACCGCTAGTTTACAGGATTCGTGCTAGCTAGAACGACATGGTTGGTCTGGAAGAATTGAAATAAGTTCTTATTGACGTAAGCTTGATAGAGATAGAGTTTACACGAAGCGTGAACTTCGTATGTAAGTAAATACATAGCTACCTAACATAGTTTTTATATTGTGCTACCGGACCTAACATTATCTTGGTAAATTCAATCCTCGAATTTGATTTTTTTACGCAAAAGGGCCTTAAGGTCTATTACATTTATTATGATGATTTAAACAGTGTCGGAGGTCGATAGGCACCTACGTGACTTGTGAGGTTTATACGAGAGGGACAGGTTCGACCGCTATTTACGCAAGAATATAGTGTTGTCTCTCTATGGATGGTACAGAGAGAGCAGCACATTATTGGCTAAATGTACGTTTCTTGGGTCATGGGCAATGGCTCCATCGAACAGATTTTCCGCCAGCTGTCTCGGTCCTATTCCTTTTCCTCCCACTTAGCTGGATCAAAGGAAGGTGTTCATGTCTCGCTTGGCACTGCCCTTGAACTTAATGTTCTGTAAGTAGGTATATCAAATAACTCTTATTGTATCCTTAATGAAAAACTTTCAAAGGCGTCGGTCGAAGTTTCAAAGCAGCTGCTTTGAAACTTTTCGGTGAACCAAAAAAGGAAATAATATCCAAAAGCTGTTTTCACCGTCATAAAGTAATACTGGTCTAAAAAGCTTTTAACAGAAAATACAGAGAAGGATAAAAGGTTCAATTTATAAAAATAGGATACCTATATTATTACTTATGTTTATCGCAAGCTGAGTGGTTTTAGCGTATGTCAAATCTTTGTAGAGGTAGTCAGAGATTCATCCAAATACTACATTTGGTACATACACCACATTTTACGGTTGTTGGTATTCTATACCGGAAAACTTACAAGCCCGGTGCTAGAATACTAACTGGCTTCGTCACGATGTTTTCGTGTTCATCGTTTGAGAACACTGGCGTAGATGAGCATTTATTGGATGCCCTATAAACCTATATATACAGATTATAAGAATCTTTTAGTGCAGTCATGTCGACTGACTAACTGACTAACATAATAAAATAGACAACGCCAGCCAACGCGCGTGTACAAAAAAAGAACCCCGATTCAACCCCGAAACGGGTACAGCGGGGGGTTGAAGTTTATACAAAAAATACTTATCGCGGATGAAATCGCACGTGTTTCGCTTGTAAATAAATAAATACATTAAATTATTTATTTTGTATAAAAAAGATTTGCTGAAAAATCTGTATATCTAATTTTTTAGCTAGTAGAATAAACCTGAAATAGTATAATATATACCACTCAACATTCAATCCTTTTTAAAGTCCGGTCCTGGTAAACACCGCGCTTAAAAGGCTTTCAATAGAAAACCGTTGCAACAATGGACGGTTTCTCGTATTCCTATTCTATTGAAATGGAAGTATTTAATTGCAAACGGCCAGTTACAATGTAATGACCTAATACGAGTGCTTACCGAATGCACTTTGCTTTACTTTGTGAAAATAAAAAAAACGCATCACTACCTTTATCCCTATAAGCACGGTATGCACTTAAATCTCTTAGCACCAAGTACATACACGAAATACTTCAAGGACCTCTAAAGCGGGTAGTCAGAGATACAGTCAGCTGACTGTACCTCTGAATTCTGTATTTGCCATGTAAATATATATTATGACGCTGTCACACCATTTTGAAAGTTGATTCAGACTCAGACTCAGATGTGATCGCTAAAAATTGCCTCATACATAAGCTGATAGATGCACAAGGGGCTATGGAGAGAGTTGTACTGGGAGTTTTTATTGGGCATTAGCATTGTAATTCAGTGTGGAAACGCCGTCAATGTTATAGGAACGTTTCCGGTTTGTACCGATTTGGATCGGTTGAGCTATCTCTAGATAATTTGCAACTGTCTGCACATAGCTCAACTGTTTCATGTATTTTGTTATAACTTATTATAAATAAGTAATAATAAGTGATAATAACTCGTTGCAATCTTATTTATTTATAAATATTTACTAATTGAATAAAAAATATTGGCACGAACCTTATACGCAGTGAAATTGTACATAGTGTCTCGTGTCATAAGATCGACCAATGTTATGTCGTCTTTCATCATCATAACATATATGTTTTTGATGTATGAATACTCTCATGATAAACTTCAAAGTTAGATCATGTTTGATAATATCTATATAATAGACGAGTATAGGTAGGTGGGTAAGTACGTTAGACTAATATCGCCTTTGTCACACACGCCTTGAATCTCGTAACTACTAAGCTTTGTATTAACATCAAAGGCATCAATCAATGTGGCACATATTATAGGGTTTTGTACAGCCTAATTCCAGTTACAAAACTTTATTGTTAAGCAACAATGTATCGAAGTAAACCTCCACAATTCATCAAGTATGTCAAAAGTAATTTTATACCTTGTTCCGAAGTTGTAAAGCTCATTTGATGTTCTAACGAGGCGTGGAACAGTACAGCGGTTGTCACAACAGCTGGTCTTCTCTAGGTGACACGCACGATATAAATGTAGCTGGCATAAGTAAACTAAACTTCATCATCATCATCATCAGCCTGTAAAAGTCCACTGCTGGACATAGGCCTCCCCCACACGTTTCCAGGAAGAACGATTCTGAGCCCTTCCCATCCATCGAATTCCCGCGGTCCTAACAATGTCGTCAGTCCATCGGGTAGGAGGACGTCCTACGCTTCGTCTTCCGGTTCGTGGTCGCCATTCGAGAACCTTTATTCCCCAACGGTTATCGGTTCTACGAGCTATATGGCCTGCCCACTGCCACTTTAACTTGCTGATTCTGAGAGCTATGTCTGTGACCTTGGTTCTTCTACGGATTTCCTTATTTCTGATTCTATCTCGCAGTGAAATTCCCAGCATAGCTCATAAACTAAACTTACTATTCTTCAAATTACATCATCATCAGCGGGCAGAAGTCTGCTGGATGTGCAATGGGTTTCCAGCTAGCTAATATGTTGGGCACATTTTTTATGGTGAGCACCGGTGGTGGTCCAGTGGGAGTGGCCCCGTATTTTGATCCTAAGGTCGTTGGTGTGTACCAATGGATTTTTCTATCAAAAAAATTATGTGCGCAATTCCAGTGCTCTTAAATGGTGAAGGAAACATCGTGAAGAAACCAGTTAGAATGGTAACCTGTCACCCTGTGTATGGAATAGCAACTACTTCAAAATTTATGTACCAAATTTAACACACATTTGCCTCTGACTAGCCCCATTAGACATCCCCAAAGAGTCTCAAGTAGGTACTTGGTACTAAGAGATCTGAGGGGATATCTACCGTGCCTGGGGATTAAAGTGCTTTATTACTACTACTACTACTACTACTACTTACTTTACTACTGTTTATTTTGTTCCCCTGTTAACGGCTGCAAACCGGAACTCGAATCGTAAGACACCACCTTACCCGATAACTGTGGACATTGTAAAGACCACTAGAAGTGGGCGAATAGAGAAGTCTCACAATCGTTCTTCCCAAACCAAATAGCATTGATGGTTCTAGATACCTTGCTTTATAGAGTGTTCTAGCTATTTGTACTGCACTGTGCCTCACAATAGAATACTTCTGGTAATCACATGTCTCATTAGACGCACTGTCAACTTCTCTTGTTGGAAAACCGTCAAAAGAGATTTCATGCAAAGTACCTAACTAGCTCCGAGTTAATGAGCCTTAATATTGCAGTACTTATGTGTATCGTACTATAGTAAAGACATGCTTTTAATATATTTTAGGTAGAAAATCTATGCAAAAGCAAATCTGAGTGAAATGCTCGCCTAAGAGAGTACTGACTGAAATTGCAGGCACAAGAGGCTTAACACCTGTATGTCTAAGGTTGATGGAGCAGTGGATCGTAGGGTTACCACTTAAAATCAGATGGGCCATTTGCTTATTCCATCAGCAGGTAGTATGAAAAAGGTAAACATACATACAACACGAAAAACCACATGGAACACCAATGTTCAGTGATAACTATCACCTATAATAAAGCGTTGCCTCGCAAATTACGTTTTTCGTGATACATACCTACATAGTATACTATATGTATAATAAGGGCAGTTTGTTTATAACATCTATAAAATTTTGTAAATAGATGCAAACATTTACAATGTAGGTACATACTACGAGTGAAACGGATTCCAGCCTCACATTTGCTACGTCAAACGAGCCGTGTCAGCGACCACATTGCACCATCCACTATATTACTGCGACGTAACGACCTTACCTATAGAACATACCAGTATATTACCGCTGTCGTAATATGTGTAGCGTACAACCCATTCGACTATACGCTTTGCTTCCATCTTAACTGTTAGGGATAGACATGATGACTCTTAGGTTCAAACTCTGAATGGAAAGACTAAAAGCAAAATCACATGAGACACGACCCGTGTGGACCGCGTCGACTGTCTCTGATATTTTGTATAGAACAGATAGAGACAGGAAGCAGACCCGCGCCGCCTGCTTTAGTGTAAACATTTCCATTTGAAATGTATGGGACCGATAGGCTTCTGACGCGTCGTGACACGCGGTGCTAGTATAATATGACTTATCTTAACTGTATCAACATTATGGTTGGGTAACTAAATACTACACTACTTACGTACCTACGAATGTTTACACGAAAAATAAACAAACTTTAAAAAATCGCGACACATCGCAAAATATACGTTAGCCGCATAACAGGAATTGAAACGTTGTCACCTAGAATATAGAGACGATACTTGGTAATACTCGACATTGGTTTTCTCAAATTGACCGCGCGAAATCTTTCGTGTAGTATAAACAGGCCCTTAGTGTGCACTTGGTTCGCTCGGTCTGGTTCCACCGCTTCACATAATCTCGTATTAATGCAATCTCAAGACCTTTCTCGAGTTCCTCTGTCGCATGTTTAGGCATATACTCTCCAAGACCACAAGACCACGTGGAGTTGGTCTGTATTGGTTCCGTGTCTTCTGTAACTACAGAGAAATCTTCGGTAAAGGGAGATGACGCCGGAGGAGGCTGCCACAAGAGACTCATTAGAGTCCAATACTTGCACAACACTCAACTCTGTCTGATACCCACCAGCCTTTGGGTGAAGCGTCTCTTAAAAGGGCTGAAGTTAAATTCCCAAAAGGTAATTTTCCATCAAAAGTTGCCCGCATACCTACGTACCTAGCTAAATTTCAAATTTCCAAGATATTTTGAACGCGTGTGAAGTCTCGTCATAACAACGAGTCTAGTTAAAGTGAAGTTCTTACGGCGTGGAAGCAGTTTGCAAGTTGGGCTGCAATCATGTTCCATTTAAATTTAGGGTGTTCTACTTTTGAGAAACTTTATAATGTGTCCTAGTTTATTTGAGTTGGTTGACGATTGCCATTATAACTTCAACCAGGCACTTTCCTTATTGGTTTACAGACGAATAGTATTGGCTAGTATTAAGATGTAATTAGTACCTACATTTAGTTTTAGGCTGCCAAAATGTATTCATCATCATGTATACAATAAAACTTCACTCAGTTATGATCTACCCTCATACTTATTGTTATATGTTTTAGAAAAGTAGTTGTTTTGGAAAACTATTTACTAGTTATATATAATTTGCATTTGTAAGTTTTCTAACTCTTAACATTTTTCTATGTTTTTATGCGATAATTTATATGTCAATGCGATTGTAGTGGGATGAGGTACTCACATCAAGTAAGACGTTTGGTTTCTCCATAAATTTTCTCATAAAAAAATTCATGTTAAAAAAAATTAAAATGTATAGCAACAAAAATTGCTCTGTTTCATCAGCGCATACGCTTACGATATGAATCGTGTAATAAAAAAAGCGAAACCGTATAATAGGCAGGTTTTGCCTATCAAGAGGCTATAACATAATGTAGGAACTTTGAAGTTTTGTAAATATCAAAGCTTATCAAATAGCTCTACACAATTTCCTGCGAGGTATTTCACATTCAGATGCTTCGACTGGAAATGCACCGACAAAGTCCTAAATCCACCGCAATAACTCTCAACAGATTTCATACAGACATGCACCGAACGTTCGGATCTCAAATGCTTCGATGTCAAGCCTTTCGGCTACGAAATAGGGTGAAAACCACCTACAGACGGGCGGATTTTATCAACAATTTACTCCTTAATTAAAATTTAAACTTTAATTTAGTTTAATGCCTTAATCATGCTGTCACCAAATTTAAAAATTATTTCTAGTTACTATTTTTCTATTCTCTTTGTGCCATCCCAAACTTTTATAGACTTAAAAAAATTAAAAACTTCTAAAATAACGCAACAAAAACTGCCATATGCTATTCTTATTCTACTGAGCACAAACAAGTTTGACATTCGTAATGTATGGTGGGTGAATAAAATGAAATAATGTTTTAATTAATATGGTGCTTCTTATAATAAACTGTTATTCCAGTTTAGTCATTTCAATGCTAGTTCGATGTAAAAACCAAATAACTTTTAAAATAATATTATGTTGTTGTCAAACTAATTAAAATTTTGCCGACCAACTTAACATCAGATGGGCTTGATTATATGCTTGTTCCAACAGCATAGCATAAAAAAATGCTCGCCAAAGAAAGAGGCAATAATAACACGATGCACCCAACCAAATCGTGTGTTAAAGTTGTTGACAACCTGATTGCTCAATAGATTTAGATGTATTGTCGAAACGCTTGTAGATTTTCAATTCAAGACCCACTTGGCTGCTGTCAGTAACTTAGACCAAGTATCACCACAGTTCCTCAGTCGAGTACAACCACAGCGCAGTTGAAGTCTCAAAATCATAGACGAGCTTAAATTTTGGATCGTGCACTGCTTAGATGGTATTAGTTCTATTCTTGCAAAACATGTGGTGCGATAAACTTACTTCACTGTTATTGCTATTTGCTGTTACTGCTAAATCCTTTTACAAAGAACTGTAGTGATTCGACAATCAATGTGGCGTGGTGGGCGAATGTCCGCCTGCGACGGAAGAGGTTGCGGGTTCGATTCCCGCCTAGGGATAAATGTTTGTACGATCTGCAAGTATTTATTCCGGGTGTTCTGGGTATTTTCTATGTATAGTAAAAAATATATAATATGTATGTAATGTATTGTATTAAGTATATTAGTCATCTAGTACCCATAACACAAGCTCTGCTTAGCTTGGGGCTAGACGATGCTGTGTGGATTGTCCAGCAGCATTATTATTAATTTCACTTCATTGAATATTTTGTGGACTGAAAATGGCTCTTCAATTGTTTTTTCTGATAATGTTTAGGTATAGGGAGCCCTATGTCCAGCAGTAAACTTCTATACGCTTATAAATAAACTAGCTGACCGGTGCCCACTTCGTTGGGCGGTAAACATTTTTACTTACAAATCTTAATTAAGTAGTACTCGATGTTGCCAACAGATGGCGTTAATACGGCATAAAATAGCGGTCGTTTGCAGTATCGCCCGCGTGGCAGTTTTTTCCCGTTTCCGTTATATTTTCGGGATAAAAAGTAGCCTAAGTTACTCCTTGTTACATCAGCTTTCTGCCAGTGAAAGTCCCGTCGAAATCCGTCCAGCCGTTCCAGAGATTACCCGGAACAAATGGACAGACAGACAGACAGACAAAAATTTTAAAAAATGCTATTTTGGAATATGTATCGCATATACATTCATATGCATGTAGTAAAAAGCGGTTATTTTAATATTACAAACAGACACTTCAATTTTATTTATTTGTATAGATGAAAGTATGTGTTGATAATTTAATCGGCTTTTATGATATGAAAGTATTTTGTTTGTAATATCAAAAAACATTAATTCAATTAAACTATAAGGTTCACTTTAAACCGTCTTATAAAGTTGAATCTAGGTACCAGTTCCACGCATGAAAGGTAAGAAAAGGCAAGAAAGTTATGCCAATGTTCTTTTTGCAAAATAATAAAACAATGTAGCTCCAGTATGATGCCAATCTAACTTAGTGAGGCGTAGGCACGACAAAAATATGCAAAGGTAATCGTAACAAGAGCATACCCCAAGTAAAGGTTCAAAAGACGGCAAACGCTATATTTCAGATCTTTGAAGAATGCTTTGTATCTAAAAGTTACACATACTAAATATACATGTTAGCATTTCTACATGTAAAATCAAAACAATATATGTATAGGTACTAAACTGGTATAGTATTTTATAATATACCGTGTCTGGAATCCAAAAATGTCCTAAAAGTTATTAAATTTGATGCCTTATGAAGTTCGATTCAGAGCTTTGTTTATTTTGGAACCCTAAATTACTTGCGGGATCATTTAAATTTTTTATAAGCATATTTGGGCACCAAAAATCTACTTAGGACTTTACAAAGAATACGTAATGTTTTATAATAATAAAATGTTTTTTATCTTTTTTGTATTGTGTCCTATAACCTTTATACTCGCGACATTCTTGAAAAGATTGTGCTGATTTACATTGTGCGCCAACCAGGCACCACTCCGTAGATGAGTCATCGATGCCGCGTAATGTAATTCAAATGTCAACACGATACATAAAGTGTCTACGTGGATAAAAAGTGTGTTGAAGTACCAGTGCAGGTATATTTTAATAATAATAGCGATACAATGATGTCCAAATAGATGTTAATTCCGTGAGTTGAACATCCGCTTAGGTCGATTCGCTAGGTACACTCGTAGAAGCTTCAGCAGGGTTTAATAAAACAAAGAGATCAAAAGGGCTTTCGCGTAATGAGAGCGCGCGATGCTGAGAGTGATCTTGTTATTAGAGAAGGATAAATACTCTTGTTCTAAATGTAATTTATGTACATTTGTTTATTTTGAGATATTTGTAATCACTGGCGTGGCGTCTTTTTTTTTACATGTGTCCGTCGTCAGGCAATTTTGCCAATGTCAAGTGAATTATATAAATAGTAGTTTTTAGTCAAGTCAGTAAAAAAAATAAAGTCGGCTGTCGTTGGCTTTGAAGGAAAAGATAGCGTTTTTCTTCAAAAGCCAAGGAAAACTTAGTCAAATCAGGATGGTCAGGATATAACACATTCATATCAATTGATTTCACTCGTGCTGAGATCTCAAGTAATGTTTGATAAATACTACCGAAATGACACACCAGAACTTAAAATAACACTGGGAAAACAATTAAAATGGAAAGTCATGTATTTTCGAAGATGACAGAAAATTAATATCATACGAGCTATCATCATGTTAGTTGGCATTGACAGCTGTCACAGCTCCGTTCGTGCCTTCTGCGCTGTAGGTGGTGGGTTCGATTTCCCACCGAGAACAACCATTTGTGAAAAGAACATAGATTTATGTTCTATGTATGGGTGTTATTTGTATTCTAGATATGTATTTACCACAAAAAAGTACAAAAGTTTTTATCAGGTTCCCACAGTACAAACTTTGCTTAGTTTTGGACTAGAAGGCGTATATGTTAACATTTATATTTATTGATAATCTAACACTTACCTAACATTTTTTGCGATAGATTTCAACATTTCATCGTTCAAACGAGACTGAAGAGGGTACAAAGAATATTTAGATGCCGAAAAATTCACACTGTCAAAAATATTCATTGTAGTCGTCTATAGTGAAAAAGTGTTTTTTTCCAACTCTTTTTAAATAAAAACTGTTCAAAGTCCTAAAAAAATACCAGTGAATTTATCGACACATTTACCACGAATGCGAACCTTGTAATCCCCGATTAAACGCCACAAGGACCTACAAAAGGCTGATAGAGTCCAATAAGTATCGCCGAAGGCTGAATCGGCCGCGTGTATGATGCCTTACATCCGTCCGGGACGATAAGCCGCCCTTGTGACCGTTTCGCTCCAACACCTCTTTCATAGAGCTGAGATATGACAGAACAGGCTAGTTAGTTTAAAATCTAGTTTTGTAACTACTTACATCAGCATCATCAGTTATAGAAGTTCACTACTGGATATGTCAGCATACTCTATGCTGGATATGTATAGCATAGGCCTATGGGCCTCCCCCGTACGTTTTCAGGAAGAAGGATTTTGAGCCCTTTCCATCCACCGACTTCCTGCGATCCTAATAATGTCGTCAGTCTTCATTTTCCGGTTTGAGGTCGTCATTCGAGAACCTTTTCTCCCCATCGGTTGTCGGTTTTATGAGCAATATGGCCAGCAGGTTCTTCTACGGATTTCCATGCTTAATACGTATTTACCAAAAAAAAACATAAAAGTGTTCTATAGCTCCGGATTTAAAAGTTATGCTTAGTTTGGGGTTAGCGTTGTGTGAATGTCTGCCAATATTTATTTATTTATATTTTTGTCCGTTTTCTGTAAAAAATGCAAGCGTTTGCCCCGTTCTTTTTCTTTTACGCTGTCTTTGTGTGTTCCAGGCACCAAAATAATATTCCATAACGGTGACCTGAGCTAGTAGATTAGTGGATATTAATTAAAGCGTAGCGTGTGCTATTTTTTGAACTTCTATGGTATATTATGTTCGTGGTAGTGTTTTCTGACTTGTCTTCATCTTATTAAGTTAGATGTTATAAGATAAGTAGTACCACTACACTGGAGCTTAATTATTTACATTATTATTAACTTGTAAAAGGATCATACAAAAACACAGTAGTCTTTAGTTTTTTACATGTTCTTCTAGGTTTGTTCGCGAGGAACTGGCGCTTAAACTCACCTATTTCAAAGTGATCCCTGCGGATATTACTGAATAAATGCCTTTTGACTTTGACCTTATACGACCACAGTCACGGCCACGGAACGTTGTCGCCCTAGTATAATTAAATACGACCTTTTAGAAATACCCTCGGATTAAGATTTCATAAGTACCTGCTTATCGTGTCAATACGTGGATATATAACATAGAATATATTCAAAAGGAAGTTTCATTTTGACCGTCAACCTTTACACATCCACATCATCATATAAGTAGGTACGTTTCGGTTGAATAAGAATTTCTATACTAGCCCTTTTGGCCCTATAAGTCCGTATATCCTCAAATGAAAGAATCAAGTATCTCTAAGTATACTTAAGACTAGATAGGTATTTGATGTGATGTGGAAGTGCTTAAGTAGTTATTGGTTAATAACTACTTAAGCACTTCTAAGATAAGAAGTATTTGGTTAACATAATATTGGGGTATTCCTGATGTCCCGGATCGCTCCCGAAAACTACAAATAAGCAAATGAATGAGCAAATACAAATAAATAGACTGACTTTAATCCTATTTCATCATCATGATGCTATTTGCACGGTAGATATCCCTTCAGAACTCTTAGTACCAAATACCCACTCAAGATTCTTTGAGGATGTCTAAGGGTAGTCAGTCGTGTTTACAGTCTTGCTTTCATTGTAAAGGTATAATATTGATGGGTATCTAGATATTTTTGGGAGTAGTTTTTATTACGCATTTTATATATTACTATTATGTTGAAGTTTAACCGTCTGTTTCATAAAGGTCTATGATGTCTCCGTTAACCAAAATAATCTCTAAGTCTGTTACCATCTCTGTTTGTTGACATGAAAGTGACAGTGACAATATGATTTTATAGACCCGTTAAAATGTCTACGTTTTTATGAAACAGACCGTAGCTCTTTTCAATCAATTGTCATTCAAGAAATCATAAATTATACTGGTGCGGTAAAGTTGAATTTCGATCGTTTAAATTTCATATATATTAACGGGTCAGCCGTCACTGAATCAGCCGTGGTGGTTCCAGCTTAGGATAGGAACGCTAGGAGGAAATGATCCTCCCATGAGATTAAAGGATTTGGAAGATCATATCCCAGGAGATGTGCAGCGTTTCCTGAATATTGACACTGTAGTCACTAAATTTTTTTTTGCCAAGCGCAATGACTATGGTAAGCCCTTCAAATATGGGTAGGCCTATACCCAGCAGTGGACTTATTTAGGCTGTTGGCTTTAACGGGTAACCTAGTAAGTAATCTGTGTGGAGCAATCTCAATTACTCGACTGAACGAGTTCACTCAACGACAACACCACAAAGATCACGGCTATCACGGGCAAGGAAACGTCTGTTTACACCACACAGAGCGGTGCAGATGGAAGTAGTATAAGCTCCAGAACGTACATTTATTAGTATTGTCTCTAGGCTAAATAATTTGTAAGTTTTATGCCAGCGTAACATACAGTTTTTACTAGTTACTACACATTTAGTAGTAGTAGCAGCAGAGCTCCTTGTGAAGGGTTCGTCCGGGGAAGTACTACCACCAATCCACCATGCTTATTTCTGCCGCCAAGCAGCTTGCTGTGTTCCGGTTTCAAGGGAGTGTGTGCCGGCGACATTACAGGCATATGAGGCCCAACACCTAATATGCCTCAGGTTAATGGACGCTGAGGAGTGCATCGTAGGGCATGTTCCTAACGAGTGTGACCTACGAGGCAATACTTTGTTATAGGCGATGGTAACTTAACATCAGGTAGGCCATTTGCCTGTTCCATCAGCAAGTTGTATAAAAAAAAAGTATGGCAGCTGTCACAGGTCAGTTTATATATAGTAACACTGCCTTCTATGCTGGCGAGATAATGTTGTGTAAAAATATCCAGAGCAATTTATATTCATTTACTCCTATCAAGCTTTTATTAAACTTATCAGAACATTTTAAAATAAAACGCGTGTTAATGAGAACGTATGTGTGAAAAAAATTTGCTAACACTAGAGCTTGTCCTACATAAAGGGGAAGCATAGACAAAAGCGTACTTGAC
The DNA here is from genome assembly GCA_947095575.1 of Electrophaes corylata. Lineage (NCBI taxonomy): Eukaryota > Metazoa > Arthropoda > Insecta > Lepidoptera > Geometridae > Electrophaes > Electrophaes corylata. The sequence goes on along the minus strand of OX352711.1, from coordinate 4,067,214 downwards.
AATGGAGGCGAGATGTGAAAAAGCATCGTAGATGGCAGCACTGGCGATAATAGAGCTCTGTTTAGCGACTGAGCTTCCGGACCGGTCCGGCCGGAAATGGAGCTCCGCGTAGACAACCTTCATTTCCTGAGTAGTCCTTTTGCAGAACCTTTGGTGCTAATCTGCACATTTACTGCTGTTGTTGACGTTTCATGTTACACTTTATGCTTGAGAGAAGGTACTTGGTACATTTTGTTGATTACTTTTTAATCAGTTGTGTTTGTTTACCTGAAAAAATAATAGAACAAGATAAATATTTAAGTATTCTTTCAGTTACCTGATTTCTATTAGTCAGCAAACTGAGTCTGCAAATAATTATTACTATACTGGCGAAACGCGCGCGACTTCGTCCGCGTGAAGTTGTTTTCATACAAACTTCAAGCCCCGCGTTTAGGGGTCGACTTTCGGAAATTCTTAATACACCTCTACACACTATTCAGTGTATCCTGAAAATTTCAAGTCTCTCCGACCAGGCGCTGTGCGTTGTCTATATGCCAGTCAGTCAGTCAATCAGTCAGTTAGGACAAAGATTCTTGTAATTGTTAAAATAGATTAAAAAAGCAAATGAATCATTGAGATGTCTCCGTCTGCTTTGCTTATTCAGTAAAAAATGCAACATAATATTTAATATAACATTTAATATTTTTAACTCATATTTACGAATTTAACAAAGTATGCTCTACCGAAACAATGCAATACGTGCCAGTGGTTGCTAAGCTTTGTTTGTGCATAAGTAAAAACCGGCCAAGTGCGAGTCGGTCTCACGGACGAAGGGTTCCGTTCCGTACCATTATATACAATAAAAATAAAAATAAAAAACGTTTGCTGTATGAGAACCCCCTTAAATATTTATTTTATTCTTTTTTTAGTTTGTTGTTATAATGATAAAAGAAATACGTCATCTGTGAAAATTTCAACTCTCTAACTATCACGGTTCATGAGATACAGCCTGGCGACAGACGGACAGATAGACAGACAGGCAGCGGAGTTTTAGTAATAGGGTCCCGTTTTACCCTTTGGATACGGAACCTTTGGTAAATATGCAGTTATATTATGTGCGCAAGTTAAAATGAAAATGTATGACCTAATGGCTTCTCTCTATCTCCGTCCTCCATGCCGAGTTTCTGGCACAACTTACAAATAAATTTTCGCATTTACGAGTAGTTCTCTCGTATTAGTGTTTTCGATTCACAATTCCCTGAAAAATACCTTTTCTTGAATACCTTACCTGACGTATGCTCACCTGGTTCCGACGGAAGATCAGCGTTGCGTTCTAAACGCAACATCAAGCTGAGTTGGACTCCATTTTGTGACGTCTCCATATAGTAGGTGCTGAGAGACACACTACTCGATCTTAATTACTTTAATATTATTATTATTTTTGTGTTTATATTGTCTATGTTCTTATCTATTGTTCGATTTAAAAATGTCTGTGTGTCCCTCTGTATTACTGTGTGCCGTCATAAATAAAATCTTTTTCTTTCTTTCTTTCTTTCTTTCTTTCTTCTAGTCTCCTTATTCAAACTTATATTATAAAAAAGAAAATAAATGTTTTTCTTAGTTTACTTCTAATGGATATAATAATAATAAATGTGAACATTTTTACACAACATGATGAACCACCGGATGAAACAGTACAAGCCACCCACTCTACACATGTATTATGGAAACCAGATGACTGATAAACTACTTATCTGGGTTTTTTTGTAAATGCCGTATTCACTTGCAAAAAAAACGTAGAGTATTTCTACGGCATCTGCAATAAAGTTAATATATTAATTAAAACCTTCAAGCAAAATGATGTAAAAAGACAATCACAAAAGTTTAACTTAATAAGATATTGTATATCCAGATATTACTTTTGGTACAAACCCACATTTTGCTGTAATTGGTATTCCATGCGTGACAGGTTGCAAGCCCATCGCCGCTGCTACAATACTAACTGGTTCCTCACGATGTTTTGCTTCACAATTTGAGAGCACTGACATTGCTCACATAAATTATTCGAATATAAAAATTGGTGGACGACCGGATTCGAACTCACGACCTTAGGATCAGAAGGCGGGGACTTCACTAGACTCGGTGCTCTGACACTTCAGATTGAACACTACGAATGCTTCAATTTCATAACTTGTATTTCCATGAAAAATAACCAGTAGAAATAAGGAAAATAATCAGTGCATCTGTGAGTAATATTAAAATAATAATTCTAACGCTAAGAAGTGCTCAAAACTCCCGTTTCTGTAATGGTCGAACTTGGCTCTTACACAATTAGCTTTAGCAAGCTCGAAACTTTGTTCCGAAAATTTTGTAGCATTTTGTCTAAGTTAAGTTACACGTAGGATAGTTTCCGCATACTGTAACTATGTCATTCAAAGTCATTCTTGGGATATTTATCTATAGATTCTACTGAAAGAATTGGTGGTGAAGAGGAAGTGACCCCGCCTACTGATCCTAAGGTTGTAGGTTGAATCCGGTCGTGCACCAACGGATTTTCTATACGAAAAAATCATGTGCGCAATGCCAGTACGTTCAAACGGAATACAAAGTACTGCAAGATGGTGGTATATGTCAAATGTAAAATTCAGAAGACCTATCTACATCTACCTCTGGCTACTCCCATCAGACATCCTCAAATAACCTTGAGTCGATACTACTTGGTCCTAAAAGACCTGAGGGGGTATATACCGTGCCTATGTTGTGCAATTATAAATATTTTTTGTTTTTTTTTTACATTCTACTGGATTTATTGACAAAGGTTCCACATGTCCAAATGTCTGAAAATGTGTGAACTATATTATTATACTATTACTATTACTGATACAACTCAAATCTCCATAGCAAATCAATATCGGTAGGCACTCCAAATGCAAGCTTGGTGAAACAAATTTATAAAAATACTACTGCAAAATTTAGTATCCACTGCGCGACAAGCAGACTACACGCCGCAGTTGAGTTATTGATACCGCGCAAAGTAATACGTCATACGTTTCACGTAAAATGTCAAATTTGTTCGTACCAGATGTAAACGACGGCGAAGAAAAGTTTTAGTTCGCATTTCCAAACCTGCATGCAGTTGAACTTTCTCGAAACTCGGCTCACCTATCTACCCAAAACGAGGTCACAGGTGGACAGCGCTAAAAGCCTATCCATGTTTCGCGGCGCCTGGCGGTGGCGCTCCTGGCATTTATCATCGCTACACGCCGCATAAATTACACTTAACTAAGCAGCTTTTTAGTTTCGCTACATAAAAGTATTTTGACGTGTTTTACTTTCCAGAGAAATTGAAACACATGGGAAAGATAAAGTTTTAAGGCACGGTGGAGCATTTTTTGGACTGAATTTACTTTAGTTACTCGATTTATTACTATAGTTACCGGAAAACGAAGCGTAGGACGTCCTCCTACCCGATGGACTGACGACATTGTTAGAACCGCGGGAAGTCGATGGATGGAAGGGCTCAGAATCGTTCTTCTTGGAAACGTTTGTGGGAGGCCTATGTCCAGTAGTGGACTACTACAGGCTGATGATGATGATGATTATGATGACTCTATTTATTTACTTGACGATCAGTGATGAAATGGTTTAGAATTGTGCTGTTTCACAGCAGTTTTATCTGTGTCACTCGCGGCTTTTTTTCTGTTATACCACCTACTGATGGAACAAGCTGATGGCCCACCGGATGTAAGCAACATCCGGTGGGTAGATAGTTCCATCAGCAGGTCACATAAAAAAACGTTTGAAAGTACGAGAGTTTCAAAGTTATACATACATAACATACACGGTCTCAGTTTTATTAACACAATAAAAGCAGTCTAAAGAAAAGTTTTGAAATATGGAATATTTAGTTCTAAAACAACTCCGCACAAGGTTGGTAAAGTGAAGGAAAATTTTAAGTTTTAGTCACAATACTTCGTTAGATTTCCGGTGCGGATATAGTAACTTGTTGCTTAAAACTTAGATTACATAGACAAGACTTTCAAAGACATGATGAAGACTAGAAAATCTTTACACAATGTTTTAATAAAAAAAATCCTTTTCTTTTATGTGATTGCTGATGGAACAAGCAAATGACCCACCTGATGTTTAGTGGTTACCATGACCTAAAACAAAGTATGGCCTTGTAAGTCACGTTCGTTAGGAATGTGCCCTGTAATTAATGCACTGTTCTGTGTCAATCAACTTATGTTCGATGATATCGCTCCCAGTACGAGTACATGCCAACACGACTGCGTTCACATTATTAAATAGTAATAAGTGATACAGATCAATGCACAGAGTGGGCTTATTATAAATCGCAAAATGATGATGATAATAATGATGAAACTGCAAAGGTAAAAAACTTCTCGTGTTTTGTCATATACTTATATGGCAAGTCTAAAAAGGATCACCATCAAAGCTCAGTTGGTAGTAACTCTGCCTTCTGCGCCTTCCGTAGGTCATGGGTTGGAATCCCACCGAGAACAAACATACAAGATACATACAAGTGTTTGTTCTGCGTCTAGGTGTTTTATTGTATTCTATGTATGTATTTACAAACAAATGATTCAATCATCACTAACCAGTATTTCAATTTAAAAAAAGTTGACAAGCTTATAAATATATATTTTTATAAACGGCTAATTACTACTGTTCTTTTATCATGATGAAACTCCTAAATATTCTCGAAATGTTATAAAAAATTACAGCAATGGTTAAACAGGCTTAATTACCCCGAGAGATCTGCTTTGGGGAGGTCTACCGTTCCTGGATATTACAGTTGAGCTTGCTTACATTTCTTTATTTTCCTTATTTTACTTTTGCTTAATTATTTCAGTCAGTCTTCTCTCAGAAACAATAAACGAAGTTTCGTATTGTCGTTTTGAAATACACTGCGGAGTAACTCAGTCAAGGTTCCTCAGTCAAGTTGACGCTGTCTGCCATGCCACATAATATAACTTATAACGTTTTCAAGTTTCCAGATCTAACTAATCTAGTCAGATAAAAGGGTTTTGCTACTTAGAAAAACAAAACATAAAACTATTTCACGAAAGGAATCTATTATTCAAAACCCGCATTTCCGCGCTTGAAATCTTGCATTGAAAGAGTTACTTCGTTTCGTCCATAGAGTACCTAAAGAGGGTCATCACAAAGAGCCTTTTATCGCCATCTGTGCCTTTAGAAGCCACAAACAAAATCTGACACACGATGAATGCCGCTAAGTAGGTTACAGCGATATAATCTAGGAACTGGGAAATTCCACTCGGAAGTAGTAGAGAAAGCACTTACTTGTAGGTCGTTAGGCCCAATTGTTCACGTTGACCGACTTGGCGGACCATGTCTTTCCTGTGGATTAGACCGACAAGTTGTGAGGATGGTATAGGTGCTAGGCAAGCCTATCCATCTAAAAAACCATGTCCCAGGCACTACAACGTCCCGTAAATAGAAGTATGGGTGAAAAAATAGCCCCTGACGCTGTATAAGTCATCTACAATCGATGCAGAGGCCTGCTTACTTTTTTTAGAAACTTGAAATTGTTAGGCTATATCCGTTTTGGTACGTAACGGAAGAAGGAAGGAATTTCCAAAATTGAACCTTTAAACGGGTACAGCGGGTCGTTGGTATAAAAATAACATCACGCGGACTAAGTAACGCGCGATTTTTGGAGACAAAACGCACATGACGTCATTTTAATAGGAATCTGTCGTAAAAGCTTTCATACTATTATTTGATATTCTGTGGTAAAGGACCAAAGCCTTAATATTGACAGCTCGTATCACAAACAAAGCGCGGGAAACCTTGCAGAACGAACCGACACGTTGGAAATTCATTCCTCGTTCACCCATTGGCGGTTAAAGGTTCGACCCTATATATCCACAGGCTTTCTTCTTTGTTGCAGAAGTTAAATAGTTATTTTGGCTCTATATTTATGTTTTGTTTTTTCATTAATTTGACTTACTAAGACTATTATTTTCATAGCTGCAAGAATGGCTTGTCCTAGTGGAAGAAAAATCCATAAAAAGCAGAAGATGAAACAACTTCAAGACAAACTAACCTTAATAATGCATCTTGTTCTACTTTTTGTGAAAATGAAACCGATGAAATTTCTAAAACGTCCCAAGCTATTGAAGCCAAAAAAATACGAACGCTTAAAACAATACTGTTTCTCAAAATTCACTAAAATCATTATGTAAGAACGTGTGCGGACATAAAAGTTCGAAGCCTAACGTGCTCAGGGTGAAAGGAGGTTTTTATCGAAGCGGGAAAGTGCCACCACAGATAAAATCTAGCACTACGTAAACGCGTGCCGGAAACATCCAGGAAAATGCTTAGTGGCCAATAAATGCTTCCGAGAAATGAGTTTCGATTTAAGTTATCAGCTGTAAATGAATACGCTTAAAATGTTTTCGTTTGTGATCTTGAATCAATGTCATTTCAAAAATTAAAGTAGTATTTTTACTGGCACATGTCTGCTTTATATTGCTTAATTATCACGGTTTTGAATAGTATTGTCTCTATAAATACATAAAAATGTATAACTGAACTGTGACGGCTGTCAACTTTTTGACGCTGCAAGTGAGTATAATATAGGATTCGTTTTCTGTCATCTTTGGAAGCAAAATTCTATTTTCATTTTAATTGTTTTTCTAGTGTTATTTTAAGTTCTGATGGGTAATTTTGGTGGTATTTTAACCATCATTACTTGAGGTCTTAGCACAAGTGTGAACAATTGAAATGAAAGTGTGTTATGAGGCATCCTGATGTGAACGAAAATGTTTCCCTTTGGTTTTGAAGAAAAACGCCATCTTTTTCTTCAAAACCGATGACGGCTGGCTTTACTTTTTTTACCGACTCGACTTGACTAAAAAGAATTTATTCAACCCACTTGACATTGGCAAAATTGTCCGCAAGACGGACAGATGCCAAAAAAAAAAAAGTATAATATAGCAGCAGGTCTACTCTTAGAAACGATAAACGAAGTTTTGTGTTGTCGTTTTGAGTTACACTACGCGCCATGCCAGGTGGCGAACAACTTGACTTTTGACGGCTACCGAGTTGGCCCTCAGTATATTACAAAATGACAATACGAAACTTCGTTTATCGTTTCTAAGAGTAGACCTGTAGAATACCAGTTTACTTTACAGTTACAGTTTACAGTTTACGTGAAAAGGATTGATGAGGCAGTTATCCAGACATTACGGCAAGTCTCGGGAATGCTTTTGAGGTTATGATCGAATTAATCGCTCGAGCACCCGCTTAGACGACACATTAGATGAGAAGCTGTATTCTCAGAATATGTGGGTTATATGTTCACGACAGAATATGCAGAACTAGGGCGTCTACTTCGAAAAACGATATATTTTTGTTTTATGGCTTGGAGTTACACTGCGTGACATGCTAGGCAGCGACAACTTGACTGTGGAGCGTTGACAGATTTGTCCGCAGTGTAACTCAAAACGATAACACGAAACTTCATTAGGAACCCACCAGAGATATCTGGTATTTTAAACGTTGGTAAAAAAAACTCTCACTGAAATTTATCTTAATATTCATAAATAATAATAATCCAAAAAGCATCATCTAGCCCCAAGCTAAGCAGAGCTTGTGTGATGATTGATATACTTAATACAATACATTACATACATCACATTACATTTTATTGTACATAAAAAATACCCAGAACACCCGGAATAAATATTCGCAGATTGTACAAACATTTATCCCAAGACGGGACTCGAACCCGCAACCTTCTGCGTCGCAGGCGAACATTCGCCCTCCACGACACATCAGTCGCCAAAATACTTAGGTGTATGTGTCTGGTTGTAACTTTTTATCGAGATTTGGTATAGACATTGTATTCTACGTTAATGTTACAATCTGCATGTGATATACTAAGTTCTTATCGAATCAATACTAATGATATTGACTTACCTACAAAATATAAATGTTTGAATTGATACAATCGTATCGAGGTAAACTCTCTGTTTGAGTCATGTTCGGTAGCGAAGGCACGTACCCGTTTAACCACATCTCGTAGAATTGCTACGCCGTAGCTGATATCTGCTACGTCGTAGCCTCGTAGAACCCGTAGCGCTGTTTAGCCCCACAATGAGATAAGGTAAATCCGAATTTCCCCGCCAGATAAGCTAATGAGAATAATTTTTCGTGCGCCTCACTTGCATACCAAATAAGGTACTGGCTGTGAAGAACTTTTATCCCTTAGTTTTATATCATTAGAGAAAAAAAATATAAAGAAAAAAATAAAGTTGGATATTGTAAGATAATCTCAGAATGAGACAGTAAATCTTAATAATCTGCGATGAGAAGCGTTAGGATTTTTACACAAAGAAAACCGCAATCCACGCCTCGGTTTTTTCTTACCCTTTTAAAGGACTGTGAAGATTTTATTATAAAAACTGCTCAGTTTTGTTTAAACTTTATCTAATCTAACTTGATCATTGAGCCTGAAATCTCTTGCAGATGGATTGGTGACCATAAAATTGGCATAATACATAGGAGATGCTACTGCCCATCTTTTTTAGGGTTCCGTACCCAAATGGTAAAACGGGACCCTATTACAAAGACTCCGCTGTCTGTCTGCCCGTCTATCGCCAGGCTGTATCTCATGGACTGTGATAGTTAGCGTGTTGAAATTTTCACAGTAGATTATATCTCTGTTGCAACTATAAAAACAAATACTAAAAACCAAGTTATATTATTATATTTAAGGGGGCTCTTATTCAACAAACGTGATTTTTTCGCCGTTTTTACTATAGAATGGTACGGAGCCCTTTGTGCGCGTATCCGACTCGCACTTGGCTGGTTTAATTTGCGCCTCTTTTCATACAAGGTTTTCATGGTCAGAACGGCCCACCACTCCTTAATTAGGTTTCGTTTCGTATTTCGTGTATTCCTTTACCGACGAAATCATTTGTCGCATTTCTGAAACTAATTAAATAAAAGAAATACTCCTACTAGCATCGTATTATTTTACGACCAGAATTAAACAAAACTGATAAGCGGTTTATCGTCTAAAACATGTTTTAGCTAGCGTTTTGAGTTTTGAACAACCCTTTTAAAACCTCAGTACATAATGGCGTGGGAGTTACGATAAAATCACTTTCCCTTTGTATTTTTGTGTGGTTTTATTGTTTACGTGCGCCGGTACAGCCTTTTATGGTACTTTAGGTGTGAATTATTTGGCAACTTGCTTGCTTCCTACCCATTACACGATTTATTAACTAGACCGATGTATACACCCTGCTTAAAAAGTTCATACGCTTTTTAACATTTTCGCATTTTCTGCTAGAAAACAAATTTTTTTACTTTATGCACGAAATTACCAACTACTAATGTGGCGCGGTGGGAGAATATCCGCCTGCGACGCAGGAGGACGCGGGTTCGATTCCCGTCTTGGGATGAATGTTTGTACGATCTGCAAATAATTTTTCCGGGTGTTCTGGGTATTTTCTATGTATAATAAAAAATATATGTATGTAATGTATTGTATTAAGTATATCAGCCATCTAGTATACATAACACAAACTCTGCTTAGCTTGGGGCTAGATGATCCTATGTGGATTGTCCAGCATTATTATTATATTATTATTATATCCTTGTAATTATCAGTTCAATTTAAAGGACTAAAGTAAACAAACAACACGGAAGAGACTAGTCACCTGTGACACAGGGAATCCTAGTGCGGGGGCTAATGTTCATCATACAATATTATTATAAGTAGGAACCTATCACTGTAACGTACTCATAAGTTTAACTTTATTTTGTTGAATAAATGATTATTATTAAGCACAATGAATAAATAACAATGGAAACACGCCCGATAGTCGTCAGTACACGCCGGCTATAGATAGAGTTCGCGTAATCCGTTTTCCATTACCGCAGTAGAACTCTCCCGCCCACTCCGCAAATCCGATTCCTGACGGACGTCTAGGAACCTATACAGTGCTTACGAGCAGGCTTCAAATTGAATGTTAGGGCTGTCACTTTATATCTATCTCAAATATAGAGTTTTCTAAATCTTTATGTAAGTTTTATTAGTAGTGAAGGAAAACATCGTGAGGAAACCAGTTAGTATTTTAACAGCGGTGATGCGCTTGCAACCTATCACATATAGAATACCAACTACTGCGAAATGTGGATTAGACATACCTCTGACTACCCCCCTTAGACATCCTAGAATAATCTCGGGTAGGTACTTGGTACAAAGAGATATCTAACGTGCGTGAAGATTAAGCCCGTAATACTATCTCTTTGTAAAGGGCTCGTCCGGGGAATAACTACCACCACTATTGCTACCGCCAAGCAGAAATGCTGTGTTCCAGTTTGAGATTGCATCGCAGGTCACGTTCGTTAGGAATGTGCCCTACGATGCACTGCTCTGCGTTCATTAATCTGAGGCATACAGAAATTAACCCACAGCCGTCAAACTGAAACACAGGTGGTAAGTAGTGGTAAAAATATGCATGTTGGTAGTAAGTACCCGGACGAACTTTTAACTAAGAGTTCTGCTACTACTACTATTATGCTAACAACTATAATAGTTTGTCGATCCGTATCTTTGTTTTCCGTTAGCTACACAACCCTTCATTTGCAAAATAGCCCGACGCTATCACAGGACGGAACTCCGATCTGCACACATTTTAGTTAGTGTGAACTAGTTTAACTAATTACATAATTAAAAAACATGTACCTATATTATAGTACTAGCGAACGCGAGCGACTTCGTTCACGTTTAGTTATTTTCGTACAAGCTTCAACCCCCGCTATTTGGAAGTTGAATTTCGGAAATTTATTGTGTTCTTTCTCTACGCACCAAGACTAATTCAACTAAAATTTCAAGTCTCTACGACCAGTAGCTTAGGTTGTGCGTTGTCTATATGTCAGTCAGTCAGTATCTACATGAGATTCTTCAAGGATGCTTAAGGGGGTAGTCAGATGTACGTCCAGATAGTACCGTTGGTACCACATTTTGCAGTAGCCGTTATAGTACTTACTGTTAGTTTTCTAGTATCTACTAATTTGTGTTATCTGACTAAAATTCACTTATCACTGCATTTCTACCAGAATGAAACAATTGAAACTCGTATTCCACTATGATGAATACCTCTAGGCCGTGAACCCAATATCCCTAATCCAGGAATTCAATTTCGGTCGCATTGTTTCCGATACTCGCAGCTAACAAAGGCATGCCTAAAGTTAAACTGAACGATAATGAATTAATTCAACCGCAATCAATATGTATGATGCGTCATCACTCTTGTTATTTGAATGCGGTTAAAAACTCTCTGTTAGTCCTAAATTACTGTAATAACACTATGTTTTATTTTATTGTGTGGATATCCAATCCGGTTCGGAAGGTGTAATTACAGGCACATGAGGCCCTGTATAACCTAGCAGCGGCGACGGGCCTGCAACCTGTCACGTATGGAATACCTATCTGTAAAAATAAAACGAATTAAAATATTGTATTTGGCACATGCACTATTTTTACGTAGGTACCTCTGATTACCCCTGTTAGACATTCTATCATGCCTCAGGATTAAAGTCTTGAAGTTATATCAATCTACACCTCCAGATTTCCTTTTTAAAAGCAACCCTAAACTGAAATTTGAGTTGATTTTGATCAATCAGTAAAGCAAAATTATATTTAGAAAAATATAACATGTGCGTCAACACGGTTTAACGAATAATGCAATTATTAAAAACACCGTTAACACGATTGTCTGCTAGCAGTTGATGAAGGTAAACATCAACAGGGCAAACGGACGTAATCTGATTTCCAATTATTCTGCAAACCTACCTATCCATACAACATTCAATACAGATTCAGTGTTTACCGATACAAATTTTTAAAACTTGCACACCTGGCAATGTTTTGTTTTTTTTTTGTTAAGAACTACAGCAACGGAAATTTCGGTTTTGACAGTTTGCAACCGCGTTGTAACCGCGCGCTTTCTTCTAGGTTTTCGCCGAGGATTTTGGACCTAAAGGATTATGTTAGATGGTAAGTACCGATCAGAAAAAACAGTGGTGATCGATCGATACTGTACTAAAGCAGATTTTCACATTTCCTGCGCTCTATCATCAGTTAAACGTCCAAAAAAGCATAAGTTCCTGACCCAACCACCAACATTTTACCATCAATTTTCATTTCGCTGACGTAATGAATCGATTGAACCCCACACACCCCTTATATATGACCAGTAAGTCAGTCGCAATGCAATTCAACATTTTTCACCGTCTAAACCTTATAAATTGTATGAACTTTTTATTTATGGATACAGAGCGGGCTCAATGGGCGGGAAATCAGTCCACTCATCGATTCAATGCGCCTAACTGCGCGGAACATGTCGTGTATTGTTCCATTCACACTTGCAAATGCCATTCTCGTTTAATCGATAGACGGCACTGCTCTTTGAGCTGTTAAACTTGTCTCAGATTTCAGTAAATACAGTAGTGAGCTGTAGATACAAATTGTATAGTGTGAAAGTACAAAAACGGTAGAATGACCGGTTTATATGTATGTTTCTCATATTTTTCTCTTCATTATCTGTCAATAATACAAGTACATTTTCGACTAATTCAATCAAAAATAAAGATTACCTCAGAATCGTTTATATTTTAATCTTTTACTTAGTTTATTGTATGATGTAACTAACGACCAAAGGGCTGGCGCTTACCTTGCACAGAGAATTAGTTTGAGAATTTGCACGTTGCCAGCCTTTTGGGCACACTTCCTGCGGTCAGTGATTTAAATTCTATTTTTGTACCGACAGTAAGGACCTGCAGTTAGAAAACAAAGCTATTTTATAATGTGTAGTTAGGTTCAATATTTGTATAATAATGTGCGTATGTAAATAATATAAACTTGTGTACTATGTAAATAAATAACTATTTTATGAAGTTAAAATGTGTGTTCAAACCTCAATCAAAGCAAACACTCAATTAGTGCAAAGAGCTCAAATAGATCGCAAATGTGGACGCATTGTGGTGTTAATCCAAAGCGATAACACTCATTACTTTAATGGACATGATAGAGATCTACGTACTATGTTATTCTGTTGTGTTGTCATCAAACGGGTTTTAATAGAATAGATAAGTAGGTTGCTACACTAGGCACTAGAGTAATATAATTTGTCTGCGGTTCAATTCAAATTTAGCCTTTTGTATTTGAACTATTGTGAATTTGATGTGGCATTTTATCTGGGGTATTATTGTATGTACCTGCAGTATTTCAAAAGCCAAGTGCGCTACTTTTAGTCAGTTTTTGAACTTATGGTCATACTTATATAAAGTCAAAAGATAATCACTGTTTAAACTATTAACGCCTCGTATCAATAGGTATTCAAATAACGTATATGCGTAAGTATGGGGGTTAATGGTTTAGATCTATCTTTTGTTTTAAATAGTGTAAATAAAAAGGTATTGCGCTATTAACACAAACTCAAATAGACCCTTTAAAAATGTAATCGAACGTTGCACCGACGACGTTCCTCTGGAAACAAACACATAGTGTTGTATCGTAACGTATAAATAAACACAATATTACCAAAATACACAGTAGATAATATATTCTTGTATATTCAGTTTAAAATATCTGCCATATCCAGCATACCTTTTGAGCACCATGACAAAATACCGAAAGTGTAATTTGTAGGTATCAATCTAAAACGATCTCCTTCAACCCTATAAAACAACAACAAATTCATTATTCTAATGAACATACGAATAGGAACTAACAGGGTACACGTATACCATCAAACATACGTATCAGGGAAAGAACCATCATTGAACAATGTGGTCACAACGCGGACTGTCATTATGCACTTCAAAGAGCGCGAACTGAGACCACTACAAAAGCGTGCACCAGCAAAGTTCCACCGCTATCCCGCAATTATCTAAATGCGAGCCTCCCTAGGTGTCGACGCTGATTTACGAACTGTGCGACAAGGCGGGAGGAATATATATAAAGTAGTTTTTTCCAGACATGTACGTTTACTGAATACTTTTAGGACCTTTATTTTATAGCTTAGGATAGAGTAGGTACTTGTTTGCTATGCTGGCGTAAACCAATATTTCGTTTAAATAAAATAGTGCATGCTGGAAGAGCACTTTTTGCATCTTTTTATTTGGAAATAAAGTAGGTGTTATAATGGCATATAAAAGCTTTTAGAAAGATGATAAATAATACCTACAAAAATAAAATGCTTTTATGACTTGAATCCTTAGATACTGTTAATATCCCCTCAGATCTTTTAGTATTTAGGATTTTTCTATTACTTGCGTGTTTTGCAAATGCAGTCATGTGGTCAGTTTAAAAACTTGCATATATTTTTTTATATATATTTTTATTATAGATTTATTTACAAAAATAAACACAGCTAATACAAGTACTTATAATTGGTATATACAAAATAAATGCGCTATATTAAATAATTAATGAAATTAAGTCTTCTTATATAATGTCTAAAGAAATTACGAAATTTCTTCAATAATTTATGAAATATTGTTGGAATTTTCATTTTTATCGCTCTTGTTAACACCACCATGAAGGAATAACTCAACGGGCATTTTAAATTGTGCTTTTAGCCACCCCGTAATGCGATGTCGTTTCAGCAAAACGTAATGGGCGCTATGAAAAATTAAAATTTTATGACATCTTTGCAAATTCCCGACGAATAATGGAGGAGGCTGAAAGGTGTGAATGCTGGCTAGAATTTTACTCGTAAATCTTTTTAACAACGCTGATTATAAATTATTTGTTTTCCTCTGTTTTCTGTGGTACTCAAAAAAATATAGTAGAGTTCCTTATGAAAGAGTTCCTCTGAGGAAGTACTACCTATTTCTGCCGCCCAGGGCTGATTGATACTCTTATTGTTGGTGTTCTTATTTGAAAGGTATGGATGCCGCTGGCGCTAAAACTTACCATATTTACGTCCCAGAGTGATAGACGCAGTTCTTAACCTCATAGAGCACATCTTTAACGTCAAGTAGATCATCTGGTAGTATCGTCCCTTTAATACACTGTTAAATTCCTGTGACGCCACAGCTCAGGTCAGTTGTTCCTGCATCGTAAAACCAAACTTATAGATAGATAAACATTACATTATCTATTATTTATTGTCTTCTTTGGACTGGCCCCACAGCTCAGTTAGTGGTAGATCTACCTTTTGTGTTGTAGTTGTGGGTTCGATCCCCAAGAAGGATAAACACTTGTGTGATAAATATAGATGTTAATTCTCATCTTCAGTGTTATATTGTATTCTAAAATAAAATCTATATAATAATAATGCTGGACAATACACACAGCTTCATCAAGCCCCAAGCAAAGCAGAGCTTACGTTAGGGGTACTTTTTTTTATAATACATAGAAAATACCTAGAACACCCGGATTAAATATTTGCAGATCGTACAAACATTTATCCCAAGGCGGAAATTGAACCCGCAACCTCCTGCGTCCCAGGCGGACATTATCTATTACTAACTGCTACTACTACTAGGTACTATGGGCCACCTTACCAATCTTAAATAGTTTCACCTTGGACAATCTTTGGATAGAAAGTAGTAACAGAAGACGACGCTGTACAAATAGTACCATTCTACGTCATTTGTATTATAAAGCCATCGTTTCACACTATACCACACGAGTACAATTTATTGTTGTATACGTATGACCATAATTACAGATATAGAGCTAAGCCGAGTCTCGAGCGGATCCCAGCGGATTATGCAGGAATTTAGCGGATTAAACCTTCATTACTGTTGTTCGGTAACTTGCCAGGAATGCCGGCCGAGCTCAAAGCGAGATTTATACCGATCTATATCGGTTTATTCTGGCTCTATCGAGATTCCATGATCAAAACATTCGAATACCCACATAATCGAGAATACGACTGTTTTATGTAAATAGAGCTATCGGATTCCCAGTGGAAGACACAGAGGTAGCAGTACGGCAATTTGAATGAAAATGTCGTATAGTTTCGACATGAGATTTGCAGGTCCATAAAACTAACAACAGAAATTGATATACTGGGTGTGTTTTCTTATTCTTATTATTATTATAAGAGCTTTCAAATACCTTACATCTACTAAAAAAACAACGTTACAAAATAAAAGTAATTTCAAAAACAAATAGTCTTAGAAAATCCTAAATCAACAGACCAGAATATCCCTGTCCAATATATCTTATGATTGGGTTTTCAATTCTAATCAAAAGTTTTCGAGAATCGGAAATCTTTATTTGTAGAGAAGAACGGTTGAAACATATCTCAGGGACTAATGGTGGGGTACGACGGTAAACGAAAATGGTGAAAAATGGTGCTATTTTCTGCTAAGCTAGAATAGATCTGTGGTGTTCAGCGTCCTAGATTGGTAATCTTTGTTCTCCTTGGTGTTGTATTGTTTTAAATTGTCGACGTTCGATTTTGCAGACGTATTTTGTGCTACCTCGCTCGCTATTTGCACACACAAATTTCAGCCCCTTCGTTGCATGGTGGGTGGCTGCATGGGTATGAATTTACTGTACTTAAAAGTGAAAATGTCGGATTTATCAATATAATTGAACAGAATTTTCAATTATTTGTATTCAAAACAAATCATGATAATCATAAAATTATAAATTGAATATGAAAAATTTATTTTATTTTTAAACATAATATGTAAATTGATAAACAATAACTTTTTTTAAGTGAAGCAAGTGGGCTCTTGAGGCCCTTAATAAGACCAATTATAATGTTGATGATGATGATGATGATGATGGAAAGCCTAAAGTACCGACAGCTGCGACTTAGCGCTTATGTGATTTGTATGATTGCTAGAACTTGCTGGCGCCTACATTCACCGTTTTATAACGTGATTGTGAGTGACAAAGTGAAAGTGAATGATTTTTTGAATGCCTCTATTTCTTTGTTTCTAGGACATAAAAACTAAAATATAATAAGCTCTAATGCACTCGTTGATGCATTGATGCTAATGATGCATGGCCCCTTTTACAGTATTTAGGCCGATACAAACCAACGCGCGCGCTTTTTGGTAGGTAGGTATGAATTCAGTGAACTTTATAATTACAAGCGAGGCTTAATTACCAATTAATATAATTATTAGGTATTCTGCGCATAACGCACACTATTATAATAACGGTTATATTGGTTATTAACAAGTCAATAGATTTGAGCAAATGCGCCAATCCGCGTGTCAAGCATGATATCTTGATGTATATTCTCTTGATTAGAAATTAAAGAAGAAGTAAAAACTATCAAAGTAACTACGGAAAATCTCAAGGCAGAATACCAAAAACTTAACAAAGCAGTAGAAAATATTACATCTGCACACAAAATAACTCAAGAAAAAGTTGCGTCTATTGAAAAGGATTTATCCCAGCTAAAGAACAGTGAAAAGGGAACAAACACCATGCATCTACCGTCCATCACAGCACAACATAACTTGTTCCTAGAAATACAAGACAGATTCCAACGAGAAAAGAACATTGTCATGGTGGGGATAGATGAAACAAATGACAAAAATCTTACTTTGCGAAATAGCCACGATACTGAAGAAGTTCATAAAATCCTTAAAACTGCGTATCATGACTGCCCGGAACCGCTCAAAACCATAAGATTGGGTAAATACAATGCAGAAAAATCGCGACCAATCAAAGTTATCTTTCAGTCGCCAGACGCAGCCAAACACCTGCTAAAAAATAAATCTAAGCTTTCTGACCCAATCAAAATATACTCAGATCAAACGCAGGCGCAAAGAAGCTATATGCAGAATCTAATTGCGGAACTGAAGCGCCGTGAGGAAAATGGTGAAGCAGACCTTCGCATAAAATATGCCAAAGGAATACCCACTATCATCAAAAACGACATGTCAAAAAACTAAGAAGCTTCGATCCTCAGGGCTCTGCTAGCATCTCTGGAGGTTCGGAAAACAAAATAAATATAACACATCACCTACCAAATCGATATCAAGACCTGCCATCTCGTCCATCATTTCTAAAATTCTTCTATACAAACGCAAGAAGTATACGAAAACCAGGAAAATTTGATGAATTTCAAGTTGTACTGAAAGCAATTCCCTCGACAGTACATATAATTATTATAACAGAAACCTGGTTAAGGTCGGATGAAGATGCAAAGTTACACTACCTTCCCAACTATACCCACATCTATAATTACAGAAATGACTCAAGAGGAGGCGGCGTGTCTATATATATACACAACAGTATAGCGTTCGAGACTACAGAGAATATCTACAAGGATTGTAACCATTACTTGTGGGTGTATCTTCCCAAATTTGCACTAAACATAGGGGCAATCTACAAACCAGGGAGTACAAATGTCACAAATTTCCTGGAAATATTTTCAAGACAGTTAGAGAAGAGAAAGAGAACATTAGTATTCGGTGATATCAATCTAGATCTGCTGAGTAATAATACTGAAGTAAAACAATACCTAGACGTCCTGGAAGAAACAGGATATGAAATTCTAAACAAAATAGATAAGAACTATACTACACGGCAAACTGTAACGACGGGAACAATTCTAGATCATGTTTCTACCGATTTAATCAAGAACAGTTTCCAGTTTGCCCTCATGGATTCATCATCATCTGATCACAAGCAGATATACTTAGAGCTTTCAAAATATAAATCGCCCACAAAACAGCGAATTCAATACAATGCCATTGACTATGAGAATTTATACAAAGAAATCAATGAAACTCAGTACACAAACAAAGAAAATAACTACAACTATCTACAAAATTTTATTAAAGCACTGCTGAAGAATAATAATATACTGAAAACTAAAATACTAAACCTACCGAAAGATGAATGGATAAACAAAGAAGTAATTGAGATGATAAACCGAAGAAACTCGCTCTGGCAACAAATTAAAAAGGATAAAGAAAATCAAGGCCTTAAAAATAAATTTATTGAAGAAAGAAATAAGGTTGGGAAACAGATCAGCTCAGATAAAAATATTTACTATTGTAATGAGTTTATGAAATGCAACAACAAACCAAAGAAAATGTGGGAACTGATCAACACTTTAGCTGCAAACAAGATAAAAGAACATAGTATACCTCCCAAATTAGTATCAGGCTCTCAATCTATAACTGATGGTACAGACATATGTGAATTCCTCAACAATTTCTTTTGTTCTATTGGTACTGAACTGGCCAGCAACATCCCTAATAATTATCACCAAAAACCTGGTAATACACTTATGTACAATGAACAATATACGCATAATACCACGTTAAACCAATTCGAACCCTGCAGTTATCACGAAATTAGTAAAATAATTGGAAACCTAAAAACAAATAGTAGCACTGGTGTTGATGAAATCAGTACCAAGGTCATAAAATGTATAAAAGATGCGCTGGTAAAACCACTTACTGATTGCATAAATAAGTGCCTAGAAACTGGAAATTTCCCTGATAAATTAAAAATAGCAAAAGTAAGCCCAATCTTTAAATCAGGCGCAAAAACAGACCCTAGTAACTATAGGCCCATCTCAGTACTACCTGTAATATCAAAAATTTATGAAAAAGTAATTTACACTCGCCTAAATAAATATTTATCTAGTAAATCGTTTCTCATAGAAGAACAATACGGCTTTCGGCAGAGATCAAATACCCTCTCGGCAACTGTCGATTTAATAACTAAGATTAAAACAAACATTGATAAAAAAAACATATCTCTTGGAATTTTCATAGATCTAAAAAAAGCTTTCGACACTGTCAGCCACCCTAAACTACTAGAAAAACTAAGTAACCTTGGCATTACAGGAGTGGCATATGAATTACTTTCATCCTACCTAACAAATAGACAGCAGATCGTTCAACTGGGTGACTATAAGAGTACCCCCAAAACCATAAAATACGGCGTTCCACAAGGCTCCATATTAGGGCCATTACTCTTTCTTATATATGTTAACAACATAAACCAAATTGGGCTGACTGGGTATATAACCATGTACGCTGACGACACTTGTCTCTTTTATTTTGGTAAGTCCATACACGACATTATCAATAAAGCCCAAGAAGATCTGAATGTGCTTAGCGAATGGTTTCTTCATAATCTCCTTACAATAAACGTATCAAAAACATCATATATGGTCTTCACAGCCATAAATAAAATAATACCTGTGTTCACCCCTCTTACAATAAATAATATAAAAATTAACCAATCAACGGAAGAAAAATACCTTGGATTATTATTAGATGACAAGCTATCCTGGAAGCCGCATATTGACAAAATTCGTTCTAAATTAGTATCGCTTTCTGGAGCCCTGCGTAGAATAGGTAACTGTTTACCCCCAAAAATAAGAAATACAATATACAACTGTCTTGTCAAACCCCACCTAGAGTACCTTATCGAAGTATGGGGATCAGCAGCTAAATCCAGCCTTAAAAACTTACAAATTACACAGAATAAAATTATTAAACGATTACATAACTACGACTACCTAACCCCTACTAAAATACTATATAAGAAAACGAATATTCTGAATCTATCACAGACTTTCATTCTTAACGTGTGTATATTAGTAAAAAAGATTTTAAATAAAACAATACAGTCTAATATCACACTGACAGTAAAAAAATATAAATACAACTTAAGAAATCAAAATAAGCTCTACGTGCGCGCTCCAAGAACGGAAAGATATGGAAGGAAAAATATATTATTTCAGGGAGCTCAGATGTACAACAAACTGCCAAATGATATTAAAGAATGTGCGAGTATTAATATCTTTAAAAAGAAACTAAAACACCATATCATAAATTCAGAAACCATAAACACTTGATATAACTTAATATATATAACGTAATTCACAACGGATAATCATGATCAAATTAAAACCATAAATTAAAAATAAATTTAGTAAAAATATAACAACAAAATAACTTAGTTTTAATACATTTATCTACAAATTACAGCATATACATGTATTTATAATTAATAGGTACAAAATACATATGATCAGTTGAGCTATCTGCGGACCGTTGCTAGCGATCTAAAGGTAACTAACTGATCCAAATCAGTTAAAATATGTTGAAAAATTGGTTACTAACCTAACCTAACCATATTATTATTTGTTTGTTTCTCTTTAGACAAAATATTATAATCTATTGTTAAAACATAATACCAATAAAAAAATATAAAAATTAAAAAACCAACACAAGTAAAAGAAAAAAGTTAAACTTATCTCTTGGACTATAAGGTGTAGTGTGGTCAACAAAATGCAGTAAAATGAGGGTAGCTATCAATATTCTGAAATGCCAGTTCGGCCGGCCAGTATCAGTGCTTACTCAGTGTACCCTACAAGTTGAAGATTGAGAGTTTGTCGAGTTTGTTGTTTGATTTGTTTTTGCATGCTCTGGCACTAGCCACATAAATTAAATAATTATTTTTAAATTTGTATCTCACCTTAAGTGAACTATAGTTCTTGTGAGAAATAAAGTCTTTAAACCTGATTAAGTCTCCGCTGGAACCAGGAGACAGCGCTCTCCCAGGTGACATTGATAATAAATAGCTACTTCAAATTAAACATTGTTATGAATAGGAATATCTTGAACATGGGTTTGTGTGTGTGTTGAGTATGCTAGGGGGGGGGGGTGTATGTGATGGGATGGTCAAATGTGTAAGGCATTAGGTATAATACAATGGACTTATTCATACTTACCCATTCTAAATACTTGTATTAGCTGTAATTTTCTTTGGTAATAAATATATTAATTATTAAAAAAAGAACTTACCTAACGACCTTTTTGTAAAAACATCTATAAAATAAATAAACAAATATTGACATATATTCACACAACACCTTCTAGCCCCAAACTAAGCAAAATATAACACCTACACACTAATGTAAAATGTAGAGTAAAAAATACATATAAAACCATAGATTGAAAGTACAGAGTGGTTAGTTAAGGTACTCAAATTATGAGTTTGCAAACATCTAAAGTATTCGCCGCAGCATGTTATATTCAAACGTAATTTGAAAAGTTGAATTTCATTCGTTTTACAGGTCCATTTGGCGGCGGTACATCCGCAATGTATGAATTACAAATGCGTCGCTTCACCCAACTCTAAGCATTCTTAGTTATTCATGCATTTTTGGTCCATATGACTGCTCCATAAGTACTCGGTATGTATATATATAGCGGTATGTATATATATATCTTTTTAAATTGCTTGAGATTCTTCTGATTACAGGGGCTCAACTCTCGTAGTTTTTTTTAGCTGAGACGAGATTGAAGCAAGAATTTGATTATGAAAATTGGGTCACCCTAAAATGTCAGTTTCAAAAATACCATAATATATGGAGATGAATCCATTGAAACGATCGAAACGAATCGAAATTGTGAATTTTTTTTTACAACTTGCTGATAAAACAAGCACATGGTTCAATGGTTGTAATGGTAAGCCATTCCAAAAATAATTTGCCCTTTTAAGCTACACAGAATGGATTTTTGAGATGGGGGACTTTTGAGGAGCCCTTAATGTTTTGAAAATTCCACCCTGTATAAGTACCTACCTGCTCAAATTTAAAAATTAAGAAACATTTGCTAGCAAAATGTTGAGAAACTTGAGTTAGTTAACATACAAAGAGAAGCAACTATATCAAGCGTTGCAAGTTGAACGCAAACGGAATAAGAAATGATACCGCGACGTTATCCATTTCCTTGATTAATTTCTCTTTTAAGTCTCGCTCGCGTAATAATGAAAATGAAGAGTTTCCTAGTTAGGCACTTGTCTCAAGTGCAACATCTTGGTCTTGTACGGCTGCTAGTAATTAAGTAAATTAAGAATCACTTTTTTCCGTCAAAAGCCTTCAACAACACTATACCATTCGTATGTAAACCTTTGCGATCGAAAAACATATTGAACACACATATTCACCCGACATTTCTGCTATGTTAGCCGTGATACGGGCAGAAGATCAAGTGAGGATAGGATCTGGAGTAGGTACTTGGTATTAAAGGATCTGAAGGGATATCTACCGTGCCTGGGGATTAAAGTCGTGAAGCCATTGCATTTTTGTAACATTCAAATCGAGCTCCTAATAAAGGACGTAGCTCTTAATAATAGGATGTTTAATCCACCTATATTCATTACACCTAGCAGTTAAAAGTCCAGGATTGTAAATAAGCTCTCAATGGATTCCGTCGAAGTGGTCATGCATACAGCGGGCGTCGTTGTTTGCTGACACCATCCGATTAATCGATTCAATCGTCCAAATGATTCGAATGCATCGCTTCGGGAGCTTGCCTCTGTGCCACACTCTAGCGAGTCGTGCATGGGCTCCGGAAACAGTTCCAATAGATTTTTACGCTCGGCAAAGTGAATTATCCGTATTAATACAAATACAAGATAGAATTGTTAGCACTAATACATCTATGTACTTTATTGAATTCAGCGCACGAAACACAATCAGAGAAAAATGTGAAGTCAAGCAAAATGTGTCAAAATAACAAGCATCTAGAGTATTTTTTATGACTAAAAAATTACAGTTAACACAATACTTATGTACAAAATGCATATAAAATAGCTAAGCTAAGATCAGAGATAGCTTAGACCCAGACCTAAGTTAGTACCAATCAGAGGTCCAATTCTTGTAATTTTTTTGAGCTGAGACGAGATTGAAACAGGAATTTGATTGTCAAAATTGGGCCTGACTGAAATGTCAGTTCCAAAGAAATAATTTTACGATATTTTGTTACGAAAATTGGGCCCCACGTAATAATATTATATTTAAACTATTTTATTTCTAAAAATAAATATGAATAATGTCTTTCTGTGTTCTAATTCATTAAAATGATTAGAGTATAATTACTTTCAGCAGACTTCAAATATAAGCTACTTACCGTACTGTTTTTCAAATAAAATAAATGAAAAGAAAGTAATTTCCTTTTGCTCCGCCGCGCCGCAGGCTAAAAGGGCTTGAACATTCGGGTCCTTTTTGTCCACCTACATGCGTAGCCAGCTAATTGGCCTAACCCTTCGCAACAAGTGTATAATTTACACTAAACAGTTGAAGCTGTCAACCAGTACTCTTCAGACCCTTTGACTCAGCTATTGAAGTTTGAGCACTGCCTTTAGGCACTTTCAGCTCTTTTTACGTCTTCAAGGATCCAAGCGCTCAACGGCTCGAGTGTAAGGTCGGATCGTTTAAAGTTACGTCAGTGATATAAAGAGCTAGTATTATTCTAAATAACCCTTTCAAACTTGACGGCAAAATTCCGTAGCACGGGTAAGCTGTGGTCTTCTAAGAAGCGACTACCATTATAGCGGTAGAAGGAACAATTCATTATTTAGGAGCATAATGCATTACATTATAACACCCATTCACTCAAGAAGATAATGCGTGTATGTTTGGATGAAATTGAAATATGCTGTGTTTGCGACTTCATCAGAGTGGAACAGTGGCTTTGGGCATCATTTTGAATTTTTTAGGCTTATTATTTTGCAAAAATAATACATACTTACCTATATACATAGTAACATTAAAATAAGCTACAAATTTATGAAATATTGACATAAACCTTTTACATATCCTCTATTTTTATTTAAAGGTTAAATTTTTACAAACTTTGGTTGTCTTATTTTTCCTTAGACGCATTCCGAGGCTGCTTTTATGTAGGTATGCACAAAGTGAGCGAAGCCGCGCGTTAAAACTAGTATTGTGTTAATCGTGTAGGAGAAATGTTAAGGTTTTTTTATTTGATGGAATGACTAATGACTAACAAGTGAGACCACTGCTGTTTTACGACTGTCACTGTTAGCAAGGAAACCGGACTACGGTCGCGCTCGTAAAGACATGTCTCGAAGGGGTTTTACGCTGTTGGTAGGTATTTGGTCTCGTAATACTTGCTCGTTCACAATTTTATGACAATGGACCCAGCTATAGCACGTGGTGGGATTACGGTCCATTCACTCTCGCCAGTCGTGAGGCGTATCGTCAAGGCAATGAGGATATTTTATGCTGGGAGGTTGGAAGGTAAGTAAAATAATATTAAGTGCATTCTGAAAACTCTTTCGGTCTAGTTTAAAACTTTTTGTCAATGCAAAAAACAAGACACAGTGACTCGCCGAGATTATTAATACCACTGAAACAAAAATTAAACTGAAACGGGGCCACTAACCTTTTTTATACATATGTACTAATAAGCAAATAAGCAAAATAATATAATATATGCATAATATTAATTTAAAACAAAATATTCTAGTCCGTAAAACGCAGGGCATCAAATCTTCACTTGAAATACTCGTAATACTATGCACAGACAGACCATAATTTAGTGTAGATATCTTAGATAACTTTTTTTTAGGGGTTTCTCATTTTTTTAAGTAATTATATTTTAATATATATTCTTCATTTTAAATGCCTATGTAAACCCGTTTGAATCAAAATGTAATTAACTAAATTGGCTACTTACGTGCGTTTTACGTGTACTCCGTAAATAAGTTAGTTAGGATTCGACTCTTCCACAAAACGATCCAGACAAATCCTTGAAAACAATATCCTAACTGATTGGATCGTTAAATCAGATACGCTGAATACGGGCGCGCAATCGGTAAAGTGACGTCACAGGATACAACACTCAGAAAGAACACTGCTTCGGTATGATGTAAATTACCAATGCTTAAACTAAATACTACAATCTCTTACCAATAGATAATGGTAGACAGAGATAGTGTTAATTTAAAGCAATGTGTAAATGCTTTTTTTTTAGTAATTGTATTGTAAAGTCTACTATGCCTGTATCTGTAGCAGAGCAGGGTTGCTGCATGTGTTTCAGTTGTAAGGTTGTGAGGTTCCGGCGACATTACAGGCACTTTAGGCTTGATACCTGTGTGCCTCAGGCTGATGGACGTAGGGCAGTGCATGGTAGAAGTATTGTAGTGGTTACCACTTAAGATCTGGTGAGTCATCTGCTGGTTCCATTAGGAAGTAGTAAAAAAAGACAAGTAAGTATATATGAAAAATAAAACGTTAATATGTGTGTTAATGAAATACCTAGATACTAATAGCCGGTTGAGGATTGGACATCGCTACTGGTGAGGAAGAAGAAAGACAAGATGGCGGATAACGCGAAAAGTAAAGTCTCTGTAAATACAACCTGTGAAAAGATAGACCAGCTATATTTATTGAGCTAATCCAAACTGGATCAGTACATACGTAATATAACAATTAAAATATTTCGTTTATATATCAACGAGAAACAAAACTAAAGACAAAACCCCAATACCTAATATCAAAACCACAGAGTCAAATAGGCAGCCCAATCTATTCCACCTGGAAATCACAAAGGTAAACCTCTATCCTTCGTCTACCTGACGGCTGACTGTTAAGCTAATTGGAAATGCCTTATCGCATCCTCATAGTCAATAAGATTTTATCTCAAACACCATCCGCACTATTGGATAGGTATATTAAGCTTCATGATGGGGCCCTGATATGGGCACAGTAAACTGCAAATCGATTCAGAAGGTGCTTTTCGAGTAATTTACAGATAATGTTATGATAAAATTATTATCTGTGGATATTTTTACACAACATCATCTTAACTAAACTAAGCACAGCCCATAACTAAATATAGACTGATGTAAATTGTCTGTAAGGAGTAAGAAAGTAAACAGATATACTTAGAATACAATATAACGCTCAGACAGAGAAACATATTTTTTTACATCCATCATATTTGCTCATAGAATTAAAATGAGAATGAGAATTCTTTATTGAGTAAATCAAAAAATAAATAATATTATAGTAAATGATAAACTTAATTTCTGACGTGGCTTTAAATTTTTTTATAATTGTTTTTGTGTACGAAGGTTATCGGAACCACGATAATATATTTTACGGAGCTCCAAACACAATTGTGCCAAATATACAAGAATTAGACGTACCTCTGCTGTTGGCATAAGGCATTCTCAAAAAATCTGGAGTCACTACTACTACGAGTTCTAACCTTGCCTAGAAGTAAAATCCATGAGATTTATTTGTATGTATTGATTTCTGATTTCATTTGACCACTTAGTAATTATATTTTTTTATCGACTGAATTAAATCTGTGAATGTAGGTTATTTGTTCCAAAAAATTTTCCCAATTGTATTTTTTGCACTGTGACCAACTAATACATTTTGGAGTTAGTTCCTAGCTCTGATCCATCGAGTTCCAGTTGGTATGCAATCAGATTACAAAAATACCTACGCTACGAGCAGATAGTACGCACTGAATGTTGTGTTTACTAAAAACTACCAGCATACCTTTTTTAGAAACGCATGGCCATTTCGCACTTTTTACCACCAAAGTATAAATCAAAATAAACCAAATAACTGGAAAACTTGACTCATAAACAACATGATATACACATTTTATAAATCATATTTATTTACACCCAAAGTTTGTACTTTTGCTCATACCTGTGGTGTTTTTTTTTATTTTACGATGAAATACAGTTATAGGTAACGATAGAAATATCGTATCACAGATATAACGTCGAGGGGTGACTCACAAGTGGCAATCACAATAGGTCAGATATAGTCGAAGTTGAGGAATCCTGATTTGAACGAAAATGTTTCCCTTTGGTTTTGAAGAAAAACACCATCTTTTTCTTCAAACCCGATGACGGCTGACTTTACTTTTTTTACCGACTCGACTTGACTAAAAAGAATTTATTCAACCCACTTGACATTGGCAAAATTGTCCGCAAGACGGACAAATGCCACAAAAAAAAAACCGCAATAAAAAGATTAACAGATAATATAGCTTCCTTATCAAACAGTGACGTTATCACCCTACAAAACGTTTGGAAAAATTGCTTTTGTACTTATAATCATTTATAACATACGGAGGACAAAAATATTTGTTCCCCATACAAATGCTTGTCTCAGGTAGGGATCGAAATCGAATACATAATACAGCACGAAAGCATTGCTAGAAACAAACGAGTTGAAAGGTCAGTAAAAAAATAATTATCCATCTCTAGTAGTTTTAATAGTAGTACAGCTCTTAGTAAAGGGCTTATCCAGGGAAGTAATACCACCATGCTTTATCCTGCCGCCAAGCAGCTTGCTGTGTTTTGGTTTGAAAGGTATAGAAATAAATAACAGGCAGATGGGGCTTAACACTTGATCAGATTGATGGACGCGCAGCAGTGCATGCGCAGTGCAGGGGACATTCCTAGCGAACATGATCTGCGGGGCAAGGCTTTGTTTTAGGTGGTGGGTGGTCACCACTTGACATTAGGTGGACATTCTGCTTGTACCAACAACTTGTAAAAAAAATAGAAAGGTTACTCTACTGCAACGATAAACGATGAACCATCAAGTACCCACTGGTGCAAGTACTGCATATTTAGGTCATGACGCGTACTTGCAACTTCATTAACCAGCAATTGTATAACTTCAGTTGTTTCTCTGCAAGCTCTATTCTGTGTAAAACAATACAATAGAGATTTCATTGGATGCTCACAGTGGTACTTATAACGCGAGTGCCAATTATTATCCTCTGCACTATGGTCCTATTACACGATTGCTGCGGTGCCAATTCCAACATATTCATTTTGTTCGGAACGCTGAATTGGTAACAACATTATTGTGTGGTTATTCTGTGTAAATTGCTGTAGAATTGTTCTATCATCGTAGGTACACCGGGGTTGACATTCTCGGACAGCATGCTTGCAAGCCACTTGAAGACCCTATGTTCGTACTTGAAACAGATTTCGCATTACCGAGCTCACAGTTACTCTTATGACCTAGATCTGAAAGCGAGAATCGCGACTTACCACTCTTATCGGCGAGCAACTGATCGACGCACATGTTCGTCCTTCGTCTTTACCTTGTATGACACAGGTCCTAATCGCTCCTTTACACTACGTCTGTCCATTTATCGGCAGACGTTGAGTAATCGCGCGCGTGCAAGCGCGCCGTGTTCCTCTACCTGCAACTGCTCATCGCGCAGATTCACTTCTAGCGAGGCTTCGAAATTGCAAGTCTTGGTCAGATGCTTAAAACTTTGCAAATACGAGCGAACACTTTCTTCCTGCTTTCTTTGCCCGAAGACGTTTCGCTCTGCAATTTCCGATCTCTCTGGTTCCAAATGATCTTTAACCAATTTCACAAGTTTGTCAAATTTTTTATTTTCCTACAACTTTTTACAAACTTGTTTATGTCAAAACCGATAAGTCAACAAATGCTCACATAAATTCTACTCGCTGTTAAAACTGAAGTGTCCTGCTTGTTCCGCTAGCGACTATCGTCGAGCCAGTGAGACTCGTGCCTTATCTACATCGAAAGCTCTTGTTTTGAACTCGAAACAGTCGATTGGGCTTCACAAATTGGGCAACTAATAAACAAAGAAACTGGATTTTAAATTGCATTATTTTTTGGTAGCAGTCTTTTATTGTAACGTATGGAAACAATGAACATTTATTTATAAAGAATTATGACTAATACAAGTATTTATAATAGGTTTTCAAAGAAAATTATAGCTAATACAAGTATTTATAATTGGTATGTACAAAATACATGTATGTATGTACAAACAGTTGAGCTATCTACAGACCGTTGCAAACGATCTAAAGGTAGCTCAACTGATCCAGATCAGTGCCAATTGGTATTATAATTATAACATATATATTTATAATAGGTATTTATTTATTCAAAATGACCTACTACCTTCTTAATATATATTTATAAGCAAAACCTGTCAAGTGAATTCAATGAATATACTATGACCTCACGAAAGCAAGCGAAACAACTTCTGTAAAAAGCGAACCATACAAATAGTAGGTAAACCACTCAACCCCTCAGTTTAGTAAATAACTCCATTCAGAGAGAACCTCCTTTTGAATGAATTTCCAGCCATTCAGCGTTTCCGATTCTTTGCTCATAACGAATGCGCATAAATTATAACAAGAACACTTAGCCGCGAAAATATGCAAAATTATGAGTAATATGCAACGTGCTCATGGAGTTATTAGGAGTAGTGGGGGAAGGGGTTACAAGTGCAACATAAGAGTAGGCAAAGTACCATACATCCAGTCCTACTATTATTAATGCTAGTTTTGATGTGGCTCAATAGCACCGTAACAGCTAGACCAATTTTAATTGAAACTAAATTAAAATATTACGAACCTTGTGGATTTAGAATCCGCAAGGATAAAAACAAAATATATTCCTACTACATCCAACAAAGCACAATATACTGTTTAGTAATCCCTGGCGCTTTTAATTTGTGGCGAAATTATGATATAAAAGCTCCTGGGTTTAAAAATAGAAAACGCTGTTCGTTTTTACAAAGTGCTTATAATTCTCTGACGTTTCAAAAAGTTAGTTTACAAGTATAAAAAAAACATTTGAATTGTGTTCCCGGTGCAACGGTCGAAAACAGTAAACACATTTAGCATGCTTAGCGGGAACAATACCTATTACTGTTATAACCTTCACTTTTCTCTCTCATTATAATCAGTGTGTCTCAAAAATAAAATTTCATGGTTTGGATAGTGATTATCTTACCATTTTTAATTTGTCGCAATCAAAGCTTTTGCTAGGAATTAGTTGGCACAATGTTTTATTTAAACTCCTTGCATCAAACAGTACAAAAGGAATGCTTCTAGACAGTATTTTGACGTGTGGCTACGTAAAGAGCTTATGTGATTGCGCCGCTGGAAACTGTACCCTGTGTAAACCATCTAACTCCCATAATCCCTTATAGAAACACGAGGTCCTATAAACCTCTGATAGTGCAAAACATGACATGTCATGACTGCAGTGGAAAAGCCCTCGAATAGAGGACAGTGGAGTGCTCTCGACGATTCACACCACGAGGGCTCTCTCCTAATGGCCACTTGCAGGAAGCCTATCGATCCTATGTTTTCTACCCCTGATTTGGCACTAGACTGGCTTTTGTAGCTGATTGTTTTAAGGACGCTATAGCGTATTGAGTTGATGGAAAAGAATAGAGGAAAATAATCTGTATTTCTAGTATGGTAGGACATAGGATAGGAATAGTAGTAGACTGACGTCAGAATCTAAAAGCAAAAAAAGTAGCCTGAATATTTCCAGGCCAATATTTGCTCCAAAATGAGAATAATGCTGTGAGAGAGAGGTGTAAAGAGGTGTTTGTGTCGACCCTCCGTTTTAGCTGATTGCCGTAGAAGGGTCTGCGACCCTGCCACCTATTGTTCCTGCCCGTCTTTGTCAACCGACTTGACTCTTGACAGCTTGTTTTGTGGAATTATGTTTTTAGAATAAACACCCCTAGGTATTTGAACTCGACATTGCCTCGGCAAAAAGACGAATATTTTGAGTCACTGTTTGCTTGGAGAGAATTAAATAAATATTTACAATAAATAAATATTTGTGAACATTTTTTACACATCATCTAGCCCCAAACTAAGGCATAGCTTATATTATGGAAACCAGATGACTGATAGATCAATTATGTACGGTTTTTTTTAATGTAAATTTACGTATACAAATATTTAAAATAATAGCCCAAAACTAAGCAAAGCTTGTGCTGTGGGAACCAGATAGCAAATATAATACTTATACTCTTAATTTTTTTTGTAAATACATACTTAGAACACATAATTTTGACAGCTAGAAACAGAACAAACATCTATGTTTATCATACAGATGTAAGTTCTCGGCGGAGATCGAACCCACCACTTACAATGCTACGCTTTGCTCTGTCGTAGCACACCTGCTACGCCGTAGTACTCATGTGTGTACATTTCCGTACCTAATCGGCACTGCATTCACAGGAAACGCAGTAATCGTCGGCTATCGCTTATTATCCCCCTTGTCGCGTTTCCGAGTGCACCGGACCGCAGCGTAGCGGAATCGGACGTTCCGGCCGTTATCTGCGCGCTACTTCCGGCGACTCGTGGCACATCCGGCCAGTTATCGTGTACCACGCGTTATGCACCATGATTGTTATGTGAAAGTGTGAATCGAGTAATGTTTCAGGCTGAAACTAAAAGCCCTGTACATAGTATCGACGACGCGCGTTCAAAATGCATTAGTTAACATACAGTCCTGTGGCTGAATTTATGTAGAAGTACCAGGTTACCTTAAGACCAGATGGGGATCGAACCCACCACCTCAGGTGGGACTACTACAAACTGAGCTATAGTGTGGTATACTTTATTTATTTATTTTCAAAAAAGGGTTTACAAGTTATTTAGATGCATAGATTTGCAGTATGTGCAGTATTGCAGCCCTACTCCACTACACCATACTATATGCATATTTACAAAAAAAAAGTATTTGAGTAAAACAAGTATTCTTTCAAGTATCTGGTTCCCATAGTAGATACAAGCTTTGCTTACTGTGGGGCTAGATGACGTTGTATCACATGTATATCAGTACACGGTAGGTAAGTACTTGGAAAGAGGATGATGAAAATGGTCCAAACGACAATCGAGCAAACTCAGTTACCGCGATGTAGGTTACCGCATTAACCTGTAATTAGTGCCGAACGCGAGCGAATAAGCACGAAACAGAACTGAATATTAAGCAAAGGGGTACATTTTAATGAACCTCAATAATAACTCTATTGCGAAAATGCAGCGAGCAAAGCGAGGCATTACGAAACAGGAATAACTGAGATTGTAATTCTATATTCATCTACATTTTGGACGAAATTGTTATTCAACTTGTTATTTCCCAAAATTGTGAAACTGCTTCCTAGGGATACCAACCATTGGAACTAGATATTGCATAGAACTGGGATGTAACGTTCTATCGACTACGAGTACTTAGTGAAGGGCTCGTCCGGAGAAGTGTTCGATAACTACCATAGCCAAGATATAACGTAACCGGTAATAATAGGTTAGTAATTTTTTATACGACTTGTTGATCAAATAAGCAGGTGGCCCACCTGAAGTTAAGTGGTTATCATCACTTATAACAATGTAGTTCATCCCAGATTACGTTCGTTAAGAACCTTGAGGCATACAGGTGTTAAGCCTTATATACCTGTCGCTGGCACCCACATCATGGCAAATAGGCATGGTGGTAGTACTTCTCCGGACGAGCTCTTAACAAAGAAAGAGCTATACTATAAATAAATAAATATTTGTGGACATTTATCATAACAACCTAAGCAAACAACCCAACTAAGCATAGCTTGTACTATGAGAACCAGATGACTGATAGAATACTTATATATATTTTTTAAGTTCATACTTATAATACAATATTGATAATATTACCGTATTTAATCGTAGCTTAAATCTCACGTGTGCTATAGAGAAATTTCACTCGATTGAACATTTGCCGGACCGCGATGATAACGCAGCGATTCCCGACTGTGACACCTTCCGCTGTTTCCTGTCCGGTATCTCCCCGTCGTCGCTACTGAACCGTGCATTATTAATTACCATTATCCGGTATTAAAAATTAATATTTCATTTTACCTTCTGCTTTGTCAGTTTACTATTTTAATTCTACTCTATATTACATTTGACAAACATTCACACAACGCCCTCTAGCCCCAAACTAAACAAAGCTTATACTATGGGAACCAGATAACCACTTAACATCAGGTGGACCATCAGCTAGTTCCACCAGCAAGTTGTATTAAAAAAAAGTCATATTATTATGGAGTGGGAGCAATAATACCAATTTGATGAATGTGACCTGAATAGTAATGTCGATATTTGATGACAATCAGTATGATAATAATGATGAATCGTGATATGAGTGAGTAATTACATATAACTGAACGGGTTTTGATGAATACAGTGCCAATAAAGTAGATTACTAGATATTGCTCGCGACTTCGTTCAGTTGTGAATCTGAATCTTTTTAGGGTAAAAGTGAATAGATGTCTTCTAGACCATCCTGTGTCATCGTCGCGCGTCGGTTTCATCGTCACTTACCGCCAGAGATTGTAGTCAAAGGATAATCTACTAACCATGAAAAAAATATATTAACATTTTAAAAATAAAAATTTGTAAATAAATCCTACTTTTACAGGCTAACTTTCAAGAAAACCCAATTCCCACGAGCCTATTTAGGCGAAGCTTAAAAACTAGAGCAAAATGGCTACTGTGCATCGCGGAAACTTTAGATAGACATGAATACGCTTTTAGGCTTTGGCCCTAAATGCCCGCATGCAAGCGCGTTCGTGGTTTCTATTTAATTTTCTAACGCGTTTTTACTTTGGGATGACATAACTGGATCGCCCTCGCACTTTCCATACGCACGTCCATCCAATGTCTGACATTCCATATTATGTACAGGTTGACAACGGCAAGGTGCGACACTAGCCCAAAACCAAACCTAAACCAAAAAAGCTACACCATTGAGTAACTCAACCAAATCAGAATACGGCTCGATCAAGCTCTTGGGAAGCAGTGACCGATTATATAGCACGACTAGCGAAACGCGCGCGGTTTTGTCCGAGTGAAGTTGTTTTCATACAAACTTCAACCCTGCTATACCCGTTTAGGGGTCGAATTTCGGGAATCCTTTTCTTAGTACCTCTACGCATCAAGACGACGGCCAGTGGTTTAAGTGCTTTGTATTTGTATGTCATGGCAGTCAGGATAAAAATGCTTATAATTGATATAGATTGGCTTCTCAATTAAATAATAAATAAAAAATTGTGAACATTTTTACACACCATCATCTAGCCCCAAAGTAAGCATAGCTGGTTCTATGGGAACCAGATGATTGAATAAAACGTCATCAAGCGTTTTTTGTTTTAACTAAATGGTAGTATGGTCAAATAGGATCAAGGAAGCTCTAAATACGATGCAATGCGTTGATATGTAGTTGACGCCTAGAGGTTTGATGGGAGTGCAACTGCAGGCAGCGTGTGGTCGGAATAGAAAGCTCCCAAACCATGATTTACTTTTAATCTTATTTTGCCACGAAGGGGCTTTTCCCGATTGAAGTGAACAAAACGAATAACTATTTAAAATGCAACGTTTGGATTTATGTTCTCGTAAAGTTTGCATCAACATTTTTTTTATACGGTTGCTGATGGAACAAGCTACTTGATGTTAAGTGATTACAAAGTGATGAAAAATCAATGCCTTGTAGGTCACGTTTGTTTGAAACGCACCGCGTTCATCAAATGAGACATAAAGATGTTAACCCACATGTCACGTTATTACACCGGCACCCACACCCTTCAAACCGGAACACAACAAGCTGCTTGGCGGCAGAAATAGGCATGGTGGTAAAGTACTTCCCCGGTAATACGATGTCTGAACATTTTTTTATATGTTCTTGTAATCCTACTATGTTTGTGTTTTGGTACAAATTATGAAACTGTAATTATTATAATTAGGTAAGTACTTACTATCTCGACTGGAGGACCACGAAAATAATCAAAAAATAAATTTTAATTAAGGTACTGGTTACAGTTTTCAAACTTTTAATTGTGTTTCTAGATTTTTATTGCAGAGGTTTTCATTTTGTGTTCATAACACATTGAATAAACTTTCGCACATTCGTACATAAACATAGATAAATGTGACTTCCTTACACATTTTTTTCTTTCCAGTATTTTTTTAGTCATCAGCCATCACTTTCATCAATATCAAAGGGAAACTCAAGAGATATTGAATAGAAATGTACGAACGTTGAACGAAGGGGCTTGAGCCCCTGTGAAAAAGGCTTACCTGCTAGTCTTTTGTGTTTCCGAGAGTTGGTAAGTGCTAGCTGAAATATTCAAGGTATTCCGATTTTAAGTGGGTATTACCACAAAAGCTTGCTCTGATACGCTTAAACTTAGCTATGGCAATGTATTATGATGCCAACATCCCATCCAATTAAAAAAATCCTCATCCACAATATTTTATGAATAAAAGAAAGAAATTTCATAATTTATCCATCATATTGCAGGTTACATTGGTTTGGTATGCAGTATAATTTGTATATCATTAGTTTATTCTGAACAACAAATAAAGTAAACGAAAATGAACATCACTGGTATTATCTACGATTAGATTACAAACATAATCATCATCATCAGCCTGAAGAAACCCACTGCTGAATAGGCCTCTTCTATACGTTTCCGATAGAACGATTTTAAGATCCACCATTCACCGACTTCTTGCGATCCTAGCAATGTCATTGATCAATCGGGGGGCACCCTTAACTTCGTCTTCCGGTTCATAGTCGCCATTCGAAAGCCTTTATTCCCTAGCGATTGTCGGTTCTACAGGATATATGGCCTGTTTTAATATTGCAAGCAAAGTATCGATAGTACCGATGCCGATTAATTAGTAGAAGTACTTACAGTATACCTTTTCTAACACGTAATAGCCTAACCTATCATCCAAGTAAGTTAAACTAAACTTTTGCCATCTAAGCGCCCTCTATGTTTGTGTGTCGAAACTTACACAGGCAACAATGTGGCGTTTTCCCCAAGTGTCACTCGGTACGTGAATGGGGCCATTAGGGCCGTACCTTATGCACCACAACCGCAAGACTGCTGTGCTACTCAGAAAGCTATCCGATCATTTATTATGTTAGAATCTAGATTCATAAAAACCTGTTTTTTTATTTCTTTTTCTTTTATGGGTGCCTAAAAATATTCTGCATTATGGTAAAGTATAAAACTGACTCATGTATCTATCTATTTACCTTTAACCCGAATGAGTCTACTGTTGGCCTTATGCCTCTCCTATAAATTTCTAAGAATAAAGGTTTTGAACCCTGTCCATCAACTGATTTTATCAGTACCTACAATATCATTGGTCATTGCCCTGCCTACACACGAGATAAAATGACACTGCCAAAGCTGAAACTAAAAGGTTTTTGAAGATTTGTGGAAAACCTGATAGATAAAAAGTTAGCTTTGTCCATCTCCAGAATTCATAATTATTTCTGTGCTTAACGTCATCTAGATTGGTTCAGTGGCTGTGAAAATACCTATAACAACTGCATCTACTAAAGTAAAAGTATGTTTACAGACACGCAAATTTATTATTATTATTATTTTAATAATCTGTCTTTATTATTATTTTAATTATTTATTTTAGCACTTGTACATAACCTAGCTGTATTAACACTCGGGTTCCTGGTTTCGGAGTAGACTGGCCTCAATGTTCAAGAGCCACAACATGCAGCGCGCGCCCGGGTAAATCTGCGGAATATCTTGAGATATTGACTGGGGAACTCGCAAAAGGCTTATTAACCTACGAGTTCCATCTAGGTAGAGTGCCTTTGACTCTAAAAATGGCATTTTAAAACTGAAAGTCTATAGGTATTCAATGAAGGATACGTTTTTAAACAATATTTACTTACCAATTATTAGAATCTTCGTCCTAACTGACTGGCTAATATATAGACAACACATAGCCTAAACAGCCGATTGTACAGGCTTGGAATGATCAGGGTTTATTAGTCTTGGTGCGTTTTTTTTGGAATTCAACCCCTAAACGGAAACAGCAAGGGGGATAGTTTGTATAAAAATAACTTTATATGGACGAAGTCGAGCTAGTGGTAAGATAAGGCGAAGGATTTGGTTTTTAATTTAAAACATTAAGGTCTACTTTATTTAGGCTTAACACCATCCTCATACTCATGGACGCAGAGCAATGCATCGTAGGGGCACGTTCCTAACGAACGTGAACGCTTTGTTATAGGTGATGGTTACCACTTAACATCAGGTGGGACATCTGCTTGTTCAATCAACATGTATATAAAAAAAAACTTCTGCAACCATCTGCAAATTGCTTAAACTGTTGTACTTATACTTATGTGTCATACTCGTGTAGGATTTTGTGTATTGTGTAAATATTTGATTGAGTGATATAGGGCAGTAATTTTATACCTAATATTTACCTAGTTGTGGGGTCTACGTCAACACAAGTATTCCGAGTGGAAATGTTTTCATAAAGTGCAATAACCGCAACCGCCACATAGGAAATGTACCTAGGAAACCTTTGTCATAAAGCGCCTGAAAACCGACGCCTGAAGAATTGCTCGTTGCAAACTGCCAAGTTCCTTTGTTCTTTGTTGATTTCGCTTACACCTATATTCTAGTGTTAGCGAACTGCTTTTAAATGAAGACTGAATATTTTTACCAAGTTCTTTATTTTCACTGACAACAAATTACAGGCACATTAGGCGTAACACCTGTATATCTCAGGTTAATGGTACACTTTAGGGCACGTTCTTGATGATCGTGAACTGCAAGGCCATGCTTTGTTATAGGTGATGGTAACCACTTAATATGAGGTGGGCCATCTGCTTGTTCCATCAGAAATCACATTTAAAAAAAAAATCTAGGGGAAAAGTAACGGTACAAGTAAACTTCGAGAATGTCTAATGGGGTTAGTCAGAGGTACGGCCAAATATTACAAGTGGTATTACCCACATTTTGTAGTAGTTGGTATCCCATAAGCGACAGGTTGCTAACCCATCGCTGCTACTAGAATACCAACTGGTTTCCTCACGATGTTTTTCCTTTACCGTTTATGTGACCATTTATTTAATCAACACAAAACTCATTAACTATTGGTTGACCACTAATCACCTCTCGACACTTCTCTCATTTTCTACACCTATTTAACTGCGAACAAACAAAATCATACGTTCATGAATAAATAACCTCGGGGCCTCTGGGGGCGCGGAAAATCATTTCTGTTTCGTTTCACTCAAACTTCAGCAATAAAAGCACCGTCCACTTGTACATTTTGAAAGGAATTGGGGTGAAAAAACTCGCTAAATATGCCTGGGCTACACTGATACAGTCGGTGGCGCAATACTAGAGTACCTAACCCCTCCTGATTGCTTATGTTGATTCCCTCGATGTTGAAATATAATTTTCTCACAATAAAAAAAAAGAAAATCAATAGCATCACAACTTTAATCCCCAAGCACGGTAGATCCTTAGATCTCTTAGTACCAAGTAGGTATCTACTTGAAATTTTTAGAGAATGTCCAAGGGGGTAGTTAGGGTCGCAAGTCCATCGCCGCTGCTAGAATACTGGTTTTCTCTGGAGGTTTTTCCTCACCGTTTGAGAGTACTAACATTACGCACATACATTTTTCGAACAGAAAAATCCATTGGTGCACGACCGGATTCAAACCGGTAAGCGCAGCCCCAACCTCTCCCTGAGTCCATTATTATACTGGACGTGAATGGCTCTGTACGTTGCGAGCATATACTTCGCTCACAAAATGCACGTATACAATGGTCCGCCAAGGTGCCTATTTTTAGTATTATGAAATGTGTTATTCACGTTTTGCAGAAGTAAGTACTCTATACGTGAAATTACAAGCCCAGAGTTGTCCCATTTGAATTTTGATATATAATTGGTTTTGTGAGATAGTACAAAAACTAAAAAGGATAGTACAGGACGTTCCATTACACAGCTCGACTTGAGTTGTGCCAGCAACTGTATCCGTGTGAATCTCATGATACGTGAGGTGTTCAACCGGCACGCAGACTGCCAGAATTTAAATTAACCACTTCATATTCCGGTTCGCGTGCTATGAAATATTTATACGACCGCAGGGCAGCACACACATCAACCTGTATATTGATACAATAATTTATACGTTGATGGGGATTCTCGTTTAATCAAATAAGGTTAAACGGCGGAAGATTATCATGAAATATGTTTATTTCGTGTTTAATGTCAATACTAACTGCAATATTTTTTAAGGAAAGTACTATTGCTTTTTTTTATTTTCCAGTAGATGTAGATGTAAGAGTATGTCGATATTTGCGTACTTATATAACCTGGAATATTTGTAACCTGCATTCTATATATAAAATCCTGTCTAAGGCACTCAGCGTCTCGTCAATAAGGGTATGAGGGAAAAGTTGGGTCTTAATAAACCATCTACAATTGATACAAAAGCCTGTTTACTTACAGAATTTATTATTCTATTAGCAAGTTAAGAGGACATTTGCATACCTAGGACGTAGATAGGTTAAGTATGTGTCACTCTAAATATAGATACTTACCTAACAGTTCAACGATCTGGTTTTTCGGAAAATTTATACCTACTCTATACCAATCAGACAGCCGTTGTCCTCTGCCTGCACAAGACGAACCCGTTCGACTAGGTTCGACTTTCTAAGACCAAGAGAATGCGAGAAATCGCTAAAACTTGTATCACTATTTTGCGCAAAATAAAGCGAGGCTGTTCTCATATAACCTAAAATAATTCCACACGATGTTTTCATCTGAATAACCAATTTGAATTGGCTATTATTATATTACATCTATATGTAGTTTATCTACATAACATACAATCTGAACATACACGCCTACATTCGAGATCAGATTACGTTTTGCGCAATAATGCTCAATACCAAATGGTCAACAACTGGGAAATACTAATACCCCACGGAATACAAAACAGAGTAGTCTGTCATCAATTAGCAAGTTTTGAATAGGTTCATATTTATCACAGGTCTGCGACAATTTCTCATCAGTCTTTCATGGAAAACACATGCACGGATATCTGAGTAACTGCTATGGAAATCATTGTGAGTTTTTAATTTATTTAAATATTTTTTTATAGAGCCAATGCACCAACACTTTCTCTTAGCGTCCTTGGTCCAAGACAGATAACGCACAATATATGTACGACTCGATAAAATGCTTTGTGTCATTTAATTTCAAGAGGCTCTGCCGTCTATCATCATCATCTCATTAAACCTTAACCGCGTGTCACGCGTCAAGAGTTCTATCGATCTCATACATTTGATCTCATCGAGATCTCATCGAGCAGACGGTGTGGGCTTGCTCCCGGCTGTCTTTGCCTGCTCCATATAAAATGTGTGAGACTGACGACGGAGGTCGTGATCGTGACTAAGGCAGACGGCCCACTAAATGAAAAGTGGTAACCATTGGTAATTACATACCAAAGCATTGCCTCTCATGCACTGCAACGCGTCGCACCAATACCCTCAATCTCCAAGCCGAAACACAGGAACGCTGTTGATGGCAGAAATAGGCAGAATAGTAATTATTTATTTAATTATATTATTCCCAGGACAATCCCTTCACAAAGAACCCTCAAACCGTTATCAAGCTACTTACATCTGCACCAAATATAGGGCGGGTGTACAACAATCACCACGCGGACTGATAAAAACTCAGTCAAGTGAAGTTTTTAGCTTTGATTTTGTACGTAACACGTCACCTGGGTATTATTTTATCGAAGGTACACACTGAACTAAAATGTACTTTCATCACACAAATGTTTGTTCTTGGTGGGGATCAAACCCACCACCTACAGAAGATAGAGCTAAGCCCAAACTGAGTTGTGAGGCTAGTAGGTAAGCTTACAAGCTTTACTTGAAATATATTAATGTTTTATTTTCAGAATATATTTTTAATCTTCGTGACTTTGACACTATCAATTCAAGTGTTAAATGCCGAAGTAAATAATGCAGGAGAGGTAACCAAACCACCGTTCAACCCTCTGAAGGATTTGATTTTAAATCATAAGCAAAATGGATTAGAGGACAAACCACAATCAAGAGTGAAACGGCAATACAGTAAGTGGGCACGCCAAGTCATCATACTAAATAAGTCCATTGCTGGATATCAATCAGCGTTCATAATTCTTAGACCAGTCTTGTGGACGGTGTGACTGTGTCGCTCCCTCCCAAATTATGACACACATACTGAATTGTCTGACCTGCCTTTTTTTCCGATGGGAAATGCTTTACGCATGCCCGACGTGGAGAGCTGCCGGGTTCCCCAAGTTGGTGGCATTCCGGCTAAAAACCCATCAGTACTCCTTCATTCGCCTTAGTGCTAATGCGTGCTCAAACCGTTCGTCAGCAGCCGATTCGTTTGACGACGGTTTAGCACCTGCTAGGGTTACAGATTCTTGGTCAGATTCGATCGCGACCTTGTCGGTGATTATACGCGCTGAGCGAACCCTTTGAACCACTTCTCATACATGCACCAGAACCGACCTCAACACCGCTACAGACGCTGCTGCAGCTTTCTGAATAGGGCATATATGATCCCATTTAAACTGTTAAAGAAACCAATGATGCAAAA
Source organism: Electrophaes corylata (assembly GCA_947095575.1). NCBI lineage: Eukaryota > Metazoa > Arthropoda > Insecta > Lepidoptera > Geometridae > Electrophaes > Electrophaes corylata. The sequence continues at coordinate 4,025,156 of OX352711.1, read as the reverse complement.
GAAGATTAACATCCTGTAGAAGTCCACTGCTGGGCATAAGCCTCCTCCATACGTTTCCAGGACGAACGATTTTGAGCCTTTTCCATCCACTGACTTCCTGCGATCCTGTCCATCGGGTCACCGGTCTATCGGGTAGGAGGGCGTCTTCCGGTTCGTGGTCACCATTCGAGAACCTTACTTACCTTGCATAATCACCCCACTAAAAAGTTGAAGTGTAAAATACTGAAATTCTCTCCCAAGTCTCTTCCCAATAACGTCAACAGCCAGTTTGGCAAAGGGCATTTTTGTGTTTTCTGAGAGTCCGTTTTATAAGTGTTTTTGTATGGAGTCACGATTAGCGCTTTTATCGGGCATGCTGGGAGTCGTGACTATACAAAACCACTCACAAAAGAGGCTCGCATAACACAACATAAAAAACAACTTCGCCTACTACTGCTTAGAGGACGAACAACCTTTATATACCTAGTAATTAGTGAGATAATGAACTCTTTCTTTGATTTCAGGATATTACCCAGACTACTACCCGGTGCCTATAATTCTGCCTATTGGAGGGTTTGGTGGTTTTGGTGGCGGTTTCGGCAGAGGTTTTGGGGGCAGAGGATTTGGAGGCAGAGGATTTGGAGGCAGGGGATTTGGAGGCAGAGGATTCGGAGGTAGAGGATTGGGAGGCAGGGGATTCGGAGGCCGAGGTGGAGGTTTTGGGGGCGGTCGAGGAGGTAGGGGGTAAAGTTGATGATTATAGTTTTCTATTATTTTACAAAAAGCATTGTTACTAATTTATTGTAATAAAATCAGGCCCATCAGGCCCAATTCTCGTAACAAAATATCGTCCAATTCAAGTTTCGATCATGTCAATCCCCAAATGGTATTTTTTGAAACTGACATTTCAGACAAGCCCAATTTAACATTAAAACACATTTAAGCTCATAAAAATTACGAGAATCGGGCCCCAGCTTTTTTGTTAACTATACGCACTTAAAATAATATAGTTTGTTTTGAATAAATGAACTTTAATTGGCAATATCTAAATTCATTTATAACTAACACAGATTATACATATTTCTTAAAGAGCAAACAAAATTTTTCCTTTATTTACCTACCTTTTTTTGAGGTTGGTACAATGGATATAGTTATAATTAGCAGATATCATTTTCATAATTTCGAAATGGTTTTTCATCGACTCTTAGGTAGGCTCACCCAACATCGTACCACTGTAAACCTAATCAGCCTTATCCTTCGGAAAGGCCTAATCAATATCTACGTAGTAGGTAAGCTTAGAGCCGAATAAGTAACGAGGTTTCTTTGATTGAAAGCACTTAGGTAGCTGTGGCTACCTAAGGTACCGACTACGAAGAAACATATCCATTGTTATGACTTTCGAATCACTATTTAACATCTAGACTGCGGCAATTCCAGCCTCCACAAAAAAAATCAATTGTGTTTGGACCAGAGCTGAATTTGAGCAGACGGACTGGAAACAGCCTCCCGACTTTAAGCCCCACGTACTTTCGATATCCCCTCAGATCTCTTAGTACCCACCTACTCGATTCTTTGAGGATCTTTGAGGATCTCTAAGAAAGGTAGTCAGAGGTACGTCCAAATATTATATTTGGTACACACCAACATTTTACAGTCGTTGGTATTCCATACGTGACGGTTGCAAGCCCATCGCAGCTGCTATAATAATATAATAATTTCTTTACGATGTTTTCCTTCACCTTCCGTCCTTAACGGACTACGGCAATTCCAGCATCCAAAAAAGAATCTGAAATGTGGTGCGATTATGGAACTTCGGTCGACAAACTGATTTTATCTACACCCGCTAGCACAGAACAACCCTCGACATATTTTTTCTGAGTGATTTCCTTGTTGCCAGCTTGTCGATAAATTCGGTAAACTTAAGATAGTTAATTGATTCAGGCGTTATTTTGCGGAAATCCATTGTAGAATTATAAAATAGACGATTAAATATATTCTATTCCACCACTTCAATCCCTATAAGTTAAAAAAAATTGTGGTGTGCTTCATGAGGCGTGTTGTCTCGCGGAGCGTTCTTTAGAAAGACAAAGCTCGGCGAGACAACACGCCTCACGAAGCACAGTTGATACGAGTGACAGTGTCCAAAATGAGTTGTGTTAATCGTCATAATTACAAATCAATTAAATCTTCCTGAGGATGCTGCGTAGAGAAGTGAAACACGTGTCGATATCTTATAAGGTTTAAATTTTGTGGATTATAATTGCGCTTTTTCGTAATTACGCATTAAGGCTTAACTAATATATTGCCTTATTGCATGTGCTGTAGGAGGTGTATTTATGCGATTACAAATTGTTTGAACTTATAGGGATTGAAATGGCGGAATAGTACTTTATAGTATATAATATAATAATATTATACGATTAAATATACGATTAAATATATTATATTTAATCGTCTATTTTATAATTCGGTAAAACTTCTCGAATTTATCGATCTAGCGTTAAACTAAGTTCCATGCTACCAATCTGGATAAATTTTGATAAAGCCCCGTTTTATCGAGAATTTATGTGAATTTTATCTATCAATACATCCATGCTTGGGCACTTGAGTTTTTAACTTGTACCTACTTATGTGATATTGTTAAGAAAATAATATTTTTTACATTATATATTTTTTCTGCTAGAAGGTACCATTTTAAGGCTAAATTCAATTCAATAAAGAAATATGTATAGTAAGTTTGCTACAACTAAGTAAATGCTTTTGTTTATTGTCCAAGTTCATAATAACAAATTGTACTTTTATTTTCCACTCATCGTATCAACCACTCCTCTGTTAGTCATACCTACACTGTTCCTCAAATACTCATAACAGTAATCTATACCATTTATAAGAGTCTTTGTTCCGACTGACTGACTGACAAACATTTATACAGATTATTTAGACTGACATAAATTTTCAGGGTATATTAGTCTTGGTAAGTAGGGATGTACTAAGAAAAGAATTCCTGTAATTCAACAATTTAACCCCTACACTAGTATAGTAGTTGTTGAAGTATAAAAATAACTTCACGCGGACGAAATCGCGTGTGCTTTGCTAGTACATGATAAGAATGTACCTACTGCAAAACTCATCTGTCATTACTATCATGAACATGACACGTACAGCTGGTCGGCTATGTTTTTATTATTGCCGGTCACTAATAATAATATTATGCTCCGAACAAGTCACAAGTCACGTTTAAAACGAGAGCCTATTCGAAGAAAAACTTAACAGACATTCAGTTGTCACTTTTTTATCTTTATTTTTTACATTGACGGACGGTCAATGTAAATTTTTTTTTAAAATGGATGGAACAAGCATTTAGTCAGTGGTAACCATCACCTATTATAACAAAGCATTGCCTTGTGATGACGATCATTGATTGCTTTGTAGGTCACGCACGTAAGGTACGTCCCCTACAATGCACTACCCTGCGCCAACCAACCTTAGGTATACTGGTATAAAACCTGGTAATCTGTGTGCCTGTAATTTCGGTAGGTGTGAATAAGTATTTAACCGCTTCAATCATTTAATTTTGGTACTATCTCTTTTAAAAAGGCAAGCTGATAAGAAAATGAAATATATCTGTCTGGGTATGTTTACAAAAGTTTTTCTTTGAATAGGTCACCAGGATGCACTTTGCACGTAGCGTGAGGATTCAGTGCTATGTTATGATAATAAGCACTAAGTATCTATTGTTCTTTTTTATCCAGTCAGTGGTGAGACAAAAACGGTGGTAACTGTGGGTACACATACATACTACACATGCCTCATTTTTATTTGGCAAAAAACTACTATAAGAGGTCGTGTGCGATGTACATAACTCAAAATGTGAATTCGGACCTCGTTTATCGTCATCCGGTTTAGATCTCCTAAGGATTTAAGCTTGACAATGTTCTACAAGTAGTTATAAGAGATCATGTCCATAACGATGAATGGTTTGACTGTCGTGTTACCAGTAAATCTCTCCCTGATAATGACTTTGGTCAACCTTTTCCGATCTTAAGGCCTCGGGTATCCAATAACGCTATTTCCAAACGGTTTTGGCTTTTGAACAGTTCCTACCCACAATTTTTTTTATACTACTGCTTGTAGGTCATGCACGTTGGATACATGCCCTACTACTATGCACTAGGCTGCGTCCACTAACCTAAGGCATACTGGTGCCTCATGTGCCTGCAATGTGACGGACGAAATATGATTATCGCATACAGAAACTGAGTTCGCAATACACAAAAAGAATCATAATTCTCCATCCATGCTATGCAGTACGCTCTCTGTGTAAGTATTACTTTATGTAAGGAGGTTGTAATTTTTTGACCCCCAGTTTTAATGTGAGTGTGACTTGCTCTACCAGTGTGACAAGTGAGCTTTTCCTCAAACCGACATTGAGCTTTTCCGACCTAGAACATGCCATTGCATTGGGAACATGAAACGTGTGGAAAGATTTTCTGAAAACCAAAAACGCGGTTTTTTATGACTCTTCTATTATCATCTCAGATATACAAAACTTAGATTTTGAATAACTTATTAGATGAAATAGACTAGAACTCGATAAAATCTATCACCTCGTTTTAGTTTTCAGTGTATATTCTTTCCAACAGTCGATTGGTATTTACAGAAAGGCGGCAAGATGTATCGAATCAGTGAAGATCACTTAAAATATAACAACTCACACACAATTTCTGGATACAATACAGTAAGAAGTGGCCGTGCGATCCGCGTCATAATAAAAATCTAATCTGTAATTTAACCTGGACTAAACAACAAAATACAAAAAGGGTATCATGGTTCCTTCACCTAGTTTGATGCTATCAAACTCTAAAAATACTTATTCTAATGATTATAATTGGATTTTAGAAAAAAGTTTAAGGCTTTTACAAAAACATTCTGCCAAGCCAACCCTTTGAAAGTGCCCAAAATCTAAACTTGAGCTTTCTTAGCTTTCGGACCCTTACCAGGCCCATTTTGTTGGTTATTCTGTGGCCCATTTTGACCTTTTGGTTTGTTGGGTCCTGGACCAGGTCCTTTTGGGTGTGGGCCTTTAGGTCCCTGGTTTGGTGGCTTATTATCATTATTTCCATCGTCCCCGGCATTTTTAGGGCCTTTAGGTTGAGGCGTAATCCTCTTAATAAAAAAACGGAAGGTTAGCGTCTTGTCTTTGATAAAGTGGGTTAGAGCTTCCAACGGCAGAACGGCGCATTTACCTTGACGGAATACTTCATCGGCTTTGATAGCGTCGTTGAAACAATGCTCCATGAAGATGACCTTACGTCTGGCATCAAGGTTGCTGGTCACATGAATCTCATAGACATGCTGCTTTGCCACAGCTTTGCTCCCAATGTGCTGGATAGTCCAGTAAGCCATTTTCTGCAGGGTGTCTATTTTCACGGTAATGATGAAAAGCATCTTGCCTTGGGACGTGAGGAAGAAGTGGCGGTCATCGTTAGTGACGCTGATGTTTTTGAGTACGACGTCTACATCAGAGTTGACGTCACAATGCTCGGCGTGGCGCTCCTTGAAGTGATCCAACATCTCCTTTAACTTTCCTGTAAAGATTTATAACTAGATTTACTTACATTTCATAGATTAAATTCATGCTTGGCCTTTGCATTGCATCTATTATGCAGCACCAGGGGAAACTTGTCCTCTCATCTTCTATATACGTGACGTAATAATTTATGTGCCTGGGACAGGATTTCAGATAGAGTAGCTTAACTGTTTTAAACAATCAATATATTGGATAGTTTTGTTTTACCTTGCCAAGAGCACCGGCCAAACACAACTCCAAGTGGGCATTCCATCTCTCTGAAGATGCACTCCTTCACGTGATTGTCCAAATCCGTTGCCGGCATCACATACACGCAACCGTTACCTTTATTAGGGCACGGCACTTTCGCCTAAAAAACAACGCACAATAACTAAGTAATTTTGAAACTGTTTCATTCAACTGACTAATGACAATGAGAAGGACGAATTGTTTACTTTTACCGACACGAAAATATTAAACGGGAATGCCCCTATTTTCTTTATCAAAATAAAGTCATAGTCTGGGAACACCCGGTTTATCAGTCACATGACATTCATAGGCGGGTTTTTCTTGTCGAAAATTTGTCAGGCAGTTCGGCTATTTATATTATACTGAGTATATGAACGCACCAGGAGATAAGCACACAGAGTACTTTTTTATAGACGGGATAAGCAACAGCGTCTATCTCTTGTACTAAACACCGACCTGTGGTCCGGATTGGTGACCAAGCCTGGCAAGCGTGGTGACTATAAGTAAACCGCCTCAAATATGTAGGAGGCCGATGTCCATAAATTTGATTACATAGCTCATACATACATCTACTTTTTCATTTAGTTACCTTCTGCGCAATTTCTTCAAGCTGCCAGTTCCGCATTAGCGTCATAGGCATCCGACAGATAGGGCACACTGGCGGTACCAGGTTAGTGGTGCAAGTGTTGCAGAGGCTATGGCCCGATTGGCATTGTAATATCGGCGCGGTCATTGTCTCCAAGCATACTGGACACTCTGGCAGGCTTACCGCCACTGCTGACGCCCTATAAAACGCAAAACTTGTGGGTAATGTAGATTCAGGGGCCTACAACTATACTTTCTAAACTTCTCTGGCACAGTAAAATTCACCCAGCAGGTCAACGCTTCAAAACCATTGAAGTACACTGCGGGGCCTTGGTAACCCATTCTACAGTCAAGTTATCACTACCTGGCATGCCGCGCAGTGTAATTCAAAACGACAATTATTCTTATTATTAATACGAAACTTCGTTCAGGTATCGTTTTCAAGAGTAGACGATAAATTCTCAGTAAATAGTCGCCTACAATCTAATGGTTAGGTAAGAAAGAAGAAAGAAAGAAATACAAAAATAAAGGCTGATCAATCTACATGACGCGAACACTAAACTGTTTCGGAAATTTCTGCGCAGGCCCTATTGAAGTTCAATGATGATGTTTAATTAAGGGGAATATAATATGTCTATCGTAGTCTGAGGATCGTCAAACATTACATTAGGTACATCTAGTAGGTAGGTCATATTACAAGTTATGTTAGGGGTCATCTCTCTTACTTTTTGTTCGCCTTCGCGGAAGCCATAATACTCGCTGAGCAACCTGAAATTAGAGAAGGATAGAGCATAAAGCAATATTTCCAGAACTTGTGGATACCAGTTGGCCACAAATGTTTATACCTAGATACCTACAACCTAGAATAAAACCTAGGTACCTACCTAGAAGGGGGAGGAAAATACACGGAAAACAAGTGTGTGGGTGTGAATTTACACATAATAGGACCGTTAGGACCATTGTTTTCAGCGAGGGTTCATCTAAATCAAAAGTTGACTCCGTTGCTTACGTAATAATAATAAAAATGTGTATTTTCTTAAAAGAAGAATTCGTGGTTCTATTAGGGCGCCTCTCTAATCCAATCCGTATTCAATATTTCGCAATCGAGAAAAGACCTAGGTAGGTACCTAGGTACCTAGGTACCTAGGTACCTACCTACTTTAACCTCTTAGATAACAATCGTTCTATAAGTAAGTACCTACCTAAGTGATGTTGGCATAGACTTTTAGGACCACCATACATACCATACCATTATGCCAGTGCGGTGAATGCGGCGCACTCTTTCGCGGACGGGCCGCCGGCATAATGCATATTTTTATCTAAGTAATAATAAATACACAAGACATGTGAAAGGCATATCTTTCCTCTTCATTATATGTAATGAGAGAAGCGTTATGTATGAATGTGTATGGACATTATATAGTTAGGTAGGTACTTACCCACATACAAGAGGCCAAATAAAAGACGGATGGATTGTGCGAAACATGACAAGGGTCCGAAAGAAATGACTATTGCTAAGACGGCTGCTTGAGTGGCAGCGGGGAAGAAAAACCTGTCGGTCATACCTACCTACTGGAATACCTACCAATAAAGTGTGATAGGGGCGAGAAAATAAACCGCGCCTTGGAATTCGTTCAGTAATGCTATATTTAATAAGTGAATAAATTGAAACCAACTATAGGTAGGTAATCAAAATGGCGACAAGCCAGGTCTCAGATAAATAGGTAGTAGGTATGCTTTGAACAAATATACTCGAGCGTACCTTTAAAGTAGTAGGGAGTAAAAATACAAACAATCTAAGTTAGGTATTTTTAAGTAACTTATTGATAACTTTCAAAACTAATCGAAACTAGAACACTTAGGTAGGTAAGATAAATGTGCGTGTAGAGACTTACTTATTTAGGTAGGTACGTTCTTCCTTTTTAACTTGCAGGCTAAACACAGCACGAATCTGAAATCAAGGGTCACCAAGCACGAAAGAACTTAATCGCAACGCAGCAAGTTTCTCAAATAATTAGGTATTTAGAGTGAAGTGAAGTGAGACACGAATGAACGTCTAATTGCTCTGAACGATTGGTTGTGTTTGTGTACGTGTAGCATTTTCGCGACAAAGATTAGGTAGGTACTCGTTCAATGTATAAATAACTGCAAGCGTAAGCAAATTGCAAGCAATTTAATACTTTATGCCTTGTTTCTAAAGTTGAAATTACTGTTCAATATCTGGAGCAGGCTTCTATGAAATACATAGAGGGTATTCCCAGGATTGGTTTTCTTTTGTTGTTGGTTTTGTAGTTACCCACAGAGTACTTTTTATGTAGTTAACCTACCAAAAAATTTAAATGTTGTTTTTCATTGTCAGTTCAAACAGCATTCACGTCACTTCTTAGTCCACTCTAGTCCACTGATGGACCTAGGCATCCTCCATATCTGGCAGGGTTTGCCATACATGCCAGAGTTCACCATGCTTGTCAGGCGGATTGGTGACTGACTGCAGTGAGTGTCGGTATTTAGTACTATAGAGATGTTTCTGCTTATCTCCTGGTGGCCTCCCTAAGGCTGAGGCTACATTAGGCCGCGACGCGACTCGCGACACATGAGCGATTGAAACAAATAAATTATTGCTCACGTATATGGCTACACCGTAGATCATATAATTATTTTGCTTCAAAATCATTTCGCTCTTCCAGTCGCTTCGCAAATCGCTGCCTAGTGTAGCCTCAGCCTTAGTCGCCTACGATCTTTACGACATCCATGGGAGGTAATGGAGAGGTAATCTTCTTTTTGTTGTTTTTTGTATGGAATCTCATCATTTGACAGACAATTATAACACAAGCTCTGCTTAGCTTGGGGCTAGATGATGCTGTGTCGATTGTCCAGCATTATTATTATTATTAATTTTGCCAGTAGGTAATTAACCCGCCAAATATATCAGAAAAATAATCTGTCAAATCGTAGCTTTTCAAATAAAGAATATTTTTTGGTCAGCTTTGGTCAAGTTTTTCATTTTATTGATTTTCTGGACTTATTTGTGTAAATTCGGTATCATTGTTACTTGCGGTCTTAGCGCAAATTTCAATTTCAATTTATTCACTTATAAAATAGCATTACAGAACTAATCCAAGGCGCTATCCTAGTTAGACATTCACATTCACAGTTATCAAAGTGACAAAAAATGCTTCCTTTGGTTTTGAAACAGCGTCATCTTTATTTTCAAATACAACAAAACCCGATTTGCCATCATTTTTACTGACTTGACCACGGACTTGACTGAATACTATTCAGTTTATTATACCTACACTGGCAATTCTATAATAGTCGAATGACGGACAGATACCCACAGAGTGTTTATTCTTCTTATATAAACTCCGTACTCTGTGCTCGGACGGATGCCATGAAGAGCACAGAGTACTTTTATAAAGAGAGAAGAAGTAAATGTAATTGATTTGATTTTTGTTTGAAATAATTTACTTTTTATTTTAGATTGGAATCAACCAAGCAACCTTAGTTTGGTTTTTGGAGCCTTGACTAATATCTAATTTTGTTAATTAACTTTTACATTGCTTTATTCAGTCGGCAATGGACGGGTCATACGATGAGATCATTTCAGAAAATCCATTTTTTGTTGAATTTAAAAATGAATATTCAAATTTATTCCAACACTGCTTAGCACAATCTTGGGTTATTTGTGTGCCTCGGATTGGTAGCCTAAATACGCGAGTGTTCACCGTAGAGGACTTCTGTGCGCACATACTGGTGCCAAGTGATGAATTACCAGAAACTCATTACAGCACTCTCACTGAAAAGCAGGTAACAGTTACAAATAAAGTAATCACTCTAGAAGTTACTAAAGGCTTACCTCTCCAAAGCCACATATTGTTTGAGGAAACTTTTTATACTGAGGATTTTATTAAGTACAAAGTTTGGTGTATAGAAACCCCCCTTGAACCTTCAGCAACTGCAGATGACAATGCTGTTGCCAAAGAATACCTAAACTCTGTAAATGACTGCATTGATCTCCTCTGGACACAAGCAGCAGGAAGGCAAGTGTTGGATCAAATTGAGCATTCTGTAAAACTGTTTGTGAAGAGACACTCAATCTTGCCTGTGGCTATTGCATCACTTCGGGACAAAATTAGTGAACTCTACACTCACTGCCTTCAACTTGCACTCCAAAACAGAAGACTCAGAGACAAATCAAAATCCTGCAAGCAAATCCTTGAGAATGTAAAGCTAGCTGTTGAAAGTTACATGCAGCACCTTCTGTTTGATTATTTATTCAAACCAATTTGCACCTCATGTGCTTATGAAGATGCTCATCTCAATAAAAAGATAAGAAATATGTGTGACATTCAACTGAGAGACCTAGATATCAAAAGGGACCTTTATCACGCAGTCCCTAAAGCGAAACAAATACTTTCAAAAATAGATACATTTGACACAGTTTTAGAAAAGGTTCTGTGTATCAAACAGGCATTGAATGCCATCAACAAGAAAGATGAGTATGATAATGTTGTGTTACTGACTGCTGATGATTTGCTGCCAGTTTTTGTGTTTCTAGTCATAAAATCTGGTTTGCCGAACTGGTATAGTCAGCTAACTTACATGAAAGAGTTTAGATTCAGTGGTATTGGAAAAGGTGATAGTGATGAAAGTGCATTTCTAATAACCACTTTAGAAGCTGTAATAGAGCATATTCAGTCAGGAGCTTTGACAGGACCTCCTGACCCTGAATCCTACTACTATGAAAGCAATCTAACTGAGGATAATTTGAGTGGAAGACAAAGAAGAAGTAGTCTAACCGAGTCTATCTCAACTTCCGATACAAGCAGCAGGGAAGAAACTTTAGAATACATTTTTGAATTGATTAAAGCAAATCATAGTGAACAAGTACAGATTATTCTGCAAAAAAATCAAAAACAAATTCAAACTGTTCAAAATGGCAATATTCTCAAAGCAATTGTTGATGATGATTCATCAAATGAAGATGAAGAAGGCTTGGAAATATATCAAAAGCTCTGCCACCCTCTTTGTAGTTGTAAAAAGTGTTGCTCGAAAATATCAAAGAATCTACTCAGAACCTCTCCTACAGTGGCCTCCAGAGATAGCCATGGGCTCACAGCATTGCATGTAGCATGCATACATGGAAAAACAAACATTGTTGAATGTCTCATTGATTTAAGTGCTGAAATCAATGCTACTGACCTCAATGAATGCACACCATTACACTATGCGGCTTCTAGAGGCCATCAAAATGCACTATTATTACTGCTACATTCAGGCGCAGTTATTAATCAAGCAAACATAGATAAGAATACTCCACTGCACTTAGCTGTCAACAATGGTCATCTAAACTGTGTAAAAGCATTGATATATTTTGCAGAACATAACCGTTGGAAAATAATGATAAATTGCATAAATGAAAGTGGTAACACACCCTTACATTTAGCTTCAAAATGGGGCTATGAAGGCATAGCCAAGCTCTTGATTGAAAATGGGGCAGAGCCTTCCTTGCAAAATAGACATAACCAAACTGCTTTTGATATTGCTCATAATTTGAGAATACTACAACTTCTGAAATCTTCCAGTCCAAATCTATATGAATATATTCACATAACAAGTTCTGATGTTCAATCATTACATTGCAAACCTGAAAATGCTGTAGCTATTAAATTACAGAGCATGAAACATGATACGAATAATGCTTCCAAGACAGTTGAGAACCTCAAATTAATAGATAGAATTCTGAAAGCCATCTCCTATGGAGATGTAAAACTGGCTTGTTTTTATATGAAGATAGATTATGCTGCTTACTCAGAGACAAGTGACAAACCCAACAATGTACAATGCCATCCACTTTGTGAATGTCAGTTGTGCAAAAAGAAAATGGATTCACACACTTCAGACTATGATGTAAACTTTGCTGATACAAATGGTTTTACTGCATTGCATTACACTGCACGCTACGGGTTAGATGAGCTATGCAATATATTAATTTGTAAAAAAGCTGATGTAAATAGTGCCAATAAGAAGGGCCAGACTCCATTGCACCTTGCAGCTTTAAACAATAAAACTTTGGTGTTGCGTTGCTTGCTTGATAATGGTGCTCACATAAACGCAATAGATTCAGCAGGAAATACGCCTTTACATGATGCCAGCGAAATGGGCAACATAGGTGCTATTAAAATACTAATCAGCTATAAACCTGATATAACGATGCTGAATGGTTCAGAGAAAACAGCTCTGGCTCTGGCCAAAAATAAGGTTCACTTGACTATTATAGATTTGATAGAAAATTATGCTAGTAACCTATAATAAGTACATAAGTATGACATTATTATTATACACATAAGTATGTAATACTCATTCATTTTAAGCTATTTTTGTAATACTCATTATTTAATAAGTGACTATGTCTATCACTGCCATTTTAAGCATTCCTAATTATTATAGTGACTATTATATTATAGTCACTTATAAAAACAGTAAACTATTACAGCATGAACATTTTTAAGTAATTGTAATTGTACTATAATTTAAACATTTCTTAAATTTTGGTAGTTTGTAAAGCAGTAACTTAAGCATTGTTTATTTTTTGATAACTTAACTACATTTTAGATTGTGTCTAATTTGAATAACTTTGCATTCCGATTCCAAAGTGTGATGAAATAGCAATTTTAATTTGTGTAAATAATTTTACTTTATTAAGTGGGCAGTAAACCTGTTTGTTTTATATATACTTTATTTGTACTATATACTTTGTATGTATGTAGGTACCTTGGGTTTAGTTTATCTGCACAATTGTATTATAGTAGGTATTGACTGTGCCATGTTTTATTATCGTTTTTAAATAATGTTACGATTCACAATGCAATATATATCTTAAAGACTGAATGCTTGTTTTTTTATATTTTTTTTACTAAATTATGTATCTCTCCTTATTCTATCAACTATTGAATGAATTGTTCTTATTTCAGCAATAATGCTTTATCTCGACCGCCGTTTTGCACTATAAGATACTTACACTTCATAATTTTCAAAATTATGCTATTATTTAAATCTAAGTAGGTACCTAGTTAACGCAGTGCAATGCCAAATATGACGAGTCTACAGTGTACATACTGAGGCAATGCAATCGTTATTAGCAGAGGCAACGGCTCTACATAGGGTGGACCATCTGCTTCCACCATTTATGATGTCATAAAAAAAGGAGAATACTTACAACATTATTATTGTAAATTAAAGTGCAGGCGACTAACTACTCATTTCTGCAATCCGCTCGCATTCCAATTTAGTATAATGTTTTTGACGACTTATTCTAAATAAAAATTGTTTTATGAATTGATTAAATTTTTATTTTATCATGATCATTACCTATCCACAATTTTTTATAAATGTACAAACAATTTGAGCTTAATGAGCTATAACCCACTATGATTACTTACATAAATTACTACTAGTGGGTACGTATACATACTTTCAATTCTTCTGAGTTCTATCACTTTTATTCATAAATTCCTACATAATATTATGTAGATAACCTATTGATAATTTTATTTATGTAAGATGTGTTTTTATAATTATTGTAAAACTTCTCAAAACTATTATAGAATACAAACGAAATAGGAACCATACAAAAACCAATCTTTATTTACAATTAATATTTATTACTTTCCCTTAGTCATTACCTACTATCAAAAATGTTATGCTAATAAAAATGTAAAATTAGTTCTATTATTTTCAACATAAAAGAAAACTATTGCATCTCGACTTAATCCCCAATCACGGTAGATATCTCCTCTGATCTCTTAGTACCAAGTACCTACTCTACTAGAGATTCTTCAATGATGTCTAAGAGGGGTAGTCGAAGGTACGTCCAGATATTACGTTTAGAACATACCCACACTTTGCAGTAGTTGGTATTCCATTCGTGACTGGTGACAAGCCCATCGCTGCTAGAATACTAACTGGTTTCCTCACGATGTTTTCCTTCACCGTTTGGCACTGGCATTGCGCATATACTTTTCGAACGGAAAAATCCTAGATCACTCCCACTAAACCACCGGTGCTTGACCAATTATTATAAATAATTAATCATTAAATCAAATATATTTTGTGGGGCAATGGTTACTGAGATTCTCGTCAAATATCCGTCGCAAATTCATAGTCGAAATTACGTTGCGCTCTATAGTCGCCTAGTTTAAAGGAGTTAAACAGGATCGGATATAAGGCGAATTGTCTCAAATACTTGTATACATTTCTTTTAACATACATGCATAACACCCAAATTAAAATAAAATCGTACCTAAAGTAGGGCATTATACGTAGACACTATCACTACATGACCAAAACAATAATCATTTTAAACACAATAGGCTAATAATAAAATAGTGAAATAAGTACTCTTATTGGGTTAAGGTGCTTGTGGTTAAGATTGTCACGTAAACTTAAACCAACGAATCATGATCAAATTACTGTTCTTAAAACATATACTACACTATTGAAGGTGACTCCAGTAACATACCAAACCATACTACAGACCGCCCCTATTACGGTCATGAGTTGGTATGACGACACCGTGAGCGTCACACTCTTAGGCCATTATTACAAACCGGGCAAATTTATTTTTTTATCATAATGGCTAAAGAAAGAAAGTCCTTCTCACCGGGTAGGGTAAGAAACCTGTTGACTGTTTGCTAGCTTTTTTATTTTTTTCCTGCTTTCATTGTAAAAACCAATAGATTTATCCCCCGGTTCTAATTTCTTAGATGCGTCGTTCGTAAGATATTGGAACCGGGCAACTGAGGTGAGTAGAAAAGTTAAAACAAACGTTAGAACTTAGAAATTAGGGTTGACTAACAAATACTAGCCCTATTCATGTAAAACGGAATGTATTGAGGTTCTCCGGTGAGTGTTTTTGGTACGATTAGTATGAAAAAAGCCATTTCTAGCGGCACACAGCGGGTGCGGCTGGATGTGACTTGTTTCATACAAGTCAATGCAAATAACACTAGTAGGCAGTCGCGGCGAATCATTTTGTGGCATTTCAGTTGTTATTGCGTCTCTGTTACTCATGTACTGTTTGTGAGAAGCTAGAGGGATACGATGTGACAGACAACAGAGCACAATGATCCCCTATGACGATGTACTGCAGTTTAAGTGCATAATATTATGTGCACTTGTGATTTTTATCCACAAATAGCAATCCCAAACTGAAGCCATAGTTTTTTAACAAGCAATTACTACAATAATAAAAACTAATTTCATAATCTAACGTCACTGGTTTTCATAGTCTTAAAATAACAATACTATTTTATAGTTCATACTTATGCCTAATGTCAATATATTATTTTAAATTAATGATAAATTCATTTAAATAATTAACAAATAACTTGTGTAATATACTTAACTGATAGCATCGAATAACAAAAACTTGCGGTTACATTTAAATGTCAATTGTAAACCGGTTTTTGGATAGCATCATTAGCATTTATATTCTTGAACAAAACTTATTACTCCTGTTTAGAAATATACAGTAATATATTATGTATCACCTCTTTGCGCTTCGCTTGGTTTTAGAATTTATTTTTTCGTCGCAAATTGACGCAAAAAAACTTCGCTGCAAATTTATTTGACAACGCTGTTGGTTAACGCATCCCTGTATCAAGGTGATGGTTTTGAGTTCGAATTCAACTCGTTTCATATTTTTTGAATATTATAAAAATCGTGATTCAACCAAGTACAAATAAATAGTTTATGAGCAATTTATTATGCTTCAGTCAACCCATGCAATAAAAGCGTGTTTTATATGGGATGACGCCCGAGTGTGATACTAGTGTAACTAGCGAAACTAGTGCTAAGACTATGCTTTCACTGCGGAGGCAACGTCCAGACTGGAATCTCCTCCCGTTTTTTTTCCTTCTTCTTGTAATGCCGATCTCTCATTCTGACGTCATCTTGCCTTATTCTATAATCGGATCCCTCGGTCCTCCAATTACTGAACTTCCGAGGCGATCCTTCTTTTCTGTTTCTTACCTCCTGATTGCTTTCATCGAAAAATATTCTGCTTTTGACGAAAAGTTCGTTCCTATCCGGATCGCACATTTCTGATGGGAGCTCCTCGTCTTTGTCGTCGTTCAGTTCCGTGACGTCTTCTCGATTGAATGTAAACGAATGTGGGTAGTAAGTCTGTAGGATGTCTTCTTGTCTGTATTGTTGCATTTGTAACCAGACGTGTGGTAGGAGAAGAGGGAATCGCCTCAGCCAGTAGGTTACGAACCCGTCCGGGAGTTTCCCGAGACTGTCTCGTACGTCTGTTTCTAACTCTCTGTAGTGATGTTTCTTATTTCGAATTGCTCTTAGTAAGTGTGCGATGCGGTCGCCTCTATATGTCCGTCGCGTCCGCAAGTCGCCCGCGACTTTGGCGCAAACGTGCGCTCGCCAGTCGCCTTTTATAACAGGACGCGCGCCGTTTTCTAGCGGATGTTCTATGTCTGGTACGGCGCAGCTCTCCACATGGTCGCTTACATCCTGTAGAAAGTCATTGATCAGAAGAGATTCGTAACATAATAGTCAAAATCAAAACTAAGCAAGAACATGATATGACATTGGCTTTAGATAAGCTTTATGCTAATCTTATTCCGGGTGGTCCCCGCTTAGATTACCCTTCCATCACCTCCCGTGGATAGTAAGGCCCGGCGCCCATTATCGGCACGGCATATTTTTTAGGTGACGAATTAAAATATATCCTAACAGCATGTAAAAGTTTATAAAGCGTTGCAAGCCGAAAATGAGTGTGGGTAGCCCAAGAAAATAAAGAATAGCAAAAGTTAAGAGAGGCGTATACGAAAGATTTTTTTTAAAGAACGAAGGATTTTATCGAGTTCTCTAACCAGTAGAAGGATTTAATGCAGGATAGGTTTCACAGTGCTTCAAGCCCATTAATTCGTAAACATTTTTTTTTTATACAACTTGTTGATGGAACAAGCAGATGGCCCACCTGATGTTAAGTGGTTACCATCACCTTTAACAAAGCATTGCCTCGTAGGTCACGCTCGTTAGGAACGTCACCGACGATGCACCACTACTCAGCGTCCATCAACCTGAGGCATACAGGTGTTAAGTCTCATGTGCCTGTAATTTCACCGTCACCCACACCCTTCAAACCGGAACACAGCAAGCTGCTTGGCGGCAGAAATAGGCATGGTGGCAGTACTGCCCCGGACGAGCCCTTCACTAAGAGCTCTACTACTACTACATGGCGGCTTACCTGCATAAAGTTGAGTATAGACTGCTTGCCCCAGAACATGGGGTATTTGAGAATAGTCTCGCACGGCGGCCGTGTTTGAGGTCGCTCCGATATCATTGCTCGGATCAAAATCTTGGTTATAAGGACCTCATCTTCAGGTAACACTTTACTGTAACAAAGATGTTCATATAAAAATGTTATTTCGCCCTACAGCACAGTACAATTCTAAGCATGTAATTACAAAAAATATATATAGGTATTTTACCACAGGTTAAAAAAAAGCAAACATTTTAGTAGACTTTGTACTGCTTAGTGTCGGTTATTGTTTCCCGATTTCTCGAAGAAGATTGAAATCAAAAGTACTTACTCGATTTGCTCCAAATTATATTCAGCTGTAAGTATGTTGGCTTGTCGTCGTAATACGTCTCCGAACGGGTGGTGCCCTCTCGAAAGCACGTAGTAAAACACGCAGCCCAAAGAAAATATGTCCACAGATGTAGTCTGTGAACAGATAATTTAAAATACAGCTTTATTGACCGAGCGAGCGAAGCGTCTCAGTTGAGATCGAACACTCGAGAATAAAAATTAACCAAAAATGCTTTTGTCAGTCTGTATGTCCGTTCTCGCCTATTGTTGCATTTTTAAACCGATTTGAAAAAAATTACAAAAATCCATTGGTCGATTTGACTGGATGTACACTGTTTTTATAGTACAGTCACCATCAAAAATTATGAGGGCAATTTTTCAAAAATAATTTATGAATGAAAACTAGTAATTTTTCTTATAACGTATTCATACATAATGGATCACTGGTGGTTTAGCGCGAGCGACCTCTACTTCTGATCTTAAAATCGTGGGTTTGACCACGACCTCTACTTCTGATCTTAAAATCGTGGGTTTGACCACGATTTTAAGATCAGAAGTAGAGGTCGCTCGCGTTAAACCACCAGTGATCCATTATGTATGAATACGTTAAAAGAAAAATTACTAGTTTTCATTCATAAATAATTTTTGAAAAATTGCCCTCATAATTTTTGATGGTGACTGTACTATAAAAACAGCGTACATCAAATCAATATATTTTATTGCGGAACCAGTAACAATGGGGTAATATGTAATAGAAAAGAAACGTAAGAACATACCGTCCGTTCACCGTTAATCATCTCTGGTGCGATCCATCCATCCGTGCCGGTGACTCCCGACCGTCGAGAGAAGCTGACTCTGCCAATATTCAGCTTCTTGGACAGCCCGAAGTCAGATATCATGGCCCGCACTTCTCCTGTGCCCGTCGGCATCGACAGCAATACGTTATGGGGCTTTATGTCACGGTGTACTGTCAAAAAACATTTGATTATTCATTTACCGATGTGGCTCAGCGGGTGAATGTCCACCTGCGACGCAGGAGGTTGCGGGTTCTATTCTCGCCTTGGGATAAATGTTTGTACGATCTCCAAATATTTATTCCGGGTG
Organism: Electrophaes corylata; assembly: GCA_947095575.1. Lineage (NCBI taxonomy): Eukaryota > Metazoa > Arthropoda > Insecta > Lepidoptera > Geometridae > Electrophaes > Electrophaes corylata. Next base: position 4,006,059 of record OX352711.1, on the reverse strand, counting down.
TTCTGGGTATTTTCTATGTATAATAAAAAAATATCTATGTATGTAATGTATTGTATTAAGTATATCAGTCATCTAGTACCCATAACACAAGCTCTGCTTAGCTTGGGGCTGGATGATGCTGTGTGGATTGTCCAGCATTATTATTATATTTGCTGTTATGGAAGACTGGTATCGTGGTTCCAGTTTAGAATAGGACTGACCATAGATGTAAGAGGCGACTAGAAGAGGCGCGAGTCCGAGTGGAACTGGCGTAAATACTTTATGCTATGTTATTTTAATACAAACTTCAACCCCCGTTCTACTCGTTTAGGAGTTGAACTTCGGGAATTCCTTTCTTAGTACACTTCTACGCACCAAAACGAAAATACCTTAAAAATTGCACGACCAGTGGTTGAGGCTGTGCGTTATCTTCATGTCAATCGGTCAGGACAAAGATTCTTATAATTGGCATACATTTTATTCATTAGCTTATTTGTCGTATTAGATTGTGAGTGTACTAAATGTACTATCTGGTAGTACCTCTGACTACCCCCCATAGACATCCTCAAAGAATCTCGAGTAGGTGCTTGGTACTAAGGGTTCGGAGGGTATACCTACCGTGCTTTGGGATTCAAGTCGTGATGCTATTTTTTTTTTTACTTTAGATGACTTTAGATTAAAACTCCATAAGTTAAGAAATAAACTAACCAATATCCATAGAGTGTAAATGCGAAAGTCCCATAGTAGCTTGTCGCAATACTTCCACCGCGTCGATTTTGCATTCAAAATTCAGTTTCTTCTCTACATAGTCTTGCAACGTCGCCGAGCATAGCTCTAAGGCTATATACCTGGAATGATTACAAGATAATGTATACTTTTTATCATTGATTTACCATCACGCAAAAAGGACCCACCAGCGGCCTATAGTTGCGGAAACCAATCCGTTTACCAAGTACCAAGTACCATTGGTTTAACATCACTGACTATATTATTATTCTATAATAGCGATTCAACATTCGTCACAGCTCAGTTAGAAAAAAGTAAGCTACCATAATCTATTTTGAGTTTATCTAAATCGGTCCAGTAGCTAAGAGTCACAAGCATCTAAACTTTCATTGTCCAGTATTATTACTATTTAAAAAAAAATGACGACCAAGGCGCGGCAGGGGAATGTCCGCTTGCGACGCATGAGTTTGCGGGTTCGATTCCCGCCTTGGGATCAATGTTTGTATGATCTGCTAATATTTATTTCGGGTGTTTTGGATATTTTCTAAAAAATATGCATGTAATGTATTGTATTTAAGTATATCAGTCATCTAGTACCCATAACACGGGGACTGCTTAGCTTGGGGCTAGATGATGCTGTATGGATTGTCCAGCATTATTATTATTGTATTTATTACATTAGTGCGATAGTAATTACTGTAATTATGACTGTGCTGTACCGGAATTGTTTATCCCTCTCCGTACAGTAGTACCGTACGACGTGCGCATGCGCGTCGGATTCACGCAGCAGCGCCACCTCGCGGTCAGCGAACGTAAAACATTCAGGTAACAGACGCTTCACAGCCACTTCGCGTTTGTCGAACGCACCTCTGAAAATAAAAATAAACAAAACTTCACATTATATTCTTAGCTAGAAAATACCTAATATTTTTTTTTACTGGTATTGTCTAAGTTAGGATTCATAAATACCTATTCTATCATAAATATTAATTTTATTTACATTACTGTGACAACAGGTCAAATTGTATTATGTTGAGTTTAATAATGTTCTAATTGTCTTGAATACTCAATGAGTTAAGAGTAAGGGCATAAAATTAGTTTTTCCCAACCCTAGATTCAACGTTTCTAGAATGAATGAGCCCTTTCCATCCACAGACTACCCGCGATTCTAACAATGTCATCAGTCCTTCGAGTTGGGGGGGCGTATTGCGGTTCGCGCGTCGCCATTCGAGAACCCCTATTCCCCAGCGATTGTCGGTCCTACGAGCTATATGGCCTGCCCATTAATTTTTACTTACTTGTAAACAAAGGTTCCTTCACAGCCCTTGCCCAGCACCTTGTCAGTGAAGAAGCTGATTCTGCCGATCTTGACCTCTCCGTCACCCACGTCCATAAGGTGACCGGTCACTTCCCCATGCGATGACGTAGACGCATTCGAAGTGCGCGATCCGCCTTGTGAAAGCTGTTGAAATTCGCGAGCCTGGAAAAAAATACTTTATAAACGATCAAAAGGAAAAAAATTGGCCATGGAATGGAGGGAAAGTGCTTTAGGCACAGTAGGCTGATGGAAATACGATAAGCGCCCCTAGAGGCATGTTGGGGCACAAGTATATTTCCATACAAAAAAAATCGAACTCGCAACCCGAAATCCGTTAAGTATCCGAAAAACGTAAAAACTTAGAATCCGCCCTCGATGTTATCAAATATCACCACCACGTGAGCGAACCCACGGGCGGCAGAATAAACGTAAACAAACCTTGGAACAAAGGCAACTACAGTGAGCAAAGAATTTTTGCAATGTAAGTAGGTATGACAACAGAATTCATAACTCACACGAAAATTGCAAGAATGCAAACAAACAAGAGAAATTGCTTTTACAACAAGACGAATGGATTTTAAGCAAACAATGCATTGCCTTATAATAAGAGCCATCTAATAACCAACCCTATCTCTTGATTCATAAGGTTATTAATACAATGTTCGGTAGTAATCAAGATAAAATATTCATTGAAAAATCGATTCCTATAGTTATTTAACCAGCCGGTCAGTCACGTTTAAACAGGCGTGTTTTTATAAACGTGTTTTAAAATTTCATGCATTTACTATAGATACTATACGAAGTAGGCATCAAGCTACTTATTTACTTACCTACTTTATTAACTACCTACCTGCACCTATATCGAAACAGTTGTATATTATTATGTCAGTACCACAGACATAGATTAAACAAGATAGTGCAAGGCCAATAAATTATATGAAAACCAAGCGTGTCACCGTTTATGTACCTGCGTAGGTAGGTATGATAAAGTTACTACAATATTTTACAGCGACGCAGGTCTAACTACCAAATGAGGTAAAGCTTCTAAAGTATGGTACTATAGTAGTAGTAGAGCTCTTTGTGAAGGGCTGTAATTTCTATCTTTCTTTTGATGACTAGTAAGTATATAAAAGTTATTGATTTACCTGATATCTCAAGTACCAAAACATGCTGATCACCAACCCAACCAATATAATCAACGCCACTTTCAACACTTGGTTTTCTTGCTGGTGGAACCAATTATGCGCATTCTTGTACCACAAATCCGGTCTTATACTAAACCCTTCGAATAAATCTTCCGTTTGTACGGACACTGACATAGAGTTAGATTTAAGATTTGTCTCATTCTCAACGTCGTTCTCTTTTCCCGTGTGCACTTCTCCATTTATCAGTTTAATACTATTCTGTGAATTACGATTTATAACGTCTGTATTGGGTAGTTTTGGCATCCAAGACGTCGTGAGTTCTGGTACTTTATAGTGTCCTAGTAAAAGATAAGGCGCTGATACGTGTATATTTAAATCATTCAGCTTATAGTGTACGTTCTTGAAAGGCTCGTATTTATTGTCGTTGGTAATAACTTCTGTGGGTCCTTCTAGTAGTAACGGTTGCGTCTGTCCCGTGGATATTGTTATTGTGTTTTTATCGACGAGAGACGATAGCGCATACAGACCGTGGTTATGCTCGCCGACGTACAATGTTGGGCTGAAAATGTAAATTAATAAGTTTGTAAATAGATAAAATTTATGTTACACCTATTTTATTTCGTATCGGAGCATTAACGAAGCTGAACTAGGTAGCATTCTAAATTATTTCCTATATGTATGGATACAAAACAGTAATTTCGTAGATTAATTTAGTGTAGCGAGTTGTCATTAGGCTATTCGGAAATCGCGTTAGCAACATGATATCTACCCGCATAACAAGTATAGTTTTTTTTGATAAGTTGTTTAAAAGAAACATCTACTTTCCATGGAATTCTAACGTTCTATTATCCAAACAATTGGGTGATAGAACGTTAGAATTGGCAATTGGAATAGGCCTCACACACAATAATTAGTAGTAACTCTGCTTTCTGCACTGTAGTTTGTAGGTTCGATCCCCACCGATGACATTTGTGTATTTACCATAGATGTTAGTTCTCTGTCTGGGTGGTATATTGTATTGTAAGTATATATTTACAAAAAAAAAAGTATATATTATATCAGTCATCTGGTTCCCATAGTACAAGCTTTGGTTAGTTTGGGACTAGATGATGCTGTGTAAAAAATGTCCACTAATATGTTATTAGCATGAACTTACTACAATTCGATGTTAGAATTCTTAATCCCCTGTCCATTGCTCAGAGTCGTAGCATCCTCCATTATGTGGTCAAGTGTGTCATCCCCAATTGAATTGAAGGGTACGGATATTAAGCCATCTCTGTCTAGCAAGTAAGCGGCTACCACTGGAGTTTCGAAATTGTGAGACCAAACGAGGTCGCCAGTTTTACGGTCAAAGGACATTACTCGTCCGCTTGATGTTGAAGTGAAGTGAATGGTACCTGTAGACAAAAATTTGGTACCTACTAATATATTCAACTAGATCAATAGTGAAAGAGTGGATGCCGGTAAATTACAGGCCTAGTATGCCTCAGCTTGATGGATTCACGGAAGTGCATCGTAAGGCACGTTCCTAAAGTACGTGCGTACGTAGCCTGCTAGGTACGCAGGTACAGGTCATGGATAACATCTGCTTTTGTCCATTAATAAGTTTCCCCCATGAATTTCAGAAATATATTTCTTATACACCCCATACAACAAGGTATTTTTTAGACGACGAATAAAAATATAACCTAATAGTAGGGGAGGCCTTTGCCCTGCAGTGGGACAATACTGGCTGAAAAAATAAAAAAATTAAAATAAAGTTGAAGTTTGCCGACACGACATGCCTAAGCATACCGCGGTATTTGTTATGCACCAAGACAAATACCCTAAGCATTGTGTCTACGACTAACGGTTTAGTCTGCTAGCTGTCGATATTTCAATCTGTCAGTGAGTAAGCACAATTCTTATTATAAAAGATTTTAAGAATCTTTAAGAAGGTAAGCAGCAGCTACAACACAAGTCTAACAACTTAGTGTAGATGCTGTAACCAAAAAACGCAAGCCATTTTCTTTGTTTAGTAAATTAGATTGTTTGTACCTATATTGATTATGAATGTTCTTAATTTGAAATAAATTAATTTGATTGATTGATTGATAGAATCTATTTACAAAAATAGAGTAATCTACCATTTAGGTGGTTACTTTATACAAGACTAGAGGCCGCTCGCAACTTCGACCGCGTGTCAGTTTTTTCCCGTTCCCGTATTTTTTTCGGGATAAAAAGTAGCCTATATGTTAATCCAGGTTACAATCTATATTTTTTCCAAATTTTATCCAAATCGGTCCACTGGATAGAGCGTGAAAGAGTAACAAACATCCATCCATCCATCCATCGTAGGATGTTTGAAATGTACAACGATTTTTTTACAAAAGTTAAGACTCCAATTCCAATTTCTTTCATTGGAACACACCATACGCTTTTCAAATAAAACAAGAATAACGCAGTAGGTAATCAGCTTGAACTATAATCGATCCGTTACCGATTGACGTTGACGCCCTATAATTAATTGCCGGAACAAACTCGTTACTGATAAATAAATGCAATGTGTTTTTCACTATGTGGCTCATTAATCATTGTGAATGAAGTTTTTATTATCATCATTATTTTCCTGCCCGTATCCCACTTTATGTGGGGTAGGTACAACATGTTATTTTCTTCCACCCCCCGCTATCAGCCGTCATATCCGTACTCACTCCATTCCTATACATGTCATCTTTCACACAGTTCATCCATCTGTTCTTTGGTCTACCTCTCTCTACCCACATATACATACTATACATACACCAGGAGAGTGATTAATACATTTGTATTAATCTCTCTCCTGGTAATGTCTTTTATCCCTCGTCATGGTATGCCATAATATACCATATCAAACCTAAGAAAAGTTAAATGAAGTTTCTGACTTTTTACGTATAAATATAATCAGAACACCTCACGTTAGACAGATAGCTCATCTTAGTTGTTTTTATTTACTTAATGATATAAAAATCTAAATGATATAAAAAAAATATTCGTTTAGATGTATCACTGTGCTTGTCACTAGACGCGTGAGCAATGCTAGTGATAAACGCTCAAATCAGAACCATGATGGTCTGTCGGGAATGGAACAGAGGAGAAATCCTTTAAACGTCGTAAGACAAAAACAAGCAGATGGCCCACTTGATCCATTAGGTACCAATAACAAAGCCTCGCAGGTCACGTTCGTTAGGAAAGTGTCCTAGGATGCACTGCTCTGCGTTCATCGACCTTAGGTATACAAGTGTTACCCTCGTGTGCCTGTAAGTGCGATCATTGCTGCCTATAACAAATGCGTTATATCACAGCACAAAGCAACTTTAAGCCTTTTCCACCCACCGACTTTCCACGATCCTAGGCAATGTCTTTGGTCATCGGGTGGGAGGTCGTCCTACGCTTTGTCTTCCGATTCGTGGTCGCCATTTGAGACCTTTATTCACTTTCAACCTTGATTCCATGTAATAAATGCCTTTGACTTTGACTAACATTTACACACACACATATACCTAATTTACATAAATATACTATTGCATTTAGTATTGTACTAAGGAGGTGGTAGCATGTGCGAACTATACGATTTATGGTTGTAGAATACCGCCAGTGCCCAGTGTTTAAATCCATCTTAAAAATAAATACTTACCATAATCATTCAGCAGCTCCTTTCCCATTGCATGAGAGGTATAATCAAAGAAAGTCACATTCCACTTATGGTTGTAATTCTTGGAGTCGTGCATCAGTATATTGTACTCGGTGCGAGCTATGTAGATCCCCCTTTTTTTATCCGGTTCACAAGTGTTATCGTCACTTTGGAATATCTTCGATTTATCAAAACCTAAAAAAAACGTTCTGGTAGTTTATCAACGGAAAACCCAAAGATTAGCACATACCGTGTACCTGACCTATCGGACCGAAACACTCGGCCACAAACGAAACTCGTTTCTCATTTAGGCTCTACTTGTAGCTTAGTTTGCTTGCGGAGCTAACTAAGCCGTGGATTTCCTCACAATGATTTCCTTCACCGTTTAAGAGCATTAGCATTGCGCACACTAATTTTTCAAACAGAAAATATAGGTACGTAGCCAGATCCGAACCGACCTTAGGATCCGAAGGCGTGGATTCTTTCACTAGATCGCCAGTGTTCTCAAAGTATGTTTATACTTACTAAGCTAAATACATACATACTAAGCAAATATATGCGCTAAAAATACGTATGCGCTACATTGCTCACTAAAAAGCGCGTTCGTTGTGTTTACGTGCTAGTAGGAGCAGATACTGATAAGGATAGTATTGGCAGGGCTGTTCCGCCCACGTCCACATCACCCTTCTAGTCCTTTCTGCATAGTCAGTTAAAAAGCGCCGCGTTGAGGCTTTTCGTGATGTTCGTGTACCATGGGTACTCCTCAGCTATCTAACATTACTACTGTTACAGTAGTAATGTTAGATAGCTGAGGATAAAGATAGTACAGTAGTACTGTACTATCTTTGGCAAACCCCAAAGAGTGTTGAACTTTTTGTTAGTCATAAGAAGAATAGAATAACAATATAGTTATCGCATAATAAAATACAACAGGGCACCACGCGGTGTGTTTTTAAGATATACCTATTTACACTAAAATGCGTGCATACTCAATACGACCTTACATTATCTGTAGAATTTAGAGATCATAAATAGCAAATATGGTTCATGAGTCTAGATCAAAATTGTTTTTCATGATTATCAAAAGGACTGCGAGATTTATCTAGATAGAATTTAGTTATAATTATAATACACATTTTTCTATCTTGCGAAACCCATCAAAAACCTTCTAAAAACGTATAAAAATATGTGTATATACGTATACTTCAAACTCTTACTAAGCCACTATAGGTTCTGAGAACTATACGTATACCTACTGGTTATTCGGAATTCAAAAAGCTGTAGTTATCTTAATCCTACAAAATCCTCTAAGATAAAAAATTAAACTCTTGAAATAAGTGAAATGTGTCATACCTGAAACATGTTCTCTAGACCCAGTCAAAGGGTCAAGCATGAACCAGGTATCGCTTTTCTTTCCTGTGTAAAGTATTCCATCAGTAGACCGACAAGGCGCATTAGCCACTAGTTCAGGGATCGTAAACGGCAGCTTTTTCAGCCTCTGCTGGTCGCCTCTAGGGCCATACATGTAGAGGAAGCCGTGACGCGGGTCCGGTAAGAACTGCGGCATCAGGTTCTCGTGTTGGTTTCCGGGGACTTTGACTGCTGGTTCTAGAATATTAATGAGTTTCTTGGTACATGGTTCTGACAGATTTGCAATAGGCATACATTATATTCAGGTGATTCATGCAGAAGTTACCTACATGTTTTGTACTAAACATCTAGGGATAGGGATTTAAACACCTATGTTATTAAAGTTAGGTGAATCTAAGCGCCATTCCTAATGACCAAGTTCGGAAGGACAGGCAAGAAACTAACAGTGGGTACACTGGGTACCTTAGAACGATGTTTCTAAGTATAAACCTTCTTTGAAAGTCATAGTAGGTAATAGGTACGCGTTTTTTGTCAGATCTCTTCTACAATGTTTACGACAAAGTAACTTTGTGTGAACACAAAGTGAAAGATCTAAATCTTTTATTGCATCGATGGGAGATCACGTCCCATAGAAATGATAAGATAAGGAATAAGTCCACTGGACATAGGCCATCTTAGCTTACCTGCTCAGGTAGGTAAACTACAACTTTTAAATGAGAAAAAATATTGTGCAAAATTTAAGCAAAGCATGCATCATAGGTATTGACATTGAATTGATAGGTATTGAAACTCTTTCGAAAACCATACCATCTATATCTATACCAATTATAAGAATCTTTGTCCTGACCGACTGACTGACTGGGATATAGACAATGCACAGCCTAAACCACTGGTCGTAGAGACTTGACATTTTCAGAGTATATTCGTTTTGGTGCGTAGAGGTGTACAAAAAAAGGAATTCCCGAAATTAAACGTGCACAGCGGGGGTTGAAGTTTGAATGAAAATAGCTTCACGCGGACGAAGTCGAGTGTTTCGCTAGTTGAATAATAAAAAGTTGGAACACAACAAGATATAAAAATATCAAAGGTCATTTCCAAGTATGATAACATCAATGTTGTTGTTAGGTAAAAGTCCCTGTGTGTTTTGTAATTGCATTCTGTATAATTTCAATAAAATAACAAACTTTCAGTCTAAATATAAAATGACAAGCGAAAACGCGCGCGACTTTGTCTGCTTGAAGTTTTTTTCATACAAACTTCAAGCCCCGCTGTGCCCTTTTAGGTCTTGTATTTTTTACTTTTTTTTGTGTTGTATGTTGTGTTGTAATTTGGAAATTCCTTTTTTAATACACCTCTAAACAGCAATACGAACATTTAAAGTTCACGCCAAAAATGTATTTACGACTAGTAGTTTAGACTGGGTGTTGTGAGTCAGCCAGTAAGAACAAAAAATATTTTAATTAGTATAGGTTCCATGAACATTCATATACAAAATTGATAGATAAAAAGTTGAACCACATGTTTAAACACATGGCCATATTTTTATCTAAATTACACTTTATGCATAGAAAGTTACTAGTAGATAATTTTTTAGTAGGTAAAAACAGATAATGCATGAGAAGGACTGATGAATGAAAAATTATTTATGTAATAGGAAATATCTAAATTGATGTTCAATACTTTTAATTTCAATTTATTTTCAAATTTAAATTTTAAATGTTGGTACATAACATTAATGTACATAGACGACCGATGTGGCGCGGCGGGCGAATGTCCGCCTGCGACGCAGAGGTTGGGGGTTCGATTCCCGCCTTGGGATAAATGTTTGTACGATCTGCAAATATTTATTCCGGGTGTTTTCTATGTATAATAAAAAATATGTATGCATGTAATGTATTAAGTATGTATATCAGTCATCTAGTACCCATAACACAAGCTCTGCTTAGCTTGGGGCTAGATGATGATGTGTGGATTGTCCAACATTATTATTATTATTAATCTCCAGGCATGGTAGATATCCCCTTCGATGTCTTAGTGTCAAGTACTTACTTAAGATTCTTTGAGGATAGTAGTCAAATGTAATAGTTGGATCTAGTATCATAAGTAGATACTTGATACTAAAAGATCTGAAGTGAAATTACCTGGCGTTTAAATTTGAGGCAACTTTTTTCTTAGTACTTAAAAGTACCTTGTCAAAACTTTATTATTCAGTTTGTTTAGTATTTACCTTATATCTCAATCCGTCTATTCCCGATTGTTCCTACCCCCAGCGTTCCTACCAGGAACAATCGGGAATTTTTTTCTCGATTGTTCCTAGCTACGATCTTACTAGGTATGATCGGGAAAAATAATTCCCGATCGTTACTACTAGGAATGATAGGGAGAAAATTTTCCCCATTGTTCCTACCCACTGGTTCGAAAACGAGAAAAAAGTTTAAAATTGAACCAGTGCTGTCGGAAAGCGCACCGAGCGTGTTATGATGTTGTTAATGTACTAATGCTGCTAATATGTGGTGTCTATCTATATATCTAATTGAATAATGAAATAATGTAATTGTATTCTATGTATGTATTTACAAAAAAAAGTGTATAAGTATTCTATCACTCATCTGGTTCCCATAGTACAAGCTCTGCTTAGTTTGGGGCTAGATGATGTTGTGTAAAAATGTCCACAAATATTTATTTATTTATTTATATAATTATATATATTGTCTTGTATTGCAATAAAATCAGTTGAAAAACACTGACGATACTAATTGTCGTGCATACAACAAATCACTACACGTGCGTTGGTAAGAACAATCGGAAATTTATTTTCCCGTTTGTATCTAGTGAAATTGAAAGGTAGGAACAATAGGTAATGTTTTTTCCCAATTGTGCCTAGTAGGAACAATCGGGAAAAAAATTCCCGATTGTTCCTAGTAGGAACGCTGGGGGTAGGAACAATCGGGAATAGACGCTCCTATCAGATGGAGGTAAAGGTAAATCAAAGACCAAGTGTTTATTGAGGCCAGTATGTTATCTCTATAAAATTACTGTAACAGATTATTTGATAACAATTCATTGCTTACAACAAAGATAACCTGTACTACATGGTGATATACCATAATCTAAGCTAATTATATAAACTGACTAACTTAAAGACAATTCACAGCCTAAATAGGTGGTTGTAGAGACTTAAAATTTTCAGGGTAGGTTTGTGTTAGTGCATAAGGGTGGACTAAGGGATTCCCGAAATTCAACCCCTATAGAGTTTTTAGAGAGCAGGGGTTGAAGTTTGTATGAAAATAGTATGATGATGAAGTTGTGGGCATTTCCACTAGTCAATCATAAATTAACTTGATGCTTAAATCACAAATTAAGCCATGTAATTAAATTAAAGGTAAACTGTGTTTGTTTGTACCACACATTCATACCTACTCAATTATGGCTTAGTCGAGAATATTAAATCATGTTGAAGTGGCAATGAGCAAGCCATTTAGTTCATAGACTCAACAATTGCTGGGGAATTAAGGTTCACAAATAGCAACTAAAACCAGAAGATGAAGTGTAGGTTGCCTTTTTACATTGTTAGAATTGCGGAAAGTTAATGTATGGAGAGGGCTCTAAATGATTCTTCCTGGAAACACATTGGGGAGGCCCATGACTAGTAGTGGACTTCTACAGGCTGAAGATGATCATGATGCTATGTAAACCAAGGATTTAATAGGATTCTAGGCAATGGCACTCCCAGCTTAAATTAGCCGCCCTCCAATCCCTTCTATGGATGACATAAGTGACCAAGGGAATGTACCAGAAGATGGGCAGCAACATCTTCTGAGTACTAGACAGTGATACTGCACTCACTAATCCACCTGCTAAGAGTGACGACTATATTAAACTTTCCAAATATGGAGACTAGCAGTGAACTTATTTAAGCTGATGCTGTAAAATTTAATAATAAAGCACTCATGGAGTAACTTGCTTGGTCATTTGTAACAGATATGTCAAGTATTGTTCAGAATAGTTACCATTTCAATTACCAATAATACATCTGCACTTTAGAAAACATGTAATAAAAGCTGGTGTTATTGACTGTAGCAATATCACAAGAGAGGCATGAGCCGCCTTAAAACTCCAGCACTTAGTCGGTCCTTAACTCACTAAGAACTTAACTTCTTTTGATAAAGCATATGATTCATTTGTAATAAGTAAGTGTAGTAGTGTGTGATAATGTGAATGATGAAATCAGATGACATAGGTTTTGTGGAAGTGGTAAGTAAAGGATCTATAAACATGTCACAGTAGGCAGTTAATTAAAAATAGTAATTACTCACCATCTTTCAGTTTCCAAATAATATTTCCTGCTATAGGCTCAACAGCAACCATGCCGCCGCCTAACGTGGCAAAGAGCAAGGGCCGTTCGTCCAAGGCACGAACCAAATCCGTACTTTTCTAAAAACGAATAAAACCCTAAAGTAAGAGCCGATACAGTAACATGTATAGATTTGAGTACTTAGCCTAATTATAACTCTAGAAATTAATGCGCCGCAATCGATGCAGCCGCACGTCTCACCTTTTCATCTTTGTCGACAATGGAACCGAGGCCATACGCACATAACAATAATATCGTCGGTAATTTTGTTATCATGTTCACTAGATTTTTCACCAAACTAAAACGGGTTTACATCCCTGAAGAAAAACAACACAAAATCGTAAATACAGACACAAATCACAACAACACCGCTCTTGCTCTACCAATTTATTTCCTCAATTGTCTGTGTTTGTAAGTTTCGTTTCGCTTTTTGACAAACGTGACAATCAAAACGCAGACACACCGACATAGACAGTTAGAAAAGAACAGACTGAAAAAAAATAAAAAATAGATTGAATCAAACCTTTCGGAACGACAACTGAAGTGAATTAACCAACAGAATACTTTGTCTAAGTTTGTCAGCTCTTGACTGACTGGGCTACCAACTTGGTACATTTATATGGATAAGTAGCAGCCATCACTCACAGAGTTGGCAGCACTAATTGTGTGCTTAACTGTCAACGGGGCATACGTCAACAGTCATCTGTCTAAGCCAAAAATGCTAATGTTTACCACAAACAATCAAAGTCATATTTATAACGTCGTCAGTCAGTCATTGTATTTTCATTTTGTGACTGGCTTTGTATTACCGTATTACCTACTTGTCGTGAATGTGGTCGTGAAGGTTTTTGAGCGATGATTTTCTAAAAAATATTTAATTAAACTGGCTACTAATAAATTGGAGAGCGACAAGCATTAATAGTTCGACAGTGATGTGTTACTCTTAATTTATCTGTTTCAATGGAGGTCTCCGGCTCTGGTATGTACTCACTATTATTTACCTACCATTCAAACACTAAAATTAAACGTAATATTCTTTAGAAAAAAAAAATACTTATCCAACAGCTAATTCATTCGAATTTTAGTACTACGCTGATCTTTATAACAGAATAATGTTTAATTAGGTACCTTCTATTCATTGTGGTTGCTCTCACAACAAAGGTAGCAAAGAGATATTCGTAGGGTAAATGGGGAATTCCCCACTTTTAGCCATACCTATACCTAATAGTATACCTACACCTTTGTAGTGCTGCATAATAAGTACAGTATTTTAAATCATGTAGAACTTGAGTAAGTACATACCTACCAGCTGTTGGATTATAGGTATGATAAGTTATGTTACAATAAGAAAAAACAGCTCATTAGTAAAACTACAGCTAGTTTTTAAGACCTCAAAAGATCGAATAGTTTTACATTTTTCAGGGAAATCTCCGAATACAACATTATCGTTTAGGTACAATGCTAACAATGAGGAACTAGAAGAGTTGTTTAATGCATGCGAGGATGACCCTCCTACTCCTCAATGTGACCCTCCCTCTACTGTCCCGAGTGAAAATGCAAGCCCTAAAAGAGGTGACAGGACACCATCAATCATAGATAAGTATTTCAAGTCTATGCGTTCTGAAAAATCTGCAGACAAAGACAAAACAGAAGATGTCAAACCCCCAGAGAAGGAGAAAGAGGACAGCCGCTCAAGTACACCAAAAGAGATAACATCATCTCCTATGAAGGAATATTTAAACAGGCTTGGAAAAAGGAGTACACCGGATGTGAACCCTGAGGCGAAAGAAGGCAGCAATGAAACATGGAAGATATTCCATGATTTCAAGTTTAAAATAGCTCAGGCTGTGGAGGATATGAAAACAAGGTCCTTAGAAGGTAATTCAAGGCATTCCAAATATAATGCTACTAGTAAAATTGGAGTTTTTATAGGAGATTTTAACAACTTTTTAATTATGATTTATCAACTTATTTTCTTTTACATAGAAACAAGAGAAGAGAAAAAGACTTTACCTCGAGAGAATTCAACATCTGATTCAGAAGAAAATTCAGCTATTAAAGATATTGATCAGCAAAGCGTTGGAGACACAGACAATCAGGTAATTTTAATCATAATCAAGATTCCTAATAGAATCACACATCCGCGGCTTCAGTTGTTTTATGTAGTACCCAAGTAATAATCAATATATTCATAAATATTTGTGGACATTTTTACACAACACCATCTAGCAATACTTATACTAGTGGCGATCACAATAGGCCATATGGCCGCAGTGATACCAAAGCCGCAAAAATATAATAAAAAAATAAAAAAATACTTATACTATGGATTCAGATGTCTGATGGAATACTTAGATTTGTTTTTTGTTGTAAATACATACTTACTTACAATATAAATATAACTCATTTATTTTTCTCAAACACAAAAGGTCCTTAGTGTAAGGGGTACAATTTTAGTGGTAAATGTAGAAAAACCTGTTTTGTGTGAGACTGTTGCCCGAGAAGGCTGAAAAGCTGTGTTACGGTCAATATAACACCTAAACACTGAACAAACATCTATAACATCTATCTATTATGTTTATCACACAAGTGCTTGTTCTATGTGGGAATCAAACCCACCACCTACAGGGCAGAAGGCAGGGCTACTACCAACTGAACAGTGATGGTGATAAAAAGTATCTGATCTAACTTTAATACAATTTGATTCAGTCATTATAGAATACCTCTTTTGTAAACATACACACAGCTTAATTTTCACGTAGTTACTTATAAGACTAGATTATAATTATGAAAAGATAAGTCTTGATAAAGTGTTCTGAGTTTGAACTCATTTCCATTTTATTTTAAAGTCAAAATACTAATAAAACATATAGTAAAACCAGTTTAAGTTTCTATGCAGATAAACTTTCCAAGGCCTTCAATAAAATGTAAGATTTTAAAATATTTTTTCTCAATTAGGTGTCTTCATTAGACAGTAGTATACAAAATCTATCAGAACTGACCCAGCCAATCACAGCCAAAGCCACTGAGCGTGAACTTAGTCTTCCAGTAGAGAAAAACCATTCGGATTCCAGTGATGATACACACAAGAATATGGGTAAGTGAAAATTGCGTCTGATACATAGGTATTTAGGTTTCAATCCCATTGTAAATGGTATTAGTGTTTCATGCATCACAATTATTCGTATAGAAAAATGCATTGGTGCCCGACCTTAGGGTCAGAAAGCGAGGTTATTCCCACAATACCAGAAGTTAGAAGTTTAGGGACAAAGAAGACAGTTTAGGAAGTTCTTTTTGAAGTTTTGGGCATCACTAAAGCTGTCAAAAGCATCACCATAGTTGCATTCACCATTTTGTTGTAATTCAGGAGCAGACTTATTTAAGCGACTGTTGAGTATGTTTATTTATTGTTCCTTGCTTTATACAGCTCACAGTGAAATGGCAGATGTGAATGAAGATCTCACTGACAGCCTGTTGGACGTCGAGTCAGGCATTGAAGCTTTAGAAGATACAATGGACGGCTTTGGGGACGTAAACAACCTACCTCCTACCTTCCAGAACAACAAGCCTACAGATACCCCAACTCATTCGCCACCTACGCCAACAAACTTCGGTCTACCTCCCAGCAAATCAAACTTAAAAAGCATATCCTCAAACTCCAAAACATATTTCCTGAACTTTACCATGTATTTTTTAACGATTTTCCTCATTATTAACTATTTCCTGTTTCCGAATTCAAATGTTTGGAATGGATTTTTACTGGGCATCTGGTTCTTTAGTCTAGCAAGTAATTTGAAGCATTGGTTATTGGATAACTACTTTAGTCATTGGGAGCCTCAGAAAGGCAACATTTTTAAGTTGAAGCGATGTAACACTATGCCAACTGTTTTTACCATACCCTCTGTGAAAGAGCATCAACCTATGAAGAAATATGAGGTGAGTCTTATATCCAATCCATTGATCAGAATAATATAGTTAAAGTTCCGAAATAAACATTTATTTATTTATTATTTATAGTAGAGTACCTACTCATTACGATATATGTATTTTGTATTATTTTAGGTAGTATTTAATAGTTTACATTTTTATTAGGTACTAGCTGTGCCCGCGTCTTCGTCCGCGTGGAATAGTGACTTTGGGCAGCATTTTTAATTTCTTAGGCTAATTATTCTTTGAATAAAATACATACATACATTAAAATAAGCTACAAATTTATGAAACATTTACATGAACCTTACAAACTTTCATCCTCAATTTTTTTTTTCTAAAAATTTTACGCTTTAGGGGTAAGGGTAAAATTTATTATATCTAATCAAAAGCCTAGAAAATAATCTTCAAAAATGATGAAGCATCCATACTTACATACATACGAAATACCATAATTTCATCCCCTATTTCAACATCTTACAACCCTTTTTTCGCATTTAAAAGTAGCCTATGTCCTTTCTCAGGCTCTAGACTATGTTCCAAATTTCTCGGTTCAGTAGTTAAGGCGTGAAAGCGTAACAGACAGACAGAGTTACTTTCGCATTTATTATATTAGTAGGGATTTATTTATTCTGTCCATTCAAAGGTTGTCTGGAAGATTTGGCTCCCAGCGATAAGACCGCCCATTGTACCTCTGGTTTTTTTTGTTGTAATTTAATTGTTTTACTCTTGTGTTTAGTGGTGTTACAATAAAGCTATAGTCGATTGACGACCGACGTTGTGCAAGTACAACGCACCAGTCAGATGTTCGCAATTTCCTTTACATTGCGGTTTTTGGTGTTTGTCGTTTTTACGCGTTTTTAAATAAGATAGTTAGATACTTATTATGTTTATTTTATTATGTATTGTCGATATTGAAGCTGAAAAAACGGACTAAACTGTAGATTTTTGCGCATTTTCAGTTTTCGGAAGTAGTTTAATTACACTCGATATGTCAGTCAGTCAGGACAAAGATTGTTATTGGTGGTATAGATAGATTTAAGTACCTAACATTGATAATTATAATTTTATTTATCATCGTGTTTTCTATTTTAGGGATGGATTAACCACTTCAGATTCCCTGATTACGATCCCTTCACTTATCACATCAATAAAACAACAACATCATTTATGAAACTCGAAGGTAATTTTTAGTTTATCGCATTGATAATAATGTATTCATCTGATAATTTAATACCTATTTATTTGCACTCTTTGTTTACGCTTAGCGTCAACGACCTCTTAAGACGTACTCTCCGATCTAATGTTGTCATACTATCTACTTTTACCAGGTAGATTTCGAGTACTTGAAAGAAAGTATTGCAGCAACTATCGTCTTTCAGTGTTTTACACCAATTTTTTTTCTTTATATCTCTTTGCTTGATCTATTGCTTGTTAAAAAGTGCATTTTTCTAACTCGTTCGATTTTTTGCTCGAAATTTTTACAAAAATACCAGTTGCGAAAAAGTGGAATTCAACCCTGTTCACTCATCATTAAAAACCACATTTTGACCGGGCATCTATCAAAAGCGATGAGGAACAGCGTAAGCCGAGCCGTGCCAAGTACGAGCTGAGTTGCTAATCTGGCTCAGAATCCTATACATTCCTATCATGAAACATGCCGACTTACACCTTAAGATCGCAGGAAGTCGATGGATGGAAAAGACTCAAAATCGTTCTTTCATTAAGAATAGAATAGAATAGAAATTTATTTTGTCTCTTAAGAATAACATACAATAAAATTTAAAAAGTAGTGACAAAAAAGGCTACCACTCAGCATTTGCTACAAGAGCATATAGCAGCTCTTGCAGCGCTGGTTTTCAGTGGCACCAGAGTGAGTAGCGCATTAAATGAATTAAGGCCACCGCTTGACTATAAGCCGTGGACTTCTTAAAGATGGTGATATAACCCTCAATATTCCCACTAATGGTTGATTTTCCATTAGTTTCGTACATGCTCCGAGTCACGCTTTCGCGGGGCAACTAAAAAAGTAGGTCAGCTATTTCAGGTCAAAAGTTTAATTTATTCCAAGTTTCATCCTAATTCATGCATCCGCTAGCGTTAGTAACAAACATTCAGAGTGCCTATCACGACATTTGTTGTGGAAACGTATCGTACCGTCATGTGTGTTACACTGCGCGGCAACCAGGCAAACATTCCGCAGTTGAGTTATCGACGCCGCGTAATGTAATCCAAATGTCAACACGATTTATCATCATCATCAGCTTGTAATAGTCCACTGCTGGACATAGGTCTCTCCCATACGTTCCCAAGAAGAACGATTCTGAGCCTTTCCCATCCATCGACTTCCCGCGGTTTTAACAATGTCGTCAGCCATCGGGTAGGAGGACGTCCTACTCTTCTATATATGGAGGCTTTTCCATATCAGTAGTTCAGAGTAGTGAAGGTCTAGTCCAGAGTACTTCTTTACAGACTGATGATAAAGGTTAAAGTACTTAGTTTGGGGCTAGATAGTGCTGCGCTATAAGAAATGTCCATCAATATTTATTTATTTATTCCATTTCAGGGTGCAATTTAAGGATTTCATACACAAGAGCGAAAGTTGCAAAGAGGGCACTATGGGATGAGAAAATAGATAAAGTAATATTTTACCAACATAGGCTGTACAATCTAGTGGGAGCACGCGTCATACTACTGCCAAAAGGACTCGTTAAACGAAGGTATGTCAAGTTTTTAATACCTGTTGCTGATGGATCTAGCAGATGACCCACCTGATGTTAAATGGTAATCACACCCTATAGCACGGTCGTTAAAAACGTGCGCTACGTTTAAAGATGATACCCGGGATGCCTTGTGTGTTCAAATTAAAGCATACAGGTGTTATACCTCTACCTCTAGTCATTTTATAGCAAAGTACAAATGCACCTAAATCAAATTAAAAAATATATATTGTTTGTGAACCTTAAAATACATTTAAATAAAAATTATAGCTCACTCGATGCTTTTAAATGGATCTACAAACATTTAAACACGGTCTATTTCCCACGTGGTAGGTACGGATTTTCATTTGATCCTGACACACTTAGTAAAACCAATTCTGTAATAGAAAGTAAAGTATGTTTAACATAACGCAATCTCAACTCTAATAATCACTTGAATTCAGTTGAATTTAGCATAATTCCGTCCTAGTGGGTGGTTTTGTCCTCAAGGTATCTTTCTATTTTGGCTCGGTGTAACCAGTCGGGTCAAGTTTTTTAAATAGGAAGACCAACTAAACTCACATCTGTACAAATGTACCATCATTTTCTTCTTATCCGTATTCGTTCTTCATCCATTTTATCCGTAAGTAGACAAAAAAACTATAGATTAATCTATACCACTTATAGAATATTTGTCCTACCTCACTTACTAACAGGCAACGCACAGTCAGTGGTTTTAGTGGTTTAATTCAGAATTTCAGTATATATTTGGTTCGAAAGAGGTGTACTCAGAAAGGAATTTCTGAAATTTGGCCTCTGAAAGGGTGTAGCGGAGTTAGATGTTTGTATGAAAATAGCTTTACACGGACAAAGTCACGCGCGTTTACACTCGTTGCTTATATAATAATAATAATGCTGGACTATCTACACAGCATCATCTAGCTCCAAGCTAAGCAGAGCTTGCGTTATGGGTACTAGACTGATCATTATATAGTACAATAATAACGTGTATTGGTGTTTCGTTTCCACATCACTTAAGTAATCTTAAAACGACTAAGGTCATTAGAACACAAAGGCTTAAAGACTGTTTTCGTTTGCTTTGTCCGATTAAAAAGCCTTCATCTTAACACGTTAGTAATTAAAAGAAATAGGCCAATGACCTCGCTGCCATTAGAGTACTAGCATACCTACTAATTAGAGTACCAATTTTATTTAGTAAGGAAGTTAAATACCTACTTTTCATCAATGATACCGTTAAACATATAATATAGTAACGTAGTAGTACTACGTTATTCGTAGTAGAGCAAGAACAGAAAAAGTGAAAGGCTCGTCCGAAGAAGTACCTACTACTAGTCTGCTGCCAAAAAACGTTGTTGTGTTCCGGTTTGAAAGGTGTGGGTGCCGGTGAAATTACAGGCACACCAGCCTTAATACCTGTAAGCCTCAGGTTGATAGACGTAGAACAGTGCATCGTAAGGTACGTTCCCGACGAACGAAAGCTGCGTGGCAATGTATTATAGGTGATGGAAGCCACTTATCATCGGGTGGGCCATCAGCTGATCTTTTATAATACTTATATTTTATTCACATTTGTGGACATGTCACACAGTGTACTATGGTAACCAAATTACTTACAGAATACTTATATATTTATTGTTTGTTTTGCATATACTTACCTAGAATACAATATTACATTCAGACCGAGAACATCTATTTTCATCACCTACAGCGCAGAAGGCAGGGTTACTATCAACTGACCTTAGAGGTCATTATATACTTACTGTATAGGGAATCCCTGTAAATAGAATTCGTGACAAGAAGAAACTGTGGCTAGGTTGACTAATTTATTGTGACTGGGTTGAGTGTAGTATAAAACAAAATCACAATTCAGTTCTTTATTTTTAGCTATGTCAATTCAGTTCTTAAATGTCAACCTGCGCATAATGTGTAATAATAACTGATGCAAAGCTTTAAATACATTTATGCAGAATTCATTTGAATTTTATTAATAAAAACTCGCTTATCATGTCTTTCTATCCTAATATTACAAGTCTAGATTTTTTTTATACAACTAAGTAGACAAACAAGCTTACGGCCCACCTGACGGAAAGTGGTTACCGTAGCCTATGGACGCCTGCAACACCAAAGGAATTACAAGCGTGTTGTCGACCCTTTAAAAATTTTAATTTTTAGATTGACTTAGATTAAATTTGAAACAGTTTTTTTTTGCATTTGCAGTGCGTTTCGGGTCAGTCAGTCAGTACAAAGCTTCTTATAATTGGTATAGATTGTAACTGTTTCGAAATAAATACGTTATTATTAAATATCTATTTTTTTTCTCAGGCAATGGAGCAAAAAATATCCCATCTGTATCATACTAAACGAGAAAGAAACAATTCAAGTATTGGAGAAAGAGAGCGCATCTCAAGCTGAGCGGAAGATCTCCGAGGCTATTGCGGAGAAGAAGAAAGAACAACAGCACGAGATGGAAAGCATCGAGACTAATACTAGTCCCGAGAAGAAGAAGAAGTTTGTTTGGAGAAGAAGAGAAAAGAGGTACACTTCACGGTATTCGAATCTAATGCTTAGTATCACTTGAAGAACGATCTTGAGGTCTTCTTCATACGCTGGCTAGCTGCAATCCTAGCAAAGATATTGTTCAAACGGGTTGGAGGGCCTACGCCATGTCCTTCGGTTCGTGATCGCCATTCGAGAACCTTTAGTCCCCAGCGGATGTTGGTTCTACGAACTATATAAACAGTCCATTGCCACTTGAACTTGCTAGTTCTAAAATATATGTCGGTGACCTTGGTACTTGAATAATAAAAGAAAAAAGTGAAACGCATAAAGGAACGGTGGAAAGGAATGGAAGTTTTTTGACATATTAAATGGCAGAATGTTCAATGTGTTTTTGGTTTCAGCTTATCACATTCCGATGGCGAAACAGGAAGGGAAGGGCTGAGGCATAGATTAGTTCGAAAAATGCATAGAGGTTAGTCCGCGTGTTATCTTTTAAACATAAGATTAGTTTTTTCTTATTCTAAAATTTGATCATATATCCTATAATTATCATATCTTATTATTATTATAAAAGCAGCGGACAAGGCTATACAAGTTGCTACCCATTGGAGCACATTAATATAACCAGCCTTTGACACGAAGAATGAATGAATCATATCTTATAATTAAAATATTTTTACCAACGCGGCAGACCCAAACGGAGATGGCGGGACGAGCTCGACTATTTTCATAGGGACTGGAAAGAATTTTGAGAATTTTGTCCTGAAATGTTTGACATTATAGACAATGTACAGCCTAATTCTCTGGTCAATTTTTTTTATAAATAATTGGTGCACATTTAACACTGCATTATCTAACCCCAAACTAAGCAAAACTCAAATCAAATCAAAATCAAATCATTTTGATTTGATTTTGATTTTACTCAATGGCTGATAGAACAAGCAGATGGTCCACTTGCACAACCATCATCTATAACCTTCGATCAATGATACCCCCAGATGATGGGTCACATACAAAATCATAGCTAAAAGCTGTGCGCGTGAATATATACTTAGACATCTTCATTTGTTTACTAACGAAGCGAGAAAAAAATGATAAATAGTTTGAGTTCAACCTAATTACAACCATGTCACCTAGTAAATAATGTCACTAATTGTCATAACAATGTTAATTATTTTTATCTTATTTACCGGAATGGATTTTTTGCGCCGACCCTATATCTAGGGGTATCATTTATCAAAGTCTTAACAAATCGTTACCTCTGGATGCAAAGTCCTGCGTCTATCAAAAATTATAGAAGCTGCCTCTCGCAGCTTCGCCCGCGTGGCAGTTTTTTTCCCGTTCCCGTTATTTTTTCGGGTTAAAAAGTAGCCTATATGTTAATCCAAGTAGCTAGATGTATAATCTATTTTTATTCCAAATTTCATCCAAATCGGTCTACTGGTTAGAGTATCCATCCATCCATCCATTCTTACAAACTTTCGCGTTTATAATTTTAGTAGGATTTTATCGGCTTTCGCGTATTACAAGCTTTGCTTAGTTTGGCGCTAGAGGCCGTGGTATGAATTTACGTGAATATTTTCTTCTTTATCAACTTGAGGCGTAAAGGTAATCTTTATGTGCCTGTAATTTGACCGAGCTCACACCGTTCAAACCGAAACACAGCAAGCTGCTTGACTACATATACTATAATAATCCTGAACCATCCACACGGCATCATCTAGCCCCAAGCTAAGCAGAGCTCGTGTACTCGATGACTGATATATACTTATTACAATACATTACATACATTGCTATTTTTTATTAGCTTTCTGACCTAGTATTTGTTTTAATATTGCAGATAAGAAGACAGACAGTGTGTCTACTTGTACTGAACCCATGTCGGAAACGCAGGGTCAAGATGATAAGCGCGGCGATAAGTCCGCAGAAGAATCTTTTCCAGACGAAATGGAACTCACGACGAAGTCAACTACAAGCAATAAGGACGAGGATGAAGAGATTGATGACAATGAAATGTCGAGGATAAAGGAGTTTTTAGAAGACGCGGTAAGAATCTAGCGATTACTGGGGTTTTTAAAAGGCAGAATAGTAAGTATTTGTTGTTATAGCGGCAACAGAAATACATCATCTGTGATCACGGTTCATGAGATACAGCCTGGTGACAGGCGGACAGACAGACAGACAGCGGAGTCTTAGTAATAAGGTCCCGTTTTACCCTTTGGGTACGGAACCCTATAAAAGACGCCAAAAAGTCGACGCTTTTAGACGGTTTTTTTCGTGTTCACGAACTATGTGTGTTAGGTGACTATAGTAAAGATGGCAAGTGGCTCATACAAACTTGCTTTCAGGAACTGGATATGAGCGCCGACGGCACAGTGGAGGGCGAATGGAGCATGCACGTGAAGCGGTCTATTGACAAGCATTCGCATCTTTATCTATTCGCTAGGACCGGCAGGGATAAACATGAATGGTACGTAAGTATAACATATATTGCGTTTTTTATATAAATTTAAAAATTAAAGACCACACATTGTAATCCTTTTTTTATACGATTACTGATGGAACAAGCCGATAAATCACCTGCCAGGCTAAGATGTGCAACGCGAGAAAATTTTGTCTACACGTTTTCTCGTGCAAAATAGAGATATCTCTTTATATCTTCCTGCGCTAACATGGTAGTGCCCAAAAATTATATCGTTCTGTCAAACGCAGACTTCATGCTAATGTTTAGCTTATTTTTGGGTATTTTATCTATAGTTTTTAAAATGTCCATCAATAGAAAAAATATCTCGTGTCAAGCGCGACATATCTCACGTTGCACATCTTAGCCCGGCTGGTGTAAAGTGGTTTCCGTCACCTATAACAAAGCTTTAGTATGAATAACTATTTAGAATTCTAGGTTATTGGGAATTTGATTCGCAATATTGTTTTTTCAGGTTTCGTCGCTTGGTTACGGCGATAACGGAAGCCAACGCTGGTTCAGCAGAGTCGTCTACGTCCGAGGAAAAGACCGGCGCTGAAACACCAGGAGAAAACAAGGAGGGCATTGAACTTGCTGTATATAAAATGTCGGAGAAAGACACTGTGGCCTTCGCTAAGAATACTGTGAGTATACAATAAAATAGAACTAGACTTTAAAATAAAAACTCCAATACATTTCTATTCCAATTCTTCCAATTCACTATCTGTTTTGTGGTATTCTGGTTTCCTCGATACAGGCTTTGCCTAGTGAGGAAACCGATGTGAATATACTTTTGTTGTAATAGCTCTCTTAATTTATTTAACACACATAATATAGAACACCAGCTGACCCGTGCCCACTTCGTTGGGCGGTAAACATTTTTACTTACAAATCTTAACTGAAGTAGTACTCGATGTCGCTAACAGATGGCGTTAATACGGCATAAAATAGCGGCCGTTCGCAGTTTCGCCCGCGTGGCAGTTTTTTCCCGTTCCCGTTATTTTTTCTGGATAAAAAGTAGCCTAAGTTACTCCTTGTTACATCAGCTATCTGCCAGTGAAAGTCCCGTCGAAATCGGTCCAGCCGTTCCAGAGATTACCCGGAACAAACAAACAGACAGACAGACAAAAATTTTAAAAATTGCTATTTTGGTAAGGATATGTATTGCATATACATTCATATACATGTAGTAAAAAGCGGTTATTGTAATATTACAAACAGACACTTCAATTTTATTTATTATATAATATATTTGTATAGATAAAAAATTACATTATACAATACGTGTGTGCACTGTGAAATTCTGTCTAAATATATAAATTTGCCGTCTAATAATAATTTTATTATTTAAATTCTTACTGCTTAATTAAAAAAATCAATTCTTTAGTGTTTACAGAAATATTTACAA
This sequence comes from Electrophaes corylata, assembly GCA_947095575.1. Taxonomy (NCBI): domain Eukaryota; kingdom Metazoa; phylum Arthropoda; class Insecta; order Lepidoptera; family Geometridae; genus Electrophaes; species Electrophaes corylata. The sequence continues at coordinate 3,980,499 of OX352711.1, read as the reverse complement.
AACAGTGATTACAAAAGACATGTACAAAGGCGAGCTTAACTCTAAAAAGAGTTTCCAGCAAACCTTTGAGCTGAGTGCTAGAGATGTGTACTTACTAATAAATAATCCTACTTAATATTATAAATGCGAATGTTTGGATGGATGGATGGATGTATGTTTGTTCCTCTTTCACGCCACTACCAGTCTTCACCAGTCTTGTGGTGGTCTTTCACCAGTGGACCGATTTGGATGAAATTTGGAATAAATATAGATTGTAATCTGTAATAGGACATAGGCTACTTTTTATCCCGAAAAAATAACGGGAACGGGAAAAAACTGCCAGCGCTGAAGCAGCAACTGAAGCTGCGAGTGGCCACTAGTAATATTAAAAACCTATTTCTACTAATTTTAAGTGGCTTTTATTTACACAATCTGAGAATATCTAAGGGATCTTGATTACTACTAAGTATTACCTGATAAATAATCTGAGGGGATATCTACCGTGCGTGGGGATTACATTCATGCGGTGCCTTTAACGTTTTCAAAGAGCATTTTAGTTTCAGAGTAAAACGGAAGACTCGATAACGGAAGGCGTGACCATTACGTCATTATCGCAACCGATGCCACACAACTCTGAACTGTATGAGAAGAACTTCTGGCCATATTTATTCAAAATTATTCAGGTAACTTTGAATTTTATTAATCACTGATAAAGACTTAATTTCCATCAATTTGTTTTTGATCTGCTATTGGACTATTATAGCATTTATGCTCGCAGACCTCACAGCTTAGTAGTAATTTTGCCTTCTATGCTGTAGGTTGTGGGTTCAATCCCCACCGAGAACAATAATTTGTGAAGTGAACATAGACGTTTGCTCTCTGTCTGGGTGTCATATTGTATTCTATGTATGTAAAAAAAAGCTTGGGGGTGTTTGTTTTGTTTATTCTCGCTCATTAAATTTTATACATATTTTCTGACTTAGTGTTTCATATTTTATAGGTTAATTTATGATGGGTAATGTGGGCATATACCAAATGTACTATCTGGACTTACCTCTAACCACCCCCCTTAGGCATCCTGGATTTGGAGTAGGTACTTGGTACCACAGACAAGATTAGATCTCTTGCATGTGTTGGTACTAAGAGATGATATTTATTTATATTGTTTTTGATTCAAAGATAATTATAATTATGCATTTTCAAAAATCTCACGTGAGATTAGTGAAGGAGCATAGTGTCAAGTAAATCTCATGACATCTCATCAAAGGGAGAAGGAAGAGGTGTCAAAAAATTGCCAAAATTACCTCACGTAATCAATAAATGCCCCATTATGTTCGTGATACCTTCGCTATGCGCCTATACAAAGTTGAGAACCTAAGTAACCTATTTTAAATATTAAACGTAACAGACTCATGAAATATCCTTCACGAACCACACTTCCGAGGTCGGCGTGATGTGTCAGATAGAGCCTTCGCCTCACGAGCGCTCTAAGCACAAGAAGAAGAGAAAATGTGATGTTCGTTCTCTAACGTTCTACGTAGTTCGACCGCCTGTACATATTTTGGATAGAAACGGGATATTTACCATGATTTTTGAGTTTGATTGTTTCCGTTTCTATCCAAAATATTGATCAAAACCATGATAGTTTAAAAAGTTATATCGCCTGTACATAGTTCACGTATTTCATAGAGTTTAGTTTAAATTGTCATCTTGTATTGTACTGTATTATCTGTGGCTTTAAATGAAATTTGTAGTTATTTGTGGTTTTATTAATGTTAAATTAAATGACTTTAGACATTTCAATAGTTAGAAAACAGATTGTATTCACAATACCTACTTTTTAGGGTTCCGTACTCAAAGGGTAAAACGGGACCCTATTACGACTCCGTTGTCTGTCTGTCTATTTGTCTGTCCGTCCGTCCGTCTGTATGTCTGTCGCCGGGCTGAATCTCATGAACTGTGATAGTTAGAGAGTTGAAATTTTCACAGATGTATTTCTGTTGCCGCTAAAAAAAAAAAAAATTTAGGGGGCACTCATACAACAAGCTTTGCCCGTTTTTATTATAGATAACGGTACCGAGACTGACTCGCATTTGGCCGGTTTTTGTTTATAAATAATGTATGCATAAATTAATTGAATAAAAAACGTCTCAAATCGTTACCTCTCACTCATACAGTATGCGAGTGAGAGTAATGATTAACGGCTCAATCGGACATTATGTGTACAAATGAGATGTTATGGTTAGCCGCGCCATTTTAGATGCCTTGTTAAATCAAATTATACGAGTTAATTAAAAAAATAAACAATTATTTTATCGATAGTAAAGGTTGGCAGGTAGAAAATGCCTTTAGCGATAAACCCACCGTTTTGTACACTAGATTCATTTTGTGTAATAAATAAAGTATTCAATAAATAGTAGAATAAACAAAATGGAATTTCGCAGTAATATTTATGTGCTCGTGTTATTTAAAATGCATATTATTTTAAATAAATCAGTTTTAGTTTGCTTTTGTGTTATATCTTATGTTCTATCTCGGACAGCTGCCACAGCCCAGTTAGTAGTAGCCCTGCCTTCTGTACTTGTAGGCGGTGGGTTCGATTCCCATCGAGAACAAACATTTGTGTAATGAACATAGATGTTTGTTCTGTGTCTGGGTGTTATATTGTATTATATTTATGTATTTACAAAAAAAAAGTATATAAGTATTCTATCAGTCATCTGGTTCTAATAGTACAAGCTTTGCTTAGTTTGGTGCTAGATGTGTAAAATGTCCTCAAATATTTATTTATTATTATCTTTCAGAATAAAGCGCCGTCCCCTGAGTGTGAATGTCGTCTTCTTCCGGCGGAAGTGACGTGGGTGAATACAGCGCTTGCGCGACTTATGTATGACGTCACAAGAGATCCGGTAATGATCTCGCGAGTTCAGCATCGCATCCAGAGAAAACTAAACACGCTCAAGGTTATTGTAATTGAATTATTTTGATCTAGCATAATGGTCCGCAATGGATTAATGGTCTAGCAATCGACGACCGATGTAGCGCGGGGGGCAAATATCCGCCTGCGACGCAGGAGGTTGCGGGTTCGATTCCCGCCTTGGGATAAATGTTTGTACGATCTGCAAATATTTATTCCGAGTGTTCTGGGTATTTTCTATATATAATAAAAAAATATGTATATATGTAATGTATTGTATTAAGTAAGTATATCAGTCATCTAATACCCATAACACAAGCTTTGTTTAGCTTGGGGCTAGATGATGCTGTGTGGATTGTCCAGCATTATTATTATTATTATTGATGTTTAGGACACCGTATTGCCCATTAGATATTTTTTTTTAAATGGTGCCTGCGCGATAGACCGCCACGAATGTGACGTGATGAATTATGTGTGGTTATACACATAATTCATCACGTCACATTGACCGATGTAGCGCGGGGGGCAAATATCCGCCTGCGACGCAGGAGGTTGCGGGTTCGATTCCCGCCTTGGGATAAATGTTTGTACGATCTGCAAATATTTATTCCGAGTGTTCTGGGTATTTTCTATATATAATAAAAAAATATGTATATATGTAATGTATTGTATTAAGTAAGTATATCAGTCATCTAATACCCATAACACAAGCTTTGTTTAGCTTGGGGCTAGATGATGCTGTGTGGATTGTCCAGCATTATTATTATTATTATTGATGTTTAGGACACCGTATTGTCCATTAGATATTTTTTTAAATGGTGCCTGCGCGATTGACCGCCACGAATGTGACGTGATGAATTATGTGTATAACCAGACTGGTTCAATTGGAAAAGAGACAGAGTAAGCTGGAGGAGGCCCTTTGTCGTGCAGTGGGACAAGATAGGCTGAAAATAGTAATAGTAGTAGTAGAGCTTTTAGTGAAGGGCTCGCTAGGGGAAGTACTACCATCATGCCTATTTCTACCGCCAAGCAGCTTGCTGTGTTCCGGTTTGAAGGGTGTGGGTGACGGTGTAATTACAGCCACATGAAGCTTAACACCTGTATGCCCTAGGTTGATGGACGTAGAGTAGTGCATTGTATGGCACACCTATTACGAGCGTGGCCTACGAAATAATGATTTGTTATAGGTGATGGTAACCACTTAAAATCAGGCGGATCATCTGCTTATTCCATCAGCAACTCAATAAAAAAAAATTGTCTATCTGTCTATTAGAATCTGTCAATTTGTTTCCCTCCATTTCTTTTGCTGCTAAGGGGTGTAGTAGGGGTGTAGTCAGAAAAAAAATCCGGTAACTCAACCCCTAAATATTTCTATATTTACCTCTATATAGCTTTATTTGAACGAGGTTTTTCACAATTTCTTTAGTTAATAATATGAAATTTATGTTTTACAGTTACCTTCGTTCATGTCACCGCTAGTAGTGACAGAGTTGTCTCTAGCGGGCGCGTGTCCCCTCGTAGAGAGAGTTCTACCAGTTTCTTGCGACGCTCGGGGAGTATGGCTAGATGCAGACTTGCGGTACGAAGGTGGTGCCTATATAGCACTCTCTACCCAGATCAATCTTATGAAGCTGAAGGAGAAAAGTTAGTATCAGTACAAATGCAAACAAATTTGTCGTTGCGTAAATGTATAGTACCGATTCAAGTTACACAGCGCGGTAACAAGGCAACACTGCAATTGCGTTGTAGATACTGCGTATTGTAATTCAAATTTCAACACGAACACTTACGCAACAAATGTCAAATTTATTGGTCCTAAGGGCTTCAATAGATTAGTCAACCTATCGGACTTCCCTCCCAGTATTATAAATGACTAAATTACGTACACTGGTTCACTTTCATAATACCATTGGAGCGCCATCTAGCGTGTTAATTAACAGTATTATTAATACTAAGTACGCTCTCTTTTAATATTAATCACTTGATGAAGGAACAATCATATGACCCACCTTATGTTAAGCGGTAACCATCACCATAACAAAGCGTTGCCTCGCAGATCATGTACTTTAGAAACGTGCCCTACGATGCACTGCTCCCACCAAAATGAGACATGCAGGCCTCATGTGACTGTAATTTCACTGGCATCCAAAACCTTTAAACCGAAACACAGCTTGGCGGCAGAACACATCAATGTATCCTGTTATTGTATGTAAGGCAAATATACATACTGTCTCACCTTACATCATGTGCAGGGCAATGTGTTTCATTGCATGAGTTTCTTTTTTTTTTATTAGTTTATAGTGCTTACCTGCACTTGAAAATTTCCCGAGGGTTATTTCGTCAAATGCGATTGGGCTCTCGGTGGCGCATTATTTATAATTGTTTTTTTTAATATTTTCGTCTATTCCTTTTGTCCTCCGTATCTTCTATTTCGGGTCATTGTTTATATGTTATAATAATAAATATTGTTTTTTTAGATATCACATTAGAAGATCAATTGCTTGTTACAAACGAGAATATAATTGAAAAGGAAGTGAGCGGATCGCCAAAAGCAAGCTCTTGCTTTGCGGACACCATATACAAAGTAAGAATTTCATGTTTGTTATAAAATTAAGTTCAAATCAATTTTCGTACCAACGTAATTTGGTTGCATCAATTATTTTTATGCTACCAAAGGTAGGTCAAGAAAACACGGACGAACTGTGTGAAAGATGACATGGATAAGAAAGGAGTGAGTACGGATATGACGGTTAATAAAAGGAAAGGTATAATAAGGGATACATAAAGTGGGATAAGGGCAAGAAGATGATGATAAAGTTATTTTTCGAAGCAGAATATTATGTAACCATGAGTGATTACTCACCAGTCTTAGTAATTTTTTCACTCTGTAAATTCTTTCTCTCTGATTTCTTGTCTGTACTCCGTTACAGAAGAAAAAATCAGCGGTATACGACTCTGACGTGGAAGACTCCGCAGAGTCTAGCAGTGATGATGAGAGTCCGCCCGTTCAACCTGTTGACAGCACTGACAATATTCCCCTGCAAGAAACTGCGTAAGTATACCCTATTCAACTTATCCTATCAGCCTTTTGTATACTTTTTTTTTACCATTTGCTGATGGAACAAGCATATGGCCCACCTGATGTTAAGTGGTTACCATTCCCACCAGTGGTTACGTTCATAAGGATCGTAACCTGCAATACACTGCTCTGCGTCCATCAACCTGAGGCGTACAGGTGTTAAGCCTCATGTGCCTGTAATTACACCGGTACCTTCACCCTTCAAACCTGCTTAGCGGCAGAAATAGGCATGGTGGTAGTACTTCCCTGGACGAGCCCTTCACTAAGAGCTCTACTACTTCTACTTACCCAGAAGTAGCGATATTCCACTCTACCCTGGAGAACTCTGCCGAGTCTAGCTATTACCAAAGCTATTCCGTTTCGATACAGTAATCATTATATTAAAAAGAACCGGCCAATTGCGAGTCAAACTCGTGCACGAAGGGTTCCGTACCATTATTTATAATAAAAACGGCAAAAATATCGTTTGTTGTATGAGAGCCCCTTTATATATTTAAATTATTCTGGTTTTAAGTATTTGTTGTTATAGCGGCAACAGAAATACATGATCTGTGAAAATTTCAACTCTGTAACTATCACGGTTCATGAGATACAACGCCTGACAGACGGACGGACAGCCAGACAGACAGCGAAGTCTTAGTAATAGGGTCCCGTTTTACCCTTTGGGTACGGAACCCTGAAAACTGCATGATGCACCTAAAGTATCTTACTCTATTAGCATATCTTATCAACTTATTCTGTAGTAGCAAAATACAACTCGGGGTGTCTACTCCGGAAAACGAAAGGAACCACCCAGGATCAAAACTCATTATGCCGCAAAGAAGTTATACCAGGGTTTCCCAACCTTTTCTGCGTGGTGACCCCCTTCAGATTATAAAAGTATTTCCATGTCCCCTATATTTTTTATCACTGTTTATTCTAAGTACCGTTTCGAACAGAATAGTGATTTAAATATCTGAACACTTCATGCCCCCCTTAAGATCTTTCTACGCCCACCGGTTGGGAAGTCCTGAGTCATACTATCAAATTAATTATTTTAGATCAACGACAACAGAAGGTGGATCGTCTAAGAAAAAGTTCCTAAGAATGGTCGATAAGATAGCAACTAACAAATACTTCCAACAGGTATGTATGTAAATGATAATGCATTAGCTAATTCGAGATTACGAACAACCAAGTTAGCTTATCGTGCTATATAAAATAGAGATTATATTTATTTACTTCACAAATAAATAAATAAATAAATAAAATTATTTATAATAATTATTTATTTATTTATAATTATTTTATTTATTTATTTAGCTAAAATAGTTGATTAGTCTGTTGCTATCTCTATTTGTTGTCATGAAAGTGACAGTGACAATATGATTTTATAGACCCGTTATATAGTGTCAGGTATTATAAAACAGACCGACAGTCTACAAAAACTATAAGAATCAGAACTGTAAGATCCTGATGACTGGCAGGCATATGGAAAACGCACAGCCTTAATCCATTAGTAGTCTTAAATGTTCGGTATACCTTTTACATATGGTACAGTCAGCTGCACTAGAATGTATACAAGTTGTAACTTTCACAACAGTATTACAGCAAAACAATGAACTCTTACATCTCAAAAACTAAAAAGTCATGAAATTAGTTGACAACCTCACTTATTTTTTGAATAATTGTCGTGTAAATTATTTTAGCAATGCTGTGAAACCAAGGAATGCAGCGGAAAAAAATTGTATGAAAATAACGGTTCTAGTACTGCAATAATAACATGAACTATGTTTTAGGTAACGGACTACAAGTACGTAAAACGTGCTATGGAGGGTTTATCCAACACGGATATAAAACTGCATTTAGAAATACACGGATTAGAAGGAAGGCTTGCTCTGAATCTACCGCCACCGCCGCATGATCGGGTTTGGATCGGGTAAGTATTTTTACAGATCAATTTGTCCACGATATATAACAAACCATCGATGAATGGAAAGGGCTCAGATTTGTTCTTCCTAGAAACGTGTGGGGAAGGCCTATGTCCAGCAGTGGACATAGGCATAGGCATATAGTGGCATAGGTGAGTGGAGTGGACTTCTACAGGCTGTTGATGATTATGATGGTGATTATGATATATCAAACCGATATCTATACAATAGTAGTCCCATTCATAATCCCTGACACTTTGTAACGGCTATAGTAGTATCTCTGCCGTCTGTGTTTTAGGTTGTGAATGTAAATACATACTTAGAATACAATATAACACCCAGACAAAGAACAAACATCTATATATAACTTACGGCACAGAAGGCAGAGCTATTACTTATCGGGCTGTAAGGCCAGTCTAAGCAGCCAAGCAGCTTGCTGTGTTCCGGTTTGAAGGGTGTGGGTGCCGGTGTAATTACAGGCACATGAGGCTTAACACCTGTATGCCTCAAGTTGATGGACGCTGAGTAGTGCATCGTCGGTGACGTTCCTAACGAACGTGATCTACGAGGCAATGTTTTGTTATAGGTGATGGAAACCACTTAACATCAGGTGGGCCATCTGCTTGTTCCATCAACAAGTTGTATAAAAAAAAAAAGTCTATAGTAACATGTATCTATAATATTGTTTTAATTCCTTATTTCAAAAGCTTTTAAACGTATTATAATTCCAGATTCAGAACAAATCCGCAGCTGGTGCTAAAAGCTAGACCGGCTGTCGGCGCCAGAACACTCCGCTTTGCTCACATCTCCAACTGGATCGAGCAGAAACTCAGCAAAGAGTTCGAGAAGGTTCTAGTACTTCCTAATATGGAGGACATCATTATAGATGTTATGACGCCCACGCCGGTGCATTTTGAATGAAGTCGGGTAGCTAAGTACTCTGTATATTGCCTCCTAGCATAAGTAGAAGTATTACTGTGTCGGAAAGAGCATTGTGGCAAGTCAAAGAACAAGACAAAGGATACATTAAGCTATAAACACGGCGAAAAATTCATTACATTATTTCTAGAACAAATGTAGTTCCAATCACATTTTTTGTATAAAATTTAGTTTTAGTTTCAAAAGTTAATGCGATCATTAAATCTGACCAATTTGCCAAATTCAGGAAAGGTATATTAGGAAAGGTTTTCTGAATCTGGGTTCAGATTAATTGCATGATTAATTGCAAGGTGTGTGCATTTGAGTTAAAAAAACTTTCATAAGTCAATGGTACATAGTAAGCAGATCTGCTCAGCTGATTAAAGGCACTGTCTGTTTTACTTGGAATAATGATAATTCAGTCTTTAAAGACATTAAGATGTATTTTAATGGTTTTTCAAAAATCATAAATGTATATTTTTGCAATTTTATGCTCAGAACTACATTAGTTCCATAAAAACAGTGATAAAAATTTCACTGTGTTCATTAAAACAGGAGTAAAATTGGTTTATTATTATCCAATTTTACCATGAATTTGTTCCGGACGGAGTAAAATCTGTTTCGTTCTTTCCGACGTTTCATAGTACAAAAAGATACAGAAGAGATTGTTTTGTTCTGGGTATAACTGCCATGCCAGTATGGAATGCAAGGAGGTAATTTCCACTAATATTGTCATCCCAACAGCCATTTAGTTCACAACTCTTGACCAAGTCGTTATAGTATTTTATTTAAAGCGTATTTACTTAGGAACATTAACTATTAGCATTTTTATTGTACGTTTTGTAAACCAGTAGGCACACTATATTTTGTTATTTTTGTACCGCGGGATAGTTAGATATTCTTGCTAAAGAATGCGTAGTATTTTTGAAATAGCGTCCCTATTCAGGTAATGAAATCTTTTTAGGGCATGGTTTATACATAATTCTCTGGTCTTTTGAGATCGTTGATATAATAAATCACTATTTAAAATATGTTTATAAATAAGAATTGAATAAGATTTTAGAATTTGTACGTCGAAAGGAGACAAATGTTTATGTTTATTATTTTGTTGGTGGAGAAAAGTAATAATTTTATTTTTATAATTAAAATATAATATAAACAAACAAATAAAAGTATTTACAATGAGTTAAAAATAACTTTTAGAGTATTGATGATACAAATCGGTACCCTATCTTAGAATAAGTATTCTTTACTTCTTCTTTTAGCTGTGTTTTTATTACAAAATCTTTAGTTTATATTCAAAGCCAATAGTATAAAGCCATGTTACTATTCTAGTGGGCTAAATAAATCGGGCTTCAATCTAGTTGCGACACTATTATCGTATTAGACAATAATTCCTTCATAAAACACTATTACATTCAAATGCATTTTAAATTTTTTATAAGAAATTGTAAATAGAAATATCGTTGAAATTACTATTTTGAAAATATACCCTAAACATATGAATGATTTGGATGTAAGTATTTTTAGAATTGGCAAAATATCTAATGAATTACTAGTTTCTACTATAAAATCTGTGTCTAAACTTTTATAAGTCGCACAATTTAATTTATTGGCTCAGCATCACATCTTATTCATATAAAGTTATTATAAATTAATAGTTATTTCGCTCTTTATGTGCTTGTATCATATGAAAATACTGCTAATGTATATAAACTATAATTTGTATTAATTTATATCTCTATATATTATAGCAAATGTGTGAAATTGGTGTCAACGTTGTAACAATGAAGGCTGATTTGCGTGAAAAATTGAGGACTGGACAAACCACCATTTGAACTGTACTGGTTTCATCATCAGATTATGACCTATCTTGTGGCACTCAACATGGGTATACCCCGTAGATTTTCTGAGCAGCCTACACAACTCCCAGTGACCTTCTATCTATTAAGGTTGTCATTCCATCTAGGTCCCGTTCTATTAACAGGTAATGGGCGATTTCACACTGCGACGATAACAACACCAACACTCGTCAGCTCAAACGACAAAGATATCAGAACGATATCAGTATGTTACTTTGGCATTTTAAATAATCAAAAACCTGCCCATGGCACTCCCCCCGCGATCCTGCTTCACCCCGCACTGTGTCGTCACCCGATATCGGCACGACAATTTGTCGGCAGCGATAACACTGACTACAAGGACACAGCGTGAAAGCATCTAGTAGAAATTGTATAGAACTACCAGTCTGACTATATCGTGCAGTTATCGTGTAGTTACTGTTATCGTACAATGTGAAAACGCCCAATTTCAGCATTCAGCAGTTTATTGATTTCGGGCCCATTGATCCATACTCTTATTTAAAAATATATTTAGTATATACTTTTTAATTGAAATGTTTAAACGTGCTGCTAATTTCTGAATTGTCTGACTTATGGCCCGTTTCAATGTCTTATAAATGTATGTTAGTATCTAAGAGTATGGACTATAATATTCTATGGTTAGTATTACTAAGAATCGTTATTTGTCAGATAAGCAATAATCTCATTAGTTAATGTTACAATGACAGTTAACACTGACCAATCAGATGATAGTTTATCTGACTGGCAATGAACTGTACTACTTACGGATGCTCGTAGGATATTGAAACAGAGGTTCAGTTTGAAATGATGGTTTTGCAAGTCCACGAGTTGCTCGTGTTGTATGGAGTTATCGGAATGATGCTATAAGCTTGTTCATAGTCGATGCCAGACTAGCTTATCTACAAACCTACCTGATATAACAATATAATTTTATCAAACTACAAAGATTTCTATTTCAAGATACATCATTCTTCTGGACTTCATTTAGACCATATTCTTCTGGGACCTGCACCACAAGCATGGATTTATCGATAGATAAAATTTTACACAAATACATGGTAAAACGGGGTTGTATCGAGATTGGTGGCATGGAACTTAGTTAAACGCTAGGTCGATAAATTCGGGAAGTTTTAACAAATTTATCGACAAGTTTCAGGACAAGGAAATCACTCGATAAAGTATGTCGAGGCTAGTTCTGTGTTTAGTTTGTCAACCGGTCCCATTCACTGTGTCGATGTTGGCTAAGGTATCTAGGGGAAGGTGAGGTATATGCTACTGTTAGTTGTTTTGCAAAATGTCTGGCTTCGACTAAGCTACGAATTTAGAAGTATTGATATTAGGGCGGAAATGGTTATACTCTATAAGTAGGTAAAGGTCATAATCCTGTTTACTATTCTAGATTTTCAGTGCGCAGCTTTTTTAGTTAGCTTCTCTAATTCTAAACAGATTGCATTACTTTGTATACATTACAATCTGATAAACATTTGATTTGACTGTCAAATAGTCACTACATATCAGTGTATTAAATACGTAAGTACCTGTTTCTAATCTATCAATGTTTAACAATTTGGATCTTAGATTATAACTAGATTTCACATACAAAAATATTTTCATAACGTCTCTACACCTCTGTTATGGTGCGTTCAGTAAAAGACAATACCACTTATTCATAATCAAAGAGGCATTCATTTTAATTAGTAAATGAATGGACATATTTATATTAGCCGTTGAGGGCCGATAAGTCTATTGCCGTCTCTTTCCGTTATATAAGAATGACAGAGTCAAGAATATTTTTGTTGCTATTAAATGTCAGGAAATATGAAACAGTGATACTTCATTATCTGTTTCTTCTTGATGAATTCGGGTCTTGTATCGTTTTATTGAAGGCGACTTTAATACCTTTTTTAAAGAACGTATGTTAACCTTTTTATTTGTTATAATTTTTTGTTTGATTTTATTTGAAGAATATTTTATTTTCCAATTTTATTTATACTATCACTTAGTGATTGTGCTCACAAAGTGTACCAAATAAAAAATGTCTTATGTATATAGTTTTTTAAATTATGAGGTGTTTTTATGTGATATTATGTATAGTTAAGAGTTAAACCGTGCCGAGTAGTTTTTCTATGTGGTATCAGTTGTGATTTTTCAAATAAATGAATTGCTATAATAAATTATGTGTTTTATACTTAAAGTATCGCCATCTAGTGAGATTTTTGTAGAACTAGGTAGATACGTAGTAGGCAGCATTAAATTAAACAAGAATAATAATTTGTCATGTATTTTATTCTCAAATTTTGTTCCTATACTTAAATATATATGGTTTTTAAACACTCATAGGTATGAGGTGCGACTATATTTATATTCGTATATACAATATCTATAAGGCACTTCAATATATCATCTCGTTGTAAACTATATCACATTGATAACTAACTAATAGAAGATTTTTACAATATATTACTAAGCATTCACATTTTTAATATACTATGGTAGGTAAGTATCTTTATATTTATTTACAATCTATGATGCTTTATACAATATTTATGAAATCAAATATTTCTACTATTGTTATTGGAAGCACATTTGGACTGATATTAAGCACCTTGTGGAATGTTTATACATAATAAGTGTCTATAAAAATTTATAATGAGAAACAGTTGAACAAAATAGTTGAAATCTGTGACTTTTAAAACGTAAGGTATTAATGCTCTTACTTAAAGAAATCTGTCAAAAATTAACAACGCTTAAATTATTTCCATCTGTAACCAATAGGTAATGACGAACAGTGACAGGGCAAATTTTAAGCAATGTATTAATTTAAATAAATTAAGGTAATTTTCAAACATAAGTCTAATTTCAAAAGCTTGAATGTAAGACACAAATTATTTGATTTTAAAAAGTTACCTTAGTGGTCCGGTTCTGGTTATGGTCTATATGTATGACGGTATTTAGGAGATATCTTAACAAATAAATATGTACAGAGTTGAGATCAACCTTACAACTATGAAGATCTTAAAGATTTTGGCACTCTGGTCCACATTTCTCGTAACATACTAGGTAGGTATATTATTTACAAAATTAGGTACCTACTCTATTTACAATACATGCAATATATTATATCTAATCAAATGATTTATGGCAAGCAAAATAACAGGATTCTACATACAAGTTATAGCCCAAGCCTCGCTTACGTGTCCTAGAATAACAATTTTTTTTTAACAATGCATGTTCTTATTCCATACGTTCAGAGACTTGTCAGTAACACCATTTATAAATAAATATCAAAATCAGCAGTTTTTCTGTACTGTCTTCACATCACCGATAGTGTTTGTATCCATATTACTGCAAAATAATCCCTAAGGAAAGGGGGTTATTCCCATCTGATCATATAATCAGATTGTGGTTGCATCTGATCAAACAAAAAGTTCCCATCAGATCATTGATCAGATGCAACTACAACGTCTTTTTCGATATACAAGACTATTTAAATTTGATATATGCGATGAGTTTCACTCCGTCGATACGGTTCACAATGAAATAGGTGCTGCTATAAAAGTTTATGATACCAGTCGTATATAACTTTAATAGTGTCTATCAATGCTGCAGCAAGCAATGCGCGGTCCCATCTGCGTTTCTCCTCTCAACCAACTGCACCCAATCCTCTATCCTCGGCGCGCAGACCAAAGAGTATCTCCCTAGCCTTCTCCTAGCCATGACTAAGAACTCCCCGGCGCCGGCGGACGCTCCGCAAACCGAGGATACATGAACGTGTGCGTGGAGGCTTCGGGACTTCCGTCTTTTATGACTGCGGTGTGAGGTTCGCTCTAACGTATTGTCTACGTCATACCTGCGAGAGAGGAACAGGTTAGCATAACCTATTAGGTTATTAAATCAATGAAAGACATAAGTTTAATATACGGATAATAATATTTTTATAAGTTCCTTCAGGAAGGTGTGTGTGCTCAATCGAGCTACAGACTACAACACAATCGAAAGCATAAGGGTATTTCATGATGTCATGTGTATACGTTTTATTAAAAGACAAAGAGCTACTTATTCAAGTAGTATATAGGTACATTTTTGTTATTCCAACACGCGAAGTTGAGCCTAAAATCTTCTTTGTGTAAAATACCTACATGTCAAAATTCTATGCTAAAAATCTCTTGCGTCTTTTCTAGGATGGTGTAATAAGCGAACCAGATAAAGCATGCAAGACAACTTATAACGACGGCTTGCCTCTGTGGGTGGGTACATTATTTAAACCCGCGCAAGACATCGTAAAACTTAATGAGAAAGCGTAAATTAACGCACTATTGCATTCATAAATATTGGATCCTGCCAGTTAAGCGAGATATAATCAAGTTAAGATGTGTCCCTCGTGAGTTCAATTCAATGGATCAGTCTCAGTATTTCTGTATGATTCGAGTTCTCTGCCGTACAGAACAAAGACGTTATAAAACAATTATCTAAGACGTTTATAGCCCATGTTTACTTTATTCTAACGGAATTACAATACTGGGTACCATAAAAACGTGGGTAACAAGGTACTGTGCTACAAAATGTTACATTTCGTGATCACTGTTTTTGATAATAATAATCTGGAGACTAAACAAGTTTGATATCAGCGTCTGTTGACCGCCATAAACAGGCATCACCAAGATGTCTGTCTAGATTGACGACAGCCTTGATAATATCAAACTATCAAACCCCGCGCATTAAACAAGGAAACCATGAAATGGCTTTCGAGAGAAATAGCTTTTGTGATTTTATTTCTTCCTAGAATTCAAGTTAGCTGCTATTTTGCAGAGAAGGTACATTGCACTATACCGGGTAAGCATAAAAAATATATACTACAATATATCAACTAAATATTCCACGAATCTGAGGGGATGCCTACAACTCATCTAAAGCTTAGTGTCGAGGACCTATTTTTCCGATACCAAGCAGTGAACCCTGTAGTTTTATTGAATAAGTCCTTTGACGCACGATCAAGTAGGTAAATAACGCTAGTTTATATCTTACCTATAATATTCACTGTCTTCTAGGTCGGGGATCTCCCTAGAGTCTGCTTCATTGGTGGCTCGGATGAGCTTCGTCAGCCGAAGAGTGAGCTGCGTGGAATCCAAGTCTTCACGGTTCTCGATGCCAACGAACTCGCCTCGTGATACTAAAATAGATAAAATATATTGTTAAGTCCTATTTCTTTGGAAGTCTATAAAAAAACTCAAAAATCTAGTTTCGTAGGTACCCCACTTAGAATTCATTATTTATAACCCAACCGACGCATAATTTAAAACGGTTTATCATCGGCGAACATTGATAGGTACCTATTTCGAAACAATAGGTTCTTTCGGTAAAAAATATAGAGCTATTATTTCTTATATCCGCATTCGTCGCGACAATATCAAAAGCATTTATTTCTTTATGTAGATTACTTAGATATTAATCACTGTGTCGCCATTGTTACCGCAAGGCTTTTTGTCCGATTCGTGAGTAAGCGCAAAATGTAACCGTATTTTTTCTCGGCCAGCCTTTTGTTTGAGATAGATAAGTGAATAGCGAAGGCTTTGGTAAACGGTCATCAACCTGGCTCCGAACGCCGATAATTATATAGAAGGTTTGACTAACGAGGGGCCATGTCTGTGAACTATTTCGAACCCCAGAGAACTGTTAATTTCGTTAGCACCAATACGAGAGGTAATTAAAAGGATGGAATCTATTGAAATTTATTTGGTTAACGTTTTATAGAGCTTGATAGGTCAATATCAAATTATGTCTGGTTCTAATTAATTTTTGTATTTCTCTTTTGTTAGGTTTGTTAGTTACTATTATAAAACTCATTTGTTTTTGATGTATATTTGTAAAAGTTTTAGGCTCTGTGGCATCAAAATATGGATAAATGATTATATAGCATGACAAACAAAAATTTCAATGATCTTTGTAGAGGCGGCTAATAACGCAGGGCTAATACGGGCCGCCCACGGCTCTGCGGGGCGTAGAAGGTACGTCGCCGCAGTGACATAACTTCTCGACTATTATAATATATCAAAGAAAAAGTTGAACATTAGCTCCCCGCCGCGTCGCGTGCCGTCCCTATACTAGTCTATCCGGTATCGGCCGTCAGCTCACTCGACATGCCCGTAAATTGAATCTAAACAACCATGGTCCATCCATCCCGTATGAGCTTCCGTGAGTCATGACCGGAATGAAACTGCAATCTTAGCTCTTATCTCGCGACCACTTAGCGGTATGCTACAAAAGGCACGAGGCGGACAATAGAAACAATTAGCAGATAACATTTTTACTTTTTTCCCATTTCGAAATATTCGCATAAGAGGTTCTCGGAATGATAAATTGTTGTGCTTGCACGAATACTTTGTGTTTACGCGGAAGATAATTAGGTTTATTCCAGTAAAATGAGGTTTATTTAATTTCAGGCGCGAGGAATCTCGATTATGGCGACAAATTACCGTGCGGTTGCCTGTCTCGGCGTCTATTAACATTCAGGGACGCCGCTTCTGGTTTTCTACTTATGCTTTACTTATTATGGGTATAATAGCGGGCAGATCTTATAGCGATTCAGTATGCTATCTTGGTCGGACTTACCGAGGTCGCTCGTGCAGAATGCGAGTTCCAGCTCGGACTCGGTGCAGGGCCGACAGTCAGCCGTATTGGGGTCGTAATGTCTCCTTGGCAACGGCTTCGCTTCGTATTTAAACCTCGCCTCTCGTCTCTTCGGCCCTTCTTCTGGCTCAGCTTCAACGTACAGCGCAGCACGACCACGTCTGCTTCGGAAGCAGCGAAGCTCGCGAGGATCGCCATCATTTGGGGCGTACAACGGCAACAATCTCTTCACTCCTTCCACAAATATTCGAGCGGGAAATCGCTCGGCGGCATCTAAAACACGGAACGTGTAATAATGGTCATTATTCCTGAAGTAAAACTAATAACACGCAGTAGGTATAATTATGACTAGGCATAGTATATAAACACGAAAAGCATAATTAAATCCTTGACAAAGCCAATTTATTCCAATTGTCTCTATTACCTGAGTCATTTAGCCGCAGCGTGTGGAACAGATCAGGCGGGTCCGGTCTTCGAATGACTCGTATACACACTTTGAAGTCTTTCTCATCAGCCGGTAGGGGCGGGCCAAAGAGCAATCGTAGGGCTCCGCGAGGGTACTGCCAAGAGACACTGCCCTCTCGGCACCGCAGATACACCGGAGTTACGCCTCGTTCCGCATTTGAGGATAGACCACTGCAATAGAAGAAACGGAAACATTAAATGCGATACGATACAATAATATTTTGATTTGAATATCTGATTACAACTTATTTTCGGTTACTCGTTCTATAAATACAGGTTCTTTCAAATAAAGTAATTTGAGTTTAATCCAGCATGCAGCGATTTTTATTAATATCGTACCGTGACAGTACGGTCTTCATCATATTTGAACAATTTGATTGCCCTACGATTGGCTCCCGATACTACTGGAGCCGTTAATTAGAGAAGAAAGCTCATTTCGTATTCCGTGCTCGCTGCGACACTGCATAACCGGCTTCAATAAAAATGCTAAAGAATATTCTCAAATTGCTACCGCTCACGAGTCAATACGTGTTTATAGGACCACTTTTGTATAGGCTGTTTTATTGTTCGAGCTATAAGGTACACGTTCGAATAAACGGTTTTTTACGAACATAACATTTGGTTATCATAAGCCTTTTATAGTAACGTAGAATAACATTGAATCAGCAATGATCGACGCTCCTTAGCGGGTGCAGCTGAGATTGCGGCACGAGCTGGAGGTGTCATTTTCTGTGATATCTTGGAGTGCTCCCATAAACAAGCCGAGAGCGGACAATTGTATCTGCGATCAACGGCACGTGGGCTGCGATTCTGGAGCAGCGCCCACGCCAGCCCACGGCGAGGCAAAAACACACGACATAAAGCTAAAATATACGACACATAGCACTATAAAAGATGCCACGTTGAGATTTTACAGGGCCTAAAGCCGTAGCAATAAAACGAAGGCGAGGCTTTTATGTTAAAACGTACCTATTGTATGTGTGGCCGCGCCTGACGGCTTTTATCAACCGCTCCAACCGTCGACAACCTTGTCTCGTCTTGTCTCCGTTGATATCATGTAGGTACCCAGTGACTTGACGAGCGAGGTGACGTTAAATTTAAGTGTTTCTGGGCTATAGCGTGCTACAGCTAAGATGTTCATCTTCACAGATGGAACGCCGAGATTATTCTTAAGCTAGCAGTAAGAGACAATGACCACAACAAAAGCCCGAGCAAGGAAACAAGTTTTGACTCATAATTTCAATTTCCAAACGACTTATGTGTAGGTTTTATTAGCTGTATTGTATAAATAAAAACCTTTCTCCTCCTACGTATAGCATTTCTTATAAGTAATGAATGACCGATTATAGATGTTTTTCTAACATTATTAATCAAACGAAGAGCTAAAAAACGTTGGAATAAAATAAGTAAAGTCCATTTCGTAAGTCAGAAATTCAGTCACGTCATTTCCTAGTGATCAAGGAATACCCTAATCCCCACTAATGGTGATGTTGAAATATGTAAGCGCAGTAAATTACGAGCTAATGGAACAAGTGTGGGTTCCCTATGTTATGTACGAGTTTGTTGGCTTGAGGTGCACGTGGACTACCCTTGTCAGGGGTGAACAACCTTTCCCCAGAGGGTTAATCTACCTGACACATTTGTTGGTTTCTTACAAGATTGTCTCCTTGGACAAAATTAATAGTACTATGTGAATTCTTTCTATAATTAACTTATTAAGAATATTAGTGTAGTGTATAAAATAGATGCTATTCTACTACTTTGTTCTTTAAAAAGTTAAAAAAAAATAAACATATATGTAAATGCTTTTAAATCAAGGATTGAAGTGGTTGAATAATACTGTACATTATTCGTAATTTAAAATTGTTTTCCGCAATCAATCGATGTTGGTGGGAAGTTTAAATATCGCCGGATATTTTTTTCAAACTAATATTAATAAAATTAAATTAAAATAATATTGAAGCTTTTTGACAGTCATCATGGCTCAGTTCGTAGTAGCCCTGCCTTCTGCACTGTAGGTGGTGGGTTCGATCCCCACCGAGTACAAACATTTGTGTGTTTGTTCTGTGTCTGGGTGTTATATTGTATTCTAAGAATGTATTTACCAAAAAAAATATCAGTAAGTATTACATTCTGTCAGTCATCTGGTTCCCATAGTACAAGCTATGCTTAGTTTGGGACCAGATAATGTTGTGTAAAAATGTCCACAAATATTTATATTTAAATATTTAATATTTATTTTGATCAATCACCAGAATAAGTTTTTAAAAGATTTTTTAAGCAGTTGCATGCTTACTTAACACAATAACCCTATCTATGAAAATGTTGCAAACACATGCATGCAACTCCAAAGCGTAAAGTAAAAGACATCAACGCGCGCCAAGCCAAACACACAAAAACAGTCCCTTATAAAAACCACATAGTTTTTGTTTCCAAACATAGATTTTATACAAAAAAATACAGAGTGTTAACTGTAACGAGTTGTAGCATTTTGTTTTCATGGTGGCAACTTTTTTTGCGTAGGTAGGTAGGTACTTAAGGTTAAACGAGTCGGTACGTTGTCCATACAAACGCTGTAAGTGTTTAATGTCTAATATTTATTAACGTGCGTCCGAAGTTAAGTTTGATACTGAATTATCTTGCCGTTATCTAGGTACGTTACCCTATATTCTACGGTAAAATCAGATTACCTTGAAAGTTACAAGCGTTACAAGATTTAGTACTAATTCTTTCGACGCTTGTAACTTTCAAGGTAATCTGATTTTACGTAGAATATAGGGTAACGTACCTAGATAACGGCAAGATAATTCAGTATCAAACTTAACTTCGGACGCACGTTAATAAATAGTAGACATTAAACACTTACAGCGTTTGTATGGACAACGTACCGACTAGTTTAACCTTAACATACCTCGATGCTAATAACCTACTCGCTTTATTAATGTTTTTTCCGTATGTCTTTACTTAGGCAAGTATGTGATTAATGAAAGGTCTATAGGAATAAAATAATGCATAAGATTTGAATTTTTAAGTCAAAGTTTAAAATGCATAGTGTCATTGTTTTGATAAAACATCTACAAAAACCAGCAATCGTGATCCATTACGAGCAGAGTGTCCTGAAGATTATCATCGGCAGATTCAAATTGAGGCAATACCGACCATTACGATACGAGGCAAATGACGCAGACCGATACCGGGCTAAAAGCCGCTAATGTACTCGGAGTCACCCTTCGACATATCTCCGCACTCTATCACACGCCTTCACGAACAAATGTTTTGTCTCTTGCCGATGAATTTGAAGAATCACCGCTAAAATGCTGTCACGCGCGCTACCCAATTAGGACCGGGGGTTTTTGTTTTTATTGTTCAACAAGAATACCTAGGACGAAGGCAATTTGCGGTTTCAATCATAAAAAGATAGGATTATAATAAAACAAAACATATCTACAGTAGTGATTACTCGCAACTTTGCTGCGTGTATTTGTTTTCTCGCAGTTCACACTAGTATTTATAATTTTATTAAATAAGGCAATAATAAATAGGCATGGTGGTAGTAGACCACCATGCTTATTTCTGCTGTCGAGCAGCTTGCGGTGTTCCGTTCCGAAGGGTGCGAGTGAAATTTTAAGGCACAAGAGACTTAACATTGTATTCTTCAGGTTGATGGACACAAAGCAGTGCATTGCAGTGCACGTTCCTAACAAACTTGACCTGTAAGGCAATGCTTTGTTATAGGTGACGGTAACCGCTTCACATCAGGTGGACCATTCGCATAATAAAAACTTTTCAATTTCTAGGACCAGGTATGAGATATAGTAGCGCGGGACTTTTGTTTATGCCAATTAAGTAGTCGTGTTTTGTTATTTTTTTTCCATGTTTTCCCTTTATTTTGTAATCAATAAACTTTTTTCATTTAATTTTATTTCAGATATGTCATTCAGTCAGGACTTTTATTCTTAGCCACAGTTTTTACGATAGCTTCAAACTTCGAAGAATAACCCTAATAGTATTTTTATTATTGTGTTTAGAACTTAATATAGCGCAATAAATATCCAATTTTAACATATTCATGTTAACACGCCGAATGGACTGTGGACATTACCGTTCCATTAGGATTATTTGTAGAAAAGTCGTGAATAAGGCTGGTTATGCAAATTTAGATAACATTTAGTTTTTAAGTGTCTCAATTAGAGTCTATTAGAGCACTTAAATCTTAAATGTTTCTAATCACTGCATATTAGAAAAAATACGTATGAATTTTGTTATCTTGAATGGATTTACCGGAATCTAAAGTTATAAGATCTCTCTCTATCTTCTAAGGTTTGCTGGAAGAAAACTCTTTTTAGGGTTAAGCTCGCCTTTGTATATGACCCCTGTAAAAATAACTGTCTGTATAATTTGTGTGTACAATAAAGAATAAATAAATAAGATATCTTAGCTAAACGACTATATTTTTTTGTATAACAAAAAAAATCTTTTTGATGTGTGCTAAATCATTCTTGTACTAACACAAAAATAATACCTATACTAACCCTATCTCCCTCTAATCACACAAAAAGTTTACATTTCCTATGTACCTATTGTTTGAAAGTGCATGCTACAAGTCCCATAAAGCGCTATCGCGATAAGAGACACCATAAAAATAATAAAATAGATGTGTTTCTACGAAGTAAGAGTTTTCTCCAAACTTGGTTCTCAGATAACAATGTCGCGTGCGTTGCGTAAATGGAGTCTCTATTATGATTCGTTTTATGCAGGGTTGTCTTCGTAGTTTTAGGGTTCCGTACCCAATGGTTAAAACCGGACCCGGAGGTATTACTAAGACTCCGCTGTTTGTCTGTCTGTCTATCCGTCTGTCACTATAGTGTATCTCATGAACCGTGATAGTTAGAGTGATAGTGAAATTTTCACAGGTGACGTATTTCCGTTGCCGCTACAACAAAAAATGCAGAATAAAAACAGAATACAAAAAAAATCGCCGTTTTTATTATGGAAAATGTACGGAAGCCTTCGTGTGTGAGTCCGACTCGCACTTGGCCGGTTTTTTATTATTTTATATTATACTAGCGAGACTTCGTCCGCGTGAGGTTATTTTTATGCAAACTACAACTGCTGCTGTAGCCCTTTAAGGGTTGAATTTCGGGAATTCTCTTTCTAGTATACCTCTGCGCACCAAGACGAATATAGGTACCCTGAAATTTTTAAATTTACGCTGTGCGTTGTCTATATGTAAGTCAGTCAAGAAAAATATTGTTATAATTGTTTCTATAATATTTAGTTTATATTAATGCTATACTTTTTATTATTAACCGGAATAGATTAACTATAACCTATACCCGTAAATAGAATGAAAAAAAAACACCCTTCAAACTATCGCGGTCCAAAAAGTGTATGCTCTGATTATTTTTATAAATATTTGCTGCTATTTCTTGGCTATTGTAAGTTGTTGATGTAAACATTTATACAAGAGTATCCAGCGAATAAATAGAAAGCTTTGTAATTTACAGCCAGCCCTGTGCGACACGAACGAAAGCCCGCTTGCCCACGCATGTCTGTGTATTGTCATAACGCGGCGCTTGATCATTTATACTTTTCAAACTGATCATTGTTCATTGTCATACTTATTTTTATTTTCGTACTTATTAAATACATAATCAATTTTTTATCTGTACCTACTTAGATGTACCAACATTTTGAGTTGATTGATTTGTAGCAGGTCTACGGAACTCTACGAAAGTTAGGGGATTCAGTAATTGATAATATGAAAACTCATCGTAGGTTTTAAATTTATTTGAAAGAAAAAGATTAACTTTTTTCATAATATTTATAAGTGTAAAAAGTGGTTCTAGATTGGATTAAAGCTTTCAAAATCGTGTCGAATAAGTTTTGCAATTGCTTTAGCCTTTGTCCAAGAGCCTTACATTCTTCTAATACAGCTTTCATTCCAAATTCTAATAAGGAATGAAAACGCGCTCAAGGCATTGTGTCGCTCGCTATCGAGTTGCTCTTGCTCTTGTCAAATACTCACACAGGCACAACCAAGATTTATAAGCTTTCAAGCTTACCCACACACACTCTTCTATCCTATAAACACACAAAGGCGATTCTCGGTTAGTTTTTTCGTTTCTAGGTCAGAATCGAACTCGAGCCGATATATGTATAATAGCATCTAAGTAGTTCCGTGATCTACTTTGTCTGACCAGTTTGTAAAACAAACAGGCATATAATCGGTACTGTTTAGCGTGTACGTGACTTTGGCAAGCCTTTTGTATTGAGATTTTCTTGATTGTTGTAAGCACAGGCTGGCTGTGCTAGAGGGTTTTGTGATTACATTGTATATTCAAGGCTGATTATAAGTATTGTATTACAATGTTTGAATATCAAGCTTTCTGTATGTTGTACTGATTTTATAAATAGGAAGAGTTTGTTAGTACTTGAATACTTGGCTAAGGAATGTAGCGCCAATTCATGAAATTATGGATAATCACAACTGGACTTACAAACGACTTAGCAAAACCATAGCGTGTCGTATCGCTGAATCGTATAGAAATAAACTACACGATTGCTACTAGCTAAAATGACTATCACAAAATATAGTTGTTTTGCAGTAAGAATGTAGGATAATTGAGGTTAGGTCTTCAAATCGCATCAATATAGCAGTAGGAGTGTTTAAATAAGAGTATAATGTCAGTACTCTCGAACAGTGAAGGAAAACATCGTGAGGAGTTATTTACATATTAGCATTCTAAGAGCGGCATTGGGCTTGCAACCTGTCACGTATGGAATACTAACTACTACAACATGTAGGTGCGTGCCAAATGTACCGCTTCTTAGACATTAAGAATCCCGACTTAGTACTATTTGGTAGGTCTATGAGATCTGAGGGGGATATCTACCGTGCCTGGGAATTAAAAGTAGTGAGGCTGTTTCTGTTTATAATGGGTTATCAAAATATGGTATTTAATTTAATAATATCAATGTTATAAGGATTTCCGTGAAACAATGGCTGTTGCTCGGACAATGCATGGTCGAGCGGACGCTACGGGCGACGCACGTGCGTGTTCCATTGTATTCATACCAATAAGATACTAAGATTTACTTCGTCTCAGACCCAAGCCAATGAAAACATTAATTTATGATCTTCGAATTAAATATAAACCACAAATAAAAAAAGAGATTGTGATCTTAATTCTCGTGTCCCAAACATGAAATTATTTACAGCACTTACACGCAGTTTTAAAATGTCAAACCACCATCTGGGTTGTTCATATCAAAAATGTAAATCGAATGTTATGAATTTATTCTCCAAAACCGAAAACCTTCAATATTTTTTCTTTGATTCCATTGTGATTTTCATTTAAGTATCCTCTTTTATATATAAATATCCATCAATAAAAGATTGAAAGAGCCATAATCTAATAAAATAGAAAACTAGCTGCCGCTTATACTTAACCATTAAATTTGGTTTATTATTTATACTAGCTTAACTGTTTGCTATAAATCCATTAGATTGTTGTAGCAAAGCCGGAAACAATTTCAGTGCTTCAATGATGGTGTAGTTTGAATCTATCTACGAAGCAGTAATTGACGTAGGCAGACCTAGGAAGTACCTACTGCTTAGCGTTCCGTTGATCTAGTTGAACTAACCAAGTACTGTGGGTAGATATTATTGCTTCTGGCCCATCGGTGGCTAGATACCGAGCTAGTATTATTTATCGCTAGTACAACGAGAGTTGCTCTACGCGCTCTTACACTTCTCAAAGTTCACCGTTCGTGGTCGTAGATGCAATCTATGCAACTATTTGCGACTGCATAACTTTGTTACGTATACATCGTTGGCTTAATTCTGAGTTGGCAATAAATGTCTAGTGTGGAGCTCGAGATGCACTGCGTGCAATTTATGTTTTTATAGTCGTAGAGCCGCGTAGTGGCACGTTCGTAGGTTCATATTGTATCGTGATGTATAATGTGCTGATTCCTCTTGATTGTATAATGATGGAGCGTGCTGAGAGCGCGTGGGTGACCCCTCTGTCATTGCGGAGATATACGGAGGTAATTGTCGCTCAGCACCTCGCATCCTTGTGAACGAATGATTGGAAAAATTCAAAAGAAATTTTTAATATAAACTTGATTTAAATCCTATTGTTGGTGGGGATTTCCTGTATGGTCTGATAAATAATAAAATCAGATACCTACGTTTAAGGGAGTAAAGTACCTGAGTAAACATGATAACCAAGCATTGTTTCCTTTTTCTAAAAAAACTCGGAAAAATACGCCTCAAACGAATATATTGGTATAACCATAACTTAAATGTCGCAAAAAACCGTATTATTTTGATAAACGTTTTTAAAAATGTTTCAAGAATTACCATTAACTTTAAAAAGCGCTCACATTAAACCTAACATGTGTAACAAATCATTAATCTCTGGTTCTTGGTACTGAGAATTTGAGGGTTCCATGTACTCACACAAGATTAGGTATACCTACATCTGCAAACACATTCTCTGAAGTGCCCAATCAGTGCTGAGTCGAGACTGCTAACTAGCTACGTAAACAAGCATGACAATCATTGCTTACATACCAACAAGTCCAGTCCAGAGGCCGTGACTAGCCACTTACCCAGTATGATACATGTTTACCATCATTTATGGGTGATACAAGTATAGGTATAATATATATACCATCATCCACCTGCTGTAGGCACAATAATCATGCCGTATACGTCGATATAGGTCACCTGCGTTATATCTATTTATTTACGTATGAAGTTATCTGCGAAATTAAAAAAATATACCCTATCTACCTAACTGTAGCAATGGTGAAGAACTGTCGGGTGTAGAAACTTTGCAAAAAGTACTAATTTGCTATGGTATGTGTTTGCTTGGCATGGATACACAACACGCATCCTTGATATGTATTTTTTTATCGCGGTGTTTATGTATAAATATATACAAAAGCAAATGTATTTAAGACTAAATGCCTCTCATAAATCTTGAAAGATGTAAAAAATAATATATCTTTTTACGACATTATTTCGGGCCATGAATTAAGCTGAGTGCGCACATGCGAGCTATGTCGCCTACGTCAGCAGCAAAGGCGCGGCGGCGGCGGCGCCAGCGCAGCACATGTTCCAAAATGCTGACAGACACTGTAAATAATACGCTCCATTCAAAACTAGCAAGCTGACCTATGGAAAAAAAACTAGCAATGTCAGTTTCAAGTGGCTAGCAAATCAAAAACAAATGTCAAGCTAATATTTAGTTTTTTTTGCAAATCTTTGATGTAGGTGACGCCATCAAAAACTCAAGATGTTTTGGTATTTTTACTGCGGTCCTTTGGGTTCGTTATAAAAATTATATATTTTTTTCTTTAAATAACAAACTTTAAAGAATTTAAGACAGCTTTAGAAAGAAATAAATAAAGCAGAAATGTTTATCAGACACAAAGCTGTCAAACGAGTTATGGAACACTTCAATTACGTGTAATTTCATAAGTATGTAATTATGCAGGCCTGCGGCGACATTGTGCTTTGTTTCTAGTGCATATCAGCCTTATAGACACGTCTGATCTAAATATAATCATTGTCCTGTGCCAGTACAAAAGGTTTCTTGCGATATAAAGAGTACCCAGTATCAATTCTATCACGTATATCGAGAGTTATTTTCAGAAATAATAAATAGATCATTATTTATGGTCATTTTATGCAACACTATCTAGACCCAAACCGAAACTTGTACTATAAAAACTGATATTTTATAACAATACCATTGACGTCTTATGATAATATTAAATATTCTACAATGTTTTCTGAAATTTTTATTGTTGATATTTTCAATATATTCATCACCTTAAACAAACAAAATATAGAAATAGGCAAAGTACGTGTGAAAGTAAGCTGTTTGTTTGTTATTGTCATTATCAAAATCAAAATACACTTGACCGTGAGATACCTACAAACACTGATAGCCAACTGATTCTTCATAAATTATGCAAACATTTGACGTATGTATAGCATGGGAACATCAGTTTTTAGGAAACACGCATCGATAAGGAACAATTTGGACTTGCTTTGAAAACTTTCACGTGAATGAGCCAACCACTAAAATACACTGAAATGTTGTACTTTTGATGTTCAATAAGTAATAGATAGTCCATTGTTTTTTTAGGCAAATATAAAAATCTATTCAATTTAAAAAAGTTGCTCCTCACACTGTATAAATCAATAACAATATGCAAATGCCTGAAATAAACAATAAAGTTTTTTGAACGAATTAAAGTAATGTGGCTAATACCTGCGAGTGTCCAAAAAGGTTGAAACAAACGCTACTAAGACATGATGACGTAGTAAACGTGGTAAGCCCGTCGTCGGGATATAGGTGTTCTGTGGTGGTAAGCCTGCTGGCTCGTGGGAATGGTGATCACCTATATCCTTATCCCGAGTTTGAACACCAGTCTTGATAAGAATTTTATTCACACAGCCTTCACTTGTGAATGTAAATAAAGATAATTATTTTCTAGAACCAGCACGCTATTGAAATAATATAACTCACCTTGATATTTAAGTTGGTATTACATCGTTAATCAAACCAATGTAATTATGTTTTGCAGTGAAAACAAAGGTTTTTACAAAACCCAACAGATAGAACCGAGTGGCATAAAAAGTAGGTAAAAATCAAATCCTCATAAATTCAAGTGTTTTTGACTAATGTCCGGTTTCAATATCGTACGAACGTCCGTTAGTAGTAGTACTACGGATCGTTACCTTGCCTTGTTAGGTAGTGTAAACTGTGACTTTAACACTAATAACTAATAAGATGAAGGCTTACACGATACGCAACGATTAACGGACCCTAGTAATGTATTGGAACCGGCGTTTAAACTCTTATCAAGAAATCATATGACGGAGACATATCTCTCTATATAGTGTTTGAGTTATGATACCAATTTGACAGGCGCCTGTCGATGAGAATTTATCCCTAAATATGATTCCCATAGAAATTAAGTCATTCCTCTTCAACAACATCAGATGTCACTGATAAGAACTGTTCACATCAGATCACTCCAACTCATCGGTGATATGATAAGCAATATGAACTCAATTTGAGTGGACAACTAACATGACAAATTGTAGAGGTACGTTATTTAGATAAAGATGCGGGCGGGCGCCATAGCATCTTGAGGTTATAAGGTCATCGTTTTTCGTTGTTAGGAAACTTAAGTTAAACGCCAATAACAATAAATTACAATCTCTTCTGAGAAGAATCGTCTAATGATTGATAAATCAGCAATCACCTCATAAAATTAATGGTCACTCTCTCGAATCATTACGAATAACAAATCATAGGTGTAGTAAATTTATAAAATTAATCACTCATGTTTATAATAATAAATTACCCACAATAATATCGCTTATATTGTCACTATTAAAAGATATATATCTAACAGCCATTATGTATTTAGGTAGTAATAGGCACTTTCGATGTAATTATGAAACATAAAAAACCATTAGACGTTTGAAACTGGTAATACCGGTGTCTCAGAAAGCCTTCAAATTTATTATGATAGAAACGATTGTAGCATTTGCAACTGCGTTATGTAAATGGTGGAAAGTGGGTATATTTATGGCACTTCGCTTAGCTGATCCAGATCAGGTATGTTGAAATTGTCCGTGGATATATCGCAATGAAACTATGAATAATCATGAGCTATTTGCAAGAGGTAAAAATCTGATTTAATTACTCAGATTACCGATATAACTAGCGTTGCTGAGGTTTGATGCGTACGTAATGAATTTTAAGCAGTGGAGATCTACGTAAGATTAGGTCTGGCAGACCCGCATGAGTGAAGCAGAGTTCTCACACAGCACGCAGCAGGAATACGCAAGGAGCCGTGAGAAACTCTCGTGTGGTTTGAGTTGAATACTAACTCTATTCACTTACAGTTTCATTGACCTATTTATTTATTTTTCTAGGTTTATTGTTTAGGTTGTCTGCCATGTGTCTGCTGGGATCGTGTGAAATAAAATGCGAGTTTTCAGTACAAAAGACATAAACGCGAGCCTCTTTTATGTGCTTTTTCAAGAAGTCGATAGCAACCCTATTACGCGTATATAATTTCCTAAAGTACTAGATATACTTTGGTGGTAGTAATAGTGGTTTGTTATATGTCATCATCGGCATTATCAGCCTGTAGAAGTCCACTGCTGGACATAGGCCTTCCCTATTCGTTTCCAACCAGAACGGTTTTGAGCCTTATTCCATTCACCGATCTTAGCAACGTCGTCGGTATTTTTTTTTATATGGCCTACCCATTGCCACTTCAACTTGCTGATTCTGAGAGCTATGTTATGTTATATGCTATGGTTGTTATAGGTGACGACTACCGTTTCATTAGTTAGGCCATACGCTAATTCTATCAGCAAGTATAAAATAAAGAAAGGTAGTATAAAAAACAGAAATAATTAAAAATATTTTGTAAGATTGTTGAAACAAAATTGGCTTTAAATACAATATTTTTGGGAGCTCACGCCAACAAAAAACATAATGCTTTTGAGTTGCCTATCAAGTGACAATTTCGTCATTACTACGGTAATAAGTAAGAAGAACTGATCATAAAAACAACGTAATCAATAAACAGTGTCTAATCCAGTGCGGTCGGTCCGTTGCGACAATGCACCGGAATGCGCGCAGTAATGCTTGCCCGCCTGGAAGCAAACCTCCCGGATTGGCTTCATTGGCCTTTATTTCCGAAGAAACCACTACCGCTACTACATAGTTCCGCAAGAAGAACGAATAACTACTGAAGGTTTACGTCCTTTACGTCTTATTTATTATTCTTTCTTTCTTCTTTCAGAGTTGGCTACCTCACACGAACTTACCTACTAAAATTTCCTAATTATAGTGGTTGTTTGGATAAAGTTGGTGACGGTCGCAATAATTCAGTGATATGCGTAAGCAGTATTCACCGGTGCACTGCGGACGTCATAATAATGCACCGCTTTTTTAAGTACACGAGCCTAATACTTTATATCAGTTTGTATAAGTATCACGTAGCGATAGAAGCCTTATTGGTAGATGATTCAACGGGTATAGCATTTATATACTCTAACCCATTGAGCACGCGGGTTTATCTGTATAAGATGCCCGTGTGAGATTAAAACACAGATTTACTATAACTTTAACTTACCTATAAGTAGTAATAATTTTCAGGTAATAGTGGAGTTTATAGTTTTATCTAAAACGAAAACGGCAAGTTTCTAGACTCGAATATCTGATTACGTAAACTGTTTATTCACCCAGCAGTGGTTTGAGAGTATTGAGCTCAAACAAAGCTAGGCTGAGCATAGCCCCCGGCACCACAGCCCGTGCTTTTGCGGCTTGTATTAGTCCTTATACCTAGGTTGTATAGTAAACGCTGCTCTTGTGGCTCAAGCATATTTTCCGCATTGAGATTGCGTGCCGCGTGCCCGCCGGCAGCGGACAATTTATAACCCACTGGAACCATGGACTGGTACATGCTCGTTATTATTTAACGGTGGACCTCAGAAACTTGGACAAACCGCCCCTGGCCACTGCAAATGCGATCCTGCTAAAACTTGTATTACTTTATGAGCGAGAACGGCCTACCTAGAATTTTTACGGCACAAGAAATCAAATTACGAGTAAGTTAAGCATATCTCAACTCAACATAAAAACTGTAAGTAGGTAAATGAACGCCAAAACCGATACGATACCAAATCCGTAATTCAAATCGACATCGCAGATTCTAAATTTGGTGGTGCTGTTTTTATCTGGTGGTTAATTTAAATAAGGTATTAGCGGTGTCCGGTGTTGTACGCGACATGATGAAACGACGGCGTTGCAATGTCGAACACGTCATGATTGCTGGACTAGTAACTATAATAGTCGTAATACTTACGCCTTGTAGAGCGAGCGGGTCAGAGCGAGCGAGAACCTTAGGATATCTGACTCCTTTAGTTGACCGGCCTTGTGGCACGCGCCGCGCCCGGCACCCACCAGTAGGTATAGGTACCTACTATTCCATTAGATTTATCGGCCTCATTTAAAATAAGTTTACGTTGCCGGCTACACCCCACAAGGCAACAAAGGAACAAAGTCGAAAACCAAAGTAAATTTGTGTCAGACTGGTTTGTTTCTGCGCGTAGAGCTTGCGGCCGTTAACATCGCAAAGGCTTTATAAATTTCTAGAGAAGTTATATGATGTAGGTACATCATATAACTTCTCTAGAAATTTATACATACATTGTACTACAGTATATTTGCCGCAAGCTTTTATCTATAGGTAGGTATAATCGCTTACCACGAAACGAACACGCGAGCCAAACAAACCTACTCCACGGACGTTAATTGCTGCCTATAAAATAAGTTGATGCTTCTATTAAAATATTGCTATTTTATGACCATTTAGAAACATTTTTCAACCGGTGACATTAAAAACCATTTTATATACCGTACGGCACAAAATATTACAATCATTTAGCGCGCGCAGCATAAATGATGCCCCGGAGACACGTCTGTAAGCTCAATCAGAATCAAAAAGTATAAAAAATAAATTGGTTATGTTGCCAATCGAAATTTTATTCAAATAAGGGGCATTTAAAATATGAAGTTGGGTAGCTGGAGCCAATTAGTGAGGGACCATGCACATGAGCCAAGTCCATAAATAAGGAGAGATGACGCATTTTGACGTCCAACCAAGGTTGACCAAAACATGTGATTCCTTTTATTGAAACTTCTTATTAATCTTCGTTATTGTTGAAATTTACGCTAGCATAAGTGGTCAAATATAGAACCATATAAACCTATATGATAAAAAAACTATAATGATAAAAATATTTGGTTTATCTTTAGTTTTTCGGGCCTTGTATAAAATTATCATCTATAGGCAGTAATTACAAGTCAATGACGAGTTTATTGCTTTATGGCGTTAAAATAACAGCTTTATTATTACTGTGAGCCTCTCCAAAGGTTGGACAGCTTTATTCTTATCTTTATTTCTTTTTATGTAAGTAGATATTTATGACAGTGGTCCGCCGCATTATAAATATAGAGACTGCATAAATATTGTGGGTATAGCGGATTAGGTAAGCATAGTGAAAGAAAAGATATAAAATATAAGAAAATTACTTCCTATCCCAATGCTATATTACGTAGGTACTTTACTGCTTTACCATATTTTTCTATCTATATCTTGTAAGTAACACGAGTTTAAAAAGCTCATCCGTACGTGGACGTTGTTTAGAAACCACTAAACCTCAACAATGGCTGACCACAATCGTTCTTTGTGTTCTTTTGTCCCGGCGGCGCGTGCAAATAAAATATTTTGACCGCGCTGACGCCTCCGTCCTGTTTAAACATCGAATTTTGATCTTACATTTGCTTAATAAACTAGTGGGAACACTTGCAACTTCGTAAGCGTGAAACGACTTGGATTCAAACTTCAACCCCTGCTGTGAGGTTTGAATTTTGGAAATTCTTTTTTTTTTTCTTTTTTAATTTACGCACCAACACAAAACTACCCTGAAAATTTTAGTTATATTACTACTAACCGCTTGGCTTGTGCGTTTTCTTTGTGTCATGTCAGTCAGTCAGATAAGACAAAGATTCTTATAATTGGCATAGACAGACTCTTCAGAACCGTATACAAGTAATCAATAAGTACCTATCAAGTAATAATAAGTTTTTCACAAAATGCCAATCAAATTCCATGCAATGCAATGAAAATCCGCATACTCTCATACATATCCAGAAAGAAGAGAAATTTCGCACTTATATTTACTTTTATAATACGGGCATACTCCACCACCTAAGTCACAGATTCCACCTTAGAAATGACACCTAACCCAACAGTAAAGTGTACATTTCCACTTTTATGTGTTTAGCTTGTGCCAGTATCGGTAGTGGTCAACGTTGTTTACATAACTAGTTAGACGCCATGGCTACGCCTACGCCTCTGCTGGATGCACTCGAATATATTCCATTAACAGTAGGTAATATATACCAACATTCAATAATGCTCCATTGTTATGTGCAGGTGCACTTACCGTTTGGACGGAGATTATCATAACATTCGGAAGCGTTGCTTGAAAATTCATGTAAGGTTTTCAAACACGTTCCTTATTTGGACACGCATTTGAAAGACAGTTGCTTAGGAAGGAACCTTCTTCACTAGGTGCTTCATTTTCATTTACGAACTGGATCTTGGCTGTTACCGCTATCAAATAAGAGATTGTGCGTGGCAAAAGAATTGGACGCTTTGTTTCGTAAAAAAAACATTATTTCATATACAAACTTCAAGGTGGTACTTTATATTGAATTGCATTGAACAAGTGCAGAGTTAAAATCATAATATAATTTGCTCATATCTTATTTCCAGTTTTAATTTTGTTTTATGTCAATCAGTTACCTATGGGCAAATACAATTCTAAATGCATTACAAGTAAACACTATAATGCAGGTCCTTTTCATGATACAACATCGTATGAGCGGCCTCAATAAATTGTTCCATCAATCAAAGGACGCGATATGAAGGTTTTTGCAATGAATGCACTTTTTTGCTCAAGCGGTGCGTGGCGTCGTCGGCGGTGTCCAAAGCCTGTCGATCCAAGAATCCGTGACGAAACGCGTAATGCAATTTTGATTAACTTTCGCTCCTGTCGTGACAAAAGCTGGATCGCAATTACATTGGATATAATGTAGACATTACTTGTTTATTGTGCAATCAGAGATTTATAAGTCGTTTACTGTGTTTCTTTAGTGTACCTACCGTAAATATTGGCTTAATTTTTTTTAACATAAACAACAAGTATTCACACAGCGTCGTCTAGTCCCAAACTAAGCACAGCTTGTGATATGGGAATCAGATAGCTAATAAAATACTTATATACTTTTTTTTACATACTCATAATACAATATAACACCCAGACATTGAATAAACATCTATGTTCATTACACAAATGTTTGTTCTTGGTGGGGATCGAATCCGAAACCTACAGCACAGAGTTCGTAGTAGCCCAATTACTATCGTATTGGATCTGGTTTTATTGGTTTATTCATAATATTCTCCAACCTATGTTTTATTTACAGTGCGTTACTTTCCAATTGACTGACAGATTCGCACTATCCGAACAATCTCATTACTCACAAACGGCCAGATAACGAACTGTCGTAAAGCGTTTTCGTAACACGCAAGACCATCGTAAAGACAACTTTCACTTGGATAATAGAGCTCGAGTAGAACACGATCTCTAGTCACGCAGAGACGCTGTGTACCTATCGAGACTCATTGTGCTACGTCTTATTGATGAATGCATCTAGTGAAAAGGTCACATCGCTTCAGCATGAACGTGCCTTTACCAGAAGGCAAACGATAACATTCATCTGAAAAGTATATTTCAGAAGTTTTCTTCATGGTGATTGAAGTGAAAAAAAAGTCATGCACAATTTTTCAGAAGCACTGAAGAATCAGTAGCAGCTATAGTGGGTACTATTGTGCCTTAAAATTATTGATGGTGGTAGGTAATTAGACTTTCTCTTCACTAAACCCTGTGGTGTATTTCATTTAAAATGCAGGTAAAGTAATAAGGACATAGCCAGCCACACTGACTCGCGTTAACTCGAAGCATACATAGGTACCTAATGGGAACGTGTTATATACGACGAGGTGCGAACTTTAGGGGTAGGTAGGCACACACGAGGCGTTGAAGCTAACTCGTAAACCAAATATCTAGGTGTGAAAAGCTTCGATCGAGGCTTTCTTATTGTGGTAGCCGGTAAGCCGCTTACCGAACCCCACTCATAAATCCTTTGGCAGTCGCCAGGCATAATCTTGCACTTTGTACAGTACAGAATGATTCTGTTTAATTTTAGAGCAATACGGTGCTATTTCGTTTAAACGGTCTCAATGCTACTAAGTCTGATCTGAGGGCTGTAAAAGACGAAACTGAGATTGCTAAGACATCACCGCTCCTAATAATTTTTGATCATAAAGCTAAAGTTTTCCGTTGAGTACCCTACTGTTACTAAATCCATATAAAGGGAAATTTATGGGCAATTTAAGAAGCACTGCGTCAAAATCCGTCGCCTCGTTCCGTCGAACGTATCGAGTATCGTTTTGCGTGTTTATGGATAAAGTTACAATACTCTTCAAGCGTAACATATGCGCATTCGGCTGGAATTTAACCATTTAAAATGTAACCAAAAAGGAACTAAAAAGACCCTTATAATAAAAGCCTCGACATTGTAACTGGACAAGCCGATAAAGTTAGAGATTGTGAGCGAATATAATCGAGGATCGCGGAATACAGCGATTGTCACCGACATAAAGGTACACCTTATTAAGCTAGTATACTGTTAAGCCAATTTAGCCTTTATCGGGCTAAATCTTTAACAAACGCCGTAGTAAACTCGTAAGGCAGCCATTGTTGTGTCGACTCAGTTATGGACTCCATGCTGGGGCCGTGGTGTAAACAAAACGAGTTATAATATGAGACCCGAGGCTCTTTTATGGCATTCTTGTCTCGGGCAAGCGACTTATGCATGGTCGTTAATTCAGATCATCATGAAAATTGTCGCACATTACATAGCTAGCTATATGACATTTCAGCGCGTTATGCCATTCTCAACATAAATTAAACCAGCGTCAGTCAATTGATAAAATACAGAACTAACGGCCGAATACTGAAACGCTACTTAAAAAATCAACTTAGCTAAAGTCTCTAAATTTGATAATTATAAATAAAGAGTCGCACGCGCAGGCATTTTCAAGAGGGACCGCGCTCTCGTCGTCTACCCCTTTTTTGTCACTCTTTGTCTCGAGGTGACTTATCTACCGTCGTTTATAGTAGGTATATCGGACGGAACCGATAGATAGGAATGGACAGAAGAGGAAAATCGTTGCATTATTATTTTTTAGCAGCCGAGATTGCGACGCTATAAATGGCGGGGCCTGCGGCAGTTGCCATTTGCAATCGGTTATGGAACGACCGCGAACCTCTTTTTACATTATAATCGGTCGGTCGCCACGCCGCTTTCCTCTTTTTGCGATTCAGATAAGCTATGGTTGTCCAAAACGGTCATGGATACAGACATGCTCATGTAGGCACAATTACGTATGCAAGAAAGGTAGTTTATAGTCCTTTATTTTAATGAAAATGCCATTTCTTTTTCCGTTGACTTTTGGTTTAGGTACCTACACGCTCGGGTATGATTCGGTGTTGGCTTACTTCCTGCGAATTATTATGATGGATGGGTGGACACAATATGCTCGACGGAGCCTGTTCATATAAGGACGCTGAGGCGGGTCCGGCCAAGCCGTCGCGTCGTCATCGCATGCAGCAGACTCAGGTTACGGAGGCCCGTGCCGCCTCATTAGCGGTTAAGCTTCATTAAATTTACATTTTAGACTTCATACAAAGATTGTGTTTCCATATTATGAACGCTTTTCAACCGCACTTAAGATGCAATAACAATGTAATAGAAAAAGCAATGTTTTTGAAAAAATCTATATACTACCTACTATGTATACTATTACGAGTTGAAGTCAGAACAAACACCCCAGAAGGAAACTAGAACTGGTCTTGGCGCCGCATTACATAATCTACGCATGTGTTCAAATCGGAAGAACAATGGTTCATGACAATACAAATCATAGATCTCAGGAATATCTTTCGGAAATACGTAGGAATGAAATATTGTAATACGACATCGTGTCGACCAAATTGTGGCACATTAGAATGCAGCTCGTGCGACGAGACGGCCCGCGCCCGCGCCTGGCTGTAATGATGGACCAACGACGACTCATGCATTATTCAAAGAGCTCCGATCATCCCAATTTCTATATTTTAGGCTTATACTTACAACTCGCTTCATAGTTATAGATTCTGAGTAGGGTAAAAAATACAACTTTAGATTTCTAAGATTCATTAAATAATACTTGTAAATTATTTTTTGAGGTAATAGCTACAATCATAAAGTTGGATAGTAATTAAAACCCAAAGAAATCATAAAATAGAACCAATAGATATTGATTAGAGCGGGCGGCACCGCTTGCGTTGAAATTAACACATCGTAATTGGCGTGGAAGGAACTCCGAGAAAGAACGGAAAAAATAAACACAGAGACACAAAGAGTGCCTTTATCTGACCCGCCAGGCGCCGATACAATGCCGACCTACTATTCCCCGCTAATTAGTTAGTACGTAGGTACACTTCATTCAAGGAACGCCGTGTTCGATGAAATGAAACAATTAACTCGAATGTTCTTGGAATCAACATCTCGTGCTAACAAACCTCGGCCAGCACTTAGAAAAGCCAGAATAAATTCATTGCGGTGTAGACGGTATAAATTCAAATAAAGCACGACAGCTCTGTTGCAACTTGCTTCGCCAAAGTAGGTCATAATCGTTTCAACAATCAACACCGAAAACTTGTGAACGAACTAGGGAGTAGGTAGGACGGTCTTACTTAACGACAAAAAGATAATGTAAGTGGACACATGGCAGAGGCATTGGATTACCCTTCTAAGCTAGTAACAAACAGACACATTATCTCTTGTAATTGGGGCTTGAAAGCATTATAAAATATTTCTTTGCGAGTACATTCAGTTTAATGTGGGAGTAACGCTCGAGTGTCATGGGAATCTTCATATCTCGTTCATGTACCATGAGGTCTTCCAACTCCAACAGGCATTATTTTATTGCATAATTTGAACAAAGCTAGCTCCATAACATTTGCCTAGACATGATCTACTAAACGAAACGAACTCAATGGCTGTGTTCGGGCGTCTCGGACTGAACACGTGTCGTTGATTGCCCCCAATTGGCGAGCGAATAAAAACAATCGAGCACACAAAAATAACCGTGATTTCATCCACAACATGTGACGGTTGTTTTCTCTCAGTTTAACGAAGTGTGGAACTCCCAGTTCCCACAAGCCATGTGAAATGTCCAGGCTGTACGATCCCAGCGCGCTACTGAATCGCCTAAATCGCTAATGATCTTGAACGTATGTGGCCCGAGAATCTATCCTTGAAATGTGGAAGCAGATGTTCGGAATTAGCTTATTGTAAAAACTAGATTAGACTTCGTAGAATATCTTGTCGACACCAATAAAGTTGTACCTATCAACAGCTGGGTGTAACAAAGTGATTAGTAGGTAAATATAAGAAGTAGTGCAAAAAGTCGCAAATATTTATGTGTGTGTGCGAACTTCCGTTGCACAGACTCTTATTTCCAGAGGAACTAGAGTTACTGCGCTTCTTGGCTTGAATAAACGGTCTACGTCCTGAAGTATGGTGTAGTGCGCCATATGGGAGGCGTGAGACTCCTTGTGCGTGCGCAATACCATCTGATGTTTTATCGTGACCACAACTGATGTGATAGCGACATCCGCAGCCGGTAATGACTAGTCGATATAGGTCAAATTCAGGAAGTAAAACCGCAAACATAGTTCACACTGTTTGGTATTTCGATGTCACTGGTGGTTTCAAATTTTGTTTTGACCCACCCACCAAAATTATTTTTTACTTCGAGCATTTTTTTTTCAAACTTTTGTAAGGATTTTGTGATAATGCACGAGTATTAAAATTAATTATCGTGTAGTGAAAGTGAGTGAGTATAGGATTGCAATTTGTCATCGTTCCAGACACCTTCGTGTTTATTAATGTGAGGAATATGTAAAGAACATCCGTTTCTCATCAGCGATGGCGATTTTGCATTAATTATTAGCACATTCAGACACTCAATGGAATTATTGAATAACGTGCTTCCGTTCGAAGTTATGCTCGAGTCGTTCATCAAAGGTCCATCTTTCAAATCTGAAAGTTAGATCCAAAAACTATTGTACCTTAGGAAATAATCATTAGTACACGTTTTTTCTCGCACAATACCACTCGTGGGTCTATGCAAGTGCACCCTTGCAATGTTCTTTTCTTTGTTGGTCCAAGTGGGTCCAACCTTACCTCGTCACCTGTTGAAATAAAGGGCGTCAGGTTTAGAAAAAAAATTGTTCTTCTTCTTACAGTACTTCTTTCTTACAGTACTGTTTTATTAGGGATCAGGGGTCAGAAGTTCTGCATTAATCTGATCTAAGGAAGTGTACCCTGTTTATTGAGAGTATTTAGGACTTTTTTTTCCAGTTGTTAGCATTACGCACATCCGTCGTTCTCATGCAGTTGCGTGGGGCAATCTAATAAGACAATTAAAAATTACTGACGTCACCAAACAAGGCAGGGTAGTGCTTTGCAACTGATTGTCGATACATTCATATCCTGTGGCCAGGGCTACATAATAGATCATGTAACCACAATATTATTGGTATATAAGCCTAGTAACGTTTGATATACATAGTCACATATTATTAAACAAATTATTAGAGCAATTGTATGTAGCAACTAGCAAGCACTGAGTCGAGCATAGTTTTATACGGTCAGACAACTCTAGGTCATTACAATTTAATTCAACCTAGTGTCTCTAAGCGAAGGGGAGGCAGTCTAAAGAATAAGGCAGGAAGTTACCAATTTCAAATCTTAGCAGTCATTTGGAGCTAAATCAATCCACAGTTTCGGTGCACCACCGTTTTAAATAAATCCAAGGCACTTTGTCAATCAGAGCGCATATCGTGCGAACGCGTTATAATGGAGGAGGATATTATAATAAACAGATCTCGGTCCCCTCGTGGTTCCCTCCCTAATAAATATTAATGTATGAACTTGAATGCTCGACAATGCGCCCGAGTGATGCTGGTACATTGACACTCAATTGGTCTTTTTTGCAGCCGCGGCGGCTGATATCTTGCTCGGGTTAATCGAACTTTCTCGATGCGTTTGCAATTAGGTATCTGATTTATACCTTGTTAAGCAACTTATACCTGCACATACCTATTCAAAAATAGAAATGAGCGCAGTTTGAAATTAACCAATGTTTTACATAGCAATAATTATCATGCATCTTTATGTAGGTAGCTACA
The DNA here is from genome assembly GCA_947095575.1 of Electrophaes corylata. Lineage (NCBI taxonomy): Eukaryota > Metazoa > Arthropoda > Insecta > Lepidoptera > Geometridae > Electrophaes > Electrophaes corylata. The sequence goes on along the minus strand of OX352711.1, from coordinate 3,939,758 downwards.
AGCATTTCAATACACAAAAGAAATACGCAAACCAATGTAGGTAGGTTGGCTAATAGAATATAGAATAAAGAATAATGTACCTTATTTGTTAGTTGCACTTATCAACAAACCTTTTAACATACGAAACACTTATCCAAAATGCGTTTCTTATCTAAGAACGACCATTATCGACCTGACCGTACGCTAGTACTGGCGGCCAGTGCTAGTTAGGCATTTCCTCAGGAAATACTTAGCAAAACAATATCAAGCTTCATATTATTCGATAAAGCTTTATCTCCCCTGCAAAAGCAACAACACTCATATTCCAGCTCCCCACTGTTCCTCAGTTAAATACACAATATACATGTACCTAGTTATTTATATTCTGTTACATAAGTAGGTACAGCAACAGCAACAAAGCAATTCATCAATGAACACCAGCCTAAGGCCCTAACCCTAAATTGGGGTTGTAAGGTCACGTGTCCATACAGCGGGGGATGTCGAGAATAGTTTCCACGGTGCTTTCCCACGCCACCCCGATGGGAAACCCTTGTTGATTTTGTTCCGTAATCGAGCCCTATGGTATCGTTTCCGGGCCGGACGATATGATGATTATTTCTTTTAATTTTTATTAGCTTTTTGGACTTTTTGATGCGTGAGAATATCCTATATTAGGTAGATACTACGATGCCACAGAGTTGGATTAGAAATTATCAATGTAGGTTCTGTAGTTAAAACTTTAAAATTCATGGGAAAATGACAGAAAGAACAGGAAATAGGCACCCAGGAACTCAAGAAGTACCTATTATGATTTCATAAGTGTTTTATGAATGTTAGCTAGCATTGTTTATGTTGTTTTTCGAATTACGAGTATGATAGTGAAGTCAAAATAAGTTTCGTTGCTACGTCATCAGTAATAAATAATTATATTACTGGACGTTAGGCTTCATAGGCTTCCATGGTAAGACGGATTGGTGATCGCAATGTCAGTGTTTAGAACACATTAAATGCTGCTGCTTATCTCATGGTATGTTCCCTTAGTCGCCTCTTACGTCATTCATGGGAGGTAATAGAGGGGTCCTATTCTAAGCCAGGGCACCATGGCAAAACTAGTTTCACTATGATGGAAAACATTCATTCTGAAGTGTTCGAATGGAAACTAATACATTTCTGATATCAACTGTACTAGGGTAGGGACCCTTAGGTAGGGACCTAAATGTAAATAAATAAATATTTCTGGGCATTTTTACACATCATCTAGCCCCAATCTAAGCACAGCTTGTACTATGGGAAACAGATGACTGATAGAGTACTTATATACTTACTTGAATATAATACAATGGACCACCCAGACACAGAACAAACATTCATCATACAAATGTTTGTTTTCGGTGGGGATCGAACCCGCAACCTACAACATAGAAGGCAGGGTGACTACGAACTGAGCTGTGACGGCTGGTATAGCAACATCAACACGTAACAACAGCAAGTATAGCTTTCTTAATCTAGCTCATTCTCATTTTCAAAGCTATAGGTAGCGTAGGTACCTAACAGCCCGATGCCTGATATTATTAGCTTAGGAGCCTAAACGCACAAGTAACAGCTTTCCTAATCTAGCTCATTCTCATTTTGACGACCGATGTGGCGCGGCGCTGCGCAAACGCCTGTGTCATAGGATGTCCCCCTATGACACAGGCGTTTGCGGGTTCGATTCCCGCCTTGGGATAAATGTTTGTACGATCTGCAAATATTCCGGGTGTTCTGGGTAGTAATATTTATTTATGTAATGTATTGTATTAAGTATATCAGTCATACTGTAAGTAGGTATCTCAAAATAATTTAAGTACCTAGAAGTAATACCCATTTTACAGGATTGTGCCTTGAAACTCTTCAAGTGGGTTCGTAGCACAGCACGACACGTCATTATTCAAATCAGTAGTCCAATTAGGGACACAACACCAATCAAAGCATTCATAGAATGCTAAATCTAAATAGTACGAAGTGAAGCCAACAATTTGAGGCACGCAATCACGGCATATTATGGAAATAGCAGCATATATTATAAGCAATCTCTTTGGCGCTGATGATAAAGGAATTCTGCCTCAGGGTGCGATCGTTAAAATGAGATCTTGGATTGAAAAATCTCAATTTTCAAGGTATCCAAATAATTTAGGTACATAAAATATGTAGAAATTTCATTTCGTATACAGTATCTATCTAGACCAAACTAAATAAAGCTTTTACCTACTAATCTACTATTAAAAATAGATCGTTAAGATACCCTATCACATTTTTTTGCAAATACAAGGTAATCTTTAACATCTTTATATCTCACAAATATTTGTGCTCGATGGGGATCGAACCCACTGCCTACAGAAGGTAGAGCTATTATAGTAGGTACCTATACCTACCAACAAAGCTGTGAGGCTTCTTGGCTCTGTTACACAAAACTGATGGGGTTACGGGATTAGTGATGGGACACTTGTTGGTACAGTTACGTCACGGTAGCACACCAAAAGTAGAGTAAGTAAGTAAGTATATGAATAATAAGCATGAAAAACATAATGTACCTACCTAATTACTTACATGTTTTAGGAGTTTTACTAGTATTATACTTTACACACCTACATACAACATTGAAATACGATGATCTTAGGTTTATACACTCACCTTATAATAGGACGACCACCTATAGGAAGTTTGTTTTTTTTTCTGTAGTTATCAGACTGTAGGACTTAAAAATGTTTAAAAATATTATTTGAAGGAAGAAAAGGTATGTTCCTGCGTAGTCTGTAGTCCTATAAAGCCTTACCATTGCATATTATTCAAAAAACACTGCTTTGTATGCAAAAGTATTGTCAAAAATTGTGTAAGCATTTGTGGCAACAGAAATCTACTTACCTACCACTAAAATACCTATTGAAAGTTATTTTAAAGGTTTTAGTAAAATGTGGGTAGGGAGAATGTTTATTTATATTAGATTTGGTGTAGGTGTAGTTATAGCCTTTGAATAAGATTTAAAAAGTATGCCACAAAGAATAATAGAGTTTTCAAAATCTACATACCTGCCAGTCCAGTCGCACTGGTCACCCATTAAAGTCGCCTCGGCAATGCATATTACTCCCAAAAATATCCAAAACACACAATCAGTCAGCATCTTGACGAAAAAAATCCAAAAACTTGAAAACAATAGACACTAAAAAATCCTCACATCATCATACAATATTTGTGTAAGTCCGTTTCATAGTTTATCAGTGTTTACAAAATGTAAACAAACTTGCGAAGAGAGGTCGAACGAGCTACGGCCTCGCAACAACTCCGAAGCACAACTGAGTCGCTGAGAGAGATAGATGCAACGCAATGCAAGTATCACCAATCTCGACAAAGCGCGAATGAGGTGGTTGTTAAAACACTATCGTAAGAGCGAGATAGATCATTGCGCTCACGTATTTGGAAAAAAAAGTATTTGCCGTTTTGAACCGTACGGAATTCGACTGTGTATCAATAAAGATAAAGGCGATATTCATTTATTTTTAACAAAATTAAGCTTGCTGAGCTTTCAAATTGGCGGGAAAGAAAGGTAAAAATCGTACGTAAAAGGTTTTTCGTGCTGTAACCGACTTTGTTATGAGGACGACGCGACGGTATATCTTGTTTCCTTAGCGGATTAGAACAATAATAATTATAAATCTCCCAAAAAATGTTCTTACAATTAGGTACCTAGGACCTCATGTTTGTTATGATCGTCGGCTACAATATAAGCTCGTTCGTCGGGGCTTCGTACGAGAAAACTCGTAAAATAAGCTTTTGATAATATAGACAGGCAGGTAAGTATAAACCTATGATGTTAACTAACAATATTGCACAAAATAAATCATTGTTATTAAATATGATGTATTATTTGTTTTTTAATAGCCATTAGGGGACTCCACCGTTTTAAAAGCTATTTGTGTTCTATTCAGTTTTAATTTTCAAAATGCGATGACCGTCATATTAACACCGTAGGTAGGTAGGTACCTACCTAACATAGTAACATGGTTGAATGCAATAAAATTATTGGTAAAAATCCAGTCAAAATTTCTTTAAATAGGTTTTATTACCTTTCATATTTATGTCATTTTTTTTACTAGTTTTATACCCGCGATTTCATCCACTCCCAATAATTTCCTAAACCAGTAGGTAATATAGTAGTGATACCTAGTGATGGTGGTTCTATATAGAATCAAATAAGGAAATGTATTGGCAGTGTAACATTGCAATAGAAGATATTTAAAAACTTCGGCGCATAAACCAGACCATAACATGTCGAAAGGCGTGGATTTGATATTCTTCGATGTTTGTTTTTTTTTATAGTTAATAGGAAATCATCTGAACGCAATCTCACCTGATGTTAAGTGATGATGCGAACGACGTTGAACTCTTCTCTTGAAAACACCCAAATAATACGTGACCGGAAGACGCAACGAGACGTACATGATGAGGCAAAGCTCTTGCTTGGTGCAGGTGTGAGGGATGTCAACTATAAATGGGATTCTGTCTCATCTCCGTACGTCTGGTGTACTTCTAGACAAGGCATTTGGCCTGTCATAGGTACCTACCATAGAGGCCGTACCTACTACTCGGCCGGTATATGGTGGAAACCGCTTTATAGGAAATCAAAGCAGGTAGATCAACTGCACAAAAAACTGCAAGCTAGGGAGAGATCGGGGAGGCAGTATGGGGATACCTTAATAATATTATTATAGAAAACACTTAATTGCTCACACTTGATTCCCTTTTAGTTTTTTCTACTCATCATGATCTGGCATTTTTTTGTTTGAATCCGCACAGGCAATTACTTAAGTGCCTACCCGCCTCTCTAAACCTACTTTGTTCATTTTGTTACTAGTTGCTTCGTGGAAAGCCACGAAGTAATTGACTGAGCTGGTGTTATCCACGAAGAAAGCTTCGTGGATAACACCAGCTCAGTCAATTACTAGGCATAGTTGATGAACTAAAAAGGTAATTTGTTGTTGATGAAGAACACAGATTTGCCTTTCACATTGGATGCAGAGCAGTGCATCGTAGGACACGTCCCTAAAGTACGTGACCTGCCAGGCAATGCTATATCATAAGTGATGGTTACCACTTAACGTCTGGTGGGCCATATACTTGTTCCGTCAGCCAGTCGTATGAAGCAAAAGTTAGATCGCAAGGGCCAAGGGGACTGCAGACTGGTTCCCTTCCATGGGGCCATGTTGTGATCATATTTTATCTCTTTATTCTCCAACCTTTTGAATAGAAATGGCCATCTTATCCTATCCTACGTGTCATGAGTTATTTGCGTAGAGATAAACTATATCAATAGCCGGTGTTTGTCGTCCGATAAATACTCGCTTTGTGCCCATTCACTGCTTGTTTAGGGACGATGATTCGCCCCTTATCTTAAGCAAAACTTTCCTGTTCCAACTTGATTCTTATTCAACGCAATGGCATCCACAGAAAAAGTTTTAGTAAAACTGTTTTAGTTACCTAAAGATGTTATTCAAAAGTTTTTGTCTCTGTTGATTTTGTAAGGCGCGATCCAGGATATTTCTTATGTAGCTCGCTATATGGTGCTAGTCTTGATTTCAGTTTCAGTTATGCTTTAGCATGTATTTACTATGTCAATGGAAATCTTAGAATTTTAAAATGCTTGCTCTGAACCAATTATTTTTAGATGAAACTAAAAACTACCTGCTGCTTACCTGAAACTCCTGTGCAGTGGTGCGAATAAACGGCCGATTATCTATTAATATTAGCTGACTCATTGAAAGTCAAAAGAAATTTCGTAAGTAGTAATGAAAGATTGTGCACAGTAATGAGCTACGCCCACTGCTACGCCTCGTAGCTCGTTCGTTATCCGTGTAGCCAATTCGTCACTTGTGTGTGCGTTGATGTCTTTTGTACTAAGAATAGAGGTTGGGATCAGATATTTTATAGGAACAGTATCTAACACACGCTAACAGGTACTAACTGTCAGTAGTAACAGGTATTTATTATCATCATTAATCTAAATAAGTCTACTGCTGGACACATATGTCTCCTTTAGGTTTATTGCAGTGTTGGTTTTATGTACTTACTGATCCTTCGATGAGTTCCCCATGACATCCACGAGAAGTGATGATGCGATTCTTATATGCCGGATCACCACAGCAGACCTAGAGGGACCTAGGTATTACCATTTGTGATACTACGGAGGATTTCTACAGCTTCTTACTTAAATAAGTACCTGTATAAGGTCTCAAGTACATAGTAGTTGTAGAGCTCTTAGCGAAGGGATCGTTGGGGGCCCTACTACTACTCTCTACTACTATTACTACTACTCTCTCTAGCTCTACTCTATCATTACGTTAGAAAGTAACGTGAAACTCATAGTAGTAGTTGTAGAGCTCTTTGTGAAGCGCTCATCCGAGGAAGTACTACCACCATGCCAATATCTGCCGCAGAACAGCTTACTGTGTTCCGGTTTGAAAGGTGTTGGTGCCGGTAACCTCATGGGCACTTTACACCTGTATGCCTCAGGCTGATGGACACAGATAGGGCATCGGACACATTTCTAATGAACGTGACCTGCAAGACAATGCATTGCCTTGCAGGTCACAAAGCATGCTTTGTTATAATTATGTGATGGTACCCACTTTACATGAGGTGAGCCATCCACAAGTCAAAAAAGAAACAAAAGATCGTTAGTTATTCGGAAAATCTGACGGCCGATGTGGCGCGACGGGCGAATGTCCGCTTGCGACGCAAGAGGTTGCGAGTTCGATTCCCGCCTCGGAATATATGTTTGTACGATCTGCAAAAATATATTCCGGGTGTTCTGGGTGTTTTCTATGTATAATAAAAATCTATATAGGTATGTAATGTATTGTATTAAATATATCAGTCATCTAGTACCCATAACACAAACTCTGCTTAGCTTGGAGCTAGATGATGCTGTGTGGATTGTCCAGCATTATTATTATTATTATTATTAAAATCGTAGGTAGGTATTTGGTCGGTTGATTAAACAACAGCTGATTTAAAAATACATATTACACTACGTACGTAACACCTGATACCTACCTAGAGTCGGTCGTGATGTTAACAATAACATGGCTAATGTTTTCATCTGAAGACATAAATATTATTCTACTTAGGTACCATTGTTAGTAAACGTGGCTGCAAGCATAAAAGTTCGAGCTAGACAAATACTCAGCTCGTTTAGCTTGAGTACCTATCCTCGTTTAAACACGTTAGTTAATGTGCTGAATAAACTATAAATAGTTAGATATTTAATGTACTTTTAGAAAAAATCGGCCATAAACTAAACTTATTTTAGACCTCGCTGGTTTAAATGTTTTCATCATCATGATTAAGTGGACGATTATATTTTGGATAAGCGCAAGCGCCGCGTACGAGAAATCTACGGTCTCTAATTGCTTATGGCACAATAACTCATGTAAGTACTAATGATTCAAATATTAAGAAAGCAGTAGGTTAACAATTTAAGCTTTGGAGTGCTTTGGACGCTGAGTCATAGAATTAATAGTAGTAGGTAAGTAACATGGCTGAGCCGAATATAGTTTGTTTGTCATGCAGAAAATTAGTTTTTTTTTTCATATATTTTTTTCCTTGGTACTTTGGTAGTTACCTACCGATACATGTCTCCAATTAAAAAGATTTACTTATAACTGGAAATCTAGCGTTTTTTCTGTACGTTATTGCAGGTAGTAAAGTTTGTGCAGTACCTATTGACCTAAGTATATAATTGAATTGACCTCTGTTCTACGTGCTCGCCGATTTGATTAGGTACCTTTTAGGCACACCTACCAGCGTATCATGGTGTACCTAACTACTAAAGATTAATTTATCTAACTTACTGTAATCTTATTGTTATTTACAGGTGTGGAAATATGTCCAGAGTGGATGATAGTGAGAAAGAGTGACTGCAGGAAATCATATTGGAATGCTCAGAGAACCTGCGAACATCCTGAGCAGATGCTGGTCGGTACCGTTTGTGGCTTTTCACGGTGCGACTGCCCCGATTCTATGGTGCTTGACACGGAGACTGGTTACTGCTACGATGTAGATAACTGCCCAACAAAGCATACAGAGCCCTGAAGAATGACACCATCAATTTTGAGATAAAACGTTCAATAAACTGTAAAATCCACTACATACGCTTAGATCATTTACTCTCAATGATCTAAGTACATACGCTCTTTTGCCTATATATTTTGTAGTAGGTACCTAGGTATGTACCTAACTAGGTACCTACATGCAAGTTTATTACTAAGTAGATATAGATAATTATAACATGTAAACAATTGAAGAATATTAGAAGGATCTAGGTAGGTGCAGTTTATATAAAAGCAGCCTATGGTAGAAACATCAATTTTATTCTCAGTTATACAAACTGTCTAATAAAAGCACAAATTCCTCAGAAATCGCTTCTAATTTCATGTCTTCACGAGATTTCACCACAGAGTATGTTTTGGACGTGTATGTCAATGTCAAGACAAATTGACATCGACATTATGTTTGAATAAATAAAATAAAATGATTGTTGTTTTGTCTTGAGTCGAACGAACGAGTCTTATCTTACTAATTTTGAAAGGAAACTACCCAGAATTTAGGTGAAAATAGTGTAACCACAATGCTCCGTTTGTGTGTAAGAAGTGTGAGCTTACAAACTCATTTGAACCCAGCTCTTCGGCAAATAACCTCACATCTAAAAAGCACCAGCATTTGCAACAGCATTTTGTCCAGGAATTATGCAATTAAAGTAACAGATGATTCCGATAGCAAGCTAGAAACAATATACAATGGCCCTCTAACGCCGCAGATCAAGGGCGTTAAAGTATTTTCATTGAGCTCAAGTATAGCTGGTCTAATAGCCCAACCGATCATTATTAGAGAAGCAGCTAGTATAGGTAGTACCTCTCTACTAGTAGCCATGTGTTCAGTAGTAGGTTTCTTTACATTCGTTACTCCTATATTACTGCACATAATCACAAAGAAATATGTGACCGAAATCAACTATAACCCTGAGACCTCTACATACAAAGCAACCACGATTACATTCTTCTTAGCAAGAAAACAGGTATGATAAAAAATATATTATTAACCCTTTTTATTCTACTATTATTATAAATGCATATTAAATTTGCAATATCTGGTTATAAGTGAGTCAGCAGCAATGGTATCTGGTTCCCATAGTACAAACTTTGTTTAGTTTCGATTTGTTTAGATAATGTTGTGTGAAAGGTCTTGATTTATTTATGATCTAACTTCAAGAAACTTGGAATAAATTGAGAGTTATGCTGAAGAAAGAAATGCTGTAGTGTTTGGGTTCATAACATAGTTCTGTTTTGCAGCATGAATTCAAATCGGAAGATGTGGAAGTTCCCGATGTTCCGGGAATGTTCACAACTATGAAAATAAAAGGAGTTCCTCTCTTCATAGAAGCCAGATTTTTCTCAGACCCAATGCACTATGCGAAAATAATGGGATATGACAAACCCTTAGACTTCAAAATGGGTAACCCACAAGGTGAAAATAAATAAGTAGTTTTAAATTATTCTGTCAATATTACTGATTAGCTATGTTATTTAATTATAAATACCAAGATATTATTTCTCTGTTGTTTTATATTGATACATAATATTACTATTAGATATTGTGTCATTGGTTAATAATGATTTTCATATTTTGTCTTAGAGCATGAGGGTGTAATAAGGAGAATTCCTAAAAAACTTGCAGTGGGGTTGAAGATTGCTTGAAAATAGCATGTGGAATTCCATAATACATAGAATAAGACATTTTACCCAACCAAAAAAAAAACAGGAATAAACTTGTTAAAAACTTATTTATTTTTATTTCAATGGACTGTTAGGAATAAAACAAGTTAATTCTAGGATAAAACATAAATGTTTAGAAAGCTGAATTTATGACTAGGGAATTACTGCTGATTACAAAAGAATAAAATGCTTGCAAATATATAAATATACAAATAGTAAAACTTGATTCAAGAAAATAAGATCTAAGTCAAATTTTAAAATTCTATAATTTAACTTATAGCTAAATAAATACAAAAATATATGGAATGCTTTAGATCATTACTTACAATACATTCACTCAAATATTTTTTATGTTACAATTTCCCTGTAACCTCTACATACTTGAACATACATTTTATTATATATCTCTGATTAATTCACTATTAAGAAAACCTAATAAACTAGACCTAAAATTATACAATAAAAAACATAGTCAGCGCCTAGTTTAGTTGACTATACATAATGTGCAAAATAATGTTAGATATCAGGCTAACTATTCGAGAGATCTATTCAAATATACATTAATTTTCATAACCCTGTAGCACTAGTCAATCAACGGAGTTTAAATTAATAGCTTTTTTAATCATGGCTTTTTGGTTGTAGTTTTCATGATTATGCCAATATTAACTGGAACAAGATTTTTTTAAAACCCCACCCCGGTTTACACATTTAAAAAATCTTGCTGAAATCCCTCTGATCTGCTGTAACATACGGATGCCAATATGCTTAAGCAGATGATTTAAGAGACATAGATAAAGCTGATCAAACCCATATTACAAAATATTTAACAGCAATAGTCAACACAAAAATAAACTATACAATTTACAAATAATAAAATCTGTGAGTATGAAGCATGCTTTGCTTTTCTAATAAGAATGAAAAAGAAATTTAGAATGAATACTTTATAAATCATTCTGCTTTAGTACAACTTCTTAATACTTAATTTGGAATGGTTTTTACAAATACATACTGGTATTTTGTCTGCTGATATACAAATAGAAACATAAGACAATTTAGACGTAGATATCAGTAACACTTCGTAATATTCGATATAATTCGATAATTTAATAACATGACTTATCCGCCATTATTCCCGTTTCCAACGCACGCGCCTCAAGAACCTTTCTTAAATTCTCCAGCTACCCTCAATCGTAATGAAAATTATCAGCCAATGAGTGAGACGCAGGTGATTTGTCGTCTATAGCGGCCAGGGCGGCGGCTCTGGCCCGCGCCTTGCCCGCCCATTCCACGCGACAGAAAGTGGCAGTGCCGAGCGTACCTAGCACGCCGAGGATAATCAGTTGCACGGAGAGTAGCGCTTTGGATGAATAGAAGAAGCATGCTGCGGCTGCCATTGACTGAAAACACGAGTAAAACCTTTAAAACTCTAGAAAGCGTATATAAGCTTAATACCTAACATGTAGTAACTGAATTGATTTGCATATAGGGTAGTAAAAGGCACCAAAAGTTGACTGCCCCCCAAAAGTTGACTGACAGTACGAAATTTCAAATAATAAAAAATACTCCGCTAAGTACATATGTGCAGTATTTTTTTCCGCATATGGTAGCATTTTGTCGTCCCTTTTCAATCAAAACATCAACAGTTTCTCCACGGAAGGGCTCGTAATCAGACTTTGCGCGACCAGTTCCTGCTAAAAACCAAATTTCTATGGAAAGCTACATAAGATAAGTGTCTTCCAAATTTAAGCATTTTGTCAGATTAAAGCAAGAATTAATAATCTATTTCAGTGGTCGTTGTTTTGAATTAAATCTTGATGTATTAAGCTTTGATTGTTTTGATACAGATACACAATATTGAAAGTATTTTAAAAGAAATTTACTGTTCAAGTAATGGATTCAATTTTATTTACTTGACCCAATAAATGACTGGTCCCCGCAACCCGTTCAACTAATGGAGAAACGGCATAATTTTACAGGCCGCATAACTCAGAAACTACTGCCTTAAGACAAAAATAAAACCGCACATATTAATTTTAGTGAATCTATGAAGTTAATTACCAAAAGTTGAACATGTTTTTATTATTTTAAGTGTTTTATTTAAGGACGAAATCTTGTACTGTTCAACTTTAGGTTTCTTCATGCCCAAAACTTGAACTGAGGATTATGCTGACATTTTATTCGTTCAACTATTAGGTAACGTGTCTAAAAATGAACGTTCATTTTTACTTAGTTCAGATTTTAGTTGAATGGATATTTGTCCCAGAATATTGTGGACAATCAATATTTTTTCTTTTTGATGGTTATGTATTTTTTTATAGATGCTATTTATTTATTTCTTACAAATAGATAAAATAATTAGAACCTATGTAACCTTAATTAGGTGCATTAATTCCTATGAAAATGTTAGTTCAACAATTGGATAAAAATTGTTCATAATAAGGGCTCAGCGTTCAACTATTGGTGAAACATCCTAAATTTTCGATAAATAGTGATTTTACAAAAAAACTATAGATGTGGGAAGCATTTTTCTTACATAAATCGAATCTTGAGTATTTATTTAATGCACAAATCGTATCGGCAAACGATAATGTCACGAAGTAACGGAGGAAAAGCTTTTCAAAGTTGTCAAAAACCCTTAATCGTTCATCTTTTGGTGCCACTACCATAACTAATTTAAAAGATATTATCATGTAATCTAGAAATGCATTCTAAAATCTAGAAAGTCACAATAAATTGTTGATTTCTCTCAAGTCACACTTGAATCAATATAGGTACCTACACCGACGCAAACAGAAGGGTTCAATGTGTAAAAAAGTGTACATATGTGGCAATCGAACGCAACTCCTAAATTAACCTAGTTCTTATAAAAGGTGACTTGATGTGAGCTAAGTGTGTTCTGATTCAAGACAATCTGGTTAGCCGTTTGAAGATCACCAGCCAGTCTTTTCTAGTTCATAAAGAACAATATTTTGTAGGTTGGGGGTTTTAATTGATGTTTGTTATAAATAAATGAACTCACCTGTGTAAACTTGAACAGAGCGAAAGCCGACGTACTGTTATCCGAATAGTTTCCTCCCAGAATCGAATAGATCTGCGTATTGAAACAGGCATCGCCAAAGCCTAACATGAAGCTGCACAACATAGCTAGGTACGGGGAAGGAGTTATATAGGATACGTCAGTGGTGTCTCCGAATGGCGCAACGTTCGGTAAGTTAATGAAGATGAGGAAGAATGAAGTGAGGTGGATGAGGTATCCCATTATGACGATGGGGTCGCGGCCGTACCGTGTCGTCTTGTTGCCGAGAATACCGAAAAGGGCTCCACCTGAAATAGGAAAAGTATTATTCATTAATTTATAACTTGTGTGCTAGAGAACTTTCATTTTAATTAGTCGGTAATTTTTCATAGCTACTACTTGTGATTTGGAATTGGGTCATTAACATTTGATCAGAAAGATAGGTACCTAGGTACCTACTTCGATAATAGATAAAGTCTCTTTATCAAGAATGCATTTGTAATAGCTATCTCATTGCCATTCCATTCACGATAGCGCTCATATGGCTACGTACAGTCAACACCTAAAATACCTACTTAGAGCAGAATCACATTTTACCCGCAGCCGTACTGAGTCACGACGCGTCAGAAGCCTATCAATCCCATACATTTTGTATAGAAGTGATGACACTAGAGCAGACTGCTCCAGATGTATGTATTTACAAAAAAAAAAACATATTTAAGTATTCTATCAGTCATCTGGTTCCCATAGTACAAGCTATGCTTAGTTTGGGGCTAGATAGCGTTGCGTGAATGTCTACAAATATTTATTTAATTTGACTTTTCTTGACTGTACAAGTCTTTTGTGTGTTACAAACGATAGCCACTAATCTATGTATTTACAATTAGGTAACTGAACTAGATCTAATTACAATAGGTAAACAACACTCTTGATTGATCGATAACGGTGTTTGTTTCAACATGAACGTGTTTGTTACGACATTAGCTACACTACTCGTAGAACATTACTTATGTACCTACTAGTTCTGTCACAACAATTTAGAGTACACCCGCATGATCACTTTTCTAGGCCTAGTTGATATATTAGGTACTAGTTGTCGTCGTGTGCTCGTGTTGTAGCTAAGCCCGGCCGCATACGATCTGAAGACGTCTACCAAAAATTTTTAATGCGCACCGGAAGTTTTTTTTCGCACGGACTAAAATGCTGGTATAATCGCCTAGCGATTTCCGACAGCGTTACCGAGCTAGTACAGCGTTACCGGACTGCTTAACAACGTTACCGGGCTACTGCACCGGAAGATCTTCGCCAAATACATTTTATGCTAGGCCCGCAGACAGACTTAGAACGTTGGTTGGGTCCGGCGTGTTTCTTACTGTCGAAGGCCTTTCGGTGCGTATTAGGATTTTTCTGACAGACGTTACGTTATTTTAGACTCCAAATTATATGTATGCATTCTAAATCGGTACCAGGCATAATGTATATACTATAGCGCAGTAAACTATGCACTGCGATGTCACCTTAGACGTCAAGTAATCGTCACAAAGTATACCCGAAGCTAGATAATAGAATTATATACAAATCTATATTGCAGCGTTACACGCATTACTTGTAACCCCGCTCTATGAGCCAGCAGCAATGTATTATAGACAAAAACAAAAATGGCCAGTGGAACGAATAAAAGTTTCTACAGACGCGATTTGGCGACGCTTTAGGTCATCGGCCGCGGCCGAGTGGATGGTGCGATATTCGTAGTGTAAGTAAGTACATGAAAGGGTCCAACTGTCGCGGTGTGATTGACCCAAACACATTAAGATGTGTGTTATCTTAGCACAACACGACGTAACATAGAAAGTTACATCGATGTACCTTACGAACTAACTGATAATTTTCGCGCGATTCTTACATCACTGACCCTATTCGCTTTTAACTTCCGGCACCTGGCTGCGCGCTAGTCTGTTAGGTTCTGTACATTTTAACCGTGGGGCTTGTTGTGACAGACGGTAGATAGACATCATCATAATAAATCTATATTAGTCTACTGCTGGATATAGGTATCTCCTAATAAGACGAGCCACTGAGCCCGGTCTACGGTTCTTCTCATCCAGTGTTTGGCAGCTACATGTCGCAGATCATTGCCCCACCTCGCTGGAGGGTGTCCTACACTACGCTTACCGCAACGATTGTCGGTTCTACGGTAAATATAGCAGCCTACTATATACTTAGACAGTGACTTTATAGAGTTGAAACTGCAATAAGCTTACCAAGCACTTCTCCAACTCCGATGAAGACTCCAGAAAGGCCGACAAGTTGTTTGGCGTTCTCTCCCATACCCAGGGTGAACCCAATACTGGGGCTGTACACTCCACTGAAGAATGAAAGCTCCACGCCTGGAATACACATAACAAAAAGATTAGTACACGCTCTGGATGGTAGTTAGAGATACGCCTAATCATTATATCTATCATCTATAAACATTATAAGAATCTTTGTCCTGACAGACTGGCATAAAGACAATGCACAGCCTAAGACTTCAGATTTGGCATTTTTAAGGTACATGTGCTACGTGATTCATAGGAGTGTTATAAAGGAATTCAACCCCTACAGGAGTGCATCAGGGCTGAAGGTTGTATGAAAATTTAATTAGTATTTCGTACAAAATCATCACCACCATCGGCAGCAAGTTGTAAGACGCGGGGTCAGTGACCCCACATTAGTCAGATACCTATCTCTGTCTTATAGTCTAGTATTAGTCCTATCTCTGTAAGCTTGCTTTATATGTCTTAAATTAGTGTTATCATTTATTTTTAGATTTTCTATTTTATAATATAATATAATAATGCTGGACATTCCACACAGCGTCATCTAGCCCCAAGCTAAGCAGAGCTTGTGTTATGGGTACTAGATGACTGATATACTTAATACAATACATTACATACATAGATATTTTTTATTATACATAGAAAACACCCAGAACACCCGGAATAAATATTTGCAGATCGTACAAACATTTATCCCAAGGCGGGAATCGAACCCGCAACCTCCGCAACAACCGCGACGCAGGCGGACATTCGCCCGCCGCGCCACATCGGTCGTCACATTTTGTATACACATTGCTTGGGCGCTGGCTTTAAAGTGACCAAAAAAAATAACGGATTCCAATAATACAACTTTTGCTTAGTTTGGGGGAAGGTGGCACTACTACGTCCATTAATATTTCATTGAAAATGATACCTTTTTTTAACATTGATAGATCCTTTGGTAAGTGACGGTGAAGCAGGACGGTCTACATACGTGTGCCTAAAACAGCCTGCCCCGCATTCCTTTCACTACCTATTTACTTGAATTTTACAAACAACTTACGAAACAAAACAACTTGCATTCACCTAGCCTTGCTCATTATCATTCACCTGGCGTAAATGCCAATGATCTCAGAACACTGCAACGTCATAGAAAATACAATCTTACTCTCATGAAATTAACGTTGAAATCAGATCGTATGTCTATATGGATCGAATCATACTGTTTATACAATTAGCGTCATTGTTGCTTTGTGATAAAGTTGAGAATAAGTTAGTGGAGTAGAATGGAGGTGTGTCTCACCGGTGTAAATAAAAGTAACGCTTAGAAGTATCATGTCTCGTGTACAGAATAACTTCAAGGCTCCTTTGAACGCGTCTAAAGGTCCTTCCGCATCTGATGAGGTTTCCACCTGGAAGAAGGAAAGTAATAATAACAACCAACAATTATATACCTCTATAGTATAAAATTAGTATCATTAGGAGTAGTAGTAGATCTCATTTCTACTGCCAAGCAACTGGGTGTGGGTGCCGGTGAAATTATCATTCCGGCCGGCGTTCATCAACCTGAGGTATACAGTTGTTAAGCCTCACGTGCTTGTAATTTCACCGACACCCACACCCTTTATACTACCCCGCATGGTATGGTGACTTGTTATAGAGCGTATGTAGGCGTAAATCACAAGTATTCTTAATACATATCTGTATCTTAACCCTTAATAAGGCGCCAGCCTGTGTGCAAGCTAGAATGTAAGTTGAAGTGGATTTTGGGTAAATGAATAGTACAGATCAAAAAAATATTTTAAAAAGGTTGAAAAGGGGAGAGACTCCCTTTTTCGGTAGGAAATAAATTCCTCTTTCCCGATGAATGGTGGTCACCATTTCTCGAAGTGGGAAAATAATTTCCCGCACCTGTTTAGGTCATAAATTTTTTCCGTACTTTTGTTTTGTTGCTTATCAGATACTAGTGCCTAACCTTGACATTCAATGCGACCTATATTATTTTAATTATAAATTCTGTAGGTAGTTGATTATGAACATTATTTTATTTAAGCACTTGTTTATATCAAAATATCTAGCTAAAGTAGGTAAGCCATGCTATTTAGGTACCTACTTAATTATAAATGTATAATACTTGTAAATAAATAAATCCGGTTTTAACATTATTAATCGAAATTTTGGAGACAGATTTCTCTTGAAATATTAATACACGATATGGCTTTCTAACATCCTCATAAGAAAGTCTCAGACTCCAAACTTAGAATCACGAGAAACTGAACATACATTTCAAAACGTATTACGTAATATAAACGCAGCCAATTTCTTTTTCTACTGCTTTCCACTCAATATAAAACATACTCAATCTAAGGAACAAATTAAGCATGAAGCATTAACGTTGTACCTATTTAAAAAGAGCCCTATTCGCTCTATCATAGACTTCATTAACATGAGCATTGCGTAGCAGAAGAAAATGGTATTACCAGAGTTCAACTCAAAGTGGCTTTATTGTTTCTGAAATAGAGTCAATTTCACATTGGCATTACATTATGTGTAAACAAGAACCACGATGTTTTTTAATTTAGACTATATTACCTTGGAGTAGAGCTCTTTTTAATTTCGATAACATTCTTCTGACCATCTAACTATTTGCGTCACGAAATCGAATACTAACAAGTATTGTTCCAGATAATATGGATTTTTTGTTTGTAATTTTGTTTCCTGTTTGGGCGCCAATAGATATCTCCGCTTGTAATTTAGACGTTATCGGGTACACAACAGAGCCGTGTTTACCTTGACAGAGTCATCGAGAGTTGGTGCTCGTCGAATAGGCCTCAATAGGACGAGGAACACGATGCCCACAGCACAGACCACGGTCAGGGCGATGAACACCACGTTACGGGTCCACGCATCTATGTGAGTCTTTCCTTGGAACTTTATGAACACGAATAGGTTGCCGAAGAACATACTGTGAAAAAAATAGGATTGTTTGGGCGAAATTAAAACAATCTTTACACATTGAAATCACATAGAAATTTATATACTTAAGGCATTTAATTTTACTAGATTTAACCCGCAGCTACCCACGTTGAACCCGTTTATAAATAGGTGCGATTCCAGGGTTTGAACGAAATCCATTTACTTAGTAGGATAAATAATAGTTTGAACTCTCTTAATATGACCAATTGGTTTGCATAGAATGGAAGACCATTTATCAGTTCAATTCTAATTAAACATTTATTTCCAACGCAAACAAAATCATATAAGAAAAATATTTTGACCAGAAATGTGATAATATCAAAAATTGCCTACGGCTCCAAGAAAAGAGAGAAAAAAAAAAGCTTTTCTACTTTTTATCACCAGGCACGGTAGACATCCTAGAGTTGCAACCCATAGGATACACACGTGTTTATTGACGACCGATGTGGCGCGGCGGGCGATTGTCCGCCTGCGACGCAGAAGGTTACGGGTTCGATTCCCGCCTTGGGATAAATGTTTGTACGATCTGCAAATATTTATTCCGGGTGTTCTGGGTATTTTCTATGTATAATAAAAAATATCTATGTATGTAATATAGTATTGTATTAAGTATATCAGTCATCTAGTACCCATAACACAAGCTCTGCTTAGCTTGGGGCTAGATGATGCTGCGTGGATTGTCCAGCATTATTTATTTATTTATTTATCCTCCAGTTAGCAGTCGTGGGCGACGATAGTAAAAACACTAACCTGCACTGCAGTAAAGCCCAGAAAACTCCCGAATTCCTGGATATAGTATCTGCTTCGCTGTTCAGAGTCAGGTAGTTGCCCTGGCCGGTCCATATCGCAGCGGCGCCTGTGCCGATCAGCACACTGGCCACGTAGAGAAGCCAGGTTCGGGGGAACAGGAACGTTATTATGAAGAATCTGAAAGTTGCAAAAACAATAATAAAGTTATCATAAAAAATGAAAAAAAATGGATGGACGCAGAGTACTGCATGGTAGGGCACATTCCTAACGAATCCAACCTGCGAGGCAATGCTTTGTTGCAGGTGATGGTTACCACTTAACCATCTGCTTGACAGCTAGTCGTATAAAAAACGGAACGTTGCGTAGAAGCTAATTAAATGTTTGTTCTCGGTGGAGATCGAACCCACAACTTACAGCGCATAATGCAGAGCTTCTACCAACAGAGCTGTGACGGCTGTCAAATCAGCTGCCAATATTTATCCATTATAAATACCTTGGAAGTAAAACATGATTCATAAAGGTTTGAAAGGCATACCGAGGATAAACCAACTAAGCATATAAAAATACGAATTCTGCAATATAAGTATCCACGAATACACAGAGC
Organism: Electrophaes corylata; assembly: GCA_947095575.1. Classification (NCBI taxonomy): domain Eukaryota; kingdom Metazoa; phylum Arthropoda; class Insecta; order Lepidoptera; family Geometridae; genus Electrophaes; species Electrophaes corylata. The sequence continues at coordinate 3,920,333 of OX352711.1, read as the reverse complement.
TTTAGGTAAGAGGTTGGTGACACCAGACGGGTAAAACCCAGTGAAAGAATGTAAAAATATACATATTACTTATTCGTTTACTTTCTCAAGCTGGTATATTGAGTGCATCGATCGGTACTTAGTAAATAGTAAGTGAGTATGTATTATTGAGGATGTGGCACAAAAGGTATCATAAAACAACTATGTAAATTTACTTATGAAACGGACTTTAAGCCTTTACTTGGATGCCATATTCGTTTTAGTCATTTCAATTTAAAAATCAATCAACTTGTAATAATACAATATTGATGAAATTTTATATGGGACTCATCTGACATTATATACTTAATAAAATAAAAAAGCCTTTATTTATAATACTTCTAACATACTACACGAATTTATACAATCATACTTACGTATTTATTCAAACTATATTTCCTTAAAAACGACTTAATTTTTACTTTTATAATAGTTAACTATTTATATACTGATATAAATAGTAAGTTACGGTTTAAAATATAATTAAGCCTTCTCTAAATCCCTTAACGTACCCCTGTTACGTAATCTGAGTGCATAAAACCTTTCAAATAAAAATAACTTTCCTAATCGGTATTAATAATAGCGTTCTAAAAACAATAAAAACCCGGCCAAGTGCGTACATTATCTATAGTGAAAACGACCAAAAAATCACATTTGTTGTATAAGAGCTGTCTTAAATATTTATTTTATTCTCTTTTTTTATTATTTGTTATTATAGCGGCAACAGAAATACATCATCTGTGAAAATTTCAACTCTTTAACTCTCTAACTACCACGGTTCATGAGATACAGTCTGGTGACAGACGGGCAGACAGACAGACAGCGGAGTCTTAGTAATAGGGTCCTGTTTTACCCTTTGGGTACGAAACCCTAAAAAGTACAGCCGGACTGAGACCCTTTTTGCTTTGAAGTTGGTTAAAAGATTCAGTAGGCATGTATGTAGATGTATGCATACGCTACAATAAATAAATTTCCTTTTTAATAACTTCAACGTGATTAGAAAAGTGTTATTATGTCCTAAACGTGATCACGTGTAGGTAAACACTATAAAACCAAGAGATATACAAATCCAACGTAATGTTTGAAAAAGTCTTAAGGATAATACATAATAATGTAGTTTCTTTTATGTACCTACCTTCACTACCGATTATGAAACCGCGAAAACTATTGCTTAACACATGTCCAACCATTTTAATACATGCTATAAACGCCCACGTTTGCTGCATATGACCAAAATACCATTTTCAAATCAATAACTTCAATCCAAAACCAGTCTTACAAGTAAATAAATATTAAAATGCAGGTCAAGAGGAGCCAACGAGGACATTGGTAAGATTGCTGTACGGTTATCCTTTTGCAAACATTTTCGAGTGGAGAACAATGTTAGCAAAGAAATGAAAAGGGGGATTACTCTACCTTACATAAACAAAAAAATCGAGCAAACTAGACCTTCAAGGCGCATCAGATGTTACGTCCCTAAAGAAGTCCACTGCTAGAAATAGACCTTCTCCATATAAATATGGGAGGGTTTTCACAACGCTTCTCAGGCGGATTGGTTACCGTAGTGTCGGATGTTTAATAGTTAAGAATTAACTGCTGCACATCTGGTGCGTTCCCGTAGTCACCTCTTACGATACGGTCCATGAGAGATAAAGAAGGCGTTCTATTTTAAGCTTTTTATAATAGAAAATATAGAAAACGTAGTTGTAGTAGAAATATAATAGTAGGAGGTCTTAATGAAGGGTTCTGCCCTGGTTTACTCGTCTAAGGTTCTGCCGCCAAGCAGCTTACTGTATCCAGTTTGAAGGGTGTGGGTGCCGGTGAAATTTCAAGCTCATGAGGCTACCTATAATGTCTCAGGTTGAAGACTGCTGAGTAGTGAATCGTAGGGCACGTTCCTAACGAGCGTGACCTACGAGGCAATGCGTGTTACAGGCGATGGTAACCACGTAACATCAGATGTACCATCTGCTTGTTCCATCAGCAAGTGGTATAGAAAAAGAATAGGTATCATCTCTAAAACATGACGCAAAATTTCATCAGTATATTATAAAAACAATAAGAATTGTAAAAGTAAACCAGGTAACAATGCCAATTAAGACGAAACATTTCATTCATAAAGTAAACAATACTCTTGACGCACTCGGGCGGGTCCCACAATCAGCTACACAGATACCTACATGTAGAAATATATTTTATTCTTACATTCTGTGAAGCAAACAAACAAAAACTAAAAGTGATTTTTTTAATACTATTTCATCTAACCACACCATAGAGTTTTACTATACTAAGATGAAATAATGCCCAAATCAAAGTAAATCATGCAATCTTGATTTTTAAGACAAAGTACATGGTAAATTAGTAGTAGTAGAGCTCTTAGTGAAGGGCTCGTCCGGGAAGTACTGCCACCATACCTATTTCTGCTACCAAGCAGCGCTGCTGTCTTCCGATTTAAAGGGTGTAGTGGGTGCCGGCGTAATTACACACGAGGCTTAACACCTATATACCTCAGGTTGATGGGCGCAGAGCAGTGCATCGCAGGGCACGTTTCTGACAAAGATGAACTACGAGACTAAGGTTTTGTTATAGGTGACGGTGACCACTTAACATCAGGTGGGCCATTTGCCTACCAACATGTAATATAAAAAAAAAAAAACAAAAAAGGTAGATCTAGGCATAGGCGAATGAATGCGTACGTTATCAAATAGGCTACGTATTTATTGGTCGGTTGCAACGAAAACTATTTGTAACAGCTATAACAACCTTGGAAACGTTCATTCAAGTGAATGTACTTCCAAACGTAACGTGTTAATGATTTGACGACTAACTGAATTATGAAATAGAAACGTTTTGAATACAATTAAAGTCATAACGCCCACGCTGATTTTTCTCGTTACAAATACAAAGGGGAAGGTTATGCAGGGGGGGGGCAATGCAGAACACGTACAATAGTACATAACGGGTCTCGTATCGTTCACATTCTTTAGAATGTTATTGAACTATTCGAAATTAATTAAAACTTCAAGAGATAGATAAAGTTGACTCATCGTCTGTAGAACTAGAATTAGATATTTATGGCTCCAAACAATTTTTTTTTTGATACAAACTTGAAAAAAATACAGTCCATAGTAAAGAGTCTACACCAAAAGACTTACTTATTTAATAATATTGTACTCAAACTATCTTGCAACTCGAAAAAAAATCGCAAAAATGACTTCAGAAAAAAAATGGTCGCGCATTTCTCAAGATTTTGAGCGACAAGAACTATATTTTTTATAATCAGAAAAAATATAATTTATTGAATCAAAGACATATAAATTTTTAACCAACGTGGCTTCATTTATTTTTAACCAATTAAAACTGCAAAAAAAATAGCGCATGATGGCAATGAACATAAAACGAGTCGGATTTTAAACTTTATTTTAATAGAGCAAGCCAACCCCTCAAATACCTAAAAGGTAGCTGCTAGAGCGCCTTAACCTAGTGGAGTATAAACACCATACAGAACGCTATTTATTTTTATTTACTTACAGGTATGTAAAGGCTCCTATCACCATAGCGGCTCTGGGTCCCGTAATGCTGATCACGGAGGGTGCCATCCAGTTACATATCGCGAGGGTAGCGTAGATGATAGCAAGGGAAGTGTACCCATCGCCGGAGAATGTGCTATCATCTTGCGATATGCTGTCCAATATCGTTTTCTGCGGACGACGACCAAAGATTAGATACGAATCGACAAGGCTGGGACCTTAGAACTGTTTTGTGTTATCTTGGATTCTAAGATCAAGGAAATGACCCTTATGCTGTTATTATTGATTACTAGTGTAAAGCTCGCAAATTCTCTAAAATTTGCATAGTTGTTTCCATACAAACTTAAACCCCGATGCATCCTATAGAATTCAAAATGCTCATTGCACATCAACTTTATCAACGGTCCCTCAGAGTCATAATGTAGTAGTAGTACGTATACATCCTATAGCTGTGTTTTAAGAAACTGTCATCCCGAATGTATTTTGTACCAATCTTGGTCCCTCTTTCATATTATAAATTTATTCTTATTTATTTTTCAATTTCTGTGGGATTTCTACCACGTTATTTACTTCGTCCACTTTCTCTTTTTTCTATTATTGAAGCAAAAGGAGAAATTGAATAGAAAACACGATGATTTATGATGGGGTGAGGATGTTACAATTAAGTATGTAAGCATAGCTTTCTGACCATAAAAACCAGCCGTATTTTATTTTTATTGTTAGGTATATTTTTCAGTTTTAAACATCAGAAGATAATTTTTATAATTTTTTTTTTAGGATTTATCTACAATTCGATATTCAAAAAGTTACATAAAATTTGGCAAATGCTGTGTTGCAACATGCTAAAGATACTACTTTCGATTTCTACATTATTCTTCATCATGATAATGAATACAGCCAAATCTTGAATTATGAAATTATGAGACAACTCAAGCTAAAAATAAGGATATATCACCTCCTTGCTGGGTAGAACAGAACAAGACTGTTATTTTTATAATTGTAAGCCGGTGAGAGACCAGTCCATGAATGAAGTCAGATGATGATGATGATGATGATAAGGATAGTAATGTCGATCTGGGATCATTAAAATAGAAAAAAAAACTATTGTCGAATGACTTGTTTTTTTAATAGTGCCAATAGATTTTTTTTAACAAAACGGACAAAACGCAATTTACCTTGATATATTGACTTCAATTATTTCCATCATAATTGGTTATTGATCATAACCATGATAGTTTCAAAAGTTATATTGATTAGTTTGTTTATCAAAGATCTAGATAGCAATGTGCCATTGAAAAAACCCTTGAAACAAAATATCTTAGTGGTAAATCTGCCTGACCCAAATCGAACACAAACGAATCCTTGAGTTTATCGAATAGGAGACAAACAATGTTGATACTTTACAATATAAAATGTCTCAACGGTTTAATAACAAAAGAGTATATTAGGCCGTATCCACATTGCTGTGTCGGGTCGGGGAGTCAGGGTGTGTTACAGTACCTATGAAGGTACTACAACCCGTGATGCCCTGCCCGCCAATATCAATCAGAAAAATAAAAAAATCATAGATTTTTTAATCTCATTGGTTTGATTTTATGGATTCTGGTGCTGTGGGATAGAAGATGCACGTACACACATTGTAATTTTATTTAGACTTATCTACCCGATTTAGATGGACGGAATCGTACTCTAGATATAATTTATTTTAAATTTAGTATGGTTATGTACATACTATAGGGTACCTAATATATGTTGGGTTATTGGGTTATGTTTTTTTTGTCATTGATAGACCGTCCTTTAGCTTCAACTCATCTGGTGTTAAGTGACGATGAAGTAGGACGGTCTAGAAGACACCTATTCACTCTTGCCTTAAAGAGATTTTGATTATAGTGTTCAGGACAAACAGACGATGGCAATGAATTCCATTCCTTAGCGGTTCGCATGATGAAGGTGGAATGGAACCGAAACGCTTGGTACGAATGGGAGGTATGTTTACCAAGTAAGGGTGATACTAACCCGTACGCCTACTCGCCCTATGGAAAGGAGATGGTGGTATGAGATCGTGTAGTTCCTGGGCACATTCTCCGAAATGTAGCCTATAGAAGATCGATAGGCAAGCAACTTTACGACGTATGTCGGGACACTTTCAGCCAAATGTATGAATACGATTCCAAATTGGCGCGTAAGACACAATAATGAGCATCCGGGTCGCCGAAATCATTGTGCTGTTTAGGTTGAGGAGGATAACCTTAGATTAGGCTTTACTCAGAACGTAGACTAATGACCTTTCTTACCAAATAGGTACCTATGTGTTGACAAACAGCAAGGTTAAAATTTAAGTAGGTACCTCTAGTGTCTAAAATGTATTAATGATAATTGTGTAGGTATTTTGCCACAAAAACTATCCCCACCCACTATGCCAATCTTCTTCTATTCATGTTTGTCATGTGTATGTAATGCAATAACATCGGTAGGTAAATGAGTTGTAATGAGTAGTGAGACATTAATTGATCTGCCACTGTGTAATGTTCATAAGCTAGGGACTTTCTCTAGCTAGATCAATGAATAATATTGTGTAGGTGGTATCATAGGCGACGTACTAAAGCAGTGAGACGTTGGTTTGGAAAAATAAAATTTGTGTTTTTACAAAAATCTATAAATCGTTTTTTCGATACAAGGGTAGATCTCTGTAACGAAAAAACATGGGACAGGATTTATTTCAACGCTTTTACAAAGGTATGATTATATAGATATATAGGACCTACTTACTTCTTATGAGTTTTTTGTCATCATCATCAGCCTGAAGAAGTCCGCTACTGGATGCAGTAGGCCTCCCCAAGAAGAGTTCTCTTCAAAAGAGTCCTCTCAAAGTTAAGCTTTTTCTAATAGAAAGTTAGATCGACATGACATTACCTATGTCGCAAGATTTTTGTTTTATAATAATATCTGATATTTAGGCACACATAAGCTTATGTAACTTTGTAGGTGGGTAGATTGTCGTTATCCATCTCGGACGATGATTTCAATTCTCATTATGCAACAGAAACTGTTACTTTGCAAATAAACTGGTTAATATGGTCATGACTACTCTGGGCCACAACAATAAATTGCAGCCGACACGGCTGTAAATAAAATAAATAATGGACATTTTTTATCAATGACACAGTTTCTTAAGAAAACAATGTGATTATGAGGGACCCTTATGTCTCCAAGAAGTAACCACTGCTAACATAGGTAGGCTTAAATAACCGAGTTTCCATTGCATCCTTTTTAAAACTCGGAATCTGAAAGTTGCGCATTTTTCAATAGAAATCAAACATTATGATATATGGGCAAATAAAACGATGTAGGACCAAATCAAAACCTTGGATTGAGCAAGAAAATAATAATAATAATGGCGCTTAGATTCAGCTAGATTTAAGACGTTTCAAGATGATCCCTGCGGATTTTACTGAATAAATGCTTTTTGACTTTGACTTTGACTGATATCGATCGTATCTCAATGTCATGAACCATGATAGTTATGGTTACCATAGAATAAGAAGACTAGAGAGTTGACATTTTCACAGATTATGTATTTCTGTTGCCGCTTACAGCAAATACTAATAAACAGAATATAATAAATATTTAAGTAGGCTCTCATACAGCAAACGTGATTTTTTTGCCGTTTTACTAACCGTTGTACGGAACCCTTCGTGCGCGAGTCTGACTCGCACTTGGGCAGTTATTATTATACATAAGGTACGGAAATCTTCGTGCGCGAGTCCGAATCGCACTTGGCTGGTTTTTTAGTATGCATTACTTAGATTAGAATAGAATATAATACCCACACAAAGAACAAACATCAATGTTTGATTAGATTACCAAACTCATTCATGCCCAACAAGTAAGTTCATCCACGAACTTAATGCTAAAGCATTTTCTTCCAGTTAACCCTAGTGTAATGTTCATCACATACCTAAATTTTTGTTCTTAAAGAACATTACAACCTCCTATAGATCCTAAAGAAGATAGAACAGCTTAGATTTGGCTTAGCTATTGAATCGAAAGTCATCAAGTAACTGGGAGTTGGGAGGCGGAGTGCATGTTGTTTTAAACTTTAATTTAATAAGAATATGTGAGTTGGTAATTAATTTGATTCACTGTTCCTCACAGTTCTAGCACAGCTTTCCTTAGAATTTTTGACACATATTTAGTACTAGCTTTCGCCCATGACTTCACCCACCAATCTTTATAAATTATAGCCTATGTATATCTGAGGTATAAGCTACACTATGAGTATTTTCCTACAATTTTATTAAAATCCATTTAGTAGATTTACATAAAAGAAAAAACCAAAAAAATTAAAGAAACATCCATATAAACATTTGCATTTATAATATCGGTAAGTAAAAAGTAAGATATTACATGTATCAATAATTTTATAAAACCACTAGCGGTCCGTTTAGTAAAGATCCCTAATTTTTTTGAAAATGTAATATAGCCTATGTCACCTGGGGATAGTGTAGCTTCCCAACGGTGAAAGAATTATTCAAATCGGTCCAGTAGTTTCGGAGCCTATTCAATACAAACAAACAAAGTTTTCTTCTTTATAATATTAGTATGATGTATAACTTTTGGCGGCACTTAGGTAATTAATATAAAATATTTATGTAGAGATATGATAGTTTGTTTTTTAAAATTATTTAAATTCATGCTAGTAGAGATTCTCTGAATCTGATCTTTTTAATGATGTACTCAGTTGTATAATTAAAAATATAGTAATGATTTATAGCCACAGAGTACCTAAGTAGGTATACCTACCTAATTTTATAAAAACTGAAACTTATGATAATAAGATATGTAAGCATTAATTAACACTGATGTTCTATTTTAAAATACTAGATACCTACCTATCCTTACCCAAGTAACTATTAGGCTATGATATAAAAATAGTACATAAAAATAGTCATAATAATATAAACAACTGAATTAGGTATGTGTAAATAGTTATAATGTTATCACACATTAACTTCTATTATGATGGATTATGTATTCTGATACATAAATCCTTGTCTCCATAAATGTATGTTTTTGTGTAAGCTCTAAAATAAATAATTTAAGAAAGCTGTAGGAACTACATACAAACCTACCAAGTGAGTAGGTACTTACCTCAATATTTCCCATTGTTTGGAAAGCAGTAAAAACAAACATAAATCCAAATCCCAGAAGGATAACGTTTATGAACCTTCGCTCCATTATTAAGTTTATTATAATTATTTTACAAGAAAAAACAACACGTTAATAAACTTATTTAAGCAGCAACAACTAACACGACACAACACAACACACTGCCTGCAGCCTGCAGTTTCAGTTTTTATTTATGCATTCTGTGACAGAGTTTTAGATTTGCCTAGAGTTGGACAGACAGAGACAGATAGACTGAAGGACCAAAATAAGTACTTGCTACCGAGAGAGACAGACAGAATAAATTTGAGTCCTCAGACTTGGGATGGATTAAAGCTATGGAACAATGGCTATGGATGAAAGCTCGGAACAATAACAGACTCGTCAAACTCCAGACATGTAGGTATAACAAAACATAAAACAACATAATTAAGTTGACAGCCGACTTAAAGTATTTTGACGTCTTAGATAGAACTTTTGTATTTGTTAGCATTATAAGATGACCAAAGGTAACCATTTGACATTTCTAATTTTTTGCCTTGTGACACGTTCAAAAGTAATAAAAACAAACAGCCATGTTTTGTTTCACTCACACTTAAGGACATGCTAATTGACATAAATGAATAAACTATAGAGTACTCGGTTTTTGTTTTAGCCCGGCTTCCAGGCTCTGTTATTGTTCCGAGGATTAAAGCGTAGAATAAAGTAACGTCCGGTTAATGTACGACCGCGGAATACACAACCCGAGAAATCCCAGACATGGAAAGCACAGGCAAGAATAGGCAGCCTTAACTTATTCGAGGCCAATCAGCACTAGAAAGTGAGTGCGATGTAAACGAAGCGTAAGATAATTCAATTCATAGTTGGGTTTTCCATGGTTGTAAAGTCACGTGATCCAGGAGCCAGTAATTCATTATGTAATGTTCTGTCAGTTAATGTCAACTTCTGTCTTGCCTGTGGCTGTTTTGTTCTCTTATGCTCTGTGCTTGTGCTTGTTGTGATATCTATCGTGGATATATTTGATCTGTTTTGTTAGAAAAAGCGTAATTTTTGGTGTTTTCTCTTGATAGGTATTTCTAAATAATCATTAAATTATTTCTAATGTATGGCTGGAAATGTGGTGCTAGTCAATAACTATGTGTTGTGGTCTTAGTAGGTGTATAGTGGTGCATCATTATTGTTGAGTGAGGATGATCTCATTGACGTACTGACACTACAAATCTGAAAATCTTGTTGTTTTATACTGCGATAGAGTCCAATGACCTTGTAGTTTAGGCTTAAATACGAGGAAAGGATTCTACAACCAACATGAAGAAGCAATTCTATAGGGTCAAACAGCTCGCCGACCAAACATTTTCAAGGTATTAACAATTTGTTTTATCTGAAGAATTTTGCTGTTCTGAAACCTACTCTGTCTTGGGATAATACCCCATCAGAGAGCGGTAGAAAAGTGCTACGAGAATCATTCTGTTTATGTTCAGGTCTGGTAAAGCAGATTTGGGTGATGAACTACAAACGGCCGATAAAAAAGTGGAGCACCTTCGTAATGCATTGCAACTAGTCAGCAAACGGATCACGACAGGGGCGGGAAGCACTCAAGGCCAGGACCCTGCAGCCAGAGAAAAAAGGCTAAAGAAACTCCCTGAGTACATTCTTGGTCTTGCTATGTGTGAAGCTAGCAATTTCGATGATGATGACAGTATTCTAAAGTACATCTTATATGAATGTGGTAAGGCTTTTTCAGAACATAGCTCAACTACATGTTATCTTTCCTCTCAATAATATCTGTTTTATTATAGGAAAAACGGAAAAGTTTTTAGCGAACGAAATAGCAGAACATGAGTTAAAAGTGGAACAACTAGTTGTCAGTCCTTTGACAAACATCCATGACCAGGACCTTCCAGCCATTATGAAAGCAAAAAAACAGCTTAGTAGACTGATTAGTGAAAAAGAATCAGCAGGTAGCAGATATCATGTGAGAAACCCTTATCTATTTTACCTAGATAACTTTATCATAACTAACTAGGTACTTATGACTAATGTTATTTGTAAATCCAGATTAAAGATAACTCCTCAGTTATTTTTAAAATGCTATGGAGACAATCTGACCGACTGACAATGTACATCCTAAACCAGTGTTTGTGGAAACTTCCGGGGTATATTCATCTTGGTACAGTAAAGGTTTACTAAGAAGAAATTCCTGTAATTCAACCCCTATACGGGTACAGTGGAGGGGGTTACAGTTTGGTACTTTGTGAGCAGTCGTTTCCGCAACCAGGCTGCTGATGGGTTTTTTGCGTGACGGGTGATGTTTGCTAGTCTAGCCATCTGATGTTCTCCAGGAAAGCCAACAGCTTGTTATTTCTGGCGTTGACCTCCCTAGGTGTACCTGGGGTTCCGAGGTGGTATGCTTGTGAAGTTGCCACACCGCTGCACTCTAGGAGTACATGTGCGACAGTTTATCAATGTTTTTAGGGTTCCATACGCAAAGGGTAAAGCGGGACCCTATTACTAAGACTACGCTGTGTGTCTGTCGGTCTGCTGCACGGTTCACACGCACATAAAATCCCAAGGCGGGAATCGAACCCGCAACCTCCTGCGTCGCAAGCGGACGTTCACCCGCCGCGCCACATCGGTCGTCAACAATCGGCGCGGTAGTAGGGCTACAGTTTTTTGACGATTCATTCATCATCGGTTTCATAATCCATCAAACCATGATAAATAAGATAGTCTAGGGCGCTCACTTTGTCTAAGTGTATGATAGTTTGAATAGTATTGTTTCATGTCTGTTATTAATTAACTAAATAAGCTCTGCAGACTTCGTGAGATGTTTATGCGATGCGAGTTATTATTTTAAGTTATCATAATCTATTATATATTTTTTCCAGCATGCAGAAAGGCAGAAAGAAGAGAATCCAAGCAAGTTTATTTTAGCCCGAGAGGAATTGGAAGAAGCAGGCAACAAAGTAGAAGCTGCAAGAGATTTGTTAGCCGCAGACATGTTTGCACTAGTCGCCAAAGAAGCTCAGTTAGCTCATACCCTCTTACAGTATGTCAAACTACAGAGAGCCTACCACGAATCTGCATTGCACTCATTGCAAGACACAGTGCCTGAGTTGGAAAGGTTTATAAGTAAGTATGACATGATACTACAGCAACCATTATTGTAAGCACTATTCTATGACCCTGGTACTCATAACCCTTGCGTAGCATTGACATAGGAAATAGGTACACCGTGCTTCGGCTTTTGTATAGACAGTAAGTTTTAAATTCGATCGAAGAGACAAAACACGGTGTAACTATTTCGAGGTTACGCCGAGTTTATTAGTAGTAAGAAAAGAAAATATCGATTTCTAGAAATACATAGAAATTTAAAGCCATTTTGGAAAACCCAATAAAATCCATGATACAACATTATTGTTGGAATTTAATAATTTTGTCTTAGCTGTATTCCCACTTAGTACTACGTGTAAGATGATCCATTTGCGCCTGCAAGATCAATTTGAATGTACACTACAAGTTCTATTAATACGAATTGTGCCATTGTACCAATTTACGACAAGAATCACAGGATTAATAGCTGCTCCAATCAAAAGCTCATTCAACCGAACGCAACTATTCAATGGTTAATTTTAAGATAATCCATGGAAAAATGAGCTCTAGCTTGAAGGAAAGACAGTGTACTTTTCTGCAAGGAAAGGTTTGTTTATACCACTGGAGATAGAAATAACCATACATTGTAGTCAAGTGTGTCGGCATATAGGTAACTACAACGGAAGAGTAAACCTACGCAGTGGAAGGGAAATCGACGTTTGCTTGTAGGAGCACTGGTTGTCTAGCTCGCCTCTCGTCTCGATCCTAAGGTTCTTCAGTACCTCTAGATTTTTCTATTATATAATTGATTTGATATTCGATATTGAATGTACACAATTTTAGTGCTCTCAGACGGGGAAGGAAAACACCGCGGCATCAACCATGTCTTTCCTGTATGCTAAATGCTACATCCCGTAAATAGGGGCATGTTGGTAAAGTTGTCCCTGACGCTTTATAATTTTTCCTTTTTTTTTATTTGACTTACTGATGGAACAAGCAGATGGCCCACCTGATCTTAAGTGGTTACCATCCCTATGACAAAACATTACCTTACAGATCACGTTAGCTAGGAATGTGCCCTACGATGCACTGCTCTGCATCCATCAACCTGAGGCACACAAATGTTACGCCTCGTGTGCATGTAATTTCACCGGCACCCACATCCTTCAAATCGGAACACAGCAAGCTGCTTGACGGCAGAAATAGATATGGTGGTAGTATTTCCCCGGACGAGCCCTCCACTAAGAGCTGTACTACTACTAAAATAAATACAAAAGACTGTTTACGTACAGAAAACCATTATCGTCAACTGATACTGGTAACGAGGAAACTATTGCGAAAATTAAATATCGTCGTCGGTCTAAATAAGTCTAATACTGAACATAAATTTTTCCCATATTTATATTATATTATATTATATTTATTTATATATATTTTTTTTTTTTTTTTTTTTTTTTTTTTTTTTTTGTGCGTATTAACCGCGTGCTCACCTATCCTGGTTTAGTAGACGTCTGACCTGGTAGGTATAGCCGACTGGGACGGACGATATCCAAAGAACGGTGACTCTAATACAGAAGGCAGTCCACATGTAGCGGGAAAACAATGTTTCATTGTGGACTACAATACCAATAAAAGTAAAAATATTTGTAGTTGTAGACGCACTAAGCGCACTTAATTTAAATCTGTTTAGGTATATAGCCTGAAAGCTTGAAGATTTGGCAAAATAGTAGGTGGGCAGTGGATATGATTGTTTAATCAGTCCCCTTTGATGTTATATTTTGGACCTTGAAACATGAGTTTGTTATCAATACACTTACAGATCCCTTCAGATCAGACAAGCGACTCTTTCATCAGAAATCTGTCTAAGCTGCGTCCCTGAATAAATTTTCAAAACACAGATAGATTACTACTCAACTTAATTTCTATTTACATACTTCTGGTAGATTCAATCAATATTTTTGCATGTGCGTCTGATCTTTTCTGTGATTTTTGTATGTGATCTGATAAATCTCCTATACGTAATACAGAAGTACCTAATATGTCTGAAAATGGCGACTTCCCGCTCCAAACCGTATACTATATGATCTGTGACCGTATACTATAGCTATTTTTTCTCGCTTAAAACGTAGAATAGATATAGGACCCGTGTCAGTAAAAGAGATTATATTAATAGTTGATCGTTGACAGTTGAACAGTCGCTTCTCTCGACTACGCGGCATCGCGGTGGCGACGCTCTTAAAGCATACGCGCCTAGTGAGTTCTTCTATACGCACGCATCACAGACGCGCTCGACGATGGTCTTTGTATAGTGCCGTGTAGGATTTATTTGTGGTTTATGCTATTTGTTATGCGAGTGATGTTTGTATGAAGAGCCACTTCTCACACGACCACATCACCGGGTGTTTTGAGAACAGTCTTGTGCGCTCCGCTCAGTGCGTTGCTAAACGCGCACACGTTTCTATAGCGACAGCTACGGGCAACCAAAGTCAGTACTGACCGCCAGTTTAAGGATAATACTAAATACGGGCTTAGATATTTTGCGATGAGTGATGACAGGCAGCCCTACCAAACAACAATACAAAACGTATGTGCATAGGGTAGTGTAGATGAGAATGCACCTTTATAGTAGTAGGGTCCCGTTAGCGCCCTTTACTTTAAGTAAAGTGTAGTAGTGTTTAGGAAATAAGGATTTTGCAAGTTTTCTGAGAAATAAAACTCAAACAAGCATGCATATTTATTGTTTAACAGCACAAATTAAACTAAAACATTCTTTTTCAGATGACAGCTCAGTGAAACCCGTGTTTGGATTTCCACTTGAAGAGCACCTTAGAGTTGCCGGTCGGACCATAGCTTTCCCTATCGAGCTCTGCGTGTGCACTCTTCACGAGCTGGCTTTGAACGAGGAGGGCTTGTTCAGGATTGCTGGTGGTAAGTTTAACCATAGAACATTTCCAATAACTCCAAAGCTATAAGAGGCAACGCGTTTATGGAGCTTTGCGTGTGCACTCTTCACGATAATTTTCACGTCTTGTCTTATAAATTTATATACACCTTTGAATCCTCACGAACAACCGCGTTTCCTGTAGATCTCTTCGCGTGCACTATTCATACATTATTCACGTTACGATCTTGCTTTTTGTGAGAACTGACTTGTCCAGGATTGTTGGAGGTATGGCACACATTCTTGACTCATAGGTATTCTCAGACTTTGTTAGTGGCACGCTTGAAGAAAATCATAAACATTTGGTATCGAAGCAACTTCAAGTTGCAAGCCGCAGTAGTATAATCTTATAACTCAGGATCCATACACTTCACGAACTAAACATCACTGACGGCTGATCGACGATGGTTTTCAGTATTATTTTAGATTTTAGTTAATAACTGTGAGAGTTTCCAGCACATTATGCTTATGCGACTGAGCAATCAAATATACTAATCACGTCCTCTATATTATCCATTTTCCTGTTGCTGTTTATACCTCGCCTACACTGGTGTGTATCGCCTATTAGGTACTTGCTGATGTATATAAAAACAGAAATATTTAAATATTATTATTATATTCGCTATCGTTTCATTTGCGTGCGGTTACGACAGTTGCGAACTTTTTTGATCCACGAACCTAAAGCATACAGATATATATAAGACAGGCAGTTACTTGGTGATTGAAATAAGTATGGAATATTGATTATTACAAAGATTTTTATATTATCCCAAAAATTATTTTCCTCGAGTGGGATTTGAACCCACGAGCTTCCCCTTGATACGGGGATGCGATACCAACTTCGCTACTTCGCTTCGCTATTGATTATTATTCTTATTATATACTTTATTTGTTTCAGGTTCATCTAAAGTCCGAAGAATGAAACTATCGCTAGACGCAGGTCTGTTCAACGTGCCAGTGTCGAGAGATTATAAAGATATGCACGTAGTAGCTTCGGTACTCAAGTGTTACTTACGAGAGCTCCCCGAACCACTGCTAACCTACAGGCTCTATGAAAACTTTGTAACCGCGTCGCGCTGTCCTACGGAACAACTTAGGTTGAACGCAGTCTGGGAGGCTATACATCTCCTACCAGAGGCTAACTTCCAAAACCTCAGATATCTAATCAAGTTTTTGTCTACTTTGACGCAAAATCAAAGTACAAACAAAATGACACCGTCTAACTTGGCTATAGTCATCGCACCGAACCTGCTTTGGGCGGCGGATGAGAGCACCTTCGATATGAATATCACGACCGCCGTCAACTGTGTTGTCGAACTGCTGATAAAGCATGCAGATTGGTTTTTTGCCGAAGAAGTAAACTTCTTCATCACATTTACCAAAGAAGACCTCCTTCCTGATCAATACGACAACGGATTTTCACCTCAGGGCAACTTCGCACAGGGGTACCAAACCGCCGTAATGAACCAAGAACAGTCCAACGGAGACTATAACAGCATGAGCAAGTCTATGTTCGACTATAATCACCAAAGCGTCTGCAAGCTGGACGGCCCCGGCCGCCATTCGCGAAGCAACAGTCACGATACTAGCCTTATATTACTGGAGAACGAAATGAAAAAGGCTCAATCGAATAGCTCGCTGTCTGACCAATCTAGTCCGCCTCACGGCAGTCCCAAACCCATATTGAGGCGAAAGAACAAACCCTTAGCGCCAGTACCCCCTAACTTTACTCCCGATAAAAACAAAAAAGTGGAAAATCAAACACAAACGGCCAGCGAACCGGCTAAGGCAGAGATAGAGAAGCCCGCTAAACCACCGCGACCGGTCATATCAGATAGCGGGAAACTAATAACAGGAGTGCAGACTATAAATCGCTCTACCTACAGACAGAGCAAGGCTTTGAAGGAGGAAATCGCGCGGATGGGCATGGGAAGTCGCGACAACCTCTCCGACACGCGCAGGCAGAGTCTCGAGTTAGAAAAGGAGAAACTAGAAGCCCTCAAAGGCAGTGAGAAAGACAAAGAAAGTACACTCGTAGTAAAAAACGTAATAGCGCAGAGCGGAGTCGTGGGTAGGATGAAAGTTGTGGGCGACGGACCCGCGTCGCTCGGCGCGGTGCCTATTGATAAGGCTGCTATACAACGACTACCGACGACCGCAAAGCCGGCCGGACAGCCGCCGCCTCGGCCCGTCGCCGCTCCCAGAACCATCGTCCCCGCAACCGTAGAACCGGACCCTACAGAAGTACAGCTCAGGAATAAACCGGCAGTACCCGAGCGGCCCGCCACGCTCCGCCCTCAGAGCTTCCGCGGCCAACGAGGATCCGACGGCTCGGAACCGACGCCGACCGTCTTGGAACGCACCCACATCTACACAGTCGACAAGCAGCATCCGACAATGATACAAGTTGGCGGAGCGCCGGAGAGCGAGCAGGCAGATGAGGGGCCGCGAGTGACGGTTCAACGGACGCATAGTTCGGGCGGGAAGGATGCGGAGTTAGACGAGCCGAAGGGTTTGACTGTGGCGAGTCGGCAGCTGTCTCAGTCGGAGGGGAGTATAACGGAGACGCCGTCGCCGCGGCCGCAGCAGGCCAGGCCGCCGCGTCCACTGATGCCGGCCCCCCCGCCTCCCGTCACCACGCCCGCACCCCTCGCTCAGCACGAGAGCACCGACCTCTAACCCATCCGCTCGGGAACCACCGCACGGAGCGGTTAAAGTAAACCTAACACAGGTATGCGTAAGATGGCCGTCTGCGTGAGCCGTTTCTCCAGCATGCCTACGGATGCGAGGCATGTAGGAAGAGCGTGGGCTCGGAGACCTGATCGAACTCGTGCGTCCGCGCCTCGCGCCCTCGATTTAAAATCGTAACGAGACTGATATTCGCCCTTTACTGATGAGAGCGATCGACCGATCGGCTATGTACATAGGTAAAAGTGATTGATTATTTAATTGCATCGAACGAGTATTATGTATTTATTTTTATAAAATGTTTGCTACTAAAGTATTTTGTGATAGATATCATAACCGAACTAAGGATTTAACGCATTCGCTTTAATTACGAGAGATACGAGCTGTACACGACACGCTAAGGCATTTTACTACTTCGTCAATTCCGCTTTCACCGTTCGTCACTGATTGATAGGCTTGCAGTTTTAGGCTATTATATTTAATTTTAATATGTATTGCAATTGACATTTATTGTGATATTAGGAAAAATCAAATACATAATCACATAGCCAAGTGACCGGGCTGAGTGAAAGCACAAATTAAAATCATAATTTACAACTAGCCATATTTTTAACATAATTTATAATTGACAGTACGTAAGTAGTTTAGCGATGCAATTTCAGTGAATATTATTTTAGGCTTAAGTATGTTATGTAGTATTTATAACGTTTTATGTGATATGCATTTTTTATTATACTACAAGTATACAATAAAGCTTCTGTTGTAAGTAATTATATTGTCCGAAAACTTAGTCAAGTCGTTTCTTTTAAATTTACACCTGCGTGATACAAATGAAAATTATAATAGTAAGTAGTAGTCGTGCTCAATATCAGCAAAAAACGTATGTTGAATAGGAAGGTAAAAAAATATATCTGACATCTATCGACTGATATCATGCCTACTCAAAACATAGGAGGGTCTAGCACAAATATAAAATTTAATATCTCTAGCGTAGGCTTATCATGTTGACATTTGAATACATTGCGGAATAATGAGTGATAGTAGAATAGTACTGATATTCCTTTTTTTTAAAATACATACTTACAAATATAACACCCAGACTGAGAACAAACATCTTTCATCACACAAATGTTTGTTCTCGTTAAAAACTATGAAACCAGTCATTGACGGAATTGAAAAAAATGCGTCTAATTAAAATAAACTTTATTTTCTTAATTCTATGTCTGCCATTTCACAATGTAATTATTGCGCTTGCCGACCCTGAGCAATGAGACTAGATTTGGCAGAATATGAGCAGACTGTGTAATCACTTCATCTATTTTGTTCATCCTTTGATGGTTTATGTAGAATCCTCCCGCTTTGATAATTCTGATAGCGTCATCTGAAAAAAAGATATGTTGATAATTAAAAAAAATTTTATTTATTTTACCTACTTATACTAATTACTTAGACGAGTATACTCGGGTTGAAGTTAGTATGAAAATAACTTCGCTCGGGCTAAGTCGTGCGCATTTTGCTAGTTGATAGTTAAATGTAAAACTATCAGTACTATTTATCTGTGCTTACTTTCAGTCGGGAAGCATTTGGCCTTCAGGCCTAACTCCAGAACAGTAATACCGGGTGATAAAAGTAGATCGACGACCGGTGCTCCATCGAAAGCTTGCATCATGTCTTCCTGGCTGAGACTTACAAGTGCGTTCACATCCTTACTGTATAAAGCTTGTGTGGATTTAATAGCGCTGGTTAAACCTTCCTCTGAAACAAAAAATAAACAAGTAGGTAGCATGTACATACACACTAGCATCGTGACAACCCACAAGGGTCACGCGTCTCAGGTAATACTTAAAAATAAATACCTGTGCAATGAGCTAATATAGCATACTCTGACCTAAAGACATAACAAAGCTGAAATTCTGCAAGTTTATAAAATTTGGAGCACCGTTGGTGTCGTGGGAGTGACCCCGCCTTCTAATCCTAAGGTAATGGGCTCGAATCCAGTCAAGTACCAGTACGATGGATTTCTCAAATTTATGCGAGCAGTCCTAGTGCTTTAAAAAGGAAAACACCGTGAGGAAACCAGTTAGTATTCTAGCAGCGGCGATGGGCTGCAAGCCCATCACGTATGGAATACCAACCACATACTGAAAAATGTGGGTATGTATCAAATGTAATATCTGGATGTACCTCTGACTACCCCTTTAAGAAATCCTCAAAGAATCTCGAGTACTTCGTACTAAGAGATCTGAGGGGGATATCCCCTGGGGATTACTGGGGTTACCGTAGATTAAAAGTGAGGCTGTTTCTTAAAAAATATTTTAGTCTGACGCCATATATGAATAAAACTGGAAACCAATACTAAAATATGTGCAGTAACCAGTCTTATAATTTGCTACAAACGATCAGAGTTGTCTGCTCTGCAGTACAAAATTTATAAGCGCAACTGATATTAGAGTTTACTTCATTCTAATTTCAACTGCGCTTTTTATTGCGTTATTGCTTGACTATAAAATAAATGCTTGACTATACCTCCATGAACTAATTTAGTAAGCTGTTCTGCCAAGCACATTTGAGGGTATCTCTGATCAGGGTGATGTTGGTGCTTGAACATAATATCCTTTATCTCTCCTAGACTGTAAAACGAGAAGAGTTTCAGCAGTCTTTCTATATCAGAATCCTTAGTCCTGATGAAGTATTGGTAGAGACTGAATGGGCTGGTTTTCTCAGCACCCAGCCAAAGGGCATTTCCTGCTGATTTACCGAACTTATCGCCTTCTTCTGTCGTTACTAAGGGTAGAGTCAATCCTGCAGAAAAATATTTCTGTTGAATTAAACAAATTTGAGAGCTGGTTTTATATTTTTTTCTGGTTCCATCATCAGCCTGTAGAAATCACTCCTGGACATATGCCTCCTGTTTCCAGGAAGATTTCGAGCTTTTTCCAACCACCAAATTCCCGCATTCCTAGAAATGGCGTCATCGGGTGAGATGGCGTCTTATACTTCGTATTCCGGTTCATGGTTTCGAGAATCTTTATTCCCCAGTGTTTGTCGGTTCTATGAGCTAAGTATATGGCCTGCTCAATGCCACTTAAACTTACTAATTGTAAGTGCTATGTCATTGCTCTTGGTGCTTCCCTGTTCCTCATAAAGCTGTAGCTTCTAAAAGCTCCCCATGGGTAGCCCTAGTGTAGGTAAGGGTCGGGTAATGTTTTGCTTAAAACCTATTTTAGAATGGCTATACATAAGAGTGAACATACCATAGACATTTTGCTTAGCAGTTCTGCTTATCAATTCGTGTCCTGCTGTTATGTTACCCATCTGATCACTTCCACCTATCTGAAAAGATGAATGTATTCTTTCTTAATATATCAAAAATGTACACTTATACTTTCAGGTTAACTTAACAGTAGGTACTCAGTTTAGTTACCTGAAATTTGCAGTCATATTCCTTTAGTAGATGCAACCAATCATATGACTGGAATATTTGATATGTGAATTCTGTGAAGCTCATTCCAACTTCTGAGTTCATTTTAGTCTGCACTGTCTGTTTTAGTAACATGGTGCCCATTCTGAAGTTACGACCAATCTCACTCACGAATTGTATTGAGTTTATGTCTTTATACCAGGATGCATTATTGACTACCCTGCAAAATCAAACGAGACGATTTTCTTTTGTTCACTCTTGCAGGAGGTGATGTTTTTCATAATAGGTAGGTAACCTACCTTATTGGTTGAAGCTTACTTTCATCACCATCCCAAATATATTTCTTATGGTTTTCAAATACTGTTTCTAAGTTCTTCTTAATGCAGATAATATTGTTGTCTATTGTTTCTTTATCTAGTGAGACTCTGTCTGTGCTCCTTCCACTGGGATCTCCAATGTGGCCTGTGGCACCACCTAGCTGAAAATTAAACCTAAGCAATGATTTGTGACAAATAAAAATCAATTAAGGTATCTGGCGTGAAATGAAGAATTGAATGGACTAAATGGAGCCACTAATCTTTAAAAATTCGTTTCTTTAATAAATCAGGGTATAATATTTTGAAATTATTTTTTTCGATAGCTTTTACTTCGCTTTGTGTTTTAAAAAAAAGAAAATATGTGTTGAAAATAGTAATATCATGAATCACAGTATGATCGGAGACCCATATTTAATGGAGATTATTTGATGGAAGTGTATATATTTCTTACTAGCGCTATAACGTTGTGACCGCCTCTCTGCCAATGCAGCAGATTGATTATAACTAGGAGATTTCCCACATGAAGACTATTTGCAGTGGGGTCAAAACCAGCATACACACATTGCGGAGACTTATTTAACAGGTTGAGTATTTCATTCCTGTGAGAAAATACACACAGTACAATGATTACAATGATGTAAAGCAATTTATTGTATGGATACAATATTTAAATAGAAAATTGCTTGACAGAACATACCCAGCAATATTTGGAAACAAGTCCTGGTACATTCCTCGATCACTCAGTTTGAGGATATTCCTGGTGGCATAGTGTCGCTTAGATCTCAATGACCAATACAGCTTTGAAAAACCTGATAGTTGATTTATAAAATTCATTTTTACAGGTAGGAAGGTAGGTACCCAATAGTAAACAATTTTAACCTCAAACCATTGAGCCACCTTTACTTAGTTTTATTGGTATAACATTAGTCCAAAACATACAAAATAATTGATCAAGGTACTGTATTTTTCTAGAAAAGCGTAGGATTTTTGGTAACTAAAACGTTCGACAAACTTTTGCTTTGTTTACTTCTTTCTTGTCTTCTTTTTTCTCTTCCTTCGGGTTGGTTTGTCTGATTATTGTACAGCCATGAAGAACATTACCTACCCAGATTTTACACGGCCAAGGAACCATAGACGATCAAACGTCGCCTGTACACCTCCAGAGGGCGGATTCGGAGTTTATTACATTTTGCGAATGGAGATATCCAATTTTACGACTAATTAAACAATTAAATCGTTTTGATGTTATCTAGTTTCGACTAGCCGGTAAGTGGGCCAAAACAGCGTCAGGGGAAACTGTTTCACACATACTCCTATGTATGGGACATGGGACGCTGTAGTGCCTGGGACAGGATATTTAGATAGAGTAGGCTTGCCCAGCACCTATACCATCCTCATAGCTTAGTTGGCTTAAACCACAGGAACCACATGGAGTTAACTATTGTTTTCCTTCACCGTTTGAGAGCACTAGCAATCAATTTTTCGAACAGAAAAATTCACTGGTGCACGACCGAATTCGAACCCGCGACCTTAGGATCAGTAGGCCACTCCCACTTCCACGCCACTGTACCCATGCTGTTTGGTGGATACTGAAATATAAAATGATGAGTACCTACCTATGTACTTACATAGGTACATATTTATTTTTAGTGGATATGCTAAGCCACATTAGCTGCTGTGAAACTCGACTCCATAATCATATTCCCTTGTAAACGTAAAATGAATAGGATACTACCTACCTTATTGCATTGCAGGGTTCAATTAAAAATTTGTAAAATTAGAACACCAATAATTGCCACAATACGATTTATTGATAATGTGTTCACTTAGCATTATACATAGGGGTTGTTATATACCTATCTATACTAACGATACAATAGTTAAATCTTATCAAATAGTTTAGGTACATATATAAACTATAATATTCTTAACATCGGGTTCACTATTTCTGAGGGGACTTCAGAAAATACCAATATATATATATAAATAATGTGTGTTTTCTTAAATTGCTATCACATACAAGGTTCTTTCAATACAATCACAACAATTATGGTTCTTTTAAAATACCTACTTTGTTTTTTATAACTGCATCATAACATAGTAAGTAGGTACCTACCTCACACCTAGATAGATACCTACTTAGGTAGTGAATAGAAAATGTAGTTGTTGATAAAACGATGTTCTTATTTTGGTATAACTTTCAGTATGATATTAAAAATAACACAAATGCGAAAAATGATTCAAACAACATGAACTCTCCAACAAATCTCAAACAACCATAATTATTTGCCAATTAAAATGCAATATTATAAATTCTTAAACATATAAAAAAAACATAAAAAACACATATTCAAAGGTTCTTATTGTACCTACCTATACCTATCCAACTTTCTTTTATTATAATTTTCGCTGTTAAAACTGTCGGTATATTTAACTACATTGCAGGTCAAAATAAACTAAGGAATAATACAAATATTAGATATCATTGTAGAGCAATACATAACCAACTACTTACCTACTTCCCGGTTTTATGCCAGTATAGTGTTATTACAAAATAATCAAATTAATAATACCTACACTGTACATTAAGCCAGTTGATTATAATAATTCTCGAAAGAATTAAAACACTAAATAATACTTACAAATATCGTGGAAAGCAAATGGATTTAATCTTCGAGTGTGACATTTTTGAAAAGATACGACATAGATTCCTTATTGTGTATGCGCCTGATCGCCTCACTTAGAAGAACTGATATGTCGATAGTTTTGATTTTGTTGCACTGCATTTTCTGCAGCTCGTGTGGTACTGTGTTTGTGACAACGACTTCGTCAATGGGAGAGTCTTCAATGAGGCGCGGTGCGTCGGATGAAAGAAGACCGTGGGTGGCGAGAACGTATATTTTATAAGCGCCACACTCTTTGAGAACCTCCGCAGCTGCCACAAACGATTGGACATCGTCAATCATGTCGTCCTGAAATTAAAAAAAAATTATTGCCTGATTATAAGTTAGATGACACGAGTTTCTGTGACGCATTTGTACTTATATGTTTTTGCCTTACATAATAATAAATAATCATTACATTTGATAAACGCCATATAGCCCCAAATTAAACAAAACTTGTACTATAGGAACTGCATAACTGATGATAATCTCAAAAACTATTTTTGTAAATACATACCTACATAGAATACAATATACACCCAGGTCCCAGACAGAGAACAAACATCTGTGTTCATAACACAAAAGCTTGATCTTGGTATGGATTGAACCAATAACCTAAAGGGCTGAAGGCAGAGCTACCAACTGAGCTGGGATGGCTGTCAACATTAGGTATTATTTAACAAGGTATACTTACCACCATAATAGCAATCCTCCCTCCTACATCGCCTACAACGTTGATCGGTGGTTTCTCCTTAGCCGGGTGCGACGGCACTCCCACAGACACGTCCATAGTGCGAGACCTGTCAACACTGTATGAAATGGTGCGAGACCGAACACTGTAAGAAAATTCATACAAATTACTAAGGTGCCTAGTACACTCACATAAGAAGTGGTTGCATTCACTTACGTATTTTTTTTTAATAACTGACGCATATAGGCATGCACATGCAAACCTATACATAGAAAGTAAAGTATATGGATTAGAAGGCACTCATTAGCTCAAACTATCACTAGGCCAATTTCCAATACGTGTTTTTCATATGAATATCATAGAATGACAAAACAGATAAAAGTGACTGGACTTTAAAACCAGACAACTAGACACATAGCAACAAAAACCCATTCATAAATAAGAGACCAAGATAGAACCACATCCTTTTAAACATGTATTGGTTTTATAATTCCTAAGTATACATTTTGTTGAATTTTTCAGTAGCTAGATTAGAGAGGCAAACATATAAACTTATGATAGATAGGAAATTACATAAATTACTCAAATAGTCCAATTAATCAGTCCATGCTTTAAACATCATGTCAATATACTAACCTGGGTATACATGGTGGAGAATAACGGCCATCAACTTCATCACTTTCTGCTTCCTTTTGCTCGCCGTGTATAACAGCGATAGCTAATCGCAGACGCTCGGCATAGGATGTGGCCTTCTTGGCTGAACCAGGGTTGCGGGCCACTATTACTGAGTTGCGGTAATCTGGAATCTGTAAGTTTATAAATATTAGTTATATCACAAACTATTTTAACTTGACACCCTGCATTTTTTGACACTTGACAGTCTTTGATAACATAAAAAAAACCTTTCAGTGCTACTATTTTTGCTGATACTATAGCATCTGTTAGTAGTAGGTCCTTGCCTGTCAAATAAACTCTTTCCAAACATTGCCCAGTCTATCTGTCATTGTAATATATAAGCCAATAAGTTTTATGGCTTATATGTAAGTTCATAGTTAAGTTTTTAAATATAAGTTTAGTTCATCTTATGTAAGTGATGATAAACAAAGTTTCTTTATAATATCTTGTAAATTATTAGAAGTATTTGAGTAGGTATTATTAGTCCCCATTTTTAAAGTTCTAGAAGTAAACTTACACTTTCCTGGATGTACTGCAGCAAGAACGGAGAAGCCCTCAGGTTATCAACTGGGCATTCGTAAAACCCTTGAATTTCTTTCTGGTGGAGGTCCATTGTAATGATATGGGTGAGGCCAGATTTGCACATCATTTTAGCCAGCAGTTTTGTTACAATGCATCCACGTTTGCGCATTTTGCATTGCTTGCTGTACGGTAAGTACGGGATTACACCAACAATGGACCTTGCCGATGAAGTCTTACAAGCGTAGGCCATAATAAGCAATTCCATTATGTTGTTGTTGACATCCCTGCAAGTTAAACCGAAAGAAATATAAACATAAAAAATTATGGCATAGCATGCTTAGGTACAATATCTGATTCTAATATAGTTTCATAGCATCATAAAATTGAAATTTGATTGCAAAAACATGTCTATTTATACATTTTCATTTGAATATAAATGAGACATTTCTGGTCTTCATATCTTGTGGAATGGGTGTAAAAAAACTACAACTGGAAACCTAACTAAAAACATTACCTCCAAAAAACAAAAATATTTTTTTCAAAACACATATTTATTGTTTGTTTACCTTGAAAATTCTAGTTATAAAGAACAAGGATTCTCATCCTATTGGTTTTGTTATTAACCTATTAATTTACACAACATATGTAATTTTGTTAATTTTTCTTTTTTTAGAGAGAGCACCGTTGGTCTAGTGGGTGGCCTTCTGATCCTAAGTACTACCATAATGTACCAAATGAACTATTTGAATGTACAACTGACTACCCCTCTTAGACATCCTCAAAGAATCTCGAGTAGGTAGGTACTTGGTACTAAGAGATTGATTACCATGCTTGAGGATTAAAGTCATGATGCTATTTCTTTTGACTGGTTTTCTTACACTGTGTACATACATGCCTATCACATAGATAGTAGGTATTTTAGTGGTGAACTTACTTAGTGCCAGTCTGTACAATGTAAATGTTTTTTCCACGGATGGAGTCTCCGATCTCTACAATAGTTTCTCTGTTGGTTTTGTGATATACAGAACATCCTCCTTTGTGCACTCCGAGCCGGCTGTAACAATCATATTGATGAACCATAAAATATTAATACAGTAAATTGTTCAAAACTTCCAATAAAATGAGGTCAAATCATTTAACCTCTATGAATACATACCTACATACAATGCTATGGGTGTGTGCAATTGATGTTGGATTTAAATTTAGTCCTATCTTAGAAACACTTACTTGGCGATCAATTCAGCCAACTCCGGGTGAGAGTTTCCGCTCAAGATCACAATATCCGACGTAGGGTTACCCTCCATATTGCGTTTCCGAGATCTATTTGTAAAACCCACCAGCCTGAAATAAAAGCTATACACTCACTCAAAGAGTCAGTAACCAGTTTAAATAAGAAAATATTAAATTTGGGAAAGGGCATCACGTTGGATCAAGAAGAAAAACAATAAAACCTGGTTTTGTTGAGAAACATAATAGGTAACCTGACGGCGGTTTCGTTCTACAGAAAATTAGGTGTTTAGAAAGCCACAATTACATTGAATTACACCACGGAACGCCTTTGAATTCAGGAATAGTTAAATTGTTTAGCAAAACGCTCGTAAACTAGAAATAAAATTTTAATTTCGCTGGAAGATTCCCATCCCAACCAACGAACGGCAGATTGACAGATAAATAAACACCATAGACAAAAATGATAAGACAAACTAGACAACCAACATAGATATTATAATTATAGACAAAGACAAGCAAGCAAGGTCCACAAACTCAAATAAAAACAACCGTTATGCCCATTTTGCGATAAGTAGGCAGGTTGGGATACTTGGGATGCCGTTGCTGTACCTCATAGCACACTTGCTCCGCCCAGTCACCTTCAAAAGGTTCGAGTCAAATCCGTATTCAAAATCAAACTGTACTCAGTTTCTGGCTGCGTTTTCTTGGTTGTGTTTTCCATGGTTGGGAAATTATATACTAATTTATGCTATCTGTGCTTATAGTCACGTGCGTGACCCGGTGTTTGTTTTTATTTATTTATAGAACACATGAATTGAAATTGGGTTATCTTGTTTATTAATAAATTAAAACATTTATTCTGTGAAATGGGTCTTACTAAACAATACTTACGCTACGCGCCTAGTGGAACTTTTAATGTGATAGCTAGTGCGGACTGTAACTGCGCTCACGTCTCGCTAAATGGAATCAGCGGTAGATACATTGCAGTGGGAGCATGTGAACATGTTTTCGTTTGGGATATGCGGCTCGGGGAGAAGGTAAAATACAAAATCAAACTACTCGATGATTATCATGAAATCCTACTTATATTTCTATTTGTAAACTCAAATCTAACCCTATTTTCAGGCTCAAGTACTACCTGGCGAGTCCACAGTGGTGTCTCATATAGCAGCTAGTCCATCTGGTAACCACGTAGCTGTAGGCTATGTGGACGGCATTATAAATGTGTTTGAGCTATTAAACAATGAAATTGTGTGTGTATTTGCTGGTCATAAAACAGCTGTGTCCTGCCTGCAATATGATGAGCAGGGCCATAGATTGGTTTCCGGTTCAAAGGTTAGTTTAATTACATAAATAAAATTAGTTTAGTTAAAAATAGTAACATTTATAAGCCCTCTAAAAATACTGATTCAGAGATTTTAGGGTAGGCCCCCTGAGTCATCATAATATAATGATATTCATTGCTTCATGTTTTAAAATAGCCCTTAGGGAATTTTGCCAGCTGATTCTTATTCCAGAATCAGCTGGTAGATAGAGCGGAAGATCTTCACAGAGGACCATGCATGAATAGGGATTATAGTTGTGGGCATATTTAATTTGTTTCTTAGGTAAAGAAATCAGTTAAATAGTTCTGATTCTTTATTGCAATAATTATTTAATTTATTTTCAGGATACTGAAGTTATCCTATGGGATGTGGTGTCAGAAACTGGCAAAGCTAGATTTAGTGGGCACAAGGGTGCTATTACCAGTGTACTCTTCCTAAACAGCAAGAACTGTATAGTTAGCTCTTCAAAGGATACATTTATCAAGTTCTGGGATATTGAGACGAAACATTGCTTCAAAACTTTAGGTGGACATCAAATGGAGGTACCTACTTAAAAAAGATTCTAAAAAATCTTTAATTTTATTTGGCTCTGGATAGAACCATCAAAGATGGGGCTATATATCTATTCCCTTAGCTATCCAGTCTTATCTTGAGTGTGTATGAGGTGATTTCAACAATGTATGGGGATTGAAGTTGTGAGCTTTTTTTATCAATTCAATCAATATGAAACAATATCATATAAATTCTTATTTAAAGCGATGCGGTTAGATTTGTATCTAAAAAAGTATTATCAAGTCTTTTTACTTGCATAAAATATATCTGGCTTCCTTCGCTAATAATGTGTTAAATGGTACCAGGTATGGTCTGCAGTGCTTCTAAAAGAAGAGAGGTACCTAGTAACTGGTAGTATGGATCAAGAGCTGAGAGTGTGGAAGCTAAACTGGACAAATGATGTAAAGGATGAAGAGAAACTGAGTTTGCAGCTGGAGATCGTAAAACTTGAGGAGGCTGATCTTGAAGATAGTTCTGTAAGTATATTATTTTACTTATGAACTCAGAAACCGATAGACAGCTTCACACCCTGTACTTGGCCAATAACAATATTTAACTTCTTAGATCTTTACATTTACTTCGTTTATTGAACAATATCACAAAAGAAAGAGCTACATTGATAAATAAAATACAGTGGACAGTAAAACTGCCAACTGAGAGCCAAGCAGAAACCTATTTGACATTTAATCTAAATGTGTCATTGAGTTCAATTTAATTCTTGTTGAATGGCATTTGCAGAGGTCATTGAATTATCAATTCCACACCATGTAATTCAAATGTCAACATGATATGCTTACACCACAAATGTCAAATTTATTCATGGTAGGTTAATGATTCTATTTTGAACAAATAAAAGTCTGAGGCCACAAACATCAATCATTTTGAGTAGTGTGTGACGACACTGTATCTCCGATAATCACCACCTTTTCCCAATCTTGTAGGTACTACAATGCCACCAAGTCGGTACACTCGTTCGAGGCGGGAAAGGCCGCGTGGTTGGCCTCACAACCGACCTAGGGCAAACTGTACTAGCTTGCCACGGAACAGACTCTTTGCTGGAGCTCTTTGAGTTCTGTTCGGATGAGGAGGCAAAAGAACGAATGAATAAACGAGTAAAGAAGCAGAGGAAAAAATTAGCGTGAGTATCGTGAATCGTTATTACTTATAGGAAATACTAACGAATATTGCATGAATGCTGTCCAGAATCTTAAATCGTTTTTCCTGGAAACGTATGGGGGAGGCCTGTATCTAGCAGTGGACTTCTACAGGCTGTTGATGATGATAATAACGAAATTTCTTATTCCCTGTAATTTTTTGCGGCTGTAGAAAATATTTTTTGAAGCCGAAACATTTCTTAGTTGAGTAGGTGGATGGATCAACACTGGGGTCACCAATCCACCTGCCACAATCGTGGGAGCTGCAGAAAACCTACTCATCTAGCTGTACTAACCATTCTATATAATATAACCACTTCTCAATAACTATTCTAAGTATATTATATATAAGATGTTATAATGTATTCTAAGTATGAATTTACAAAAAAACGTAGTATAAGTACTCTATCAGTCATCTGGTTTTCATAGTAGTTATGCTTAGTATGAATGATATTTTTTTATTTATATTTATTCAGTGATCGCCCAACTCCTGTCATAGCCATGTCTCACAATGTCTTAATGTCTCACAATATTTCGTTACAGAAAACTTAAAGAATCCGGTGAAGTTCCACCTGAATCATCAGACGTTGCCGAAATCCTCACGTTGAGCGATGAAGTAAAAAGATTAACTTCTGTGAAGTTGGGCGCCAAAATCAAATCATCGTCACTATTGCTAGGCACGACTGGCGAACTCCGTATTGGGGCCTCTCTCACAAACAACACCGTGGAGTTGCATAGCATGAGAATACATGATAGTAATGAAGGTAATTTTTGAAAACCTTTTCAAAAGTAACGTTATTGGAACCAGGGTCGTCACATTATCTATACCAATTATAAGAATATTTGTCACTACCTGACTGACATGTAGACAACGCACAGCCTAAACTACTGGTCATAAAGACTTGAAATTTTCAGAGTATATTCATCTCGGTGCATAGAGGTGTGCTAAGAAAAGAATTCCTTGAACAGGTACAGCGGGGGTAGTAGTTTGTATTAAAATAACTTCACGCTAGCGAAGTCGCGCGCGTTTTGCTAGTTAGTCTATATCCACTATCTGGTCTACGCTCTCCCAAATTTAGGGGGGGTGATCATAGTCACCACGCTTGACAGGCGGATTGGTTTCGGTGCTAAATAGGTACATAGGAGATTCTGCTCATCATTAGGAATACAGGTGTTAAGTCTCATGTACCTGTAGTTTCACTGGCACCCACACCCTTCAAACCGGAACACAGCAAGCTGCTTGGCAGATATAGGTATAGGCATGGTCGAAGTACTTCCTCGGACGAGCCCTTCATTAGATAAGGTAAGGAATTTATTGATTAAACCAGTGTTACAATTGCAAGTCCTGACTCCTAAACTAGGGCTACCTGTATGCAGCGGCGGCCTTACCCATTGCGAGGCTCCGGGCGGCGGCAGTTCTTTGCGAGGCCCTTTGTTCTTCGTTAAAAATTATGTGATCAAAATTAAAAGTTATAAATAAAGAAAATATTGTAAAAAAATCTATATTTTTTTAAATTTGATCGGGTTGTTGCGCGAGGCCCCTGTAAGAGCGAGGCCCCGGGCGATTGCCCCGTTCGCCACCCCCTAAGGCCGCCACTGCCTGTATGTCAGGAGTCAGTTCCTTCCCAATAAGGGTATTAAAAGTTCTGAGCTCTATCTACTACTAAATATATCTGTTTTTAGAATAACAGGTGATAGCTTCGATACTTATTTGATTTTAGTGCAATGTCTCAAACAACTGACACTATACGGGCATCGGAGGGACCCAAAATGCATTGCTATCAGTTCTGACAACCTCGCGCTTTTATCTGCGTCCGCTGACTCTATCAAACTCTGGAATCGGTAAGTTTTTATATGCTGTAAATATACATTTATTCTTATTATTTTCGGTCTCAAGTTTTTTCTGTAAAATTATTCTTATCACTCGAGCATTTTCGGCGTTTGTGAGACATTTATAGGCTCTTAGATCGCTTGTACGGGGAAGTACAACCACCATACCTATTTCTGCCGCCAAACAGTTTGCTGTGTTCGGGCTTTAAGCGTGTGGGTACCGGTGATACTACAGGCACGTAAGGCTTACTACTATGCGATTATGCGAAGGCATTAAGATCGCCTAGAATGCAGGGACGCAGAATAGTTTGTCGTAGGGCACATTCCTGGCGAGCGTGATCTGTCTGTGAGGCAATTGTTATAGGTGATGGTTACCACTTAACATCAGGTGGAAACGAAATAAAGTCCAACCACGAAACGGAAAACGAAGCGTAAGACGTCTTGCTAACCGATGGACTAACGACATTGTTAGGATCGCGGGAATAGTTGAATGGAAAGGGCTCAAAATCGTTCTTCGTGGAAAAATATGGGGGAGGTCCATGTCCAGTGACTTAGGTTTATACTCTGGTGTATTTCAGTCCGAACCAAACGTGTCTCCGCTCGATAGCAATGCCGTCGGGTCGTCCTACGTCGATTTGCTTCGCGCCGGGAGATAGACATGCGTTAGTTGGCTGCACTGACGGTTCTCTGCTGGTGGTAGACGTCGGCGCTGGTAGAGTACTGGAGCAGGTGCCGGCACATCAGGGATCCTGTGCCACTGTAGGCCTCACTCCAGACATGGTGAGTCACACTTCATAAACTATGTAAGAATGTATGTTTAGTAGTAGTAGAGCTCTTTGTGAAGGGCTCGTTCGGGGATGTCCTACCACCATGCCTATTTCTGCCGTCAACCAGCTTGCTGTGTTCCGGTTTGAAGGGTGTGGGTGCCGGTGAAATTAAAGGCACATGAGGCTTAACACCTGTATGCCTCAGGTTGATGGACGCTGAGCAGTGCAGCAGACAAACAGCGGAGTCTTAGTAATAGTCTCGTTTTACCCTTTGGGTACAGAACCATAAAACAACACTTAACAAGGAAATAGAAATAAAAAAAATAATAATAAAAAATTTCAAGAAAAAAGAGAACAAAGACAAAAGAGAACAAAACTATTATGTATCAGAAGGCAATTTTTATGGGAAACAAGCCTAGAGCTTGTTGTTTGTCCTTCTTGTAGCAATCTCTCAGCGTGCTTTTTAATTATAGCGGCCGCTTCACTCATTCACTACATTATTTTGTTCCAGCGTGGCTGTTATTCTGGTGGTGCAGACAAGACAGTTAAACTTTGGTCATTTGAACTCATACCTGACCCTACCGGAGAATCTAAAGCTAAGGTAGATATTAATACAGTACGGTACAATAGGCATCAGATTTGAAGCTTTATTTTCTAAGCTGGCCAGATCTATTGCCAGTCTTGTGATAGAGTATTTTTAAGAAAGTTTGGTCTAGCAAGCCATATTAGGTCTCACGCTGGAAAGTAAATTTTTTAATTTTATTTAGTTAAGTTCGCCGTCAAGTCCCTTATTATGTAACTTGGTATTGTATTGTGCTCCTGTAATCGCATTTAGACTCAAGAGTGATCTGGCTAAAGTCATAGTCAGCCTTACTTCTCCCAAAAGCACAGAAGCTTCCTGGGGGCTTCGCAGGCTTGGGGAAGTTACAATGTACATAAATTATCTTTGGTGGCTCTAAAACTCAGAGCACACGTAGGTAACCACTGCAGTCAAAGATTGTCTATATACGCTTGTTGCAGATCGGTCGCAAGTTACTTAGTAAGGTGGGGTTATCAAACATCATTTAGTTACTGACTAGAAGCATCGTTCGTGCTTTTGGTTATATGAGCAAATATATTATTTATTATATTATTTATTTAATAGAAGATTATAATTTTCACTTTTATTTCCAGGTGTTATCAATATTACACACTAGGACATTAGAGTTAGAAGAAGCTGTTGTAGCAGTTAAAATCAGTCCAAACAGCAAGTTTATAGCAGTAGCACTGATGGATTCCACGGTCAAGATATTCTTCTTGGATACTTTCAAGGTAAACTGATGGTAATTCTGTCACTTTTATGTGGCGTTCAAAAGCAGTCAAGTTTAAAACAACCAGGGGTTAAATGTATATCCTATGTATGTATTATTTTAAAATTTGTTCAAATTAGATTCACCTAAATATTGGGTAAAACGAGTCGGTTTACTATGAAGAGTTCTCAACACACCCGCTAGGGATACTTATAACTCCAGACAAAACCCACGTGGCACTTCTTTGTATCTGCAATATATGTTGAATTTAAAATTAAAATTGATCGCAAACCAAAATCGTCGCGTATTTTTAAAATCGCCACAGATTAAACTATAATCAAAATGTGTTTTATTTCCTTTCTTACAGTTCTACCTATCCCTTTACGGGCACAAGCTCCCCGTCCTCTGTCTGGACATCAGCTACGACTCAAACATCATTGCAACTGGCTCAGCTGACCGGAACGTAAAGCTCTGGGGTATGGATTTCGGCGACTGCCACAAATCTATATTCGCTCACAACGACTCAGTGACTGCGCTCCAGTTTGTACCGAGCACTCATTACTTCTTTACTGCTTCTAAGGATGGGAAGGTTAAGCAGTGGGACGGAGATAGCTATGACAACATTATTACTTTGGATGTAAGTACAGTTTACTAGGTGCTAGAGTGAGACGAAGTATACAGAGGTGACAACTATGAACGACTGACCAAATGTCAAAGCAAGACTGGTCTCACAGCTCAGTAGTAGCCCTGCCTTCTGTGCTGTTATGGGTTCGATCCCCCGCGAGAACAAACATTTGTACGATGAGCATAAGTGTTTATTCTAATAAAACTGTAGAGGTCGAAAAGTCTAAAGTTTCATAAAAAATATTTTTCTGAAGTCACAGTCTTAAAAAGGCAAAAAGACGGAATCAACTTTAAAAAAAAATGTCTGTTTGTACTATTGTTTGTACACGCATCATCACGCAAAAACTACTGAATTAATGTTGATGCGATTTACAGATTAGTTAGCTTATAATCTAACTTAAAACGCTTAAAGTATGGGTTTCATTGAGCTGTCATCCCTAAAAAGGGTGGAAAAAGGGGAATTAAATTTGTAAGGAAAAAAATACATTAACCACGAAGTAATACAGTATGGACGAAGTCGCGAGCAGGCCAGCTAGTGATAAATAAAACAATACATGTTTCTAAAGTTTAACGATTTATTCTGAAACATGAGAAGCATGATCCCGCTACAGTTTTCTGGGGTAATTTTTTTCATTGTTTATTTCAAAATGTTTGTGTATGACTGACATCTGTCTGTCTATCTAGGGTCACGCGGGGGAGTGTTGGGGGGTATGCGTGGGTTCGGGAGGCCTACACGCGGCCTCGTGCGGTGGAGACGCGGCCTTGCGTCTGTACACGCGCACTGAAGAACCGATAGTGCTGAACGATACCGATGAACAAGAAGAAGGACTTGCTACGGGAGATACACATGTAAGTATACATTTCGGGGTATCCAAAAATCCAAATACATTGAAATTACCAATTTGTAACATTTTTTGATACTTTATTATGTTTCAGGCCCCTGTTCCGGGACTACCGGGACTAAATATGCCGACAAAGAAGACCATTGGAGCTGAGAAAGCGGTAAGTAAATTGATCAATCTACTTATTATATGACGATTAATTCATACCGTAAAACGGCATGGCAGGCTAATTACATACGCTAGTAGCGTATAGCTATCTTTAGTAGCGTATAGCTATCTTAGCGTCACTAGAAATTGAACGGCAACGGTCAGCACTTCTTACGTACATAAATTTTTCAAGAGCTGTCGTTGGAATTTTAAGCGAGATGTTACTCTCCAAAATATTTGGTAAATTATTAATTAATCTATACTTAAAAACACAGGTGTAGGTACAAAAAAAAGTGATTGATATTATTTACGCATTAAATCATTGCATAATAATTTACGCTTCTCGTGGACTTGTGATTAAAATAATTTACGTACAGAAAATGAAAACAAACGGTTTGTTCTAGGCGGACTCGATACTAGAGTGCTTACAAGTGGGCGCTGAGTATGCTCGCGAATTGATAGAGGCGCGCGGGCAACAGGTACAGCCGCCGCCGCTGATGGCCGCATACCACTGCGCCGCGCCAGACGACTTCCTCCTCGAGACCGTCAGAAGGATACGCTCTAGGTGACCTTACAACCTTTAGAAATAAATAAATATTCATGGACATATTTAAACAACATCGTCTAGCCCCAAACTAAGCATAGCTTGTACTATGGAAACCAGATGACTGATAGAATACTTATATGTATACTTTTTTTTGTAAATACATACTTAGAATACAATATAACACAGAACAGACATCTATGGTACTATGTCTATTTCTACCGCCAATCAGCTTGCTGTGTTCTTGTTCTTTCTTGTTTATTGAAATTACAGGCACATGAGGCTAACACCTGTATTCTTCGATGTACATAGAGCAGTGCATCGTAGGGCACCTAATGAATGTGACCTGCAAGGTAATACTTGATAACCAAGTCGTACAAAAAAAAGTAAAGTTGCAGTGGGAGGGGCATATAGCTGGGAAAAGCGATGGCTAGAAAGATTTTTCCATTTATCTTGATCTTGATCGGACGACCGATGTGACGCGGTGTGCGAATGTCCGCCTGTGACGCAGGAGGTTGCGGGTTCGATTCCCGCCTTGGGATAAATGTTTGCACGATCTGCAAATATTTATTCCGGGTGTTCTGGGTATTTAAAAAAAAATATGTATGATGTATTGTATTGTACTTATTAAGAATATCAGTCATCTAGTACCCATAACACAAGCTCTGCTTAGTTTGGAGCTAGATGACGGTGTGTGGATTGTCCGGCATTATTATTATCTCAACTCCCGACTTCCAACTCATCCATTAATTTCTATTATATTTTGTTCCAGCGATCTAGAAGAGGCTCTGTTGCTCATTCCGTTCAGCGTTGCGTGTGAAATAGTAAAAATGCTGCCATCTCTTCTCGAACGAGGCGACAACACTGAGCTCTTATGTCGCCTATCGATATTCCTACTGAAAGTGCACCACGCGCCTCTAGTGGCCAACCAGGCGCTCTTGAAACACATGATACAAATACAAGCAAAGGCATCTTTGAAATTGGCAGAGTTGCGGGTAAGCTATTGAACTGTTAGTACATGTTTAGTTTTTAGATGATTAGCAATAACGCGGTCACTATTTACTATATTTATTTTATGCTACTGCTGTTGGAACAAGCATATGGCCCACCTGATGTTAAGTGGTAAAGTATTGCCTTGTAGGTCAAGCACGTTAGGCTCTACAATTCGTGCACCAACCTGAGACAATATATTGTTAAGCCTCGCGTGCTGTAATTTCACCCGCACCCACACCCTTCAAACCGAAACACAGCAATGCGAGCATCACTGCTTGGTGGCAGAAATAGTTACAATGGTAGTACTTCCCCAGTCAATCCCTTTTACAAAAAGCTCTACTATTACTAAAATAAATATTTGTGGTAATTTTTGCACAACAACATCTAGCATACAACCCATACAAACTAAAAAAAGCTTGTATGGGAACTACATGACTGATAAGAATTAGATTTTTTTTGTAAATACATACTTAGAATACAATATAACACCCAGACGGAGAACAAATGTTCATCACATAAATTGTCCTCGGAGAGGATCGAACCCACAGCCTACAGCACAGAAGGCAGATTTACTGCTAACTGAGCTGTGAGGCAATTATTTTCATGCAGAGGGCGAATTGTCGTTTTAGCTGCTGTTGCTCTGCAGCCGCTGATTATGTAGCACAAGGTGTTGACAGAAATGATTACACATTTACACTTGTGGCAGATAAGGCGCTCTTTGATTCTATTGCCGCTAAAAAGACATTATCGTAGACTGTAAATACTAAAACTTATTCTATAGGTGCGTTACCTGAAACGAGGACTTCATGGAAGTCTAAGTACACGTCGTTAGTATTTATTTGATAATGATGAAAAAAATTGTATTTATTTAATAATCTATTGAATAAATTGTTCCAGGATATGGTAGGTTACAACCTCCACGCACTGCAGTGGATGAGACGCGACGCCGAAACGACAGAAAACGAGCAACTATTCCACGAAGCGACAGTCGCGAGACAAGTGCGCGATAAACGTAGACGCACGCGACAGGCGGTCAAGAGACCTATCGTTACTGTTACTTAGACGTAAATAAAGATTAAGTAATCACGCTTTCGTTTTATTTGATCGTTTTTTTTTTTTTCGATTCGTTTGTTTCGTTGATGTGGCGAGGCGGACGAATGTCTGCCTGCGACGCAAGAGGTTGCGGGTTCGATTCCCGCCTTGGGATAAATATTGTACGATCTGCAAATATTTATTCCGGGTGTTTTTCTATGTATAATAAAAATATCTATATTTGTAATGTATTGTATTAAGTATATCAGTCATCTAGTACCCATAACACAAGCTCTGCTTAGCTTGGGGCTAGATGATGCTGTGTGGACTGTCCAGCATTATTATTATTATTATTTATAATGTAATTATTATTATCATTATGCATCTGCACTTGTACCTACCCAGTCTCACCTGTTCATCTGATATTATTCTTGAGTCTTACACAATATATCATCATCAACATCCTACAGAAGTCCACAGCTGGATATAGGCCTCCCCTATACGTTTCCAGGAAGAACGATTATATACATACATATTAATAATGATCGATTGTAATTCAGGGTTAAATTTGAATATTTTTTATGTCAGGAGCATTCGATCTTGTAGTGGATAAGGTTCATTATGATAATGGCGCGTTTACAATGTAATCAGAACGGCCAAATTACTCTAATTAATTACAGCATTAAAAACAGCACATAATAGGAATGAGTAGTATAATCATTCGACAACTGCTTCCGGTCAGCGACTAATTATTAAACTGTTATTCGGCTGACCGTATTCGAGCGCAGCCCGTTTGCAGACACTTATTTCGGTTGGCCATAAACGGTCACAACTGATTTTTTGTGGAAACTTTTGTCGGTCGGGGTTAAATCCGTATAGGTATATGTACTGGATTCAATCATGGAATTGGCCTGTCAGTGACCGAATGCTGCTGACGCATTCTGTCACCGACCTACTCTAAAAATCAAAGAATATGGACTAAAAGAAAAATACCATAACTCTATAGTTGGTTGGTTGACCGGTACAGAGTAAAGAAACACAAGATAGCTGCTATAATTTATTTGTAAAAAAATAGTCTACTCACTACATAGCCAATATATCAGTTAAAACTTTAATAATTTAAGTATCCATCCCTGCGTAAGTCACATTATTTATCATCTATACAACAATAACTAATGTTTCACAATGAGTATTCCTGCCCCGAGTCCTTATTAAGCAGTGCAACCAGATCACAAAATAAATTCTTATACATTAAAAATCTCGTAGATCATAATGTGGTTCAGATCTGTGGGTATTTAGACTGATAAGTAGACTATGGTCTAAACACATGTTCTAGAAAAACAGTGATTAAAATTTCATAGTATAATTGAAAATTATACCTTGGTAAAATATTTTTTCTGAGATACATATCACACAATTTGCAATGATATTTGCATTATTATACATTTGAATTTGTAAAGATTTTAATAAAAAATGTGTAAACAGTGAATCTGGAAGCACTGGTACTAAACAATCTCAATCAGATAATTTATGCTGAAACCTTACTTAGTTACAACAACATATGGTCCATAAGCTTTCTAAATTGGAAATTATTGCTTTCACACTAAGAATACACGTATATTTTCGAGTAACTTTACAAAGAGTATTTAAATCCGCCTACAAGATTAATATTTAATTGAATTGAGAATTTTTAGATGAGTCTGCGCTGTGAGTTTGACCTCAGAATTTTAGATAATGATTGCTTCAAAATCTGAACGAAAAATATCTTACTGGTAAGTACACCTATTACTTATTTTGTAAAATGTGTTAGTACTTTACCATTACTAAATGTTGAGTTCAAAAACACAGCGCGATAAATATATAATTGACAATACTCTATATAAATCGCAATTAATCTTTTCCCAAGTCCATTCACATCACCACTTATCACAATGTTATTGCTTTTCGGATACACACTATGAGTACATTTTCAAACGAAATACATATTATCACATTTTAATAGAAATACTTTTGAGTTTTATCATTTTTCGAACGAGTGAATGCGTACAGCGTACATTGCTTGTATGTAGATAGAAGACGCTGAAGTAGATTGGCTGTCAGTCTTTAAGGATTCAAAAAAATGATTTGAAACAAATGGAATTTCAAAAATAAGCTTACATTCCAGCATAAATTATAATAACACAACAAAATTGGTACCTTCCGTATGCACAGACTTAAATAAAAAAAACAAAATCACAAACACGCATGCTTGTTAGAGCGTAGGTAAGCACACAACACAACCGGTTTGTTAGTAACTACACGACGATATACATTGTTCATCAACTCTTAATATTATAATCCGTAAAGTAACCTAAAAGTAATAAATAATCAAATTGGAAGATCTCATTACACAAATTACCTAGTTATTGTTTTCCCATCATTAGAATGTCATGGAGTATTGAAATCGAATGATTACGAGATTCGGAAGTAGTTTGCGTTTGCAAATGGAGATTCTGCTCCAATAGCTGCCCACTATAAATATTTAAAAAAAAATTGGACGTCAACTAATAAAACCTACAAAATATAAAAAAGAGTAAACCTAACACAATATACAAAGTAGAATAAAATAATACTGTATCACTACTGCAAGCAGTGATTATTAAATTCAAGAAAATTGATCATGTAAATGTCATGTCGCAATGAAAGGACTACATTACTACCTTATATCATCTGGTATCTAGTATCTTACTAAATGTTTTGTAAATAAGCTGCCAGGTTTCATAAAAAGAAAAATAACACAGAATAAGTCGAGACTAATCTTACCTAATACATAACTTCAAATTCCATAAAAAATATGAGCATAATTTATTACATAGATAATACTATCTTTACGAGAAATAAGCACATCATTGCGTTTGAACAATTATTTTGGAAGAAAAAAGACCCAGATTTATTAAAGTCACACTCGATGTTTGCAAATGGTACGCTGCGTCACCGTCGCACTAGTCACACGCACATAAAACTCAGGTAGTGGGAGAAGGACGGATGACGCGACAACGAACCTTCAGATCCTTAGACGTAAGCGACATTTGCGGTGTAAGCGTGTTGACATTTGAACTACATTGCGTGGCATCGATAACGCCACTGCTGAGTATTGCCTGATTGACGCGCAGTGTAACTCGAATATCAGTACGATACGTTTACGTTACGAATGTCAAATTTGTCCGTCCTTGGCCCTCTGGTTGGCTATTAGCAAAATTTTGACGAGCAACATGCGGTACGCGTAAAACCAATCTACCTCTTTTTTCTTCTAAAATCATTGGTTTTAAGTTAAAATACTGGATACAATTCAACATAATATCAAGAAAGAGAGCAAGAATTTTGCAGAGAGCGATTTAGATATCAGATACAATTTCTGTAATCTATCGATATACATATAAATTATAAGAGTATGACGAAATAGAAATTAAGTAAAACTAAACAACACATAAGAATGCATCTCATAAATGAATAAATAATCTCAATTTTAAAGCTTTTGAATACGATAATAAGCTTGACCTAGAGGGAAACCGCTTTACTCTCGATCGCGTGATAACATTGTTTATTCGATGTATTTTGCTTGTAACTCGTTATAAAACGATCATAAATAAAACGTTAAGAGAGCAACAGCGATATAGAATCAAGAGTCGGCAGTTCCTATTAGAGAACTGCGCGTCCAGCTAAGTATAACACATGTCTCAAAGACCGCTGTATTACTGGCCCGTGGAGTATTGATAAACTAATGCTTAATTAAGTAAAACGTCAAGTAGGGACGGCGACAAGAGCTTCGTGGAAGCAGCAACATAACCAGGTTAAAAAAACGTAATAATACGTAACATAAATGCTTTCTGTTACAATATACACAAAGACTGACCATCATGAGGTGATTCCGGTAAAAAAATACTCAAAATAATGCCACAGCGTTCCAGTTTCGGCCACGCGTCTAGAATGCCTACAACCAAAATGCCCGATTATAAATTACGTTATTGATCGAAATATTATATCTTAAAATAAATCTTTCATCTATTTATTATGTAAATCTACTTTAATAATGCCAAAAGTTATTAAATGTTATGTATAAAGGCAACGATTCGTAAATACTATTCGGAAAAATGTATGGTTAAAAAGTTAGGGCTACAAATTATTGCTCATGGCTAAATTCGAACTGCATGTGCTAAGCAGTATTAAATTTCTTATTGTAACATTTCCCTAGAACGAATTTTCTCTCAAGTGTATAAACCACTAATGTTATTGATTGAATTACGCTAGTAATATTTATCATACATTATTATTGCTTTCATTCCACACCATCACTATAATCTAATTGTAGAAAAAATACTCGACAGAATAATAAAATACTTACATTTTAAATACTGACCGAAACGGGAAATAAATTAGATAGGTACTTATGTTGTATCAAATTAAAACTATGTTATTACTAGGTAAGTAAATAATAAAATTTACAATAATGCCTAAAACTAAACGAATACTTTGCTTCCTGCAATAGGTAACCGTAAATATAAAATCGAATTTAATCGAGAGAGCATTATAAGGCAAGGTTCAACATACCCCAATAACATTAAAAAAGAGATTCACAATGACATGTGTCTTAAAGTAACTATACATAATTTGGCGAATTTTTTTCGCATTAGAGTTTGTGAATTGTTCGTGTTTGATAAACATATTTTGTATTGAACAAATCTAAACTGTCCTTGGAAAAACAATGTTAATTTCATATAACTTTTATGTATTATTAAATATTTTGAGTACACTATTTTGTATGTAACAAGAAATATAGAATATTGATGCCAAATATATCACATGTGAGGAATTTTACCTATTTAACTGCATATTTCTATTTTGCAAATAGATACAAATACAATATTGCTTCCCGTTATTCGATATTTTGTTAAGTAATGCCCAAAGTTAGAACTAATACTTGATTTGCAGCTTTATAGAAGGTATACTGACACCAGTAATATTATTTACCCTTATTTCTATTGAACATTTTAAAATTCTACGGAAAAACTGTAATATCTTACTATAACGTTTGAATAAATGTAAATTTATTTTCTGTCTTCAAACACTGGCCTTACTATCACTATTTAATTATTTTAAGTATAATTATTTTCAATATCATCGTTATATTTATTATTGCTTTTAATTTTTATACTAAGTTTATATTGCTTTTAGTACTTTGAAAATGGAAGATGTAAAAATGTGTATAAGAGACTATTTTATCAAAGTGTCTTCCTAGATGTAAATACAAGTTATTTCAACGCTGAGAAAACATTCTCATTGACACATGTATAAGACCTAAAATGTGAACGCATATCAAACTTTTAGTAACAAAAATAACAATTATCATGGCGCATATCTGACGTCTCTTTCTCAATAAAACAAAGTGAAAGAGACGTTTGCCAATTTATTATGACTTCAATCCCTCCTGAACAAGAGATTTTCGAACAGGGCTGGCGCAGTTATATTCTTATCGATACCTTACTTGTAAGTAGCTGTCATTTATCGATAGTATCGTGCGATTTTCTCACGTTATTCGGATGTGGGCGTATTATCACAGTGCAGCAGTCAGTGCGTTTCTTCAGCAGCCACGTGACTAGCCACTAAATTAAGTGGAGCTTCGTCGTATTCCTGGGCATTAATACCACCCTGCAAAGAAAATAAATGTTATACAGGTTGTTTGTTAAGTGAACTTTACAAAAGGTGTGTACAAGTTGTTCAATGGATATTGTTTATTTTTATGAGTAACAGATTAACTGTCTTCATACATAATCGAAAGAATCTAGATTTTGTTTGTTAATGGCGATGCCAAAGTTAGCAACGACATCTCGGAAAATTTGCAAGTTATAGTGGCAATGGGCAAGCTATACTGTTCGTATAACCAAAAACCGTTAAGGAATAAACGTTCTCCAAGCATTAGGATACCCCCCCACTCGATGGACGGACGACATTGTTAAGATTGTGGAAAGTTGGTGGATGCTGGATGGTGGTAGGTTCAAATCGTTGTTACATTCTTTGCGAGCTTTGACCAAGGCACAATACTTGTTACGTTACGATGTGGCAGTGTGTGTGAACCACAACTATTCATATTGTGTATCATTTAAAATGTAAATTATTATTTTGTCTGATAAATATAAATTATACAGCAGTTTTAAGTCAGCTAAGAAAGACCACCACTCAGCTTTCGCTGCAAGAAAACCGCAGTAGTAGCACAGTTAGAGTTTTTGTATGTTTTCTAAGCCCGTGAAGTGATTTTGTATAGATAGGCGCTTATCGTTACTGCATAAATAATACTCACGAAACCAGCTTTTATACACAAAACAAGAAATACAAAAACTTCCAACTTAGCACTCAAGTTTTCACTCTAGCTACCTGTGGGCGGTGCGTGCGGCTAGTATGAGCATGTAATGCGGCGAGTAAGTGCGGTTGTAGCTGCCTACGTAGAGCAGCTAACACAGCTTCTTCTGGCGCTGCATTCTCGCTGCAAGGAGGCGGCGCGCTAGCGCCATTTCCAGTGCCTGATGACGGCGCCTCGATCGGTTCAGGGCACGCGCCACTTCT
Organism: Electrophaes corylata; assembly: GCA_947095575.1. Lineage (NCBI taxonomy): Eukaryota > Metazoa > Arthropoda > Insecta > Lepidoptera > Geometridae > Electrophaes > Electrophaes corylata. The sequence continues at coordinate 3,875,682 of OX352711.1, read as the reverse complement.
ACGGTTTTCTGAAAAAAAAATTTTTTTAACATTACAAACAAAAGTGGTATAGCAGTTACAACGGTTCATCGTAGTTTTTGTTGCATATTGTGAGCTTGAGTTCAATAGAATGTGGCAGTAGATAAATAATGGCAGTAGTATCTTTGTTCGTCATTATAACTCACTAGCGAAACGCGCGCGACATCGTCCGCGTAAAGTTATTATCACACAAAATTCAACCCTCGTTGTACCAGTTCAGGGTTTGAATTTTCAGAGTTTTTTAGTACTCCTCTACGCACCAAGACGGATATAATTGGTTTAAGTTTTTTTTTTACTTTATCATCTAAAAACCATTCATTACTTCTAGTAATTTAATTATAGTGTGCTATTTTAGTCCAGTCTGCGAGTTACTTTAGCTTTTACACGATCAAAAAACAGGTCAGATATATGAATTAAATAGATATCGATGATGTTGTGGCAAGTTTTAATTTAAATGAATTTTAAAATATTAAGTAGATTCAATTAAAATTAGACCTCCCTATTTTTTCTAGGTCCCTTACCGCCTCTTTCTAGGCCTCCAGTACCCACACGTGGGCATTGGGCGCTATTGCCCACTTTGAGAAAGGCTGGTCTAAAATTTGGATGCGGTTATGTATGGTTACTCACTGGTCCGCGAGTGTTTAGCGTCGTGCCTCGGACGGCGACGGCGCGTGTGTATTGTATCACGACGCATCGCCGTGGGCCGTGGTACTCCGTGCAGCTTGTAGTACAGTCCACACGCATTGCAGACCATCTCTCCCCTTGCATCGCGTCGCCATATAGTGGTGGTGTGAGTGCCGCAGTTAGTACAAGAGATCTCAACCCGCGGTCCGGAGCGACCGCCGCCGGTTGCGGCTGAAGGGTCCGTTGGCTCTTGCTGCAAACAAAATAAGACCTTAACAGTAGTAGTAGTTGAAGCAGGGCTCTTTGAGTATTAGGACTTGTCCGGGAAAGTACCATGCCTGTTTATGTCCCTAAGGAGCGTTGCTGTGTTCCTGTTTGAATGGTTCAGCTTAACTTTTAGTTCTTTACCGTTGGAAAGACGGTGGTAATGCGTAACTCTATATAATGTAAGGAGTTGTCTCTATATTATGTTCTGGTGGTGTAATAAATACTAACGTTCTCAGAGACAGGTTGCCACGGTGCATTCGCTGCGGCTGGTTCCGATGCAGACACAGGCTGTGCGCGCGCCGGGAAACTCTGTTTCCTACGCGCCGTACCCGCTACGTTGACGCCACGGTCCACCAATTGCCACTTTCCGTTCTATAACAATTTAAATAAATCAATATTGGAAGATATCATACTAAACTTGCATAACTACAGATACAAAAAGTTTACTGCTATGGAAACGATACATTTTATGTAAAAAAACCCTAAAAGTAATAAAGAACTCATACAAAAAGCTAAGCGCGGAAAACATAACCCTTTTCTCATGTAAATACCAAACGTTTTGTCGTTTCACCGATCTACGATAAAAACAAGGATAATTCATCTCAAGATCATTCAGAAAACCATCAGCTCACGCTTGTTCTCAAGGAAAATATTCTTATTTGCCTCGACAATGTATTAACATAACATTTGTATTGAATAAAGCACCTAATTTATGCCGTTCCTCAGTCCTGTACATAGTATTCGCCGAGGATACACATCGGTAACTCGACTGTAGTGTAACAAGAATTACGAGAAAATAAAGCGTGTGAAATATAAAGTGATGTCGGTATACGAAACGGACTTTCAAGTTAGTATTTTTTATGTTATGTCTACATAATTTGATAGAAGGTTCAATGACACTAAGAAGCAAAAACGTTGCGTGCTAAATAAACGTTAAAAAAATTGCTTACTCACGCTTTTTGTATAAATATAATATCACCCAAATCAGTGAGTTTCTTAAAACGATACATATTTTTTGTTGTAAACATAATGACCAGTAATTTGGAGTCACACTTCAGTACGAAGTTTCGCATTGTAACGCTTATGTTCATTTTATGACCACAATAAAACTAGTATAACCGCGTAATTGGCAAATTTCGTTTTCGCTACAAACATTACAGTCAGTATAACATTTTGTCTGCGATCATTCTAGAAAATCTTCATTAGACCATAAGTGTAATTATCACAATACCACTGTATTATTAACTCCTTCGTCAGAAGTAAAAGATCTAAGCAATTATTGCCGGTGCGGGTCAGTCAAAATACAGAAAAAGATTTGTTGGATAGATTACATGTTTGTCCAAGTGATTGTGCAGCAAACTTCCACACGTTTTTGGTAGCAAATTTTACTGTTAAAAAGCACCTTCTAATGCGTTGACAGATGCTAAAAATTACCCTTGCGATGTAAAGTATACGACAACGATAATTTTACTTCTTATGACTCGTAAAATGAAACACTTTCATTCACAAACAATAAACGTTTTGATTTAAACTTCTAGCTAGTGGTGCTACTTTCGTGACGGAGTGTATACGCCAACAAAGTTGGCCGCCCTAAGGGCCTCCATCATGTCCGCAAAAAACACTTATACGAGTATATTTTAATTTTCTTCCAAAAGAAAACAAAGGAACTCCAGAACAAAAGAAAATAACCCATTACCGTAATCAGTTTTAACCCTCCAACTTTAACGAGTGTTAAACGCTTGAGGACTTAGTGCTTAGTTTTTTCAATTTATCCGTCCGGATGGATATTAGTTTCACTTTTGTTTGTGACTGCGTATCCACGAAACGGGAGATCCAATTGCAATTGCTCTTTTGTAAGAAAGATGACAGATTAGCCGCGAAGCCATTTCCAAGGTCAAGGTGTTTTTTCTTCTTTTCTTAATATCTAATCTGAGTATCTTTAAGACAAAGGAGAATAAGTTGCCTTCTATCTTCGTAGTCACTATCAAGTGTGATTGCAGTCAAAGGATACAATAAAATGTAAAAACACAGGTACTCTCAGCAATTGAAGTTCATGAATATTTTATTATTCAAGTTTTTGCATAACTTCAAATCCTAACATTATTTTCAAAACTGACTAGTGTTTGCATAATTACTTAGGTACATAACATTTTTCATTCTCTTAAACATAGTTTCCTTTATCCTACTAATATTATAAATGCGAATGTTTGGATGGATGGATGGATGTTTGTTCCTCTTTCTCTAACCAGTGGACCGATTTGGATGAAATTTGGAATAAATATAGATTGTAATCTGGAATAGCGCATAGGCTTCTTTTTTTCCGAAAAAATTACGGGAACGGGAAAAAACTGCCACGCGGGCGAAGCTGCGAGTGGCCTCTAGCTTACAATACGGAAAAAATATTGTTAATCTTTTATTATGTACCACACCCATACGTTGACTAATAGACCCATACACAAAGTCCTCCTAGCACTTTTTTGATTTGTGCAAGTGTTAAAAATAAATAAATAAATGTAGTGTACTTAGTGGTGAGTAAACACTTACTGGTGAGATGGAGCCATTGGGCGGTGGAGGCGTCGGCGTCGGTGCTGGGAGAGGCGACGTGCCTGGACGCAGTGGCGACACTGTCATACCGAGATGCTTGCTGTTTATCAACCGCTTGAGCAGTTGTGTTGCTTCCCCGCTACGCCCTACGAACATACAAGAAAATACGTTGAAACCTACTAATATTATAAATATGGAAGTTGAAACTAAAATCTTCTTTTGAATATGGTCTCTGTTCGTCATTTCAATGGATAATCTTGCCAGTCTCAAGTGAATCTATTCAAATTATAACAATCTTTGTCCTGTCTAACTGATTGACTGACATACTTGCAATGCGGTGTACTTAGCAATTAATTCCCAAAACTCAACCCCTAAACGGGCACAACGAGGGTTGAAGTTTTTATGAAAGTAAATCACGCGTACAAAGTCGCGGGCGTTTCTTTAGTTATTTATATGACTTCTAGTCAATTCAGTCAAAATCGTCAAGTTGGCTCTAATTTGTTTTGAAGAAAACGGTGAAAGTATCTACGGTAAATATTTAATCCCAACCCACATTTTGTGCGAACACATCAAGTAATGTTGGTTAAAATACCACTTAAGTAAATAACAAAGAACTGCACACAAAAATAATTAAAAACCATGTTGCTGCCAAAAATAACACAGAACTATGTCCAAGTTGAGATATTTGTGACTCAAAAATGCCGTAACGATATAAATTAAACTTGGTATACATATTTTATACCTAGAACCTCGAAAGCAAAGCCGCGGGCAGAAACTAGCGATTACTCGATTTCACTGTGCTGTAGAGTATCAGTAACTAAGAGTATCAGGTACCACAACACTCAGACCCGGAACAAATATTTGCAGATCATGCAAAGAGGTCGCCAGTGCAATTATAAGTTGTACATGTACTATGAGTAATTTGTAATGATTAAGCTAAGAAATTAAGATTATTAGCTAGATCAAATCAAGAACCGTGAAAGCCGTCTACACTAATGGATGAGCAAGAAGACATACACCGTACACTGGGCAGTCAGGTATAAAAAGCTTATATGCCTTCAACTAATAGTGTAATCTGTTGAGAAAAATATTGTAATTTATGAGATTGTAAATTTATGGCCCAACGTAGACATACTGACTTTTATAGTGATTGTTATGAAATTTAAAATTACTATAATACAATTTAAATACATATCTTCTAGTTTTAATGACACTAAAATAAACTAAATGTATAATTTGAACAACGTCATTCATAAATTCTCAGTATCGACTTGTTTTTGAGATATTTCAAAATTATATCGTCTTATATTTAACTATCAAAACGCGCGTGACTTCTGCGTGTATTTATTTTCATTTCAACCCTCGTAATACCAGTTTAGGGGTTGAAGTTTGGGAATCCCTTTCTTAGTACGCCTCTACACACAAAGAAGAATATACCCTGAAAATTTCAAATCTCTACGACAAATGGTTGTGCGTTTAGGTTTTGCGTTGTGTATATGTCAGTCAGTCAATCAGTCAGTCAGGACAAAGATTGTGATAATTGGTATAACTTAGCAATTATATTAAAATACCTTCTACTCTAACGGGCGTTTGTTTGTATTGAAATAACTTGTTTTATAAGCTCAAAATATTAGAGCCTCGATCTAAATTTGAACACTCACCGTTATTTCTGTGAAGAGCCTGCCATAAGGATTCTTTTGTCTCATGTTCGTCTGGTTGTGGCTGTGGTGAAGACTGGTTCGATCGTGCAGATTGCGTCTCTTCAGGGTCGTCCTGTAAAATCATGTAATCAGTACAAAAAACAACAATATCAGCAAAAGGAAGTGAACCTTGTACTTTATTTCCGCATTTACCTGCGACATCTGAGAAATGTCCATTTGCAATCTATCGGGATCGGAGCCGCTACTGCTTTGACTGCACTCCTCGTAAATTGAAGAATTGTCTTTACCCATTTTTGATTTGTTTGTGGTTCTACCAAAGATGTGCTGTTTGTATTCTTCTGTAAAGCTTGTGTTATTTTGTGCCATTGTTCTGTGAAAGTATGCGTTCTGATCGTCTTGTTCGGTTTGCTCGTTTGGTTCGTTCTTGACGGTGCTGTACAGTGAGAGATCCATCTCCTTGTCATGGTCTTCGTTGCTGCAGGGGCTGGTTGCGGTCTGTGTAGTTCCGTAGGTGTATCTGTCCTCGGGGTATTCTGGAGGATAGTTGGCTTCAGTGGCCGTGTTCGCCGAAGTATGCGTCCGGTCTATAACGCTCTCGTAGCTCGGAGGGTACTTCTGTGTTTCTTCATTCTCTCTCTGCGCCACCGCTACAGCCTTGCTTATAATATCGATGACGGCATTGCAGTGCATCACCTCTCTCGCTCTGTCTGCGGGCGGTAAACTCGGCCCGCTGTTGTACATTATGTGCGGTTCCTCCTCCGGTTTGACGGCATATTTGCTGGGATCGTAATTCTTTATCTGCAGTAGTGTGACCGCGGCCTGCCGGCTCTCCAGGTTTTTCATTTCCTCCGTGGAATCGGGTGATCCAATTTCAGCATAACTGTTTTTTGACGTGTGCTCATAGTCTCCCTCATTCAGTGGCTTTATTATCTCTTCTAATTTTGCCGCCGTTACGTTTAGGACTTCCTATAAATAAAATATGTTTGATCAACAATTGACTAACTCTATAGATACAAGTTACGTGATAAGACAAATAAAAAGCAACCAATGAGGTGCTCGCTTGTTTTCATGTCATCCGTGATAGCACTTGAGCATAGAGTCCAACTGATAAGATAGAAACGAATTGAGATCAACAGGTGGGCTCGCAGTAGCTTTATTGAAATTGTGGAAAATGTATCAAGCAGTATGCAACGTGAGTGGTCAGATAGCGAGTGAAGCGAATATCGGTCTGTTTGTTTACGCGAGGTTACATAAGTTACGGTGTTTTTTTGTTGTAGGTGTTAATGATATTGTGCGCCCTAGTTTCGTGGAGTGGAGCGCAAAAGGCCGATAAGGCTCCTTGTGATCTCTTCATTCAAGACTCAAACAATTTGTCTCTCACATTGAACTGTTCACGGCGAGACATCGACAAAATACCCGAATGGCCAAAGCAGATCGACGACTTCTCACAAGGTAAAAAATATCAAGAACAGGTTTATTTATCACCATGCTATCATGCGAAAACATGACGTTAAACAAACGCATTAATCAAGTTTTGTGCGGTTAATTTTGTATCTAACTATTATACTATATTCAAGATGTAGTCTCGCTTTTATAATAATTTACCGGTTGTCGTTGCTTCGTATTCCAATAGTGCATTACAATTATCGTAAACTATTATCGTGCTGGTATCGTATAATACTAAGAGATAACGTTAAGTGTCAGAATAACATTGAGCAGAGAGTGCTTTTGTAACTAATCCTTCGATTCACGAAGTAGCTCACAATTCAACACATCGCTAACTATTTACAAGTCTACAAGTACTTAGACTAGCGGTTCTGTGTGAACAGTAGACCTCGCGAGCCCTTATAACCATGCAATAACCGACATTTTGCCCTTTCCCAAAATTTTAATCCGTTCATATAATTATAACTTTAAATATTATTATTATTATTATTATTATAACGCTACAGCAAACTTCCTTCCTCCACTCCCCCCTTTTTTACGCAACATCTTGTACAGAATTAAGTCCTGAGTAAAGATGAAACGGATAGCTGTTGTGCCGGATACCGAATACCGAATATCCGGCCTAACTTGGTCTAGTGGCTCCATGCCACTAGACCAAGCTGCATGAGAGTATGCCTCTCATGCAGCAGGGTCCAGATTAAAATCTATTTACCAGAGCCTAATAATTTTTATTTAGCTTTTCGAGATTTATTTGGTTTGGCTTCACGGCTGTTCTTTTAACGCCCTGTGTAACGCTTATCGTGTCTCCATATAAAATAAACACAACACAAAACTCTAAAGTATAAAAACACTTACTTGAGTTCTGGTAAACAAGAAAATAAATGTAGGTAGTTAATTGATACTCGAATAAAGTTATGTCTTGCATTTAAAAACACCGATCAATCACACTACAAAGTGTATTCCAAGAATCATAAGCGCAACTGATACGACTTTTAACCTCTCACAGATGAGGCGTTAAAAAAGCTCAAAATCAGCAGCGTCAAGAAGTCTGGGCATAAGATAAACATAGCCTTACCCACACATTTCTAAGACAAACTATTTTGTGTAAATTCACTGACTTATCGGGTGGGGAAAAACTTAGCGAAGCATGGCGAAAATATTAGATTTTTTCGTCGGACTTCGGAAACCCAAATACCAGATTAAAGAAACCAAAAAAAAACACTATTTATAAGGCTGCTAGCACTTGTCTAGTAGAATGTTAGCACAGACTCGAGCATCGATACTCCTCAGTACAAAAAAAGATGTTAAGCTTTTTAATTTTTTTTTACGATTGATAGCTCGCTGCCCATTTTAGTCGATCGATACTACCCCAAATCAACCATCTCAAAATCTGCCCAAAATGTACAGTCGACACTCCAGTCATAATAGTTTATCAAGAGATAACCCGATGTATATACTCAAAGCCCAGCCGTAGAATAGAAAAAGAAATAACACACGAATTTATACTTGCTTCGATGATCTTTGACATAATAACAGGTGTTAGAAATACTAATCGTATGAAGCTTATCAAAGATATACGTCTAGGTAAGTAGATACTTCAGTCAACCTCTCGTTGGAAAAACGGCATGAAAAGCGGTAATAATTCTTTTGTTTATTTCCAGATGGGCACGTCCTGATAACATTCTTCAACAACAGCATCACAAACGTGACTCAGCTAGCGCGGCTGCCGGGCAAGCGGATCGCAATCAGTTTCAAATCGAATGAGATTATTGAAATAGAGGACGATGCGTTTAGAAACCTAGATAGATTGGTTTATCTGGATCTGAGCAACAATCACATTTCAGGTGAGTATTGCCATATTGTACATCTGAAATCGGTTAAATACTGCTTTTTTCAGCAGTGATACAAACGCGCGTTTGCCGCGATTCGAGTGTGATGCAGTCTTAGCAACTTACGGCCGAAATAAAATAAATAAACGCACGCCAATAAATGTATCTATCTATACTATGCATGTATAGATAACGCACAGCCTAAACCCCTGCCCGTAGAATCTTGAAATTTGCAAGGTTTATTTGTTAAGGGGGGGTTAAGGTTTATATAAAAAAATAACTATACGCGGATGACGACACGCGCATTTACACTAGTAGTAATATAAGTTCACTACGATGATGTGTGTTTGTGACTATTTAGTAGCCGTCAAACACAATACCTGGTACCTTGAATGAATTTTATTATTTTGTGCTTTTTGTATTGTCATTTGGCTTGACTTTTATACTGCGCATCACCGACAACTCGACTACTGTCTCGTTGCTGCAGTGTAGCTCTGCTGGAACATGAAACTATATACGACGGCGACTGTGGACCCCGCATTTATTACAAATGCTAATTGATTCGTGCTAATATCAACCAGTTCTGTCGCGCACGTTGAGTAAAGTTCAGTATGTCACATACTGAATGTAGCTTAAGACAGAGTTCAGGGTTTCACAGAAGCTTCCTCAGGTGATAGTAAACAGATCACGGTATGATCGCTTTAGTTCAACGACGCGAGTGTTTAAGACATATTTTTATGTTGTACTGGGGAATGCAAAATACATAAAATGATAGTCGATCCTCGAATTGGCATTTAGCCAGATTTACAGCGTAGTGGATTACGTTTCCTGCTCTTGTTGTAATCTGGAGGGCAAACACACACAGATGTATGTGATTTCATTATACCTTAGTCATTATCAATAGTACTAGAATAAGAACGACATGTTTTACGGAATAAGCTGCGTAATTTGCACCAAGCTCTAAGTTCAAAGGCAATACCTAATTTCACATGAACATCATTTAATAACCCATCTAGCCCCAAACTAATCAAAGCTTGTACTATGGGAACTAGACACTTGATGTATATATACATACAGGTATATTTTTTTCTGTAAGTATATAGAGGTACATATAATATTTTAACGTCCCAGATAAAGAATAAAGTGTTGCATCACATAATTTTAATTTATCTCATGTAGAATTCTGTTTGTTTTTATATTTTATTTGTCTAGTTTGATTTGTACCCACAATTTATCTTTTATTTTTTTGCTGTTGTCTGCTGACTTGTGTTGTAAATGTTGTGCAAGCCTGTTATGAGTACAAATTTTATAGTTTTTTTTATTTTAGTAGTATTAAAGAAATTATGTTGTACTGTTGGCGTTGCCTAATAAATAAGTAAATAAATCACATAGATATTTGTTTACATGAGGATTAAACCCGCAACCTACAGCACAGAAGGCTGTGCGGCCAGTAAAAATGTTAGAACGATGTTATTGTTCCTCACACGCAGATTTAAAAGAAATTAGTAGAAATCTCGTTGACACTTGGCAAATCAATTAATTTGTTATTATAATAAAATCCTGAGAAAAAAATATGCATGAGATATGATATTTTATTGCCTAATCTATCTATACCAATTATAAGAATCTTTGTCCTGACTGCTTGACTGACTGACATATAGACAACGCTCAGCCTAAACCACTGGTCGTAGAGACTTAAAATTTTCAGGGTATATTCGTATTGGAGCATAAATGTGTACTAAGACAGGAATACCCGAAACTCAACTTAAATGGGTACAGCGGGGATTGAACTTTGTATGAAAATAACTTTACGCGAGCGAAGTCGTGCGCGTTTCACTAGTTTATTTATATTTTATGTATTATTCTTACAGTCAAATGTTTTTGAAGTATTGAAAGTTATGAAATGCACCATAGACCAGTCGACTGTAGTACATGAATAAAGATCAAAAGAGCACTTAAAATGTAAAATATATGCTGAATCCTAACTTAATTAAAATATATAAATATTATAAACGCGAAAGTTTGTATGTATGGATGTTTGTTACTCTTTAACACAAAAACTACTGAATGGATTTTAATGAAACTTTACAATAATATAGATTATACATCAGAATAACATATAAGCTATAATTTATAAAGATGTGTAAATTAGCCAAAATATAACGATAATAGTTAAGTAAGTCGGAAAAAACGAACCACTCGCACGAAGTCACGGGCAACAACTAGTCTATAATAATTATAAAAAGGCCACTGAATTTGGCAATTAACTTAGTGTGCGGACATTGCAATAAAATATCAGATTAAGAAGAATAATCGTGAATAATTTATATTAAGTAGGTGTTATCGCCGAGATACCGGCAACGGCATTGCAAGAGGTTTCACTTCATATAAATACTAAATAAATAAAATAAATAAATAATACTGGACAATCCACACAGCATCATCTAGCCCCAAGCTAAGCAGAGCTTGTGTTATGGGTACTAGATGACTGATATACTTAATACGATACATTACATAAATAGATATTTTTTATTATACATAGAAAATACCCAGAACACCCGGAATAAATATTTGCAGATCGTACAAACATTTATCCCAAGGCAGGAATCGAACCCGCAACCTCCTGCGTCGTTGGCGGACACTCGCCCGCTGCGCCACATCGGTCGTCCAATAATCTCATACTACCGCATCGCAGCACCCATACTACCAGTATCACGCTCATATAAATAGCAATCTGCTATCGATTTTAAATAATATGCAACAGGTCAAAATATCTGCTTGAATGATCGAATAATATTTAATTAGTAGTACATAGTAGCTCTTTGTGAAAAGCTCGTCCGGGGAAGTACTAGTAGTAGAGCTTGATGCCTCAGGTTGATAGATGCTAAGTAGTGCATCGTAGGGCACGTATAACGCACGTGAGCTACAAGGCAATGCTTTGTTATAGGCGATGGTAACCACTTAACATCAGGTGAGCCATCTACATGTTCCATCAGCGAGTTGTATAAAAATATTAGAACATTTATGCAAACTACCTCAATAAAAAAATCCATAAATCAACAAATACACATAATAAACCAAGCTTGAAACTTAATTAAAAATTTGTTCGGTGTGGTTGTAAAACGGCGTCAGCTCTGCATACGGCATTTTGTCACGCGCTGCAGCGCTTATTTTCTATGATGAGGTAGGTAGGTGACAATGATTAGGTAATACAAAACTAATGTTCAAAATACGTCACACCTTTAGTATTACTCAACAAAATCTGTCAATAAACAATACGGATACTCTTGTCATCTCTTACCAATGGCTAATGACAAATAGTGTCAAGGGTATTTAAAAAGCCTTTTAAAAGATAAATTACAACAAATACATGAATTTATAATAAGTATGTACATGATAAATATGAAACAATTGAGCTGCAGACCGTTGCAAACGATTTAGAGATAGCTCAACTGATCAGTACCAATCAGAAGCGTTTAATAACGTTTTCTATAGCCAATGTTGATTTATAAAAGTATGTATTTATTCATAGATAGTGACCATTTACATCGGTAGAGATATCGATCTCTCTATAATGAACTAGCGAAAAGAGCGTGCCTTTGTCCGCGTGAAGTTTATTTGATACAACTCCCGCTGCACAACTTTAGGGTTTAAATTTCGAGAAATCCTGTCGTAATACACCTCTATGCACCAAAACGAATATGCCCTGAAAGCCACAAGTCTCAACCATGCATTGGCTACATGTCAGTCAGTCAGTCAAGACAAAGATTCTTATAATTGGTATCGATTGGTGGTAATTATATGATGCATTTCCTATTTTTGAGTTACAGATATACTCCTTTTGTTTTAATTTCATCTCGCTTTTTTGTTTTATTTTATTTTTTAGGGCAAATTAAACGAATTTTCTTTCTTGCTTCTATATGCCTAAAATATCGTTTCTGAATAATATTGCCCATCTTTTTACGTAGCTATTATAATACGTATATTTTTACTATCATTTTTCAGGCGATGTTCTTAGAAGTGAAATCTTCCAAGGTCCATACAAAGATGGCGTGTACAGTGACATTGCGCTGGAGACACTCAACCTCGGCTACAATGAGATCCATTCCCTGGACAAATACCTATTCCAACATACTCCAAATTTGACCAGACTGTACCTGAACAATAACCCAATCGAAATTCTCGATCATGTAACCTTGCTGGCGTTGTCCAGTGCTACTAATCTACAGGTACGTTTTAACTAATATTTTTTTATACTACTGATGAAACAAGCTAATCACCCACCTGATGTTAAACAGTAACAAACACCTGTATATGACAAAGCATTACCTTGCAGGTTACGTTCGTTAGGGATATGCCCTACGATGCACTTCTCTACGTCCATAAACCTAAGGCATAAAGGTGTTAAGCCTCATGTGTCTGTAATTTTACCGGCACCCACACCCTTTAAACCGGAACACAGCAAGCTGCTTGGCGGCAGAAATAGACATATAGAACTTCCCCGAGACTAAGAGGGGTAGAACTTCCCCGTACGAGCCCTTCACTAAAAGCTCTACTACTACTAAACTAGTGATTCACCCCGAAACATATTAAATAATAGTAATGAGACGATCACTTCAATATCACTCCAAATTTTTAAATTTTCGATGCATGTATCTCAAAGTAAAGAGCCTAGAATTGAAATCCCTTTGGAACAATCTTTAAACGATTGAGCTAAATCTTTGAAAAAATATCTTCGCTCGCTCGATCAATAAACACACCGGCAAACATAAAAGCAATCTTATGCTGAATTCTACGCAACAATGACCGAACCTAAATACATAGAAACTAGTTTTGATCTATTTTAAAAAGACCCAAATAAATACTCTACTTTATAATATTTTTCCAGGTTCTAGATCTGTCCAAAACAGACATCGACAGTATCCCATTGGACGCGTTCAGAGGATTGTTACAATTACAGCAAATAGATTTGTCTGACAACCGCTTTGTCACCGTGCCAGAAAGTTTATCGCTCGTCGGCAAAACTCTGGAGTACCTCACTTTCAATAACAATCCTATAGTGGAACTCAACGATGACAGCTTCGTAGGTATGATTAACATTTTACATAATATAATCTCTGTCCTAACTGACTGACTACGCACAGTTTACTACTGGTTGTAGAGTCCTAAAATTTTCATGGTATATTTGCTTAGACGCTGGTTTACTAGTCTAAGTATATTTGTCTTGGTGAAGAAAGAAGAAGAGAAAAAATCTAAGAAATAAAATGTTGAAGTCAACCCCGAAAAAGTGCAGTGAGGATTTAAGTTTGTATGAAAATAGCTTCAAACGAACGGATTCACACGGGATCCACTAGTATTATATTCAGGACTGATGAAGCACCTACTTATTACAAATTATTGGACGTTATCAAACCGGTGGACGACAATATTGTTTAATGACAGGTATAGGTACCACCAGCTTAAACTCAATTTACAAAGAGAATGTTAAGATTAACGGTATCGGATATCGCGTAAAGTATAACAAATCAAAGATACGTGTTTGTCAAAACAAACTTAAGAAAACTGTAAAACTCTGAAGCGAACCTCGAATATCTTTATCTAACACTACTATTCACGGTTACTAACTTACTACACTGATTAGCAAATAGTGTAGTAAATTAGAAATAGTGAATATTAAACGTGTGATTACACGTTTGCAGGTTTACACCGCTTGAAGGAATTAGAAGTCGGCGAAAACGACTTCTTGGAGGAAGTGAAACGCAGTACATTTACACCGCTCAAAAACCTGAAAGTGCTGCATCTATGCCATAACTCTAATCTGAGATACATAAGCCACAACGCGTTCAGAGGACTCAAAGACAAATGGACCTTGAAGGAGGTGAGTGTGACATGACAACCGACGTAGACGATAAACAAGGAAAACCCACACAATTAAATATAACTATTATGCTGCGAGCAAAACTGATAAAATCAGTGCATTTTGTAGGTAGGTAATAGTATCTCGGCGGACGTCAAACGTATTTTTTACAAAAGTTTTAATGTTATTCGGAATGACGACACTGCGGGTGTTGTAACTGTGATTCTATTATTAACTCGTAGTAACATCTTATCATCGCGTTTATTGTGTTTTTAAATAAGATTGTAGGCATAATCGCATCGCATCAAATGTGCAATTCGATTGGCCCAGATCGTGCCGCTTACACGACAGTAGGATAACTAGGCCAGCTGATTAATCACTTCATTATGTTATGATAATCAATCACTGAATGCAATTTATCCCAAAACTAGAACGACAGTTTTCTTGAAATATTTATGATATTTGCGTTTCAAGCGTAAATTAAACAATATCTTACGATACTGCAAGTAAGTGCTAAGCAAATAATAACTTTTTCAAGTATGATACTGTATTATCTACATAATAATACTGAGATACCTACGATAATATATCTATATTAATATCTACGCTGCTGATAACGATTGCCTCCTGGGTTTAATTTTGTTATATCAATATTATCTTTTATCTAAATCCAAGTTGTTACGTACGCTTTTATCTCAGTGAACTACGTTTAAATAATATCTACTTGTATACTAAAACATAGATCGAGATACAACCAGAGATTTTTTTATAGTTTTACGTTGGATAGCATGAATAAAAATATGTATAATTAAGGCCAAACATTACGATTTCCTCTAAAAATAAGAAAGTTTATATGCGTTAATATCTACGTAACTGTAATAGCTAAAGTTCTTAGGCTGTCCCAAGGCCCACATAATGACTTAAACAACTTTGATAGTTGGGAATGACAAAGTATATTCCGAAACACGGAAACGCTCATATATAATGTAGATTTGTGCTTATACCACTTGCTGATAAAACAAGTATATGGACCTCCAGATGTTAAGTAGTAACCATCATCTATAAAAGTAAGTCAAACAGAAACACAGAAACGCTGCTTGGTGGCGGAATTAGATATGGTTATGATGGTACTTCGACGGACGAGCAAAGAGACCAACTAAGTGCATAATATGCATCTAGTTTATATTAAATACGTTTATGTTGTAAGAAGCTTGATCGAATTGGAAGAGCGCTAAAACAACACAGCCTGAGTGATGTGATGATGAATGACTTGTAAAAATCAGTTTTTGGTACAGACGACGGCCGTGTAACGAACGAGAGCATTCCTATGCTTTAGTTACGAAACCACATCGCGCAACGAAGACACTAACTAGGTTTATTTATGCTACATTATAAATGATTTCACTATTCCCAGATTATTTTAAGAGTCTGATAAAAGTACACAGAAACGGTTTTACGATGCTCATTGAAGGAGTTTTTAATGGAGGTATTATTTTAGACTTAATTCGCTGCGTATCTTATATTGGAGATGTTGGTGAATATTTAATTCAACATGATTCCTGATTGGGTCTCGTTTCAGGTATTCTTTCAGGTTTCAAACCTACAGCGCAAAACTTTTGCGTGTATGCGTGCGAGTCTTCAACATAAAATTAATGATATTTACAACAAGTACGTGCGCATTTACGAGGCGTGTATTGTAACTATTGCATGTATGTATTTACGTTCGGCAGGTGTACCTAGATGATAACAATCTCAGCGAACTGTCAACTGACTTGATGCCGTGGAGGAAACTCGAGGTTCTCGGCATGACTGGCAACAAATGGCTGTGCAACTGTGATCTAGTCAATATTGTGACCAATCAGGGGGCTGGCGATAAGTTCAAGACTGGAGATATACCTTTGTAAGTAGCTCATGATTCATGGTTTCAGCATCAAATAGACTCAAATACAATTCTAAATAGCTTGAGAAATATGGTCTACAGATGTAGCATGAGTCAAAATATACTTTTACTAACTTATCCACACAATTAGTATGGAAATATATAAATAATTATGAATGAAAAGGAAAGTAGGTATTTTGCCAAATGAAAAGTTTAAGGAGCCACAGGTTGGTGACCTGTTGCACTCTTTTTACCAGACTGTAAAATAAGCAACAGCATTATGTAGTGTTAATAAAATAAATGACATGTATGTAAACAACTAAATTTAGAAAAAAATCCACAATTATGGATTTAAGTATGTACCTATCTACAGTAAATTTTTAAAAATGTGTTTTAATATGACCTTATAACGTATGTATACATTGAATAAATAAATTGTCCTTGAGTTAAATAATTTTGATAAAATTTGTTTTTCAAAAGTGCACTTTAAGTTGATGAGTTTCCAATATGGAATGGATCATAACATAATTATAAATATCTGACTTAAGACCAATGAAAACCATAAAACTCATGGTTATCTGTTATAATAGGCTATTAGAGTTAGCTGTATGGAATTGATATTGAGAAATGTAATTTATAGATGTTTTATGGCTGGTTAAATTTTTCAGTTGTACAGCACCAATGAGATTTACTGGAGCCTATGTTACAAACATAACCCTGCCATTCTGCCCTACCCTGGATTCTACATTTGGTGCTAAGAAAGGCTTCAGTCTTTCAGATTTGAAACCTAAGCATGTTCTGTGGAGCATCCTGGGTGTAGCCACAGTTGTGGCTATAGGAATGCTGCTTGGTCTCCTTGTGAGAGCTGTGAAAGCATTCTACAGTAAAAAGATAAGAACTCAACCCATCCGCTACAGAAACATTCATGCAGATGTTACATTTGCATAATACATTTTCTAAATAAGTTTATTCCTTTTTTTGTATTTCAAGCTAAAATAAACCTTATAATTTAGTATTCCATTAGTTACATAATGTAATGTAATCTTGTATTATTAGTTAGTGATAAAATAAATGTAAATAAAGTATCACTGTTACTTATAAATGTTTTTAAAAGATCATACTTACCTCTTGATGTATTAGTAGTCACTGTTGTTAGAATTGGAAAGCTACTCACCTCCTTTGGACCAGACAGTGAATTGGCATATTGTAGAAATTGTTCCAACAGTCTTTCAGACTTGTGTGTTAACTCTTTGAAGGTATGGAAATCTTCAAGTTTCCGCACACAGCTTCCACACAAAACTTGAGGTAGCAAATCTGCTGGGGAAACCTAAAAATATAATTCACAACTTTAGTTTCACAACATCATCATTAAGTGAGATGATGTGGCCAGTGACCTTTCACAAGCCTAATCATAGATGATGAGTCATTCCAGTCAATCTGATAACAAAAATCATAGAAATCAACTGGTTTATTCCAGTGTTCTAGATTAGTACACAGGAAAGAGATAAGTCACTAGCAAATTGATTCCCATAAAATATAAATCTAAATTTAGAAAATATTGAATTCTCAAAATAGCAATGCAGTGTAATGGATGAGCACAGTGCACCGTGCAGTGGCTGTGTCTTGTATTTATTAGTGTAGGGCGAGGGGCAAGCGCTGAGGGAGCAGCAGGAGGCGGGACGAGCGAGCTGGGCACAGCGCGCCGCTCTGCTTGCTATCCTTTGTTATCAGCCAGCGGAGCGCCCGCGCGCAGCTGATACTGCGCGCCTGTCGCACGCTCGCATATCATTTCCACGAATGACATTAGTCATACCTACCTCCGAGCACACGTCGCGTGGGCCGTAATATGATATCACAATGCGAAAATACCCAACACCCGCGAGAAAGTTAATGGCGCTTATCAGCATCCACAATCTCATACGCTTACGCTAAACTTTCACACGGGAAAACTCTGTCTTCCTGGCGAATTTAAACCGAAATACTGCAAAATAATTACCATTAGTGATAAGTGTGCCATTATCATATCGGAAAGTCGTGATGTATCCTTATCACGATCGAAAATTGGAAGTCTAACATCACTGCAATTATCGCCACAGAATGATAAACAAAGGCGACACACTGAATGGAACTTCGGCGGCAAATTACACATATTTAGAAATTAAAACTGGGAAAAGATATCACAATGATTGAAAACATTTAGAAATAAACACAGTAACTTAATTAAAACTAAAGGGTTTTGATGAAAATATAACTCAGCATGCGATGATGTAGAAATACATCACATCGCGATTGTCAACCAAACGAACGAGCAAGCCACACACACATTGACATTTTCTATTGTCAATACAGCACGCTGTCAATCTGTGCATGAGTGTGTCAAAAGTTTGTTCTTGTTTACGCGCTGATAAAATGATAACGATAGCTTATCATATTGATTATCATTATCATTTTCTTGAAATAAATTCATATTGCTATTCTTTTTTTTTAAACATGGTTATGGCTAAATGCACGGTTTTTGTTGGAGTTTTTAATTGTAAAAAGCATGGATCTATGAAATAAACAAAAAATATTGTCCGAGAAATACCTAATCAAATTTTGATAGTTCCCTTTGGTTATTTATACCGCCTATAACAAGTCTGAGCAAATAATCGTTGTATTATTACCTACCTATCAGTAAAGAAATTTGCCACCAAATAAAAATTACAAGGGCTTGGTATTACTGTACTAGGATAAAAATCAAGTTCGATTCGCAAACGCAAACCTACCTCAATCACCACGTTTACTGTCAGTTACAAAATGTTTTCAATGTCATGTTTTGATAAAACTTGACTTTGACTTCCCGTCTTACCGTGGTTGTCGTGTTATTGTCGCTGTCAAGTCATTGTTATGTCATTATCAGTTCAGTTGGAATTATTTATTTCTCGTCGATGTGATGTGTTGTTGTGTTGATAAAAAATCATAGAGAACTCAAAGTATTAAATTAATTTATTATGTTAGTACAAATTAGTAGATAAAAATTGTGTTGAGTGCCTACTTTACGTCAGTGATCTAAGGGATAATGGATAAGACACCAATAATCTTGTGAATTGAACCCATTGTTCGTGGATAGATACAATTCTGTAGAATAAAATGACCAACTCATCCACGTCCCTTGCAGAAGGGACTTCCAGTGATATCACTACGTCAGATACTACACAGTTAGTCAGTAATGAAGACGAAGCCAGCACTTCTAATGTTGCACAGCTCAACAAATCATTTTCCTCCTATGTAAGTATCTGCCTCGGAGATCATATAATAATCCAAGGTATCTGCCTCTCTAGCTCTCTGGCTGGGCCAATTACCTCTCTTCTGGAACTACCTTGCTGTTGTTTATATAAAAACATTTTTTAGGAAGGAATTTCCATGACGTGTTGTGCTTTTATTATATGGGTTGAGAGGGGGAGGAGACCTGGAACATGAATGGGGAAGACACGATGACTACACGCTCGCCTTACACTTAGTTTAGTGAACTTCTAACACAACTGAACCTCCCCCTACCCTAGAAAGGTTTATTACCTTAATTTATTTATTTTCAGATTAACACATATTACTTTACATCTAATATTTAACTTACCTACATGTTATAAAATAACTCTGTTTTCTAACTGTAGGTCCATAGGTAGAAAACAGAATTTAAATCACTGACTGCAGGAATTGATTTAAATAATTGATTTAAAGGTATGTCCAAACATCAGATTGTTTTTAAAACATTTGGACTTAATAAAAAAAAATGTTTTAGGAGTCTGATGATGAACTACATGGAAGTCATGGAATCAGGCGAAGGAACCCAGTACAAAAGATTGAACCTGGATCTATGAATGTCCTCTCTGCTAAGTATGAGGTAACTGTTGGTGGTATACTTATTTGCCATATAGGTTTCTATATTCTTATTCTACTTTACTACAAAATCTAGACAAAAACTCCTGCGGAACTGATCTACTGTTTGCCAGCATGACATTTTTATCTCATTTCCATTATATGTTTATTTTGGAGTTGTTGGCAACTGGCTGTGGTAGTCCCAGACTAGATTAGGATCCCTGCATTTCTTGTCGTGGGTGTCCTGCAACACCAACTGCAACTAAGGGAATGTGTTTTTTTTGTACGCATGGTAAACCTCCTTACTTTCATGTTGAAACCTAACTATTGATTTTAATGAATGCGAATACATAATTACATAGGGCCCTATGTGATTTAATGTCTGTTTTTTTTTTATTTTGCAGAGTTTAGATTATGACACCTGTGAAAACCACCTACTCTTAGATGAAGAGAGAAAACGTGGATATGCGTTTGTGGTATGGAAGGACATTATGCGCTGGTTCGTTATATTCCTCATCGGAGTAGCTACAGCTCTAATTGCATTTTTCATAAATATCTGTATTGAAGAATTCTCTAAAATCAAGTACAGGGAATTAAAGAAATGTATCCTTTTCAAATATCAATCTACTACAGTATCATCATCATTATCAGCCAGCAAAAGTAAATTGTTAGATGTAGGCTTCCTATATGCTTCCAAGATTTTTCTAGTTTATATAATAATTATAATAGTTTTCTATTTGAGTCTTCTCCATCCACGTCCGGCAGTCGGCGGTCGTGATTCTGTCCGGCGACGGCCTATCGGGTGACGGGCGTTCTACGCTCCGACTTCCGTTTTGTGGCCGACAAACGTGCAATACTTCGATCAATGATAGATACCCCTAGATGTCAGGTCACATACAAAACCATAGCTAGGCTAGCTAGCGACCCTATATCTAGGGGTATCACTGATTGAAGGTCCAATAAGACACATTTTAAAATAAGATTTGTATAAAAAACCTTGCCTGAAACTTCAAATAATTCTGCCTACCAAGATCATGTCGAACGAAACCTACTATTGATTTTTAATGAATGCAAATACTATCTTTATATATGATGCTACTTTTATATTAATTATGTTTAAGCAGTGTAAATAAAATATTTTTTCCTTTGTCTCTATTGTTTCCTTAACAAATACCTACAGCTGTTGACAAATATGTGCTACAAGACCGCCTGTACATTCCATATCTGCTGTGGGTGTTATCTAACGTATGCATAGTTTTCATAGGCTCTGTGCTAGTTGCCTATATAGAGGTAAGAACCAGCTGTATCCAGATAATTATTACCAGATTTTATGTGCATAATTTGCGTGGTAGTAATTCACTGTTGAACCTTGTTATCAATGTATACATAACTATCATACAACAAATTACGTTGTATGATTATGTTCGTAACTATTTTATTGAATGAATTATGTAGGTATCTTATAAAATCTTTTCTTATTTTTTTAAAAATAATTCTCAAGTTGTTTACATTACAGGGACTTGGGAATAATAGGCCAAATTATGTAACAGGTTATTTTTATTACAAAATCTTAGTGAAGTGGTTGTTTACAGCCGGTTGCAGCAGGAAGTGGCATTCCACAAGTGAAATGTTACCTAAACGGAGTGAAAGTCCCCAGAGTAGTCCGAATAAAGACTCTGATTGTAAAAGCCATTGGAGTCATCACGGCGGTAGTCGGTGGATTAGCCGGTGGAAAGGTTAGTCACTGAATGTATGTTAGGTACCTATTAAAATTGAAATGTTACCACTACGGAAAAGCCAACCTAACTGAAAAGTATGATAAAAATTCTTATTCATAAAAAAATTTTGGAAAAATTAGATAAACCGTGTTTTTGCCGTGAATTAGTCCCACAGTACCTATCGCGAAAAAGCCAAAATGTAGGTAGGTACGTACTACAGTGGAAGTTATCAGCAGTGTTACCCTTCCATGTAGTGAGGAGACGTCTGGGGTCAAAACATATTTTACTCTAAAACTTATTTCTTTTTTGAAATAAATTTGCCGTATTTTCGCTTCACCCATTTTGTGTTAGCTATGTTTTCTAACACAAACACAACAAATCCACAACTGTATCCTAAAGCTAGCACCAGAAATCCAGCTTCTAGATGTTCGAGAGACAGCGAGTTAACACCAGAGTTTTCCATTAGTATTGCGCGTAATAGTTTTGCTCTACGTTTCCCATTGAACCATGCAAACTTGCGTCTGAGACCCTCACATAACCCCATCTGTTTGAAAAGACCTATTGTATCTGAAAACATCTTCATGAAAGCAAATCCCCTCAACGCTAACATCTCTACGGGCACTGAAAACATGTTCATATCATAAGCGTAGTATTTGTAAGCTCCAAAATTGTCGCTTAGTTCAGGTATGACAGCTGTTAAGTGTGCCAATTCAAGCCGACTGCAGAGTAAAGAAAAGTTCCTATGAACTGTTACATCTAGCATGGCTTTTGTAATGTCATTGACAACTATCCATTGCTCGTATATAATAGTATCGAATATGTCCGAAGAGTTAAGAAACAGATCACGCAGTTCTTCAACGCCGCCGAATTTCAAACCGCTCTCAACTAACTCCTCGACATTCTGCATTTGATAATCGAACCTAGGATTCTTCAATACATCGATCAGTTTAGTTTGATAAGCAGTTATGACTAAGATGCAGTAGATGTTGAAGAATGAGAAAAATACGCGTAAGCTCTGACAAGTTGGACGAATGTAGCAAGAGAAACCTAAAGAACATACCCACGAGTTCATAAAGTTGTGACCCAAAGTCTTATTATACGCTGAATCACTGTCAAGTTGTCCCAACATTCTCCACGATAGAACTGAGATTATATATCCTGCAATGACAGAGTACCATACTTCTCTTTTGAAGATGATCGATAGAGCTACCCAGGCCGGTGAGTGGTAAGCTCTTGGTACCACCCAAGTATAAGAATCAGCTAGATATGACGAACTATACCCGAAGTCTTCATGAACATCAAAGTCTGGAAAGATCCCTCCCAAAAGCACGTGTCCTTTCTTCAAAGTTAGTAGATGCAAAGCTCCATCCCATTGCCCATTTTCTCTCTCACCTCTTCTATACGAATTCACGATATCGTATTTAGTTTTGAAGTTGAATGTCTCCACCAGTTCATCGATGAATACCATTTCCACATTCGCGTCTTCTTCGTCTCTGCTAACAAATGGCTGTCTTTCCAAAGCAATTAAGTCTAAGTTACATCCTTTCATATCCTTGGGTATTCCTAAGCTAAAAAGTATATGAAATTTCAAGGCACCTTTTTTGCAAGTGTTTTGTACGTAAAGTCTATTTTTGGCAGTTTCGTTAAAATAGCCGCAGTATTTAGGAGGTACGTAGGGTCTCCAGCCGTAAACGATTGCATTGCGAATGTTATTCGCCTCAGGCACAATGACTATTACTTCAGTAGCGTTGTACCTAAAAAGACATGTCAGCATTTTTTCTATAAATTGGACATTTATGGAATCCTTTGCAAAGTTGAACAGTAAAATGATGAACTTTGCACTTGGGTTCCAACTGCGTGATCGAAGCAGTCTTGCTACCAAAAACGGGAACTCTTGATAACTGTCGATGATGATCAGAAAGTATGCTGGCATTGGTCTCACATCAAAGTTATCGATATGCAAAACACCCAGTCTATCGTCATAGTTGTCACAAATATTAACGTCTTCAGTTTGAGGGTTCATCACTTCTACTACATATTTAGTCATATCATTGATCCTCTTCAACAGTTCTGAGTGGATCTTCGACACTGATGTGCTGTAGTTATCAGAATTTGCGAATACGAGTACTCCCGGATCCTTGAAGTTTATGTCTATTAATTCGTTGATGCAATTTGCAAAATCAAGTACTACTGTGGGTCCATCTGGGTTCACTCTCGCTTTTACGACGTTCATAAATAAAAGCAACGCTAAAAGGAAAACCATTTTCACGTCAGTGATTTTCAGATATTCGTGTGAAATTGAAATAAAATTAATGTAATTTTAATTACAACTGGAAAATAGCGTGCAAAAATTGTAAAGCTAATGCATGTAGTTTCTACATCTACATTAATTTCTACTTAGTGCATGCATTAACTAAATTATGAGCGACAATACCTACCTACCAATAGCGCAGTTTTGTTTACTGCAAATTCATCATAATGAGTGATTTGCTAGTGGTTTTGGATTATACAATAGGTAACCAATAAAAGTAATGTTATTTTCCTTGTATTTTTAAGTAATTAATTCAACAAAGTTGTAAGTAGGTTAAGTAGAGAGAGTCTGACAACTCCTGACCTGAATGATAAGATCCAAGCCAAGGCTCGCCAAGGCTCAAAGCCATTTGATAAACACCAAGTTATACCAAACCTACTTTGTATTCGTGGAACACAGAATTACCTCTGTAGGGGTTGAATTAAGAGGATTCCTTTCTTAGTACAGACATCTACGTACCAAGATATCTTGTGGGAATAGGCCCTTACCATACAAAAAAAAAACAAGTCTCTACAACCAGTGGTTTAAGCTGTGCGTTCTTAAGTTTGTAAAGATTCTTACAGTTGGTATAGATTGAGGCAGTCTACAATATTCAAGTTAGATCTACATGTTTTTTGATTGTACGGTAACGGCCTATTCCCACAAGATAATCACCGTATCATCTTGTGAAAAAGTAGCTTTGCCATAATTGTGTATTGAGTTTTTAAGCCAGATAAAAACTCACATTACCAGAAGTTTGCTACTAGCTCATACGATTTTACTTATTGTAGGAAGGCCCCATGATCCACAGCGGGGCGGTTATCGCGGCTGGAATATCCCAAGGCAAAAGCACAACCTTCAACAAAGACTTCAAGATATTCCCGTACTTCCGCGAGGACCATGAGAAGCGGGACTTTGTGTCGGCAGGAGCGGCTGCTGGTGTCTCGGCCGCTTTTGGAGCTCCTATTGGTAAGAAGACCCCACGAATTCAAGCGAAGTAGTAGGTACATATCCTTATGTCTTACTTTCGTGAAGATATCCATAAATTGCTACCGTTCTCTTCGCACTTCATAGGGCGTCTGCATCGTTTGATAGCATTTTGATTACGTATCATTCACCAGTATTAGATCGGCTGCCAGCATTAGATTTTCGACCAGCTTGGGGTAGGTTCACCTTAAAAAAAGCGCGTGATAAATTCAGTAAGAGTTGACTAACATTTTCAGAACCTATAAAGATCCACAGATCACGGTTTTGTGTTCTGTGAACTGTACCTGTTGCAGGCATGAAAGCCTTATTTATTTATTAATTTGGATGTCTTCAAGAGAAGAGTGAATAGGTATCTTCTAGGTAAACGTGCTACACCGTAGACTGTGTCATCACTTAACGTCAGGTGAGATTGCGGTCTAACGTTTACCTATAGCATGTAAAAAAAAAAAACTAAGGCCAAAAATAATAGTGGTATTGAACTGGCATTATGTCCAGTAAAAACGCTATCACATCTTAAAATGTAATTTTTCTAGGTGGAGTCCTGTTCTCGTTAGAAGAAGGCACCAGTTTTTGGAACCAAGCACTGACTTGGCGAACGTTCTTCGGTACTGTTGTGTCAACTTTTACCTTGAACTTCGCCCTCTCGGCTTATCACGGACGACTTGGAGAGATGAGTTACCCAGGTACTTAGATAACTATAAATGTAGTAAGAGTAGGTAAAACGTTGGTATATGTATTATTTCGATTTTGCATGTTCCTCTAACTAACCACCATAACATCATCAGAGAATACAGTGTAGGATTATAAATCGTGTTTTTTTTGCTTCTATTTTTTTACATTATATAGACCCAAAGCAGATATTCTATTTGACAGGCATATTTAAATGTATACGATTGATTGATTTTTGCCTTAGTCCCTTGGAGTGGACTTTGACGAAATACAAATACTTTATTTATACCAATGGGGACCCGTCACAGTTTTTTCTATGAATGCAGTTTTATAGGCCTTGAGAAACTAAAACATAAAATGCAAAATTTTTTTTTCTACGGCCAAAACTGACTAAGTTATGGGCAAAATACCGAACGAGATTCACTGACCGCGCGAACGGAAGCGATGACGTCACAATGGCCCAGCGCTAGCCGCCAAACCACTGCGCGCCCCGCGTTTCTGTTCGCGATACTCGTCCGACACGGAGCGTAACGTCACCAAGTGATTTGATTAGGTTTTTATTAGAAGGTTGTTATTTTAATATAACAAATGAGTATTAGAAATAAGGTAGATATCGGTTTTGAGCAAGCGCAATCCGATAATCTACCTAAAGTTGATACCTTCATGGTATTTGATTATCTTAGTAATCATTTAAATTACACAAGCGCTGAAATTCATGGTTGGAAACTTCAGAGGTAAACAAATCTCATTATCAACCTAATCAGAATAACAGGATAATATGTAGGTAGGTACACATACTTGGACTAGCCTATAAAATACCTAAAAGTTTTAGGTTAGTCAGCCAGGGAAGTTGTGTTTGTTGTTGTAACTACCTACGCTGTTATTTTCAACATTGGTATGTAGATAAGTATGTAGAAACTTAAAGGTTTAAAGAAAAATATTATGTAGGTATAAAATAAATAAAATTAGACTTAAATACTTAATTTGACAGGAATGTACCTACCTAAGTTCTTTGGACACGTAATTTAGAGCTATGAATAAACGAAAGCGTTAGGTATGTTAAGTTTAAAATAAGCCCTAAGAATTTAAATTATATTTTGTCGTAGGTTATACCCACATTTATTTAAAAATTATACAATAAATAATCAAGGTCAGGAATACAATACAGGAATGCAATACTTCCTTCTTCAATCTAAGCATTCCTCCCACAAGCCTATACTTGACGTAGTTCTCCATATGACGACCGATGTGGCGCGGCTGGCGAATGTCCGCCTGCGACGCGGAGGTTGCGATTCGATTCCCGCCTTGGGATAAATGTTTGTACGATCTGCTAATATTTATTCCGGGTGTTCTGGGTGTTTTCTATGTATAATAAAAAATATGTATGCATGTAATGTATTGTATTAAGTATATCAGTCATCTAGTACCCATAACACAAGCTCTGCTTAGCTTGGGGCTAGATGATGCTGTGTGGATTGTTCAGCATTATTATTATTATTATCAGCTTCCACCTAAAAATATAATAAATTCAGGTATATATTTTTTCTTTTTTATTATATATCACTTTTGCTCGCAACTTCGTTCGCGCTTAGATTTACGTACTTCTTTTTCATTCACTTTGGCTACAGTTTTATTACATGTATAGATAGATATCCTCATCCTCGAGGGTACGACGCCAGAGGCATGGAGCAGGAGTGTGGTGGTACTGTTCTTTAAGAAAGGTGATAACACCCTTTTGAAGGAGAGTAGTTACTAATCGTCTCGCTCGTAGGCTAGACGACTTCCAGCCTCCCGAACAAGCCGGGTCCCGAAAAGGCTTCAGTACCATAGACCACATTCATACGCTCCGGCAGGTTATACAGAAGACCGAAGAGTATAACCAGCCACTTTGTTTAGCGTTTGTGGACTATGAAAAAGCCTTCGATTCAGTCGAAACCTGGGCAGTGTTACGGTCACTCCAGCGGTGTCAAATTGACTATCGGTACATTGAAGTGTTGAAAGGCCTATATAGTAATGCCACCATGACTATCCGACTCCAGGACCAGAGTACAAATCCTATCCAGTTGCAAAAAGGAGTGAGACAGGGAGATGTAATTTCTCCGAAACTGTTCACGTCTGCACTGGAGGATATTTTCAAGCTCGTGTCCTGGAATAGGTATGGCATCAATATCAATGGCGAACACTTAAGTCACCTTCGATTTGCCGACGATATAGTCATAATGGCGGAATCGCTGGAAGACCTAGAAACAAGGCTTAGAGACCTCAATATTGTCTCCCAACAGGTGGGTCTTAAAATGAACATGAGTAAGACGAAACTTATGTCAAATGCTCATGTCGCACCCGTACCGGTATATGTTGGAGGTCAGCCGTCGAATCCAACTCGGATGGGCAGCGTTCGGGAAATTACGGCACATCTTCTCGTCACAGTTACCGCAAAGCCTCAAGACGAAAGTCTATAATCAGTGTGTGTTACCAGTGATGACTTATGGCACTGAGACGTGGTCGCTAACTATTGGTCTCATACACAAGCTTAAAGTCGCACAACGAGCTATGGAGAGAGCGATGCTGGGAGTTTCACTGCGAGGTAGAATCAGAAATGAGGAAATCCGTAGAAGAACCAAGGTCACCGACAGCTCTCAGAATCAGCAAGTTAAAGTGGCAGTGGGCAGGCCATAAAGCTCGTAAAACCGACAACCGTTGGGGAATAAAGGTTCTCGAATGGCGACCACGAACCGGAAGACGAAGCGTAGGACGTCCTCCTACCCGATGGACTGACGACATTGTTAGAACCGCGGGAAGTCGATGGATGGAAAGGGCTCAGAATCGTTCTTCCTGGAAACGTGTGTGGGAGGCCTATGTCCAGCAGTGGACTTCTACAGGCTGATGATGATGATGATGAGATAGAATCTATAACTATAATCCCAAAATGATCCCCGATATCCCGGGAAACTTGTGGGATATTCCCGCATTGGGGAATATTACCGGGAACGGCACATTTTATTGTAGTTAGACCTGAGTACGACCCTGGTTTTAACCCGACTACCGAGGAAGGGTTATTAGAAACTTCACTACTTACATTTTTTATCATTTACTTACTCATTGAAATATACCTAGTAGGTACGACCCTGTATTTTTCTTTAACATTCGTAAACAAGCTTTACTAAGCTACCTACGCACCTGTTTACCACACGAGTAATGATTGAGGATCATTTTGATGTAAGTAGGTACCTCCATAATATACCAACTATGATAATAGTTGGTATATGGAGGTATGGAGGTACCTACCTACTTACATCAAAATGATTCTCGCAACAAAATCTTGAAGTTTGGCACGAAAGCGGAATTTTGTCATCCCTCTTCATGATAGTGCACCATTTTTTGCGCACTTTCGGGACCTTTGGCACATTGAAAAATAGTTTTTTAGGTGTACTAACTGAAGTATTAGTACACTTCGGTACTATACAGTACTTATAGTTCGGCATATTCACGTAAAAACCACAACACGACCCGCGCAGATCGAGTGAACTCTAATAAATGAATTGCGGAGAGCGCGCCCGCGGGCGGAAAAGATTTCGTGACGTCACATGAGCTATTCGGCCGCCCCGCGGTTGACTGGTACAAAATGTGTAATATCTTCGCAACCAATGGAACGATTTCAATGATTTAAAAAGTATCGTACCTAAACGAGTAAAAGGAACACCATTACATAGATAATATATGCATTTTCCGACTTGGTACGGGAGCTCATTGCTTTTACAACACTTTACTGGTGGCCCACGCATTAAAACAAGCGTGTATCAGGGGAACCTTCAAATAATTCATATAAAAACATAATTTGCACATATTTAGAGAGCTTAAGTTTGAGACGAGCTTAACCCTAATCAGAAATAACTTCTACCCTACTTTGGTTTTCAGGTCTCTTAAACTTGGGGAAGATGGAACCATTTCCGTTCCAATTTTACGAACTGCCTGTGTTCATGTTTTTCGGTGCTGTCGGTGGATTACTTGGCGCTCTGTGGAATTATATCAATTACAAGTTAGCTGTGTTTAGGATAAGGTATGCATGACAGTCGGCGTGTTATTAGCTTATTTTTGACTTGTTTATATTAGAAAGTATTTACTTCCCTCAACTCAAAACGCCTATAGAACTTCGCCTATCTTTTTTCAGAGCAGACACCTTGAGCTTCAAGGTTTTATTCAGGATTGGACAGTTGTATAATTTGAATTATTTTTATTTGAGAATTAGAATCACAATAAAAAAAAAAGTCAACTTATTTCGTATGAAAGGTACATTGGGCAGACCTGCTTTGCCCAGAAAGTTGCAACCGCTATAGCGGTGTTGAGGTCGACTCTGGTTCTCTAATGGTGTATAAGTAATATAATGGCTAGTAGGACTATTCGGTAGATTTGGCATAGTTTGGAATGCAACACCACAGTCACACTTTGTACGAGACTAGTCAACTGAATGTGCCTTCGCCATAGATTTCTAGGAAGTACTATTTTGAGCTTTCCACCGACGTTACACGATCTTCATAATATCGTTGGGCCATCGATCAGTTTCTAAGGTTACCGACAAAGCTATCAGAATTATCTTATTAAAGTGGCAATGACAGATAGATTTGTTTATTACTTCGTGTTGTTCGTTTACTGATCTTTTAAATTGAGATACAGTCCTGTGCTTAAATACTTACTAGTCCATGAGCCCGCTAATGCACAACAATATCATATTTGGTTATAAGCTACTAAAAAAAAGTAAACCAAAAACCGCAGGGAAGCATAGATTCATGAATAGCGACCACGAGCCAGAAGATGAAGTCAACTCGATCAAATTAAAATAAGTGTATTTATTGTAACCGAGTTCATGTTTGGTATAGGCACGTATCAGCGCCATGGCTCCGCGTAGTGGAAGCCTGCTTGGTCGCAGCCGCTAGTGCCACTTGCGGTTTCCTTATGATGTTCATGCTAAATGACTGCAGACCCTTGGGAGAAGACCCCACTAAAGTTCCTTTGCAGGTATGTTCCATACAAACTATTTAAACGGAGTTTTTGAATATGTTAATATTTTTATTGAGGTTGTTCACTAACTGTTGGTCTCATTCACAACATAACAGTTTTACAATAGGCTATGGATACAGTTTATTTATGCTAGAAGTTTCTCTTCGTGATAGAGATAGAATCAAAAGTGAGGAAATTCGTAGAACCTAAGGTACCGACACAGCTGATTCAAAATCAGCAAGTTGAAATGGCTATAGACAAATATCAGCCGCTAGCAAATAAAGGTCTTGAATGGACCACGGATGAAAGACCAAGTAGGGCGATTAATACAATACATTACATACATAGGTATTTTTACTTAGGTACATAGAAAATACCCAGAACACCGGGAATAAATATTTGCAGGGTAGGGCGTTTAATACAATACATTACATACATACATACATACATATTTTTACTTAGGTACCAGAATACCTGAAATAAATATTTGCAGAGAGCACAAACATTTATCCCAAGGCGGGAATCGAACCCGCAACCTCCTGCGTCCCAGGCGGACATTCGCCCGCCGCGCCACATCGATCGTCAATTTATTGTAGGTAATAATATCCAGATTATTGTAATATCAATATATCGTAAAGAACAACGCGAGGAACTGGCGCTTAGATTCACCTAAATTTAAGACGTTTCAAGATGATCCCTGCGGATATTACTGAATAAATGATTTTTTACTTTTGACTTTGACTTTGAATCGTAAATTACGCTTGTTTGACCTCAACAAGTATGTTTACAGTTATACTGCGCTGATGGGGAATACAACGCCTTAGCTGCCATCTGGTTCCAAACACCGGAAGCATCAGTCCGTTCATTTCTCCACGACTCTATGGGCTCGTACAAACCTCTATCCATAATAGTGTTTGTAGTATGTTACTTCCTACTGTCTACTTGGACCTTCGGATTGGCTGTTTCAAGTGGACTGTTCATACCGAATTTGCTGACCGGAGCGGCTTGGGGAAGGCTTCTTGCTATTGGGATACAGTACATACTGCCTTCTTATGTGAGTAACAGAGTCTGCATGCTATTTTTTGTCTCGTTCTGTCCTTTCAGAATAATAAAGATCACTACAGTGAATTAAGAAGAGGTTGAGACGCGTTGTGTTTTTTGGCCTACGGCTGATGGAACAAGCAAACGGCCCACTTGATGTTAAGTGGTAACCATCGCCTATAGCAAAGCATTGTCTCGTAGATCACGCACGTTAGGTACATAAAAAAATAAATAAAAAATAAAAAAGCCTTTATTTCTAATACTTAAACACTAATTTACACTAATACACTCATATTATTTATTTATTAAACTATAATATATTTCCTTAAAAACTACTTCCTTTCCACTTTTCTTAAATTTATAGCTAACTAGCGTTTAAAATATAAGTCGCCTCAGCGGCGTAGGCCTCCCCTAAATCCTCCCTCCACGTATCCCTTTCACGGGCCTTACTCATCCAATTCTGTCCACACCGTAATTCTGTCCACACCGGTGTGGACGTTAGGTACATACGTGCCCTAAAATGCCGCAATAGTGCCTAAAATGCACTACCCTGCGTCCACCAACCCGAGGCATACTGATGTTACTCATCTGCCTGTAATTTAGCGTATTAATAGAAAAAAATTAAATGATTTAATAAGACTTTAACATTCTGCACGGTTCGATGCGTGACCGCTAGTTGTATTTTCACCTAAGAGCTTCTGTTAGGGCACAGATAATAATAATAATGCTGGACAACTCACACAGCATCATCTAGCCCCAAGCTAAGCAGAGCTTGTGTTATGGGTACTAGATGACTGATATACCTACTTATGCAATACATCAGGTACATAGTTACGTAGATATTTTTTATTATGCATAGAAAATACCCAGAACACCTGGAATAAATATTTGCAGATCGTACAAAAATGTATGCTAAGACGGGAATCGAACCCGCAACCTTCTGCGTGGTCCGGCAGATCTGGCAGTCGTTATGCTATGACGGAGGCCTTGTAATGAAAAACTCGATTTTGGGCCTTTTTCGTCCAACAACTTCATGCGATCCTAACAATGTCGTCAGTCATCAGAGGTCATCCAACGCTTCGACTGGCGGTTCGTGGTCGCCATTCGAGAACCTTTATATCTCAGCGGTTGTCGGTTCTACGACCTTGCTCATACAAACATGTTGTCCTCAGACAGTAAACCCAGCTAAATACGCTTTAATTGGCGCGGCGGCACAATTAGGGGGTGTGGTCAGGATGACGATATCCCTCACAGTCATCATCATAGAGACGACTGGACAAATCTCCAATGCACTCCCTATCATAGTTACTTTGGTGGTCGCTAAGTGGGTCGGTGACTTCTTCAATGAGGTAAGAACTTATTGCATGGTATTTTTTGAATTAATTATTTTATACTAACGGCCGCTCGCAGCTACGCCCGCGTGGCAGTTTTTTACCCGTTATTTTTTCGGGATAAAAAGTAGCCTATACATAATCACAGCAAGTCAAAATCTTCCTGAGGATGCTTCGTAGAGAAGCGAAACACGTCTATTTTATAATATTACAATCTAATAGAAACATGCTTAATGTTTTTTTTTAAACATTAAGAATGTTTAAATTAGAATACAATATAACACTCAGACGCAGAACAAACATCTATGTTTATCACACAGATATTTGTTCTCGGTGGGAATCAAACCCACCACCTACAGCGCAGAAGGCAGGGCTACAACGAACTGAGCTGTGATTGCTGTCTAAATCCAACTGCAGTTTTATCTGTGGTTTCCATTATTTACTTTGTTATTTTGTACAGGGTATCTACGATATTCATATTCAGCTGGCTGCAGTTCCCCTTCTCCCCTGGGAACCCCCGCCACTAGCGCACAACATCTACGCGTCAGAGGTGATGTCACATCCGGTGTTCACTCTGCGGACGAATGAGAACGTCGGCCATATTGTGGAGATTCTGAAACTCGTTTCGTACAATGGATTCCCAGTTGTAGATCCGCCTTTAGCTGATGATGTAAGTAATTATTCTACAAAGACGCCACAGCCGAAATATTTTATTATGATCCTTGTCTGACTACCCCCAAATTAAGAGAGTACCTCCTTCCTGTAACCAACTGAAACTGGGCTGGTAATGGAAATCCATAATTTTTAGTCAAGGCAGTATTAAATTTTTTTTAAATTGCACATGGGACAGTTCACATCAATGTGGTTTAACTTATCAAGCTAAAAACGTACTAGATACAGAGTAGACTATATTGTTATTAAAATTATTACTTACCATTACCATTTCGTATCTATAAGTATAGCTCTATTTATATTTGTACGCAGGCTAAATTGTGTTACACTTAGGTACTTTTATTTTCATTAATCGCGGCACGATTCGTTTAAGTTCTATAATTATTTACTAACAACTATATCGATCCAAGTTGTCTAAAATAGACAATTTTTATTTTATTATTCATATTTTTTTTTTATAAATTATATTATTATCAACACAGGCTGAAGTGACAACATACAAGCGTCTCCGAGGCCTGATCCTCCGCTCGCAGCTGATAGTCCTCATCCAGCATAAGATATACAATGAGAACGCGAACACAACGTGGTCCAACACCAACGTCGATATGAACATGTTTAGGAAGGAATACCCACGGTTCCCTTCCATCGATCAGGTAATTTTTTAGCTTACATTATGTATAAAATATTTATAACTATTTATCCTCAACGGATTAGTAACCATCAGAGAAATTTTGTATATAATTTTGTATACATGTTTGAAAAGTTTTACTTTTAATTTATCTAATTATCACAATTCATCCTCACTGGGTACCAACTATCTAATACAAACTTTATTTTTAGTTGGAGTTATCAGACTGGGAGAAAACCTGCACAATAGACCTTCGTCCGTTCATGAACCCGGCGCCATACACGTTGCCTCATCGCGCGTCTCTGCCGCGCATGTTCCGTCTATTCCGAGCCCTCGGTTTGAGGCACCTACCTATCGTCAATGACGTTAACGAGGTAATAAAGCAACGAGTATCTTTCTAGCTAGAATGACCACCGTGTGACCATCCGTTCGTGAAAGCTTGATCTAAAGTTTTTACTAAGCTTGGTTGGTCTATCACTGTGGTACCTGAGTAAAAGCCTGCATTTCGTGGCATACTTCCTCGGTCATTTCTAACAGAGTTGGCTACTAGTTCATAAAAGCTCACTTACTTTTACTTGTCCTAATCCTTATCCTAAGAGGCTAAAAAGACACCACATAGTCGAACTCGACTTGTAAGAAAAAGGAGAAAGAGGTCACTGGACCTCTCGTCCTGCAAACCACGCCACTCACAACACACCTGCTCATAGTTCGGAGAACTGATCGCAGATGAACATGGAAAAAAAAAAAAAAAAAAACTTTTATTTGTATCATTCAACACCAACATCCTTCCTCGAACACTCCATCTATAGTGAAATAATAATTAACATTTGCCGACAAAGTACCTATTGCTACATGTAAATAGCCCAAATACCACCATATTTTTCCTCAACTGTTTTTATTGCTCTATCCTCATTCATTTTTTGTTATAAGGTCGTTGGCATGGTGACTCGTAAGGACATCGCTCGGTACCGGGTGTGGAGGCATCGTGGCCACATGGGCATGGAAGAACTCATTCTATCTAGTGAAATTTAAAACTACGAATATGCAAGCATTCTAGTATAAAATACAATGTATATTTATATGTAATATAATACAATGGTAATATATAATGTATATTGTCAGGCCCATTCTTGACCCCAATGCAAACACAGGCGTTTAAAAGTTTGTTTTGTTAAATGAAGGGTTTTTATTAGATTTTTTGAGGTTGGGGTTCATTTTTTCAACAACTAATAGGTACAGTGACAAAAGTAGATTAACTATTTAATTTCTTCAATGCCCTTGTTTGATGGCATGATGCAGGGCAGACCTCGAAATGAAGCTCAAAACGTTTATCAAACAGACAAATCTAGAAATTATTTAAACTGTGGATAAAAAAGTTCTAACTTACTCTACAAACTAATTTACGAAGACACCTATAAATTATTGACCCACAAATTATTACATATGGCTTGTGTGTGTCTATTTTTTATTTATTACTTTAAATCTGCAATGAGTTAAGCTAGTAATTTATTGGTCAGTCAAATTTTTTCTTGTTGAAAGCATGTTTGATCAGAGATTATTCATATTGACATTTCCTATGTTGGGCACAGTTATTAGATATTTATTGTTTGAACTTGTGATATTTATATCAATGTACTTTTATCTGCATTGATATCTGCAATAATAGATCAATTATTACCTATTAGTGCGTTATTAAAGTATTATCATAACTCATGTTTTTACAAAGCACTTACCCCTGAATACTCAAATCAATCTCAGATTTCAAATCTGTCAAAAATTCTGGGTATTCCAGGGTTAAGAGTTGAAACCAAAAATGTATTTGGGATAGGTACGTAGTAAGCCAGCTGTAATAAAATGCATATAATTGTTAAACTCAAAATGGTGTCACAATTGTTACAATAAATATTCACATGGCAAATACTCACAAATTATATGAACTCATGAACTTATATCATGATTTTTTTAGTATTTAGATTTTTTTATTACTTGTTGATGACCCACCTGATGTTAAGCGGTTACTATTACCATTTGGTCACATTCATTATGAATGTGGCCTATATGATGCACTGCTTTGCGTCCATCATTACAACGAATATGGATGTTAAGCCT
Source organism: Electrophaes corylata (assembly GCA_947095575.1). NCBI lineage: Eukaryota > Metazoa > Arthropoda > Insecta > Lepidoptera > Geometridae > Electrophaes > Electrophaes corylata. Next base: position 3,839,262 of record OX352711.1, on the reverse strand, counting down.
AGTGTGCTGGTAATCTCAGTAATATGTGCAAGTGAGTATTTGCTGACTTTGTGATGCTCATACACATTTGAATACAGAGTTGCACATATACTACTTTAAGAATGACCTATCCTAAACTTTTCGAGTAGGGGGAGAGTAGCTATAAACCCAGGTATTATTGATAAAGCAAAATTTATTGTTTATATTTTTTTATTATGTAGGAAAATACTACTTCTTATGACATGACGTGATAGTAGAATATTAAGTTTAACTCTAAATAAAGAGACTCAAATGCTCGTTTTTGTTTTTCGTAACTACAAGTTTCTAATCATATTGTCTTGTATAAAGCCCTCACCCAATGGCAAACTGAACTTTTAATAACTTAATATCTTCCATTATCAAAATCTTACGAAACTAAATCTTCATAGCTTACAGCTTCTGGGTTTTCTATTGGAATGGTGATTTTTTTTGTTACAAGCCGGCCAAGACTTCTTCAGTTATTTACAAACAACTCCCATCCGATGCCAGCCCACAGGTTAATTAACAACACCACGGGAAGTATAATCAATATCAGCAAAATGTAGTTTACATATTCATCCATTTCTAATTAACATATTTTAGCAAACAAACGCTCGTTAGGTAGGTACCGCAGAAATCAAAGATCTTTTGGATCGATCGAATCGAATGAAATGAATTGCGAAATTTACGACACTTCAGTTCAGTCTAAAATTTATAAGTACTCTGTGATTTGCGAACGCCCGAACGGACGTACGGAGTGCCGTGATTACACAACCATGGAAAACGCAGCTTGGAATTTATGTACATAATGTACATTTTGGCATCCAATTCCAGGATCATCAGAATCGAGTGAGCGGGGCGAGCGTGCCGAAGCACCAGGAATAAAAAACTGCATGACCTACCAACACTAACCTCGAAATAGGATGGTATAACTTGACACTTTAGTTGCGTCTAAACGAAGCCTAAGCTTTCATTCGACCATCAGACCAATTCCCAGGTCGAGTATTCCATGGTGGTACATTCTCAACACGTGTTAGGAATGTACAACCATGAATTTCAAGTACAATTTTCATTTTAGTTCCCAGGCTGTACATTAATCGGACTCCCGCGCAGAAATAACCATTGAGTACACTGACGGAATTGAGGCGAAATGCATGCACCGTAGACATAGACAGGAATGCTCAGAAGAGGGTCCATTTTACTTCCTTTTTTCCTTATTCTTAGGTCCATTGTACGATTAGTTTAGTACATAAAAAAAAAATCAGTAAAACATTAATGTACGACTTTGGAATATAGGTACAACTTCCCAATACTTGTTGGGAATGTACAACCATCATCCATCACATTCCATGCTCGTGTATTCCAAGGATGATTGGTACCTCTATAGAGTATGGAGAGACGATAAGCGCACCTAGCTAGCGGCATATTGGGGAACTAGCGTATTTCCAAACCAAAATTTTTTTTGCAACGGAAGATACACATTCACCCCTTAGAATGGTATTCGGAAGTATTTCATTGAGTCAATCTCCGTGTAAACTTTGATTCGTAAATGCGATCCATCCAGTTTGATCCAGTTCTTAACTGACTTGCTAGATGGCGCTACAAACTTATGGAAAACAAAGTAACAGTTTAATTTTATTCCATAAAACTTTACTAAAACTTAACTGTAGGCAAGGCACACCAGTCAGTACATAATTGTTAAAATAAGCTCCAATAATTAATAATATTAACGTTATTTTAAAAGTTAGTACACTAAAACATAACCAAAATTATCATAAAGTTAACTATTTGTTAAACAGAACATTATTAAAGGTTCTCATGTCTGAGACAGTTGCACAATACTTAAATAAAGTCATAAGTAGATAAAGTTTCAATATTAAAATATAAGATAAATACACACAAAGTTCATTCACACAAAAACCACTTAATTATAACTTAAATGTGTGGAAGAGACAACTTATCGCTTGATGGGCGTCTTCGAAATATCTTGGCTTGTCTTCTCTTACGATTCCATAATCAGGTTCAACAGAAGGTAGTAGAATACTATTATTACTAGCATTGCTGCTACACATACTAAGGTTTCTGGAATGTGTATGTGAGATAAATTTGGAGGGTTGTGGAGTGGTGAATTTATTTCTAGAAGTATTTTCGGTCATCCGTTTTACTCTCTCGACGTTTCCTTTGATAGTGACGAGCATTTTGTGATTTTCTGGCATATGCAAGAAATCTGCCAGATCCTGTAACAATAATTCAACTATTACAGCTTAACTAGTATCCGGAGGCTCCGGTCGCGTGACAGGTACAGTTAGCGACCAATCTTAACTAGTATTCAATAATGCTATTTTTATCTGGATTTAGCTGATGCGAAATCGCAACTTCGATTTGCAGATACTTCATAATAATAATAAATATTAGTGGATATTATTACACAACATCAATATTATCTAGCCCCAAACTAAGCATAGCTTGTACTATGTGAAGCAGATGACTAATAGAATACTTATATAGGTAACACCCAGATAAAGAACAAACATCCGTGTTCATCACACAAACAGTTGTCTTTGGTGAGGATCAAAGTTTTGGTAGTTGAGTCTGGGCGCGTCTTCAAATAAAGTTCAAAAGTGTTATCAAAATTAAGATAGTTTAATGAATATTTAAACTTTCGAATTGGTATAGGTGCTTAGTACCTACTTAGGAAATGCTTTAGGATATGATGCAACCTCTCCATGGGTAGGTAAATGTATTAATAGTAATGATAAAATGTTACTTACGTGTCTTACGTCGTCGTATTTCGAAAAGAGCCACAGATAAGTCGACAGTATGCAGAACAGTTGTGTCTCTGTGTTGCTGAATCTCCACATGAACTTCAAAATAGGTGAGATTCGTTCTCTCTGCAAAAAAATATATATCAACCCTACTGTAAATGATCTAAATCATACCTATATTTTTGGAATGCACCTGGGACAGGATTTTAGATGAAGAAGGCTTGCTCAGCTTACATAAATTACAACTGCGATGTATTTGGGATTCTCAGACCATGAGGAATGTATCGATTATGTCTAGACATGAAATAGTTACGTAATATAGATTTTTTCATTATTAACTAACTACACACACATACATATAGCCTAGTTTTTGGGTCATCATCTAACATAAGGCGGACATTCGCCCGCCGCGCCACATCGTTCGTCAATATATAATGTTATATATCTATATATATATATGTATAATATATGAATAGTTGTGTCTTACGTCATAAATTTTGGGTCCTGTGATTTTGTAACGGGTGAGATTCACCAGTATAGCCGCAGCAGACTTGAGCACTTCGATACTCGAAATGGAACGATTGGTTACGGACATGTAGACGTATACGCGACGGACGATGGATGCTGCGTTATGGTTGTACATCATCGGGAACACTTCAGTCAGAAGTTCTGAAATAAAAAAGCATTTAAAAGTTAAAAACGAAAATGTAGGTATTGAGGACTAAATTATGTAAAAATGTACGCTTAGCATAGATATAATCATAAACAAAGCACTACAATCGGCGGTCTGACCGCGCACTGCGATTTCTTCCAGACCAATTATAAATACACCCAATTGACTACTCCATAAAAAATATAAAGAATCTTTGTCAGTATCAGTTGTTAAAACGCGCTCACCCCTCATAAATATTTCTTGTGTCTGGGGGTTATTTTGTATACAAAGTATACCAAGTTTACCAAGCTTGTACATAAGGTATATTTACAACAAAGACAAGTATTTAAGTATTCTATCAATTATCTGGTTCCCATAGTACACGCTTTGTTTAGTTTGAGACTGGATAGCATTTGTCCACAAATATTTATTTACATTCAAATTGTCTAAGGAAGGTAAAATCTGATCCAAATAGTTTGCTATGCAGGAGATTTCTCATATTATGTAACATAAAAAAATGTATAAGCAACATTCTAGGGGAATCCCCTAATAATGAAAAGACGTTCGAAACTAGATGAAGTAATGAGCAGCGACGTCACATATTTATGTCTTCTTCGTCTATGATTTATTTGACAGAAGCAAATAAAACTTGTTGAAAGGAGGATGTGTGTCGAAATATAGAAGATAGAACGAGTAACACAAAACCTAAATCAAATATAACAGGTACCTAAAATAATAGCTTAGATTTATCTGCTGATGAATGGCAAAACAATACCAAATAGTGGTATACTAATAGGTATTTATTCTGTTGCATTTGACATACCTACTTTAACATTTTGCAAAAAGGCTCATAAAAAATCTAATGCAAAATGTGGGTATGTGCCAAATAATATTTGGACGTACTCTGACTAAACCCACCAGGTGCAAAGATACCTCAAAGGTCAAGGTCAAAGGTGTGTAAGGGTGTGTGGGGGATTAAGGCGTAAAGGTGTTTTTAGTTAGTTGCCTGTTCTTCTAGGACAGTCACGTGGTACGGGCGCCTGAGATTGTTGCGATTTGATTGAATAAAATACTGCTCTTTGACTTTGAATCGCAAACAAATTTTTTACTGTCGATCATAAAACTTATTCCTGAAAATTCTACTTACCAAGAGATCTAAACGCATTGATGACCATCTCGATACCAGACATGTTTCTAAGCACCTCCATAGCTTCCTCGTTGCGTTCCTTGAGCGACTCCTGCGTCGAATGCAAGGCACCTTCGCGCCATCGCCGACGGAGAGCAGAGACGCGATAGTCGTGGGCGACTAACATACGTGCTTTGTGCCCGCGGAATAATGCCTAAAAATTAAATTTGATTGATTTGACATTTACAAACAGGCAAGGACTTTATAAATCCATTTTGTGTCATATTTAACTTATAACGGACTCTGCGAATCAGTTGCGCATGTTAGATAGGCAATATAATACCTAAAGAGATTTATTATAAGTGTTCAAGAACTAGGTGAAGTTGTTACTCACTTGAATTTTCGAAGCTGCCCAAAACAGCCTCTTCTCTTCCTTCAACTTCAAAATATGCTCCTTCTTGAATTGGACCAGTTTCCTTGTCAAATAGCCCCTCGCAACGCTTTGGATTTTTATAATAAACCTCCTCTTTTGCAGGTATCCACAACGTATCAGTCTTGTGTAAAGTTTTCCTTTCCAAATCTGTTGTATGAAAACTGTTTTTGCTCGATATCTACTGTACCAAGATTGAGTTAGGTACCGACGTACGTATTTCTGTATGCATGTTGCAGCTGATTCCCTTAACGTGCGTGTTAGGACTCTTTGTCGTTTTAATCTGTACACAGCTTGTATCCTCAATGCAGCTGAACGTATTCTCAAATAACGGTTTCTGTGAATAAAACTCCTTACATGACTCTGCAGCTGAATTATAGACTTTCTAACCTTTAAATAGGTTAGCCTTTCCTGTTGGGTTTTCCTATAAGAACGATAGTATCTCTGGATTGTCAAGGTAGCACTCTTTAGCTCAAGGAATCTATTGCTGTGGATGAACATACGAATAACAGATTGAATTGTTATAACAGATTTTCTTATGTGCAAGTATTCTCGGCGACATGCGTTGCGCTTTAGCACAGATTTGTACCAGGTTTGTATTTTCGCTGCTGCGGTATTCTGTCTTATCAAGCGTGCTTGATTATTTGTACGGACTCGGCGCTGGATCATTATAACAACGCTTCTCAACACGAGATACTCGCAGCGAACTCTTCTGGTTTCCATCAACATTCTATAGCGGGTTTGGATAAGAATGGTAGCGGCTTTCATTTTCACGAATCCGTCTTTTTGTAATTTCCCTGCTCGATACGCTCTGTATCTACTCTGTAAAACTTTGGAAGCAGATAGTATTTTCGAGTATTCTTGTTTCGTTTGCAACATAAGCTTATGAGCTCTGTATCGTCTCTGAATACAAATAGCAGCTTTCTGTTTTGTATTGTAGAGATTTCTTTCGTTTTTCATGGCAAGTAAAGCTTTGTAACGTCTTTGCAAGTTTACAGTCGCTTGCCTCAACTTCAAATAATCTTGTCTTTGTTTTAAACCTATGACGTATGCTCTATAGAATCTCTGAATTAAGACGCATGATTTTACAGTAATTTTGTATGTTGTCCTAGTTTCTTTCATCAGACGCTGTGCTCTATAACGAGTTTGAAGGGTTATTGAAGCCGCACGTAAATCTACGAATGATTTTCTTTCCTTTTTCATCGCTATCAATGCTCTATATCTTTGCTGCATTACAATCGTTGCCTGTTTCAGTGTGAGATATTTCTCCTTTTGCAATCTCATAGCAATGATACTACGGTATCTCCTCTGAAGGTAAATAGTATTCTTGCGCAAATCCAAATATTTTTTCCTAGCGATTTGATACTCTCTGTATCGTTGATAGCAAGTTTCTATGAGTGATACTGCTGACTTCATTTGCAAATACGCTGTTCGTTGCTTTTTCATTTCCAAATGAGATTTATAGAATCGCTGGATTTTTACTGTTGACGTTTTTATTTGTATGAATTGATGTCTGATAGTTTTGGTTTCCATGTACGATCTATAGAATTTCTGAATGTATATAGTTGCAGTTTTAATTCTTATGAACTCCTGTCTCTGTTTTTTGCCAATAATATAGGCTTTGTAGTATGTTTGAATGGTCACGCAAGCCTGTTTGGTCTGCTGGAAGTGTTCTTTTACCCCTTTTCCCTTCTTGTAATTTCTGAACCAGTTTTGAACTTTGATAGCGGCATTTTTGAGTTTCAAGTAGTTTGCCCTCTCTCGTTTCCCAAGTGCAAACGCTCGGAATGCATTTTGAACTCTAATGCAAGACGATTTGAGTTGTAAATACTTGCATCTCTGCTCGCGCATTTTTATTAGAGCACGATATTTGAGTTGGACAGACAAAGTTGCATTGCGGAGCTTATTGTAACTCTCTTTGCATTTTCTCATTTCCACTATTGCTCTGTACCGCCTTTGCAGAGTGATTGCAGCGTTTTTGAAATTCAAGAATGATGTTCTAACTTTTCGCATTAAAAGTAAGTTTCTATACTTCTTCTGTATGGTGATGGATGCAGTTCGTAGTTGAAGGTAGTTGCATCTTTGAGCCTTGGCTAGTAAGTAGGATCGGAAGTGACGCTGGATCAAAACTGTCGATTGACGTTGTTTTGTATACGCCACTCGAATCTTTTTCATTGTCAAATATGATCTCATATACTTTTGCAAAACCATGGCAGCATTTTTAGTTTGTAAATACTTTGCTCTTTGAATTTTCATAAGTAAATTAGCTTTGAATTTACGCTGCAAAGTTATAATCAAATTCCTCTGTCGTGCGTATTCCATTTGGCATTTTTTGCTACGGTACAAAGCTTGAATCTTGACAACACTCTTCTTTAGTTCTGAATAGTTTTTCCGTTGTACTCTCATTTTCTGCAAAGCGATATAGCGATCTTCCAACACGTGGACTGACTTTTTGATGTTCAAGTAAATTGTACGTTGTTTTATCATTCTATAGTAGCTTTGTACTAAAATCACGCTGCGTTTTTGTTCAGCAAATTTTTGCATTTCAAACTTCATAAGGAGTTTGCCTCTGTACTTATGTTGGATGTACTGAACAGACTTCTTCAGTCGCAAGAATTGTGTTCTAACAAGGAACCTCCGAATCGCACTTTGAAGGTGTATTATTTTGCGTTTTGTCAGGCTGTATCGTTTCATGCACAGCCAACGCCTAACATAGCTTTGAATAACTACAGCAGACTTTCTCAACAATTCCTGACGCTCTACCCATAATTTCTCCAGTGTGTTCCTAGCTTCTCTCATCGACTTTATCGATCGGTACCATGTTTCAATCTTGAGCACGCTGATCTTTACTTTCCGTAGGCGCGTTCGACACAACCACATTCGACAATATTTTTGTACTACGATGGTAGCTCTGGTCACGCGTTGCATTTGCCATTCGACCTGCCGATTGTATTGGACTTGACGCCACCAGTACTGAATGATGTTCGCTGAGTTGGTCAGACGCATACGTGCTCTTTGTTCTTCCCTTCTTTTCTCAGCTATAACTTCGTACTTCTTCCTCCACCAAACTTGTATAACGTTAGCGGCTTTTTCGAATAGGGGTGCGCGGAAGACGTGGATCAACTGCCAGAGTAGCGATAGCGTCTTTTCCCTGTGGCCATCGGCGATGTCAGCTGCTGTAATATCGCCTACGATTGTAAAATTGGCGTCTTTGAGTGCGTTCATCGCGACTTGTACGTTATGTATCTTCTGCAGACGCGAAATTGCCGGCGTTCGAAGTTGGTTCAACAAACCATTCTTCATCATAATAATTTCCATTACTTTTGTCAATCTGACTCCATCTTTGATGTCTAGCGCCAAATTGTGCACCGCGTATTTGTATTCGTCTAAATAAGACTGTTTGTGGCATACCACATACCCAAGAGGTCGTAGATGTCTAGTGATGTCACCGATACCGGCAATGACTTCTCTCGTGAAACGGATAACGACTTCTCTACTTTCTTTGCAAATTGCGTTGCGACAAAACAAGCAAGGATCGTGCTGAATAAGCTTTCGTTGCTTAGCTTGATCTAAGAAGAATACTAACATAAAAAACTTCTTGAGCGTGAACTTCTTGATCGCTTCCATATAAGCGGGTAGAAGAATATTAGGCGCATTCGACTTTGAATGTTTGTTTTTCAAATGTGGATTTTTAAACATTCGCTGGATAACAAATGTTGTCAATCCTTCAATATCGTTGTTAGATTTTAGAGGCAAGACAATGCCGTAAATAGCTTCTAGACCAATGCGAAGCCATAGCGGATTGTAAGATAGTATCAGTTCCATAATCATCTTCTGTAGGCCAACATCCAAGTGCAGATTTCTATCAGTTCGGATGGCTATGAGCTTCTTTTCAATCTGTGCATTTAGTTTTTGGAAGACTGGAGTTATTTCGGGGCTCATTAGCAATGCTCTGGCTGACTTCCGAAGACTTTCTAATCTATGGCTATTGTGGTAAATGTTAGACACGTGTTCTTTAGTGGGGGCAAGTGGAACTTCCTTGTTTCTGTTTTCAATCCAGGCTTTTCCAACATCGATTTTTTGCTCAACGTTACTGTCAAGGTCGGCAGGCGGAGTTAATATGCAGTTTAGCCACCTCTTGAATTCGATTTCGAATTTATCCACTGCTTCTTCGTCATAGAAATAAGTAGATGATAGAAAAGGATCCACAGTGAATGACTGTGAATAAACATTACCAAATTGATTTAGCGTTAGATTCTGGTTGATCGTTTTAGTACTTTCAAAAGTGGTGTTTATTTTAGAGCCAATGGATTCCTTAGGCTTGACGAAAATTTTCGATGACTTTCTTGCTAAAGCAACAGGCATCTTCCAAAGATCGGGCTCGCATCTAACCGCTTTTTTTGCCCAAGTTTGTCTACAAGTCGTATTCATTGACGATCTATCGAGTTTATCAAACGTACGGTTTATTGTGAAGGTACTCATTTGCTGGTCGGTTTTGTCTAGAACTTGTGTTTCGGAACACTGGACGCTTTCTTCAGGGATCGATTGGAGAGGCGGCGTTATTGACCGCGGCGGAGATTTGACATCTCTTACGTCAGAGCGCATTTCAGACTGCCAAACATTGTGGTCATATGGATTCAAATAGTTTTTGTCAAAGACTGCTTGTTGTTGCATTTGGTGGTGGTATTCTCTGAACAAAGATTGGCGACACAGTTTAGGCTGTTCTCTCGTAAAGAAGTGAGGTGGTCTTTCAATCATCTGATAAGCATTGTGTTCCATAGGTGCGTTCGGAGACTCTTTAGTGTAGGTATCGGAACTCAATTTGTCGTCAATCATTTCTTGAGTTTCGTTGATTTTCGGAAAACATTTACGCTCAGTTGAAAATCTTTGTGGAAAGAATGAAAGGTCGCTGATGCGAGAAAAGTCTGTATTGATAGAGAAATTTGGGCTGTTAAACTCTTTAGGGGAAGAAGTGTTTGGATGTTTCTTTTTCTGCATAGTTGGAGTATCAGCAAATTGGTTGTCAACTTGTGTTTGGTGGTTCACTGTCAACCACTTGTTTGCTGGCTGTGATGTTGTTATACTAATGATGGAGTGTGTTTGGTTTTCTTTGTTTGAATTATTCATATCCAAACTATCATCAAAATCACTGTCTGAGTTTACACTCAATATTATCTTCGGACCTTTGTCCAGTTTGTCAGTTTTTGCTGGTAGGCTTTTTAAGGGTGTAAAAGTAAGGTTGTCAAAAATGTCTGTAGACTCATTGTATCTAGTAGATGGTTTTAAAACATTAGGAGGAATATCGGCACTGTTTAGAGTTGCATTGTAAGATTTGTCATAAGTTTCTTGTAAAACGTTTGTTTTTCTCATGTTGGAAAAAATCTCAGATGTATCAAAATTCATATCATTGCTTGTTGGAGAGTCAAAGGGGCACTTTTTAGTATCAATGGAATAATCATTGATGTTAGATATATTTTCCTTGTTAGCTGTTTGGTAAAATCTGTGGGTTGACTTAACTATATTGACTGTTTTTTGAATCCTAGTTGTGGTATTGTAAATGATTTCAGCTTTCTTTTTATATATTGATCCTGGGGATTTTTTTGATACCACCTTTTTCTTCATTTTACCTGGGGAGGTCTTGAAACCTTTAGGCTGTTTCTTGCCTTTTATGTCCTGAAAATTATAAAATGATATTTTAGTAGATATGTGCTTGTTATTGATAATTACAAGGAGCCAACAAAAACCATCTCATAGTGGACTCATCACATGGAAGATTTTTAAAAATTTAATGTTGTAAGTTCACTGTATCATTATTCATCTTATACATACTCAGAATACAATATCTCAGACAGAGAACACACATCTATGATCATCATACAAATATTTGCCCTCGGTGGGGAATGAACCCACAACCTACAGCACAGAAGGCAGAGATCTTCTAACTGAGCTGTGAAGCCAGTTCATATATTATATTATAATGGCTTATATGGCTTACTTGACTACATATTTCAAAAAGTTTTATAAAACTTTGTAGTCCCCAAGACACATTTGCACTCTGGTATCTCTAGTCTGCCGGTTAGGCCTACAACATAATAATATGTAGGTACTTACATAACATTTTAAATTATTCTCCTTTAAAAAAACTTTTTAATAATTACCATAATAGACTTCAGCACCACAATCACATCATATCTGCCCCTATTTTCATTTGTAAAGCGAATAGTTTCTCTCATAGCTGTCGGCTGTGTTGGGGTCCATTGCAGTGAGACACAGTAGCAAGTTTCTGGCTCCAGTTCCAGCCATTCTCCAGGTAGTTGAATTACTAACCCAGGAGGAAGAGACTTTCCAAGTGTTATCTGCATATAAATTAATATTTTACGTATTTACCTTCTAGGTACCAATATAACTTTTTTTTAATTTACAGTTAAAACTTAGTTTGGATGCTACCTAGATTATTGTGAAAAATCCACACCTATAGCCTTATAAGGCCTCATTATCATAAAAATTATGCCCCAAATAGGATTTGTAGTGAGATCATATAAAATCCTTGTAATTTCTGCAAGCACTATAAAACTAATAATCAGTCAACCTGTTAAATGTGTGCTACTCAAAATTGAGACAAACAATAATCATGTACCTACCAAGTATAGTGCTACACAATGCGCTTCACAATGCCAAGTATAGGCACAGATAGCGGGTCATCGTGAGTAAAATAATTTATCACCATCGGGGGAATCACGACCCTCAACAATGAGGTATACGACGCGAGGAGGAGGTATAGTGCTAGGATATGGTGCATACCTGTTGTATTTGTTTAGAAGGATTGAAGAGTTCCAAGTTTCTTTTACATGATGATCCAATGAGAACATTATCAAAGACCACTTGAGGAGGTCTGGAGAAGGGTGCCAAAATGAGACGAGGGCACTCCTCTTTTGGTGACTCCTTAGGAAGATTTTCAGACCTTCGAGCTCGTCTGATATGCTCTGGAGTATTCTCAATCTGAAGTTTTAAATGTAGGAACTATTACTTTTATTTCAAGATAAGTAAATGGCATTTACTGAGTGCTTTCATGATATGGCGGGCACGGCATGGTAGGTAAATGGAACAGCCACTTGGGTAGAAAATGTCTGAGTAGATAACTGACCAATAAAACTGGTCAGTTATCTGACTCTAATAAATGTACCTAATGTTTGGTCTTAGTTCATACACAATACTTAAATTTATTAGTAGGTAAGGTCCAAGATTTTTATTCGTGCTAAGAAACGAACATATACGAGGTATTTAATTCGAAACAAAACGGTAAGTAGGTGTATTATGTAGAATTGTTGAATGATTTACATACCTGGAAAAACATCGTTTTAACCCGTTTATATTCCCCAATTGGCAATTATGGGATCACAGCATTTTATTTACACGACACAAACAAACAAAGCCGATTTTGTTACGTTAAAACTTTCAAAACAATTCACGTAACGTAACGTATTCAATTCAATTCTTGTTCAATGGCATTTTTCAAAATAACAAACCGTCGGTCGCCAGAGCTCAAAATGCAAATCAAATCAATCATAGACAACATTTATAAGTCATTCGGAACAGAACAGTCTGTTTTATATTACATTTACTTTGTACTTTTAAAAAAAAAACATAAGTAAACCCTATAGCAAACCTCTCGCATTTCGCATTTGGAGTCTTGGATTGTCTTGGAGTGGAGACTGCAATGGCAACACTTACTACAATTATCTAGTGATTCATTCAACCACAGAGTACTTTTTTATAGACTGCATTCAACTCAGAGTTGTCAAGTCAGTCAACTTCAGTCAAGTCAAGTCAACCAATGTACAACTGCTTTGCTGTCAAAAAATCCCATTTCCTTTCCCGATCCATCTCATCTTTGCGGAATTTTCATCCTTTCTTTTCCCAGCAGGTGCCGTCTTATCATCTTTATTCTCGTAGACTTCCACGTACTAATTTGTAGGATAACAACAATAACTTTATTTTCCAGATCCCTTTGCCAATCGTCAACTATGACTGACCACACGACCGAAAACACTTGCGTGGTGTGTTTCAAGAACGTTGTGTTCTATTCGATTGGCGAATGTGACCATCCCGTATGTTTTGAATGTTCTACTCGGATGCGGGTGTTGTGCCTGCAAAATGAGTGCCCTATATGTCGCCAGGATCTTGCCAGGGTATGTTTTGTAACAGTCATTTCATACACGTAGAATTGTTCAGTTAACTAACAGGTGCAATATTTGTTGTGCAATAATAATAGCTTTGGCAACAAGGGTACTGTTTGAGGACATACGAACTTGAAGTACCTTTAAGCTTTTTACTCAACTCACTTATCATATGTTGTAGGTGGTCTTCACAGAGACGATTCTGCCGTACAAGGAGCTTCGAAACAGGGTGTTCACTGACAGGCAGTTTGAGAGGCAATTCAAAATTGGATTCAGTACTGATGAGATTAAACAAGCTTATGAATACCTCTTGGAGAACCGTTGCAATATCTGTGATAAACTGCCACCGTTTCGTAACTTTACAACTCTTAGTGATCACATGAGAAAAGTCCATGAAAGACACTTCTGTGATCTTTGTGTTAAACATCTAAGGGTAAGCTGATGTATGGTATTCACTTAATTTTTAGAATTAATGAGTACTACCTACCTATTGTAATTCATTCTCTTAAATAATCTGGGACTATTTACCTAACAAATATAAAAAACAATTGTTTGCAATTACTTATTACAATTCTACATTTTAACTTTTAGAAACTGTGATTTAGCCATGTAAGAACATGTTGAGTTTAATTAATGTTAAAAAAGTACTGTACATTATTGCAATAATTAAATATTAATTTTTTAGATCTTCACTAGTGAAAGAAAATGCTACACCCGTCAGGAGTTAGCCCATCATAGACGAAAAGGCGACTTGGATGACACATCACATAGGTACGCAATGTTTTGATAACATTATATCACAACAGTAACACTGTCGGGAAAAAAGTATTGCAAGTAACTCTACATAGATGTGAAACTGATCTTCCATGAATACAGTCTCAAGATTTTAAGCATAGTCTGTTAGTTTTGTGTACATGGTTAATGTGTAATTTAGTATGGATACCAATAACCCTTGTCGAGCATTAGGAGAACTGATTTTGCTAGTCAAAATTACACATATACAGTGTTACACAAAGCTTACCATGTCTAAAAATATCAGGCTTTGAGCTCGGAAAATAACAAATAATTACAGCATAATGCATAACTTAAGAAATTTCAAACAATGGCATAAAGGTTAGTTAAATTCCTAACATTCATATTTTAGTATTTATAAATACTTTACACTATTTTTTTGAATAGATGTTCCAAATGAGCATTTGTTTTAGTCTGATAATCACCCACGATAGTATATCCCTAGGGGCCACCCGCTATGCGAGTTTTGCGAGGAACGCTTCATGGACGCCGACGAGTTATATCGTCATCTTCGTAAAGAGCACCTTTACTGTCATCTGTGCGACGCAGATGGAAGGAATCTGTACTATGCGTCGCACTCTGCCTTGGCCCATCATTTCCGAACGGACCATTACCTGTGCGAAGAAGGAGAGTGCGCAGGGCAACATCTCACTGCTGTGTTTAGAAGCGAAATTGATCTCAAAGGTAGTTGAAATAAAATTCACTTTCGTATTATCCTTATTCCTTTCGTATGTGTCTGTGTGAATATGGTGCATTATGATCATATAAGGATACAATAGACTGATTTAATGTTCTTTGTTAACACATACAACTTGGCTTTGAAATTGAATCAATGTCTACAATTTACTGACAATTCATAACCTTTTTACAGCACACAAAGCCACTGTTCACGGTCGCGGTATGAACAAAGGCGCAGCTCGACAGGCGCGTACACTGGAACTACAGTTCAATATAACACCGCATCCTGTTGCTCAGAGGACTCCTAGGTAACTTAGCTACTACCCATGTTACCCTAGACTAATATTACAGAATTACACAAACGTAAACCCTGGTACTAATAAATTTAGCGTAATATTGAAATAGTTACACGTGTTTTGTGATTTGCATAGACAGGAAGTTTAAAAAAAACACAGTGTAACTATTTCAATGCAACTATTAAACTCAGGTTACGCCGAGTTTATTAGTAGCCCTGTTAGACTATTTACTGCTAAAGTTAGTTAGTTTGAGTGCGTAGTTAAAGAGATATCCGGCTGAATACTCAAACGCAACTTAATTTAATCACGTCTCAAGTTAAAAAATCGCTTGAGACTTGATTAAATTTAAGTTGCGTTTGAGTATTCGGGCGATAGTTATATATATATTTAATATATTTAAACTGGACATTTTTGTCTCTAAATTAAGCCTATTTATCAAAAATCTAAAAACTATTCTCTATTGTAACGATTTACATTGCTCTCCAAAGGTGTCCTGAACACCTTCATATTGTTATTTAACAAAGTATTTATTTTTATTTTTGATGATGTGCTGTTTTGTACAATAACCCCCTCCACCCCCCTACACCACCCCCCATACTTATAACGTCACTCAGTTTATTTTTTAGTTGTTTCTTTTTTAGTTTAAATTCGTACATATTACTACCTAGCTGTACGCACATATGTTTATGTTACCATCTAGTTCTAAACTGTTATTTTTAGTCTTAGTTTTTCTTTGATTGTTATGTGTTTTGTGCGTTAAATAAATAAATAATAATAAAATAATAAAGAATTTGACAAAATCTATAAAAAAAAAAAAAAAAAACGCTGGTGCCGATTAACACCAAGTTTAGATTCATACACGGCGCATAATACGTTTTAATTTCAGTCAGTTTATTGTCTATCAGACATAAGTCAGCGAAAACGACTCGCCTTAACAAATGAATCAATATCTGTGGTATAGAGAGCGTGATCACCGTGACCATCGTGACCATCGCGACCATCGTGAGCGCCAAGAACGACCACCAAGTCCACCGCCGACGCCAACGCCGCCTCGTATCGACACTAGGAGTGAGGAACTGTTCCCGAGGCTCTCTACTGCGCCGGCTGCGCCCAATTTGCTAGTTGGAGGCTCTTCTAAGGTTTACAAAGGTATGTCTATCCTACTCCTACCCTACCGGAAGACGAAGCGTAGGGCTCCCACGACATTATAAGGATCGCGGGAAGACGGTGGATGGAAAGAGCTCAAAGTAGTTTTTCTTAGTAGCTTGTGAGGTTGGACATAGTCCTCCCCCACAAGCTACCAAGAAAAACTTCTACAGTAGACTTCTACAGGCGGATAATGGTGATGATGACTCCTACCCTAATGTTTAATCTCTTTCTGGGTGTTATATTGTATTCTAAGTCATCTGGTTCTCATTGTATGAGCTATGCATAGTTTGGGGCTAGATGCCCAAACCTCTTAGCATGCCTTCCTCTACTCTGGTGATTAATAATAATGTATTATCTGCAGGAGGAGATCAGCTGACTCGTAACGATAGGAACTTCCCGACACTAGGCGGCGCGCCTCCAACGGCCGGGCCCTCGCGGCCTGCGCAGCCCAGGCCTTCGCCAGCGCCCGCTGTCGCCGCTACTGTACTCAGGAACTGTATGTATATTTATTTATAAAAGAACCAACAGTTTTTTCACACTAAAAATAATACTAATTTAATTTTAGAGAGCCAATTACTGGTTCTCACAAGTAGGCTATGCAACATACACAATATGTATGAAGCTATAATAAAAATAATTATTTGTATCCCACAAACTAATAACATACTAAACGAATAAAGTAGTTTAGGAAAATATATAAGTAAAATTGGGAAGTATGTAAGGGTTCTGGGGTTTTCAATCATCTGCTATAAAAAATACATAAAAATAAAAAAAAATATAAATGTAACTTATGGACTAACGAGACTTAGCCATGGTGGTCCTGGTTTGAACAGGACCTGTGCTTTATTTCTTATTAATATATCAAGAAATTACTTAGAGAACTTGATACGTTATAAGGAGATGAAGAATACGTTACAAGAAATGACTAAGAGTCATTTCTAGAACGTAGGATCTCTACCCATACGTTGTATTGCTTGACTGCAAAAACTTCCAATCTGGAATGATTACATGATTTTGTAATAACTAAGACACATTTTTGAGTTTCACCTGCTTCTTCTCAGAAACTTGTCCATGAATGAATTGTGTATTTATCGAAATGTAGTAGTAGAGCTCTTTGTGAAGGGCTCGTTTGTGAAAGTACTACCCCTATGACTATTTCTGCTGCCTTCTTTACAGGCACATGAGACTCAGCACATGTATGCCTTATTATTGTTAATAAACCACGTTACCTGCGTGGCAATGCTTTGTTATAGGTGATGGTCAACACTTAACATCAAGTGGGCCTTTTGCTTGTTCCATCAGCAAGTTCCATAAAAAAATATGTCACAAAGGATTTAAAAATGACCCTTATATTTTAGCTAAACCAGTATCGGTGTTACACAGTCAACCAGCCAGTGCCAGTAACTTCCGTCTAACACAGACGAGCGCGCATCGCTCCGTAACACCACGTCGTCCGCC
Organism: Electrophaes corylata; assembly: GCA_947095575.1. Taxonomy (NCBI): domain Eukaryota; kingdom Metazoa; phylum Arthropoda; class Insecta; order Lepidoptera; family Geometridae; genus Electrophaes; species Electrophaes corylata. Next base: position 3,821,742 of record OX352711.1, on the reverse strand, counting down.
TAGCGACGATGACTACCCCATGCTTGATGACGACTACCCCTCGCTGGCACATTCTAAAGACGACCACCCCAGCCTGGGCGCTCGCACTACCCAGCCACCAAAGGTAGGTGACAAAAAAGTTTTTTTTTCATTCATACTTTAAATTTATATTCATAAAAAAATTTAAAAAACAATGTTTAAACTATTGCCATCTCTTATCAATGGCAGGACTCATTTTAAGCAATGTTTAAATACCGTTTATAAGTATAAAGGTTAGTGTTCAAGTGTAGTGGTAGATATTTTACTTACTGGTAGGTTGGTATTCGAATTCGGTAGATCATACCTTATTCAAAAATATACATAAAATTTAGAAAATTTATAAATTTTTTTGTTCACAAATATTTACGTGCCCTATATTTACAAGCAACTGTACAAACTATAAACTGATTTAATTCTAGGTATGCGATCCGATTCTCAGGTCATTTAATTGAGTTTATTTAACAGGTAGCAATGATAAACAAGGAGGAGATGCAAGCTATGAAAAGCAACCCAGTGCCGGCTCAGCGCAAGAAACCGCAGACTGCATCTTCGGAAGCTTTCCCCGCGTTATCGTCTACCTCCGCTCCCTCGAATCCACCACAATGGATCACAGTTTCCAAGTCTAAGGAGAAGCAAAAGACGATCAAACTGGACTCGCCGCCGACGACTCCGCCGAGAGAACAGACCTTCCACCCCGTAGCCGACTTCCCCGGACTACCCGTCAATAAAACGAAGCCGAAGAAACAACCCACTCCCCAACCGGTCAAAACCCCATCCGCCCAACCGATCAAAACCGCGCCAAACCCATTCGCGGTGACAGAAGCGAAATCAAAAAAAGAAAAGAAGAAAAACAACAGTAAGAAGGAAAATATTATTTCTGAACCGACTGCTCCTTTGGTGCAAGTGAACGGACTTGATAAAAAATACGCACGAGACATGTCGCTCACAGAAGCAAATCTAAATAACAACAATGAAGTCGTCGATAGGAAAATTAAGACGATCGAAACCGTTCCGGCTGCAGCTGCCCCAGAAAAGAATCGAAACAACGGCAACGGAGATTTTTCGCTCGCTGCGAAAGAGTTTCCCTCGCTGAATCCCAAAGCTAAGAATCAGCAGATAATACAGAACGTGAAAATAGAATATCCGAGAGAGAATAAAAAGATTCCGAATGGTAACATCAGCGCTCCACCGGGCTTTAAGCCGCGGCCTGCCTGCGACGGGATGATGTTTACCAACTCGGCCGGACAGATGTTCTCAGCTCCGGTGCACACTTACATACCGCCACCTGACTTTGAGGCTAGAAACCGTTCGTTAGTGAAGAAGTTCTCGCTAGCTTTGGGAGGTGCCGCGGCGGTCGAAAACTTCAAAGTTGCGTCGCGAGCTTTCCGCGACAGCATTATCAGTGCCGAGGAGTTTTACAAGCACTGCGAGAACGCTATGGGTTCGCAGTTAGACTCTGTGTTCTCAGATTTGGTTGCTTTGCTGCCTGATATTGCGAAGCAACAAGAATTGGTTGTCGGTCGTAATTTGGATTTAGAAATCTGTGCGACTTGTGGCCAGGTAGTTGCACCGAACGATCTTATCGCTCATGATTCTGCTCACTGGCCACCTCTAGCACCTCGCTAGGTGTTAAATCGTTTATTTGTGATACTACTACTCATTTGCACTGTGCTCATAATGTTAATATATGAATAGTTGAACGCCTATTAATTTACAGATTGATTTACTGTATTATAAAAATAATTTGAGAGACTACCTTTTTGGTACAAGCAGTTAGGGCTTGATAATATTGAATATTCAAATAAATAAAATACCTGAGTAGAAGTACATGTGTAAAAAAACGGTGCAGAAACTGTAGGATTTAAGATCGTGTTTTGATGTATAAAATCACATTCGCTTTGTTCACTGCTTTTGCTATACTCATTTGGTGTAAAAACAGTGATAAATACTAAGTAAATTATTGACGTATAAATGTGTAACAAATTCCAAAGGGTAAGGTGTGTTGTACATTCTTAACATTGCAATAAGGGATTCAGTAGAGCAAAAGTTCACTTTCATCACAACATAACTCAGATTTCAGGTAAAATATATAATAAATAGAACGAATGTAAATAAAATGTAACATCCTCTACAAGATAAACTTATTAAAGTTAAAGTTATATTTTCTTAATGTTTATTGTAGACATTGGTGTATGTCTGTTGAATATAGACTTTAGTATGTTGATAATTTTGTAGGTGCATTAATAAATAATAAGTTTAGGTTTGACTATATTATTCAACATTCATTTCAGGGTTTTTAAAACTCTGATACATTTCACAGAATCGCAAATAACAAACTGGATGTGATTTCGTAAGATAACTATAATCGTTACACATTGTTAAAATATTTTCTGTTTTAAAACTATTTTATTTTTGTATTCCAAACTGAAAAAAACTTGGTTAGTGTAAAATATTTGTTAACGCTAAATTTGTTTTAAATAATTTTTGTATGATACAATACAAATAATAAGCCAAAATTTTGTATTATTGTACGATCCTCACTCTAAAAAATTATGATTTCTATGTTACAACTCATTAAATAACAGAACAAGCTTGTTTGAGACGTAATTCATGTACCAACCTCATCGAAAATGGATTGATGTAAATAATTTAATAGGGTAAAAAAGAGGAAATGCTTTGTTATAGGTGATGGTTACCATTGAACATCAGATGGGTCATCTGCTTGTTCTACCAACAAGTGTTATATAAAAAATAGTGATGTGTAAGAAACATATACTGTCACTGAAGTAATATACATCGACCTATCACCAGCCTAACAAAGTTAGATGGCACTACCAGTTAAACAGACTCACGCAAGGCAAAGTGCTGGCTCCAGTTTTGTTCAAATAGTACATGAATGGCTTACCTTGCTCCCCTCCTAATGTAGCTGTTTGTAGCCAATGAGATAATAGATAGAATAACTGACAGACGATCCGCAGTGCAACTAACGGAATACCGCGTATAAGTAGGGTATAATCGACTCTACCAGTGTAGTCAACTGTACATAGCCACTTGCACCTTGGAGGACTTAACGAATCATCAAATAGACCTGTTGAGCCACCTCATCAGCCCTATTTATTGCATTTAGTGCAAGTCCACTTATGTCTATCACAATCTACATTGTAGTCAACGAAAGCGTAAGTATCTGAGTGAGTCTTCACTCGAAAACGAGAAGAGTAGGTACAGAAATGAGAGTTGTCAAGAAAAACACGTGACATAATATTCATATAGATATATTTGAACCATACAACCATAAATCTGGGAGTTTAATAAAAATGCTTACTTAGCACTGCCGCCCCACCCCAGGAAGCCCTTGACAAGTCCGGTAAGTCCTGCACCTTGTTTCTTACTGTCAGCTGCGCCGGTCTTGTCATCAAGGTTGGGGAACTCTATGAAATTGCAAGCCAAGTCAAAAAACAACGGCTTGCAAGGAATGGCTTCCATCGGAGGTGGCATCTTAAAGATATTCGGGTTTTTAGTCAAGACTTGACTATCCTCGCGGTATTCGTCCAAACGGTCAACTAGCGGTTTTTTATCCTTGTATTTTCTCTCTTTGTAGCTGCTCTCTTCTTCCTCGTCATCCTCGAGGACAGAATCCGCGTGGACTACAAACTTGCAACTTTCTATATCCTTCTTCAGGACTTGCAGTTTTTCAATCAGTTGCTTATCGTCAAGTTTGCTTTTGATGGATTCAGTAGCGTAATTGCTAGCTCTCTCGAGCATAGCCAGAGCTTCTCTGAAACGGCGAAGTCCGGTCAGAACTTGAGCAATGTAGTGGCATCGGAAAGCGCGGTACGCTTTCATTTGAACTTCAATTTCCATCTGATAGGCAGCGTCGGCTTCGAATCCTGGTAACTGTTGTAGCTCAGTATAGTTTTGCAGAATGATTTCGTACAAACGTGCCAAATCGTGCGGGCGGACTTTCTTCCCGTCTATGTTTTTGTTAATCGCGCGAGCCTCTTCCGCGTGTTGGACGAGCAAGTTGTTCCTCTCAATAGTGCGTACCAGACGGAGATACATCAGGTAGGAAAGCAGGTAGTTGATACCGGACATCTGTGTTTCAGAAGCGACTTTGAGCTTCGGATCGTTCTTAATTTCGTCCTTGATCGCAGATATAGCGTCCTTGCAGTCCATTAGAATGTTTTCCAAGATGTCGATCTTGGCCTGCACGTCGGTGGCTTTGGCGATAGATTTGTCCAAGTCTTGTAGCGCGATAAGGAACAGGCGAACTTTTTCAGGACGCACAGTGACGCGCCGCCCGCGCCATTCCACTTCGTGCATCACGCCTGAACGGGATTCCCTGAGAATATAAACATATCATGATCAACCTGAAAAGTCCACTGGCCTCCCGCAATATATTTCCAGGAAGAACTAGTTTGAGCTTATAGGAATATTAAGTGAAATGTATACGGTTGAACAGATTGACACCCTCATGGGTATCGTACCGTACATCATCGTGAGAATGTATGTACGCAATGCCGGTACTCTCAAATGGTGTAGCAAAGTATTGTGAAGAAATTTGTGGCTTTGTTATCTCCGCACGTATCGACCATGTCTTTTCTGTGGATTAGGCCGACTAAGCTATGAGAATTGAGTGCCTACTTCCTACTAAAAACCCTGTCCCAAGCATATAGCGTCCTGTAAATAGTGGCATGATTAAAAAAGTAGCCGCTGATGCTGTAAATATAATCTACAACAGATGCCAAGTTTGCTTTACTTACTTTGCCTGCGCCATAAGAGAGTCCAGGTTCTCGATGAGTCCCTGTCCTCGCATCGCGACCAGGTCGCCGGCCGCAGATTCGTCACCAATATTGTACGCGCAGTAGCGTAGGCTTGGCTTCAATTCCTCTATCTGTAAAAATATATTTTTAGTGCTTATACAGTCCTGATATCAAAAAGTCTGAAGGAAGGCATGGCATCTCAAAGTCAAATGGCATTTATTCATTATAATCTTAGAGACCACTACGAAACTTTTTAATGCTACGTGAAGAACAGGCAAGAAATTTACGGTTTGATTCCTTTCAACCAATAGGTGACTAGTTTTAGGCTAATTGATTGGTGTAATTCTAAAACGACGATGAGCTTGCAGCCTGTCTCGTATAAAGCAGTAGCTACTGCAAAATGGGAGCCTGTGCCAATTGTTATATTTGGACTACTCTGACTACCGTCCTTAGACGGCTTTGAAGAGTCTTGAGTAGGTACTAGGTACTAAGAGACCTGAGGAGATATCTACCGTACGCAGGGAATACCGAGGGTAAAAGTCGTACTGTATACCCTGTATGTTAAGGTTACCTTCTGCTTGTACACGATTCTCTCATCCTCAGGCAGCGCGGCGCACAGCTTGTCCAGCACCAGGTGAGCTCTCTGCAGGCTTTCGGCTGCGGCGCGCCATTGCTGCAGTTCCACCAGTAGAATCCCATTAAGCCAGGCGGCGTAAGCACCCGCTTCCAATTGGGTACGAGCATCGCAAGCGCCACTTTGCTGTAACGTAATTAAGTTTAAAAAAGCTTGCAGGTTTTAATTAAGATGTTAACTTTATTGCAGCTATAGGAGTTGCAATGCACATATACATTTACAATTTTTTGAACTTATAGGAATTGAAGTGGCGGAATAGTAATAAGGATATATCTTTTGTCGTCTATTTATACTTTTACAGTGGACTTCCGGAGTCAGAAATGAATCAATTATTTCAAGTAATTATTTTAAAAAAACATGTGAAACAAATGGACCGTTAGGTACCTAGCGTATGTTAGTCACGTCAGATATTGGTGCGGCTAACACATCCTGAAACAAGCCCATATCGAGAGACCCAACATTCTTTTGGGCGCGTTTTTTGAAATTTCTTTGGAACTAATTTGAATTAATATATTATATTTTTTGGTTTATAGGTATTTTAAGTAACATAGATTCTTTCTTTAATCTGTGTCTAAGATATCAAGCACAAAAAATACACCTCTATACAGAACCTTCTTTAGAGGATCTTCTGTGTTTGCTTTACAGTGACTTCATACCTGGGAATCTATAACGTCGCACTGATAATAATGAGTTCTCATCAAACCTATTAAATACAGTTCCAGTCACCTCACAAAGTTGTAGCAGCGTCTGAGCGTGCGAATACGCCTTCTTCAGCCTAGAAGTTAAATGGAACTTCTTCCGGGGCTCCGTGTTGGCTTCCTGGCGCAGTTGCATGGCATGGGCCCATGCCCGCTCGGCTTGCAGGAGCGGGACACATAGCAGACGGTTCTCAGCGTTGTTGCTGGTTAGGTGAGCAGCTGTAACGTCACGCCTCCGGTAATGACGACGGTCACCCTGAGAGATTTTTATAAACTTTAGCTTTATATTATTCTACAATACACGTCAAGATTCGATTCAGTGCCAAATAGGCAAGAAAGAATAGAAGATATTATTCCGGTACTTCTCCACTTCACCAGGGTATCAACATGGGACAAACCCATAAACAGGTAAAGCCACTTCAACATGGTTCCATGCCGTTCTCATCACGAGGGGTTGAAGCTTGTATAAAAATAATTTCACACAGCAGTACACTAGTTATATACTAGAAGTATTACATTAGTTATCTAAATACATACAATATGATGAGAGAAGACACAGTCTTTACACAGTATCATCTAGACCCAAAACTGATAATAAAGTATTGATAGTAATAATAAATAAATAAGTTGTGTAGAAACAGATTCAAGTAGTAGGGCTCTATGTAGAGAAATTAGCCAAGGAAGAAATACCACACATCAACAAATGCCTAAGCTGCCGCTAAGCACAATAATAATAATAATACAGCACAGCATTGTTGTTTCAGTTTTAAGAGTGTAGGTACCGTTAAACAAAACCTCAGGGCTCACCTCACACACAGGGCACATTGCTCAAGTGTGTGATTTGCAAGTCAATGCTTGATAGTTACTACTCAACATTAGGTGGACCATCTGCTAGTTCCACCAGCAAGTTTTATTGGAATCCAAAAAAATAAGTTAGATGAAAGACACCAGTTCCTAGAGGCAAAGGCTACACAGACTGGCAAAAACGTATGGATTGGTTCCTAGCGTTTTTAGTGTAATCCACAGAACATACTTGTTTTTTTTAGATTTTACATAGTGTGAACATTCAAACCTGGGGTATTTTGAGCACTTTGCGCAGTCTCCGAATCCGACGAGAGCAGAACCCACGGTATCGCTGGTAATCTGCATGTCGCAGCCCATGCTGCTGCTGAGCATCTTTTGTCAGACGAAATACTGTCTACAAGTTAAGAAAAATTTCTTAATAGTAATCTTTATAGTTTCTAATCCCAACCAATGTAATGATTTGATGACCTAGCTCTTGTTTAAAATTAAGTGTTGTTTGTTCTGTTCCAGAAAAACTGTTGTATAGATTTAGATACTTGTTTACAACATAAGCACACATAAACCAGTAAGATATCAAAGTAGAAAGATTGGTAAGTACTTGAGTTGGATTGTTTCTATGTGCTATAGCAGCAAAATAACTTTGACTTAGCATAATGCTGAACTATTGAGAAGAAGATAGGTATTGGGCTCCTGTATCCACATTTAGACTCTAAGGCAGTACATTTACAGTTAGTAGAAGCTGCGTTCAGTGCTTTAGGCCATAGGTTCAAACCCCGCTGAGAACAAACATTTGTGTGATGAACATTGGTTTCTGTCTAGGTTATATCACCTATTGTACTGTACTGTAACACCTGTATTCTTAGTATGTGTTTACTAAAAAAACGCATATTAGTATTCTATCAGTCACCTGATTCCCACAGTAAAAGCTATGCTTAGTTTGACGCTAGATGATGTTATGTGAAAATGTCCACAATTTTTTTTATTATCTGTAAAGAGGGTTGTGTTCTGAAATTTTAAGGCCTAGGTCTTTCAGCGGACTTCATTACGCTGACGACGATGGTGATGTAGGTACCTAAATAGTAGGTAGGTATTTTAAATGCAATGGGACGTAACATATTTATTACATGTAGCACCCAGTCACAGATATATTGGCTGTAAGAAAATAATGTTCGAAAAGGATACTTTCTAGTGCTAATGGGACGGCAGTCTTGACTTCTTCCTTTCCAGCTTCCTCGCTAGCTATGGACATAGCATCCCCAGCCTGGCCTTCAAGTATTACCATGATGCATACACCTCCAACCAGATGTTCAACTAAGTTTTACACAACACTACAAAAAGGTTCAAAATTAAATTTCGATTTCCCAACTTCGACAGTCGTCGCCCGTCGACACGACGACGACGAATTAATAAGTATTAAAATTTGTTCCATGCCCCTCCAAGGCCCAAGGTTAGATTAAACATTTTATAGAATTAGAGAAAGATGTAAAGACCTAAAACATTGCAAGAAAAAGTGAGACAGACAAGCATTAAAATAATGTACATAAAAGTAATAGAGTGGAATGGATGGATGTGGAACATACGCACGCAGAATTTGATACGTCACCGTCTAGATGTCAAAACTGTCAGATACCGTGTGAGAAGAAGACATCCTCAGACTTTTCCCCCGTCGTCCCCACCGGAATCAAATAATATTCTTCTAAATTTTTATTGCTGCTCATAAGCTTGTGACAGGCCGTCCGACCACTTTACCTGCAGACCACCAAGCGATGACGCGCAATGGTGTAGAGGTCTCCACTTACTGGTCCACTATAATTTAATGTTGAGTTTTCGATCCGAAAAGAAGAAGACCAAGCGATCATCTTATAGTCCCCTACACAGAGTACTTTTTTTGGTCCCCTACAAGAAATAGAGAGTTGTCGATGACCGGTTTGATTGATTAGTATTCGACTTGACATATTTGTGACTTGACAATTGTACATTTGTATGTCTACTGTCTAGAGCCCTGTCTGTCCTAGTATTTCTCTTTCTTTCAAATTAGATTTTGAGTTGATTCGCTCGTTGTTTGTGGGTTAGTTTTTTGCTGAAAAATTGCTATATATCTAAAATTATCAAAGAAATCATCCATTAGTACAAAAGTTAGAAGTGATTGTTTTGACAGTGGTGTTTTAACCTAAAGTTTTACAAAAGTATTTTTATTTTCAGGACACTTGTGACAAAATGGCAAAGTCTAAAAATCACACAAATCATAATCAAAGTAAGTAAATAATTGTATAGTAAAATTAAAGTACTGTGCAATTAAATTGGAATACCTATTGGACGTCACTCTTCGTTAACTTGGAAGGTATATAAATGTCTATATAAATATTGACGGACATTAGCAGCGGGGTCTCTAACCCAAATCTAAGCAAAGCGCAAGCCAGTGAATTATTAAAATACTATAAGTAACTCATACCCAGGAACATAACTTCCAGACAAATATAAAAAATATAATGTAGACAACATGAACACAATAAATATATTTGATTTAATTTGCAAACAATAAGTAAACATCAATCACCTCATCTTAGGTATAAGTTAGCCTGAGGCTTATGTTAGATTGCTCATGTTTATTTGCATTTACAGGCCGCAAAGCGCACAGGAATGGCATTAAAAAACCCACAAAGTTCAGGCACGAATCTACTCTTGGTGTAAGTAAACTAACCATAATTTTACTAAGTACTAGCTAATTAAAGCAGGCTCTTAATAGTTTATAATATGTTAGTTATGGTAATTTTACCAATACAGAAGAATAGTTAGTTGTTAATCAGAACTCTGTTTATTCTGTTTTGAATAGAGTCATTTTTGTATGGAGATGATAGGTATTTAATTGGTGTTATGATAACATACAGAAACAGGCTTGCTTAGAACAAAACATTAAAAACAGTACTTTATGAATTCAATAGGTAAAATATAAGTGCTTGGGGACAATCTTAAAATTATTATTCCAAAAATTTTGATAATGTACTAATGCCTACTGACTGTTGAATTCAAATTGTAAAATAATGTTTTTTATTTCAGATGGACCCTAAGTTCCTCAAAAACCAGAGGTTTTGTAAGAAAGGTAACCTGAAAACAGAAAAGCAAGTTGCAAAGGCAGTGGAGAGGAAAGCCACCCGTGAAGCCAAGGCCAAGAACATTTAGTCTGTAAGATAACAATAAATAACTAAAACAACAATTTTATCTGTTCCTCTTCAAAATTACATCTATAAATATTTATAAGATTGACATTGATTGGCAAAGCTTAGAACCCTAGGCAAATTAGGTAGTACCTACCTAACAGGTGTTGCAGCTGCAGTAGTAATACTGGTTAATCTCTGGCAGGTAGTATGAATGAGAAGATATTGCTAGTCGCATTGAAAACTGCAATGATTAGGGTCGACCTTATAAGCCAGAAGTGCCATTTACCACCGTTATCAAATCAATTCACCCTTGTATCCACTAACTCTGGCCCAATGTTGAAATAGTTACACTGTGTTTTGACTTTAGCAATTAGAGCGCCATTTAAGCGCTACATAAAGGGTAAGGTGGTAAAAAGCATAGTGTTCAGCGCCATAGTTAAAAATACTTGATTCTTCTGGAAGTGGTGGTATGTAGTAACAATTTAACTGACTACTTTGCTCCGAGGAGATAGGCGAAAAAAAACTATTGTATTATTTGTCGCAATAAAAAGTAGGTATTACCTAATAGCTATAAAAGTATATATTTATTTTGCTACTTTTTGTGTGCATGTAGTGTTAGTTTTAGTGTAAGGACAGCAAAAAATTCTAATGGATTTGTGGTTTCGACCGTGTAATTTAGTTGGCTTCTAATAAAACAGTTGGCAACACTGCTCGCTACGATTTTTACTGTTTTCTGTGTCGTCTGTGGTTTCTAATTCTATTAAACTTTGGTTTAGTTTGATGGATTTTATCTTGTTTGGGTCGTTATTTTATTTGTACAAAAGTAGCGCTAAAAAGTCGCAAGTATTCTACGGTTAAGTATTTATTTATAAATGGGAGAAAGTTCGAGTGAAATGAGCGCGGAGGAGATGGCGAAGGCATTGAGTCTAGAGGAGAAACCCGAAGCGTCGTTCTCAGCGCTGAGGTGTGATGACGGCAAAACAAGCCCCACTAGTAATTCTAGAGGGACAAACTTACAAGAAAAGACTGGAGAAGCAGCTACTTCAGGAGGAAACTCTGATCAAGACGATCCCGCAGAAAACACCGCTAAAGCTGGCAATTCGGATGGAACTGAGAAAGCAAACGTCCAACCACCGCGCAAATTCACAGAAAAAGATCCATTAGATCTCGTCCCATACATAGAAAAATACATGTTGGTAAAGCTTGAGAAGAACTATTCCTATATTGGCTTTATTCATTCTGTTGATCCAATCACTCATAGGTAAATAAAAACACAGATTTTATTCAGAGTAGGTTATACAGGATCTAGAGTAGTCCATCTCTTAACGAAACATTTTCCATCATTATTCTATCAAATCTATTCAATTCTATCCGTGTGTCGCTCGTCCAAGGAAGTTCTACCACCATGTCTATTTCTGCTGCCAAGCAGCTAACTGTGCGCCGTTTTAAAGAGTGGGTGCCGGAGAAATTACAGGCACATAAGACCTGACATCTTTATGCCAAGCAGTCCACCGGCATGTTCCTAATAAATGTGACCTGTGAGGCAATACTTTGTTATAGGTGATGGTTACCACTTAACATTAGGTGGCAACCTGCTTGTTCCATCAGTATAAAAAAAAATACCTGGTGTCCTAACAAATTAAGTATTTTTTGTTATCTGCAGTAATTTTATGATTTTTCTTTTCAGTATCATCCTTTCAGTGCCTAAACAAGATGGAACATATCAGACAGTAATTATACCTGGTACTTCAGTGCTGGACATTATAGAGGCCCCACATGATAGCAGTATTATCCCACCCAAGCGCAAACTAATCCATGAACTACCCAAAAGTGATCTACAAATAAAAAAAAATAAAGTTATCTCTTGGCTGAAAGAAAATTGTATACCTGTCACTGAAGATGGAGAGAAAATAGTTTTTGGTGGTGTCACCTTGCTACCTCCGTATGGGGAAAAGGACATTTGCACCACTAATTCTCTAATAGCTATAGAAATAAAAAATCTCATTGTCAGAATGCCTGCTGATTACGAACCTAAGTAAATCTTAGGTTTTAACATACTTCCTGTGTATAAACATTTTTTGTGATGTGCAAGCCTGGTTCAAGTGTGTTAATGTATTGAGGCACAACAAGGCCCCTATTGCCTATCAGGTGTGATAACAAACACTCCTTACTCCGAACAAAATCACAGACAAAATGGGTTTGGACAACAAAAAACACAAAACTTTGGCATAACATTTGGTTGTTTTGTTAGAATTTAGTTATAATGTAGGTTTTCCAATTCCTTTCTCTTTATACAAAGTCATGATAAACAAAGTTATGCAGAAGTTAGAACTTGGGAGTATGATTTAATTTTTTGTATTGTCAATCAAAACTCAAATTATTTAACAAACCTCCCTAAAACTGGGTTCATACCTTCTCAGTGATATATAACCAGCATTTTTAGTAAATAAGTAATCATATTCTTAATTAAGTAAGTTTTCTAATAAATAGTTTTTTGATCTCCTGTCGATTATATTATTTTGCTTGGGTCATCTATCTCAAACATACCTAATAGTGAATAAATTAATTTAAATATACTATTTAGCTGTAAAACATCTTACCAAAATGAAATTATGTATGGTACAAGTAATAATAAAATTTAACTGTTTTAATATGCAACTAAATACATACAAATTTTCTCGCTCAGTAAAATCCTAACACTAATAATAATAATAAGTTAAGAGGCTAACAGTTAAGTTACTATGCATGAAGATTTCTATTACCGTATACATTTTACAGAAACATCTAATGATGAATGTAGTACCCTTCCCATAGTTAAGTTTCAGAGTTTATTCTGCGACGAGCTTTGTGCAATCAATAGGTAAGAAGGGTATGGTTAGGTAGGTACCTACCTAACATTTACACCCTTTGTGTGCATAACCGAGGTACTTATATACCTAGTAAGAAGTACACGCTTACTTACGAGCGCCTACCGTCATCGCGTCTAAATGGCTCGTCACCGTGTGTGACGTTCGTTTTGCATTTAATTTCGTAATAATCGTGTATGTGCGCACACGCGTGCTGCCATATTTTGGTGCCGGTTCTATGTGATATTACAGTGCACCATTAAATAATACAATGATATCTAAGCGTTATTTGTTATACGCACATAGATAGTAGTACAATGGATCGCTCAGAGATTAAATAATCGTCCGTCTCAGTGAAGTGGGTACCTTGTACATAAATAGTTTCGTCGCATGACTCAGCAGGCAGACTCGTTTGTTGTGTGGTGTTGTGATACCCAGCTCTAACTCATAAACTAATTACATATTCATGGTACCTGATAGGTACCTTAGCTTTGTTTAGGTGTTTCTAAACAACTACAGTATGGTTAAGGAAATTAACAGAAGAGTTCAGTATTTAGCTGGAGCTTGTGGTAAGTGAAGATATTATTTACTATGACAGGTACATTCGGGATGACTTACGATTTACAAATATGTAAATAAGTACCTAATTTTTTTTAAACTGTGCATAGTATTTTATATGATCGCTGTTTTATTCATTTGTTTACAAACCTCACCATGGGTTGAACGAGTGGCCTTCACACCTCATAACGCAACGCTGTGCTGCTAGGTAGGTATACTGGGGGTAACTACTATTTCTTTGATATTACCTGCAATGTCTTTGATACCTGCCTAGTTAAGGAGATTAAGTATCTAAGTTTTTTTTGTTTTAGCTTCCGTAGCGTTCGTGTTTACTGGAGCCACGCTAGCATGGTCATCACCAGCTATCCCGAAGTTTAAAAGCGGACAAGCAAATCTGGAAATTAGCGATGTAAGTGATATAACTGAAATAACATTGGCTTAAATAACCTACTTAGTTACTTAGCTACTTAGATAAATGGTCTTACATGGCTGTCGCCCTCGCCGCCGCCAGACATCGCATCGCACCGCGCTGCCGCCGCCGCGGCCGCTGCGCCGGCGCAGCTGCGGCAGGAATCGAACCCAACACTCTAGAGAAGAGGTAGGATGCATACCCTACATAACTCCTACCACGGAAGAGAAAAAAATCTTTTATGAGCCAAATTAAAAATGCATAAGCATAACCTCTATAGACCTGGGTAGCTAGGTATAGTACTGCAATATTTATAGTATTTTTACTAATTCGTATTGTGTATGTTTTTTTATTTTTTAGACGCAGACATCATGGGTTGTTTCCCTCCATGGCTTGGGTGCACTCCTGGGTTGCTACTGTGGTCAAGTTCTGAACGAGAGGGTCGGCCGTCGACGCACTATATTCGGCTCGTCTGCTCCAGCCTTATTAGGTGCGGTAGGTACGTTAACTATCTGACTTCTCAAAGTAAAAATAAAAGGGTCAAAGGATTTTCTTGACAATACCTTTACCTAGATGTCATCGGTAAAAGCAACATCAAAACGCGGAAACGCATTTTTGTTGAAATACAGATCTATTCTTATGTAAGTATCTAAACATGTTTATGTCTAACCAAAATGTATTTTTGATTTTTTTTCAAACTTGTAAGTAGGTAGGTACCTATATTTATTTCTAGCTGAGGTTGCAGGCTTATTTGAAATAAAATGTTTGCTATCCTGCTGCATTTAATTTTCCATCGTTACTAATTTCAAAGATTGTTAGTACCTACGCTAATAATATAATTATCTTCTTCAGACCTTATCTCAGCGTAGGTAGGTATTAATAATCTTTAAAATCCATGGTAATTCTTTCCTAATCGTGAGTTGTTAAACAAAATTCTGTTGGTTTACTGAATTGTGATAAGTAGTTATGTAACTATAGGTACCTACGTCAATATTAAACCATGACGAGAACCTTTAAGGCGGTGGTACTCGCCAACGACCTTGAGGAGTCTGTCCATACTGAGTTGCACTGCCGCCCGTCGCCCGCACAGGGACCCGCGCGCATTCCATTTCATATCGCATTCAAGAAATAATTATTTGTAGCCTAATGAATTGTTAGTTCGAACTGCCAATTGTTCACTTTGTGATAAATACTTTGACAGATATTTGTGTGAAAAAAAAAAATTCTAAAAATCAATACCGTTTAGAAGAAATAACCAAATTTAAAATAAAAATTGCTTCACTTTGGATATTTTTTTCATATAGTAATAATATAGTTAGAATTATTTCAATTGTTTAAATTAAAATTTAGTCTTTAATAAGCAATATATATTTTTTTTGGACATTTATACTCACTCATCAAAGAGAAATAACACGGAGAAAACCTCTCGTTGGCGGATACCACCTCCTTAAGCGGCCAATTAATTCCATCATCAGAGTTGGCATTTTATGTCTTACCAACTTACTTAGGTAAGTACCTACCTACCGCCGAATACTCAAACGCATCTCAGATTTAACCACGTCTCAAGTGACGAATTTTTGTCAGATTTTCATTGCAAACTGTCAAAATTCGGGCTAAGTGGTAAAATAAACCATTTATTTTCAGAGCCTCATGATATTTACAAAAATACCTGAGCTGATGTACATCGCCAGGTTTCTAATGGGGCTCGCAACTGGAATCATTGCAGTGGTAAGACAATGTCCATATTCAATGTCACCAGACGAACTACGCCACACCTACGCGTAATCTCTGTCTACGACTTTAATCATCAAAGCGCATAGATAATAATGTAGTTACATAAAAAAAATGTTTGAACTTTTGAAGTGTAGTCAAATACTTATGTACCTTCAAACAATGTGTGAAACGATGTCGGCCGCTAACGACTTCATGCGGGTTCGAGTCCTGCCAATAAAAGCTGTTACTAAGCTACCAAATAAGTAATTTATTACTTTAATATGAAAAACACGTAATATCGCTGCAGACCGGAGTTCTTCCCTTCCTAAGTGCATACAATATATCCAGTCTCATATGCGTATTTTTGGGTCTTTCCACAGTTCGTCCTGACTGAGTGTGTGGTAAATGGGTAAATTCCTGTATCAAGGAATCTACTGGCCCAATTACTACCTACTGCCTCACAATTCATCGACAGTGAGGCAGGCGTGGCCGGCCTATTACCTAAATAACGTATCGTCCCAATCACAAATAGTTTTTCTGTGGTCCCAAGCAATAGTAGGCAAAGGCTCCCTCAAAGACTTCTATTCTCTCTTATTCGTTAGGTACTTTCTAAAACAATGTTAGCATATGACGCAGCACGTTTTTTTTCAGGTAACAATGATATACGTGACAGAAATATCTGACAAAGAAATACGCGGCTCCTTAGGCATGATAGTCCAGGTTATGAACAACCTAGGTAGTCTAGCAATCTACAGTATAGGCCCGTTCGTGTCCTACACAGCACTGAATTCCATAATACTGTCGATACCAATCTGCTATGTGCTGCTGTGCATGTGGATACCGGAGTCTCCTTACTACCACTTGAAGGATGGAAGGGTAGAAGCTGCTAGGAAGGAGTTCATAAGGCTGAGAGGCACTAAGGATGACAAGGTAAAATTGCTTTCGAAATGTGCGACCGCCCTTCGATTCTGTCACTTACGAATGTCTTTTTTTTGCTACTGCTGGTGGAACAAGCATATGGCCCACCTGATATTAAGTACATCATCACAAAGCATTGCCTTGTAGGTCAAGCACGTCAGGTACGTGCCCTACGATGCACTGCTCTGCGTCTTGAGGAATAAAGGTGTTAAGCCTCACGTGCCTGTAATTTTACCGGCACCCACACCCTTCAAACCGGACGAAAGCAATGCGAACCTGCCAATTAACAGCGAAGAATTAATGCCACCTAATATCAATAAAACCGGCCAAGTGTGAGTCGGACTCGCGCACGAAGGGTTCCGTACCAAAATCTAAAATAAACACGGCAAAAAAAATCACGTTTGTTGTATGAGAGCCCCCTTAAGGCTGTGGTATTCGCCAACGACCTTGAGGATTCAGGCGGAGTGGGATAATTTCCCCGCGCCGACCGCGTGCCCCCCGCTATATTTTTACGCTCGCAAAGCGCAACACGCGCTCCTTGTTTGTTGGCAAGGAGCCGCGCTATTATCGTGCTCTAAAAATTTACTCAATATAAAAGAAATATTTTAGTGGTGACACTGGTTTTCCTAAAATAAGTTAATAAATAAAAAGATAATACTAAATTGGCTAAAATAATATTTATATTCATTATGAAATGAAATGAAATTTATTTGGAAACAACATACATGACTATTCATTGGTTAGACAGCATTGGTACCCAAACTGAAAAACCTGTATGATGGCGTACCACTGCCCTCCGCCCGTTTAGCATATGATCATAACAATTTGAAATAATAATAAAAATAATGTTCATACAATAACTAATAACTAACTATGTACTAACTACTAAAACAACTTTTTATAAATTTTAAGCTCAACCTATGAAGTTAAAATAATTTCCTAAAAAGCTTAATTAAAATTGTATAATCATTTCATTAAAATATTAATTTAATAATTTCATTTCTATTTACTTTAATGTAATACGTGTTTGTGTTAACTTAAGAAGTAAAAAAAACACGATGCAATAAGTTGTATCCTAGTAACAGGGCGTCAAGTTTTTATGATTTATTTGTCCGTTCAATAAAGGCACAAGTATTCCTAAAATAAGTAAATAAATAAAAACATAGGTAATACTAAGTTGGCTTAAAAATATTTATATTCATAATAACACGATGCAATACGTTGTTTCCTAGTAACAGGGGCGTAGATTCGATTGTGCCTTTCATAGCATTTTTTTATTTTCAGCATCTACATACCATTTTACATAATTTCAGTTCAAAAAAGTATAAAAAAACATGTATATATTTTAATAATCAAGTTTTTATGATTTGTTTGTCCGGTCAATAAAGGCACAAGTCTTCCTAAAATAAGTAAATAAATATGAAGATAATACTAAGTTGGCTAAAAAATATTTATATTCATAATAACACGATGCAATACGTCATATCCTAGTCACAGGGGCGTAGATTTGATTGTGTCTTTCATAGTACTTTTTTATTTTCAGCATCTACATACCATTTTACATAATTTCAGTTCAAAAAAGTATAAAAAAACATGTATATATTTTAATAATCAAGTTTTTATGATTTGTTTGTCTGGTCAATAAAGGCACAAGTCTTCCTAAAATAAGTCAATAAATATGAAGATAATACTAAGTTGGCTAAAAAATATTTATATTCATAATAACACGATGCAATACGTCATATCCTAGTCACAGGGGCGTAGATTTGATTGTGTCTTTGATAGTACTTTTTTTATTTTCAGCATCTACATACCATTTTACATCATATCAGTTCAAAAAAATATAGAAAACAACATGTATATTTTAATAATCAAGTTTTTATGCTTTATTTATTGCCTATTATCACGCGCGGAATCAGATGAGTGGTTCATTTTGCCCGGTGAAGAAAGGCACACAAGCCGCTACTGTCAACTAGGGTGACTTTTATTTCCAAACTACCATGTACTGTAGGGTGTCCCTTATATGGACGAATATAAGTCCTTTATATTTTTTTTTTTGGAAATCGAATTGTATACCCCTTATTTCTTTTTAAACTATCAAGACTTACTTAAATACAAAATTTTATCTGTCTACATTTACATTAACCCGCGAATTTAAAATTTCTGTTTTTAACATTTTTCTATAAGCATATAAATCAATTGAAATATATAAACTTTTTTAACATTATGATATCAGGGCTACTTGTGATTTGGTGGATTCTTATTTCAAACACACATTTTAAAACAAAATTTGATTTTATAGATTACACTATATTTTCTACTCTGTGTGCAAATGCGTTGAATGGACAATTTTTTATTAGGAAATCATCACAGCTAAGATCTAGTGCTTTTGCTACAGCCTGAAGTATATAAACAGAATTCCTTGTTTAATTGACATCTGTCTAAAGCTGCAACTAATTTAGGCGTGACAAAGTCTTTCCTTCCTCTTTTTGTAGTAAGTAGTTCCAGAACTTACCCTTTGAGAGGTGGATGGCAAGGGTTTCTAAGGTTTTCATCAAGGCTGGTAGGTTGACCGTGATGTCCTTGCATTTTTATAAAATCTTGTGTTGTAAGAGATGACGGTAACCGAAACATATCATCAAGCTCATATCTTTTTTTGCAAATCCTTCCAAGCACGGTGAAGATCCATAAGTTTTTTACACAGGTAGGTATAGCTCTGGTTACAGAGGTTCTAGCCTTTTCCCAAAAAGTTATAGGTACAGTCGCCCAAAAAATTGGTTTACCACCCTAAGGTTGAATGCCGCTTGCAGATTCATAGGTGATAAGGATTAGTTTCGCTTGCAAACCGATTTGACAACTTCTATTGCCCTCTTTATCTGATTAAAGATAACGATGATTACTGTTTGTTACGCTGACAGCTGTTCTTAGCTTGAACTTGATGGAACCAATAATCATAAGCTACATAAAATTGTAAAGTTCTGACACAAGGCGAGTCCACCTGTTGGAATTTACAAATTATGTACACTTGTTACTAACAATATGCGTTCAATAAAACAGTTTATTTCGGGATTCGTTTTTATTATATTGTCAGAAAACAAAGCTAAAAGTAGATGTATCCTTTTATTAAATTGTCACAATCACAAGCATCAACGACGCCGCAGTCATATGGTGAAATTTAAATATTACGGACTGTCGGTAGCATTGCATTTTGAAGCGCGTCGTTATAATTTACAGCCGTCGCTCGAGGAGATAGAGAGCATAATTCTCCTACACCATCCATAAATCTATGTGGATATATGTGATCGTGGCACTATGAGGGAGAAATATACGCACTAGTATATGTCTGGACATGAATAAAGACAATCGAGCACCGTATTGGCCATTATTCGTATTTGACCACCCATTCGATACAGCCAATCAAATGATGCTAGTTCGATAACTTGAAAGTATTCTTACCATGGATTTAACTTGCCCTCTTGGGAAGAAATTATGATGGAGTTCTACAGGAAGAAAAAAATATATGTGCAAATCTTTTATTTCTTACAGAAATACAACAAAGGCATGCTAACTGCTTTTCACGTAGTTTAATTGCAGAATATACAGACCAGATACAAGGGCACATTTTAAGACCTAACTAACTGCGTTACTTGTGTTGAGCTGATTATCTAAAAGATTCCCATCTTTTTGATAATCAGCTCAAGCAATAGCTAATATTCTTTAATAATGTAGGCAGGTATATATAATGTAGGTGTGCTCACTTTCCAAAATCTTGCACACGCAAAACTCCGAGGTAAAAAGGCCCAATGGAGGTTATAACTTCTTTCGAGCGATAATCAACGGGCAAGAGGGGCACAACCGATAGAATAAAGGGAAAAAATCGAAAAAACAAGAGTAAATTCCATTATTATAATTTAAAAAAATCGTAATACATATATATTTATATTTTTTGTATATATAGATATATATGTATTAAGTAGTTTAGAAGTGGTTTAGGAGCAAGATAGGATAGTCAATTTAAAAAAGTATTTATAATATTATAAATGTTTGTACAATCTACAAATATTTATTCCGGGTGTTCTGGGTGTTTTCTATGTATAATAAAAAAATATCTATGTTTGTAATGTATTGTATTAAGTATATCAGTCACCTAGTATCCATAACATAAGCTCTGCTTAGCTTGGGACTGGATGATGCTGTGTGGCTTGTCCAGCATTATTATTATTATACTGAAATTATTTAGACAAAAAACTACCAAAAAGGTTTATAATTTCTGAAATAATCTGAAAACCACATCCTCCTGTAAGTTGACTTTTTGCAGTTATGCCAGGAGCATAATAATAATAATTTGTAAATCGTACAAGCATTTATCCCAAGTCGTGAATCAAACCCGCAACCTCCTGCGTCGCAGGCAGACGTTCGCCCGCCGCGCCACATCGACCGTGCATCATATCGGTGGTTTCGTAAATTATTATAGAATACTAGCGGCTCGTCCCAGCTTTGCACGGGTTTTAGTAAGGAACCCTAATTTTTGAAAAATAATTTAGCCTATGTCAACCGGGTATCCTAGGATACCTACGACGAATGCTTACAGGGTGTATACGACTACTCCCGCCTACTTCGAGGGGCTAACCTATTACTGTGTGGTTTTTTATTCGAGTATAGTTGTGAAACTGTAGGTATCCTGTACCGTACGTAACTTTATTTGCCATAGTAATGAATAAAGAGTAATCTACCAAACTTATAAAGAAGCGTGAAGCGCGAAAAATTTACGTAAGTTCCTTACCTACGATTTACAAAAAAACGAAATTAAAAAACTAACACTAAATCGTCCATGCGCGAATCGGAGCAATGAGCAGCACAACCTCCCCGTCCGACAGTCTGAGTTGCACTGCCGCCCGTCGCCCGCACAGGGACCCGCGCATTCCATTTCGTATCGCATTCAAGAAATAATTAATTGTAGCTTAATGAATTATTAGTTCGAACTGCCAATTGTTCACTTTGTGATAAAAACTTTGACAGATATTTGTGTGAAATAAAAATACTAAAAATCAATACCGTTTAGAAGAAATAACCAAATTTAAAATAAAAATTGCTTCACTTTGGATATTTTTTTCATATAGTAATAATATAGTTAGAATTTTTTCAATTGTACAAATTAAAATTTAGTCTTTAATAAACAATATATATTTTTTTTGGACATTTATATTCACTCATCAAAGAGAAATTACTTGGAGAAAACCTCGAGTTGGCGAATACCCCCTCCTTAAATATATATTTTTATCGGTTTTTGTAGTATTTGTTTGTTAAAATGGCAACAGAAATACATCATCTGTGAAAATTTAAGCTCTCTAACTATCACGGTTCATGAGATACAGCCTGATGACAGACGGACAAACAGACAGACAGCAGAGTCTTAGTAATACGGTCCCGTTTTACCCTTTAGGTACGGAACCCTAAAAATGATGAATGAAAGTTTGTTTATTTGTTTACATTGTCTTGTTACTCTGTAAACAATTTAAAGATGCAGCTATTGTACTAATATAATTATGTAAACCAATGCGTAAGCCTTTATGTTAAATTTTCAGTGGATTGATGATGAAATGGCGGTTATAAGAGCGCACGTGAGAGAAAGCATGGAAAACAAGACGACAATGAAAGAACTGTTGACCAATGTAAAGTACAGGAAAGCTCTTTATATTGTTGGAGGTAAAGTAAATAATTTATTGTTAAAACACGGGTGGTCTAGTGGGAGTGACCCCGCCTTCTAATCCTAAGGTCGCAAGTTCGAATCCGGTTGTGCATCGATGGATTTTTCTCTTCTGTACATTTATGTGCGTAATGTCAGTATTGTGAGGAAACAAACTAGAACAATGTGCTTAGGTAATAATAAATTAACAGAAATGGTCAGTAAGATAGGTTTCAGAAATATCTGAAGATTGAAAATCAGACAGGTTAAATCATCTATATTTTTGTCGCTTATTCGCACCAGCACGACACACGAGCAAAGCCGTGGGTGGACGCTAATACAAAATAAGAGTTCTAACTTTAGATTGCCTCAGAAAGATATATTCACGATTACCTACTGTGTTGTGATGTTTCAGGACTGAAAATGCTGCAATACATGACGGGTATCCTTGTCATTCAGTCGTACTTAGAAGTAATCTTCAGACAAAGCAGTTCCGTGTCCGGGCCTCTTGCTAGCATTGTCTACGGATTCGTTCAATTGGCAGCCGGTGAGTTCGCTGACCCTTACTGACTGATAATATTATCATCGTAGTTCGATTTCGCTGGTAAATAATACAAATGGCGATGAGCTAAGCTTGCAATCTGTCACGTATGGAATATCTATCAATTTTCCTTCTTTCTTCTATATGGCACCTATCCGTCATTCGACAGACAATTTTACCAATGTCATCATCATCTTCCTGCCCTTATCCCACTTTATGTGGGGTCGACACAACATGTTATTTTCTTCCACTCCCCTCTATCAGCCGTCATATTATGTACTCACTTCTTTCTTATTCATGTCATCTTTCACAGTTCATTCTTTCTTTTCTTTGTTCTAGAGTTCTTTGGTGGGTAGAGGCCCACATATCTACATTCTTTATGTTCATCACACTCCTAGTAGCATGACTTTCATCCCTCATACATGCCCGTACCGCGCTAGCCTATTGCTCCTCAATCTTTCCGTCACTGGCGCTAATTTCGAGCTTCTCCTGATGTACTGACAAATAGTTATTTGTCAAGTAGAGTCAGTAAAAAAAGTAAAGCAAAATGTTTAGACGCGTTTCTCACTACCCCTTTAAACATTAAGCCAAGTGGAATTCGAGTGCAGAACTTTCCTCCTTGGTTTATGCATCCCCGTATCGCGTAGGGTCGTGGTGATCCACAAGTCGTACGAATCCTACTCTGTCCATAGCTTATATCACATCCTTTCTGCGAAAAGTTACTCCTGACGTCGCATGTTTTAGCATACCTACATTAAAAGGCTTATTTTTACACTTTTTTTATGTTCTGGAGCTCATACCAACTAATAAAGAAAATCTTGTACATTACATAACAATTGACTTGTAAGTAGGTACATTTGGTTTGTCTACATTATTTAAGCGTAATGTACTTAATTTACTTTTCAAACATAGGCAAAGATAATAATAATACTGCTGTTATCATGACAGACTGTCAGATAACAATGATTTGGCATTGACTAGCCCAACCTTTGTTACCGAGAGAGTTCCCTGCCATAGTCATATTCAATTCGTAGTTATATTCATGTACCTACCTATATAATGTACAGTCTGCGACAAAAGTATATTAACAAAACGTTTTTTTTCAAATTGGTTTCCTAGATAAATCAATTACACGCTTTCATTTTGACAGCTACTGACATTCAGCTAATGCATCGCATCCGAATAGGGGGCGTAGCACGTAAACTTATATTTGTCAGTAATATCGTACCAACATCTGAGTTGGTTATACTAGGCGGCATCCAAGCCACACTCATCAGTTGAGTTACTGATATCGCACAACGTAATTCGAATGTGAACACGATATGCTTATGTACTATAATGTTAAAGTTCTTCATGCAAGGCCCTCTGGACCAACACGCGTCTACATTACAGCGATAGTGTAGTTTTTGCAAAATTATACATCAAGACTAGTATTCGAATGTTAAACTTTTGCAGTTGACTGTACCTTAAGTTTCGAAACTAAAATAAATGTACATTTTCCAGGTATATGTGCAACATTCCTCACACGATATGTCGGGCGAAGAATCCTCATGTTTACGTCCTGTCTAGGAGTTTCAGTATCAATGACGATTCTTGGAACTTATTTCTATCTGCAGGACACCGTTAAGGTCGGCCCCGACACCCTTGCATCCCTAGCTGCTTTACCTTTGATAGGTATACTAGGGTTCAACGTATTTTACGCAAATGGAATAGGGAACTTACCTTATGTAATGCAAGCAGAATTGTTTCCTGTAAATGTAAAAGGTATAGCCTCAAGTCTGGCTACAATGCTAGCGTGTATTCTAAGCTTTGTAGTAACTAAATGTTATCAAACAGTGAAAGATACTTTTGGGCACTACACAGTGTTCTGGAGTTTCGCTCTCGTTGGTTATACTGGAGTATTCTTTATATACTTCTTTGTGCCGGAGACGAAAGGAAAAACTTTAGAAGAAGTTTTGGATAATGTACAAGATGTCGGTAAAAGGCCTGAAGAGGAGGCTTTGAGGAGTGACCATGTAAGTCAAAAAAATTAAAGTTAATTTCTCAGTACAAATATAGGAAATAAGTAGAGCAAAAAAATTGTACCAAATCAAGTATTTTTAATTATTTTCAAAGAGTAACACGGACGTCTTCATTTGTTATGTTGCTGTATTTAGGTATAAGAACTGTAAGCAAATTAAAGTTAAGTCAAATAAACCTATGATATCATAGGTATTCCAAATTCGCTGTAGTGCGTGTTACTTTTTAAATGGGTGATAGTGAGTAGTAGAAGTTTGGTTATATTTTTCAGTCCGAATTACCTGAATTACCAAGGTTTCATTAGGTTAAGAATCTGAGGCTGTATCATACAGTTTGCATTCGTTGTTTATGTACAAAATTGTGTATTTTTTGAATATTTACATATAGTGATATTTTTCTAGAATAAAATGAGAGAGAGAGTATCTAAAATAAAAACAAAACTGTGACTATAAAACTGTAATCTGTTGAATAAAATTATGCAATACATATACCAGAAAACCTTGTATTATTGTACAGATAAATACCACTGTAAAATTGAAAGTAATTTCGATTACGACTATACAATAAAGTTGCTACTAGCCTTACAAAGTATGACTTGATAGAACTTGCTAGGTTTAGCCACTTGATACTTGACAGCTGCTAAGTCTAGCCAGTTGATACTTGACAGTAGTTACGGCTAAATCCTCTTGGTGTTCCCGTAGGAGTAGAGAGGTGCGAAGGGTGTGTCTGCTTGTTCGTCGCCGCTTTCCTCGGACGCGTCAGATTCGAACGTGTTGTCTGGGATGTCGTACAGACGGATCAGAGGCTTGTTGGGATCCTTCATGATCAGGTACTTGCCTGGGAAAAGGAAAACATAAAGGTTATGCATTGTCACATCATTACCCTAATAAATTCACTGCTGGACATAAGCCTCTTTCAATTTTAGTGGGGCTTGCAAAAGTCAACACGCTTGGCGGCTGGATTTGTGACCGCAGTCTCGGTGTAGTACTCAGGAGATGCTACTACCCATCTTCTGGTGGGTTCCCCTAGTCGCATCTTACGACATCCATGTGAGGCAAGCGTGGGGGTTCTATTCTAGGCTGGGACAATCGGAAAATACATGCAGCGACTATGCGTAGTCGTTACGCCCCGATATACAACTTTTAGTAGTATATAAGGCGTTTTTAAAAACTGCTTAAAATGTCTTCTGTCATTGTTTGTCATTTACCCATTGATAAAAGATGCCAATAGTTTAAGCATAGTTTAAGCAGAATTCAAGTACTCTTTATCTTCTGACAGATTTTTATAAGTAGGTCATGTGAGGGCTTATGTTGTATGTCACAGTGGCTTACCATCCTTCTGCTTCATACAGATGTCAATAATACAACGCAGGATGCCCCACGCGTTGTCCATAGACAAGTTGATCTGAGCTGCAAACTCGTGCGGCTTGAACTGTTGCGTGCCGAGGATCACGTGACGCGCGTTGTCACGGACTTGCGTCCGGGACACGTAACCGAACTTGATCTGGTCGGAGCCAGCTAGGAGGGCCTGCGGACAATGACAACCATTGTTAATTATTATTTTATTTAAGCATAGCTTGTACTATGGGAACAAGATAAGATATAGATATTTATTTGTCAAAAACATGTACTAACAGGTAACAAATAATTAAGGAGAAACAACATGTTTGACCGGTTACGGTTTGCAAAAATAACCAGATGACTGACTTGTAGGTATACAACACGCGGACCGGAGGGACAATAGCGCGGCTCACAAGAGAAAGTGAGACAGAGATGATACATTTACGTGAGGTAGGACTTCAGAGGCAGTTGAATCAGTTGAGATAAGTGTCTCGATAACTCTGTATTTTGTTCAATAAGCGTAGAGTAGAACCTACACAAACATTACTAAGTTACCTGAACGGTCCATTTGGCGAGCTTGCAAGAGTTATTCCTCAACTCGTTGGCAAGCACAGCGCCCCGCTGAGTGTCGAGCTTCTGCCGCCACTCGACTCCGTTGGCCACTTTCGAGTCCCACTCGTTGAGGGCCTTGATCGTTAGGAACTGAGTCTCGCCTTGAGGACCCTGCATTACTGCGTCATGCTCGCATCGTGCTACTAGTACCTGGGAAGGAAAGGCATTTTATGTTCACATATATGGATTTAAATTAAAATTTTTAGTATTTTAATCCAGGTTACAATCTATATTTATTCCAAATTTCATCCAAATCGGTCTACTGGTTAGAGCGTGAAAGAGTAACAAACATCTATCCATCCATGCTTACAGACTTTCGCGTTTATAATATTATTATAGTAGGATGTACATAGATTGCACAAATATTTGTTTTTTCTGGGGGATTGAACCTACAGTCTAACATCACAGAAGGCCGAGCTACTACCGACTCTGTACTCGAGATCTATACTGAGGCTTATACATGGTATATAATGTAAGTACTCACGACGCCACTGTTGAGGTTCCACTTGCGGTAGCGGTAACCGACGGAGGCTATCTCTCCTTCCTCCTCCGACACGAAGGGGTTCGGCTCAGGAAACTTGTATTTAGGCTCGCCAGCGCCTGATTTTAGAACCTGCAAACATATACTTATAATAAACATCCAACGAAATAAGTACTAATGGACGTTTCAAACAGCGCCATCTAGTAAATTATAAAAGCTTGTAAAATCGGAGCCATGTAACTTTTAGATGTTTTTTATTTGTGAATATGTACTCTATTTTACTTATTCCATCTAAAAACCCTGTCCCAGGCACTACAGCGTCCCGTAAATAGGGGTATAAGTGAAAAAAGTAATAGATGCAAAGGCCTGCTTTTGTAATACAATTATGATACAACATTATATTACAAGAGAACAAACATCCCATAAATGTTAGTCCTTGGTATGCCAAGTATGTTTCATGATCGATCGAACCCACAACCAACGGCGCAGAAAGAAAAGCATACTGAGTTATAAGACCAGTCATTGTGTCGAGAAAGAAAGAAAGAAAATATATTTATTTATCCCCAAACCACACAATTACATGAATATTGGGCGTGCACACTGTAGAACACTAGGTTTACTTAACATAACTAAAAAATAAAAAGCACATTGACTAACAATAAATAATATAATATAATTAAATATATATATAATTATATATAGGTATATAATTAATTATTTATTATATTATTATATATATATAATTTTTGGGATAATATAAAAATCTTTGTGATTTCCTTAAGTGCAGGTAAGCACTATAAAAACAAATAAACTAACAATAAATAACCTAGTTAACCTACTTAGCAGTAAGGTCGAGGTCATTATTAGTCAACAATTTGACAATCCACACAGCATCCACATAGTCCCAAGCTAAGCAGAGCTTGCGTTATGGGTACTAGATGACTGATATACTTAATACAATACATTACATACATAGATATTTTTTATTATACATAGAAAATACCCAGAACACCCGGAATAAATATTTACAGATCGTACAAATATTTATCCCAAGGCGGGAATTTGGAAATTTCGTTTTGTGATAAGTATCAAGTACCTGCTGGCTAAAGTTATGGTTGATGAAAGTGGCTTCAAGCGCCAAGTTCCGCGGCGAGTTGATAGAGTTGCCGTCATCGGCTGGCGGCTCCACAGACGTCTCGTTCACAGTTAACAGGTCGAACTCCGTGTTATCACGCTTATCCAGGAACAACTTGTCGCCTGTATGGTAGAAAATATTAGATTTCTATCAAAGGTTACCAACTCAATCAACCCAGTCATCTATAGCTCTCTCTTTTATGCTTGTATAGAAACTTCAGGTAAGGGCCTCAGGTGCGTGTTTTCCTTATCGTCTACTTGCAGGGCTGAGCATAGTAGGACACATTCCTAACGCACTATGCTTTGTTATAAGGTGATAGTTACCACTTCACATCAGATGTAACTGGCTTGTTCCTTAATCGGTATAATTTTTTTTCAATTAAAAACAAACAAAAATCTTGGTAGCTCTGGATTATAATAGAAGAACAATATACATCAGTTACTTTACCCATTTTCTAGATATTCTGGCAAAAATTAAACATGGTAAAATCTTACCAATCTTCTCAATAACAATATCCCAAGAGTAGTTGGAACGGGTGCAGCACATAATGGTGGCTAGGATGGTGTCTGTGGCATACACTGTGCCGGTCGTCTTACTGAGGCGACGGACCACTGGGTCGTCTGTTGTTGTCACCTGCAAATCATAGTTTAAGAGTGAGTTTAGTGCAAACGTTTTCACACACAACAATGGTCTAATAACACTACTAAAAAAAAACTAAAGAGTCACGGAATCGAACTCATCGATAGGCTAATATGCATCACGTTATATTATGTGAGAAAAGCAATATGAAGATATTGTGCACACAAATAAACACTCCTGTATGAAACAGAAAATAGAAACAGCCTCATGACTTTAATCCCAATAAAAATGTATCTGCCTAGATAGATAACACTTTATTGTACACAAGGAAAATTTGTTAAAAACAGACAAGGTTTACAAAGTACAATGGGCGGCCTTATCGCTGAAAGCGATTTCTTCTTGCCTAGGTTCCATGTACGTGGATTCAAGAGAAAACAGTTACATGAATAATATTTTTGAACTTACCGTATGGAAGATACGGTCAATACGCTGCAAAGACTTTTCGTGTTTCACATTTACACGGTCATAAGCCTTATCATAGTACTCAAGAGTACCGCAGCATACAATATCTTCACCTGAAATAAAATTAAAGGATGTGTTACTTGTAATAGATGATAATAAAATGTCAGATAAAACTAGGACAGTCAATGACAAGTATTATGAAATTTATTGTATGTACAATTAATTAGTATTAGGCCTGGTCCTATAATAATAGATGTAATATTTTTAAATAAATAAAATAATTGAAAGTAGCTCTGCTTTCTGCACTGTAGGTTGTGGGTTCAATCCCCACCAATACAGACATTTAGGTTAAGTGTGAGTTTTATATATACTAATAATATTAATATGTAATAGTAAGATTTATGATATAACCTATATATTAAATATATTGATATTATATATCTTATTATTTCTAGATCTGTATCATTGATGTTATTTCTCTCTCTCACTCTTAGCTACTACTTTACTCATTAAGGGTTTATTTAGACTCAAACAACATTATTCATACAAAACAATCTGTAGCAAAATATCAAGATACACAAACAAACCTTCCTTGATGCCAGGTAAAGACAGCTTAGCTAGACGTGGGAAGTCCATATCCTCAATAGTGGACCAAGTGGGCCGTACAGTGACAGAAGCATCACGGATCTTCATAGGAGCACCACGCTGCCCCCATCTCTTACCAAGCTTACGGTCTCTCTGTTGCTGTTTTGGGATAGAAATAAATCATACTCATTATTAAGCTTAGAACCTGTCCCTATCACAGTTTATCTAATATTTTTTTGTTATGGGATGAATATCAGGCTTAACCTGTTGCCTGAAATTTTACTTTGACACACCTAGACATGTTCTGTAAGAATTATATTGTACAAACACAATTTAACTTAAAATAACTCAAACTCTTGGTAGCTCACCCAAATAAAATATTCCACATGTAATTATTTCAGTATTAAAGATCATTAAAAGATTTTACAAGCACTGAATAAGTTTTGAATAAAAGAAAATTTGAGTGAACTACCATCCAGAATAGAATTTTTCCTTATTTGCTGATCTCACCTGATTATTTCTCCATACCTTGTTCAGAGTAGTCATACCACCAGGAGTGCGAGCCCCTCTTGCTCCACGGCCCCTTTGGCCACGAGCCCGGCCCCGTTGATATGGAGGCTTCTGGTCTCGAGTGGTGTCCACCAAGTGGAATGAGCTCTCATCTTCATCATGGAAGTAAGCATATGATGATCCCGCTCCAAACTGTGATGCATACTTGTCTGTAAAAAAATTTAATGATGAGCAAGTTAGACAATTAGACCAATACATAAGAATAGTAAGAATTACAGCGAATTAATTTGTGATGATTAGTCTCTGTGACATTATAATACATACACACAAGTATAACTAAATAAACATCACGATATTGACTGAACAACTGCACTACAAAATTGTTTTATACAATAAATTACAATTACAGATTTAAGTTTGGTCAAGTTCACTTGTCTATGTAATGTAAACCTACAGGAATGTGTGAAATTATTATGGGGAAAAAGTAAACTTAAACATTACAACAATATCTCAGAATGAGCTAGTCTGAAGCTCACACAGACGCAGGTTAGGCACAGAGCTTAGAAACAGCTGCACTCTTGTACAGCTGTTTCTAGGCTTCTGGTTCTTGCCAGTAACACAAACGTCATCATAACCTCCAACACCATTCATGGAAACCTGTCTCCAACCGAGTATCAGTTAGAAATTAATTACTTACTCTGGTATTTTTTATCCTGAACCATTGTCCAGTCACTAATCTTCCCCAAGCGGTCTCCTTTGCTGAAAGGCTGGTAGGGCATGTCCCGGAATTGCTCCGGCATTTCGCACGGGCCCCATCCTGTTGGGTTGTCTTGAATGGCTGGTGCCACGAATCTAATCGGCTCTTCCGCCGGTAAAACGTGCTCTGACATTGCAAACTCTAGAGTTTGTGCAGTTCCTTGAATTTATTCCATGAACGAACGCCACGACGACTTTCTAAATCGTAAAATTGACAAGAAAGAAAACGCCGTACTTTACTTCGTCTTCTTTTTTACCACAGACAAAATAACAGACAGAACGGAGCGAACGAAATAAAGCTCACGAGTTTTACACGCCTTCCGTTCATCAATCCATCTACACTACAGTCCCCGGACCGACTAGGACCGACTCGACTGTACCTACCGGGCAACACACGAAACACGCGCCCTGATTGCGTATCATCTGTTGTTAAGGTGGTTCGATTCGGGTTGGCGCGAAATTCAAATATTTTTGTGGTTTTAAATTTTTTCTTCGTTCCACAAGGAATAAAACGAGCGGAAAAGTAATTTGCCGCGAATCGTAAACTACTTTCTATGAACTCATGATAAACTCAACTTCGATTCATTGATATTTTTGGAGCATTTGGGAAAATAAGAAATTTTCTGCTAAAAATCAACATTTTCCCAAACGCTCCCAAAATACAAACGAATCAAAGTTGGTTTTATCATGAGTTCGTAGAAAATGGTTTACGATTTGCGGCAAATTACTTTCTCTCTAATTTCATTGCTTGTGGAACGAAGAAAAAATTAAAAACCACAA
The DNA here is from genome assembly GCA_947095575.1 of Electrophaes corylata. NCBI lineage: Eukaryota > Metazoa > Arthropoda > Insecta > Lepidoptera > Geometridae > Electrophaes > Electrophaes corylata. The sequence goes on along the minus strand of OX352711.1, from coordinate 3,789,740 downwards.
AAATATTTGAATTTCGCGCCAACCCGAATCGAACCACCTTAACAGGGCAAAGCGCACATAAGTGTTCAAATATCAAACTCCCGTGCCACACAGTGTGAACAATTGTGTGATTACATATTTAACATTTCTGTTCTGAATGTACCTACTACCTGTAATAGGTAGGTAGTATGATGAGATGTGCTCTCCGAAGGATGATTGTGTAGGTAGGTACTCGTTTTGCTTACAGCGCCCTCTTAAGGAGTTATCAATAAAGTCTACGGTACTTCCTGTCGTCGCCATCCAAACAAAGCGATTCCTTGTATTAAAATTGTACTTAGTATATAGTACGTAGGTACTAAGCTATGAATTATTGAGTCAAGGTATTATATTAGATCGGCTCGTAATATAAAAAGAATGTTAAAATTGAGGGTCTATATTATTTACCTACCACTTATATAGAAACATGATTACCTAAGTATTTAAACAACATGGAAAAGGTAATCAAAAAGAGCATCAGCTTTGTACTAAAATTATTAATCTACTTTTGTCGCTGACTGTACGTACGTGAGGTTTATAGAAAGACAGGTAAGTAGGTGCAGGTACCACCTAAGTAGGTACCTACGTAGTTTATCGAGTGAGTGCCTCGCTGAATAAACTGATTAGCAAGCGCTTGAAAAGATTTTGCTCTTATTGATAAATAATATGTAAGAATAAATATAATCCTGAAACGAACAAACGAGAAATTGAAGTTCGTTTCATGAGAGTATGGTCGGTCAGTCTGATTTAGTTTTAGGCGAGACTATACGTCTCCCTCAAACGCGCTAGCATGCGCTGGGTCGGCAAGTTACTACTACCAAGGTACAATAAATAAAACACTAGGTACCTAATTTAATTTCTTCATTAGTCATTCTTCTGTAGTAATGCTTTCATGCAGTGATCAAAATAAAGCTGAGAAGTTCAAGTTCGTACCTAGTCTGACCGGCAAAAATTTGTGTTCGTTTAACTTTGTGGCAAGTAGGTACCGAAACAAGTAGGTACCTAGGTAAGTACTAATAATAAAGACTAATGTCATACGAACCTAAAAAAGCTGCTTTGCTATACTTTAGAGATTGTCTTAGAATGTTTATTAGTTTGTTTTATTAGTTTAAATGTAGAGTAGATTAAAGCCGCTCTTAGATGAACAATAATAAACAATAGAGCTTTATGGTAGGTAGGTTGGCATGTTATGATAAAACCACTTAACTATAATTTTATGAGTCACATTTTTATCATTAGTTCCTGTGCTATTGTTCTTTGTAGTGTGTTTAAAATGTATTATAAATATAATTGAGTAAGGTTATGTTGTGACGTTTGTTTGCCAGTGTTGCCAACTGTTTTATAAGGTGCCCACTGGATTCATCTGACGAAACCAGCGAAATCCGCAAAATATTTTGCTATATTAAAAAAAAACACTAAAATGACTCTAGATTAGGTGCACGCTATAAAAATGTTCATAACTTGTAATGTAAAAGTTATGAAAATTCAAATAACAACCCAATTAGAAGGAAAAACAAAGACCTGCGACGAGGTTGCGGGTTCGATTCCCGCCTTGGGATAAATGTTTGTACGATCTGCAAATATTTATTCCGGGTGTTCTGGGTATTATTTTCTATGCATAATAAAAAATATCTATGTATGTAATGTATATCAGTCATCTAGTACCCATAACATAAGCTCTGCTTAGCTTGGGGCTAGATGATGCTGTGTGGAATGCCCAGCATTATTATGATTATTATTATTATTACTGACAAAGGTAGGTAGGTAAGTAATACTTCCTTATAAAAATAGCCATACAGAAAAATCTGTATAAGTACTACCTATAACATGTTACCTACCTACAATATACATACCTACATAATATTGTTTAAAAGTATGACCGAATATGATACATGTGATAACTAAATAGTACCATAGTATCTTTATATATTTACTGTAGAAAAGAATCGTATTAGTTATAAAAAAAATGGTTTCATCTATTTATTTGGGTTACCACTAAATAATTACTAAAGTAAACATTGAAAGGAATGAGTACCTAACCCCTATAAGAAGTAAGTACCTACTAGAACACTAGTACTTAGGTATCTACTTCCTTAAAGATTTTTCTTAGTTATCTGGTACTCTATAAATGTTATACTAAACAGGGTGTGTAGTCTTTTCTGTATAGCTGATATAATTCTTTATTAGGAAGCACTGATTTTATCTATAGTAGAGTACCAAAGTAGGTAGAGAATTTAGGTGCCTGCGCGTAGCTAAGTTTTCCAAACTCTCTCTAGCTGTAATTTAGTTGAGTTTTTCTTTTAAAAATGTGTTGAAGGCACTAAACTAATGCTAAAAGTTAAAATACAAAATGAATAACAGTAGGCTTATTTATTATGAACCCTAATGATGAAGCCAACCCAAAGAAGGACGCGCCGCGCCGGGGATTTTGTCCAACCCCAAAAAGGCTTTCATCCATAGTTGCATGTAGGTAAGAACCCAAATAATGTTTTCAAATAGGTACTCCCCCATGATGCCTGTAGATGCGGCGGAAGTGAGGTCCCACTAAATGAAGACTATAAAAAGGAATTGATACCTAATAAACGGCCAGTTTTGGTACAGACTCCTTGGAGACATGACTGTGATAAAGTTTTAAAGAATCTCAGATACCTAGTGTTTTTATATCGAAATGGTGGAACAGGGGAGCCGAAGAGAGCAGTATTGGGCGACGTTTTATGGTAAGTTATTTAATTCCTGTTTTTGTATGTTTGTTGAACTAAATTTCAACAAGTTTATACCTATCATCAATTCATATTTTTTGGGTTCAGGACTTATTCAAAATTATATCAACTTAAAAATGACTAATTTAACGATTATAAATTTGATATTTAGTATTTTTTGGATTCTGGTACAGTTAAAACAAATAATCTAATAACGTCTGACTGCCGTTATATTAAGTATTTTGATATAAAAAGAACGCACAGAACGCACACACTTGTAGAGATTTAATTGTCTAAGATTTATCTTGATGCATAGTGTATTATAGCCTTACGATTTCATGCACTCGTGTCGTAGGTTTTCCTAATCGAGTGACTATGTTGCGCAACATTCTGCGCGGCCACCATTTGGATGGGTGACTGATAGTGACATTTAGGTACATCGCTTCTGTGCTCCAAGGGCTCGTTAATTAGAGCAGCCTCACAACTTTAATTCCTAGGCACGGTAGATATCCCCTCGGAAACCGTAATGCCAAGTAGTAACGATTCTTTGAGGATTTTTAAGGTAGTAGTCAGAGGTATGACCATTATTCAGTTTAGTTTTTGGCATATAACTTGTTAACAATAAAATGTAACATATAGGCATAAAGTAGAATTAAAAACAGCTTGAGTGGAGTACTTGAGATCTGAGGCGTACCTGAGGATGAAACCGTGAGGCGGTGGTTTCTTTTCTTTATTTAATTACTTAATTTATATTTTTATAAAGTTTATTTTTACATCTATTTTCAGTATCCCTGGCTTTTGTGATTTTCGGAGCGTTTTCAGCATGGCCTTCTCCTGTGATACCAAAGTTTAAACGCAATGAAACGAATGTCGACATAACAGAAGTAAGTTTAGAAAGACTTCATACTACATTTCTAAGAGAAATATACATAGCAAAGTATGATAGAGGTAACAGTGGAGTATGTAAAGAGAAATGAATTTTATAACTTTTAAATATATGAGGAGGTGGCTTGCTCTATTGAAATAAATTTCAAAATCCGAGTCGTTTCTTGTTGGCATTCATGTTTGTGAACGCGCTATTTTTTTCGCATATTAAATTTGTTAAAAAAAATTAAGCTACGCTGCGCTGTTGAAAAATTTTTAAAGTTTGTATCAGTAGGTAACCGGTTTTCCAAACTGCGCGATGAAAAACGGGTAGTTTTACGGATTTTTGGCTTTGGACAGCTAAACACAATTTATTCTATATACTTGTACAAACTCCGAGGGGTGATTACTCGACTGCCTGACTTGACGTACTCGCAAAGTTAAATTATAGTATCAAATTGTCTTATCTATTCTTGTAACTAAAAATTAGCCTTAAACATCAATGAGTTCGAATGAAACGGTGACGAGTGCTACCTTAAAATTGGTATTTATTACTTTTTTTATTCATTTAATATATGAATTACTTATGTATTTTTTAAATATTTAACTAAATTATTTTAATAATATTAACTCTAGCTAACTACTGTACAAGTTACAAAGTTCTGTATTTTTCTTCTCCCTCAGACTGGAGTTTCATGGATGGTGGCGGTGAACCCTATAGGGTTCATATTCGGTAGTTTCGTGACACGATACACTATGGACAAGCTGGGTCGACGTGCAACCATAATATACAGCGCATTACCTGTAGCCGTTGGAATCGTAAGTTAAAAAAAAGGCGACAAATAAGTTGTCCTCTGACAAACCACTCGAATAAGGCATCGAGATAAAAGACATCTTATTTTTTTCAGAATCTTTAACCTGACTGACTGAATGACATATAGGCTACGCACAACTTAAACTACTGCTAGTAGAGCCTTGAATTTTCAGGGTAATATATTCGTCTTGGTGTACCAAGAAAGGAATTCTTAAAATTCAACCCCTAAATGGGTACGATGGGGGTTGAAATTTTGCTTATAGGTAACCTAAATAGCACTTTTTATTATAAATAACAAGTTTATAATAGCTGCACCATTTAAATTTTTACATGCGCATGATGAATTAAAATTTTATATAGCAATATATACTTTAGTTTTTTTCATAAATCCTTCACCATGGTGGTGGTGGTGATAGTTTCCACTTCACATCAGGTGGGCAAAAAAGTAACTGCATTGATAATTTTAAATACTCAACTCTGACGCGTTTTAATTTGCGCACGCCTACACTCGCACTCGCCATTCGCACCAAGCGTTTCGGTTCCACCTTCATTATGCGAACCGCTAAGGAGTGGAACTCATTGCCAGCTTCTGTTTTTCCTAACCGCTATAATCTGGATCTCTTTAAGGCAAGAGTGAATAGGTGTCTTCTAGAACATTCTGCTTCATCGTCACTTACCTACCATCAGGTGAGATTGAAGCTAAAGGATGGTCTATTAACGTTAAAAAAAAACTCCTTTTTTTCATCATCTTAATTTCAACATTACCTATACCTTACCTACCTACCTTTTTAGGTACCCGAGTCTCAGTCATAGTTATAGTACATACGTGGTTGTATCGACAATGGTTGAAAATGTTTAGGCTGCGTACCCACTTCTTACCAACGTATAAACAAAACATAACATAAACAATTGTACGATAAGAATGAAGTCTTTCAACGATTCTTTGAATGAATTGACCTCTCTGAGCAAATGCAAATGTAAGATTTTATTTGATACCTAACTTACAAGGTAGGTACAAACCAATCTTTTCTGTTTACGATACGGGCGAGGTACGATCATGGAACTTCGGTCGATAAACTTGTCGTATCGACAGCTTGATTTTAACTATAGAATTTTATCTCCACCATCTAATCCAAAAATACGATAGAGTAAAAAATTTAAATAAATTAAAGAACTTGTGTACCTACCATTTTTCGTCAAAATCGTTTGAAAAATGCAACCCATAGACAAGAACAGACAGAAAAACGCACAATAGATTTTTTTGGCCAATCTTGAAACTGAGCCGCTTCGCTCGCTCGGTCGATACCATCTTTGTCCTGATCGACTGACTGACTGACTGACATATAGATAATGCACCGTTGCACAGTCTAAACCACTGGTTATTAATGTATGTTTACAGGTGATTGTTGTGTTCGCCATGAAAGCTTGGATGCTGTGCATCTCCGTTTTCCTATGGAGTTTGGGAACTAGTATGGTTAGCACTGTAAGTATTTTGATAATACATAACACATACCTGTCTTATCTAAAGATAAAATATACAAGCTGGTGTCCGCAGTTTTGCTCTACTAGGTACTTTGTCTAAAAGTTAGCGGTTTGGTCATTACCGTACCTGTATGCCTCGAGTTGATGAACGCTGGGTAGAATAGGTTATTGCAAGGTACGATTCTAAGATGGGCCATCTGCTTTTTCATCAGCATCTACCTATATAAAAACCTTATAGTTTTGAAGAAATATAGTAACATAGCTCATTTATTGCTTTGGACCTTTAAATCGCATTGAACCTTTTATATACTACCTGCTGTTGGAACAAGAGGTAGCCGACCTTCACCTATTGCATGCATGTATTGCATGGCAGGTCACGTTCGTTAGGAATGTGTCCTACGAGGCGCGTCATGTGTCTGTAATTTCACCGGCACCCACAACCTTTAAACCGGAACTCAGTAAGCTGTAGGTAGTCATATTGAAGACTTATATTACACGGGTATTTATCGCGTATTACCTTTTTATTTATTTTCCCGACGTTTCGACTATGTTGCAATAGCCGTGGTCGCGGGCAGACTGGAGCATTGAACTTGAGATCTACCGTCACTGAGAAGCGGTGGCAGTATCAACAACTACTGTATTATCTAGATATCTTCGAGATAATTCTCGGCTCACCAACACCGCACCACGCACACAACCACTCCGTACGACGGCTGCGTGCCAACTGTCGTGACGTCGGCGCTTGAGACGATGGCAATACATTACATCCCTTTTTTGTTTTAATTGTTTTTTAAATCAATAAAATAATGCTATGGTATCAAGACTAAGTTATAATTATATTTAAGTATTTAGGTATTTAGTTATAATTAAATTTCTCTTAATTAGTGATTGATGTACTTGTGATAAATATACCTATTAATCATGTATTTGTTCCATTATTTACTGTGTTGTTTCTTCATTTATACTATCGTTGATTTCGTTTGGGTTATTGTCATGACAAACTTTCCATTCACCTTGTATCTTTTTGAGATGTACCACATTTCTTCTATGGGTTTGGCCGGTTTCATCGTTTCGAACTTGTACATCTCCTGCAACCTTTTTTTCTACCGTATGTGTTGTCGTATCGTAGTTTAGGCTTAGTTTATTATCCTTTATTATATTCTTAATATATACTTTATCTCCTGACATTAAATTGCACTCTTCAGCTTTTCTTTTCCTATCAGCATACTCTTTTCCCTTTTCCTTCATTTCTTGGTCTCTGTCCTTCACCTCTGTATCTATTGTTAGTCCTTGAGAGATGTCTCTCATCATTGGTAGTTTATCTCTGAAAACTCTTTTAAAGAATAATTCGGATGGTGTTCTGCCGGTAACTGAATGTGGTGTACTGTTGTACATACACAAATACTCCAATAAGCTCTCTTTCCAATCTTTTTTTTCAGCCTGACTTATTTTTAATCTTTTTAAGATGTCGCGGTTCTGTCTTTCGACTTCTCCGTTCTGTTGAGGCCAATACGGTATCGTATTATACAAATTAATATTTCTTTCTTTGAGAAATGTTCTAAATTCTTCACTTGTGAACTGCTTTCCATTATCAGCTGTTATCGACGTCGGGTTTCCCAACCGGCTAAATATCTCCTTTAGTTGGGTAACCATTTCAGCAGATGTAATTTTTCGACATATCTTAATTTCTTTGTATCTACTGTAGTAATCGACCACTACAAATAGGTAATCTCCGGTAGGTAGCGGCCCCATCAAGTCTATGGCAATAGCAACCCATGGTTCTTCTGGTAGCTCTCGACGTTTCATAGGGTTTGGTGGATTTGGTGCTGATACTAAGGTACAACCTTTGCATGATTTAACCATATTTTCGGCGTCTTTGTCACACTTAGGCCACCAGACTTTTGTTCTCAGTCTTGCTTTCATCGCTACTATCCCTGGGTGTCCTTCATGAGCAGCTGTTAGGACTCGATCTCGGAGCTGGGAGGGTATCACGATTCTAGTTCCTCTCAGTAATATGCCCTCATAGAAACAAAGTTCAGTTTGAAATATCTTGTACAGTTTTACATCATCCACCCATTTGTTATTATATACTCCTTCTTTGACTTGAATAATTTCCGTATCTTCTTTTGAAGAATCTATTATTTCGTTGAGTGATACCGCTATCGGTCTCGCACATTCCACAATTTGGTAGATGTGATTATCTTTTATATGTGAGGTCGATGTGTTTAAACCGACACAGAGCCTAGATAAGGAATCTGCTATGTTGCTTTTACCTGGTCGATAAACCACTTTGTAATTGTACGACTGCAAGCGCATAACCCACCTTTCTATTCTAGCGCACGGTTTGGATTTTATGCCAAAAATAACTTCGAGTGGCTTATGATCGGTGACCAGCTGGAACTCTTTACCATATAAAAATATATGGAAGTGCTCTACAGCCCACACCAAAGCCAGCGCTTCCTTCTCCGTTTGACAGTATCGGCGTTCACATTCTGTTAAGGTCTTATGGCCATATGCAATGATTCTAGGTCCCTTATCATTTATTTGGATCAAAACCCCACCTAATCCAACGGGACTTGCATCCGCTATAACGACTGTCTGATCCTCTACATCATAGAATCCAAGGGTTGGTATATTTGTCATATTTTGTTTAAGCGATTCGAAGCAAAGTTGTTGGTTTGAACCCCAGCGATCTTTAATGTCTGATCTATCTCCAGTTTTATTACGGAGTAATATTTTTAAAGGTTCCGTTATCGTCGCATAGTTGGGGATCCATTTGCTCACGTAATTTACCAGTCCCAGAAAACTTTGAAGTTCCCCGATGGTGTTAGGTGGTCTAAACTCTTGTATGGTTGAGATGTATTTTTCTAGCGGCTTTATCCCATTTTCTGATAAATGATGTCCCAAGAAATTCACTTCCGTTTTCCTGAAAATGCATTTGTCCTTACTCAAAAGAACATCGTTATTCTTTATAACTTCCATCACTTTATTAAGTCTTATGTCATGTTCCTGTAGATTCTTCCCAAATATCAGAATATCATCGATAAAACTAATCACCCCTTCGCAGCCCAATAACATGCGTTCTATTACTTTTTGGAAGATTTCTGGTGCGCATGATATCCCGAACATTAAGCGTCTATATCTAAAAAGCCCTTTACTTGTGATGAATGTTGTTATGTGTCTCGAATCGGGTAGTATCTCGATTTGGTGAAACGCATCTTTTATGTCTAGTTTTGTGAAATACTTAGCGTTTTTCATTTTGGGTAATAACTTATCCATTGTTGGCAATGGATGATTTTCGCGGACGATAGCCGCATTAGCTCGTCGCATATCTACGCAAAGCCGCACTTCACCACTCTTCTTCAAAATAGGCACCACTGGTGAGACCCATTTCGAAGATCCTACGACTGGTTCTATTATGTCTCTCTCTAAAAGCTCTTCGACCTTGGCATTGACTTTAGCTTCTAAAGGTATGGGAATCCTCCTGTAAGGTTGTGATACGGGTGCTACTGAATCATCTATTGGCAAATTGATCAGCACACCTTTGAATTTCGGAAAGGTTTTGTTTTCAATTTGATTTACGTCTTCTAGATTCAGACCAATCCGGAGTATTCCCAATGACATTGCAGTGGTTTTCCCCAACAGGTTCCTTGTACCGTCAACAATAACATAGAAAATTGAATTTTCTGACTTCTTCCCAATTTGTATGTGAGCCTCGAATGAACCCTTAATTTTCAAAGGTATGCCACTCCCATAAGCCATGAATTTTATATCTGGATTAGCTTTCTGGTTATATACGCAAATCTTTTTCTCCTTCATGATCTTCCAGGTTTCTTCGGTTATCAGATTTTGTTTACAGCCAGAGTCCACCAGAATTTTGGTTTTTATTCCTCCAATAGTGCAGTCAAATTCTACGTCGTCATCGATATGAAAAACATACTCTGTTTCTTTTTTCTCTTCTGTTATTTCAAGGTCACTAACTTGATTTACTCCTGATTTGTGTGTAGGTGTGTAACTTCTTTTCTGTTTGTATGTATTGTTTGTCTTTTCTTCTCCTTCTATCTTTCTTTTAAAGGTTTGTCTTGTTCTACAGTATTGTCTGAAATGCCCTTTCAAACCACACTTTAGGCATTCTTTGTTTCTGGCTGGGCAATCTATACTCATTGAAGCGTGTTTTGTGTTGCCACACCTACCACATCCTTGCTCATTTCTGTTCCTGATAAAAACCTTTTTAGTTTTGCTTCCCACTTCGTTGATGTCTTGGACGCCATTCCTTGTACCATTGGAATCTCCTTGTGCGATGCTTCCAAATTCATCAAGTTGCTTGTTTACTGATTCCAACGTATTTGCTTCCAAAATTACTTTATCTAGTGTTATTTCATCTCCAATTTGAAGTATTTTCTTTCTTAGTGCTTTTAAGAAGCATTTTTCCGTTACTTGATCGATGATGTTTTCGTCTCGGTCTTTAAACTGACATTTATCTGCTTGTTGTCGCAGTCTCACAACAAATTTCTCAAACTTTTCATTTGGTTCTTGTTTGAGAAGTCTAAAAATATGGCGTTCATATATTTTACTTTGCTTTGGGGCAAAGTAAGCATCAAGTTTTGATATCGCCACTTCGAAAACATCTACATTATCTGCAGCAACAACGTTAGCTCCGGGTATATTGTAGAAAACCTCTTGCAGTTCCAAGCCGCCAAAATGTAGAAGGTTTGCCCTTTTCTTTTGACCCGTTTCAATGTTAGATGCCTCTAAGTAAATAAACAAGGCCCGTTTCCAGCGCTCCCATCTTACTCCTACAGAAGTAGGATCTCCGTCACAGTCAAACTTGTCTAGTGTCAGTGTTAATGACATGTTTTGTTTTGGGGCGACCTGAAACGATCAATTTAATGATTCAGATTTAATCATCTGCTGTAACTCTATGAGTTAAACAATTAAATGTTCAGATTAAATCTGCTTGTCAAATCACTTAGTAGGTTTTAGGTAGGTTGCACATCAATTTAATGATCAGTTGGCGTAGGTAGCCACTGCTTGTCTAATATACTTATGTACCTACATTTGATAACATTTGCGTATGAATTTTATTTTCATATCAGTTCGATTTAACGATCAGACGTTGTCTGCTTATTTTTACTATTATATATATCGGTACAGTAGACATACATAAGCCAATTTAATGCATTATATCAAATGCCTCGCTAAGTTGGTGGCTGTACCTATGTTTACCAACATGATTCCAATTTAATGGCCAGAACATTGTCTGCTTCACAACTTGCGTTGCTACCGTCATTAATTTTTTCAACATTTTTCAACAACTTCCAACACTTACTATCTCTAACCCAGGATATTTTATTACTACCTTAGCTAATTGCGTGAAACGTAGCATATAGGTAGTAGGTAAACACTGCATCAATATTACCATAGGTAGTTATTTAAACGTAAAAGTAGTTTTATTGTTCTTGTAACTTTGGCAAAACATGCCAACATAATTTTATTACCAATAATATATGAATATAAAGGTACCTACTCGGATACTGAGATTCCAAGCACAATAGCTTTTCTATTGTTCTGACTCGAGTTCTTGCTAGGTAGGCTTAATTATTTTTACTTTAGGTTATGGTAGGTTCGATTTACATTAGAATGTACAAGTCAATAAAACATCAAGTAGTAGACCGGTTTGGTACTACATTATAATAATTGTTTACCTTCTTTGCCACTTTCACTTTTTTTTTTTTTTTTTTTTTATAATTATGTATTATTATTACATATTAGGTACTCACTTTTGTCCTCGTCGCCACATGTATTATCTAGATATCTTCGAGATAATTCTCGGCTCACCAACACCGCACCACGCACACAACCACTCCGTACGACGGCTGCGTGCCAACTGTCGTGACGTCGGCGCTTGAGACGATGGCAATACATTACATCTACCCTCACTTGATCTTCGGTATCCATATTGTCAGTGTTCACACTACGACACACAACACTAATAGTATCTACGCACCGTGATGGAACATCGCGACGCACACACCTATCAATGACGGGGTTCCACGAAACTGAAAGTTTGAAACCGTCTTCACGTGTAGGTAGTCATTATCAGAACGAGCACCATTCGGGTTTTACTACTACTACTGACACCTTAGACATGAAAGATAGCTGATACAAAAATATAAATTAAACCAAGTTACTATTTCTCTACTTTTCAGGTAATAGGAATATACCTGGCAGAAATATCCGACAAAGACATTCGGGGGTCTCTAGCAGTATGTACCCGTTTTGCCTTCAACTTCGGTAATCTTCTAATGATGGCTGTGGGACCGTTGTTATCTTATAGGATGTTGAATTTGCTGCTACTACCACTACCGTTTTTCTATGGGGCTATGTGTTACTTAATGCCAGAGACGCCATATTTCCTGCTGAAAGAAGGAAAGTTGGAGAAGGCGAGGAAGGTACTGGCGAGGCTGCGTGGTTATAAAAATGAAATGGTATGTACCTACTCTTATATTGTTATTATCTATTACATTTTCATACACACTTCAACATCCGCAGTAATACAATTTTGGAAGGGTTTTTTAGTACAGTTAACTGCACTAATGTATATAACTTGTAATGTTCAAAACGGTAGCAAAGTATTACAGTAATTTGTTACAAAGTTTTCTCATTCTATCATGTAGTGAAACTCACAGCATAAACACGTAAACACACTTTTAAGACCAGCGAAAACCAAAAAACCCAAAATTAGTTTATTATTTATTTTTCCAGATGGTAGAAGCTGAACTGGTGTCCATCCAGGCCGGAGTCAATAATCAAATGAGTCACTCCACTTCCTACAAAGAGCTCTTCGTAGGGAAACGGTACCGACGTGCCATCATTGTTTCTGCTGGTAAGAATATACCCGAAACATGGTTGTAATCCAATCTATATCAGTTATAATAATCTTTTTTTGAATCCAACTAATCTACTCTTGTACCTAAACGATAAATGAATTCGTGTTGTTGTTTTGAATTACACTGCGGGATCTCGGTAACCCATTCCACTGCCATGATGTCGCTGCTTGTTACAAGTAACAAAGCATTACCTCACAGGTCACACTTGTTAGGAAAATGCCCTACGATGTATTATGTACCTACATATGTATATTATAATTCGGTAAATAAAAAGCTTTTCTTTCTACAATAAATATTGCTCTGCGTCTATCAACCTGAGGCATGCAGGTGTTAACCCTCATGTGCCTGTAATTTCACGGCAATCCGTATTCATGATGCTGATACATGATATTCGTGATACAAGGCTATTTAGTGTTTTTTCCCCTTGCGTAACTCATAATTTTGTTTAATTGTATTCCAGGTATAAAGTTCACGCAAATAATGACAGGTGGAACCACCATCAAACATTACCTCGGTATCATTATGCAAGAGGCTCAAATGCAGAAGAAACACGAGCACACAGTCTTTTTGGTCTTCGGCTTAATCAGCTTCTTTGTCTGTAAGTATCCGTCTGATTTCCGTTATTTACCATTATTACCATTTTTATAATTGACTAACTGACCCCTTATGTGATAAAAAATGGAGGAAGACACTGACTTCTGTTACTGTACCTAGCTCAAGAGTCAGGGTCCCTGATGTCTGTAACAAACTTTTTGTTAAAAAAAGAATTTCAGATATCAAATCTAGGCTTTATAATCTTATTACAATCAGCCTAAATCCATTGCTGGATATAGACGTCTTCCATATTTTAGGGGATTTGCCAAAGCTCGCTTGGTAGGCAGATTCATGGTGACCACAGAAGTAGTGCAAAGAGTACTTTATGATGCTGCTGCCTTACTCCTAGTGCATTGATGTACATATTATGCACGAATTACCAATTGGAACAAAATGCATGTTACTGAGCAATATAATTAATCGAGTTCGGCAAACTTAAACCTACTTCAGCATCAACCTGGAGAAGTTCAATTCATAAATTGTATTTCTTTCTTTTGCAGCCATAGTATCATCGATATTAGTAGATCGTTTGGGAAGACGTCATCTCCTCATGGGTTCGTACCTCGGCACCGGTCTGTCACTCTCAGTCGTCGGAATATACTTCTTCCTTCTGAACGTCGTCCAAATCAACCATGATTCTCTCACTGTCTACGGCGTCATACCTTTCATAGGCATCGTACTATCCAACGTCATTTCTACATTTGGCTTCATTGCGTTATCTGGAATAGTTCCAGCAGAGATCTTTCCTTTAAACGTGAAAGCCGTCGCTATGACGTCACTCAGCGTTTTTGGAGGCATTCTCGGCTTCACGGTCGGTAAAGGGTACCAAGACGTGAAGGATCTACTAGGTCAGCATACTGTGTTCTGTATATTTGCTAGTGTAGCGTTTTTTGGTGCCATTTTTACCTATTTTATAGTTCCTGAGACGAGAGGTAAGAACTTAAATGAGATTCAGAAAGAGTTGCAAGGTGATATATATGATGAAACCAATCAGACTTTGCAAAAAGTTGATTTGGCGAATGAAGAGGGCACTGAGTTGGTAGAACTCAATCAGACTTCGCAAAAAGTTGATTTGGTAAAAGATGAAGGGACTGAGTTGGAAGAACTCAAACATAAAGAGCTTGTTTAGAACAAGTATTATAGATGCTAAATCTAGTATATTTTATACTTAAGAAAGACTTTGCGATGATGCAGTGTCAAATAGGTCACGATGATCGCGTTCACGTAAACGCAGTTCTTTATAGCTACTATCACAATAAATTCATAAGTTAATTTTAAGTTATAAACATTACACTGCGCGGCCATCAGGCAATTATCGGCAGTTAACTATACCGCGTAGGTAATGTAATTTAAACTATACGATACCTACCATGTTGCACTTCACAAATACGACTGCGATAAGTAAAGATAAGTGTCAAAATGGCGCTACTGAATCTCCGCAAAAAGTCGCCGAATTTCGGTCTTGAGTTTCAAAGCTTTTGGTATTGTATTAGCGTTCGCACTGTTTATCACATTATTGTTAAATATTTTACTGAGGCTATAATTAAAAAAGTTGGGAGTATTTTATACTTACACATGTACGTAAACCTTTATTTAGGTAAATAATAATAATAATAAATAATGCCGGACGATCCACACAGCATCATCTAGCCCCAAGCTAAGCAGAGCTTGTGTTATGGGTACTAGATGACTGTTAATACAATATTATATATTTTTTGATATATAATATTGTATTAAGTATATCAGTCATCTATTTTTTAGATAGATATTTTTTGCTGACTAATTTTAAACGATTTGTTGGTTTTTTTTAAACGAGCTCAAACGGCTTAATTTTTTTATGATTCTCTAAGAACAAAGATAAAAGACAATATAATTTAATTTGCCGTAACCGTAATAAGTAATAAGTAACAAAAGTTAACAAAAGATATATCATCATGCTACCATAGAACACCATACTACCATAGAATGTATTTTGATCAAGCAATTCTAACAAAACCATATACCGGATATAACAGTAATAAATATAATTTAAATGCTCTTGGTGCTCTCCAAACTCAGATCTCATCAGAATCTCATCTAGCTCAGAAAGAAAGACTATTTATTTTCGACATAAACACTATTATAATAATCAAATAATACAATGTGATTTGAATCTCGCAAACCGGTCTCTGACTCAGTATATGTTGGGTGTCTTGAAACTATCGCTGGGCTTCCGTCAAAACCCACACAAACAAGTACTTGGTAAGTATCTATAAAAAATATTACCGTCGTTAAAAAAACTATGCATAAAAATACATCATCATCAGCCTGTAGAAGTCCACTGCTGGACATAGGCCTCCCCCACACGTTTCCAGGAAGAACGATTCTGAGCCCTCTCCATCCATCGACTTCCCGCGGTCCTAACAATGTCGTCAGTCCATAGTCATGTCAAAAATACATCACTATATTAAAATGCTAGATTTCTACGAAAACACTTGTTTTTTTTTGTTGCTGGTTATCAGGCAGCTGCACAATTATTATATATTTAATATACGAATGTACAATATTATTGTATAGTTTCTAATTCCTAACTTTCAAAGTGGTGTCATAACATAAGGCCGGCTCCACACGTTGGCCCCAACGCTCGTACCAACGTTGGACTGCACATTCGGTGAGGCGTACACACGTTGGCTAATAAACTAGTTGTGTCCCGTCAGGGCCAATGTGAAGATGTCTACAGAAATCGAAACTGCTCTGAGCGCTTTCATAGTACTGAGTGCACATTTATATCTGTTACTAAGAAAAAATAAAAAAAATGATAAATAAATAAATAAAAAAATAAATAAAATGATTCTCGCTTTTTTTAAATCTTCAATCGAGAAATTCATTCCCATATTCTGTTGAATAGTGCGCCATACATCAGCTAATATATTTTTATTTTTATGATCCTTTCGAGTTGCGTCCCATATTATTGGATGTGCTTGATAAAGTTCAATAAATTCTAGGAAGCCATTCTCGCTCGACGTGCGCACTCGCTGCGTGTTGCAACAGAACTGAGCAAAGCGCCAACGTGTGGACAGATATCGCGAACGTTGGCGCAGATTCCTTTGATAAAACCGACACGAGCCGGCCAACTACCAACGCTCGCCCCAACGTTGGGACCAATGCCATTTTTTAGATCCACACGTTGGACGAGTAGCGTTGGGGCCAATATTGGGGCCAACGTGTGGAGCCGGTGTTACAGTAAACTCGTACACAGTAAAAAACTCTAAACTCATAAAATCAGTAGTTGAGTTCAGTAATCTTTTGAGTATTTGCTGTATAAATATTTATTGGGACACCATTTTGAAAAAAACAAAATTGTATACGTTCTAGTAGTGCAGTAGGCCATATTTTTAGCGATAATATACTCATAGGTAGATATATAAGTATTTTATTATAGGTTTCAAAACTTTGATATGTTGTATGAAGCTCGAATAATATTAGATATCCTTTATGTAAAACGGAAATCTTTGTTTTTTAGTTGGATTGTACGTGGTTTTAAATGGCTCGTCACATTACAACACACACATTAGCTTACTTATTTTAAGTTACATTAAAAAAATTAAGAGCTTTTAATACGTTCGACGTAGGTATATTATGTAAAGCATTACTTTTTATTTTCTTTATGCTATTTAAAATGGCTTAAAAGTTTTACTGAATTTATTAAAAAAATAAGATAAAGAAAGGTATTTTATACTTAGTGTACGTATGTAAATCAAAGTCAAAATGCATTTATTCAGTAAAATCCTTCAGGGATCATCTTGAAGGTATATTGGATCATATTGAATATTGAAATCATATTAAAAGTATATTTTTTTACTTTTATATAAGCTCAATGCCCATCACACTATTTCTATGTAGGTATTATGTATAATAATGTAAGTAAAATCGTATTTTTACCTCAAACCCTGTCCTATAGAGACCACTTACTTTGTATTTACCATGAGGGCTTAGCACGAATAAATTTGATATCTGTTCCGTATCAATATCTGAGTTACATTGCGCGGCAACCAAGTAACAATCGGCGTTTGAGTTGTCGATGACGATCAAATGCAATTGAAATATCAAAACGATATGCGTACGCCCAAATGTCAAACTAGTTCGTGCTAGGCCCTCTGATCTCTTTTTTGACATCACTCTAGTTTACACATTTCATTATTTACCTGACGATATACAGTTTAGTATAAACAACCCACGTGACTAAGGCCCGCTTGCACAGCAATCTGATATAATTTAATCTAGCTAAACATGTTTAGCGTTAACGCAATAGCAACTTAATTTTTCTTGTGCAAGATGTTACAAGTAATTAGCTTCCTAAATGCATTTAGGGGCTCGCTAAATACATTTAATGATCGTTGTGCAAGCGGGCCTGAGTAGTGCAGGACACATTCTTATGAACTCTTCTGCGTAGCTCACGTGGTGGGATTGAAAAACTGGTTTGTCGTCAACTTTATGATACTGTAGCATTAATAGGTAGTACGTACAAAACGGTAGTGTCTGTATTTTGTTGTCGACACACAGGCTATTCCAATACTCTTTAGATCTCGATATAGCATTTTATATAGTGTAAAGTACATTATACTTATAAGTTTTATCACATTTTACAATTTAAAGTTTCTTCTAAAATATTTAATATAGAAAGTATACAATATCTAATCTAAACAACTAGATAATATTATATGTGTTTGGCAAAAAAAATGGTATCTATCACATTGTTATTTTGAAATGCTTATTTTTTTTAATAAAATGAAAAAGAAATACTTACAAAATAGTTTTTTATTTATTAGCTTAGTATGAAGATGAATAGAAATAAATCGAGGTTTTTTCATTAGGTTTTTTTAACTGTCAAGGCTCATATATTCTGATTTTGATGTTATTACCTGCATAATTATAGGTAAGTACTTGAACAATGCTTTAACATTTACTTTAATCTTAGCATTTGATCTCTATCAATCTAGGTATCTCTTACCAACAGTGACATGGCTATTTTTAAGTAATATTTAAATTGAGAGCACTGCTGGTTTAGTGGGAGTGACCCGCCTTCTCATCATAAGGTCGTGGAATCCGATCAAGATGTGCGCAATGTCACTGCTCTTTAACTGTGAGGGAAAACATCGTGAAGACACCAGTTAGTATTCTAGCAGCGTTGATGGGCTTGCAACCTGCCCGTATGGAATACCAATAATTGACTAAGTCGTCAGTTCACACATTTGAGGTCTGCCCACATTTCAGTGCCCAATCCTTGGTCTCCACTCCAGGAATTTCTACCCCATTTAACATCTCGCCTTTATATGTAACCTGCCCATTTCCATTTCTACTTCGCTATCGGGCTATCGCTACCACCAGGGGTATGTCAGTTAGCCGGGTTCGTCGCCTTATCTCTGTATTTTTAAATAAGGTCAAGAAGAGAAACACCCAAAATTAATATACGTACGCAGTTTTCAGTGTTTGTTGGTTTGGTCAGGAAGAAAACCTCTGAAAACGAAACATGTTGGCACAGTATTCAATTATCAAATACTTTGTACGAGTCAAGAGTTGTAAAGAGGTACGTTAGGCATGTAAATTAAAATCGCACGATATCACAATACCTTGCTAATATTTCATCAAAATATCATAGCTAAATGTATTGTCGACTATTCAGTCTTATGCTCATTTTGATAGGATAAACTAGATTTATCGAGTAATACGAAGTAAGGATAGTGAAATGGAAGAAGCAAGTAAAAGTAGAAAGGTGCAGTTCCTTGTTTGTTTGGCTGGTAAGTGATATATGGTATAAACTGTGTATGGTACTTATATATTTTTACTAGCGAAACGAGTGATTTCGGTCACGTGAAGTTATTTTCATACTAATTTTAGCCCCTGTCTAAGGGTTGAACTCTTTCTTAGTACCTACACCTCTACGCACTAAGACAAATACACCCTGAAAATGTGAAGTCTCTTTGACCAGTGGTTTAGGTTGTGCGTTGTCTATTATGTCAGTCAGTCAGGACAAAGATTTTTATAATTGGTATAGATAACGAGAAGAAAAAATGTTTCAAGAAACTCAAACTGTTATACAACTTTTTTTACATATTTATTATGCAACGCCAACAGCACAACATAATGAAGATTTTTAGGGTTCTATACCCAAAGGGTAAAACGGGACCCTATTACTAAGACTCCGCTGTCTGTCTGTCTGCCCGTCTGTCACCAGGCCACTCATAAACCGTCATAGTTAGAGAGTTTAAATTTTCACAGATGATGTATTTCTGATGCCGCTATAACAAGAGATACTAAAAACAGAGTAAAATAAATATTTAAGGGGGCTCTCATACAAGAAACGTGTTTTTTTTACCGTTTTTATTATAGATCGTACGGAACCCTACGTACGTGAGTCCAACTCGTACTTAGCCAGTTTTTTATTCATGAAATGAACTGTTCTTTTTATAGTGTCCATGGCTTCTATGACTTCCGGCGTCTCCATTTACTGGACCACCCCTATGCTGCCGAAGTTTCACGATAATCAAACTGGAATCAATATTACCGAAGTGAGGAGCATCTAATAAAAATGAAAACGGGAGGTATGTAGCCTCCTGTTTTCACCACGATTTTCTTTCATCATCATCATCATCATCCATGACAGTTGCCATAGGCGACCTTGGTAAGAACCAAGGTCACCAAAATCTGTAGAAGATCTACATACTCCCTCAATTCAAGAAATTAGTAGGGTATAGTGACGCCAAAATTTATAATAGTCATTTATAATAGTCTTAGTAAAATCTTACTTTAGGCAGAGTTATCTTGGATGGCAGCGATCTCTTCACCCGGCATAATGACAGGCAGCCTGGCGACCAGCTTCATCGCAGATAGGTTTGGCAGGCGACCTGCTGTGCTGAGCAGCGCTTTGCCTATCTTTATCGGGACGGTAAGAACTATTCTTTTGTCTACTTACTTTGAAATAAATTCAGCTAAATGTTCCAAACTCATTATAATGTTAATAACTTTCAAGGATGTTGGTTTTTATCATCTTACTTATTTTGTGTATCGCTCTAATATACATGTAAGTAAAATATCTGGAGAAGTAGCGGAATAAAAATCTGCTAAAATATATTTCAGGTGCTCTTAGTTTGCGCCTCTGAACCCTGGTTGCTCCACATCACTCGGTTCGCCTGGGGCTGTGGCGTTGGCTTACTTGTTACTGTACGTAAGTAAATATAGATAAACTAGGGAAAAACCCCACGACATCGTCCGCGTGAAATTTTTTTTTAAACATCTTCAACACCAATTTTTTTAGAGTAGCAGCTTGCTATGTTCCGGTTTGAAGGGTGTGGGTACCGGTGAAAATACAGGCACATGAGGCTTAACACCTTTATGTCTCAGGTTGATTATCGCAGAGCGGTGCATTGTAGAAACGTCTAACGAGAGTGGTCTGCAAGGCAAAATACTTAAGCAATCGCATAATAAAAAAAATAAAAAAAAACCGCTGTACTCGTTTAGAGGTTGATTTTCAGGAATTTCTCAAGAGGAACGTACCCTGAATATTTAATTCAACTAACGATTTTGGCTGTGCGTTGTCTCCAAGTGAACCAGTCAGTCAGGCCAAAGATTTTTATAATTTGTATAGATAAGTCTGAAAACGTACGTAACGTAAACGTAAGTAACTCAAAAAATAAACGCAAGTGCTCCTGACTGATTTTTGATAATAGTGTCTATAAGTTTTTGCCTCTATTTTCAGGCCTCCGCTATCTACCTCGTAGAAATAGCCGACAAGGACATCCGAGGAACTATTTCCGTTAGCAACAGGTTCATGTTTAATCTTGGGAGCTTCTTAATCATGACTATCGGTCCCTTCTTGGCCTATTCAACCCTCAACTTCATGCTGCTGGTTCTACCAGTCGGGTACTTCGTTGCCTGCTGGTGGATACCTGAGACGCCTTACTTTTTGCTGAAGGAAGGAAACGTCGATGCTGCTAGGAATAAGCTGATAAAACTGCGAGGGTATGATAAAGATAAGGACGATAAGGTGAGATAGCTTCTTCTACATATTTAAGTCGCATGTAATCTGCGTGTGTATGTATTGTTTTGATCACATAAGAAACATATATGCTTCCGTGGTTTGTGTGTTAAAAATTTAGAATTGTACTGAGGTTTTAGTTTTATCATGTTTATTGCTTTATACGGCTTACTTGATGGTACAAGCAAGCACATCTGATGCTAATTGACTACCATCACCTATAACAAATTGTAGGACACTTTCATTAGGAACATGCCCTACGATACACTACTAGGCCGCACATACCACAAACCCTACAAGCACCAAGCGGTTTGGCAGCAGAAATATATAGGCATGGTGGAAGTACTTCCCCGAACGAGCTCTTCACTAAGAGCTCTTCTACCAAAACAACAAGCAAATAACAAACACAAACAAGAATCGTACTTGTGCAAAGTCAAGACTGTCTATACAGACCAGAGTTATGACTATTTTCAGACTTTGGAAGAGCAACTCTCTATAATGCAATCAACCGTGAAGAAAGAAATGCGTCGGTCAGGCACTGCCAGGGAACTATTCACTAGGCGACAATACAGAAGAGCTATTATTGTTTCTGTTGGTAATTATTATAACTTCTCAGTTAGTATCACGCCTCAAGTGACGAATTTTTGACAGACTTTCATTGCAAACTGTCAAAAAATCGCGACTTGAGACATAATTAAATTTAAGTTGCGTTTGAGTATTTGGGCGTTAATCTTATATTCTATTAAAACTTATTCTAAAAAACTTTGTCTTTATCCAGGGTTAAAATTAACACAGATAATGTCAGGATCCATCCCGATCCTGCAATACCTGGGCCGGATCATGCAGGAGAGCAAGACTGATATAGAGGTTTCCACGGCATTGATCATATTTGGAGCTGTGAGATTTGTAGTCGGTGAGTTCAAATTAGTAATTTGAAATTACGCGCTTGTTGATAGAGAGCGATATCTGTGGCAACTTGAGTTATTTTGCTTTGTATGTTTGTATGTATGTATGTTTGTTCGAGCATGACTTTCGAACCGTTGATTTGATCTGCATAAATTTTAAGTCGATAGATAGATAGATAGATAGATAGATAACTCTTTATTGTTAACCACACAGAAAAATAATACAGGACATAAACATAGCTTGGTTGAACAATGGGCGACCTTATCGCTGAAAGCGATCTCTTCCAGGTAACCTTTGTACGGAGAGAATAAAGCTAAATGTAATTGACGGCGGTGTAGTTACTAACAAATGAAAGAAGATAGGTCGATAGGTTGTTGTTAAGAAATTTTCTAGTAAAATAAATCAAATCAGACTTGGGGTATAATATGGTTAATAAAAATAATAATAAATTTATTTATTCGAATCAACATAGGAATGTTATGTAGGAATGTAGGCAAATGAAAGACCATTTAATATATTCCAAAACAATTTTTGTTTTGATTTTAAGTTATATCGGTTCTGAGGTAAGAAATAAATAGCAAAATACTTCGAGGTTCAGCTTAGTTTGCATATCTTTGTCGTATACCATACTACCAAAAGATCAACACAAGAAAGGAATTCCAGAAATTCAACCCCTAAACGAGTACAGCGGAAGTTGAAGTTTGCGCAAGCTTAACTAGTATATCAGTACTTTTATAATTTTTCAGGTATTGTGTCATCATTGCTGGTCGACAAAATAGGACGTCGACCCCTCCTCGTAACATCATACATAGGCACCAGTGTGTTCCTTACTACCGTCGGTTCATACTTCTACTATCAAGAAGTAATAGGCATCGAAAACGAATCCACCAACCCACTCCGTTATATCACTTTAGTTGGCATCATTTGTGCCAATGTTTTATCCACCATAGGTTTTGATTCCTTAGTTTTCGTAATTCCAGCCGAAATATTCCCTATTAATGTAAAGTCAATCGCAATGACAGCTTTGAATATATTTGGCGGTTGTGTTACTTTTATCATGGTTAAAGGCTATCAAGAGGTGAAGGATCTATCAGGGTTGTATGGGGTTTTCTGGTTCTTTGCAGCGTCATCATTTATCGGAGGAGTGTTTTCGTATTTTGTTGTTCCTGAAACGAAAGGGAAGAGCTTGAGAGAAATTCAAATGGAGTTGCAAGGCGTTGATTATGATGATGATGCATGCCTTAGTTTAAATAGTAATGAGAAAAATAATGTTAGTGTTGAATGTGAGGTTACAGAGTTAAAAAGATTAAATGAAGTTGAGAAGGAGTAAATGATATTAAAAACTTAGGTTAGTATTAAAAAATAAAACTATCATCGGCTTTTATTATTCATACTACCTATGTAACCGATTAGATCATCTATTATACCTTTGAGGTGGTTAGGGTAAATACTAGGGCATCGAAAATACATACAATGCATACTTTAAGAACCATATTTTTGGTTGCATGATCAATTCAAAACCAGAGAGTTACTAGAAGTAGGGACTACTATTAATCCTGACTTTACCTCGAAATATGTAGTTGCAACGTGTTTTGTCTCTTTCGATATTATTTAAAACTTTCTGTCAATGCAAAAGACAAAACACGATGTGACTATTTCAACGGTACGCTGATTTTATTAATACCTACCAAGGTAAGAGTTTATTGTAATGCTATGATACCTTTTTGGAAGTTTGATTGTAAGTACACATTCAAAAGTAGCTCAAAAAAGTTGATCTAAAGTTTGAGGTTTCATATTTTTTCTTTTTGTCGTGTAGATAAATGGTTTTAGGCCTTGAAAATGGTTATTATTCAAATAAAACCAATATTTATTATCTTAATAATAAGATTAATGACCAAAATTGTATAACTATTGCATTGAAAACTATATTTTTTCAACTTTTTTTTTATACAATTTGCTGATAGAACGAGTAGATGTTGAGTAGTTATCGTCTATAGCAAAGCATTGCCGTTACAAAGGTTACATTCGTTAGGAACGTGCCCTACTTTGCACTACTCTGCATCTATCAGCCTGAGGCATTCAGGTGTAAGCTTCATATGGCTGTAATTTCATCGGCACCCAAACCCTTCATACCAGAACACAGCGAGATGGTAGTTCTTTCCCAGACGATCCCTTTACTAAGAGCTTTACTACTACATCATCTTAGCACGCGACTGTACCAACATTTCACATAAAATAACTGAAAAGGTAAAATAAGACAAAATAATCATTAGTAGCATGTTTAGTTTAACTATGCAAACACACGATAAGTGTATTTAAATCTCTGTATGATAAGATATACGCTTTAGTTGATGAGTCCTACAAAGTTTAAATTAGCTAAAGTATAGTTGGATGTTGGATGGAAGTATAGTTCTATCCTTCTCTTTTAGT
This sequence comes from Electrophaes corylata, assembly GCA_947095575.1. NCBI lineage: Eukaryota > Metazoa > Arthropoda > Insecta > Lepidoptera > Geometridae > Electrophaes > Electrophaes corylata. The sequence continues at coordinate 3,765,032 of OX352711.1, read as the reverse complement.
AGAGAGGAAACAAGACACAACATTTGAAACTTAAATGAAATCACTATCTCTCAAATCTCAAACATTGGTATGTAGGTTACTGTTAGTAGGTTAACTAGTTATTATTAAAAACTTTTCATTGATTGTAGGCGTCTTCTTAATATTTTTGTGCTACACTTCTTTACAACTTAACACTCTGAATAAGTTCTACAAAAATAAGTAGTGTTAAAAAATATTGATAAGACAAAATTATCAATAAGTTAAGTCTATACAAAAATATATTATGGAAAAAAACAGTACGAAAGTACAGTACTGGGTTACATTTGCAGGTAAGTCACAATTTTTTTTTAAGTTGTTTAAAAAGAAAGCCTATATAGCTTTCTTTTATTAGCATTAGTTTTGATATAAAAAACTAAATGAATGTGAACAGAAATGTCGGTTGGCATGTTTTCTATCGTGGTAGGTGGTTTACAAAGAGGTTTGCCTAGCAGTGGGTAAACCAGGCTTTGCATGAGAGTATTTACGTATTTATTTATATAAAATAGCTAAGTAGTATTATAAAAAAAAAAATACTAGTAATATTACAGTCACAGTGTTATAATCTATCTATAGTTAGGTAATATGTAATGTGTAAACCGGCTTCCCGCAATACATGCTTGTCCTAGTGCGGGGACCACCAGCAAAATGTACTGTTGCAAATAAATTGGTATGAATTAATTTATTTGTATTTGTATAATCCAAAATCTAAAGATTAATAACAAAGAAAAATTATAAAAACTACAACCAAAAAGCTGATAGAATGCTTATACACCTTTTTATGTTTTTTCATTTGTACCTAAATATAAATAAAACCGGCCAAGGGCAAGTCGGACTCGCGCAAGAAGGGTTCCGTACCATTATCTATACTAAAAATGGTAAAAAATTACGGTATTGTTATAGCGACAACAGAAATACATCATCTGCGAAAATTTCAACTCTCCAGCTATCACGGTTTATGAGATACAGCCTGGTGACACACGGACAGACAGACAGACAGACAGCGGAGTCTTAGTAATTGGGTCCCGTTTTAGCCTTTGGGTACGGAACCCTAAAAAGAAAGATGATACCTATACATAACTTTTTGAAATCTTTCAAGTGATGGCCATATTCTGGTTGTACATAATGTGGTATTATAAGTAGTAGTATCACTTATAATTATTAATTTATCTTACAGTGGCCTTAGCATCCTTGACATCTAGCGTATCGTTCTCGTGGTCTACTCCAGTAATACCAAAACTCCACAGCAACGAGACCGTTCTAAGAGTTACTGATGTAAGTATAAACACAATGAGAGACTAATAATAATTTAAGCAAAGTGAAATAAACATTTTAAATAAATAAATAACAACTTGTGGACATTTTTACACAGCATCAACTAGCCTTAAACTAAGCACAGCTTGTACTATGTGATCCAGATGATATAAATAGATACATAGAGTACAATCTATGTAGGTATCTATTACGTCACACAAATGTTTGTTCTCGGTGGGAATCGAACTCACTACCTATAGCACAGAAGACAGGTAACCAGTGGCGGATTTGCAGTCTCGGCCGCCCTAGGCCCCAAACCATCAGCCGCCCCTTTCTCAGCATCCACCATATACTGCCCTACTAAGCGCAAATCTGGCCGCCCTAGGCCCGGGCCTAGGGTGGCCTTAGGGTAAATCCGCCACTGCAGGTAACTGAGCTGTGACGGTTGTGACGGCTGTCGATTTTTTGTATTTTTCATTTATAGATTGATTAAAAATGAATTACCTGCTAATTGTTGAACACTTATGTTTCACAGGTATTTATCACGTATTATCTTGTTTCGAAAGAAGTCTGCCCTCGGCCACGGCTATTGCAACACACAAAATTTTAATACGCGATAAATACCCGTGATTACACGGGTATTATTATTAAGTGTTCAATATGTATTCCAATTGCGAAAGTTTAAAAAAATACCAACCTCCTAATTGGTTATGATGACTACCTTAATTTATTTTACCCTTTTATTTATTTTTTGACTTATAAAAGTAAAAAAAAATATATTTGCGAGGCACTCGTTTTACTCGAAGAGTATACGTAATCTCATTTACAAGTTGTAAAGTTTTATGTGGATTAGGTCATATATTTTGGTCAATTGCTGGTCCGATCTTTTTATCTTTTTCAGACTGAGATATCATGGATAGTAGCGGCATCTACACCGGGAGTAATCCTAGGTACCATCACTACACGGTACCAGTCAGATAACTTCGGCAGGCGTTCCACATTGCTGACAAGCGCTGTTCCGTTTTGTGTTGGAACGGTATGTCACTGACAAATGTTACAAAACTTGTTTTTAATTTTAATTTTTCTATATCTACTTCGTTATCCTGACTGACTGACGTATAGGCAACGCACAGCCTAAACCACTGGTTGTAGAGACTAAAATTTTCAGGGTTTCACGTCTTGGTACGTAAAAGTGTTCTAAGAAAGGAATTCCCGTAATTCAACTCCTAAACGAGTACAGCGTGGGTTGAAGTTTTTATGAAAATATCTTCAAGCGGGCAAATCGCGCGCATTTTGCTATTTAAAATATACGTTTCAATAAAAAAAATAAGTATATATGTATCGTATTATTATCATATTGACGTTTTGAGTTAGGAATACTGTGGAGAAACGAGTTCCACAATCGAGCTGTATCTTGCATACTCTGGCTCGCATGCATAATTTTCTATGGTAGACCAGTCATCTTATAATTATGATATGCCGCATTATGATAAAAGATAAGGATACAAAATGTTTATTGCATTGTCTTTTTGATTTATAACATTGGTTTGTAGATATTCTCGGTGTTTTTTAGTCAACATCACACTAGGCACGTAAATTCGCATCATCTTAGACATGGCGTCTCCTCTGTGTTTCTCTGTCAAAATAACTTCTTGCTATGTTCCAGTTTGAAGAGTGTGGGTGCCGGTGAAATTTCAGGCACATGACCTACAAGGCAATGCTTTGATATACGTGACGGTTATCACTTAACATCGGGTGTTCCACATGCTTGTTCCACCATCAGTAGCTTAACAAAAAAAGAAATTAATTGATTGTTTTTGTTATCAATACTTTTATTTACATAACGTTTATGTTTTACAGATATTCATACTGTTGGCCGAGAAAGTATGGATGATTTACTTAGCTAGATTATTTTGGGGTATTGGAGCTGGTATGATTCAAACGGTATGATTAAGCAAATTCACCTCTATTTATTGATTTTTTAAGACTAATGTCGAACTTTATACTTGCTTTTTTCCAGGTTGCTATGATATACTTAGCAGAAATAGCTTCGAAGGAAATACGAGGAAGTTTGGTAGTTATAAACCGCTTCATGTTCAACTTTGGCGGTTTCCTGGTGGTATCAATAGGATCATTTGTATCTTACCAAGGACTGAGCTACATGCTCATTGGACTACCTATAGCATACTTCTTTGCCTGCTGGTGGATATCAGAGACGCCGTATTTCTTACTAAAGGAGGGCAACGTTGATTCTGCCAGAAAAGTGCTGATGAAGCTCAATGGTTATGAAAATGAAAAGGTAAAATAAGTGCTCGTGTGGAAAATCTTAAATAGGCTATAAGAACTCAAGTTGGACGCTGTAGGTGTAACTTAAGAAAATAGGGTATGATCGGAGATAACGAAATGCAATATATGTATTAGTCGACCGATAGTGGAGCGGCGGGCGAATGTCCGCATGCGACGCAGGAGGTTGCGGGTTCTGGGTGTTTTCTATGTATAATAAAAAATATCTATTTATTTTATTTATTTATTTACAAAATATTATAAAAAATATAAAATATATTTATTTATCTATGCATGTATTGTATTAGCATAATGTACAAGCTCTGCTTAGCTTGGGGCTAGATGATGCTGTATGAATTGCCCAGTATTATTAATATTATTTTTATTATTCTACTTCTATACTTACTTCTGTTATTCTGTTACTATAGATATCTACTGCTACTATCTTTTACGTATTTTCCTGTTAGAGCATGGCTTAACAGTAATGAAAATCTCATCATGTAAAAATATATTGTAAAAGGATTTATTTGAATGTTTCAGGTACTTGAAAGAAATCTTAGTGATATGCGTAAACATGTAAAAGAAGATATGCGGCGCTCGACAACGTTGAAAGAGCTCTTTACAGGGAAGAGATATAGAAAAGCACTTATTATCTGTTGCGGTTCGTTTTCTGTTCTTTTTTATACTCACCTGCAGGTCTACTCTTAGAAACGATAAACGAAGTTTCGTATTGAGTTACACTACGCGGCATGTTTGTGGATGTAAAGTGGTAAAAAGCATCATTTATAACAAAACGCTGCCTTGTAGATCACGCACGTAAAGTACGTGTCCTACGATGCACTACCCTGCGTCCACTAGACATACTGGTGTAAAGCCTCATGTGTCTGTCCACAGGCACCACACCATTCAAACCGGAACACAGCAATGCGGGCATCACTGCTTGGTGGCAGAAATATGTACCGTGGAAGTATTTCCCCGGACGAGCCCTTTCACAGAGAGCTCTACTACTACTGGTTTACGTTGATATTGTAACTGTATCCAGTGTCCCTGGATTGCAAAGCTGGATCGGTACGGTACCAATATGAACACATTTAAATCTTATCCCATGACACCGGACTTAGTATATCTATACCAATTACAAGAATCTTTGTCATGATTGATTGACTTACATATAGACAACGCACAGCCTAAACCACTGGTCGTAGAGACTTGAATTTTTCCGGGTATTCATCTTGGTGTGTAGAGGCGTACTAAGAAAGGAATTCCCGAAATTCAACCCCTAAACTTTACACGGACGAAGTCGCGCGCGTTTCACTGGTTTTATTATATGACTGGAACTGTATCAATGGAAAGTCTTAATTTGAATGTTATCTCACCTTACACATGCACCTTATCATTTAGGTTTAAGAGTGTTTCAACTGATGTCTGGCTCGATCACAATACAACAATACTTGGGACGAATAATGCAAGAAACTGAGTCATCAATATCACTATCCACTAGCTTGATATTATTCGGCGCATTTCGGTTTATTGCCAGTAAGTAAATTATCGATCCTTATTTTGAATCTTTCATTTACTTTTGAGTACTCTTGAGAGTACTGGTGGTCTAGTGGAAGTGACCCTGCCTCTGATCCTAGGGTCGTGGGTTTGAATCTGGTCGTGAGCTAATGGATTTTTCTACCAAAAAAATTATGTGCGCAAAACCAATGCTCTCAAGCGATGAAGGAAAACATCGTGAGGTAATATTCTATTCTAAAAACCTTTTAGTATTCTAGCAGCGGCGATGAGATTGCAACAACGTATGGAATACAAACTAATGCAAAATATGAGTATGTACCAAATGTAATATCTTACGTACGTACGTACCTCTGACTACCCCTATTAGACATCCTCAAAAAATCTCGAGTAGAGACTTGGTACTAAGAGACCTGAGGGAATATTTACCGTGCCTGGTCATAAATCCACTTTATTTAACGTATTTTATTGTTTCAGGTATGCTATCTTCAGGAATAGTAGACAGAGTTGGTCGACGTCCACTACTGATATTTTCTTATCTAGGTGCCTTTTGTTCGTTTGCTGTCGTCGGAACTTGCTTTTTCATCCTCGAAGTCATAGCCATCGAAGATGACTCCAACTTATATGGCAATTTAATCTTTGTTGGAATATTATGCTTCAGCACCATATCAACAATCGGGTTTGACACGCTGGCATTTGTTGTTCCAGCAGAAATATTCCCATTAAATGTCAAATCTATTGCAATGTCCTCCTCGAATCTCTTTGGCAGCTTCGTTATTTTTTTCACACTCAAGGCATATCAGATATTAAAAGATTTGACAGGGCTTTACGGTGTATTCTGGTTTTTTGGAAGTATGTGCTTTGCTGGAGCGTTATTTTCGTATTTCGTAGTTCCAGAGACAAAGGGCAAAAGCTTGAGAGATATACAAATAGAATTGCAGGGTTCACTATACGAAGAAGAATGTGAAATTGTAGACACAACTGATGTAGAAAATGTACAAATAGACTTATTACATGCAAATCAGGAAAAAAACAGCATCAATAATAAAATTTGTACTTAGTTTGTAATACTGTGTTTGTATTACAAGTGTTTGTTCTCGGTGGGATTGAACCCACAGATAACGCAAAAGGCGGAGCTACTACTACTTATCTATCAAATAATAAAAATATATTATCTGAGTCTGAGATCTGATCTGACTGTGTGCAACGCTCAAATCAGAAAAATAACAAAAGTAGAATGCAATAAGTAGCCGAGAACGAGTTCAGTAAATGTAATAAATATATTATATTATCTATATATAGAAAAAAAGGAATTCCTATTTTCCTTGGTCACGCCATCACGCGTGAATGGCTGGACCGATTCCGCTAATTCTTTATTTGTTGGTGTTTGTTATTGTCTGAAGGTTTTTATGAAAGAAAAAATTAAGAAGACTGCGTGGAAAATCAGAACATTTAAGAATAAACTGAATATATAAACGAATGTGATTAAACAGTCGTATGTATTGGATAATACCTATACTTATTGTAATTTGGAACGTAACAAACATCTATGTTCATTACACAAATGTTTGTACTCGGTGGGAATCGAACCCATAGCACAGAAGGCAGAGCTGGCACTAAGTAAGCTGTGACGGCTGTCATACCGGCTGGATAACAGCCAGCTTTTAGTCCATATTCTTTGATAGCAGCCTAGAAGTCTTTGAGTTCTTTGAGTATCGACACACGTATTCCTTGCTCTGTCCATGGTATTTGTAGCATCTTCCTCAAACACCGCAACTCCAATGCGTTCACAAACCAAATCTATACCAATTATATTAATCTTTGTCCTGACTGACTGACTGACTGATTGACATATCTATTTATTTATTTCAGAGTCGTAAGTAAATTATTTCAAACTCTAACAGGGCTGAGCGCAAAAAATCGTAGATACGCTTTTAAATTTCAGAATATAATGAATACTAATTGCAGTGTGCATAATTAGTAATTTGTGATACATTGTCAGTGTACCTACAAGGTTACAAAGCATACGATGAATGTTTCGTGTGAGTAAAACATTATCTTCAAGCAAATGAATTATGCCTTATTAGCAATATTTTTCAGAATTTTACGATGACAACAGAATATGCTCATATTATTCACACAGAAAATGATAGTTAAGTTCAGATTATAGGTAAATTTTTGACCGCAGTCTTACCTGATGTTATGATGATGTGGTCGACGGTGTAGCACGCTTACCTAGAAGATTCCTAAGTATAGAAATATATAGAGACCTATTAACTCTTCTCTTGAAAAGACCGGAAAAACAGACGACGGTAACAAGTTCCAATCTTTTGCTGTGCGCATAATAAAAATAGAGTTGAAGCGCTTGATGCGGTTGGAAAGGACGTCAAGCATGAATGGGTGCTTATCTCTGTACATCTGGTGGTCCGATTGAACGGGGATGGAGGAACCAGGTTGTAAAGCTCCAAGGCACACTCACCTAAGTGTATCCTGTAAAAAACCGACAGGCTGGCTACCTTGCGGCGATGCTCAAGACTTAGTAAATAAATAAATAATAAATAATAAAAGTACAAGTCGTTAGATGAACAGCCGTCAACGACTACTCGAAGTGACCGGTCCCTCAGACAGTCTGATTAACCTTACACAAAGTTAGTGAATAGGTAAGCCATTGATGGAAACTCGCTCAAAAGGGTGTCGTGCCAAACCCTATCAAATGCCTTCGAGATGTCTGGAGAAACTGTGAGTGCTTCTTTGTTTTTCTCTATGGCGAAGTTCTACATGAGTGACATACGCAAGAAGAACCCCAGTAGCTCGGTTTCGGCGAAACCCGTATTGTCAGTCTCCTAAGACTTTATTTTCGTCTTGTCTTCGAGGTATGCCAGAAGCTTATTGTTACGTAACTAAAATAAAATGTATAATTAATTTGTTTATTTATTTTCTGTTCACACACCTTTTCTTCACCGGTATTCTTTTCACACCTGTTTAAACAAGTAAATACTAGTGGCTCTGTGAGATCAGTAGACCTCGTTTACCTATTTAGGCTTCTGGGCAAAGTAGGGGTACAACTTTTAGCGATGTCTCGCTTTTCCTGGATCCTAGAAAGTCACACAGTTCAGACAAATCACAGTGTAAATTAGGTAGGTAGTTGAAGGTTAAGATCTCTATATATGTCTTTATACGCGGTCATTTTAATTTTAATATGACTAGAAACAAAGTTCTTGCAGACTGACTGGCATACAATGCAATATCCATTTATAAATTTTTGACTCTCAGAAGTTTGTTGTTTTAGTTTGAACTCACAAAAACAAAACAATACATGGGAAAAACGAAGTCCTCGCGGGTAATGTCGCGCGTAACCGCTAAAACATCATAAAGTAAAGACTGTTTTGTGTTAGTGAACGCAGTTGGCATAAACTATCTGACTCAGAAGGTGTTATGTTGTTACGAAGAAATAAATTGAAAAACGGGACACGTGCATTTTGCGTCTGTAAGTACGCGAAACAGATGGTTTTTTCGCTGTGAGTTATGGCGCATGGAAACAGCCGGTTACAGTTTCTTATCACTTGCGCAGGTAAGTTTCGCCTGGTTTAATCCATCGTGTGTTAAATTTGACTGCCACGTACTGCAGGTATATTTTTGAAAACGATAGATTTTCGTATTGTCGTTTTGAACTCACTGTGTAACTACACTGCGTGGCATGCCAGGCAGCAACGACTTGACTGTGATATGAGAACCAAGATCCCGCATTGTAACTCAAAACGACAATATGAAACTTAGTTTATCGTTTTCAAGAGTAGCCTAGAAGGTTTATGTATCGTCCACGCTCACTTCCCGCGGTCATTTGTTTTCATTGAATCGATTGGTCCAAAATCTTTAAAACAATACAGTTCTGTCATCAAATTTAATTCATAAAATTCCATTCAGTTTTAACCAGTGTCATACCACTTTAATTGTAAGTAGTCTAGATAGCACCCGCACCTTGACTTGTAGTCAGATCGGGTAAATAAAATAATTTAATGATAATAAAATAATCAGCTAACTGACGACCTCTAAGGCTCAGTGAAACGCAAGATATGAGTTCGAATCCTGCTGCAGGGTCAATTTATGCATAATCTATCTATATCTATACCAATTTTAATAATCTTAGTCCTGACTGACTGACTGACATATAGCCAAAGCACAGACTAAACTACTGGTCGCAGAGACTTGAAATTTTCAGGGTATATTTATATTGGTGCGTAGAAGTGTACTTAGAAAGAAATTTCCGACATATTTGAAGGGGTTGGGGTTTGTATGAAAATAACTCCACGAGGACGAGGTCGCACACGTTTCGCTAGTCTGATTAATTTGTTTCGAGTGTGGGTGTTAATAATATTATAGTGTGACAAGTAGCATCCTTGATAAAGCTGAAATAGTAGGTATAGAAAATAGGTATATTGTATTCTTACTGCATTTGACGACCGATGTGGGGCGGCAGGCGAGTGTCCGCCTGCGACGCAGGAGGTTGCGGGTTCGATTCCTGCCTTGGGATAAATGTTTGTACAATCTACAAATATTTATTCCAGGTGTTCTGGGTGTTTTCTACGTATAATAAAACATATCTATGCATGTAACATAGTATTGTATTAAGTATATCAGTCATCTAGTACCCATAACACAAGCTCTGCTTAGCTTGGGACTAGATGATGCTGTGTGGATTGTCCAGCATTATTTATTTAATTTATTTTAAATAAGAAGGTAAATTTTTATGATCGGTATTTTGTCTAATTGCAGTCTCCACCACGGCCATAACCTTTGGAGTATGTTTTTCGTGGCCCACTGCAGTTGTACCGAAATTCTACAATAATGAGACCGACTTCTCTTTGACAGATGTAAGTACAGTCTGTTTTGTAACTTTCAAAATGGTTTCACAGCATTGAATACACATTAAGTGGGTAAATATAATTAGGACTGATTTCATAATTTTAATGGTTACTGTGTCAAGTCAAAGCCAAAAAGCATTTATTCAGTAATATCCGCAGGGATCATCTTGAAACGTGTTCAATTTAGGTGAATCTAAGAGCCAATCCCTCGCGCCCAAGCCTAGAAGACTGTAAGAGTGTATACCTGTAGTATTTACTTATTTATTTACATAATAAGGATTTATTACCCATAGATATTTGTTTCTATAATATTAATACCAAAACTGGTGCACCGGTGCCGGTGGTCTAGAGGGAGTGACCCCGCCTTCTGATCGTTCTGGTCTTGGATTCGAATCTGGTTGTGCACCAATGGATTTTTTCGGACGCAGAAATAACAACTTATGCTATAACAAGCTATGATGGCACACATGATGTTAAGTGGTTACCATCGTCCATAACAAAGTATTGCATCGTGGGTCACGCTCGTTAGGAACGTACCCTATGCACTACTCAGCGTCCATCAACCTGAGGCATACAGGGGTTAAACCTCATGTGCCTGAAATTACACCGGCACCCACTCCCTTTAAAGCAGAACACAGCAAGCTCTTAGGTGTTAGGTACTTCCACGGACGAGCCCTTCACAATGAGCTATACTAAAACACACATATTCTACAGCCCCACAGGCTAACCAAACAGCTCAATAGGCAGTATCTCTGCATTCTGCGCTATAGGTTGTGGGTTCAATCCCCACCGCGAACAAACATTTCCGTGATGATTTTTATCCTGTGTTTGGGTGTCATTTTGCATTCAATGTAGGTTGTATGCACTTACAAAAAAAATATTAATCATTCTATTAGTTATCTGATTCCCATAGTACAGTTTTGCCTAGTTTGGGGTTAGATGACGCTGTATCAAATGTATGTCGGTATATAATTAAACATCTATCGTCATCACAAAAATGTTTGTTCTTGGTGTGGATCAAACCCATCACCTAACAAAGAACGCAGAATGCAAAGTTACTACCAACTAAGCTGTTTGGTTAGCCCGTACGGCTGTGGTATAAAAACATATACATGGTTTGCAGGCTGAAGTATCATGGATAGTCGCAATCTCGTCATTAGGCTATATAGGCGGTAGCTTGGCCTCTCGATTCACATCGGACAGGTACGGAAGACGTGCTACAATCTTAGGAAGTGTTCTACCTATTGGCATTGGAGTGGTAAGTATTCTTCAATCCCTTTTTTAAAATTAAATAATGTATGGTACTGTAGTGGTCTCGGCTTAGAATAGAACCCCTACATCATCCCCTATGCATATGCACATGAGGCTTAATACCAGTATGCTTCAGATTGATGGTCGCAGCGCAGTGCATCGCAGTGCACGTTTTTATCGAACCTGACTTGTAAAGCAGATCTTGGTTATAGGAGATGGTAACCACTTAACATCAGGTGGGCCATTTGCTTGTTCTCTAAACAATTAGCATAAAAAGAGGCGACTATGGGAAAGCATCTGAAGATGGGCAGTAGAATCTACATCACCAACATCACTAGTCCATCTGCATGTTATGGGGGAGGCTTACGTCCATTAGTATTTTTAGTAGTAGTAGAGCTCTTTGTGAAGGGAAGTATTACCACCATGCTTATTTCTGCCGCCAAGTAGCTTGCTGTGTTCCGGTTTGAAGGGTGTGGTTGCCGGTGAAACTACAAACACATAAGGCTTAACACCTGTATGCCTCAGGTGGATGGACGCTTGTTGGGAACATGTCTTACGATGCCCTACCCTGTCCCCTACCCCGTCCATCATTGCTAAGCCTTATTCGTGTGTTTCACCGGCACATACACCAATCGATCTTCCCCGGACGACACCTTTACAAAAACTCCACACTACTAAAACGACGGTATTTAATTATCCAATTTCAGGTTCTTAAACTCATTGCACAAGAAGCATGGATGCTCTGTTTGGCCAGACTACTTTGGGGATTTAGCGGAGGTATGATAGGATCTGTAAGTATTATTATTTTTATGATAAAAAAACTACTACGGTAGCGTAGAGTGTAGAGAAGAACTAAACTCTTCATTACTTATCCTTGGTACGTATAGCATGTTTTGCATTATACATTAATTACAAAGCTACGAGCCATTAACGTTGTAAATAAGCAGTTGAGTGCTGTACTATAAACGGCCTAAAAACGGTTGTAACCAAGCCGTAAGCCAACTGCTTACGGCTTGATTCTTGGTTTCCTATTTGCTTACTTAGTGCCTGTTCAAGATTTGGTTGCGACAACTAGATTTACCTAGCTGTAAGACGCTCTGTACCTATGTCGCGCGCCGTTTTACTAGTTTGTACTATGTGAACCAGATAAGTGATGTAATACTTGCTCTGTCAGACTTATTATATTTTAGTTAAAAGTAAGAAGTAGTAAGAAAGTAAGAATGCGTGACTGCACAATCTGATTTCCCGACTAAATAGTTAATATTATGTATTTATTTAAGGTGACGACCATTTATTTGGCAGAAATATCAGATAAGGATTTAAGAGGTCGTCTGATCCTAGGCTACCGTTTCATGTTTAGTTTCGGTTGCCTGCTCGCAATGGCTATCGGTCCATCCGTGGATTACCGGACTTACAATTACTTGATAGCTTTACTACCGATCTGCTACTTCACGTTTTGCTGGTTCATTCCCGAAACACCTTACTTCTTCTTGAAGGAGGGGAAAATAAACGCCGCGAGGGAAATTTTGGTGAAGCTAACCAATATCAAGGATGAAGAGGTAAAATTATGAGGTTATTTTTGCATAAAATAGTAACCTAACCTAAGGTAAGCAATAAAGGTTCTTAAATGGCAACCACGAACCGGAAGACGAAGCTTAGGATGCCTTCCTACCCGATGGATTGATGACATTGTTGGGATTGCGGGAAGTCGATGGATGGAATGAGCTCAAAATCATTCTTCCTGAAAACGTGTGAGGGAAGCCTATGTCCAGCAGTGGACTCATACAGACTGTTGATGTTGATGATACCTTTCCTAAAAATTATGAAAATGGAATTGAATCAGGACCCTCCGCTTAATACGGAGATGCGCTAACCATCGTGGGAATTCCGAACACAGTACAACTAATGTAACATTAAATTTAAACTGACTCAACACCTACTTTCATATAGGTATGTACCTAGACCCACCTGAGTATAAGTATACCTACATACCTACCATTTTGCAAACATCAAATCCGAAACCAATCCAGAGTAAACACAATACAATAAAAATAATGTTATTGGGGCTTTCATGGGGTTATTGTAGAAGCCTTGTTTGTTTACATACCAATAAATAGCCCACGAGGCTCAGTCCCCGTAATTAAATATCGTCAAACTAAAGTTTTGATCTGACATTTCAGAAAATTCTTGTTTTAATCTTGCTACAGTTAACAAAAATTACGAGGAATTGGGCCCCATGATGGTTTTCAGCAATAACTAGAAAACTACTGCAATCCACTTTATTCACATTTATTTCAGGTTTTAGAAGAAAGATTATCTCAAATGAAATCTGATGTGAGGAAGGAGATGTCACGATCAGGCACATTGAAAGAGTTTTTGACTGGAAAACAGTATAGAAGAGCAATTATCATCGTAATTGGCAAGTACAGTATTATTTGATAATATTTACGAACGCATTTAAATAGTTATGTTAGAGGTGGAATACCTAAATTAATATTTTGGATGGAAACGGGATGTTTACTATGATTATTTACGGCACAGTTGCATGCGCCATGATCACGGGTTGAACTCATATACCATTGATGCGCATGCAACTGCCGACATCGGGAAACAATCAAACTCAAAAATCATGGTAAATATCCCGTTTCTATTCAAAATGTTGAACAAAACCAAATAAATTGTTTGTTTTGGCATAATTTATACCAATTATAAGATTTTTTTGTCCTGACTGACGTCGCAATTGCTGCGCTACTTCGCAATTTGGCGCCATGGAAAACTAGCGCTATAGTTGTGCTACTAAGTGGTGACTAATTTTGTATCTACACTTGTATTGTATATCTAATGTAGGTAAACTTGTTTTTTTTTGATAAAAATAAACTTTTATTACTAACTTACTTAGATAAGGTTACATATAGCCTAAACTACTGGTATTAGAGACTTGAAATTTTCAGGGTATTATTCGTTTGATGCATAGAGGTGTACTAAGAAAGGAATTCCCGAAACTCAGAATAACGCTACGGCAAACTATTTAAAAATTATCAAAATTCAGATAGGTAAATCAAGGAACTTGTGTGCTAATTTTCGATAAAATCGGTTGAAAAATGCAGACGAGAACCTCATTCACAGAGACACTTCGCTTGCTCGGTCAATTATAGTCTATGTGCCCCTCAAAGTGATCTCAAAGTAACGTACCTACACACACATTTGTTTCATTTACTGCCACTACGCCAAAAATGGATGCGTATTTTCTTTAGTATGTGGCGCCCTCTAACGCAAAGACGCAGAATCTCTAAGGTAGAGGGCGTACCTAGTTAGACATTGCATTCGCGTTGGTTTGTGGATTTCATAAACGTTCTCACAGTCTAACTTTGTTTCATATAAGCTAACAGAGATGTCACTTAAAAAAATCATGAGCTTCAGGAGGTTTTTGGGTGGACACGGTTCATGAGTAATTTTTGTATGGATACACGATAAACCCCTGTTGGGCGTTAGAACTGATTTTGCTAGTCAATATTACACATGAATCGTGTATGGGACACTAACTGGGTTCAGAAATAACGTATATTATAAATAATACATTTGAAATCATCTAGCCCCAAACTAAGCATAGCTTGTACTGTGGGAACCAGATGACTGAATATTTCTTCTTATTGATAATAATAATAATAATGCTGGACAATCCACACAGCATCATCTAGCCCCAAGCTAAGCAAAGCTTTTGTTATGGGTTTGCTTATGATGATGACTGATATATTTCATACAATACATTACATACGTAGATATTTTTTATAATACATAGAAAACACCCAGAACACACGAAGTAAATATTTGCAGATCGTACAAACATTTATCCCAAGGCGGGAATCGAACCCGCAACCTCCTGCGTCGCAGGCGGACATTCGCCCGCCGCGCCACATCGGTCATCAAAGGATCAATAATGTTATACTTATATAACATTTTTTTTAATTTGTAATTATAGAAGTAGTACCGTCACAGAAATTGTGTTCTAACTAAATAGGATTTCTGTTTCAGGTCTTAAACTGACACAACTGATGGCCGGCTTACATGCTATCCAGCAATACCTGGGTATAATCTCACAGGAGAGCAAGTCAGGGGTTAGCACTTCGACAGCACTTATCATCTTTGGTATCGTCAGGTTTGTCGTTGGTAAGAAAAACGTGTAGTATAAATTCTATTAAGTTTGTAAGTATGGATGGATGGATGGAGGGATGGATGTTTGTTACTCTTTCACGCTCTAACCAATGGACCGATTTGGATGAAATTTGGAATAATTATAGATTGCAACCTGAATTAACATAGAGGCTACTTTTTATCCAGAAAAAATAACGGGAACGGGAAAAAACTGCCACACGGGCGAAGCTGCGAGCGGCGCTAGTAAAAAATAAATAAATATTCGTAGACGATTTTACACATCATCTAGCCACAAACTAAGCTTAGCTTGTATATTATGGGAACCAGATATCGGCTAGAATACTTATATGTATTTTTATTGTTAATACTATATACCACTGAGACACAAAGCAAACATCTACGTTCATCACACAAATGTTTGTTCTCGGTGGGGATCAAGCCCTCCAGCACATTAGGTTAGGCTACTACGAACTAAGCTGTGACAGCAGGTGGCTAAGGAACCGCAACAAGAGATGGGCAGTAGTGTTTACTATACACCGTCATCAATCCGTCTGTCAAGCGTGGCAACTACACCCCCTTCACAAATTTGGGGGAACCTTATGTCCAGCAGTAGACTTATTTAAGCTCATGACGTGTGTTGACCCAAGTACTTATTAAAAAATTTAAATCTATCGATAAATAACGCTACTGCAAACTTCTCCCCTTTTCTCCCAGTTTTTGCCCCCAATCTAAAATCGCGTTCAATCATGGAACCTGTGTGTTAATTTTCGTCAAAATCAGTTGAAAAATGCGACACTGGGGACTGCCGATAGAAGTGAAAACTAGGCCAAAAAGTACACATTATATTATATACACAGAATACATATAGCTCATGGAAAGTGTTCGGTGACGATGACACAAGTTCCATAATTTTTGTTCACCCAAAAAGTGCTCAGCACGCCTAAAGAAGTTTTCACTTCAAAAACAGTCTTTCTCTTCAGGTATATTATCATCACTACTGGTGGACAAATTGGGACGCCGTCCACTCATGATCTACTCCCACATCGGAGCTGCAGTAGTCCTCGCCATCGTTGGAGCTTACTTCATCATTACCCCTGGCAACCTAAGTTCATACAGCTTTATTCCTTTCGTGGGAGTCATTCTAGCTATCGTTATATCAGTATTAGGCTTTGAGTCTGTCGCATACATAATCCCGGCAGAACTGTTCCCTCTCAACATAAAATCCATCGCAATGACATCTGTCAATATTTACAGTGGATTAATAAACTTTTCAGCTGTCAAAAGCTACCAACCAATCAAGGATCTAGGCGGCAATATCACAGTGTTCTTGTTCTATGCTATAGCGTCGCTAACAGGAGCAGTATTTTCCTATTTTTTCCTACCAGAAACCAAGTGCAAAAGTCTAAAGCAAATTCAGATAGAATTACAAGGAAATTTTTATGATGAGAGCAGCGAAAAGTTGCAGCCAATGGTAATAAATAATATAAAGGTGGACCTGGATTTAGAAGACAACGAATTGAAAGTATTAAATAAAGTATAACGAATTGAGAGTATGAAATTTCAAAATAAATAATTAGTAATGAAATAAATTCCAGTTTTTTGTAAGTAGGTTCTCAAAGTATGCCCTATCTGGGTTCAATCAATGTAATAAGACCCGAAGGTAGGCTTTGATAGACAGCTTGCTAATTACAGTTCGGGTAAATAATGCGTTATAGATTAGATATGTATAGATTCACGCCAACTTGCGAAAATAGGGTTTGGTAGTTTAAGTTGATAAATTTCAACAGTTTGCAAATACTATAGCCATTACAGTGTATTGAAGTTTGTTTTAGCAGTAATAGAGTTCTTAGTGAAGGGCTTGCTTGGGGAAGTACTACCACAATACTTATTTGCCGCCAAGCAGCGTTGCTGTTTTCCGGTTTGAAGGTTGTAGGTGCCGATGAAATTACTGGCACATGAGGCATAACACGTATGGCAGTGCATCGTAGGGTACTGTCCAAACGAACGTGACATTTGAGGCAATGATTTGTTATAGGTGTTGGTAACCACTCAACATCAGGTGGGGAATTTGCTTACTCCGTCAGAAAATCGAATAAAAAAAAATTAAACATCCATAAAACCTAGATGCACCTCTGACTTGGTAATACCAGATCCGAGAGATTAGAGATTAAAGTCGTGATGTTATTTTTTTTATGAAACCTACTTAAACGCAACTTCAATTTAATCATGTCTCAAGTGACGAATTTTTGACAAGCTTTCATTGCAAACTGTCAAAAAATCGCGACTTGAGACTGATTAAATTGAAGTTTCGTTTGAGTAGGTATTTCGTGCGCTAGACTAACTAAATTTATTGTAGAAGGGTTAGTTTACACTTTAATTTGAAGGATAGCTAGAAAAATTTATTCGTTTTTCTTCCACTCGAGGAATAACTTTTGAGATATAAAAATCTTTGAAATACCTAGAAGATAATGGCTTTTAAATTTAGGTTTACTGCTATCATAAACACCGATTTTCCACCTGATACCATCGTACTTATAGGTTTGATAACCTGACCTTTGTCACACAGACAATGATAATACTTTACCGACCAAGGTGCTTAGAAAAATATTAGTAGTACTCTCTAGAAAATACCTAGATAGTCCGCAAACAAGCACGAACGTGGGTACCCTCCATTATTTCTGTTATAGCGGCAACAGAAATACATCACCTCTCTCTATCACGCTGCATGAGATACAGCCTGGTGACAGACAGACAAACAGACAGCGGAGTCTTAGTAATAGGGTCCTTTTTTACTCTAAAGATGGAACAAGGGCTAGCAAGGTCTGACACGAACAAATTAGACAGATAAGCGTAAGCGTATCGTGTTGACATTTGACAGATTGCGCGGTCAGAGTCAAAGTCAAAGTCAAAAAGCATTTATTCAGTAATATCCACATAGCAGGGATCATTTTGAAACGTCTTAAATCTAGGTGAATCCAAGCGCCAGTTCCTCGCGACCAAGCCTAGAAGAACCGGCTTGGTTCTTACCGTTTTTTTGTATGATCCTGTTACAAAATAATAATAATGTAAATAATGAAGCTCCAGTGTCGTGCCAATCTAACTTTATAAGGTGATTGCAAGACAGAAACAAGAACAGAAGTTCAAAGGACAGCACACGCTACGCTTCAACTAAGAGTAATGCTTACAGTCTAATTGATTAAAATAAGAGAATAGTACAGACATTGCAAAATATATCGATAACTCAACTGTAGAGTGTTGCCTGGTTGCCGCGCGGTAAAGAGGCAAAATCACTTAGCCGCGACGCGTTAGAAGCCTATCAGTCCTATACATTTTGTATAGGCGTGATTACACATACTACGCGGGTCTGCTTCCACTAGCTGTCTTTATCTGTTCCATACAAAATGTCTGAGACAGTAGACACGGGTCCACGCGGGTCGTTTCTAATGAGATTCTGCCAGATACGTTTACCACTAACCACTAATGTTTTATGTGTTATCTTTTACATTGTAATACGTAGTATGTAGTCTTATGTTAGTGTTATCCTGTATAATGAATGATTAACCTTGGCCACCTTATAAGCAATGTATCGCCATCGTAGACCAACTAGTAATTTGTGTAACCTGCTGATGGAACGAGCAGATGGCCCACCTGATGTCAGGTGGTTACCATTACCTATAACAGCATTACCGCGCAGGTCACGTTCGTTACGAACGTATCCTACGATGTAGGTACTGCTCTGCGCCCACCAATCTGAACCAGTGTTGGGTTTACATCACACTTGATTTTGCATTTGCCAAGTGCTTGAGACAGCTAAACAGTCAGATTCTTTAAAGTTAATAGTATTTATAACTCTTCTATTAAGACTTTCTTACGTAGACTGTTAAAGTAAAAGGTTTAAAATAAAACTAAATATGCAGTTATTGTTTTATAAATTGAGGCATGACTCCTTTCACGACTTTTCTTTAACTCGCGTGGTTTTATACTTGTCCATTACCGCCCTTCTTGAAAAACCACCCTGTATAGGATTATTATAAAGTTTAGTATAATATAATTAATATAACTTACACTTAACACCCCCCGTCTCTTATTACTTTCAGTGGGGTCCATCCAAAGGTTGCCTGGTAGAAATCGCTATTAGCGATAAGGCCGCCCATTGTATTACTTGTCGTGGTAATCAATTAAGAGTTATCTATCTATCTAGCCAAAGTACTGGTTTCAAAAACTAGTTTAAAGTAAATGTATGTAGGTGTACTATATCTTTATTTTAGTGAAACGGTATGCGGCTCTCGTATATCTTTAAATTAAAGTTATGAGAGGGTCGAGGCATCTCTCTCCTTAGTTTGTAGCCCCTGGAGGTACTCCTTTGCGGCACTCTCGCAGTTTATATTCCAGGCTTAATTAAAATTCTAAATATTGTTAAGAAAAGTATTTTAACACATGTAAATTTTTTTGACATGAAATTTTTGAATTGAAAGTGTTTTCACTATAAATACAGCCCATTAAGAATATATACGCCCTTTTTTTATAGAATATGTAAGAATTTTGAGATCCTTTGTCCTGACTGACTGACATAAACCAATGCAGCCTTAACCACTGGTCGTAGAGACTTCAAAGTTTCATGTCTTATACTAAGAACGTATAATTATATTTTTGGTATGATTGCCTTAACTGGATTTCTGCCTTGCATTCACCTTATTAAGTTCGATTGGCACGACACTAGAGCTTCATTATTTATATTACTATTATTTTGCAAAAGGAACATAAAAACTAACGGTAGGAACCAAGCCGTAAGTTTCTTGTCGTAAGTTTTTTGTTATTTGTTATTATATACTGTAATAATAAAAGACTACTATAAATAAACATTATAAAGAGAAAAGATTTGTTTGCAAATATAAAATAATTAATAATTTTTCAAACCGGACCAGTTGTTTCGGAGCGGATTTAAAAAATTATTTCCCCGCTGGGAAGCTACACTATCCCCGGGCGACATAGGCCTATATTTATTTTTATATTTAAAAAAAAATGAGGTATTCATACTAAAACCAGTGCTAAGCCGGGACTCGTCGCTATTATTTAATATATATTTTTGGAAATACATGCTAATCAAATATATTATACTAAAACATTCAGACAGAGAACAAACCATCTATTTTCATCTCTCAAATGTTTATTCTTGATAATTCAACCTAAGCGCAGAATAGCTACCAAGATCAGCCGAATTGATTTCAATTAGTTTATCAAATTAAATCATTTGATAAAGCAGTTCACAGAGATACATTTTGTAATCTTTTGGCGTTTGAAGTATCTCACTAAGCCAATCAACACAAGTGATATCCAAGGGGAAGCGTCTATTGATTTCTCGTGTTTTGCCTTTACACAGTTAAGTCCCTCTGTGCGAGCGGATCGGCTAAGGATAATTGGATTTGCGGGTATTAATATGGAAGGAAAATATTAGTCTGACAATTTCCCCACAAAAATAAACTCGGTAACTACGCAGCTGGTTCGGAGATTCGGTGATACATCACACTTTTTATGGTTCTTACATGTTGAATATGTATGAAGTTATGGATAAGATTGTTCTAAGGCTTCTACTTCTAGATCTAAAGGTTCTTGTTACCTTTGGCTTAGTAAGGACGTAGCGTAGTGGTGATTGTGCCTAAGTATCCAGAATATATTTTATACCTATACCTATACCAATGCCAATGCTCTTAAACGGTGAAAGAAAACATCGCGAGGAAACCCAGTTAGTATTCTAGCAACGGCAATAAGCTTGCAACTGTTACTTGTCATGTATAGAATACCGATTACTACAAAATGTGGGAATGTACCAATCGTAATATTTGAACGTAGGTACCTTTGACTACCCCCATTAGACATCTTAAAAAAAAGCGTTTCTGCTACGCAGGCGAAGCTGCAAGCAGCTGCTAGTATTAATATAATTGGTATAGATAAATAGATGAGTCACCATATATTTCTGAACAGGAGTAACAAGCTGTAGAGTCTCAGAAGACCCGTGTTATCTTTCCAATGTTTTCCTGTGTCGTTTGAGGGTACTAGCATGACACAGTACACATCAATAATCAGACCACTTCGGTAATCCTAACACAATGTTGGTACGTGCTCTAACTGTTACGTCTGCAGTCTGCACGCGCTGCCTAAACCATTGATAAACATTTACATTGCACTGCAAACGGAAAGCTTGCACGCAAACATTTACACCATTAACAATATCTCGGTTTTAGTATTTTATGTTGCCTTGATTTATAAAGTAGATAAGCTAGTTTTAGTAGTAGAAAAGCTCTTTGTAAAGGGCTCGTCCGGGGAAGTACTACCACCATGTCTATTTCTGCAGCGAAGCAGCTTAGTGTGTTCCGGTTATAAGGGAGTGCGTGCCGGCGAAATTACAGGAACATGAGGCTTAACACCTGTATGCCTCAGGTTGATGGACGCTGAAGAGTGCATCGTAGGGCACGTTCCTAACGAGTGTGACCTACGAGGCAATACTTTGTCATAGACGATGGTAACAACAGGTAATAACAGGTGGGCCATCTGCTTTTTCCATCAGCAAGTATAAAAAAAGAAAGCTAAAGTTGGTACTATTATTTCTCATGTAGCTTAATGCTAGTATCGTGTTTGGGGTGAGAATATGAATGCAAAAACTTCAGGCGATCTCAACTTAAGAGTTTTTTATAATTGCGATAATTGCATCTTTGAGAATTGAAACTCTCACATAGATGATACGTGAAGGTCGAAGTTACTGTACCCTTTACTAAATTGAGAAAAAAGGGCATTAAATAATGCATGAAACTGTTAATCTAATATTGTCACTGACTGTACTAAAGTAGTCTTGTTTTTAAGCTTGCTAATAAAGCTGCATCGTGCGTCAATCCCTTTTAAAGCAACTCAAATGAATTAAAAACTTCCCTCGCTTTACCCTCTATTTCGTGGATAAAGTATAAACTCAATGATGTGAAACTTTGTACGGTTTAAGAACTCAGGGGTTAAACCTTTCAACCCTTCAAATTTTAAAGTACAATTTTTTTCGTGGGTTTTTGCAAATGTTTTCAAAATTGGTTCCTTCGAATAAAAAATAAATCCCTCTTAGTACAAAGTATTCAATCGAGATTTTTCGAGGATATTTATGGGGATAGTCAGAGGTATGTCCAGATATTATATGTATTTGGTACATACCTACATTTTGCAGTAGTTGGTATTCCAGACGTGACCGGCTGTAAGCCCATCGCCGCTGCTAGAATACTAACTGGTTTCCTCATGATGTTTTCCTTCACCATTTTTTGATAGAAAAACCCTTTGGTGCACGACCGGATTCGAACCCACTTCGAACTTTAGGATCGGAAGGCGGAGTTACTACCACTAGACCACCGGTGTTCTCTTCATATTTTCATACTATTAGGATATATTTTTATTTGCCTCCTAAAATACCTTATCTTGCCGAGCTGCCAATGCGGCCCTTATGGTAGTACACTTTGGGGACAATAATACCTACCTATAAAATTAATATCATCTTATTCTGCATAGTAATTAATATAATATTATTAATATCTTAATTGCTGAAAAAATAGTACAAAAGGCATTATTACAACGTACAAGACACAATACTCGTATATTATGTACTACATATATTGTGTTCTGTCGTGTAATGGGCCATAAGCTTTATTGTCACTAATGGATTTCCCTCATAATTTGATTAGGGATTTGAATTGATACCGGAATTTAGTACCTACTTACTTACATTGGTAAGGTAAGGTACGGTAAGGTAAGGTAAAGTAAACATAAGATTAATTTGGGTAGGTAAGCACTTGTTCCCACTTTCTGTGGTTTCATGCAGTAACAATAACAGTTAAAATGTAAGAACCTTTTAGAGTAGGTACAGCTTTACACCTCTCTCTCTCACATCCTTACCTCCATGAAAATCTATCATCAAGAGAGTTGTTTGATGGATCAAGTGTATACCCCTAATGTTAAGGGGTTACCGTCGCCTGTAATGAGGCATTGCTTTGCAGGTCCCGTGACCTGCAAACCCCCTGACCGTGACCCCGTGGTCAGCTAGTATTTTTATAAATAACTCCAGCTTTGGACTAAAACGACTCTTAAATATTTCCTTCTGAGAAATTTAATTATAAGTGAAAAACTAAGTTTTCTATACTTTAAGTTACTCTTTTGAAGTAGCTAATGGATTTTGTAATAATGAAATTACTACCAGCATTATTTTTAAGTTATGAATAAATTATTCAAAATATATTATACAATGTTTTCCTTCACCGTTTGAGAGCTCTGGCATTGCGTACATAAATTTGAATAGAAAAATCCATTGGTCCGTTCAGATTTGAACCCACGACCTCAGGGTTAAAAGGCGGGGTCGCTCCCACAGGACCACTAGTGCTCTCTTGGCTTTAAAACAAGTAAAGAAAACCACTTCCTACCAAAACCATGAGAAAGTATTTAAAGCATAAACTTCTACAACTCAAAAGTATGAAAAATTCATAATAAATACCACCATTACACTTACAAATAGATTTCAGCTTCTGGGTTAAAGTACCCGACCAATGAATCTGAAAGTTTCAAAGCATCAGCGGACAAATAAATCAAATAATTTATTTAAAACGACTTTAAATTCTTATCTCACCTCTGAAAGCGGTTTACTACAAAAGTTTTTAGTATCCGTCGATTATTTTTGAACTGTTTTCTTTATGACTTGCTGACTTACCAAGCAATTTACCCACCTGATGCGTTAACCATCACCTATAACAAAGCAAAAACCTCGCAGGTCACGCATGTTTGAAACGTGCTCTACGATGTCCTGTCTTACGTAATACACCAGAGGTATTATGGTGTTATGTGTTGGTATTACCTACAGATATTATGCCCCATGTACCTGTCATTTCACCGCCAAACACACTTTTATAACCGAAACATAGCAACGATGCTAGAATAGTTTTATTTTTGAAATATTTTTTTGCTGATGGAACAAGCAGACAGCCCACCTGATTTTAAGTGGTTACCATCGCTTATAACAAAGTATTGCCTCGTAGATAACACTCGTTAGGAACGTGCCCTACGATGCACTACTCAACGTTCAATAACCTGAGGTATACAGGTTAAGCCTCATGTGCCTGTAATTTCACTGATACCCACACCCTTCAAACCGGAACACAGCAAGCTGTTTGTCGGCAGAAATAGGCATGGTGGTAGTACTTCCCCGGACGAGCCCTTCACAAAGAGCTAGGTATACAAAAAGTAGGTATACAAAAATGGTAAAAGTATGTATATAAAGAATAAATAATTTCTTTCTTTCTATATAGTGTACGTACGTTTTATATTCTAAATGCGTTGTATGTATGTGACACACTCGTTTGAAGAGTTTCGTCACCTTTTCCTCGAGGATTGTGTCGATACGAATTCAATTTTATTTCACCAAAGAAGGTATATAAATGTAAATTTTCCCAAGAGCACACCCACTCTACCAACCCACCTCTATACCAACAATATTACATTTAAAACGGCATGCAGGAAAAATCATATGAAGACCACTTTGAACTTCTCGATCGAAGCTACTCGAATCTTGTCTATTTGCCAACTAAATATGTAAAGACTGTTCGTGTGCCCTTTGCATTTGCTCATTGGCAACGGAATCAAAGGTTATTGACTGCCGACATGCTTGGCCAATCAGAGATATTCGCAAACCTTTTGCGAATTTACGTAACTTTATAACAGTGGGATTTTTATGTCTATTGCAAGGACGAAAGGTTCTGAATGGAGTGCATAAAATGTAGCGTTTGACTCCGAGTTGGTATACATAAATTATGTCTTGTCTCTGGATATGTATATAGGTTGTATGTGTGTATGTGTATAAGTTCTAAATTTTTCGTAAAATTTAAACATGTCATGAACAAACTTTAAATAAATAAATAGTAGTTTAAGATCTCGTGAGGTCTTCGTTCTTTAACCGTCGCGTCGTGCGTTAGAAGACTTTGAAAACTGAAGTTTACGTTACGGTGGTTTAGTAAATTTTACTATTTATAATCGTATCTCAGAAACAATATTCCTAACTTGGAAGCAAAATATTCTTTTTTAGAATGTATGACCTATTCCTTTCATATCACACCCTTCGGAATGTTTGTTGAGCCAGGCTTAAAACCTTGGGTTTTGGTCGAAGTCGTATGTCACTCCAAAAAAGCTATGCTTGAGAACTTTTACGAAGGTACTTTTATGAAATTCTACTATCTAAGTACTTAAAATACAAAATAAGTACCGAGATACATTTGACACAACGCCATCTAGCCCCAAAATAAGCAAAAAAAAGATAAAAAAAAGTATGGAACTTGAAAACGGATGGAAATATAAAAAATGTACCCATACATTAGGTATTGTTGCATATGTATGTACGCCAATAGATCTCTCTACTCAAATCATTCTTTGTGATCAATACATAAATCGTGTGGTCTTTGAAACCGTTCGTATACTGCTGAACACTAAGAAACGTAGTTCCAGCATTCATTTCGTCCAATTCAGTATGGAAATCTTGTCAAACAGACTTCGCTTGAAAAAGTAATTCAGTTTCCCCAATGGTCGTCCGCAAAGGATGATTCTGCAGCGTAGGTACGATACTTTAAAAACATCTCGCAAAACATTTTATGCCCGTCATGGATACTGGTCGCAGTATTCTTAAAAGCCCTTACATTTTGTTAACATAAAATTAAATTCAAAATGCACTCAGAAAGACGGACGGTGTATGCTTTGAGATTACAGACCAGTGTTTTTCTTTAGAACAAGCAAATATCCCTACTGACGTTGAGCAGTTAATAAATAACTAACCTAACCTTATATCTCATCATCATAACCATCATCAGCCTGTAGAAGTCCACTGCCTCCCCCATATGTTTCCAGGAAAAACGATTCTGAGCCCTTTCCATCCATCGACTTCCCGCGGTCCTTACAATGTCGTCAGTCCATCGGGTAGGAGGATATTCCTACGCTTCGTCTTGCGGTACCTTATTATCTACTTAAAAAACTGGTGGTATATTAAAAACTAAACATGTAGGTTAGGACACCTCTTGGATATAGGCCTCCTTCTATTCCTTCCATCTGTCGTGGTCTGACGCTAGCTCAACCTAATTTGATGTATTTGCACCTTTTATTGCCCATCTACCATTTCGTTGACTGCTTTTCTTATTCCTGTGAGATCTATCCATATCGTTACCAGTTTTGTCCTGTTGTTATGCATCCTTGCTACATGGCTTGCCCATTGCCACATAATTTTTAGTAAATGTTGTAAAGTATCTATAATATTTGTTTTTACTCTTATTGTTACATGTTTTACTTTATCTTTCAGTTTTATTTTCATGACGTTGAGCAGTTGCCTCAGTTTATGACATTATTACATCACAACATAGCTACGACTTGTAACATGGACTTAGCTTTGTTCCTTCATATAACAAATACCCACAAACTTCAGAGATTCGCATTCAAGAACTTTACACATAAACTCTTGCAGTAGTTTTTATCAGAGTCATTACCACGTGAGAATAATATTAACCGAGGTTGAAAGTCTTTGGGTTTTCCATTCCTAGAGACAAATTCAATTAGAATGTAACTATACAAAATGAAACCAGGCTACGTTACTTAATTTTTGACAGACTTTCATTGCAAACTGTCAAAATATCGTGACTTGAGACGTGATTAAATTTAAGTTGCGTTTGAGTATGCGGGCGTTTTTCTTTCTCTAGATTAATTGACGCTGCTAGAATATGAACTGAGTTGTGTCACCGTTTGAGAGCACAGACATTGCACACATTTTTTTATAGAATCGGGACATACATTGGTGCGCAACGATAATCGAATCCACGACGATCACAAGGCGGGGTTACCAGTCTAGAACGTACATCCTTAATATAAACTACACGTAATAGTACTGCTTATTTCAATTCATAATGGCACAAAAATAAAATAATAGTAACTGATTCTATGACACCCATACTCGTACTAAAAAAAACAATTCCTTGCATACTTTTCTTGTATAATCGAGTTTATTTATATATAAGTAAAACCTAAAATTCTACATGAATATTTCGTAACGCTTAAATAAGTAAGGAGTGTGCTTTATCTATGTAAGCTTACGAACTCCATGCTCTGTGACAGTGAATGATGCTGTGAATGCATTCTTAGAAAGAAGTTAAATTATCTTGTTATTTATTAACGTCATAACAATTCTTCAGCTGTCTGAGTGGAGTGCTTCGCTCGAAGCAGAACCCTGCAACAATGGAAACAGTACTGGAAAATTGATGGTGGAAAATAAAAGCAATGAAGGCAGGTAGTTAAGTCTATTCTCTGTATCTTTAAAGAAATAAATTGGTTAAGGACAACGTTGGTGCAACTATGCTGCTTGCTAAAGCTGCTGCGCCAATGCGGCTGAGACAATGGTGCTAGGGCAATGATGCTGGACCAATGCTATTGGGTCAATGCGGCTGGTGCAATTATGCTGCGCCAATGGTCTTAGGGCAATCCTGCTTTGACAATGCGTCTGCGTAATACTATTTTGTTATAAACGAATGAAATACTACTACTGTGGTAAAATAAGCTTAGTGGTATCTGTATGATGTATTTTATGTGAAGGTCTGTATATATTTATTATTATTAACTATTTATGAAACTGCATGGGATGTGATAGATGTATTAGACATTCTGATTTTAGAAAAGCTATGGAGTATTGACGGGAAAAATCTGATTCAGCGATAGTACCATCGTCTACCACATACTCAAATTATCTTAGAGTATTACGCGGTACAAACGGTGAACCACGTGCGGTCGCGCTCATAAATTATGTTTGACGATTCACGGTGTTCCTTTCATTAAAAAGTAAAAGTAATGCATTTTTTTATAATAATAATTATAATAATAATAATGCTGGACAATCCACACAGCATCATCTAGCCCCAGGCTAAGCAGAGCTTGTGTTATGGGTACTAGATGACTGGTATACTTAATACAATATATTACATACATAGATATTTTTTATTATACATAGAAAATACCCAGAACACCCGGAATAAATATTTGCAGATCGTACAAACATTTATCCCGAGGCGGGAATCGAACCCGCAACTTCCTGCGTCGCAGGCGGACATTCGCATACATTGATATAAACGTGAGGAAGACAACTACTGGACATAGGCCTCTCTCATAAATCAATCCACTGACATCCCACAATCATTATAATATTTTTATAGGTTTTATAATTTAATTCCAACGATCTATTTCATATTCAATTTATCTTATTGTACAATATTTGCAGACTTCATTATTTAATTTTGTTTATTGGGTTTATTTACAGGTTTTCACAATAATTTTTACATTGGCTGGGACGGTTCTTCCGCTATCCGTCTATCCTTATTATCGTCTATCTAAGGACCTTGAAATAACCAGCCGAAAACATATTTATTTTTTGTTATTACTGGCCTTATTGGCACAACAGCCTTCCTGAGCTATTATGGCCAATGTTGATTACCGTTGGCTATAAGCCATGGAGGCACTTTTGACCGGGGCCGTATAATTAGGGAAACAATTATGTACGTGACCGTACTTACGCCTGGTATATATATATTCATATCAGTCTGGGTGCCGTTACATTGAGCTTACTGTATTTGCTTCAGGTATATTTGCTTAAAAAAGTAAACAGATCTTTGCATCTATTGTTGATGCGAGGCGTGTTTTTAATCGTGCCTGTATTTATAGGTCTATGGGTGGCTGGGGCAGAATTTAAAATAATAATAATAATGCTGGACAATCCACACAGCATCATCAAGCCCTAAGCTAACCAGAGCTTGTGTTATGGGTACTAGATGACTGATATACAATACAATACATTCCATACATAGATATTTTTTATTATACATAGAAAACACTCAGAATACCCGAATAATATTTGCAGATCGTACAAACATTTATCCCAAGGCGGCAATCGAACCCGCAACCTCCTGCGTAGTAGACGGACATTCAGCCGCCACGCCACATCGATCGTCAAAGTTTAGTTTGAATGACCAGAAAACTATTAACAAGTAACAGGCAAAGTGGTGAAAAATTTGCCAAACCAAATGCGCCTTACAGGCCGTCGTCTTTGCCCGCGCCTCATGGGACTTAGCAAACACTAATCTTCGCTACCGCTTTCGGGGACATAGAGTATGCAAATGACAGAACCTCCATTAATTTACTTACATGCATTAACATACTTTTGTCTAGGGATCACGACCGCTTGCATATAAAGTAGCGAATACTCAAGTACATAGTAATTTTCATGTATTTTCTTAAAATAATTATAAAACTTTTTAAATAAATAACGATAAACTTTACACCAACCTTTCTGGCTCCAAACTAAGCAATGATTACAATGGGAACCAGATATTTAATAGAATACCATTTTTTTTTAGTTTTTTTTTTCCCCACCGAGAACAAACATTTGTGTGATGAATATTGATATTTGTTCTTTGTTTTGGTGTCATATGTTTTATTATTTTTTTATTTACAACATTAAAGCACATTATTTTACACAGGTATATTGTATTGTATTGGTGGTATTTTATTAATTTGCTTAGTTTGGGACTAAAAGACGTGTGAATGTCCAAAATATATAAAAAGCTAGCGAAACGCGCGTGACTTCATCCACGTGAAGTAATTTTCATACAAACTTCAACCCCCACTGTAGTTAGGGGTTAAATTTCGAGAATTTCTTTCTTAGTACACATTCTACGTACCACGACGAACATACTCCGAAAATTTTAAGTCTACGACTTATGATTTAGGCGGTGCATGTCAGTCAGTCAGTCAGTCAGCACAAAAATTGTTATAATAATTGGTATATATAGATAGATAGATAAAACGTGTATATTCCTAAAAAATAGATAAAACATGCAGCGTAAAATTTACATGTGAACTCAGATCGATGTGTCTTATCTGTTTATAAGATCTATGTACCGTAAGCATTGGCGACTTCATCCAGACTTATTTCCGGGAGCACTCGCTTGGAATAAATAAACAAGTGACTTCCAATATAGACGGACCTTGATTTTCCTTATTGCCCTTCCAATACTAATCGATACGTCTTGATTAAATTCCGTGACGAAATCTAGCATACTTTTTTTGTTTTTTCCTTGGTGATAGTATTTCTGACCAAGATTAGAGAAACGAAACATAGAGATATGGTATTTCACGGCACGCTGACGACTTGAATATTTAGGAACGCCAACTTGTTTTTTTTTTATGTGACTTGCTGATTAAACAAGCAGATGGCCCACCTGCTTGTTCAAATCCTTGCCTTCGCAGGTTGAGGGTTCGATTCCCGCCTTGGGATAAATGTTTGTATGATCTGCAAATATTTATTCCGAGTGTTCTGGGTAGACTGGGTTTTTTCTCAAAGTCAAAGTCAAAGTCAAAAATCAAAGTCAAAAATCATTTATTCAGTAATATCCGCAGGGATCATCTTGAAACGTCTTAAATCTAGGTGAATCTAAGCGCCAGTTCCTCGCGACCAAGCCTAGAAGAAGACTATCTCTCTCTACCTATACAGATAAATAAAATTGAAGTGTCTGTTTGTAATATTAAAATAACCGCTTTTTACTACATGCATATGAATGTATATGCGATACATATACCAAAATAGCATTTTTTTTTTATTTTTGTCTGTCTGTCTGTCTGTGTATATCAGTCATCTGGTACCTATAATACAAGCTATGCTTAGCTTGGGGCTAGATAATGCTGTGTGGATTATCCAGTATTATTTATTATGTATTTTATTTCAGAGATATATCAGACTTGATAATTGTGATAAAGTATACAAGTGTTCGATATTAAATTAATTCCCTCAGCTGTATTACATCATGACTTAATGGAGCCAGGTGGTTCCAAGGCAATGGATTCCAATGTATTTCCGCAATTACCTGCCGCACTTTCACTTCGCATTAGTTATGATTTGTTTTGAAACAAACTTAACCTGAAAGTACTATTTAACATATTTTAAGGAGGTCAGAGGTACGTCCAACTACAACATGACACTTTCATACGTAGTTGCATGAAATTCGGTTTGATTTGATATCTGTAAACATTATACAGGATAGTTTTTTGAGAAAGGCGGTGACGGATAAGTCCGAAACCAAACCGAAACCCGTAAGTAGTGGGTTTAATTCTCACCAAGATTAAATATTTGTGTAAGGAACATATATGTTATTTTGTATATTATATTCTTAGTATGTATTTACAAAAAAGTATTATATTAGCTATCTAGTTCCCATAGTTGCTTTGCTTGGAGTTAGAAAGAGTTATCAGAATTTTTGCCAATGCTTAGAAATTTATTTTAAATTCATAAACTCACGCCAGAGGCAATATTTTCACAAAGAAAAATTCTGTCATATGATAAATATAGAAATACAGAAAGTTGAAAATAGTTGCTCTTGCTTTGAAGAAAATTAAATGTTATTTTCATTGTCTGTAGATAAAGTTCGCGTGCAAAACTAGTTCTAGCTAGTTCGAACGTTCAACAGAAGCTGCAGCAGGGAATGAGGTTATGACTTTGGTGAAACACATTATCACCTAGTTCTTAACTGGGTTACTTGACCTTTCTCGTTTCTGCTCCGTCCGGAAGACTGGCGTAGCTGGGTCACTACGCCGTAGATACATCTACGAATGTGCTACGGCGCGGCGGCGTAGCATTCTTTGGCCAGGAGAGTTTGTTTGACTGTTACATTGGCTTAACGAGAGCTTGGGAAAGTCTACCAGTCAAACATTATTTATACGAGGGGAATTTTTGAGATCTCCAAGCTATCTCGGCTCTAAATATCTATCTCTATCTATCACAGATATTTTTTATTATACATAGAAAATACCCGAAATAATTATTTACAAACCGTACAAACATTTATCCCGAGGCGCGAACCGAACCCACAATCTCCTGCATCGCCGGCGGAGGCTAATTGCTAGACCGGAATGAAATAGTATTTTTTTTTATTTTGCTTTCACTAAACGAAGCATTAAACAAAAGTTCTAAAGCTTCAAAGATTTCTATGCATATGGATTAGGTGTAAACTTCCGTAGAAGTTTCTTACTGGAGTGACGACATTAATTTGGTCCAAGTATCTTAATATACACGGTGCAAACATTATTCAGATCTTGACTTACTACCTGAAACCTGAAAAACAACATATATTTGACAAAGATTTTATAATATCCCAAAAAATATTTCCTCGAGTGGGATTTAAACCCTTCTCTTGATGCGTGGATACGCTAGCCAACTGCAATATCGAGAGTCCAATGGGACCCAACGAAATAATTCTTGGGGTGGTTTTAACACGGTACTTTAACAAGTGGTTCCATCTACAGACTTGACGACATACTCGTACTACCAAAGCCTGCTTAATAACCATTGCATTCAGTTGAATCGACGAGAGATGTCACCGTGCTTAATTTGATTTATGTGAGTTGCTGATTGAACAAGCAGATGTTTCACCTGATGTTAAATAGTTACCATTACCCATAAAAAAGCATTGCCTTACATTGCGAAAATTCATAATTTGTTAGTTTTTGAAGTGCTTACCTGCGCTTAAGGAAATCACAATTCTTATTAGGATTTCCTTGATGTTCCCTATACATTGGTGACCCCGACGTCGTGACGTTTACAACATTCATGAGAGGTAATGAAAGGGTCATATTTAATATCACCACGGCTATATATTTGGTTTCAGAAAACCATAAAAGTTATGCCCAGCAAAACAGAAACCCTTACCCCTCAACCCTCAGATCAACTGACGACCGATGTGGCGCGGCGGGCGAATGTCCGCCTGCGACGCAGAGGTTGCGGGTTCGATTCCCGCCTTGGGATAAATGTTTGTACGATCTGCAAATATTTATTCCGGGTGTTCTGGGTGTTTTCTATGTATGATAAAAAATATGTATGCATGTAATGTATTGTATTAAGTATATCAGTCATCTAGTACCCATAACACAAGCTCTGCTTAGCTTGGGGCTAGATGATGCTGTGTGGATCGTCCAGCATTATTATTATTATTATTATTAACTAAGCAGTACTACATAAATTACGTAGTTTTTATCTACTTTATATGAATCATTGAGCTTTTAAAAGTTAAACACTAGCGAAAACACCCGCTTGAAGTTATTATCATAAAAACTTTAACTCTCGTACCCGTCTAGTCGTTCAACTTCGGAAATTCCTTAGTACACCTCTGTGCACTAATACAAATATACTCTGAAATTATACTATTATTATGCAATACTGGTTCAGAGTTTAATTCAAAGTTCCATTTCAGTCGATCTAGTAGTTACGGCATGAATCATAAACACAAAATACAGGTTCTAATCATTGGCTTGTCCATTGCAACATAAACTTGTTGATACGGAGAGGTATGTTGGTGAACTTTATTCTTGTACTGGATTCCTTATTTTTGAGTCTATCAAGTAGTGAAATTAGTAGTAGTTTAATAATAGTAGAACTCTTAGTGAAGAGCTCGTCCGGGGAAGTATTACCACCATACCTATTTCTGCCGCTAAGCATCTTGCTGTGTTCCGGTCTGATGGGTGTGAGTGCCGGTGAAATTACAGACACATGAGACTTAACACCTTCATGCCTGAGGTTGATGGGTACAGCAGTGCAAGATTGTAAGGCATGTTTTTATTAATACAATAGTAATAATAATGCTGGACAATCCACACAGCATCATCTAGCCCCAAGCTAAGCAGAGCTTGTGTTATGGGTACTAGATGACTGATATACTTAATACAATACATTACATGCATACATATTTTTTATTATACATAGAAAACACCCAGAACACCCGGAATAAATATTTGCAGATCGTACAAACATTTATCCCAAGGCGGGAATCGAACCCGCAACCTCCGCGTTGCAGGCGGACATTCGCCCGCCGCGCCACATCGGTCGTCGTTTTATTGATCAGGCCTTGCAACGTAATGCTTTGTTATTGATAACCATTTAACATCAGGTGGGCCATCCGCTTGTTCCAAAAAGCAATGACATAAAAAACAATCCAACATCGCTCAATAGTTAGCTCCATAAAATATTAATAGCAACATGAACTGATTATATACAACTAAATAGCATAATTGTCTTGCTTTGCGGAACCTGTAACGAAAAGGTGTGGTATAATTTTTCAAACGCTGCTCATCCAAATTGGATTTATCAACTGATCTCATTGAAAAAGTTGAACTTATTAGTTGAATTCTGATTCTACACAGTCTAAAACTTTGATAATAATATCTAAATTATAATCATCTTTATAAGTATAAAACAATTCTTCCATCTCTAGAACCAAATACAACAAACCACAAAGCACGGCGTAAATAGCATAATTGTGTTTATAAGCAGAGAATATTTTATGAACTCCTATCTTGTTAACTTTGGGGTGCTTTAATGAGAATTTAAATATTTCAGTGGTTTGCCAGAGGCGTAAAAATACATTACCTACTAATCCACTGGGCCAACTTGGGTTACATTTATTTTTAGATACTGAAACAGATGTTCAAGAGAATCACAATATAACAGGGTTTATAACTCAGCTCTAAGTAGCTCATCCGTTCTTGGTAATATTATTTTATTTTGTATTATATTTATTTAACAATATTAATCAATTTAATTTTAGTAATAAGTTGGTATTCTTTTATAAATATATTTTTTGGGCAATTTTAAACTCGTACGTAGGTTTTATTTATTATTCAGGCGTTTTTTTTACAACTTGCTGATGGAACGATCAGATGGCCCACCTGATGTTAAGTGGTTACCATCACCTACCAAAGCATTACGTGCAATATATGCAACATAAACCTGAAACGCACAGGTGTTAAACTTCATGCATGTGCCTGTCATTTCAGCGGCACTTACACCTTTCAAACGCGGAACTCAGCAAGCTGCTTGTAGAATATAATAAGTTTCGAATAAAGGAAAATTAAGAACGAAAAAGTAATAAAAAGTATTTGAGCTTTCATTTTTATAGAAGGCGGACTTTATAAAAGGAAATACTTTATAAGCATTACGTTAAGTTGTTTACTAAAAAAAACCGTGTCAAAGAAATGAATTTGTATCTATCTGCAAGTCTAATTTTCAAGATACGTAACTACTTATGCGAGCTACATGTAGGAGTCGTAGATTTTTTTTGTACAACTTACTGATGGAACAAGCAGATGGCCCACCTGATTTTATGTGGTTACCATCATCATCATCATCATCAGCTTGTAGAAGTCCACTGCTGGACATAGGCCTCCCCCATACGTTTCCAGGAAGAACGATTCCGAGCCTTTTCCCCATCGACTTCCCGCGGTCCTAACAATGTCGTCAGTCCATCGGGTAGGAGGATGTTCTACGCTTTGTTTTCCAGTTCGTGGTCGTCATTCGAGAACCTTTAATCCCCAACGGGTGTCACTTGATTACCATCGCCAACATAGTATTGCCTCGTAGATCGCCCTACGATTCATTGCCCAAGGTCCATGAATCTGAGGCACACACGACCCTCATGTGGCTTTAACTCTACCCACATCCTTCAAATCAGAACAAGGCAAGATGCTTGCCGGTACAAATATGCATGGTGGTAATACTTCCCTGGACGAGCCCTTCACAAAGAGCTCTACTACTTTATATATTTTAATTGTGTTCTTAACGCATTGCAAATAAAATAACAAATTCTATGAAAATAAAATAATAATGCTGCTTGTTTAGTAAAGCTAAGCCTAAGAAAATATATTAAAGTGCGTGGGTTTAGATTGTATTAAACATAAAAATTCAAATGGATTCCGTTATTACAGAATTCGCCGTATACGGGAAATTCGAAGAAATCGTGGGCGTTCTTGACCTGAAAAATTGGTTAAGCCGCCGACAATACCGACCTATCTAATGGCATGTCAGAATAACAAAAGCGCAAACACCTATAACAGTAATGGCTCTTATAAAAGTACCATTCTCGAGGATTAAGCCCAGCATTCCGCGGTTCCGAAGTCACAAGGGAAAATGATAGCTATTTAAAGTCGCTCAGAAAATTCGCATAGAAGATAAGCTCGTAATTGCGAGCGATCTTCGGGGAATGTCGGTGAAATTTCTGAGAGACCGAATTTTTACCGCTTCCTTTGCTGAAATAGTGTTATTTGAATTTCTCGGCCTGTCAATTGGCGAGTGAAAAATGAGCGCATGAAAGCAAAGCTATTGAATACCGCTGGTGTAGGTAGATACATGGATGTGTATGCATCTGATTGATTACGACTATGATGCTAAAGCGTTTTGAGATAATCATACTTACAAACTCAGAAACGGGAACTGACTTTATCTCCAAACATATTCCTTGAGGATGTCTAAGGGGTAGTCAGAGGTAATACACACAAATATTACATTTGGCACATACCCACATTTTGCAGTCGTTGGTATTCCATACGTCACAGGTTGCAAGCCCTTCGCCGCTGCTAGAATACTAACTCATACATTGTTCGGTCAGTGACACATAAAAACTTCTGGTTTCAAAGTTTTTGAAATAAAATAGCTGGAATTTTTAATAGTAGCTAGCTTATAGCTAAATAGTTGAGCAGAGTTTGATATAATGACCCCAATACATAATTTCCATACCTACCCTGAACTATCAAAAAGATTTGATATCTAGGCGACGAAAAGACCTTACCCCAGATTTGTCAGGTTTTGACAAGCAATTAGGAGAGTGTCGGGGACACATGGCCTAATTACCGTGAATTAATTGTTGAGACCGCATAGGCCTGGGCAGGAGCACTTACACTAAGATTTCAATGTGAAATAGGCTTTATACCGACGGATTTAGATTCAATATTGTTTGAATGAAGCTGCCTACTCCAATTGCAAATACTTGCTCTAAGAAATAGACGTCGACATTTATTTATTTACTACATCCTTCTCGTGTCGTACTCGTGTCACTGCTGAGGGTCACCACTTAATAGATCACTTTCTCTTTGACAATTTTACGCTATCGTAGCCTCGGCTTAGAATAGGATCCCTCCATTACCTACCATGGATATCATAATAATAATAATAATAATAACAATGCTGGACAATCCACATAGCATCATCTAGCCCCAAGCTAAGCAGAACTTGTGTTATGGGTACTAGATGACAAATACTTAATACAATATAATTACGTACTTACATACATATTTTTTATTATACATAAAAAATACCCAGAACACCTGGAATAAATATTTGCAGATCGTACAAACATTTATTCCGAGACGGGAATCTAACCCACAACCTCCTGCGTTGCAGGCAGACATTTGCCCTCCGCGCCACATCGGTCGTCAATAACAGTCGAATAAGGGTACATACCTGAAGATGCGTAGCAGCATCTCTTGAGTACTAAACATCGACACTGGGGTAACCAATCCACGTGCCAGGTGTGGTGACTATGGCAAACCCCTCCAAATATGAAGGAAGGTGTGAACTTCTACAGGATGTTGATGATGATGATTCACAAGACAGGCTTTGGAAGTTTGTTTTTTATTCATAAACTTTTTAAATTAAACACAATACTGTGAACCTTTGCACCATTGCGCTTGGTCCGGCACTGTGACATGAAAACTCGTGAGCTATGTCGAAGAAGATAGATATAAATTATATAAAAAGAATAGATGAGCTCTTAGTGAAGGGCTCGTCCGCGTAAGTACTGCCATCATGCTGCCAAGCAGCTTGCTGTGTTCCGGTTTGTAGAGTGTGGGTGCCGGTGTAATTACAGGCACATTAGGCTTAACACCTGTATGCCTCAGGTTCATGAGCAGGGTAGTGCATTGTAGGGTACTTTCCTATATAAAAAAACCCATGTTGCTGCATGCATGCATTACGTATTAAACATTACATGTTTTCAATCTTTTATCCGTAATGTTTTAGTAAACCTACTAGTAAAGCAACGAAATATCTTATTTTTGATGTTATGCTCTCAGAGTGAAAATTCTAAGCATTACAATTAATTCTTCAGCAGGCTGGGCAAGCCTAGTGATTTGTCTCTCGGACGGTTTAATAAGACTGCGGTGATTTTCAGGAAACACTTTCTTTGCTTCGCGTTGGACTAAGCGGTCACGTGGGATTGAGTTCCTGTGTCGTTGAATGGAATTAGTTGGTTCAACGACCTTTCACAACTCATGTTTATAAATAAAATAGTTTTTTTAAAACAACACCGGTGGTGGTCTAGTGGAAGTGAATCCGCCTTCTGATCCTAAGGTCGTGGGCTCGAATCCCATGGTGCATCAAAGGATTTTTCTGTTCGAAAAATTTAAAACGGTAGAAACCAAGCCGTATGATTCTTACCTGTTCATCTAAGCTTGGTCGTGAGGAACTAGCTTTTAGAGTCACGTAGCTTTCAGATGATTCAAGCCGATCTTCGGATCATCATCATCATAATCATAATCATCATCATCAGCCTATAGAAGTCCACTGCTGGACATAGGCCTTCCCCACACGCTTCCAGGAAGAATGATTCTGAGCCCTTTTTTAACCATCGACTTCCCGTGGTCCTAACAATGTCGTCAGTCCATAGGGTAGGAGGACGTCTTACGCCTCGTCTTCCGGTATATTCTTCTTTGGATATTACTGAATAAATTATTTTTGACTTTGACTACGCAGCAGTGCCATGTGTCCATTAACTTGAGTCAGGTGTTAAGTCTCATGTACCTGTAATTTCACCGACACGGTATTTCTTGTATACCCCAAAAATGCTGAGTATCTTTATACCAGAAATAAAAGTTAAGTGATACCTAAGGAATGTTTTGAGGGCTGGGTTCTTATTTGAATGAGATATAAATGGTTATCTTTATGCCCAACTAGCTTTTGCCCAAGGTTTCGTTTACTTGGTACCTGTATTAAAGGAGCCTCTTCTGATTACAAATTATGTAGATCATAAAAAAAACAGTAATATCTAGGAATCATTTTGTAACGTCTTAAAGGTAGGTAAAATTCTCTGTGACCATTGTCTAGAAGATGCATAATATGGAGCAAGCTTATATTTTTGGAATAAGAATAGTTTTTTGGCGCAGCACTATATTTTGATCCCGGACCGGTGGCCTACTCACGCCACCTACGCAAGTTAAGATGACTTGTGATATGGTGTACATTATAACACAGGTTCTCCTACCGTACCTACGTTTCTTTAACCGTATCACAGGTTTCTAACCTATCTTGGGCACCAATCTCACACAAAACAGGTTTACTCTTAACCCCTAAGTTTTGTACCCATATTAATAACGCTGTAACCTATGTGTGAGAGAATAAACAAGTTAAACAAGTTAAACAAGTTAAACAAGTTAAACAAGTTATAAACAAGTTATTTAACCTGGTCTAGTCCTCATTATGCAATTTATTTATGAACCTATACTATATCTGAAGTTTGTGACCATAATAAATTAGTTTTAAACTATTTTCATGAGGAAACCAGTTAGTATTCTTACAGCGGTGATAGGTTTGCAACCTGTCATGTGTGGAGTACTAACTACTGCAAAATGTGGATATGTACCAAATGTACTATCTGGACGTATCTCTGATTACCCCCTACGACTACATCCTCGAAGAACCTGGGGTATGTACTTGATGCTAAGAGAATAGAGGGGATATCTACCATGCTTGGGAATTAAAAACGTGATGTTATTGGTATTCAAACAGCGAAATCTCCGTATTACGTTATGAAGACATCAAACGATGACTCTGAGGAATACCTAACAGAAGATAACTATCACAAAAACGAGTGTGCTATAGACCAGACGACTGAAGTAAAACTTCTTCTTTAATATACGAAACGTAACTGGCTATGAGAGAAAGAGAGAAAGAACAGTGCTTTCATACCCCCTCTATGGTAGTGTTAAACGTTTAACGAAACCTTGTTGGAAGTCGCATAAGAAGTATTACTTCAACAACAAAGGTCACAAGAGTATTACTCGTACTTGTAAACGTGATATTATAAACAAACAAACATACCAGCAGTGCTTTTCATTTATAAATTAGCTAGATATGCTGGGCAGGATATTAAAGGTATTACTTTTTATGATATTACAATAATCCTTACAACTTTCGACTTTAAAAAAAGAGAAGGTGTTCAATTCTGTTCTTCAAATGGATTCTATGGAAATTTCACCAAAATCAGTTCGGTACTTTGGTTTTGAAATCAACATAACTGTAAAAAAGTCTTGAATATTATCCAAGTAAAAGTAATACTCGGTTTTACAAGACCTTTAAACTTGATTATCAAAAAACTGCCTATGTCATCATCATCAACAGCCTATAGATGTTCATTGCTGGATATAGGCCTCACTCATACGTTTCCAGGAAGAACGATTTTGAGCCCTTTCCATCCATCGACTTCCCGCGATCCTAACAATGTTGTCAGTCCATCTCGTAGAATGCCGTCTTATGGTTCGTCTTCCGGTTCATGGTTGCCATTCAAGAACCTTTATTTCCCATTGGTTGTCAGCTCTACGAGCTATATGGCCTGCCAATTGCCACTTCAATATGCTGATTATTAGAGTTATGTCGGTGACCTTGGTTCTTTTTCGTATTTTTTCATTTCGGTTTCTGTTTTCACTACGAGATAGTATAGCCTCCCAGTATAACTCTCTCTATAGCCCTTCACCTTAACCTCATTGCCATAGCCTCATTGCCATTAGCCTCATTGCCAATAGCCTCATTGCCATAGCCTCATTGCCTTTAGTATAGATAGATAAAACACTAACCTAAAGATGTGGCAAATATCACCGCAGGTTTGGTAATAAATCGACACGCTACATGATAATATACCTCATTTTACCTCATCCCTGTTTCCGGTGGTGTCAGCAAAAACCACGTTTCACTTGCTACGATTTTGACGAAAACAAGCTTACATAATGTGTAGGAAGACTACTGCAAAACACTAACAATATTACTTATCTATACTATTTTTTTTAAACAATTTGCTGATGGAACAACCATTTGGCCCACCTGATGTCAAGTGGTTACCATCGCCTATAACAAAGCACTACCTTGTAGGTCACGTTCGTTAAGAACGTTACAATACACTGCTCTGCGTCTATCAACCTGAGGCATACAGGTGTCAAGCTTTATGTGCCTGTAACTACACCGGCACCCACACCCTTCAAACCGGAACACAGCCAGCTGCTTGGCGGCTGAAATAGGCATAATGGTAGTACTTCCCCGGACGAACCCTTCACTAAGAGCTCTACTACTACTACTATATTAATAATAAGTTTGTTTAGAGTGTCATTTAGAGGTCAAAAAGTCAGTCAAAGAAATCTGAAATCTTGATAATAAGTACCTAAAATAAGGCAAAAAGACTGGAACGGCTTAAAAAAAATGTCATCACGCAAAAACTACTAAATGAATATATGCAATTTGCA
The DNA here is from genome assembly GCA_947095575.1 of Electrophaes corylata. Taxonomy (NCBI): domain Eukaryota; kingdom Metazoa; phylum Arthropoda; class Insecta; order Lepidoptera; family Geometridae; genus Electrophaes; species Electrophaes corylata. The sequence goes on along the minus strand of OX352711.1, from coordinate 3,723,288 downwards.
GAATTAGTTAGTTATAGTCCAATTTAAAGTTAGTATGGGTTTCATTGAGCTGTCATCCCTAAAACGGGTGTAAAAAACAAATTAAGTTTGTATGAAAAACGCGAACAAAGTAGCTTACGACTTTGTTAGTTAGTTAATAAAATATCTGTGGATATTTTTACACTGAAGAGATCGCATTGTACATTATCTGCCGTTGTTTAATATTTTTGTTTTTTTCTGGCATGTAAGGTGTACAATAAAGAATTTTCATTCATTAATTCAATCATCTCAAAATGCAGTGTTGCTATAAAATGCAAATATTGCCAAACCTATCTAGTATACGTCGACGAAATCGCTCGAGACAGCTTAAATATTTTATTATGAGGCGACGTTGAACGTCAAACTAGCCGTAACTTTTGTGCCTCATATGAAAGTAGATGCAGCTTTAACCATTGGATACAATTGAATAAATAATAATAATAATGCTTGACAAAACACACAGCATCATCTAGCTCCAAGCTAAGCAGAGCTTGTGTTATGGGTACTAGATGACTGATATAGGTACTTAATACAATACATTAGAAAATACCTAGAACACCCGGAATAAATATTTGGAGATCGTACAAACATTTATCCCAAGGCGGGAATCGAACCCGCAACAATCTGCGTCGCAGGCAGACGTTTACCCGCCGCGCCACATCGTTCGTCACAAATTCATCATAAATCGTCATAATATTTAAACTGCACTGGTGGTCTAGTATTTTGTATTTTTGACATTAGTCTTGCAAAGTGGCTCTGCCTTCTGATTTTAAGGTTATGGGTTCGAATCTGGTCGTGCACCAATGGATCACGAAAACCACGAGAACTGTCCGTAAAATGTATGTGCGCAATGCCAGTGCTATCAAACGGTGAAGGATAACATCGTGAGGAAATCAGTTAGTATTCTAGCAGCGGCGATGAGCTTGCAACCTGTTACTAATGGAATATCAACTACTACAAAAACTGGATATGTACCAAATGTAATTAGCTGGTTGTACTAACTACTCCCTTAGATATCCTCGAAGAATCTCGAGTGGATATTTTGTACTAAGAGATCTCTAAAGTCGCTGGTTTTGTAGAAGGAAATTCACGTCCATGCCTTAGTAGGCCTAGGACCTTCGCTGTTTACTACTGTAGAACCGTTCCCCACTTAATATGAGCAGACTTTGTTGGTAAAACACTAGTTCGCTTTCATGTTTCGTGAGAGTGAACCTCAATATCTAATCATTTTAACTTTCATAATTGGATGCGAAATAATGATGTTTAACAGGAGTAACTTTGTTCATAACTTTATAATACAAGTAGTTTGCCCCGAACTTAGATCTCAAGATATTTTTATTGTGATCTGGCTTAGTAGTAGCTAGTACGTTGGTATAGTAGTTGTAGTTTATAATATTCGTAGTTGGTTGGGGCTTGTCCGAGGAAGTACTACCACCACTTCTTTCACCATCCAGCTTGCTGTGTTCTGGTTTGAAGGGTGTGGATGCCGTTGAAATTACAGGCACATGAGGCTTAACACCTATATATGTTTAGCGAGCAATGCATCATAAGGCACGTGATCTACGAGAAAATGCTTTGTCAAAGGCGATGGTAATCATTTAACATCAGGTGGGCTTTCATTAGGTTCTTGTTCCATCAGCAAGTTGTATAAAAAAAACTGAACAAAAGTTTCAGCAAACACTTCAAATTGCAACCAGTATATTCAATCTAAGCTGAACTACGCCACTGAACCTTTTAATTAGGAGCTCACGAGTGGTTTATGAAATATTACAATTTATATCATATCTACTAAATGGTAAACAAACATACATAAAAACATACAAAACAAAATCACACAAGTTGCCACCGATATCTTCAATCGCTTCGATCTCGTTCAAGGTGACGAAGATTTTAGGGCGCGCCAAGACTCGCTTAGCTCTCTCGACCAAGGTCTTGGTCAACTTGATTTTAGGGCGCCCCAAAACTGTCGTATATTCTTCGGTCACCGCTCAAAACAGTAACAGTGCGGAACGTTACTTATCTTAACTGACCGGTTAAGAAGAATATTATGCTAGTGGAACGTGCGTGACTTCAAGCCCCGCTGCACCCATTTAGGGGTTAAACATCAAAAATTCCTTTCTTAGAACACCCCTACGTATAAAAACCAATACCCTGATTTTCAAGTCTCCGCAACTTGTGGTTTATGCTGTACGTTATCTATATGCGAGTCAGTCTGTCAGGACTAAGATTTTTATAATTGGTATAGTTTTTTTTTAATAAAAAAATCAAGCTCAATTTTTTTATTAAAACAATTGAGCGATACTTATATTTTTTAGATTCGATGCGTAATTCACCTTATCACATACGTTCCAAGAGCTACCTATAAGTAGTACTCCGAAGTACAGTCAGTGACAAAAGTAGATGAATGTCTCTAAACTCAAAAACTTCTTTAGGTTGGGTTTTAGTGTTTTATTTGTAAATGGTAAGGGTTTTAAATTTGACAATAATATTTTTCTTTTTACACTAGTTCATCAACATATTTTTGATGTTAGATGTTAGATAGATAGAAAACACTTTATTGCACACCACATATTATTACCACATATTATGAATAACACCCAAATAAATACAAAAAATACGTCAAATAACACAGTAGAATACAATGGGCGGTCTTATCGCTCAAAGCGATCTCTTCCAGAGACATACACGACTACTTACACTTTACTGCATCGATAAATCGCAAAGATAAATAGATAAAATATAAATATAATAAAGATGGTGTTTTATTAGACACCAAAAATAAAACTCATGCCGAAAAATAAAATCCTAAAAATTGTGACTTTAAACGACCGTCGTAATGACAAATATGAAAAAAAAACACGAGGTTGGGCCTGTCTAAAATGTCACTTTCAAAGAAAACCAACCATTTGGATATCGAAACTTGAATTTTACGATGTTTTTTGATACGAGAATTGGGACTCAGATTGAACAACTGAAATTATTTATACACTTTTGTCACTGACTGTATCACCCTTTCGTCCTCGGTCCATCAGTTGAAGTACTCTTCGAGAGCGCTCTATTTGTTTGGACGATCGAGAGCTCTCGCGTCGGACGTCAACACCGTTGGACTCGATCCGCAGCCATGGAAAATGTTATAGCTAATTTTTTTCAAGAGGTAAATCAAATAATGTGGTACCTATATTATTTTCTTTTTTATTTATTATTAGTTCTTCTTTATCAACCAAAAGTTGGCAAATTGTGTTGTTGGCAAAGTGTGCTGCCACAGAAGCCAGATTTGGTAATTGTTAACTGTTGCCAGTTGCTACTTAGCATCAGGTGAGATTGCGGTCAAACGCTTACCTATAGACTGTAAAAAAAAAGTTAAACAACTTTTGGTTGTTAACAAATGTTTGTTCTCTGGCTGGGTGTTATATTGTATTCTAAGTATTTACTAAAAAAAAAGCATACTAGTATTATATCTATCTGGCGCCCATAGAACAAGCTTGGCTTAGTTTGGAGCTAGAGAGCGATGTGTGAATATATTTTATTAGTAGTCTTAAACGTTTACCTATTAGATGCAATTTTGTGTGAATTTTGATTTTTTTTAAATTGGTCAGACAGCATTAGTACCCAAACTAGGATAACCTGTATGATGGCGTACCAATACCCTCCGCAATTACAAAAATTCAATTATACGACCGATGTGGCGTGGCGGGCGAATGTCCGCTTGCGACGCAAGAGGTTGCGGGTTCGATTCCCGCCTTGGGATAAATGTTTGTACGATCTGCAAATATTTATTCCGGGTGTTCTGGGTATTTTCTATGTATAATAAAAAAATATCTATGTATGTAATATTGTATTGTATTAGGTATATCAGTCATCTAGTACCCATAACACAAGCTCTGCTAAGCTTGGGGCTAGATGATGCTGTGTGGATTGTCCAGCATTATTTATTATTTATATTATTATTATCAATGACTTGAGCATTTCGCTTTGTAATTACTTAGTACGTACTAAGTTCACAACTAATTAACAATCAGGTGGTAGCTACAGTGGAATAAACGTATACCGTTGCCAGGTACTCTCACGCTACAGTGTAATATGCAGTCGACACAGCTTTACGACTTAATCCCCAGGCATGGTAGATATCCGAGATCTAGAGATGTTTTAGTACCAAGAACCTCCTCGAAAATCTTTTAAGATATTTAAAGGGGTTCATCAAAGGTACGGTCAAATATTACATTACAAATGTTACATTTGGTACAAACCCGCTTTCAGATTCTAAGTTTGTTGGTTTAAATGCCGTCATGCAGTTATAGATTTTTCTGTTCGTTAAATTTATGTGCGCTGTACGATATCTACCGGACGATAAAGGAACACGAACACATTGTAAGGAAACCAACGAAGCTGACATGATTGTATTAGGTACTGCTGGATAAGTCCAAAAAATATCGTATGCACTACGGCAGCGTCACTAAAGGACACGAGTGAAAAGCATAGAAATAAAATAACTAGAACATAGAAATAATATAAACACCAGCAGCCACACCCTTCAAACTAAAGCACAGAAACGTTGCTTGGCGGCAGAAATAGGAATATAAGTACTTTCCGAGACGAGCCCTTCAAAAAACTCCTATTAAAAGCAGTATTTGTTTTTTGAACGGTCACTGACTTGTTCTTCAAAGTTCATCCATAATAGAAAAAAAACTAAGTGACACAAAGTGACTCTTCAAATTGAAGTTTTGGATCGTTGACCTTAAGGCAAACACGTAGGTACAAATCCCAAAGCCCTACAGAATCGGTTCGGCGTCTCTACGAGATGTCATAATAATAAAATAAGGTCGACACGATTTGACCTGTCCTCGTCAGTAAACTCACTGTTGGTTTAGGATCCTTATTACAGTGACACTATCGCGCGAAAAACAAACATTTGTGCGAAACAGGAAACACTATGATATTGGTCCAGGAACATCAGTATTACGTCACGTATCTTGGCGTCATGTGTCGAATTAACTGATGAGTAGATAAAAAAATAATGATGGATTTGCTTAATGGACAGACAGCGTACTTACTTGGTACTTGGTGAGAGTACTGGTTTCCGCAACCAGGCCGCTGATGAGATCTTTTTGCGTGATGGGTGGTTGCTAGACGAGCCCGATGTCCTCCTAGACGGCACAGCTCACTTATGCTGACGCAGGCCTCCCTAGACGTACCCGGATTCACATACTGTAGCGCGAGGATTTCGTTATCAATAAACTCTCAGTGCGTGGTTTTACACTTGGCGAATTTAGATTCAGTGACAAAAGCTCTATCAACCTCGAAATTCCAGGCAGACTGCGTAGACGGCGCCGCCGTTTCACGTCAAACATTAATTTCCTGCCGTCACTTGGCAAACCGTATTATGTAAATGTGGGCTGCTAAGAGTAAAGTCTATTAATAGTTTACCTGAGTATAGTATAGTATAGTGAGTACCAACATTAATATTATTTGGCTCTAAAGCTTTCAGGAATATTTTGTATAGCACAAAACACAACATTAATTCAAATCAAACAAGTGTGGTTTGACGACTGTGTGGCGCGGCGGGCGAATGTCGGCCTGCAACGCAGGAGGTTGCGCTTTCGATTCCCGCCTTGGGATAAATGTTTGTACAGTCTACAAATATTTGTTCTAGATATTCTGGGTATTTTCTATGAATAATAAAAAATATCTATGCATGTAATGTATTGTATTAAGTAAATCAGTCATCTTAGCTTGGGGCTAGATGATGCTGTGTGGATTGTCCAGCATTATTATTATTATCCTCAATAGACCAACACCGGTGTCTTAGAATTGCGATAAAATATCAGAAAACCGTATTTTTTAAATAACCAAATTCTATTGTTCTGTTTATTGTTTATAAAAGTTTAAACTTGTAGACTACGAAGATAACGAGAAAAATATTTTTTCTGTAAATTTTGCCGGCAATATTGGGGTGTTATTGTTTACTCAGTCGCGAAAGTCACCTAGAATCAAAATACAAAATGTTGTTGAAATCTTTTATTCGCCTCACAAAATTGCCATTCACAATGTTTCAGAGTATGGTGGTTAGTAATTTTTCCGTGACAAAATTGGAATTCACAAAGAATATTTAAGCTATTGACTTTTTCAAGCGTATTTCACACGGTCGTTTTATCACTTTTTAAAAAAAGGACCTAGACAATGTTTAGTCGTTTTGAAGCGATTCTTTTTTTTTTATTAAAAAGTACATTTATTTACAATGAAAATTATAGCTAATACAAGTATTTATAATGATGTATGTACTAAATACATATGAAACAGTTGAGCTATCTTCAGACCGTTGTAAACGATCTAAAGGTAAGCGATTCTACTTCAACATTCGTTTTCTCACTTTTACTTTATAAAAAAAATCTCTATATTATCGGTTCACAGCTCAGTTAGTTGTAGCCCTGCCTTTTGCGTTGTAAGGTTCGATCACCACCGAAGACTTAAACTGCCTAAACAACTGTTCTAAGACATTTGAACCAGTAGTTTATGAATTATAACAAGCAAAGTTTCTTAATTTTGTCACTCAATCATTGATCGACCATCAAAACTCTAAGGCACTTCTAGCAGACGCAGAAGCTTCAAATTTAGAATCTTTGTTAGGTATATTTGTTGTAATTAATAAAGGTGTTTCCAAAATTCGAAACGGATACAGCAGGGGTTGAAGTTTGCATGAAATTAACTTCACGCGGACGAAGTCGCACGCATTTCACTAGTTAAATATATATTATTATTAATACCACTTTTCGAACTTTTCTGGAACAAATTTGGAGATAAAGTTTTAGATTTAATCCAGTTCAAATCTTTTTGTTCCTCTGCAGCAACCAATGGCGTCGTCATAATTAATATCTAAAGGGCGGCCTAATTATTACGGCGACTTAGTGAATTCGTTAATCCAATGAGCTCAGGTCCCAAGTCACTGGGTTAACGAAAGATATCGCGAACTTTAGAAGGCCGCCCGTCTAAATTAATAAGGTGAATTAAGCCCAGAAATGCTCACGTCTCTGCAATTATTTTCAGAGTTTATGTTGGAACTTTGCTGTGCTAATTTTACCACTAAGGAAAAAGTTTTTACCTTGGAGTTTATGCTTTTAAGGGAATCCTTGGTAACAAGGAATCGGATTGTGAGACCTTATTGTGATAGGTAGTAGAAATTGTTGATATCATTTCACCGTGTCTCATATTCTAACTGTTTAATGGTATCCTAATCATGCTTCTTACTTCCTTACTGTTTATCTCTCACTAATATTATAGATGTGAAAGTTTGTATGGATGTTTGTTATTCTGTCACGCAAAGGCTACTAAATGGATTTTAATGAAAGTTTACAATAATATAGTTTAAACATCAAAATAGCACGTAAACCATAATTTATACACTGGTGCTATAGAAAGGCAAGGCTTGTAAAAAAAACGATGAACCTATTTATAAGTTTATTAGTAGTAGGGTAATACTTTAGACGTGTATTTGTACGTGTGCAGGTATATATTAAAATTATTTAAAAGTACTTATAAACTAATAAGTTCGAACCTTGGACGAAAGGATCCACAATTCAATTCCTCTTTAGTGTAATAAATATTTGAAGATGCTTACTTAAATCTTGCTTGCTCTCATGGGCCCGTTTCTAAGATGCCATGACAGGTAATATACTAACACGTGCCACCAACGTATTCTGGGTGTTTACTCCGGAAAACAACAAATGATGTTATTATTGTCACTTTAGTTACACTGCGTAGCATGTACACTCGCGGTCTCAAAATATTTACTATCTTAGGGTTATTCATTGCAAGCACAAATCTATATCACAAGATGTTATGTGATTTGATTAGGCATAGAGCATAGAATATTTTATTTTATTACAAAGAAAATCGGTCTTTTTTGTAAAAATATTATCTAGCACAGAGACGAGACAAAAAATACAGAAATTCACCCATGTCATTGAAATATCACAAATTCAACTCCTAAACGGGTATAGCAGGGGTTGAAGTTTGATGATAATATTTTTAAGTGGACAAAATATATTCGTGACACTATTCCAAGTTGTTCTCTAATAGGAGCGCTAACAGCATTATAGACACAGTACTTACTCTGTAGAATGCGGTAATGTGGTTCGATTCTCTTTAAGTTTTATTTTCGCACATGTCACCAAAGAACCATTGCATTACAAATACAGTATTTTCAGTTGGTATTTTCTTGCTCCGTCGGCCGCGTGAAATGCTAACGTAAGCATTTTATTACTCAGAGCTTAGTAGCGGGAGAATACAAGAAAGATAAAGCTAGGAAGACAACATTAGAATAATTCCATTCAAGAAGAATAAAATCTCAATCGCGTAGGTATTACGGTTAATTTGATAGCCGACGATACAAATGAAATGAACGTCGTTTGCAAGTAAAATGTTTCTTTACAACTAAGTTCTGTTATAGAAGTGATAAATTCGCGTAGAAATGAAACTTATTTATGACCTTTCATTACCTATCAGAATTTGAGCCCAAAAATGCTGATGGTTCAAGTAAATGGCTCATCTAATGCTAGGTTACCTATAAAAAAAAATCACGTCGAAAATTACGTTAGACAGAAACGTGCCCTAAGATGTTCTGCTCTGCGTCATTCTACCTGAGTGTTAAGCGTCATATGCCTGTAATTTTATTGGCACCCAAAATATTCAAACCAGAACACAGTAAGCTGCTTAGCAGTAGAAATAGGCATCGTGATGTACTTCCCCGAACAAACCCTTCACTAAGACCTCTACTACTACTGAAATATCTGTAGTAATATGACTCACGCCATAAATAAAAAACCTGTTTCAGTTTACTATTAGCGTACTCTATGGTTCTGTTCCTAATTAAATTAGAAAACAATTGGAAGAATCCTGGAAATGTTTTGCCGCGATAATTCACGCGGAATTGAATATTTATATCCTTTGCCGGAGTAATATTTGCACTGTTGAGAGTTTTGGGTGAAGTCGAGTTTACAGTGTGAAGTTATATTTAAACCGACAGTGGTAGGTCCAAACATAACTTAAGCAAAATACACATCCTCATCCGAGCCGTCACAGCTCAGTTCGTAGTAGCCCTGCCTTCTACGCTTTAGGTGGTGGGTTCGATCCCCACCGAAAACAAACATTTGTGTGTTAAACATCGATGTTTGTTCTGTGTTAAATGTATTCTAAGTGTGTATTTACAAAAAAAGTTTATAAATATTCTGTCACGTACCTGTTACCCATGGTACAAGCTTTGCTTAGATTGGAGCTAGAAGGCACTGTGTGAATGTGTGTGTTCCATCTCGATAGCCAATAATGCCCTTCAAATATCCCACCCTCTCAATTACATGCCTATGTAATTGAGAGGCAAGTAATTGGTTTAGACCAATTACATGCCTCTGAGTGGGATATTATAAGGATAAATTATAATTAGAAATATTTATAATTAAAAATTACAGTATAAATGTAATGTATAAAATATTTAAAGGCAGGTCTGTCTGAGGTACGTTTAAATATTTTAATGGCACATCTTACATCATTATTTATACAGTTCTTCAGTTCTGATGAAGTTTCTTGACGTAACTATCAACTATGAAAAAGTTTCGTCGTTAAAACTTGACAGTTGCGTTATAAATTCCGCATCTACTTGAATATGAGGCTGTATGGACACCTGTATCAGGTTGATGGACGCAAGGCAATGCTTGGTCATAGAAGATGGTAACCACTTAGCATCAAGTGGGTCATCAGCATTTCAAATAAAAAAATAGAGTGTACTGTTTAATCTTTATGAAAATCATCACAAGTAGTTAAAAATTGACATGGTTGCCGTATCTGACGCTACGTTTGCGGAGGTGCCTTAGAATTCTATTATTCTATTATTCGTATTATTCTATAATAATAATATACTTATCTATCTTTCCATAAGATCACCACGGATCTTTTTTCTGACAGATTGACATATAGACAGCGTACAGCATAAAAAAAAATTAAAAATATTCAGTGTATATTTGTTTAGGTGCGTAGGGGTTTTCAAACAAAAGAAATTCCTGAAATACAACCCCTATAGAGGTGCAAAGGGGATGAAGCTGATATGAAAATAGCATAAATAACTTCATTAACTATATTGTGCGTAGAGAACCTATCGCCAAGCTAGAGGTTACAGAATGTAGTGACACGAGAGAAAAGTTCACCCCTATAACAAGTAAAGTCAATGTATTCTGCTTTTAACTGAGCTCGCGTAGGCGAATCACAACAAAACAATTAGTATTCACGATCCCTGTTTACCTTCCAAACTAAGGACGAACTTCTGAAGTAGGTAAGTTACCCAAATGTAAACTCAGTGTACGGTCACAGGATCCAACACAGATGGAATAATAGTGATCAACAGGAATGGTTCACAATGATAATTGTTTTATTTCAGTGGCGATTAATTAACTAATAATAATAATGCTGGACAATCCACACAGCATCATCTAGACCCAAGCTAAGCAGAGCTTGTGTTATGGATACTAGATGACTGATATACTTAATACAATACATTACATACATATTTTTTATTATGCATATAAAATACCCGGGATAAATAATTGCAGATCGTACAAACATTTGTTCCAAGGTGGGAATCGAACCACAGAAGTCCATTGCCACTAGAAAAAGAACTCGCTGCGCTTTCGTGCTTCGGAGGTCACGTTCAGCTTAATATTGGCTTTACCAGTCGTCAAGTCACGACGCCATAAAACTCCGCTATAGTTGTGTACTAGTTTTTACTGACTCGTACTACTTCTCACCTTTTCCAGTACCTTGTCCTTACAATATCCGTACCTTATCGAGTGGCTTTATAGCGAGTTTCCCTGAAACGCTCATACTGCCAATTCAAAGCTTTGTGACTACCCGTATTTATTTCTTTTTAGTCAACACAAACAAAAAATGTCGTCAAACTTGGCTACACACTAAAACTTCAGGGGTCAAAATAAGTTCCGTGAAATTAAATCTTTTTCTTAAAATCTTCTACTTATAAGCAGAATTGAATTCGTTGATATGTGAATTTAATAGCCATTGTAATAAAGCTCCTTTTACATGGAAGGTAGAAAGTCAGAGATACACACCGAAATGACAAGTGTGATACACAAACTTCTAACAAAGGAAGCTCGGTCAAGTGAGAAGTTGCTTATCTAAACTACGGGACGTGAACCGATTTCAGGTGAACTATGAAGCTTTGTTAAATAATAGAGTTTCAATGTATGTCACGTCTGTATAGTATTGATCACACTTTGTGCCAATTTATCGCAAAGTTATCAGACAAAAGGTTATTTACGGTATGATATTGACACATTTTGACCTGACGCCTTACCAGAAGATGCTCGTAAATGCAAACAGCAGGACCAGAGCCCAATATACCTTAGCCAACAGGACTGCAGACAGTTGAAGGAGGCTTTTCCGGTTCTTAACCCGAAATACTCTTACCCGAAAACTCCTGGACCTGAAACGTGACAAACTCTGGCTGATTTGTGACTCTACCAAAATTGTCACAGGTAGACACACTACCTCACTAAACAAAAGCCATTTCAAATTGGGAGTTACTACAGAGGATGTATACACTCAGAGGAAACAGCCATACATGTATTCCTGCACCTCAACTATTACACTATCTTGGAACACCGAGAACACCTAGGGAGGCCTGTATTAGTATAACCAAGTCAGCCTTCTTGGAAAAAATAGGTGCCTCCTCTAGCAACCACCACCCGTCACGAAAAGGCCCAACTCACTGTGCCATATGACCCACTTTGATGACATGACTTTGATTTCTTTGCAATTTTGTGAAATTTATGATTTGTTTTCAAGCGCGCTGCGTAGCTTGTCCAGCAGTTTGTCGAGCTGCCTGACGTGCCAAGCAAGCTGTTCCCACGCACGAGCAGGGCAGTAATGCAGGCAATGACGATCGTAGCGTACCATTAGAACGCAATATCTTTTGTGTAAAAGATCTATGCCCAACGAATTCCCAACACAAAATGCCTACAAAAACGATATCTATACCAATTATATAAGAATCTTTGTCCTGACTGTCTGACTGACTGTGATATAGACAACGAACAGCCTAAACCACTAGTCGTAGTGACTTGAAGTTTTCAGAGTATATTCGTCTTGGTGCGTATGTAGAAGTGCACTAAGAAAGGACTTCCCGAAATTCAACCTGTAAACGTGTACAGCGGGGGTTGAAGTTTGTATGAAAATAGCTTTACGCGGACGAAGTCGCGTGCGTTTCGTTCATATTTAGATAAGACATGCGTTTTTGCGTGCCATACCACACACCCATGTGAACTTTTGCTCGCAGAACTTGCAAAATAACTCAGAATAACTAACTTTAGGCATCGTTTAGATGAGGAGAGTTTCTCTCCCCAAGGATGCGATTGTAAAAAAGATATAAAAACTTAACTCGTGTAAAATAACTCGTACGAGTGAGATCGCCTTGAGATCGTCATTCGACAATCGTATGTATATTCTCACCCTAAAAACTCCACGTCTATACATCTCAGCACCGACACTGCGGTCACAAGTGCCGTCTGCCAAGCGTGGTAACTGTGGCAAACCCCTCAAGAAGTAGCATGCCACCCATTTTATCATATTACTGAATATCTCCGCTGTATATTTTCTGATTTGCAAAAATTTTACATGCCAATGGTAGGTATACAGTAACGCAATGGTTAAATAAATGAATATGAAAATATCAATTTTTTTTAAGTCGCTCGCTTGTGTTTTTCATGAAAACTTCATCCCCTTTTTACACCCGTTTTAAGGATGACAGCTCAATGAAACCCGGACTAAGTTTTAAATTACACTACAAACTGATCGAAGGGCTATAAGGTAGTTAATTCTGTATATCGTATTAACATTCATTTAGTAGTTTTTGACATGACGCGTGTACTCGTACAAATAAACAAACAAAAAACTTTTTTAATTTGATTTTGTCATTTTACTTATTTTAAGTACTATTAGTAAGATTTCTATCTCCGGTTACTGACCTTATATAAACGAATCATCAGACAAGTGCAAGCTAGGAATGTTTAATCTATTTCTCTTGAAGACAATGTTTTCAGTTCAGCACTTCTTGCATTCTGCAATAAGCCATTTAAATTGCGTTTAGCCATGGGGCCTGAGCTTGGAATTTATTGTCTTCTATTTGTACGATTGCACTTTATTATATCTAGTACTATGTAGTTTTTGTTTAAATCTGCATCATTATTTTCCTCATACATAGTTCTATACTACAGTTATGAAGCTATAGGCTTGACAAGGAACAATGTTTCTAACTTAACAACTCCATGTGAAAGCAATAAATGTATTGAGCGGCGGAGAGCCTTTTCTTCATGTTGTATAATGTATTTTTTTCATATTATTTTTAAATATATATATCTTCAGCTTTTAATTTATAGATAAAATTTTAATGTATACAGGGTGTAATAAGACCACTCCCGAAAACCATGGGAAGTGAAAGTCACCATCAGCATGAACAAATTTTTTAGTGAAACTTGCAGCGTGAAAAAATATCATCGGAAATATTTTAGGAGTGATCTTATTTCACCAGTCATACAATAGTTCTTTTTTAATTGTATTTATTTCTTTGATCTTATGCCATGAAGACAATACCTTAACACACTTTTATATAAAAAACGTTCTTGTTTTGGGCGTCCAATATGGTATCAAAACTTTAACACCGATTTAATACCGAACTTTGACGACCGATGTAGCGCGGCGGGCGAATGTCCGCCTGCGACGCAGAGGTTGCGGGTTCGATTCCCGCCTTGGGATAAATGTTTGTACGATCTGCAAATATTTATTCCGGGTGTTCTGGGTATTTTCTATGTATAATAAAAAATATCTATGTATGTAATATAATATTGTATTAAGTATATCAGTCATCTAGTACCCATAACACAAGCTCTGCTTAGCTTGGGGCTAGATGAGGCTGTGTGGATTGTCCAGCATTATTATTATATTATTATTATTATTAATAATTAATAAATTTATAAGAGTTTTTTTTAGTTTCTATAAGAGGGAAAAACTAATCAGGATGACCTCATGAGATGATTTACTGAACCTTATTGTCACTGACACAGTGATCAATTCATCTTGACACGGGCCCATGCAAATCTACCTTCATCGGCCTAGCGGGCCCTTCGGCTTATGCCCTAAGAGGCAATAAAACTGTTTACAGACTTTTTACGGACAGGTAATCCTGACAGTAAATATTTGGGGACATGATTTGGACCGTAAAGATTATAGATAGAAACTACCTTTATGGATCTAATCATATTTTATAGACGTGTGGGAATTGGGTCTTATAACATATTGCCGAATACATTTATTATTTTTTGTGGTGCTTTCTTGCAATAAAAAATCAGAAAGGTTTTATAGTATCCCAAAACTTATACCCTCAAGTGGGATTTCAACCCACGAATCTCACCTTGATATAAGGATGCGATTACCAACTGCACCACCGAGAGCCTAAGATTTTAGATTTCAACCCACGACCTCTCACCTTGATATAAAAATGCGATGCCAACTGCACCACCGAGAGCCCAATCGCACTCGACGAAAAAACTCTAAGGATACTTTTAATAAATTGCATCAGTTGATTCATTCAGAGATGTCACCTTGACAGTCGCAGTTGGCTATCGCATCCCCGTATCAAGGGGAGGGTCGTGGGTTTAAATCCCACTCGAGAGAATAGTTTTTGGGAAAAATATAAAATCAATAATAATATTATTGATTTTAATATCAATAATAATATTATTGATTTTATATTTTTAATATTATTGATATTATTGCTTCGCAGGTCATGCAAGTTACAAAAGTAGGTACCAGCTTGATGTATACAGCTGTTAAGCCTTATGTGCCTGTAATTTCAACGGCACCTACACAATAGTATGTAACAGAAAAGTAACTTATTTGACGTCAATACATTCGTCAATACAACACAGCCTTGGCATTAGGTACAGCTGAATAATGAAACAAATGGAATAAGGTGATTCTTAATTAAAGCTTATAGTTATTAATAATAATTATTATTATTCTTTGTTTAGCTATCCAAAGAGGTAACGTTACCAGCCTTTTGGGCACACTTCCTGCGGTCAGTGACTTAAATTCTGTTTTCTACCTATAGTGAAGACCCGCACTTTACTATAGGTAGAAAAAGTAATGATAAAATATGTAGATATAAGGTAGATAGTTTAAATATTAGATGTAAAATATTTGTATATAGCTTATAGTTATGTCTCAGGTGTTTTTAGTAGTAGTAGATCTCTTTGTGAAGAACTCGTCCGGGGAAATACTACCACCATTCTTATTTCTGCTGCCAAGTAGCTTGCTGTGTTCGGGTTTGAAGGGGCCGGCGAAATTACAGGCACATGAGGCTTAACACCTATACATACCTCAGCTTGGTGCACGCTAAGGAGTGCATCAAAGGGCACACTCCTAACAAGTGTGAAATACGAGCCAATACTTTGTTATAGGCGATGGTAACCACATTGCAGATCGTACAAACATTTATCGCGGGAATCGAGCCCGCAACCTTTTGCGTCGCAGGTAGACATTTGCCCGCCGTGCCTCATCGGTCGTCATATAGGTAGTAGGTACATAAAGGATGCTGTAATTCTGATGTTATAAACTAATGATCCGTGGAAACAAATGAAGAAAACACCGTGAGAAAACTAGTAAGTATTCTAGCAGGGGCGATGGGCTTGCAACCTGTCACGTATGGAATACCAACTACTGAAAAATGTGGGCTTGTACTAAATGTATTATCTGGACTTACCTCTGTCTTACCCTTAAAATTACATATCCTCGTGGAGTCAAGAACCACCTTTTTACCAAGAGATCTGAAGGGATATCTACAGTGCCGGAGGATTAAGTCGTGACGCTATTTCTTCATTTTTCCTTATAGAAAATAACATCTAAAAAGGTACCGCTAAATGAAGCTGCAATTCATTTTCCGTTTTTAAAATAACTTACTGAAAATAAATACTATCTAAAAAACTAACTCATTAAAATACAAGTCGAGGAGTAATGTAGCACTCGTGGCGTCGCTTATCCGCTAATCTATCATGAAAAACAATAAACAAAGTTTTGAATTAACATTTGGTTACACTGCGCGGCAAAATAGTAACCGTTTCACAGTCGTGTTGCCGCTGTCCCGCATTTCGCACAGTGTAACTTTCAATATCTTTAATACCTTTTTACATATTTTTTAAAGCCTATTTCATAGATTTTATTACAAAAATAACTAGTTTATTTTTAATAGAGTAAATTACAAGGATTTTATATTATTCCTTCGTGTGGGATTTGAACCCACGGCCCTCCTCTTGATACGGGGATGCCCTAACTAACTGCGCTAAAATTAAATTACTAAAAAAAATAAGAGTAAATTCGTCACACGGAAACAATTTCGGCGTTCTTGAGTCTATCTACCCTTGGCCTTGTATCCACTTCCATAAATTAAGATAATAAAAATGTGTTAGAGATTAGTAAACAAAAAGAATGTTACTAGTCAGTTGAAATTAACACTTTATAAGAACCCCCAATGTTAAAGGAAAGTGATCATTTATATTTAGAAAATGTCTTGGTAAGTACTGATTATAATAATAATACTAATAATAATAATAAATGCTGATAATCCACACAGCATCATCTCTTATGCTCTACTCTAATTATCTCTCTCTCTATTAACTCTAATTATAACTGTGAAATAAGAGATAAAAGAATTTAAGTAGAATATAAGACTTAAAAATAAGCATAAAAGTGTTACATAATATTTTTGAAATAAAGGCTTATTATTATAATTTAAACCTATTAAAAAAAATGTTTTTTTTTGTGCTACTGCCAGTGCCACAAACATATGGCCCACCTGATGTTAAGTGAAAACCATCACCTATAACTAAGCATTGCCTTGTAGGTCCCGCACGTAACTTTCATAGCTTGTTTCAGCATTGCGAACTCGACCTGTTCGCCACCTTCAACTGGTGTAGCTCCTCAGACCTTCGCATCAGCACTCCAGTTCTTTGCTGCAGCGCAATGCCTTCTTTCTGTCGACTGGCCACCTAATGCTGAAGTAAGCGGTAAGAATGAATACATCAGCAAAATGTCAAGATCAATGTATAAAAATATATAAAAGCAAATGAACGTGGTGACCTATAAAAGAGCATTGCCTCGCTGGTCACGCTCGTTAACGTGCCCTACAATGCACTACTTTGCGTTCAACAACCTGAGGCATACAGGTGTTACCTAAGCCTCGTGTGCCTGCAATTAAACCGGCACCCACACCCTTCAAACCGGAATACAGCAAGCTGCTTGGCGGTAGAAATATGTGAAGTATATTATAGAATAGGTGAAGTATGTATCAGGTTGATGGACGCAGAGTAGAGCATCGTAGGGCTTGTTAACAAGCGTGACCGGCGAGGTAATGCTTTGTTATAGGTGATGGTAGCCACTTAACATCAGGTCGGCCATCTGCTTGTTCCATCAGCAACTTAGTATTAGCAAACTACTTTAAAAAGGCGCAAATTTTACGGCTTGGTGCCTAAAACATTGTGCATGTCATTTGTGTTACAGATAATGAAATGTTTGACTACATCATAGTTGGAGCAGGTACATCAGGCTGCGTTGTGGCGAATCGATTGAGTGAAGATAGAAATAAAACAGTTCTTGTTATCGAAGCTGGAGACAGTCCACCTGTTGAAGCAAGAGTATGTTAAACAATACTTGTAACGAAATATAGTAAGTTTTCATTAAATGAAGACAAATTGGACGAGAAGACCAGTAAAAGTAGGAGTGACCCCGTTTTCTGATGCGTTGTGGGTTCGAATATGGTCATGCACCAATGGATTTTTCTATCAAAATATGTATTGTGCAATGCTAGTGCTTTTGAACATCGTGAGGAAACCAGTTAGTATTCTAGTAGCGGCGATAGGCTTGCAACCTGTCACATATGAAATACCAAGTATTGCAAAATGTGGGTATGTACTTAATGTAATATTTGGACGTACCTTTAACTACCCCCATTAGAGATTCTCGCAAAGAATCTCGGGCAAGTAACTGGTACTAAGATGTCTGGGGATTAGTCCTGAAGCTATAAATTAGAAGTATATTATGTAAATATCTTTTTACAGGTTCCGGCATTGGATAAAGCTATGTTTAATACAAAATATGACTGGAAATATCGAACATCCAATGATGGAAGGTCAAACCAAGCTCAGATAAACGGCTCCATAATTTGGCCTAGAGGCAAAATGCTAGGTGGCTCCAGTAATTTGAATGCAATGCTTTACGTAAAAGGCAATCCCTATGATTATAAGCGTTGGTTTAATGCTGGAAATAGAGATTGGCATCCAGACGTAGTCCAAAAGTACTACAAACGAGCAGAAAACTACCAAAACCAGAAACTACTTCGAAATCCTAAAGTCTACAATGAGTATGGACATAATGGACCGTTGGTCATTTCTCAATTCAACAGTACGTATAGGGAACTAACTGAAAAAGTCCTTGATTCCTATAGCGAGATAGGCATGAAAAAAGTAGCTGATCTAAATGCGGCCAATAATATAGGGGCAGGTATTGCTGCTGTGTCAGCTGCAAACGGACTCAGGCAAAGTGCTGACATTGCATATCTGAAACCTATACTAAACAGAACAAATTTAAAAGTACTAAGAAACACCTTATGCACGAAGTGGTAATCGATGAGATTACAAAAAAAGCGGTCGGTGTTAAAGTTGAGACAAACGGAAAAATAATGACTTTTCTTGCGAATCTAGAAGTTATATTAAGTGCTGGAACTGTGAACTCACCACAACTACTCATGTTATCAGGCGTTGGTCCAAAAGAGCACCTAGAATCGAAAAACATCAGTTGCAAAGTTGATTCACCAATGGTAGGACAAAATCTTCAAGATCATGTCATAATCCCAGTGACAATCTACGGTAACGGACCAAGTCAACCTGATATTGCTACAAGAAATTTTGATGCAATCAGATACCTCTACAATCGTCAAGGGTATTTAGCCCAAAACAGTTTTTCGGATATTCTAACGTTTTATAAAACTTCCAAGTGTGCGACTTACCCAACCTATGAAAGCCATCTTTCAATATTTTGGAAAAATTTTACCAACACCCGAAACGCATTTTCTAATCAATTCAGATATAACGCCACAGTTGCGGATTATGTGGTGGAATTAAATAAGAATTTCACATTGTTTGATTTCTTGTTCAATCTACTACATCCTTGTTCAAAAGGAAACGTATCTATGAACACAAATAATCCTAAGGACCCTCCATTGATTTATCCCAATTACTTCAAAGACCCTAGAGATTTGGACGCTGCGGCACGTGGGATCAAGGCACTAACTAAAATTGTTAATACCAAATATTTTAAATCCATTAACGCTTTTGTAGGAAGAATGAAATGGCCGGAATGCGACCAGTACGAGTTGGATAGCACTCAGTACTGGAAATGTGTGTGTTTGAACATGGTATTGACGTGCTACCATCCTGTGGGTACGTGCAAGATGGGTATTGATCCAAATAAGTCGGTAGTGAATAGTAGACTGGAAGTTCATGGAGTGAAGAACCTTCGTGTTATAGACGCCAGCATTATGCCGACAATCACTAGTGGGAATACAAATGCACCAGCTACTATGATTGGAGAGAGAGGAGCAGACTTGGTGAAACAGACACATTCCAATTTCTAACTTAATAAATATTAAGTCCGTAGGGTTTTAATTCAAATTATTTAAATATGTTAGCTCTTTTTGGTTTTACATATTTTATGGAAATTTTTGATGATGATGTTGCAAAAGTTATTTGTTGTGTTACCGAATCAATTAGCAACTGGAATCACGTGGTATGAAAGCAAACACCTACTTTTCTCGTTCAAAGGAAAGAGGAAAAACCTAAATTAATTTTGACTTAAAAGGAGCTTTTGTAGGAAACCATAAAAATGTGTGTTTCTATTTTTTCAATTACATTTCCATTGCTACTCTGTTATATTATTTCCACGTTTATTTTGAAATTCTTTTGCGTTCATGTTTGTCACAACGTGAGCGGTTTTTCTTCTATTTACTTCACAGTCTACACCAGGGGTCAGCAATTAGTTTCGCTCGAGGTCCGTTTTAAGAAATGAAATGACTTGCGGTCCGTACAACATTCTACAGAAAAAAAATATTTATCAAACAAATGTAATTACAGAAATAATAAAGGTATTTCTTTACATATACATGAGAAAAATGAATTTTTTTGTTGCGGACTATCTGTCTGAAGTTTGGAGGAAAATTGATGCAAGCTATTGACATTAAATCTGGGTAATGCGAGGGATACATTTTTATCAAATTACGTACAACGTAGTGCAAGTTGCTGTGTTTTCGCGATCCACACAAAATGGATCGGCGCCGCGGCGGTCTGGATGCGGACCGCGGTCCGCCATTTGGCGACCCCTGGTCTACAGTATAAGACGGATTTAAATTCGATACTACTCAATTTAAGTGTTTTATTTACTACCTAATTAGTACAAATAAATAATAAATAAATATTTGTGGACATTTTTACACATTATCTAGCCCTAAACTAAGCATAGCTTGTAGGTACTATGGGAACTAGATGACTGATATAATACTAATATACGTTTTTTTTGTAAATACGTACTCAGCATACAATAAAATATCCAGACAGAGAACAAATATCTACGTTCATCACACAAATGTTTGTCCTCGGTGGGGAACGAACCCACAGCCTACAGCACAGAAGGCAGAGTTACTACTAACTGAGCTGTGAGGCCAGTCAAAGTATAGAAAGGTGTGACTCAACGGGAATAAACCCATAGTTAGCCCTATAGTAATATACAACAGGCCAAAAAACTCCGCGTATCTTTTATTAAATATCTTCAATTTAGTGATAATAATTTGAAATTATTTAAAACGACTTAAATGTTAACATAATTTGAAGGTGTTGTTAAAATTATTAATGCACATCTAAAAAAAAAGATAAAAAAGTTTTATGTGAGTTTAACATTTATAAAAGTTAACTGTTTCTGTGTAAAGAGTCTACAATAGATCTACAAAGGATTTACTCTTTTTTTTATTTTGATTTTTATAAGCAAATAAAATCCTATGCACAATTTGGTGAAAGTAATATACTTCTAATATTCTCATCAATAAGAATATTGGAAATATTTTACAATCACTAAGTTTGATAAGTAAGTTCACAGTGGCAATTAAATAACTTGATTCATAAAATCAAAAATCTTTTATTTTGTGGTCCTCCATTTATAACTCTTGATATCCCATCCGATAGATGGCGCTCATTTTATTATTGAGAGTTCTGCTATCGTTTTATGACAAACTTTACATCCAATCTCCGCAATTTTACGGCTAGCGTAGTTATGAGCTAAGTCTGTGAAGTGACGATCTGGTTGGTGCATACTTACTTTCAAAGAGTACACCGACCTTGATGATATTGAGTGAAGGAAGACCGAGATTTACTGCATATTTTGTCATGAGATGCATTTTAGGTGCAAAATTGAATTTTTGGTACTTTTTGTAATGAATATACAACTGGTAAATGACGAAGACTGAGTTAATTTTAAGAGTATCCTTTATAAAACACATTTTCTTTCCAGATGAATGGACACATGCAATGTCATTTAAACACGTCCTCAGCATTTCATTTAGATGTGGGTACGTCTATGTGCGTTCCCACACCTAAATTAAATACCGTATACGGCACCAAAGGAATACATAGTGGCAGTTGTGTGTTTCTATCCAAATAAAACACATTCGTATAAAAGTTTATCCTATTAATCGTATCCTTATATGCGGAAACCGAACACGCTTCTACTTTCGTGTCTCAATCGTATAAAACGTGTTGTCTAGATTAATAAAATAATATTTTTGTATTACGCGGTATACCGCGTGGCTAGTTTTTATAATAATCTAAAGCAAAAAACTGCTTTTGAATATAATTGCACAAAACGAGTCTCAGTTTAAAAGAAGTCTGAAGTTTAAAGTCTTTTAGAAATATCTTGTTATTTCTGTGCAATATGCGAATGAAGAGCGGCTAACGAGCCAGTAACTCTGTCGTTGGAGCCAGGCAGCATTTATACAAGAAGCTGTATACTATAGTATCTCATCTGTAACCGTGTAACCGTCCATTATGTTGTTCTAAGAGTCGTCTCTAAGATAAGCCAATATAAATTGACACTGTAGTATCAACCAATGAGATAAAGATTTACCTGACAAGCACCAGTTCTAAGTAGTACTTAAAGACACTTGTAAGGTATTGAAACCATTAAAAATTGATATCTGACCTTTTAATCATGATCAAGCCAAACCAAAAATGACCAAAAATTAAACATAAAACACACAAAATGCAAAAGAATACAAGTTGTGATTTTTAATTTCAAATCTACGCTGGATCACATTTCAGTCGAAATATTTGCGGTTCAGTCATAATAATTTGTCAACAGTAATTTTTGTACCTATGTGCCTGAAATAAATGACTATTTTTTTTTATAATACCGTTTTGTGAGACGAATCAAGAGCTTGTGTGAATAGGTAAACCAGTGCAAATATGGACTGGCAAGAAAAATCTAAGCTTTCTACATAAATGCGGGTCACAGTCGTCTCCAATCTACATATAATTGAACCACTAACCAGCAAGGGTTCTATTACGTTTTCGTCGAACCTGTCTGACAATTTTATTACTAATGTAATCAACTCTCAAGCATTAAATAATTTTGTATACAAATTTCAATGAGCTGACCTTGAAATCAAAATTGAATGGATGAAATTGTAGAGGCTTGGCATTGTTCTATGTGGTGGACGACATATAAGTAAATTGTATGAATATCAAAATGTCCTTTGTTATATTACTACGTTATCACAGTGACTAAATCCACGAACTTATGGCCATGGCCAAAGCCAATCTTAAGAACCAAACCTTGAAACCTATAACGCTATACCTGGTTTACAGAGTACAGTAGAGAGTTGAAATAAGTAATAACCTACGGTAGACATAAGTGATCAGCCATTTGACGACCGATGTGGCGCACCGGATGTATGTCCACCTGCGACGCAGGTGGTTGCGGGTTCGATTCCCGCCTTGGGATAAACTTTTGTACGATCTGCAAATATTTATTCCGGGTGTTCTGGGTATTTTCTATGCTAGATCATGCTGTGTGGATTGTCCAGCATTATTATTATTATTTGTAAAAACATTGTAAGGACTATTAAAATTGGCACATCTAGGTATTAGGTTGGTTCCATTTTACTTATTATTTTCATTAAAAACGGGTGCTTACGACTTCTGTTTAGTTTTTAGTAAAAAGAATTATCAGAATCCTAAGATTAAGTACCTAGTTGAAAGAAAGTTTGCTTATTGTAGAACTCAGCTATACACGTACCTTTATTTTAAGTTGTGTCGTGATTTTAGTTGTGTTCGAAGTATTTGCCTTTGATCAGAAGCTATCACATTTTCATTCGATCAAGGATCAAAGCCAAACCAAACCAAGGCATTTCAAAACCTCATAGCCATATTTCTATCGGAATTCTGGTGATACGAGGTCACGTTTGAAAGTAATCTAATGGCTAGTGCACACAGCAGAGCCGGACAACCGGCGACCGGACGGCAATTGGTTTTGAGCCCAACTCGATATGCAGATGGGTCCTCGTTAACTCGCCGCCTGCTCTTATGTACCCACCTTTACAGAAGCCTTAACTTTACAACGCTGAAAACATACCGATTGAAATTTTAAATTGAATGATTCGTTGCGGAATTGCAGATAAGAATTTGTATTTTTCCTACTTCGAGGATACTTACTACGTTTTTAGTTTTTACTGATGAACAACCGTAACAACCGGAACAAATATTTGCAGATCGTACAGACATTAATCCCAAGGCGGGAAACGAACCCGCAACCTCCTGTATCGCAGGCGGGCATTTGCCCATTCGGTCGTCAAAATTATGCTAGTCAAATAATGGAAGCGAAACGAAATGATTACCTACTGTGTAAATATTGTGAATATATCTCCAAAACAGATGATTTACAGTAGAAGTGACAATACCTACATTAATAGATTTCTCCAAGCAATATTCATTAGCTAAACAATATCGAAATCCCCAAAAATTGAGTACGAAATCTCAAACAGGCGATACGGAGATTCAATGTTTTAAACTTTATTATTTATTTTTAATGGCCTGGTTACATGAACACGCTGCCGTATAAACGGTAACGGCATGCTCTGAAAGGTTATTTTGGAATATACCCGCAAAACTCTTTTGGATATGCTCTTCTCTTTTGTGTGATAGAAATACTGTAGATTTATCAATAGTATTTCTATCATAGATTTAGAATTACTGATTTGAACTATGCTCGAGATTTTTTTAATGGAAATGAGTGCATTGTCATCACATTTTTTCATCAACTTTTTCATGAAACAAATAGATAGCCTACCTGATGGTAAGTGGTAACCATTATCTATGATAAAACATTGCCTTGCAAATCACTTTCGTTAAAAACGTGCCATACGATGCACTGCTCCGTGTCCATCAACCTGAGGCTTGCAGGTATTGTAATTTCACCGTCACTCAAACCATTTAAAAAAAAACTTGAAATAGGCATGGTGAAAATACTTCCTAGGACGAGCCCTTCACTAAGAGCTCTAGTACTACTAAAAGTACGATGCACAATTTTAAAAACATTTCTCATAGATAAAATAATAATAATAATAATACTGGGCAAGCCACACAGCATTATCTAGCCCCAATCTAAGCAGAGCTTGTGTTATGGGTACTAGATGACTGATATACTTAATACAATACATTACATACATAGATATTTTTTTTATTATACATAGAAAACACCCAAAACACCCGGAATAAATATTTGCAGATCGTACAAACATTTATCCCAAGGCGGGAATCGAACCCGCAACCTCCTGCGTCACAGGCGGACATTTACCCGCCGCGCCACATCGGTCGTCTAATAAAAGATAAAGGGCTTTTTTACTGCGCCTATGTGTAAAGTTCTATTAAGTTAGGAGACAGGACCTTCTTCGAAAATTACCAAACCTTTCCCAAGCTTAAGTATCAGGATACTTCACAAATTAAGGCGGGCATGAATAAATAAGCACAATGAATATTAAGGGTGCGTGAAATTTGTGAATAAGGAAGGATTGTGTGGCAGATACATAAAGTATGATACGAGATCCTGTAATCTGTATCTATATTTCGTAATGCTGTATTTTATTTTAAATAAAATTATAATTGAAAACCGGATACCGATTTACCAAGAGTGCGAAACAAGAGGTCTTAAACTTTGGCGTAAGACAAAAATCAGAAGAAGCAGCGGCGTTATGCAACTTGTTACGTATGAAATATTAAAATATTAAATGTAGGTTTATGCCAAACGTAGCGTTTAAATGTCCCTCTGACTATCCTCTTAGACGTCGTCAAATAATCTTGAGTGTGTGCTAGGTTCTAAGAGGTATAAGAGTTGGTAAAGTAGGTAGGTATTTCTTTTTTATCCGACAGCATTAGATTCTAGCGGTGCTAAAACTTATCAAAATGTGCAGACACAAACGATAACGTAGCTTATTCCAAGTTATTCCCACTTATGACCGGATTTTCGGTGAGGGGCAGTTAGAAATGCTTTTTCCAAGTACTCCCAACTGAGGTCGTTGCTACATATTTTTTCGTATTTCCTATTCGGATAAGAAATGCTACAGAACATTTTGGACAAATTTGCTGCCAGTGATGATGATGACTGGACTTTTTTTATCTCCTACAATGAAAACATTATTGAACTAATTTAATAACCAATCACGTTTGTTGTATGAGAGCCTCCTTAAATATTTATTTTATTGTTTTTTAGTATTTATTGTTATAGCGGCAACTGAAATACATCATTTGTGAAAGTTTCAACTCTCAAACTGTCACGGTTCATGAGATATACTGCCTGGTGACAGTCGGACAGACAGACAGAGAGATAAACAGCGGGTCTTAGTATTAGGGTCCCGTTTTACTCTTTGGGTACGGAATTCTAAAAGGAACTAAAGTATCAGTTATCTAGTTTCCTATAAATCGCCTTTTTCCCAAACTTAGTTTGGGAAAAAATGGCGTTATGGGAATTGTCAACCAAATTTTTTTTATTTATTTATTTACCGTCTGCCTCTTCAATATGCACTTGAAAAAGTTTATCAACCTGCAAGTACCTCACGCGTTAAGGCGGCGCGAAAAATATCACGCAGTGACCACGCGTCTGCCGCGCGGTTGAGAATATCAATACAGAATCTCTATCATCATCTCTATACTCTAGGTAACATCGTTCAAATATTTACCAAGCGTTGCGACCACGTGGTTGGCCGTATATTTACTCGTCTATTTTATAGTTTATCTTTTGATAGATTTTTATACTTATTGTACAAGTGGGCTTTAGTGTGTTTCCTTAGTCGCTTTTTATGACATCCGCAGAAAGTAATGACAAGTCTTATTCTTAGCAAGGAAAACTACCCGAAAGAACGTATTTATCCTTACTAATATGCAATGGTTGAATTGCATCAGATAATCTAATTTTCTCTGTCCAGTTTCAAAGACATCACTGTCTATTTATATAGTTAAACCGACTTCCAACGCCAAATTAAACATCTCTAATTTTGATTTAACGAAACTCCCACTAAAATATAATTACGTCCGCCCGAGCGCCGCCATCTTGTTTAGGTTTTACAGGCGCTGTAAAGGGAGCGAGAATAATGAGAGACGAAAATTAATAAATGAGATTACAAAAGATCTTATTACGGCCATTTGCCGGCGCCTCCGAGCTAGTAATAATTAGTGGGAGAAATGGTTTAGATGTGAGAATCGACCTCCTAAAACGGACAGTTGTAATCAAAGAGAAGTTATAGGATAGTCGATTTTTGGGGTGAACTGTCTCTGGGTGCCAGTTTGCTCCTATTTTATTGCTTGTATATATTTTATTCGTTGTTCTGTTTCGATTTGTTATTGAAACACAAACGTATTTCAAAAATAGGTGTTGAAACAACGCCGTAGATCTAGAATCCAGTTATTTTTTATTGCTGTTCAAAGTGTTTTTTTTAATTTCGACTAACTTTTACAGCTTTTTCAGGTTTACAGGGATCATCAGAGCACTGTGCTTTCTCTATTGCATTGACAATGATGTTTCAAATTAGATCGAAAGAGCTAAACACGATGTAAATGTTTCGAGGTTACGCCGAGCTTATTAGTAGTAGAGTTCAAATGCAAATGTTTGTCATAATTGAGAATCAAATCCACAACCTACAGTGCAGGAAGTAAGAATAACTGACAACGGCAGCTGTGAGTCGTCAGCAGGCTAGTCTTATGAGCGAACTATTGAAGCACGCGTGACTTCGTCCACGTGAAGCTATTTTCGTACAACTTCAGCCCCCGCTATATCCGTTTAGGGGTTGAATTTTTTGAATTCCTTTCTTAGTACACCTCTACGTATCAAAACAAATATACTACTTATATAATTCTACTGTATAATTCAATTTAATCAAATTGTGGAGGTGTTATCGCAATATATTAAAACAATGGCTTCTCGTTACCAGGAGCGGTTTAATAAAATATAATTGTTTTCCACAGACCACTCCGTATCTGTTTTAATGTTAATAAAACAGAAATGTCTGAATAGAGGTGTACTAAGAAAGGAACTCCCGAAATACAACCCTTAAACAGGTAGAACGGGGGTTGAAGTTGGTATAAAAAAACTTCACGCGGACGAAGCTAATGTTTTACTAGTTTTTTTTAAGTGACTTTTTGATGGAACAAGCAGATGACCCACCTGATGCTAAGTGGTTACCATTACCTATAACAAAGTATTACCTGGCAGGTCACGTTCGCTACCGTGCCCTACGATGCACTACTCTGCGTCCATGAACCTGAGGCATACAGGTGTTAAGCCTCGTGTGCCTGTAATTACATCGGCACCCACACCCTTAAAACCGGAGTTATTACATAAATTAGCAAAAGCAGAACTAAGGCAAAGAAAATACCAAGTTTCTACAAATCGCAATTTTCTTCAGCAAGATATTATTAAGGCTCTTGATACCGCTTTTCTGTCTGTCTGAGATCTGGTCCCGGTGCCAAGGTCAGTCGTGCCAGATAGCTAAGTTCATTAAACTCTTATCTCATTATTAACATTATCAACAGAGCTAAGAAAATATTTGCACTGTCCAGGAAGAAAGGTGCCTATTCATTTTCTGATATATTTTGTGTATAAGAAAAAAAAATACTGAACGTGATATCTTTCAGGCAAATAGAAACAACATCTGAAGTTGAGTTCTTACCTGCCTTTAGGTAATTACATTACTCAAAAATGCTAAAAACACATAAATACACTAGGTGTGAGTTGATAGAACTATGATTTGATCAATTTAACTTTTATATTCAACCAAAAGAAAATATTATTTTAAGTATTTTTATTTACATTTATTTTTATATAACATATTGATCGATTATCTTAAGCTAGCAACCATTGTATTATTAGTTTGAGAAAATGTGTGTAGTGTCAACAACTACCCTCACTTGATCTTTCGTATCTATAATGTCACGTTCTATCTCACCACGTAGCTTTTAATGATTAGCTAGGCACCTAGACTGAACTGGACGGTATCGAACCGTCACCAGAACAGTACGTAGGCGTACCTATACTAACTATCTAGGTAGCTCTACCTACCTACGCCTAGGCTCACTCAGCAGGAAGCAGGGTCGTGGGTTCGATCCGTGTGTCTGCTTGAGCTACGGTGACATGGTGGTACAAAGGGGTATCCTACAGGGAGGCTCCTCAACAAGGAAACAAGAAATAGGCACAGAAAGTATAATCAGGCGATCACAAACAACTACACGCTACACTGACTTATAGGGAACCGCTAGGCTTACTCAGAGGGCCGGGGGAATCCCCACGAGACGGCTTCAGAACAACGATACCGTACGGCGGGAAGGGCGGGCTTCCACTCGAGGCTCCAGATCAAGACCAGGACGCTGATTAACGCTGCAGCGTACGCTCCCGTCCAAGACAGCACCAGGAGTCCCTTCTAGGCTGGAAACTCCTCAAATTGGTGGCTGGCGTAACGGCTTCCAGTATTCGTCCTGCGCAGGTCCACACTCGATGACTGCCCCGACGCAAGAGAGCGAGTCGTTCCGTTTGTTTCTCGACGCGTGCCGAAATCTCTCTTTCTCCCTCGCACGTTTCACCCGAACCCTCACGACGCTAGCTTCGAGTCTTTCCGTCGGTCAGCGCAGACGTGACAACAGCCAATCATGGTCCGCGCCGCCGATAACCGGGTCCAATCATCCAATCAAAGACCATCGCGCCTTCATTGCAGACAGATGAATGGTATAGTCCTCCAAGTTCACCAACCGACCCACACAGGCGAACCAACATAGAAATCAAAAACCATAGAGAATATACAGCCCTCGGAACATAACATTACAATAAAAAGTTTTTGATGGAGATCAAACCAGCAGGTCTACTCCTGAAAACAATAAACAAAGTTTTGTGTTGTCGTTTTGAGTTCAATTGGTTACTGAAATCGACATTTCAAAACTGCATTTTTCAAGACTAGAATACAGAAAGCCTTTCGAATCTGCAAAAAATAATTTCATTCGAAATAGAGGACTCGTTAATTCATCTCTAGTTAGCAGTGAATTTCCTAGTTCTGTGTCAGCTGCCGCCGGACGGCGTTGAGTCGCCTTTCCTTCCCACAAAATTAGTGTCTAATTTTTAAAACATTATCAGCGGAGCTTGGATTCATTGTTCGCCACAACTCTATTCAAAGGAATTGGGTTGAATGGGTTTCATACTTTAGGAAGTATTTTGGATTGAGTTTATGTTTTAGTGGTGTTCACACATAAATTCACTAGGAGCCAAGTAAAACTTGCATCAGTAGTGTTCCAAGTGAAAGCAGCAGTATGGAAGCCATATAATTAATAGTATAGGCAAGTACTAATTAATAGTAGCAGACTATTTTAGTAGTAAAACGACAGCGTTGCTGAAAACTCGTGTTACGAAATTATTGTCTTCTAGAACAAAAAAAGTTGAACATGATTTGACAGTTTACAGCCATATTATAGGAGCTCAGGGTTGAGGGTTTGTACCAACACTAAAAATTGTATTTGTAATTGTTAATGGACTTTCATAGGATCAAGACGTAAACATTGTGCCAGTTTGTTATTTGAAGATCAATCTATCGTCTATTATTGACGTAATTCCATGCTTGTTCTATATCTTAGACCTCTATGTCATACACGTTATAAACCTATTATTAGTCAGCATCGTAGACGGTCTACAACGTCTACGGATGTCGTAGAGCCCCTACGCACATGCTACGACTGCGTTATATCATTGCCTTTGTACTCTCTGTAAAGCCTCATTGTAAAATATACCGTAAAGCTAAGAAGATAAGGATCATAGTTAAACAAAACAAATTTGTGCAGTGCACATCTTGTCATACATTTGCACGACACAAATAGGCTTCCGAGGATGTGCCCACACAAAATAATTTATACAATAGGTGTATGTTATATGGATGAGATGCCGTAAATCTCGCTCAGTTCTTACAATTTCTGTGAAATACAAGCTAGAGAATGCAAATTGATTCCAAATCTGGACCTAAGTATATAAACTCATGCTTCAGGCATTATTGGTTTATAGCCACAGATTTAACTAAAAAAAAATATGCTCAATTCCAGTGCTCTTAAACACTAAAGGAAAACATCGTGAGGAAACTAGTAAGTATTCTAGCAGCGGCTATGGGCTTGCAACCTGTCACGTATGGAATACCTATATCTAGATATCCTTGAAGAATCTCGAGTAGGTACTTGGTTATAAGTAATTGAAGAAAATATCTACCGTGATTGGGAGGGATATCTACCGTGCTTAGAGATTAAAGTTGTGATGCTATTTATTCAATTAATATTTTATGGAATACAATATAACGCTTTGATATAAGTGGTTGAGAATAAATTAATACAGATCGCAAAACACTGATTTTGTAGTCATTTGTCAAAAAAAATTGTGCCTATAGCTGGCTGATATTAATTTGAAATAAACCTTAGCCCGTTTATTGAAGTTCAGCTTATACACACCAATGACCAAAGTAATTATTTAAGCTCGGCTTTCTGTGATTACTCCAGCTGTATTTATCTAGGCAGTGTAGAGAAAGAAAAACAGGCTAACTTAAGACAGCCTGTATAAGAAAATACTTAAAGAAAATGTATTTTTTGGCAGTAGATTTAGGCTAGAAATAACTTTAGATTAGAATCAGTGAAAATGTACATTTAGGGTAAGATGATGTTGTCTTAAAATGTCCACAAATGTCCACAAATATTTATTATTACTAATTCATTTATTTTTCATTATTATTTATTAAATTGTAAGGTTTGTTATTATACTTATGAATGGCAATAATGTTCAATGTTAAACCAAGAATAAATAATTTACTTGATATTTCAGTTTACGCCGAAAAAAATATAATTGGCTGAGGGACAGGGTGAGCCAACACAAACAGAAACTTTATTCATTAACATTTCTGTATTTTGACCAAAGTGACATCTGTTGAGTTGTGGTGTTTGACGATGAAATAATGTATTTTTGCGACCACTTGGTAAATTAAACGTTAAGACCATGGGGTTCAGAAACGTAACTTTTATTCAAAGAGTTATCTAAGAGGCTTGGTGGATGTGACTAACAACCAACATTACTTGCTTACATTGAACAAGAAATTAGTTTAGCTATCCAAAGAGTAAAAGTTGCCAGCCTTTTGGGCACACTTCCACACGGTGACTTAAATTCTGTTTCTCATAGTAAGAACCTGTTAGAGAGTAGATTTATTTTACAATGTCTAGGTATGTTGAGTATTTGTGTAGAATAATGTACGTTTTGTTGTTAATAATAAAAAAAACTAAACAGAAAAGAAATAGCATTATCGCAACGGCAACTTTGGCGTCATGTCTTTCCAGTCGTGTAAAAGAGCGGTAAGATGTTATTTAAATCAGAAGTAGTAATAAAAACTGTCTCAGGGACAGTTACGTTCTCTGATCTATCACCAAAATCATTAAACCATTGCCTTAAAAAATTAAACCATCAAAATGTATCATAATAATCCTATTGTACAGTGAAAGCAGTCATAAAACACTCGGCCTCTTTGTTTAGAGCATTTTTCTTAATAAATTATTCAGGCACATCCGGTGTTGAAAGGGCCTGTTTACCCGACTACCGAAGGGCTGTGTTTTTTGCGTGAGGATATTTTTCTGGAACATGAAGAGAGGTTAACTATTTACGGGTATAAAGGGTTTAGGGAGCTAAGTGTGGGAACGGTGCTGACGGATGTTGCCGCCTTCGTCCACGTAATTTGTTTTACTATGTTGGCACTATGGTACGCTTATATGGTTTGCATTCGTGTTTTTTACAGGCGTATAAACTGTCTCTGCTTACGTAGGCCCGAAGTCTTAAAGGGGCTAAGTTATGTCAATCCGTCAGGCTTAAGTGTGTACTACCGATGTGGCGTGGCAGGAGACTATCCGCCTGCGACGCAGGAGGTTGCGGGTTCGTTTCCCGCCTTGCGATAAATGTTTGTACGATCTGTAAATATTTATTCCGGGTGTTCTAGGTATTTTGAATGAAAAATAAAAATAATCTATGTATGTTATGTATTGTATTAAGTATATCAGTCATCTAGTACCCATAACACAAGCTCTGCTTAGCTTGGGGCTAGATGATGCTGTGTGGATTGTGCAGCGTTATTATAATTATAATTAAGGACTCAAATAGTCGCCTCTATTATATAATATACTAGCTGACCCGCTTGCGACTTCGTCTGCGTTGTATTTTGCTCTTAGCCTTCAGAAAAATACTGAAGATATAAAGATATTGAAGTATATCAGTCATATAGTACCCATAACACAAGCTCTGCTTAGCTTGGGGCTAGATGATGCTGTGTGGATTGTGCAGCATTATTATAATTATAATTAAGGACTCGAATAGTCGCCTCTATTATATAATATATGAAAAAATATTTATACTTGTGCGATGCCCATAGGTAGGTTCATTTTCAGTGTCTGGGTGCTATATAGTTAGAGTTATATACTTTGACAAAAACTTTTTTTTTAATGTAAACAACAACAACAACAAGAACAAGCTTATGGCCCATCTGATGTTAAGTGGTTACCATCGCCTATAACAAAGCATTACATTGCAGGTCACAAATGTGCCCTATATTGCATTCCTCTGCGATCATCAAACTGAGGTATACAAGTGTTAAGCCGCATGTGCCTGTAATTTTGCCGGCACCCACACCTTTCAAACCGAAACACAGCAAGCTGCTTGACGGTAGAAATAGGCATGGTGGTAGTACTTCCCCGGACGAGCCCTTCACTAAGAGCTCTACTACTACTAGTAACCAGTTTTAGAAACTGACATCTATCTATCGTTGAACCAATTAATTCAATGTGAACATTTGATTTAGAAAATTCATTTAATAAATAAATGTAGAAAATGCTTCATTATAACGGAAGTAATTTAGTATATACAAATATTTTACATCTAATATTTAACCTATCTACCTTATATCTACATATTTTATCATAACTTTTTCTACCTATAGTAAAGTGCGGGTCTTTACTATTAGCTTTAAGGCTACCTCTCTGTACACTTGCTTCATTTGCGCAAGTATTAAATATATAAAGAAATATTTTTACCATTAGTTATATTTCCTTAATATATGTAAAAACGCAATAAATAACAAAGTTACCGGAACATATTGTAAATACAAAAACAGAAACAACGTGCCATTTTTCCTGTATCGAACATAAGATATACCCTAAAATTTATGGGAGACTCTATGTGGGTAAAATGCGGTTTTCTAATAAGAAAATAACGCAATATTTACAGCCGTATAATTCAGAAAAAAACAGATACAGCCTCACGTCTTTAATTCCCAGGCATGGTAGATATTCTCTACGATATCTTAGTAGTACCATAAAATAAATAAATAATAAATAAATAATGCCGGACACAGCATCATCTAGCCCCAAGCTAAGCAGAGCTTGTGTTATGGGTACTAGATGACTGATATACTTAATACGATATTATATTACATACATAGATATTTTTTATTATACATAGAAAATACCCAGAACACCCGGAATAAATATTTGCAGATCGTACAAACATTTATCCCAAGGCGGGAATCGCACCCGCAATATCTGCGTCGCAGGCGGACATTCGCCCGCCGCGCCACATCGGTCATCACCATATCTAAATTCTTTAAGTATGTCAAGGGGGTAGTCAGAGGTACTAGTTCCTCCTCTGACTAAGCTGCGTAAAACGCATTTCCTATATTAATTTTCGTACCACGCAGCTCACGTGGTGCGTTAGTCAGCGGACAACTTGTTTGTCACCAACTATACACCCATCTATTACATTTAGCGTGTACAGTCAGCTGCACTGGAATGTGTACAATTCGTAACTTTCAAAATAGTGTCACAACGTAACAATAAATATTCTCAGGGCAAAATGATTACACTGATTACATGGTATTTGATTTTCTACTGCCTAAAAGTTTATAGTAATGTTGTGATAGCATTTTAAAAGTTAGTATTTGTATACATTCTAGTGCAGCTGACTGTACCTACTCACAATTTGATATGGCATGGTATTCCGTGACAGGTTGCATGCCCTTCGCCGCTGCTAGAATACTAACTGCTTTCCTAACGATATTTTGTTTCACTGTTTGAGAGCACTAAAGGTTATCTGGAAGAGATCACTTTCAGCGATAAGACCGCCTTTTGAATTCCACTGTGTTCATTTTGTTTTGTTTTGTGTGTCGTATGTGAATCCATTATATGTGGTGTGCAATAAATGTTTTCTATCTATCTGTCTATCTATGCAACCGTTATGACTGGCTCTCACTCGTACATGTGGTATAGATGGCGTCAGGCTAAGTAATATGACGGCTACTGTTTTTCAGAAACTTGCAGCTTAAAGCAATAAATCCCAAGATGTCTGTAAAATATCGTGAAACTTATCAATGTCGTTGAATACTAAGTTTTTGTCAAAGGATATTGTCTATCTGTCTATTTACGAAACCGTTATGAATGGCTCGTATATGTGGTATAGATGGCACCAGGCTAAGCAATATGAAGGCCGCCGTTTTTCAGAAACTTGCAGCTTAAAGCAATAAATCCCAAGACATGTCTGTAAAACATGGTGTAATTTGTCAATGTCGTTGAATACTTTACAAGTTTTTGTCGAAGAATATGTTCTGACACTTACGATGGTAATGCTGAGCCAGCGGAAAACTTTATGGAAAGTAAAGTTGGTCAGCTTTTAGTAAAACTGGAGGTTTAAGTACCTATACCCTCTGTGTCCGTCGTTCGCTTTGACCCGAATAAACATTAATTAGTTAGCTATAAAACCTTTATCTTAAAATCGAAATACATAAAACATGAACGTGACTGACTGACAGACAACGAAAATATATGATCAAACGAACTTCCATGTGAAGTTCGATCATTATTATATGAATTGCTTATACGAATAATGAAGCAATAAAATATAATCCTAAATTATGAATAATCGAAATACATAAAACATGAACGTGACTGACTGACAGACAACGAAAATCCTAAATTATGAATATACCAAGCATGTAATGCAGCTTGCCACTCATTTTGACATTACACAGTAACAAAGGGCTTAAGTCATTTGACATTTGTGCGTAAACATATCTTACCAACATTCGATTTACACTGCGCGGAAACCAGGCAGCAATCTGCAGTTGGATTAGCGATAGCGCGTAATACAATTCAAATATCATCACGATGTTAATACCACTAACGTCAAACTTATTTCTACTAATCTCTCAATATGACACAATGTTGTAAACATTTAACGCAATAATCGTACTCAATTGTAGCAGTACGCGATTTGAAACTTAATCTAGTAACCTATAGCTAGCCAACAAACCGATAATAAATCATATTAAAACGCCCGCCGTTTTGCCCGCGTGAAATTATTTTCATACAAACATCAACCCCTCCTGCACTCCTCTAGGGGTTGAATTTCAAGAATTCCTTATTAGTATACCTCTAAGCATCAAGACAAATATACTCTGAAAATTTTGGCATTTTGGTTTTGTATTGTCGTTTTGAGTTACACTACGCGGCATGTCAGGCAGTGACAACTTGACTGCGAAACTGTTCGAGAGTTGACGTGCAGTGTATTACACAACGACAATACGAAACTTCGTTTATCGTGTCTAAGAGTAGACCTGCTGCACTCAACTTACTACTTTTACAGTCGTCATAATGAATGCTAGCAATAAAATAGATGTCGAAATCCTATATTTACAAACAATACATAAATATTAATTTCCCTCCAACAAGCATCCTTTTATTTATTATTCAAACACTTTTCAAAGGATCATCTACCATCGATAAATTATAAAATCTCGCCCAAAATTCATGTTAATGTGATGTAAATCACTTGACGCTATCGTAGGATCGAATAAACTCTTAAACCAATGAATTTTTCTGCTCGAAAAATCTCTGTGCGTCAGAGCTAAAAAAATTAAAGTGAATGAGTGAAAGAAAAACGCGTGAAATTGTCTTTCCTGCACTATAATAAATTATCATTATTATTTATTTATTTTATTATTATTATTTTGAAATCCAACGTGAAATAAACTTAAAACTAAAAAAAAGATTTAAAACTTGTAAAAATATAATAAATATTTTATGTTTTAGACATTTTTTTTAAGTTAAATCTCTTCACCGAATTTTGGTGAAGTATTTCAAACCGTATCAAAGAACTCAGAAAAAATGTGCTGCGGACCTTGCTGCGGACCCCCCTGCTGTGGCCCTTGCTGCCCTACAATCACAATTTACACCTGCTGCACGAAGATTTGTTAAGCGTTTTGCGGGCAACCAAGATCTGGCTCGCGGCATCATGAAGCGACCGTACCAAATGCTCGCCGCTTGCAGTTACTTCGTCCAGTGTCGTTTTAGTGCTGATGAATAAGATGTGTAATAATTAATAATAATAAATCAATATTTTTAAATTCAATATTATTAAGTAATATTTTTAATCTTTAATGGCAGTGCTCTCTAACGGTGAAGGAAAACATCATGAGTAAACCAGTTAGTATTCTGGCAGTGGCGATAAGCTTGCAACCTGTCACGTATGGAATACTAACTACTGCAAAATGTGGGTATGTACCAAATGTAATATTTCGACGTACCTCTGACTATCCCCCTTAGATATCCTCGAAGAATCTCGATTAGGTTTGGTACTAAGAGATCGGAGAGGATATCTACCGTGCTTGGGGATTAAGTCATGATGCAATTTATTTCTTTTTAATAAT
Organism: Electrophaes corylata; assembly: GCA_947095575.1. Taxonomy (NCBI): domain Eukaryota; kingdom Metazoa; phylum Arthropoda; class Insecta; order Lepidoptera; family Geometridae; genus Electrophaes; species Electrophaes corylata. Next base: position 3,685,835 of record OX352711.1, on the reverse strand, counting down.
TTAAATCTAGTGTATACAAGTTAAATCTAGTGTATACAAGTTAAATCTAGTGTATACCAACATTGTTTTACTTGGTAGTAAAGCAACATTGGTAAGTATATCTATTTAAATCAGATACTAAAGCTCTCGTGTTTAAACTCTTTGAACAAGACCGTAGCTTGTATTATACTCGTGTAAACCAAGCGTTAGAGTTTAATTCATCCAAAGACTGAACAGTTTAATTATTCATCTACTCCGCGTCATTCTGTTTTAAAGGAGTCTCTTTATTTTATGGGCAGTAAAGCTTTAAGGATAACCTAGACACTAACAAGAAATGCAATCTAAAATATGTGCTCACAATGTTGAGTGGGTTGCTTGCTTCCATGTAACTGCTGTAAAATATTGGTATGCGCCAAATGTAATAAATAAATAAATAAATAATGCTGGACAATCCACACAGCATCATCTAGCCCTAAGATAAGCAGAGCTTGTGTTATGGGTACTAGATGACTGATATACTTAATACAGTACTATATTACATATATAGATATTTTTTTATTATACATAGAAAATACCCAGAACACCCGAAATAAATATTTGCAGATCGTACAAACATTTATTCCAAGGCGGGAATCGAACCCGCAACCCCTGCGTCGCAGGCGGACATTCGCCCGCCGCGCCACATCGGTCGTCAATATATGGACGAACTTCTGACTACCCCCTTAGATGTCCACACAGAACTTCAAGTTATTGCTACTTGGTAGGCCCTTAAAGATCTGAGGGGATATCTACCATGCCGGGAGAATTAAAGTCGTGAGGCTGTTTTAAATTAACTGATGATCCAATGCTATAGAGTACTTAATGACAAACCTTGTTTGTTAGCCACAAAGTTATCATCATTGCCTGGGTGGTGTTAAACCAAACCGAATCATTCCTTTAATGAAATTACGCATACATGAGCAGCTTAATTAATTGATATCTATGCAGTTATGTCATAGCTGATACAACCCATAGCTATTTCATTTATTGTGTGAAGTGAACGCGCGCGACTTCGTCCACGTGAAACGTTTTTCACATAAATTTCAACCTCCGCTGCACCGTTTTAGGGGTTAAATTTCAAGGATTTCTTTTTTAATACACACACAAGGCAAATATACCCTGAAAATTTCAAGTTTCTTATACCAGTTTTAGCTGTGCTTTGTCTTTATAATTATCAGTCAGTCAGGATAAAGATACGGCTTTAGTAATGTAATGAAATGCAATTTATTTTAAAATAACATCATTTTTTATAATTATTTATTTATAAATATAAAATGAATGAAAACCAATGTTTTAGGGCCACAACAAACAGTTGACATAAATCTGTAACGTAATATAACGTTATTTTAAAGAGTGAACCAGATATTCTGGAAGGGCTGTACCCCTATTATACACCAACAACGGGCGGTTCCAATCGACTTCGTTGTCGGAGAGCTAATAGTCAGTTGGATTTGAATGCAGTTAGTAATGATAGAGCAAACTAACTCAACAGCTTTAGATTTGCTTACAGATAGACATCTGGATCGGGCTAATGTTGACTAAGATTTGAATACAAACTCGAAATCAATAGTCATTTATTCAGTGATACATCATTATCACTCAGTTTGTTGTTGCTTTAGCTTCTGCGTTGTAGGTGGCGGACCCCCATTAGAATGTAACAATTGTAGCTGCACTAGAATGTATACAATTCGTAACTTACAGAACGGTTTTACAGCGTTACAACAATTATTATGTACAGGGCAAAAACTCAAAAAAAAAGTGAACTTATGATCTAATTTCACGATTTTTGAGTTCTTTCTGTTCAAGAGTTTACTTTTGTTTTTGATACTGCTTTGAAAGTTTCGAATTGTAGGTATACATTCTAGTGTAGCTGACTGTATATATTATTCTCTGTCTGAGTGTTATTTGTATTTACAAAAAAAAGTACATAAGTATTTTATCAGCGATTTGGTTCCCATAGTAAAAGCTTTGCTTGACTTGGGGCTAGAAGACGCTGTGAATATGTATTAATATTTATTTATTTGGAATCGTTTTAAAGTTAGGCAAATCTAGGTGTAAGTTTCTCGCGACCAAGCCTAGAAGAACAGGTGGCTTGGTTGCTACCGTTTTTTTGTTTGCTCCTTTAGTGTAAGTATGGTATACTGATACAATACATCTGGGTCCCAAAGTACAAGCTATGCTTAGTTTGGGGCTAGATGATGTTGTATAAAATTGTCCACAAATATTTATTTATTTACACAGACATAAATTAAAACGAATTTATGTTGAAAGCTCAGTTGATTTTCTTATTTAAAACGTTTACCTTTGTATCGTAAACGAGCGTTATTTTGATGAAAATAAGCGAAAACACATCCATCAGTAATCACAAACAGTTAATTAAGTATTGTAATGCAAAGTTTAATTTCCTGTATGTTTTCGCGTCGTGTTGGGGAACGTTTCGTTTGCGAAGTGCCACCGGGGTGTCGTTACTCACAGAATTATGAACAAAAATAATGAATTGTGTATTATTTATTGGTACTTTCATGCAATTTAAATAAATTAAATTGGTTGTATAAAGACTTAATGGTGCATGTGCCGAAAATGAACGTAATTAAACCTGTTTGCATTGACAAGATCGCTTAGATTAGATAGAAAGAAACAAAATACGGTAACTATTTCGAGGTTCCGCTGAATTTATTAATTTTAGGATTTTTCTATACCAAGTGGATACCATGATTTTGTCCGTGTGAAGCTATTCGTACAAACTTTAACCCCAGCTGTACCACTGTACCCCTATAGGGATTGAAATTGAAAACAGTTTTTTTGCGAATTTTGCATACATTTGATGTTTTGAATGCGTTCTCGGGAACCTCAGTTGGTTCATACGAAAACCACCGAGGATTTTTAAAGTTTTGCTTTGTCCAATACGAATTCATGATACAGATTCGGCTGAACTATACTCCTAAGTAACAAAGGCATAGCACTCGCACCACTCCAATTACTGCAGTATGTGAACGTTGCAATTGATAGCACCAAACGGGTGAAATTTCATTTAGCACCCTCTATGCTCGACGCAAGTATGTGTGAACCAGTTTCACTTCTGCAGCGCTTGTAATTAGAGTGCACGGTCTGAACTTTGACAACTAAGTATGTTGATAGAGTTAATAAATAATATTGGACACAATGAGACGTAGTTACCAGTTTCATCGCCACAAGCTTTTGTCTGTAGTTTATATTTACTTTGTATTTATTAGTGACCTACACTAGCCTTTCATAATCCTTGATAGTTTATAGCGGGTCTATAAAATTGTATTGTCACTGTCACTTTCATGTCAACAAATAGAGATGGCAACAATAGCAACTTTTTTACCTAAACGAGATTTTAGAGAGCATTATGAAACAGACGGTAGGTATTTTCTAATAAATACTAAGCAAGAATATATAAACACTTGTAGACATTTTTAAACAACACTATTTACTACTTGATAGATAGATCATTTGTTAGTTTTAATAGTGCTTACCTGCACTTAAAGAAATCACAAAGATTTTATAGTATCGTATCGTAAAATACCGTATTAGAAACAACTGAAGACTTATTTTCATCCGGACATTTAAATCCTGGATAGCAAAGTTGGCTATCGCATCCCCATATCAAGGCGAAGGTCATGGGTTCATATACCACTCAAGAAAATATTTTTTTGGGATAATATAAAATCTTAGATAGATTACATCTTTACTGTGCTAGTTATTTATATATGTAGATGTATTTATGTATGTAGTATATATGTAGTTATGTAGATGATGATGGTCCACTCTGCTTGCTCTGTACAGCAAGTCGATTTAATTTTTTTTTTAAAGTAGACCATGAACCGTGAGACTACGCAGAGAAGATGACTCAGCTGATCCAAGAGCATTGCGGATCAAGATCGCATGTATTCATTGTATAGAAAAGGCTCAAACCGGTTTGCCAGGCTGATTTATAACAGTGGACGTCTTCAAGGTGGTGCTGATAACCACCAAACTCTCTGTAGGCCACAAGATAGAAGTACGCATTTGTAATTTCAAGGATAATTAAATCATTTACCAACAGATGGTGCTCTGCAGTTTACCGGATTTCGTTTCAGGATCTTGATTTAAATTTAATTTTCAATTCGGGAAGAATTTCTTCTTCACAGTTTTTGAAATATTTTTAAGTTAATTTAATTTAGTAATAATAAAGACATTTTTAAGAACAGTAGCTCGTATGCGTAATGCGTAGCGTCGATGTGCCCCTCCTGGTTCTAAGCATAGTACTTAACAAGTGGTAAGTAAGAGAATGTACGGGGAAGTACGTACAAAATGACATACTGTGTCATTTGTCATCTCTTTATTTTTTTAACAACTCATCTGTGGTGTAGGTAGCGGGTTCGATTGCCATCGAGAACAAACATAATGTGTGAAAAAATAAGTGCTTCTTATATTTGTGCGACACGACGTGTCGTGTCGTTTGTAAAAAATTCATCAAAATAACTGTCATTTTACTGTTACTAATAATTAAATACAAAACCCAATGAGTCGAAATGACATACCTACATCATATTTATGTTAGGCTTTTATTTACACGCAAAGCGCACAAATGATAAGTTTTATTCTCTTGGGTTGATCGCCACTGCATACATCGGCATGATGTGCAGATGGGCCTGTCAATAAATAAGCCTAATAATAAAAAAGGCAGCCTGAAAAGACAGAAACGAACAGCAAAAACTTTCTTATAATTTCCACCAGCGCCATCGCTCTTCCGGCACCGATGCTGAAGAATTGAGAAAAGTTCCAATAAGGTGCGTTGATATATCGTCAGACCCATCTCATAGGCGAAGTTTCTCAATAAAACCGGACTTTACCAACTGTGCAATATCACAGCTTAACTTAGTCAGCTGTTCATAAAAACTGAACTATGTAGAATCATGGCAAACATAGAGTTTTATTAGAACGCGTAATTTTGTTCGCGAGGTGTTTGTTTTTAAAACTAAACTGCACCTTTAGTCGAATATCGGGAAGTCTTACAAAGAAGTTTTTTCTACACTTTTTTTAGGAACTAGGCATGGAAGGTAAAGTTTCTAAGCCAGTGTGTAAGCCAGTTAATTTGAATTCTAGGGTCCGATTGTTATGTAAAATAATATTTGTACTTATGGCTATATTTTTGAAGAAAATAAACATTATCTTGTCCTGTCCTGTCCTGTCCTGTCAGCGTCCATCAACCTAAGGCATACAGATGTTAAGCCTCATGTGCCTGTAATTACACCAGCACCCACACCCTTCAAACCGGAACACAGCAAGCTGCTTGGCGGCAGAAATAGGCATGGTGGTAACTTTACATAAGCACTAAAAACAGGTATGTCTATTTTTGTCTTACTCTAGTCGAGTTCTAAATGTCTGGTCATTTTGAAAGTAGAATAATCTGATGTGTAATACTTACCCAGCTAGCCCTGAGCTGTGAGTATTGCTGACAGTATACCCTTCCTGTAAACTGGTAATGAACCTCAGAACTTTTGCCCGAAGTAATTCGTTTATTCATATTTTTGGACTTTCTGTTCCGTCGGGTGAAAAATTGGGGAAAATCCTTGTTCTTTTGAAGCATTGAGTTTGTATTGTCTACAACATTTTTCGGCTTTTAAACCGTCTTTATAAAAAAATTACGAAAACTCATATTTTTCATCTTTGTTTTAGAAACTGATTTGCCAGATGGATATTGGCATCTAAAAATTACGAAGCATTTTTAGGGTTCCGTACCCAAAGAGTAAAATGGGACCCTATTACTAAGACTACGCTGTCTGTTTGTCTGTCCGTCTATCACCAGGCTAATAATGTATCTCATGAACCGTGATAGTTACAAAATTGGAATGTTCACAGATGATATATTTTTGTTGCCGCTATAAGAGAAAATACTAAAAAACAGAATAAAATAAAAGTTTAAAGGGGCTCTCATGCAACAAACGTAATTTTTTTACCGTGTTATATAGATAATGGTATGAAACCCTTCATACGCGAGTCCGACTCACACTTGGCCGGTTTTATTAAAAACCTTCATAACTTAATTATCTTTTATTAGGTGGCTTATTATCTTAACGGAGAAATACTACTTTACGTATTTTACTTTTGAGCTATTGATAAAAACCGGATAGTATAATCATAGAAATAATAAAACATCTTGAAGATTTTATGAATTCGGTTGAGTATGAGCGTAACTTGAGCTAAGTTGGCTCGTAATTCGTCCAAGGAGTTTCCTTCAGCCAAATTTATGTAAACAGTTTCAAGATTGCAGAGCTGCTTTGAACAACTTGTATCAGTTGCAGATAGCTTTGTTAATCCTGTAGTTTATAACGTTTACATGTGAAACACCTAGTTGGATCTTGTTCCGTTTATCAGGTAACTGTGTATCTTGATACGTTGACGACCGATGTGGCGCGGCGGGTGAATGTCCGCTTCCGACTCAGGCGGTAAATAAATAAATGCGGCGGTTGGATAAATGGTTGTGCGATCTGCAAATATTTATTTTGGGTGCTCTGGTTTCCATGTATAATCAAAAAAATGTATGTATGTAATATATGTCAGTCATCTAGTACCCATAACCCAAGCTTTGCTTAGCTTGGGGCTAAATGATGTTGTGTGGATTGTTCAGCAATATCATTATTATTATTGAGAGCGGACTCGTTGGCTGGACCGCAACAAACCTCTGAATGAACCTTTATTTTAACGGTCATTTAAGTCACCCGATGTCCTTCAGGAAAGGCCTTAGATAGATAACATTTTATTGTACACAAGGATAATTTGTTAAAAAAAGGCCAGGTTAACAAAGTATACAATGGGCGGCTTTATCGCTGAAAGCAATTAGCATACTTCAAGATGGTAATCAGCCCGTAAATTGCTCATTCTTTCACTCATACGCTTCCAGAAATAACGATTTTAAGCCTCTCTTATGCACCGACTTCCAGCAACCATTATAATGTGGATAGTCCATTAGATGTGCAGGCGTTGTGAAATTCGTCTTCCAATTCCACAGGAATGACCCAAGAGCACATATTACACTGTAAACGTTTACCTACTTATCACAAACATGCTTGAAGGAATTCTGTTATGGAATTAGACGCTACGTATGTTCAAGGCGACACAGATGTCTCAGTCTTGGTTATTTACATGCCAGGAAGTCACCAAGCATCTGAAATTTTAGTACCTATCTAGGCACATTAGGAGGTATTCTGCTAGGAGGTAACTGAATACCTAAACATTAAAGTATAATATCCACATCCACATTCATCATTTTTTTATTCTCATCCACATTCTGTCTTGCTTAAAGAAGGCCTCCCATGGAGTTTGTGCCACATTTCTAATAATCATATTCTTGACTAGCATACTAATTACTCATGAATATTGAAAAAGTCATAAAAAAATCACTACGATTTTCTCTTGCATGTGCCCACCTAAAATATGAAATATGCATTGTAATGAAATCGAAAACAAACAAAACAATTTTGCGCAATTTATATGCTTTTGTCCCAATTTTAACAAACTAGCATTTTACAGCAACTTTTCATACCACACTTGCTTCAGTAATAATATGAATATTCAGAAAAATTCTCCCGTGCCGTACGAATAAATTGAAAATTCACATTTGTTTTGAAGATAAACCAGATTTTTTCGTTGGAGACAGTTTTACATAATTTATTAGAAATCTCGACAGTCAGTATGCATATGCTAGCCGTGTATTACTGCTCGCTAATGTTTTTTTGTAACATGCGCAGAGAAACCAAAAAAGCCTTTCAAGCTTTTGCCAAAATTACTGCTACAGCGTTCTCCTTTTTCAGGTTCCGTACCCAAAGAGTAGAACGGGACACTATTACTAAGACTCCGCTGTCTGTCTGTCTGCCCGTCTGTCACCAGGCTGTATCTCATGAACCGTGATAGTTAGAGTGTTGAAATTTTCACAGATGATGTATCTCTGTTGCTGCTATAACAACAAATAAGTACTAAAAACACAATAAAATTAATATTTAATCTCTCATACAAAAAATTAGATTTTTGCCGTTTTTAGTATAGATACGGAACCCTTCGTACGCGAATCTGACTCGCACTGGGCCGGTTTCTATTTTGAAGGGTTTATAGGTAAACGTTTGACTGCCATCTCACTTAATGTTATTAAATGATTATGTAGTGGACGTTGTAATTGTAACACTCTTGGCTAGATACCTACCTACCCTCTTACACTCTTTTCATGAAAACACATGTCTCACGATTTTTGAAGACCAATAAATTGGATGATACGTGTTCAAGCTGAAACCACATAATCAATTTCTTTCATGTTGCCATAGCAGAATAAAATATTTAAGCATTTGCAGAAGCATTTGTTACTAAGTACTTTACAGTAGTAAAAAATTTGAAGAAAATGAGAAAGAATTTTTCGTTTGCTTCATAATAAAAATAAATACCGTCTTTGTTGCGTATTCATAAATAATTCAAACGTTAGTATTTTGTTACCAATGTTTTATATCGAAGGAGGGTACATGTATCTACATTTCCCAAAATAAACCAACCTTAAACACTCATCTCATCAATACTGTTGTAAAAAATTCCAGAACACAAGCGTCGTATGGAAAATTCAATTCAACTCGAAATGAAGTCAATAAAAGACTAGCTACTCACCAAAAGACGTCCCCATTTCCATATTCGATCAATCTTCTTCTTCAATTAGGAGGCGCAAAAGTGCCGTGTCGTCATTTTGTCGTCCGAATCGTAATATTTTTTATGTGTCGTTTTTTTCTAGATGTTGAATGCTGTGATTTGGCAGTGGTAGTAAGTATATAAAGAGACTTGGTAAAAGGACAAAAATAATAAGTAAATACAATTTAATTCATTACCCTAATATAATAAGACTAGGGGCCGCTCGCAGCTTCGCCTGCGTGGCAGTTTTTTCCCGTTCCCGTTCCGTGGCGGTTTTTCGGGATAAAATCATAGTAGCTTTATGCATGCAAAATTTCAGCCCGATCGGTTTAAAATTGACAAAGTTTCATACAAACTTTCATCCCCTATTTTATCCCCTTGGGGGTAGAATTAATCAAAATCCTTTCTTAGCAGATGCCTACGTCATAACATCTACCTGCATGCCAAATTTCAGCCCGATCCGTCCAGTGGTTTGGGCTGTGCGTTGATAGATCACTATGTCAGTCAGTCAATCAGTCACCTTTGAGTTATATATATTTATAGATAAAGTCAAAAAATTGTAATTCAATAGTATCCTACAGATAACTTAGTAATGGATCGAGATGACAGAAATTTGCTGAATCAATGTTCAAAAAGTGACAGAGGATAAAAAACGAGTGTGCTTACGGTGCTTAGTGTGCTTAGTGTGCTTTTTCTAGTGAAAAAAAAGATGGCGTTTTTCTTTAAAACCCAAGGAAAATACTTATGTCAAATCAGGATGGCACATTATAACAGTTTAGTGCTAAAATCTCAAGTCATGTTGGTTAAATTACCAACATTAATGACCCACCAGAACTTAAAATACCTAACACAAGGAAAACAGTTTTTGACGATGGAAAATGTTCTTATGACCATGACAGTCATGTCAAGACAAGTTACTAATAAGTTTTGCTGTAAACTTGTATCAAACTTGTTTGTGGTAAACGAGGGGGAAATGAATTTACCCGTGAGAGGTTTTATAGGTATTTCTCATAACTTTTGACATTTAAACTGAGTTATGTTTATTAAATGAAAACGACAATTACCTGCCAACTTTTTATAGATCATAAAACTTCTTATAACTTTCTCAAGACATATTATATTAAAACAGTAGGTCTACTCTTAGAAACGATAAACGAAGTTTCGTATTGTCATTTTGAGTTACATTACGTGACATAGGCACACAGCGATGCAGCGTCAACTTGACTAAGGAACCTTGACTGTGTTTTCCCGCAGTGTATTTCAAAACGAAAATAAAAAACCTCGTTTATCGTTTCTGAGAGTAGACCTACAAAGTTGTGTTCAAAAAGCACAATTTTTCACAAGGACTGGTGTGAAAAATGAAGGATAGCTGAAATACTTTCGGAAAACGCAATATAAACTTCATAAGTTCTAACTTTATATTACATGTCACCTGTCTACGTTTACAACAAAATATAGTTTAAAAGTTTGAAAGAACGATGGATGGTGGGATATCGTGAGGCGTACCACTGCCCTTGACAAAAAAACAAACAATAACTCATGATGACCACGACCCTTCTGCCAAGAGTGTAACAACTAAGAAGAAGACAGTTTAAAAGTAGACACCGATATATAATAATAGTATTTTAGTAGTAGTAGAGTTCTTAGTGAAGAGCTCGCCCGGGGAAGTACTACCACCTATTTCTGCACACAATATAACACCCAGATACAGAACTAAATCTATGTTCATCAACACAACAAGCTATGCTTAGTTTGGGGTTAGATGATGTTGTGTAAAAATGTCCACAAATATTTTTATTTATTTATTTATGCAACTGTATGCTTATACCGATTACAGTTGACAAGTGGTTTCCTGGAAGAGAGCGCTTTCAGCGATAAGGTCGCTCATTGTTTTACCTAGGTGTGTATGTCCTGAATTATGTTTCTGTGGTGAACAATAAAGAGTTATCTATCTATCTAAATAAAGGTACTCGAGTACAGCTAAAGCTGTGCAACTCAAAGAACACCTAAATTGAATACGTAACTGAAACTGTTAATGTGAATTTGCTCACCGTACCTACTAACCTAGTTACTAACAAAGTTGTGAACGTGTAAAAATAACCGTTGAGGCAAATACAGAGAGCGATTTGTCTCCGTCGCGTCGTACCGAGCCCAACTTTTTGCCTCGGATTTGGAGTTACGGAAAGTGTTAGCGTCGGCTTATGAGACTGCGTGTTTACGAAGGAAAATGTTGGAAAAAACGCAAAGGTTTACGGTTCGATGGCTTAGACTTTGATCTCGATTAGCCCTGCCAGCCTATCAACGTGTATCGTATCTCAATGTAGTTCATTGATCGAGTGAGCGCAGCGAGTGAAGGTTGCAACTTTAAAATCGTCTCATACGACAACCATGGTAGGTAATACTGTTATACTATGTTAGGACTGTTTAATTATTGTTAGTTTAATTTTCCGAAACACTAGTGAGAACCTTCGTCACCTGCGAGGCAATGCTTTGTTATAGGTGATGGTATTTAACATCAGGTGGACCATCTGCTTGTTCCATCAGCAAGTCACATAAAAAAAAACCTATACCTATACAGGGAATCCTAGTTTTAGTACCAAGAGGAACCTGTTAGCTTTTGTACTAATAATGTTAGTGCAATAGCCAATCCACACACCATCATCTAGCCCCAAGCTAAACAGAGCCTGTGTTATGGCTACTAGATGACTGATATACTTAATACAAGCTTTGCTCAGTTTGAGCTCAGTAAAGTAATCGTATACAAGCTTTTTGTGAGTATTGTCAACTCTCGAATTGTAAACTGGTATTTTGTATCCACAGTAATGAAGTAATATTTTTTGGTAAGTTATATGTAATTAAGTAGAAACATTTAAACGTCTTTAAAATAATTCAAAAGTGATATTACTTGCATTTAAGTGCTGAGCTTTCTCGTTATCGAAAGCCGGCAAGCTTTATTTAAGATATAAAATAAAGCTTGCCGGCTTTCGATAACGAGAAAGCTTTGCTCAGTTTGAGCTCAGTAAAGTAATCGTATACAAGCTTTTTGTGAGTATTGTCAACTCTCGAATTGTAAACTGGTATTTTGTATCCACAGTAATGAAGTAATATTTTTTGGTAAGTTATATGTAATTAAGTAGAAACATTTAAACGTCTTTAAAATAATTCAAAAGTGATATTACTTGCATTTAAGTGCTGAGCTTTCTCGTTATCGAAAGCCGGCAAGCTTTATTTTATATCTTTTCTGCGCTGCATATAAAATGTAACGGCCCAAATCTGTACAGATGCAGCAAATAAAACATTCACAATAGCGCTTGACGAACTGAGTAATAAAGTAAATTTTACTGTTATTGCCGGATCCAACAGCGGAATTAATACACGTTCCTGAAAAAAGCTGGCTTGTTCTAAACCAGACCATAAAAATATGCGTGTTAGGTTTGAAATTAGCGGCACTGAGTTGCATTGTTTTGTAATGTTCATAACTGTGAGACCGTGTTCGGTGTCCAATTTAATAAAATAAAAAAGCAGCTGATAGTTTTGTTGAGTAAGTAGTATGTTCAAATTCAAAATTCTTTATTGCGAATATGGATGGAAAATACATGTTGGGATTTTATGTAACTTATGCTTTATAGGTAATATATATTAGAGGTGTGGTTAGGAATACACCAAAGAGACACCCTTTTTAGCACGCGTAGCGGCAAGGCGTTTGTATAATTTGGTTTGACAAATCGCGAGCCTTTTCAAAACAAGCGTCTGTCGAGGCTGATTTACGTAGCTATTGTACCATTGAGGTTCACATCATTGAGATTAATTGACGGTGGAAAAATCTTGAACTGTGACTAGATTAAGAAGACTTTATCAAGTACTTCAACGTTATCAGCCTAATTAATTCCACTACTAGAAACAAACCTCCTCATTTTTGTTGAGGTTCACATTCACAACTTTGCTTGGCAGACGGGTTGGTGACCCGAGTGTTGGTGTTTTTCTAGAGTCCCATACACGTCCTCAAAAGGCATTTATAACCGGGTAATGGAAAAGTTATATAATAAATAACGTACACACGTATTTACATACAGTAATGATCAGTTTTTTGTTTTTTATTTAGTTTTCAGAGGCTGTTCTTAGGCATGGTTGTTTTGTCACTGAAATATTCTTCATGAACCGACGACTACATAAAAATTACAATATGTCGGTGGATGGAGAAGGCTATTAAAATAGTTCGAAGAAATGAATGAGGAAGGTTTACTCTTTGGTTTTTGTTGAATTGCTTCAATAATTTGTGGACTCCAATACCGAATAACTCAACGTTGCACGCAATGGGTAAGAGGCGGGTGCTCACAACTTAGGGGCATTTTTCTGCACGTGTAAGCAGAAAAAATACTTTTAGAGATGTTTTCAGTGAGTTATTTGTATCTTAAAACAACACCAATAATGTTGCTGCAATATGTAAGAGCACCGGTGGTCTAGTGGGAGTGATGCCGCATTCGTGGGTAAGGTTGTGGGTTCAAATCCGGTCGTGTACAATGCCAGTTCTCAAAACGGTGTAAGAAAACTTCTATAGAAAACCAGTTATTATTCTAGCAGTGGTGATTGGCTCCCAACCTGCCACGTATGGAATACTAACTACTGCAAAATGTGTGTGATTTCACCCTTGAAACCCCCTTCAGGCACCCTTCAAACCGGAACACAGTAAGCAGCTTGGCAGCAGAAAAAGCCATGGTGGTTGTATTGCCTTGGACGAGCCCTTTACTAAGAGCTCTACTATTAATATGAGGTCTATGTGTAAAAACATAATAAATATTGGTAGTCAAGTTTGAAAATGCAATGTAATTTAATGCACTAATTTCAAACTTCATTATTGAAACGCTCTTATGTTGGTAATTTTACAAAGTATCTTAAGCATGAGCGACGATATTAACAAGTATGCAGTTCCCACAGTTTTAGTTCGTTCCAGCTAAGTTCGAAATTAGTACTAAGTTTGTTGCGTGTAGAACTTTACTTCTTTTACTGTAATTATCGAATTATATTTGGGACATTTCATATAGAAAAAATGAAAATTCATGATTTTTTATTTGGCCATAAATATTATAAGACAGAATAAAAAAGTGAAATAATATTAAAACATATAGGAGTATACCTATATTAAACAAAATAAAATAAAAAAACTACTGCGTGGAACCAAATTGATCTCTGTGTCAGCACAAATGCTGCATCAACCCTGCTGAGGTTGATGCAGCGCAGGTTTTCAGTCTAATATACAGTCTAATCCCAAATTAAACACGGTAGTGAATCCAGGTCGGGGGTTCAAATCCGGTGGTTTCTTAAAAATTTACCTTGAGGTATGCAGGGGACCAATTCTTGTAACGAAATATCATAAAATTAAGTATCGATTATGTCAATCTCCAAATGTTATTCTTTGAAACTGATATTTCCGATAACCCCAATTTCGACAATCAAATTCTTGTTTCAATCTCGTCACAGCTCAAAAAACTACGAGGATTGGGCCTCAGGTGTTAAGCTTATAAACCTATATACCACCGGCACCCACACCCTTCGAACCGGAAAGAAATAAGCATAATCCTTTGTGAAGGCTCATCCGGGGAAGTCTTATATGTCTACTCTTAGAAACGATAAACGAGGAATCGTATTGTCATTTTGTGTTTCACTACGCGGCATGTCAGCCAGCGTCAACTTGCCTTTTGACGGCTACCGAGTTGCCCCGTAGTAGGTATATTACAAAACGACAATACGAAAACTCGCTTATCGTTTCTAAGAGTCGACCTGCAGTACTTCCCTGGACAAGCCTTTGCAAAGAGTTCTACTACTTCTGTGAATAAAACAAATCAACAGAACCCGCCTTCCCGACATCAAGGTCTGGATAAACAAGTTTAAACTATGCACATAATTGAACACTTCTGACGCCAACGTGTCTGTAATAGCTGTAATTACTCAAACTTCGTTGATGACAAAAGTTTTATCATTATACCTAAATACGACTCTCGACTGTCGGGATTTCAAACATATTCCATTTCCTTATGTTTTTTAGACGGATCCGTGACAAAACAGGCGGGTAACCACCCGCCTGTTTATTGTGCCAACAGATTTAAGACGGCAATGTTATAATGTAATGATATATCTTATAAACAAAACTAATACAAGTATTTACTATAGAAGTAAAATAGCTATTTCAGTAATAATTTGTTCTGGAGCCCAATTCTCGTACCAAAATATTGTCAAATTCAAGTTTCAATCTTGTCAATCTCTGTGTGGTATTTTGAATGACATTTCATGCAGACCCAATTTTGGCAATCAAATTATTGATTACATCTGGGCTAAGCTCAAAAAAAAACTACCTATTATTTGGACCTCTGAAGAAAACGTTTACTTATTTATTAAAAAAATATTTCGTTATAGTTGATTCTAATATTAGTTTATTTGTTTTTATAGTGCTTACCT
Source organism: Electrophaes corylata (assembly GCA_947095575.1). Lineage (NCBI taxonomy): Eukaryota > Metazoa > Arthropoda > Insecta > Lepidoptera > Geometridae > Electrophaes > Electrophaes corylata. The sequence continues at coordinate 3,670,691 of OX352711.1, read as the reverse complement.
GCACTTAAGGAAATCACAAAGATTTTTATATTATCCCAAAAATTATTTTCCTCGAGTGGGATTTGAACCCACGACCTTCCCCTTGATACGGGGATGCGATACCAACTTCGCTACCGAGGATTCAAATGCCTACGACGAAAATAAGATTTGGAATGTTTCTAATACGGTGCTATCGCTACCGTGGCTCCATCTACATGCTTGACGTAATACTATCAAAGCGTGCTCGATAACCGAAATTGCATTCAAGTTGAATCGACAAGAGATGTCGCCGTGCATCATTTCATAGTTTATTTGTTTTTATAGTGCTTACCTGCACTTAAGGAAATCACAAAGATTTTTATATTATCCCAAAAATTATTTTCCTCGAGTGGGATTTGAACCCACGCCCTTCCCCTTGATACGGGGATGCGATACCAACTTCGCTACCGAGGATTCAAATGCCTACGACGAAAATAAGATTTGGAATGTTTCTAATACGGTGCTATCGCTACCGTGGCTCCATCTACATGCTTGACGTAATACTATCAAAGCGTGCTCGATAACCGAAATTGCATTCAAGTTGAATCGACAAGAGATGTCGCCGTGCATCATTTCATAGTTTATTTGTTTTTATAGTGCTTACCTGCACTTAAGGAAATCACAAAGATTTTTATATTATCCCAAAAATTATTTTCCTCGAGTGGGATTTGAACCCACGCCCTTCCCCTTGATACGGGGATGCGATACCAACTTCGCTACCGAGGATTCAAATGCCTACGACGAAAATAAGATTTGGAATGTTTCTAATACGGTGCTATCGCTACCGTGGCTCCATCTACATGCTTGACGTAATACTATCAAAGCGTGCTCGATAACCGAAATTGCATTCAAGTTGAATCGACAAGAGATGTCGCCGTGCATCATTTCATAGTTTATTTGTTTTTATAGTGCTTACCTGCACTTAAGGAAATCACAAAGATTTTTATGATGCACGGCGACATCTCTTGTCGATTCAACTTGAATGCAATTTCGGTTATCGAGCACGCTTTGATAGTATTACGTCAAGCATGTAGATGGAGCCACGGTAGCGATAGCACCGTATTAGAAACATTCCAAATCTTATTTTCGTCGTAGGCATTTGAATCCTCGGTAGCGAAGTTGGTATCGCATCCCCGTATCAAGGGGAAGGTCGTGGGTTCAAATCCCACTCGAGGAAAATAATTTTTGGGATAATATAAAAATCTTTGTGATTTCCTTAAGTGCAGGTAAGCACTATAAAAACAAATAAACTATGAAATGATGCACGGCGACATCTCTTGTCGATTCAACTTGAATGCAATTTCGGTTATCGAGCACGCTTTGATAGTATTACGTCAAGCATGTAGATGGAGCCACGGTAGCGATAGCACCGTATTAGAAACATTCCAAATCTTATTTTCGTCGTAGGCATTTGAATCCTCGGTAGCGAAGTTGGTATCGCATCCCCGTATCAAGGGGAAGGTCGTGGGTTCAAATCCCACTCGAGGAAAATAATTTTTGGGATAATATAAAAATCTTTGTGATTTCCTTAAGTGCAGGTAAGCACTATAAAAACAAATAAACTATGAAATGATGCACGGCGACATCTCTTGTCGATTCAACTTGAATGCAATTTCGGTTATCGAGCACGCTTTGATAGTATTACGTCAAGCATGTAGATGGAGCCACGGTAGCGATAGCACCGTATTAGAAACATTCCAAATCTTATTTTCGTCGTAGGCATTTGAATCCTCGGTAGCGAAGTTGGTATCGCATCCCCGTATCAAGGGGAAGGTCGTGGGTTCAAATCCCACTCGAGGAAAATAATTTTTGGGATAATATAAAAATCTTTGTGATTTCCTTAAGTGCAGGTAAGCACTATAAAAACAAATAAACTATGAAATGATGCACGGCGACATCTCTTGTCGATTCAACTTGAATGCAATTTCGGTTATCGAGCACGCTTTGATAGTATTACGTCAAGCATGTAGATGGAGCCACGGTAGCGATAGCACCGTATTAGAAACATTCCAAATCTTATTTTCGTCGTAGGCATTTGAATCCTCGGTAGCGAAGTTGGTATCGCATCCCCGTATCAAGGGGAAGGTCGTGGGTTCAAATCCCACTCGAGGAAAATAATTTTTGGGATAATATAAAAATCTTTGTGATTCTAATATTGTTAGAAAAATCAAAAAGTACCTGTGACTACTCCCTTGACTCAAAAATTTTAATGCTTGGCATTAAGAATTTAGAAAGGACGTCTACCGTGCCTCGAGAATAAAGTCGTGAGGCTGTGTTTTTATGTCTGTTCGTTTACATGCAGCATTTTTAAGTTATTTAATTTAATAATGTGAATGTATAAACTGCACGCCTGAAAAAGCAATGTATTCATGCAATGAAGGATTCGAGTTGATCAGCTTAAAGTTTCTTTTTAATAATGTTTAAAAAAGTAAGCGTAAAAATATAATGCCAGCAATTTCAAGAATTGAAAATTGAAAATTCAATATTGAAAAATAAATTCAGTTCCTGGAAAAAAACATATTGTAATCTGAAACTACTGTGTAAATAGTTTTAGCTCCAGCTGAAATATTGGCTACCGAAGACCACTAGATCACTCCACACATTTATTAATCAAATTGTATTTAATAGTTATATATGATAAGTAGTATTAGAGCTCTTAGTGAAGGGCTCGTCCGGGGCAGTACTACCACCATGCCTATTTCTGCCGCCAAGCAGCTTGCTGTGTTCCGGTTTGAAGGGTGTGGGTGCCGGTGTAATCACAGGCACATGAGACTTAACACCTGTATGCCTCAGGTTGATGGACGCTGAGTAGTGCATCGTAAGTGACGTTCTTAACGAGCGTGACCTGCAAGGCAATGCTTTGTTATAGGTGATGGTAACGTCAGGTGGGCCATCTGCTTGTCTCATCAGCAAGTTGTATAAAAAATAAAAAAAGTTACATATTATTATTAGATAGTTACCTTTTATATAAACTGAACTGAAAACTCGTATAACTGATAACCACTGGGGAATAAAAGTTCTCGAATGGCAACCTCGATCCGGAAAACAAAACGTAGGGCCTAATGTACCGACAATATGTACCTAATTGGTGATTAGTATAATTCAGTTGTTTTATATAAAGATTATACCACTGTTTGTGTTCCAAATAAAATAAAATAAATAAAAAAATAAAATATTAGTGTGATCGTGGGAAGTCGGTGGATGGACAGACTCAAAGCCGTTTTTCCTGGAAATGTATAAGAAAGGCCTATTTCCGGTACTCTTCCAGGACTCCTGTAAATTAAGATCTCTAAATATACATTTGAGATAAGAGAAAACACGCTCCAACTTTGTTGATGTGAAGTTATTTTCATACAAACTTTGACCCCCGCTGTTTAGTGGATATATTTTTGGGAACTATTTCTTAGTAGATTTCTACTTACTAAGACGAATATACCCTGAAAATACGACCGATATTAGTTAAGATTAGGCTTAGTTTAGTTTAGGCTCCCTCCTGATCAGAAAGTCTAAGTAGCTAAATGTCCAACATAGCGAAAGGTCTAAGCTGTACTTGGTTTATATATCAGTCAGTATAATTATAATATCATTGGGTATAAATGTTACAATATGCCATTGCAATTTCAGATACCTACAACACAGGGAATTCAGTGTGGGCATACTCACGTTACTAAGCGTTTGTTGAGCGGCTGTTGAGCGTTTATATTTATTTTGTAAAAGCTTTGCAATAAAACTGCAAAAGCACTTTACGTAGAAACTAATCTAGCTATTTCCACAGCCCTGGATTAGGTACCAACTCAAGGCAATTTGCAAATTGGTACTGAGGTACCAGACAATCACCTAATGGTTCTATGAAACACACCTTTAATGCTGCCTAGTACGTTACTTATTATTCTAGGCTAGACTTGATTAGTCAAAGAGATAAGGACACCTCTTTTTTTGTGCACCACAAAAAGATTAAAATATGACACGTGTTATATTTGACGACCGATGTGGCGCGGCGGGCGAATGTCTGCCTGCGATTCAGGACGTTGCGGGTTCGATTCCTGACTCGGGATAAATGTTTGTACGATATGCAAATATTGATACCGGGTGATAATCCACAAAGCATCATCTAGCCCCAAGCAAAGCAGACCTTGTGTTATGGGTACTAGACGACTGATATACTTAATGCAATACCTTACATACATAGAGATTTTTTATTATACATAGAAAATACCCAGAACGCCAGGAATAAATATTTGCAGATCGTACTAATATTTATCCCTAGGCGGGAATCGAACCCGCAACCTCCTGCGTCGCAAGCGGATACTCGCCACATCGCGCCACTAAACTAGCGGCCGCTCGCAGCTTTTCCCGCATGGCAGTTTTTTCCCGTTCCCGTTATTTTTTCGGGATAAAAGTAGCGTATATGTTAATCCAGGTTACAATCTATATTTATTCCAAATTTCATCCAAATCGGTTCACTGGTTAGAGCGTGAAAGAGTAACAAACATCCATCCATCCATCCATGCTAACAAACTTTCGCGTTTTTAATATTAGTAGGATCTTTTCTCATCTCAAAAAAACTACGAAAATTGAGCCCCTGTTTCTCTGTATGTATGTAAACAAGATAAGTCTAAGAACCAAGAAAAAAAGTAATATATAAGTAGTTTTTTTTAAATATACTGTGAACAGTTATTTACAAGGAAAATTATAGCTAATACAGGTATTTCTAATTGGTATGTACAAAATACATATTATGAAACAGTTGAGCTACCTACAGACCGTTGCAAACGATCTAAAGGTAGTATAAAGTAGAAAACATAATATTTAATTCTAAAAATATATATTGCGTAAGTTATTATACAGTGCGAAACTGTTAATTAAAATAACACCGCGGGCTTCCAAGCTATAGGCACTGCCGCACCTTTGGTAGAGTTTGTGTTGTGTTTGACTTGGCTCAGCAAACTCGCCTTCACTACCCTAACTTGGATTTTAACAGCCTACGGTCACGAATTGTGCCTCGCCTACCAAGTTTGTTCGTTGATTGAAAATGCTTGTTGCACTATGAGAAACATTATGCATTGTAGGGCCGCAACAGTATCATACTTCATATGTGCAGAAGTGATGGAGCAAATAATAATTAATAATAATTCTGGACAATCCACACACCATCATCTAGCCCGCAGAGCTTGTGCTATGAGTACTAAATGACTGATATTATACTTAATACAATACCTTACATACATATACATATTTTTATTATACATGGAAAATACCCAGAACAAAATATTTAATGTGAATAAATGTTTGCAGTTCGTATAAACATTTATTCCAAGGCAGGAATCGAACCCATAACCCCCTTGTCGCAGGCGGACATTGCCAGGCCACATCGTTCAGAATGCTTTTAAATACAAACACTGTGGATAAATAATTCCGCAAGTACTCAAGTGCTTTGAATGTTTAACTCAAGAGCATAATCAGCAATCAATCAGGAATTATGCTGACGTCGCACTTGACAATCGATTAATTAACAAACATTGTGTATTCTGAAACATAATTACTTACCTAGATGAATACGACGATGTGGCGCGGCGGGCGAATGTACGCCTGCGACGCAGGAGGTTGCGGGTTCGATTTCTGCCTTGGGATAAATGTTTGTACGATCTGCAAATATTTATTCCGGGTGTTCTGGGTGTTTTCTATGTATAATAAAAAATATCTATGTATGTAATGTATTCTGTTAAGTATATCAGTCATCCAGTACCCATAACAGCTCTGCTTAGCTTGGGGCTAGATGATGCTGTGTGGATTGTCCAGCATTATTATTATTATTATTATTAAAAAAAAATTAAACACGCTTTGATTACGACGAATATTACATCGGCAAAGAATCTCGAGTAGGTACTGGTACTAAGAGATCTGCGGGGATATCTACCGGGCCTAGTGAGAGGCTGTTTCTGTTTTCAAAATTATTCTTCCTAAACAATGGGGCTCTATGTCTAGTAGTGGATTTCTTTAGGCTGGTTGATGGTGATGCTTGGCGAACAAAGTCAAAGTAAAAAATCATTTATTCAGTAATATCCGCAGGGATCATCTTGAAACGTCTTAAATCTAGGTAAATCTGAGCGCCAGTTATATTTTTATATTTAACTTATATTACTTATAGTTTTACATTTTGTAAGTATTAAAAATAATATAGTATTGTATATAGTGCTTATCTTTCTGATAATCTTTTCATACCTGCATCAATAAAAGAAGTACCTGTGACTTTTCTCATTAATAGATATACTCAAAGAATCTTGAGTCGGTACTACTTAATTCTGAGAGATCTACCGATAGGGGGAACCGTGAGCTCTAATATCCTGTTGCAAACTGACAAAATTGCCGTTGTCAAAATAGCATTCTTAGCGTATTCCGGATTTATACGAAGATGCCCTTTTATCCATTATTCGGGTCTATTCAGGTCTGTTTGGACTAAGCTCATGGTACAGATAATTAGACAAACAAACTATTAAGCTTACGGTTACCCCTCTGAGGGGATATCTATGTGCATTTCCAGTTCCTGAGGTTAAAGTCGTGACGTTCTTTCTTCTAGTTCTTATTCATTCTTCTTTTTATAGATTAAGGTGTAAATAAAAATGTTCGTTGTGAAGTGGCTGATGGTAGACAGATATAATGATATTACGCGACCCGAGGAAAGCATTGTTTTAGTAATTTATTCTGTCGCTTTTCATAATATCTTTTAACCCTTCCTAATCTTGAGGGATTGAGTACTTTTTGCAAATCTTTGCTTTTGTTTTCAAGATCAAAGTAGATACTCGTATATTTTGTTGGTTAATCTTATTACAGCTTATCAATGCTTTTTTGGATGCCTTTGTTCATAATGTATCTTACATCCACCCGCGGTTGAGCTCATCCTATATGTATCTATTGCCGGTTTAAGATGTACAGCGAGAGATGCGTTACGTTTGACACGATAAATTTTCTATTATTAGTAAACATGTGACGTAGGGTTTTTTTTTATTCATGATAACTGAGCGTTTGGCTGCCATCACACCTGATGGAAAGTGAAGATGCAGCCTAAGGTGGAGCACGCTTAACCATAATCCACTTGTTCCCTCTTGACTTGAAAATTCCGACGTTGTAGTGATCCGGAAACACTGACGATGGTAGGTAATGGATGGATGATTGTGCTAAGTAAAAGTGCATCACACTGAATTTGTGGTCTTTTGGAGTTTAAATGTGTACCCTAAAATAAATAAAATAAAACCTCTAACACCTGTTACATAGCGGGGGTTGAAGTTTGTATAAAAATAACTTTACGCGGGTCAAGTCGCACGTATATATTTGTATATAATATACTATGTATGTATGTAGTAGAATCTATAAGTATAAAAATTGTTTATTATATTGCTAACCGGGAAGTCGATGCAATAAGGTATTTTTTAAATTTTTATAACGACAATTATAATAAAAATATTCAGTACGGCCTAAGTTTTTCTTGTGGTAATCACGAGTAGGTGTACTTTGTACTAAGATATCTCTTCAGATATCTTATCCCTTCGGATACCTACCTTTTTTTTGCCTTCTTTTTAAATTGAAGTTTCTTGATCGGCCTTTGCTTTTGCAGACTTGTTTCCACAGCTAGGATTTTTGTGCCAGTGCATCTTCTTTAAAGTTAAATATATAAAAATCGTCATATAGACTCGCTGCGGTTTTTAAGTTGCTGAAACTCAAAGCCGGTGTACCTTCCTTACCAGTTTCAGATAAAATTCTACGTTCACTTAAAACCATTTTATTCAACGCAGATTGAAATTGCGGTCTTAGAGTGTTCAATCTTCTTCATTAAAGCATTGGAAAATTAAATTTGCGGCCGCATTAGTAAAGTTTTCACTGAAATCCTTGGTGAATTTAAGTTATGTTTAGAATTTAAGAGGAATTCTGGCTTTATCGACGATTTGAGATTCTTTGCGAAATTGTATTTTCTGTTGAGTTCTTCGGCATCTAATCTATGTTATACTAGCGAAGCACAGCGGCTTCTCCCGCGTGAAGTTATTTTTTTACTTTCAAACCCAGATGTACTCGTTTATGGCTTGAACTTCAGGACTTAGTGCATAATTTCAGGACGTATATACCCTGAAAATTTCAAGTCTCTGAGATCATCGAGTACAACGCATAGCCTAAACTGAAACTAAAAATATGTGGTTGTGTAGTTAGTTTTGTAGTTAGTTGTAGGTAGTTTTTCCTCATGTAAGAAGTGATAAAAATTCAACCCTTATAAATATTGACGGGTATTTAAGTTTGTCTCATTTTACCTACCGTATGTATGGGCGTTCAACTTCCCCACCTGAAACTACCTAGCGACCTACGTGAAACTTTGTTATGGGTGATGGTTACCGCGGGGTAGACGTATTGCACCCTGTTTATTCGAATTAAATCGACATAAAACAAATGTCTGTTCCAAGAAAATAACTAATCTTCTTAAAATCAACCAACAAGATCTTACCCGTTAGCAAACTTATAATAACCAGAGTCTTATTTCTTATAAATTACCAACAAAATGCAATTACACAATAGCGAACTGGTATCTTACAAACTTTTATAGAACTTATACAGACGGGCAAGTAATTTCAGTCACTGACTAAAAGTTGCGCAACTATCGCTGTGTGATAAATTAATGGTGTTTCGTGGAATATTCAACCTGTTTGCTGATTTTATTTGGGTGGTAATGTGTTTTTAGGAAGCAGTTTTCTCCTTTACTGTTTTCAAAAGATAGCTCTTAACGATAAGTTTACCCATTGTACTTATTTTTTGTTACTATTTTGGTGTGTTTTCCATAGTCTTGAGTCAACGCCACCAGTCTAAATAAGTCTTCTGTACACGTATACCTTTTATTTGGGAGGTTTGTCATAGTCACCGCGCTAGGTAGGATTGTGGACTGCCTTTGAGTTTAGTACTCATACCGATATTCCGATGCGTTTCACCTCATCTCTTACAGCATTAGGGGTGTTATTCTAAGCTGGGAGCATCATGTTTGTAAACAATTGGGACTTGGGAACTAAGTTATTATCTTTTGAGTTGGTAATCTGACTCATAGTAATAATTGATAAATACCTTAGGGTACTAAATTAAATAAAACTTTAAGTACAAGCTATAATGATTTCATATCTTTCTTAAGTTACCAATAGATAATTTAAGCTAAAGTTTTTATGAACTGAATTAAGCAAGCGACTTTATGTAAGCTTGGGATTTTAAATTGTATTTTGTTGCCAGTCTATTATGTCAAAAGATTTGCTAGAGAAACGAGTTTGGACCGCAATCAGAAATCTTAGGATAAAGTAATTTTCTGCGCAGATTAATATAGATTAGATGAGGGGATGAAGTGTTTTATCCTAAGGCTGTTTAAGATGTTTCTACGTAATTGTTATCTTTTATCTCAGGCCTATTAGCAAGGTTTTAATGTTAACGGACTTTTTCTTTGCTTTAAATAAGAACTTGCTAAATATTAATCTAACAGGTCTCACAGATCTCACGGAGGAGGGCGTTAATGTTCGCGACACAGTTTTATAAACTTCTGCGGATATTATCGTTTCTCTACAAACCTGTGCCATGTTTTAGTTCCAAATAAAGATATATTTGATTTGATTTGATTGATTTGATTAATCTAACTGGTCTCACAGATCTGTTGGTTCCTTATCAGTTGCTGCTGTCAATGCTGTCAATAATGCTTTCACGATAGCAACGGTACTTTTGGTATCGATTTGGCAGATTGCAACCGTGCTCACGGTAGAAGGGCTGTTCACTGTATCCTAGAGTAACTTGAGATGGATGCGAGCTAGCATGACCCAAATCCGTCACACAAAAACAAACGAGAATGGTCGTTGGATTAACTTGACTACAGCAATGACTACAGGCAGTAAATTGGCACCAACACTTTGTACGAGTACTAAACCAACTGTCTTTGTAGCGGCCCAATAACCTGTATCATAACAATGAATGTCGCGTATAGATATGAAACTCCCCGCTTAGTTTTAGATATAAAAGCAATTTTAGTATGAGTATTGTGAAGTTTTTTTATGTCTTGCTGATGGAACAAGCATATGGCACGCCTGATTATTTTTAATATTTTTCTTTTCCTAATTTTTTTTAATTCGTGAGCTATATTGGTTCATAAAAACTAGTTTTGGTTCTATACGGCTATATTTTTATTTGGTTACTGCTTATTGTTCTCGTAAATTATCTTCATAGAGTTTATGTAATTTCCGTATGCATAACATAACGCTGTGGTAAGTCGGAGATTAATCTAAGTTAGTAAGCGGAATATTTTGATTAAAGTGAGAACTTTAAACACAAATGTACTTTTCGGGGCTTCTTAGACTGAGCACGGACTATACTTTGTAAGTAGTTTCTGCGATGGCAAACAGCCGTCTCAGCTCAGTTCGTAGTAGCCCTGCCTTTTGTGCTGGTAGTGGGTTCGACCCCCACTGAGAACAAACATTTATGTGATAAACATAGATGTTTGTTCTCTGTCTGGGTGTCATATTGTATTCTAAATATGTATTTACAAAAAGAAAGTTAAGTATTCTATCAGTCATCTGGTTCCCATAATACAAGCTATGCTATGTTAGGCTGGATGTCGTTGTGTAAAAATAGGTCACGTTCGTTGAAACGTAACTTACAATACACTACTCTGCGTCCATCAAAAAAATATCTATGTATGTAGTGTATTGTATTAAGTATATCAGTCATCTAGTACCCATAACACAAGCTCTGCTTAGCTTGGGGCTAGATGATGCTGTGTGGAGTGTCCAGCATTATTATTATAATTATTATCAACCTGAGACCCTAACACCTGTATTGGTGTTAAGCCATATGTGCCTATAATTTCACCCTTAAACCCGGAATACTTGGCGGCAGAGATAGGCATGGTGGTAGTACCACCCTGGACGTGCCCTTCACTAAGAGCTCAACTACTACTGCTGCTTGTAAAGAATGGAAATGTTCAGGGTAGTACTTGTCTTGATGCGGAAGAGTACCAAGAATGAAACTACTGAAATTAGTCTCATAAAAGGCTGCAGAGGGCGTTTAAATGAAAATAATTTCACACTTGCAAAGTCACGGGTATTGCTCTGGTGAATACTTATAATTTCCACTTGATACAATTTTAAAGTTGTTCACGTCATTCGTTTTCTCTTTGATTCGAAAAATTTATTTTATTGAATCTATTAAAAAAATAAAACTTCAACCCATTTCACCACCAAACCTTTTCACATCGAATGTTCCCGGAAGTTGTAATAAGCCGATTTATTTTGCAAATCTTCACAATATTTAGGACGAAAACACCAAATGTGTAGGAAATAAATCCTCCTAAGCCACCCCGTAGAACGCTGACCCTAAATTCACAGTAATATTGTACCATAGGGTAGAACTCGCATTTTAGGGCTGTAAAGGTAACCACTACATTTGCTTGGACAAGATAAATAGACTCTGCAGAACCTGCTGACATAACAATCCTAAGCTTTGACTGTGAGTTTGGTAATCAATGGACACATGCTCAGCATGACATTTGGAAAAAATCCTATTCATATTGACCCAATACAATAGATTGTCCTTTGAAGCTGTTTACTGTTACTGTTTACTGTTCTTATAGGCCTATCGCGGGGAACTGGCGCTTAGATTCACCTAGCTAAGATGTTTCAAGATGACCTCTGCAGATAGTACTGAATAAATGCTTTTTGACTATGACTTTGACTTGAGAAATACTCCAGTCAGCCTCACTGGTTTAAAGTACCAACAAGACCAATCTATTGTATTGGGTCAGATGAATAGGGTTTGTCCCAAATGTAGAGCATTTAAGGTAAACGTAAGTAGTATGAAAGCTTTGTTTCAGATGTTTGTGTGTAGACCACAAGCTTTATTGGAAGCCTTTGGATTTTTGAATAGAAGGGTTTGTTTTGGTTATGACTGTTTCCTATTTTAGGTACGATCTCTAAATCACAAAGGGAGGATAACCACATTTCAGTATAAAGGAAATTGAGGTGTCGCTTTTATTTACATAGTTTCATTGGTATCAACGAATTGGTTTGTGTGTCGTTGCGGGCCGTTGGTCATGGGTCGATACGTGAGTGGACAAAGATAGAATAGAAGTAGTAGTCGGTTTAGTAGTAGTAGAGCTTTTAGTTAAGGGCTCGTCCAGCGAAGTACTACCACTGTATCTATTTCTACTGCCAAGCAGCTTGCTGTGCTCTGTCAGCCAGGACAAAGATTCTTATATTTCTTGGTATAGTACTGGTATAAATTGTAAAACATAAAATGGGGATGCCATTTTAAAAAGTATGGTTATCAAATAACCTCTTATCTCTTATTTCTATTTCATCGTAATTTATGGTATCATTATTGCTTTGTATTTTTTATTTCCTTTACTTTTGTGTTAAGTGTAACATAATACATATATGTTTTGTATTATTTTATGTGACTTGCTGATGGAACAAGCAGATGGCCCACCTGATGTTAAGTGGTTACCATTACCTATAACAAAGAATTGGCTTGCAGGTTATGCTCGTTAACTTGCCCTACATAGCACTAATCTGCGTCGATCTACCTGAGGCATATAGGTGGGAGCGTCATTGCTCGGCGACTCAAATAGGTACGTTGGTAGTACTTTCTCGGACGAGCACTTTCACAAAGCGCTTTACTACTAATAAAGTATAGTAACTTTTCAAAGTATCGTTTTATTTCAACTGGTTCTTAAGTTTGATCACATTACATTATCCACACAAAAAGTCTCTATAGTAGATAACTTTATGCATACGGTTTGGGCCATGTTTGTTCCGGCCACAATACACTGAGTCAGAAACTTGTCCTAAGCAAACCTAGGGCTCTGTGTAAACATGTTGGCTCTATTAGCCGACGTGGCGTGACTGCGGAAAACAGAAATGAAAATTGGTAAGTTACATTTTGAAAGTTTCTAGTTTGTTCGTTGTGACTAAAAAATTTTGTATTTATTTTTGTTTGTGCGTTGTTTATTGTGTCCCTCATTTATTTTTAGTTACTTTAAAAATGTTGTACTCGTACAACATTTTTAAAGTAACTCGTCGTCTAAGTATTATACTCGTATAATAGTGAGAAATCTTAACTGCGCAACTCTGCACTACTGAGCGTCCATCAACTCAAATTAATCAAGTTCTACTGCTGCTCGGCTTATCCACAGTTACGAAAGTAGATATTTATAAATCACATTTTGTTGTTCTGCTACTACATCACACAGGAGTGATGTTGGAGCGATGCCAAAATGCAGCGAGCACGGAGCAATAGATCAACTATTGGAGAGCATCTGGACTATAAAACTAGTTCAGCGACCACAAGAAGCCTAAACGCCAGTAGTCCTTTCTTGTAAGTTATGAACCAATAAAGAAAGTTGTGAGCCAACTTTTGAGTCAAAATTTTACGATGCACGAAAGCTACTGTTCGGTTTGACTACTACCGTTGCTTTTCTGCTGTTACTAAGCTGGAACTGACGATGTACTACCTGATGAACTAGGAAAATAACCTGTGTAGTTAAGCAGTAAGCGACCACAAGAAGCCTAGGAAATGCCAGTAGCCCTTTCTTGTTAGTTAAAAATGAAGTTTATGAACCAATAAAGAAGTTTGTGAGCCAACTTTTGAGTCAAAATTTTACGATGCACAAAAGATACTGTTTGGTTTGACTACTACCGTTGCTTCTCTGCTGTTACTAAGCTGGAACTAACGATGTACTTTCTGGTGAACTAGTAAAGAACCAGTCAGTGTAACAAAGCAGTGAGCGATAACAAGAACTCGTTAATTATTGACAGTTGTCACATCTCAGTTTGTAGCTCTGTCTTCTGTGTAGGTTGTGGGTTTGATCCCCACCGTGAAGAAACATTTGTGTAATACACGTAGATGTTTATTCTCTGTCTGGGTGTTGTATTGTATTCTAAGTAAATATTTTAAAAAGAAACGTATCTTAGTATTCTATCAGACATCTGGTTCCATAGTTCAAGCTAAGTTTAGTTTGGGGCTAGATTATGTTGTGTCATCATGCATTAAATAAAAAAATAGATAAGTTTCGGTTTCATGGCTTTTATCTAAGGCACGGTAGATATTATCTCATCAGGTCTTGTTGGAACATAGTATTCTTTTCGACCCTCTCAACCTGAGGTATGTTAAATCTTACATTTGGCATACACCCCAATCTAACAATAGGTAATTTCACTATTTTATACATGACTATCATAAAAAACACGTAAAAAAGACTTACCCACTTTAGAACAAAAGGCAATGCTCATAAAGGTGATATTGTATTTCGAAGTATAAATTTAAATCGCCATTACCATAGTTATAGCTCTTATCCCTATAAAGGCCTTAACGCACTGTTAATAGGCCGTGAATACATTGATTACGTGGTCAAGTGATCAGCACTGAATATAAAACCGTGCAAACTAAGCTTTGATGAATATTTGAAAAGGTTTTTGTAAAGTTTACCATAATTTATGTTTATGGATCATTTATGTAAATCATTTTTAGATACAACCTGGGTTTTTATTAGTTATTTGGTTGGAAAATTGCTGTCATTGCAAATAAATAACTACAGTTTTGGAGCCTAGCTTGTTCCTCTTGTTTTCAACTCACAATTTTACTGTTTGAAAAAAGGTTTGACTATTTGAAAATATGTTACCTATAAGTACACTATATTTTTCAAGTACCTACTTAAAGTTATTGGTTTTTAAAATAGCTACCTAAAGTTGTTGGTAGTAAAACTATTTTACCTTACTAGCTTTTTTTATAATTGTTTTTACTAGAACTAGATTTTCACTGAAAAATAAAACTATTTAGTTAGCAAGATAAGTTACCTAGTACTGGCAACGTACTACAAGAAACCCTCTGTACGGTCATAATATAGGCAACCATATATATGACATATCGCAACAATATATAACAAAAACATATACATAAACCTCTTTCATGGCAACTCCATAAACGTTAGCAATATATTTATTTAAATGGCTAAAAAACATCTAAATTTTTTTATTCATTATTACGACTGTAGATATCAATTTAATTTTAATTATTAAAAGTAGGTGATATCTGTATAAAATAAAATAAAACTACGCTTATCCCGAATTCAGTTTGGAGGGTTGCGGTTTAAAGGCTTACCTACCACTTATACTGATTGCTAGACAATGCGCTCAAGAGTCGTTTAAGCCATAAGCTCCTTTGATTAGACCTCGATAACAAGATCTTCGGTCAAAGGTATTGA
This sequence comes from Electrophaes corylata, assembly GCA_947095575.1. Taxonomy (NCBI): domain Eukaryota; kingdom Metazoa; phylum Arthropoda; class Insecta; order Lepidoptera; family Geometridae; genus Electrophaes; species Electrophaes corylata. The sequence goes on along the minus strand of OX352711.1, from coordinate 3,655,414 downwards.
GAAAAGGACTGGTATTGTGCCAAACTTTACCTTGAGCATTATCTTCTGATATACTAGAGTTGGAAGCAAGCACTTTGAGTAGGTAACAATTTACTTATAGGCTACCTACTACCTTTAAGTAAAACTAGGTAGGGCGAGGTAATGTAAGTTACCTATGGGTACCTCTAGTTGAACATCACCATCATTTTCCTGCTCTTATTCCACTATCATCCGAACCATCAAAATGAACAATAATAAATAAATAAATATTTGGAAACATTTATTTACAAAGAAAATTATAGCTAATACAAGTATTTATAAATTGGTATGTACAAAATACATGTGAAACAGTTGAGCTATCTACAGACCGTGGCAAACGATCTAAAGGTAGCTCAAATTTGGATATTTGGATATTTTTCCACAATACCATATATCCCCAAACTGAGCATAGTTTGTACTATGGGAATCAGATGACTGATAAAATACTTATATTTTTTTGTTAATGCATACTTAGAATACAATATAGCACCCAGACACAGAATAAACATCTATGTTTATCACAAACATGTTTGTTCTTAGTAGGGATAGAACTCACCACCTACAGCGTAGAAAGCAGGGCAACGAGCTGTGATGACTGCCAACGGGGCTATAATTTTTTAGTTAATAAATATACTAGAAGACCTAGGTTCGACCGGTCTTGGAAAAAGTACACTACACGACAGTGAGTCCACAAACACGATAATTACCACCAGTAACGTGTTAGAACGTCTAACGGTGAGAGCCGTCGACACGGTCAAAATTGATTAATGGAACACCAGACTAACGTGCTATGGTTCTTGCCATACCGTCCATTTAAGCTAAGTGGCAAATTACAAAACTACCCTCAATTTAACAGTAATCCGAAAAAGATATATCTAAAAATGAATAAAATAAAGAATTCTAAGCAATTTTAGACAAAAAAACTTGGTGATTTTGTAAAGAATGTTTTTTTTTAAATAAATCAATTTTGACGCATGGAACCTGTGTAAGTAATCACTGGAACGTCACATAATCCTCTACGTAGGTGCCTTGTACTTGTCTTTGTTCTCGTCCGTATCCTCAGCCGTTTGATTAATGCAGAATTCAATAGGTAGGTAACTGAAATTTTTTGTACAAACAATATTTTGAGATCTGTCATGCTATAGGATTAATCACGTGTTGGTCAAGCTTATGTAGAATTAAGAAAGTTCAAACTTTAAAAATATATTTCTGCATAAAAAAATATTATGTGTGCGCAACTTGAGTCGCAGATACATGTTAGTATATCATAGAGTAAAAACTGAAAAAGCCATGTCTTTTATAATCTTTAGCTCCAAACGTGCCTTTGTCTCGGTGCGGGTAAACGAAACCTCTTTTCTTCAACCCCAAGTTTCAAAGCACTCGGCAAGACACACACACTAATGAATGTGAAACGTAAATCTGAACATTTTACCGTCGTCCTTTCTAAGCATAAATCTTCGTTTCACACAGACCTACATTATCACATTGACGGGAACTAGGCTCGTAATTAAGATTTACTTATGCAATGGCAAGGTATACCAGTTACAGTCGTCGCTAAAAGTAAATAAAAAAACAAAAATCGAATCCCGACGGGATAGACTAAATTTTGAATAATTAACCTGTCAAAATAAGTAAATAAGTGGATTCGTTTTCTGTCATTGTAGCAATATTGGTTGCAACTTTTGGAAGCAACATTATATTTTCATTTTAATTGTTTTTCTAGTGTTATTTTAAGTTCTGATGGGTAATTTTGGTGGTATTTTTAAACCATGAGGTCTTAGCACAAGTGTGAACAAATAAAATGAAAGTGTGTTATGAGGCATCCTGATTTGAACGAAAATGTTTCCCTTTGGTTTTGAAGAAAAACGCCATCTTTTTCTTCAAAACCGATGACGGCTGACTTTTCTTTTTTTACCGACTCGACTTGACTAAAAAGAATTTATTCAACCCACTTGACATTGGCAAAATTGTCCGCAAGACGGACAGCTGCCACAATAAAAAAATAACAAAAAAGTAAATAAGTCAAAAAACCAAACACATCGCACTTTGTAAAACGTACATGTTTTGTAAATAGAACTAAGTATTTGAGTTCTTTTTACGAAATAAAAAATGTTCTTAGAGCTTGGTTTTAGTTCAAGCGCTAAAGACTCGCGTTGAGTGCAGTCAACGCTTTGAAGTTGTTGGAGTGAATTAAAATAATGGTGGTTTCCGAAATGACCTGCTATAACTTTAGCTTTTTTGATTCCATATTCAAATGGGTGGTACATTTAAGTAGTAATTCGCTCTTTGTGGAGGTAGTTTGGGAAGTATTATGAACACCTATTTCTGTCGCCAAGCAGTAATGTTCATATTACTGCGATCCGATAAGAAGAGTGCTGGAAAATGAGACTTCATTTTACGTCTTATAGATTCAGTGCAAGGCACATAAGGAATGTTTCTGGTAAACATGTTCCCTGAGGTAATATAAACATTTAGGCACAAACTAGTTCCGTTAAGAAACTCATCTCAGCAAAAATGCAGGTATTTTAAAGATAAATAAATAGCATTCCCCAAGCACGGTAGATATTCCCTCGGGTATCTTGGTACCCAGTACCTACTCGAGATTTTTTGTGTATGTCTAAGGGTCAGTCAGTCAAGTAGTCAGAGGTAAGTCCAGATATTACATTTGATATTCCATACGTGACAGGTTGCAAACCCATCACTGCTGTTGGAATACTACCTGACTGGTTACCTGCACTGGTATTGCGCACATACATTTTTCATACAAAATTATTAATTGGTGCACGACCGGGAACCCACGATCTTAATCAAAAGGCGAGGTCACCTACATTAGACCACCGGCGCTCTTTTTAAAGTTGACTACGGAAAAGGTATGTCTGTAAAGATTACGACGATGACGACCGATGTGGCGCGGCGGGCGAGTGTCCGTCTGCGACGCAGAAGGTTGCGGGTTCGATTCCCGCCAGGGGATAAATGTTTGTACGATCTGCAAATATTTATTTCGGGTGTTCTGGGTATTTTCTATGTATAGTAAAAAATATCTGTCATCTAGTACTCATAACACAAGCTCTGCTTAGCTTGGGGCTAGATGATGCTGTGTGGATTGTCCAACATTATTTTATTTATTATTTATTTATTTACCAACATTATTTATTTATTATTTATTTATTTATTAAGATATTACTACGGTATTATGGATGTGCTTGACACAGTAAAATTAGTATAGCTTCATGAATGTGTTTTCAGCGAATTCCCAGCTACTTTTGACAGTAACAGTACCAAGGTACAAAGGTGGGATAAGCTCTATTTACATGCTAATCACGTATTCAACGAGATGGAAAAGGGTTAAGTTATACAGTTCAAGGAAAAATGGACAAAATCTTTTCCCAGTTGGGTTATTTTATACATGTTATCATCTATGCTATTTATATACAGTATCTACTCGTGTATATTTAAAATAAAAAAAAAACATCAAATCATTCTGCTGGGAGACATTCTTAAAAAAAGTTTTATAATCAGTTCCTAAATGACTTTGTGCAAGAACAAAACAGAAAAAAAATGGTCAGGTTTTTTTTTAAATAGTAAAATGCATTTTCTGGTCTACCACCCACAACCGTCAAGAAAGATACCCTGTGTCCTTAGGGTTTTTAAAAAATTATAAAGGATTATCTGATTGTGTTATCATGAAACATTGTGGTATTTTATTCAGTTTGAAATCATAATCTTTTCTTAAAACGAAACTGAAATATAATTTATTCTTCGTTATGTATAAAAAAATATATTTAGCAAATTTTTAAATCGTAAGCCAAACTCCGTTTTACAACTTGCCGTCCAGGGTCGTTGCCCTCAGCGGCCTGGGCGAGCACTATCAAGTGCTGTACAAAATACTAACATAAAACAATCACATGAATACAGGTGTTCCTTAGTACTAACTTTAATTAAAATCCGAGTAAGTAACGTGAGCGCCTGAATCAAAATGCACTGTGTATGTGTATAGTAAGTAGTATAGAAGCTCTTTAGGAAATCACCCAAAATATAATTCATTCTATAAATGGTAAATAACAATATTACGACAATAATACTCTTGCATAATTATAAATAGCGTATGTCGATGTGGCACTTAGAAGGGTTTAGCTGGGTTGACCTATCAATTTAAGCTAGTTGATTAGAAGGAGATACCTTTATTCAGTACAAGTTTTGAAATGCCCTTGACGTGCTTTTCTGGTAGTTTCTAGCCAACCTAGTAAGGCAACGCTGTGGCTGGTTTATAGTAGTAGAGCTCTTTGTAAAGGGGCTCGTCCGGGAAAGTACCATGACTGTAACTATTTCTGTCGCCAAGCAGTGATTCTCACAGTGCCATGTTCCAGTTTGAAGGGTGTGGGTGCTGAAACACAGCAATGTGAGCATCATTGTTGTGTGGATTGTGTGTGTCACATTATGGATACCTCAGGTTGAAAGACGCAGGGTAGTGCATTGTACCTTTGTTTTAGGTGACGGTTACCACTTAAGATCAAGTGGACCATATGCGTGTTCCACCAAAAGTAGAAAAGAATAAATTTAACAGGTTTATATAGCTCCATCAGCAGAGTTTATTTACCCCGTACTTATAAACGTTACTTAAATTTCAATATTGCTTAAAATATCTTCGGTCACTGTTTGTAAGATAAGGCAAATCTTATGTTTGTACCCTGATAAGAGATGGCAATAGTTCAACTATGTTTATTTTATGATAGATTTTAATAAGCATGGCCATTCATTAGTAACTCAATTTGAACTGTGCTGTGGAGATATTGTGTTTATATGTTGATGTTTATTTTGTTCGTTTGTTTTGGTTAGTTCAGTTGGTTCAGTTTTTATTTAAATTGGTATAATAAGACCTACTTATCAGGTCATTAATTTCATTGTTTCTAGTTAGTTCGCACTACCCTCAAAATTATTATTTCTGCTTCCAAGAGTTAGCTGGCAGATAATGTTATTTAGCATCAAGTTCGCCTATGTATTTCAATATTAAGTTGTGCAAAAGTAATATTCTATCTATGTGCCATAGCAAAAGGTGAAAACTATTGCGATTCTTGGCGACGAGCGGCAAAATAGTAAGTCGCAAACTCATGACTTCCGGCTGAACATCTCATACGATATATTACATCTAAGGGAGGCTGGAGCTGAATGAGGAATTTATGCGGAAGATACAATAAAAACAGAATTATTCATCATTAGCACATATACAGTAATATAAGTTTCTAGAGCGAGTAAACTCAAATAAATAAATAAATAAATAATGCCGGACGACCCACACAGCACCATCTAGCCCCAAGCTAAGCAGAGCTTGTGTTATGGGTACAAGATGACTGATATACTTAATACAATATTATATTACATACATAGATATTTTTTATTATACATAGAAAATACCCAGAACACCCGGAATAAATATTTGCAGATTGTACAAACATTTATCCCAAGGCGGAAATCGAACCCGCAACCTCTGCGTCGCAGGCGGACATTCGCCCGCCGCGCCACATCGGTCGTCAGGTCGTCATTAGCACATATACAGTAACATAAGTTTCTAGAGCGAGTAAACTCAAATAGAAGTTGGACTCTTTGTGAAAGGCTCGTCCGGGAAAGTATTGCCACCATGCCTATTTCTGCTGCTAAACAGCTTGAATCGTTGCGGTTTGAAGGGTTTGAAAGGTGCTGGTGAAGTTATAGGCACATGAGGCTTAACACCTGCATACCTCAGGTTGATGGACGCTAAACAGTGCATCGTAGGGCACGTTTTTAAGGAGCGTGACCTATGAGGCAATACTTTGTTATAGTCGATGGTAACCACTTAACATCAAGTGGGCCATTGGTTTGTTTCATCAGCAAGTTGTATAAAATAAAAAATGTAGTTAGTAAGAAATGATTTTTGAGATATTCATAATATTTTTTTCTATTCTAGCATGAATTTGTGCTTTGTAGTCTCGACGTGTTTTGAAGTTCATAAATGTTTTTTAGTGGTTATGAAAAAAGATACTTTCACCTACTGAATTCAATATAGTGAGGCAAATTTAGTATAACATATGAAGAAACGCTAAAAATAGCAAGGGTACCCTGAAAAACTCACAGATCATTTGTCTTGTATGCCCCGGTCCATGATCGATGTAACAGCGGAAAAAACATGGGGTTTTTTCCGTCACATTTTGCGTCGTCGGGTAATTTTGACTGTCTTTCGATAGGGTTAGATGAACTGTGAATTTGATATTAAATTCTAGAGAAAACATTTAAATAGAATAGAATTTAAATTTGTTATTATAATAAATTATGTGGGAAGGGATAGGCTAGGAAAAAAAAAAAAAAAAATAATTATAATAAAATTTGTTTCTTGTTTATCCACGTTTGCGAACTTATCCTACTTTTTAAGTATTTGTACACTTTAACTTTTTGAAAGGAAAAATCCATTGGTGCACGTCCGGATTTAAATCTACGACCTTAGGATCTAATCTACGACCTTGACGACCGATGTGGCGCGGCGGGCGAGTGTCGGCCTGCGGCGCAGGAGGTTGCGGGTTCGATTCCCGCCTCGGGATAAATATTTGTACGATCTGCAAATATTTACTACTAATAGCTAAATTAGGTTTTTATTTACCAATTATCAAAACTAAGCCGATGAATTGAATCATTTATAAGCTATAATGCTTATGCACCGCGTACACCTATGGAGGCCTGCACCAGCATCAGCGAGCTGCTGGCCTTCCTGGAGGACATCGGGTGGCTGGACTAGCGACCATCACCCATCACGCAAAAAGGGCCCACCAGCGGCCTAGTTGCGGAAAAAAGTCCGCTCACCAAGTACCAAGTAAGCTATAATGCTTAATAACATAAAACAGAACTCATTCACAATTTGCCAATGCAATAAATATCTAATTCACTACGTTGTCGATTTACTGTAATTTAGTGGATCACCGCGGAATACTAATTACTGGTACGAAAAGGATAATTTCTATTGGATTAATGAATAAGTATTCATTAAATCGGTATAGCGTACATTAGGCTATAACACACAGTCTACCTACTCGTAGTTAATAATTAAACAGGCCTTTGCAATATTGTGTAGATGATTTTTCAGCGTTAGCCCATGACATTTTACAATAATAAAAATATAATAATGCTGGACAATCCACACGCATTATCTAGCCCCAAGCTAAGCAGAGCTTGTGTTATGGGTAGATGACTATACTGATATACTGATACAATACATTACATATAAATGTATTTTAATTTTGCATAAAAAATACCCAGAACACTCGGAATAAATATTTGCAGATCGTACAAACATTTATTCCAAAGCGGAAATCGAACCCACAACCTGCGTCGCAGGTGGACATTCGCCCGCAGCGCCACATTGGTCGTCATTTCGCACCACTGCATTTTATATCATACCTGTTGTGCCTAAGACACAGTTTAACATAAAGTAAGTTTACTTAGCTCTTCAGCTTACTTACTTACTTCTCAGCCTAGTTGGTCTAAGGTGAAACAATGTCATGATTAACATGAGATATTTTATCTATTGGTGACATGTTAAAATTTGTAGACAAAAGACCGACAGATAGGCAGAGCATTAGCGATAAGTCTTCATTTGATAGATAACGAGATTTTAGGCACTGTAACTGTGCAGGTAGACAAAGAGAGATATTTCCATTTTATACGAGATTTATAAAGACAAAATTTTATCGCGTTGCACATTTTATTACCCCCTACTTTGAGCTCTTTTAGCACGATTGCAAATAGTCAAAAATGACGTCAATTTTGTATATAAAAAAAATATGCTTCGAAGCTGTTCAAGCTGAGCGTTCATGCCCAACCATAATCAATACCATTCGTTAACTGGGCGTTCAATGTGTTTATTTAGGATGGGCCCCGTAGCAGCCAAACTGTGGCTCGTACTCATGAGACACGCTCGCATTGTAAACATTTTAGGTACCTAGTAAAATAATTATAAAAAGTAATTTATCAAGTATTATTAACCTAACGCAACGACGGGGTGGTATATGTTTAACGTGTCTATGGGAGGGGGTGTGTGTGTGTGTGTCTGCTGTGGCATCTTAGCTCCCGAACGTATGAACCAATTTTGTTTATTTTTTGTTTGAAAGATGAATTAGCTGGGAGTGTTCTTAGGTGTCGGGGGTTTTAGGATTCCGTACCCAAAGGGTAAAACGGGACCTTATTCCTAAGACTTCACTGTCTATCTTTCTGTCTGTCCGTCTGTCACCAGGCTGTATCTCATGAACCGCGATAGTTAGATAGTTGAAATTATCTCAGATGATGTATTTCTTTTGCCGCTAAAAAACAAATACTAAAAAACAGAATAAAATAAATATTTAAAGATTTTCACTCAGCAAACGTGATTTTTTTTGGTGTTTTATTATAGATAATAGTGCGGGACACTTCGTACGCGAGTCCTTATCGACCTTGGTCGGTTTTTTTAATTTCAGTTTGTTTCTTTAACATCTGTTTTCACAAGTTTGATGGTGACTATTGCAAACTTACTCAAATATGAGTGACCAATGTCTAGTAGTGGCCTTATTCACGCTGATGATAATGCTGATGTTTCTGTTTTCCAATCTGATCTGAAGGATACTGGTGCCGGCAATTACAAGCTGTGATGTATTACCTTCACGTCTTACAGCGATGGACGTAGGTACAATGCCAAAGGGTGCGTTTTCAGTGCATGTACTTTGTAAAGAAATGCGGTTGCTATAGGCAGAGGTAACTCAACATCAGGTGGATCATCTTGATTATAATAATAATGCTGGACAATCCGCACAGCATCATCTAGCCCCAAGCTAAGCAGACATGTGATATGGGTACTAGATGACTGATATAGGTACTTAATACAATACATTACATTCATAGATATTTTTTTATTATGCATAAAAAATACCTAGAACACCCGGAATAAATATTTGCAAATCGTACAAGTATTTATCCCAAGGCGGGAATCGAACTCGCAACCTCTTGCGTCGCAGGCGGATATTCGCCCACCGCGCCACATTGGTCGTCAAATTATTCCATTACTCCATTACTTATTAAGTACTATAAAGAATTAAAGACTGGTGGTCTAGTGAGATTGACCCCGCCTTCTGATCCTAAGGTCGCGGTCATAAGCAGTGGTAGCCAATCTCAACATCAGGTGGCCCATTTGCTGAACAAATCACAGTTTCTATTTCTTAATAATCTCTTTTGATTCCCATTAGGGTACATTCGACAAACGTATATGATATCCATATTTTTTATCGCTAGGTAATAATAAAGGTCGCGACCAATCTAAGCCCGTAACAGTCTTCACATTGACTGGTAAAATTGAATTTCAACTTTCGATAAGCATCGAAGAGGGTAGGCCATCTATCACCTAAAACTTCCCCTAATTGTATCGGGGGGGATTGTAACTTACCCTATTACCGTTTTACATGGAAAACAGGATCTCAGAACCGGTTACCGGCAAACTGAAATTAAATAAGTTAACAAATATATAAGATTATAAGGAAAATGGTCATCATCATTATCAGCCTGTAGAAGTCCACTGCTGGACATAGGCCTTCCCAAGTTTCCAATAAGAACTATTCTGAGCCTTTTCCATCCATCGACTTCCCGCGGTTCTAACAATGTCGTCAATCCATCGGGTAAGAGGACGTCCTATGCTTCGTCTCCCGGTTCGTGGTCGCCATTCAACATTACTCGAACGGACTCGCTTGACACAAAAACTCCAACTTGGGACTCTAATTCAAATCACGACCTTGAGTATCTAAAGGCGCGGTTGCTTCCACTGAACCGCCAGTGTTTTGTTTTCCAGCGATAGGTTGATACGAATCTGCTTTCAGTATAAATGCGCCTGTACTCCATTGCATGTCCAAAACATAACCTCATAACTAATGGGGGAACTAATGTCATGTTAAATTATATTAAATAATGGAATTTGTGCGCGGGCGTTGGCTCGCGTGTCTTGTTACAAAACTAATGTATGCTAACATTTTATTTTACCCTGACTACGTTTGATATAGAATATAAAATAGTATTACTTAATCTGGATTGGCTGATTCGGTAACTACGTCAACAGTCCTAATAAGACTATGCAGTTAGCAGTAGTTTTAGCAGCAGTAGTACTTTTTGTGAAAGGGCTTATCCGGAAAAGTACCTATTTCTACCGTCAAGCAGTGATGCTCGACGAACCAGTTAATTCTTGTAAGTTAAGACGACCGTTGTGGCGCGGCGGACAAATGTCCGCCTGCGGCGCAGGAGATTGCGGGTTCGATTCCCACCATAGGATAAATGCTTGCATGATCTTGAAGTATTTATTCCAGGTGTTCTGTGTATTTTCTATGCATAATAAAAAATATCTTTGTATGTAAAGTCTTGTATTAAGTATATCAGTCATCTAGTGCCCATAACACAAGCTCTACTTAGCTTGGGGCTAGACGATGTTATGTGGATTGTCCAGTATTATTATTATTATAAGTATCGGATAAACAAAGGCTCAAACATTACTTCATCATTGAATTGAGCGTTTAATCGTTTGACACAGTTATAGATACCTCTAATTGCAGTTACACGGTTGAATGGGTTAAGTTTGAATGGATACTGAATAGGCAGACATTCTCTTGATTCCAACTTTAGCATTGAAGCAATTATAATCATAAAGATTTTTATCTAAATTGAAACGACACGAGCACTTTATCATGTTACACTAAGTTTATACTAAAACTAGCTAAATGCGCGCGATTTGTCCGCATTTAGAGATTTTTACGTAGTTCATGTGAAGCAAAATCAGTTCTCCGAACGCCTAACAGGAGTGCTTATCATGTATTCATACAATAATTATTCATCAAGTGTGCACACTACACTTACTGTGTAAACCTATAAGAACTTAGACTTAGTCTTAGTTATAGTAGTATGTAAACCTAAAGACATAGATTTAGTCTTAGTCATAGTAGTAGTCGGTATGCTGTGTGAGCAGTCTAGGGAGAGCCTGATATTCCATTCACCCTCCCCGAGTGGGAGGCGAGTGTCTGGCATTTTCCCCGTAAAAAAATATACTCGCCTATGCTCACTTATTTATTTGTATCTCTTGAATATATACACAGTGTGTAGTACAGATAAAACTGTCAATCAATACCCATATTTTATTTCGTAGCTAGTTTTATGAACGCCATATTCCGATGGTATTTGAAGTTTGAAATTTACAGCTGTCGGTGTAGACAAATAAAAACCTTTTTTCGTGTTTCGCGATATTTTATAAATTTTATAATAGATGTTTTTTTATACGACTTGGGCCTGAAACACAGAGAAGCCAGAAGAGCAATTCTTCCAAACCTCGTCAAAGTTTTATTCATGTCGATCTTTAAATTGCATTCATACAGGCCCGTTTTGGCAATCAAATTCTTGTTTCTAGCTGGAATGTCACGCAAGATCGAATCCTACTATCCTAAAATACTACACCTACTCTATAACCTTGGCCCTGCTCCAGGACCCTATTCAGGGTCCATGTGACACTTACACCTAAGAACAATGTTTGAGTCCAAACTAAACCATGTGAAAGCAATAAATGCATGGAGTATTTAATCGCAGTCCGCTCGAAAAAATTACGAGAACTGGGCCTATGACGTGTTTGGTTTCTACTACTAGGTAACAAAGTATGCAGGTAAACATACCCTACGATGTTTTTTTGCTGTCAGTGCGGCGGCGGCGCGCGAGCGCGTATAGATATCGTACGTATCGGCTCGAGTTATGTTCAAGTCAAACCTTTCTTGGGGTTTTCAGCTACTACTGGTAAAGTTGTACTGCTATTTTTTCTGTCAAATAAATAAATAAATAATGCACTGTCCTGCATTCATCATCCACCATCCACCTGAGAAAAAATTCTTTCACTGTTGGGAAGCTACACTATCTCCGGGTGACATAGGCTATATAATATTTTCAGAAAAATTTGAGTCCTTACTTAAACCCGTGCGAAGCCGAGACGAGCCGCTAGTGCTATATAATTTGCTTAAACCAAATTTATAGTTACTGCTTCTATGGACTTTTTTATCAATTGCTAAAGCTTACAAACTTGTAGCTTGGGTCGAGGCATTTTTGGCAGATTCCATTAAAATAGAGAAAAACAAAGAATAAATCTGCCTGACTAGAAAACGCTGATAAAACCCCGTTCTAAAGATTTAGCATCCTATAAGAAACAATTTGACCCCTCACTACATTCACATTCGATCCCACACTATATTTTCAGTGAATTTAGGGTTGACTACTTCAAGAACTTCAAAACTATAATATTATTATTATACTTGATGACCGATGTGGCGCGGCGGGCGAATATCCGCCTGCGACGCAGGAGGTTGCGGGTTCGATTCCCGCCTTGGGATAAATGTTTGTACGATCTGCAAATATTTATTCCGGGTGTTCTGGGTATTTTCTATGTATAATAAAAAATATCTATGTATGTAATGTATTGTATTAAGTATATCAGTCATCTAGTGCCCATAACACAAGCTCTGCTTAGCTTGGGGCTAGATGATGCTGTGTGGATTGTCCAGCATTATTTATTTATTATTATTATATTTATGTACTTCACACCGAAGTTGAAAAAGTTGCGTCTGGGAAAATCTTTCAGAAATTGTTAATTTTTTTATGTTACTGCTGGTGGAACAAGAAATGACCTCATAACAAAGCATTACCTTTTAGGTCACGCACGTTAGGTACGTGCCCTACGATGCACTACCCTGCGTCCACTAATCTGGGGTATGGTGTTAAGCCTCTTGTGCCTGTATGTTCACTGGCTCCCACCCTCTTCAAACCGGAACACAGCAATGCGAGCATCACTGCTGAGCAGCAGAAATAGGTAGAGATAAACCAGTCTAAAAATGCACGCCCCTCCACAGCTTTTCCTCGACTTTAATCCATAGCAGATTACTTTAAAATACTCCTTGTGTTGTAGGTTATAAAAAACAATTTACTTTGACTGACTAAAGTAGTGGGGTGTACATATTTAGACTGGTTTAACTATAGTACTTCCCTGGATGAGCCTTTCACGAAGATCTCTACTACTACTATCATATATTCTTAACATTTTCATATACCTAGTTAAATACTGAAATAGTCTGTTCCGGTTTGTTTTATACCTTTGAAAACTTTCTTTGTTGATTTTATGCCTACCTACCTATTTATTTGATCAGTATCACTACAAACTCCCTACCTCCTTTGAGTATTCGTTTGTAAATCTTTCATACAAAGTGTAGATTCAAATTGGTTAATGAAAGTGCACATAAAATAGCTTAAGCTTGTCAATACTAAAACTGTAAATCTAAGATTAATAAACAAATAAATAAATACTACTAAATTACTACAACTACTGCAAAAAATTGTTACAAATAAATGTTAGTGTAATTGATACTGGCAACCCTACGTCGACTAAGTTTTTCCGCAAACGCAAGTTTTATTGAATTGAGATCGTATCGTAAATGCCTTTGTCACGTTGAGTCGTTTCAAGTCCATCTCTTTCGACTTCGTGAGCCACAATACTCTTCAAATTAATGTTTTTTGGCTTGGCGTATTGTTTATAATAATGTATAAATACTTAACTAATTCCATTTATTTTTATTATTTTTTAAATAAATAAATAAATATTTGTGGACATTTTTACACAACATCATCTAGCCCCAAACTAAGCATAGCTTGTACTATGGGAACCAGATGACTGATAGAATACTTATATACTTTTTTTTGTAAATGCATACTTAGAATACCATATAACACCCAGACACAGAACAAACATCTATGTTCATCACACAAATGTTTGTTCTCGGTGGGAATCGAACCCACCACCTACAGTGCAGAAGGCAGGGTTACTACGAACTGAGCTGTGACGGCTGTCATATTATTTTTTATTGTTTTCTTAAATCTTTCCATATAACTGTACTTAGCTGTAAATGTATTTTAACTTAATGTAAGTATAACCTACGCTATAAAGGCAAACCTACGTAAGAAAGAGTTTTTAGTTTCTCACGAAGTAATTCTTCTGAGAAATAAATAGCTTAAACCATAGTACTGTGGTTGTTTTAGTGAACAAAAATGTCGCCTTGCGCGCTTTAGTAGTTGAAACATTGATACTGAACGCTATTTCAAATGAAACACGTAAATTCTTTAAGATAAAAAGCACTTACAGTTACTACATAGAAATAGAAGAAGAAATAGCACCAAGACTATAATATCCAAGCACGGTAGATATCCCCTCCGATCTGTTAGTAACAAGCACGTATTTGAGATTCTTCGAGGATGTCTAAGATGGTAGTCGGAGGTACGTCCAGTAGTATATTTGGTATATACCCACGGGGCTTAAAATGTGAAAAAATAGCAGTTTTAGACATTTTTTATAATATTTAATTATTCATTTTTTATTTTATTTTTTTATATTTTTTTTGTTTTTTTTTTATATTTTTTATTTAGCATTTTTAGCATATAGACAAATCTGTCATGTACCTACTTGAAGACAAAATCGAATTTTTTCGAAAACTACTTTAGCGGCACTCGATGTCATTAGCTTTTGGGGCAATCCTACTTTATAATATAAATGTGAATGTAAGTTTGTTTGTTACGCTTTCACGCGAAAACTACTAGGTATTAGGAGGTATTAGAAGTAAAATAGGATACCTACTTTTTATAAAAAAAAAAGATTTAATGCGAGCGAAGCCGCGGGTAAAAGCTATAATATAAAAATATTTTTATCTTATACTTATTTAAAGCAATTCAATTTTAAATAATCTAAAATTAAATTAAAAGGTAAGAAGTAGGTAGGTACTCAATCAATCCACTCTCTAAAATGTTGTTTTAGGATAATCCCCAGTGGAAGTGAAAAAGTAACAAAATATAAATATTTTTGTACCTTGAAAATAGAAAACGAGATTGTCTTTCTGAGACCACTAAGCTTATCCAAAGCGTATTTGGCTTTCATCAAAGTCCTGTTGTGTTACGTGAGTGAGTTTGTCTATACTTATTTTTCAGAATTACTTTCGTCTGTTTTAACACGACAAATTTTAATTTAGTAGAGTATATTTGATGGAGTTAAAACAGCTGTAAAAGTGTCGACAGTCCCTACCCAATATGGTGTCGGTTGTAAAAATGATTCGATAGTTACATAGTAGACGAGAAGAAATAAAACCGGCCAAGTGCAAGTCGGACTCGCGCACAAAGGGTTCCGTACCATTATCTATACTAAAAACGGCAAGTATTAAGGGGTATTTTTAATGCACCTTAGTATGTAAGGAACAATTATCTAATAATAATAATAGTAATGCTGGACAATCCACACAGCGTCATCTAGCCCCAAGCTAAGCAGAGCCTGTGTTATGGGTACTAAATGGCTGATATACTTAATACAATACATTATATACACAGAGATATTTTTTATTAAACATAGAAAACACCCAGAACACCCGGAATAAACATTTGCAGATTGTACAAACATTTATCCCAAGGCAGGAATCGAACCCGCAACCGCTTGCGTCGCAGTTGAACGTTCGCCCACCACGCCACATCGGTCGTCGATTTACACCGGGATCTCCAGATCGAGTTTGTTAACAGATTAGTACAGAAATACGCCGAATTTCACGAAAAAAGCCTTCACCACCACGTGATAGTCGAGGCTATCCAGCTCCTTGACAACACACACATGTGAGAAGGCTCAAAAGAACCAAACCTTTTGATTTAATGTAGTGTTAAATTTTTTTTTCAAATTATATAAATTTATTTAAGAAGCAAAAAGATACACGTTTATTAAAAGTTATTTCAATATTGTAGAATTCTATAAAATAAATCAAAATAAAATTACTCAATAGCCTAGTTGGTAAGATCGCTATGTTATTAGAGTACCGCAATGAAGAGGTGCAATAATTTAGTTTAAAAAAAACAACATTATACCAAAAAGTTTGTAAAATTTTCGGTTTAGGTTTTATCACAATTCCGCTGGTACAAATAAGTTAAGTAAAACCTAAAGTTTCCATCGAACTATTAAGGTTGTAATCGATACCCGTTTTTTAATTATACCCGGGTAGGGGCACCCTAATTTCTCTCAAGGGAAAGAAGGAAGGGTTCCTCGTTTGAACGTCACGCGAAATAGATGGGCTCGCCGTGTGCCGTGACCAATAGTCGCGAGTTTGTATCGTTTGCTCCGCCAGTTGCACGACCGTACTCACTGTGGCCACACGCCTGTAAATTGTGGATACGGTTTGACACGCGGGGGCCACGTGACAACGTCACGTCACTGTCACGTGGTATTGTTTACATACTTTTCTTCTTTTTCCGCGCTGTTGCCAGCCAGTTGCGAACACCATTATTCCAAATTCAAACGTAGAGTGTAAATATGTGTAGATCGTTTGTTCTGTTCGTCGGCTTCCTGCTAGCGGGTCCTTCCTGTACCAACTCAGATAATTTAGGTTGGTGTGAGATTTATTACTAACATAATTACATGGGCTCTGCTAATGGTTTTAACTTAATACCAGTTAGTTGACAGTGCGTTACACGATCTGTGTAGTATAATTAGTGGGCTCCTGTTTTGTTAGTTGTTTTAGAATGTATAATTGAATTATGCTTTAGTAGTTACTCAGTTTTGATGTATTTATGTACTCGGTAACTTTGCGTCAGAGGTATCAGAGGTTATCTTTGTGTACGAGTAATCATGTTGTAAAAGTAGTACATTTTTTTTATAATTTTCTGTTGGAATAGAACACGCAGATGGCCCACCTGATGCTAAGTGGTAACCACCTAGAGCAAAGTATTGTCTCGCAAGTCATACACGTTTGGAACGTGCCCTAGGATGCACTATCCTGCATCCATCATCTTGAGGATGTTGTTAATCATGTTAATTCTCATGAGCCGGTAATGTTACCAGCGTCACTAATAACTTATAGTAAGCATAGTGGTATAGGCCTATACCCAAGAGGGGTCCCTGACCTAAGTGTTTAGTTTTTTTTAAGTTTGTTTTTATAAATTATGTTTATAGTTGGTCAAGGAATAAAAGGCTTTTTTATTTTTTATTTATTTTATTTTTTTAAGCATAGTGGTAGTACTTATACTACTAATTATTTAAACATTAAATTGTGTGTGCTTGTACTTTACCTAAATTTCACTATTTTATCATCTCTCAAAAAATGTAAATATTTAATAATAAAAAAATATTTTATAATAACCGGTTAGTACTATACATTTACAAAACCCTTTTATTCCGAACAGCTACATATACTTTGGCATAAAATTCAATTCTGAAAATCCTTTCCCATTCAGTCGTTCCAATCCTTTCAATTTTGTCCCGCATACTACCTACAGTGAAACTTACTTACCTTTCAGTTAAAATGTACCTTCCGTATCGTGTACCATCTCGTAGCGGATCCATTGAGTTGTCACAACAAATAACATAATACATTTGCTACATCAGATGCTACGAAGCTCTACGGGGTGCTACGAGCTACGAACCTTGTAGAACCTATTTTTGTATGTCTATTTAACATTTGAGAAGATGTTATACACAGGTTTTCAGCTTAGTTGGTTGTAGTTCTGCCTTTTGCGTTGCTTCGAGGAAAAGCATTTGTGTGATGAATGATGTGGGTGTTTATGTATTAGAAATTATGCATTAACTTCAGAAGAATAAGGTATAAAATATTTTATGTCAATTCTAGATTGTATTATATTGGTTGTGTGGTTTGTTGACGACCGATGTGGCGCGGCGGGCGAATGTCCGCCTGCGACGCAGGAGGTTGCGGGTTCGATTCCCGCCTTGGGATAAATGTTTGTACCATCTGCAAAAAAATATTCCGGGTGTTCTGGGTATTTTCTACGTATAATAAAAAATATCTATATATGTAATGTATTGTATTAAGTATATCAGTCATCTAGTACCCATAACACAAGCTCTGCTTAGCTTGGGGCTAGATGATGCTGTGTGGACTGTCCAGCATTATTATTATAATTATTATTAATATTATTATTGACAACTCAACCTGTATTTGAGTTGTAATTGTGTCTATGAAGTTGTAGCATCTGTAATGGAGGGCGTGTACTTTGAGCTTCTTCATTCAGATGATGATGATCCTGTATTCAAGAAAAGTTTATAAACACAATATTTAAATATTGTATTGAAATATTAATAATAATAATAATACTGCTGGACAATCCACACACCATCATCTAGCCCTAAGCTAAGCAGAGCTTGTTTTATGGTACTAGATGACTGATATACTTAATACGATACATTACATTCATAGATATTTTTTATTATACATAGAAAATACCTAAAACACCCGGAATAAATATTTGCAGATAATACAAACATTTATCCCAAGGCAGGGAATCGAACCCGCAACCTCCCGCGTCGCAGGCGGACATTCGCCCACCGCGCCACATCTGTCATCATAGTCAAGTCAAAGTCAAAAAGCATTTATTCAGTTATATCCGGTGATCATCTTGAATCGTTTTAAAGTTAAGTCAATCTAGGAGCCTGTAGTTTTTTTTTAAATAAACATTTTAGAAATTCTAGTAATGTAACTAATCAAGCCCCAGTCCAAGACACAGTGCAGTAAAGTTTATATATATAGAAAAAATAAAAACCGGCCAAGTGTGAGTTGGACCCGCATGCTGTGTGGATTGTCCAGCATTATTTTTATTATTATTATTACTTTACTTATAGAATATCTCAAGAATTATATTTATAATTTTCGTGTACTAGATTCTGGAGAGTGCATTTCCTAATCTACAGCATCTTTGAACTCGCAGACTCAATTGAGGGAACTAACTTCTTGCATAACGCGCAGTTCTATTAACGTGAATTGTGTTCGAGTTTCAAACTCAATTAAAGTTTTCTTCTATTATGGAAATGAAGGATAGATAATGACAAATAGATTTCTGTGGACGGTTTTGAAGTTCTGTTAATGTTCTCGGTACCTGTGTACTTAGCATAACAATTACCTGGTTTCTTGGGCTTATTTACGAATACATTTCTTAGTATCAGTCCCAGAGGTCTGTAATGTTTACGCTTCAAATGCGTGATACAGCATACAGACCTTTTCCTCCCCGTGGACCAACATCTACCTGCCAAGCTAAACTCACACCTATACCGAGTGAATAAGACTACTTTTGAAAATTTCCTATCAAGACGAAACACTGTGAGCGCAAAAAAAACTGCTGTTCTAGTAATTTCACTTTTATTTAGTTTTTTTATGATTAACCTCCTGGTTTTTTATGCAATAGTCTTATACACCCTGTATTAATGAACTCTACACATTATTACCAAAATATTAATATCATACAATCGTTTTATATCATTTATTATTTTTAAGGTATTTATACCTAAAAACCAATACCCTACCCCTACCCTATTTACAGAAGTTTTTAGCTATGACTTTTTATGTACCCGCCATCTAGGGGTATCATTGGTCAAAGGGATAGAGTCTTAAAGTCAGTCTTCCTGTAAATACATACTAGAAGCTATCATATATATTTTTTCAGGCTGGTGATGATTTTGCTTTTTTTTTCTTATTGTTTATTGTTTGTGTGCGCTTATGTAAGAAATAAACTACGTAATATTAATTTCTTGTTTCCCTGAAACTTCAATCTTGGTAATTAAACGGAATTATTCGAAATATTTACTCAGTCACGGAGAGGATGCACGAAGATGCTTTCTCAGAATGCTCTGCTACCTGGTTAGATAAATTTGAGTTGCGCAACTAAATCAACAACCATTTAACTATTACAAGGAGTTCTATGAAATTGGATACAACTACGTAAGATAGCTTTGCAAAGTAGTGAAATACAGAGTATATAATTTATTAGTATTCAACTAGCGGCCCGTTCTGGCTTCGCACGGGTTTTAGTAAGGATCCCTAATTTTTTTGAAAATATAATATAGCCTATGTCACCTGGAGATAGTGTAGATTCCCAACGGTGAAAGAATTTTTCAAATCGGTACACTAATTTCTGAGCCTATTCAATGCAAACAAACAATCAAATCTTTCCTCCCCCTACAAAAAAAGGACCCACAGCACAGAGTATACAGCAGAGAGAAAGAAAGTTGAGAGAGAGAGAGAGAGAGAGTTGTGTGGCCAGTCAGTACTACGGCGTTTTGCTCACATCATTTTGAATAAAAGCGATTAACCTCTGGAATGAGTAAGCTTCTTCTTATTACCTAATTGAGACATTGATATTTAATTTAATAATTACCAGCAACCCGACTTTGAATGGGCGTCATTATGGGCGGTCGTTTCTTGCGAAGCAGCCTCTTTTATGGGCCTCAGAAATTGGGTCAAATACTTTTTGCCTTTTCAAAATTAGCCCGTAGGTCCAAGGTTCATATGCTGTGGAATTAGGCTTTTGGCTACAGTGAATTTTATTCTTTAATTTCATAGTTGCGGCTGATATCTGTTTTGAAAAAAGCTTCATCAAATTTTGATGTAATTTTACCAATTATAAGAATCTTTTTCCGGACTGACTGACTGATTAACATAATAGACAGCAGCCTAAACCACTGGTCATAGAGAATTGAAAATTTCAAAATATATTTGGCTGGTGTGTAGAGGTGTACTTCTAAACTAAACATGTTTATAGTTTGTTAGTTTTTATAGTGCTTACCTGCACTTAAGGAAATTACAAAAATTTTATATCATCCCAAAAATTATTTCCTTGAGTGGGATTTGAACCCACGATCTTCCCCTTGATACGGGGATGCGATAGCCAACTTTGCTACGAAGGATTCAAATGACTCGATGAAAATAATTTTTGGGATGATATAAAATCTTTGTGAACATGTTTATTTTGGAAAACGTGATTAGCTAAATAAAATCAGATTGTTGTACAAGCAGGCCTTATAGTCAACATCGACATTATATTATCTCAACGCTAAGTCAATACAAATGTATAGAGCACGCACATTGCGGAATTAACATGTAAATCGAGTAGGCCACAATACGTATCTGAGTGCACAGGCTATCAGCAATGCTTCTCTCTAATAACAAAGCGCTGCGCTGGAGAAACCAGATCGATGCAACAATGCTCAATAGATACCGTTACTATACTACTATCAACACTACCAACTACTACTATTAGTACTAATAAAATACTATTACTGTGAATATGAAAACGATTTGCTTTCTCCGTGATAACTTTTGGATAAAAAAATAAAGAAGCAAAACCATTGAACTCGACGCATTGGGCTTACCAAAGATTTACAGATCAGTAAATTTTATAACCCATCAAAATATTTTGGCTCCACTATTTCAAAGCCATATAAACCAAAATTACGTGTAGTTTTTACACCAGTCATAAAACTAAAGAAAATGGCATTGGCTCTCGCTATACCAATTTAAATGTTTATGTAAATATGTAAATCTTTTTATGAATAAAGAGACATCAAAGTTATGGAAATTAAGAGGCACGCCAGGGGGTGCTACAGGACTACTCTTGAAAACGATAAACAAAAAGTTGTATTGTCCATTACTTATAGCAAAGCATTGCTTCGCAAGTTACGTTCGTCAGATGTGCCGTAAGATGATCTGCTCTGCGTCCATCAACGTCAAAGTCTAATTCAGTAATATCCGCAGGAATCATCTTGAAACGTCTTAAATCTAGGTGAATCTAAGCGCCAGTTCCTCGCGACCAAGCCTAGAAGAACCGGCAAGAAACTTACGGCTTGGTTCCTACCGGTTTTTTGTAAGATCATGTTACAAAATAATAATAATAATAATAATAATGAAGCTAAAAACAGAGGAATTCAGATATTAAGCCTCATCTTTTTTCTATACATCTTTTTTCTATATATTTTGACGACCATTGTGGCGCGGCAGGCGAATGCCCGCCTGCGACGCAGGAGGTTGTGGGTTCGATTCCCGCAATGGGATAAATTTTTAAGTACGATCTGCAAATATTTATTCCGGGTGTTCTCGATATTTTCTATGCATAATAAAAAATATCTATGTATGTAATGTATTGTACTAAGTATATCAGAACACAAGCTCTGCTTAACTTGGGGCTAGATGATGCTGTGTGGGTTGTCCAGCATTATTATTATTATACAAACGTTTCGTTACTTATATTTTCACCAGAAAAACAGTAAGTTGAATCTTAAGTAGCACTGTGGCCATTGTGCGTTTAGTTCTCAAAACTACATCACGCAGTAGTGAGCCGAGTTGCTAACAGCATTAACATTTAAATCGACTTAGAGGAAACTGGGCAAAACGTGTATGCCGAAGTGCCTCTAGAGATGTGACATTTTCTAATTAGAAAAGGCTCGTGGAGTTAATAACTTTTTAAATTGCATCAACCCACCGAGACCGATCAGTGGAAGAAAGTTGAGTAGAACACAATATTTTTGTTACTCTTTTTTATTGCACTAAATAAATCAGGTCAAGCACGAATATAATATGCAATTCGGATATAGTAAATTAAGAAAAAAAAGTTAAAATAATGCTGTCTCTTTGTCTAAGCCAACAAGAAAAGGTAATTAGTTCATTTTAAGTTACAGTTTACTTTAAAAATGTGGGTTAAAAACTACTTATTAGGCTTTATTATGTTGTCATAATTATACAAAAACATGGCATACTCTATTAAAAATAAAATTAGTGCTAAAAGTGGGTTTAAATCCAGTCGTGCGTCTACTTATAATCAACGTAAAAGCTTTTTCACGAGCGTTTATCATTTTTGGACGTATGTGACCTAGCTGTTATACATTTAGCCGTCTCCTTTCCTCACTACGGTCTCTGCGGCTATTGTTTCGCCAGCTCGACTCACTCACGACATGAAAAGGGCTAAATTTGCGGTTGTCACGTTTTTAATTAATATATGAAGGCGAGGCAGGGATCACGTGTGGCCTCTTTATGCCAGGCTATGTGAAATTCGTCAATTAACACTTTAGTGCTTTGACCACTCATAACGTTATTACTAATAGAAGTGTGCGCGAATTCGTTCGCGATGCAATTTTTACACGTATAAGATTGCGTTAAAACAGTCCATACGTCACCAACTGAAATAAGACACACATACAAAGAGCCTTAATAATACTTTTTTGTCATTAATCATGTTTCGTTGTGGACTTAAAAACAAAAAATGCGGAAGAAAATATTACGAAATTACGATTTGAAAAATTCTTTCACCGTTGGGAAGCTACACTATCCCCAGGCCACATTATTAAGCTACATTATAATTTCAAAAAAATTAGGGATCCTTACTTAAACCTGTGTGAAGCCGGTACGGGCCGCTAGTTTCTTATAAGCTTGGATTGCAAGCAAATTGAAGCAAGCAGAATCCAATTTATAAACTTTCCATGGCATGTCATAAGACGTAACTTTGTTAAATCATGTTAGTTGCCTTATTTAAGTTTTAACGCTGATCGTGAAGGCTTGGCTTTATAATAAGGATCAACTTCAAAAACGCTTTGAAGTTAAGCCCTAACCGCCAAATATATATATTGAAAGCCCATACGAGAGAGTGACCATACGGTTTAATAAATTGCGAATTGTGACTAAGAAGTTTTACAGGTGAAGATATTCACTCGGTAGGGCATCCATCATTTTTACGATGAAAAAAAGAACTTTAGACATAGACATATACATTTGTTTATATACTAAATAAACACACATAAACCAGCAAAAATACGAATACGTCAAAGAAGAAAGATACATCTAAGAAACATCGGAGCTTGGGCACTGTCGTGTTTCTGTGTGCTACAGTACCTAGTACAAGAGTTTCAACTCAGCATGAGACCTAGCTACTATGAGAAAACTAAGCACTGGTATTTTGTCGAAACCTTCGATCGATACACATTGTGAGATTTTTAAGTAGTGCTGTGTCAGAAAAATATATTTAAGAAAATTAAAATTCAAGATTATTTTGTGTTCACATCAGTAGATTTATATCGCTTCTGGTAGATCTATTAAATTTGAATATAATAGCGATGACGAGGTTGAAACAAGAGTTTGATTGTCAAAATTGGACCTGTTTGAAATGTCAGTTTTAAAGAATACCAGTTGGAGACTTTCATTAAATTTGGAGGTTTCTGTAGGTCCAATTCTCATTAAAATATCGTCAAAAACTCAAGATCAATCGTGTCAATCTCGAAATGGTATTCTTTGAAACTGACAAGCCTATTTTGACAAACAAATTCTTGTTTCAATCTCGTCTTAGCTCAAAAATGTTACGATTATTGGGCCTCAGACTGCACAGTCTCGACACTGGTAATGACAGCATAAATAAATCTAAAATTTAAATGTTGTCAAAGCAGTTTTATCCAAGGGACTTTTCGAAGAACTAATACCAAAATCAGTCTTAAATTTTAATAAGTAAGAAATGTAAAGCTCATTTTAATGGTAATCTCAGGAAGCAAGTCTCTTTGGAAGCCCGCTATCCATTAGCGCTAAATAAAACAAAATTTATTGGACACCCTCATTTCTTGACATCCCTCTTCAAACGGTACGACAAAATCTTTGCAATTTCGTTAAAAGCATGAAACCCACTAAAGCCTAGTTTTCTAAATAACGACCACCGCTTTAAATAGAACGTAATAGCTGAGTCTAAAAGTCTAGTCAGTTCTCTTTTATAGAGTTTAAGTCTAGTACCCATAACACAAGCTCTGCTTAGTTAAGAGCTAGAAGATGCTGTATGAACCAGCATTATTATTATTATTAGCAATAGAGCGCTTGGTAAAGGACTCGTCCGGGAAAGTGTTACCACTATACCTATTTTTTCTACAAGCCAGATGCTGTATTTTGGTATAAAAGCCGGTGAAATTTTAGGCACTTCATGTGCCTAAAAAACTTCATGGGCCTAATTTGTATTGTACGTAACGAACGTGACCTGCGAGGCATTACTTTGCTATAGGTATTGTTAACCATCCAACATCAGGTGGGTCATCAGCTAGTTATATACAAAAAGAAGTCGTCAGTTTATTAATTAAATTAAAAAATAAAATTCACCAACTTAATTTTCTTGTCAGTAAAACGATTTTATATCATCCTTAAATGTATGCACCGATACATCGACCACATCTGGTTATATTACGGACCAGTAATATAAGAAACTCAAGAATAGTAAACGGGATTAAATTTTTTTGATACAATATCGTTAAATATTTGGTATGATGAATAAAGTTACCTACTTTATAAAAAGCCTTTGTAAGAAAATACTACCTTTGAAATCGAGAAATGTCTGTAAAATATCATTTGTATTGTAGAAGAGCTCTCATCTGATGGCAGACGTCAAGTTTCTTGCCACTCTAGGTATTATTTTCATACAGTAACGGTAAAATAATGGACAAGTTCAACTTTTCTACATTTATTGAATACTAGAGTCCGTGTGGAATTATTTTCATACAAATTTCAACTCTTGCTGTACCCGTTAAGGGTTGAATTTTGAGAATTCCTTTTTTAATATACTTTTGTGTAGTAAAACAATATACCTTGAAAGTTTCAACTTACTACGACTAGCGTTTATGGTTGTGCGTTATCTATATTATGTCAGTCAGTTAGGACAAAGAGCCTGTTTAGACGACGCGAAAGATTTTGCGCAGTGACCGGGCGGCGGCCGCACGATTGTGAAAATCAATGCCACTTGTCCATCAAGTATCTCTATAAATAATCAGTTATAATATGGATAAGTAATTAAAAGTGTTAAAAATGATAATTTTATTATGTTCGTAGTAGATCTTCTTAGCGTATTTCTGCTATGAAATTAAAGGAAAATTAAACTTTATGTCACAGAATAAAACACCACAGTAATGCAATTGCTATCAACTTCACAGCTTTTATAGTAAAATCTGGTTACCTTAAAAGAAGAATATAAACAAATATTATAGCGGTAACTAAATATTCTTATGTTCTATACATTTACCTACTTCCGAAAGAAAAACAAAAGACCACCTTAAAAAAACCCAACACGGTTTATCAAAATGAACAAAATTATTGCTTTATCCACATAATACCAGCTCGGCCCGTAAAGGCATCGCCTCCAGGATCTAGTTCCAATAAATAAGAAAATCTCACAATCTTGTTGAGATTTCGTTTGAAGCTCGGGATTGAAACTATAGTATGGTTACAAACAGAACAGTGATTGCTAGAGTTCTGTAGGTCTACTTATAGAAACAATAAAATAAGTTTCGTGTTACACTACGCGATATGTCAGGCAGCGACAACTTGACTATGGGATGGATTACCGAGGCCCCGCTGTGCAACTCAAAATTATAATTGCTACGACTTCGATCATCGTTATCAAGAGTAGACCTGCTCAGTTACTAACTTTTATCTAGCTCAGATTATATAAACGTTGAATTACATCTATTCAAGCCTCTTCAATATTGATGTTATTATTCATAGAACAGAATTCATTTGCTTGAATAAATGTTGCATCGGTGATTTTGGTCCATTTCGAAGATAAAACTTCATAGATATATTAGATCAGATAGATAGATAGATAAAAAGAAATGGTATTTGATTTAATTTAGCTCGTAGTTAGAAATCATCAGCATCAACTATTTTGAGACTATTTATTTAAATTAATTAATTAAATGTGAAACTTACCCGGTACAAAAATGATATTATATCAATCTGTTAAATGTAAGATATTCGTTTGAGCAATACATCTTTTACATCGCTTCGAATGTGTATCGAATGTAATTAAAATTTAGAAACATAATATAATCTAATATTTTTAATCATAATAATATAATGTATAATCTCCCTTCAAATGTTTTGCTGGTCTGCACTGAACATGGTATAAAAATATAAGCTTATGTAAAACTATAAGCCGCCCTAAAATCCCAAAGGTATTATCAACTCACATAATTTAAATCATAGCAGAGCTTACCTGAATTTTTCCGCTTCTTTTCGGCGTTTGTATGTAAGACTAGACAAGCGCGCGCGACTTCGTCCGCGTGAAGCTATTTTCATACAAACTTCAACCCCTGCTGTACTCGTTTAGAGGTTGTATTTTGGGTATTGCTTTCTTAGTACACTTCTACGCACCAAGACGAATATAATACGAACATAATATAGTCTGAAAATTTCAAGTCTCTACGACCAGTGGTTTAGGCTGTGCGTTGTCTATATCCCAGTCAGTCAGTCAGGACAAAGATTCTTATAATTGGTATAGATTTCACGAAGACACTGCGCGGCTTCCGCACGGTTGGCCGCTTGACAGGAATTTGAACGCTGTCACCTAGAATATAGAGACGATACTTGATATTGATTTTCGTAACCATGTGAAATCTTTCACGCTGCTGGAATGCGCCCTTTTGGATTTTTAACTTTTATCGATCTTTTGTTTTTATGATTAAATCGCATCTCTAAATTCACGCCAAATTTGAAACCGAAATCAGAATATTCGATCAGCTTCTATTCCATAGCTTCATAACAACTGTCCACTATATCGCTACTATCCTATCCTTTGATCCCATATAAATCGGCCATTTGACCCAACTACAACTAAATTTAGGGTCTGACACTTTGATTACATTTTTCGGGACAGCATCGGTAGCTTCTCTATTTATTTCTTCAACATATTTTTATTATAAATGAACAAGTTTATCAATATAGTCAAGTAAAAAAATATTCTGTTAAAAGCTGAAAACTAGGCATGTAAACGAACAATAGGCATTTTAACAAAAATTCTCACCACTCAGTAATTGCTAGTGCAGATTTAGTAGATTTAGATATCCTACCTTGGCATTGGTTTTTTGTAGTGCCAAATATATGGTATTTTTAAAAAGTTTAGCGATAATGCTGCCAGCATGCTGGCGATTTGAACTGTTTTCTACCCATAGTAGATACCAACAGTTAGAAAACATTATTATAAATAAATATCGCAATAATATAGCATCTAGCCCCAAACTAAGTATTTTATTGTAAGTACATACTTCAAATACCACATAAATTAACACCCAACAGATAACAAACATTGGTATTCATCATACAATCGTTTGTCCTCGGTGAGGATCAAACTCCCAACTTACAGCAAGAAGGTACAAAAACTACTAAGCTGTGAGACTACTCAGCCAATAACAGAGTTACTTATAATGTAAAGGTTGTAATAAAAATAGGTGTTTGGGGTGTATGGTATGTCACATACACCTTACAACACTGTAGTGTCTGGGACGGGATTTCAGATGGAGTAGCTTAGTCAGCTCCGCACGTATTGGCCATGTATTTCCTGTGGATTATGCCGACTAAGCTGTGAGGATATACGTGCTGGGCAATCCTACTCAGTCTAAACCCCTGTATTGGTAAATAATATTCAACGTTTTTATAAAAAAACCTATATCTATGCAAGTTGTAAAGATCTTTGTCTTGACTGACTGATTGAATGACATATAGACAAAGCACAACCTCAACTATTAGTTGTAGAGGCTTTAAATCATCAGAGAGTGTATATTTTTGGTGCGTGGAGATGTACTAAGAAAGAAATTCAACCTCTTAAACCCGTTTAACAGCGGGAGTTGAAGTTTGTATAAAAAAGGTTAACGCGGATAAAGACGCGCGCGTTTCGTAGCGGCCGCTCGCAGCTTCGCCTGCGTGGCAGTTTTTTCCCGTTTCCGTTATTTTTTTGGGATAAAATCATAGTAGCTTTTTGCATGCAAAGTGCCCGATCGGTTTAAAATTGACAAAGTTTCATACAAACTTTCAACCCCTATTTTATCCCCTTAGGGGTAGAATTAATCAAAATTCTTCGGATGCTTACGTCATAACATCTACCTGCATGCCAAATTTCAGCCCGATCCGTCCAGTGGTTTGGGCTGTGCGTTGATAGATCACTATGTCAGTCAGTCAGTTACCTTTGAGTTAGTTGTTGTTGTTAGTTTGAGTTTGGTATGTTTAGAAAAGATTTTTAAAATACAACATAGTATTAACTGTAATAAATACTGTGTTATGCTAGCACAATATTCATTACAGTTAATATCTGAAAATTGTATAAATTTATGTTAAAATTGAAAGCCTATGTTTACTTAAAAACATGATTAAACACTCTTTGAAGTAGAATTAAATAAATATTTTGTAATTCCATTTTCCCAAACTGACTTAGTAAATAATTATTTCGTATATTTTAAGCCGTGATTATACAAAGAAAAAATGTTCGCAACCTATTTTCTACAAAACACCTGTCTTTTTATATTTACACGCTTGTATGAGCAAGACATTGTTGATGAAATTGACCTAGAACGCTCAGGTTAACATTCTAGGGCACTATATTTAACCTACCAACGCATATTTGACTAGTCCTTTAGATTTGCGTCTCTGTGAAAAACATTTAAGTAAAAATAAGCTTTATTGTGCTGTTAATTAGGATTTCGTGACATTTTTTGCATGAAATTTGCGTCGCATTAACTTAGGAACATATTACAAAAATTAGCTTTATGTCTGATGTCGTAAAAATATTAACATGAATTATTTCTAAATTCCTATATCTTACACCTAGTCCTTTCTGGACGTCAGTACCGTATCTGCCGACTAACTACCATTTCTTCTGTGACCTTAGAAGAAAAAGGTAGGGCATAATTACTGAAAGACGAACAAACTCGCAAGAAAATAAAGTTGAAGAGATACCTATCTAGCAACCGGTACCTTTCTAGTACCTTTCGAGAGTGTGCTTAGCTTATTTATTGTTTGAGTACCTACTACTACTACACACACATACATACACATACACATTATGCTTAAGTTTTATGTATTTTTTTTATCCTTAAGTTGTGGTGTGCAATAAAGTATTTTCTATCTATCTATCTACTACTAGTAAATCTTTGTATATTTATGTCTTTGTGTAAGTGTATAACATACAGAGAGACGACCCACCCGATGGATTGACGGCATTGTTAAGATTATAAAAAGTCAGTGGATGGATATGGCCTGAAACCATTCTTCCTCGAAATTTAGGAAGGAGTCCCATGTCTTGTCTAGACTCTTTCAGATTCATGAAGATTATATCAAACGGCACCGAAGTATGTACTCTTTTGATACAGACTTTCCGCATTTACATTTGATAAAGACATTATCAAGATTTTACCCCCAGATACGGTAGGCGTCGCTTCAGATAACTTGATACATTTATTACCCCCCCCCCCCTAAAGAGGTTTAAATTGAAGGATTTCTTCGTCCTTCTTAGTACACTTCTACGCACCAATACAAACTTACCCTAAAAGTTTCAAAGATCTGGGACCAACCGATTAGGCTGTGCGTTGACTAAATGTTGCTAGGTACAACGTCCCGTAAATAAAGGTACGATTCAAAAAGGTCACCTCTGATGCTGTATACATTATACACAATAGACGCAAAGGCCTGTTTTTAGAGTTCCGTACCCAAAGGGTAAAACAGAACCTTATTACTAAGACTCCGCTGTCTGTCTGTCCGTCTGCCATCAGGCTGTATCTCATGAACCGTGATAGTAAGAGTTTAAATTTTTCCAGATGATGTATTTCAGTTGCCGCTATAACAACAAATACTAAAAAACGAGTGCGCGCGCGAGTCCGACTCGCACTTGGCCAGTTTTATTTGTATCTATGTCAGTCAGTAGTTTACTTACCCATCGCACTGACAGAGCGAAACTACCACTATATCAAACTGAAAAAGTTACTGAAATTGGTGACATTTTCAGTGGGTTCATAAGCTTTATTTACGAAATACACAAGACACAGTTTAGTTATCCAGCTTGTTAGATCATAAATAAAATATTTCTGTTAGTTTTTGTAGTGTCGCGCCGGCTGCACGAAAATCGTTTCCCCGAGGACCCAACAAAATATCCGACACGATACTTATGATTTGTTTATTTATACCAGGCTAGTAAAACGCGCGCAACTTCGTCTGCTTGAAGTTATTTTCACACAAACTTCAACCACCGCTGCACCCGTTTAGATGTTAAATTTCGGGAATTTTTTTCTTAGTACACCTGTAGCTGTAGCTAAACAAATATATTCTGAAAATTTCTGGCCTATAAGACCAGTGATATGGGTTGTGCGTTGCCTATGTCAGTAAGTCAGCCAGTCAGTCAGGATAAAGATTTTTATAAGTAGTATAGATATAGACAGATGGTTGAGACACTTAATAGTCTTATGATAGAGATAATAATTGATGAAGTGTCGAATAATATTAATAAGAGCCTCACAGTTTACACCAAAATCACTTTCAGTTCAGTTCAGTTTTCACTTGTTTGCAGAACTATCGCGTCGTTTTGGCGACAGAGTAACACACGATACAATAATAAGCACTGCTAACTTTGTTTAGTTACCAAAAACGAACTAGTAACGAACGCCATTTCATTTCACTTCGCTTTAAATTGCTGTATTTTGTTTGAGTTTTTTAAACACAAAAAAACACCCACTCAGAACCTGAGCTCGCATTTTCCAAAAGACTATGAGCGCAACTCAGAAATGGCACAAATTACAGGCACACCAGGCTTAACACCTGTATTCTTCAGGTTGGTGAACGTAGAGCAGTACATAGTAGGACACGTTTCAAACGAACGTGACCTGTGAAGCAATGGTTATTGGTATAGGCTTATAGGTGATGGTAACCACTTCCGTCAGTCGATCATCCGCTTGTTCCATCAGGAAATCATATAAAAATGAATCAACGCCTGATTCTCAGTGTTAGCCAATGAAATTGTGTAGTTTTATGAAATTACTGTAGCAGCAAAAGAATCCCATCTTATTTTGTTACTATGATAGTTTAAGGTACGCAGTGTCGTATTATTTATTAGAGATCCTCATTGCTTTGGAAGCCTAACTTGTAGGTACGTGAATAAGTGCACGTGCTTGATTTTATTGACATGTCGTATCGGTTGGTGTAAAGCCATGTCCTAAATCTCTTGGGCACGAACAACACATTTTACACGCATTATCTGTCCAGCTATTGTTTCACACGATTTCCCTGATGGCGTCATTTGTATTGGGAGTGACGGCCCGTCGGTCTTTTGTCTTATTTTATCTGTATTAGATGATGTTATCTTGTTATACGAAGATGGAAATGGTATGGATTTTTGCCTCACTGCCGAAATAGAGTCTGTTTATCTTTCTAATTAAGTTAGCTGTTTAGGAAAGCTTTGTGATATTTTGGCTTTTATATAGTCATTTTCCAGTTATGAAATGTATTGCCGCGGTTTTGCTACTGATTACGGCCACGCTATGCACATGTATTTAGTTTCTGTTTGCATAAAAATATAAGTAGATCAGTGGTTAAACCTTTATGGGCTACGGTCACGCTACATTATGCTCCTTGATATCGTCACCAAAAGGTGCGTGGCCTGTTCGTATGCTACGCAACAAAACGTGGCGCCATGTCATACAGCCACGTTGCTAATTAACTAAAAGTAGAATTGAGGTAGAATTGGTTCAACTTGCGTAACCTACAGTGAAAACACACGCTGGCAGGCAATTGGGCTTTCACAGCCTCTAAGTGCACATCCTAAAAGTTGTCTTCGGCAGGTCACATTTCTTTTTATGCTACTGCTGTTGGCACAAGCATATGGCCCACCTTATGTTAAGTAGTAACCATCACCTATAACAAAGTATTGCCTTATGGGTCACGCACACTACGTGCCCTACGATGCACTACCCTGCTTCCACTAACCTAAGGTATACAGGTGTTAAGCCTCATGCGCCTAGGTTGTGGGTTCGATCCCCACCGAAAACAAACATTTGTATGATGAACACAGATGTTTGTTCTCAGCCTGGGTATGGGTATCTTATATTGTATCATAGAACAAGCTATGCTTAGTGATGAAAATAATCTCGACCACTTGTTACAGGTCTCCTACTAGACACATTGAAGCCGGTGTCGATAGCTGTGTGTGATGATCAAGAGGTGTCTCTAACGTGCCCTACAGGAACGGCGATTAGTATACTAGTTGCCCAGTATGGTGGTGACCCACCAAAGGGTCATAGCTGCGCAACTGTGGCTGACCAAATGTGCAAGCTGCCGAATAAAATGCAGGTTCGAATGATTTGACTGAACTTTCTTCTTCTTTTTCATAATTAGCTATACTTACTTGAATAGCTTAATCCAAAAAACATGGGTTTCGATACATATCTTGACTACTTTTACCAAAAATGCAATATTTCTCAATCTATACCAATTATAAGAATCTTTGTTCTGATTGACTGACATAAAGACAACGTAACTGGTCGCATAGATTTGAAACTTTCAGGGTATATTTGTTTTGGTGCGTAAAGGGTACACCTTTACTAAAAAGACAGAAATTCTCGAAACTTGACCCCTACGAGTCTAGTGGGGTTTGAAGTTTGTATAAAAATACTTTTTGTATAACTTCACACGGAGGGTTATTCCCATCTGATCAGGACGAAATCGCACGCGTTTCGCTTAGTTTTTCATAAAAAAGCAAAAACAGTAACTTTTAAAATTTTAATTTTTCCCTACCTAGAAGGTCCTTTTCTACCTTGAGATAGTAGAAAAGCGTGTAAAAACCTCTCCAACGGTTTAACTAAAGTATCGGTTATAGGTCGTGTAGATACAGGATATATAAAAATATCTGCAGGTCTACTTCTAAAACGATAAACGAAGATTCGTTTTATCGTTTTGAGTTACACTATGCGTCATGTCAGGCAGCAACAACTTGACTTTTGACGGCTACCGAGTTGCCCCGCAGTATATTACAAAACCACACTACGAAACTTCGTTTATCGTTTCTTAGAGTAGACCTGCAGTATTGTACAAACAAATTCCTGTTATCTCAGGTTGTCAGCAAACTTATAAAAAACCATCAACCGTAAAAAAATGAATTCAACGCGTAAACTACTTACTAGCTCACACGCCATTTAACTACGGAACCGGTTATATGGTTGGTTTTCCTGTGAACTGAGCGGAGTCGTTACCGTAAATTTGACTAGCTATTTGAGTGGGTAAATCACAAAACCAATAACAGAGATAGTTGATTTATATCAATGAAATGAGTAAATAATTTTACTGATAACAGCTCATATTTACTTACTGTTGACTATAAATACATTTAAGCTGCGTTTATACCAAATATTTACATTTCAGTATCGAAACAGTTTGTGCAAAAATTAATAATATTTATCCACACAAATTATATATCCGTGGTTATTTATATTAACTGAAAGTAATACGCCGATAATATTTCTATGCAACATATTATCAGTAAATAATCACGGTTTTAATCTGAATGCGCAGTTTCAGTTTTTGGAAGTAGTCTTTTTACACCCGGTATATTACTACAATTATGACGTACGTTTATAATTATGATGTTGGCTATCCATGGTGGTCAAGACCCCTTCCAACGATGGCGTAAAAAAATACAAGGGGAACACATCAGGAGCGTCTCTTGAGTACTAAACACCGCAAAGCAAAGCGTGATGAAAATGAAAATGAAATGAAAATGAAAAAGTTTATTGACAAAACGTACAACGGTTACAAAATAAAGGATAAGGATAAAGGGAAAACACGGAAAAAAAAATAACAAAACACGACTACCTACTTAATTGGCATAAACAAAAGTCCCGCGCTCTTACTTACCCATTCATCCTATCAAAAAACGGAATAATGTTGTTGATGACCATAGCAAACTCACATAGACATAGAAAATACCCACAAACATTTGCAGATCGTACAAACATTTATCTCAAGGCAATCAAACCTGCAACCTCCTGCGTTGTAGACAGACATTCGCCCGCCGCGTCACATTGGTCGTCAAATAACATATAAATTCAATAATACAGTCCATTTTTTTTACATCTATGTATATATTTTCAAAGTAATTTTTGTTGCAGTACATGCTTCTACAGCGAGTTGTGGAAGTCTGTCAGAAGAAGAATAACTGCGTCTTCAGCACTAGTCCTGGACTTGGTGATCCATGCCCGACGTTAAGAAAGTTCGTCCTGGTAGAATACAAGTGTCGTCCATGTAAGTGTTATCAAATTAAATTATTTGAGATAATTTTCTTATTTGACGACCGATGTGGCGCAGCGGGCGAATGTCCGCTTGCGACGCAAGAGGTTGCGGGTTCGATTCCCGCCTTAGGATAAATGTTTGTACGATCTGCAAATATTTATTCCGGGTGTTCTGGGTGTTTTCTTTGTATAATAAAAAATATCTCTGAATGTAATGTATTGTATTGAGTATATCAGTCATCTAGTAACACAAGCTCTGCTTAGCTTGGAGCTAGATGATACTGCGTGGACTGTCCAGCATTATTTATTTATTCTATTTTTATTCTATGTATGAATGTAAAAAATAAAAGTTTTATATTCTATCCAGTCATTACGTTCCCGTAGTACAAGTTTTTGATTAAGATGATGATGATGATGCAGATGCTAAATGGAAAAAAAACGAGCGTGCTTTAGACCACACAACCGAAGTAAAACTTCTTTAATATACGAAACGTAACTGGCTATAAGAGAAAGAGAGAAAGAACAGTGCTTTCATACCACCTCCATGGTAGTGTTAATCGTTTAACGCAACCTTGTTGGAAGTCGCATAAGAAGTATTACTTAAAAAAAAACTTATTTATGTTTAAAACGGACTTCTATTTGTCTTTCTTTTCTGTTCTCTTTGTATTCTTTGTCTTTTTTTTCTATTTGTATGTTTATTACTCTTCTTTCTCTGTAATATATACTTACCTTTAACTCGCCAGCAGCCCTTTTTGAAAATATCTTCAAACGTTGACCCTTACTCGACTTCTAAAAAGTTTCAGGTGGCATATAAATGTCATCCGTGTAAGTATGTTTTATGTGTAACTCTAAAATATGTCTGAAGTACTGGGAGACTCCGCGTTACTCTAATGGGAACACTCCAGGGAGGGTAGAGTGCTTTGAGTAAAGAGTGTGGTAATTCAGGACTTGAAATATTGAGCGTTTGAGACCATTAGCATGTGGATGCTTTTTGGCTTTACAGTATAAGATTTTTAAAGAAAATGTTTCTATCTATTTCAATTTGCCTGGAAATTTTGCCTGGAAAAAATCGCTGTCAGCGATAAGGCCGCCTATTGTACTTTATTCGTTTACGCCTAGATGTATAATGTATCCTTGTGTACAATAAAGTGTTATCTATCTATCCTTTTGCACCACTAAACTGAGCAAATATTATAAAACTATAAACAGTCGAACACCAATGGATTTTTACACACGAAAAATGTACGAATACAATGCGAGTGCTAAGGAAATCACCTTGAGTAAAATTCTTTAGTATTATAGTAGCGGCAACGGGTTTACAACCTGTCACGTCTGGAATATGAACTACTGCAAAATGTGCCATTATAATATACTAGTTCATTAGATACATAGGTATCGGACTCGTCATTAGAATCTTGAGGTGGTACTCCTTGGTACAAAATATAAATTACTGCAAAATATGCCATAATATTTTTTTTTGCTGGACAAGCCACACAGCATCATCTAGCCCCAAGCTAAGCATAGCTTATGTTATGGGTACTAGATGACTGATACTTAATACAAGCCATTTACATACATAGATATTTTTTATGATACTGTATCATATGGACTAATAAAAATTATATAACATAATAGTAGGTACATAATGATACAGAGGTATCTGACTACCCCATTAGAATCTTGAAATGTTACTCCTTGGTACATACTATGAGATCTGGAAGGATATCTACCTTAACTGGGGATGAAAGTCGTAATTTTATTACTTTGTTTTTTTTTCTAATAAAAAAAAGTTTATGAGCAATGAATAGTATATAATTTCATTGGGTATGAGTGAATCAGTTGCCCATAGCACTGTATAAATCACTGTACTTTAGTAAAATTCGAGACATTTTAAGTTTCAAACCATAAATATTGTTAGGTATGTGCCTATGTATTTGTATCTGTGTTATTGTATTTTTTTGAAGTCATAACTAAATTCTATTTTGAAACAAATTTTTTAAAACAAATATTTAAAAAAATGCATGGTAATGGCGTACATATTTTCAGAGAGAAAAGCAGAACTGTATTTTTGCACAGACAACTTCAGTATTTTTAAATAAACCATAATTCAAACGATTAAAATAAATATTTGAAATCAATGAAAATGGATTTAATAAATGTATTGAACTCATAGCATTTCGCTTTCCACAATTGATAACTATGTGAATTGGTCTTAATTAGAATCATGAATTATTTTGGTGACAAAGAAACAGCTAGGAACCCTTTTTCGCGACAATACTGTTTCTGCTATCCAAACATTAAATTGAATAACGGTATGAGGTTCAACAGTTACCAAAGCTTAGTTGGCACCATTACTGGCAAGATACGGACCCCTCGCATTGTTTGACTAAGCCATTTAAATGTTTTAGAGATTTTGCCGACTCTATAAATGGTAGAAGTTTACCCAAAATTGTTTATTCTGAAAGGCACACTTATGTATACCAAATAATATGAATAGGTTTTCGTGGCCGAACGATTTCGAAGAAATCTGGATTACTAAGGTTTATTTAGAAAAATAAGTAGCTATTTGAACTGTGCTTCCATATTTTATTCATCCATAATGGCTTATAAAAGTCATTTTAAGCTCTTGCAAAATCCAGTCCTCATATTTTCTACGACAGACCAAATGTGTGACCTACCTTGCAAAAATCCTATCTGAAAAAATTCATATTTCAAACGCGTTCAAGCTTTCAAATAAAAAGGTTCACCGAATTCCCGACGGCAAATGCCTCGTTTTATTAAAAAAAAGTTGTATTAACAATGCATTCTGTTTTTAAATGGATAAATTCAATACAGCCAGTATTCTTTTAACCAAGAATACGAATAAGGCTATATCTTACTCTATAGAAAAGTTTTATTTCCATGCATGATTCTCGTTCTATTTCAAATTCTCTTGGTTATTTTGATCTCAATAGTAGTACAAGAAGATATCACAAAGGTTTAATCCAAGAACAGTCCCTAAACAGATACAATCGCGCCATGGAGAAAACGAAAAGTAATTTTATTTAGTAAAACAAAAGAGGGTGAAACAGATCCTCTGATCGCGTGATGTGGCGGTTTTTACGAGGGTATGGACTGTATTGAAGTGATTTATGCTGTGTTAATAAATTCCTGAGGTCACCGCCCCGGGCGCGGCTAGGATATGCAGGAGCGGCGAGGCGTAAGGTGTGGTAATCGGCCGTAAATGGCAAACGGGCAGCGACGTAGTCGCAACATTGTTGTGTAGCGTGTACCATGCATTCACTTATAAAACTGGGTTTTAAAGGAAATTCAAAGTTACCTTTTAAACTTTGTTTTATTTTTCAATATTTTTTTTATGTAAGTGACCAAATTTTAAATACCAGATAGCTCGTTTAAGATATGCCTCACTTTTGGGTTACTTTAAATCATCAGTAAGTTTAGTCAACCTTTGCTAGAGATACTAAACCAGAATTCTTCGTTGTTGAGTTTGAGCGTTGGCTATAGGTTCGGAAATCAGAAACTAGAAGATTTTCTTACACGTGAGGTCTTGTAGCTCATCTGGGCTGAGAGTATATTTTCTCAGATGTATGCTACGCTTTTACGTAGGTGAAGAGGCGATTCGTCCGTCTCTCCGCAGAGCCTACGCTTTCAACACATTGGTGTGCCCAGTTAATAGGCGTCGAAAACCTGGTTTCTACGTGAGACTACAGCCGGTGCGGTTATTGGCTGTAAGTGGCAAACGGCCGCTGCGAACGCAACTATTTTACGCATCGAATTTCATAGACCGCAGGTAGTTTGAAAATGTATTAGAAAATATGCCATGCAGACTCGTGCATCCATAAAATGATCGCTGACTAGTTTAAAAGTGTATTAGAAAATTTGAAATGCAGACTTTCTGTTGGAAACGGAATATATAGTCGTAGTCAAGATGATCCCTGCAGGTATTACTGAATAAGTGCTATTTGATTTTTTTTTGACTTATTATTTTGTATAAAAAATCACACAAAAACTCCGTAGGAACAAAGCTGTAAAGTTTTTTCGTGATTTACTTAACTTCAAGACGGTTCAACGGTAACAA
Source organism: Electrophaes corylata (assembly GCA_947095575.1). NCBI lineage: Eukaryota > Metazoa > Arthropoda > Insecta > Lepidoptera > Geometridae > Electrophaes > Electrophaes corylata. Next base: position 3,616,415 of record OX352711.1, on the reverse strand, counting down.
CAAGTTTTCAAAGTGTGTTCTGATAGTTCAAGACTTATTTGGACAGCATGTAGACCCTCAGGAAAGCTTTTGATCGCATTACAAAGTTTTGCGTTCACTCGCTTCAATTTAGAACCACGCCTCACCACGTTACCAGGCCAAATTATGAACACTTGGACACTAATTGATGGCTCTCACCAATTGGTCTCGTGTTACTAATGGACGGAAGTGACTGTTGCTAGATACTAATATCCAGGAAGGGTTGCGGTTCCGGTTTCAATGTGTTTGTTTCAAAAACAAAGGGTTGTCGGTACACGTTTACAAAAACAACCTAGGTGATGGCATTACTTTTTCGAGAGGAATTTTTGTGATGTTTTTTAAATTTGACTAAACGACTTCTTTATTCGATGAATGTACGGGGTATAAAGGTTCTCAAAATAAAGGTTCTCAAATGACGACTACAAACCGGAAAACGAAGCGTAGGACGCCCTCTTACGCAAAATCGTGCTTCCTCAAAGCGTGTGGGGACACATATGTCCAGCAGTGGACTTCTATAGGCTGTTGATGGTGATGATGACATTTGGGTGGAAAATAGTCCTACGCTTCAAAAATCTAAAATGCAATATACACGGGGGGCGGGCTGCGTGACGGGCGCGTATCGGGGGTATATTCCATTGAATAGATATGGACGTTAACACTCAGTAGTACTTAGTAGTAGTAGAGCTCTTTGTGAAGGGTTCGTTCGCGGGAAAGTACTACCACCATTCCTGTTTCTACCGCCAAACAGCTTGCTGTGTTGCGGTTTGAAGGGTGTGGGTGCTGGTGAAATTACATTCACATGAGGCTTAATCCTGTTTGCCTCAGGCTAGATAGACGCTGTGCAGTGCATCGTAGGGCACGTTCCGAATGAGCGTGATCTTTGAGGCAATATTTTGTTATAGCCACTTAATATCAGGTAGGTCATCTGCTTGTTAAATCAGAAAGTTTTAACCTAACACGCACCCGTCCTCGGTGTTTGTTGCACTTAAATGACCAGTTTTCTAATATAAAGTTTCTTCGCAGTTGAATTCCGAAGCTTGAAAAGCTGTGACGAGCAGGAAGTGAGGATAAACTGCAATCCTAACTCCAGGATTGCAATCTACGACGTCCGGTATGGCCGGATAGCACATGAATCAGATAGCTGCCCGCAGCCACTAGGAGTGCCTGATGAAAGTAAGTTTTAGTAGTAGTAAAGCTCTTTGTGAAAGGGCTGGTCTGGGAAAGTACCACAACCATACCTGTTTGTGTTGCCAAGCAGTTATACTCACATTGCTGTATTTTGGTTTGAAAGGTGTGGATGCCGGTGTAATTACAGGCACATGAGGCTTAACACCTGTATGCCTCAGGTTGGTGGACGCAGAGCAGTACCAAACGTGCGTGACCTACATGGCAATGCAGGTGGGCCATATGTTGTTGAAAATGACAGTGAGAGATAAAGTATTAAGTCAAAGTCAAAATCTAACTAGTAAAAGAGCAGCCGCCGCTTTCCTTATACCCGAAACCACGCGACAAATTTAACTGAAGGTTATAGATACCTCGTTTGTTATATTGTGTACGGTTGGGGTACATTGCTAGTAATGTATAAAATGTATCCCTATTGGTTTATAAAAAACGCCATGTTCAAAACCAATGACAGCTGACTTTACTTTTTTTACCGACTCGACTTGACTAACTATTCAACCCACCTGACATTGGAAAAATTATCCGAATAACACATGCCACAAAAAAAAATTGAGCTAGTTAAATGACAGCAAACTTCGGAACAAAAATAATTTAACATGATTGTTCCATTTCCACAAGAACCGACATTAACTTGTCCACAGTTGAAAAGCAATAAGTCGCGCTGAGGAAAACTACCCTTGTATTGACGTGCCGGCAAGGACTTTTCTAGGGGTTCTGTAGTCAATAATATTGCACCTCAGTAATTTCAAAAATTTGCTAGGTAAACTTTTTATATTTCCTGACACTTTGTAGCGGCTGTATAAATCCTTGTTGCTTTTACTTTCATATCAATAAAAAAATATGGCAATAATATATAATACCGGACGATCCACACAGCATCATCTAGCCCCAAGCTAAGCAGAGCTTGTGTTATAGGTACTAACTAGATGACTGATATACTTTATACAATATTACTTACATACATAGATTTTTTTTTATTATACATAGAAAATACCCAGAACACCCGGAATAAATATTTGCAGATCGTACAAACATTTATCCCAAGGCGGGAATCGAACCCGCAACCTCTGCGTCGCAGGCGGACATTCGCCCGCCGCGCCACATCGGTCGTCGCAATGTATGTTTATCTTGGTGAACGTGATTTGAGTTAAATAAAATCAGATAGTTGTGCAAGCGGGCCTAAGTGACAAGCAAAACTCAGCCTTTATAGAAGTCCGAGGAGCATAAAATGTGTACTAAGCAAGCGTTTACTGCAATACACTTAGGAATTCCTGAAACTTAAGCCCTAATGGGGTACAAGGGCGTTGAAATTTGTACGACAATAGATTTACGCGCGGGTACGTGCTACTGAGAAATGAAACTTTGAACTAAGTAGTTATTTACTACTTAAGTTATTAAGTTTGACTTAGGTTTTTTTTAATACGAACACGATTTCCGAGTAACTTTTGCAACTTTCAAAGCTCCGATAATGACTTGATAATGTAGAATTTCGGTAGGTGTGATAAATGAATCACACTGAGCACGACGAATCTGAAGTTTTTATATAAATTGCTTTCACTATTCTTTTAGTTATATATAAAATATGTATAATAAAAAATATCTATGTATGTAATATAGTATTGTATTAAGTATATCAGTCATCTAGTACCCATAACACAAGCTCTGCTTAGCTTGGGGCTAGATGATGCTGTGTGGATTGTTCAGCATTATTTATTTATTACATTCGTTATATTACTTTTTAAATATTACATAGGTACTAAGTTATATGTAACAAACCCATAGGTTAGTATCGGACGATATCAAAAAACTAAAAATAAAAAAACAAAACATTTTGTCATGTCGCAGCGGAACCCTAAAATGTCAGTCACGCTAATAACGTGAACATTACTGAAGGAAGCACTACTACGTCACTGTCCTAAATGGGTGTTGTGTTGCGGGGTACTGTGACGTAGCTGGAAAATGAAATGAGAAATTGTGTAGACATCTTCCTTGTAGTAATCCAACATCCGTCACTGTTTTGTTTCTAACAAAGCCGTGTTTTGCCTTATTTTTTTCTGTCTTAGTATCTACTAAGCCTCATACTTACAAATGTATCATACAATTAAATATTGTGTAAAATATGCTTACCTGACCTTCCAAAACAACAATAATTAAAGTTATTTTCATTTTAAATAATATATGTTATTACACTAAGCATAATTGACGACCAATGTGGCGCGGCGGCTGAATGTCCACCTGCGACGCAGGGGTTGCGGGTTCGATTTCCGCCTCGGGATAAATGTTTGTACGATCTGCAAATATTTATTCCGGGTGTTCTGGGTATTTTCTATATATAATAAAAAATATCTATGTACGTAATGTATTGTATTAGGTATATCAGTCATCTAGTACCCATAACACAAGTTCTGCTTAGCTTGGGGCTAGATGATGCTGTGTGGATTGTCCAGCATTATTATTCTTATTATAATGTAATAACTAAGGTTGTTTAGTAATTTAAACACTAAATATTATTTAAAATTCCTAACAAAATGAGTTACTTGTATTAAATATTCTTTTAATGTTCCTAATGGTAATAAAGAGGACTCGTAGACCAAATCTCAGCTATACATAAATCGCTTAAATTATGAAAATGTCAATCATAATTAATCTCTCTTATAAATTTATACATCAGCTGCTAAAATAATTTTGTTTACCTAATAAAATAATTTTGGACAAAATAAAGTTATTTAAAATTGGAACAAGGAAAATATTTTACAAAAAACTGACTACAGTTTTTGTAAAATATTTTCCACGCACCATTTTCTCCTCGAGTTTACTTCTTCGTCTTATTACAGCCTTGTTTGCAAGCATAATAAAAATATAATTTGTCTATTGCATAAAAGAAAATTAATATTAAAATCAAAAAAGTGATAGGACTAATATTAAGAAACGATTAAATCACTTGTTCAGTATAGCGACTAGTTAGGTATTTAAATATTAGTCTCTCTAATACCTTAAGTATTTTAAGTAGTAAAATTATTATTCTATTACCTCGGAATATCGTAAAAAATAGGAAACCCTGCTTCTTTTCTCCATGGCACCTGTCTTTCATTTGACAGAATTGTTGTCCTTCATTGAATTTTGCCAATGTCAAATGTTTTTAATAAATAGTTTTTGCCAAGTCACTAAAATTTGGTCAAGTAGGGCTATCATTAAGGGTAAGTATTGAATAAAACAGATTGCGTTTTCGTTTAAATCTTAGGGAAACATTTGGTTCAAATCAGGATGCTACAGTAAATTTTCTTTCTGTTTATACATTGCGCTTGATGTTGCTATCAAAATTTCATAGCAGAAGTTAAATAACACTAGAAAAACAATTAAAATTAAAAACCTTAGTGCTTCCAAAGATAACAGGAAACGAATCTTATTTCATTATCTATAGGCGTGTAATCTTTTCCGTACACACACCATAATGGTTAGTGGACAGTAAACCAAATTTGATAGCGAACTATAAATAAAATTATGTTACCCATAGCAGTGAAATATTTTTTGTAAGGGCTCCTACCAAAATTTTACAAGACGATCTTTTAACTTTATACAGTAATAACGCCGAAATTGGGAGTATGTACGCCTTGAACCCTACTACCCGGCACTTTAAGAAAATTAGCCCATCGAATGTATTGGGCAATCGTTGGGTATCTTTCGAAAATACATCATAAAAATTCATTTCATCCGTTTTTGTGAGCTCTTTGAAGGCTTGTTCAGAACATGACAGTAAGTCAAGCTAAGAGTACATTACTCGATATCAGGTAGGTGAAACTCGAAAACATAAAAACGATGTATGAAGTTTAGTCCAAAAATAAGAAATTTAACGTAAAATGGGGTTGATTATAAAACAGTTGTCACCGGTCAGTTCGTAGTAACCATGCCTTCTACGCTGTATATGGTGGGTTCGATCCCCACCGATAACAGACATTTGTGTGATGAACATAGATGTTTGTTCTGTGACTAGGTGTTATTTAATATGTATTCTAAGTATGTATTTACAAAAAAATGTATATAAGTATTCTATCAGCTATCTGGTTTTCATAGTACAAGCTTTTTTTAATTTGAGGCTAGAGGGCGTTGCGTGAATGTTTGTCAATATTTATTATTTAGTATTCAGCATGGTCATTTTTCAATGGAAGTTCCGCTTCTTGACGTAGTGTTTATTGTCTAAGCTTGTTATTTTTTGTGCCATTTTTATGTATGGAAGACGTTACAGCTATTGGATGAATAAAAGAGAGACTAGGGAAGTATTTTCATGCAGTAGACTATTTTATCTCTTGAATAAAAATCTCTAGAAAATACGGCAATATACAAAAGTATATCCAAGAAATTACTGTCACAGCAACATGTTTTTTTTGTACATACATACTTAGAATACAATATAACACTGAGGCACCGATCAAAAATGTAGGTTCATCACACAAATATGTTTAAATCCACTACCTACAGCGCTACTAAGCTGTGACAGAAATGACTTATCTTTAAACAAAAGTAGTAGTGAACAGGCTTGCTTATTTGAATGACTTAGTTCATTAAAAAAACTTTAAAACCCCTTAGTCTAAATTCAGCATCAAAGAAAAAGGTTATCAAACAAAGTTTTAAAGATTTTTTCATTTTGCTTTAACAAGTTAAGTTGATAAGTAAAAATATAGTAAAATGCTGTATAGCTAAAATTACTGTGAGCAAACGATAAACAATTTCGAAGTTCTGAAATGTCATCAACTTATTCCGACTACAAGCATACTTGTACACAATTCATAAAGTTATGATTACAAAAGACATGTACAAAAGGCGCCTTGAGATTTTAACAGAGACATTGTGACTTGTGTTGTGCTACCTTATAGCTGTGTTATATGTGACTCAAAATATATACTCGCTCTGTGCAGGCATTTAGAACTTACTTTATTAGGTACTCATCATCATCAGACGGAAGACGTTAACCTCGGTTCGGTATACCCAGCGGTATACCAAGGTGCTTTCCGTAATTACGCATGAAGGTTTAATTACGATATTAATTTTATTGCGGGTACTCTAAGAGTTGGATATATACGTTAAAATTTTGATCTTATAAGAATTGAAGTGACGGAATAGTACAAAAAAAATAAAAAAATAACAAAAAAAAAGTTAAATAAATAGTAAATATAGATTTATTCGTCTATTTTATACTTTTTCAGCGGTAGCCTCATAATCTCAGTCGGTAGTAACACTGCCTTCTCGGCTGGAGGTTATGTTAAACATTGTCTATAGAACCTAGGTATCTCTGTTATACATATAACTTTCTGATGGAACCAGCATATGGCCCACCTGATGTTAATTGGTTACCATCACCTATAGCAAAGTATTGACTTGTAGCTTACGCTCGTTAGGAACGTGCCCTACGATACACTGTTCTGCGTCCATCAACCTGAGGCATACAGGTGTTAAGTCTCATACGCCTGTAATTTCTCGGGCACCCACACTCTTCAAACCGGAACACAGCAAGCTGCTTGGCGGCAGAAATAGACATGGTGGTAGTACTTCCCCGGACGAGCCCTTCACTAAGAGCTCTACTACTATCTGTTCTCAGTCTGGATGATTAAAAACTATATTATAAATATATGACTAAAAGAGTGTTATTAAGATGACTAAAATATGACTTTGCTTACTACTTACTACAAGTAAATGGCTCACCTGATGTTAAGCAGTTACCATTACTTATAACATAGCATTGCCTTGCAGGTCACGTTCCCTATGAACATACCCTACATGCATGGCCTTCTGTTCTTCAAACTAAAGAATACAGGAGTTAAGTTCCGTTTCCCTGTAATATCTCCGGCACCCCCTTCAAACCGGACCTCAGCTAACTGCTTGTCGGCAGAAATAGGTATTGTGGTAGTACTTCCTTTAGCTTGCTAGATGCTATAGATGATGTTGTGTAAAATGTCCACCAATATTTATGTATGTATTTGTTTGACTTTTTTTTTATTAACGTCTGTCATTTTCAACTTTATTTTTATAGCAATAACGGATGTTTTTATTCACAGCATGTTTAGCGCCATATGCTGTGGAGACAGTCATGAGGTTCTGCCATGGAAAACGAAGATGCCACTTCACTACTAACAGAGAGACCTTTGATGGATCTTGCAAGTCGTACTCGAAGCCCTACATAAAAGTGGTGTTTGCGTGTGGTAAGTATAATTGATAGAAATCGCTTTTCATTGATAAATTTGTTCGGTGTGAAATAAGATGTATGTGTACCAAATGTAATATGGACATACTGAAAAGTTATTAATCCCATAATCAATTATTTAGACCTTATAATGTATAACTACACCTACACAGATCAGCACACAACTTACACGTACACATAGGTACTATTAAATATTATTGTTACTCTTTGAAATAGCTATGTACTTTTCTTTGCTTATTTTCTTTTTGTTTTATATATATGTTCTATTTTTATCTGTAGTAATAGAAATTGAAAATCAAATGTCAACAAGAGGGCGTTACTGTCTGCGACATAGTTTTATACTTCTGCAGTCAGTATCGTTACATATGTTCACTATCACGTTGCACCTTATTTCCAAATAAATATTTTTGTATTTTTTGTATTTTGTACCTCTTAGATATCCTTGAAGAATCTCGAGTAATTACTTGGTACTAAGATCGTAAGGGATATCTACCGTGCTTGGGGATTAAAGTCGTGATGCTATTTTGACAGCCGTCACAGCTCAGTTTGTAGAAGCCCTGCCTTCTGTGCTGTAGGTGGTGGGTTCGATCCGCACCGAGAACAAACATTTGTGTGATGAACATAAATGTTTGTTCTGTGTCTGGGTGTTGTATTGCATTCTATATATGTATTTACAAAAAAAAAGTAGATAATTATTCTATCAGTCATCTGGTTCCCATAGTACAAGCTATGCTTAGTTTGGGGCTAGATGATGTTGTGTAAAAATGTCCTGACATTTATTTATTTTTTTCTTTTTCAAACCCGAGTTTTGGCTCATCTGAAGAAATATAAGCATAAGGCAAGAACATACAGACAATCCTCTCAAGATTCCCTACGGGTAGGTCATGTCATTTCAATTTGAAACTTGAAACTCAGTTTGGAAGATAAGTATTTCATCAGGACCGTCCCTAGGTACACTTTAGACTTCACATTAAACCTTTAATAGAAACCCGTAATAGTTTACCCGTAGAAGTACATAGGTATAGGTTCAGTCAGCTGCACTAGAATGTATACAATTTGTAACTTTCAAAATGGTTTCACAACGGTGCTAAAAATATCTACAAGATAATTATTCAAAAAATAAGTGAGGTCATCAACTAATTTTATGACTTTTTAATTTTTGAGGTGTCTGAGTTCATTGTTCTGCTGAAATACCGTTGTAAAAGTTACAAATTGTATACATTCTAGTGCAGCTGACTGTACCTAAAAGAAGAACATCTGTATTCATCTGATTCGCTCTGTGACTGTCTATTTATATCTATTGATAAGAGATGGCTATATCCTTACTATAATAATATAAACGCAAAAGATTGTATGTATGGATGTTTGTTACTCTTTCGCGCAAAGGCTACAGAATAGATTTTAATGAAACTTTACAATAATATAGCTTAGACATCAGAATAGCACATAGGCTATAATTTATAAAGAATTGTCTAAAATATAACTAAAAAACGAACCACGCGAACAAAATTGCGGGAAACATCTAGTTTAAAGTGTAAGATCATTAATCTAAGTTATATCTAGTTCAGCTGTTCACATCAGTTTTCCATAGAAATCTCTATTTTAAATGTGAATACAGCCTTATATTTTTCCATAATCGTAACAAGATAAGAAAACGAGGGAACAAATGGAATAAAAGTTGTTTCAAAACGGAATTTCCATTAAATATCCATTATGAAATGGACGCTTTAGGCGGAAAATTCAAAATAAGCACGAACTTATTGACACACATTCACACAACGCCTTCTAGCCCCAAACTAAGCAAAGCTAGTGCAAGGTTAGCTAGTAGTAAGCGGGTGTTCTGGGTGTTTCTATGTATAATAAAAAATATGTATGTATGTAAGTAATGTATTGTATTAAGTACTATCAGTCATCTAATACCCATAACACAAGCTCTGCTTAGCTTGGGGCTAGATGATGCTGTGGATTGTCCAACATTATTATTATTAAAGCTTGAACTTTGAGAACCAGATAGTTGATAAGATACTTTTATATGTTTTTTTGTAAATACATACTCAGAATACATATAACACCCAGACAAAAAACACCGAGTTTGTTCTCGGGAGATTGAACCTACAGCGCAGAAGGCAGGGCTACTACAAACTGAGCTAAGACCGCTTCCGAACAGTATAAACAGATAAGCTAAGTCACGCATAATTAAATTGTTGGAAATAGATCCCTACATTTTTTTCTAATTTACTGAATCGTATGAAATTTCATTTTGTCAAATTGCTTACTTACAAAGAATCATGTTCATAAAGAAAAGAATGTCTTTGAGAATTTAAGTTCTATTCACTTAAGCTATTAATAAAAAAATATCTCGGCCTTTATCGCTATATTAAGTCTTCTCACAACTAGATTTTAATAAAACTAGGTGAACTTAACTTGAGATAAAACTTAATTATAAATGTATACCACTTCTAAGAGTTTTTGTCCTGGCTGACATAAAAGTAGGTGAACTTAGCTTATGATAAAATCTTATTATCTATTTCGACGTATTTTATAAATACTTTAGTATCTGTTTTTTTAGAACAGTTGTAGAACAGTGTTCTACTATGCGTTATTATTTTACGTTACAAACGTGTTCTTAGAACACTTTCCTAACGTATGTGATTTACTATGCTTTGTTACAGGTATTTCTTAGTATTAATGAAAATTAACATTTATTTATTTACCTGTAACAAAGCATAGTAAATCACATACATTAGGAACGTGTTCTAAGAACACGTTTGTAACGTAAAATAATTAATAGTTAGGCTAATGCTTCTACTAATTTTACTTACTCGTTTGTATTTTTCATTGCATGCAGTCTGTTACCTCTAAATATAGTAACGCTTAGAAAAAATCCTTTAAGCAGGTACCAAGTTTTCAATTATAACCTTCAATCAATGATACCCCTAGATGATGGGTCACATCATAGTTGATTTATATATAGCTTCATTTGTTTACTATCGAAGTGAGACAAAAATGATAAACAGTTTTACGTTCAACCTAATTACAACCATGTCACCTAGTAAGTAAGTCACTAATTGTCAAAACAAAATAAGAGGTCACTTCTCAAAAAAGCTCATATTTACCGAGACGGATTTTTTTCAATTCAATTCAATTTATTTATTTTTCAGATTATCACAGCCATTTGTTAGTAACTCGTATAAATTTAAAACTTAAATACTATTGTTAGTAGGTAGGTATTTTGCGCTGATCCTATATCTAGGAGTATCATTGATCGAAGTTTATAATAAATAAATAAACATCAGGTGAACAATATCATTGTTCCATTAGCAAGTAGTTAAAAATAATATACGTTTTATATTCTCTACTCTATTTTCCTGAAAAAATAAGACGTAATACGCAACTACATGTGTTTTTCTTTGGCACCAGATCAAAGATTTTTTCATACGATTTAACATCTCTGCTCTTTATAGGCTCAACCTGTTGGAAATTCTTTGCGAGAGATATTTTTATATTCTCAAATGACGGGCCTTTGGTTCGATCAACCACAAATGAAATACCAATAAATCCAGCATTATCAGTAGCATGAAACCTGCAATTTTCTAAATCGCAGTAAATCGTTAATAATTTGCGGCCGAAAATGACGTACTACTAGTACCTATATTTTAATATATCAATGGTGGACGGGGTTATACAGAAAACAGGTAGCCGCCGATAATTTTTCAGAGGAATCAATCGACGGCTGCCTGTTTTATTTTATTAATATTATGTTTGTTAAAACAGGTCAGAAAGATTCTTTAAGTTGACTTGTTTCAACTACAAAAAAATAACACTCCTATTAGCTATGTACTCTACTCATCTACATCTCCTACAGACTTAGTGACTGACATTTACTATGGACTGGCCTCACAGCTCAGTTAGTAGTAGCTCTGCTTACTGTGCTGTAGGTTGTGAGTCCGATTCCCACCGAGGACAAACATTTGTGTGATGAACAAAGATGTTTATTCTCTGTCTGCATATTCTATTATATTGTAAGTTTTTTTAATGAATTTTTGTATTGAATTTACAAAAAAAATATAATTTTAATGTGGGATACATTGTACCTATTTTTTTTTCTACATAGCTTATACTATGGGAACCAGTCATTTGATTCCCATAGTACAAGCTATCCTAAGTTTGGGGCTAGATGACGCTGTGTAAAAAATTACCACATATATTTATTTAAAGTTTAGAGTATATGCCACATAGTTAAATTTACGTAAAAATGATGAAAGATTACGTTTTTTATAAGACTACACACTGAAATCTTAGTAGATCGAATCACTAGCAATTAGCTCGTGTTCGTTATACGTTTTCTATGTAAACTCACCCATAGTTCGAGTTCGATAGCTGACCGCAGCATTTCGCACGGACCATCAAACGAATAATTTATAGTTAGTGGTCCCAGCTTAGAGATAATACAGTTATTAAATGTGTGTTCTCCTTTATTTGGTTTGAACGGACATACGTGGGCTACACGGGTATATCATGGTTGGTCAAAAAAAATACAAAATCTATTTAATACAATTATAGGTTTAATAGTAAAAAATGTGGAGGTAAATGTAGTATTTTACTGTGTGTACTGGACAATAAAAGTAGGCATATCTTTCTTCCATTGATCGCCTACCACACTTTCCAAAGGCACTTCTATTAATTTTAAGTACCTACTTCAAAATATTTGTAACCTAGTGAAACCTATGGATATTGTTGTCTGAATAATGAACCGTTTTTAACTAGGCTCACGAGCGTAACATCCAGGCACACGATAGGCGTATTGTTAGACCTCTTAGTAAACAGGATTCTTAAGAAAATTTGTTAGGGTAGGAAGGAAACATTGGCGCGACTACCTAGACTACCTATGTAGGTAGGTATACTTATGAGAGTTAAGTAAGGTTATTACCTTACTTAACTCTCATTCCATGCTTACAAAATACGTGCTGCGTCACTGCCGTACGACTGTAATTCAAATGTCAATACGATACGCCATAAATGCCAAAAATATTTATGTACAGCTTTTTTTCTATTACAATGTGCTGATGGAACAAGCATATGGCCCAACTGATGTTAAGTGGTTACCATCGCCTATAACAAAGCATTGTCTTGCAGGTCACGCTTGCACAATAATCTAAACTGATGAATTTTATTTAGCTAATTACGGTAACCAAGATAAACATGTTTAGCGTGAAGGAAATAATGACTTTATTTTCCTTGTGAAATATGCTAAAAGTGATTAGCTTCGTAAATGCATTTAGGGGCTCACTTTATACATTAAGACAGTGATCGTTTTGCAAGCAGGCCTGCAGTTCTGTATGATAATTTAATTTCCACTTTTGGTCGTTGAAGTTCTTACAGTGCAGAAGTTATATTTATTTAGGGTTTTGACATTTTGATTTAATGCTCCAAAATGCCGTATGTCGTATGTATGTTACATATTTTATTTTACTATCATTTATAGACATCGTTAGCATATATCTTATGTTTTTCTGTCTATCCTGTATGTATGACTTATACACTGTTAGAACTTTAATAACATTTTGACGTCTCTCTTGAAGTACAGCAGACGACCTCAATCTATATTGCACCCCAGGGCTTAATTACGGTCGTTATTTTTTTCTGGCCTCTTGTCTACCAGGTCTGTCCACATTGGTGGATCATGGCAACTTTTTCATATCCATAGTCCACTGAGGTCGTAGTTCAACTGCCCAGTTCGTCTTGGTGAACCATAATCACTCTAGCTTATGGCTAGAGTCATAACCATGTGGACCATAATCAATGTCCGATGTGGTGCGGCGGGCAATTGTCCGCCTGCGACGAAGGAGGTTGCGGGTTCGATTCCCGCCTTGGGATAAATGTTTGTACTATCTGCAAATATTTATTCCGGGTGTTCTGGGTATTTTCTATGTATAATAAAAAATATCTATGTAGGTATGTAATGTATTGTATTAAGTATATCAGTCATCTAGTACCCATAACACAAGCTCTGCTTAGCTTGGGGCTAGATGATGCTGTGTGGATTGTCCAACACTATTATTTTATTATATATATTAATCATGCCGGTAGTTTACTTTGTCAATGAGTGAGACATTTTGAGAGATAGATGGCTTACAAACCTACCTTATGCTAGTTAAGCCTTTTTTATTGTTTTGGAAAGATGTAAAAACCGAGTGTATTTATTTTAACGGATATTTTTACAGTGCCTTTAGGAGTACTAACAGAACGATACGAAAGCGCAGCTGAAAGTGATGAAGTGGTCGGCGCTGGAGCCAATGAGGACCCATATGATGAGACAGGTAAGAGTTGTATGGTTTGTTTCTTCCATGTAAAGATTTTTGGAAAGTTAGTTATTAAAAAAAACTGAACCTAAAAAATAAAAAAATATTTTTCTGAAATATTCCTTAATTTCTGTATTGAGAAAAGTTTTTATTTTACAATTTTCTGTTTTATCGTAATAAAATATGTAAAGATAATCTTAAGGAAAGTCTGTCAGAAATTTTGAACCTTGTGCGTGGTCTAGAACAAAATATATGAAAAGCGCGCCTTCCGACATTCTGGTCGGTTAAATTTCTTTCTGAAGTCTGAATCAGGTAGCGGAAGTTCGTTCCGACTATTTCCTTACAATCTGCAGAGGGGTAACCGTGAACTCGATAGTTTGTTTGCCTAATTATCTGTACCCTGAGCTCAGTCCGAATAGATCCAAACAATGGGCAGGACAACAACCCGAGGGCATCTTCGTACAAATTTGGATTCCGCTAATTAGTCCATGAAAATGGAAAAAAAATTCTGTTAAGTACGATAGCAACGGCAATTTTTGCGTTGTTTTCGATAGTTTACAACTGTGTTATGAGAGCTCACGGGGTAGGGGGGCGTGTTTAGTATGTGTATGTATGGGCTAAGAACTTCCTATGCGTATCCAAAACTTTCTAATAAATGTTTTCTGATGTGCTACCGGCGTAAAATGAGTCATCAACCATTGACAGTATCTTCACATAAGAACTTATTTCCAAAATTAAATTGATAATATTAATTTTTTAACCTGAGAAAAAAAGTAGGAAATAATAGCCAACTTTCCACTGTGTATATTTTACCTATGGGTCAGTTTGCGCCTTTTCAATTATAGCGCAAGGAATGTACCAAAACTATCGTAAATCGTGTTATTTTATGCTTGTGTGTATTTTATCAGATGGGGCAGTTAAATGGAGAGAGCCAATCGTCGTGCCACCATATGCAGATCCTGCTTTGCAGTCTCCAACAGAGGGCACTGAAGTCAGTTCCACTGGCAAGGCTGTGGTGGCCGTTTACAAAACAGCTGGAAAGGATAATAACAAAAGTAAATATATATAAGCAATCACATTAGACCCGTAACGCGTGTTGGTGCACGCCAGAAGTCTATCAGTCCTATATAGTCTGCATTTATTTATTTAGTACTTTATATATTCGTTACAGACCATGGTATGAGTAGAGGTACTTACGCAACTTTATAGAAGTTATTACACGAACAAACGGTGCATGTCTGCACCCTCTAATTTTGTCCGTCACATGCAAAATACCTGAGACAGCCGACGCGGGTCCCCGTATGTCGTGTCTAGTGTGATTCTGCCTTAAGGCACAAAAACAGGCTTGAAATCCAAATTACGTATTTTTTTGGAGCTGAGACTACGTACGTACTACGTGTTTATAGTTTTTTTTTTTTAATAGTAAGTGTTTTTATTGACATAAAGTTTTACAAGATAAAGTTTTGAATCCAGAGGCTCCCGAACTAGTAAAAAACTATGTTTCAGAACTTACCTTACTACCAATAAATTTGGCGTAACCTCAAAATAGTCATCAGAAATCAGAATTTTATTTGCTTAAACATAGTTACAAATACAATATTCATGGTGTTTGGCTTTACATTAGATATTCCATTAATTTCTACTATAAAATATTGTACAAATGTCAAGCAATAATTGAATCTTAAATCTGACAAAATTACTTACTATGTCAATTTATACGAAATAATATTACTGAACACAGTCTATGTCTGAAATATGTGCTGAAATCCAAACTACAAACTGTCGTTGTGTTTTGTCTTTTTCGATGTAGATGAGCATCGATGGTCTAGTGGGAGTGACCCCGCCTTTTGATGCTTAGGTTCGAATCCGGTCGCGTACCAATAATAATAATAATAATATAATAATAACTTTTATTTAGACTTAATAGTTAAATGGTACATTTTTAAGGTTACTTAAATAGGTACTAAGTGAGGTAACTAATTAAGGTAAGTACCTGACGTAGCTCTGTTCCCCACACTAGGTCTCTAATGAGCCTGTATTGTAGGGTCACAGTGATTCGCTTCGGACTCTTATCATAAAAAGTAGTTACAATTTTGTTCTAAAAATTATCAATAATTATGTGCAAACATGTTCAAAAAAAAAGTAAGTAAGGATAAAAATTAAAAAGGATATTATTAAAAGAAAAAATAGTAATTACAGCTACAGAAAAAGTGTAAACACAGGGTCCTGTGAGTGAGTCTGTTCACTCAAATGTGTGTTGTATGTCATGTATGAAAGGGATTATGCGCGTGTGCAGGTGTGTGGGATGTGTGGAAGTGTGGAGGGGTGGGGGTGTATGTGTGCGTGTGAGGGGGTGTGTATGTGTGTGTGGGGAGGGGGAAGTGACGTATAATATTATGTTTCGATAACTTTCTCTTTTCAATGGATTTGTTTATCGAAAATTATGTACGCAACGCTTTCAAACGGTGAAGGAAAACATCGTGAAGAAACCAGTTGGTATTCTAGTTGCGGCCATGGAATGTCACGTATGGAATACCAACTACTGAAAAATGTGGTGGTGGTGGTGTGGTATGTACAAAATGTAATATTTGGACGGACCTCTGACTACCCACATTAGATATTCTCAAAAGAATCTCGATTTTTCTTCTATGTATCTTTTTTGTGTTTTTGCTTATGTAGTTTTTAAATATTTATATTTGTCCAGTTTCAAGCTTCTAAGAAAAAGCTTCAAACTCAACGCCAAATAGCTACACTATTTCATCCGATACTGTCTCAAATTTCTTAAAAGTTTTATCCGCTTCGAAATACTGTACAAAACTAACTTTATAGTCACGTCCGGTACATAAATAGTTGGAAACTCCACTTTATAATCATTATCGGTGTTGCGTATATCGGAAGTGTGCGTCTACTCTGAAAACGATAGACGAAATTTCGTATTGGTTCGAGTTACACTACGTGTCATATCAGGTAGTGAAAACATGAGTGTGGAACGGTTTTTGAGCTACCCGGCAGTGTAACACAAAACGATGATATGAAACTTCGTTTATCGTTTAACAGAGTAGACACAGAGTTATCAGACATTATTGATGATATGTTCTGAACAGTTTATCATGAAGACTGCGCCAATCATACTTCAGTAATCATTCACCATTCTATTGGGCTTCCGGGTAGCCCAAATTGATGTCGCAAACAAGTGTCATAGAGATATGATTGAGACCTTGGAAACTAAGATTATTCATCTCATTCTCATACAAGTTTGATTTAACGCTAGCTGACCAGCTAGCTAACTCCAGGATGTTGTTGATGATGGTATTGCTAAGAAACAAAAACCAGCCAAGTGCGAGTCGGACTCGCGCACGGAGGGTCCCGTACCATTATCTATAATAAAAACCGCAAAAAATCACGTTTATTGTATGAGAGCCCCTTTAATTTATTTTATTCTGTTTTTGAGTACTTGTTGCTATAGCGGAAACAAAAATACATCTTCTGTGAAAATTTCAACTCTCTAACTATCACGGTTCATGAGATACAGCCTTGTTACAAACGGACAAACAGACAGACAGATAAGACAGCAGAGTCTTAGTAAAAGGGTCTCGTTTTACCCTTTGGGTACGGAACGCTAAAAACGGAATAAGCTCCTGACCTATACTCAGACCTGAAGAAATTTTGACGTTTTGAATTACATGACACGGAAGCGAATATTTTTTTTTTAAATCAATTGGGGCACGACCTGATTCGAGCCCACTACCTTAGGGTTAGCTGGCGAGGTTGTTCCCACTAGACCACCTGTACTCTACACTAGATACGGAAGGTATACAATATCTGCTAACATCAATCTATTATGTATGCGCTGTTGGTGATGGGTTCGATCCCACCGAGAACAAACATTTGTGTGATAAATATTGATGATTGTTCTGCGTCTGGTTGTTATATAGTATTTACAAAAAAAGAATATAAGTATTATATTAGCTATCTGGTTCCCATAGTACAAGGTTTGCTTCGTTTAGGACTAAAAGGCGTAGTGTATGTTAATATTTATTTATTATATATTATAACCTGTAGTTATAAGTTTAACTTTTTACAGAAATCAACAACAACATTTTTGTCTACATCGGAGCAGGCATCATCATCATCATCCTATTGGTTCTCATCATCATCGGAATCCGCTGTTACTTCACTCGCAAGGAAAAGGAACATGCTAAAAATGGAGACATGTTCACGACAGAAGCTCCAAATGTCTTCAACGATATCACATCAGAGATGGATAACGAAGCTGAAATAAGCCATATTTCAGGAACATTCTACGACCCTGTCCACCCTGATATGATTCTGTATAGAGACGCGGATGGGACAAGAAACACCCTACGGGCCATGCGACCGCTATCCACAATCTACCCCTGCGCAGGCGCAAGGATGTACGGAAACGTTGACTATGTACCTCAAAGAGAACCAGGGAGATTTACCAGGAGTAGGAGTAAAGAAGAAGAGGGTACGGACCCTGAGGTCATGACGAGCCCTAAAAGCTTAGGGGCATATTCGACCTCTCAATTTTACTACGGCTGACGTCAGGCTGATGATGATTCTGGGACTTACTGTTTTTGAGTTAACGATAAAAAGCTCAAGTGTGTATTCTCATAATCTATAAAAGTTAGTTCATATCTTTAAGTAAATGTATATTCAGCAAAATAAGCTTTACAACTTTAGTTTTAAATATAAACAAATCAAAAAGAACTCAAAGAGAAAATTAAAATTTGCTTGGTATATTTTGAAAAAGTACCATGTCATCTTATTTAGTCACTTATTTAAGTTTACATAATATCGACACTTGAAAGGCAAAAGTTCCTAAGCGACATTTTGGGCGATATTTAGTTATATATATTATTATGTAACAAACAGTACACATTGTATGCAACACTGACTAATTGTTAGTAAAGAATCTGATTTCAAAGTGCTAGTCATTAGCAAAGTTTAACATATTATTTGAAACAACATTTCAGGAAATTTCACAAAATCAGAAAAAAAACATGCAAAATAGGATTAAAATCAGATTCTTTGTGAGCAAACTTTCAGGGGCTTATTTGTATTTAACAAGGTGAGAGACAATCTTGTTGATTAGACTATTTGTCTCTTATTTTACTTGTGTCAACTATAAAGTCATATCAGTGACATCATATCAGTGACGTCATTTATTTCACGGCGCCTGATTGGATTGTCTTTTGTTTATTGAAACTACTGTATTTTATGGTGTGAAGCAAAATGGCGGCTTGCTCGACCCCTGTCTAAAAGAATTGCCCTCTAGGCTCATATTTGTACATTTCATCGCTTTTTTCACAAAATTCGATGGGAAAGATTTTATTGACTCATCTACAAACACGAAGGTTGGTTTGTTGGGAGACTGTTTTACTATACTTTATAGTTATACTAAAATATTCATAGTAAAACTACGACAATATTACACAGTTACTTTAATATACAACCATGAAACATAAACGGGCATCATCAAAGTTTAAATTGACTTTTCAGTTGTCCCTAAGGGTGGATCAAACTTCACAGACGATATTTATAAAATATTTAAATAAGTACTTTAAAATTTTCACATGAATATATTGGTTCATTATAACTATTCATTATTTATTATCTTCAATGAAGCTAAAATTGTACTAAGATTAAATCGATGTGTGTAGATAAAACATTACAGTACCCGGCGATAAATATTGCACATCGACTTTTGGAAAGAAAAATATTTTATGCAAGGAATAAAGAGAATTACCTATAAAAACCGGCGAATCATAATAGTTTTAGCAACTCTTGATAAATACTGGACTATTAGTATTTCGTGCGACAAAGATAACGGCTCTATGATGCCGAAATTAGTCGATTATCTCTTTCCAAAGGATGCGCAAAATTTATCACCGGGACCTGTATCTCATTTGTCATCAGCATAAATAGGCCTACAGTTGAATTTAGATCTCTTCTCTTTGGGGGGCTTGCCAGGGATACCACGCTTAGCAAGCAAGTTGGTGACCCCAGTGTTGGTGACCCCAGTGTTGTCGCTTAGTATACAGGAAATGCTTTTGCTCATCTTCTAGGGTGTTCATTTAGTCAACTCTGACGACATCCATGAAGTAATGGAAGAGTCATAGTTTAAGTCGTGACCACCATAGTTTGACATCTCATTAACTTAGCATAAATGCGAATACTTATAAATATCTTAAAAAATAATTGTGTTATAAGAAATCAAACATAAAATTATTAAATTTCAAACATGTAAACTCTTGCACTAAATAATAGTTACTCACTTATTAATAATGCATATCAAACTGCACTACTTTGTCATCTGTGATTTATGATTATAATAATGTAATATAAAGCTTGGTGTAATTTTTATTATTTTTTAAATAAATTATCTTGAAATTGGGTTTTATTTGTTGTAAGATATGTATATAAAGCAAACCTTGATAAAAACTTAAACTAGTAGCAGGTGGCTTACCTGATGTTAAGTGGTTACCATCGCCTATAACAAAGTACTGCTTTGTAGGTCACATTTGTAAGGAATGTGGCCTATAATGCACTCCTCAGCGTCCATCAACCTGAGGCGTATAGGTGCTAAGCTTCATGTGCCTGTAATTTTGTAACTTGTGTAACATGATGCAACAACCGTTGCGCTCAGAACAACTGACACAGTTTATAGAAACAGCAATTTGAATCGCAATGGGCAGGCCATAGAGCTTGTCAAACAGACAGCCGCTGCAGAGTAAAAAATCTCGAATAGCAACCACGAACTGGAAGATGAAGCATAGAATGCCCTTCTACTCAATAAACTGACATCATTTTTAGGATAGCGGGAAGTTGGTAGATAGGCTCAAATTATTCTTTCTGGAAACGTTTAGTGGAGGCCTTTCTAATAGTGGACTTCTTCAGATTACTGATGATGAAGACACGATCTGAAACACCATACCTTTTTCACCATAAGACGAGTAGACACAAAGCTCATTACCACCATTGCTTGGTAAGCTTACCACCCGATTTGCACCAAGCGTTTCAGTTCTACATTCATCATGCGAACTGTTAAGGAGTTGCACTCAAATCCAGTCTGTTTTTCCTCCTCATTTTAATCTGAATCTCTAAAGCAAATCAAGGTATCTTAAGACATGGCATACTCTTCATATTCTTCTAGGCTTGGTCGCGAGAAACTGGCGCTTAGATTCACCTAGATTTAAGACGTTTCAAGATGATCCCTGCGGATATTACTGAATAAATGCTTTTTGACTTTGACTTTGACATGCTTGCAGGTGAGGTTGTAGCTTAAGAATGTTCAATTCATTTAATGAAATTGGTCTAAAGATTTTTTATCATAGAACACCTTAAAATTGAATTATCAAGAAATAAAATAAAAAAACATTAGGACTTAAATCTCCAGATTTTAGAATGTCTAATGGAAGTAGCCAGATTTACGTTCAAATATTACATTTGGCTTATTGCTACGGAGAAAATCAAAAAATATATTGTATGGAGTAGGACATAGTTATGTAAATAGAGTAAAATATGCAAAAACAATACTGCCATCAAGACGTCATTTAAGTAGGTAACCTCGCGTGCGCTAATTGACGATAATGATGATGACATTGAAATAAAAAGATACTTCAAAAATCGGGGAGACTATCAAAAAGCTACATTTCTATCTCTTTCGGATTTACATTCATAGTATAAAAACAAATGGATCCTATAACAATAAATCACTAACCCTTAACGACATGGAAAGGGGCCAAATGGACCGGATTTTTGAATCGATTTCTAGAAAGGAACAGTAATGCTTCCTTTAGGGATTTCTAGCTTTTTGTAACTACATTTTTAGGGTTCCGTACCCAAAGGATATAACAGAAACCTATTACTAAGACTCCGCTGTCTGTCTGTCTGTCTGTCCGTCTGTCACCAGGCTGTATCTCATAAATCGTAATAGTTAAAGAGTAGATTTTTTTATAGATGATAATATATTTTTGCTGCCGCTATGACAACAAATACAAAAAAACTGAATAAAATAAATATTTAAGGGGGCTCTCATACAACAAACGTGATTTTTTTGCCGTTTTTATTATAGATAATGATACGGAACCCTTCGTGCGCGAGTCCGAATCGCACTTTGCCGGTTTTTATGTTAAATTTACAGGAAAAAGAGCATTAGACAAAGATTAAGACTATATTGCTTAACAGCATAAAGTTAAAAAGAGCCTGATGGCCTACTGGGACCTTTCATCTTAAGACCGTGGTTTCAAACCGCGGCCGTAAATAATTTTTTTTTATTGTTTTTGCGATTGTAATACCAGTAGGTACAATTAATTAAGAACATCATAAAAAAAAATCCACAGCTTAGTCAGCATTGCACGTACTCACCATATTATTATTCCTGTTGATAATGCAGCTAGACCGATGTGTCTAGCTTATTCCAGGGGGCTAAGCACTAATAAATTTTAAATTCGTAACATAAACGTATCAACGACAGGCAGTTAAATTCAAATATCAATACGATATACTTACGCTAAAATGACAGTTAAATTATTTGAAAACTCAATTTTTTTAAACCGACTTAAAAAAGGAGGTAAGTCCTCATTCGGCAGTAGTTTTTTTTATGTTAACCTAGTGAGGTTAACATAAAAAAAACTACTAACTAAATTTTTTCAATTTGGTTTCTAAATTACGGAGTGCCGTAATTTAGAAACCAAATTGAAAAAATATCTGAAATAAATTTTATTAAGTGTACACAAATTGATAAACTCGTAAAAGTCTATGAAAGCTTAGAATAAAATATAGAAGCCTAATCTATTACCCTCCCCATTATCTATTAAATAGAGATATAAGGGTCTGTGTCCATTAGGCACGCCACCGCTTTTGCTAGAAAACAGAAAACTTTACTCAGTTCCAATGGGGCTAAGGGGATAACTAATTAGATTTATAATCTAGTTAGTCAGGGAATTATTTACTTTACCTAAATTGAAATTAACCATAAAAAGGGTAGTTTAGGTAATTAGCATTGTTCTTAGAGACGATTAGTTCATAATGCCCCATTGGCAAAAGGAAAATGAATATTGTTATTGTAGAATAGAATAGAATATACGTTTATTTGTAGTATTAACCTATAATGTCATAATTTGAGTAAAAGCTACCAAATAAAAAAAAACTTGAAAACATATTGATATCGATTTATGATACTACAAATAGATACATAAATGGATAATATATAAAAATATATAAGATAAAATACAATGGGTAAACTCTTCCATACAACTTTTCGATGAAATGGAATAACAAAATCTTGTAAAATTGAGATAAAAGCTAATAGAGCGAGAGAGTAGATACCATAATATGCCAACCCAACATGAAGTGGGATAAAGAGATAATAAGTTTCACAATTTTTTTATTTCGTTTTTTTTTTTCTACGACTTCCTTATGGAACAAGCAGATGGAATAACAGATTAAGTGGTAACCCTGCTGTTGCCCGCTTTACAGGAATTTGAACGATACCTCTTAGAATATAAACACGATAGTTTATGGATAATTGGTATTGATTTTCATAACCACGCGAAATCTTTCGCGTCGTCTATACAGGCTCTTAAACTGAAATCGAAATTTATTTGAAAATAACATACATCATTATTATGAAGTTCATAACTAATAATGGAGAAATACTATAACTATACTAATCATCGGATTGAATACATTAGTATACCCAAACTAGAAAAACTAAAAAATGCCTGTTTATTACAATTGCCGTAGCCGAAATCGGTAAAAACGTAGTAATATTACTAATTAATGACTAGTAGCTTGTATTAAGTTTTATAGAGGGAGTTACTTCATACATTTTGATGAAGTTGATAGACGTGTTTTAGTTTACATTCGCGACGCGGGCCGTGGCTTGAATTCGTAAGCCTTTTGAAAAGTTTTCAAAACTTTGCCGTCGTCTCGTTTTGGTATTACTGTCACTTCACCAAGACATGACAATCAGAATTTTGAGTGATCATAATGTTACTAATAGACCGGTCAGTTTATTGCATCGATATGCAATAAGCTGACCGGTCCATTAGTAACATTATGATCACTCAAAACCTGCAAACCTGTTACGATTGACAGGTTTGCTTCAATATTATAGTTATTATATGCAATCCGTTGGGGCTG
Source organism: Electrophaes corylata (assembly GCA_947095575.1). Classification (NCBI taxonomy): domain Eukaryota; kingdom Metazoa; phylum Arthropoda; class Insecta; order Lepidoptera; family Geometridae; genus Electrophaes; species Electrophaes corylata. The sequence continues at coordinate 3,592,547 of OX352711.1, read as the reverse complement.
GCGCGGCACAGATTTTGCCGAGGAACTCTTGAGATCTAAAAATCTAAACTGTCACATTTCAAAAGTTTCTTGGATGGTAAGTAAGGTTAAAAAAGTTGGTTGTATCGTAATTAAAATAACCTTTTAAAATGCAACCGAAACGTCCTTAATAAACATCGTGTGGACCGGGTTTTAACTGAGTTTCAAAGGTCCCCTTCGATCAATGATACCCCTGGATAAAGGGTTAGCATAAAAAATTCGTCTCGGTAAATAAGAGTTTGTTTTGACAATTAGTGTGGTAATGTAGTAGTATAAACTAGGTGACATGGTTTTAATTAGGTTGAACTTAACCCTTAATTGCTCGCATGGGGTCAACGCGCCTTTGCGAGCTAAAAAATAATACTTCGATCGATCAGAATGCGCTCCCGCCAACAGTAGCTTCCTAGTTCGCACCAAAAATTATTTTTTAGGGACAAACAGGACGTCAGAGGGTCAACAGCCATCGCTGCACTCTTAGTGCATGACACCGTGCGAGTAGTTACGTAACTTTTTTCGTTCGAGGTAAGTAAATCTATTATTGTTATTTGTTGTGCTTTTGAATAGTATTTTGTATCATTTCTTTTGTGCGTGTAAAATAAAACATATAAATTGTTTTTTGCATAAAAAAAGTACTGGTACTTGAATGTTACGTGCATAATAGCACTTGTTGTACATAGGGCAAATACAAGCAAAATTCGTACCCATGTGAGACGCCATTTCCTGCGACGGCTTGCAGTAGAACTTTTCAAGATCACCAAAAACAACGGGTAAACATAAATGCAACTCCAAAAAAACCGGCTTGTGTTGTGTAGTTTGAACTTTGATCTCATAGTGCTTCAAATGTTAAATTTTAAAGAAGAATTTTATGTTCATTATTTTGATATGTTTCTAGTAGTTATTGTGTATGTTGTTCATTAGAAGTTTTAATATAAATATAATATTTTCGTAATATTGAGCCTTTTATTTAATTCCATTAATAGTTAATTAAAAATATTCCCTTTAAATTGGGGTCAGTCAAGACCCCATGCGAGCAGTTATGCGAGTTTCTCCATGCGAGTAATTAAGGGTTAAAACTGTTTACTAGTTTTTTCTCACTTCGGTAGTAAACAAAGTTCACACAGACAGAATTTAGTTATGATTTTGTATGTGACCCGTCATCTAGGGGTATTATTGACCGAAGGTAATTCCATTAAGATATTATTTTGCACAGCTTTTAAAATAACAGCTAAGTAAAGAAGCTTCGTGTGAAAAGAAATATTACATTATGAGAGGATGGAAATTCTCACTTTGCATAATGTATACAGGGATCCAATATTCTGAGCAAAATAGTTTTGATACAACTATAAAGTTACTTTGGGTGTTCGGTAAAATGGAATCAGAAAATGGTTTCTGTTTTTATAGCGGTGTGATTTTTTTTCTGTATCTTTCTAATGCAAAGCTGTGAAATAAAAGGCTTGCTATACTATATATCTGCCTGCAGCTTTGTGTGTGTGTGTGTGGGTATATCAAGACGTAATGACATATGAGTAATCTAATTTGGCAGTAGTTTCTGCATTGCTGAGTGTTGGTTTGATCCTTACCTACATTTATAATGAATTCACTGTGTTTTTTATTTGTCTTAGTGCTACAATTTACTACTATTATTATTAGTTATTATGCATGTCTCCACAGTCGGTATTATTAACAGAAAACTGAAATTACTTTAGCTTCTTGTTCTCTCACAATGTTTTCAATCCGTTTAAGGTTTTTCAAAACCCAAGAAGTTTGTATGAAAATATCTTCACGAGGGTAAAGTCGCGCGCGTTTCGTTAGTTACTTCTAATTACCCAAAGGGTTTTAACCTTATTACTAAGACTCCACTGTCTGGTTATCGGACCGTCTGTCACCAGACTGTATCTCATGAACCGTGTTAGTTATTTTAAATTTTCACAGATGATGTATTTCTGTTTCTGTTATAACAACAAATACTAAAAAATAGAATAAAATAAATATTTAAGGGGGCTCTCGTGCAACAAACGTGATCTTTTTCCTTTTTTATTATAGATAATGGTACGGAACCCTTTGTGCGCGAGTCTGACTTGCATTTGGCATATATGTGTGCAATAATATACTATTACACATTTATACACATGTGCACATAGCCGAAACGTCGGAGAAATAAATAAAAAAGGTAATACGCGATAAATACCCGTGTAATATAAGTGTTCAATATATATCGACGGCCCCACCGAATAAACGTGTAAAGTGAAAATCGCAATTTTACAGGAAAAATAAAAAATATAAAAAAAAATATAGCTCATTATTGATTAGATGTACGTCAATACAATGTATAGACAAATTAAAGGAAAAAAAATTATCTATATTTCGTTAAAAAAACCGATAAGCTAATATTAATGATTTACGAGAAATTAATAAAAACCCCTTTTACATTTTTATTCTAGTAACAAAATTTTGGTATGCTATGTTTACACTATTATTCGTGGGAAAATATGTTATTACCTAAAAGTGTAACTTATTATACCTTTTTGTTCTATGGACATAATAGGATTTGTCAATGTTAGTATTAGGTAATTACACATCGGCAAAACTCTTTACAGTTACAGTATTTTTTGAATTTCCGACGAATAATATTCTAAAGTAAGTTTGCATTAAATGTATAAGAGTAAACGGTGTGCAAAATCACATTGTTGCAATATTCGTGTGAGTTTAGTGTTTTTATTTTCCGCAGAATAAACATTCGAAGTACGCTTTTTTTGATTGTTTTCGTTAAATTTATTGGAAAATCTTTCTGAAAAAAATTTAGAAGGTGTATTTTAAATCGACACACCGAAAAACCAAAAAAAAAAAAATTACGGTAAGAGCTCTTACACGTTTATTCGGTGGGGCCGTCGATATATGTACTTCTAGTTTCCTTTTAACTATTAGTAGGAAGCTCAGTACACTGTGTAATCCTATTACGCCTTCCCACGACACTACCATATACCCAAGTGCTCCCAGGCGACCCGTTAGATTGCGCGATGAAAGTTTTAAAGTTTGTTGGTAGAACTCTCAGCACTGGTTTCCGACATTCTCACATCATATCCGACCGATTATTGACCGACCGATGTGGCGCGGCGGGCGTATGTCCGCCTGCGACGCAAGAGGTTGCGGGTTCGATTCCCGCCTTGGGATAAATGTTTGTACGATCTGCAAATATTTATTCCGGGTGTTCTGGGTGTTTTCTATGTATAATAAAAAAATATCTATATATGTAATGTATTATATTAAGTATATCAGTCATCTAGTACCCATAACACAAGCTCTGCTTAGCTTGGGGCTAGATGATGCTGTGTGGACTGTCCAGCATTATTATTATTGTTATTATTATATCAGTAGCAGTAGAGCTCTTCTAAAAGGCCTCGTCCAGAGAAGTACTACCATCATACCAATTTCTGTAGCCTAGCAGCTTGCTGTGTTTTGGTTTGAAGGGTGTGGGTGACGGTGAAATTAAAGGCACATGAGGCTTAACACCTGTCTGCCTCAGGTTGATGAACGCAGAGCTGGTCTATCGCAGGCATGTGTCTATTACACGGAACCTGTAAGGCGATGCTATAAGTCCGACAAAATTTATACATACTCATCTTATACTGGAGATTACGACTTACACAGCATCATTTATCTACACACTCGTTTATATACATATGTCTGTGAGTTACATGTATATACATGTAACTCACAGACATGTGTATAAACATCAATATCCTCAACCTAAAGAAGTCCACTGCTGGATACTGGCGTCTTAAACATTTCCAGGAAGAATGATTTGAGCCTTTTCCATCCACTGACATCCCGCAATTCTAATAATATAATCGGTCTTATATCCCGAACGCAACACTGATTGGCGGCAAAAATAAGTATAGCACCTGTATCTATACTAATATTAATAAAAGGAAAGATTTTGATTGTTTGTTTGCTCGCATTGAATGGGCTCCGAAACTACTGGACCGATTTAAAAAATTCTTTCACCATTGGGAAGCTACACTATTCCCGGATGACATAGGCTATATTAAATTTAAAAAAAATAGGGATCTTTACTAAAAAAGTCAAAAGTCAAAAAGTCAAAAAGCATTTGTTCAGTAATATCCGCAGGGATCATCTTGAAACGTCTTAAATCTAGGTGAATCTAAGCGCCAGTTCCTCGCGACCAAGCCTAGAAGAACAGGCAAGATACTTACGGCTTGGTTCCTACCGTTTTTTTGTATGATCCTGTTACAAAATAATAATAATGTAAATAATGAAGCTCTAGTGTGGTGCCAATCTAACTACACCCGTGCAAAGCCGGAACGAGCCGCTAGTAATAAATATGGTGATAGACGTTCTTTTATAGATTAAACGAAACGCGCGCGACTTTTTCGCGTTATTTTCATACAACTAGCTGTACCTGTTTAGAGGTAGAATTTTAGAAATTTCTTTCTTCCTTTACGCACCAAGACAAATATACCCTAAAAATGTCAAATCTCTATGACCCGTGTTTTCGGTTGTATGCTGTCTATAATGTTAGTCAGTCAGTTATGACAAAGATTTTTATAGAAAGATATAATGTGTAAATTAACCAACTTAACATCAATAAAATAAACTAAAACAACGAAATAAATACTGAACTAAAATAAAATTGAGCACCAAAGCTTTACTCGGGTTATTGCGGTAACAAAGACGAAAAACCAACTAAGATATATTTTTGAAGCTACACGGACCTCATTAGCACGTGTTCGTTCAAACACAGTAACTATCAACGAAAACGAGCGTTATCACGTTGCGTTAAAGCTTAATATCGCATAAAAGTTGATGGTGTACCATAAGCTAGAACCTGACAGATACTAACGGTAGAAAATGGTGTGGACTGGAAAAGCTTTCACAGATATTCAGAGGCGACGTGCAATGGACTCTTTATTAAGAGTTTACGATCGGTTCCTACGTGACGATGCTTTGTACGAAGCTGTACATGCTCAAAGGGTGTAACCCTGGAGTCATGTCAGTGCCTTTCAGCTATCGAGTTAACTAACTTCTTCTGAGCGACTGTACCATGTCGTTTGAAAATTCAATTTTATTTCATGTATTTTATAACATAGCATCACGACTTTTATCGTCATATCTTTATATTTATTTTTATTGTTATAATTTATAACAACCAATTATTTCCCATCACCTAGATATTACATAATTTTTTTAAGCAGATTCTTATTTGTTTTATATTTAGTCATTTTTTTTATCCCGTTTCTGTGATAGGAACCCCTATTTGGGTATAGGCCTTCTTCAGTTTGATCCAGTTTTCTCCGTCTTTAGCTCGTTCAATCCACTCCTTTCTTGATGTTGCTACAATGTCGTCACTCCATCGTTTCATAAGTCGATCTTTTCGTCTTTTTATATATTGTTATATATTAGTCTGTAATTAATTACCATAGTTATTCAAACGCCTGTAAAGGCAGGTTTTAGCCGAAGCAAATTAGTTTGTAAGATTCTTATGTACCTGAGATCTTATGAATAAATGACTATGACTATGGCTATCTCTAAGCATGGACTTTTATCCCCTCAGATCTCTTAGTACCAAATACCTACTTGAGATTCTATTCCTCTGACTACCCTATAATATTACATTTGGTACATAACAACATTTTGCAGTAATTGGTATACCATACGTGACAGGTTCTAAGTCCTTCGCCGATTTATATAAGTAACAGTTTTCCAATCTTTTCTGAAAATAACTAAATAACTAAAACTTCTTTTTCCTAAAAAAAATCTTTAAATAATACTTATCACCTAACAAAAGTATACAAACCTATGAAAGCTTGCTAATTATTTTATTTTATTTAGTTTTCTACTAGTGTGGTAAACAGAAAAAAAGTCTAGTTTCTTCTAATTTCTTCGCTTCCATTGGTAAATAGTCCAAGCACATGTTGCAAAGGTAATATTTGTGTGACAGAACTTGCTGTTGCTGCATAAAACAAGACAAAGGATCTATGTTCATTGAGCTATACCTATATATACACATACACATATACAACTAGGCACACTCGCACAATATACTTATTTACTTAGGCATTATGTACGAACAGTCAGCTGTAACTGTGTTTAATTCGCAGTACCTAAGTACGTACAGTCAGCTGCACTAGAATGTATACAATTTGTAACTTTCACAATGGTATTACAGCAAAGCAATGAACTCTTACACCTCAAAAACTAAAATACCATGAGATTAGTTGATGACCTTACTTATTTTTTATTAATTATCGTTTAAATATTTTTAACACCGCTGTGAAATCATTTTGAAAGATACAAATTGTATAAATTCTAGTGCAGCTGACTGTACGTACTTAGGTACTGCGAATTAAACACAGTTACATCAAAACCCGCGGAAAAAGTACCTGGTGACCTGTAACACAGGTTTCTCAAACCTATCTCAGGCAACATTCTCTCACAAAACAGGTCTATAGTAAATGATTCAATTAATGTTACTTACATTTAAGAACCTTTTTGAGAGAAATAAATGTTATTTATCATTTTATCATTAATTATATAGGTAGGATTACTGAATGGCCTCACAGCCATTCAGTAGTAGCTCTGCCTTCAGTGCTGTAGGTTGTGGGTTCGAGCCCCACCAAATAAACATTTATGTGATGAACACAGAGGTTTGATCTCTGTCTTGGTGTTATATGGTATTCTAAGTATTTACTTGCAAAAAAAGTACATTTCTATCAGTCATCTGGTTTTCATAAAACAAGCTATGCTTAGTTTGAGGTTAGGTTAGATGCTGAGTAAAAATGTCCACAAATATTCGTAGTTCCGTTCACAAAAGATTAAAAAATACTGTGAAAGAGACATGCAATAAAATATGTAGATTAGAGAAAACTCTTCCAAACAATCTTAAAAACTTTTTGAAACATTTTAGTTTAAATTCGTGAACAACGAAGAACGAAGGATCGAATTCAAACTCAGAGCCGATTATACGATAGCTAATTAGGAATTGGGATGAAATCGAATAAAAGTAATATAACTTTCCGTATTGAGGTATGCGTTTGTTTACCGTGGTATCATTATAATGTACAGTCAGCTTTACTAGAATAAATACAACTTTTTAAACTATCATATTATGTTCCTCACGTGACCCGCGTGGTAATATTTTGGTATAGATCCTGATATGACAATTGTTGATCACCTATTTTTTGAATAAAATTGATTAGTAAAGTTATGAAATACCCTATAATTTATGTTGTAGCCGCGTAGCACTGGATACAGTTTCATAGTTTCGTAGACGCTGCGTAGACGCTGCGTAGAGGCGGCGTAGACGATGAGTAGAAAAGATGTCTGTCTGAGAAGTCTACGCGAATTAGATACCGATATTTTGAGTATTATCAAATCAAGCTACGAGTTATACCTACTGCTACTCAAACTTTGAGAAAATCTAACTCGAAACTACGTCATCTGGCGGCTACCTTGGCGGCTGGCTTTGAGCAGGCAAATAGTCACTGCACTGAATTTAATGACGTATTTAGCAGGTATGATCACTATTTGTGACCTCATAGATTTATTTTGACTTCTTTAGCAATCATTTCGCAATAGCTTTAAAAACAGTGTAACTACAAAAACTGAGTTACATTTTTTTTTGTAAACTAGCAGTCCGTCCCGGCTTCGCACGGGTTTTAGGAAGGACCCCTATTTTTTTTTTTTAAATAATAATATAGCCTATGTCACCCAGAGATAGTCAATAAACAAACAATCAAATCTTTCCTCTTTATAATATTAGATAGATATAGATGAATATTTATGACCTTTGTCTTGATCGTGTGTGAAATAAATGTCAGTGTAAATAAAATGCGTACTTTTTCACGGATTTGTATAGAAAAGTAATTTTACATTAAATACTATACTTATGTGCTTCAACCAATACGTAAAATTTTACTGAAACAAGAAAAAACTGCTCAGAATGTAGCGCTAAGACAGTTAAAGCGAAATTTGCTGGTCTACTCTTAGAAATAATGAACAAAGTTTCATATTGTCGTTTTGAGTTACATTACTTGGCATGTCAGGCAGCAACAGTTTGATTCTGTAACGATTACCCAGTTACCACGTGATGTATTACAAAACGACAGTACGAAATTTCACATGCCGTTTCTGGGAGTAGACCTACAGAATTGGTCAAACGTGTAATTGGGGAACCGCAGAAACTTGGGTCTGAATGACTGTGTTGATAGGTATAAGGACGATAATCCGACCAATTTAGGGTGGTTTGCAAACCGCTTAACGGTCTTGACACGTTTATTACTGTTTATAGTACCAACATATCTATTCAGTCAAATGGATGTCGCTGAAATGAAAAGAGTGAAACAAAATATAGAACTGAGAGGGAAGCGAAATGAAATAGCTTCATTAGTGTATCTTTAGTAAACAAAATAATGGAATCTATGGATAGTAATACTATAATAATAATAATAATAATTATGCTGGACAGTCCACACAGCATCATCTAGCCCCAAGCTAAGCAGAGCTTGTGTTATGGGTACTAGATGACTGATATACTTAATACAATACATTACATATATAGATATTTTTTATTATACATAGAAAACACCCAGAACACCCGGAATAAATATTTGCAGATCGTACAAACATTTATCCCAAGGCGGGAATCGAACCCGCAACCTCTTGCGTCGCAAGCGGACATTCGCCCGCCGCGCCACATCGGTCGTCAACTATAAGTTTGATATGAGTGTTTACACGACATTACAAGTTTATTATATGGGACCGCTTAATCAAGCACCTCCACGCGTGCTTCTAAAGTTACAGTAATGTCGTCGTTTTAGTAGTAGTAGAACTCTTAGTGAAGGGCTCGTCCGAGAAAGTACTACTTCCATGCCTATTTCTGCCGCCAAGCAGCTTGCTGTGTTCCGGTTTGAAGGGTGTGGGTGCAGGTGAAGTTGCAGGTTTAAATGTATGAATGTAGTTTTCTTTGTTACTAAAATCGATGATATGGTTCCTAAAAACAAATCTTCGTATGTCTTATAGTTTCACTTTTCCATACTGACCGATCTAAATGTTATACCCTGTATAGCCTGTGAACCTGAGCATGTGACATTAACAGCTAACTTAAGGCAGATGGAAACCCTTCATTACCTCTTGGGAAGGCATCAGTCAGTATAGATCTCCTGAATCATTAGGTACTAAATAACAATACTGTGGTCACCAATCTGTCTGACCACCATGGTGGCTAAGACTCAACTTTGTCATCAAAGTCTTGATTCTCATTACCGAACGACAATGAATGAATGGTAAATTCGTTTCTCTCAAGTGTATGCGCCGTCACATTTTTACACAATGCAAAGAAGAATGTCTTCTAATCTTAAATGCTTTATGAGCCGTTAATGGGTAGGAACACCTTCATTTGGCTCGTAAACTCAGATATAATGTGAATGTTACTGCTATTTTATGGGTATGGTACCCCTTCATTTGAGGACAGTATAGATAATAAACAGTAAAAACGATGGGTAATATATAACGATAGGTCCAGAAAGCAAAGCGTAGTTCAATTAGGTCAGTGGAAACTGTTGAAATCACTTTGAAAACCATGAACGAGGCTTATCAGCAGAGGAATGGGAAGTCTTCTGCTGATTCGCCTGATTGAGCATGATTAGCAATTATTTTTTCTTTCTTTCTTTCTATTTCTACCGCCAAGAAGGGTTATTGTGTTTCGGTTTAAGAGTGTGGTGGGTGCCAGTTAAATTACAGGTACAGGAGGCTCAACACCTATATACCTCAGGTTGATGGACGCTGAGCAGTGATCGCTTACAACAATGCTTTGTTATAAGTTATAAGCCTGCACCAACATAAAATATGTTTACTTACGTAGCAGCGACAAGCATAAAATCGTCAAAAAGACTTGTAATGTGTATACTGTTGGGACTATTCTGTGGTTTGTTGCAAGAGGTTTGAAATTTTGTCGTTTTGAGATTCTGTAACAGTAAATTCAGTACGGCAGAGTCGTCTGTGCCAAGGCCGTATTGTAAGCGGTAGTTTACCGCGACTGACTTCCTAATTGGATCCACCTAAAGTACGACATTCAGGAGTAATAAACTAGAATTGCGATGTGATGTGGCTTACCAGGTTGTTTCTGACAGTTTTTTCTACAAGACAAAGGCGTAAGCAAGTTCTAGACTGGTTTCATAACTAGCTGGTAGGGGTTTTTATGTCATGAACATAAAGGTGTATTCTGTGTCTGGGTGTTGTAGAAGATAGAAAATACTTTATTGCACACCACATTACGACAAACACTTCATAACGAATACATTTATAACAAAAAGTTATTAATAGAATATACTGGGCGGTCTTATCGTTCAAAGCGATCTCTTCCAGACAACCTTTAGTCGTGTTGTATTTCAGCTGGATTTACCTTAGTTACCATATCTCATTTGCTAAAACAATAATGATGCGCACAGTCAAAAAGTGAAATTCCTTACCGGTGCCTAGTCAATCGTGAGTCAATCAATTGCGTTTTGATTAGACCCCTAATCAAATCGGAAATCGCGATTGACAATTTTTTTTTTCAAACTCAAATATCATGGTAAATATCTCGTTTCTATTCCAAATATTGACTAAATAATTTTAATAAATCAAGAAACTAATGTTAAGTTTTTGTCAAAATCGCTCGGAAAATGTTAGCAGGCGAGAACAGACAGACTGACAGGCGGATAAAAGAATTTTTTGACCAATTTCGAAATTGAGACGCTTCTGTCTCTCAGTCAATTATATTATTTAGGTATCAGATCAATTCAATCTAATGAAAGGTTACTTTCGGTCAGCTGTTTTCAATAGTGCTGTCTAGTCGAACTGGACCCATGTTACCCTAATATTTATCATAAATTTACTAGTACGTACAGTCCGCAGTAGTAGTAGCTTGAAAATTATGATTAAACACTTATATCATTATATTTTTTAATTTTGACATTTTCTACAATTTAGTACCTATTGCTTTGTAAAATTTTTGTATAAGAAACGGTTGTTAAGGGACCCTCCCTTAACAACCGTTTCTTTGGTAGTTTGGTAGAGAGAAAAGGGAGTTTGGTGGCTCAGAGATATATTGTATCAATAAAAAAATATATTTTAACATTGAATTCTCAAAATCCAGTAGTGTAGATAAAAATTGTAGTCTCCTAGCTGACAGTCTGTACACAAAAGGTGTACAGAAGGTTTAATTCTCTGAAAACATTTTGCACTGATATTTTACACAAATATATCATAGCTTACTATTATTTAACAAACGTTATCATCGTCAACACTGTTTAGTAGTGTGTAACAGTTTATCACTATTTTTACCGCCGCGGAAAGATAAATTCATAGGTATTTTATCATTTATATATTTAATACTTTATTATTTTTTTATTCACAGCAATGCGAGTATCACTACTTGGCGGCAGAAATAGGTATGGTGGTAGTACTTCCCCTGAAGCCCTTTCAAAAAAAGCTGTACTACTAATGTGTGCAAAAAATAAAACTTTCTGCAACGACTGTACATTTCAGGCCACATTTTCAATTACCAGCCCAATTTAGTTGGGTAAGGCTGTCAGTTCAAACCTGCCAATTTCACAAACAATTGATTTAATGTATACCCTAATAGGTCCACGCGTTTATGAATTCAATAGAATATTATCCATCTGAAATTTACTTTTATTACACCTACAACCGATACAGCAGGTCTACACTTCGTGGCATGTTAGGTAGTGTCAATTTGACTGTGGATAGGCTACCGAGTCGCCCCGCAGTGTATTACAAAACGACAATATGAAACTTCGTTTATCGTTTCTAAGAGTAGATCTGCTGCTCTCAGAATCAGCTCGTTGGAGTAGCAATGGGCAGGCTATATAATTAGTAGGACCGACAACCGCTGGAGAATAAAGGTTCTCGAATGACGACTACGAACTGGAAATGAAGCGTTGGACGTCCTCCTGCCGGATGGACTGACGGCATTGCCAGTATCGCAGGACGTCGTAAATGAAAGGGGCTCAAAATCGTTCCTGGAAACGATCAGGGAGGTCTATGCCCAGTAGTGGACTAATAGGCTGTTGATTATTTATTTATCTAACACTTTATTGCACAATTATAAAAAAAACGCATGGTGGTAGTACTTCCCCGGACGAGCCCTCCACTAAGAGCTTTACTACTACTAAAAATTTATCTTTAAGTAAGCACACCAACCTTTTTTAAGGTTGGTAGGTAGATAATGCTCATAAAATTCAGTTACCGCCAAGCAGCTTGCTGTGTTCCAGTTTGAAGGGTGTGGGTGCCGGCGAAGTTACAGGCGCATGAGGCTTAAAACTTGTACGCCTCAGGTTGATAAACGCAGAGTTGTGCATTGCACGTTCGTGACTGGCAATGTAATGTTTTGTTTTAGGCGATGGTAACCCCTTAACATCAGGTGGGCCACAAGCTTGTTCCATAAGAAAATAAAAAAAAGCGTCTGTCTGTCCCAGTAAACGCCCAGACATCCTTCAGTGTTCGTTCATTGACGTCTACCTTTAAATAGGTATGTAGATCGCGTAATCCTTGTTCGTCGAACCACGTTAATTGACCGAGGTAACCATTAGTTAGGGCGTTCATTATCAGTCTGTAGAAGACTGAACATGGTTCTTCATATTTAAGGGTTTTGCGGTAGTCGTAAAGCTTGGCTTTGATTAATGACTGTACAGAAAAATGCTGGCTGTAGATAGATATATAGATAGATTAAGTCTTTATTGTATAGTCAGTTGCACTAGAATGTATACAGTTCGTAATTTTCAAAATGGTTTCATAGCGGTGCTCAAAATATTTATATAATAATTATTCCAAAAATAAGTAAGGTCATCAATTAATTTCATGACTTTGTCGTTTTTGAGGTGTAAGATTTCATTGTTTTGCTGTAATATCGTTGTGAAAGTTACAAGTTGTATACGTTCTAGTGCAGCTGACTATACACAAAGAAGTAAAAACACAATAGAGATAATTATAAGTACTGAGTACAACGGGCTGTATAGCTATGGTACTTGTTATTTCGTGGAAAATAGGGATTACCAGTGCTACGAGTAGCTTGGCAGCACCAAAAACCCATTTTGATTTTTTTAAAAGATTTGTTGATGGAACAAGTAGATGGCTCACCTGGTGTTAAGTGGTTACCAGTTACTATAACAAAGCATTGCCTCGCTGGTCACGTTTGTTAGGAACGTGCACTACGATGCACGACTCTGCGTTCATTAAACTGAGGCAAACAGGTGTTAAGCCTCTCATGTGCCTGTAATTTCACGAGCATCCTTCAAACCGAAACACAGTAAGCTGTTTGGCGGCAGAAATAGGCATGGTGGTAGTACTTCCCCGGACGAGCCTATCGCTAAAAACTCTACTAATACTAAGACAATAACTGACAACCTATAAGTTTAAGCAGGTTACCTTATGTAATTGGAAATATTTTAAAAATATTATTTTGCTACATTTTTATCAGACCTCTGACCATCCTAAAAAAATATTGAATTTTTCTTATTATCCCTTGCGCTGTTTTGATGAAAAATAATGTTAACAATATTTTGACATGGTTTTATATAGTCTGAATTTATGTTATTTTATGATGGTTGCTATCTTTTTAGGGTTCCGTACCCATAGTGTAAAGACGCTAGGGTAAGGACGCTATTGTATTAAATATATATTAAAAGTCCGCTGTCTGCCTGTCCTTATGTCTGTCTGTCTGTCTGGCTGTCCGTTTGTCACCAGGCTGTATTTTATGAACCGTGATAGTTACAAAGTTGAATTTTTTACTGATGATGTATTTTTTAAATTTTTTACTGAAGAAAATAAAAACCTTGAAAGCAAAACTTCAGGAAGGTTATCCCACTGATGCGCTGTCTCTTCGACCAGCTCCTTAGATAGAATTTTAAAAATATTGAGGGCCTCGATACTTCGTGAAAAAACAATCTCGCAACTTTCATCCCTTAGATATTTTACCCTGGTTTTAGTAAAGTCAACATAACGTAATTCAATAATCACATTGTATTTTGTTTTTTGTATACAGAAAGTTTCAAATAACATCGAAATATATAAAACACGGTGTCACTTTTTCTAGGTTACACCGGGAATCACGTATTACCGACTGACTCTTTGAGAATATCTAAACAGGGGGAAAGAGTAGTACGTCCAAACAATACATGTAACAAAAAAAATACTAAGAAATAATATTCTTTCAATTCGTATCACTTATAACACGTTACAGAACTTTTAGGATGAAAGAGAGTTCACTGTGCGGTCGCAAAATCGAATTCCTCTCTTGATTAACTTTGTCACGCACTGCTTGAAACAAAACGCTGTGATAAAACAACGAGTCTGCTGAAAAACGTAATGATATTTCTAACTGTCATGATTGTGTTTATGTGCAATTTAAGTTTTGAAACTGGTACTTTTCCAGTGGTCTTTAAAACTGCAGTTGTATGCCCAATTTTTATATCAGGAGAAAATCAATCTAACTATAGAACAATCTTTGATCTATCACTCCATTTAAAGTTTTAAAGAAATTAGTTAAAAAGAGATCAATGAGCAAATTTTGAAAAGAATAATCTACTGATGGGAACTGGATTTAGAGAACGTAAGATTAACTCTTCCTATAAAAAACATTCCGAAGCTAGCCAAAAAGCATTTGGTCCAATTTACATTCCAATCCAATAGGTAAAATTAAAAAACATGGGGTCAAAGGATTAGCTCTAGACTAGTTTTCTGACCTAATCGAAAGAACGCAGAGAGTAAGAGTTGAAGGTTTTGAAAGAGATAGCGCAGTATTACATTTGGTGGACGTAGAGTATTGAATCGTTGGGCACGTACCTAACATGCGTGACCTACAAGGCAATAAAGGTAATAGTTGGGTCAACATCAGGCCATATGCTTGCGCCATCAGTAATCGTACATAAAAAAAATATTATATGTTTTACTTTTTAGTGAAAAACGCAGCTTCAAGCGACACAGTGCGTACATGTTATCGAGCCTACAACTAAATAACCTCTAAAGTGAACTCGTGAATTACGCTCTGAATCCCGCCCAATGATTGATGCTCTATTGGTTTAATTAATCTTCCTCAAGCTGGAGCCTTGTTTCCGTTGATTATACCTTACACCTAACCACTTGGGATGTTTGTCGTGAGCTGAAATCGACTTAACATTGTAACTTGATGTTCAAATGCTGTTGAAGCCGATTTTGGATACGACGGCTGTGTAATAATTGAAAGTAAAAAAATAACTTCACGACTTGAATTGTTAGTATATTATAATATTTTGGAAGTCTAAATTTTGGAATGTATAGTCTTTAGACTCCAAAATCACGTTGATCCACAGAAAAGAGGATACTCTTCTAACACAGGTCTAGCGATCCGAACCCTGAAGTATGTAAAACTTGTAATTTCCCAATAATATATTTTGATTTATTTGATTTGATAATACAACCTAGATTTCTCTAATGAAGGTAGTCAGAAGTAGGTCTAAATATTATTAAGCTTATCGAAAAACTATTTAATCGTGAAAGTATAACAAACGGACCGACAGACATAGTACATAAATGGTAAAGTTAAATATTTATTTTGAAAGTTATATTTGTTACAAAATGGGCTCGAAATTAATATCAAAAGTCTGTCGTTTTCTATCTAAAATAACGTTGGGCATTGATCTAGAAAAATATTTGGCACACCCCATAAAGTTGGTAAATCATGAACCAATTTCATTTGAAAGTTTGAAGAAAACACAAAGTTACCAAGAATAATATCGGAGGTGAAAAACAGAAATTTCATAGGGAATTTCGATACCAGTATACATAATATTTTTTTTGATTTATGGAATTGTTATTTTAAAAGTTTCTGCCTTTTGGGCCTTGTTGGTATTATATATTGACCCTATCAACCTACTGAGAATTGGATGAAAAAATAATCGACTGCCGTAACACTTCAGTACGTAGACCCCTGCTTTCTTTTGCGCTGTAGGTGGTGGGTTCGATCCCTACCAAGAACAAACATTTGTGCGATGAACATTGATGGTTGTTCTGTGTCTGGGCGTTATATGGTATTCTAAGTAGGTATATATTTACAAAAAAAAGTGTATAAGTATTCTATCAATCATCGGTTAGTTTTGCAACCGACTGATTCTTATAATTAACTTCTTATAATTATTAAATTCTTACAATTAGTAGTATAAATATAGTATGGAGGCTTGATAGCTGGATCCAACTACTATTAAGAAGTATTTGACTCAACATTTTACTACATCCTCTCAGAATTACTGCTTAAAACACTGTAAAAATAAAACATCTTTCAAACCGCGGCGAACAAACGGCTACAAAGTGTGAATCAGTAGCAACTGAAATATTTACTACTGAACCACGCAGTATTTGGCTAACAGTAGTGCTACTAGGTATTAACACACTTATTTTAACGTAGCAGACGTTAAGATAAGTATTTTACTGGGTATATTATGTATTAGTTTTCAATCTTAACATAGTCTTAAGACCTGGCATTGTTAAACATACGCAATAAAAGTTAATTAAATAATAATCTACAGTTTGGACGAATTTTTTGATATTGTATTTTTCTTGTTGTTCAAATGTCGTTTCTGACTTTGATTAATTATTTTTTTATTACAATGTAAACACAGTTTACAAATATTTGTATTGTAAATCTACTTTGAATGAGTTAGCTGTGGGCTTGGTAAAACAAAATGGCGGACAGTGAGTAGTGTGCCTTAATACTAAAAATTAATTTAAATGTTGCATACAGCAATACAGAAATAATAATGCAGCATGTATTCCTGCCGCAGGAATCATGCAACTCCCGTGTTTCAGCCACAAGTAAGCTGTGCCGAAAAGCTCGTCAAAGTAATGAATGTAGCCGTAATACCTGCTTCGTTAGCTCGGGCAGTAACTACTGCTCGTTATGTGAGATTATACTCCAGTTTCTGGTTTCAGATATACAGATTAATTTGTGTGCCATGGTGTGTTTGCTACAGGTTTTAGTAAGGTTGTGCGTGGCCTGCGAGGCAATAAATAAATATTGACACACATTTACAAAGCGCTATTTAGCCCCAAACTCAGCAAAGGTATGTACTTTGTCTCTATGGGAATCAGATAGCTGATAAAATACTTATACACTTTTTTGTAAATTCATACATATGATACAACTAACGGCCGCTCGCAGCTTCGCCAGGGTAGCAGTTTTTTCCCGTTCCTCTTATTCGTTTCGGGATAAAAAGTAGCCTTTAAGTTAATCCAGGTTACAATCTATATCTATTCCAAATTTCATCCAAATCGGTCCACTGGTTAAGGCGTGAAAGAGTAACAAACATCCATCCATTCTTACAAACTTTCGCGTTTATAATATTAATTAGCACCGACTTAACATCATGTGGGCTATCTGCTTTTCATTAGCATCTCAAATAAAAAACGCAACGTTTAACTATGAATAGGTATATTATAGGTACCCTACGTACCTACTACAAGCTTAGGTACATTAAAATTGAATTTATTTTTCCCAAACCTAATCTAAGTGTCAAATACAAAAACCGCTTAGCTTGTATCACGATTTAGATTTAGGCGTGTGTAGGGCTCAGGTGTGGTCCGATCTCTGGGGGCAATTCTAACAGATTGAAAAAGAAAACGACGGTCAGTGGGTACTTTGGGCGGCCATGTAAACTACCTTATATTTTCAAGAGGACGTGATCAACATACTTGCATATTAAAATAATCAAAGATATACCTACGCTATTAATTGTTGTCATTATTATGATAGACTATATTATGATAGATAACTTTTCATTATCGTTTGTTTTTTTTCTGATTTTTCTGCCAGTCACTCGCTTGGCAGGCGCATTGGCACTTTGTGTCTGACATATTTTTTTTTGACCAATTTTAGTTCGCTAAGATGGCAACACTCTATTCAAAACCTGCTATAATTATGCGACTCTCGAGTTTGTTCATACACTCATACACTCCTCAAAATCCTGATAAAACAGTAGCAAATACCGCCCACATAATTTTATGGACATGGTCTAGTACAGAACGGAACTATTTAGAAAGAGGGTAATTTGGCAACGTTGCCGCCGCGCCAGTTTGACACCGTATTCACTGCTCGCCACAAACTAGTGTAATTGTCGGGGCAATTCGAGGCTCGATTGCATTTGGAAGTTACGTTTTGGTTGTTTTATTGCTGTTGAAGGCTGTACAAAGAAATTGCAGCTATGTTATAAGATAAACACATGTTACAGCCTAGATTTTAATGAGAAGTACTTTTCCTCTTTTAACAAGATCGCAAAAATACTTAATTACCTGCCATGAAGCCTGGTGGAAAGTGGTGGATGACCGAAAATACTTCTAGTAGTAGTAGAGTTCTTTGTGAAGGGCTCGTCCGGGGAAGTACTACCACCACACCTATTTCTGCCGCCAAACAGCTTGCTGTGTTACGGTTTGAAGGGCGTGGGTGCCGGTGTAATTACAGGCACATGTACAGTAAAAGTTTCAACTGTCTAACTATCACGGTTCATGAGATACAGCCTGGTGACTGACGAAGAGACAAGCAAATAGACAGACAGACATACAGACAGACAGTCAGGCAGCGGTGTCTTAGTAATAATCCCGTTTTACCCTTTGGGTACGGAACCTTATAGAACAAGATTGAAATTATCAAAGATGGAATGGGGACTGATTTGAATTTTAGAACGGTATTTATTTTGTCCAAAACTAATTTGCTTTTATTTAACTAAATATTGCTAAAATCCTGTAAAACCTCAAAGAGTTGAATAATTCTCATAGTAACAGTAGTACCACAACATCTACGAAAGTACCCCGAAATGTAATTTCATATCAAACACGCTGTTTGAGATTTAATTTAGGTTCAAATTAAACCAAGTACATTCACAGTGAAAATTGCCAAACGTATTTCATGACAGTCACTGCAAACAGTATCACGATAGTGACGTCAATAAGTTAATTATATCGTAATGTGTTGTGACATCCATTGCTTGTCGTGAGCTTACACGAATCCTGCACTATAAGCATGCTATAATCATCAAACTCCTACATATGCAGATGCTGTATAGATACTAGATGTGGCATGCTATGAGAAAAAAATTGCGAATACGCGCTTACGCAAATGTCGGCGCAGCGTTTTTGTTATATGTGTAAAACATTGCGTATGATAAAACACATCTGAAAATATTTCTTTGTCAGACAAATTTATTGTATACAAAAATATTTAAAGGAAAATTTTGTTTTGACTATGCCTCACTAAGTTGAATTGGCAATACACTAGCACTGTTTATTATATTATTATTATTTTAATTTAAAAACTTGTAAAAGCGATTTTAACTTTTAGTTGGATGGCAATAGTAATCTCTTGGGTAGATTTTTTCCAGTAATATTGATTTAAAAAACAAATAAATTAAAATACTTTTTCAAATCGGTTTATGAAATGATGCCTCAGTTTTAAGATTTAAGACCACAAAGTTTTTATATTAGCCCAAAAGTTTTTTCCCCAAATAGGATTTAAACCCACAACCCCTTGATACAAAAATGCGCTACCCAGAACTGCACGGTCGCTAATGTAGAGTATAAAATGTCCCGAAGAATATTTCACCGAATGAACTTCCCGATGGCAAATATTTTAGGAAACTATAAAATCTTTGTTTCAGTTTAAAGCAAGAAATTGAAAATGTGCGAAAATATGGCACATCTAGTGGAATCAGCGTCCTCGCATAGTTTCAGTTTGATTGATGATATGGCGCATCAAGGCGAGTGACGCCGGATCATCGGCGGTGATTGATTGCACCTCGAGCTGGGATCTCCTTGATTTACCTTCGTATGTTTTGACATCTCACTGACAAACAGAATTAGACACTAGTGTAAAAAGAGCTTAATGTTTGCAACATTGAATATTTTAGCAACTCGGACCGCTTGCACAACACAAATGTACCTGTTTAGCGAGTCCTTAGATAAGATAAGAGGAAGCTCTTATTGATTAAACCAATGTTACAGTTGAAGTCCTGACTCCTAAACAAGGGCTACTTGTATGTTAGGAGGAGTTCCTTCCCAATAAGGGTATTAAAGATTAGGCTTGAAATAGACAATAGTGAGACATCAGGTACGTGTCCTAAGCTCAGTAATCATACAAAAAAACGGTAGGAACCAAGCCGTAAGTTTCTTGCCGGTTCTTCTAGGCTTGGTCGCGAGGAACTGGCGCTTTGATTCACCTAGATTTAAGACGTTTCAAGATGATCCCTGCGGATATTACTGAATAAATGATTTTTGACTTTAACTTTGACTTTGCTCTACCTTGCTTCCATACTAGTATTAAGCCTTACTAGTATATTATACACAAGATATATACTATACTAGTATATATCTTGTGCCTGTAATTACACCGTTATTAAGATGAAATAAAATAGTTAAGGAAACACCAGAAACCTTTTATGTGAGTGTGTCAAAGATCCTGAGGTATTTACTATTTACAAATACGAATGTAGAGACTAAACAATGAATTCATTGTTCAGCCAGTCGTCATTAATTACCATTTAGCTAACAAATAATTTAGATTACGTCATTTTAGAGAACCGACACGATTGTGGTACGACACGACCGAGGAAAAAGCTGAAATAACTATGCTTGATATGCACTTTATGTTAGGAGTTTTAACTACCTGATATAATCTAAATCAAATAAATTTGTCATGAGAGTGTACAGTCCTTTTCTTCGTAAAACAGATTTTTTTGATTAAAAAACCTGATAAAGCAAATCACTCATCTGATGTTGAGTAGATTACTTCTAGGTGCTATACGCAATACATCGCTTGAAGACCGATGTGGCGCGGCGGGCGAATGTCCGCCTGCGACGCAGAGGTTGCGGGTTCGATTCTCGCCTTGTGATAAATGTTTGTACGATCTGCAAATATTTATTCCGGGTGTTCTGGGTATTTTCTATGTATAATAAAAAATATCTATGTATGTAATATAATATTGTATTAAGTATATCAGTCATCTAGTACCCATAACACAAGCTCTGCTTAGCTTGGGGCTAGATGATGCTGTGTGGATTGTCCAGCATTATTATTATTATTATTATCGCTGGTTGGTAAATAGGAACTTCAGCAAAAATATCATATTTCTCTAAATTTATGTTGACTGTCAGCCAAGTGGTATTCGATGAGATTTAACTTTACACGTTGCTTGAATATTCAGAAATGGTCTTAATACACCCGGTATAGATAAAAATTATTATACAAATCTCTCTTCTTTTATACGGGAATGGTAATGGTTGTGCAACATATCAATACAAGGTACCATTTGTAGGTCATTCTTCCAGGTAATTAAATCGTACAATGTAAACTACCTTCAGCGAAATAGCGCTGATTTGATGTTACGTTTCAATTTACTATGGATTACCTTCACCAACTCACTTAGACCTCTGAATCTTAACACACTTCCACTGCTGTGAGATCAGGCTTCAATGGGCAGCAGCCGCACTATGCAATCTGTTAGGTAACAAATCCTGGGACGTACGTAACTTGGAGAATCAAGAGATTGAATGTCTTAAATCTTTGATTTAGGGAGGATTACTGGCACATGACTTGTCACTGAAGCCCTGCATTTATGACTACGGTGGCGTTTCATGACGGCCGTAGGTAGTTATAGCTATAAATTACTTGTAACACACATACATAGTTGTCATACCCTCATACCTCATCATCATTACATTGTATAAAATCAAGTCGCTTCCACTGTCTGTTAGCTGAGATCTTTTAAACTTTTAATGCGGATTTTAATGCGGTTTTCAGCAGCAGAGTGATACAAGAAGAGAGTTTATTTGTATAATACATACAGCCGAAAAATTCAAAGATCTGTACCGTCCAGCGAAGTGAACACGGGTCAGCTAGTGATTTATATAAATAATAAACTAGTACTTCTGCGAACAGTAAACTTTTACTGGTAGAAATTTATAAGTAAACTATTTATAGCATTTTAAAGAGCTATTCTGTTTATCGTGCCCAATATCATCACCAGTTTTTCGCCATTTTTATTTGTAAAGATATAACACTTTTAAGTCACTTTTTTTTGTAAATACGTACTCACAATACAATATAAACTCCCAGACACAAAATAAACTTCGAGTTCATGACATAAATGCTAGTTCTTGGCGGATATCGAACAAATAATTTCCAGCGCAAAAGGCAGAACCACTATTAACTGAGCTGTGAGAGTTGTCGGTTGATGAATTTGATTGAAGTTCCGAACTTAATACTCTACTTTCACTTTGATTGCGCTTTTTTTTAACTGAATTTATTTTTGAAAATGGAACTTAAAGCGACACTGGTCACTTTTAGTTCCATTTTTAAAAACAAACTGTTTCAAATATTTCAAAAATAGAACATCGAAACACTACCAATTATAAATGACTGTATTAGCTGTAATTTTTTTTGTAAAAGTCTTTTTACTTCCTATAAGTCAAATATAATTATAAACATTACACTTAAGCTTGGTTACACTTAGATAAAATTATACACTTTAGACCATGAGAAGTGAAATGTCTATTTTAATAGCCTGTGAGGCAAAAAATAAAGGATTATGCATTGCCTTAATTTACAAGACTGATGTTAGTTATCCGTTGCATGAAATAATGTCGTCATAAAACTCATAAAGCGTAAACGATATAAAAATTAAGCGAATAGCCGCAACGGAATAAATTATTCATTAACTTACACTAATGAGACGAACTGAGGTCGTTAAACGAGTCATTGAATTAATTAGAAGTACTTACAGTTGAGGTGGTCCTGGCATAGGATTAACTTTCCTATTTTCCCCTGAATGGCGTAAAGGGTGGCTAAGGGAACTAGTCAACAGAATTTTCTGACTTATAATCATCAACAGCATGTAGATGTCCACTGCTGGGATATAGGCGACCATATATATAGGCCCCATGAGACGACCGAAGTGGCGGGGCGGGCAAATATCAGTTGATAACCTAGTGTTAAGTACAGCAACAATATAGGACCTACGAGTATGAGGAAGCTGAGTAAACTGAGGTCACCAATTATCGGTTTCAAAAGAACTTTCTTCCCTCAGTTGATAATCTAAGTGTTTTGTATAGCAACAACATAAAAAATCGGATTACAATATATATAGGACCTGTGTGAGGAAGCTCTAAGAAATCTGAGGTCACCAATTATAGATTTCAAGATAATTTTCTTCCCTCAGTTGATAATCTAAGTTTTTTATATAGCAACAACATAAAAAATCGGATTACAATATATATAGGACCTGTGTGAGAAAGCTTTGAGAAATCTGAGGTCACCAATTATCGATTTCAAAAGAACTTTCTTCCCTCAGTTGATAATCTAAGTGTTCAGTATAGCAACAACAAAAATAATTGGATTACAATATTTATAGGACCTGTGTGAGGAACTTTTGAGAAATCTGAGGTCACCAATTATTGGTTTCAAAAGAACTTTCTACCCTCAGTTGATAATCTAAGTGTTTAGTATAGCAATAACATAAAGAATCGGATTACAATATATAAGACCTGTGTGAGAAAGCTTTAAGAAATCTGAGGTCACCAATTATCGGTTTCAAAAGAACTTTCTTCCCTCAGTTGATAATCCATGTTTTTTGTATAGCATAACATAAAAATCGGATTACAATATATATAGGACTTGTGTGAGAAAGCTTTGAGAAATCTGAGGTCACCAATTATTGGTTTCAAAAGAACTTTCTTCCCTCAGTTGATAAGCTAGTGGAAGTAAATCGAATCAAAAACTTTTAACCCAGTTGATGAAACCGCGCTGAACAGCCGGCGTCCATTTATTCTGTTATTATGAAATGGTGTTCAAAGTTTAAAACTTGCCAAGTCGCGTTTAAATTTCAGGTAAGTAAAGAATAAGCACTAGTTGGGTTTTTTTGAAGCTGTGAGACTGAATTTTTTACAACGTTAAGGCGTAGTTGAGGACGATGCTGTTTGCAATCCTTTTTTTAGGGTTCCGTACCCAAAGGGTAAAACGGGACCCTATTACTGACTCCGCTGTCTGGCTGTCTGTCTATTCATCTGTCACCGAACCGAAATAGTTAGAGTTGAAATTTTCACAGATGATGTATCTCTGTTGCCGCTATAACAACAAATACTAAAAAACAGAACAAAATATAATATGAATATAAAGGGGGCTCTCATACAATAAACGTGATTTTTTGGAGTTTTTATTATAGATAATGGTACGGAACCAGTTTTTGCTTAAACAACTTACAGCCCCCTTGCCGTAAGCTCTTATAGAACGATTGCAACCTGTCAAAAGCTTTATTGTAGTAAGTAACATTCCAATTCTCACTTTCCTTGTTACGTATTAGGTTTATTCAATAATAACTAATATATATCAATTGATAGGTCATCATTTAAAAGCCATAAATATTTGTTTGCTCTAATGAGCTGTGACAACCTATTATACCTACTTACATAAAAGAAGATACTTTTATTTATTTATTATTAAGTTCACCAACAAAGTGAACACTAACAGGCCTTATTGAAAACAACTAGAAATGATACAATTATAAAAAGTAAAATAAAAAAATCCATAACATAAGTTAAATAATTTAAAAAAATTCTAAAAAAAATAATCTAAATAATAAAAAAAAAAATACATAATAATATAAATATGATACTATAAAATAATTTAAAATATAGCTTAGTAAACTCAGTTTTCTTTTTACACAAGAATTTTTTTTACTATAAAAAACCGTGCTAAGGGAACATTCTCAATCAAACTTCGTCGCTTTGGTGTGAAGTTGGCTAAACACTTGGTAATTTTGAAAGACCATGATAGAGTTTGAGCAAAGAATGTTTTTCATCCCGTCTAGCAGTATGCTTACATTTTGTGTGTCGATAATTTTTTTATACAACTTGCTGATAGAAAAAGCAGATGGTCCACCTGATGTTAAGTGGTTACTATCGCCTATAGCAAAGTATTGCATCGTAGGTCACGTTAGGAACGTGCCCTGCCATGCAGTACTCAGCGTCCATCAACCTGAGGCATACAGGTGTCAAGCCTCAAGTACCTGTAATTACACCGGCACCCACACCCTACAAACCGGAATACAGCAAACTGCTTGGCGGCAGAAATATGCATGGTGGTAGTACTTCCTCGGACGAGCCCTTCACTAAGTTCTACTACTACTAAGTGTATTCAGAAGTGTGTATTTTGATCTAATACCAATTATAACCTTTCGCTTGACTGACTGATTGACTGACATATTTACAACGCACAGCCTAAAACACTAATCGTAACAACTATTGGTCTAAGTGGCTATAACAAAGAAAAAGAAGTAAAAAAAAAGTGTGTACAAGTATTTTATCAGCAATCTTAATAATAATAATAACATAATAGTTTCCATAGTACAAGCTTTGCTTAGTTTGTGTCTAAAAGGCGTGTAAATGTGTGTCAATATTTATTTGTTAAAAAAATAGATTTTTTGATGTTGACTTTTACTGTTTTCATTCAGTTTTGTTAACTACCAATGATCAAAAATGCTTTGAATTCTGACCGAAATTTTATCCCCATTATATCGCCACTTTCCATTTCTTGTCGAAGCACATCTGTTTAGCCCCACCATAAATTCAAATGTCAGTCGTTATTTTGTAGATATCTCGCTATATCAATTCACGCCAGCTACTTCTGTCAAGAGCTCCAAACGCAATTTATAGTTCAATTTCTCAAGTTATATGACCACTTCAAATAAGGGCATGATCCTAGACCACTCAATACGGACTAACCAACCAAAGATTGATTGCATAAGTATAAACGATGACGACCGATGTGGCGCGGCGGGCGAATATCCGACTGCGACGCAGAAGGTTGCGGGTTCGATTCCCACCTTGAGATACTGCCTTGAGTACGATCTGCAAATATTTATTCCGGGTGTTCTGGGTGTTTTCTATGTATAATAAAAAATATCTATGTATGTAATGTATTGTATTAAGTATATCTGTCATCTAGTACCCATAACACAAGCTCTGCTTAGCTTGGGGCTAAATGATGATGTGTGGATTGTCCAGCATTATTATTATTAAACAAAACGCCTGATGGTATTCTGTGAAACTAACATTTCAGACCGGCCCAATTTCATCACATAAATTAATCAAATTCTAGTTTAAATCTCAACTCAGCTCCAAAAAAATAGCAAAGTTGGAACTCAGATATTTTATACTAACTAACCTATTATTTTATCATATAGGTACATTTTATTTAATGTTTTTATAAATTCAAATCAATTTAACAAATTTCGTATCTAAATAAGGGTAATATTCATAATAATAATAATTATTACCTTGATCAATTTATATCTAGTACCTGAATGATTTTTTTTTTGTAAGTGTGTTTTTTAGAAATTATATTTAAATACGAATACTGATGAAATTATAATAATAATAATAATAATAATTATGAAATAGAACCACATTTTACTTCCAATAAATTAAGCTGCAGAGTTTTATTTCTTAGTACACCTTACACCATGACATCTAAGCCCTGAAAACTTGAAGTTTTTGTGACTAGTCAGTAGCAGGGAATAACTTTTTCGAATAGAACAAATCAATGGTTTACGACTGAATTCAGACCACCAGTCAGTGGTCAGTTGAGTTTTATAGCATAAAAAATACACAAGATTAGAGTAACAGCCTGATGGAACAAACAGATGACCCACTTGATGTTAAGTGACAACCATCACATTAGAAACACACGTTAGAAACGATATCCATCAACCTGCGACATGTGTTAAGCCTCACCTGTGTCTGTAATTTCACCACCAACCTTCAAATTCAACACAACAAAGCTGTTTTATGTAAGAAATAGGATGGTGACCTTTTACAAAGAGCCCTACTATAGTGATGCTATATAAAAATCAACTTTGTTATAGACGATGGTAACCACTTAACATCAGATGAGCCATATGCTTGTTCCATCAGCACATTGTATAAAAAAACCTACAGAATGCAAAAGCCGGTTCAGTATAGTAACAATATTGGACCTGTATGAAAGCCTTGAGTGAACCAAGGCCACCAATTAGTGCCTTCTACAAAGAGTTCTACCACTAGTCAACCTAATTGGTTGGTCGCGTATCTGGTAAGAGATCCTCTTCCTAATTGATAACTGCGGAAGTTTGCATCAATCAAAAGTTAGGAAATAGGCTGTTCATTTCAAAGTTAGCGTGTTTAATGAGCACGGAATAGACAAGGTTTTTGAAGTGTTGAAATTGATCTTGTCAACTTCACGCCCAAATACCTTTGCTCATAAATAAGCAGACCAAAAAAAGACAAGTGAATATATAACCAGGATCATTAACCTTACTCACTAGTAGGTTTGCTAAGCAAAACAAGTGCAGTGAAAAAATAATACTAGTAATAGCGTACTACTACTACTACGTACTACTCATCCATTGCTTTTCGTGGATGTCATGAAGCGTGCACCGCAGCCTTTACTAACTGAGGGGAAGGTCTATGTCCATACTAACGGATGCTCGTAGAATAGAATATACGTACTGGATTTCAATATGGACAGCTTTCAATCATAAAATACTTTTGAAACTTAGTCTGGTCATCATTACTTTTGGTTTTGACTGTATGGGATATAAGTAAGTACCTAGTAGTAGAACTCTTAGTAAATAGTAAAAGGGTTTTTCTGGAAAAGTACTACCACCGTACTTATTTCTGTCACCAAGCAGTCACGCTCGCATTGCTGTGTTCCGGTTCGAAGGGTGTGGGTGCCGGTGAAATTACAAGCACATGAAGTTTAACATCAGTAAGTATACCTCAGATTGGTGAACGCAGGGCACTGAGAAGGGTATGTCCCTAACGTACGTGACCTCACGGCAAAGTTTTGTTATGGTCAAAGTCAACTTCCAAGTCAGAAAGCATTTATTCAGTAAAATCCGCAGGGATCATCTTGAAACGTCTTAAATCTAGGTAAATCTAAGCGCCAGTTCCTCGCGACCAAGCCTAGCTGACATAGCTGATGGTTACTACTTAACATCAGGTGGGCCATATGCTTGTTCTACAAGCACAAGCACAAAAAAGTCTCTACTTGCATAATCTTTTAAGATAGGGATACAAAGTATCATGACATTGTAATTCGGTTCAATCGATAGTTAGCGAACTTGGCCACTTGTCTTTGAACACAGATCCGTAGAGGATCAAACTTCAGCATGACACACTACCAAACTGTTTGAATTGTATGTAGGGAAACTAAGTTAACACATTGGAGTACTGAAACATTGCCTCAATATCCGGAGTGGAGGTTCTGGCTTAGAATAGGATCTGTCATGGTTTAGAGCTCTTAGTGAAGGGCTCGTCCGGAGAAGTACTAGCATGATACCTATTTCTGCTGCCACGCAGTTTGCTATATTCCAGTTTAAAGGGTGCCGGTTAAAGTGTCGATGAAATTACAGGCACATGAGGCTTAGGCATAAGGCTTTTTAGGAGCTGAAATGAAATTTAAACTAGAATGACAAAGTTGGGCCTGTCTAAATTTTCAGTTTCCAAGAATACCATTTGAAGATTGATACGATCCAAACTTAAATTTGACGATATTTAGTTATGAGAATCTGTGTTCCTTAGTTTGATGGAAGCTGAGCAATGCATTGTAGGGCACGTTTCTAATAAGCGTGACCTACGAGGCAATACCTTGTTGTATTGTGAAGGTAACCACTTAACATCTGGTGGCCATCTGCTTGTTCCATCAGCAAATTGTATAAAAAAGCAGCCTACATTTTGGATTATATCAAGGATCATGCCTTTTTCCTTCTGCGAGTGATGATTACATATACCGGGTGTAAGAAACTACTTCCGAAAAATGAAACTGCGCATTCAGACAATGATTCTGATTACAAACAAAAAAAATTAAAACATAAAATAAAAATCGACACTTATTACCCATTTTTTCAGCATCAAAATCAACAATCTATATCTATACCTGAGCATTAAATAGGCTCCAAAACTACTGGACTGATTTAAAAAATTCTTTTACTGTTGGGAAGCCTGACTATCCCCAGGTGACCCATGTTATTTTTAAATTTAAAAAAAAATTAGGGATCTTTACTAAAACCCGTGCGAAGCCGGGACGGGCGCTAGTTAATCATAAAATAAACATAAGTACTTAATTATCCTATTTAACATAAAAACGACAGCGCACCAAAAACAGTAATCGAAAGGAAATCGCGATCATTTGACCGGTGCGTTGCCCTCGTGGTGGCCACCACTGCGTGGTCGTTGATCGCTGTACAAAATACATCGCTAGTTGATAAATAGAAATTCTAGCAAAATAATACTAACACTCCAAATGTATGTAACTGTCAGCCAAGTGGTAATTATTCAGAATAAACAGTCAAGGTATTGTAGAATAAATTATTCTACAATACCTTGATGTAGGTAACTTTACACATTCCTGGAGTTTTTGGAATTGGTATAATGTAATAACAGTATTATCTATATTACAGGGAAATAATACTTATCATATTAAAAACAAAATACTATCCTTATTGGGGATTAAACCATCAACCAGCTATCATATTATTATGATATTATTTTGTTTAAGAATTTAATTCCTAATGATTACAACTTAATAGTTATGTATTGACATTTTGGTTATAAAAAAAAAGTAAAGAGGCATTTGCATTCACTGTAAATGATTTATACAGTATTAGGGGCAATTTGTCACTCATTAAAGAACATTTATTTACAAAGAAAATTATAGCTAATACAAGTATTTATAATTGGTATGTACAAAATACATGTGAAACAGTTGAGCTATCTACAGACCGTTGCAAACGATCTAAAGGTAGCTCAAGTGATCCAGATCAGTGCCAATCGGAAGCGTTCCCAAAATACTGGCTGCATTAAAGTGTAGTAAATAAGGGATTTCCGGGACGCTGTAGTGCCTGGGACAGGGTTTTAGATGGAGTAGATATTTTATTACTTATTATCCTATTCCGGACTAAGATAAATCCAAACACACAAAAATCATAAAAATTGGTCCAGCCGTTCTTGAATTAAAAGTGGTGTAACTAACACGACTGTCTTTTATAAATAGATTTAAAATTTCCTGTGTTAATTAGTATAATTTTTTGACTATTTTGAATTATTTTTGAAATGTTGAATAAGAATTTTTCTGCTAAATTAATATGAATTAAATGTTAAACGGCTTTTAAATTAATTTTTTCATTACCTTGCAGGTCACGCTTCTAATGAACGTGCCTTACGATGCACTATTCACATAAGGCTTAGCACCTGTAATTTCACCAGCACCCACACTCATCAAACCGGAACACAGCAAGCTACTTGGCGGTTGAATTGGGCATGACACTTGCTAGACAAACCTGTCACTAAAAGCTCGACAACTATGTACTTTTTTTCATTAAAAAAACAAATATTTTTCCATTAGTATTACAGCGGCGGATTCAATAAATTATCTAAAAGTCACAAGCCTACTTAACTTAAGGGCTTAGAAAGTTGAAGTGGCACCGAGGCGGTCATATTTGCCAATCGTTGGAAAAGTCGTTTTCGTAAGTAGAGACCGCGATTAGGCTAACATACTTAACCTACCCTCTAGATATATGTATAAGGAGCAAAGTTGTACTGTATCTATTTCTGTCTATGACGACCGATGTGACGCAGGAGGTTGTGGAGAGACGTGCCCTACAATGCAATACTTTGCGTCCATCAACCTGAGGCATACAGGTGTTCTTTATGTGCCTGTAAATACACCGGACCCCACACCCTTCAAACCGGAACACAGCAAGCTGCTTGGTGCCAGAAATAGGCATGGTGGTAGTACTTCCCCGGACGAGCTCTCCACTTAGAGCTCTACTACTACTAAATAAGCTTTATGAATAAATGAAAAAGACGAAAGCTTATTTGAAATGGTAATGACGATAATAATTGAGTATTTAATTTCAATAACAAACGAATAAATTTAGATAAGTACTTTTAATATCGCCTACAAAATTTTGGTTGGAAAAACGGATAAAAATCTTCCTTTTTGCTTAAATTATCTTTGAGCTATTTTTCCTTATAACTTAAAAACCGGCTAAGTGCGAGTCTCACTCGTGCATGAAGGGTTCCGTACAATAAGAACGGCAAAAAATTAAAAAAATAAATTATGTATTATATTATTATAAATATTTATTTTATTTTCTTGAGCACCGTTTCAACAGAAATAAATCATCTGTAAAAAGTCAACTCTCTAACTATCACTGTTCATGAGATACAGCCTGGTGACAGACGGACAGACAGACAGAAAACGGAGTCTTAGTAATAGGGTCCCGTTTTACCCTTTGGGTACGGAACCCTAAAAATTACGTTCATGTGCTAAACTATGCTAGTAAGGTAAATCGAACACTCTGCAGCTATCTTTATCTATACCAAAATTCTTTGTCCTGACTGACTGACATTAGAAAACGCACAGTCTAAACCTGAAATCTAATCCATTCACTTGTGTCAATGGATGGACAGGGCTTGAAGTTGTTTTTTCTATAATAATAATAATAATAATGTTGGACAATCCACACAGCATCATCTAGCCTATGGCATCTATGGCTTGTATCTATGAAAATCAGATGACTGATAGAATACTCATATACTTTTTTTTGGTTTTTATGATTGGAATTATGGAGTCTGTTAGTTGACAGTCAACCATTTAACGATTATAACAAATGACGGTCACATTATACTAGGCAAAAAGGCTTTGGGGTTAAAAAGAACGGCTTAAAATGTCCTGTGTCCGAAAGACGCACAACTTTTGTAGGATTATCCCTCTTTACTTGCGACAAGCATAATTTAAAATGACGCTTACGTAGGTACCCACTTTTTTATATTTGTGTAAAAGTTTTAGATATAGATATACCAGTTTTGGAAGGAGATTTTCTACTAAAGCATTTTCAGTTCATATTTTCCAAAATAACGTCATTGACTATATTTTTTTGTCCTGAATGACTGACATAATCGACAAATCACAACCATTGTCGTAGAAATTTTTAAGTTGTATTGGTCTTGGTGCGTATATAAATATTAAGAAAAGAAGACGACCGATGTGGCGCGACGGGCGAATGTCCGCCTGCGACGCAGAAGGTTGCGGGTTTGATTCCCGCCTTGGGGTAAATGTTTGTACGATCTGCAAATATTTATGTTAATATTAAATATTATATATTTAATATTTATGGTGCTCTGGGTATTTTCTATATTATAATAAAAAATATCTATGTATCGTGTAATGTATTGTATTGAGTATTTCATTCATCTAGCACCCATAACACAAGCTCTGCTTAGCTTGGGGCTAGATGATGCTGTGTGGAGTGTCCAGCATTATTATTCTCGAAACTCAACCCCGAAACGGGTACAGCGGGGGTTGAAGTTTGTTTGAAAATAACTTCGCGTGGGCAAAGAGCACTTTGCACGCGTTTCGCTAGCATGATGATACATTATCACTATAAATAAAATTAATTTTTATCACGTGCGTCCATATCCTGTCCGGTAATTTCATATCGACAATAGACAGGCATCAATATGTTATTGTCATTCCTTGTTACTGGTCATACAATACTGTGGACATATTTTAAAACTCTCAACGTTAAATTGAATACAGTAAATATCAGGATAATAGTGATTTCATGCGTAACTTGTGCCATGGACAAAAAAATTGTATGCGTGTTCTCTATATTTTTAACTACACTAGTTTTATCTATCAACATGAACGCGAGTTTTATATGTTCAAAATCATTTTCGCAATATTTTGTCAACGCGAGTTGTGGTTTGCCTGTGCTTCAAATGAACCATGGACTTTTGAGTCAGGAGTCAAGTAATTTTAGCTTTGTTAAATCAGTGTGGAAGCATTTTTCATCACCATCCTATGCTTTACTAGGTGGAATTTTAGCCAGTGTTACTGCTCAAAAATGTTTCCACTCAACAAGGATTTTGTTAGATGCTAAAACTCAGCTTCAAAATATGCACATCTCAACGAATGGATTAACAAGAAATGGAAGTTCCATTGGATTGTTCAACCCAGTTTTAAACGGATTTGTATCCCGTTCTGGAACCAGTTATTTTAAAGTAGCTTTGAGTGTCACTAGATTTAATTGGAGATCAAAGCTAGAATTACCAGTAAGTGCAAACAATGATGCCAATTTTTTTAAATCTCCAAAAAACATTCCTAAGTTTACTAGAAATGAATCTCATGATAGCTGTCCAGTGTACACAGGAAATAAAGTACCTTCATATGTTTATCAATACAGATTATCTAGTAGCAAATATCGGCAACTACTAGCCGGATTAGCTTTGTATAACTTGGGTGCTATTTCAACGAATCAGTCGACATACAAGTACCACAAACATTATGTTCCTCAACCTGATGAAATATGTAAATTCGGTGTGCGGTACGAAAACGGGAGTAACGATGAAATGGTTATTGACTGCAGAGCTATCACACACTTTATTCTGACAGAGCAGTCTTTACCTGCTGGTGTTCGATCTGTAAAAGAAAAGCTAACATCAAACAGTGTCTTTAAACCACTAATGGCACGTCAAAACAGTAGCATACAAACAGTGCATACAAGAAAATATTATAAAATTATTCATAATCAAGAAAACAACGCACCAGAAAGTAATATTCTGTGTTCTTCCTATAACAATCAAATTCAATTTAGAAATAGTGCTATAGATAAAGACATACTAAGGACTACAAAATGTACTGAAAAACTAGTGTTAAGAAATGTTAAAATAAGAAGAAATGCTACGGACCCTATATTCTATGGTAAACCAGTAAATGTAACTTCTAATATGGAATGTTATGTTGTAGGAAGGCTAAAGACGTTAAACGTGAATACAGCTGTTCCATGTCATGTACTTCAGAAGTATACAGTTCGATCAGTCAATAGTAGTTTTACCATTTTAGTCAAATCTTTGATCATGGTTGCTTTAAAGTTTTTGTTTTGTTATAAATAGCAAGCTACACTTAAACTGTGATTCTTGAATCTGAACTAATAAGAGTGACAACCTTTTTTGTTGAAGTTTCTGTGGATCTTTGGCATGTAAATTTAACTAAGGGTGCCTTTATACGAAGCAAAAAATTTCGTGCGGTCGCTGCGCGGCTGCCGCGTAGTTGAAATAATCGTGCCAAAAATGAAGAAATCTTTCGCGCCTTATAAACAGGCCCTTGATTTATTTACAAAGTTATTTATTTCAATTAACTAAAATCGAATTTGTTGAGATCAAAATTTTTTATGTTTTTTTTTTAATGTTACTTAAAGATGTCGTTATGCAAGAGTTTATTTTATAAATATAGATCTAAATATTTATTTTGTTTTTATAATGTTAGTTAAAGATGTTGCGGCTGCATGGGAGTTTATTAACGCTATGGCTGTAGAGTAAAATTGTACTAGCTCTATCATCATCATCATCATCATCAGCTCGAAGGCATAGGTGTAACTCTCTCTCTGACTGAAGGGACCCTTAGACATCCTCAAAGAATCTTGAGTTAGTACTCCTTGGTACTAAAAGATCTGAGTGGATCTACCGTGCCTAGAAAAAAAGAAAAAAAAAAGAGAAAAAAAGAAGAACAGATAAAGACATGAAGAGTAGATAAAGGCATGAAGCTTTTTTTACTCCACGTTTATGTCGGTCCTAATTAATGTATGTCATCGTATTGTTATTAATAATTTATTAAACCAAATTCCTGTTTACTGGTTTTAATTTTAATTCCTAGTTTGATAAGCATAATCATTGATAATAATTTAACCTATTAACCCATAGGTTAATAATTGGTTAAAACAAATTATGTAGGTATTTAATGAGGTTACTGGGCCTAAGCGAGTTGGCAACTAATTAAGATAAGTTCTAGTGATACCGACTTCCGTAAGGTCTTGGGTTTGAATCCAGTTCAGTATAATTCGTTATTATAAGTATTTTTATTTGAAAATTATTATTTTTTCAGACAAACTAGAGAATGTGAAAACAGAATTATTTGTTTTAGGGATCTACTAACACCGTAAACTTTTATATTTTTTATTATATAAGAATTAAAGTCCTGGCTGACTGACATATAACGCACAGCATAAACTACTAAGGGGCAACCGTGAGCTCAAAATTTTGTTTGCTTAATTATCTGTCCCAAACAGACCTTCGTAGCCTGGAATACGTTACTTAGTACAAATTTATGAAACAACACGATAGCAATACTTATTTCGGCACCTTTTTAACAGTTTGTAACTGTTATAAGAGCTTACAGGGAGCTGATCCTATGTATTTCTGAGTAAATCTTGAGTTTTGCAAAACGAACATTGGCTAAACTAAGCAACCAAACGCTGGTCTTCTGTCAGAGTCGCTACAGGAAATCAGGCCAAATCAAACCCTCAAAAACTTAATATCCAATAAATAGATATCGCAACAAAGGCAATGACTAACTAATATGATGAAAATGAGAGCTATAAATTTTATTAACGCGATAAAAATAATAATAATTCAGCGTGGCATGCCCGGAAATAATATCCTGGAAGCATAAGGCCCTGTTTCACCGGGCCACAAATTTAAATCTTTTACTGGGTTCGTGGGCCAGATAGCACCTTTCAAAAACCTACATGACAAAGAAATCGATCGCCGTATTGAAAATGCCTGAAAGAGCTTCTGGTCCACAAAGTCACTGAACCTTCAGCTGTCTCTGAAGTAAAAACTCATCTACTTGGGTATTCTGCCTGTCTTTACGTACGGCGCTTAAACATGGTCTTTAACCGAGTCCTATAGGTATACCTATATACCTTATAGGTACCTACTCTGAACAACAGTTACCGGAAAATAGTTATTAATTATTAATATTCAATTTTATTGAACAACTAGCATAATTTAGATAAAATATGTTATTTAAATACCCATTTAGTAATTTTTTCTATTTTATTTCCTGTCCGAAATAGAATTAAAACTAAATACCTATTATGATATTTTTTCTATATCTAGGTATTATTACTCTGATTAGAAAGAAATTGGTATAGATTTGTATAGTATAGTGCATCGCAGGGCACGTTCCTAAAGAACGTGACCTACGATGCAATTCTTTGTTAGAAGCGTGGTGTTAAGTAACCACTTAACATCAGGTGAGGGGCTCACCGTGAGCCATCTGCTTGTTTCATAAGCAAGCTGTATAAAAAAAATATTTTGACTTTTAGTTGCAAACCACCTTGGTGAAAAAGGCCTTAAATCATAAGAAAAGTAATGATTGCTCATTCATTTAGCAGTATTGGGGTGTTTAGCAAGGTGTGGCCTTAACAAGACTTCGTTCGTGACCAGAATTATTTAGTGGAATTAAATTAGCCTCTTTAATTTTGATCCACGATGGAATGGAGTCTACGCGTTTGGATACTTCCTAAGTGGTGTTATTTGGTTTGTAAAAATAATATTATATTTTTATAAAATAAACTTGGGGGATACTAGGAAACTGATGTTTTTGCACACATGATATTTTGTTTGGATTCTTACCATAAGAACGTGCTTAGCAAAAAATTTCGCGAAGTCGTCGCGCAAAATTTTAACGTCGTATGAGCATACCTCAGATACACCCACGCATAGAACACGCCTAAGAGATATGCGCGTATTCCTACTTATATTATTTTTATTAAGGTTATGCAGCTCTTAAATCAGAGCACCGAAATGCAATCACTACTTGGCCACAAACCCTTTCAAGAAGCTCTACTTTCTTTATGTAGGTACAACTTGCATATAAAAGAAGCAGATGGCCCACCTGTTGTTAAATGGTTACCATTACTTATAACAAAACATTGCCTAGCAGGTCACATTCGTAAGGAACGCAACCTAAAAACACTTCTTCACTAACTTGAGGGATACATCTATTAAGCTACATGTGCCTGAAATTTCACCGGCACCTACATCCTTCAAACTGGAACACAGCAAGCTGCTTGGCAGTAGAAATAGGCATGGTGGTACTTCCCTAAACGATCTCTTCTCTTTTAGCTTTACTACTACTTGTAGGTACTATTAATATTTTGGATAGATACGGGATATTTACCATGAAACAATCAAACTCAAAAATCATGGTAAATATCCCGTTTCTATCCAAAATATTGATCAAAACCATGATAGTTTAAAAAGTTACTTGCACTATTTACTGTTTAAAATCTTACTTCTTCCTTGGTACTCACAGTAGACTACAAATCCAACTTAAACAGACTCAAATAAAACCTTCCAAAGCACAAAATATGTCAACTTGGAAGACGAAACCATGAGGCTCTAATTCTACGTCACAGTTTAACGGCTAAAGTTAAACGACGGGTAATGGACGCACTTTGCGAATGAAATTTTCACCGCCTCCAGCACTTAGCTACGCGTAAGCACCAGTTTTTAACGTTTAAATTGTAAAAGAGTCGGCGAAAACTAAGATCTAATCTGTAAAATG
This sequence comes from Electrophaes corylata, assembly GCA_947095575.1. NCBI lineage: Eukaryota > Metazoa > Arthropoda > Insecta > Lepidoptera > Geometridae > Electrophaes > Electrophaes corylata. The sequence continues at coordinate 3,555,043 of OX352711.1, read as the reverse complement.
CCCTTTTACCGTGAGCTGAACTGAAACTGTCAAAACTACCGACGCCAAAATTACCGTTGCTTGTATAAGGAGCAAAAGTACCTTGACAGATAGAAATGTTTTTTTTTTTTAGAAAATGATTTCAGATTTTTACGAAGATACACTAGTGTGTAAGTCTCTAAGGAATGGACCTAAAAATTTGTTTGATTATAGTTGTCTACAATTCACGTCATATTAATTATTATAATACTGCATGAAGGCGCGTTTGATGAATTAGGCTATAGCTTCGAATCATGACCGTGAAGCAAATTTGCTTTAATGCACCCGAGTGCTACTGGCGCTATTTTTATTGGTGCACGATCAGAGTCGAACCCACTAACTTAGGATCAGAAAGTGAGATCACTCCTACCGTCCACCGGTGCTTATATAGTTAATTCATTGGTTTGTATTTTCCTGTTAATTTATAATTAATTTATTCTTCCTTGTATTGTTTGATAATACGAGTATTGGGTGGTTTATCTCTCTTTATTTTCTCTTGTTTAGTGATAAATATAATTTAGTATAAACTAAGTTATGGATCAATAGCAAAAACTTACACGATATGAGATAATTCAATTAAAAATGCCTAGATGACGTTTATCATGCACCAACAAACACTGTAGATACCCAGAACAACCGGAAAAAATATTTGCAGATCGTACAAACATTTATACCAAGGCAGGAATCGAACCCGCAACCTCCAGCGTCGCAGGCGGACATTCGTCCGCCGCGCCACATCGGTCGTCTTAAAGAATAACACTATGTGACCCCCTTTTAAGTCTTAAGGTTAATTTTTCTTAGATATGTGGAATTTGCAACAGACTCGCTTTAGGTTTCATAACGCCAGAACTGGTGCTAACCGTCTTGAAAACACTTACCTACGCACACGTTGGAGTTTTACTATTACATCTCGCTAATTTTCGAAATATTACATAAAGGTACCTCTACGTACGGTCAAGTTTAGAAAATAGTTTGAGGTGAAATGGTTTGTCAAGTAAAAATCCTATTGGCTTAACATAAAATAATAATAATAATAGCTTAGCAGAGCTTGTGTTATGGGTACTAGATGACTGATATACTTAATACAATACATTACATACATAGATATTTTTTATTATACATAGCTTTTGCGAGAATCTCATTTTCCCCATCAGCTGTCAGTACTATGAACGTTGCCTGGAAGAAATCGCTTTCAGCGATAAGGCCGCCCTTTGTACTCTATTTAATCTAGATTTATAAGCTATCCTTGTGTACAATAAAGTGTTATCTATCTATCTATCTATTGCCACTTTAACTTCAACTGATTCTGAGGCCCGCTTGCACAGCGATTACTAAATGTATTTAGCGAGCTCCTAAATGCATTTAGGAAGCTAATTATGTCTTATATCTTGCACAAGGAAAATTAAGTCGCTATTACGTTTACGCTAAACATGTTTATCTTGGTAAGCGTGATTAGCTAAATAAAAGTAAATAAAATTGTTGTGCAAACGGGAATTAGGAACATATAGGAACAAAAGTAATTAATGCGAAGACATTATTACTCGTCTTTATTTTTTGTTTATCTTTGCTCTTGTATAATTTATAAATGAAAAGTATCCTCATACAACACACTCCAAGTTCATTGTTTCGCTTCATTCACAAACAACGTTGGTTTATGAGAAAGTTCATAAATAAATTTTAATTTGGTTATATAATTTTGCCCCTCGTGCGAGTTTATGTAAGCAGAAATTCCGCTTTATTTACATAGATTAGAATTATGAGTACACTTCAGTGCCCTTAACGCTGGTTTTGATTATAATAATAAGGTGAGCAGGAGTAATTACCAATCGTCTCACTCGTAGATTCGGCCACTTTCAGGTTCCTGAAAAAGCATCGTTCTGAAAAACCTTTTTTTTTAAATTTCTGATAGAACAAGCAGATGGCCCAGGTAATGTTAAGTGGTCACCATCGCCTATAACAAAGGATTACTTCGTAGGTCACACTCGAACGTGCCTCACGAGACACTGTTCGGCGTCCATCAACCTGAAGTATACAGTTGTTATGCCGCATGTGCCTGTGACTTCACCGGCACCCACATCCTTCAAACAGGAACACAGCACTGTTTTCGGTAGAAATAAGCATAATCTATACTTAATATTACAAAGAGGAAAGATTTGTTTGTTTGTTTGTATTGAATAGGCTCCGAAACTACTGGACCAATTTGAATAATTCTTTCACCGTTGGGAAGCTACACTATCCCCGGGTAACATAGGCTATATTACATTTTCAAAAAAATTAGGGATCCTTACTAAAAGCCGTGCGAAGCCGGGACGGACCGCTAGTGTGTAATAAAAAGGAGGGCACGTTCGAGTGTGATCTACGAAGTAATCCTTTGTTATAGGCGATGGTAACCACTTAACATCAGGTGGGCCATCTGTTATTCCATCAGCAAGTTGTATAAAAAAATAACAATAATAATTTGATACTATGTGGTGTTGTTAATGTCTGCCAATATTTGTTTTACTTTCAATTTATCCATCAAATGTAATCCAACTCAACATTTACTTATCGAAAGCAAAGGCGTGCAAAATAAGGCTGGCGTCACACGGATTAGACCCATGTCAATATATCATAGAAGCTGGACGGTTGGTAAGAAAAACGATACTCCGGTTATTGGTTAGCAGGTGCCGGTAACCGTCCACTTTGATATATGACGCAGATCATGCAAGGTACTAGCTCGGCACTGCTTGATTTGATTATATAAGAGGCTGATTCTGACTGCCGACCGATTTCGTGCAGCGGGCGAATGTCCACCTGCGACGCAGAAGGTTGCGGGTTTGATTCATACAGACAGAGGTAATTTTTTTGTAAATAAATAAATATTTATGGACATTTCACATACCACCATCTAGGGCCAAGCTAAGTAGAATTTTTACTAATAATTAAATAGCACTATGACTCCGCAAGCACGGTAGATATCCCCTCAGATATCTTAGTACCAAGTACCTGCTCGATATTCTTCAAGGATGTCTTATACCTCATTTACATTCAGCCCCTGCCGCTGCCCCTCGCTCTGCCGGCAATAATTCCCTAAATACTGCTGCAGCAGGATCGAGAGGAGTGTGTGTTTACATACTGCCCTACCACTCACTTCGCTTTCAAGTTTCGGCAATGGCACACGTCGAAATAATTACAGCGGCCGCGCTGTCTCTTTTGCGATAGATAATTAGGTATGTTCGATATTTAAAAAGATATCGAATACAAAAAAAGAATGCAACGCAGAGGTTGTGGGTTCGATTCCCGCCTTGGGATAAATGTTTGTACGATCTGCAAATATTTATTCCGGGTGTTCTGGGTGTTTCTATGTATAATAAAAATTATCTATATATGTAATGTATTGTACCTATTAAGTATATCAGTCATCTAGTAGGTAGGTACCCATAACACAAGCTCTGCTTAGCTTGGGGCTAGATGACGCTGTGTGGATTGTCCAGCATTATTATTATTATTATTAATGTTCGTCGTAGACGATGGTGGATGATATCTATCCATCGAAATAACCCTAAATAAATAGCAATAACCATTCGATATCTAGCGACTGGAGATAGTTACCGAAGTCTATACTACTTATTCAAAGTCTTTCTCCTCCAGGCGCTCGGCGAGTACTGAGCGTCGGAGCAGAATGTAAACACGCACTGCCGCTCGCGCTGCCGGTCCTTTGACTTCCGCACAAAAAACCGCCATTTTGGGGAGCGCCGGGCAGCGCGAGTGGCAATGGCAGTGACATGAGAAGTATCGCGTTTACACACTCGTCCTGCCCACTTCCCTGCCCACTTCCCTGCCCACTTCCCTGCTCACTACGGCTGAATGTAAATGCGGCATTAGAGGTAGTCAAAGTAACGTCCAGATTACTTCAGTAGTTGGTATTCCATACGTGACAGGTTGCAGGCCCATCGCCAAAATACTAACTGGTTTCCTCAAGAAGTTTTCCTTCACGTTTTGAGAGTACTGGCATTACGCGCATATATTTTTCGAACCGAAATCCATTGATGCCACGGGATTGAACCTACAACCTGAGGATCAGAGGGCAGGGTCACTCCCACTAAACCACCGATGTCTCGAGCAATAAATCTATTTAAATCTTAGTTCCTCACGTTAATTTATATCTTTTTATTTTCTATTGATATACTAACACGCCAAATCCAATTCGTTCAAATTAGCTCGCGACAAACTAATTATAGATTCCTCTGATTTCACTGAAGAAATGCATTTTATAAAAATAAAGACAGGCCCGTTAATTATAAACCAGTGTGCGAGTAAAAAAGACAGAACAGGGGAGCTATATTTATCACAAAATCTGATGCTTAAATGCGTTGGGTATTTTTTTCTTGATGGATTGTGTAATTTAGAAGTCAGCTAGGCCAGAAATCAAAATACAAAATTTTAAACGAATTATTTTTACGTAGCTTGTTATGAAGCTTTTAGGGTATTTTTTATCTATCTATAATCTAGCTGCTATACCAGGGTTAGTAAACTCTTTGTTTATTAAAGAGTTATTAAAAAAAGTTATAAGTAGGTACTAAACTTATATTTTGGATAGATAAAAGCGGGATTCTTACCATGATTGTTAAAAGCAATAAAAGTGATGTAGACTTATTCAATACCAGCACAAGTAAGCTTAGACGCTTACTTAGTGATAATTTTTTCGAAGTGTAAGCTAACTACATATAATTAATTATAATTCTTTCAGCTTTATTTTTAACATTAGTAATATTTATGTTAAATTCATAGAGCTAATTTTGAATACAACTATCTGCGAAAACTTATAATTAGCCTTCAGCAAGCATGTTCTGGTCCATCCAGACATGTTCTACATTCTATTCTAAATTTTTGTGTACCTAGCTGTAAGTTTCTCTAAAATTTTGTAAATAAATAAATTAATTTTTTATTCTCAAAAATCATCTCGTTTTTTCTCCTTAATATTGATCAAAACCATGATAATTTAAAAAGTTCAAGACATGCTGTCAAATATTTTTGACCCATTAAATATTAGGAAAATAAAACTATATTATCTATATATAACTATCTATCTATACTATTGATAGATAAATTTGCTACGGACTGACCTAGCTGTACTATTTCAATCTCAAACGAAACAAAAATAAATAATTAAGAAGGGAGTCGAGCCGTGGTAATAAAACACTTCGCGTTGACTGACGCGCCTCTGTACGACAGTCGGGCATTATTTCCAAGTTCTTTTTTCTACTCTACAAGACTGTCTAATGACTGGGACACCTTGGTAGATTATCACATGGTTTAAGTTATTTTGGGAAATAAATCATGGCTTGGCAAAAGCGGTGATGGGTAAAAAATGTAATGATGAATAAATTTTTGTAGTAATACTTCTTATGCAACTTGTTGATACCTACAACACCCACTTTGAACATATTGACGTTTTTTCGCTTTCCGTCGGACAATTTAAAAAAGCCATTATAAGCACTATTCTTAGTCAGTAACTATTTAGTTTTATCTTCTACTCCGTCTATTTAGTTTTCATCATTTCTAAGTACATATATCAAATCTTTTTAAGTCAATTAGGTAACAAAAGTAGATCACGCCAACTTTTAAATGTAACAGGATCTCAGTTTTCTTTACTTTATAACTGTAAGCTGTGGATAATGCTATAGGTTATATTTTAACTAAGTTTACTTTTACTTACTACCTATTTGTTTATTACACAAAGTATAACTGTTTGTAAATAAAATAAAAATAAAACTTCCAACAAGGTTGCGTTAAACGCTTAACACTACCATAGAGGGGGTATGAAAGCACTGTTCTTTCTCTCTTTCTCTCATAGCCAGTTACGTTTCGTGTATTAAAGAAGTTTTACTTCAGTCGTGTGGTCTAAAACAGACCCGTTTTTTTTATTTTACAATACGAGAACATACTTAGGTAAACTACACGTACTAAATACCTATGTGTACTTCCTTTCCTACTTACAGCAAACAGAAAAGAAATAAAAAAATAGCTTTACAACCTTAACCCTTAGGCAGGGTAGATATCCCCTCAAATCTACGGTACTAAGTATACCAGAGTAGAGCAGAGAGTAGTTAGAGATACGTCCAATTATTACATTTGGTACCACATTTTGCAGTATACGGGACAGGTTGCAAGCTCATCATTGCTGCTAGATCAACGCTAACTAGTTTCCTCACAATTTTTTCTGTCGCTTAAAAGCACTGGCATTGCGAATGGAAAAATCCTTTAGGTCACGACCGGAGTTAAACCCACGATCTTAGGATTATAATAATAATAATAATGCTGGACAATCCACACAGCATCATTTAACCCCAAGCTAAGCAGAGCTTGTGTTATGGGTACTAGATGACTGATATACTTAATACAATACCGATGATTAATTGACGACCGATGTGGCGCGGCGGGCGAATGTCCGCCTGCGACGCAGAGGTTGCGGGTTCGATTCCCGCCTTGGGATAAATGTTTGTGTGATCTGCAAATATTTATTCCGGGTGTTCTGGGTATTTTCTATGTATAATAAAAAATATCTATGTATGTAATATAATATTGTATTAAGTATATCAGTCATCTAGTACCCATAACACAAGCTGTGCTTAGCTCGGGGCTAGATGATGCTGTGTGGATCGTCCGGCATTATTTATTTATTTATTTATTTAATACATTACATTCATAGCTATTTTTATTATACATAGAAAATACCCAGAACACCCGGAATAAATATTTGCAGATCGTACGAACATTTATCCCGAGGCGGGAATCGAACCCGCAACCTCTTGCGTCGGAGGCGGACATTCGCCCGCCGCACCACATCGGTCGTCAAATTGATATTATAATTATGATTATGACATCAATTTATGAATTAAGTAATTTGCATAACCGCCCATATTCTATTGTGTGCTTAAATATTACACAACGTTTTCTAGCCCCAAACTAAGTAAAAAATATTTATAACACCCAGACTCAGGACAAACATCTATGTTCATCACACAAACGTTTATTTTCGGTGGGGATCGAACCCACCACCTACAGCGCAAAAAACAGGACATTTACGAAGTGAGCTGTGACGGCTCTTAAATAAACAATATAAGTACTAGCAAAACGCACGCGACTTACTCATTTTTATACAAACTTCGACCCCCGCCATTTAGGGGTTTGATTTTTGGAAATTTCTATCTTAGGAACTTCTTTCCCTTACGTACCAACACAAATCAACCCTGAAAAATTAATAAAAATGAAACGACCAATCGTTTAGACTGTGCGTTACCTATAAATGTCAGTTAATCAGTCATTCAATACAAAGATTTTTTTAATTAGTATAAATGTCTGAAATATAAAATATTTTAAAAAGCATGAAAACACAAAACATCTTATAGTTGTGATGCGCTCTTCCTGGTAGAATGACCTTGAAAATCAAATATTTATAGAACTAAATGCTGGAGCAGATGAGTGTCGTGCCAAGAACACATCTGGTTGTATCTAAATGTATTGAAAAGTCAAAAATAAAAAGTTTAATATTAATTTATTGAGTTGTTTTCACACATGAGACAGTGAACACTTCAAACACAAGTAAACCTTGAACTAAAGAACGTCAGAATGAAGCAACAACAACTATTGAATTTTTTTGGGAGATTAATACAAGCATGGCAATTTATATACTATTTTTAAACAATTGTACAAACCCGATTACAAATAAATAATAATAACGCTGGACAATCCACACAGCATCATCTAGCACCAAGCTAAGCAGTGTTTGTGTTATGGGTGCTAGATGACTGATATACTTAATACAATACATTACATACATAGATTTTTTCATCATTACATAGATTTTTAAATCATGGGATGATAAAAATAAGATTTTTAAGTAATATTAAAACAAATAAAACCTACTGCGACTAAAATTATACCAGTCGAAGGTTTTAAAACGACATCAGAATTTTTGTATAGCGATTGAGTAGCATACGTCTGGAGCAAGCCACATGGAACATTTTCCTTCATCTGAGAATGACTCGTAATTCTTTTCACAAAGCACTCCATGTTGGTTTCAATGTTCACTGGATTCCCATTAAATTTAAGCTCATAATCAATAAGTGTACCGTTGTAAGTATGAGCCCGTGGTATAACTTCTTTTGGAACTAAGGTACCGTTTGGTAACATCACCATTTCATTTGGAGCTACGTTATAAGTGACTGTATTTTTGTCCACAAGCTGATTAACTTCTGGAACATTTGTACCATTTAAAAACACGGCGTGGCTATCGACAATATTCATCGTTTGATTCACAAATGTTGAATTGCTTGTCGCTAGTGATTCTTCTGGTCTTCTGTTATTCCAAATAAAATTGGTAATAGTCCGACAGTCAATCTTCATTTCATCCTCGTTCCCTGTGTTGTATCGCACTCCGAACATACAAATTTCACCAGGTTTAGGCAAGTATGATTCGTGGTAGTATTTCTTTGAGTGACTGCTTGTAACTGAACCCAGATTATACAAAGCCAATCCTGCAAGAAGTTGCCGATATTTGCTTCGAGATGATCTATACTGATATATGTAAGGAGGAATGTACTGCCCTGTGTATACGGGGTACATGCCAGCTGTGCCGTAAGGTGGTGTATAGAGAATCACAGTGGGAGGTCTGTAATCGTAATGGTAGTGGTGGTGATGTTGTATATTCAGTGGTTCATTTCTTACCCCTACATATCCTGTAGTTGGAGTTGGAGAAATATTGGATTTCTCTCGAGATAGTTCATGGTATGAGTTTGGAGCCACATGGTATGAAGTACTGTTTGAAGCACTTCTAGGTATCTCTTGATATGAAGCTGTATTGTTTGGTCTCCTGGTACTTATAGGGTTTCCTTGATATGGAGCTGTATTGTTTGGACTTCTGTTACCATTAGGTGTCATGTGATATGGAGCTGTATGATTGTTTGGTCTCATGGCACTTGTAGGGATCCCTTGAAATGGAACTGTATTGTTTAGTCTCCTGGCACTTGTAGCTGTCTCTTGATATGGAGCTGTATTGATTGGACTTCTATTTCCGGTAGATGTCTCGAGATATGGAGCTGTATAATTGTTTTGTCTCCGAGCATTTGTAGCTGTACCTTGATAAGTAGCTGTATTGTTTTTACTTCTATTACTATGAGGTGTCTCGTGATGTGGAGCTGTGTTGTTTAGTCTCCTAACACTTGTAGGTATCCCTTGATGTGGAGTTGTTTTGCTATGACTTTTACTTTCTGTTTGTTTTTCTGGGTTTGTTTTTATGGGTAAGTAAGGCCTACTTGTAGCCGTCGTTGGTTTTTCAGGGTGCTTTGTTTTTTTATGAGTTTCATGTCTATTACTAGGGGTCGGAGGTTTTTTAGACGGTGTTTTTTTTTTAGTGGGTTTTTTTCCACCAGATTTAGATTTATGAAGTCTACTTAAATATTTAAATCTTTTTAAAAACGCTCCGCGTCGCTTTCTACTTCCTGATAAGCTTGAAGACGTTAATTGCTCAATGTTTTGATTTTCACTTTCTAGTGGTTCAGGAAATGTGGGGTATGAAAATTCTCTGTTTTGGTTTTCACGTTCTGATGTTGCAATTAACGTGGGGTTTGAAGATCTTATGTTTTGGTTTTCATCTCCTGTTAGTCTAGTTGTCGTGGGATGTGAAGATCTTTTGTTTTGATACCCAGAGCTTCCACTAAGCGCAGATCCAGTTGGGTCACTGTGACTTTTTTGTAATGGCTCGTAAACTGCTGATCCATAGCTAGTATGATGGCTTCCATTCAAATAGTGTAAATTCAATGCGGTTGCTTGCAGTTCTCCATACACATCATTTATAAAAACGATTGATAGTAAAATTTCATAAAGACGCCGCATTTTTTATTAAAACCATTGCGCGGACGCCACGTTCTCGCGCGCACACGTGTATCAGTCAACTAAAGTTTGATAATAGTCTAACGACTTACAAAAAAAGACGCGTAGACATTGCCTGCTTATTTTTACGTATATCTTATGGCGCAAATCTGCGTGACCTTCAAATTATTTGCAGAACCATTATTAGCCTAGTAATATTGAATATTATTTAAAGATAAATTAGAGTGAACACTTGAAAGGTAGAATAGTTTGGATGCACTGACGCTTATTTTTTTAATGCTAGTTGGATCAGTTTTATGATCATTTATTTTTATTCAGTACCTGTAAAATAAAATGCACTTGTGATCTAGTAGGAGCAACCTTGTTTTTTGCTTCTTGCTTGAATAAAACTTAAAGATAGGTAAGATAAAAGTTTGAAAAAAATAACTGTAGCATGGTCGCTAACTATTGGTCTCTTACACAAGCTCAAAGTTGTGCAACGGGCTATGGAGAGAGCGAAAATGGGAGTTTCACTGTTTTTTTTTATTTATACAATTTGCAGATGGAACAAGCATATTATGTCCCATCTGATGTTAAGTGGTTACCAAAGCCTATAACAAAGCATTGCCTTGTAGGTTACGTTAGTTAAGAACGTGCCCTACAATGCACTGCTCTGCATCCATCAACCTGAAGCATACAGGTGTTAAGCCTTCATGTGCCTGTAATTACACCGGTACCCACACCCTTTAAACCGGAACTCAATCCCCACTGGTTCAGTGGGGACATCCCTCTGTCTTTTGGTTTTAACCTGATGTGTATTGAACCCGTTCGTACAACAATAGAACTTTCTATTCGAAATATTACGCTTACATTTTTCAATACTCAAACGAATAAAGAACACACCGTGAGTAAAACGGTTTGTTTTAGCAGTTACTATGGACTGGCAACTTACGGAAACGAAAACCAATTACAAAACAGGGGTATGTTTTTTTGAACCTCTGATCCGCTTACAGATCCAAGATATTTAGTACTTGAAGAGATATCTACTGCTTTTGATTCAATTTTAAACTTATTTGATAATAACTGACATCACTATTACAAATACTAGCAAAACGCGCACGACTTCGCCGGCGTAAAGCTATTTTCATACAAATTTCGAACCCTGCTGTACTCGTTTAGGGGTTGAATTTTATAATAATAATAATGCCGGACAATCCACACAGCATCATCTAGCCCCAAGGTAAGCAGAGCTTCTATTATGGGTACTAGATGATTGATATACTTAATACAATACATAGATATTTTTTATTATGCATAGAACACCCGGAATAAATATTTGCAGATCGTACAAACATTTATCCCAAGGCGAGCATCGAACCCACAACCTCCTGCATTGCAGGAGGACATTCATTCGCCCGCCGCGCCACATCGGTCGTCAAAATTTTGGGAATTCCATTCTAAATACACCTCTACAACCCCTACAAATATACCCTGAAAGTTTTTGTATACGATGTTGTGGTGTATGTTGTCTATAATATGCCTGACTGACTAGTCAGGACAAAGACTCTTTCTTACATTTAGTAGAGGTTGGTACCCATACTAGGAGAAATCTGTATTTTATTTATTTGTTTTACCTGTACAACACTTATTTATTTTAAAAATACTTATGAATAACCAAACTTTTCATAAAAAATTGTAGCGATGTAGTATCCTAAATCAATTACTTACTTCCTACACTTCCAATATTTCCAACTAAAGACAGAAAGGAGAGTGAGATTAAGACACAAGCGCCTCTGTTCTTACGTAATAAATAAATACATTTTTGTCAAAATCTTTTACACAATCCACCCCAAACTGAGCGTAACTTGCACTTTAGACACCAAATCACTGATAGAGAAGATAGAAAATTGGAAATGTGTTGAAGTGGAAGTTATTGCATTGTTGTAAGAACTCGCAAAGTCTACTGTTTTCATTCATTCATTTATTAATTGCTTACATGTACGTAATTATTACTTTCACAGAACCATTAATTGTAATTACCATTCAAGCCTTTACAGTCAAGTGAAAACCGTTCGTACCTGTGTTTGTTCGCACTAGAAAGTTAATACTCCAAGTGCACTGTGTAGTATTCTCTTTCTAGTCTATAGATACTATACACCAAGAATTTAGTGGCTTGGAACTAGTATTAATTCTGTTACTTCAAGCGTGAAACAAAACGATTTGTCTTCCGTAATATCCCAGCGATGGTCTTCGTAGATAATTGAATTAATGGAATTTGAGTATGCATTTTTTTGTGTATTTTTCGTTTCTTTGAAGTTTTTCTTTCTTTTATTATTTATGTTTCATATATAAACCAAGAGGTAAGCGTAAGCTGATAGTTTGTTTGCTTAATTATCCGTAACGCGAGCCCAGTCCGAACACGCCCGAACAGACCTAAGCAATGGATATGAGGATTTCTTTGTAAAAATTCGTAATCCGTTACTTAGAACAAAAAAAATTAATTAATAAATAAATAAATGCCTATTTTGGCCACATATTTAGCGTTGCATGGTTTAAAGGGTTTGGGCTGGTGAAATTGTATGGCATAGTTAGTAGTTACTTTGATTTTGAGCTGAAGGTCTACCTAAGCCTACAGAAGGTCTAGCTAAGGAGGGAACTAACAACCGCTGGAGAATAAAGGTTCTCGAATGGCGACCACGAACCGAAAGACAATCGTTGGACGTCCTCCTACCTGATGTACTGATGCTATTGTTAGGAAGTCTATGGATGAAAAAGGCTTAAAATCAGTGGGAGAGGCCTATGTCCAGCAGTGGACTTTAACAGACTGATGATGATAATGATAAATTTCTTTACAGCGTAATAATTATAACTGTCTTTGTTGTTTCTGCACTAGTCGAAAGGGACTGCAACATTTTTACTGTCAAATTAGGTTAATTTAGGAAAACTAAACTAAAGGAATTGGCATCACTGTCTTGGAAGTCAGGACTAACTTAATAGTTCGCCCCGAACTGGCCCCTAAGCCCAGTTAGTAGTATAGCTCGGCTTTCTGTGCTGTAAGCTGTGGGTTCGATCCCCACCGACTGAGTGATGAACACTGGTGGTATATTGTATTCTAAGTATGTACATATGTACAAAAGAAACGTAGGTATGTTAGTATTCTATCCTAATTTATTGTTCAAGCTATGCTTAGTTTGGGGCTAGATGATGTATAAAAATGTCTACAAATATTTATTATTTTTAACTAAAATATCTCGTCGATATCAAAACAAAATTAGCTACATGTATTTTATACCCCAAAAAGTGCTGCCACAATACAGGAGTAGTACAATACAGTACACAATACAATACAGAAGGAGTTAGTATTCTATCCTATTTTATTGTTCAAGCTATGCTTAGTTTGGGGCTAGATTATGTATAAAAAATGTCTACAAATATTTATTATTTTTAACTAAAATATCTCGTTGATATCAAAACAAAATTAGCTACATGGATTTTTATACCCCAAAAAGTGCTGCCACAATACAGGTATTCACTACTCCCCAAGGTAATTGAACACAGTTCAGTACCGCCCCAAAAGAATAAAACCAAAATCTACCCCAATAGCGTTCTTTATTCATCAATAGAGATATATTGTGTTCTCTTTTCCTTTTATTTTATTACAGAGCTGTGATCTTGGCCTCATGAATCCAAATGTTCGTTTTCATTATTGGCGGCATTACCTTTTGTAGGTACGTTGCGGTTACATCGGCTGAGAGGGTAGAGTGGCCAGATGGAACGAGAAAAGAGGGATTTTTCTTCTTTTATTTATTAACCGGTGAGAGTGCCGGTGGTCTAGTGGAAGTGACGCCGCCTTCTGATCCGTGATCTGTGGGTTTGAATCCGGCAGTGTATCTAATGAATTTTTCTGTTCGAAAAATGTATGCGTGTAATGCCAGTGCTCTAAAATGGTGAAGGAAAACACTGAGAGGAAATCAGTTAGATAGCAGCGGCGATGGGCTTGCAACCTGTCACGTATGGAATACCAATTACTGCAAAATGTGGGTAGGTTTGTACCAAATGTAATACATACCCTTAGAAATCCAACGAACTACCGAACTACGAACTATCCTAAACTCCTACGAACGGTTTGACCGATTTTTATGATTTTTTTGTGTGTTCGGTAAGTTGTAAACTATTTTTATACCTCTATGTGATAAAAGTGGCCCATCTAACATTTTTTTTTTGCAGAAAATAATTTATATGGCAAAACCACTAGCTGCATGGATCAGCTAGTGTAAGTATAGTATGTTATAAAGAAAATACATGCGTACCAGACTGCATGTAAGCACAAAAAGTTTATAGAATCACTGAAATTGGATATTCACTGGTATCGTACCGTCAATACTGCTCAATCATAGTCAGTATGAGACATCTGTTGTGTTATAAATTGACCAAATATACTTGACTGAGCGGTATGACTCCAGAATATGAGACGATGTTTTGGTAGTCTAGATATGAAATTGGTTTTACTAAAAATGGTAGTTCTACTAAACATCTCGATGCCTTTGCTAATAATTAATTTAACATTTTTTTTTGAAAGGAAAGAAGACCATGGTTTTAGTAAAATTAAAGCTCTGGCGCGAAAAATTTCGCGCAGTGACCGCGTGGCTGCCGCGCGGTTGATAATATCAATACCGAAAAGATTCGTCATCTTTGGAAGCAACATTTTATTTTCATTTTAATAGTTTTCCTAGTGTTATTTTAAGTTCTGATGGGTAATTTTGGTGGTATTTTAACCATCATTACTTGAGGTCTTAGCACAAGTGTGAACAATTGAAATGAAAGTGTGTTATGAGGCATCCTGATTTGAACGAAAATGTTTCCCTTTGGTTTTGAAGAAAAACGCCATCTTTTTCTTCAAAACCGATGACGGCTGACTTTACTTTTTTTACCGACTCGACTTGACATTGGCAAAATTGTCCGCAAGACGGACAGATGCCAGAAAAAAAACAAAAAATATCAATACCGAATATGATTTCTGTCGTAATTGAAAGACGGGTTGACCAAGACTAGTTTTTATTTACTACCCACACATACACACAGATTAGCAAGCTATGACAGTTACATATTATAGTATAACTAGGTACGCACCTATACATAATTACACATAGGTACGACATCTTTCATCAACATTTTTTTTTTTTTTTTTTTTTAAATTCAGGATATTAGCCAATAATTGTGCTCTTTTATTGAATATCCTTACAAATTAATTCAAAAATACATAAAATAGCATTATAGAAATACTGCGTAGGACCTAAACAACATATTTAGCTACTGACCAAATAAACGTAGGTACCTACTAGCAATACATAAAATATTTAGCTATATATATAGCATGCATAGCATGCTTCAAGTAATAAACATCACTTGCGGGCTTCTAATATTTTTTTACGTGCTACGACCGCCGCCGTTCTGCGACTAGGGCTGCGTGGGCGCTGAATTAGTGCGTCTGGTGACGAAGGAGTAGCGGTCTCAGCCACTGTGTCCTGCTCTTCATCACTGGTGCTATGGATTTCACTCTTAGGGCTTGCCCAAGTTTCCTCATCACTCACCTGTTCTTTCGAAGGACCTGGCAACGTCTCGTCATCAACTTGCAGCTTCAGCAGATGCCGCCTGTTTCGCCTGAACTGTCTCCCGTAGCTGTCCGCAATAAAATATGAACGAGGCTGGGGAGCTCGCCCTAAAATTCGCGCGCGTTTGCGTTTACCTTCGTCAGTTACTAGAACTGGTTGACCAGGCGATAGTTCAGGAAGCTGCTTCGCCCGCCTGTCATAGCACGCCTTATCTACCTGTTGATTTTGTAGCATTCTACAATAATCCTTTTCATTGTTTCTACTTGGACGTAGTTTACTAATATGAGCTGGTAGTCTCGTATTGAGACGCCGGCCCATCAGAAGTTCTGATGGTGAGCTTATACCGTTGCGTGGCGTTGCCCTAAAATTTAAAAGACCTAAATAAAAATCAGTTCCTGAGTTTATAGATTTTATCAAAATATTTTTTATTGTTTGGACGCTTCTTTCACTCTGCCCATTGGACTGTGGGTAATTTGGTGAACTCGTTATATGTTCGAAACCCCACATTTTACTAAACTCAGCAAACTCTCTCGACGCATAGGCTGGCCCATTATCCGTGACTAATTCTTGCGGAACTCCATGCCTCGCAAACTGATCTCTCATGGCTGTAACCACTGCTTTTGTTCCTATGTTAGTCAACGGATTTACCTCTATGAAATTCGAGAAGTAGTCCACAAGTATAAGAAAGTACTTAGCGCCATATTGAAATATGTCGGAACCCACCTTAGCCCAAGGTAGGGGTGGTACATGATGTGGCAATAGTGGCTCGCGCGCTGGTCGTGGCTTGCGCTCAGCACAGGTCTGGCAACGCCGCACCATAGCCTCCACGTCGCGTGAGATGCCCGGCCAGAACATTACCTCTCGCGCATGTCGCTTGCATCTGTCTATGCCCATATGCCCATCATGTAGCCGATCTAGCATTTCATGCCGAACACTTTGTGGAATGTAAACTAAATTATCCCTAAAGAGCATATTATCGACGAATTCAAAGCTTTCTTTGTAAGACCATTGATTTCTTATGCGCTCGTCAACATCATATTTATTTTCCGGCCACCCCTCCTGGATGTACTTTATAAGCAATTGACACTCTACATCATTGACTATCGCATTTTTGATAAGATTAATTTTGCTAGCACTAAAACGAACGTTTTCTATTAAAAAACAGGACTGTTCCTCTAGCTCCGCCGAGACTTTCTCCGTCATTAGCTCCGGTAGCGCCGCTCGCGATAAGGCATCAGCTATGTACATATACTTACCAGGTTTGTATATCACGGTGAAATGGTAACATTGTATGCGTAGCATCATGCGTTGAAGGCGAGCCGGAA
Source organism: Electrophaes corylata (assembly GCA_947095575.1). Lineage (NCBI taxonomy): Eukaryota > Metazoa > Arthropoda > Insecta > Lepidoptera > Geometridae > Electrophaes > Electrophaes corylata. The sequence goes on along the minus strand of OX352711.1, from coordinate 3,538,236 downwards.
CAGCGTCCAGTGGTTTTTTAAACAGCGCCTCCAGCGGTTTGTGATCAGACTCCACCGTTACATCACGCCGGCCATACACATATTGATGAAATCGTTCAAGGCCATAAACGATGGCCAGAAGCTCCTTTTCTATCTGCGCATATCTACCTTGCGTGTCGGTGAGCGTGGCAGAGGCATACTCGACCGGTCGGCCTGCTTGTAGCAGGACGGCGCCCAGAGCGTGCGAGCTGGCGTCCACCGACAGCAGCACGGGCTCGCGCGCCGAATACAACGCCAGCACGGGTGCCCCGCACACGGCACGCTGCAGCGCACGCGCCGCCTCCTCCTGCGCTGACTCCCACACCCATTCACTATCCTTTTTTAGTAAATTGCGAAGAGGAAGTGCTATCTCCGAGTAATTAGGTATGAACTTGGACAAGTAGTTAATCATTCCCAAAAATCGCTCCAGTGAGGGTCTATCATTCGGAATGGGCATGCCTTCTATCGCCTTTATTTTGTTTCTATCTATAGACATTCCTTCCGCGCTAAAATTATGACCCAAATAACTAACTTTTCTGACCTGGAATTCACATTTTTCATCATTAAATTTAATTCCTACTTCTCGGGCCCTATCTAAAAGTTTCTTTAAACGTTCATCGTGTTGAAGCTTACTGCAGCCCCATACAATGACGTCATCGATGAAGGAGTCCACACCATCCAGGTCCTCTAAGACCTGCCGAATTTTTGAGTGAAATACCTCTGATGCGCAGTTGATTCCATAAGGTAACCGTAGAAATTGATACCTACCGAATGGGGTCCCAAACGTACACAGGTCGGCACTGGCATCGTCCAATTGTACCATCCAGAACCCTGACCTAGCGTCCAACTTACTGAAATACTGCGCCCCCTCGAGCTTAGTGGCGATCTCGGTGAGGGTCGGCAGTGGGTAGTGCGCGCGCTGCACGACACGGTTGAGCGGCCTCGGATCGAGGCACACGCGGATATTGCCATCCTTCTTGGCCGCCACCACGATAGCATTCACCCACGGCGTTGGATGCGATACTTTCCTGATCACTCCTATATTCTCCATACGCACCAACTCATGCAATAGTTTATCACGCACCCCTATCGGTATTTTTCTAACCGGGCAGATCGACGGCTGAGCGGACCTATCTACAACAATACTGTATTTACCGGGCAGCCTGCCTAACCCCTTAAATAAATCACTATACTTATCAACATTCGTAATTGTCGTACCTATGTGTAATTATGTATAGGTGCGTACCTAGTTATACTATAATATGTAACTGTCATAGCTTGCTAATCTGTGTGTATGTGTGGGTAGTAAATAAAAACTAGTCTTGGTCAACCCGTCTTTCAATTACGACATGGTGACAGCGGTAGCGAAAAATAATTAGTTTTAACGTAAAATAACTTCTGTGGAGTGTAAAAAACAATAGATAAAACGATATTGAGGTCTAATAAATACGGTTAACTATGGAACACGCGCGGCCTCCATCTGAATTGAACTTAGAAGGTGGTCCAGCAAACCGGGCCGAGGCGTGGAAAAAATGGCTACGACAATTTAATGTGTTTCTCAAAGCTTCCGGCGTTCACAAGGAATCTTCGGATATGAAAGCCAGTTTATTGGTGAATTTGATTGGGTCAGAGGGGTATGATGTATACACGACTTTTAAATACACCAAGGAAGAAGACAAAGAATCTTTTGACGTTATCGTGTCAAAGTTCAACGCCCATTTCGAGACGAAACAAAACACCACGATGGCTCGTTTTAAGTTTTTTTCAAGAAATCAAGAAACGGGCGAGTCCATTGACGAATACGTGACTGCATTGAAGCTTCTAACCCAGAGGTGTGAATTCGAACATCTTGAGGAAGGGTTAGTGCGTGACAGAATTGAGTGCGGAGTTCAAGACAGCAAGCTGCGGGATAGACTTCTCAGAGCCGATGACCTCACACTAACACGAGCGGTTAAAATTTGTCAGGCCAACGAAATGTCCACGGAGGAGCAGAAGCAGATCGAGGGAACCAAGACGAATGGAGGGCAGGTGGTAGCGGTCGACGCGATGAACGCGCGAGGCTCCCGCGCTGGCGGGAGTGGTGCGCGAGGCGGCGGCGGCGGCGGCGGCGGCGGCGCGGGCGGGCGCTGGCGAGGCGGCGGCGGCGGCCGCGGCGGCCCAGCGCGCCAGCCGCAGCGCACGCTGTGGCGCGCTGGCCAGCCACAGCAGCGACGCGGCGCAGAGACGCCGGCATCTAACGCTAAAATATGCTGTTCCGCGTGCGGCATGAATTGTGATGGGTACAAGTGTGCGGCAAAAAATGCGATGTGTTTTTGGTGCAACGAACGAGGTCATTTTAAGAATATGTGTCCAAAACTACGTAAACGTGTGTTGCAACTTAATGCCGATGAGACTTATGACGGTGGCGATGACGACGAGGACAGCGACGGGCTGTACTATGTGTCTACACTATCGGGGACGAAGGATCGTAAGGACTCTAAATGGTATGAAACCTTAATATTTATTTGTTCAGGTGCCAAAGAAAGTTTTAAATTAGATTCTGGCTCAGATCTAAATGTTATCTCATTGAGTACGTTTGAACGTCTAGGGCTTTCAATTAATATTTTGAATTCAGATAATACCAAAGCCCAATCCTTTTGTGGAAATTTTATACCTATTGTTGGGCATTGTTACCTAGAATGCTCCTATAAAAATGTTAATTATAAATTACGTTTTATTGTTGCCGATTTTAAATGTCAAAGTGTGCTAGGAAAATATGCATGTGAAGAGTTAGGAATGGTTAAGCGTATTCAGTCTATAAATGTTGATAAGTATAGTGATTTATTTAAGGGGTTAGGCAGGCTGCCCGGTAAATACAGTATTGTTGTAGATAGGTCCGCTCAGCCGTCGATCTGCCCGGTTAGAAAAATACCGATAGGGGTGCGTGATAAACTATTGCATGAGTTGGTGCGTATGGAGAATATAGGAGTGATCAGGAAAGTATCGCATCCAACGCCGTGGGTGAATGCTATCGTGGTGGCGGCCAAGAAGGATGGCAATATCCGCGTGTGCCTCGATCCGAGGCCGCTCAACCGTGTCGTGCAGCGCGCGCACTACCCACTGCCGACCCTCACCGAGATCGCCACTAAGCTCGAGGGGGCGCAGTATTTCAGTAAGTTGGACGCTAGGTCAGGGTTCTGGATGGTACAATTGGACGATGCCAGTGCCGACCTGTGTACGTTTGGGACCCCATTCGGTAGGTATCAATATCTACGGTTACCTTATGGAATCAACTGCGCATCAGAGGTATTTCACTCAAAAATTCGGCAGGTCTTAGAGGACCTGGATGGTGTGGACTCCTTCATCGATGACGTCATTGTATGGGGCTGCAGTAAGCTTCAACACGATGAACGTTTAAAGAAACTTTTAGATAGGGCCCGAGAAGTAGGAATTAAATTTAATGATGAAAAATGTGAATTCCAGGTCAGAAAAGTTAGTTATTTGGGTCATAATTTTAGCGCGGAAGGAATGTCTATAGATAGAAACAAAATAAAGGCGATAGAAGGCATGCCCATTCCGAATGATAGACCCTCACTGGAGCGATTTTTGGGAATGATTAACTACTTGTCCAAGTTCATACCTAATTACTCGGAGATAGCACTTCCTCTTCGCAATTTACTAAAAAAGGATAGTGAATGGGTGTGGGAGTCAGCGCAGGAGGAGGCGGCGCGTGCGCTGCAGCGTGCCGTGTGCGGGGCACCCGTGCTGGCGTTGTATTCGGCGCGCGAGCCCGTGCTGCTGTCGGTGGACGCCAGCTCGCACGCTCTGGGCGCCGTCCTGCTACAAGCAGGCCGACCGGTCGAGTATGCCTCTGCCACGCTCACCGACACGCAAGGTAGATATGCGCAGATAGAAAAGGAGCTTCTGGCCATCGTTTATGGCCTTGAACGATTTCATCAATATGTGTATGGCCGGCGTGATGTAACGGTGGAGTCTGATCACAAACCGCTGGAGGCGCTGTTTAAAAAACCACTGGACGCTGTTCCGGCTCGCCTTCAACGCATGATGCTACGCATACAATGTTACCATTTCACCGTGATATACAAACCTGGTAAGTATATGTACATAGCTGATGCCTTATCGCGAGCGGCGCTACCGGAGCTAATGACGGAGAAAGTCTCGGCGGAGCTAGAGGAACAGTCCTGTTTTTTAATAGAAAACGTTCGTTTTAGTGCTAGCAAAATTAATCTTATCAAAAATGCGATAGTCAATGATGTAGAGTGTCAATTGCTTATAAAGTACATCCAGGAGGGGTGGCCGGAAAATAAATATGATGTTGACGAGCGCATAAGAAATCAATGGTCTTACAAAGAAAGCTTTGAATTCGTCGATAATATGCTCTTTAGGGATAATTTAGTTTACATTCCACAAAGTGTTCGGCATGAAATGCTAGATCGGCTACATGATGGGCATATGGGCATAGACAGATGCAAGCGACATGCGCGAGAGGTAATGTTCTGGCCGGGCATCTCACGCGACGTGGAGGCTATGGTGCGGCGTTGCCAGACCTGTGCTGAGCGCAAGCCACGACCAGCGCGCGAGCCACTATTGCCACATCATGTACCACCCCTACCTTGGGCTAAGGTGGGTTCCGACATATTTCAATATGGCGCTAAGTACTTTCTTATACTTGTGGACTACTTCTCGAATTTCATAGAGGTAAATCCGTTGACTAACATAGGAACAAAAGCAGTGGTTACAGCCATGAGAGATCAGTTTGCGAGGCATGGAGTTCCGCAAGAATTAGTCACGGATAATGGGCCAGCCTATGCGTCGAGAGAGTTTGCTGAGTTTAGTAAAATGTGGGGTTTCGAACATATAACGAGTTCACCAAATTACCCACAGTCCAATGGGCAGAGTGAAAGAAGCGTCCAAACAATAAAAAATATTTTGATAAAATCTATAAACTCAGGAACTGATTTTTATTTAGGTCTTTTAAATTTTAGGGCAACGCCACGCAACGGTATAAGCTCACCATCAGAACTTCTGATGGGCCGGCGTCTCAATACGAGACTACCAGCTCATATTAGTAAACTACGTCCAAGTAGAAACAATGAAAAGGATTATTGTAGAATGCTACAAAATCAACAGGTAGATAAGGCGTGCTATGACAGGCGGGCGAAGCAGCTTCCTGAACTATCGCCTGGTCAACCAGTTCTAGTAACTGACGAAGGTAAACGCAAACGCGCGCGAATTTTAGGGCGAGCTCCCCAGCCTCGTTCATATTTTATTGCGGACAGCTACGGGAGACAGTTCAGGCGAAACAGGCGGCATCTGCTGAAGCTGCAAGTTGATGACGAGACGTTGCCAGGTCCTTCGAAAGAACAGGTGAGTGATGAGGAAACTTGGGCAAGCCCTAAGAGTGAAATCCATAGCACCAGTGATGAAGAGCAGGACACAGTGGCTGAGACCGCTACTCCTTCGTCACCAGACGCACTAATTCAGCGCCCACGCAGCCCTAGTCGCAGAACGGCGGCGGTCGTAGCACGTAAAAAAATATTAGAAGCCCGCAAGTGATGTTTATTACTTGAAGCATGCTATGCATGCTATATATATAGCTAAATATTTTATGTATTGCTAGTAGGTACCTACGTTTATTTGGTCAGTAGCTAAATATGTTGTTTAGGTCCTACGCAGTATTTCTATAATGCTATTTTATGTATTTTTGAATTAATTTGTAAGGATATTCAATAAAAGAGCACAATTATTGGCTAATATCCTGAATTTAAAAAAAAAAAAAAAAAAAAATGTTGATGAAAGATGTCGTACCTATGTGTAATTATGTATAGGTGCGTACCTAGTTATACTATAATATGTAACTGTCATAGCTTGCTAATCTGTGTGTATGTGTGGGTAGTAAATAAAAACTAGTCTTGGTCAACCCGTCTTTCAATTACGACACCGAACCGGTATAGACTGAATACGCTTAACCATTCCTAACTCTTCACATGCATATTTTCCTAGCACACTTTGACATTTAAAATCGGCAACAATAAAACGTAATTTATAATTAACATTTTTATAGGAGCATTCTAGGTAACAATGCCCAACAATAGGTATAAAATTTCCACAAAAGGATTGGGCTTTGGTATTATCTGAATTCAAAATATTAATTGAAAGCCCTAGACGTTCAAACGTACTCAATGAGATAACATTTAGATCTGAGCCAGAATCTAATTTAAAACTTTCTTTGGCACCTGAACAAATAAATATTAAGGTTTCATACCATTTAGAGTCCTTACGATCCTTCGTCCCCGATAGTGTAGACACATAGTACAGCCCGTCGCTGTCCTCGTCGTCATCGCCACCGTCATAAGTCTCATCGGCATTAAGTTGCAACACACGTTTACGTAGTTTTGGACACATATTCTTAAAATGACCTCGTTCGTTGCACCAAAAACACATCGCATTTTTTGCCGCACACTTGTACCCATCACAATTCATGCCGCACGCGGAACAGCATATTTTAGCGTTAGATGCCGGCGTCTCTGCGCCGCGTCGCTGCTGTGGCTGGCCAGCGCGCCACAGCGTGCGCTGCGGCTGGCGCGCTGGGCCGCCGCGGCCGCCGCCGCCGCCTCGCCAGCGCCCGCCCGCGCCGCCGCCGCCGCCGCCGCCGCCGCCTCGCGCACCACTCCCGCCAGCGCGGGAGCCTCGCGCGTTCATCGCGTCGACCGCTACCACCTGCCCTCCATTCGTCTTGGTTCCCTCGATCTGCTTCTGCTCCTCCGTGGACATTTCGTTGGCCTGACAAATTTTAACCGCTCGTGTTAGTGTGAGGTCATCGGCTCTGAGAAGTCTATCCCGCAGCTTGCTGTCTTGAACTCCGCACACAATTCTGTCACGCACTAACCCTTCCTCAAGATGTTCGAATTCACACCTCTGGGTTAGAAGCTTCAATGCAGTCACGTATTCGTCAATGGACTCGCCCGTTTCTTGATTTCTTGAAAAAAACTTAAAACGAGCCATCGTGGTGTTTTGTTTCGTCTCGAAATGGGCGTTGAACTTTGACACGATAACGTCAAAAGATTCTTTGTCTTCTTCCTTGGTGTATTTAAAAGTCGTGTATACATCATACCCCTCTGACCCAATCAAATTCACCAATAAACTGGCTTTCATATCCGAAGATTCCTTGTGAACGCCGGAAGCTTTGAGAAACACATTAAATTGTCGTAGCCATTTTTTCCACGCCTCGGCCCGGTTTGCTGGACCACCTTCTAAGTTCAATTCAGATGGAGGCCGCGCGTGTTCCATAGTTAACCGTATTTATTAGACCTCAATATCGTTTTATCTATTGTTTTTTACACTCCACAGAAGTTATTTTACGTTAAAACTAATTATTTTTCGCTACCGCTGTCACCATGTCGTAATTGAAAGACGGGTTGACCAAGACTAGTTTTTATTTACTACCCACACATACACACAGATTAGCAAGCTATGACAGTTACATATTATAGTATAACTAGGTACGCACCTATACATAATTACACATAGGTACGACAATTTCTATAATAACATTTAATTATCTGTCAAGCAGCTAACTGCGCAGCCGCCGGCCGCGAGGGCATCACGCGGATGACGCGCGACCAACCGCGCCGTGGCCGCGCGGTTCGTCAGTCGACAGGAGTTTTTTTTATGAGGAGTTTGTTCTCTGTCTCGGTGTTATATTGTATTAAGTATGTATTTACCAAAAACAACGTATATAAGTATTCTATCAGTCATTGGTTTTCATAGTGTAAGCTATGGTTATTTTGGGGCTAAAATAACCACAAATATTTATTTATTTATTATTCGTACATCCGTATATGACACTGCTACTCACGTCTTAACTTTTGCAGTCGTCAAAGTTTTTATTTTTTTTGTAATGAATCATAAAATATTGTCGTTTTGAGTCTTTCCATTACCAAAGTCTGGTGTCTAGACTAAAAATTTAACCAGGTAGGTACTGATACTTTCAGTGACTCAATTTGCAACTAGTTGTAAGCAACTTTTTAGCTTTTTGACTGCAAACTAGCCTTGCCGTAGGGAAATTAGCTGAGGCTTTCCCCACTGGGGAAATGTCGGGTAGCTAAGCATACACGGTACTTTCATTTGAGTGTAGCATTGAAAAATTTAGCTTTTCGGCAATAGTTTTAGGTGACATTTAGTAGTAGTAGAGCTCTTTGTAAAATGGCTCGTCCGCGGAAGTACTATCACCGTTCCTATTTCTGCTGCCAAGCAGTGGCGCATTATGCGTGCTGCTGAAATTAGTTTTACATGAAGTTAAACACCAGTATGTTTCAGGTATAATATGTATTATACTCGTATATATGTATTATGTATGTATTATAAGTATTAATATGTATTATATTATTATACTGGAGACATAGTAAGCATCGTTTTTATCTTGAAATTAGGTTGAATTGCCTTCTCCTCTATATTATAGTCTGCGTTACTTTATCCTGCCAGCATAATACGAGTATCAGCATGGCAAAGAAACGTTTTATTAGTATATACAAGCCTGTACATTTATTGTAGACTAGCTGACCCGCTCGCGACTTTGTCCGCATGGTCACTGTAGTTTTTCATACAAACTTCATCCCCCTTTTTCCACCCTTTTTAGAGATGACAGCTCAATGAAACCTATGCTAAGTTTTAAATTAGACTATAAGCTAACTAATTCTGCAAATTGCATCAATATTATTATGGTTTTTTTTTGCGTTATGCGTGTACAAACTCTCGAACAAACAAATAAACATGTTTTTTAAACGTTAATTCTGTCTTTCTGCCTTTTTTTTAATACTTGTCTAGCAATATTTCAGAAAAATATCTCTACAGTTTTATTATAGTGCTTGCTGACTCGCTTGCGTTCTTTAATTTTTCATACTTCATCCCCTTTTTACACCCGCTTTAGAGATGATAGTTAAATAAAAGCCATACTAAGTTTTAAGTTTGACTATAAGCTGACTTATTCTGCTAATCGCATCAAAATTAATTAAGCAGTTTTTGCGTGATGCGTGTACAAACAATCGTACAAACATACAAACATTTATTTTTAGTTAGTTTAGTCTTTTTAGCTTTTTTAAAGTACTATTAACAAGATTTCAGAAAAAAAAAATTTATAACTTTCAACCTTACATGCAGTCAGTTTTATTATACTACTAGCTGACCCGTGCCCATTTCGTTGGGGGTAAACATTTTTACTTACAAATCTTAACTGAAGTAGTACTCGATGTCGCCAACAGATGGCGTTAATACGGCATAAAATAGCGGCCGTTCGTAGTTTCGCCCTCGTGGCAGTTTTTTCCCGTTCCCGTTATTTTTTCGGGATAAAAAGTAGCCTAAGTTACTCCTTGTTACATCAGCTATCTGCCAGTAAAAGTCCCGTCGAAATCGGTCCAGCCGTTCCAGAGATTACCCGGAACAAACAGACAGACAGACAGACAAAAATTTAAAAAAAATGCTATTTTGGTATATGTATCGTATATACATTCCTATGCATGTAGTAAAAAGCGGTTATTTTAATATTACAAACAGACACTTCAATTTTATTTATTTGTATAGACTATAGATAGATAATTATGTAATTTGAATGTCTGGGCTTCTTTGTCACTCATGGTTCTATTTAGGGAACACAGTACAAGATACGAATTTTTATGAGTAATATTATATATTTTCACTTGTACGTAGTTCCTGGAACAATATCTTAATGCTCAGTTTCTATAAAAATGTATATGCGCAAGGCCAGTGCTCTCAAACGGTGACGGAAAACATAATTGGAAACCATTATAATTATTTATCTATACATTATTATTTAGCTGACGAATAAAAATGAATTCTGAGAATCAAGGTTCTTTTGAATTTTCGATATAATAACAAGTGCGTTTTGCATATTGGGTTCAAGGTTCCGTACATCAGTCATCAGTAAGTCAGTTCTTTTAGTTATTGACTCAAACATTTACACAATTTGTATTCCATACCAGTGTTCTCAATCAGTGAAGGAAAACATCGTAAGGTTTTCGCATCAAAAACTAAAAAGTAATTAAATTAGTTGATAACCTCACTTATTTTTGGAATAGTTGTCGTGTAAATATTTTGATTTTATTTTTTTGTAACTTACGAAATAGTTTTACAGCGTTACAGTCAATATTTACAGGGCAAAAACTCAATAAATAAGTGAACTCATCAGCTAATTTCACGATTTTTGAGTTTTTACTATTTAAGAGTTTACTATAAGGTATTGATACCGTTTTAAAAGTTACGGATTGTATACGTTCTAGTGCAGCTGACTGTACGTAAAAAATTCTATAATCCAGCTGGCCGTACCACTATTAAAATACATACCCAATGTATATAATCTTACGTAGGTAACCCTAAAACCAACTTTCACAAGATGAATTATTGTGAAGTGAACTTACAGACGGTACAGAAAGAATGATGAATGATCATCAATGGGCCTCAAGTAGTGAATATTAAGAATTATTTACCGAGCGATAAGGAAAAGTCTACCCTTCAATAGACAGGCTCGTGGTTTTTCTAGGTCAGTAGGTTTACTCTAAAAACGATAAACGAAGTTTCGTTTTGTCGGTTTGAGTTACACTGCGGGGATTCGGTAACCCATTTCTCAGTTTAGTTGTCGCTGCCTGACATGCCGTGCAGTGTAACTCAAAATGACAATAATAAGCTTCGTCTATCCTTTTTATGAGTAAACCTGCAGTAAACTTCAGCAAGTTTGTTTTTGTACTTTCTCGTAGAGACGTTATTTATCAGTGTCATGGAAAAATATTCACTTAAATATATATTTTAGATTTTAATATTTAATGTTATTACAATAATTCCGTTTCTGCATTTAATCAGGCATTTCGCGCAATATAACATACACTTACATTCAGCGTCATTTAGCCCCAATCTAAGCAAAGCTTGTATTATTCAAACCCAAATAAAAAAAGTATTATAAATAATGTTATATTAGTATAATATATTATACTAATACTATATTTGATATATTTATAAAAAAAAAAGCTAGGGATCCTTACTTAAACCCGTGCGAAGCCCGAACGGGCCGCTAGTAACTAATAAAATTCATAAATATTTTTGTAAATACATACATCAAATACAATATAATACCCCGATACAACACAAACATCAGCGATCATCGCACAAATGTTTGTTCTCAGTGGGAAACGAACCCACCACAACGTACAACGTAGAAGGCAGGGTTACTACCGACTGAGCTTTGGCGGCTGTTACGTTCAATAGAACAGGTTCATCCTATTGACGTTCATAAATCTCAGTAAGGAGCTTAAACGTAAAATATCTTGATTAAAATACAGGATAAAATATGGGTAAATAAAGTGCCGTCACCGCCTGCAACATGCCGAGAAAGAAAACTGATTATAATGAAAGAAAACTTAATTACACAATCACATAATCGTTCGCAATATTGGCATTTTATCTTGTATTCTCTTGTTTACGTTGAACTTCAACGCCTTCTCTATCTGCCATTCCCTAAGGCTTCTCACTTGCGTTCCAGGGATAACATTATTGTCTAGATATTTCGCGTTGTTCAGCTCAGCCCGATATATCTTCAGTTGTTCTTTTATGTAGTCAACAGGCACTTTTGATATGGCTAGTAATCTTGGTTTATATGATCCTATATCGGGTATGTTTTTGGCCTCGTATAGTTCGTAGAGCAGATATTTGTCATGAGGTTTGGGAGTTCTGAGGAAGACTGCATAATCGTTTCCGATGTGGAGGAAGCCTGTCAGGCTGTGTTCTGATGTAAAGCCATCAATGAATTGGAATATTTTGTGAAGGCGTACTGCAGCTGTTAATTTGATTATATATAGCGAAACAAGAACGTATACTGAATTCTGAAAGAAAGAAAGAAAAAAAAAGAAATATCATCACGACTTTAATCCCCAAGTACCTACTTAAGATACTTCGAGGATGTCGCAGGGTAGTCAGAGGTACGTCCAAATAGTACATTTGGTACATACTCACATTTTTCAGTAGTAAGTATTCCATATGTGACAGGTTGTAAATTTATCGTCGCTGCTAGAATACTGATTTCCTTACGATGTTTTTCTTCATCGTTTATGAGCGCAGGCATTGAGCACAAACATTTTTCAAACGTATTGAACATTGGTGCAAGACCCGATATAAATTATAGCGTAATTTACTAATTCAAAAAAATTTTAATTTTCAGTGTAGGTAAAATATTTGCATAAATTAAAAAAAAAACATGTTTTTTGAAAAATATGTTCTCTGAAAGTGTCGTAGTGTTACAATACTCGTGTTACTTACAATATTCATAAAGAAAACTTTTTTTAATCCACTGTTGAAATATAAATATTTAATACATATATAAATGTTATCGGAATGCCTTTTATGTGACTACTTCCAATTGTATATAAGCGTACAGTTGCACATAAAATAAAATACATATAAAGAAGTACATATTACTTACGATATAATTTTATACCTAAAAATAAAAGTGAAGTGTGACGAACTGGAGCCTTCATGTATAAAAATCTTTGTCCTGACTGACTGAGTGACTGACTGACATACATACAACACATGTCATGACCTAAACTAAATGTAAATGTAAAATTTGTTAAAACATTTGATGCAGATGTCTATTACTTTTTACCGTACCCGTACTCAAAGGGTTTACCTTATTTGCGATGCGCTTGCAATCAGTCACATATGGAATACCAACTATTGCAAAATATGTGTATGTACTAAATGTAATATTTGGACTTACCTCTGGCTACCCTAATTAGACATTCTCAAAAAATTTTTTACTTGGTACTATAAGTTCTGAGGGAATATCTACCATGCATGGAAATTAAAGTCGTGAAGTTACTTTATTACTTTAATAAAAACATAGTAATTATTGTTTACATTCTTACATTATATAAATAAGAAACAATGATAAATAAATTATTATTGTTATTTAGATTTGCAATACTTGGATAGAAAAACTGGGATTGGCATAATATATTCATCTAAGTCTTTCAGTCAGTCATCACTTTTGTATTTTTATAAGTTTTCACACCCTCATTTCATTCATTTTTAAATGACTACATAAAAACGGCAGGTTATATGTACTATCTATTTGTACTTTTTTATGTACTTATGTTTATCTGATTCTCTGACGATTGTGAACAGGTTTGTTTGTTTTTCAAATCAAAATAACTGGGACAAAATACACCTAGTTAAATAAATGAAGGTTGAAGCAGAATTCCCAATTTTTTTTTACTTGTTTTTCATTTGCTGATGGAACGAGCAGATGTTCCACCTGATGTTAAGTGGCCTTTAACAAAGTATTGCATCGTAGGTCACGTTCGTTAGGAACATGCTCTGCGATGCACTACACAGCGTACAACCTGAGGCATACAGGTGTTAAGCCTCATACGTACCTGTAATTTCACCGGCTTTTCAAACCGGAGCACAGCAAGCTGCTTGGCGGCAGAAATAGGTAAGGTGGCTGTACTTAATTATTTACTTCCAACCGCTACTTCTCTGTATGAACTCATTTCTTTGAATCACACATTCGTTTGGATGAGTAAACGTTTAATTTAAACTATGTAGAACACTGCTATATGCTTTGGAAGTCTCAATAAGGTGCTAGCTTCATCTAACAGTTTTATCATAGTACCTACAAAGCTTCAAAGGAAGTCTCGAGTTTTTGGACTTCACTGGCACCACTCAAATAAATTTACTTAATAAAACTGAAATTTGTATTTTGAAGTGAAACTTACTCATGCGCCAAAAAGCTACACTTAAAATGTCACAGAAAAAGATTTATTTCGTGAGTGTTAGCCCGCTGTACTATTTAATATTTATTTCGCCCGTGAGGTGTGTTTCAAGTAAAAGCTACAAAATGAGAGAATCTTGCCCAATTTAGAGGCTTCCCTAATATAATGCGATTTGAACTTGATTTTATTTGAACACATAAATGGCTAATCCAATTTGAAATTCGAACGACGAAAATAAAAGAATAAAAAAATAGGCAGCGGAATTTTACGGAATAAACCACAAACAACTTAGCCATATTTGTCAAACGAATACATAACTGTATGATCTAGTTGATAAATATCGGGAGACACTTCACACAAAGCCATTTAGTCATAAACTAAGAAAAGCATCAGCTTATTTTGGTTCTCAACTATGGGAACCAAATAAATGATACATAGTAACCAAATAAATGATGATAGTACTTTCTTTTTTAAATTGTCACATTATTTAAGCTAACATTTTATTTCGATTCTATTGTGACATTTTATTAACTTTTGTAGATTTTATTATCGGGAATAAATAAATTAATAATAATAATTATTACCATAAAAATTTTTTAAATACTTACACCCAATAAAAGCACAAACAGCTATGGGGATCAAAACCACAGCCCACAGATAAAAAAAATCCGTTTTGAAAGTGAACGTACATTGCCTACCTCCTTTTGTTTTTCTAGACTCCGTTGAGATTTGAACGAACAAATATCTACTGTGGATTGTATCTATTACAAGATTCCGCTATTCGAAGCTAGTTATATCTTAAAGCAATAACTTGCCATTTCAAAGGACTTATGGCATCTACGACGAATATATGTAACTACGCTATCGTCGCCTCTTCCGGTTGAGTAGGCTTCATTACTGACCTTGTCTTATCTGTGGGCAAATGTAAATGGCTGATAGTTTGCGAAGACAGTTACTGATTTTAGCTTTTCACTTGCGTTCCTACTTATAAAAACCAGTCCACTAGACTTACAAAAATCTGATTGAAATGATCGATGAGTCCTGATGATATCCTGGTCTTGAGAAAAGTTTGAGTAAACATGTAGCAACTTATTGTTACCGCTTAAACAATATCAAAATCAGTTCAAAGTTATCAATTTGATCTCAATACAAATGGAAAAAATTTCCTACAAGAATATCATCCAAGTAATTTTTTTGAAGTAACTACTTCTAATGCGACTTCCAACAAGGTTGCGTAAAACAATTAACACTACCATGGAAGGGGTATGAAAGCACTGTTCTTTCTCTCTTTCTCTCATAGCCAGTTATGTATATTAAAGAAATTTTACTTCAGTCGTGCGGTCTAAAGCACACTCGTTTTTTTAACTAAGTTTTAACTAAATTACCCTTTTTACAAATTCATACGGATTGTTTTGACTTACTTTTTATTTTACTTACTGTCCTTGAACCATAACTAGCTATAAAGTTGTTTGTGTTGTATTTTTTTGCCGCAATTTTTCTAATTCAAGATTTTATTGATGTGGCTACTGCCAGTAAATTTTCTGAAGTAAAATATTATCTGAGTAATCATCGTATTTTTCTTCCGCAAATTTAACCATTGATCATCGTATTCTTTCACAACAATGTAAAAAGCCTCAGCGAGTGTAATGGATTAAAATGGAACGATCCGATACCCGGTAACATATCCGATAATGAATGAGGGGGTCATAGACGAGCGATAAATTTAGAACGTGGCGCGATATTGACATCTTAAAACTGAAATCTATCGATATATATTCTATTTATATATATACCTACTAAAAAAACATAGTTTTTTACATACAAATTTTAACCTGTTATCGGTGAAATCACAGGTACATGAGGTTTAATGCTTGTATGCCGCAGGTTAAAGCATACAAATGCCTCAGATTGTGGCATTGGACGCTGAGCAGTGCATTGTAGGGCACGCTCATACCTTTTGTGACCTGTAAGACCTGTGCTTTGTCATAATGTGATGGTAACCACTTAACATCAGGTGGATCATTTGCTTGTTCCATCAACAAACAATAAAAAAACCTCTGTGTACTAAGCCGAATATACCCTGAATGTTTCAAGTCTCAATGACCAATGGCTTTGCTGTGCTGTCTATATATCAGTCAGTCAATCAGTTAGGACAAAGAAAAATGGTATAGATATATTTAAGTTGCAGTCAAAGTTGCTCGTGTGTTGCATCAAAATGAACCAGTAAAAACATTGTGACCTGATTGAAGAATGGATCGAATTGTAATTATCTAAATGATTCCATTACTGGTGATTGTGGATCTATAGATTAATATCCGGTTTTCTATGAAACACCTTTTTAATTTGAATTAAGTTATACAGTGCGGGGTGTCACTTTCTAGTTTCACAATAGTGTAGTTTTATGTAAACTATGTTTTTTTTATTCAACAGTAGGTTTTGTCTGCGTTAAACCATTTAGACGACCGATGTGGCGCGGCGGGCGATTATCCGCGTTCTGGGTATTTTCTATGTATAATAAAAAATATCTATGTATGTAAGTACTGTATGAAGTATATCAGTCTTCTAGTACCCATAACAAAACCTCTGCTTAGCTTGGGACTAGATGATGCTATGTAGATTGTCCAGCATTATTATTATTATTATTATACATGCATATACATATTTTTGGACATTTTACACAACATCATCTAACCCTAAACTAAGCATCGTTTGTACTATGGGAACCAGATGACTGATAGAATTTTTACATACTTTTTTTTGTACATACTTAGAATACAATATAACACCCAGATAGAGAACAAACATCTACGTTCATCATACAAATGTTTGTTGTCGGTGGGGATCGAACCTACGGCCTACAGCACAGAAGATACTACTGAGCTGAGAGGCCAGTCATAAATCACTATAAGCAAACATATTCAGTGCGAATAGGCAATATTGATCGATGTATCAGTTCAAGTACCGATTGGATATCTGACCTGGTTCTATAATGAGATCAAAGTATAACCTCTACGCTGCGTTTGTAGATGATAGTTCTATCTAGGATGTAAGTAAATGAAAATATAATGGATTAAGATATTTATTTCTCATAAGAATTACAAATTCACTTAGAGAGAAACTAAACTATTTTGTTACGTAGGTTTGCCTTTATAGCGTTGGTTAGTTATACTTACATTAAATTAAAATACATTTAAGCACAGCTAAGTACAGTTCGTCACTCAAATGATGATGAAGTACGGTTATAATATGGAAAGATTTAAGAAAAAAATCAAAAACAATAAAAATAAATGAAAATAGTTAAGTACTTATACATTATTTAATATTATAAACACAACATTATTAAAGCAAGAAAAAAAACAAGTTCAAAGTGGGTAGTTATGTGCAAATGCGCATTGTGACAATCGAGCGAGCAATGTTTACTTTAAGGACTGTACCACAGTGCAAGAGAGGTATAAATATCGGATTAGACTATTTAACATGCTTATCTGAATTTAAAGTCAACTCAACCAGTGGAGAGAAAAAGTAAAATACCTTGCCATGCCGTGCCGTCAATGTGCGCCGGCCCTAAGTAAGGGTACGTAGGTATGTACCTACTTACTCTTACCAACTTAATATCCTAGGGGTAAAATGTTAACTCCCACGCTACTAGTAAATTTTCTACCAGAATTACATAGCCTAGTTAAATATTTTATCTCACTGAAATTATAGGCACAGTTTTATATTAAAGGCCGTTTATGCCTAAGATGATCAAATTAGGCCTATTTTCGAACGTGACGTAAAATACGTAAAAACGTAATCAGAAATTTATCAGAACCAACGTAAAAATACCTACTTTCATTCATAAATGCGGAATGTCGATAATGAAAAACAACAAAGGACTGAAACCCGTTGAAAGGATTGGTATTTTGATTTCTTATGTTTAAATAAAAATCCAAGGTATTTTACTTTTAGATACGTAATAATAATAATAATAAAAATAATGCTGGACGATCCACACAGCATCATCTAGCCCCAAGCTAAGCAGAGCTTGTGTTATGGGTACTAGACGACTGATATACTTAATACAATATTAAATTACTTACATAGATATTTTTTATTATACATAGATAATACCCAGAACACCCGGAATAAATATTTGCAGATCGTACAAACATTTATCCCAGGGCGGGAATCGAACCCGCAACCTCTGCGTCGCAGGCGGACATTCGCCCGCCGCGCCACATCGGTCGTCAAACGTGTGGTTAGAGCGTAAGAAACTGGTCGATAAAGTCGATTTTCCTTGGGTTCTTCCATCGTCGTACGTCATGATCGATAGTCGTAAATGCCGATGACTTAAATTCCATCTATACCCAAATGCAGCTAGTGGTTGTATATGTAAGAACAGTAGACCTCACGAGCTCTTACAACCATGCAGTAACCAACACTTTCCCCTTTCCCAATTAAAATCCGTCCATATAATAACTCTACAACAAACACCCCCCTTTTTCTCCCTCCACTCCCCTTTTTGATATTTTCACCGTATTTTGTGTCCTTTCAAAATTGATTGAAATCCGTCAATAAATAACGCGACAGCAAATACGCCTTTTTCCCATCGTCCCCCAATTCTCTTTTCCCGCCAATCAAAAACCTTGATCAACTAAAACAAATCGGTTGAAAAATGCGACCTGTAGGCGAGAACCAATCTTTGTCTAGACTAGATGTCTAACATAAAGACAACGAACAGCCTAAACCGCTGGTCGTAGAGACTTGCATTTTTAGGGGTATATTTTTTTGCAGAACAATCTACACAGCATCTAGTCCCAAGCTAAACAGAGCTTGTGTTAATGGGTACTAGATGACTGGATATACTAAAAACAACACATTACGCACATAGATATTTTTTATTATACACAAAAATACCCAGAACACAGTAAATATTTGCCGATCGTACAAACATTTATCTCAAGGCGGGAATCAAACCCACAACCTCCTGCGTTTGCTCGCCGTGCCATTGTATGAAAATACCTTCAAGTAAATGAATTCGCTTGCGATTCCAATATTAGTTTGTAAAAACGACAAACAAACATATTAACGACATAACATTGCGTCATCAAAACTATAGCAAAGCATCGTTAAAATCGCCTATCAAAGTACAAACATTTCGGTAGTTAACATTCGCCCTAGTTGGGGTAGTTTGATCTGGTTAGAATGTTTAGGTACTTAAGATTGCCAGGCGTGATCTAAAAGGACGTCCCTTTTTTCGCTCCCAAAAATGTACCTTGCCACGCATATATACACTTGAAATATGGAATTGAAAACAGGTTAGGTATTTTTTTTTTTAGTTTAGCTATCCAAAGAGGTAACGTTACCAGCCTTTTGGGCACACTTTCTGCGGTCAGTGATTTAAATTCTGTTTTCTACCTATAGTAAAGACCCGCAGTTAGAAAACAGAGTTATTTTAAAATATGTAGATATAAGGTAGATAGGTTAAATACTAGATGTAAAATATTACTTATATACTATTTTTTGTTTATTTTATTCAACTTGTTTATGAGATGAAATGAGTAGTAAACGATGTCTCACAATCATAGTTTGAAGTCTTGGGAAGTTTGTATGACTTGCATAACTTTGCGTTATATCTTAAGACTGCACTTTGAAATGTTTTTGCATAGTACCAAAAAAAGATTGCACTTGGGACAGTAAGTTTTTAAAATGCTTCAAACTTAGTTAGCTACAAACTTTTCCGAACGAGTTATTTTTGATGAACCGGCGAAAAGAAACGACTGTTCACGTTTCGGTCAAAGTCAAAGTCAAAAATAATTTATTCAGTAATATCCGCAGAGATCATCTTGAAACGTCTTAAATCTAGGTGACTCTAAGCGCCAGTTCCTCGCGACCAAGCCTAGAAGAACCAGCAAGAAGCTTACGGCTTGGTTCCTACCGTTTTTTTGTATGATCCTTTTACAACGTAGTAAAAATGTAAATAATGAAACTCCAGTGTGGTGCCGGTCTAAACTACTAAACGGTAGAATTATAATCTTTTGAAAAGTAAACCAAAAGATTCTAAAGTACCAAGGCTATTGGATTTTGGAGTAAGTAAAGGCACTTGACAAACGGTGTCCATAATAACTCTAAATCTTCAACCCACAATAAGTCAGCAAGGATAAGGGCACTGTTACATAACATCATGAGAGCGACACTCTTTACGTTAAGACACCTTTAGATAAGGGTAGACAGTTCCCTTCACACGTTAAAATTTATACGCGCAGTAAAAATGTAGTAATACCTATCCTTTATGTTGGGACGGGCGTATTAGCGACGGGACATTGGTAAATTATTGTTTTAATTACTGACCGACGCGACGTAAAAAGGTCTAGGGACTACCTATTTTAGAAATAAATTATAAAGACGCACGTCATTTTATTTTTATGATATTCATGTACAGTTAGCTGCACTAGGAGGTATACAGTTCGTAACTTTCAAAATTGTATCACAGCATTACAAACACAACAAGAACTCAATAGT
Organism: Electrophaes corylata; assembly: GCA_947095575.1. NCBI lineage: Eukaryota > Metazoa > Arthropoda > Insecta > Lepidoptera > Geometridae > Electrophaes > Electrophaes corylata. Next base: position 3,517,936 of record OX352711.1, on the reverse strand, counting down.
CTTGAAATCAATTGGTGAGCCTGCCAAGGTTTTGAGAATTTGCCATGTAATTATTTACTGGAACATTATAACATTGTTTTGAAAGTTTAGATTTGTGAACATTCTAGAGCAGCTAACTGTACGTACTTAATACGAAATACGGACAATACGAAACTTCATTTATCGGTATCAAGAGTATACCTACAGGTTACATTTACGTATCTTGTTTAAATTATGTCAGAACGCATTTTGTATTAACATTATAAAGGAGGTAGTAAAGATAATAACTAGTGATAAACATTTTCATGCTAAGTGGGTCGTGTGTTAAGTTAGGCATAAACTTAAGTGTTGATAAGTAGACAAACATTATTTTTCTAAATCATCATCATTTTAAACAGAGCCACGATCTGAGGAAGTCTACCATACCAATAGTCTCTGGTACTTTCTCAGATTGTGCAGTTCCCTGTACCTAAAGTATTTTTTTTATAATTATTATAATAATAATGTTGGACAATCCACACAGCATCATCTAGCTCCAAGCTAAGCAGAGCTTGTGTTATGGGTACTAGATGACCATTATATATATATTTTGTAGATATATAGAAAATACCCAGAACACCCGGAATAAATATTTGCAGGTCGTACTAACATTTATCCTAAGGCGGGAATCGAACCCGCAACCTCTTGCGTCGCAGGCGAACATTTACCCACCACGCCACATCGGTCGTCAAATTGGTCTTTTGTGCCCTGTAAAGTATTCTTTAAAAGTATTGCATTAGATTGTATGTATTATTAGTTTGAAGCGTAGCGTTTTCTGTCTTTTAAACCTCTTTTTAATTCTTGGCATATTGCATTCACTTATGAGTTTGATTATTACCTCACTGGAGCTTCAAACTATAACATTATTTTGTAAAATAGATTATCTGGACAGGCAGATCAAGCCTGAAAAAACTTTTAGGCTTTGTCGCAAGGAACTGGCACCTAATTAAAAGAGTATTCTAAGTAATAAGAAGATAATTTTGGTTTCATGGTATAAACGCCTTTTGACTTGACTCAAAGCCGAAGTCAAAGTCAAAAAGCATTTATTCAGTAAAATCCGCAGGGATCATCTTGAAACGTCTTAAATCTAGGTGAAGCTAAGCGCCAGTTCCTCGCGACCAAGCCTAAAAGAACCGGCAAGAATCTTACGGCTTGGTTCCTACCGTTTTTTTGTATGGTCCTGTTACAAAATAATAATAATGTAAATAATGAAGCTTCAGTGTGGTGCTAATCTAACTGAAAGCAAGACAGACCAAGAAATTGGCCCTAAATTTATAAAAATCTTTTGCATTTATATAAATTTTAATCTGCCTAAATATTATTTTCATTGCGTATGATGCAATCGTTATAGAACATCAAATTTTGTATTTAAGTTAATTCGTAAGGTAGTAATAAATTCTCAGTACTCGTGCAACAGACACGGGCTCGCCTTGGCGCCGGACCGGCTATTGCCGCGTCTCCGGTTCTATCCGGTATCTGTCATGCCTGAAGAGGGAAGATTTAGGGTAAGACAAGCATTCAGCACAAAAACGTTTCAGGCTAATTTCATCCTGTCCGGGTTCGGAAGTCTGACAAGAAACCCTTCAGCTGCAGTCAAATCATCGGTTTACTGGACTACGGAAAAGGGGTGGTGTTTATTTAAACTGACAATAGACTGAAATATTTGTAGTTATTCACATACAAACCTCAATTCCCGTTGTACTCGTTTAGGGGTTAAGTTTCGGGAATTTCTTTCTTACTACGATTAGTATTATTATTAATTCTTATTACACTTTTATTTCAACTGCTTACGCTTATACGAAGGCCTTAAGTAATGTTGTTAAAACAACACTAGAAAAATAAATAAAGTAAAATAGCTATTGTTTCTTTCAAAGATGACAAATCGAATCCCTTTTGGTTTTATGTATGCGTGAAAATAAAAGAAAATGAGCACTTTAACCCTTGTGTTTTATTAATAGTGTCTACCGAATTAAGCAAATTGAGCATTGCCGCACCCTCCCTATTAGCTACCCTGTGCTACGTTGTTAAAGTTTGTAGACAAAGGACGTTTGCCTATAGTTTACTCATTCCGTTATCAGTCAGGTTCAATCATCGTAGTTTTTCGCACTGAAACGGTATTAATACTAGAACTTGATTGTCAAAATTGGGTCTGGCTGAAATGTCAGTTTCAAAGAAAACCTGACGCGATCGAAGCTTAAATTTGACGATAATTTGTTACGAGAATTGGGCTTTAGATTATATTGAAAATACTTAAAGTAATTAAGCATAATCAACATTCTTGGCAGGTAGATTCGTGACCGCAGTGTCAGTGTTTAGTACTCGAGAAATGCTACTTGTATTATTTTTGGAACAAGTACAACAGTAGTGGTCTTTCTGAAGGTCTTCGGACACGTTTCGCGGTGAGACACTGACTCAATTAAGCGCTTTGTAGTTCAGAAAAGAGGGCACAAGACTGCGCGGCCGGTCGCCTATGCGGTGGATCAACCAGGTTAAGTCTGCGGTAAGCGGCTCCTATGTCCTCCAAGAGTGCTCTAGAATGGCAGTAAGACGAGATGACGATACATTTTTCGAACGGAAAAATCCATTAGATCACGACCGGCTTTGAACTCACAACCTTAGGATCTGAAGGTGGGTTCACTCTCACTAGACCACCGGTGCTAATTTTTTTAAGTCTGTTAAAAACGGCTGCGCCCGTGACAGAGCCGTTAGACAGAGAGTTAATAGTGTGCTCACTCAATGCCCGACACAAGTCACAGCTTAGTTTGTAGTAGCCCTGCCTTCTGTGCTGTAGGTGGTGGGACTGATCCCCACCGAGAAAAAACATTTGTGTGATGAACATAGATGTTTGTTCTGTGTCTGGGTGTTGTATTGTATTCTATGTATGTATTTACAAAAAAAAGAATATTAGTATTCCATCAGCCATCTGGTTCCCATAGTACAAGCTATGCTTAGTTTGGGGCTAGATGATGTTGTGTAAAAATGTCCTGACATAATTTATTTATTAAGTCAACGTGGGGCCAGTCTAGTAGATTCTGCCTTTATGCAAACGATTTTTCATCAAATATTAAATATTCAGAAAAAGATAAAAACTCCAAAAAAGATCACAAGAATTAATTACATTCCAAGTAGCTACTACTTAACAGGAATAATTACTAACTAAATCATTTCTTTGCCGTAATGTTCATAATTAAGGTACATAGAATACCTGTGATTAGTATGATAATGTGTTTTGGATTTTATCATAGTGTTATACCTAAGCAAATGTTAATCATAATTTGTTAGTTTTAGATTTTTATATTATCCCAAAAATTATTCCTTCGAGTGGGATTTGAACCCACGACCGTCCCCTTGATACGGGGATGCTCTAACTAACTGCGCTACTAAGAGTTTCACCGACCCTAGTAGTATAAATAGTAAATATTTTGGGGCTAGCTGATGCTGCGTGGATTATCCAGCATTATTATTATTTACTAGAGGCCACTCGCAGCTTCGCCCGCGTGACAGTTTTTTCCCGTTCCCGTTATTTTGTCGGGATAAAAAGTAACCTATGTCCTATTCTAGATTACAATCTATATTTATACCAAATTTCATCCAAATCGGTTCACTGGTTAGAGCGTGAAAGAGGAACAAACATCCATCCAAACATTCGCATTTATAATATTAGTTGGATAGGATTAGTAGGATTTATTATTTTGACGTAGTATATTTGACACGTGTGGTTTAGAACCTTGCGTTTCCAGTTGGGTCAATCTTCATGATTCGTTTCAACAAATACCGGTTGACGTGTAGGGACTTGGATCAAGCACCCAGAACTCTCTCCCAGAATGCTCTCGAACTTACCGAACTAAATGTCTATATGACCTACAACTTAGACTTAGGTTACGTCACAACTTCTGTGACACAGCGGACAACAAGTGGTAATTTACGAGGTTTGATTCCCGCTTTAGGTTTTTTTTTGCGAATATTGAAGAAACGAGTATCGGTGGTCTAATGGGCGTGACTCTGCCTTCTGATCCTAAGGTTGTAAGTACGAATCCAGTCGCGGATCAATAAATTTTTCTGGTCGAAAAAAAAATATGTGTAGTGCCAGAGTTTAAGAGTTCAAAATGTAAGTCCTTTAAGAAACGGGTTTATCTTGCAAGGTTGGCAGCGCATCAGAATTACTTCTTGTGTTGCAGTGCATGGGCGACGGTGATCACTCCCCATCAGGTGGCTCGTCTGATCGTCTGCCTGCTATGGAATAAAAAATAAGAACCGGCTAAGTGCCAGTCGGACTCGCGCACGAAGGGTTTCTTACCTTATCTAAATAAATAATGCAGGACAATCCACACAGCATCATCTAGCCCCAAGTTAAGCAAAGTTTGTGTTATGGGTACTAGATGACTGATATACTTAATACAATACTATAACTACATGCATAGTTTTTTTTATTATACATAAAAAGTATCCAGAAAATCCGGAATAAAAATTTGCAGATTATACAAATAACAAGGCGGGAATCGAACCGCCCGCCCGCCACGGAATTCGCCCGCCGCCCCACATCGGTCGTCGTCAAAAACGGTAAAAAACTACGTTTGTTGTATGAGAGCCTTCTTAAATATTTGTTTTATTCTGTTTTTTAGTATTTTTTGTTATTGCGGCAACAGAAATACATCAACTGTGAAAATTTCAACTCTATAACTATCACGGTTCATGAGATACAGCCTGGTGACAGACGGACAGGCAGACAGACAGTGGAGGCTTAGTAATAGAGTCCCGTTTTACCCTTTTCGTACGGAACCCTAAAAAGGTATCAAAATATTCTAGTGTAACTAATAAAACAAAGGTATTTTAACGGGAGTTAAAAGAAAAACAACACAGTGTAAAAAGCAATCGACCTAGTTTCACAGAAACTCCCTTATAAAATAGAAACTTCTCTAAAACTTATTAAATTAATAAACCATTATAATAAGTTATCAATGAACAGATATTAAATTGTCGTCCGCAAAGATAGTACAGTCGGTGACATAAAAAGCTTACAAGCTTGTAAGCGCTGGTTTGCATGACAGAGTTGTAAGTAGTGAGTTAAATTCAAGGTACATAAATGTTTGAGTCAGTTCCAAACTAAACGATAAACATATTGTACAACATATTGTGAGAAACAAATGACTGATAGAATGCATAAAAGTTTTGTTTTTACGCAACAATTTACTTCTGCACCCGAAGGGTAAAACGAGACCCTATTACTAAGACTCGGCTATCTGTCTGTCTGTCCGTCTGTCACTAGGCTGTATCTCATAAACCGTGATAGTTAGGGAGTTGACATTTTCACAGTTATGTTGATGTATTTCTGCTGCCGCTATAACAACAAATACTAAAAAACAGAATTAAACAAATATGTAAGGCGGCTCTCATATAACAAATGTGATTTTTTTTGCCGTTTTTGCTATAAACTAGTGAGTCCGACTCGCACTTGGTCGGTTTTTTTAAAACAATGTATATCCAGACACAGAACAAACATTGAGGCCCACTTCTCTTAACGAAATATCATCAAATTCAAGTTACGATCGTGTCAATCATCAAATGGTATTCTTTGAAACTGACATTTCAACTTCGTCTCAGCTCCAAAAAATACGATTATTACGATACGATGTCTTTTCTAGTTGGAAATTAGTGGAAATTAGTTCTAAGGCAAGTCTTTTCAAAAATAATAACAACTCACTCCATACCTTCCGAAACTCTAGCAAGCTTTTCTTACCCGCTTCCAAACTTTAAAAAAATAAGTTTATTTGCCACAAAACCATCTACAACATGTCAAACGTGACGAAATCCTGTTCAGTTGAGCGGCCTACTCCAAAAATAATAAATATTAATTTTTGTAGCTGACTGTAGCCAGCTCTGCCCTGCGCAGATCTGAACCGCCAGAGATTTGAATGAATTGGTAGTAGCTCTCGTGTAGCCTCGGGGAACGCTTGTGTGTCACCCACCTTTCTAATTTCAAATTTCGATCTACGTTGATCGCGCGTGTATCGTAGTGAATGAAACTGTGTGGAATTAACTTCACTTGTGGTGATAAGTGTAGTGTTTTTCATTTTATTGGACTTGGTATCTTGGAGTTACAGGTAATTCTGGTTTCTGAGTAATTTGCTTAAGATTTCTCAACTGTTTAATCTTGATACAAAGTTGTTTAATTAAAACAAGCAATGGGTCTGTCATTTAAATACAAATCGTAATTCAGTGGTGGTTTTGGAAAGCGAGTTTATTGTTTTAAACGGTAGGATTGAAAGCTTTAATTGTTGATTTTCGACATTTTGTAATTACAGCTTTATTTTAAACCTTTTGTGTGGCTAATTGTCACAAAATACTTAAGGCAGTTTTTAAAAGCAATATATTTAAAACTAATATTTATATAAACTTATTAAATTATAATTTTTTCATCGCTTAATTTTCACATATAGATAGGCACAATAATATTTTTGCTTTATTGGTGGCCGTTTTTCGTGTTTGTTATTTTATAAACCTATTTATGGTTTTTGTGACGCAAATAAACATTTTTCTATTCTTCATTTTTATATTTTATTTTACCCAATTGATATCCACTTTGACGTCTTTTGATACTGATTTTTAATAAGTACTTATTGGTATTTCACAAACGTAAGAAGATTTACGAAATCGTATTACAAAATGTCCAATTATAAGAAGAGTGGAAGGTACTCGTCTATACGCACCCAAGTCTTTTGTTTCAATCATTTCTCAAATTCAAGAGCAAAATAATATTTTATATTTCGTAAAAATATTAGATTTTGAGTTGTTGAGAGTTTGGGATGCTGGGAGCTTTCCAGCGGTAGCTTTGATTAAACTGGGTTGAAATATAGCTTTCGTGAAAGCATTGGTTAAATTAACAATAGTTTCAGCTCGTGATTTGATTGTGAAAATACATATTGGTTTCATTGTTTATTCTGAAAAGAAAAATAAACTAGAAACAGCTCTTTGGTTTTCACATTTTTAGTGGCTTATAATTAAATTGATTCCAACATATTATCTTTTATGAAAACCTACTTTTTTCTATAAAACTTTCTAATGAAATAAGCAGATGGCCCACCAGATTTTAAGTGGTTACCATCACCTATTGATAAGAGATAGAAATAGTTTAAACATTGTATAACTTTTAACATCGATGTTTTATTAGAAAGATCATAAGTAATTAATTACAACACAGTTTTTTTTCTTATTTCTCTCACTTTTGTTCGTGACATAATTTTATTAATGAGTTTAATTAATTATGAAAAATAACAAAATATTGCCCCGGGTAATACTACCACCATGCTACTTTTACTGCCAAGCAGATTGCTGTGTTCTGGTTTAAAGATTATGGGTGCCAGGGAAATAACAGACACATGAAGCTTAACACCTGTATGGGGCCGATGGATGTAAAGCAGTGCATCGTAGGGCACGTTTCTAACAAGCATAACCTACGATGCAATACTTTGTTATAGGCGATAGTAACCACTTAGCACCAGGTGGGCCAACAACTTGTTCCATCAGCAAGTTGTATAAAAAAACCTAATTTGTTAAAGCAAGTGAATAGGCTTTTGCATATTTGAGTATGATTTAGGCGCCGTTTAGACAACGAGAGTTTTTGGGACGAGAATATGCATTCAATTATCGAATGCAAGGATCTTTAGGCAAACTCACACGTACAAATTGTTTACACGATGTATAGTTTATTAGTTTTTATAGTGCTTACCTGCACTTAAGGAAATCACAAAGATTTTATATATCATCCCAAGAATTATTTCCTCGAGTGGGATTTGAACCCACGACCTTCCCCTTGATACGGGGATGCGATAACCAACTTCGCTACCGAGGATTCAAATGACTCGACGAAAATAAGATTTGGAATGTTCTCATACGGTACTGTAGCGACCGTGGTTCCGTCTACAAGCTTGACGCTATACTATCAAAGCCTGCTTGATAACCGAAATTGCATTCAGTTGAATCGACAAGAGATGTCGCCGTGGTTAATTAAGGGGAAGGTCGTAGTTTCAAATCCCACTCGAGGAAATAATTCTTGGGATGATATAAAATCTTTGTTACACGATGTATACTTCTCCAAATGATACAGTCCAGCAGTAGACTTCTACTGGTTCATAATGATGATGACTGGGTTAGTACAACTCTTGTTAAGCCCGCCGTGCGATATATTGGCTTCGTTCAACAAGAACACGATTTCAAAATATCTAGTTAAAATACATTGGTTAAATAAACTGTTTTATTGAAAAGTGATAGAGGGTATTCGTGTTTAGATATAAAACTATTTCTGGGTAGTATTATTTTTGTTTCATTCAGTACCCTAAGCACAGCTTATGCCATAATACGATATTTGATATTTTTTGGCTTGGACATCCTCGATGAATCTTAAGTATGTGATCATTAGGGATATTTAACAAGCGTGAGGATTAAAATCGTGATTCTATTTCTTTTTTATATAATGAAAAGAGCACGCACAGTTTTTTTTTGTAGTGAGGTGTGTGACGAGTTTGTCAAAGTCAAATCCAAAAAGCATTAATAATAATAATGCTGGACAATCTACACAGCATTTATTAAGTCATATTCGCAAGGATCATCCTGAAACGTCTTAAAGCTAGCGCCAGTTCCTTGCAATCAAGCCTAGAACGACTTAGAAAGACTACCATTATGCCTACTTCTGCAGGTCTACTCTTAGAAACGATAAACGAAGTTTCGTATTGTCGTTTTGTAATATACTGCGGGGCAACTTGGTAGCCGTCAAAAGTTATGTTACCGCTGCCTGACATGCCGTGTAGTGTAACTCAAACGACAATACGAAACTTCGTTTATCGTTTCTAAGAGTAGACCTGCAGAAATAAGCATGATGGTAGTCTTTGGTTTGAAGGATGGGAGTACAAAGAAACTTCCGGTGTATAAGACTTAAACTGAAACTTAAACGCATTTTGTAGGACAATGCTTCGCTATAGGTAATGGTTACCACTTAACATCAGTAGGAACCTTTGTTTCACCAGCAAGTTAATAAAAAAGTTTAACTCAGCCAGCTTACTCCATCTCCAGTTTGTTCTTTCTTTAAATAAAGTAATAAAACAATCATTATGATCCCACTTGATGTTGAGCGGTTACCTCTGCCTTTAAACATGCATTACTTTACCGAGCACTGGTGCCAATATGGAAATGCACTGCGTTCATGAATTCACTCAGATATGCACAGATGCACCCAGTAAGTTATTTTCCAAGAATATCTTTATACATTTTTGCGTCAAGTAAATAAAGGCAATCATATTCTACCACAGACTTTTATTAGGGAAAATGCGATCTTATACCTTACTTAAAGTGGAATGACTTAGGTTGTTGACACACGATGCGGTGCGGTGCGATGCAGTAAAATACCGCATCGCGATTCTTGTGCACGTAAAACTTATTTACGAGTAATGAGTAAATATTGACGACCGATGTGGCACGGCGCGGCGGGCGCAGGTCCGCTTGCGACGCAGGAGGTTGCGGGTTCGATTCCCGCCTTAAAATAAATGTTTGTACGATGGTAATATTTATTCCGGGTGTCCTGGGTATTCTCTATGCATAATAAAAATTAGTATGTATGCCATGTATTGTATTAAGTATATCAGTCATCTAGTACCCATAACACAAGCTCTGCTTAGCTCAGGGCTGGATGATGCTGTGTGGATTGTCCAGCATTATTATTGTATTATTAAGATTAAAAATTTAAGTATCTTCCAATTTCCAAGGCTGACCCTAGCCTGGCTGCCCGCTTTCCTACAATAATGTCCCCTCTACTCTCTTTCACGTATTAAAAAGTAACTATGGGAACGCACCAAATGGGAGGAAGTATCTCCTGAGTACGAAACACCAATCCGCCCACCGGACTTGGTGATTGTGGCACCTTCCCCCCGCTTTTAAACTTAACCCCTAAAGGTAGGGGTTGAATTTTGGAATTATTAGTAATCCTCTACGCACGAAGACAAATATACCATGAAATATTATATAGTTATATGTGCTTATCACATAAGGGTTAGTTTTTGGTAGGGATCGAACCCACAACCTAAAACGCAGTAAGCAGAGCTTTCTACCAACTGAGTTGTGATGCCTGTAACTGCAAATCTCAGCGAAAATATTTTTTTAATAAATAGGATTTAAAAAATCTATAAAATATAGTACCGCACCGCACTGTGTATAAAGGCCCTTAGAAGGGTAAATTGTGAATTTAATTCAGTGACATTGTTTATTTATATTTCTCTTTGTTTGAAAGGATGATGAGAAAGGGTCGATTCTCCTGAATATTGCCTTAGAGAAGTCTCGTATACCCTTTCAAGCTTTTTTATTACTGTGAATGTATTATGACGTTTTGGTACGATACTAGTATTTTAGGGTTACGAGGTTTAATAAGGAATCCTTTTTGTTCCAAACTTAGCATAGCTTGTACTATGGGAACTAGATGACTGATAGGATACTTATATACTTTTTTTTTGTAAATACATACTAAGAATGCAATAAAACACACACACAGAACAAACATTTACGTTCATCACATAAATGTTTGTTCTCGGTGGGGATCGAACCCACCACCTACAGCACAAAAGGCAGGATACTACAAACTGAGCTGTGACGGATTTCAAATTGAAAAAATGATGAAACTCGTAATACACATAGATCGTAACTTAGAACTTAATACTGCAATTATTTATTCCACAAAACAACAGGAACATGGTAAAAAGATTGAGTGAGCTGTAATGTTATGTTCCGAGGGCTTTATAATCTCTATGGTTTTTGATTGCTATGATGTTATAGTCCTCCAAGTTCACCAACCGACCCGCACAGGCGAACCAACGAAAATACCAACATAGAAATCAAAAACCATAGAGAATATAAAGCCCTCGGAACATAACATTACAGAGCCCAGGAGGGAAAGTGCCTTAAATATTAATGTTAGCAAAAACCTCGCAGGCAAAGCTGAGGTAAGGTGCTAGTAATAAAAAAAAACTTTACATGTGGTCTAGATAACACTATTTTTTTTTTTGTAAATACATTATGTATGTATTATGTTGTCTGATGACTGTTCAGGGTATGATACCCAGACAGACAACAAACATGTATGTCCATCTCATAAATGTTTGTCATCTGTGGGGATCGAACCCGCAACCTACAGCATAGAAAGCAAGGCTACTACTAACTGAGCTGTAAGGTTAGTCAAATCTAGATTTATTTCTTTTTTTATTAAATGTTGTCAAGGTTTGCAGTATACCTCTATGCACTAAAACAAAATATCTATACCTTGAAAATTTCAAATCTTGGCGGTCAAGAAGACAGTCTCTATTATTTTCGATATTTTCAACTTGTGGTCCGTTGTCGATTCTACGAGCTTTATGGCATGACTATCTCAGCTGACTTAACTTTTATACTAAGTAATACCTATATTTACAATAAAAAGTGTATTAATATTCTATCAGTTACCTAGTTCGACATTATTTACTTACTTTATATTAGTTAATTATTAGACAATTATTTTGCGATATGCATAATTTGGTATTGATAATTAGGGCATACGACGCAGGAGGTTGTGGGTTTGATTCCCGCCTTGGTATTAATGTTTGTACGATCTGTATAATGTTTATTCCGGGTGTTTTGGGTAATTTTTATGTATGATAAAAATATTCATGCAAGTAATGTATTGTATTAAGTATATCAGTTATCTAGTACCCATAACGCAAGCTCTGCTGAGCTTGGGGCTAGATCGCTGTGTGGATGGTCCAGCATATTACTATTATTTATTTTTCTCTTATGAAAAAAGTTTAGTGACGAGGTAGCACTTCAAAACTGGTGCTAAAGGTGTTACATGAGTTTGAGAAGAAAGGAAACTAAGTAATGCGTGACGGAAGTCCTAAGATTTTCCTGTTTACGTTCGGGAGAATGTTATGAGAAAATTATTATCATTTTGAAAACGATGATGCTTGACGATTTTTCTATTATTCGTCTATGTTTAATGTTTACTTATTTTGTACATTTTCTATAGAGTCACAAGAGTTCTTAAGGTAATTTTTTTACAAAACTTAAGCACATAGTAGTAGTAGAGCTCGTGAATGGCTCTTCCGGGGAAGTACTACCACCATGCCTGCTTCTGCCGCCAAGCAGCTTGCTGTGTTCCAGTTTGAAGGGTGTGGGTGCCAGTGCAATTATAAGCACTCGAGGCTTAACACTTGTATGCCTCAGGTTGATGGACGCAGAGTAGTACATTGTAGGGCACGTTAACAAGCGTGACCTGCGTGGCAATGCTTTGTAATAGGTGATGGTAACCATTTAACATCAGGTGGGCCATCTGCTTGTTCCAACAACAAGTGACATAAAAAAAATCTTGCTTGCGAAGAAGTTGCAGTACATTTTTTAGACCTGTATTTTAAAACAGTTGCTTCATTCCCATAACACAAGCTCAGCTTAGCTTGGGGCTAGATGATGCTGTGTGGATTGTCCAGCATTATTATTATTATTATTATTCCAAGACCACTACAAGACTGTTTTTTTTATATTTTTTTCTAGTGTTTTGATCTTGTAATCTATTTACAAAAATATTAAAAGTACTGAACATGACTTACTTCCGCCTACACATAAAATAACCCTAGCTACAGAATTTATCTAAGCAAATTTGGGATTACAAGCAAGATATTTCTGTTTATAGCGTTAGTAATTTGCATATTAATGTGACCTGGAATACATGGTATCCGCTTCGTTTGCTGCGATTGTGAGCGAAACTATATTCGTGAGCATCGATCGAAATCCCATGAGAGAAAATTATCATGAACCAATGCTTTTCCAATCTCAAATGGAATTTGCGAAGGTGATTATTATTAAAGTGGTTTTCAGGATATACCTGAATACGGGCTACAGAGCTCAGAGCCAGCGCTGGTGCAAAGTATTATAAATAATAATAATAATGCTGGATAATCCACACAGCATCATCTAGCTCTGAGCTAAACAAAGCTTGTGTTATGGGTACTAGATGACTGATATACTTAATTCAATACATATACAATACAAAAAATATCTATGTATGTACATAGATATTTTTTATTATGCATAGAAAATACCCGGAACACCCGGAATCAATATTTGCAGATCGTACAAACATTTATCCCATAGCGGGAATCAAACCCGCAACCTCCTACGTCACAGGTGGACATTTGCCCGCTGCGCCACATCGGTCGTCTTCATTTACAATGTACAATTGCTTAAAGTACAGTCAGCTGCACTAGAATGTATACAATTTAGACTGCCACTTCAACTTGCTGATTCTGAGGGCTATGTCGGTGACCTTGGTTCTTCTACGGATTTCCTCATTTCTGATTCTATCGCGCAGTGAAACTCCCAGCATCGCTCTCTCCATAGCTCGTTGTGCGACTTTGGGTTTGTGCATGAGACCAATAGTTAGAAAGAAAGAAAGAAAAACCATTTATTCAAACCACCACATAAATATTTAAATCAAATAATAAAAGTAAAAAAATAATAAAACTAAGAAAAAAAAACAGATAGATACAAAATAAGCTGCACATTGTGGTGGTGAATGGGCCAACAGCTCAGCATGTGCTGCTCTATGTATCCATACAGCAGCGCTGGTTTTCTACCGAGGCCCGATGTTGACCTCACGGACATTTAGGCTAGTTAGCGACCACGTCTCAGTTCCATAAGCCATGACTGCTTATAAAGCTTACTCGTTGATAACAAGTAGCTAACGATACTTTTACCGTTGTTTCAGATTAATCATCCTAACCAAATAATGATACTAGACCCAATGATGTACACACTTCTACTCCGTAAACCTTACATACCAAAGTGACAGGATAATGAAAATGGAGCGAAGAACAGGTCTATTAGTTGTACTCTGGGTTGCTACATTTCCCCTGTACCGTGCTGATAATCTTGGTAAGTGTTATTTTATAGTTTTCACCTTAGCTTCAATCGCGTAGTATCCGGATAAAATTATAATTTGTTCCAATATTTTATTATTACCATGCCTATTTCTACTGCCAAGTAGCATGCTGTGTATTGGGTTGAAGTGTATAGTGCAACTAGCGGCCGCTCGCAGCTTCGCCTGCGTGGTAGTTTTTTCCCGTTCCCGTTAAACTTTCATTACGGAACCCTAAAAATGGTGGCAATAAAACTTACTACGGTGAATGGATTATAGATATTATGTTCAACGACAATCATGCCAAGAATACACTCTAAGCAAAGGTTCAAAAGAGTTCTATCTATCGATCTGTCTATCTTTCTATCTACCTATCTATCTAACAACAACTAAGAATGGTAGGTACAGACGTTACAATTTGACATGTTAGCTGCCAATGGGTAGAGCGATCGGCAGCGAGCCACTGTTACTGTAAGCAAGTGAAATTATAGCTTATCTTACAAGCAACGATCTTTAGTACTTAATACTAACGGGCACTTGTAAGAGGCTAGCGTTAGTCAATCGGTCAAAAATCACCAATCAAGTAACACCTACGTTTAAATGTGTTGAAGCGGGTACTTGAAGTTTGTAAGAAAACACTTCGCGCGAATGAAGTACTTTCTCGAGTATTTCTTCGTTATGTTTACTTGCAAGAAACTTCATGACTTAGAAATACCACTTGCATGGACAAGCTTACTGTGCACGAAATAGAGTTCAAAATGCACAGGATTTTCTTTCGTTTTGTTTGTAGGTATATTTTGTTATAATCTCAGAGAGTTTGAAGAATATGTCTTTGTTTTGGCGTTTGCGTTTGCTTTCACGTCACGCGCGATTTTGTCGACAAATAGGTATTTGGATTATATACGAGTACGTAGGTCGATATGAATTATTGAGGAAAATTTGTTTCGATTGCGACATTTCTTCTGCTCTTGAAATAAGTTTTCTAAGGGCGTTGTTGAGAGAAGAGATAAGTATTTTTGAGAACAAAATTGAGTCAGAAATATAGAAATACTGTCACGACTACGGTTTAATGGTCCCCCCTCAAATTTCCTAGCACTACATACCTACTTGAGATGTTTTGAGGATATTCCAAGAAGTTGATAAATGTTTCTATCTATATACTTAAAAAAGAACTTAAAATACAATATAGCACCCAGTCAATCAATATTCATCTCACAAGCTTGTTCTTGGTGGGCATCGAACTCACAACCTAGAGAGCAGTAGGCTGAGCTATTACCAACTGAGCTGTGAAACCAGCCAAAACTAAATATATGACTTAAAAAAATATTAAGCACAGTCAGTATTAAAAATTTATAACTTTTTCAAAATTTATCACTGTCATTAGTTTAAAAAAATTTAATGTAACAGAAAATTAGAGAATAGAACACCTTCAAATACTTACTATGGTATAGGTGATTGTCACCACTTAGAATCAGGTAGCCCATCCGCTTGTCCAGTGTCCCAGTAAGTTGAAGTAGCAATGGACAAATAAATAATAATAAATAATGCTGGACAATCCACACAGCGTCATCTAGCCCCAAGCTAAGCTGAGCTTGTGTTATGGGTACTAGATGACTGACATACTTAATACAATACTATATTACGTACATAGATATTTTTTATTATGCATAGGAAATACCCAGAACACCCGGAATCATACAAAGATTCGCAGATTTGCAGATCATACAACGATTTATCCCAAGGCGGGAATTGAACCCGCAACCTCTGCGTCGCAGACGGACATTCGTCCGCCGCGCCACATCGGTTGTCAAATCAGACAGATCATATAGCTCGTAGAACCAACAACAAAGGTTCTCGAATAACTACCACCAACCGGAAGACGAAACGCTGTTTTACCCGATGGACTGACGACATTGTTAGGATCGCGGGAAGAAAGTAAAAGAAAAAGCTTTAAGATTGTTCTTCCTGGAACCGTATGGGGAGGCCTATGTCCAGCAGTGGCCTTCTACAGATTTCTGTTAATGATTATTAGAAATACAATCGCCTCTAGAACATCTCAAGTAACCAATCAAAGAGAACATGATGATATTATTGCAGAAGTTATTTAGCTATAAGAAAACAGGGAGATTACTGTTATTTGGGCATTTGGGCGTTTATTGACGAGACTAGTCCCAATGTTGCCATTCAGATATAATAAATGAAAGCTATAAAAGATTAGTTTGCAGTAACGAGAAAATAAACATTGTTGGACAATATGGAAGTTGGGCTTTGTCCACATAACTTCTATTTATAAATCTACGCTTATCACACAAATGTTTGTTCTTTGTAAAAACCGTCCATCTCATTCCTTCTGCAAATATTGTTCAAACTTATTGCACGGGTACGTCTTAATGTATGTATGTGGATGTGTCTTAATGTGGATCTTTTCTATACTATAATAATATTATAAAGAAAGATTTGTTTGTTTGTTTGTATTGAATAGGCTCCGAAACTGCTGGACCGATTTGAATAATTCTTTCACCGTTGGGAAGCTACACTATCCCCGGGTGACATAGGCTATATTAAATTTTCAAAAAAATTAGGGATCCTTACTAAAACCCGTGCGAAGCCGGGACGGACCGCTAGTTTACTATAAAAACCATTACCAATATGCACTCAGCTTCACTAACATAAATATATTTTGTAATTCACAGCATCTTTGTCCTGGCTGACTGACTTACATAATAGGCAACGCACAGCCTAAACCACTGGTCGTACGGAACTGTATGATAAATCGAAAAGCTGAAAGTTTAATCGAAATCACGTCTCGCCGACTACGTTGTGCCATTTACAGTAACGAGGGATCATTTGATTCAGAGGATAGAGTTTTCAGATTAAAAATAAGCCCTACATTGCTCGTCCAGGGAAGTACTACAATCATGCATATTTCTACCACCAAGTAGCTTATTTGTGTTCCGGTTTGAAGGGTGTGGGTGCCAGTGATATTACAGGCACAAGAAATTCCTGTATGCCTCAGGTTGATAGACTAGTATTGTAGGGTTTCAAACAAACGTGACATGTGAAGCAATAATAATCACAAGCCACACAGCATCATCTAGCCCCAAGATAAGCAGAGCTTGTGTTATGGGTAGTAGATGACTGACATACTTAATACAATACATTACATGCATAGATATATTTATTATACATAGAAAATACCCAGAACACCCGGAATAAATATATGCAGATCGTACAAACATTAATTCCATGGCGGGAATCAAACTTGTAACGTCCTGCGTCGGAGACGGACATGCTTTGTTATAGGTGATAGGTATAACATAGAACCATCTACTGCTTATTTCACACGAGCAAAGCCACGTGCGGATGCTAGACCTTTTTTATTTACTTATTCTCATTTACTCAGTCATTATTTATTTGACTTATTTTTTTTCGTATTTTAGTCATTGAAAATAGGATAAAAACTATATACCATCAATTTTCAATACTTACTTTTCTCTCTTTTCTAGCGCTCAGATAATCTTGACTAATTTGTCTATGTCATAAAAATTATCCCGGGTAATGATAGCCATAGGCCTTCAAAAAAAGCACCCTAATGCGCCGAGATCCCAACAACAATGCGGATGTCCGCAAGTTCTGAAACGGTGCCAACTTTCATTCGGTAATAAGTCATGCCTTCCTGAACTTTGGCGTAGAGTTTAAAGTTCGTTGGCAAGCTTGAATTTATGAGGATTTGAAAGCATTTCTACTTAGTATCCAAAAAAATTATCCAAAGTTTTTGTAATCGGTTAGCTTTGAGTGCAAACCATATGTTTTATTTTTTGACGTTGCTTTTCCTAGTTTAAGAAAACTTGGCAAAGCAGGCCTACAAATCTGCAGTATATCTTGGTTCTAGCATAAAATTACTATTACATGATCGCTTAAAGGTCAAGGGGTTTGTATAAGGCGATTATGAGAAGATACTAGAAGATGATAAACAGTATTTTTTAAGTACTTAAGTGTAACCCCAAATATGAGAGACTTCAATTTAAGCTCAGAAAGAGTTCAGTGGAGATAATTAGGATAGTGACAAGTTATGAGGCTGTATCTTCTTATGGAAAACTTAGAAAAGTAGACCTTAGAAAAGTAATTAGTTCATCCAACTTTTTCGGGCTTGAATTTCTTTATTTAGCCTTTTGTATCCCACAGCTGGGCAAGATCTCCCCAAAGCTCTGAAAGATTTTGCTTCCACTTTTTTTTGTATTTGGCATTTTCCCACCAATCTTGCCCTAGACCATCAAGATCGTCCCGCCAACGTCTTTTCAGCTGTTCTGGACGTCGCCTTCAATCTTAGGCACCCAAATTTTCAGTTTTATTAGTATTAACAAACTGATTCCTCAGTTCGTAAAGAAAGAACTAGGCTTGGTCGCGAGGAACTGGCGCTTAGATTCACCTAGATTTAAGACGTTTCAAGATGATCCCTGCGGATATTACTGAATAAATGATTAAAAAAAAAAAAAAGGTGTCCTGTAAGGTTCTGAAACGTAAAATTATCAGCAAAATCGTGTAAAGTGGCGATATTACCTGAAAAACAACAAAGGTAATCAAATTAGGTAGCATCACACACACACATTACACATATCACTACAAAGTGATATGTGTTATTGAAATGAGAGTATATTTCCGGTTTTAAAGAAAACCCAAAAGAAATATTATTCAATAATAATGACAGCCTGATTTCACAGAATTTGACGGCCGTAGAAATTTGTTCGATTAATTCACTTCTTTTTTTTCTTTTTTTTTATTTTGTGGCTTATTAATTCACTTGACACTGCGCACTGGTGTAATTGTTTATTGAATGATGGACAGATGCTATTATAAAGAAAAAAAGAAGAAAAACTACTTTGTGACAACGAGTCATAGAATACTTTGATACATCAAGTATTCGAACACGTCATGTGTGTTCGGTCACATACAAATACTTCCAGGTTTACGCTGCAACCTGATTTCGAGAGTTACCGGGTACGGACAGCGTCCGGTTCCCAAGATTCGATACGCAACGGCTTCACAAGCGATACTCAAATCGATAGCGTTTTACCGGTTACCCTTTCATAGATAAGTTACGCTCTCTGACCTTGTGAATTTATCTAAACTTGTTTTTGGAGCCCTTCAAAGGTAACAGGTCTACAGAAACGATAAACGAAGACTCGTATTTTCGTTTTGTTATACATTGCAGAGTAGCTCGTCAGCCGTTCCATAGACAAGTTGAAGCTGCCTGACATGTCACGTAGTGGAACTCAAAACGACAATATGAAACGTTGGTCGGCGTTTCTAAGAGTAAACTAACTGAACACAATATAATTTTCAAAATCAGCTTGTTGTTATTGTGATATCCTTCTTTTAGAGAACCGGTGGTCCAGTAAGAGTGATCCCGCTTTGTGATTATAAGGTCGTGAGGAAACAGTTAGTATTCTAGCAGCGGCAATGGGCTTGCAACCTGTCACGTAAGGAATACCAACTAGGTACTGCAAAAATGTGGGTATGTAACAAATATAATATCTGGACATACTTAGCTCTGACTACCTCCTTCAGACTTCCTCGGAGAACCTTAAGTAGGTACTTAGTATTAAAAGTTTTAAGGGGATGTCTACCGTGCTTGGGGATTAACGCCGATAAAATAAAAATAAAATCTCTTTATTTCGGATAACCAGAAGGATCCGGATAAGGAAGGATATAGAGTTAGTAAGCACACAAAAATATAAAACAATGAAGAAAAGAGTGTTAGTATAACCTTAAAATTAGCTTAATTATGCATGCCCCGTTCCCAGAGTGATCATCATAGCAAACATACATTTGCCGGGATCACTCTGCGAACCAGGCTTGCCCATAGCGGCGATGAAAACCTATCCGCTATGGTTTTCAGGATGCTATTTTGGCTGCCCCGCACTCTGCGGATCAGGGAAGCAGTTTTTTTTAAGCCATTTCTTTCTTTTTATTTCTTTTATATTGTAAAAAAAAAACAATTGTATGCAGTTCAAAAGGATTCTATATAGCCATTTGGTCAAACAAAATGACTTACTACATCATTTGACAACTATCTATTATAGTGATTATCATCATCAACTTGAAGAAGTATACTGCTGGATATAAATCCTTCCCCTTCGTCCTCCGGTTCAAGGTCGCCATTTGAGAACCTTTATTCCCCAGCGGTTGTTAGTTTTACGAGTTACTTTTACGGGTCAAATAAATTGTAAGAAACATTGCTAGAGGCGCTGCGCAAACAAATTTTTAGCTTCTGACAAAAGACGCCAACAAATAGGTAACCATGATTTCTATGTCCGACTACCATATTTTTTTAATACCAAAACAGTACATTTTTGATCGATATAAATTACTAAATATTCACTTTAGTAGTAGTAGAGCTCGTAGTGAAGTACATGAGGCTTAATATTATTATGCCTCAGGTTGATGGACGCAGAGTAGTGAAACACTGCATCGTAGAGCACGTTTCTAAAGAACTGCTGGCAGACGTATATAGACATAAAATATATTTCATAAATAGACGAAGTAGAAAAAGCCACAAACACTTAATATTTTTTACGTTTGAATTATTCTCTGAGTTTATGCGAACTCTGAAACAGTCACAGCAGACAGTGCAACGTACTCGCTCGAATATATATTTTATCAAATCTTTATTGCCAAACAAAATACACAAAACGCTTCTGTTTTATTAGCACAGGTTTCACAACTATATCGATTAAACTAAGAATTTGTTTTGTCCGCTTATGAAAAATCATAATTTCAACCCGTTTTTACCTATTGTTGAGAAAGTCTTCAGGTTTAAGATATTTATTTCTTTATGAAGAAAGTAATTCACGTAATGAATAGAATACAACGGTGACTTATATGTAAATTATACATTAGTGTGAATAGGTTCAACGTGTCAGAAAGACAGTGCTAGCTTAAATAATCGATTACAATAAGTAAAAAGAAATGTAAATAAAATGATCTATTTTTATCATTTTTCTTCTTCGTTAAGTCTTTTATTGATTACGTCACTTTTTCCAGTCAATTGTTCTGTAAATTCAAAAGGTGACCCCTAGTTTTGGACTCATTTTGAATGACACAAAGCGTAGAACGTCCATGGTGTACAATTCAAAGTTACAATGTTATTGATGTGAAACTGTGTTTGATCGATGCATCGATTGCTTGAGCTTTGTGTGGTGAAAGTTTTGCGTTGCAGTCTACTGTGTTGGAGTTTGAGATATTGTGAGCCTGTATGTGTGGCCTACAAGAGTAACCTATTTTAAACCACGTAGTACGATACCAACTTAGCAGGACTAGTATTGTAGTTACACCCAGAAACGATAAAGATGTTTCATATTGTCGTATTGTAATACGCTGCGGGACAACGCGGTAGCCGTTCCACGTTCCACGTTGAACGGCTACGTTACGTTTAAGTAAGGGTTTACTCGTGAACACAAATTTGACTCGGTTAATAGTTATTTTAAATAAATAAAATAATATACAACTACCTATTTATAACTACCTAATATTTACTGTATTTAAATACAATGACGCAAACAACTTAAAATCTATTTTGAAATTCAATCATGTATTATCCTTTTAAACAACTTTGTAAACACATCATCTAAAATGTAAATAATACATGTATATTTCTGTACTATAACGACCGACAACCGATGTGGCGCGGCGGGCGAATATCCACCTGTGACGCAGGAGGTTGCGGGTTTGATTCCCGTATTGAGATAAATGTTTGTACGATCTGCAAATATTTATTCCGGGTGTACTGGGTATTTCCTATGTATAATAAAAAAATATCTATATATGTAATGTAATGTATTGTATTAAGTACATCAGTCATCTAGTACCCATAACACAAGCTCTGCTTACCTTGGGATAGATGATGCTGTGTGGACTGTCCAGCATTATTATTATTATAAATGTAAAAGACTTTTTTAACTAAACACACGTAAAATATAACTACCTAGTTTAAGCAAGCTAACGAGGTTGCAAGCAACACTCAAGCCAACATAAACTTTCAGTATCGGAGAAAACTTGTCTGGCGTAGCCAACCTCCTCAAATGTTTGCCCAAACTTGAGCCCACTTAATTTACTGCCCTCATGGGCACACTACTAGTATACACTACTATTGGGTAAAATTGAGCTTTTGGAACACATAATTATGACTAACCATCATCTTTTTTTATTATAGACTTTTATATAGCGGTTCGTCCCGGCTTAGCACGGGTTTTAGTAGAGATCCCTAATTTTTTTAAAATATATAATATACTTTATGTCACTCAGGGATAGTGTAGCTTCCCAACGGTGAAAGAATTTTTCAAATCGGTCCAGTAGTTTCGGAGCCTGTTCAATGCAAACAAACAAATATTTAAATCTTTCCTCTTTATAATATTAGTGTAAATAACGGTATGGAACCTTTTTGCGCAAGGCCGACTCGCACTTGGCTGGTTTTATTTATACAACTTCATGATTAAACAAAGTTACTCGATGTTGAGTGCTAACCATCACAAAGCATAGCTCACTCATATTTATTTTATTATCTTACTAATACATAATTATTATAAACGCGAAAGTTTGTAAGTATGGGTGGATGGATGGATGGATGTTTGTTACTCTTTCACGCTCTAACCAGTAAACTGATTTGGATGAAATTTGGAATAAACATAAATTATAACTTGGATTAACATATAGGCTACTTTTTATCCCGAAAAAATAACGGGAACGGGATAAAAACAGCCACGAGCTCGAATCTGCAAGCGGCCGCTAGTATTCAATACTTTTGTAGCATACCTTTATATAATCTTTAGAACATATTGTTTAGGCATGCATAAAGGGAAAATTCATTGAAGAAAAGCTTACGGTAACCCAGAAACATCGGTTAGGTTAGGTAAGATTAGGTTCAAAATTTATGATAGGCCTTTGCCAACATCAATATTCAGTTGAATAATGTTGAGGCGTAGAGTAGCCCCTTTGAGTAATCTGTGGACTTAGATAGTTTAGGGGTAGATAGTCGGCAATTTGTTGTTCAAACTTGCGTTACTATTATGACAGTAAATAAAATTTTATAACAAATAATTACTTATTATAATAATAATGCTGGACAATCCACACAGCATCATCTGGCCCCAAGCTAAGCAGAGCTTGTGTTATGGGTACTAGATGACTGATATACCTTATACAATACGTTACATACATAAATATGTTTTATTATGCATATAAAATACCTAGAACACCCGGAATAAATATTTTCAGATTGTACAAACATTTGTCCCAAGGCGGGAATCGTCCACGCCCGCCGCGTTACATCAGTCGTCTAATAATGTACCTACAAACGCACATTTTACTAATGTACATAGTAAATAAGTAAAGTAAACATGCCTTTGTATCTATGGTAAATTATTTATATTGCGTCACGGGCAGTTTTTTTTACAGCGTCCCGTAAATATGGGTGTTAGTAGAAAAGTTGCCCCTGACGCTGCAAAAACACATAAATTTGTATATTATTGTAGTACTTTTAAGTAGTTGTATAGCTTTAAGTGAAGGGCTTGCCCGGGAAAGTACTACCACCATGCCTATTTCTGCCGCCAAGCAGCTCGCTGTGTCCTAGCTGTTGAAAGGAGTGGATACTGGTGAAATATACAGACACATGACGCTCGACATCTGTTTATTAATCTACATTTTAATATCTATATGCCTCTGGTTGATGGACGCAGAGTAATGGATCGTAGGGTACGTCGCTAATAAACGTGACCTGTCAAGTAATGCTTACCAATGGTAACCACTTCAAATCAGGTGGATGGTGGGTGGCAAGAAGTATAAAAAAATCTGTTGTAATTCTAGCAGTGAAACATCTATTCGGTGAGAATTTTCTATATTGAGTGACAAATATATTAGACAAAACAGATACTTCATTATAATTTAAATAAATGTTCTAAAACCAAACTAAACTAGAGAGTATTTAATATGCTTATAAACAGTATGTATAACAACATCCGCCCTCAATTAAAACTCTCTAAAACATATCATTTTTTAACAAAAACTTATACTAAACCTAAACCATCTACACAATTTCTATGTAGAATACGCCCTAGAGGCTTTGTTAGGATATCAGCAAAGTTTACGTTTGATCTGACAAATTTGATATCTATAATTCCGTCAGATACTTTTTCTCTAATAAAATGATACTTAGTATCAATATGTTTCGTCCGTTCGTGGTGGACTGGGTTGTGCACCAAACTCTGTGCACTCTGACTATCATTAAACAAGGTGACAGTGTCAGACTTACCAGTTATCTCGTTAATGAACCGTTTCAGGTAACATGCCTCCTTGGCAGCCGCCGTTAGTGCCATGTACTCAGCTTCGGTAGACGACAAAGCTATCGTTTGCTGCTTCTTAGCTTGCCACGCAACAGGGCCTCCAGCTAACTTAAAATAGTAACCTGTATATGACTTTCGGTCAATACTACAATTTGCCCAATCCGCATCAGTATAGCCTTCAAGAGATTTTTCTGTCTTCCTGAAAGTAAGACCGTAATCAGTAGTACCTTTCAAATACTGCAATACTCTCTTTGCTGCAAGCCAGTGTTCTTTAGTAAACTTTGTATTGTACTGACTAAGATAGCTTGTCACAAATGCAATATCAGGGCGAGTATTTACTACTAGGAACATCAGCGATCCAATTAAGCTCTGAAATGGATAATCTCCTTCACCATTTCCAGCACTTAGCTTTTTCAAACTTGATGGCGTTTCAACCGTTTTGCACATATCCATACTAAATCTTCGTAGCAAACTCAATATAAAAGTTCTTTGACTAACCTTTATTTTTCCATCATGACTTCTATCGATATTTAGTCCAAGATAGTATTTCAATTCTCCTAGGTCTTTCATGGAAAAAATATCTCCCAAATCACGTTTGACAATGTCAAATGTCATTTCATTCTGATAAAAAACAATTAGATCATCAACGTAAACTGCCAGTATGACCAATTCTTTACCAAAAAGTTTCTTATAAACGCATGGTTCCGAAGGAGTTCTATCAAAACCTAATTTCAGTAAAGTTTTATTTAACATCTTGTTCCATGCTCGTGGTGCTTGTTTGAGCCCGTACAAGGATTTCTGCAACAGACAAACTTGACCTTCGTGACCTTTCTTTACGAAACCTTGAGGTTGTTCCATATAAACTTCCTCTTCAAGATCTCCGTTGAGAAAAGCAGTGTCTACGTCCAAGTGTGTCATTTTCAGGTTCATTTCTGCAGCTAAAGCAAATAATGTACGAAGTGAAGAATGACGAATCACAGGAGCAAACGTTTCATTGTAGTCAACACCTTCTACCTGTTTGAAACCTTTGGCCACTAGTCTTGCTTTATGTTTGATGATATTTCCATGAGCATCCATCTTTAACTTATATATCCATTTGCATGGTATCACCTTTTTATCTGGCCGATCAACAAGTTTCCAGGTTTTCAACCTCATCAAAGAATTATGTTCATCATTCATTGCCGACTGCCATTTGTCTGAATCATCTGCATTTACTGCTGCTTGATAATTTTTCGGTTCAAGCGTCTCTTCAAAAGCTACCGTAGAAGTATAGAAATTCGGCTGTTTACGAGTTCTACCAGGATATCTATTAACTTGTTGCTCCACAGCTGGTTCCACCCGTTCATTAATTGCAGCACCTTCTGATTCTGCTGAACTAAAGTTATTTTCATCATCATCATCATCATCACTGCATACAGAATGCATTTCTTGAAGAGTCACATCTTGCTTTTGCTCATCGTCAAATAAAATGATAGATTCTGTTGGTTTAATAGTCTCAACCACATTATCTTTTAGAGAAGAGAAATGCTCTTCAAAAAAACTTACATCTCTAGACTTCTTTAGCAGTCTTGGATTTGAAGCATCCCTAAAGAAATAGCTATTTCGATCTTCTGTGTAACCAACGAAAATAACTTCTTCGGCCTTCAAATCCAATTTTTTCCGTTTACAAGCAGGAACTTGTACAAATGCTCTGCACCCGAAAATACGTAAATGACTAAGATTCTCTTTATAGCCGTTCCATGTTTCAAAAGGTGTCTTCTTCTCTAGAGCACGATGCGGCGACCTATTCTTTAAGTATACTGCTACCTTAAAAGCATCCTCCCAGTAGACCTTCGACAGTCTACTCTCAGCTAGCATTGAGCGTGCTTTTTCAACAATTGACCGATTTGTACGCTCTGCTACGCCATTAGATTGAGGACTGTAACCTACCGTTGTTTCATGTGTCACTCCTTTCAATGATAAATGATCCGCCAACTCCTTATTTACATACTCCTTACCACAGTCCGTTCTCAATATTTTGATTTGAGCACCAGTTTGTCTTTCCATTAACGCTTGGAAAACACAAAACTTTTCTTTCACCTCTGCTTTCGAAGCAATAAAATAGGGATATATCATCCGCGAATAATCATCTATGAAAAGTAGTACATACTTGTTACCTTGGAATGATGTCTCAGACATTGGTCCACATAAGTCTGAGTGGATCAATTCTAGTTTTGAGGTAGCCTTCTTGTATGCTATTGTCTTGAATGGTTTTCTTGCCTGTTTACCTTCCACGCAGGCAACACAACTAGTTTTATCTACATCAGTGTAATCAATTCCTACGTTAGCGTTCTTTAGCTGGTTCATACCAACGCGACATAAGTGACCTAACCGTTTGTGCCATAATTGGTACCTGTTTAACGAGTCAGAGTGCACATCGTACGCAACATTTTGGTGAGAATTGGTAGTACAATCGAGAGTGTACAGTTCACCACTAGCCGAACCATGTAGAACCGCTTCACCTTTAAAAGAAAAAACACTACTGTTATAAAAATTACAGCCGTTCTTATCAAAAAGTACTACAAAACCTTTGTCTACTGCTTTTTTGACAGAAACCAAATTACTAGTTAGATTAGGTACATATGCTACATCTTTTATACTATCTACCACATTTTGTGAAGTGTTAATAGTTATGTCACCAATACCACCACAGTTTATTTTTTCACCATTTGCAACCGTTACTGTTGATCCTTCCGATGGTTTCAGTATTTTAAACCAGTCCTGTCTAGGAGTCATGTGCTTAGACGCACCAGAATCAACAAACCATTTATTCAGATCCAAATCCGAAGTAACACCGAGAGCGCTACATGAAGCAGCCTGCCCATCTGCACTAATTTCATCTTTCTTTACCTTGCGTAGAGGACAGTTAGGCCGTTTATGACCGGGCTTTTTGCACTCGTAGCAAACAATTGGTTTTTTCTTTAACTTCAAGATGTTTGATTGAAAAACTGTGTCACTTTCTATAGTATTCTTTGACATTTCATTTAGTAGCTTTCGTTTGACTAGATCGGTTGTTACATCCACGTTGCTGTTTTCTAATGCCATTATTAGAGGCTCATATCTCGAAGTAAGACCTCCTAATAAAATAGCAGCAATCGAGGCATCTTCAATCACCTTTCCGATGTCAGCCAAATCTTGAGCAGTGCTCAACACAGCATTTATGTACATTTCTATGCTCTGAAAATCATTCAGCGAGAGTCTATACAGTTTTCGTTCTAATGTTAACCTTCTACCCATACCTTTATCTTCATAAGCATCTTGTAGTGCTTTCCAAGCTTCCAGGGCAGTTTTAGCACTTCTCAAATGCGTAATTGTAGAACCGTCTACTGTCAGGCATATTTTAGCCAAGGCTCTCCTATCGTTTTTCAATTTTCCTTGCTCTGAAGTGGTGTCCGCTTCGTCATATCCATCAATTGTGCACCATAGATCTTCATGTATTAAATAGTTCCGCATTTTGAACTTCCACGAAGAGTACCCATCTCTATTAGACAGTAGGAGTGAGGGAATGGATGAAGAGGACCATTTGATTGCACTGGAATCTCCACTTGACATTTTATCAAAGCCTTTGAAAAAACGATTTTCTCGACTCAATAAAAAATTTTTATTACTTTCACACTATTGATAATAAATATTCACTATGAATAATGCAACAGTTCGTGCTGATAACGTTTTTGTTGTAATTCTAGCAGTGAAACATCTATTCGGTGAGAATTTTCTATATTGAGTGACAAATATATTAGACAAAACAGATACTTCATTATAATTTAAATAAATGTTCTAAAACCAAACTAAACTAGCGAGTATTTAATATGCTTATAAACAGTATGTATAACAACAAAATCTTAAAGAGACAAAATTGGAAGATGGCCCAATAATCCCTGGAAAACTGTTTTTAAACACCAAAATTGTAGTACAGTCAGCTGCACTAGAATATATCCAATTCGCACGTATTCCACGTCGTTAAATAAAATATTTATACAGCAAAAACACGAAAAATAAGTAAATTAATTTATGTACGTAAACATTTATTTCAATCAGCGATACCATTTAGAAAAAACAACGAATTGTATACATTCTAGAGCACTTGACTATACCAATTCTTTTCTCTCAGAGAAAAAAAAGGCCAAAGCTTACAAAAACTCCCCATTAAGAGTCAAACACACTATTAACCGCTAAATATGTCTACAGCTGTATTCTTTATATTACGGGAAAAAGCTTAAATCAGTCGTTATGCTATTGACCAAGCTTGTCGTAAAAATGTTTAATGAGGCATGTGGACTATGCGTTCTGTAGACGTTTATGACTCGTGTCTGTCAGTTTGACAGATTTTAGAGGCCCGTAGAGATATTATCGTACTTAAAATCGTTTGATAAAGACATTTTATTCATCAGATGTTTTGACGGCTTATCTTCTCTTTCTCCTGTTTTTAAAATAGTAAAATGAGAAGGTAAATTTTAATAATATCATTACCACGCCTTAATTGGTATAAATCGGCATTTATAACTGGTATAGATAGATAAATATATTCATAGAATCTTATCTATACTATCTATACTTAATAATATAAAGTATTATTATTATTATATTATTATAAAGTAAAGTTTGTGAGATCATTAGAGATTTTTCAAGGATATCTACGGAGGGTAGTCAGAGGTATGTCCAGATATTACATTTGATACAATCCTACATTTTGCAGTAGTTGGTATTCCATGTGTGGCAGGTTGCAAGCCCGTCGCCGCTGCTAGAATACTAACTGGTTTCCTCACAGTGTTTTTATTTGCGCACATACATTTTTCGAACAGAAAAACCCCATGGTGCACCACCGGATTCGAACCCACGACCCTAGGATTAAAAAGGAGGGTGGCTTTCACTAGACCACCGGTACTCTTTTTTTACCACATATTTTTTTTACCTCATAATTTTATTAAATAAAGCAAGTAAAGTCGTTTTTTTTTTCTTTACAATATAATCACAAATCAGATATCAGAAATTTATTTGCTTGAACATAGGTACAAATACAATATTCTTGGTATTGGGGCTTACATAAGATATTCCATTATGTCCTACTATAAATAGTGTGCAATATTAGCACAGTACAAATATTTTTTAGATAGAATCTTATACTTATTATTATCCAGAATCATTAACTAAAAGCAATACCCACTTCACTAGTTATTCCTACTTCTAATCGTAAAGCTGTTTATGTTTCTAAGAAACTTATTCACATACAAAACTTCAAAGAACACTAAAAAGAACTTCATAATTGTTTGACCAAAGATATCGTTTTCATAATAGCATACCCCACTTTGAAGTTTTTCAAATGATTATAAAAATGCCAGCTGTATTTAGTACTGTTTAAAAATAGAGTTAAAAAGCTCCGTCAAATAAAGTTTATTTACTTAAATGAGTTCGTATTCAAGGAATTTAACGTAGTTATGCTAAAAAACTGAATTGCTTTCAATTGCCAGGATTTCAATAAGAATTTCCGCGTAATGAATTTTTTGTGTTGAAATATATGGTGAATATTAAATTAGGTTTTAAATTATGCGCAATAATACTAGTACTCTCAAACGATGAAAGAAATCGCTGTAAAGAAACCCGTAGCTAAGTATTGATAATGTCTTTTCTGTGGATTAGGATGAGTAATGGATCTTCCATAGGCTACATTTCGGAGAATGTGCCCAGGAACTACACGATCTCAGTCCACCATCTCCTTTCCACTTTAGGACGAGTAGGCGCACGGCTCAGTACCACCCTTGGTTAGCATACCACCCATTCGCATCAAGCGTTTCGGTTCCACTTTTATTATGCGAACCGCTAAGGAGTGGAACTCATTGCCAGCTTCTGTTTTTCCTGACCACTATAATCTGGATCTCTTCAAGGCAAGAGTGAATAGATGTCTTCTAGACCGTCCTGCTTCATTGTCGGCTTCATTGTCACTTACCATCAGGTGAGATTGAAGCCAAAAGGTCTATTATTTAAAAAAACTGTAAGGATGGTATGGGTACGGTAAACCAACTCCATCTAAAACGCCGTCCTGGGCACTTAAACTCTCTAAGGGTATGAGTGGAATGTTGTCACTGACGCTGTAAAAATCATCTCAATAAATCCAATGGCCTGCAGGTCTACTCTTAGAAACGATAAACGAAATTTCGTATTGTCGTTTTGTAATATACTGCGGGGCAACAATCAAGTTGTCGCTGCCTGGCATGCCGCGCAACTCAAAACGACGATACGAAACGTCGTTTATCGTTTCTAAGAGTAGACCTGCTGACTACTCACTCCAACTGTCATTGAAATATCGTGAAGAAATCAACTAATTATCTTGCAATCCGTCACGTATCCTAACAAAAGTGGACATGTGCCAAATGTTATGCCGGACGTGCTCGTTCGTCAATCAAAATATAAGTACCTACAGTGCCTGGAAATTACAGTTGTGAGTCTAACATACAACACAATAAATACAAAGGCACTTAGTCAATTTATCAATTTAGCAATGACAAAATCGACTACGTACCAACCAAACCACGAAACAAGGATACTTAACTAACTAAAACAATTTTTCTCTTAATATAATAACATTATTATAATACTATGTTTGAATAACATCTAAATTATGTTACAGGTAATATGGTTTTATTATTTTCATGGTCGTCATATATTTTTTTTGGCACTTGTTATTTGGCAGATCATTTTACAAATGTAAAAACACGTATCATTTTCAAAATTGTCTGGCACCTAAAACAGTTTTTAGTCAAACCAGTCAAATATCTTCATTGACAACCTTTGGTATTGGATAAATAATATGGCATTATGGCATCCAAGACTAACATTTTCATTCAAATCAGGATGCCACAACATATTATTCTAATTTCTCACACATTACTGGTTAAAATGGCACCGTAATTACACAGCTGAGCTTAAAAACACAGTAGAAAAACAATTACATTGAACAGACTTCGTCGCTTTCAAAGGTGACAAAAAACGAATCGCCTGTTGCTATCTCTTTTTGTTGACATTAAACTTCATGGAAGTGACAGTGACAAAAATATTTTACACAGCCGCAAAAACGTGTCAGAGAATGTAAAAAGGATCACACAAAAAACGGGAGGAACTAAGCAGCAAGATTCTTACCAGTTCTGGATTTGGTCCCGAGGAATTGGATTCTAGATTCACCAAGTCATCTTAATGCGTAAATGCTTTTTGAATTTGACTTGGAAAATTAATATAACTATTTGTGTATATCTATATCGATACCAATTATGAGAATCTTTGCCCTGACTGACAGGCTGACATATAAATAATGCACAATCCAAGCCAGTGGTTGTACAGGCTTGAAATTTTCAAGGTATATTCTTATTGATGCGCAAGAAAAAAATTCCCGAAACTTTATTCGTAAACGGGTACAGCGGGTAATAAAGTTTTGTTCAAAAAAAACTTTACTCGGACTAAGTCGCGTTTTGCTAGTCTACTACTAGAGAAGAGAAAAAGAGGAAAGATTTTATTGATTGTTTGTTTGTATTGAATAGGCTACGAAACTACTGGACCGATTTGAAAAATTCTTTCACTGTTGGGAAGCTACACTATCCTCACGTGTCATAGCTATATTTTATTTTCTAAAAAAGTTGAGATTCTTACTAAAACCCGTGCGACGCCGGGACGAACCGCTAGTTTGTAATATTTTTTTTTATGATGAGCTTTCTGAATATCTGTCTTATTCTAGGATTGTTTAAAACCAATTAAATAGTAAAATCTCAGATATACAATCGACTAAAAGCATCAAAGAAATCTGTTTAAGTTTACAGTAATACCATTCGTACAAGGAACATTGTTCAAGATAAATATACCCACAAAGAGTTTCGTTCAAGTGGGGAGGGGAAGTAAAAATAAAACGCTTAGGTTAAAGGAAGACAGTTAAGAGGTACGTACTTAGTACTGAAGTACAGTCGACGTAAAAATACAAAAATGGTTTTTATATAAATAAATAACTACAATCATCAGCCTTGTAGACGACGCGCCTCGCGAACCTGAAAACAGATGATAAATATAATTAGGTCAAACTATAAAATACAAACGTTAGTAGAAACATTAGTAGGAGGTATTAAAAATATTATATGTACCTACTTTATCTACTTACCTACTTACCTTGCTTTATCCAAATAAAATGGCGTCTACCGGCCGTTTTCGCGCAGATGGGTAGCAAAACAGTTGGCTTGTGAACAGTTGGATTTTCTCGTTCGATAATTTTGTGTACTATGCCAGTAGTCTTGCAGTGAAGGAAAACACCATGAAAAAACCAGTTAGTGAGGAAACTCTAGCAGTGGATGCTAACTTGTTACTTATTATGACGACCGATGTGGCGCGGCGGGCGAATGTCCGCCTGCGACGCAGGAGGTTGCGGGTTCGATTCCCGCCTCGGAATAAATGTTTGTACGATCTGCAAATATTTATTCCGCGTGTTCTGGGTATTTTCAATGTATAATAAAGGTATCTATGTACGTAATATATTATATTAAGTATATCAGTCATCTAGTACCCATAATACAAGCTCTGCTTAGCTTGGGGCTAGGTGATATTGTGTGGATTGTCCAGCATTATTATTATTATGAAATATACCAACTGCTATACAACTATACTAAACATCAGGTGAGCCATCTACTTGTTCCATCAGTAAATCACAAAAAAAAACTTTCCTCTTTATAATATTATTTCTGTTACATGTACTTTGAATGCTGAGTGTACGCTCATACATACTTAATGAGTAACATGTAACGCAAAAAGCGATCACAATGAGTTGGGTGGAGTTTCAACTAAGCTTAGTCATGACTATAAATCTTGCAAAGGATAATGAAATTAACTTTGGCAGTTTTAATACTTGAAATTTGTAGATTACGAGGATAAAGGTTTTGTCCAATGACCAAGGGTTTTAATTATATTCATGCTACGTTAAATTCTATACTCACCACCAACAAATTCTTTAGCATCGTACATGCTAAAGAACATGTTTGGTACTATTAAAGCTCTTTGTGAAAGGGCTCGTCCGGGGAAGTACTACCACCGTACCTATTTCTACCGCCAAGCAGTGATGCTCGCATTGCTGTGTTCTAGTTGAAGTGGTGAGGGTGCCAGAAAAATCACAGACACTTAGAACTTAGCACTGCCTCAGGTTGGTGGACGCAAGGTAGTGCATCGTAGGGCACGTACCTCACGTGCGAGACCTACAAGGCAATGCGTTGTTATAGGTGATGGTTACCACTTAACATTAGGTGGGCCATTTGCTTGTTCCACCAGCAGCAACATAAAAAAATGTGAAAACATATAATTAGTGATTAGTTGTTTTTATATACACTTCTTGTTTTCCAAATAAAATAAAATAAATTGTTATGCAACGGAAAATGTATGTTATTTCAACGAAAGCTAAAATACTGAACCCAGAGCAATAAAATGGAAATTTTTAGAATTTTTAGAAAGGTATTTATAAACACGACATCCACTCACTCACTGACTCACGCATCATAAAATTTTCTGAAACGAATACCAAATACAATAAAATTCAGAAAATTTGGTACATATACTCTTTAAAACCTTAAGAAACGATTAAAAGGTTGTCAAAGTTTCACGAAATAGCTTCTCAAACACCATGTGGGACTTTCCAGTTGAATCATATTTTCGCGAGGGATTCATATGCCGGAGTCACACAAAACTATGGCTACGCCAAAGTAAAATGCTCTACTTTTCGACAAAAACTACAGAAAATTGTCATGTTCTCAGCCGGGCGGTAGACTTTTGTCTTACTGAAACACTGCAGGCAGTAATAAGATGAAGCAAGTTCTCGAATCTCAAACAGTAGGTAAAGTGATTTTACGAAAATTTAACAAATGAACGTACCATTTTTTGCAATTATAGATATACTTGAATTTAATTCTGTAATCGCTGTGATTATTTTGTTAAGACTGATTTGAAATATTTTTCTTTTTACGAAACTGACTTATTTTATAAAAATGCAGTTTTCTTATGTGGGAAATCTGCTTGTAGTTTTACGTTAACAACGAGCAGATTTCCCACATGCTGCATTACACTGCAGAATATATTATTTTATTTCACAAAAAACATCGCTTACACCTTTTTGTCTGTTAGACATCGATATTTACATTCAAAATCAGAATACCGCACAATACTTTCATATAATTTCACTTATGTTAAAACCTCAAGTAATCGAAATCACCCCACACTGGAAAAATGACCTAGTATCATCGCATATTGTGTGCTACCATCTATTTTTGTTGACATGAACTTTTATGTCACATGATAACAAAAAAATATTTTATGGACCATTATACAACAAAGTAGGTACAAGGACGATAGGTTTTAAAATACTTAATTCAGAGAAGAAAGAAACAAAGATAACGAAACCCCGTGCCAGTCTTGTGTGTTTTCAAATAAATAATAAATATTTATGATTTCAGTGTCAATCTCATGATAAATAAGCAACCTTATCGCTGGAAAAAATTGCTTTTTCCGGGGAAATGGAAGTTTGCGAAACTTTTCTACACAAGGAAGTAGCTACGAGGCAATCCAATCGTCTTAAAGTATTAAGAAACAACAATGTAATGGCCAAAAAGCCATCCTCTGAACCCCATTTTGATCTTAAAATATTTTGATAATATCAATATTCAAAGTACGGTCTACTGGAGGGTAGATACAGCGTTTAATTAAAAGCTGAATGTAGAAAATATATTTATTGGGAAATATCAAAATGTACAAATATAGCAATTTTAAACAATGATGACTAAGACGTTTCTGAAGCATTCGACCAAATATGTTCTAGAAGAAAATCGCGTCGAATTAAGCTGCTCATATAATAATGATTGAACTTCACGTACAGGTAAGTTCGTTCGATCATGAGTTACAAATATTTGTGGACGTATTTACACAACATAGTCTAGCCCCAAATTAAGCATAGCTTATACTATGGGAACCAGATGACTGATAAAGTACTTAAAAAGGGTTTTATGTAAATACATACTTAGTATACAATATAATACCCGAACCGAGAATAAACATCTATGTTCATCACACAAGTTTGTCCTCGGTGGGGATCGAACCCACAACCAGCCATAGAGCCTCTGACGCTGTAAATAAATCATATACAAAAGGTGCAAGGTTTGGTTTGCTTTTATATCTATCTAATTAATAAAACAAAGTTACTAGCACGTTCTGTGAAGCAAACGAAACATTTATTTCGATAGGTATAGACGTTTTTTATGCTATTTCTGTTTGAACAAGCATATGGCCCACCTAATATAGAGAGAACATGATAATGTTAATGCCGCCTTATTTCAAAACAGTGTATACCAGAGTTTAGATCTACCCACATTTTATTTTTATACACTAGCGAAGCGCGCGCGACTTCATCCGCGTGAAGTTATTTTCATACAAACTTCAACCCCCGCTATACCCGTTTAGGGGTTAAATTACGGAAATTCCTTGTTTACTACACTTTTATGCATCAAGACAAATATACCCTAAAAATTTCAAGTCTCTACGACCAGTAGTATGGGCTGTGCGTTGTGTATAAGTTATAATTGGTATAGATAATTATTTTGTATTCTTTTTATATAGCTTAGAAAATACTTATTTAGATTAAGCATTAAATTGTACTTATATTTTTATTTAAGTTCTCATGTAAGTGAATCTATGATTCTTGCTTGAGAATAATAAGTTTCTTCGACCAGTATAACAACATAACATCACATAAAATTCCGATAAATAAAAAAATTGCGTCGGTCGGAATTTTCCGCAATAAAGAAAGTGCGTTCTACCAATGAATTTATTTCCAACATCAACCGAATTTAATCCCAAAATAGTGCCCCATTCTTTCCTTCTGTCCAAAAACACGTCTTTGTGTAAGCCGGATTGACACCGGTTGAGTGGTTTAGCCAGTAATTATCTATGTGGTGGAGTGCTTGACAAAGTTAATAAAAAAAAAGAAATAGCATCACGAATTTTAATCCCCAAGCACGTTCGATATCCTTCAAATTTTTTAGTACCAAAGGTATTATCATGACTTTTTTGCCTTGCAATCGTAAACGCCAAAACGGTTCACACATATCTTGTTTTGAACTTAATTCCAATTGAATTGCGAGTCATTTTAAGTTGCATTGAGTTGTTTATAATGCCATCAGCGCTCTCTTAAAAAAAAGACAAAATACTTACCTACGTTGGTAACACTTATTTAGCCGACAATAATATACTAATAATAATAATAATGCTGGACAATCCATGCAGCATCATCTAGCCCCAAGCTAAGTGGAGCTTGTGTTATGGGTACTAGATGACTGAAATACTTAATACAATACATTAGATATTTTTTATTATAAGCACATAGAAAATACCCAGATCACTCGGAATAAATATTTGCAGATCGTACAAACATTTATCCCAAAGCCGGAATCGAACCCCTAACCTCTTGCGTCGCAGGCGGACATTCGCCCGCCGCGCCACAACGGTCGCCATATACTAGTCATGATTTTGTTTACTGGAATTTAGTCAGCTACTCGACTAATACAAACGGCACACGTAGTATGTACGAGTATACCTACCAGTGACAAAGATTGATGGTTTTGTAACCGCGTCTTCATCGAGTTCGGCTCTCATTAGA
Source organism: Electrophaes corylata (assembly GCA_947095575.1). Classification (NCBI taxonomy): domain Eukaryota; kingdom Metazoa; phylum Arthropoda; class Insecta; order Lepidoptera; family Geometridae; genus Electrophaes; species Electrophaes corylata. Next base: position 3,480,960 of record OX352711.1, on the reverse strand, counting down.
CCAGCTCCAGAGTGCATGTAAGCAGATGCTGACGAGGCAAGTATTCGAAACTATGTTCAGTGAAATAAATCAATTGGGTTTTGGTCGAAAACTAGGCTTCGGACAAAATGTGGTGAAGTGATATTCCAGTTTGATGTCTTTTGTTTTTATGACGTCAATTTTATTTATACACAGGTAGTTTTAGGTAGTAGAAGAGCTTGTAGTGACAGGCTCGTTTATGAAAGTACTACTACCAGTGGCGGTTTTAGGGGGTGGCGAACGGGGCAATCGCCCGGGGCCTCGCTCTTGCAGGGGCCTCGCGCAACAACCCAAGCAAATTTAAAAAAATATAGATTTTACTTACTATATTTTCTTTATTCAAAACATTTAATTTTGATCACACACTTTTCACGAAGGACAAAGGGCCTCGCAAAGACCTGCCGCCGCCCGGAGCCTCGCAATGGGTAAGGCCGCCGCTGATTACTACCATATCTATCTCTTCTAGCAAAGTTGCTGTCTTCCTGAGAATGTAACACTATCAGGCAGATAGTTCTCATAGTTCAAGCTTTGCTATGTATTATTATAAAAAAACGTATTAAGAGACCATATATTTATTTTATACAATTTGCTAATGGGTCAGGCAGATGGCCCACCTGATGTTAAGTGGTTACCATCGCTAATAAAAAAGAATATATATATTGCCTTATCAGTTACGCTCGTTAGAAACGTGCCCTACGATGTACTGCTCAGAGTCCATCAACCTGAGGCATACAGTTATTAAGCTTCATGTGCCTGTAATTTCACTAGCTGCACCCTTGTAAATTTGTGTAATTTGTAAACTTTCAGTGTGCAAAATCGCTTCCGCTTAAGACTTGAGGCAAACGGAATGCTATCAGCTCAGCCGCCACGTGCGGCCTATTACACCTCTCGTCGAGTATGAAATACGAGCTTATTCTGTAGCTATAAATAGATGACGTCCCCTTAATGACCTGTTGTTAGCAGTTACTGACTTGACGTGTAAATGAGGACTTAATACAAACCATATGAAGAGTGCTCTGTGGTACTTCCATAAGCACACGAATACGGTAGACGCCGTGAAACTAAATTAATTTTGTGACAATAAGGGTTTAGATTTTATGTGCGTGAACTTATTTTATTTTATTTATTTATTTTTTGGAAGACTTACAGCACTTTTTAACATATTTACTAAAGCTAATCTAGAAACTAAAGGCTAAAAACAAGTCTTCACTGTTATATAGCAGATCATTGTCTAGCAAAATAAAAAAAATAAAGTTCTATTTGCATGCAGTTGAGTTCTTCAGTTCCTGATACTTTTCAGGATTAGTTCTGGCGTTAAAACCTGAAAAAAGTTACTTGAAAAAAATGATCTGCCAACTTCCCCTTTTTTAAGCTACATGCTGTTGGAACAAATGTGTGTGTATGTGTGTTTTAAACCTCTGTGACTATAATTCACCTTCAAATCACAAGCAAGGTGTTCGGCGGCAAAAATAAGCATGGTGTATTTCTCCGGCCGAACCCTTCACCAAAAGTTTTACTACTACTAAATATTATTGCTATTTATTTTATGAATTCAACAAAACTGAACAAAACACTGGCCTCGATAATCCAACAATCAAAACATTGTGAAGTGTGTGGTCTGTAAACAACGCCGGCAATAAAATAACGTAAACATTCCATTTTCGAATTACACCATAAATATTTGATAGACATCGCAGAAGAACAATTTAACACAGCGCACGTCCAATATGAAACTAAATGTGGTATGAACAATGCAATCTATCTAGAACCGATTAGACGACCTGTGCCTGGCCTGCGGCGCAGGAGGTTGCGGGTTCAATTCCCGCCTTGAGATAAATGTTTGTACGATCTGTAAAAAGTACTACCATGCCTTATTTGTGCTGCCAAGTAGTGTTGTAGCAATATTTTGGTATGGGTACAGGTATCGGTAAAATCACAGGCAAATGGGGTTTAACACCTGTATGCCTCAGGTTGTCGGATACGAGGCAGTCTGGTAGGGCACGTTCCCAACGTGCATGACTTATGAGGTTATGCTTTGCTATAGGTAATGGTACTTGAAATGAGGTGGGTTCCACGCTTGTTCCCTCGACAAGTGAATTAAAAAAAAAAACACAAGTTATGACTTCCTGCAAGTCTGTCTCTTTTTTTAAGAACCTGCACTTAAATTAATGTCACTAACAGTCACCCATCCAAAAATGACATTAAGCCAATTAGCAGTAGAACTTCTATTTTTCGTTGAAAGAAAATAGCGAGTTCACTTTGTTTAAAAACTTTACTTAATTAAATGTCTTTAATGTTATTATAATGAAAAATTTTAACTTTTTTATTCAACATCATTAACAAGGGATCATTGGTAACTTTCTAACTTTAGAAAACTTCAATTCTCTTTAGATTAAAAGAACCTGAAGAACTTTTTATTTTTATAAATTTTTCTACACTTAAGAGCAATGAATCCAGCTGGGCTAATATGTGCAACGCGAGATATGTCGCGCTTTACACGAGAACTTTTTCTATTGATGTCCATCAATAGAAAAAGTTTTACAAATTATAGATAAAAAACCCACAGATAAGCATAACATTAGAATTCAGTCTTCATTTGGCAGAACGAGATAGATTTTTGGCACTGCCATGTTAGCACAGTAAGATATAAACAGATATCTCTCTTTTTCACGAGATAACGAGTAAACAACATTTTGTAGCACATGTTTACCGGGCTGATCACCAACATGAGTTTTTATATCACCCATTCTAAAGGCAGCTCATTGAAATACTAAGGACTACTAATTACTATCCAAATAAGTTAGTAAAACTTATTGAAACAATATATTTTTACAGAAAATACTCCGTATTTTAACGGCCAGCACTCTTATATCCAAATCCAAATATTCTACGAGCATCCGTTAGTAGTTTTACGTTTTGCTGCCTGTCAGATAAACTCTCATCTCATTGGCCAGTGTAATTTGTCACAGTGACATCAGCCAATAAGATGATGGCTTATCCAAAAAACAACGATTCTTAGTAATACTAACAGACGCTTGTAAGTTATTGGAGCAGGCCGTTTTCTCTGAGTCTACGTTCCCTCTAGTGCAGCTGTTATTTACTGTCAGTTCTGTCTTTAACAGTTCAAGGAAATCTTCAAAAAGTCTAACCAAACATTTAGCAAAAGCTTCCAACCAGTTGATTATACTTAAATAGAATATGAAAGGATGTTTATCGTGAGATTTTAGTCGTGGTTAAAAGTTTATGCTTGTTATCCGAATTTATTGCTCTTGAGTGTATTTTAAAGCCATTTTTGAATGCAGATGTTGTTTTATTATTTAGATGTAGGTACCTTGGGTAAACCATGGTGTCTACTACGAACGATAAACGAAGGTTTTTTTTATGACATACACTGGGGGGGGAGGGGGGCAACTCGGTATCCGTTCTATTAGTTAAGTCATTGCAGATAAGCATGCCGTAGAGTGTAACTTAAAAAATGTATTACGCTTCGTTTATTGGATTTCGCTGTAGATACTTTCAGAGTTTTATGGTCTTACTAGCGGCCGCTCGCAGCGCGGGGCAGTTTTTCCCGTTCCCGTTATTTTTTCGAGATAAAAAGTAGCCTATATGTTAATCCAAGTTGCAATCTATAATTATTCCAAATTTTATCGAAATCAGAAGGATAATTTATAATTACTACACCACCAGTACTTTCTGCTAAGTAAAAAAATATTAGTGAAATAAAAGTCTGCTAGTAGTAGAAAAAATATAAGACATATAAGAATCTTTGTCTGACTGAATGACTGACTGATTGGCATATTATTATTAAATTTGACACACACTTACCCAAATTTTGCAATAGTCAGTTTTCCATACGTGACAGGTTGCAATCTCATCACCGCTGCAATACTAACTGGATAGTTCACGATGTTTTTATTCAGCGTGTGAAAGCACTGGCATTGTGCACATACGTTTTAGGTATGCGACGTATTTACAAAATGGATGCTATGCATTTTGTTTAACAAGCGATTTCATAGTGCCTTCATTCCCGAAACAAAGCTTACACGTGATTCAGCTTCGCATTGCTCAAATCCCTTTTACGTGTGTCGTCCGAACATGTGCCACCTACCTACCCATAATACTATAGAGTACCGGTGGTCTAAAGCAACCCTGCCAGATCTTAAGGTCGTAAGTTTGAATTCGATCGTGTACCAACGGATTTTTCTATTCAAAAAATATTAATAATAATAATTCTGGACAATCCACAAGCATCACCTAGCCCCAAGCTAAGCAGAGCTTGTGTTATGGGTACTAGATGACTGATATATTAAATACAATACATTACATACATATATATATATTTTACTATACAAAGAAAATACCCAAAACACCCGGAATAAATATTTGCAGATCGTACAAACATTTATTCCAAGGCAAGAATCGAACCCGCAACCTCCTGCGTCGCAGGCGGACATTCGCCCGCCGCGCCACATCGGTCGTCATAAATGTGCACAAAGCTCGTGCTCTCAAACGGTAAAGATACCCGTAGCTTAGTTAGTTCCGCACATATTGACTGTCTTTTTTGTGGAATAGGCTGACTAAGTTGTGAGATTGGATTACTAGGCAAGCTTAAGGTACTGATACACATGCTCTAAAATAGCATGCTAAAAAGCGTGCTATTGAGTATGCTCAATATGTGCATGCAGATGAGTAGTTTACATTTGCTAGCAATTAGCATGCTAGTTTTAAGGAATGCTCAATAAGCAAACCTGTTCACATGCGCTAAAAGCACGCCCCCCTAGACCCGCGCTGCAGGTAGCATGCTAAAAAATCGCACGGCCATCGATTTTTGAGCAAACTCGAAATGAGCATGCTCATTATTAGCAATGTTTTCAATACACATGCTACTAATGAGCATTTGCTCAATAAAAGTATGCTTTCGTGCTAGTAATGAGCATGTGTATCAGTAGCTTTACTCCATATAAAACCCTGTCCCAAGAACTACAGCATCCTGTTAATAGTCGCCTTTGACGCTGTATAAATCATCTACAATGGATGCAAAGGGTTTTTAGGGTAGCGTACCCAAAGGTTAAAACGGGATCCTACTACTAAGACTCCGCTCTCTGTCTATTCGTCTGTCACCAGGCTATATCTCATGAACCGTGATATAATATTTTTTTTTATATTTTAAGTGAGTTATTATTTGTATCAATGTATAATTTTCATCAAAAGAAGATACTATAGCATTGCAACAAAACACAATTTTTTTATAAGAGGTAAGAGCGTATAATAATGCGAAAATATAACAAAACGCCAATATTTTACATATAATATATGACGGAGACGCTGCTCCAGTATGGTCTAGCTGGTCGTCCGCGATATCTGCACTGATGACGTCACAGCTGTCTTCATTATGGTGATGACTCATGACCGTCGGCAAAACATAAACCGAGTCAAAGAAACATTAAATAAGCCAAAGAAACACCAAGAACGTTGTCACTGTCGTTTATTCCGCACCAAACAAATCTGGTTTTTACAGTAGGTCCGAACGGTGCGGCGGCTCGAGCCAGACTGACTGCCGTAGAGCGCGCCGCCCGTATTTATGCTAAACACAGCCGCGCGCAAGCTACCTCGCCATTAAGAGTGTTTTGCTTTTACGCGTCTTGTTGTTTTTACAATCAATTAATTAATGACCTTGTTGACCTTAGAATAATGAATCAACGCCTAATTAACTAATAATTCACTTAAAACTGAAACAAAACATTGTGATTTCAAGTAGCCCCGGCGTCTTGCTGACACCAATGTCGCCATTGCGCCGATACGGCCATTCTGACAGGCGGTGCGCGCTCTGCACCAGCCTCTGTTGTGCGTGATGTTTTAGTTCGTAGATTACTCGAAGATTACTCGAAGATTGCTCGAAGATTGCTCGAAGATTACTCGAAGATTACTCGAAGATTACTCGAAGATTACTCGAAGATTACTCGAAGATTACTCGAAGATTACTCGAAGATTACTCGAAGATTACTCGAAGATTACTCGTGGATTACTCGTGGATTACTCGTGGATTACTCGTAGATTACTCGTGGAAGAGGAAAGGCCTGATGCTGTGCTCTGGGTGGTCCTGTTCGCAGTGGTACACAGAGGATCTAAAAAAAGAAAGGTTTTGTACTCGTGGATTACTCTTAGATTACTCGTGGATTACTCGTGGATTACTCGTGGATTACTCGTGGATTACTCGTGGATTACTCGTGGATTACTCGTAGATTACTCGTGGATTACTCGTGGATTACTCGTGGATTACTCGTGGATTACTCGTGGATTACTCGTGGATTACTCGTGGATTACTCGTGAATTACTCGTGGATTACTCGTAGAAGAGGAAAGGTCTCATGCTGTGCTCTGGGCGGTCCTGTGCGCCGTGGTACACAGGGAATTTGGGAAATATGACTAGGTTGATGCCGTGTTCACAGAGGCCCTAAAAAGGAAAGGTTTTGTACTCGTGGATTACTCGTAGATTACTCGTGGATTACTCGTAGAAGAGGAAAGGTTTGATGCTGTGCTCTGGGCGGTCCTGTTCGCCGTGGTACACAGAGGATTTGGGAAATATGACTAGGTTGATGCTGTGTGTTCACGGAGGCTCTAAAAAGGAAAGGATTTGTACTCGTAGATTACTCGTGGATTACTCGTAGAAGAGGAAAGGTCTGATGCTGTGTTAGACACAGGGGTTCTAAAAGGTAGGAATAATTTTATGTTATTATTTTGTGACTCGGTATGCGAGCTGATGAGGAGGTGGTTTGGATTGGAGTTGTGTCCAATCCCACTTCTGATGACGGAGACGCTGCTCCAGTATGGTCTAGCTGGTCGTCCGCGATATCTGCACTGATGACGTCACAGCTGTCTTCATTATGGTGATGACTCATGACCGTCGGCAAAACATAAACCGAGTCAAAGAAACATTAAATAAGCCAAAGAAACACCAAGAACGTTGTCACTGTCGTTTATTCCGCACCAAACAAATCTGGTTTTTACAGTAGGTCCGAACGGTGCGGCGGCTCGAGCCAGACTGACTGCCGTAGAGCGCGCCGCCCGTATTTATGCTAAACACAGCCGCGCGCAAGCTACCTCGCCATTAAGAGTGTTTTGCTTTTACGCGTCTTGTTGTTTTTACAATCAATTAATTAATGACCTTGTTGACCTTAGAATAATGAATCAACGCCTAATTAACTAATAATTCACTTAAAACTGAAACAAAACATTGTGATTTCAAGTAGCCCCGGCGTCTTGCTGACACCAATGTCGCCATTGCGCCGATATATATATACTCAAAGAATTACTTATTCGGTAAATTTTACTGCAAATATTTGCTACAATTCCTTTTTTCATAGAAAAAATCGAACCAGGATAATCATTATTTCTTTCAAATTTTTCCTCATTAAATCCATATTGATTTTATTATATCATTACATCATTACTTTTCCAAGAATTTGCCTGTCAATAACATTGTTACCTAAACGTGGGTAAAATTGTGGTGCCAGGCGGGGTGACTATAGTAAACCTCCCCAAATTTACAGGAGGCCTATGTCAAGTAGTAGCAGAGCTCTTAGTGAAGGGCTCGTCCGGGGAAGTACTACCACCATGCCTATTTTTGCCGCCAAGCAGCGTAGCGTGTTTCAGTTTGAAGGGTGTGAGTGCCAGTGTAATTACAGGCACACGAGACTTAACACCTGTAAGCCTCAGGTTGATGGACGCAGAGCAGTGTATTGTGGGTTACGTTCCTAAAGAAAGTGACCTTCAAGGCAATGCTTTGTTATAGGCGATGGTAACCACTAACATCAGGTGGGCCATATGCTTGTTCCATCAGCACATTGTATAAAAAAAAATCAGAGCACTTATTTGGACTGATGCGATGACGATTTTAAATTAGAAACATTTGTTAATATTCAAAGGAAGATTTGACGTCAAACACGATAAATCTCCACACTGTCGTCGCTGACAAGCGCATAAAACGAACGATCTTGTGGTCGGGATGGAAATAATTCAGCAGGCTTACTCTTGACAACGATAAACGAAGTTTTGTATTGTCGTATTGCGCAGCATGTCAGGCAGCGACCACTGGACTGCTGGATGAGTTACCGAGATACCGCAGTGTACATCAAAATGTCAATACGAAACTCGTACACCGCTTTTAAGAGTAGACCTGCAGAATCAATGTTATTATAAGACACAGATAAGACAAAAATAATTAAATTGACACTTACCTACTTATGAAATGACATAACCATAGTATATTATTTCATTAACATTAGATTTTTTAAATTAATTTACGAAAATCATTTTCCTTATTCTATGTTAGTATTAGTGACGACCGATCTGGCGCGGCGGGCGAATGTCCGCCTGCGACGCAGGAGGTTGCGGGTTCGATTCCCGCCCCGGAACAAATGTTTGTACGATCTGCAAATATTTATTTCGGGTGTTCTGGGTATTTTCTATGTATAATAAAAGTATCTATGTACGTAATATATTATATTAAGTATATCAGTCATCTAGTATCCATAACACAAGCTCTGCTTAGCTTGGGGCTAGATGATGCTGTGTGGATTATTCAGCATTATTATTATTATTATTAGTCATTTTACTTCGACATCTATAAATAGAATAATAAAATGAATCAAACACTTATTGCTACGGTCAAACGCGGTAATGCATGGCAAACTCAGTTGTTTTTTTTGTTTTGTTTCTATTATTCTTTCTGCTCCTAGTGTATCTATCAGGTTGTCAAGGATATGGCTTCTTTTTAAACGTTTCGTGCTTAATTAATTATAAGTAATGATCTTGGGTTGGCATGAGTTCTAAGACGGTTCAGGTATCGTTTGAATTTGGTTTTCTCGTCTATTGTAGGGACTTACAGGTGTATTTTTTTTCGTATACCTAGGTAATTGCTGAACCAATTATAGTGAAGCCTGAACTGTATTATGATCTCATAATAGTAGTTCGTATTCAGCATAGCTTAGTTGTTAGAACATAATTGACCAAAATATGAAACGTACTTATTAACAACGGTATAAAAACGATTGAATCTGATAAACGTAAGACTTCTACGGTCTGAGGTGATTGCAGGAACATCGGGGGGTCGGTCCGCGACATTGTTTTGACAGACAATGGAGAGCCTGACGTTCTCTCTTACTCTTTTCTAGTGTGAGGTACGCGTGAGGAATTTTCCCTCGTCTATAAAAGGCCACCCTTAACCAGGCAGAGTATCTACCGGCTTTGCTTGCAACAGTCACAGGCAGCACCAACTTTCATGTTGATTTTACTTTGAAAGCCAGTTACTGGTGGCTATTTTAGGTTTCATTAGTATATCTAAGGGTATTTTAGGGTCATGCCAAAGGTCTTATGGTAATGACTTGGTAGCTTAAGGGATCCGATGGGATATTTACCTTGCCTGAGTATAACAGATGAGATTGCTATTATAATCACGAATATAATCCTCAAGCACGATAGATATCGCCTCAGATCTCTTAGTACCAAGTAGGACTTAAGAACGTCTAAGGGTCACATGGGTCTAAATATGATATTTTTCCCATACCCGCATTTTTTAGTAGTTGGTGTTCCATAAGTGACTGAATGCAAGCCCATCGCCGCTGCTTGAATTAATAAATAATAAATAAATAAATAATGCTGGACAATCCACACAGCATCATCTAGCCTCAAGCTAAGCAGAGCTTGTGTTATGGGTACTAGATGACTGATATACTTAATACAATACAATATTACATGCATAGATATTTTTTATTATACATAGAAAATACCCAGAACACCCGGAATAAATATTTGCAGAACGTACAAACATTTATCCCAAGGCGGGAATCGAACCCGCAACCTTCTGCGTCGCAGGACTAACTGATACTAACTACTACTAGGCATAGTTAGTACTATACCTATAACTATAGGATACTAACTGATTTCCTCACATTGTTTTTTTGTTTTCCTGGCATTACGCACATAAATTTTGAAACAGAAAATTCATTGGTACACGACCGGATTTTAACCCACTACCATAACATCACAAGGCGAGGCCGCTTCTTATACACCACAAGTACTTTTTATTTAGGAATTTTCTGAAATTGGTCCCAGAAAAGGCTCCAAGTAGCAAGCCGCATTATAGCTACGGGACATCGTAACAGAGTAATAACTAAGGAGAATGGGTTTTGGATTATACCAATTTCTCGTAATGGAGTTGATAACATCTCGAAATCGAGTGTTGAGGGACCTTCTACCGTTCCTGAGAGATACGATACAACGAAAGAAATGGCTTGGCAGTTTGGGAAAATCTTCAATTATCTTTTTTGCGAAAAAAAGTTTGTTTAGCATCGTTAGTTATGATAGGTACCTAAGTTAGATAAACTTGGCACCTACTCAAGATCCTTGGGGATGTTAAAAAGGGGTGGTTATATTTGCATATACTTTACATAGCTTACGGAATGCGTTTGGTATATTTTCTCAGCATCTTTATTATTCTCTCAATCTAGTTAATTTAGGCATAGAACAAAATTATGAGCGAGTAAGTTATTATAAAAAAAAACGTAATAATTGGTAAAAATCTGACTAAGAATTTCAATGCAACAACTATAATATTAAAGTTGATTGTAATGTTGTGTGATGTTTGCCGAATACCTATACATTCTAGTGCAACTGACTGTACGTAAAACAACCGTTCGTGTGGTATTTATAACACGTCAAAACAACGCCAAAATAGCCGTTGCTATCGTGTTTGCCACATAGCATTGTTTTAAATTTTTTTTTTACTAGAAGACGATAATATTTCAAAATGAAATTTCAGTTACGGACTCCGGATTTCTACGAAGATGTCTTTACTTACATTGTTCGCGTCTGTTCGGGCCTGTTTGGATTGAGCTATTCGATAGCTCACGGTACAGATCATTACCATCAAGTATCGGTAACTGACGGTTACTCGTAATCCACTACACGAGTTCAGAGCAAATAACGAAAGTAACATCCGCATACGATGGTATATTAAATTTCATCATTTTACCGTTCTCGTGTCTATTGAAATTTCACCACGATAATGGATTGATTCCAGAAAAATTGAAAACGTTTTGCATTTTGATATTTTTTTCTGCTACTATTGAGTTTTGCGGCATTTATTATGCCGTTTTACTCTTTGGGAACGGAACCCTAAACAAGCATACGTTTTCTTTCAGCTGTCTGGTTTTAATAGTTTTCAATTTGCTTAGTTAAAGACTAAATGGTGAATAGATGTTCCTTGTGGGATGGATAATTGAGAGAAACGTTCTCAGATTGACTTTTTATAATTAAATTTTTTGGAAAATATTACATTAGCCGTGGCTAGGTATGCAAACATATTTAGGTTATAAAACTATCTCTTTCAGTCGTGGAGAAGCGCGTGTGGAGCCCGTAGGTACGTCATACCAATTGACACCTGTCAATTGACATTGACAGAAGGCTGCCCGCGCGCACATCCGTCATTGGCCGGAACAATAGATCTTCCTTTATCTGTTATAAATAAAAAATAAATAAAATAAAATCTTTTTATTTCGGATAACCAGAACGATCCATATAGGGTTAGTAAGCACACAAAAATATAAAACAATGAAGAGAAGAGTGTTAGACCTTAAAAAAATAAATATATTTTCATTCTTTCTTAAAATTAGCTTAATTATGCATGCCCCGTTCCCAGAGTGATTATCATAGCAAATGTATGTTACATTTGCCGGGATCACTCTACGAACCAGGCTTGCCCATAGCGGCGATGAAAATCTATCCGCTATGGTTTTCTATTATGTTTATGAATAAAAGTTATTGTCATTGTCCACAGAGCTCCTTCTCGGAACGTTACGGACGCATCAAAAAGCAGCGTGTGACGAGGAGATGGTGACACTCGTTTGCCCTCGCGGGACTACCATCAGCATTCAGGTCGCGCAGTACGGAGCCTCAGCGTCCCAAGGGTCCTGCGCGACAGACCTGACGGAGTACCAGCCGGTGGCGGTTGAGGTGGTGGGAGACACTTCTTGTATATGGCCCAGCGCTTTACAGGTACTATGGCTTTTGTCAATATCTAAAACATAAAAGAATGACAAAGTTAGGCAGCAATAAGCGTGAAAAAATAAAATTAAAATAAATCACAACTGTAATCCCTAAGCACGGTAGATATCCCCTCAGCTCTCTTAGTACCAAGTACCTTCTTAAAATTCTTCAAGTATGTTTAAGGGGGTAGTCAGAGGTAATATCTGGAATATTGTATTTGTCACAGCTTACATTTTTTTGCAGTAGTTGACATTCCATACGAACAGGTTGAAAATCCATTGCCACTGCCAGAATACTAACTGGTTTCCCACGGTGTTTTCCTTCACCGTTTGAGAGCACTGATATGGCGCACAGGCAGGCATTTTCGGAACATCAAGCTCCATTGGTGCACGCCGAATTCGAACCCAAGACCTTAGGATACTTAGACCACCAGCGCTAATGTAAATATTTATTTTATTAACACTTGAAATTTTTCTACTCAAACATTTCCAAAATCAGTGTTCCATTTAATTTTACAGCAATATTGTAAATTGTATTGTAATATTGTATGATCCAGTTTTGCCCTATTGCAACCCATATGTTTACGTAGTGTGGCATTTTTATGAGCAGATGTCGATACCGCTACAAAAAACGTGGAATAGTGCAGTGCTATTCCTAGAATGTATATACAGAGTGTTAAAATATTGGTCATGTTAAAACAAACGGGACTTACAAAAGAAGACTGATAAAACGAAAATAAATTTGATAAGTAATAGAAAAAATATAACCTACGTAATATCTATTACGAATTATAAGAATTTTTTTACTGACTGACATAGATAACGTATAGTTAGACAACTAGTCGTAAAAATTTTGAAATTTTTAATGTATATTCGTCTTAGTGCATTAGACGTGTACTATGAAAGGAATTCTCGTAATTTTACCCCTAAACTGGCACAATGGGACTTAAGTTTGAAGAGTTTTTTTTTGTGCTGGTGGAACAAACATATGGGCCACATGATGTTAAGTGATAACCATCATCTATAACAAAGCGTTGCCTTGTAGGTCACACACAACGCTGTGCCAAATATCGGGAAGCAATCAAACTGAAAAATCATGGTAAATATCCATTTTTATCCAAAATATTCATAAAAGGTTACTTTACAGAACTAGCAAAGGAAATAATAAAATGTTTCTTACCTACCTTAATAAATATTTACATTTGTAAATGATTTTATTAATAAACTTCGCATTTTGTTCTGTGTCGTTTACGTATCGTACTTACATCTTCGCAGCAACCACTTCGCGGTTGACTCTTCAATAACAATGTCATTCAAACGCCGACATTATACATTTACATCAATAGTTTACACGTCCTAGGCTCTTTGGCTACTATCAACTGAGCTGTAAAAGCAGTCGAGTACCTATATGTACTTTTCTCTTTTAGTTTACACTCTGTATATTTTAGTTTCAACAGTTCAGTACATTTTTGTTTTCTCAATAGATCAGTCATGAACTCACAAACTAATCTCTCAGTGTTAATCTTTATTGGAAGTCATTTTGGATTCTTTTAAAACTATTCTGTGCACTTTATCTATCTACATAATTTTTTTTTTTTTATTTATTAATCATAGAATCAACAGCACTTAAAACTTATAAACAACACTTACTGCCAATAACAGATTCCTACTTTGTACACGAAGCTATTATTTTATTAATTGTCGCTAAAAGAACGATTACACAAAAAAACCAACAAAAGCAAACGGAAAAAGAATAAGAAACAGTATGTAAACTAAAAGAAAAGTAATTTTAACAAAACTAAGTAAGTAGGTGCGCATTTAGTGTAGTGTTTGTGAAGGTGTGTATGTGGGGGTGTGATAATGTATGTATGTGGGGGGGTGTGTATGTGATGGTGTATGTATGTGAGGGGGTATGTGGGGGTGTGTGGGGATGTGTAAGGGGGGTGCGTGGGGGTGTGTGTGAGGGGTTTACCCGATTCACGCCAGTCTCTTAGGAGTCTGGGTAATATAATATAATTTCCGTGTTTATCTAAATCATACCTTATCTTATCATCAAGAGTTTTATCAAGGTTGATATCTTCCTCAGATCTCTAAACGGTGACAGTGGGGCTTGAAGTTTGTATAAAAAAACTTTGGTATAAGACAAAACAAAATATTCGTTCGAGAGTGATGGTAAAAAAGCCAACAGCTTAGCATATGCTACCACATGTAACTATATATCGTGAGGAATAAAACTACTTCCAAAAACTAAAACTGAGTGCTTTAAGTCCATGATTTTGAATACAAAAAAAAAAGAAATAAAATTACATTTCTTTTCTGTTTTTTTCTGTGTTCTCAGCATCAATATCGACAATACATTTTTTTGTAAATAAATACTTAGAATTCAACATACCACCCAGACCTAGAACAAACATTTACGTTCATCACACAAATATTTGTTCTCGAAGGGGATCGAACCCACTACCTACAGCACCGAAGGCAGGGCTATTACAAACTGAGCTATGACGGCTGTCTAGTTTACTCATTAATATTTCTGATTGTTTTTCATAGAGTTTTAAATAAATAAAGAAAATATTATGACTATATCCCTGATGAGAATAATGGAATCAAAATTCAACCATAGTAACCCAATAAATTTCAACAAAAGAATATTCATATAATATCAAATGATTTATGATATTTCGTGCAAAGTTAATTTATTTGTGGTTATGAAAGGATTTTAATTGCTCTGCTGAACCAATGGAAGTGGTTTCTTTATGGACGTTTATTGATAAATTATTTAGACTAGAAAATTCTTTATTAAACAAATAGGAAGTACGACGATATTATACGAACTTAATGCAATTTCTTTCAGTTAACCTTTGTTGTAAAAAACAAAATTAAATATATATTTAATGGGGCTCTCATACAACAAACGTGGTTTTTACGTGTATACGTAGAACATTTCGTGCGCGAGTCCGACTCGCACTTGGCCAGTTTTTTTTCATTTTCCCTAGAAACATAGAATTTGAATACATTGCGTTAGAAATCTTTTCTCTAGATCTGTCTTCCATCTTCCACGTAATCCGTGAAAGTATCTTCTGATCAAATGTTTGCATTCATTAAACGTTTCGTAAGCGAGAATAAATTGCTTCAAATACCTCTGTAAATAAGATTCGAAAAAATCTTTGAGTTAATACAGAAAACGTAGTCAAGATTTTTCTTTTTTGATGTTTTGATTCGATTCGGGTTTCTACGCTTTGAAGGTTTATGTGCCTACACTTGATTTAAACTTGAGTTCTTTTGTTTACTTTTACCTAAAGCTTAGCGGAGAAATACTCGTTTAATCAGTAGTTTAGTGGAAGTGACATCTTCAGATCGTAGGTTTGATTCTGGTCGTGGATTTTTCTATACGAAAATGTATGTGCGCAATGCCAGCGCTCTCGAACAGTGAAGGAAAACATCGTGAGGAAACCGTTAGTATTCTAGCAGCGGTTATCGGCTTGCAAGCGGTCACGTATGGAATATCAATATGTTTATGCACTTAATATAGTATTTGGACGCACCTCTAACTACCCCCATTAGATATTCTCAAAGACTCTTGAATTAGTACTAATATATCTGAGGAAATATCCACCAAGCCTGAGGATAAAAGT
Source organism: Electrophaes corylata (assembly GCA_947095575.1). Taxonomy (NCBI): domain Eukaryota; kingdom Metazoa; phylum Arthropoda; class Insecta; order Lepidoptera; family Geometridae; genus Electrophaes; species Electrophaes corylata. The sequence continues at coordinate 3,465,264 of OX352711.1, read as the reverse complement.
GGTGAGATTTTTTTGTTATTTTTTAAACATACAAAACAAAGGTACGTCCGGATAGTATATTTGGTACCTACATTATGGGTATGTACCAAATATACTATCTGGACGTACATCTGACTACCCCCCTTAGATATCCTCGAAGAATCTCGAGTAGTTTTTTAGTGCTAAGAGATCGGTAGGGATTATCTGCCGTGCTTGGGAATTAAAGTTATGATGCTATTTCTATTTGATGTCTAATCTTGTTGGTGTTTTGCTTGTTAACCAATATTAAAATTAACTACGAGTAGGTACCTACAGTCTACTTTAGTTGGTTTGATCTAAAAGTTTACATAAAATACCAGAACATATAATCAAAAAGGGATTTAAATTTCATAAGCATTCGAAGTAGGTAACCTACTTATAGAATCGATATAAAATAACTGAACTTACCTTTTACAAAACACTCAAACTCTTCGCCCATCCAACCTATCCAACTCATCAAAACTGATTATACCTTACCTTCCCACGTTTAAACATTAATCAAACTTTTTAATCAAAGTAGAACAGGCATACTAACTAATTTTGTAGTATTCGTTGTTGCAGACGGTCGTTGAAGCCTGTCAAAAGAAGAGACAGTGTAAGTTCCACACAAGTCCTAAGGCGTTCGGCATCGACCCCTGCCCAGGGTCGCGAAGATTCGTGGAAGTCGCTTATAAGTGCCGTCCATGTAAGTTATAACTTTGTAATGAGGTAAAATTAAGAAAATTGGCCAAATTTTGAGGTGTCTGCACGCTCGGAAATGTTACATGAATTTTTCGCTGGGTTTTATGGCTATGTCTTTTTTATCCTGTTGTGCTTATTTTTTATTTCATCCTGCAATTTGGGGTTGTATCTTGGGTTGAGTTCAGCATTAAGTATAATATGAGCATGCGTAGATGCCACGGACCATTTGCTGGAAATGTTGGGGATAACACAGATAGTAATGGAACTGACCTCATTATTTTTGAGTAAAGTGAGGGTTTTGTGATGATAGGTAGAAATCTCTTGTCTGTATTCTGCGACGCAGGAGTTGCAGGTTCGATTCCCGCCTTGGGATAAAATATTTGTATGATCTGCAAATATTTATCCGACTTATTTGTATTTGTGTTTTCTATGTAAAATAAAAAATATCTATGCATGTATTGTATTAAGTATATCAGTCATCTAGTACCCATAAAACAAGATCCGCTTAGCTTGGGGCTAGATGATGCTGTGTGTCCAGCATTATTATTATTATTATGACGTCCTTGTTACGTATTTTTTAAGTAGTAAAGCTCTTAGTGAAGGGTTCATCCGTAGAAGTACTACCACCATGCCTATTTCTACCACCAAGCAGATTGTTGTGTTCCGGTTGGAAGGGTGTGAGTGCCGATAAAATTACAGGCACATAAGGTTTAGCATCTATATGCCTCAGTTTAATGGATATGCAGTAGGTACAACGTAGAGGATCTAACGAGCGTAACTTACGAGGCGCTGCTTTGTTATAGGCGATGATAACATCTTAACATCAGGTGGGCCAACTGCTTGTTCCATCAACGAGTAGGATAAATAAAAACATATATTTAATGTGATAATTTTGGTTAATGTTAAAATGTCTCTCAAACACTTCGATGAAATTTATTCAACGTGGCAATGTAGCCTCTTTTTTGGGACTCTTCTATCATCTAAAGGGTGTAAAAAACCACCTATTAAAACTTCAAACGGTTGAAGTACCCTAAAAGTATCAATAAGAATAACTTCTTCTATGAAAACAACACTGTAACGCGAAAATAAATCTCCTGTTCCATACATTTCATCCAAGTATCTGTATAATCGTTGTCCTAAACTCTTGACTGACTGATTGACTGACATCTAGACAACACACCGCCTAAACCATTGGTCGTAGATATTCGTCTAAGTCGTAGAGACTTGAATTTTTTAGAGTATTCGTCATGGGGCGTAGAGGTGTACTAAAAAAGGAATTCCAAAAATTCAAACCCTAAACGGGTCCAGCGGGGGTTAAAGTTTGTATGAAAACTTTCACGCGGACGAAGTTACGCGCAGTTTGCTAATTGTACATAAGGCTATAGGGTTATTTAATACGTATATGTATATAGTTACTAAAATATATAGGTAAGCTACTGTGCGTTAAGAGCATAGCAGACATAATTACTTACACGAGCAGTACAATTTTGAAATTAATGGCTCACACTTCTGCAAAGGTGATGTGGAATCAAATTAGAAATCTAATAATAGGAGCTTTGCAACAAGCCCTTTTTAATCAATTAGGTAACAAAGGCTTTCAAAGCATTACATTACTAATAGGCTGACAGCTCGACGTACGGTCTGTTTTATAACCCTTGACACTTTATAACGGGTTCTATAAAATAGACGACCAATGTGGCGCGGCAGACGAATGTCCGATACGACGCAGGAGGTTGCGGGTTCGATTCCTGCCTTGGAATAAGTGTATGTACGATCTGCAAATAATAAAAAATATTTATGTATGTAGTGTATTGTATTAAGTCATCTAGTACCCATAACACAAGCTCTGCTTAGCTTAAGGCTAGATAATAATGTGTGGATTGTCCAGCATTATTATTGATAATATACTATCAAAGCCTGCTCGATAATCAAAATTGCATTCAGTTTCGATCGAAACGAGAATCGACGAGAGATGTTACCATGCTTAATTTTATAATTTGTAAGCCATCGATTTCCTTAAGTGCAGGTAATCACTATAAAATCTAAACGAATACTACAATTGACAACTGTTTTATAACAAATAGATTCTTGCACACAAAAGTATTAAAAGAAACAAAGTAACTCAAATGTTTGACTTCCGCTGTCTCGCTCAGAGCATCTAAACGTTATTATCAAAGTTTTCTTTTGAAATAAATGAAAACAAACTTAAACTGCTATAGATTTTCTTCCCTTTAAAAAAATTCTTGGCTTGCTCTTGATAATAAATTCTGAACATATGGTTATCAGACAAAATGAAGTTATAAAATATTGTCAGTTTGGCAGCGGTTCAATCCAATGTAATAATGGTAAAAAAACCTTCAATAGCTTGATTTGTTGAATAACTTTATGTTAAGTTTTATACCACGAAGTAGTCTAGATAGAAAGATAGATAGAAAATACTTTATTGCAAAATAACAATTTACAGAAAAAAAAACTTATGGTTATACTAGTTTCCGACAACCGCTAGGGAGTAAAGGTTCTCGAATGGCGACTACGAACCGGAAGACGAAGCGTTGGACGTCCTCCTACCCGATGGACTCACGACATTGTTAGAACAGCGGGAAGTCGATGGATGGAAAAGACTCAGAATCGTTCTTCCTGGAAACGTATGAGAGAGGCCTATGTCCAGCAGTGAACCATTACAGGCTGTTGATGATGACTAGTATCGCTAAACAGCGATCTCTACCAGACAACCTTTGGATGGAATGAACTATGGGTAATTTACAAGGGGTGCTAAATGTTTATTTGGAAACAAAAAAAATATTGATAATAAAGTGAATGTGTAACTTTGTAAACCTACATACATACATTCACAAATTACACTTACACATGCTTAATTACACATACTACATACATAAATTACATGTATAGTCAAACCGAAACCCGGTATCCGGAAAACCAAAAAAATTTAGAATACGCCTACAGGACGATTGGAGTCGAACCCACTACCTTGTAGAACCAAAAGGCGGAGTCACTCCGTCTAGACAACCGCTGTAGAAAGTCGTAATTTTACAAAAAAATACCCTCACTCCGAACCTATCATAACACAACCCCGAAAAACTTGCCAAAATTACTTTAATACGACAGTTCGTTGGGAACAAAAGTTAGAATAATATAGAGCCGTTTTAATTTGCTTTACGACGCCTGGAATTTACTGCCAAGTTAGGAACCGACCGAGTGACCGACTTACAACATTTAATAATTGCTTATATTGCTTTTTAATATTTAAAAAGCAATAGGGTAGCATGAGACGGTCATTACGCTTGAAAACGTCTAAAAGGGGTAGTCAGAGGTATATCCAAACACCACATTTTGCAGTAGGAGTTAAATATTAGACGTAAAATATTTGTATATACTAAATTACTTGTGTTATAAAATAAATTATTATCTTTTATTCAGTATTCTATTACATGGTGACAGATAGCAAGCTCATTGCCACAGCTAGAATACTAACTGATTTTCATACGATGTTTTCCTTCACTATTTGAGAGCATTGGCATTACGCACTTACCGTACCATATTTGAACCCACGACATTAGTATCACTCCCAATAGTGATAGTGCTCAGGACCATCATAAACGTTCTTAAGGTGTTTGTGACATACATACATTGCTAACATTTTTTACTTAAAATTGCCTAATATCAACATTTTCAACAGATGAGTTCAGAAGTAAAGTTGGATGCGAAAATGATGTTCTACACTTGAGCTGCAACCCGCATTCTAGAGTGGCGATCTACTCTGCTCAGTATGGAAGGACAGAGTACGACTCGATTCAGTGTCCCCAACCACGAGGGATGAAAGAGGAAAGTAAGTAGTTTATTTTTGGTTTAACAAGTGCGAGGGGGTCAGTGACTACATGTTTTACGACTTGCCTCGTCTACTCACTTATATTCATTTTGCTGTTGATAACCATGGTTATGATTTTGTGTCTGCTATTTATAGTAAAAAACTATATTAAGAATATGTATAAGTGCGAAAGAGACAACATTAAACTGACCCAGAATACATCGTGTATAGCACTTATTATAGCAGACCTGTAGTAGTAGAGGTCTTAGTGAAGGGCTCGTCCTGGAAAATACTACCACCATGCCTATTCCTGCCGCCAAGCAGCTTGCTGTGTTCCGCTTTGAAGGGTGTGGGTGCCAGTGTAATTACAGGCACACGAGGCTTAACACCTGTATGCCTCAGGTACGACCCTAAAGAACGTGAAATTCACGGCAATGCTTTGTTATAGGCGATGGTAACCTCTTAATATCAGGTGGGCCATATAGTTGTTCCATCAGAACATTTTATAAAAAAAAACCTGTGTATATCATATACCTGCAGAAATTACAGGCACACGAAACATCGGTATGCCTCAAGTTGATGGACACACAGCACTGCATCGTAGGTCTCTAATAAGAGTGATTTACGTAGTAACGCTTTGTTAAATGCCTGTGTCATTGGCAATTTGCATAAAAAAAACCGTCGTCAGATACGTAATCAAGGAATAGATTCATCAAACTCTTTTTTAAACTCCACCTCAAGTTATGTCATTAAGCTCGAAACCCCGAAATTTGCAATCTGATAAAAAGCGTTTCAATGCCAAGACACAGCGTAATGAGCAACGTCATCGAGTGGTTTTTTTCCACCGCTTATCCCTCACTTAGAAGGAGTTTGGGATAAAATGGGTTACTTTGAGAGTTCCCGGCGGAAACTTTGATGGAGTTTTCTAAAATAGCGGTAGCCGCTAATAGCGGCCCGCTATAATGATTACGTACAAAGCAGAATTTTGCCAACTTTATAAATCTATACCAATTATAATAATAGAATAGAATACACGTTTATTTAACATAGACAAATAAGACGGTTAGACTATCATACATACAGACTTAGATTATACTAAGATTTAGATTTCTATACCTGTAAGGTCTTCTTTTGAAAACGATAAACGGAGTTTCGTATTGTTATTTTGACGTTACACTGCGCGACATGTCAGGCAGCGACAACTTGACTGTGGAATGGGTTACCGAGACGCCGCAGTGTAACTCAAAACGCCAATAAAAATTTTTTTGGTAATATCCCATAAGTAACAGGATCTTTTAACATACTATGGGGTATTTGATACTGCTAATATACCAACTGGTTTCTAAAGATACGATATTTCTTGGTATTGGCAATGGTAATTTGTTACGGTCACTGGAATTTTAAAAGATTCAGTATTCAGCATGAGCTGGCAGTTTCAAATAATTTATTCAAAGTGAACGAGTACCGTCTAATTAAAACTATTCTCTGAATTCAGGTGAATAAGGATTTTAAGTTGTACTTGGGAACATATGGGCGCTGTGCTCCAGACTTACAATAAGACCCCTCCCATGGATGTCGGAAGATGCTTAGGGAATGCAAGCTAGAGAAGGTCACCAATAAACCTGCCAAAAATGGTGACTATGGTCAACCCTTCTAAATAGAGTTGGGCTGCGTTCAGCAGTAATATTATTTAGACTTATGACGTGAAAGTCTGTTTAAATTCTTCTTCTTCTTGCGTGTCAATGGTTTATAACTAACCTAAATTATTTTTTAATAGAAAATTTCCACCTTCACTCCAGTGTCTGTGGCGTTAATAAGGTCATCCCTTGTGCAGGGGGTAGGGCACAGTGGACAGTAGAGTAAGTGGGACAATATTTGGATGGATAACCCATAGTCACATTGTCTCTGAGCCGGATTGCTTTAAGTTCTTGAAGAACCACTAAGTTTTCGTCGTATTATGTTTACATTTCAATATTGTATTTTTTTCTCGATGTATTTGATTGTGTTATTTTTTTAACTATACGCTGTCTTAATATAATCAAATTATTTTTACTTTAAGCACTAGGTATATTATTTTTATTTGGTGAAAACATTTTTTCTTCCACTCTCTTCTATCAGAAGAACTGATTAATCAATATGCTCAATTCTTTCATATCTACTAATCAATGAATAAAACATAGGCAGTTTTTATTAGGGCGATTACGGCCGCCAATTTTCATCGGTAGCTGAACCGATTTAATATGTTGGTGGCACCTTAAACCTGCCGATATCGCGCCGAAGTGAGGGGCAATTCATAACGATAAAATATGCATGCATTTATCATTCGATGTCGCGGCGTGGTGAAAGGAAAATCCAGAGTAAAAAATGTACCCGTGTGTTTCTGCGTTTCATAAATTCTCGTCCTTCAATCACATACCCCTTTTTATTCGTAATTGGGTAAAAAATATAGAAATGAGTTATATTACTTTGGAAACTCTATTGTCATACGTTTATTTATAACATGTTAAACGCCGGTGGTTTAGTGGAAATGACCCTGCCTTCTGATCCTAATTTATTTATTTATTGAATATAAATGGAACGGTTTAGAAAATTAATAACACTAATTATTAAATTTAAAACAAAACAGACATTATTACAAACATACACTAAATTAAACTATAACAATGTCGAATTGTTACACACTATACATATAATAGTCAAATAAGAATTCATGATTTGAAAATGTCAACAGAGTTAAAATGCATTGAAAAAAAATACATATAACTAATTATTGATAAATAATGTAATTTTATCTGCCTGACAATATCTTATACATTCAGTATCTAAGGTCGTAGGTTCAAATCCTATCATGCAATGGGTTTTGCTATCGATTTATGTGCGCAATTCCAGTGCTCTCAAACGGTGCAAGAGAACAGAGGAAATCAGCTAGTATTCTAGCAGCGGCGATAGGCTTGCATCCTGTCACGTATTGAATACCAATTCTGCAAGATATGGATGTACCAAATGTACACGTACATCGGACTACCCTCACTGACATCATTTTTTTTTACTATTCAGGAAATCATCTCTTTTGTGTGTCGCTTCTATCTACGAAGTATCCTCAGTAAGAATTGACATTTATGACACTGTCACGCGAGACAACACGGTTCGCGAGGTTCGATGGATACAAGATGCTGAGGCATGTTTACTTAAATATGGTTATTTTCTTATTTTTGATGTATGGGCAGTAAAGAATTATCACCACAAAGTCATGATAAAAAAATATATCCGTCCATTTTCCTTATTTCCTAAAGATAAACGACGGGTCCTAAGACAGCCATTATTTTCCTTGTGGAAAACAAATACCCACGCACGATAGCAAGCTACATAAACACCTAATATTCTCATACCAATTTAGTAACTACCCACTGATCCCGCACTCTGTTTTGATAATATAATTAATTAAAAGAAGAATCTTTTTCTTGGGTTTTTAAGACGAATATCCTTTTTTAATTTGAAAGAGCTATTTGTGAAGAGCTCGTTCAGGGAAGTACTACCACCATTTCCATTTTTTGCGGCAGCGTGCAGTTACAAGCAGCGTGTTTCGGTTTAAAGAGTGTCGTGTCTTAAAATTTAACACCATGTCCTAGACTAATGGGCGCAGTTCATAACGTAGGGCGTTGAGAACGCCGCGCTCTATGAGGTAGTAAAATTGCTATGTTCCTTAAAAAACTATATGTATTCCACAGCATGCTTGGAGCCTTACGCGACGGAAACAGCAATGCGAGAATGCCACGGGAAAAGACGCTGCGTGCTATCATCGGACAGCAATATGTTCGGCAAGCCGTGTAGACCTGGGAGCAAGACCTACCTCAAAGTCGTGTACACGTGTGGTAAGCAATCACCATCAGCTTAAAGAAATCCACTGCTGGATATGGGCCTTTCTCATAAATTTCCAGGAAAAACTATTCAGTCATCTCCCGTCCACCAATTTACCGTGATCTGTGATCTTTACAATGTCGCCGGTCTATCGGATAGGGCGGCGTCTGACACCTTGTCTTCTGCGGGTCTACTGGTTGATTTTAAACTTAATTATTAAACATTCAAGCCCACGCTGACCTCAAAATTTGATGAATTATTCAGTTTGCTCCCAAATAAGCTCCTTTCATAAGACTTTATTTTATAACAATGGTGTAAAAAATCCAGTAACATGAAATGAAAATCTTCTTTACAACCCGACCTACCTCAAACTAGTTTATGCTGTGGTTAATCTTTCGTGAGAAAGAGGCTTATTTATTTTACGAGTATCATTATTAATCTTTTGCACTCTTAAGTCGGGGTAATAAAGCTCATATTACGCTGCACTGTTTATGAAATGAAGCTGTAATTTTTGTTTATTTACTAAGTCGAAGCATCGTTATACTTTACGGCGTCGTAAAAATGATGATGAATAAAATCAAGGTGTTTACGTTCGTGGGTTATGAAAATGTGAGAATAATTTTTATTGGGTTACACTCTAAGTATCGATTTTCAATCAATTTGTAGGTCCTTACTCTTTGTCAAGTGGGCTTTTCAATAAAATCACGAGGATCTTTTGAAATACTTAATGCCTGATTTCAATATTTTGCAAGCGTTCTGTTGGTCTAAAATCTTTGCTTGTCAGATAAGCCTTCAGACATTATAATCACAGTTAAAGCTGCTTTTACTTTTAATAGTAATAGAGCTCTTTGTGAAAGGTACTGCACTGTACCTTATTTCTGGTCACTGGTCAGTCAAATGAGCTTATGTATCAGGCTACAACCTGGCGTAGTACTAACGGACGCTCATAGGATATTGGAACCCAAAATTTTTGGTTCATTCAGTAAGTAAATCTAGGCGCCAGTTCCACGCGTCCAAGTCTAGGAAAATAGGAAAGAATCTCACGGCTTGGTACTTACCAATTCTTGTATTATTCTCTTGGCAAAAAAAAATAATCCCTTTAGTCGTGTTACTGTTACACGTGTTTCCTGAAATAAAATATTATAGTTACTAAAAATATTTTTTATAAAATATATCCAAATAGGGTAGCCAGAGGCCAATCTAATCTTAACTTTCGGCACAGCTGGCTGTGAGACAAGTTGCGGTACACCGCCTTTCTTAAATTATCAATTAAAAAAATCAATTAGGTTCACGACTGGTTTAGAATCCGCGACCTCACAAATGATAAGTGAATTAATTGGCTCTATAGAATAAACTCCTTTTGACTTTAAATTTGAATTTGAAGATGTTCTTACTAGACTACTAGTACTTTTCAAAAACATAGCAAGGTTTAAGTAACTAAAATCGTATGGACTCTATCCATTTCTTTTCTGTTTTCCCCTAAATAAAACATCTTCAAATTAAACACCTCAGTATTTTGCATATATTTTGCGACAACGAGAAATACAATATCTTTATTCCCAAATCTTAGCTACGAATTAATATTCATGAAAATGTATTTTCAAATTAATTTGTGAAATTTCCATTCCGCATATTGCTTTCGAGAGATATTAAAAGATTTGCGAGTAAATATGCTAAAAGATTTATTTACAAAACAGTATTAAAAAATAAAATTTTCACTTCGAGATAGAATCAGAAATGAGGAAATCCGTAGAAGAACCAAGGTACCGACATAGCTTTCAGAATCAGCAAGTTGAAGTGGCAATGGGCAGGCCATATAACTCGTATAACCGACAACCGCTGGGGAATAAAGGTTCCCAAAATGCTACCACGAACCGGAAAACGAAACGGAGGACGTCCGCCTACCCGATGGACTGACGACATTGTTAGGACCGCCGGAAGTCGATGGATAAAAAGGGCTCAAAATCGTTTTTTCTGGAAACGTGTGGAGGAGGCCTATGCCCAGCAGTGGATTTCTACAGACCACAGATGATGATAAAAAAAATGATAATGATGATGATGATGATGGCAGTGATGATGATGATGATAAAAAAACTTCATTCCAAAGTCATCTCCCGGCACGGTAGATATCCCTTCAGATCTCTTAGAGGATGTCTAATGGGTAGTTAGGGGATGTCCAAATATAGTAAACATTTGGCTTGACAGGTTGCAAGTCCATTGTCTGCTAGAACTGTTTTTTTACAGTGTTTTCCTTCACCGTTTAAAAGCATTGCGCTCATACATTTTTCGTATAAAAATCCATATTTTTTTAATTTAACAGGAAATTATGCAAACCATTGGTTTTCCGATTCGTATTTTTTTTCTGTTTAAAAAGTCTCTCGGATGTCGATCATTTACAAACTTTTCCCCAGTCCTTAGTTGTTTTTTAATAATTCTTTTCCTACTTTGTTTTCCTTGTCAAACATTTATTTATGTATCGAAACGTTCCGTTCACCATTGCGTTTAGTTCCATCTCAATTTATGTTGTTTTCATCCGATTAGTTGTATACTTATATACTTTGTTTTATTTAGTGTTGTCTTGTTTCTTTAGGCTGTATTGGTTTATTTATAAACAAAACAAGTATACAGTCCTCGTTGTGTTTATTTTATTCCATAACTTTGGTTTTATCAGAGAAAGACCGTTGCCAAGAGCAAGTAATGTAATTCAGAAACAAATGTAGGCAGATAATATATGCTTACCAAAATATTATGAGTTCTTTGTGTTTTGAAACCATTTGTGTGTTAAAACGGTGTTTTTGAGTGTATTTTTCAAAAGTAAATTGTTGGTAACGCGTTGGTATCAAAACACAGATACATCTTACGACTTTAATTCCCGAGCAGGGTAGATATAACCTCAGATCTCTTAGTATCAAGTACCTACTCGAGATTCATTAAAATTGTCTAATGGGGGTAGTCAGAGGTACTTACATCCCAATATCAAATTTGGCACATAAACTCATTTCGAAATAGTTAGTATTTTATAAGTGACAGTTTGCAAGCCTATCGCCGCTGCTAGAATACTTACTGGTTTCTTATCGCTACTTTTTTAAGGTAGGTACCAAATTCCACTCTTTCATTCAATAGCTAGTAGGTTCCTACTTGCTTTGTATAAACTAGTTTTAAGTTTACGAATATAAGTACGAAACGAAAATAACGAACAAAATGAATAATTTGTAGTATGTTTGGGTTAATAAATACCTTTTCTTTCTTCCGTTTACTCCAAACAGTTTTATAACAAAAATTTAAAGTACTTTAGTAGCCACTTCCGAAACACAATAGGAATGAACAGCAAACTGTACAAAGTTTTCTTAAAGTCTGCGAGTGCATCTTTCGGCTTGTCCATAAACTCGCAGTTCAGATTATCCACCAAGGAAAAGGAAACGCTGAAGTTTCGAGACTTCAGAGTCATTCTTTTCAGTTAAGAAAACTTGGTTCTATTTTATATTTTTGTTTTTGAGAACTAGCATTGAGTGCGCATATCTCGTGATACTATATTAGAAATAGTTTCAAAGGTTATTCTAAAGCATATTTCGACATATCACTTAGTGTAAGTTGATTTAGTAGTAGTAGCAGAGTAGCTTGCTGTGTTCCAGTTTGAAGGGTGTGGGTGAAATTACAGGCACATGACGTTACTTTGTACTTGGTGGGCGGACTGGTTTCCGCAACTAGGCCGCTGATGGGCCCTTTTTGCGTAGGCGGGTGGAGATTGCTAGGCGAGCCACCCAATATCCTCCAGGAAAGCTAGCAGCTGACTGATGCTGGCGCAGGCTTCCCCAGGTGTGCCCGGTGTTCCAAGGTAGTGTGGCACGTCAGGTTAATAATATGCCTCAGGTTGATGGACGCTGAGCAGTGCATCATAAGGCACCTCCTATGAGGCATTGCGTTGTTGTATGCAATCGTAACCACTTAACATCACGTGGGGCATCTGCTTGTTCCATCAGCATGAATGTTACCAACACGTAAGGATGTTGGAAAAGTAAAATCTACTTTCTGGAAATACTAAAAGATGTGTAAAATACCACAACTTTTTTTTATATTGAATACATTCCAAAATAAAAAGTCACTGACTACCTTTTTTAATCTATTCAATCTCTTCCAAAACCCTTCAAACTCTTTACTCCAATTATATTAAACTCGAACAAAATTTTGACATTATTTCGATGATCAGCTAAGCATGATCATATCAATCAAATTTACCTTCTACCTTAATCATTGAGATATATGCTCTACGGAAATATATTAGTAACCTGGAGAACATAGGGTTCACTGAGCCAAATACCAAATTACACAATAATATTGTTAAATCGACCCTTAACACCTACGTGTTTACGCCAAACCAACGAAAACAGTATTATTATTCTTGTGCTCACTTCAAAGAATACTGAGCTAAAGAAGGCCCATTGATGAGTGTATATAATCAAAGAGTATGCCCAATAAAATATTTTTATTAATAATAATAAATTACTTTTGTACATATTTTTATTCATTGATCTTTTAGTTATCAACTCTAATTTAATCACGTTTCAAGTCGCGATTATTTGACCGTTTGCAATGAAAGTCTGTCAAAAATTCGTCACCTGAGACGTCATTAAATTTAAGTTTCGTTTAAGTATTCGGTCGCTAGTCATCCTCTATACTTAGCGATACATATCAATATAGTATCATCCAAATATAAAAAACAGCTATGTCCGAGTCGAGCCAGCGTCTCTATAACACGGTCTAGTGAACATTCCAGGTATCTACGCATCCGTAAAACCTATCGAGAAGAGTACGTTTCCCGAGGCAAATAAACTCTTAACATGAAATACCCGTAACTCTGTGCTTTGTCCCTTTTTCACATGTATAGAGCCAGAGTTCGCGAGTAAGTTTAATGAAAGTGAAAATGAAAAGGTAGACACATTATTAAGTTTTATTTAAATACGACTTCGTCCGTCAAAAGTTACTTCCATCAAAATTTCAATCGCCCGAAACGGTTATACCGTTTCGGTGTTGTTTTTTGGGAATTCCTTTCATAACACTCATGGTCTAGTGGAAGCAGCTCGCATTATGATCCAAAGGTCGTTGATTTTTCTATTTAAAAAATGTATGTGAGTGCAGAATAAAAGACGTGCGCCCGTTCAATGGTTTATTCGAGACTAAACCGAGCGAGATACCCGCTCATACACAACACCTCCACCCTCATTAAACATTACTACTTAACTATTAGGTTCTTACACTAACAAAAATAATATAAAAAAAAAACATATTTTACATAAGTAACAGAAAAAAAACTTAATCTATTTCTTCGAAACCGTATCGCACGGGGGGGTTACGGTTTCTTTTGACGTAACTATCTACAGAATTACTGTTACCACCACTACTACTTGTTGTGTCTCTGTTCGCCGGCACACTAGGCTGCATCGGGGAGGTACGGAGGGGTGCTGCTGCGACACCGTCCTCCGCCACGGGTACGGTATTTTTAGGAGATGTACAATCACCTGGCTTATCTCTCTTTGAAACATCTGCACTCCGTTCTGGTTCCTCGCCGCTGGTAACGGGAATAGCCAAAGATTTTCTTGATCGTCTATTTAACTCTAATTTACGTGCCACTATATCGGTGCCTACCTTTTCGGCTATGGTAATCTTTTCGACCGTTCTTGTAGCCCTTTGTCTTAGCTGATCAATATGTCGGTGAATTTCGGTTCCGGAATTAGAGACTATGCAGTAATCGCTACCCCCCAACTTCTTGCCTATCGTACCTGCTAACCATTTATCAGAGCCTCGATAGTCGCGATACCAGACTAGCGCGCCTGGGGCGAGTTCGCGTTGCGAGCCCCCCGCGTCCTGCTCGCTGCGCGCCTGGCGCGCCCCCACACGGGACTCTCGTTCCGGCTTAAGGTTATCTAACCTCATACGAAGATTGCGACCCTGTAATATATTCGCGGGGCTATCGCCGGTAGTAGCATGTTCGGTGTTTCTATAGGCTAGTAAGAATCTACACAAAGCCGTATCTACATCTAAGTTTTGTTTAAATGCTTTTTTGATAACGCGTTTACATATTTTCACCGTATTTTCAGCGGCTCCGTTGGAGGCTGGATGATATGGAGCTGAGAAAATATGTTCTATGCCATTATGTTTAAGGAAGGTTTGAAATTCCGAACTTGAGAATGGAGGTCCATTATCGCTAACCGTTTGCTTGGGAAGGCCAAATTTTGACCATAAGACCCGGAGTGCCGTTATAACTTCTTGTGCCGTGGTTCTTTGCATTTTTATGGCCTCGATCCATTTAGAGCATGAATCCACCACAACCAGGTAAGTTAACCCCCTTATAGGGCCCAAAAAATCTAAATGCAGCCGGGACCACGGGCGCGACGGCCACGGCCACGAGCGCGGCGCCTGGTGGGGCGGCGCGTCGGCCACCGCGGCGCAGATGCCGCACGCGCGGCACTCCGCCTCCACTGCCTCGTCGATGCCCGGCCACCACACGTAGCTACGAGCCAAAGATTTCGTTTTAACGATTCCCATATGCGAGTCATGCAGCTCCGCTATCACCTTTGTCCTACAAGAGGTGGGTATTACGACGCGATGCCCCCACATAATACATCCTAGTTCACAGTATAGTTCATTTTTCCTGTTAAAATAAGGACTGATTTCTTTAATCTCTATATCCGTCGGCCAACCGTCCGCCAGATAGCTCAAAACGCGGCTCAGAATTGGGTCACCTCTTGTCTCCTTTTTAAGCACCTTGTAATCTAGGAGCAGAGCTTCAGTTGAAAAATGTAAGTACGTTTGTTCCGGTAAGTCTACCTCCTCAGACACGGCCTCGTTCTTCTGCGATGCGATTAAACGTGAAAGGACGTCGGCGGTATTTTTATCCGTTTTAACGTATTCTATTTGAAAATCATAAGCTGATAATTTAATTGCCCAACGTTGAAGACGACTAGCGGCCGCAGTAGGAACACCGATATTCGGCCCAAAAATGCTTACTAAAGGTTTATGATCAGTACGTAGTATAAACTTACGACCGTACAAGTACTGATGGAATTTTTCAATTGCAAAAACGATTGCCAATGCCTCTTTGTGAATCTGGCTGTAATGCAACTCGGGAGGTGTAAGTGCGCGCGAGGCGTAGGCGACAACTCGCTCCGCGGCCCCCAGCCCCCCGCGTGGCCGCTGCGCCAGCACGGCGCCGAGGCCGCGCGAGCTCGCATCCACAGTTAATATGGACTCGCACTCCATGTCAAAATGAACTAGCGCCTTTGTACTACACAAAAAACTTTTTATTTGATTAAAAGCAGAGTTCTCTTCATTACCCCACGTCCAATGTCTACCTTTCTTTAGAAGTCTATAGAGTGGTGACAAATAGGAGCTTAAATTCTTAATAAATTTTCCATAGAAATTAACCATTCCAATAAAAGATTTTAATTCCGTTGTGTTATTTGGATGAGGCATGGCTACTACCGCTTTTACTTTATCTGGATCCACCCGGACCCCATTCCTATCGATTATAAAACCTAAGTATCTCACTTCCTTACTAAAGAATTCACATTTACTTTTTTTAATTTTCAAACCATTTTTTTCTAAAATACCTAATACTTCTTTTATGGACTTAACGTGACCTTCAAAATCTCGGTTCTTGATTAAAATATCATCATAAAAAACCACTACCTCTGGAACATTTTTGAACAAGTTTACCATAATTTTTTGAAAAATCCCAGGGCTCGAAGCTAAGCCATAAACAAGGCGAGAGTATTTAAATAACCCGCGATGAGTATTGATGACCGTATAGTCCCTCGAATGATCTGATAACACGATTTGATTATACGCCTGCGATAAGTCGAGCTTCGTGAAAAACATATTCCCACTAAGATTACTGAATAGATCCTCCATTTTCGGAACCGGAAATCTATCGATCTCTAAAACTTTATTAAGGGTCACCTTATAGTCGGCACATATTCTCAAACCTCCGTCAGCTTTGCGCACCACGACCAGCGGCGTGGCCCAGTCGGAGTGGTCGACCGGCTCAATGACGCCGGCGTGCAGCATGGCGTCGAGCTCGGCGTCGACGCGCGCTCGCAGCGCATACGGCAGCGGCCGCGCGCGGCAGAACGTCGGCGTCGCCCCCGAGCGCACACACAGCTCCGCCGTACCACCCCTGTATCTACCCAGTGTGCCGTCGAATAGAGATTCATGCCTGGAAACAATTTCATTTAGTATTATACTACTGTTCGATTCACTATGGGCAACGTGGTTGGTTTGCAAGTTATCTTTTGATATTTTTATAGGTATGTTCAACTCCGCTAACCATTGTCGACCCAACAGATTTGTAGTTCCCCGATCGATTACATACAGGTCTAAAATTTTACTGATTCCACTATAGACAACAACCGCCTCGATGAACCCTAATGGTTGTATAACACTACCATCATAAAACCTGAGATTGATGTGACACGGGTTCAACTTAACCATGCTAAAACATTTATCATATACATTTCTACTTATACACGATAAAGCCGACCCCGTGTCAACTTCCATTTTTAAAAAACAGTTTTGAACTTTAATTGTTATACACACCGGTTTGTAATTTGCTAACGACATCTGATACATAGCTTCATCATCACCGTCGTTTCCATTTTCCCCACTGTCTATAAAGTTAGCACTATCATCATCCCAATAAACTTCCTCGTCCTCGTCCATCAAATGCAAAAGAGGCTGCTCTTGGCCCCCTGTGGCCGCGCCGCGCTAGCCGCGCGCCGCTCGCCTGCCCCGGCCGCCGCCGCCGCCGCCGCCAGCGCCCCCGCCGCGGCTGAATCCGCGCCCGCGCCCGGATCTGGCTCCATAATAACCGGCAGTTTCCGCCCCCTGTGACCGTCTCGACTGGTTGCATCCAGGACCCTTAAAATCCTTTTTAGGGCACATCCGTCTCAAGTGACCGATTTCATTACACCAACTGCACACGTATTCTTTAAACAAACAATTCATAGCCTGATGTCTTCTGTCCCCGCATCTTGAACATTCACCAACGTTAAATCTGTGTACGCCCTCTGCCGCTGGTGCCGTCGTGCTGTTTCCCTCAACTGCGGTTGCGTCCCGCTCAGCAGCTTCAAGCGACAGCGCCAACGTGACGGCGCGCTGGTACTCCAACTTCTCCTCGGAAAACAGTCGTTGGCGAATAATTTCACTCTTCAACCCACACACCAGCTGATCACGAATATTTTCATCTAACGCCGATCCAAACTCGCAGTATTTTGATAATTTTTTTAACTCTGATACGTATTCCGCTATCGATTCATTGAGCTGACGACGTTGCCGGAATTTGTATCGTTCTGCCAGGATCGATGGTTTTGGTTGTAGATGTGCTGCCAAAAGTTCCACGGCTTGTTCATAAGTTAATGACTTTGGTTTTGTCGGACTGGCTAACGTAGATAGTAACTCGTACGCTTCTTCACCCATTACAGAAATTAATGTAGGTAGTTTCAGTTCAGTCGTCACGTTGTTCACCAAAAAGTACATTTCCATTCTTTCCACATATCCCGACCAATTTCCCGTTTTGACCAAAAACTCTTTCATTTTCCCGACCGACATTAATACAGCGATAACAGTCTTTCCGCACCAGAAAATAAATTATTTTTTTAATCCTCGTTCGCCACTGCAGAATAAAAGACGTGCGCCCGTTCAATGGTTTATTCGAGACTAAACCGAGCGAGATACCCGCTCATACACAACAGTGAGCAATGCCAGTGTTCTCAAACGATGAAGGAAACTAGTAAGTATTCTAGCAGCGGCGATGAGCTTGCAACCTGTCACGTATGGAATACTAACAACTGCAAAATGTGGGTACCTGCCAAATGTAATATTTGTACGTACCTCTGACTACCTCCCTTAGACATCCTCAAAGAATCTTGAGGTAGTACTACTTAGTACTAAGAGATCAGAGAAACAGAATAAAATCAATATTTAAGAGAGTTATCATACAACAAAACGTGATTTTTTTGTCGTTTTTATTATAGATAATGGTACGGAACCCTTCGCGCGCGAGTCCGACTCGCATTTTGCGAGTTTTTTTTTATATTAGTCAGTCAGTCAGGATAAAGATTTTAAAAATTGGTAAAGATACTTAAGTTCAAGAACAAAGTCAACCGTTCAACCATCAACAAAAGGAACCTTTAGCTTTTCTGACTTTCATTCCTTAATAATCTCACTTTCTCTTATTAAAACGAACAATACTCAATCAATGTCTGTATTCATTAATGATATTGAACCGGAAGACGTAAAAGTTAAAGCTGAAAATAACAATTTAAACAATTATAATTTTAAACAGCGGTGAAGTGTTATAATTAATATTGATACTCTTTATCTTGATTCGGAACTTTTGGAAATAGCTGTCATCTGTCATTTATTTATAGTCTAGTAGATGGCTTTCATAAAGTTACATTAAATTCGTTTTCTGTCATCTTTGGAAGAAAGAAAAAAAGAAAGAAACCTATTTATTTACGACACAAGCACTATTACGATAATTATGAATACTAAGTGTTTATGTGATGAGGCTTGTGTGTCACAAACCGGTCTCTGACTCAGCATAAATGTTGGGTGTCTTGCAACCAACGCTGGTCTTCCGTCAGAGCCGTTCGGTGATGCCACGGACAAGCTACCTACCTACTAAAACAATTTAACAGCATAGCTTTTTTTGAAGTAAAATTTCTAATGCGACCAACAAGGTTACGCTAAACGTTTAACGCTACCATGGAAGGGGTATGAAAGCACTGTTCTTTCTCTCTTTCTCAGTAATTTTTTAAATCAATACTAATGACGGCTCGACTTGATAGAGGTTTCTACAAGTATTAACTATACTTAGTAGTAGTAACTCTATAGTACAAGCTTTGCTTAGTTTTGGGTTTTGGTGTTGTATAAATATCGACAAATATTTTATTTTACTTATTTATCTGTCCAATCAACTGAGAGATCCGTAATGTTAAGAATATAAGCTGGCTCTTGGCTTTTGATCTAAGAGTTTTGACTTTTGTTCAGGGTTATCGTTGATTGGCGTCGATTGAGTTACTTTGTTTTGCGATATCGCTTCAAGCTAAATTTGTGTTATGAGAGCTTTTGTGCAGAATAATCCGATTGGTTTTCAACTTACTTAGGCTTAGATACAATTATATTAGGCACTAGTGAAATACTGCGCGCCTTCGTTCGCTTGAATGTTTACCTAATGTTCGTAAATAAAATAAGTTATCTAAGTTTTGTTAATAGATCAGTTAGAATAATAATGCTGGACAATCCACACAGCATCATCTAGCCCCAAGCTAAGCAGAGCTTGTGTTATGGGTACTAGATGACCGATATACTAAATGCATTACATCCATAGATATTTTTATTATACGTTGAAACTACCCAGAACTCCCGGAACAAATATTTGCAGATCGTACAAACATTCGCCCGTGTTTCTGAATAAACATGCAGATAATGATGTTAAGTGGTTACCATCACCTATAACAAAGCATTGCCTCTGCTCTGCGTTCATCTTTATGTATACACATGTTAAGCCTTATGTTCCTGTGATTTCACCGGCACCCTTTAAACTGGAATATAACAAGCTACTTGGCAGCAGAAATAGGCACGGTAAATAATGGATATAAGATGGTAAGTCTGTGTGTTCAGTTTCAAACTTTTAATTTATTACATAGTTTTATATGAATATTCATATGAATATTAATTACTAGGAGTAGTGTATTATGTTTCTACATGTAAAAATACACAAAACCAATTAACGTTGTGTAAACGCGCTGTCGCAAACATGACTGGTTTTATTATTCAAGTAATATAGCAAATTATAAAGTTATACGAAGTTTTCTGGATTTTATTTTGTTCGTTTGTTTGTATTGTTATTTTTTCATCACATTAGGATAGTTTGTGACTGGTGGTTACCTTTAGAATGTTTGACAGGCAATTGGTAGTGTACCTGCCTTTTGCACTATTACACATAATAATCATTTATAGGTTTGAACCCAACTGAGAAAACATTTGTGTAATAAACTTATAGATGTTAGATGTCTGGGTATTATAATACAAAACCATATCTACGTATTCCATCAGTCATCTGGTTCCCATAGTACAAAATTTGCTTAGTTTGGGATTTTATAGCTTATAAATATTTTTTATAAGAAATATATTTACTACTTTACAGTCTAGGCACTGTAGATATTCCCTCAAATCTTTAATCTCTTGCTACTAAGATACTAAGTAGTAAATTGAGTCGATACTCTGAGTAGTTCCGACTAGAGATTATTCGAGGACGTCTAAGGATGTAAGCTAAGGCTCGTCTGAATATTTATTGACATTGGGCACAAACCCAAATTTTCAGTAGTTGATATTCATGCGTGACCGCGCCAAGCCCATTGCCTCTGATTTAAATTAAGTTAATTTGCCATTAGTGAGCCAAATTGACAAATAACTCTTCAAACCCAAAGACAACTGCAACTTTTCATAGCATTTTAACATAGTTAATAACATTGTAGCATTTTGAATAGTAGGTAGCTACTTGAGACGTGGTTGGCTGTTCTTCCTTGATCTAATTCTCACTTACCCCAGTCTGACTGGCGTCTGCTATAAATCTGACAGATATAAAATAAGGGACGAGCCACGGACAGTGAAACTGTTTCCATCTTTATAGATCAGGAGTTATTGAGGATATTTTTACGCTACAGCCAAACTATTTATTCGATACGGTCCGCAAGCGCGCGGGGGGTCAAATGATAAAAATGTAGCGCCGCCTTTGGCTAAAATAACAACTAAAATACGTTTTGTTTATGGAAATAGTTAGAGAAAAGGGAAAACAATGCGTAGAGGCAAATAACTGTTTAAATGTATTGTAATATTTAAAATAAATTTATAAAAAAATATATGAAAAAATAAATGTAGAAATATTAAAATAATTTGGATGCACGGTAAAATTATGTATTTTATACGTAGAAACTAATATCTTTGGAACTTCAAGCGTTGATGAATAACATCGATTTTAAAAACAAATGAACACTATAATGCTAATTAGCTTTTTCAAATTTGGTAATAAGATAATGGGAGATCAGAGATATCAAATGTCATAAAGGTTCATGTCACCTATTTTACACCAAATTGCTTTTAGATATAATATATGCAGTCACATCTTAGTGCAGGCAACTTTACATACTTATGCGTACAATCATGTACATATTTTTGCACACCAGAATGTTTCCTCCGACGACGCGGCGACGGTTCGCCACAAATCAAGCTTCAACAGTTTGATATAAAAGAATGTACACTGACTCCTGATCTTTTTTTTACTAGCTGGCGGGATAGTGCCGTTGAGCGGCATAGCGAAGATGTCTTTTTTATCACAAAACTGTACTTTTTTTTAAAACCTACCGTTTTCATGATGTTTTATTCCCTCGGGCTAAATTTTCTTACGTTTTTGTATTAAATAAAGTAGATTTTTTTTATGTCCTCGACCGGGTATTACCGCGTTTTGATGTTTCATCTAGTTTTTAGCCGTGGGTTGGTTTTAAAAAGTTATTATTACCTGAATAAATTGAGTTTTTTTTTCGGACGGACTAATGGCCTGGTACAATCGCCTAGTGAATTCCGACAGTGTTCGGGCTACTAAAGTGTCAGTAAAATGCCAGCACAGCCTATGCCTCAGATTGATGGGCGCAGTGCAGTATACATCATAAAGCACATTTCTGACGAACGTAGCCTGTGGTTTTACAATAGGCTACTAGCAAACGCGCGCAACTTTGCTCGCGTAAAGTTATTTTCATAGAAACTTCAACCCATGCTGTACCCGTTTATGGATTGAGTATCGAGAATTCCTCTCCTAGTAGAATGGAATATAATGAATAGAATAAAATAGTGCGTTGTCTATATGGCAATCATTCAGTCAGGACAAAGATATTTATAATAAGTATAACATCGTATGGCAATTTAACCATGGTTCATAAAAAGAATAAGTACGAAGTCACTAAAATTTATGTTATTTAGTAGGATTAGTAGGGACTTAAATTTTTTTTATATTTTAGGTACTATAAACTTGAAGTACTTAACTTACGAATAATGGCGTCATAACTTTGAGAGGACCCTTACCCAGCAGTAGGGCATAATAGGTGAAATTAAATAATAATCATAATAATTAACTAGCGGCCGCTCGCAGCTTCGCCTGCGTGGCAGTTTTTCCCGTTCCCGCTATTTTTTCTGGATAAAAAGTAGCCTATATGTTAATCCAGACTGTAATCTATAATTATTCCAAATTTAATCCAAATCGGTTTACTGGTTAGAGCGTGAAAGAGTAACAAACATCCATCCATCCATCCATCCATACTTACAAACTTTCGCGTTAATAATATTAGTAGGATGTATATTCATTATTATTAAAGGCGTAAAAAGGCAAATGTACACAATAATCCCTGACAAAATCAGTTGACCAAAACGAACAGAACCCTGGTAAATTGACTTGTCTTTTCCTATCTCGTCCACAACGGCTCAAAAGCATTTAGCATTAGCAACGGTCTATGGGGTAAGTTGAATGACGAATTCAAATATTCAAATTATTTAGATTCAATTCCACAGTTCTGATGGAATTTGCCAACGGACTTTGAAATAATATCTTCCTGTGTGTACCTGGTTCTTTTTATTTATTTTATATTTTTCTCTCTTAGTTTGCGACGTATACCAATTATAAGAATCTTTGGCCTGACTGACTGATTGACTGACTGACTGATATATAGACACCATACAGCCTAAACCACTGGATGTACAGACTTGAAATTGCCAGGGTGTATTTGCGTAGAGGTGTGGTAAAAACGAAATTATTGAAATTTAACCCCTAAATGGTTATGGCGGGGGTTGAAGTTGAAAATAGCTACACGGGAGCGAAGTCGCGCGCGCTTCTGTGAAATTATTAATGAAAATATTAGTATCTTGTCATCAACCTAAATGAGTCCACTGCTGGACATAAACCTCCCCCATGCTTAGGGGGGTTTTCCATTAGTCACAGTGTTTGAACATGCCTGGAACACTGTGTAATTAATTACGTTCACGTCGAGTTTAATAGTAACAGAGTAACTGGTTTTAAATTATATATTTCAGATGAATTTGTAACTTTCCAGAATATAAATAAATCACCTGTTGCAAAAACAAATGTAATTACATATTATGCTAACAAAAGCGTATTGAAAAAAAAAACCATTTTCTTTTTTTATCCTGAAGTTTACTAACCCTACTCTCGCTTCCAACTGTCAACCCGCGTCGATAAACTCAATAACCAACTTCACAACAAAATCCCTGGGATTTTGTAAAAACTACGTAAAAGCCAGCGTCACGTTCCCGTCACTTGTCCCAAAAGCTCTTCAAACGTAAAAATACTTTAAAACGCGCCCTAAAATCTAAAATTAACTACCCCATAACGAGGCACTTGAGGTTTGAGTCAGCGAACAATACACTGTAGCGGTGGGTATTAAAGTGCAGTTTTCCTTGCAGTGCCGCGGACAGTACTCAAAGAGAGGTACGAGAGTGCTCCTGAAGAGGACGAAGTTGCTCACGACGTCTCCATTCCAGAGCACGAGGATGTTGGTAAGTGTTTTTTTTTATAATAAAGAAATTATAATCATCTGTTTGGTTTTTTGCCACTGAACAAAGTGCTTTTTATGGATTGTCTGCGTTTTTATG
The DNA here is from genome assembly GCA_947095575.1 of Electrophaes corylata. NCBI lineage: Eukaryota > Metazoa > Arthropoda > Insecta > Lepidoptera > Geometridae > Electrophaes > Electrophaes corylata. Next base: position 3,441,164 of record OX352711.1, on the reverse strand, counting down.
AACGCGAATATGAATTAGATTATTCTATATCTTCTTCTTCTTTGTGGTTGGTACTTCATTCCTGAAGATCGTGATCACTACGTACCGTTCTGTAGGTGTGAAGACCTCCAGAGATTCCGATGCGTAGCCATTTTCGTCACAATTTTGAACGCCGTTTCTCTGTCTCTAATCTGGTCAGATCATCTAGTTGGGGATCTTTCACGGTATCTTTTCCTCTCCACGTGGCCGTCTCACAATGTGGCCTAAATAGAATAAAATAGAAATGATTTCTTTGACACATAAACACTAATACACTACATAGACACCAAATAGAAAGAAATTAGGTTAGACAGATAGGACAACTAGAACAAATAAACGTAACAAGAACAAACACAATAGTTAACAAAATACCTACCTATATACCCACTAGAACTCTGTAAGCAGGTGTGGATATCGACCAGCGTTAATGAGTCAAAAAGGACCCGCTTAGCATATAGCTGCTAGCTACGCTGGTTTTCAGGGAAGACTAAGGTGGGTGACCTGCTGTTTGTGAAATTAAATGTAAAATACGATAAAATACGGCGCTGATATTTTTGACGACAAATGTGGCGCGGCGGGCGAATGTACGCCTTCGACGCAGGAGGTTGCGTGTTCAATTCCCGCTTTGGGATAAATGCTCGTACGATCTGCAAATATTTTTTCCGGGTGTTCTGGGTATTTTCTACGTATAATAAAAAATATCTATGTATGTATTGTATTAAGTATATCAGTCATCTAGTACCCATAACACAAGCTCTGCTTAGCTTGGGGCTAGATGATGCTGTGTGTATTGCCCAGCATTATTATTATTATTTTAGTACTGCTGATGGAACAAGCAGATGTCCCACCTGATTTTAAGTGGTTACCATTACTTAGCTATAACAAAGCATTGCCTTGCAGGTCACGATAGTTAAGAACGTGCCCATCAACCAACCACCAACGTTCTCTATGTCCATTAACCTGAGGCATAGGTCTTAAGCCTCATGTGCTTGTAATTTCACCGCCCACACTTTTCAAACCGTTATAATATTGTAGATAGCCGTTCTTTTAATTTAAGCTGCACTTTGTATAGGTACTTAGTGAATATAGGTGCCTGAAATTTTCAGAGTATATTCATCTTCGTAGAGGTGTACTAAGAAAGGAATTCCAGAAGTTTAGCCTCCAAATGTGTACAGCAGGGGTTGAAATTTGTATGAAAATAGCTTCACACAGACAAAGTGGCGCGCGTTTTGCTAGTATACCATATTATATAGACGATACTCAGAATTGTTTTCATTTTACGAGGCCGCGCGCTCACGGCGCGATATTTTTCGCGCCGTATAAATACGCCCTAAGAGTTTACTAATAAATATGCCAGAGGTTATACAACATTAGATTGGCCATCTTGTTCCGTGACCTTATTTCATAAAATAACATATTTGTAAGTATCAAGTATGAAACTCAATTCTCTTTGAAATAATATGAAACTCAACGTCTGAAAATAAGATTGTTTTGATTTCATAATTTCTTGGCATCTCTTGAAAATGCGAGCACTAGCTACGTTATTTTATTTGAAAGAATAGATAAATTTATACAAGTTCTACTAGAATTCTAACTGGTTTCCTCACGATATTTTCCTTTACCGTTTGTCAGCACTGGCGTTGCGCACATACATTTTTCTATAGAAAAATCCATTGGTGCATGACCGAATTCAAACCCATGACCTTAGGATTAAAAAGCGGAGTCTCTTCCACTCTTGTACCAGAATAACGGTGATTATTTTTATTATGTGTATTTGAGATACTTAATATAAAAACCAACCTATTTTGTTGAAATGTTTTCTTTGTACGGTTCTAACCCACACTAACATATTTTGCCCCATTTACACCAGAGTCCCCTGTCTTTCAGAGGTTTTGGGACGACAGGGGACAAATTAACATGTTAGCTGGGACATTACGAGTACCTGTGCTACGTCGCTTGTTTCACACCAATTCTTTTATATATTTATATACTTTTATACTAATACTAATATAATAATAATGTTATAATAATAATATTATAAAGAGGTAAAGTTTGTGAGTTTGTGACATTGTAGGGGGTAATCTCTAGATGTACTGAACCAATTTAGAAAAATCGTTTAACAATAGACAGCCACATTATTTGAGAGTGACATAGGCTATATATAAACCTGAAAAATGAAAAGGTTTTTTTGTGGCAGTCGGATTTGCAAAGTAAATCGGAGAAAAAACGGTCGAATGAAAATGTTTCTTACGAACGCTGCCTTAAAAAATAAAAGAGATAGTACGACGTTTACCTCCTAAAAAAGTGTGCAGAGGTCAGCTAGTATACAATAAGTTTAAATAGAAACGTGAGGTATTTTTTATACTTGGCAATTGCTTTATGTACAATGCAGTGCCATCTAATCCGACTACGTAAGGACTACAGTAGAAAAAAAGTGAAATCAAACCCATCAATGGATTTGTTAAGTGGATTAGGGTGAAAGTAACCAAAATAATATATTTTTTCTATCTCAAGATTGTAAAGATTTATTATTAATTTACATTCTTAGACTTGACTTTTAAATTTATCTGTATTTGAAACATTCGGAATAAAATTATGCTTCGTCGCTTTATTCAAATTTTAAACTAAAAACAAACATAAATACAGCAGAAAGTTGGACCAACTTCAGTGATTCATACTAAACTCCACTAAGAAAATTCACCTTCAAGAAGTGCAAGTATTTTAAAATTTACCGAATTCTGTACAAAAGCGTGTGCAAAAGACATGACAAATCGGAGACCGCGACAATGCAGTACTCACAGCAGAGAATCCCAACCTAAAGTACCCAAAGTAATAGTACTATCGGTCAAAGTTTCACAAAACATAGTGGCATAGATTGTCTTCAAGCAATATTGAAAGCTAAAACAAGCGAGTGTAAGTACATTTCAATTTGACAAAAGAAGACAGCAAACCTTACGCTAAGATAAAAGGATAAAATTCGGTATACCACCTACCACCATTTTGAATTTAAAATCAGCGCAGGAAAGCTCAAATTACATTGACAGCTAAGCGTAAGTGACGTAGATAGTCCGGTTCGGGTCAAACTAGTTGTTAAAATGAAAAATGTCGTAAACTTTGCTCCCTGCAAAGTTTTTGTTACAGAACTGTTAGCATGGGACAAAATTTGCGGAAGATGTTTAAAGTTTGGAGCGGTGAAACTTGAAATAAGAGACCAAAGGAGTTGAGTTCAAGGCGGTGGCTTTTATGTGTAGTTTGTACACTTTCGAACGAATTGTCGATTTTCATTACTAAGTCTAGCCTCAAGTCTGAGATTTTTAAGTTTAAACGGTTAGTAGGTATCGTATACACAGCTCATGTGTGGTTTTTGTATGAATATGTGATAAGTGTCGGTCGGGCGTTAGGAGAACTGATTTTGCTAGTCAAAATTAGACGCATATACACGACACTAATTTGTGTCACTGGTACTGTCGAGTGACTGGCGTTATTTTTATATATTATGAAATCAGTGGTCTAATCACACTTCCTTGGGCAACCCCATATTTCATAGTTCTAATTTTATAATATCTTGTTATCTTTGTATTCACTGCTGAAAACTCTACAAACAACGACAACGTGAAAAGAATATTAAAAGGTCCAAATGAGGGAGAGAATAAACTTAGCATACCATCAAACAAATTGAACAACGGTGAAACTAATACATGAGCAGTGCAAATAATGCAAATGCCGTGTTCATTGTGTCACACAACAGTCTAACTAACTCGTTCACTGTCAGTGACACACATGTTTATTTGCTCATGCAATAGAGTTGGAAACACGTTAATTTATACCCTTACGCTCCGATTTCCAGACAGACTTGGGTTACTTTACTAGACCGAGCAGTGCTGAGAGTTCCAACTATTAATAGAATTCTCAACGGAGATTATAAGGTGCTTTTTTGCTAACAATATGCGTTGCTGTTGAGACAGGTGCACTACAAAACGCTAATGCAAAAATGTAGACAAGCGGTTGGTTTTGTGTGTTATCGTAGCGTTTTGTCTTGGTAAAGATTTTTGACCTTTTAAAAAACCGGTTAAGTGCGAGTCGGACTCGCGCACAAAGGGTTTCGTACCCTTATTTATAGTAAAAACGGCACAAAAACCACGTTTGTTGTATGAGATTAAGGGTCTCTCATATTTATTTTATTCTAGTATTTTTTAAACTTTCGCGATCGGAACACATATTGAAGACTTATATTACACGGGTATTTATCGCGTATTACCTTTTTTATTTATTTTCCCGACGTTTCGACTATGTTGCAATAGCCGTGGTCGCGGGCAGACTGGAGCATTGAACTTGAGATCTACCGTCACTGAGAAGCGGTGGCAGTATCAACAACTACCCTCACTTGATCTTCGGTATTTTTTATTCATGTTATTTTATTCTATTTCTTAGTATTTGGTGTTGTAGCGGCAACAGAAATATATCTTCTGTGAAAATTTCAACTCTCTTTCTATCACGGTTCATGAGGTTACAGCCTGGTGACAGACGGATAGACAGGCAGATAGACAGATGACAAACAGACAGCGGAGTCTTAGTAAAAGGGTCCCGTTTTATCCTTTGGGTACGGAACCCCAAAAAGCACAATGTAGCCTGTGTCTGGCTGTGTTCATAAAGGCCGTAAAAATGTAGTTATTGCGTGAGATATTTATTTTATGGCAACGAATGTATTTTTTTGTGGATAAAAGTAAAAATAGCTTTCAGAAGCTTCATGCTTAAAATGGAATAAAAAATATACGACTATTTTTTTTTTATTTCAACTGAAGGGCTCGCCCGAGGTAGTATGCCATGCCTATTTCTGCCGCCAAGCTTGCTGTGTTCCGGTTTGAAGGATGTGGATGCCGGTGTAATTACAGGCACACGAGGCTTAACACCTGTATGCCTCAGGTTGTAGTTACAACCTGACGCAGAGTAGTACATTGTAGGGCACGTTAACGAGCGTGATCTGCAATGCGTGTAATGGTAACCACTTAATATCAGGTGGACCATCTGCTTGTTCCATCATTATGCAACATAAAAAAAGTGACGGAAAAAAATTCAATGTTTTTTTATTCCCATCAAGGGAATAAAAATGTATGTTCCGTAACTTGCTCAACAGTGTCGGCTTTGGTTGGGTATCTACACCCAAACGTACTAATAATTGTTTCGCTTTATATTATTACTAGCGGCCGCTCGCAGCTTCGCCTGCGTGGCAGTTTTTTTTAGTTTCCGTTATTTTTTCGGGATGAAAAGTAGTCTATATGTTAATCCTGGTTACAATCTATATTTATTCCAAATTTCATCCAAATCGGTCCACGGGTTAGAGCGTGAAAGCGTAACAAACATCCATCCATCCATCCATCCATACTTATAAACTTTCACGTTTATAATATTAGTAGAACGTTAAACGAGGTAGACAAGCTTGATATGTAGGCAACAAAATAATGCATAGTTTCCGATTTAGAGAGAAATAGTGGTGTTAAATTCTTAGGTCAGGTAATCTAGGTTTCAAAGAATTATTGTGTCTCGTGTCCGGCTGGAAATAATGGCCAGGTTTCGCACCATAAAGTATTTTTTTAAGTTTTGCAAAGGAAGGCTGGGTAACAAAGTATTTCATCCGGTAACAGGGAAATAGAGGCGAAAGCTGTATAATTTTCATGTTGAGGTTGTATTGTGTTTGTTGGATACAGTTCTATTGTGGAAACTTTGGTGGAAAATTTACATTCCTATATACCTTCCTAGATGATAAGTAGGTAATCTCTTATTAAAATCTTCTTAATTCTGTCAGAATTAAATCTATACCAATTATAAAAATATCTGCCCTGACTGACAGACATATAGACAACACACAATCTTTACCGCTCGTTGTAAAAACTCAACATTTTAAATTTATATTCATCTTGATGCAGTGTTTTGAAGAAGTGATTTTAAAAACTCAACTCCTAAACGAGTGGGGGTTGAAATTTGTATGAAAATAACTTTACGCGGACGAAATAGTACGTGTACTAGTTACAGGTTTAATTTCCTTTATGTACTTAGTTCCCATAGTCTCAGTACAAGAATGTTCAAATATAATATACCAGCAAATGTACAACCTAATCTATGCCTTGTAACGAGCGACGAGCGAAGAAATTTGCTTAATCCTATCTTAATTTGGATTCGCAATCTCTGGATTTGTTTGTCTGTATAAGAGTACTATCTCCTTAAAGACGGTATCCGTCTTAAAGTTATGAACACTTCAGTCTGATGAAACAAGCAGATTACCCACTTGATCTTAAGTGGTTACTATCCTACTAATATTATAAACGCAAAAGTTTGTAAGAATGGATGGATGTATGGATGGATGTTTGTTACTCTTTCACGCTCTAACCAGTAAACCGATTTGGATGAAATTTGGAAGAAACATAGATTATAACTTGAATTAACATATAGGCTACTTTTTATCCCGAAAAAGTAACGGAAACGGGAAAAATTTGCTACGTGGGTGAAGCTGCAAGCGGCCGCTAGTCACCTATAACAAAGCATTACATTGCCTAGGTCACGTTCGTTAGAGATGTGACCTACGATGCACTGCTCTGCGTGCATAAGCCTGAGGCATACAGGTGTTAAGCCTCATGTGTCTGTAATTTATTTTGTATACAGATAAACACATTGTTTGTAAAAATGTACTCAAAGCTCAAAGGTTCCTGCTTTGCTGTAAATCTATGGTTTTATTCTCACTCAGGCCAAACATGTGCAATGTATTTTGTGCTTCTGCTGGTGGAACAAGCATATGGCCCACCAGATGTTAAGTGGTAACCATCGTCTATAACAAATCATTGCCTTGTCACGCACGTTAGTTACGCACCCTACGATGCATTACCCTGCGTCCACCAACCTGAGGCATACGGGTGTTAAGCCTCATGTGCCTGTATTTTTACTAGCACCCACACCCTGCAAACCCTACCTACCTACACCTGTTTGTACCAATACGGATAATTTTTATCACTTTTTTCTAGAACAATCGTTGTTCAGTTTTAAAGCATCGTTTTGAAGAGCTATATGGTCAAAGCAACGAAAAAAAACTTAGAAGTAATCGATTTAAAATTGTATTTAATTTCATTTTTATTTGCTTTTACTATTCTGTCCATTTTACTAACTTTTGTTTAAGAAAGGGTACGAAAGCATTTAGTCAAACGAATTCAAAATTCGAATAAAATCAAAACACATTCGATTTTTGAATTTTTTATCAATCTAAATTACCTACTTCACGTAGTATTTTACATTTATTGGTCTATTAAAAAGCACTGTATGTCTTTTCACCATTACAGCCAGTATTTGGCGGTTGCTGGTTTTAAGAAACCTCCACTCCAGACTCTTTGCTTTGTCAATGTAAAAACGGATTATGAGATGGAAGGTCTCTTAGGGATTATCATCAAAGGAACTGTTTTGTAATCTGTGTTTTCGTGACGGCTCATATTCTTACTCCATTAGGGGTCTTATTAGCGCTTTGTGGTGGTAAGATCGAGGCTTCGACCTCATTGTAAGTGCTTTTTCCTTTTGTTATTGTGTCTTTAGTAAATGATCATTTTAAGGATAGGAAGACATGAATGAAAGTACATGATCACAAACAATACGTTTGTGATCATTTACTTTCATCCCGAGTACAGTGGGTTAAATCGCACTCTTTGTCTTTTCTGTTTTTTTTTAACAAGCTTATGGCCCACCTGATGTTAAGTGGTAACCATCACTTAAAACAAAGCATTGCCTTGTAGTTCACGCATGCTAGGTACGTACACTACGGTGACCCGCCCCCTTCTCCTTATACTAAAAACTTGGTATAACCTCAAAATGTTTTTCCTGTGCAATAGGCTGACTAAATTGTGAAGATGGTATAGGCGATGGGTAAGCCTACTCCATCTAAAATCCTGTCAGCGTCTAGTTAGTAGAAACAAGATTTAAAAAAACCACCTGATACTGTTTAAATCATCTACGACAAATACAAAGAATTGTTTACTTTTTTTTAACCTTGAAATAGTTAGATCTAGAAATATATTATCCCTTTTGTTCTAAAACGTACTGTCAATGCGATACAAAAAGCAATATAAATATGTTAATAAGTAATTTTTAAAACGGTATTCCCGTGATCTTAGCAATGTTGGTTTTCCTACGCTTTATTTTCCGGTAGTATGTAAGGTTTACCCGTGTAAAGAAGAGACATATTAGGACCAATGAACATTCACTGAATCTTATACCCAGTGAATGTTCGTTGTGAACCAACGGTCTCTTTTTATAAGTTAATTCACTAAAAATCCTATACAGCCAGTCTCTCAATTGATCGTACAATTTATATTCAGCGGCGGTGAATAGCTGTTTACAGATTTCATTTTTCATGAACCCGGTATCAATCTCAGTCTGTGTTTTCCAATATCAAATGCGTCACGTTGAAAGCATTATGTAAAAACCTTCTCACTTGGAAATAGCTCAAACATTGGAAACAAGAAGCGAAATGAGATTTTATATACCACTTGCTGATAAAATAAACAGATAATCCACTCGTTATTATCAGAAGCGTCCCAGAGACGCAGACTGCATTGCTACGCTGAATAGCAGCGCTGATACGCTGAGTTAGATACTCACCAGCCCTCAGATCAACTGCAGCTTTATAACAATAAAATACCAATCAGAAGTGTCCCTAAGACGCTGTCTGCAGTGCTACGCTGAATAGCAGCGCTGATACGCTGAGTTAGTGAGTTAGATACTCACCAGCCCTCGGATCAACTACCGCTTCCTCATTATAAAATACCAATCGTCCAGGCGTCCCCAAGACGCTGGTTGTATTACCACGCTATTCGGCAATGTTGGCCAGATTTTCACCAGGCTTAAGGCCATTCGTCACTTTATTTAAAAAAATATCTATCAGAAGCGTCCCCAAGACGCAAACTGCATTACCACATTGAATACTAATGATTAACCTGTCCTAATTAAACTGTAATTTTTTTATTATTAAATAGCTTTAAACAGAACCCTCACGAGCGATTCCTTTCCAGATGACTCAAACGACCGATGGTGGGGAGAGTCAGCAGTTCCACCAGCCCCAGCAGTGGCGGCTGTTCCGCCAAGACCTTCAATCCCCACTCTGAACATCACCAGCATCAGTCGAGACGAGCCGTCTGCTGTTCCGCCGAGGCATCATTTAGCTGGCGAAGGTAACTTGTAGGCAGTACTTTATTATAGACGATTGTTACCATTTAGTATCAGGTGAGCCATTCCTTTGTCATCAACAACTGAAATCAATAATAATAATCTGTATGTATGTATAACTATATTAACTAAAATAATGATTCCTGACTGACTGAATGATAATTTTAGACAACGCACAACATAAACCACTGGTTGGTAAGACTTGAATTTTTTTGGGTTTATTTGCTTTCGTGCGTAGAGTTGTGCTAAGAAAGATTTTCCCGATGGAATCCCAATTTCTTAACGAGCCCAGCGGGGGTTGAAGTTTGTCTGAAAATAACGTCACGTAGACGAAGTCACGCGCTAGTTTAGCTAGCTAGTCACGTTTCTAGTAATACATAGTGGTTTATGCGTATGCCAATATATCACTCAATAACTTCTAAGTACTTGAATTTATGAGTTTCGAAACACAATTAGTAATTTCTAGGGTCTATTTAAGATAATTTATCTTTTAGACTAAGAATTACTAACACACGCAGCTTAGAGTTAGGTTACTGTTAGCTTGTTAAAAAGTAATTTAAACTATTCAACTACGTTTGCACTGACGAAGATAAATGAAAATAATACTGTTTCTTTTTACAACTTGCTGATGGAACAAGCAGATAGCCCACTTGATGTTAAGTGGTTACCATCGCCTATAATAAAGGATTGCCTTGGAGCTTTATTACTTTACTACTCCAAGTTCAATATCATAGCTTAAAATACAGTTCTTGAAGAAATAAGTTTTAATTAAATTTTGGATTATAAGCAACCACATAACTAAAATAGTTAGAATAAATACGTATAACTGATTGGAGAGATTGATTGAAAAACTAATTTTATGGAACAAAGATGCGAAGCCTGTGTTAATAAGATAAGATTATTTTCTTATCGATTATCTACAATCTTTGGTACCTACTTAAATGTGATTATTGCACGCTGTATTGATATTACAGGCACACGAGGTTTACCATCGGTATGCTTCAGGTTGATGGAGACAGAGCAATGCATCGTAGGGCACGCTCTTTACGAGTAGTGATAGTAGTTGTAGTTGTTGTAGTCTGTAGTTGATAGTAAAAAAAAGTTCTATGATCACGATCAGATGATCGTCGAGCAACATCAGCCTAAAAAGAAAAGTTAAGAATTCTAGAGTAGGTGTACTTGGTACATAAATAATCTCAACCGTGCCTGAGAATTACATTGTTTACATCAATTGATTTCCAACGATCTTCACAGGAGACATCATACTTCATCTTCGAGAACTTTCTCTAGCGGAATAGTTATATTGCAACTTCAACTTGTTCATTTAATAACTGTGTAACTTCGACTAATAATGATATTTTCTTGTCCACAGATTCATTCGACGTGGTGTACATGTACATATTAGGCGGCATGTCAATTTTGTTGCTCCTCTGCATCATTATCACGATAGTGAGATGTCTACATACCCGGCAGAGTGCCGACCAGCCCAAAGGACCTGACGTGTCCGCCACAACAGAAATCCCGAACGGATTCAACGACAGCATATCAGAAGTAGACAATGATATCAACATAACCAGTCTCTCTGGACCTGTCGAGTCTGCCGACTCAGCTCTCAAACCGGACATGCAATTCACGAACGTAGCGCTCAGTCCCAAAATCAATAGGTACGTCGGCAGACCTGTGCCGAATACCTATCCCCACGTTACAACTAACATGTACGGACAGGTAGCGGAATTCCCCATAGAGATGCCTCTCAGAACTATGCCGCACGGTACGTTAGGACGAGGTGTTGCGGTCAAAACGCTGCCGCGCGTCCAAATACAAAGCGAAACGGACCCTAATACAAGGAGTTTGTACCGATATTCCAACGCACAGTACTACTTTGGGTGACAGCAAGAAAGTGATAGTGACGTTTCGAGAACATACTGTTTCTAGTGTAGTGTATCATAGAAGTTTATAATGTCCTACTTTTTAAACGGAAACTGTGATATTAATTGAAATTTTCCTATTGTATTGCGGTTTTCCAACTGTAGACACAGGAGCTGTTTGTGGAGTGGAATGGATTTCAGTTTGTTTTACAAGTGTTGTTTTGCTGTCGCGTAAATTCGTGACAAGGGCGTGGAAATAGGCTTAGACAATCTATTGTATAAACTTTTCACTATACCTTATTTGTATTTTATTGAAAACTAGCGGCCGCCCGCAGCTTCGCCCGCGTGGCAGTTTTTTCCCGTTCCCGTTATTTTTTCGGGATAAAAATCCTATGTCCTTCTCCTGGCTCTAAACTACCTCCCTGCCAATTTTCAGCTAAATCGGTTCAGCCGTTCTTGAGTTATAAGTGAAGTAACTAACACGACTTTCTTTTATATATATAGATGTTAATTATTAAACTTGTTGGTAAAACCACTTTCAATATACGCTCGGTTCCAGCATCCGTTGGCTGACTTACATTTTTTTGACTATCAGACAAACTTTCTACCATATTGGCCAGTGTATATTGTCATTGACAGCCGTCATAGCTCAGTTTGTCGTAGCCCTGCCTTCTATTAGGTGGTGGGTTCGATTCCCACCGAGAATAAATATTCGTATAATGAGCATAGATTTGTTTTTGTTTCTGGGTATGTATTGTATTCTGACTTTGTATTTACAAAAAAACGTATGTATTCTAACAGTCATCTAGTTCTCATAGCACAAGCAATGCTTAGTTAGTGGCTAGATGATGTCGTGTAAAAATGTCTATAAATATTTATTTACTGTAACATAAGCCAATAAGACAAAGGTTTATCAGACAAGAAACGATTCTTGGTGATACTAACGGACGTTTGTAATATATTGGAACCCAGTATTAGACAAATTGATTTATTAAACTCTGGCTAAACTAACGCGTAAAGTGATTTGATAATAAAAATCGTGCTGAAGACGCTGTATGAGTAGCCACCAGACCTATTTAGCTACGTATCGGCAAAACGAAGCAAAACAGTCTCATGCCTAGACAACCATTGTAAAATTACAATGGCTTTAGTTGTAAATTTACCTTTGTTTGTAATGGTTTAGACAAAGGAAAAACATTTTTATGTTTTCGTTCTTTCGAATGAAATAATAAAAACACTTTTCCATAAATATAAATTGTTATTATTGATGCATGAAGTTTAATAGTTTTAACTTGTTAGGTTTTTGTGTCTAGAAGTCTGGAAAATGACTATAACAAGAGTTGACTTGTAAAAATTATTTATGATTGGTTGAATCTTGGTGTTATAGTTTTAATAATAAGTTATTTATAAAGGCTCTGATTGGGGTAATATAAGGAATTTTAGAATGCTATGTAAATAATGTTTTGAAAGTATCTTCTTAATTTTATGTTGTATATTTTCGGCGACAGTCTATTGCTACGGCGTAGACGAAGGCTACGCTTTCGTAGACCTCTGCTACGGTAGACTCAGACGTAGCCTGTAGCTATTTATATTTTTGTATGCCATTTAGATCTGGACTCAGTGTATAAATGATAATTGATCGTATTATTTTAGCTTATTGGTAAGAAATATACATTTATTTACAAAGAAAATTATATGAAACAGTTAAACTATCTGCAGAACATTGCAACCAATCTGATCCAAATCAAAACCAGTCGAAAATCTTTTTATGACGATGTCTGCATTGCTTTGCTGAATAGCAATCCTGATAAGCTAAAACAGACAAGCATAAGTCCTCTTATCACAAAAAAATAATTATTATTATTATTAATTTTGTTAGCAAATTTTAATGATAAGTTTAATGACTTTAATATTGTATAAAACGTTTCTAAAACTAAGAATATGAAATTTTAGTAAAATTGCAATCTTAGTATGATAAAGTTTAATTTCATAATAAACTTGACAGCGTGTAAAGGCAACTTTATTCTTTATTTATGAGTTTTTAAAATCTACGAGCGTCTGTTAATAGTACTACCAACAATTGTCCGTCAGACGTTGTTGCATCAGATTCGTAGACAGACTGTCTACCAAAAGCTAACGCTTGAAGATTATAAGAATCAATATTATTTTAGTTTGTCTACTACAGTGCCTATGATAAGTTATAAGTCGAGATATTTTCAAAATGACTGACTGTGAGCCTATCCAAAACATGTTAGTATTTTAATTGTAGATATTAGCTGTGTACAGATAATTTTTTATGTCGGATATCGATTGGAGATTAAATTAATTGCACAGTGTTTTGTCTTTTTCTTGTTTGATACATTCTACATCATCAATAAAAGTTCAAGCGATCACAAACCAGAAGACAAAGCGTAGAAATACCTCCCACTAGGATTCTAAGTTTGCGGATGGAAATGTCTCAAAATGGTTCTTCTTGGAAACTTATAAGCTGATCATGATGATGATGATGATAAACTTACTTAGAAATCAGCCAATCTACTGCTGGACATACGTTTCTCCTATACGTTTCCAGGACAAACGATTTTGTGTGTTTTTTTCCGGATTACCGACTTTTTGTAATCCTCGCAGATTCGTTGGACCATCGCACCGGTGCCGCGGTGGGCTGATTCTGAGTTTTTTTTTCCGGATACCGGATTTCGGTTTGCGAGTTCAAACTTTTTGTATGGAGATACGATAAGCGCCTCTAGCGGTTTATGGGGGCACTAGCGAATCTCCATACAAAAGTGAAATCCATCGGTGAAATTACAGGCACATAAGGCGTACTTAAGGTATGCCTTAGATTGATGGACGCTGAGTAGTGCACCGTAGGGCAATTTCCTAACGAGTGTGACCTATAGGCAATGGTAACCACTTAACATCAGGTGGGCCATCTGCTTATTCCATCAGCAAGTTGTATGAAATATGAGGTAGCAAGCAAGTGAAGGTTTTATTATAACCCTGAAAACCATTTGTGTGATGAACCTTGATTTTGGTCGCTGCTTGGAGTTATATTTTATTCTTAGTACTTATGTATTTAAAAAAAAGTGATGTAGTTCCCATAGTATAAGCTATGCTTTTTAGGATTAGATAACGTGACAATATGTCCAGTTTTTTTTTATTTAGATATAAATTTGTTCGCAATAAATTTTTAAAAGTCATACATTAGATACATAGATATTTTTTTTGTATTATACATAGAAAATACCCAGAACACCCGGAATAAATATTTGCAGATCGTACATAATGGTACGGAAACCTTTGTGCGCGAGTCTGACTCGCACTTAGCCGGTTTTTATTGGTATGTAACTAGAGTGTGCATGTTTACTTGCAATGTTGCACTCCGATACAACTCCCGAAGGATGTCCACATATCGCTTGTTAATGTTACAACAATGTAAAGAATAAAACATAGCCTAGTGTTCGTCACTGTCAAAGCCTTTTCGTAATCGACAAAGGCATAGCACAAAGGTCGGTCATATTCACGGCATCTCTCCATCAATTGCTTGACAGCATATATGTGGTCGATTGTTAAACCGCGTGGCATATTAAATTGATTACTAAGTTTTTAATGAATGACTTGATTTTTAATGACTGACTTTTTAGTTTATAATTTTTTTAGGAAAATGTAATTAATAAATAGTTACACTAACTTTTTTTTATATGACTGACTTGTTGCTGGAATAAGCAAATGACCCATCTGATGTTAAGTGGTTACCATTACCTATAACAAAGCATTGCCTCGCAGGTTACGCTCATGTATACGTGCTCTTACGATGCAATACTCTGCGCCCATCAATCTGAGGCATACAGGTGTTAAGGTGTTAACTTTTTTATTAAGAGTGGTCTCGAGGTAGCAACCACGCTTTTTGATAATAACGTGGATTCAAATTCAATCGTGTACCTATATTTTTCTGTTTGAAAAAGGATAAGGCCGACTAATCTGTGAAGATAGTGAAGAAAGTGCTGGAAAAGCCTACTTCATCTAAAACCCTGTCCCATCCTTTACAGCGTCACCAAAATAGGAGTATAACTGAAAAGTTTTCCTTGACGCTGTATAAATCATTTACATTACAAAGGCCTGTTTTAGGAAGGAAGGTAAATATCAACTTATACAAAAGTGCCTCAAGTACTTATTACTCATCCGTTAGGGCTAGCGCGGCGGCAGATTTTGCCAAGGATCTCAAGAGGCGCAAATATACAGGTCTCGACAGAGCCTACCAATTTGCTCCTCTTGGAGTCGAGACTCTAGGTCCGTGGGGTACCGAGGCCCTCCGAGTTTTTAGAATTGGATGATCCCTGTGGATATTACTGAATAAATGCTTTTTGACTTTGACTTTAAATGAATGAATGAGAATTCTTTATTGTACACCTTGCAAGCTAAAGAATTAAAAAAATACAGTAATAGTCTTGTCAATAGTTTTTTATGCGTAAGGGACGCATAAAAAAAGGTCTGGAAGAGATCGTTTTTTAGCGATAAGACCTCTCATTGTACACTTTCTGCCGTTTTCATTGTACTAAGAAAGGAATTTCCGAAATGCAACCCCAATTGTATTAAAAAAACTTTCGCGCGGACGAAGTCGCGCGCGCTAGTATATAATAAATTCATTCTGAATCTCTTAATTTATGCAGCTTGAGACTAAAAACACAGGGTAGAATAATTTACACACTGTCATCGCTCGCGTTCAGCAACAAATCAAATTTTTTAAATGAAGCAAAATGTTTGTATTTCATTATGCCAATGTCCCAGATCTTATTTTGAATAACACGGTACAAGGAGTATTAAATTAATGCAGATGTGGAAGTAAGAATGGGGAATTTAGAACCCCACTGTCAGTTTGAATATAATAACAAGTGGCTTCATAAATTAACTTGAAAAAGAATAAGCTTTGTTCAACGGTTTTATTAAATTTGCAACAATATCTTTGCAGAACTGCTCGAAGTATAGGTTGTTTTTTTAAACAGTTGCTTTTTTAACGTGTGGTTTCTACTAAGCATTTAAGAAAAAAATGTAATTTGATAAATAACAACAATACAAGTTTTTAAACGTCATTAATTATTAGTTTGAAGTTAGATCAAGTTAAACATTTAGACTCTAGTTGTAAGGGTTGTGCACAATGAACTATTAATTTGAAGTAATGGGTTAGGTTGGGGAGAGGCACGCGACGTCTGCATTTATTCAATCGTAAAAGATCACTGTTTGTTCTAACCATTCGACACTAGGTTTTACATCCCCCTACCCCGCGTGCATGCGTCTCCCGCTCCTTACGTAGACCAACTATAGGTAAGTTCACGCGTCGCCTACATTCCCCTCCCTAGTGCTGTTACAGCACTCACTAGCAACAGAGATAGGCGCTACGCGTGTCGCGTTCCGTCGGAGAAGGCCGGACTTACTACCCGAACTCGGCCATCTTTGCCAGCTAGAACGGCCTGTATCAAGCCTTTGGGCCATACTAGTCTTACAGTTCAGTTAGTATTAGCTCTGCCTTCTGCGCTATAGGTGGTGGGTTCGATTCCCACCGAGAAAAAACTTTTGTACGGTGAACGCAGATGTTTATTCTCTGTCTAGGTATAAAATTGAATTTTATGTATGTAAATACATACATAAAAAACATATATAACGATTTTTTACGTCATTGCTGATGGAACAAGCGGATGGCCCAACTGATGATAAATGGTTACCATCACTTATAACAAAGCACTAACTTGTAGGTCACGATCGTTAAAATTGTGCCTTACAATGCAAAGCTTTGCGTACATCAACCTGAGGTATAAGATTTGCTTAGTTTTGGAGTAGATGATGTTGTGTAGAAATGTCCACAAATATTATTTATTACAAAATACTAAGTACCAAAGGCATGTTCCCAAAAAATTGGATCCATTGCAATAACTCTTATACAGGCTAATAAATGTTCAATAATGTGATTGTACGTGGCTTCTATGAGCAGGTAAATTTTCGATCCCTTCTTACGGGAAAGGTCCACCAATAAAAATCATTAAATTGCGGGCTCCCGCTTGACCGGACCAGGTGGACCGCAATATGCTTTAGGGTGGGCCTTTGAGGGTAGAAATAGAAACTACCGGAGATGCCCAAACATTTAGCCACAGCTGTGTTCGTCCATTTCCAGACATAAAAAGAAAGTTACCATTTCAACAATATTTATTTTGTTAATGTGTATTTGTAGGTACCTACTTTCTTAGGGAAGCAATTTATGAATTATTGCTGAAGCAATAAGATGAAATAGGTAACAAAATTTGTTTATTTAGCGATATCACTTCATTGCCTTTTACAATGTGTTAAACACTTTGTAGAAAGCAATGTAAACTTTTACAATGTTAGTGTAATTACTACCACGCAGGCAAAGCCGTGGGTCGCTCCTTGTTGATTTACGCACGTATACTATCTAGACGTACCTCTGACTAACCCCTTTAACAATCCTAGAGTAATTGGTTCTCAGACAGAGATCAAAGGGGATATTTACCGTGCTTGGGGCTTAAAATCGTGATGCTATTTTATTTTATTACAAGAATGGTTTTTTTTGCCCGATCTTGTCCTTTCCTGGTAGGTCCATGAAGACCCGCATCCATAATATTGGGATCACAGCAGGCGGGACATTTCTCTCTCGTTATGAGCATATTTTGAATGGAATTTTTTCGAGGCTTTTGTATAAGAGCTAGGCTTTGGAACCCCGAATCGTGAAATATGATCTGATTGATTTCCATTGCTTGTTATCAGTATTGAGACCTTGTTGTGCTAAATAAAAACAATAATTTACTAATACCTTCCCCTCTCAAATCCTAGCCTGGCCTGCAAAGCATGAAATTGAATTACTGCTTTTAATAATATGAATAAACACTGAGTTCAAAACCGGTAAGTCTTATTACTCGTATTATAATTGCGAAGTTTTTTTTTCCTATTGTAGATGTTTGAGTTAAAGTCAAAAAGCTTTTTTAACGACCGATGTGGTGCGGTGGGCGAATGCACGCCTGCAGGAGGTTGTGGGTTCGATTTCCGCCTTGAGATAAATGATTGTACGATCTGCAAATTCCGGGTGTTCTGGGTGTTTTCTATGTATTATAAAAAATATCTATGTATGTAATGTATTGTATTAAGTATAGCAGTCATCTAGTAGCCATAACATAAGCTCTGCTTACCTTGGGGCTAGATGATGCTATGTGGATTATCCATTATAATTATTATTTCTTCAGTGATATCCGCAGGGATCACCTTAAAACGTCTGAAATATCGCTGAATCTTAGCGTCAGTTCGTCGCAACCAAGCTTAGAGAGTCTAATACCCCTCAACCATCCATTTATTTTAATAAATTCATTTCAGCTAGGGTTTTTTATAATAAAATAAAAAACAAGTATTTATGCACTTTTTAAAATTGAAGTGCACTATAGAAGTGCGCTGATGTACCAGGCCTGTCTCATTAAAACTATTTTGAGCTCTTCCCGCAATCCTAAAAACATCCTCTGCTAGGGTGAGGCCCTACGCTTCGTTCTCTCGTTTGTGGTCACCATTTGAGAACCTTTGTTCCCGAGCGTTTATCGGTTCTACGAATTTCCCATTGTCATTTTAAGTTACTCAGTAGCTGAGCTTCTGATAGTTATGTCGGTGACCTTGATCCTTCTATGGATTCCTACATTTCTATTTCTATCTCGCAGCAAAATTCCCAGCATTGTTCTCGATAAAAATGAAATAAAAAATAGTTTTTTTCTCTTTACATGTATTTCCAATAGATGTAGAGATTTTTAGCATACATGACCGGCAAGGCTTACGTGACACTTACCATCAGGTGGGCTACATGCGATAAAAACTATTTGTTAAGCTTTGTCATTTACAAGCCAGTAATATAAGTCAGTCGACACGGTCCTCGTCATCTAACTTGCGACTTTTAATTCCAGAACCCCTTTCCCTAGTACGTGCTTCGGAAGCCAATTGAGGGTATTCATGAGCTGACAGCTGTTGACCCTAGTGAAGGGATTCGGCGCAGATATTCGCACAAGTTTGTGCAATAATTTGGTACTTTCAGGTTGTATACAATATAAACGTTTATTTACAAGTGCAGCAGTAGGCAGGTTTTTTTTGAAGCAAAACTTCTAATGCGACTTCCAACGAGGTTGCGTTAAACGTTTAACACTACCATGGAGGGGGTATTATTTTATTGTATGAAAATATAGCTTCACACGGACAGGACGAAGTCGCGCGCGCTTTGCCACACAGCGGCAGAGGTAACTTTTTCTATCATGCTTTCTATTCACGGAACGCTGTAGTCTGAGGTATGATATTAAATTGAGTAGGCTTGTCCAGCACTTTTCCATCCTCACAGCTAATGAGCCTATTCCATAGAAAAACATGGTCAATACGTGCAGAGCTTAGCCTCGAGTTTCCTCACGATGTTTTTCTTCACCGTTTGAGATCACTGAAATTGCGCACATAAATTTTTCGAATAGAAAACTACCCTGCGTCCACCAACCTAGGGCATACTGGTGTTAAGCCTCATGTGTCTGTAATTTCACCGGCACCCACACCCTTTCAACCGAAACACAGTAATGCGAATATCACTGCTTGGCGGCAGAAATAAGTACAGTGGTAGTTATTATATATCCACAAACGAGCTCTTTCACAAAAAGCTCCTCTACTGCTAAAAGTTAGAGAGCGGGTCGCTCTCACTTAACCACCAAACCATCATAGGACAATCCACACAGCATCATCCAGCCCCAAGCTAAGCAGAGCTTGTGTTATGGGTACTAGATGACCGATATACTTAGTACAATACAAACATACAAAGATTTTTTCATTATACATTCAAAATACACAGAACACTCCGAATAAATAACTGCAGATCGTACAAACATTTATTCCAAGGCAATAATCGAACCCGTAGCCTCCTGCGTCGCACGCGGACATTTGCCCACTGCGCCACATCGGTCGTCATACCACTAGTAGATGTAGTAAAATGCTTATTCAAAGCTTACCAAACGGAACCGCAAGTGTACGTTTGCGAACGATGCCGGTACGTGATGTGTGGTCCGGACGCCCAATTTCCTAAGGCAGTTTACAACTATGACGTAATTCTTGAAGGTTCTAGCTAATCCCTTGAATACCAGACGTAATTTTGAGTATAGCTATGGAATCAAATAAATTCTCGACTCGAATTACAATATTAAAGTGACTGTAAGTAGTAGACGGCTCATCCGGGGAAGTACTACCACTATGCTTATTTCTATCACCAAGCAGCTTGCTGTGTTCCGGTTGGAAGGGTGTGGGTGCCAGTGTAATTACAAGTACATGAGGCTTAACACCTGTATGCCTCAGGTTGATTGACGCTGAAAAGTGCATCGTAGGGTACGTTGCTCACGAGCGTGACTTACGAGGCAATACTTTGTTATAGGCGATGGTAACCACTTAACAACAGGTGGGCTATTGGCTTGTTCCATCAGTCTTTTTTCTATTATTCTCCAATCGGTTTATGGTTTATGCTTATTAATGTTATTATGTTTATTTTTTCCTTTTTCTTTGATATTTAATCAAAACAGTAAGTAAATGCACACTGCCCCCTAAAATATGTTCTTAATACCCTAAGATTAGCTGGTAGATAAAGCTATTTAGCATTAAGTTCGCCTATGTACTTTTGTCTTAAGTTGTACAATAAAGATTTTTTTATATATCATTTGATCTGTTTTGCGTGAACACCAGTAAACACTATACTGGCTGTTTGGCTGAGTGCCCACCTTATTACAGTACTGGCAAGCTATAAAGTATTCTAATGCAGCTTTTAAATGTTTTCAGTGTTATATCTGCAAGGAGAAAATCTAAGTGATGGGGTAATCTGAATAAGTAGGTATTTTCTTAGTCAGTAATAATAATAATCGGTAATAATCAATTTATTGGTAAATTGTAAGTTTACAAGTCATCAAATTTGTTAAGATAAAATTAAGTAGGGCCCTACTTAAATATCAATAACTACCTACTTAAATATAATCACAGTTTTGTGGTTGAACATTTTATAAT
Source organism: Electrophaes corylata (assembly GCA_947095575.1). Taxonomy (NCBI): domain Eukaryota; kingdom Metazoa; phylum Arthropoda; class Insecta; order Lepidoptera; family Geometridae; genus Electrophaes; species Electrophaes corylata. The sequence goes on along the minus strand of OX352711.1, from coordinate 3,420,027 downwards.
TATTATCATACTTTTATAGTTTGGAATCAAAATAAAAGTTATTTGAGAATGTATGAAGACCATAATTTGAAACCTCTTTACACATATTTGTTAAATATTATATCTTAACAACCCTTTCCCGATTTAATGTATACTCAAATACGATTTGATTTGACAGCCGTCATAGCTAAGTCGGTAGTAGCTCTGCCTTCTGCGCTGTAGGTCGTGGGTTCGATACTCACCGAGAACAAACATATTTTATGTAATATTGTATTCTATGTGTGTTTACAAAAAATATATATAAGGATTATATCAGCTATCTGGTTTTTCAAAATACAAGCTTTGCTTAGTTTGGGGCTAGATGGCATTCTGTCAGATGTGTGTAACTATAACCTATATATTTACCTTTCATATCAATTGGAGCAACATTTCAAAACATACATACATGCATACATGCAGACATACAAAGCAAAATCGTCCAAGTATTGACAAAGATCTTCAATATTTTCAGTCACTCGATCAAGCTCCTACGATCAATCATAATATTTATGTATATGAAAACAGGAGACATAATTATCTTTACCCCTTCGCCTGTACTTCGCTCAATTGCAGCTGTCAAAAACAGTTCTCAAGCTTGCCGATACTCGATGCAGAAGAGGATGATTGAAATGGTGACGTCATAATGAAGGTTCTATTGATTGAGGTTCATTTTGAGCATCAATCATGGATTCAATGCCTTGGGTTGGGTCAAATTGTGTCAGCTAAAATGAGTTTCTATGCAAATGTTGAGTGGTTGAAATTGTTTGACGAAACCAGTGTTTTCTATATAGCTGTACCGTTTTATGATGCTATATATAATGTTAATTGACGACCGATGTGACGCAGCGGGCGAGTGTCCACCTGCAACGCAGGAAGTTGCGGGTTCGATTCCCGCCTTGGGATAAATGTTTGTACGATCTTTATTCCGGGTGTTCTGGGTATTTTCTATGTAGGTATAATAAAAAATAAGCATGTATGTAATGTTTTGTATTAAGTATATCAGTCATCTAGTACCCATAACATACAAGCTCTGCTTAGCTTGGGGCTAGATGATGCTGTGTGGATTGTCCAGCGTTATTATTATTACTATATTATTATTATTAATTTAAGGAGAGTACAAATATTTGTTGTAGCCTGAGCCAAACTATATACATCACAAAAAAATGGTCGGTCGGCGGTCGAGCAAGCTAGAGTGTGTACAGTTATTCATATTTTGTGGCAATATTTTGGCTAACGACAGAACAAATTATAATAGAACTTGAATAACTATAAAAAATTTAGTTATCAAGATTTTGATAAAACTTACCTATTAACTTTTACCTCGAAGAGACCCAGATTCTAGGCTTGGTCGCGAGGAACTGGCGCTTAGATTCACCTAGTTTTAAGACGTTTCAAGATGATCCCTGCGGATTCTACTGACTAAATGCTTGATGACTTTGACTTTGACTATAGTAGTCAGGGAAAACAGACTTATTTAAACATGCTTAGTATAAGTCAATGCTTAAAAATAATTCACCAAAAAGAATATTATTCAACGTCATTTTAGAACGGGATACCGGTATTTCAAAAAATTCTGCTTTTGTTCAGCCAGGTGTAGGAGAGCAAATTTAGAATGAATGGAGTTCCCAAATGAGTCTCAAACAAGTTGAGGTTACGTAGATTTTGTAAAAGAGAGTTTTAATTTAATCCCCGATTAAAACGAGCTCTCCTACCTTTTATTTCTGGTTGTTTTTTCTCATTAACGCTAATTCTGGATTTAATTTGGATAGCCCTTATAGTCTGGTAAAACGAAACGATACTTGAACTCATATTTTATAAGTTTTATAGTGTTTAGTTACATATTTAAGTGTCTACTTCACTTCCCGTAATTTAAACCCCTAACGAGGGGTGGGTGTTTTAAGTTTTTTAACGTGTGTATTAGTGTGTATTTATGTAACATCGTTCGTTCCTGAGACGTGTGTTACATTATATATAAGAAAAATTGTAAACCTTTTATTGGCTACATAGTATGTAGGTACGTATGAAAAATGTATGTACCTGTGAATTTTGTTCAATAAATAAAATAAAAAAATATTTTTATATACACGGGGTATACTTATAAATGTTAAAAAGTATGGTTTGAAAAATCTGTCACTGTTTTTCGTTACCCATTGATATAAGATGGCATTAGCTTATACATTATTTACCTTTTGGTAGATTTTATAACGCAAGTTGGTTTATTTTGATACTGCCGTTCTAAGTTAGAACGATGAGATAATTAGAAAATACCTATAAACCAAAATTAGAGAAAACCTATAAAAGTTTCTTTTCAACCCATAAAATAAGACAAAGTTTCATAACGACCTAAAGCTTTGTATAGTTTTGGATATACCATGTCAATGAGTAAATTTTTCGTGTGTTAATACTTATTTTATAATATCCTAAAAGCTAAAGCTTTGCCTTGGCTATGATGGACTCAGTACCGGGTAAATTTAAGTACCAATCTATGACCCACTTGGCAAATGCATCCCCGTACTAAGGGTATCAGCGGGAGGTGAAGTTTGTACAAAAATAACTTCCCGTGGGTGAAACCGCGCGGGTCGGTGTAGTTTTCCATATAATACTACCATAACAAATTATCGGTCACATAAAATTAAACTAATCATCTAGTTATTGCAATTCACCGGGTCAGTTGATACCTATTAATTTTGATCACTAAATTATTGCAATAAAATTAAGTAATAGAGTTATTAAAATCTGTATTCGTGCCTCTAATTTGAACCAGTGCTAATTTGCAACATAAACCATCTAAGTTTTAATAGAATATTTGTACATTTATTAATTGGTACGTTCTGATTGTAATAACATAATATCAATAATTATTTTTGGTAATTTTTACACAACATCATCTAATCCCAAACTAAACACATGTACCTATGAGAACCAGATGTCATAGAATACTTACATGCGTTTTTTGTAAATACTTACTTAAAATACAAAATAACACAGAACAGACATCCACGCTCATCACACAAATGTTTGTTAAGAAGACAAGGCTACTACAAACTGAGCAAACGACGACGGCGTCTTTTTTTACAGTTTGCAACCGTGCTATAAGAACTCACGACAGGGAGTTTAATCGTTTGTAAAATACGACTAGTAGAGGAGTACCAACAAACTGACACAGGAAAGCAAATTTTGCCAGACTTGGTCAATTAAAGACATTAATTAAGTTAATCAGGTCAGGTCGCCTAATGCGTTTGAGTTCTAAAGCTATTAATTAGCTTTTGCATACCTTTGAGAGTGGAGAAACAGGATGTGGAAACTACTCTCGCAAGCATAAACTTGATCTCCACGATTTCAACAGCAACATAAACATCCTTCCGGTTGAAGTTATGATTCATCTAAGACCAAAGTGTATAAACGAAAGTGCCGTGTTTTGTCTTGTGCATACAACATTTGTGTGTTTGAAACTCGTGTGTCTATAAAGACACAATTTACAAGTGCCTAATACCTAACTGATGAGTAAAATCTAACCAAAGAGTATAAACGAAAGTGCCGTGTTTTGTCTTGTGCATACAACATTTGTGTGTTTGAAACTCGTGTGTATAAAGACACAATTTACAAGTGCCTAATACCTAACTGGTGAGTAAAATCTACTAATACACAATACTACAGATGACGACCGATGTGACGCGGCGGGCGAAAGTCTGCCGAACGTCTCATACAACAAACGGGTTTTTTTTCCCGTTTTTATCATAGATACAGAAGCCTTCGTGCGCGAGTCCGCCTCGCACTTGACCGGTTTTGTTATTACAATAGGTACAAATAAACAAAAATACAAAAGGTAGGTAAGTTTCAAACACAAACCCTGTTATGGCACATCAAACATTACATTTCTAAGTGGCGCATGCAGGTTTCTTAAGTAGGTAAGATTACATTATTTTTATTGGCACTGGCATTTGATTTTCACCCAAAAACGCGAACACTGAATAGAAACTGTTGGAGATCGGATATGTTTGAAATGTTTTTAAATTTAAGATGTCCGTTTTTGTTTTTTATGCTCATCAGTCTGTTTTTACGTACTACGTCGATAAAAGATAAGCGATCTAAAATGGCTGATTAGTTAGACCATTATGTCATCTCAATAATAGAGTACAAGCAATTATCAGGATCATTTGGGAGGTCTCACACGAGCGATTACATTGCGCAACATTGGGCAATTTGGATTGAAGCCAGAAGTTGAACAGGTAATTTATGTTTCACGATATTGGCTGCAACATTTTATAAGAAACCCGTAGGTGATTTTATCTTAGTTTTTTTACTCAGTAAAAATTCTGTTTTTTTTTATCTGCTAGTACTTTTTGGAATTTTAAACTTACTTATTTAAATCAGCATTTAAATATCATGGCTCTTCTAATTCTAAGTCCAGTGTTTGAGTCTTCTCGACTAGTATCTGCATTTTTTATTTCTGAGTTGTAACTGCTTGTTTTTTGCGGCTGCGATATTCTGTGTTATCATTTAAAAATTGCTGTTTTACTTAAATTAAATATAAATATGCTATTAGGTAAACAGTTCATAATACATTGATTTACTTAGTTTGGGGCTAGATGGTGCTGAGTGAAAAATCAACCAGTATTTTGTTATTTTAATTGCTGGTGTGATCCAGTCAACAAATTTGACTATTTTTATAAAATTATGCATATTATCGCGCGTACAAACCATAATTTATTGCTGTGGCGTCGATTTTAGTCATTAGCTTTCAGAAAGCTGCGTGAATTTTAATTAGGTCCCGAACTAAATCACAGTGCATTAAAATTAAATGAACGGTAGGCCATGATCAGGGGGCCTACTCTTAAGCCTTTAGAGATTAAGCTGAATTTGACATATGTCGAAAAGAAGACGGAAAATGTCGAATAAAATTGGCAAAAAACCTGCTAAAACCGCTTAAATAATGTGTGCCACTAACCAACTTGTTCTTATCTATGGCTAAATAATACATAATGAAGGTCGCTGCCGGGGCGGACCGAAAAAGCGTTGGCGAGATGACCTTGGCATTTTCTATAATGATTGAATCTGGCTTAGGATCGAGATAAGTAGAAGAAAGAGGGGGAGACCTTTGCCCAGTAGTGGGACACAATGTTCACTGTACATCACCATATTCTGCCTGCACTGCCAGCACCTGTAATTTCACCAGTACTTTAAACCGGAACACATGATGCTGCTTAGTGGCCGATTGACGACCGATGTGGCGCGGCGGGCGAATGTCCGGCTGCGACGCAGGAGGTTGCGGGTTCGATTCCCGCTTTGGAATAAATGTTTGTACGAGCTGCAAATATTTATTCTAGGTGTTTTGGGTAAATATCTATATAAAAAATAAAAAATAATACCCTAGAGCCCTATACTAAGAGCTCTACTAGAATAATACATTTATAGAAAATATACAAAACTGCAGCAAAGACAGCCATTTTATGTAGACGCTTGCAGTTTGAGCTCGCGACTCATACATTACGCATTGCTGGAACTTGTGACTAACGGGCTTAATTCTACACACGGCATACTGGTTCATGTAACTTTGTCTAAGAATTTACAAAAACATAAGCCTGCCTTGATTAGCTACGAAGCAAATAAGTAATTGATTAACTGAATAAGATATAAATAAAAATGGACATAAAAATGTCATGAAATGACCATAAATAAATGAAATTAAATGAAAAACACACAGCATACAATTCTCACTCAGCATACGATCTGCAAATATTTATTCCGTGTCGAATCGAACACACAACTTACAACAGAAGTCATAGCTACCACTAGGTGAGCTCTTAGGTTATAATTTTTTTAAATCGTCAATATTTGTTCCATAAGCAACATATTTATATAAAAAAGCATATACATAAGAATACCAGTAAGTTCTCTCACTAGAGGGTATATACAGGAAGCCTTGCATCATACGATGAAAATGAAGAAAGTTATTCCGATTGTCTGTATGTCACAACCAGACGACCAGACTTACCAGTGGACCGTGCTGAATCCCAACTATTCCCAACAACAACACGTCCAGAATTTTATTAGCTGGAGTCCTCATTATTTCCCACGTAAAAGCTCCATGAGACCGTCATTTATCTCGGAAGCTTGTACTATCACACATTCCATTCAGTATGTTTGTGATCGTATGAGCTTAAGACCAACTCTGTTGACGGACTTTTTAGGCCTCCTTTAGGGCCATCTCTACGAGCGAGAGAATCGCGGCGATATTATCGTCGTGCCACGTATTCCTATCTCTCTAAGAAAGTGTCTCCACACGGTGATGCTATCGCGGCGAGGGTGCGTATAATAATAATAATAATAAAAAATGTTTATTTCTAGTAACAAAGTTTTCCAAGCATTTGCGTATGTTCACTTTTTGTAATTATAGAAAAACCTTTTTATGGCTATGCTTGTACGTAGACGCGAGGGATCTCTGCTTCAGCTATAAGTTGTTGTATAGGTTGACAAGAAACGACAATACCAATCATAAGAATCTCTGTCCTGACTGACCGATTGACTGACAGAATGACATATAGACAACGCACAGCCTAAACCACTGGTCTTGAAATTTTAAGAAAAATTCACTTGACATTTTCAGGCTATGTTTGCTTTGGTACGTTGAGGTGTACTAAGAAAGGAATTCCCGTAATTCAACCTCTAACGGGTACAGCAGGGATTTTTTTTATGAAAATAACTTCACGCAGACGAAGGCGCGCGCGCTTCGCTAGTTTAATTTATAAATTTTATTTTTTTCGATAATTATTGAGAGTTGAGAATGCAAAAAACAAATGAAACTTAAAAATGTAAAAAACAACCTACAAAAGTTTATCAAATCTATTTTGACTGACTGAATACATGAGAAATATAAAGTTCTAGCATTATCGAAAAAGCTAAACTTCTCGAATTGAAATTGATAGATCGTTGATAGCTTTGTAAAAGTTTAAAAACAGACTCGATAATCGATCACCAATAAACCAATGACACTGGTTTTCTTTATGAGTTTTGACTTTTTGCAATGTGGTGTAAAATCAAAAGAAATAAAGTTTTAAGTTAGTAGCAGCCAAGCAATTTATAGTAAGAGTAATAGTAAGACTACTTAACTTACTACGAGCTACAATAAGCAAGAGATTTCACTCCTTATGCTTAAATGGTTGATAAGTATGTTGTATTTTTTTTATTGACATAAAAGTGGCAAGACGATTTAAAAAATGCTAATATTTTTATTTTATTTATTGCACAAAATTTACAGCCCTTATTCTAATACAATTAAATCTTATTAATGTTAAACTTACGGCCCATAATGAATTTACTTTATATTTTTCTTAAACTGTCAGTCAAAAATACAAAACTAATTATGAAGTAACCTACTTCACGCAACCGGAACAAAGTCACCTTGCTTGTGACTTTGTTTGGCTGAAGTTAATACAAACTTCATCTAACGTTGCACCCTTGTATGTTAGTAATTATTTATTGAACTTGGTATAAACTGAGTAGAAATTGCAAAGTTCAGACCATATTCAAAGCTCAAAATAAAGCAGCGTATGCAAGTGTCATAACGCCAATAGTTTCAACCTCACCTCATTGAAATCGAACCGAGTAGTTCGAATTTCAAACTTCTAAATAATTAAAAGCGAGTTAAACTTTAGTTTCAAAAAAGTTTTTACTGTTTTTCCCATAGCTTGCTCTGATAATGCTTTGATACTCTGAGGTTTTCTTACAAAACATTGTAAATACGTTCGACGTGCAAACGCTGTATTTTATTACCGTTTTTGTTCTTTTGCAAATAAACCGATTCTCGATGTTTCATGGCGGTAGTTGTTTCAGATTTGCTTTAGTTGTGCTGCGGTTTTCAAGCTATGGGTAGTAAAAGTAAGATTTATTGGAATTCCTACAGGAGTCGACGTGTATTGTCTTAACTGTTTAATAGCCTTTCTTTCAAGTTGAGATTGAAAAACTACTTCAACAGAACCGTGTCTTATTTAGACTATTGTTTCTGTTATGTATTTCTTTATCTGCTATTCAATAAAAGCTGATGATGAAAGACTAATAGATAGAGATAATTTTTTTATTTAGATGATAATCGAGCCCGTGGTAGGCAATTACAAAGTAACAAAACATAATACAATTTACTTCACTTTCACGGTACTTCCATTTAACCAGACCACAGCAATGCAAGCATAAATGCCGGTAGATATACATCTGCGTGTACAATAACTATTTAAAGAGTTTTTATGCAAAATTTAAAAAAGGAGTTCCAATGATTGCATTGTTATTGTCTGTGCCGTATTGGTCTTAGTAACTGGGCATCTGATTTGAAAATAGAAAACTATATTCCACAACACGGGTGCAGCAAAAACTTAATCCCAGTAAGCTGTACAAAGCACGATATTCCATGCATGCAATTGAAATGTTTTAAAATCGATAGTTTTGAAACCGGCTCCAACCGGTCAATTATTTTAGCGGAAAAATATATCAGTTCTATTCTATTCAGTATTATGACGTTACTGATGCTAAGAGTGGAAAATATCCTAATAATTAAAAATAATCGTGACTGACTGACTGACAGACGCACAGCCTGACAATGATATTGGACAATTGACGGCCTACACCACTAGTCGTTAGGTTAGAAATTTTCAGACTTTATTTGTATTGGTGCGTAGGGGTGGATTAGGAAAGGAATTCCTAAAATTCAGTACCGGTTAATTTCAGAGGCTGATATTTGGTTGAAAGTATTTTCACGCAAACAAAGTCCACGTGTTTTCACTAGTTTATATCAAAAAACTGTAAATTTAAGTTTTATCCTTGTTTGATAAAAACTACATTTCATAGCCATTTTGGCAGATTGAATCGAAAAAAATGCCCGGTAAAATCTGTTTGCTACTGAAAAATATTCAAATTTCATCACTTGAACACCGTTTTACATACGTAACTGCGCCCAATCTCAATTCAGGCCACTAAATTAAATATTTACCAAATTGTTTGACTCTGCCCCAGCACCCTTATCTTCCGATTTAGCAACCGTGAAAGTAATCAAATCTGAACGGAACCCTTTCCCGAAAAACGGTTTTTCTAATTTTATACCAACCCGCGGAGGTAGAAAAAATCCATTAACTTGAATGTTCCGAGTGCCCAGATTAGGTTGTTTGTATACTGAGTTTTATCGTGCGGATGATTTTGCGTACCCCCAGTTTTTACTGGCCAGTGTTTTTCTGGTGACTGGTTTTGTGGACGTTTGAAGGGAATTGCAGAAGACATTTATTTTGCTCATTTCTCGAATCAAATAGAGTAGTACTTACAATTTTTTCGGCCTTTTTATATAGTTACTTATTTTTTAGGTTTAGTAGTCTCCTTTAGTCCTGACAGCTTAGACCACCTCAATTTATTATTCACCTGTATAGTCCAATTACAGGGCAGGTACCCATAACACAAGCTCTGCTTAGCTTGGGGCTATATGATGCTGTGTGGATTGTCCAGCATTATTATCATTATAATTTTTTCTTATTATTTTCTCAAGTAGTCATGATAAGATCCCTCTGGTGCCCGCTTATCGTTGAATTTTGGGACACGCTGTATATTTAGAGTAATACAATACACATTCTACAATGGGTATTACCTATTATTATATTGGGTTATGCCTACGCATAACTAACCTTGTAAACACACCTTCTAGAGCTTCACAAGATGATGTCAATCAAGCTAAGTACCCATTGCTCATCATGTATACCCCCAACTTTATGATATAGGCCCATCTGTACAATGTATTGTGTATTACCCGAAGAGTGTAAATAAGTAATGTTACGAGGAAAGTTTTCCTAAAAAGTTTGCTAATGCGGCTTTTTATAAGCGTAACGGCTTTTATTATGGTTTCCACACTTGTTGTGGTTTGTCGAATAAATTTCGTTTATTTGATATTGAGTGTAAACATCTATATTAAATCAAATAACCTTTGTACTGACTGACTGTTATTACAAATTTAAAAAGAAATAGTATCACGACTGAAATCCCTAGTCATGGTAGATATCCCTTCAGATATTTTAGTAAAAAATACTCACTCAAGATTCTTCGAAGATATTTAAGGAGGGTAGTCAGAGGTGTAGCACTAGATATAGCATTTTGTAAAGCATAAATCACATTTTACAGTAGTTGGTATTTCCATACGTGACAGGTTACAAGTCCATCGCCGCAGAACACTAACTGGTTTCCTCACGATGTTTTCCTTCACCGTTTGAGAGCACTGGCATTGCGCACATAAATTTTTCGATATAAATTCCATTGGTACACGACCGGATTCAAACCCACGACCTCAGGATCAGAAGGCGGGGTCACTCCTACTATACCACTGGTGCCTTCTATAATATATACTAATTCCAATTTCCTTAATGTTCATGCATGTCCGATGATATCAGTCATCATCATCAGCAGCTTGTAGAAGTCCCCTGCTGCACATAGGCCTAACCCGTTACGAGGACCGCGGAAAGTATATGTAGAAAGGGCTCAGAATCGTTCTTCCTGGAAAAACGTATGATATCAGTAAAACTACATTATTATATAACATACCACTTACTTCAATTATATTTTTATACTTACCTTAGCTTACACTATATTATTATTATACTTACTTACATAATTATTTACAGTACCGCAACACCTTAGTTTTAATCATAAAGTTTAAATATCTACCTAGCTCAAGTCTAATAACTCTTAATAACTCACAGTATGGAACTAACCCCCACAACACAGGTTTTTTACCTAGGGTGGAGGTTAGAGCGTAACCACATCATTCCACATGTGATATTAAATCTTTTAGTTTAGAAAACATCTGTTCTAGAATGACTATCTAATGTATGTCACATGTGTCCTACTTTATAAGTACCTATATGATTAAATAAATAAAAATAAATAAAAAATATGTCTTACAAGTTAATGTTTTTTATAAGTTACCACATCACATGAGCCATATGGCATACTAACAAAAGCATGAAAAAAAATTCAGCCAAAGAAGAGACGAGCGGGGTACAAATTGATGCACAAAATTACAGTCTCAAGTGACTCAGTTCCGTTTTGATCGATACTCAGCCCTATTACAATAGCCCTAGAGTATATTAGTTTGAAAATCAAAATAGTTAATGTAGAAACGGCAAGTTTAACTGATTAATGGCCATCGGATACAAATTTATTTATTTATTTAGATAATTAGAACGGCTAGAGAGCCAGTTACACTAATTTCTTATGCATTATATGAAATCTTAAAACAATATTACGAAATTATAGTTAGGAACAATAAAAATTGAAATGTCAAAAGCAATGTCGAAAATTTGACCTACCAACAAATTAATAATTAATATCCACAAAAACGTTTCATAATGGTTGAGGGGCTAAAATAATGCTCTTGTATTATATACTGCGTACTATGGTATAGTAATTAATAATAACTAATTTTTATTTATTTAATTTTTACTTCTTGGTGATACTGATTAAAAAGTTATTTTTATCTCTTACTAATAAGTGATGATAAAAGTGACGGGGATATCTTTAGGCAATACCAACGCTTTTAGTATAGTCCCATCTCCGTCACCTAGTTGTTAAGATATTTCAAAGTGAACTCTGTGACCCTTCGATTAAGGTTTATTCCCAGGTCCCAGTTAGTTGTCACACCCAAGATATCTCCTTAGGTATCAAGTTTCTGGTTCAAACTGATTGCACCCTAGATACGTGCCAATCTTGTCTATAGTAGAAAGTTTGCATCTATAAATTTGAGACGTCAAAGTTTCTGCGAAACCGCTAGTAGAACTAAGTTTTTAAGCGAAATTTTCAGTTTTTAAGTCTAGTTCTTTCTAAAGAAAGTTACATGTCGATGTTTAACCCTTTTCAAAACAAGTTTATATTATAAAAAACCCGGCCAAGTGCGAGTCGGACTCGCGCACAAAAGGTTCCGTACAAATTTACATCTATACAAATAAATAAAATTTAAGTGTCTGTTTGTAATATTAAAATAACCGCTTTTAATACATGCATATTATGAATAAATATACGGTACATATACCAAAATAGCATTTTTTATAATTTTTATCGTTTTCTATTCCAGACATTCTGTATGGGACAGAAAGAGACCGAGGAACCCACGTCATCATAGGACTGACATACCATTTTTTGCAGTACCAAAAAACAAATACAATAAAAACGGAACTCTGATATGGCTTATCTTTAACGGTTACCTCTGTCTACAATAACCTAAGAGTATACCAGCACCTAAGAGTATATAATAATACTGGACAATCCACACAGGATCATCTAACCCCAAGCTAAGCAGAGCTTGTGTTATGGGTACTAGGTGACTTACATGCATAGATATTTTTTATTATACATAGAAAATACCCAGAACACCCGGAATAAATATTTGTACAAACATTTATCCCAAAGCGGGATTCGAAACCGTAACCTGCGTGGCAGGCGAACATTCGCGTGCCGCGCCGAGTCGGTCGTCGTATTACAAAGCAGAAACACATGTACTCGGTAAAGCCGGAAAGATAAAACATTGCTTTGACCCACACTTTTTAGTATAAAGTTTAATAAATCAGTTACTTTATTGAAGCGGTAGCACGAATTCTCTCCAATGTGCCAAAAAACAGTTATGTAAAATAGTCATTATTCGTTCAGTTGTAACAGTTCCAATTTTCGTGTCTTCGCGAGACTTTCCTACCATCTTAAGTAGATACTTATTCTACTTATTTTTCAGCGTGTCAATGGTTCACAGTCCGTAACTTTGTTATTACGTGACTTTGGTGGAAATTGTTTTCGGTAGAATGGAGGTTGAACTAATCACCTGCCCCCAATTGATGTTCCCAACTTATTGCTTTATTACATTCTTAGGATTTATACTGCTAGGGGGAAAGTTAGAAGGTAGCCTTTGCAAACGAGTTCTTTTACGGGACCTATTTTTGTAAAGTTCAATGGAACCAATGACATTTTTGGTGTAAAGTATATATGAATGTCGGTATCATTCAGTGAAATAAAACCAAGGGTTTGTTTCAGCTGTTTAAGGTTTTTGATATTGTTTTAAAACGAAAGATATAATTTTTTCTTTGTGACTGGCATAATAAGCAAATGACTCTGAAGAACCGCACTTTACGATGTACAACCCTACGTCTATCAACTTGAGGAATACTGGGTATAAGTCTTTTGTGCCTGTAATTTCACCAGCACCCACTAACACTCATCCAACCAAAATACTAGAATGACGTTAAAAATACTAGCCACAAATTAAAAGCAGCGAGTCAGTAAACACACTTTTCACAGTGTAACGAAGTACCGGAAATATCGGAAGTAATTAAAATCTAGGTCGGAAGTCCATAAACAAGCAGAAAAGTCCGCGCCTTTAGCTATTTTTTTATAAATGTTATACCACATCTGACCCTTCTTGACTATCCTTGATCCTTCGTCCTGTTAATATTATAAATACGAAAATGTTAATGTTTGGTTGTTTGGATACTCAATCACATTCTAATTACTATACTAATTTGACTGAAACCAGAAATAAATACAGATTGAATAAATACGTATTTGGGATACGTACATATAGCAATCAATTGCAAGTTTAATGAGTGAAATCTTAGTTTATCAAAAGCGCACGTACGACGCAGATCGACGACATAAATCTATTTTAGTTTTCCATACCAGAACGGCAAAGCAGCTGTTCTGTTCTCGCACACAAATATGCAACGAACCTAATTTTCGCTAAACACATTTAGATAATTAAGATTTGTTTACACTGCAGACAGGTAGGTAATCTTCTCATTTTATTGCTAATAATTAAAATCATTCTGCTTTTAGATAGGGTCAAAAATTTAGTTGTACTATAACGTATATTTTATAGAACTGCACTTTAAATATAAGATAATGCTTCTTAGCATGAAGTTGAACAAAATTTTTTCAAAGTCCAATGTTTTTCTTTTGTGCAATAAATCTTGAAAATAATAAAGTCATTATATAAGGAGGAAAAACGATTTAAATGTTAGCCATTTAGTTATATACCTATCAACTTTTAACTAAAGAACTATTAGTGAAAAACAATTGATTAAAAATGCAGTACCAAGAATAAATAGGGTTTTATGATATAGAAATGAGCACGCTATTTCGTGAGCAGCCAATCTACACGTCTATTAGCTGTAAACCTAACGTTTAAAGCATATCAAAGCAACCGTAATGGATGCCTACTCAAGTAGAGGGTAGATTGGCACTGTTTGTAGCTACTAATGGAGACTCCAAACGTGCCGACTGCCAGTGAGCTAAACTCGTGCCAAATTGATTTTCTATGGGTGTACTACTGACAAATATTGCATCAAGTTTCTGTACACAAGCAACAATTAATTTTATGTTCAATCTATACCAATAATAAGAAACTTCGTCCGACTTTTCAAGGAATATTCGTTTTGGTGCGTAGAGGTGATCTAAGAAAATAATTCCGGAAATTCAACCCCTAAACGGGGCACACAGTACAGCTGGGTTCCGAAAATTAATACCGAGTATCCAAGTATCGTGTCTATATTCTAGGTAACAACGTTCAAATTCCTGTCAAGCGGCCAACCGCGCGGCCAAACACGTGGTTGCCGTCTGAAATATTTCACGCTGCATAAACGCGCCCTAAAATATATGATCCAACGAACTTCCAAGTAAAGTTCGATCATCATTATATGAATTGCTTCATTAGAGTATATGATCGGTATTACCAAGAAGGTAGAAGGAAACTACGGTGTTGTAATCATATATGAATAATGAAGCAATAAAATATAATTGATATCCTAAACGATTGCTTGTCAAGCATGAAGCAAAGGGAACACGTGACAAAGCGTTTTCAAATTGTAATGTACGATGTCCCTTAAATCTAGTCACATTGAAGTGCCGAACCGATTAGCTGAGTGTATGACAATGCCCTTTGTATCAATCGGAGCCTACTATGCTTGAGACGCGTAATAATATGATACGCCCAATTTATCTGTTGTTACTTCCAGCCCGGCTAAGGTGTGCAAAGCGACAAAATTTTGTCTACTCGTTATCTCGTACAGAATAGAGATAATTTATATCTTCCTGTGCTAACATGACAGTGCCAAAAATCTATCTCCTTCTGTCAAATAAGAACTTAGTGCTAATGTTTAGCTTATCTGTCTTTTATCTATAATTTCTAAAATGACCATCAATAGAAAAAGTACCTTGTGTCAAGCGCGACATATCTCACGTTGCACATCTTAGCCCGGCATGTCTAGCTTCCCTGTCATTTGCTAGACAGAGATGCAAGAAGAACTCTATTTAATTTACTTATTTGATAGGCAGATGACTTAGTATCAAGTAGTAATAATTAAAGACTTTGAGGATGTATAATGGGGTTAAAAGGTACGGTAAATATAATATTTGATGCAGTAGTTAGTTACAGTTAGGTTTAAAGACATTTATTCTCGTAAAAAAATAAACATTTCTTTTTATAATAAGATACATAGAATCAGCTTATTGCTAGAACAATGTTAGTTAGTTACAGTTAGTGGTAGTTAATTAGTTACAGTTAGTAGTAATTAGTTAGTAGTTAAGTAGTAAAAAGCTCATCGTCACCGCTAGAATACTAACTGGTTTCCTCACAATGTTTTTCTTCACTGTTTGTGATAGAATGCAGAATGTTTTATTTTAAAAAACAGAATGTTCACACCATTGTGAACGCAGGCTTGAAAACTCGCGGTATGTATCGGGAATGGCTGCAGCTGGCCGCTCGTTTTACGGTCATTCACTTTCTAAAGTGGAGTGCAAAATGTGTCTTTAAAACGTGCACACTCCACATTTTCGTGAATACTTTAAATCCGTTGGATATTTCATAATCAGCGATTAACAAATTATTATATAATCAACATACACCCACAATTTTAATTTTCTTTCTCTTTCTAAATTATTGATCACATTAAAATACTTCTAGGATTTTGACATAAAGTTTTACTATTTTAGTATTTTTTCGATTTGACTATAGCTACAAATAGGTAGGATTTTTATTTGTTTTTGATTAATTTGTTTGTTTTTTTTAAGTATGACATTAACGTTAATTAGTTTTTATATATTATTAGAATTTGATTTTAAGATATATCGAAGGTGATTTGGGTTCATTTTTATTTGTTACTTATTTATAATGTAATTTGTTTTTTTTAATGAAATAAATAACTATGAACTATAAGCTATCTAACGTTAGGTATATAGGTAGTTCAACTAAGTACTAAATAAAACCATTCTAATCAAATAAAACCTCTAGCTAAATCTTTTTTTATAAGAACAAGCGGATGATCCAGATTCTAAGTGGTTACCATACCTATAGCAAAATATTGTTTGTGCTGGTTATCAGCTAACAACTTTTTGCTGTTATCTTTTGTAAAACTACCAACTAAAATGTTTTATGTCGTCTAAAATGTTTTAGGTTTTTCTCACTGATTGGTACCTAAAAGCGTGCCGGTGCGTCACCATAAAATAAATTTTAGTACTTTTGCAGGCCACGTTCGGGGGAAACGCGGCCCACGATGCACTGTTCTCCGCCTATCAACCTAAGACATACAGTCTCACGTGCTTGTAATTTCTCCCACACCCTATAAATCACCGCGGTGGAATCTAGGCGAGTCTCGCGACCAGAATCTAGAATAACAGGCAAGTAACATGACTTAGGCTATAGTTTTTTTTGTATGATCCTGATTGCCGTATGTCGGATGTGTTATGGGCTAAATCCACTACAGATTGGACGCCAAAAAATTGAAAACGACCTCGCGGCAGACCGCGGCGAAGATGGAGGGATGAAATGGACGCCTACCAAAAGGACTGGTCTACAGTGAACCATATCAGAAGCGACTGGAGAGAAGAGAAGGCCTTTGCCCTGCAGTGGGACACTACAGGCTCTTAATAATAATAATGATCCTGATTACTATGGTAGGTACTTTATTTGTAGCTCTTGGAATAAACTTTTGTTTCTTTTATCCTAAGCTATATCAAATATTTTATCATCATCATCATCAGCCTATAGAAGTCCACTGCTGGACCATAGGCCTCCCCCACACGTTTCCAGGAAGAACGATTCTGAGCCCTTTCCATCCATTGACTTCCCACGGTCCTAACTAAAATGTCGTCAGTCCATCGGGTAGGAGGCCATCCTACGCGAATTTTACGTCAAATATTTTATAATAACTACCAATTGGAAGCATCTCGAAGACAAAGTTGAATATTGTACTCTTCAATAAGATATTATTTTTGTGAGATAGCAAAGTATTTATATTATAAGAGTAGGTAGGTACTTATGTAGATAGATACTGTTATATCTGTAAACTAACCATATTTTTGGAATGCGGACGTAGCGTAATAAAACTACATGAATACCGTTTAGCCCAAGACCCTTTTTGACCCCTGATTTTATAGACATTGAACGACAATGCTTTCATGGTTGTGGTTATACGATAAGTTTCAACCTTTGGGTTATCTAAAACTATTGACACAGAGTATTTTACGGGTTTTAACCTATTGTCTGCTAGACCACGAATCTGATCAAAACACGATAAAAAATATATTGTGTCTTAGATTGTCGCTTCAGTAAATGTGGTAACGGAAACTTACAGTGAAGTGATAAAGTTTATAGAGGCAAGCTGAGTAGTGCACTAAAAAATTTTCCTATCAAAAAATTTATGAGCGCAATGCCAGCGCTCTCAAACGGTGAAGGAAAACATTGTGAAAAAACCAGTTTGTATTCTAGCTGCGGCGATGAACTTGCAATACGTCACGTATGGAATACCAACAGAATGTGGGTACCAAATGTAATATTTGGGGTACCAAATATTACATCTGAGGGGATATATACTGTGCTTGGGGATTAAAGTCGTGATGCTATTTCTTTTTTTTCCTAATACTTAAAAACTATTACCTTTATGCTTATTAAAAATACTTAAGTACATCCATTTATAGATACGAGTACGAGCTATGTTGAAATAGACGCTTAGTAGTGCTGCTTCAACTTTAGCTTAAAAAGGCTTTGTTAGGATACCAACCAAACCCGTAGTTTTATGTATAAAAGTAGAAAATAAGCTCGGAAAAATTTTTACTGATAAAACATTTCTGTCAAAACAGATAGCTTAGTATAATCGGGAAACTTTATCCCTCAAACGACCTAGAATCACATTTCTGCGTTGTTACAAGGCTAGGGCTTACCAGAGCGTCTGCTCTACAAAACTGATAAAAGACGATTCGTGTTGTCATTTTAGCATACACTGTGCGGTATTCACGGCAGCGACAACTCGACTGTGGAGCAGCTATCAAATAGCTACGCAATGGAACTCACTACCTCAAATCGTTCCTTTAACTATTGTTAGTAGACTCCAGGTGTTGATTTGTTTGTAAACTAACAAAACACGCGCGACTTCGTCGGCATGAAGTTATTTATAATACAAACTTCAATCCCCACCTTACCCGTTTAGGGATTGAACTTCAGAAATTCTTTTCAACACACCCAGACGAATATGTCTTGAATACTCGTATGTCTCTGTGACCGGTGGTTTAGGCTGTGCGTTGTCTATATATCAGTCAGTCAATCAGTCGGTCAGGACAAAGATTCTTATAATTGGTATATATTTTCAGTAGCTAGGTAGTGCGCTTACTTCGTCGTGTTTACGTGACAGGAATCCAGACCGAGCTGTTCAGGTATTACTTTAGCTCAAGGATTCTTCCTGACTTTGTACTTCTTAGTTAAGAACTGCTAAATTGCATTTTGTTACTGCAATACTTTATGCCATCTAACAAGCATAACTTTTGTCGCGCGACTGGAAATTTTCACGAGTAAAGAAATTATATTATAAGTAAGCGGATCACACTGTTGACCGCATCATGAAGTTGCATTCAAGGATTTACTGCCGTAGATGATTCCTGAACTCGGTTTGAACTCAAATGATGTGCCAAGTTTGTTGGTGGTGCCATAAAATACAAAAAGACAATAAAACTTCTTGATTTGATGACCCATGTGACGCAGCGGGCGAATGTCCGCCTGCGACGCAGGAGGTTGCGGGTTCGATTCCCGCCTTGGGATAATTATGATTTATGATTTATCATCTTGTACCCATAACACAAGCTCTGCTTAGCTTGGGGCTAGATGGTGCTGTGCAGGTTGTTCAACATTATTATTATTATTATTATTATTGGTTTTCAAGTCAAATAACGAACTGAGGCAGTATTTAAAATATCCTACTGTAAATATATTTATGTACTGCACTGCGCACATCGTTCGTAATATATAAAAGTGTGTTTTATGTGCTTGTAATTTTACGGCAGCCATACCCTTTTAAACCGGAACACCGCAATGCGAGTATCACTGCTCGGCGGTAGAAATAGGTACGGTGGTAATACTTCCCCGGACGAACTTTTGGCAACTTACTAGACTTACTAAATATAATCATCACTAACTACCAAAATACATCTTGATTGAAGTGGGAAATATAACGAGAAAATTTGCATATAAATGGGGTTGACGCCAAACAAAGCCCACTATGAGATATTTCGTACAAATTCGTTCATAAGAAGATAAGTAATTTCGTTATAATGTGTGTGTCGGGTTTTGCGCTATGCAGTTTTATATTTAGGACAGCTCTCACTAACTTTTGCGTTATGCAGTTGTATGGGACAGTTCTCGCTATGGTTCGATAGCGCTAGGTGTGGGTTCGATATCCACTGAGGAAAAACATTTGTGGGTTAAACATAGATGTTTGTTCTCTGTTTGGGTATTATATTGCATTCTAAGTGTGTATTTACAGAAAAAAACATATGTTTTCTATCTGGTTCCTAAAGTACAAACTATGCTTAGCTTGGGGTTAGTTGATGTTGTGTCAAAAATACCACTAATATTTATATTATACTAATTTTTACTTGCGGCTTTGTCCGTCGACTTCACTTAACACCTATCGTTATATTTTACCCAATTTACACAGTATCTTTATAAATTAAGGCTTTATGTTAGCCTGATGTATGATCTATATTATATTAAAGTTTCAACAAAATCCATTTTGTAGTTTTTGCGTGAAAGAGTAACAAACATCCATAGATCCATTGAGACCCTTGATGAAAATGTTCACATATACATCATTCACTGCCAAAGCTTAGTTTCTATTTTCGTATCATACCCGCAGTATAATGTTAGGTCAGAATAAATAAATAAAAGCACTATTCATTATCACACGAAGGTAATTACGATTCAGGTCCTGAACTCTCCTAAGACGCGGGTCATCGCTGCTCATTGTCAATGCTGCCCACGATACGGAAACTACGCATCGATATAATAATATATTGCGCAAATTACATTCAATTTTTGTTTCAGTTTTAAAAATTAAATTTGTTTAATTCAGGCACAGTATATAAAAACAAAAAATCATGTACTAAACCCATAATACAATACAAATAAAAAAGAATGAGTCGCCTTAAGCCTTGATAAAAACCATAAAAACACTAGCAAGTAAAAATAATAATCAATACCTACCTAGTCAAATCACTTCTATTTTTGCTCACGTAGATTTAACCCAATGTTTGTAAATAGTTTATAAACGAACATAATATACAAAAAACAACAGAACAACAAACAAGGTTTGGTTTTTATTTTTTCAAAATATACTACTATAAATCTAAATATGTTTACTATAGCAAACACACGCGATTTCTTCCGTGTGAAGTTATTTTTATACAAACTTCAACTCCCACTGTACCCGTTTAGGGGTTGAATTTCGGGAGTTTCCATCTTTGTACACCTCTACGCACCAAGACGAGTGTATTTTGGAATTCCAAATCTCTACGACCAGTGGTTTAGGCTGTGCATTGTATAATGTCAGTCAGTCAGGACAAAGTTTCTTATAATTGGTATAAATGGGCATCTGTATCTACCCCTAACTAAGTAAAGCTTGTACTATGGGAACTAGCTGATATAATTACAACCTTTTTTGTTTAGTATCACTCTGCTAAGAGTATATTTTTGGCATTATTATCTATTACATATTTCTATACTGCGTTCACCTCACTAAGTTGGGTTTTTACCACACTAGAGCTTCATATTACATTATTATTTTGTAAGAAGGATCCCGGAAGAGACCATGCCGTTTTTTGCCTGTTCTTTTAGGCTTAGCTTTACGAGGAACTGGCACCTATACTCACCTAGTTAAAAGACTATCTTGGAATCATTTTGATTCCTTAGAATAAATGCTTTTTGACTTTGACTTTGTCCATACATCATTAAAATAAATATAATACCATGAGGCACTCGGCGAGACAACTTTTTTGAACTAAAAGGGGTTGAAGTGGTAAAATAGTATACCGGGTGTAATAAGGTTACTTCCAAATACTCCAGGAACGTGTGAAGTTACCCAAAACAAGGTTTTTACCACTTGGGTGACAGTCCAATAGTTTCATAGTCTAGAAGTTCCTATTTATCAACCAGCGTTGTATTGTGTATAGACCGGTCATTAACCTTCCGCGGCTCGGGGCAGCGAAGGCAATCCACCGCACCGGTCAGATGATCATGTTTCATTTAGATTGCCGTTTTTGGGTTTTTGTTGTTTTTAAATAAAATAATTAAGTACTTGTGTTTATTTTACTATCTATTATCGATATTAATGCCGAAAATATGGAAAAAAATAGTTTTTTTTTATTGTTTTTTGTAATCAGTATGATGGTCTGAATGCGCAGCTTCAGTTTTCGAAGGAAGTCTTATTACACCCTGTTTTTTTTTTTTTTTTTTTTTTTTTTCGAACGGACTAAAATGCTGGTATAATCGCCTAGCGATTTCCGACAGCGTTACCGGGCTACTGGCGAGCGCAACTTATTACACCCTGTATATTTATTCGTTTATTTTATAGATTCTATCCACATCAGTTCAACGGCTCAGATAAAAACGTGAAAGACAGTCAAGCACTTTCGTATTTATAACATAGATGTTGTCTATGATACGGGAACCACACACCGATATTTATCAAGGAAATGGCAGCCATTGTTGTGTATACCAAGAAAAAGTGATAATAAATCACAGGATATCTGCGTTGCCGCAATCTGAATACAACGGGGCACACGGGGAGAAAGAAAAACTAATAGTTTCGATAGCAATGAAAATTCATAACTATTTGTATTTCGTTAGGTACTTGTTTTTTCCAGTCCGTTGCTGGACAGAAACCTGCTCTATACGTTTCCAAGAAAAACGGTTTTGATCTTTTTCCATTTTTACTTTCCGCGATCTTAGCAACTTGTTTTAATATGTGGGTATTTGCCAAATGTAATATTTATACTATGCTATGTATTGACCTTTTCAGACATTCACAAAGACTTTTGATTAGATACACTATGAGATTTGAAAGGATTTTAAGGGAAAAAGAAAAAGCATCACGATTTGACTTCAAAAAAAGTAGGCGTTTTTTATTTGATACGTTAGATAGTTAAGATATATCTATCTTGTTACTTTATTGTTTATATTATACTCTTTATTATTTACTACACAGAGACATAATACAGTCAATATACATAATTTGGCAAACAAATGGGCAGCCCTATCGCTGAAAGCGATCTCTTCCAGGCAACCTTTGAACGGAAAAAAAACTGCTAACTAGTGTAGGCGGTGTATTACTGAAAAATAGGATACATTATTAAAACTGACTAACCTACTTAATAACTATTTGTAAGGCACAAAACAATTAAAAAAATCCTAATACATAAATATTGTTTAAAACGAACTAAATCAAATGAAATATACTCTTATTTACTATATTTTTGCTATATTTTTTTGATAATTTATCAATCTCAAGTCCAAAGTACCAAGTACTCACTCAAGATTGGCACCCGCACCCTTCAAACCGGAACACAGCAAGCTCGGCGGTAGAAATTGGCATGGTGATAGCTTCCCCGAACAGCTCTTCACTAAGAGCTCTATTACTACTGAATGTTCATGATGACTTAAGACTTTATATTATAATAAGCACGTGTGTAGCAGCTATAAACATATTTTGTTGTACTACTTGTAGCATAATAAAACAGACCTCCAACATCAAATACTAAAGCGGAACCGCAAAGGGACGATCATTCGCAGTTTCGTAAAATTATTCAGTAGTCTCTGTTGTATTTCGGCTACATCCTACCCTGAAGCTGTGCGTCCACTAAAGCGGAATGTTCAAGTCCACTTGTGCGTTATGTTACCGGTCTATCTGTTGCCTCATTGCTTTTACATCACAGGCAATGTTACATCTATACCAATTATAAGAATCTTTGTCCTGACTGACTGACTTTTTTCATTTTATTTTATACAATTTTCTAATGGAACAAGCATATGACCCACCTGATGTTAAGTGGTTACCATCACCTATAACAAAGCATTGCATTGCTAGGTACGTTCGTTAGAAACAAGCCCTATAATGCACTACTCTGCCATAAACCTGAGGCATAGTTGTTAATTATTATTATTATTCATTTATTTCAGGCAACACAGTAAACAGAGTATAAATACATGGCCCATATTATAATAATACCTTATAATATACCTAATAATATAGTAATACCTTAAAACTTACATACATATTATATTTCAAAGGTATATTATTAAAACGCCGCTTGCTGTGACGCATGCGTCCCGTGTCAGGCTTCCGATGAACTTCTTGAACACGACACGGCCAGAACCTGCTGTCCAAGTACGTTGCTAACCGACCTAGTTAACATCCCTAAGCTTATTTCATTGGGTCCGACTGGCTCTCAATAACGCAGTTGATTAGCGCACCCCTATATCAAGGCCCTCCGGCAGGATATTAAAATTTCACTCGAGGGAATAATTTTTGAGACAATTTAAATCTTTGTGATTTCCTTAAGCACCATAAAAATTCACAGATGTTGATGATGAGTTAATTAATGAATATGGAAATAGAATTACTTTGAAACAAAATTAACATTATATTAGCTTAAGCAAAATAAACATTATTTTAAGCTTCAAACAAAACAAGAAAGAAAAATGTATACATACAGGTATTGATTATGTTTTACTCGTTTCTTTATGCATCAAGCCAAAAATATTTTTTTACTTATGTTATTATTAAAAGATCTGAGGGGTATCTGCTATGCCTGAAAATAATCATGACGCTTTTTAATGATTACACTGACTGTAGTACCGTGGTACATTACAGTACTGGGTGTTTTCTATGTAATATAATAAAAAATATCTATATATGTAATGTATTGTATTAAGTATATCAGTCATCTAGTACCCATAGCACAAGCTCTACTTAGCTTAGGGCTAGATGATGCTGTGTGGACTGTCCAGCAATATAATTACTATTATTATTATACTATTTCAGTTCTGTACCTACTTTCTTCACTATTCTTCAAAACGTAAATAAATTAAAAGAATTTGCAGCAGTAAGCAGTAAGATAGTAACTTAAAGGCTCTAATATGAACACACCCGAAGTGGAATAGAATACAATATAATATACATTTATTTGGCATAGGCAAATAATACACAAACCCGACTTGATAAATAGGTAGGTAGGCAGATTCTATCCCATAAAAGAAATAAAAAAGAAATGTGTCCCATCGACTAAGTGGTGTGTTCGTAAGATTACTAGTGAAATGCGCGTGACTTTGTACGCGTGGTGTATTTTTCATACAAACATCAACCCCACTATAACCCCGAACAATTCGGGAATCTAAATTGTGCCAAGACGAATATAAAATGAAAATATCAAGTCTCTACGACCAGGGATTTAGGCCACGTGTTGTCTACATATCAGTCAGTCAGGACAAAAAAAAAAAACCACCACAAAACTCTCTTGATTTCAAATATAATTCAGAAACAAAAAAAATAACGCGAGATTTCATTCAGATAAATACGCATCTCTCGCAAAAATATACAAACCTTTGTTCAAAATAATATAATAAGTGGCGCTGGGTACGTAACGAACACACAAACAAATCTGATTTCCCGTTCGAGATTTCCTTTCATATGTATTAGAATATTTTCAGAACTTCACGTTCGGGGTGCAGGTTTTGTGCCAAATAGGAAACATGTTTATTTTAAAAAACACCATACCGTCTAGTTAATCTTTTAAAGTTATCTTTAATGAATTTTCTGTTTTTATTTGATGTTGGTTGTGTACGTGCCTTATTTATTGAATTAAGGGTTACTTTATTTGACCAAGCGAGCGATAATAGCATGATAATAGCATGCTTTGCATCGTGTTGTAAAACATCAAGACAAATGTTTCATTATGCTGCAAGGTTTACGAAACATGTTCTGGCAACATGTTTCTGGACTATGAATAGTCAAACATATTTCGCTGCAACAACTTGTGTCATAGTTTTAAGATGTTTTTATGTAGATATTTCGGCCGTAAAAACTCGTAAGAGGAAGGAAATATTACCTGTGATAAGCAAAACAAAACCTGTCTACTTTAAATAACAATACAAATGGTATCTAAGAATAAATCGTTGAAAACAATGGTTCAATGGACAGGGATCCTTCGGTTCAACGACTCCAAGAGTAAGGATGTTCAGACAAATCCCATGGAGTGAGTTTCTGTGTTTGCATTCAAATCCGTAGGTAGTCATGCAAGGTGTCGCCTTCTCTAGGGATGTTCTTTCTACGATGTATAGTTAAACTTTTAAGTAAATACCTAGTATTTTGAAGCGAAATAAACTAAATATTTGCATAAAATGTTTTAGAATAGAGAAACAAGCGCTACTTCGTTCGCATGAAGTAACTGTTTGTAAGGATGAGTGGTTTAGACTGTGCGTTGTCTATTCTGTCAGTCAGTCAGCAGGTCTACTCCTTAAAACGATAAACGAAGTTTCTTAGTGTTGTTTTGTAATACACTTCGGGGTTACTCGGTAGCCGTTCTACAGACAAGTTGTCAATGCCTGACATGCCGCGTAGTGTACCTCAAAACGATAATACGAAACTTCGTTTATCGGTTCTCAGAGTAGACCTGCAGGACAAAGATTTATAGTTACTAGAGTGAGAAAATAGTCGATACCTAGTTCCTTTCTTGCCGCTCGCACTGGCGGTGGGACAAATGCCAAAAGGCCCATAAAGGCCTTGCAACGGCTGTAAACTCAGTCACCAGATTATCCACTCATACTCACTTCAATTTATTTCAAAAATAAATAAATATACGTGGGCATTTTTACACATCATCTAGTCCCAAACTAAGCATAGCTAGTACTATGGGACCAGATGATTGATAGATAACTTTTTTGTAAATATCTACTAAGAAAACAATATCACACCAAGACAGTGAACAAACACGTATGTTTATCACACAATTTTTGTTCTCTGTGGGGATCAAAGCCACCACCTATAGAAGAAGCAGAAGCTCAGAAGGAAGGGCTAATACGAACTGAGCTGTGACTTACTTTTAGTTTTTTTCATCTCTAGAGCCTTCAAACCACGCACTAGGTTATTGTCACGCCTCTAAGTACGAACAAAGAACTGCATTCTGCTTTTATCTGAATTGTGCAAACATCTTTGGAACCTAATACCTACTTCAGTCACTAGTGACAGCCGCCCCTGTATTCACAAGCGCGGGATGAGGCGATGACTTGAAATTGGTCCATAATAACGTGACGTTGCCTAGTTTCAGAAATCAGAAATCAAATCAGAAATTTATTTGCTTGAACATAGCTACAAATACAATATTCTTGGTGTTGTGTTGGTTCATTTTTATCACTTTACAAGCATCCGTTAGTATTTTATTTTATAAAACATACTAAAAACCTTTGCTCATCGGATGAAGAGTTTCTTTTCATTGGTTAATACTACAGTGACAGTTAGCACTGCAACGTGATTTTATAGATAATAGTACGGAACCCTTCGTGCGCAAGTCCGACTCGCACTTAGCCGGTTTTTTAAGTATCATTGCGATTCAGTTTTCAATTTTTCGAAAGGTACGATAAATACTACTTAAAAATGTATACTGGCGGAAACAAAGCAAGTGAAAGTGGTTGAATGACGAACACGAACTGGACGTAAAATGAAACATAAGCCTTTTTCCTACTTTATGGCCTGGCGAAGTTGTCAAGATCGTTTGATGTCGTTGTATAAAAAAAGGCTTAAAATCGTTTTTCCCGGAAACGTATAGAGTAGGCCTATATTATGTACAACAATATATTTATTTAAGCTGATGTTGATGATGAAAAATAACTTTGCTTTTTTTATATTCAACATGTTGATGGAACAAAGAAATGACCCACCATGATATATAACAAAAGCTTTGTCTGCCAAGTTCGTTAGAAACATGCTCTAGCATGTTCTACTCTGCCTCCATTAACCCGAGCCATACAACAAGTTTTAAGCCTCATGTGCCTGTAATTTCACCAACACCCACACTTCAAACCGGAATACAGCAAGCTGCTTGACATCAGTTATAGGCATGGTGGTAATACTGGAAGTATTAGGACGAGCCTTTTACTAAGAGCTTTACTTACATTTAAATGAGTTAAATAGTCACAGTATGACTTCTTAGTGAATATGGAGACGTAGCTTTGAGGTTCTTTGTCAAGGCAATCGAAAACTAGTTTCTGAGAAATGTTAGTGTATTATGATTGAACTTCAGTTTAATTTTATTTCTATTTGTATCTCAAATGGGTTTAATATCGGTCGTGATGTTTTCATGAGTTTTTTTATTCGAAAAAAAAATATGTGTGCATAGCAGTTCTCTCAAACGGTGAAGGAAAACATCGTGAGGAAACCAGTTAGTATTCTAGCAGCGGCTATTGATTTTATTCACCTTAAGAACGTGTATATTTTTAATTATTTCGTACCAGCTTCCACCCGTATCTTCTCTTGCGTAGTGGTAGTAATTGCTAACATCAATATTTGAAATGAGAAATCAATCATTGACCTTCTCTGTTTTTTTTTCTTATCGGACGCAAAATACTGGATTACATTGTTTCTGCTCCTCAAAACCATAAAAAATGGGTAAATCCTAATAATTTTCTAACTTAAAAGTTGCTTGTTCTAACGAAAAAAGACTAATCCATATTTTATTCTGACCAATATCGGTAGTTCGAACGAAATCTAATAAAAAGGGACAAATCCAATACAAAAACTGATATTCAATAACTTGTTTTTTGTTCGGCTAAAATAACGCGATTATTAATTTGGCAAAGAAAGAACACTGAAAAATTGTACCTGTAAATTAAAGAACGGTCGTAAATGCATGATTGAATTGTACGGCGTAAGTGAGTGAGTGAGTGAGCATAGGCTCACTCATAGGCTCACCCCTGTGGGTCTTGCGTCAATAGTGACGCAGGACCTACAGATATCTTGAAAAGAAGAAAATGTCTTGGAAGGATGTCGCGAATCTGTTAAAAAAGCAGTTAAGAGGTAATGGCAAGATTAAAAATTTTTGATGAACATGATGCTGAAGCAATTAGAATTTAAGATTTGTAGATTTAAGACTCGTTAAACAACAACGTTCTGCATATCTCGTATCTCATTTTAGTAGAGTAGCGCTCTTTGTGAAAGGACTCCTCCGGGAAAGTACTACCACCATACCTATTTCTGCCGCAAAGCAGTAATGTTCGCATTGCTGTATTCCGGTTTGAAGGGTGGTGGTGCCGATGAAGTTACAGGCACATGTGGCTTAACACCAGTGTCTCAGGTTGGTGAACGCAGGGTAGTGCTTCGCAGAGCACGTACCTAACGTGCGTGACCGACCAGCCAACATTCATCATCAGCCTGTAGTAGTCCACTGCTGGACATAGGCCTCTCCTATACGTTTCCAAGAAGAACGATTCTGAGCTTTTTCCATCCATCGACTTCCCGCGCTTCTAACAATGTCATCAGTCCATCGAGTAGGAGGACGTCCTACGCTTCGTCTTCCGGTTCATGGCCGCCATTCGAGAACCTTTACTCCTCAGCGGTTGTTGGTTCTACGAGTTATATGGCCTGCCCATTGCGACTTCAACTTGCTGATTCTGAGAGCTATGTCGATTAAACATTCGGTGGGTCATATGCTTGTTTCACCAGCAGTACCATAAAAAAAACTCATTCTCGAAAAATTCATTTATAATGTTTGAATCAAAACGAACTGAATAGAGCAATAGAATTTTGGCGTTCAGCCATCTAAAATAGCAATTCTGTAAAAAATCTGCAGCTATTTAAACAACCGTTGTATAAAATTGTTGACACAGGTGATAAAAAAGGTTCAGTTTGGTTGTAAAAAGGTTTGGATGTTGAAATTATGTTAGCCATTTTTCTCTGGTTATTTTAGCTTATTTTAGGGTAAAACCCTATTACTAAGACTCCGTCTGTCTATCTGTCTGTCCGTCTGTTACCAGGCTGTATCTCACGAACCGTGATAGTTAGAGCTAAAATTTTCACAGACGATGTATTTCTGTTGCTTATCATCAACACGATTAGTGGTGTAATGCCACTGGCGCCTAGATTCACCTAGCTTTGAGCAATTCAAGTTTATCCTTAGGATCCTTATAAATAAACTTTTGGCTTTGTATTATTTTATAATTATGGTTTATTCGAAAAAAAATAACAAAACGCTTGACAATCGTACTAAGCTAATTAAAATACAGATCTAAGCCGCCGTAAGAATGAGGCAGGCGTAACGTATTTTTAAAAAAAAGCAAAGTTTACAACCGTATTATGCAATCTTATGCAGATTCAAGCGCTATTTTCTCAAATGGTCCATTTCCTCTGGTTGCTCTAAGATCGCTTCAGTAGACAGAATTCAGTTTGCTTAGACTTAAACATACTTGCACTCTTCAGCATAACGCGGGAGCCTGTTCGATAACCAAAATTGTATTTAGTTGAATTGATGTTGATTCATTGAAATGAAGGGTCATGGGTTCAAATCCCACTCAAAGAAATAATTTTGGGATAATATAAAAGCTTATAACTATATAAGTTGAAAACTTATTCAATCGAAATTATTATTTTGTCTGTCATACCTACATACATGAA
This sequence comes from Electrophaes corylata, assembly GCA_947095575.1. Taxonomy (NCBI): domain Eukaryota; kingdom Metazoa; phylum Arthropoda; class Insecta; order Lepidoptera; family Geometridae; genus Electrophaes; species Electrophaes corylata. Next base: position 3,390,025 of record OX352711.1, on the reverse strand, counting down.
TACCATACTACTAATACATACGAAGATATATGTATTAGTAACAAAAGTTCAAACACCATCAAAGTGCAAATTAGGAGGCCATGAGCAAACACCGCTCTTCAAACACACAATGCGATAAGGTTCTATGTGAGCTGACTCACAAAGACCTACCAAAACTTGAAGCATAACTTTGGCGAAATTTCACGCGTGGTTTGACAAATTGTCCGTACACAGGCGTATAGAACAGCTGGTGTATTCCACTACTAGAAACAAGACAATTCTATTTACAGTAAAGAATTGTAACTTTTTTTTATTATTAAGTATGCTGGACAATACACAAAGTATCATCTAGCCCCAAGCTAATCAGAGCTTGTGTTATGGGTACTAGATGATATACTTAATATTACATACACATAAATTTTTATTATAGGTACATAGAAAACACTCAGAAAACCCTAGCTGGTCCAGTACTAGAAAAAACACAATTCTGTTCAAAATGAGGAACATAGATGTTTGTTCTGTGTCTGGATGTTATATTGTATTATAAGTATGCATTTACAAAAAAAAAAGTATATAAGTATTCTATCAGTCATCTTGTTCCCATAGTACAAGCTATGCTTAGTTTGGGGCTAGATGATGTTGTATAAAAATGATCACAAATATTTATTTAAGAACACAGGTGTTAATTACACAGCAACTGTAACTCCGTACAACAATAAGCACGATAGAACTTCCACAAAACCAAATACATATCTACTGGATTATAAGATTATGGTTACGTGTTATGTTGTAAATAATGATAATGTGGATCATATGCTTGTTCCACCAGCAGTAGCATAAAAAAGTATAATAATATGATATATTAATAATAATAATTCATAGTATTTCTTTAAACAAACTTTAACCCTCGCTGTACCCACCTCTACGCACCAAGACGAACCAAGATACCCTGAAAACTACAGACCAGTTTCTACGACCAGTGGTTTAGGTTGTGTGTTGTTTGTGTCAGTCAGTCAGTCAGGATAAAGATTCTTATAATTGGTATAGATTATGTCTATAGTGTTGGGAAAGAAATATGATGAAGCAATATTTTCTCAACACAAAATATTTTCAAAGTAACATCTTATTTTTCTTAATTTTGTTCAACGGTTCGTGGGAATTGTACAAAATTTAAAATTGTACACATTGAGGTTCTTATTTTGTAAATAGCGCCCTCTAAGGACTGCAATGAGGAACTAAAATACGAAAGAGAACAAAAAACTCTTTGTTACTTTCTTATTGCGTTATGAGAAAACTTTCGAAGCAACGACCTATTATTCTGTGATATATTTCCCATCTAACTTAATTGTATAATTCTATTGGAAATTCACGTTTTAGTTATTCCCGAATTGCAGTTTAGGCGGTAAGAGATGAAAACACGGAACTTCCATCGAGTTTTTATGTAAGTTATTCAAACTTTTTTATGCAAATGACACCATAGAGAATAGAGAATGTGAATAAAATAGAGGTACCTACCAAAAAGTTTGAGTTACTACACACAGTTGCACGTTGGGGCAGAGTAATTTGAAGTTTGCTATCAGCTTAAATGTGGATACATAGACGTAGGATTTGATGATGCTGTGTAAAAAAAATTTTTTTTTTTTATTATTTGTGTCCACAAATATTTAAAAAAAATTGTTTAAGGCCAGGGGCGTTGCATATATTATAACAATAATTAGGGTTCCGTACCCAAAGAGTAAAACGAGACCTTATCACTACGACTCCGCTGTCTATCTGTCTGTCTGTCACCAGGCTGTATCTCATGAACCGTGATAGTTAGAAAACTGAAATTTTTACACATGATGTACTTCTGTTGCCGCTTTATCAGCAAATACTAAAAAACAGAATAAAATTTATATTTAAGGGGGCTCTCATCTTCTGCTGCCGCTTTATCAGCAAATACTAAAAAACAGAATAAAATTTATATTTAAGGGGGCTCTCATATAACAAACGTGATATTTTTGCCGTGTTTTAATAGTCCGACTCGCACTTGGCCGGTTTTTATTACTTATTTATCTATATCTATTAAGCCAATTATAAGAACCTTTGTCCCGACTGACTGACATTATAGGCAACACACAACCTAAGCCGCTGGTCGTGAAACTTGAAATTTACAGGATATATTTGTCTTGATGCTAAGAGGTGTATTAAAAAAGGAATTCCCAACATTCATCCCCTAAGCGAGTACAGCGGGGGTTGAAAAACGTCGACGCTGTCGCACGTTTTGCTAGTTTATTGATAGAGCAATACTTTTTTTTCAGCATACGATTTGCGCTGTTTTTACTACCGCGCTTAAATTTGGGTATATTTCTTTATCAAACAGAGTTATTGCAAATCTAAAATACAAGCACGTCCGAGTTAAACCCCATGCTGAAATAATAAACGCAAACAAGTTGTTTTAAATTAAAAGGTTTTAATTTTGGGAGAAATCCTTAATAATTTTAACGCTCAAGGTTTTCTAAGGTTCGAGTTTTTTTAATACAAATCGTTAGAAGTAATAGGTATTATCCTAAGGATTTGTACTAAATCTTTAGTAAAAAATAAATATTGCGTGTGTAAGACATTCTAGAGATCCAGGAAGTAATGAGGATGGAAAAGGGATAAAGTAGTTCTTCCTGGAATATACGACTTTATAAATTAATAAATAATACTGACATACATTTGACACAACGCCATCTAGTCTAAAACTAAGCAAATAATCTTGTAATATGGGCACTGATGGTCTAGTTGGAGTAACCACGCCTTCTGATTCTAATGGCGTAGGTTCAAATCCCAGTGTGCACATTAGCAATTCACACAGTGAAGGAAAATGTCGTGAGGAAACCAGTTAGTATTCTAGTAGCGGCGATGTTGTATGAAAACTGCCTTAAAAAAATATTTATTCTGTTTTTTAGTAATTGTTGCTATAGCAGCAACAGAAATACATCATTTGTGTAAATTTCAACTCTCTAACTATATATCTAACTATGGTTCATTATATACAGCCTGGTTACAGACAGACAGGCAGATAAACAGACAGCGGAGTCTTAGTACTAGGGTCCAATTTTACCCTTAGGGTACGGAACCCTAAAAAACTATTCGGGTGCAGTCAGCTAGTCTAGCATTCCTTAAAGTACCGAATTAAACTTCTCAAATGGTAAACACGACAAATTGAAGGACGAAGCGTAACATATAATGTGCCCCTCGGGAAATCTGTGCATGGAATGAATAATTTAAAATCATTATTTCCGGAACTGTATGGGAAAGCAGCAGTCTTCAGGGTGATGATAAATGAAAATAAAACAAAAAACACCACTATTTGTGGCCACCACTCGGTCACTGCTGTTGTCCATCTACCGTCTTCCCGCCTAGCCAAGTGTCCCGCCCATTTCCACTCTTATACCTAGTATTTTTTAAACTTTCGCGATCGGAACACATATTGAACACTTATATTCAATATGTCGGGAAAATAAATAAAAAAGGTAATACGCGATAAATACCCGTGTAATATAAGTGTTCAATATCCTTTTACCTATTTACAAAGAAAATTATAGCTAATACAGGTATTTATAATTGGCATGTACAAAATGCATAATATGAAACAGTTGAGCTATCTACAGACCGTTGCAAACGATCTAAAGGTAGCTCAACTGATCCAGATCAGTGCCAATCGGAAGCGTTCCCAAAACACTGGCTGCATTGCCACGCTGAATAGCAATGCTGATTCGCTGTGCCAGATACTCACTAGCCCTCGGGTCACGCTTCCTTATACCTACATTTTGCGTTTTGCGTCGAATTTCGACGTTGGGTATTCAGTCAATCAGTGATATACCATCAGTGATATAAAATGGGCTTTATTTGTAAGTACCTAAATTACTCCATTTCACTGACTTCTCGAAGTAAACAAATCCAGAACTTTTCAGAAAGCAAATGAGTAGTTACTGAACGTTTGAGCAAATTATTCTCATTTTTGAATTAGGCGTGCCAGTTGGTTTCGCCTGCAGGTACGAACAAAGTGGGGCATAAATCGCTGCAATATGTGTTTTAGTTTGTGGTTATAATAACAGCGGTTATAGATTCGGCAAAGCTACTAACGATAATATAAATTTATTTCGTTGAAAATATTTTGTAATGCACAACTTTTTGATCCTCACAACTAACCCTATACTAAACCTAAACTAAACCTAAGCCAAACCTAGCTAAACCTAGCTAAACCTAAACTAAACCTAAGCTAAACCTAACTAAACATAAGCTAAATCTAAACTTAAACTAGTTTAGTCATGATCCTAGACATTAACAATAACATAGTTTTAATCCACTAGAAAATTTTAATTCTACAAAATAATTGAGTGTCTGTAGCCCATATCGCTGTATCTATGGCCTCACTGAAAAGCAGCTTACGCCAGGCAGATGTTACCTCGAGACGAAACTGCTCATGCTGCAAATGTCTATGTGTACGTACATTGCACAAATTAGCAATCATAATCTACCTTGCTAGCGAAATGCGCGACATCCGCGTGAAGTTATTTTCACACAAACTTCAACCTCTGTCTTTTTATGTGCCTTATTAATGGAACAAGCATATGGCCATCCCGATGTTAAGTGGTTACCAATACCTATAACAGAGCATGTCACGCTCATTATAAACGTGCCCTTATGATACACTACTCTGCGTCCCTGTAATTACACCGGCACCCACACTTGTCAAACGAGAATACAGCAATCTGCTTGGCGACAGAAATAGGCATTGCCCGTTATTATTAGTTGTACCTGTTTAGGGGTGCAATTTCGAGAATTCTTTTCTTCCTCTACGCACCAAATATACCCTGAAACTTTAAGACAAGGTCATACCTAAAATAGGTATGTTTAAAAGGATGTGTGTTTGTGTAATCTAACTAAGCTTTGCTACTGTCCCTTTCCTGTTCCGTGTTTTAGTTGCCTCTAGTGCCTCCTTAGAAAGTAATGTGAGGGTCTTGTTCTATGCCGGGATCACTTCTAACTCACCAATGTATAGTTTTAAATGAAAAACTTTTACTTAACTGACTGCTATGTCAGCCGTCACAGCTCAGTTCATAGCAGCCCTGTTCTACGCTGTAGGTGGAGGGTTCAATCCCCACCGGAGACATAGTGTGATGAACATAATTATATATTTGTTCTCTGTCTGGGTGTTATATTGTAATATAAGTATGTATTTACAAAAAAACCGTACATAAGAATTCTATCATCATCTGTTGTCGTCGATTTGTTGGTCGGGGTTTTAAACACTTTAATGTATGTGCGTAAATATACTTATATTCACGTTTATCAAATCAAAGACAGTAAAATAACTCATAAATTAGGTTGTAAAAATCACAAAAGACCAAGTTAGGTAAACAAATAGAAAACTTCTCTCATCTGAATTTTTAATGGCAAAAAGACGACAGGGCAATAACCTGAAGCCCAAATCGCGTAACAAAATATCATAAAATTCATGTTTCAATTGTGTCAATCTCCAAATGGCGTTTTTCAAAACTGTCATTTCAGACAAGCTCATTGTTATTGAGTATACCAAACGTTTTATATCATTGTCAATTTTACATTTTGGACGTTTTACTAGTAAGTCGTTTTGCCACTCAAGCCATTGGCACCATAATATTGACGTTTTAATATGCCGACGTTCTGCAAACTACGTCATTTTCCTTGATAGACCTTCTGATACGGAGCGGTTTAGACAATCAACTTCTTGCTTCAAATGCTTACTCAAAAAACATACGAGAATTGGCCCTCTGATTAAGGCTGCTTATTTGATGTTTATATGTCCCCTTACTTATATAATCCTACTAATATTATAAACGCGAAAGTTTGTAAGTATGGATAGATGGATGTTTGTTACTCTTTCACGCTCTAACCAGTGGACCGAATTGGATGAAATTTGGAACGAACATAGATTATAACTTGGATTAGCATATATGCTATTTTTTATCCCGAAAAAATAACGGGAAAAAACTGCCACGCAGGCGAAGCTGCGAGCGGCCGCTAGTTTAATATATACCAATTATAATCTTTGTCCTGACTGACTGGCTGACTGACATATAGACAACGCGCAGCCTAAACCACTGGTCGTAGAGTATTGGAATTTTCGGGGTATATTTGTCTTAGTGTGTATAGGCGTACTAAGAAAGGAATTTCCGAAATTCAACCTCTAAACGGGCACAACAGGGGTTGAAGTTTGTATCAAAATCACAACATCACGCGAGCGAAGCTGCGCGTGTTTCGCTATCTAAACGGGTACAACAGGGGTTGAAGTTTGTATCAAAATCACAACATCACGCAAGCGAAGCTGCGCGTGTTTCGCTAGTATGAATATTTATGCAGTGTATTCAATTACAATAAGTCAGTGAAGAGAGATTATTCGTTAATTCGGCCCCCATACTAAAAATTCCTAAATAGTCCTCAACTAAAAGAAAAAAGCACAATAACCAGTTCAAGAACATTTTTACAAGACAAGGTAGTGTATCCCGGGTACCCCTGAAATTTCACCTTATTACCGTTATTCCGACTTTGTTCTTCCCTATTCAAACTATGTTTTATGTTAATTTTTGCATAATAAGACCATCCAACTAACGACTGAACCTGTAGCACTTGTTTTGTACGCTGTCGTATCACAAACGAGCCTGTCAAAGGATTTTTTTTACCTATAATATTTACATACATAGCTTTGCGACTGCAATTCCCAGGCCAGATATTCCTACAGAATTTTTAGTACTAAGTACCTATAATCATGACGAAAATTACTTTAAGCGCTAAACGCAAAGACGGGAATAAAATGGGACGCGTTGAAGCTATGTTAAGGGTTCCTTAGAATTTGAACCCTTTATAGAGTTCCGTACTCAAAGGGTAAAACGGGTATAACTTTTACCCTTACCGTTACCCTAACGTGTACCCAAAGGGTAAAACGGGTATATCAGTATAACTTGACTAGTTGCCTAGTCAAAGTTACCTGGAAGAAATCGCTTTCAGCGATAAGGCCGCCTCTTGTACCTTATTAACTAGATCTGTAAGTATTTAACAACTTATTCTTGTGTATAAAGTGTTATCTATCTATCTATGGATCAATTAGAGGGCCCACCTGATGTTAAGTGGTTATCATCAGTAGTAATAATTCGCTAGTAATAATAGCATTGCGTACATAAGTTTATTAAATAAAAAAATCTATTATTGTACGACCAGATTTGAACCCACGACGGGTCAGAAGGTAGGGTCGCTTCCACTAGCTTACAGATGCTCTTAGCACATGATTTTGACAGAAGTGTAAGATTCTATGTTGCAAATGCTACTATTTTTTAACGCTATAAAAATATAACTGGTGATATTTAAACTATGCTAAAGGGTACATTTACTTAAACCAGTATAACGCCAACATTTGCTTTTTAAACGTTTGGAATAGTGAAGTTTGCAAACGAGGTATTTTCACTTTTAAACTATTCATGCCAACATTCCGGGTGAAAAGTGATATTTAAAAGTGTTTAAAGTTTGTTCTTCGTTTAAAAAGAGCTATTTATCGTGAACGGAGCACTTTGGCGCGTGATTCAATTTACACACGTATTGTTATTGCAATAAAGTTCAAAGCAACATGAGCTCTGCTGTAGTGCAGTGGTTATGTCTGCCCCGTGAGATCCAAAACAGAAGAAAAAATTGTGAGTAGTAGTAGAGCTCTTAGTGAAGGGCTCTTTCGGGGAAGTACTACCACCATGCCTATTTTACTGCAAAGCAGTTTACTGTGTTCCGGTTTGAAATGTGTAGGTATTCCGGACAATCCATACAGCATCATCTAGCCCCAAGCTTAACGGAGCTTGTGTTATAGGTACTAAATGACTTAAAACAATACCTTACATACATAGATATTTTTTATTAGAAAATACCCAGAACACCCGGAAAAAATATTTGAAAAATGTAACATCTATATTAAGCTTTGCTAATATAGACTAATATACCTACTAAAATATTTTTTGTTAGTCAACCCACATCTACATTTATCACACTTGCATCACATTACATCTCAAAAATTATACCTGTAATTTGTCAGTTTGCAAAAGGTAATTAAGTATACACAAACCTAAGGCTCTCAAACTTGCACAACCTTTACCCAATTACCTAACCCACACTAATTATATCATGTTGTTTGATAAAACACTGCAGCCAACTGATATTCAGCAAACATGTAATAACATTGCCCCTTTAAAGCAATACATTACTATTGACAAAGGGATACACCTTCACTAAGCCTACGGGAGGCTTTAGCCTACTCGGAGACAGAGACGTAGCGAGAAAGTCAAATATATGAGGAAGGAAAGTGTTAGGGATAAGTGCATGGAGTGGTGAAACGTCGTAGGATTCAAAAACAACTTTTTTAGAAGATTGAACGAGTACCGAGCGATTGCGCGTAGACAAGGTAGTTGTCCGTATCAGGTTCACAAGCCAACTGTTTTGCTACCTATCTGCGCGCAAACGTCCGGTAGACGCCACTTTATTTGGATAAAGCAAGGTAAGTACAACAGTATTTTTAATACCCACCTAGATATTTCTACTAACGTTTTTTATTTAACATTTTATTGTTCGACCTAATAATATTTTTTTATCTGTTTTCAGGTTCGCGAGGCGCGTCGTCTACAGAAAGCATACAAGTAAGATAGATGGCGTAGATTTTTATAACGATTCAGATTTTAAAGTCTTTAACTTTAACTAAGTATATTGAACCCTTTTTTAACCCAAATTTAACTAAGAATCTTATAGCGGAAAATGTATTCCTAACGGATCGACTACTTTAATGTCACATATGGACGGGTGACCATTGTCAGTATTTATCATAGAATAAGAAACTAATAGAAGACATGATAAAATAGCAACCAATTACACAAAATTTGTACTGTTTTCACTTACGATATTGAAATGGTACAAAAAAGAGATGCATACAAACTCTTAATCCGTCTTAGTCCATATTCTTTGGTATTTATATCTAAGCGCATCTATGCGTTGAAGGACTGTCAATGACAGTTTTACTAGTCTTTGAGCTTTGAGGCGGCTTAAAAATTTCTACAAAGTCAAAGTCAAAAATAGTCATCCAAAAACGCTCGCTCTAGTTACGTCCTCGACAACCAAACTTGGGTGTCTATGAAATGAATACAGCAGTAAAGACTAGGATTTGAACAACCTAGTCTTGGTTAGTTTAGTACTTGATGGCACTCCAAATTTATTTTATATCATGGACGCATAGAAATGTCTTTTGAACCTCGATTGTTTATCCTGGTTACGTCCTCACCAACCAAGTTCGCGTGTCTATGAATACAGTTACAATAAAACTAAGACTTGAACAACCTATTCTTGCTTAGTTTAGTAATTAATGGCACTCCAAATTTATCTTAGATCAAGTAAACATCAGGGACGCAAAGATATTTATTTTAAGCCTCGATTGCTTATACTGGTTACATCCTCGCCAACCTAGCTTGCATACCTAAATAAAGTTACAATAAAACCTAAGATTTAAACTACTTCATCTTGATTAGTTTAGTACTTGATGGCACTCCAAATTTATCTTAGATCAAGTAAATATCTGTGACGCAACGTTATATCTATTAACCCTCGCTTGCTAGTCCTGATTACGTCCTCGGCAACCAAGCTTGCGTGCCTATGAATACAGTTACAATAAAAGCCAGGATTTGACTAATAGTCGAGGCGAGAAAATTGGGTTCTGTCCGACTTGGTTCAATGGCTCAGTATGGAATTCATGCGGTTCGGCCTCAATTTTGTTATCAAAATATTTGATCCGTGGTATTTGATCTTGATTTAGAGGCAGCTCGTCGGTGAATCCAATTAGAATTGTGATAAATGGGACGATGAGTACCCCCAAAGGTCTATAATAATTTTGGGTGTCCCAAACATGTTACCCAAAGGGGTGATTCTGGTAACTACGTAGGAGTGTTTTCCAAGCAGCTTCCACTTGCTTCAATGATAATATTGTTTTCTGTTGATTGGTATTTTTTATATGATGTGTTGCAACAAGTATATAACCCACTTGATGTTAAACGGTTACCTCTGAAGCCCAATCGTAATTTTTTGGAGCTGAGACGTGTCATATCTCATTTCTCACAGAGCACGTCAATCGTAAACGTGCCCTATGTTGCATTGCACTGTGTCTATCACTCCTATTTATTAATTCTGACTACAATATTTATTAACAGAAGAAGTTTTATACTGATGTGGCGAGGCGGGCGAATGTCCGCCTGCGACCCAAGAGTTTGGGGGTTCGAATCCCGCCTTGGGACAAATGTTTGTACGATCTGCAAATATTTATTTCGGGTGTTGTAGGTATTTTCTATGTAAAATAAAAAATATCTATGTATGTAATGTATTGTATTAAGTATATCAATCACAAAACACAAGCGCTGCTTAGCTTGAGGCTAGGTGATACTGTGTGGATTATCCAGCATTATTATTATCATATATTATAATTACTTTTCGTTGTTAGGACTGAGGAAGGTCGGTGGAAAGCGTTCTTCCTGGAAACGTGACCTATGACCAGTAATGGGCTTCTTTAGGCGTATGATATTTTAATTTGATTTTCATTTAGTTCCCATACTAAGTACTTAATGCTTGGGGCTATATGATGAAAAATCCTACTGATATTATAAACGCGAAAGTTTGTAAGAATGGATGGATAGATGGATGTTTGTTACTCTTTCACGCTCTAACCAGTGGACCGATTTGGATGAAATTTGGAATAAACATGGATTATAATTTGAATTAATATATAGGCTACTTTTTATCCCGAAAAAATAACGGGAACGGGAAAAAAACTGCTACGCGGGCGAAGCTGCGAGCGGCAGCTAGTGTTTAATAAAATATTTATTTAATACTTAAAACTATGCCTAGTCATGATTATTACAAAAAATGTAAACCTGGATATAAACCTTTCCGCAAATAAAAACTCCATCAGCCAAAAAACTCATAACAGATAAAAATGCAAAACTACTCTCAAAATAAGTACAAAATTAAGCTGTACAGCGACAGCGAGACCGCGAAATAAAAATATACGCTCATATTTGCAACCGGATGTAATACTGAGTTCTTCTCAAGGGATTTGCAGGTAAGGCGGTTTCCTAAAAGAACGGCAGCAGAAGTATTTGTTTTTCTGCGCTGTAGGTCAAAGTCAAAAGACGTTTATTTCATGGAATCAACTTGTGGAACTTTTAACAGCCTCCACATTCCTGAACGCCCTATTTGGCCCTTATAAAAACATACTTTTTGTTGAAAAATTAGTATTCTAGTAGCGGTGATGGGTTTGCAACATGTCACATATGGAATATCAACTAGGTACCAAACGTAATATTTGAACGTACATCTGACTACCCCTCTTAGGCTTAAAAAATCTCGAGTGTAAGGCGCATAAAGGCCAAGTTAAGGGGCTAGGCATCACGATCAACTAGGAAAGTCACATATAGACCCAAGTGGACGGAACCCAGGGAAGTTTTAACCCCGCCAGCAGGGTACTATGAACTTGTAGAGTGCTTGCTTTGTCCGAAGTAGCAAGTGGTGAAGTGGTAAGTTTCTCATTCAATCACCAATGATATACTTCGATCTTCAAAGGAATCAACGTCACGATACGATTGAACGCTATCTTCGCTCTTCAGATTTTTTTTACGTGATTGCTAATGAAACACGCAGATGGCCCACTTGATGTTAAGTAGTTACCATCGTCTATAGCAAAACATTGCAGGTAACGTGCCCTGCAACTGATCTGCGTCAATCAACCTGAGGCATACAGTGTTAAGCCTTATGTGCCTGTAATTTCACCAGCGCCCACACTCTTCAAACCGGAACTCAGTAAGCTGCTTGGTGGCAGAAATAGACATGGTGATAGTACTTCCCCGGGCGAGCCCTTCACTAAGAGCTCAGTAGCTATCAAAACGACCGACGACGACCCATGTGGCGCGGCGGGCGAATGTCTGCCTGTGACGCAGGAGGTTGCGGGTTCGATTCCCGCCCTGGGATAAATGTTTATACGATCAACAAACATTTATTTCACGGTTCTGGGTATTTTCTATGTTTATAAAAAATATCTATGTAAAAATGTAATGTATTGTATTAAGTATAGCAGTCATCTAGTACCCATAACACAAGCTCTGCTTAGCTTGGGGTTAAATGATGCTGTGTGGATTGTTCAGCATTATTATTATTATTATTATGTGCCTGTAATTTCGCTGGCACCCACACTATTCAAACCGGACCACAGTAAGCTGCTTGGCGGCAGAAATAGACATGGTGATAGTACTTCCCCGGACGAGCCCTTTACTAAGAGCTCTACTGCTATCAAAACGATTTCAAACTCCGGTCGCCGCATTTAAGAAATCCTTAAATCCACGCACCCGGTCCTAGACAGAATATTAAAGTAGACGCTACGTGTATAATCTAGTTGTATAGCACTTTCAGAGACGACTGTGAGCAATAGCAACCCTTTTTCATTCGGTCTATGTTAACCCGTTTGGTTGGTTAATAAAAATACCGAAATATATTTCTCTTAAATCAAACGTGTTTTCTAAATCGATAACTTGGTTTAAATTTGTAACAATTTTATAGAAACTAGTTTTTAAATTACTTGTTCACGGTGTCATAAGTTAAAAATGCATACAGATATTTAAACATGACATTGCGAAAATTCACTAACAATCTCTCAAAGTTTTCCCCAACCAAAAGAGAGTTTTAAACCAGAAATCAGAAAACTATTTTCAAATATAATATGGCCGTTGTTCACTTTAAAATAGTGTGTAAGTGTCAAACAATAACGAACGTCTTTTAAACGTCTTCTGGTTTTTAAGAGCGGAATGTTTGGTAAATTTACAGATAAACAGTTCTTGTATAATTATTTCCAACTCAACGTATTCTAACCGTTATTCCTCTAACAGAGTCTTACTTTCAGACTTTAATTGCAGCTTTATTCTGAATCCTGATATCAATCTAAATGTCCAAAATAATCCTTTTACAGAAAATAACATAAACTGAGCTTTAGGGGCGTCTAGACGACAAATTACTGTTATTCTGGAGACTACTGGCCTCGTTGTGAATTAGATAGCGTGGGTCTTTGATTGGAATGTTTTTTCTCAACGTTCAGCGGCTTACACACAGTGCCGTTTTTAATAGTTTCCGCTGCAAAATAGCCTACCAAAAAAACCAATACCAAAGGTTTGCTATCAAACTTGAATGGAGCATTTTTGGTTGCTACCATTCAGTGCTGTCTTTTCAACTCCGGAAAACTGTATCTTAAAACTAAAGCAGTAGTAGGTAGGTTTTTTTGTAAAGGGCTCGTCCGGGGAAGTACCACCACCATGCCTATTTCAAGAAGCTTGCTGTGTTTTGGTTAGAAGGGTGTGCGAGTGAAATTACAGGCACATTAGGCATTGTGTAGCTCAGGTTAATGGACGCAGAACAGTACATTGTATGACATTATACCAAATGAAACGTGGTCATTTGCTTGATCCATCTGCACTCGCATTAAAAAAAATAGGTATATAATTTTCCACAAACTCTGCAGCCTCGAGTAACCTGCATAGACACGCTCAGTGTATTTGACCCTTACATTCTGAATGTCTGTCTCCTTTTGGTTATCCTGTCTGTTTTTTGTGAATTTGACACACTTTTTCTCGAATTTTCTACATTCTGCTTGTAAGCTTCATTCGTAGGTATGGTTTTGAATTTAAGGCATCTAGAATAAGATCAGTTTCCTCAGGATGTTTTTCTCTGCTACTCTTATCAATTTAGCGTACATATCTTGTTGTTTTTCTTAGTTATTATAATGAAAAAATTATTCTTGTAGCTACCAATTCAATTTCTGATGTGAAAGTTGTTCAAAGCGTAGTAGGGTATTGTGAATGGCTCATCCAGGGATTGCATCCCCTTATCACCATGTCCATTTCTACTATCAAGCAGTATTGCTGTGCTTCGGTTTGAAGGTTGTGGGTACCGGTGAATTTACAGGTACAATACGTTTTTAATACATACTTATAATATAATATAACATCCAGACACAGAACAAACATCCATGTTTATCACACAAACGTTTGTCCTTGGTGGGAAATAACCCACAACATACATAATTTGTATTGTATTCTTTTGAGAAATAAATATTCTTAAGCCGGAACATATTAGGCAGCAGGCAAAGCTACTACCTGTACAAGTATTTTAAAGTAACAAAAATTATAGTGTTCACGCTTTATTTTACGTGGTACATAATAACATTTAAAATTGGTTATTTTCATGAATCCACATTTTCACTTACATATTCCGTGCAATCGCTTGAAAATGCTGAGTGGACTATATTTAAATCAGATTGTTCTGTGTTCAAAAACAAACAAGTAAATCACTTTTATTTCCTATTTTATTTTAAATATAGCGTCCTAGTATTTATTATTTATTCACCAAGAATATTCCAACTGCTTTTATATCTATGCATATAGGTATCGCACCACCAGTCAAAATAAGGTCACTGCTAGACAAAGGCCTGTTTTATACTTGGGAGGGTTTATCATAGTCACCACATTTGGTAGACGGATTGGTGACCACAGTGTTGATATTATGTGCTCAGGCAACGCTGCTGCCTATCTCTGACGACATCCAGGTTATGAAGGGGTTTTATTCTGGATCACTACAGATTGATAAAGTACTGTCTAAACCGGTGGTCGCAGACTTACAATTTTCAGGGTATATTCGTTTTATTTAAAAAACTGACCAAGTGCGAGTCTGACTCACGCACGAAGGGTTCCATCTTTAATAATAAAAACGGCAAAAAAATCACGTTTGTTGTATGAGAGTTAAATATTAATTTTATTCTATTTTTTAGCATATGTTGTTTTAGCAATAGAAACACATCATCTGTAAAAGTTTTAACTCTCTAACTATCACGGTTCATGAGATACAGCCTGGTGACAGACGGACAGACAGACAGACAGCGGAGTCTTAGTAATAAGGTCTTGTTTTATCCTATGGACGAAAATAACATCACACTAAAAACACGCGCCATTTTTTACAAAGTAGTTACACAATTCAGTGCCAAAATCTTGATATCAACCACTTTAGTCGCGCAGAGATAAGGTACTGACATGTTGCCCCAGAGAATAACATCCCTTTTTGTACCAGACTGAGACTAGTTTGAACAAAACGTTTTGAAGGCACTCTTAAGGCTGTGGTATTCGCCAACGACCTTGAGGATTTAGGCGGAGTGGGATAATTTCCCCGCGCCGACCGCGTGCCCCCCGCTATATTTTTACGCTCGCAAAGCGCAACACGCGCTCCTTGTTTGTTGGCAAGGAGCCGCGCTATTATCGTGCTCTAAAAATTTACTCAATATAAAAGAAATATTTTAGTGGTCACACTGGTTTTCCTAAAATAAGTTAATAAATAAAAAGATAATACTAAATTGGCTAAAATAATATTTATATTCATTATGAAATGAAATGAAATTTATTTGGAAACAACATACATGACTATTCATTGGTTAGACAGCATTGGTACCCAAACTGAAAAACCTGTATGATGGCGTACCACTGCCCTCCGCCCGTTTAGCATATGATCATAACAATTTGAAATAATAATAAAAATAATGTTCATACAATAACTAATAACTAACTATGTACTAACTACTAAAACAACTTTTTATAAATTTTAAGCTCAACCTATGAAGTTAAAATAATTTCCTAAAAAGCTTAATTAAAATTGTATAATCATTTCATTAAAATATTAATTTAATAATTTCATTTCTATTTACTTTAATGTAATACGTGTTTGTGTTAACTTAAGAAGTAAAAAAAACACGATGCAATAAGTTGTATCCTAGTAACAGGGCGTCAAGTTTTTATGATTTATTTGTCCGTTCAATAAAGGCACAAGTATTCCTAAAATAAGTAAATAAATAAAAACATAGGTAATACTAAGTTGGCTTAAAAATATTTATATTCATAATAACACGATGCAATACGTTGTTTCCTAGTAACAGGGGCGTAGATTCGATTGTGCCTTTCATAGCATTTTTTTATTTTCAGCATCTACATACCATTTTACATAATTTCAGTTCAAAAAAGTATAAAAAAACATGTATATATTTTAATAATCAAGTTTTTATGATTTGTTTGTCCGGTCAATAAAGGCACAAGTCTTCCTAAAATAAGTAAATAAATATGAAGATAATACTAAGTTGGCTAAAAAATATTTATATTCATAATAACACGATGCAATACGTCATATCCTAGTCACAGGGGCGTAGATTTGATTGTGTCTTTCATAGTACTTTTTTATTTTCAGCATCTACATACCATTTTACATAATTTCAGTTCAAAAAAGTATAAAAAAACATGTATATATTTTAATAATCAAGTTTTATATGATTTGTTTGTCTGGTCAATAAAGGCACAAGTCTTCCTAAAATAAGTAAATAAATATGAAGATAATACTAAGTTGGCTAAAAAATATTTATATTCATAATAACACGATGCAATACGTCATATCCTAGTCACAGGGGCGTAGATTTGATTGTGTCTTTGATAGTACTTTTTTTATTTTCAGCATCTACATACCATTTTACATCATATCAGTTCAAAAAAATATAGAAAACAACATGTATATTTTAATAATCAAGTTTTTATGCTTTATTTATTGCCTATTATCACGCGCGGAATCAGATGAGTGGTTCATTTTGCCCGGTGAAGAAAGGCACACAAGCCGCTACTGTCAACTAGGGTGACTTTTATTTCCAAACTACCATGTACTGTAGGGTGTCCCTTATATGGACGAATATAAGTCCCTTATATTTTTTTTTTTGGAAATCGAATTGTATACCCCTTATTTCTTTTTAAACTATCAAGACTTACTTAAAATTTTATCTGTATACATTTACATTAACCCGCGAATTTAAAATTTCTGTTTTTAACATTTTTCTATAAGCATATAAATCAATTGAAATATATAAACTTTTTTAACATTATGATATCAGGGCTACTTGTGATTTGGTGGATTCTTATTTCAAAACACACATTTTAAAACAAAATTTGATTTTATAGATTACACTATATTTTCTACTCTGTGTGCAAATAAGTTGAATGGACGATTTTTTTATCAGGAAATCATCACAGCTAAGATCTAGTGCTTTTGCTACAGCCTGAAGTATATAAACAGAATTCCTTGTTTAATTGACATCTGTCTAAAGCTGCAACTAATTTAGGCGTGACAAAGTCTTTCCTTCCTCTTTTTGTAGTAAGTAGTTCCAGAACTTACCCTTTGAGAGGTGGATGGCAAGGGTTTCTAAGGTTTTCATCAAGGCTGGTAGGTTGACCGTGATGTCCTTGCATTTTTATAAAATCTTGTGTTGTAAGAGATGACGGTAACCGAAACATATCATCAAGCTCATATCTTTTTTTGCAAATCCTTCCAAGCACGGTGAAGATCCATAAGTTTTTTACACAGGTAGGTATAGCTCTGGTTACAGAGGTTCTAGCCTTTTCCCAAAAAGTTATAGGTACAGTCGCCCAAAAAATTGGTTTACCACCCTAAGGTTGAATGCCGCTTGCAGATTCATAGGTGATAAGGATTAGTTTCGCTTGCAAACCGATTTGACAACTTCTATTGCCCTCTTTATCTGATTAAAGATAACGATGATTACTGTTTGTTACGCTGACAGCTGTTCTTAGCTTGAACTTGATGGAACCAATAATCATAAGCTACATAAAATTGTAAAGTTCTGACACAAGGCGAGTCCACCTGTCGGAATTTACAAATTATGTACACTTGTTACTAACAATATGCGTTCAATAAAACAGTTTATTTCGGGATTCGTTTTTATTATATTGTCAGAAAACAAAGCTAAAAGTAGATGTATCCTTTTATTAAATTGTCACAATCACAAGCATCAACGACGCCGCAGTCATATGGTGAAATTTAAATATTACGGACTGTCGGTAGCATTGCATTTTGAAGCGCGTCGTTATAATTTACAGCCGTCGCTCGAGGAGATAGAGAGCATAATTCTCCTACACCATCCATAAATCTATGTGGATCTATGTGATCGTGGCACTATGAGGGAGAAATATACGCACTAGTATATGTCTGGACGTGAATAAAGACAATCGAGCACCGTATTGGCCATTATTCGTATTTGACCACCCATTCGATACAGCCAATCAAATGATGCTAGTTCGATAACTTGAAAGTATTCTTACCATGGATTTAACTTGCCCTCTTGGGAAGAAATTATGATGGAGTTCTACAGGAAGAAAAAAATATATGTGCAAATCTTTTATTTCTTACAGAAATACAACAAAGGCATGCTAACTGCTTTTCACGTAGTTTAATTGCAGAATATACAGACCAGATACAAGGGCACATTTAAAGACCTAACTAACTGCGTTACTTGTGTTGAGCTGATTATCTAAAAGATTCCCATCTTTTTGATAATCAGCTCAAGCAATAGCTAATATTCTTTAATAATGTAGGCAGGTATATATAATGTAGGTGTGCTCACTTTCCAAAATCTTGCACACGCAAAACTCCGAGGTAAAAAGGCCCAATGGAGGTTATAACTTCTTTCGAGCGATAATCAACGGGCAAGAGGGGCACAACCGATAGAATAAAGGGAAAAAATCGAAAAAACAAGAGTAAATTCCATTATTATAATTTAAAAAAATCGTAATACATATATATCTATATTTTTTGTATATATAGATATATATGTATTAAGTAGTTTAGAAGTGCTTTAGGAGCAAGATAGGATAGTCAATTTAAAAAAGTAAAATTTATAATATTATAGTAAATTTATAATATTATAAATGTTTGTACAATCTACAAATATTTATTCCGGGTGTTCTGGGTGTTTTCTATGTATAATAAAAAAATATCTATGTTTGTAATGTATTGTATTAAGTATATCAGTCACCTAGTATCCATAACATAAGCTCTGCTTAGCTTGGGACTGGATGATGCTGTGTGGCTTGTCCAGCATTATTATTATTATACTGAAATTATTTAGACAAAAAACTACCAAAAAGGTTTATAATTTCTGAAATAATCTGAAAACCACATCCTCCTGTAAGTTGACTTTTTGCAGTTATGCCAGGAGCATAATAATAATAATTTGTAAATCGTACAAGCATTTATCCGAAGTCGTGAATCAAACCCGCAACCTCCTGCGTCGCAGGCAGACGTTCGCCCGCCGCGCCACATCGACCGTGCATCATATCGGTGGTTTCGTAAATTATTATAGAATACTAGCGGCTCGTCCCAGCTTTGCACGGGTTTTAGTAAGGAACCCTAATTTTTGAAAAATAATTTAGCCTATGTCAACCGGGTATCCTAGGATACCTACGACGAATGCTTACAGGGTGTATACGACTACTCCCGCCTACTTCGAGGGGCTAACCTATTACTGTGTGGTTTATTATTCGAGTATAGTTGTGAAACTGTAGGTATCCTGTACCGTACGTAACTTTATTTGCCATAGTAATGAATAAAGAGTAATCTACCAAACTTATAAAGAAGCGTGAAGCGCGAAAAATTTACGTAAGTTCCTTACCTACGATTTACAAAAAAACGAAATTAAAAAACTAACACTAAATCGTCCATGCGCGAATCGGAGCAATGAGCAGCACAACCTCCCCGTCCGACAGTCTGAGTTGCACTGCCGCCCGTCGCCCGCACAGGGACCCGCGCATTCCATTTCGTATCGCATTCAAGAAATAATTAATTGTAGCTTAATGAATTATTAGTTCGAACTGCCAATTGTTCACTTTGTGATAAAAACTTTGACAGATATTTGTGTGAAATAAAAATACTAAAAATCAATACCGTTTAGAAGAAATAACCAAATTTAAAATAAAAATTGCTGCACTTTGGATATTTTTTTCATATAGTAATAATATAGTTAGAATTTTTTCAATTGTACAAATTAAAATTTAGTCTTTAATAAACAATATATATTTTTTTTGGACATTTATATTCACTCATCAAAGAGAAATTACTTGGAGAAAACCTCGAGTTGGCGAATACCCCCTCCTTAAGAAGAAAGTCTTAGATGCAAAAGGTTGCCTCTGAAGCTTTTTTTCAAGGTAGCTTTTGCCAACAGCCTGTGTAAGTCGCTGAATATACTTCTCTTTGATTAAAGTGATAGATATATTGTAATCAAAATAACAATAACATAATAACGCAGGACAATCCACACAGCATCATCTAGCCCCGAGCTAAGCAGAGCTTGTGTTATTGGGTCTAGATGCTGTGTGGATTTTCCAGCATTATTTATTTATTTATTTATTATCCATATCGTGAACCACCAAACAGCTCAATCTGCACAGCCCAAAAAAAGCTCAAACCGCCCCGAGCAGACCCAAACAATCAAGGCATCTTCGTATAAATTTGGAATCCATTAGGGCAAGTTTATACAGCGCGAAAAATTTCGCGCGGGCATATCCGTAAACTGGATTACAACGTTCGAATTTTCAGAATATAGAGACGATACTTAATAAACACTTGGTATTAATTTTCACAACCTTGCGGTGTTTTAGCAGTCTTTCGCGCCATATAAACGCTGTTCCTGAAACTTCATGTAACGATTTTGTTAGAATTAGTATATTATTTGCAAAAAAGTATGCATATTTTTGTTATTGTAAAACAAACCTAAAACATATATGTCAAGTCCGATAGCAACGGCAATTTTGGCGGTGTTTTTGCTTGTTGGCATTCGTGCTATTCTTACAGTAGGGTACACACGGTAGGGGGCTGTTCAAAGTAATTTCCATTGAATTACTTTCAACAGCCCCTTCGGTGTGTTTTTATTATGTTTAGCCAGAGTTTTTATCAAAAAAATATAACTCTACAGGAAAGTGTTGGAATTTTAATAAACTTTAACAGCCTACTTACGGAAAGTTCATCAGAGACAAATAAACTCGTACTTTATTACCAAGCTTATAAGATAGAAAATTAGTAATTTCCTTTCGGCTTGGTTGACATTGTATGCCTGACTGCCTGCGGCGACGGTCGAGATTAGACGGGGCTATGAAATTGTGTTGAAATTAAATCATTTACGTTGAATTATGAGTGAGATTTTCATCAGGTTCGCTGAAACCTTTGATGACAAGCTTTAAGTACTTTTAACTATGATAATGCCTTGTTCCAATATTAAAAACGTTCGTAATATCTGGCAATAGTTATTTGTCAGGTAAACCTTCAAAATAAAAAAGTATTAAGCAGTGGACTTTTTTTAATTTTACATTTAGCACATCATCTAACCCCAGACTAAGCATAGTTTGTACTATGAAAACCAGATGACTGATAGAATACTTAAAATATATATTTTTTGTAAATACATACTAACAATACAATATAACACCCAGACAGAGAACAAACATTGTTCATCACACAAATGTTTGTTCTCTTTTGGGATCGAACCCACGGCCAGAAGGCAGAGTTACTCTAACAGCTGACCAGTCAACATAACATCATCTGGTCCCAAAACAAACATAGCTTGTACTATGGGAACTAGATTATTGATACAATGAAATTATTATATTGATTAAACAAAGGTATAAAATTAATATAGTTACATATAATATTTAATTTTAATAGTGTAAACCACCAGTTGTGACCAATTTTTTGTCTTTTACTTATAATGTAAACTTTTTTTATGCAAAATAAAGTTATCACTTATCATTATTACCTTCAAATCACAACTCCCTTAGTTATTTTTTTGTGTCTACGTTACCAACAGATTGCACCATTTCCCATGCTTTTACCCACTTTCACCCTAATGCGATAACACGAACGCGTAATAGCACCATTTTAGATCCAACATTTTCTATTCATAAATTCATGGTTGGTCGTAATGGACGATTTTTGTCCAATAATCCCGCTACTAGACGGCACAAATTGAAATCCTACTTCGTGTTAGTTATCATAATAAGAGTTAAGCACTTTGTAATGGTAAAAATACGAAAGAGTAAACCTATGTCAGTGCTTTCAAATGGTAAAGGAACACATCGTGAGGAAACCAGTTAGTAATCTACCAGCTGTGATGTGCTTGCAACCTGTCACGTATGGAATACCAACTACTGCAAAATGTGGATATAATGTACCAAATGTAATATTTGGACATAACTTTGATTACCCCCATTATTATATCCAGTGGGGATATCTACCGAGCCTGTGGATTAAAGAGCAGCATTATTATTATTATTCTACTAAATTTGCTTTCATCTAGTGAATTCTAGTGGAAAGACAACTTAGAAACGAAAGAAATAACATCATGTCTTTAACCCCTAGGTAAGCCAGATTTCCCTCTGATCTCTAACTACCAGGTAGTACTAGCTCAAGATTTTTTAAGGATGTCTAATTAGGGCAGGGGTGCGTCTGAATATGTATTAAAAAAAAAAAACAAAAAATTTGTTTTTTATTTATTACTAGCGGCCGCTCGCTGTTTCGCCCGCGTGGCAGTTTTTTTGCCGTTTCCGTTATTTTTTAGGATAAAAAGTAGCCTATATGTTAATCCAAGTTATAATCTATGTTTATTCCAAATTTTATCCAAATCAGTCTACTGGTTAGAGCGTGAAAGTGTAACAAACATCCATCCATCCATACTTACAAACTTTCGCGTTTATAATATTAGTAGGATATTTAGCACATCGGGTATGTGCTAGAACCTTTTAAGGCGGTGGTACTCGCCAACGACCTTGAGGAGTCTGTCTATACTGAGTTGCACTGCCGCCCGTCGCCCGCACAGGGACCCGCGCGCATTCCATTTCATATCGCATTCAAGAAATAATTATTTGTAGCCTAATGAATTATTAGTTCGAACTGCCAATTGTTCACTTTGTGATAAATACTTTAACAAATATTTGTGTGAAAAAAAAATACTAAAAATCAATACCGTTTAGAAGAAATAACCAAATTTAAAATAAAAATTGCTTCACTTTGGATATTTTTTTCATATAGTAATAATATAGTTAGAATTATTTCAATTGTTCAAATTAAAATTTAGTCTTTAATAAGCAATATATATTTTTTTTGGACATTTATACTCACTCATCAAAGAGAAATTACACGGAGAAAACCTCTCGTTGGCGGATATCACCTCCTTAAGCTAGAAATATAATTCACAAATATACTATTCTTAACAACAATGCTTCAGTAATCAGTACTCTCTTTCAGAGTACTAGGATGAGGGTAAAAGCTGTCAACAGGCCATTGAGTCCATTTCCTTAGGTCAGTGAGACCCATTTCATTCTATTGTAAGTCTAAACAATGAGTATCAAACAAATCGATTTGCTAAATGTAGTTGGTAAACTTTAATGGCGAGGTGACAGACCAGCTGAGATGCTAGAAGTGCGAGTTCGATCTTGGAAAACTTTCATAACCTGTATTTGTTCCTCAGGGTTGGGGGTTTTTAAATAATAATAATAATTATAATAATGCTGGACAATCCACACAGCATCATCTAACCCCAAGCTAAGCAGAGCTTGTGTTATGGGTACTAGATGAACCTTCTACGTCGCAGGCGGACATTCGCCCACCGCGCCACATCGGTCGTCGAAATAAGGAAAGAACGAAATAAGGTTTAATTGATGCTGACTCATACATATACGGTATACATGTTCTAAGTTAAAAATAAACCATACTTACCACTTATAAGAATATTTGTCTTGACTATCCATAGATACTGGTAGCCAACACTGGTTTTTAGCGGTAAGCCGTGGGTGACTTCACGCACGCAAGAAGTAAACAAGCAAATTATTTCTCTTATCGCCTGACTGGGGTGCTTATCGTGTATCCATAGAAAGTAGAACCTAGTAGAAAGGCTGATCGTATTTTCTAAGAAATTTACTGGTGCCAAATCTTCCCAAAACCACGTTGCCAAATAGAAAAACAAGAGAAAGCGCGCTCATAAGTACTGCAGTTTTAAAATACGTTAAAGTAGCAACATTTAGTAAAGGAATATAACTTGAGCTTCTATTCAATGACCATTTTGCGAGGAAATTGCAATTTCTGTTTGCAGATTTTATAGTTCAAGCTTTGAGAAATATTTGAACAAAACAGATATTTTTTCCTACTTATTAAATTTTTGTTGATAGAATAAACTTGTGACACATCTAGTGCTGAGCAGTAGCCATTACGTATGTCAAAGCACTGCCTCGTAGGTCACACATGTTAAGAACGTGCCCTACGTGCACTACCATATATCTATCAACCTGAGGCATACATGTATCTGTAATTTTACCTGCACACAGCAAGCTGCTTAGCGTCAAAAATATATAATTTATTTATTTATTTATTTACTTTAATAAACACGGTTAAAAAAACCAATTACATTTATTAAAGATCAAAAAACAAAAAATGTCAATTAAAATATTAATTGATTAATTAAAAGTAATTTATTTTAAATTAATCAAAAGTAATAATGTTGGTATAGTACTTCCCGGACGAGCCCTTTGCTATGAGCTCTACTATTACTATTTGATACTATTTCACCTCCAACTCGCATTATGTTTCCCATTAGGATCTTGATGCCTCTGGTAATAAGTTATCATTTCTCTCACGAACGTTTTAGCATTGTGAAATACATCTACCACTACTTAACATCAGGTGAACTATCAGCTTGTTCTATCAGTATATTGAAAAAAAGGCAACATTAAGCGTTTTTAAGACAAAAGTCAAATAAACTCGTGTCGATATCATAAACTCATATACAGCTCAGTGGGTAGCAACTTATTATTTATTTATTATCACAAAGTACTTAACGTTATGTTTCACGTAAATTGCATGCTTTCTGACATATTCTAATTTAAGTACGTTTTTCCTTTCTTGTGGATATATACCCCTTAGTCTCGTTGGATTTCGTTTGTAACAATCTGTCACCGTTAAATAACGGTAAAATCTTGCCATAAGCGGGTAACACGTCAAATTAAAATGAACATAATTAGAAGTTGAAGTAAAGCTCTTAGTGAATCCGAGTAAGTATTACCACCATTTCTGAAGCCAAGCAGTTTACTGTGTTCCAGTTTGAAGAAAGTGGGTTCCGGTGAACTTACAGACACATGAGGCTTAATACCTTTATAGCCTCTGGTTGATAGACTCTGAGCAGTAAACTACGATGCAATGTTTTGTCAAAGGTTGGCCCTCGATGTAAATTCATTATTTTCCCAAGCTAGGCAGTATCCAAGTACAACACGATTGTCAAATACCTTGAAAGAATAATTGATCAACGGTACGGCACATTAAAAGACACACAGACAGACATATTTGATAGTTCATAGAGATAGGAGTAGTAGAATTGTTAGTAGAACTATCATAGCCGCTATATTAAGGAGGTGGTATCCGCCAACGAGAGGTTTTCTCCGTGTTATTTCTCTTTGATGAGTGAGTATAAATGTCCAAAAAAAATATATATTGCTCATTAAAGACTAAATTTTAATTTGAACAATTAAAATAATTCTAACTATATTATTACTATATGAAAAAAATATCCAGTGAAGCAATTTTTATTTTAAACTAGCTGATACCCGCGACTTCGTCTGCGTACTTTTAATTTGAATATTATGGATTATATTAATAGAACGGTATAGATTTGGGTATAGCATTTGGTTAAAAGAGAGAAGGTATATTTAAAAAAATTAAAAAATATCTGTTTACAGTAGGTATAAGGTACCTATGTATTCCAACATGTATGTATGTATTTTTGTATGTATTGTATGTGTTGTGTGTTGTATTGTATGTATTGTATGTATGTGTTGAGTGACAGAAAGTACCTAGGAAAATTTATTGGTCCCTTATGTCCAACAGACGCTTACAGGGGCCAGCGTCACGTTGTGTACAAAAATATTTTAAAATGACCTAATTTAAAACATTTTTGTATACAACGTTTGCTGTTTTGTTATTATTTGTTAAAATGTGGAGATTGTTTGGACTCGACACTCGCGAGCAGGCCACGTACAGTTGGCCATGCCAAAAACAGTTTTTCTCTAAATGGACACCTGCTACTTTAAGTGTTTGCCCTTGCGCTTTGTTAATGATCATTGCGAAGGCTGGTTTGAGAGGAAACTGGATTCTTTTAAACTGAAAAGGTAAACCTGTAGGGATCATGGGTATGCGGGGAATCAAAACTTCAACTAAGAAATTAAATTATCAATACTTATTTACAACCAATGCATAAAAAGAGTAGAAGGTAAGTAGAATAGGTTAGTTTTACACCTACTACGACCTATTAGATTAATTCAAAAAAGGAAATAAAAGCAAATCGGATTTTTTTAAAATAACGGAAACTATCTTACCTACTATTAGCTATGAACTAAAAGATCCCGAAATATTAAGTTTGTACAAAATTACTTTACAGGACTTAACTAATAAAAAATACTTACTTAAAAAATTATACGAAACAATAAAATAATTTTACTCTCTGTAGCGCAAATTTCTCTAATCGCATGCGTCCGACAACGTCGTCTGCCCTCACGTGTCTGCCCATTCGGGTAGGCATAGTTAGAATCGTGCGCTCCCCCACCACACGACAGCGCCGTTGCCTGCCGCTGCCGCCACACTTCGGCGAATGTGCGCGACGACGACCGACGACCGACGACCGACGGCAGCGGCGGCGATGCAGAGTATTCGTTAAAAGGAACTTTAACTTCAAAAGCCAAATTTTTTTGAACTTGATACACCCAAAACTTCTAAATATCATGTTCCTAGGTTCAGTGGTTAAGATTTTGTATACAAAAAGTTTGGCTTCGTAGTTCCCGTTCCGAATCCGTTCTGTTCCGACGGACACCCATACAAACTTTCAACCCCTATTTCACCCCCACACTGGTAAAAATTTCAAAATGCTAGAACAAACGATTTTTTGTTTCTTATTTAGTGCCTAAATACAAAATGTAATGATTTTATCTTCAAAAATGACGAACTTCATACAAACTTTCAACCCCTATTTCATCCCCTCGCAGGTCGAAATTTCAAAAACGCTAGAACAAATGTTTAATTATTTCATATCAAGTGCTTAAATATAAAGTTTCATGGTTTTATCTTTTAAAATTAAGAAACAAACTTTCAACCCCTATTTCAACCTTTTCATCCCTTTTTTTCGCAATAAAAGGTAGCCTATGTTCTTTCTCAGGGTCTAAAGATTGTCTGTGCCAAATTTCATCAAAATCGGTTGAGAGGTTTAAGCGGGAAAGCGTAACAGACAGACAGACAGACAGACAGACAGACAGATAGAGAGACAGACAGACAGAGTTACTTTCGCATTTATAATATTAGTTAGGATTTGGTTATTTCTTCTAAACGGTATTGATTTTTAGTATTTTTTTTTCACACAAACATTTGTCAAAGTATTTATCACAAAGTGAACAATTGGCAGTTCGAACTAATAATTAGGCTACAAATAATTATTTCTTGAATGCGATATGAAATGGAATGCGCGCGGGTCCCTGTGCGGGCGACGGGCGGCAGTGCAACTCAGTATGGACAGACTCCTCAAGGTCATTGGCGAGTACCACCGCCTTAAGGTCACTGCATTCTAAAAACCCAAACTCTAACCAAGCAATGAATACGAAAACCCGGGAGGTTTTTCTTTTAAGAATGACAAATGACGACCTTTTATATTTTTATTCGATTGCACAGAGGGAGGGAATCGGATGAGACTGAAGAAATTGCGTCTAGATTCCATTAGCACCAGTTTATTCTACATCTATACCAATAATAATTATAAGAATATTTACAAATACAAATGAGTTTATTGTCATGAAAAAACGATGCATAATATATGGGTACAAAAATATCACTAGATTGCAAGTTTATGACAATAGGACTAGTCTCAGCGCTAATTCTGCGCTATTTGTCCTGACTGACTGACTGACTGATTGGGATATAGGCAACGCACAGCCTAAACCACTGATCGTACAGATTTAAAATTTTCAGAATATATTCGTTTTGGTGCGTAGAGGTGTATTAAGAAAGGGATTCCCGAAATTCAACCCCTAAACGGGTACAGCGGGGGTCGAAGTTTGTATAAAAATAGCTTCACGCGGACGAAGTCGCGCGCGTTTCGCTAGAAGTCTCATATTGGTTACCACAACCCAGGAAGATACTAGAAGAGAACTACGTTTGCCTCGCCCAATAGACCGATGTCACTAGGGAAGTCGATGGAGTAGGGTCAGATTTGTTCTTCCTGCAGGTCTACTCTTAGAAACGATGAACGAAGTTTCGTATTGTTGTTTAGAGATACACTACGCGGCATGTCAGGCATTGACAACTTGACTATGGAACGATTACCGAGGCGCCCCGAAGTGTGTTACAAAACGACAGCAAGAAGCTTCGTTTATCGTTTCTAAAAGTAGACCTGCTGAAAGCGAACATTTGGATAGTGGTATTCTTTCGCGTGAAGTAATTTTAATACAAACTTCAGCCCCCGTTGTACTCATTTAGGTGTTGAATTGATTCCAGAGATTTCTTTCTTAGCAAGACGAATAACATGCGATTTTCAAGTCTCAGGTGATTTAGGCTATGCGTTGTTTATGTCAGTCAGTCAGGACAAAGATTCTTATAATTGGTATAGAGTTGCTATGCGCATAATACGGGTTAATATTCGCTTATAAAAAGTACACACTTAGAAAATCATTTTATATGCAATCAATTTAACAGGCTCGTAATGGTTAAATAACTTCAAAACTGGTGCTAACCAAAACTCTGCTACTATAACTACTCCAAATGGTTTGTGAAATAGAAACTGGAGATATAGGTAGCGAGTAAAAATATTTTTTTCCGTATAATTTAGTTTGTTTACTGTCATCGAACGGTGAAAGAAAACACTGGAGGGGACCAGTTGGTATCTAACAGCGGCGCTGGGTTTGCAACCTGTCACATGTTGAATATCATTGTTTATATTATTATTATTATTTTGTAATAGGATCATACAAAAAAACGGTTGGAACCAAGCCGTAAGTTGCTTACCGATTCTTCTAGGCTCGAGGAACTGGCGCTTAGATTCACCAAAATTTAAGACGTTTTAAAAAAACGTTAAACGAAGTTATGTATTGTTTTGAGTTACACTGCTCGGCATGTCCGGCAGCTACAACTTGACTGCGGAATGGGATACCAAAGCCCCGTAGTGTAACTCAAAACGACAATACAACATTTCGTTTAAGGTTTTCAAGAATAGACCTCCTGCTTAGAGGAGTTTATTACAGTCGGTTGGTTGGTGGGATTGGTATTGGTTGGGTATTGGTGTTAAGTACCCAGGAGATACTACTAATTTTTTTACAACTTGCTGATGGAACAAGCAAATGGCCCACCTGATGTTAAGTGGTTACCATCGCCTATAACAAAGTTTTGCCTTGTAGGTCACGCTCGTTGAGAACGTGCTCTACAATACACTGTTCAGCGTCCATCAACCTGGGTTATACAGGTTCTAAGCCACATGTGCCTGTAATTTCACCGGCATCGACACCCTTTGAACCAGAACACAAAAAACTGCTTAGCGGCAGAAATAGGCATGGTGGTAGTACTTCCCCGGACGAACCCTTCACAAAGAGCTTTACTGCTACTGTATTATAACAAAGTGGCAAAATCGATCAAAAATAAAGTCCGTTTTATGAAGGGTTATGTTTGCACTTAAAAAACGACCAAATAGCAGTTTATTTTTATTGGACTATTAAATATAACGTTCGGATTAAGTAGGTATAAATTGAAAATTGAAATTTTGTTGAAGAATTAACTTTTTACAGCTTATTTCTTTACTTTATGCTGATTGACCTACTTCTGTCTAGTAGTAGAACTCTTTGTGAATGAGTTCTTCTGGAGAAGTACAGTCAGCTACACTAGAATGTATACAATTCGTAACTTTCGAACCGGTATCATAACCTTATAGTAAACTCTCAAACAGTGAAAACTCTAAAATCGTGAAATAAGCTGATAAGTTCACTTTTTTTTTAATTTTTGTCCTGTAAATATTAACTGAAACGCTGTAAAACCTTTTTGTAAGTTACGAATTGTATACATTCTAGTAAAGCTGACTGTACCTACTACAACGCAAACATTTTCTGCCACCAAATAGTGGTAAACGTACGTCTGTTTTTTGATTTAAAGTGTATTTACAGATCTTGAGACATGTTTCAGAGTGATGGACCTAGTTATTGTTATAAAGGGAAAGAAAAAGAGGGAATTTTGATTTTCTCTTACACTCCGGGAAGCTGTTGTACCTCGAACAGGGTTTTAAATGAAGTAGTCCAATATGTATACCATAACACATAAAATATATAGTACGGCGTTACTAAACTACAGGTTTTCTTTTCATTCTTTATTGCACACAAACAATACGTAGAAAAAATACATATATAGATGATATTTACATGTTCCTCATAGTGTTTTCCTTCACCGTTTGAGAACACTAGCATTTTCCGCTCATAGTTTTTGTGAAGTAATGCAATTACATGTAGATACCATTCAACATCAGGTGCGTCATCTATTTTACAAAAAAATGTGTTTCCGTACTCAGATAACGCTATAGTATTTTTTTAACCTGCACCCTCCATGTGAAATTACGCTGAAATTACAGGCACATGAAGCTTAACACATGTAAGCCTCAGATTGATGGACTTATCGTAGGGCACGTTTCTAAAGCCTGACCTACGAGGCAATACCTTGTTATAGGCGATGGTAACCACCTAAAATCAGATGGGCCATTAGCTAGTTCCATCAGCAAGTTGTATAAAAAAAAATCTCTCTTAAACGGTGAAGGAAAACTGCTTGGTCAATATTTGTAACTACCTACCGACTGTACCCCTTACAGTAATACTATTATGTAGTACCTTTATTATGTAGATGAGACAGCAAACGGTACTGTCGGTGGGTATAATAGGCTCTCCTGGAAACTATGAAAATTGCGCTCGTTTTGGCACAACAAACTCTTCTCAGTAATTAAACAGCATTGTGATGATAGCACTTGTTTCCGAAACTGTAGCGGTCACCATCCCGAGGGATAACGTTTGTGGGCGACTGGAAATAAAGGCATATCCGACACAGTTTCTGTTTGTTTGGTCGCGTGGTTGTAGCTACCTCGTAATGCCAAACATGACCGTGCCTTTAAACTCAAGTAATCCTACTATTATTATAAACGCGAAAGTTTGTAAGTATGGATGGATGTTTGTTACTCTTTCACGCTCTAACCAGTAGACCGATTTAGATGAAATTTGGAATAAACATAGATTATAACTTGGATTAACATATAGGCTACTTTTTATCCCGAAAAAATAACGGAAACGGAAAAAAACTGCCACGCGGGCGACGCTGCGAGCGGCCGCTAGTAATAAATAAATGTTTTTTTAGGGTTCCGTACACAAAGGGTAAAACGGGGCCCTATTACTAAGGCTCCGCTGTCTGTCTGTCTGTCCATTTGTCACCATCTGTATCTCATGAACCATGATAGTTAGAGAGTTGAATTTTACAGATGATGTATTTCTGTTGCCGCTATAACAACAAATACTACAACACAGAATAAAATAAAGATTTCAGGGGGCTTTCATACAGCATTGTTTTGCCGTTTTTATTATAGATAATGATACAGAACCCTTAGTGCGCGAGTCCGACTTGGACTTGACCGGGTTTATATATTTTTTTTAAGCAGTGGTGTTCGCATTGCTGTGTTCCGGTTTGAAGGGTGTGGGTGCCGGTGAAATCACAGATTGAGTGAGGCTTAACACCAGTGTACCTCAGGTTATTAGACGCAAGGTATAATAGTGTATCGTAAGGCACGTACCTATCGTGCGTACCCTAAAAGTAGATCTTTGTTAAAGGTAATGGTGACCACTTAACATCAGGTGGCTGGGTTTACCGACATTTATAAAACAACTAGTGAAAACCCCAAATTCAACCCCTAAACGGATACAGCGAGGGTTGAAGTTTGTAAGTAAATAGCTTCACACGGACGCGCGTTATTGGCTAGTTATCATATTTATGTATACATTTTTTATTCAATGACGCGTACTAAGCCTGTTCAAATCACGTACATACGCATACATTGTTGGCTACGTATGTAAAGCCACAGTCTTTACTAAACGGTTGGTTTATTACTTACTATTAGAAATGCACGTGACTTCATTCGCGTGAAGCTATCTTTCAAACTTCAATCTTCGCTGCATCTCCTTAGGGATTGAACTTCAGTTTTTTTTTTATTTTGACATGAACATGAAATTTCACGTATCTACTACCCACTGGGCAGTGTGTTTTCTATATGTCAGTCAATCAGTCAAGACAAAGTGATTCTTAGTTGTATAGATTTGACTGACAGCTCATTTGGTTGTAGCTCTATCTTTTGTGCTGTAAATTGTGGATTCGATGCCCACCAGTACCAACATTTGTGTAATTAAGATGTTTGCTGCAGTCACCACGTTTACTTACTCTATGAAATGTACTGAACTCACTTCACTTTTGACCTCATATTAAGAGTGATACCGGAGGCCCAATTCTTATATTTTTTTGAGCTGAGACTAAAAAATTACAAAATTGGGTCGCTCTGAAGTGTCAGTTTTAAAGAATAACATTTGTAGATTTGACACGATGAAATTTGAAATTGACGTTCGTTTTATTTACCTATGAGGCTCTGTTAAAAGTGATAGCTACAACTTACATCAAGTGTGTTATAATTTTATTGTATAAAAAAACTGAACCAGCGGAACTTGGTTAGCTATGACAACGCCATGCTGGTTCAGAGTTACGATCGACATTTGTAGGGCTGCCAAATGAGCCTATGAAAGAGATTCGATGGGAATGCAAATTATTTTTGTGTTGGCAGTCATGTTTTGACGGATTGATTCGAGCAATGGCTGAAGACGAGTGAGATGAGATTTATGTTTGTGACTCATGAGTAATATTTATGTGGGGCCATAAATGAAGCAGTCACCTCAAGGTTGGGTTGAGCAAGCTTAGTTTTATACACCTTGTAAGCCAAGGTTACCTCTTTTATGTTATTAAAGACTAGTAGAATCGGGTCGTATTTTGCTCGCCTATAACCATTTTCATCTACGGTCGCGCATAAGTGATTATGCGTGGACGTAGATGGAAGTTGCCACTGGGGCGTTGGGGAAATGACCTGGGCGTTTTCTGTGAAGATTTGTCAAACTTGGTAAGGGATCGAGATAAATGGAAAAAAGTGGGGGAGGCCTTTTTTATTCCGCAGACATCGTGACGAACAGACTGATTTGCACTTTGTATAATAGGCTAGGTCTTACTTAATGTTCGTTTTTATAAAAATTTGCCAAAAAACCTCTCTTATCAATGTATTAGACAAACAGTGACAGGATACATTTTAAGCAATATTATTTTAATATTATTAATAATATTATTTTCTCGGGGCTTAATTGAGCTCCCCTGACCCAAGCCAAGTCTCGAACCTTAGCCGTGCTCTTGCGTTTGTTGCCCCTTCCGCATTTGCCATTGTTCGGCAGCGTAAGAATCGCCAGACGATTCCATTCGAAGAAAAACTGACAAACAAGTGCTTGTCTGTAGAGTCCTTGGTCCTTTGCTAATGGGTAAAGGTGCTTTTGTCACTATTGTCTTTACATTTATGTATCTCTTGTCGGTTTTATATTATAAAAGTATCACACAAGGAAACGACCGGAACCAAACCATACGTTTCTTACATTCTAAGCTGGATCGCGTTGAACGGTCACCTAGATTCACCTAGCTTGATTATTTAAAATGGTCACTGGATATTATTACTGGATAAATGTTTTGACTTTGACTATTTGAAATAGAACTCTTAAGATTTCAGTGATAATATTACTTTCGACTTTAACTTTGTTATTTTAGTCCATTTCAAGCCTTGAATGATTGAAAGCCATAAAAGGAGCAAAAACGAATGTGTTTGACTTTCAAAGCAACTCAACCCAAATATTTTGAAGTCATCCTGACGTTGAAATTAACGTGAAACTTTGTAGAACTTTGTCAATATGGCTGCGGACAATTGTTGAACAATTTCAACAATTTGCGAGACGGGATGGTGACGACGGCGCTTACATTTTTTCTACTGTATAGTTTTTAGATTTGTTTTTGCTTTTTAACTTTGTAGGTTTGAATTATTTCAGACCTTTACGCATTGGGCACCAACGCATACTTAGAGTAGTAGAAGAGCTCTTTGTGAAAGGGCTCTTCGGGAGAAGTACCAGAGAGGCAGAAATAGGTACCACCGTACCTATTTCTACCGCCAAGCAGTGATGCTCGCATTGTTGTGTTCCGGTTTGAAAGGTAATGGGTCCCGGTGAAATTACAGACACATGAGGCTTAAATCAGTATACCTCAGGTTGTGAATGTGACGTAGTGCATCATAGGGCACGTAACGTGCGTGACCTACAAGGCAATAGTTTGTTATAGGTGATGGTTATCAGTTGGGCCATATGCTTGTTCCAAGAGCAAAAAAGCCAATGCCACTAGTGTGTGTGCAATGCCAATGAAAGTTTTATAAGCATGACCTCGCGTTTCATATCCATATGATATATAATATTATTATAAATAAATGGATTTTATAATGCTGCAGATTTACATACTCTCTGATATACTACAATTCACTTCATAAAATGAGATGAATGTTATGCATTTTTAATTTTGTCGCGCAAAATAAAATACAAACTTTGACTCTCCTAGAAATACTGTATAATCTAAGCTGTGTAACTGACTGATTTCGGTTGATAAACTTATTACAAAACACTATTATTTTACTGGAAATAATAAATAATCAAAATTCAGGGTAATGTCAAGTTTTTAATTAGTAGTATTATTTATTACTACGACAACCGATGTGGCGCGGCGTGCGAATGTCCGCCTGCGACGCAGGAGGTTGCGGGTTCGATTCCCGCCTTGGGATAAATGTTTGTACGATCTGCAAACATTTAATCCGGGTGTTCTGGATGTTTTCTATGTATAATAAAAAAAATCTATGCATGTAATGTATTGTATTAAGTATATCTGTCATTTAGTGCCCATAACACAAGCTCTGCTTAGCTTGGGGCTAGATGATGCTGTGTGGATTGTCCAACATTATTTATTATTTTTCGTCTAGTGAGATTCTACCCTTATTTTGAATTATGCAAATATTAAATAATTTGTGCGAGGGATGAGATTTTAGCTTATAGCGTAATTTATCAAGCAAATACCGAAGGGGATTTTAATTTGCAAAGTCTGGCTTTTGACTTTTCTAAAGGTTGTCCTGGGGTACTGTCCGAACACGATCTACATACTAAATAGAAAATAATTACTTTTAAAATATAACTTTTTTTAATAAAAATTGTTTTTAGGTTATTCAGCTTGCGATGTTGAACGCTACTGAAAAAATATGATTTTCAGGTTCCAATACATACATTTAATAATATTATAGTAATTGTACTTTTCAATTTCCATATTTCTATTTTCATTTTCTTATTTCCATACCTACCTGTACAAGCACAATGAGATCACTAGTCTAGTGGTAACAACTATATAACTATATTCATAGGTTCGAACCCGGTTGTTTTCCTCTAAGTAAGTATCTTTTTTAGTTCCTCAAATTTTTACGCACAATGCGATGTCTATCCTGTGAATTAGTTTACTAAGCGACTAAGCTATGAGGACGGAATTGGTGCTGGGTAAGCCTACTCCATTAAAAACTTTGTCCTAGGCGCTACAGCCTCCTGTAAAAATAAAATAAAATAATTTCTTTCTAACTGTAATCTCCATGCACGGTAGATATCTCCCAAGATATCTTAGTACCAAGTAGTGGCATCTCCAAGATTCTATGAGGATGTCTAGTAAGGGTAGTCAGAGGGTATATTTGGTAAATACCTACTATTTCGTATATGACAGGTTTCCTCACGACGTTTTCCTTCATTGTTTGTGGCATTGCACATATACATTTTTCAATAGAATCATTTATTAATACACGACAGGATTCGAATCCACGACCTTAAGGTCAGAAGGCGGGGTCACTCCCACTAGTCCATCGGTGCTCTCTGCGTGTACAAAGAAGTATAAGTGAAAAATGCCCTAAACTTATCTACGAGTATATACATCTAGTAGTTTTGGAGCCAATCCAATACAAACAAACAAACAATCAAATCTTTTCTCTTTATAATATTAGTTTAGCTAACAACCGAGGTAACACGGCGAGCGAATGTCCGCCTGCGACGCAGGAGGTTGCGAGTTCTATTCCCGCCTTGGGATAAATGTTTGTACGATCTTCAAATATTTATTACGGGTGTTCTGGGTATTTTCTATGTACCTATAATAAAAAATATCTATGTATGTAATGTATTGTATTAAGTATATCAGTCATCTAGTACCCATAACATAAGCTCTGCTTAGCTTAGGGCTAGATTATGCTGTGTGGATTGTCCAGCATTATTATTATTATTATTAGATTATAACACAAAGGCCTATTTACTTTACTAGTTGAATAACAGTCTATTTACGAATCAAATGTTCCGAATGTCACAACTCGAAGCGAATGAACATTGTCTAAGCCCTCAGTAACAAAATAATAAACTGAAATCAAATATCTTTGCTTGTATATTATTTGCTAACTTGTTAGGCACTGGTATTGGATGTCTATGTCTTGGATCAATGATACTCCTAGATATAGGGTCGGCATAAAACTGTATTAATCACTCCTTTTCCTACTTGGCACAAATATGTGTCTGGAAATTTTTTTAGTCCTGATAATCTGTGGTTTATGCAATGCGCTGTCTATAAGTTAGTTAGCCAGGACAAAGACTTTTATAATTGGCATAAATTTCTTTTCGCTGAAATTCAGACCACGCAAACCCGCGGAGACAGCTAATCACAAGGAATTTCATATGAAAAGATAATTGAATTTTTCGAAAAGTAACTTACCTATCAAACATCAAGTATTTTCATCATGTTCGTATTCATAAAATATTTAAACTTGAGTCAGCTATGTGGAATTTTTCATGAAAAGTTTTTTACGTCACAAAAATTGTCCCTGCCAAAAAACAGTAGGTAGGTACAGATATACGAAAAATAAGAATTTAAATAAAAAAAATGACAATTTCAAGCCAAATAAACGAATTTTCTCTTCTTTTTTTCTTTCGTTCTCATAAAGTGAAAGTTTCAATTAATGTATGAGAATTACCCCCAGGTATTTTCTTTTCACCAACAGTATGGAAAATTTCATTTTTGTCACCTTTGAAAACTTTGTTACACAATTTCCTACTATACTTGAATACTTTAGAAATGGGGGAGAAATTGTATAGACTTCTTTGAGCTAAAAACGACCAATTTATTAAACCACCTCCTCTCATTTGAAGCTTCATGTTACTAAACTTAAAAGAATGTATTTCCTTTGTGAATTAAGTGATATAACATTTTTGTGTTTTAATAAAGAATTTTCATTATCATGGATGTGAATTGATACGAAATTTTAATAAAACCTAAGTTTTGATAAAAATTTAGCTTGTATTCTGAAATTAAGCTCAAGCAGGAAGTTTATGTTATATTATTATTAATTTTATATTACGGCACTTTTATAATTTTTGACGAGTCCGCGATAGTAGACAATATGTTTTTAAGACGCGGGACCTCCATTTACCAATCATCAATAATCACTACTTTATATGAAAAACCATAAATTTTTATCTCAATGTTTTGTGTTACTGCCGGTGGAACAAGAATATAGTCCACCTGATGTAAAGTGGTAACCATAGTCTATAACAAATTTTCGTACATTTGGACTAAACTTCATGCATCTTTCTTGATGTTTTCGAGTTTTCCTAGTTAGACGCAACCCCTTATGAAAGATTCAAAGCCCAACACACTGATGGGGAGAAATCGTATTTCGTACTACAAACAAAGGTTTTATTGATGAGCATCCGCCTACAATGCTAATGAGCTTTTATTTAGCAACTTAGGTCCTTTTAACTCAACACCTTTTCCTAAGCGTATTGGGAATATATTGGTAAAGTAATTTGTAGAAAAAGGTCAGCACCACAAGCGTTGGATGTACGTATTGATAAAATTTGATACAAATTCTCGATAAAACAGGGTTTTATCGAAATTTATCGAGATTGGTAGTGAATGGAATTGAGTTAAACGCTAGGTCGATAAATTCGAGACGTTTTACCGAGTTTATCGATAAACACTCGATCAAATAGTCGTCGTAGCCTCGTGTCGAGGCTAGTTCTGTGCTAGCGGATGTAGATAAAATTCGATAGATAGAATCTGTTTGTCGATACGACAAGTTTGTCAACGGAAATTTCATGACCACTGGTTTTTTATACCTTCTGATTGCTGATAGAACAACCCGATGTTAAGTGATAACCAGTATTGCCAGTATTGCACTTGTAACAAAGTATTGCCTCGCAGGTCATGTTTGTTAGGAATGTGGCCTGTGATGCACTACCCTGCGTCCATGGTTATGAAGTATTCAGGAGCAGTTTTAGCTTCATATGCCTGTAAATTCTCCGGCAGGACAGGACAAACATTTGAGTGATGGAACGTGATATTGTATTTACATATAAGTATTCTATAAATAATATATATAAGTACCCTATTAGTCTTATAGTACAAGTAATGCTTAGTTTAGGGCTAGATGATGTTATGTAAAAATATCTACAAACATTTATTGTTAGTATAATGTTTGAGCAGAAACTATTAAAATCATTTTGTACTGTAAGAAATTCGCGTAGAACACTAAACTAAGCAAAGTTTCAATGCAACTGCTTTTGTGTTTTAGCAGGTATTAGGCTTAAATATTTATTTGTAAATACTAAAGGTATGTGTACGTACGTGCAATAAAGGTTCCTGAATAGCGACTACGAACCGGAAAAGGAAGCGTAGGAAGTCCCTCCAATGGACAGACGGTATTGTTAGAACCGCGGAAAGCTATTTGATGGTAAAGCTCAAAGTTGTGCTTCCTGGAAATTCATAGAGAAGGCGTTGATAAAGAAAAAGGGCATTCAGAGAAGGAAGTACACTGGTTAAAGGCCTAGCATTGGACTATTTTAGCCTAATACAAAGACGACTGATGTAGCGCGGCGGGCGAATGTCCGCTTGCGACGCAAGAGGTTCGATATAATAAAAAATATCTATATTATGTAATGTATTGTATTAAGTATACCTATAACACAAGCTCTGCTTAGCTTGGGGCTAAATGATGCTGTGTGGACTGTCCAGCATTATTATTATTATTATAGAACAGAAATTTATATTTACCACACAAACAGGCGCGTCTTTGTTGCAAAGGACTTAGCTACTACCAACAAATGACACCAACCAAAAGTTAAATAAAAACAAGTGCTACCTGCCGCAAAAGTATTTATTAATTGGAAAGAGTATGTTGTGATTGAAAATCTGTGTCAATCAATGTACTTAATTAAATATTCTAAATGCTTTGTCAGTGATAGCAATATACATGCGCGTAGGTAAGCTCACCTAGATAAATACTCATGTAAGTACAGTCAGTGGAAAAAGTACATAGTTGGGGACATAGCGTCGCCTACCTCGCCTGCAGAAGGACACCGGAACGCGGGGGCCGGGGAGAGGAAGTTACCTCGGCGTTGGACCTCACAACTCAAAAAATCACGGACCCGAGTAGACGCACACACCTTCATTGTATTAATAGAACCAGCCAGAAACAGTCCACTATAATAATAACAATAATAATGCTGGACAATCCACACAGCATCATCTAGCCTATATTTTATTTGTCTCCAACTGAGATACCCCAACAACGTTAATTTCAGTTATCCAATACCCATTTTTCTGGATTTGAAGAAATTAACATTTTCCTTCACTAAAACGGTGATAAAGTTACAAAACTATAGTAAAAATAGAATAATATAAACAATATCAGAGGTAACCTTTCGCCCATTTCTTTACGGGACGTAAATAATGTTAAACACCGCCTCTAATATATTATATAATGGACTGTTATGTGTACTTAGTAGATATATGGTCGATTATTGCGTGTAATTTGTTTGAACTGGGCTCTGTACCTAGAACATCTACAAAGACACCGCAGCTTGATTGAAAGCAGCGATCAAGCTAAGACGAGTGGTTTACTCGTCTAAGCGATCAAGGCTATCTTGAGATAGTATCTATGAACCAGTACCGCAATTATTTAGTTATTCCACACCAACATTACCAGCTAAACTGAATCTAACTTAAAAATAAAAGGTTCAAGTTATACAACTGTAGTGAAAGGTCAAATTGTGGAAAATTACGCATCTTATTATCTTTTTTTAGGATTCTGTACCCAAAGGGTGAAACGGAACCCTATTACTATGACTCCACTGTCTATCTGTTTGTTTGTCTGTCCGTCTGACACCAGGCTGTATTTCATGAACCTCTAAACTTACAGTATAAATTAG
Source organism: Electrophaes corylata (assembly GCA_947095575.1). NCBI lineage: Eukaryota > Metazoa > Arthropoda > Insecta > Lepidoptera > Geometridae > Electrophaes > Electrophaes corylata. Next base: position 3,349,637 of record OX352711.1, on the reverse strand, counting down.
ATAAAAAAGTTCTACAGACCTACAGTGATATTGCAGCATAATTATGTTATGTCTAGAAAAAGTAGGTATCATAATCTCATAAGTTACGGTCGCCGTCATGAATGGGAAGGACTATGTATATTATATGTCCTATCACATAAAGTCGTTGCATAAGAGGCAACTATAGGAACGTACTATAAGTATAAGTAATATAAGTAAATTACAGGCACTTGAGGCTTAACACCAGTGTGCCTCAGGTTGGTGAACGTAGGGTAGACATCGTAGGGCACGTAACTAACGTGCGTGACCTACAGAGCAATGCTTTGTTAGGTGATGGTTACCACTTAACATCAGGTAGGCCAAATGCTTGTTCCACCAGCATTGGGAAAAATAAGGCAGCAGAATCTCTTAAATACCGCGCTTGACAATCCTACCCGTATACGAAGGTCTATATTCAGCAATGGAGTTGTTCAGACTAATAGTAATGAGACGTTTTAAAGTATTTTAGTAAGTTTTAATGTTGCCTGCGAGGCAATGCTTTGTTATAGGTGATGGTAACCACTTTACATCAGGTGGGACATCTGCTTGTTTCATCAGCAAGTTGTATAAAAAAAAAAGTATTCAATAAATAACTTGCAACATACCTACAAACAAACAATTTAAACGGTCGTCCGTCTGCCTGTTTGTAATTGCGAAACTCCAAAAGTAGTGCAGCCTACTAGGTAGGTATAATCCAAAGCGGTTAGTTAGTTGAAATAAAAGTTTATCGATAAATAAGTTTGAGTCGAAGTCATTAAAACTGAGTTGGCGTTGGCGCCAAATGGACTGAAATCCTTGAATACTTGCAAAATGCAAATTCATTGGAGAAAAATGTCGGACATTTTGAATCTACATAATATTATTGTAGCTGAAGTTTTATAAGTATGCAGGCTCGGAGTTGCGTCTTTTACCATCCTTATAACCAAAATATTTTATTATTCTTGTGTACTTTTTGGCTTGTATAATCTAACAAACAAACAAACGTCAAATTTTCAAGTGAATTGTACTTTTTTATTTGACTTGCTGATGGAAAAAACACATGGCCCACCAGATGTTAAGTGGTAACCATCAACCTATATATACAGGTGATAAGCCACATATGCCTCTAATTTCACTGGCATCCACACCCTTCAAACCGGAACACGGAAAACTGCTTAGCGGCAGAAATAGGCATGTAGTACTTTCCCGAACCAGCTCTTCCACTTCCTAGTGAAGATTTACCTACCTATTTATGTCATTCTTCTTCTTTCGTGTCAATGGTACACCTATATATTGGCCGAATAGAATATAGCCACCTCTATAGCGTTGTGTGTGGCGTTGTTAAGCTCGTCCCTTGTGCAGGTGTTGGGGCACAAGGGACAGATGAGTGTATGAGCCATAGTTTATGTCATGAAAAACATAAACAATTTCTTGACTTTTTTGGATTTGAGTGTATTCGTTAGCTACGCATATGAACTATTACTAACCCACTATTCTATTGCAACACCTTTTCTGGGTATCAGTTACATGTACTGGCGTTAAAATCTTAACCTTGTCTTAAAATCTGGCAATCTGACAAATCCATCTAAGCAGGTATATAATGTGGCAATAAAGAAACTAAATACCGACACTATTTCCCAGTTATAAAAAACACAAATATTGATTTTTATATCTTGAATTGGAAATATTTTATTTTTCTGCTTTAAAATTCAAAGTCAAAAAGCATTTATTCAGTAATATCCGCGAGATCATCTTGAAACGTCTTAAATCTAGGTGATTCTAAGCGCCAATTCTTGGCACCTAAGCCTAGAAGAACCGGCAAGAAACTTAGGGCTTGGTTTCTACCGTTTTTTCGTATGATCCTGCTACAAAATAATAATAATGTAAATAATGAAACTCCATTGTGGTGCCAATCTTACTGAATGCAATACAGAAAACATGCTAAAACAATCATAAAAATCATACATATTAAATATTTTTCCAATAGAAACAGAAATCAATCAAACCAATCGAAGACTGAATAAAATGTATTATAATACTGAAAGGTTTGTCATACAATTGTTATTAAACAACTGTCAAAAGAAACACGTAGCTTACATACGAGCTGGGTAATAAATTACGGAGATAAAACGCTTATTTTGTCGAACTGTCCTTTAATAAGAGATGAAAGCCAGTTTTAGACGGCATAAACAATAAATGGAAAAAATATGTTCAAGCTAATTTATATTGAGTGAGTGCAGAATATACTTTGAAGGTGCTTTTAAACAGGCGATTGTTAGTTGAGCAACAGAATGATTTCGGTTTTATTTCAGTAAAAATAATAAATCAGTGTTTAATTCATTAAAGTCATTAATGACTTACCTAATACTATAAAATTATGTACTACTATCAATATATTTAAAAATAAACTTGAAAAACATCTTTATACACAAATAAAATAACCAATTTGTAAAGCCTCGAGGCTTAATATAATAACCTTTATTTTAGATAATATCTCTAATTTTAAATGAGCTGTAGTTTTTATGAGAAATAACATTCTTTAAACCTAAATAATACAAAGCACCGGTCTATTAGCAGTGATTCTGCCTTCTCTTCTGATCCTATGGTCAAGAGTTATACATGCATTTTCTAAAATTTAAATCCGTCCACATTTAACGCTAATAGACTGCCATGTTATGTTGCTGAACGATAATTTATTGTAAAAGTTGCCCGTGTGAATCAACATCACTCATTTTTTATTCATCAGAGTAAATAAAATTATGCACCATCTCATCTTATTACGGATTTCCATAAGGTACGACGTTTTAGGATCCAAAGCTTGTACAGTTGTTTTATACTTTCCTAAAGATATGGGATTGGACGTTTTGTGTAGGAAACTCCTTATTTCGAATTCATTGTTATCATCATCATCATCAGGTCTTTTTTTGTATACGTTTTGTACGTTTTGGAAAATAAAAGTACTTAATACTATTTCTATTTAGAAATCGATGATGTATGTCTGAAGTAAATATTTTTCTGAAACATGATGTCTAAAATTAAATGCATTGTTTTAATATCCTTTAATTCATGTTAGTAGGTGTTCGAAATGACTACCATTTTTTTCAATACAACATTCAAAGTCCGAGTTCGATTCCCGAGCTGGGTACAATTTTTTTAAAATGTATGAATGCAGTTTTTCTTTTTACTAAAATTGATGACATGATTCCTAAGAACAGATCTTCGTATGTCTTATAGTTTTAGACTTTGCCATACTGACCGATCTAAATATTACACCCTGTATATAAGTACCACCATCACAACAACCAGAAACAAAGTCAAATCAACGCAGACATAAAAACTATTGTAAATCACTTCAAAAGTTTCACTATCAGTGCTTCTAAAAGTACATTACGTACAGTCAAGAACGAACCAACAGTCTTGAATAGGGTTGAGACACATAATTTATCTATAATAGATACCTTAGAGACTTACATTATTATATATCTGACACAAAGAGTCAGTGGGTCTACTCTTGCAAACGATAAACGAAGTTTCGTATTGTCGTTTTGAGTTATCGTTAGGTTGTTGCAATTGGTTACGCAGAGCCCGATATCTCAAAACAACATGAATAAACTTCGTTTATCGTTTTCAAGAGTGGACCTGCAGGGCACTTGATAGCCCTCACAGCTCAGTTTGTAGTAGCCCTACCTTCTGCACTGTAGGTGATGGGTTCGATACTTACCAAGAACAAGCATTTGTGTGATGAAAGAAGAAAGAGAATAAGAACTTACTAACTATTTATTTACAAAAAAAGGTATGTAAGTATTCTATCAACCATCTGGTTCCCATGCTACAAGCTTTGCTTAGTTTGTGGCTAGATGATGTTATGTAAAAATGTGCACAAATATATTATTTTTTAATTTTAAAAAACTTCACGGGCACGTCTTCAACATCAGGTTTATTCCATCAGTAAGTGGTATAAAAAAAGTTTATCGGACAGGTAACGACTCATAATACTAATAACGGGCCTTGTATGATATTGGAACTGGTTATAAGTCTGCAGTTTGTGTTTGACTGTACATTGTCCGACGATAAATAAAAAGAGGTCGGTCAGAGCAGCATATAAATAAACCGTCTCAGTTCTATCCCGAAGGTATCGTTAACCCATGGCGTAATCGTGTTAGAGCTCATAAACCGCTTTACCGTTACCGCAAACAAATTAACCAATTTTACTGCTAATAAATGGCGTTCAACGTTTATTGTATTGATTTTTCTCTCGTAACTTAATTGTGACACACAGTGACATCAAGTTAAAATTCTAAAAGAGATACCAAATTTAATTCCAACATACCACATTATTTAATCTTTTGGTCTAGTGAAATTACAGGCAATTACCTACGATGCGGTGCCGATTCTCATAACAAAATATCATAAAATTCAAGTTTCCATTTCGATCGTGTCAATCTCCAAATGACATTTCCGACAAGCCCAATTTGACAATCAAATTCTAGTTTCAATCTTTTCAAATCTCCAAAAAACATGAGAGAATTGGGTTCTGTATGCTTTAGGTCGATGGACGCAGAGTAGTGCATCGTAAGGCACGATTTTATCGATCGTGACCTGCAAGGTAATGCTTTATTATAGGTGATGGTAACCATTTAACATTAGGTGGGCCCGCTTGTTCCATAAGCAATGACATCAAAAAATTGGAATATTGGTATTCCATTTTTTTCCACTGCAAAACGCGGGTATGTACCTAATCTGGACATACCTCTGACTACCCCACTTAGTCATTCCTGAAGAATCTCGAGTAGGTACTTGGTACTAAGAGATCTAAAGGGATATCTACCATGCTTGGGGATTCAAGTCTTGATGCTCTTTATTTAACTTTTTTATATAATATTGTAACAAAAATTGTAAAAGTATCTGTTTTAAATTATTAATATCCGCAATAAGTTTTTAGTAATGACGTAGGCCGTAAGATTAAATTCACGTAGAACCGGGGCGGATCAGCCAGTAATAATAAATAAATTAATAGTATTTAATTGTAATCCGATTACCAAACGATTAAAATATATTATTTAAATCACAGTTTAATAAAGCCGCACTGGACCACCCTGCCCAAACAAATTATAATTGTGAAAATTAAATGAAATAATTATTATGAAGAGAACAGACGAACTTCACTGAACAGGTGTCACCTCAGACTGCATACTGGTAAGTGAATTTATAGATCCAAACTCAACGGGATAACTTTTATGTGTGGTCTGATGCAGTCTGGAGGTCAACAAAGTAGCACAGCCGCTCAAACAAATGCGGTCGCCAAAATCAATAAATCAAGAAGTATCATTCAAGACTTGATGCGAAAGTTAAGACCTCAATAATATTACAATCCAATGATAAGAAATTAAATATTAATAATATGTAAGGTTAATACTATTTTGTCTATGTTCAGTAAGACTTCTTTTGGCTGTGGATGATGATGTTGATATTATGTCAATTAAATGTTTTACAACATTTGTAATAGTTCAATTATTGGATATTTGTATGTTTGTTATGCAACCCCGCAACGAATGGACCGATTTGGATGAAATCCTTAAAAAATTACTTTAATCCTCACGCACGGTAGATATCCCCTCAGATCTCTTAATACCAAATACCTGGAGATTCTTTCAGGATGTCCAATGAGGGTGGTGAGAGGTACGTTCAAATTTTACATGGCACATACCCTCATTTTGCAGTAGTTGGTATTCATCAGAATATCATTAGAATTACTTTTAATTCGTACTGGCATCGGGTACCGAGTACCACGTAAATGAACCGGCAGATGGCTGCTAGTACCTATGTAATATAAGCCAATGCGACTGCATCACTAAAAACAAATTTCAGTTAAAACTGCACTCACTGAGTCCGGTGAAGTCCATCTGTCGCATCCTAATTACCTTATTTTCCAATGAAAACGAACGATGAGATCATAATACCGTCCGCTGATTGACGCCCCAAATAAAGCTCGTTAGGGTAATTTCAAATAGCATTCAACTGTAATGTGTTCAAATCTGCCGGCAATTTAATTGAATACAGTCGACGGCAGATAAAAATAGAGACTGATAAACAAAAAAATATTTACATACATTATAAAAAATTCAATAAATTTTATTTTTAAATTAACGCACATTATTTTACACAAATATTCAACACTACCAACATATGATAAAATAAGTCTTTTTTTCCAACTGCAGGTTCTTACTATTGGTAGAAAACAAAATTTAAACACCTGAAAGCAGGAAGTGTGCCCAAAAGAGGTAAAACCAGCCGCGTTACCTCTTTGGATAGCTAATAAACTAATTATCTTATTATTATTCTTCTATTAGCCTGCGATGCAGAGGTTGCGGGTTCGATTCCCACCTTGGGATAAATGTTGGGTGTTTTCTATGTATAATAATAAATATATATGCATGTAATGTATTGAATTAAGTAATTGAGTTGTTGTGTTATATCAGTCATCTAGTACCCATAACACAAGCTCTGCTAAGCTTGGGGCTAGATGACGCTATGTGGATTGTCCAGCATTATTATTATTATTATTATGGTAAAATTTTTTCTCTGCAGGTAGTTAGGCACGTGCCCTACAATGTACATTCGGTAGATCGATACAAGAACGTGAACCAGCACAAAATACTAACACAACATAACATACTTTTAAGTCTAACCCTCTTACCAGAAATCGATCTATACTAAGCAGCTTATTTTTATCCCACTAAAGCCACAATTTAAAAGCAGTTGAGTTAAATTAAAAATGAGTTTTCCTACCGCAAGCATATGAAATCCTCTCGCTATGAACATTTTTAAATGGACGTTGCACCATGTGTATGTGACATAGTTAATTTACCCGCTTATTTTTAATGGAGTCTGAGCATTCCGGTATTATTAACGTTTCCGAACTTTCCGGTTGATTTAAATGTTCGGTTTGTTAATCAGCTGTAATGTAATGATTATTACAAGAGCGAGGTTATTGGTCGAAATGGTGGTTTGGAAACATTTTTATATCAATTTCTAGTGAAACGCGCGTGATTACAGCACTTTCATACAAACGTCAACCCTCACTGTACTTGTTTGAATTTTGAATTTTCCTTTTCCGTATCAAAACTAATATATTAGTTATAACTAATATACCCTGAAATTTTCAAGTCTACGACCAGTGATTAAGGCTGTACGGTACATGCATGTCAGTCAATCAGGACAAATTTTTTTACAATTAAACTGTACCAACCTTCGATCAATGATACCTACCCTGCATAACGGGTCACATACAAAACCATAGCAAAATCTGTCCGCATGAATATTGTATGCTTAGACAGCTACATTTGTTTCCTTACGAAGTGAGAAAAAAATTATAAGCAAAATGTCACTAGTTGCCAAAACAAAATAAGAGCTCACTTCTCAAGTAAACAAAAGTCCAAAATCAAACTTAAATCTACTAATAAAATTCCCAAAAAAATCTGAGTCTTTAAATATCAACCTAATGACGCCTTATTTATAATAATAAATTACTCCTAGACAAATGTTATTAAAATGAAAAATGGATTCGGCTCATATTATTCTTAAAGAAGAAAATGTTATAGAAAATATAAAGAATTCGTAGAACATTTTACGCCGCCTCAGTCATATAAAAACACTTTGAACGAAACTACTTTGAACTTTGAAGGATATGATGACGTCAATTTTAGTACTAGATTTCGTCTATCAAAGGAATCTGTTTAAATTATACTACAATTAACTGAATACAAACTGGAATATCCACTAGATTGGTAAGTTTGGTATCGGTATTCAGAGAACCAGATAACTGATATATTATTTAAATAAATAATGGCATTTGCATTCATCGCACAAATGTTTGTTCTAGGTGTAGATCAAACCCAAAACCTACAACGCTGAAGGCATATAGCTACTTACTTAATAATAATAATGCTTGACAATTCACACATCTTCGTCTTGTCCCAAGCTAAGCAGAGCTTGTGTTATGGGTACGAGATGACGATGCACTTTATACAGTACGTTACATACACCCAAAATAAATATTTGCAGACAAACATTTATCCGAAGCCATAAATCGAACCCGCAACCTCTTGCTTCGCAGGCAGACATTTGCCCGCCGCGCCACATCGGTCGTCAATAATGAAAAATTGTTAACATAATGAATCAACTTAAAGCCAAAATCCATCAAAGATAAACAAATCTCTCATCGATGTGTATTTATCGAGAATTTACGCCAAATATAATACCGTTTTTTGTATGTAAGTTTTTGCAAGCCATGTTTTGTTTTCTAAATTAATTTACTTGGATATTAATCACGTACATAATTTAAAATGAAACTAATTGAAATTTGATTTATTTGAGAGCACTGAGAGTGCACACGCACATAATTTTAATCTAGAAATCCATTGGTGCACGAATTAATTTGAACCCACGACCTGAGGATCAGAAAGCGGGGTTAGTACCACAAGACCACCGGTGCCCTAAAAGCAGTTATAAATAATTATATAAACAGGTGTTATACGGCTATTTTTCACGTTACCAGACTTTGGAGGTTATCGTGTCACGCCTCCACTATTACTTACGCTTCTACCTACTTTATTTCTGTAAGAAGCGAGATGGATCACCGTAATACATCTCCATACATTGTGTTAGTGTATACATCGGTCGTTTTCCTAATTTTGTCCTTTTATACTGATGGTATTGAAAACTTCGCCAATAGCGCAAACTTTACCTTCCTGAGAGTTTTTTTTTTTTTAATCACTTCCTGACATGTCTGGCAGTGTAACTCAAACGAAATACGAATCTTTGTTTATCATTTTCGTAAATGATTACCGTTTATCGTTTACCGAAGAACATGGAATGTGTTACCCAGGTTCCGCAGTGTAACTCAATACTATACGAAACTTCGATTATCGTTTTCGCTATCATACTCATAAAGCGATCGATCACTGGAAACTATCTCCGTTGATAATGAATATTTATCGTCAAGTACTACCGAAGATCTACGACTGACAGGACATTCCTTACACTACGTATCAATTTATATAAAGGCAGGCTCGTGTTGTTCCTAAATCACTTGACAACCTACAACAAGATAGAGCCTGGCCTAGGTATATACAGTTAAATAAATAAATAAATAATAATGCTGGACAATCCACACAGCATCATCTAGCCCCAAGCTAAGCAGAGCTTGTGTTATGGGTACTAGATGATTGATATACTTAATACAATATATTACATACATAGATATTTTTTATTATACATAGAAAATACCCAGAACACCTGGAATAAATATTTGCAGATCATACAAACATTTATCCCAAGGCGGGAATCGAACCCGCAACCCCTGCGTCGCAGGCGGACATTCACCCGCCGCGCCACAGCGGTCGCCAAAGTTATATCAAGTTCTATCAAATAACAATTACCACATGATTTGTAGCAGTGTTGCAACAAAGTTAAAGATTCCACGAAACCGCTGACCGTTATAAACAGGCGTTACAACGAAAAAATTGTGGTAATCATTTTATTTTAATTACAAACCTGTAAACAAATCAAACCAAACAAACCAAAAAAAGCCCAAAACCGTAATGAGTGGCGTCTGAGGGAGGAGGGGACGCCCAGCAGTGGGTTAGAACAAGCTGCCAATTATGATGATGATACTTTATTTACATTATGATATCATTGGGAATAAGTACACAAGGGTTGTACTGAAAATCTGCGCTGAACAGACAGTATTAACCTAAACGAGCTGTCCCGGGGTCGGAATGTTTGTAGTTAACATAAATAGGTAGGTAGTAACGCACAATTTTATTTTTATTGAGCATACCTTCAAGCAGACATATACGGATTGTACCTAAACATATTTACGTAAGTTCTAGGTGTAAAAAATTACTTTTTCGTTCTTTATGTCTTTATTTTATAGGGACCGGTATAGTTGTTCTGTATAATTTGGGTAGGGAATATTAAATTTAGATAAACACACTATTTTTTTCTCAAACTTTTGATCCCGGATCACCCGAAATAAATATTAGCAGATCGTTCAAACATTTATCCCAAGGCGGGAATCGAACCCGCAAACTTCTGCTTCGCAGACGGACATTCGCCCGCCGCGCCACATCGGTCGTCAAACCAATTTTAACTCCGTATTATCAACGCGTAATGTATCGTCAACTTCTTCTTAGATATCCCAGATATCAGCCTGAGAAACTTCAGTAGGTAACAGAATAGTTGTAAGGTAGCACTATGTTTATAGAAGATATACTATGTTTAGGTATAGAAGGTAAATGTTACTGAGAGGCTTACTATTTTGTAAGTTTATTTGTATATGCTTTAATTGTAAATGTCACTATTGGCATATATATAATAAATTTAAGTAATCTACGTGGGTAATAGTTAGTAGGTTTATACAAAGAAAGTATCGTAGTATGATGCCTACTGCGCTGTAAGATGTAGCGGGTTCGATCCCCATCGATAACAAACATCTGTGTGACGGACATAATGTTTGTTCTGGTCTGGGGTCTGGGACTGGGTCTGTTAAGTATAATTGTATTCTAAGTATGTATTTATAAATAAAATACATATATGAGTAATAATTTAATCAGCTATCTGTTTCCCATAGTACAAGCTTTGCTTAGTTTGGGGCTAAAGAGCGCTGTGTGAATGTTAGTCAATACTATTTTTATTATTATACTAGTCCTGAATCTAAGGGCTTAAGTATAATTCATTTTAAATTATCTACCTAGTAAAACCGATGAAAAAAATATCTGCTTACATTTTTCGCTTTAGAGTTAATTAATAAACTAACTTCGGTTCGTTCGCGGCTTTACTTGCTTGGTATCCGCCTGCCTAGATTGGGGTAGGTTTTGACTGATTACCTACCTAATTATAAACCAAGTTGCGGGCCCGCGTAGGTTATTATTTTATATTTTTTTGTATAAATTAAGTATATCAGTTATCTAGTACCCATAACACAAGCTTTGCTTAGCTTGGGGCTAGATGATGCTGTGTGGAAGTTGCATCCAACTTAGTGATTTGAGAAGATAAATCGATTCCACTACAATTTATATTCCGGAAGACTTCATTCATCCCAAACGCTAGGAGTTACCACCAACATTCAAATCCCGTCGACGGCTGTAGATTTATGGATGCAATTGTTTGTATGGTTCGAAACAATGCAAGGTGTCAAACATGAGCTGAGAAAAATAAAATAAAAATATATTGGTGAACATTTTTTGCATCGCACTACCTACAAATAATAGCACATATCTACCCTCAAAAACATACACTAGAAACTAGATGGCTGTTAGAATAAATAGTACATATACATGTTTTTTGTAAGTATATTTCATACCATATAACCGCCCAGAAACAAACAAAATATTACAATAGCCGTGGCCAGGTATACGAACATATTTAGGTTATAAACTATCTCTTTCTGTCGTGGAGAAGCGCGTGCGAGCTCGTACGTCATACCAACGACACCTGTCAATTGACATTGACAGAAGGCTGACCGCGCGCACATCCGTCATTGGCCGGAACAGCTATGAGTAGTGATGATATTATGTAAAAATGTCCAAACAATGTGTGTTTGAAATTCAACCTCTAAACGAGTATAGCGGGGGTGAAGTTTGTATGAACAAAAATTTACGCAGATGGAGTTTCGCGCATTTCAGTAAGTATTAATGTTAGTGAAATTACCGTAAAGCTGGGTGTTGTGATTTAGCTGTACTTTTTGGGAGTAGTAAATTACACCCTGCTATCAGGCATCGTTTACTAGTAACTAAATTTGGTGTAGGTGTGTTGATAGGTTGAAATATTGTTCTTGGCACTGGGTCTGAATTGATAAATTATTACAGATCCAGTTTTGGCTTTTACGATAGTTTATGGCATGCTCCCAGTGCGTACTGCAGAACCATGTTACGTCGCCGCCCTGATTCTAGTTCCCGATGAATATGCTTAAAAACCTATCAAGCTTTTAACATTCTTCTTTCTTCTATAAGGTTTCTTTTATTCGTCATTTGACATTAAATTTTGCCAAACTCAAGTGGGTATAAAATCGTTTTTAGTCAAGTCGAGTAAGAAAAAATTTAAAAATGTCTAGTTTTGAACAAAAAAATTACGCTTTTTTTCAAAACATTTTCGGTTAAATCAGAATGCCATTTTTATTTCACACTTTCATTTTAACTACTCACCTCAAGTAGGTTGAAATGATGGTTAAAATGACACCAAAATTACAATAATACTAGAAAAATCATTCAAATTAAAAAGCTATGTTACTTCCAAAAGTGACAGAAAACCATTGCAGCGTTTAACCTACTTATTCTAAGGCTTTAACCAGTCAATTTCTTATACAAAACTGAAAACTAGTTCAGTAGGACTCGTCGTCATGCTTATTACTGCCGTCGAACAGCTTTTACGTTTTGACTTGAAGGGTGCGGATGTCGGTAAATTACAGACACATGAAGCTTAACACATGTATCCCTTAAGTTGGTGGATGCAGAGTATCCTAAGGTAAGTTCACTAGTGAGGCAATGCTTTTGTACAAACAATTAGATAGTTACCACTTTACATTAGGTGGTTCATCTGCTTGTTCCATCAGTAAGTGGTATAAAAAAATATACGTAAGCCTATCAACCGCAATTCGTTTCTACTCTAAGTATCGTATCTCGCAGCGTTTACTGAAACGGTATACACCCATCGAAAGTTTAACACGGGGACCATCTCGACCCACTGTATGGCATCCACAATCACTTAGGAGCACATTATAGTGCGTATCGCACGAAGACCGCTGTTATCTTAATAGCTCTGCTTAGGATTGTGGGGTCCAAGCGGACCACGAGGGTTGGTTAGACACACAGGCTTAAAGTTTTACTAAATGTTTAAAGCCAAGAGGTTTTCAATACAGCTGTTGTATATTTCTGGGTGACTGGTTTTAGGACACTATTAAGGTACCTACTTAATACATTTAAACATTCAAACTTGAGTTTTGAGATTGGTTTTCATGAAAACCCTTTGAGATTAAAGCAGTTGTGTATTTTTTGTATAATGTATTGTAGCTTTTTTAAATTTGAGGTTAAAATTTATAATATAAAATGTGTCTATGTGTCTACAAATAGGAACTGTCAGACGAAGACTTGTAAGACTACTCCCGAATATATCACACGTTGAATTAATCTTCAAGAGAAGCAACTTTTTTATGGAACAGTGTAGAACAGAAAAAGTGCAAAAAAATCAGCTTCAATACAAAAATGTGGGACACTTTGCTCGTGGACTTTTTTTACCCTGAATTTCAAAGGACACATGTAATCCAAGTTTTAACCTATTCAATTACAAGATAGGGGACAGTGAAATATATTTTTACTCGGGGACTTACACTTAGTTGCTAGAATATGGCCACTTAAGTTTCAAGATAGTCTGAAAACCGAGGTTTACGTTACTGTACGGGCTTAAAGGCATGGTTTGTGTGCTTTTGGCCAGGGTAGTCTCGGCTTAAAACTAAGCTTTTCTACCCTCCATGTAGTGAGAGTCGTTGCCGCTTGACAGGCCAGAGACGACACTCGGTATTGATTTTCTCAACCGCGCGGCCGCCGCGCGGTGACTGCGGTACACTACCGTGTAAGCGCACCCTAAGAGAACGCACCAAAGAATAGGCATAATATTTTAAAGTAATACCTTTATGTTATTAAGTTTTAATCTAATTATCTATTATTTTAGTAGTAGCAGAGCTCTTAGTGAAGGGCTCATCAACTGTGATAACGAGTTGAAATTATGATGTATTTCTGCTGCCGCTTTAATAACAAATACTAAAAAATAGAATTAAATAAATATTTATGGGGGCTCTCATACAACAAACGTGATTGTTTGCTGTTTTTCAATTGGTACGGAACCCTTCGTGCGCGAGTCTGACTCGCACTTGGTCGGTTTTTTAATGACTTCAAACCCTATATTATTATTAAAATAATGTAGGTACCCCTATTCAATGTACCTAGATTAGAACTACTTTAAAGTATTCGCCTTTTATAAATGTTGCGAAAATTATTCTAAGGCCATTTCTCTTGTAGCATCGCGATACGCGCTCATCCACTTTGAAAGATATCTTAAACTTGAACCGAGTAGGAAACTAAAGATATCTTCAATACTTCGAATTTCATCTCACAAATGTATCTGCGCTTTCAAACTTTTTACCATTTGTACAGATTCAAAACTGCAATATTCAAAAATTACAAAATGTAGTAAGTTTTGAATTTGACTTTAGATCGTTTTGGAGTAATATTATTTATTACTTGCTTCCGCCTGCAGCTTCGTAGCTTAAATTATGATAAAGGTCATTAATTATTACCTTTATCATATTATTTTTTATTATTTTTTATTATCAGGTTAATTATGATAAGTTCGGGTTAGATGTACAAAATGTAAATTAAAGAAACTCACTTATACTCACTTATAATTATATGAAAGAAAATGAAAATAATATCAAATCTATACCAATTAAAAGAGTCTTTATCCTGACTAACTGACTGACAGACTGACATCTAAATAACGCACAGCATAAACCACTGGTCGTTGACACTAGAAAATTTCAGGGTATATTCCTCTTAGTGCGTGGTGTACAAAAAAGCAATTCCCGAGATTTAACCCCCAAACAGTTACAGCGGGAGGATGAAGTTTGTATGAAAAAATCTTCTCGCGGACGGCTTCACGCGCGTTTCGCTAGTATTCGACTAAAAACTATAAACTGTATAGAACACCACATTGTATTCAAAAGTTTTCTTTATTATTTACTAACGGGACTTTTCAGCTAGAAAGATGTGGGCACCGGTGAAATTTAGGTGCATAGACAGGATGGTGGGATTTAAAAAAACATTTCCCTCTACAGATTCATTTAACACTTAGGCAGCACCTAGTTTTTGAGTATAAAATTTCACTATCCATCAACTCATCTTACAGTTACATTGCCATTAGCAGACAGGCAGAAATGCTCTGCTTAAAGTGAAAATACGCAATTATGTAAAAAACAGGTTCCTAGAGCTAATGACTACATAACTGATAGGGTCTGATTTTTTAAGTAATAATACTTGTTTGTTTGTTTTATTCATCGTTTAACCTAGTAATAATAAATAATAATAATGCTGGACAATCCACACAGCATCATCTAGCCCCAAGCTAAGCAGAGCTTGTGTTATGGGTACCTACTAGATGACTGATACATTACATACATAGATATTTTTTTTCGCTTTTTGACTGTGTTTTCCATGCTTGAATTTTTCATGGTTGTGAAATCACATGACCTAGAAAAACTTCTTTCAATGTAAATGCGGCCATAGCTTGAATTTCATAAATGCGTTGCATTTCCACTGAAAAGAAACGATTCATTAAAATTCGCCGGCGCGCCCGAGATAATGATAATGATCGCGGTATCGCGGAGAGATAATATATTATAAGTTATTTTAGCTTCTTCCTAAGCTGACCCAAATATAATACAACCCCTTTATCATTATGGTTACCTTAAGGAAGCTTCATAGAAAACATTAATTAAAATTAACGAACAGAAAACAAAGGTTTCTCTTATTTAATTGTTTTATAACGCTAAGGAAATCACAAAATATTATCGCAAAAGTTATCCCACTCGAATACACAATTTTCGAAATAGTAAAAAAACCGTTTTCTTCATTTTATAAACTTTAGTGAAATACATAATTATTTCGCTAAACTTTATTAAGTATTAAAAATAAGTAGTTATAGTCTTGTCTGTGTCTTGCCTTGTTTCTGTGTACCTGTTTTTCTGTCTTTATGTATTCGTGAAAATCGTGTTTGTACTCTGCCCTCCCGCGATACAGGCTAGACCTAGTGTTTCTACCTATTTAGTTTTTAATATATACTTAGAGAGCTTCTGAATATGTGCTATAATTATTAAGTGTAATACCATTTTCAAATTACTGGCTATTATGAGGTTGTGTAGGGAATAAACCTTTTTTTAAATGATAATGGAATGGGGCGGACTTTTTGCGTTATTATGACCATTGTGGGTCACGGGCCAGATAAACGAAATTTCGTTCTGAAAAGTGCAATGTTTACTCGGTAAAACTCTTACTATCTAGAGAGAGAGAAAACTTTTGTTATATACAAATAATCTATACCAATTATAAGAATCTTTGTCCTGACAAATTAACTGTCAATAGACTACCTACAGCCTACCACTGGCTTTTGACACTGAGATTTGAAATTTTCAGGGTATATTCGTCTTGGTGCATGAAGAACTAAGAAAGAAATTCCCGAAATTCAACCCCTAAACGAGTAAAGCGGGAGTTGAAGTTGTATTTAAACAACTTTTTTTTTTAAATCTTTTTAAAAACCTGTCCAAAGCTCCAGCTATAAAAAACAACACGTATATACCTCTCAAAACAAAGATGAAATCACGAAGTATAAATTCAACTAGTCCGATGGTGTTTGTGCCAAAACGATAAGTTTGAGCAGCGGTACGTGTTCCGACATGAGTAACGTGACCACACGTCATGATTCCGAATCGGACTAGGCCGCAAAATGGACGATCGCGTACAAATATTTATTTTACCGTTATAGTTTCCTAAATTTGTGGACTGTACAGCTTTTAAATTATTACCTTTTGATCGAAGTTTAGAAATGTAAAAAAAAACCGGACAATGTTTAATCCTTACTTTTTTTTCATTTCATTTATCATTAATAGACGGTCCTTTGGCTTCAATCTCACCTGGTGGTAAGTGACGATGAAGTGGAACGGTCTAAAAGACACCTATTCACTCATAAAATATTACCTAATAAGCACGGTAGGTATTTTTTATATCAATCCATTGAAAAAAAGTATACAAGTAAGTATTATTATTAAAGTAAGCGGCATCGTGAAGCGACCGTACTTCGTCCAGTGTCGTTTTAGTGCTGATGAATCAGATGTGTAAAAATTAGAGACAGAACTGGGTAGAGTGGTAGTTAATAAACTTTAGTAGTAGTAGAACTCTTAGTGAAGGGCTCGTCCGGGGCAATACTACCACCATGCCTATTTCTGCCGACAAGCAGCTTGCTGTGTTCCAGTTTGAAGGGTGTGGGTGCCGGTGTAATTACAGGCACATGGGGCTTAACACCTGTATGCCTCAGGTTGATGGACGCAGAGCAGTGTATTGTAGGGCACGTTCCTAACTGACGTGACCTACAAGGCAATGTTTTGTTATAAGCGATGGTAACCACTTAACATCAGGTGGGCCATATGCTTGTTCCATCAGCAAATTGTATAAAAAAAAAACTATCCCATTTTTATAAAACGTGTGGACACACGGTACACGACACAAAGCCACGCCATGGTGTTATAGCCTACTCGACATTTTCCTTTTGCTTTGTCAAAAAGAAAGGTTAACTAAAACGGTGAAGTTTCCAAGAAGTATACGTTTTGTTTTAAATTTTGCTTGGAGTAAGGCTCCGATTATTCAACAATATCCACTAAGCTTGTATAGCTGAGCGTAAAATAGTTGTGTCACTTAGTTTTTAGACTAATAGCTAGGTGGTAATATTTTTACGTGATATTCCGAACTTATTAGACCATGAACCATAAAAACACACTGTTTAGTTAAATTAATTAACCCACTTCCGATATCCAATAGGTAGAAAAAAACCAGCCAAGTGCGAGTTGGACTTGCGCACGAAGAGTTCCGTACCAATATCCATAGTAAAAACGGCAAAAAAATCAAGCTTGCGAGCTTCTTTAAATATTTATTTTATTTTGTTTTTTACTACTTATTTCTTGTTATATCGGCCTAAAAATACATCATCTGTGAAAATTTCAACTCTCTCACTATCACGGTTTATGAGACACAGCCTGGTGACAGATCGACAGACAGATAGCGGAGTCTTAGTAATAGGGTTCCGTTTTATTCTTTGGGTACGGAACCCTAAAAGGTGCTTCTTATACTGGAGTAGCCTAGCCATTTTTTCATAGACTGTGGTTACAAATGGAACTTAAGAGTAGGTATTTTCAACGTTTTGTTTTGCTCCACCGCCAGTTAGGTACTCCACTTACCTCACTACAACTTTAACGCGATAAATAGTTGCTTAAGTTACAAGAAGGAAATAAAATTAGCATCAAGCGGTGCTTTTTTGTCTCAGTATCTTTTATCGTTTGTTTAAAGCTTAACTTAGCCTAGGTTCTCTAAAAATCTTAAGGAAAAACTGAACACTAACTTGCAGGTGTATTATAAAAAAACCGGCCAAGTACGAGTCGGACTCGTGCACGAAGGGTTTCGTACCATTATCTATAATAATAAAAACGGCAAAAAATCACGTTTGCTGTATGAAAGCCTCCTCAAATATTTATTTTATTCCGTTTTTAGTATTTGTTGTTACAGCGGCAACAGAAACACATCATCTGTGAAAATTTCAACTCTAACTATCACGGTTCATGAGATACAGCCTGGTGACAGACGGACAGACAGACAGACAGACAGGCTGTGGAGTCTTAGTAATAGGGTACCCTTTGGGTACGGAACCCTAAAAATTATAGTCGACATGTTGCATTATTATAAAAAATGCTTTGATAATATATGTATTAAGCCATCCAAGGGGTTGTTAGAACGATAGGGACCCAAAAAAGTTACAAGTATTTGCAACACAATTTTTATAAGGCTAACATGATATAAAAAATGTTTTTTGAAAATTCAATATTAGATGAGCTCCCATTTGTACGCGAACATTTAGTATAACATGTAGACTAGAGATTTCAACAGATTTTTCCAGACGGATTACCGCCGTAAGCTCAATTTCTTTCTTTTCTCTGATAAAAGTAGAAACAATAGAAAACACGATCTCATAAGGTCACATTAGACATGGTTGCTTGACAGGAAACTATAAAGATACGTGTTACACGAAATTGCTTCTAAAGAAATGACCCCATCAGTCGAGATGTCAGTTCGTTCATTTATCACTCGTTAGAACCTTACCTTTCTAAACTAAATAAAGAAGATGTTTTTTTCTACAATGCTGACTATGTACGCGGTCCACCTTTTGTAGTAGTAGACCTTTTATTTATTTATTTTAATACATATAGACCTAACATTACAGAGTACTCCAAAGCGTTATGTCTAAAACATTACTACAGAAAATAAAAAAAATATATATATTATATTTAAATACAAACACACTGTTTCTAACTTAGGTACCTACTTTGCAAATTTTATACAACATTCTCACAAAAACTTAGGCTAACTCGTTCAATCATCTTCCAGCCGCAAACACATCAAACTGAGGATGTTTGGTTAAGAGCGCATTTAAGTCTCGTGTAGGGAAAAGCTAGTCCGTAGAAGTACTACCACCATGCCTACTTCTACCGCCAAGCGGCTTGCTGTGTTCCGATTTAAAGGGTGTGGGTGCTGGTGAAATTATCAGACACATGAGGCTAAGCCCCTCTATGCATAAGCATGGTAGTGTAGAAGTACTACCACCATGCCTACTTCTACCACCAAGCTTGTTGTATTAGGATGTGGGTGTTGGTGAAATTATCAGACACATGAGGCTTAACACCTGTATGCCTCAGGATGGACGCGTAATAATGCATCGTAAGACACGTGTGAAACAATACTTTGGTATAGTTGATGGTAACCAATTAACATCATGTGTGTTTCTTGTTCCCTCAGCAAGGTGTATAACATATAGTATGTAGTATCTGTAGATAAGCGCCCCTGTATTGCGTTGGGATAACTGATTTTCTAGTCAAAATTACACATGAACCGTGTACAAACCGTATATAGGTACCTAGGAATCTCAGACTTGGGGTTCCGATATATCTCGATCACGTTGGCAAAGACATTAGATAAGAAGTCACATTCGTCTTGCTTCCTTGGGAGTGACTGATTGTGCTTGAAAATTGAACTATCTCCAACTCCAAAAGCTAAGTACGTAGGTACCACTATTGTTACAACGATCGTACAAACAATACTAGAAGCTATAGAGTCTAGGAAGAACCAAGGTTAGCGACACAGTGGAAATGGGCTGACCGTATAGAACGTCGAACCAACAAATGTTAGAATTTAGGGTTTCTTAAAGTGCGATCACTGCAAGTTAATAAACGAAAAAGGTCTTAGAACAAAAGTATGAAGACTAGTATCACGACTTTAATTCCCAAGCACGGTAGGTATCCTTTCCAATCTCTTAGTACCAAGTACCTACTCGAGATTCTTCGAGGATGTCTAAGGGGGTAGTCAAAGGTACATCCAGATAGTACATTTGGTACACACACATATTTTGCAGTAGTTAGTATTCCAGACATAGCTGGTTGCAAGCCCATCGCCACTGCTAGAGTACTAACTGATCTCCTCACTACGTCACTCAGTGTTTTCCTTCACTGTATGAGAGCACTAACATTGCGCACATACATTTTTCGAACGGAAAAATCTATTGGTGCACGACCGGATTCAAACCTACGACCTTAGGATCAAAAGGTCACTCCCATTTGACCACTGGTGGTAATAAGAACTAATAAATATTCTAAAACATGGCTGAAAAACGTTATATCTTCTAGGCAAAAAAATAAAACAAATTCAAACATAGAACACCACTGAAAACAAATGAAAAACAGGCAGAATCCTATTGCTTACAATGAAAATATTGTAAACAACCGGCGGCAGTATAAATTAGGGTAAAGAACCCAAGCGTTGACCTCCTGTTAGGCGTATTCGTAATCAGAGAGATTAAATCCAACTCGAATATTCAGTAGGATGAACAACCCCAGAAGGGTATTTTTATTATTCCCCTAATAAACACAATGGTACACGGCAAAACATTTAAAACAACGTAGATTTGTATTGCTTCATTTGTACTGAAAGGTTTTTTATATACGATAATGTTATAGTCAGTCACTTCGTCAAGCTATTTTTTAAAATACCTTTGTGTGTATTTGTCACACATTTTCTAATTTTATTCGCGTGATATTATTATACAAACGTAACCTCTGTTGTACTGTGTAACTAGCGCACTAAGTCGCGAGGAACTGACGCTTAGATTCACCTAGATTTAAGACGTTTCAAGATGATCCCTGCGGATATTACTGAATAAATGATTTTTTATTTTGCGTTGACTTTGACTTTGAGTTTGACTTTGACTTTGTATGAATGCACTTATGGGTAGTAAAGTAGTAATGGTGTACTGAGTCCTGCACACCATTATCTGCGGCCATCAACCCGCCTGCTTAGTGTAGTGACTTATTAAATTAGCCCAGTGTGGTGACTAATATAATATTATGTAAGAGTAGAACTTATTGCGAAAGAGTTCTTTCGAGAAAGTGCTACCACCATACTTATTTCTGCCGTCTAGCAAGCTTGCTGTGTTGCGGTTTAAACGCTTGATATCTGTATGCTATAGGTTGATGGACGCAGAGCAGTGCATTGTAGGTCACGTTTCTAACGTGCGTTACCAGCAAGACAACTACTTAACATTAGGTGGGTTCCTGGGTGAATCCTTCGCGATAATCCTTCGTTTCGTTTTGCAGACGATCACGACCCGTAGTACCTATTAAGCAGTATTAACAAAGTGATTTATGTAAAACACTTCTATTATACATAATCTTTTTGTATTTAAACTTAAAATAAACTAAACGCAAATTAGATTAAATCTGATAGCTTAGACAAAACCATTAGTCTAGTCTTGATCCCCAAAACTTTATAAGTTTAAACTTTGAAGCTAAGTAAGCATTCAAAAGATCAACATCGTTTATTTAAATTGATTTCTGTTACTGGAGTAAGTTGAGTTGGATTTAGTCTACACTGGGCCGGGACTAGGTTACGTCCGTGATATCTGATGAGTTTAACTTTTATGGACTGGCCTGGTGGTGTTGAGGTTATGGGTTCGATGCACACCAAGGACAAATATTTGTTTGATGAACGCCGAGGACAAAAATTTGTTTATTACTAAGACTCCGCTGTCTGTCTGTCTTTTTGTCTGTCCGTCTGTCACCAGGCTATATCTCATAAACTGTGATAGTTAGTGTTAAAAGTTTTACACATTATGTCTACCTATCTGTTGCCGCTATAACAACAAATACTAAAAAACAGGGGCTCCCATGCAACAAACGTGATTTTATTGCCGTTTTTATTATAGACGGTATTATGGTACGGAATCCTTCGCTCGCGAGTCCAACTCGCACTTGCCCGGTTTTATTTATTTTTCTCTACTTTTGTTATCTGGTTTCCATAGTACAAGCTATGCTTAATTTGGGCCTAGATGATGTTGTGTAAAAAATTCCACGTATATTTATTTATTTGTGTGATGGTAAAATAGTATATTGGCTTTGTATTATGCTAGCCTTGGCCTATGCACCGACGTGCATAAATTCAACATTCAACGGACGGCACAGCCTCGGCCCGGCTCCGTCCCGGTGTAGTATGGACCCACCTTGTCTCACGAAGAAATAAGGTTCATTATATAAGGAATATTTTGTCTCAGTTCTTCAAAAGGTATTTGCATAGATATTTTATGCATGGAAAGTTACCGAACTTAACTTAAATTGCTTTGATACACTGGTTTAGATAATATTAATGGGTATAGAATTTAATATGGAGTAGAAAGTATGTACCTATTGCCAGTTTTTAATAAACTGAGACGTGTTCGCTAACTATTGGCCTCATACACCATCTAAAAACTACACAGCAGACTATGGAGAGAGTTATACTGACGACCGGATGTGGCGCGGCGGGCGAACGTCCGCCTTCGACGCAGGAGGTTGCAGGTTCGATTCCCGTCTTGGGATAAATGTTTGTACGATCTGCAAATATTTATTCCGGGTGTTCTGGGTATTTACTATGTATAATGAAAATATCTATATATGTAATGTATTGTATTAAGTATATCAGTCATCTGGTACCCATAACACTAGCTCCGCTTAGCTTGGGGCTAGATGATGCTGTGTGGATTGTCCAGCATTATTATACTGACAGTTTCACTACGTGTACTTAGTACCAAGTCTATCGAGATTCTTTAAGGCGGTGGTACTCGCCAACGACCTCGAGGAGTCTGTCCATACTGAGTTGCACTGCCGCCCGTCGCCCGCACAGGGACCCGCGCGCATTCCATTTCATATCGCATTCAAGAAATAATTATTTGTAGCCTAATGAATTATTAGTTCGAACTGCCAATTGTTCACTTTGTGATAAATACTTTGACAAATATTTGTGTGAAAAAAAATTACTAAATATCAATACCGTTTAGAAGAAATAACCAAATTTAAAATAAAAATTGCTTCATTTTGGATATTTTTTTCATATAGTAATAATATAGTTATAATTATTTCAATTGTTCAAATTAAAATTTAGTCTTTAATAAGCAATATATATTTTTTTTGGGCATTTATACTTACTCATCAAAGAGAAATAACACGGCGAAAACCTACCACCTCCTTAAGGATAGATATCCTCTACACATAACATACTAACATAACTCTGGCTAGTGGCTACCCTCATTAGACAATGAGGGACAATTACATCTGGTACATACCCACACTTTGCAGTAGTTGGTATTCCATACGTGACAGGTTGCAAGCCCATCGCCGCTTCTAGAATACTAACTGGTTTCCTCACAATGTTTTCCTTCACTGTTTGAGAGATGAATGAATGCCAGTGGCATTGCGCACATAAATTTTTCGATAGAAAAGTCCATTGGTACACGACCGGATTTAAACCCACAACCTTAGGATTAAAAGGCGGGGGGTCACTCCCACTAGACCAACAGTGCTTTCTACTATAACAACAAAATAAGCAAAATTAGCAGGACCCCTAATAACTTTTTTTTTATATACAACTTGCTGATGGAACAAGCAGATGGCCCACCTGATGTTAAGATCACCTATAACAAAGCATTGCCTCGTAGATCACGCTCGTTAGGAACGTCATCTACAATGCATTACTCAGCGTCCATCAACCTGAGGCATACAGGTGTTAAGCCTCATGTGCCTGTAATTACACCGGCACCCACACCCTTCAAACCGGGACACAGCAAGCTGCTTGGCGGCAGAAATAGGCATAGTGGTAGTACTGCCCTTCACAAAGAGCTCTACTACTACTTTGGTACGGCTTTATACAAAAATACATACCAAATTAAAAAAATTATAAATATGCTACAAAAGACTGCTATGGAATCAAACCAGCTTTTGCGGGTCAACCGGCAAGTCAGCTTTTGCACCAAAGAGCTTTTGACATACATAGAAAAAAACTGAATTCTTTTGAGCACTTAATTCATGCTGATCAGATAGCTTGTATCCTTATTTCCTTGCCACCCGCATAATAAAACTGCCATTAAGCAGTTCCTTTTATTCAAAGGTGGTTTAACATTTTCCCCGCAATGATATTCTCATTCAGACCTAACGTACGAAGATCCAGTTTATGCTTTGGTTTACTAAAGCTGGTGTTTTAAAGCAAACGGCACCGTCAATAAACGACCGTCACTCATCATATTTAAGGGGGGGGTCTTATACAACAAACGCGATTTTTTTTCAGTTTTTATTATAGATAACGGAACGATATTGTACGGAACCTTTCGCGTGCGAGTCCGACCCGCACTTGGCCGGTTTTTTTTAGTACACCTCTACGCATTAAGATCAATATACCCTGAAAATATTAAATCTATGCAACCAGTGATTCAGGCTGTGCGTTGTCTAAATGTTAGTCAGTCAGTCAGGACACAAATTCTTATAATTTGTATAGATATCAAATCAAATCAAATGAAATAGTTTTATTTCCAAAAAAAAACTTAATCTAATTGAAAGATTATCAATGAACTCCGCACTTAGCTGGAGACGTGTATCGCAGATGCTAGGACCCGATTTGACAAAAGTATTAATTAAATAAGGAGAGAAACAGTGCGAGGCAAATCTATACATCTATACAAATAAATAAAATTGAAGTGTCTGTTTGTAATATTAAAATAACCGCTTTTTACTACATGCTTATGAATGTATATGCGATACATATGCCAAAATAGCATTTTTTTTTAATTTTTGTCTGGCTGTCTGTCTGTCTGTTTGTTCCGGGTAATCTCTGGAACGGCTGGACCGATTTCGACGGGACTTTCACTGGCAGATAGCTAATGTAACAAGGAGTAACTTAGGCTCCTTGTTATCCCGAAAAAACTGCCACGCGGGCGAAACTGCGAATGGCCGCTATTTTATGCCGTATTAACGCCATCTGTTGGCGACATCGAGTACTACTTCAGTAAAGATTTGTAAGTAAAAATGTTTACCGCCCAACGAAGTGGGCACGGGCACGGGTCAGCTAGTTTTAAGTAAAAATAAAACCGAAAAATGCAGGACAATACAACATATCACATATTATTTATAATGTGTATTCAAATATACTTTACTAGAAAAATCTGTGCGTAAATTTTATGATTAAAGATAGTTGACATAATTATGGCGGTGTCTGCTTCCTTAAACTTAAGCTAAGGAGTAATAAATTAAAGGTGCTTGTCTGGGTGACGTCAAAGGATCAAGGTGGTAGTTTGTCAACGGCAAGTACCGGGAATGTAAGGTTAGGCGAACTTTTAGACCCCTATATTCTGGCATACGATCGTTTTTTGCGACGGAAGATGTGGCGCGGCGGGCGAATGTCCACCTGCGAATCAGGAGGTTGCGGGTTTGATTCCCGCCTTTTGTGGGTGTTATGGGTGTTTTCTATGTATAATAAAACATATTAATTTATGTAATGTATTGTATTAAGTATGTAGGGGGTGTGAAGGGAGATGCTAAGTACCTGCCTGTAGTAAGGTTGAGTGCGGCTCCTTCCAGTAAATAGGTCCAGATACTTAACAATCCGTTTATTATCACACACCACTAATTACAATATAAATGCAAAGCACAAGCGAGAGGAATTATATAATCGCAAGCGAACACAGTGCGGTAGGTATTTTGCGGAGCAAGCGAGCGTGCGTCTGCCGTAGTAATGCGCAGCAGACTGAGGAGCGGGCGGCGGGCGGCGAGCGAGCGGAGCGGCGACGACGGTGAGTCAGCAGCGGTCGGCGGTGCGCCCGCGCATCCATTGTTCTCAGCGTGGCTTTGTCCCTTGAGGCGCGCTGACTCGGTACGACACGACCGGAGGTGGCGCGACGATTTTACATTGCGATTATCGCAACAGGTAAGTATTGTATGTTTTTGTTATGTGTATTTAGTGTAGGATATAAATAATTATCATATATATATATTTATTATAAGTAATTAGTTTTAAGTATGTAATATATATAATAGTATAGTGGCTACGCCACATGACTCCCCCCCGGAGACCATCCTAGGATGGGCGATAGTAGTCCGGGAACCTCACCGTTCTCCCTGAGCGTGTTGTTTTAACATTTGTATCTTTTTTTTCAGGAACAGGAGCGGGAGTGTTTTTTTCTTTTTCAGGCGAACGAACATCTGGACGAGCATCTGGACGAGCATCTGGACGAGCTTCTGTACGAGCATCTATACGAGCATCCGAGGTAAGTACATACGCTGGTTTTAATCTTTCTATTGTAACTGTCTGATCTTTTCCTTTTATTCGCAGCTTGAAGAATTTGTCACCACGCTGCAGCACTTCGTACGGTCCCGTATAAGCCGGCTGAAGAGATCCTCTCACAGTGTCATCGCGAACGTAAACATGTGTGGCAGATGGTAAGTCCCGGAAGACAAATACATTTCGTCTGCTGTGTCTAGCTGCTGGTTGTGGACGGATGTTGTTCATGATGGATCGGAGACGTGTTGTGAACTCTGTAACGTCACTGGAAGTGTGCAGTGTTGCGCATGGTTGCAGAAATTCTCCGGGCAGCCTGAGGGATTCACCGTAGAGGAGTTCAGCGGGTGACGCTTGTATATCCTCTTTGAAGGCGCTTCTCATTCCCAGGAGTACTAAAGGTAAGCTTTCGGTCCAGTTCGAGCTTTCGTGGCACATTATGGCCGCTTTGAGCTGTCGGTGCATCCTTTCGACCATGCCGTTGCTTGCAGGATGATACGCCGTAGTTCTATTGCGTTGAAATCCTGCTAGTTCCGAAAGCTGCTTCATCAGTGCGGACTCAAATTGCTTTCCGCGGTCTGTTACTATTTCAGATGGACAACCGTAGCGTGATATCCAGCTGGAGACGAAAGCTTTGGCGACTGTTTCAGCTGTGATGTCTTGCAACGGTACTGCTTCCGGCCATCGTGTGAACCTGTCGACAGCGGTGAGACAATATCGGTATCCATCTGAAGGTGGTAGCGGTCCAACGAGGTCTATATGTACGTAGCTGAATCTGGCGCTTGGTAGTTTGAAGGTGCCCACCGGTGGTGATACATGCCGTGTGATCTTCGTGCGCTGACAGGCGTGACAGAGCTTGGTCCACTCGCGACAATCTTTGTTTATGCCAGGCCATACGTAACGCTGTGCCACTATTTTCGCGGAGGCATTAGCGCCGGGATGGCTGAGTGAATGCAGGCTATCGTAGACTTGCCTTCTGAGCTCTTTTGGTACATAGGGTCTCGGAGTTGGTGTGCTATCGTCGCAGTAAAGTTCCAGTCTTGTTCCAGGAACGGTTACCTTGACAAGTTTCAGCGATGTCCCTCCTTCTAAAAGTTGTTTTAGTTCTGGATCAGTGTTCTGTGACTTAGCTAGTTGAGTCAAGTCGATGGGTTGGACTATCTCCTCTATTCTGGAAAGAGTGTCAGCTACGACGTTATCCTTTCCAGATATATGTTGGATATCTGTTGTGAATTGAGCTATAAAATCAAAATGCCGGAACTGACGTGGTGAACAGTTTTCCTTGTGCCCGTGGAACGCGAAACAGATCGGCTTGTGATCTGTAAATACTGTAAAGTGTCGCGCTTCCACTAGATGTCGGAAATGTTTTATGGCGTCATAAATGGCGAGCAGTTCTCTGTCGTAAGGCGAGTATTTTTTCTGCGATGGGCTCAATTTGCGACTGAAGAAGGCTAAAGGTTGCCACTTGCCGTCGTGTTTCTGCTGTAGTACTCCGCCGATTGCAGTGTCTGAAGCGTCCGTGACCAGCGCTAGTTTCGCTTCCATGTCTGGATGTGCTAGGAGTGCTGCACGGCATAAGCTTTCCTTGCAGTCTTCGAATGCTTGTAGAGCCTCTCCGGTAATTTCTACAGGATGAGAGCCTTTTACAGATCCGGTAAGCAAGTTATGCAGCGGTGCTTGTGACTTGGCGGCGTCTTGGATGAATCGACGATAGAAATTTATCATCCCCAAGAACCTCCTCAGTTCCTTGACAGTTTTCGGGATGGGAAAGTCCTTAATGGCTTGTATCTTGGCATCTAATGGTTTGATTCCAGTAGGAGAGACGCTGCAGCCAAGGAAGGTTACTTCTTCTGCCCCGAAAACGCACTTGGATGTGTTTACGACCATTCCGTATTCTTTCAGACGCGAGAAAAGGAGACGTAGGTGATGAAGATGAGTCTCTTCGTCGGAAGAAAAAATCAAAAAATCATCCAAATACGAAAAACAGAAGTCCAGGTCTCTTGTCATTTCATCGACGAACCTCTGGAATGTTTGCCCAGCGTTTCGGAGGCCAAAAGTCATAAAAGGAAATTCGTACATACCAAATGGCGTGGTGATGGCCGTTTTGGGGATATCTTCAGGGTTTACCGGTATCTGGTTGTACGCTTTAACCAGGTCTACTGTTGAAAATATCTTGCAACCAACTACATTTTGTGTGAAATCCTGTATGTGACGGATGGGATATCGATCGGGTATCGTTCGAGCGTTCAACATCCGGTAATCACCGCATGGCCGCCATCCGTTATCTTTCTTGGGAGCGAGGTGAAGTGGGGACGACCATGGGCTTTCCGATGGTCTTGCTGTTCCGTTCTTCAGCATATCTTCAAACTCTTGCTTCGCGATCTTGAGCTTGTCTGGAGCGAGCCTTCTTGGTGTGCAGTACACTGGTGGTCCTGTCGAAGTCCTAATATGATGAACCGTGTTATGACGAATGATCCGATGTGTACCTGCTGGGCGAGTTATCTCCGGAAAATCCCGAAGAAGATCCAAGTATTTTGACTCGCCTGTCATGGTCTTCACCGAGGATATAGCGTCGGACGAAGGAACCGGAGTTGCGCTTGCTGACAGAGTAGTTTTGTTGTCGATGAGGCGTTTGTTTCGGCAGTCTACCATTAAGTCGTAAAAAGATAAGAAGTCTACTCCGATGATAGCCTTAGTGACGTCAGCTACTGTGAATCGCCAGGAAAAAGCGCGGCGTAAGCCGAGGTCTAGCTCCATTTGTTGAAAGCCGTATATGGCGATTGGTGTTCCATTCGCTGCAAAAAGATCGAAATCTGTTTTTTGTGGTCGCCTTTGCTTGAGAGCAGAGCGAGGAAAAACACAGAGGTCGCTACCTGTGTCGACCAGGAACTGTATCTTTGTTCGTCTGTCCGTGATGAATAAGCGACCGGTAGAACTAGGGCAATCATGTGTCGCTATTGATGACTGCCTCTGGCATTTCCCGATCCTGGCTGGTAATCACAGGGCTTCAAGCATCTCCGCGCCTTGTCACCAAACCTGTGGTGGAAAATGCACGTAGGAAACTTCCTGTAATTAGACTGAGATCGCGTGTTGCTCCTGCTTCGCTGGCCTCTTTCTGTTGATCGGGATCTTGAATCCCTTGATGAGAGGGCCTGCACTTGACGACTGAGCTCGGCGATTTCCCTAGACAGTTTTTCAACCATAGAACCAGGAACTGCCTCTGTGGAAAATACTTGCGGTTTGGGTGGTACGAGATCGTGCACTTTGTCTGCTAAATCTGCGAGCGCTGTTAGCGAAGATTCAGGCTGTGATGCTACAACGATCTGTATGTTACCAGGTAAGCGGCTTGTCCACACGGTCTTGATGAAATCATCTGGTATATTCGGGCCAGCTAAATGTTGCAGGTGTCGGAGGAATGCGGATGGCCGTCTATCCCCTAACTCTTCATGCGTGAGCAGCTGGGTTAATTCCTTCTCCCGTGACGCAGACAATCTTTTAATAAGCTCGCTTTTCAGCTTTTCGTACTTGCCTTTCGCTGGAGGATTAACTAAAATATCCTTTACTTCTGCGGCATAGCGATGTTCTAGCTGGGCGCTTACGTAGTGGTATTTTGTATCCTCATCCTTAACGCCGGAGAGTGCAAAACTACATTCTATTTGTGCAAACCATACAGCGGGCTCTTCTGGCCAGAACGGTGGAAGTCGTACTCCGACTCGAAAAATATCGGATGGTGTAAATGTCTTTTTTTCGGAATGCGAACCGCCATCTTCGGTATCTTTGTTCGATGCGTTGTCGCTTGTAGACATTTTTAG
Source organism: Electrophaes corylata (assembly GCA_947095575.1). Classification (NCBI taxonomy): domain Eukaryota; kingdom Metazoa; phylum Arthropoda; class Insecta; order Lepidoptera; family Geometridae; genus Electrophaes; species Electrophaes corylata. The sequence continues at coordinate 3,319,330 of OX352711.1, read as the reverse complement.
GATACAATTTCACTAGCTTACGGTTTTTATGATCCTCTGTGCCGTGTCCAATATTCAGGGTCACCACTGTAGGGGGTGTGAAGGGAGATGCTAAGTACCTGCCTGTAGTAAGGTTGAGTGCGGCTCCTTCCAGTAAATAGGTCCAGATACTTAACAATCCGTTTATTATCACACACCACTAATTACAATATAAATGCAAAGCACAAGCGAGAGGAATTATATAATCGCAAGCGAACACAGTGCGGTAGGTATTTTGCGGAGCAAGCGAGCGTGCGTCTGCCGTAGTAATGCGCAGCAGACTGAGGAGCGGGCGGCGGGCGGCGAGCGAGCGGAGCGGCGTCGACGGTGAGTCAGCAGCGGTCGGCGGTGCGCCCGCGCATCCATTGTTCTCAGCGTGGCTTTGTCCCTTGAGGCGCGCTGACTCGGTACGACACGACCGGAGGTGGCGCGACGATTTTACATTGCGATTATCGCAACAGGTAAGTATTGTATGTTTTTGTTATGTGTATTTAGTGTAGGATATAAATAATTATCATATATATATATTTATTATAAGTAATTAGTTTTAAGTATGTAATATATATAATAGTATAGTGGCTACGCCACAAGTATATCAGTAATCTAGTACCCATAATACAAGCTCTGCTTAGCTTGGGGCTAGATGATGCTGTGAAGATTGTTCCCAACATCATACACACGCCCTTGCTAGAACCGCTTTTAAGTTTGAGATGACAAGCTTAAAAGCCGCATGGCTCTTTAAAGTGAGGTCGAACCCGTAATCATTGCTTACACAGAGCTGTCTTCGAGTCTTCCGGTTAAAATAGCGGTTAAATTTTAGTGTTTTAACTGTGTTTTAATACAAAAAATGTATCCTAAAAGTTATTCCCTCGAGTGGGATTTGAACCCACGCCCCTTCTCTTGATCCGGGGATGCGGTAACCAACTGCGCTATCGAGAGTTTAATCGACTTGATGAAATAAGCCTTCGGATGTTATAATACGGTACTTTATTGACCGTGCCTTTATTTACATGCTGGATGATATACTATCAAACTTGACGAAAAATTTGACGACCGATGTGGCGCGGCGGGCAATTGTCCGCCTGCGACGCAGGAGGTTGTGGGTTCGATTCCCGCCTTGGGATAAATGTTTGTACGATCTGCAAATATTTATTCCGGGTGTTCTGGGTATTTTCTATGTATAATAAAAAAATATCTATGTATGTAATATAGTATTATATTAAGTATATCAGTTATCTAGTACCCATAACACAAGCTCTGCTTAGCTTGGGGCTAGATGATGCTGTGTGGATTGTCCAGCATTATTTATTATATTTATTATTTATTTATCAAAGCCTGATTCATAACCTAAATTGCATTTTCTTGATTGAATTACTTTTGAATTTTTATAATCTTTGAATCTTGTTAATCTTTGAACTACGAGTTTTGAATACATTGGTTCTCTCCCGTGTTTATGTGGCTGAATATTATCTTACAGAGAAATTGCGAGTGTATCTTCAATTCACTTTCTTTTATTTACAAGCAAGATCTTTGATGATTTCATCTCTCCCGTTTTTAATATCTACAAGAAAAGGGATGATAAATAAATATTGGCATGGATACAGGTGGCGTAACCCATGTATGTCCTTGGCACCTTTCCATAGATTTCAGTTACTTACGGATTTGTGGCGACAATATTTGCCTACAAATAGGCTACAAAGGCCTGTGAGAATCTCGTATAGGCAATCTTTTATACTTCTTTTGACTGCAGTAGTCAAAAGTAGTTTTACATAGCCTTGCGTATTACTTTGTAGTGTTTATCGTAATGGGGTGTGTAATAAAGTGTTTTATATCTCTATTATATCATTTTTAACAGTGAAAAATAAATATTTTTGTTTTTGTATTTGTATTTGTATCATGTATTCTATTCTATAGTCAATTTATGCAATCTATACCAATTGTAAAAATCTTTATCCTGACTGATTGACTGGGACTGATTGACTGGGCCTAAATTACTGATCGTAGAAACTTGAAATTTTCAGAGTATATTCGTCTTAGTGCGTAGAAGTTTACTTAGAAAGGAATTCCCAAAACTCAACGTCGAAAGGTGTACAGTGGGGGTTGAACTTTCCAGAAAATAGCTTCACGCGGGCGAAGTCAATGTGTTTTGCGTCATCATCATCATCATCAGCCTATAGAAGTCCACTGCTGGACATAGGCCTCCCCCACACGTTTCCAGGAAGAACAATTCTGAGCCCTTTCCATCCATCGACTTCCCACGGTCCTAACAATGTCGTCAGTCCATCGGGTAGAAGGGCGTCCTACGCTTCGTCTTCTGGTTCGTGGTCGCCATTCGAGAACCTTTATTCTCCAACGGTTGTTGGTTCTACGAGCTATATGGCCTGCCCACTGCCACTTCAACTTGCTGATTCTGAGAGCTATGTCGGTGACCTTGGTTCTTCTACGGATTTCCTCATTTCTGATTCTATCTCGCAGTGAAACTCCCAGCATTGCTCTCTCCATAGCTCGTTGTGTGATTTTGAGCTTGTGTTTTGCGTATCATATGATAATGATTTCTGTACGTATTAATGTTATATTTCTGTATTTTTATATGGGGGAAGTCTATCACTAATATTTCTCAGGTGAAAACTCTTTCTAGCATTCCATCCCGTTTCCTTAATGGGCGTTATTTTCCACCATATTATAAAGAACCTCTGGTTCCTATGATTAATACTTCGGCCTAAATAGATGAAAGGCTCAGACCTACGCGTAAATTGCCAGCCTACCGCCATTTGTATTGTTTCTCATCATTTAGTTATATTTTATGACTAATGGAAGCGTGCAAGACTTCGCATGAAACTATTTTCATACAAACTTTGACCCCTTCTACATCTGCAAAGAAATAGCATCACGACTTAATCCCCAAGCATGGTAGACATCCTTTTCAATCTCTTAGTACCAAGTGCCTACTAGAGTTTTTTCGAGGATATCTAAGGGGGGTATCTAATAGTTCATTCGGTACATACCCACAGTGTGCAGTCGTTGGTATTCCATACGTGACAGGTTGCAAGCCCATCGCCGCTGCCAGAATACTAGCAAACAAGCGATAAATGTATTCAATATGTAGCTATGTATTCTTTGATGCAAAACATTACTTATAAGTTTAGGTTAGTTTAGAATAACGGTTGTCTGGAAGAAATCGCTACCCGCGATAAGTCCGCCGATTGTACGACAAATCCTTTTGTACTTTAATTTTATTTTTTGTATTACTTATAAGTTATGTCCTCAATAAAGTAAGTAATTTGGTTCCTATAGTACAAGATTTGCTTAGTTTGGGGCTAGATGGTGCTGTGTAAAAAGTCCGCAAATATGTATTTATCCAACTGTGAACATCTTCAGGCATTTATTGAAATGGTCCATTCATTTTCATTTTTTCTTTGCAGAATTATTTTGAAGATTCGATTATAAGTGGAAAGAGATCAAATACCTCCAGTAAAACGTGTTTCAGTCGAAAATAATTACTTCACGTTGGCTAGCAAAACGAAGTCTACAGGACGAAATAGCAAAGATAATATATTTTCCCTCATAAAAGTCAAAGTATAAAAGAACCAGTGATGCGAGTCCCTCGAATGATTAATACCAATACTATGGCAAAGGTAATTACTTTCATAGAAACGAATCTACTTAATTTTTTATTTCTAACGGCCGAATACTTAAACGCAACTTAAATTCAGTCACTTCTAAAGTCGCGATTTTTTGACAGTTTGCAATGTGATTAAATTTAAGTTGCGTTTGAGTATTCTGCCGTTAGACTGGTTATCTAAAACCTCTCTTAAAACGATTACGTTTGTTTTTAAATTAATTATACCTACAGGAAAAAAAACGACCGAATAAACCTTCGATCAATGATATCCCTAGATGACGGGCCACATACACAATCATTGCTAAAAGCTATCCGCGTGAAAATATACTTAGACAGCTACATTACTACAACACTATACTAACGAAGTGAGAAAAAAAATTATAAACGATTTTAAGTTCAACCTAATTACAACCATGTCACCTAGTAAATAATGTCACTTATTTTCAAAACAAAATAAGAGCTCACTTCACAAGTTTAACTGACACGGGTATTTTGCGCCGACGTTTCATTTTGCATCAAATGTCGTAGTCAAAGACATTATTTATTAATTACGACGACGATAATTTAAGTTTAAAGTAAATTTTCTTTTAAATGTTGTCAAGAGCTTTGTATAAGAGTTTCACATCTATGTATTTTAACCTGTTTAATATCAATACCAGACCAACCCCATAGTTTATTATTCAGATGGATATTGCTTCTCTGAAAATTATTCTGTGAAGTTCTTTTTTCATTTTGTATTTTGGGACAGTTGAACTTAGCATTCTCTGTTTTGTTTTTTTTAGTTATAAAATTACAGGGAACATTTGGAGTTACTAGATAGATAGATAGATAGAAAATACTTTATTGCACACCATAACATAAAATAACAATTTACAGAAAAAAAAAAACTTAAGACTAGTATAGGTACAATGGGCGGTCTTATCGCTAAACAGCGATCTCTACCAGACAACCTTTGGATGGAATGAACTATGGGTAATTTACTACTCTTAGTAGGATGCACTGAGAATAAAAAAATGGTACTTCTTCACAACGTATTTGTTGCACTCGGCAGGTGGATTCCAGTATCAGACTGCAGTATTGGTAGCAGATACTGTGACTTACAAGAGGTACTTCTTCTTATGCCCTTTATAAGAAAAAATTCTATGCCGTCCATGGACCATAGCAAGCAGTAGTAAAACAGTGCTTGTTTTAGGATAGCTTTGCTATATACCAGCCTGCTTTGTATAACAGAGCTTTAGACTTGAGCGCAGAGCTTTAAGGTTTGAGCACTATGGGACTAATCTTCTACAGACTATATTTCAGGAAATGATTCCAGGAACTACCACAACCATAGTTTTATCTCATACTAGCGGTCCGTCCCGGCTTCGCACGGGTTTAAGTAAGGGTCCCTATTTTTTTGAAAATATAATATAGCCTATGTCACTGAATTATGACATTGAATTAGCATATAGGCTACTTTTTATCCCCAAAGATTTAAAGACAGCGAGTAAAAAGACAGACTACTTAAATTTTTATTTTAGCAAGGTACCGAAATACGGACGGATGTAAGTAAAATTAGTTCTACCACGTAGACAAATATATATATCTATATATTTTTAATCCCTGACTGAATTTGAACCAACCTTAGTACCTGAAGGCGGGGTTGCTACTACTAGAGCATCGGTTCTCACAGCAGGGTATATAAGGATGGTAAATATATGAAAGCTATCTAGGTCACTTGATATTACTTCCTGGAGTTGAAAACAGGAATAGGCCAACATAATATTTCCGCAAATTGCCACAACATTTTACCGAAAGTCAGAGAGCAGCTGTGTGTAATTACATTGTTTTATTTCCAAATAGAAAACCAGCACAAATACCGGTAAAACCTCGTTTTGCAACATACTTTTAAGTCTGTACAAAATAGTTTTACTGCCAAAAATAGTTCAGAATTTATTTGGTTAGATAGTGTTTTGAAATGTTTGCTTTATCGCGTTAAAAATACGCTCGGAGTTTTACAGGTATTTTTGACAGGTCTTAATGCAAGCACTTATAAGCGGTGGAGGAAAACACCGTGAGAAAACCTGCTGTAGCTCCGTACGTAACCATTTCTTTTCTGTGGATTAAGCCGACTAAAAGTAAGGATGATCAAGGTGCTAGGGAAACCTATACACAAATTATATCAAAGAAATCAGAAACCTAAATATACATACATTATTATGTACAAGATACAAATATACATTAATACATAGTTGAAAGTTACGTATATTTAAAGATAGGTACCTACCGTAGCAAATTATTTAATTTAAATAACATACATAGGTTGCTTCGTATGAGAAGGGAAACACGTATCGGTATGTTATGTAAATTTTGTGGATTTTAATTGTGCTTTTACGAAACTACGCAGATTTTAATTAGATATTAACTTTATTGCAGGTGCTATAGGAGTTGCGCATACATGTGTTAATTTTTAAAACATTATAGAGATTAAAATGACGGAATAGGTACTAAATATATCTCATGACAACAGGTGAGATTGCGGTTAAACGTTTACGTACCTATTACTGTATAAAAAATATTTATTCGTCTGTTTTATACTTCTACATAGGCATTGAACTTTTGTAGCAGGTTTTGCAGAGTATTTTTGTTTAACGCGGTATATTGACTTTGTATGGAGCTATGATAAGCGCCCCTAGCGGCTCATGGGGGTACTAGCGTATCTCCATGCAAAAAGTTCGAGCACTTAAACCGAAAAACGTAAAAAACTCAGAATCCGCCTGCTGATGTAACTATTGAGGTTGAAGCCAAAGGATAGTCTATCAATTTAAAAAAAAACTGTGTCTATACTTTGACTGCATATAGAAGCATAATCAAACTCCACGTCATGCTAAATATTTCGTTTCTAAGAAATTGCAGAGTTGGTATTCAAATACAGTTGTTTTAATAACCATGCTATACAGTCAGTGATAAAAGGAGGTTGGCCAAGTAGGACCAAGAGTATGACAGTAAGGACTTCGTTGGTAGTAAATCTGTCTTCTGCGTTGTAGGTTGTGGGTTCGATCTCCACCGAGTAGAAACATTGATGGACACACATGTTTGTGTTTTAAGAGTTTTTTAAGCGTCAGCAATCAGGATCCCATAGCTTTACATAAAGCTTACCTAGTTTGAAACTAGATGGCGTTGTGCTATGAGTATGTCAGAATATATTGATTTATTTAATTTCAGTATTTTCCTCTTATACGTATAACGCCATTCTAGTTACAACGCGCAGACGAGCGTAAAAATAATATTATAATATTTTCGTAGCGAATAATATGAAAGATGGAGAAAAACAATGAAAAGAGGTTTACGTCGTTTTGTAGTGTTTAAGTAGAGTAATAATAGTCGACTCCTCGTCCGTAGAAGTACTCGTTCGAGGAAGTACTACCACCACACCTATTTCTGCCGCCAAGCAGCTCAAGGGTTTGTATGGTGTGGGTGCCGATGAAATTACTGGCACACGAGGCTTAACACTTATATATACGTGGTGGACACGGATCAGCGCATCGTAGGGCACGATCCTAACGAGTGCGACATACGAGGCAATACTTCGTTATAGGCGATGGTAGCCACTTAACCTCAGGTGGGCCAAGCAGATGCTTGTTCCATCAGCATGTTGTAAAAATATTAAAACAATTTGCTATGGTATATAAAGGCCGAGTTTGGTCCATTTTTGGTTAAGAGAAAAGTAATGAAAGAAACAAAGATTTTTATATGATAATAAAAAAATCTTTGTGATTTCCTTAAGTGCAGGTAAGCACTATAAAAACAAATAAACTAATGAAAGAATCTTAGTCTACTGATGACGAGTGGTTACATTGGGCAAAGTCAAATCATAATTAATTTGACAGCTGTCAAAACTCAGTTGGTGTTGGTAGTAGCTCCTGCCGCCTATGTGTGATGAACACAATATTCGATCTGCGTCTGGATGTTACATTATATTTTATGTATTTATCATCACCTATAACAAAACCTAGTAAGTCTCGTTCATTAAAAACGTGCACTACGATGCATTGTTTTGCATCATGTGGCTATAATTTCACCGGCACCAAAAACCTCCAGACTGAAACGCACCAAGTTGCTTGGCGTCAGGAAAAAGGCATGGTGGTACTTCATAGGACGAGCCCGAAGTAAGAGTTCTACTACTACTTTTTGTAAAAAATATTTAACACACCTGATTGCTTACGTTCATACCCGTGCGTCTAATCATTAAATTCGAGTTTTATTACTCAGTGTTTTTGTAAATGTAGATTGAAACATTGGAACCCTGCCCTCCCATTCTCTGGGGCCTAGCAGAAAATAAATTAATTTAGCTAAACAAGCTCTGACTGGTCTTACAGTTTAGTTAGTAGTAGTTCTGTCTTCTGTGCTGTAGGTTGTGGGTTCGATCTCCACCAAAGACAAACATTTGAGTGACACATTGTCTTGGTGTTATATTGTATTCTAAATATGTATACACAAAAAAACATATATAAGTATTGGATAAGTCATCTGGTTCCCAAAGTACAAGCTATGTTTAGTTTGGGGCTAAATGATACTGTGTAAAAAAGGGTTCTTTATCTATATTACATAAGAGTACCTTTGTTTTGAGATGCTGACTGACTGACGTAATAGACAACGCACAATCTAAACCACTATTCGTAAAAACTTGAAATTTTCAGGGTATGTTTGTCTTGATTCTTAAAGGTGTATGTACTAAGGAATTTCCAAAATTCAACACCTAAACGAGTATAGATGCGGTTATAGTTTATATGACGGAAATAACTCACGCAGACGACGTCACGCGCATTTTGTTAGTTCTACTAATATTACATCACATTACATTACACTAATATTATAAACGCGAAAGTTTGTAAGTATGGATGGATGGATGGATGGATGGATGGATGGATGTTTGTTACTCTTTCACGCTCTAACCAGTAAACCAATTTGAAGGAAATTTGGAATAAATATAGATTGCAACCTGGATTAACTAAAAAAAATAATAATAATGGACAGTCCACACAGCATCATATAGCCCCAAGCTAAGCAGAGCTTGTATTATGGGTGCTAGATGACTGATATACTTAATACAATACATTACATATATAGATATTTTTTATTATACATATAGAAAACACCCAGAACACCCGGAATAAATATTTGCAGATCGTACAAACATTTATCCCAAGGCGAGAATCGAACCCGCAACCTCCTGCGTCGCAAGCGGACATTCGCCCGCCGCGCCACATCGGTCGTAACTTAACTATTTTGGATATACTTTTTATCCCGAAAAAATAACGGAAACGGGAAAAAACTGCCACGCGGGCAAAGCTGCGAGCGGTCGCTAGTATTTCATATAGGTATTGTAAGTTCCATTAGGTGCCAAACAACTTTACCATATGGGTTTTTGTACTTAGTCATGATACCTAAAAGTATTAAATTTGCGAGAAATGTTTTCGTTATGCGGTTTTTTGATAACAGTTGTACCATATAAGGAAACTTATGATTAGAATAACGAGTAATTGAACGTAATTGAATTGAACAACGTTGAAGACGAAAACAATAGCACAATAAATAAATAAAATAAATAACGCTGGACAATCCACACAGCATCATGCTAAGCCCCAAGCTAAGCAGAGCTTGTGTTATGGGTACTAGATGACTGATATACATAATACAATACTATATAACATGCATAGATATTTTTTATTATACATAGAAAATACCCAGAACACCCGGAATAAATATTTGCAGATCGTACAAACATTTATCCCAAGGCGGGAATCGAACCCGTAAATGCTTATACCACTAACAGGAGCATAAAATAAAACTCATTAGTGGCTTATCATTTTCACATTTATATACTGTATTTAATACGACCCGCGTAACCCGCATCAACTGACTCAGACATTTTGTATGGAATTGACAGAGATAGAGATGGAGCAAACCAACGCGGTTTTAGCACTTTAGTGTTATCACTTCTATATGGGTATGGGACCGATAGGCTTCTGACGCGTCGGGGGTATAAATGTGTACCTGCCTTTAGTTGCCGCACAGACTAACTGGCATATTGGTACGATACGTTAACAGGACAAAAGTCAAACTTATTCGTGCTATGCTTTCAGTAACCACATATATATAATTTAAAATAATACGTATTGAGCCACATTGAATTGAAAGAAAACAGATAGTTTGCGCTCTTGCGTCGCACAGACGCCTCGCGATGGCGAGTAAGAAAGTTTTCGGACTTTTGGTGTTGTGTTTATTTATATACGTGACGGAATGTAGATGGTTCGGTGGTCGAGCAGGATCCTCATGGGGTAAAGGATGGGGATCTAGCTCTCGTTCTGGATCCCATAGTTATCCGTCAAATACTGGATTATCAGGAACTGGTTCGTCGTGGAATAAGCCAAGTAGTTCTAGTTCTGGATCCCATGGTTATCCGTCAAACACAGGATTATCAGGAACTGGTTCGTCGTGGAACAAGCCTAGTAGTTCCGGCTCTGGAACACATGGTTATCCGTCAAACACAGGGCTGTCTGGAAGTGGCTCTTCGTGGAATAAGCCGAGTAGTTCTAGCTCGGGATCCCACAGTTATCCGTCAAACACAGAATTATCTGGAAGTGGCTCTTCGTGGAATAAGCCGAGCAGTACCAGCTCTGGATCCCACAGTTATCCGTCAAACACTGGATTGTCAGGAAGTGGTTCGAGTAAATATCCATCATCATCCGGCACTTACAGTTACCCTTCTGGATCAGGTTCCAATACGCACTACAACCCTTCATACGGAAATAACAATTACAATCGTCCCAAAAATACTAACACAGGTTATAACCCCAACACAGGCTACCATGGGTCATACCAGACTCCTTACAGCCCTACGTACTACACCGCTCCTCAACACGTATACGTGACACAATACAAAGAATCTGGCAGTAGGTACAGTGATCTTCTAACTGGTTTGACCTTGTACAACATGGGACGCTCACATAGCCATCACCATGATCACTATTATGCAGATAACTATTACAATCACCGATACCAGTCAAAAGATAACCAACAAAAAAGTTCTTACGACAAGCCGAACAGCGAAGCTACATGTACTTTACGGATTACAGAAAACGGAAGACCAAAAGTGTTGAGGATTCCTTGTGAGATCGTGTCAACTTTCACTGACGGAAGTATTAAAGTGGAGAGCAAAACACTTGTCAACAAGACCTTGTGCACAACTAGTACAAGTGTAACCAAAACCTTACCCTTAACTGCAAATCCTGCTAGTATTTCTGCATCAAATGTTAAGTTGGCCAAATCCCAACAAACACAGACAACCAATATAAAAAATGGCAATGTAACACAAACTGTCAATGTTCAAACAACGGATACTGTTGTAAATTCCACAACATGTACAACCAGCCAAGTCTATACCGATCCATTGAGCATGAAAGGTAGTCCAATTAACAATAATTCTATTAAAGACTGTTCAGTTGATATTGAGACCAAAGATGCTCACTTTCGTAATACTATTGACTGTAAGACTTTGATAGAGTACTCCAAAATGCCTCCACCAGAGAGAAACTCAAGTACCGGTTGGAAAAACTACGATGGTGGTTGCCTATGCTTATTTCTGTGCATTCTTATCCAAATTCTAAAGCTCTGATTTTTTTAAACACGCTCTCGTTATATAGCGGCATTCGAATACGACACGACAAGTAATAACTTAGGCGCAGATAAGAAAATGGTTTACAGACGTGGGCCTACGTTATAGACCTAATTGTCGTAATTTGTTTGAGTTGAGATTGAAACAAGAATTTTATTGTCATAGTTGGGCTTGTCTGAAATATCAGTTTCAGAAAATACCATTTGGAGAGTGACACGATCGATTCTTAAATTTAACAATATTTAGTTATGAGAATTGGACCCCAGGTGAAATTTCTTTTTGAGTTTTTTTATCACACCACCCGCCACTATGCCACTGATCGATAACCAAGTAAATTATAACAATAGGAGTTTTTGTTAGAGTACTAACACTAAAATGAGAATTTCTATTAGGAACTACTAAGTTTACTGTGTGTATCTAATACATATATGCTATTTTCTGATTATTGTGTTGCAAGTTTTATTTGAAAGCCAAATGTTATTTTAAAAAAGACATTTAAAGCGCCAAGTTATATAATAAGGAATGTATACTTATAAAATATTTTTGAAAGACATGCACATTGAATTCTTTCTAATTTAAATCTTTCTATTTTGTTATTTTAAAATGATATAGCAGTAAACCGCTAAACCAAATCTCTATGTTAGTAAGTATTTATTGTTTCTAAGCTTACTAAATCATTAAAGAAATAAGTAAATAAATATTTATGGTAATTTTTATACAACATCATCTAGCCCCAAACTAAAAAAAGCTTAACCAAACAACAGATAGAATAATGGTCTATTTTTATCTGTAAATACTTATTAGAATACAATATAACACCCAGGCAGAGAACAACTATAATAATATGTTCATCACACAAATGTTTCTCCTCAATTTTTTTATAAACATTATTGTGATATTTTTGTCCCAACTGACTGATTGACGGACTGACATATAAACAACGCATAGCCTAAACTACTGATCGTAGAGACTTCTAATTTTGAAGGTATATCCATCTATGCGCGTAGAGATGTACTAAGAAAGGAAGTACCAAAATTTAACCCCTAAACGGGCACAGCAGGGGTTGAAGTTTGTATAAAAATAACTTCACGCGGAAACATTGCCAATTACGAGCTGCGCCGTGTGTGAGGTGTGGTTATTCCCATAAATTAATTGCTACATAGATTACTTATAGATACGATAGAATGTTAACGCAGTTGCTCTAGTTATTTAAACCATGGTCCATTATACAATTTTGAAGCATTAAATTAAAAAATAGACGTTTCCTGGTTTTGAAAAAACCCAACAAATATATTTTTCCTTGTAAAATAGGTATAATGCGATGTTACTATACATTCTGTAGCTCCTACTGAGTATACCAATTATAGAAATCATCGTCCTGACTGACTGACTGATAGACTGACTGGCATAAGACAACGCATAGCCTAAACCACCGGTCAAACAGACTTAAAATTTTCAGTATATTCGTCTTTGTGTGTAGTAAGTGTACTAAAAAAGGAATTCTCAAAACAGCAGGGGTTAAAGTTTTTATGTGCGAAAAATGTATGTGCGCATACCAGTGTTCTCAACAGTGAAGGAAAACATTATGAGAAAACCAGTAAGTATTTTTTTTAGTAGCGGCGGCGTTGGGCTTGCAACCTCTCACGTATGAAATAGGTATGTGCCAAATGTATTATTCGGACGTGCCTCTGGCTACCACCTTAGACATCCTTGAAGAATCTTGAGTTAGTACTACATGGTACCAAGAGATCTGAGGTGATATCTACCGTGCCTAGCGGTTAAATTCGTGAAGCTGTTTCTGTGCTTAGATGAAGTATCTAGACATACTTAGTAGATTTATTTTGTTTGCGTCTGTGTGATGATTCATCTGGTATTTTGCTTGATCGACTATCGAGAAACCAGTTTCAATTTACCTGTATTTTTTGCAACAGATTTGTATTAGTTGTGTTAAACTAAAACAAGGTTTATGGCTTAGAATACAAGGATTAATTTCAATGAACTTTGCAAATGTGATCATATTGCTTATGTCTAAATCTAAGGAAACAGCTAGAACTTATTACTCGCATCATAAAGAACGAATTCTTAATAGGTCTATTCATCAAAACACTGTTATCTTTAGCTTGTTTTTGTCACCTTTAGCCTCTTATCGCTTTAGCACAGAAATACATAACAATACTCATCCAGTTATAAGGAATGAAACAACAAAAAATAAGTAGTAAGAGCGAACGGGACAGTAATACGTTATTCCCAGAACTTTTTGTATCACGTCACGTCATCACACACACAACCGTAAATGTTTATACCATACGCATTGAGCCAGATTGAAACAAGTTTGCGCTCTTGCGTCGCACAGACGCCTCGCAATGGCGAGTAAGAAAGTTTTCGGACTTTTGGTGTTATGTTTATTTATATACGTGACGGAATGTGGACGGTTCGGTGGTCGAAGCAGCGGTGGCAGCAGAGGAGGATCCTCATGGGGTAAAGGATGGGGATCTAGCTCTAGTTCTGGAAGCAGTTGGAGTAAACCCAGTAGATCCTGGGGATCAAGTGGAAGCAGCTACAAGCCATCATCGTCCTCAAGCAGCAACAGCTATAAACCTAGCTCATCATGGAACACAGGTTCTAGCTCCAGCTCTGGATCCCACAGTTATCCGTCAAACACAGGATTATCAGGAACTAGTTCGTCGTGGAACAAGCCTAGTAGTTTCGGCTCTGGATCACATGGTTATCCGTCAAACACAGGGCTGTCTGGAAGTGGCTCTTCGTGGAATAAACCTAGTAGTTCTAGCTCTGGATCCCACAGTTATCCGTCAAACACAGGATTATCTGGAAGTGGCTCTTCGTGGAACAAGCCGAGCAGTTCCAGCTCTGGATCCCACAGTTATCCGTCAAACACTGGATTGTCAGGAAGTGGTTCGAGTAAATATCCATCATCATCCGGCACTCACAGTTACCCTTCTGGATCAGGTTCCAATACGCACTACAACCCTTCATACGGAAATAACAATTACAATCGTCCCAAACATACATACAATACTAACTCAGGATACAACCCCAACACAGGCTACCATGGGTCATACCAGACTCATTACATCCCTACGTACTACACCGCTCCTCAACACGTATACGTGACACAATACAGAGACTCTGGCAGTAGGTACAGTGATCTTCTAACTGGTTTGACCTTGTACAACATGGGACGCTCACATAGCCATTACCATGACCACTATTACGTAGATGATTATCACAGGCACCGATACCAGTCCACAGGTAGCTATAACAACCAACAAAGCTCTTATAATAGACCGAACAGTGAAGCTACATGTAGTTTACAGATTAAAGAAAACGGGAGGCTAGAATCGTTAAAAATACCTTGTGAAATCGTGTCAACTTTCACTGAAGGAAGTAATATAGTGGAAAGAGAAACACGTACCAACCAGACAGTGTGCACAACTAATACAACTATAACCAAAACCACACCCTCAACTATTTCGTCCCTTAAAATAGACTTGCCGTCTACTACTGCATCACCAGTCCCTCTAAATGCTACCGAAACAAATACTACAGAAACTAACGTGAATAGAACTGAAGTGATTGGACTAGTTAGTTCTACTGCGTCTTCAATTATTACCACTGATAATTCTACTCTTAATGTTACTACAAATACACCTCTTAATACAACGATGGTTACAGAGAACCCGGCTAATGTTACTTCAAATGTTACCACTGCTAAACCTAGCACGCCTGCACCGAATGTTATAGTGACCTTATCTCCGATTAAATCAACAAGAACAACCTATAAAACAGAAGGTAATATATCCATAGAAACTGTGGAAGCTCAAACGGCAACTGAAACGATTGTGAATGTAACAGTATGTACAATCACCCAAACTTACACCGATCCATTGAGCGTCAAGGGCGGTCCAATAAATGATAACTCCCTCAGAGAATGTTCAGTTGATATTAGGACCAAGGATGCTCATTTCCGTAACACTGTTGACTGCAAAACTCTGATGGAGTACTCCAGAATGCCTCCGCCTCCAAAGGAACAAAAACCGTTGTTACCCCCCAGGGAGAAGCTGAAGTCCTGGTTGGAGAAACCACCTTGGTGGTTGTCTATATTCATTGCAGTGTAGTCTTAGTTTAGATAAATTCTAAAACTTTGTTTTTAAAAATTTATCTTGTTTTCGTCTATCGTCATCAATTGTTTTAAAATGTACGTTTAAAACCATAGAAGGTAATATATTATTGCGTAATTTTTATCACATACGTCTTTGCCTTTGTTTGATAATTTAGTTAAATAGGTATAATAAAATAAGTACTTATTTTGTGTCTTACACCAAACTATCATTTTGGTTCATAAGAACTTAAGTTTTATGTATTGTAGCTACTTGAAGTATAAAATGTAATTATCATTCTGTTGCAAGTGTTATTTGAAAAATCCCAAAGAATTGCATTTAGAAGTGCCTTCTAGGAAAATTTAAATGTATTTAATATTGTGTAAATTATTATACTCTTACTAATACTCATTCATGCTACTTAATATATAAGTAAGTTGATGTTTTTTTCACCGCTTTCATCTTGGAATTATTTTTATTTTGAGGATGTAAAAACATTCAAATCAAATATTTAGTTACTACGTAAATAAAAACTTTGTTTATAGTAACGTATGTCATCATCATTACCATCAGTGTGATGTAGTCCACTACTGAACATAGGCCAAAATGTTTTCAGAAAGATTTTTTTGGGCCTTTCCAACCACCAACTTCCCGCTATATTCACTATGATGTTGTTGGCTTATTATGTGGTAATGTAATGTAATACTTAGAACTTTACTTGTATGCATGACACTGAGTCGTAATTTATACCAATTAAGGATGTTGTTTTTGAACGCTTAAAACATTGCTAATTTACGAGTGCTAAGTAGGTATAATAGTTTATGTTTCCCAGAAATTAATTGATGCTCTAATTAAACTGTATACAGTGTCTATACTGGGTGTAAAGACATCTTCCAAAAACTGAAACTGAGCATTCAGACCATTAAAAAAAGCACGAAAAAAAGATACTTTTATCCGTTTTTTCCGTGTTTACGGCATCGATATCGACAATACATCATTATAAACTTATGTGCCTAACTCCAGAAATAATTACGGTGTATTGCATTGTAGTGTACCCAAATGAAGGATGTAGGTTTTATACCAAGCTATCTTTTAAATTTTTTCAAACATATTGATAAACGTCTTAAAAAAGTATCTTTATGTAAGTTTTTTTGTCGTGTTATAATTATAATAGTTTTTTATAGATAAAACTTAATATACCGGTACTTATAGAGTGCATTTATTTTTAGATGTTATAAATGAATAAAATATAAACATTTGTTTTACTGTTATCAAGTTCAATTTATTTTTTTTATACAACAAAGTTGACAAACAAGCTTACGGGCCACCTGATGGAAAGCAGTTACCGTAGCCTATGGACGCCAAAAAACAAAACATAGTAAGAACTTAGATTTATTATTTATTTTTCTGACACGTTATCAACTTTTATGATGTGAAATCAATAAAACTAGGTATACAAATAAGGTTTGGTAAACTTCGGTTCGATGAAACTGCTGGTCAACTCCTGACTTTCTTTTTGATGTTTTCCTTCACCGTTCGAGAACAGAAGCAGCCCACATGTATTTTTCAAAATGAAAATCCTTTGGTGCACGATTCCGTACAAACAAGAGATGTCGGTCACAACAAAAAAAACCATGAAACCACAAGTCCTATTATAAATTAAACCGATATTTTACTACGTGAACCTTCACTCTGTACCAAGCACTACTATATAATATTCACTAGCTTCAACTGTTGTGCCTCTGCATCCTAGAGACGACCGTTGTGTCGTGACGCGTCAGAAGCCTATGTCTGGCCCCAATATACGTATGATACAAGTAAGTATGTAGGTATAAGTCGTTTACATTACTCCACTCCATGCGTGTCTGCACTAATGTATTTAATTCTACCATCCTATTTCCTACTAATATTATGAATGCGAAAGTTCAGCTAGTTAAATGTGTGGACTTTTTTACACAACATCATTTAGCCCCAAACTAAGCATAGCATGTACTATGAGAACCAGATGACTGATAGAATACTTATCTTATACGCGGTTTTTTATCTAAATACATAGGTACTTAGAATACAATACAACACCCAGACAGAGAATAAACATCTATGTTCATCCCATAAATGTTTATAGTGAGGATCGAACCCACAATCTACAGCACATAAAGCTGAGAACCTATTAGGTCTTTAGGGCTTTACTGTGAGGCCAGTAAATGTGAGAGATGTTTGATATTTGTGCCTCAAACTCACTAACTATTAAACCAATTTGTATGAAAGTCAGAATAGATATAGTTTGTACTCTCGATTAACATATCATTATAGGTTACTTTTTAAACTATAATTATAGAAACTTAGAGAAAAAGACCGAAAAAGCCCTGGAGGCAAATAGCAGTCCTTTAATATTGATGTTAGCAAAATTACATCCATCACGTGGGTGATTGCTATTACTAATTATAATAGGGTCGATAAACTTCTAACGCATCACGCAAGTCGCGTCGAGTGTTATTCTGCCTTTATTATTCTGCACCGACTCGTGTTTGAGTTTGTCCTGTGAAAACAAGCAGCCATTATTAATTAAAATTCTTTAGTGTTTCGCGTTTGAGAAGTTTTCTTTAGTTCTGTGCACATCGACGCATAACTTGTTTTGTTAATTGTTATAATTTAATGAGTAGGTATTTGTTGTTAATGTTTATTTGGTTCTGACTTTCAAAGGCCTTTTAATTGAAAAGTTATTTACCTATTAATAATAATAATAATAACAATAATGCATAGGAGGCTCTCATACAACAAACGTAATTTTTTTCCGTTTTTACTATAGATAATGGTAAGGAACCCTTCGTGCGAGAGTCTGACTCGCACTTGGTTGGTTTTTTTATGCGATTTGCTGATGGAGGTAGCAGATGGCCTACCTGATGTTAAGCGGTTACTATCACCTAGTTTAATTTAAAAAAAGCAGAATAATAATTATGGTCGTTATTATTTGTTTACGTCTAGGGTACCTCTCACCTGATGCACCGACGTCACAGTAGCGAATTGCGGCTACTCTTGAAAAGTTTTAACCTGAAACTGTTTACAATAGAAATTTGTTTTTTTTTTACAGTTTATAGGTATACGTTTGACCGCGATCTCATCTGACGTTAAATTGATGATGCGGTGGACTTAATTTTTTTTTATTTATTATTTACTTAATTTATTTTCAAATAGGTACTACATTAAATGTAAAATATGTGTAATATAATATGTGTGAGAGTAGTATTTGAAAATAATAATAACAATAAATAAATAATGCTGGACAATCCACACAGCATCATCTAGCCCCAAGCTAAGCAGAGCTTGTGTTATGGGTACTAGATGACTGATATACTTAATACAATACTATTTATTTAAACAGTTTCATCATGGTTACTTAGTATTAGTTTACAAACAAAATGACTTATGCTACATGAGAAACCAATTACAGGTAAACGCAACTAGCACCATACTTTTATCTAAAGGGGTATAATAACTATAGTTTTAATATAGTTAGTTACTTCTATAAACTAAGTTATTGTTATACATATACTATATTACATACATAGATATTTTTATTATACATAGAAAATACCCAGAACACCCGGAATAAATATTTGCAGATCGTACAAACATTTATCCCAAGGCGAGAATCGAACCCGCAACCCCTGCGTCGCAGGCGTACATTCGTCCGCCGCGTCACAGCGTCCGTCAATATTAATAAATAAATATTTATAAATATAAATGTATTATGTTATATTGTTTATTTTTTAAATATTTTTTTATTATATTATACTATATCTACATTTATATTACACGGGTATTTATCGCGTATTACCTTTTTTATTTATTTTCCCGACGTTTCGACTATGTTGCAATAAATAAAAAAGGTAATACGCGATAAATACCCGTGTAATATAAGTCTTCAATATGTGTTCCGATCGCGAAAGTTTAAAAAATACTATACCTACATTGTAATTTATTATCAGGCACAGTAGACTTCTACAGACTTCTACAATCATGTAGTTACCATGACCCTAGGATAACCTTTGTCGTAGATATCGATTACTGCGTGCAAAACTCAACTTGATGTGTTCCGGTTTGAAGGGTGTGGATGCCGGTGAAATCACAGGCACATGAGGCTTGACATCTGTATGGCTCAAGTTGATGGATTGCAGTGCGTCGTAGGGCACGTAACTAACAAACGCGACCTGTGAGGCACTGCTTTGTTATAGGTGATAGTAACCACTTAACATCAGGTGGGCCATCAGCTGCTCGGCGGCAAAAATAGGCATGCTGATATTACGAACCCTTCACGGAGCTACTGTAAGCTCTTATAACACGGTTGCAAACTGTCAAAAACAACGCGAAAATTGCCGTTGCTTAGCGCTTGACAGCGCTTTCACCCAAGAAGAGATCCATTTCTCCAACCTAGATAGAATAAGTTTAGATTAGATAAATAAATAATAAATAAATAAATAATGCTGCACAATCCACACAGCATCATCTAGCCCCAAGCTAAGCAGAGCTTGTGTTATGGGTACTAGATGATTTACATGCATAGATATTTTTTATTATGCATAGAAAATACCCAGAACACCTGGAATAAATATTTGCAGATCGTACAAACATTTATCCCAAGGCGGGAATCGAACCCGCAACCCCTGCGTCGCAGGCGGACATTCGCCCGCCGCGCCACAGCGGTCGTCAAAATACTGGTAATAAAACCTGTATAGTTTAGAGATTTGGAATCAATAAAAAGCGCTTGACAGATAGCATTGTTTTCCATTTTTGCATTCCTGCTCACAGTGTAGATAATTAGGTAAAAAACCGGCCAAGTGCGAGTCGGACTATCATTATCTACCATTATCTATAACAAAAACGGCAAAAAACTCACGTTTGTTGTGAGCCCCGTTAAATATTTATTTTATTCTGTTTTTTAGTATTTATTGTTATAGCGGCAACAGAAATACATCATCTGTGAAAATTTCAAATCTCTAACTATCACGGTTTATGAGATACAGCCTGGTGGCAGACGGACACATAGACAGACAGATAGACAGACAGCGGAGTCTTAGCAATAGGGCCCCATTTTACCCTTTGGGTACGGAACCCTAAAAAACCATCGAGCTCACGGTTACGCCACTGAATGAGCAAAAATAAATTATTAATTCAAATATCATAATCAAATTAATACGGAGTATTTTTTAGGTTTTCATCAAAGGCCACAACAAAAGCGTCTGTGGTTTCCCATGACGTCATCAATAAAACAACAATATCACAGCGATGCCGTGAAAAATTATATTTTTTATTGTCAAGGATATAATAAAATAATACTGTTGTGTTGTACAAAGAATAAAAGATTTATCGGCAGTAAGACCTCCATTTGTTGGATTGGCACTTTACGACATTTTTGTTCTTATTTTATTTAGGTAGTATCTTCCAAACTAGGCATTAGATATTAGCTTTTCCTCGTCATCACTATCAGTTGGGGGACGTCTGATAAAAATTCAGTTAGGATTCTGATGCTGTAACCTTAAGGACAGTAACCTTAAGAAAGTTGTAGGTTAGGTGGATTAGGGGTTATTTATTTATTATTTTTATATTTTTATTAATGCTGGACAAATCACACAGCATCATCTAGCCAAGCTAAGCAAAGCTTGTGTTATGGGTACTAGATGACTGGCATTATTTTTTATTATACATAAAAAATACCTTGAACACCCGGAATAAATACTTGCAGATCGTACAGACATTTATCCCAAGGCGGGAATCGAACCCGCAACCTCCTCGCAGGTGGACATTAACTTTCCGCGCCACATCGGTCGTCCATCCACATAAACTACATGATTGGGGTCACAGTTCAATAAGTAGTATCTGTGCCTTCTGTGCTGTAGGTTGTAGATTCGATCCCCACCGAGGACAAACATACGTGTGATGAACAAATGTTTGTTCTGAGTCTTGATGTTACATTGTATTCTAAGTATATCTATCTATCTATCTATTTAGCCTGTGTGGGCCACCTGATGTTAAGTGGTTACAATCACCTATAACAAAGAATTGCCTCACAGGTCAAGCTCGCCAGGAATGTGCCCTACGATGAACCACTTTGCGTCCATCAACCTATGCTATGATACAATTTTGACGAATTGCTTATATTCTAGTGCAACCGACTGTACCTACAGTTTCCCGCGTCACATTTTCAGATCACGCTTACACCCGAATTTCTTCCTGCTATAAATCTTAAAGCATTTTTCTCCAAAACGGCAAGGCCAGTTTTATTACACCGACATGCTATCTTGTACTAATGTCCTACAGTTTTTGGCCGTTTTATGGCCGGGGGTACAATACCCCGCGAAAGTTCAAACCCTTAAAACCTACCATAAGGTCAAAGCAGTAAAGTCGAAAATTGGTGAGGTTCACGCGTTTTTTTGAGATACTTAATAGGGTGGAGATGCCTAAACAGGTACGTCGAACTTTCGTGAATATGGCCGTTAACTGAAAAATTCAGGCGCACTGTGCAGTAATGACTATAATGGCTGAGATACTTTCTTCAGATAAGATAAACGGCTTTAAAATAAAATAGCTTCATGACTTCATTTTCCAAGCACGGTAGATATCCCCTCGGTTCTCTTAGTACCTTTAAATAAAATGGTAATCAATATTTGTGGACTTTTTAAGCAACATCATCTAGCCCCAAACTAAGCATAGCTTGTACTGTAGGAACGAGATTACTGATAGCATACGTTTTTTTTTACATACTTAGAATACAATATATAACGTATGTGTATCAGACAGAAAACAAACACATATGTTTGTCACACAAATGTTGCATACCTACATTTTGCAGTTGTTGGTGCTACCAAACTAACTGGTTTCCTGACGCTGTTTTCCTTCAGCGTTTGAGAGCATTATTTATTAAGATAATATTTATTTATTATAATACAGAGATTATTTACACTTTCGCCCGAATAGGTGCTCAAACGCAACTTAAGAGAGACGTGATTATATATCATCTCAAGTCACGATTTTTTTACAGTTTGCAATGAAAGTTGGTCAAAAATTCGTCACTTAAAACGTTATTCAATTTAAGTTGCGTTTGAGTATTCGGCCAATCGTGAAATTGTTTAAAGTAACTCGGTTGAAATCAGTTTAGACACGATAGAAAATAGATACGCTGATAAAGATTTCGCTGCGAACTTCAAGAGCTGTTACAAAGGTAATACATAAACTTGCTGTGGTTTCATGTCTATTGAAGTGGGTTCGGTCCTGCAACCTCAGCGTACGTGATGTGATGCTGTGAGTATCTCGAGCCCGAGTCTTGAGTTGCTCTGCGTTTTTCCTGTCATGCGAGTACTATAAAATGTCACTTGCTTTAAAATATTAGATTTTGTAGATGGAAAACGAGTTTGGAATTGGACTAGTAAAATTTTTTGTTCTTGAAGTTGGAACTTGTGAGTACTTGTATACTTAATAATAATAATAATGATTGTGGACAATCAACACAGCATCATCTAGCCTCAAGCTAAGCAGAGCCTGTATTATGGGTACTAGATGACTGATATACTTAATACAATACATTATATACATAAATATTTTTTATTATACATAGAAAATACCCAGAACACCCGAAATAAATATTTGCAGATCGTACAAACAATTATCCCAAGACAGGAATCGAACCCGCAACCTCCTGCGTTACAGGCGGACATTCGCTCGCTGAGCCACATCGGTCATACTTGTTGGAAGACTATCTAAATATCCCTGTAGTAATTCAACTGATTACGACTGTTTGCATGCTCTATCCGAATGACCGACGTTTATCCCGCAGAGGTTACAATATTATGTAAAGAGATGCTTCCTGTAATCGGTATCAAAAGTATTTAAAAAATCCAGTACTCTTGAATAAATCCAGCAAAGGTTTCTTTTGGCATGTGGTTGTTCTTTCGATGCGTTTAGTTATAGGTAGTACCTACAGTTGCTATGTTGCTACTACAGGTTTCTAACCCATCTCTCACGATGATGTTTTTTTTCACCGTTTGAGAGCATTGATATAACGCACATGCATTGGTGCACGACCAAGTTCGAACCAACGACCAGGATCTGAAGGTGGGGTGCTCCCCCTTTACCATCAGTACTGGATGAAACTGAGTATAGATACAGCTGGAACATTTTTACCCCGAAAAAAAAACACATATCAATAGAAAAAGACAACGCTAAGGGCTTTGTTATTTATGAAAAAAAATCGTTAAATTTTATTATAGCAAAGCATAACATAGCATTTTGCTCTCAACAATATTTTGACATTGATGTAAACAAAATTCACGTGGGCAGTGACTGTACATACAAATTTATGTAGATTTGTAGGTAAAAATAACAAGGTTTAAATTATTGTGGACTCATAAAAACATTTTACAGCAACACCTTTCAACGAGCAAAAATTGTCAACACAATCCAATACAAGATTCCATGTCTCTCCATGTCGTGGATATTGGAGTGCCTCTCACCACCTGCGAGCTTTGGGCATACTCAGGGTAGGCAGATAAGAGCATATACTCTTGGACTCTTCTTTTGAAAAAATTACTTTTTATCTATACTCAATATATTTATTGTCATCACATGATGGGTTAGGATGTACAAAATTCACTTATATATAGTGCTAGAATCAGATGTGAGCCCCTTTAGGGCACTACAATAGGAGGTTGACAAACCGAGGTTTTTTTTAGCTAGTTTCATAATAAGAAAAGTAACAAACAAATAATTCATATACGATCAAAAATCGTAGTATTTATTAGCAGTTACTTCTGCGAATACAAGATATAAGTAAATAGGCCTTTTGTTTCGGAACATAAAATCTACAAGTACACGACCAAATTTAAACCGTAGCTTTAGAATAAGGAGGTTCCTACTACTAC
This sequence comes from Electrophaes corylata, assembly GCA_947095575.1. Taxonomy (NCBI): domain Eukaryota; kingdom Metazoa; phylum Arthropoda; class Insecta; order Lepidoptera; family Geometridae; genus Electrophaes; species Electrophaes corylata. Next base: position 3,295,000 of record OX352711.1, on the reverse strand, counting down.
ACTACCAGTGTTCAACGAAAACTTACATTATAACACCCAGCCACAGAACAAACATTTATATTCACAGAAATATTTGTACTGCTGGAGATCAAACCCACGAAGGCAGAGATCAATGCAAAGTTAACTGAACGCGTCTACGTGGGTCTACTGTCTCAGATATTTTATATGGTGCAGACAGAGATAGAGGGAGGAAAATAGATACAAAATGTATGGAACCAGTAGACTTTTGACACATTGCGGGGATAATGTGGAGTAGTCAAATTAGGCTCCATAAAATTCATTCAAATGTTCCATTTGAGACTAGATAGTGTTGTGTGAAATGGAATATTAAAAAACCTATTATATAAGTTGACTAAGGAGTAAATTTTGAGTCCAGGGCTCTCTACCTCTATGGTTTAACGCGACAAGTGTACCTACATCTTATAATATCAGATGCAGGCGGTGCGGTTTCCCGGAAAGAATGTTAATGTCTATGTTGAAATAGATACTCGAAGGTTTTATGTTACATTTTAGTAGAAGCTAACAGTTGAGTTTTTTGTATAGGCAAGTACTTATTTCTGTCACCAAAAAGTATTGCAGTTTGTCGCGGTGCAATAATAAGCACATGAGACTTAACAGCTATCGAATGTCCGCCCGCGACACAGGAGGTTGCGGGTTCGATTCCCGCCTTGGGATAAATGTTTGTACGATCTGCAAATATTTATTTCAGGTGTTCTGGTTATTTTCTATGCATCTTAAAAAATATCTATGTATGTAATGTATTGTAAGTCTAGTAGGGGTATTAATGCAAGTGCACATTAATACCCCTACTAGAAAGCTGTCCTGTCTTGATCAATTTGCAAGTAACATTAAGAACGCTCAGGGAGAGGTGCATCACCTCGCTCTCTCTGATCATGAGACAGGACAAACTCTGACCATAAAGTCTAATACGCAACATGTTTTATCATGGCTAGACTACAGAAGAGACTATTGCGTTGAAAATGTAAACAAGTTCTACGAGTGCATAGCTTCATTGAAATTTTCTGAGGTTTTTGAAAGAGATGAACTAAATAAATCTTTTGAAGAGTTTCATAATTTATTCCAGCTATTTTTCAATCTTTGTTTTCCTATACAGAGAGTTAAACGTAGTATAAGTGGAGGGAGAGTCACGTGGTTAACAAAAGGGTTAAAAAGATCATGCGTGCAGAAAAGAGTTCTTTATTTAAAGATAGTACACAGTCAAAAGAATAATTACTTAAAATCAAAATATACAAAATATAATAAGCTACTTAAAAAGTGCATCCACACGGCTAAGCGCATATTAAGCAAAAAATACATAGATAGTAGTAAAAATAAGTGCAGAGCCGTATGGGATGTTATAAATGAAAACATAGGAGATTTGAGAACAAGCAACGAAATTAATGAAATAATACATAATGATAAGACCTATAGCGATGCTCAGGACATTTGTGAACTATTTAATGATTACTACATACAATTAACGAATAATAACAATTTCAAATATAATGCGTGCACAATAAAAAGAACATTAGTTAACAATAATAATATGACAATTTTTCTTAAGCCAACCGAGGCATCGGAAATACAAAAAATTATTAAAAGTTTAAATAATACGAACTCTGCTGGAGTTGATGGCATCACTACAAAGATGATCAAGTTATGTTCGTCTTTTATATGTATGCCACTTAGTCACATAATTAATATATCCTTTGAGGAAGGCACTTTTCCCACCATTCTAAAAAAATCTATTGTTAAACCCTTGTTCAAGAAGGGGGATAAGCGTCATATGTCTAACTACAGACCAGTAACACTAATACCAGTCTTATCAAAAATATTTGAAAAGGTAATGCTGCAGAGATTATATGACTTTGTCACTAAATATAATGTATTAAGATCAGAACAGTTTGGTTTTAGGAAAAATAGTACTACATCACTAGCGTGCTTTAATTTAATTAAACATGTTACAGAAGCTGTTAATAATAATGTCCCTGTAACTGCCCTCTTTTTGGACATGACAAAAGCTTTCGACTTCGTAGACCATGACTTATTACTTATGAAATTAGACACGTACGGAATTAGAGGAAAGGCAAATGACTGGCTACGATGTTATTTACGAAACAGGCAACAGTGTGTCGAGATCTCGAAAGTAGAATCGAACATAAGGGTCACTTGCAGATCACCGTTTAGGACTAATGCGTTTGGTGTCCCACAAGGCAGTGTGTTGGGACCCTTTTTGTTCTTGATGTACATTAACGATCTCCCAAATGCGACTTGTCATGAAACAATTTTGTTCGCGGACGACACAACATTAATAATGAAAGGTACGGACAAGAATACATATGAAACTGAAATAAAAAATGCTCTAGGTAATGTAATTGATTGGCTAAAATACAATAATCTTCAAATAAATTTAAATAAAACAAACATAATACAATTTCATAATTATCAACGTAAAAGGATTGACTTAGATATACAACATGACAACACAAACATTAAACAAGTTGCTTCAACAAAATTTTTGGGAGTCATAGTTGATCAACACTGTGACTGGAAGGAGCACATATCAGCAGTGTGCGATAAGCTGGATAAATTTGTTTATGCTATAAAACGTTTGCGAATTACAGTTTCAAGAGAAGCGGCTGTAACAGCTTACCATGGATATGTCTCGTCTGTGCTCTCATATGGTCTGCTTTTATGGGGAAATTCGGTAGACGTCAATAAAGCTTTCCGGGTTCAGAAAAAGTGTGTAAGGGCTATCTTTGGTGTTTGGTCTATGGAAAGCTGTAAACCGTTATTTAAACAACTTCATATATTACCGTTGACTTGCATGTACATTAGAGAATTATGCATTCTGGTGAAACAACACCCGGAGTATTTCAGGAAACAATCTGAAGTAATGGCTAGGAATGCTTCATCCAGAAATCCATTTAAGCTGTACCTACCTAATCTAAAGCTGGAAATCTATAGGAGAAATGCCTATGTGAATGCCATAAGGGTGTATAATAAACTACCAAACTCATTTAAAGACCTACCTTATATTATGTTCAAAAGTAAACTGACAAGATGGTTAGCAGATAGCTGTTTCTATGACATCAACGAATTTATGAATTATTCTAATAAATCTTAACTGACATTTTATTTAAATATTGTAATTGGCATTAATTTAATTAGCTAAATAGTTAGGTAGGCTCTTATATATTTGGATTATGGTATTTAATAATTTTATGTAATTTGACTTAGTATAAATTGACATTGTAAGTAGGTAATTATGATTGAATTGAATGATTTTGATTAATGTTAGACTCAATTAAATTTTTTGATATTTGCACACTATTTTTATAGTAGGACATAATGGGATATCTAATGTAAACCCCAACACCAAGAATATTGTATTTGTATAATATTGTACCTGTGTTCAAGCAAATAAAATTCTGATTTCTGATTTCTGATTTCTGATTTCTGATTTCTGTATTAAGTATATCAGTCATCTAGTACCCATAACACAAGCTCTGCTTAGCTTGGGGCTAGATGATGCCATTGTGGATTGTTCAGCATTATTATTACTATTATTATCTCAAAGTGATTTTATTGAAGTCTGCAAGTTGAAGTGGCAAGTCTCATTGCCACTTCATTGCTGCTCAAGTCTCATTGCTGATTCTTATTCTTGATTCTTCTACTAATTTCCCCATTTCTAATTGTATTTCATAGTAAAACTTCTAGTATAGGTCTGTCCATAGCTCATTATGCAGCTTTAAGCTTATGTATGAGACCAATAGGATTGGCAGAATCACATAAGACATGACCCGCGTGGACCCTCGTGGACTGTTTCAAACGTTTTGTTTTGGATAGACAGAGACAGAGAGAAAAGAGGCAGACCCAATCCCGCTCTAGTGTAATTACTTCTATACGAAATGTATGGAATTGATGGGCTTCTGATGTAGCGCGGGCCTGATGTGTTTATACCTTTAGCGTTCACATCTCAGTTCCATAAATCACTGGTATCATGCACTATAGAATTGGTCTTGAGGCTTTGTCGTATCTATGATGAGAAGATGTACCATAATTTCACGAGCTACCCTTCCGAGTTGGATTTGTTGTGTGACCTCTTTGTTAAAGTTGGGTTTACATAATTGGATCGTTTGACCCAAATAAACATAATTGGTCTACAACTTCGATGATATGCACGGGTGCGACATTAGCGTTTAACATTCGTGTTCATTTAAGGACCCACCTTGGGAGACAAATTGTAGGTTTCTAAGTATTGATTTTAGGTCTTTCAGCGTTTCAGTCATAATTACTATATTGTCGGTAAAAATTACATAATTATAAAGGTTCCGTACCATTATTTATAGTATATCAACTTATTATTTTTATTATCTATAGAGCCCCCTTAAATATTTATTTTAAACTGTTTTTTTAGTATTTGTTGTTATAGCGGCAGCAGAAATAAATCATCTGTGGAAATGTCAACTCTTTAATAATCACGGTTCATGAGATACAGCCTGGTGACAGATGGACAGACAGAGCGGAGTCTTAGTAATAGGGTCCTGTTTTACCCTATGGGTACAGAACCCCAAAAAAGGTAAAGGAGGTGTTTTTTTCTAAGCCGGGACTGCCACGCCTAGCTAAGCCTGGCCACTTTAGTATCTAATAAATAAAGAACGAGTTAGTCACTGTAAGCAATCCCCTAAGTTGTACCTACATTTACAAACGCCAAAGTTCAGTTTAATTAATGAGTAAGTTATCCCACAGATCCCGTGTAGGAAATCAGGAGTTCTGTTTGTACACGACACTTGGACCGTAAATTAGCGTAGCTTGTATAGTCAGCGACGTAACTGATGAATTATCACACCGTAGAACGTTGTGGAATGGACAATACAACACACAGAAGCACATGATCTAAGCACTAATTAAAATTTGAATCAGAGGAGTAGCCGTAAGCTCGATAGTTTATTTGTCTAATTATCTGTACTGTGAGTTCAGTCCGAACAGGCCCAAACAGACCCGAACAATAGATACTAGGGCATCTTCGTACAAATCTGGTGGTTTACTTTTGAAAACGATAAACGATGTTTCGTATTGTCGTTTAGTTATTCACTGCGGGACAACTCGGTGGCCGATCCATAGTCAAGACACTACCTGACATACCGCGTAGTGTCATTCAAAACGACAATACAAACTTCGTTTATCGTTTTCAAGAGTAGACCTGCTGGAATCCGTTCGTATAAAAAAACTTAAAACAATGCTATCTGTCAAGCATGATAGTAATAGCAATATTGGCGTAGTTTTTGGCAGTTGCAAACTGATGTTCTGATGACTGATGTTCATGTCACGGTAGGTAAATCATGTATGAATCTCTGCTAAATTGAAACATTTTCATTCAAACAGGATATTAATTCAATACATTAACCCATGAAATTACACATGAAAACTGAAAACAACACTAGAAAAACAATTAGATAATAAATAAATATTGACATAAACCTACCTAGCCCCAAACTAATTAATATGAAAAAGCCCATAGCTTTTTCATATTTCCAAACATGACAGACAATGTATCTTTTGATTTTTTTTCTAATGTTCTTTTTCTACTTGTGGGTACTTTTACATAAAATACAAGTTTACCTACCTTGCACATAAAATGAACTAGGTTTGCTATTGTAATTCGGCACTAATACTGCCAGACAAGATATTATATTATCATAGTTTAGGTATTAGTGAAACACTAACAATAACCGGTCTGTACACAATTTTTTATTGTAATGGTGTCTTTCTGTATAATAAGGTGTCGATAAACATTTTTAAATTTATTGAAGTAATACTTCTAATGTTCTAATTATTATTATTATTATTATTTACTGCACGTCAATAAAACAAGAGTATAAAAAAAAATGCGAATTCCATAGACCATAGAGGGGGTATGAAAGCACTGTTCTTTTTTTCTTTCTCTCATAGCCAGTTAAGTTTCGTATATTAAAGAAGTTTTACTTCAGTCGTGTGGTATACCATATTCTTAGGTATAAAGGGTATAAAGCACACCCAGCATTTCAAAAATGACAGAAAACGAATCCTTTTTTTTTTAATTCGTTCAGCGCTGAGTAATTTTGACACCTGCTACAGTTTTTGACAGTAAAATACCCAGCTAACTGTACTCGTACACACCAGCAACGTGTTTGTAACTTTGTATTCAATTGCTTTTGCGTCTGTGGATATCCTACGTGGTTTAGAAAATGTACCATCTGGGTCCAGTTTCCGTTGCGAAATTACATTGATAGTGTGTGAAATTAAACGGCTCTCACCCGAGGGACCGATGACGTTGTGGCGTTTAAGAGAGTCTGTAGATTAATAAAATGAATAAATAATTACAGACATTTAAACACAACATTGACGACCGATGTGTCGCAGCGGGCGAATGTCCGCCTGTGACGCAGGAGGTTGCGGGTTCGATTCCCGCCTTGGGATAAATGCTTGTATGATCTGCAAGTATTTATTCCGGGTATTCTGGCTATTTTCTATGCATAATAAAAAATATATATTATGTAATTTATTGTATTAAGTACATCCGTCATCTAGTAGTACCCATAACACAAGCTCTGCGTAGCTTGGGGCTAGATGATGCTGTGTGGATTGTCTAGCATTATTATTATGATTATTACATAATTTAACCCTAAACTAAGCATAGCTTGTACTATGGAAACCAGATGACTGATAGACTACTTATATATTTTTTTTTTGTAAATACATACTTAGAATACAATACAATGCCTGGAAGTGATCGTTACTATCGATAAGGCCGCCCATTGTATATTCCATTTTATAACTGTTATTTTTATTTAGTTTGTTTCTGCTAGTAGATGGTGTATGTACAATAAAGTATTTTTCATTCATTCATACAATAACACCCAGACAGAGAACAAACATTAATGTTCATCACACAAAGTTTGTCCTCAGAAGGGATCGAACCCACAACCTTGGGTCTCAAGACGAGATCGAAACTAGAATTTGATTGTCAAAGTTGGGCCTGTCGAAAATATCTGTCTCGAAGAATATCTCTAAAGATTGACACGATTGTTAATTGAATTTGATACATTTCATTACGAGATTCGTGCCTCAGTAGTTAGCATTATACCATACCATACGTCACACATTGCAAGCCAATATTCACTGCTATCATAATAAATAATAATAATAATGCTGGACAATCCACACAACGTCATCTAGCCCCAAGCTAAGCAGAGCTTGTGTGGGTACTAGATGAGTGATATACTTAATACAATACATTACATGCATAGATATTTTTTATTATACATAGAAAACACCCAGAACACCCAAAATATATTTTTTTTTAATAAATGTTTACCGATGTTTTTCTTCATCGTTTCTAGCACTAGCATTTAATTATTTACCATACAACAAATTCCTATTATACCCCAAAACCTGAAAAGACCCTTCATCATAATATTAATTCAATACAGAAGCCAGGTATACAATGTAATAAAAAACCTTAATGTATTTATTTTACCTTTTTCCCTCAAGGTGTAATTTATCGAGGTTTGACCGCCGCTGCCGTCTTGGTATGTAATTTTTGGTTGAAAGAGCAAAGCGATCCAAGGTATTTGTAGCTTAAGCGTTGCTTTGAATCATTTTATTTGGGTAGTTATGTATGTACTGGTTGTGGGAGTGACCACGCCTGCAGATACGAAGGTCATGAGTTTGATCCCGGTCGTGAACCAACGGTAAAGGAAATCATCGTGAAAAACCATAGGTATAGGACATATAGGATCGAAAAGGAAAAATTTCGCAAGATAAATCAAAGTTTGGGGCAAACTACTATTATAGAAAGCTGAAATATTTCTATCTCGCACTTTTTATTTTACTGATTTGCTGTACTATTTGTTTTACAAATAAAATAAAATAAAAAAAAAAACAAAAATGTTATAAATACTACTAATTATTTACAAATTCAAACTTACCAATATTGTAAGCTGTTAGATATCTAAACATAAAACAAATACATTGTAGTAATGCATCAAGATTTATTCCGTGTTGAATAAGGGCTATATTTACATAGGCCTCTTTTATGGTCCACACCATAGCGTACAACATCTAGATATAGCTTTTAAGAGAACAGTTAGATCATCTTGGCAAGGATAGCTTAAAAGTCAAAGTCAAAGTATAATTAAATAAAAAAAATAGCATCACCACTTTAATCCCTAAGCACGGTAGATATCCGATCTCTTAGTACCAAGTACCTACTCGAGATTCTTCGAGAATGTCTAAGGGTGGTAGTCAGAGGTACATCCAGATAGTATATTGGTACGAGCATTAAAAGTATTTTTTTATTTTTAAGTTTTATTAATACAAACAAGCTTATTAATAAAAAAGTACCTATACTATTCCTTATTCATCAAAACTATAAAATGAGTAGCCTTTGTGCTACGGCGTAGCAAAGTACTACGGCGTAGCAAAGTACTACGGCGTAACAAAGTGCTACGCTTGTTTAATTCAATTCTATTCAATTTTCTTCAAACAATACAATGCTTTGCATAATTGCTATGACTTCGTCAACAATGTAAGGCCTCACAGCTCAGTTGGTGTTCAGTCGTCTACACCGGAAGTTGTGGGCTTAGATAGATAGATTAACTCTTTATTGTTCACCACATAGAAATAACAGGACATATACTGAAAGCTTAAAGTGATCTCTTCCAGGTAATCTTTTATTCCTTCTAAGAACCAACAAAATAAATAAAATAAAACCGGCCAAATGCGAGTCGGACACGCGCACGAAGGGTTCCGTAACATACCAATATTAATTTTATTTTTTTCCTTAGTATTTGTCGTTATAACATTACAGAAATACATCATCTGTGCAAATTTCAACTCTCTAACTATTACGGTTCATGAGATACAGTCTGGTAACAGGCGGACAGACAGACAAACAAACAGCGGAGTAATAGGGTCCCGTTTTGGTACGGAGCCCTAAAAACGAAGTGACAAACTCTAGTACCGTCTCCGAAGTGCAAGCTATTACCGTACCAAGTTTCATCGAGATTGAGTGTTTTTTTATGCTACTGCTGGTGGAACAAGCTTACGGCCCACCTGATGTTAAGTGGTTACGATCCCCTATAACAAGTAATTGCCTTGTAGGTCACGTACATTAGTTACATGCCCTACGGTGCACTACTTTGCGTCCACTAACGAGAGGCACTAGTGTTAAGCCTCATGTGCCTGTAATTACAGTATGTTTATGTGCTTTAATCGTAAAAGCGTAACAGACAGACACACTTTCATTAATAAATGTTATGGATGAATCTAGTGATCCAGCTATCTTCCACGCTATGCTTAAGCCTCACATTTGTGAATTGCAGCCATTCCGATATCAATACGTTAGGAAATAGACGTTTTTATGGAAGACTTTGCCTTCTATTGCATCTGTGTTTATAACCGTATATTCGAATTTCGTCCGAGACTAAAAATAGGAAAGATTATGTTGTTTTACAGGTTTATGGTCAAAGTCTGTCTCATTCAACCATTTTATAAAACTAGTTCTACGTTCATAGGAATGTATGAAATTTGACACCTATTTTTTTGTATATAACTTGCTGATCGAACTTTGTTGGCCCACCTGATGTTAAGTGGTTACTGTTGCTTACAGCAAAGTATTGCCTCGTAAATCACACTCGTGAGGAACGTGTGCATTGCTCAGCGTCCATCAACCTGAGGCATTCAGGTGTGAAGCCACATGTGTCTGTAATTAAAAAAAATATCTGTTATTATTTTTGCTAACATATAAATTGCAAAAAACTAATAAGTTAAAATAGCGAGGGTAGGTTACCGTTTAAGAAAAGTCGAAAAATGTTTCCGTATAAAATTCTCTGTAGCATTTTTAGAAAATCGCTGGATTGGTCTTAGCAAATAAAATTCCATTTGATATTTACTTTTAACTTACAGCTGGTTTGCTTGAGTTCTTACCATTTTCTTTAATACAGTTATATTTAAACAGAGCGTCTTATATTTTTAAAATTATTATGAACATTTTAAAGAATTATTGTTATCAAAACAGCCTGTTAAAGTCCATGTTTCTAGACATGTTTCTAGTCCACTCGCATAAGTTTTCCATAGAGAAGATGATAAACCAGAAGACGAACCGTTGGACGCTTTGTTTGTGGTCGCCATTCAAGAGCCTTTAATTCTCAGCAGTTGTCGGTTCTATGAGCTATTATTTAGTATTAGTAGAGCTCTTAGTGAAGGGCTCGTCCAGGGAAGTACTGTTACCATACCTATTTCTGGTGCCAAGCAGCTTAAAGTGTTCCGGTTTGAAGGATGTGGGTGCCTGTGTAATTACAGGCACAAGAGGCTTAACACCAGTATACCTCAGGTTGATGGACGCAGAGTAGTATAGGGCACGTAAACGAGCGTGCCCTATAATGCAAGCGAGCGAGCGTGCAAGGCAATGATTTAAAATGTAATGGTAACCACTTAAAATTAGGTGGGCCATCTGCTTGTTCCATCAGCAAGTCACATAAAAATATAAGTTTAAAAGTAAAACTAAATATGCAGTTATTATGTTCTTCTAAATCGGGGGCATGACTCCTTTCACTTTTCTTTAACTCGCGTGGTTTCGGACTTGTTCACCACCGCCCTTCTCAAAAAACCACCTAGTATAATGGCTTGCCCATTACCACTTCAATTTGAACAGAAAAAGGCATAGTGGTAATACTTCCCCGGGCGAACCCTTCACCAAGACTTCTACTACTCTATTCAAGATTTTTTTAATTGAAATAGATTTACAAACCAAAATATTTATCAATTTATATCGTTGACTGTGAGAGGTATGTTCAGTGCATCTGACAGAAAGCGTTCTATCAGTTGTGAGTTTTTGAGTCTGATTTTCTTTTAAATAACTTCAGCATCCGCCAGCAAACGAATTAAAACTCTTAACATCACAGCAATTGAACGAGAATATCCGTTGAAGCTGAACAAGAAATAGTTCGAAGCTATTAATAAAGTATACTTTCTAATAAACAGTCTCAAAGTCAAAATTCGTCGTCGTCTTACTTAATTAGTAAACTACTGCACATAAGCCTGATAGGCCTTCCACATATTAATATTTGTATACAATTTTTATACATCATTTAGCCCCAAAGTTAGTCTCTAGTTATACTTAGCATAACTTGAACTATCCCATAGTGACATACAGATGACTGATAGAATACTTAGAGTATATGGTTTTTTTTTTGTAAATATATACCTTTTTTTTTATGCTTATGACCAGCATAAGCATAAAAAAAAAGGTATATATTTTTTATTTTTTATGTTTTTTTTATGCTTATGACCAGCATAAGCATAAAAAAAAAGGTATATATTTACAAAAAAAAAACCATATACTCTAAGTATTCTATCAGTCATCTGTATGTCACTATGGGATAGTTCAAGTTATGCTAAGTATAACTAGTAGGATTAAGCATATGACCTTCAAGGCAATACTTTGTTATAGGCGATGGTAACCACTTAACATCAGGTGGGCTATATGCTTGTTCCATCAGCACATTGTATAAAAAAAAGGTTGAATAAGGGGCCCTTATCGAAGCCTGGAACGACCACTTGGAAAGTGAGTGAATAAGCACATTTCAGAGTAACAGACCAAGTCAGACTATTGTTACTAGCTAGTTTGCAACAAAAGATATTCATTTTGTGGATTACTTGGAAACTTTTGCCTTTGAGGGAGATTACGTCACGTACTGGGTGAAATGAGGATAAGTTCTATAGGTACATTGCGATACTTACGATTTTTACGCTATCGCACACACCACACGACACGTAACCGGAGCGGCTTAGCATCTTCGGGATGTCAGCACAGCTACAGTTCCGTAACGCTGCGCTTACGGAGCGTGATAATAGTCACAGTTTATAAATGTGACGAGGTGAGTGGAAAGCAAGCGAACCGCCCATGAAATTTTGAACAAGGATAAGAAACGATAATTATGTATCCGTACCCGCGCCGAAATCGCGACGTAAGCGTGATGAGAGCGACACGTAAGCGTGGCGGCTAACGACGTAACGTGACTGCAAGTACTTGCTGATAAGTATACGTTACAGTATGGAGTTATGCACGTCATCAGAAAGAAAAACTATTTATTTACGACACAAGCACTATTACAATAGTTAGATGCAGGTTGCTGGTATTCCATTAAAACTGTTCAGTGATGCCACAGACAATATACCCTCCCTCTAAAACAATTTCACTTGCATAAAATTTAAATTTTAATGAGACCATTTTTAATAGTATTATGTATAAATCTATTAAAAATGCTGTCAAATCAACTGTAATAAAATTTAAGCTCGGTTTATTTAGACTAAATTCACTTGATACCGGAGAATATGCCTACGTTAACCTTTAGACACTATCAGTACCGTATTCGTTGAAAACTGCCGAGCTTTGGGCCGCCACCATGATCACTATTATCACAGTGGTCCTTCTGGGGCCCAACCGTATTTTGAAGTTCAAACGGAACGTGTTTGATCGCTACTGTTTGATAAATTAGTCACGTACAAAATGTGTTACCTTAAGTACACAGGTAGTATGACATTGAAGGGCCTCACAGCTTAGTTCGGCTTCGTTCTGGGTTCGATCCCCACTGAGGACAAATATTTGTGTGATGAACACAGATGTTTGTTCTCTGTCTGGATTATATCGTATTCTAAGCATGTATTTACAAAAAAAATACGTGTTTATTGGTTCTATCAGTCGTTTAGTTCACATTGTACAGGCAATGCTTAGTTGAAGCTAGATGATTTTGTGTAAAAATGTCCACAAATATTATTATTATTGAATATATACTTTTTTGTTTGGCAGTCAAAATCTTGTCATCGTCACTGCTATGTAATTTTTCGACCAAACATTGTTTTATTAAAGATCAATTCAAAAAAAATATTGAATTCAATACCGCTGTTTTTGCTAGATTCTAAGAATTTACCTCACCTTAATGAACGTATAGTGCATTATAGGGTACATTCCTAACGTCCCTGTCCTGCGTTGAAATTATTTGTTATAAGTTGTAGTTACCACATCAGGTGGAACAACTTCTTGTTCCATCAACAAGACAATAAAATAGTCCAACAAAAATCTCTAACTATCAAAACGCGTCAGAGTAATAATATGTAGGTCAAACCTCACTCAGCAACGGTAGGTAATTGTTGCTTCAGTGGACGGTGGCCTGACAACTGTGCAAAGATAAGTGCATCTAAGTTGTTTCTTGTTAACTTAAATTTTAAATTGAAACAGGATCTCGTTGGAAATGGCGGTACTGGGATGGTAAATGGTTTTCTGCGTCCGCCTTTCAGTTACAGATTGTTTCCGAATTCAACTAGAGGCTGTTTTAAGGTACGGAATTGAAAGAAAATTAATTATTTTGCCCGAGGGCGCCAGCCAAAAATAAGATTTTAGTAGTAGTAGAGCTCTTAGTCGAGGGCTCGTCCGGGGAAGTACTACCACCATGCCTATTTCTGACGCCAAGCAGCTTGCTGTGTTCCGGTTTGAAAGGTGTGGGAGCCGGAGGAATTACAGGCAGGCGAGGCTTAAAACCAGTATGCCTCAGGTTGATGAACGCAGAGTAGTGCATCGTAAGGGCACGTTTATAATGAGCGTGACGTACGAGGCAATGTTCTGTTAACATCAGGTATTTGTAACCACTTAACATCAGGTATGCCATCTGCTTGTTCCAGCAACCAGTCACATGAAAAAAAAAGATGTCGTGTCAAACAACTAAGGGCGTTCCCTTAGTCACTTCACTAAACTTAGTTCTAGTGCGTTCAGCAGAAATGGTACAGCAGGATTTCCTAAGTACTGATAACACCAATACTGCGGTCACCAATCCGGCAGCCAAGCATGGTGACTAGAGCTCTCAGAATCAGCATGTTAAGTGACAATAGGTAGGCCATATAGACATAGACATTAAACGTAGACATAGGCATTTGTTTGTTTACTACCAGACACACACAAACCAACAAAAACACTAAGACATCAAAGAAGAAACATACATAGAAGAAAGATCGTTGCTTGAGCACTGTGTCGTGTGTCTGTATGCCACAGCAGTACAAGGGCTTCGACTCAGCATGATGCCGCGGCTACTATGCGGAAAGTAGGCGCTGGTATTCTGTCGAGACCCATATAGCACTCGGAACCAATAACTGCTAAAGGTTTGAAGAAGGCGAAGCGTAGGACCTAATGAACCGACCGACCTAATGAACATCGCAGGAAGTCAGTGGATGGAAAAGACTGAAAACCTTCCTCCTTTGACCTTTGACCTTTTTCTTGGAAAGAAAATCTTGGACAAGATAAGAATTTTTGTTCTGATTGATAGTCTGTCACAGTTTCAACCGCTTTGGTCGTAGAAAATTGATTTTTTAAAGGTGTATTCGTTTCAGTGCGTACGTGAGTACTAAGAAATAATTTTCAGGAATTTTTAAATTTGTACAAAAATACCATCACGCGAATATAGTCAATCAAGGTTCTACTACATGTAACTACAAGTTTTTTGCTATTTTATGAAGCAGGCTGGTAAGATGTCGTTTTTAGGGTTCCGTACCCAAAGGGTAAAACGGGACCCTATTAATAAGACTCCGCTGTTTGTCTGTCTGTTATGTAGATGTCAGCCATCCACACGGTGATCACGCTAAACGTTTCGTTTCGCTAAACGTGTTTTCATTGGACAAAAATCTTTCATTTTTAGTCATTTTACTTTATCTTTCATGATTTGTAATACTATAAGTATTTTTTACTCCACTATTACAACACTGCATTCTACAATATTTACTCCAAACTCAGTCTCGACATGCCCTGTTACTACAACATGAACGTCAAAGTAAACACAGCCTTATTTCACGCCAATTTAAATCCAAAATAGAATTGTGGCTTTTACAGAACGCCGACGTCTGCTATTAAAACTGTAATTAGCCTATCCTATATTTGCGTAATCTTTTTCCTAGTTCTTTAATTTTTATTCGTGTTTCGGATTACCTATAATAATAAATATAAATAAATAAATAATGCTGGACAATCTACACAGCATCATCTAGCCCCAAGCTAAGCAGAGCTTGTGTTATGGGTACTAGATGATTGATATACTTAATACAATATATTACATACATAGATATTTTTTATTATACATAGAAAATACCCAGAACACCTGGAATAAATATTTGCAGATCGTACAAACATTTATCCCAAGGCGAACCCGCAACCCCTGCGTCGCAGGCGGACATTCGCCCGCCGCGCCACAGCGGTCGTCAAATAATAGCAGATAGATATCATATATATTACTGTAAACACAGATAGTAAGCAAAAGTTTTGTCCATTAGTGAAACTGCTTTCAAATTTCTACTATTATTTAAGCTGTACAGACGTTCCTGTGGGGAAGACTTGACAAAATTGGATTGTGGCTTACTGTTGCAGCAGACAGACCACCTGAACACCGTTCTGTCTCAAATACTGTGGCAGTATATTATGTAAACCTAGTATTTGAAAAGCTGGAATATCTCTGCGAACAATGCACCTTTTTAGGGTTCCGTGCCTACCCAAAGGGTAAAACGAGACCCTATTACTAAGACTCCGTTGTTTGTCCGTCTGTCTATCTGTCTGTCTGTCCGCCTGTCACCAGGCTGTATCTGGAACTGTGATAGTTAGAGAGTTGAAATTTTCATAGATGATGTAGGTATTTATGTTGCCACTATAACAAAAAATACTAAAAAACCGAATAAAATAAATATTTAAGGGGCTCTCATGCGACAAACAGGATTTTATGCCGTTTTTACTATAGATAATGGTACGGAACCCTTTGTGCGCGAGTCCGACTCGCACTTGGCTGGTTTTTTATTTCTTATTTTCTTTTGTCTCACCGACAAAATTTGATGGATACCAAAGTCAAAGTAAGATTTCAAACAAAACTATAAAAGAAAACTTGGTTGCTACCGTTTTGTCTTCATTTTGGAGTAAGAGTGATGCAGCTGCTTGATTATAAAAGAGTTTTCAGGTAAAACTCAAGGTTGTTCAACTCAATTGGTAAGTAACGAGCGGTAAAGAAAAACAGATGTTTTAATTTATTACATAGGTTTTTTTGAAACCGCAAAAATTATTTACAACTTTTTTGCGGTGTCAGTTTATAACTTTTTTTCCTTTTTTCAAATGCGCTAGGAAGTTTAAATCAGACCGAAAGAGACTTAAAACGAACTCAATTACCCAAGTTGATACATAATGAAATAAAAAACATAGAAATGTAGTATATCAGTCCAGCTGCCATTTAACTAAGTCCACTCCAAAGAGTTTTTATAGTCCTTACCCAAAAATTATTCCGACGAATAAAAAGTACCGTATAAAAAAAAACCCAAGGTTTATTTCACTCGGGTCGTTTGAATTCTCTATAGCGCAGCAGGTTAGCGCATCCCCGTACCATGACCCTTCCGGTCATGGGTTCAAA
Source organism: Electrophaes corylata (assembly GCA_947095575.1). Lineage (NCBI taxonomy): Eukaryota > Metazoa > Arthropoda > Insecta > Lepidoptera > Geometridae > Electrophaes > Electrophaes corylata. The sequence continues at coordinate 3,278,525 of OX352711.1, read as the reverse complement.
ACCCAATCGAGGGAATATTTTTTTGGATAATATAAAAAAAAAATTGTAATCAAAATTCCTGGTAGTCAAGAGACTACGCCGTAGCACACTCGTAGAGCTTTCGTAGCTCATTCGTAGAGCACTTCTCAAATTGTTTTAGCTCTAATCCAAGAGCTAAATTGTCTAATTTCTCTCGTTTGCAGTTCTAACGGAAACAAAACTTTGAAATACTGTATCGGGAATGAAGAGAGTTTTCAATAAACAGTTTGTCAGTACTTGTTTAGTCTCAACGTTTACTTTGAGAAGTTTAAATTGCGAATAGAAATTGTGTTACGGCGCGTTTAGACGGCGCGAAAGCTTTCGCGCGGCGGCCGCGCGGCGGCCGCGCGGCGGCCGCGCGGTTGGCCGCTTGACAGGAATTTGAACGTTGCTTTCTAGAATATAAAGACGGTATTCGATATTGATGTTGTCAACCGCGCGGCGGCCGCGCGGCCGCCGCGCGGTTGGCTCGGTATCAGGGAATTTCAACGTTTTCGTCTAGTAAATTGAGTTGAAATCACGGTGGCCGCAAGCATAGAAAAATTTTACCCGAACAAATGAACAATGATTTCATGGGTGATTTCAAAAAAGATCGTAATACATTTTTTTTATGCGAGATTTTAATGCAGAATAACATCCAGTTTGATGGTTTAAATATCCGGCACTGAAATTTTATTTTTATTTTATTTAATGATTTATTTTATGTTTTAATTATACGGTTTGAGTGTAAGGGCCTTGCCTTTGATACCCCTCTATGTACCAAGACAAATATACCCTGAAAATGTTAAGTTTCTACGACCAGTTTACATTACGGTTTAGGCTGTGCGTTGTCTATTAGGTCAGGACAAAAATTCTTATATTTGGTAAAGATTATCCACATATACCGTTGATAAAGCTGCCGTCTGTGGACTAGATCCGTGTTGAATTCTTTTTCTAGTATTTCAACCCAAACTGCATTTTTGATATTTTTTGTGCTGTCTTATTTCTGCCTCTTACGGCTGATAGAGGGGAGCCACACTCATACAACCACTCTGAAAATACCATTGGCGAGCTTACTAATGTATGGTTTCTTGTCGTCAACCTCGCAGATTTTTTACTTAGCTACCATAAAAATAAGGACCTAAAATCGAACGTACTTAAATTAGCTCGAATGGCGTAACAACAGCTGATCACCACTTTATATCTTCTTTTGTAAGTCAATCTCAGTTTTTTGAGGTTCAAAATATATTAAACAGCTGATCACCACTTTATTTCTTCTTTTGCAAATGAATCTCAGTTTTTGAGGTTTAAAATATTTTATAAATATAATATGATTTGAAAGAATAGCTTGGCTGAATATTTCTCCCTTTTGTCAAGCATTTCACACTATAGGTTACCAAACCACAGGCAGTATTGTGATTGAGATACACTCAACCTGAAAACCGTGGATAATTTGATCTATCTCTCTTATAATAGAAGCTCAGCTCCATAAAATGTGAACTATTGAAATATCACTCACTTAGAAAAGAAAGTTATGTTATGATAATATATGTAAATTTTCCTACGCGATGGAATCAAGAATTATGAAATCCGTAGAAGAACCAAATCACCAACATAGCTTTCAGAATCAGCAAGTTAAAGTAGCAATGGGTATTTATCTCGTAGAACCACAGAGCAATAAATGATTCTCAAATGGCGACCATGAACTGAAAGATAATGCACAAAATCCAGTGGGCCAACGACATTGGGGTTGCGGGAAGTTGGCGCAAAAGTTAAATTAGTTCTTCCTGAAAGCGTAATAGTAGAGACCTACGTGGGCCAGATCAGCAGTGGTGATGATGATGATGTTGGGTTCTATAAAGTTTGAAAAAAGCAGATATGATCTTATTTAATATTACCCACAGTATCATTCACTGACAGCATCATTTTGATGATTTTGACTTACTTAACCTTTAATAATTTGTTGGTCCCAGGGACCCCAAGGTTAAAAAAAAATATTTTTTTTGTCCTACGTTGCGATAGTTTGTTATTAATTGTACTTTTTAACATTAAAGTTTTTTGTCAGTTATCTTCTAGTAAGAACTTGATTATCAAAGAGTTGATTAGCCTCGACATCATTATGGTGATGAAGATTCCGTATATTGTTTAGTGGCATCATGGACAAACTCTCTATGTTAATGTCCCGAATCCCTATAGAGATCGTTATTTTGTACATAGCCTTCCACAGTAATCCTCTTGTATCTTAGTTGCAACTCAATGATCAGGTCATAGTCTACCTTCTTATACTGTAAAGTTGAGCCTTTCTTTTTATATTTAAGAAAGAAATAGTTTTATGACTTTATTCCCCAAGCACGGTAGATATCCCCTCCAATCTCTTAGTACCAAGTACCTACTCAAGATTCTTCGAGGAAGTCTAAAAGGGTAGTCAGAAGTATGTCCAGATAGTACATTTGGTACATATCCACATTTTGCAGTATTCTATTACAATTTAATCCATTACATTTATTTTAACTTGATCGTAATTCATTGAAAACGATTCAAACACTGCATACTAAAGTTCAAGTTGATCCCTAGCAAAGAGTGTAGGGGATACTCAAGTTATGGTTAAAATCATGTTCCGAGAATTTTATAGTCAAACTAAGATCATTTTTATTATTTTCAAAATTGGACCCCGTGGACCCCTAACTTGAAAAAAGGGGTTAAAATGTCTTCATTTTACTTGTGTCAACCGCGTAGTGACCGCGCGGTTGGCTGCTTGACAGGAATTTGAACGTTATTGTTTAGAACATAGAGACGATATTCGGTATAGATCTCTCAACCGCGCGGCGGCCGCGCGGCCGCCGCGCGGCCGCCGCGCGAAAGCTTTCGCGCCGTAGGAATTTGAACGTTATTATTTAGAACATAGAGATGATTTTCGGCAAATATCTTTCAACCGCGCGGCGGCCGCGCGGCCGCCGCGCGGCCGCCGCGCGAAAGCTTTCGCGCCGTATAAACCCGCCCTTATTAGTGAGGGTATCGGGTAGAACTTTTTGGACGTCGCGTAAAATCTTGTATTTTTTTTACAGAAATAAATATCTTAACTTTGATATTTACATCGTGTATGAAGCCCTTATAAGTCAACGCTTAAAGGTAGCTTGACACTCGTCCTGCTTTTACTCCGTTTATCAACGGAGGACAGAAAGCAAAATTGCCAACTGCTTTATTACAAGATTACAGTGTAATTACGTGCCAGACCCCATTTAATGTGAGGGGATGGCCCTTTTTATTTCAGTCTGCAAACCACTTTAAGGATAGTGCACACAGGGGAGACAGTATGAACGAATATGTAGTATAGACATGGTTTAAGGCTGGCTTATTGACTGACAATTATTATTTACTGATTATATTACCATTTACTGATTGTCGTCTAGTACAAAAAAATCTATAACAATGCTATAGTACGATTGCAACGGTAATTTTGCTGTCATTTTTAACAGTTTATAATGCCATGTGTAATGGTGGCACTTCACATGGCTATTTGTATTTGCGTATTTGGCATATTTGGCAAACAAGTACCATGTGTGGACTGTATATTTGACAAAGCTTGGCCTTATTTGCCTATTTGACATATATGGCCAATACCAAATACGCGTTACCGTGCGCTTGTCGGTTTATAGACGCACATCATAGGGGTCAAATAGGCAAATACGCAAATAAACCGACCACACAATGGCCATATTCAGAAGCGCACCCGCTGTCGACCTGTACAGTACGGACGGCCAAATGTTTGTGTGTTGGTTGTTTGGCTGCCATGTGTGGATGGTCGTATCGCCTGTATTTGCATATTTGCGTACACGACATATATTTTTCCAAACACAACAAACACCCAATAGCGAACACAAATAACCATGTGAAGTGCCACCATTAAACGTACTTATGGTGATAATGGCCAATGTGCTCCTTGCTGATGCTCGTGTTCTCACACAATGCCCTGTATGAAAACCAGCGTAGCATTACACACCTTGTTCAATGCTGCATACAGCTGAAGCAGGGATCTATTTGACCCCAAGCAACACAACCTTACTGCTAAGTAGTTTACCTACGTTAGTTCTATGCAGTGAGCTTTTTTATTTATTTATAGTTAGGTTAAGTAAATCTAGTGTAATGCAGTGTACACGCCCTGCTATTCATGTGTGCAATTTGTGTAGTTTGGGGATAAATAAATATATTTTTGAAGTAATACTTCAAATGCGACTTCTAAAAAGGTTGTTTTAAACGTTTAACACTACCATGGAGAGGGTATGAAAGCACTGTTCTTTCTCTCTTTCTCTCATAGATACGTTTCGTTAAAAGAAGTTTTACTTCAGTCGTGTGGTCTAAAGCACACTGGTTTTTTTTCTTTCTTTCTATAAGACTTTACAGTAGGAGGGCTGTATCTGTGTGCAATTTGCCTTAAGTTATAATGCTGAGCTATCAAACAGGGTGCGACGGCACACTAATTTTGTTGATGTTATTTATTATGTCGGTGCAGCTGGTACTTTGATAAAAATAAACTACAGTATATTTTCGAGTGGTTTTCCAAGATAATTTGATAAAGTACCTTGTTTAATTTGAAAATGCAAGTGTTGTTTAAAAATTGAAATATGATTAGTAAAAGACTTTAATGGTCTATGGAGGTGAAATAAAGATAATAAGAATATGGAGGTGGAGGTTTTTTTTTATGTGACTTGTTGATGGAACAAACAGATGAACTACCTGATGTTAAGTAGTTATCATTACAAAGCATTGCCTCGCAGGTCACGCTCGTTATAAGCGTGCCCTTACGATGCACTACTCAGCGACCAACAACCTGAAGCATACAGGTGTTAAGCCTCATGTGCCTGTAATTACACCGGCACCCACACCCTTCAAACCGGACACAGCAAGCCGCTTGGCGGCAGAAATAGATGTCACTTTATAAAACTTTTAAACTTGTCACTTTATTAAACTTTTTTTGTGTCGTCTGCCTGCTATGGCATAAAAAAAAAAAAAAAATCAAGATATAACTTTTTGGCGATATGACTACCTCCTATTTTATAATGAAAAAAATTTAATCAAACTGTAAAGTATATATCTATAATATAAAAATGAATCGCAAAATGTTCGTGAGCGCATAACTCAACAACGCCTGAACCAATTTGGCCAATTCTTTTTTTTAAATGTTTGCTGAAGTTCAAAGATGGTTTTTACGGCGAGAAAAATTCGAATAATTGCCGGAAAACCCCTAAAAACAGCCCTTTTCTTTTTCCCATACAAACGTTTTCTAACTAAAACGAGCTTTATTGCTATTACATAAAGTTCATATTGAATTACAAGCACCCACTGTTGTTTAAACAATGTAGGTATGTTCCTAACGTCAAAGAGTCAATTTGCACTTTATTACCTCTGCACAAAGTTCAAATTCAATCATATCTATCAAAACAGTGTGCGTTGGAGCACAGATAAACAAAAAAAAGAAAACGAAATCGAATAGTTCAATTTGGTCGGCTTCGCGATATTATTTCATTTGTTTTACTTTAAAATGCATTAGTTTTCAAGTCATTACAATAGTCAAACAAAACCAGCGTTACCAAAAGTGTTTTATTATTTTAAGTTTTTATTATTTCATATCCTTATTTTAAATACGGCTTGAAGGATTTAACTCCAAGTCATATCAAATTTTAAAAAAGTTGAAACAACACAAACTGTCAATGTCAGTGTTTTTTTTTTCTTGAATTTTCGGTTACCTACTCTAATGTTTGCAGTTTGCTTTTGTCAATTGATACACGAAACAAATTCGTACCTATATAGTAGTTTGTGCAGTGTTTATTGTGACAAAATAATCTATACAAATAAATAAAATTGAAGTGTCTGTTTGTAATATTAAAATAACCGCTTTTTACTACATGCATATGAATGTATATGCGATACATATACCAAAATAGCATTTTTTTAAATGTTTGTCTGTCTGTCTGTCTGTTTGTTCCGGGTAATCTCTGGAACGGCTGGACCGATTTCGACGGGACTTTCACTGGCAGATAGCTGATGTAACAAGGAGTAACTTAGGCTACTTTTTATCCCGAAAAAATAACGTGAACGGGAAAAAACTGACACGCGGGCGAAACTGCGAACGGCCGCTATTTTATGCCGTATTAACGCCATCTGTTGGCGGATGGATGGAAGTGGCTAGCTTTATTCTTTAGCAAGTTGTTACGAGAAGAGGCGATCCCGGACGAATGGTGCAACAGCTCGCTGGTGCCCATCTTCAAAAACAAGGGTGATGTACAGGATTGTAACAACTATAGAGGAATAAAGCTCATGTCACACAGTATGAAAATTTGGGAAAAGGTTGTAGCGCGACGGATGAGAGAAGAAAGTGAGGTATCACAGAACCAGTTTGGATTCATGCCTGGGCGCGGGACTATGGATGCCATCTTTGCGCTTCGTCAACTTTGTGAGAAACACAGACGAGTACACAAAAATTTGCATATGGTGTTCATAGATCTTGAGAAGGCGTATGATAGAGTATCCCGAGAGGTTCTGTGGTGGAGTATGAAAGTTAAGGGAGTGCCTGAGAAGTACATACAGCTCATTCGAGCTATGTACGATCGAGCGAGTACTCACGTCCGGTCTGAGGCCGGAGTTACCGCCAAGTTCAATGTGGGTGTAGGCTTGCATCAGGGGTCGGCTTTGAGCCCTTATTTGTTTTTCCTGGTGATGGATGCTCTGACATCAGACATACAGGAAGAAGCACCCTGGTGCATGCTGTTTGCCAATGACATTGTTCTGGTTGGAGAAGATGCGCTTGAGGTCCAGAGCAGACTAGGAAAATGGTGGGATAAATTGGAGAGTGTCGGACTGAAGATCAGTAGAACCAAAACAGAACATCTGTTTTGTGACTTCGGTGGTCCATCCAATTTTATCCCAATAGCCTTAGATGGTGTATTAGGGATACACCAGTTTGTTCCGATTTCGGTACCTCGGCTCATTGATACAGAGCGACGGCGATATTGGCCGAGACGTGAAGAATAGAATAAATGCGGGATGGATGAAATGGCGACAGGTCTCAGGAACCACGTGTGATCCGAAAATGCCCCTTAAACTTAGGGGGAAAGTTTACAAAATGATCATTAGACCTGTCGTATTGTATGGATCTGAGTGTTGGACAACTAAAGGGACTAATGAAAGAAGGGTACTTGCGGCAGAGATGCGAATGTTGAGATGGATATGTGGAGTTACTAGAATGGACAAGATACGAAATGAGTATATCAGGGGTAGTTTGAAAGTAGCGCCAGTGACGGAAAAATTGAGGAGCAATAGGGTAGCGTGGTATGGGCATGTCATGAGGAGGGATGAAAGTCATTTAACCTTGAGAGCGATGAACATCAATGTTGATGGATATGTGGGTAGAGGTAGACCAAAGAAAAGATGGATGAATTGTGTGAAAGATGACATGGATAAGAAAGGAGTGAGTACAGATATGACGGCTGATAGAGGGGAGTGGAAAAAAAGAACATGTTGTGCCGACCCCACATAAAGTGGGATAAGGGCAGGAAGATGATGATAACGCCATCTGTTGGCGACATCGAGTACTACTTCAGTTAAGATTTGTAAGTAAAAATGTTTACCGCCCAACGAAGTGGGCACGGGTCAGCTAGTATTTTATATTTGTAGCGTGACTGGGCTGAGGTTTAATTCCCGTAACGAAATATCGTGAATTTTTTCGATGTTCTTTGACTGACAAAACTGACATTACAGACAAGTCCAATTTTGAGAGTTAAATTATACTATTTCTAATTCTGCTATTTTAATCTCGTCCTTTTTAACTGAAACGAGATTAAAATAGAAATTTGCCTCTCAAAATTGGGCTTGTCTTTCACCGGCCACACCATTTTTAATAGAGCCCAGTACGCTGCTTGGCGGCAGAAATAGACATGATAATAGTACTTCCTTCGAGCCCTTCACAGAACTTTACTATTTTACTACTTTTTGTGATGTCATTGAACTCCATCATTGTTCAGCAAACAATGATATAACAGACATATGTATAACTTTCATGGATCGTAAAAAGTTTGTCCGACATAATAGCCACCCAGTAAATGGATCGGAATCAATTCAAGCTCTCATCTTCGATACATTGTCAACCAATTGAATAGAGTACCTACTGGCACAATGATATCAATTCTTCAATGGTGTTACGGATATATGAGGATATGGAGAGATGAAAAGCTTAAAATATAGTGATTCCGAAAATCTTGAAGATTCTCTTCGAAGTGGTTTGTAAGCTGGTATATGTTTTTGGACTGGTGATGACGTTTTTAGACCTGAAAATTCATAGTCATAAATTATTTAATATTATAGACATGCTGATGGAAGAGCAAGCTTTGATTAGTAAAATATTTTCTTTAATATAGAAAATAACAAAACTATGAAATAAAATTTATTACATTTTTAGGCAAGATTTAGATGATACTTGTCGTTGACTCAAGTTAATATGCTGTCTCACTTTATACCATGTGATTCATGTCACTCTGTTAGTATATAAAAACCAGCCAAGTGCGAGTCGGACTCGAGCAAGGTTCCGTACCATTATCTATAATAAAAACGTCAAAAAGATCACGTTTGTTGCATGAGAGCCCTCTTAAATATTTATTTCACCTGTTTTTTAGAGGTTGAATTTCGGTAATATCTTTCTAAGTACACCTCTACGTATCAAGATGAATATACCATGAAAATTTCAAGTCTCTACGACCAGTGGTTTAGGCAGCGCGTTGTCTATGTCAGTCAGTCAGTCAAGAATAAACTGGGCTCTCAAAAACAAACTATCCTGAGACAACCCTGGCTTAAATAGTAATTGTATCTGAGAAAGAAATTATTCTTTTCAGGCAATGAGCCGTCCTCTTGAGATGAAGCCCGCAAATAATACGATGAGCTGAAATCCTATAAGAAATGTGGCCAGTTCTTTGTTATAAAAGGCGAACACAGACAAGACGCGGTTGCGTAAAAAATAATAGTAAGAGTTACAATACATTCCATAATTTAGTAGTAGTAGAGCTTTTAAGAGCTCTTTTAGAGCGGTTCCAAATTGACTATCGGTACATCGAAGTGTTGAAAGGCCTGTTTAATAATGCCACCATGTCTATCCAGCTTCAAGACCAGAGCACAACTCCAATCCTGTTGCAAAAGGAGGTGAGACAGGGAGATGTAATTTCTCCGAAACTGTTCACCTCTGTATTTTGGCTAGAAACGGGATATTTACCATGATTTTTGAGTGAATTTGTTTCCTAATATTTCGACACAGTTGCATACCCCATGTAACGGTTCACCCCTGCACTGGAGGATATTTTCAAGCTCCTGGAAAAGGTATGAAGCTCAGACTCGTTCTTCCTGCCCGGCTAAGATGTGCAACGCGACAAAATTTTGTATACTTGTTATCTCCTGCAAAATAGAGATATCTCTTTATATCTTCCTGAGCTAAGGTAGTGCCAAAAATCTATTTCGTTCAGTCAAATGAAGACAATTTTTAGTTAATTTAGTAGTTTACTTTTTTGTAAATACAGACTTATTAAACATGCAACCCGAGAGAACAAACATCTATGTTCATCACACAAATGTTTGTTCGTGATGGGGTTTGAACCCACTACCTACAGCGCAGAAAGCAGAGCTACTACTAACTGAGCTGTAACGGCTATCAATAACTTTGCTCATTCCTTGGTTGGTTGCAAAAATGTAAAAACCTTGAGATTTTCGCCAACGCGAACAAAAATAATAAAAAAAGACATTTCCGTAAATAGTAAAGGAAAATCTAGAAATGAGAACCCGGAATTGGAAATACTCAGTTTGAATGAGCTTTAAACCAAAGCTACATTCAAATAGAGAAATACCTAATCGACGTAAAGTACCCTGGCAGGCAAAATAATCTAAGACGATCTGAAACTCTGAAACCAAAGTCGATACTCTGTGGTCAGTTCTAGAGATTGAAACTTTTTATTTAAATTTAACGGCAATACGGTGAAATAAGCTAAAATGTTTTACTCATTTTGGTAGGAAAATCATAGATTTTTATATTATCCTAAAGGATATGCTTTTTAAGCTATGGTTTTTTTTAACTCTTTGTGAAGGATTCGTCCGGGAAAGTACTACCACCATGCCTATTTCAATCAGCGTGCTGTGCTCCGGTTTGAAAGGTGTAGGTGCCGGTAAAATTATAATGATAAAGGGTAGTGCGTCTTAGGGCACGTACCTAACGTGCGTTACCTACAAGGCAATGCTTTATTATAAGTGATGGTGACCACTTGACATCAGGTGGGCTATATGCTTATTCACTAGCAGTACCATAATAAAAAAACCAATACTCGATACTTCTTTGACACGGGCTTAAAACTTTAGCATCACTTTAATCACTTTTATCTTGTATCAAACAGAATATTTTTCATTTTATTGGCCATTTCATAATTTAGATCCAAAAACGAATAACTAACTCTTAATAAAAAAATAGTAATCCTTTCTGAAAAGGAAATGCAAAAAACTGATATTTTTATGAATTTACATACAAACTGTAGGACAGACATTCTAGCAATTCTCGGAATTTCGGTGCAAAAAACAGAGTAGACACGTTTTCGCTGAAAATGTGCAATGTGGAATTTGACAACCGATGTAATATTTCGCTACGGAAACAAAAACAATTCAAATGAAAAAGTTATGTTACTTCCAAAGTTGTCTGCGTTTTTTTTTAAATTCCAATCTAAACTCTAAACCAAACAAATAAATGAAAAGAAAAAGAAACTAGGAGTGTGTTAACCGCTAAAACATAGCCGCAATCAAAGGTATTTTTCACACCCTCTGGTCATTGACACAGAAAGAAATCAGTTTATTAGAAAACCCCGCCCTTGCAATATTAATCTTTTCTAATGATCCAATGGTTTCTCATGTCCCTGTTTAAATTTATTTCCGCTTTTCTAGTAAATTTCCTGCGGTCGTGAAAGGCATTACCGTATTTCATGGCACGGAATCCAGAACTCTTCACCTATCAGGATGTGGTAAGGAGTGAAAAATTACGCTTGTGGATAAACATATGATAAGGCTTAGTAATTCTGTGCCTCAGGTTGATGGACGCAGAAAAACAATTTCTCTATAAAATTTTGATAAATTCACAAATTTATCGAAATAGGTAGCATGAAACTTAGTTAAACAGTAGGTAAGTCATTAATTCGAAGAGTTTTATCGAATTTCTCGACAAGCTGGAAACCACTCGATCAAATATATCGAGGATAGTTCTGTGCTTTAGTGGCTGTAGATAAAATTCTATAGATAAAATTACTTTGTCGTGTAAAATTCCATGATCCCACCCTTATTTTATTACTAGCATTTTATGAAAAAATGTCGCTAACTTGATTTTGTGCTAGCCAACAAAAAATGGCTAACATCAACAAATATGTAATTTAAAAAGGTGGACGCTATGATAAAAATGACCCATGGTTTTAGGTGACATCCTTTCCAGCTGGTTATCCAAGAGTAATTGCAAAAGTTGAAATACACGATCAAATTTAATTTTCTGTGCGTAGGTGGGTAAAGGATTAAAATTAAGGGTGTTTTGTTTCAATATTTCTCCCGTTTTCTCACATACTCGTTTTGGTAAATCATAATACTCTGTAGGTGGTGGGTTCGATCCCCACCCAGAACAAACATTTGTGTGTTGAATATAGATGTTTGTTCTGATCTGGGTGTTATATTGTAATCTATGTATGTATTTATAAAAATATGGCTAATATATAAGTACCTATCATATCAGCCATCTGGTTCCCATAGTATGCATAGCTTGTAGTATTATGGGAACCAATAAAATAAATGTATTTATTGTAATTTATTGTTTATCACTCATCTAGTACCCATAACACAAGCTCTGCTTAGCTTGGGGCTAGATGATGCTGTGTGGGTTGTTCAGCATTATTATTATTATATTTATTAAATTCATATGTTTTTTATGCTAAATTATATAAGCTAGTTTGATCTCGTAAATAAAATAAATTAAATAATTTGTATTTGAAGACATTTTTACACAACATGAACTAGCTCCAAATTAAGTTTAGCTTGTACTATGGGAACCAAATGACTGATAGATTTTGAAAGTTTGAAAAACTATTGTGTGCAATGCCAATGCTCTGAAGGTACAGTGAAGGAAAACCTCGTGAGGAAACCAGCTAGTAGAGTACTAGCAGCGGCGTTTGGCTTGCAACCTGTCACGTATGGAATATACTAACTACTGCAAAATGTGGGAATGTACCAGATGTACTATCTGGACATACCTCTGACTACCCTTAGATATTTTCGAAGAATCTCGAGTAGGTTCTTGGTACTAAGAGATCAGAGAGGATATGTACCGTGCTTGGGGATTATAGTTAAGATGCAATTTTTTTATATATTTTATACAAGCGGTCCGTCCCAGATTCGTACGGGTTTTAGTAAGAATCCCTAATTTTTTGAAAACATAATATAGCCTATGTCATTTGAGTATAGTGTAGCTTCCCAACAGTGAAAGAATTTTTCAAATCGGTGCGGTAGTTTCGGAGCATATTCAATGCAAATAAACAAACAATCAAATCTTTCCTCTTTATAATATTATTATAGATTATAGTTTCTATATCTCTTCCATATACCCACCTATCTGTGTTTCAACGATGACACGGAGTAAATGGTTCAGTCGGAGGGGAGACGCCGAATTAAGCCTTCATGTAGTTTATATTATGGCGTTGACAGAATTAAATTTGTTGTAGGATAAAACTTACTTTTTACTGACGGAGAGAAAGGTTTGAGTCGTATCGTCTTGAAGATTATTACTCTGTAAATAAGTGGTAAATGCTATCTTCTTCGGGATTGATCTTCTAAAAGACTCGTCCAGAGAAGTACTACTACCGTACCTATTTCTGCCGTCAAACAGTGACGCTCACATTGCTGTATCTCGGTTCGAAGGGTGTGGGTGCCGGGGAAATTACAGGCACAGGAGACTTGCCACCAGTCTGCCTCAGGTGGGTGAAAGCATGGTAGTGCAGGGTAGAGCACGTACCTAACGTGTGTGACCTACAAGGAAATGCTTCATAGAACATAGTATTCGAGATCAACAACAAAGTTAAATATAAAATTTTTACAAGTAGATAAAAGCTAAAAACAAAAAATGCTACATTAAATTAATTGCATTCAACGCGATAATCTTTTCCAAACTCAATAATTTACTACACATATTTTATTCCATAAAAAAGATTTCAGGATTATGACTTTCCACTGCCACTCAATATTCAACCTTATGACACGAACCGAGAGTTCAAAGTTATACGTTGTATTGATATGTCTATTTATTCTGATCACGTTTCTTGGGTAACCTGCGTATGACTGCAATGGATAACCTTGATCCTTAACACAGGACCATAGATACGTGAAACTTTTTTATTCAACTTGTTTGAATAAATCAAAGGTAATGTTATGAAAATACCCTGGGTTTGTGATAAAAAAGGCGCAACGTACGAACGTCATTCGAATTTCGAAGGTTGAATTCGAAATTCAAACTTAAGATTTTAACGTTAGAACTTTTTCATGTTTTATTTTGTACTGTCAACATTTCTGATAGAACAAAAAGACAGCTGGGTAACATGCTAGTGAATATAGAATTTCACGCCACTTCCATTTATTTTTCACTTATTTTGAGGAATATTGCAGCCAAGAGTGTCATACAGCAAAGTTTCAGCGCGTTTCAGCTCAAACGATAAAACTTCAGGATTTTCCAGATGGTTGAAGAACTGACAAAATTGCGAGATTGTTTGTCACACGGAATTCTATATATACGTATAACATTTATGAGTTAGACAAGAAAAATCAAATGTTTTTCATAAACATAGACAGATATTGTTACAATAAAAAAGCAGCCAAGTGCTAGTCGGACTCGCTCATGAAGGATTCCGTAGCAGCAAGTAACATAATATAAAAGTTCTTGTAGTTCGATGTTTTAATAATAGTGCATTTTTTTAAATTAAGTTATTAATAAGTAAACATTATAATTAGGTACCTATATGTTGGGATTTATACCTAACGATATGCTAGCCCATATAGGCTTGTGATAGCTAAACAAGCTAATATATTGATTGAATTGATTGAATGAAAGGTAAATTGCGGTTTATGACGTATTAAAAAAACTACTTACTAGATTTCGTTCCAACCATTTTTTGGTGGAAGTTTGCATGGTAATTGTACATCATATATTTTTAAATTTCATTAAAAGTAATACATAGCCAACTTATATACCTTACTTTGTACTATCTGCATAATAATATACCTATAACAAAAATTACAACAACTGACCTCCAAACCTTCCAAAGTCAAAAGGCACACCACTAAAGTATTTCGTTATCTTGTACATTACGCCTAACTGCTTACAATAAAAATACCAGTAAGTATACCATGCAAATTTCTCAGTTATAACACAGATACGTGCGTTTATTTAACCGTGACATTTGTCTGAAAGTGTTTAGAAAAGTATAGGCTTTGCAACCAAAGTATCTTCCAACATTTTTTTTTAAGTAATACTTCTTATGCGACTTCCAACAATGTTGCGTTAAACGTTTAACACTACCATGGAGGGGGTATGAAAGCAATGTTCTTTCTCTCTTTCTCTCATAGCCAGTTAGTTTTACTTCAGCCGCGTGGTCTAAAGCACACTTGTTTTTTTTCTTGTGGCATCTGTATGTCATTCCACAGATAAATTCTTAAATATCAAGTGCATTAATAAATAATAGTAATAAAAAGTACATAATAAATAGTTTCTAGTCAAGTCGAGTCAGTAAAAAAATAAGTCCGCTGTCGTTGGTTTTGAAGAAAAAGATGGTGTTTTTTCTTCAAAACCTATCCTTTCAAATCCGAATACCACATATAACACTTTCATTTCAATTTATTTCACTAGTGCTAAGACCTTAAGTAATGTTGGATAAAATACCGTTGAAATTACTGAGCTTAAACTTAAAATAACACTAAGAAAATAATTAAAATAATAAAGTAATTTTCTTCCGAAGACGACAGAAAATATTTTTCCCAACATGTTTTTTTTGTGTCTTCATGTTACTATTTTTTTAAGGTTTGGTCGCGTGTATAATTTTGAGCCTCTTCCAATCCGACTCTCGTGATCCTATTTCTAAGCCAAGTAAAACCAATTGGTTAAATGAAACATCTGTTAAACAGTAATTTCTGTTGTTGTGCGTGTGGAGTCCAACAAGGGTCACATGATTAGGGTATCATAAAAACCCACCTACTGGCACACCGCCAGACTCGTTACATTGCATAATTATGGAATTATCTTTTAATACGACTTTGGTAAGGACAATTGAGATACTTTACTTTGGAGGGACATATGTTTATTCCATTTAATTTATTCATGAACAATTATTAATTATTGTATTGAATTGTATGTTAAATTATAGGCATCACCACACATAGATACATCAAACTAAAATGAACGAAAATAAAAAAATGCATCACGACTTAATCATACGAAAACGTATGGGCCTATGTCCAGCAGTGGACTTCTACGAGCTGATGATGATGATGATAGAAAAACCCTTTCAACGATAGCTTTGTAAGTTATGATTTAAATAGTTTGAGACTAACGTGACTATCGTTTATGAGGGTAAGAAGCAAATTAAAAAGTTTTACAGTTTGATATCGAGACTTTGGAAATGTTCGATTAATGATGAGATGACGTCATAACAGATGAAAATCTCTTGTCAACGATAACCGTGTTGAATTACTTGTAATTCGGTAGGTAATCGAAGGAAGTTTGTACTGTAATTTTAAGTTACACTGCGCGGTAATAGTGTTTCCGTAGTCACCCCTGCCGTACATGAAGCGAAGTGTAACTAACTCAAAATGACAATACGAATTTACGTTTATAGTTTCTCAGAATGGACCTGTTTCTGCCTGAAATATGGCTTCACATATAATGACGTAATATTTCAATGTTAAACAAAGGAAGAATGTAGGTATCGTAATGTATTCAAATTTTATTCGTTCTTATTACTTTGATGGAACAAGCAGACGAGAGATGGGCTATCTCATGTTAATAGGTAACCATAAGACCTCACAGGTTACTTCATTTAGGAACGTGCCCTACGGTAGGTACACTGCGTCCACCAACCTGAAACATACAAGTGTTAAACCTCATGTGCCGTAATTTCACTAACACCAACATTCTTCTTTTAAAACAGCAACGCTGCTTAGCGGCTGAAATAAGCATGGTATAGTATGGCATATGTATACTACTGCCCCGGTATTCCATCAGTTATATATGGCTCCCAAAGAAACAAATTTGCAGTTAGAAATACATTTTAATCACAGTACAGAGTACTTACAAACAAAACGCCTGTCTACTCCAAGACGAAATGCGCTCGCCATAAAATGAGGGTACTTTTTCAAAGCTTGACACAATCTAAACGCGAGTTTGATACACGTTATTAAACAACCAAGAAGGGCCATTATTTTTCACGCGTTTTATTTCCCCAGCTTGATTTACCGATGTCATTCTGGATGACATGACCATGGAGTAGAATTTTACGATGTTAGTGTCAGGGGTTAAGCACGAACAAATTTGACATTTGTGACGTATCATACTGACATTTGAGGTACACTGTGCGGCAAACTGGCAACACTCTGCAGTTAAGATATCGTGGCATTCGTTTTCTGTCATCTTTGGAAGCAACATTTTATTTTCGTTTTAATTGTTTTTCTAGTGTTATTTTAAGTTCTGCTGGGTAATTTTGGTGGTATTTTAACCATCATTACTTGAGGTCTTAGCACAAGTGTGAACAGTTGAAATGAAAGTGTGTTATGTGGCATCCTGAACGAAAATGTTTCTCTTTGGTTTTGAAGAAAAACGCCATCTTTTTCTTTAAAACCAATGACAGCAGACTTTACTTTTTTGACCGACTCGACTTGACTAAGAAGTATTTTGTTCAACCCACTTGACTTTGGCAAAATTGTCCGAATGACGGACACAAGCCACAAAAAAAAAAAGATATCGTTGCACAATCAATCAATCCTGCAGTCACCTACAGCTCTTTCTTCTGTAGGAACTGCAGGTAAGAACCTAGGGTGTGTGACCCATCGCTTGAACATCTACTCGCATGGACTACGATCCCTGGGTCACGGGGTTCAGCCGTGGGTGCTTTCCTGGCTTACAGCAACTCCTTCGAGCTTTTCGCTGGCCAAGATAGTGAGGCGTGTATTGCCTTATCTTAGTATGACGTAGCTTTCTCATTTGACTTGTTTTTTTTTCGCCACCATAGGCGGACTGAGTGATCGAGGCGTCAAGTGATTTACGAGGCAATGGTCACCATGGTCTGCTGAGTTCTGGAGGTCGAGCGTGGTGTGGAATAAATCAGGAAGATATCGACACTGCGCAATGTAATTCAGATGTCAACACAATACGCTTACGCCATAAATGTCAGATTTGTTTGGTTTTTGAAAAGGAAAGTTTTAAAAGCTTGGTAACGAAACACATCGTTGCAATCAGAGCCAGAATTACTGTGTTGAGTGTAATTTAAAATTTTAAAGGAAATTTGATTTTGTAGAGCGTCAAAGAACGTCTCAGGCCATGCATCCCGTAAAAATGCGAATTATTGAAGAATATATGAAGAGTTTTTGATAAAATATTGGTCCTTCCTTTAGAAACTAGGATTTTTAAATGCTACCGATATAGTTTTTAGTTGAGAAGAACGATACAGGAATTATGAAACGTGAAGAGCGTGATTGCTATTTTAATTTTTTCTCGAGATAATCGAATTTAATAAAAACAGTTTTTTAAACTTAGGTTGTTTTTCTTAACTGTGTTCTACGAGTATAAAAAGATAGAAAAACATAATATTACTGCTATGTTGTCCAATAGGTACTAATATCCATCAGATTGGCCATCTGCTTGTTCAATCAACAATTTGGATCAAAATGAAATCTATAATGTACCTGAATTCCAACCTCTTATTTCACGCTCCAGTTTTTTTATAGGTAAACATGATAGGTACTAAACTTCAAAAAGGCTTTGTGTACAGGTTTTGCTTTCAAAAAAATTCAAATTTCGAAAATATATCGTCTTTGCTCAAAATACATTTAAGTTTAGCAAAAACGGCTCTTCTTTAATTGTACTTGATAGTAAGCTGCTTCAAGAATAAGTATAGAAGTACATAAGCTGAAATAGTTTACAGCTTGTAACTGTCGTGAGAAAGACAAAACTTCACAAACCATCCAAGTCTGAAGCTCTATAAAAACAAACTTTTTATTAACAGCCAGACGTCAGGACTTTGGTAAAAAGTGCGGAATCACAGCATTCCTTCTTGGCATCCAGCGCAGGGGTTTCGCACTTGATACAGTTTCTTAATTGAATTTACTTTAGACTAGTGCTTGCTCTGATGGGGCTATGAAATAAACAGGTCTAGATCATAGATGGAATAACCTTCACAGCCCAGTTGGTAGTAACTATGTCTTCTGTGCTGTAGGTTGTGGTTTCACCAAGAACAAACGTGTGTATATCATTCACTGGATCCATGATAGTATCCATAATGATGGACGATAAATCCGTCAAAGTTATGAGCGGTTACTAGTGATACTCCGGGCTATGTGCCAATATAGTGTGCTACTTCTTATTTAATAAATTAACTGTCCTAGATGAACCATCCTACGATTTTTGAAGTGTTATTGAAGTTTTTTTTTATGCAATACTCTGTAGTCAGCACTTCATTACTGAACAGAATGTCGGAGTGGGCATTTATCTCCAGTGCTTTCTGTTGGTTGCGGTTTTTCGTTGATACATCGATGTGAAATATCTGAAGTAGAGAATGTAAAATCTATAAATTGTTATCCACGTTTCCTCCATTTTTCTGGAACGAAGGGTGTCGAGCCTTTTTCCCGTTTAATTATTAATTCCTGTGACCTTTTTAAATCTGAGTTCTTAGCACAGCGCAGAGGCCCAATACACATATTTTTTGGATATTGAAACTAGAATTCGAAGACCGATGGACCGATTTGGAGATTGATACGATCGGAACTTGAACTTGATGATATTTTGTTTAAAGAATTAATAATAATAATAATGCTGGACAATCCACACAGCATGACCTAGCCCCAAGCTAAGCAGAGCTTGTGTTAGGGGTACTAGATGACTGATATACTTAATACAATACATTACATACATAGATATTTTATATTATACATATAAAATACCCAGAACACCCGGAATCAATATTTGCAGATCGTATAAACATTTATCCCAGGCGGGAATCGAACCCGCAACCTCCTGCGTCGCGGACATTCGCCCGCCACGCCACATAAGTCGTGCTCACGGCTTTAACACGGTGACAGAATTGTTGTTCTCCTACTCGTTATCCGCTGGTTTCGTGCCCAGACTGCGTGTGTATTGTAAAGTACAAGCAATTACTTTACTCCACGTTTAACTGACTCTGAACTTTAAAATTGAGACTTGGGGCACTAGTGTCATGATCACTACGTTTATTTATATAAACCTACACCCCCGGTTTTGCCATACTTGTTTTTTGTATTTTTTTTTTATTTTTTCAATTCAGTCTCAATCTTTGCTTAAACATATATTTTACTAGCAACCCGTCCCGGCTTCGCACGGGTTTTAGTAAGAATTCCAAATTTTATTGAAAATATAGTATTGCTTATGTTACCCGGGGATAGTGTAGCTTCCTCCTAACGGTGAAAGAATTTTCCTAATCGGTCCAGTAGTTTCAGAGCCTATTCAATGCAAACAAACAATCAAATCTTTCCTAACAATAGTAAATTTTTAAAACACAAGTAAAATATAAGCGCGAACTCCCATTTATTACTTTCAATAACTTCAAAGTTTAGTTTTAAATCACTTACTGAAAGTTGGAATGCGCTTTGAATGCGGATATCGAGAAATCAGTTCAAGACGATTCATTCGTTTTTACTAGACTTTATTCCAGTCGTAGAGAGCACCGGTGGGGTAGTGAGTGTGAAAACTGGCCGTGTGATTCTAAGGTAGTGGGTTCAAATCCGGTCGTACAACAATGGATTTTTATAGCAATAGGCTTGTAAATTATCACGTATAAAATACTAACTACTGCCAAATGTGGTTTGATTACACCCCTTAGAAGAACCTCGAAGAACCTCGAACAGGTACTTGGTACTTAGAGATGGAAATATCTACCGTGCTTAAGAATTAAAGTCTTGATGTTATTTCTTTCAAATCGTTTCTACTTTAGGACGAGTAGGCGCATGGCTCAGTACCACCCGTACTTGGTAAGCATACCACCCATTCGCACCAAGCGTTTCGGTTCCACCTTCATTATGCGAACCGCTAAGGTTTGGAACTCATTGCCAGCGACTGTTTTTCCTGACCACTATAATCTAGATCTCTTGAAGGCAAGAGTGAATAGGTGTCTTCTAGGTCGTCCTGCTTCATCATCGGCTTCATCGTCACTTACCACCAGGTGAGATTGAAGCCAAATGATTGACGATAAAAAAATATTTTAGTTAAAACTACTAAAATAGTAGTAGCTTTTAGTGAAGGGCTTGTCTGGAAAAGTACCCCACCATGCTATTTCTGCAGCGAAGCAGCTTGATGTGTTTCGGTTTGACGGGTGTGGGTGCCGGTGAGATTACAGCCACATGAGGCTTAACACCTGTATGCCTCAGGATGGACGCAGAGCAGTGCATTTTAGGGCACGTGACCCGCAATGTAATGCTTTGGTATATGCGATGGTAACCACTTAACATCAGGTAGGCCATATGTTTGTTATATAATATAAAAAAATTGTCGTTGATCTGTGGTCTGAAGCCAGTGCCCTCGTGTACAGGGTACGTTCTACTTAATACAAAAAGTTTTTTAATCTCATTTATATTCATAGACGTGTATGAGCCCACCCATGAATATAATATGCCTAATTCATGTTTGAGCCCCTGCTAAAAGAATCGCATTTTATGGCGACGAGTTTTAGTGAAAAGCATTCCTGCTTGCAGGTAAAATAAATGGCCAGCCTAACCATGTAAGGAAACCTATAGTAATAATATTTTTTGGCCAAAATTGTTGGAATAAAGTTCAGAAACGTGAATAGTAATTTTAAGCTTTAGCAACTTACTTTTTTAGAGAGACGTAGAATTTCAGTCTCAAATAGTGAAGGAAAACATCATGACGAAACTAGTTAGTATTCTTGCATGTGTTCTTGTGTGTGTGTGTAGTTAATAAGCTTGTAACCTGTCACATATGAAATAACGACTACCTACTACAAAATGTGGGAATGTACCAAATGTAGATAGATAGATAGATTAACTCTTTATTGTACACAAAGAAGTAAAAACACAATAGAGATAATTATAAGAACTGAGTACAACGGGCGGTCTTATCGCTAAAAGCGATCTCTTCCAGACAAATGTAATATCTGGACATATCCTAGACATCCTCGAAGAATTTTGAGTAGGTACTGGGTAATAAGAGATCTGAGGGGATATCTACCGTGCTATAGGGGATTAAAGTCGTGATGCTATTTTCATATTCAAAATTGCTTTGAACTCATAAAATACCAAAATATTGAACGCGTTGTAGAGGCGTAAGTTATTGAATTTGACAAACGAAAACGTTTCAGGGAGTTGAACCGCATTAAGAGTTCCTAACACGACCCCTGTTGGGAGTTTGTTTAATGCTTTAAGTTATTGAACCCTGTCCACTATTCTCTGAGGAAATCACCCGTTTAGGAAACTAAACTTTACTAATCGACTAAACTACATAGTACCTATACCTTCTGTGCTGTAGGTTGTGGGTTTGACTCCCACCGTGAACATTTGTGTGATGAATAGAGATGTTTGTTCTCTGTATATGGGCTCTTTTATAGAGATGCTATGCGTGCGTCACGACTCACGAAGCGCTGTCAACTTAATCATTAGCCAGTGTCTAGTAGATGATTGTAGATTTTAGTCTAGTCACTTGACTAGACTATGCAAACAATTTATACTTATACTAAATACATACTTATAATACAATACAACACCCAGACACAGAACAAACATCTATGTTCATCACACAAATGTTTGTTCTCAGTGGGATCGAACTCACCACCTACAGCTCAGAAGGTAGGGCTACTACAAACTGAGTCACAGCTATCAGAATGCGACCAAGAAGATGAAGATCTATCAATAACAAATAAAGTTAGCTGTCATGATTTTAAAAAAAGATGGCGCTTGTTTGCAAAACCTAGGAGAGCGCTTTCGTTTAAATCAGAATACCACATTGCTTATACTTTGTGCTAAAACCTCAAGTTGTTTAAACTTCCACTATTTTGCATACTTTTTCTTCATTGAGTTTGTTGTTTCTCAATCTGACTGTTTCATACTGCCTTTAGCCTTAACACACCATGTGACGCATAACACGTCACCTCTCCATAAAAGAGTCCTGTGAATATGCTCGTAAGTACCTACTATACAACTTTGTTAAAGTATAATCACGCTTGTTTTAACGATAATAATGGAAATTACAGGTTATTAACGACCCTATTTAGGTAACGGTACGAGCTAACTAAACTATAAATGAGATCCTATCTATGTGTGTAACCAAACTAAAGCAAGTTTAATATTATAACGAGCAATGGTTGATTCACCTACCGGACTGATATCAGCAGGCGGATTCTGAGTTTTTTATGTTTTCCGGATAACGGATTTCGGTTTGCGAGCTCAAACTTTTTTAATGGAAATATGATAAGCGCCCGTAGCGGCCCATGGGGGTACTCCATACAAAAAGTTCGACCTCGCAAACCAAAATCTGTTATCCGGAAAACGTAAAAAACTCAGAATCCGCCTGCAGAGGCTCAATTCTCGTAACTTTTTGAGTTGAGACGTGATTGAAAGAAGAAATTGATTGTGAAAGTTGGGCCTGTCTCAAATGTCAGTTTTAAAGAATACCATCGTACCCTCATAACAAAGTATTGTCTCATAGGGCACGCTTGGAACATGCCCTACGATGCATTGCTTAGTTTCCATCAGCAAGTGGTAAATTATTAACAGAAATAGTATAACTTGTATTGTATACAGTGGATTCTTTATAATAAGTTAACAAATCTCACAATTATTAAGTACAGATAATCTGAGAAACTGATCTAGTTGTCATAAGCTTGCTTTGAAGGAACAAATTGAGCAGGCCAGCGTCGAACGGACAAAATAAACCAATAGAAGGTGACTCAAAGAGTTCTCGGTAAGGGCTTGTCCACTGAGGTCTGAGTGGTTTTTTTTTACTGACTGTGCTGAACCGGAAAAGTGTATTTTTTAGGAGTTATTCAATAAAACACGTTTTAAAAAATTAAAAATAAATATTTAGCGTTATAGAGATGAGTTATTCAAAATTTGTAATTTAAGTAAGTTAGGTTGCTTTACCTTATTGTATATGTACAAACGGAGTCGTCTCTGTGTACTGTGTGTTAAATGAATATTTTATTCTATTCTACTACAAACTTTTTTAATGCAAATACGCAGCAAAGATGCAAATTTTGAGTCGAATGTGTGAAGTTACTAGAATAGACATGGTACGAAATGAGTACATCAGGGAAAGTTATTCATATAGGAGGGTTTATTCCTAATTTCTGCCGCTT
Organism: Electrophaes corylata; assembly: GCA_947095575.1. Classification (NCBI taxonomy): domain Eukaryota; kingdom Metazoa; phylum Arthropoda; class Insecta; order Lepidoptera; family Geometridae; genus Electrophaes; species Electrophaes corylata. Next base: position 3,254,886 of record OX352711.1, on the reverse strand, counting down.
AGCAGTTATATTCGCTGTTTCGGTTTGAAGGGTGTGGGTGCCGGTGAAATTACAGGCACATGAGGCTTAACACCAGTGTGCCTCAAGTAGGTGGACGTAGGGTAGTGCATCGTAGGGCACATACCTAACATGCATGACCTATAAGGCAATGCTTTGTTATAGATGATGGGTACCACTTAACATCAAATGAGTCATAAGCCTGCTCCCCCCAGCAGTAGCATAAAAAAAATGATACCTGGGAGTGATGAATACGAACATAGATGTACTAATGAAAATTTCAAATCACTAAGAGCAGTGGTTTAGGCTGTGTGTTGTCTATATATCAGTCAGTCAGTCAGGATAAAGTTTCTTATAATTGGCATAGATATGTGGGTAGAGGTAGACCAAATAAAAGATGGATGAACTGTGTAAAAAAAAAGATAGTACGGTTATGACAACTGGCAGAGGGGAGTGGAAGACAACAACATGTTGTATCAACCCCACATAAAGTGGGATAAGGACCGGAAGATGATTTACAAACCAACAGCTTTAATAATCCACGATCATACAATCTTGCTAATATTCGATACTGCTAGCCTTAAAGCACGCTTCAGACTAAGCCAAGCTCGTGAGAACACTTCCTAAGAGCAAGCTAAGCTTCCCTTTGTACATGTGCCAACAATGGTACTGGCCGTGACAGCTTCATTACATTTTACTACGGGGTTTGAAAAATTACGCGCAGTCTGGTAACCCGATCAAGGGCTCTTTAGAAAAATAAAACATAATCTGGTATTGGTTATGATTTTTTTTTCAACCTCGATAATTATTATAAATAAATAAATAAATAATGCTGGACAATCCACACAGCATCATCTAGCCCCAAGCTAAGCAGAGCTTGTGTTATGGGTACTAGATGACTGATACACTTAATACAATACTATATTACATACATAGATATTTTTTATTATACATAGAAAATACCCAGAACACCTGGAATAAATATTTGCAGATCGTACAGACATTTATCCCAAAGCGGGAATCGAACCCGCAACCCCTGCGTCGCAGGCGGACTTTCGCCCGCCGCGCCACAGCGGTCGTCACCTATGGAACTACATAATTTGGGTAGAATGTAAAGTAATCAAAATATTTTTTGCAACTTTTTTTCTATTCCCGTGATACTAGGTTTTTTTTACAAGGATCACGGCTCTGAAGCCTTATAAATCTATTAAACTGCTTTATGTAGTTCTACTAAATATAAAATTGAAGTAAATGATGCATAAAAACCTCTAAATATCAAAATATTTATATGATAGTTTTCTATCCCAATGCTATCGGGAATTTATTGGTCGGGTGAGAATTGGAATAATCTAAAAAGCTTTTCTTAATTATATAAAGTCATGCAAATATCCTGCAGTAGGTATTGAACCCGCACCCTCTATAGGGTATTCACCAAGTCACAAAGAAATACAAAGGCTTGAGCGTCGAAACGACGGGAAAACGAAAAACGAAACTGATTGTTTTAACACAAAAAAACTCTAAACCTTGCATTTCTCTGTGACCCGGTGAATACCCGATAGAAAGTGCGGGTTCAATGCCTACTGGGGGATATTTACATAACTTTCCAATGTTTGCTCCGGGTCTGTATTGTACACAGTATCTGAAAACCGGGACACCGAATTGATGTGACGGTTGTGTGATATTTATTTATTTTCTAAAAAGAAAGTAGTTTTGCTGTGTCATATATTAGCATGATTTTAGGATGTAGCAACACGAAAAATACAACCGAATTGCGAACCTCCTTCTTTTTCAAAGTTGATTAAAAATCAATACCAACTGTCTCAAAACTAGTTTTCAATAAGCATTCCCACAGATCTTTCGGTTGCAAGTCACGGACAACAGAATACAATGCATAATGCAAAATGTCGACGTGCCAAATAATCCTATAGTCGGATTAGTCAAAGTTACGGATGTCCTACCCGGAATAAATATTTGCAGATCGTACAAACAATTATCCCAAGGCGGGACTCGAACCAGCAACCTTCTGCGTCGCAGGCGGACATTCGCCCGCCGCGCCACATCGGTCGCATGCACTTGTATTTCTTCTGTAGTTTTCTTTACAAATAAATATCCTATTGTAATCTGAAATGTATGCTTAAATTATTTATCCTGCTGATCAACGGGAATGGCTTAATATTATCCAGACAAAGACTTCTACCGACCGATGGTAATGATGTTAGCTGAACGAATCAATTTACCACAGTTACACTGAAACTTCTAATTAACAAGTTAGAGATCCGTCTAGTTCCCACTTACAGTTTGCTAGTACGGAACTCAGTAGGTAATTTAATTACGGAGAATATGCAATATTATTATTCATGACATGCTGTGCTTGCATTGTGCTAAAACTATGTTATAACTGGACTTAATATGGGTATTAGATAATCTATGCAGACCAATCCAAAGTAGGTATGTCCAAAAATCTACAAGATTGGCCTATACTATCAGAATGTCACGTGGGTGATAAATCTGTGTATAAAATTCTCGTGTGTGTTTGTAACCAAACTCCTCCGAAACGGCTTCACCGATTTTTATGATTATTTTGTGTATGGTCGCTAGGTCTGAAAATAGGTCTTAAACTATTTTATACCCCTAAGTGATAAGGATGGTCCACCCCTAAAATATTTTTCACCGGCAAAATAACGTTTGTCGGTTTAATTACAGATACATGAGGTTTAACACCTGTATGCCTCAGGGTGATGGATGCTGAGCAGAGCATCGTAGGGCACGTTCCTAACAAGCGTGGTCTACGAGGCAATACTTTGTTATAGGCGATGGTAACCACCTAACCTAACCTAACCTAACCTAACCAGGCAGGCCATCTGCTTGTTCTCTCGTAAAGCTGCGATTTTTTTTTTAAAGTTTGTTATCACTGACATGGGTTACAAAACCCTGGGTACGTTAATAGCTCACTCTTGGTACCTATGTTTCTGTTCTAAAAGTCAAAGTAACAAAATGATAATTTAATTTTATTTAACAAAGATATATAGGTAATTTAGTACATACAAATATTTTACATCTAGTAATTTTAACCTATCTACCTTATATCTACATATTTTATAACAACTCTGTTTTCTAACTGCGGGTCTTTACTATAGGTAGAATAGTCAAAGTGGAAATCTGATTTTTCGTCCACGTATACTAGATGCATGGATAAGTGAAATGGCGATAGGTTTTCTGTTCACGCAGTTGAAAAGTTGCTACTAACTTTGGAACGAATCTGGAACAGTTTTGGATAGGCTACTTGCGGTTTAGAGAACTTTTTGGATTCGGTCCAATAGCAGGGCCAGAGCAAGGCACTAGAGGTCTGTAAGGCTTACTCTGTTATCAAAAAACTGTTTTACCTTGAACCGTGTTTTGCCTTTTACATTGACTGTAAGTTTCAAATTAGACCAAAAGAGACTAAGCACGGTCTAAGTATTCCAAAGTTATGTCAAGTTTTTTGTAATAGATTTTAGACATTAGGATTTAGACGTGTTTGTTTTATTTTAGTAACAATGACAGACAGCTGACTTTTCGTATTTGACTGACTTGACTAAGAACTATTTTAAATAATTCAATGACTTCGCTTTCTGTCATCTTTGGAAGCAACATAGCATATTTATCTCGTGTTAGTTTTAGTTGTGCAATTTCGGTGGAATTTTAATTTAAGCGAACAGTTGAAATAAAAATGTATTTTGTATGGTCCACATGTGAACAAATATGTTTCCCCTAAGTTTTTTAAGAGAAACGCCATCTTTTTATTGAAAAACCAACGATAACCGACCTCCTTCTTATAAAAGATAAAAGTTACTAAAGCCTTCTCAAAACCCTTCTCCCACGACGATCTTAGCTCAATTTCGGTTCAATCACTTACACAAACAAAACACAACTTCCTGGCAAGTTTGAGAGTTAAGCTTTGGATATCTGAAAAGAGGACATCGTTATAAAGCGTCTGAAACGGACAAACTATTGGTTCTAGATTCTCACATATTTTTTAACCTCAAAAAAAATGATTAAACTATTGTCATCTCTTATTTATGTCGTAATAAACAGTGACATTTAAAATGGAGACATTTCAAGCAATATAGAAAAGAAAATGGCTTTACGGCTTTAATTTAGATGTCCCTTCAGATCTCTTAGTACTAAGTAATAACTCGAGATTCTTTGAGAATGTCTAATGAGGTTTGTCAGAAGTATGTCCAAATGTTACATTTGGTACGTCGGTAATACGCTGGTTGATAAATTCCTAATTATATATTCCGTACAGCAGACAACGACCGCGTGGTGGCGGCGACCGCGAGGGCAACGCACCGGTCAGATGATAGCGATTTCCTTTAGATTGCTGTTTTTGGTGTCTGGTAATCATTACACGTTTTGAAATAATATAATTAGGAAAACTAAGATATAGCTCGTAGAATCAGTAAGTCGAAGATACAGTGGATTCAGTTCGTAGAACTGACAACTACAACATGAAAATAGTTTTTCCTGAAAACATAGGGGGAACCATAACTATAGCGTCCACGCTTTCTAAGAAAGCAGGCCGTTATAAGAGCTTTGTATAAGTCGTTGATAAGATCCAAGAAAAAAGTTTAACGAAACTGGAACGAAAGAATCTAAAGGGCCGGGAGAAACAATGCTTACTCTGCATCTTCTCGAAATTTTATTCTATTTGATTATATTATTTTATATTGATTATTTTAGACAGCACCCATCACGCATTCTATTTCCATAGTTTACCTTATTCTAATTATATTTAAAAAAAACATTATTATTTCATGTAAGATCGCGTTGACCGCTGGTTCGGGGTCAGTGACCACACATACGACTTGCTACCCGAGGTCTTTGGCAGGCAAGGCCGGGAGCTATCACGCTATGTACTTACTTTTGTGTAAAATGTAAAGTCATAGCTCCAAAACTTTAATCCTAAGGCACGGGAGTTATCCTTAAATATCTTAGTACTATGTACCTACTTCAGATCCTTTGAGGATGTTATAGATGAAGCACAAAAGCGCTCCAGATATAAATGCCATCCAGCAAATTGTCGACGCGCGGAACAATATATTACTTAATCGATAGTTTGAGTGTTTGCGATATGAGTGCTTCAACTTTTGCCCGCGTGAAGCTATTTGTGTACAAACTTCAACCCCTGCTGTCCCCTTCAGGGGTTGCATTTTAAGAATTCCTTTCTTAGTACACCCCTACGCACTGAGACCAATATACCCTAAAAATTTTAAGTCTCTATGACCAGTGGTTTAGTACACAGTGTATATATATCAGTCAGTCAGTCAGGGCAAGAATTCTTTTAAGTATATAGTACAGATATAGATATAATATAGATTTGTAAGTAATTAAAACGGTAGCAAACACATTTTCTCATTTATAAATTGGCCAAGATATTTATGTAATAGTATTTGAACCAAGTCTTCGAGTATTTATTAGGCATGTACTTTCTTTGCTTCGAATTCAAAGCGAGAATCTAACTAGACTATTACAACTCTTGATTTTCCTTTACGAATTAACATGAAAATTTCCATAATATTTTCCCCCAGTCTTCGTTTGAGCTAATTTTCACTTCCAACTCCTTTTTGAGCAAATAAACGGAGAGCTTGTGGAGTATTCCAAAGAAATTATAATGAAATCTCAAAGTGAGAAAACGCAAATGTTAATTTTAATTTGAAACTAGGGATTTAAAAGAAACCAGTGAAATTACAGGCACAAATGCCTCAAGTTGATGGACGCAGAGCAATGTATCAATGCTTTGTTATAATGTAACTACTAATGTATGGTATGGTAACTACTTATCATCAGGTGGGTAACTGCTTGTAAAAAAAAATATATTAGAAAAGCAACAATGGTTTCATAAAATGTAATGATATATTTTGTAAGAACTGTGGGTTTTGTAAAATAAGGGAAATAAAGCCAGACAAGAACCGAGTTAATTGTAGTTTGGACTTGGATCGGTTGAGCTATCTCAAGATCGTTTGCAACGGTCTATAGGTAGCTTAATTGTTTCATATGTATTTTGTTCATACTTATTATAGACTTGCATTAGTTACAACTTTCCTTGCAAACATTTATACTTTTTCCTTAGAATAGACGCTCGCGTTATCAGTGCAGGTAAAACTCATCATCATTAGGTACTTACCCTGAAAAAGTTAACCTTCCTAGTCCAGTATTTCCAGCACAGGCCTTTCCCCATACATTTCCAGGAAGAATGATTTGAAGCCTTGTTCATCCACCGACTTCTCGCAAATCTGACAATGTCTACAACTTGACAACCGATGCGGCTCGGCGGGTGAATGTCTGCCTGCGACGCAGGAGGTTGCGGGTTTGATTCGTGCCTTGGGATAAATGTTTGTACGATCTGCAAATATTTATTCTGGGTGCTCTGGGTATTTTCTATGTATAATAAAAAAATTCTATGTATGTAATATATTGTATTAAGTATATCAGTCACCTAGTACCTATAACACAAGCTCTGCTTACCTTGGAGGTAGATTATGCTGTGTGGATTGTCCAGCATTATAGGTATTTGTATAGGTGCTAGACGAGCTTGTACTGTAAAGACTAGTGAGACAATTTACAAATAAAAAATTAATAGTGTACAGCCTACTGGCTGTAAATGGAATTGTATTACAATTCTACGGCTGGCCAATCAAAAAGAGGATCAATCATTATTCTAAATTAAACTGTCTAGCTAGGTAGATACGTAAATATATTTTTCGCAACTTCAAATCAAGAAAAACTAGATATTATGCCTGAATGGGATATTTGATTAGGTCTCTTATTTCGTACCAAATTTGATTTGATATTATCCAAGTTAGAAAAACAACTTGGGGCTTAACCTAGACTAAGTTGCGAAATTTCTAGATACTGTAATACTCATAGTTTTGATTATAACGACAGTATACAGTGTTTAGTTTTGTATATTGTGAGCTAAGCAAACGAATATATTTGTGGCAACTTGGTGTTGTAAGTATGCGTGCTTGAGCAAATGTAACTTTCAAACTGTTTATCTGATTTGTATAAACCTTGGTAGATTGTACTTGGTAAAAATATCATGATTGTTGTATGAAAGCACTTTTAAATATTTAGTTTTTTCTGTTTTTTAGTATTTGTAGTAATAGCGGCAGCAGGAATACATCATCTGTGAAAATCAACTCTCTAACAATCACGGTTCTTCAGATACAGCCTGGTGACAGACGTACAGTCAGACAGGCAGCGGAGTCTTAGTAATAGGGTCCCGTTTTACCCAGCGGGTCTACTAGTACAAGCGACTACTAAATTATAAAAACATATTGTGTTACGTGTCATAAACAAAATTACTGCAGTAAAGAAGTTAATTACAGAATCATACCGTCCTTGTCCCACCTGACTTAATGCCATACCCAGTGAAACGTCCAACAAACTAAAACTGGTAGACGGGTCACAATAACCTCAAGATGTCAAAACTCTTTCTAGAACCGTCTCGCTGTGATGACAAAGACAGAAGTTTACGAATTAACCAGAGTAAGAGAGAGCGACTATTGGTTCTATGCGTTTTTTCTTTCAGATATTTCACTATCCTTTAAACACTATTTTAGTATCCTAGCCCAAAACTAAGCAAAGCTTGTACTATAGGAACAAAGTAACTGATAGTATGCTCATGTATTGTATGTATCCGAGTAATTAAATTTGGTAGGTCAATATGTGTATATCGTCATTAGTCTAAACAAAATTAAGGTTCTATAGTCTTAACTGGCTTATTGTACCAGTATCTGTTTTTGGTGGGAATCGAACCTAAATAAGTCCAGGCTCAACTTAATGCCACTTCCAAACGCTGTAAAAAAGCAGCTCTGATCAATTATGATCACGATTTTGACGATATATTAGGGTGAAATCACGATGATGATGATGATTGTAATAATGATAATGTACCAATAACAAGAAGACTGCAGGAGGTTGGTGTACGAATAAGTTCATCCTGGAAAATAAAAAAGGCCTCATTAATAGTTATTTGACATCTATTATAGATATAATAGTACCTACACACTCAATGGGTTACTGAGAACGAATCTCCCTTTGTTTTAAAACTTCGTCCGTTGGAGGGCGCTGGAAGCCGAGACACAGATAATTCTAGTCCGGTTTCTAGCGCATCCCTGCTTATAGAATAGTAAATTGTTTAAATATAAATATAAGTAGTTAACGTACCTATGCATGGAAATACAAGGCAGGTACATATTATGTACCTGCATAGATACGAAACTGCTAGCGTAAGGCGTAGCTTCTTATAATAATAAGCTACAGATCTATGTTATATCGATTAGCATAATACATATTTACTATGTACTTCTTGATCCTAATAAATTATCTTTATTATAAAATAAGCCAACTCTATAAAAATGAACAGTCGTAGGGTATAGGTACTGTTCGGGACCATGAAAACTTCATATTGTAGAAGGTACTCTACATTAATAAAGGTATGCCTATTAAAATGGGTCATGAGTGTATGTTATGCCTTAATTATAAGGTCTGCTATCCACCATAGTATAATAGCGGAACCAGGATGAGTAAAACGATAGGTAACACGTAGAGCGAGACGTTATTATAATTTTGTCGTGATTCTATCGGTTTAACTCTACATTATCTCTTTGCTAACCTTTGGTGGATATTGGACCTTAGATCTTTGATTTGTCCAATGGAAGTGCCTTCTAATTAAAACATTTCTGGGGGGTGGGGGGGGATTCTAGCGTAAATGACTATACATGGAGTATTTTGGGTCAGTATTATCCATCAGCCACGTTGTTTTTGAAAATCATCATGAGTATAGATTGCGTGGGTACAGTTTTTAAAAAGACAAAACACTGATTTTAATTTACTACTCTGTAGTAGCATATTACTGAGTGGTGACCATTTTTACGACAACCAACGTGGTGCAGCGGCCGAATGTCTGCCTGCGGCGCAAAAGTTTGCGGAATCGAACCCGCAACGATAGTTTGTTGATTGTTTGTTCGATTTGCTTATTCTAGTCTATATGTTCTTTGCGTTGTCTATGTATAATATAAATAAATTGTAATAAGTATACCAGACATTTAATACCCATAACACAAGCTCTGCTTAGCTTGGGGATAGATGATGCTGTGTGGATTAGCCAGCATTACTATTATTATTTTGTTAATATTTTATTTTTCTATTGATAGTTTATCATAGTGTCTATTTTTAAGCTTTTAACGAAATAAATATTTTCTATACATTTATATTTGAGTTAGTAACATCCGAAAATTCCATGCCAAAAATAGTCGACGGTTGCAATGCCACATCTAGTACAGCTACTATATCTTTGCTATGGATACGGTTCGTATAATTTTATACCTGGACTGTATAGGCTATTAAACACCTCCTCCCACCACCCCCCCTCTTCTCCCTCTCATTAAATACTAGATATGTTATCTGTAATAGTTTTCATTACATTGCATCAACATTCACGAGTTTGACAGTTTCAGATAAAATTCGTTTGCAAAATTGCAAGAATTGGCACAGCTTATTTAAAACAGCTATACACATTCTCAACTCTTATGAATCTACTCTAAGAAATAAGAAAAAAAAGAAAAAGAGCAAATAAGAAAAAAAGCTACTAAATGCTTATTTTCTTATTTATTAGATAATAAGAAAAAACCTTACTAAATAAAAAAGTAATAATAAATAATAGACTAACTTGTATGTTTATTATTACGAGTATTATAAGAAATTAATAAATTAATAGCTTCAAGACCCCCACCGGTCCCCCGGGTCCGGTAGTTATCTTCTCAGATCTCTTTATTCCTATATATATGCCTTAGGATAATGGACGCTGAGTAGTGCATTGTAGGACAGGTTCCTAACGAACGTGACGTACGAGGTAAATGTAGTTATAGAAGCCACGAATCTTGTAGACTCAGCTACGCGATGCTACGACCTCGTAGCGTCGCGTAGCATTACATTGGACAATACCGAGGGACTCGGAAAACAATGCTACGAACAAAACAGCTGTTTTCACAATTCTATGTCTATAAGGCGTAATACACACGGCACCGCCTGCTGGGCGGACGGATCAAGATTTTGCACTGCGTATAATCTGCTGTAATGACGTTGTCTACCATTTTTGAAAGCAACACAGCTCTCAGTTCGTTGTGTTTGTTTTACGTGTAATTTTGGTGGTATTTCAACCAACATAAAAAAAATCAGTCAACTTTGTTTTATTTTTTTACTTATATGTTTCACACACAGTTTTTTATTAACCTAACTTAACTACCCTTTATACTGTCCCGTTACATTACCTTATATGGTTATTGTAAGAGGCGACTAAAGGAACGCATCAAGAGATAGACTGTGCACTAATCACCGACACAGCAGTTACCAATCCGCCTGCCAAGCCTGACTATGGCAAAACCTCCCCAAATATGCAATGCCCCACCAAGGCGCCTCGCTGGTGGGGCAGAGTGGAACAAATCCTAAATATGAGAACGGCTCATGTTGAGATGAGGGCTTATTAAGATTAATGCTGACATGTATTTCTATGATATCTGTAACTACGCAGACCTGTAACGTATGATGCGATGTTCCCGATTTAATGCAAGTGAAGCCGTGTGTAAGGCGCCTATCGCTCTTCAGAATGCTAGAGGTGCCCTATGTCTTATCTAGTTTTGTTCATTCGCTAGAAACAAAGTAACTGTCCGTTACTAGTGTTAAACTGACTTGAGAAGTAATTTTAACTTTGTAGGAAAATGATATTTCAGACTAGATTTTAAAGTCTAGCCGTGGGTAATAATAATTAAATATTTATTTCAGGCAACGAACTATCTATTAAAATAAATAGACTTACACAATATGTCAAAATATTTCAAAGTTTTAAATACTATTTCAGCAAACCACGAAAATACTAGAAAAACAGTTAAAACTGGTTAAAATCTAAAAGGAGATATTCTTAGTGCTACAAAAGTTCAAAGACTATGACTATGACTCGTAGGTATGAGGGGGTAAATCGAAAAATGCCACCGCCAAAATCGCCAGAATTGCCTCACGTAATTTATGGATATGCCCCCCTAAGGTACATATGTAAGGTTTTATTTATTTTTAAAATACAAATGGTATTATTTGGGAGACGCACTGGCCACACTGATGGGAAAAGGCAGAGGATGGAACAATCAAATAAGTTTAAACTGTAATACAATGTGGGTTATTTCCAAGATATAAGGCAGAGGATGGAACAATCAAATAAGTTTAAACTGTAATACAATGTGGGTTATTTCCAAGATATCTTATACATAATTCACTATTTTTACACTAGTTAGTTTCGCTGTAGGGTAAACAGTGAAAGTAAAAGTTTTAATGATGTAAATATAATTCTATTTACTTGCCTTTCGATGTGTTTTTCGTCCTTGGCTCAAGTTTTGGGTATGATTAGGCTATTCGTTTTAATTTTGTATAAAAAATGTAAGAGCAAGAATTTATCAACCCTCAGTGAATGTAGGTCAGTTCTGGTGGGACTGAGGCCGTTCCCTCCCGGGTTCCAGCATCTTACGAGCATCCGTTAGTAGTACTACAGGTCGTTATCAGTTAGAGAACCGTTATCAGTTTGATGATCTTTAAATTGGATGATAAATTTTTGGAGATAAGCTATTTGTATTAAATTTATTCTGTGGCTTTACCCTTAGTTTTCAAATTGATTATTCTAATACCATACCAATACTTAACATTTATTGAAAACAATTTTATTTATTTGTATAGATAACGATCTTAAAACTATTTTCTATTCTGCACACAGTTTTAAATAAATATTGATATTGCTTCTGCATTTTGCATCAGAAACCGATTGAGCGAAGCTGTATATTAGATACTGGTGACCCGCTCCGGGTTCGCACAGATAAAATGTAGATAGAGAGAAAAAAAGCATCACGAATTTAATTCCCTAGCACGGTATATATCCCCTCTGATCTCTTAGTACCAAGTATCATCTCGAGAGTAGTATAGAATAGAGGTACAGTCAGCTGCACTAGAATGTATACAATTGGTAATTTACAGAATGGTTTTAAAGCGTTACAATTAATATTTACAGCGCAAAAACTCCAAAATAAGTGAACTAATGAGCTAATTTCAAGATTTTTGAGTTCTTACTGTTTAAGAATTTACCATAAGGTTTTGATACCGTTTTGAAAGTGACGAATTGTATACATTCTAGTGCAGCTGACTGTACATCGAGATAGTACACTTGGTACATACCCATATTAACAGTAGTTTAGATAATACATTTATTTACAAAGAAAATTACAGCTAATACATGTATTTATAATTTGTATGTACAAAATACATATGAAACAGTTGAGCTATCTACAGACCGTTGCAAACGATCTAAAGATAGCTCAACTGATCCAGATCAGTGCCTTGATCACGCGTCGCTTCGACCAGACGCCCCGAAAGATAATAACAATAACAGTAACAGTAGTTAGTATTCCATACGTGACAGGTTGCAAGCTTATCGACACTACTAGAATACTTACTTGAGCTGTCATTACTAAACCGGGTGTAAAAAGGGGATAAAGTTAGTTAGAACATTTTTTAAAATAACGCAAATGATGCCGCGAAACGGTCAGCTAGTAATTTATAAATATCAGGTTTTGGAACTACATTTGCGAATATTTTACTAACAAAATAGATACAATACTTTTGTGAGATATCTATGTGGCTGTTTGTCACACCATCACGTACGTCTCCGATGATATAGGTACTGAATGAGGAAAAATAACGGATGAGATGATAAGGAAAAATTTGAGGAAGCTGTTTTATACCAAGCTACGGAGTCTATAAATACAAGGACAGAATTTTAGTTTGTATTGATCAGACGGTACCTTTTTATCTTGTGTCGAAATGTAAGAAAAATGTTTTTGCCCAGATCTTAGTATTTTTGTAGGAGTTTTATTATCTTGGTTTATATTTAGAGGAAATTGGTAGTTTTGCACTTAGATCCTCCTCGGTCCCCGTTACTTTTTTATGAGCTTTGCAGTTTGTGATCCTATAGTATTCCAAGTACAGTAGGTAATATGTAGAACTAGAAAATCGCGAGCAACTTCGTCCGCAAGTCATACAAACTTCAACCCCTGCAATATCCGTTTAGGGGTTGAATTTCGGGAATGATTTTTTCGTCTTGGTGCTTGAGTTTTAGATGTAAAACTCTACGCAACAAGGCGAATGTACCCCGAAAATTTCAAGTCTCTACGATCAGTGGTTTAGGCTGTGCGTTGTTTATATATCAGTCAGTCAGTCAATCAGACAGCCCGTCAGTCAGGACAAAGATTCTTTTAATTGGTATAGATTGAATTTATCTTTATAAAGAGCATCGATGGTCTAGTGTGAGTGACCCCGCCTTTTTATCCTTAGGTCGTGGGTTAGAATCCGGTCGTATACCAATGGACTTTTCTATCGAAACATTATGTCACTCCACCGGTACCCTTCAGATCGGAATACAGCACTTAGTAGCGAATGGCTAAGAAGGACTGCTGTTTTTATCAATATGGGTTAGATAGTATTCAAATTTAACAGGTTTTCAATTCTTATAGTAGTTCCAGATTGTTGAGCAAGTAGCCTCCGATAAGAGACCAGTCGATCGTGCAGAATCTCAATATTTAGGATTCCAAGGTTTTCTGTTCAAAGTTTTATAATAATAATAGAGCAAGATTTATTTTCGTCTGTTCTGTTGGGATTGTAAGAGAATAACTTTTTTACCAACAGTAGTTAATGTTTTGCAATAATACATGATGGCCCACCTGATAGCCAACCTGATGGTAAGTAACACATCATCAACACCAACAGCCTGTAGAAGTCTGTTGCCTCCTCCATACGTTTCCAGGAAGAACAATTCTGAGCCCTCTCCATCCATCGATTTCTCGCAGTCTTAACAATGTAGTCAGTCCATCGGGTTGGAGGACGTCCTGCGCTTCGTTTTCCGGTTCGGGGTCGCCATTCGAGAACCTTTATTCCCCAGCGGTTGTCGGACAGCGGTTATAATACCTATAACGAAGTAAGTCACAGTAGTTAGGTCGTGCCATCCATCCTGCGTCTATCAACCTGAAGAATACAGGTGGTAACTTCACCGGCACCCACTCCCTCCAAACCGGAACACAGCAACGCTGCTTGGCGGTGAAAATAAGCATGGCGATAATACCTCCACGGACGAACCCTTTACTATGAGCTATACTATTACTAAACTCACTAAGACTACTACACCAAAATTATATCCAGCTCTCATCAACTGATATCCGAATCTGTTGGTCACAAATCTGTGGGCTAAACACAGTTCGAAGGATCGTATAAATAAATAAACGATTGGATTAAACCAAGTACAGGGCCCTAAAAGTCCCTGCTGTATCGGCAAACGGTATACAACATCGATGTTTGCCGCGGGCGAGCGAGTTTTAAAAACTTATGAATTAAATATAAGCCTAGGCAGTTTTATTTACTGACTGTCAAGGAATGGATTTGTGGATCTGTTTAATAGCGTGACACCGTGATTTGGGCAACAGGTAACCCCAGAATATTAAAGTACCTACCGACGTAATGTGTGAAACATGACAGTACATGTTTAATTACGATTGATTTTATCTCGTTAAATATTTTAATAGGTTCTTAAATATACTTAAGAGATATTGACAGCCTTCACAACTGAGTTGATATTTGCTTTGATTTCAGCGCTATATTTATGGTTGTGGGTTGGATCCCCACCGGGCACAAACATTTGTATGTTGTTTGTGCTGTGTACGAGTATTTATTATAAGTTATTATTATATTCTAAGTTTATATTTGAGCATATTAGAATTTTCATGAAACTCAATTCAATAATTATCTAGACTAGTGTCTAGACTAGCATCTAGACTAAGCGATAAGTTTACGCTACAAATGTTTAAATACGTACTAGGCCGTGAAAAAAACAGGTATAGCCTATACCTGTTTTTTTTACCTGTTTTTAATCGTTTACCTATACCGTATAGGTAAACGATTTTTAGAGATTCACAATCCGATTCCGTCATAAAACTTACAATATATTTGTTAAAACATTTAAGCTTGCAGTTAAAACAATACAACTTCACGTAGCATAGAATTTTAAATCACGAATCAGTTTTACGAGAACCGCTCTGGGGTCTGTTGCATAATTAAAAGCTAGCAAATAAAAATATACAAACAAAATGAGATGTCGAACTAAATAAACACACAAAACTGTGACCCTATTACTAATAAATAAACTTGTCGTAACGTTGAAATAGTTTTTTCCGAGTTTTTCTCTTTCGGTGTTATTTAAAACTTTCTGTGAATGCAAAAGACAAAACACGGTATAGGTAAATACTAAATAAACATTTGTGGACATTTTCTAGGTCCAACATCATCAAGTCCCAAACTAAGCAAAGCTTGTATTATGGGAATTAGATGACTGATAGAATACCTACTTACATACGTTTTTTTATAAATACATACTTAAAATACAATATTACACCCAGACAGAGAATAAACATCTGTGTTCATCACACAAATGTTTGTCCTTGGTGGAGATTGAATGTGCCAGATGTTACTTAGGGATTTGCCTCTGGCTACCCTCCATTAGTCATCCCCCTGGCCCTTAGTAGATTGTAGTACCAAAGCTTCAGGGGGATTAAAAGTGTATATTTAAAAGTTACTTTTATTTCATTATTTAAGGGAGAAAACAGGTTTTTTTTTCTAAGTTTGCAAAAACAAAATAATATCATCCCTTGAGATAATACCACTGTACCACAGGGCGCTTTTCATTTCCTACCCGGAACAGACAGATGCGACCCAACATCTTATTAATATTTACACTATGTAAAGCTTAGGTTAGGTTCGGTTCCCAGCTGTTGCTATGGCACATGATATGGAAATACGTCTGCCGTAACACATACGTAATTACAAATCCGAACAAAAGAGAGCAAATGCCAACTAGCGAAAGAGACGAATGGAAGCGCAAGTGGTATATTATTCCCATATTATAATGTTATCTAAGTTCATGATTATATTTAGTAAGTATATTTATATGACTGATCGATCGAAACGTCTCAGTTTCGAGATTGACCAAAAAAGCTTTTCTCCGTCTGTTTGTCTATTCTCGCCTAAGGTCGCATTTCTCAACCGATTCTGACGAAAATTGGCACACGAGTTCCTTGATTTATTTAACGTTGTTTGACGATCTCGATTTTTAATTGCGGGGAAAATAAGGGGGAAGGTTGATGTTTAACTGTTGCGTGATTTATCAACGGATTTCAATAAAATTTAAAATGCACAAAGACTTCATTCTACACAAATATATACCACTATACCTCTTCAATGGTATAATACGACCAGTTCTTGAGTATTGCAGTCCTATTTGGTCACCTTACTACGCAAACCACACAGCAAGAATCGAAGCCATTCTAAATAGATGCCTTAAAATCCTGTCTTACCGTCATAAACTAGGCCGATCACTATCAGGGTACAACAACAGGTGTAAACACTTTAGGGTTATTCCTCTATCTACAAGAAGGGATCATATCAACCTTATCTACCTTCATAAAATTCTTCACTCAGCAATAGATTGTCCCAATTTACTAACCTCTATTAATATTAACCTGTGTTACAGATTTCGTAATCCCGTTACCTTTGCTTTAAGAGTATACAAAAATAATGTTTCTTTTCACAGTCCCCTCCCTCGCATGTGTCGTCTGTATAACGAGTTGGCGTATTTCAATTTCAATTTAAATATTAAAGATAATATTATTAAGATGGACATATTTGATAACAATGTGAGTAGGTTTAAGCAGTGCGTTCACAGTTTGCTGTTGTTATATTATGAATCGAATAATAATCATTTTTAATTTTTATTTAATTTTTGTCGCTGTTTCTAGTTTTAGGTAAATTTAACTTTTATGCATGCAACACTAAAATAATGTCATATTCACATATTTGATTACGAATCTAGATCGAATTAATACAATATTTACATTATATTTTATTTTATTGTAATCTGTTTTGTGAATTGAATAAAATAAATAAACAAATTGTTTGTTGCTAAAAAATCGAAGGGAGGAGGGGTGAGGGAAAAATGGAGAAGTTTTTGTCGCTTTCAACTTCTTATTTTATTCGGAGAATTTATACCTACGTACCTATATTAATCAAACTACTCAGTCCTCTTTGCCTTCACGAGACAAACCTGTGGATACTAGATTCGACTTTCGACGAAGGAAACGCGAGAAATCGCTATAACTTGTACCCTTATTCTGCTCAAAAGCCTACATGAGTAAGCGAGGTCTACTGTTCTCACAGAGCCACCAGTTATATTAAAATATGAGCTTAGTTATAAGAACTCCCTCTAGCAATAGGAGTTCATCAAAAACAGTAGCGTACGAGTAAACAAACCCGCATATTAATATTGTAGTTAATGTAATAACCACCGCGTGAGTTAATGCTACCACGACGAGGCGCACTGGCATGGAAACACAGACGTGCACGGGAACACACGGGAAGGTAAATAAAACGACACTGCAGAAAAGTGCCATCACATTTTCTAGAAAATTTATCCTGACTCAGTAAAATCTAATGCTAGAATGCTTTATTTAGCACTTCTTTTTTGTGGCACGTGCTTGTCTTTTGCCGGACAATTTTGCCAATGTCAAGTGAATTATATAAATAGTTGTTAGTCAAGCCGAGTCAGTAAAAAAAGTAAGCTCAGCTGTCGTTGGTTTTGAAGAAGTATTTAGTAGGTACTTACCGTGGCATGTGTCTGTCGTTCGAAGGATGTCAATTTCGCCAATAGATTTGCCAAGAGATGGCAATAGGTATCATAAATCATAATATCATAAGTTCCTTTTATCTTAAAGACGTTCTTTGATAGCTAAAGGATAGCTGATAGGACGGTAATAATCTAAGAACATGAACTAGTTACTTATTCTATGGTAGTAATATTACACCTACTCTTTTTTTTTGTTTCTTATTTCAAACTTTACAAAAAGCTGAAGTGTTTAACAAACTGTCATTTTAACGGAATCAGTAATGTTCACAATAGGTGTGTTAGATAACGTTTAACGGTTCCAAAGTTCAACAGAACCCTTAATTTTGCCTCGTCCGTCCTTAGTCAGGCTTTTTACGGTGGTGACAAACACTATCGTAATGGATAACCTTTGTTTATGGTATGGTATCGACACTAGTACCTAATAGCAAGTATTAATGGTTTTAGAATATTCATGACGTCGACTTAGGACGTCACTGAAAATATAAATGGAGGACGTTTTATTAAAATCAACTTTCTAAGGTATGCTCCTATAAATTTCGCCTCCGTTGCTGTCATGTGCGTATTACCTACCCCTGTAGCCATATTTCCACTTAATCATCAGACTGAGCAAAGCTGTGAAAGCTGCAAACATGTTTATTAGACACGCGATATCTCTAGGTGTTTTCACTTATCATCACCATCATGATTTCAAACTTAAGACGTCCGCTGCTCAGCTTAGACCATTGCTATTATATCGAAGATTAATATAACGCGTGATCTTAAGCGGCCTATAAAAATATCAATGGTTTTTCTTCCTAAAGTTTCAAGCCAGATTAATTTCGATAATCACTGGTTCACCCGTGACTTACATACGAGTAGGTAGGTACAATAGGTACGTTGCCTAGGTACCCTTTTAGGTAGTTATACGTAAAAGGCATAAGTAGGTAGACATCTGTGCGCTCCGTACGTATCCAGGTGAGAGGTTTTAGGCTTTTACGAGGTGATCATGTCACCTCTAGTCTAACCTCGACGACGCGCAATTTGATCACAAAAACATACGAAACGCAAAACTCATTCCGAAGTTAAGACACTTTTTAGGTCTTGTTTTAAACCTAAAATGTGTTTTTACTTCTTTAGCTTACTCTAACTTTAGCTTAGTTAGACCGTTAGCTTAGCTTTACCTACCTTTTTTCACATGATACTAATGTAGGTAGGTACCTACCTATAATTTTTTACTGTGGCCTAATTTGTAGATAAATTTCACTAAATTATTAAGTTACTTAGGTACCTATATTTCTTTTTGAGGTTGGAGCCTAAACCTGAAGCCCAATTCTCGTAATGAAATATCATACAATTCATGTTTTGGTCGTTTCAATCTTCAAATTTATCGAAATCGACATTAGACAGAGGCAATTTTGACGATCAAATTTTAGCTCCAAAAAATAAGAGGCCTCTGTTGTTTGACACTGCTATGACTTTAATCCATAGTAAATTCAAACCCAGACAACGTTTCTGACGAGCTTACATTGTAAGCTTGGCATCGACGGTATTTGTATCAAAATAAATATTTTAATATCTCCATGGGTAGGTACTTGTTTTTTTTTATACCACTTACTGATAAAACAAGCAGATGGCCCACCTGGTTACCATCACCTATAACAAAGCATTGCCTCGTAGGTCACGCTCGTTAGGAACGTCACCTACGATGCACTACTCAGCGTCCATCAACCTGAGGCATACAGGTGTTAAGCCTCATGTGCCTGTAATTTCACCGGCACCCACACCCTACAAACCGGAACACAGCAAGCTGCTTGGCGGCAGAAATAGGCATGGTGGTAGTACTACCCCGGACGAGCCCTTCACATAGAGCTCTACTACTACTAAATCCAAAAAATTCAAGCAATCTAAACAAGAATTTAGCAAAGACATTTACTTTATTTGTCAACTTCAAGACCGAGAAAGAAATGCTTACATTGTCTTCATGAAAACCTTTTGACTCGCAACGGTTTGAAAATTCTTTGTGCTTTTACAGAGTAGGCTGAACCAACAGAGGTGCAACAATTTTCTTAAATAAAGTAGGTTACTGTTCGCTTATCTGTGGCAAGGTGGAAATTGCGCCTCAGTAATAACTTCCTTCCAGGCTGTTACGATAAGTGAATGTGGAAGGCTTTGAAGGATTTCGTCGTTTTTCGCGGTGGAGCTTTTTAACTGCGTCTACAGTAAATTGCAAGTTATTGAAGATACTGTATACCTACCTAAGTATAGTTGTGAAAAAGGTGAGATGGTATAAATATAAAAGTTCTGGCTACTTTGTTTGTGTGGTGTTACTTTCTTGCCAATTTCTGTGCAGTTTTAATCATAAACAAATATAAATAAAAGAAAATATCAAAAAATAAATAGCATCACGACTTTTACCCCAGGCACGGTAGATATCCTCTCAGATCTCTTAGTACCAAGTACTTATTAAAGCAAGGGGGGTAGTCAGAGGTACGTCTGTTTGGTACATGTGCGTATATACCAAATGTAGGTGTTTTGCAGTTGTTATTTCATACATGACCCATCCATACATGCAAACCCATTACCGTTACAAGAATACTAACAGGTTTCTTCACGATGTTTTCCGTCACCGTTTGAGAGAACTGTCATGCGCACAATTTTTTTTCGAATAGAAAAAACACATTGATTGGATTTGAACCCATGACCTTAGGATCAGAAGGCGGAGTCACACCCACTAGACCACCGGTGCTGATGTATAATGAGGTAATTAATCATTTTTGTTTATTACCTATAATTTATTTAACTTACTAGTAGGTAGGTACCTACCTATAGGTAGGTAGGTAAAAGTTCCCTTGAGATTTCTGTAAACAGGAGAGAACATCAATATTGTAGTTATGTATTCCAATAAGTATTTTGTATTTTACTGCCAATAAAATCAAGGCAGTAAAAGTTTACTCTAATGCCAAATAATCTTTCGTTTTCGTTCTGTTGCAAAACATAAAATGTAGTCTGACGTGAAATGATACGGTTATCGAAGAAATGTATTATTTTAGTGGTTTTTATAGTTCCTTTTGTGGTATGAACCTTTTGAAATATGTTAGCAAAATATGTAGATAGGTGATTTGCCTTATGATTGACTTCAACTTCAATGTTTAGGGGTTGAATTTCGGGAATTCATAGTACACCTCTACGCACCAAGACGAATATAAGTACCTACTCTAAAATTTTCAAGCCTCTACAATCAGTGGTTTATGCTGACAAAGATTCTTATAATTGGTAATTAACCGAGGCATTTGTTTTTGGCAAGCCGAACCTCACCCAATCTCACGTAGGGGAGAGGGTGTTTTCGGCATATTATATCTTGTAAGTTGGAAGAAAACTGGATTAAATTATGTAAAACTAGCGGCCGCTCGCAGCTTCGCCCGCGTGGCGGTTTTTCCCGTTCCCGCTATTTTTTGGGATAAAAAGTAGCCTATATGTTCATCAAAGTTATAATCTATGTTTATTCCAAATTTCATCCAAATCGGTCTACTGGTTAGAGCGTGAAAGAGTAACAAACATCCATCCATCCATACATCCCTATATCCATCCATACTTACAAACTTTCGCATTTAATTTTATAATATTAGTAGGATAGTAGGATATGTTTTTTCACTAAAATATGACACTATACATACACTGATAAAATAATTCAATAGCCTATTTACATTCAAAATATGCATTTTCAAAAATCTTACGTGTGATCAGGGACGGCGGAAGGGGTCGAGTAAAATCTCATGACATCTCACCATGAGGAAAGGGGGGAAAATCGCCAAAATTGCCTTACGTAATCAATAGATTCCCCCAAAGTCGCCAAGTAGAAGCTGATTATTTCTGTTTATTTTTGTCTTCAGAACCCTGATGTCCTGGAGGTGGAGAGATCATCGTTCTTCGGATTCACCCACGAGGTCCCCATCAGTACCGTCACCATGGAGCTAGTGCAGGCACTCAGCGATGCTGTTTTGCAGCAGTCTACTGGCGATAGGCCTGTTCGTCGATACTTCCACCGGTACGATACCCCCTTCGTAGGGGAAAGCCAACTGAAAGGAACTTAATAAATACCTACCTATATGAATCTTGGTGTTTAAACTACTTCGTTCTTCTAATATCCACTACTTTGCTATCCTACTTTGATATACTTAGTATTAGCAATGCCATTGGTAATGAGGTAATCCACGGGAGATTTTATAATATCGTTCAATCGTATCGTTTTATCAGCCAATAAAAATTTTAGTGTCTCGGGAAAGTAAAATTACCCTTCACTCTACTAGTAGTGCCAAGCGATAGTACCTAAGAAAAGAAAGGTCCTACTTAGATGATAATATGCTATGCAATTTTAGAACGAAAGCCAGCTGCTTGGCGGCAGAAATAGGCATGACGGTAGTATTGCTCCGACGAAACCTTCACTAAGAGCTTTACTACTACTAAATTAATATATATATTTCATTTTGCAGTAAAACAATCTAGGTAACAATATATAAATTTAATGAAAAAATACTTTATCAACTCGTTATTTTCATAAAACAAAGTAAGCTTCAGGCCAGTTCTCGTAATAGTAAAAATAAACTAAAAATACTTCAGTAAATAACATAAATCTCATTCGTTAAGCCGACCAACGGTGATAACACAAAACATTGGCCTTATCCACTTTGGACCTTTATTCCGACTAAAATCTAACCAGCCTAAAATGTTGTGTTCTCTGAAGATACAGAAAAATAAAAATATCCCTGTAAAAATTATAAATATAAAGGCCCCTCTTTTTTTAAATAAATTATTTTATATATTTGTAATAGAAATCCATGTCACCCCAAAAATGTTCAATAATAAAACTTGGCTATAGTTTAAACCTTGTTTATCTTTTGAAAGATATTTTAAGTATGATCAAAACAATATTAAAATATTGCCAATATGTTTGTTATTACCCATCAGAGTCAACAATTACAATATTTTATGCATTGTATAGACCTTTGGTACGTTTTTGTGGTAAGACCGTTCTTTTTCTTTATATGATACTATTTAAAAATACTTTGCCTAACGCTGGCTGTCGCAAGCGATTGCTTGTAATAGTATAACACTAATTCACCCTTCAACAGTGCATAGTGTGTTGGCATACTGGAATTCTGGACTATTTTCGTATTCAGACATGTCAAGGGCCACCTCACAGCTCTCACGAACCACTGTGCGAGGATCGTTCAGATATCTGAAACAGAACAAATAAGATTTTGTTTAGAAATTTCTGTGTATTCTGATACTCTAGTAAAATAGCTTAGGCTCTTGTAAACGGATTTCACCTTCGTGGAGTTACTATTATACAAATTTCAACCCTACGCTGTACCCATTTAGAGATAGAATTTCCGAAATGCGTTTCACCTCTACGCACTAAGACGAAGTTTACCCTGAAAATGGCAAGTCTCTACGACCAGTGGTTTAGTACACACTTTACACAGTTTCATCAGCCAGTTAATAGTCAGTCGTGCATCGATAGTCGTAGTAATACGTGTTATGTAATATAATATCATTGTTTTATAATTTATTGTTAATATAATATATTACTAAGACGTATTATTACGTGTAGCTGCTACGGCGAGTGTACGGAGAATAGAGAAACCCACATGCATTTGCCTTGTCCTGCTCTGGCTGCGTTAGGTAATTGGCTGCCGTGTAATCATGCGTGTTCTAATGGCTACCACAGCCAGAAATTCTTGGCTGCCTAGTACGCCGACTCCTATAAGCCCTCATACATTGGAGGCTGCCTACTACGTGGGTATACTTAGGCTGTGCGTTGTCTATATGTCAGTCAGTCAAAGATTCTTATAATTGGTAAAGATGTAGTTTTTTTCATGAATGTAAAATAAACAAAATTCAGAGTATTGGATAGAAACGGGATATTTACCATGATTTTCGAGTTTGTTCGACCCGTGATCACGGCGCATGCAACTGTGCCGAAATATCGGGAAACAATCAAACTCAAAAATCATGGTAAATATCCCGTTTCTATCCAAAATATTGATCAAAACCATGATAGTTTAAAAAGTTAAAATTCTGAGTATTGCTTACTTCTTCAAAACCTCTGTGCATTCATCAGTAGCAATGGAGCCCATTGCCTCAGCTGCCTCATGCCTCACCATCTCATGCTCAGAGGTGTCTTCTAAAGTCATCTTCAGGAATGGGACACTCCTCTCATCTTGCATCTGGCCGAAAATGAAGGCAACTTCGTGGCGGAATAGTGCGCTTTTAGCTTTAAACCCTAGAAACATACCAAAAAACGCTTTGAAAACTTTTTATTGCACAAACGAATTTTACATAATAATTTATACATTTGTAGTATAAGTGTATTGTGTTGACATTCAAGTTCGATTGTTCAGTATCAGTAACTCAATGGGTTGCGGACAGTGTAACTTTAATATTACCACAATATGTTGTATTACCAGCACAAATGTCAAATTAAAGTCAGAATCAGATTGGGCAAACCACGCATGTTGTGCCAGGTCAGAAGCTTGTCGGTCCCATAGATTTAGTATCAAGCCAAATACAGCAAAGCAGACAGCGCGGGTCTGTTTCATCTGTCCCATACAAAATGTCTGAGACAGTCATGTCATGACTGACTGACATTAATCAAAGGTTACCTAACTAACCAAGTAGTCTTTTACTTTTTGGACTCCTGAGCTTGTTGTGCCTAGGTGGGTATGGTGGGTGGGTGACGACCGATGTGGCGCGACGGGCGAATGTCCGCTTGCGACGCAAGAGGTTGCGGGTTCGATTCCCGCCTTGGAATAAATGTTTGTACGATCTGCAAATATTTATTCCGGGTGTTTTCTATGTATAATAAAAAATATCTATATATGTAATGTATTGTATTAAGTATATCAGTCATCTAGTACCCATAACACAAGCTCTGCTTAGCTTGGGCCTAGATGATGCTGTGTGGATTGTCCAGCATTATTATTATTATTATTATTAAACCTACAAGTGCCTACAACAATGCAGGTAGATTTACTACCAACTGAGTTGTTAGGCCAATCAAATAATATCCATACATTAGGTATGTATATCTGTGCAGTTTTCAAAGCCACAATTTATTATAACTTTTTTACACTTTAGTTTCGTAGGGCACATTCTTAAGAACATATTGCCAGAACAATATATAACAGATATATTAATAATCATAATAATATAATAATAATCTAATAATCTTTAAGTAGAGGGAAAATTCTAAACTAAATAATTATTGTTTAGATTAAATACCCACCATCACCCAGAGCATTGATGCTTTCCGTAGTGCCCAGATTTCTCAAGCTGAACATTGCCCTATATCTTTCAAACAGAGGCTTTGCTTCATCCATCATTATCTTTGAAAGTTTCTGGACATCATTCTCAATGCTAGGTGGAGCGGGATCAATTGAGGTATACAAACTTTTTGAAAGTTTCTCCTCTGCATCACTAGCCACCCATTTTAACCTTTGTAATGCTATTTGACAGGTTTCAGCTACTTCTACAGCTGGATCATGTAGGTACTTCTGGAGAATTTCTAGAAGATCCGGATCCCCAATTGCTCCTAGGGCTTCTCCTGAAATATACAGCATTGGTATGGTGTTAGTTAGTTTTATAGAAAACTGAAAGTATGAACAAACACCTATTACTAGAAGAATAACTAACAGACATGAAAGCAAGACATAAAATCGTTGATTGTAAAGATTTCTCAGGTATATTTTCTCTTGGTGCGCAAGAGTACTAAGTAGAGGTCCAGTGGGGCATATCAAAATAACCTGACTAGAAAAAACTCGCACTAGTTCTTCAAGCCGATTATAGGATTTATAATTATAAAATTCTGATACACAGATCAGCATGTTGAAGCAGTATAAACCTCTCAATTGAAGTAAGGAAATCTGTTTATTCCTGATTATAATAATACCAAATGACCTTGATAGATGACTACGTTAACTTATTATTATCATGTACGTGCAAATTTGTTGATAAACCATTGATAAACATAGGTATAAGTACCTGCTTCATGCCTCACTATAGGGTCTTGATCTTTGTCTTCTAAGACAATTCTAAGGATAGGAATGGCACGTTTATCCTGCATCTGGCCAAGGCAGTAGGCTAGCTCATGTTTCAGAAGCACTGATTCATCCACAAAGCAATCACTGATGCACTGGATAGCAGTTTCTCCGCCAATGTTTCGTAATGTAAATAACGCTCTGAAGCGCTCTTTCATTGGCCGGGCAGGATCGTTTAAAACCTTCCCGATATTTTTAACAACCGCTTCACCTAAGATAGACATTTCAAAATTATTTTATCTGAGTGAAAAACAAATGAAAACTGAGAGGAGCACGCACGGCAAAATACATACACGTTGTTCTGTTGTTTTTCGTGAGTCCTGTTATTGTACGAACGACCACGGAAAACACAACCCTAGAAATGATCGCCATGGAAAGCAAAGGCACGAATTCATGTACCTACAAATGTACAAATGGACATGAAATCGAGAAATAATAATGGAAATGGTGAATACTGCTGTAATTGGTTGAACGAAAGATTTATGCTTAGTTCAGATGCAGCTACAGAGTAAGAATAAAAAATTTCACAACTATGAAAAAAACATTATTTGGTCGATTGCGGTATCATTATTGCTTGCTAGGTATAAAAAGAATACAAAATTATATTCACTAAATTATTTAATTTGTATAAGTAGTACATTATTATTTTGCCTGAAACGCGCGACCATACAGTACAGCGTTAGATGACAAATAGTTTTCCATGGTCGGGTGATTGTAGTCTTCAACATTTCAACCATCTTGGTGTTGGGAAATGCGGGTAAGAATCGAACATAAGTTCTTTGCTCTGGCCCCAACTTCGAGAATGGGGACCCGTCACAGTTTTTTCTATGAATGCAGTTTTATAGGCCTTGAGAAACTAAAACATAAAATGCAAAATTTTTTTTTCTACGGCCAAAACTGACTAAGTTATGGGCAAAATACCGAACGAGATTCACTGACCGCGCGAACGGAAGCGATGACGTCACAATGGCCCAGCGCTAGCCGCCAAACCACTACGCGCCCCGCGTTTCTGTTCGCGATACTCGTCCGACACGGAGCGTAACGTCACCAAGTGATTTGATTAGGTTTTTATTAGAAGGTTGTTATTTTAATATAACAAATGAGTATTAGAAATAAGGTAGATATCGGTTTTGAGCAAGCGCAATCCGATAATCTACCTAAAGTTGATACCTTCATGGTATTTGATTATCTTAGTAATCATTTAAATTACACAAGCGCTGAAATTCATGGTTGGAAACTTCAGAGGTAAACAAATCTCATTATCAACCTAATCAGAATAACAGGATAATATGTAGGTAGGTACACATACTTGGACTAGCCTATAAAATACCTAAAAGTTTTAGGTTAGTCAGCCAGGGAAGTTGTGTTTGTTGTTGTAACTACCTACGCTGTTATTTTCAACATTGGTATGTAGATAAGTATGTAGAAACTTAAAGGTTTAAAGAAAAATATTATGTAGGTATAAAATAAATAAAATTAGACTTAAATACTTAATTTGACAGGAATGTACCTACCTAAGTTCTTTGGACACGTAATTTAGAGCTATGAATAAACGAAAGCGTTAGGTATGTTAAGTTTAAAATAAGCCCTAAGAATTTAAATTATATTTTGTCGTAGGTTATACCCAGATTTATTTAAAAATTATACAATAAATAATCAAGGTCAGGAATACAATACAGGAATGCAATACTTCCTTCTTCAATCTAAGCATTCCTCCCACAAGCCATACTTGACGTAGTTCTCCATATGACGACCGATGTGGCGCGGCTGGCGAATGTCCGCCTGCGACGCGGAGGTTGCGGGTTCGATTCCCGCCTTGGGATAAATGTTTGTACGATCTGCTAATATTTATTCCGGGTGTTCTGGGTGTTTTCTATGTATAATAAAAAATATGTATGCATGTAATGTATTGTATTAAGTATATCAGTCATCTAGTACCCATAACACAAGCTCTGCTTAGCTTGGGGCTAGATGATGCTGTGTGGATTGTTCAGCATTATTATTATTATTATCAGCTTCCACCTAAAAATATAATAAATTCAGGTATATATTTTTTCTTTTTTATTATATATCACTTTTGCTCGAAACTTCGTTCGCGCTTAGATTTACGTACTTCTTTTTCATTCACTTTGGCTACAGTTTTATTACATGTATAGATAGATATCCCCATCCTCGAGGGTACGACGCCAGAGGCATGGAGCAGGAGTGTGGTGGTACTGTTCTTTAAGAAAGGTGATAACACCCTTTTGAAGGAGAGTAGTTACTAATCGTCTCGCTCGTAGGCTAGACGACTTCCAGCCTCCCGAACAAGCCGGGTCCCGAAAAGGCTTCAGTACCATAGACCACATTCATACGCTCCGGCAGGTTATACAGAAGACCGAAGAGTATAACCAGCCACTTTGTTTAGCGTTTGTGGACTATGAAAAAGCCTTCGAAACCTGGGCAGTGTTACGGTCACTCCAGCGGTGTCAAATTGACTATCGGTACATCGAAGTGTTGAAAGGCCTATATAGTAATGCCACCATGACTATCCGACTCCAGGACCAGAGTACAAATCCTATCCAGTTGCAAAAAGGAGTGAGACAGGGAGATGTAATTTCTCCGAAACTGTTCACGTCTGCACTGGAGGATATTTTCAAGCTCGTGTCCTGGAATAGGTATGGCATCAATGTCAATGGCGAACACTTAAGTCACCTTCAATTTGCCGACGATATAGTCATAATGGCGGAATCGCTGGAAGACCTAGAAACAAGGCTTAGAGACCTCAATATTGTCTCCCAACAGGTGGGTCTTAAAATGAACATGAGTAAGACGAAACTTATGTCAAATGCTCATGTCGCACCCGTACCGGTATATGTTGGAGGTCAGCCGACGAATCCAACTCGGATGGGCAGCGTTCGGGAAATTACGGCACATCTTCTCGTCACAGTTACCGCAAAGCCTCAAGACGAAAGTCTATAATCAGTGTGTGTTACCAGTGATGACTTATGGCACTGAGACGTGGTCGCTAACTATTGGTCTCATACACAAGCTTAAAGTCGCACAACGAGCTATGGAGAGAGCGATGCTGGGAGTTTCACTGCGAGGTAGAATCAGAAATGAGGAAATCCGTAGAAGAACCAAGGTCACCGACAGCTCTCAGAATCAGCAAGTTAAAGTGGCAGTGGGCAGGCCATAAAGCTCGTAGAACCGACAACCGTTGGGAAATAAAGGTTCTCGAATGGCGACCACGAACCGGAAGACGAAGCGTAGGACGTCCTCCTACCCGATGGACTGACGACATTGTTAGAACCGCGGGAAGTCGATGGATGGAAAGGGCTCAGAATCGTTCTTCCTGGAAACGTGTGGGGGAGGCCTATGTCCAGCAGTGGACTTCTACAGGCTGATGATGATGATGATGAGATAGAATCTATAACTGTAATCCCAAAATGATCCCCGATATCCCGGGAAACTTGTGGGATATTCCCGCATTGGGGAATATTACCGGGAACGGCACATTTTATTGTAGTTAGACCTGAGTACGACCCTGGTTTTAACCCGACTACCGAGGAAGGGTTATTAGAAACTTCACTACTTACATTTTTTATCATTTACTTACTCATTGAAATATACCTAGTAGGTACGACCCTGTATTTTTCTTTAACATTCGTAAACAAGCTTTACTAAGCTACCTACGCACCTGTTTACCACACGAGTAATGATTGAGGATCATTTTGATGTAAGTAGGTACCTCCATAATATACCAACTATTATCATAGTTGGTATATTATGGAGGTACCTACCTTCTTACATCAAAATGATCCTCGCAACAAAATCTTGAAGTTTGGCACGAAAGCGGAATTTTGTCATCCTCTTCATGATAGTGCACCATTTTTTGCGCACTTTCGGGACCTTTGGCACATTGAAAAATAGTTTTTTAGGTGTACTAACTGAAGTATTAGTACACTTCGGTACTATACAGTACTTATAGTTCGGCATATTCACGTAAAAACCACAACACGACCCGCGCAGATCGAGTGAACTCTAATAAATGAATTGCGGAGAGCGCGCCCGCGGGCGGAAAAGATTTCGTGACGTCACATGAGCTATTCGGCCGCCCCGCGGTTGACTGGTACAAAATGTGTAATATCTTCGCAACCAATGGAACGATTTCAATGATTTAAAAAGTATCGTACCTAAACGAGTAAAAGGAACACCATTACATAGATAATATATGCATTT
The DNA here is from genome assembly GCA_947095575.1 of Electrophaes corylata. Classification (NCBI taxonomy): domain Eukaryota; kingdom Metazoa; phylum Arthropoda; class Insecta; order Lepidoptera; family Geometridae; genus Electrophaes; species Electrophaes corylata. Next base: position 3,224,790 of record OX352711.1, on the reverse strand, counting down.
TCCGACTTGGTACGGGAGCTCATTACCATTCCCGAGTCACGTGGTTTTGCCTTGCTGAATGCCGTCTCTTAAAGGCTGGCCTTTCGTTCAGTGGCAGTACGTTATGCGTAACGGTGGACTCTTTTACGTATGCTGTGAATGAGCTTAGTTTCGCCTAGAACTATGTATTCTGTGTCTGTGCGAGTAGGCGGAGGGGCGAGATTTTGTCCCTTGCCCCTCCGGGATTCCAGTATAGGAGCCTTTGTGGCTACCCATACTGGTTCTTTTTTCCATGGTCGTGAAATGACGGCTCCCATCTTGTACAATATGATAGATATCGTAACTGTCAGTGTCAGTCACTACACGTCTTTCATTGACTAATTTCGACTGTCTAAATCAATCTGACACAAAATCCTACATTTTTTAGTAGACGAAAAAATTTACACTGCTAATCTATGGAAATATCTAGTAAAAGAAGCAATTTATGAACGTACTACTCAACCAGAGATGGCACTACCATACTATGGAACAAACAACACGCCAAGTTGAGCCTCCTTCATTCCAATTTGGTACATACTAGTTAGAGAGCATAGAGTAGAGCTATGCTCTACCTGCTTAGATTTCATGTAAGAGACTTACCTATATTACAATTTTGTGGAAACCTTATCAGTACTTGTAAAATACCTAAGCACCTACCAATGAATAAAAACATAGAATAGGTGCTTACGTACCTACAGTGCCTACCCTACTAAAATGGTTCTATTCTAACCGTTACATCTGAGTAGGTAGGTACCTACACATAGGTAAGGATGTGAGATAAATGGAAAATAAACCGATTAAATAAAAATCGATTTTTCTTTCACGTGAAATAAATCCACAATTTCAATTAATATAATGACGGAAAGTCCACAACCGGCATTCGAATTACAACTATAGGTACCTACACCAACATTTATCCATCCGAAAAAGTCACAGTTTCTATTAGGTAGGTAGGTAGGTACTTATAGGTATTTACCTACCTATATTGAATGATCGTGATCAGTTACGATAGTCGCTAACTGCGATAGGTGTGAGCAGACGCGTGACGTGTGTGTGATGTGCAAGACAACAAATAATCATTTTAGATTATTTACGCCAGTCTATTTTACTGTGTACTGAGCAGTAACTTTGAGGGTAGGTACTTAACTAAACTAATATCAAAACTAACTTTATATTTGATACCTAGCAAAATATGTTATACTAGCGGCCGCTCGCAGCTTCGCCCGCGTGGCTGTTTTTTTCCCGTTTCCGTTATTTATTCGGAATAAAAAGTAATTATATGTTAATCCAAGTTATAATCTATGTTTATTCCAAATTTCATCCAAATCGGTCTACTGGTTAGAGCGTGAAGGAGTAACAAACATCCATCCATGCTTACAAACTTTCGCGTTTATAATATTATAGTACTTAAGACTTACGTACCTACTAAGTACCTACTTAAAACTAGGTACATATGTCTAATACTCCTAAATATAGTTTAAAAGTCTATGCGTTTACTGATTCATATTTATATTGCGCGAATGCATAGTCGAAATGGAATCTCTGAGGGGATGAAAAGCGATAAAAACTTTTGTATGACTTCCTTGAGCCCCCCCTGAGCTCCGGGGACAAGGTGCACTACTACACCACTTGCCCCTACGATAGTTACGCCACTGCATAAAGTGTAATAGAGTACCTGATGTTAAGTGGTTGCCATAGCCTATAACAAAGGATTGCCTTGTAGGCCATGTTAGTTAGGAACGTGCCCTAATATACATTGCTCTGCGTCCATCAACCTGAGGCATACAGGTGTTAAGCCTCATGTGTCTGTAATTACACCGGCACCCACACCCTTCAAACCGGAACACAGCAAGCTGCTTGGCGGCAGAAATAGGCATGGTGGTAGAACTTCCCCGGACGAGCCTTTCACTAAGAGCTCTACTATTACAATAAATAATTAATGTTGAAATCGGATTGCTTCGAAACATATGACAGAGGCTAAGCTGATTCATTGGTGTTGTATCATACTCGTAGCATGGGAAGCTTCATCACACAGCTATGGTGGAGTGGAGATCCTGACAAACCTGACCCGTTTTCCGGCCTGACGCTAAGAGATATCTACCACGTTCAAAGTACCTGGGCGCCTGTTAACGCTCAGTCGGGGACTTATGGAATGCAGATGTTTTTAAGGTGTGTCTAGTAATCTATTGTTGGTCTTTTGCCATTTCAAGACAGCTATAGTAGTAGAGCTCTTTTTAAATAAGCCGTCTATTCAAATAATACCACCGTGGGTACATTTTTGCTTAATGTGAGGAAATCCGTAGAAGAACCATTTTATTCTAAAACTTCCTCTAATGTGCTCTACCATTTTTATCCGCTTCTTATTTTTCTATATCACCTACTGCCTGCCTTAAATAATTATTAGATACTTACCTACCTATGATTTCAAGCAAATACCTACCAAGATTATATTTTATTTACGTTTTTGAAGTAATACCTACTTCAAATGCGACTTCCAACAAGGTTGCGTTAAACGTTTAACACTATCATGGAGGGGGTATGAAAGTACTGTTATTTCTCTCTTTCTCTCACAGCCAGTTACGTTTCGCATAATTAAAGAAGTTTTACTTCAATCGTGTGGTCTAAGCCATAGAATAAGAATTTTAGTCCATATTCTTTGGTCTAAGCACACTCGTTTTTTTTTTTCATTTCAGGCTTTTCAACAAAGATCCAAACACTAAAACCTTTTTCAAAGCTATCAGGAATAAAACTGAAGAGCAGATTGCATCCAGCTACCAATTCAAAGCTCATGTTAAGAATCTTATGGGTTCTATCAACTCTTGTGTAGAGAACTTGAAAGAACCTCAGGTGGTGGCAGCTCTGATGAACAAATTGGGAGAAACGCATTATGTGAGGCATATAGAGAAAATCCACTTTAAGGTTGGTACACACATGTGTGATTAAAATAAATATTTGTGGTCATTTTTACACAACATCATTATACTTTTTTAAATGCGAATCCTACTAATATTATAGATGCGAATGTTTGGATGGATAGATGGATGGATGTTTGTTCCTCTTTCACACTCTAACCAGTGGACCGATTTGGATGAAATTTGGAATAAATATAGATTGTAATTTGGAATAGGACATAGGCTACTTTTTATCCCGAAAAAATAACGGGAACGGTAAAAAACTGCCACTACTAACTAGTAGGTAATAATTACATCTGATTTTTTTTCAGGAACTCAAAGAAATATGGACCGATGTTTTGAAAAATGACTTAAAAGTGAACCAGCAAGCGTTGGTCTCCTGGATAAAGTTTATAGATTTTATTTACAAACACATATTCGCAACCTTAAACGGAGATACAAGTTAGCCTAAATAAATTCATTAAAAGAATACAATTTAATTTGACACTTACTTCATTTTCATTTGTAAATAAAGCTATCGTAGGTAATTACATTTACTAGCACAAAGATGAGTGACCACATGACGCCAAGAATTTGCCATTATTTTAGTATTTCACTTAGTTTAAGTTTTTTATGTTATTAGGACACAAAATAAAAGTTGTGCGTTGTTATTTTTATTTATTTAGTCAATCCTGTCCCGAATGACTTCTATTGAAAGCGGAAATTCAATACGATTGAAATTGCTATTCAGGCGACGACGGTTTGGCACACCTACCTAATCAGTGCCTAATACTTTTGTCGTGTTAGCATCACGCTTGCTGAATTACTAAAGAGGAACTGACTATGGGAGTATGGAATGAAATTCTAACTTTCTGCGATGCTTTCTGTTGAAAAGTTTCAACTCGATTCTAAAATACTACTCTTATTGAAGGGCTCGTCCGGGGAAGTACTATGCCTATTTCTGCCGCCAAGCAGCTGCTAGCTGTGTTCCGGTTTGAAGAGTGTGAGGGCCGGTGTAATTACAGGCACAAGATTTAGTACTAAACCTTTCGACGCTTGTAACTTTCAAGGTAATCTGATTTTACTGTAGGGTGACGAGCCTAGAAAACGGCAAGATAATTCAGTATCAAACTTAACTTCGGACGCACGTAAATAAATATTAGAGATATTCAGTTACAGCGTTTGTATGGAAATAGTAACGACTTGTTCCACCTTAACACCTGTATGCTTCTGGTTACGCGATAAATACCCCTGTAATATAATTGTTCAATTACTTTGGATTCTAAAAACCTCTGCCTGCCAGCAGTGCCAGCACCTTACATAAACTGGGTAGGTCCTCATAAGTCATGTGACTATTCTACCACAGTATTGTTAGCTTTTTTATCATTTGACCGTAATTGTATTTGTAACATTGACCTTGAGTTCAAGCAAGTCATTAGATAAACAACTAAATAAGCTGAATCATGATAGGTACCTAACATTAGCACCAATATGAATGAACGAGGTAACGACCGATTTCACCTCTACCTGACAGCAGACTCAGCACCAAAAGAATACCAGAAGAAGAATATAGATAAAGGCCTACCTATGTCATATGATTCTATTCTACCACAGTATGTGTCATTGTCACCTTGTTTGTTATGTGACCGTTATGTATTTGCTCCTCAATCTTTCCGTCACTGGCGCTACTTTCAAACTACCCCTGATGTACTCATTTCGTATCTTGTCCTTTCTAGTAACTCCACATATCCATCTCAACATTCGCATCTCTGCCGCATGTACCCTTCTTTCATCAGTCCCTTTAGTTGTCCAACACTCAGATCCATACAATACGACAGGTCTAGGGATCATTTTTTAACTATTGTTTTGTCGAACGTTGTAGGGAGTAATCTCTGCATTCACTAAACCGATTTTGAAAATTCTTTTATCAGTAGAAAGCCACGTTATCTGTGAGTAACATAGGTAATATATTAACTCGAAAAATTTAGAGTTTTTCATGATAGAAGTATTTTGGAGAAAAAACGGTCGAACGAAAACGTTTCTTATAAACGCTGCCTTATGATAATGATTTAGTTCTAGAGAAAAGTTGTAGAGCTTTGTAATGCCTAGAAAAAAGTCAGCGACAGCATATGTCTAACTTTTATATTTAAGTCACAAAAAGTAGTTTTTACATCGTAGATTGTGTGTATGTCATAATTATCAATAATTATAACTCCTGCGTCGCAGGCGGAAATTCACCCGCCGCGTCACATTGATCGTTGGTCGGTACTATTGACTGTCCCATGCGTAGAAGTACCCTTCAGGAAAAATATTTTGTTAGTATCAGAATGTCAAAAAAGGGTAAACGAGTTCAATGGCATAGCCCGTGGCTTTTGGGGAATAGTAGGTAACGATTCAGCGAGGCGGGACGAATCACGGACGCAGAAGTTAATACAGGGCACGAACTCAAGATTAAAAAAATAAATAACTTCACGAATTTGATCCAGGTCTTATAGATATCAATTCAAGTATTGATCTGAATCAGTTGAGCTACCTTTAGATCGTTTGCAACGGTCTGTAGATAGCTCAACTGTTTCACATGTATTTTGTACATACCAATTATAAATACCTGTATTAGCTGTAATTTTCTTTGTAAATAAATTTAATAATAGATTCTTAAAGGTTTGTTATATTTACAATGATATAAGGGGTAGTCAAAGGTTTGTTCTAATATTACATTGTAGGTAACACAGCCTAAACCACTGGTCAAGACTTGAATTTTTTAGGCTATAGTCTCGGGGCGTAAGTAGGGCTGTACAAAAACCAGCAGGAATTTGTATAAGAATAGTTTCACGTGGAAGAAGTCGCATGCGTTTCATGTAGACTTCATTAAATACAAGCGCATTTGCTGTCCTTCTTCAAAAGTAATGAAGATATTCATAAAAGGTAAACTGTAAGTGCAGTGAGTTGCTAATGAGGAATACCTCCCATCAACACCTCGTTGCACTCTGTGCCTACTCCGAGAAACGAGAAACGTGGTTTAGTATAACTGTTTTGAATTACACTGCGTGGCATGCAAGGCGCGATATCTAGCTAGACCAGTATTTCTCAAAGTTAGCGATGGAGCGCCCCCTTGTGAGCGCTAGATGCCTAAAGGGTGGCGGTAAAGGGCCCAGGGCCCAGAATAAGTTGGGGGTGTTGAAGTGGTTTAAAGAGGCGATAACTGATTTGCAATTTCACCTACTTCATATTTTAAAATTCACTGAAATTAAAACGTACCTACTATGCAACATCGATTACTTCGTTCATATTTCTGCCCTGTTTGATTGTATAAAAACTGAAATTTAAACTCCAGACCCGACTAATATTAAGATTAACTAGACTAATGAATGTAAGATTAATATTAAGATGTGGTAAAATAAAAAAAATTATGGAAAATTATCGATTTTCCAAGTGGGCGTTAATTAAGTAAGTTTGAGAACCTCTGATGGTTTAGACTGTAGAACAGCTACAGCGTTGCCCCGCAATGTAACTCAGAATAACAATACGAAACTTCGTATACAGTTTTTCAGAGTAGACTCCTTGGATGGACGTCCAAGGAAAGTCAGGGACAATGGGTCATTATGCGATGGTAACCACCGATTAGCAACTGGTGTATGCGCGCTTCGAATCACAAATGATTTCACGGACGATTATGATTTATGTCCTCATTGTCAAAGACGAAATGCAAGGTGTTTACAAATTTGTTCCGTTTGTGAAGCGTACTATAGTCACAGATTAAAAAAAAATACTATGCAGGTACGAGAAAAAGTGACTGAACAAAGCAAGCAGATGACAACATCTACCTATATGTATATAAAAAATCCTGTGCGTTAGTCTCACTAAAACTCAAAAACGGATAGGTAAATTGATTTGAAATTTGAATATTTTTTTTGTTGGATAAATATAATATAGAAAAAACGTTGGAGATACGAAGTGCATCGGGACAGCTAGTCTATAAAAATTTTTTATTTTACGTTTTGGGCCTCGGAATCCCTACTGGCCGACGTCCCATAGAGCGCCCACGGTATCGTGTATTTTACGAGAGCTGGAGAAACTGGAAAGCTGAAATCAATCGGAAGCGGAAGTTTAGTGTCCAGTAGTAGAATTCTTTAGACTGGAGATGATGATGCTGCTACAGAACTGACGATACTTTAGCCATTGTTTATATTTATCCAGCAGGCTATGCGAATGTGGTTTTAGTACAGGATACTAAAACGGTGCGTAAAGTGTAGCTATAAGAAATCACATTTGGTGCCAAAACCGTGTGTAAATCATAAAACTATGTCAAATAAAGGGGATATTACATACAAAAATAGCACGAGTGTTACATAAGAATGTGTCCGTGGCCTATAATTCAAATATTGTTGAACAAACAATAACAGAATCAATTTTGGCGTGGGACCAAACTAAATGAATCTACAAGCAGTCATGTAATATTTGGATATACTGTTTGTTTATGCCAAGCACTTCCTACATAAGCGTAGTAGTTTAATAGTTACTAAGTACTAACATACTTGCTTATAAGTGTTAAGCAGACTGACTTCTACGTGTATGCCATTAGAAAACTTTTTACTGGTCACAAAAACACACTGCATATAATTCAGTTTAAGGTGAAATGGTAGCGTAATCAGCACCTGTTTATTATGTTAAAACAACATATTCATTTATTTTTTTAAATTGATTATTACATTTAAAAGAACCATCTATTTTTCGATGCCACCAGAAACACTCTTGATTCCATTGGGTGCGAGAAAAGTTTACACAAAGTTTGACAAAAATAAACAAGAAAGTAAAACAAAATCATTGTTAAAACAACTAAAAACAATAAAATTAAACACTGTCACTTACCACCAGGTAAGATTGAAGCCAAAGAAAGAATAATCTATCAATGAAAAGTAATAAAAAAAATACACAATAATTAAATCGACCTAAGTAATTAAATATCTCGAAACGAGAGAATACATAATAATATATATACAGTACATGGCTACTATAACAATTTATAATAATTACATTATCTCACAGAGTACGTCCAATAAAGACTTGAGTTTGGATGAGATCAAATAAGCAAGTTTCTCCGAAACGGCATGAACTGCAGGAATATAAAGTCCACACAGACAAAGTCACATGTATGCGCTAGCTCTTATTTATACAAAATAGTGACGCAACATAACTTTAAACTTCAATATAATTGTGAACATACTCAAATACTAGTACTTACCTACATAAGTATTTACCTATGTCATTTATAAGTGGATTTTAGATATAACACGTGTAAAACCGATTAGAGAAAATCTGCCGCACGTTTGATTCAGAACTGCTTACTCATAGCTTTGTCCGCGTAGATCTGTTTATCTCAACAGCGAGTTATATAAAACTAGCGGTCCGTCCTGACTTCGCACGGGTTTTAGTAAGGGTTTTTTTTTTAAATATAATGCTTATGTCACCCAGTGATAGTGTAGCTCCTCAACGGTGAAAGAATTTTTCAAACCGGTCCGTTTAATGCAAACAAACAAACTTATGCAATGAATAATGTAACATAAAAAGTGATCTGAATGATATGTAATAATTTTGGGAAATAAAGGTCGAAAGATTTAGTTCTAAATCCTGAAACGCTTGTAACTTTCAAGGTAATCTGATTTTACCGTAGAATAAAGGGTAACGAGCCTAGATAACGGCAAGATAATTCAGTATCAAACTTAACTTCGGACGCACGTTAATAAATAGTAGAGATATTCAGTTACAGCGTTTGTATGGAAATAGTAACGACTTGTTCCACCTTAATGACAGCGAGTCCCTATATTTTATTTCATAAGCAAAGAACAGGAACAGGAACATTTCAATTAGGTTTATCCATAAAACAAGTACAGACGTACTTGGCCTCATTCACACTTTCTGGGCTAAAGGTTGTGACACTGATGACAAACTTGTGTTTATAGATATTATGTTTATTCTCTGTCTGGTTACGAAAATCATTTTTGTTTTTTAAAACAACTTTGAAAACTCTGCGGTTCGAACACTGAAAACAAACTTGTGTTATAAAGATGTTTATTCTCCGTCTGGTTATTAAAATTTTCTAAATAAAACTTAAAGTCTTGTTTTCACATCTTTGTTTTATAAAATAACTTTGAAAAATCTGCGGTTCGTCGAAAAAACTTTAGATTGTCTTCAGTGTCACCGAAGACATCGTGTTATAAACATAGATGTTTATTCTCTGTCTAGTTATTAAAATGCTTTAAATAAATCATAGACGTAGCTTCAAAAGCCGCTAAGCTGAAGTGAGATTAGGCTGGCCATGTCTGCCGCATGCCAGGTGAGCTGTGGGCAAAGAAAGCCACCGATTGCCTTTCTGACACAGAGAGAAGGCGACGCGGCAGACCCAAACGGAGATGGCGGGACGAGCTCGACTGTTTTTAGTGGGACTGGCAAAACAAAGCACAGGATCGGAATGTGTGAAAGGAATGGGGAGAGGCCTTTGCCCAGCAGCAGTAGGACACGGAGGGCTAATAATATTTATTTATTTATTTTATTAAGGATTGCCAAGAAATAATACACAAAACTTAGACTAAATTTAAACGAAAACAATGTCCCGCCCTGTGCTTATCCACTTAAGGCAATATTAATAATAAATAAATTTTAAAGTTATAGTACCTACTACATTTTTTTTTTGTTTTACAAATTAACTTTGAAAACTCTACGGTTTCTCCAATGATTAGATGATAGATTTTTATTCTCTGTCTGGTTATAAATACAGTTTTGTTTTATAAAACAACTTTGAAAAATCTTCGGTTAGGGCAGGGCGGTATCGTAGGGCGGGCGGCGGCGGGTGGCATTGTAAACAAGTGCCATGTTAGTATCACACTCAGTCAGTGTTCTTCCTCGATCGTAGCAAACGCGCGCGTCTCCACTCAAATAAACACAACTCGTAAGATTAAAGTTTGAATACAATACTGTGTAGTTTTAATAGTATCTTCGATTGGATATAGAAGACTGGTTCTCAGGTATGTCGTATATTGTATTACCTATACATAAGTAGTTATAGTAAGGTTTGTATTCACGTGGAGTTTCTCGCCGGTACCGGTGACGGAAATTAAATACGAAGTACGATTTGGTTTTATCGTGTTATTACTATTTCAAAACACAGTTCGTAAATTTCATTTATGTCTTGGGCTTGAATAGGAATATTCCTAGATATATTTTATGAAACAATTGGTATTCAGAATGAGTTATTCTCGATTGTTTGTTTTGTGTGAAAGAAATAAAATAAAGTACCAGTATCCATACTACTTATGAATTATTATTGTCTAGTGACCCACCCGTCTTCGCATGGGTGGAATAATGATAATGATAATAATTGATAATGTAATTTTCTATACGCGTAAGATAGATAGACAGATTATAAACTTATTGTAAACCATTAAAAAAGTGGAGCAGAAATGAAATTACAACTTAAAATTAGCGGTACAAATAGCGGTCTTATCGCAAAAAGCAATCTTTTCTGGATAACATTTGTATGAACAGAAACGTATTGTTAAAAACAATGAGGCGTAAAATATAACAATATAATCTAATAACAATATAAATAAGTTAACTAATACTCGTAAATACCTAAACAAAAACAGAGAATGAAACAATACATACCTAATAGAAAGTAAACAATACTAATACAATAGATTATCAAATAATTATAGCTAAAGTTCAATTACCATGCTCTGTTTTTTTAAGTTTATTCAATGCAAACAAAAAATCTTTTCTTTTTATAATATTAGTTTAGATTCATAAATAATGTAAGAACAATAGTAACGACATGCAGTTAGAAAACAGAGTTATTTTATAATGTAAGTATATAAGTAATACCTACACCTATTTAAATATTAGATTACTTATATAAAATCTACACTGAAACATTTGTGAAAAATATATTATAGGTACTTAATCAACGTATAAAGATTTAAGTTTGCATTCATGCATGCATGTTCATATAACAGATGTTTTTAAATATTCAATGGTTTTTATGTCCAAATAGTACGTATAAATCATAATCTATGATATAATTTGATAAAATTTATAACACATCAACAATCAGATCAAATTATCATCAACATCAAACAATTACAGATATAAGTCGAACGCCCGCTCCAGACCAGCGTAATCATAGGTGACAAATCGTAAAACACGTGGTCACTGAACCCTCACCAACGGTCAGCTGAGCCATGAACGTGTGCTATACGAAACTTAAAATTGTCCAAACATTTATTTTTATGAATGTTTAATTAAAGTGGACAAGGTTTTGTAAGACTGACTGGATGCACTAAAATTCAGTGCATAAAACTTTTTCATTACACTGAAAAAACTGCGAAGAACGATTTATTTTTGAAGCAGTTTTAATGCCTAGTATACAAAAAATCATAATGCGTTCTGTCTGATTCTAGGTTCTGTAAAGTCTCTTTGACACATTGTTATTCTAATCATTAAATAATTCGTAATTTTATAAATTACTTATCTTACGTTTATGGTATCAAACCTACCGAACAATGGAACGTGCCTTGCTCTACAAGGAATCGGTTAAAATATTAGGTATGGAATAATTTAACGGGCCACTTTTACGATGATTTGATCGAAAACCATTAGATTATTAACATGTAGGTAGTTCCGTATCCATGTGGGCGTCAAAAAAATAAAATTAGGTATACAGGTGCTGTGTGTGCTTCTGTATTCTACATTACAGCACGTACTGTACAATTTGTATAATAATCTTAGTAATTTTTATAGGTATCCTCATAATCAGTTACCATTGGTTACCATAAGTGAAAACGAAAAACTAATATTAACTACAATTATTTTTAATATAATAAATACCCAGTCATAGTTTTACTGGTTGTACTATTACATTGATAATATACAAAGATAATAACTAAGGAATTAACTATTTAAAATCAGTTCAAATCCAGTCGTGCACCAATGGAGATTTTTACGTTCGAAAAATTTGTGTGTGCTAGTTTTCTCAAACGGTGAAGGAAACACCATAAGGAAACCAGTTAGTATTCTAGCAGCGGCGATAGGCTTGGAACCTGTCACGTATGGAATGCTAACTACCACAAAATGTGGGTATGTGCCAAATGTAAAAATTTAGACGTACCTCTGACTACCCACCTTAGACATCCTCGAATGATCTCACTCTTGGTACTCTAAGAGATCTGAGAGGATGTCTACCGTGCCTGCGGATAACAGTCGTGAAATTGTTTCTGTTTTTAGTTTGAGGCTATTTGACATTGTGACAGATGTATGTCAGTAATAGTTTAGGTAAATACAATGAATAGGATACTTTAAAAATATACCAACTTATTTAATTAACGCCTATGTAGATAGACAATCATATCCGTGATTGTTCATTCATCCTACTGAAGACATCAAACGTGTTATTTGAACCCTGACCACATTATCTCTATAACCTACCTACTCATCTCAAGGTACCTACAATAGAATAGACACCCACTTTGCTGTGGTCATCGGATAGTCCACTTTAACTAATACGCATTTTGTCTCGATATGTTCTACCTATGTATTTAAATCCTATAACATTTATGGATATATATTGAATATTGACAGGCATTTAGTTGTAGTAGTAGAATTAGTGAAGCAGTAGTTTTTGTAGTAGTAGTAGAGCTCTTAGTGAAGGGCTCGTCCGGACAAGTACCACCATGCCTATTTCTGCCACTAACAGCTTGCTGTGTTCCCGTTTGAAGGGTGTGGGTGCCGGTGTAGTTACAGGCACATGAGGCTTTACACCTGTATGCCTGAGGTTGATGGACGCAGAGAAGTGCATTGTAGACACGCCTCTTATACGAACGTGACCTATGAAACAATGCTTTGTCATAGGTGATATCTATTTGTATATATATCACCTATGACATGACCTATACATGAGGAGCTATCTATTTGTTCCATCAGAAATTTGTTTAAAGAAAAACTATGTTTCACACGTCGCCAAAAACGACGAAACTGTAACTGGGTTTACTTTACATTTAGGTAGAGGAACCCTAAAAACCACTAGCACCCAACAGAATACTTACTTAATCCGATCTACTTAGCATTCATACCATGCGAGATCATTTCCTGGAAAAGGGTTCCTAACTATAGAACCCTATCGAGGCACAGGTATTGAGCACACAGAGTGCCTACTTTTATTTATTTATTTACATCATTCTCAGCCCTACTTCTACGATAACCTGATACGATAGAGCTTAATATTCAATGAAATTATTACTTTATAAGCCAAAAACACATTAAATGAATTAGTATATAGCAACTCAATAATAATGAAAAATATTAATCAATCGATAAATAATAAATCAATAAAAAATGAAACCAATAAAAATACATACAATGAAGAAATGTTGATGTGTGACTAGACGAAATAAACATTTTTATATTTATACAAACAAATATCAATCAATTATTACTATTGTGATTCTAAAATTGTGATTGTATTGTGATTTTAAACGTTGATTTATTATGAATCAACACATTTTACTTGTTTAGCATGTAACTAATCGTAATGGTAGATAGGTACCTACAATGTGTTACGGATTATAGAATCCAACTACATTTTATGCAATAAATTTCATTTAGTTAAATTTACGGTTGTAGTTAGCGGTCGCTAGTATGATACAAACGCAGCTTCTCACTTTGTTTGGCCGCCGCCGCGTCGCCGAGATAAACGCCAATGCTTGCCACTGGTATACCCAACCCCCATCTCACTGCAGGAAGAAAACATAAACGGCCAGCGGCTACTATTAGAGCGCTTTCGCTCTTAAAATATCTACAGCCAGCTTAGCGCGTGGCCTCTGTGCGATGAGGCTTAGAGTCAAACCCTAAAACCTCAAAGCTCATGCTTTGTACTCAAGTGCCTAATTATCTAATTTAAAAATGCGTAAAAATGACAAAACACCAAAAACAGCAATCTAAAGGAAATAGCGATTATCTATCATTGACCTAGCGGTCGCCGCACGGTCGTTAACCGCTGTGCGGAATACATCGCCGATTGATAAATAGAAATTTCAGCAAAAAAATCGTATTCTTCTAAATTTATTTGACTGTCAGCCAAGTCGTATTTTATAAGAATTTGTTGTAGGTAACTTTACATGTTTTTGGAGTATTGGGAAGTGGTTTTATTATAAAGGGTATAAAGAGGTAACGTGGGTATAAATTAGATGACGGAATAATGTTCATTTGGGTTAGTTTGTACCACTGTGTAATCATCGTTGACGCAGTGGGGATTATAAGAATGTATTAGATTCGTAATGCTTTTGGCCTACTGGTAGGGATTATAAAAAAATGAAAACCTAATACACAATAATGGAATTCCTATGGATTTTACGCAACAGGTTGACAGGTTTTTTTTTAAAGGACTCAATGTGGTTATTGTAGTAGAAGAGCTCTTTGTGAAGGGCTCGTCCGGGAAAGAATTATCATGCTTATTTCAGCCGCTAAGCAGCTTCCTGTGTTCCGGTTTAAAGGGTGTGGGTGCCGGTGAAATTAATTACAGGCACCTGTATGCCTCACGTTGATGGACGCTGAGTAGTGCATCGTAGGACCCGTTCCTAACGAGCGTGATTTACGAGGCCATCTGCTTGTTCCATCAAAAAGTTATAAAAATATATCTCTTATCTAGCTCTTAGTGAAGGGCTCGTCCGGGGAAGTACTACCATGCTTATTTCTGCCACTAAGCAGCTTGCTGTGTTCCGGTTTGAAGGATATGGGTGCCGGTGTAATTACAGGCACATGAGGCTTAACACCTGATGTAATCCTCAGGTTGATGGACGCAGTGCAGTGTATTGTGGGTTACGTTCCTAAAGAACGTGACCAGCAAGGCAATGCTTTGTTATAGGCGATGGTAACCACTTCACATCAGGTGTGCCATATGCTTGTTCCATCAGCACATTGTATATAATAAAAAATTATATACATACTAGGTAGTATAATTGTCTCAGGTGGCGAACGCTCTCTAACGCTTGGTTCCAATATCCCACGAACGACCGTTACTGTACTACAAATGGCTGCTCATGGCCTACCTGGTGAGGTACATATGACATTCATATTTATCATACTATAGGTGGCCCGTAGGGAAACACGATGATGAGGTGTATCATCGTGTTTCCCTACGGGCCACCGCAAATTGGAGAATAACGTGTCAAAGTTAAGTAAAATTATCGAATTGTAATTTACCTTATTAGTCAAAAAGTATACATTTCAAAGTTAGAAAACATGAACTTGACGCACGTAGTCAAAACTTCTATACTATGCTTATAAAAAGAGGTAAAGTTTACTACAGAACCGATTTTGAAAATTCTTGTTTAAAAATTACAACAACATTGTTTAAAATAGGTAAGTATACAACATAGTTTTATTGTAACAAATATCCGATACATAATAATAATATAATCGATATTGACATTGGCACTTGAGAAGTGAGCTCTTATTTTGTTTTGATAATTAGTGACATATTTTATAATCTTTTCTCACTCCGTTATAAAACAGATATAGCTGTATAATTTAACCATGATTTTGTATGTGACCTGTCATTTAGGGGTATCATAGGTCGAAGCTTAGTGATGTATTATTAATTCCATGATGGTATCAAAGTCACATGGTTTGTGCGTCTGATAAGGCCAGTGTCAACACTTATGTAGGTATATTAGATAATAATTATGATGTTATTTAATTTTATATGTTGATAAGGTTACTTTAACTAGATAACCTAGGTTTATTTTAATAATAAGTTATCTATTTTAATAACAAGATATCTATAAGTAACATATAAAAAATATATCACTATTTATCCCTGGCTGACTGATTGACATAATAGACAATGCACAGCCTATCCACTGATTATAAAGACTTCTTCTTTTTTTCATAATGTCATCTATCCGTCATTCGATAGACCAGTTTCGCTAGTATCAAGTGGATGAATATATAAATTGTGTCAAGTCGAGTCAGTAAAAAAACATAAAGTCGGCTGTCATTGGTTTTGAAGAAAAAGATGGCGTTTCTTTTCAAAACATTTTCGTTCAAATCCGGATGCCATATAATAGATACACATTAATTACAATTGCTCACACTTAACGCTAAGATCTCAATTAATGTTGGTTAAAATGCCACCGAAATTACACAGCAGAACTTTAATAACACTAGAAAAACAATTAAAATTAAAAAGATATGTTGCTTACAAAGATGACTGAAAACGACATAATAAAAACAGTGGTGTACTCCAAAACGATAGACGTAATTGCGTGTTGTCGTTTGAGTTACACTGCGGGGCCTGTGTGACCCATTCCACAGTCATGTTGTCGAAGTCTGGTAGCGTAGCCTGATGTTGGTTAGCGTAGTTCAAACTTACAATAAAACTTCGTTTATCATTTTAGAAGACACGAAAAAATTCAGAGAGATTCTTCAAAGCGTGTTTAGACCTAATATTTCGCGTCGTGTGAACACGCCCGTGTACCTACACACAATTGATACAAAACACAGCGGCTGTACAAAGGCTTGTGATTTTATTGAATGAAAACATTGATGATGTAAGAACATCAATCATAGCGACAAACAGCTCAATTGGTTCAAAATTCGACACCAATTTCTAGGCCAATATAATTATTGTAGTTCAATTGGGAGGGAGGTCATCATCTTTGATTAATACATACCGGCAGAACACAACCACCACTGATGCCGTTGCCATAATTACACAATGAGCGCTTCTAAATTTTGAGTTTCAAAGTGGTTAACTCTCCGAACAATAAAACCACAAATAACGGCACGAACGGTATTAAAATAATGCATTACCTACCTGCCTAAGCTGCTCAATTCAGTTATGAACTCGTGTTTATTATCTAAATGCATATTGTGTACCTATTAGGCTAGCTTAGTGGCACCCCAGGGCGCTGAGTATACCTACGGGCCAGTTTTTTTAGTATTTGTTGCTACAGCGGCAGCAGAAATACATCATCGGTGAAAATTTCAACTCTCTAACTATTACGGTTACAGCCTGGTGACAGACGGACAGACAGACAGATAGTGGAGCCTTGGTAATATAAAAAATAATAAAGGGGCTCTTTTTTTTAACAAAACAAGCGAACGAACAATAATATTCATCGTGGGCTTTCGTTGTGGGAATCGAACTAATTACCTAATACCTACCTACCTTTGTATTAAGTATCGGTAGGTGTCATATATTTACAGGGGTGTGGAAAGTGAAACAGGACAGATCCCTAGGGACTCAACACACGTTTGTTTAGTGTTTACGATCAGCTCGTATGTTTTACCCTAAATTAATTTGATGTACCTACCTATTACTTACTCTAACTAGTACGGTTGTATCTACTAAGTGGGTTGGATATTTTCAGAAACTTTTTGACCGAGCGCGCGAGTGTCTCTTTTCACATCTGGTAAAATTAATAAAATTCTTAATTTAATTTTGTATCGTCGTACAAAGCGCCACGTAACTAGGGGCGTGACTGCATGAGTTTCCTCTGACGCTGCCTAATCCTAACTAAAAAACTCGGCGTAGAACCAGGGGTAGGTATCTACAAAATATGCAAAAGACTTAATTTCTTCCAATATTTTGAAAGGGCTTAAAGTCACGAGTCACATCACAAACAGATGCCAGTAAATGTTAAACTCGCAGCAGAAACTTGTTTAACCTAGCTGCCGTGTTTGAATTACATCTTGTGACTAAGATAACTACACTTTGCTTAATGAGATACATAATTACATACGAAATGTTATTTCAGTTTGGTAGACATTCGTTTGTGTGCATCGGTAAAGAATAGTCAAAACTATGCTTTTAGTGTATTTATCATCCATTTTTCTTTTTCTTACCGTTTTAATTGTGCTGAAGAGACTTAAAACTGGAGAAAAGGATATTTCTTTAGTAAGTCTTTTAGTCTAGCATTTTAGCTTATTACTTATGTAGATATTAAAAATATTTATTTACAAAGAAAATTTCAACTAACTATGTTGATGATACATTGAAAACCCCAGTGAAAGTATTTGTAGTTAGTCATTTTTATCAGTTTAGGTCTCGACTGAAAAAGTAATATTCTATAGTACAGGCTTGCCTAATAGCGTAAAGACCGCTGTATAGACTAATAGTCTATAGACTATAATCTCTCTTTATTAGTTTGCTATACTTTTGTTGGTTGTCCACCTGTATAGAAATGGTGTAAATTATTGAAATAATTACCTACTTACTTACTATTCGTTTTTCTCTTATTTCTTACTTAGGTGCATTAGATCTAAACTAGTGGTCGTAAACTGTGAGAACAGTAGACCTCGCGAGCCCTTATTATCATGCAGTAACCAACACTTTCTCCTTTCCCGAAATTGAAATCCATCCATATACAACGCTACTATATTATTATGCGCTTTTTTCGCAATACTTTGAGTAGAATGAAGTCCTTAGTGTGCCCCTCAAATATAATTAAAACCCTTCGATACACACGATCGACCTGTGGCACAACACACAGGTGAGAACACACCCCGACCTGTGTGTATGTCTCGAGTTCTAATTCAAATGCAGTTTCTTAAAGATTTAAACAGATTAACAATGAAAAATAATACATCTTTTTTATTATAAGTAATTGTTGCAGTTAACAATGGGAGGTTGGGTCAGCTATCTCTGGTGGGGCGGAGACCCTGACGTCCCGAACCCTGTCTCAGGCTTGACTAGGCGGGAGAATTACGCTGTGCAGAAGTCCTGGGCTCCAGTATACGCCAACGCGTTACCTAACGGAACAGAACTGCTAAGAAGGTAAGCCTTTATGAAACGTACAAAAATATAGTATAACTAGAGGCCACTCGCAGCTTCGCCCGCGTGGCAGTTTTTTCCCGTTCCCGTTATTTTTTCGGGATAAAAGTAGCCTACGTCCTATTCCAGATTATAATCTATACTTATTCCAAATTTCATCCAAATCGGTCCACTGGTTAGAGCGTGAAAGAGGAACAAACATCCATCCATCCAAACATTCGCATCTATAATACATATTAGTAGGATACCGGGTGTAATAAAGCTACTTTTGAAAACTGAAACATATTCAGACCATGAATCTGATTACAAAAAAAAAACGCATCTCCGTTTTTCCCGTGTTTTCGACATAAATATCGACAATACATAATAAAATAAACAAGTACCTAATTATCTTATTTAAGAATGCGTAGACGACAAAACACCAAAAACAGCAATCTAAAAGAAATCGCGATCATCTGACCGGTGCTTCGTTCAGCGGTCGCCGCCCCGCCGCGCGGTCGTTGATTGCTTACGGAATACATTGCTGGTTGATAAATAAGAATTTCAGCAAAATAATCGTTTTACTCTAAAACCAAAGAAAGTACCTACAAACTTAAGTTGCCCTTGAGACAGCCAAGCACATAACGCTACTATGGCACGCCGGGAATCTGGGGAATTTACGCTCAAATTCCAGAGGAAGAATGCAAGGTCGGGAATACGACATTACCATGAAAATAATAAGACGCATTTAAGCGGACAACTCTGGAATTCGTAATATTGTGAGTTCTCAGGTTAGCGGTGATGGGCTTGCAACCTGTCATGTACCTATGGAATATCAACTACCTACTGCAAAATTTGGTTATGTACCAAAATATTTGGACGTAGGTACCTTTTGACTACGATCGATTTGCACCACAGGAGGCTGTGCCATCGCGAATCTATATACCAATGATAAAAATATTTGCCCTGACTGACTGATTGACTCACTGACGACATATAGACAATGGACAGCCTAAGCCACTGGTCGGAAAGACGTACAACTTAAGACGGAGTATGCCTCAGGTTGGTGGACGCAGGGCAGTGCATCGTAGGTCACGTACCTAATATGCGTGACCTACAAGGCAGTGCTCTGTTATAGGTGATAGTTACCACTTAACATCAGGTAGGTCATCTGCTTGTTCCATCAGCAAGTTTCTTAAAAAAAGGTTTGCCGGGGTTTTTGAGGGGTATTTCAAAAATGTCGTCAAACGTCATACATGCTAACAGTGGAATATAGAGATATAGAGAACCACAAAAACATGAAATAACAACTCGAACAGATACAATAGGCTAGCAAAAAAATTGTTTGATGAACATCGAAAACATGCCTTCATGTTTATTCTGTTATAATGGTGTAACGTTATGATCATTAGAACGGTCAAACAAATATAATGAATGCAGGGTACTCAAACTGACATCAAAATATCTCATTCACGGTCAAGAATGTGTTCAGTTCAGACAGGTGTTCAGTTTTTGCATATCAGTTTTAGATGGTTAGCAAATTGTCAGCGAGTCATATAAAAAAAAACGAGTGTAGGTACTTTTAGACCACACGACTGAAGTAAAACGTAACTGGCTATGAGAGAAAGAGATAAAGAACAGTGCTTTCATACCCCCTCCGGTAACCTTGTTGAAAGTCGCATAAGAAGTATTACTTCAAAAACAATTATACTGTTCCTTTTATGTATATTTTTTTACCGCTTATCACAGATATTTGCAAAAATTCAAAAACTTTTATAAAACACAACAATATTTTAGGTGACCTATAATCGTGTGAACATGCCTTTCTGAATTCCATATTACTATAAAAATTTAATACCTAGTCTCCTACTTTGTGTCATAAAACTTACCGACCTTTATTTAATTTAAATTGGCATATTATTTTATTTAACTTGAGCAATTACCTACTAAATTGTCAAATTGAACAGTTTAGTAGTAATATTGGTTGAACGACCTTGTATTAGACAGTCGTAATGCCGAATAGGCAACTATGAGCGAATACAGAATACTACAAGATAAGTAAGTAAACAATGAGTTGTGTATAAGTCAATGAACCTTGTCCTTATGAAAGTATCGCAGAATAAATAATAGTAGGTACCTACAAGCTACAGCTGAATAGTGGAGTTATAAGAATCTGTTTCCTGACTGACTGACTGACATAAAGACAACACACCGGGTCGTAGAAGCTTAAAATTTTCAGTGTATAATTGTATTGGAGCGTAAGACTAAGAAACGAATTCCCGAAATTCGGGGGGGCTGAAATTTGTATCAAAATAGTTTCACGCGGACGAAGTCTCGTGTGTTTTAACTAATAGTGGTAATTATGAATAGGTAAATGAAATGTGTGTTATTTCGCACAGACAGCCCTCACGGCTCAGTTGGTAGTAGATCTGCTTTCTGTGCTGTAAGTTTTCAATTCGATTCAATTTATTTTACAAACAATTATAATATATTTTTGGATTGTATTTACAATAAAAAAGGCATATAAGTATTCTATCAGCTGTCTGATTCTCATAGTACAAGTATTGCTTAGTTTGGGGCTAGAAGGCGTTGTCTGCATGTCTGCCACTGACTAATAACCATTCTACAGTCGGGTAAACACAGTAGAAGAGTCCTGAGGGGTAAAGCTAGGAACAAAGGAGGCCAACTAAGGTTTTAATCAAACAGGGTGATCAAACTACTCAACTCTCGATACGAGAAAACCCATTTCCACAATTTACGCTGTTCTACCTTGCTTGCCTGCGCTTGTATCCAAGTCGCATTTAACATTCTATGATGCTAGTAAATAAGTTTGAAAATAGATTGTATCTGAGAAACTTCAAAATCTTGTGGACTCTACTAAGTAACAATTTATCACGCAAAACCCTCATAAATATATTTCAGGACATTTTTACACAACATCATCTAGCTCCAAACTAAACATAGCTTGTACTATAGGAACCAGATGGATAGAATACTTATATACTTTTTTTTGGAAATACATACATAGAATACAATATATAGCACCCATACAGAACAAACATCTATACACAAATGTTTATTCTCCGTGGGGATCGAACACACCACCTACAGTACAGAAGATAAGGCCACAAACTGAGCTGTAACGGCTGTCAATAATAACATAATAATACACATGCATATAAACATACCTTTTGCTACATTTATTTATTTTTAGTAGTAGTACTTAGAGTCTACTAAGAACTCTACTACTTACTTGTATATGCTCTATGTATTTTGGAACAGAGTTTTAGATGCCGTAAGCTTTCCCAGTACCTATGCATGCATGCTATACGATGTTATAGGATACTATACGATGATAAGGCGTAGGTCTATACCTATGCTAGAAGGAGTAAGCTTACGGCCTAATACACAAACAGGAAAGACATGGTCAATACATAGCTCCACATGTGTTGACCATTTCTTTCCTGTTACATGCCACGAGTTTTCTGACGATGTTTTCCCTTGCCCTTACGACGCACTACTCTGAGTCCATCAACCTGAGGCATACTGGTGTCAAGCCCCGTGTGCTTGTAATAACACCGGCACCCACAACTTTCAATCCGGAAAACAGCAAGCTTTTTGGCGGTAGAAGTATGCAAGGCGGTAGTACTTCCCCGGACGAGCCCTCCACTAAGAGCTCTACTCCTAAAAATACAACATTAAAACTGAACGAGCAGACCGCGTATAATACCTACCTAACTTCGTATTACCAGACTATAAAGTTAAATAAACACACTTAAACATTAACTGCTCTCTGCATCATCGTAACTGTTGGTTTTATAGCTTTCGTGAACAGAGATATAATAGTATTGTGATTGAATGAAGACATTGGTTCTTTTATAGGCGTCGATTTAGTGCTTGCGAGAACCGTTGACCACGTTTGATTTACATAAATTTACTGGCTTACCATGAAAAATAATTAAATTTCGTTTTGAGTTGCACTGCGCGTTTGCTAGGCAGCTACAAAACAACTAGACTAGAACGACTACTGAGTTACCCTGATATGAAACTTTATCATTTGTCATGAGACTTGCTACTACCTGTACCTGTACCTGTAGTAGTAGTAGAGCTCTCTGTGAAGGGCTCGTCTGGTTTGAAGGATGTGGATGCCGGTGTAATTACAGGCACATAAGGCCTAAAAACGATATGCCTCAGGTTAATGGACGCTGAGGAGTGCATCGTAGAGCGCGTTCCTATCGAGTGTGCTCTACGAAGCAATACTTTGCTATAGGCGATGGTAACCACGTAACATCAGGTGGGCCAGCTTGTTCCATCAGCAAGTAGTATAAAAAAAACTGCGGGCTTTGGTTTCGAGGGAATTTTGTTTAGAGCTACGAGAGTTCTTTACACCTTAGAGGCCCTTACCACGTCTTCACACAAAACCCCTTGGAAATACAAGCATGAAATACACATAAAACAGTGAGTGGAACTAGCAATCGCACTAGTGTTTTCCGAGGCATACAAAAATTTCGCGACTCCAATGTATAGAGCTCTTTGTAAAAGAGTTCATCGGGGGAAGTACTAATACCTTTTTCGGTCGCCAAGCATTGAAGTTCGCATTGCTGTGTCCCATTTTGAAGGGACTTTTACGTCTCAAAGTAATAATGGTTGCAGTACAATGGGCGATATACGGCTGAATACTCAAAAGCAATTAAATTTAATCACGCCTCAATTGAAGAATTTTTGCTAGGCTTTCATTGCAATCTGTCAAAAAATCGCAACTCGATAGTGACATAGCAGTTTGGCTCTACGGTTTTTCGAAATCCGTAGAGCCTCTACGAACGCAGTCGATTTTACAAACAAAAACACATTCAATCGAAACGCTCGGTAAGGTGGGTATGAAGTTGTATCGATCATAGCTCCGAGGTATATTTATGAAATTGTCGCATGTGTGTATCCCACAGCGGGTACCTACGTACGACCACGTCAATATCCGCCACAAATTGGACAATTATTGGCGTCACAGTAGCTTCCTTCCAAAGCTTGGTACAGGTTAAGCTAAGACAGAAAATACGTTTTATCAAGTTCTTTTATCAGATGGAAGAATATTACCTATATAAAGATTTGGTAGCGAGGAATTGATGCCTAAACTTTACCTATAGATGAAACAAATAAGCGTACTATGAATAATAAATCTAAATAAATAGCATCACATAAGTTGGTATTCCATTCGAAACAGGTTACAAGCCCTCAAAACGCTAAAACAAAACCTCGTTTATCGTTTTCCGGAGTATCAAATTCGGGAATTAATTCTCAAGCCTGGCCAGACTAAAGCCCATTTTTAATATTCTACCATTTCACTCCAGGTATAGTTTCATTTTATTTAAAGCGTGTTTCTTTAGAAATACAGAAAAACCAGACAGCCTCACGACTTTAATCCCCACGGTACGGTAGATATCCCCGTTTCTTTGAGGATGTCTAAGAGGGTAGACAGAGGTGACTGACTTCTTTAAAGATTTTAAGAACTTTTTCGTTTTTGTCTCCAGGTTATTCACATCATACCCTGATACGAGAGAGTTCTTCAAGATGGTCCGAAAGTTGCCTGAAGAGGAGTGGGTTAACAACCCCCAGTTCAAAGCCCACGTCATTAACCTCATGACAGCACTGAACCTGGCCATAACGAACCTGAACCAGCCAGAGGTGGTAGCAGCTATGATGAATAAGTTAGGAGAATCGCATAGGAAACGGAAGATTCAGGAGAAAAACTTTACAGTAAGTTCTATTTCAACTACGGGACAAAGAAATTAAAATGTATGAAATTCTTTGAAGGCTTTAGCGTCACCATGGTGCTCCTATAAAAAAAAAACAATAAAAAAAAATTAAAAATATAGTATAAAGGTTCTTCGATGGCAACCACGAACCGGAAGACGAAGTGTAGGACGTCCTACCCGGTGGACTAACGACATTGTTAGGATTGCGGGAAGTCGATGGATAGAGAATCAGAATCGTTCTTCCTGGAAACGTAAGGGGGAGACTGTTCTCTGTCTGGGTGTTATATTGTATTCTAAGTACCTATGTGTTTACAAAAAAAACTAATATAAGGATTTTATCAGTCATCTGGTTCCAACTAGTACAAGCTATGCTTAGTTCAGGGCTAGTTGGTATTGTGTAAAAATGTCCAAAAATATTGATATTTAATAAATTTACCTATACATTTGTTTTCTCAGGATCTAAAAGAAGTAATCGTGAAGATGTTCATCGAGGTGCTTCAACTGGACGGACCGACTCTAAGCGCGTGGGGTAAAGCCGTTGACTTCTGGTACAAGAACATATTCCACACGCTGAACGCCAACGAGCAGAGCTAACACATCATAAAACTATTGTTGGCCACTTTACGTTTTATTATACTATACAATAGACGGTACGCTTTACATATAGATCATCTATTGACTATTGAGAGTTCGTTGGTCTGCTGAGCTGAAATCTTTCGTGATTTGTATCAAAACAGGCCTATGCATCTATTGTATTGTAGATTTTATAATGTGACAGGGGGCGGCTACCCCCAGGTACTGATTTTTGCACGTTACTTAGTACTTGTATTTAATACGTAGGTATCGTGCAAATTCAGCATGATATGATAGTAGGAAATAAGTAGACTTAGGTGTAAAGTTGTCTAATGACGTATTTAATAACACGCTTTAAGCCCGTGTCTGATTTTTATTAGCATACTTGAGAAATGCTGTTTTGTTTGATCATCACTAAAGTAAGACCCTTCTACTAAAAAGCTCGGCGTTACCTCGAAATAGTTACATTGTGTTTTGTCTCTTTTGATATTATTTGAAACTGCCTGTCAATGCAAAAGACAAGACACGGTACGAGTATAACTATTTATACGTTACGCCGAGTTTGTAAGTATCAGGGGTAGTGTTTTCGTACACATAAAATAAACAGAAATTATAACATCTCGTGCAGTGTGTTTGCTATTTATTTATATACTTCAAATGAAATGTATATCGAATGTATGCGAATAAACTTAGTTTAATTAATCTTTGTATACAAAGATTAATTAAAACAAGTTCCTAGTAAATGAAGCATTTATTTATTGCTGTAAATAGCTGAAAATGTAAATAGTGCTTACGGTTTTATACAAATTGTACAAAATGACGTTAAACCAAGCATTTATTTTAAGGTACAATAATATTATTTAAGAATATTTATAATTTCAATAAATTTCATAGGGAAATATCTCCTGGTTATTTATTTTCTTATTGCGCATTAAATTGACTAGGTCTTATAATAGCAATATAAAAGAACACCGATGGTCTAGTGGGAATGACTTACCCTTCTGATCTTACGGTCTTGGGTTCGAAACCGGTCGTGCGCCAATCGATTTCTCTATCCAAAGATGAAGGTACGTAATGCCAGTGCTCTTAAACGGCGAAGGAAAATATCGTGAGGAAACCAGTTTGTATTCTAGCAACAATGGGCTTGCAACCTCTCACATACGGAATACAAACTACTGCCAAATTTAATATTTGGACAAACCTATGACTACAGTCCTTAGACATCTTCAAAGAATCTCAAGAAAGTATTTGTTAACAAGAGATCGCCTCGCTCACACAAAGGCATTGACCTAACGCAGAGTGTACCCAAAACAGAACCAATGAAATTATGAACTTATAATAATAAATCAGAAATCAGTTACCACTTTCAAATTTCACAAAACGAGAAAATTATAAATATAAACTCTACGAGACGAATCTTCTGGTAAAATAAAATTCATGTTATTCCCTATCCTTAGCGAAGCAGGATAATGAAATGGCGAAGGCTCTGCATTATTCAGTCACTTGGCTCCTGCATATTTAATGCCTGACGACCCGACACACGTACTACGTACAGTCAGAGGGAAAGTGCGATCGTACACGTAGAGTTATCAGGTTAAACAAACTCGTGCATCAATAGTCCTGTTGGCGACAAGACAGAAGTGTATAACTATCTATAAACTATCCCAAAAGGGAATTGAACAACCCTTCCCTGTATCTCATCGATTCAACTGAATGTAGTCAAAGTCAAAGCACTTGTAGCACCTACCTATATATTGCATAAAATACCTACCTACATGTTGAAAAGATGTCGATTTTTTTGTGTAGACGCAATTCCGGTTATTGAGCAGTCTTTCTGGTTATTGTGCGCTAAAAAAATATATAAAATATCCGTATAAGTTCTTGGTCAAGTGGGATTAGGCTGCGTTGGCGCAGATTGTCAGCGCATCCCTATACCAAGGGCAGTCCCTGCTCGTGGGTGCATCTCACACTCAGGGCATAATATATAACATCCTTTGTGAGTTCCTTAAGTGCAGGCAAGGAAATAAATAAATTAGGTATATTTAGGTTTATAAAAAAGGTGTAACTGTCTATAGAACTGATAAGTAGTAGCTTGATTAAGCTCTCATAAAAGTTCTGGTTTCAGAACTTTTATTAAAAATAAATAGATCATATGAAAGATTTCAAATAAAGATAACACTTACCAATACTTAAGCTTATTATAGTTTGGCCCACTTTCCTCGCTGTTTGTACTTGAACAAACACGTACGAAGTTTGGTACAAAGAAGCGAAACTTTGCGAACAGCCAGGTACTATTTCCAACGTATTTCTAATGTTTCTTTGGAGAGAAACCCTTTGTGCTATGTTATCTGGGGATAAATACAACTGACACGCTAATTTACTTTTGTCACTGCTCTTGTTTGTAGTGTAGGTAGGTACGCTCTTCATGAGTTGTTGGTAGGTACAAGTACATACCAGGGTGCGTCAAGTTGGAAGCCTCATATTGGAATTTTGTGTTTTGGAGAATGCTACTATCAACCAACTTGGGTGAATGCGTTTCTTCTATTGCTAACAAAATCCTGTTGCAAGTGTCAAATATGACCGAAAATCGGTCGTCTGTCATTTGACACTTGCAACAGACAGGAATTTCCAAAGAATATGGACTAAAAGTATTCTATGGGAATTTCATAGCAACAGCACTTACACAAACAGCCTGCGCTGGTTTATTATCTTGATTACCTACTCAATATCTTAAGATCAGAAAGAGAACACTCTTCTCACCCATACAATAGGTTAATAACGTCAATCGTAACCTAGGTACACAAATACTTTGGGTTATTGGGTCGAATCCCGCAAATGACAAACATTTGTGTCATGAACATAAGATAGTCCTAATTATACAAAAAAATACTAAAGCTTTGCTAGATTATGCTCTTTGAAATAAGTTCTTACCCACAGTCCACCTCCGACACCACCTGGGTGAACCATAGAAAGTTTTTTTTACAACGGCTCACCTTTGTTCACCTGGGTAATCCTTGTGAAATATTTAGTTTCCACCGTTCACCTTGTTATCAAAACTCTTCAGATCTGAAGATTATTAACGGCCAGTACCAAATTTCTGAGGTGTACCGTCACCAAAAATAGTTAATTACCTATAGGCTATTACTTTAGTCCCTGACTATTAGTTTAAAATATCGATAGCCTTCAATTTCGATCATAGCAAAGTGCCTAAATATTGTTGTTAGTAAAATTACCACCACGGCAAAGCCGCGGGCGGCAACATGAGCATTTACTTTTTTGTATTATATATAGGAAAAATAGAGGACTTTGTTGGTGGAGATAAATAAAACTACAAATATTTTATTGATTTTTTTTATTTTTTTTTTACAATTAAGTTAACATACATATCAAACCAGCCAGAGTATGGCTAAACCCATTTATTATCTAAACTTATGAACAATACAGAATTGATAATTTCCAAATTCACTTAGTTTTTATAATATAGAATAATATTTATGCATTCACACTAAATATAATCTAAGTTCTACTTACTCATAATCTAAGTTTTGCATAAATTCAAAATAATATGCCCAAAAGAAATTATCGTATTTATGCATATAGTATTTTAACTTTTTGGCAATTTATTGAGTATCATCTCTGTTCATACTGCATAGCAAAATTAATTTTCTTTAACATGTAACATAGATCTTATCCGTAAAGAGGCCACAAATATAACATGCGTTTCTGTCATCAGTTCGAATATATAGGGACTTTTGTTAATTATAATTATGTACTGCCTACTATCTTTAAACATTATACTTATCGAAATGTAAGAAAAATATCCTTACACAATAACTGAATTATCCTAGCAGTGCTGTGCGGTGAGTGGAGTCCCACGCGTGGGACAGGATCGCCCGCGCAGGCCGCCACGCATCCTTGTGCGTTGCGTACACGTTGCGCTAACGATACGATACGATACGATACGATACGATACGATACGATACCATACACATACAGTACGATAAGTTACAACACCTCACATCATCAAACAACTATGTCATCTACATAAAATTTGCTCCAAATGTTATATTAAAATATTTCTACTTATTGTAACTTCTAAGTTACAGCCCACTTTACAAATAATTGATACATTAGACTCTCAAATAGATCTCTACTAACTACATATATTATTAATTAATGGTAAAAAATAAAGAATAAAAATACTTCTAAACATTGCATTTCAATCACATAAGGTTTAGTTTAATTATACAATAATAACATCTTTTAAAACCCGAACATATAAGTATAATTATTACAAGAACAATTTGTTATCGTTGAGTTCTGGAATGGAAAATAGCACACTTAAATTCACTAACTGTTACACTTACATAATAATTATTGTTCTCCTGTTTTATTTTGTAATACACAATTGCTTTTAGTAGTATCAGAAAAATAACAGTAAAATATATTGACTATTTGATACACTGATAAAAATTCACGATAGAACCTTAAAATTAACTTAAAGGAAATTTGATAGTGTACCAAATAACAGTGCAGTTTATAAGTACTATTAACGACGCGGTATGATACCACACACCGAGAGGCTAATTAAATGAGGTAATAATTAAGACAGATATAAATATTGTGGAGAAATGACATTCCAGCGATACGCGGACTCCCAAAGCTCTCATTAAGATGTAGCAACTTGTGGCATGCCGAATGAACATCCGACTTCCAAGCAACTTTAAAGCACGCGCAAGAAACACCAACAAACTTTCGTCAAGGAAATTGACTCGTAATCAAGTTAACGTAAAATCAAAACTATGCTCCTCCCACACTTTGTGCTTTGCTAGTTTTGTTGTAAATTCGAAATTTAAGAGGTCAATGTCAGAATTTGCATTTGCTTCTCTCGCGCGCTTTAACATGCGACATTATAGCAACATAGTTGAGAGCTTTGTGATTTGGCAATCGCTCCCGACCGACACTTGCTACGCTATTATTTGGTACGTGACGGAACTTACAGGATCGTGTCATACAACTATTAAGGCAGCCGGACATAACTTACAGTACAAAATAGGCGTGCCAATACAGACATTTTTGATACAAGGCAGATAGAGAATACAAATTTAAAAATAAACATCCAACAAATTTGAATAAGAACATAAGGAACACTACAGCAGCAATCAAATTGCGAACACATTTTGTACTACATAAAAAATAATACACAACCCTTTGCGCGAAAAAGACTGAAAAGTTCAACTTTTTAAGTCACAGAGAAACTTGGATCTTAACATGACAGCTGCAGAGACTATTTCCGCGCGCCGGCAGATTGTACATGAGTATAGCGGCAATCCTGAGGACGCTCGGAAACCTGACTCATGGTACGACCCTCGCTTCATTTTCAGTTAATACTACATCTTTAGAATAATTTTTCCCATCACAGAGATTTTCAGAAAAACCTTTTTATTATTTTTAGCCTATTGATATAATTATGTCATAATTTAGTATCCGCATATTACAATAAGTGTTCCAATAGAAATGCGATGAGAATTATTTATTATTGGTGTAGGTATCATGAGAAGAGATGGCTCTTAAGTCTACACTTACCTTATTGATTAGCGTCATTCTGATATAATTACTTTAAAACGTCACTGAAGAACATGCTACATTAACTAACGTTGTACTTTAACTCAAAGGTGGTACCAAAAATATTATTTTTAATCTAAAAACGCCAATCGACAATTTAACATTTAGAGAGGTGTCACTACAATACTAAAAGGCGATTTCTTTTAAGTGTTTTCAATTATTTTAACTTAAACTTAACGCACTCTATGGGAATTACGGATATGAATACAACAAAATATTTCGAATAAGAAATGTAATCGATATGCAACGTTAAAGATCAATTAATGAGTCAGGGGAAACTGAATTTCACGTGACATCGGTGGTATTTGAGAATTATTTCTTATCAGTCTCTGTCTGTTGAGACGCGGACGACTTGAGTGATGCGACCGGAGACGCGATCACAGCTGCGGGACTGGTAATGTACGTGTCTACTTATTATGGTGGGGATTATTACTAATTAAGCTTGTTCCTTTGTACAACGTAAGCGAGACGGATAGCAGTCTGCTATCCTGCTCGTGACATTGGATGCTCTCGAAGAGACACATCACCAGAGCAAGAAACACCAAGTGGCGATATTCACACGAGTCGAGTGGACACGCGCTCATGTCGCTGGTAGGAAGTAGGAAACCTCTAACTAAATAAATATTTTCATCCGACTCACTGGATTATATTAAAAATATTTTCTTAATCACAGATATCAGTCTGTCAAAATTTAAATTAAGTATATTTCAGAATTGGATTATTCATTCCTCACTTAGATAGGATATTCAAGTACGACCAAGGTACAAAAGTGACTAATAAGACCACAGAGTATTGTTAATGCGAATACAAATATCGACAAAATCATGAGGTTTTTTTAGTTCAATTAAGTGGAACATAAGTGGATTTGGTCGTTCGAACTACACAATTACGTATTAAGCACGGAGTCTTCGAGACTGGTTCAGTACACTTGCACTACCGAATATAAACAATTTGACACAGGTACAACAGAGATCTAATGAAAGAATAATACATGCTACTTTAATAGGATAATGGTCGTTAATTATGCTCGTTAGAGTACGGTCGCAGCCCGTAGGCCACAGGTCGCCATACACAAACACGAATGCGAGAGACTAGAAGCAGTGTCTGGTGCATCGGCGAGAAGCCAGAGTCTACTGCATCAATTAACCGTGGTGGGAGTCGGTTCTATACATACATAGATACAAGAAGATAAACTCTATACCGTTATAACGAATAAAATGCAATATAAGTTAGTGAGTAACTATTAGTAATACAATACGGGGAGCGTGAAGCGGTGTACGTGACGCTACGGTTGTCCGCCAGCAATCGACAAGCGACAAGCGACAAGCGACAAGGTGACCGTCGCCGTCGTCGCTGTCGTCGCCGCCGCCGCTGTGGTGGACAGTGCGTCCATTATATTATGGCGATTAACTATTTAAACTACACACAGAGCGGTTAAAATATTCTCAGCAATCACAATTAGTTATAATTACCACATAGAAGAAAATTTCTTAGCTCAACATTTTTTCAATGGCCCTCTGTTTACGCGTAAGTCACTCAGTACATTATTATTTTTTTTATTATTTTGTATTTATTCAGTTGTGTGTTTCTATTAAGAACACCCTTTGTCTTACAGCTATTTACCAATAATAATACAAAATCCATTCACTATAATTAAGGTAAATTTTAGATATTTAAACGCTAAAATGTAAAATATTAAACATCCTAAATAAAATCTGATATTCCCAATTTTAGGCATAGCATAATTAAAATATTATAGAGTTAAATGATTGAGTGACTATGATAAAAGAGAAATAAATGCATTACAATAATACTACCAACCTATCTGTTCGTTCAAAGGTTTCCAAGCTGCCCGGAGCGTTCCTACCACTAACACAACGACAAAGCCTTCGTTATTATATATTTGGTATTATGTTATCGCACCACATAACAAGACTAGAGGAATGATTGCCTCTTGTGCCGAGTGCCGATGCGAACCCCAACCTCAGCCGCATCCCCACTCACATAAATAAGGAAGACTAGTTTCTTTGTAGAATATCACCTAATGTGTTATTTATTGTATCAGGACGAACTTTTCCAACCCTTTACAAAAATATATATATCGTATATGAATAAATAAATACACAACAAGCAATGTTTTATCTAATGTTAAAATTATAAGGCATTGATGATTATCAAAATGCTATCACTAAATTAATTTAAACCACTCGTTAAACACGACGTATTTAGTTTTAATGTGATTGTCTTTTAGTAAGATAAGATTCGTAAATTAATGCACTAAATAGTGAAACAACTTGGTCCCTAAAAGTCTGTCTGAAATGATAGGTGCTCGACAATCTTACAGTGCGGAAGCGGTAAATGATGTCAAGCTAATATAGGAAGCCAATCGATATCTAAGCCGACACGTTACCTCAGCTTACTATTCGAAAACGAACATTGATTTCAAGAACGTAAGTTACATTTTGCAATGTCGGTTAAGCCGATTGATTTTATTCGAGCGTCTAAACAAAGGCAGTGTAAGAAATGCAAATCGCGAGGTAACAGTCGCCGCATTAGAACAATAGTAATAACAAAGAATACAACGTAACTGTGTAAACGCGTCAGACAGCATTTTGTATTTGTCAAATACGAATCGCGCGGCCAGAACTTTAAAAACTAATATGCAGATACACGAAATAATTTAAAAATTTAATTCCACATAAAAGGAAGTTAAATAAGACATAAAAACTATTAAAATTAACAACAATATGAGCAAACTATTATAATAGTTGAGCTAAAATAACCGGAGCAGCTTGGAGTGTGAGGGACGAGCTACGGCGGCCGACATGGCTGGATGTTCTAGAAATGGCTCCATTTGTACGATCTACGCTTGTGATGTAACAAACCTACATAAGTGCTTGATAAATGGCATTCAGACATTAACTTTGGCATTCGATTGTGGATTAAGGCAGAGGACGCAATCCGAATGATAATAATCAAACGGCCTCATAATAAAAGCAAAAATTATGCGGTTTAAATTCGGGTAAACTTCATGAAAACCAAAATATTAAATGGATAAAAATATTTACACGTAAATATATATAAAATGATTGATGAAGTAACACTTAGTTAATAAAAGTAAAACAGCTAAGCTCATTAATGATTACAAAAGGCTTGGGCCGGGTGCGAACCCAATACTCGCTCGCAGCCTTATATTGTCTACCGCTAGTCGCGACGCCGACGCGACGCGACGCGACACAAATCATGCCTAGTGCACAATTCGTTACTATAAAATCTTCGAGGAAACGATTAAACCTGCCATTGGTTACCGGTAACGTACCACAGTTCATTGAGGCACAATCATTGGTTGAATTAATTGCTTTTTATGTTTTTGTTTTTATTAATTTTTTTGTTTTTTTTTTATTTATTTTAATTTTTTTCTTACAATACTCCTACGACAATATAATTATTATAATTACTTTTAGGTACGTAAATTTACTCTAAATAACAAAAACAAGTCACGAAAAATTGTTAAAAATGAAAGCGTGAAGCGTATATTTTTCTTTACGAATATAATTTCACAATATACATATTACAGAATATAATGTAAGTTTATAAATACACAACAACATAATAACACAGACTCAATTGCACTTGGCGCAATAATTGTGTGCAGGAAATAATGATGCAGTCATTGAACTGAAGAGAGATTCAGCTATTTTCACAACCTTGCCGTACTTCGCGCGCGTTCTCCACTCTACGCTTAACAACACGACACCTAAACCATTACAACACATTATTTATATGACCATACAAATATAATTTATATATTACCCATTTATTTAAGTACTGATAACTTTAAGTGACTAAACATTTGAAGGCATGACACGTTCGTCGTTTAATATTTATACTATGGACAACGTATTTATATAGGGCACTGGAACATTTTACTCTCCGTTACTTCGGCTTGTCTAATTTTAAAAACACTAATTTATAAAAATTATAATGACGTATTTTATTGCTGCGATTTGCACCAGTTAACGACTGAGATTTAGGCGTAATCCTTTATCAAATAATGTGGACAGAACAATATCGATTTAAAAATTATAAATATTTTTTTATTCTATGACGTAGTTAGTCGATAAAAATAAAGACCCTCACGTAAATTGAGCTTTACGACAATAATAGTAGAATTGACATCAGCCTGGTCGAGCCACGCTGTATTCTGATAAGACGCACGTAGACAGTGCCTTAGGAACATCAGATCGATAACCCGTACAGCGAATGGCCGCACATTAATTTGGAAGATCATCGCCAGGCAGACAAATGCAAATTGTGTGGATATCTTTGATATTAATTCTTTGGCACCTAACGTTAGACCGTGGCCGCTCTGAGGCGCACAGCACATCAAATTGTTCGGTGGCATGCATTGTGCCTACTAACTACTTCTCGTTACACAATCCAATCTCGACATGCTAATCGTAAATCGAATGTAAAGACAAAGTATTTATTACTTATAGTTTAATCATCGATAAGAAAATATACGATCGTGTAAATCAAATCTGCACTCAATCGAGATATGCAAAAAAGGCAACGAAGAATATGCAATTCATGTAAATATTTAAAACAGTACGTCGGTCCCTATGAGATAATAAGGTAGACATGACAAATACTAATTTTGTCACTAGATGAACACATCACACATATAGAAACATTTATCACTAGACTAAACAGGTCCAAAGCGATTAGAATTTATTTAAAGACGCACAAGTACAAGTCCAAAGTTGCGTATAATCTAACTTATTATTATTATTTGTGAAGAGTGGTCGGGTCGGGCCGGACGCCGTAGCGGAGAGGCGCGACCCGGGACTAACCTAGCAATACAATCGTTACGTTTATACGAAGGATCACTGGAAGATATCGAAGTTAGGATACGACGACGCTACGCTACATCTACGCGGGTCGTTCGCGACGTGGCGCGTGACGGACGCGTGACGGATGCGTGACGGTCGCGTAACGGACGCGTGACGGACGCGGGACGGTCGCGGGCCGGCCGCGTTCGGAGCGCGGGCGGCGCGCGTTACCTAACGACTCCCGCATCGTTACTCCCGACAATATTGGTAATGATATATTTTGGCAGAGTCACTCTGTGGCACACCATCGATAAATTAAAAAGTAAATAAAAATTGTAAATAAACTTTCTCATATCGAACAAACACTTACACCCACTATCGTTGCCGTCAATATCATAGTATTCTTACGAGAACTAACATAGGACTTACAGTTACGCTTACATTTATACATTTATATAATACCGACGAGACTACAGCTACAAGTATATGATTAACAGAATACAATGTCTAAAGCATTATTTCCACTTTAAATAACGTTGAAATTGAGCCTATATAAAATACCACATATCTTTTCTATAAGTTATTGATATGGCTAATTTTAAGTTAACTATACACAAAAGTGTAATATTTAAATTACCGTTAATTATAGTACTTCAGTAACATTTTTCACAAAATGTAATATATAAAATGATAAAACAATCTTCATTAAGTTATCCTTACATTAATCGTATAATCTAGATAATCGTTTCAATATAACTTAAAGTGGCACTTGAATCACAAATACTGGAAAAAATTTGGGGAAATCAGCATCAGCGGAGACCGAGACCGAGACCGAGATCGAGACCGTGATCGAGACCGAGATCGGGATCGAGATCGACCCGCCGGCGTCGGCTCGCTCCGATGCTCAACGAAATACATTATTATCCTTACTTAGGCAAGATACTTTACATCACAGGGCCGCGCCGCCGCCGTCTTCGCACGCGGCCTCCTAACCAATATTTGTATATCTCAGACTATAAACGCTGCTTAAAAGGAATTACCACTAGAAGAATGCACTTCAAATCTCATAATTTCAAATTTTGTTATCTTTATAAAAATATAACTAATTTATAAAAACGTGTTGTCGGGGCGGGTTCGGCCTGAGCGGACGCGATCGGACGTCACCGGCCGATCGAGGGCGGCCCGCACTTACCCGCACCGGGCGGCAGCGACCACGACCCGCCCCCACTACACGAAATGCTCTTATTGCTCAATAAAATATCACTAATGGAAAACGGAGGCTCGCGTTCGATAATTCGAAAAAAAATATAGAAATAAATAATTAAAACAAGGTTTTTTTAAAACGAGAAAAATAAAAACTAGCACGAAAGAAACTCAACAGCCCGCGGGGCGAAACAGCAACAGCCCCAGGGGCGCAACAAAATAAATACAAATACAGCGATATAGGGCCACGGGGCGAGTGACTGAGGTAGCCCGCAACAACTACTCTAATCCGTTTACCTATGTCATTTGGTAGAGAGGAGTTAGCCTAGCCTACTTAGAGTTAACGGTGAACACTTACATACAGTAGACATGAGGTGGTACCGAGCGGATGCGATGTGACTAGGCGTCGATGAGAGCGGCGCGCGACGAGCCGGTACTTGCTACTGCACTGCATTGCGTTCCGTGCCTTAGCTTAGCTTAGCTTAGATAGACTCTCCGCCGAGGAGGTCCGGCGGCAGGAACGAGTTCAGCGAGGAAGGCGTGGCGCGCTGCTCGTGCGAGTCGGGCCACATGGCAGGGAACCCTCCGCCCCAGCCAGCCTCCTACAACACATTAACAATATTTCATAAAACATACTTTATTCAACTTTGGAAAAGAACTTTAGAAGAGACTTTAAGAGAGAACTTTAAAAAAGAACTTCAAAAGAGAACTTAAAAAGAGATTAGAAGAGTAGGAGTACTTTAGTGAGTGGGAGCGACCCCACCTTCTAATCTTGTCGTGAGGTTGATTCCGGTCGTGCACTAAAGCATTTTTTATTCGAAATAAATATGTAAGCAGTGCCAGTGATTCCATACTGTGAAGGGAAACATCGTGTCATGAAATACTTGCTACTGCAGAATGTGGGTATGCGCCAAATGTAATATTTGGACGGCCCTCTGACTACCCCTATTAGACAGCCGTAAAGATTATAGATATCTATTAAAAAAAAATTATTCACAGGTCTTACTGTCAAAGATTTCTAAAATATTTAGCCGCCATTTTGTTATCTTGTACCTCTAAATTCTAAGTAAAATACTAATGTTGTAAAGAGAAAATAATGAAACTAAATTTACCTTGCCGGCTTGAGAGCCAGGACGCCAAGCGCCGCCTCCTCCAGAGCCGAGATGCTGCAGTATCAGCTGCACCTCAGACTCGGCCGGCGACTCCGCGAATATAGTCGTGTTTGACAACACGCAATTGTTCAATGCCATTTGGGCCTGCACACAAATTGTATAATAATAAGTCATTGATTACCAAACTTTGGGTTTACACGTTTTGGTAAGCATGGATAAAGTTCAGATTAAATTAGATACAGGATATCAGTGTGCTTCTTGTCATAGACCTCCTCTAACATTTACCACTGGGTTCTGTCATGGGGTAACACTTCTCCAAAAGTGGTCATTAACAAACAAGATGGGAAGACGTCCTACAACCCACAGCTGGACATCACACAAATAGTAAACCATCGCTAAAAATATTTAAAAATTATATTTTAATAATAATTATAAAATTACTAGCAAAACGCGCGCGACTTCGTCCGCGTGAAGTTATTTCCATACAAACTCCAACCCCGCTGTGCCCCAGAGTTGAATTTCGGGAATTCCTATCTTAGTAAACCTCTATATCTATATTCCATAGGGCATTTATAAACATACCTTAGCAGCCTCCTCGCGCGTGGAGTAGCGTGCAAGGGCGAGGCCCTGGTTCAAGTACAAGTGGAAGTTCTGCAGCGGACCGTGCTGGACACACAGGGTCTTCAGAGTAGACCCGTCAATCTATTGAGAAAGTAATAACAAAATTGATGCTTGATAATATTTCGGCAATAGGCGCTATGTACCTTATATTATAACAACTTGTGTAGAATGAAGTCCTTAGGGTGCTTCTCAAATTTGATTGAAACCGGTCGATAAATAACACCACAGCCAAACTTCCCCCCTTTCCCCCCAATTAAACAACTAAAATGTCCGCCTGTCTGTCTATTCTCGAGATGCTTTACTCACTCAGTCAAGTGTAGCACATTTTTGCTTCTACGCTCACTGGATTTAGCATGATGAGAAGCATGTACGAATGAGTGCACTAAATTAAATACAAAACACTCTTGATTATATATGAGGCTTCATAATTTAAAACCAAGCATGTCACATAATTATATTCACCACTACTTGACTCAATTGAGAGGTCAAATCAAATTGAGCAACTAGCAGCATTCGATCATGTATGTACTTATATCCCTGATATTATGAGTGTAAGTCTAAGTTGGTCTGCAAAAGTGTGACCTTTTACAGCACAATCAAGTTTTTATGTGTCACCTTGTTGGTTTTTATATGCGTTATAAAAGTTGGGGTTCCAGATATAACAGAACTTTTATTATTTATGGGTGGATTCTTCCAGAGCAGACAATAAATATTAATTAAATAGAGTTGAGTAGGCTCATACCTGAGCAGTCAAATTCTTCAGCAACAGCCAAGTAGATGCCTGCCAGGAAGGCAGCGCGCGCTGATTGGCTGCTGGCGCGGCGTGATGCTGCGGCCAGGGCTTCGAGATGCCCGGGGGCGCAGGCCGGGGCTGCAATATTCATCATCATTTAAATGAAGACCTAAGTTTTTAAACGGGACGATCAGTGTGGCCGTCAAGAACCAGTGGAGTGCTACTATCGAAAATTGCGAAACAAAAGATAGCAGCAGACAAGGAAAGGGAGCTAAATATGCGACTTGACTAGAGTACCCACCTTAGCACCCCAATCAGCACCAGTTTTGATTCCACCACCGCCGGCGCCGGTCGGAGCGTACGACCAAGTAGAGGATGAAAGGGATCGCTCGCTGCCAGGCGGGGAAGTCTTTCCTCCGAGCATCTCAGAGTCTTTGATCGCGGCCAGGGATAGAGGCGACCGGACCACGGAGCCAGGCGTCATCGCCGGATCGTCTTCTACATTCTTCATTTGGTTACCCTGTTTGATGGAAAAGGATTTTTCATCATTTCCACTCAGAAAGGGCTTTACAAACTGAAAACAGGGCACCAAATTAGCTTTAGTTTGCTAGTTATAGTGTAGCTTTTTGTCAAATATGTCTCTGGAGGCAATGAAAACTGCTAAGGATTTTCAGCTTTTTTTGAAAAATCTGTTTAGGTATAGTTTTATTATTGTATGTTCTTTTCAAAGTATTTTTTGCATTTAAATGTTGTTTCACTACATATAAAATTTCTACTTCTGGCCAATCACCAATTATTACCCAACCTAACCTCGATCTGCTTTGTCAAGAATTTGCCCAAATCAAAGTCCTACTCTCTGATCTTTGTCCTTGACCTTGTGTCGCGCATGTCAATCCAACCACACACCTGTCTGTGAAATTTGAGGATATACAAT
The DNA here is from genome assembly GCA_947095575.1 of Electrophaes corylata. Taxonomy (NCBI): domain Eukaryota; kingdom Metazoa; phylum Arthropoda; class Insecta; order Lepidoptera; family Geometridae; genus Electrophaes; species Electrophaes corylata. The sequence goes on along the minus strand of OX352711.1, from coordinate 3,184,696 downwards.
GCAACCACCCTTGTGACCACAACCACACAATGAATTTCTTACCTTCCAAGGTTTGCCAGGCTCGAACTCTGGCACGAGGTCGTAGACAGGCTGGTGCGAAGGATGCGAAGGCCAATCCTTGCCGTCGGCGGAGTCCACACCGACGCCGGCGTCGCCCCACCCTTCATTGCCGCGCCCAACGCCCCACGTTCTGGACAAATAAACATATTACATACTCAAGTGTTTCAGTCTGTGAACTGGTATCTGGTATTAGCAATTATTGTCACAGTTGAGAATAGGACCCCTCCATTCCTTTCCTTGGATGTCGCAAAATCAAGAGATGGGCAGCATCATCCTTTGAACACAAACACAAACACTACTGTCACCTCTACCTACCAAATGCGATACCAATGGCTCTTGCAATGGCAATGCTACCAACTTCTCCAAGCATAGTATATATCCAGCAGTGGGCTTATTTAAGCTGATGATGATCTGATCATTATTTTTAACATCAATCTAAGAAATTCATTACTAGCCAACTTTCCCAATCGTTTTTCTGGAAGAATGATTTTAGCTCTTTCCATTCACCATTTTCCCTAGACCTTAAGATGTTGGCTGTGATAATACAGTTCTACTGCTTGATAGTAAGTTCGTATAAGCTAGTAATCAACTAAGGACGCAGCAAAGTTTAGGTTGAGGCTTCCATGCTCTTATCAACGTGGTACATAGTAGCAAGTATAAGAGACTTACGAATCAGGCTGCAGGCCCATTAGTTGAGGGCTCGTGGCAGATTTGGCGGTGCCGGGAGCGCGGCTAAACTCAGAGCCGTCACTGTCTTTGTCCAAAGAAGGCAGCTTCCATTGGTTGAGTCGAGATTGCTGATTACCACCGCCTCCGTATGCCTGCATCAAACAAACACATCTTACTCTGCTTCCTGGTTTCGGTTTAAAGACATTATTTTCTTACAAGTGTTTAGTTCACTTACTGTAAAATTTAAAAATGATTATTTGATTATGTGTCTAGCTTCCAAATGGTTTCGTTCGTATTGATGTATAAACTTGTGAAGCTATTTTTAAAGAAACTACAACCAGCATTCCTCCAAGCAAACACCTCTCAAATATGTGGGAAGCTTATGTCTAGCAGTAGACTTATTTAGGCTGTTGACATGATGAAGTTGAATACATTTTCGTTTTTTTATCTGAATAAACTTACAGAATGCGGGTCCTTAGCGAGACTCATATCACTAAAGTTGTTCTGCAGAGGAGCCAGTGGGTCTGGACCCGGCTTAAACAGGTCGCTTCCCCCACCTGCCTGCTGCTTCATGTATAAGGCTTGTTGCGTTGCAATTTGATTCTGTACATAAAGATATGGGATCATAACCTAATACATTTATAAAAAAAAAGAAATAGATAAATAAAAACATATAATAAATAAAAACAGATAAAGAAAAAGATAGAAAAAACGATTTTATTCCCCAAGTACCTACTAAAGATTCTTCGAGGTCTAAGAGGTAGACAGAGGTATGTCCAGATAGTACATGTGGTATATACCTACATTTTGCCCACAGTTAGTATTCCTATTTAGTAGTAGTTAGGATAATTTTACAGGTTTCCAGAATATACCTACAGAACTCTGTCGTTTCTTTCGTCGATCGTATCGACATTCCTGATGTTCTTACCTGCAATGCAGTTATCTGCTGCTTAGCCTTGGTGATCTGCATGGTGTACTGCAGAGTTAGGGTCGAGTGGCCTTTGGTCATCGCTACAGAGTTCTGTTGCATCAATTGCTGCAGTACTTTGATCTACAGAACAAAATTATTACTGAATCATGACAAATTCATACCAAACCATACGTAAACATTGCCTAAAATTTCCCCTGTCAATGTTCTTCATTATTCGTTTTGAAAGAGATAGCGATAGTTAAATCAGTATTTATCTTTCGACAGAATTTTATAACAGACTAACGAAACGCGTGCGACTTCATCTGCATGAAGTTATTTTCATACAAACTTCAACCAAGCTGTATTCTTAACCTTTCTTTATACACCTTTACCAACCAAGACAAATATACCTTGAAATTTTCAAATTTCTTTAACCAGTGGTTGTAAAATTGTAAGGAAAGAGGAAGACCATTGCTCAGATAATAGTGGTAAAAATTCGAGAATGATGTAATTACGAATAAATGGATCATGAATAACAACGCAGACGAATCCGCACCGCGAAATAGTGACGAGTCAATTACAGTTTCTACTGTTATGTTTGACACGATTTCCCGGTGTGGAGAGGTCGGCGCAAGGCACTAAGTGGATGAAAGATGCCGGCACAGTGGGAGACCTATAACCTCAATAAAGTCAATTTAACTTCGTGCAGTTGCTGACTGATTATGGAGGGGACCTGGTACTTATAGAATATAAATAGTCTATATAGAAGGAACCGGCCAAGTGCGAGTCGGACTCGCGCACGAAGGGTTCCGTATCATTATCTATACTAATAACACAGCAAAAATCACGTTTGTTGTATGAGCCCCCTTAAATATTTATTTTATCCTGCTTTTTAGTATTTGTTGTTATAGCGGCAACAGAAATACATCATCAGCCTGGTGACAAACGGAGAGACAGACAGACAGACAGCGAAGTCTTAGTAATAGGGTCTCGTTTTACCCTTTGAGTACGGATCCCTAAGAAGGAACAATTTTACAAAAAACTATGCTATTTGTATTTAATTTTGAAGGGTTGTGTTTTGATGTTAGGATATATTATGTTAACTAGTGGTTCTGTGAGAAAGGTAGACCTCGCGAGCCCCCTTTCACTTTCACGCCCCTTTTCACTTCACCCCTTTATGGTTTCTTTTCGCAACATCTTAGTAGAACGAAGTACTTAGTGTATGTATTTTCCGAAGACAAAAGTCCTACAAAATAATGATTCAGCAAACGACATCACTCAAAACCAATTAAAATCTTAGTTGATTTTCTTAGACAAAATTCAGATCACGTTTACATTTATTTGTCAGATTCTCACGTCTTTCTTCCGTCATCATATTTTGCTAAATAACAATAAACAGTCACACCTTTTTATGCACCTATTTACGAAGAAGACGGACCTTGGACATGCTTAAATTACAGTAAAAGTCATTGAAGAGGTAATTTTGCTAACTCCAATATTAAGGTACCTTGTTGATAAAATGTAAGGCACTTTTTCTCCAGCAGGGCTAAGATGTGCAACGCGACAAAATTTTGTCTACTTGTTTTCTCGTGCAAGATATCCCTTTATGTCTTACCTGTGCTAACATGCCAGCGTTATTGTACACTCCTGAACTTGAACCCAAAACCTTATCTGAAGGTACCAGTAGATTTGACCCACCATTGTGAGAAGGAACTCAAAAAATTTCTTCAAAACTTAATGAATAAAATTTATTCCTGAACAAAATAACGTGTGAATGACATCAGAAATACTTGGTCACTTAAATAATGCGTGACCAACGTTTTGAGGGCACGATTTGCAATTCATTATCCATAAATTCATTGTCACCACATATTCTATTTAAATAAGTCCTATAAACGTGTTCATTATGTAATCAGTACACATTGGACTACATGTTTGTATAATACAAGACCAATCCTAAAACACATACCAATATATACCAATCTTCACTTCAACTTGTCTTTGTCTTCACTTATATTAGGACAACGCACAGCCTAAACCGCTGGTTGTAGAGACTTGGAATGTTCAGGGTATAATAATCTTGATGCGCTTTTCCGATAATATGCTTAGTATGATTATTTGTCGAACCCTACAAGGCTCATGTTACACTACTCTAACATCTTATAACATACATCATGAAGCCAATAAATATACATTTGGTTTGAAATATTATGGTTTAAGCTAAAATTCTTAGTTTCTTGTATTCATAAAATTCAAAACATTTATGTTAAAAAACAGGTAAATTTCAATCATTTTATTTATTGAAGGCCATCTATTTTGATTCTACAATGATATGATTCAATCTGTATTAATTATAGTAACTTAATACATAAATCCTCCTTCGATTGATCATGGGTAATATGGAAACTCTCTTATGATATCTAAATTACCTGTTTCCTTATGCCACAGAATGAATAGTTATAGCTATAGCATGAGTGGTAATCTCTTAGTTGCCATGTTTAAATAATTCCTAAGTGTAGCAGACAAGAGGGCAAACATAGCGGGCAAGACCTGGTTGTGACAAAGCCTACTCAGGAATTGGTGAAAAATCAGTGAATGATGATGTTTAAACTGCATATACATACCTGTTGAAGCAACTGATTCAGCAACACTAAGGTCTGCGGAGCCAGTGGCTGGTTGAGTATCTGATGGTTAAGGTAGCCTGCGGAGACAGCCATTTGTATCTGTTGCACAAGCATTCTCAGCTGAGCCGCACTTGGCTGACCGTTGTTTCCGGCACCACTGAGGATTAAACGCACATTAGAGGGTGTGTAGTTTCACTTAGATATGTTCATTAGATTAATATTAATTCAGATTGTGCTTTTGAACTCAGCGAAAGTCTGTAACTTTCTCGGTATTAGCATGGCAAAACATCATAAAATTCTTAGAAGGTAGTGTACCAAGCAACACTCTTCTCAGTAAGGCGATTACTGACAAGACTTGTAAACAAAGATGACAGTTGCGTTTACTCACCTGTTAGGATTATAAGAAGGATGGTGCTGATGTGTTTGCGGCGGTGGTTGGTTAAGCATCTTCTGCACCACAGCTGGTGAAACTGTCGGTACGTTAGGAGGCGGTTGGAAGGGCCCGCCTGGGTGAAACTCGTCTCGACGCCAGGCTTCGCCACGCCCAGCGAGCAGCTCTAGTGCCTCTTCAGTGTTCATGTCGCGACTACGTAACGCCGCTTCTGCTTCCTCCTTCTTGAAACCCATCTCAACGAGGAATCTACATCAAAGAAATGATACTTTAGGTTTATTGATCACGTGTAAAACGGTATATGGTAGAGCATGTCGATAATAAACTGACCTAAATTGCTTGCTGTTCCAAACCAGTTCCTTAGGCAACTGCTTGCCGCTCATAGGACCGCCCTGTGGTGGTTTAGGCCCGCCCCACTCTCCAATATCATCAGGCCAGCCGGCTGGTCCTGCCTGCTTCGGTTTCTGCGCTGGCCAGAGTCCCGGTCCACCCGCATCTGACCATCCGGGCTCTCGCTGCTCCCACGAAGGCGTGTGAGGCTCGTCCCATGAGCCGTTGCGTTGTCCATGACCCCAGACAGCATCAGGCTTGGTTGGCGTAGGAGGCACGCGAGCTTGGCCCGGCGGTGGTCCCTGTGGACCTCTGCCCATCCCGCCCATTCCACCACGCTGCGCCCAAAGAGTCGTACCGTCATCGAAGCCACCGGTCGCACGTCGTGTCACCGGTGGGGAGGGTTCCTCCCATCCTGAGCCTTTCATCGAATCCTTGGGACCCTATAATGATATTGTAATTAGTATCGTAGTTTTAAATGTAAATAAGTAATATGGTGTTAGCAAGGGAGTTACCTGAGAGTTCCATTGGTTGACTCCACCCGAGTTCGGAGGCATCATCTTGTTCGGCGGGGCAGTGTGTTGGTGGTGCTGCGTCCACATATCGCCGCCGTTCAGGCGTCCGGATATGCCGCCGCGTAAGTCTATACGTGGGTCAGGTGGCGGAGCTCTCGGGTCCGCGCGTCCGTGCTCAAGCCTAGGATCGGGGCATCGAGGCTCGCCCCAAGCATTCCAGTCGTCCTTCTTTGGGGCGGGCCATTGCTGCGAGTGCGGGGGAGGCGCGCCGCCGCCGCTCCATTGCTGCGGCGGTGGCGGGCCGTTCCAAACATTACCCGATTCAGCAACATCGTCATCCTCGCCCCAAGTGCCGCCGATGTTCGTAGTAGGCGTGTGGCCCCATGGGGTTTTCGATACGGGCGGAGCCGGTGGCTGACCGCCGTTTCTCAAATTCGCCTCCCAAAGATCGGTACCGAGGAAAGCGCCGTTGTTGACATTCGGCTTCCATGGCGGCGGACCGGCTGTAGAGTTCGGTTCCGCTTTCGCCCCAGGTTCGGGTGATCCAGGCACGTCCCAGTTGGTGTCTTGATTCACATGCTGAAAGCAAGTTACTAGTTAGCTTGCAATAAGGATATTAGAGAGTCATACAAAGGTTTCTGATGAAAGTTTCCTCTTTGCTAGGTAAAATTGATGAAATACTTACACCTCCCCAGCCATCCTGGCTATAAAGAGCTTCCCTCATGGAGTTGAGCTGCTCGATTTTGGCAGAAGAGTTGTTTCCACCATTGCTTCCATTGGGCGAGTTGTTGCCGTTCGTAGCCGGATTTGGCGGGTTAGGTGCACCGTTTCCGTTGCCGCCGCCATTGTTCGTGCCTAAAACGAGAAAAGATTTATAAAACTCTGGAACTAATAATGCATGTCAAGTATTGTATGTACCAACGCACCATTGCTAGCAGGCGCCCCATTATTGTTAGGCTGCGAATTTGGCATGTTAGGCGGAGATGATTGCCAATTCTGAGAAGGTGCACTAGTTGGTGGCATCTGATTGCCATTCCCTTTGTTACTGTTCACTGAAAGAGATAATCCTTTTACCGGAAGCACGTACATATATGATTAGTAGATGCGACTCCATCCAGGCCACAGACCAGAAGCAAGAGAGATGTTAATCTGTGTAAACTTACGGTCGGCTTGAGAAGTCGGCGGACGTTGGGCTCCGTTGTTCCACTGCTGAGTATTGTTTGTCCCATTATTCGGCTGGCCGCTGGAGTTGCCACCCCAATTTCCGGCTGATAATAAAAACCACAAATTCAAATGAGCTTGAATGACGTTGTGTAAAAATTTCCACAACTATATTGAAAAAAAATCACTTGCCATAAAACCAACAAATAAAATAGTTATAAATCAAACTATTACAGTTTTAGAAAGATTAGTTGTGGATAATAAAATTGTTGAATGAACAAGATTCATTCAGAGAGATTCAAGATTCAGAAGGAAGATAGCAAACTCAGATGTATTCAGATTAAAATGTACTCAAGAGTATGTAATTATACATTCGTAGCGGAACTCTGTACATTGCATGGCAGGATTTACGACAGCTTAGGGATAAAAAGTACCTGTATTCGAGGCTGGTGGGCTGCCCCACCCGCTAGCTGCGTTAAGAGAGCTCTCACCACCGCCGCGCAGTCGTAAGCACCGCGGCACACCCCAACTGTCCACCTGTCCTGCGCTCCGCAATCCCTCCAGGATCTTCTCTTCGTTCCTCGTCAGATCGACCATAGCCGCGAATGTGAGATCACCGTTCCTGAACCTCCTCAGATTCAATCTCTCATCGAAATCTTTCGCATCCTTATTGTCATGGTGTTTTGTTGACGTCTTGTCATCAATCATCTTATTCAAGATATTATGCCTTATCAATATTGAATTGCCAGGCTCAGGTATACGTACCAAGGAATTAAAAGCATAATCAGACTTGTTCATGTACTTTGGCGCTCCGAACGCCATCTTATAGTTTAAGTTAAAGCTACTGAAATATGGGTCACTGTATGAGATACCCTGGACTGTTATGGCGTTTGTCGTACAAGGAATGTCGTTAGGCGTATCGCCAATCATTTGGTTTTCGTGAATACTTTCAACAATATCTACATTATAAATACTCTTATCTATCATCCTTACGACTAAAAGCTTATTTTCATTCTTCTTATCTAATCGCTTAAAAGCACCAATTATATTTGTGTCCACCACCGACTAGGTGGAATCTTTACATTGCAATGGTTCAGTAACAGTATTAATGTTCAAGTAACAAGTAGGTATTCTTAATTAATCATGGAACACATTACAGAAGATTATAAATAGAGTTTTCTACAATATCTCTTAGATTATTCACAGATCGCATGTTTTATTATACACTAAGTAACAATGGTTTGTCGTGATGCAGTCAAGATTGCAGGTATCAATGTTTAGTGCCTCAGGCTGAGGACAAGGTGAGATCACCACTGGAAGCTGCTACGGACTCGCCACAAGCCCTGAGTAGCCCAGCCCTACAAATAAAGAAATTCATATACTAAGGTTCATTGTATCAGAATAAGTTCTGCTAACCTTTAATTTGCTGACTTTAATGGAAAGGACAAATTCAGATTTATTTACCACCAACAATCTACTGTCAACAGTCTTACTAGTTTTTCTAATTGGAAACTTAACAGAGGTAACATTTTGGAACTGACCTTATAGGACGGACGAAAGGCTGAGCTGTATATCACAGATAATTGGGCTCGGCAAATCCTATAGAGCAGCTTTGCAGTCAGCTCGTGACGTTCGGTATCTGTAAACAATATGTCATTTTTCACAATAATATAACAAATCTATTCATCCTATACCTACTTTTATGTAAAGTGAACAAAAAAACAATCATTGTTATTTTTATTACTTTGGATCATCTAGTTTATATTTGCACATGGTGCTGAAAAACTACTGATCACAGTCCACAATTTTGCTGATCACAATTTTTGAGGTTATCCCAAAGATATAGCTACATAGGTTTCAATGCCCGTAAGCGACACAGAGACAATGGAAGATGCTACGACGACTAGAGAAGAATCCTATGGCTATGAGATTTGATTACTATCTTCGTCGTCTAAAGGTGGAAATTACCTATTTACGTCGTGTTCACTTGATAAAGAGCGTATCTTCACATTTATTTATATCTAGAGCTCCCATTCCACTAGCAGAGCGAACCTAACTGTATTTTTGTAAGTGTACTGACCGTGCCCAGTCGTCAGCAGGTAGATTAAACGTACCTCTACTTTTATAGGGACATTTACAACACCAAACCAATATCTTTCTATCAATATCGAGTCGCAAGCACATAGGTATTTGTATATTTCGGCCTTGAGACGACGACGACTCGATGTTGAATATCTCTTGTATATCTACATGTATCTGTGCTCTGTAAAGCACCTAGCTATAGTTAGAGTGAAAGTTAGCACGACCTAAATCACGATAATACAGGAATTATTCCTACGAACAACTATCACTAACTATACACAAACACACCAAAAGATAAATGATTGGAAACTTTTTCTAAAAACACTAAATAACTAAGTAAAAAACGCAAAATCCTTACGTGACACGACCGAGCACAACGGTGTTATATTACTAGAGAGAGAGAGATGGAAAATTTACGCTTTGCTTTGATTCTACAGGACAGACTGAGAAAAAAGATGTGGCTAAGGAAAGCGTTGCCTGCCTGCCATAAATGCTCAGCTCAACCAAAGCCATCTACGACGACATTACAGATATTTCTAAAATGTGTATCAAATAAACGCATACCTTCGTTTTATCTAGTTGTTGGCACATCAACTTTGTAGTTTTTTTTTATGTCGTAATCCCAAACCCCCGAGAACACGACTTCGACGGCTGGATGGAATGATTTTGTCGTCGGGGTTCGCACGAAGAAGAACTGCGAAACACTACTAAAATAAAGACAAGCCTTGGTTGATAGGGCAACAACATGCACTCAAAACTCGTTCTTATTTTAGCCGCATTACAACAATTTCCTATGTGTAGATACGTTCTATATATTTATAGGTAAGTAGGTTTTTAAGTACCTACCTACACCTACACAATGTAGGTATTTTCATTAGGTAAGTATAAAAAAACTATACGTAGGTAGTACACAACACACAGATTTTTATACGGTAAAAGAGGAAGAAATTGAGTAGGGACCTACCTACCTGCCATGTCAGTTAATTATGTTCATACCAATGGTTCATACCATGTACCGACCGATCTGTCTTGTTTTAGTAGGTGTGGGGTGTGTGTAGGTAACGCAGATCTACTCTGACTGAACTTTGTGCTGGTGCACTGGTGGACCTGCTGGAGTGGACCCTCAGATAAATAAATCAGCTTACTTTTAGGGGGATCGGGCCCATACCCCTAGACTACATAAGTACCTACTAGTCATGTTTTGTTTGTTGCCGTACTTACCTATTTTATGTAGAGGTAGGTACCTACGTAAGTACCCACTTATGTACTTAGCTAAAACAAGTTGTTTTTAACCGTTTGACAGAGTCCGTGGAGTTAAGGCTACACTAGTCGGTACGTTGTCCATACAAACGCTGTAAGTGTTTAATGTCTACTATTTATTAACGTGCGTCCGAAGTTAAGTTTGATACTACTTGCCGTTATCTAGGTACGTTACCCTATATGCTACAGTAAAATCAGATTACCTTGAAAGTTACAAGCGTCGAAAGATTTAGTACTAAATCCTGTAACGCTTGTAACTTTCAAGGTAATCCGATTTTACTGTAGCATATAGGGTAACGTACCTAGATAACGGCAAGATAATTCAGTATCAAACTTAACTTCGGACGCACGTTAATAAATAGTAGACATTAAACACTTACAGCGTTTGTATGGACAACGTACCGACTAGTGTAGCCGGCCCCCACCACCATTTAGATTTAGTTTAGGAATTATATTATTATACCATGAGATATATGTCTTAGGGCCTTAGGGTGCGTGGATAGGGCATATGCCCCTTCAACCAATTTTGGTTACTGACTGTACCTACCTACTGAATCTAATGTAGGTAGACAAGAGAACGAAACACTGTGCACAGTTAGATAATACTACACCTTACTACACACTACCTAAAGACTGTACTAAACTATCTGCACCATCATCAACTGAGCTTCAAGTCTGAGTTTTATGTGTACTTTACTTAGACGATTAGTGTGACCCCTGTCGTCGTGCGTTATTGATGGTCAAAATTACTACACATGAACCGTGTGCACGATATTTGCCCGCCGTGTGATTAGAAAAACCACAGCAAGAAGTATTATCGTCAGCACATTTAAAAAATAGACTTATTGATAATCAACTATTATTAAATTTACTACATAAACAGTTATGATATTAACTTAGATATAAAAAATATCTAGGGATATTAAGATAGAGCTTGTTTGAAAGTTTTGTAAAATCTGAAGTCAAAAGCTTGAAACTTATTTTTTAGGCTTTTGATAATAAATAATAGTAGATAGATATAAATAAAAATGACATTCAAAGCTAGACTTAGGAAGGTAAAATAAAAATAGGGCATGAAAGTTTGTATAGAAATTATGCAAAGTACAGGTGAATGTGTCATAAATTTGTAGCTTAATTATATGTATTTTATTTTAAAAATAATTAGCACTAAAGTGTATTTAAGTATATCAGTCATCTAGTACCCATAACAGAAGCTCTGCTTAGCTTGGGGCTAGATGTTGCTGTGTGGACTGTCCAGTATTATTATTATTATATTATTATTACTAAAGTTGTCCATAAAATGTCACTTCGATTCCTGGCTGCGCTTTCTTTGGTTATGTTTTCCATGGTTGTGAGTTTTTTTGACCCAGCGTGACAAGGCCTTATATTAAATCTTGTCACACAAGCAAGGAGCATCTCAGTGGTGCCGCGATAGTTGTGTACCTATAAATTTAATTAGTACCTATACTTAAATTTTAAAAATGGTTTTCATGTAAGTAGATTTTTATTTCGATTTTATTTTATATATTAAATTTAATATTACTAATTAAATTTATATATACTTAAATTTTAAAAATGGTTTTCATGTAAGTAGATTTTTATTTCGATTTTATTTTATATATTAAATTTAATATTACTAATTAAATTTATAGGTACACAACTATCGCGGCACCACTGAGATGCTCCTTGCTTGTGTGACAAGATTTAATATAAGGCCTTGTCACGCTGGGTCAAAAAAACTCACAACCATGGAAAACATAACCAAAGAATTAATATTACTAATTAAATTTATATATACTTAAATTTTAAAAATGGTTTTCATGTAAGTAGATTTTTATTTCGATTTTATTTTAGATTTTACAAACATGCATGAGATGCTGTAAATAGCTATAACTATTGTCCTAGTTTACAAAACAATGTCACAAGGAAGTTTATGCAACTGTTGTCAGGTACCTACACTATAGGCACCTGCATAAAACATGATCCTTATGTACAATGTACATACATAATAATAATACAGCGCTGCCGCTGCAGCGCGGCTAATTTGAAAGCGCCGCCGGCCGTAGCAGACTATTCAATTCATTCGGTCGGTCTGATTCACAGAGTAGAGTAGAGCACAAAGTACTTTTTATATAGTAGAGTACCTATATAATGTCTGACTGATTGAACTTTGCCCGACAACGTTTTTGAAAAATAATCTTCCGTCCTTCATAGCAGAAGGAAGATATAAAGTCGTTGCCTGCTGTGTCAATAATCCGACAGAAATGTTTTGTGCTAAACAAGTAGCATGTATCGTCGATTTTGGGGATTAAGAAAGCTTTTGAGGATGCCTCTCACTGAAGCAGGGGATCAATATTCAATATGGGTATGTTTGATTTATCTGCTAGCATAAAAGCCATTGTATACATTTTATTTGTAGTGTCTAGCTAAATATCAGATTTCTTTTGTATGCTTCCGTCGACGTGGTAACGGCGAGGGTTTTTGAAACAGCTGACCTAAATATGATATTTTTAAAGCTACCTATTATCAAAGTCTCTCTTGACTTCCTTTGTATCATAGAACCAAAATTGACTTTGATTTTGATTTGACTCTTAGTTTCTAACTTGAAATAAATGAACTTGAGAGGTTTGCATTGGTTGTGTGTTCCATATGTACTTACCTATTACCTCGTATAAGGAATACAAAGAAAATGTATGAAGAAGTTTCCAAGATTTCTATTTCTTTTGAAGGTGGGCTTAATCTACATATTCAACTTGATTGTGGGCACTGGTGCATTGACGCTGCCAGCAGCATTTGCCCGTGCAGGATGGGGGCTCAGCACCATATCTCTGGTGTTCCTAGCATTTATGAGCTTTATGACTGCCACTTATGTTATCGAGACCATGTCTTGTGCCAATGCGGTGTATAAGTGGAAACGGTTGCAAGCCATCAAACGGGATAGTGTGAGTACTGGTTCATTTAACTAAATTTTGGTATGATCTTTGATATATTATCATTATTAGCCTTTAGTTTAAAATTCCAGAAACATTTTGAGACAAAAAAAACTAAACCCTACTTTAAGGATTTTTGGATTGTAAGGATTGTTGATTATGTGGTTCAAAATGATATTTGTAGATTTTTAACTTTTAAATCATATTTCCATCATCTTTGTTATTTTTCTTAAACATATTCAGTGTTTAAATAGGTTACAAGATGTTGAAATTAGCAAGCAAAATATCAGTAGGTACTTAATTTTTATCAAACTTCAACATTAAATTAGATGTCTCATAATATTGAAAATTTTAGATTCAAGAGCACAATTCAGATGATGAACTGATTGCCTCTCAAAGTGGCGATATGGAGGAGCCCCTGGTCTGTGGAGAAACTATTCCCTCTCGCTACTACAGCCTTGACCGTCGGGTGGAGCTCGGAGAGATGGCCAATATGTTCCTCAGTAGGATGGGCAGGACCATGTTCTATTGCACACTCTGTGTGTACCTGTATGGGGATCTTTCAATATATGCTGCAGCAGTAGCTAAGAGTGTTATGGATGTTGTGTGGTGAGTTTTTGTCTAAATATTACTTTCCCATCATCAATGTCAGAAAATGTTGTTTTTTTTTACAAAATGTTGATGGAACAAACAAATGGCTCACCTGATGTTAAGTGGTTACCATCACCTAAAACAAAGCATTCCCTGTAAGTCATGTTCATTAGGAATGTGCCCGATGCCTGATGCACTGCTACACGTCCATCAACCACACACAATAACAAATAAAAAATGAAAGTACCTACCTACCTATCACATCATGCACAGTTACTGATCTCATGACCTGCTCTGACAATGCTGTTGTTGCAACCTACTGATCAAAGTGGCTTTAAAATTGAAGAAGGTTGTAACAATGACTCGAAAGAAAAAGAAGTATTACCACTTGTCAGCATTGAATGGTAGGTACTGCCAATATAATGTCTGGTTATAATAGTGTTATGTGTTACGCGAGTTAAACTTTCTGTTTTTCTATCCACAGCTCACCAATTCCATCAAACATAACAAACGCCGATGAATGGGACGCTCTACCCTGTTTCAACTCAAACCACACATCACTAACCGATACGTCAGTAACCGCTACGTCAATAACCGCTACATCAGTAACTGCCACGTCAATAACCCGATTGGAGTTGTATCGCGGTGCGTTACTAACGTTTGTAGGTGCGATGGGACCTTTTGTCTTCTTCAACGTGCAGAAGACTAAATATCTGCAGCTACTTACTTCTGGGATGAGGTGGCTTGGTAAGATTATTTTAACTCATCGGTTTAGTAGTAGCAGAACTGTGAAAGGTTCATCGGGAGTAGTACCACTATGCCTAATTCGGCCGCCAAGCAACGTTGCTGTGTTCCAGTTTGAAGGGTGCGGTGAAATTACAGGCACATGTTTGACACCTGTATGCCTTAGGACACAAAGCAGTGCACGTTCCTAACGAACGTGACTATTTATTTACACGTGACAATCCGGGAATCGAAACCCAACCTCAACTGGTTAGACGCCCATTGCGCAGTAGATGGTAATTCGATCTCTTAGTACCTAGTCAGAGGTTCGTCCAAATATTACATTTGGTACAGGTTCGACATTTTGGAAGGCTATCGTCGCTGCTAGAATACTAGCTGGTTACCTCACGATGTTTTCCTTCACCGTTGAGAGCATAAATACAAAAGAACAGTGAGAAAGAAGGGAGTATATGGGAGAGGAAAAATAAATTTACTTAAATATCCATTTCTATTTTAGCATTCACCATAATGATCTCACTGGCTATCCACCTCCTCATCGGCCGTGGTCCTCAAGGTCACCCAACTGCCTTCGATCTAACCGGAATGCCAACTCTCTTCGGCGCCTGCGTCTACTCCTTCATGTGCCACCACTCTCTACCAGCGCTCATCAGCCCTATTCGAGGAAAGGACAGACTCGGATTGCATCTCGCTCTGGATTACACACTCATAAGCGTCTTCTATCTCCTTCTAGCGTTCACTGGAGCGTTCGCGTTTGCCCACCTCAATGATTTATACACCCTTAATTTTGTACCAACGGACAACGAAAATATATTTCTACGAATAATCGAGTACTTCCTGGCTCTCTTCCCTGTGTTTACTCTATCTACTAGTTTTCCTATTATAGCTATAACGCTAAGGAATAATTTGCAGTCTCTCTTTTTAGACATGACTCGTTTAGATTCGTACAATTTTGTCTTGAGGAAGTTAGTGTTTCCGATTGTGACCGTTGTGCCACCTGTATTGCTGACGTATTATTTAGAAGATATTGGTGTTTTGATAGAGTTTACTGGTTCGTACGCGGGTACGGGTATCCAATACCTAATGCCAACTTTCTTAGTTATTTCTGCTAGGAGATATTGCGTTAACTTGTTGGGTTTGGGAGTGGTAAACAGATATAAAAGTCCATTTTCTAATGTTGCGTGGGCGATTTTCGTTCTATTGTGGTCGGTGGTTTGTATAATTCTCGTATCTGTGAACATTTTTGAGAAGAAATCATGACAGTAAATGTTTTACAATCATGACAAACTGACAATAATACATGTAAGGATGAAAGAGATGTTTTTATCTCTTTCATTAATTTTGTAATACTTTTTAGGTTTAGCGGTGCTGAACCGATAATGTATATATTAATAATGTAGGTATAGTTAAAACATTAAAATTATACCATACAGCCTAAGATCTCGAAGCAGAAACGGCGGGCGATATTTGCGAAAGCGCAGGTTCGTGTTCCGTGTTGGAAGTGTTAAATTTTAAATTAAACAATTTTGTAACTATTTCAAATTATAACACATAATGTGTTATAAATTTTTTATTTGCATGCATATAATTTAAGAAAATCATTCTATGTTACCCTGTTAGCCCAAAGAAGAATATTATCTATCATCTATGTAAGTAGTTAAGTACTTAAAAAACTGAATTTGGTTTTTTTTTTGTCGTTTTTAATGATTATTATTTTTAGCAGTATTTTTTAGTACTTAGAATCTACACATTTTATGTAATACATTCAGAGAAAATAATGGGTACAGATTTGAATTGAATCGTTTGTAACAAATGTTTTATACTATTCACTTATTGCATTTAGGTTTATATATACCTTACGTAGGTACTACCTAGGTAAGTTTCTTATCATAGCACTTGTATAAACAGTATTTAAAACTAAACTCTGTGGTCTTGTATAGCAGAGAATGTTTCCATTCCAGCTTCATGTGTTCAATTTGTTGCGCGAATACAACTCGCACTAAAGAAATATCTTTTCTTTCTTTTAGCAGGTTTTATTTTTTTACGTCGTAAATTTTATGGTGCTAAATTTTTCTATTGTATTCCATTTGAAATTGTGTTAATTTTACTGTGATACAACATACTATAACTAAAAATATTGTTATCAAATGAACGACTGATTTGCATTTTAGAAGTTCAAAATATTTTTATACGTACAATAAATGAATGAGTTTTAATTTATTTTTTAATATTAATTATACCTCTGCCTCTGTATTATACATATCATAATATAGATTGAAAGTTAATAGTATTGCTAAATATCGTGTACGTAACTAAAATGATGAAGGATGAAATAAGAATCGAACAAGTCATCATTGTACATTTAGATTCATTGACCAATAATAATAATATCAATATTAAGGCTGGACAATCGACACAGCATCATCTAGCCCCAAGCTAAGCAGAGCTTGTGTTATGGGTACTAGATGACTGATATACTTAATACCATACATTACACACATAGATATTTTTTATTATACATAGAAAATACCCAGAACACCCGGAATAAATACTTGCAGATCGTACAAACATTTATCCCACGGCGGGAATCGAACCCACAACCTCCTGTGTGTAAATGTCTACACTTTCTGTGATGAATCCCTATTTACCTATCTATTAGTTTAATCTCCAGGTTAAAATCAATACGGATCACAGTTTTTACCCTAGCAATTAAAACAAAGAGTAAAGTTGAAGAAATTATTTATTTTTATCCTCATAATACATCTTGTCACTTAACTCGCGTACACAAGCGACGAAAGCCTTCCATAGCTCAATTGACTTTGGCATGAAGTTACGTTGTATTTGTGCTGCCGCGTCTACGCTGCTATGCTCAACGTAGTAACCGCTAGTGGCCACATCTTTGTATCTGTACTACAGATAGGCCTTATGAAATGTTGGTACAGATTATGTACTAACATTTGATAAGGCCGAAACACTTTGCTACTAAATAAGCTTACTACTAAGTAGGTAACGTCTTTTGAATTGAAAGGAAGTTTTAAATTAGATCGAAAGAGATAAAACACAACATTTTTTTCACACAAAACACAAAAGTTATGTAAGTCTGTTCGTTGACGTGATATGTAGCCGTTAAAATCAGTGTAAAGTACTATCAGAAAGTAAGATGTGGCCTCAAGCTTTCACGTTGGAGGTTAAGGATAACACTAAAATTTCGACAAAATATCACTGTAGTAAGCAATGTCTCACTGGGTAATAAAACTTCTACACTTGTAGAATATACGCTGTTTAAATATTGCTAGCAAGCGATAAATCGGCAATAGTATTTCATTCGGAAATAAAACTAAGGTGTACTGCGGTTCTAAGTTCCACTTACTGTATTTTCTGTACGCGAGCTAGGCTTTAGAGTGGATTTGGCAGACCCACGAAAGTGGAATTGGACACACTTGAAACTTACAATCGTAGTACTGAAAGCAAAAAAAGTAGGTAAACTTTTTACAATAGAAGCTGCGTTATTTTCCACAAGTGCTGAAGAAATTAAAACAAAACACATGCAAATAAATAAACAAAAATAAAATACCCTCATTTGAAACATTTTGTGACGCGTGGCGAAAGACGAACCACTGTCACCTCTATATCTAAGAAAAGTAGATGCTGACTGAACATGGTAACAAAGAATTATGTAAGTAGGTAGTATGCTTTTAACACTTCTAATCCGAAAAAATACTAATTTCAATTACTGGTGCCAATTACTACAAAACGGTGTACTTTAATTATTATTACGAATACAATTAAAATAACATTTTCCACATAAAAAATCAATGTACAAAATTAGTGAATTTATTACACATGACATTATACATAGGTAATGAAAATAAATTGATGAGACATACCATCCTAAACAATAGGAGTTTATTATTAACAAATTATAATTGAATAAGGAACAAATATATTCTAGACATTATCTAAAATTGCTTGTAATTATTTTTAATTATTAAAAAATTTGATATATTAAACAGCTCTTTTTTAAAAAAAAGTATGCATTTTTAATATTATGTAGGTCTTTGTAAACTATTGTATGAGTTAAAGTACAAATTACTTTGTCAATAAATATTATTAGACAGTTTATAATCTAATACTTCAATTAATAGCATAAGATCTCAAATTACATTTAGAATTTCAATAGATTCGAAGAGTGGACTGTTGCTTCATATTTGCTTCCAATAGGAACAACAAGACTATCACAATAATAAAAAACAGTGCATTAGTTCGGAATCCGATTGAGACAAAACAAGATACTACAATAAATAAACCTATCGCTCGGTTCGAACATCTAAAATCCTAGAATCGAAAAGGTACATCACAATAAATAACTATGACTACGTTACTTTTTAAATAAGTTGAGAAACCGCAGTGATTGGGACCGATCTAGCTCGACTGTACGTGGCGGCGTGGGTTTGAATACTAATTGAAATGCAATACTCACCAAAGTTCACCTAAGCTTATCTATAGGCAGGCGTCGCGATATGGACGTTCCAAAATCTCCGAAATGAACAGGTTTAAAATGTATGATTTCAACGTTTTAGTACGTAACCACATTTTATATCAAACCTATTAAATCGAAGTTTGCATCAAACCTTGCGACAACCTACGATTAACAAGACCATTCTAAAAAACAAATCTTTTAGTTGTCCTTATTACCGTTGTTAGGCTAGTGTTCCAGTATAAAATAGGAGCTCTCAGCCCTCAATCACCTCAAGTAGCTATCGAAGAGGCGACTAAGGGAAGATACCAGGGGATGAACAGAAGTTTTTCTGCGGTCACCTATTCGACCAAGCGTGGCGTCTACGGTAACCTTAAATATAGGGAGGCTTATGCCCAACTGATGTGTCAAGGATGTCAAACGCTTCAAGATGATCCCTGCTGATTTTACTGAATAAATGCTCTTTGACTTTGTTCACATTCAGGCAAATGAAGATGACCGTTATTTTCAGTATCACTGATCAGTACCGAGAGTCTATTTCACTGTCTATGGCAACAATAGTACCGTAAAGATTTTTATATTATCCCAAAAATTATTTTCCTTGAGTAGGATTTGAACCCACGACCATAATACTCGAGGAAAATAATTTTTGGGATAATATAAAAATCTTTGTGATTTCCTTAAGTGCAGGTAAGCACTATAAAAACAAATAAACTAATAGTATCGTAGTTTGGCAGACATGAAGTTAGCTGAACAATAGATTATTAAGGAACTAAATCGAATCACCACAGCGCAGCTATCTTCATTTCGGCTGGTTGTAATGGCATTACTGTGAAGTGAGTGTACTCAAACGGTGAAAGAAAACGTGCAGAAACCCGTGGCTTATTAGCTCCGCACCTATTGCCCATGTATTTCCTGTGGAATTGGCTGTTTAAACTGTGAAGATGGAATAGGTGTTGGGCTAGCCTACTCCATCTAAAATTGTAAAGTCGCCTCTGACGCTGCATAAATCGTTACCAGAAAAAAGCCTGTTTTTATTGTGAAGTGAATGGTCAAGCTATATCGAAGAGACTGTTCTCATGCTTTAACATGCTCTATCTTACGTGCTGCTTCTGTAGTGTCGAATTTAAATTTAAGGCATAAAATGATTTAATGTTACGATGTAATGTTCAAAACGCGTTATCAATCAAGGCTGATAAATATCTAATTCAATTACGACCAGCCTTCAATACAACTACACGATTGGACTATTCATGACAGATTTCACATAGAATACCGATTGCTAATAATCAACACTACTAATTCTACAATTGTTCAATCAAAACTAGCACGTAAGATGAAGCCCCAACAAAGAACTGCGGCGAGTATTGCATAAACGCGATCGCGAGCATAAATTACAAACTAGTGTGTGCTACAAGCTTGGCTATAAAGTAGAAGGGGGGACTATAATATCCTTACGACGGAGTGCGTTCCGGAATGATTCCAGGGACGAGCTTAGAGTTAGGCAGAAGCCACGTGAGGCCGGAATGAGGGGGTATTCAGGAGGGGTGATGCCTTGACCTTTCCCGTTGGACAGCTGGACAAGACCTTCGAGCCGCTGACAGAGACTTGCGGCGTTCGCCTTCAGGTGGTAAAGGATTTCTTCACGGAAAGGCTCTGGCGGATTCATGAGCATCTTGGTCATGGATTGCACTAGTTTTAGGAGTACCATCTCGTTGTACATGCGAGAGTTCTCCTTGCCTTGTTGCGTACCTGGAACACACGTTTCCTCATCAAGTTCTATGCTTTTGTGTAAGCAAATAAATAGTCCATTGAAATCCCAGAAGGATGAGGTATGTCAGATTGACTTTTAAGTGTTGAATACACTAAAGGCCTTACTCGTAAAATTTAAATGTGTAAGGTTTTTGGCCGCTGTAAACAATACAGCCAAGATAAAGATTATTTTAATCGTTATGATTTACAGTTAAAATAATCTTTGTCTTGTGTCACTTCAGAGTGTATAATATGAAGTGCGAAGTTTACATAATGCAGTTTTTTTTATACTACTACTGGTGAAACAAGTATATGACCCACATGATGTTAAGTGGTATCCATCACCAATGACAAACGTTCAGGAACGTTAGGTACTTACACCACCAACCTGAAGCATACTGGTGTTAAGCCTCATGTGCCTGTAATTTCACCGGCACCCACACCCTTCAAACCGGAACACAGCAATGCGAGCATCACTGCTTGGCGGCAGAAATAGGTAAGGTGGTAGTACTACCCCGGACGAGCCCTTTCACAAAGAGCTCTACTACTACTAAATATGTAAATATGCAATTGTCTGTTTACTTACCCTTCTGCTTCTCATAACCAGCTTCGTTGAAGTAGGGTTCATCGTTGAGAATGAGCCCTTGTAGAGACACTATTACTTGAAGCAGCGAGCTATCCTTACGCCATACTTCCACGCCGCGGCCTGACCATGTACCAAGGAGTGATACACACACCTGGAAACAACGACATTAAGGTTTTTTTTTCTATACTAATATTATACGGATAGGAATCAGTCTGAGTCTAACCACCCTGTGACACCTTTCGGTGTTGCAAATTTAATCTAACACTTATTATAATGCACATTTGAACCCATTTTTCTAATTATATTCTTATTTTTGACTTTGCGGAAGTCCAGTATTAACTCTATTGCAGGTGCTGTAGGAGTTGCACAATTTCTTGAACTTATAGGAATTGAAGGGACGGAATAGTCCTATATATTTATGTGTATACTCTATCGTTAATCGGAAGACCAGCGATAGTTGATTGTAAACGTCAACTAACTTCATGCTGAGTTAGGGACCGTTTTGCGACTCTTGGCCCCTTTTGTTGTTATTTTAGATATTGTTTTGTGTTGTGTAAGAGTCAGCAAATAAATATGTTTCTTTCTTTCTTTCTTTCTTAATCATCATGTACAAACAATAGGCTGGAAACCCATTGCCTATTATGTTATCCATATATTTTTTAAATAAGGATTACCTTTCCGTCTTCGTAGAGATTCGGGTTAAGTCTATCTGAGCAATACGAGTGGTAATGACACAATGGCGGTGCCCGCGGGTATTCCCCTCCTAGTTGCACGTCGAATATGAACAGACCACCTTCGTAAGGAGTCTTCGTTGGCCCCGCGATCATCACTGACAGGAGATCGAGACGGTCTTCGAAACCTCGCACCCAAACCTACGGATAATACAGATAACGGATACGGTAAGTTACGTATTAAAGAGGACTGGTGGTGTAGTGAGAGCGACTCCACCTGGCCTCGAATTTCCAGGCACGGTTTTTAAAAAAAAAAAACAAATAGGTATTATTTGACACATTATGCAGTAGTTAGTATTCCAAAAGTGGTTAAGACCATCGCTGCTGTTAATACTAACTGGTTTCCTCACGATGTTTTCCTCTACCGTTTGAAAGCACTGGCACATGCATTTTTCGAATAGAGATTCCATTGGACCTGATTCCAACCCACGACAGGCTCTGAACGTTCATGATGATCGTGATCAATGACTAAAAAGATGAGATGAGTAAAAGTCTATTATATAGAAACCGTAGAATCGTCTTAAGGTTAAACATGTTGGTACTATGTCCATACAAACGTTTTTAACGTGCGTCCGAAGGTAAGTTTGATACTGAATTATCTTGTAGTTATCTAGGCTCGTTACCCTATATTTTACAGTAAAATCAGATTACCTTGAAAGTTACAAGCGTCGAAAGATTTAGTATTAAATCTTTCTAAATAGTAGACATTAAACGCTTACAGCGTTTGTATGGATATAGTACCGACTTGTTTAACCTTAAGGCTAGGCCAGTTCAATAGGAAGTATTGGACAAAACTAATGTAGGAGAATGTAACTTACTCCAGGAGGCAGGTCACTTTTGAGCAATTTGATTTCTCGTTTGACAGCTGAGTAAAAGGTCCTAGGCTCTGAAGGCTGCAGCATAGATAGCCTGAAGCGGTGCCCGGCAGGAGCTGACTCCAACAAACTGAAACCTTCCATGCCAGACCCGTGAGGAGCTGGCGGGTCACCATCCATTTCCACCTTCTCTGCTAACGCGAGTGGTGCCGACGTTTCCATGGCCACTGTTGTATCCGGAACTAGAATATACAATAGCGTGGTTTTTCTTCTCTAACCTATTTCATTCCCGCTGCTGGACAAAGGCCTCCCCCAAATGTCTTCTATGGTGGGGTTAGATTTTTTTTATTCTCCCACAAATTATTGACTATATATTTAGGCAGGTAAAACGAATTCTTGGAAAATTTTATTTAATAAAATCCCCCCTACCCACTAAGATAAATACTCTGAAAAAACTCAAGTTTCTATGTCCAGCAGCTTCGGCTGTACGTTGTCCATATGTCAGTAAATCAAAAGAAAGAATCTTATATTTCATAATACATTTTATTAGAAGCGTCTAGAAAATTCTAGAAACGTCAAACTTCTAGAAATCAACATCTGATTATCTTGCCAGATTGAACAATAAACAAAGTTTTGTATTGATTTTTTGCTGGGTACAAAACCCTATTTAAAAAAATATTATTAGGTAAATACAAATGAAGAAATCCAAGATGCAAAAAGAACAAATACATTTCATATCATCACAAAAGTTATGCATTAAGTGGGACCAAAAATCTTTGCGATGCATACTTTTATGAGTAAGAATTACTATATAACCTAAAAAGTTATTATGAAATATAAGAATATGTTTCCTATACGAGTAACATATAAACAACGTAACGCCTAAAGCACTGGTCGTAGAGAAGTGAAATTACCCAGGTATTTGTCTTGGTACGTAGATAGGAGTTCATTTATTTATTTATGTGTCACCAACAAAGTACCTATACATTATAATAATTAAAAAGGTGGGACCTGCCTAATGGGATTAACTACTGTACTGTGCTACTGTATTTAGAGGTAACATACTGCATGCAATAAGGAACAAAACGAGCGAGTAAAATGAGTAGAAGTACTAGCCTATCTATTAACTAACTAAAAAGATATATATTAGACTGCATGCACATTAAATACAATACAAAACAAGATGTTGATTCTTTGAATTCAACGCTGAGGTTGCAGCGGAAATCAGAATATGTAGAAAATAGCTTCACACGAATAAATTGACGTTGACTGTTCTAATCGATAGTTTTAAAGCTACATTTCGCAAACCGCCGCCCTATATTGCAACAAACACACACCCAAACCCGGAGTTTGAGAGGGTGTGTGTTTCAACCACTCCATACTCACACACACTTATTCCCAGTTCTAAAAATAATATCTACAAGTCCGTTATTAGTATTAACAAAAATATTTACTTGTCGGTTAAGTTCATTTAATTTTTATTACTTTTTATTTTACATTATAACACAACATTACTCATCTGGTTCCCATAGTACAAGCTATGCTTAGTTTGGGGCTAGATGATGTTGTGTAAAAATTACCACAAATACTTATTATTATAATGTTACACTGACCTGACCTTTTTGTCCAGTGTACGTCCAGTAAACTACACTGGACAAAAAGGTGAGGTTTTATCTAACAGACAACAACCCGTGATACTACTAACGGACACTCGTAGGATATTGTAACCACTGAGTCACTTAAACGAGCACAGATTCTTTTGTTTGTGAGGGATATCAAACGTTCAGTTTTCTTATGATTGACAGTTTTGACTCACCAGTTTCGCTTGCTGGTGCCATATCAACGTCTTCAGCGGGAGGGACAGTTGCCGCCTCGGTACGATCAGCCTCGACAGTTTTGAGCTCATCAACAGGCTTCTGTTGATCTGTCGCTTGCTTCTTGTCATTTTCCGCTTTCTGCTCAGCCTCAGTAGCCATGCTTACGACTAGAAGCCCGTATTGACTGTATGCAGAAAAATACAATTAGTCTAGAAAAACTATTATCAGATTATGCCATTCAGCGCGGCAATGCAATAAGCGTTTTGAGGACGCGATTGGTTGTATCAGTTGGACTATCTGAAGATCGTTTATATTGATCCGTAGATATTTTAATTGTGTAAATGTGTCTACGGTGCAAGTACAAATCTACTTATCAATACTAAAGTTCAGAGGGCCTAGACAATGCTATGCTCTATACAATCGTTAACGTACTATTATTATATTTTTGATTATAAACCACGTGACATTGAGATGGTCACTCTCATACATTTTGGGCTCTTCTACTAGCGGTTTGGTTAACAGAATGCAACTTTGTCTTCAGCCTCTGAGCTTGAGTGAATAAATTTAAAAATAGATACCGTTATAACTTGGCACATTGTTAGAAATAACCGTTTAGGTAATGTGCATTGATGCTGTTTCTGTTTGCCGGTTCTAATATACGACGCGCGTCCGTTAGTAGAGGTACGGGTCGTTGCTTGCCAGATAAAGTCTCAAATGAATCACACAGTGTAAACTATCACTGCATAATTTAGTTGTTTTTATAGTGCTTACCTGCACTTAAGGAAATCACAAAGATTTTTATATTATTCCCAGAAATTATTTTCCTCGAGTGGGATTTGAACCTACGACCTTCCCCTTGATACGGGGATGCGATACCAACTTCGCCACCGAGGATTCAACCGAGGACTCGACGAAAATAAGATTTGGAATGTTTCTAATTCGGTACTTTTACGAGTTGGTATCGCATCCCCGGATCAAGGGGAAGGTCGTGGGTTCAAATCCCACTCGAGGAAAATAATTTTTGGGATAATATAAAAATCTTTATCACTGTATGATTTACCCATACGGTAATGACACATCCGCAACTAGTCCTACTAATACTAACGCTTGAAGGATATTGGAACCAGGCAATAATATTGAGTATAGTAGCACTAAAGCACTTGTATTTTAAGTACCAATGTATTTAAAAAAAAAAGTATGTATTCTATCTGTCATCTGGTTTCCATAGTACAAGCTATCTTAGTTTGGGGTTAGATGATGTGTAGAATGTCCATAATATTATACGATTTTAGTAGTAGTATTTTTAGAAGTAGTAGAGCTCTTAGTGAAGGGCTCGTCCGGGGATGTACTACCACCATGCCTATTTCTGCCGCCAAACAGCTTGCTGTGTTCCGGTTTGAAGGGTGTGGGTGCCGGTGTAATTACAGGCACATGAGGCTTAACACCTGTATGCCTCTGGTTGATGGACACACTGCAGTGTATTGTAGGGCACGTTCCTAACTAACGAGACCTACAAGGTAAAGCTTTGTTATAGGCTATGGTAACCACTTAACATCAGGTGGGTCATATGCTTGTTCCATCAGAAAATTGTATAAAAAACTTCGAGTAAACTTATTTCGTTTAGACACGCGCCGCCGTCTGCTCTAATGTAATCACTTCTATACAAAATGATAACCGATAGTATTATAACGCACTAACGTAACGCATAGCGTGAGTCTGCCTATAGTCTGCCAAATTATACCGTAAAACGGTCTTCATTACGTATTTTTGATATTCACTGAGGGCACTGACCAATTCATTCACATGCTCCTCTTCCGAAATCAAAAGTACGCAAAGAGACACTTAAATAACTATGTTAGTGTTTTATTACAAGACATACCGACATAAATATTTAAAAACCTTTATATTCCGTTAAAATATACATTAAACATGCCATAGTATATGATGAAGTTACATTTTCGCCTATTAAAATACATGTAAAGTTTTATTTTAATTATTTAGATCGAAGAATCTTGAGTTGGTACTATTTGAAGCTCAGAGATCTGAGGAAATTCTCCCATGGCTGGGGATTCGATAATCGATTAGCAAGGGACATGGATAACTAGAGAAGCTTGAAATAAACCTTCTTTTTTTATACTACTTGCTAATGGAACAAGCAGATGGCCCACCTGATGTTAAGTAGTTACCATCGCCTATAACAAAGTATTGCCTCGTAAGTTACACTTGTTAGGAACGTGCCCTACGATGCATTTCTCAGCGTCCATCAACCTGAGGCATATAGGTGTTAAGTCTCATGTGTCTGTAATTTCGCCGGCACCCCCTTCAAACCGGAACACAGCAAGCTGCTTGGCGGCAGAAATAGGCATGGTGGTAGTACTTCCCCGGACGAGCCTTTCACAAAGAGCTCTAACTACTACTATCTTTACCTTGTTGTCTACTCTATCTCCTTGTAGTTCACAATACGATACAATTTTGTAAATTCATACAAATACTTATCAAGCTCAATAAAGAGATCTGAGACGATGTTTCCAGTGCCTGGGACTTAGCCGTGAGCTAATTTTATTAAATTCAATCCCATCTCAACTACCTGAACTCACAATTTTTGTATAGGTTAGCAGTTTATTAACATGCATAAATTATAATAATGGTACCGAAATTGGGTAACCTGTTTACAAACAACATTATATTATTATTTATCAGTGGTTTCGGTCATTGCACTCCAACTGCCCAGACGGTAAAATGACCTAGTAATAATAAATCCGGTACTTGGTACAAAATTTGAATACTTTTTTGTTTTAATTTAAATAAAATCACATTTTATTTTTAGTAATATTAATTATCAGTATCCACATTAATAGCCGATAAGACTGTTGCTGTCTGTTTTTATTTGCATGTAAGTGAAAGTGATAGTAACGTTTTTTACAGCCGCTGCGCTGTAAGGTGTAAGTGAATATTATGGTTCTAAATTTGTAGCGTGGTACAGGGCATCGAAGCAATCTCCAAAACTGTACTTTATTAGTGACACGCCTCAGAGTTCGAAGTCTATAAAGTAACAACTACACGAAATGAGTGTCTTAATAAATTTAGCCAATAGCAAGAAATAAAAAAAACTGTGTTCATTAAAAATACACGCTTAATACAAGACATACCAAACCCCCCCCTCCCCCATGAACAAATTTCCTTAGGATCTTTTAAAAATAAATCTTTTAAGTTCTTGAAGATTTGTACAACCAGCATTGTAAAACCATAATAAGAATCAACAAATCTCCTTTGATGACAACTTTTAGAGTCTTATCAGTAACCCTTGAAAATTAGCGTGTACTTTCTATCAATTACTTATCAAGTTAAAAACTTGTAAAAAATATAATTAAAACTTTAATTTCCACTACAATTTCAGTAAGATGACAGCTGGTTTCATGTCAAAGTTTTTCCGAAACACTATACTTTGTAGTTGTTAAATATGACAGAAGATTACTAAAAAGACCCATACAGACATCACAACAAATCATATACCTATATTTTCTACTATTTTATAACGAAAATAGCACAATTACAAAACAAAATACATAATAAAATACACACCCAAACAACCAATTCCATAGTTTATAAAGCATTTTAAAGACAGCACTATATTCACCACATATCAACAACAAATTCGCAATTCAAAATGAATCAAATATCTATTTAAACTACTTTTATTTTTTTACGGAATAAATAAGTTTTTTTTACTAGCGACGCGGTACGTGCTCGCGATCGGACAATAATTAAAGTAGTAACTTGGGTCAACGTTTGTTAATAGTGTTGCAACGCGCTCAAATTTTTACGTATAAATTAGCTAGAATGTAATACGAATATGGTAGTAATAGAAATAGTTTTTTCTGCTCTTTTCCTATATTCTAAGAGCATTAGTAAAGGTGGGTAAGAATATTAAGTTAGTTTCCATTGTACGCTCGAGTAGGGAACACTGTTTGTACTATAACAATTATATTACTACCATCTAATACTTTCAACAGTTTACAATAAGGATTATTCTGATTCTGATTTTGGGTACTGACCAGCGTTACGGGGCGTAATGTAACATGTTACAAAGCATGCATTCATGCAGTCAGTACGGCGAGACAAGCGAGCAACGAACCTTTCGTTTTTCGCCAAATCCTACGAGATCCTTTCGTTTTTTGTCTACGAGTAATCTGAAGCACGGACAAGCAGAGATCAAAACGATCACGTTTACATGGATTTTAGCAGTGCAAATATATATTCTAGCTGTGAATGTTATATTCCGCCTCGTAACGTCGGTCTGTACCCACCCTTAGTAGATCTACGGATAGTATTTTGTCAGATAATTGTTCATCACTTCGACTAATGTAAAGATCTCGAGGTAAACGCGATACTATTACTACTAGACTGTGGCTAGTATCGACTATAAATCGAGTGTTTTCTCTCTAAAATTTTTGGGATATTATCCGACGGACGATCTGTTGGACGAACGGATGTTTTTGGGGTATAGGAACCGGCATTAGTGGTATATTTGACGACTAAGCTTATGCTGACGAACTCTGCTTTTTTTAGTATGCTAATAATAAATATGACATTTTGTGAGTGAGTATTTTTGTTTCCGCCCATCTTCGTAACAGCAGCGACTTTGGATTAAGCTTAGAATATATAGTTCTTGACCAGGAATATATATTTATATACCTACATGGTCTTATTCATAATCACTGGCACTTAATAACTCCTCTACAAAATCATCTTGAAACTTCACTTTTATGTGAACAAAATAGATGGCATTAGAGTTTTTTTAGCTAATTCTGCGTTCAGAGGCCATTATAAATAAGACCATTAGGCTTTTTAATCGGATACACAAGAGCGGAGCCGCGTACGGATGCTAGTAAATATAATTAGTTATAAAACACATATTGTTACAAACAGGCAAAAGGTTAGATGCAAGTGGTTGAAAAATAAATGTAAGATGACTAAATACAGAACAGAAGATAAGCGACACCAATAATTAACCAAGCTAAGGATATTGTACATGATTATGTATTATATATAATAATATATATCTGGATTTGAATTGTCTTAATAGCTTCAACAATATAAGAATATTCGTTATAATGACATTAAGACAGCCTAAACAGCTGGTCGTAGTGACGTTTCAGGGTATATAGGTCTTGATGCGTAGGGCATACTCATTAAGAAATTAATTTCCTAAAATTCATCCCTTAAAAGGGTGCGACGAGGGTCGAAATTTGTATTAAAACAGTCACGCGCAGTATTGTTTTAAAAAAACACTGTGAATCGTGTGGCAGTGGGCTGTATATCAGCCGGAATAAAGTTTTTTAATCTGATAAAATAAAAAACAGTTTCAGACTTGATTTCCCATACACAGTAAATATCCCCTCAAATCTCTAGGATACCTAGTACCTACTTAAGATTCTGTGTGTACTAAATGTCTGGGTATTTTAGACATTCGACCCCTAAAATTGTGCAGCGGAGGTTGAACTAAGTGTTATATATAGCTATACTTTGACGTGACTTTTATTTTCAAACAAATATTAACCCCTGATGGACCCGTTTAGAGATTTAATTTCGGTAATTCCTTTCTTAGTACACCTCTACGCTCCAAGACGTAAACCCTGAAAATCTCAAGCCTCTATGACCAGTGATTTAGGCTATACGTTGTCTACGTGTCAGACAGTCGAGGCAAAGATTCTTTTAATTGATATACTTAGTGTAAAAAAGTGTTTGACTTCTTAACAAAATAAATAATATTTTCTCATGTGTCTAAATTAAACAAGAATTCAGTTTGGTTAGGACCTTGGTCATGGTTGCGAATAACATGACCACACTCAAAGTTATTATGATAATACAATTTATGCGCAACCTTGTTATTCAAACATTCATTCTAATTAATAATCAGTAGGTCTACTCTTAAAAACGATAAACAAGGTTTCGTATTGTCGTTTTGAGTTACACTGCGGGGTCTTGGTAACACATTTCACGGACAAGTTGTCGCTGCCTGAAATGCCGAGCAGTGTAACTCAAAACCACAATACGAACGTTCGTTTATCGTTTTCAAGAGTAGACATTAAGGATATAAGGAAGATGAATGCTATTATAATTTATAATCGTCACACAAACTGGAAGCAAGTTTAATAATAACCTTAGCATTAGACTGCTGAATGTGAACTTGTGTCGAATGCTATTTCCGGATGTATTGATTACCATTAGAGGTTCTTAAAAAAATTTGGATCGGGTCACCGACTGATTAACATAATATAGACAACGCACAGCCTAAAACAGTGGTCATACACCTGACATTTTCAGGGTATATTCGACTTAGTCCGTAGTGGTATACTAAGACAAGAATTCCCGAAATTTACCCGAAGTTATTATTTAAATTTATTCATTTTATAAATAATTTAATTTAACTTTCAATAAATTAAAATTATACAGAGATATTTGAAAGGGAATTTTTATCGTGCTAACTTTTTCGATTGCGTCACGTATCACATACTTCTATGTGGATTCGTGCCGAATGCAACATTTGGACGCTACTCTGCACTCTAAGAAACTTAGAACTAAGAGATCTGACGGAATATCTACAATGCCTGGGAATTAAAATCGTGAAGCTATTTATTACTAATTTGATTACTATAATTTTAATTATCTTTTAGGTTCACCGTTTATAAGACACTTCAAATTGTAATGTTATTTTGACTTCAAATATTTCAAAAATCACCAGTAACAACGTATTCTCAAAACGAGTACATGCATAAATACAACAATTAGTAATGCATTAATATACTTTAAACATGCTATGCATAGGTTTATTACTCATAAACATAACAATACTAATAATTAGACTGACAACATACATACATTTTAATCATTAGATCCTATAAGAATGCTATGGTCATATCAATATATTACAAGCCATTAACTATAGCACAAGCTTTGCTTAGTTTGGGGCTAAAAAGTGCTGTGTTAAACGTCCGCCAACATATCACACATATCAACTTGCAAACAAAAAATATTCAATTTACGATAATCATGTACAATATCCAAGAGATGCATAACATAGAATGAATAAGTTATATCAAGATGGAGTAGAAATGTTATTATAAAAATAATATAAAATATGAGCTCACACTGAGAATATATACGGCATTTTCCCATCAAACGTATGCCTCACTTCCATGAGTTTATTGAGGAAGGTAGCAAGCTCCAGCGGCCTTCGCCTGCGGAACAAATTAGCCGTTATTTAATACAAGGTACAAATTTATAGTTCAGGTACCTTAGGGAAACCACTTTTTAGACAAGTTGCAGTCGAAGTGTGAATCCTGTTTTAAAAGTTAATAAATTTAAAAATAAACCTGTTTATAAATAAGGATGTAGCAAAGGATGTGACATTGACATTGCCAAGGAAGGCTATGTCAAATCCTTCGCTGTTTGACGTTTTTAATTTTAGTTCATTTTTGACTCTATAGGTCAGTGCATTTATACAGGTTAATAAATCAAATGTCAGAACTAGAATTTCGGTATATATCAGTAATTCTTAGCCTAGTGTCTTGTCTCTGGACCCCATGTTTTTTTAATTCACACTATATATAAATGTATAGCAAATAACAAAAAGAACACGCATAAAAACTAAATAAAATGTACAAATATGATAAACAAAATACATATGGGGTGTTCAATTTGCCACTTCTGTTATCCTGTTTGGGAGTTTATAAGTCTTATAACTCGATGATGTAGATTATAAGGTGATCATATTTGATATTTGCGATGAAACTTTGCTAGCTTACTTATAGAGTCGGCTATCGAAAACACAGCTTTTTAAAAAGCCATTAGTCACATACGACCGGTTCAGTATCCTGCACTATGGTTGCACTTCATAATTTTCAACATGACATCATCATATTTGTTAGAATACACAAATACCATTCCTTCGCAGATTCGCAAAGGCTAAAAGAAAAACCACAAATCTGATGTGACTACTGTATTAAGATAATGCCAAGGACAAATCTGCAGTCAGACATGCTAAAGTGGAGGCGTGTTAAACCTGTGTAATTCTCCTTCAAACCGGAACACAGCTGCTTGGCGGCAGAACTAGGCATGGTGATAGTACTTCCCCGGACGAACCCTTTACTATTCTACTATTAGTGGTAGGGTAAGAGTTTACAGATATGATACCATTACAAAAGATACGAATTGTTAACATTCTACTGCAGCTGACTATCAATAAAAATTCGCGTTGAATTTAGTTTTTTTTTTAACTTTAACTGCAGTTTTGTCCTTGACTAGACATGGCAGGCTTTGGAGCCATTCATAGTGACGCTAACGCCCGCAGTATTACAAGCGGGCCGTGCAATAACGTTCCTTTATTCCGCAACCGGAGCCATCACAGAAGAGAAAAAATCGGCCACGTGCGTAGGAGGGTTCCGTACCATTACCATTCCAACGGCAAAAAAAACCACGTTTGTTGTAAAAGAGGCCCCTTCAATATTTATTTCATTCTGTTTTTATAGTTTACTTTGTTTTTATAGCGGCAACAGAAATACATCATATGTAAAAGTTTCAACTCTTTAATTATCACGGTTATCTCATAAGATACAGCCTAGTGACAGACGGACAGAACAATGTTCTCTATTACTAGAATGCAGTAGATTGTAATCAATATTATTAGTAATATTATGTGCTATATTTTGCTCTTGGTATGATTATTTTTACATGTTTTCCGTCTTGCCTTCACCTCACTAAAATGATTTGTAAATAGGATACGGAAAAACGGTAAGAACCAAGACGTAAGTTTCTAGATTGTTCTTGTGGTTTGGTCGCGTGGAACTGGCTTTAAGACGATTTATTTATTAATGTCATTCGTTCTGAAACGATTCGATTCCTACATTCGTTATTGCTTCAAATTATTATGCATACATAATATATTCGTTGGTAATTTTGCCACTGGTGTTTTGTGTACACTATACTATGCACGTTACTACGAAAGCAGGTTGAGAGTTGGTGTACTATACGTACCGACTGATTTCTGCATGCGCCTTAACAAGTTGCGTGTGAATAAGGCCGCAGAGTTTGTAGCACACGTTGCCAGCATCTACGTCAATAGCTTCGATAGTCGCTGGGTAGATACCTGTGGAATCATAATCACAATTAACCACGGCACAGCAAAGTAACAAATCAAGTTGAAGTTTAAGATTATGCTTCACTCAAGATTTGAAAACACTTACGAGAGCTAATACTGTTCGTAACAAGCTAAAAACAATAATAGAAAAAAAAAACGAGCGTGCTTAACGAACTATAAAGTAAAACTTCTTTAATATACAAAACGTAACTGGCTATGAGAGAAAGAGAGAAAGAACAGTGCTATCATACCCACTCCATGGTAGTGTTAAACGTTTAACGCAACCTTGTTGGAAATCGCATTAGAAGTATTTATTTATTTATTATTATTTATTTTTAGCCTAAACTGTCCCACTGCAGGGCAAAAGCCTCCCTACCTTTTTTCCAACTTTCTCGGTCAAGGGCCAAGTTGGACCAGTCTGTAAGATGTACATCAAACTCGTCAATTATTAGAAGTATTACTTCAAAAAAAAAACAATAGAATATGTGATAGCCGTCACAGCTAAGTTCTTCTGCGCTATAGGTGATAGGTTCGATCCCCACCAAAAACAAACATTTGTGTGATGAACATAGATGTCTGTTCTCTGTCTGGGTGTTACATTGTATTCTTAGTATGCATTTACAAAAAAAGCACATAAGTATTCTATCAGTCATCTGGTTCCCATTGTACAAGCTATGCTTCGTGTTGGCTAGATGATGTTGTGTAATAATTATTATAACAATTATTTAAAAAAATAATAATTACGTGGGTAGATTTGAGAGAACAATGAGGGACGAAACAGTATGGTCAAATCGGGTCGGTTCACAGTAGGTGATTTTATTATTGTTCCTAGTATCTGTTTTCAACTCAACAAACTGTGTAACATTAGACCAACAAATAAGCTTTGTTTTTGAGGTACATAAAATCTATGGGTATTTTATGGAATACGTACTAGTTTCTCCTTCAGAATTTTTGATTCCAACATTTACGACGGCTTCGTTCGTAGGCGAGCTAGATCGGGACCCATCGACTTTTTTCAACTTTATGAAGAAATGACTCGCTTTGTCGTCCATCTACAGTAACAGAAATATAAAATTATTCGAATATAAAATTATTAAAAACGAAAAAAAATCACTGTTGTATGAGAGCCCCCTTAAATATTTATTTTATTCTGTTTTTTAGTATTTGTTGTTATAGCGGCAACAGAAATACATCATCTGTAAAAATTTCAAGTTTTAGTAATAGGGTCCCGTTTTACCCTTGGGGTACGGAACCATATAAAAAAGAAGTCCTAAAAATTTTGTAAAAACAGAATCTTGCCTCCATTGGTTCTTCGGTGGTAGCGCTCTGGTTCTCAGTGGATTCGTCGGTGGGTAGCAGGTCCGCAGGGGGTTCGTCAGGCGTGAACAGACGCGCTAACTGCTCATGAACGCGACGCTCGCCCGCGCATGGCGTCGACGAACCTCGCTCGCGAACGCGCTCGAGCAAACCCTGGGGAAGAGAATATTTCAGAAGCGAAAAAAAAACCGGCCAAGTGCGAGTAGGACTCGCGCACGACAGGTTCCGTACCATTATCTACACTTCTACACTAATATTATAAAGAGGAAAGATTTGTATTTTTGTATTTTTGTATTTTTGTATGTTATGAATAAACTCAAAAAGTACTGGACCGATTTTAATAATTCTTTTTTCATTAGAAAGCTACATTATCACTGAGTAACATAGGCTATATTTTATTTTGGAAAAAATAGCGTTCCGTAAAATATTTGGGTTTTTCAGACACAAGGTGTAAAAAATCAACCAGAAAAGTTACTTATTTTGCTTACGCTGCCTAAACTATAAAAGATAGAACCATAAAATGTTCTAAGTAATTGTAGATCTTATAATAATCTACAAAAAAGTCAGCGACACACTATACCTATCTATGTCGAGTGAGGCACAACCATTTTTTTATTTAAAAATCTTCAATTTTTTTTGGACTACATTTAAACGCATTTATTTTACTCATACTATTAATCCTTATCGAAATAAATTATTTTATCACTAAGTACAGTTCATGTAGATAATATTTGGTCTTTAAATGATTAGAATTGGACGTTTGGTTTTGAAGTTATGGCGAAATTAAAATATTACGATTTCTGCTGCACGGCCCGTTGCGAAGTGAGCGTCACCAAGTTGGGAGTGCGCGTGCAGGGGAGTAGTTTAGATCTATGAGTAAGGTACCCACGCGGCTCCGACGCGAGGTCGGCTCCCTACGCAGGTGTTTTATAAAAAGGACATTAATTTATAATGTAACATAGTTTTATGACAAAATCTATACAAATAAATAAAATTGAAGTGTCTGTTTGTAATATTAAAATAACGCTTTTTACAACATGCATAGGAATGTATATACGATACATATACCAAAATAGCATTTTTTTAAATTTTTGTCAGTCTGTCTGTCTGTTTGTTCCGTGTAATCTCTGGAACGGCTGGACCGATTTCGACGGGACTTTCACTGGCAGATAGCTAATGTAACAAGGAGTAACTTAGGCTACTTTTTATCCCGAAAAAATAACGGGAACTGATAAAAACTGCCACGCTGGCGAAACTGCGAACGGCCGCTATTTTATGCCGTATTAACGCCATCTGTTGGTGACATCGAGTACTACTTCAGTTAAGATTTGTAAGTAAACATGTTTACCGCCCACCACCACCACCGGTCAGCTAGTCTACAATAAAATCGGTAAAAAAAAAAACGTTTGTTGTATGAGAGCCCCCTTAAATATTATTTTTTAGTATTTGTTGTTATAGCGGCAATAGAAATACATCTGTGAAAATTTCAACTCTCTAAGTTGGTATTCCATACGTGATATATTGCAAGCCCATCGCCGCTGCTAGAATACTAACTGATTTTCTTCACCATTTGAGAGCATATATATGCCATGTTAACACACACAGAGACGTCATTTTCCATGAGTAAGAAAGAGAACACAACATTTTCTCTCATTGCACAGTTTAGCCCTCCTAGTTAGCTGATTAGCAAAGCGTTGACACGACGCGAAGTGCTTTCATAACCAATCTCTTTTTTTTTATTCACTACTTTTTAGGGTAAAATACCGGGAGTAATAAGCTTCTTCCGAAAACTGAAACTACGCATTCAGACCATGATCCTAATTATAAAAAATAAAAAAACGGGAGTAAAATCTACACTTTTTGTCCATTTTTTTCCGTGTTTTCAGCATCAATATCGACAATACATCGTAAAATAAACATAACTACCAAATTATTTTATTTAAAAACGCGTTAAAACGACAAAACAACAAAAACAGTAATCGCGCAAGCTCTCGCGGCGGTCAACAACTGAGCAGCGGCGGAGCGCTGTACGGAATACATCGCTGGTTGATAAATAGGAATTTCAGCAAAATAATCATATTACTCTAAATCTATTTGACTGTCAGTCAAGTGGTATTCTATAAGACCTTGTTATAGGTATAACTTCACACGTTCCTGAAGTATTCGGAAGTGGTTTTATTACACCCGGTATATTCCAACTCACCAGAAAATGATCTTCATGGAAATAAGTGGTGTCCATCAGTTTATCCAAAAACCGGCAATCCTTGTACAGGTTGAGCAGCTTGCGCATAATCTAAAAGGTAATTTATACTCATTACTATAAAGTTTATTTTGAATTAAAGCCATGCTACGAAGCGCTAGTGGTCCCCCGATGATCCGGTGATGATCCGATGATGACACTATGGCGTGAGATTTGAAACTGGCTTACAAAATTATATTTTATTATTAACAAGCGAAACGCGCACGACTGCGCTCGCGTAAAGTTATTTTAATAAAAACTTCAACCCCCGCTGTTCTCGTTTAGGGGTTGAATTTCGTGAGTTAATTTCTTAGTACAACTCTCTCTACGTACCAAGACGAATATGTCGTAAATATTTCAAGTTTCTACGACCAGTGGCTGTGCGTTGCCTATATGTCAGTCAATCGGTCAGAACAAAGATTCTTATAGTTGGTAAAGATTACCTGTTCAAGAACTTTACCAAGTTTTTTATAACAAAGCATTGCCTCGTAGGTAACGCTCGTTAGGAACGTGCCCTACGATGCACTGCTCTGCGTAAATCAACCTGAGATATACAGGTCAATAACACACAGTTTTCTATACAGGTTCTATGTTAGATTTACCCCGAATACTCAAACGCATCTCAGATTTAAGCACGTTAAGTGACGAATTTTTGACCGATTTTCATAGCAAACTGTCAAAAAATCGCGACTTAGACAAGCTTAAATCTGAGACGCGTTTGAGTATTTGGGGGTAAGTATTGTTCAAGAACTTGGTGGTAGGTCTTGATGGTAGTAGGGGCTCCCCGCCAATTTGCAAGCCGTATCTACATTAATGGATTTTTCTATTCGAAAAATGTATGGGCGTTTATTTATTATTATTTTCTTTATCGTTTTAGACGATAAAGAAAAACCATCGTGATGAAACACATTAGCATTTTAGCAGCGGCGATGGGCTTGCACCCTGTTACGTATGGAATACCAACTACTACAAAATGTGGGTATGTGCCGAATTTTATTTTTGAACGTACCTCTGACTACCCCTTTAGACATTTTCGATAAATCTTGAGTACCTACTACTACTAGTTCTGAGGTAAGGGGAAATCTAAAATCAAGCTGTTTATGTTTTTTCTGTTTTTGAATGATGCCACTAAATCTAAAGTTTGAGTCCCATAGTGAGCGCAGCGACAATGATGTTTCGAGGCTACCTGGTGTTTATCGCTGCCATATGTTTATGCAATATGAACCTTTATTTCTTAAAACAAGTAGAATAATAAATAGTAATAAAGAAACAGCGAATTACCTCTTGGCTTTGCAAAACGGGGTGTTTCTCAAATATCTCCTCCAGCCTTCTTATTGCTAAGCGGCCGCGTTCAATATGCGCTGCTACTCGCGGTTCGAGCAACCTCGGGATAGGCGGCGGGCCGTCCGGGGTTGCTATCGGCATTACTAACACGTCGGTGCGTATTTCGGGGAATGCGTTGTAAGTGGTCACTTGAAAGCCTGTTGACAATACCAGCACTATTTAAAGCAATGTTAATACTCATTTTCATACATTTCACCAATACAAATTCACCCACAAAAGATAAGGTGAAAATTGGCGAGTCAGGTATCATTGTGGAACGTATTACATAATAGCGAAACGAGCGCAACTTCGTCGTGAAGTTATTTTCATACAAACTTCAACCCCCACTATATCCGTTTAGGGGTTGAATTTCGGGGATTGATTCACCTCTATGCACCAAGACGAATATACTCTGAAAATTTCAAGTGGTTTAGACGATCAACGATCAGTGGTTTAGACTGTACTTTGTCTATATGTCAGTCAGTCAGGTTAAAGATTCTTATAATTGGTATAAATTCGAGCCAGGAAAATAAACAAACTTTATCAACGGGAAACCGAAAAAACCTCAGTTAGTTCGATGATGATTATGGCACACTTAATATCGAGTAGTCACCATCGCTTTGACACCGACAACTTATATATAAAAAAAAACTAGCGATGTATGCTGAACTTATGTGGGTACTTTTACATAAAACCTTGTTTGATTAAAAAAATATCACCTTATAGTAGAATACATAATCTTTACAACTATACAAGAAAGAAACCATAATCAACTGAAAAAAAATGCAAAAGATAAAAATACAAACTTGGTGCAAATTAGTCTCTAATGATGCGGGTTGGTAGCAACGATAGTCCGTTTATTTACGCGTCAAAGGCTAATAAAAATAAATAGGTTTAATAAAAAAA
The DNA here is from genome assembly GCA_947095575.1 of Electrophaes corylata. Taxonomy (NCBI): domain Eukaryota; kingdom Metazoa; phylum Arthropoda; class Insecta; order Lepidoptera; family Geometridae; genus Electrophaes; species Electrophaes corylata. The sequence continues at coordinate 3,145,330 of OX352711.1, read as the reverse complement.
AGGTTTAATAAAAACCAAAATAAATAGCCATGATAACTACACTAGTGCTACAAGTTACCTATAGAAGCCTCAGTGGTAGGACTCGGGATGTGCGGCCCGGTGTCAACAGCATTCGGGTTGTGGAGGTCGTCCCCGAAGTCTGGACTGAGGTCTTCCCAGGTTATAACTATGGTTCCTGCTAATGCTATTGTTACTATGGCACCTGTTAGTTGTATTATGGTTTCTATTCTAGTACTCAGACAGTTCATGTTAGTTTGATTATTTATCCTGTTGGATTTTCAACTTTGTAATGATGTAGGTAATCTAAGACTCAAGCTTACGTGAATATTGCTATGACTCCTGTCATTTTAACTATGATTTCTAATGCTGGTACAAATATGGTTTATTTTACATTAATTTACAACACCCGGGGTGTTGTAAATTCCTACGTATAAGTATATTGTTATTGTTTATTGCCTCTATCAGTATCATCATCATCAGTAGTACTTTCTTACTTGTTACATTAAGTAAGAAGACTACGCAATGAACATTTGATATATATTATTAGTCGTAGTAAGAGTTCATGTACGATACGATGGTTAGTTGAAAATTAGTAATACTAAGCTTCATGCTAATATTTACTATAGTTCATGCTACTTTAGTTTTATTTTGGCTTCTACAAATACTTCTATAATTTTTACTAGGAATAGTACACAAGCGTAGTTGTAACATATGAAATTCTAATGCTATTATTACTATGATAAACTTATTTTATAATTTGATCAGTTAAATCAATACGAAGTACTTATAAATAATACTACTGTGGTTCCTGTGGTAAGTATTAGTACTATAATTCTACTAATACAAGCACTATGATTAATGCCAATACTGAATTGTCTATTATTATAAATATTAATGTTTAGTACTGTTATGGATTTACTAGTGTTTGGCTGCTTTCAGAACAATGCCCATTATGAGCCGGATATAAACACAACATTTTTATTTGCTACTTAAGTTACAGTATTGGCGCATATTTGATTGTGTCTTGGTATTTGTGACTACAGCGCGGTCAAATGGGCAAAAATACTGCCCGTGGAACGGTTTTACGGTTTTATAACCGATATTTTTAAAACGATTTTTACGTTAAAACTAGAGATACAACGAACATCTGGATACTATTCGGTATCCGATTTATACGACTGTTTCTATGTTTGATATCCAGTCGGATACTTCATGATATTTGGCCTGATGACGGATAGATTAAAATATAAGAATTGTTGGATTGGGATGGCTGAATTCGCATCAATAAACGCGTTGTGACAAGAACCGAGGAATTGTGACCTCTGCTCTCTTTGCGATCACAAAACCTACACTAGAAACCAATCCATTCTCGCGGTTTTGTACGCGATTTATTTTCATGATAAAACGTGTAGGTATAGGTAGGTATAGGTTATAGGTACTATAAAAACAAATATTAATAATGTATTTTTATTTTTATCGTGATTCAAAGTTTTTGACCCTATAATATCGGCAGTTAAATAAGCAAATAATGTGTATGTAAATGAGCAAAATGACTTGAAATAAATGATTTTTATTTATTTATATAAGCATTGCTCTGAAACCAGGTTAATACCAAAAACCAATGCTAGTATTGTTCATTATAAATGCAAGTTACCTATGGTAGCCTCCGTGCCCGGTGACTGCGCAAGATGTGGACACACTGCGACTATGTCTGGGGTTCGAGGTTCACCTTCATGCGCCGAGCTCTGAGTCTCCCACGAGTCTTCGGATCCTGACGCGTCAGAGGCCCACAGTTCACCATCGTCAGAATCGTACTCTCCGACCTGAGGACATCCAAGTTAAACAATCACCTCTTCCTATAAAAACTGCACAATAGTATAATAATAATATCACCAACAGCCTGAAATCCACTGCTGAACAAAAGCCTTCCCTATACGTTTAAAGAAATAGCAATTTTGAGCCTTTACCATCTTTCTCTTTATAGAATAAATCTGGTAGCTTATTTGTTTTTGTTAGTAGATGGTGGGTTTTATTGGTTGGTCAGTTTATATAAAAAAAATACTTATTTCAATTAAATCCGTAATTGGCTGTATGTTTAATATTAGTTGAAGATTTAGTTTAGTTTTAGTTTGTTGTATGTTGAAGATTTAGTTGTATTTTAAGGAGGGCTGTGGATTTTGTCTAATAAATAAAATAAAAATAAAAATTCCCGCAATTCTAACAATGTCTATCTACCTGTTCTGAGTAGGAGGGTGTCTTACGCTTCGTCGTCGTCGACTTTTACCGATATCCTTTCAGATCTTTTAGGGCCTACAAAGTAGCACCAACTCTAGATTTTTACCTTAGAAAGGCGGGGCTATTTTCATAATTCTTAGAAAATTAAATAAAATTCAAGCGTAACTTTTACCTTGTACAGATCCTGTGGCCAGCACATACTTGTGTGTCCGTCGACCCACCAAACCTTCACCCGGCCTGTTGGGAAGTTGTCTATAACCTGTCAAAAACATTACATCTTTAAAAGAATACAACTCGAAGTTAAATGAAGACTCAGGTCGCAGTCCTAGCGATTTAAATATTTACCAACAACTATCTCAAACACGTCCGCTGTGTACAAAAGCCGAGAGGCAAGAGGAGAGGGAAATTCGGGCTGAATTAATGGTTTGAATGGTCAAAATTATCTTCACACGGACGAAGTGACGCGCGTTTTTGCTGGAATAACATAAAGTTCTAGCATGGTGCCAATTCAACCTAAAGGGGTGTATGCAATTTAGAAATATGTAAAGGCAATCATGTCAAGAGCACCAGTCACGCCATTTTGTGTCGTATTCTGAAGGTACGAATAAACGGCGCGCAAACACGCGAGCCGAGCCTGGCTCCCGCTCGTGATTCAGCGCGCCACGCGCTCGGTGCGGCTTGGCAAAATTCGCACGATCCATCACTTGTCGGTTTTTTCGACACGAATCAAAGGCGCGCGCGCCATCTTCGGCTCGGCTTGTGTTAATACGCGCCGTCTAAACAGATGGTACCGAGCGCGCGACGTTTATTCATATTGCAGAACGAACAAGCGGACAGCGCGATGAGCGCCGCATCTCCACGGACGGCTCTGCTCGCGTAGGATCGTGCTACCCTGCGTCGTTTAAACGAGCAGGCTAGCGTCTGAATTAAGCCGAGCCGCGCCTACATAGCCGGTCAATTTAAACATTCGAAATTACATTAATTCCCACCAAGCTGAAAATCAGTATGATAGTTTAAAAAATGATATTAAAAATAAAATTTGAAAGTTCCCCATCTTTCCCCTGCATGGAAATTTTTTTATTCAGTCAAAGGTCAAAAAAATGAGTTTTTCGCAATTTTTACCAAAATGGTAAGTTATATCATAAAACTACCAAGACAAAAATTGTAGATCATTAAATTATCTACAAAAAATGTTTCAATACTTTTTTTTCTACGAGTCACCGTTTTTGAGATATAACGATTCAAAAAGTTGTAAAAGTTGTAATCTACAATTTTTGACTTAGTATTTTTGTGATAAAACTTACCATTTTGATGAACATTGCAAAAAACTCATTTTGAATAAAATGAGCAAACACACCTTGAATAAAAAACTTTCGATACAGGAGAAAGATGGGGAACTTTCAAATTTTATTTTTAATCATATTTTAAACAATCATACTGATTTTCGGCTTGGTGGGAATTTATGTAGCTTTACTCTTTATTTTTTGGTCTAATAGGACCGGACTATACACGGATGGTGCATCGCGGTGCGGCTCGTGTTACAGCGGGCCGTTTAACCGCACCTTTATATATATAACAACACATACCTGTCCAGCAGTACAATTAGAATCCTCTCCGTTGAAGTTAGCGACGCGAATGACGACAGTCCCGGGTCGGTACTGGAAGTCGGGGTGATCCTTCAAGTCGTAAACACTCATTTCACTCTCGTTTAACATCTGGGGCCTGTTGATTCAATAATAAATTATAATTATTTGTGGGCTTTTCAAGTTAGCCAACTATAAACACAGCTTGTACTGAGGGAACAAGCAATATCACTGAAACACAACACCACCGTATTTAATCACAAAAGACTTGCTGCTGAACGCATATGACCTACCTGATGTAAAGTCGTTATCATCATCTGTAACAAAACAATGCCTTGCAGGTCACATTAATTGTGTACGTGTCTTACGATGCACTGCCATGTGTGCCAACAGAGCTGTGACGACTATCAACATGTTTGCATAAGTGTACGTAATAAAAGAGCTTGTTTTGGGTGTCATTATACTTACACAGGCTTCTCTACGCTGGTGTAGGTTCGGAACCAATCCACGATAGCCGTGCGTCCGTGGTGATCTACTTTCTGTACTACGCCGTACTCTCTGCGTTTCAACTGAAAACAAGAACATTTTAGAAATCAAATAGACCCCTAACTGCAACTTTTTGACCGCTTTATAATTATAAGACAAGCAGATAAGCCTGATGTTAAGTAGTAACCATCACCTATAACAGCATTACTTCTTAGATCACATGCGTTAGGAACGTGGCCTACGATATATTGCTCTTTTTGTGTAGAATTCGTCCAGGGAAGTACTACTACCATATCATATTTCTGCCGCCAAGCAATTTGTTGTTTTGGTTTAAAGGGTGTGGGTGTCGATAAAATTGGGGTTTTGAAAAAAAATAAATTTTGATTTTTTTTATGTATTTAATGCAAAAAACTTAACAAAAAAAAAATTCGATGAATAATAAACAACTTGATAAAAACAAGTTGATAAAATTTAGAAAAAAACCACGTGACTAGAAACGCGCCATGATTGATCACCATAGTTGTGACGTCATAATTTTATACCTGCAGTACAGCGTTTGCGGCTATTGAATGAGTGAAAACTAAAATAATGACGTCACACGCGCTCGGGTTTGTTCGGCGTGTTTTCGGTACTGGATTCAAAAATTAATTTTTATTTTGAAATAACTTGAATTATTTCGAAAAAAAAATAAAAAAAACTTTTGTCATAAAACTTGTGATCTTTCCATTAACCGCAAAAAAAATCAAAACCCTAATTACAGGCTTAACTGATACTGATAAAAGAATTCATTAAAACAGATTACTTAGCTGATTTACATTAAAATATGCATTTTCAAAAATCTCACGTGACTAGAGGCGGGGGAGTAAAATCTCGTGACGTCATCTCACCAAGAGGAGACAGTGGTTAAAAAATCTACAAAGATGCCTCACGTAATTAATTAATGCCCCGTAACCTATACTGTCCCACTGCTGGCTCCAGGTCTCCCTCGTTTCCATCAACTGCTTTGTCTTCCGCCGCTTCCCACCAGGTTTTGTAAAAAGTATCGAGGTTCGCACACCCAAGTTTCCTCGGCCTGACGGCAGCTGCGCATCCATCGTGAGGCACTTTTTACTGCAGGTATGACACCCTTAGTGCTAGTAAATAATACCTGTACGTTATCCTCAACGTTAGCGGCCCCGCTGACGACAAAATCGCCCGGAAAGCACTCTTGTCCGTCAAGATGGTGAATCGGATACAGCTGGGTTGATGGAATGTTCAGTTCAATGGAGCCGTCCTGAAAAATTACACTTGTATCAATACCAATTATAAGAATATTTGTCTTGATTGACTGACTGACTGACATATAAACAACGCACAGCCTAAACCACTCGCGAAACGCGTGCGACTTCGTCTGCGTGAAGTTATTTTTATACAAACTTCATCCGCTGTACCTTTTTAGGGGTTGAATTTCGGGAATTCCTTTCTCGGTACACCTCTACACACCGAAACAAATATCAAGTCTCTACATCCACTAGTTTAAGCTATGCGTTGTGTATAAGTAGGTAAGTAGCATAGACAAATTGTTAATTTTTTCAACAAATGTGTGAATTACAAAATGTGGGTATGTACCAAATGTAATATTTGGACGTACCTCGACTTCCCCCTTTAATCATCTTCAAAGAATCTCGAAAGACTTGGTTCTAAGAGATATGGCGATTTCTTTATTTCTAAACAGAGGCGGTAAGGGTTACCTGCCAGACGACGTTGGCGACGCTCTGCGTGTGCAAGGTCTCGACGACAACTCGCTCGCCGACTTTCGGCGGCGGCGCTGGCGGGGCGCGTCTGACGGCTCGCTTCAGCCGCTTGCCGCGCAGCAGCCGCACCGCCAGCTGCGGCGACCGCTTGCCGCGCGTCGACGCCACCGACGAGCAACGAGACGACCACGTCGCACCGCTGAAACAATACATATCATTCAATTAAAAAAAAATAGTTGCCTGTAAAGTCGGTTTACGATAGTTTAACGTGACAACATAATAGGACATGATCGGCATAGGCCAATCGAGTGGAAGAGAGGTAGATGCTCGCTCGTGTAGCGCTCTCGCTCCGATGAGCGTAACGTTACAATGAGCGTAACGGGCGGGACACTTTTTCGTGCGTGCAGCCGGCGTTCTTCGATTTATTAGACGTTGTCACGCCAAAAATCAAAAATTTTAACAAAAAAAAACCAGCTTCAGAAATTGGACCACGCGGGAAGCACCAGCTTTTAAATAAAACCAGCCAAGTGTTTTTGTACAGTGTGTGTTTTAGTAAGACAAATAAAAAGTGTTATCTATCTATCTATCTATCAAGTGTGAGTCGGACTCACGCACGAAGGGTTCCGTACCAACGTAAACATAAAAAAATCACGTTTGTTGTATGAGAGCCCCCTTAAATATTTATTTTATTGTTTTTTAGTATTTGAATCCAGGCTGTACCTCATGAACCGTGATAGTTAGAGAGTTGAAATTTTCACAGATGATCTTATAGAATTATATGATGAAACCAACCTGTCCGTATCACTGCCATCACTGCTTGTATTCTCCCAGTTATCAGAATCGTCGTCGTTGTCCAGCTCCGACTTGATATCGCCGTTCAGTAGCGACTCTTCACGGGTAGGCTCCGGGCTGCACCAAAATCAATTGCCTTTATTTAACAATATTAAACTAGTTTACAAAGATATTTGTTTCGACATCGGTAATTTGATTATTTTGCTGTTCAGCATAGGCCTCCCAAAGGTTTTCCAAACTTCACGGTCCTGAGCTTTCCAAATCAATACTACTATGAATATAATCCTTACTATTGTTAATAGCAGTAGGAAAAAGATTCATTGTCCGGGGGAGTACTACCACCATACCTATTTCTGCTTTACACAGACAAAGTGACAACGTTCCCATTAGTATTAGATTAAAATTTAAAGTATAAAATACTAGGCTATCCTGTATACACTAGTTGTTTGTACTAAGTTGTTATTTAAATTAATAAAAATAGCTAAGCAGAGCTTGTGTTATGGATATTTGATGACTGATATACTTAATACAATACATTACATGCATAGATATTTTTGATTATACATAGAAAATACCCAGTACACCCGGAATAAAATATTTGTAGATCGCACAAACATTTATCCCAAGACGGGAATCGAACCCGCAACCTCCTGCGTCGCAGGCGGACATTCGCCCGCTGCGCCACATCGGTCGTCTATATAACACCCAAACAGAGAACAAACCACACAAATGTTTGTTCTCGGTGGGGATCGAACCCAGCACAGAATGCAGGGCTACTACGAACTGAGCCGTGACTGCTGTCAATAAGGACACGTTTTCGCTAGTAAATCAAGAAAAGGTACCTAATTCCAGAGTCATTTTTCTCCTCAGTAGCGGTGTCATCCTGACTTCCCTGGCCGGATCCATCGCCCATTGGCTCTATCTTGATGGCGGGACAGTTTGCAACCTCCGTAAGGACATTTTCCAAAGATTCTGTTTTATCTTCTGTAATGTCAACTTCCATTGTGTCTCTCTGGAAATAAAGATGATGCTATTTGCATGTTTGGAACTGACAACCTACCTTTTTGAAGTATCTTTGGATCTTGAGAACCAAGACATTTTTTTCCATACTGTTTGCTGATGGAACAAGCGTATGGCTCACCTGATGTCGAGTGGTAACCATCAACTATGACAAAGCATTGCCTGATCTCGTTTTAGGAACGGCCTCTATGAAGCACCGCTCTGCGTCCATCAACCTGAGGCATACAGGTGTTAATTCTCATGTGCCTGTAATTTCATCGTCACCCACACCTGTCAAACCGGAACACAGCAAGCTGCTTGGCTTCAGAAATAGGTATGGTGGTAGTACTTCGCCGGACAAGCTCTTCACTACTAGCTACTACTGGATTTTTTTGACAAATATTTACTTCACACATTGTATCAACCAACCAGACACAGAACAAACATTCACATTCATCACATAAATGATTGCCCTTGGTGGGGATCGAACCAACAACCTACAGCGCAGAAGGCAGTAGTTTATTTTAACTAAGCTGAGTTTTAGACCAGTGATAATGAAATAAAAATTTTTTTACTGGCAGCTAAATTCTTATTTCCTGGGTCGAACAATACTTCAAGCTAATGTACTCTAAAATGACCTCAATCAGTGATAACTAAGTAAGCACCGATAACGAATATTAACATACTTCAGTGATTTTCCATTTACGATGAGACGAGGCCCGTTTCCTAGGACGCGACGCCGGCAAGCGGTCCGTGTTGGTTTCCGTTTTAGAAGACTTCTTAGTGGGCCGGGTCTCTTTACGAAGGTTTCGGTAGATTTTACCTGTAAATTACGCACAATACTTAGTATTGTTAGTAAGTCCTTGTCAGACTTCGGAATCCAAAAACATAGGCGACTAGAGTAAAATAAAATATTTTTTTTTTGTTACACAACATTGCCGTAACATTTCTCATGTTTAGAAGACTAAATAGCTATGTATTTAAAACAATAAATTCTGGTTACGAATCCGAAAGTATAGACTCCTTTATATCGAGGTTCCACGTAAGCCGCGGGCGGCTGCTAATGTCCAAAACTTGTTGGTACATACTTTGATCTTTCCTCCACTGCTTCTTGCTGGTGAAAGTGTCTTGGGAGCCGATGACGAGGAAGTTCCTATCACCGACCTGCAGTGTGCACGGCTCAAAGACATTCAGCAGTTTAAGATTCTTTAGATCATCCCCTGAAAAAAACACTCATTTGAAAAAAAACTAGAACCAAAATTTTGTTATATTATACAGCCGGTTTCACTCAACTAGTGTAACCTTGAAGCTAACCTATTGTGATAAATCACCGACGCGCGAACTGAGACGTTCCCATTTAAAGTTTAAGAAAACCAAAACAGCATCTACTACTAATTAAATTTAGCAACATGTTGGTACAATAATGTTTGATGAACAAAAAGGGGGCTTTTCGAGACCGCAATTAAGTGGGTTCAATATTGTTTTCAGCGGCGTACGGAAAACATCATCGCATTTAGCTTGTTGGGGTACCTAAATCTTTTTGTAACAATGTTTGTTTGGACCTTCAAACTGTTTTACCAACAAGTTTTTTTGTAAAAGGGCTCGTCCAAGGAAGTACTACCACCGTACTTATTTCTGCCGCCAAGCAGTGAAGCTAGCATTGCTGTGCTCTGGTTTGAAGGGTGTGGGTGCCGGTGGAATTACAGACACATGAGGTTTAACACCTGTATGCCTCAGGTTGTTCGACGCAGGGTAGTGTATCGTAGGGCACGTACCTAACGTTCTTGACCTACAAGGCAATGCTTATAGGTGATGGTTACCATCAGGGGGGCCATATGGTTGTTACAACAGCGGTAGCATAAAAAAACATAAGAGTAACAAACCTTCGACAAGAAATTTAGGTTGTTGCGACGAGTTTCCTTCAGATGGCGCAGTGCTCATCGCACGACACTGCCAGTGAACACTCACGCTCTCAGTGACCACCGATTCCACGGTAAACTGAAACATACAAAACTTATTAACCTATAACTAAACAGGGGGTAGGAAATTAGTAGTAGTGTGTCTAAAATATCCCAGTGGCTCAACACCAAGGTTTATAAATAGCTCCTACTATAAGAAGAAGGAAAGACGGACTTAGAAAAGGTTGCTGGGGATTTCTTGAAATAAAATATTCAGTATGGTGCAGATTTTAAAACTGACATTATCATTTGTCACAATTGTCACTTAATAAAAGCGTGGACTATGCTAAAGCTGTGTGACGGAGTTGTCAAGTCTACCTTATGGTCATGCATCTTGTGCTTCCTAGCTGCCTTCATTTCCTTAGTAACATTCAGCCAGTTGGCGTTTTCCAGAGATCCCAACGGTCCGTATACCACTTGTCCTGGATAGAACTCTGAGGATTGATAAGGGGTCGAGCGACGACGACGCATCGAGTAATCTTCGAGAGGGCACGAGTCTAGATCAGGGTACTCGAGCCGAGACCCATCGGAGGATACCAGACGAAGTTTGCTGTGCACCACCTGAAAATAACCTCAGTTATAAAGCGTGCTTTTGAAATAACCTCATAACCTGTAGTAACGATTTTGTGCATGCCCCCTGGGAACCCTTACCTCAATCAACCCCACTCCTTTTAATTTCACATGGGGCCCTATGGTTGTCCCATTAAATTCAAGGATTCCATTCCCGTCGCTTTGCTGTAATATAACCTCAGGGATGTTTAATGAAGTTTAAGGCTTGAGAAAAGCCATTCAAAGTGATTAATTATCTAACTACTTACATGCAGTAAGAAATGTATTAGTCAGTTTAGTTATAAAAGATGAAATTATTATAATGTATATCATATTACATATTAATATTAGATAAAGACCTAAGTCGAGGCTTATGTGTTTTCTGTATGCAAACCCGTTTCAGGAGTGATTGTGTTCCATAATGAATGGGAGGGTTGCTGTATTAAGTTTATTTATAAAAATTACTTCCATTATACAAACAGAAACCACATTATAAAACTTGGCTCAGAAGACATGCAGAATGAGTTATTTTGGTATACCATTTAATTAGTATTTATAAATAACAACAGAACTGTCAATAATCATTTCGTAAATTTAAGAACTGCTGCTAAAGAGATACGAAAAAGCTTATCAACAGCTCTATTTTCAATTAAAAAAAAAATTACCTTAGATGTCCCAACCCAAGACTCAAGGCACACAGCGAGGTCGGGTGTAAACTCCTCCAAAGGCTGCAGTCTTTCGCTAACCACCGTTGGGATAACATGCCTAGTGCCAACGACTTGAAGTGCGGCTTTCATGACGATATCTCTGCAATAACCACGCTGGGTGTCTTTCCCGGCGATGAGGCGGCGGACCACATCGCCTGGCATCAGGGAACGGTCAGCAAGTCCCACCTTTATGGAAAAAAGTCCCGTTAGAGTACATATATTGTATATTTGTATAGTAACTGGTGGAAATGGGAGGCTTCTTTCGGTCAACGAGGGACAAGAGAATTCATAACTGTCCTCAACTCTATATGATATCATCATAAAACACGCCACTAAGCTCGGTCTTTGGCCCTTTTCAACTCTATAAGCTAAACTTATAATGGCAGAGACAAAGATGTTGCACAAAAAGTTAAGTAGTAAAACTATGTGTTGAATGCTAAGAAGATGACTGTGGGTTAGGTCCTAAACTAAACAGATTCTGAATGCCCCAAAGAACTGAAACAATTTATGTCCGCCTGCGACGCAGAAGGTTGCGGATTCGATTCCTGCCTTGGGTTAAATGTTTGTACGATCTGCAAACATTTATTCAGGGTGTTCTGGGTGTTTTCTATGTATAATAAAATATCTATGCATGTAATGTATTGTATTAAGTATATCAGTCATCTAGTACCCATAACACTAGCTCTGCTTAGCTTGGGGCTAGATGATGCTGTATGGATTGTCCAGCATTATTATTATTATAGGAAGCTCTAAAATTGGTCTCACAATGAGCACCAAGAAAACAACAAAACATTATGAATAAAAACTAGGATGATACATTTACCTGAAACACAACTGCATGAGTAAAGAAATCAATATAAGGGTTACTTAGATAAAAAGTGAATCTAAGTGAGGTCATGAAAAAAAAACCTAAAAGACAAAGGATGAAGTTTTGTAATTGATGTATACTGCCACATCTATACCAATTATAAGAGCCCTTGTCCTGACTGACTGACCCTTAAGTAACAAACCCTCTGACTAGCCCCTTAGAAAACCTCAAAATAATCTTGAGTCAGTATTAATAATAATATAACTTTTATTTCAGACAACCAAAAAAACCCACTTTCTAGGTACATTTTAAAAAAAATACCTTAAAGACTAACATAACAATGTTTTAAACCATGTTTAAAACATGTTTTAAAACTACATTGCACAGAGAAAACTATTAGTATTAACTAATTAGTGTTACTTGGACTAAGAGATTCGAGAGGGGACATCTGATGTCTTGCATGCCTTTTTATTATACAGTTAGGTAGGTAGTTGAAAATAAATCAGCACAATAGGTTTGCACACCATAATATAGCTACCTATGCAAAAAAGGCCACTCAGTAGGATAGAGTACTTGAATACAAGCTATGGTAGGTACAGTACAGCATTATAGGCATGAGGTGAATGAATGACAATTAAAGATAAGCAAAGACAATGCACCGAATTGCACCTAGTTCCTTATTTAGACATTTTCAAACCAAAGACATAATTTTATAATTCTTTAGATCCGTCTAGTTATTATGTAGACTGTAGTTTTTCATGCTTCATGAAATATTAAGGCCAATGCAACAGGATTAACATTTTATGAACTGGCATGTCTAAAGAAAGCATGTAGGCTTACTTTTATTGTTCTGAAGTTCAAAACTTGAGGGTATAATGATAAGTTGAAGATGAAAGAAATGAGTGGGGTTTATTGATTCACCCTCATTTATGAATAATAGAACAATGAATTCAAGAATGTTCTATTCCAACTCCCAAGGCCAAGTTCAAAACCATTGAATAATAAATTCACAATACCTGGCCATGCAATGCAGTTCGATGTTGTTACGTGAGGGTCGGCTTTGTCGGCATGTGGAAAGGAAAGGACAATGGACCATGATTTTTACTTACAGACTTCTCGGATATCACTCGTTCGGTGCCTGAAGGGTGCCACACAACTCGAATTTCACCTTTCTGAATGGGTGTTTCAACGTCGCTCTCCTGATCGCTTGAGTTAGCTTCATAGTTCTCGAGGACGAGGCCGTATACCACTTGCCCGCGATTGTTGATTTTATACACTTCATCCTCGTAAAAATACTGAAAGTCAGTCGGCGAACCTGGATTTTGCCCCGCCATATTGACGGGAAATATCTAAAAGACACAAATAATTTTGTTTTTTACGTGATAGCTAATTCTTTCTGACAGCTGATTGCAATGTGTTGTGTGGCGCATGCGTCAATTAAATATGCAGCAGGGACGCCATCTTGCGGTTCATACAGAAAATGTTAGCTAACGGTCCGTTATACGCAGTAGATTCAATTTCAATTTATTCATTTATAAAATAGCATAACAGAACTAATTTTAAGCGCTATTCTACATACTTAAAAATTAATACAAATATCACGTGACATTACTTATATACAACATAAAAATCTACAACTGAAAAACTATAGATAAAATAACAACGTTAAACAAAAAAACAATAATCTAATATAGGAAATCAGTAGGAACATTAGATAACTGCGACACAAACAATACCGGTTTGTTTTATATTAAATATCTATTTTGTAAACAGAGTTAGAAGGGAACTCCCTTATTTCTTTGGATTTCTTGAATTTTCGGAAATCTTTTCTTTATTCGAACTTTATGAGAACTAATGTAAACAAAGGCTAGGAACTTTACGGGTAGTTGATACAATTGTAACAAGTGCTTAGTAAGATAACTAACCGTTATTACATTAGGTTAGTTATAGTAGGTTGAGAAAAGTATTAATGTACTACGAGTAGCACTTACTAGTGGGTTTGATTTTGAAGATTGTGCTGTGCTGGCAAGATGCAGTAGGTAGATTTACCCTGGCGAAGAATAAATAAAAAACGTACGGACACCTTAGACGACCGGACACCCACTATCCGTAGGGATAAGGGAAGGATAAGTCGTCAGCACAGAATCCTATTACCCCTAGCGGAGGTCGTGAGTTTGCATGGAAGGTTACCGTAGCCATAGAAAAAAGTTGCCATCGTTTGTCCTCCTCTGCTCTCCCGGGCATTTGACACGGCTGGTCAGGTTTGGCTTCTAACGAAACGAGAGGTGCCAAGTTGGGCAGGAAGGTGATTCTGGTAGACGATTCAATGGTGGATGGTGTGGGTCTAATAAGCTAGATATATAAGTTCTCCATGTACCACATTTCAAGCAAATAAATTTCATTTCATTTCATTTCATTCTGTCGGGTGAAAGGTCATCGGTAAATCGGGTAGAAATCGACCAAGTTGTTACAAAGATCGTTGGTCGAGTTCTCGATCAAAAAAGCTTTTTTATTTTTCAACCGTTACTGTCCCACTACAGAGCAAAGGCCTCCCCTTCTTCCTTCCACTCTTCGCTATTCAACACTAGGTATACAGGCCAAAATTTCATTATCTAGGTTACCTTCTATACCTACATAACATTATTGACCTACCTACCTCTTGACTTCAAAACTTGTGATATCCACCTCTAAAGTTTTAAAACCGGTGAATTTAAAAATGAAAAACGTTGATTAAAACAATGTTAAACAATTCCATAATATTCAAAAAGAAGTACCTAGTTAACCTACCTAATCTGATGCTGATTGTACCTACTAGATACCTACATATTAAACAAGGTACCTACCTACTAACCTATCTATACCTTACAAATTATAAAACTTAGAAGTAGGTAGGTAGGTACCTACCACCACAACAGACATCGATGGGTAACTTCTGTGCTAACGCTAGTGAAGGGTTATTTAGCTACCTATGTGCGAAACCTAACACATGTAAGGAGTGATAGGAAGGTAGGTATGTAAGACAGTACCTATGGTAGGTAAGAACTTGCATAACTTTCCGCCTATACATAGTAGGTAGGTACTAAAGGTACAGTTGGTACCAGCTAGAATTCAGTTTATTTTGTGTAGATAGATGTAAGGTTCCTGGCGAACTGCTGTGACGTTAGCTAAAGACGCGATGCTATTCTAGTCCGACCGGACCGGATCAATACCGAGCGTTATCAACATAGCGTAGGTGTTTACATGCGCGCGCGTAGTACACACGGGGCGCTTGAATGAGGCTGTCGCGAGTGATAACAGTCTACTGATCGTATTAAATAATGTGAACATTTCCCATAAGGATTATGCCGCTACCAGAACTCATAAAACGAGCCTCGAGCTACTTCCTCGGCCTCGAATTCGACGACCAAGAGGAACCCCTTGATTATGTCGATAATGAGATCTTATTTTGCAAGAACAACGTTTGTGTGCATCCACCGACCGTCGCTCGCCATGAACTCGATATTATTCATCATCCTGGTTATTTGACCGTCACAACAAAAGTATTCACCGATCAGCACAATAACTCTAAACGACCGACGCTGTTCCTAAATTGGATCCCTAATTCAACGCTGCGTAGATGTCCTTCAGCAGTTGAAACTAGTCCCAGTGAAGAGCTTGGATGCGCAATCAACCCGGCAAGACCTAAAGAATTTGTGAAATCGAGGAAAGGTTCCAACAAAAAGGATACAAATAACGAGACTGCGTTTTCAGATTCCTCAGAAACGACTAGCCTCACTTCGAATTCAGACAAACAGAGCATTCAATCGTACACAAACGATACGACAGAGCTGTCTACTAGTTCCAAGCCAACAGTGAAATCGATTGATTCTAATAAGGAACACGTCTTCAGTAGTGAATCCTTTGATAAAGATGAGTCGAGAGATGAGGTTTTTGTAAACGATAAACATGTGAGGTCTCAATCAATGACGTCGGTTAACATAACCATTGCGAATCCTACTATAGAAAACGTAGATTTAACACCAGATTCAGTCTCCGGAGAGAAGTTCATCAGATCTCTGTCAATGAGCTCGTGTGACGAAGGCAATCCCAACTGGATGAGCACGCCGGAGTTTCTGGCGCTGAAGCATAATTTGGTGTTCCCGGATAGCGTGCACAGTTCGCCAGTGCCGCAAAGAAAAACACCTATGAAATGTCGAAGGTTAGTTTCGGCCTAGGTACCTACCTAAACCTATTACCTGCCCACCAATAGGTAGCTATTTTAGACGAATAAAAGTGGTTTATCCTAATTATTAAAACAGTTAACAACAAGTAGGTATTAAGACTTGTTACATTATACCACCGAATATAACCATAGTAGGCACTACATGCACATATAACTTCTGTTTACAAACATTAAATTTTTCACTAGTAAATGGGCAATTCAATAATGAGTTAAGTACCTACTAATGGGTAATAATGATGATGAAACTGTAGACTACTTACTAGGAAACCTGATAAACAAAAAATAGTAGGTTCAAACTTACTACTAAAAAGATCCTTAGGTTATTACGATGATGATGGTGGTACCTTTACCACCATGGGCTAGTAAATCATCTTACTCTATGCATATTAAAAAGGACATGTTAACTAACATACCCAGGGACTCATATAACCTATGACTCTGCCTGAATTTCATTATGACTGGTGCGGAATGTCATTAGTTCTCCCGCCCGACCTTCAGCCTAAGACCGCGCGATCCGCGCATTATTAAACTTTCTTAGGTACCTACCTACCTACTATTATATATTTATTGTCGTTTACTTTACCAGATTTTCGGTAGACCTGAGTCAGATGCGCTCACTTCGACTATTCTTCAATGATGACAACTGCACGTGTGGTCAGATGGTGGTCGCGTCTCGAGAGTCACAGTACAAGATTCTGCACTTTCATCACGGTGGGCTGGACCATTTAGCGCAGGTCTTACATAGGTGGCATTCACTGTTGCACAACATCAAACTCACTCCAGGTAAAATACTTTTTCTTGGCAGCAGCTTACAAACTAACGAAGTCACAAGTAAAAGTCATCTACATACCTATTTATTAATTAAAAATATTATTAAAGAACTCAGTAACCAGTCGCAGTGAGCATCTATAATTACTGTAAACAGTCCTAATTTAATTTAAAGTAGCTTGTGGTCTTACAGGTTCCGAAGAACCAAACCTACCATATCGCCATTTCATGGTGTGTCGTCCAGAAGTACAGAAATCCGAACAGCATCCGGAAGAAGGAAAAGTTTCGAACATAACACCCGAACTCTTCTACGAGAAAGTACAGAATGGGAAGGGAGTCATAGAAGACGATTTGTTTTTGAGAAAGTGTGTGTTTTTCGGAGGTTTAGACAAGGAACTGCGTAGAGAAGTGTGGCCGTTTTTACTGCACTGCTATCCTTATAATTCTACGTACGATGAAAGAGAAATCATTCTACAAATGAGAGCGAAAGAATATGAGGAGATAACTATCAGAAGAGTGGAAAAAATGTCTCCAGAGCAACACGCAGTATTCTGGAAAAATGTACAATGCGTTATAGAGAAGGATGTAGTTCGAACTGACAGAGGCAACCCTTATTTTGCCGGTGAAAATAACTATAATGTAGAGATAATGAAGAATATTCTATTAAATTATGCTGTGTACAATCCTGTTCTCGGGTAGGTACCTACCTACATTTATTTACTACCTACTATTTCCTAACAGGCTGTTGATGTTAAAGTTAGTAGAATTGAAACTGCTGTTGCCACCCCAACAAATTATAAAATGGCTTACGCTATTTAGAATTATAAGCACCAACGCTTATAAAGTTATGCAATATATTAAATTTTCTAGAATGAAATGACGTAACACCTTATAACCTTCCAGATATACACAAGGAATGAGTGACCTTTTGGCGCCGGTCCTTTGCGAAATAAAATGTGAAGCGGAGGCGTTCTGGTGTTTCGTAGGACTCATGCAGAGGACGATATTCGTTTGTACGCCCACTGACAACGATATGGATAATAATCTAGTAAGATTTCTGAAAATCCTGCGTTTTCATCTTATCGAAGTAGTAGGGATCATCCGGGAAATTACTACCAACGTGCCTATTTCTGCTGCCAAGGAGCGTTGCTGTGATCCAGTTTGAAGGGTACCCACGCCTTTGAATTACCTGTAGTCTGATGGAAGCATGACAGTACATCGCATTCACAACGTTTACGTTCCCAACCACGTTCCTAATATGCGTAACCTGTAAGGCAACGCTATGGTTACAGGTTTATGTGGTAGCCATTCAATTCAGTCTATAAATTGGGATTTGTTTCAGAGTTATCTAAGGGAGCTGATTCGACTAATGCTTCCTCATTTCTACAAGCATTTAGAAAAGCATGTCGATGCTATGGAGCTTCTTTTCTGTCATCGCTGGATACTTCTGTAAGTAGAATTCAACCTAATTATACTGTGCTATTACAGATTACTAATACCACAATCGATAGATTAGAGTAGCCTACCTCTAGATATAATAAGCACGTCATCAAGTTCCAACCGATGCTATATTTAAATTCATTACAAATAAAAAAAAACGCGACCACAGTCTGATCCCAAGGTCGTGTGTTCGAATCTGGTCGTGCACCAATGGATTTTTCTATCGACAAAAATATGTGCGCAATGCCAGTAACGTGCTCTCAAACGGGAAGGAAATACTGTGAGGAAACCAGTTAGTATTTTAGCAGCGGTGATGGGTTTGCAACCTAGGCAACGTATGGAATACCTACTGCGAAATGTATTATCAATTGTAGTATTTGGACGTACCTCTGACTACCCCCTTAGACATCCTCAAAGAACTTCGTGTAGTACTTGGTACTAAGAGATCTGAGGGAATATCTACCGTCTTTGGGGATTAAAGTCGTGAAACAATTTAATTTTTTACGATGACTTCATTAGAAGGCTCTCCATTCCATAGCCAATTTATGATAAACTTATACGTTTTAGTCTGTAGTTAATTACACTGCGAAGTAGTACAACGGGTTTAGGTCAGAGCTAATGCTAGGTTATGAGTTTACTACGAGATAAGAATAAGGAATGAGCAAATTCGTAGAAGTCAAAAAGCATTTAATTAGTAATATCCGCAGGGATCATCTTGAAACGTCTTAAATCTAGGTGAATCTAAGCGCCAGTTTTTCGCGACCAAGCCTAGAAGAACCAAGATCACTGACATAGCTCGCAGAATCAGCAAGTTGAAGTGGCAATGGGCCGGCCATATAACTCGTAGAACCGACAACAATAATATTGCTCAAGAGCAAAACACTGATTTTCAGCTATTACCTGCGAGGTAACAAATTGAACGAGATGCCAGAACTATACTTTAGGCATGTAAAAAGATTGTGTATGATTGTGTATTTATATCACTTTATTCCAGTTGTTTCAAGCGTGAGTTCACGGAGGCAGTTGCTCTACGAATGTGGGAGGCTTGCTGGGCAAACTATCAGACGGACTACTTCCACCTGTTCCTTTGTTTGGCTATCATCGCGGTGTACCAGGATGACGTCATAGCACAGGACCTCAACACTGATGAGATGTTATTGCACTTTAGTTCTTTAGGTGAGATACTTTTTTAGAACGGGACCCTATTACTAAGACTCCGCTGTCTATCTGACCGTCTGTCACCAGGCTATACCTCATGAACCATGGTAGTTAGAAAGTTGAAATTTTCACAAATAATTTATTTCTGTTGCCGCTTTAAGAATGATAATAATAATAACAATAACAACAATGCTGGACAATCCACACAGCATCATATAGCCCCAAGCCAAGCAGAGCTTGTGTTATGGGTACTAGATGACTGATATACTTAATACAATACATTACGTAGATATATATTTTTTATTATACATAGAAAATACCCAGAACATCCGGAATAAATATTTGCAGATCATGCAAGCATTTATCCCAAGGCGGGAATCGAACCCGCAACCTTCTGCGTCGGAGGCAAACGACGTTCGCCCGCCGCGCCACATCGGTCGTTAAATTTTAGCCGCTGTTTCTGTTTCATCATTTTGTTCGCGAAATTTCTGTACTAATATAAATAAAAATTTGAATGTTCACTGATCCCATTATCCTCATAAATTGATAATAATTGTAAGTGGTAGCGATAGGTAGGATATTATTGTATCTATTTAAATCTATTTAAACTAGCACGTAGATGTATAAATTATGCTTAGTAGGGGCATGTCATGCGGAGGGCTGAAAGTCATATAACGCAAAGTGTGTTAGGTATGGATGTGGTTATATAAGTAGAGGTAGACCAAAGAAAAGATGGGTGGATTGTGTAAAAGATAAATACAGAGATGACGACTGATAGAAGAGAGTGGAAGAAGAAAATCTGTTGTGCCGACCCCACTTAGCGTGGGATGAGGGCAGGATGATGATGATATATTTCTGTCTAAAACCTATGCTTATAAAAAAGCTTTATCTAACCACTGGTTTGAATCGGTTCTTAGCTGATTGGCTTGCTTAACTTTATTTTTTTATGTATATCTACTACTTACCTTACTTACTAAGTTTTTTATTGTTGTGTATCATACCATTCAAACAAGTTCTTTAGCATCGTATATGCGAAAACATGTAATTGGTGATTAGTATAATTAAGTTGTTTTATATATAGGTTTTACCACTGTTTGTTTTCCAAATAAAAAAAAATCAAATAATGCTAAGTCTAGTGACAAAACCACGAAATCTAGTTAGAAGGTGACCCCGGCTTAAAATAGGATCCCTCTATACCTCTTGTAGATGCCATAAGAAAAGAATAAGTGAACAACACATCAAAGTCCCAATTCTCGTAACAAAATATCATCAAATTCCAGTTTCGTGTCAATCTCCAAATGGTATTCATCGAAACTGACATTTCAGACTAAGTCAAATCAAATACTAGTCTCGTTTGAGCTCCAAAAAATACGAGAGTTGGGCCGCTGGAAAAAGACAGCAGGACGACTATGGCAAACCAAAGAAAAGCACAAATATGATGGAGGCCTAATGCCCAGCAGTGGTCACATTTAAGATGATGACAAAAACGTCTACTCAGTCCAATCTACTAGGTACATTACATACGTAGCAGAACTTGATATTTTTTTTAACCACAACTACATGACAGATATTATTATTTATACTGTGTCACATGAACTACTACAAAATCTAGTATCGCGTAGAACTGATATTATAGTCTTACAACTAAGACGATCCAAAGTGACCCTTGACGAAAGACATTTCGACCTTGATTCGCTAATCTTTTATTTGATTATATTCCAGCAATGTACATGGACGGTCGTCTGATCCTCCGCAAGGCGAGAGGTTTGCTGCACCAGTTTCGTCAACTAGTCAGGATTCCCTGCACGCTCGCGGGGATGTGCCAACGTTGTGGCCCTGGTATTTGGGACTCCACGCACCGCCCTAACGTAGAATGCACCGGCGCACATGATGTTTGTGAATTTGCTGTCCAATAAGTCCATGTAAAGTTTTGAGGACTTGAAGCCGTGTCGGACTATGCTTGTATTTCATTCAAGTAGTAATTATAAACAGCTTCTTACGTGAAAATTACTGGTAGGTAGATCCATCTTCGCAATTTGAATAAAATAAAAGCGTCGTTCGAACCGGTTTCGAATCATAAGTGCGTATAAATTCAAACTTGATTTTGAGCGAATGTCAATGGAGGAACTATCAAAATCTAACACTGAATCTACTAACGAGAAGTTCGAATATGGTCCAAGAAGGGTTTAGTTGATTGGTAAGGGCCTAGGAATAAATTTGAAATTTGTGGCGTAAGCATTATCGTACCCACGACGACCGAGATATACTGCGCGGCAACCAGCTCAAGAGAAGGGGGTAAAAGACCCACAGATAAGCTAAACATTAGCATAAATTTTTAGCACTGCCATGTTAGCACAGGAAGATATAAAGAGACGAGCTAACAAGTAGACAAAAATTACACATCAATTGCACATCTTAGCCGGGCAGGTGGCAACACTCTGCAGTTGAGTTATCGATGCCGCGTAATTTAATTCAAACATCAACACCATACACTTACACCATAATTGTCAAATTTATTATAGGCCCCAGTTCCACTTTTTTATTGGAAGTTCAGCTTGCCTCAGTAAACCTGAGTTTATTTCTATAATTTAAACTGAACTGAAGAACAAGTACAAAGTATGGTAAGAGTCTGTCTTTCTTTCAGTTCTTTTGCTACTTCTATTCTTTTTTTGTCTGTACCACGATTATGCTAGATTCAGTTTAGATTTTGGCTCTACGTTAAACACATTTCTTAATTCAGTGTGCCATCTGGCAAAAACCTCCTCGGATTAAGGTACCTACCTAGTTAGAGGGTACAGGAAAGAAAAGTTATCTACGGGCAGCTATGTATTATATTGGTGTAATAATTACCTCAATGACGCTATGTATTTAAACTGTTTATTGGAATAACCTCAATTATAGGTTGTTAGTTTCTCAATGGAATCGATGTATGATGTAAGTAACGACGCCTAAGCCCGGTCGCATACGCCGAAAACGTCAGAAAATTTGCGCATTGGAAGGCGGCCTTCGCCACATAGGTACATTTTGTAGACCTCGCAGATGGTAAGAGAAACGTCGGACCAAACGTCCTCAACGTCCTCTTTCAGATGCGGACGTCGTCAGACAGAAATTTTTTGGATGAGAATGTCGGAAAACGCGCTCTCTATGCATTTTGTTCTAGGAGTTGTAACACGCTCCCTTTACCTCAGAAATTTCTGTCAGACATTTGAGCTGCCGGGCTAAAGCGCCGGAAAAACCAAAAGAAGTATGGTACAAAACTGTTGCAAGTACAAAACGTCAGTATTACGCTTGATAAAATGGATTGAAATGGATATGGCACAACATATCAACGTGAAACAGCTGATATGTTCATTAACATATTCATTTATATCTTTTATATTTATCCGCTTTGGAAGATTTATAGATAATTTAGTTATAGGCACCCATATCAACGTTATACATTGATTAGAACAATACGCCATTTTACAACAATAGATTTAAAGTAGCTGGCGAGCTAATGACAGATAATATTATCTGTCAAACAGCTTGACTTAGCCACTAACGATCGTGGTGTATAGTTATCGCAAACGTTGTTTAGATTTAAACATGCGTTGAAAATTGCTCTAAATCAGCCTTGTCATTGTTTGTCATTATTTATTGGTAAGAGATGGCAATAGTTTAGACGTTATTCATCTTAAAAAAATGTTTGTGGTACAACGGTTAGTAGATAGAAACATAATTTTACAGATTTTTACGATATTTACTACAATGTTGTATATTATTCAATAGATTTTATCTTTATTTAACGTTATATTTATAAAGTTAACAAGTTGGATGGATACGATTATGTGCCTAAATGGTTCAAAGTTTATTAAGTAAGTAAAAAATACTAAATTACTAAACCTACCTGCTGCGATTCTGAGTAGGTACCACTCGCTAGAGTGAATTTCGTATGGAGACGTGTGTAAGACTCTTGTGACTCCATACAATATCGACTCGGAAACCGAGCTCATACAGAAAGGACAGTGAGTTAGTGGAGGACAAGGTTAGAATGTATGTCCTCTAACGGAATGGGAAGATCTTCCACCAAGCGACCTTTGGCGCGGGGTCCTAGGTCCAACAGATGGTATTCAGAAGTATTTCTTAAAAGTCAATATCCCAAAATCCGTGTTAACTTCGTAAGCAAAGGCGCGATCCAGACGCTACAAGTGGAACTTAAAACCGCAGTATGTAAGTACTGATAGTTTGACATAAGTAAAATATTATTTTCATGATCGGGTGTTGTAATACAAAATACCTAATGTTTTGGTCTCATACTATTTTATTGTATAAATTACATTATAGCTTAGCAACTGGATAACCTTAGAACTTATTTTAATTTTCTTTATTTGATAGTATCAAAGTTTTTAAATGATCACAAAAATAAATATGACATATTTAGCTGTAATTCATTTGATCTCATGAACGCTACCTATTGTTAATTATATAGAAACGTTAAATATGTTTTAACAAGTATCAACATTTGTACCTTTCTATTGGTGAGCATAATTGATATTAGGTAAACCAAATAAGTTAAAACCTTCCTACTTTACTTATAAATAGCAAATACAATCTTATTCCAAGGGAATATTCAAATTAACGTCAATATCTATTGCTACTTTACTATGACTTAAAATTACTCTTACAACTTTTAAATAATTTCTGTTATTTATTTTGGAAAGAATGCACCCAACAGATACCTGTCTTTAAAAAAAAGCTACATCGAAATTTGATAGAGCAAATATTGTGTTAGATATAGTTGAGGTACCTAACCTACCTATTATGACAGAATATTCAAATCATAGGGGTCTTGATCAACATTGTGAAAGTATTTTCATACAATCTTCAACCCTCGCTGCACCCCTTTAAGGTTAAACAAGTCGGTACGTTGTCCATACAAACGCTGTAAGTGTTTAATGTCTACTATTTATTAACGTGCGTCCGAAGTTAAGTTTGATACTGAATTATCTTGCCGTTATATAGGTACGTTACCCTATATGCTACAGTAAAATCAGATTACCTTGAAAGTTACAAGCGTTACAAGAATTTGTACTAAATCTTTCAACGCTTGTAACTTTCATGGTAATCTGATTTTATTGTAGCATATAGGGTAACGTACCTAGATAACGGCAAGATAATTCAGTATCAAACTTAACTTCGGACGCACGTTAATAAATAGTAGACATTAAACACTTACAGCGTTTGTATGGACAACGTACCGACTTGTTTAACCGTTGAATTTGGGGAGTCGTTTCTTAGTACACTACTACGCACCTAGACGAATATACCTCGAAAGCTTTAAGTCTCTACGACCAGTGGTTTAGGCTGTGCGTTGTCTTTATATATCAGTCAGTCAGTCTGGACAAGGATTCTTAAAATTGGTATCGATATAGATTATGCTCATCAATGAAAACTAGCCTTAGCTAAAGTTACCTACCTAGTTTACTTTCGCATATTGTGAATTGTTGCGCGTTTCTGTGATATGTAAGATGATCTGCTTGTAAAATATTGAAAATGAATGTATAATAGATGTATTCGAAATAGCCATATCGTAAATGTTAAACAAGCAATCTATTATTGCTTTATTTAAAGAATTAATTTCCATATAAATCCTTTATTGACCTCATACACAAGCTGAAAGTAGCACAACGGGCTATGGTAAAAACTACGCTGGGACTTTCACTACGTGGTTGAATCAGAAATGAGGAAACCGTAAAAAAACCAAGATTAACGACATAGCTCTCTGATTCAGCAATGAAGTGGCAATGAACAGGAGAACTGCTAACCGCTGAGAAATAAAGAATCTTGAACGTCGACCCGTATAAGACAAAGCGCTTTACTAACTTATTATATTGTTAAAATCACGGAAAGCCGGTGGATGGAAAAGGCTCAAAATCGTTCTCCCAAAAACGTATAGGGGATTATTTCTACCACGCTGTTTTGACTACCAAGTACACAGCGGCTGTGTGACTTTGTAAAGAAAGGGAAAATAGCTGATGATTAAGCAAAGATACTTCGAGTGTACACTCGACCCTTTAATATGATTTGCAAGTGATTTGTCAGGTTCGACAAGGTATATCAAAATTTACTGTTAAGATTAAATCATCTAAATATACAATTTAATTTCCTCCTCGGCCTAAGAGAGACCTTGAGATATTGATTATCTTAGGCCGAGGAGACTAGAAGAAAAACTTGAGAAACTTATATAACGTGAGCTCCCTTTTGTTAAGACTCTTAAGAGTTTTAATAACTTCGTAGTTCAGATAAGATTGGTAGAAAGCTGAATCGTAGATATCGCGAGATTACAGTCCACAGGGCCAACAAACCTTACTATTTATAGCTAAAATCGTTCACACGTTATACATAACTAACAATAGGTTCTGAATGTTCAAAGTTACACACACTTGTATTTCTCGCAACTCATGCCGCTTGTTTAGCATTTTCAGTGTAGGTAAACACTTTTACGCAAAAACACGTTATCCGTAGCCTAGTGAACCAACGAAGTGTGTTTGTCTCGCACTAAATTATTGATAAACCAACGATAACACACGTGAAGTGCGATAAATACTCAGTCATCTCTCAAATAAAATATCAAGGTAATGATTTTCATGAAGAGTATTCTAACTGTACTAACTATGGCAAGAGCGCATTCTACGCTGGTGAAAAGTTTGCCGAAACAAATGAAAGCCGTCGGTTTATACAAATATCTACCGCTCTCCGATCCCAACAGTCTCCAAGATTTAGAAATTGAAGTGCCGGCATTGCAGAAAAATGATATTTTAGTGGAAGTGAAGGCTACTGCAGTAAACCCTATTGATGCTAAACAACGCGCCCCGAAACCTAACGTAGAAACTAAACCAAGAATCTTAGGATGGGACGGATCTGGAGTAGTTGTGGCTATTGGGGAAAACGCTAACCTATTTACGGTAGGTGACGAAGTGTTCTTTACTGGTGATTTCAGAAGAAACGGATCTAATTCCCAATACGTTGCCTTAGACCAGATTTTAGCAGGAACAAAACCAAAGTCCTTGACATTTGAGCAAGCGGCGGCGTTGCCCTTGACTGGAGTAACCGCGTACGAGGCACTATTCGACCGACTAGCTCTTACAGAAAAAGATAAGGGTAAAACTTTGCTTATCATCAACAGCGCTGGCGGTGTCGGTACTATTGCGTCTCAGTTAGCCAAGAACTTCGGTCTGAAAGTAATTGGAACAGCATCTAGACCAGAAACCGTTGCTTTCACCAAACAGTGCGGAGCTGATCTAGTAATAAACCATACACAAAATCTGTTACCACAACTAGAAGCAAATGGGTACGCAAATGGAGTGGACTTGATCTTGGTGAACTACGACCCAGCCCCGTATTGGGAGACATTGACAAAAGCCATCAAGGCGCAAGGAAGGATTTGTTTGCTCGTCGATAGTAGCCTTCTGGTGGATATCACTCCACTAAAAGACAAGAGCGTGACTCTATCTTATGAAATGATGTGGACAAGGCTCAAGTATGATACCGAAGACAAAATCAAGCATCATGAGATTCTGGAAGACTTGTCTAAATTGGTGGATGAGGGGAAGCTGAAACATACCATGACGAAGACTCTGTCACCGATCAATGCAGCTAATTTAAAAGAGGCGCATAGATTGATGGAAGAAAAACATATGATAGGAAAATTGGTGCTAACTGGTTTCTAGGTTTTTATGAAAAATTAATTAACTACCTTTATTTGTTTTATTCATCTAGTTGTTAGATTTAAGTCGTACGTAGAACCGACAGCCATTGGGGCATGAATGTTCTCGATGGAAGAAGGACATTCTAAAGATCGCGGGAAGTCAATACTGTTCTTCCTGGATGTATGGAGGAGGCCTATGTCCAGCAGTGGACTTCTTAAGCCTGATAATAAATGAGGTATGTTTAAAACGAATATCTGTCGTTATAGTGTTTTAATATCGTGCTATATGCATATTCATCACTTTTTGGCATACAATATAATTTCAGTACATTGCAAAACTTACCAATAACATCCAGCAGAAACAATTCTAAAGCTAATTAGATGAGAAATTAGGCGGGTTTTTGCTTAGCACACTAGGATCAAACTCTTGGCCTTGGAAAGGTGACCCAGGTGCATTCCAGGCTTTTTTGAGTATCTCAACGTTGCGGATTTCGTCACTAGTCGGCAGTCCCTTCATTTTACGCTCTTGGTTCCATTGTAGTTCTCTCACCTGAATAAAATAATTGAGAGGTATTAAGTACGTTATTATACAGGTACCTACTATAATAAAAGTAGTGATATTAGGTACTACTTCTTTTTTTTACTACTATAACAATTCACTGTTTGAACCTTAAAGTTTTAAGTATAACAAGTACAAAATATGCAACTCTGCTTGCGTGTAGCCATTTTTATACAAATTTCAACCCCCGTGAAATTTAATCCCTAAAGGGGTACCCTAGGGGGTTGGGAAACCCTTTAGGGATTTAATTTCAGTAATTTATTTCTTACACTTTCAAATTGCTATATCTTGTTTTACCTTTGCCTTTGATCTTTAGGTCAAAGCCCATTGGAGAGTTGGTTAAGGACCAACAGTCTAATTCCTACTCGCCCCATGCATTTTAAAATTTAATTAAAATTACCTTATCAATATGATCTTGCGGAAGTTCATGCAAAGGCCTAGAACAGTCTATCTTGTCCAGGTCAATAGGTTCCTCTCCATTCAAAAACTTGTTCCACCATCTTTCTTGAACTTTTTCTGTAAAGCAATATAAAACTTCTTATTAAGTACCTACTACTACTAAAAACTAAAGCAAAGTTGTATTTCTTGCTTAAAACAATGTATATACCTATATGCATCAATAGTTTTCCTTCAGTAATACTCCAAAAGCTGTCAGATGTTTTGATCTTCCAAGGCAGAGTATCCTTTATAATAACATCACCATTTTTCTTTGTTACGGAGACATCTCCAGCATTGATTGAGACCTTAAGGTCTTTAGAAGAATTTACACCAGAAGGTAGTTTCACAGTCACATCTGTAAATTAATGAATAAATATTTGGAGACCTTTTTGCACAACATCATCTAGCCTCAAACTAGGCATAGCTTGTACTATAGAAACCAGATGTCTAATAGAATACAATATAACACCCAATATTATTAAATTAAATTAATTAAATTAATTGAATACAATTGAACCCACCACCTACAGTGCAGAAGGCAGGGCTACCACAAACTGAGCTGTAAGGGCTCTCAAAAATGGGCTTAATAAGTAGGTATGCTATGAAAAACAAATAAATACTTAAGGACATTTTTGCACAGTCTAGTTTATCATTATGGGTTGTTACCTACATTACATGGTGGACAAAAAGTATAATTGAGTGTGAATAGTTTCTTTTATTTATTTATTGGGAAACCAACAAAGTGCTGATGGAACATGCACTGCATAGCGTTACTCTTTTAACAAATTTTTATAAGACCATAAATGCATAATAAGATGCCATTTTCTAGTAAATCCACAGAAAATGAGCATTGAAATTTTATTTTACTTTTTTTGCCAACAATACCAAGAGAACTTAGGGCTTTGCCTTCTAATGAAGAAAAATATGTTATATTTCTAGTTAAAGTCCATAAAAATACTGTAAAATCAAAGAGTTACCAAGTTCCATAATATTTTGAGACCAAGAATAAGTGTCTTTTTCAGCACCATTGTAAGTGTCACTATTCTTCTGTGTAGGAATCATTGGTGGTTTATAGCCATCAGGTTGCACTAAAGGTGGGTCTTCTGGACTTTCTTTAGGTTTCTCCGAGACACTTTGCTTAGTTTCTGCAGTACAAGTTTTGATTTCTGTTGGAGGTGTTTCTGTAATAGGTGGTGCAGCATACTGATGATCACTGACATATTGCTCCTCATACTCTTCGCCATAAAGTTCATCACCATCAGCAATTACTTCTACTTCTTGTGCCACTGTAGAGCACATTATCTCATTGTTAATGTCTATGGGTTTTCTTGCACCATTGGGCGCTTTTTTTGTATTCGGATCACAGGTTCGAAGCACTTTTATAACGAGTTCCTCAGCTACGCCGGGCGGGAACCCCAGGTTTTCGTATTGCCCTTCTGGCACATGGTAGAAATCAGTGCTGAAATTGAGAAAATACGAATTACACTAGACTTAAATGGTAAGTAAAAATCAGCCATCTGGGTCCCATGATACTGTGTAAAAATATCCAGAAATATTTACTTATCATTCAGCTTTACAATTAAATTTTTACAACTCACCGCCTAGCAAGAAAGCCGAATATGGCAGAAAGGAAACCCAAAATTGACTTTTCGTTTACTAAAATTGACGATAACACTTCATCATATTTCGTTACTTGAGACATTTTGTAAGACAACGAGATTCTAGTGCAGTACTGAATGCAATGGTTTAATTAATTAGTCTTGTCTTGAGCAGGTACTTCTACATAAATATTGTACGTTTTTAAGAAACCGTACTCGTGACTTTTATTTTGAACGAATTTTGTTGTACAAGTACGACACGACCGACCAACCAACAAAACAAAACGAATCTAAGTCAAATAGTCAATCAAGCAAAAAAAATCAACGTACTTTTGACATGACATTGACTGGCTAGAGTAGGTAATTGACACGGCTTGACAGAATAATGACAGCAAAATAATGACTCTGGAACATACCCAAGGCAATGTTGGCAACTATAAAACTTGCGGTTTGTAAAACTTCTGAAATAGTAGTATATATTTGTACTGGCAACAAAAAACCGGTTTTTAATTTGCATTCCCGCCACTTGGTAGCGCTACTTCACTTTCGAAAGTTTCACATCCGCAAGCAAGAGAGCGGCAAGGCAAGGCGAAGTGAAGTAGGCAAGGAAAAGAAGTCTCGCGCGCGAACTCTGTACGCTGCATGCAGGCGATGACCGCATTCATATGAGTTTTTATTAAAATATTGTGAGTGTGCTGTCGTGTTCTCCGTTGCGTTCAGTCAGTGTTTACAAAAATGCTTTGTAGGTGAACGTTTGGAAGAAAAGTGTTGTGGTTGTGTTGAAATCTTGGTTCTTGTCTTTTACTTTATCTAAAAGGTTTCAAAAATGCCTTGCTCTGCGGTAACTTTGTCCATAGCGACCATCACGGCAATCGTGGCTGCTGCTTTGATGGCTATTGCATTCTCGACAGATAACTGGCTTTACATCGAAGTAAAACGCAGCAATATCCAGGTAAGAAATAAATAAAGTTCTTTTCTACACTTTTATAATCTTATTATCTGTGTGTAGTTTTTTCTACCCTCATTTCTTTCTACCCTTGTCCATGAATTTAATTTTTTGTGTCAACACTTTGGACGTAGGTAGGTACCTACTTACGTAAATACTTACCTGCCACAAGCCTGCCACTGACTACATCCTCTAAACTGGTGAGCTTGATAGACCTAGATACCAAAGCTGAGAAAAAACCTACCCTAAACGTAGCTTATTTTAGTTAACCCCCAGAAGTTCTCCAAACTATACCTACCTACTTTCATTCTGTCAATAGCATCCACAGGATGACCCTTACCTTCCTATAATCAAATGTCGATTAATTGTCGATAAAATATCTACACCTACCTACCTACCTCTAGCAAGTCCTTGCCGATACCCCGTTATAGCAGACACGCTACGCATAAATATGCACGTACTTACCTATATAATGGCACGAATGTGTGTAACTGTATTATTCCGTGCTACTCCTAACCATCCAACCAAACGTGGAGGTAAAGAAATGACAGATAACATGGTTTGATCTACCGCGTCACGGTCGCCCGTACCGTATGGGTACGGAAGCTTACGAAGCTTTGGGTCTCATACTGAGCTTTTAAAAAGCAAGAAAAGAAGTAGGTACCTACCTAGGTATTTTAGTTTAGTTATTTTAGGTACCTACCTACCTATCTAAAACTAAGAATTGTAGACCTAATTATTATTCATTTATCTTAGGCAACTAGTAGGTAAATAAAGTACCTACCTACCTACTATAATTTGGGGCCCCTACACTTACCATAAATACTAAAATTAAAATACCTACCTTCATATTACGATTGATAATAAAATGAGCTTAGAATATTAGATAAAGACCGACCGACACGGGTCGTGATGTGAGTTTGGTGTCTCATGTCAGGCTTTTGTTGAACTTCCTGAACACGACACCCAATAATAATAAGACTAATAAAATGCATAGAAACCACAACCTACCTAGATTGTATCCAATGATATCCAGATAGGTACCTACATACCTACTTGATAATCCTATTCTAACTTATTTGAAACTGACTGGGTGAAAAAAAACAACATACCTACCTACCTACCTACCTATAGGCTCTCGAACTCGAGTCGACTGTAATCCCCGGGTGCGGTAGATATCCTCTCAGATCTCTTTAGTTCCAAGTGCTTACGATTCTTTGAAGATTTCTAAGGGTAGTCAGTGTCCAAATATTTCATTTGGAATACACCTAATTACCTACTTACCTATATTTTACAGAAGTTACCTATCCAGGTAGGTACCTACCTGTCTACTTAGTTGGTATTTCATACGTGACATCTACGGGGGCGGCTTATGGTCAGCTGTTGACTTCTACAGACTAATTAATGATAGAAACGATCGTGACACCTAATCGAGCTGCTTTAGCAGAAACTGTAAAATCAGTAGGTATATTTAAGTAAAACGTATCTACAAAAGGTATTAATAGGTCCATAGGTAAAACGCTTGTTTGTTCGCTACAGTATTTAAGATTTCTTTTTCAAGTCGGGGTCAGTAGTTTTTGCACCGCGTTCAAACAACTTGCTCAAGAGATCTACCTGGCCTGCCTTAAACTTTTTTGTGCTTCGATTTTGGCTGAGGGTTTCTATACATTTACTTATAACTACGTGCCATTTATAAGTCAAATTATTTTTTATTGTACAAGTCGAACTGGAAAAAAAGTGGAAAAACCATTAATTTTGACTTGATTTCCTAACAGGTTTGTAGGTACCTTGCTGAATTTGTAATAGTGGTTTGCGGCTGCCGTATACCGCTGCCATTAATTAAAAATGTAGATCGAGTTGTAAATATGAGCCTACGTAGGTTTTTATGTTACACGTCACTATTTATCCAAAAACAGATCGCGAAATGCGAGGTTTATCCAATTATTCACCGCACTTCCTTGATAAGCAAAATAATATTTAAGCAAAACTTTAAACAGAAACAGAATAGACGATTAGGTGAATCAGATTTGAATACTGAAAACTTTTTATTACTCGGATAAAATGCTTAAAATCTTAGAATAGAATTATGAACACAGCAGTTTTAGCAAACACGTTATCAGTTTTAAATCCCACTTGGGGCGAAACTAATATAAAACTTTTTGGTTTCCTCAAGTGCAGGTAAGCATTATAAAACGAACAAATTACATCACCAATTACTTAGCTCCTCTGCCAGACGACGAAATGTAAATTAAAATAATGATTACCATACAATTTTATTCAGAAACTAAATTCGTCTTAATAAAATTACTGTTAGGTCTTAGCGAATACGTAATGTATTAACTCTTCTGCAAGACGACAAAATGGAAAGCTTGGGAGAAATCAATCGTGAAACTTGAAAGTGACGAAATCTGTGTGAGAAGATCTAATGCATGTAATGCTTAACGTAAAGTACTACAAGTACTTTACGAATACCCATACACGTTTATCGCATTACTTCAGCAAAGTAAACACAGAAAATTTAAAATATTTACCGACAGCTAGCTAATATTAGATAAGAAACATCAGCCAGAGCCCCAAGTCGAAGTTATACTGTGGTTTCTGTTTTGTGTTAAGCGAGTGATGTGTTATCAGAACTATCGTGACTTCATACAAAATCACTCCTGAAAGGCTCGTATAAACACAAAACACAAAAACTACAAAGGCTCTGGGTGAGTAGATGATAAGAAAGTTGTACAGAAAAAAACAGTACAGAATACAGAATACAGTAGCTTAGACGAAGGTATCATACCTATATTAAGACCCAGCAGCAGGATTGGTTTAAAACCACAATCAAGATGCCGTAATCTATTTATGAGCTGAAAATAAAAAGAGATGCACCTCCAAAAAAAGATGACGGTTGGTTTTGTTTACATTGTTACCTGCACGGCACCGGATGTTGAACTCACCAAAATAAACAGTTTAGAAAAGGATCAGTAACTGTATTTCGATACTATGAGAAAGCCAAAATCCGTTCTTTACACGTGACGATGCTCTCTCTACCATTATCGGTGGACTCAGGATGCCGCTTTTTTTGAAAACACTGCAAAGATGACTAACTTATGATTGGAAACGCGGTGTACCGAAAGGAAACTTCAAACGCTAGTGTAGAACAGAAAAAGAAAGAAGAGAAAAAAAATCTTTAATTTTTGGAGTGGGTAATAAATCAATTCAAGTAATAGACATATTAATGAAAAATGTTCGAAGCGCCTACTATCGTTTCCAAGATACGTTGACAATAGGCCATTTATATTGCGGAAACTGGCTTTCTTTATAAAAGACAACATCCATTTCTCACGACTTCTGTGGGTTTTTATCCTATTCCGCTTTCGTAAATACCTTAGCAGGAAATACAATAAAAATCTAACAAATTTATACTAACAGTGTTACTTACTGCGTTGACTTATTTATGTTCTTATCTGTCGACCGCAAAGAGATGGGAACATCTTGACAACAACTTGACATTGCCAATAACTCGGATCGAAAATGAACAGAATGGAGGCCTAATAACTTACCCACCAGTCATGGTTTATGATGATTCATCCACTCTACAGATTTTTTTGAAAATTATATAACAATTATACGATACATTAGTTGAATAATTTGACCGAAATACACATATTAAGATGTCCAAAATACACATGAGACAGTTAAGCTATCTTCAGACCGTTCGCGTTGCAAACGATCTAGACTTAGCCATGTTTTATCTATGGCATTACTCGGTCAACTGATTCAATCCAAATCAATACCAAACGGAAGTGTCTCCAATGTATATCGCTTTTTTAGTATTGATTATTACAAACATGGTACAGGAACTGAATTTGTTTCTTTTGTTACTGATTTATGTCACATCATCATCACCAACCTACATTAGTCCACTGCTGGACGTAGGTCTCTCCTAAAACGCACCATTGAGATCTGCTGGCTAGCTAGCAAACACTGGATATGAAGCGCGTGAAGCTATTTTCATACAAACTTCAACCCCCACTGTTTGTTTCGAAGTTGAATTTCGGGGATTCCTTTCTAAGTACACCTATACGCACGAATACGACGAATATACTCTGAAAATTTCAAGTCTCTACGACCAGTGGTTTAGGCTGTGCGTTGTCTATATCCCAGTCAGTCAGTCAGGACAAAGATTCTTATAATTGGTATAGATTCCTAAAGGAAGCTCTAACTTCAACGCAGATTGTTTGAACAGTTGCTGTGCTTTGTGTAAAACCCTTCAGTCGTTTCCAAGATCGTCAGGTTTTTAATTTTTTGTTATAATATAATAATTTGAGTATCAACGCTTGCTACTCTGAAATGGAACATCTAGGTTTATTTTAAGGAATGCTTGCCTAACAAGTTGCGGATATTGCTTGGTCAAGCGCCAATGGATCCTCTAATGGCAGGGTAGGTAGTGAGTAACCACTGGTTTTACAACTCGTTCAGACCGATCAGGAACTGAGCGGAACACTTATTGCATTTCTAACTAACGTACAAGCGTTAGCTTGACTCCTATCACTTGTGTAGGTACCCGTACCGTACGCAATTGTCGCCACCCAGAGAGACCTTCGATGCAAAATTGCAACTATGGCACATAAACAAATGAAATACGCTTATAGCTAACTAAATTCTATTAACTATCAGAGTACTCTTTAGTTTTTTTGTACACAAAATGAATTACGTATAGTATTATTTACTCGCTGTTATTTGTATAATTCGATTTGCTTCAACTATATTTTGGTTACGAAACAATCGTTTTTCGCTAAAACTTCTCCATAAAACAAAACAAACTGAGATCTTGGAAAGTGTTGATAATTTAATTCGTGATTCGTCATTACGATTGCCTTTCACTACTATTTATTTCTATCTTAGCTATCTAGCGTATTACCATATTCTAACTGAAGCGGAAATGTGTCAGTAAATCAAGAAATGGGTGCCAAGTGCCAACCGACATTGAATAACATAATTTAATTTTTATTCCATTCATCCTTATTAGTTTTACAATGGTTTTACAGCATAATCTCGTAACTTGGTCGCCACGATAACCAACGTCCTCAATCAGACGGTTTCTGTCTTTAGTTCAGCGAACTTCTGTAAATTTACGTTTCGATCATTGAGCTCGTATACTTTTTTAATTTCGCTCTGTGATTTAATGTACGCTAACTTGTTTTACTAAATGGTAAAACAAGTTCGAGGTTCAGATGTACACTGTCGTGCTGGACAGGTTTTATCGTCAAAAACTCACAGATACCGTATTTGAGGCCACCAAGCCGCGGTGGCTTAAGAACTCCATCCAGAGTTGTCTCAGAGTAAAGTTACCCCTCTAAATTGTCTATTGTACGTCACGAATGCAGTCTCTTTATAAAGCCATGCTTAGAGACATGGCACTTGGTATAGAATTCATAACGTGTTGCGTAAGACTTTGTACACACCTCGCACTCTCACGATCAGCGAGGTTGTGTCACTTGGAGTTTTTAATTGTTCTTAGTAACTTAATCATCATACTTATTTGCCTTTGTGAATAATAGAGATAATCTTCATAGCTTGTCCTTTCTCGAACCAAATAAGGCCACAGTCACTTCAAAAATGGCAAGAAATTAGACGCATAAAATAAAAAAATCACAACTTTATAAACGCTCTGTGCGTTTAATTTGTTGCCATTTTTGAAGTTACTGTGGCAAAAAACAATAGGTTCACATTTATTAATATTTATCAGCACAGCCTGAATATTCATAGAAAAAGTACTACAAAAAGTTTTTCAATGGTAATGAATCGCGTGATAGTAAAGTTCTTAGTTTGAATCCAAAAAAAGGTGAAAACTCTGTTGCATGTGCTTAAGCAAACCAATACTGATGCCTACTTTGTAACTCTTGACTAAAAAGACGATTATTAGATAGAAGAAAGAATTTGTGACCGAAGGTTGTGCCTCGTAGCTCCAAGCAGATGGTTCTGTCATGTTTCGTAGAAAACCATCTGCTATTTTCCAGACCGTATTCTTGTGTATAGAGGATAATCTACTCATCATCATAATCTACTATTTCAAAAAAATCAACATTTATCCATAAAATATGACTCTTAAAATTAAATCTAGGTTTTCTTACATTCTTTAACATGTGAGGAAAAATCCCAAAGAACACTGTTTTGGCTTAAAAAGGCTCTCATATTCTGAGCGTTAGGATTTTTTATTTAGGGCGCATACCATGCTATTGAACTTGTTGAAATGTCAAAGAGTTATTGGCTTAGGTATCAATATGTACAATGAATAATGGTCCTAAAGTGTAAGTGACAAATTTCACCTAAATGTAGAAAACGTATTGCACGCGTCGAGGTGCCCAGTTCACTTCGCGCGTTAGGTGGCCCATTATGTAGTAGAAGTTTATAGATAAAGGTACTATGTAATAGATCCTATGGCAGGCTGAGGCTTTAGTGACCCTTTGTTTTATACATATATCATATAACAGGAATGAAACTAGGCACTATGATGGACAGATGTTACTTGATACACAGCAGGTGTATGCTATTTCTGTATGAAGCGAGAACTTTGTTCCTAGCGGATAATTCCCTTATGCGTCGTTTAGGTTGGTAATTGGCTTCTGAAATACTTTTTCACAAAGATGAACTTTTGTTATCATTGACTAATATTTCTCATATTGACATAGAGTTTTTATATAAACATCGTAAAATAAAGTTGAAAGATTGTCTGACTGACTTGGAAATAAATACTTCGCACCTACCTAAATATATTCTGTTCCCGAACAAAATAATAAAATAGAAACAACATGCAACTGCATAATAAGTTTACTATTATTTATTATGTAATTTTAAAAGTATGTATTTCAATATCTAGGTTACGTTTTAAGTAAATTGGTAATGCATTCAGAACAAAATTAGAGAAAGCTTACATTCAATGTTGGTTGTAATTCCATACCTCTGCTTACCCATAAATCTTACTCATTGCTACCACATTAATTTAATCTTGTTTATGAATAATAAAAAACACATTTCCTTCTGTAATAAAAATTACGTACTCCTGCATTTACGAATTTAATAAGTTGGTGTAGTAGGTTGATCTAAAATGAACACTCAAGGACTTAGTATCAATCAAATCCATCAATGATTCTGCCTTTGTTAGTTTTATGTTTCGGCTTATTGACGAACGAAGTGGCGCGGCGGACATATGTCCGCCTGTGACGCAGGAGGTTGCGGGTTTGATTCCCGCATTGGGACAAATGTTTGATCTGCAAATAACTTCAAAATAAATTCACGCGGACGAAGTCGCACATTTTATAATGAATGAATGGACTAAATTTTGATGAAGAATCTACATAATGACATTAGATCACGTGAAGTTGCGAATTACGCCATTTTATACTTTTAGGGCTCTTTTACTAGCTATTGCTATAAAAATAGTATTCTGCTATAGGACCGATTGTCTACAGCCTTAGAGTACGTGGTGCTAACGATTCTATCGCTTGCAGTCAAAATGAAAGAAAAAAACAGGCCAAGTGCAAGTCGGGCTCGCGCACGAAGGGTTACGTACCATTATCTATTATAAAAACGGCAAAAAAATCACTTGTTTTATGAGAGCTCCCTTAAATATTTATTTTATTCTGTTTTTTAGTATTTGTTGTACGGCAACAGAAATACATCATCTGTGAAAATTTTAACTTATTCATTCAACAAAGGTTCATGTGATACCGCCTGGTGACATACAGACAGACAGCGGAGTCTTAGTAATAGGGTCCGGTTTTACCCTTTGGGTATGAAACCCTAAAAAAACCACGCTACACCTATCTGCTACAAACAATAAAGTATGTACAACCGCTCTAAAATAGCGGATTCTAACACAGGCACTATTGTCCTGTTATTCAAGTTGCCATAAATATTTCTTAGTCTATTAGCGGACACCTGATAATTATTCAAATGTATATTTTATACTTGTACGAGGATGTTTGTGGTTGCATTCCTTAATTATTACGTAGCAAGAGGTATGTTTGCTTTTGTTGTTTATGACTTTACTAAGTCGTTCTTGATGGACGTGCTTTGTGAGATGAAGTCTTACAACTTAAAGACAGACGTATCCGCTTAACATCAGGTGGGACACCCGCTTGCCTCATCAGTTTTTCTCATAAAACTAGTATGTACCTTGGTAACTATTAAGTAATCAAATTTCTACATTACGTACATAGGTACCTTCTTTCATACGCTAAGTTCTTTGAACTAATTTCGTTGTACAAATTTTTGCGATTGCCACGGCTCCTAAAACACTCCTGAATAAAACCCTGGTTGAATATAATCAGCCGACATTGCAAGGTAAACGGGACGGGACCTTGCCAGGATCAAGTGCGCCAGGCCATTATAAAAACGTTGACTCCACAGCTGTGTCGGGAACGCAGACGAACGAAACAGGTTAGGTTAGTAAACACGGCAAGGTTGGGAACCAATTTAAAGTTAAGAAGGATTACCCTTTTTTGCTTTTGGAACAAAAACTTGGATATCGTTCTGTTGCTTTGCTAGCGGTCTACTCAAAACTGTAGAATCGAATTTGGTTCTCAAAATACGTGTAAGGCCTGCTGTTGTTATAATAGGAATCCAATAAATATTTAAATACAAGCCGAAATCTAAGGAATTAACGTATAGTATAATAGTAATTTACCTAATCCGGTTTTGTATTTTTTTAGTTAGCTTTAGCAGAATGTACTTTGGACACATAACTCAGTAGGTGCTATTTATGTATATTTTGATTGTCATTGTTTTGATAAAGGTCATGCTAAGATAAATAAGAGCCAATTAAGGAACAATTTTTCAGTTTATTTTAAATTATATAAGAGTTTTCAAATGAAGATTCATACATCCTGCTTGTAAAACATCCGGCCGACTGCAATTTATTTATTTACGGAATCAAAGACAATTGTACAAGTTTGGAAAAACTAAACACTTACTAGGTAGGTACCTTCACTTATGTATGTTTACATCAAAGAACTACAGAAATCGTATTAAATCAAAAATGAACCTTAGTTATAGGATATTAAAGTTCCTCATCCTTTTTCAAACGAAAGAATTTCTGGTATTCAGCAGAAACCAATGAGGTAGGTTGAGCATGCCTAGAACACGCTTCTGCCAGTTGTAATACCGGTTTGAATGGACCAATCCAAGCGTAGCACCGTAATTTGAATCTTATTGCATAGTGATAAGATCACAATGTGAAATGGCCTTGCTCGTACGTGCTTAATCATACAT
The DNA here is from genome assembly GCA_947095575.1 of Electrophaes corylata. Classification (NCBI taxonomy): domain Eukaryota; kingdom Metazoa; phylum Arthropoda; class Insecta; order Lepidoptera; family Geometridae; genus Electrophaes; species Electrophaes corylata. Next base: position 3,105,400 of record OX352711.1, on the reverse strand, counting down.
CGGCGTGTAAGCTATCGACTCTGTGTTGTCATGTTTCTCTACGCACGCATTCGCAATGCCTTCGACTTACTACCTAGTATGAGTAAAACCTAACACATTATTATATTATAGTACATTTACACAAATAGGTATTATTATAATGTGAATGTTCTTGAAACGATATTCACCTCTGCCTTTTCGTTGCAAATTAATAAGACACAGCGAACGCACGCGCGTTGAAGTCTTTTGTATTGAAAATACACCCACATATGCTACGAAAAGTTGAAGTGCAAGAACACAAATCTAGGGTTGCTTGGTGAGTAACTAAATTATTTAGGATTCATACATAAGTGCAGCAAAAGACTACTTATATTTTTTTTTGTTACATAATACATACCATTATTTCATTAGGTAGGTGATTTCTTGAATCAATAAAAACAGAAAGTTACAGCTCAGTTGGTGGAAGCTCCGTCTTCTGTTTCATCGACCACTCTAATCCGCTGAGAACCAAAGGATTCCTCCATAAATTGTGGATTCGAATCCATAAACATTTGTGTGTTTTAATACCGTTTTAAAAGTTATGTACATTACGATTGCTGTGGGAAATGCCTACTAATATTTGTTATTATTTATACCTTCAATTCAACATGGTCCTCAATAACAGTGTAACCAGAAAATAAACCACTAACGATAAACAGCAAAACCTTCCTGTAAAGTGAACAAGGAAAATTTTAAAATTCATCAATCATCATTTTAAAATTCATTTTCCGCTGAGATTTCACCATCATCTCGTCACGTGAAATTGATTTTAAAGAAGGTTATTATTTCTCAGTAGAACAGTTTTTCGTTATCTTTATCGTTGCCTTTATTTTACTAAACTAGTTTAGTCTGTTCATAATACTTCCTGAAGTTGACCAGACCAGTGTGCCAAAGAATCTAAATTGCGGAAGCGGCACTTGAGCGAAAGTCTCTACAGACAATGGGTGTGTAATAATTACTGGCTAGAGGCGTTGAAATGTGTGAAAGTAACCGAAATTGACCATGGAGGAAATGAACATGCTACATGAAGACAACACTGACAATCTAGGTTATTGGAGAAACCCTGGCAATGTGATAAACGAACGATACATAAAACAATCGACTTAAAATACATCAAATCTTTATCAAAACTCGTATTTTTCACGCTGAAATATCAGGAACATGAAGCTTAACACATGTATGTATGTCTCAGGTTGATGGACGCAAAGCAGTGCATCGTAGGGCAGGTTCATAACGAATTTGCTAGGAAATGCTTTGTTATAGGTGATTGTCACTTAACATCAGGTGAGTCTACTGCTTGTTCCATCAGCGTGTCGTATAAAAACTCAGTTTTTTATTTTTAACCGCATGTTAAATCAACAATATCAAGACTTATTTCGCCGATAGTATTGTTGATGATTTTATCATAACTAATAAATTTTCTCAAGATATTATTACCACTGATAGATGACTTTCATTAACTTTCCCATCGATTATCGTCATCCGATCGGGTAAAAACGACGAGCGATGAACTCCTGAGTTGAAGGAACGTCGCGCTCTGGTGATTGATCTGTTTGATCACAGATCATTGCTAGATCTAGAGCGCGTTAGATTTACAATCAATGCAACTGTCTGTCAACTTCAACCAGCGATTAGGGTGTGATTGTTTCAACTGACATCTTTACCGTAGTTGTTCATTTCAACTTACTATTCCACCGTCAAGATTTTGTATTATCCCAAAACTTATACCCTTGAGTGGTATAACTTTTGGGATAATATAGGAAATATCTTTGTGATTTCCATAAGTGGAAGCAAGCACTATAAAAACTCATAAATTACCATAGTCGCAAATATCTCACAACTTTGGCTGTAGTATTTTTGCTATTTGTGTATGTATGTTTTTGACGACCGATGTGGCGCGGTGGACGAATGTCCGCCTGCGACGCAGGAGGTTGCGGGTTCGATTCCCGCCTTGGGATAAATGTTTGTACGATCTGCAAATATTTATTCTGAGTGTTCTCTATGTATAATAAAAAAAATCTATGTATGTAATGTGTTATATTAAGTATATCAGTCATTTAGTAGCCATAACACAAGCTCATCTTAGCTTGGAGCTAGATGATTCTGAGTGGATTGTCCAGCATTATTATTATTATTGATTTAGTCCCAAATATCAATTATATAACTACGCATAGTCTAAATCTACATAATTAAGCGATCTAGATAGTTCCGGGACTAAATTAACATCTCGGTTACGAATTTCTAAACACAAATATCTGTTACAAAAATCTAAATGGCCAATAAAATTTGGAATGACACAGAAAATTGTTTTATAATCAAAATATTAGCGAAATGAGGAAGTCTTGGTTAAAATCTACAGAATCGATACAGTTTACTTTCATCGCATAATATGTTGAAATTGTCTCCACGCGTGTTATACGTAACGAGTATTGCATCTAGAGCGTGTTATAAAAAATTATGTGCACTGAGAACTGCATCGAAACTTTTACTGAACAGACGCTCCGCTCGCAAAAGCGGAGATTTTAAGGTCATCTGAATCTCTTCCAATAAGACTAAGGCCATCACTTTTACCTTTACTTTATGTGGACGAGGAATCCGCTTTTTGTGCGTTTTTTTCTATTTTAACCTTTTAGAGAGAGCCTACGATAACGTACTCAACGTAAATTCGGACTATCAAAAAACCAAGTGCTTTATAGATTTTACAACCATAAAAATAAATGTTCTCTCATCATATGAGCCAGCCGCATGTCTAGGAAATGCGGTCCCTACCTGCTTTCCTGTCTCGGAAAGTCATTATAACGCGCTTCTTGGAAAAAAGCAACGATGGGTAGTCAAAGCATTCTTGCTGCCATGTATTGTGCTTAGTGTAGTCGTCAGGTTTCTTTGTCTCATTTTTTCTGAAGATACGTATATGAGCCATGAAATCAGCAAGAAAGATGTATTACGTAGTAGAGTCAGGCTCAATCTCTGTTTTTGTGTGCACTTAACTAAGTATTTATTCAATCACAAGTATCATAATTGTGGGTTTGCGCCTAAAAATCACAAAACATATCGCACAGCTTGTTTATTCGATCTGCAGACGCCCCAAGATTTGTGTTGCTGTAGGTTCATACGGCTACTAAACATGTTTCGCATTTTGTTGTATCGTAAGCCTTTTGTTTAGTGTTAATAGGTTAGATCTGTAAACAAATCTTTCAACACGCTGCAAGATATGTCAAATATATTTTTACATGCAACATGTGTTTAGGAAATCTCAAACATCAATATTTCCAACAGGTTGTATGAGATTGCGAACGCAGTTCGATACATTGACAAAAAACAGATGTTTACGTTTTTGTGTAGACATTACGGCAGTAAAAACTCACAGTTACATAGTTGTAATTAAATTTAGACAAATCATAGTGGTTTCGGAAACTTAAATTTAACCAGCCCATTATTTTAAGTAATATTCTCACCTTCTTTTAACTATTTTACGTCTGATCAGCTGTAACAATAGTTGACATACTGAGCGTGTCATTTGGTATGCTGTGATAATTGACGATCTAAAAAATCTGTCAAACATGAACCGTTTAATTTTTTATTCACTACTTAGCTAATTATATCTGTGTGGGAGAGCATGACCGAATGAACATGTAATTCTTTATCTTTATTTCATCTTTATTACTTTACCTACTAATAAAAATATATAAAACTACAAAATATAAAAAACTACAAAATATACTGTGCATAAGATCCTTAGGTTTGCTCCACGATTAAATATCTATCGAAGTATTTGGGTCACAACACGCACACTTTCATGTCCTTGAAATTTGCAAGAATCCTTTTGTTTTACATATACAGCAGTTTCTATGAATCATAATTAAAATACTTTAGTTATGCTATTATCACAACCAACCAGCACTCGCTAAGTCGTCATAGAAATTCTTGAGACGGAACAAAAGTTTATTCATCGTGAGAACACGGGTTTGTCATTAGTTTCATTCTGTTTACAATAGTGACGGTGCATTCCTTTGTATCCATAAACATGGCAAGCCTTGAATTATTGATGTGATACATTAACACCCTGGACCGAATATTGCAATACATGCTTGATAGTTGTCGATAAAAACCTATTCACACGCAATACGCAACCTAGGTATCGCTTACAAAACAAAACCTTGTACCTATACGCTACTTTAAGTCAAACTTTTAGTAAACATGAAATATACTAACACATCTTGTATCTAAATTTGATATTTGTAATTGCTTTAGCGGATTTTTTCTCGCTCTTAAGACTAGTTGAGATCTAAAGGCTGAGAAAATTAAATATTTCTGCTCTTTATAGAACCTCCTCCTGAATGCGCCCAAAAAAGCCTATTTCTAAACCGTAATAATAATAATTTTCGGTTCTTTGTGTGCCGGCTAGTTGTACTTTTGTATAATATTAATTGTATTACTCGTTAGCTTAGTATTTGAAACAAAATAAATAGTCGCATTTTAATTGTATAGCTCATCAACTTCTTGAAAGAGCGGTTAGACGTCGTTTCCTCCAGAAATGTTATTTGACCTTATTGTGGTTTAATATAAGGTTTTTTTTCGGTATGGTAATTCCTTGCAATTTGCAATTGTTGAGGTTAGCTTATCTTACTTACTGCTAGCGAATACCTTCGAAGTGAGTAAGTTAGCTTTGTTTTTGAAAATCAGATTCAGAATTACCCTAAAAACTACAGTTTATTCTAACTTTACTAAACTATTTTTTTTCACTTGTTCTAGACCTACGCTGCGGAGAATTCGGCTGGCAACATGGCGATATTGGAAAACCTGAACAACAAGTATTTCTTCTACACGAGGACGAGAGGGCTCTTCAGAATCTGCTATCCTAAAGAACGACCTCCGACAGGTAAGACTTATCAAATTGTATATGTGTTATTATGCCGTTGCTTCAGGAGCGCTTCTTAGACCAAATGGCAATACCGAACAATGATACCGCATAATCAATCCCTTATTAGATTTTTACACTTGCTTTTTGTAACAAATAAATATGCAGATAACTCAGCTATCATCTACAACAAAGCATTGTCACACACGTAGTTTGCAACGTGCCTGACGATGCACAGATCAGCGTTCATCAGCTTAAGGCGTACATTATTGGCATCAATGTCTGAAACTTCACCAGCATCCACACTCTTCAAACCGAAATAATGCTACTTCGCTGGTGATAAAAATAGGTGGTAGTACTTCCTCGGATAAACCTTTTATAAAGAGCCATACTACACACAACCTTTTATATACATATTACTGATGGACTACCTGTTATTATGGTAACAAATCAAACCTCGCAAATCTACCTTCTAGAAGACTATTTGTGTTTTAAAAACATCTATTTGAAGATCATCCGACGAACCTATTTTAGGATCAAGGTTCTAAAAGATACCTAGAAAACAACTGAATTATAAAATGCAGAAGTTAGAAATACAGGAGAAAACGTATCTAAGTACTAGTAATTCGATATCAAAAGATCAATGCGCTAAATACTGCCTTGCAAGACTTTTAATTACAATGTTCCGCAATCTCTTAGAAAATACCAGAAACGGTAATATCAGTGTTTACTCTAATTGATCATACGAGCGATGATTATTCAAACTTATTGGCGCGTTAACAATACCTTTCAAACCAATTCCGACTTTACCATCTCGAGTTACATCTCATTTCAAAGTGATTACAACTCAGATCTTATCAGTTTTAATTCAATAAAGAATGATCTCTAATTTGTACTAAATATGGTTCATAATGCACTGGTTGAGATGCGTGGTCAGTAGATCAAGTGTACGGTACAATCTGCGGCAGATGTCTAACTGTTGCTAAGAAATACAATAATCGCAATTGTACTAAACTGCTCTATTGCATCGGTGTTAGTCTTGACCGAGTTATGGTTTGACGACTGATGTGGCGCGGTGGGCGAATGTCCGCCTGCGACACAGAGGTTGCGGGTTCGATTCCCGCCTCGGGATAAATGTTTGTACGATCTTCAAATATTTATTCCGGGTGTTCTGGGTGTTTTCTATGTATAATAAAAAATATCTATGTATGTAATGTATTGTATTAAGTATATCAGTCATCTAGTACCCATAACACAAGCTCTGCTTAGCTTGGGGCTAGATGATGCTGTGTGGATTGTCCAGCATTATTATTATTATTATTGTTAAAATCACATTTATTATTTGTGTTGATAGGTATTTTACATGCAGTGGTGGAGTTACCCTAAGGCCACCCTAGGCCCGGGCCTAGGGCGGCCAGATTTGCGCTTAGTAGGGCAGTATATGGTGGATGCTGAGAAAGGGGCGGCTAATGGCTTGGGGCCTAGGACGGCCGAGACTGCAAATCCGCCACTGCTTACATGTAACGTAAAGGACTTACAGGTCGCTTTCGATAGCTATTAAAAAGGTTTCATAATTTTCAATTAACTGACAATACATTGAGGTAGCGTTATGTACGTTATTTCCGTGATTAAATAAAATAAATAAGAAAGTAAATATAAACATGCATTTTCTGAAAAATAATGTTGTTATGTGAAATCAATAATTCTGATATCCTAGTTAACTAAATGTCTATGCGATTCTCGATATAATGACGTCTTTGGTTGGACAGCAGTAGCTTCTGTAGAATATAAAAATTTGTCTATACATGTAGGCATCTAACTATGGAATCTAAAAAGGCAATGATAAATTGGTACAAGCTCAACGAAAATTATACGCTAAAAACAGGTCAATGTGCGTTAAACTTGATTGATTTCACCACTCCTAGAGAACTAGTTAAACTGACTTGTTCATGGTGGTTTCAAACGAACCACTCATAGCTTACATAGAAAGTCACATAGCGAAATTAGAAAATGAATTTATTACTTACATGAATAATGATGCTAGAACAAAAATGTTCGCTCAGCGTATGGTCATTGCACATAAAATAATATATAACCACTACGTAATGGTTTAAAAATGTATGAATCTTCGTATGAACGTGTTCGGTATGACATTATTTCCTCTGTACTCAAATCAAGTTTACTCATACTAACATCAACATTTAAATAAACGAATCACCTACGATTTCGCGAATTCCTACGCCAATTCTTGTCTAGTAACCTAATCTAAAATCTATTAGTAGGAATGTCGATGTGGGCGGTGAATAAGGACATAGCTCTAATTCCTCCAGTTTCAACATCGTAGTCTAGAATAATGCAATGAGTTATTTTGGCAATGCCTCTTGGGGACACTTCCCGTTTTACAGATTTGGATCAGCTGAGCTATCTCTTGATGGTTTGCAACGATCTGCAAGCCTTCTGGTAAATGTGTGGTTTTGAATGTTAAAAATAAAATGTTCTCAAATAGACAGTGTAGTTCGCCCTCTGACTAGCATCATTGGCGCGCCATAGGAAAGACCTATGACCAACTCTGGACTGCAGTGGGTTGATGGTAATGATCAAAAATCCCCTTGACGATGCTATCAGCCAACCTTGTTTAAATTTCCAACATTCTTTGAACATTCGACGTCCTTACGATATCCGTCGGCTCATTCGAAAGTCGTGGCCTTAATTAAATTTCATATTCAGCCCGAGTAAAACACACCGTAAACGCATTGTCTATGGGCGTTGCAGTCGTGTCTATGGTTTGTTGTTCCAAATTGTGCCATGTTCGGATCACTTTTGCCCTGGGATACCTTACTTGGACCGAGGAACTCTCGACTAAGGTCTAGGTTGGCGTGAAAAGCATACTGATTGTTGCAAATATTGGCGGTTGGAATAATTTTGTGATATTTGTATAGAAGAGCAGGCTGTCGTTTCGTTGGTATGTAGATCCATCGAGTTGAGATCTTAGGATCTTGTATATTTAGGATCATCTATATAAATGCATGGTAGAATAGAAGTGAAAATATTTGAGAAAAATTGTTTTTGATTCTTTTCTAAACTTTTGCAAAATTTGTAGGTTTAAATATTCTGGGGTGGCAATCGGACTAAACTATCTGATTAAAACAATCAAACGACTACTACAGTTCAATAAATCTTTGTTCACGTAATAGTTTTCTTTTGTGAGTAGGTATCTTTCTCCTTAAGATCAATAATGATTACAATCAAAACTACCATTGTTGTAATATCCTCAAACAAATGAAGAGAAAACCCCTTTTCTACTTCAAGCCAAACTGTTTTTGATTGACCTTGATGATTTTCGCATGTTCCAACACAACTTCAATCCCAAGTTTTATGAATATTGAAACGCTACTGTGTCTAACAAGACAATTGACATAGGAACTAAAGGTCATCGCTTACTATACCTTGACACTTACACCCATTTTTGAATTGTTTACTGTTGTTTGGAGATACGCTTAATTTCTTTGAATTAGCGTAGATAATTTAACTATTGATAATACCATACTGTTTTCATGAGGTTACTTTGGCGGGAATACCATCTTTATTTCATCCACATGTTTATCCAATCCATTCGATATTATTACAATGATAAGATCTGTGGGTAGGTATTATTGTAAAGTGTAATAAAACCTACTCTAAGCTTTTCTAATGCCTAGTTACGACGATGTTTGATCCCAATGTAATAATAGTCCTATATCATGTATCTGTGATAAAAATATTATGCTATTGGGTGCAGGGTGCACGCACCCACACTATCTAGCCGACCTTGTTCGAGCAAGTCTCATAAAGTTCGTTTTCTGACGTGACCTTTATCAATAAAAATTACGTAAAAAGCAATTTAACTTGCTTTATGCAATCAGCATGAAATAATTTGCTTTGGCACTATGTATACGAGTAACCTTCATTTTGTTTATGATAGGTCTTGCGGTATTTATCTTTACGCATTTATAGATGCATTTTTTTTTTTATTCATATTATTATCATACATGCTCACACAACTGTGTCAGTACCCAGCATGCGCCTATTTTTATGACGTCGCCACAGCATTGATTCTGAAGTATTCTAAGAGTAAATGTTATTTTTATTTTGAAAATAAACCCTTGTTTATATGAAGGGATCGCCTAACTTATGTGTAAGTTCTATATTGTGTAAAAGATGACTTAGGTAAGAAAGAAGTGGCTGATAGAAGAGAGTGAAAAAGAAAAACATTAATACAATAGAAAATTGTTTATTTTATCTCAGCAAGCTGCTGGAGTGGCTGCAAGAGTATTATTAGTAGCTCTTGTAGCACTGTTTTTAGTAACATAATAATATGTTATGGCGACTCCATCTTAAAGTGTGAATAAGGCAGGATACTCCTTTTGTAAAATGAGATAGACCTACTTAGCTTAACTTTATGAAGTGTGAGGTAAGCTAACGAACGTAAACCGCTATTGCCATTACCTCGAAATGTGGTTCCGATAGAACCCGAATAGTCAGTTGCGTAACCAATAATGGACTAACAAGCCTAGATTATTATTTAATTGTCATTGGTCATGCGAACACTGTTTAGTAACTTAGGTCTGGGAAAATATCAAGAATGGTTTAACATAACGTGCTATGCTTTGTTTCTCACGAAAATGTCAGACCAAGCGTTTTTGGTCGTAGCTCATGAAAACTTCACTGTATTTCGAGTTGAAAAATACGTTATTTATAATAGTGACACAAATTTTAAATATCACAGGTATTTTACAGGTACAAAATGTAATAGTTCAGTTTCTTGCATAAGTTTTGGTAAGGTAGGTACTACGGACGGAACGGAAGACCTAATTTTAATAGATATCAAATCGTATAGCTGACTCAGTGATCTAGGTGAATTATATTTAGCAAGAATAGCCCAGCTGCTGAATGATCAGCTAATGATGGAAATATCCTAGAAATCTCAATTGTATACAAATAAAATTCACTACTAGAAGCCAAACAGTGTATGTACTTATATTAATCTAATGGATTTTTATGATAGCCTGTCCGATCCTTTTGCAAATGTTGACTCACGTTACTTTCTCGGTAAGCGCATTAACTTTACATCAGAATCTATAGTTTCTCAGTCGCGCAGGTGAAATCTTTGTGCCAGAAACCAACTCACAACCGGTCTTCACAACATCTCACTCGTTCGAGATGTATGCACCAGTGTTTGTATATGGCCTTAAAATAAGTAACTTCGGTATAGCATTTGAAATATGCTGAAACATACAAAGAATACTAGACTTGATCTAAAGAAAACTAAGGCACAGTTACAGAAGAAATAAAAGGCACGCGAAATTAGCTTTGAGGCTTTAGCCAGACATAGTGAGTTCTTTGGGTTGGCTAACTATTGCATTTAGAATCAAGTAATGTACCTATTTAGTTTGGTTTGAATAAAACCAGTTTGTAGTAACTTCAGTAAAAGGTACCTAACCTACCGTCGATAGATCGGCAGGATTTTATCTACTCGAGATGTGTTCTCGTTTTATCTCACCGCTTGTGAAGCTTCCAAGACAAAAAAACAAAACTGGGAAGGTCGGACAAGCCCAACTTGAAATGCCTCAACTATAATGTAACCTGTGTCGACGCATCTGGGTAAGATTACCGCTTCGGATCGGAGCCAGTTTTGTGTCTGTTCTTTCGTCAGTTTTTTAGCAGATAAGTGCGATGTTGCGAAGGCTGTTTGAAGATGATTTCCTCGTGAAGGGGAGACGCAATAGGAAGTTTGTTTTTAAAGTTATCTGTTTATTTATCATAGAGCTATAATGATCATGATGATAATGTTTCTGTTTCGCAGGGACAGATCAGTTTGTAAACGTTAGAAAAGATGGTGTTTGTCTTGAGATTTTCGTATTATACTTTATAATAACTATTTTATGTCTCTATTTTAGAACGTGACATGGTATTTTAAAATCTTGACGGTATACGTAATGCGTTTTTTACTCGTTTAGTAATTAAACCGGTATTAACATGATAACAATCAGACTTGTAAACAGTACGGTATTCAAACAACAGGACAAAGAACAAACTAGCATGTGAAACTTTGTAGGAATGCTGCTAGGTCTTGTTACTCACTGTAGGTTTAGTCGCCTTTTTTTTTTATTAAAATCGTATCACAGCATTACAGTAAAATTAAACTCTTACGACGACCGATAACCTGTAACTCTGTGACGACCGATGTGGCGCGGCGGGCGAAGGTCCGTCTGCGACGCAGGAGGTTGCTGGTTCGATTCCCGCCTTGGGATAAATCTCTGCAAACGTTTATTCCGGGTGTTCTGGGTATTTTCTATGTATAATAAGAAATATCTATGTATGAATTGTATTATATTAAGTATATCTGTCACCCAGTACCCATAACACAAGTTCTGCTTAACTTGGCGCTAGATGATGCTGTGTAGATTGTCTAGCATTATTATTATATTACAGGTATATGGCTCCAGGGGGATGTAGTATATTCATAGTATATCATTATAGTAGATATTAATGTTTACATACTCCTGCATTTTGTATCTAATCATAAAAAACGATTCTTATTCGCGTGATGTTCCTGACAGGCAAACGTTGACTCCAATCAATCGCCGTCGCAGTAATGGTGTCACAAAAAAATACTTTATAGAAGTTACAAATGCTCGAAAGTCTGTCTACGAAGATAGATAAATTGTTGACCCGTGACATATTGAACTCTATTATTTTTTAAAAACTTCGGTAGGTATTTGAAAAACTTGTAACCCATAGTAGAGTTGTCGCTGCTTCGCATACCATGCTGTCTAACTCAAAACGTTAATACGAAACTTCGTTTTAGTTTTTCACCCATTCAACCTCAAAGTCTAAATTAAAACACTTCTGACCAGCTCCTTTGGTTTTTTTTTGTGACTATTTGAAGTTTTAGGCTTATTCTTTGGAACCGGTCTGCTAGGCCAATAAAACAAACAACTCTTTTAAAATCTGTACCTACACCACACACGAGTACGCGATATACTTATTACCAATCATACACTACTTTTTGTCCTTACTTACTTACTGTTTGATGACGACACGCCTGCTTGGAGGCCGTTGAATGGATGCTGACTGGTAAACTGATAATTGTTATTCGAGTCGTTATATCTGAAAGACCTTGCATGGAGCCTCTGGTACTTTGTTTGTATGGCTAGTAGAATGTTCATTCGTGTATTTGTACATTTTCCTTTCTTATGGCACCCTTGCACCTGCACTACAATTTAAGACTTAGGTACCTAAGTATATTATCGTCAGATGTTGTAATTAGATGCCCTTGAGTTAACAGTTTCCTGATATAACATCACCACTTCTAAATTAGCGATGTTACATGCCAAGGGTTTGTTGAGTACAATACAATGATGTCACTGTGGATTTCATGATCAAACAATGTTTATAGATATGGCAAGGTAGTATAATCTAAACCAATAAGAGTGTGGCTAAGATACGAACGTATCTGTGATACTTTCTTTTCAAAGACAGGTTCTTTAATGAGTTATCGAAACTAGTTTTTAGACGTCGATTAGGTGCTGTCTGTTTTTATTTTTTTTGTTTATGAGTCACATGTTTTTCACTTGCTACAGCTGGTCTTCAATTTAGTCGATTACTTATCAAACATCAGTGTCTATACATACTTTCACCACGTCATTTGTTCATGCTGATGTAGTATCATCATTAACCTGATGATTCCATGCCGGATTTCAGCTTCCTCCATATTTTGGAAGGTTTATCATTGTCACCACTCTTGGCAGGCGAATTGATGACCCCAGTATTGATTGTACACAGAAGATGTTGCTACCATACCTCTTATAACATCCACGAAGTGATGGAGGGGTTATTTTCTAGGTCGATACTACTACCTACTAACCCCATTAGATCAGGTATAGTATGCTCTATCAGATCAGAAAGTACCAAGTAGTAACTAACTGACTTTTGAATTCTGATCTGAGTGGTTTAATGGGTCTGATCAAAGGAGATATTTGACCATTGACATAACAAGCTAATGGAAATCGTATGCAAGATATGCTTTCAAAGCTTTTGCAACCAAGAAGCTAATAGATATCCCCTCGTACGCTAGTCGAAGTAAGCAAGGTAAGCCTGCTACCCGTTACCGATGAAGGAGAAAACTGTACTTACCCAGTCGTAACTAATAGTTGTTGTTTCGCAAACAACTGGCGAATCTAAGTCCATATCAGGATTGTGTAACTTGCAGCGTACCGTGAAGGTACATCGCAGTTCGGACATCCGCTAGTAAATGTGATATTGCTCAATATTTATAGAACTTTAACATTTATCGTCTTAACATGTGCCCTGCCGATACCAAAGAGTCCAAAGAGGCGGAAGACAAAGTTTCATAAAATGTATAGGGTTGACAAGCTCGTCACTCGGTCTATTGTCAACGATTATAAAATAATATTTAATCTGGAATGTAATCTCTTATGTTCAATGTGAGTCACTTTGGCCCTCTAGCTATAACTTTATTCATGCTATCCATTCAACAGTTTGCAACAGTTTACATTTCTACAAGGAACTTCCTTACCATCAAGTCTTATTGCGATTCCTAATCTGATTCGTTGCGTTTGGCCAGATTCGATGAAATATGAACCGTATCACGGAATAAATGTCATCGAATCTGTCCAAACGGAACGATTCCGTTTAGATTTTAAACTAAATCGCAATAAGACGTGAGGGTAAGGAGGCTGATCTCTATGGAATTGTATTTTTTGGACTATCGATCTGAAGACATACATAAGTAGGTTATGTTGCGGAGAACGAAGACCGATAAAGTCTTGGGGGAAAAATCTTATCAGTATTTGATAAATTCACAAATTGAGATCAGAGAGCCTAGCTAGTTCTAGTTCTAGCTTAGTCTGGAAGAGATCGCTTTGAGCGATCTCTTCCAGATCGATAAGACCGCCCATTGTATTCCACTGTGTTACTTTTGTATTTTTTTTGTGTGTTATATGTAAATTCATAATATTATGTGGTGTGCAATAAAGTGTTTTCTATCTTTTCTATCTATCTAGTTGAATAACTACTAATATAGATGGCGTAGTAGATTATTTTCCTATTTTTTTCTTTCTAGAAGGAATATCTCGACTACTTATACTTAAAGGAAGCTTTTATCATTAAATATTTTTAAATATGCGATGGTGTCGTGCGTGACCAATAGCTGATTGATAAAAAATGTACACGCAGAATGTCTGTTTGCAATATGACACAGTTATTATAACTGGACTGGAACAGCAGTGGACACAAGAAACGGGAAAATATACTGTCTTCAAACTCAATTTCCACTTTTTATTACAAACAGGTTCTGATGGGTAAATGCTGATGCGCTCCGAATTCAAATACTGTGGAAGTGTGGATTTAGGGTAAGAATGTAGCAAAATATAATAAAATAAACATAATGTAATAAAATCAATGAAATTATTGAATTTCATTATTTTTTATTGAATTAGACCTTTTAATTCTAAGCTTGCATATAAAGTATAAACAGTCTCTGGTTTTTTACTGTTAGTTTTAACTAGGTGTATCCCTTTTTTATTTTAATACTTTTGTTGGTACTAAGTTTTTTTTTCTCTTTTTATCAAATAAGTTTTATATTTTAGATTCTTATATACGCGATAAAATCGAATCTGTGATTTCTTTTAGTTGTTTTTATGTTGATCAAATACTGTTTGTTTTCCAAATAAATAAATATTATATTGATGTAAGTACCCATAAGAAATTGTTCCCAAACATGACTTAAAACAGAAAAAAGTAAACTTCAAGAAATAAACAAATTATATTTGTATAATTTAGTTCAATGAACCCCCTTGGGCAGTATTTGCTAAGCATACTTTGCATAACATAATCGCTTTTTACCTACTTATTTTACTATTACGCGGAAGACACCGTATAGCGTATGCATAAGGTAGGTTGGTAAACCGCAAGTGATGCTTATAATCAGATAGTATGCGACATACTTCTGCTTACATGCTCTACCTGCGATATCATAAACTCTTATTTTATAGGCACTTCCTGCTATGTAAATTATTTCGTTATAGTTACAATGCACAATATGCGCATGCTATATATTGCAGCCTATAATTTATTTTAAAATCTGAATTTAAGACTATACTCGTACTACCTACTATACCAAGTCAAGGATAAAGAAAAGAAAACGAAAATGTTTGCTTTTGGTTGGAATCAAACCTATATCACAGAAAGTACTGTTTGTTTTAAAAGTTCTTTATTTAAAATGTGCTTAAAACCACTTAAAAACTAAACACAGTTTAGTAAAGATTAATTTACATTTAAGTAGGTAACTCAACAGGCATTTATGATATCTACAATACTTTATAAGTCCTAGCTTAGATATGTAACAGTATGTTACGTTCCATTGTTATCAAGGTATGGTGAGCACTTTGGAAGTGCGCATTTTTATAATTTAAAGAATAAATATAATTACAGAAAGTACTGCCTACTAGCTACTACTTACCCAATGCCAAACCTGATAGTCTCCTACTGTCTAACTGATTAGCTCTACGTACATTTTATAGTACTTATATCAAAAATTTTACATTTTATTTATCTTTCTACACCATCCAATGTTTTTCTTAATTTTATGGTCAAATCCCTTGACACTTAAGCAGAAACAATTTTCTACCATAAGACCTACATAAGTCAAGCTTCGGAGAGTTTGGTGGTCCCTTTAATTCCATGTAAAGCTTGTCCAATACCGTTGCGTGACCGCTCATCACGTGGTTCTTGTAAACGAGCGTAACTAACAGCTGGTTGACTTTTGCTTGAACTGACAGAGCCTGTACAGTATTGGTGACAGGAGATACCGTTAGTTATTTGGCTCTGTCGAGGAATAAGAATAAACAGTTGTCTACCTGTTTGAACGTCAGGTGTAGAATAATGAATTAACATTTTTTTAAAACAAATATTTTTGTTGATCTGAGATAATTGGACCATTCATTAGGATCGGGAAACCTTTTGGTGGATATTCTATTACTAATAGTATCTTATTTTATTCTTCAATCCAGTTATTTATTAGCAATACACTAAAGTTATCGAATACAATATAGTTTGAGTACTATTGTGATTTGCGGTAATCTATTCTACATAGTTTAGTTTAATTATTTATCGGTTTTTAGTTGAATACTACTTTGTATACGCGGGCAACTTCATCCGCGTGATTTTTATACATACTTCAAACCCGTGTATATACCCGTTTAGAGGTTGAATTTCGGCAATGACTTTCTTAGTACACCTCTACGCACCAAGCCGAATATACTCTGAAAATGTCAAGTCTCTCTACGACCAGTGGGTTAGGCTGTGCGTTGTCTATATGCCAGTCAGTCAGTCAGTCAGGACAAAGATTCTTATAATTCGTATTTGTTTGATAATCAATGATTGTTTGATTTGTTTGATTGTTGACAATCTATGATTGTCTATGACAATCTATGATTGTCTATGACAATCTATCTATGACGATCATAGATTGTCAACAATCAAACAAATTACATAGATACACAGGGTTTTTAAACTTTTCTTATTGGTCCTTCGTCGAACCAAGTATTATATAGGTAGTTACGTACATTATAAAAGGTTGATAGAAATAGGTTGATTTGTAATTTTGTCACACGCTACCGTATCAATAATCGTGACGCGTCTTCGGCATAGTGGCCGGCCGTGGACCTTACATGGCGTTACAAAATCACGAGTTCACGACTCACATACTGGTAGACATGACTTCTGAATATATATCACCTCTCTCTACCTCAAAAGTTTGCTTGAAGAAAACTCTTGTTAGGGTTAAGCTCGCCTTTGTACATGTTCTCTATATTGGTATTTTATTGAATTATTAAATAAAGTACTTAGGTTGTAGCTAATAATAATAGTACAATCATTTTGCGCACAAGTATAGTACCCATATAGCGACATATGCTATGGTTATAGCATAGCATGTACAGTAGTCTATAATATATTTGATAGTTTTACTGTTCCATTTACTAACATTCAATTGATTGTGTGTGCCTCTACCTATATTCTTCCATTCGCCCAAAGTATAAGGCTATTTTCTACAATTAGATTCAATTTATCTTGACTTGTGCCAGTTTCGTGAAACCTCTGACAATAAACATTTTAAACAAAATACAAGTTACATTTCGTATTCAATTCTGCCGCTTTTTGGTTTACGATATTTACCTAATAGACCAGTAAAACCACCTCTACCTAATAGCCCGTTCGATTTGGACCAACTAGCTTAAAATTGATTGGGCAATACCGGTTTGGAACTGGGTTCTAGAATTATGAACTTCTATTCTATAAATCTATACCAATTATAAGTCCTGACTGACTGGCATATAGACATCGCACATCTCACCCTAACCACTGGTTGCGACTTGAAATGGTGCTTAGAGGTTATAAAGGAATTCCCAAAATACAACCTCTAAACGAATATAGAAGGGGTTAAATTTTGTATGAAAATAACTTCAAGCGGACGAAGTCGCGCGTGGTTTGCTAGTAAACTTATAAAGTACTGGTCAGTACCACTCTTACTTGGTAAATATACCTCCCATTCGTACCAAGCGTTGCGGTTCCACCCATAAAGTAACTTTTATACGTTCCACCTTTATCATGCGAACCGCTAAGGAGTGGAATTCGTTGCCGGCGTCTGTTTTTCCTGAACACTATAATCTAAGTCTCTTTAAGGCAAGAGTGAATAGGTGTCTTCTAGACCGCCCTGATTCATCGTCGGCTTCATCGTCATTTACCACCAGGTGAGATTGAAGCCAAAGGACGGTCTATCAATGATAAAAAAAAAAAGTCATTCGGTAGAGGACTCAACAAATCTACTGAAACAAAAATAGCTACACATCTGTAATCCCTAGGCACGGTAGATATCTACTCAGATTTCTTAGTACCAAGTAGTACTAACTCAACACACCAAGACATCAAGAAATTTCAAGTCTCTACGACGACCGGCGGTTAAGGCTGTGCGTTGTCTATATGTTAGTCAGTCAGGACAAAGATTCTTATTAATTTAGATAGATAATAAAAGTTACTTACCTACCTCAATTTATCAAATTGTTCGCGTACCAAAGTGTACCAAGCCAATATATCTTGGCTTAGTATAAATAATGCTAATACCTACTAATGTGTGCAAGGTTGGCCACTTTCTTCGTACCACTTCTCAACGACAACATTCGTCATTTGCAAACCACACCTAGAAGGGTCACGATTTACATACCAAAGTGGTAAGAACAGTAAATTAGCTGCCTCGGGCGTCTCTATACGGATTACCAAAGCCGTTTGTCTATCATAAACCTTATTTCAATGCAGTGAAGCCACCTTTTTCTTGTGTAGATACTTACAATACTTTGTATAGTATCTACCTACATTGGAAAATCGTGAAAGTGAATCTAGCTATTGCTAATTGGCGGGAAAAGTGTGTGGAAAGACTGGACCGCCATGTTGTATTTTCTTTCCTGCCATTTTCTACTTTGCACTTCGAAACCGGTTCATGATCGCATTAAAATGGTTTAATGGTACGCAGATTTCAGATTCAACATTATATACTTACATATTTAGTAGTAGAGCTCTTAGTGAAGGGCTCGTCCGAGGAAGTATTACCATTTCGAGTTCTGCCGCCACGCAGCTTACTGTGTTCCGGTTTGAACGGCGTGGGTGCCGAGGGAATTACAGGCTCATGAGATTTAACAACTATGCCTCAGGTTGATGGACGTAGGGCACGTTAACGAATGTGACTTGCGAGGTAATGTATTGTTATAGGTGTCATCTATTTGTTCATAAGCAAGTTTGAAAACAGAACTGGATTATTTACACAACATCGCCTCAAACTAATCGGAGCTTGTCACCATAACGCGACGACTAACATAAAGAACATGTATATTTTAATGAGACACATCTTCTCAACTATTTTATTACTTTCTCTGCAAATCGCTATTGTCTTAAACTTACTTAAAATCGTGTCGTTTATGCAACAGTTTCGTAACATGTAAAACTAGGAAGTTAATAAACATAAAATGTTATAACAACGAAATCACTTGGCGCTATCTGTCTGTAACGTAAATTGTTTTTGATATAGCCAACACTATGTTTTGAAATAAGGATAGGTAGCTAGAGGTGCTACAACCTATTGTACTCGTATATAACTAAGATATTCATAACAATAACGGTGAATATTGGGAGAACCTGTCGTCAAGGAGTCGCCTTTCCATCACATTCCGTGAACATCCCAGTACTCAATCTATAATCCACCTGTTCACTTTTGTCTGGAAAACACCCAAGTGGTAACGTTCCGGAAATACTGACGACAATAAACCACTCCTTGACAGTTAGCACCAGAAAAGTGGAATCAAACCGCTTTGTGCTAATATGTGGGCTATCAACCATGAAGGTTGATTGATAAATATCCGTGTATATCGTAGTCCGTTGGTAGAATGATGGGAGAATCACATCATGCTGAATTTTTTAACATGTTGGTACATAACATTAGACAAATACTTCTTAAACTTGTTACTACTTTTAAATATCAACATGTAAGTTTCATGCATCAAGTTTGCAAGGTCATTGCGCAAATATCTCAAAACTAAGATCGGACAACATCACTTCACCGCAAGGCCGGTTGGCATTAGCAGAACCATTGTTGATCGCCTATTTACTTTTATGAATATGCAATTATTAATATCAATAAGCATTGTCATTGTTCTACCTACATGACTGGTGACAGTGGTATGCAATATTGTGACAAACTAACATATCTGACGCACCTAGGTGTAACTAGACTGATTTGTTGTTTGTGTGGTGAAAGTCATCGCGTGTATAAATCAAATAATGTGTGGTTTTACTCGTAAATTTAGCCTAAATTGTATGTAATAACAATAATACTGACACAATTCAGGAGTAGAAATATACCTATTATGTTGGTATGTTCATAACAATATCCTGGAGTAGCTAGACTTCAGGAGTGATAACGATGATGGATGGATGCCGAAGACAGACTGATGGCAGTTTAGATAAATAAACCAGAGCAGCCTTAGTTGTTATTCTAAGGGGCAGCTTGTATTGTCAAAGGGTGTAATAATCGAGTCACACAACTCATGATGAGGATCATAATGCCGAAAACTTTATTAATTATGCTATGCAGGTTAGTTCTTCGCAGCTGTGTGCGTTATTTTTATCAGATCTTAATATCCTGATCGCTTCTCATCACTTGCACTACAAACACGTGAAGTTATGCCACAAATAGGTGACCCGGTCTACCGGCATTTCGTCTGTAGGCGTACGCAGTAGAAAGTCGCCGACTTGCGTCCTTGTTGTACTGCTCATTATACAGTCAGGTGTCGGCGTGTTGTAATTTGAGATATATTATACTGTCGAATTGATGAGGATTAAATTCTATTTGCATTAGGATCTAATCTGTGACGTGAGAAGCGAATGTCTTTTGATAGAATTATTATTTCTTTGCCAGATAATATTTAGGTATGTTCTAGTACTATGGCCGTATCGCAACACAAATATACATGTTACAATGAGCTAAAGCATAACTCATCAAACTTTTCCGCGTTCGAGTAAAAACGAGTAAGAACTGTCTTGTAAATTGGTACTTAGTTAGATATTAGAACCAAATTATTCTTCGCTTAACAGACCTTTCCTTAGATTTACTTCAGGTTCCTACTGGAAGAACGTAAACTTGATATTAAATTTTTAAAAATTCGCATTTTGCTACCGGGCGAAACGATCGGTGTACGGTTGTCTTGCAGCATAATTCAGTGAAATCAAAATATGGTCACTAGACGTAACTTTACCACCTTTTAAACAGCAGGCACTTTCATTTCTAAGAAGTTGTCATTTAGCAAGAATGATACAAACTACCTGTCTACCTACTCTACGTTTGTGAATGGTCTCATGAGAATACGAGACAATGGATTCATTTTTGCTATTATTAGGTATCTTTTAATTGTAATACGAATCAGGTTTTTAGGATGCTATCAATTTGTTGTTTGCTAGCCCACAGCAGAGTAGTAGGTACTGGCGTGTTTAAAAGTGATCTCACGAGTATATATTTTATTATCCCACTATGTACGTTATCACTATGTATTATGTTATGTTTATGTATGTCGCACTATGTATGTATGTATGTATCTGGTGTTTACTTCACTGTGTTTCTATTTGTTGAATATTTTCATCTGTGTAAGACAGGTATAAGACTACAACTACTATGTGCATCTACAATATCCGATTCTAAATTCCCAGTATTATTCCCTTTACATTCAAAACTATTATGAGAACAATAATACCGCTGGCAAATAAAACAATAGACAAAATTATAGTTTGGACCAGCATTGTGCGGGCTTACCACCCACCACCTTCCTGGTTCAACGCATCATGTTGACTGTGGAACAATGGCCGCTTCTTGATATTCTTATGATTTATAAAGAGCGCGTATCCGCTTGTCTAGATCTGAAATTGCCTCGTAAAGATTGAAGATTCATTCCAGCTTTTATGATACCGTCATCACTTCATCTAAATTCGAGTATAGCTTTCAAACGCGGATTTTATCCAAATAACTAAACTTTCGCATTGGTAGTATAGGATTAGTGAAATAGGATGATTTAGGCACTACATTCCTTTTGACGTTTGTGTGATGTGCTCTAGGTATCGTTAGCATTGTCATGAGCCTAAATGTCACTGCTGATATGCCTTCTCCATATTTGGAAGATCCCTTCTGCCCATCTCCCGGTGTTCTGTTGAGATCTGTAGAGGGAGATAGAATGATCTTATTCTATGCTGGGATCACGGTCAATCTTGACGAAAAGACTACTAAATGGGAATCAGGCTTATAGTCTTGCTGACTACAAATTATCCTAAAGGGAATTCCAAATTCCACGCATTCGCTCAAATGACTGTTTAAGAAAAAGTGTGGTTCGCTGTCGCGGCTGCCTTGTTGATCATTTGACCTACAGAATCGAGGATCGCAGAGACAGCCTTCACACTTTCGCATCTACGTAAAGGCCGTCTGAATGAAGCAGGTGGTGTCTACTTGGATCTTTCTTGATCCAAATCAAGAGGGTATTACTTCTATGTATACATAGAAGTAATACCCTCTTGATTTTGGAGTGCTAAATATATTTAGCACTATATCAGTATAACAGTAGCTTATTTGCTCAAACCACATAAACAATTTTTGCGTTGTGACATTTGTCTCCAAACCTACATCCCCATGTACTCAAATTTTGAAGTACCCTTGAAAATGTTTTATTATGAGGTAATTTGCCTGGCAAGTAAAAATAATTGTTACAAAATGACAGGTTAGAATTATCTTGCGCTTGCACGCGGGTAATAAACTCAAATAACCATAGTGACTCAAACTTCTGGCGTTTAATACACACTGTTCTCGGTAATTTTATGCTGATCATGTTTTTGACCTTCTGACGTCATATATATTTTAAATACTCAGTTCATAACCTTTGTACCACTCAGCAACCGTAGTATTATTTTACTTATGTTCCTTTTTGTTGTTTTCAGTGGAGATCTACCTCTCGCCAGTGGAGACACACTGCAGCAATGTGGACTACTACATCCCGGACGAGAACAACGAGACCAAAGGCCTTTCAGACGACGCTATGAACAGGTAATTTCGCTTGAGGACTAACTTATTATTTCCATACCTTACTTAAAAAAAAGGATTTGTAAGGCTTGTAGGGGTTTGTTGGTTTTGAAGGGCTTGTAGGTTTGTAGGGGTTGAATGTGAGTCTGGATTGTGTATCTATTTATATTCAAACGTGTGGAAAAATGCCATCGTTAATGAGTTTTGTCATTAACAGGGCCGTCCTTGTAACTAGCACATAAAAATGTGAGCATTAGATAACAGTATGGGGTCATGTTTATTGACGTAACTTTTATGTAGTTATGATAAAAGGTCGATGCACTCAATGGAGCAAGGAAAATAAAGAGAGTGGTAGATAACAATATTTGAAGTGAAGAACCTGAGGAGTAAGAAAGAAGGTTAGTACCAAGAACTGTTGCAAACGTTGCACCAAGTTTATTTAGTTCTTAGATTCAGAACTAAGTAAACTTATAACTTATAACAATATATACTGAAAACCAAAGGTAAAATTAACAAAATATCAGTCACTGGAGATTCTGCTTTCGAGTTTAGTTTGCTCAGTTTGTACTAGTTCTGCCTTCTGTGCTGTAGGTTGCTAGTTCAAGCCTAAATAAGCTACAAAGGCAGGCTATATCGTCACCGTCGTATAAAGATCAAGGAGACAGCCCTGATGAGAAACAATTGAAGAGTTTAGCGTAAATAAACCAACAATAGCCTCTTAAATTAGAAGAATAGCCTATGCTGTCATTGTGGTGGTCGTTACTCCTAGAAGTTAAACCACACAGTTGCAAGACCTTGTAATGAATGAAAGGAAGTGGGTCAACAGCCAATAACGTCAATAAGTTTATAACAATTGCACCTAGGCTATGCCTACATTGTTTTATTTCAATGAATTTGATTAATGTCTGTCCCTGCAGTATGAAATACGTTCATGACCGACCTCACATCTCGTTTGATAGTAGCTCTAAGACCCAATTCACGTACTTTTTGTAGCTGAGACCAGATTGAAACTAGAATTTGGATGTAAAATCACACAGCTAACATCTTTCTATGTACACGTATTTTTAATGTGTAATCAAGATTTATAGTTTTATGTCTTTGAGCCACAAAGCCTAGCTGACTCATTACAGATATAGGTGAACATTTTTACCGTCTTGGCTAACTAAGCTTATCTGAATAGCCTTCTTATGAAAAGGATTAGCATAGCATCATCTCAGCTTTATTATTATAAATTTTGTCGTGGTTTGATAAAAACCTAAGTAGGTACAAGTTGTATAGCAAAATTCTTGTACCTACTTTCAAAAAAATGTTTGTTTGTATGTTTGTACGATTGTTTGTACACATATCACGCAAACAATTCTGAATTCATGTTGATACGATTTGCAGAACTAGTGCGTTACCTTAAAGCGTTAGTATGGGTTTCATTGAACTGTTGATGCCTCAGGTTGATGGACGCAGAGCAGTGCATTGTAAAGCATGTTTTTATCAATCGTGATCTGCTAGGTAATGCTTTGTGGGTAGGTGGGTCATCCGCTTGTTCCTTCAGCAATGACATAAAAAAATCCCTAAAATGGGTGTAACCACGTGGACAATGTCGCGAGCGGGTCTGCTAGTACTAAAATCAAGCATGGAATAATAATTAACTTGATACTATGTACGCTTCGTTCCAGGCTACACATGGCGCGTTCAACGGTAGCGCTGTTCATGGTTGCGTTCCTCTCTCTCTTCATCGCCTTCTGGACAGGTGTGGTGGGCTGTTGGAAGCGGAGTCCAGGCAACATCACTGCGACGGCTATTCTTATGCTGGTTACTTGTGAGTATCACGTACCTTGCTATATACAATGACTCATAGTATTCCTGTACACGATGGACCCATTGCACATAACTCATTGACTCACTTGTATGCCCCTTAAGATGGACCCATTTCTTAAACTTGCCAGTAAACGTGGTGGGTAATGGCGTCCACTAAAATCTTTAACCTTGTACAGTCAGCTGCACTGGAATGTATACAATCCGTAACTTTCAAAATAGTGTCTCAATGTAACAGTTAATATTTTCAGGGCAAAAATGCAAACAATAAGTGAACTCGCCAACTGATTACATGGTATTTGAGGTTCTACTGTCTAAAAGTTTAGAGTAATGTTGTGATAGCATTTTTTAAGTTAATAATTGTATACATTCTAGTACAGCTGACTGTACATGCGCTTTTGAACCTTTTTCATACACTGGCCTTCATATTGTCCTCTTGCGAAATTTGAATTAGACGATATTTCGTTACGGCAATTGGGCCTCTGGTTTGGTCCCTTGGTCGCCCTAATGGCCACTAATTAACTAAGACAACCTATTTTGAATTCCAGGTTTGCTAGCAGCAGGCGCGATGGCTTTGTGGCACGGAGTAGAGTTCTACGAGAAAGAGAAGGTCGTCGGGGAAGAATTCTACCAGCAATGGCCTAATGTAAGATACATAACCTACCTATAATTATCTACCAGCTGTTAGAAGCTAGAGAGAGAGTATCCTCTTTGACCACTGTAAAGATTATAATACTGCAAAATTATTTAGACCTTGTAACGGTTTTTAGTGATTTATTGATCGCGAAGGTCCACTGGCTAGAATGACCGATAAGGTGTTGCCATCACTTTTCGTTGACATGAAAGTGACAGTGACAAGTATACTTAAAAAAAAAAGCAAAGGTAGTAAAGGTTTAGTAAAGCCGCTATGCAAGTATGGGAATATTGGTTGATTTGAAAATAAGCATAGGATATTTTTATAATACTGTTAAAAGAAGTTATCCAAAAACATGGTATTGGCAAAAATTAACAAATATACCTACTTAGTCTTGTAAAAGGTGTAAAAGATGACTAAGCTAGGAGTCAGAGAAATGTCCAGATAATAGATTTGGTACAATCCCACATAATAATATAGAATAATATTACTCAATAATTTGTATGAATGGTCGTGACTTGGAAAACGACTCATTCATCACTCCCTAGGGATGTCACTAAAGGCGACTAGAGTAACGCACCAGGGGATAGGCAGCGGCAACTCCTGAGTAAATAACATCGACACTGCAATCACCAATCCTGCCAAGCGTGGTATGGCAAACCCTCCCAAATATGGAGGCTTATCACCAGTAGTGAACTTATTTAGACTAATGACGATTTGTAAAAATATTGACTCCATCTCAAACAGGTGCTAAAAGACAACTCATCAATATGGTACGACTGGTCGTACATACTCGCCTGGTTGTCTGTTGGTGTGTCCTTCGGCAGTTCAGTTCTCTTCTTTTCGTCCGCCATTTGTCTCAGCAAGGAGAAGCAGCGGGAGCAGCAGAATAACGTGCAGTATATAATGCCAGGTTAGGCGGCCATTTTGTGGCGTCCGCCATCTTGCTAAGGCTAACGCTTGCCGGTTTCGGTGACTTTTGTACATTTTCCTTTTCAGTGGTAGGAAGAGTTTATAATACCCGTTATTATCTTTTATTTATTTAAAAAATGTAATAAATTATATTTTTATCAAACATCAATCCAAATGTAAGCACTTAATCAACTATAATAATGAAGTGCTTTTTTGAAATTGTATTCATTGCCTACATCCAAAATTAAGGAATTCTCAAAGACCTTTTAAAAAGACTCCTTACTTCTTATATATTTCTTTGGCGCAATGATAATAAATGAGACTAAGACTCCGATAAGAGAACACGCCACTTTTCTATATCCTGAGTGATTTCTCACCAGTCTAAAACGTTATAACTATTTTATATTATCAGTATTTATTATACCTACTTATGTGTATATTAAATCTTAAACCAGTAACCTATGTTTAAGACGTGTAAGTATCTCGGAACTAACAAGAGCTTTTCTTTCTTTTCATGTTTCTATGAAACTTGGCTACTGCGTTAACGGCGACCTTGCGATTTGCGCTACCTTATCTGGTTTATGCCATTACTAACTCGCTTACCAATAACTACTCTGGTGTTGTACATAATACAAAATAACCATGAACATTATTATATTCAAACTTCTACACAAACATATGCAAATGTAAAAACTTTCCGTTTGAACATAATTTTTTATTATTAATATTTTTTTATTATCTTTTCAAAATTAAATACAACAAATATACTTGACTTTGACAAAATTAAACGCACAATTACCTACTTCTTTTAACTCTAAACACAACTCAATGTTTCTGAATTATTCCAAATATTTCTATCATATTTTGTATAAATACACATCCGTGCACAAAAACCGGCTATAAACCAGATATTGCGTGACAACTCGCGGGTTTGGTACGACTGGTCATATATCGTCGCGTGGTGCGGCGTCGGACTGTCGTTGGTGTCCGCCATTTTGTTTTCGTCGGCGGCCATTTGCTTGCGCGGCGAACGGGAGAGGGAAGAGGCGCTTAACATGCAGTACCTCATGCCGGGTAACTTAGCTTTTCATACACATCTAGGCTCATATTCTAAAACACTGCTCATGGATTATGTACATTTTTAGTAGTAGTAACGCTCTTTGTGAAGGGGCTCTTCCGGGGAAGTACTACCACTGTACCTACTTCTACTGCCAAGCAGTTAAGCTCGCATTGCTGTGTTCGGGTTTAAAGGGTGTCCGTGCCGATGAAATTACAGGCACATAAGGCTTAACCTGTATGCCTCAGGTTGGACGCAGGGTGCACCGTAGGGTACGTATTTAATGTGCGTGCCCTACAAGGCAATGCTTTGTGATACGTGATGGTTATCACTTAACATGAGGTGGCTATATGCTTGTTCCACCAGCAGTACCATAAAAAAATATATCCAGACTTTTTGATACTCAGTGAAAACTGTTAGTATTTAATTCTCGATTTAGACTTGAGCAATGTTCTGGGATAAGAACCTTAAAATAGTTTATAACAAGCAGACTCCTTTCGAGAAAGATAACTCAAAAAAGGTAAGTGTTTCTCAGAGTTACAGATTAGCAATTAGGTACTAGATAGGACATATCAACCTCCTTTTGTAAATATCATTTTCAAATCATAGTGCTAAAAAACGCATGATGGGATCTGGATTACCTAATACCCTAATTTATATAGATATATTTTAAATTTGTACTTACTAGGTACGTGAAAATCCAATTTAATTAAATATTTGTAGAAACCTACGTAATATAATATAAGAATGTAATCCAGACAGAGAACAAACGTAAAAATGTTTGTTTATCAGACAGATGATCTTCAGTGAGATTGAACCCACAACCTACAATGCAGAAGTCAGAGCTACTACAAACTAACCTGTGTGGTTGTTATAAAGTTAATAATAATATATCTGGATGCTTAAATATATGTAAATATTTGAACAATTGTGTTTCTCAGTACATACTTACTTATTTGATAAATATTTAAAGCTGCTGTTGATATGTTGAATGTTACAAAACTTTCCAGACATAGTTTTAAACATGACATTCGTATTTCCCGCAGTGTACCCTCAAAAGCAGCAATATGCATATGCCGGATACCCGCCCCCGCAGGCGTACCCCGCCGGACCCTACTACCACGGCTCCCAGTATGGGCCATACAACTACTGAGCATGCGACCAGATGAGGTAAATACACCCTTGCCTCAATGTTATTATTTACTGAATTACGGATTTGATTATGAATAACGCTAGACTGAATAATAAGTTAAATTGATAAAAGTATTTTCAAAAAAGTTTCAACTGCATTGTTGTACGGTTAACAAAACCAACAATTAATAACTTCAATGTTTTTTAGCTAATGACTTATTTAATCTGGGCCCATAACCACTTGACGTACCAAAACGAATTATCTATATATGGATAGGTAATTAGTTTTGTTCAACTGACAGTAAACTCATTCATTCTGGGCCCATAACCTAACACGAAAATTACTTGTTCCAGGGACCTAGTGGCGGCGTACTTCGCAAACACGCCCGCCCCGCAGGCACCCGCGCGCAACCCATCTCCACAACGAACGCAATCCCCCAACTCCTACGAAACGTTCAACTCCCACCGCAAGATACGCAATCGTATCGGCGACCGCCGAGTCTACCGACCGGTTAGACGGCACACACTCTCACGAATCGACGAACAACCTCGACCGCACTCGAAGAGTCTGCAGAACTCCACAGACTTTGCGTCCACCCGACCTATACTCCGATCTCGCTCGAACATCTCAGCGGATACTAGTAGGAGCGTCCCGGTTTGTGATCTGAGTCAGGAAGTCGAAATCCATATGGAAAATGGGAGTCCACAATACGCGGAACCGAAATCTGACTCAGCATCATCGTACGACGAACGCCCGGCGTCAATGACCGATCTACCGATCATGGTCCCGATTGACCCGACCACGGGAGCTTACATCCCTTACCCGGAATATTCGTTTTACCACGACGATGCGTGTAGGTTGAACCGTTTCAGAAAAAATAAAAAGTTGAAGAAAATATCATCAAAAAGCAACTTGTATTTAGCGTTCATGTATTAGCGCGGGTGTGTACACAGATATGTATAAGGTTATGAGTTTCGATAGCCGATACAGTGTATGACGCCACAAACCCATATCTCCGATGAAAATCAAACTATTCTAAAAACATACACTGTCTTTATAAATGGGTGGCCCGAATCTGGTAGAAAGAAGAACTTGCTATACGCACGTTTTATTTGACCGGGGTTGAAGCCGCGACTGAAAACTAGTTAATCTTGGGGATCAACCACTATAATAATACTATAGTTTTTTGACAAGGAGTGTAATGTGAGTTGTATTATAATAAGTGTAATAATCTTTATTGAATTAAATTACAATTTTGAGAAAACTATAATGTTACTAAATATTTTCTTTTTATCGAATTTGAAGGAAATCTTTACTATAAAGTATGGACAACTAATCTTATGAGAAAAATACCAATAAAGATTATTACGTCACACTCATAAATATAAATTGTAAAGGAGATAGACCAAGCACTGCTGCGTAGAAGCAACAGTGGCTGTTTTTCCGAGTTTGTCATCCATTACGCCATTTCTTGGTCAGTGTGCAAAAAATTGCAGTTCAGAAACAGCAGTAGCTTTTGTATAACATAGTATTTGGGAACATGGAGCCATATGGCATCCTCTATGGACAATCTTATTGAGCTTGTATTTGAACAAGAAGCATAAACCATTAAGAATCT
The DNA here is from genome assembly GCA_947095575.1 of Electrophaes corylata. Taxonomy (NCBI): domain Eukaryota; kingdom Metazoa; phylum Arthropoda; class Insecta; order Lepidoptera; family Geometridae; genus Electrophaes; species Electrophaes corylata. The sequence goes on along the minus strand of OX352711.1, from coordinate 3,075,697 downwards.
TATGTACTACAGAAAATAGGTTAATATGAAACACGGCGAAATTTTAACCATTGATTTTCTAGAACAATCGTTCATACTATCGTCTACTTACCTTTCTAAATACCAAATGAAATAATAATTGTTTTTATTTTTAAATGACTACAAATTTGGTGTTATACTATAGAGCAAAATAAATACACCTTATAGTATACAATGTGAGAAAAAATAACAGAGAATAGGCGGTTTTATCGCTAAAGAACGATCTCTATATCTACTCTGTATGTTCCTCATATATGCCGCAGAGTTTTTTTTATTAAAAACCGAAAGTATATACATTGTATTTCAATCGAATGCTAAATGCTTAACACGTATTACGCTCCGCACGTATTGACTCTGTCTTTCCTGTGGATTAGGCCGACTAGGCTGTGAGGATGGTATAGGTGCTGGGCAAGTCTACTCCATCTAAAAACCCTGTTCCTAGCCCTGTAAATAGGGGTAAAAAGTGAAAAAGTTGCCCCTGACTATAAATTATCTACAATAGACGCAAAGATCTGTTTACCTTTTTAATGCTAAATGTATAGAGCGGTAGGAGCATGGTCTGAACGATTATTTTTTTAGAAAAACAGTGTTTAATTTTACCATGTTGGTAGCGAAGTGGTTGAATCGCCCTAGTATTTTATAGAAGACATATCAAAGAACTTACCCCGGTTCTGAGCACGGCTTTACGAAACTCTAACACCCCACTGGCTTCGCTTCACGCGATTCATTTCGAATACGAATTTTAGATTATTATATTGTACTTATCAGGTGAGTAAGGAGTGTCACTCCGCCATAATATTACAACAAACTTATAGGATATTATAAACTTTTAGTAAATAAGGGTGTAAAGATCTTAAACAAAACAAGAACAAATATTATAGTGCCTTTCACAAGTAAATGCTCATTTTGTATTTAAGACTATATTCATATAACTATATACTATTTATATAAAATTTATTGACCTATCTGTATTTTAGCTCAATATTTTATATTATGTTTTTAATACAAAGATTAATGAAAGTATAATATATCTTTGTAATGATATATCAATTCTTTCTTTCTATATTTTTAAGGATAAGTAGATAAGTATGACTGACGATTACCGTCCTCAATAGTATTTGATTAAACATTTTCATTATTTTCAATGTTGTATTTAATTCTTAGTCAATTGTTGAGTTCACATGAGGTAGGTAACCATTTAGAATATGTAAATTAATATAAGTTTAATTTGATTTGAAGCAATAAGTATAAGAGGTTAGAAATAATTTTCACTTGTATTTAAAGTTTCCAAAATAAATATTAATTTAGACGAAATATTTTTTTCTGGAAACCCCTTTAGGTTGGATAATAAATAAATTTATAAATATTGACAAACGTTCACACAACGCCCTCTAGCCCTAAACTAAGTAAAGCTTGTACTATTGGGAACCAGTTTTTTTTTTGTAATTACATATAACACCCAGATATAAAACAAACATCACTATGTTCATCACATAAATGTTCTCGGTGGGGATTGAACCAACCACCTACAGCACAGAAGGCAGGGCTCTTACCAACTGAGCCATGACTAGTTAATTATAATTGTGTGATATAAATTAAAGACTTTTTAAAATTTACAAAATATATTTCACGATTTACAAAAAATATATGGCTTCGCGGTTACTGGATGGAAATGTATCACATTTTTTGAGGCACAGAGGTATGTATAAGGTTTTCATGTACACGTCACAATAAAAACATAAAACGGAATGTATAAGAAAACACACAAAAATTCACACGTTGATTTTGAGTGCTCGCGAACTATGTTGGCCGAGACTAACCATTGGTCTACCCAGACATCTCAAACACTAGGTACAGTCAGCTGCACTAGAATGTATACTATTTGTAACTTTCACAACGGTATTGCAGCAAAACAATGTACTCTTACACCTCAAAAACAAGAAGTCATGAAATTAGTTGATGACCTCACTTATTTTTTGAATAATTATCTGTAAATATCTTTAGCATCGCTGTAAAACAATTTTGAAAATTACATATTGTATACAGTCTAGTAAAGCTGACTGTACCTACCCCTAAGGCAGAATCACGTTTGGTAAAAACGAACCGGTGAACCCGCGTCAACTGTCTCAGACATTTTGTATGGGACATGCATGCAGAGACCGAAGGATAAGAATGCATGATACGAAATGAGTATATCAGGGGAAGTTTGAAAGTAACGCCAGTGACAGTAATATTGAGGAGCAATAGTAATTATGTAAGTGAGATGTCTTCCAATATTTATTTATTCATTCATTCTGTGTTGGACAAATTACCTTGGTCTTGACTTATATAGTTCGCGTACGATTTAGTGGATTCAGAAACGAGTTTTTTTTGGCTTATTGAAGTTTTTATAGTTGCGTGGAGTCGACAAAAACCGTAAAGTAAAATGCATTAAATTCTTTATTATGCTTAGAAATATTTACAAAATTGTGATCACAAAAGTCATGGACGAAGGCGAAGTGGGATAAGGGCAGGAAGATATCTAATAGCCTGTGTTTACGGTTGGTATTGAAAGTTGGAAGTTCCAACTACAGAAACTGGGTGACAAGTTTTACAGTAAGGATCATACAAAACTAAATACTAGGAACCTAGCTAAGTTTGCTGTCCGAGAGTCAAGGAAATTTTTGTAGTTTCAGTCTTGGTTTAACGAACTTTTACAAAAATCAGAATACTTATCAAATCAATGAAATGAAACAATGATGGATAGAAACAATCAAACTCAAAAGTCATAGTAAATATCCCGTTTCTATCCAAAATATTGATCGAAACCATGACAGTTTAAAAGTTAAATAGATTAGATTTTTAGATGAACACAGTTCATGTATAATTTTGACTAGCAAAGTCAAACACCCGACAGGGTGGTTTATCGTGTATCCATGCCAAAATCTCAGTCTTGGGGCTTTTGGCTTCAAAGTCTGGTCCAGAGGAACTGGCACTTTAAAAACTACACCTTAATTTTTAAAACAATTAAAAGTGATCCATAAAATATCAGTGAATATCGTTTTGTTTGGCTATTATGATGGAAAGTGTAGATGCATTTAAAGATGGGTATGGTTTATAGAAAGCTTACCCACTACTAGCGACATTAAATTTACATGTTTTCCCGTTAGCACAAATCTACTACCATTACCGGTAATGTGTTCTGTAATTACCTATAATAAAGACCAACCAACCGTCAAATTAATTCATGCTCGACAATTATTCACAATCTGTACTACTTAGGCGCAATAATACGTGCTGGCTTTCATGGTTTAGAAAATATATAGCAAGTAATTTTCATACAAACTTCAACCTCGGCTGTACCCGTTTAGGGGTTGAATTTCGGGAATTCTTTTCTTAGTACACCTCTACGCACTAAGATAAATAATCTCTGATAATTTCAAGTCTCTACGACTAGTGGTTTAGGCTGTGTGTTGTCTTTAAGTCAGTCAGTAAAACGATTCTTATACATAATTGGTATAGATAAGTATCGACAGGCATAATTACAATTGATGGCAGTCAGTATTCTAGCAGCGACGATAGGTTTGCAACCTGTCACCTAACAGAAAAATGGGTGTGTGCCAAATGTTATATTTGGACGTACCTCTGACTACCCCTATTAGACATCCTCAAAGAATCTTGAGTTTGTACCTAAGATATGTTAGATGGTATTTCTGTTATCTTTCTGATGGCCGTTGGTACGAACAATAAACAACTAGTTAAAAGTGAACTACAAATCGCTATGAAATTTAAAGACGGAGTACGGTACTTAGATATTACAAACGCATATATCAAGTTTAATACTCCATTTGCTTTTACACGTTTAAACTTCGTTACTGAGTCCACTATTATTTTGTACTATTTTTAAGCTATCATTTATATGGCTGTATCTATAATAGGTCCTGGGTGTGACAACGCTTGTTTCCTCTCCTGAACAGCTGTCACCAGTTTCCTGAAAGGAGAAATTGATACAAAACTTTACCTAGCATTCAACCTTGGAGTTTTTGTGATGTAATTAAACTAGGTACTGAATGATTTAGGTGCTAGTTACAACTGGTTATGAAGACCGATGTGGCGCGGCGGGCGAATGTCCGCCTGCGACGCAGGAGGTTGCGGGTTCGATTCCCGCCTTGAGATAAATGTTTGTACGATCTGCAAATATTTATTCCAAGCGTGTTCTATGTATAATAAAAAAAATATCTATGTATGTAATGTATTGTATTAAATATACCAGTCATCTAGTACCCATAACACGAACTCTGCTTAGTTTGGGGCTAGATGATGCTCTGTGCATTGTCCAGCATTATTATTATTATTATTATATTATTATAGTACAAGCTATGCTTACTATGGGGCTAGATGTCGTTGCGTAGAAATGTCCACACATATTTATTTATTTTATTGTTTTGTAAGTAATGGCAAGGCCATACCTGTAAGGTCCCAGCGGTAGACCCAGGGTCTTCAAATCGCTCTCAGTGAGTAGCATCAGGGCATCTAAGTCTATCTGTTCGTCCTTGAACTTCTGTGCATACTGCGTTAGTCCCCACGCTGCTAGGAACCGCTCCAGAGATGCGTAACCTGACTCATCAGCGTCATTCTCCTCATCAGATGTTATTGTGGAACTTTCTGGAAATATTGTAATGGTGATTTACTATCCTGTTTATGTAAATGTGCCCGTGACGGTTTGTTACGTAAACCTTTCTGTGTTTTTAGGGTTCCGTGACCAAAGGATAAAACGTGACCCTATTGCTAAGACTCCGCTGTCTGCCCGTCTGTCACCAGGCTGTATCGCATGAACCGTGATATTAAGAGTAGAAATTTACACAGGTATTTCTATTGCCGTTATAACAACAAATACTAAAAAATAGAATAAAATTAATATTTAAGGTGGCTCTCATACAACAAACGTGATTCTTTGCCGTTTTTAGTATAGAAAATGGTACGGAACCCTTCGTGCGGGAGTCCGACTTGCATTTGGCCGGTTTTTATATATTTTACAGGCAAACGCTTGGCCGTAATCTCACCTGATGTTAAGTAATGATGCTATGACAATTTTATTAAGAAGGAAAATAATTACCCCCTTTTATGGAGTTTTTTAAATACTTAGTACATTGGCCGGTGCGATTAGAATAGTGGTACCTGATTGGGCGGATGTCCACTCAGCTGGTTGGTATGTGTGCCTGGCGGCCAACGAGCCTGCGGAACCGATAGATAGGTCTTCACCCGGAGCACCAGGAATTGCGTTCAGCGTTGCAGTTATTGATCGTCTAGAAATTAATAAAGAAATAAGTTAGAACTCTGAGGGCGATGTGTTAGCAACCTTTTTTTATACAACCTGCTGATGGAACAAGCTGATGGCCCACCTGATGTTAAGTGGTTACCATCGCCTATAACAAAATATTGCGTCGTCGTCGTAGGAACGCGCCCTACGCTGCACTATTCAGTGTCCATCAACCTGAGGCATACAGGTGTCAAGCCTCATGTGCCTGTAATTTAGCGGCACCCACACCCTTCAAACCGGAACACAGCAAGCTGTTTGGCGGCAGAAATAAGCATGGTGGTAGTACTTCCCCGGACGGGCCCTCCACTAAGAGCTCTACTACTACTAAAACCTGTCACGTATGGAATACTAACTACTGCAACACGTTGGTATATACTAAATAAAATATCTGGACGTATCTCTAACTACCCTTAGATGTTTTCGAAGAATATCGAGGTGATGCTATTTATTTATTTCTTTATCATAATTTTGTTTTTTTTTTGTAATTTTTTTATGCTTTTTAAAAACAAAAATTACTTTTTACCTGAATGCAACGCTTCCGAAGCCAGGTCTGTCAAATATGCTCGCTGGTTCCTGCAGTAACACTTCTTGCCCTATGCCACTGTCCTCGCCCATTGCTGCTTGAAAATCTGGCTGACTTGCTGACCTGGTATAAATAAAAAAACATTGCGTATAGCGCCATCTAGTTTTAAATTAAGCAAAGCTAGGAAAAAAACTAGCCATAACACAAGCTTTGCTTAGCTTGGGGCTAGATGATGCTGTGTGGATTGTCCAGAATTATTATTTATAGGTGTTAGGCCTCATGTGCCTGTAATTTCCCTGTAACTCTGTAATTACTGTGTAACTTGCCTGGTAAGTTGTGGTTTAGTCGCTTCCTCCGTCTCAGTGAAGATATCGGCAACGTTGCCTCGCTGTTGGGGGCCCGCACCGAACGTGCCCACGTACATGACTTCAGAGTCGCGACGCAGCCCGCTCAGTGACGTCACCGACCGCCGACCGGTCGTCTCTACCTCGCCTACCTGAACAAAAGTGATATGTTATAAAAACAGCTGAAAAAAATTTAATCTCGATTCATTTTCTGTCATCTTCGGAATAAACATGACTTTTTCATTATAATTGTTTTTTTAGTGTTACAAATAATACTAGGAAAAACATAGCTCATCTGTTTCATACGTGTGGATTGTTCAGCATTATTGTTATTATTATATGTATTTTATACATACCAATTATAAATACTTGTATTAGCTGTAATTTTCTTTGTAAATTAGGTTTTAAACACAAGTGAAATCAATTGAAATGAAAGTATTATATGTGGCATCCTGATTTGATGAAAATGTTAGCATGAGTTTTGAAGAAAAAGGTATCCCACGGTGTATACCTTGAAATTTGGTTTTGCGCTGTCTATATGTCAGCCAGTCAGCCAGGACAAAGATTCTTATACTTATTGTAAGTTGAGAGATACCTTAAAGTCAGGTGCGGCGGTGTTTCGTCCCACGGTGTTGTTCTTCAGCTTGCTGGCGAGTGCCTTCTTGTAGACAGCCCCACGACCGCGTGCGCCTGAGTTAACGGTACCGACCAAAGCGCTGTATGTAGGCCGAGGAGCTTCTTCTAATAGGTTACCTGGAACAGAAGATGTTGAGGTATTCTTCTTCTTACACACGTGTGACAGCCGTCACAGGTCAGTTCGTAGTATAATATAATAATGCCGGACAATCCACACAGCATCATCTAGCTCCAAGCTAAGCAGAGCTTGCGTTATGGGTACTAGATGACGGATATACTTAATACAATACATTACATACATACATATTTTTTATTATACAAAATAAATACCCAGAACACCGGGAATAAAAATTTGCAGATCGTTCAAACATTTATTTCAAGGCGGGAATCGAACCCACAACCTCCTGCATCGCAGGCGGACATTCACCCGCTGCGCGTTAGTGCAGCGTTAGTGTGCGGGCAGCACCCGTAGGTGGTGGGTTCGATCCCCACTAAGAACAAACGTTTCTGTGGAGAACATTGATGTTTGTTCTGTGTCTGGATGTATTCTAAGTATTTAATTACAAAAAAGTATATATATTCTATCAGCTATCTTCGGAAGGTGTTGAAAGATGCTGGAAGATGCTGATGTAGCTGTTTGTGTCCAAAGACACGCTAGAACAGGATTGAAATTTACACACAGTGCAAAAGTTTTGCTTTGTGTAGTAGCAAAATAGCTTTTTCTGAAAGGGCTCGTTCGGGGAAGTACTACAGTGCCTATTTTGGCCACCAAGCAGTGATACTCGCATTGCTGTGTTCCAGTTTGAAGGGTATAGATGCCGGTGAAATTACAGACACATGAGGTTTAACACCAGTATACCTCAGGTGGGTGGACGCAGGGTAGTGAATCGTAGAACACGTTCTTAACGAGCTTGCGAAGCAATGCTTTGCAGGTAATGGTAACCACTTAACATCAGGTGGGCCATCTGCTTGTTCCATCAACAATCTCATAAAAGACATGTTATTATTGAAATTGTATACTTTATTGAAATTGAAATCCTTAGCCAAACAGATGCAAGTTTTACCTGAACTAGAAGACCGACTCATCTTCTGCTTTAACGCCAGTAGAACATTACTAGGGCGATGCGGCATGGTGGACACCTCCTCCGTGTACCCCTGGTCCCATTCCTTCGCCAGTTTCTTCAGCTCCTTCTCAGCGAGGATCTCTGCCTTGCTTTGTCTCTTCTGAAACTGCTTGTGTGACTTCTCATAGTCCTTTTTAGCCTTCTCTTTCAGGGATTTGGATTTCTTTCTGGAAGTAAATATTCGTATGCCAATATTTAGGATTAATAATGCGTCTGGTTTCTTCTATTCCGATTCTAACAGAGAATTGAGCCTGGTTCTATAGTTTTTTATAAACACATATTCATACAACGTCTTCTAGCCCTAAACTAAGCAAAGCTTGGGTAACCAGATTACCTTTGAAATAAAACTTTTTTGTAAATACTTATTTTGAATACAAAGATACACCCAGACACAGAACAAACATCCATGTTCATCGCGCAAATATTTGTTCTCGGTGGGGACCAAACTCACCACCTACAGCGCAGAAGATACAAACAAAGGCCTACAAACAAAGCTGTGCCGGCTGTTATAATTTCATAAAAAATTAAACGTTGTTAAAAACCAAAACAAAGTTCTTAATACTTTGAAATTCGACTTCCTAAGCAGCCCCTAGATCCAGGAGTTCCTGGTTCTGATATCATACCGATAAAATCCTCGTAAAAAACGATACTTGGTTTGGGTGCATTACGCATTTGTGACATGTCGACACTGAAGATGAATTGCATGAAATCGAAATACACATTGTCTATGATTTTTCTGACAAATCAGCTATTTCTAAAATGAGTAAGAACAGATTCGATGACATCTATTCCGTCGTGAAACGGTTCATATTTTGTCTTAACTAAAGTTCGTCTTCGTTACTTACTTGTCATTATTCTCAAGTTTAGCAGACGCTTGGTCGAGGTACCTAAGGATGTCTTCTCTCCCGTTGATAGCTGCCAGTTCTTGAGCGGTATGCCCGTCCACGTCCATCGCGAACACATTGGCCCCGAAGTTGATGAGGAAGGTTACACATTCTTTGTGCCCTCGAGCTGCTGCAAGATGTAACGCTGTGTTGCCGAAATAGTCAGCTTTGTCTGGTTCACCGCTGAAACACCGAAATATGGCAGATTAGAGAAGGAAAACCGAGAACCAAAGTCATTAACAATTGAGCTTTTAGAAAGCAGGTCTCAAAGTAAGTCTAAAGCTCGTAAAACCGACAGCCGATAGTAAATAAAGGATTTTTAACAAAGTGATTACGAATTGGAAGACGGCTAGACTTGAGAAGACCTGACTACTGACATGACCTACTGACTGGCCTGACCTGACTACATCGTTCGTCCTGAAATCTAAAGCATGGAGTATGACGCATATGCACCGTCTTATTCCATCATCAAAAGCCTGAAGATGATGAAGATGTCTGACTACTAGACATAGGGTAATCGTTTTTCCTGGATATGTGTAGGCATAGTTAGGCAGAATAATTTTGAGCCTTCGCCGTCATACAACAACGATTGTATTATCGTCGCTCCAGCCGGTAAGGGGGCGCTTCGTCTTCCGGTATCTGGGCTGTATTGTTTCCTCAGTGCCACTTCTTAGTTGTAGTAGAGCTCTTAGTGAAGGGCTCGTCCGGGGAAGTACTACCATGCCTATTTCTGCTTTGTTCCGATTTGAAGGCTGTGTCGGAGAAATTACAGGCATATGAGGCTTAGCACCTGTAGGTCGCAGATGCATCGTAGGATACGTTCCTCACGAACGTAACTTATGAGACGAGAAACCTAACTTGCTAATTCTTCGAGTTATACTGATGACCTTGGTTCTTCTACGGATTATAAAGACCACATAAAATATAACTTCTGCGAATGTATGAATTCAAGCGTTTTACTGATAAAGGCTAGTGACGACATTTTATGAAGCTAATACGTACGTTGTTAATTTTTATGATGTGTGACGATACAAAATGTTATCAAACACTATCTGTATCGGTTATAATAAAGCTATTAAAATTTACGTACGAATTACTTAAATTATATTACTAAATATATTTCCTTAAACTAGAAGCAAGTTATATTTGTTTTTGAGTTCTAGGGCCTAATTCTCGAAACGAAACATCGTCAAATTCTAGTTTCGATTCAATCTCCAAATATAATTTTTTGCAACTGACATTTCAGACAGGTATGATTTTGACAATCAATTTCTTGTTTCAATTTCGTGTCAGCTTAAAAAAAATTACGAGAATTGGGCCCCATAGGTAAAAACAATAAATACCAGTGAATTGAGAACCTTTTTCTTTTTGTGAAGTCGGTTAGTGAAAGGATATCACATAATTTGCCTGAAAAAGTCCACAGATGGACATAAGCCTTCCCCGTAGGTAAGCATCATTTGGGGGGTTTGCCGTAGTCTTGCTGATCGTATGTTGGTGACCGCAGTATTGTTGTACCAACTCAGGATATACTGCCTGTACCCTGATACATTTCTTTAGTTGCCTCTTACAACATCCTCAGGAGGTGATGGAGTGGTCATATTCTAACCCGGTAACATTTAGACTTAAGAGAAGAAGAAATCCTTGTCCACTTCTGTTCCTGGTGATATATTAGAGGAAGTTCCTCAGCCTACATACAGCACATCGGTCGGCCTTTTCTGTACCGGGACCCCACTAAATAAAATGAGTGTTACCAAATCAAAATGTGCAACCACTGCAAGGTTCCATGCCGGCAACTAGTCTAATACACTTACCCACGCCCACATAGTAGCCGCAAAGCCTCGATGTGACCTTCAAACGCAGCCCAAAGGGTTGGAGTCATGCCGGATTCATCTTTGTTGTTGCATTCCTTCCGTGTGGCCTCCCGAAGAACTTCTAGCATACCATCTTTGGCTGCTCTGTAAAAAAAGTGCTGAATGTCAAGGTTGTGGAGAATTGACGTCATGTACCAGAGCCTCAAAGCTGTGATTTTTGGTGTGGACGATTAGTGTCCTGTACACGGTTCATGGGTAAGTTTTGTATGGATACAAGATAAGCAAACCTGTCAGCAGTTAGGAGAACTGATTTTGCTAGTCAAAATTACACATGAACTGTGTAGACGAGATCTGTGTACACCTAAAAAAAAAATTTGTATGGGGACCCCCCTATTTTTTAACTTTTTTTTATTTTCAGATTTTTTTCCTACGTTTACACACAATTAACGAGCTGGATTCCAAATTTCATCCTTCTAGGTCATCTGGAAGTAGGTTAGGTTTAGGTACTTAACAATTATCGACTTAGGGCTCTGTCATTATATACTTATGTAAATGAGCATTTTTACGCAACGTGCATAGTGTGATTAGTTGTATTAGTAAAAATTTTAACTGAGCATTTTTCAGAGTTCCATAATTTAGCATGGTGCAATCGCAAAAAAATGTATCGATTAGGTACTGATAAGTTTTATCATTATGAATAATCTATTCCGTAGTAAATACGCGATAGTGGAAATAGGTTTTTAATAATGGATAATAGGTATACTAGTATATAAATGTATAGACATAAAACACGCAGTCCACTTCGATATACCTACCTCCATGTACTACATACAGTCAGTAATATAGTTTGATTATCAATTTAAGTTTCAGTAGTAGTAGAGCTCTTAGTGAAGGGCTCGTCCGGGGAAGTACTATCACCATGCCCATTTCTGCCGCCAAGCAGCTTGCTGTATTCCAGTTTTGAAGGGTATGGGTGCCGGTGTAATTAAAAGCAAACGAGGGTTAACACCTGTAAGCCTCATTGATGGACGTAGTGCATCGTATCGTGGGCCATCTGCTTGTACCAACAGTAAATCACATATAACTTTTTTTTTTCACGCACGTTAGGTACGTGCCCCACGATACACTACCCTGCGTCTACCAACCTGAATGTATGTAAGGAGAATACCGAGCTTCGGATTTTTTCAACAATCATTCACTATTACTTAAGTTCAACATACATTACTGCCTGCACGTAGGTAAGGTAGATATTTATTAGTCCCGGTATCAAATATATAATAGTCATTTTACGATTCAATGTTTGTACTATTTATCACGAAAAGTAACTACATGATTATTTATTTTATAGGGGTATAAATTTAATGTATAATCAGAGATTGTGCTTACAATAGAAACGTAATTCAATCTTCTATTATTTTAATCCCTGTAAAGCCTTATGATGTTTACGAAAGTTTCTCGGTATCGGTCGAACATACTCCACATGAAATGACTCGAAGTTTTTGAGGGAGGATATACCCAGCTTTCCTATAATGTAACTCTACAATAGCCTCTTAGTAAAGACTTCAGCCATACATTCTTCTTCTTATTCTCTTATTTATGCCTTCATGGATCTCTCGTATGTATTGGATTGGTGTGTCAACTTGTATGGCAGAATTAAAAAAGTCTATCTATCTAGATACATAATTTCAAGAGGAAATTTTTATTCCCGTCTCTTTGACTTAGAATACTGCCTGGAACATTATTAAGATTGAGTAGTTTTGCCCAACACATATTCCCTCCTTTCGGCTTTAAGTGAAATCGTTGAAATTAAATTAATTCAGAAAGCTCATAATTCGAGAAAATGAAAGTTTGAGAGGGCGATTGCGTCACTCTAGACGTGGCGTTCCACGATTACATGATAAATACGTGTTTGTAGTATGTCATTATCACAAAATGAACTATATTTTGATGGGCATTTAAATCCCAGTTTCCATGAAAGCGAAGCGTAGATATTGCGTAAAATAAAACAATAGAACCCGCTCAAAGATGACGCAAAAGTGATGTAGGTACCTAGACATATTTTTCCTTTTACTATTATGAGAGAAAAGTTGGTTATAAAAGAGTTCTTTATACCTACCAAAGAAAATATGAATGAAATATGTTTGAAAGAGATACGCATACGAAAAGAATTGACCATAAAAGAAAGTGGAAGAAGAAAACATATTCCAATCCTACTTAGCGGAATGAGGGCAGGAAGATGATAATGACGAATGAACAGATTTTGTTGAATGTAAGTTTATCATAAAATCCATCAAGTAATATTAATGGAAAAAACTTGGGACTAGATACAATCCTACTAATATTATAAACAACACGAGGAATACCAGAGACACAATTCTAGTAACAAAATTTCATCAAACTCAAGTTCCGATCGTCTCAATCTTCAAATGGTCTCTGAAACTGACATTTCAAATACGCCCAATTTTGACATCACATAAATTAATCAAATTCTAGTTTAAATCTCGTCTCAGCTTAAAAAAAAAAACGTAATTTGGGCATCAGGTAGTCAGCCTCATTCTGTAACTTCAGCTGTAAGTATAATGGATCTAAATAGTGGATATGAGTACATATTTATAAATAGGTAAAATGATAACGATGCAAAGAAATACAACAAAACAAAATATAAGGTACAATCGATATGTTTACAAGTTTTAATGATTTCCTAAGCATTCACATGTCGCAGGCACACGCCTCATAAGTTATTGTTGGTATAGTCAAGACAATCGTGCGAGACAACCGCAGGTAGGCACATTGTTTCGATCTTTTTACGCCATTTTCTTGGGAATAAAGAAGATATCTTTCAAGTATTATGTAACAGCTTTGTATTAAAAACTGGTCAAGGATAACAGGGAGATAGGTATTTTGCTGATGTCCATTTTTTTATATGATTTGCTGATAACCCGCCTATAACACAGAATTGCCTAGCAAGTTACTGTTACGATGCTGCTCTCCAACCATCAACCTGGTGTTACAAGTGCAGGGCATACAGGTGTTAAGCTTCATGCACCTGTAATTTTACCAGCACCTAATTCCCTTCAAACCGGAACACAGCAAATAGTTTGGTGGTAGAAATAGCCTTACACTAAAGAGCTTCACTACAATTGCTACCTACTCTTACGTGTGCTTAGTGTTTTTTTTTATTTGACGTGCTGATTAAACAAAGACCAGAGGGGTCGATGTGATTGTGGGGTGTTTCGTGTGTCTTGCCCAGATGAGGTGACTCCCCCACCGCATTTGCAGCGGTGATCGTGTCATCAGGGTCACCAATAATTATTTAGTGGCGCCACTGAAAACCAGCGCTGCAAGAGTATATGCTCTTGTAACAAATGCTGAGTGGTGGCCTTTTTCGTCGCTACATTATAAATTTTATTGTATGTTATTTATAGGAGACAACATACATATTTTCTATTCTATTCAATACACGTCATACGAGGTCTACGGAGGGTACATCCAGTGATCACAAGCGGACATGTGCCAAACATCTTTAATTTGACAGGTTTTTACGACCAATATTTATAACCGTTATAAAAACCTTCGCTTAATAATGTTCAGCTCTCAACTGGGCATCCTTGAGTAGGTAATAATAGTATTACGTGGGGCATCCTAAGTTTTGCAAGTGGAGTCATGGCGTGAACTTATGTCATTGAACTTTCAGACTTCCGTCAGTTCCGTACACGGTCACCAAGGGCGACAGGCATATCGCTCAATCGATAGATATCATTGTTACGCGATTCTATGCGTTATTACTATAACAATAAATACAGGGGGGTCAATGTTTTGTACCCTCTGTACCAGGGGGCAGGCGAGCGTGAATGTGGTGGAAACACAAACAACAGAGGTGATTAGCTGATTTGAATAAGTATATTTGTCATAGGTACCTACTACCAAGCTGGTAGGTATTTTGTCATAGGGTAAACATACCGGTTAACCGGCCACTACCCCTTTTCGGCCACTTCGCACGTATTTTGACCTAATAGACAGTGTTATAGACCGCTCCTTTCTAATTTCGCGCCATTCGATCTGGATGAACATTCACGGTTCATAATCCAACGGCATGACCACGAAATTTGCGAACTGAGCCCTCAGTCGCCATTTCAAAATTTGGTATGTGGATGCGTGTCAAAATTAGCGAAAAAAATAGCAGGTGGACTGATTTTCAAAGCTAAGTTTTTAAGTGTTACTGTTGGTTTATTGTTCATTGCTTTGGTTTGTGTGTATTTAGCATGTTTAATTTCAATATTCAAGTGCCCAAACTCATCAAGCTTTTCATAATTTGTGATATTTTTAGTGGTCGGACAATACGATAACGATTAATTTCAAAATCTACTTTATTGGAGAAACCTTAAATTCACCAACATAGATTCCATTATATTTGTGAACAGCTAGAATTTTGTAAATTTGCAACTAGATTCCGGCCGCCAGTATACCTCATATTTTCAAAGATATGGCCTTCAAAAATACCGAACGTTTAGCGGCCGATAACTAGTAAAAACAAAACCTGGCTCCGGCCGTATAAAATAAACTTAAGGAAGGAATAAAGGACTTTATGTAATGTTAATGGTATTGGTACCTATTTTCGTTCCTCTTAAAGTCTCGGTTTTACTGGACATAGAATATACATAACATGATAATTTTATTTAGAGCAGATAAGTCGTTAGAAGAGAGTAAAAATATACCGCTTTTTGTGAATTTACTAATTGTTTTAATTTCATACTATTATAAGCGCTATGAGCTACAGAATAAGAGTCGTTTTTCTACCTTGAATTAGGTGGCCGATAACTGAGTGAAAAGGCCGATGACCGGTACATTTGCTATTTTTACGAATATATATTTTTTATAAATGATGTATCACTGATACATCTATAAACGTTAGGTTTTATGAAACTACACTATTGTAGGACAAAATTTTTTTTTTTTTTAATCTTGGAGTACAGCGTTATCATAGAAAACAACTCTAAAGTCAACAAGCCGCTTAAACGGCCGATAACCGGTATGTTTACCCTACCATTGGGAGCCGCCAAGTAGCGTTGCAGTTTCGGTTTGTAGGGCGTGGATGCCGGTGAAATTTTAGACACATGTCACTCATCTTATGTATGTAGGTAGGTACCTACCTACCTTCGAGGTCACTATTTGTTATAAGTATTGGTTAACACTTCTCATGAGGTGGACCATCTGTTTATTTCACCTAGGGTCTCCCCTTGATCAAAAAAATCTAAATTCCGGAGTCCTAAGTACTTAATTACCTTACTTACAAGTCTTAGACCTCGTCTAAGTTACAAGTAGGTATATAGGTAGGTAGGTCCTACCTCCTTTTTAGGTACCTACTTAAGAGGCTGTAGGTAGGTATCTACCTAGGTAGGTAGGTACTAGCATAGAGTGAAGGCACGTAGGTAGGTAGGTACCTACCTACCTATACCTACTAGGTAGGTACCTACTGCAGTTTCCGGTGAAAATTTTCAAAGGAAGGGCACTAGATAAGGTAGATACCTAGGTAGGTACCTACCTTACCTACCACTTCGTGGATCGGAATGTGCCAATGCTTGCTTTCGCCAACGATTGGCTCTTATGATTACGAGTGGCTAAGTAGGCAGGTAGGTACTAGGTACGTACAAATAGGTAATCTTATCAGAATTACAAAAGCAGGTGATATACCTAGGTAGGTACCCTATCCATAGATGACTCCTTCAGAAGGTTAGGTGCCCTACATAATAAGACAGGGATATTTCTTGGGTTACATTACGTACATAACAGCATTTACAGCTAGGTAAGTGTAGCCTACCTAGGTTTAGAGGGCAAAAAATAAAAGAGTTTTACTAACTTGTGAAACCTGTCTGTAGTCATTTTTTTGATGGCACAACACTAGCACAGTAAAATTCCAGTGGCACAGAGTTACGTCGGGGTTTATTCAACTCATTTTACAGTTTTGTAAAATTTGGTAAGTTCCACGAAAGTGATACGCCGTGAAAGTTTATTTTGTCACACTTAACACTTCAATAACTAGGTTCATTCGAAAGTTATTAATTAAAATTCAGATATTTTCTGGTTTCTTATCCTGTTAAAACTTTTGTTATTTTCACGTTGAATTTTGAATATACAAAACAAAATACTTAAAATATTATTAGCTGTACAACACAAACACCTGTCTAGTCAGGTGCAAAATCGCACGCACACAAACAACTCACTCAACAACAACACGATTTCCCCCTCTTCTCAAAATGTTGCACAGATAGCTTGAATTATTATAATGAATGAACTACAGTCCAAGTCTATTGACCCTACTATGTTTGTGTCGCCATCTTTTGACTAAGTACGGAATGTTTGATGAATGATGCTAGAATGTGCGACATCTAGCGGTGAAAAGTTTAAAAAATGTATCTGTCTATCCAACAAGAGATGTCGTTACTTCGCGCAATTCAGTGCGAAATAAATTAGTTAAATATTTAAGCTACTTGTACTATGATAAAGCGTTTCACATTGTTTTTTAAGCGCTGTGGATTTTTTTAACTTGGCTATAAAAGTTTATCACCGTAAAAAGTAATTTTATGAGGTTGTAAGGTAAACTGGGGCAAACCCACTATACATCTAGGAGTGGTACTATATCTAAGCAAGCTTAGTTTTGTTTATATTAATAATAATAATAATTATTATTATTATTGGACAATCCACACAGCGTCATCTAGCCCCAAGCTAACCAGAGCTTGTGTTATGGGTATGACTGATATACTTAATACAATTACATTACACACATACATATTTTTTTATTATACATAGAAAATACCCAAACCTGGAATAAACATTTGCAGACGTACAAGCATTTATCCCAAGGCGGGAATCGAACCCGCAATCTCCTGCGTCGCATGCGGGCATTCGCCCGCCGCGCCACATCGGTCGTCAACTCCTGTAAGTTATTTAGAAAAATGCTATCTTTTTCTTCAAAACCGACAGCAACCGACTTTACTTCTTTTTACTGGCTTGACTTGAGTAAAAAGTATTTATTTAATCCACTTGACATAGGCGAAATTGTCTATGGAATGACGGACCGATACCAATATGAAGAAAAGAGGAAGAGTGCCTTTAACCAACCTACTTGCTATAATTATTTAGCGCTAAAATGTGTGCACATCAAGTACATATGACAAGCATGCCACACGACCTAATCCAAGAGCTTTCAACTTTACGCTAATATTTACTATCCATTAGTGGCATTTTCTAATAATGTGTTTTGCATGTACCCGTCAAGTGCTACAAACTAGCCGCCAGGATTAAAGATAAATTATAATCTATGACTGATTTATAAGCACTACCTATCTATTAATATTTTGAAACGTTGATAACACTATTCCCGCGAAGTGTCAGCACTTGCTCCTAGATTATCCGTTAATGGAACTACAATTTGATATTCAGTATTGTTTTATCTATACCAACTATAAGAATGTGTGTCCTGACTGACTGATTGACTGACTGACATAGACAACGCATAGCCTAAACTACTGGCCCTAGAGACTTGAAATCTTCAAGGTGTATTTGTTTTGATGCGTAGAGGTGTACTATGCTAATGGCTATACATATAAATTTTTCGATAGAAAAATCAATTGGTGCACGACCGGAATCGAGCCAATGATCTTAGGATCACAAGACGGGATTACTTCCACTAGACCACCAGTGCTCTAAAATTTTTATTACGTAATCACTTTTTTGGCAGCACTTGTACACCCTTACTTTGAAACATAATTAGCTGGATATATTCTCGATAAATCCATATGTAACAATGTAATAATGTCGTAATTCTCGTTTGAGATGATTGCCTCGCTCGACGATATATCTTTTTTATGCCCGTTTATCGCCCGATAATATAATAATCATATCACGCTGACAATAATGGCATGTCAAATAAAATCTACCTACCCTATAACACTTATCACCGTAATAACGCAACGAATTTTGTTTGCAATCTTGATTCAGAATTGTATCATCAAACGTGATGGGAACAAAGTTAAAAATTCTGATTCGATTCGCCCGCGTTATGCCATTTCCGAACTTAAGAAAAAAACGATGTTCGAAAACAGAACGTATACAAATTGGGTGAAGTTCGGTGTGCGCGGGAAAGCAATATGTTTTTATTTCTTTTTAATTTCCGGTTCGTTTTAATGGCGTCGAAATCAATATGATGGTGAAGCGGCCAGCGCCATTTTCGCATTTTGTGGTTTTGCTCATTTAGCGTCATTGCGTCGACATATCTGCATTGCCTGCTTACGCTAATGTGTACTGTCGTTACCTTACCTCAGCCAGTGGCGAAATATACAAATTATGAGTACTTACGGATTTTTTGTAGGTTTTCTTTGGTCCTGGCTATGTACTGTCTACCCTATTTACAGTGATTAATGCATTACGTTTCTTTAAGTACGCGTTGCATTAATTTGTTGTGATTTTTTCAATGAGAATAATAACAATTACTTAGCTGGTTATATTATAAGTAGATTATTCGATGTTCTCGTAAGAAATAGGGTACGATGTTTTATTAATGCTGTGAAAATCAGTCAGTACCAACTAAAGATACCTACCTACTTATGTTTTTTTTTTATTTTAGCTTTGCCCCACGGACCAGGCTAAAGTCATAAGACCATAACACCTCATCATTTGCTATATTTTTCCTTCAGTATTACTTTTTCCTAATTCTTATTTTAGTTTCTTGTAAAGAACGTATCAATTACCTACGGATACACATCTGAATGAGGTACTGAGTTATTTACACAGTCCAGAGTACGTGTCTTTACTTCTAAATTATAATGAATGGTCTTCTACAAATCACTACCCAAACAAGGATGCTAAAATAATAAAAATATGAGGGGGATCCTATTAAAATTCAGTTCGGCTCCCAACGATCCATCGGGTGATTGCGCCTCGCCCGAGGCAGACATCTTGATTTTTAGCGTTCAGAGATTTCAAGCAAACTTAGAGAGGTGTGAAGAATATTGAAGATAAGTCGATAAACTAGTTGTTGATATGTTTTTGATATATTTTCTACCGTTAATTTGAATCTACACTAATATAGAGTAGTAGTTCTAGCAGTATCTTAGTAAAAGTAGAGCTCTTAGTGAAGGGCTCGTCCGAGGAAGTACTACCACCATGCCTATTTCTGCCGCCAAGCAGCTTGCTGTGCTCCAGTTTGAAGGGTGCGGATGCTGGTGAAATTACAGGCACGTGAGGCTTCAGGTTGATGGACGCAGAGCAGATGACAGCAGAACATGTGAAATTGTAGGTAAAAACCAACATTGAGTACTTGATGAATAAGAATAAAATGAAAATTTAGCTAAACTAAAATGAAAACCACATTGAATTAACATCGCGTGGGCTATCCGCTAGTTATATGCGTGGTATAAATCTATGGGGCTATGCAGTTTATTTGCTTTATTAGAGCCTTCAAATGCCAAAAAAATGTATGTAAGCAACTGTTTACAAAAACAAAATTGCCTTGCTCCGCTCGATTATATAAAAGAACATTGTGTTCATGTATTTATGATTTTACTAAACTTGGATAACAATTTTATTTAAACTTTTATTAAATACTTCACACGGGTTTTAGTAAGGATCTCTAATTTTTTGAAGGTATAATATAACTTATGTCATCCAGGGATGATGTAGCTTCCCAACGGTGAAAGAATTTTTCAAATCGGCCCAGTAGTTTAGGAGCCTATTCAATGCAATAAACAAACAATCAAATCTTTCCTCTTTATAATATTAGTTATTATTAGTATAGATAAAATTGGCTTTTATTTTAAAATGTCAAACCTCAACGGAGTCTACGGCGTAGAGGTATACGCGTTTATGTTTTTTGTATGGCATAGTTTGAGCATTCTATTTTTTAGGAGAAATAAAATAAATAAATCAAATTAAACATTTGTAGCCATATTTTCACAACTATTTAATAAAAACCTCATGTAATTATTAAACGTTACTTTAAAAATATTGATTAAAATTTGCTTGTTAACTCGTATTAAACGCGAAAGAAGTCGCGGGTGGGTCAGCTAGTAAGGTATAAAAACAGGATTTGGTGTTTTTGTTCTACCGTATTAGTATAATATAAAAGATGCAATAGCCGCCGGACTGGTACACTATGCAGCTTTTATATCACACTATTCCGGCCAACTAACCTAAGTTAAACGAACTAATAAGAATAGACCATCCGAAGTTACCGGTACAATACACGTACACTAACAGAGATGACTCTTCAAATCACGTGATGTTTTTGTAAATCATAGTCACTTAGTAAGCGAAGCCGGGTCATTTCCGAGTGGAGAGACACGCGCCGCCGATGGGCCCACTTCCGCCACTTACCACACTGTTTGTATTATTGTAACACTATTCATTGGTTGGATCTAATATTCAAGCACGAGCCAGCAGGCCCTCCTAGAGACGATGGACGTTTCGTATTGTCGTTTTGTAATACACTGCGGGCCAACTCGGTAGCCGTTACACAGTTAAGATGACGCTGACATGCCGCTTAGTGTAACTCAAAACGACATTACGAATATTAATTTATCGTTTCTAAGAGTAGATCTACAATACTGCGATTTAGAACTCTTTGTGAATGTCGTCCAAGGAAGGACTGCTTACTACAGTATCTTGCAACTAAACAAGCAGTGGTGTTCGTATTGCTGTATTCCTATTTAAAGGGTAGGGGTCACGATGCAATAGATACCACTTGCCGACCCACTCGCGACTTTGTTTGCGTTTTTCATGCAAAATTCATCCCCTTTTTACATCCTTTTTAAGGATGACTGCTCAATGAAATCCATGCTTAGTTTTAAGTTGAACTCTAAGCTAACTAATTCTGTAAATCGCATTAATATTAATTCAGTAGTTTTTGCGTGATGCGTGTACAAACAATTGTACAAACATTTTGTTTTAAGTGTTTTTTTTTGCGTTTTTACTTTTTTTAAGTATTGTTCAGCAAGATTTCAGAAATACATAATTATTGTACCTACACATTTTTCGACCTCTACAGTTTTATTATAGTATAGAAAATAGATAGAACGTGCTTAGACGAGCGTTTATAAGTATGGGGCTAGCAGAGTGAAGAGATCAAAACTCTTATCCGTAGAGTTTTGTGAACAATAAAACTTGTGAACACAAATTTCTCCTGGTAGAAATCAAAAGCAAAGATGCTTCGCTCGCTTTGCTTGCTCGATCAATACACTAACCCCCAAATACTCAAACGCATCTCAGATTTAAGCACGTCTCAAGTGACGAAATTTTGATAGATTTTCATTGCAAACTGGTGAAAAAATCGCGACTTGTTTTGAGAAAGGGGTATTTTGCACAAGGGATAGTTTGCAAAGAAGACTTTTTACTTAAGGGACGTAATTTTGGTGGAGAGACGTTTTGCGAGTAGGACCTTATGCGCCTAAACCCTTGAGACGAGCTTAAATCTGAGGTGCATTTGGCTCTTCGGGGGTGAGTTACCTTTACTTACTTTAAAGTCACATACGCTCTGCCTGAAAAATATTGCAACTATTATAAGGTTCACACGAATGAAAAAAAAAACGAGTCTCTGATAACATCAACATTAAGAAAGCCTAATTGACTGAAGCAGTTAACGCCTTTAGAGCTTACTAGAAAATCCGCCAGGCGGCGTCACTAGCGACCGGAAGTTGGTAGGAAATGGCCACTAATGGCGGCCGCGCCGGAAGCAAAGCCATTACGTCGGTAGTGCTAATATTGCTGCTCAAATAATTACATAGAGACTGTTATGCGAAATAGGTGATGGGCAAAAAATATGTATGTTCAAGTACCCACCTAAGTTTAATAGGGTGTTAATTGTAGCAATTGGTTGGATGGAATTAAAATCCCATCATAAAATTTATATAAAATGTAGGTAGCTTTACTGCCTAGGTTTTGTTATTAACTTCATGGCTGATAGATTGCTTTATTTTTAACCGACATCAAACAAGGAGGAGGTTCGCATTTTGACTGTATATTTTTTTATGTTTGTTACCTCAGAACTTTCGACTGGGAGAACCGATTTTGATGATTCTTTTTTATTTGAAAACTGGTGCTTCCCGAGAGGTCCCATTTCAATTTGGTCCAGTTCTGACAATGGCATCCATGAGAAATTGAAGTCGGTTTTTTTTTGTTAAAATTTTATTCGTACCTGTAGTCTACAATGTACATTGTCTAATGTTATCACCCATAATCATAAAACATATTCTTTTTCTCTTTGGTATGGCACCTGTCCGATATTCGACAGACAATTTTGAATGGAAAGTATTTATTAAATAGTTTTAATCCATTCAGTCCATTTCTGTCAAGTTGGGCTGTCATTGGTATTAATAATAATATACTTGAAAGGATGTTTGGATTCGTTTTCTGTCATCTTTGGAAGCAACATCGAATTTTCATTTTAATTGTTTTTCTTGATGGGTAATTTTGGTGGTATTTTAACCATCATTACTTGTTATGTTGTAAAGGATGTTTTTATAATTTATTTTACAAGGTATAGAGTATTTAAAGCAGACTCTTTATGCATTCTCTTTCAGTTAGGTTATTTAAAAAAAAATACAATGCAAAAAAGGAACAAGGAACATGTTTTACGTAACTAAACAAAGCTGCACAACGGACAACGAGGTGTCTGTCTAAAAAGAAAATTAGAAAAATAAACATCCTCCCAATTTCTCCAACTTGGTCTCTAAGTAGATTTTCCAATTTAGAACTCGTTACTGGCGGGAAAAGAGCCTTTTCACTCGAACACAGGGATTTATCGGCCAACTTCTGAGCGAAAACTCGGATGGATGGAAATTGTCTGTGGTTATTTATAGTCTGTGGCGCATAACCTGTAATTAAATGTCATGTTCCCCCTAACTAAAATACTGCAAAGATAAGATATAAAAAAATCTTACCAACCTAATGCAGAATAATCTAGCAAAAACGTTGTAACGTCCTAAGCTGAATAAGTAACAAATACTATACCTACATATATAAAATCCATATACCTACAAGTGCTTTGATAGCCGTCACGGCTCAGTTCGTAGTAGCTCTGCCATTTGCGCTGTAAGTGGTGGGTTCGATCCCCACTGAGAACAAACACTTGTGTGATGAACATAGACGATTGTTCTGTGTCTGGGTGTTATATGAATTCTAAGTATGTATTTAAAACAAAAAAGTTTATAAGTAAGTATTATATCAGCTATCTGGTTCCTGTAGTATAAGCTTTGCTTAGTTTGGGGCTGTATGATGTTGTGTATATAAAAATGTTCTCAAATATTTATTTATTTATAATAGGAGGCTATGAAAAGCGTGACAACTGTCTTACACTGTACTTAAATCAACCGTTTACAGTGACTGAGCATTTAAAACAAAGTAGCAATTTTGCCGTCCCGCAATCCTATTGTTCTCTGCCAGCATTTTTCTAAGTACTCGCAAAATGTGTTAATGCGAAACATGAGCCCACAAGTAGCAGCACAGATTAAAAAATCATCCAGGATAATAAAGAACTTATCGCCTGTGAGATCTGACGCCTAGCGAATGGAAAAAAATAAAAAAGGCGGGAATTTGATTCATAATGGCACCCAACATGGCGGCCCTGATTGCGATCTGAAAGGGAGATAGGCAAGGGGTGGTTGCTTTGTCTTGCGGTTGATTACTATTGTGATGTCACATTGGTGTCTAAATAATTACACTAAAATCACTAAAATGGGACTCAGAAGTTGACACGTCTGATCATCAGTGGAACATCTGTTTGGTGGGGTAAGATATCATTTGGTACTCGTATTGTATTTGAAGAGGTATCTGTTGGATGGATAAATATGATATGAGTATGTTATGCCGCATACAGCATGTTGTAGAGCTTGGTATGATTAGATGTAATAATAAACAAGTGGTTTTGAGAATAGTAGACATCGTGAGCCCTTATTACCATGGAATAACTGACACTTTCCCCTTTCCCAAAATTTAAATCTCTCCAAATAAATACTACAGCAAACTTTCCCTTTTCTGCCTTCCACTATTCAGTTTGGATTTTTTTCGCAACATCTTTGTGTAGAACTCTAGTGTGCCTTTCAACTTACTTATATTTCAACTAATTATACAACTTATTAAGCATGAACCCTTGAAAGATGATATGATAATATATCAGTTTTTCCGACATTTCACGCGACGCCATCTAGCCCCAAACCAAGTAAAACTTGTACTATGGGAAGTAGATGCTGATGAAATATGAATATACTTTTTTTTGTAAATACCCTTTGAATAATGATACTCAAACACAGATCCAACATAGATAGATAAAAGTTGCAGAATATTATGCTAAAATTTGCAAATCTAATCAAATAAGTAGGTAGTAGGTACAAATTGAACAACAATAAAGCTAGTTTTTTCCTTTCAGCAGTAAAAACCACCGCTGAAAAGGGCTTGCGTCCCGAAATGTAAATTCACCGAATCGTATCAAACTGGTCAAAGGGTAAAGGCGTGAAATCACTGTCTATTTGGCGAATACGACATACTGTGACAGGTTCAAACACTTCGACAAAGTTACAACCACCCTTTCGTTTGTAAAACTACTTTTTATAACCAACAACTTACGGTCTAAAATAGAATGAAAACAGTTCAGAGAAGTGTATTGGTTTGTGTACGTATTTGAACACAATACAAAGTGTAATAAAGTAAACTGGCCGCAATAATTTTTATTGTAAGAAGGGCCCTCGAATTATCATTTAGATGGGGCGGCGGGCAATATGGCGCAAATTTCGTTTCGTCGGGACAAAAAAGCCGACGCGACAATTGAGTTACGGTTAGGGATGACTTCTATGGGGATTTTGGGGGATTTTCGTAATCGCACCTATTTTATGGAACATGGACTATTTATTTATGAGGTTGACTATCAAGTGCTTTTCTTGTGATGATTATACTGGGTTTTCAATGATTGCAAACGACAGAATGATCAGGATGAAGAATAACTTCGTCTTAAACCCAAGCCTTTTCTGTCTTATTTAAAAACCTAGTATTATTTTAGCCTACGTAGTTATAGTTCCGGCATAGAACAGAACTTCTCCATTACCTCAAGTGGATGTCATAAGAGGCGGCAAAGTGGATATCAGAACATCAGGGGACGGGCGGCAGCATTTCCTGAGTACTATACACCAACACTGCGCTCACCAACCTACCAAGCGTTACTGCAAGCCCCCTCAAATAAGAGGAAGGGATAGGTCTAGCAGGTAGACTTGTCCAGACTGGTGATGATGATGACATTTTGGAATAAACTCTTACAGTCATATTACAGTCTTGGCAAGAGCTCGTCCGTGGAAGTACTACCACCATACCTATTTCTGCTACCATGCAGCTTACTGTATTCCGATTTGAAAGGGAAATTACAAGCACATAAAGCCTGTATGCCTCAGTACCCAGAGCAGTGCTGTGTAGGGCGCTTAAGGAACGTGCCCTGCAAGGCTATGCTTTGTTATGAAGATGATGGTAACCATTTAACATCAGGTGGGACATTTGCTAGTCCCATCAGCAATCACATGAAAAAACAAAATTGTAAGAATTTTTGTTCTAACTAATTATATGATAGAAAACGCACAGCCTATGTTGAGACTCTTCGTCGTAGAGACACCACCGTTTTAATCTCATCATCATTTCAGTGTATATTTGTTTCAGTGCGTGGGGGTTAATCAAAACAGTCCCTGTAATTCAGGGTAGTTTGTATAAAAACTTACCTTATACGAAGTCGTGCGCGGTTCTACCAGTAAATAATAAATCACAGATAAAAAGCACACTTGTGTTTACGTATTCATCACAGGTTTAATACAAACATTAAATTTTAATCCGAAGCTCGTCAACAAGTATTAATGACGAACTCCCCACAAAGACGTAATTCCCTTGGAACACATTAGCGCTGCGTTGAGGGTTGGGGTGCGGTACTGTCACAAGTGGTAGCGATTTTGTCGGAACAATATTCGTGTTCAAAGAGTAAACTAATTCTTTTTTTATAAACAGAACAGAGATTTTGTTTTTTTTTTTATAAATATATTTGTATTTGTTTTTTTTTATGTGACTTAATGATGGAAAAAGCAGATAGCCCACCAGATGTTACGTGGTTACCATTACCTATAGCAAAGCATTGCCTCGCAGGTCGTGACCTGTCGTTAACGTGCCCTACGATGCACTACTCTGCGTCCATCAACCTGAGGCATGCAGGTGTTAAGTCTCGTGTTCCTGTTATAACACCGGCACCCCACACCCTTTAAACCGGAACACAGCAAGCTGCTGATTTTTATTTATTTGGTTTTTCGTTTTTTTAATTTGGCAGAACAATATTCTTGTTCAAAAAGTAACCGTAAGTTGGCCATAAGCGAACGAGGTTTCTTGATGATCCCAGCGGATTTTACTGAATAAATGCTTTTTGAGTCTTTTCTCTTGAAAATCGCTAGTTAAGTCACCATAGTCGCACCCTCACCACAGCGAGATAGGCCGGCGCAGGGTGCCAAATGGAAAGAGAATCAACGCTGATAAATGATTTCGGTACAAATGTTATTTTGATCTTTCGCGATACCATTCGATTTGTTTTGGGGCTCAACGATTACAATTCGCTTTGTTCCTTTTTGATTGCATTGCCAACGGATGGTGCAAATAGTTTTATGTAAAGTAGGGAATGTTGGACGGGGTTCTTGTAATCATCATCATCATCAGTCTGGATAAGTCCACATAGGCGTTTCTCCATATTTGAAAGGGTAACCGTAGTGTTGGTGTAGTACAAGAACAAATATACAAACACCTATATGCCTCAGGTTGATGGGCACTGAAGAGTGCATCGTAGGGCACGTTCCTAACGAGTGTGACCTACGAGACAATACTTTGTTATAGGTGATGGTAACCACTTCACGATGCTAATCAGATGGCCCATCTGCTTGTACCACCAGAAAGTTGTAAAAAAAAAACAAATAAAAGTCATCAGCTTCGAAAGTATTTTGGAAATCTCAAAACCGCTTCTCTTTGAAAAAATAATTTATTCTTGACCAAAGAACGAATAAAAGAAGAAAAACAACTTTGTCTGGTCATTTACTTGTGATGTTAACTGTACCTTGCAAGGTAATAAAGGGATGTGTCGTGAAAATTAATAATAAGTGAATAATAAATATAGAAAATAGTGTTTATACTTTATTACGTAAAAATAAATTACTTAAGTACATACATAGGTACAAACACAACACGGAGAAATTCACCTCTGTTTACTTTGCAGGGTCACCCTGAAAGAAATAAATAGTTTAGTTTCTAATAATGGTTACCCTATTTGTATTAAAAAATGCGAATATTTAGATATGTTGTGGCGTTATGATGTTTTTGTGGTGTAAATAAAAAATACGTATGTATGTAATGTTTGACTTGACGACCGATGTGGCGCGGCGGGCGAATGTCCGCTTGCGACCCAAGAGGTTGCAGGTTCGATTCCTGCCTTGGGATAAATGTTTGTACGATCTGCAAATATTTATTCCGGGTGTTTTCTATGTATAATAAAAAATATCTTTACATGTAATGTATTGTATTAAGAATATCAGTCATCTAGTACCCATAGCACACGCTTTGCTTAGCTTGGGGCTAGTTGATGCTGTGTGGATTGTCCAGCATTAAAAAAAAAAGAAAAAAATGAGAGTAATAGCGAACACGTTAAATGATTAGCAAAAGCTTGAAAGCGCGGAGCGGTAGCGTGACCAGGTTGTACTAGCGAAGTTATTAAAAAAAACCTACACATACCCATTTATAACCAACCCAAGCTGCCGATCTGTTGGTGATTCGAGGTCCGACAAGAGGGTTCATTTGAGCAATGTACATGGTAACATAACTGCAAGAAACGATACATGATTTATTTTCATCGTTTTAATAGTTATAAGAGCACCAGTGGTCTAGCGGGAGTGACCCTTCTGATCCTAAGGTCGTGGGTTCAAATCCAGTCGTGCACCAATGGATATTTCCGTTTGAAAAATTTATGCACAATAAGAAAACATCGTGAGAAAACTAAGTTAAGGGGGTGGTCAGAAATATGTCATACGTTTACATAGATGCATTATCCTTTTTTTATAGTCGTTATCAGTCGTGCCATAATTTTACTGTGTCTAGACCTAGGTATATCAAATCTATATTAAAAATGTCGTAACTTACAAAAGCCACAAAGAAAATGCTGTTAACATTATGCAGCATCGTAAAATTCTGAAATAAAAAATACATTTTATATAGAAACTATTAGTATAGTTGGCGACAAACAAGTTGTCCGCTGACTGACGCACCACGTGATCTGCGTAGTACGAAAATTAATATAAGAAATGCGTTCAACGCAGCTTAGTCACGTGATATGTCAGAGGACAACTTGTTTGTCACCAGCTGTAACATTATTTACTATAGTACATTACATGTTGTAATTAGGTTGAACTTAAAACTGTTTATCATTTTTTTCTCACTTCGTTAGTAGTAGTAGAGCTCTTAGTGGAGGGCTCGTCCGGGGCAGTACTACCACCATGCCTATTCCTGTTGCCAAGCAGCTCGCAGTGTTCCGGTTTGAATATTTGTTTTTTATAAAAAATATCTATGATGTACCTATGTAATGTATTGTATTAAGTATATCAGTCATCTAGTACCCATAACACAAGCTCTGCTTAGCTTGGGGCTAGATGATGCTGTGTGGGTCGTCCAGCATTATTATTATTATTATTACTTCATATAGCTTCCAGCTAGTGGCTTAACTCACCCTTTATTTTTACTCTTGCAAACAAGCAGAGGACAGATTATGAAGATAGCTCCAAAGAATGCTGTGATGATGTATATTGGTAAGTAAAAATTTTCCAACTCTTTAGAAGTTGGTGGAGGCGGCGGTGCCGGAGGCGTTGGCGGTGTCGTCGTCGGGTCTTCGTCCGCCATCGTGAACGCTCAGATAAAAACCCAAATCCACAATTTGTATGAACCTTGCTTGGAGAAATAAAGCTTTTGAAAATTGATAACTCTTACCTACGTTTTACTGATAGTTTTTTGTATTTGTTTAATTGTGAAGTCACGATCGATGTCAGCATTTTGGAACTGTCATTCAGTTGACGTTGCATTTGTCATTTTCCAGAACCTTAGAATAAGACTAAATTAATTATTCTATTGTTCCATGAATTTATTATCTGTCACATACCCTTATACTACAGTAGACTATCACATACCATAGAATACAGTTATTATTTTTAAACTAACTTAAAAATAGGAAGATCTTTATTGAATTATTGAAATCACTTTATTGTACACATTAATCACAACAGAAATACAGGTATAGGTTAAAAGAAAATAAATTATGTAATTGCTAAAAGCGATTTCTTCCAGGCAACTTTTGTATGGAGAGGATCGTAATTGTATGGAAGAACCAGAAAAAACTTAAATACGAATACTTGATATATAGAAAGTTGATCTGATAGCTAAAGTAGGTAGTAAAGGTTAAAAATATTGAATTGGTTTTGTACTTAAATAATTTTCATAAAATTTCATCATCTCGTAAAATCACGATGTGCCTATACATCTGTATCTATACAAATTATAAAAATATTTATCCTGACTAACTGATTGGCTGACTGACATAAATATGACGTACAAATATAACCACTGATTGTGGACACGTACACACAGTTTCAGGGTATATTTGTCTAGGCTTGGTCGTGAGGAACTGGCGCTTAGATTCACCTAGCTATAAGACGTTTCAAGATGATCCCTGCGGATATTACTGAATAAATGCCTTTTGACTCTTACGCACCAGTATAAAAATGTCTTAAGGTTAAACAAGTCGGTACGTTGTCCATACAAACGCTGTAAGTGTTTAATGTCTACTATTTATTAACGTGCGTCCGAACTTAAGTTTGATACTGAATTATCTTGCCGTTATCTAGGCACGTTACCCTATATGTTACAGTAAAATCAGATTACCTTGAAAGTTACAAGCGTTACAAGATTTAGTACTAATTCTTTCGACGCTTGTAACATTCAAGGTAATCTGATTTTACTGTAGAATATAGGGTAACGTACCTAGATAACGGCAAGATAATTCAGTATCAAACTTAAGTTCGGACGCACGTTAATAAATAGTAAACATTACACACTTACAGCGTTTGTATGGACAACGTACCGACTTGTTTAACCTTAAAGCTTAGAAGGGTTCAGTGATGTTTGAAGTTTGTATGAAAATAGATTCACACGGCTGAAGTTTCTTCTAGTAAGTTTATATACCACGAACAAGAGGTTTTTAAGTACTATAGCTGTCGAGTATGGAGTACTCGCTTAGGCCAGTTTCACGCTTGTTCAAGCCATGTCGGATTTGTAACTTCCAGGTTTTAAGGTCCCTACTTATCTATGAAATACTTAAAACTAAATCTAAAACGGCTTAGTAATCTGGCCTTTGCGTCTCGTTACTCTAATTATAACCGTATAAACCATACCATCGTACGATCCCTGGGGCCGATCGCATCTCGATCGCAGATAGGCATGCGCGCGCGCAGCTATAATGACTCAATTACCCGCTTAGCGGAGGCGTGGCCCGGTACTGTATGTCTTCATTACAAGAGTGAAGGTGAGGAAGGGTGGAGTAAGCTTTTTTAAAGCCACCATGGTTTTAGGGGTTGTTATTTATCAGCCCCAATGAGCTCACTGCTGGGGAGAATACCTCAGTGTGCCAAAGTATATATAAAACCAAATTAAGCATAAATTGTACTATGGACACCAGATAACTAATAGAGGACTCACATACTTTTTTTAAATACTTTAGTATGTATTGTATTCACAATATAACATCCAGACACAGAACAAACATCTATATTCATTGCACTATTGTTTGTTCTAAGTGGGGATGGAACCCACCACCTACAGCGTAGTAAGTAGGGCTACTACGAACTAAGCTGTGACGGCTGTCTTCACATCCACGCAAAGTAATGGAAGGGGTCTTATTCGAGGCCAGGACCACTACGCCTGAGGTTGTATGAGGTACCTTGAAAGAAAAGCCGGGAAACTAAGCATCACGGAAAATTTATAACATTATGAAAAGGCTTCGAAAACTCCTTGGAGGCTCTCGCTCTGGAAGAAGCTTCAAATTCGTTTGTGCTGGAGGTTTATAGAAATTTATCGGGTTCAAGTTGAAACACTGATATATTGAAACACTAGAGGCCACTCGCAGCTTCGCCCGCGTGGCAGTTTTTTCCCGTTCCCGTTATTTTTTCGGGATAAAAGTAGCCTATGTCCTATTCCAGATTACAATTTATATTTATTCCAAATTTCATCCAAATCGGTCCTGGTTAGAGCGTGAAAGAGGAACAAACATCCATCCATCCATCCAAACATTCGCATTTATAATTACTAGTAGGATTACCTGAATTATTGCTTCAGTTATTCTACAAAGCAGTTTTTCAAAGCTCTGTCCACACTTTCTTAGCGTCTAGGAAGAGCGGTATAGCCTCATAGGACGTTATCTATTGCTACATTGGTACTGAGAAACAGGCGGATTTATTGGTAAATGCGCTATGATGGCCACTTAACGTGCAGATCGTGGCATCTCAGAGAATAACCCCAGGGGTCATGAATTGATTTTTAAGTTTCTATTTTGAGATAAAAAACTGAATGGACTTGTTTTTAGACACGAAAGTGTACTTAGGCTCTATTGCGATTATGGTGTGTGGTAGGTAGGATATCTGTGCGTGTAATTTATTTTAGAAATCTGTAGAGAGCCTCTGCAAATGGGGCATAAGACCTCCTAGACTGGTTTTGACTGCGGAGCTCTTATTTAGTCAGTTATTTACTTATGTACTTCCCTGCCCCTTATACCTCATGGCCTCAACACCTGCACAAGGACGAGCTTTACAGCACCACAGACAACGCTATAGAGGTGGCTAAATATCTTTCTTATAATATCTTAGTCTACTATTGACACGAAATAAGTAGGTTTAATAATAACCGTTTTTAAGCCTAAACTAAGCATAGCCGTACTATGCAAACCAGATGACTGATAGAATACTTACATATATACGTTTTTTCTGTTACTATATATTGTGTTTTTAGAATTATGTTGATTAGGCAATTTTGATCTTCTGTATTATAAATGTCGAGAAAAATATAGCTTTATGACTTTAATCCCCATATAAAAACTCACAGTACCGACGAATGATAAGTACCAAAGCTCTAGAAGCACCAACTAACCACTTAAGGTCCTCTGAAGATACGTCATAGGTTTCAAACCCATAACTGCTATTCAAATACTACTGATTAGAATACTACTCACTAATCGACCTGTGACTAGTCGATATTATTGTGTATACGAGAAATTATTGAATTGCGTCTACTTGTTTGGTTTTAAACATTTTATAATGTCTTCGTCTTCTAGCTTTTTTATGATTAGTAAATCTTCACGGTCAAAGAACAAGAGCGCGTGACTGCAATATAAGATGACAGCAAGGGTTTTGACAGCTGTCAGTTTGACAACACGGGTCAAGCTTCCGTCTTCAAGCTTCAATTTCCGGTAGGCGTCACTCGATTCGAATTTAATTTAAGAACGTATCAATCATCCCCTACCCTTGTGTACAAAACTCTATTCGGAATTTAAACTTGGTAATTTAAATACTTATTTCTTTAAACTTTTATAAGTTATAAGGTATTATTCATGCATTGACTGGATACTGATATTAAATTAATAGGAAAAAAATGAAAACCATTAATCAAATGAAAAATTAAAAATGAAGAAAACTTATGAGGATTGCTAAGGCACAGATGTATATTTTTACAGCTCAGCATAGGTATATGTAAACATATTTATTCAGCATATAAAGCTAAACATCACCAGCGCGCCGCAAACCCTGTGACATCTCCAGGGTCTTTTATCTGCGGTCAATATGCCGCTTGCTTTAGCCACGAACGCAAATGTCCTAGTTGTTCTCTTACCTAACTGATGCCACCTGTAATCATTCGTAACATATGTAAATATATCAGGGACGATGATAATGTTGACAGTATTATACTCGAAGATGTGGCTATGAAAACAGACAAGCGGCAGTAGTTTTTTCTTAGTTTTCTAGCCGACAAAACTTGTCCAAAGACATAGTTCTAGAATTTAAAATTGTATTCGCATGTGTGGTTCATACATACTGCAAGTTGCAACGGTCCGGAACATAGCATGCGACCTCGCTGCTAGAATAAATCACACTTGATTTATTTTTATTCGGTTGGCAACACTGAGCATCGCGTATATTCTCCGCAATGCCGTTTCCATTCTTTATTCAAATTATTTTTCGTTTGTTTTCAGCCAGTATGTGAAGTCGCCTTCTTTATTAACGGACTCTACATTCTAGTTTACTGTGTCTCTGTGAAATCTTGTTTTCAGAAATTTATAGCAGTATATGAAACATCGTCAAATTGTTTTTAGATAAGAATTTAATGTAGAAGAATATTATATTACGAAGATAGTAAGTAGTTTGTAGTATAGCTCTTAGTGAAGGTCTCGTCCGGGGAAGTACTATTACGATGCCTATTTCTGCCGCCAAGCAGTTTGCTGTGTTCCGGCTTGAAGGGTGTGGGTGTCGACAAAATTACAGACACATGAAGCTTAACACCTGTATGCTTCAAGTTTATGGGTGCAGTATAGTGCATCGTAGGGCATGTTCTTATAGTATAATGTATTATTGTAGTATAGGTAGATGATTATTTTTGCAAAATAATATATTAATAAAGTTCCAGTGTCCATACAGTCTCAGTTCTACTTATCTCTCAATAATTGTGCAATGTTTTTTTACCGACAAAGAGATGACCCAACTTTGTCCTAGTAACCAAACCTCATTTAACATCGAAAATAATAATATTCAATAAAAACATTATCTGTCGGTTACTTAAAAAGACGAATTCTGTAATTTATTAGGCATTGGTCTCTGATTGGAATTTGATAACCTTCGCGCTATCAGTGCTCAAGAAACTTAAATTCTTTTTTGATTACACGGTTGTGATTGAAACTATAAGTTTGCCCCGACCTGTCGGGCTAAGATGTACAACGTGAGATATGTCACGCTTGACGCGAGATACTTTTTCTATTGATGGACACATTAGAAATAATAGATTAAAGACCTACAGATATGCTAACAGACTGAGGTAGATTTTTGGCACTACCATGTTAGCCCAAGATATAAAGAGATATATCTATTAATCATCAATATATTCTTATATTTATATCATAATAGCGGCCGCTCGCAGCTTCGCCCGCGTGGCAGTTTTTTCCCGTTCCTGTTATTTTTTCGGGATAAAAAGTAGCCTATATGTTAATCCAAGTTATAATCTATGTTTATTCCAAATTTCATCCAAACCAGTCTACTGGTTAGAGCGTGAAAGAGTAACAAACATCCATCGATCCATCCATCCATACTTACAAACTTTCGCGTTTATAATATTAGTAGGATGTCCATCATACTTATTTAGGCTGATGATGCTGAAAAAAGGCAAATTAAAACAACTGTTATCGTTGCCCTATGATCCGGTGTACGTAAAAACATGTCGAACATGTTGTTTATAAAGAGTCTTGCCTAATTATTTGAATGTGTTTGTGTTTTATTTATTAAGAGGATAAGCTATTGATAATTTATAACCGTTTTACATTTTAGAAGATTGATTTAAGCGTTGGGAAAAGAATGGAAGAAAAATGAAAAAAATTTGATAGGCCCCAATCCTAATTGTTGAATCCCAACTTCTGTAAAATATAAGTACACTGAAGACAAAATTTGTTTGAATGTATCAAATTCCTGATAAATTCAAACAAACAAACCGTTTAAATGAGGACCTACCGCTGACTTAAGTTGATTTTACAAACCGGCGACGGTTGGCTGAATACCATTAAAGCTGGTAAAATAATTACTAAACAGCTTTGGTACATTCTACCTACAATAGTTAAAGTAAAATTTCATTGAATACCATATAAAATTATATTATTTAACTAACTAATCTTGTTCTTTTTACCATAAACTTTGTTTTATTTTACCAAATAACTTTCGTATAATTGCTAAGCAATTTTGAACTAATTGGTATTATTTACGCAACTCCTTTTGTATAATTGGAAATTTTACCATAAACTATGATAATCTTCACAAGACAGCTTTTGTGTTATCTATCTAAGTATTTTTATTGCTTTCGTAGGTTCTTCTATGAACTATGATTATTTTTACTAGATAACTTGTGTATTATCTACCTAAGTACTTCAATTGCTTTTGTAGATTTGAATATGACTTACGATGAGTTTTACTAAACCCTTTTTGCATAATCTACCTAATTTCTCATGTAGATTTGACTATAAAAGGTGGTAGTATTTACTAGATAACTTGTGTATTATATACCAAAGTACTTCAATTACATTTGCAGACTTTACTATAAACTTTGGCAAGTTTTAATAAACCACTTTTGCATTATTTATTTAATTACTCTTGTAGGTTCTACTATGAACTGTGGTACAGTTTACTAGATAAATCTTGTAGTATCTACCGAAATATTTCTAATAATTTTGTAGATTTTACTATAAACTCTGGTAAGTTTTACAAAGCCACTTTGCATTATCTACTAAATTACTCTTGTAGGTTCTACTATGAAGTGTGGTACAGTTTACTAGATTACTTGTGTAATATCTACCTAAGTACCTCAATTACTTTTGTAGATTTTACGATGAACTCTGGTAAGTTTTACTAACCACTCCTTGTATTTTCCATTAAATAACATTGGTAATATTTACATAACAGCTATTTTAGATTTAACTTCGGAGTTTTGGTAATTTCTACAAAACGCATTTAGTGGCATCTACTTAATTTTACTTATGCTCCGTCATAATTTTGGACGTAAACACTTGTTTTTAATAGATAATACAAAAATATAAACATGATGCCACTAGAGACGCTTCACTAAAAAAATCTTACCAAAGCTTCAAAGTAAAATAACCTGTTGAAATAAATATTAAAAATGTAGCTTAATCGATAACACAAAACATAATGATCAATAAACAAACCCAGATTGACGTAAAAAATACAAAAAGTTGATTGAAGAAGAAATCTAGAAAAGAAACATTAGAAAACATTCATACATTTATTTATAAAAAACAATATATTATGTAAGAGTTAGAAACCAAAAGTTATACCGACTATTATTAAGGTATTAGCAATAACCTTTTATAAATTATAGTATAGGAAAAGAAGCTGCTATTTTGTTTTCTTAATCAATCGTAATCATATTTTGTTGACCACAATATAGGCTTTTTAGCTTAATCGCGTTCACTGTAAGTGGCAATTTGTTCCAACAGCAGTTTGTTTGAACAGTGGGAACTGTCCAACTTGGTGACTACTTCACCGTCATTCTGAAACAAAATAAACATTATTATTTATAACTTACCAACTGAACTGTGATGCCAGTCAAATACCATTCATAGTAATGTGTCAGCCGTTGCTTAACCTAGCTTATCAGTTATAATTAATGCCTAAACAATGTTTGCCACGAGCGCTTCATACTATACATAGGTACACTTTATATATACTATACATACATACAACAAAAAATATAGTAACCTTCGCTTAGGTGATCTTCGAGTATTGACATCTATTGCTTTGCATTTATATTTTGAAACCTTGGAACGATTTTTTTCAATGAAGTCGAGTCACTTTTTATAAAGCAATATCTCGTGTTTTGGATATCTTTTATTGAAATCCACTTCAATCTGAAAAATAATACACAATCTTATTAAACCATCACATTTATACAAAACCATAGACTATTCAAGAAGAGCTGCTGAACTGGTTTGCCCATGATGTTTTCCTTCAGCGTTTGAGAGCACTTGCATTGCGCACATAAAATTTTCAAACAAAATATCCATAGGTGCACCACCAGATTAGAATTCACGATCTTAGGATCAGAAGGCGGGGTCACTACCACTAGACCACCGGTGCTCTCATTCTGAGTAATTCTAATAAATATAGATTTATAACAAAAAACTCACCAGTTTATAGCCAAAGCTAAGTTTATATGAAGGCCATTCTTCAAGTACTTCCACAATACTAACAAATTTGTTTGAATTTTGATGATTTAACATCCATTTGTTGCTTAGATGTTTTCTCCCACTTTTCAAGGATTTCGTTGAGTGGCTCTTTATTAAATCTCAGCCAAACTTTGTGCTCTTCAAATTCTTCATTCGATACTGTAAATTAAGTATGTACCTACATGAGTGTTTCATACAGACTAAGCTATGAAATTTTTATACCTTGATTGACCCTCTTAATATCAGAATATTTTACTTTGGGATACTAAAAATAAACACACAGACAAACACACGAGAAACAGACCCATCCCATGACCTGTGCCAAACGTGACCTAGCCTAGTTGATCCACAATGAACGACGCCAGGCCGCACCATGAGCGCTTCAAGCTGATTATAAGGGACAGATAAATTGTACTAATTATTTAATAATAGATAATTTATAACTTACTCTCATGGTCATCAAAATCCAATTTACTGATTCCGGTTGTTGTTGCCTTTTTTTTTGGTTCGATAATGCCAATACTACGCAGTTTTCTTTTGTGGTTATTGTACTTATCAACCAATTTACCTCTTGCAAAATGTATTTAACATGATCATATTTATGGCTCGGTATATAGTAAGTTTTCTGTAATAGAACGAAATTCAAAAATTAATAAATCATCGATTTTTAGACTTATAGTTAAAAAAGTACTACAAATCATACTAAAGTATAAATTACTACATACTATCAATAACTTATGGGCTAACAGCATTTTTATTTTATTCGTTTTAAATATATATAGTTTTTGTTTTATTAGTAAAATATAAAACCTACAACAATCCAATCCAACTGGACAATCCACACATCATTTAGCCCCAAGCTAAGCAAGCTTGTGTTATGGGTACTAGATGAATGATATACTTAATACAATACATTACATACGTAGAGGTTTTTTATTATACATAGAAAATACTGAGAACAAAATTAACAAAACAAAATAATAATAAATCAAATAAAAAATGAAAAAACAAAAATAAAAACTAATTGATTATTAAATGAATAAAAACGGCTACTTTATGTTGAGCGGATCTAGTAAAAGAAAAGTAAAGTATAAAATAATAATAATAAGACTTGTTCAATTTGTTCATTTACATGTCTGAACTTGAATCCGACGACGCGACTTCAAGCTGACGGTGGCGGCAGCGTGGAAAAACTACCAGACTACTTTAGTAATTTTAACATAATCTATTTTGTAATTGTAACAATACTTATTATTATTATTATTATTATGCCGAAATCTTACTTACGCAAAAGTGGTTTTGTTTCTTGTATTCTTGCAAACCATGCTTGAATTTAATACCATCTTTTATTTTATCAGCGGGTATTAAGAATTGAATATCGTTTTCCGTTATTTTATCGAAACATGATAAATCAATATCTGGCGCTAAAACAATAAAATTACAGTGTTTTATCGTTAGGTAAAGGTACTTAGCTAGGCAAATTTATTTTCTCCTGAAATATAAAGCTGTTATGTATGCATGTACCTATTTACTAACCTTTAAATAATTCATGTATCTTATTAGATACATCCCACGATTCCAGTAGTTCTCCCACAAAATTGGCCGGTATAATATCCTCCACTTCCGACCCAGACATCATGAAATACCTAACTGAATCACGTATATGTAGGTCCATAAAAACACAACGCACGATATATTTGTAATAAATAGGTACTAATGATTTATTCACAGAATTTTACACTACGGCGGGGGGTTGGCCGGGCCTCTCTATATTAAAAATCAAAAGAAAATGATTAACTCAAACGACTGAACCGCGACGTGGTCGCAACGGATAAGAAAGTTTAAGTTCACTCGCTCGATTCACTTCGGCTCCGTTCCTAAACTTGGGCACAGCATGGCGCGATCGCATATTTCATTTATTGGCCACTCACTCACTCACTCATCACTTGGCGCCATGCCGCTGCACCTTTGCTTTGAAACCACGTGGCAGCTAATAGTATGCTAGCAAGCGAGTTTGACTGCCATCTTTTAATAACAACGCACAGCCTTAACCGTTAAGTTACTTTTATTATGAAATCAATTCCTAAAATTCAACCCTTAAATAGCCGCTGCGACGGTAGACTTTTGCATGAAAATTAGCTTAATGTGGGCAACGTCAAGTACGTTTCTAGGTAGGTAGCAGATCTATTAAATACCTACCTAGTTGGTGTAGCGGCTGAGGGCTTCTGACTAAAGTTATAGTAGGTACCATCCACTACCTACCTACCTGCTAAGCACCTAATTAAGTACTTACCTAGGTACCTAATTTGGATGGTTCCTACTATAACTTTGGTAACCTAATAAAAAAACTTTCAGTAACGATCTTTGACCCATATTAGAACCCTACTTACCTATCTACCTACTTACGCACTTTCGCAACAGTGCTCCGCAGCAGAAATAGGCATGTTGGTTCCTTCCCTGGAAGAGCTATTCACAAAGAGCCCTACTACTAAATACATAAAAGGGACGTAAGTAGATCGGTATTCTTACTTTAATTTGTGCTACCTTCCTACATTGGTAACTGTATATATGTAGGTAGGTACCTAGGTAGGAAGTTGACTAAACGAGCGAAGCGTCTCAGTATCGAAATGGGTGTAAAAATGATTTTGTCCTTCTGTCTGTCTCCTTGTTCTCACCTACAGGTTGCATTTTTACTGCATGGTTAAGATGGCTTGCCAATTGTAGGGATTGTTTTTACAGAACATCTATTTAGTTGGGACCTATCTGGAGAAGGGACTTACCTACCTACCTAGGGTAGGTATCTACTTAGTTATTGAAGTCACATACCTACCTACCCACCTATCTATCTATGTTTATAGTATCTAAGTATAGCTATGCGTATCTACTACAAACTTGACCTACCCACGTCATGTGTTTCAATCCAGCTGGTCATACCAATGGATTTAAAGAATACTAATTGTAACCCTCGACTTCGTCTACTCGCAACAAATTTCAAAACCAGGCGTCTATTGCTGATGCCGGGACCTTAGAATGGATGCATTAGAAGAATGTAAGTATCAGTAGTGTAAGACTGTACCTCTTACAGGTATCGATTTTGTAAGTTAATAGAAAAACATCGATTGTATAACAAAAACAAGTACTCTATTACCTACCTCCAGAGTGCAAGCTATCACTAGGCCAAATTTTATCGGGATTGGTTCAGCGGCTTAGTTGTGAAAGCATTACCGATAAACAGAGAGACACACTTTTGCGCTTATAAATTGTATTTAGACTAGTGGAATCGCGTGAAGCTACTTTGAGCCAATTTTGACGCTCTTTCATCGGATCCAAATTTTCCTGATTACTAACCAAACTCTGAGTTCTGGACCGTGTAGTTTCGAATACATGATTAAAGCAATAAACTCATTAGCCTACCTAAATTTCAACAAGCCGACTACCTAGCCTATCTACGAAAACAACAGAAAACACAAATGATTTAAAAAAAATGCTTACCTACTTAATTTTTACTATCTTTAGGTAATGTGGGTGAGGGAGCACCGGTCTAGTACGAAAACTAACTTCGTAATGTTCAATTTCCTGGCCTCATGCAGGCCTATGGCAAAGTCAGTCAGTAAACAGAATTGAAGTAGGACCACATTAATAAGTTGCGCGTAGGAATGGGCCAGGCGTAAGATATTAATTACTAGATACGTGAAACTTTTACAGAAACAATGTAAATTCAACATTGTTATTTTGTGATTTCAACTTGAAATTATGTTACGAGCACAATGCCTCGATTCGGTAAAAATGGGAACTTTTCTACCTAAATATACCTACTCGTAAATATAACCATACTCTCTGGTTATTTTCTATGAACTACTTTATTTTACTGTAGTATTTTACCTTTATTTATGGTACGATTACAGTGCCTCGCTATTGTGAAAATTGCGAAGTGAGCTCGTAAAATTAACAATATTTGTAGTGTAAATATATTTTCACAAATAATTGTAAATACGTTATTATTTTTTAAGTCAACTTGAAATTATGTTAGGTACGCAGTGCTTCGATGCAC
Source organism: Electrophaes corylata (assembly GCA_947095575.1). Taxonomy (NCBI): domain Eukaryota; kingdom Metazoa; phylum Arthropoda; class Insecta; order Lepidoptera; family Geometridae; genus Electrophaes; species Electrophaes corylata. The sequence goes on along the minus strand of OX352711.1, from coordinate 3,033,928 downwards.
AAGAAACTGGAAATATCCTTCCTTAGTATACTCGTATATATAACCGTACTCTTGGGTCAATTTTACGTTTGCAATAGGTAAAGTGTGTAACAAAAACCATAATTATTTCTAAAAAACTGACACTTTGCTAGTATATTTATAACTTATTTTATAATGAATCCAACTGTTATATATTGTACAATTACAGTGCCTCGCTATAGTAACAACTCCAAAGTGAGCTCGTCAATTTAGAAATACTTTTCGTGTAGATTTTACTTGGCCAACTGTTAAACGCAAAAGTCATAATTTTTATTGTTTATTACGTAAAACTTTCACGAAAAAGATGTAAAAACAATATTGTTATTTTGTAATTTTGACTTGAAATTATGTCACGGATACAGCGCCTCGATGCGGTGTAGATGAGAACTTTTCTACCGAAGTATACTCGTGAATATAACAATACTATCAGGTCTATTCAACGCAAAAAATATATTGTAAGTGTAACAGGAACATGACTATTTCTAATAAACTAATAGTTTTGAGTAATCTACTGAAGTTTTTATCACTTCAGCATTTGTTATACAATAGGGGTATGTGGTAGTTTCAACATACAAAAACTCAATTATATAATTTAAAAATACTACTTTTATTTTGTTGTAATTTCGACATTATAATTTTGGGTTAAAAATACTACTTTTGGTGTAGATTTAACCTATAAAACTGTGAAATATGCAACAGTTGTACAATAGAATTAACTACGAGAAAGTAAAAACAAAATATGTAGTAATATCTACGCTATTACTTTGTTATTTCAACGTTAAGACGACGCATTGGGGATTTGAATGTTTTTAAGCAATCACGTAACTTTTGAATCTGATATTTATATATTTCATGTATCTTATCCATACCCTCAAAACAGTACATCTAGTATTACATAATTGGCAAACATTTGCAAACGGAGAAAAAATTATAAAAACCACACATTTAAAACCAAAATTTTCACTTTGTCGGGAAACGTGACTGAATTATGCTTTAATATTTTTTAAAGGTAGATCCAAAAACGAACATCAATATGGTAGATTGAATTTAAAAAATAAACTATAGTTTTTATATTGGATGCTAAATACTGGGTTTGGCACATACTGCCAAGCTTTCTTGTTTACGTTTTTGTATGCACCCGATTTGCAAATAATTGTGTTTCAACTTTGATTTGTAATTAATTGTTGTATTGAAACTTTTCTATTTACGTGAACAAGTAAATTTAACAATACTTGTCGCGTAGATTTATCCTTAAAATCTTTTAAACATATCAAAGTTATATGATACTATTAACTCTGTGCAACTTTGGCCAAAAATTTGTAAAAGCAACGTTATTATGTTGTAATTTTTTGTAGCCAACTGTTTAACGCACAAGTAATAAAATCTTTAAAGAAAAAAAATGTAAATAAAATATTATTATTTTGTAATTTTGACTTGTAATTATGTTACGGACACAGCGCCTCGATGTGGTGTAAATGAGAACTTTTCGTTCGAAGTATATTCGTAAATATAACAATACTGTTACCGCGCTGGCTACTATTATGTTGATTTTTCCCAAAACAAAGATACAGAAAATAGGGAACAGAAATTTGAGAGGACTCACCGTTATTTTTAATTTGGAGCACGCACACACGTATTTTTGCATCTAATATTGTTTCACATCCCGATGCATTGTAGGTAGGTACTCACCATCACAGGTTAAAAGGGTAAGTCAGGGACAGATATATGGATTGCATATTAAAACGCAAAAGATAGGGAGCGTCCCTGTGTTCTAGCCTAAAAAAATACTATCAGGTCTATTCAACGTAAAAAAATCTGCTATAAGTATACCAGGAACATGGCTATTTCTAATAAGCTAATAGTTTTGTGTAATCTACTGAACTTTTTGTCATTTTAACATTTGTTATACAATATAGGGTAGTTTCAACACAAAAACTCAAACATATAATTTAAAACTACTACTTATTATTTTTTTTTTAATTTCGACATTATAAATTGCAATTTATATTGTCTCCTTATATATGGGCTCCTTAACTTAAATTTACTTTTGGTGTAGATTAACTGTGAAATGTGCAACAGTTATACAATAGTATTACTATACTATATAATAGTATTAATTATTATTAAAAATAGTAATATTAACGCTATTATTTTGTTATTTCAACGTCCATTTATGTTACGGACACAGCGCCTTGCTGTGGTAGCTATTGGAACTTTTCTACTAACGTTAACAAGTAAATTTAACAATACTTGTCGCGTAGATTTAACCTTAAAAACTTTGAAATGTATAAAAGTTATATGATACTAATAACTCTGTGAAACTTTGGCCAAAAATTTGTAAAACCAACTTTATTCTTTGTAATTTTAACTCTATGTTACGTAACAGAAACAATGCGTCACTGCGTTAAAGATGAAAGTTTTCTACCTAATTAAACTCGTAATTATAACAATACTTTCTGATCAATGTAACGTAAAATAATTTAAAAAGTGCAACAAAAATATGGTAATTTGTATTAAACTATCACTTTTGTATAATATACAGATTTTTTTGTACTTTTATATGTTACGATACCATATTTTTATAAACTTAAGTAAAAATTACTTAGTGGAATTGTTAAAATCACAAAAAAAGTTAGTAAAAATTTTATTTTTTCATCAACCTTTGTTGTTTTATAAATTTAACAGCTAAGATTTAGTAACTTTTACTGCTACTCTTGTAAATTATGTCGACTGTCGGGACTTTTGTAAATTCAACCATAGCAATTGTTGTATTTATTGGTAAACTTTTGTTTATTCATCAACCTTTATTGTTTTGTGATTCGAACAGCCGAGATTTGGTACCTTTTATGATTAATTTCGTAAATTCTGTCAACCGTCGGGGCAATTGTAAATTCAACCAAAGTGTGTTTTCAGTGTAGGTACGTGTCAAATGTAATATGTGTACGTACCACTGACTACCCCGTTGGACATCTTTGAAGAAACTTCAGTTAGTACTTCTTGGTACTGAAAGATTTGTGGGGACTATTTCAAAGATTGCCAAGCTGAAGTCTAAAAAGTTTTTAATAGATCTTAATTAAAAAACCTTGTGACTAGTTTATGTACTACTATGAAACTCTCTAAGACTACATTGCGTACTTAAATAAAATAACTGCAATACGTAAAACTATTGGTATACCTATGAATCATCTTTATGGGCAATTTCGCCGGCACATTTCGGCAATTCTCTGAATTATGGTGCTATTGTAACCTACAGTTCTATAAACCATATAGGTATGAGTATATTGTAATTTGTGACCTACTGTTCAATTGCTTCTGATGTATTGTAGCTATTTTCATGAGGAATTGGTTGGTAATCGCAGCGAATATGTGGATTTCCAAACTAGGCCAAATTGCATGTTTGAAGACCGGACGGGCAAAAGTGTCATTTATCAAAACACTATAAAACAAAAGCTGTTCAGCAGTAGACGTCTTCTGGCTGATGATGACACTTCTTTCTGTGTTTGTACCTAACTAACCTAGGTATGTTACTTACTTACCCTCTCTTTTGGATGATATTTTTTATGTGTTTTTATGAGATCAACGTAAATTATGTTCTATTTCTTCCTCATCAAAGTTGTAGGCTGACGTGTCCAGGAAGAACAATTTGAGCCTTCTCCATCCACTGATTTCTCCTGGAAATGTCGTTGGTATATCGGGTGAAGGGGGCCCGCATCTCATGAGCTCTGTTCTCAGTTGTCCCTATTTTGTCTCAGTTTGCCCGTCACTCTGCGTAAGTCGACCCTCTACTCTATCTAGTCTGAGGTAGTGTAGGTTGCCAGTGACCAGTTCTCTGCCCAATCACCTTGCTCATTTACTGAGCTATGTCGACAAGTTTTGTGCTCTTACGAATGTCTTCATCTCACGCATTTTCTCACAAAGAGACTGAAAGAAGAAAATTTCACTTAGCTGAGATGGATACAAAAAGATTTTCGGTAAAGTTACCGTGTCAAAAGCCCTCACATCTCAAACATACATAACTTACGAATCCAAACAGGTCATGCATCACCACCAACAAGGCTGAGTCCCGAGGGACACATAAGTTAAGCGAGTGCTCGCCAGATCAAAAGCGCCGCGGGGCAAAACGGACACCGTTCGATTTACAGCCGTGCCTCGGTGATAGCGTAGTGAAAAATAATGGACAACGAATCGAGGTTTTCAGTTCCAGTGCTAACTGCCTTTCTTGAGGCTACTGTTGACTAAAGCTGGGTGTTAAAGCTCTTTTTTAAACAACTTTTTGACAGTACAAGCATGACCTAAGTACGGTGACAATCACCAATAACAAAGCATTTCGCAGGCATTTCGGATCAGGAACTTTTGGAAGATAAATGTTCTTGGGTGCACATTACTCTGACAGCGAAACGTCTTCAATTTAAAATAGTTTTAGAAGCCAATAAGATAAGCTACGGCCTTTCCAATAGTTTGTCCTCTAGTCACAATGTCTTTGAATCAATTTGACCAAAACAAGCAAGTCGTCTTAATTTCAGAAAGTATTTAGTGACCTGTGAGAGACGCAAAAAACACGTAACAAACTAAAAATAACTGAAAGCTTTGTTGTATCGTGTGCTTTATTCTTGCGGAAGATTTGTGAAAGTATTACGAAACATTTTCAGGAACATAGGCTCAGTTCCTTTCCACATTCGGATGAATACTGACTAAACGGTAAATGTGTTGTAGGCCATCGAAAAAGTGCGTGACTTCGTCCGCGTAAGGAATTACCTATAACAAATCAGTGCTTTGAAAGTCACACACATTTGGAACGTGCCCTACGATGCAAAGATCTGCGTCCATCAACCTGAGGCGTACAGATCTACATATCTGGTTTATATTTGTGTATTCACAAAAGCTGTTTTGCAAATTGCCGATAACGTTATCAATAAGAGCGGATGCAACGGTACAAATGAATCTCGATAACCTATTGCGAGAGTCTCAAACTATCTCGTAACCAACAGCTCCTTTGACATCTGTGCGCCCGCGCATGGACGGCTTATGCGATATGCATCCAATAATTATATTTTTTTATGACTTGCTGATGGAAAAAGTATATGTTTAATATACTATTCTTTGACGTCAATCTCACCTGGTGGTAAGTGACTATGAAGCAGGGCAGCCTAGAAGAACTTTTGACAAAACTTTTTAGGTTTTTTATCCTACTGCGCAAACAAACAAGGATACGGCCCACGAGATGATGAAAGATGCGTCACTTTTCAATATTTTAAAAACATTAGCATATATTTCACTGGTAGTCTAGTGGTAGCAATCACGCCTTCATATCCTAGCGTTGTAGGTTCAAATCAGGTCGTGTATCACTACATATTTCAGTTTGAAAAACGTGACCAATGCTACAGCTCTTAAACGGCTCTGGGTCAGGCAGACTAAGCTGGGAGGATGGTATGGTAGTGCAAGTATACTCCATCTAAAACCCTGTTCCAGGCACTACAGCATCTAGTACCTAATAGAGGTGTAAGTAAAAATTTTTTTTAAAATTTTTTTTTATTCAAGATGTGTCTTCAAAACTCAGCGCAATCAATTTTCAGCCGCATTAATCATACCCTCAAAATAAACTACCACCTATCAGTAAAATTATCTACGATGCAAGACTATTACTTTTGGCATTCATATCTCCGCATGGGGCTATATAATTCGCAATTAAATTATACCGGGTGTAATAAAACTACTACCAAAAACTGATACTGCGCATTTAGACCATGATTCTGATAACAAAAAAATTAAAAAAAAACGAGTGTGCTTTAAACTACACGACTGAAGTAAAACTTCTTTAATATACGAAACGTAACTGGCTATGAGAGAAAGAGAGAAAGAACAGTACTTTCATACCCCCCTCCATAGTAGTATTAAACGTTTAACGCGACCTTGTTTGAAGTCGCATAAGAAGTATTACTTCAACTTAAAAAATATCGACACTTTGTCCGTTTTTTCCGTATAAATATCTATTTACAAACGCGTAAAAAAGACGGATCTCAAAAACAGCAATCGAAAGCAAATCGCAATCAGAACATAGATTAGTGTGTTTATGCAATATTTACTATGACTCGGCTCGCTTTTGGGTATTTTTTGAGGTTGTTTTGGATTCGCGTTTGCGTTTAGAACCAGTTTTTGGCAAAGAATCTCCTATGTTATAGATAAGATAAGAAAAGGTTTATTAAAAAAGCAACTTAATACATCTAAATACTTGGTTCATACAATACAATTTCCTCTATACTAAGTACAAGTTGTGTTGTAATTGTAAGCTTATGTCTAACAATTTATCGGAGTAAGTATCCTGCTAGTAATAAAAATTATGCGACTACATTCTCTGGCTGTTAAAACTAGGTATAGACCTGTGTAAAATTAAAATAAATAATAAATAATGCTCGACAATTCACACAGCATCATCTAGCCCTAAGCTAAGCAGAGCTTGTGTTATGGGTACTAGATGACTGATATACTTAATACAATTCTATATTACATATATAGATATTTTTTATTATACATAGAAAATACCCAGAACACCTGGAATAAATATTTGCAGATCGTACAAACATTTACCCCAAGGCGGGAATCGAACCCGCAACCTCCTGCGTCGCAGGCGGACAATCGCCCACCGCGCCACATCGGTCGTCAATAATAATAATAGATAATAATGCCCCTGGATTATTCAGAAGTGGTCTTTTTACACCCGGTATATCCTACCTCTTACAGCATAACACCATCCCGACAAATATAATTGGACAATAAAACAACAGCGGCAATGATTTGTACATCAATAATTTAATGTTAATTATTATATGAACTCATTGAATAACATTTCTTATCACTATTGTCCATTGAGGGACTCTGCCGACTGCAGTTTGTAACGACCTAAATGTTCCAATTGCTTTGTGATTATTTAGAGTTATTGAATGGAAGATAACACACTTCCTTGGACAACCCGATAAACATAAACCTACAAGAAACGCGCGCGATTACTACAGCTATTTTTATTTTTTTTTATTCCCGATGCAGCCCTTTACGATTTTAGGAATTTTTTAGTACATCTTTCGGCTTCGTACAAAGACGAATATACCCATAATTTGAGGTTCCTACGACCAGCAGTTTAGGCTGTGCGTCGTCTGACATATGTCAAAGATTCTTGTGATTGGTATAAAAACAGGCCCTTGCATTTAATATAGATATTATCATTTATAGACATTCCTTTGGCTTCAATCTCACCTGGCTCACAAGCCGATGACACATATTCACGCCTTCATGCCTTAAAAAAAAATATTTATTTTATTTATTTATTATGAGTTTCAATCGCAACATTTTATAAATACTATTTATGAGATGTAGGTAAGTTTCAACATAATCATTAAAACATAGCAAGAGTTTTAAGAAACTGAAAAAAAATTGTAGTTAATAAAAAAATCATAAAATGCTTTTTACCAACCATATTAAAACGAGTGTAAATTAAAAATAAAAGTGTTTAATAAATTAATTATCTTTGTAAACCTTCCACATATAACTCACCTTTAGCCAAGCACCAAGCAAATTAACAAATAAATAACAGTATGTTAATTAAAGAACCTGAATATTTCCATTACTCGCTGAAGTGTTAAAATAATGAAATAGCAATCGACCAAAGGTTGGTTTGGTCGTAACTTTTGCATTTTTTAAAAAAAGATGGCGGTCGTAAGATGTGTAACAAAAGTTGCCTTATTCATAACTATTGTACTTGTGCCTATGCGTGGTTTTAAGATCTTATTCATATTGATCAATAAGATCTCTACTAGTTAAATGGCCGATAAGCGATAAGTCTTCTTCTTCTTTCTTCATAATGGCACCTGTCCGTCATTTGACAGACAATTTCGCTAATGTCAAGTGGATTGAATAAATACTCTCTAGTCAAGTCGAGTCAATAAAAAAAGTAAGGCAGTTTTTGAGGACTGCCGATAGAAGTGAAAATTAGGCCAAAAAGGTCACATATTATATACACAGTATATAAATAGCTCATGGAAAGCCCTCGGTGACGATGACGCAAGTTCCATTGTTCACCCAAAAAGTGCTAAAGTTTGAAGTGAGAATTTCTTTAAGCGCGTAAAGAAATTCTCACTTCAAAAAAGTAGTCAGCTGTCATTAGTTTTGAAAAGAAATATGCATATCGAAATCAGGATGCCATAATCCATTGTCATTCTAATTGACCACAAGTAATTTTGGTTAAAACGCAACCGAAATTACACATCAGAACTGACATCTTTGGAAACAACATCTTTGGAGGTCTTAGCAAAAATCTGAATGGAAATAAAAATTATAGGATAAGTGGCATCCTGATTTGAACAAAAATGTTTCCGTTAGGTTTTGAAACATAATACCATCGTTTTCTTCTAAACTAAAAACAGCCAACTACTTTTTTTTGTGGCCTTGCGGACAATTTTGCCAATGTCAAGTATATATTTCAAATAAAATACTTCTTAGTTAAGTCGAGTCGGTAACAAAAGTAAAGTCGGCTGTCATTGGTTTTGAAGAAAAAGATGGCGTTTTTCTTCAAAACCAAAGGGAAACATTTTCGTTCAAATCAGGATGCCTCATAACACACTTTCTTTTCAACTGTTCACACTTGTGCTAAGACCTCAAGTAATTATGGTTAAAATACCACCAAAATTACCCACCAGAACCTAAATAACACAAGAAAAACCATTAAAATTAAAATTCGATGTTGCTTCCAGAGATGACAGAAAACGAATCAGCCGACTACTTATTTTTTACTGACTCGACTTGACTAAAAACTATTTATTCATCCACTTGATACAGGCAAAATTGTCTGTAGAATGACAGACAAATGCCATTATAAAAAAAAGAAGTAGAAGAAGAAAAGCAGAAGAGGACTCAGACATTCTTCGTGAATTAAATGATTATATCCCGATAAATTTTAACTTACACCAATTTGAGCTTTGGTAAACGTAAAAACCATACTATAACGGAAATTTTGAATACGGCGGTTAATCTATTGCTTTCTTGCAGGTGTGTTTTGGCGAAACATCCCCTCGGGCTATGGTTATTGACTGTCAAACACTCCAGGACAAGGATAGCAAGATTTGAGACTACTGAGTAAGAAAGAGATATAGCCTAAAATATGGTTTGAACGTATTTGTATATTTGTAAAATACAGTGGAATGCCCGCGACTTCTAACGCGAGAATTTTTTAATTCAATAACTGCTACAAAGGTAATGTCAAATAGTTTTTATACATATTAATCATAAGGTTACCGCTGAACTCGTTGAAATAAACTTCAAGCCCCGGTGAACTCGTTTAGGGGTTGAATTTCAGGAATACCTTAGACGTCTACGCACCAAAACGAAAATACCTATGACCAATGAAAGTGAAAGTGAAAGTCTCTATGACCAGTCGTTTTAGGCTGCACGTTGTATACGTCAGCCAGTCAGGATAAAGATTCTTATATATCTTAGTATAGATAAAATAATATTCAGTCAAACAACACAATAGTTTATTAATAATTAGCTGCTCGTGCCCACTTCATTGGACGAAACAATTTCTTTGAATTTTTCGGTATTTCTGTACTATAATATGTATGTTAAACCTTCTTGAATTACTCTATCTATTGCTGAAAACTTTATTAAAATCCGTTGAGTAGTTTAAAAGATCTAAGCGAACAGACAGCGGAAGAGACTTCATTTTATGCTATGTAAAGACTATAAGATGGCTGCAAACAAAATAAGAAATTGCATCTTTATTATATTCTTGTTTCATTTTATCCGTGTGTTAATTGAGAGTGAACCTTTTGCACACGTGGTAATTATAGCTTGATTAATGGTAGCACGCTACCGTCCATTTGTTTACGTTCGTTATAGGACGGTCAGAATTGATGGCTGTAATGTTTTTTGTGGATTGCACCTTGGTTGCTGGGGCCATTATAAACGAGTATTTTTAATACAACTTGCTGATGGAACAAGCAAATGGCACCTGATGTTAAGTGGTTACCATCGCATGTAACAAAGAATTATAAATGTGCGAGACTTCCTTCGAGTGAATTTATTTTTAGACGAGATATTTTTGTCGTTTTTACTATGGATAATGGTACGGAGCCGACTCGCACTTGGCAGGTTTTATTCAAACTTCAACCACCGCTGCACCCGTTACGGTTGAACTTAGCAAATTCCTTTCTTAGTAGGTACACCTTTACGCACTAAGACGAATATTTCAAGTCTCTACGACCAACGGCATAGGCTGTGCGTTGTCTAGACGTTAGTCAGTCAGTCAGGTTAAACACTCTTAGATATATACATATATTTATAATGCTGGACAATCCAACCACACAGACAGACACAGCATCTAGCCCCAACCTAAGCAGAGCTTGTGTTATTGGTACTAGATGACTGATATACTTAATACAATACATTACATACATTCTTCTTCTTCTTTCGTGTCAATGGTACACCTGTATATTGTCCGAATAGAATTTAGCCACCTCTATAGCGTTGTGTGTGGCGTTGTTAAGCTCGTCCCTTGTGCAGGTGTTGGGGCACAAGGGACAGATGAGTGTGTGAGCCATAGACTGTATAGAAGCTCCACAGTCACAGGCAGTCATGGAAGGGTTTCTCATGCCCCATTTGCAGAGATTCTCTCTACAACGGCCGGTTTGAGTGCGGTTATTACATACATACATATTTTTTATTATACATAGAAAATACCCAGAACACCCGGAATAAATATTTGCAGATCGTACAAACATTTATCGTAACAACATGCAATACTTTTGAAAGTTGGAAAACAACGTCGGATTTGTGCAGACAAAATACGATACTAGGGATCAATTTTGAGTCAGTGGAACGGAAACATGAATGCATAGGTCTAAGGTCGCATCATATCTTTAAATTAGGACACCGCTAATAAGCACTAAGTTTATGACTAATACTTAGATACTACTCTCTAAAAATGAATGAAAACCATCTGGAAATCAGTTAGGTATAAGGCGGGCTTGCAACGTGTTAATTATTAAATAATAAACGACCGATACTAATCTAAATCTAAATATATATAACTTAAAGGTGATTGACTAACTGACTGACATAGTGATCTATCAACGCACAGCCCAAACCACTGGACGGATCGGGCTGAAATTTGGCACGCTGTTATGACATAGGCATCCGCTAAGAAAGGATTTTGATTAATTCTACCCCCAAAGGGATAAAATAGGGGATGAAAGTTTGTATGAAACTTTGTCAAACTGCCACGCAGACGAAGCTGCGAGCGGCCGCTAGTGATAATATAAAACGAACGATAATAATGACCGATGTGACGCGGCGGGCGAATGTCCGCTTGCGACGCAGGAGGTTGCTGGTTCGATTCCCGCCTTGGGATAAATGTTTGTACGATCTGCAAATATTTATTCCGGGTGTTCTGGGTGTTTTCTATGTATAGTAAAAAATATCTATATATGTAATGTATTGTATTAAGTATATCAGTCATCAAGTACCCATAACACAAGCTCTGCTTAGCTTGGGGCTAGATGATGCTGTGTGGACTGTCCAGCATTATTTATTTATTTATTTAAATAATAAACGACCGATACTAATCTAAATATGTATAACTCAAAGGTGACTGACTGACTGACTGACATAGTGATCTATCAACGCACAGCCCAAACCACTGGACGGATCGGGCTGAAATTTGGCATGCTGTTATGTCATAGGCATCCGCTAAGAAAGGATTTTGATTAATTCTACCCCCAATGGGATAAAATAGGGAATGAAACTTTGTATGAAACTTTGTCAAACTACCACGCAGGCGAAGCTGCGAGCGGCCGCTAGTGATAATACAAAACGAACGATAATAGTGACGACCGATGTGACGCGGCGGGCGAATGTCCGCTTGCGACGCAGGAGGTTGCTGGTTCGATTCCCGCCTTGGGATAAATGTTAGTACGATCTGCAAATATTTATTCCGGGTGTTCTGGGTATTTTCTATATATAATAAAAAATATCTATATACGGACTGTATTGTATTAAGTATATCAGTCGTCTAGTACCCATAACACAAGCTCTGCTTAGCTTGGGGCTAGATGATGCTGAGTGGATGGTCCAGCATTATTATTACTGTATATATTACTATTAGTACTAGTTTAGGTAGGTAAGTATTATTCCTACGTCAATTAAATTTCAGTGACAACTTTATTGCTTACTATCAATTCTGTAGAAATAAACATTGATAAATTATTGCTACAAGCAATTAACACTGCAAGCTGTAAATAAACTAATTACAGATTAAAATAGTGTCTACATGATTTTATTACTATCTATGTAGTTCAGTCACCCAAGTGACCTAGAAGAGAAATTGGTCAACAGGCTTTAACACGTACCTATATGCCTCAGGTTGATGGACGCAGAGTAGTGCATCGTAAGGGCACGTTTATAACGAGCGTGACATGCGAGGCAATGATTTGTTATAGGTAATGGTAACCATTTAACATCAGGTGGACCATTTGCTTGTTCTGTAGCCTGTTGTTCTGCATCTGTAGCCTTGACTTACACTATTTACAAAATGGGAGTCAATTTCGCAGCTGCTCTAACTGAAAAAAGCTTGTGTTGGTTCATAATGAGGTTTATTTATTAATTCAAAGTCAACTATAGTTTTTTTACAAAACTGCAAAGATCGCGTTAGAAGGTTTTTTCTTTTTTATAAGAAAATATAGTAGAAGTAGGTGCGGTTAGGTACAACCTTATGTTTTTGTTTCTATTGTGTGTTTTTTATGTACCAAATGTTATATTCGTTGGTTAAATGTATATAAATACATATATAATTTATACAATATAATTTGTTATTCCTACATTTAATAGTTTCTTTTTTACTGTGTATCTGATATGTTTTTTTTATTAGTATTTATTATAATATGCCTAAATTTAATGTTATATGTTTTTGTTGGGTAATAAATAATAATCAATCCAATAAATAATTGTCTATGCTCAACTTCTACGCTTTTAACGCCCGAATACTCAAACGCAACTTAAATTTAATCACGTCTCAAGTGACGAATTTTTGACAGACTTTCATTGCAAACTGTCAAAAAATTGCGACTTGGGACGTGATTAAATTTAAGTTGCGTTTGAGTCAAAGTCAAAGTCAAAAGGCATTTATTCAGTAATATCCGCAGGGATCATCTTGAAACGTCTTAAATCTAGGTAAATCTAAGCGCCAGTTCTTCGCGACCAAGCCTAGAACCGGCAAGAAACACGACTACCTACCTTCCTTTCCTACCTTTTTTGTAACTCCAGAGTATTCCTTAATTCAAATAAGAAGTTCCATCTTCACGGAGAATTCCTTGAGCACAGGTGGAATGTTCTCAGTCATCTGTATTTAGTATCACGATTCGACATGGACTACATTTCGAATCAATTTCTACAAATGGAAAAGACATTGTTTCGTACCAGGGTGACCAAAGTTTGTAGACTTTCTGCAAAAAGTTGCCAACTTTATTATTATTATAATTTATTTATTTCTCATTTTATATAGCATCAAAAAGAGTAGGTAATACAAAGAGTAACCTTATAACTAATTTTAAAAAACACAAATAAATAGACTGATAGATATTGGGAGCTGGTGCCCGAATAGGTTTAATGATATAACCTGTGTGCCGGGTCACCAGGCCCACATTGCGGTCTTAAAATACATGACCTAGATAACTAAAAAAACATTCACTATTCCAACTTGATAGAGGTTTAGAAAAAGTCTCCATCCCGGTACCTAAACTAAGCCAAAGCTATTATTTACTACAAACTGAAACTCAACATTGAGAGTGCTTATGCCGAACTAATTTAGAGAAATCTAGCGAGACTAGAAACGTCTGTTATCTAGAGGTGATGCTACGCACTGCTGTCCACTTTTGTATAGGGTACGTTTTGAGGTAGCGTAATAGATGTGCCATTAAATTGTATTAGCATTTAGCTCAGTTTTGTGATTGGTTCGTCTGGAGAAGTACTACCGCCATGTTTATTTTTACCAGCTATGCCATGCAGCTTGCTGTGTTCCAGTTTGAAGGTGGTGGGTGTCGGTGAAGAGGCACCTGAGTGAATATAACCTGCAAGGTAATGCTTTGTTATAGGTGATGGTAACCACTTGATAAGGTAGGCCATCTGTTTATTTCATTAGCAAGTTGTATAAAAACAATATTATTGGTTGATACTGAAAGAATATCAACTGATACCTTATTTAAATAAACTAGGATTAAAAATTATTATTGTAGGAAATGGCAACATCATTTGGGGTAAATTCTAAGCAAATTTTGGCAAATGATTGACCGTGATCATTTAAAACAAAATAGTGTTGACTTATGCCACCAAAATGTACGCCTACTAATGTAATATGTAATGCATATGTACTGCTGTCATACCAAAACCAGAATCACAGAAACTCATGGTTACACTACCAATTCAAGGATACATCCCGTCTCCTGCTGCGATCACGCACCACATGACGTCCAATCCTCCCACCATTCCCTATTAATTAACACAACAGTTTCAACAGATCCAATGACTATGACTTACTGGTCATTATTTAATCTGTGGTTCACCCCTCGGGGTGACGGTTAAGTGAGATAATTGATCCTAGAATTTTTTTTTCAATCAGCTTTTCAAATCGCTTATTGTATTGGTTTATTTGATAAACTAGAACATTCTCGTAAATTTATACCAATTTAAAAATGTTAGGTAATACTTATGAACGTTTTTTTTTTACCCAAGATACTTAGTACTTGCCTGTACTTGACAAGTTGCATAAATTAATGACAAAATATGTGGGGCCAGTAAAAATAAGTAAATTGCTTCCAAACTTTTCATCACATCCATTCTTTTTTATAATACATATTTATCTTGATCAAAAGCAATTTTTAAGCAAAATAATATTTGAAGAATGCCTCTGGCGAACGGCAACTATCAAGGGACCAGTGGTAGGTACAGAAGGTAGAATAAAGATGTACTAATCATCAGCCTCAACTTTTTAAAAAGTTACATCCAGAGAATTTATATCCCATCTAATTCATTAGTTTCGGGATATTGTAAAAACACAAAAAAACTGACATAGGTAGTCACTATTTTCTTGGTATTTTAGTGTTTTCAAAGTTTCATCCTAGGTCAATTACTTCCCGCGATTGAAGCAATTTTAATTGCCCGTCTGAGAGCAATAGGAATGCGCGGCACTAATCGGACGAACCTATCGACTATCGATAAAAAAGCAACGGAAATGATCGAGCCATATCAAATTAGAATGGCCCCCGAAATTGAATAAGTCGATATCACCAATGTTGGAATTGAAAGACGATTGACTGAAAAAAATATTCGATCGATTTGCTTCCACGGTTAACTGTGGAAAATCGAACGTTAGAGGTGGGAAAAGTGATTGCTAATTATAATTTAAGAAGGATCGAAAAAATTATGCAAAAGTTAAAGTAATTGAATGTGATGCACATATCCATATTCTATAACGAATTATTATTACTATTCTATAAGAGTTTTTACAGATACATATGGAATGTAACAAGAAAACTTCTATAACTACGTGGTGACATTTGCATAACCTAAACTGCTGGTTGTGGCGACATGAGAAGTTTTAACGCAAGGAAAAAGAAAGAAATAGTATCACGTCTACGTCTAAGGATATCTAAGGAAGGTAGTCTGAGGTATGTTCATATATAACATTTGGTACAAACCCACATTTTGCAGTAGTTGGTATTCCATACGTGACAGGTTGCTAGCCCATCGCCGCTACTAGAATACTCGCGATTTTCTCCTTCTCTGTGCTGAACTGTGTTCTCTTTCAACTGCAGTCAGCCATCTACCTGCCAGACGTGGTGAATACATCAACCCTGAAATATAGGGAAGGTGATTGTGGACCAGTGGAGTTATTTAAGGATGATAATCAATACATAATGTTTTAACTAATGTTTTGGAAGTATTTTTTCTATATTCCAGATAACAAGGATACAATAGTTTTCAAAATATGTCATAAGTCAGAGATCTTATATGTTGTAATTATAATTTGATTAAAGAAACTATCGATAAATCGATATCGATGTTTCAATAGTGGTAATATCGATAGCAGTTCAGTTACTGCACTATTCAAAACAGAATGACATTCGGAAACGGTAGCTGGTTCACAGCAGGGGGCGGTGCCAGTCAGCCATCTTTATTTTATTATTTTTTAAAGTTTTTTGGCCCTTGTTTATCCAGTTCGAGACGACACGGCTCACTGGGCGACGCAATCAATAATGCTGTGACCAAAACCACTGGAATTAAATACTTTTATGTGAGTTGTATTTAAAATTGGAAAACGAACAAGTCAATGACTGTCTTTTTATGTACATAACTACTTACACAGTACCTACCTAAAATTATCAGAATTAAACGCACAGCCTAATTTATTGGCCCGATAGACTTGAAATTTAAGAGAAAGTGCCTTTTTGCACGTATTTTGAAAATTTGCATCCTGTCGAGTCCAAAATTAATCTCTTTTTATTTTTTATTTTTAGTCAGATTCTCTGAAATATTACAAAACAAGGCAAATTCCATGAGCTTAGTGTATATGTATAGTTTTGTTATTTCAATGTAAAAAAGAAACGCATGTGAGCCCGGTTCTTATAACATTCAAGCGTCGATCTTATTGGTTACTGTTAAAGTGACAGCTTACACTGGCCAATGAGGTGAGAGTTTATCTGACAGCCAAACCTCTCGTAGTACCTACTACTAACGGACGGTCGTAAGATATTGGAGCTAGTTTTTGGTGATTCTACCGGAACTTATTTTAAGTAGAATCTTCCAGTTATTTGCCCACTGAATAATATCAAACGATTATAAGCAAAAGAGCAATCTAATTTAGCGCCAGATTCATTCCAGGGGGAACTCAAAACCTAATAGAGAATTATAACAAACACCGCTCGGTGGCAATTTCACACTTTATTAATGCAAGTATTACGGCTAATTCCATCGGTTGACACGTGCCGAATTTGCTGTTCCCATAAAGCCTCACCTCCCCTAATATAACGCAATCATTCCATTTTAAGCTCTACCTCACAAACAATAAAAACTAATTTCGCAATGCGAGGCGATGGCGTGAAATCTAAGACTGAATCAAATTATTATGCTCTTTATAACTAAAGTGAAAAGATATAAAATACTTTGCGCGGCACCGTTAGAAGCGAGTACAGTTTTGCACAAAATCGACTTAGTTTCCCTCCAATTTTTGACAGATACGCGCGCGATTCATAGATAAAGTGCACTATTCCGCGGACCATAGATCACAGAGTAATGCGGTCACGCTCTATGGTATTAAGTGTCAGTTATCGTCTCCACGGAGCTTACGTACGTATTTTTATGTGTACGCTCCCCTTGTTGTAATAACAACATGAAGTGAGGTTTACTCGGATTGAATACGGTATTATAATGAAATGATTCATATTTAAGTGAGTCCTCCCCCTCGGCTTTGTAATTTGATGTGTCGGGGATCGGAAGCAATGTTTCTTATTAAAGTGGTGTTATGACGGCGTTTTTATTGTATTGTGCAAATTCCTTTTATTGGTTGCCTTTTCTTGATAACGCTAGGTATATTTTAATTAAGTTATACTTCAAAATATTATTTAAGAACATTTTTCATTAGTCTTTGTTTTATGAGAAATAGTGAGTACAGAAGCAGATGACCTGAAGCACCTGATATTGAGTGGTTATTCTCTCATGTTTATATCAAATGCATTGCTTTATGTGGCACTACACTACGTCCACCAGTCTGAGACGTAAAAGTGTTAAGTCTCTCTCATGTATTAGTAACCTGTAACAAATTGAATATTGAACATCGAGTAGACTTCCCCAGACAAACACTTTCAAAAAGAGCTCTACCTACTTGTTGGTTAGGTACGTAAACTATTAAAATAAATATATGAAGCAATTTTTATGAAATTTAATCAACGTGTTTTATTTGACGACCAATGTGGCGCTGCGGGCGAATGTCCACCTGTGACACGCAGGAGGTTACGGGTTTGATTCCCACCTTGGTATAAATGTTTGTACGATCTGCAAATATTTATTCCAGATATTCTGGGTATTTTCTATGTATAATAAAAAATATCTATGTATTGTTTTAAGTATATCAGTCATCTAAGTACCCATAGCACAAGCTCTGCTTAGCTTGGGGCAAGATGATGCTATGTGGATTGTCCAGCATTATTATTATTATTACATTGTTTAATCTCTAAAAAAAAAAACAAGTATGATGGGGCTATTCAAAACTATTTGTTTTTTTTTTCAGTTATATACTATAAGAACAGTTATATTTGACGAAGAGATTATTATATTAAAGCACACGCGTTATGCAAAGTGATACCAAAATCTGACTTCAGTTCCCAGACCGCTCGTAATCCTGGACGATCCAAAGCCGAAGATAACACGATAACTGTCCCGTAATAGTCGAAATATCTCTCTAATGTGTATGTAATGGCTCGGCACGCGACCGCCGCGTGGTCACCCTATATTTGCTTGTTTGTCAACCGGGATTAGCACTTTGGTGGCGACTGTACCCGCCAAGATCTGTTTTAATTACTGATTGATCCGCGCGATATGCTTGTTGCCGATCGTAAATTAGACAAAGGATCAGCACAATACGAATGGAGTGAGATAAATAATGAAATGGAATAACAATTATGTGATTTGAGAGTTACGACCGATAACCTTGTGCTGAGAGGTAAGTACCTACTACAAACTTGTTATAATCCTGGTATAATTGCCTTAACATGTTTTCTGACTTGCATTCACCTTATTAAGTTACATTAGCACCTGGAGCTTCATTATTTACAATATTAGGATGTTTTAAAAAGATCATACTAAAACCGGTAGGAAGTTTGTTGCTTGTTCTTCTAGGCTTGGTCATAAGAAACTGGCGTTTAGATTCACCTAACTTTAAGTCGTTTTAAGATGGTCCCTGCGGATATTACTGCATAAATACTTTTTGACTTCATTTATATATTTTACTTGACTTTTTTGTATTTTACTTGATAGAATAGGGCTCAAATCATTTTTCCTGGAAATGTATGGAGAAAACTCAATAGGGGCTTCTTTAAGCTGATGATCATCATCATCATCACTCAGGCACAATCACGTTCTAGATTAAGCCAGACTGGTCGAAACTAACAAAAACAAAGACAAAACCAGAGGTCCTTGAAAATCCTTTTCAGTCCCTATTTTAGTAGACTTAGTATTTCAAAAGCAACATTGCAGGTTCTGTGGGTAAAATAGCCGCAATAGTGGCAACGCTCTTGGCTCATACTAAACTTGAGTTGAGCTCAGCAGTGCGATTCAATTCTGTTTTATGTCAACGGTTAGGTGGATTACATGCATAAGCGTAGCGATTTTGTATAGGCTGGCAATCTACTTGGCTTGGTCTAAAGTGTAAAGGCTTGGTCGCGAGGAACTGGCGCTTCGATTCACCTAGATTTAAGACGTTTCAAGATGATCCGTGCGGATATTACTGAATGAATTATTTTTAACTTTGAGTTTGACTTTGACTCTACAAAACGATACACGAATTTACAATATACTCGTACATTGCGAGGCATGCGTGGCAGTGACAAGCTGCGGTTACCGTCTATCTATCTATCTAATATACTATACAACTTATATCAGATCTTATTTGAACTAAAAAATCATTAGAATTCAAAGAAATTACAGTTTAGGCTATGGTGTTGTCTAATAAAAACTATAAACTTCTCCTAAAAACTTTGTCTTTGTTGCGCATGTAGGTACAGTTATTAGAAGCTTGAGTAAGCAATTTTTCTAATAGTGTTTCTCTTCTTAACTCTCTCCGCTCGACGCTATGCTTGTGCAATGCTAGAGGTCTATGTTGCCTGCTGATCTATGCTATTTGTACATGTTCTGTAAATACGTTTGCGACGTACATTTTAAAGGTGCAAAAACATTTTGGACAAAATAGGATTTGCTCATGTTTGAAGGAAACCTTTTATTTTGACATAGATTTAAGACATGTGACTATATGTCTATAGGTGGGATTTGAACCCACGACCCTTATCCCACTGTATGTGAAGTCGACAAAGCATGTCCTTTTCTTCCACTCCCCTCTGTCAGCAGCCATAATTGTACATATAGTAGACCAATTATTATTATGATAGTATTTTTTCATTTATTTATAAATTAATTTAATGCCTGACGTCACAGCTCAGTTAGTTGTAACTTTGCTTACTGTATATGAACATAGATGTTTGTTCTCTGTCTGGATGTATTTTAGGTATGTAGTTACAACAAAGAGCATATATGTAAGTATTCTATGGTTCCCATAGTAGAAGTTATGCTTAATTTGGGACTAGATGATGATCACCAATATATTAAAATACGTTTTTATGTTCAAAAAATATTCCGTTGCGCCGATAGAAAAAAATAATATTTCAAAAGAAAAACTCATGTTTTTCATTCATAAAAATGAATAAAATAATGTAACCGCTGTAAAAATTCCCAGCAAACCATTCAATTTACAAAGTAATTGCTTACAATGTGGCTTCGTAACAAAGCACAGGTTATTCATCGTGTACATTCTATAAAAAATAATAGATGCATTTACGCGCGTATCGTAATAAAAGTAACAAAATGGCGGATATTACGAGTATCGGCCGGGCCCCGGGGCGATGAAAAATAAATAAAAGTGAGGCAGAGCTGCGGGAAAAATGAAAAGGCACTTAGTGTCCCTTTCCCCTGCCTCCTGTTGGATTTTGTTACAAACTACTACAAAGTGTTGCGAGTTTACATTATTACATTTTTTATTGATGTAGGTATCTCGTTAGTGATTTGTTTTTGAGTTATAATTTTTTTACAGTATTTACGAGTATTTGTAATAAAAATAGAGTTATTTTGTATAGTACAAACCAGTTCTTTTCATAATTTTAAGAATAACGAAATCTTATTACTAAGTATATAAAAACTAACTAATTTGACATGATTGACGACCGATGTGGTACGATGGGCGAAGTCCGCCTGCAACGCAGGACGTTGCGGGTTCTATTCCTGCCTTGGGATAAAGGGTCGGCACAACACCAATCCACCAATCCACCAAACCAATCACCAATAATGTTATTAACTAGCGGCCGCTCGCAGCTTCGCCCGCGTTGCAGTTTTTTTCCCTGTTCCCGTTATTTTTTCCGGATAAACTGTAGCCTATAAAATATGTTATCTAGGTTGCAAACTATAATTATTTCAAATTTCATCCAAATCGGTCCACTGGTTAGAGCGTGAAAGAGAAACAAACATCCATCCATCCATCCATCTATCCATCCATGCTTACAAACTTTCACGTTTATAATATTAGTGGGATAGAATACTATAAAGAAGGGGTTTTTAGGATTGTACCTATCTAGCATATAACTAAAAACATATTTATACCTTACCGTCTCATTTTTCTTTCCACATGAGGCTCCCCAAAGAACGTGGCCATCTTTTTGCCAAGTTTTCCTCGTAAAATACGAGCGTTAATGACATCAGGCGGTGGAGGCCATAAGTCATGGTTTCCTCTGATTTTTCCTCGGAAATATATATTTTTTACTCTCCCCTACGTTTGTGGGAAGGTCTGTATAAATACCTAATGTACAGTCAGCTGCACTAGAATGTATACAATTCGTAACTTTCAAAACGGTATCAAAACCTTATAGTAAACTCTGAAACAGTAAAAACTCAAAAATCGTAAAATTAGCTGATAGCTTAAGATAACTTTGTAAATATTCATTGTAAAGCTGTAAAACCATTTTGCAAGTAACGAATTGTATACATTCTAGTGCAGCTGTCTGTACCTTGTTACATACTGGAGATGGTTAAAGATAATTCACAATACAATTCTAGTAGTAGTAGAGCTCTTAGTGAAGGGCTCGTCCGGGGAAGTATTACCACCATGCCTATTTCTGCCGCCAAGCAGCTTGCTGTGTTCCTGTTTGAAGGGTGTGGGTGCCGGTGTAATTACAGGCACATAAAGCTTAATACTGCCTCAGGTTGATGGAGCAGTGTATTGTAAGGCATGTTCCTAACTAACGTGACCTACAAGGCAATACTTTGTTGTAGTCGATTATAACCACTGAACATAAGGTGGGCCATACTTGTTCACTTATTATTATAATAAAAAATATCTAAGTATGTAATTATAGTATTGTAGTAGGTATATCAGTCATCTAGTACCTATAACACAAGCTCAGCTTAGCTTGGGGCTAGATGATGCTGTGTGGACTGTCCTGCATTATTTGTATTATTCTTAGCCCATCAAAGTTGCATAATAATTGTAAGTACTGATTTATCATAGACACGATCTTTTTGTGGTTCTTTTCATCAATTCAATTTAAATAGCAACAATAAACTACTGTTGCCACCCTTGACTGACGACACTTTAAAACGACTTCTGCCAACAGCTTATTAAGAACAGCTAGGTTACTCTATACGATTTTAAAAGTGCAGTTCGAGCCGACCTACATCTGTATCGTACAGAGAATACATACAGCCTTACGATTTTAATCCCCAACCACGAAAGATAACTAAAATATTATCCTCTAAAATATCTCAGGGCTTTAACTTAGGAAAACTTACAGCTAAATAAAGTATAAAATAAATAGTGGATATTTAAGGCTAATTACAAGTTTCCACATATGGTTACTAAATATGTTAGAACAAAATAGAACTGGTGGAGTATACGGAGACCGCTACACAACACTAAACTTAAAAATCAATTGGTTCTATTGTCCAAAAAAAAAGAGTCACACATGTAGCGCTTTATGCGCTTGGTGTTGGTGTTGAAAATACAAATCTCTTCATCACTGGTATTACTAGATATTGCGTTAAAGCATCTACCTGCTCTATTGATGAAATAGTTTTGTCGGTAATTTGTTTTCACCAATGCATGGCGTATTTAAAAGATTAGGCCTACGTAGTGTCATTTTATTAGTGCGCAAACCTATCTGCTCCAGAAGTTCCGGACAGTCCACCGTACCGTTTAAATATTATTATTGCAACATACCCACATGTTGAAGTAGTAATATTGCGTACGTCACAAGTTGCAAGCCCATTGCCGCTGTTAGAATACGAACTGGTTACCTCACGATGTTTTCCTTCAACGTTTAAGAGCACTGGCATTTTGCACACTTATATTTCCTCATTGATATCCTCAAGAGTAAGAGTAAAAGATCTGAGAGGATATACACCATGCCTGGGGATTAAAGTCATGATTCTGTTTCTGTATCTTCTCTGTAAGTGAATTTGTTAATTCTTAAGAGTAAATAAATGCTTAAACCGTAAACCGTCTTGTTTTTTTAATCATGATTTCGATCTTACTTTTAAATAGTATGTATTATTGTATGAGATTTGCGAATTGGAACTTCAAAACACAGTACAAACTATTTTATGTATGTGTTTTAAAAAATACAAAAAGTGCTACGCTTCGTAGCAACTCGTAGCAATCGCGTAGCACTTTACTTATTCCTTGGGAATTCGCATTTTTTATAAGATCTGATATTGTAAACCTGTTAAACAATGAAAATTCTCCTTCACCTGAAATTCAAGCCTGAATTTAAATCAGAGTATATAGGTGGTTACGAGTTTGCTTTAGACCACACGACTGAAGTAAAACTTCTCTAATTATCTCTAATTCTCGAAACGTAACTGGCTATGAGAGAAAGAGAGAAAGGACAGTGTTTTCATACCCCTTCCATGGTAGTGTTAAACGTTGAACGCAACCTTGTTGGAAGTCGCATTAGAAGTATAACTTCAAAAATAATGGTTCGTGTTGTTTGCTAGCTGTTGTTGGCGTAAGCTGTGACAAAAACTACCGTAGGGAGCATGTTATGCCAGATGTGACAATCATAACAAAAGGTATCGATTGCGGTGAATGCGGAGAGATAATTTTTTAAAGCACTTCACTCTATTCAATAAATAGATTGTTCTTTCATGTTTTCTTAATTCTTTATTGCACAATACATAGAAATAAAAAACGACCAAGTGCGAGTCGGACTCGCGCACGAAGGGTTCGGTACCATTATCTATAATAAAAACGGCAAAAATATCATATTTGTTATATGAGAGCCACTTAAATATTTATTTTATTCTGTCTTTTAGTATTTGTTGTTATAGCGGCAACAGAAATATCATTTGTGAAAATTTCAACTCTCTAACTAACACGGTTCATGAGATACAGCTGACAGACAGACAGACAGTAAGTAACCTTTGAGCAAGCGCAAAATATTGAACCCACGAATATCTTCTTCTTTTATTATATGGCTTTTCAGCGGCTGAGGGGTGCCACGAATTTGCCAATGTCAAGTGTTTACTAATCTTAGAACAAAAAGGCGGAGATCTGAGTACGGTAACGAACAGTCACCACATCGTTAGTCAAAACGCGACGAATGTCATCAAATGAGATAAACTGATAATAATAATTGAAACATGTGTCACCTAATAGTTTGACATACACAAGTAGATCTAATAAACCGAAATAGTGTTATCTGTTATCTTTAGCGTAATAAAAGCTGTTGACTTGACAGCTGTCACGTTTAATAGTTTTGGGTAATTTGGTTACAAACGTGACATTGGCGAAATTGCGGGCAACACTCTGCAAATGCCATTCAACAAGAATTGAATTGAACGTATAGGTTTAAAAGAGTTGTAAGATTATGGTTAATAGACAAGCCCAAAATGCAGATAAAAAAATACAGAAATTATAATGATTGATTGATTGAATCCCAGCCCCAAGCTAAGCAGAGCTTGTGTTATAGGTGCTTAATGACTGATATACTTAATACAATACATTCCATACATACATATTTTTTATTATACATAGAAAATACCCAGAACACCCGGAATAAATATTTGCAGATCGTACAAACATTTATCCCAAGGCGGGAATTGAACCCGCAACCTCCGGCATCGCAGGCGGACATTTGCCCGCCGCGCCACATCGGTCGTCACTTAATCCCTAGGCATGGTAGATATTCTCAGATCACTTAACTATCTCAGGTTTAACACCTGTTTGCCTCAGGTTGATGGACGCTGAGCTGTGCATCATAGGGCACGTTACTAACGAGTCTGAATTACGAAGTAATACTTTGTTATAGGCGATGGTAGCCACTTAACATCAGGTGGGCCATTTGCTTGATCCACCAGCAAGTTTTATTAAATAAAACTTAGTATACTATACTAAAGTCGCGTAGGTAGGTACTTGGGTACTTACTCGGGATTATTTGAGGATGTCTAATGTAATAAATAAATAAATTGGTATTCCATACGTGACAGATTGCAACCCCATCGCCGCTGCTAAAACATTAACGTAAGTGAATTGTGAGTAAATTCTAATATTTGCAACATAAATTGGTGAAAAACCAATTAATGCACGACCGAATTCGAACCCACGACCTTAGGATCAGAAGGCGGGGTTACTTCCTCTAAAACACCAGTGCTTTTAGTATGTGTTTAGTATTTAGTCAAGTCCATCACCTGTCTACAATTAAGCAACGTTTGATCTTAGATAAATAAATGTGGATATCTACTAAGCATTTAAATCTTTTTTTTTAATGCTGGACAGTCCACACAGCTTCATCTAGCCCCAAGCTAAGCAGAGCTTGTGTTATGGGTACTAGATGACTGATATACTTAGTACAATACATTACATATTTTTTATTATACATAGAAAACACCCAGAACACCCGAAATAAATATTTGCAGATCGTACAAACATTTATCCCAAGGCGGGAATCGAACCCGCAACCTCTTGCGTTGCAAGCGGACATTCGCCCGCCTCGCCACATCGGTCGTCAAAATTTGGTTTATATATCCAAGATTTGAGTCAAAGTGAAAACCAACTTTCCAACCTCATCCGTATTAATCTGCGCAAATCAATAACAATCACAGATGTAATCACAGTGGCACGATAACGAGAGAGGGGGTTCGAGTCTCCGGAGACGCACCTCCCGGATGGCTCGTAATCTTTAACTAGCGCATCTGTCTGGACCAGCCTGTTGTCAAGGGCTTTTAGAATTTTGGGGTTTTGTAATTGCTTTGAAACATTCCGTTTTTGTGTAAAAATTATCTACCATAGATAAATCCTACTGGATTTATGAATGGATGGATGGATGGATGGATGGATGGATGTTTGTTACTCTTTCACGCTCTAACCAGTGGACCTATTTGGATGAAATTAGAAACAAATATAGATTGTAACCTGGATTAACATATAGGTTACTTTTTATCCCGAAAAAATTATGGGAACAGGAAAAAACTGCCACGCG
The DNA here is from genome assembly GCA_947095575.1 of Electrophaes corylata. Classification (NCBI taxonomy): domain Eukaryota; kingdom Metazoa; phylum Arthropoda; class Insecta; order Lepidoptera; family Geometridae; genus Electrophaes; species Electrophaes corylata. The sequence goes on along the minus strand of OX352711.1, from coordinate 3,007,583 downwards.
GGCAAAGCTGCGAGCGGCCGCTAGTTTGTTATTATAAATTGGCTTAAAAGGACCTATACATAAAATTCAAAATTTGGATCAGTATGACTTAAAAATAATATTAAATATTTATTTTTGTTGCTGACTGTACGTACATAGTATATTATTGAGACTAACTCAGAAGTTGCTACCAAGTCTAAGGAACACAGCCGTGAGCTTTTTTTTTATAAAGATTATTTGCCTTTTTATAAAACCTTTCAAACGATAAATAATGCTTCAACTATTGCCATCTCTTATCAATGGTTAATGACAAACAGTGTCAGAAGACATTTAAAGCAATATTTAAATTTTAATAACGTTTATAAGAATGGAGGTAAAATTCTAAATAAAAAAAAAATACATTTTACATTAGCTAGTAAATTATTTTTTTATTGTAAAATACCTATACAAAATAATCAAGATTTTTCAAAATAAAAATCATAATTATTATATGTGTTTGTTTGTTTGTTTTTCAAGTAAAATAAAGTTTTGAGAAATATAAAATAGTGGCTGCCGTCCGTGGCTTCGTTCGCATGGTCGAATTTCGGTCGGTCAGTATTTGTCTAATTCTTTATTTATAGCACTATTCTCCCTGATCCTTTTCGTTTTTTCTACCCTGTTCCTGCTATTTTTCAGGATAAAAGTACCCAATAAATATAACCAAGTAACGAACTACATACTCCTACTTTCATCCAATTTAGTCCAGTGGTTCAGTGGGGGTATAATTGAGTCACAAATACTCATTTTAAGTAGTAGTAGAGCTCCTAGTGATGGGCTAGACTGGGGAAGTACTACCACCATGTCTATTTCTGCCGCTAAGCAGCTTGCTGTGTTCCAGTTTGAAGAGTGTGGGTGCCGGTGTAATTACAGGCACATGAGGCTTTACACATGTATACCTGAGGTTCATGGACGCGTAAAAGTGCACCGTAGGGCACGTTTCTAGCAAACGTGACCTACGGAGTAAGCCCTATAAACAATTAAAAATATAGAACTCGTATGATTCTTTAACGGTGCAAATGACGAATTTAAATAAAAAATGTCGTGAATAAAATTAAATTCTGAAAGCAATTACAAATGCTAACTTCAAAGACCCAGAGGAAGGGCGCTAAACATAATCGTTGGCGTTTTAAACGGAACGCAAATAATTAGGTATGTGCCACACTGCCGCCGCCGCGCTGGACGGAGAAATGTCTATTTACCAAGCAACGAACGTACAGTGTCTGTTTGCCGCGTACTTATTCTGAATCAGAGGGGTAAGTTTCTTTGCCTAATTATCTGTACCGTGCGCTCAGTCCAAACAGGCCCGAACAGGCCCAAACAGATCCGAACAATGAATACGAGGGCATCTTCGTACAAATCCAGAATCCGACACCGTAAGTACAAAAAAATTTGAAATAATTTTTTTTTTTGCTGTCAAGCACGATAGCAACGGCAATTTTGATAAAACTGTTGCCAATTGAGGTCGTTCTACGCTTGTTTTATATCAGACTAGCGGTCCGTCCCGGCTTCGCACGGGTTTTAGTAGGGATCCCTAATTTTTTTTAAAATGTAATATAGCCTATGTCACCCGGGGATAGTGTAGCTTCCCAACGGTGAAAGAATTATTTAAATCGGTCCAGTAGTTTCAGAGCCTATTCAATACAAACAAACAAAGTTTTCCTCTTTATAGTATTAGTATTATGATCGCCATTCGAAAGTGTTTATTCCCCAGAAGTTGTCGGTTCTACGAGCTATATGGCCTACCCATTGCCACTTCAACTTGCTGATCCTGAGAGCTATATAGAAGTTAGTAATAAAATAATAAACAAAACACATAACAAACTAACAAAGTTCCAGAATATGTGTTCTGGAGCGCCGCCATCCACCCAGGGTGGGGGGAAGCTATTAAGCCAAGCCAAAACTAATTTAAATTAAATCCTAGTGAATTACCCGAGGAGGAAATTGTCGAGCGTACCCTCGATGCTCTCAGAGAGGTACAGGCGAGTGCGAAAGTGTTGTGGCATTGGGAGATTGGAATCCCATCCTCGTCGCCAAATGTTTTTTTTTAACGTTAATTGACTATCCTTTGGCTTCAATCTCACCTGATAGTAAGTGACGATGAAGCCTGAAGGTCAGGAAAAACAGAAGCTGGTAATGAGTTCCACTCCTTAGCGGTTCGCATAATGAAGGTGCAACCGAAACGCTTTGAAACTAATGTTCTGTATTTTAGGAATTATTATATAGAAACATAGGAAATCACATTAACTCGTGTATTGGCTAACAACCAACTGACGAAATATATCTACCCACATTATCGCATTCACTACAATAACAAATAAATATAGACACACATTCACACAGCGCCCTCTAGCCCCAAACTAACTAACTTGTACTACTGATGGTTTCAGGTTCATGGTCGCCATTTGAGAGTCTTTATTCCCCAATGGTTGTCGATTTTACGAGGTATATGGCCTGCCCATTGCCACTTCAACTTGCTTATTCTAAGAGCTAAAACGATACGGATTTCCTTACATACATACATAAATCGTTTAAATATCGAACATCGATATACATAAAATACTAAATTGTTACTACGAATGATAGTCAAACACTTGTCTGCACGACTGTACCACCTATATTGCTTGCGGGCGGTGAGGTTGGTCTCAGAGCGCGTCGTTACATGTACCATTTGAATATTATCTACCCCCTATGGGGGGTTGCCTCCACCCCCCAGTTTAGAGGTAACTGAGGCCTCAACGCCTTAATTAATGCAAATTTCAGCGCTAACAAGATTATGAAGCTCGCTTTTTGAGTCCAACACTTAAGAAGCCTTGTAGTTTTGTACCTTAAGTGGTTGTATCTACATAAGGGTGGGGAGTTAAGTAGCTTGTAGCAGTTTTGTACTCGACTGTCTTACGAGTATTTACGGAGGTAAATTTTAAGATGCGGTTCACATTGGCTTGGAAATGGGCCTATTTTATTTAAAGGGTGTGCTTCTTGCCATCTTCTATTTACAGGTGGGAATGTATTATTGGATAAAGTTTTTTTAAATATTTAATGTTTTTTTATACAATTTTCTGAAGGAACAAGCATATGGCCCACCTGATGTCAAGTGGCTACCATCGCCTATAACAAAGCATTGCCTTGTAAGTCACGTTTGTTAGGAACGTAACCTACAATACACTGCTCTGCGTCCATCAACCTGAGGCATACAGGTGTTAAGTCTCATGTGCCTGTAATTACAGCACCCACACCTTTTAAACTAGAACTTGAATTGTCACTGCCTGGCGAATACAAAAAACGTTTTTATTTATTGTAAATCTCTACTATTTATTTAATCATTTATTGCACTAAAACAAATTGTACAAAAGGTGAGCTTAATGCTCGATAGCATTTTCTGCCAGCCAACCTTGACAGATGAGAAACAGTGGGTGGCGTGCTAAAACAAAACATTATAAAGGTATAACATATCTACTAACTATAACCTAATTATAAATACCTATCTACATAACAATTTATCTCATTATAAAACAAAATTAAACTAAGTACATAATATATTAGGTAGCTGAGTATAAAATTTGTACAATATACATAAATACTAAAAATAATACCAACTCTCTACCAACTTACCAATGAAACACAACTAGATATAAATAAATAAATAATGCTGGACAATCCACACAGCATCATCTAGCCCCAAGCTAAGCAGAGCTTGTCTTATGGGTACCTACTAGATGACTGATATACTTAATGCAATACACTACATACATAAAAATTTTTTTATTATTCATAGAAAATACCCTGAACACCCGGAATAAATATTTGCAGATCGTACAAACATTTATCCCAAGGCGGGAATCGAACCTGCAACCTCCTGCGTCACAGGCGGACATTCGCCCGCCGCGCCACATCGGTCGTCGTGATATGGTGATGACTGCACTACCATCATCAATCAAAGAGCCCGCCCCTTCCTGATTGCCCACAGTTTGCAGTATTCCATAGTGGCAAGTAGCAAGCCTAATGCCCCTATTACCTATTCTTCTAGGCTTGGTCGCGAGGAACTGGCGCTTAGATTCATCTATAGATATAAGACGTTTCAAGATGATCCCTGCGGATATTACTGAATAAATGAATTTTTGACTTTGACTTTGACTATGAAACTAACTGAAGACGTGAATATCGGCGGGTGAATATCTGCCTGCGACGCAGCAGGTTGCGGGTTCGATTCTCGCCTTGGGATAAATGATTATACGATCTGCAAATATTTATTCCGGGTGTTCTGGGTATTTTCTATGTATAATAAAAAAATATGTATGTATGTAATGTATTGTATTAAGTATGTCAGTCATCTATATAGTACCCATAACACAAGCTCTGCTTAGCTTGGGGCTATATGATGCTGTGTGGATTGTCCAGCATTATTATTATTATTATTAATGATGCTGGTGAAATTACAGGCACGTAAGGCTTAACACCTGTATGCCTCAGGTTGATGAACGCTGAGTAGTGCAGCATACGGCACGTTTCTAACTAGCGCGGCCTACGAGACAATACTTTGTTATAGGCGATGGTGACCACTTAACATCAGGTAGGCCATCAGCTTGTTCAAAAAAAGTCACGCACGCTTCGTAGTAACGATAATACGAATCTTCGTTTATCGTTTTTAAAAGTAGAGCAGTTTACTTTTTCGATTATCGCTGTCACTTTAATTTCCTGTCAAAAACTTAACCCGTCAACGGTCGCATTAAATATTGATAACACAAGATGGATCGGGGGCACGCGCGGTACCAATTGATTTAAAATTAAATAGGAAAGTGATTGATGACGTCAGACGTGTGACGTCACGCCTCGGCTTCCTGAGAACGGGTTGGGATAAACGATTTGGCGAAATTATTTTTATCCGAATTCTAAAAGGGTCCTACTGGTGTCATTAGGGATGTTTAGTCCGGGTTCACTGGCTTAATTATAAACTAGTGGTTCTGTAAGAATAGTAGACCTCGCGAGCGCTTATAAACTTGCAGTAGCCGACACTTTCACCTATATTTATTTATTTTTTACCCAAAATTGAAATCTGTCCATATAAAATAACGTGTAGTACGATTTCAAACTTCCCTTTTTTCACCATTTTTCCTTTTTTACCCTAAAAAATTTTAAAAGGTGGTAGTTTATTGCCTTTCACCTTTATTTTGCAACATCTTGTGTAGATTGAAGTTAAATAAAAATAAAATAAATAAATATTGCTGGACAAGCCACACAGCATCATCTAGCCCCAAGCTAAGCAAAGCTTGTGTTATGGGTACTAAATGACTGATATACTTAATACAATAATATATTAAATAAAAATAAATAAATAAATTATTAAATAATGCCGGACGATCCACACAGCATCATCTAGCCCCAAGCTAAGCAGACCTTGTGTTATGGGTACTAGATGACTGATATACTTAATACAATATTATATTACATACATAGATATTTTTTATTATACATAGAAAATACCCAGAACACCCGGAATAAATATTTGCAGATCGTACAAACATTTATCCCAAGGCGGGAATCGAACCCGCAACCTCTGCGTCGCAGGCGGACATTCGCCCGCCGCGCCACATCGGTCGTCAAATATATTATATATATAGATATTTTTTTATTATACATAGTAGTAGTTTTGTAGTTATAGTTGTGTTGGTAGTGTTAAACGTTTAACGCAACCTTGTTGGAAGTCGCATTAGAAGTATTACTTCAAAAACTAAATGGTCGGTACAACAGAAAATCTATGGTCAATAAAGTAACACGTAAAGAGAAAAACAGTTAAGCAAAATACTTTAAAACCGCAATACAATACCGCGTCGACAAAAACAACTAAAGCAAGCCATTCATTGTAACGCGCGGTAAGCCAGACGTAATGAGAAGTAACGGCTCGCGCGTGCATAGCCAACTTAATACCGACGTGAGACAGATATAGCTGGAGCAATGCTCGTGAAAGAGAAGGATGATAGCCTCGAGATGTTGATCAAATTGGTGATAGATGCGATGAAATGCGGTGGAATACGGAAGGAACTATTTGTATTCATTTTGGTTTTTGCGATGATGAACCATGATTTTTGCAATTGGCAGTATTTTTTGTAGGTTGCTCCTTTTTCAAGAAATAAACAGACTTAAAATAAAATAAAAAATAAATAATGCTGGACAATCCACACAGCATCATCTAGCCCCAAGCTAAGCAGAGCTTGTGTTATGGGTACTAGATGACTGATACTTAATACAATACATTACATACATAGATATTTTTTATTATACATAGAAAATACACAGAACACCCGGAATAAATATTTGCAGATTGTACAAACATTTATTCCAAGGCGGGAATCGAACCCGCAACCTCCTGCGTCGCAGGCCGACATTCCACCATGATGATGATGAACCATGATTTTTGCGATTGGAAGTATTTTTTGTAGGGTGCTCCTTTTTCAAGAAATAAACAGACTTATTTTATAAATTACAAATTGTATATTCTGATTTATTTACATAATTAGCATATAAGTATACTATCAGTCGTGGTTCACATAGTTACAAGCTATGTTTAGTTTGGGGCTAGATAATGTTGTATAAAAAAATATCCACAAATATATCTACCAAAAAAACATAAACAACTTTCTCTAAAAGTGCTTATTTGGTAACTTAAATGATGTTGCATAAAGGATTATAAGAACCTTAAAATAAAATAAATCTACCATTTATAAAAAAATTTAAAAGTAATAATAGATACCGAACAAAACAAAGAACTCCGAACGAAACCTGCAAAACTCTCATTAAGCGAGCATCTCTAATTAAAAAGTAATTAAATTCGCGAGAGAAAAAGAGACCACGACATTTAACTGATACTAATAAGATCGTCAAACAATTACGAGCGGGTAATCCGCAGCTTGAGAGAAGGATAGAGAGAGAGCGCGCTGTCTGTCCCGCTCGCACACACCACACTCTCTATTTAACTTTTAATTTATACTCATTCCTTTATATCTTTTATTGCTTCGCCCATCGCGACTCCTAATGCGCCCGAGGTGCTGTTCACACTAATTAAATTCATGCAACACTAAGCTTTCCCGACACCCTCTAGCAAGCCACGCCTCCGGCCCCTCTCTCCCGCGCGTCGACCAATCACAGCGCGCGGCGGCATTTCCACAAACGAGAGGCGGGGTGCGAAGTACAGTCAGTGCGAGATTCCTGATAGAGCTGTCATGTCGCGTCCGAGCGCTCGTTACGCTGTCTTGACATATTTTATTATTATTTATGTCAATTACGTTATTACTTTTTTTTTGTTTAATGGAATAAGGAATTGGTTGTGAAATTGATTGCCTTTCGGTCGCTTATGATTCATCACTGTCAAAAATATAATCTGAAACGTGTTAATTTTGTATGATTGATTGTTGGACCGTCATTAGAGTGGATTGGAGAGAGACCGAGATGTAATCTAGTTTTACGCAACGCTATTGTATGCGACTAATAAAGCCACTATCTCCTTGTATAGGGTTAAATTAGATGTTGATTGCTTATCGACCAGTCTCTTTCAGTAAGGATAGCTGCTTCATTTTGATCTGAAATGATTTAGGTACTTATAACATGTAAAATAAATCATTTAGAATCTTATCATTAAAAAAACATTGCTATCTTTGTTGGAGTTAAGAAAGTATAATTATTTACGCATGGCTTTGTTATATAAAATTGTTAAAAGTTACAACTCTGACATACTACACAATGGCTTTATTACATTTGAAGTTGTAAGAAAATCTTCACTTATTATACTTACACTTCACCGTAACCATAGGTTTATTGCTAGACATCTTATTTACATAAACTTCACCATAACTTGTGAAAATAACAATACAAAACGTACTCATTTTGCGGTGAAGTTCCATACCATAACTTCTTACAGAATCCCTACATGTATCTTTGTAGCGGGCGCGCCATGCGGCTAAAAAAGATTATGACAACCCCACGAGCTCTTCCATACAAACGTAAATCTTATAAATCCTATGTTTAAGCAACAACCGTGCGATAATAAACGCTATCCACCAGCAAATAAAGCTGATTTTAATTCACCGCCAACGGCCGTCTACGCCGTCGTTAATTCAATGTATGCCTGCCCTTAATTTATTACCCGTTATTCAATACAGGTCTCTAACTTTAAAGCATAAGGTTTGAAAGCGTTTAGCAGCGGCGGGCGATGTACTGTCGGAGAAATAAATCTATAATATGAAGGAGGCGGGGAATTAATTTGTGCGTGGGTGGGGGTGGGGGTGGGGAGGTAGTCGTCGCCCCGCCCCGCGGCGTCGCGCCATCTCAGTGCCGGGCCGGCGCGGCGACTGAACGCCGACACATGCGCGCCGAATTAATACTCAAAAACAACGTGAACTTCAAACAAAGTGTTGGTGATTTGAGATTGGAACGTGTTCGAATATGACAGTTGAGAATGTTGCCGCGCACTGATAGTGTTGTGCGTATTGTCGATATCGATAGATCGCGTTGTGCGTTTTGATTGAAGATCGCACGCAGTGAGCGTAGCGTTGTGCGTGGTCGGTAGGCAAGATATCGAGGGAGGGTGGAAGAGGCGCCGGCGGCATGGTGCTGGAAGGCGGGCTGCCGGCGCCGCTGCAGCTGTACGCGGCGGCGGCGGCTCAGCTCACGCCGAGGCCGACGTGGCCACCGTTTTTACCATTTTTCGGAGTTCCTCCGCCGTTCCTGACGAGGCCGAGGCTGCCTCATCCGATGCCGAGAGCGCCGCATGGACCGCCCAGTGAAGATTCTAACGAAGACGGTGGAAGTAGTAAAGGTAATTGAATGATTAATCTATACGCTTACTATAGCGACCACTCTTTTGTAGATATTTATGTTTTCTGTGATAATTATTAATAAAAATCAAATGCTTGAAACCTTCTTTAATTAATTGTAATAATAGAATAAATAATAACGTGGATCTGCGTAGATTGAATCATATCTAAGGCATGTCGCACTTAGATAAAAAAAATTGATACATGATAAAATTATTTCATTTTATAATTTTTTATCGTTATTTTATATTGATTAATTTAAATGCCTAAAATATAACAATATCATATAAAATTAAGTAAATTTACAATTGCTGACTTAAGAATAAAAAATCTAACAGATATACAAGATACCTTTAAAAAGCGCGTTGAAATCTTTATAGAGAAAATATTAAGTGCATAAATTAGGTATATTATACATTTTGCCAGCTAAAGGTATTTTAAGGTTTATAAGAGTCTTATTAGGAATAAATATTCCTGTCGTAGTAATTCTTAGTGCAAACTCATTATTGAATATGTATCTGTTCTATTTATACACTTACTTACTTACTTTACTTTCCAGTTAGAAAATTTTGTTAAAATAATAAATAAATACTTTTAAAAATAGTTCAGTTTATTTAATCAAAACCTTTTATTACATTTGAATAGTAATAAAAACTTGAAGAGACACAGACTATAAGTAAACATTAAGAAAAACAAAAAACTTTTTTTTTGACCAAACCAAACAATTTGTATGTAAGAAAAAAATCTAACAAGTTAAATAAAATCAAAAATTGTTATTATAATATAAATTGAAATTGTATACTAACTTATTAGAAGTCGAACTAATTGATAACTTCATTGTCATATCTTTATTAGATACAACAAGTCTGGTTGTAATCAGTAAATGAGGTCAAATATATTTATATCCTAATAATATTATAATTGCGAATGTTTAGATGGATGTATGTTTGTTCCTCTTTCACGCTCTAACCAGTGGGCCGATTTGGATGAAATTTGGAATAAATAAAGATTGTAATCTGGAATAGGACTTAGGCTATTATACTTTTTATCCTAAAAAAATAACGGGAACGGAAAAAAATTGCCACGCGGGCGAAGCTGCGAGTGGCCTCTAGTATTTATATCTCTGGTAATCATTTATCAACAGTAAAACTTCACGATTCAAATTCCATATACCTATTACATAACATTTTGAAATATCGAATAAATATATAAAAGACTTGCGGCCGCTCGCAGCTTCGCCCGCGTGGCAGTTTTTTTCCTGTTCTCGTTATTTTTCTGGGATATAAAGTAGCCTATAAGTTAATCCAGGTTGCAATCTATAGTTATTTCAAATTTCATCCAAATCGGTCCACTGGTTAGAGCGTGAACGAGTAACAAACATCCATCCATCCATCCATACTTACAAACTTTCGCGCTTATAATATTAGTAGGATTAAAGTTAAACATTATATTAAATTGTCTTGTGATAAATCTTTATAGGTCATTATATTTTATAGTAAAATCAAAAATTACTTGATTGTTATAAGCCTCGAAAGGTCCGTCTTTCTAACACAACTTTAAGTGTATATAAATACTACAAGGAATTCAATGTGTCAGAACTATTCATAAGCATAATTAATTTATTAAAAAGTTTAATTAACATTATTTTAATATTATTACTAAGTAGTTTTTTCATTAGAACATTTCTTCTAAAGACCTATTCGTTAGATTTTAGATGGATAGATAGAACATTCTTTATTGCATAACTTAAAATAAAAGTACATAGACACTACACACACAATTACACCGGCACCCACACCCTTCAAACAGGAACACAGCATACAGCTTGGTGGCAGAAATAGGCATGGTGGTAGTTCCCCGGACGAGCCCTTCACTAAGAGCTCTATTACTACTAAAAAACAGAGAGAAAATAAAACAGAAGAATGACTATAGGAGTACCTAATCTAGCTCCTATGCTTCTACTGTTAGTTATTTCTATACTGTGCTTAATACCGTAATGCTTAATACTGTACATACATACACTAACAAGACATTCTAAACATATCACAGATAATGAATAGAAAAAGTAGAAATCAAAGTAAATCTAACTTTATAGGTCTACTCACTAACATAAAATTATGGTTGCCGCGGTCAATCTTCTAAGGTCAGTCTTGACCTCAGAAGATTAAAAATACTATTCGAATAATGGAATAAATAATGATACATCTACATTCCTGTCGTTCATACACTTATCCTCTAGGCATAACATATTGCTTTTGTAATATTAAGGCATTATTCCCGAAATATGTTCAGGATATTTGAATAAATTTTGTATTAATAAAAAATAAACGTCGGGCAAGGTGCTAAGAGGCTAACGAGCGTAATCCAAATGTAAGTTATTAGTTGTGAGTAGGGTTGTCAGGCGTCCGACTTTAACCGGCTTTATTCGGCTTTTATCTTACTGTCCGGCAAAACATTTTGTGTCTCTGTTTTTAAAAGTTTGTACGACCAATCAACACCTATAATACATTTGCTGCTAATATTTTGGCACTATATGTTTACAGTGAATTGGGGTTTGTCTCGAAGCTCTATAAGTCTTGAACATCGTAGACGAGTCGCCTGTATTTACAAAACGTTACAACTTTGAATTTTCATGACCAGAAATGGATTAGCTAAGCGTGCTCCACCTTAGGCTACATCTACACTTCCTATCAGGAGTGATGGCAGTCAAACGCTTAGTTATCCACCAATTAAAAATAAGGAAGGTTAGTATAATACTATCAGCACATTACTTAAATAGATTAAAACAGTATTTAACGTATAATTTTTTTAGTGTGTAAAAAAGCAAAGCTTCCGTAGGGATTCAAAACAGAAAACATTTGATTGGATTATTTTAAAACAAAACCATACTGGAGCTTTATCTTTTATAAAAATAAAACTATAAAAGTAGCGCTAAAGAAAACCTCATGTTACACTTAACGTGATAAATTTTTCTGCATATGAGTCCGGCTTTTTTGATATCTCCCTGATAGTAACAACCCTAGTGTTCCAGCCGTTCCATGCCGCCTGCTGTGCGGGTCCCGCTCTCGATGTCGATACCAGATTTTTATCGAATCTTTTTATCGACTCTTTTTATCGACCCTTTTGTCGGCACTAGAGCTGAGGTGTTACTCACGAAATTAGGATGTTAAATGTTTTGTAGATGACGCATAGTCAGACCGCATTGTGCTTTGTATATTTTTTATGATTAGGTAATAGAAATTGGTATCAATCGTTTTTTGGGGACCGTAATAAATTATGAAGATGATAATGTGTGAAATTATTTAAATGAATCCGTTTTTTAAACCACATCGAGCATTAGGAAACTTAAAGACATTCCTAATTACTTATGAAAATTTTTTTAACTAGACTCTAACACAGATTTTTGTAACCACAGTCAGAAGATTGGGAAACTTTAAGGACATTCGTTATTACTAACGGGACTTTTTAAACTAGAATATAAATATTTTTTTGTTTATGCGACTGCTAGTGGAACAAGCAATTGGCCCACCTGATGATAAATGGTTCCATCATCCATCATCAGCCTGTAGAAGTCCACTGATGGACATAGGCCTCCCCCACACGTTTCCAGGAAGAACGATTCTGAGCCCTCTCCATCCATCGACTTCCCGCGGTCCTAACAATGTCGTCAGTCCATCGGGTAGGAGGACGTCCTACGCTTCGTCTTCCGGTTCGTGGTCGCCATTCGAGAACCTTTATTCCCCAACGGTGATAAATGGTTACCACCACCTAAAAAAATCATTGTAGGGCACGCTAACGAATGTGACCTGTGCGTTCATCAACCTAAATAAAATGTCAACTGCAGATTTTATGCTATTTAAATTTGAATCTTTATAAATATGTGATCAGTATTTTTCCTGTTATTTCCATTATATATATTTTATTACTGTTTAACTAAGGCAAGTCTAATAAAATTTATAATTATAAAAGTCTGTTAGTAACCACTAACAGATTCAAATTAAACTATAAAATGTTTATATAAATATTTATGCATGGTTCTTATAAATTAGATTGTCAAAATTTATAGTTACGCAACGTTCCAACTATAAAAGAATATTTAAGAAGAATTTAATTAATGGGTGGATTTTAATTCATACGAATTGTCAAATTACTGATAATTTTTTAACTGGATGTCAACACTAATAAATCCATACGGTAAATAAGTCTTCTATTTTATATTGTAATAGCAAAACGCGTGCGACTCCGCCCGCGTAAAGTTATTTTCATGCAAACTTCAACCCCCGTTATTTACACCCGCCGGCTGCCAGTTATATACTCCCCAACTACGTGTTTGAGGGTTAAATTTCGTGCACCTTTTCCTTAGTACACTTCTATGTGTCCATATAAAAAAATGTAAAAAACAACTTTTGTACGATCTGCAAATATTTATTCCGGATGTTCTGGGTATTTTCTATGTATAATAGAAAAATCGATGTATGTAATGTATTGTATTAAGTATATCAGTCATCTAGTACCCATAACACAAGCTCTACATAGCTTGGGGCTAGATGATGCTGTGTGGATTGTCCAGCATTATTATTATTTTTTTTTTTTTACTGGGCTGTACGGTTCAACGACATTTATTTTCAGTAACGTACAAGTATATACATATTGATACCAACTCAGATAGCAAAAACATAATTCAGTGATAAAAATTAAATGTTTGTTGTTTTATGAATTTACAACTAATTAAATTATTGTTGTGAATTAATATCTTGTTTTTCATTTATGTATTACTAGTTGAAACCTGCGAATTTGTTCGTTTTTAGGGTTCTGTACCCAAAGGGTAAACCGGGACACTAAGACTTCGCTGTCTGTCTGTCTGTCCGTCTGACACCAGGCTGTATCTCATGAACCGTGATGGTTAAAGAGTTGACATTTTCACAAATGATGTATATCTGTTATCGCTATAACAACAAATACTAAAATATAAAATAAAATAAATATTCAAGGGGGTTCTAGTATTTTATTAAGTATATCAGTCATCCAGTACCCATAATACAAGCTCTGCTTAGCTTGGGGCTAGATGATGCTGTGTGGATAGTCCAGCATTATTATTATTATTATAATTATAGTAGTAGGTATATCAAACATGTCATACATTTTTCTATTGGTAGATAAATCTATTGGTGCATAACCGGCTTTGAATCCACGACTTTACTGTGTAATCATTTAAATAGCAAATCTCAAGTTGCCAACTCAGTGAGTGGGAACTTGATGGTAACAAACAAACACACACACTTTCTCCTTTATAAGTTGGTATAGTTTGTTATCTATTTGTCATGCTCATAATTAGTTATTTGTCATGTAGAAACAATGATTCAACACATCTTGTTATTGCAAATGAAAGTTGAGATATTGTTTTTATTTAAATATCATGTTTTATTACGCAGTTTATATTTACTAGTGCAAACTTCAAGCCACATTGCATCCGACAAATTTAAATTAAAAAAAAAAATAATAATAATAATAATGCTGGACAATCCACACAGCATCATCTAGCCCCAAGCTAAACAGAGCTTGTGTTAGGGTACTAGATGACTGATATACGTAATACAATACATTGCATATACATATTGTTATTATACATAGAAAATACCCAGAACAACCGCAATAAATATTTGCAGATCGTACAAACATTTATCCCAAGGCGGGAATCGAACCCGCAACCTCCTGCGTCGCAGGCGGACAATCGCCCGCCGCGTCACATCGGTCGCCTCACTCAATCATTTCTTGGCTCACATTTAATTCGATACCTAATATTAAAAAATATATATATTGTTGTACCTTAGTGCCTATTAGCTCCTCTTTTCACATTATTATTGTACCTACGTAGCCTACATAGGTAGTACTATTAGAATAATAGGTTGCCGAAACTCGTTTTAGCACCAACACAAACTTCAGTGGTTTAATGATGCTATTTTAGTTCTAATTCTATTGTTGTTCAACTGTAAATAAATTAAAAAAAAGCCTTTCAGGTGTTGATCTTCAGAAATTATTTTCTTGGTACATCCCTTCACACTAAGATAAGTAGGTTGAAGTACGCTTGAAGGAATAATTTTAGGGATGATATAAAATCTTTGTGTTTTCCTTAAGTGCTGGTAAGCGCTATAAGAACTAATTAATTATTAAGTATACTCAATTCTATATTTTCAATTGATTTAATTATAATAATAATAATAGTTTTTTGTTAAGTCAATCAAATTCCATATCGCGATCGATTATAACATTCAGAAAATCATGGCACTAGTGTGCCAATTTTTGTCAAAATCGGTTTAAAAATACAAATTTAAACGAAAATAATCATACAAATTGTTGACAAGAGTTGACAACACGTGTAGGCGAAAACAGACACATAGACTGACAAAAACGTTTTAACCAGTCTCGAAAATGAGACGCTTCGCTCGCTCAGTCACTAACTCATACGCATAACAGAAAAAAAACGGAGATTAAATACAACGGTTCTATAGTTTTAAAAATAGATTTCAATTTGCATTGTTCTGCTAAATTGGCAAATGAGTTATATGACATTTGTACACAAACTTAGTAAATTTTTTTATTTCTTGTGCAGCGCCAATGAACAATTTCGAAACGCGGGAAATGATTGTCTTCGCAACTAAGTTAATTGTTTTTTTGCTTCTTCTATTGCGTGCGCAGAAACTGTTTAGTTGCTAATTTCTCAAGATTTCAAAAGATACTTTTTTGTCAATTAGTATAATTTAATGCAGTAAGTTGAAGTGGCAGTGGGCAGGCCATATAGCTCGTAGAACCGATAACCGTTGGGGAATAAAGGTTCTCGAATGGCGACCACGAACCGGAAAACGAAGCGTAGGACGTCCTCCTACCCGATGGACTGACGACATTGTTAGGATCGCGGGAAGTTGATGGATGGAAAGGGCTCAGAATCGTTCTTCCTGGAAACGTATGGGGGAGGTCTATGTCCAGCAGTGGACTTCTTATAATACAGGCTGATGATGATGATGATGAATAAATACAGTAGTAACCTTTTAAATTATTCTTCTGGGCTTGGTCGCGAGGAACTGGCGCTTGGATTCACCTAGATTTAAGACGTTTCCAGATGATCCCTGCGGATATTACTGAATAAATAATTTTTGACTTTGACTTTGATTAAAAGATAGCGTCTGGTCAAAGCTCAACCAGGCTCAATCAGCATTGACAGTCAGCGTGGCAATGTTTTGGAGACGCTTCTACTGGCACTAATTTGGATCAGTTTCGTTATCTCTCGTTTGCAACGGTCTGTAGATAGCTCAATTGTTTTATATGTATTTTTTACATACCTATTATAATTCTAAGTAGTTTTCTTTGTTAATAAAGTATTTAAAGATAACTACCAAAAACTGGCGACTAAATTTACCTAGCTTTACTTTACAACGTAACTGCGATTTATATATTTTAAGAAATTAACACTGTGGGAAGGCGGTGACTCTAGCACTTATATTATTTTTTAAATTTGACAATATTTGTAGGTCCAGTTCGGTTCTTTAATAGAAAATATGGAACCCATACCAAACTGTGTTTGTTGTTGTTCGTCTGTCTAGATTATTTTTCCACAGAAAATAAACCATGCATCTCACACATATAACAATTATAACGTAAATTAATAAGTAGATGAAACAAATGACTATAATTTAAATGTTAAAAGGTGACCGCCGTCGATTATTTTTTGCAAACGTATTTAACATAAAATGTAAATCCGTTATTGGCTATATATTTTTAAATCCTAAGTATTTTTATTGTTTAAAAAGAGCTGTGGATTTGGCTACACTTAAATAAATAATAATAATATAAGAATAAAAATAAAATGGTAGTCAGAGGTAGTCTAAATATATGATTTTGCATACCAACATTTTTTAGTAGTTGCAAGCCAATCACCGCTGCTAAATAATAACTGGTTTTGTCACGATGTTCTCCTTTCCCGTTTGCCATAGAAAAGATCATTGTTGAATTCGGATTCCGGATTTCCGATCCGGATTCGAATTCATGATTTTAGTATTAGAATGCTCACTCCCACTAGGCCACAGGTGTTCTCTTACTATTATAGATTATATGAATTATGATTGCGGTTAAAGAAGTAGATTGTTTGAGCACTCCACAGGGTAACAACGCGGTCACATCATTGTAGGTAAGTGACCACGAAAGATAAACGTTTTTGCTGAATTGGATTTGTTTCTTGACAGATGTCAAAATACATCCTGCGGTATTAAAAAAAAGGCTAAGTGCGAGTCGGACTCGCGCACGAAGGGTTCCGTATTATCTATAATAAAAACGGCAAAAAATCACGTTTGTTGTATGAGCCCCCTTAAATATTTATTTTATTCTGTTGTTTAGTATTTGTTGTTATAGTGGCATCAGAAATACATCATTATGAAAATTTAAACACACGGTTCATGAGATACATCCTGGTGAAAGGCGGATAAACAGACAGATAGACAGACAGACAGACAGCAGAGTTTACCCTATGGGTACGGAACCCTAAAAAGAGTGAGAATTAGCCTCATTTATTTTGATTACCTTATTTACTGAATTTTTCAAATCAGTCTAGTAGTTTTGGAGCCTATTCAATGCATACAAACAAACAATCAAATCTTTCCTCTTTATAATATTATTAATTAAGTAAAAACAACAGCTATTGTTTATCCCATAAATTAAAGCACCAACCCACAGCTAAAATCACAAAAAAACTGTCACTGTCATCACCCATCAGAAAAACAAAAACAAGGCCACTTACACCAAAACAAATGTTCAATAAACAAGCTAAATAGCATTATAAACAGAAATCAGAACTAGTCAAAAGTACATCAATAAAGGGGTCGCGCGAGGGTGCGATCGCATAAATTACACTCCACCCTTTACAGCCACAATCAAATGAACTTACCTACCCTGATAATCTTTTTCTACGGTATTATTTCTGTTGGTATATTGTCTTTGTCAAAGAGTTCATTTCTACCTACCCTGTATTGTATTGTATTGGGCTCCTGTATCCGCATTTAGACTCAAGAATGGTCCATTATGCGTGACCTACCGTATAGTCTCTTCTATGATAAGTATTATTGTCAGGTAAATACCCAGAACACAATATTTTTATCTCAAGACGGGACTTGAACCCGCAACCTCCTGCGTTGCAGTCAGACACTCGCCCGCCGCGCCACATCGTTCGTCAAAATGTTTATCTAGTTTTGTCACTAACCGTACTTGATCTCTAAAAACAATGTACGTTTCAATTCAAACGGTTTATTGCAGAAAAATTTAAAAAAAACAGTCAATTTATAAACGTGGTGACTTCATTACCGCTTCTGTAAGCGAACAGCTGTGTTAAAGTCTACTGAGAAATAATGATAATATGATATTTTATTCACAAGCTGAGCGTCAAGCGGCGCGGTTACAAATTATCCTAAAATGTAGCATATTTTAACGCTATTGAATAAATCACAGAACAGAACATATTTAAAACGTGTCAAAGTAGTTTGATTGAATAAATGCCTTTTGACTCTGAATTGAATGCTCAATTTGCCATGACAGTATTTTCCATTATTATTTTTAAAAGATGAACAGGTTGCGCTCTAGCTACTAAGATTCGACTCCGTCAACTATAAGACACCAACCGCATTGGGAACATTGTCGTTGTGTTGCCTAGCTGAAAGGTTTTTTTTTTAACTTTTATCTTACCTCATATCTTAAGTAAGTAAGATAGAAAACCTTCAGAAATAAGTATAGTTTTGAAAACGTACTTGTGAAAGTATACTTAAAGTTTTAAACCCCAATCTGATGAACTGATGATATCTTAATTAAGTCACTAGATAGAAAACAGCTGAAACTTATAGAGGGCTATGTTGTTCTGCAGGCTGATGATTATGTTTTAATTTGGCATTAGGTAGCAAAATTTGCAATGTGATTGCGTAGCATGTGTGTGTCCTCGGCCTTATTTTTATTTTTAAACGTACACTCCCCATGCTGGGTGTGTTGGGAAATGGCCCTTGAAATTGGCTCGTCTGCTTAAGTTTTGACCCTAAATGCCTGTATGGTTCCTTCTTTTGTAGTTACCCGTAGCATCAAACGAACAACATTCCATACCAGCAAGTACTTAGTAGGTACTGAAAAACTGCAACTTATCGTGTGCAATTATATTTTATTAATTTTTATAGTTCCATATCCATAATTAAATAGTTTGTAAGCAAGAAAAAATACGTAAAAAAGCAAAGGGCTGGCATGTCGCGGTGCCATTTATAATTTATATTAGAAGTGTCCTATATCTATTGTATGTATATTGCTCTACTGATCAACGTGATTCCAATGAAACCCATAAAAAAAACATAAAATACCTAAACCACCGACAAACCATTCAAGCTTTTTGGATGACCCAAACATTACCCACTGTGCGGGTAGTGGGTAATAACCTTTTTAAAGTGATGATTACTCAAAGAGTCTGAAGTCAGTGCCAACGGGCTGAATACTTTGATGGTAAGATACGCCATGAAAAGAGAAAACCAGTATATTGTACAACATTTAATTTTTGGACGGCAATTGGCATGCAATATATAAAAAGAGGCTTTAGAACCAGTAGGTACGTGAAAATAGTAACATTTGGTTTCGACCACACGTTTATGACTTAGCAGGTTCTTTTTTTTATACATCAAAGTTGACAAACAAGCTTACGGCCCACCTGATGGAAAGTGGTTACCGTAGCCTATGGACGCCTGCAACACCAAAGGAATTACAAGCGCGTTGCCAACCCTTTAAAAATTTTAAAACGCCCTTTTTGAAGAACCCCATACTATAGTACTTAGTGAAAACCTCAGCATTATAACTACAATGTCATACAAGCCGTTAACTTGTAAGACTATTTCTGTATTGTATTGTAATATAAGTGTGGGTTTAATTTATACCAATTATAAGAATCTTTACTCTGACTGACTGACATATAGACAACGCACGGCCTAAACCACTGGTCACACAGACTTGAAATTTGCAGGGTATATTCGTCTTGGTGCGAAAGTAAGGAATTCCGGATATTCAACTCCTGAACGGCTACAGTTTGAAGTTTGTATAAAAATTAGTCAACGCTGACGAAGTCGCATTTTAGTTAGTATTAAATAAATTACCTTACATTCCACATAGTAACAATGCAGACATATAGGGTTGAACCCTTACTTGTGCACCTTGCTTGAGTAATAGCTCGTATTACGCGCGTTTTCGGGCTTTTGTCACTTGTAATGATACAGTTTTTTAAAGATATCGTTGACAGGAGCTTACTTAATGCCCCGTGGTTTTGATAAGGTAACTCTAAAAGGGGGAAGTGATCCTTCTACCTACTTTCTTAAACTTACTTGTAAGTACAACTTAAGTACTCAAATATGATCTTCTATTAGAGCTCTTAGTGAAAGGCTCGTCCAAGGAAGTACTACCACCATGCTTATTTCAGCCAAGCAGCGCAGTGTGTTCCAGTTTGAAGGGTGTGTACAAGCACATGAGGTTTAACACCTGTATGCCTCAGGTTGATGGACGCAGAGTAGTGCATCGTAGGACACGTTAACGAGCGTGATTTGTTATAGATACCTAATGGTAACCACTTAACATCAGGTGGGCCGTCTACTTGTTCCATGAGCAAGTCACATAATGAATTTTTTTTTATACGATACGCTGATGGAACAAGCACCTGATGTTAAGTTTACCATCATCTGTAGCAATGTATTACTTACTTTGCCAGTTACATTCGTTAGGAACGTGCCCTACGATGTACTACTTTGCGTCAATCAACCAGGAATTACAGGTGATAAGCCTCATGTGCCTGTAATTTCTCCGGCACCCACACCCTTCAAACTGGAATACAGCGAGCTGCTCGGCGACAGGAACAGGTATTTTTGAGAAATTAAACTAGGTTGGTCATCTTGTTCCATCAATGGTCGTAAAAAAACGGACAAACTCCGTCTATCACCTAGAAAATAATATAAATTGAGTCTACCAACACATTGTGCCAAACAAACACCAGCTTAGCTTCTAAAGTACACAACTCGCACGAGCCGTGACGAAATAACGTCGCGTGGCCCCAAAACATGCATTTGTCAAATTCGACACGGCTTTTAGGGTTCCGTGACAGACTGGTGATTCTATTTTTATTATAAACTCGCGCGACTTTTTCTGTGTGAATCTATTTTTATACAAATTTCAACCCCTGCTGCACCTGTTTAGGGATTGCATCTTGGAAACTCCTTTCTTAGTACACCTCTATGCACCAAGACAAACATACACTAAAATTTCAATTTCAGCGGTTTAGGCTGTGCGTTGTCTGTATGTCAGTCAGTCATTGAAAAGAATTTTATAATTGGTATAGATAGATTTAAGATGTTAGTCTCAGTCAAAGATAATTTTATTTAAATGTAGGTATATATAAATCTCAATAACTATTTTAAAACGTCTTATATAGTACGCATAAGTTATAAATTTTTCTGGAAGCACTTGTATATAAAATTTAAAAGTCAAGTTACGGAACCCTTCAACACGCTATCAACACACTCTTAGCCTACTTAGTATTTACTTATTTCAGTGTACCATTTTGGTCGCGTCTACCCTTAGAAATTGGCCACGGGAGACGTAGGATTTCACGCCAATATGTCGTGTAGTTTAGCGGTTTATTGGGTTCTTGATATCGGAATTGGCCTCTTGGGTTCTGGAATTGGTTGCATGTAATTTTGATGGCTCTAAAGTTGCTGGGTTATGGGTTATTGAAATAATAGTAAGTTCATTAGGAATTTAGAGATTCTAAAAGTGATATTTGAAAGGTCGTACCTAGGCAAAATGCAGTCTCATTTATTGACTGTCACTATTTCTTATTACCTATTAGTAAGAGACAGAAATATTTAAGACACTGACAGTATCTTAAATAAATAGTGACAGTCAATAAATGAAAAAAAACTACTAAAAAACAGTGTCACACTATTCTTTAGTAGTTTTTTTTTGTAGTATTACCTACGGTAATTGTGAAATAAATCAACTATTGCTAATTATACCTGTCACTATTTGTCATAGCCCGTTGATAAAAGATGGCACTAGTTTGAGTACTGTTTATTTTTTATCAGTTTTTTAAAAGTAGAACACAATTTTCAAAACATTGTTTTCATAAAAATTGCCAGTTTATAACACCACAGTCCATTACAATAGTGAATTGATTTATATTATCTGTGCATAAAAACAAAGAAAGAAGTAACATTTGTATTCCTGTGGGAGCGATTTTGTAAAATTTATCATAAAGAAAGTAGCATTAATGTATTCATTACTCATACTGGAGCGTAAAATTAGTTGTTTGTTTTTTTATTCGTAAAAAACGTGGGTGATGTTTTTTTTAATCTGTCCCATGAACATTGTGATAGGTTAATCAATTCGTTCCTAATAAAACAAAGGGAAAATGCAATAGTTTTTAAATGTGCTTTGTTTAGATAAGCTAAGCGTATGATGGTAGAGGGAGCTGAATATTTGCGTACATAGCTGCAAAGGCTTGTACGGGAATGATGGCACAGCCGCCTTCTGAAAATGAATGATCCTGGAGATATAGGCATTTTGGCCATGAACGAAAATGTTCAGTTTCTTCTTGGACAGCCCTCACAGCTTTAGGTTCTAGGCTTGGTCGCGAGGAACTAGCGCTTAGATTCACCTAGATTTAAGACGTTTCAAGATGATCCCTGCGGATATTACTGAATAATTGATTTTGACTTTGACTTTGACTTTGCTCAGTTCGTAGTAACCCTGTCTTCTGTGCTCTAGGTGGTGGGTTCGATCTCCACCGAGAACCACACATCACATTTGTGTGATGAACATAGATGTTTATTCTATGTTATATTGTATTATAAGTATGTATTTAAAAAAAAAGTACCTACTTATATGAGTATTCTATTAGTCATCTGGTTCCCATAGTACAAGCTATGCTTAATTTAGGATTAGATGATGTTGTATAAAAATGCCCACATATATTTTATTTATTTACTAGCGGCCGCTCGCAGCTTCGCTCGCGTGGCAGTTTTTTCCCGTTCCCGTTATTTTTTGGAGATAAAAAGTAGCCTATATGTTAATCCAAGTTGCAATCTATAATTATTCCAAATTTCATCCAAATCGGTCCACTGGTTAGAGCGTGAAAGAGTAACTAACATCCATCCATCCATCCATACTTACAAACTTTCGCGTTTATAATATTAGTAGGATGCTAACTATTCCTTAACTTAACTGATATCATTTGTAATAGAAACAGCCTAATAAAAAATATTATGGCGAAGCTAACTCGTAAAATGACAAAGGTGATAAAAAATAAGAAATAAGTAAATTAAGCACACAAAACTAAAATAAAATTATTCAATACGTCTTCAAACATCCTTTATATCATATTTATTTTGATTGTATGGCTGATGTTAAAACCCGTGGGAAATAATAATAACGAATAATAAATATTTGTGGAAATTTTTACACAACATCATCTAGTCCCAAACTAAGCATAGCTTGTACTATGGGAATCAGATGACTGAGACTTATATACTTTTTCTATATGATGGAATAAATCAACTGTATGTCATGCGAATGTCCGCCTGCGACGCAGAAGGTTGCAGGTTCGATTCCCGCCTTGGGATAAATATGTGTACGATCTGCAAATATTTATTCCGGGTGTTTTGGGTGTTTTCTATCTATAATAAAAAATATCTATGTACCTATGTAATGTATTGAATTTAATATATCAGTCATTTAGTACCCATAACACAAGCTCTGCTTAGCTCGGGGCTAGATGATGCTGTGTGGATTGTCCAGCATTATTATTTATATTATTATTAATGGTATACTATCCAACAATCTTATCTATAGATTCACTGAGACGAATAAAAGTGATCTTGTGAGCAGTTTCTAACAGCACAGAACACATATTTTTTATTCCCGTCTGTGTACTGACCCTTATGACAAACATGTATAATTTTATGTATCGATCACGCCATGGGAAAATCTTAGAAGTATCTATTAACAGGATTAAGCCAAATCATCCTCAAACAACCCAAATCCTGTTGAATCCTAAACATATTGCTAATCCAACGCGTGTGGGGCCTATGGGACCCGCACCATAACTAACCCTATTAAAAAGTGGTCCCGACCCCTGTTATATGTAATGTAGCATAAAATTAACCCGTGCGTTACGCCTGATGCGCTCAATGTTTTAAGTAGACGATTTTGGTTAGGGGTCTTTTGGACCGTTAGGATTTTTTGCCTGTTTCATTCTTACGTGTAATGTTTTTACAAATCATCATCAGTATAAACATGTTTTTTTTAATTTAAAATTGAACAAAAGTTTTAGTTTAAATCGCTTGGAATTATTGTGAACCAACTTATAAATAATGTAGAATCAAAGGTGAGAAGTAGGTAGGGTTAACCAATTTTTTTACTTTTTAAGTATGTTGTATATTTCAGGTGACATTAGTATTTGCCTGTGGCTTTTTCAGCGTGAAATTCATTCTCAGATGATATTAAGATCATTTTAAATGCCTCAGATTGATGGATCAAGTCCTAACGAACGTGACCTGTTAGGAAATGCTTTGTTATAAGTGATGGTTACCACTTAACATCGGGTGGGTCAGCTGCTTGTTCCATCAGCAAGTGAATAAAAAAAAGCAGTTTCAAAAAGATCTAAATTATTCTTCTCAGTTCTATGAACTCTATGATATTCTATGAACTACCCCTGACGTCACAGGACAGAGATTGCAGACCGCTGTGGTGTACTCTGATATATCACTCCCTAGGGAACTCTCCCACATTGTTTTATAATAAGGACAATAGATTATAACGCGGTACATCGCGGATGGTTGTAAGTAAATCTTTTAGCTTCTACCATTATCATCATAGTGAAGAAGTCTAATCTTTAGGTTAGGTTAGATAGATATATTATTTTAATGCGAGTTTTTTTTTGCGTCCAACAACCTGAGGCATACAGGTGTTAAGCCTCATGTACCTGTAATTACACCGGCACCCACACCCTTCAAACCGGAACACAGCAAGCTGCTTGGCTACAGAAATAAGCATGGTGATAGTACTGCCCCGGACGAGCCCTTCACTAAGAGCTCTACTACTACTAAAATTCCATTTGATGCTATTCCATTCTTTCTTTTTCTTAGTTCACTATTTTTTAGTTAGTATGGTTTGAAGATAATTTTGTCCGATTATTTTGATACACCATTGGTTAACACCTATAAATAAAACCATTTGGGGTCAATTTCGACCCAAATATCGGATAACCCTAACAAACCAATGTCAAGTTGCTGGACGCAGGGTAGTGCATCATAGGGCATTTACCCAACGTGCGTGACCTACAAGGTAATCCTTTGTTATAGCTTATGGTCACCACTTAACATCAGGTGGACCATATACTTGAGCCACCAGCAGTAGCATAATAAAAACAAGTTAACCAAACATCAGCTTTAGATTCCCTATTGAAATATCGCTCCCGCGGGAACAAAGATAATGTACAACTTGCAAAAATAGTGCCGTGATGTTTGTTTGTTGAGGAAAATATAACTTCTGACAGAGATTTGTTGGAGCGATTATTTGAAAATTATTACAATGGTTGCGGAAACTCGCTTCGCTTGGTTGAGTAATGTTAAAAAGTGTCTTAAGAAAGTATAGGCGATGTACTTCAGCAAATCATCATCATCAACTGCCAGAAAAGTCCACTTCTGTACAATAAAACTTCAAGTCTCTCTGACAAGTGGTTTAGACTGTGCGTTGTCTATGTCAGTCAGTCAGTCAGCCAATCAGTCAGTCAGGACAAATATTGTCATAGTTTGTATAGGTATAGATTTACAAAAACAATCATAGCTTAACATATCACAACGGAAAAACATCAAGTTTTCCAAACCACAAAAACAATAATTAATGAACCTCACGTTCGATGGCCGTTTCCATATAATTTACGTAAAATATTAAATTTTATTACACCTTTATTATCGCTGGCATAAAATTGGCGTTTATAACTTTGTATAATATAGTAGGCTCAATTTATCATGTTTCAATCTCCGAAAAGGCCGCGGGCGCCACGTCCATGCCGACAACACACAGGACCTCGAGAAATGAAGTCATTTTCTATTCTGATTCTTCTGAAGATAACTGTAGCTACTTATTACTCGGTCTATAAAGTTTTTAATATATTAAAACTTTTATATTGTTTTGAAAAACTGTAGAAGAATAGATAGATAGAAAATTCTTTATTGCAAAACTTAAAATAAAAGTACATAGGCGAACTTAATGCTACATAGCATTATCTACCAACTAACCTTTGGGTAGTAGGAATAACATTTTTTGGAGGTAGTGCGCGTTTACTTACTGTTTAAACTAAATAATAGATAAAAACCGACCGATGTGGCGCGGCGGGCGAATGTCCGCTTGCGACGCAAGAGGTTGCGGGTTCGATTCCCGCCTTGGGATAAATGTTTGTACGATCTGCAAATATTTATTCCGGGTGTTCTGGGGGTTTTCTATCTATAATAAAAAATATCTATATATGTAATGTATTGTATTAAGTATATTAGTCATCTAGTGCCCATAACACAAGCTCTGCTTAGCTTGGGGCTAGATTATGCTGTGTGGACTGTCCAGCATTATTATTATTATTATTATTATTAAACATAAATCAGTAGGTCTGATAGGTCCTGACTAAAAATTAAACTAAATCAGAGTCAGACTAATACATACGTATCTCGAAAGAAAGAACCGCTTATAAACCTAATGACGGATTTACAATGGTCAAGGACTTGTGGCAAGTGCAAGTGACGAGTGGGAAGTGCCTGGTCTTCTTCGTTAGTCATCGTCGTCAAAATTAGCGAACAATGTTCAAAAACACGTGTGATTTTGTACCACTTGCCTAAAATTAACAGTTATTTAGCGATTCTATAATTATGATCCACTTGCGAACCAAATTGAGAACCAAATTGACTTGCAAACCAAATTGAAATTGACTCTACTGTCCGATCGGTTTGTACCACTGTATTAGTTTACTTTGCTATTACTCTACCAAACACTTGACTAATGTAAAACAGTTGTAGTAGTATGATGCTTGGCTACTATAATCATCAAATCAATCAGTCGTTTCAAGAAGTAGTAAAAAAACAGTAATTATATGATAATTCAATTGTCTGTTGTCAGTCAGTTTTTTAAACTACTTACCTAGTAACATAGTAATATTCAGATATCTAAAGCGTAACCTTATTATATATCATACCGGCTTAAAAGCAGCTGATTCAACCCACACAAGAAATTGCTTACAAATTATGTTGTTTTAAAATTCCTGTGACTCCACTAATCCCGTAATAGGCGTTAATGTTCTCATAATCATATGTATATTGCTAATAATTTTAAAATTCCTATAATAATCCGCCATTCTGTCGGTAGCCAGCGATTATGTAAGTAAAATTGCAAGAATATTAATTTTTGTGTTGTGTATGTTGAGTTTTGTAGTGTGAAAGAGATAAGAATAACGTGTTGTCGTCGTCAGTGGACCTTTGTCAAAAGTTTGGTTATAATACTAAACAAGGTTTTAAAAATACTAATTTCATAATAAATGTAAACGAGAGATCGACGAAGAGTCTTGATCGATTAGTATAAAAACTGTTCTATACTTTGCAAAAATATAGACTAACGATCAAAGGGCTGGCGCTTACCTTGGATAGAGAATTAGTTTAGCTATCCAAAAAGGTAATGTTGCCAGCCTTCTGGGCATACTTCTTGCGGTCAGTGATTTAAATTTTGTTTTCTACCTATTAGTAAGGACCTGCATTTAGAAAACAGAATTATTTTATAATGTGTAGGTAGGTTAAATATTAGATATAAAATATTTGTGTAAACTAATATGCGATAATGGATACTATAAAACATTCTTTATTTTTTGGAAGAACAATCAAAGACAATCAACAATTTTTTTTATTTAAAATTCGCAAACGATTATTAGGAAAATGGTATGTTACCTACTAGGTAAGTTAGGTACCTATACATTTATAGAGATAACAGAAGTCGTTTAAACATATAATAATTAGCAGCACGCAATCAAACGATTACAAAAAGGTTGTTTACACTAATCTTTATTAAAAATACGAGGAAAAACCTTCTAATAAAATAAATGACTATCAATTCTCAGCAACAAAAAGTTGCTTTGTTATTAAAAAAATCGGTAGAACAATCAGCAGCGGCTGTCAAAATAACAAGTCAACCCGTTGTTTTAATAGCTCCAAAGAATTTACAAGGAAAAAATAAAAAAACAATACGTTTCGCGACATAAAAGAAATTCAATTAAACCAGTCGAGACGTAATGTGCTTCCCAGAAACGCGGCCTTAATGAAGCCACTTTTCGAGCCGAATGTCTTCATCGAGACAAACCAGGGATGGACTTCAAAAAACTAGTACCATTTTTTTTATTCTGCAAAATAAATTTATTAAACAGGCATATATCTATTGTAGATGATTTATGCAGCGTCAAGGGCGATTTTTCAACCGTGCCTCTATTGATGGGACGCTGTAATGCCTGGGAATGGAATTTTTTCTACTTTATTGCAATTCCATTCAGTCAAAGTCAAAAAGCATTTATTCAGTAATATCTGCGGGGATCATTCTGAAACGTCTTAAAGCTGGATGAATCTAAGCGTCAGTTTGTCGCAACCAAGCTTATAATAACAAGCTAGAAACTAACGGCTTGGTTCCTTCTGTTTTTTTTTGTATGACCTTTACACTAATTAATAATAATGTAAATATTGAAGCTCCAGTGTGGTGTTAATCTAACTTAAAAAAGTGATCTAACTCAATAAGGTAAACACATTGCTCACAAATTGGTTAGAAAAACATCATGATCGGTAAACACAGATTGATTGACCTATTCCTATTGGCTCCACACTAATTGTAAGTTTAAGGACTGTTATGTAAATAATCTAAAACAGATGCAGGTAAAAACTTATAGTAAAAACTCAAAGCAGACGAAACACAAAAAGGGTTTTATACTGACAATGTAGTTTTATAGCGTTTGTGACGTTTTAAATCGCGTGGTTAAACGTCCTATGACGTTCGCAATCTTACGTTTCAACGCGTTTTGAACGCTTACAGCCGTGTTGAAAAATCCGCGTGCTTAGCTCGAAAACATTAGTAAAAAGAATAGAACAGTAGGAAGAATGACGCCAATAAGTTTTTTTTTAAATTATGATGTCACATTACGGTCATGTTTAAAAAGTATATATTAAGTCCATCCCTGTAAAGCGTGTCTGTCCTCACAGCAGGTACGTATTTAGGTTAAAATTATAACTTTATTATTGGTGGTGATTTTGGAAATTAATTTCCGAGGATCGAAGCCAAATTATAGTGAACGGTCTCAGTGAGTTTCGACCGTTTTTATAATTTCAGCCGCCATTTTGCGGCGTTTTTCTTATTACCTTGGAATATTTGTTTAATAAGGACATTATGTAGGAGGGTCAAACGTGAGTGAATGGTTGGATTTTTATAAACACTATTCGATTTAATTCATGTATTTATTTCAAATTTTTGTTTAAATAAGTAAATGGGTTTATTTCGCGAAGGTTCATAATGAAATATGAATAAGATTTAGACTAACAGAAAAATTAACAAAACTTATACAAAAAGTATCATTTTTACACATACACTTTTCTTGCTGTTTGTTTGCTTATTATTAAATATTATTATGATTAAGCTAGTGAAAAACGCGCGACTTCGTTCGCTTGAAGTTATTGTCATACAAACTTCAACACCCGCTGCACCCGTTTAGGGGTTGAATTCCGAGAATTCTTTTCTTATTACACCTCTACGCACAAAGACGAAGTACCATGAAAATTTGAAGTCTCAACGTCCAGTGGTTTACGCTGTGCGTTGCCTATATGTCAGTCAGTCAGTCAGGACAAAGATTCTTATAATTAGTATAGATTGTTCTTTATTGTGGCAGAAAAACTTGGTATGTAAGTGTGTCAAAGACTTTGCTCAGATGTAATTTCAACCGCAGAACATATAATTTAATAACTGAAGGTAAATCCAACACCAAAAAAAGCAATTAATCACAGTCTCCATATACGTACCGATGACTCCATTCCAACCGTCAATTTAATCAAATTAACCAATTACCTCCTTACGCAAACCACAATTTCGTACGCGTAAAGTAAACTATTTTTATCGATTTTGGGAATTGTCCGTCCCACTTGCACTTAACTAAGATGATAGTACTCTCCCGCTCACACATTATCAATTTTTAAGACGGTATGTTTTAGTGTGAACATTATAGTACGAGTGGGTACTGGAATTATCGGCAGTTGTGGGTTACAGTACCTACTGCTTTTTGGTGCTTACAACGGTATTTTATGGATGTTTTCACCAATCTTTGCGGGAAGTACAGCTTGGACAATCAATTCTGAGAATAATGAAATCACAAAGTGTCGACCAGTGTTTTGATTGGTCACACCACCTCTCGCGAATTGAAGTCAATTGACCAAGGTGCAAGTAATGCATTAGTAGTGTTCCGAGTTCCGAGTAAACAGAACCAGTGTGGTGCAAGTTTAATAATACTAAACGTTAAAAGACGTGTACCTTGGACCACCAAGTGAGATTGGTGCCGGAAGAAGTTAATAATAAACTAATTAACATTTGGTCGCTATTAGATATAAAAAATAAATAATTTGAGGAATTTTAATGACGATATAGTTCTTGGCTCCAACTTATAATAATATTTTTCAATAAACTTTTTTATTTGGCCTGTAGATAAATCTCAATTCTCTTACTATCACGGTTCATGAGGTACCTACAGCCTGGTGTCAGACGGACAGACAAACAGACAAACAGCCAAGTCATAGGGTCCCGTTTTACCCTTTGGGTCATGTCTTTGGGTACGGAACCCAGAAAAATGGCGATCTACTAGTAATCTTTATTTAAGATGCGATCCGCATTTCAACGTTTGGTGGCTGTTACGCGTGCCCGTATGCGATGACTCTAATATTATTATTATAATGCTGGATGCTTATGGATATTCCACACAGCATCATCTAGCCCCAAGCTAAGCAGAGCTTGTGTTATGGGTACTAGATGATTGATATACTTAATACAATACATTACATACATACATATTTTTTATTATGCATAGAAAATACCCAGAACACCCGGAATAAATATTTGCAGATTGTACAAGATTTATCCCGAGGCGGGAATCGAACCCGTAACCTCCTGTCGCAGGCAGACATTCGACCGCCGCGCCACATCGGTCGTCTAATATTATTATCTAATATTACAATTACGGCTTAGGCTTATGCATAAAATAATACCAATAACGGTTAAAAAATATAAATAATGCAGAAACCAATATAATTTAAATAATACGACTACCTAATGAGTCCAATTTGTAATATATACTTAATTGGTAATTGAATTGACTTTCATAAATTTATTAAGATTCAAGTTAATATAAAGTATTTATTTACATCCGCTAAAAGTACAGTGTTTCTCCGAAACCTTTTAATGAAATGAAATGAAAAACTTTATTGACAAAACATACAAAGGTTTCAGCTTATCCAACATTATTTGAGGTCTTAGCACAAAGTGTGAAAATTTTTGATGAGAGCGTTATGGCGTGATGGACCTTAGGATTTGAAGAGAGACAGACTTATTTCTTTCTTACCAACCAACGACAGCCGACTGTACTGTTTTCACTTGACTAAAAACTATATATCTCCTTGACATTGGCAAAATTGTCTGACGAATAACGGCCGTATACCAAGAAAGAGAAGAAGGTTTGTTATGCTAGCTACAGTCGGCGCAAAACAGTTTGTACATTTTCCGACAAAAGTGGCAGTAATAAAACCTATTAAAGTATCCTACAACGAACAATCTTATCAATTTCCCTCCCCACTCTATAAAGACAATCAACAATAAAGATATTATCTCGCAAATATAGCAATAACTCATCTATAATTCGCTGGAAACAAAATAAACTATCTTTACTGCTTCTTGTAATAGAAAAATATAAGAAAATTGGATTTTATTGAATAGAGACACTCGGGGACTTTGAAAGACGTACCATATATAGGTATAAGCGCATACGCTTATGTATGTTATGAACTGAAAATCAAAATAACAAATGAAGATAGAACGATCTAATTGTTTCATCTTTGTTGTATAAAAAAAATATCACGATTATAATAACTAATTATATAAATCAATATTAATGGGCATTTTTTACACAGCATCATCTAGCCCCAAAACCTAACGAAGCTTGTTCTATATTAACCAGAAAACTGATATAATACTTACCTATATATTTACGTTTTTTTAATACAACACACAACACAACACAACAACAATACAATATATCCAAAGGTTGTCTGGAAGAGATCGCTTTTAGCGATAAGACCGCCCATTGTACCACTGGTTTTTATTTGTAATCAATGTTACTATCTTGTGTTCTAATGGTGTACAATAAAGTTATAATATATCTATCTATCTATACAAATAACACCTTGGTCAATTATTGTAAACTAGCTTATTATAAATTTATTTGTAAACTAGGAACTAATAATTATAGTAGAAACAACTTAATTGAGCATATAACAAGATGGTAGAATAAAAAACAAAGTCCATAAACGATTTACAAGCGTGTTAACATTTCGCGACTGTAATATAATAATTACTATAATTTTGCGAATAATCTATGAATCGTAATTAAATTCTTCAGCGTCATGTCACTATAATGGATAACAACGTTGATTTAGGTATTAACTTTTAGGTAGGTATACAATTATAATTATAAATATCGGCAGACATCTCACACAACGCCATCTAGCCATAAATTAAGCAAAGCTATGGAAATTGACAGCTGATAAAATACGTATACTTACTATATTTTTTTGCAAAAAAATTCTTATACAATATAACACCCAGACACCGAAAAAACCATTTTACATTAAATTCATCTCTTATGTTTGTTCTCGGTCGGGACAAGCCTACTACCAAGTAAGCTGTGAGGCCAACTTCCTTGTCTACAAGGAAGTACATAAATCAGAGTCCCCATTTTAGTATTTGATTCTGGCTAGCGGTATCGTGCTGAGATACACTATGAATAAAATAAAAAAAAACGAGTGTGCTTTAGACCACACGACTGAAGTAAAACTTCTTTAATATACGAAACGTAACTGGCTATGAGGGAAAGAGAGAAAGAACAGTGCTTTCATACCCCCTCCATGGTAGTGTTAAACGTTTAACGTAACCTTATTGGAAGTCGCATAAGAAGTATTACTTCAAAAATATTATTGTTATGGTCCGCACTGGCTCAGTGCGTCTGCTAATTTTACTGACATTTGATGATTTTGTGTTCAACAAATACAAAGGGTATGCAGAGCAATTTTTTTTATTAAAAAAAATTGTCAATCTGCATTATCAGCTAACATAATAAAATAATAATAAACATTCAGACTGAGTTTATTAACGACTCTACCCTCCCCTCAAATAGATACTCACTAATTCCCCCCTCACTTCCCCCTTCCCTTTTGTGACATTAAAACATCGAGCAGACTAAATTAAAGCGCGCCAAAACTGTTGTCTGTGGGCCCAAGGCGGTCGTTTGTTTTAATACAATAACTGCACCCGTCTCTGTTACTCTTGTTCTTACTCAGGTTGTACCCGTCTCGTTCTCATGCAGTTATTTAGCGATATCTCTTAAGGCGACAGCATAGCGCATCAGTCATAATAACAAGTTAAAACTACTCGCCTTCGTTAGTAGGAAATGATTTATTTAGAAGATAATTGATTTCACAAGGTTGTCCAGAACTGTTAATAGAACCGGTCAATTTGAATCAATTGTTTAAAATGCTACAGACGATAAAAACACGGGTTAACATGATGTATGTTTCGCGATAAAAAACTAAAAGACTTAATTATTATGCCTCGTTTTTATTTAACGGTAACAAACGGTTAGCTTAATAAAATCGTGTAAAAAGCTAATTTACAAAATTATCAAACTCACAAAACAACGATACATTGAACGCAACAGAAGCGTACCTCTTAATCACTTCTAATTTATTTAGTCCCTCGGAGGACCGAGCTCGTAATTTATCGCCATCCCTTTCCAACCCCTAACGCGGCGCGGCGTACCCGTCTCGCTCTCCCGGGACCATTTTTAATTAAAATCACCGAGAGAAAATTAGAAATTATATTCTATTTTCAAAAACTTGTTCTGGCGGTTTGTTCGAGATTATCTCTTTTTTATGAGTCTCTGGTCGGGGCTTTGTTTCAACTGCCGGTGAATCGTCTTGAAGTTGAGAGCTCGAGTTTTATGTTGTTAGGGCTTACAGGGGTATCTAGGGATAGCCGGACGCTACCGGTTTTTTGAAGGTCCTCGAACAGAGCGGTGTAAAATCAAAACTGGTAATTTAAGGGACTTCTCCATACGAAAAAATCACTACTGCTACCCAACGACTGCACGTGGTTCTTAGGGTGGGTATTTGAACGTTCTTCTGAATCATACTCAATATTCGTCTAATATACCCCCGTCCATTAGACATCCTCGAAGAATCTTGAGTCGGTACACTTGGTTGGTTATACTGGGTTGGTACTAAGATATCTTAGTGGATATCTACCGTGCCGAGGAGATTAAAGTCATGAAGTTATTTTTTATTCTTCTTCTTTTCTATTATACTGACGACCATCCGGTTTTTCTGAAAAAACCGGTTTTCTTAACGAAGTAGCATCCCTAGCTACCGGTGTCTTTTACGATTATGTCTTATTCATTTCAATCCGCCCGTGATTGGGAATGTTCTAACTTTATTAATTCTCCAGTATAATGGTATGATTTATCTGTTTTAGTGTGAAGTTTTAATGGCTTTTGGAGGCTAACGTGTGAATGCTTACTGAATATACATTACACTTGATTACTAAACTATTTAAGGGAGACTTGCTCACCTGCTCAGATTTATATCTATCTTTACCTATACAATAAATAAATAATGCTGGACAATCCACACAGCATCATCTAGCCCCAAGCTAAGCAGAGCTTGTGTTATGGGTACCTACTAGATGACTGATATACTTAATACAATACATTACATGCATAGATACTTTTTTATTATAGAAAGAAAATACCCAGAACACCCGGAATAAATATTTGCAGATTGTACAAACATATATCCCAAGGCGGGAATCGAACCCGCAACCTCCTGTGTCGCGGACATTCGCCCGCCGCGCCACATCGGTCGTCGGTACACATAGCCTGTACTATAGGAACTAGATGACTGATAGAATACTTATGAATGTTTTTTTATAAATACATACTTATCACCCAGAAACAGAACAAACATCTATGTATGTATATCACACAAATGTTTGTTCTCGGTGGGGATCGAACCCACCACAGCACAGAAGGCATGGTTACACAAACTGAACTGTAAGACTGTCGATTAGGTAGGTATGTATTGATAGTAGTGTTTGAAAAGAACATGCTTCTTACCAGTAATAGGTTTCTACTTCTCCCCAGGCGGTGTGGGCGATGACGATGGAGACAGCGGCAAGCGTCGACGGTCACGAACCAACTTCAACTCCTGGCAACTTGAAGAGCTGGAGCGAGCCTTCCTTGCCTCACACTACCCTGACGTGTTCATGAGAGAAGCACTAGCCATGAGACTGGACCTTAAAGAGAGCAGAGTGGCTGTAAGTACTGTTAATGTACGTATTTTTATCTAGAAATCTTATTATTTTAAAACAACAAAATTGCCGCATGGTAGTGCATAGTAAGAAAAATAAGGCAATCATTTGTTATAGGTGATGGTTACCATTTAACATCAGGTGGGTCATATGCTTGTTCCAATAGTAGTAGCATAAAAAAAACTGATGCTTTAATGTAAAGTAAGGGACTGATGAAAGAAGGGTACATGCGGCAGAGATGCGAATGTTGAGAAGGATATGTGTAGTTACTAGAATGGACAAGATACGAAACGAGTATATCAGGGGTAGTTTGAAAGTAGCGCCAGTGACGGAAAAATTGAGGAGCAATAGGCTAGCGTGGTATGGGCATGTCATGAGGAGGGATGAAAGTCATGTAACCAGGAGAGCGATGATGTTGATGGATATGTGGGTAGAGGTAGACCAAAGAAAAGATGGATGAATTGAGTGAAAGATGACATGGATAAGAAAGGAGTGAGTACAGATATGACGGCTGATAGAGGGGAGTGGAAGAAAAGAACATGTTGTGCCGACCCCACATAAAGTGGGATAAGGGCAGGATGATGATGATGCTTTAATGTAAAGTAAATAGGCATAGATGAATTATACGCCATCAGTGGGTAACGTTCCCCTATACCCCTATTTCTAGCTAGCGTTCGCTTGCTTTTCGACCGAGTTAACGCGCAGTATACTCATACGAAACTTCATCTATCGTTTTTCCAAATAGACGGTTTTTTTGACAGGATTGAGGGGAACTTTAAGAGACCATTAAACTTTAGTAAGCTGGAACCGGAAATACTAGATTATTATAATAACCATTCATCCTATTTAGTTATGGTGCTTAGACGCTTTCAACCCTTTGGACGCATCTACAAGGTGTACCAAAGTTACCTCTCTGAGGCTTACTTCAAAGCCGAAATAAAGCTTAGCTTAGGTACGCTTCTCTCAAAACTACAAAGAAGCGATTGCGTAAAAAAACAAGGCCCGTCTCAGCTGTAATGGAAATCTATATCTGACTGATAAACACCCAGTAAATAAAAAAAATTATTTAGTTTTAATATACCTGAAAAGAAAAACCTTAAAATCTATCCCAAATCCTAGTTATAGCTTCCTTTTATATTGAAACTGGCTATTCAAGAAGGCTGAAAATTAAATAACAACTTGTTATTTCCTGTTTTTATTTAATTGGACATGTTAGCTGAGAGAATCTTTGTCGTTAGCCAACTACTTCGTACCTCACTTTCTTTTGACATCCTCAAAGAATCTCAAGCAGGTACTTGGTACCACTTAACATCAGATGGACCCATCTCATGTTAAGTGGTTAATAATAAAATTATACGTGGACTTATGTACAAAACATCAACTAGCCCCAAACTAAGCATAGCTTGTATTATGGGAACCAGATGACTGATAGAATATTTAGGTACCTGTATATGTTTCTTTTGTAAATACATACTTAAAATACAATATAACACGGAACAAACATCTAAGTTCATCACAGAAATACTTGTTCTCGGTGGGGATTGAACCCACTATCTATAGCGCAGAAGGCAGGGCTACTACGAACTCAGCTGTGACGGCTGTCCATTTTTATTATTATTGCCATTGCCTATAACAAAGCATTGCCTCGTAGGTTACGCTCGTTAGGAACGTGACCTATGCGTTTATCCAGAGGCGTATTAGGTGTTAAGCCTCATATGCCTGTAATTCAACAATTTCTTTCTTTTCTTTCTTTCTATTATAGTTATTGTATCTGTTTGTAGTATGAAATGTCTATTGTAACTTTATGATTGTAACAATATCCTACTTAATATTATAAACGCGAAAGTTTGTAAGTATGGATGGATGGATGTTTGTTACTCTTTCACACTCTAACCAGTAGACCGATTTGGATGAAATTTGGAATAAACATATATTATAATTTGGATTAACATATAGGCTACTTTTTATCTCAAAAAAAATAACGGAAACGGGAAAAAAATCCCACGCGGGTGAAGCTGCGAGCGGCCGCTAGTACGTAATAAAACATAGGTATGTCATGATTAAAAACTTTTTCGCTCATACTTTTGGGACACCTTTTGCGTAAAGTTAGTGCATAAAACAAAAAGAGACAAACGTAGTAAGTCACACGTGCCAAAGCGAGACTAAAATCTATTGCAGCTGCGTTAACACCCAATGAGGTTTTATACCCGTGTTCGATCTAATTTTAGTGCTTTAGCTACTTCATGGTTGACGTCTTTATATCCTTTGGCTAAAACTGTGGTGGTTTTAGGACTATCGTAATTAGTATTGTTATATTTCGTATTTTAGTATCGCGTTAAGTTGTTCAACTGAAATGAGAGACTTTATGAGTAGGTAAATGTAATTGTGCTAGCCGAGCGTATCGTCGCGTGGAATTTCAACTTTTTTATCAAGGAAATTTGAATAAAATTAGCGTCTCATGAGTAAAGTCTGGTTTTTTGAATACCTATAATTTGGACGTTTAAAAGAGGGAATAGATTTCTTCTAGGTAAGCGTACATCGTCGATCGCATTATCACTTAACATCAGGTGAGATTGCGGTCAAAAGTTTGAATTTAAATTGTAAAAAAAAATCGGGCGCTTTCTGATACGTGAATCTTAATACTTATATATAACTCAAAGGTGACTGACTCACTGACATAGTGATCTATCAACGCACAGCCCAAGCCACTGGACGGATCGGGCTGAAATTTGGCATGCAGGTAGATGTTATGACGTAGGTATGCGTTAAGAAAGGATTTTGATTAATTCTACCCCCAAGGGGATAAAATAAGGGATGAAAGTTTTACGGGAACGGGAAAAAACTGCCACGCAGGCGAAGCTGCGAGCGGCCGCTAGTTTATGTATATAATAAAAATATTGGAGCCTATTGGAACTTTGTGACACACGTACATGAACCCGGCTTTACAACCCCAGGTACCAAGAAGGTAAATACAATCCCGACCTCCATACTAAACATAATATGCCCGAAAACTCTTCTTGGAAGGTTTCCTTTCAATATAGATGAGGGACGATTTCCCTTATTTTTCCGGAACCTTTGGGGCTAAGCGGCCATTGGGGACACCCAACTTTATATAAACCTCACCCAACCTACTTATCTCACTGTAAACGGACGGAAAATTCAGAATAGACTTTATATCTTTAAGGTAAGACCTAAAATCACTTAACTCAAACGAGTACGAATAAAAAAGGTATTTTAAACCGGCCTGTTCCACTCTAATCCACTAAACAAATCCATCAGTGGATTTGTTTAATGGATTAGAGGAGAGTGGAGACTAAATGACTAAATCACTAGACAATAGCCTAAACCCCTGGTCGTAGAGGCATGAAATTTTTAGATTATTGAAATAATACTTCTAAAGCGACTTCCAACAAGGTTGCGTTAAATTTTTAACACTACCATGGAGGGGGTATGACTGTTCTTTCACTCTTTCTCTCATAGCCAGATATGTTTAGAAGTTTTACTTCAGTCGTTCAGTCTTCTAAAGCACACTCGTTTTTTTATATATACTACCTTCTTCGTACTAAAAAGGAATTCCTGAAATGTGTCTGATGTTTGCATGAAAAGACCCTCACGCGAACAAAGTCGCGCGATTCCTCTAGTGTTCAATAAAGTCAAAGGGAAATAATACCCTTATTTATATTTTTAACTGTCCAAATAAACCTACTGTTTTGAGATATAAGTTCAATTTTGAATAGAACCCATTTCGTGAAGGTTTGTAAGCGATTAGAATTTATAGCATTTCAATATACCTATTCTGTAAGTATTCATGGTGTGTCTATGGAGGGTACCTACGTTAAAGTAGTTCATTCTAAGTGATTTATAGTATCTACTCAATAATATGACGTAGAAACGCTTTAGCTGGAACAAAGAGTTTCATCTTCATAAAATACAAGAGATTTATAAGTTAATCCGTTTCTATAATCAGTACTAACGTCTATTGTAGAGACGTTTATCGCAAATCTCATTCGAGACGAAATATCCTACCACTCCTAATAGTTGGTATAAATCAAAAGATTGCAATCTCGGCGGCACCCCTGGGATGCGAGCGAGACGGCACGATTGAATAGCATAGATTTAAATGGGCGGGTCAGATAAGGATGGTTGCAGATCCCGCGGTTCCGACCTCAAGCTTGCCGCGGCTCGCAGGGACGTCACAATTCGATTACAGCTCAATAAAGTTAAAGTGACTTGTTTGCGTCTGTAAAGTGGATTTTTTTCCTCTTTGATTTCTCTATTTTCGTGCGTTCGGATATTTTATATGTCGGGTCCGCAATCGTTTTTCTTTATAGCCGGTTATAATGTCGCTGAACCTTAATGCTTTTCTATTAAAGGGAGTTCTGAGATTCTATCAATGATAATAATGCTCTTCATTGAAACAATCGCATGAAATTTGTTACAGAGCTATTGATTCGAATCGGTTGAATATACAATTGGATTCATTCGTACAAAATAATTACTTTATTCTATTGTGTTATTATTATAGTGTCAGAGAGTTGTCTTTATTTATTTCAGACGAATGAGTGATACGTGTATTTCAATTTGATCCTTTAATTAATAGGTATCGCCCGTATAACATTATTTTCTAATGCGTTGGCGATTATCACACATAATAACTAGGCTCATAGTAACTAAAACTAAACCATAAAGAAGACTATGGCTGCCGTTAGGAACCCATATTTTACATAAAGTGGTGTACTCTAATCTAATTTCATCCCCGGCCCACAAACTCCTCGAAAACCGCGGAAGTATCGACTCCATTTTAAAATTCATAGCATAAAATTTACATTTATATGCCAATTTCATTCCCTAACACGGCGTTGCCGGTTGCACGCACACATCAGTATTCTGCACACATCTGATACAACCCAAAAAAAAATATAAAACCTTTCCCGCCAAAGAAAAAGAATGGCGCGAGGTTTAAATATGGAACACTAAATGGAACGCTTAGGCGACAAAATGCGGATAGAATATAAAATTTAAGGAGCCCTTGCCATCCCTATCACTTGGCTACATTTTGTATCTGTTGTCCCGCTCGGAGGGTGATATGGGCGCCGGAGGCTTAGCGGTAAAAGATAGACACGAAGCCTACTCATAGGGCTGCCCCGAGCCATGAATTAACGCACGCGAATAATTTCCCGCCGCAAACGAGATTTATGCCATATTAAACTGAAGGATATAATAATTATTGTGGTTAATGAGATACAGACGATCAAGAACAGACAAGACGTTGGGAAATATCTTTATTAAAAAGTGATTGTGGTTTCATGAAAAGAAAATAAACAGCTTCACGACTTAATTCCCAGGCACGGTTGTTATCCTCTTAAAACTCTAAATACCAAGTACCTACTCGATATTCTGAGGATACCTAAGGGGGTAGTCAGAGGTACACCCGCATATTACATTTGGTACTTCTATCTATAATTCAAAAATGAAAGCAAAACATAGATATTAGGTATTCCATGAAACAACACTGACAACCCTAAGTACTATATTTATAACACGACTGCTCTATCAGAGATACTTGGCACGTGTACAAAAAAGTGTACCTACCTTCCTACTAGTTCCTGCAAAGCTATAAAAGCTATAGGTAGGTATAAGTACATAGGTAGGTACAGTCAGCTGCACTAGAATGTATACAATTCGTAACTTTCAAAGCGGTATCAAAACCTTATAGTAAACTCTAAAACAATAAAAACCCAAAAATCGTGAAATAAGCTGATAAGTTCACTTATTTTTTGAGTTTTGTCTCTGTAAATATTAATTGTAACGCTGTAAAACTGTTCTGTAAGTTAGGAGTTGTATAAATTCTAGTGCAGCTGACTGTACCTACGTAATTTTAGAAAAAATTTAAAAGGACTTGAAAAGTAGATTATTCAATGATGTCGTCAAACATTTGTGTGATGAACATAGATGTTTGTTTTCTACCTGGGTGTTATATTGTATTCTAAGCATGCAGTCAAAACATATCAGTCATCTGGTTCCAATAGTATTATACAATGGTTAGTTTAGGGCTAGATGATGTATAAAAATGTCCCAACTATTTATTTTACGATGATCGAAAGATTTAGTACTAAATTTTGTAACGCTTGTAACTTTCAAGGTAATCTGATTTTACCGTAGTATATAGGGTAACGTACCTAGATAATGGCAAGATAATTCAGTATCAAACTTAACTTCGGACGCACGTTAATAAATAGTAGACATTAAACACTTACAACGTTTGTATGGACAACGTACCGACTTGTTTAACCTTAAGTAAGGGAGCGTATTATTTACCGAATCAACTTAGGGGAAAGGCGGCAATTGAGGTTACAAGATTTTCGTGTCTCTTGATCCCGCTGATTTGTAGGGGGAGCGTTTATGGTATTTCTATATAATAAAATAGATATAAATAATGTAGCTTCACGACTACCGTACCTGGGGAGGCACGGTAGATATCCCTTCAGATCTAAATGCTAAGTACTAAGAATACTAACTAGCTTACTCACGATGTATTTTTTTACCGTTTGAGAGCGTTGCGCACATATTTTTTTTAACATAAATGCCATTCGTGCACGACCGGATTCAAACATACGACCTTAGGATCAGATGACAGGGTCACTTCTATTCTACTAGACCATTGGCGCTCTTTTTTCTTGACATTTCTATTTTTTTTTAACAGTAGTAATAACCGCCCAAGTTCAAGATGTTTGATCGCTTCGCTCTCTCGATTAATTATATACGAAGAGCAAAAACATTACGAATCTTACTGATTAACCTGATATTTATTATACCTTACGTAGCTAATATACAGTTAATAGACAAAGGTAATGAATCTATTGGGATGATATAATCTAAAGAGATTATATCATCCAAATAGATTCATTACTGAAGTCTCTTTCATAACGTCTCTTTTCTTATTAGTGCAAAGGTTATTTCTGCAAAGGTTATTTCTACAAAGTTACATCAGCTATTTGTAACCACTGATATACCATTAGACCAACCATATTTCTAATTGCATTCACCTCACTGAGTTTGATTGTCATACTGGAGCTTCATATGACTTGTTAATGAAACAAGCAACAAGCAAGTTTTAGTAGTAGTAGAGCTCTTAGTGAAGGGCTCGTCTGAGGAAGTACTACCACCATGCCTATTTCTGCCGCCAAGCAGCTTGCTGTGTTCCGGTTTGAAGGGTGTGGGTGTCGGTGAAATTACAGGCACATGAGGCTTAACACCTGTATGCCTCAGGTTGATGGACGCTGAGTTGTGCATCGTAGGTGACGTTCCTAACGAGCGTGACCTACAAGGCAATGCTTGTTATAGGTGATGGTAACCACTTAACATCAGGTGGGCCATGTGCTTGTTCCATCAGCATGTTGTATAAAAAAAAGTTTCGTATTGTCGTTTTGAAATACACTGCGGGGCAACTTAGTCAGGGTTCCTCAGTCAAGTTGACGCTGCCTGACATGCCACGTAATGTAACTCGATACGACAATACGAACCTTCGTTTATCGTTTCTAAGAGTAGACTTCCTGTGCCGATTAAGCGTTTTAATTAAACCCCGAGCTTCCCCTAATCGAAACACATTGATTAGAGAATAGAAACCATACGAGCTGTAATGGCTATTGGTGGGTCGGCTGGTGCCACAACCAGGGATGCCCAGCATTTAGTTTTAGCCGGACATATATTTGCTGCTTTGTTGCTGCTTTGTTGTCGATTTGGTGTTATTTTTATAGGCAACTAGCTGACCCGTGCCCACTATGTTGGACGGTATAAATCTTAAAATTTTTCGGCTTTTTTGTGCTATAATATGTATGTATTATACATAGTAAACCTTCCTCTTAAATCATTCAATCTATTGCTGAAAACTGCATTAAAATCCGTTGAGTAGTTTAAAAGATCTAAGCGCACAGACAACGGAAGCGACTTCATTTTATGCTATGTAAAGATGCTTTGTTATAGGCGATGGTAACCACTTAACATAACACCTAGATATAGAACAAACATCTATAATAATAATAATATTGGACAATCCACACAGCATCATCTAGCCCCAAACTAAGCAGAGCTTGTGTTATGGGTACTTGATGATGTACTTAATACAATACTTACATGCCTAGATATTTAGTATTGTACAGAAAATACCCAAAACACCCGGAATAAATATTTGCAGATCGTACAAACCTTTATCTCAAGGCGGGAATTGAAACCGCGACCTCCTGCGGCGCAGGCGGACTTTCGCCCGCCGTGCCACATCGGTCGTCAAAAAATCAATGTTCATCAGAAATGTTTGTCCTCGGTGATCGAAATAATCGTTATAATCAACAGTCCGGCTTTTACTATTGATACAACTCTATCATCCCACAGATACAGTACTACAGCTCCTTCTCCTAATGAGGCACGAATCGTACTCCCCTTAACCCCACCCTAGCTACCCCTACCATTAATTCAGTTCAGGTGACCTGTTTCTTTTTTGTGTCTGTACCTAACTTAATTACTTTGTGAGCTAAGCGAGTTAATCAGGAGACGCATTACATTTAGATAGGACTGTTTACGTCTACAGTAGTAGTAGAGATACAGAGATGAAACTCAGCGTGGACGAAAGCGTCAATTTTTCTTTATGCTACTGTTGGTGGAACAAGCACCCATCTGATGTTAAGTGGTAACCATCACCTATAACAAAGCATCGCCTTGTAGGTCACGCACGTTAGATTCACGCAAGTCGGGTGTCCTTATGCTTGCTGTCTATAAACAAGTACACAAACTACCCGCCCTGCTATGTAAACATTTTATCGTCGTCTGCGCTGGCAACTAGTCAAAGTCAAAGTCAAAAATCATTTATTCAGTAATATCCGCAGCGATCATCTTGAAACGTCTTAAATCTAGGTGAATCTAAGCGCCAGTTCGGAAACGCTATCTTTTTCTTCAAAACCAACAAACGATAACAGATTTTTTTTTTACTAACTCGACTAGACTAATTTTTATAACTTGACATTGGTAAAATTATGACGGACAGGTGCCATATAGACAGAAGAAGAAGAAGAAAGCTACGTGAATCTAGGTACCGTGCTATCAGTGGATGAAGGCTGAGTTTTGTCTTTGAGTCTTAGCCGTGGATCAATAAACAGTTAGTCCGGGTACCTAACGATTACCACAGCAGGCATTTTCAGTCCCAATAAACTGATACTCTGGTTCCATAGGAAACACGTGGGGATGAG
The DNA here is from genome assembly GCA_947095575.1 of Electrophaes corylata. NCBI lineage: Eukaryota > Metazoa > Arthropoda > Insecta > Lepidoptera > Geometridae > Electrophaes > Electrophaes corylata. The sequence continues at coordinate 2,962,786 of OX352711.1, read as the reverse complement.
ATAGATGTAAATTATTTATTCGACCGTTGATTTCTACTTGACTCGGGTCTGTGTGTAATGTCTGCCAATATTATTTTACTAGAGGCCACTCGCAGCTTCGCCTACGTGGCAGTTTTTCCCGTTCCCGTTATTTTTTCGGGATAAAAAGTAGCCTATGTCCTATTCCAGATTACAATTTCATCCAAATCGGTCTACTGGTTAGAGCGTGAAAGAGGAACAAACATCCATCCATCTATCCAAACATTCGCATTTATAATATTAGTAGGATTTACGTTATATATATAAATAGTTTAGACTGTAAAACATAAATTATATTAACTATTGAATGAAGACCTGTGGGTCTCAACGTAAAAAGTAGTAATTGCATTTAATTATAGCGACATTTATAGGCTCCCTAAACATTCTATACCTGCAATACTGTATCCTTTTGCCCGACACATAAAGTTGTTTATTTATTGTGGTCAGGACCCAAAGAGCTGTTTATAAAATTAATCCAAATTAATCCGCGGGCATCGTTAAATTATGTCTTTTGCCATGAAATGCGATGGGTAGCTCGTAAAACTGACCTCGGCCTTTTACTCTTAAGCCCTTATACCCGTAGGCCCAAAGGGTAGATGTATATTTTATTCAATTGCCCAGTGGATATGCGTGTTTTGTAATTTTGCTTGATATAAAAGTTAATAATCTCTGTAGTAGTAAAGATCTGTGGAAGAGTTTTTCCGAGAAAGTACTACCATCGTACGGTCGCTTACTGTACTATTAACTATTTTACTACTTCGGTCGTCGAGCAGTGATGCTAGCATTGCTGTATTTTCACGACTTGCTGATGCAACATGTCGAGACCCACCAGATGTTAACTGGTCTTAACGAACGTGACCTACGAGGCAATGTTTGCAGGCAATATTTGCTGCAGATAATGGTAACCACTTAACATGGGGTGGGAAATTTGCTTGCTCATCAAAAGTCACACAAAAATATATTCCAGAAATGGTACGATGGTCACAGATATAAACTCTGGTTTTACAATAAGATTTCATGCTCATTTCTATAATTACTTAGAGTTAGCGTTGTGACTACAGAAAATCAACCCCTAACTATGATAGTCATCTATGTCCAGCAGTGGAAATTTAAAATGAAGTTTATTTGCGAAAATGGTTTAAAGTTCTTAGTCATAGTGGTGGTGGTCATAGTATCACATATTTCATGGATTTACTTAGGTTGATGATGATGCTTACATATTGAACAGCATAAAAAATTGCATAGCTAAATACATCCCTGTGCACATGAGATGCACGCACACGCATCTAATTAGCATGTTAAAGCGCATTCAAATTTTATGTCTCAATCCATCAGACACAAAGGCTATGGTTGTACATAAGCGGAGCGACAAGTGGTTTAAAATCATCGGTTGAGCATCTTCCGCGCTCGACATTGTGTAGTAGCACTTAAGAATCTTCAGACGATAAGCAGCATTTTATGCATTTGAAAAAAAAAGAGGTCTTCGAAAAATTAGAAAAAAAATCGATAGTGCTTTCGCCAGGTGCACCCCGTTGAGCAAGTCTTTGCTTAGCCTTTTGCTTTCACTCATTTGGTGAAATACTATACCGTCATTAAATACAATTAAATACAAGGCGATTGAGATGCCAAAAAATATGCAATTATTAACCAATCTCAACGAAAGTAGGAGATTCTTTATTTACATGCTTTGCACACCATATTATTGATGTCTCCTTTTTGTTTTCTTATTTTTATGCTATTAGAGATGAATTTCAACACTTGCAAAACAATGAAAAATGACATCTAACTCCAAACTAAGACTAGCTTGTACTATGGGAACATACTTAGATTGTATTCTAAGTAACATCCAGACACAGAACAAATTACTACTACATACTGAGCTGTGACTGAGCTGAGCTGTCATATGTAGTCATCCATACTTCTGTTCTAAATGAAGTGTGAAATGTAAATCGCTCCGCTCATGCGTAAGGACCAAAATACGATGTTTCTTCTTGTTTTTATTGGAGCTGAAGTGTTTAATCGCTTAATAGCAGAGTGCAGTTTCATGGTGCCTTGCTAAATAGGCGTAGGTAGATTACCATGGTTGCCCAAAATCCTACTAGTGTCCGTTAGGAGTACAATGGTACAACTTTGAAGATGTCTAGGGGGTAGTGCATAAAAAATATGCATTTGTAAAAATCGTTTTTAGCTTTACTTATCAAATCTTAATTTCAAAGATTTTTATAATATTCCACAAATTAATTTCCTCGAGTGGGATTTGAACCCACGACCTTCCCCTTGATACGGGGATGCGATACCAACTTTGCCACCGAGAATTCAAATGACTCGACGAAAATAAGACTCCTTTTTTTTGTGATTTCCTTAAGTGCAGGTAAGCACTATAAAAACAAATAAACTAAATCTTAATTTCTTGTCCTCAGGTATGGTTCCAAAATCGTCGAGCAAAATGGCGTAAGAAAGAGCACACCAAGAAAGGCCCAGGTAGACCAGCACACAACGCTCACCCGCAGTCGTGCTCCGGGGAGCCTATTCCCCCACATGAGCTCCGTGCCCGTGAGAGGTGAGGAACTTACAACATAGACCTTCACTGTGCGGGCCATAGGCGGAGCATGGCAGTCTGGCTAAGCAGTATCTTTTTACGCACACGTTGAACTTACACTTACAACATAGACCTTCATTGTGCTGGCCATAGACGAAGCTTTGCCTGGCTTGGCTAAGCAGTAACTTTTACGCGCGCGTTGGACTTACTTAAATACATACTTATTGCAATGCCTAATTTCTGAGGCCCAATTCTCGTAACCAAGTTTCTAGCGTGTCAATCTCCAAATAGTATTCTTCGAAACTGATATTTCAGATAGGCCTATTTTCGACAGTAAAATTCTAGTTTAAATTTCATCTTAGCTCTAAAAAAATACGTGAGTTGGGCCTGTGAAGTATTCCCCTAGTATGGGGGAGGTTTACGTCCAGCAGTGAAATGATAAATGAAATGATGTCCATCTTTATGATTTCGAAGCTTCTAACCAGCTAAACTGATTTAACAATGTTTTTTTTTACAATCTGATCTTTATATTAATTAAAGTTATGAGGCTTTGTGATAGCTTTTGTTCCTTATAAACTCATCTATGTTCATCATAAAAGTACATTAGCGGGAATCATGAAAACTTATTCGGATTATACAAATAAGCTACTAGAGTTTTGCTATGTAAAACAAATATTTTATAAACTTACAATACAAAATCCTCAATCTCCTCACAGTTAGGTTCTATACTAATTTTGCCCTAAACCTCAACAGGGCGAGAAGAAGAAAGAAGCTGGCAAAAGCGCTCGACCGACAAGCCAGGAAACTCAGAGCTAAAGGCATCACTGTCGACCTCGAGGCTTTGAAGACAGAATACCTCGCACAGCACCGGAACAACGGCATGTACTCAGACTCTGACGGCGACGGTGAAGGCGAGGAATGCATGATCGATGTAGTCGGCGGAGACTCGTGCAACGATTCCGGACCAGAAGACTTTTCCATGACGGGTCGGCTTCGAGCACCTTCCGGAGCTGATGGCATCAATAACTCAGATAGTTCCACATCAGACGCTCATTCTGGAAGACATTTCAGTCCAACTCCAGATCCACAAACATCGTTCTTTCAGCAATTCGGAGCTGCGAATGCGAATTTCGAAAAGTTCGACTTTGATTCTGGCCGAGCCGTTTCCTTGGATTTGAGTGGTGGGGGACGCACTACGACAGAGCAGGATCTTTCAAAAAGTGGGGGAACAAGGAAACACAATCCATTCAGTATAGAATCATTGCTTAACACGTGAAAATGACTGTAGTCTCTTGTGTACCAGTGACATTAAAGGCATTCTTAAATGTTCCTTTGCTTTATGCAGCTTAAGACTTGATACATTTAACATATCCCGTGTGAATATTAGTTGTAGATCAATGTATTATATAGATCTTATGAGTAGTGTATATAACTCTTTCTAATTATTTAATTTGGAACTTAGATCTTATTTTCTTCTTGGATTTGGGGCAATAATATATTTGTTGTTGATATATAATTTATGTAAATTTTATTTTGATAATGTTAAAAATTAAATTGCATTGCAAATTTTACTTTCTTCGAGACAAAATGTTTGGAGTAAAATAGAACTGCTTGCTTTTAGAGTAAGAAAGTTCCCCTTTTTTTTGCTATGAAACACAGTTATATAGTTGATTGCTTATAACATAGTAAACATATACATACCAATACCGCAGGTAATTTTACAAAAACAAGAGCAAATTTGGATCGTCAGTAAAAATTAATACGATTTCTCACTACGTAATTTCCCATTTTAAAGAATCTTCACAGCCGTGCCTGTAGTGGCCCTGGCTAAATGTAGGACCCTTCTGGATCTGAATGTCAAAGGAGGCTATTAAGGAAACGTATCACGAGATAGACAGCATATATTTAGGTGACTATAGCAAACCCCCTGAAATATGGGGGAAGTTTATACGTCCAATAGTGGACTTGTTTACGCTGATGTTACGATATAAAAATGTACTATTTAAGTTTTTTGCTGGACAATGCCGGTTACCAATAATGATACTAAGAATTAGCTTTTTCAAACTGACAACTATTTCAGAAACCAGCCGGTTATAAGAGGTCTTAGACCACTGATCTTGTTTTAATTTACTTAATTATAGTTATTCCCTTGACTTATCATGTCAGACCTGGATGATACAGCGTTAATGTATGTCCCCTAACAAAGAGGCAAGATTTTCCACCAGCAACCGTTGGCTTGGGGTTTTAGGACAAACAGATGGTATCCAGAAGCATTTAATATAGTAAATTTCCGTGTAAATTTCGTAAGCGTGATCCAGAATAATTCTTACGTAGGTCGCTAGATGGCGCTACACATGCATCTAATAAAAAAGTGAGGCTCAAACGACTTTGTGAAGTAACCCTTAGTGTTAACGTTGTTTTGCTAATTTAACATAAGCCAACCAATTATGATATATGATCAAACGAACTTCCAAGTGAAGTTCGATCATTATTATATGAATTGCTTCATTAGAGTATATGATTACAACAAGTAGTATCCTTCTACATGCTAGGTAATATCGCACCTTTTTTAAAGATTAAAAAACTAAATTCAAACGCATTCTCTGTCATCTCAACCCTAGACCACTGTCATGGTATTTTCTCATTCTTTCAGAGTACTAGTAGCCTTAACAAAACTTTCCATGATTGAATGGGACACGCTATGTGCCAGGGTGGGTGGGTGATCATATACTCTAATGAAGCAATTCATATAATAATGATCGAACTTCACTTGGAAGTTCGTTTGATCATATATTATATTTCACTGCTTCATTATTCGTATATGATTACAACAAGTAGATGTTAAGAGCAGAAAGTTTTGAAATTAAACTCATAGTAAACGAAGTTATAGCTTTATTTATGTAACAACAATCATTAATTATTCACCTTACTATGACAAACACACAGACCGGGCGAATGCCCCTTCATCTAGAACAGTTCTATTATAGAAACGAGCAAACAAGTTGGATGAATTAGACCAGCCTGCAGTTTCGCGAATAGTTTCTATACTGACACAAGCAGAGCTCGCGGCCGAAGTAGACGCGTGCCGTGTACTGTGAGCACCAAATACACTGATGTCAATACCGCTCTCTGACAGAACTTGTTTAATCCATCTGCTGATGGTCTGCGATGTAGCAGCCTTGTAAGGCCGCTTGTGCGTTATCAATAGATTATCTATTCTTTCGGGTCTTATATTCTTAGTTACGGAAATATAATCAGAGAGAACTGTAACCGGACAAATACTTATATTTTCTCTAAAAAAAAGGCAGGAATAACACTGGCTGACTTCTACCCGGAGCCGATGTCTTGATAATATCTGTTATAATAATGGTAATACCATTGTCTGAGGATAATATACTGCCTAGTTTGACAAGGGAAAACGTCTGGACCCTGTGAGCAGTACAAAGTGCTAGCAAGATCACTAGTTTTTTTGTGATCCTTTCGAGTGATAGTTCAGCATTAGGAAACCATGTTGAAACGAGATTTAATACCACTTGAGGATCCCAAGTGCTAGAATACCTGGGCCTCGTAGGCCTTAATTTATATGCACCTTTAAGGACGCGTTTCACGCAATCATCAGAACCGATATTATTGCCTATAAACACTGACAATGCTGAACGATGAGAATTGAGACTGCCGTACGCACAACCATTGTTAAATTGTGCTGTTAGAAATGAAAGTATACATGTCTTGGCAGGCTTAAACATATCAATGTTGTTGATGTGGCAGTATTGCCACCAAAGCTTAAGTGTAGTGCTATATTGTTTAATTGTACCGTCAGAGAGCGATGATAACATCAATGTCGACGCGTCTGCACAGGTCCCCCTGCGGACGAACGACTGCCGCAGAGCCTCGCGACACCCAGGGAAAGGTTCCTGTGCAAGGGATGATGATCCCTGAAATGAGATTGCAAAAGGTTTTTATTGGGGCTTAAACAGTATACGTCTGAAACTATCAAGTTTTGTAATAGTGGAAACCATGGTTGTGATGGCCAGTGAGGATACACTAGTATACCGTCTGTCTTATCATCAATAATTTTCCTAAGGCATTTGAGAATTAAGGAAAATGGTGGAAACGCGTAAAAATAAGCTAAGTTCCAGTTCATCGTAAATGCATCAACAGCCACTGCGTCAGGATCTTGTTTCCAAGAAACAAATTTGGTACATTTCGCGTTGTCCCGAGATGCAAACAAGTCAATTTCCGGTTGGCCGAAGTATTGTATAACACCACGGAAGGCCTTATCAGGAAGTGACCATTCCGTATTCGGATTGACTATTCTGGAGGCGGCGTCCGCGTAGTTGTCTTTGGTATTTACGTACGAGGCAAATATCCAAATATCGCGTTGCTCACACCAACTCCAAAGTGACCTAGACAATATTTGTATACCTCCCATACGATTTACATAACTGATTGCAGTCGTGTTATCTACGCGTAATAATATTGCACAGTTGGTTACATTCTTAGCAAACGACTTCAAGCCCAGAAACACCGCCATCAATTCTAGGTAATTAATATGACTGGTTTTTTCTGTGGCCTTCCATTTACCATTGACTTCAATATTCTTACAGACCGCGCCCCAGCCCGTTCTGGAAGCGTCAGAATATATTTCGAGTGCAAAATTTGGTTGCCTCATAAAGTTGGACGTAATATTAATATTTGTAGAGACCACCAATGCAAATCATCTAATACAATGCTAGACAGTTTAATCTTGTCCTCATAGCTGTCGTGCCTAAGTAAAGCTAGGAATTTTTGTCGCTCTAAAATCTTGGTGTACATCCATGCGTACTTAGCTGCCGGACAAGCAGCAACCAATACGCCTATAAGTTGAGCGAACTCGCGAATAGAACATAATGGTAATCTAGTAAACTTTGTAACCAACCAAGCAATTTTTAAACGTTTTTCAGGCGGAAGGCATATGCTTAGGCTTTTAGTATTGTATATAAATCCTAGGAATTTACAGGATTGTCTCGGTGTCAAATCGCTCTTATTGTTGTTGACGACAAATCCCAAACAATGGAGCAACTTTATAGTTTCTGTAACGTTTTCCATGCACTTGTCATATGTATTACCGATACATAAAATATCATCTAAGTAACACACCGACTGAAAACCACGATACCTTAAATAAGTTATAACCTCTCTCATGACCTTAGTGAACACCCTAGGAGCTATAGATAGGCCGAACGGTAATCCATTAAATATATAGGTATGTGTTTTAGCAGAGTGAAATGGCTGAAACTGAAAGCTTAAGTAACTACGGTCAGAAGGTCGAATAGGAACAAGAAAGTATGCATCCTTCAAGTCGATGGTGGCTAGGTATCCATCACGTGGTATGAGTTTACATGCTGTACGATAATCCTCCATCTTAAAATGCTCGGTTTTAATGTATTTATTCAAGGGCTTTAAGTTTAGTATGAAACGTTTGTCACCGTTAGGTTTCGGAGTGAGAAAAATCCTAAATATAAATTTACTTTTTGTATCGTTACATCGAGGAATAGCGCCTATTTCAGTTAACTTATTAATGGCATTAATCATGTCCAAGTTTTCCTTATAAGAAAACTTATTTTGAGGTATTGACGACTGATTTGGAATAGATTGAAACGGAATAGTGTAACCATTCTTAATCCAATCCAGTACAACACTATTGTTTGTTATGTTTAACCAACAATCATAAAAGTGAGTAAGCCGTCCTGTATGTACCTGTGCTAGCGGTGACTTTGAGCCGGAGCACGGGGCTTGTCCTGAGTCGCACTGCGCTGCGGCTGGACCGGCACTGTGTAAGGGCGGCGGGCTCCGGATGTCATCGGTGGCCTCTTGTTGTAACCTCCTCGCCCCCCCCCTGTTCGCCGGATAACGAGGAGGCGCATTCCAGTTTCCCTGGTAGGAAGTTAATTTAGTGCTGGAATATGGAACCGTGGGCTTCTGTGACTTAGCAGGTCTCTTGATGGAAAGGCCCTGTTTCTCGATGGCCTTAGCCGCCTTTATACTTTCTGGTAGCTTCGAGCCAAACAGCGACTCGTCTCGTTCAGACTCACTGATCATGTGTAAGAATGATTTGTCTAAATTGGGTGTCACTAGCTTTATACGGCTTTGCGTAGATAAATAATGCGAATCGCACAGTAATCGGCATCCATTGCTGAAATGTTTTATTGCTTGTACCTTGCTATCGTTTCGGAGCAGTAAATCCATGCCCCTATTGACGGCAGTGATACCCAAACCGAGTTGCTGTTGAGAAGCTGTTAGTTTCCTATCGCGACTGCGAACCATGTCCGGCACTGCGGCCGAGATCTCCGCATTTAGTTTTGGTGCCTGTAGATCTTTACAATTCTCTGGCACTAGGTAGTCCTTGAGCAATCTATCTTTCTATTCCTTAGGCATTCCTTTCTTCAGCAAAGGAACCCACAGTTTTGACAAATTGTCATGTATATTTTCACCATAACCAGGTGAGTCGGATGTGGCCTCTCCAAGAGCAGAGAGTAGCTCAGGGTCGAAATCAGGTTCTATGGAGGTAGTGGCTTCCGCAAAAGGACCAGATCCCCCTTCATTCAGGTTAATGAGAGATTCCGGCCCTGCATCATCTAACGCAGCTCGCGTTGACTCCGCGATCTTGTGACAGCTCCCTTCCACTTGATCTTCATTTTCGGTACCTAAAAATACAATTTGCAATATAGGTTGTGAAAATAACAAATTTGAGGTTACTTTGGGGAACCAATTTAGAAGAAAAATTCGTCATTAATTTTGCAGGGCAGTGAACATCTTTTTAGACTGAACGCATTTTCTGCTTAAGTCATCGTTGGAGACTCGCAGTCAACCCCGATGCCATTCATAGTCATGAGTTTGATTTTCGTTACCTAAAAATACTTTTTATAATTTAGGTTGTGAAAATAACAAATTTGATGTTACTTTGGGGAACCAATTTAGAAGAAAAATTCTTCAGTAATTTTGCAGGGCAGTGAACATCTTTTTAGACTGAACACATTTTCTGCTTAGGTCATCGTTGGAGACTCGCAGTCAACCCCGATGCCATAGTCGTGAGTAATAGCTTATACAGCTTTGGAAAATGTCAAAGTTAGAGACTCGCAGTCAATGTCATTGCATTACCATTTCGCTTCTTGCGAAAAAATACTCTTACGACCATCCAATACTATAAAGTATGGCTTTACTAACCTTCATCACTCGACGAAGAATCGATAGGAGAAATAATTCTCCGTCTCATCTCCTTTTCTTCAAGCTTTCTAAATTTTCTTGCGTATCTCTCAATTTTCCGATGCGCATTTCTTTTTGGCATGCTGGAAGATTCGTGCGATTTTCACCGCGCACAAAAAAGGAATGAGAAAATACCATGACAGTGGTCTAGGGTTGAGATGACAGAGAATGCGTTTGAATTTAGTTTTTTAATCTTTAAAAAAGGTGCGATATTACCTAGCATGTAGAAGGATACTACTTGTTGTAATCATATACGAATAATGAAGCAGTGAAATATAATAATAAATCAACATAACAGTATCGCCTTTCTAGATTGTTACAATGTTCATACGGCTGCATAAACATTAAAATAACAGATATTATGAAATATTGTTGTCAACTGTTCCATTTTCATCGTTATGTATTCATTACACGTCAAATCATTTAACTTTATAATGCCATGGGTGTAGTTATGAATGATTATTTTGTCACTTCGATGTAATTATGTTTGAATTTACGTTGGTAGGTAGATACAATTATAAAATTATGGAAAGTTTTAAACGTCCGTTCCAGAATGCGCCTGTCTTACAACCTTTTGAGCCTTAAACCTTGTTCATTTGGATTCTTGTAATCCAAATATATAATACTTTCGCGCAACTGACTAACACATAGCTTAAACGTAAATATTCACAGTTATGAATGATTATTTTGTCACTTTGATGTAATTATGTTTGAATTTACGTTGGTAGATACAATTAAAAAATTATAGAAAAATGTTAAACGTTTCAGAATACGCCTGTCTTATAACCTTTTGAGTCTTAAACCTTATTCATACAAATTCATGTAATCTAAAATGTAATACTTTTGCGCAACTGACTAATAAATAACCAGCTAATACACAGCCTATACGTAAAAAGTCATAAATATTTATTCAAAAACATGATAATAAGTATTGCTGCAAGTGAAGATATATGAAAGTAAGCAATTTATATCTTGGGGAGTTAGTCTGCTCATCGTGCTGAAGATCCTTATATCTTCACCAAACTCTTATAAAAGTAACTTGAGAGTCAGTAGGTACCTTTCAAATAAATAAAGAACAATCGAAATCAGATCTCGCGATCATCGGATCTCATAACATAATATCTCTCGGAGAGCAGGAGAGTAGCCCCCTTTGCCCCTTTTTTGGAGAAAACCTGTAAGTACCAAGTTACGTCCAGCCGTATGATAATGTGCGCTCTTATAGTACGATTGCAAACTGCCAAAAACGACGCAAGGCCTGTTCAGATTGACCTCACGGTAATCTGGCTTAACTTAGTTTGGGGCTAGAAGATGTTGCGGGAATGTTTGTCAATATTTATAAATTTATTTATAATTAGGCAAACAAACTATCGAACTCACGGTTTCCCATTAGATTGGTTGTAAAATACAACATGTAGAGGAATATCAAGCTGACAGAGGAAAGCAAATTTTGCTAGATGAACTAGCTCGCTTTGCTCGCTCTGTCAATTATACGATGGCGAAAAATATTTGCGAGCAATATAATACCGCAGTAACAACCTGCTCGTATTATTGAACGCTTAATGCAATACCGATAAGAGAGCCAATTAGCAAAACAAAATGGCTGACGCGTTTTATGACCATTTTTACTTACCCTGTACAGTCAGCCACAGAAGTTCTCACGTGCTATAGAAATATAGTCTTCATTTACGAAGAGTTAAGGCTGGTATTAAATTCGGTTCGGTAACAATGCTAAGCGATTGGATACGCAGGTATTGTCTTAAATCGGCGACACGTGAAATTATATTAAATTGTCCTTCGTTTATGGGTATAAATGGATTTATCATAATTTTGAAAAATATATACAGCAGAACGAATGAATTATTTATTTATTTTCTTATCTTATTTTATTAGAAACAATTCACTTATTTCTCATTGATTATTAGTTCATTTATGTATGGTTTCTTTCATATTTATTATAATTGCTTTCATTTTACCTACTGTTTTAACTCCACTTAACTTACTCATCGAGAATTCTTTTAGTAAAACTTTATGCACCAAGGAGAATATACCTACTCTGAAAATGTCAAGTCTCTATGGCCAGCGGCTTAGGCTGTATTTGTCTATATGTCAGTCAGTCAGGACAAATAATATCAATATAGATATTGATATTGGTTGCTCAGAGTTCTACTATCTAAAATGACCGAAATATAAGTCTATGGCTTTTCTCATATTCTCTGACATTATATACCGGCTATAAATATATCTAGCCTCTAACATATTGTATAATTCATTTTATTTTCACATAAAATTACCCAAGCGAGAGGTTTTTAATTATTTTTTTATGAGATATATAAAAATTATCTATTAATTAAATTCTTATCTAAACTATTCTTTATTTTGAACTCTATTTTATCTCCATATAAAAATTATTATCTAATTGTATATTTATGTAGTCTGAAACTTAATTAGGTACAAATATATTAAGTTATTCTTAGAGACTTAGGAGTGATTTGTAAATAGAATATAACAATGTATTGTAAGATGTAAATAGGTATGTTATGTGAGTAATTTATTGAATCAAAATATAACACATATAAAACACAAGTTGGTTTTTTTTTATTCGATAGTACCTCCAGAAACATAAGAAAATCACCAAACAGTACCTACAATCCTAATATTATAAACGTGAAAGTTTGTAAGTATGGATGGATGTTTGTTACTCTTTCACGCTCTAACCAGTAGACCGATTTGGATGAAATTTGGAATAAATATAAACTGTAACCTGGATTAACATATTCGCTACTTTTTATCCCAAAACAATAACGGGAACGGGAATTTAACTGCCACGCGAGTGAAGCTGCGAGCGGCCGAAAGTTGAGAATATAGTTATGCAGTCGTAGTGAATAAAATATGTTAACTACTTTGAAAAGAAGTGATGTATTGCAGACTTTCACGTAACGCCTTCAAGCTCCAAACTAAGCAAAACTTGTACTATGTGAACGGATAGAAATCTGATAGATAGTTTTTTTTATAAAAAACTAGTGGCCCGTCCCGGCTTCGCACGGGTTTTAGTATGGATCCCTAATTTAGATTTAAATTACCCGGAAGCAATATAGCTTCCCAACGGTGAAAGAATTTTTCAAATCGGTCTAGTAGTTTCGGAGCCTGTTCAATGCAAACAAACAAACAAACAATCAATAGTATAGATAACATAGAATACAATATACAAGTTTTACATTGACTGGCATCTGTGTTACGGTTCTGAGTTCTACTCACTGTCGGATTGCGAGTGGATTTAGTATGGAGTCACGAAATTTCACAACTCGCCCGCTAGGGGCACTTTCGTGACTTCATACTAAATCCATTCGAAATACGAGTACAACTCTTAAGATCTACCAAGTACCACCAACTTAAGATTATTTGAGGGGTAAAGGGGGTAGTCAGAAGTACATCCAAATATTACATTTGGTGCATAACTACATTTTGCAGAAGTGTTGGAAGCCCATCGCCGCTCATTCACTACTCAGACGTATTTATATTTATTTAAACAATTCCACGTGCAAATCATCGACTGCACACCATGACGAATGCAAGCGGATAAGGCAGCTTACACACCGGGGTCAGCGGCGGAGCGAGATCAACACGACAAATCAACGAGTGTGGCAACACGTTGTGTCATTAAGCTGAGCTAAGGAACCATTTAAAACTGCACCTATTATTTAAAAACATTTATTTCTTTCATCATCATCATCATCAACGTCAACAGCCTGTAAAAGTCCGCTGCTGGACGTTGGCCTCCCCCATACGTTTCCAGGAAGAACGATTTGGTGTCCTTTCCATCCAACGACTTCACGCGATCCTAACAATGTCGTCAGTCCATCTGATAGAAGGGTCCACGCTTTGTTTCTGGTTAGTGGTCGCTATTTAAGAACCTTTGTTTCCCAGTGTTTATAGGTTCTACGAGTCATATTTAAGTTTGACAAATTCTAGAAGTAAAGATGAAGAAATATCTGCCGCCAAGCAGCGTTTCTGTTTCGGTTAGAAGTGTGTAAGTGCCGGCAAAATTACAGACACCTCAGACTTTCTGTATGCTGTTGATGGACGCAAGACAGTGCAATCATAGAGTACGTTTCTAATGCGTGATGTGCTTGACAGGCTTGTTCAGTCAGGCAGTCGTTTAAAAATAGTTTTAGAAGATTGGCCAGTGAATGTTTAAGGGCATAGCCACGCTGTTTTTCAGTCTTATTTTCTTTTAAATCACAAACATTGAAGGCTGAGTTCAAAGATGTTAACGTGAAGAGACTACCTCAAAATACGCACCGTAAACTGCCGCGACTGGCGGAATGGTGTGTTCACGCCTTATTCCGATAATAATTTTAAATGTGGCCAAATTATCCGGTTGAGTTCCGGGCATTGAACGGCGACTTTGACATTTGATCTCCGTGTAATATATCTTTAGACACGGTGCACAAATGTGCGTGATATTTGGGCGAAGTGACCCACAGTAATTTTATTATGAGCTCTAAAAATATGATACCTTAAAAAACACAGTGATTCCTTTAAAAAACAATTATTATTTGCAAAGTTAATTGCGTTGTTATCAACATTCAATATAACACCCAGACACAGAACAATCATCTACGTTCATCACACAAATGTTTGTTTTCGGTGGGGAATTAAGACGTTTCAAGATGATCCCTGCGGATATTACTGAATAAATGATTTTTGACTTTGACTTTGACTTTGGATCGAACCCACCATCAGCGCAGAAAGGCTACTAAGAACTGAGCTATGACGGCTGTCATATCACCTATACCACTTTAATAAGTGACACTTAGCACAGTCTAAACCACTGATCGTAGAGACTTGAAATTTTCAGGGACAATAAATACTAAGTAAGGACTTCCTGAAATTCAACACCTAAATATGCGCAGCGGGAGTTAAAGTTTGTGTTAAAATAACTAGCGTTCCACTATTATGTTATACTGGGTGTCCCAGAAGTCGACGTCAAGCCAGAACTGGGTGATAGACAAAGTCATAGTAGTTATCAGAATAATATATGAAAAAAAATCTATTTCATGTATTTTCAAAATTATAGGCATTTAATAAAAACAAGAAAATCAACACCCTGTGATGATCTTTTAACTCTCGTTCCTACAAATCTGCATTTATTTTTATTTTTGTAATCCTTGATGATGCTTTCGTACATTGTTGCCTAAAAATTAAAGCCAACTGCTCCAGCTTGGAAAAAAATTCCACGTATTGCCCAACTAAGTATTCAAAATTAATACTTAAATAATATTTTTTTTATATTTTTCTGATAACTACTATGACTTTGTCTATCACCCAGTTCTGGCTTGACGTCGACTTCTGGGACACCCTGTATATCTCACCTTACTTCATCTAAGAAAGAGTAACTTGTAGTTATTATAAGTATGTATTACAATAAAACTAGTGTAATAAGAATTCTACTGATAGAATTCTTATAACACTAGTTTTTTTGTGTTTTTGTAGTTTAGTTGTATGACTGATCATAGTTCCCATAGTACAAGCTATGCTTAGTTGGACTAGATGATGTTGTGTAAAAATGTACACAAATATTAAAAAAAAATAGATAGATCATCATCAACATCAACACACCACCACAGATTACAGATTAGCCTCACCCGTTGACGATTTTGAGTCATTGAGCAGGTCTTCTCTTCGAAAAGATATACGAGGTTTGGTATTGTCGTTTTATAATACACTGCAGGTTGTGTGATGCAACTCTTTGCAGTCAAGTTGTCGCTGCCTGACATACCGCGTAGTGTAACTCAAAACGACAATACGAAAGTTCGTTTATCGTGTCTAAGAGTAGACCTGCTGGTTGGTTCTACCTAAATCCCACAAAGTGTGGTTCGATGTTTTTTTTTATACAACTTGCTGATGAAACAAGCAGATGGCCCACCTGATGTTATGTGGCTACCATCACCTATAACAAAGCATTGCCTCGTAGGTCACGCTCATTAGAAACGTCACCTACGATGCACTACTCTGTGTCCATCAACCTGAGGCATGCAGGTGTTAAGCCTCATGTGCCTGTAATTTCATGTTATTTTCATTTTATAGCTATGCTTTTGTATCTAATCCTTTCCATCTTTGTTTTATTTAAACCAGACAAAGAAAATTCTCGGTATATATATAAAGCCGGCGGTCCCGTGTCGAATGTATAATAATAACTTCTACTTGGTAAACTGCAATGGAACGAAAGTTACCATACACAGTCATAGTTTATGCGCACTACCTTAGATTGAAATATCCAATTGTTTTGACTTCATAAACATAGGTTGTCTAGAGATCGCTCGTAGCGATAAGGCCGCCCATTGTACTTGTTTATTTTTTTATTACTGTTTCTGAGTTTTAATCTATCTATCTATAAATTTATCTATCTAAAGAGGATAAAATACATAGACTTTAGACCTTTTTGAAACCTTTTTGTTTGCATTGAATAGGCTCCGAAACAACTGGACCGATTTGAATAATTCTTTCACCGTTGAGAAGCGACACTATCCCGTGACATAGGCTATATTTTATTTAAAAAAAAATTAGGGATCCTTACTAAAACCCATGCGAAGCCGAGACTGACCGCTCGCCTGTAATTTCATTTCGTTACCAGAATTGGGCTGAGCTCGGCTGTCACAATTGCATTTTGGTCAACAGTGGACTTATCTTAACTCTCTCCCTGGTTTCAGCTGAAAATCAGCGTTGAGTGGTAGTACACCCAACATTAATGCTGCATAAGGACCTACTGCTGACACATGAGCCGATGGGATACATTTCTTTTTTTTCTATTTTACTAATTTTATGTAATAGAATCTGCCTACCTACCTGTTTATCAAGTCGGGCTTGTGTGTGTTTGCCATTGCTAAATATTGTGAATTTACCTATGCTAAATGAACGTATATTCTATTTTATTCTATTCTACTTATGTAAGTTGAAGGCATGACGTGTCTTTATAATACGAGTATAAATATCTACATATTCTACATAACTGCATATACTATAACTGTATTATCTAAGCCTGATTTGATCCACTACTTTCGCGCATCAATCTTCATGAGTGATGTAAGTCATTTCGTCCGGCGCAAAGCACCATCGTTAGGCATTTCTGTTATTATCTGCAATTTATTTACGTTCAAACTCTGCGTGTGTACGATAACACTTAGTGATATATTAAAGAATACTTTGAGCTTTTGTAAACCGTTTTAATTCCAATCAAATGAATAGAATAGAACAGAATATACGTTTATTTGACACACATACACATAATCATGCATACATTCAAATGAGATAGCTATGTAGGTACACAAACACAAGTAAAAAAAATTAGTTGAAATAACATGACGTCATTGAATAAATAGGTAAGCACAAAAGGACAAACAAAAGATCAGAATCTAGGTAAACCTACCTAGGTAGTACTAGTCACCCCTGTATCTATTCCAAACATACACCTTACAAACATATCCCTACCATAGGCACCTACCCGATACGCTATAAGTGTGTCTGCCTTTCCCTGTGTAAATGTGGCTAAATATATATTTCTTATTATTTACTTATAATGAACTTTAAATAATATTCACTCGGGCATACATACTGACTAATTAACATTTATACGTCTTGTTCACAATTTACTTATTTCAGTATATGGAGCTATCATTATAATATACAATTATTTTTAATGGAGTTTCGTAGTAAGTATTACCCATTAAATCGGTAGAGCGTACAAATAAATAGAAAAAATCTTATTTGTTAATAAATAATAGTAGAGTAATGCAGGCTTATCTAAATAAGAGACCAACGTACCTCAAGAATGTACAGTAAGGCTAAGAAAGGGGTTTACCACTAGATTTTATATGTATTTTAACAGTTCTCAGTTGGTAGTAGCCCTCCTTCTGCGCTGTGAGTGGTGGGTTCGATCCCCACCGAGAACAAACATTTGTCGACACGAACATTGACCGAACGTCTCTCTGTCTATTCTCGCTTAGGTCACATATTTCAATCGATTTCGACGAAAATTGGCACACAAGTTCCATGATTTATTTATCATAAAACTGCATCATCACTTAACATCAGGTGAGATTGCGGTCAAACGTTTACTTGTAACTGTAAAAAAAAAATTTGAATATTTTAGTACAAAAAAAGGAGGACTGGAGGAGGGAAAAGGGGGAGGTTTTCGCGTTATAGCAAAAAAGGAAAATGCACGGTTATAAGAGCTCGCGAGGTCTACAGTACTCACAGAACCACTAGTGTACCTAGTTTCTCATAACTAATAGCTTTAATCCGACTGTACTGGCAAGAATTACAAACTAATTACAATGTATGCAAATGAAGTCGTTAATATCCAAATGATTCAATTCAAACAGCTTCGAAGCGAGTTTTCATTTAATTCGACTATCGTGCTACCAATCTTCCAACTCGGGCAATTAATATTCTTATTGTAGAAAACTTATTATTTGTAGCTATTTGTGTTCATTTTGTTTTAAAGTGATTGGGGTGGGTATCATTAGTATATAGGGGTGTGGACGATTTTGTTATTCGTTAAAACTTTATGAAACCGGAGTAGAAGCCCACCTCCCGATCTTAAGGTAGATTTGAACCCAGATACAGTTTATGAGTCGAAAAAAATTACAGTGCTCGCAAGAAAAATAAGTAGCGTTGATCCACTCGTTTTGCTGACGGCTGAGAGTTTTTTTATGAGAGATACAAGCAGACCCTATGCTAAGTAACCATTTACATCTTTTTTTTTTCGAACGGACTAAAATGCTGGAATAATCGCCTGGCGATTTTCGACAGCGTTACCGGGCTACGTTTACATCTTTTGTTTTGACTGACTGACATATATACCACGCACAGCAAATAACGTAATTTTTATTTTACTTTGTAAATTTTTTGTGTGCCTGTCTAAACAGTATACGTACTTATTTGTGTCTGTTTACACAAATAAACGTTTTATATATCTATCTATCGAATATAGAAATAGAATCGCTCCAAAGTAAATTGACATTGCTTAGGCCATCAAATTTCATTTGATCATAGACCATATAAAAAAGAAACATTAGACCCTGGCTTCCAAAAGAGCCATTAGCCCCAACTTTTCATTTTTCCTAATGTTATTGACGTTTAGTGCGACTCCTGCATCAGATAAGGTAGTCAACTTACACAGAAATCGGACTACCTATCTACCGGCTTCGTTTACATTGGTTTTTGGAATCAGTAAATTGCCACAGAAACTAATTTTTATAATAATAAAAAAAAGTACAGAATGAGAAGGTACCATTGGTGTAATTTCCTATTAAACTGAATATTTGGTTGGCCCAAAAAGTTGGCCCTCTTTATGAACGGTTTTCTTTTTATGAGAGAAAACAAGCATGGCCTAACTGATGTCAAGCGGTCACCTTTTTTACGAGAAAAGTAACTGAACAAGCAATAACCCTTCAATTTGTATTTTTTGATGTTAATTATGAGATATAAACTTATTTGATCATGAAAAAAATAAAAAGCAGATTTACTTTACTTGCAAAGCAGGCAGGCAGGTTCTTATTAGCGAGCATGGGGTCAGCGGCAGCCTGTTTTATATGTAAATGAGCCCTAGGCAACTCCTAAATCAGATAAGGCCGAGTTCACATCGCAATGGAAAGCTAGAAGGGGCGATCCCGCAATTATAAAGGAATTAGCCCAAAATTGCGCCTTCAATGGGCACAAATTGATATAATAAAAAGTAGTATGGTTAACGCTGAGTCTTTGGGCAGCTAGGGCTGTCGATACTAGTTCAAAAGGTCTTAACCACTAAAGGACCACTAGTTCTTAACCTTCCGGTGATGAATAGAATAGAATATAAATTATTAGATTTATAGGCATAGACTCCTAACGTGTCACGATACAATGCGCGTCTGTTTCTGACTTCAGAGTCACCATGTACTTCTCGGTGACTTTTCTTTTTGTTTTTTTTGTCTATCAGCATTAAACTTTAAGATGGATGAACTTAAAGATGACATGGATAAAAAAAGAGTGCGTACGGATATGAAAACTGAGATTGGAGTGGAAGAAAACAACATGTGCCGACTCCTCATAAAGTGCGGATAAGAATAGGAAGATGACACATAAACAGAGACAGCCTTATAACTTTAATCCTCATGCACGGTAGATATCTCCTCAGATCTCTTAGGATCCACCAAATCAAGACTCTTTGAGGATTTGGTGCGTCACATTTTGTAGTAGTTGGTATTCCGTGACAGGTTGTAAGACGTTCAGCGCTGCTAGAATACTAACTGGTTTCCTCGCAATATTTTCCGTTACCGTTGATGATGATGGTTGAAGGTTTAGTAGTAGTAGAGCCCTTGGCTTGTACGGGGCAGTACTACCACCATGCCTATTTCTGCCGCCAAGAAGCTTGCTGTGTTCTGGTTTGAAGGGTGTGGGTGCCGGTGTAATTACAGGCACATGAGGCTTAACACCTGTATGCCTCAGGTTCATGGACGCAGAGCAGTGTATTGTAGCGCTCGTTCCTAACTAGCGTGACCTACAAAGCAATACTTTGTTATAGGTTTTCTGATTTGCACGGATAGTATTTTAAGTATGTTAGTATAAGATTATAAACTGTACCAATGACATGCCAATGTTATGTGACTGTAACGCAATGGTTAAATAAATAAATATCTAAATATCTAGGCTATGGTAACCTCTTAACTTCAGGTGGGTCATATGCTTGTTCCATCAGCAAATTGTATAAAAAAAGAAAACGTTTTTGTGGCAGCCCTACACGCAGGTTAAGGTGTCGCCCAATAATTAAGTGATTACGTTTGGTAGGTACGCGTGTCCGAAGCGCGATTTGTATCAATGTGCCTCAATCATTAGCATGGAACTTTCGTGCGCCCGCCGAATATTACGTAATATTATGTTTTTATGTCTTAATCCATTTTATACTGTGCTTTTTGAGTTTCTATCAAATAAGTTATTTTGATGGCAGAAATGGAGAAAATAAACTTTGATAAGATGGCCCACCTGATTATAGTAAGTTCAGTACTCAATGTTCGATGTTCAATGCTGCATACAGCTGAGGCAGGGACCTATTTAACCCCAAGCAACACAAACCTTTACTGCTAAGTAGGCTAACTAGGTTATCTGTAGTTTTTTTTTACTTTTGATCTTTAGTTAGGTTAAGTAAACCTAGTGTAGGTAGTGTACTACAGTGTAGGTACACGCCTTGATATTCATTCATGTTTGTAATTTGTGTGGTTTGGGGATGAATAAATATATTTTCTTTTTTCTTTCTTTACTCAGTTACCAATTATAAGAATCTTTGTCCTGACTGACTGACTGGGATATAGACAACGCACAGCCTAAACCACTGGTCGTAAAGACTTGAAATTTTCAGAGTATATTCATCTTAGTGCGTAAAAGTGTACTAAGAAAGGAATTCCCGAAATTCAACCTCTAAACGGGTACAGCGGGGGTTGAAGTTTGTATGAAAATAGCTTCACGCGGACGAAGTCGTGCGTGTGCTAGTAATATGATAATCAATATTTATTCAAAGTTTTAGCTAAAATGATTCAGTGGTTGAGGCGTGATTGAGCCAAAACATACAAACATACAACCCTCCTTTATAATCTAAAACTTCCGCATCAATAAATATTAGATAGATTTAAAAATTGAAATTAGAACGTTCCGTAGACGAGAGAATTTATTTTTAAATAAAAACACATCACTCTTTTTTTTTCATTTTTCTACAATCAAACTCGAAAAGAAACTATTCTTTCATTCTAAGTTTAAAAATTCAAATGAGCTAGGGAAAACAATTTGGCGTCGCGTGCACTGCCATTTGACGCCTCCACATTCCACACGCCACTTGGTGTGCTACTGACTTAATAACTTTTTATATACTATAGCAACTTAGCTAAATAGGATAGATGAATCCAAATTTTTGAAGAAATAATAGTTATTCTTTTGTTGATTCGTATAGACACCCACAACACAGATTTTATCTAGTGTGGGTATCAAAGGTAACCACTACGTAACTCCCTTCAGCGAAAAACTTAGCATACATTTTCATTATTATTTTTTATATTTAAGTTTTCTGACTTGTATCTATCTGATTTTAACTGTTTTACCTTATTAGCTACTCATAAGTTTGTTTTGCTGCAAATAAATATTTTCATTTTCATTTTCATTTTCAATACTTCTTATGCAACTTCCAACAAGGTTGCGTTAAGCGTTTAACACTACCATAGAGGGGTATGAAAGCACTGTTCTTTCTCTCTTTCTCTCATAGCCAGTTACGTTTCGTATATTAAAGAAGTTTTACTTCAGTCGAGGGATTTTTTTTTAAATTTTTTTAAGTGTCAAACTCTTAACCTGTCAACGTCAGCCTTATGATTTGGCAGGACGTGATGGGGTTTTGGAGGGAAACCAAACACAAGAACGAGAGGCGTACTGCGGGATACCGGCTGTGGCTTGGTGTTATAGTGATAAAAAATATAGGATTTTATGATATGAAATGAAATTTATTGTAGAAACTGTGTAAGTACAAAAAAGATCTTAAAACTAGGTGGAACAACAATATTTATCCATTTATTATGGACGTACAATATTTAACTTACAAAACTAGGTAATAAACAACTCCTACCATGACTATTTTTGCCGCTAAGCAGCGATGCTGTATTCCAGGTTGAAGGATGTGGGTGCCGATGAAATTACAAGCACATGAACATCTGTACCTATGCCTCAGGTTAATAGACGGAGAGCATTGCATCGTAGGGCATGTTTATAACAAGATGTGGTAGCCACTTAATATCAGGTGGGCCATATGCTTGTTTATTAAGCAAGTCTCACAAAAAAAAACTTGCACTAAGCAAGTGCCAAATCTTTTATAATTATCGACAAAGACGCTGCCAGCCGTAATTTTGCCTAGAATTAAACAATTGTAGTTGCCTATAGAAATATAATAGAATAATTACTTCTATTCTATTCTACTACATACTTTTAAAAAAGAACATTACCTTAAAATCCGTACCTATTCCATTGGTTCTTATTTTACCTTCGTAAAGTTATTTACCAATTATTATTCACCCTGAGCATGATTTTCAGCCATAAAATTATTCCCATATTTCTACTGATCTTATCTCTCGCTATTAACTAAATCCAAATATCATAGGAATAGAAACCATAGCTTAAGCCACGCCTTTCACAATAACCATTAGACTGCCATAAACAGGGCTGTAGCCAGGGGTAGTAAAATTAGATGCCTCATACAAAACCGAACAGTTACATAAAAAACATTATTGAAGGAGAGAAAAAAAAGAAATAGCATCACTACAATCCTCAAGCACGGTAGATATTCTCTCAGATCGCTTAGTAGTACCGAATACCAACTTTAGATTCTTCAAGGATATCTATTCAGAGGTACGTCTAGATATTCCATTTAGTACATACATATTGCAGTCGTTGGTATTCCATACGTGCCAGGTTGCAAGCCAATCGCCGCTTGAATACTAGTTAGTTTTTTCACGATGTTTGCCAACACCATTGGACCATTTGCATTAAGCACATAAGTTTTTAACAGAAAAAATTATTGGTGCACGACCGGATTTGAACCTTTGGATCAGAAGGCGGAGTCACTACCGGCAGGATATTTGAAAGGAAAGGTTGGAAATAGAAAAGCTAAGTTTGTAATATGGTGTAAGGAGGTCGATGAGGCCGCATAAGAAAGAGCGAAATGAAGATAAATGGGTCAAACCCTGACATGAACTGAGGAGGAAAATGGATCAAACCATGACAAGAACTAAGATTTTTTTAAGAAGCTCTAGTGGTGGATGTTACAGCTGGAAAACTCTTCGTTATTATTATAAATGCTCCTATTTATGGTTAAGTCTCAGACCTGCAGGACAAGACTATTAAAAAATATATAGCATCATAATATTATAGCATATCATCATAGCATAATATAAAGCATCATAATGTTCTTCCAGTTCGAGGTCGTTTGACCCAAAAAATTAATGTTCACTGCCTGCCTGCCCAATGACAAATGACAAACAAAAAATATAAATAATAACACAACTCAAATTTATTGAATTATAAAAATATTCATAAGTTAATAATAGCTAGAGCAGGAAATTAAATGTGTACAAGAAAATTATGAAAAATACAATTTCAGTCATGAAATATACGAGTACAGCACGAAGGTATCTTGGTAGTATCGTAACTTCATGGCATAATGGTGTTGTTCCTAAAGACACCTAGGATTTTTTTATTTTTTACCATTTGACGACCGATGTGGCGGGCGAATGTCCGCCTGCGACGCAGGAGGTTGCGGGATCGATTCCCGCCTCGGGTGAAATGTTTGTACAATCTGCAAAAAATATCTATGTACATAATACATTGTATTAAGTATATCAGTCATCTAGTACTCATAACACAAGCTCTGCTTAGCTTGGGGCTAGATGATGCTGTGTGGATTGTCCAGCATTATTATTATTATTATTATTATACAGTTTATTTAGGAATTCAGTAGTAGTAGAGCTCTTAGTGAAGGGCTCGTCCGGGGCAGTACTACCACTATGCCTATTTCTGCGGCCAAGCAGCTTGCTGTGTTCTGGTTCGAAGGGTATGGGTGCCGGTGTAATTACAGGCCCATGAGGCTTTATGCCTCAGGTTGATGGACGCTGAGTAGTGCATCGTCGGTGACGTTCATAACAAGTGTGGCCTACGAGGCAATGCTTTGTTATAGGTGATGGTAACCACTTAACATCAGGTGAGCCATCTGAAAATTTCAAGTCTCTGCTACCATACGTTAGTCAGACAGACAAAGATTCTGATAATTGGTATTGATAGAGATAGATAGTTGAGCTGTAACGTCACGTTTGATAGGTATGTGCCCTACGTTTCACTGCCTTGCGTCTCGTCAAGTGTTAATCCTTATGTAATTTCACTGGCGCCCACACCCAATCACCCAAATTAAACTGAAACACAGCAACGCTTGTCGACAGAAGTAAGCATGGTTTTATCGCGATAGTGTGAAATTATCAGGAAAGTTCGTGTGTAGTAAAATAAATACACACCTTTGGACTCACGAATCTCGATTGCCGAGTTTATAACAAGAAGCAACATTTCAGAATTTCTATTCTTTTCTTCAACGCGACCGCATGCAGTGACCACACGTATGTATCCTACTAATATTATAAACGCGAAAGTTTGTAAGTATAGATGGATTGATGGATGGATGTTTGTTACTCTTTCACGCTCTAACCAGTGGACCGATTTGGGTGAAATTTGGAACATTTACATATTGCAACCTGGATTATCATATAGGTTACTTTTTATCCCGAAAAAATAACAGGAACGGGAAAAAACTGCCACGCGGGCGAAGCTGCGAGTGGCCGCTAGTAAAAAATACTATTGGCAATTTTTTGTAAAGTGGTGGTTGACAAATGTTTTATATAGTGTGTTTTTGCTCTTTCCGCTTACCACCAAGTCTTGTGATTCACTCCAAGACTCAAACTAAACTATTCCATCTGGACAGATTCTATTCACATTATACGTGGTACGATTCATATCTGCAATATCAAAACGGAACGATTTAGTTTTTTAACAAAGACACATATTACGGTGCGGCTGACGAAATCATGGAGGTTTCAAATACACGAAGGTAATATAATGTATTCAAAAGAAATACAAAAAGTATAGTATGCGTTATGAATTCCATCATACATATTTTGCTTAGTTTATAAGTGTTTTTTGAATATCAATATTTAAAAATACCGTGTTATGTAAAGTTGTAGTCTGTAAATACACGTGCGTTCACTACGTTTTTTTGACGTTGACTTGCCGTAAATTATTTCAAGTAATATTTTTGAAGAATTTTTGAAAAAACTGAGTACCAACTCCAGATTATTTGAGTTCATATATGATACATACTTAGAATATGTATGGAACATACATCCCAGATGCTGAACAAAAATCTATATTCGTCACACAAGTGATTGTCCTCGGTGGGGATCGAACCCACTACCTAAGTCTTTGTTTTTCCTATAGTATGGTCACAGCACTTGCCTTATGCACGTGAGTGCCTTTAATAGTCACATCCGTTTGGAAACACGGAATGGTGTACAATTTTCACTTGCCCACGAACAATTTTCATTGCTTCTAATGAAAATTGCTCAATTTCGTGCTGTAATAAATAAAAATTAATAACTGAATTACCTTTTGCTTCCACTAAAAATAATTTTGAGTTGTTATATCGGTTTTTTTCTTACAGAATTAATTTTGGTCATATAACTCATAGAACTGATAACCATTTCGAATGGCAGCCACAAACTGAAAGACGACTGATGTGTGATGTGGCGCGGCGGGCGAATGTCCGCAGAAGGTTGTGGGTTCGATTTTCGCCTCAGAATAAATGTTTGTACGATCTGCATATATTTATTCCAGAGTAGGTTTGTATAGTTTTAGGCTTATATCTTCTTTTTATTTATCCGTATTGCCGTCAATTCCATTTAGTTATTTATTATCGTACAAAGGTTACCTGGAAGAAATCGCTTTTAGTGATAAAGTCACCCATTGCCCAACCAATTTGTGTAAACGTCTTGTATTATATTTTTGTGTGATGAATAATAAAGAGTTATCTATGTATCCAGTGTTTCGGGAACGCTTCCGATTGTCTCTGATCTAGATCAGTTGAGCTATCTTTAGATCGTTTGCAATCCCTAGATATCTCAACTGTTTCATATGTTTTTTGTACATACTAATTACATGCTTGTATTAGTTGTAATTTTCTTTGTCTATCTATCTATTTAACAGACGTAGGATATTAGATCCGAGCCTGAATCATTTTTAGGGTTCCAACACCAAAATGTTTAACGGAATCCTTACTGCAAGATGAACACAAGTACCCTCCACTTTGTACGCACATAACGATCACCTACACGAATTGCTTTGTGAATCTAAATCAATTTTATTGGCCCGCGCACTTGTTAAGTAATTATAGCCGACCAGACAACCCAGACACTTTTATCCCTGGCTTTTAATATTATTAACGAAGAGCGAGTCTGCAGCCAGACATTCAAAGTTCTACATAAATGTATAGTTATTTACATAATATAAATTTGAAATTCCCTATCAATGCCAAAGACAAAATACGGTATACCTAACTATTTCAACGTTACGCCAAGTCTATAAGTATTTTATTTTGTTTTATTTGGGAAACAAACACTACAATAAGTGTTTTTATGACATAAAAGAATTTCTATAGGTAATCAATAATCAATAAATAAATTAGTTTTTAAGTTAAATAATATTGTACGTCCGTAATGGATAAACTGTCGTTCCACCTAGTTTTTTAAGATCCTTTTGTACACAGTTTCGACAATAATAAATTTCATTCATTCATTCATTCAATAGTAATACCTATATACTAGATTATTTAAGATAATACATAAACTAAAAGGGTACCAGGGTTAGTTTTTTAATCCGTGTGGATCCAGAGTGAACCCACTAGTTAATTATAAAGTCGAGTTAGGTGTATATATACTCGGTAACGCTGTTAACCCGGTAATGCTGTCGGAAATTGCTAGGCGTTTATACCAGCATTTTAGTCCGTTTGAAAAAATAGAAATGTTTCTTATGTAAGGTTGGACTTTTTTCCTAGGTATGATTACCGGTGACAGACGGATAACCAGGCTATACGAAACCCCAATAAAAAAGGCAATCGACCGTAATGCTAGGTGGCGCGGGGTATCTCGTTAAAGTGGGCGGGTATCGACTCCGGTTTGTATGATAATTTTTAAATCGACCTCGCCGATGAAAAATTGATTTCGGCTGATACGCTTTTGATTATACGGTTGGCAGTCGTTAGATACAATTATTTGGATACAGATTTGAAGTGAATACGAACTGCGATTACGTGTGGGTGAAGTAATGAAGTAATTTGTTTCACTTTGGCCTTAAAATGGTCTTATTATTTCTGTCAAAATTGAGAGATCATGGTTAGATTATCTATACCAATTATAAGAATCTTTATCCTAAACCACTGGTCGTAGAGACTTTAAGTTTTCGGAATATATTCAACTTGGTGCGGAGGTATACTAAGAAAGAAATTCCCGAGATTTAAAACCTAAACGGGTCAGCGGGGGTAGAAGTCTAAAAATAGCTTCACGCGAACAAACGCGCGCGTTTCGCTAGTTTTAGAAGAAAGATAGTGACACAGTGAGCTCGCCACTGCTCTGAGTGATTGCGTGTTGGGGCGCGGTGTTGCGCCAATTTGCACGTCGCGCGTCCGATCGCACAATTTACTTGTCATGCCAACCTCGCCATTACTGCGGGCCTCGTACAAGCCAGCCGCTGCATCGAGCTAAGTACTACAAAGTGGCTGATTATCCAGCAGCCGAAAAAGAAAAATGATTTTAAACTCTATGAGAGAGAAATAACCTTGTTCAGCTTGACAGCAAAATTGAGATTTTAGTATCCATTTCAGTAACACTCCGAGGCTGTGCAAGAGTTTTCGTGTATTCAGAAAATAATAAAACTTTAAGATGTTCATCCTGTTAAGACAGAAAGTGAGTCATTAACGAGTATAGACCTAACTACGAGTAGAAGCGGTTTTATGTTATTGCTTCGAAATGTTTTATGATACAAAATTAAGCGTCGAACTAATGCGTTCAACCTACGTTCGCATTGGCGTGCACCTAACCGCTTAGTATTTTTTAGGCAGTACTAGGACGCGTGCGCAGCCACTGTCTCCAACAAATCAATGTGAACATATTAATGTAACCGGAGGCCTAATTCTTGTAACGAAATATCGTCAAATTCAAGTTTCGATCGTGTCAATCACCAAATGGTTTTCTTTGAAACTGATACTTCAGTGAGGCCCAATTTTGACAATCAAATTCTTGTTCAATCTCGTCTCCTCTCAAAAAAACTATGAGAATTAGGCCTCAGCTCTACGTCTATTAACCTGAGGCAAACAGGTGCCGAGCATAATGTGCCTGTATGTCACCGGCAGTCAAAGCCTTCAAAACGGAATACAGCAAGCTGCTTTCTGCAAAAAAAAATAGACAAAGTGATAGTAATCCCCCGGACGAGCCCTTCACCAAGAGGTCTTACTACTACTTACATACAAAAACACGATACCAGCACGACATTTGAATGTTTGAACACATAAAGCATCCTTTAATGAACTAAGCGCTGACTTGCACTAAACACGAACAAGACATTCGCAGCCCTAACGCGGCAAAAGCCACGCCGCTACTTCATTAAAATTTAATTTACACCTACAAATACCTAACATATAGATAGTACACGTTATATCACGTACCCAAAAAAAACTATCCAATTTACAGCTCACAACGCCAAATCAACATTCGAAATCAAACCCAATACGTGACCAAATAGAAGTGTATGTGAAGATACGAACAATTTGCCCGCCATCACATTCAATCACCTCTAGCTAACGACTGACCGCAAAAAAAGCGACAGACTCTCAGGAAGTCGGGCAACAATAAAAAAACAAATAACCCAAGTAAATTAAGTTATAACCTAAAACACGTATGAAGCCATCATACGAACGGTGTAATCATATTAACGACTACAAAAGGAGCGGCAAAAAACATAAAAATTAGAGGATCGAGAAATGTGGGCCAAACAAAAACGTAACGTATCGCCTAATTATAGCTGTTGGACGAAAAAACAATTTTATGTTCGCCGGGTAGGCGCACACGAGGTGCCTTTATGATGTTTGATTATAGCTCCAGACCACTAAACCGATATATTTAGGAAAATGATAAAAGTAATGTGCATTCAGCATGACTTTATGTTTTTATTCATATCAAGACTCACCTACATACATAAATTGTAGCAATAAACAAATCTTTACTACTATTGTATTAAAATGTAGCTGTTTCTAATCAATTACACTAATAATTAACTTACCTGTCTGAATAATCAGATTTTTTTTTCTGTATCTTCTATCTATATCAATTACAAGGATCTTTGTCCTGACTGTCATATAAACAACGCATAGCCCAAACCACTGGTCGTAGTGACTTGAAATTTAAGGGGTATACATATTCATCTTGGTGCGTAAAAGTGTACTATGGCAGTAATTTCCGAAATTCATCTCCTAAACGGGTACGGGTTAGGGTTTAGTTGAAGTTTGTATAAAAACCACTTGACGCTGATAACGTCACGCGCCTTTTGCTAGTCTTATTATGTATAGTCCTTTCATATTATATATATATCAAAAAAGAGATAAATATGCATCGGCTTTAAAATAATAAATCTCAACTCACTTAATTGTTGAAAAAGTGACCCCGTGTCAATCGATTCTCGGGCAAATCCTTTATTATTTCGACGTGTATATTTTTATTTTGTTTCCTCCACGATTATTATTTATGAATTATTATTATTTGAGGATTTATTATTAGTTTGGAGAGCAAGCGCGTTCTTTTTCAATTTGCCACAAGGTGCCAGGCCTCAGGTATGCCAAATGTTTTTCTTTTCGTTGTTTTTTGTCAATTCCTGCCTTTAATTAAATTGTTGTTTCGGAAATAATATAAACTATTTGTGAGATAATTTAATTATCTTTGGAACGGTCTCAATTTCAAGCAACAGTTGATCCGTTGTAATCTTTTAGGTTCAAGGTTTATTTCGATATTATACAGCTTTCATTATTGTAGAGATTTTATCACTTCACGCACGATCGTATAGTACCTATTGCTGTTCGTGTCTTGTCACAAGTCGTCTTAGGGTATTATTACACGGTGTAAAAAACTTCTTTTAAATAACTAGCAAAAACCGCGCAGCTTAATCCGCGTGAAGTTTTTTATATTCGTTTTTATTTTCATACAAACTTCGATTCCGTTATACCCGTTTAGAAGCTGAATTTCGAAAATTCGTTTGTTAGCGCACCTCTACGCACCAAAACGAATATACATTCTGAACTGAAAATTTCATGTCACTTCGACCAGACCAAGGTCACTTAGCCTGTGTGTGGTCTCTATGTCAGTCAGTCAGTCAGGACAAAAATTCTTCTAATTGATATAGATAACATGGAAATATGGTTTCATTTTGAAGGTTGTCCAGTTTATAACTATTCAACCATATATCCTGCTACTTAAAATCTCATATTTAGATATTTATTTAGGTATAAGGTCGCTGATTAGGTTTAAAGTATTTTGAAAACGTCTTCTTTTTTTATAATAATAGAATAGAATATACGTTTATTTGACACACACACAAAAAGAAAGGTGATAGGTAGGTAGGTTGTAGGTATACAAACACAGTTAAAAAAAACTAAGTAAAAAGGGGAAAAAACATGACATACAACAAACAGAAGTAGTTAATAGTTACCCCTGCACCTACTCCAAATACACCCCTACCATAGGTACCCACTACGCTAATCGATAAACTATATTTTTACTTTCGTTCTTGATTTGGATATTTCTATTATGATTTCAGAATTAATCTTCAGACAACCTGTATAACCTATTACAATAGTAACCTATGTCAAAGCCTATGTGTTTATGACTTCATAAATATAACTGTGTTCGCACGAGAGCTAGGTGTACCCTCGACCTTTCCTTTAATAATACAATTTACCGAGTTAATACCAATTGTAATTATTGAGCAGTGAGTTGGTAACACCTAACTTATTACAATAACCTCCTATGAGCAATATTTTGTGATACATGAATAAATACATATTTGTCAACATTTTATACATCATCTAGCCCCAAACTAAGCCAGCTTGTCTATAGGAATCAACTTTCCTTTTGAAATACATAGAATAAACATCTATGTTCATCACACAACATGTTTATTCTCGGTAGAGATCAAACCCACAGTCGACAGCGCAGAAGACTACTTCTAACAAAGCTATGTAGCCTGTCATGTAATGGAACCATGAGATGAACCATCTCACTACCGATATCAGTTAAATTACTTCTCATCCCATCGCTTCTGCTAGAATACTGACTAGTTTCCTCACGATGTTTTCAGCGTCACTATTTTGATAGCACTGGCTATGTGCATATCAATTTTTCGAACCGAAAAACCCATTGGAGCACGATGCACTAGTGTATTGGTGATTCGAACCCACGACCATAAAATCAGAAGGCAGGATCACTCCCACTAGACCACCGGTGCTACTACCGAGATATTATATAAATGTATATTTATATTATGTTGTACATAGTAAGTCGAAGACTCCAACAAGACAAGTATTTAAAAAACAACATCATTTAATAACCTCACGGCGCAGTCGAGGTGTGTGTTTGAGAAATTACAGTTCAGATACAGCATACATTGTTATTGCGTTATAAATATCCAGTTAATATTATATTGAACCGATACAGGCCCGAAGCGGTTTGCCATGCTAAATAGCCGTGTAGTTTTGATAGTGAAACGAGACTCAATTCTCGAAACTAAATATCGTCAAATTCAAGTATCGACCGCGTCATTCCCCAAATGGTATTTTTTTAAACTTACATTTCAGACAAGCAGAAACTTTATCAACGGTACGCCAGTTTACACATTGATAAAGTATTATAACTCCAATAGTTTTCTAGCTGCAGGTTTGGAATTTTGCTATGTATTGAACCCATTTGGTACTACTATGCTAGCGTTTATTCTAAAGCTCTCAGCACCCGTTTGCCCACACTGAATGAGGAAGCTGGTGGCATGTTACTTCAGATAACATACCTTCAAAGGCTTGTAGCTTGTTTATTTGGCACCTAACTTATAGTCGTAATCTATGATAATACTAAATATGCATTAACTATTGACATATCCAGAATCTGCATTTTCTTTAAGTGGAAGCTGGTGGTATTCATATCCAGTTTTGATAATCAAATCGGCGTTTCAATTACGCCTCAGCATAAAAAAATTACAAGAGTTGAGTCTCTGAAGGCCTTGCCGTCGCATGCAGTTCTTCTCTTGACTAGCCTCACAGTTAGCCTAGCATGATTTAATTTGACATTTGTGGGTGTTTGAAATACATTTCCCAGTATCGATAACTCATCTCAGTGTTGACTGGTTGCCGCGGAGTGTAACTCAGGGGCCCAATCCTTGTCATTTTTGGAGCTGAGAAGATATTGAAACTAAAATTTCATTGTGAATATTGAGCGTGTCTGAAATTTCAGTTTAATACCATTTAACACGATTGAAACTTGAATTTCATGATATTTTGTTACGAAAATTGCGTCTCCGATGTCGGTACAGTAAGTTTACGACACAAAAAAAAACTAATTATTAGTACTTTATTTATCGTTCTACTTGCTGATGGAACAAGCAGATGGCGCCCACCTGATTTTAAGTGGTTACCATCACCTATAACAAAGCATTGCCTAACAGGTTAAGACCATTGGTAAGGTGTCCTAAGATGTACTGCTCTGTGTCCATCAACTTAAAGCATTCAGGTGTTAAGCCTCATGTACCTGTAATTTCACCGGCACCTACACCCTTAAAACCGGAACACAGCAAGCTTCTTGGCGGTAGAAATAAGCAGTACTTTCCCGGACGAGTCCTTCACTAGGTCTAATACCACTAAAACAATACTAGGTAACTATTGTCAAACTAGTTTAAAAAGTAAGTAAAAGTTAGTATTGAAACCAATTTGAACCAAACTTGGACAATCAGTTGAATTTATCAAATAATAAGGCGGTAAGAGAATACCTGTAATAGTTTGTTAAGCGTTATACAGCGGGAATAACCGCTGGCTATAACAATAACACTGAAAAATAATAACCGGCCGATTGCGAACTCAAACGGTTCACGGTTGAACTTCATAAACAGGAAAATGATATGGACGCGTCAGCTAACAGTTCAAATATTTAAAACTAGTTCCCCGTTCCCGTAATTTTTTCGGGATAAAAAATAGCCTCTATGTTAATCCAAGTTATAATTTATGTTTATTCCAAATTTCATCCAAATCGATCTACTGGGTTAGAGTGTGAAAGAGTAACAAACATTTATCTATACTTACAAACTTTCGCGTTTATAATATTAGTAGGATGACTTGAATACAAACACACTTCTCACCAGTAAGTAGTACCTACAGCTCTTTGTGCAGGGGAACTAGTACTACCACCATGCCCATTTCTACCGCCAAGCTGTGTTCCAGTCTGAAGGGTGTGAGTGCTGGTGTAATTAAAGGCACATGAAGCTTAACACCTGTATGCCTCAGATTGATGGTCGCTGAGCAGTGCATCGTAGGGCATGCTTCTAACGAGCGTGACCTACGAGGTAATACTTTGTTATAGGTAAAAATGAAATCTTTTTAGCAAAATTTTAATTAAAAGAAAAGTTTTCATAATTTTATTCCAAATAGCCATAAAGTCAAAAATTTTGTAATAAGTCTATATTATGAGTGTCCCACTGAACTTCGACAGGTTATTATGTTGAAAACAGAATTTAGATGACACAGTTTTTTTTTAATTAAAAAATATCTAACAAGTCCGCTTCGATTCAGAGAAGTACCTCAATTGTCCATGGTAAGTACCTACTGTTAAACTGTGAAAATAGAAAATTAACAAAGAACGAATTACTGATGCGTGTGGGCAAATACTATCCAACCCTGATAGGGAATGCGGGTAATAAATTAAATAATTTAGCGCTTTCCCATCGATCCGACGCGGGATTTGGCATAATACAAATGGCGGGGCGTTGTGGTGCGCACGATCACCGATACCGGAGCCTGCGCACGCGCAGTTGCGCTTTTATTAAGAAGAGTACATTCACCTGTTAGAGGTTATTTATTTTATTAATAGGTAAACTGCAACTGATAAAATACTCATCAGTCAGCTTATGACTAACCTAACAACAATTGCTAGCCTTGTGAGTATTTATTTAACAAAAAATGTGTATATTTTGATAATTATCGTAACATTCAAAATAGGTTTGTCAAAACCACTAGGTTTTTGATTCAAATATTATTTTAATTGTGACTGATAGAATACTTACAAACGTTTTATTTGTAAGCTAGTGAAACGCGCGTGACTTCGTTCGTGTGAAGTCATTTTCATACAAACTTCAATCCCCGCTGTACTCGCTTAGGGGTTGATTGCAAGAATACACCTCTACACACCAAGACGCATATGCTTTGAAAATTTCAAATCTCTACGACCAGTGGTTTAGGCTGCGTGTTATCTTTAATGTCGGTCAATCAGGGCAAAGACTCTTGTAATTGGTATACACATAATTAGGCCCGCGTGCACAACGATCACTAAATGCGAGCCCCTAAACGTATTTAGGAAGTTAATTACGTTTAACATCTTACACACGGAAATTTAAGTCGCTATTATTACGTTTACACCAAACATATTTATCTTGGTAAACGTGATTAACTAAATAAAATTAAATCAGATTGTTGTGCAAGCGGGCTTTAGAATAGAGTACAACTTTTTAACATTAGTCCTTTGGCTTCAATCTCACCTGATGGTAAGTGACGTTGAAGCCGACGATTAAGCAGAATGGTCTAGAAGACACCTATTTAGTTTATTTAGTTTAGGCAAATAACATACAAGCCCGAATTTAAAAATATATAAAGAATGGTTCCCATTGGCTGATGCGTCAACAATGTATCTCCATCGTTAGAAAACTAATATCAAAACCGTTTGAAAATCTTATTTCCGTTTCATGTAAACAAAGTTTCTATAAATTAGTTATCAGTACTCCGGATGTGCCAATGTATTTGTCCATCGATGACCACTTCCTTTATAGCCTTCTTTATAAATCCTTCGTGGGTTCTTTACAAAAAACTGACCCGTTCAAATTATCCATCAACCCTAAATAAACATTATAAAACCTAATGTCGGTCAATTTTATAGACTCCCCATTATAAAATGACGTTATAAAATCGACTAATAAAATATATGAATCTACTTTACCACTTATAAGAATTTTTGTCCTGACTGACTGGTTATAGGCTTAACATTTTTAGGGTATCACCATAATCATCATGAGCCTGTAAAAACCCTGCTGGGCATAAGCCTTCCTTATCTATTTCTAAGAACGATTTTGAGCCTTTTCCATCCACTGTCTTCTCGCAATCTTAGCCACGTCGCCAGTCTTGTGTCTTTTTCCCAATCGAAATCTCCCACCCGATATGGAAGATTCCGATTGGGAAAGAGGCTACTGAAATTCAGCCTCTAAAAGGTTGCAGTTCTTATAAAAATAGCTGTACGTGGACAAAGTCGCGGGCGCTTCTACTAAATTAACTTTAATACCAGCCATATTTCATATGTACAACTATGGGTCAAGCAACTAACAAAATTCTTATATGAAATTGTAGTTTTTTATCGCAAGTTTACGGAAAACATCTGAAAACATAAATATTCTTTGAGGATCCCTAAGCGGGGTAGTCAGAGGTATGTAAATTTTGCAGTAGTTAGTATTCCATACGTGACAAATTGCGAACCCGTCGCTATATTTTTTTTTTTATATTAGCAATATTTATTGTAATACATACTAGCGGCCGCTCGCAGCTACGTCCGCGTGGCAATTTTTTTCCCGATCCCGTAATTTTTTCGAGATAAAAAGTAGCCTATATGTTAATCCAAGTTATAATCTATGTTTATTCCAAATTTCATCTAAATCGGTCTACTGGTTAGAGCGTGAAAGAGTAACAAACATCCATCCATACTTACAACTTTCGCGTTTATAATATTATAGTAGGATCTATAGTGTACATTTTTTCTCCGCTAAGCGGTACTGCATGAACTTAAGATACCATCTCACAGGGTCATACAATAACACTTGTAGGATTAAACGCCTTTATGTGATTGGCCAATGCCGACGCACAGTGGGAGCATGTATACATGTTGTAAAAAAAAATTGCATTTTGTAAAAAATTACGTGTTTTATCTCTCTGATACAAAAAACAATATTTTTACACTTCCGTTATAAAATAAACTAATATGAGGTTTTATAGTACTTTTTTGTTACTTTTTTGGATGGAACGCAGGAGATTGCGGGCTCGATTCCCGCCTTGGGAAATGTTTGTACGAGCTGCAAATATTTATTCAAGCTAAGCAGAGCTTGCGTTATGGGTACTAGATGACTGATATACTTATTACAATACATTACATACATAGATATTTTTATTATACATATAAAATACCCAGAACACCCGGAATAAATAATTGCAGTTCGTACAAACATTTATCCTAAGGCGGGAATCGAATCTGCCACCTCCAGCGTCGTCAATCGGTTTTTAGAATTCTTATACAAATCTAAGTTTCTTTGTGTCCAAGCTGGTGCAATATTAACCCACTGTGGTATTCAAAGAGGCGTGCAGTTTTTGCGATAGGCATCAAGCGTGGTGCATTCCCGCGCCCATACAATACTTCATTTTATAATAATTAGTGTTTCTTATTAATTAAACGAACGCCGATCACACTCGTGTAATCAGAACTAAAGATAAAACCAGCGTTGCAAATAAAATTAAATAAAAAAGTTTACATTCACGACTAACACATATACACCTATTGTACCTATATAAATAAATAAAATAAATAATGTTGGACAATCCACACAGCATCATCTAGCCCCAAGCTAAGCAGAGCTTGTGTTATGGGTACTAGATGACTGATATACTTAATAAAATACAATATTACATACATAGATATTTATAGCAGATCGTACAAACATTTATCCCAAGGCGGGAATCGAACCCGCAACCCCTTCGCCCACCGCGCCACATCGGTCGTCAAGCCACCGGTCGGTGTATAGATAGATAGATAACACTTTATTGCACACAAGGATACATTATACATCTAGGCGTAAACGAATAAAATACAATAGGCGGCAATAGACGACCGATGTGGCGCGGTGGGCGAATGTCCGCCTGTGACGCAGGGGTTGCGGGTTCGATTCCCGCCTTGCAAATACTTATTACGGGTGTTCTGGGTGTGTTATATGTATAATCAAAATATCTATGTATGTAATGTATTGTATTATGTATATCAGTCATCTAGTACCCATAACACAAGCTCTGCTTAGCTTGGGGCTGGATGATGCTGTGAGGATTGTCGAGTAGTATTATTATTATACAATTTATGTAAGGTTAATTTATCATCATCATTATCATCAATCTATCGCAGTGTTGACATAAGTCTCTCCCACTTCATCATCATAGTAAGTAAATAATATAATATAGTAGGTAGGTATATATTTTTAGTGCCGGTGAAATTACAGGCACATGAGGCCACCAGTATACCTGGTTGGCAGACGCAGGGTAGTGCATCGTAGGGCCCGTACCTAACGTGACCTACAAGGCAATACTTTGTTATAGGTGATGGTTACCACTTAACATCAGGTGGGCCATATGCTTGTTCCGCCAGTAGTAGCATAAAACCTTTCGCATGCTTCCACATAACTTAATTAATTAAAGCTAGCTAATTGAATTTATAATTTATAACTCATTATGTGCGAACGATATATTCATTTGCATAATTTCAATTTAAAACGTTGCTGTATTAAAATGAACTGATGCTTAATTAACACTACACTCTTTGAGAAATTCCGGTTTAAGATATTTATTTCTCATAAAGAATAAATTCACTTACATGAGAAAATACTAAAATTAACTTAAGTTTAAGAGGGGCAGTAGTTTGTAGGATACAAATCAAAACATTTCAAAAAGAATAAAAAAAAGTTACTATGACAATATTTATGTACAATATTTTTAAATAAATCAACTCTCTATATAATTTATACTAAGTATAGTAAAACTTAAAAGGTTGAAAGTCTGTACTTCTATATATTTTTTTTTATTAAAAAAAAACAAAAAAACTGTTATTAAAGTAGATTATAAAGGTCGTATATATCGTTATTTAATAGGCCTATTTTCAACCGTTAACACCTGATGATGATGTAGATTAGTTTGTTATTGAGATTCACAAAAAAAGACTACTATCTTTGTACCTATCCGCAATATTCCGCATGATACTGTGTTTTTATACCAATTTCAATTTAATTATTTTTCATTATGAACTATACCATAAACAGGGAAGAAAATAAACTAAGACTTTCTACTATTAAATATTGCACAATTAAGTATTGAGAGAAAAAATTTAATACACTTGGTAGCTAATTAGAAAAAAAAATCGAAAATTCAACCCCCGCGAAACCCCGCTGATTTATATAAAAATATATGGATGGAAAGAGCTCGGAATCGTTCTTCCTGGAAACGTATGGGTGAGGCCTATGTCTGATAGTCGACTTCTACAGGTTAATGATGATGATGATGCAAAATAAAAAAGCTATGAACAAGATTAGTGTGTGGCAATCGGATATAAAGTACTTTACTGTTTTTTAAATAACTCCATCAAATATTGACAATAAAAATGTTTCGATCAATAATTCAGTCAATTCATTACTATAATCTCACAAAAAATTTCATCGATTACTATAAAATATTTCAAACTAGTAATGAAGGCTATCAATATAATAAGTATTTGAAACTATCTATTGAGTTTGGTGTTAATATCTTATAAATATCGCTTATTAAAGAAAGTACATAGTTAAATATTTTATTATAACAAAACGATTTATTGAATGGTTCTCTGACGAGATCAAAAACCAAACAAGCCGCATTGCTAGACTGCAGGTCTACTCATAGAAACGATAAACTAAGTTTCGTATTGTCATTTTAGGTTACACTACGCGCCATGTAAAGCAGTGTTAACTTGACTGTGGAACGTATACCGACTTGCCCCGCAGTGTATTACAAAACGACAATATGAAACTTCGTTTATCGTTTCTAAGAGTAGACGTCCAGTAGGGCTAAGATGTGCACCGCGACAAAATGTTTTCTACATACCTTCTTTTCTGTCTGTCATATATTTTCAGACACATCACATCAGACTGCCAATTTTGTCAATCTCAAGTGTTAGTAATTGTTTTCAATCATGTCAGTCA
Source organism: Electrophaes corylata (assembly GCA_947095575.1). Taxonomy (NCBI): domain Eukaryota; kingdom Metazoa; phylum Arthropoda; class Insecta; order Lepidoptera; family Geometridae; genus Electrophaes; species Electrophaes corylata. The sequence goes on along the minus strand of OX352711.1, from coordinate 2,923,062 downwards.
GATTCTGTCAAGTTGGGCATTAGTATTAAATAAAAAGATTGCGATTTCATTCAAATAAGGATGCTACAATACACTTTCATTCCAATTGTGCTCACACATCGCGCTAAGACCACAAGTAATGTTAGTTAAAATACCACCTAAATTACAAAGCATAGCTTAAAATAGCACTAAAAAAACAGTTAAAATGAAAAAGCTTCCAAAGATGAAAAAACTCTGTTGTCTGCTTATTATATAGAGTAAAAAAGATCTATTTTTATGTCTCATTGTGCTAACATAGCAATACCAAATGCATATCGATCTGTCAAATGAAGACTTATCGCTAATGTTTAGCTTATCTCTCACTCTTTTGTCTACAGATTCTAACATGTGCCAATAGACAAAATATCTCGTGCCAAGCGCGACATATTCACCTTGCACAACTTAGCCCGGTAGAACTGGGGCCCTACCCTCGTAATTTTGTTGAGCTGAAACGAGAATGAAACTAGAATTTAATTGTTAAAATTGGACCTGTCTGAAAGGTTCAAAGAATATTTTAGATTGATACATGAATTTGACGATATTTCGTTACCAGCATTGGGCCTTTTATTAGGCTTCATTATAAATACCTTAAAAGTCTTAGCCCATACTTTAAAAAGATATTAACATATTTAGGTACCATGTAATTTTATAGTACATAAATATCTAGCACCTTATACTTACCTTATACATATGGGAGTGGTCGACCGCAAATTAACTCTTAAGATTGATTTCACAAAATTAATTATATTACCTATAAGTACCTAAATACTTTGGTAAGTGAACCAAACAGAACTAGTATAAGCAAATCTTAAGATAGGTCACACGTTTGCCAAAAAATATAGTAATTTTATTAGAAATTTTTTCGTGATATTTGCCCTTTTATCTATACATAATGGTGCCGAACCCGTTCTATTCGAACTTGGCCGTTTTTTTTATTTGTGGGGTTATTTATAGGATTTTTTTTATGTCCTTGTAATCAATATAAAAAGTAATGTGTGTTTTGGAGCTAAAACCATTCATTCATTATAGCTGCTACAAATGACGAGAAAATAAATCTCTTTTTATTTATCTAGTCTAGTTTTAATAATTTCTAACTTTCGCATCTATAATGTTCCCTTAAAATAAACTAGGATAGTAGACACTTATTCAAATTGTAAAATGTTTTTAATTAATATAGATTTTTTTATTTACAGAGTACAAAACGTAGAAAAATTGTGGGTTGAACGGGGAAGCACTCAACTCTTGTTTAACTTTTATTATGTGGTATTTATATGTAGACGAAAAAATGTAATAATACTTGTTTAAGAGTTCGTTGTTCGTTCGTTGTAAGACAAAAAAATACGCTATTCGGTTTTTATATCTGACAGTATGATTAAAATAATCTAGAACTTAAAAATAATTAAACATAACAATAGCTGGTAACCCTAATTAATTACACTATCGTGCTATAACCCGGCCGAGTTCAACTTATTAACACATCACCTCCATACAACGGTACCTCTGAGATTATTATTTAGCCGGGTAATAATGGAGTCATCATTTTGACATGACAGCTTCACACCTTGAGTTGGAGCGAATTGAGTCTCTTTATTATACTCTCTGTCTTGTGTCGTTTTTTACTTTTTACTTATGTCGGGTTTACGATCGTCTTTGTGTCGGCCGCCTGCCGGCAAACTTAATCGTGAGGTGCTAAACAGACACCGATGTACGAAGATAATATAAATTGGTGAAGGTAATGGAACTGTGAAATAATTAAGATAATCAAGCTGATTTGTGAAGTGACGACGACGTGATGATTACAATGTGTGTTTAAGGCAGAGGAGTTTCTGTCCATGAACAATTTTTAATTTGTCCTCTTTTTAATTTTCTGAAAGAATACACTGTATTCTCATTGTCCCCGTAGAAGGGGACATTTTAATAAAATTTATAAAAATTATTCCATTATCAGTGACAGTCAGTGCACTTAAAATTAAACGATTTTATTGAGAACTAGTTAGTCCATATTCTTAGAGCTGACCCGACAGACGTTGTCCTGTCTTAATTATGAATATTGGATTCTCTGTCAATTCTATGACAAACGTCATAAGGTTACATTAAAAAAGTTTATATTGTCCAAATCGCTAAGGTTAGATTAGAAGGTGGTTAAGTATGCTTAAATTTTCTAATTTTCCGCGCAACTTTCTTAATTTTTTCTTTCATAAAAACCTTCTCCTGATAATAACAAACACAACAAAAAAAGAATTAGCGAAATTGGTCCAGCCTTTCACGCGTGATGGCGTGACCAAGGAAAATAGGAATTCATTTTTATATATACATATTACTAGCGGCCGCTCGCAGCTTCGCCCGCGTTGCAGTTTTTTCCCCGTTCCTGTTATATTTTCGGGATAAAAAGTAAACTATATGTTAATTCAAGTTATAATCTATGTTTTTTCCAAATTTCATCCAAATCGGTCTACTGGTTAGAGCGTGAAAGCGTAACAAACATCCATCCATCCATCCATAGTAGGATTAAATAAGAACTATTTTGAATTGACGCCTTCTCCACACTTTCTAAGTACGTACACGGTGTATTGAGAGCCAGCTAATCGGTCTGATTGTCCGATTCAATAAGGTACCGCGCACTATCTCAGAATCACCAATCATTACATCATATTGTGATACATATCTCTATCTATAGTGATATCTCTATCATTGTCAATAATATTTTATTAGCTTGGGATTTGTTCGCCTTTCAACTGGATACCTAACGGTATTGAACATACTAGGAGAATTTCATCAGTTATTATAAAATAAATATAAATAAAAGCTTCACGGCTTAAATCCCCAGTCAAAGTAAACGTCAAAAGGTATTATTTTAAGGAACCAAAGCGAGTAGAATAGTCCCAATTTCCAATAGTAGCCAATTCTTCGCGACAGTGGACATTTCCACAGGTTTTATAGTACCTCAGGTACCAGGCATAAATCTCAGGATTATTATCTCTCTCATAAGGGGTCTCAGAGGCACGTCCAAATACTGTATAAGGCATGTGCCTACTCGCACTTGCCTTTTTGTCCTCGGTGAGGATCAAACCCACAACTTACATCACAGAAGGCAGGGCTACTACAAACTGAGCTTTGAAACTACATACTAATAGATAAGCTGTAAGTATAACAACTAGATTTTTTTTTGGCACTTTCGCTTATAAATTAGCACTATATTGCCCTCTAAGACCTAATAGTGACGTAGATATATAATAAATACGCGATCGCATAACGCGTTGTCCATGATTTTGTCTTGAGGGTCAATAGTGCAAATTTTGAATAACATATTCTTCAAAATTTGCACTATTATCCTCCAAAAATGCGTAGTCAGTCTGCACAAACTTCTAATTGTTGAACACAAGCGAATCTTGATCTTAGTTCAACAAAGATGCTCCACATAATTGATTTTCTCATACAAAAGACATCAACGCACGAGCTCTGTGAACATTTCAACATTTTTTTACAGAAACATTACTTTCGCAATAAAAAACACAAAGCACAATAATAAAACAATAAAATCTTCATCTTGATTAAACTTTCATCTAATTATGCAATTAGCTAAGAAAATAGATCCAAATTATAGCATATACCAACTCATTTAATCATTGTCAGCCATTCAACATTCAGTTTCATTAATTAATTTAATTATTAGTGTCTATGGTATCATTGTCTTTGTGCGTGTGAATTGGGCGGGATTCTAACAACCAATGGGAAGCAACGTAGGCGCATCGTCGACAGATGCGTATTTATTTCAAAATAGGAACAAGAGTTATAAAACCTTATTGCTTTACTTGTAATAGGAACCTACTTTATGTTTTTATGTGAATCTATTTTGACACAAGCTGGTTTTGAAAAAGGGTTTCAAATAAAATATAATACTTTGGTGATTCATTTAGATTAACGCAGCCGTCTTTAAACATATTTCTTTGCTGATTTGCACTAACCCCAAAACAATAAAAGCTACCACTACATAACATCGAGATACTTCCATTCTACCAAATATCCATGCTGCATACTTTTAGTGAGTAATAATGCAATTTTACGTTATACTTCCGTATATTTAGACTAAACAGAAAAAATAACGTCACGGGTTGCACATTTTCAAGATAGACCCGCTAAATCATATCAAAAGATTTGGTCCCTCGATAATTGAGACATTATTGAAGTAATACTTCTAATACGACTTCCAACAAGGTTGCGTTAAACGTTTAACACTACCATGGAGAGGGTATGAAAGCACTGTTCTTTCTCTCTTTCTCCCATAGCCAGTTACGTTTCGTATATTAAAGAAGTTTTACTTAAGTCGTGTGGTCTAAAGCACACTGTTTTTTTTTGTTATTGTTTATTATGTGAAGGCATGAGCCTAGAGGTTTTCAAAGCCTTTATACTTATGCGTAATAATATGCTCACCCTAATCAGTTCAAACTGTAAAGGCCTGCCCCGTTTTTAAAAAGGGGGGAAGCGGCATTCTTTGATTCTCGAGGTGCTAATAACGAGGCGCCCCGCGGAGCACGCCCCGCTGCGCTCAGAATGCGGCGGGTGTTGCCAGCGCCACCTTGCGACCGAACTGAAATATTTTAATTTGTAATTTGGTGTAAGTACATAAAAATATGTAAGACAAAATCCAGAATTATAGCCTAGTTCCTATAGTAGTTCTACCTAATGTGCTGTAGGTTGCGGGTTTGATACCGAGAACAAATATTTGTATGATGAAGGGTATCATTGATCGAAGGTGATGAACGTAGATGTTTGTTCGGTGTCTGGATGTCGTACAAAAAAAAGTATACAGTCATCTGGTTCCCATATTACAAGCTATGCTTAGTTTGGGGCTAGATGATGTTGCAATAAATTTTTTTTTATATATATAATATATTTACTACTAAATAAACCTGGACATACGTGTTGAGCCTTACGTGCTTTTCTTCAAGATTTTCAAGATTTCTTGAGGATGTCTAAGGGGAGCAGTCAGGTACTTCCAAATGTCACATTTGGCACATAACCACATTTTCTAATAGTAAGTTTTCTATACGTGACGTTCATACCCATTGCAGCTGCTAGAACACTAACTGGTTTCCTCACGATGATTTTCTTCACCGTTTGAATTCTCCGTGAAGAAAAACCCATAGGTGCACGACCGAATTTGAACCCATGACCTTGGGATCAAAAAGTCGCTGCCACAATTAATACAGCTGATTAGACAAGTATTCGCCTACCACCTCAGAAGAAGCTATCAAAGACAAAACTGTCAATTGTATTGTCATTGAAAGTCAATCAGTCATTCATGCATAGTCACGATCACAGAGGTCTTATATTCATATGCATGCCTACTTGATTGCAATATTGATGAGCGTAACCCGTTTCTACTTCATAAACTATTGTACAAAGAACCCGCGAATATTTAAGAACCAAAAAGGACGGGTCTTGAGGACGAACTATTATATCTATCGAATTTTATCTACGCTAATACAGAACTATGCCTCGACATATTTTATCGAGTGGTTTCCCTGTGAATAGTTTGTCGATAAATTCGGTGAAACTTCTCGAATTTATCGACCTAGTGTTTAACCAAGTTCCAGGCCAATCTCGATAATTTATTTTAATGTTAAGTAAAATTTTATTTATCGATACATCCAATTGTCCAACCAATTGTCTTTTGTTGTTGTTGTTGTTGTAGTGAGAGCGACCCTACCTTCTGATCCCAAGTGGGTTCGAATCCGGTCGTGCACCCATTTTTTAAAGATTTTTGTGCAATGCCATCAGTGGTCTCAAACGGTGAAGGAAGGGAAACCAGTTAGTATTCTAGCAGCGGCGATGGGCTTGCAACCTGTCACATATGGAATACCAACTACTGCAAAATGTGTACACACGTGTACACGTTTTTTATTCAACTGACCCGTATTATACGGGTCAGTTGATGAAAACTTGTAGTTTTAAAAATCGATTTAAAAGTACAATCGCAATAAAAAGTAAGAAAGCACTAGAATGTTCTCGAACATTGTAAGACAAATTGTTTTCTCGACGACATGTCTAAACACCCACCGTCTCTATTGATTGAGTCATCATTGGCGCTATTTCAGCTGAGCAGAACACCAACCAACGTACATCTACCCATATACTCAAACCTATCACTCGTAATCTACAGGACATAGAGATCAAAATATAACAGCAACTGTTACAAAGGTGTCAAAATAAGCTGGGCGATACTGAAGTATGTTGCCATAACTCACATGTACAGTCGGAAACTATTATTTGTTGCGGTTTCTTTACATTGTAAGTATGTATTGTGAGGGAAACATTTTTTATTGTAAAATGAAAAGGATTTTGCACGCATGATTCTATGGTGTTCAATATGCATGTAAAATAATAATTTTGTCTTTAAAATAATGCGTCTTGAAAATAATGGTAAGATAGGTTTTACCTGTTTTCATACGGTACGGTTGGTATGGAAACTACAGCAAAATGTGGGTATAATACCAAATGTAATATTTGGACGTACCTCTGACTATCCCTATTAGACATCCTCAAAGCTACTCGAGAGACTTAAACAGATCTGAGGGAATATCTACCGTGCTTAGGTTAAAATCGTTATGCTATTTATATTATTTTTGCGGTGCATTTTTATTTGCATACTAGTAAAATGCGTGTGACTTTGTACGTTTTAAGTTATTTTTATACAAACTTCAACCACTTTAGTTTTAAATTTCAAGTTTACAACCAATGGTTTAGGCTATGCGATGTCTAATGGCAATTTTGATGGCAAGAAAAGTGTAGTTTTAACTTTTTTTATGGAACATTTTTCAGAGGAACTTATGATTTCAGAAGAGTTTAAAGCTCATATTTTGGACACTAGGTCCAAACTAGGTGTTTTAAGTTCATCAGGATATAAATAGTCTGTGGTTTTAAGCAATTTAATAGCGTTGACTGTCTTTAAAAAAAAAGCAAAAAAAACCATTCGAAATTTAAAATGCCAGTCGTAAACGATAATTTAACATGTTTGTTGGTTTAATGACATTTAAATTTACCCCGATTCTTATGTTAATAAGTTAAAAAAACGTTTCGGCTCATTTGTATCAGTAATTTGGTCGTCATCTTCTCGCCAAGACATCGAGTCACTGATTGAGTGATCGTATGAACACGTGAAGACATCAAATTGAAAACCATCAACAGTTACCAACCAATAACCTAGTATATGTAAGAACCAGTAACACAACTCAGGAAAAAAATAGAATTACGACTGCGTTCCTCGGGATCAAGATCAAAGTAGTAGTAGTAGAGCTCTTAGTGAAGCACTCATCCGGGCAATTACTACCACCATGCCTATTTCTGCCGCCAAGCAGCTTACTGTGTTCTGGTTTGAAGGGTGTGGGTTCCGTTGAAATTACAGACACATGAGGCTTATCACCAGTATGCCTCTAGTTTATGGACGCAGAGTGCATTGTGGGGCACGTTTTTAGCTATAGTGACCTGCAAGGCAATACTTTGTTATAGGTGTGATGGTAACCACTTTACATCAGGTGGGCCTTTGTTCCTTCAGCAATTACAAAAAAAACGACCTAGTAGAATGTTACTGGTGGTGGTAGTTTCGTCATAGAATAGAATCCCCCATTTGCGCTTCCCATGAAGGGGGGGCGTCTTAGGTCATCCACCTGGAGATAGGCAACAAAATCTGTACACTTCTCTACGTGCCTACTACAATAAAGCCCACTCAAAGATATGCAGGAGGCCTTTACCCAGCAGTTAACTTCTTCAGGCCCATGATGATGACTTGTAGATAAAAACAAATTAAGACTTCCTTCTTCTGCTTTTATTCTTTTATTTCCTCTTTTTTTCTTTGCAGAAAAATACAAAAAATTACAAAAAAGTCGTTTCTTTTATCACTGTCTTCTAATTCAGCGTCTGTGTGTAAAAGTTTGGAATAAAAGGCTTGTTATGAAATGAATCACTGCATTCTATGTGTACTGTGGTTATAATGTGGCTTTTATTACCTTGATATATTGCCTGTACAAATCGTGATTACACTAGTGGAAATGTCGTTTCAACAAAACACTGTATTAAAAAAATGAATAATGACTTCTTCGCCGACAACGTCATTACGACGCGGTCACCGGCTCGCTGAGAGATTTCTATCTTTACTTTCTTCCTGAAACACAATTTCAACCTTATTTCAATAACTATAAACACTAGATTTCTGTCTTGAATTGTTTAAAATATTGCATAGAAAACTAAGTTTTAATAACTTGTATGTAAAGTAGAATTTTATTTGCAGTTGCGGTACTGGCCAACATGTTTGTAGCGTGGCGAATCGGATTGACAAGGAGGTTATTATTATCACATTTTATTTAGTATGTGTATGCATTTACATATAATTTGGTGTGATTTGTAGAAATGTTTAGATTGGTTTTCTTCTGTTCTTTCAAAACTAAAGCATCTACGGTATATGCAAGCAATTTTGAGCAAATTAATAAGAATATTGTAAACTACCGAAACTCGTGCGACTTCGTCCGCGTGTAGCTAATTTCAAACAAACTTCAACTCCCGCTGTACCCGTTTAGGGGTTGAATTTCGGGAATTCCTTTCTTAGTACACCTCTACGCACCAAGATGAATATACTCTGAAAGCTACTATCAAGCTAATTTCAAGCTACGACCAGTGATTTAGACTGTGCGTTGTCTATATCCCAATCAGTCGGTCAAGACAAATATTTTTATAATTGGTATAGATAGATGAGAAGATATATGAAATTCAGGCAGAGATTATACTAAATTATATAATTAATTTAGCCAGAAAAGTAAATAAGAAGTTTCTACCTACTAATACGATATTCTAACTCCTTTAATAAGTCATTAGATACTTAAAATTAAATGAAATTACAGGCACTGCCTCAGGTTGATGGACGCTGAGCAGTGTATCGTAGGTTACGTTCCTAACGAACGTGACCTACACGTCTAGTGTTCTAGCATCGGCGATGGGCTTGCAACCTGTCTTGTATAGAGTTCACCAACCAATGCAAGTTGCGTTTTTGCGAAAAGTACATATTATCTCTTACTTGTTTTTTTTTGTTTTTCTTTGTTTTTTTTTACTATTAGGTTGTGTATACTTTACTAGGAGAATGCACTGTCTACTGTAACACAGTTTTCTCATAAACTAAAACAGGAGACAGAGTCGACTTTTATCTTTGTTAACACTTTCTTTTGGAAAATAAACATTTGTATTTTGTATTTGTATCTGGACGTACCTCTGAATCCCCCTTAGAAACCCTCAGCGAATCTTGAATGCGTACTTAGTATCAAGAGGTCTGAAGGTATATCTACCGTGCCTGAGAATTAAAGCCGTGAAGTTATTCCCATTTAAAGAGTAGGTACAGTTGGAATTCCCTACAGGAGTGCTCTAGAATGGCAGCAAGCCGGGATGGATGGCGGGATATCGTTATTCGTGCTACTGCCCTAGACAAAAAATAAAAACATGATGACCACGACCGCTCTGCCAAGAGCGTAACGACTAAGAAGAAGACAGTTGGAATTGTAAACTTTTGTTTATGAAACCAAGGTCCTTGATTACAAAAAAAGGCAAATATATGAGGCTGTTCACCCGGCGCAGGCTGAAAATAAAGAAATCAACCAAAATCGTCATAAATACAATAAACACAGGCTTTCACAGAAATAACTCAGTCCATTCTTATTTAGCTGTCAATCGTGTTTCGGGTTCAGTAAAGTGGGAGAAGCGCAGATGCGAACACGGTCGTAACTCAGGAAATAAAGACGAGAAAATAATGAAGTTCAGAGTAGGACAAGAACTTATATTGGTTCAGTACAAATGATAAATTTATACTAATTATAAGGATCTTTGTCCTGACTGACTGACTGGCTGACATATAAACAACGTATAGATAGATAGATAAGACATTTATTCAAACCACCACAATACAGAATAAAGTAATACATAAAACAGAACAAGTACATTAATTATTACATAAAAAATAAACCGAGCTTAAATTTCATTACAGTTGATTTGACACCATTTTTAATAGATTTAAGATTTGTTTGTTTGTTTGTTTGCATTGAATAGGCTCCGAAACTACTGGACCGATATGAAAAATGGGACTAGATGATCTTAGGTAAAACTGATAACAAAGGTTTTTTTTTTTATGCGAACAGATGACGACGTAGTTTTCGTTCTCTAGAGCAACGGTACCCTAAAAACGTTTGTGAGTCGGCGCGAGAAAGGCACGCATTAAATTATTATGATTTATGTGTTTTAGTGAGCCTCATAATTATGTGAGGGCTAACGAACAAACCTAATGGCAGGTTAGGTATTCTTGGATTTGGACTTATCCGTTTTTAGGGTTCCGTAAAACGAGACCCTATTACTAAGACTCCGCTGTTTGTCTGTCTGTCATCAGGCTGTATCTCATGAACCGTAGTAAGCGAGTTGAAATTTTCTCAGATGATGTATTTCTGTTGCCGCTGTAACAAAAAATACTAAAAAAACAGAATATAATAAACTTTTAAGGGGGCTCTCATACAACAAACGTAATTTTTCTGCCGTTTTTTTATATTTGATGGTACGGGACCCTAAGCCCGATTTAACTGAAATTACCGGCACATGAGGCTTAACACCTATATGCCTCAGGTTGATTGGTCACTAAGCAGTGCATCGTTGGGCACGATCCTAACAAATATGACCTACCAGTCAATGCTTGGTTACAGGCGATGGTAACCACTTAACATCAAGTGGCCGTCTGTTTGTTCCGTCAGCAAGTTATTTAAAAAACGAAAACAAATGTTTCAGTGTAAGTCGAAAGCAGGTATGTACTTGTACTTATGACAGCGGTTTTAGATATTTGCGGACATAAAAAGATTACCTACGTTCCAAGTTGAATATGCTACTCAAAATACAATTTTGCATAGTTAAATAAATAAATTAATAATAATAGTTATTGACATACATGTGACACAATGCCAGCTAGCCCCAAACTAAGCAAAGCTTGTGATATGGTAACTAGACAACTGATATAATACTTATATACTTTTTTATGTATAGGTATTTTTTATGTGTAGGGTTGTGAGATCGCTGTTTAGCGATAAGACCGCCCATTGTATGTAGCATTATTTTAAGTTATTATTTTTTGTTTATCCTTAAGTTGTGGTGTACAATAAAGTATTTTCTATCTATCTTCTATCTATTCATACTTAAAATACAGTAGTATAACACCCAGACACAGAACAAACATCTATGTTCATCACACAAATGTTTGCTCTCGGTAGGGATCGAACCCACTACCTACAGCGGAGAAGGCAGGGCTACAAAAAGCTGTGACGTCTGTCAAATATTAACACATCACCGTTTGCACTTTTGCAGTACCCCAACTCTAGTTTATAAATCAGAAAATAAATAAAACGACAATCAATAAAGTGTTAAAATGTTTAAATATGTTAATTCGTAAGCTCTAAATTATTGTCGGCACAGACGGCCGAGATTTACAACCCATAACCAAAACTCAGACATGTTATAATCGTGTTCAAATTAACTGAACTATTCAATCCAAGTGTAACAATAAATTACTTATGTTTGTAACAAAACAAATAGCTATGTTATACTAACTTGTAACATGTTTTATATAATGCTGGATTGTCAGAGTTCGTAGTTTAGCCAAAAATGTTTTTTAAGTCAAAATAAATTATGATCTCATATAGCTTTTAAGCTTTCAACGGTCTGTAGATAGCTCAACTGTTTCATATGTATTTTGTACACAAAATAAATACAAAAACAAAATGAATAAATAAAAAAATTAAGACAATACTACCGGTGTTTTTTTATGTTGTTATTGTGCATTTTCTTTTGTCCTTCCTCAAAGCGCAATTTTCGCTGTGCCAAGCTTTTGAAATAAGAATTTACAAAAACCGGCGCTTTAAATTAAACCGGTGGCGGCTTATAATAATAATAATAATAATAATAATAATTCTTTATTTCTAAACCAGGACAATTAGTACATATATGAAACAAGTTTTAAACATGCATTTTAAAATGAGCTGTTCTATAGGATAATCAGTTTTAGAGGATAATCAGTTTTAGAGGATAATCAGTTTTAGAAGTAAGTTTGGTCTAAATACTATACTTAATAGCTTGACAATATGTACAAGATTTGTGATTTGCAGAACCTACACTAAGATTAGAAACCTTGTGTCGCAGATTCTGCGAAGCCTTCGAGTTGTTACAACAGCATAGTCGAGCAGTCTCCAGATTAAGGTAACTGTTATTTATTTATGATTATACAATAAAATTTTAATAATATAGAATACTTAATCGTAACGCCAATAATTATAAAAAAAACACTAACCACTATAGTAAACCTACTACTAGAATCATGAGTTTGCATGCAATTGTGAAAATATGAGTGGAGATGTGGGCGAAAGTTGGGTGTGTATTTTGTGTGAATGTCTGTGAGGAGGGGTGGGGGTGTGTGAGTGTGTATGGGGGGGTGTGCTTGTATGTGGGGGTGGGGGTGTGTGTGTAGGGGTGGGGGTGTGCATGTATGTATGTGCAAGATGTGAGTAGGCTTCCATGATTCCCCCAGTCTCTTAAGAGTCTGGTTATCACAGAGGGAAGCCTACAGTGTTTGTGTTTGTGTGTGTTTGTGAGTGTGTGTGTGTGTGTGAGGTGTGGGGGGTGGGGGGGGGCTAGTGCGTGTGACCTTAAGTGCGCGATTATGTGATATATATATACCTACTAATTTATGATTTTATTTATGAATGTTCTATCAGAGTTCCGTGTCCTAAAAATGATTCTACATCAATCTTTTCAATCCCAAACCTGAAATAAATATGTGACGCTAAAAAGATTGAGAGGCTGAGGCACTAGAGAGAAGAGACTCGTTTCTCATTGAAGTGGTACTATTAATTACATTGTCAAAATTCAATGCCTAAGGGCATTTATTTAATGGAGATACCTCATCTCACTAATACCTAGGCCAACCTTGAAGAACAGGCAAGCCTACATACTCCTTGAATCCTACTGTTTTTTGTGGGATCTTTTTTACAAAATAGTATTATATGAATCTCTAGTCTACCAATCTACCTTACTAAGGTGTATGAAATTATATTATAGGTAGAGGTACTGTCAACCCGAGTCAACCTCTCCATCTCCTCCCGAAGATGTTGTAACAGACCCGGGGATGGGTAACATCCTTGAACTATAACTTACTAGCGGTCGCTCGCAGCTTCACCCGCGTGGCAGATTTTTTTCCGTTCCCGTTATTTTTTCGGGATAAAAAGTAGTCTATATGTTAATCCAGGTTGCAATCTATAATTATTCAAAATTTCATCCAAATCGGTCCACAGGTTAGAGCGTGAAAGAGTAACAAACATCCATCCATACTTACAAACTTTCGCGTTTATAATATTATAGTAGAATAGTAGGATAGTAGCAGCGACTCTGCGGTTACCTATTTGCCTGCCAAACGTTATGACTAGCATGAGAATCATTTAAATATTTTCGAACTCATCAATAAACAAATTAATAGAGACACAGGTATATTGGGAATCTTATTTTATCTGTTTTCAATCAACGATTTTACTACAAAACTATATAATTCTTACAAAACGAGTTGGTGATTAAATAAATTAATGCAGATGGGTTTAGTTGATAGAATCATTTCCCTCAATGGCGACCTAATACCAATCAGACGCATATTTTCTCCGTTTAATTTACAGTAAATCACATTATATTATTCAATTTAATTATAATTTTCGATATTAGAATACTTTAGACGGCGACTTTTGGTCGCACACCTCCGTACACATATGTAATTAATGAATAAAATATACGTGCTTATTAATGTGTTTTTTTCTCTTTTAGACTAATTTTTGGTCTTAGGTACACTACACTTACAAAATCGTCGTTATAACATAGTTAGGTATTGGTAAGTTATTGAGAAAATATAACTTAAAAATAAATCATTGTTTTGATACTATGACTAAAAAACCTCTTAGACGAGGTGGGAGCCTAATCAGCACCTGTTTTTTATGTAAAAACAACATATTCATATATTTTTTTAAATTGAATATTACATTTAAAAGGACCATCTATATTTCGGAGCGACCAGAAACACTCTTGATTCCATTGGGTTCGATAAAAGTTTACACAAAGTTTTACTAAAATTCCGAGGGTGACCCTCCGACCCAGGGTGTTTTATTAGATTGTTAATCGAGATATTCCAACGATTTTTCTGTTCATGTGTTCCTTAAAATATACGTAATCTTGTGCCGAAGTAATTTTTTTGTTAGCTAGCTTACTTTTTTATAAAAATAGTAGATAGCCTAAAATATAAATACGCGAGACGTACCTATACAAGCTCAGTAGCGCTTTGGCGCTTTAGGAGGCAGGGTCCACGTCAAAAGTCGTTCCGAGCAACTATACATTATTCTGTGGCTCGTTTGACAGTGATAATCACATAGTTACTATAGGTGTCATTTATTTGTCACAGTGAATACAAATACAACAAGACACAGTGTGACGAAATTACGGCTGGGTCATAAAATATCAACATCATCGTGTGGAAGAAGTCCATTAGTCTTAGGCGTTCTTTATCATAAGATACAAGCGATCGTCGGTTCCAGGGTTTGATCACATCAATCCTTGGATAATGTACTAGCGAAACGCGTGTGACTCCGTCCGCGTAATGTTATTTTCATATGAACTTCAATCCCTGCTGTACCCCGTGTAGGAGTTAAATTTCAGGAATTTATTTCTTAGTATCTTAGTTCCTTGGTCTTTTCACCCAATAAGATAAATATACCCAAAAATTTCAATTCTCTTCGACCAGTGTTTTAGGCTGCATGTTGTCTTATGTTCGTCAGTTAGTCAGGATAAAGATTATTACTAAGTAGTGGTTCTATGAGTAGTAGTAGAGCTCTTTGTGAAGGGCTCGTCCGGGGCAGTACTACTACCTATTTCTGTTGCCAAGCAGCTTGCTGTGTTCCATTTTGAAGGGTGTGGGTGCCGGTGTAGTTACAGGCACATGAGGCTTAACGCCTGTATGCCTCAGGTTGAGGGACGCTGAGTAGTGCATCGTAGGTGACGTTCCTAACGAGCGTGGCCTACGAGGCAATGCTTTGTTATAGGTGATGGTAACCACTTAACATCAGGTGGGCCATCTGTTTGTACCATCAAAAAAACAATAGGTATAAATCGAAAAATGCGACCTGTAGGCGAAAACAGACAGACTGACAGACGGACAAATGCATTTTTATGCTAATATCGAAACTAACACGCTTCGCTCACTTGATCAATAGTTGGTATTTTTATATTGGATGTATGAGGTTACCAAGTAACTATGCCCCTTGTTGTCAAAATGTCAAATTCATACAATTTTTGAATCTATCTGAACTCATTATTGTTCATCGAAGCTAAAATTGACATAAAACTTGCACCAGTATAGATAAGGTTGAGATTTCTTTAACACCCCCATTTACTAGTGTTTTCGCTTAGATAACAATCGAATACAGTCGCGAGTTGTATTCTAAGTATGTGTTTACAATAAAAAGTACATAAGTTTTCTGTCAGCTAGTTTAGTACGGTGATAAGCACTCCAAAGGCGATAGGGCACTTTATTCCATCTACTTTTCTTAGTTGTTCCGTAAACATAATAATCTTATACCTCGGCAAAATTTTTTTAGATCCATTTTCTATCCAATCTAACCACAAAAACAAAATTTTTAATGAACACCTATTTTGAGTTAGTGTTGAGATTTGTTTTGGAATACGAGCGTTGGTTTCAATTTGACATTTTAGATTGACAGAACATTGTCCAAAAAGTTCAGTTTGTGTAAGTGTGTACAATACTCTGTGGTACAATATTTCATAATACTTTATGTAATGATAAAATTTAATTTATCCATATTTTCAATATAAATCTATATATATAAAAATTAATTGATGTTTGTTAGTCTTACAAAAACTCGAGAACGACTGAACCGATTTGCCTAGTTTTTGATTTAAAGTATATGTAGAAGTCCAAAAAAGATTTAAAAGGTGAGAATAGTATTTTATATATTATTTTAAAATTTTACTATTACCATCATCACCCTGAAGACATAATCCACTGCAGAAAGACCAATTGGGGTTTTGAATTTTTTTTTTGCGGTAATTGAAAGGTCATATATGTTTTTTTTTTTTTTACAATAATTCAAAAGTTATTTCAAAATAAAAATATTTTTTGAATCCAGTACTGAAAACACGCCGGCAGCTCCCGAACAAACCCGAGCGGTTTTCACTCATTGCAATAGCCGCGCACGCTGTACTGTTATTAGATAGCTATAACTTAATGAAGTCACTATGTGACAACAACTATGGTGATCAATCATGGCGCGTTTATAGTCACGTGATTTTTTTCTAAATTTTATCAATTTTTAATTGTCTATTATTAGTTTTTTTTTAAGTTTTTTGCATTAAATATCAATATTATTAATAATAATGTATTAAAATACATAAAAAAAAAACATTTTTTTTTTCAAAACCCCAATTGTGAAACTTTTTATCCTCCGACTTCCCGTGATCCTAGCAAAGTATCGGATGGAAGAGCGTCCTACGCTTCGTCTTCCTGTTCATGGCCGACAATCGAGAGTCGAGAGCCTTTATTCATCTGTAGTTTGCGGTTCTACGAGCTATGTCTGTCTGTTGCCACTTCAACTTGCTGATTGTGAGAGCTATGTCGGTGATCGTGGTTATTTTTCAGATTTGTTTATTTCTTATTCAAACCTATTGTAAGTTAAATTGTTGCTTTAGTTGTGGACACTCTCCGATTAAGCACATGAAACCCAAGTATAAATAACTAAAAAAACTATACTCTTCCATATTTAATAATTAGGTTCCAGTCAGCATACGTATATGTATATACATATATGTAATTACAGGCACATGAGGCTAAACACCCGTATGCCTCAGGTTGATGGACGCAGAGCAGTGTATTGTAGGGCACGTTCCTTACTAACGTGACCTACAAGACAATGCTTTGTTATAGGCTATGATAACCACTTAACATCAGGTGGGCCATATGCTTGATCCATCAGCAAAATGTATACATAAAAAAAAAACAAACGAAAACTCTAAAATATGTGTCAGATATTTTTCAATAACATACACAGGAGTGCATTATTGAAAACCTTACGGATTTTTGACATCTTTGAAACTATGATTCTGATTCCCGTTCTGGAAGATGTTCTATAATCTGTGACATTTATTCTATCATATTACTTTCTTATATTTCATTTTCCAAGTGAAAATTTCAGTCATCTAGGTACATTAAATGCATAGTGACATAAGTCAAACTTCAAGTCGATATACCACAGAAGATGTATTATTACCTGCTTTTATATTGTGAATTCTAACAACAATGTAAGAAAACATATTTTCAGTAAACAAAATTATTGTTTATCGACTTTTACAAATGACGTGTGCATTCGCATCGAAAGTCAGAACCGCCGAAGTGATTTTGGTAGTGTTTGTCCACCGTCACGGAGAGAGAGAGAAAAAAGTTCATTTCACCTAATAATAATCCTACAAATCTTTATCAATGTAAACATTATAAAACATTATAAGAAAGCTGTACAGTCATATTCCGAAGCACAAAAACTCCTAATTTGGTTCAAATTCTTCAATTTGAGTTCAATTCGAATACCGACCTTAAGACACGTTTGAAAAGTTGATTCTGAATGGTTTGTCACTGACGTAATTTTTTAAATATGCTTCAGTGTAGAAGTAATTATCCAACATGAACTTCTTGTAGTAAAATAAACGTTACCTTGTTATAAACTGAAATCAAACTCTCACTCACCCATTGCTCATGGTTCGGATCCGAATCGGATCACTCGATCCACGTGATCCTTAAAGACACGACAAAATATTGGACCGGAACTGGACAAAATAATATAGCGTACCAGAATATGAACCGGATGTGACGTAGCATAGCGCACAATTCAAGCACAGAATAAGTAATACTTAGTATCAAATACGTGAATTTCCAACTTACGTCAGGCAATGCCATCTCTGTTTTGAATTTGTTAAACTGACGAACCTGTTTTTGACACAATTCTCTGAGTGGGTAGGACCTTAACTATGCGACTCATTACCATCTTCTGTTTTTTCCTGAGGCCTGATCCTCGTATTTTTTTAGAGCAGAGAATAGATTTAAGCTAGACTTTGATTGTCAAAATTGGGACTGTCTGAAATGTTTTTTTTGAAGAAACATTTGGAGATTGACACAATCGAATCTTGAATTTGAAGATATTTTGTTACGAGAATTGGGCCCCTGATCATTGCAATCTGAATCTCTTCAAGACGATGAGTAGATGTTTTACGTCTTGCTTTATCGTTACTTAATACCACGTTTGATTATAGCATGGTGTATTAATTGTAAAATAAAAGTCTTTCTTTTTAAAATAGTATGACGGTTTGAAGGGTGTTGCTGCCGGTGTAATTATAGGCACACGAGGCTTAACACCTGTATGCCTCAGGTAGATGGACGCAGAGTAGTGCATCGTAGGGCACGTTAATGAGCATGACCTGCGAGGCAATGCTTTGTTATAGGTAATGGTAACCACTTGCCATCTGCTTGTTACATCAGCAACTCACATAAAAAAAATTATATTTAGGATGATTTAGAAAATAAACTAAATAACGCTGTGGTCGCGTTAAAAAGTCTCGTCTTTACATATTGCTTCGCTTAACCGTAGTTGTCAAATAACGAAGACAAATCGCTACATGTTCGTGCTCATTAGCGCTGCGCGTTAAAATTCATAATGAGCCTATCGAATATTCAATTAATTAATAATGCTATCGATATTCCCGTGTTTCGACGTCCCGACACTACGATTTATTTTTAATGATTTTTTTAATCTCACGCTCGTGTTTTGTGCCTCGGGTGGCTACTCCGAAAAACGATAAACAAAGTCTTGTATTATGAGTTTCATTGCGGGGTATACCAGGCAGCAACAACTTGACTATGAAACGGTTACTGGGTTACCCTGCAAAAGTGTAACACGAAACTTATTTTTTCGGTGGTATATACATTGTGTCCTGAAGTCCTGAGTGAGAAGAGAATTTTCAGAACATCGAAGAACGAAGAGACTTTTTTTTTATACGATTTGCTGATGGAACAAACATATGGCCCACCTGATGTTAAGTGGTTACTATAGCCTATAACAAAGCATTGTCTTGTAGGTCACGTTAGTTAGGAATGTGCACTACAATACACTGCTCTGCGGCCATCAACCTGAGACATACAGGTGTTAAGCCTCATGTGCCTGTAATTACACCGGCACCCACACCCTTCAAACCGGAACACAGTAAGCTGCTTTGCTGGCAGATATAGACATGGTGGTAATACTTCCTCGGACGAGCCCTTCACTAAGAGCTCTAGTTAGTGTAGTAGTTGATGTTTAAAAGGGACAGCGACACGTTACTTTTTGCCGTACCACTAAGCTGTCTCCAATGGGGACTCCCCATTAACGTGATTCATATTGGGGACAGTGACACGTTGAGGCTGAATACACTGTGGTTATTTTCTCCTTTATCTTTTAATTTAGAAATTGGTTTTAAAGAACAGGTAGTCTTGGTTATCGATGAACACGCGAACACGCCGTAAAGATAAATCTAATCTGTAAAACACTTTAAAAACAGTTTAAACTTAATAAAATAGATGTTTGTTGCTTCTGTAAACTCGTATTTATCTGTGAAGTTAGGTTTCTGTCCGCAGTTTTGCGTTGAAGTTGAATACAAGGATTAAGAGGCAAAAATATTGGTTTTTTTTTACAAATTGCCTGACGGAAAGCATTGTCTTTCAGGTCACCTTACGTCCATCAAACTGAGACGTAAATGTGTTAAGCCTCATGTGCCTGTAATTTCACCGGCACCCCAGCCTTCAAAGCGGAACAGAGCAAGATGTTTAGCGGCATAAATAAGCATGGTACTACCACCATAATATCCGACCTGGGGAAATACTACCAACTACTTCCCCAGGCGAGCCCTTCACTAAGCTCTATTATTACCAAAATTCCAATTGAACCGTCCTTTCAGGTGACACACGCCTTACACTGCTTTGCGTCTATCAACCTGAGGCAGACATGTGTTAAGCCTCTTGTACCTGTAGTTTCCCCAGCACCTTCGTACTGGAACACAGCAACACTGCTTAACAGCAGAAACAGGCGTGGTGGTAGTACCTCCCCGGACGAGCTCTTTACAAAGAGCTCTTACTATGTAGGTATGTGTTTTTATTTGCCAATTAAAACTAGTGAAAAAAGACGTTTGTTTATTAAAAGTAGGTATACCTACAAAGATTTTTATATTATACCAAAAATTATTATTAGGGGAAGGTCGTGGGTTCAAATCCTACTCGAGGAAAATAATTTTTGGGATAATATAAAAATCTTTGTGATTTCCTTAAGTGCAGGAAAGCACTATAAAAACAAATAAACTAGGTATACCTAAATTAGTAAATTGCAATTGTAAAAACTATCAAGCCTTATCAAAACTATTTTTTGACGACCGATGTGACGCGGCGGGCAAAAAATGTCCACCTACGTTGCAGGAGGTTGCGAGCTCGATTTCCGCCCTGGGATAAATTTTATTTTATTTATTTAATCAGTCATCTAGTACCCATAACACAAGCTCTGCTTAGCTTGGGGCTAGATGATGCTGTGTGGATTGTCCAGCATTATTATTATATTATTATTATTATTATTTTTGGTCATTATTTTACAATGACGCTATCACCAGAGGTTTCATAACGGCCTAACTAGTGCTACGAGCCAAGAATCATAACGGAATAACAACAGATGGACCCAGATATAATCAAATCCATAGTTTTTATACAATATTTCGTTAACACTTCTAAACGCCTGTCACGGTTTGAAACAAGACCTTTTTAAAAGTCACGATGATGATTAAGTTTCATTAAATACTGTTGTTATAAAAATATAACAGTTAATTTGAAATGGATAGTAAAAAAAGGTTTTGGAAAAAGTGTGTTCGAACTTAGAAGCATGCCATGACAATATTTATTTCTTACAACATAAGGTGGTTCCACCAGGACTAGTTTTAGAAAAAACTAACTGCGCAATGCCAGTGCTTTCAAACGGTAAAAAAACATCGAGAGATAACAATTAAGTATTCTAGTAGCGGTGGAATATGGAATACCAGCTTATTTTTATTTTGTACTAGAGGCCACTCGCAGCTTCGCCCGCGTGGCAGTTTTTTCCCGTTTCCGTTATTTTTTCGGGATAAAAAGTAGCCTATGACCTATTTCAGATTACAATCTATATTTATTCCAAATTTCTTCCAAATCGGTCCACTGGTTAGAGCGTGAAAGAGGAACAAACATCCATCCATACATCCATCCATCCATCCATCCAAACATTTGCATTTATAATATTAGTAGGATGTGCTACTGCTGGTAGAACAAGTATATGGCCCACCTGATTAACATCAGCGTTTGCTTACGACATGCATCTCCTATATGGTGATAGTGGGGTTCTATCCTATACCAGTAACACCACGGCCTAGAGTAGGTAAAAAAGCAGCACCTATCATGGACATTTATACTTAGTAAAAGCCAAAAGCGGTACATCCTTTGATAGAAACTTACCCAAATAAATAAAATTAACATCACCGATAAGTACCCTTTTAAATAACGGAACAAACATACGCGATCTCGAAATGAAATAATTTTCTGACTAATCCAAATGTATATCGGTCGTAAATTAAACGTAGTATTGCCGTCTATCTAAGCCTTATTATAGTGTTGTACCAGAAAGTATCGATAAACAACAATACCGAATCTTCAATAAAGTACTACTTTACAACAGAGGCTCAATTTAGGTAACGAAATATAATGAAATTTAAGTTTCGATCGTGTCAATCGATCGATTTGACAACCGGCGGGAGAATATCCGCCTGCGACGTAGGAGGTTGCGGGTTCGATTCCTGCCTTGGGATAAATGTTTGTACGATCTGCAAATATTTATTCCGGGTATTCTGGGTATTTTCTTCGCATACTTAAAAAGATATCTATGTATGTAATGTATTGTATTGTATTAAGTATATCAGTCATCTAGTACCCATAGTACAAACTCTGTTTAGCTTGGGGCTAGATGATGCTGTGTCGGTTGTCCAGCAAAAAAAGAGAGTATCTATTCAAAACCAAATTAATTCTTATAGCGTATGTTCATGTTGTAATTTACAAAGGATTGTTACATAAATTGTACGATTACAAAATAAGCTTGGTAGGGCACGATAGTCACTTGATGGCCTTTTTTTTTCCGTACGGACTAAAATGCTGGTATAATCCTAGCGATTTCCGACAGCGTTACCGGGCTACTATGATGGCTTATTTTATTGTGTTTACCTACATATAACTTATTTGCTAAAATTTTAGATTTGTCTTACGACGTTTAAAGGATTTCTCCTCTGTTCCATTCCCGACAGACCATCATGGTTCTAATTTGAGCGTTTATCACTAGCATTGCTCACGCGTCTAGTGACAAGCACAGTGATACATCTAAACGAATCCTAGATCATCTAGATCCTAATACTTACTTGCTACCTACATGTAGCTTGTTACCATCGAAAATATTACTGTAGATAACGAAAGAATTATTTAAAGAAAGCCATAGAAAGAAGTTATTATATCCATTCCAAAACATGTTGATAACTATAGTTTAATCGATACAATCTA
Source organism: Electrophaes corylata (assembly GCA_947095575.1). NCBI lineage: Eukaryota > Metazoa > Arthropoda > Insecta > Lepidoptera > Geometridae > Electrophaes > Electrophaes corylata. The sequence goes on along the minus strand of OX352711.1, from coordinate 2,900,297 downwards.
ACAGCTCTATAGGACATCCCTATTTACTAAAAAGTATCGAGTGACATTTGTAGATTAAAATGTACATTCATAATGTATTGCCTTGTTATTAAAATATTCGTTTTATTGTCATCGATACGAACTACTTTCTAGTAAAACGCCGACGGATAAAATTCTGTTTTATGTTCCATACATTATATTGTAGTTCTACGACCTTTTGTAGGTAATCCTTTAATATCTTGACGTTCGATACAATTTCAACCCATACTTCTTGATGTTTATCTTCACTAGTATCACTACATACATACCAATTTATAAATGCGTGTTTGTTAGTCTGTTTATTCACTTTTCACGGTTGAACCATAGATCAAAATGCATATTTTTTTAAATTGGCGCATATCTTGCACTCGGTATAACGATATACGGTAAAATTTTACACACCCTTTTTCCAAAGCCATGGTCATAAATCATTAAATAAAAAATCAATACACGTTTTAGGTTTTGATGACATAAAAATATTCTTAATCAACATTTTTTTTTTTTTGGACAATCCACACAGCATCATCTAGCCCCAAGCTAAGCAGAGCTTGTGTTATGGGTACCTACTAGATGACTGATATACTTAATACAATACTATATTACGTACATAGATATTTTTTTATTATACATAGAAAATACCCAGAACACCCGGAATAAATATTTGCAGATCGTACAAACATTTATCCCAAGGCGGGAATCGAACCCGCAACCCCTGCGTCGCAGGCGGACATTCGCCCGCCGCGCCACAGCGGTCGTTTCTAGGTCGGTTTTAGAAAAGTACTTTGAAAGAAAAAAGAAGAAGAAAGTGTGTGTAAAGGTGGTGGGCTTCACGCTGTGAGGTTTTTCGACCTGGCAACATTTACAGGTAACTGAAAGAGGTTGGCATGCTGGCTTAAAAAAAAAAATGAAAGTAAGTGCATAACATTTTGTGCATATTCAGATTGTTTTAAAGAATTTATCTAAATATAATGTAAAGGACAAAGTCACGGCAGTCACTAAGTTCGAATACCTAATTTTAATAGGATTTTGATTTATATATTTGTTATTAGAAATATCAGAAAAAAGTGGAAAGTTGTTACAGTTAACAATAAAATTAATCCATATACTCAGGTAATCCTGTTTATTTGCAAATGAACGACATTTACAGCCTTGTAAGTGTAATTTATAAGTTCAATTTCCCAATGCTCTGATATGTTGTGCAAACAGTTATTCTAATCCTATTTTGATAGAGAAACGAGCTTTCAGATCCTGGTAACTGTATTAAAAACTTTCTAGGATTAAACCTCTTTTTATTAACATCTTACTTTCCGTTACAAAAAAAAAAAAAATCATAGATAAAAAAACCTTGATGAAAAAATTTGTGTGTAACCATCGATCAATGATACCCCATCATCATCATTATCATTGATCGAAGTGTGTAAATGTTTATTACTGGGAACTGTCATTTTACGTTTCATTTTACTTCAGATATTGAAGGACATTTAAAAAAATTATCAGTAGGCATTGGTTTAATTTTAATGTAACCCATGGAAGTATAAAAACTATTCTTTACCATCTCTATTAAACCCTTAAAAATATATAAAAGTAAATTTATTATATACTTACATAGAATATAAGATATTTAAATAAGTATATAAAACCATTTTATAAATTTCACACCGCATATATATTTTACAGTGAAGTCGAACATCGGTGGTTAAGTGAAGTTAAGTGAAACTAAAATGAACTTTATATGAAGGGGTCATGAATGAAGACAAGGATTTATTTATTAACGTACGGAAAATATGCGTGCTTAAATATTCATAGTTCGTGTACACTCACAATATTAAAACTAGTTGGTTACAACCTATGTGTTACGACTTAAACCAATAACACAAAATATCTATAAACCATACCTACCAGGCATAAATAAATCAAAATAGGAAACAAGGTGTATACCAAACGCCCTATTCTATTCTGTGAGCGGTTAATTGAGCAATATAATTTGACACCTCACGAAGTGAATAGCCAATTATTAATATGGACCCTTGATTAATTGTGATATCAGCATTTAATTTTCGTGTTAACACTCGCCGCGCGCCGCGGTCTCGTCGCCATTGTGCGCCGCGCCTTTGTGCCCCGTGACGTTTCAATTTTGAATAAATTAAATTTCGAACGCTTCATTTTTTCAAACCTTTTCACCTTTGAAATGAGCTCGTGGCCAGTATTATTTATTGTATTTTTAAACTGAGAATTGTTATTTTGCTTATTTTTGTTGTGATGGCTCCATTTTGTACTTACCTTCTTGTGCCTAATACGAGTAACCTTAAGGTACAGGTGCATCTATTATAAAATTAACTTGAGACTTTCTATTTTTGTGTAATCTCAGAAGTTTCGAACTGATTATCTTGTAAAGTTGTTTTTTAAAATTGATTATATATATTGTAATAAAAGTCCGTGGCGTCGCGTTGATAAAAAGTTAGGCGTTTAATTCAATTCATGCCGAAATTAACCGTCCATTTTGACTGCTACCCAAATTTTATTTTCCTACACAGCAGAACACAATAAAACGTTTACAACTACATAATACTTATAATAAAAACGTAGCATTTAACAGTTGGTTTCAGTTAGCTACTGGCCAATGAGCTGATACAATTATCGCTTTTATGGCAGCAATTTGGAAGATGGCCGCGCGTTCCGAATTTGAAAATTCAAACCTTCCATTTGAACCAATGAGTTTTATCCCAATTTTATTGCTGTTGGTTCTATGTTGTATGACTTCGAGCCTGAAAATAATTTCTAGAGAAGATCAATCTTCAACTCAGTAGTGTATTTAGTAGTTATAAACTAATTTATATAACCTCTTTGAGTTTTATTTTTATTTTCCTTAGGTGTAAAGATGAACCCCTCGTTTTTTTTTCACAACCGACTTTCCTTTGTTTTACCTGCTCGACTGGACTAAAACCTATTTATCGATTTACTTGACATTATTTATTGTTTGTCAAACGACAGACAGATACCACATAGAAGAAAAAAGAAGAAGATTAGAGTAAGAATAGATTTATTAAAATTGTATCACAACGGCATTCCACTTCACTACATTTAAATATTACCACATAAATACTTTCATTACAAAATACACAGCCAACGTTCCTATTAATAAAACATGTCTCATCAATCCACATTACAGTAAAAACAGTAATCAAGTAATGACTCAATCTCGTCCGGTCAGGTGCCGGTAATGTAGAGCGCAGGCGTCAAGTGATTAAAAACATATTACCGAATGCCTTGGTAGAATGGTAGAGATTTGAGTAGCCTTCTTATCATCATCTGCATTTACGGCCAAGCGTTGTAAAAAACATTACTTTTAATCTGCAGGCACGGTAGATATCTAAGTAGTACCGACTAAAGATTCTTTAAGGCGTGTAATGGGGATAGTCAGAGAAAATATTGATTTTTGGCTTTTCAGTTAGTACTCTAGCAGTGGCTTGCAGCCTGTCACGTATGAAATAATTACTACTTCAAATGCGTGTACCTATGTGCCAAATGTAATATTTGGGCATGCCTGTGACTACCCCCTGAGACATCCTCAAAGAATCTTAAGTTGGTGCTACTTGATAGGCCTTAAGAGATCTAATGGGATATCTACCGTAGCTGGGAATTGAAACCATGAGGCTTTTTTCTGTTTTTATATAGTCACAAAAGTAGTAGTAGTAGTAGTGTAGTTTTAAATTGACATGCCCTGGAAATTTTCTTTCTGAAATTCTTATTCCGTTATTCCAAAAGGTACCGACCCTAATGGTAGACATTAGCTTGTAAAATACTGTCAGAAAATGCCGAAATTTAAGAAAGGCGATCTGTCAAATCAATTCCTTTCACGCAAGAGCCTCATTAAAGTTGAATTAAGCTATTTGTGTAACTGGCCGTGAGAACACTTTGCCTTCACGATTGCTGTTGTGCCCATGAGTTTGTAAATTATCGGAACTGAGAGTTATTCTACCCTGTGACGTATGGCGTTACATTCTATACTGACCACAGAGTCCCGTAAATGGTATGAGTGTTTCCTTTGACGCTTTATTTATAAATCATTGACAATAGATGCAAGGGTGTTTACTTTTTAAGCGACTTCCAACACGATTGCGTTAAACGTTAAACGTTTAAAAAAAAAGAACAGTACTTTCATACCCCCTATCCATGATAGTGTTAAACGTTTAACGCAACTTTGTTAGAAGTCGTATTAGAAGTATTACTTCAACAGTGCTTTCATACCCTATCCATGGTAGTGTTTAACGTTTAACGCAACTTTGTTAGAAGTCGTATTAGAAGTATTACTTCAACAATGCTTTCATACCCTCTCCATGGTAGTGTTAAACGTTTAACGCAAGCTTGTTGGAAGTCGCATTAGAAGTTTCACTTCAAAAGTATACAGTAAGTATTATATCAGTCGGCTGGTTCCCATATTACAAGCTACGGTTAGTTTGCGGCTCGATGATGTTGTGTAAAAATGTCCACAAATAAAGTCAAAGTCAAAAGTCAAAAATCATTTTTTCAGTAATATCCGCAGGGATCATCTTGAAACGTCTTAAATCTAGGTGAATCTAAGCGCCAGTTCCTCGCGACCAAGCCTAGAAGAACCGGCAAGAAACTTACGGCTTGGTTCCTACCGTTTTTTTGTATGATCCTTTTACAAAGTAATAATAATGTAAATAATGAAACTCCAGTGTGGTGCTAATCTAACTTAATAGGGTGATTGCAAGACAAAAAACATGTTAAGGCAATCATACCAAGATCTTAATATACAACAGAAGTTCAAAAGACATCACACGCTACGCTTTAACTAAGAGTAATGCTTACAATCTAATGCATTCAAATAAGAGAATAGTACAATATTTATTTACTGTGACAAAATATCTCTAAAAAGCAGAACGCATGGTCTTCCTTCATTCTTCAAGTGTCAATCGTGTTCCCATATTAATTTGAAGTTTCTGTGACAGTTTGTAATGTGCTACAATTTGTCGCTCCAACTGTACATTAGTACGAAAGTTGACAAGCATTGTTAGCAAAGAGAGTCTAATTTGACTGGAGATCAAATAGTTGTCTGAAAGTTTGTGCTTTCAGTGGCTGTAGTTACCGGTACAGTAATCATAATGAATCTATACCTTCTAAAAACCTTTGCTTTGACTGATTGACTGACTGACTGACATTTAGACAACGCACATAGAGACTTGAAATTTTAGGGCATATTAGTCTTGGTGGAGAAATTTAACCCCTAAGCGGGTACAGCGGGGGTTGAAGTTTGTATCAAAATAACTTCACGCAGACGAAGTTGCGCGCGTTTCGCTAGTTATTTATAAACAAAAAACACATTACAAGAATGATAAATTTGGGGCTAACTTTGCATTTTGTCCCCAGTCGTTCGTCTTCATTTTTAATTACTATTCGCCCTCGATAGGGATCAGCGGGGAACCGGTCAACATCAAGTGGGTATTTTTTTAAATTATTTTCTAATTTTTTCAGTATGTTCAGTAATTTATTAGCGTTATTCCTGGAAGACCCTAGATCTGGTCAGCAGGATGGAAGGTACTTTAAAAAAAACAAAAGATTCATGTGTGCGTTTTCTACTGTGTACCTACCACAGTGAATGTGTGAAGTGAACCTACTGATAACCAACTCATTACGTAGGTAGTCACCTTACGACCAAAGGCGGGGCGAGGTGAAAAAGGCTTTTTAACATGCCATTAGAACGAGACAGCTTGATTTATAGACAGCAGAGTCTAAAAGAGAGCATCGAGCTTCTGCAACACAATAGCTATTGTTTCCTATTTTGAGCAGTTATCGCCTGTCTAGTTATTGATGCGGTTTAGGATTTGTTTACGATGCCATTGTCTATGGGCTACTGGAAAACGTTTTATGATTTGTGAGATCATAAAATTAAGATTATTTAAATTTTACTTACCTACCACTCATCTAAAGGGTCACTCTAACCCTGGGTAATATAGGCGTAACGTACGCCTTGTTTTGTCTTGCGTACAGGAAGTTTTATCTTAGATTAAAAGAGACAAAATAATAATAATGCTGGACAATCCACACAGCATCATCTAGCCCCAAGCTAAGCAGAGCTTATATACAGAAAATAGGATGTTATTATTTCGAGGCTACGCCGAGTTTATTAGTAGGAAGGTAAGACGGTATAAACACTACGTTAGATCTCGGGATTTCTATTCTACTAAATGACCATAATAAAGCACTGCTTCATATGAGATAAAAATCTAAATTTACGTCAAATTTCAATAGATTTGGACTAAACTTAATATAGTTTTCGTGTTCTCGAATTTCGCCTAGTTGGGGGTCATCAATCAATCTATAGGAAGCCTACGGTGCTTACACGTACTTTCATTTTGCATAATCCCATATTGGTGACCCCGATGTGAGTGAAAAACCAAAATGGTGGATAATGGTGGTTTGACGACCGATGTGGCGCGGCGGGCGAATGTCTGCCTGCGGCGCAGGAGGTTGCGGGTTCGATTCCCGCCTTGGGATAAATGTTTGTACCACCTGCAAATATTTATTTTGGGTGTTCTGGGTGTTTTCTATGTACAAAAAAAAATATCTATGTAAGTAAGTATGTAATATATTGTATTAGGTATATCAGTCATCTAGTACCCATAACACAAGCTCTGCTTAGCTTGGGGCTAGATGATGGTGTGTGGATTGTCCAGCATTATTATTATTATTATTATTAATCAATAGAGGTAAACTTATGTCTAATTAAGAGAGTGGACACATTTCCTAACTAACTCAATCTTTCCATGTTGTCAAAAACACTTCAAACCATGATTTCCGAACGATAAAATTTACTATAAGTAATTAAAAAACGATACAAGTTAATACATAAAGGTAAACTAGGCAGTTGGTAGTAGTTCTACCTTCTATAAGTTCTGGGTTCGGTCCTCGCCATGAACAAATATTTTTGTTCTGTATCTGGGTATGTATTATAATATAATCGAAGTGGTATTTTTACAAAAAAGTATATAAATAGGTATTCTACGAGTTATTTGGTTACCATTGTACGTACAAGTTTTACTTATAGAAAGGGCTTAGAGAAACCCTGCTAATATTTTGATTTAAAAAATAAGCAAGTACATCCTACTAATATTATAAACGCGAAAGTTCGTAAGTATGGATGGATGTTTGTTACTCTTTCACGCTCTAACCAGTAGACCGATTTGAATGAAATTTGGAACAAACATAGATTATAACTTGGATTAACATATAGGCTACATTTTATCCCAAAAAATAACGGGAACGGGAAAAAACTGCCAGCGGGCGAAGCTGCGAGCAGCCGCTAGTATTTTAATAAAATCTCTATTTAACCATTTAGGTCATCAGTCGCATTACCCTTTAATTTCCCGCTAAGATATGTTATTAAAAAACAAGCACCTTGGGGGCTAATTCTAATTACAACTTCAACTGATGCATTGGAGGCGTCAATACGCCCCGTGGAGCATTTACACGAACCAGTAGCTGTCTACTAGCTACTGGTTAGACTTGTTATGCCGCCAAGCAGCTTGCTGTATTCCGGTTTGAAGGCTGTGAGTGCCGGTGTAATTACAGGCACATAAGGCTTAAACTTGAAATCCTCAGGATGATGTACGTACAGCAGTGTATTGAGCATGTCCCTAACGAATGGCCTACGAGACAAAACTTTTTTAAAGGTGATGGTAACCTCTTAGGATCAGGTGGGCCATCTGTTTGTCAGTTATGCATTGGCATCGTTGAAGGTATACGCCTATGTGGTGTTCGCATGGTCTAGGGACTATGATAACCTAGTCTTCGTGACTTGCAACTCCAGCAAAAGAGATTTCTATCTCAAATATAAAACGACACGGTAAGTGTATAATTGAGCCAGTTGCGGTGGATTAGTAGTATACGTAAAGACTTTTTTTAAGGCTCGTGTGTGTGTAATTACACTGGCACCTTCAAACGGAACACAGCAAGCTGCTGACTACTAATTAACTAAGTAAGAAACTCCCTTACCCAGAGAGACATATTCATCACTCACACTAATAAAATATTTTTGTTATGTCTATAAAGAACAATAGATAAAAAGAAAACTGTAATCTTCTAATTTTAAATCTACTTAGATCTACTTAGATAACTTACTTATTTTGCGCAATGCTAGTCTGGCATTCTACTAGCATGCCAGTGTGTTTTGCATGTAAACGAGGCTCCCTCGGCACGGGTATCTGTAATTATCAACATGAAGTCATTTCCGAGACCGCAATTAAAACATAATTAGGACTGAACTCGCACCTCGCAGATGAATTTAATAGAAATGTTAGGCATGAATTACTTTGATGGTACCTAAGAGGTTAATTTGCTACCTACAAAGGGGAGGGAAAGCGCTAGGCAGTAAGTACTTTCTTACAATATCTTCCTCGTGTGTTCAAGTATATTTGTGTTCGTTATGAACAAAAAACTGCCACGCATGCGAAGCTGCGAGCGGCCGCTAGTTCCAACATAAAGCCACTGCCGCTTTCGTGCCTATCGTCCACTTTAACATCCGAATAGGTGCTTACGATATTCTAAAGTGCGTAAACGGCATAATATCTCATGCAAGCACCTATGAATTATCAAATAACTCAAAAGCCGTAACAGCCTGCAATTTGAAGTCTCACGACCGCTTCAAACGGAGATATTAGCGCAATTTGCCGTCATAGCCGGCTGGTAAACTAATAACATCTAGCCTATATCAATAAAAGCTATTAGCATCGATCAGGCTAAGTATCTGTCTTGGGTATGCTATTATTAAGCTCAAATTCAGTTAAATACTCTTTGACACTACCTACCTGATATAATATATATAATATAATTGCTGGACAATCCACACAGCATCATCTAGCCCCAAGCTAAGCAGAGCTTGTGTTATGGGTACTAGATGACTGATATACTTTTAATACAATACATTACATACCTACATAGATATTTTTTATTATACAAAGAAAACACCCTGAACACCCGGAATAAATATTTGCAGATCGTACAAGAATTTATTCCGAGGCGAGAATCGAACCCACAACCTCCTGCGTCACAGGCGGATATTCGCCCGCAGCGCCACATCGGTCGTCTCTGGTTATAGAGAAATAGGTTTGGTCTCCTTGAACTAGCATTACACTATAACGTTTTATTCTGAACTATCTTGTATCTATAAAAACCTTGATTACTTTACTATAAAAACGGATGCAACTTCTACAACGGTCTTCGAAATACTATTGCGTAAGTGGATGCTTGGGCACTCTATACTCGGTAAAAGAGTTTTACGAGTTACCACTTATCTAAAAATATTATATTAATCTATTATATTTAAATATGCATTTTTTGTATATTATTAAATTGAGAATTCATGACGTTAATAATATTGCTTAGTATAATAAGTAGGTAGGTACAAAGTACCTACCTTTTTGACTTGTAATTTGATAATATTAATAAAGTATTTGTATTTGTTGTAGCAGGCGCCACATCTAGAAGGAAGACACAAGACCGCACTTTATGACAAACTTTAGTAAATAAATTGTTATATCTATCATCTGGTTTCCTTAGCACAAGCTATGCTTAGTTTAAAGCTAGATGATGTGTAAAAATCACCACAAATATTTATTTATTAAAACCAATAGGTTCTTGAAATTGAAAGCGCGGATGCTGAAACCTGTAACCAGAACAAAAGCAAGGAAATTAATGCATAGGCGGCCATAGTCGGCCGCCTAAATTCTCTCCCTAGTCATAATTCGGGATCACACCCTACAATCAGCTGTCTCCCTCCCACTAATTGGTTGGCCGAGCCACTTCGAGCCTCCGAATCCAATTTGCAAGAACGAACCTACGTAAATTATTATGCGGCTCTTATTTAGTTTGTTGGCCTTTTTAATTGAAATGTAGTGCGTAACCCGCGGCCGGTTAATGAACATGACTGCTTTGGGAACGTTTTCACTTTTACTTTGAAATACCTACCTTCAGACGCGGATCCAGCCCTCAAAAAAGGTTGTGGTCACAGCCAAGTGTGTATCGGAATATCTATCGCTCATGATCGATATAGCACATTTCTACAAAGGGTATGTGCAATATGACGCCCTGACCAAGATTTTGCAGTATAGTACCACGTGGGCAAAGCCATGGGGCGAATATTAGTAAATTAATAAACTCGTAAAATGCTAGTTTGCTCACTCACAAATATTACAAAAGTAAATATGTGTCTGTTGGCACGTCATAGATTTTTGATGAATTTTCAGCAAATTATTACCGGTGTTATTTGCCAATTTAAATACCTACCTCCTATCCTGGAAATATACTAATCTAACTAAAATTTGTTTAGGTAAGTAAATGAAAGTTTGTTCGTTTTATTTTAGAAGGCACGGAGTGTGGAGTGATAATATAAAATAAACCTAAATTATTTTTATTGTTATAATCCCCACCAGCCAGGATTAAACATGATAGTAGGGAAAACGCCAAAAATTTTTTGAAGATTGTCATAATCCCCACTGGTGAAGATAATAATAATAATAATGCTGGACAATCCACACAGCATCATCTAGCCCCAAGCTAAGCAGAGCTTGTGTTATGGGTACTAGATGACTGATATATTTAATACAATACATTACATACATAGATATTTTTTATTATACATAGAAAATACCCAGAACACCCGGAATAAATATTTGCAGATCGTACAAACATTTATCCCAAGACGGGAATCGAACCCGCAACCTCCGCGTCACAGGCGGACATTCGCCCGCCGCGTCACATAGGTCGTCAAGATAACTTAGTGGGGATTATGACAATGAACCTATTTACTTATTGATAGCAGTGCTAAGTTTCTTCTAAACTGGACCGGAACAAAATGATGTGCTAACTAATTAGTACTCAGTGAGTGCTACTCACCTCAAAATTATCTCAATATTACACTTTTACCGCCATCTACCGCCAAGTAGCACAACAATTCTTAGTTTTTTTTTTAATTCTTAGTTTATTTGTCATTCGTTCATTTGATAGACCGTCATGTAAGTCACTGTCATGTCATTTGTTCATTTAATAGAACTGACCGTCAAGTAAGTCACTGTCATTGTCACACCACAATGAAGAAGCACACCAAACCATCAAACTTTGCAAGCAAATATAGTTGCCAGAATGATATTTTTTCCGCGAAACTAATCAAAAAAATCTTGTGTTGTGTTTTGGGGACAACACGTGTTTTGGGAAATGAAAATGGTGTTGATCAAATTAGAATTGGTTTAGTGTGTAGTAAAAAGCGCGCATTTGTTACACTTGTTGTATGACTCTAGCGTGATACAGAAGCTTCTTCGCGCCTTGATGATTATCATGCCACTGATTATGCATATTATGGCTTTGAATTCAAAATATACGTCGAAAGTTAAATATTACTAGAACTAAAACTACTTCAGGTTGTAAAGAAAGTTATTATAGGGAAGGGTTTGTAAAAAGTATCATTGTGGAGAAACAATATTAAAATTGAGGGAATTGTTAAAATTTAATCTGGCAACAGATTTTAACGGGTAAAGAAAAAGTGCGAGGCGCGCGCGAGCGGAGGAGCCACAAAGTACTTTTTATAGGAGGAGCAGAGTAGCTGAGCAGAGCAAGAGCAAGGTCAAAATAAAAAGTGTGAAGTTGTTGCAAACTTTTGCAAATTTTTTGTTCTGGGTTTTCAACGTTCTACATTATGTATGGTGTAATTTTATGATAAAATAAAACAAAGGTCTAGCCGGCCCCTCAAACACTAGACTTATCTGCACGTGAATCAACGAAAATAAACAGAATGTAAGTAAAGCTAAAAGTTTCGAACATGCTTTGTAAAATTATTAGTACTATTGCTAAATTGGATTTATTTCAGGAGTTTCGTGGACCTCGCAACTTTAACTCTGCACCGCAGACACGAGTTGGAAAGCAGAACCCATATTTTTGATGAAAAATGTGATCGCGCGATCAACGATATAAAAAAATTAAAAATGAAGGTAGGTGTTCTTTGTATATGAGTCTATCTACCTACAGTATGTATAATACTTGTCTTGTCTAGCTGGTTACAACATTACCATTAGATCAGCTTGCCTTCTCCCTCACAATCATCATCAGCAACCGAAACTAGATACCTACTGATAAATTACAATTGCATTTGTTTTTTCTATGCTACTAATTAAGTAGTAGTAGATCTCTTAGTAAAGGGCTAGTCCGGGGAAGTACTACCACTATGACTATTACCGCAACCGCCAAGCAGCTTGCTGTGTTCCGGTTTGTAGGGTGTGTGTGCCGGTGTAATTATAGGCACATGAGGCTTAACACCTGTATGCCTCAGGTTTTTGAATGCTGGCTAGAGAATCGAAGGGCACGTTCCTAATATGTGTGATTTACAAGGCAGTAATTTGTTATACGTGATGGTTATCACTTAACATCAGGTGAGCCATCTGCTTGTTTCATCAGCAAGTTGCATAAAAAAATCTTATTCCTAAGAAGTTGGTGTCATATCAAACTATATAGGTATGGAATCAAATAACATTGCAATGGTAATATGAACTGAAGTTATTTATGCATACACAGCAGTGTAGAAGCCAGTTATTTAGGTTATTCCCACGGATACTTATAGTTAAAACTTTGTTCCAAAAGCTAGGGGCAAGTCACGATACAACATTATTGCAACAGCTCCATGTTCTGTTACTTTCAGGCAAAAGGATTTGTGTCCGAACTCAACTGTGACCCGTCAGAACTAAAGGAACGCTTCCTCAATGTAATGCAGAAGCTTGATGAATACATTTACCTGATTACTGATTTCAATCTTGCAATGGCACAAACTGGTAAGAATAAGGTTTCATATTTGAAAGGAACAGGAATCAGGATACAACCCACTTTTGCATCTATGGTTAACATTTTAGCACCTTGTTAAAGTACTAGTTTAGTTACATTGTCCTTCTTCCTCTTTTAAGTATTCCCCTTTGTATAAACAGGATAGCTATACAATCACAGCTAGAAATGGCCACAAAAAGGGCCATGGAGTGCCTTAGGTTTTGTATTCTAAACCACATTGTTTAGTTTAATTTGACACTAAAAGTACTGAATCCATTCTACCTGTGTCTCCAATGGAGTGACTATAGCAATTATCATAATCAACCTATATAATATCACCACAAATATGGGTGAGCCCTATACAAAATGAAATAATTGTGGACATTTTGGACAGTGGGAGTCAGAAACTTACACCAGTGCTCCTTATAGTTTAAAGTTTTTTATTTTTCTTCACAGCCGACACGGGCAGCACAGACAACACGCCAGTCCAGGACTTTTCCAACCCACTGCCGCCGTCTCTTAGTCCATTTAACCTGATAGACGCATTATCAGACCCACTAACATCGACCAAAACTGTCCCTCCGTGTCCTCAACCACGCGGTCGCTCTCATAAGCCACAGCTGATTCAGTTCTCCAGCTCTTCTTCAGCAGAGAGTGTTCCTAAGCGATCAGAGAAGGAGATACAGTGTCACTTACCGGATAAGGCAAGCTTGGCTATCGAAGGTTAGTTAGAAAACTGCAGTTTTGCATCATTCTATACTAATTATAAATTATTTGTCTTAACTGACATACAGACAACTCACAGTCTAATCTACTGGTTGTAGAGATATTAAGCTTTCAAGGTATATTCGTCTAGGTGCGTTGAGGTCTGCTTAGAAAGGAATTCCCAAAATTCAACCCCTAAACGAGTTCGAACCCGCAACCTCCTGCGTCGCTGGTGGACATACGCCCGTCGCGCCACATCTCGCCACAGCTTATTCCCGGAGTTCGATTCCCACCTTCGGATAAATGTTTGTACAATCTGCAAATATTTATTTCGGGTGTTCTGGGTATTTTCTATGCATAATAAAAAATATATATGTATGTAATGTATTGTATTATGTATATCAGTCATCTAGTACCCATAACACAAGCTCTGCTTAGCTTGGGGCTAGATGATGCTGTGTGGATGGTCCAGTATTATTATTATAACCTATGATTCTGTTCTCAGAGACTGCCCAAGCTGCTTCATTGGCACCCTCTACACCAGCGACGGAGTACAATCATAAAGACTGCTGCATCACTGCGGCTCAACCAATGCTTGAGGTATTAATGAGTCTTTAGTTCATAAAGTTTTGTTTCAAACTACTTGCTGATTCAATAAGCACATGACCAACCTAATGTTACGTGGTAACCAACACAAAGCACATGTTTTTTTATACAACTTGCTGATGGAAAAAGCAGACGGCCCAACTGATGTTAAGTGGTTACCATCGTCTATAACAAAGTATTGCCTCATAGGTCGTGCTCTCGTCTATAACAAAGTATTGCCTCATAGGTCGTGCTCTCGTCTATAACAAAGTATTGCCTCATAGGTCGTGCTCTCGTCTATAACAAAGTATTGCCTCATAGGTCGTGCTCGTTAAGACTGTGTGGAAAATGACATTAAGTATAGTTTTTTTTTCAGATTGATCGAGAGTACCCGGCGACAATTATTTGCGTCGATAGATTTTCTTTCTGGGTTATCACCGAAGACCCTGATAAAGTAGCTAAGTACGTTCATATAAATAAAAACCGGCTAAGTGCTGGTCAGACTCGCGCACGAAGGGTTCCATACCATTATCTATAATACTAGCTGACCGGTGCCCACTTCGTTGGGCGGTAAACATGTTTACTTACAAATCTTAACTGAAGTAGTACTCGATGTCACCAACAGATGGCGTTAATACGGCATAAAATAGCGGCCGTTCGGAGTTTCGCCAGCGTGGCAGTTTTTATCAGTTCCCGTTATTTTTTCGGGATAAAAAGTTACTCCTTGTTACATTAGCTATCTGCCAGTGAAAGTCCCGTCGAAATCGGTCCAGCCGTTCCAGAGATTACACGGAACAAACAGACAGACAGACAGACAAAGATTTAAAACAATGCTATTTTGGTATATGTATCGTATATACATTCCTATGCATGTAGTAAAAAGCGTTATTTTAATATTACAAACAGACACTTCAATTTTATTTATTTGTATAGATTTTGTCATAAAACTATGTTACATTATAAATTAATGTCCTTTTTATAAAACACCTGCGTAGGGAGCCGACCTCGCGTCGGAGCCGCGTACCTTACTCATAGATCTAAACTACTCCCCTGCACGCGCACTCCCAACTTGGTGACGCTCACTTCGCAACGGGCCGTGCAGCAGAAATCGTAATATTTTAACTTCGCCATAACTTCAAAACCAAACGTCCAATTCTAATTATTCAAAGACCAAATATTATCTACATGAACTGTACTTAGTGATAAAATAATTTATTTCGATAAGGATTAATAGTATGAGTATAATAAATGCGTTTAAATGTAGTCCAAAAAAATTGAAGATTTTTAAATAAAAAAATGGTTGTTGTGCCTCACTCGACATAGCTAGGTATAGTGTGTCGCTGACTTTTTTGTAGATTATTATAAGATCTACAATTACTTAGAACATTTTATGGTTCTATCTTTTATAGTTTAGGCAGCGTACGCAAAATAAGTAATTTTTCTGGTTGATTTTTTACACCTTGTGTCTGAAAAACCCAAATATTTTACGGAACGCTATTTTTTTCCAAAATAAAATATAGCCTATGTTACTCAGTGATAATGTAGCTTTCTAATGAAAAAAGAATTATTAAAATCGGTCCAGTACTTTTTGAGTTTATTCATAACATACAAAAATACAAAAATACAAATCTTTCCTCTTTATAATATTAGTGTAGAAAAACGGCAAAAAAATCACGTTTTTTGTATGAGGCTCTCATACAACCCTTAAATATTAATTTTATCCTATTTTTTAGTATTCAGATTTTTGTTCTGAATTTTTGACTTAAAATTTTATTTTTAAGTAGAAGACTAGAAATTAGGACTAAAAACTTAAATTAACTCTCAAAAATTCAGAAAAAATCATAACACGAAAACTATGGGGGTGGGATCATTCATGGGGGTAGTACCCCACGGGTGCTCTATTTCTGGTCCGCTTAACACTATTTTTGGGATACCCTGCATATGGCTTCTGTGGATCAAATAAATGTGTTTTATGCCCACAGCTTCATGTCAGAAATGACAGAATACTACATGAATAACAAGAAATATGTGAACGCATCGGATATTGAGGAAATGACCTACTGCGCCTACTGCGACGACGGGTGTTACTATAGAGCTATGTTTCTACAGAAACCAGAGGTTAGTTTCTTAGTCATAAGTAAAAATGAGGACTTTAGTTTAGACTCAAAATCGGCAAGTGTTAGTGGAAGTTTTAGTAGTAGTAGAGCTCTTAGTGAAGGGCTCGTCCGGGGAAGTACTACCACCATGCCTATTTCTGCGGCCAAACAGCTTGCTGTGTTCCGGTTTGAAGCGTGGATTTCGGCGAAATTACAAGCACATGAGGTTTATTACTGATTTAGAGAAATATGTTTTTTTTGTCAACCAGTAGCGGTATCGCCTGTTACCCTTCGAACCGAAATACGGTAGCGCTGCTTGGCGGTAGAAATAAGAATGGAGGTAGCACTTCCCTCAGACGAGCCCTTCACAAAGAGCCCTACTACTTAATAATTACTTTTTGCCATATTGTTATGCAACAACTCTTTACATAAATCAAAATAATAGATGTTCGTTTCAGGGGAAAACAGTGAACGTGTATGTTGTCGACACAGGTGAAATGAGAACAGCTTCATTAGACAGCGTGCAGCCTCTCGCGAAACAATTCTGCGACCGGCCGCCTTACGCGCGCTTGTGCTATCTAGCGGGGGTTAGTATCACTCATCATCCATACATCCGTATCCATCCATCCATATACATCCATCCATATTCATCCATCCATATTCATCCATCCTTATGCATCCATCCATATCCATCCATCCATATACATCCATCCATATGCATCCATCTATATTCATCCATCCATATACATCCATCTATCCATCCACACATATCCATACACCCATTCTACTAATATTATAAATGCGAATGTTTGGGTGGATGGATGGATGTTTGTTCCTCATTCACGCTCTAACCAGTGGACCGATTTGGATGAAATTTGGAATAAATATAGATTGTAATCTGGAATAGGACATAGGCTTTATCCCGAAAAAATAACGGGAACGGGAAAAAACTGCCACGTGGGCGAAGCTGCGAGTGGCCTCTAAGATTCTTAGAGGATGTCTAACGGAGGTAGTCAGAGGTACGTCCAGATAGTACATCTGGTACGTACCCACATTTTGCTGTAGTTAGTAATCCATACGTGACAGGTTGTAAGCTCATCACCGCTGCTAGAATACTAACATTTTATTATATTTATTGTACTTTCAGTTGAATTTCTTCGAAAACCTCAACAACGAAGATCTGATACAGGAACAAGAAGCGTTTGTGAAGAAATACATTGGTGTCCAGTGCAATATATTAATCGATGACAAGTAAGTTGAAGCTGTGGTCTCGGCTTTTAATCCTTACTATCCTTACTTCCTTACTATAATATTATAAATGCGAAAGTAACTCTGTCTATCTGTCTGTCTGTCTGTCTGTCTGTCTGTTACGCTTTCCTGCTTAAACCTCTCAACCGATTTTGATGAAATTTGGCACAAACAATCTTTAGACCCTGAGAAAGAACATAGGCTAAATTTTATTTTGGAAAAAAATAGCGTTCCGTAAAATATTTGGGTTTTTCGGACACAAGGTGTAAAAAATAAACCAGAAAAGTTACTTATTTTGCGTACGCTGCCTAAACTATAAAAGATAGAACCATAAAATGTTCTAAACAATTGTAGATCTTATAAATATCTTCAAAAAAGTCAGCGGCACACTATACCTATCTATGTCGAGTGAGGCACAACAACCATTTTTTTATTTAAAAATCTTGAATTTTTTTTGGACTACATTTAAACGCATATATTTTACTCATACTATTTATCCTTATCGAAATAAATTATTTTATCACTAAGTACAGTTCATGTAGATAATATTTGGTCTTCAAATGATTAGAATTGGACGTTTGGTTTTGAAGTTAAGGCGAAATTAAAATATTACGATTTCTGCTGCACGGCCCGTTGCGAAGTGAGCGTCACCAAGATGGGAGTGCGCGTGCAGGGGAGTAGTTTAGATCTATGAGTAAGGTACCCACGCGGCTCCGACGCGACGCGAGGTCGGCTCAGTCTATAAAAAAGTACTCTGTGGTCGGCTCCCTACCTACGCAGGTGTTTTATAAAAAGGACATTAATTCATCTATACATCTATACAAATAAATAAAATTGAAGTGTCTGTTTGTAATATTAAAATAACCGCTTTTTACTACATGCATAGGAATACATATACCAAAATAGCATTTTTTTAAATTTTTGTCTGTCTGTCTGTTTGTTCCGGGTAATCTCTAAAACGGCTCGACCGATTTCGACGGGACTTTCACTGGCAGATAGCAGATGTATCAAGGAGTAACTTACTTTTTATCCTGAAAAAATAACGTCTAAAACGGCTCGACCGATTTCGACGGGACTTTCACTGGCAGATAGCAGATGTATCAAGGAGTAACTTACTTTTTATCCAGAAAAAATAACGGGAACGGGAAAAAACTGCTACGCGGGTGAAACTGCGAACAGCTGCTATTTTATGCCGTATTAACGCCATCTGTTGGCGACATCGAGTACTACTACAGTTAAGATTTGTAAGTAAAAATGTTTACCGCCCAACGAAGTGGGCACGGGTCAGCTAGTATAATAATAATGCTGAACAATCCACACAGCATCATCTAGCCCCAAGCTAAGCAGAGCTTGTGTTATGGGTACTAGATGACTGATATACTTAATAACATACATATTTTTATTATACATAGAAAATACCCAGAACACCCGGAATAAATATTTGCAGGTCGTACAAACAGTTATCCCAATGCGAGAATCGAACCCGCAACCTCCTGCGTCGCAGGCGGACATTCGCCCGCCGCGCCACATCGGTCGTCAAAATGTAATGGGATACTTCGGGTACACTTCTACTAGACTACTAGAATATTGTTTTTTTTTCAGCTCCTCCGAATCTCTTGGTGTCTACGTGATGCTGGCTGCAGAGAACACTACCTTGAATGAGCTTATGGTGGTCCAAGGTCTAGCACTGCCAAGTAAGATAATAATAATAATGCTGGACAATCCACACAGCATCATCTAGCCCCAAGCTAAGCAGAGCTTGTGTTATGGGTACTAGATGACTGATATACTTAATACAATAATAATATAATAATAATGGACAATCCACACACAGCATCATTTAAACCCAAGCTAAGCAGAGCTTGTGTTATGGGTACTAGATGACTGATATACTTAATACAATTCATATATAGATGTTTTTTATTATACATAGAAAACACCCAGAACACCCGGAATAAATATTTGTAGATCGTACAAACATTTATCTCAAGGCGAGAATCGAACCCGCAACCTCTTGCGTCGCAAGCGGACATTCACCCGCCGCGCCACATCGGTCGTCACATGTTTGTTTGTTGTGGTGTGAGCGTGTGAGCAATAGTATCGCTCACACGCTCGCTCGCACTTTACCTTCTCAGATGCCTTAGTATATCTACAGTGCCTCGGTAATACAGTGACCTTATTTTATTACAGTAGACAAATCCTTCCAAGGCATTCAAAACCACAGCCAACTTCGTGAGCCGCAGCATCCGGCCGTGATGAGACGCGGACCCCCACCGGAGACCAGCGAAGATGAATGGAGCCTCGCCAACCTGGACATCACGCAGTGTCCCGAATACGAAGACCCAGTCGTTGCTGTCACTGTACGTACAGTCAGCTGAAAGAAAAAAAAAATATTTATTTGACATACACATATAGCACACAGAACGGACTTAAAAACAAACAATAGGTAGTAGGAAAGCTAGATAGTGGAAAGAGCAAACTTAATTAACAGAACAGAAAGTAGGTAACCTAGCATTTAACAGTGGGTCCCAGTTAGTCCAGTCCGGTGCCGAATGGCATGCCAAAAAGGTTCTACCTCAGCTTAGTTGCTGCCTAACAAGGTAGAGTAGCTTATTAGTCTACCATGCCATGCAGCGCTGGTTTTCAGGTAGCTGCACTAGAATGTATACAATTTGTAACTTTCACAATGTTATTACAACAAAACAATGAACTATTATACTTCAAAAACTAAAAAGTAATGAAATTATTTGATAAGCACACTTAATTTTTGAATAATTGTCGTGTAAATATTATTAGCACCGCTGTGAAACCATTTTAAAAGTTACGAATTGTATATATTCTAGTGCAGCTGACTGTACAATAATATTTATTCGTATAGTTTTTTTCTTTCATGTAACCAGGAGAGCGATGAACATGAATGTTGATGAATATGTGGGTAGAGGTAGACCAAAAAAAAAATGGATGAATTGTGTGAAAGATGACATGGATAAGAAAGGAGTGAGTACAGATATGACGGCTGATAGAGGGGAGTGGAAGAAAAGAACATGTTGTGCCGACCCCACATAAAATGGGATAAGGGCAGGAAGATGATGATAGTTTTTTTTCTTGTCCTGTCACAGTGTTATAATCTATCTATAGTTATGTAATTTGTAAACCGGATTCCCGCATTACAGGCTTGTCCTAGTGCGGGGACCACCAGCAAAATGTACTGTTGCAAATCAATTGGTATGAATAAATATATTTGTATTTGTGTAATTAATGGTACGGAACCCTTCGTGCGCGAGTCCGGCTCAAACTTGGCCGGTTTTTTAGGGCTCCGTACCCAAAGGGTGAAAAGGGTC
The DNA here is from genome assembly GCA_947095575.1 of Electrophaes corylata. Taxonomy (NCBI): domain Eukaryota; kingdom Metazoa; phylum Arthropoda; class Insecta; order Lepidoptera; family Geometridae; genus Electrophaes; species Electrophaes corylata. Next base: position 2,879,479 of record OX352711.1, on the reverse strand, counting down.
CCTATTGCTAAGACTTCGCTGTCTGTCTGTCGGTCTGTCACCAGGCTGTAATCTTATGAACCATGATAGATAAAATTTTTAAAGTATTTATTTTATTTTGTTAAGGGTTACCATAATCGCGATGAAGCAGACATCTGTAAGCATTACAAGGGGGGTCCTGAAAAAACATGTTTCAAGGGAACCCGTTGCACCAAGAAACACATTTTACACGATCCAGGTGAGCTGTCAATTTTGTTGATTTATTTTCCTAAGCAAACCTTAAAATGTTGCCGTCTCCTTCAACAAACATAGAAAAAATAAGGACAGCTAAGACGACCGATGTGGCGCGGTGGGCGAATGTCCGCCTGCGATGCAGGGGTTGTGGGTTCGATTCCCGCCTTGGGATAAATATTTGTACGATCTGCAAATATTTATTCCAGGTGTTCTGGGTATTAAAAAAAATATCTATATATGTAATATAGTATTGTATTAAGTATATCAGTCATCTAGTACCCATAACACAAGCTCTGCTTAGTTTGGGGCTAGATGATGCTGTGTGGCTTGTCCAGCAATATTTATTTATTTATTTTAGTGCTGTCAAATTTAGTTCGAGGATTTCTAAAGACAAAAATACAGAGAGTACGTTTAGTCAGAGGTACGTCCAAATATTATATTGGGTACATACCCACGTTTTGCAGTAAATGGTATTCCATACGTGACAGGTTGCGAGCCCATCGCCGCTGAGCGCGTTCTATTAATGGCTAATTTGATTACATCGTAAAACTTGGCTAGGTTTTGAAACTGGTCCACATAATAAGTCATGGAAATTGTATTGTGTTCTCTCAGATGGTTGGACATTGGATAAAGTGGAGGTAATAGCCAAGTGCGAGTCGGTCCCGCTGCCTGCGCCGGGCACATGGGTTAAAGTTCTTGTCACTGCCGTCTGCCACTTCGACAGGGTGTATGTACAGATCGTTGAAGATAATCAAGAAGGTTAGTAAGAATACATTAGTACATACATTAGTCTATCTGTACCAATTTGACTGACTGACTGACTGACTGTTGTAGTTTTCAGGGTATATTCGTATTGTTGCGTAGAGGTGTACTAAGAACGAAATTCAACCCCTAAACGAGTACAGCAGGGGTTGAAGTTTGTATAAAAATAACTTCATGTGGATGAACTTACGTTTATAAATAAAATCCCGAAAATATAACACCCTTTTAAAAAAACCGTCACTAATTTTTGACAGTAGTCACAACTCAGTTGATTGTAGATCTGCCTTCTGCGCTGCGGTTGTGGGTTCGAACCCCACCGAGAAGAAATATTTGTGTGATGAACACAGATGTTTGATGATGTTTTTTTTGTCACGCACGTTAGGTACGTGCCCTATGAAGCACAACCCTGCGTTCACCAACCTAAAACATACTGGTGTTAAGGCTCATGTGCCTGTAATTTCACCGGCAACCATACTCTTCAAACCGGAACACAGCAATGCGAGCGTCACTGCTTGGCGGCAGAAATAGGTATGATGGTAGGCTTTCCGTCTGAATGCCACTTAGTCACCAAGGTTGTCTATTTCCTGAAAGTAGGGTATTATATATGTCCGTTTGAAATTGTGTTTTATTATTTTGCAGAGGATGTGCCATTATTTGGCGTTGTACTACCTCCGATGACATTACAATCATTGCAACGTGACATGAACAGTCCGGCGACTGTACAGGCCTATAAACCCTTAACGGTAATAGTACCTTGATCATAGTTTGTTAGTTTTCATAGTGCTTACCTGTACTTAGGAAATCACAAAGATTTTATATTATCCCAAACAATATTTCCTCGAGCGGGATTTGAACCCACGACCTTCCCCTTGATACGGGGATGCAATAACCAAGTTCGCTACCGAGGATTTTTTTTATACAATTTGCTGATATAACAAGCATATGGCCCACCTGATGTTAAGTGGTTACCATAGCCTATAACAAAGCATTGCCTTGTAGGTCTCGTTAGTTAGGAACGTGCCCTACAATACACTGCTGTGCGTACATCAACCAGAGGCATACATGTGCCTGTCATTACACCGGCACCCACACCCTTCAAACAGAAACACAGCAAGCTGCTTGGCGGCAGAAATAGGCATGGTGGTAGTACTTCCCCGGACGAGCCCTTCACTAAGAGCTCTACTACTACTAAATGGATTCAAATGACTTGATGATACCTTGATCATATTCGTAATGGTTTGAATAAATGTCTTATCTATCTATCTATCCATCTATCTATGGATACTTTTAAATTGTACACCGAATTTCTTAATATAATTAAACTAGACCAACGCTGACAATGGTAGGCAACGCCCCCCTCTAGGGCTCCTGCGCCCACTTTGAGAAAGACTGGTAAAAACGGTTCATGTGTTGTTTTACTAGCAAAATATCAGTTCTATCATTGCACTCAGTTGTTCTATCATTGTCATTGTTCTATCAGTGCACTGCATTGCATCAACCTGAGGCATACATCCCTGAGGTCCCGTGCATGCTAAATTAGTCTTAGAGTCAACGAATTGTTGCTTGACAGTATCCTGTCAATCCCTTGTCGGACGATAAAACTGATTTTGCTAGTAAAACAAAACATGAACCGTTTCCACCAGTCTTTCTCAAAGTGGGCGCTGGAGGCCTAGAGGGGGGCGGTACGGAGTCCAGAGAATATAAGGGGTGTTGAAGTGGTTAAGGGGGGCGTTGAAGTGGCGGGTTTTTAATTTTATCTTGATACTTAAAAATTTTGTTTTTAACTTGATACTTAAAAATTCAGTGAAATTTAAAAAAAAATTGGGGTTGATGAATAACTTGATTTTTAAAGTGGGCTGTAGACAAAATAAGTTTGAGAACCTCTGGTTTACACCTAAAAATCTCAAAGGTCTCTAAAGGTGAACATTTGATTTCAGATCGCCCCTGCATTGGGTGAGATAGTGGCTGCAATATACCCTCCAGACAATTGCTGGTACCGCGCCAAAGTGCTCACAGTCACAAGACTGGACCAGAGCATTGAGGTAAGCATTCAACGTGTATATACATACTAGTAGCCGCCCGCGGGTTCGCTTGCGTTTGATCAACTTTTAATCCTTTTCCACCTTTTCTGCCAACAAAGCTTTCCATGCATTACAATAAATCATCATTATCAAATGATGATTTATTTAAATTATCGTTATCAAATCCCCCAAGAAAATCAATATTTCCCTGGTTACATTCCTTTAGTCGAAATTTACGGAAAGATCTTGCTGTTTTTTAGTTAGTAACTTCTAGTGTCCACCCTTTTTTATACTACTTGCTTATAGAACAAGCAAATAACCCACCTGATGTTACGAGTATGTTCACTTAAAATAAATAAAAAATAATATAAACTAACAACCGATGTGGGGCGGCGGGCGAATGTCCGCCTGTGACGCAGGGGGTTGCGTGTTCGATTCCCGCCTTGGGATAAATGTTTGTACAATCAGCAAATATTTATTCCGGGTGTTCTAGGTATTTTTTATTATACATAAAAAATATATATGTTATCTATTGTAATAAGTATCTCAGTCATCTAGTACCCATAACACAAGCTCTGCTTAGCTTGGGGCTAGATGATGCTGTGTGGATTGTGTATTATTATAATTGTGCAGGTAATGTTCGTGGATTACGGCACCGTTCTCTGGGTGAAAGAGGATCAGATCCGGCAGTTAGAGAGTCGCTTTGCTCGCCTGCCTCTGCAAGGCGTGCAGTGCGCACTGGCAGGCGTACGAGTGCCGGGTGCGTCTGCGCAGTGGGCGCGCGCCAAGCGAGCCCTCACCACACTCGTCGCTGACGCCACCTTGCACGCACACATCATGTAATTATACCTATAAATGTTGTTTGAATATTTTTATAATTATAATAATTTCTTTTAAAAAATATGTACTAGGCCCATAACCCATAAAACAAATAAAAGCAAATCAATGAGTAACCTAAAATTTGCTAAACAAAACAATAAAAACACTATAAAAAGTAAAAATAATAGTCAATAGATACCTATTAGGTATCTCATTATTAATGTTAGTCAAGCCAAGATAGTCAGGTCACTTCTTATTTTTATTTTTATTATTTTTATTTTGGATTTAAATTCAGTGTTTTAATACTTTTAAGTATTACTTATAGTTAAGGTTGGTTAAGTATAGGTAGTTTAGTATAGTATAGTTAAGTGTAGTTTAGTATAGTTGAGTATAGTTACGTATAGTTATATTTATTACTTTTAGTTAAGCCTCATGCGCCTTTAATTTAATCGGCACCCATACCCTTTAAACCCGAACACAGCTGCTTGGCGCCAGAAATAGGAATTGTAGTAGTACTTGCACGAAGAGCTCTACTACTACTAGAGTGTTTGTCATCTGCTTCATCAGCAAGAAGTATATTTTTTTTTTTTTTTGTTATAAATTAGCGTACAAACAATGTAATCTAATATCATTACAATCTAGCCACAATGTAGGCTAATGAGTAATTTTAAGTTAACTTAAATTGCTAGCATAAATTATTGTTCTAAGAATGTGTCCAATAACACGTTTCTTACTGTCTCTATTTAAGGCGAAGACACTCTGTTGTTGTGTTCTTATATTCAGTAGCACTTGCTTACACTAACACTACATTACACTTATAATTTACATTACACTAACTCAAAAGGCTTTTTCCTTTTGAGTCTTCTCACTAGGTTCGTATTGTCAAGGAGCTGGATGGCCTCGACATTCACATGATGAAGAAGTCTTTGCTCGTGAGCTTCTGCACAGTTTTTAATTACACTATCGACGAACTCTATGTTAAGGTCCCGATGGAGATCGTCATTTCGTACGTACCAGGGTGCGTTCACTATTCCTCTGAGTACTTTATTTTGAAAACGTTGGATAATCTCTATGTTGGTCTTTTTGGTACAACCCCAAAGCTGTATACCATAGGTCCAGACTGGCATAAGGACTTGTTTGTATATTAATACTTTGTTGTGTACAGCTACGGTAGAATTTCTCCCTAGTAGCCAGTACATCGTTTTGTATTTTAGTTCCAACTCATCTTTTTTTTTCTTGACGTGTGTTTTCCAGCGTAGTTTTGCGTCAAGCGTCATGCCCAGATATTTTGCCGTATTTTCATATGGGATGGGCGTGTTCTTAATAAAAATTTGATGATATTCATCTTTTTTATTGCTGAAATTGACATGAACCGATTTAGATTCATTCAATTTAATTCTCCATTGAGTTGTCCAGACATGAAATTTTGTAATTGCTATTTGAACCTTTTCTGCTGCTTCTGCGTGCGAAGCTCCCACAGCCATTATTGCAGTGTCGTCAGCAAAGGTCGCAATGGCACTAGTTTCTAGTTCTGGAATATCACTGGTGTATAAAAGGTACAGGACCGGGCCTAATACACTTCCTTGTGGCACCCCAGCATGAATTTGTTTAATTTCTGAATAGGCTTCTTCTTGCCTAACTCTAAACACTCTATCAGTTATGTACGATTGTAAAATATCTGCGTATGGCGTAGGCAGTATTTTTCTTAGCTTTAGTATAAGGCCTTCATGCCAGACTTTGTCAAAGGCCTGTGCTACATCAAGGAATACGGTAGAACAGACTTTTTTATCTTCTAGTGTTTTTTCAATTATATTCGTGATTCTGTGTACTTGGTCTATTGTTGAGTGTTTCTCTCTAAATCCAAATTGATGCTCTGGTATGATATTTCTGGCTTCTATTACAGGTTTAAGTCTCTTTAGTAATAATTTTTCAAAGAGTTTGGACATTATAGGTAGCAGGGAAATAGGTCTATATGATTTTACATCGTGAGACGGTTTTCCAGGCTTTGCAATCATAATTACCTCAGCCACTTTCCATAAGTCTGGCACATATTTCAGCCTCAAAGTAGCGTTGATAAGATTTGTTAGTTTAACAAGTGCTTTTCTAGGTAAATTGTGTAATATTTCACCGGAGATTAGGTCAAATCCCGGAGATTTTTTAGGGTTTATACTTTTAATAATTTCTCTAAAAATTTCTCTTGGTGACACCGGTTTTATGTGAAGGAGTTCTTCGTCCGGCACGTCCTGGTCTGATGTAGTTTCTAGATTTGATTGACTTTCATTCGGTTTAAAGATGTTTTCTAGATAGCTAGCAAACTTATTCACTTTTTGTTCACTACTGACAGCCCATTTCCCACTATCCTCTTTTATGGGAGGAATTTGAGTCATCGGCTGTTTCATGTTTCTCGTAGCTTTCCAGAGTGAGTAATTACTATTACGATTGTTGGTTAAATTTTGTAGGTATGTGTTAGTAGTGTTATTATTGAAGTATTGTATTTGCATTTTTAGTTGTTTCGTAAGGTTGTTTAACTTATTTTTATCTTGCGGAGACCGAGACTGGTGCCAACGTTTTCTTTGTTTTCTTTTGTCATGGATAAGTTCTGTAATTTCTTTTGGGTAGTTATTTTTTGCAACCCTTTTCTTAATTTCTGGTGTGTTTTTCCAGGCTTTCTGCTGTATAAGGGTTATAAATTGATTCACTTCAAAATTCAACTGCTCTGGAGTTTTCAAAGGAACCTTGAGGTCTATGTTATCTTCTAAGTCTAGTTTAAAACTCTCCCAGTCTGTGTATTTGTTAACAAGGGTGGGAGTGCTTTCTTTAAATTCGACTTTGTCACTTATTTTTAAGTATATGGCAGAATGGTCAGAGTTCATGTCATAATTTTGTTCTGTATTTAAGTAGTTAGGCGATATGTTTTTAAAAACAAAAAGTCTATTAGGTCGGGTATTTTAAGTGGATCTGTTGGCCAATAAGTTGGTGATCCTGTTGATATAACATCACTGTTTGTTTCTTTTACTGCTTTCATGAGTTCTTTTCCTTTGGTGTTGGTAAGTCTGGAGCCCCAATAAGTATTTTTGGCATTGAAGTCACCACCTAATATAAATCTTTCTCCAAGTTGCTGTATGAGGTTTAGATAGGTATGTTTTTTTATTGTATGCCTTGGTGGGCAATATATAGCAGCTATTGTGAGAGGAAACCGCTTAGTGTTAATATTGATGGATATGCATTGTATATCCGGCTCTTCATATTTGCTGTTTTCATGGTGTTTGATATTATTCTTTATAATAATAGCACTACCACCTCTTCCTTTGTTAGCTGGGTGAAGTGCATTATAAACTGTATACCCTTTGAATGTTATATGCGATTGTTTATCAAAGTGTGTTTCTGATATAAGGCACACGTCTACTAAGAAGTATATAGTGTAGGTTGATGGACGCTGAGTAGTGCATCGCAGGGCACGTTCCTAACAAACGTGCCTGCAATGCAATACTTTGTTATAGGCAATGGTTGCCACTTGACATCAGGTGAACCATCTGCTTGTTCCATCAGCAAGTTGTATATAAAAAAAAATATTATCTTTGTTCCAGAGCCCGTGAATATGACGAAGTGATAGTAGAACTGTTCACGTACGAAGACCCGGACGATCCCACGTGTGGGCAGAACGTGGCAGAGATACTGGCACAGCGCGGTCTAATCGAACTAACCGATTATGCTGTCATAGACGATGACGTCACTCAAAAACTTGTCGTACCCTGACTGATAATAGACTAGTTATTACATTACAAATTTTTACATGACATGGCATTTACATCGTTTTAATGTCGATGATTAAATTAATTGAAGTATTGTACTATAATAATTATATTCCTACCGTCTTATGCTTTCAAGAGTTTACAATAACGATTATTCTGATTCTAGGTTAAAGAAATACTTTTCCAGGTTATTTACACTTTATCTTATTTGTCATCATCATCATCATCATCAAGCTTTGCTTAGTTTGGGGCTACAAAGCGCTGATTGGCCCTCTAATATTTATATTTTTAAGTAGATGAGCAAATTCAGCGGAAAGTAAGCTTTGTACATATGGTGCAGTCATAAGAAGAAATTTATATTTTTGAAAACACTCTTATTTTGAATAAATATTGATCGTGCCTTAAATATTGTTATGGTCAAGACAAAATTTCAAATATTAGCCAGAGCTGTGACCATGTGATTTCGGAGTTATGCGAGATTTTAAATCATCAAATGTACATAGGTATGTTAAATAAAGTCGGTATGTAAGCTGGTAAAGAAGCTGATTTCTTCTTGTATATAAGACACTATTCCGGCACTTTAATCCCTCTACTTAAAAAAATTGTAAACGTGTATGTGCAATCCCTACAGCACCTGCAATAAATTTAATATCCTAATGACTTGCAAGCGTCATTTCGTAAAAGAACAATTATAATCCACATTTTTTTTCTAAAAAACATAAAAATATGCAACTCCTGAGGAATGCATAACTTTTATAGCATATGTGTGATACAAACTCAATTTTATATTGTAAGTGGTACTTCCTAATTTAAGTCTAATTTGTACTTACATTAGTCCGAGATTTAGGTAGGTACTGCATATACCATGACAGTATACCTTATACAGTTAAGGTTAAACAAGTCGGTACGTTGTCTATACAAACGCTGTAAGTGTTTAATGTCTACTATTTATTAACGTGCGTCCGAAGTTAAGTTTGATACTGAATTATCTTGCCGTTATCTAGGTACGTTACCTTATATGCTACGATAAAATCAGATTACCTTGAAAGTTACAAGCGTCGAAAGATTTAGTACTAAATCTTGTAACGCTTGTAACTTTCAAGGTAATCTGATTTTACTGTAGAATGTAGGGAAACGTATCTAGATAACGGCAAGATAATTCAGTATCAAACTTAACTTCAGACGCACGTTAATAAATAGTAGACATTAAACACTTACAGCGTTTGTATGGACAACGTACCGACTGGTTTAACCTTAAGTATAAAAACTCACTATTATTATTTGCTTGTGCTTGTACTATGTATACAGTGATTTTAAGTAGGTAACCTATTGACGAGATTCTTATCTTGCTGTGAACGAAAATCTTCATATACCTACCTATTACCAAAAGTAATAAATCAAGGTGTTAATAATAAATAAAAAAATATTTAAAGTGGAGATTTTTATTTACGATATTCAGCGTTTTCTATTAAGAATAATACATTTTTAATTAATACAATTTTTTACATATTTTTCACACAGATATAGAACTCAGTACTACACAAAATAAAAACAATTTATTCAAAGCATTACCCCTCAGTCCTTCCATCACTAAGGCACTTCCTCACTATCTTACAATAAACATAGCTATTGCCATTTGCACTGACCTAAACTTTGAGGAAATCTAGTGTATGTTGGAAATCACTAAACAATATACTTAGTTAAATCCTGCTTTTTGTGCCTATAACTTTCATTAGCTTGCTCTGTTCTGTTTTTCAAGTAAAAACATCATAAAGAGTTGAATTTACAAATAATTACACATTAAACTAATGATTATCTAAACTAGGATCTGACATAATTTTATAAAACACTTACATACCTAACTTGACTAGGTTTACATATCATTGAACACCCCAGGCAAAGTTTAGTAAAGTTTGTAGTAATAAAGATTAAATTTATACCATTCATGCATAGTTGTTTAAGTACTAATGACTAGACTACCCAACTGGCTTCAGCTAATTACAAACAGCCAATTTACAAAGCTAACAGGTAAAGCTGTGAAAAGGTAGTAGAACCAGCCAGCCCATATTAATTCAGATGACAAGTTACATTTTTTAAAAAATATGTTCAATCCCAACTACTACTCGACTACTATAGAAGCTTTGAATTGGTCTCAAACACAGTTTAGCTCAAATGATTGTATGTTACAATTAAACATCTGAAACAAACAGTTTTGGCAATTCTGATTCTAAACGAATAACTCGAACTGTAGATGTCAATCGCCAGTTGTCATATGGATTTGATTTCTTGGGAGTGTATGACTCAGGTGGTATAAAAGTACTGTAGTATGAAATCAATTCATGAGATTGATCCCCATCTAAATCTGCAATCATAAGAGATTTCTCTTGATATTCCAAATCGGGTTGGCACAGTGGCAATGGTGCATGGGTATCCACAGGGCCTCTGGCACAGATCTGAACCATATCAGTCTGGCTCACATTCACATTGTGTGTTTGGTATTTATCAAATGACACCAAAACTATTCTCTCTGATATGTCATGAGCTGTGAACTCTGTGTACTTTATGAAAGATGATATGGATGCTACATTGATTGCAGGGCGGTAATAGAATGCATCATAGTTATTTTTAGGGCTCTGGTTTTGTATATTGTTGTATCTGACTTCATTGACTTTCAGTGCACCCTTGGCAGCAAGGTGTGCACTATTCCACTGTCATAATTTCAGCACAAACCCTCGTATAGAGTTTGCGAAAGAGAAAGAGCTAGGCCTCATAGCATAGACATGATTAGCTGAGTATTCCCAGCTCACATTTGTAGTTCCGTTCCTGTCCAGTATAAGTTTCAAGTTGACTCTGCAGGAATTTGGACATTCACCTGAATTTTCTACAATCAGTTTACCCGGACCATTAGTGAACAGTTCTCTGGTATTGCCAATGTTCTTTTTCAAGCTCTGGTTTATTCGTTTAGACACTGGTACTGAAGGTTGGGTGTGGTTAACTGTTTGATCTAATTTCAGCAGTTTTCTGTACAGCATAGGGTATGTTATCTGACGCACAGCCTCTGAAGTACCATTTTTGCAGATGTAAGTTATCATTTCAGATTCAGTAAGTAGCTTCACTGACAAGCAGTCTTCCACAGCCATTGGTTCTCCTATAATATTTCCAGTTAACCCTGATATAATAATCAATGAATTATGATTTGCGCTTGGTAGTACTGTTGCTACAGTGAGTAGATCATTCACCTTATCCTTATCCATATCCTTCATAATGATTGGAAAATCGATAGCTGCAATGTTACTGAATACACTTCCTTGCTTATGGATGTACCAGTAATAGGTTCCTGAGAGTGGATTTAATGCAGCAAGAAGCCCCTCCGAGCCTGAGACGATACAGTCCTTGATTTTATCTTTATTGACATCAATAAGATGACAGTTAATTTCAGTAGGTATCCTGTTTTCTCTGGTATACCAGCCTACTTTTCCCGTGTTACCTACAATCAGTAAAACACCATTTACGTTTTCATTGGTTTTTTCCTCTTGCTTCATATGGTTGCCGCGATAGATGAAAATCAGATTCTTGGTTTTTGGTATGGCTCCTTCCACTACCTGGACGGCCCCAGATAGTTCAATCTCATCGTATGGTAGTTCCCAGCTGGTAGTTTTGTCTTGCCACTCGCCGAGGGCGCAACTGCCAACGTCTGAGCAAGGTATTCCCCATACAAATATCACGACGGTGAACACGCATAGAAGGATTGAAGCGATAAAAGCGCAGCGACGAGGAAATGTCATCTTATTCGAGATATCGGACTGCAAGAAGCTTACATTATCCGTGCTTTCCACAGTAGTGTTCAGGTTAGTGTTGAACTCGTCCATATCGCTAATACTGTAGTTCTTTGAGGACTGCAAGCCGCTGTTGTAATCCAGGTTGTTGCAGCTATCTGCAGCTTTGATTGCAGCATTTTGTCCTATGGGATCATCCTCTGATTCTGAATCGGAGAGTATCTGCTTGAGTGGTGCATAGATACCACCAGTTCCATTTGCCGACATGGTTGGGCTTTTTTCTCTCTGCCGTTTACATTGTAAATGCACGACTTAGTTAAAAAACCAAATATCGAACACTCAATCAAAAATCAATAAAATCACAATTACACGAGAAAAAAATATATAAATGTAGGTAGGGTAACTACGAAACGCGTATTTTTATTACGTCAATGTCATCGAATTTTGTTTCTTGTCAACGTCACATTTTAGGTTACAGTCACGACTTAATCCCCTCGGATCTCTTAGTAGGTAGGTACCTACCAATTACTTATTGTCATTCTTCGAGGATGTCTAAGAGGGGTAGTCAGAGGTACGTCCAAATAGGTAGTTCCTACATTTGGTATATACCCACATTTTGCAGTAGTTAGTATTCCATACGTGGAAGGTTACAAGCCCAATACCGCTGCTAGAATACTAACCAGACGCACGGCTCAGTACCACCCTTACTTGGTAATCAGACCACCCATTCGCACCAAGCGTTTCGGTTCCACCTTCGTTATGTGAACCGCTAAGGAGTGGAACTCATTCCAACGTCTGTTTTTCCTGACCACTATAGTCTGTATCTCTTTATGGCAAGAGGGAATAGCTTAGACGAATAAACTCGTCTAAGGGGAATAGGTATCTTTATCTTCTAGCTAGACCTACCGTCCTGCTATGGTCCTGCTTCATCGTCACTTACCATCAGTGAGATTGAAGCCGATGTTATCTAGAATCGAAGCCGATAGAAGATAAAAAAAAAATATATTGAGACCGCGCAAAACGTTCGGCTAAACCAAAACAAGGCTGACAGTAACAGTATGATTTCGAAGTGAGATCTGCAGGCGGATTCTGAGTTTTTTACGTTTTCCGGATAACGGTTTGCGAACTCGAACTTTTTGTATGAAGATACACTAGAACCCCCGCAGGCCGCTTATCATATCTCCATACAAAAAGGTCGAGCATCAAACCGAAATCCTTTATCCGGAAAACGTAAAAAACTCAGAATCCCGCCTACTGTGTATATCTATCGAGCCTAATTGTATTATTATACCCTCACACACCCTACAAGCATACACCATTATGTATTTTGATTACTTTTTATTTGTTTTCCCTTATTGTAAAATGTTAGTGGAACCACTAGGCACTTTCTTCCGGAGGAGGGCGTTGATGCCTGTGACAGTTTTTTAACTTCTGCAGATGTCATCGCTTCTCAAATTCAACTGTATGTACAATGTTTGTGTTCCTAATAAAGCGATATTATTATCATTATTGTATTTAGCCTTATACTAATCTGTCACCAGCCCATCATCATCATCAGTTGTATCTCATGAACCATGATAGTTAGTTGAAATTTTCACGCATGTATTTTTGTTGCCGCTATAACAACAAATAGGTACTTACTAAAAACTTACTAAAAAATTAGGTTTATGAGTAAAAGCTATTAGAAATTAAATACGAATGTAAGGGCAGAATGTATATTTTGTTTCTGTATATTATAAATTAATTGCAGTTCTTTTCATACATTTGTCTAGAAACGTTTACACGGTTTTCATATTATGTCACACTTATTCAATAATTGGTGCTTTACCTTACAAAATGGTAAAAAAATAACAATTGCTTCAAATAAACGTTGGAGACAGTTACGCAGGACAATATAATAACTTATTTTGAGGCTGATTAATAGGTCAGACACAATTTACATAAATATTTTTAAATACTAAAATTGTCAAGCTAATTTATTCTATTTGAGATTATTCAAGGTATTTATTAAATCTAGATTAGTGAAAATCACTAGCCGAAACTTTCTAATGAGCGCGTAGGTACAGACTTAATCTATGCAATAAGACGTATGCATGTCGATTCGTCAATTTGTCTCTTCTTGTGTGTTGAGCATTTGTATCTACGATAAGTAATTTATACGATAAAGATTGATTGGAATGGACTTTTAGCTATCGAAACCATTGAGAGACAAATAGACGGATTCTCGACCCTAGTTCGACAGAAATCCAATGCAATCAAATCCATTGGACGTCTGTCGACATCAAATACAACTGCATGGAAATTGCCCCGTAAGTAGGTAGTATAGTAGGCGGAAATTAAGTTGGACTATATGACAGACGTCGCAGTAGTTTTTTTCTATCCTCTTTGAGCAGGCTAAAGACATACATAAGACCATACCGCCTTTCCTTTGTTTGTATTTTTCTTCAGTATACATCAACGTCTGTCTTACGCCTTAACTTATTCGCCGGCAACTACATCTAGTTACAAGCAATTTTTGTTTTCAGTCTGTAGTCCGCGAGCTCTCTTTTTAGCGTTTACACCATCTTCAAATCCAAGATGCCGACCTCGCGATGTCTAATCATAAAATAAATATGGAAGTATTTACACTCAGCCTCAAAAAACCTCTCACAATTGAATTAAATTCATGTTTCGATGGCACTTAATTTAAGACCGCTACAGAAAGTGAGGTGCCAGAAGTTTCAGCTTTAGATCCACTGACCAAACAAATAGGAACAAAGGAAAACCTAATTTAAAACTAAATCTTAGCCGAGAATAAATAAAGTTTAGATTAGTGTGATGATTTCTTAAGTCAACGGACAAGTTTGGGCACTAGTGAACAATTCGTTATAATAATATAAGCAGCGGTGGCGCGAGAATACTTCTTGTAGACAAACAATAATTCGACTAGTCAGGAACTCCTTGAGTCTTAAGCCAGGAGATAGGTTTCCAACCCGGTTTTATACCCGGTTCCAATATCTTACAAGCGTTTACAATCGTTTCTTGTCATATAAACCTCCATCTCATTAGTAATTTTACAATAACAATTTACACCGTCCAATGAAGTACTACTAACGGAATGAAGTACTATAGTACTACTATCGTGATATTATATTGAAAAGTAACGATAGCGTTTGGACCAGATTTTACGATGACGTTGGGCAGTTTTTGTCAATCGTTCTATATCAGAATTCGTTTAAAACAAAAACTTATAAAAAATCTGTCATAAGATAAAATATGCATGAACTCTAGCCGTCTCTTATCAATGGCTAATGATAAACAATGACAGAACTGTTTTTAAGCAATATTAGAATAACGTTTATAAGTATGGGGGTAGTCTTTAAGTATTTAAGACATACTCGTAGTATGTCTTAAAGTATGGAGCTAAATCCGTTACAGATTTATCCAAAGGTCAAAAACAAAAAACCATTTCATGTTACCAAGCGCTTACGTGTCCCTTTTTCGATTACCGTTTGTCTATAAGAGCTAGGACACAAATTATTATGAAAGTAAAATATATTCCACGCAAGAGACAAACAAACAGAAAGCGTAAATAAATATAACATTCAAGGAATCAGTCTTGCGTTATCAAAACATCTATATACATAAAGAATCGGTTTATACAAATTATATCTGCTTGAAGCTGAGTTTCTTACTACCAGAATTATGCAATATTTGTGACACACAGGTCGAATAAACTGCTACTTCTGAGTGTCAAACAATATTAAAACTAAAAAGATGAGCTCGGAAGTCGTCTGTCATCTTAAGAAGAAACATAGCTTTTCTATTTTAAGAGTTCTTCTAATTTCGGTGGCATTTTAAACTAACATTACTTGAGGTTAACACAAAGAGTGGGCAATAGAAAGGTTTCGATGAGAAATGCCATCTTTTTCATCAAAGCCAATGACAGCAGACATTATTACTCGACTTGACTAAAAACTGTTTTATACACTTGACATTGGCATTGTTTGTCGAATGACGGATAGGTGACATATTATATGAAAGAAGAGTTGCCTTTCTGTATGCCAACGAGGTGATGTTTTTCATCCGCCACGGCAAACGTATGTTTGCCCCCCATGTTGTTTATCAAACACAATGTGCCCACATGTTGTTTAAATTCAGGTAGTAGGAGACCCGGCCTTATACATTTCACTAAATACCGTAATTGAGTCCCGTGTTAAAATACTTACAAATAATACAGGTTATTTTAATATTATATAAATAAGAATTATTAAGGAGCCAGCCCTCTGTACTAAACACATCTATTTGTACAATAATAATGCGATCGGAACTAGCTATTATGATACAAAAGGATCAATATTAATACCTCCCTGAAGTATGTAGTTATTTGGGCCGCAATAGCTTCCATATGAACTAGCGAGAACGCGATGGTAATCCCAACGTACGGTAGATATCCTTTCAAATGTCAAGATCCTTGAATATACTCGAAAGGAGTACTCTGTATGTCGAAAAAAAATCCACATGCTCAATTTATACGGTGAATAGTTTTACTTCGATAGTTTATTACCAAGAAGGAATATATTGCGACGTCGAACGGTCAACTTCAGAGAGGTCAAGATACATAAATAGTAATGTGCGACCTTACTTATCGAATGATGTTGATGAATAAAGGTCATCGCACATTACACCACCAACCTACGCAACTCAGTCAAGCATTGAAACGCGAGCTTTAACCTCTGCTTTGTCTAGGATCCGTTCCAAATACAATAGACATTCTATTGTGTCTACAGCCAACTCTCAATGCTTCACTATAGAGTTGATGAGTTTCATAATGCAATGGCCTAACATCCAGGACCATGCCGTGAAAGGCGGTTTAGATAGAGTACGGATATTCGCCGAGGTAATCAATAAGCGAAGGTGGTAACGGCAGGAGCCTATGTTTAGGCGCACTCCACAGCCTAGGCGTCAACGGATTGCAGTCTATCGCTTTGTGTATCGCGAGGCGAGCTGCTTGCATTAAAGTAGGAGGCGACTTCCTCATAGGGTTCTTGAGAAGTACTGGCGAGTGGGCACAGCCTTCTCGGTCGACCCACACGGTGCCTCTTGCGTTTCTTGCACCACCGATCCTCGTGTAATGCTGGACCAGTTCCACTACGCACCGGAAACGGGGGATGTACTTCGACAGGGGCACGTCACAGTCTAACCTGGAATAAAGGAGAAATTACGTTAAAATCGTCTATCTACCTATACAAATTATAAGAATCTTTGTCCTGACAGACTGGCATATAGACAACGCACAGCCTAAATAAACCACTAAGTCGTAGACTTGAAATTTTCAGAGTATATTCGTCTTGGTGCGTAGCGGTGTACTAAGAAAAGAATTCCCGAAATTCAACTTCTAAACGTGTACAGCGGGGGTTGAAGTTTGTATATAAATAGCTTCACGCGGACGAAGTCGCGTATGTTTCGCTAGTACTATATAAAACTGTAAAGGTCGTAAAGTATTTTTTGAAGTAATACTTCTAGTGCGACTTCCAACAAGGTTACGTTAAACGTTTAACGCTACCATGGAGGGGGTATGAAAGCACTGTTCTTTCTCTCATAGCCAGTTACGTTTCGTATATTAAAGAAGTTTTACTTCAGTCGTGTGGTCTAAAGCACACTCGATTTTTTTCTGAAATCTTGGTAATAGTACTTAAAAAAAGGCAAAAGGACAAAATCGACTTTAGATCTAACTCTGTTAGAACAAGTAAATTTCCTACCATCAAAACACTTGAAGCATTGACTCGCAGACTGAATGCTTCAGGCAGTTACACGTGCCTGTTATTACACCTGCACGCACACTCTTGAAACCAAAACACAACAACGCTGCTTGGCGGCAGAAATAGGCATGGTGGGTAGTATTGTACTAAGTAGGTTTCGTATAGTGAAAGTGGCCTTCCCGGAATCTTACACGTGTTACATTTTATTTGTTGCGGAAGATACATTACTCGTAGATATAAACATATACCTACAGTTACGTAAATCTAATGTAACGTCACAGAAAGACTTATGTGAATTGTGTATTTTCTGTTTATTTTCTACATAAATACCTAGCATCTGCGAATAAATAGTTCAAAGTAGTCTCAGAACGAAATGAATCATAAGATATAATACGTAAATGGTAAGGTAAGGTGACGCAGTTATTTAACACGAATCGCTGACGCAACGAATTTCTCTGCGTAGGATGTACTGACAAAAAAAGGTTTGTAACGCTTATAGACAGCTGTCACATCTCAGTTCGTAGTAATCCTGCCTTCTACGCTGTAGGTAGTGGGTTCAATTCCCGCCGAAAACAAATATTTGTGTGATGACACAGTTGTTTGTTCTGTCTGGGTGTTATATTGTATTGTATGTATGTATTGAAAAAAAACTATATCAAAATTTTTATAAAACTATAATGCTTTGGAGCTAGATGATGCTGTGTAAAAATGTCCACAGCTTTTCCTTAACTTTGAAATAGTTACACCGTATTTTGTCTCTTTTCATGAAACTTCTTGTCAATGCAAAATATAGGTACCTACACGATATAACTATTCTATGGTTACGTTGAGTTTATAAATGTATGAATGCTGCTATCTATTTCTTCTATACCAATTATAAGAATCTTTGTCCTGACTGACTGACTGACTGACTGGGATATAGACAACGCACAGCTTAAATAAAGCACTGGTCGTAGAGACTTGAAATTTTCCGAGCATATTCGTCTTGGTGCGTAGAGGTGTACTAAGAAAGGAATTCCGGAAATTCAACCGCTAAACTTGTACAACGGGGGTTGAAGTTTGTATGAAAAAAGATTCACGCGGACGAAGTCGCACGCATTTCGCTAGTTTGGTTATATGTGGAATCGTTATTTGTAGAATCGTGTTTGAACTCTGACCTCTCGCGATACAGACTTGCCTTTAGTGAGATCTTTAGTAACACTAGTAAGCTGTGTCGTTTCTTGATAAATAAATGCATTTGATTATAACCCAACATGCCTATCCTATTAATATTATAAACGCGAAACTTTGTAAGAATGGATGGATGGATGTTTGTTACTCTTTCACGCTCTAACCAGAGGACCGATTTAGATGAAATTTGGAATAGATATCGATTGTAACCTGGATTAACATATAGGCTACTTCTTATCCTGAAAAAATAACGGGAACGGAAAAAAACTGCCACGCGGGCGAAGCTGCGAGCGGCTGCTAGTATAGAATATTGAGAAAACGTTCAAGGACGAACGTCACTGAAATAAGATTCTTTCTTCATGTCGAAATTACCTACAAATTACGCATTTGGTCCAATCAACCAACATATAGAGCACTAGCGAAGCATCCCGGCTTCGCACGGGTTTTAGTAAGGATCCCTAATTTCTTTGGAAAATAAATATAGCCTATGTCACCCGGGGATAGTGTAGCTTTCCAACGGTGAAAGAATTTTTCAAAACAGTCCAGTAGTTTCGGAGCCTATTCAATACAAACAAACAAATCTTTCCTCTTTATAATATTAGTATAGATATTGAGAAAACATTCGAAGACGAACGTCACTGAAATAAGATTATGAAATGAAACAGCAGATGTTTGTTGGTAATATTGTTTTGCGGCTTTTCTCGTTAGCTGTTACATTACAATTTTCAAGGGAATTCAATCACAACGTTAATATTTCCTCTTACTACATGTAACTTTGATATGAATATAAGTGACTAGTGGAAGCGCCTGCGACTTCGTCTGCGTGAAGCTATTTTCATAATGTTTTACTTCAACCCCTGCTGTGTGAACTTGAAGAATTCCTTAGTACACCCTTACGTACCGACACGAATCTATCCTGAGAATTTCAAGTCTCTAGTCAGACTAGACTCTATGTCAGTCAGACAGGACAAAAGTTCTTATAATTGGTACAGATTTAGCTATAAGAGCTAAGCTAAATTAGGTACTCATTTATTAACCAGGTTTTTATGAATCATAACTTAGGTAATAATTTTATAAGACGAAGTTAAGATAATTGAAAATAGAAGTTCGATTCCCGCCTTGGGATAAATGTTTGTACGATCTGCAAACATTCATTACGGGTGTTCTGGGTGTTTTCTATGCATACTAAAAAATATCTATGCATGAAATGTATTGCATTAAGTGAATCAGCCATTTAGTACCCATAACACAAGCTCTGCTTAGCTTGAGGCTAGATGATGCTGTGTGGATTGTCCAACATTGTTATTATTATCTAATAGAATAAGAACAGAAAGAAGTGTATTTTAGCTGCCCTTACCTAAAGAAGCCCTGCTCGTAATGCAGTCGCACAGAAGTGGGCCCCCGCTCCGTTTGCAACGATAACGAGAATATAAAGTTTTTGTCGCCGCTATCCCGGATAATGAATGCACCCACACTCGCGTCCTTCAGGATAGCTTGTCCCGCCTGAAAAATAATTATTCAAATTAAACATCAATTTATATCTATACAAGTATGTATTTACAGAAAAAAGGATATAAGTATATCAGCTTTCTGGTTTCCATAGTACAAGATTTGCTTAGTTTGGGACTAGAGGGCGTTGTGTTAATTATTTATTTAATACCGAGAATAAATGCTTTGGTAAGTATTACAGAGGTTTAAGGAAACATTTTCAACTGATGAAACTACAAATTCTTGTGGGAAACTTTATAAAAAATAATTATGTCAGTAATATGCGGTTTTTATAGTATCATTATTGAGAGCACCGGTGGTGGTCCAGTGGTAGTGACCCCGCCTTGTGATCCTAAGGTCGTGGGTTAAAATCCGGTCGTGCACCAATGTATTTATATCCTTGGAAAAATTTATGTGCGCAATATCAGTGCGGTCTCAAACGGTGAAAGAAAACATCGTGAGGAAACGAGTTAGTATTCTATCAGCTGCGATGGGCTTGCAACCTGTCACGTATGGAATACTAACTACTGCAAAATGTGAGTATGTAACTACATTTGTTATGTTATTTGGACATATCTCTGACTACCCCTTAGACATCCTCGAAGAATCTCGAGGTAGGTACTACTACTGAGAAATCGGATGGGATATCTACCGTGCTTCGGGATTAAGTGACGCTATTTCTTTTTTCCTTCATTATAAAAAATCCAGCGTGATCCAGCTAGCAATATCAAAGTTGTTTTATGTATTATGATGGTTTATATTCACGATTCCGAGAATTGCTTAGAAATTGTTCATCAAAGGCAGGAATAATGACGGTATTTTGTTATGACAAGTTCTCAGAAATATTAAGCTTTAAAGACTTATTCCAACCAAGGTCAGATACTAACAAAATTTTACATAATCGTTATTATTAGAATTTGTTTTTAAATTTGGATAACGCAATTAAAATGATTCTTCCACTGATTATTCCGATTATCTATAAATTTTTATAGTAGTTTCACCTCATATTTCAATCTATCAATAACATTTTGGTAGTATTTTATATACATTTACCAACGCATTTATTTTATACAAATATATCACACACTTGACGACCGACGTGGCGCGGCGGGCGAATGTCCGCCTGCGACACAGGAGGTTGCGGGTTCGATTCCCGCCTTGGGATAAATATTTGTACGATCTGCAAATATTTATTTCGGGTGTTCTGGGTGTTTTCTATGTATAATAAAAAAATATCTAATGTAATGTATTGTATTAAGTATATCAATCATCTGGTACCCATAACACAAGCTCTGCTTAGCTTGGGGCTAGATGATGCTGTGTGGATTGTCCAACATTATTTATTTATTATACTATTTTATTATTATTATTACAAGTAGGAAGAAAAGTAAACTTTTAAATTGGTACACCTACTACCTAATACTTATTGACTTGTAACTCTTGTGTTATTAAGAAAGGTTAAACATAAAAATAAATAAATATTCGCAGACAACGCCACTTTAGTTTATTTTATACTATGTTGTACTTATGCCAAGCAAAGTTTATTTTATACTATGGGAACCAGATAGCTGATAGAATACATTACATACTTTTTTAAAATGCATACTAAGAATACAATATCTGTAACACCCAGACAAAGAACCAACATCCATATTCATCACACAAAAAGGTTTTCTTTTCTCGGTAAGGAACAAACCCATAACCTGATGACCTTAACTCCAGGCATATGACAAATATGGCTCGCAAAGCCCAATTTGGTTTTAAAGGTCCGGTCACAGCACAATAGGCAGAACTACTACCTACTGACTAAGACTAAGGCTGAGGCTACATTAGGCAGCGACGCGACCTGCGACACATGAGCGATTAAAACAAATGAATGAATGCTCACGTATATGGCTTTTTTTTATTGTAATTGCTGATGGAACAAGCTTATTGCCCACCTGATGTTAAGTGGTTACCATTGCCTATAACAAAGCATTACATTGCAGGTCACGAACGTGCCCTATAATGTACTGCTTTGCGTTCATCAACCTGAGGCATACAGGTGTTAAGCCTCATGTGCCTGTAATTTCGCCGGCAACCACACTCTTCAAACCGGAACACAGCAAGCTGCTTGGCGGAAGAAATAGGCATGGTGGTAGTACTTCTCCGGAGAAGCCATAAAATATTCAATAATAATAATAATAGAATTTCATAGTGAAAGGCTCGTCCGGACGAGCCTTTCACTATGAGCTACAACTACTTAAATGGCTACACCGTACATCAAATATTTAGCTTTAAAATCATTTCGCTCTTCCGGTCGCATCGCAAATCGCTGCCTACTGTAGCCTCAGCCTGAGATTTGTACTAAACTCTTTGATTTGTATTGAAACGAACCTGCCAATCCAAGCCGCCATAGTACCAGCCGGATAGCCTCAAGGCTTTGAGAGTATCAGCTAGCCGCTTCAGCTCGTAGTTGTAGGCCGTGGTGAGAGGCACAGCTGGTGTGGTGTAGTGGGGTAAGTACGGCTGTATCGTGAATGGCGGCGGGGTGTGCGGTGCGTGACACTTGCCCGGTGACGTCACGGACACGCGGAGCTCGTGACGGCAGTTCGGGCAGCAAGCCACGCTCGATGACCAGCCCAGTGGCACGCCCACTTCGACGCACGCATCTGCAAAGAGGAAAACTTAGTTTAGACACAGTCTAACCAAAATACTAACTACTGCTAATTGTGTGTAAAGAAAGAGGACATTTTTACACAACATTGTGTAGCCCTAAACTAAGCATAGCTATATAGCTGTAGTATGTGATCAAGATGGTTGATAGAGTACTTATGTTCGTTTTTTTTACACGCATAATAAAATATAACACCAGACGGAGAACTTACACCTTTTCATGACACAAATGTTTGTCCTCTATGGGATCAAACGCACAGAAGGCAAAGTGACTATCAAATGATCTGAGGACAGGTCAAAATTTGTGTGTCGGATACTTGAACATACCTCTGACTACCCTAAATGAATATTCATAGGTATCCCCAAAGAATCTTGAGTTGGTACTAATCAGTATGCCTTAAGAAATCTGAATAAATACCAACACAATATAATAATTTCTAGCAAGCTGGGGGATTAAAGTAGTGAGGCCGTTAATATATTTTTTACAACCTAACTCTACATCTCAGATTGATCATGTCACTTTAGAAGAAAGACAAGCCTACTTTTTGTGAAAACAATATAATGCTAGGTTAATTGGTTATCAAGTATGATAGATAGATATAAAACGCTTTATTGTACACCACAAGGATATATCTAGCTAATCAAAAACAAAATTGCCAAGGTTCAAGAGCCTCTAACGACTATTTTCAACAGCTAGAGACCAGGACCACAGACTTTAGTTTCACCAACTTTTTCAGTTGCAAGAAACTCAATGCAAAAAACGAGTGTGCTTTAGACTACACACTGAAGTAAAACTTCTTTAATATACGAAACGTAACTGGCTATGAGAGAAACAGAAAAAGAACAGTGCTTTCATACCCCCTCCATGGTAGTGTTAAATGTTAACATCGCAAAGAGTTAATGCAACCTTGTTGGAAGTCTCATTAGAAGTATTACTTCAAAAGAGAAAAAACTAATCTAAGTAGGTACTTAACCCACATTTAAGCATTCCTTCCTACCGTAGTTTTGCTATCAAGAAATAGCAATTCTCAGTAGGCATGTGACTGTAGACTATCAGTTCATTCTATTCTAGTAAATTGCTATCATAATTCAACGTAAGTTAGTAAAGTCGGTTCATATAGATAAGCAGTAGCAAGAAAGGTTAATGAACATAATTACTGATATGAACGTGGGACAATTCAGAAGAATCTAACTATTCTCATAACTTATGTGTAGCCTGTAGGAATCCACTGCTGGACATAGGCCTACCCCATACATTTCTACGAAGAACAATTCTGAGCCCTTTCCATCCATCGACTTCCCACAATTAATGTTGTCATTCCATTGGGTAGAAGGACATCCTACACTTTACGCGTTTACAGATACACACCACAGATATGCTTAATGGTAACTTAATCCGCTTCAGTATAAAATTTATATTATACTAGCAAATAACTCTTAGAGTAAACCTTATAATTTAACAGCAACGACACACAAATGTTTGTTCTCGGTGAGGATCAACCATACCACAGCGCAGAAGGTAGGGTTACTAAGAACTGAGTTGTGACGGCTGTGTGGTAAATACAATGTACTGGTACTTTACTTAGCATTTTGTAAGTCATTTTGGTTATATTTGCCAATTTAAACCTAAATTACAAGCTTGCACAGTTATTGCAGTGCAAGCATTCTACTTAGATGTTATCATGCCGAGACAATGGTAAGCATCAGAGCAAGTGATAAAACCAAAAATGACAATGTTTATCATGCTTCTGCCTGTCTAGGCATATTTATATGGGTACCTACTTACCTACCTAACACATTTAATACAATTCAACACATATCCTAGGAGTTAAAGGTCAACTATCGCTTTTTAGTGCATAGTAGGAAACGAATAAGGTTTCTACCACACCTTTTTCAATGAACAAAACTTTGTGAAACTGATGAGATTCATGAGATGACAGATGAGATCATACCATGGAAACAGAAATAACCTACAAAAAGTTCGTAAACTTACTTTGAGTAGGCATTCTTGCCGCTAGAGTCATTTTCAACTTATAAACTGGCGTCTGATTTTCATTCAAGCACAATTGCTCAACTTCCAGAATCTATTCGTCAGATCCATTCACTTTAGTCCGATAGACAAGTTTTGCGTGCACACGAAATATGTACAACTGTTTTAATTATTGACGCGGCACTTTGTTAGGTTACGTCCTTATTTAGTTATTTGTTCACTCACTTTAATTTATGAAAATAATTACGATTATTGCGCACGTTAGAAACGAACAAACCGAAACAACATTCTCCCAACGCGGTAAATAAGCGAATGAATGAAGGGGGAAGGAAAAGAAAAGAAGCGAAGCGAACGAATAAGTGACAGTCAACTGTCAAGTCAAGCGAATGAAATGAACGATTGAAGTGAAGTGAGTGGTGGGGGGTGGCCACTGAATGACTTGGTTGAGCGAGGCAAGGCGATAATGAGGCGATTGGCAAAAACGCGATGCATACATGGCGTGCGTGGGATGATATTTATTATGCTTCGACTCTACTCGACTGCTTGCTGTACTGATGATGCTTGCTTTCTCTATTCTAAGGACTCAGATTAAGATAAAACGCGAGTGTCTTTTACTTTACCATAAAGGATTTTACTGCCACAACTATAAATAAATAAAAAACATTGACATTGGCAGTTGTAAATTCAATAGGTAAACCGTTTTTTGCCATGTTAAGTAGGTACAGCCAGCGATAAAAGTGTGAACATTTCCTATTAATATGCAAACCGAAGTTGTAAGTCAAATCAAATCAAAATATGTTTATTTGTAACACAAACAGATGTATAAAAACAAATATGAAAAACGATGATATCCGCAGGAGTAATATACTGTGTCGCAAATATCAACGCCCTCCTCGAATCCGCAAAAAATATTGTGTTTTAGGGTTCCCAATTGGTAGGAGAATATTTAGTTTTTGATGTAGGTACCTACCTACTTATTTCTAATTTAATATCTAAGAATAGAAAAAGAAAAGAGTGTACGAAAATTTGAGTTTGCACCTGAAAATGTTTTGTTTGGAAAAGTACCTAACTATTTGCAAAGTACCTACTTACTAATTAAAAGTGTATCTACTAAAGTACCTACATTATTGTTATAAGTAAAACAAAACGGAGTGGTTATGAACTCTGAACCAACAATCGAACCGTAGCATGCAACAAAGACGTGCTGCGGCGCGACAACGATGATTACGACGACGACGCAACGTCTGCCTGCTTGTTATTTTGCCTCGCAGGTTGATGTTTTATAAAAAAAAGTAAAAGCTAATGGAAAAAAAAATTAATTGATTACAACAGTAGTCTTATCATAAAGCACTTTAAATCATGTTTTTTCTTCCTAAGCTAATCGAATCCGAACATGGCGATGGATTTTACCTAAGCAAATTAGTATACTTACCTACCTAATTGATATATTTTACCAAACTAACTGATCTGCGGTGAAGAATTTAGGTTACTGTATTGATTGTGAAGCTTAGAACAAGCAAACAAACTACGATACGAAGCGAAGGTTACGAAACGAAACGAAACTCGACCATTCACTGACTTCCCAGAATTCATTCACTGATCAACAACCAGTTCTTAACTATTTTCGTTGAATTCAGTCAGCATTGTGATCCTACCTAGTAGTTCGTGTTATAAATTACAGCAATGAGCATTCTTTCTCATAAGGAGGTAGGTAGGTTAGGTAGTCAGGTAGTTAGGTACCTAGAAACAATCAAAACACTTGTCATTTTTGCTACAAACATTGTGATCTAGGTAGGTACAGTGTATTTGTTTTATAATTATGTTGTTTCTTATTCATAGTCACTATTCGAAGAAACTTGTACTGATACTTTGACAAGACGACAAAGTCATAATTTTCAAAGAATACATTGGCATCTGTTTGGAGCTGTTTTTTGTCTACATTGTACCTTTCCTAACAGGGGTTCGTTCAGTCAATTCAATTCAGATTTAAGCGTGCCACACACTGACATTCGTGCGTACCATGCCATCATACAATATACTACACATCTGCCAGTAGGGCTGACTCGCTATCTCGTGCAAAATAGAGATAATATATTCTTCTAATTGTCTACCTATGCTAAGATGGCATTTCCAAAAACCCATCTCGTTCTGTCAAATTCTATCGCTAATGTTTAACGTTTCTCGTGTCTTTAATATATAATATGTGCACCAATAAAAAAAATATCTCGTGTCTATCACGATATATCTCACGTTGCACATCTTACCTATTTAAAATGTAAATAATCAAAGAAAATACCATAGAATAAAGTGCTAGTCGAGTTCCACGTACTACTGCGATGTAAATTCGGTGTTCTCGAAATTGTAGGTACCTGCGCTCGCGCAGCTTTCACTTATTCATCTGCCGAGTCCTTCCGCCTGCCATTGGTTGGTGGTAATAAAATTATTTGCATTGGCCAGGCAGTTTGCTTGCAGCTGTTTGCGATTCTATCGCCGTAACTCAGGATTTTACTGTTATCTAAGTACCCAATTTCATTTCCTCTAGATCTATTTGCTCTATTGGGCCCTGCTGTACTGTTATGTTTTAGTAATTTATATTTATGTCTCTCAGTTTGGTTATTATTTGCCTATCTGACATTAGTCTTTGAGTTTATTGGTGCTTACTTTTACTACCTATAATTTTATTTAATAATTTAGGGATTAAAATGAAAACGGTCGTTTGTAGTGTGTATTATAAAGATATTCAAAATTAGGTCTCAAGAATATAAATCTAAAATGATCATACAAATCATGGTCCTGCTATGTCCTGCGATCAATGCTCTCAGACAACTACTTAATATCTGTGAGTATTATGCAGGATGCAGGGGCCCATGGGATATAATAAGTACAATGCCAAAAAGAACGAGATTAGGCTGGGAGTAAAACTTACACTGTCCCACCTGTATCGCTTTGTGGAACTCCTCTCTATTTAGTTAAAGACTTTATGTACTTGGGTCATTGGGTAACTGATGATGATGTTAAAAGGAAACATAGAGCGTTGTCCGTCAGATTTGCATGTCGTTCAACAGCAGTCAAAGTGACCTTATTCCAGGCATACTGTCAGAATTTCTACACGTGCAGACTGTGGTTTTAGCATACACAAAAGGCTTACAGCGCCTTACGAGTCCAATATAATAGCGGTTTCAGGATGCTATTGAGGCTGCCGCGGTTTTGCAGTGGATCAGGTATGTTTGCGAGCGCGTGTTGATCATTTTTATGCGATCATGAGTAGCAGAACCGCGTTACTGGTTAACCGCGTCCGTGATAACACCAATAGCATGCTGGCCGTTGTGGCTGATCGGTTTAATTCGGGCTTCTTCAGTCACTGGAAGGCAAAACTTTTAGCTGTTGCTCAGTTAGTGACCCAGTGGTAACAGCCTCCTCCGAGTCCGAACTTAACATGTCAGTCCATAACTATCTAAGTAATGTATTATTTTATATTTTCTTTGTTTACTAAGAAATTTATGTATGATACTAACAATTGGATATGATAATCTAAAATAAAACTAATTGAATACAAGTACTTACGTCGATTACGTTCAAGTTTCTCTAGAACAAAAGCTTAAAACGTGAGACGAGTGCCAAGAAATTAATAGTCGTTTAGCAATTTAATATGTCTTCGTGGAAGGGAACTAATTGTAGGTACCAGATACCTAACCTAAGCAAGTTTGTAGAATTAACACCAGGGTCGGTACGATAACCTACAAACAGCAGGTAGTATTTACTGAGTTTACTGACTAGGATAATAATTATGTTAGTAATCAATATCGCCAAAGCAGAAAGAATATGTTAGCAAAAACAAAAGAAATATAGTACGTAGGTGTACTCATTAGGTATAGCCGCTGAGCTATGACTACAGTTTTCGCAAAAAAAGAGGAATCACCACAGAAAAGAAGACTCTTGGAAGTATTGTGGATTTTCTTGGATGCTATTAATATTAATTAACAGGGGCGATGACTTGGTCTGGTCATGTGTAAACGGTTTTTCAAAGCCAATGATGATCTAGGTAGCAGGCGGTTAACGTTTCTTCCTGCAAGGCTAAGAGTAACATAGTAATATATCATTACTGCCGTAAACAACAGTTTCCGAAAACTGACAAGATTTTCGTGAGTAGTTAGGATTTTTTAACCCCAACCCAAACAGAGGAGTGACGGATGAACTGGTTGCATGTTTTTTATCTATGACTTGAATATATGACTTTGAATCGTGTTCTTATCTATTATTCAAGAAAATCTGTTAAACCATTTGCAGTTTATCAGCTCTTTAATAAGACCATAATAGTTTCGGGGCCAAAAAATATCAAAATCAATGATACAACATTACATCACAAAGTGGGTATGTATGTATCTACTTATAAATATAAATTGAAACATTACATCGAGAGACGTCAAAATTGACACGTAAAATTGTGCAACGAACAGCTCTTTAACCAAAACGTAATTATTTTCAGAGTTGCCGGTAGGTAAACAAATAAATGATGAGTAATAGGTAAGTATCTGATTTGATTAGTGATTACGATACGCTTTCTCGTAATTTCAGTATCTATAATTTTATCTCGACTTGACTCATTGCATAGCGCCGTGGCTGCCACCGGTGCGGTGCTTCTATCGGATTCTTGAGAGTTGTGACATCTCATAGAATAAATGTAATATAGGTATGTAATATAGTTATCTACTACTTAGGTAGGACATAATCTATTAAATACCTATACCTATTTACCAATGACATTACTATTTCATAGCCTACCTTATGTTTCATAGTCACTTACCGTCACTGAGTTTGTAGCGAAAAGACGAGCTATAAAATAATTATTTATGGGTAATTAAACGGTCAATAATAAAATAGTTATTTGAGCGTTTCTTTATATAGAGTCAATAAAACCGACGGCCGATGTGGCGCGGTGGGCGAATGTCCGCCTGCGACGCAGAGGTTGCGGGTTCGATTCCCGCCTTGGGATAAATGTTTGTACGATCTGCAAATATTTATTCCGGGTGTTCTGGGTATTTTCTATGTATAATAAAAAATATCTATGTATGTAATATAATATTGTATTAAGTATATCAGTCATCTAGTACCCATAACACAAGCTCTGCTTAGCTTGGGGCTAGATGATGCTGTGTGGATCGTCCGGCATTATTTATTTATTTATATTTAATAAAAGGATTTCATTGAACTGCAAAGATCACCAAAAGGTCACTAAGATATTGCAATGACAGATTTCTCCGAATAAAACATTATGGTCTCACTTTTAACTTATTCTCGGAATCATTGGAGGTCCGGTCGACGACAGTGGATTACGTAGCACTGCACGAACAAGCACAGATTCGGTAAGAGTTCTTATGTAGATGAAGGCATCACGCAATGACATACACTGGTACAGCTAGATCGATATTGCCATAGAATAATAGTCCATATTCTTAGGATATTGCACTCTTTTTCTTTATAATAATAAAAGTAGCTTTTAGTTACTGTCAGAGTCAGCTGGCACTGTCCTGTCACTGAGATTACATACAATTTGAAACTAAATGGGAATGGTTTACGGGATAAGCCGAAACTATTATACTTTTATACCTAAATAAAAAATAACCAACAATATAATTAGGTAGGTATGTAATTACAATAAAAATATACTTATACAGACTTATGCAAGGAAAGGGTTATAGGTTGGTCTGTGAAATCGAGTCAAGTGTGATTTGTCTTTAAAAAATAATGTAGGATACATTATAAATACAGGGAGTCAATCAGTCGACTATCGAGGTTTACATTTTCAACAATAAGTACTTTACCTATTAAAAGACAGTTAAGAAAGCGCCTAAAATGTGTACAAAACCTTTCTGGAAAATAAAAATAATTATTACTAGGTACGTAGGATGTTTGAATGCATTATGAACGCGACTGTAGTTACTTCATAGAACATGTAGGTAGGCAGGCCCATACCAACAGTCACGAGATTATGATTTCATCATTCATAGTAATTGCAACGGCTGATTACAAGAACTCTGCCGTTCCACTGTTGCCATAATCAAATTGGCTATGCACACACACACACTTGCATAACATACAACAGCACAGGGGTGAATATCTACATTTTCATTCACTCCTTTCCTTCATTTGTTGACCCCATTAGCTTCTCTTTTGATATTTAAATCCGGATCGAATAGAAGAAATAAAAGACAGTACCCCGCTACTGGTAACACTGGTTGGAAATCGCTCGTGCATAGTTACAACATACTTACTACATACCAGCAATAAACGATTACCAAGGAGACCGTCATTGAATAGTTTGGGACCCCAAAGATAAAACCTAGACTTATTCTAGGTTTTATCTTTGGGGTCCCAAACTATTCAATGCTCAAAAACTATGCAGGAACACAAGAAAAAATGAAATAAAGTAAAAAATTCACACCCTCTCCGATTTTTCGTACCAAGTAGGTACCTACCTACTCGGGATTCTTCGAAGATACCTATCTAAGGGAGTAGTCAGAGGTACATCCAGATAGTACATTTGGTATATACCAACCATTTGCAGGAATACAGGAGGTCAGGTACAAAGTGTTTTTGCTTTATAGGATTTATAGTAAAATTTATACTAAGTTTTTTATACAGCGGCCATGTACAAAGGCGAACTTTCCAGCAAGTTTTGGAAGATAGAGAGAATCAACAAACAAAGCAACAGAAAAGCCAACCGAGAGATTGTTGCAACTGACTTAAACTATTTACAGTGCAGCCACAAATTAAAAGTTACTTCGGCCTAAGCAGTAAAAGCAATCTAAAGGTTTTACCATTACAATATGAATTTTTAAAATGCTGTTGTCTCTACTGGCAGCTGTATAGGGATGAAAAGGGTGATCAATATTTTAACGTAAATAATCCTCCCCACATCTAAAAGCTATTTTAAGATGCTTTTAGAATGTCAACCAATGAATTCATTTTGAGCTGTAATAAATTCTGACAAGTACGAGACATTAGTGTGCGGAGAATTCCGGATATTTTCATTCTGCGTAATTTTGTACTAATTAGGTGTAGTTTAGTTAGGTGTAATGGTATTTCGTTTTGGGTAAGATATAATTCTTAGGTTAGTAAGAATATAATGTATCGTAGACTAGATTCTAGAGGCTTTTCTTAACGATGTGAATATCTCTAAAAAATATCACTAAAGCATACGCTGCAATCCGTGCGTGTATCTATGCACGATTGCGAATGGCTTAATAAGACATTCCTATAGTAAGAAACTAATTCAGACCCGCGAGGGTGTTGTCTTCTGTACCCCCCTTGCGAGAGGGACAGGGGTAATCAACTTTACCCAGGCAGGCAACGCCAGGGGTAACTACCCCTGGGTAATGTGGTATCGCCTGACGGCGCGGCGATACTCCCTTATATTAAACCTTAATAACTAATGTACCTACATGTTTATTATAATTATTAGTTTTTTCCCAAATGAATAATCATGTTCAGGGTGTTGTGTATAATGTATTAGGACAGAATGACATCAGATAAAGTCCGCGGGATCCAGTATCGGCTGTCTCAGACATTTTGTGTAGACAGACAGGGGAGCAGATCCGCGTCGTCTGCTCTAGTGTAAACACTTCTATCAAAAATTTATGGGACCGATAATAAGTTTCTGATGCGTCGCGTCGCGGATATAATGTAATTCTGCCTTTAGTCACAGACGCGTCCTTATTATATTCTGAACATGCCCACGATGTACCTAGGTAATGATGTAAACATTATATGAGTATTTTTCCGATACTTCATCAACTGTCTAATGTCGTCATTGAGAAAAAGGATTTCGACTTCGACATGCTTACTAACTCTTTTAGTTGCAGATTTAAGAAAAAATTGATTTAAATTTTAACCTGACACATTTTAATATTTTCTTCTTCAAAATAGGCTTTATTGTTTCTGACACAAGGACGTCAATTGCTCACGAAGCCCATCCGTGAGTCAGGTGCTAGCTTGGGCTAGGCTATTTCTAGAACAGCTACGATAATTATAACGACATGACACACCTGTTCTGAGGAGACGCCACTTTATACAGTTCCAAAAATATGCCGAGGCATTTACTCATCATCAGATAAGACCATGCATTCATTTGTTTCATGTAGGTAGCATTCTATTCAATTTTATTCATGAGTTTAAAGAAATGTTTGTTACTAAAGGAACAGCTAAAGGTGAGTATAACTACCTATGGCTATTGTGAGCCTGCACAATATACCTACTTGTTTTTTGTTTATCATATTTTTAGGGATCCGTTCCAGTTTTGGAAAAACGGAACACGTGTGGTCTCGCTCCGGAGTCTGTCAGTCTGTCATCGCTTTCAGAGTTAAACTATTTCTAATAACCTAACTACCTATTCTAAATTCCAAGTTTACTTGCTACTAGTAAACTTGGTTACTACTAGTTTTAATAGCTACCTGAAGATAGCTTCACTGTATTAATAAATAAATAATGCTGGACAACCTACACAGCAATAATAATAATAATACTCGACAATCCACACAGCATCATCTAGCCCCAAGCTAAGCAGAGCTTGTGTTATGGGTACTAGATGACTGATATACATTACATGTATATAGATATTTTTTATTATACATAGAAAACACCCAGAACACCCGGAATAAATATTTGCAGATCGTACAAACATTTATCCCAAGGCGGGAATCGAACCCGCAACCTCTTGCGTCGCAAGCGGACATTCGCCCGCCGCGCCACTTCGGTCGTATTATCGTGAGACAATGGTAAAAATGTCATATTCTTATATTTAGGTGGAGGTTAATATTCTACCCCTTAAAATGGGGTGTCTAATTAAAGCTAGGAGTTAGATTAAAATAATTGCAAGTCTTTTACTTATTTAAAAAAAATTCAAAGAAAATTGAGTGTTATGAGCCTTGCCCTTGGAGGAGACAGTTAAGCCAAACAGATTTTTTAAATTATCCAGGTCAATGCGAGTTGTATGTCTTACATCGCATATTTTTTCACTCTAAACACATACTAATGCAAGTTTGACTGATGCAGAGCAAAGAGTATTTAACCTTCAATGGCGTCTTGAATTTTATCTTTTATCTTTCTTTCCCTCTTCCGTAACCTTTGTACACCTAAACACTTGCCCCAATTCCACACTGAATAAATAATCAATACTTACTTACCTCCCGCCACGGAAATAAAACGCCTCACAAACCAAGAGAAAATGAACCAAACTTAGCCAAACATTCAGCTGTTTTGTTTTTGTTACCTTGTCTTACAGTAATTTTTAAATGGTTTTTTGCAGAAATGTAAATGTTATATTTATATGCAAACTAGCGAACGTGTTGTTCGCTCGTTTGCACCCCTGGTATACCCGTTTAGGGGTTGAATTTCGGAAATGTATTTTATAGTATACACATACACATCAAGATGAATATACATTGAAAATTTAAAGTCTTTACGAACAGTAGTTTAGGCAGTACGTTGCCTATACGCCAGTCAGGACAAATATTCCTATAGTTGGTATAAATTTATCACTATATTGTAACTATTGTAAACAGTAAAAAGGGCTGTAGAAAACTCTATAACACGTGCTGTTTCCATAGATTACCGAATATTTTTTGCTTGGTTATGGAACAAGTAAATGGCCCACCTGACCACCCACCCATTCAAGCCGGCACACAGCAACGATGCTTACCGGTAGAAATAAGCACTTTGGTAGTAGGTGTTTTCCCGGAATAACCTTTCACAAAAAGACTAGGTACTATTCCAGTAAAGTGTCACTCGATAAAGTAGTTTCTTTGTCGTGACGCTGAATCGTGTTTATCGCCATGGCAGTCAGTCATAGCAAAGTAAGCCCTCAGTGCAAAATACAATTTCCCTACGACTTTAAAAAGAAACCTTACATTGTAACCTAATCCATTTAGCTTAGAAACATCATGACCTTTGCCATTGTTCCGAGTACTGATAAAACTTGTCGCAAGAAAGTCTACTTTCTGTTCTTTGAAACCAACGAATCAGGAAGTGACAGCGCTGTCGTATCGTTTTGAATTCGTGGAATATGTGACTTGCGCAAGTTTCTACTTACTAACCAGAGCACTATCGGAAGCAATCTAGAGGCGCCGTACGAGCGCCAACTGGTCTGATGTCTATCAACGCAAGAACTCCTATAGGAGCTGCTACAGTACTTATTTGGGAAGTTATACCTTTGTTCATGTCACTGCCAGAACCGTATAACTGATAATATCATCAGCCTGGCAATATTTGGACATAGGGACTTATGAAGGATTTATAGAAGAGCATAATTTCCAAGAAGAATCCCCACACCGAGTTTCCGCGTAACCGCGTAGTTATTGACCCCGATCTCGCAGCTAACTGCTAATGCACACCGCAAAGCTTTTGGCAATAACCGTTCTGATTCAATATAGAAGTTTAGCAGCTAGCCAACCTTCGCGTGTTCCAAGAACTCGCCGACCGGTCGCTCGCTTCGAGCCGCGGTTCCCAGAACGGAACATCGACCCGTAGTTTCGATTTTTAAAATAAACGCATTCCGTTATACGTTGTCTCTACTTATAGGCTATGGGCCCAGATTTATGGACGCTCAATTAGACGGTTGTGTAATCTATTAAATGAGATGACTATTTTTATCCATGGGCAGACTCGTTTTCGAGTGAAAGGGGTTTCCTACTTGGTTGTGAAACGAGTTATCGACCAACGAACTTTCCTTTGACTGATCAAAAAAGTTACATCTAAGTAAGTGATTCTGCGTTCTGAAATAGAAAGTTTTAAAACTATGAATAGAAATAGATTTCTCCAAAGCGAGTAAGAGGTAGGAGACAGGTAATGCCTCCCTACATGGTTCTTTTATTTCTTTCTTCTGTAGTTCTGTATTCGCTCATTTTTATAATAAATTTAAAAAAATCGTACCTACTAATTTGTAGTTTGAACCTTTGTTACCAAGTGTGTCACATTTTTTTTCCTTAAAATGTCATTTTACGCTTGCTTTGCTTATCTATAATAACGTTGCGTTGTTCACACGTTTATTGTAAAACTAAGATAGTACCTATTAGTGATTTGTGACGTCACACTGGTCGGTGCACGCATGCCAGCCGAGAGAGGTGACCTCATCCTCAGCCTTCACCTTATTTACTTATTAGTTATACTAGAGTTTGTATGCTGCCCTAACAGTTCAATGATACTTCTCTACCTAAGTGCATAAAAATAATTTTCTGAGAATACTTTGAATAAGAACCGTCTTGCTTATTACAATCGAACAAAATTAGTGATAGGTACAAAAACAACAGCAAACAAGCAGCAAGGAATATTTTGAAACAAAAGCTACACTTCAAATAAACGTTTTAGCAAGAATTCAATTTCGTGAATTCTAAAAACTTGACAACGAAAGAGAATCTGTAATTAAAACGTGCATACAACTGATATATCTAAATTGCAAAATGGATTTTGGGGCTTCAAATATAAGGGCACAAATTCTGTGGAGCTTGCTTCAGCATGGTTCACATCAAAGCCGTATTTCAATCAGTTCGTTAGACGAAACTGTCGGCAGTTCGCAGTAGTCTGCCATTGAAATTTAAACTAGCTTGTTCTGGGAAAACGGCACAAACGACTCTGTACTTTTTTTATTTCTGTTTACCCGTTCCGTCCTTCCTCAACGTCTAATGCCACCACTAGCGAGGCGAATCGACATATTCATCGACTGTCTTTGCGCCTTCTGTGGTGGTCTCCGTTCGTTCCTAGATCTGACAAAGCATACCGACACAGATCAAACGTAAAATCATTATGTTTGTCTATACTACCATAGTAATTTGGTCATGGCATAGTTAGGAATGCAGAGAAAGTTGAACACTGCTAATTTCTATTGAAGCATCAGTGTGGTCGCACAGCACAATAAAGTTTTTGCTAATTTTACTCGAACTTGCTGTTATTAATCGTGAAGAGGACTAGAAGTTTAGATTGGTGAAATCTTTTGACAGTACTCTTCAAGGATGATAATATTACACTGGAATGTATTCTTTGAATACGATGGGTTAGAGACAGAGCAACAAGCAGAACAATGAAACTGCTTCTGACAACAGTATCTCGGATGCACCGGATAATCAATGAGTCAACACAACATTCTTATAGCCTGGGGTCAGGGGCGATTCTGTTTAAAATCATTATGTAGGCCTTTCTGCGAACAATAACCCGAACACAATTTTCAAAATGAGACAATGCAAAAAACGAATAAAAATTGAAGTCATAATGCTGGCGATTTCTCATAACAACCCTCGGGTCGGAGGTTTCCAAGGATTAATTACGAGTTCCGAGTAGGCCCGCCACCGGGCCATTCGATTCCCGGTAAACTCGAATCGAAAAAGGAGCAAAAACGGACGCAGCGGCGCGTTCTGAGAAGACGCATACCTGCGCCCGCACCCGCATCCCACCTTGTTCCGCCGACAATTCAAGCGAACGACATATTTTTCTAGTACCACTCTCTTTCGCAGCAATATTTTCTCCGTTTTACCCTTCTTATATAAACTGTATCACGATAATAGGTACCTAATACTTTCTGTACCAAAGCCAAGACTCTGTTTATATTACAGTTTGCTCGGAACTCAGAAGCGTGTGTTCGAAACAGACAATCATAAATTATCATCAAATTCCCAGTAATACATTGAGTACCTACCAACATTTAATTTCGTAGGTATAATTATAATTATGTATTGTATTCGAAAATTTATAAAAGATTCTAGGAATGCTAGACGTGAATTATGAACTGTAAATATACATCTATTATACTTATCTACCTCGTTTAATCATTAGGTACCTACCTAGGTACCTGCATTCCAACTTTTAGGTTGGGTACAATTGAGCGATTAAAATGTACCCACGCGATGTCTATCTAGTAAGTAATAATAATTATATAAGGTTTCCGCAAAAAATTAACGGTTTATTGAGGGTTTGAAGATCTTATGCTAATAAAATTTAATGATTTAAGATGAACCTAGTTATAAAATAAAACTGATCAAACCTAAATTTAATACAAATTAATTAAGCATAAAGTAACCATGCAAATGAGTTTGGTAATTATATGGCGGTCAGAACCGAATTTGTTTCGAAGACCTTATCCATAAATTGAAGTGCTTCTACGAATCTTATCTACGTCAATACATTAACCGGCAACAATAGGATTTCTAGCCTTAAAAGTAAGTGGAAAAAATATGATTGTGTCCTTAGCAGTAACAACTAGCTAGCAAACAATAGCGACGACGAACACAATCCCTATTCAACGGAATCGATTTGCTACAGAGTCCTAGGAATCAGTCGACTTATCGCTATTGTCTGAAATAGCGTGGATTTCCTGAAGTTTACAAAACCATTTCAAATTATTTTCAATTCCAGCTACAGAAGCCATTCGTAATTTTAACCTACCTCTATTTAATCGAAGTGTTAAAATTTCCTTAGTCTATTTTTGGTAGGAATCTGTATAAATTATTGTTAGTAACAAGTTCTAATCCGTCTTTTCCGGGAAATTTTCAGTACATACAAAACTAAAAGGTAATAGTACCTACTCTTGTGTACTTATAAATAATTTCAAAAGAAAGGCACTTTTAGTGGCTAAACTGTCAGTCATATTATTAAAACTAGCGGCCGCTCGCAGCTTCGCCTGCGTAGCAGTTTCTTCCCGTTCCCGTTAAACTTTCATCCCCTATTTTATCCCCTTGGGGGTAGAATTAATCAAAATCCTTTCTTAGCGGATGCCTACGTCATAACATCTACCTGCATTAGGCTGTGTTGGTTTGGGCTGTGCGTTGAAAGATCACTATGTCAGTCACCTTTGAGTTATATATATTTAGATAGTAATAGTAATTATTTTTAAAATCGTTTTATAAAAAAGGCATTTTTTTTAATATCCTTGATGTAATAAGGAAGTTTGTAGAAAATTATTGTAGGCATATTTACCATACAAATTGTGAGTTTTGTATTTTATATTTTTCTTTCCTGTGTCCAAATCACAATTTGTACTTTATTATGATATATTAATCTATTTATATAGCGGTGATAGCGCGACGACCGATGTGGCGCGGCGGGCGATTGTCCGCCTGCGACGCAGAAGGTTGCGGGTTCGATTCCCGCCTTGGGATAAATGTTTGTACGATCTGCAAATATTTATTCCGGGTGTTCTGGGTATTTTCTATGTATAATAAAAAATATCTATGTATGTAATATAGTATTGTATTAAGTATATCAGTCATCTAATAACACAAGCTCTGCTTAGCTTGGGGCTAGATGATGCTGTGTGGATTGTCCAGCATTATTATTATTATTATTATTATAGGCTTGCGACCTGCCACGTATGGAATGATAATAATAATGATGCTAGACAACCCACACAGCATCTAGCCCCAAGCTAAGCAGAGCTTGTGTTATGGGTACTAGATGAAGAGAAAAAAAATATCTATGTATATAATGTATTGTATTAAGTACATATATCAGTCATCTAGTACCTACCCATAACTTAGCTTGAGTACCTACTTAATACAATACATTATATACATAGATGTTTTTATTATACATACAAAAAACCCAGAACACCCGAAATAAATATTTGCAGTAATCCCAAGGCGGGAATCGAACCCGCAACCTCCTGCGTCGCAGCTGGACATTCGCTCGCTGTGCCACATCGGTCGTCAACTGCAAAATGTGGGTATGTACCAAATATACTATCTGGACGTACCTCTGACATCCCCGACACCCTCGAAGAATCTCGAGTAGGTAGGTAAGGTACTTGGTATGGTACTAAGAGATCGGAAGGGATAGCTACCATGCTTGTGGATTAAATTCATGCATTTTTTCTATCTATACAGATATATTTCTTCTGCTTTTGTTTTGACATCATTATTCTTTAAAACTGTAGGTAAGGTAGGTAACCTATCATGTTTCGGATGGGGCTTCCCGCTGTTACCTACCTCAATTAAATTGTTTCTTATGCGTATCGCTTTTTATTGACTTCCCCAATGCTTATCACAAATTGTGATGTTATTTTTTATCGTTTCTTGTGTTTTGAAGTAAAATACTTCATAATTCTTTAACTCTTGTTTTTGTAAAGTTTTTCATCTTGTTTGTGAAATAAACAGCTACTGTATACTGCTTGTTTTTATCGCAATCAATGATATCGCTTTGAATGGTATAGTTGTTTATCGTTAACCTAACATTTTAGCATGTAGTGCGATAATTACTTCAACTGAACCGATAACTACATAGTTAGTTATAAACACTCTCGAGGTGTCATTAACACACTCAGCTACACGACTGTGCATAAACACAAACAATTACCTTATTTACATATTTTTTATATTCATTACTTCCTACTGCATCACATTCATCTATAAATAAACCTATTTATAGTCTCAAGATAGAATCTGGTAATTTGAATTTTCAGTCAACCAGGACATTATAATTTTAACTGGCTGCCTTTTGGGCTGTGAAATGACACTACCGCATAGGTAGGTACATAAACATTTTCATACTGTCACAGTTCCTGCTTAAAATATCACAAATATCTTCTGTGCAAAGTATTTTATTTAGTTTAGATCTGTATTCACAGCAGCTTCCTCCTAAAAACCTGAGAACATGCATGTGAGGAAGTCCCAAGGCAAGTTAGTATCAAGCTATACAACCAAGGTTTTATTCATAGTTGGTCTTCAAATATTGTGTGACTATGACGTCAAGGGACAATATACCTACTAGGTACCTACATACATTAGATTAGGTATGCTTATCATTCGCGACGCAACGACCCCGAGCAGCGGAATGATAGTGTAATGAATGATAACAGCTGGCGCCGCTACTTGTTATATCTGCCTCACTTTGCACGTGTTTTGCAGTCGTAAACACTAACGTTATTTATAAATGGAATGTTTTAATAGCAAGCGTCTACTAACTACAATAAAAAATAAACTATCACCTGGCAGTTTAACCACCATTGGAGGTGTGAGTGGTTTATTGGGATCCAATGTAAACGACTTAGGTCCAACTCAACACGGAAACACAGTGTTCACTTGTACTTAATTGCTTAGGTATATTTCCTCAAAACCACTTTACGGCCGTTTCGTTTCTCGGTAAAACTCTTTATAAGTAGTTTCGTAGAAACAGACCGCACACCGGAGAAATTAATTTGCAGAAATCGCTGTCTACGTCCAAATGCCGCGGCAGAGACGCTTTCTAAACGCATTCAATTTCACTGATATTTTATCACTTAACGATATCGCGGAGGTGAAAGTTCGGGGGCTAGAGCCGCCGCGAGTGACGGTCCTGAAGCGTGCGCGGAGTCAGACTGACGACTGCCTGCGTTCGTCCGCTGGCTGGCTGAGCTCCGCGTGCGAGGTAAACACGCATGAAGCGGGGGGCGCTGCCACGCTCCACAGCCGTACTTGTCGAGCCGCTTCCCAGAACGACCAACCTTGCCACTTCCACGAAATAACTCAAGCCATTGTCACTAATTTATAAAACTTATGTTCTTTCGCGGCGACGCGTTGCGACGAACGACAACGACGCGCAGGCTCTACGCGAGCTTCGGACTCCGTCATATCACATGACGTGCCTCGACTGTTGACCTTCGTGGCCGTACGTTACTTTAGGCAACTAACTAGTATCTATATCTTCCTATATACCTATTCATCAATCAAAACACAGGCCGGCCTCTACCACCATAAGGTACCTGCGGTGAATGTTGGAAAGTTCATTCACTTCTTGGTCTATTTTTTGTGAGCGGGATCGTAGATAAAACGTTGATCGTAGAGATAGTGTTTGGTTTATAGGCATAGAGATCGAAAAAACTTTTACTTAACACTTAGTTTCCCAAATCAAATGCTTGCGAAACTTTTAAAACGAAAGCTAAGGTAACGCCAAAAATGCAACTTCGTCTAAAACCCATCTGCATCCTTATTACCAAGTATTAACTAAAAAAAATAACAACACGGTAATAAAATGGGTGGTTGTATCGCTAGTAGTGATCTCTACCAAGTAATCGTTGGATAGACAGGACTGTTCATAAAAAGAGTAGGAGGGAGTTTGCCCGATTTCAATATCTTTCCTTTCTAAAAAGTTCTTAAGGGGGCACAGATGAGATTGATTCCACTGGTACATTTATGTTTAAATATAATAATGTAGGAAAATAAAAGCTGGAGCAATATAAATGTGCATGTGAAAGGCTCTAAAGGTTACTAACAATAGTCAATTCTCCCCAGCAAAGTAATAATCAATAGAGAGAGATAATCGCTGGTTCCTCGAAAAACGCGGGTGACATGCGCATGCGCCACACTTCTGCGAACAAGTCTTCGTGACGAGTACACACGCGCGCACAACGTTTTACTTGTAGATCCTTCATTTGAATGTATTATGTAGATCGGCATAAGCTGACAGAAACAAACATGGGCTGGAAAGTGGAAAATATATGAATTAATAAA
The DNA here is from genome assembly GCA_947095575.1 of Electrophaes corylata. Classification (NCBI taxonomy): domain Eukaryota; kingdom Metazoa; phylum Arthropoda; class Insecta; order Lepidoptera; family Geometridae; genus Electrophaes; species Electrophaes corylata. The sequence goes on along the minus strand of OX352711.1, from coordinate 2,837,627 downwards.
ATCATAAATTCTCAAATTTTCTTATTGACCCCGTCGTTTCATGTTATTTTTTAAAATGCTGTCGCCATCACAAACAGAATTTTTTAATATTTTTTATTGCGTCATCATCCTGCAAATACGAAAGTTTTGAGGTTTAAAAATAAATAGTTTGTTGATACAGGCGTAACTTTCCGCGGGTTCATTTTAAAAGTATAAAATAGACGACAAAATATAAATGACGGAAAATTATTACATGTACATATCTATTAGTCTGTTTTATAATTTGGAGGTTTGACGACTATCACAACTAAACTGATTTGGATAAAACTTTGAATGTTGATTGCGAGTGCCACACATTTGAGCCTACTTCAATAAAACTTAGAATATTATACTTATGACCTTACTTATAAAAATCTGTCAAAAGATAAACAATGCTTACACTATTACTATATCTTTTCAATGGAAGGTCAAACAGTGACAGGAGACATTTTAAGCAATATTAAAATTTAAATATCGTTTATAAGTATGGAGGTTTGTCATTAACCTATCAATTAACCGGTGCCATACGAGCAAATACCCCGGCTAAAGCAAGTGAAACCAATCTTAGAAATTCCTAGTCAACTTTACTTTAAAATACACTACTATCATCTCACGAAGCCAGCGTCAAACGTACAACACAATATATCACAAACTTGACCACGCAACAAATAAAACTTCCGCTTTGTATTGTCTTACACAATTAGTTACGTCACGTTTATGATCGCGTGACTGACCTATATACGCCAATTACACTTTTGCCGCCGAGTGTACCTACTCCCAACAGATGGCGCACATGTGGCTCGGCTTTCAAAAACGTTTCTATACTACCTACCTACTTAATGGTTGTACTGGGTGTAAAAGACTTCTTTCGAAGGGAAACTTAAAACTGCATGCTTTGTTCTGTCTTATTGCTGATTTTTTCTGTAACATTACTACTTATCACAAAAATACGTTTTTATAATTACAATAAATAATATTAATACTACCGGGTGTAATAAGACTACTTCCGAAAACTGAAACTGCGCATTCAGACAAAATAAAAAAAGTAGTAAGTGCGCATTCAGTATGCAAAAAAATAAAAAAGGGCGAAAAAAAACCAGCACTTTTAGTAGTTTTTTTTTTCATGTTTCTGACATTATCATAACGACAATACATCGTAAAATAAATATAAGTACTTAATTATCTTATTTAAAAACGCATAAAGACGACAAACCACCAAAAACAGCAATCTAAATGAAACACGATCATCTGATCGGTGCGTTGCCTTCGCTGCCGGGGGTGGCCGGTCAACGACCGGGTGGCCTCAGAGCGCAACACGCATACAACTTCAGTATAAAAATCGTCTTCTCTAAAGACTCTAAACCTATTTGACTCAGCTAAGTGGCATTTTATAAGACCTTGTTGTTATACTCACACGTTTCTTGAGTCGCGGTCCTAAATCCCAGTATATTAAACATTATTATTTTATTTAATCGATCAAATTAATGAGTTGTATTTGTTGATTACCACTGTGATTATAAATTATTATTATTTCAGTTATGATCAAAGTTTTGACTTCATTTCTATTTCGGTTTGGCAAGACTGCACTATGTGCGGTCGGCTGTAATATTCGAGACTTTATACACCCTGTATGTAGTAGTTATAGTTGATTTGAAGAGTTATGGTCTATTGCCCAACGGTCGTTATGTTTTGGCGCCATTCATCATGGTCGTTGAGTGGCATAGTCGATTTGTAAAACTTTTTCAAAACCATCTGGGACTTGCAGCTTGACTAAAAAAGTTTTAACTAGCATATGGCCATTTGTTGAACTTTTGCCCTCCGCTCACAAACAACCAATTCTACAAACTTTGTCTGCCAACATGAGAAGGAAGCATATTTCTTAGAAAAAGGGACAAGAATATAAATACTGAGATACGCAGAGAGATTATAGTGGCCAACGCCATACTCAAAATGAAAACCCTGAAATGGAGATGTAGATGATCAGAACATCTTTGACAAGAGGAGCCAAAGAGTAACATGCTACCCAAAAATCGACAAAAGAAACTGAGACAGACAAAACACTCATACCTAATAACTCTTGAGAACTATAGAGGAGAACTACTAATTTATTAGGATTCCGTACCCAAAGAGTACAACGGGGTAAAACGCTATTACTAAGCCTCGCTTTCTGACTGTCTGTCTGTCTGTCCGTCTATCACTAGGCCGTATCTCATGAACCGTGATAGCTTGAGAGTTGAAATTTTCCCAAATGACGTATTTCTGTTGCCGCTATAACAACAAATACTAAAAAGCATCAACTCTCATACAGGAAACGTGGTTTCATCGCAGTTTTTACCATAGATAATGGTACGGAACCCTTCGTGCGCGAGTCCGACTCGCACTTGGCCGGTTTTTATGTCTACTTTTTACAAGACATATTGTTACATTTTTCTTGCGACACACGAAAGAGCACAGACTACTATTTTCCATAGACGATATATCTTAACAATAACTACATCAAAGATGCAGCAGAAAAGTATATGCTCAAGACAAAGGAAAATGGAACAAACTAGAGAAGGCCTATGCCAAAAGGCACACAGAAGAACCCAATTAGGAACCCAAATAAGTAGATCAAGTTGTTGACATTTTGTGAATAAAAAGCTTTTATGGTCTGAATCGGAATATCTAAGTCGGCCTGCCAAGTATAACGAGGACTACCGAATTAAGTACCTATTGTACAGTGGCCATCACTATTCATTGCACAAAGGCGGCGGCATCGGAAGTTGGCACTTATTCCCGTACTCTTCAAATTTATAACTACCCTGTTGAACCCTTTTACAATTAGCCATATTATGTACTCCTTAATACTACCTACAACGGAGTACCTAGTGTTTATTTATACCTATACTAACTATAAAAATATTTGTCCTGACTGACTGATTGACTGACACATAGACGCACAGCCTAAACCACTGGTCGTAAATACTTACCTAACATTTTAAGGGTATATTTTTCTTGGTATTACCTATAGTCGCTTCTCACGACATCCTGTTCCAAGCCTCTCTTTTCAATATGTAATATAAAATAATAAATAAATACCCAAAGTATGGTAACTTTCATCCCCTTGATATCTCTGTGGTAAACATATTTTTAAAAACCAACGTGTGTATAAGCTTTGTAAAATCAAAACGTGAGAAACGAAGGGAGAGATTCATCTCACGGTGGCGTGCACAATGGTGATTGTACAATAATTTGAAGATCATCACCATTACTTTATTAACAGATTGTCCACCACTGAACATAGACTTCCCCTATATGTTTTCAGGAAGAACGGTTTTGAATCTTTTCCATCCATCGGCTTCTCACGATCCTAACAATATCGGTCGTTCGGCTGGAGAGCGTCTTAGGGCCGGCGCACATTGGCGGCACGGCATGGCTAGGTATTTTTTAGGAGACAGAAAGTAGTAGTACAAAGGAAATACCGTTTCGGCAGCCTTCAACTTTACTTTCATACCATTAGGTTATATTTTTATTCGTCGTCTACAAAATACCTTATCATGCCGTGCCACCAATGTGCGCCGGCCCTTAGGCTTCGTTTAAAAGGTGCTTCCTAGTAACTTTATCTAATCTGTGGTCAATCACTGTCAGAGACCCAAATCTCGTGACGTGAATCTTCAATCAAATTCTAGCTTAAATTTCGCATCAGCTCGAAAAAAATACGGGATTAGGCCACTGAAGGCTACTGTGCGTGCTCGCCGTACCACCGTGGACGCAGGTTGAATATGATCTCTTTGGATTGGCCTCCGTGAAAACCCGTGCTGTAGAGGAAACTCGCTACCTAGCCCAATACGTATTAACTATAAATTCCTGTGGTTTAACCGGCTTGCGGCTGGTAGGATGGCATTGTATATGAGCTAGGCAAGCTTACTCCATCTTATATAACGTTCCAGGCACAACGCCCCGGACTGTTACGGGATTAAAGCGGATTTATTACAGACACCGTCATGTAAAGCTCATTTGAATTCTTATCCATCTTATGGTTGCCTTGCCTGGAAGGTATCAATCACAGTAATAAGACTGCCGATTGTTCTTCACTAAGCTATTGAACTTGTATATCATAGTTTTTGAAGTGAAACTTCTAATGCGACTTCCAACAAGATTCCGTTAAACGTTTAACGCTACCATGGAGAGGGTATGAAAGCACTGTTCTTTCTCTCTTTCTCTCATAGCGAGTTACTTTTCGTATATTAAAAAAGTTTTACTTCAGTCGTGTGGTCTAAAGCACACTCGTTTTTTTTGTGGTGTACAGTACGTTCAATCTAACAAATTGTCTTGTTAGTACAGTACCTGCTCATTACTGACTGACAATCTTAAGAGTAGAAATTCGGTGGACAACTTTTTCGAGGTCACTGAGAAAATAATTCCCGGAACTCAACCCCTGAAGGGAAGCGGGAAGATTATATCAAAATAGATTCACGTGGGGGCGCTGGATTCTTTTAGTCTTGTAATATACGTTAAACCTGTTTACTTATTTTGGAAAGCACAGAACAAATATGCAGTGACAAGAATGTGTTAATATAGTAGGAAAAACCTACGCTATATTTGCACTAAGCCACAGTATAGAAATAGTAGGTTATGACTAAACTACGAACTATTTAACATTCACCAAACAAACCGTTCTCGGAAGAAGAAATTTACAGAAGATACAGTCGGCTTCAAAAGTGTTTGCCTATTCACAAACTTATTGATTGAGCTAAGTTACTTTAATTTTATACGATTGCTTATGAAACAAGCAAATGGCCCACCTGATGTTAAGTGCTTACCATCACCTATAGCAAAGTAATACCTCGTAGGTCACGCTTGTTAGGAACTTGTTGCGAAGGCGAAGCTGTTAAACTATCATGATTGGTGAGATTTATCAGTGAGATCGGTGATTTTAAGGTGAATTTTTTGGTGTATTAGTTAACCTCTGTCTGAATTCTTATCTTGGCTATGTTTTTTGTAAACCGCCGTCGCCCCCACAATAGAACATTTTTCTTTGTTTGAAACCCTACGGTTTCACTTTTATCGCGGAACAATCGGAAAACTCAATCAGATATTTAGCAGGCTTGAGGAACCATCGAGACAACTGTACTGTCTGTACCACGTGTCTACATTACATGGTGTGTTATTTACTAGAACTCTGCAATCAGGTCAAGATTTTTTACAAACACATTGTTCCGAGAAAAATCGTCTGTCGAAATTCTTGACTAGAGCAAAAAGCAGAATTTTCCACAATATGAAACTATAGCTTTTAAGGTATAGACAGGCAATTTATTAAAAAACCGGCCAAGTGCGAGTCGGACTCGCGCACGAAGGGTGCCGTAAAAATGAAAAAAATGCAAAAAAAAGTGACGTTGGTTTGATGAGAGCCTCCTAATTTGCGTGTATTGAAGTTATGAATGTCACTTTTTAATTTGAAATCGTCAATTAAATAGGTAGATATAGTTTTTTTTACAGTTTATAAGTAGGTAAACTATACGTAATGCCAGTAATGTGTTGGGTACCAGCCTAATCTGTGGTAAAAACCATACAGCCACAACACCAACATTCAATGTTGGTGTTGTGGCAACAAATAATAAATACCCAACTAGCAAAAAGTGTCTTGTTAAAAGACTTTAGTCAACGCTTGATTGCTCATAAACCCATTTTATTATGCCAAAATTCTACCAACACCAAAAATCTATCACTATAAAACTCTTACATTGAAGAAGTATACTTCTTCAATGTAAGAGTTTTATAGTTATACTAGCGGCCGCTCGAAGCTTCGCCCGCATGGCAGTTTTTTCCCGATCCCGTTATTTTTTTCGGGATAAAAAGCAAGCTTACAATCTATGTTTATTCCAAATTTAATCCAAATCGGTCCACTGGTTAGAGCGTGAAAGAGTAACAAACATCCATCCATCCATCCATTCATCCATCCATACTTACAAACTTTCGCGTTTATAATATTAGTAGGATTTGACACACGTAGTTCAAAGCACAGGTTCAAAGAGAGAAAGAAAGAAAGCTTCACAACTTCAAAGAAATATTGGGACGAGAAAAATAATATTAACAGAAAAATATTTCTTGAACTGTCTATTCTATTTCTTTGTGTTACGCTCCAAGGTGAGTTCAACGAGCTTTTTCCTACGACGCTTTGAGCTTACCTTTTGAAATCTACACAAAAGCTATCACCTTTTTATGTTTTTTCTCAATAAGTTCGAACTGAAACTCTATAGGTATCTTGTTCAAGTTTAAAAAAAAGAAATTAATATCTTCACGACTGGGGTAGCCAGAGAAACGTCCAAATAGTACATTCAATACATACCCACATGTTGCTGTCATTGGTATTCCATACGCGACAGGTTGCAACCCCATCGCCGCTGCTAGAATACTAACTGGTTTTCCCCCGATGTTTTACTTCACCGTTTGAGAGGACTGGCATTGCGCACGTACATTTTTCAAACGAAAAAATCCATTGGTGCACGACTGAATTTAAACCCACGACCTTAGGGTCACTCCCACTATTCGATCATTGATTGAAGCTTCCACTAGACTTTCTTGAGTTTGGAGGCCAAAGATATAGAAGGTATTATAAATAATAGTACATATTTTCAAAAAAAAAGAGTAGGTAGGTACTTTCACACCTAGATTAGATTAGAAAACTATTTATTGAACAAAGAGGAAGTACATAGATGAACTTAAAACTTAATGCTAATCAACATTTTCTTCCAGTAAACCTTCTTATAATGTGGAGTAAACAAAAGTAATTACGAAAACAAAGGTATTTTTTTGCATTTGACATTAAATCCAGGTAATGCAGGAGATACTTGACGACAGACGACCGATGTGGCGCGGCGGGCGATTGTCCGCCTGCGACGTAGAAGGTTGCGGGTTTGATTCCCGCCTTGGGATAAATGTTTGTACGATCTGCAAATATTTATTCCGGGTGTTCTGGGTATTTTCTATGTATAATAAAATATATCTATGTATGTAATGTATTGTATTAAGTATATCAGTCATCCTAGTACCCATAACACAAGCTCTGCTTAGCTTGGGGCTCGATGATGCTGTGTGGATTGTCCGGCATTATTATTACTATTATTATTATAATGCGGGAGATACATTTTTATTAAATTACGTACTCTGTAGTTCAAGTTGCTGTGTTCTCGCGGTCCGGACAAAATGGGCAGGCGGCGGCGCGACCGGTCCGGATTCGGACCGCAGTCCGTCATTTGGCGACCCCTGTTATAGATGATGGTAACCACCATGATGGTGGACCATCGGCATGTTCCATCAGCAAGTCAAATTAAAAAAAATATTCAAATAACAAGACGTTACTAAATATGTACCTACTTATGAAAAATATCCGCCCGGTACCTAATTATCTTTTTATTCAAAAATAAATCTTAATCTTAACGTGGGATTCGCCGTAGCTATTTTTGTTTGTGCTTATAATTTTCCATCCAATAAGCCGAAGTAGGTATAGTTAATTAATTTACGACGGAGTGTTTTTACCGATTTTCCGAGAAGCAGGTGCCTCAGTAAGTACGTAAGTATAATTAATTTCTTGTCGCTTCCATGGCCCCAATGACAAGCAATTAGGTAAGTATATGGGCACCTACCTACATTTATACGGCTACCTACTTATATGTTACTAGCGGTCCGTCCCGGCTTCGCACGGGTTTTAGTAAGGATCCCAATTTTTTTTGAAAATGTAATATAGCCTACGTCACCCGGGGATAGTGTAGCTTCCCAACGGTGAAAGAATTATTCAAATCGGTCCAGTAGTTTCGGAGCCTATTCAATACAAACAAACAAAGTTTTCCTCTTTATAATATTAGTATGATTAGATCGCAGAATGTCCTCAATAAAGTGACAGTCGTCATACCTCAATTGGTAGTAGCTCTGCCTTCTATGCTGTAGTGTGGGTTCGATCCCTACTGAAAACTAACATTTGAGTGATAAATACAGAGAAATTGAAAATTGAGATAATTAATTGTTTCAAGGTTGAATTGAATTGGCATAGAAGTTCCACTCAATGCCTCATAATTTGATGTATGTGCCGCTGAAATTACAGGCACTTGAGAATGACACTTGTGTACCTCAAGTCGACAGACGCAGACCATGTCTCTAATGCTAGGCAATGCAAAACGGCAAAAAATCACGTTTTTTGTATGAGAGCCCCCTCAAATATTTATTTTATTCGGTTTTTTAGTAATTCTTGTTATAGCGGCAGCAGATGTTGGCTTGGCTAGACTAGACTTCTATAGGCTTCTAGCTTCTAGGCTTGGTCGCGAGGAACTAGCTCTTAGATTCACCTAGATTAAAGAAGTTTCAAGGTGACACCTGCGGATATTACTGAATAAATGCTTTTTGGCTTTGACTGTGACTTTGAATAGAAATACTTATCTCATCTGTGAAAATTTCAACTCTCTAACTATCGCGGTTCATGAGATACAACCTGATGACAGACGGACAGACAGCGGAGTCTTAGTAATAGAGTCCCGTTTTACCCTTTGGGTACGGAACCCTAAAAATTTACCCAATTAATATTTTAATCTAGTTTTTCTTTCCTCAATCTTTTCTTAGTAATCTTGCCTTTGATAAATACGGGCCATAATTTGCGTAGTATTTTTATTATCTTTGATCACTCACTAGTAGACCACCGATTAGATGATAGCTATTGTGATTATTTGTGGCTACGTAAAAGTTGCCAAAACTCTATTACGACTGATGGAACAAACAAATGGCTCACCTGATGTTAAGTGGTTACCATCATCACAAAGCATAGCCTCGCAGGTAACGTGCCTTATGATTTACTTCTCTACGTCCATCTCTCTGAGGCATACGGCAGGTCTACTCTTAGAAATGATATACGAAGTTTGGTATTTTCGTTTTGAATCACATTACGTGGTATGTCAGGTAACGTCAACTTGATTGTGGATCAACGACCGAGTTATCCCGCAGTGTATTACAAAACGACAATACGAAACTTCGTTTACTTAGACGAGTACTCGTCTAAGTTCGTTTATCACACAAAAGCAAGCACGAAACACAGCAAGACAGGCTGAACTACACTGCGTAACGACAGAAATAGGCATGGTACTGCCTTGGACGAGCCTTAGACTTTTTTATTATTATACAAGTAACGAAAAATATTTACATATTTATTTATCTAATTATTGCTGCAATTGTATAGCCGTGCCATTACGAACAATTTGCATAAACAAGACATTTGCGCTTCATGTTATTTTATATAATAATACCATTTCTACTTACTTTAGTCCTTTATTCTATTTGTATGGTTTGATTTTTTTTTGTACTAGAAGACAATAATTTCCTTTCAGTACTGGATTCCGGATTTGTGTGTGTGTTTGGGCCTTTTCGGGTTTGTCCGGGCAGGTTCAGGCCGAGCTAATTGGTTGTGTTCCGTAGGTTAGAAATTCCCGCAATTAATAGCATATTTACAAGTGTAATTATTTAAAAAAGCACGAATAAAATCGCGTGCGTTACTACAGTATCTGCCTACTTATTTATTTTTCCCAGATAATTTACCTAGCATTTTGTAATTCCAGAAAAAGGGGGAGCCAACAGCGTGTGTAATAACCGAAGTACTGGAATTACTCGGCACCGTATTATAGGGAATTGTCGGTGTACCTAATAAATAATGCAGGCTGATCGTGGAATCTGATAGACGAGCTTTTTGGCGTAGTGAGCAACTGGCTAGAAATGAAATAAAGTGTGCTTTAGACCACACGACTGAAGTAAAACTTCTTTAATATACGAAAGTTAACTGGCTATGAGAGAAAGAGAAAAAGAACAGTGCTTTCATACCCCCTTCAATGATAAATAGTTACGAGGGTTACTCAAGGCCAATAGAAAATAAAATTTTAATCAAAAGTAGCTTAACAATATTTCAACTATTAAGTATGTAGAATCAATGGGCTTTGTGTTGAATACCCATTATTAAGAAACTTACCCATTTGACTCCAATTGTAAGTAATAAGTATTTGTACCCTTAGTAGTACCCTGGTACTATTAAGGGCGCCGTAACTTTGAAATTGTTACACCGTAGGTACTTTGCCCTTTGCATTGACAGGAATTTTCCAATTAGATCGAAGGAGACAAAACATAGTGTAACCATTTCGGAGGCCACGCGGCGTTTTTAAGTAGTAGGGTTAAATTATTTCGTAACCTGGTAGCAACCCTATGTATTTTTTGAATATCAATTTATTGTAAATTATTTTGAAGTATGATGCTTTAACTAGCATGAGCTAGAACTAGAATTTGATTGTCAAAATCGGGCTTTTTTGGGGAGAATTGGATGCAAAACAAAATATTATACAGATCGCAAACAATTGACATGTCGCGGGAGTCAAACCAGCAACTCTTACAGGTCCCCTGTACTAATACAGTCCAGTTTACGCGAAGTCCGTGGAATTACCCAGCGGAACGTATTGCCATCCAGGAAATTCAGTTCAGGGAAATTACTTCGAGTTGGAACTTGGTTTTGCTCGACTACGTAGAAGCGAGGAGGGTACGGTTTGCGGTACGGTTTCTTAGACGCAGGCAACGACCGTCCAAAGTTTTGAGAAGTCGATGTTTATTAATTACTCGCTTCTCCCCGTGGCTTTGCGCAGCGTACGTCTATCCTACGCTTTCCCAATTACATTGGTTCTGATTGCTAGCAAAAACTATATGCACCACCCTTTTGTTAATTATTTTTAGTTTACATAAGTATTTATTTTTTTGGAACAAGCATGGCCCACCTGATGTTGATTGGTCACCAACACCTATAAAAATACATTGTCTCGTAGATCGCAATCATTAGGAACGTGCCCTACGATGCTTTGCTATGCGTCCATCACCAGAGGCATAATGTATACCTATAGTGCTAACTTCTTTAGTAGTATTTTTAAGTTTTAAATTGAGATAGAATTTTGGTTCTACTGTTAGCTTACTATTATTACTGTAATAAATAAATAAAATATCTCTATATCTCTCTATATCTACTACGAAATTCGGAACAAATGTCTATTATTATGGTCCATTATATTCTGTTTCTATTGAAAAACCATGCTCATAACCCACTATAACCCCAATTCCGAAAGTAATAAAGTGTATTTTGCTTTGAATTTAAACAATATAAGTAGTTCATTGGCGAACTATCGTCTGCCGTTCTCGAAAACCGATAACAGTATTTTTTCGCTCACAAGCAAATTTGCATTTTATTTTCTCATGCATAAACATCAGTATTCATTGCTGTTTGAATATTCATACGACTTGCAAAATAGTGTGAATTGATAACGATATCAATTTACTATGAAACGGCAAAACAGTGCTTAGTACGTAAGTCGAAGACGTAAGTAAATTTCTATATGAGCGGAACGCACGTGAAGCTATTTTCATACATACTTTTAGGGGTTGAATTTCGAGAATTCCTTTTTTCATACACCTCTACGCACCAAGAAGAATATATGTACATACTATAAAAATTCATGTCTCTAGGACCGGTGATTTAGGCTGGGCGTTGTCTAAACCAAAAGAGGTAAAGTTGGTGAGTTTGTAAGGTTGTAATGGATAATCTCAGGATCTACTAAACTGATTTTGAAAATTCGTTTACTAATAGAAAGCCAAATTATTTGTTAGTGGCATAGGTAATATTATATTAACCCGAAAAATTAAAATCCTTTTCCATGGTATAGTCAGATTTGCAAAGTAAGTCGGAGAAAAAATGGGCGAACAAAAACCTTTCCTACAAACATTGCCCTAACGATGAGAGATATAATATTGAAGAGCTAAAAAATTGTAGAGCTTGATAATGCCTACAAAAAAGTCAGCGATAGCGTTATGTCTAATTTTAATATTTAAGATAAAAAAAAGTACTTAGTTTTTTATATTAAAAAAATAGTTTAATCGTTAGGTCATGTATATTGGACATTTTATCAATAATTATGAACTCTTATCAAAATAAGTAAATTTATCGTCTCAAGTGTTTAAAACCAAAGACTTTTTTCTTTTACTGTGTATAATTTAGAGATAATACGATGTTTACCACCCAGCGAAATGGGCACAGGTCAGCTAGTATGTCAATATGATAGTCATTCAGAACTTAATAATTACTATAGATACCTATGTATAATATATAAAACTTGGAACTTGGTTTATAAAACTTGGAATTTAATATAGGCCACCTTTTAATTACCACGCAAGCAGAGTCGCAGCCGCTATTTTTAAACAACTTTTTGATGGAAAAAGCAGATTTCTCAGCTGATTTCAAGTAGTTACTATCGCCTAAAACAAAGCATCGTCTCGTAGGTCACGCTCGTTAGGAACGTGCCCTACGATGCACTGATCCATCAACCTGAGGCGAACAGGTACCAAGCCCCATGTGCCTGTTATTTCAGCGGCACCCACACCCTTCACACCGGAACACGCTAGCTACACAGATTCTAGGCATTTAAATTATTAACCCCCCGATTAATTCAACTCCCAAGGAATATTAAAATTTAAAAGACGTTCGCGACCAAAATAAAATAAAAATAATAAAGGGGCTATCGCCTCTGGGGAAGAAATGTGGAGGCGAGTTAGAATAATCCTTTAAGCATGCTCTCCGGAGTAAATCTAAGAAAAGTTGCCAACCTTAAGTAAATCAATTATTCATGGAGTTAACTGCTTACCTTTTAACTTAGCTTATGAAATGAAATGAAATTTATTTATTTGCTGGAAATGTGGTACATGGTGAACTTATTTATCTTGATTATTTGACCCACACATTTCGCTAGGAAGCCCAGCATGCAAAAACTAAATATCTTCTTATAAGTACATTATTAAAGTAATTAATTAAACATTTCAATAATTATATACATTTTAATCTGAGTGTTAGCTGAGCAGATCTGTGACTCTATAAAAACATTTATCGACTAGCCAATTAAACAACTTTGTTTTAAATTTCTTATATGGTAATTCTCTTATTGACTTAGGTATTCTATTATAAATTTTTATACACATTATATAACTATTTTTATGGCTTAGGGCAGTTTTTCGAACCGGAATTAACAATCTTGTAGGGTCCCTTAATTTTATTTTTGAATTCACTTTATCCTCACATTTGTCAAAGTATTTGCTGTGCTCAATAATGAAACAACATACCTGAAATATATATAGACTAGGCAACGTAAGCAATTTTAATTTTATAAATAATGGCTTGCATGAGTCAAGTGGACCAGCACCACACGCTGCTCTAATGCACTTTTTTTGTACAATGAATGCCCTATTAATGTGTGTCGAATTACCCCAAAGTAACAAACCATACCTCAACACTGAGGCAACATAACCATGGTATGCAGTCAGTGCTGTTTTCTGACCTGATGTTTGGCGCAATCTTTTTATTACAAAAATAAAACGATTTAGTTTTTTGCATGTGAAGTCAATATGTGATTTCCAATTACAGTTTTTGTCTAATATTAAACCTAAAAATTTTATTTCATTTAAATTTTCTATAAATTCATTACGACATGTCAGCTTAATATTAATAGTATTTTTATTATTGCAATTTTGAAAATTAATGAATTTGGTTTTAGATATATTAGCTCGTAAATTGTTACATTCTAACCAGTTAAGAATTAAATTAATCTCAGAATTCATAGTGTCTACAAAGCTCATATCCTTATTATTATCCGAAATAACTAATGAAATGTCATCTGCAAATAGAACACACTGGGATTTTGTGATCAATGGTAAGTCGTTTATATATAATAAGAACAATAAAGGTCCCAGTATGCTTCCCTGAGGTACGCCAAAATTATTATTAAGACAACTTGATTTGAATGCTGTTGCCATGTGATCTTCATTTAAACTTTTAATCTCTACATATTGTATTCGATTTTCAAGGTAACTCTGAAGCCAATTTAAAGCAAGTCCTCTTATTCCATATTTCTCACATTTCTGTAATAAAATGCTATGATTTACAAAATCGAAGGCCTTGCTCATATCGAAAAATATTACTGAAACTGGAATGCGTTTATCAATATGTTCAATAATATTTGAGACTAATTGGAAAGTAGCTAATGTCGTTGACTTATTCTTTTGAAAACCGTTCTGCTCTTCCTTAATTATTTTAAATTTGTCTATAAAACTAACTAAACGCAGATGCATAGCTTTTTCGAATATTTTAGCAAATATGGGAATTAAAGTGATTGGCCGATAATTATTTAAATCTTTCTTGTCATCTTTTTTATGTAAAGGTCTAACTACTGAAAGTTTTAGCCTTTCCGGGAAAACTCCATTACCTAGGGATTGGTTAAGAAGATATTTTAAGATTGGGTGTAACAAAAACAAACACTTCTTTATGATATGTGTGGAGACACCATCAAATCCTACAGATTTTGTATTATTTAATGAAGAGACGATTTTGGTAACTTCTTTATCGGTTATTGGACTAATAAATAAACTAGCAGTAGAATGCTGTAAAGACTTATTAGTTAATTCTATAAAAAAATTATTAAAAAACTCTGCTATTTCTAAGGGTTCTACTATTGTTTTGTCACCATACTTTACTTCGTCAATAGTATCACAACTTTGTTCAGCATCTAGTTTATCCTTAATAATGTTCCATGCAGCTTTACATTTATTTTTTGATAGCAACATATGTGCATTATTTATATTTATTTTTGATTTATTTATGCATTGTCTAAGAACTGTGCAATATTGCTTATACTTTAATTTAGATTCTGGGGTTTTATTCTTGTAACACTGAAATCTTAGTTCCCTTTTATGCTTAGTGCTTTGTTTAATTCCTTTAGTAATCCACTTTGGTGTTGTGTATTTGCTCTGTACTCTCTTCTTTTCAATGGGAAAACATAAATTATACAAAAGGCAAAAAGTGTCATGAAAGTTATTGAACGCTTTGTTTAGATCACTCTCATTTAAAACATCTGCCCATGATAATGATGATAGATGCTCAATGAATTTATTTATATTCTCGATACCATAGTTCCTAACCTCAATAAACCAATGTTGCAAACATTTTTTGCTTTGGAAAATAGGTATAGATAGAATTTGACAAGTGTCATGGTCAGATAGATACATCTTATACGTGCACCCGTTTGCTTGATCTATATTTCTGATGATATGATCAATACAGCTGTTGAGTCTAGTTGGCTCAGTAATGTGAAATTTAAGTTTATAATTTAATACCATCTGTTTTAAGCGTGATGCTGCAGTGTCATTTTTAAATAAGTTAATGTTAAGGTCCCCAGCAATTATAATTTTTTTAGTTAATTTAATTACAAATTTATTTAATAGAATGTCAAGTTTTTCAAAGAAAATATTAATGTCACTATTAGGTGTCCGATAAATACATAATATGACACAGTTAATTGACAAGATCTGCACCGCACATACTTCAAATGATTTTTCAATAGCTATACTTTTATCAATATCAAGTTTTCTATAACCAAGTGTGTTCCTTACTAGGATACATACTCCCCCTCGTTTTACATTTTTCCGTGAGAAAAAACTAGCTAATGTAAAGTATTTGAGGCAGACATTAGATTCACTACCTGACATAATATTCGTTTCTGTTAGGCAGATTACTTCGGGTTTCTGTTTTTTTGTTGATAGCTCATCTATACACAATGCTAGTGGTTCAAGTTTATTAAGTAGGCCTGCTATATTTTGGTGTAAAAGATATGTTATTTTACCTTCATTAGACTGATTTGGAACGAAAAAAATTGCCTGACTTTAAATTTGATGTTGCCTGTGGTTGTGTACTGGGTGTATTTACAGATTGTAGAGTACTTACTTTGATATTTTTTTTGAAATAGTAAGGTATAGTACCTTTTTTTGGCTGAGATATTTGTGTATAGTTATTTAGCAAATTATTTTTATGTTGGTTCAATAAGCCAGCAATATACTTTTTATTATAATATCTAGAATCAACAATCAAGTTTATTTTCCTACACAGATATGTTATATACTCTGAGTGTGATGACAAAAATTGAGTTTCTAAGGAGATAAAATCACAATTTGGCAGTTGAGTACATAGATTTTTAAAGCAGTTATTTAACAAATTAGTATTCAAATTCTTATTATAATTCACATTTACTATGATAATATTACACTTATTAAATAACTTTATTGCACCTGACAATTCGTGTAGTAAAATTGTGGGGTTCGTATCATTCTCCCCTACGCATAAAACAATCTGATCATTTTCATTATAATTTATGGCAGAGCATGACTTTAATATTTCATTTGAGTTAGCGTAGGGCTTAAGAAATGAAAAAATACTATAATCCTCATAACATTTAACCTTTTCTCTTATTTTAGCTAACTGTATAGATAGCCCAATAAGCTGCTGACTTCCTAAAATTAAAAAGCGTGGTTTTACTTTTTCTCGACTTGATTTTGTTGTCGATAGCGTTGATTGATCAATAATATTATTAGTTTCTCTATGTATTTCCGCATTCATTACAGCTCCATCTTGAGATCTTTGTTCCAAAAAACACCGAGAAGGTTCCAATATTCCTTCGGAAGTTGTAGGCAAATCATTGTGCAATGTAACTGATAAGTTTTTATTAGATTTATAATTTTCCTTGCTTTTAAGTGTTTTTCCCTGTTTTTCATGTATGGTTTTTTGCTGATTTTCATGTAATTGCTTCTGAAGTGAAACATTTTCAGAAGTCAATATCTCTATTTTATCTGTTGCTTCTTTTAGCTTTAATTTCAGGTTTTGGATTTGCTCATGTAGTGCATTAAATTCTTGAAAATCTGTTGATAAGTCTGGTAGGCTTCTCACATGTAGATCAGACTGTATAGACGTAAATGAGTGATCCAAAGAGTCATCATCAGACACAACAGTTATTTCCCTATTATAATTTTTCCTCATGGTAACATTCACATGGTTATTTTCCATCTTTGGGTTATAATAAAATTTGGAGTAAAAATATTTGCGCAAAAATTAAATCATGCAAAAATTATTTAAACGCTGAGGTTTGAACCCGGTACTTCAACGTTCTATACCAGCTCAATCCGTGCACACTCACACTCTGCCAACCGCTGTCTTGCAAAGTGCTACGAATTTAGGAATTTCAATCCAATTGTTAGTTTAGTGCGACCACTGTAGGTAAACTCTGAGTCATGTTTCTTTGTTTGATAATGTGTTGAACTTACTATGACTCAGTGGCACTGGCACAATTCAACGGTCGAGTTTTTGCTGTTTTTAGTGAATAACTTTTTATAAATAGCACTTTTCAAAAAACTGATTACACATTTCTTCTTGTAATAGTTCCACTCACAAAATAATGCAAAAATCACTCCAAAATTTGAACTTTTTACACACTTTAGAATTAAAATGCTTAGGAGCAACCGACAATCCGTGCGCCCGGTTCTAGTTCCGGGGGGGGCTCAGATCTACTGAATAACTGAAAAGCCTGAAAACATGCAAAATGAATTCCACGAAGGCAGTAAAATCGTGCGAAATATAAATTTACACGATAACACACGGAACCCTAAACTGATAACGCTCTCGGAACGAGTCAAGGCTGTCCCATTCGACATTGTAAGTGTATTGACCGCGGCATTGTATATTGCCAATCCAGTGTCCACAGCTTCATTATTCACATGCTTCATTATTTACATTATTATTATTTTGTAACAGGATCATACAAAAAAACGGTAGGAACCAAGCCGTAAGTTTCTTGCCGGTTCTTCTAGGCTTGGTCGCGAGGAACTGGCGCTTAGATTCACCTAGATTTAAGACGTTTCAAGATGATCCCTGCGGATATTACTGAATAAATGCTTTTTGACTTTTGACTTTGACAGTCATGATAGGACAGACATTGCGGACAAAGAGACTAACGTCAACTCGGTTGTTCGCTCGATACTTGCTTGACTAGTAACCCGTACCGTAAGCTTCTAAATGTCATGCATTAGAAGAGTCACGGTACGGAGGTTTTCCACTTCTATAATTGTTTTGATACGTTCGAAATACAAAATTATTGAATTGAAGACCCGAACAGGCTCGACCAGGCCCGAATATACCCGAACAAATGGATACGAGTTTCTCGTACAAATCCGGAAAACGTTCCTGAAAGTGCGTATTAGGTATTAGACACTGATAATAAGATGATAAGACAATAATATTGTCTTTTAGTACAAAAAATCTAAAACAATCATTACCGTCGAACACGAAAGTTTTGCAGTCGTGCTATAAGAGCTCACGGTGAGAGCAAACGCGTTCGTTTGCACGCTTGAGTGCTACAAACTTGCGTTACTGCATTCTGTACTACGCCACGGCTTCCACAGAAATGCTCACCACACCACGATAATGATAGGTACATTACAGCAATAATACCATTCCTAGAAAGCAGCATTACTTGTTACACTGCAAAACGTTTGACGTTCCCTCGAAATGGGGAGGAAGCACGACAATTAGCTATTTGCTATAGGTACTTGATTACTACTGCACACATTTTTACCGTAGCGTAGTCTATTTATCTAAATCTAAACCGCCTAAGAATTATCCTGACTGACTCGACTTATAGACAACGCACAGCCTTAACTACTGGTCGTAAAGACTTGAAATTTTCAGGGTATATTCTTCTTGGTACGTAGATGTGTACTAAGAAAGAAATTCCCGAAATTCAACCCCAAAAGTGCAGCGGGAGTTGAAGTTGAATTACAAAACTACACGCCCAAATTCAGGTGCTAAATTCGTTCAGGTTGTGCGTTGTCCCTCTATTATAATTCAAGACGTAAATATTCTTAAAATTCTAAAATAAAATAAAAACCACTTGATATCTTTTTATCGACATCAGCGATATTTTTCTTTAGACCGTTTAAATACAAAAGAGGTTATGAATAAATTTTTATAGCGAACGAGATTCGAATTCTCAGAAAAGTTAATTATCATTACACCAATAACATTCAAGGAGTCGGATTAAGTTGAATCTACTGTTCTGAGAAGTAATAAAATAATACAGTATTAATATATACAGGGAGTAATTAATAAGACAACATACTTCCAAAAACTTTAGGGGGGATCAATACCCACTCATCAATTTGATTTTTTTTTTTTGAACTAACCCTGATAGCGAAATAAAACCGAGCCGTTTCATACATTTTAGTCAACTAAGTAACTTACTTTCGTGCAAACTTCAACCTTTGCTGTATCTATTTAGGGGTTCAATATCGGGAATTTCTTAGTACGCCTCTACGCACCAAGATAAATATGCCTGTAGCGGTATAGACTACGTGTTGTCTATATGTCAGTTACTCAGGGCAAAGGCTCTTATAATTGGTTTAAAAAGAGGTCTGGGTCTGAGAGATCACACAGAATTATAAAACTCAAAAACAAAAACGCTACCCGCGTTCAAAGTCATGCGCTTTCCATTACTACTAGTAGGTAAGTTTGACAGCCGTCACAGCTCAGTTCGTAGTAACCCTGCTTTCTGTGCTGTAGGTGGTGGGTTCGATTCCCACCGAGAACAAACATTTGTATGATGAATATAAATGTTTGTTCTGTGTCTGGGTGTTATATTGTATTCTAAGTATGTATTTACAAAAAAAAAAGTATATAAGTATTCTATCAGTCGTCTGGTTCCCATAGTACAAGCAATGCTTAGTTTGGTGCTAGATGATGTTGTGTTAAAATGTCCACAAATATTTATTATTTATTATTAAGTAATTATGCAAACAGTAGACCTCACGATCACAAACTCTTTTTTAGTAAAAATAGAAAAGTAAGCAAATTACTGCATTTTAAAAAGCTATTTTGCTCATCACGCCAAAGATTTTCATCAAGTTTTATGAGACAAACTTGAAGTTGCTATATTCAAATAAAAAATGAACCATCGACATCGGATCTCATGGCGGACATATTTCGTAGCACACTTTTTTCTCCTATATTTCCTAAAATTAAAAAATCAATAAAGTCGATGAAATATGTATAGTAGTCTTTGTACCTTATTATCTACATATTTTATAATAACTCAATTTTTTTTCTACCTATAGTAAACTGCGGGTCTTTACTATAGGTAATATTTTCTAGACTTGAATGAAGCTGAGAAACTTCTCGGTTAATACTTAAATCCAATATCCTTGATATTGGATTCAAGAAGAGGCGGGACTGGCCGAGATTGGTTCTTGGAAGACATCCTTCTGGAAATTGAAAACTTCTAGACAATTTCCAATAATTTGATATGATTGTGCTATCAAATTACTTCATAGAAATCGTAGGTTTGATCAAGGCTTTCCTACACCGTTTTCGTCTTAGCATAGCTGATTATCATCATCTTTTAGGAATGTGTCCACGCTTTTTTATACGACTTACAGATGGTACAAGCAGAGGATCCACCTGATGTTAAGTGGTTACCTTTACTTAGAACAAAGTATTACCTCGCTGGTCATGTTTATCAAAAACGTGCTCTATGATGCATTACTGGTTAAGCCCCAATAATTTACCGGCACCCACACCCTTCAAACAAGCATAAGGCAGAAACAGGCATTATGGTTGTACTTCCCCGGAGGATCCCTTTACTAAGTGCACTACTACTAATTTTGCGATATCAAATACATATATAATAATCCAAAACAACGCCAAAATTCCCTTTGCTTGCGTACTTGATATAGATAGCATTGTTTCCCATTTTTTTCCATTCAGTTTTGTACTAAAGGATTCCGGATTTGTATGAAGATGGACTATGACTGATGACATTGTTAGGACCGCGGGAAGTCGATAGATGGAAAGGGCTCAGAATCATTTTTCCTGGAAACGTATGAGAGAGGCATATGTCCAGCAGTGGACTTCTACAGGCTGATGGTGATGATGAAGATTCCCCTTGTATCCTTTGTTCGGGTCTGTTCGGACTAAACTCACAGTTAAGATAAACAATCAAACTATAGAGCTCACGGTTACCCCTCACAGTATAATTACATGTACAGATGTCTATTGTACAGGCTTTAAGACATTTGAGGCTTCACTACAAAAAAAAGAAACAATAATCAATGTTTACATTCTATCATTATTTAATTAAGTAACAAATGTATCACATTTTGAGATAATAATAATAATATAGTAATATAATAATGCTGGACAATCCACACAGCATCATCTAGCCCCAAGCTAAGCAGAGCTTGTGTTATGGTTACTAGATGACTGATATACTTAATACAATACATTACATATATAGATATTTTTTATTATACATAGAAACACCCAGAACACCCGGAATAAATATTTGCAGATCGTACAAACATTTATTCCAAGGCGGGAATCGAACCCGCAACCTCCTGCGTCGCAGGCGGACATTCGCCCGCCGCACCACATCGGTCGTCAAAAAAAAAAATATATATTATTATTTATATTAGGTACATGAAATGCCAGAACCTGCGTCTCAGGTGAAAAAATGGCGACGCATTCAAGGTTATTCGTTGGTGCAGGTCGGTAGATGTGGTCATATCTACCGAGAAGTCTTCGTCACGGTGGTACAAAAGCAGTAGGTAATTGTTTCCAATAATATTGTAAAAGGCACTGCGTTTGTCATTGTAACTACCGAACTGAACGCAAATTGTTTGTTATTATCGACAAATTACATAAGTAGGTTTACGATTGTTTTCTATTCGACTATCGGATTAGCGGATTCTGAGTTTTTTCGTGTTCCGGATACCGGATTTTGGTTTGCAAGCTTGAATTTTTTGTATGGAGATACGCTAGTGCCCCATATGCAGCTAGGGGCGCTTATCGCATCACCATACAAAAAAATCGAGCTCGCAAACAAAATCCGGTAGCCGGTAAACGAAAAAAACTCAGAATCAGCCCACTGATGGAACAAACAGATGGCCCACCTCACGTTAAGAGGTTGCTATCACTTATAACAAAGTATTCACGTAAGTCACGTTCGTTATAGGAACGTACCCTGCGATGCTCCGTTCTGCGTCCATCAACCTGAGGTATTAAGCCTGATGTGCCTGTAATGTCACCGGCACCCACACCCTTCAAACCGGAACACAGTACGCTGCAAGAGATCTTCGTTAAACATGCTTGTATGTATATATGTTGGTTTTGATTGGTATTTTATCCTAGACGAAGAAGAGAGTCCTTCAACTTGAGGTTAGGCTCCATGTACCTGTAAATGGGTTGCTATATTTATATTTTAGAATATTTTAAACACCCGTTTTATGTAAGTTAACTTGTGTTTCAATTCCGTTGCATCGAATTCTACAGAAACATCAGCCTGTTAACTTCCACACATAAAAGGGAAAAAACCGTTCAGTAATTACAAAACGCAATAGAACAATACTAAGAAAACTCTCTAGCAAGACTAGATGGAAACTTATTAATTGCCTGGTGTTTCTGGGTATGCCTTGCGAGGGTTTCTGCGATCTGGCAATAGCCTCTTGGAAGCTGCTAATTGCTATGAAACTAGTGATAACAATGTTGTGGATTTTAACTGGAATACAGTAGAAATCTAAGTATAAGTACCAGAACAAAGGAATAATGGCGATTGACGACCGATGTGGCGCGACGGGCAAATGTCCGCCTGCAACGCAGGAGGTTGCGGGTTCGATTCCCGCCTTGGGATAAATGTTTGCACAGTCTGTAAATATTTATTACGGGTGTTCTGGATATTTTCTATGAATAATAAAAGTATCTACTTATCTAATGTATTAAGAATATCAGTCATCTAGTATCCATAACACAAGCTCTGCTTAGCTTGGGGCTAGATGATGCTGTATGGATTGTTCAGCATTATTATTATTATTTATTTAGTAATCAGGGATAGTTTTAAAAGCGCCAGTTCCTATAAGAACAAACAAGAAAGTTACGGCTTGGTTCCTACCGTTTTTTCTGTATGATCCTTAGCAACACTTCGTGATCTATCAAATAACCTTTCATCTCATTTGCTAATTGAACTGTCACACAAGAAAGATATTTTTAATATACGAACCGGGTAAGTAGTTACTACAAAATGCTACATCATACGGCCGCTATAACAGCCAAAGATCTTAGCTTAAAAACTCATTCAATCCTCTTTTTGGCTAATGACCAAGGGTACCTTTCTTGTTTACTTATCAAGCCGACTAAGCGGTGGGGATATTAATGATTGTTGGACATGGTTACTTCAGCTAAAAATGGCCCAGGCTTTATTAATACCGTAACGTAAATACGAGTAGGCTTAAAAAGAAAATACAATTTTATTAAAGCACATTATTTTACACAAATATTTAACATACCTACATTATTATGAAATAACTCTGTTTTCTAACCGCAAGTCCTTACTTTAGAAAACAGAAAAGTGATATTGAATAAACCATCTACAACAGTATTTTACAATAAAAGGGTTTTTTCATGAAAGGCACCTGTCTAATAAAATATCCGTAAGTGAGGTAAATATTCCACCCCTCTAGAATGTAAGCGCCATGCGAAACATAATAAACCAGGCTCTAAACTATTTTATTGCTCGACGGAATTCGTTTTTACATCCTTATAACTTATCATGTTTCTGAGTATCGGAGTAATGAAGGGTCTAATTATAATTACCCAGTTCGCCGTAAGCGTCGGCCCCTTCTGTGCGTCGCTGATTATGTAGGTAGCCAGTGTTCGGAGAACCGCAGGCTGTTACCACAGCTAAAAATCGCAATTACACACCAACTGACATCTATTTGCAGAAATTTCAACAGTTTTGTGTGAGAGGTAGAAGATTGACTTTAGCTGCATCAATAAACCCGAATAATTATTAGAAGATATTCAATAGAAGTTTTAAATTTAGATGAATAAACTTTTTTTTGTACTTTATAAAGATCAACTAATAAAGTCGGCGTAACGTTGAAAAACATTGCATTGACATGAAGTTTCAAATAAGATCGAAAGAAACAAAACGCGGTGTAACTTCTTCGAGGTTACGCCAAGTTTACTAGTACCTACTAGGGATAATGCTTAATTTTATAGGAGAAGCCTCCTGAACGTTTCGGAGCCTATTCAATACAAGCAATCAAATCTTACCTCATTAGTAGCTATGATCCCGCTTTACAAGCTCGACAGAGTGCGCCTCTGTCTAGTTCGGGGAATACTATTTATCTAGGTAGGCTATTCTTATGTGCTATAAAATTAAGTGAATATCTGATTATAATATGTAACTGCCTACGTCTCTCATTTTTTATGCTTTAGTAAACTTTTGCATAACATTTTGTATGGTCCTTCTTCAGGGCGCGTTTATACGCCGCAAATACCTTTCGCGTTGTATAAACGGGCCCTTATTCTAAGAGTAACCCGTTAGTAGCACTACAGATCGTGTCAGATAATCTCTTTCTCATTGGCTAATGCAAACTGTCACCCAACGAGATGACAGATTTTTTGACAAATTACGGTTCCGGCTTCGGGCTTTAGGCGCAAGTACTAACTGAGATGTAGAGTAGTACACGCCCGCGCCCGCAGTTCATACGTCCTCGTTAGTACCGATTCTGGCGCCCCGTTTTAAATTTTACTCCGAGCCCAAACCGTGGACAAATTGTCTTGCTCGAAACCAATTAACGAGTGTATTAAGGACTTTTAAGGGGAAATTACCCACTCTTTAATTTTTAATTTAAATACATTGTATTGCCTATTGACGACCCGAAGCAGTATGCGACATGTGAGCATAAATACAAAACATACAGTTTTATTATTACAGTAGGAAATAAATATAAAAGTGTCACAGAAATTCCATTCAAACAAAGATGTAATCTCGTAGTTTCTTGAATGGGTTTGCCTTGTGATGTTATGGGAATCCGCTAAGCAACCGGTTTCCTGCCGCGTAGGTGTTCTGTCGTAATCCAGTTATTTGTAGAGTACAGATTGTTTTACAAAAAGCGGGGAACATTACTATAAACGCTCTGTAGTTTAATAGGATAGTTTGAGGTTTCGTAGGTACTTATTTTTAGTCTGTAACTAGTGGAACGCGCTACTTCGTCCGCACATGCAGTTATATTCATATAAAGTTCAACCCGCTTACGGGTTGAATTTCGGAGGTTCCTTTATTAGTACATCTTTACGTACCAAGACGAATATACCCTAAAATTTCAAGTCTCTACGACCAGAGGCTTAGACTGTGCTTTGTCTTTAAGTCAGTCAGTCAGTCAGGACATAGATTCCTATAATCGGTATAGATATAAATAGATAAAGGCACAGAATAAAAAGAAATAATATAATTTATGATAAAAAAAAGTTTTTGATTTGATTTGAAACAAAAAACAATATGAGCTGTTCAGCCTGAAAATCTGTGGACTTTTGCTGATGGTAGTAATATCACGTACGTTGCAAAGACGGTTTCCGTTTCTTATAAAACCAAACAATAATTGACGTGGGAAAATGTTTAGTTACAATTATTTGTGTTCCGTAAATACCTAGAGGAAACTCACTCATATTAATAAATGTCTACCTACAGTATTTCTTATAATGTGCTTTGTGAAATGCCTGACAATTATTTATAAATAAATTATTTATTTATTAGGAATATTTTCAATTTTACAATTATTTATTTATTTATAGAGAAACGCGAGTGAAGGCATTTTATACAAACTTCAATACCTGCTGTACTCGTTTAGGGGTTAATTTCACACTTTTAAGCACCTAAACGAATAAACCCTAAAACTTAGAATATCTAAAACGGTTTAGGCTGTTTTTTTCCTATCATATCAGTCAATAGTAGTCAGTAGTTTTAGTAGTAGTAGAGCTTGTGAAAGGGCTTGTCCTGGGAAGTACTACAACCGTACCTATTTCTACCGCCAAGCAGTGATGCTCGCATTGCTGTGTTCCGGTTTGAAGGGTGTGGGTACCGGTGAAATTTCAGGCACATCGTCGATTCGACAAACAAATTCTAGTTTCAATAACGTTACAGCTTCAAAAATATATGAGAATTGAGATACGCTTCGTACATAGTGGTTTATTACGTTAGATTTTGTATGAATTCAACGAATACAGCATTTATGGTTGGTGTATTTCGAAGATCGCAGGAAATTATCGCAGGCTCAAACACGTCCTTCCTGGAAATAATAACGAGGAGTCGGGGCGAGTTATTAGTGCATGAAATTAATAGAAACATCTTTGTAACTCAAGGAAGGAAACTCGGTATTTGATATTTTTAGATACCTTTACAAAACCTTACGTAACTAATTGGGGTTTAGTCACCGTGAAATCTTTTCTGGTTAAACCACTGTTCACTACGACTGGTTAAACCTAAAAAAGATGTTGTGGGGTTATCTTAAAGGAAAACAATAAACTCTGCAGTGTGGGAAAACAGTTCATTAAATAATATTATGAATGAAAATGTACCGATGTTATGAGACACAAAATTTCATAGCACTGTGCGTATGTGGCTGTTGCGAAATCGAAAAAGGTTTGGAAAAGTTTTTTTATGAGATTTTAATATATTTATTTCCTTTTACAGTGCCTACATATACAAATTTTAAGTTATTTGAAGTAGTTATGTGAAGGGCTCGTCCGGGGAAGTACTACCACCATGCCTATTTCTGCCGCCAAGAAGCTTGCTGTGTTTCGGTTTCAAACGTATGGGTGATAGTGAAATAACCTGCACATGAGGCTTAACAATTTAACAATTTTAGTAGCTACCCAAAACCTTTTCCTCATTCCACTGTGCGCTTACGTACTGCAAAATACACGTCCTTCCTCAGATAAATAAACCTGCCTGGCTACTCAAAACGTCCTCCAACTCTTACGCCCCATTAAATTTTATTTAGCTAATCACGTTTACCAAGATAACCATGCTTAAAATGAGTATAATAATCTTAATTTTCCTTGTGCAAGATGTTAAACGTAATTAGCTTCCTAAATGCATTTACGGGCCCGCTAAATACATTTAGTGATCGTTGGTCCTAACTTAGGGTTCAGTTTAGAGTGGTTGTTAGGCTATGAGTTGTTTAATGCCCTCAAGATATTTTATCTTATTTTATCAGTAGCTTGGTAGATAGATCTATAGTATTATACTTCATAAGTAGGTACTTATAGTCAATAATAACAACATTACTAACCTGCGTACATTTTTTTCCTAAAACTCTATAATTACGTCATCTCAGGAAAATTACCAACACGACGAAAACCCAATAAAATGATTCCACGTAATACGAAAATATACTCTTTCACGCCAGCAATTAAACTATTTAGCTAAAAATAACATTTGCTAGCTAAAAATAATAAGAAAGCAGGTAATAAATTTTGCCCTACTAACCACACACCGAAAATCTAGAAAAACTTTTCTCTATTCGTTCTACGTCATTAGGTACAGACATTGAACGTATTACGTATGTATCAAGTGTATTATGTGCATCATGTGTAATAATACAATTATTTATACTACAATTTTGATTCTCAGTTTAATTGAGTAATACAATAATTTATAAGCATGTCAAACCAATTACTAAGTATGTATAATTTACAAAAAAAGTAAGTATAATATATTATACTAGCGGTCCGTCCCGGCTTCGCACGGGTTTTAGTAAGGATCCCTAATTTTTTTTTAAATGTAATATAGCCTATGTCACCCGGGGATAGTGTAGCTTCCCAACGGTGAAAGAATTATTCAAATCGGTCCAGTAGTTTCGGAGCCTATTCAATACAAACAAACAAACCAATCTTTCCTCTTTATAATATTATTATATATGTTATCTACACTAATATTATAAAGAGGAAAGATTTGTATTTTTGTATGTTACGAATAAACTCAAAAAGTACTGGACCGATTTTAATAATTCTTTTTTCATTAGAAAGCTACATTATCACTGAGTAACATAGGTTAAATTTTATTTTGGAAAAAAATAACGTTCCGTAAAATATTTGAGTTTTTCAGACACAAGGTGTAAAAAATCAACCAGAAAAGTTACTTATTTTGCGTACGCTGCCTAAACTATAAAAGATAGAACCATAAAATGTTCTAAACAATTGTAGATCTTATAAATATCTACAAAAAAGTCCGCAACACACTATACCTATCTATGTCGAGTGAGGCACAACAACCATTTTTTTATTTAAAAATCTTGATTTTTTTTTGGACTACATTTAAACGCATTTATTTTACTCATACTATTAATCCTTATCAAAATAAATTATTTTATCACTAGGTACAGTTTATGTAGATAATATTTGGTCTTTGAATGATTAAAATTGGACGTTTGGTTTTGAAGTTATGGCGAAATTAAAATATTACGATTTCTGCTGCACGGCCCGTTGCGAAGTGAGCGTCACCAAGGTGGGGGTGCACGTGCGGGAGTTTAGATCTATGACGGCTCAGCCGCGAGGTCGGCTCCCTACGCAGGTGTTTTATAAAAAGGACATTCATTCATAATGTAATATAGTTTTATGACAAAATCTACACAAATAAATAAAATTTAAGTGTCTGTTTGTAATATTAAAATAACGCTTTTTACTACATGCATAGGAATGTATATACGATACATATACCAAAATAACATTTTTTTTTTATTTTTGTCATTCTGTCTGTTTGTTCCGGGTAATCTCTGGAACGGCTGGACCGATTTCGACGGGACTTTCACTGGCAGATAGCTAATGTAACTAGGAGTAACTTAGGCTACTTTTTATCCCGACAAAATAACGGGAACGGATAAAAACAGCCAAGCGGGCGAAACTGCGAACGGCCGCTATTTTATGCCGTATTAACGCCATCTGTTGGCGACATCGAGTACTACTTCAGTTAAGATTTGTAAGTAAACATGTTTACCGCCCAACGAAGTGGGCACCGGTCAGCTAGTACATATATATAGTATAGATAAGCTATCCGGTTCCCATAGTACAAGCTCAGCTTAGTTTGGGGCTAGAGGGCGTAGGAAATGTTTAACGATATTTTTTAACTGTACTAGGAAAACTCGCTTGAATTCGTCCGCTTGAAGTTATTATCATACAAACTTCAACCCTTACTGGATCAGATGCTGTGGGATTTCGGGAGTTCCTTTCCATGTAATTGGTATAGACTCCAGATACCGAACTTTTTGCGAGTTCGAACTTTTTGTATAGAGACACGATAAGCGCCCCTAGCGGCCTATGGGAGCACTAGCGTATACAAAAAAATCAAGCTCGCAAACCGAAATCCGGTATCCGAAAAACGAAAAAACTTAGAATCCGCCTAAATGTGGATACGCAAAGCTAAAAGACCTCTCTTTGCTTACATGTCGAACATACTATATAGAAATATTTCTCCCAATTCCAGGTATAAGATACATTAAGCATGGAATGTTCCATCCATCACGATTTGCGATACGTCGAAGCGCCCGCGAGCTTCTGTAGTACGCTAATAATCGATCAGATCCACTTGTCGCTGAACAGAGTATTGGCCTTGGCTGATACTTATAGCAGGAAAACCCAATTATAAATTATTTGTTGGAAAGTTTACATAAATTCCTAAATTTTTTCCGGAATACTAAGATTGGACAAAAACTGATTTTGTTCGGCTGTCAGTCAGTCGGTCTGTTATCGCCTACAGGTAGCATTAGGTACTCGAGATTCTTCGAGAACATCTAAGAAGGGTTGTCAGAGGTAGTACGTAGGGTAGGTACGTCCAGATAGTACGTCATCTGGCACGTACCTACCCTTTTTTTTTATTACTATTTATATGTAGACGTTTGACCGCAATCTCACCTGATGTTAAGTGATGACGCGGTCGACGATGTAGCATTATTCACCTACATTTTGCAGTAGTAATTATTCCGTAGGTATGGGTTGCAAGCCCATCACCGCTGCTAGAATACTAACTGGTTTCCTCACGATGTTTTCCTTCACCGATTGAGAGCTCAGAAAAAACTATTGTCGCACGACTGGATTAGAACCAAAGACCTTAGCCGGACTCACTACCACTAGACCACCGGTGCTCTTACTTGAGTGATATCGTTCAATATCGTCCACCCGTTCTTTCCACCCTGTTCCTGGGACGAAGTCACAAATATATCTATTCCAAGTTTCATCTCAATTTTCCCAGTTAATCCTCCGTGATTGAGCCTCAAATATCTGGCATGAACTATATTCCTGATAGCAATAAATATTAATTAACCAATGTCATTATAATAGGTAGCAGCAGCAGGTAAAGTGGTATATAAAGCCTCTCATTATTTTTTCATTTCATCGAAATTCCATCATCAATTTATTAAATCATAAAAAGCTGTCCCGAATTCTGGCAAAAACCGCATGGTGACATCATTTCCTAAAATCGTCTCAAAGCTCGGCACTCTCGTTTTCCAAGAAGTGAGTGGAAAACCGTACAAATACGCCTGAGGCCGCGATGTGCCATTTCACGATACTCGCGCTATAGCTAATGTAACCATGTTTTAATTATTATTTGAGCATTTACAGTCCAGGAAAACAGTAAGCACTCGCGATTGAGGCACACCCGAAAAAAGCACACCCGAAATAACCTGATTACCTACATGCTTTTATTATTATTGCTGAATTGATCTGCTAAATAAACTCCAGCATTGTAAGTTGTAAATTAAATTTTAACTGTCTTCTTCTTTGGAAGTTGAAGATACCAAGCGGACTATGTGTCTATTTTATTAGCAAAATTTTATTTGAGCACATGAGGTTTCTATTTCAAAAATGTATTCCTTAGGTTGATAGACACAGAGCAGTGCGCGTAGGGCACGTTTCTAACGAACGTGACCTGCGACTCCTGCGAGGCAATGCTTTGCTATAGGTGATGGTAACCACTTAAGATCAGGTGGGTCATCTGCTTGTTCAATCAGTCGAATAAAATAATAAATTAACCAATAAGATTTTAATTATCTGATAAGATTATCTGACATACTACGATCCGTACCTAGACGCTCGTAGAATTTTGAAACCGAAATGTACCGGCATTTCGGTTCTAAATTCAACTAGTACTACTTAGTATTATGTCTTTCCACGCCCGTACCTCTATTACGAGCTTGCAAAACTATAGCACATATAGCTCTAAATAAGGCTCTAGAAAAAAAAATAGCATCACGACTTAAATCTCCAAGCGTGGTAGATATCCCCTCAGATCTCTTACCTACCAAGTACCTACATTTCGTTCGTACCCGCCTTTTACAGTAATTCCATGGATGTATGGAGTATGGAATATGGAAGTATGTGGAATGGAGTACGGAGTATGGATTACCATACGTCACAGGTTGCAAGCCCATCGCCGCTGCTAGGATACTAACTAGTTTATTCACGTTGTCCTTCATCGTTTGAGATTTATTTGTTTATACCAAGCCGTAAGTTTTATGCCGGTTCTTCTAGGCTTGGTCGCGAGGAACTGGCGCTTAGATCCACCTAGATTTAAGACGTTTCAAGATGATCCCTGCGGATATTACTGAATAAATGACTTTTGACTTTGACTTTGCGAAATCAAGAATGTTTGTCACCGTAGTAAGAAAGCGCGTGCGCCGTTCGCAGAACACCTCTACAATACAGCCGCTCGGCGCTCGCTGGAATACATGTTTTCCTGGTACCCGGCACCGACGAATATGCATCTTCGTTTTTTATGCACTTACTTCGAAATACAATGAAGATGTTAAATTAACTGCTTGTCTGTTTGGCTTCTTTCATACTATTTTCTTAGCGAACTTCTTTAAATTAATAAGTATTCTGTGGAGTTTTATAAAACACGGAGAGAAACTATAAATTGGATGGCAACCTATGGCAACCTTCGAATGGGGTTATACGTGCTTAGTTATAGTAAATGCATCGAGGAATGTTATATCAATTATAGAATGGAAATTATAACGGACTTACGTGTATTTTTTTATATTTTTTACAATTTATATAACCGCAATCTCACCTGATGTTAAGTGATGATGTAGCATGCTTACCTAGAAGATACCTGTTCACTCTTCTCTTAAAAACATCCAAATACGTGACCGGAAAAACAGATGAAACAACTAGTTCCATTCTTTTGCTGTGCGCATAATAAAAGTTGAGGCAAAGTGCTTGGGAAGAGATGTCAACCATAAACGCGTGTCTCGTCTCCGTACGTCTGGTGGTCCGATGATAGAACGGGGATGGGGGAACCGGGTTGTGGAGCTCCAAGGCACACTCACCGAAATCCATCCTGATAGAATACCGACAGACTGGCTACCTTGCAGCGATGCGAAGACTAAGTAGCCTATAATCGACCAATGTATCGTCGCCTACAAGCCTATGGCCTATGGCCTATGGCTCGTCTTTCAATAATTTCCAAGGCCTCAATCAAGCCGTTATTTGGCAGAGATATCCCAAAGATGAGAAGTACTCCATGCGTATCTTCTGTTGCTAACAGACTAGAAAATATGTCACATTGACACTTGCAACAGGAGTTTGTTAGCAACAACACTTAAATCACCCTTATCTTTTTACGAATCATTTAAAAATATTGTAAATGATTGTCCGTTACATTATTGACATGGACACTTTTCAATTAAATAACTGTGCTCAAGAATTGGATTCTCTCGAAATAACGGTTGTAAATACTTATAATGAGGTTGATAATTAAAGTTACCATAATGTGAACCGTAAAATATTAAACAGGTACACTCAGCATCAAAATGATGATTTTACAAAAAAAGGCAAATGAAACCTAGAATAATAATGTTATTTTTCCAAACGAATAGTTGGGAAGTAAAATGTAGTCTCATTATCATTAAAAACTGTTATTATGATTAAGATTTCGATATTTACATCTTAGCCATCATCATCATCAACAGCCTGTAGAAATCCACTGCTGGACATTGGCCTCCATACGTTTACAGGAAGAACGATTCTGAGCCCTTTCCATTCATCGACTTCCCGCGGTCCTAACAATGTCGTCTGTCCATCGGGTAGGAGGACGTCCTAAGCTTCGTCTTCCGGTTCGTTATTGCAGCCAAGTAAATATGGATGGGTCGGTCGGGCAACAATGGACTTTTCTATTGGAAAAACTACGCGTGCAATGGTAGCTCTCAAACGGTGGAGGAAAACGAACGAATTAAATATTACTGCTATCAAATTAAATTAGTCCGATCAGATTTAATTAGACAATTATTTGTGTGATGAACACAGTCATTTGGTTCACATAGTACAGGCTATGCTTAGTTTGGGCTAATAGATAAATAGATAGAAAATACTTTATTGCACATAAAAAATAACAATACAAAAGCGAACTTAATGCTATGAAGCATTATCTCCCAGATAACCTTTGTGTATTGTGGAAAAAAAGTTGTGTCGGTAGTGCACAAAAGAAAGAAGTAAAATGTAGTAAAATGGGCCTAGATGATGTTGTGTAAAAATGTTCACAAATATTTATTAAATACATATTTACTTATGGGTATAGTTATGGTACATAATATTATAATGTAGTGGTATAAGAACAGTAAGCTGTATATTATATAGTTATAAAAAATAAATAAACACCGACAGACGTACAGGGCAGACACGATCTATAGAGGGCGTAAAAGAACAGCTCTCGAAAACTGAAGGTTACACTACTTTTTGTACTAAGGCTATAAAAAGAAAATGACAGATGAAAATGCATTGTCACCGAATAATTTTCCATGGACGACTCTTCTCTGTTCTAACCTTCTTTTCGTCATCAGTAAATAAGTCCACAACTAAAAAGGCTTCCCCATATTCGGGAGGGTTTGCCATAGACACCAATTTTGGTTACCGTAATGACAGTGCTACGGACTAAGGAGGTGCTACTGCCTATCTCTTTGGGCGTTCCTTTAAACTGGGGTCACCAAAGTTTATTACGGTTGTTTTAAATGAAGACAAAATGGCATTCTTATGAAGGACATTCAGTCTAGATCTGTCTAAAGACAGTTCTAGTATAGTCGTTATTAGGTCGTTATTCTTCATTGACAGAAAAAAAACATTTTTAATAAACAAATACCGGAACAGGCAACGGATTTATTAACCTTTCATCTTCAAACCATTTCAAGAAAGTCATTGTTTTTTTCAACGATAATAGGTACTTTTTAACAAGAGTTTTTTAGAGACAATATGGTCGTCTAAACTTTCAAGTTTCGGTTAGAATGTACAGATCAGGTAGTTTAAATAGTTTTTTACACCCGGTAATATAAAAAATAGATAGACTCACCGATATAAATCAATATAGATGTGCATGTAGGTATTTCAAGGGCGCAGCTCAAACGCAAATAACACAAGATGCTTGTAAACAAATATAGAACTTCTCGGAAATGCGGTTATACCGTTTATTTTGATCGCTAATCCTTGGCGCCGAGAGAAATGGCGACTTCATTACTAAGCGAGTGACCATTTTGTTTTGCGTAATTTTTGTATTTTGTGAATCATTGGTAGAATAACAGACTGACGGTGGGTCGTAAGTAGTATTGCGAATGCGTGCGTGCTCTCTCCGAGTGCTATTTCGGTAGTTAGTGACGTGGGCCGCACGATCACGCGCGTCACTAAACGCAGGACTGACATTCTATAGCGATCTGCTTCTCGGAATTATCAACTCTTCAACGGAAATGCCCAGAAAATGTGACTTTTCATTGTTAATTCTGGGCTTTTCCGATAATTAATAGCTTAACGGTGATACTAAGAGATCTGTGGGATATTGTGTCTAGGGATTGTCGGGGAAATCGTAATGCATTATCGTAATGCATTATACTTATTAAATCGTAATGCATATACTTATTAAATCGTAATGCATTATACTCATTAAATCGTAATGCATTATACTTATTAAATCGTAATGCATATACTTATTAAATCGTAATGCATTATACTCATTAAATCGTAATGCATTATACTTATTAATTTTTTTTAACGGTGTTCAAAATATAAAGTTGAAGCCTGTGGTAAGATAACTTTTACCGTACGACTTTATCAGCGTGGGTTTTTTTCCTTATTTATTTATTTTTAAATTATTTGTATATTTTGTGTATATTTTATAAGGTAACGGTGTAACTACAGAACACAGAAAGGATTTATATAGTGACGGCACCTATGTGCCGACAAAAACCTTTAAGTCTGCCATTCAACCGTGTCCAGACCTGAATGTTTTTAGGTTGCTTGTAGGTAACGTTTTATATTCCGCTTATTACCAAGGGCTCTATAAAAACTAGCGGCAGTATCCTACCTTTTGCCGTGGGAAGGAGGTTCTGATGCGGCCTGCATACTGATCAGGAGTGTGTCCCACCACGATTTACCCGATATTGAGTTGGGCAGATGCTGACTGAATTTAAATACGTACCCGCCAACTAGATAGGTAGATACGTCAAGTAAATTAAGTAAGGGAATGCAACACAGGATACTGCAGCATCTTCAATCGTGCAGAGAAAATCTGCCATATTTTAACTAATCGAAACCGGAGACACAAGAGTTATGACTGGTGGTAGTCAGTCCGATTTAATTCTAGCAACGGTTATAGCTTACTGTATTATTATAGTTTTGGTATAAGTTTAGAGGTTAGAACTTTCGAAAATTGATTCCATGAATTTTTTAATAAATATCATCCGGTTTTGACCCAACGGTGTCCTCAATTCCTAAAATTGTTCGAGTTGCCTGTCACACGCAACCTCTTCCATGGAACCCCACCGGAAG
This sequence comes from Electrophaes corylata, assembly GCA_947095575.1. Lineage (NCBI taxonomy): Eukaryota > Metazoa > Arthropoda > Insecta > Lepidoptera > Geometridae > Electrophaes > Electrophaes corylata. Next base: position 2,802,061 of record OX352711.1, on the reverse strand, counting down.
TCAGCGCACTTGGCTGTACTCCATTACACAACGATAAGGTGACAAACGCCTCGATTTGGTTCACGAACTATTGAGCCGATCTGAGTGTCATGGTTTTTCGAGCAAGCCCGTAAGTAATTTCGTATGGAGTCATGATTGTTCTCACCCCATAGGGTTTATCGTGTATCCAAAAAAATTACTCACATAGCCTAGTATAACGTTAAAACGACCCGAGTGATTCAACCTCCAACAAAACTGCTTACTGACGCTGCCACCAACAAGACAAAACTGCTTGACCGATTTATCTGACCGATTAGCATTACCGATCGTAAGGCAATCGAGCCGCTCATAGAACTTGATGTGCATAAGTGGGCATAAGACTAGTCTGCCGCGACTTTTACCCGTTTTTATGCTAGATGTAGAACTCGATATGAAAGAGTTTGTGATTAATCTCCGTACCTTTTTCTGTTGCCAAAGACTTAATCACACAAAATGTTTGTCCTCGGTGGGGATCGAACCCACAGCCTACACAGAAGGCAGAGCTACTACTTACTAACTGAGCTGTAAGTGTGCTTACTTGAATTTCTAATGCATAGCCATGATAGCTTTAAAAACTTTTAAAAGCTTTAAAAGCTATACCTAATTCAACTTCCATACCGGCCACTTCATGTTCTTTGTGCTATAGTGCGTATCGCAGTGTTCGGTACCTAGCTATCTCATGCACGCAACTTTACATGGAATCGCACCGGAAGTTGGTAAACGTTGTAATCCTGAGTGGTTCTGAACAGCTTATTACGTAATGGCATTCTGTCGTACCTGCTGGTAAGTACTGGGTAAGTGCTTCAAGTGAGCATTTTCTGGGTTCTGAGCGTTGATTCTGAGTTGCACTCACTGTTTTTTCTGTATTGCGCTAGTTTTCCGAGTGTGTTGTCGCATTAAGCACCCCTAGCGATGTGTCTCGGGACTTGGGCGCAAAAAACCGTGTGTACAACTCTGACATCGGATGCTCTGATTAGCGCAGTAGCTTTGTATTTGTCTCATATAATATTCCATAAGTTATTTGAAACCACGACCCTTCCCTTGATAAGGGAATGTGCTACCCACCAGCCCCATCCGAGCCTAATCCTACTCGACGAAATACTCTTAGAGATATTGTTACACGGTACTTTCACCCACCGTGACTCCATCTATAGTTTCGACTGCTCTACATTACAACCGAAAACTTATACTTGAATCGACGAAAGACGTCACCTTGTACTTTGAATCTTTGGGAATTCCTCAAGTGCAGGCAAGCATTATAAAACAAATAGGTAGGTACGAGTATAATTTCGGCACAAAGAGGGCAAAGCACAAAGAGACTACAGAGTCTGTACTGTGTATGTTAACCTTCACGAAATTATAGTATGTCAACCTTTTCGATCAGCAGCGATCCAACCGATTAAAAATATTACGTTCCTAAATTTGAATGAAAAGTTTACGTAGTAAGTGACGAACGTCAACAATCACTTTTGATAAAAATTTTACACAGGACACATAAAAAGTTATAAAAAAACTTTGGAAAAATTTATAAAAATCTAAATTTCCAAGTGAACTACTCTATTTTAAAGACTCTACGTGGTACTTGTTGGATTGAAGAAAAATGGCTTGCTGTGGTGGACCTTGCTTCCCTTGTTGCGGACCTTGCGGCCCCTGTTGTGGGCCCTGCGGCCCATGCATGCCTTGCTGCGGGCCGCCTCCGTCGTGCCCGTCGTGTCCGCCTCCTTGCTGCGGTCCGTGCCCTCCGCCATGTCCGCCTCCTTGCTGCGGTCCATGCCCTCCATCATGTCCGCCTCCTTGCTGCGGCCCGTGTCCGCCACCGTGCCCTCCCCCGTGCGGTCCACCATGCTGTGGGCCTTGTCCGCCCCCGTGTGGGCCCTGTTCCTGCCCCGGGCTAGGCTACTGCCCGTGTCCGTCATTCTGCAAGGGGGGCTGTGGCCCGTGCCCGCCAAGCTGCGGCCCGCCATGCTGCGGCCCGCCTTGCTGCGGTCCGCCTCCGTGTTGCGGCCCGCCTTGTGGGCCCTGCGTCCCCTGTGGGCCCTGCTGAAGAGCTGAAAGTAACGTCCTGTGTTGTGAACCGTGAACCCCTATCGCCTGGACGTGGGTTTTGCCTGGACTGACCTGCGAGATCTGGGTGCTGTGCCACGTAGTTGTCTCCGTGCGGTGAACGTAATCTAAGAATAAAATGTTGTCCAAAATTTATTTCTTCGTTTTGATTTCTTGCACATCATGGGCACGTATTATATTAGGGCTATGAGGCTAGGCTATAGACGAAGAGGTGTGAAAATGTTTACATGATCTAAACATCGAAGGTCGGACAATAGAAGGATCTGGATCAATGACGTAGGAGCGCTGGAGGAATGACGCGGTTCTTGCCACCTCATGAACCACCTGGGTGAACCATTGAAAGTTTTTTTACAAAGGCTCGCCTCTCAGATTATAATAATAATAAAATTGCTGGACAATCCACACAGCACAGCCGCAAGCTAAGCAGAGCTTGTGTAATGGGTACTAGATGACTGATATACGTGTACAATACAAATACACCTGCCTACATTCACCCTCCGCGCCACATCGGTCGTCATTAAACTTCATTACGGTGAGGATATCTGGGTTAAATCAAATAGATTAAATAGATCTAAACTTTAAACTTCACGAATTTATTTAGGCCAAACACAAATACATTATCGAAGGCAGAAAGGGTGACTCGCAGAACTATCCACAAGCAGGTCCGCAGCAGCAAGCACAGAGGCCGCTGGTGCAGCCTCCAATACAGCCGTCTCCACACGTGAAGTATGAGGATGCTACTCCGCCACGTGCCCTGGAAAAAAACAAGAAATATTAGGTAGCTAGTGTGTTTGAGACAAACAAGACATGCTAGTAGCTGTAATTTGAAATAGACTAGGTACCAAATTCCCAACAGTTCACATAATAGGTCATCCAACAAATCACATAGGTCGCCTTGACCTATCTGTCAGTTACATTGGGAGGCCTACGTCTAATCACAACGTAAACTCAGATATGTATGACTAAGCTAAGCACGCCACCAAAAATGTTCGACCCTTAAGCGTGATTTAGACGATACAATTTTCTTGTACATTCAAGTGCAATTATTGAATGCAATAAATTAAGTGCGTTAATTGCCCTTCAAGAATTGTACGCAACTGTTTACACGTGGATACAAGTAAAAAAATTGAACGCAATTATTGAATGCAAGTCTTGACAAAAAATAGTTGCAAATATCTTCTGTTTAGACCAATGCAATAATGTTTAGGAGATTATTGCTTTCAAGTTTTGACTTGTCTAAATAGAGAGTTGTATGTGCGTGTACCATTCATTGGCAGGGTTGCTTCAAGTATTGCACGTATTTGCGTTGTCAAATTTTTCATTCAAGTGTTGAAAGGTTTTGTAAAGAGTCTGTTTATTAAAATACGACGATTTCTCAATATTTCTTGTCTCAGAAGAGCAGCAACGATTAACACATCTTCACTTACTGCACTCATGTTGGAACTAATTGAATGCAAGAATCGCCTAAGAAATTTTTGTATGTGCTGTTTACCAAGAAAATTTTGGCAAGCAAAACTTGCGCAAAAGATCAAAATGTTACGTAAGTACTGTTTAGACCATGCAGGTAATTTATTGCTTCAATTTTATTGTATGCAACAGGCAAGAAACTTGCATTATGTAAATGGCGCTGAATAAGTCAAAAGGCAATTCTATGGTCTTATAAACAGGTTAATCTAGTCTAATAACTCGTGAATCTAAATACCAGTTCCTCAGTTTCTCGCGACCAAGCCTAGAACAGGCAATAAGCTTACGGCTTGGTTCCTACCATTTATTTTGGGACCATTTTTAAAATAATAAAATAATAAACTCCATTAAGCTCCATTACTTGTGTATTGTCCGGAGCTAAGCTGTGACAACTGGGGAAACTATCTAGGAATGACTAAGGCTACGAATGCTCCTTGGCCCTAAGAATAAGAGGACGCTGTATTTTGCCTCACCCATGTAAAACTCCTTTATCTCCGCACGGCGACGAACAACATCCAAAGGAGTGTACACAGCAGGGGCCCACAGCGTTGCCGCAGCATTCGGCGCGGTACGCAAGCGGGCCACATGGGCCAGCCATGGGGCCCTGGCAACCGAGGCAGCAATTCCGGACAGGCATGATGAGCTGGTCAAAGAAACAGTTAGTAAGAATTATTATGGTGATAAGTCAATGAAGCGCAATAGGCAACGATTGCTCAACGTGAATGGTAATATAGCATTGTCCTGAGCCAGGCCAGATATTAATTACCCAGAGGCAGGTTCAAATATCATATTGGTAATATTTTAGAAACGTGCGGGTTTTTGAAATATAGAGGTAAGTAATACGGTAGGTAATACTTACAAATGTAGAGTTTCTAAAACGGTTAAATCTTTATTTTTGGTAATTTATTATTTTGTACAAAATTACGTGAAAACACAGCTCACAAAAACAGTGGCAGCAAAATGACATGAAGCCTGGCATTTTTTTCTCACCTTTTTTAAAATATAAAAAGAATCTTTCTTTTTCTTTCTCAACCTCTTTCAAATAAATTACAACTCTTCTTCAGACTACAGGTTCAACCAAACTTCTTGCTACCGGTAAAAGCGGCTACACACGACCCTAAAATCACTGGCGATATCGGGACAGCGGTAGTGGGGATGAAATCGGCTACTACTCTACACTCTTCCCTGCCAGTAGGATTGTGTCGATCGTTCAATCACGAAGAACCATATCAATCATGAACTGTTGTGACAATGAACCGGTTCATATGACCCGATCATTTGAATGATTGGATTCCAGATTCTATTACGTTGTAATAAGGTATTTTTTATTCCTGCTTCCGTACAGTACTTCATCGCACGTGACTGACTGTCTCACCTCTCACCTCAAGAACACTCGCAAGAGCGAGATGCAGCGGCAGCCGATCATTGCTCGACGTCAATCAAATGTTCTGTGTTCGGTACACAGACATAATCTATCTACCGTGTCTGTGACACATAGACTGGATGATCCGTGCGTGTGCGTGATCGGTCGCAAGATCGGGTCTTTTTGTCGTTACTGATAGGATCATTCACGCGCGGTTCGTGATTGCAATCAAATGACCCGATCGATCATGATCGACACAATCCTACCTGCCAGTGAGTACGAAACCGACCGTGCAACAGACTGCTCGTTGTTCCGAGATGCCGCCGACACTCACAAAACAGCAAAAACTAGGCATTGTTTTGGCACTTACTACGGTGCCACCTAACAATGATATTAATTTATTCCAGAGAATATCTACCGTGCCTAGAATTTATGGCGTGAGCCTATTTTATCTAATTAAATTGGTCTCTTGCCGTTTTTATACAGTTAGCTATATCTATTTTTAACAAACCTTTAATGAATCATTCTAATTGTTGTGATTTAATTAATTGACGATCGACGGAACGTTACAGCACGTCGTATCGTCGCGGCACTCAAGCGCAGACTGCGTAGAAATCAATCCTGATTTCGCTACACACGTACTGACAACGCTCCCTAGACGATGATTGTCCCTAAATCGTGAGCTCGCTCGGAGCGATTTAGGGACAATAAAAATCGGGTAGGATTTGCCTACACACGAGGCAATTTATGATACGATCTAGGGTCCTCCCCACCACTGTCCCGATATCGCCAGTGATTTTAGGGTCGTGTGTAGCCGCTTTAATGTGAATGTGACGCCTGACGGCCGTGTCTGATTTAGACACTTTATCAGATCAAAGCAGCAAAAATTTTCCAAAAAAATCTCAACACCAAGAAAAATACCTAAAAATATTTAAGATGCCGTGTCCAGGATGCCCTAAACCGACCTGCGGTGTGCCTGGCTGCGGGCAGACAGCCGGATTTATGTACCCAGCACCCTTTTGTGGCCCCTGCTGTGGGGTTTGCGTCGGACCCTGTGGAAAGCCCTTCGGATCCTACAGCTGGAGATATGGACCTGGCCCCTGCCCTTAAGCGATTGAGCTATTTCTAGTATAATACTTTTCGTGTTGTTTTATTAAAACGATGGTGTTGTATTTTGCTCTTTTATTCTTGTCATCACATTACTTTATTTACCTCATCCGAAGAAGTTAAGCTAAGCAAGATCTTCGTGTCTTCTAAATATAAGGAACTAACGAGACACCGACGAAGGCCTGTGTCGCCGGCGTGAGGTACTGGTTTTCCAGTAAGACATTAAGTGTCTTCTATTGTAACAACCACACGTCACGCAAAAGAACCTATCCTAAATACAAAAATCAGCCCGCTCACCAAATAACAAGGAATATAACGGCGCGGAGTTTAAGTTTAGCGTCTCTTCTTCGTGGCCAAATAACTAAGGGATATAAAAATATAAGACTGTCTTTAAAATTTTATAAGTAATAGGAGTCAAATTAAGCTGCCTTCCACGCTCTAGGATATGGGTTCGATCCCCACCGAGCACAAACATAAGATAGTCCATCATTTATTAATAAAGTATTGCCTCGTAGGTCACGTTCGTTGGTAACTTACCATACAATGTAGGTACTGCTCTGCGTCAATTAACTTCGATGCATATAAATATTAAGCCTCACGTGCCTGAAACTTCACCGCCACCACAACTTTGAAACCGCAACACAGGAAGCTGCTTGGCGGCAGAAATAGGTATAGTATAGGTATAGGTAGATGTGCTCTTGGTATGATTGCCTTTAAATATTGCGGTTAGTGAGCCAAGGACCTAATTGACCCCACTACACTATCTTCTACTACTATTCCTTTACCGCCACTTATTGCAAGGTACCTAGGTAGGAACCTTCTGAGTAGGTACCTACCAATGCCTCCCTTTCATTTTGTTTTGTAGCAGTTAGGTATACCTACTTGCTTTATATTACGTAGAATTTCTTTCTTTCTTTTTTTTCGGTGGTGCTTACAACCCCACTATTAGATTGGTGTGACGTTGGTGCTTGTATAATTTAGTAAAATTTAGGAACCGAGTCACAAGATTATTTCCCGTTGTGGTTTACCTACTTAAGTAGGTACGTTGTTTTCTGTTATTGTGAAGACGACAAGGTGTACAAACCGGAAGCACGCTCATTTTGTGGCGCGTCGCGTCGCCATCTGATAAAATGGCGGGCGGAAGTGCAATGTCCTGGTGATAAAATCATTATTTTGTCTTTGTTGCGCCACTTTCATCAGCTAATGGGTTTAGCATGTCGCAAATTTTAATAACCCTATTCCCCGTGATGAAAAACATTATCAAAGAGTACCTACCTACCATCCTCTACCTAACCTAACCGCCACAAACCTGTGTAGTATCCATGAAGTGGCAGGAACGGTTATTGTATGTGAATGATTTTCATCTCGAGTAGCATAAAATGCGTTAAAGTATCTTCAAAAACATAAGGTAGGTACTTTATTGTAGCTACTTTACTTTACTGTAGTAAAGGCTTCGTTACCATCTGTATCGGAGGGTTTCATAGGCGGCCTAAATATTTCATCATCCACCAGGGTCAACCCCGAATAGCTCATGTCAGGTTTCAAGATGATCCCTGCGGATATTACTGAATAAATGCTTTTTGACTTTGACTTTGAGGTTCATGTGTAATTTTGGCAAAATCAGTTCTCCTAACGCCCACGGGTGCTTATCGTTTATACATATAAAAAATACACTCGAAATGTATACGACACTGTGTCTATCTATATAGCCCGTATAGACCACAAGAGTCCTATACCCTCGGACTCGTGGTCGCTAAGCGTCTTTTTGTCTCTTGGTCTCTCGCTAAATGTGTACCTACACCTAAAATTTCAATTTCAATCCTAACAATTGTATTTCTCTGCTTGTTCATCACTGTACTGCTATGCTACCTAATACGAACTCGCTTTAAACTCTTCCTTCATGTCATGCCCACAAACTGAAACGCTACAAACAATTTGCTCACTAAATTGCTATAATTATTATTGTAGATAAGTATTTGTAGAAATGTCACGCTAGTTGAAGCTGGTTATGGTTGGCTGGGCTTGTTGTTAGAGTGCCCTATTTCAGGGAAATTCGTAGGTTGTTAGCCAGCGACGAAGCGCTTCCATGAACTCTACTGTTATTTTAATTTTGGCTGATTCTTAGTATACAATACGACAGAATCTATAGATAATGATAAATAATAGCTAGTAATAATTATAGCCCTTTTACTGCTTTATCACACAGAAACACGACACAATTTTTTAAGTAGGTAAGTACTTGAAACTTGCAGGGTGTATACATCTTGGTGTGTAGGTAGGTATATGAATTTAAGTTAAATTATTTAACAGTATAAACAGCTTTACGCAGACGAAGTCATGCTTATTCCTTTTAATTAGAAGTGATCGATTACTTGTATTGAAAACAGTGGTAAGTTGAAACAGGTTTTATTCATACAATCACAATTAACTATAAGAGAACTTCAATTAGGTTTGAGGTACAGTTCCACTATGGCAGTTATAGCATGGTCCCGTTGGACAACAGCAGCATCCTTGCACGCAAGGCAAACAGCACCGAGGCATGGGTCTGTCGCAGCCTCCAGGGCATCTTGAGAATGTACCGATAGCGAAGTCTCTGTAGCATCCGTGCTGGGTAGGCATACTGTAGTTCTTATGACAGGGTTTTTAACTTTTTATGTTTTTTTTAGTTTTGTCGTTTTTGTTAGAAAATTCAAATACAAATGAAGCACAGAGTATTTCTTCTTTTCATAATGTCATCTGTCCGTCATTCGAGATAATTTCGCCAGTTACAAGTAAATTGAAATAGTTTTTACACTACTTGCGTAAAAAATAAAATTAAGCACTTTACACGACGCTGAATGCGTTAGTGTACTTTTTTTTTTGTAGCAACTGTCCGTCTTGCGGACAATTTTGCCAATGTCAAGTGGGTTGAATAAATTATTTTTAGTCAAGTCGAGTCGGTAAAAAAAGTAAAGTCGGCCGTCATCGGTTTTGAAGAAAAAGATCGCGTTTTGTAATTCTTTTTAGGTAATAAATAAATTTTGTATTTTGTATTTTTTCTTCAAAACCAAAGGGAAACATTTTCGTTCAAATCAGGATGCCTCATAACACACTTTCATTTCAATTGTTCACACTTGTGCTAAGACCTCAAGTAATGATGGTTAAAATACCACCAAAATTACCCATCAGAACTTAAAATAACACTAGAAAAACCATTAAAATGAAAATACAATATTGCTTCCAAAGATGACAGAAAACGAATCCCCGTTAGTGTACTTACTACTGCAAGTAGCAAGCTGTAAAGTACTCTTTATTTAAATTATGTCAAGTTGGGCTGTCATTGGTTTTGAAGAAAAATGTGGCGTTTCATTTCAAAACCTTTTCGTTCAAATCAGGATGACAGAACACTTGTGATAATCTCAAGTAATAATAATTTAAATACCACCAAAATTATACGTTGAAATACCACCAGTATTGCAGAATTTAAAATAACACTAGAAAAGATAATTCAAATGAAAAATTTGTTCCAAAGATAACAGAAAACAGAGTGAGACAGCCGATGTAATTTCTCTGAAACTGTTTACCTCTGGGCTGTAGGATACTTTCAAGAAAAAAGGAAAAGGCGTGGTAGGTATTCACATCAACCGTGAATAAATTATTTTCCTTAGAACCTTTTTCATCCACCGATTTCCCGCGATCCTATCAATGTCGTAGGTCGATTGAGTGGGAGGGCGTCCTACGCTTTAGCAGTTGTCGGTAAACATAAAAAAAAATTGAATAGGTACTAAGTGAAACTAGGTTCAGACCATGGGCCCTGAACAAAGTTTGATATAGAAATTACACCTGACTTAAATAATTTCACCATGAACCTATATGTATAAATTGTATAGGTAGGTATGTATGTAATCGCATATAAAACTAATGCCGCGCAACGTTTAGTGTACGCTTCACGTTTAAGTTCAGGCTGTTTTGATACTCTAATGAGGTTCCTTACAATAACATCGTACAGTGCCTACCACATTACCTACCTACATGCACACACACCACAATATTATAATTAAAAAGTATAGATTTTCAAAAACTGTTCCATTGAAAAGTAACTGACAGTTTTCCAAAAACTCTACAACTTCTCTGCTTTTACAACGAAATTTTTTGTATAAGTATTTTTATTTTTCAGCATGACTGTCTACTATGGGGGGTTCGTTGGCGGCCCTCAGGGGGGTGGCTACTGTATGTACTCCTATCAACCCTGCAGCCCTACCACTGGAGGTTGCGGACCGAACCCATGCTGCCCGCCTCCAGAGCCTTGCTGCCCGCTCTCTTGCTGAATACATGGTATGCTCATGTTCCTATTCATGTTCCTCATGTTCCAAACTCTAGGAACCGACTATTGCGATCGCTCTGCACGGTGAAGAATTTGATAAATATTGATTCATGCAAAGAAACTGATAAATACTCATTGCAACGGGCCGTGGTCGAGCCGAGGCGGGACCGAGTTGTTTCCGAGCGTTCCTCGGTCATCGGTTAGTTGACAGTGCTACTGCCGACACTCTGCTCGGGCTCGACACGGTCTAGCGTGAGTCATCTTTGACGAAAGCATTGCAAGCCTGCACTGCTTTGCATCCATCAATCTGAGGCATACAGGTGTTAAGCCTCATGTGTCTGTAATTTCACCGGCACCCACACCCTTCAAACCGGAACACAGCAAGCTGCTTGGCGGCAGAAATAGGCGTGGTGGTAGTACTTCTCCATCAGTTACGTCTGCACCATCAATGGGGCAAATCAATGGTGCAAACGTAACGGCGGGCTCCGGACGAGCCCTTCACTAAGAGCTCTACTAGGTACTCAACTACTTTCTTGGGAGAAGGCTCACCTAGTGCATTCTTTTAGTCACTTAATACCCTTTGCACGAGTAGGTAATGTCCAATATGAAAAATGACAAATAGCCTAAAAATGTCCATTCAGTACAACATCCATGACATACGCCGGGACCTCATCGACCACTGACGCATAGGTACATCGTAAGACTTAGAAATCCTTTATATTTTTCAGATTCTTAGTGAAGAAAGCCACGAGTCCGTTTGCTAAAAGAAAATGCCTACTTCGTGATGTCGCTTGTCGTTTTCGCTATATTGTTTGCCATTAGCTTACTGGGGTTCCTGTCTGAAAATATAGTGCGATTTGAAATTCAGCAATAGAAAAGTGAAATAAAATAAAATTTGCAAAGCATTTCTTTTAACTCCAAACTGATCCCTCCCTATCATAATGTCTTGGAATGGAAAGCGTATTAGCAACATGACATCCCCTGCACGAATCGTGTTCGATCTATAAAGAAGTGCTTGGCCACATAAAAAAAAACCACAGGTACGTCGTCGCGATAATCTATATTTTAGGCTAGGTTCACGTGTAACGCGCGTTAACGCAGGTCAACGCGCGATCAAATTTATGATTTAGAAAGGGGGGTAAGCACGAACGAATTCCACTTTCGTATAGTAACAGTCCGTAAACCTATCGTATTCACGTGTTTCGTAATGCCAAAAGAAGTGTTCGTGCTTCCAACTTTAGTTCTCTTTACGCACGATAGGGGGCGCTGTGCAAAATCTCATACATATTGGTTACGTGAGCGTAACGTCACGATAGCCAGTTCGTGCTTAGGCCCCAGATGACAAGCGCTAACGCGCGTTGCGAGGAACTCGTCAGTCTGTTTCGATAGAGCTTGCGATGGAAGCGCGCGCTCAACAGAACAGTCAACGGACGTTACATAGCTGTCCAAAGCGCGCGTCAACACGCGATCGCCTGCGTCTAGAGACACCTATACAAATCAGACTACGCAGTCCTCTTGCCTTCACGAGACGACCTGACACCCAGCCCGGGCTAAGATGTGCAACGTGACAAAATTTTACTCGGTTATCTCGTCAAAATTGTCATATCTCTATATATCTTGCTGTGCTAACATGCTAGTGCCAAAAATGTTTAATCTATAATTTGAAGATGTCCATCATTAGAAAAGCGCGAATCTCTCGCGTTGCATATCTTAGCCCAGCAAGGTCAGACTTTCTCTAGGGAAAGAGAGAATTCGCTTAAAACTTGTACCTACACCGTCAGAGATAACATACTGAATATTTAAGATCCTTCATGTTAAAGTTCGCAAGCTGTAGTAAAAAGCAAAAGTAGTGACCTGAACGTATTTTTATTACAGAAATCCATACAAAAATAGACACTGCCCAAAATGGTAGACGGAATCGTGTTAGTATCTCCCAAAGCTGAACCACCAAGGCAGACGCGGCCCGCGCCTTCCAGTGGCGGACGACTGCAATATTCAATTCTGTGTTCCATCTGCGACCGGCAGCACGCTCAGCGATAGCGCTAGCGACCTTCTGAGCTCTAGAAAGCCTAAGAGCTCAAGCGCGCGACGGAGACCTGCTCACGTCCGGCTCACGCCACAGCGGAGCCTGCGCGCGAGCTCAATGCTGCACAACGCTGGAGGTGCACAACTGGCGCAAGCGTCACCTGCACAATAGGCTCTCAGCAGCACCTCGCTTGGAGTTTTCTTAACAGCACCAGCCGCCATAGCAGCACCCGTAGCATGGAGAACAGCACGGTGCGCACGGGTAGCACGGCCCACAGCACGGGGCGCAGCACGGGCTGTAGCACGGGTAGCAAGGCATCTTGTTTTTGGTTCTGGTTCTGGTTCCCGGGAACACTTTCACGATTGCAAACGGAGAGGGTTTTGTTGGCTTGAGCAAATTACACTTTGAAGGTTTGCTTTTGTAGTTTGACGGAGTGTTGGAGGCTTGAAGTTTGAACGTTGAATGTTCGATGATAGGCTGTGCGTTGAAAAAGAAGAGTCAGTATGAATTTGAAATTTAAAATAATGGAACGAACGTAAATTTTTTAGAGTTTGTTTTAATATACAGGATTGTATTAAAGTGGCCAAAGAGGTTTACCTGCTCTAAGCCTAAAGAGGAGTTAATCGGTTTGAACAAACAAACTAATAAGTAGGTACCTAGGCTATTATTACTTGTGTACATATTACTTGTGCACTGGTGTTCAGATACACTTATATATGAACTAGTTCATCAAGATTAGCAAAAAGATCTTGTAGGATTATGTATGTATGGAGATCAGTGTGCGTACCTACTCGTATACACATAGGTACTACACTTAGATCGAGAGTAAATGATCTAAGGTACTACATTACATGCATGTATGAGAAGCATGCAATGAAGGATCGTTGGGCTTTCTTGTGGATAACACGCACGCATTACCCAGGTACCGATTTTACAACCTGTTGTTTTCCATGACAAATTAAATAACTTTTTTATTGTTTAAACATTATTCCTCTTTGTGTATGTACATTAATACATTAGTAGGCATACTCGTAGGCACTTTATTTTAATTCTCTAAATATTGCACGAATAAAATGATTTATGATTTAAATGGCACCTTGATTTTATCCTTGTGACGACCGATGTGGCGCGGCGAATGAATCTCAACCTGCGATACAGGAGGTTGCGGGTTCGATTCCCGCCTTGGGATAAATGTTTGTACGATCTGCAAATATTTATTCCGGGTGTTCTGGGTATTTTCTATGTACTAATAATAACAATATCTATACATGTAATGTATTGTATTAAGTATATCAGTCATCTAGACCTATAATACAAGCTCTGCTTAGCTTAGGGCTGTAGTGCTGTGTGGATGGTCCAGCATTATTATTAGGGCTCCGTAATAACAATTCAAAAACAACGCTTAAACTCAGCAGAATATAATAAAATTGTTGATGATATTTTATTTGTTGCCAGAACTCTCTGTTAGCTGCTATAATGAATTCTTCAATTAGGTAGGTACGTCTACGTAAAAAACATTTCGCGGAAATTCTTTACAATGATACCTAACATTGTTTTCGTAGAAAACAGAATTATTTATTACTAGCTGACTTGCTCGCGACTTCGTCTGCGTGGTTCTTTGGATTTTACATACAAATTTCTTCTCCTTTTTATACCCTTTTTAGGGATGACAGCTCAATGAAACCCATGTTGGACTCTTAGATCATTTACATGATCTAATCTAAGGTTGGACTATAAGCTTATAAATTTAGCAAATTGCATCAACAGTAATGCAGTAGTTTTTGCGTAATGCGTGTACAAAATATAATCGTACAAACGAACAAACATTTAACTTTTTTGGCTTTTTTTTAAATGTCACTATTAGCAAAAGTTCAAAAAAATATCTTTAGTGTACAGACATTTCTACCTCTACAGTTTCATCATAGTATAGATAGATAGGTAGATAGATAGCTAGGTAGGTGCGCAGAATTCGCGGTAAGAACGTAACAAACACCTCTAGGCTAGGGTATCTCAGTCGCCTATTATAGTTGCCGGAAAAACATACCTTCAAAGAAGAACGGCTCTGTAAAAGGACTGAGAACTGAAAGAAATCATGAATAGCAAAGAAATCCAAAAATATAGGAAGAAAAAATCTACGCAGTAGCGATATTATAGTGCCAGGCTGGGTATGGGCAATGAGTAAAGAAAACTAGAAAACTTGCTGTCTACCAGAGAATAACAGAGAGAGAAGTAGGTATGCTAGGCTTTTTTACATTTTAGCTTTCAGACAAAGTAAACATCAAACCTATACCTACTTACGTGAGAAGACAAAAGTAACAGATGAAGTTAATTTCATTGGAAGATAAAAGGTGGCTTTCTTGGAAGACCAAAAACGGGAGGGATTTGGAGAGGGCATACGCTCCCGATGAAGCGACTTCTATTGAAAGTGAAATTGTAATGATATAAACTGATTTTTAACGGAGACCAGAATCAGATGAAAAAATATGTACTTACCTATATAAGTATATTATGAAGTGTTTATGAACCTACCTACACTAAGATCCAGTCCTTAACTTTTATTCAATAAAACGGTGAGTAGATCTTTCAGATTTCCGAACCAATTATATCCGCAATTCACAGAAAACTGTCGCGACGTTTAAACGGCCGCTTGAATTTATTGAGCTGTTTAATTTATTATAATTTCGGTAGCTTATTATAGTAAGTATAGGTAATTTATTATAGTAGGTACAGCTTCTGAGAAAATAAATTATGACAAGTAGGTAGGTATGTTTTTCTGCCAACACAATGTACACACAGAATGATATACCTACCTAGATACCTAATCATCTGTAGATATGTATATAACTAAGTGCAAAGTAATCTATAATAATATAATTAGGTCATCAGCCTGCACAGGCACAGCATTGTGCACATATTTTGTAGAGAAAAACCCATTGATGTACGACTGGTTTTAAGCCGGTGGTACTCGCCAACGACCTTGAGGAGTCTGTCCATACTGAGTTGCACTGCCGCCCGTCGCCCGCACAGGGACCCGCGCGCATTCCATTTCATATCGCATTCAAGAAATAATTATTTGTAGCCTAATGAATTATTAGTTCGAACTGCCAATTGTTCACTTTGTGATAAATACTTTGACAAATATTTGTGTGAAAAAAAAATACTAAAAATCAATACCGCTTAGAAGAAATAACCAAATTTAAAATAAAAATTGCTTCACTTTGGATATTTTTTTCATATAGTAATAATATAGTTAGAATTATTTCAATTGTTCAAATTAAAATTTAGTCTTTAATAAGCAATATATATATTTTTTGGACATTTATACTCACTCATCAAAGAGAAATAACACGGAGAAAACCTCTCGCTGGCGGATACCACCCCCTTAAACCCCCGACTTAGGATCACAAGGCGGGGCCACCCTACCATACCCCCGGTGCTTTCTGACTGTTTGCCATCGATTCTCTGAAAGGCACTGCCCCGCAGCTAATCATTAGCTCAGCTCAATATTACTGAGTTGTGCGAATTTCAATTTCATATAAATTATTACGTTTCGACGAAATCATTTCATAATTTGAAACATAATTAGGTTTGTGGGGGCCGTTAGGTATTTGCATCATGTCGGTTACTACGTATCCCACGTTATAAGCTTAGTAGGTAGGTATAAGAGAATAACGATGGTGTAGTGGAAGTGAGCCTGCCTTCTGTTCCTAAGGTCGTGGGTTCGAATCCGGTCGTGCACGTCCGGGTTTTTCTGTTCGAAAAATTAATGTGTGCAATACACTTACACAATACACGCCGGTGATCTCATCGTAAGGAAACCAGTTAGTATTCGTTAGCAGCGGCGATAGGCTTGCAACCCTTCACGTATGGAACCAACTACTGCAGAATGTAGGTATGTCGCTACCAAATTTAGTGTTTGGACCCCTAATTACCTCTGACTACCCCCATTAGACAAATAATCTCGAGAAGTTACTGGGTAGGTACTAAGAGATCTGATCTACCGTGCCTGAGAATTATATTAGGGTTGTAAAGTTATTTCTTTTCTTTTTTCTTTCTCAATATTTTGTAAGAAAAACCAAAACTTGGTATCAAAGTACAAGCATTTATTCAATATTTATTATCACAGTAATCACGAAACTCTTCGCTTCTTTCTTCTTACACCATTATCTTCTCCTTCGCTCGTTGCTGGTGATATCAAATCTGTAGAAGCATCATGTACTGCTGCTGAAAAGTTAATTAATATATTTCTTTCATATAGAGCATATCGGCGGTCGGATTCATTACCGGAACATTTTCGAAATCACGTATTTTCAGATAAGTATGCAGAACGGTAGGGAATTGAATACTCTTTCTAAATCACTATCGGCACAAATCAAATTTTGGTTCTAATTGACATAAAAAATAAATTGACAAAAACTTTAATTGACATAAACTTTAACTCAGAGGCGTCTCTAGCCCTTGTGGCGCCCGAGTGCAACCAGTACCCTGGCGCCCTCTAGTCTAGTAGGAGCGGGGTCAAAATGGAATACAGTATATTTTAATAATTATTTTAATAATTATTTATTATAACAGTTATATACGAGCGCAGGGTCTTTGAGAGCGCCGGCATCGACGCATCTTTGGAGGTGTCGCATTAGATGGCGCAGAGCGCTCGGCGCCCCCTTAGACCCGGCGCCCGTGTGCGCCGCACACCCTGCACCATAGGTAAAGACGCCTCTGCTTTAACTCATCAAAACAGTACATTTTGAAATATTCCATTACTGTTTCCGACCGACGATATTAGAGCTCTTAGGGAAGGACTCGTCCGGGGAAGTACTACTACCATGCCTATATATGTCCCAAAGCAGCGCAGCGAGTTCTGGTTTGAAGTGTGTGGGTGCCGGTAAAATTACAGGCACATGAAGCTTAACACCTGTATGCCTCAGGTTGATGGACACAGAGCAGTTTATCGTAAGGTACCTTGCAATAATCTATCTATGTAATATCTATATCTATTCTTTGTCCTGACTGACTGACATAGACAACGTACACCCAACTCACTGGTCGTAGAGACTTGAAATTTTCAGGGTGTCTTCGTCTTGCTGTGTAGAGGTGTACTAAGAAAGGAATTCCCAAAATTTTACCCCTAAACGGGTACAGCAGGGATTCAAATGCTCGCGTTCCTGTAGATCATTATAAGGATCGACCCATGTTAGGTACAGAAAACTTCCCCCATTTACTTTCAGTCTTTTGGATTTTTTTGCAACATCTTGTGAAGAACGAAGTCCTTAGCGGGCCTTCATCTCGAAACAGACGTTTCGCTCGATCGGTTAATTAAGAAATGTTTTTGCGTTCTTGTGTGTTAGTAGAGTATTTTATAAAACGAATTGTGGATTCATTTTCTGTCATCTTTGGAAGCAACATTGTATTTTCATTTTAATTGTTTTTCTAGTGTTATTTTAAATTCTGATGGGTAACTTTGGTGGTATTTTAAACATCATTACTTGAGGTCTTAGCACAAGTGTGAAGAGTTGAAATGAAAGTGTGTTATGTGGCATCCTGATTTGAACGAAAACGTTTCCTTTTAGTTTTGAAGAAAAACGCCATCTTTTTCTCCAAAACCGATGACAGCCGACTTTACTTTTTTTACCGACTCGACTTGACTAAGAAGTATTTCATTCAACCCACTTGACATTGGCAAAATTGTCCGAATGACGGATACATGCCAAAAAAAAAAAGACGAATTGTATACATGTACAATGCAGCTGACTGTACATATACGTACCAGTGCCTCTGGTCTCATCAACATCCACCTGGTTATCCCTCGCGTTGAGGACTTCTTCCAAAACTGAAGTTTTGATCCGGAAATCGCGCGCCGTTCCCAGCGATAGATAATGCTGCCAGTCCAACTGTGAAATGATTTACTTATAATTTGTTTTGTGTTGTCACTATAATAATAATAATGTTGGACAATCCACACAGCATCATCTAGCCCCAAGCTAAGCAGAGCTTGTGTTATGGGTACTAGATGACTGATATACTTAATATAATACATTACATGCATAGATATTTTTTAATATACATAGAAAACACTCAGAACACTCGGAATAAATATTTGCAGATCGTACAAACATTTATCCCAAGGCGGGGATCGAACCCGCAACCTCCTGCGTCACAGGCGGGCATTCGCCCGCCGCGCCACATTGGTCGTCTTACTACAACTACATAGTTTTACACTATATAGTTTTAGTTTTGAATTCAGTTATCACGGTAGTTTCAGTACATAATGCATTCCGCACACAAATTTTTTGTGCAATGCCAGTGCTCTCAAATGGTGAAGGAAAACACCGAGAGGAACCAGTTAAAACACATATCTATTTAGCAGCGGCGATGTGCTTGCAATCTGTCACGTATGGAATACCAACTACTGCAAAACGTGGGTATGTACATAGACAAACATGGTATGTACCAGATGTAATATTTGGACGTACCTATAACTACCCTCTAAGACATCCTCGAAGAATTTAGAGTAAGTACTTGGTAACTAGAGATCTGAGGGGATATTTACCGTTTTTTTTTATGCTAATGCTGGTGGAAAAAGCATATGGCCCACCTGATGTTAAGTGGTAACCATCTCCTATAGCAAAACATTGCCTTGTAGGTCACGCACGTTAGGTACATGTTCTACAGTGCTTGGGGATATATGAGCAGCGGTTAGAAGACGGGGTAGTTTTGTTTACCTTAGCTTTCCCGGCAAGTAGAATAACATTCTTGCTGTACTGTTCCGCTTCCAACACGAGTCTGGGAATGAGTTTAGTGTCGCGAAGCACTTTGGTAGCGCTCTGCTGCGCTTGCGACGCTTCCAGGTAAGTTATGAAGTTGTCTGTTATACATGATAATTTCTTGCCGCTTAGTTTCAATAATCGCTCGAATCTGTAAGTTTTTTTTTATATCAGGTACAGTCAGCTGCACTAGAATGTATACAATTTGTAACTTTCAAAATGGTTTCATAGCGGTGCTAAAAATATGTGCATGACATTATTCAAAGAATAAGTGAGGTCATCAACTAATTTCAAGACTCTTAGTTTTTGAGGTGTAAGAGTTCATTATTTTGCTGTAATACCGTTGTGAAAGTTACAAATTGTATACATTCTGGTGCAGCTGACTGTACATGATGGTACATGGTTCCCATAGTACAAGCTTTGCTTAGTTTTGGGCTAGAGGGAGCTGTGCGAATATTTGTCAATATTTATATATTTAATTACTAGTTGTAAATCTTTATAAATAATACATATAATAATATCTTTATAATAAAATAATGTGTTATTCTGATGTATAAGCTATTATATTGTAAAGTTGTATTGTATTAAGTCATCTAGTACCCATAACACAAGCTCTGCTTAGCTTGGGGCTAGATGATGCTGTGGGGATTGTCCAGCATTATTATATTATAATATTACTTAACAGCAGATGGGCTATATGCAGGGACTTATTACGATACCGTACCGAACGGTTAATCAGCCCAAATTAATTTCGGTACAGGTTTATTTACCCAAATACTTTTTACACTTATTTAACCGTTATTAGATTTCGGTATCGAAATAGGGCGAGCTCATTGCAAAAACGACGACTCAACTTCAAAAATACAAGCCATGGCCTAGGTTAGGACCCTTATTTAGCGGTTTCTAAGTCTCTGGCTATATGCTTGTTCCAATTTACCTGACAATTTGCGCAGTGGCGACATCTATCTGCTTGGCGAGGCTCGCGAGGAGAGAGTACAGTCGCACACACGCAGACAACACCTTGTCTGTACCGGCGCCGATTGAACAACGCATTTTGCCACAGCGAGACGTCCAGTTAGTCAGTTGACAGAGTTGAATCACTATCGATTTGTATAGTTCTTTCAGTTCTGTTAAAAAATGTGAGTATTTGATTCACAAAGGGGAAAAAATAATAGGTTATGGTGGTGGAAAAGTGAAGAAATTTATATCAAAAAGATTTTATTTTATATTAATGTAAAAGTCTTTCAACCAATGGCGCCACCGAGAGCCCAATCGTATTCGGTGAAACAACTTCAGGAATAATTTTAATATTTTTAATTAAACAATTCCTATTTCTGCCGCCAAGCAGTTTGCTGTGTTTCGGTTTGAAGGGTGTGGGTGCCGGTGAAATTACAGGCACATGAGGCTTAACACCTGTATGCCTTAGGTTGATGGACGCAGAGCAGTGCATTGTAGGGCACGTCCTTAACGATTGTGACCTACAAGCAATGCTTTATTATTATTAACCACCTGCTTATTCCATCAGCAATAACTGGTAGTACCCCACCAAGACTAACTTTTACAAAATCCTAAAGTCAAAGTCAAAAATCATTTATTCAGTAATATCCGCAGGGATCATCTTGAAACGTCTTAAATCTAGGTGAATCTAAAGCGCCAGTTCCTTGCGACCAGCTATACTAAAACTGAAACTAAGTAGGTACCTCTGTCCACTCGTTGTTCATGTCTCGTAGTTCCAACAGCGGCCGCTAGATCACGCGCACGCGTCAGCAAATGCGACACGACACGCGCGCGTATTGAGAGATGCATACACACGTGCGTTAGTACGGTGTGACCAGAGCGAGAGTCTACAAATGGGAAGGTGGTAGATTCCTCAGTACCGGCTGAAGTGTCTTCTTCCTGAGGGAAGAGGTTTAGAATACAAACGACCAGCCGGGCTCAGATGTGCAATGCGAGATGTTCACGAGATTTTTTTTGAAGTAATACTTCTTATGCGACTTCCAACAAGGTTGCGTTAAACGTTTAACACTTCCATGGAGGGGGTATGAAAGCACTGTTTTTTCTCTCATAGCCAGTTACGTTTCGCATATTATAGAAGTTTTACTTCAGTCGTGTGGTCTAAAGCACACTCGTGTTTTTCTATTGGACACATGCCCGTGCCTAAGACGATAGTTATAAGATGCAGGATCTGTAATGTAATTCTTTGTTATAGGGTAACCACTTCACAACAGGTGGGCCATTTGTTTGTTTCATCAGTAATTACATAAAAAAAACTTACATTCTAACAATATCCATACTGAATCGCTACTTTATATGAGAAATCCAATTTTACGTCCAATCTGGTACATTTGGACTAAATTTCGTGCATAGGTAGTTTATACAATAAAAAATAAATAATAATAATCGTTTGTGGATATTTTTTTCACAACATCATCTAGCATAGCCTGTATGGGAACCAGATAACTGATGGAATACTTATTATGCGGTTTTTTGTTAATACATACATAGAATACAATATAACACCCAGACAGAGAACAAACATTGTGAACGACCGATGTGGCACGGCGGGCGAATGTCCGCCTGCGACACAAGAGGTTGCGGGTTCGTTTTCCGCCTTAGGATAAATGTTTGTACGATCTGCAAATTTATTCCGAGTGTTCTGGGTATTTTCTATGCATAATAAAAAATATCTATATATGTAATGTATTGTATTAAGTATATCAGTCATCACCCATAACACAAGCTCTGCTTAGCTTGGGGCTAGATGATGCTGTGTGGATTGTCCAGCATTATAATTATTATTACATCTATGTTCCTCACACAATTGTGTCGGTGGGTATCGTACCCAGAACCTACAGCACAGGAAGCAGAGGTACTGTACCAACACAACCATCTATGTTATTCACACAAATATTAGTCCTTGGCGGGAATCAAATCCACAGCGCAGAAAGCAAAGCCTGTACCAAATGAGCTGTCAAGCCTGGCACGAATATTGCTTGCACCCGGGCAACGGTATGAACCAACTGAGCTGTGCGGTAGTGTGTACTTACATCGATCCTGCCCAGAGAGGCAGTGAGTTTGATTAGGAGCTCGTCCAGTAGCTGAGCTTCTTGCTGCTCTCTGCAATTTGCTGTCAGCAATGGCGGTAGTAACGACAACCAGTCTTGCTTACTGGTGCGTACGTAGTCTTCCAATTTTACTATCACCTGTAGGAATGACTATGTTCATACATTTAAAACTAAATTATTTACTACTAGCGGCCGCTCGCAGCTTCGCCCGCGTGGCAGTTTTTTCCCGTTCCCGTTATTTTTTCGGGATAAAAAGAAGCCTATTTGTTAATCCAAGTTATAATGTATGTTTATTCCAAATTTCATCCAAATCGGTCTACTGGTTAGAGCGTGAAAGAGTAACAAACATCCATCCATCCATCCATCCATCCATACTTACAAACTTTCGCGTTTATAATATTAGTAAGACTAGCCCGTTTCAGCTTCGCACGGGTCCCTAATTAGGGTTCCGTACCCAAAGGGTAAAACGGGACCCTATTATTGAGAATCCGCTGTCTGTCTGTCACCAGGCCGTCATGTCTCATGAACCGTGATAGTTAGAGAGTAAAAATTTTCACAGATGATGTATTTCTGTTGCCGCTATAACATCAAATACTAAAAATAGAATAAAATAAATATTTAAGGGGGCTCTCATGCAACAAACGTGATATTTTTACCGTTTTTATTGTAGATAATGGTACGGAACCCTTCGTGCTTATATATTACACTATTTATTATACTTAACACAGCCACTGCAGTAGCTAGGATTCTATACGTGACAGGTTGCAAGTCCATCGCCGTTCCTAGAATATTAACAGGTTTCCTCATGTTTTCCTTCACCGTTTGAGAGCATTGGCACTACAAGTGATACATACATTACACATGTTAGTGCAAGACTGAGTTGGCAGCTCCAGTAACACCGTAGCAACCGCAATCAGACCGGACAACGTCTTCTTGGCCATAGCATCTCCTTCTTCCAATTCGCTCTCCAGTTCTATCTGCATTAGTGCGGTGTAAATGTGCTCTAAGATAGCAGCTATGTTTGTCGATGCTGGAACTTCGTTTGTGCTAGCTAGAATCAAAAAGTTATAAAACTTTAATTCGAAATTTGAAGGCAGCCTCTAACCCTTTTCCACCTTTTTTAATTTCTTTAATCATTAAGAGAATTACCATAAAAAAATACAAAAATTAAAACAAACATGTTTTATTTACTAGCCGATAAATATTTGTCAAAGATCTGCTCAGTTGATAATGATTGCAATGTTTAAATTAATTAGCTTAATAATGTTATAGGTAATGCTTAAGTATGTTATAAGTACACACTTATTTTTTACATGCCGGGCTTACTCTGTGTACCACATTTCAAGCAAATAAATTTCATTTCACTTTATTTCATTCAACTCTTTATTGCACACAGAGAATACATAGAAAAAATACATTATATAGAGAACATGTACAAAGGAGAGCTTTTTTTTTCTCTGTCCCTTTCCGAAACCAATTCATGTTAATTCAGAACCAATTAACTTACTTATTTTCGTTAGAATACTCTCCAATTTCAATCCATAGTTCGGTGAGAGGAGTAGCGTGAGGCAAGTCCTGAAGAGTTCCAGACAGCTCAGAGCGGTTTGGTCATCGAATTCGCACATTGATTGGAATCTGAAATTGGAATTATATTTTATTTGTCTTCGATCAATGATACCCCTAGATATAGGATCGCCGCAAAAAATCTGTCTTAGTAAATTAAGAGCTCTTGAGAAGTGAGAAGTGAGCTCTTATTTTGTTTTGACAATCAGTGACATTATTTACTAGGTAATTAGGTTGAACTTAAAACTGTTTGTATTCGTTTCGTTTTCGTCATCTAGGGGTATCATTGATCGAAGCTTATCATTGACCGAGCGAGCGAAGCGTCGCAGTTTCAAGATTGGCCAAAAAATGCTTTTGCTCGTCTGTCTGTCTGTTTCTTGCCTACAGGTCGCATTTTCAACCGATTTGGACGAAAATTAGCTCACAAGTTCCTATATTTATTTAAATTGTACCACCATATCATGTACCATAAAAATAACACCTCATAATCATCATCATCATCAGCCTGTAGAAGTCCACTGCTGAACATAGGCCGCCCCCACACGTTTCCAGGAAGAACGATTCTGAGCCCTTTCCATTCATCGACTTCCCGCGGTCCTAAAAATATCGTCAGTCCATCGGGTAGGAGGACGTCCTACGCTTCGTCTTCCGGTTCGTGGTCACCACTTAGTATCAATCATCATCATCAACTTATTTTTGATAAAGGATGGAAAATGTATTAAGAGTGTAGGTGTTAGTGGTACACAACTCACCGACAAACACAGCGATCGTACATGATAGTAGCTATAGCCAGCACGTGGGTTATAGCACGGCGGTCTACGTGCTCGGATAGCACGGATAGCACGCATCGCAGCGCCCAGTGGTGGAAGTCGCGTCGACCCTGGATCTGATTGCGCTGGTCGAGAGAACACCAGGGTACTTCCTCACTAGAAAAACGTTAAGATTGTTATTGTAGATGCAAGAAAGTTATTAAAAGTATATAAGTATTATTTATTTATTATTTATTTATTTATTTTTTTGAAGACTTACAGCACTAATTTACATGTTAACTAAAGCTAATCTAGCAACTAAAGGCTAATAACAAGTCTCCACTGTTATCAGTCATCTGGTTCCCATAGTACAAGCTATGCTTAGTTTGGGGCTAGAGGGCGTTGTGTGAATGTGTGCCAATATCTATTTATTTTATTTTTATTCCCGAGTAGTGACTGTTAATTTTTTTTTTTTATGTTACTGCTGGTGGAATTTAAGTGCAAACTAACGTTAGCACTTAAATTAACGTAGCGTAGAAGGTTGCGGGTTCGATTCCTGCCTTCGGATAAATGTTCGATGCAAATATTTATTCCGGGTGTTCTGGGTATTTCTATGTATAATAAAAATATTTATGTATTGTATTATGTATATCAGTCATCTAGTACCTGTAACACAAGCTCAGCTT
This sequence comes from Electrophaes corylata, assembly GCA_947095575.1. NCBI lineage: Eukaryota > Metazoa > Arthropoda > Insecta > Lepidoptera > Geometridae > Electrophaes > Electrophaes corylata. Next base: position 2,776,892 of record OX352711.1, on the reverse strand, counting down.
AGCTTGGGGCTAGATGATGTTGTGTAAATTGTCCAGCATTATTATTATTTATTATTATTATTATTATAGGTATTAGCTCTGTAGGTCACGCACGTTAGATACGTGACTTACGTTTTTTTTCATTACCTGTATAATAGTTGAATGATTCTCACACAGAATCGAATGTCCCATACACATGGTAACGGCTTGAAGGGGCCAGCCCTGTCTTTCACCAAGTTAGCGACCTTAGTTGGACCCTTTCTATTCTCCTTCTGAGATTTCTGGCTCTTCTGCGTCTTAGCTGTCTCTTTTGTTTCGTTCAGAGACTTTGATTTCTTTCCTGTTTTTGGTGTTCCCTAGAATAGAATAGTTGTTTTGAGTAACATAGATATTTAGATGCACCATTTGATTTGATAAACATTTATTATGTCGTTTCTATCTTTTTGTCTTTTTTTTAGTACTATGTATTAGGAAGATTTCAGAAAAATATCTTTAATGTACTTACAAATTATTCGACCTTTTTAGGTAAAGAACGCGATCAAAATATAATAAGGGCCTACTTTTTAAGTGAGCTCTTATTTACCAAGACGGGGTTTTTTTTTTTTTTTTTTTTTTGCGCCAACCCTATATCTAAGCGTATCATTGATCATAGAACCTAAGTAAGTCCACTACACTACATGCCAATACAACATTAGGTCTCTTCAAATTTAAGGGGGCTTTCCAATATCAAGCTTAGCATGCAGATTGGTGACCCCAATGTCGGTTTTTAGTACTCAAATGTTGCTGCTACTGCCCATCCTTGTGCGTTCTGTCGTCTCTTACATCATCATCTTGGGACGTATGGTCTTATCAAAGTCAAAGTCAAAAAGCATTTATTCAGTAAAATCCGCAGGGATCATCTTGTAACGTCTTAAATCTATGAGAATCTAAGGGCCAGTTTTTTTTTTATGCGACTTGTTAATGGAACAAGCAGATGGCCCACCTGATGTTAAGTGGTTACCATTGCCTATAACAGAGTATTGTCTCGCAGGTCACGCTCATTATAAACCTCTACGATGCACTACTCTGCGTCTATCAACCTGAGGCATACTGATGTTAAGCCTCGTGTACCTGTGGTTCCTCGCGACCAAGCCTAGAAGATTAGAGAAACCTATTCTAATGTATCCCTTGCCTAATACCACGGCTAAGGTTGTAAGTAGAGGTAATTCTTTTATCAATTTCACCTTGGCAAGATCAAGTAGTTGATTGCAATCTTTATAAAGCTTATACACAGTGCCTGCCACGTCACTAGTATAGGTCCACGTCATGATCTTGTAAGCTATGAGTGTTTCATAGCATTGTAGCATTTGTTGCACCTTTATGCATTTGGCTTTAGATTCCGGTGTCAAATCTGATAGACCAGGATCATCCTGAAATTTAAAAACAAGAGTAGTATTTTTGTTATTTAAACAGTTTTGTTTTATAAAACACGCCAAACCATCTTTTTTCACATCTAGGATGACTGGCAGACAATGCTATTAGCATAAGTTACTCCTTGCACTTCATTGTTTAGTGCGAAAGTTTTAAATAAATAAATAAATAAGAGTCAGATTGAGAAGTGAAGCGTGTATTAAACTTTTGCGGTAAATTCTGTTTCTTTTTTTATTACTAGCGGTCCGTCCCGGCTTCGCACGGGTTTTAGTAGTGATCCCTCATTTTTTTTAAATAAAATATAGCCTATGTCACCCGGGGATAGTGTAGCTTCCCGACGGTGAAAGAATTTTTCAAATCGGTCCAGTAGTTTCAAAGCCTATTCGATGCAAACAAACAAACAATCAAATCCTTCCTCTTTATAATACGAGTATTATTATAGATAGAACATCTAAGGAAACACGAAAAACAAAAATAAAATATAAAAAATGTAATCCAGGTTACAATCTATATCTATTCCAAATTGTTCCAAATGCGCCTCTGGCATGTTTGCTGAAAACAGAGTAGACGGCTTTCATGCTATAATGCGCAAAAGATGCGCGTCATTCAGAAGGCGGGTCCGTGGCAGCCCGAACACCATCGTGAACGCATTATCTGAGAGGTGGGATTGTCCCCTAAATAAATATTGGATGGAGCTGCACACTCAGATTTAATTAAATAAAACATGAAATTGCACTAACATAGTCTTTAAGTTTTTGTGTTATTAACCAAATATGTAAAAATTGTATGGACCTATGTCTGAAATAAATTATTATTATTAATAATTCATCCAAATCGGTCCACTGGTTAGAGCGTGAAAGAGTAACACACATCCATACTTACAAACTTTCGCGTTTATAATATTAGTAGGAAGCAACTTACCATATCAATTTGCCCCAAGTTATCATGCGCGCATAGTTTATCCAGCGTCATAGTAAGTATACTTTTCAAGTGAGCACTGGAAGTCTCTATAGTTTGACTAGCGAGGATATCTTCCAGAGAATCCTCCTCAGTTGTCTGGAGGAATTGCGCCGCGGTATATAGGAGACGGGCTATTGGTTCCTAAAAATGAATAAATGAATGAAAATTATTTATTGTACACCTTACAAGCTAGAGAATAAAAACATCGTGAGGAAATCAGTTAGAATACTAGCAGCGGCGATGGACTTGCAACCTGTCACGTTTGCAATACTTACTTAAATGTGGGTATGTGCCAAATGTAATATTTGGACGTACCTCTGACTACCCCTCATAGATATCCTCAAAGAATCTTGAGTTGATGCTACCTGGTAGGCCTTAAGAGATCTAAAGGGATATAGATAGGATTCAAGTCGTGAGGCTGTTTCTGATCCCAATAAGACAATAATATGACGTATTACAGAATAGTGTGACGACCGATGTGGCGCGGCAGGCGAATTCGCTTGCGACGCTGGAGGTTGCGGGTTCGATTCCCGCCTTGGGATAAATGTTTGTACGATCTGCAAATATTTATTCCGGTGTTCTGGGTGTTTTTCTATGTATAATAAAAAATATCTAGATGCTAGATGATGCTATGTGGACTGTCCAGCATTATTATTATTATTATATGGCCTCAGTGATAAAGCCCCAAAGAGAGGAATCCTTACCGATAAAACTGCAGTAGGTCCCGTCATCTGAACGCACTTGTCCCACAACAAGGCTGCGGTATCACTCTCTGGTTGGTACTTACTGAGGTGTTCACAGAACATCTCCAATATACATTCGTGTAATGCCGGCTTCTCTTTGGCACAGTCATAAATACCTGAAAGGGTTTTATTATAATTAAATTATATAATAATAATAAAGCCTTTTTATTCGGAACACAGATATATAATTACGTTCCTTACACTACTGCACTGTTATATATATTTATTTTACACAATTAAAATTATTCGCGTATTTCGTGCTTCTTTACTTTCTGTAAGTCCGTTTGCCAGTTGGCAAAGGCCTCCTCCAACCTTCTCCATTCTGGTCTCTCTCTGGCTACTCTACTCCATGTTATGCCTGCAACCTGCTTGATATCATCGTCCCATCTTTTTTGTTGCCTACCTCTTTTCCTTTTACTTTCCCTTGGGTACCATTGTGTGATTATTTTGCTCCATTTGTCTTTACCTCTAATCATGTGTCCCGACCACTTCCATTTTAGCCTTTTTATTTTTAGGGTTACGTCTTGTATCTTGGTCTTTTTAACTAAATTACTTATATCTTAGTACAGATTCTACCATACCGTGGTATGCTGTCAATAGAGTATCTGTGTTGACCGTCGTTTATAAAGGGCATACGCTAGGTTACTTATTCGCTTACTCAGTCCTTCTATATAAGATTTCCAGTTAAGTTTTTATCTATAATAAGTCCTAAATATCGCGTAGCATCAACTTGATTAATTGGTGTTTTTAAGCATTTTCAAATGAAATAATTAAGTTCTTATGTCTATTATTCGATATTGATGCCGAAAACACGGAAAAACGGATAATAATGTGGATTTTTTTGTAATCAGAATCTTTGACTTTGCAGAAATAAAAAACCGGCTAAGCGCGAGTCGGAATCGCACACGAAGGGTTCCGTACCATTATCTATAATAAAAACGGCAAAAAAAAAACACGTTTGTTGAATGAAAGCCGCCTTAAATATTTATTTTATTCTGTTTTTTAATATTTGTTGTTATAGCGGCAATAGAAATACATCATCTGTGAAAATTTCAGCTCTCAAACTATCACGGTTCGTGAGATACAGCCTGGTGACAGACGGACAGACAGACAGCGAAGTCTTAGTAACAGGATTCCGTTTTACTCTTTGGGTACGGAACCCTAAAAATGAACTTACTAGTATAGAGAAGCTGTTTGACTGACGCGTCTTGCATAAGGCAGCGGCGGAGTATTGATACCACCTCCATACATACTGCTTCGTTGTGAACTCTTGATGTCACTCTGAATAAAAATATAATCATTAGAATAAAAATGCACCACGACTGTAATCCCCAAGCACGGTAGCACTTAACATCAGGTGGGCCATCTGCTTGTTTCATCAGCAAATTGTATATAAAAAAAAAAAAAAAACCCCTCCGATCTCTTATTATCAAGTCATCATCACAAACATAATAATAAACGAACAAGATAATGTCGATAAAAAACGAAAAACCTCGGTTTGCCAACCTCTTATTGTAGTGCCTTAATGGGGCTCACATGAGATAATAGCACTATATATAAGTGAATTTTGTACACCCTAACCCACCATGTGATGACAATAAATGTATTGAGTATTGAGTATTGAGTATTGAGTATCATCATCATCAGCCTATATCAGTCCACTGCTGGACGTAGGCCTCTCCCAAGGCGTGCCACTGAGCCCGGTTTTCGGCTCTTCTCATCCATTGCTTGCCAGCCACACTTTGCAGATCGTCGCTCCATCTTGCCGGATCAATATATCAAGTCAATATATTATCAATCAAGAAATTCTTCAAGGATAGGAGTAGGTATATGTATATAATATACTGTAGTGTATGTATTACAAGTATAAATAGTCTAAGTAAGTGTATGTATTTATTTGTAAGCAATTCAATATATGTAAGTATTATTGTTTAAGTATGTAGATAAATCTCATAACTACACATTTTGTACACGTATTACCCACTTTTGATTTCACCTCTCTCTACCGTAAGGTTTGCTGGAAGAGAACTCTTTTAAGGGTTAAGCTCGCCTTTGTACATATTTTAATATTAAGTTTACTCATGTAATTCTCTGTGTGTACAATAAAGAATAATAAGTAAGTAAGTAAGGATGTCTAAAAGGCACGTCCACATAGTACATTTGGTACATAACCACATTTTGCAGTTGTAAGAATACAACAAACAACTGGTTTCCTCACGATGTTTTCCTCAACGTTTGAAAACATTTCATTGGTTCACATACATTTTTCGAACGGAAAATTCCATTGGTGCACGACCGGAAATGAACCCACGATCTTAAGATCAGAAAGCAGGGCTACTCCTATTAAACTATCCTACTACGGTGCTCACTCAACACCGCTCATTAAATAAATATTTGTGGACATTTTTACACAACATCATCAAGCCCCAAACTAAGCATAGCATGTACCATGGGAACCAAATGACTGATAGAATACTTATATACTGTTTTTTTTTGTAAATACATACTTAGAATACAATATAACATCCAGACACAGAACAAACATCTATGTTCATCACACAAATGTTTGTTCTCGGTGGGAATCGAACCCACCACCTACAGCGCAGAAGGCAGGGCTACTACGAACTGAGCTGTGACGGCTGTCAAATCATACCATTTCACTTTTTATGTCGTCTGCTTGTTCCATCAGAAAGTCATTTAAAAAAACATGGAGTATTTTAAAGTGTCATGTCTTTATTTAGTATCATATCTTTCTACTCACGTAGCCCCTTGTTCTGTAGCGTGAAAGTCCACAGTGAGTTGCGTTAGGTAGGAATGATTGCTGTTGGCATATTGATCGCTGCATGTACTCTGACTGCTTGAGAAGGCGCCGCGAGACAGACGCATGTGACGTAGCACTGTTAGGAACCCTGATAGAGCTAAGCAACGGTGTAAGGAATCTCTGGAAAGGAAATGTAACACAAAATGAACTTTTGCTTAGTGATTTTAGATTCAAAAGGTTTTCCTAGACAAACAGTAAAAATGTTGTTTACTCTCAATCTATCTATACCTATATGAATCTTTGTCCTGACTAACTTACATATTGACACGCACAGCCTAAACTACTAATCGTACACTTGAAATTTTCAGGGCATATTCGTCTTGGTGCGTAGAGGTGTACTAAGAAAGGAATTCCGGAAATTCTACCCCTAAACGGGTACAGGAGGGGGTTGATTGTATTGTATTGGGCTCCTGTATCCGCATTTAGACTCAAGAATGGTCCATTATGCGTGAGGAGGGGGTTGAAGTTTATATGAAAAAACTTTAATCGGGAGAAATTGCACGCGTTCCGCTAGTAAAAAAAAACAATACTAGAAATACATACCTAGAGTCAGTTAATGGATAGAATCCGTAACACCGAACTGCGTTCTCTGATTCAAATGATAGACGTAGCTTCAAAAGCCGCTAAACTGAAGTGGGATAGGGCTGGCCATGTCTGCCGAATGTCGTATGAGCTGTGGGCAAAGATAGCGAGTCGCTCCTTGACACAGCGAGAAGGCGACACGGCAGGCCCAAACGGAGATAGCCGGACGAGCTCGACTGTTTTCAGTTAGACTGGATAAATATAAGGATCGGAATTTGTAGAGGGAATGGGGAGAGGCCTTTGCCCAGCAGTAGGCTAATAAATACCTGGAGTAAAGTCCCTTTCGGCACACCATGAACAGAGTATCCCTACTTCGTGTACTGAAGTTCAGCAATGGATGAACAGCATCCATTACGGCTGCCGCTGATCGATACTCGGTCGGCAATGGACGGCAGTTCTCTAGTATCGTACTTAGTTGCGTGCAACGTTCCACTGATAGAGGGGTCAGCTTGCATAGGACGTAGAGACAATCTAAAATAGAAAATAAATAGCTAAACGACTATTTATTATTTTTATTTATTGATATTCGACGACCCATGTGGCGCGGCAGGCGAATATCCGCCTGCGATGCAGGAGGTTGCGGGTTCGATTCCCGCCTTGGGATAAATGTTTGCACGATCTGGAAATATTTATTCCGGGTGCTCTGGGTAAATGTATAATAAAAAATATCTATGTATGTAATGTATTGTATTAAGTATATCAGTCATCTAGTACCCATAACACAAGCTCTGCTTAGCTTGGGGCTAGATGATGCTGTGTGGATTGTCCAGCATTATTATTATTATATCCCCTAGGATCTCTTAGTTACAAGTACCTTCTCGACATTATTTGAGGAAGTCTAAGAAGCTAGTCAGAGGTACATAGGTCGATAATTAGGTCGCCTAGCAATCTCCACCCGCCTACGCAAAAAGGGCCCATCAGCGGCCTAGTTGCGGAAACCAGTCCGCCCACCAATTACCAAGTAGGTCACGCAAAATACATCTTACCTGAATATTGCCTCAAGCTGCAGTCCGTAGCTAGTCGATCAGCAAGTTGGCTCAGTATATGAGCCGCTGTCTCCGACTGAGACTTGCACAGTCTAACGAGAATCAGCTTGCCGTGGGACCAGCATGTGTGCGCACACGGCTTCACCCGGGATACGGCGAGTAGTGAGAACGCTAAGTTTATAAGCCCAACTACGGTTAGCTGACGGTGGTTTGCACTGGAAAGAAAAGATGGACTTTATGTTTTGGTCTGGTAATATCTGGTAACAATAATCATAAAATAATCAGGTATGGCAATACAACTATTTCGAAGTACCCTAACAAAGGGTAAGGTATATATAACCCTTAGCAAGGGGTGCTTTTCCAGTGACGCGGAGAATCGCAGATATTGAATTACATTGCAGATCGGATCTACTACTACTAATTTGTTAGAGCTTGTTCCATTTTCAAATTTCGTCCCCTAAGCTGCTGCAACTATAATGTATTCAGCATTTTTAATTTGGTGTAAAAAAAAATTTCATTACCTTTCAGTAGTGAGTACTTTGAGCACACTAGCGACATCTACATCCGGGGGTATCACAGAGCGGACCCAGGCAGATTCCTTACTTCTAAGTTCGTCCATAGCTCGCTGCTCGATTGCAGACTTTATCGCCTGGAAAAAAGATTTAAATAACATTGGGAATCATATCACTTTTATTCATACTGCCTGTATAAAAAGTATTTATATGTTTTTTTATCAGTTTGACCTATTTTTATACAAAATTTAAACCACTGTACCCCTAGGAGTTGAATTTCGGAAATACCCTTCATAGTACGCACCAAGACAACCCTACCCTGTAAAATTTCAAGTCTCTACAACCAGTGGTTTATATTGTGCGTTGCCTTTAAGTCAGTTAGTCAGGACAAAGATTCTTATAATTGGCTATATTATTGTGCTGACTTACATCCAAACAAACAGTTCTGAAATCCCGCCCCTTATCAGATATAGCAAGCGCCAAATCTATAATAAAGGGCGCTCTTAATAGCTGCGTTTTAGGCCACAGCCTAATGTGTTTCCTGATCAGCTCCGGCTCCACTGCCCCTTGGGATATATGATAGATGCAGGTGGAAAGACAACGGCTCAGTTCTGCCGCGCTGTGTGGTACTAGAAAACAAAGTTTTTCATAATTTCCTATGTGAAATTTAGTATGTTGTTTGATAAAGGTGGTATGTAAAGGTGTACTTAGGAACATTGACAGCCGTCATAGCTCAGTTCGTAGTAGCCCTGCCTTCTGCGCTGTAGGTGGTGGGTTCGATCTCCACCAAGAACAAACATTAGTGATGAACATAGATGTTTGTTCTCTGTACAACAAAAAATAATACCTACGCTAGAGGAAATCTCTATCAACCAACCAATACCAACCACTGCTAAATGTACCGAATGTAATTGGGCGTACCTCTGACTAACCCCATTAGACATCCTCAAATAATTTTGAGTTAGAACTAAGTTACTAGGGCATCTGAGAAGATATCTACCATGCCTGTGAATTAAAGTCGTCATGCCATTTCTTTTTTTTTACGTATCTCTAATAATGTAGTGATGCTTGCCTGTATTTGGAACATGAAATATTAGCCGCAGCTTTTAAATTACCAATGTCATCTATATCCATGGTAGTGGACTCGGAGTCTTGAGGAGGAGGTTCCAACTTGCTGTATAACCTCACACTGAAATAGTTACTCAGATGTCCCAATACTATTTCTAAGTTGTAGGTCTTGCAAAGTCTGAAAAAGATAATTTAAAATTATTTTCATCAGTCGTCATTTATTTATAGACGAGCAGCTTTCGCTGATATGTCTACGTTACACAGTTTTAAAATATAGTAGTTTTTGGTCATTGTCTTTTATTTAGTTGCACTTTTTTACTTATTAGTAACCAAATATTTTGGATAGAAACGGGATATTTACCATGATTTTTGAGTTTGATTGTTTCCCGATATTTCGGCACAGTTGCATGCGCCATGATCACGGGTCGAACTGAAGTCTGTGGCAAGTGGGTCTAATGTTATTGGCAGACATAACGGTCTACCCTCTTCCGCACTCGTTTTTTGCAAACGACACTACTACCACTGGTATCATTCTCACTATTTACTCGAATTTTCTCTCGACACTAACCGTATCCGGACGCACCACCGGCACCACACTTTTATGTTGCTTACATAAACTAATAAGCGGTTTCCATACACCAGATAACTGGAAACCATCCTCCCGGTTAAAGTTTTTGTGTTTGGTAATCTCAATCGCCTCTTGTACTAATCTTGGTATGTAGTGACCCTCCGTTGAGATTACCTGTGGGCTATGTAACTCGATCCAGTGGTTTGACCCAGATTCCAGCAGATGTTCCGCTATGGCTGATTTATGAGTTTCCAAGTTTTTAATCGCTCTGATGTGCTCCTTAATCCGACAAGCAATCGTCCGTTTTGTTTGGCCAATATACCGAATATATGTGCCGAAATATCGGGAAACAATCAAACTCAAAAATCATGGTAAATATCCCGTTTCTATCCAAAATATTTATCAAAACCATGATAGTTTAAAAAGTTATTAGTAACCAGTTATCGAGCTTATTTTTGTCAGCGGAAACAACTTGTTTAGGCAGCATGTTCCAATTGTGGACTGAGAAAGTGATATGCTACATTTTTATTGGCAGAAACACGAACTAAACTAAGATGGAATTATAAGTAAATTTAAGTTTTGATTAATAAGTGACTTACTTCATTAACTGATGCACCAATGGAGGTAATGTGTCTGGTGGAATGTCGATAATGTAGGAACATATTTTATTCACCACTTGCTTGTGACTGGTTCGAGACAGCTGCATATCTCTGGAATTAGCAAATTTCACATTGAATAAGCGAGCGCAATTATTCCCTACAGTGCAATTAAAAGTCAAAGTCAAAATATTCAAAAATATTAATTCAATGAAATCATAAAGATCACTTATATTATAGTCGTCAGTCGTCACTTGTACTATAGTTGTACTATAGGTCAGTTCGACCCGTGATCATGGCGCATGCAACTGTGCCGAAATATCGGGAAACAATCAAACTCAAAAATCATGGTAAATATCCCGTTTCTATCCAAAATATTGATCACTTGTACTATCTGAGCTATGCCTTATCTTCAGAGCCCATCTTATACATATGTTACAAAATAAAGAGGATTAAAAATTTGAAGGAGCACAAAATTATAAAGTTCTAACTTACTTGATGAGATACCTGAACTGTCTAAGGACCCATAGCAAACCCTATAAACACGAAACGGTTGAAAAGGAGCCATATCCAGGACAACCTGATACAGCAAGACTGCTGCGTCTAGACAGTGGCGGATTTACCCTAAGGCACTGTAGGCCCGGGCCTAGGGCGGCCAGATTTAGGGGCGGCCACGACCGTAGGGCAGTATATGGTCGATGCTGAGAAAGGGGCGGCTGATGGCTTGGGGCCTAGGGCGGCCGAGACTGCAAATCCGCCACTGCGTCTAGATCTTAAACGCCACATATCAATCAACTTATCTGCCTATAGTTTTTCGTTTTTTATAGTGCTTACCTACACTTAAGGAAATCACAAAGATTTTATATCATCCCAAAAATTATTTCCTCGAGTGGGATTTGAACCCACGACCGACGAATTAAGCACGGCGACATCTCTTGTCGATTTAACTGAATGCAATTTCGGTTATCGAGCAGGCTTTGATAGTATAGCGTCAAGCTTGTAGATAGAACCATGGTAGCGAAAGCACCGTATGAAACATTCCAAATCCTATTTTCATCCAGTCATTTGAATCCTCCGTAGCGAAGTTGGTTATCACATTGCCGTATCAAGGGGACGGTCGTGGGTTCAAATCCCACTCGAGGAAATAATTTTTGGGATGATATAAAAATCTTTATCTGCCTATAGTCCACTAACTGATTGCAGATATCAAAACAAAACAAAAAAAAACTTACTTGAACATAGCTACAAGCTGTACCAACTGTCTTTCACTCCACCGACATTGGCATAGAGTGTGAATACACTGTTCCTTATATTCCGAGCTCGGCATCTCTGTATCACAGTGCTTGACCGTGTCATACGTGGAGAGTATCACACTCAGGCTCTCTGGGAGAATGTCACGCCAGCTAGAATTTGGATAACAATGCTCTCAGTTGAAAGGGTACGTATTGTAGAAGGTATAGGAAACTATGAGCATTTAGGTGAGCCATTTTACCCAGTTGTGGGACACCATACTCATAAGCAAAAATATGAAAAAACTATTTGAGTAAATAATGATGACTAGGTTGGCCCTTAATAAATTTTTGAGGACATTGACAGATCATCAGATCTGTCATATAATAATAATAATAATGCTGGACAATCCACACAGCATCATCTAACCCCAAGCTAAGCAGAGCTTGTGTTATGGGTACTAGATGACTGATTTACTTAATACAATACATTAAATACATAGATATTTTTTATTATACATAGAAAACACCCAGAACACCTGGAATAAATATTTGCAGATAGTACAAACATTTATCCCAAGCCGGGAATCGAACCTGCAACCTCTGCGTCGCAGACGGACATTCGCCCGCCGCGCCACATTGGTCGTCAAATATAATGGCTTCCTTGCCGTAAGTCTTCTAGAGCAAGAGTGGTTCACAACTAGAATGCATTATCAGATGACATTACTACAGGTTCTGTCGATGCATTCAATAAGCTACATAACTGGATAGAATATATAAATGCTCAAAACTTGACCAAACTTTAACAATTTTGACACTGTGAGACAAATAATAGTGCTTATCTATCACCAATAAATAAACAATTTAGAATTTACTTAAACTGAAAATTACAATACCTACTTACATCATATTAACATCACTATCATCAACAATTGACTGCACACTATCATTGCACCATCTTACTAGATCCTCAAGTGACAACCTTGGTAGTTCCATACACAGTCTACTGATAACACCTCCACAGTGAGTCAGTGAGGTAGACTCATGCCTCATTGTTTTGAGTACAAGCTCAACTATCTGTGGAAATAAAGCAAAGCCCAGTTGAAATAGCTACTTAGATAAAACATCTTTAAATTACCTTTGGCCAACAAGTGCAATTTATAAGAAAAAGTGAAACTATAAAACTAAAATATACACTTGATATAAGGGTGAATCTGGTTTTGGGTCATACCCAAAACCAGATTCACCCTTATATCTGGTCATTCGTCTATGCCTACTCCTATAGGAAATAGGAGATTTTATTAAGGTATGTAGGTACTTGTCTGATATTTTTAGGGTGCCTACATTTTATTTAGAAAAAACCAAGTTCTTATATTTGTTTACCTTAGCTTTGTTTCTAGACGATGAGGTTGAAATATCAGGCAGTCCATTAAAAATACAATCCAGCAGACACTCACCATCGCTATTCAGTATACGTCTAGGTATAAATTTTACTATCTGCAAAAGGGAAATGGATTATAGAGCTGGAATGGTGGGATTGGGGCTATATTTAGTCCATATTCTAAGGGGGCTATGGCTGTGTGAGAAAAAAAAACATTATTTCTACCTGATCTATCTGTTGAACACAGTATTCCTGTAGTTCCTCACGCTTATTACTAGCTCGTCCTAGATCTTTTAGTTTGGAAAATACTTGTTCAACCATTCTGTCGGAGTTGAATTTGTTCGGTTAGGGCAGCATCACAGCACACAAGTACAGTTTTGCTAATTTAGTATAATTAAAGCATTTAAAGCCACACGTTTTACTTTCCTAACGTTTTTGTAAACAAACAAAAAGTACCGCCAAAAGTTTGACATTGGCAAGTTTGTATCTTTTTGGACTTTTGAAAGTTTGCCGTGATTATACAATCATGAATTCATGAGCAAGGAATACACCGCCAAGAATTTGTGTAAGTGGTCTGGTGAAAAAAAAACTACTTAGCTGAATAATTCTACCTTCTATATTCTTCTTACTAAATAAAAATGAGCGTGAGTGTCTCGGCTGTAGCAGGACTTCCTTCGTTTCTCTGTAACAAGTCTTATACCATCTATAACATTGTAACATTGATGTTCGCAAACTAGCGGAAACTAATTCCAAGAGAAGAAGAAACAAAACAACCATGGTATAATATGGAAACTAAATTAGTTTGACATGGGAATAAAAACTATTAGTTTAACTAATAGTTTTTATTCCCATGTCATGTACATTGTAGAAACATCATGTTGGGAATGAATAGCCATTGATTTCATGTCCATCTAATTATTTCAGAATTCCTGGCAGTTCTTTTCATGGGTGTGTTTTCCTGGGTTGTGAGTTCCATGGTCGTACAATTACCGAACACACACAAATAGAGTTGTGCGCCAAAGAATTTGGACTTAGTGTTAAACCCAAAGTTAAACCTTCTGAGATAATTTTGTCTTTTAATGCTGCGTTATCATCAAACGTGCGTTCTATTATGACAAACGGACTAATCTATTATTAATATGGACGAGAATAAGGCTGTGTATAGAACTGAAGTTTAGGAAGAAAAAAACGTGAGTTTAGGTACAACCTCGCGTCAGTTATGGTAGAGTAGTTTTTTGCCTTATTTTTTAAACCAAATTAGTTACAACCACGTCATTTTCACTAAAGAACCCAAAGAATTAAACAAATCGCTCTATGGCTCTAAAAGTTTCTACCAGAAACACACTTTCTGCCGCATACGTTGAAAAGGGACCACTATGGCGTTACAGTGATTATTCGGACAGTATATCTCTCTCGTTAGAGAGTACTATATTCTTTGGTATATCTATTTATTATGTACATCAAGTTTCCGCTCATGCTAGGCCAGTCTCGGATGCCTCAGCTGCCGGCCGATGGCGTCGACGTTAGGCCTCAGGAGTTTAAAAATACAATGACCTGATACAACTTTGTATCCTTCATCCATCCTGAGTTCATTCAAAATTTAAATAGCAGCAGGAGACGCAGCTGTTGATTGTCTTGGTCTTGCGCTCAGGGCCAAGTAATATTGCTTGCAAGTAAACGCAAATAAAAATTGGTAGGTATAGTCTTGTTTTAAGTCACAGGTAGGTACTCAATCAACATCAATAAGACTTGTCCTAGGGCCCGTCCCATCCCTAGAAGTCTGTTTGATGATGATGACGTCATCCATCAGTGTGAGTGAAGTAATGTTAGGTACGTTACGAAATTCACAAATTTTGTTTTGTAAGCGGCGCGCGTGTTTTACTTTAGCGATACAATTATTGTACGGTGCTGAATAATGTAAATGAAATTATTATTCTTATGTGATACAAGCAAAGCAATAACCTTAATACTATTGAAAGTCATCGAGACGTTACGTTACTTTTGGCGGCATCGAACATTCAATGAAGCCACAGAAATAGATTAGATTTCCTTGTGCAATAACAGTGTGTACAAAGTGGTAGTGATCTAATTCGGATAGGGTTGTTAGTTGAAACCTCCTGGGCTGGAGGTGCATGTGAAGATGATATAAAAGTGGTATAAGCGATTGCAGTGATCAAAAATATGGATAACCCAACGGTCAGTGGATTGAGGTCAAGGTCTCGCTCGAAAACACCCTTCTTGCGATCGAACTGCGACCATGAGAGCTGCACAGAGTCGGAAGAACACACACACAAATCCGGAAGAAAAACCCCTATCAAAAGAAGCACTCCTATCAAGTGAGTAAATTCTGATTTATATCCAAAATAAGTAGAAGTAGTAGAGCTCTTAGTGAAGGGCTCGTCCGGGGAAGTACTACCACCATGCCTATTTCTGCCGCCAAGCAGCTTGCTGTGTTCCGGTTTGAAGGGTGTGGGTGCCGGTGTAATTACAGGCCGTGAGGCTTATCACCTGAATGCCTCAGGTTGATGGACGCTGAGTGGTGCATCACAGAGCACGTTCTTAACAAACGTGATCTACGATGCAAAACTTTGTTATAGGAGATAGTTACCACTGAACATCAGGTAAACCATCTGCTTGTTCCATCAGCAAGTAGTATAAAAAAAAACAGTTCTAGTACCAGATACCAGAACTAAATAAAAAAACTAAATAACAACACTAATAATGAAGTACATACATACCCTAATGTATAGTACTATAGCTTGTTGAATCAACTCAACAATCCATAAGGCTTGTTCTATTCCAAGGCTGTTTAGAAAAGGCCAGATTTGTGTGCACAGTGATGTCACATCACATAAACCACAGAACGAGGTCATGCATATGGGTTTAAAGCCATTGTGGCCTTAAATAAACTTTTGGAAACCTTGATTCAATGGAATGTGTTGGTAGGCTTGGTCACAGTATACTTATCCTTTAACATGTCAACCTACCTAGGTAGTATCTATTTATGTATCCTAAGCATGCACTTGCTTAATAGTTTTCCTGGTAATATTAAGTCAGATGAACTAGTAAAGCTGCATAATAGTGACCAGTGTTCAGCCCTTTGTGGGAGGTCAATATTCGGCCTTTCAATAATTGATTCTGCCCATTTTGAGACATGCACTGTTTACTCTGATAGTGACTGTTCAAACAGTTCTTTCAGTAGCTCTGGCTCCTGTGCTGTAGGTTGTGGGTTCCATCCCTGATATGATTCAGTATGTGTATGATTAGAATACATAAATAAATATTTGTGGACATATGTACACAATATCATCTAGGCCCTAACTAAGCATAGCTTGACTATGGGAACCAGATGACTGATGGAATACTTATAAACATTTTTTTTTGGAAATACAGACATCTATGTTCATGTGACAAATGTTTGTCCTTGTTGAAGATTGAACCCACAACCATTCAAATAAAATAAATAAGTAGTGACTATGGCAAACCTCTACTTAGAGGAGAGATGCCTGATGGCTGATGATGATGAGTGCTATAAGTAAATAATGCCATTGAATTCAATGAACAACCCCCACATTTACTTTTGATCCAATTTAACTGATAAGAAAATTAGTTTGACCTTGACAGCTGAAATGATAACAAATCCACAAAACCTTCATTGTGCATGAACTTGAGCATGTTACAATGAAGCAATTCTTAGAAACAAAATGAGACTTAAGCACAGAGTTTTTGACTCATGAATATGAAACATATAATTTACCCTTGGCTCTAATATGGATTAATGGATTTCAGAATCCTAAACATCTCATGCCAGAAATTTAGTGATGGAATCCATATCATCATTTTTTTTTAATAACAGATAGCTAAGTAGAGTAACTTTTTTATTTATTCAATGACCATTTTCTATAGATTTAATAGTTTCAGATAAGTTATGACTCAATTAAATTCTAACTTATATTAAAAATGAGTTGGCCCAGAAATGTTTATCCACCTTTGTCGCTGACTACTCTATGGATAATTACTCAGTATATCGATAAACCCTGAATACTGAATTTTAATCTCTAAAATTTGTCTGCAGAGAATTGGCGTCTACCACAAAAATAGCTGAGAAGATACCAGAATCCATTGAAGAGTTCAGTTCGCCTTTGCCGCCGTATCGCACCCGGCAATCCACGAGGAATGTAGAAGGTGTCACATCTGACTACTCATCCGAGGACGGCATGGACAGACTGATGGGACATCGAAAGGAAATCTACCAGGTAAATGGCCTTACCTATAAAAAAAGCGGTTGGAACCAAATGCTTGGGCTATCATCGTCATTGTTGGGTTCTGTAGTAGGAGAGCTCTTAGTGATGGGCTCGTCCGGGGAAGTACTACGAGCAGGCATATTTCTGCCGCTAAGTAGCTGGCTGAGTTCCAGTTTAAATGGTGTGAGTGCCGGTGAAATTACAGGCAAATGTATGCCCCAGGTTGATGGACGCAGAGCAGTGCATTGCAGGTCATGTCCTAACGAATGTGACCAGCAAGGCAATGTTTGTGGTGATGGTAACCACTTAACATCACATGGGCTATAAGCTTGTTCCATCAGCAATCGCATAAAAAAAATCCACAAGTGTAATGGTGAGTTAAAACACTCACAGTGAGTGAGTTCTCATCATGGTACCCTTCAAACGGTAGGAACTAGGAACCAAGCTGTAAGTTTGTTGCCAGTTCTTTTAGGTTTGATCGCGAAGCATTGGCGCCTAAACTCACTTAGTGTTAAGACGAATTAAAATGATCCCTAGATAAATGCCTTTGACATGCGAATAGCGTAGTACTGGAACTTATTACTGTCATCTGTTTTATCCAATATCTACAATCTGAATTTCTTCACTCATTTAGGGTTACCGATATTGACGTTTACATCAAAGTGCTTTCGTGATCAGGCTAATTAATGATGATTTAATTATTAGGGCTAATTTTATGCAATGTAAACACTATCATATCGTTACTCGATACAAAAATCACTAACGAAATGGGCTCTTCTATTACATACACACAAAGTCTGACTCGTTAGTAGTAGGTACCGACTGTTGTACGGTGATAATTTTATCTATTACTACCTTGGTCTGTTACAAATACATGATGCTTAAGAATTTCAGCAGGTGCAAATAAATGAATAAGTTTATCTCAAAATTCCTTATTATAGAATCTTAACATTTAAAACTAGTTATTCGGGTATTTTTCTTCTGGTTATTTGTGTAGTCTTGTTGTCATTGAATCCACATGAAGGAAAATAGTAAAGAAACTAACGACTTTCATCCCAAGCACGGTAGATATCCCCTCTGATCTCTTAGTACAAGTTATCGACTCGAGATTCTTCAAGGATGTCAAAGGAAGGTTGTCAGAGGCACGTCCAAAACGTTACATTTGGTATATAGGTACATACCACATTTTACAGTGGTATTACATACATGACAGGTTGCAAGCCCATCACTGCTGCTAGATTACTAACTGGTTTCCTCACGATGTTTTCTTGCGCACATACATTTTTGGAACAGAATGTTGCACGACCGGATTTGAACCAACAACCTTAGGATTAGAAGGCGGAGTCATTCCAACATGAAGATAATAAAGTTAAACGCCGCTTAAGTTATGGCTTCTATTCATAAACATAGTTATTTATTTATTTATTTATTTATTTATTTATTTGTTATAAGGTAGTCTTAATCCTATTTACGCTAGTGTACAAAATAATCTCACTTTTATGTGCAACTTGTCAACCTTTTTTGCTTCGCTCGCTTTTAGTTGTACATTAGTATCCGAAGATAAAATATAAAGAGCTCACAGAGATTAGTCCATACTTATTACTTCGGGTTCGAATCAGGTCGTGTAGCTATGGATTTTTTATAAAATATTAGGTCGCATTACTAGGCAATAATATTATTACTGACTTAGTAATATTATTAGACTGGCCAAACAGCTCAGTTAGTAGTAGCTCTGCTTTCTGTGCTGTAGGTTGTGGGTTCGATCCCCACCGAGGACAAACATTTGTGTGATGAATATACATGTTTTTTCTTTCTCTGGGTGTTATATTGTATTCTAACTATGTATTGACAAAAAAAACGCATATAAGTATTCTATTAGTCATCTGGTCCCCATAGTACAAGCTATGCTTAGTTTGGGTCTAGATGATGGACTAATAATTATTTATTTATCAGTGCGAATAGTATATTATGTATACTCCCTTCAATAAATGGAACAGAGCCGCGGGCAGATGCTAGTGATCAAAACTTGTGAAGAGTCATGAGCTACATTTGAGTTTAGAATTTGGTATTTTCGTCGAAGTACTTTTTCAACCTTGCAAACGTATGTGAATCATGTTTCACATCATTCGCACTGCACTTACAACTCGTCGGCATTGTATTATATAGTATAGATCAGGGTCGGGCAAACTTTCTTAATGGGGGGCCAGAAAGTTTAAGAAATTTCGGAGGGCCAGAATTATAGGAAAAATACATTTTGTGTTGAAACTTTTAATCATATAAAAACATTACAGCATTAACACACTTGCACAAGATTTACCTTATATTCGAAGGCCCTGCCATGGTCGGCTTGTGAGACAAATACGATATGAAATTGCGCCCCGCGACCCGCAACACAATCATGAACTAAGTGGCTAGTCTTGCTGGCTCCTTTACCTATGCGTCTATTATTCTACTAAGCATAATCTACTTTATACTTCTGGACTATCAAAATATAATTGTCGCGGCCCATATACTATTCATATCGAAGGACAGTCGTCGGCGGGTCGGATTAAATGCTTTCGCGGGCCGTACTTTGCCCATCTCTGGTATAGATAGAGGAATGTAATTAATTCAAGGGCTCTAACCTTTACAGTGTTGTTTTTAACTCGAGATAAGTCTCACTTCGATGTATCGATTTTATATTACCAAAGGGGTTCGAAGAGAAAACGGCAAAATATTCACGTTTGTTGTATGAGAGCCCCCTTAAATATTGATTTTATCCTGTTTTTTTTATGTATTTGTTGTTAAAGCGGCAACAGAAATACCTACATTAGATTAGTTAGAGAGTTGAAATTTTCACAGATGTGAAAATTTTCACAACCGTGATAGTTAGTTGAAATTTTCACATCTGTGAAAATTTCAACTAACTATCACGGTTCATTATCAACGGAGTCTTAGTAGTAGGGTCCCAATTTAATAATAATAATAATAATAATAATAATAATAGTGCTGGACAGTCCACACAGCATCATCTAGCTCCAAGCTAAGCAGAGCTTGTGTTATGGGTACTAGGTGACTGATATATTTAATACAATACATTACATATATAGATAATTTTTTATTATACAATGTAATTTACTCTTTGGGTACGGAAATTAACCCCTACACGGATACAGCGGGGATCGAAATGTGAAAATAACTTAACGCGGACGAAGTCGCGCGTAAAATAACTTACCATTCAACAAACCAACCAATTGAAATCAATTTACTGGAACCATATGCTCCAAAAGTTAGTGAATCATTTCACAACGGCTTTTTTTCAACTCGCAAACACGTTTCACAACCCAATAGATATCAGATAACGTATAAGAATATTTTATCTACTTTGTACGTGGGTTATTCACCTCCTTAATTGCTTAGTACCAGAGCTATTACCACAGAAATAGTTCATTACATGTCTATCTTAATACAATTATAACAACATAAATATCAATGAAGCAATTGAATAGAGCAGACGCCCACATACTTATTATTCTATTTCCTCGTGTGTGTTCTTGAAAATGCACCTAAAGCTTGCATTCCATTAGATCTGTATTATAACCAGCGCTACTGGCTTAGCGGACGCTCTGACCTAATCTCCTAGTAAGCCTCTTCTATTAGTAGGAATAAACTAATGCTTCCTACGTTTTAGCTAGACCTAAAAGTATGGCTACTAGCTACGTTATTTTCAAAGTCAAAAGCATTTATTCAGTAATATCCGCAGGGATCATCTTAAAACGTCTTGAAATCTAGGCGAATCTAAGCACTAGTTTCTAGCCACAACGCCTAGAAGAACCGGCAAAAAATTTACGGTATGGTCCATACCGTTTTTTTGTATGATACTTTTACAAAGTAATAATAATGTAAATATAGAAGCTAAGGTGGTTCAATCATACCAAGAACTTAATATATACAACAGAATATACTTCATCAACATCTACTCTCATAATTCTCAGGTTCATTGTCCAAAGCGAACTTTTATCGTAACATCGTATGTGGCCATTGCATTTGCAATAAATCAATCGTCGACCGGCCAATAGAGCATATTCACCCCTCCTGTAAACACCCGTAGTCTCCAAATATTGCCTACTGCGACCGTCTCGACGCAATACGATATAGGTTTACCTATAGATCTAGTTTGCAATATGTCCGCCAAGCAAGACAAGCTGTAAAATGGTAATTTATTCCGATATCGCGTGAATCGAAATCAGTTTATATATAAGAGTACTTGTTATTTTCGATCTGATTTGTTACATAAACGTCCTCAAAACATAGTCGTTAATCGAAATATAAATCAATAAACCTGGCAGTTGATGTTACTCTTGTGGGATGATGGTATGACGACACGATTTTTGACACGGCGTAATCGTATGTATTCCCCAGAGGCTCATAAATAAACCTTGTAAGATTTCTAGTATGTATTATAATTCTGGTCAAACCTATTTCTTTTGGTCCAACCATTTGTAATGCTTGCACGATTGCTCGTATTATTATTATGATGCATGGTATTTTAATTGTCACAGTGAATTGCATATCAGACTAGTGGAATTACATGGTTTCATTCAACACCTCTCGTTTTGGTGTATTGATAACTATAAAGAAATAGATCGTACTATGAGATGGGAACTAGTTTAACTGACAGAATGCTAATTTTTATTTTGTAGATAAATGCTTCGTTTTAATTATTAACACAACACACAGAACCAAAAAGCTACGTTAATCACACAAATTTTTGTTCTTGGTGAGGATCGAACCCACAAACTACAGCGCAGAAGGAGCTGTGAGATGACGTTGCAACTTAAGAGCTGTGCTAATAATAGATCAATGTTCTTCTGATGAACCACTGTGATCTGATTATAAACCTATCTTCGTAAATATATTGAAATAAAACTACAGATTCATGATTATAGACAAACTACTTTCCTGGCTATTGTCGATAGAACAATTAATCCTCAAACATAATCACATTATCACCTTTATTTAATCAATTCAGTACCGTGTCACACCCACAACAGGAAAACAGGGACTATAATTCGTCCAAATATAAATGCCAGTAACATTCCCCCGCGTAGTTTTATTTCTGAAGCTCTACGTATGGGCATTATTATTTCAAGCCATCTGTTCACTTTCAGTCGTTTGAAGTTATCAGAGTCTGTAGCATTCGCATTTGGTGTTCAATTGGAGTTTTTAACGTGAATATACGTAGTCTTGACCTAGTTTCTTTATTTAGAGGATTGCAAGGATTTGGTGGGAGGTACGTCTATCCATGAGTTGCCATGGAAATTGAAGTGTAGTTATGCAAATTGTATCAGTATGTTTGAATATTTTTGAGTGGTGGTTGGATATGTTTCGTCGGTACAAGGTCTGTTTATCTAAACTAATTATTTTGGTATTGATACATATAAATACATTCGTATTATAAAAAAGAGTGGGCAATGTTTTTGTTTATAGATTTTCGATTTTAAAGTCTATCGGACGACCGATGTGGCGCGGCGGGCGAATGTCCGCTTGCGACGCAAGAGGTTGCGGCTTCGATTCCCGCCTTGGGATAAATGTTTGTACGATCTGCAAATATTTATTCCGGGTGTTCTGGGTGTTTTCTATGTATAATAAAAAATATCTATAATGTAATGTATTGTATTAAGTATATCAGTCATCTAGTACCCATAACACAAGCTCTGCTTAGCTTGGGGTTAGATGATGCTGTGTGGATTGTCGAGTATTATTATTATTATTGTCTGGTAACTAGCTTAAAAATTAGTTTAATTCCAGTTTAACCTGTATATTCAACAGCTTGTAAACATGTTTGTAACCGTGTATTGAATGCATCTGCCCCACCTTGACACTGCAGCTGCCCATAATATTTAGCTGCCAAAAACATCTGCCATGCTGTTCTATCATATATATTTCTTCAGTTGTTTTTATTGGATCAATATGCGTGCAATCGATTTGAAGTACTTCCGTTTACTACCGAATGTAGACATGCGATGCCCATTTCTTCTTCAAAGCCATTAAAAGCGCGAACTGATCGCTTCAGTAACGATCCTCCTTTAGTTCAAGATTATTATAACTATGCTGGGAGTTAATCAGAAATGAGAAAATCCGGAGCAGTACCAAGGTTACCTTGGATATAGCTCCCAGAATCAGCAAGTTAAAGTGACAATTTGCAGGCTCTTAAAACCGAAAACTGTTTAGGAATAAAGGTTTACGAATGATGACCACAAACTGAAAGATGAGGCTTAAGTCTCCCCCCATCCGAAGGACTGACGATATTGTTTGGATCGCAGTAAGCCGGTAGATAGAAAAGGCTCAACATCGTTCTTCTTGAAAACATATAGGGAAGGCCTATGCTCAGTGTATTGCTTCTGGCTGGTGATATTTAAGAAACCCGGCTCCCTCAACAACTTGCGTTGAGGGGCTAGATTAGCTTGTTCAATTTTCCACTAGTTCCCGCTCATTTTATGGCCCAAACATTCAATGTCAATCGCCTCATGACTCAACAGCGACGCTGTTCGCTTCGCGGTTAAATTGGGTTCTGTAAGAAGTTACAGCATATTTTTTATGCAAGCCTAGCTTTGTTACATAGATTATGTAAATGTTTTTATGGAACTGTAACTGGTGATGTCATCGCTGACGACTGATTAATGAGTTTTTTACGATTCCAGTTTTGTGAAGGTTTCCATAAAATGTTTATTTGCAGGTGTAATTTACCTAGCCATGTCATGATACCATCATTAATAAGTTAGGTTAATCGAGACGCCAGTTCCTAGTCTAGAAAAACAGACGAGACACTTACGGCGTGTTTCCTATCGTATAACAACCTATGACCTTTTAGAAAATTATAGTAATGTAAACATGGAAGCTCCAGTGTGAGAAGTTCAAAGCCTTCTTTAAACTACAGTTGCTAGCGAATATAGTCTGAAAAATCGTATCATCTGAACAGCTCAGTGGTAGACCCACTGAGCTCACTTAAATATAGACATCCTCAGTTCAAACTTAATGAGCAATAATCTACTTATAGCTAAGTGCTGATAAACCATGCTTTGTATTCTGATAACGGCGATAGATATAATAGGTAGGTTATAAGTACTGCTTTGTCGGATTATATAGCTTCAAAGCTGAACAAGAATCTTTCAATCTACCTAAATTATAATTATAATAATGGTGGACAATCCACACAGCATCATCTAGCCCCAAGCTAAGCAGAGCTTGTGTTATGGGTACTAGATGACTGATATATATATGTACAATTATAATACAATACATTACATACATAGATATTTTTTATTATGCATAGAAAATACCCAGAACACCCGGAATAAATATTTGCAAATCGTACAAACATTTATCCCAAGGCGGGAATCGAACCCGCAACCTCCTGCGTCGCCACATCGGCCGTCGAATTGGCCAAGTTAACAAAACCAAACGTTTGTAGGTACTCGTACTTAATTGAAGTGTACATTTATTTGCGATCAGTCCACTATGTAAAAAATGCTAGATATAACAATTTTCTGGAAAATTAAGTTTTGCAGACCGTACCTCTAAGAAATACTATTAAACCAAACTCAAAAAATATATAAGTTCGACATGAGATACGTGCTATAATACAATACCTCTGACTAACCACATTAGACATCCTCATAGAATCTTGAGTGAGTATTTGGTACTTGAAAATCTGACAGAATATCTACCGTGCCTTGGTATTAAAGTCATGAAGGATACAAAACAAACCATAAAAAAATTTGATTTAATATTTTAATGTAATTTACATTTTCGTCCTTCTGGTTGTTAGTTCAGTAAAAACTACCCAGAAGGACGTAAATATTTATTCCGGGTGTTCTGGATATTTTCTATGTACAGTCAGCTGCACTAGAATGTATACAATACGTAACTTCCACAACGGTATTACAGCAAAACAATGAACTCTTACACCTCAAAAACTAAAAAGTCATGAAATTAGTTGATGACCTCACTTATTTTTTGAATAATTGTCGTGCAAATGTTTTTAGCACCGCTGTGAAACCATTTTGAAAGTTACAAATTTTATACATTCTAGTGCAGCTGACTGTACATATAATAAAAAATATCAATGTATGTATTAAGTATATCAGTCAGCTAGTACCCATAACACAAGCTCTGCTTAGCTTGGGGCTAGATGATGCTGTATGGATTATCCAACATGATGATTATTATTATCATTTATAAAAATGTTGTCCACAGAACGAGATCAACAATCAATATGAGCGGGTGTCGACGAGTTCGCGTCACGGTTACAGCGCGCTCGATGACGTCACACTCAGCCCGATTTCTACGTCATTCAACGTGATTCAAGACAGGTGAGCTGATTTAGAAAATATATATTATGATGCCATCATCGACCTCTGAAACGATGAATCAAAACAGCATGGAGAAACGAATTAAACGAGTACTATTTTTTATTATTGTAGATTATACCCGTAGATAGTACCAACTCAGGATTATTTAAGGATGTCTTAGAGGGGCCGTCAGAAGTAATAAAATATTACATTTGGCACATACCCACATTTAGAAGTAGTAAATCAGAATAACTCAAAAAAATCCACCTAAAAAAATTATATCGAAGTAAAAGTTAAAGTTGTTTTACAAGTTTTTATATTTAGAATAGAATATAATAGAAAATATTTATTTTCTCTTATGAATAACATACATGGATAAAATTTATAATGTAGCGACAAAAAAGGCCACCACTCAGCATTTGCTACAAGAGCATATAACAGCTCTTGCAGCGCTGGTTTTCAGTGGCGCCAGAGCGCACCAGCCAGCGGCTGCGATATAAATTTTACTTACATAATACCTGAAACTATTGAGTAGTATGAGCAAGAAAAACCAAATCGAATTATAAACTTTTCTACTAAGATTTTAATTGTTATAAAATGTTGCAAATAAAATACTTAACAGAAATAGAGAGACAAAAACCTTAAATAACTACTTAGATCTATAACTACTTACTAGCGTAATTAACATAATCAGTTCTGCGTACATAACATTAATAATTATTAGTTATAGCGTAACATAACATTAATTATAGCGTACATACATAATTTCATTATTATATGCTGGAATTTTTGTTTTTAGAATATGGAGATGTCTTTTGGTGTCCCGGATTGAATGATCTCTAGTATATTTTTGTATCGAATCCATGTTACGAAATACATAAAATGTATCAGGGTCAGTTACGCAACATTTGAATCGATGAGAAAACAAAACAATACTCAAACTCAGTCACGTTTATCCAACGTAGATTTCAGCAAAGTAGGTTGTGTTATTATCCGAAACGCAGACAATGTAACACTTGGATTGATTCCAACTTTTGTACGCTGTGTGCGTTCTATAGGTACTTTATTCAGGTCTACTTGTAGTGACGGACGTGTAATATTATTTATTCTGTGGCTTATGGACGTCATACATCTACATATTTCAGGTGCACATGAGACTCATAGTCATAGACGTATTGCAATACCATGTCCACGTCGTCAGTGGACATGCTGTGTAATGTTGGTAGTAGGTAACCGTTCAACATCAGGTGGGCTATATTGCGCCTCCATGGGAGTTTTTTTTATACAACTTGTTGATGGAACAAGCAGATGGCTCACCTGATGTTAAGTGGTTACTATCGCCTATAGCATAGTATTGCTTCATACCTGCGTTAGAAACCTGCCCTACGATACACTGCACAGCGTCCATCAACCTGAGGCATACACGTGCCTGTAATTTTACCGCCAGGCGCCACCCACCTTCAAACTGGAACACAGCAAGCTGCTTGGCGGCAGAAATAGGCATGGTGGTAGTACTTTTCCAGACGAGCCTTTCACAAAAAGCTCAATTACTACTAAAAGAGATAGTGAACCTATTCTCCAGACAATCTGGCTATATGTTTTTTGTCAACCTTGTAGCTATACTAGCTGTGTGGGAAGCTATTTTATTTCAAATTCAGTAGCAGTCATAATAATAATAATGCTGGACAATCCACACAGCATCATCTAGCCCCAAGCTAAGCAGAGCTTGTGTTATGGGTACTAGATGACTGATATACTTAATATGTACAATACATTACATACATAGATATATTTTATTATGCATAGAAAATACCCAGAACACCCGGAATAAATATTTGCAGATCGTACAAACATTTATCCCAAGGTGGGAATCGAACCTGCAACCTCCTGCGTCGCAGGCGGACATTCGCCCGCCGCGCCACATTGGTCGTCAAAGGTTGTAATACTCTTTCTCCAATGCAGATCTAAGCGCTTCGGTAGTCCAGCGGCGTCGATCTGTTCTACAGACAGCTCGTTCGCAGAGCAAGCTCTCACGGACACTAACACGCTTCTCATCGCGAACCCCAACAACGATCATCTTCCATCGAGGCTCTACAAAATGGCTGGAGAGTATTGGAAGTAAGTAGAATATAAAATTCAACCACCACATTACAGAACTTAACAGAAAGAAAAGAAAAAGAAATAGCGTCACGACTTTATTCCCCAAACAACCCCCTCCGATCTCTTAGTACCTTAGATACTCTTAGTACTCAAAGTACCTACTCGAGATTCTTCTATGATGTCTAAGGTGTAGTCAGAGGTATGTCCAGATAGTACATTTGGTACATATACATACCCACATTTTGCAGTAGTTTGCAGCAGAATTTAACATAAAAATAAAATAGGTATAAAAGAGCAGAAAATCATAAGAGAATAACACTATAAAATCTTGTGGTATATCTTGTGAAGTAGTCTTTGTTTGGTTTGTATGGGGGCTCGTCCGGAGAAATATGACTAGTATAACTATGTATATAGTTCATGAAACGGACAACAGCTCGGGAAAGAAGACGAAGCGTAGGAGAGCCCACAACCTTAAGACCGCGAGAAGTCGGTTAATACAGGCGTTTGAAAATCGTATCTTGATATGGAAGATGTTTATGGTTTCCATAGTAGCTATGCTTAGTTTGAATACGTAATAAAAAAAAACGGGCTGATACAACAAAACAAACCTTCTAACTAAAAAATAAAGAAGGATACGTTAACATGATCGGAACAACATCGTACGTGAAATGGAACGTTATTTAATACACCTGTCAGTTTAACAGAGGGTACTTTATGAAAACCGAACTAAAACGACAATGCTAGAAAGTTAAATAAGTGTGTTGCGTTTGATTTGATTTTGATTATTTAAATGTTGATTTTAATTATTATTTATTGGTTTTAGTCTTATTTTATAACGTTGTTATTATCGTCATGGAGAAAGTTTTAACCGTTACGGAAATTGAAACAGTTGAAGAAGGTTTTACGATAAGGTAACTTCGTCTTGCATGTTTTACATCTATGCGTTGTTTATATTCCTAGCGTGTTGTTGATTTGTGAGCATCAGGAGTGGGAGTGACCCCACCTTCTGTTCCGAAGGTCGTGGGTTAGAATCCGGACGCATCAATGGGTTTTTACCAATTGAATAGGTTAACTGAGGTGCTGGGCAAGCCTACTCTAAAATCATGTCTCAGGCACTATAGCGTTCCGTAAACAGAGACATGATTGAAAAAGTTACCTTTGACACTGATAAATAATCTACATACTATTATACAACTTTTTAAACATCATGGTTTTTGATCAATATTTTGGATAGAAACGGGATATTTACCATGATTTTTGAGTTTGATTGTTTCCCGATATTTCGTCACGTGATCATGGCGCATGCAACTGTGCCGAAATATCGGGAAACAATCAAACTCAAAAACTACATACTATTGTTTGTTTATTCAACGAAAAATTAAAAGTGGTTTGCTACAAACTGCGAGCACTACGGATGGCAGTCTGTCAGATATTCTCTCATCTCATTGCCTATATCTCCGATCAATTATACCCCTAGATGAATATACTTAGACAGCTACATTTGTTTCCTAACGAAGTGACAAAAAATTATAAACAGTTTTTAGTTCAACCTAATTACTATGTCACCTAGTAAATATTCAAATTTTCAAGTCTCTACGACCAGTAATTTAGGCTGTGTTGTCTATATGTCAGTCAGGACAAAGATTCTTATAATTGGTATAATAGATTTATTAAACAACCTAGTGTTGACTCAGATCAATAATAATAATAGTGCTGGACAATCGACACAGCATCAGCTAGCCCCAAGCTAACTTGAGCAGAGCTTGTGTTATGGGTACTAGATGACTGATATACCTAATGCAATACATTACATATATCGATATTTTTATTATACATAGCGAATACCCAAAACACCCGCAATTAATATTTCAAGTTCGTACAAAAATGTATCCCAAGGCGGGAATCGAGCCCGCAACCTCCTGCGTCGCAGGCAGACATTTGCCCGCCGCGCCACATCAATGTGTTTACTGCAAGTGTCGTGTTGTCCTGCCATGTCCTATAAGTACAACAAAACAGTTCTAGAACGGTAACAATAAAATTAGACGGTATGTTTCTATATTTGCTCCACCAAGCCCAGTCAAATGCCAACCGCACGAAGCTTGAGACATTTTGCATAATAATCTAAATTACTAACATGTATAGGAACTTGTAAATCGAGTGTAGATTCAAATTTAAATACTGTGGTGTCTGGAAGTGTTTTATTCAAGAGTGTAGTTGACGTATGTACCGACATGTGGCCGAGATTTGTTAGTTTGAAAGTTATACTAGTGATATTTCCGAGTAGCTTGAATTTGTGATTTCCTTAGTGTACTTACCCTGTAAAGCTGGTACAAATAAGCTGGACGTAACGTTGAAATAGTTACACTGTGTTCTGTCTTTTGCATTGACAGGAAGTTTCGAACTAGATCGAAAGAGACAAAAAACAGCGTAACTATTTCGAGGTTACACCGAAATTAATAGTAGTAGTGTAAATGTACCCTATGAAACTTATTAATCCAGTAATACTGACTTAAAAAATTCAAATGATTCATTGTAATCATCACGTCAGCCTAAATCCACTGCTGAGCATCAACCTGACTCAAATATTAGGGGTTTTTCCATAGTCACCACGATTGGCAAGGGGATTGGTGACTGCAGTATCGGTGTTTAGTACTCAGGAGATGCAGATGCCTATCTTCTAGTGCATTCCCTTATTCGCCTTTTACGATATTCATAGGAGGTAATATAGTCCTTTTTAAACCACCATAGATATTTAAAAAACCGGCCAAGTGCGAGTCGGGCTCGCGCATGAAGGGTTCCGTGCCAGCGTAAAAACGAGCCCCCTTAAATATTTATTTTCTGTTTTTTAGTTATTTGTTGTTATAGCGGCAAAAGAAATACATTTTCGCGGGCGAAAAAATAAAAATGCATTTAAATGTCATTTGGGCGGGCTTGATAATACATTACTTAGGTCACACGTATCGCAATATACTATTGTTTATTTGCAGCAAATACCCGAAAACGGACTACACATACTCACCGCTCTCCAAAGACCGTGTGGAACTAGCTCCGGGACAAGTTGCGATGCCGAACATGTCGCGACGATCGCTGTCGCAATTCCGGATACAGGGATCCATCAGCAGCGCTGACGAGGTCGATCGACTTGCATCCACCTCAGCCTGGACGACCAGCACGTTCCGTAAGCGCAACACTGTAAGTATTTAACGACCGATGTGGCGCGACGGGCGAATGTCCGCCTGCGACGCAGGAGGTTGCGGGTTCGATTTCCGCCTCGGGATAAATGTCTGTACGATCTGTAAATATTTATTCCAGGTGTTCTGGGTATTTACTATGTATAATAAAAAATATCTATGTACGTAATATATTGTATTAAGTATATCAGTCATCTAGTACCCATAACACAAGCTCTGCTTAGCTTGGGGCTAGATGATGCTGTGTGGATTGTCCAGCATTATTTATTTATTATATTTATTATTTATTGCGTACTATCTGACCCGTGCCCACTTCGTTGGTCGGTTAACATTTTTACTTATAAATTTTTGAATTTTTTGGATTTTCTGTACTATAATTATGTACAGAACGAATTATGTACTATAAAAATAAAGATGCACGGTGGCGCTAGTAGGTACATAAGTACTGATGATTGTAGTCATTATAAAATAACTGAAGTATTACTCGACGTCGCCAACAGATAGCGTTAATAGAGGGTACACGGCATAAAATAACGGCCGCGCGCAGCCTCGCCCGCGTAGCACTTTTTTCCCTATAACATATAGATACAAAGTAGCCTATATGTGAATCCAGATTACAATCTATATTTATTCCAAATTTCATCCAAATCGGTTAACTGGTTATAGCGTGAAAGAGTAACAAACATCCATCCATCCATACTTACAAACTTTCGCGTTTATAATATTAGTAGGAATTAATTGCTCGGGATTTAAGTCGTGATGCTATGATGATGATGATGATCACGCAGTCTTACTAAGTAGTACATTCAGTTCCAGGCCCAGGACAGTTCAGATGACGAAATGGCGTACTACAACGGCACTAAATACCCTGAAGACCATCGGTGGTGGATCACCAGAATGGTTATGACCATAATTACATCTATCACGACATCTACCAAGAATGCTTACAGAAAGGTGGTGGGGCCTCCCCATCGTTATCCTTATACTGAACGACGACCGGCTAAAGGTATTACTTTACTGTATAAGTATATTGGGTCTAATATAAATTTTTGAAAAATTTTGATGTCCAATATGAGGATAGCGTAGTGGGCTACAATATTGTTTTTCCTGTAAGTAGTTTTTAAGAATGATTACTTTATATTGTATATTGTAGCCGTTTGTTGTCCCTGAATAAATAAATAAAATAAAATAATAAGACCACTTCCGAATACTCTAGGAACGTGTAAAGTTACCTACAACAAGGTATCATAGAATACCACATGCCTGACAGTCTAATAGACTTAGAGCAATACGATAATTTGCTAAAATTCGTGTTTATCAACCAGCAATGTATTCTGTACAGTGCTCCGCCGCCGTTCGGTCGTTGAACGCCGCGAGGGCAACGCACCGATCAGATGATCAGATGTTTCGCTAATTAATTTATAAAAAAAACTAAATTATAAGGATTTTCTCCTGACTGACTGACATATAAACGCAGCCTAAATCCCCTTGTTACTCGTACATTACCGAGTTACATTACCAGCTATGTACAAGGAAAAATATTCTTCGCACAGAACCGAGTAATGTATGTCTGACGACCGATGTGGCGCGGCGGGCGAATGTCCGCCTGCGACACAGAGGTTGCGGGCTCGATTCCCGCCTTGGGATAAATGTTTGTACGATCTGCAAATATTTATCCTGGGTGTTCTGGGTGTTTCTATGTATAATAAAAATTATCTATATATGTAATGTATTGTAAGTATATCAGTCATCTAGTACCCATAACACAAGCTCTGCTTAGCTTGGGGCTAGATGATGCTGTGTGGGTTGTCCAGCATTATTATTATTATTAAGAAATATTTGTTCTTTGCACATTACCAATTACATTACCAGTTTTGTGTGTAAATATTCTTCCTACAATACTCGGTTTTGTTCGAAGAAATCGTTGTTACGTGTACAAAACCAATAAGGTTCTCTGAGTAGTGTAAATAACTTCTTATGTGGGTCATCTTTTTTTTTTCTCACTTTAGACGAATTTGATTTTTTTTTCTTTTTTCGATAAGCGCCCCTAGCGGCCTATGGGGGCACTGACATATCGCCATGCAATAAATTCGAGCTCGCTAACCGAAATCCGGAAAACGAAAAAACTTAGAATCCGCACACTGCCCTCAGATAGTGTATCTTCTTTTGCTAACAAACTCCTGTTGAAAGTGTCAAATATGACAGATTTTCTATAGCAAACTAGCGACGCGTCCCGGTTTCGCACGGATTTTAGTGAGGATTCCTAATTTTTTTGAAAATATATATAGCCTATGTCATCCGGGGATAGTATAGCTTCCCAACGGTGAAAGAATTTTTCAAATCGATTCAAGAGTTTCAGAGCCTATTTAATGCAAACAAATTTAATTAGTATAGACAACACATACAGAATCACCCCTCAGATCGTAGAGATTTGAATCTGTCCGGGAATATACGGTTGCGAGTATTTTTGTTTCAGCGAGCATTATCACGCGGGCGGCGGCAACGGCTGCGGTTCCATTCTATATGATCTACACTTTTCTCAAGACGGTAGTAACTACAACTGTGACTACGGTAACTGAAACGGTAAGCATATTATACAGACTTAAAACAAATATTTGATCACTTCACGACCGATGTGGTGCGGCGGGCGAATGTCCGCCTGCGACGCAGGAGGTCGCGGGCTCGATTCCCGCCTTGGGATAAATGTTTGTACGATCTGCAAATATTTATTCCGGGTGTTTATAAAAAATATCTATGTATGTAATGTATTGTATTAAGTATATCAGTCATCTAGTACCCATAACAAAAGCTCTGCCGCTTGGGGCTAGATGATGCTGTGTGGATTGTCCAGCATTGTTATTATTACTGCATTATTCCACTACCCGTTATCCTTATAATGTCTGCCATCGGGTAGGGTATTTATATATTTTTACAGTAGGAATTAATCCTGACTCTTCTGACAGATAACACCAAACCACGTCGCCCAAACAGAGAGTTATGTGGGGTGTCCAGTGCCGAAAGCATCGCGTCGTTGGCCCTGGCTTCTGCTGCTTCTACTACCAGCTGTTGGATACGGATGTAAGTACTTTACTTGGTATTTAAAGTTTTTGCCCACCATCCCGTATCTGCCTGCGGGCAGCGGTCTGGCAACGTCACGTGTCGTGCGCGTAACGTGTCCGTACCGATGAAATAATAATAATAAATTTATTTATTCGAATCAACATAGGATCATAGGAAATATTCTCGCCGACAAATATATTGCTCTGACATATTTATATTAATCCATGCATGGTAGATATTCTCTTCGATCTATAGTACCAAGTACCTACTCGAGATTTCATACGTTACAGGTTGCAAGCCTATAGCCGCTGTTAGAACACTAACTGGTTTCCTCACGATGTTTTCCTAAACAGTTTAAGAGCACTGGCATTGCATACATACATTATTCAAACGGAAAAATCCGTTAGTGCTTCCGTACTTAACATCAGGTGGGCAATCTGCTAGTACTAACAATCGCATTACAAAAACGCAGAGGGGTACCGGTTGGTGCAGCTGACTGCATGTCGTAGTATGTAGTAGCGGCAATGTAAACTAATGATTCCTTACAGCGCACTACACCTACGAAAATTGGGACCACATCGCCGTTCCGAACTTCACCGATTTCAAACTCGATCTTACCGAGTTCACCAACAAACTACCCGCTATTCCCAACATAACTTTAGCCGATTTGAACATTCTCCCGAAAATCAACCTTACAATGCCAGATATAAACATCACTTTGCCGGATATCGCTGAGAATTTACCCGAAGTGCATAAAACTTACCACGAGTATAAAGATATAGTGCAGAATAGAATGGCCGATGCGTCTGATTATATGAAAGTGGTTGCGGAAAGTTGTTTCGAAGAAATTATTCGACTCTGGCGCGGTATTATTTAATGTTTGACATAATATTATTCGTCCTAACTGTGAAGCTTGTATTGTATAGTTCATAGTTAATTTATTTATAACAGATTTGTAACAGGTCATATATTTTCTAAATATTGGGTACAAAATTACCAACATCAAACAATTTCATTTTAAATGTAAAATAATGTAAAAGCTATATTATTCGTTTAAAAATAGACGAACAAAAGTTAAATTATGAAAAAAAACCATACGGGTATACTTCGATCAATGATACTCCTAGATAAAGGGTCATATACAAAATCATACCTAAAAACTGTCCGCGTGAATATATACTTAGACAGCTACATTTGTTTACTAACGAAGTGAGAAAAAACTAAGTTTTAAGTTCAACCTAATTACAACCATATCACCTAGTAAATAATGACACTAATCGTCGAAACAAAATAAGAGCTCACTTTTGAAGTAAGCTCTTAATTACCGCGACGGATTTTTTCGCCGATGCTTTATCAGGGGTATCATTGATCGAAGGTTTTATACCTTATTTCAGCTCATCTGAATGTAACGTAACATGGTTTTTATACAAATTGCTGATGGAACAAGTAGATAACCCACTTGATGTAAATTGGTTACTATCATACGACATACGTATGACCGTTCGAACGTGTCCTATGATGCACTGCTCAGCGTCCATCAACCTGAGGCATTATACCTTCATAATTAGTACTTTGACAGTTGACGTTAGGACAATCGATATTATGTCAATCAATAACTTGCTACTTAGAAAGGACTATTCTACTCGTAGCCAAGTATTAACCCCGGAATACTCAAACGCATCTGAGATTTAAGCACGTCTCAATCTCTAGTGAAGATTTTTTTACAGATTTACGTTGCAAACTGATCTTCTTCTTTCGAGTCATTGGCTAAACGAATAAATTCTTTATATAATGTGAGCCCAGTAAGAGGCGACTTCAATAGCGCGTCCTGTTGCCTGGTACAGGTCTTCTCGTGTGCAGGTGGTTGGGCAGAGAGAGCAAGAGAGCAGGTGCTTCATAGTTTGTATCTCTCCGCAGTTACACTTACTCCTTGACGGGTCAATATAGCCCCACTTGGAAAGGTTCTCCCTGCATCGACTAACTTGAGCTCTCAGCCGATTTAATGACTTCCAAGTTGCCCACTGCAAGTCGTGGCCAGGAGGCAGGTGCACTGCTGGAGAGGTGTGGTTGGAGGAAGCTGATAAAAAAACGAGTGTGCTTTAGACCACACGACTGAAGTAAAACTTCTTTAATATACGAAACGTAACTGGCTATGAAAGAAAGAGAGAAAGAATAGTGCTTTCATATCCCATCCATGGTAGTGTTAAACGTTTAACGCAACCTTGTTGGAAGTCGCATTAGAAGTATTACTTCAAAATCGCAACTTGAGATGAGCTTAAATTTGAGATGCGTTTGAGTATTCGGGTAAGAGATTTCAACTGAGGTAGATTATTGTCAGTACAACAATTTTTATCAATATGCAGAGCTAAAATTCTAAAAGGATATCGTTTGAGTGTTTTCTGGATCCGCCTTTAATAGGGTAAATATTAAATAGGGCAAAAATATGCCCTTTTTAATCGTTATTTTCTAAGATTTAGTCAGACCTTAAACAATATTTTAGGATGTAACTGTCTTGTACTTACTTAGACTTGCGGTCGTTGTACAAAAAAATGGAATACTTATTTAGTATTTTAATAAAACTGCGTGGATTCATTGAAACTATTTTATATGAATACATTAAATTCGCAAATCTAAATAATCGAAACTATAGTCTTTTATTCGTGAATAGATATAAGTTGTACGCGCAAATACTGATTACGATTTGTTTTGTGGAAATAAAAGTAAGCCATTACGGGAATAGTAGGGTGTAACTATTTGCTCAAAGAATATAATAGGTCTCCCACCAACTTCTTGGCTTTATCAGTTCTAGATATCCGCATACCTGCTTGACCATAAAACAACGCTGTTATACAATCTATACAAATTATAAGAATTTTTGTCCATAGGGGTGATTGTATAAGTATTGTTGCTAACAAACCCCTGTTTCAAGTGTCAAATATGACACATGCAACAGCAGGAGCTACGCGATCAGGGAGTTGACTTGACTGACTGACTGACTGACTGACACTGACATATAGACAAAGCACATCCTAAACCACTGGTCGTAGTCTTAAATTTTCAGTATAATCAAGTCAAAGTCAGTAGTTATGATAAAATCTTCAAACTATGTAGTAAAACAACTAAGTCATAGTCAAAAACCTTTTATTCAGTAATATGTCACTTCCCATTAGGTGGCCCGTTTGCACGTCTGCCTGCTATGACATAAAAAAAATATAAATTGAAAAAGGGACAAAAATATATATAGAAATAGCATCACGACTTTAATTCCCAAGCACGGTAGATATCCCTTCCGATCTCTTAGTACAAGTACCTACTCGAAATTCTTCGAAGATATATAGCGGGGGGTAATTTGATGGATAATTGTATTTGCTTCATTGACAGTATTCGCGCGTTGTATATGTTACTGATAATGATAGGTTTAGTTTTTCATGTTATTATCATCATGTCATCGAGTACAAATTTTATTTTATGCAGATTCTTAGACCCGCTTGCAGAACAATCTGATTTAATTTTATTTAACTAATCAAGATAAACATGTTTAGCTTAAACGTAATAATAGCGTAAACGTATAAATTTAGTGATCATTATGCAAGCGGGCCTTAATGATTATGTTGTTTATTATTTGTCTAGGTTGTTTAATTACGTTCAGCATTATTTTATTTCTGTTAAAAGTATGTTTTATTAATTATATTTTAATTTTATTATTACAATTACTAAGATTTTACTTTTGTACCTAAGAAACATGACGTGGCCATAAGTTTATTTATTTTTTGAAATTTGTATACCTAAGTAAAAGTAGTTGTGTTCATAAAAAAACTAACAGTTAGTTCTAAATTATTTTAATTCAATTCGTGATTGGTGTCTGTTTTGAAGCTTTAAAATTTGAAATTCTCAATTCATACTTACTTATTTCCTCTGGCAACTATAAAAATATTTTTACTTTATTAAATTACTATGTTAATTATGTCAAATGTCACAAAAATGCAAATGCTCCAACTCTATTATTTTAATTATTTTTATTACGATTATTTGGGTTTATGGATATTAGTATATAAGATGTGTCAGCTTCAATTTATGTTCTACTCGTATGTGCATTTTCTATGTTTTCTAATTCTGGGCTAATAATAATAATTTTCTATGCAATCTGGTTTTCATTCCCACATAATTCTTCCCCTTAGCACATGATAAAGCTTGTTCTCATCCGAGGTGACCAAAACTCTAATGCCCGGACTAAATATCCTATAAGTGTTCCTTAGTAATAACACGGGTGGTTACATATCGGATAAATTCTCATTTCTTTGTATGAATGCAACGGTTACATTAACCAAGGAGATAAAAGCTTATCCGATAAGTAATGATTCAGAGTAATACCAAAGGATGCATGTAAGATATTGATACCGGCTATAAATTGTTATACTACAGTAACTGTTACAAACCAGTAGGGCTTGGAAGTTATAAAATTACTGCTGGCAAAAATGATTATTAAATTTTTGTTCAGTTTGAGGGACAGGGATAGCAATAGCTGTGAGATTTGTTCAATAGACAGCAGTTTTATTATATTGCTGCTACTGCTTGATTTTTCAGTAATAGCAGTTGGTTCTGTTTTGGGTGTTCCGTGTAAGAATAGGCTTAAAATCGGGGAAGGATAGAGGAAACATCACCTTTAAGAAAGTGACGTTATGGACGCTACACTTTTAGGTGAGTTGTTGCATCTTATAATTATTTAATTATATCACTCTGTCCTTCCCTGTACGTTCAAATAATCTCTTTACAGAATTATGTGGGAAGGACAGAGCCTGAACAACAAAACTAAATTTACATTTTCGTTTTCAGGTTATAACTACTGGGATTACATTGAAATACCTCAAGCACCCGTCCAAGACAAACCAGTTTTAGTAGACACATACAGCGCACCTCAAATCGTCCAAGACCCTGATTTAACGAGACGCATGGCTGCTCTAGAAGGCTGGGCGGTGAACGTCGATAGCAAACTCAAATTCTTCGACCAGAAGCTATCCAAAATTGACAATCTAGAAACGCAAATCGAGCAGTACTCTTTCAAACATCTTCAGCAAAACCTTATCCAAATCTTCAACTCAGAAAATACAAAACAATTAGCTGAGAAATTGAAAGTACACTTCGATAAGTACTACATGACAGGTGAACAATTACAGACCCTAAGTCAAGATATCCACGAGCGTTTGATATCAACGTGGAAGCCTGATATGGATGAAGATGCTATCCGTCGACTTATCCAAGAATATATGTCGGTGTTTGAGAAGAAACAGATGGAAATAATAGCGGAGAGAATAAAGCTTTATGTGAGGGACGTGGAGGTACAGACAGGCACTGGGACGGATGTGGAAGCTGTGAAGAGAATTGTGGCCGGCATGCTGAGAGTGTATGATGCTGATAAAACTGGACTAGTGGATTATGCGTTGGAGTCTGCAGGTATGTAAAAAGAAATAAAAAAACCGGCCGGTTTTTTTTCTTCGAAGGGTTCCGTACCATTATCTATAATAAAAACGGCAAAAAAATCTCGTTTGCTGTATGAGAGCTCCTTTGTATAGTTTTTTAGTATTTGTTGTTATAGCGGCGACAGAAATACATCATCTGTGAAAATTTCTACTTTAACATCTCGGTTCATTAGATGAGATACAGCCTGGTGACAGACGGACAGACAGATAGACAGCAGAGTCTTAGTAATAGGGTTCCGTTTTACCCTTTGGGTACGGAACCCTAATAAAGGAACCGTTGTCCCTCTAAGGAGAGAAAGCGTAGTAGTTCTTATTTTAATTTTGAATCGATGATCTAAGGTGCACCTAAGATTCATCATTTATAAAATGTCTCATAATTCTCTTTCTTATTTTATTGTATACATACCATTTGACTTTTAGTATTAAGCACTAACACAGAACTCTAAATCTGTAATCAATATTTTTCAGGCGGACAAGTAATATCAACAAAATGCACAGAGCTGTACCAGATAAAGACGAAGCAATACTCGATCCTAGGTCTGCCTGTGTGGTGGGTGTATACTTCACCGCGATACGCGTTAACGCCCGGCGCAATGCCGGCAGAGTGCTGGGCCTTCCAAGGCTTCCCTGGATACCTAGGTGAGTTATAATAATAATAATAATGCTGGACAATGCACACATTATCAACTAGCCCCAAGCTAAGCAGAGCTTGTGTTATGGGTACTAGATGACTGATATACTTAATACAATACATTGCATACATAGATATTTTTTATACATAGAAAATACCCAGAACACCCGGAATAAATATTTGCAGGTCGTACAAACATTTATCTCAAGACGGGAATCGAACCTGGTCGAAATCGAAATCGGGTGGACATTCGCCCGCCGCGCCACATCGGTCGTCGATTGTTGGTTGCATTGAATATGCTCCGAATATACTGGACAGATTTGAAAAATTATTTCACCGTTGGAAAACTACACTATCCGCGGGTGACATAAGCTATATTATATTCTCAAACAAATTAGGGACCCATTAAACCCCGTGCGAAGCCGAGACAGGCCTCTAGTATCTTATAATATATGTTTCAGTGGTTCGAACGTACGCGATCATAGAAGTGACAGGGTTCTCGCTTGAACACATGTCCCGTCTGCTTGCTGTTGAGGGGAAGATTGAGTCAGCGCCGAAAAACTTTTCCGTTTACGTGAGTTTACTTTACACTATATTTGGGTTGAGATTTTTGGCTGTTTGAACGCGCTTGTAGCTAACTGTACCTTTACACTATGACTTGTTTGTTACTCTACAATAGTTAGGTACGTGTTTTGAAACTTTTTTGTTAATGCTTAGGTCAATCTATACCAATTGGGGTTTTGATTTTTTTTTTTTTTGCGGTAAATGGAAAGATCATGTATAAGTTTTATAACAAAACTATCTTTTTAATTTTTTTTTCGCAATAATTCAAAAGTGCTTGATCTACAAATAAATTGAACTGTGTAATTTACAGTTTAACATACCGGGTACTTAAATTCAAAAAGCAAAATCATTATTCCAGGGTCTACATGGCGAACAGGACCCAGAGCCCCATCTCTTCGGAGACTACATGTACGAAGCGAACGGAACAGCTATACAGTACTACCCCGTAAAGTACCCCAAGACCACCATCATAGGGGGAGTACCATACCCTGTGGCGTATGATACCATAGAGTTGCGAGTTGAGAGTAACCATGGTAACCCGACTTATACCTGCGTCTATCGATTCAGGGTTCATGGGAACCCCCTGGCAGATATACGGCAAGCGACTGCAGACAGTATCCAAGATAGCGAGTTGTAGCATCAAAGAAAATGTTCTTTTTAAAACTATGACAAATGTGTGTGTGAAAATTTCAAGACTTCTATGTTTAGGTTTTGATACCAACAAACTGTGCAAAAATCAAAGATGGAAACTTTCCTCTGCTTTTTAAAACAATGACGTGCGTGTAAAATTTAAGACTTTTTACTGTGTTTAGTGTTTGATACCAACAGACTTTGCAGAAATCAAAGATGGCAACATACCGCCAAAAGGAATTTTAATTATGGAATTGTATTGTTTTAATTATTATGGTATGCGACGGCAGTGTAATGAAATGAGTCTTTTAGTGTTCATTTCGAATAAGATACCATTCCTAGTTGTAATGTTTTTAGATTTCTGTGCCTTTAACGTATTACGTAAATAAGTAAAAAGTACAAATTGTGACTTATATGGAATACGATTATTCATACTAAAATGTTGATTCTATTAAGTACAATAATTTTAAAGCCTGTCTAACTAGGCAATTAAAAACCATCTATTTATAATTATGTAATTAGGGCAGACGGCAAAAATTTATTTTGTAACTATATAGTCAATTCATATGTCATAGTTATTGAAAGAAAATTGGTTTTCTATTTACTATTTTCCCCCGATTTTATAAAACTTTTTTACCAACTGAAACTGATTATTCGGTTATTTTTATAAAACCATCGAGACAGAACAAACATATTTATCACTCAAATGTTTGTCCTCGGTAGGGATAGCACGCTTTCAGCATTGCAGGCTATGAACAGAGTTCTAACATTAGTAACAATAAAATAACTATCTCTTCACCAACTTAGTATCAACTACGGGCACTGAAATCTCTATTGTAATATAAATTATGATTCGCACAATACCTTTTAATACGCTTAGTTGTTATCAAATTTTACCGATATTTATACTTAGATCATGTTTGCTAGTTAATAAATTAAGGATTCGATTTTTATTTAGATTTATTGATAGGTTTTGTGGGCAGAAAACTTCAATTGCAAAAGTTTTAAAAGCTTTTTCTTTCTCATGTTTTCTCGATTACTTTCTAATGAGGGAAGTAATATGACTTAAAATCTTACTCTCTCTCTTGACTGTTTAAACATCTTCTGAAGTGTCCTGTCTTTTAGACGAAGATAAAATTATTTTATCATGGTTTGAGGTTTTCTCTCAGATAAACTGTAATTTTAGGTATAAAGGAGCTAGTCCACTTATTTATAACGTTTTAATGCCAACATAGTTTTATATACATGGTTGTCTCAAAAACTAATTTAGTGAGTACATAGTGGAATCCCAACGTCCCTACTAACTCGGATCTTTCTAGGCTACGTTTTTTGTTTAAGTATTTTTTTATTGTATGAATGCTTCTAGATTTTAAGAGAGTTCAATATTAAGTAACTTTTTAGTTGCTGGTAGTTGTTTGTTACATTAAACGTAGAAGTTATCAATTACCTAATATGTTTTGTGTCTCTTTCACCCGAATAAACACAACTTAAATTTAATTACGTCTCAATTTGCGGTTTTTTGACAGTTTGCAATGAAAGGCTGTCAAAAATTCCTCACTTGAGACGTGATTAAATCTAAGTTGCGTTTGAGTATTCGGGCGTTTG
The DNA here is from genome assembly GCA_947095575.1 of Electrophaes corylata. NCBI lineage: Eukaryota > Metazoa > Arthropoda > Insecta > Lepidoptera > Geometridae > Electrophaes > Electrophaes corylata. The sequence continues at coordinate 2,734,222 of OX352711.1, read as the reverse complement.
TCATGTTAATCATAAAAACAAATATTTTTGAAGAAAAAGAAGAAGAGTGGTTTTGCATGTACGCCAGTGGCATGTCATTCATACTTTTGGCGCCAACGAGCTCAGCCGTCGAGTCATCCGTCCTTTTTCCACTACCTATACGTTCTATGTCCGTTAAGTAAGTGCGACGATGACGCATCGAATGTGATTTAACCTGTCTATAAACATCTTTATTTTCTTCTTAAATAATTCATTAAAAAATACTAACTGGCAGCTAATGTAGCTCAAAAACTAGACTGTTGCTTTAAAATGTGACACTTCCAATGTTCAAATACAATAAAATTTTCATACAAAGCGTACCTTCGTAACTAAAATTAAAATATGAAATTATCTCTCCTACGAAATGGCACCTTTACTATTATGGCTTTAGATTAGGTTTTATAAAGTTACCGCGATTCCATTTTATTTTTTGCACGGTTGTATAAAAGGATGGTGTTAATTCTGTTTTATTTTCTTAGACTAACGTAATTTGACAGCAATACTATGCCGTTCCTTACTACGTTAATCAACTTCTATTATTTTTATCTATTTATTCATTAGTCTGTACCAGTTGAAATATTAATTGTAGTTTTATAAAATCGACTATATTTTTGTGTTAAATCGTAATCTTTTTTCTAACCATTTTGTAAAACTACTGATAAGTAATTATTATGTGCAAATATTTGTGATGTTCATAATAAAATTTGAGAAAACAAACTCATGACTTTAAATAAAACTAAAATACCTTTATGCATAGGTACCATGATATACTCGTAGTTACCTTAGATTAATTATATATAATAATCAGTTTATTTGGGATAACCGCTTAACATCAGGAGGGCCATCTGCGTGTTCCATCAACAAGTAGTATTAAAAAAATAGGCTTACTTTATATAATAACAGGCTGAAAACCGGGCTCAGTGGCGCGTCTTGTAAGACCTACGTCCAGCAGTGGATTAATATAGGTCGATGATGATTAATTATCTTGATGAGGTAGGTACTTCCGTTAAAAAATAAGAAAATCTTTTTTACTAAAGATTTGTTCAAATTCTGGAAAAGATATTTATCTTGATCTGGTTGATTTTGATCGTGATTCTTGAAATGTTAATTGAAACTCAAATATCTCCCAGGTATTATTCCGCTTAGGTTTTTCGAATAACATCGATGACGTCACATTGATGTCAGCATCGATTTTAGTCACGCACAAAACAAGCTAAGTGTTTCTAGGTAGGTACCTAAATTACTTTTTCAATCAAAGATTTATATCCTCCGTGTAAAACATTAGTGAGTTTGTAGTGTGATGCGTTGAATACGAGATCTTGGGGCCCAGATTGTTAACGTCTCCTCATGCACCAGACTAGTCATAGAAAATGGGAGAGCTGTAATGCACAAAAGTGTGTAATTTTCACCGAGTTCAGAGAATACCCGGATATACTATAGCAATTAGGTACGTAGGCTCTGCGTCACGTTGGGTCCTTTAGTGGAGGTCTAGCACGTATAGGTATGGCATAAGCGTAGTGTTACCTGGTTGCAAAGTTTGCCGTGCGACAGATCGTCTGTACTATTTATATTACGAACGTCACATTCGTTCCTACTACTTGGCCCTCTGTAAAGCGTCTACATTGTAAACAAAACCTAAGCTGCAATCGACCTACAGATCGTAGGTAGTAAGCTGTAGGCAGGCGGCAACGCATATCTCCAAAAGCCTTTAGGAAAGCTATAATTTACCCAATGCACAAGAGTGGATCCTGAGACAGTGTAATAAGTACATACCAATCTATCCGCTGCTGCTCAGTCTAAAGTTGTGGAATGCTAAGTTGGATTTAGAGCCGGAAAATCCACATAACAAGCGCGTTTTCAGATCTAACGAACTATATTGTTATTAACCTAGATAATATGAAAAAATGCATAAGTATCTTTCTAGATACAGCAATGCTTTCGACACTGTCTCTTGTTTTTTCGAAATTGGTGCGCATCGGCATTTGAAACTATTTGAAAGTTATCTTACTAATAGGATCCAGACAGTCACCATTATGAATATTATACCTATGGTGTGCCTCAGGGCAGCATCCTGGGTCCCTTATCTCATATTTTTAAATGAGCTTTGCCAGTATATTTCTCATCATGGTAAAGTATTCACCTGTGTTGATGATACCATATTGTTTTTGTGGAATTATCATGAAAAAAGGTTCGACTTAAGTTATGTAATTCTTTGGCTACATGAAAACCTGCTCTCGTTGAACAATACAAAACAAAATATATGGGCTTTAGCATTCGTAGTCATAATACCCCACACAGTAATTCCTTAAAAATATATGCCCATGCCTGCAGTCCTGACCCCGACACTATCTATGACTATATCTGCCTCGAAAACGTACACCAGAATCAGATATATAATATCTTGGGAGTAATCAATCATAGACAGCCAGCTGACCTCCCGGGCTAAGATGTGCAACGCGAGAGACGGTAAGAGATACATTTTTCTATTGATGGACATATTTTTATAAACTATAGATAAGACTCACAGCTAGGATTTGACTGAACGAGATAGATTTTTGGCACTGCCATGTTAGAACAAAGATCTAAAGAGATATCTCTATTTTGCACGAGATCTTTCTTTTATGTATCTTTCATCTTTGATGTCTTAGTGTTTTTGTTGGTTTGTGTGTGTCTTGGTAGTAAATAAACAAATGTCTATGTCTATAACGATTAGCCAAATTTTTACGCGTTACACATCATAGCCGGGCTGGGTGCCCCAAATTAAGACAATCGCTACTCGTCTCAGAAAGTTATAAAGATTTTTAAGCATCTTCGTGCCGTTACGCTTCTCCCATTCGTTATTTTAATAACCAATTGATCCTCAAAATCACGAAGGACATTCTTAGCTGTTATCAAAAAAATTTAGAGATGGCTTCCTATTTGTTCAGCTGTTAAAATAAGAAGCATGCTTTCAAGAGCTCAAGTTGACCGGCAATAGCAAACCACAAAAACGTTCTTACTACAAATAAGGATAAAAAAATTGATCTAGTTATCACGAGTTTATTCAATGACACAGCAATTGAATGTTTGATAGGTAGGTACGTTTGTCCAAAGTTACTGATGAAATTCGTCTTAAAGTATTAATACTTCCAAATAAATTTTTACGAATTAACTAAGTATCAATTTTATTTTTGTTTGCTGTGTGGGTCTGTACTTGTGTCTTTATGCAAATCTGTCCTCTTGATAATCTGGGATTTTGCTTATCATCTGTCCTTCCGCTGCAGAGACGTTTAAAACTGTTTCGCACACAGTCTGAAGGAAGATCCGACTTGCCTATCTCGTCCGTGCCTACCTTAGACGAGGTGCCTACGTCCTAAGGGCCCCCGCGCACTAGGCAGCCTGGCTGCGCAGCCAGGCTGCGGCAGCCAGAATATTTGCGCAGCCAGTTATAACAGCCAATCAACGACTAGTCTAGATCCTTCCGTCGAGCAATATGGACGTGGAAGAACTTATAATTATTGCTTACCTATCTCGTAAAAAACGCAAAATAAAGAAAAGATACTGGATTCATCCTTCTTTTTTTCTAGAAAGACACTCAAAAGGCTTATTCCAAACCTATTTCAAAGATATTCGCGCATTCCCAGACCGGTTTTTTAACTACACGAGGATGTCAGTGCAATCGTTTGATAACCTTTTGGAAAAAATACGAAATTCAATCAATGGCATTGACGCAAAATACGTCTGGCTGCTACAACTAGTGCGCGGAGACTGACCGCAGCCACATACATTCGCCTACACACGTTCTGGCTGCGCGCAGCCAGCTGGCTGCCGTGCATATAGGCGCGTTTCATTGGCTGCCGCAGCCGAGATTTCGTGGCTGCCTAGTGCGTGGGCTCCCGTACAACGTCATATGTTTGACTGGCTGCCGCAGCCTGGCTGCCGCAGCCAGGCTGCCTAGTGCGCGGGGGCCCTAAGAGTAGAGCTCTTCAACTGTAGTAGCAAGCGTAAAATTGGAAATGCATTGTTTTGTTTTAAAAATAGCCATTTACTACTGGCATCAACGAGGAAGCGGCTATTTGCGGCATCGCTTGTGTGTATTCTATATTTGAACGGTAGGTCAATGTCAGTCGCTGCCGTTGGTTTCGACTGGTTTCGACATTTAAATTATAACGAAAGTAGGGTACCTACCTACTCTCAAGCTATAAAAGAAAGGCGTATACATTTTTCAGATTTTTTTTTGTATTTTCACATTTTTTATAATTTATAAATGACCTAGTAAGAAAGTAGTCTTATCCGTTTCAGCACATACAATCATCATTCATGAGATTACAAAAAATCCTTTGGCGAGTGCAGTACTGAGGCCGGGCGAGGCGCGCCCGCGGCGCCGCGCGCGTCCTGCCGTCACTATTACGTTTTAATTACATAATAATATCTTACGTACAATAAAATTAACGGAGATTACAAGCCTGAGTTGAGCAGCCGGCCGCGACCGGCCGGGCCGCGGGCTGCGAGAGCAGCGTCGCCGAGTCGCTTAGAAGCACTTCCTGTGCACAATGGAGGGGCCAGACTCATCATACTCCTGTTTCGAGATCCACATCTGTTGGAAGGTAGAGAGGGAAGCTAGGATTGATCCTCCGATCCATACGGAGTACTTCCTCTCCGGAGGAGCGATGATCTTGATCTTCATCGTGGATGGCGCAAGGGCAGTGATCTCCTTCTGCATGCGGTCGGCGATGCCGGGGTACATGGTAGTACCGCCAGATAATACTGTGTTGGCGTACAGGTCCTTACGGATGTCAACGTCGCACTTCATGATCGAGTTGTAAGTGGTTTCGTGGATACCGCAAGCTTCCATACCCAGGAATGAGGGCTGGAACAGAGCCTCGGGACAACGGAACCTTTCGTTTCCGATGGTGATGACCTGTCCGTCGGGAAGCTCGTAGGATTTCTCCAGGGAGCTGCTGGAGGCGGCGGTAGCCATCTCTTGCTCGAAGTCGAGCGCGACGTAGCAGAGCTTCTCCTTGATGTCACGCACGATCTCACGCTCGGCGGTAGTGGTGAAGGAGTAACCGCGCTCGGTGAGGATCTTCATGAGGTAGTCGGTAAGGTCGCGACCAGCCAAGTCCAGACGCAGGATCGCGTGCGGCAGAGCGTAACCCTCGTAGATAGGCACGGTGTGTGAGACACCGTCGCCGGAGTCCAGCACGATACCGGTGGTACGACCGGACGCGTACAGCGAGAGCACAGCCTGGATAGCGACGTACATGGCGGGTGTGTTGAAAGTCTCGAACATGATCTGTGTCATCTTCTCTCTGAAACAGAAACGAGCCGGTCAGATATGGCGGACGAAGGCAGGGCTATGTCGGCGCGCGAAAGTTAAGGTGTAAAGCGGCTCACCTGTTAGCCTTGGGGTTGAGGGGTGCTTCTGTGAGCAGCACGGGGTGCTCCTCGGGCGCCACACGCAGCTCATTGTAGAAAGTGTGGTGCCAGATCTTCTCCATATCGTCCCAGTTGGTGACGATACCATGCTCGATGGGGTATTTGAGTGTGAGGATGCCTCTCTTGCTCTGGGCTTCGTCTCCTACATAAGAGTCTTTCTGGCCCATGCCGACCATGACACCCTGGTGACGGGGTCTGCCGACGATCGAGGGGAACACGGCGCGAGGTGCGTCGTCTCCCGCGAATCCGGCCTTGCACATACCGGAGCCATTGTCTACTACCAACGCGGCAACTTCCTCGTCGCACATTTTGAATTAGTCTGAAATTGAAGAAACGGACATAAAATAATGAAGGCGAACTTAAAACCTAGGCAGGAGTATATCTTAATGTTACTCGGAAGAGGTTGTAATTAGGATATGCTAAGAGTACCTATCTAGGTAATGTAAGATTAAGCTAAACGTTGTTCGTAACTTGATTCAATCTTATTTTCCATCTCGGAAAGGCAAATGTCCTCGATTTCCATAAAAAGAAGCGGGTGGGCAGAGTGCCTACGCAGGTAAGTGGTAAGTATTGCAGGACGGTAGTAAGTGGGCGATCTTTTAAATTGGAACCAAATAAGGCTAGGACTGGCCGCGGCATGGTGTGAACGTGGCAGACTTGACACGACCACATTTCGCGAGACGAGACGAGCGCTTCAACCGCCGAGAAAGTTGATCACGAGAAGAGCCACTTTCTAATTGGATGAATTATTAATAGTGAACTTGAATAAATTTTGAAATGTCGCAGTCTCATTCCGGCCACGCCCTACCGCAACCGCAACCGGCTATCCCAAAGTCCCGGATCGATGCCATCGCCCAACCCTATTGTCACTGACCGCAATCACTGGTCAATTCGCACTATTTCCACTGTCACCAAAACAATTTCACGTAAATAATGATGTCACGAAAAAGACTTACTTTTTATTTAAATAGTCCTAAATTAATTAATAAATTAACTTGCTATTGCACAGCCTATATCGCTGCACAACGCTACAACTCGAGCTCACTCCGTGGAATGTCGACGAGCGCGGCTGTCGGAGTATATAAATGAGGCTGGTTATCGAGGCGCCCCTACCCCCGCTTCAGGCTGGCTCGACCAATGGCAGCGGTACGGCACAGAACGTGAGTTTTCGTGGCCATATATGGTATTCCGCTGCAGAGAGCCTGCGCTACCCTCCTCACTCCGCGCCCCTCCCCGGTTGCTGTCTGATAGCGTGCCCCTTCATAATGCCGAGATCTTCAGCGAAACCTCACATTGCTCGACATCAGACAGACTAGCAGACTAGGTACTTGGTAGACAATGGAAACGTACGTAGCCCATGCATTTGGGTACCTAGACACTTCCCAGTCGTTATGGGTAGGTAGGTAGGTACCTACTCTACCTTCTAATCTACCCATTCTTAACGTATTCCCACAGCTTATGTAGGTAAGTTACTTACCTACTACCCAAGTGTAAGAACTTGCGTGATAATGAAAGTTCAACGGTATCGCTTGGCAATCTTCCAAAAACCGTTACCTACAGCAAGCATGCTAGCGATAGGGATGACGCATCCTCGGGGAACCCACCAAACGGTGAAGATGCATCATCTAAATATATCATGCACCTAGACATAGCGTAGACTTGTTTGACCGTGAAATTAGCTTAGACACCCCGCTCCCATTTAACTAACGAGTTAGGTTAGTACCTACCTACCTACTTACCTGCCTAGTCAGTTGGTTTGGTTATCTATCAGAATTGATAGTTTTTATTTCTAAACATAGGTGTGACAAATAAAACAAACTTACCAATAATTAACACACACGGCACAAGGATATATTACAACCGGAGTTATCGCGGAACGAACCGTGAGAATTGAATGCCGGCCGGTTTACTTCTGCTACTCGCTCGCACGTTGAGGTCGGTCGATCGATTTGCTTGCTTCACTGGAACACCGGGGCCGCCCCACAACAACACAATCGACTCACCCAATAGACCTCTACGTGTGCCAAATATCTTAAATTTACAATTAATATACCACGCGAAGCTACGAAAACAACCTACGAATTTTATCCTATTGTCAAATAAAAGTGGCAATGTCACTGACTGTTCTTATTTTAAAAGAGGAAGGTTAAAAAAATAACAACTACAACATGGACTCGTCCGACCTCCCCACTTGGCGCAACCGATGGCCTTACCATATATGGGCATCTGTAAAATCCTGGATTCTGATTGGTGCACAGTAGCAACGGTCACTGTTCGTACAAGGCGCACACATTGAAAGATGAACACATTTTTGAATGTGTTTGTGAGTTGTAACTAGAAAACGTTCCATTCAACGTTCCCTGCAAATAGTGCGGCTAAGTTAAAAAGTCACTATTTAAAAGTATCGTTAGGAAGGTAAGGTACAGTTTTTTTTAATTTTGAAATCGTAGGTACCTACTTCGCTTACTTGGTAACATCATCTTGATACCATTTTGATAGGTAGGTAGGTACCTACCTATTTTAGAGGTGCTGTATCTCAGTGCTTTTGTACCTATGTTGGTGGTACTGGGATAGTTTTTTTTTAAAAAGGACAGGAACAAATAGGCTTTTGTTCCTGTCCTTTACATTAGAAAAAATATTAGGTAAACTGGCTTTATAGGTAGGCAGACACCTATTTACCGCAGATAGGTATTTCTCATATATCTACTTACCTACCTAGGTATCTTATTGACAGCCGTCACAGCTCAGTTCGTAGGTAGGTTACCTACCTACCTAATTCGTAATAGCCCTGAGCCCTGCCTTCTGCACTGCAGCACAGATGAGGATAAAACGCACCACCTGCAGCGTGCTGTAAGTAGGTGGTGGGTTCGATTCCCACCGAGGATAAACATTACTTAGTAAGTAAGTAGGTAGGTACTTATTCGTGTTTAAGTAGGTACTTACCTACCTAAGTAGGTAAGTCTTTATAATTTAGTAAGTAGGTAGGTAGGTAGGTACTTAAGTAAATAAGTACCTAGGTACTTACAAACTTAACTTACCTACTTTTAAGTAGATAGCATACCAACTATAAGTTCAAATTTAAATCAAAGTAATTTACAAAATCTAATACCTAGGTACCTAGGTAGGTTTTTGTGCCTAATATTTACGTATTAGGTAGGTACGTACCTACAAAAACTTGATACCTATCTACTATTACCTACCTGTAAGTAGGTACTTATGTGATTTGCTTAAAATATTAAATTGTTATGCATGAGGTTGATAAGGTGCATCCTTCTTGATACTTTCAGAAGAAACGTTGGCTAACTGGAACTTAGAAGCTTTTATGGTAGGTACTTAACCTAACCACTTAGGTAAATATATTTAAATTAATTCATTTAATTTCTTTCACACTTTCGCTGTTCGTCTGGGCAACGGCTTCAAACAACTCTAGTGCTTTGCTTATGCTTACTACAAACTTACACGGATTTGAATAATGTATGTTTTATAAAATAACGTAACTTTTTCAGCAAGACTATATCTACCACAGTACCCACTTATGAAATGATACATCAGTCATTGACTGACTGTAGTCATTATCATTACTTCCTGACCGTTGACTTCGTATTAGCGATAAAAGTTCGTTTATCTTCTGGTCAAAACATAATTATTATGTAGGTAGGTACTATTTAATCTGACTCGCCAAGCATGAGTCATCGACGATATGGCTGACTCGTGTACTACGGTGGTACTATGTCGGTGAGTCAATGTCTCCGCGTGTAGGGAACGACGACACTGATATAGGTACCTCTTTGTCACCAAACATGACAATATTAGGTATATACCTACTTACTTAATGTTTTGGTAACATGTTTGTTACTAATATTTCTTTTATAAGCATCTTATAATAGTTTTAGAGTTTACATTTCAATTCAACAACTGAAAACAATGGCAGACATTGCAATATTTTCAAGCCTATGATGGTTATGTTTACAAATTTTGAGGCCTAATGAGTAATGATATTCAATCAGCAACACATTTTAAAGACGTTTTAAAAGAAATTGGTAGATAAATTGCTTTTATAAAAAGATCGGGGTGTGAATGTTATGATAACCTAACTGTTTATTTGAATAAAAGGAGTAATTAATAATCATTTTAGGGAAATAAAAAGCAAAAGTAGGTCAAATAAATAAAGATAGGTAGGTACTTGGTGGTGGAGTTAGATAACGCAATCAAATGGTATAAAAAACTTGTAAGCAAAATATGTCGTATGATCATTACACGATGAAATCATGGCAATCTTTAAATTTACATTTGTAAGTATAACGAAAGGGTTAATTTACATGATAGAAGCAATTTGGATGAAAACTGTTGGTAGTTTTGTTAATATTTTAAACTGATAAAGGTATAAAAGGATAAGGATTGGAAGAGGGTTGAAGCAGATGGTTATGTAAGAGTTTTAAAAGAGAGGATGCATGGATTTATTTATTTATATAATTATGTACATGACGGCGACGCTACCGCCAGGCTTGTTATTATCCTCCATGGTAAAACGTTAAAACGCACTTTGAAGATACCAATTAAGTGTAATTTTAAAATGAACGGTACAACGTTCGATTTACCACTGGGTCTAAGCTTGCGCGCACTGCTTTATATTACCGGCATAACAAGAAGAACGACAAAGCGTCTTATTTTAGACAATAACTTAAATAAATAACTAAAATTAGTAAAAAATTATCAAAAACCAATATTAAATATAACATAAATTTTAACCATAACAACTTAATCATAAAACTATTTAATGGTTGACGGATGTAAGTAAAAGCGGATATAGGAATCAAATAATGACTAAATTCTAATTAAGTAATAATAATTACTTCTAAATTTAAGCTAAGTTTAAAGTTATTTCCTAATTCGTCGTAAATGCAGGAATTATTTTAGAGAATTAAATAGGTATAAAGTAATTTTGCGCTTGCATGTTTTTACGAATAGGATGTGACGAGGAAACGTAACATCCGCGATTTAACAAATATAACCAAAAAACTGTTTAAGAATTACACAGTTATTCTTAAAATCAATTTTTAATTTATCTAAAATTTAGTACATGGCTAAAACTACTGATGGATGTGACGTCATATCCTCAACGTAATACTAAAACAAAGATTTACAGAGATTGACGCCGATACGGCCATTCTGATCCAGCGCGCTCCCTGCGCTGTTATAGTAATTAAATTGAATCCCACTTATAGGCATCACCCGACCAGGGATCTAGCCAACACTAGGCATCACCCGACTAGGGATCTAGCCCACACTAGGCATCACCCATCCTGGGATCTAGCCAACAAGACCAGGAATGAAAGGATACGCATGGTGGCCAGCCAGCGTTTGAGGAAGGACTGTTGGATAGGTTAAAATTATTTAGCATCATTATTACAATTTATTTGATCATCTGCCCATGCGGTATCATCGATGTCCATAAAAGGATCATCTTGAGCTGCAGGAGCAGGTCTTAAGGAATCATGACTAGCGATTTTTTCCGAGCATCCACGGAGATTGACATGTTTTACTTTTGCTTTGCCTTTATCAAATCTCTTTTAATCTTGAAAAGATCGCTCGTCCATCCTTAATTTACAGAAAGATCTTACTTTATTTAAATATTCTGTAGGTTCCGCTCGATCACTCTGCCCAGGTGTAGTCAGTAGGTACTGGAGATTCCGATCCCACCGCTGCTGACGGCGACGCTACCGCCAGGCTTGTTATTATCCTCCATGGTAAAACGTTAAAACGCACTTTGAAGATACCAATTAAGTGTAATTTTAAAATGAACGGTACAACGTTCGATTTACCACTGGGTCTAAGCTTGCGCGCACTGCTTTATATTACCGGCATAACAAGAAGAACGACAAAGCGTCTTATTTTAGACAATAACTTAAATAAATAACTAAAATTAGTAAAAAATTATCAAAAACCAATATTAAATATAACATAAATTTTAACCATAACAACTTAATCATAAAACTATTTAATGGTTGACGGATGTAAGTAAAAGCGGATATAGGAATCAAATAATGACTAAATTCTAATTAAGTAATAATAATTACTTCTAAATTTAAGCTAAGTTTAAAGTTATTTCCTAATTCGTCGTAAATGCAGGAATTATTTTAGAGAATTAAATAGGTATAAAGTAATTTTGCGCTTGCATGTTTTTACGAATAGGATGTGACGAGGAAACGTAACATCCGCGATTTAACAAATATAACCAAAAAACTGTTTAAGAATTACACAGTTATTCTTAAAATCAATTTTTAATTTATCTAAAATTTAGTACATGGCTAAAACTACTGATGGATGTGACGTCATATCCTCAACGTAATACTAAAACAAAGATTTACAGAGATTGACGCCGATATACACATAGACCAAATTGTTATGTTACATTGCTATTGGATTGTGAGAAGATTGTAAAGAGATCTGTGCGTGTGCACGGACCTGGAACCCGTATAGACTGATATAGACTGATTAATCCTTAAAGTCCCGCGAACAGAAATTATGGAGAGTGGAAATAAGGTAGAACCACTATCGTACACCTACCGGCGGTAAGTTTTTTTCCAGCGTTTGGATGAAAGTGATTGGTTTTATTCATCATACGCTGCATGAGGAGGCAATCCCAATAGTGGACTAGAGAAATAATAAAAGTGGAGGAATCAATTATAAAAGAAAAGAAAACTGTTGTGCTGACTGTATTTCATTCATCACCATATATACTCCATACTGCCCTCCTGAGATTATGTATATTCGTAGATATTTTTATGTAGATATAAATATAATTATAAATGATCTAAGCTGCCTTCATTCTGGCAGAAAAATTATGAGTTTTAAACCACAATCAAAGAGTGCAATAAAATTCTCATCGGAAAAAAGGACATAAAACCTAGGTAACTAATGATTGTTCCAACGATTGTAGAAAAGAATCAATTCAAGGATGAAACTTATTTTGGTAATTTATTAAATAACACAGCTATACCTTACTTAGGTATACCCACCTTACCTATTCATTTTATAAAGAATGGATCGGTTTATGATACGTATACCCAGTATGACTCAACGAAGGAAAACAAATGTTCTGCACAGAATTATAATGATTTTGCTTATAGGTAGGAACATTGTATTGTAAAGAGAACCGAGTTTGGAATACATAATAGTTTTTTTAAAAAGGTCGTGTATAATTATTAAACCCGGTGTCACCGGATAGCAACCAACACCAAACATCACCATACACATCAACAGTGAAGATTGGAATAGAACAGAAGAAAATGGTAAAAAATATAAATAATTAAGTCCTGATCATTATGGTAGGTACCTAAGGGAAGAGTTAAAGTGTTTGTACAGATGCCTAAACGATACGACGCCACACTGGAAACTACAGTTACTTCCATGTATTTTACTTTGCTTCACACAAAAGTAACGTCAATGATATACAGTAACTGTAACTAGGACATGAATTAGTTGTTCACGATCGCATTTTATGAGTAATCGTCTTGATGCAAAAATTCATAGTTATTATAAACGCGAAAGTTTGTAAGTATGGATGGATGGATGTTTGTTTGTTACTCTTTCACGCTCTAACCAGTGGACCGATTTGGATGAAATTTGGAATAGTTATAGATTGCAACCTAGATTAACATATAAGCTACTTTTAATCTCGAAAAAATAACGGGAACGGGAAAAAACACGCGGGAGAAGCTGCGAGCGGCCGCTAGTAGAATTATAAATGTATGTGATTAGTAAGTTCGAGTATAAGCATGCTACCTATATCCATGCAGATCTTTCTGACAAAGGAGGACTGGACTGACAAAACAGGTTCGTTTTCTGTTGCCGTTTTTGCACCTACCTGTAATGCTGAGCGAGTTCACTATGGACAAAAGTTAGAAGAGTCTGTAGATAATTCTGCTGTAAATATAGAAGGTATAGTTACGTAGACGACGTGGTATTATTTAATCTGTGGTTTAGTGTAAGTGGTTCTGTTCTGTACAGTATATTTTTAATACTAGTAGTTATCCCCGAACTGTGCTCTCATGTCTTTGCGATTGAATCGGATAGATCAAGAGTTCTAGTTTGGCTAGTTCATCAAAAACAATGACTTCAAATCCCATCAATAATATCCAATCTAAACTGATCTACGAAGTCATTTAAACTATTAGAAGCTCACGTTGCAATTTACAGTAGAAGTTTTTAAGGATTTACTATTTTTATCATATACCTAGCCTAAACTATATAATTATACAAAAATTGTTTTAGTAGGATGTTTGAACTAGGCCTTTTCATTTCCTAATACATCCTTAATGTATACTCACGCTTGTAAAAAAAAACCTTGTTTAATTTTAATTAGGTATACATTGATTAGCAAATCAACGGTTCGAAAGTTATTTTCGAACAAAGATGAGTGCAAAGAAAAGTTGAAACAAAAATATTACAACGCTTCGCTATTTCATCACCTGAGCTGTGCTAGACGCTTGCATCTTATACTTTTGTGGTCTTTGACCGCATGTCTAGTCAAGTAGACGCATCGAAGGGTTCTGTAGCGAGGAGGCGAGGGAGAGATCGATCGAACCTCCCAACGAAGGTTACCCGGGCTGGGTAGGACTGTCTGCAGCCCGAACAAATACTCAATAATTTTGAACTTCGTTAGAACTTGTTATTAGTATAGGTACCTACTTAGACAGCCTCTACTTGAAAACAAACGTTTAATCATTTATGGTTATGGGTTAGTCGTCAGTAATTCATAAGGTAAGTAATGTTATAATAAGTGAATAATGTGATATAGGTAGGCATGGTTATAATAATAAATACTTAAGTAAGTTCCTACCTATTCCTACCTTACTAAGTAAGTAAGTATACCTACCTACTGACTGACATACAACCATCGTATCGTATCATATATGTATAACCGGCTTAAGTACCTAGTAATTATTTATGTTGGTAGAAAGGTACCTAGGAACTTTTGTTACTAGGTAAATATTTTTGCTAAAACGGGCATCCCTAGCCCCGCCCTTGACCCTCGCTGCACCGCCGCGCGTCCAGGGGATGACAGACTTACAACTTGCTGGTATGGTACCTACCCATACTATTAGTTTTTAGTGTTTCGTACCATGTACCAAGACTACTCGGTCCAAGTATGCAAAAATATCAAGATTAGCCCTTGGCCCCGTTGACCAACAAAAATACACCGATAATACTTATTTATCAAATTTTCGCCCAATTTCTTCCAAAATATTCTACATCAGAAATGTAACATAACATCAAAAAGAAAAATATTTAAAGTGATATTTCTTTCTGTGCCCTCGATGATTAGTGTCCTTTATTAACGGTATAAGAAGCTGTAGATAATATCAATTTTTTAATCTGCGATTGGGATTGGGATGTGATTTCCGACAAATCCGACACGGCGCTCCAGTGGAGCACAGAGGTACTAATTTTTCGTCGGAACCACGCATGCGCTGACTGACTGACTGACACTAACTAGTTAATTCTACACAAACTGTTGCAAAAAAAAAAACTAAAAAGTCGGGAGTGGAGGGAGGAAAAAGGGAGAAATTGGCTGTAAATAGCGTTATTGTAAGGACGGATTTGAATTTTGAGAAAGGGGAAAGTGCATGGTTTTTGCATGGTTGCAAGGGCCCGCGAGGTCTACTGTTCTCACAGAGCCACTACCATTTATTACTATAAATACCTCCCGCAGTTCGCACCTGATTATTCGTTTTCTGAATAACGACAACGTCAGAAGTAAAATATTTATATGAGTCACCCACCACTCATGTCATCACGAGTGGCGACCCAGCCACAAACAAGGATAAAGATATCACATTGTGCTATTTTAAGGCTTTGAAGGCAGGGAGGTATCTTTATTATGGTAAATTCTCGTTTTCCTGTCCTGTTTATTTAAAATTTCCAAGTTAAATAAAATAATTATAGTTAGGTTGGTAAGTAGGTACCTACTAAGTATAATTATTTTGTAAAGTGACAAATAAGTTAGGTAAGTATCTGTTGACATAAGGAACCACGTAAGCTCCTTAAAATAGAACCTTAACATATAAAATAATTGTAAGTAATTAAGTATTTTATTTGTTAATAGTACCTAGGTACGCAGATAATACAATTATTTATAATAGTTACTATGCAATCTACAGACTGTTGCAAATGATCTTCGATCTAGTGATCAAAGCAGATGATCTAAAGGTAGCTTATGCAAATTCGTACCAATCGGTAGTCCCCCAAAACGATGGCAATACTGATGCGCTGTGATGCGCTGAGCCAGAAACTCACTAGCGGGCGGTGAGAAAAACATAGGCTCCGGAGGGCCTCGTTACCATATCTATGGAGTATTATTTTTACTGTGGCAGAATGAATATTAAGAAATGCGTTCTGTGGCAGATTAATCACGTGGTTAGTGAGAGGACAATTTGTTTGTCACCAACCAATTATAATTACCTACCTACCTAGATACCTTTCATACTATACCGTAGGTATAGCTGTAACCACCACCACTGACGCCTCCCCACCCGATGAACTGATACAGTGTCAAGATCACCAGAAGTCGGGGTAATAGGCAAAAAGGTGTTTATTCCATGGAATCAAATTGATCACATAGAATAGTGTTACATCTAGACTAGCGGCCGCTCGCAGCTTCGCCTGCGTGACAGTTTTTTCCCGTTCCCGTTAAACTTTCAACCCCTATTTTATCCCCTTGGGGATAAAATAGGGAATGCCCTAGTAGAATTAATCAAAATCCTTTCTTAGCGGATGCCTACGCTACGTCATAACATCTACCTGCATGCCAAATTTCAGCCCGATCCGTTCAGTGGTTTGGCCTGTGCGTTGATAGATCACTATGTCAGTCAGTCACCTTTGAGTTATATATATATTTAGATTAATCCAGGTGTTAGTTCCTCGCGACTAAATCTAGAAGAAGAGGTAAGAAACTTACGACTTGGTTCCTCCAACCGTTTTGCTGTGTGATCCTTTTTAAGATAATATAGGTAATATGAAGCTCCAGGTGCCAATCCAACTTAGTGAGGTAGAGGATATGCAATATAAAATAGGTTGGAGAGGGCTCAGAAGCGTTCTTCCTGGAAACGCACCTATAGGGGAGGCGTAGGTCCAGCATCGCCTTCATCAAGGCGATAATAATCATGAACATTGGACCCGTAGAGTTCCTAGGCCTTCCAAGTTTTCAAATTTTATCTGGATAGGTATCTAGTGGAAGAGACGCGTGAGTTTGGAGGGCTAGTATCAGCCTCCTGATTGTGTAACTGATGACAGATTTTTTAATCTATCATATTTGACACTTGCAACAGTAGTTTTTCAGTAACAACACTTACACAATCACCCGTCTGTTGCTGTCATTGCTGTGTGCATTCAGCGTTGTTGCCATTCAGCGTTGCAATGCACCAAACAATGCAGCCAGCGTTTGGAGAACGTTTCCGATTGTTATTGATTTAGATCAGCTGACTTATAATATATATTTTTTTTGTTTGCAACGGTGTGCGGATAGCCAACTGTTCCATGTCATTGTGTAATAGCAGATATAAATTGATAAATAGATGATATAATGAACACGAATATTTTTTAGAAAGGTGATATGAATCTGACGTACACCATGTTAGAATTTATGTTTATTTAAATAGATGCATAGAAAATACATATTATTTATATGATAAAAAGTTGGTGGTAGGTATGTTATGATGCCGAGATATAGATAATTATGCAAATTGGAGCAGTCAATGAATAAGTATAGCATTTAGAAATTTTAGTAAGCTCTCAAACTCGTCATTCGTCAGTCGGTTGTTTCGTCTCCAGTATTGATAATATGTCTATTATGAACTGTTTATCCAATGCATTCTACGCTAGCCGAAGCCCCATAAGGAATTAAGTACAGAAGGATAGGTAAATAAATGAAAAAGTCATGTTTATACCGGTATATAAATTATGTTTTATTATAAATGTTCAGGTTAGTAACGATCATAAAAAATAAATAAAAATCTTTGTCAAAAACGGCAACAACAACGTTACCTACTCATGAATACGTAATATGCATATTACGACACCTTACAACCTACATATTTAAATACTGAACTTACATTAAAAGATCACAAGCGTAATTTGAGCCGCCCTTTCAGGGGCTTGGTGTAGGGTATCATACATTATTAAAAGTCTTACTTGATGTTTAGAAGCACTTCCTGTGCACAATGGAGGGGCCGGACTCATCGTACTCCTGTTTCGAGATCCACATCTGCTGGAAGGTAGAGAGGGAAGCTAGGATTGATCCTCCGATCCATACGGAGTACTTCCTCTCCGGAGGAGCGATGATCTTGATCTTCATCGTGGATGGCGCAAGGGCAGTGATCTCCTTCTGCA
Organism: Electrophaes corylata; assembly: GCA_947095575.1. NCBI lineage: Eukaryota > Metazoa > Arthropoda > Insecta > Lepidoptera > Geometridae > Electrophaes > Electrophaes corylata. The sequence continues at coordinate 2,716,396 of OX352711.1, read as the reverse complement.
TGCGGTCGGCGATGCCGGGGTACATGGTAGTACCGCCGGATAATACTGTGTTGGCGTACAGGTCCTTACGGATGTCAACGTCGCACTTCATGATCGAGTTGTAAGTGGTCTCGTGGATGCCGTTGGCTTCCATACCCAGGAATGAGGGCTGGAACAGAGCCTCGGGACAACGGAACCTTTCGTTTCCGATGGTGATGACCTGTCCGTCGGGAAGCTCGTAGGATTTCTCCAGGGAGCTGCTGGAGGCGGCGGTAGCCATCTCTTGCTCGAAGTCGAGCGCGACGTAGCAGAGCTTCTCCTTGATGTCACGCACGATCTCACGCTCGGCGGTAGTGGTGAAGGAGTAACCGCGCTCGGTGAGGATCTTCATGAGGTAGTCGGTAAGGTCGCGACCGGCCAAGTCCAGACGCAGGATGGCGTGCGGCAGAGCGTAACCCTCGTAGATGGGCACGGTGTGTGAGACACCGTCGCCGGAGTCCAGCACGATACCGGTGGTACGACCGGACGCGTACAGCGAGAGCACAGCCTGGATAGCGACGTACATGGCGGGTGTGTTGAAAGTCTCGAACATGATCTGTGTCATCTTCTCTCTGAAACAGAAACGAGCCGGTCAGATATGGCGGACGAAGGCAGGGCTATGTCGGCGCGCGAAAGTTAAGGTGTAAAGCGGACACTCACCTGTTAGCCTTGGGGTTGAGGGGTGCTTCTGTGAGCAGCACGGGGTGCTCCTCGGGCGCCACACGCAGCTCATTGTAGAAAGTGTGGTGCCAGATCTTCTCCATATCGTCCCAGTTGGTGACGATACCGTGCTCGATGGGGTATTTGAGTGTGAGGATGCCTCTCTTGCTCTGGGCTTCGTCTCCTACATAGGAGTCTTTCTGGCCCATGCCGACCATGACACCCTGGTGACGGGGTCTGCCGACGATCGAGGGGAACACGGCGCGAGGTGCGTCGTCTCCCGCGAATCCGGCCTTGCACATACCGGAGCCATTGTCTACTACCAACGCGGCAACTTCCTCGTCGCACATTTTGAATTAGTCTGAAATTAAAGAAAAAAGAATTAAGTAAAAATTTGGGTTAAACTATACCGAACCTTCCAACCCCCTAATGCAATCTCCGTTGCATCATTCAGTGACACTGTGGTATCACAGTGTCACTGAACTGTGGCTTGGAATTTGGGAACACTATGCACTATATTATTTTGATACATGCAGATTACCATTTCCTAAGATAAAATGAAGAAATTAAATAATAATGGTAATCCGATTACACAACTTTTTCTACAAGTGTTATGTAACACGCACGCGCCACGCATGACCTCACCATTTATGTTACTGAATCCCAAAACACATATTTCTACAGAAAAACGAAAGAACAGACATGTGAATATTTAAAATTAACAAAACAAAATAAAATAAAAAAAACTTACAGTTAAAATAAATTAAATGACTAGGTTGACTCCGTAGTGCTTCGTTCAAGCACGCTTTACTAAATGAATGCTGCCTCGTGAGGATAAAGTATATAAAGAGCCTTATCACAGTTCACATTATATCGGCAACAAACAGTATTTTCAACCAATCACGAGTTGAATGAAGCAGCCTCAATTTTTGTCACCATATATGGTAAGGCTACTCGACTTTAGCCTCATAGGTATCACATCTGATGATAACGATGCTATGCCTTGATAAGCGATTACGTTACGCGTAGTCGCTCACGTGGAACCTGGATTTCTGTTTCGATTCCAAATAATTCAATGATCGCATTCTTTCTACGAAAAAACGCTGAACATTTTCACTTCAATATCTCAATGCTTTCTCTAGTGAGTAGTGTGAGTCGGCTGTTTCGCGCTAATTGCCACAAACGTCTGAGATTAACCTAAAAATATTTAATTAGCTTAGAATTCTCTACACCGTCTGCTGAGTAATTACATTAAGCGTTGAAGAACATTATCACTGTAATTATGAAGAGATCAGAAAGCATCACTAACTGACGTACAGCGAAAGATAAAATATAGCTCTATTATATTCTGCCGTCTTCAAAGCGACGGCTGTGTTGTTTTGAGATAACCGCGTTGCATCATTAAACTTCCAAAGGTGATTTTAATGATACCGACGTGATATATTTTGAAATAGGTAGTAGGAACGTGACATTAGGGAGATCTATAGAAAATGGCTATCAGAGTATTTTTCTATGAACAATACGAAACTATCACATTAAAGCAATCAAAGTGAAAATCAAATCTCGCAAATTCATATCCAAAACCGGCTGAATAAACTAATCAAAGCTGTTGATGTTTGATGTTGCTGAAGAATGCTGATTGCTGAGTCAATGCTTAAGTAAATAAAAAACCGGCCAAGTGCGGGTCGGACTCGCGCGCGAAGGGTTCCGTACCCACCATTATCTATAATATATAATAAAAACCTATGAGAGTTCTATAAGAGCCCCCCTTAAATATTTATTTTATTCTGTTTTTTTATTATTTGTTGTTATAGCGGCAACAGAAATACACCATCTGTGAAAATTTCAACTCTCTAACTATCACGGTTCATGAGATAGATAGGTACAGCTTGGTCACAGACCTTAGACGAGTAAACCACTCGTCTAAGTCACAGACGGACAGACAGACCGCGGAGTCTTAGTAATAGGGTCCCGTTTTACCCTTTAGGTACGAAACCCTAAAATGTAAACAGGTAAATCTATTTCAGATGATTTATACAGCGTCAGAGTTGACTTTTTCAATCGTGCTTCTATTTATGAGATGCTGTAGTGCCTAGGACAGGGTTTTTAGATGGAGTAGGCTTGCCCAGCACCTACCTATTCCATCCTCATAGCTTAGTCAAGGTACCCTAACTAGATATTATCATTATCTATAGCAATCTTGTCCATTTTCATCACTTTCTCTGCGTTATTCGTTTTGCTGTCTGCGCATATCGATTTCTAGCCACCCTTGTTAGTGCACCGCGCCCTGTCTGGAGGGGTGCAGAGTCGCAACCATGGGGTAGCACGTGACTCATCTGACGCACCCTCGCATTTCATAGGAATTTATTTATTAAACGTATCTATCAGCCTAAATTCCAATTATTCGTAGAATCTTAATATTCTAATCTAAATCACAGATAAGATTAATTCAACTTCGGAATGAATATTCATCGATTGCAGAAAGCATAATGTTTCACACCGAAATTATTTAAAATAGACTTTTAGAATTTAGAATATATTTTGCCACTTCTTTCTGTAAGTTGAGAGCTCTTACTATTTAAGAAAGTGATGATTCGCAGTTTTTTTCAGTCAGCAATTATTTTGTTTATACCTATTAGGAATATTTCATATTATTAGTTATCACCTATATAGTTTTCTTAAAAACGAGAAGATCGAGAAGTCGAGATTTTTTTTCCTTTCAACGCTGTCTTTTGTTTAAATATTTGAAGAAACATTCAAAAGGTCTCCAATTTAAAAAACAAAACACATCACCATAGCATGTGCCAAGTAAGTACCAAGAAAACACTAACTGCAGCGAAACCCACTTCAACTAAAGAACGAGTTTCGAAGGTTTCCGAAGCGATTTCAGAAAATAAGAAGCCAACAAAAGCTATAAATACTTTGGTTATTTATTTTGTTTAGTCCAAAACGAAAAACGAAATCTCGAGAACCCATAAATTTTAGTACTAGGTAGGTGCACTTCATGGCAGTGCAGTTTACTTATGGGAGATTGAGGACGATGTCGACAATCAAACATGTTTGGTGACCCCTTGTCTGAGTCACAAGTATTACAGAGAATTGCCGGTTCTTTAGAACATTCGTCAGAATGATTCATAGGTAGATCGGTCGGTCTACATTAGCTCTCGCAATCGATCAGCTGACGATGAGTCGCGTCATTTTTCATCAATGTCAAGCACAGGGAGAGCCGAGCCTGGGCAAACGTACCCGCCCCACCGCCGCTGCCGCTACCCGGTGGACGGCACGCACTTAAACCTAACTCATCAGCATCATCAACAGCCTGTAGACTGTAGAGGTTCACACTTCACGGCTGGGCATAGGCCTTTCCCATACGTTTCCAGAAAGAACGCTTTTAAGACTTCACTGCCTTTTTCAATTGTAATAATGACGTCAGTAAGATGGCGTTCTAGTCTTCAGGTTATATCTTAACTAATAGAAATAAAAAAAAAGCTAATGTAGATATGTATATGAAAACTAGCAACAGCCCGCGACTACGGCTATGGCTAGGCTTCTAGGCTTGGTCGCGAGGAACTGGCGCTTAGATTCACCTAGATTTAAGACGTTTCAAGATGATCTCTGCGGATATTACTGAATAAATGATTTTTGACTTTGACTTAGACTTTACGCTCCGCGTGGGGCGCTTTGGTCACATCAATATTTAGGCGCATTATATATATGGTAAGGGAAATGATTTTCAGGGCTTTTCCTGTCGTTTTCACTCGAGTCCTCTATTTTTTTTGGGCTACAATACTTTGCGTGACCCAGAGTAAATCAGTACAGTAAACGTTAATATAGTAAATACCGTTTGTAACTTGGATTAAGCATAGCCAATGTTTAGTCTAACTAAGTACTTAGGTGCCTAAGTTTTACTAGTGTTATGTTTACTCTGAGTTTCATGCAAATTGGTTCAGTAGTTAGAGCGTGATTGAGCCACGAACATCTAAACTTTTCATTTCATAGGATTCTGCGCGATGATGAATTGACGTCGGTTTTCGAGCGTTTAAAATACGTTTTATTACGTTGATAAGATAAAATATACACCGACTCATTTTAAATCTTCCGCAGTGTCGTTGTCGACTAGTTTAAGCTAGTATATTTTGATTATTTTCAGATGTGACGTCAGACAGGTCAGGCCTTACTTAGTCCTTAGTCAGGTCAGGTAAACAAATTAGGATTTTATTTTAAACTAGAGGCCGCTCGCAGCTTTGCCCGCGTGTTAGTTTTTTCCTGTTCCCGTAATTTTTTCAGGATAAAGAGTAGCCTATACTTATGTTAATCCAGGTTACAATTTATATCTATTCCAAATTTTATCCAAATCGGTCTACTGGTTAGAGCGTGAAAGAGTAACAAACATCCATCCATCCATCCATACATCCATCCATACTTACAAACTTTCGCGTTTATAATATTAGTAGGATAAGTGACCATTTTTGTGTAACAATATTGTATACACTGACTTTGCATACATAGTAGGTAGATATAGCTTGTTTCAATTCAATCAAGCATTTTTCAGTAGTCTTCTTTCATCTGTGGTAGTAGTACATATCTACGGAACTTCCATTGTTCCAACATACAAATGAGCTGAATCGACTATTTGAATTCGTATTTTTGGACTAAACTTCATATATCGTTTTGATGTTCTCCAGTTTTGCCTAGCTTGGGCGCTCCACATTCTCGCGAGATATTCACGCGAGAATCTCAGGAGATTCTCTCGACAACTGTAGTGAGAGCTTCTTTTTGGTACACACTCACAAAGTTCTCAAATAGTTCTCACTATAGTTCTCATGCTCGATGACGATGGACGCTGAAGTGACCGCTGCGGTAAGTTTATTGTTATGTGCTTTCGCATATTATAATTATCCGTATATTAAAGAGAATTTTTTTTTAAAAAGAAGTGGCGAAAATGGAGATGATGGATGACAAGAATTCAAAAAAAATATTAAAAATTGCAACTCAAGTTCGTTTGTCCAAGTCACGCTCATATTGATGCCTTGCAGTACACAATACAACCGTTTCAATCGGCGGCTCGCTCCTGAGAAACATGCGAGTGTGGTGTCAATACACGTTCTCGCCTGTTCTCACGTTCTCGCGCTCCTTTGTGTCGCGCAAAAAACCGACAACAATCGGAGAACAAGACGAGAACACGTGAAGAATATGAGAATCAGCTCCACACTCATGCTTCTCAAGGTTTTCTCGCGTTCTCTCGAGATTCTCGCGAGAATGTGGAGCGCCCTTTAGAACCTTGCGATATACTGCAGTGCGTCCATCAACCTGAGGCGAGACATACCTTGATCCTTACTCTAAGGCATAGGTACCTCAGAATAAGGACTATATCATACCTACCTTACAAACCGAAACAGCAATGCTCTGACCTGCAAACCGACCTTTTTAATAACGGATCCGAAGCGTAAATAAGCAAAATTTACAACAAATTTTAAACCTAGGGTTAGTGTGAATTATTTTTTCCTTCCTCTATTTATTCCTGTAACTTTAGCTATGAGGAAAATAAATTCCCGCAAACTAGTGTCATCATCAACAGTCTGTAGAAGTCCACTACTGGAAATAGGCCTGCCTCGTACGTTATCAGCCCCCTGCCTGATTGTGTATCTTCTGTTGCTAACAAACTCCTGTTGAGCTTGTCACCCCGCAGGAAGAACGATTTTGAGCCCCTTCCATCCATTGACTTCTCCCGATCCTAACAATGTCGTTAGTTCATTGCGTTGGAGGACGTCTTACGCTTCGTCTTTCGGTTCGTGGTAGCCATTCAAGAACCCTTATTCCCAAGCGGTTGTCGGTTCTACGAGCTATATGGCCTCCCCAATGCCACTTAAACTTGCTATGGACGTTGCTATGCTATGGCTTCAACGGGCTATGGAGAGAGCGATGCTGGCAGTTTGACTGCGAGATAGAATCAGCAATGAAGAAATCCGTAGAAGAACCCAGGTCACCGACATGGCTTTCAGAAGTTGGTGTATCAACGGCAAAATATGGATAATGGACACTTCCTCTGCCTGCTACCTACTCATTGAAAAACAAAACTGTTTATTAAAATGTATTTACTTACAGGAAAAATCAGTATCATCAGTTTCTTTAAGTGGAAGCCTGACCATTACGATGATGGGTCTACAGTTTAATTTCTATTTTCCTGTATATTTTTAGTCACAATATTTTTAGTCATGGCTTACAAAATCGTAAAATACTTACGTAAGTAGGTACTTATATCTAATCTTATCCTTAGTTATTAGGTAGGTATGTATAATAGGTATTGTTACTAGACACCTCACAAAAAAATAACGAAGATAAAACGACGGCCCCACCGAATAAACGTGTAAAGTGAAAATCGCAACTTTACAGGAAAAATAAAAAACGTAAAAAAAAATATAGCTCATTATTGGTTAGATGTACGTCAACACAATGTATAGCCAAATTAAAGGAAAAAAAATTATCTATATATCGTTAAAAAAACGAAAAAGCTAATATTAATGATTAACGATATATTAATAAAAAACCCTTTTAAATGTTTATTCTAGTAACAAAACTTTGGCGGCTGTGTGTATGCTATGTTTACATTATTATTCGTGGGAAATTATGTTATTACCAAAAAGTGTAACATATTAATGCCCTTTTGTACTATGGACTTTTAGGATTTGTCAATGTTAGTATTAGGTAGTTACACGGTTGTTCTTGTAACTATTGGAACATTTCGGAAGTGCAATAGTGTATTACAATATTGTTCAATCAACTTTTTATTTTATTATGTTTCGTAAGGCATGCTTACCGAAAATAAATAATTGAGATTAATTACAACCCATGAGGGCAACAAAAATAACTAACCTACTAACTAATACAATACCTAATTAAATATCATTTAGTTAATATTTAGAGGTACCTACGAGTACCTACCTACACAAAATGCATTAAATAGAACAAAAAAAAATTTTGTCGATAGAGTCTCATTGATTATCTGCTAAAAACATTAAAATTTACTAAATACATGATAAATCAGCAATATTTCTTAAAAAACAAACAATTAATCTCGATATTGTTTTGCTTAGTAATAATCAACGTTCTCATAACCATCATCATCATCATCATCATCATCATCATCATCATCATCATCATCATCATCATCTTCCTGCTCTTAACCCACTTTATGTGGGATCGGCACAACATTTTCTTTTCTTCCACTGCCCTGCATCAGCCGTCATATCTATAAGTACTCACTCCTTTCTTATACATGTCATATTTCACATAGATGACCAATTTATTCTTTAGTCTACCTCGACCAACATATCCATCTATATTCATATTTAACACTCTCCAGGTAACATGACTTTACAATTAGATTAGTAAAAGAGGATGAACTAAGAACTGCTGTGCAGGGTATGGAAAGTGGAAAAGAAATGTTATACCAATAGAAGTGTGAAAGTTAATAAAAGCGGATGGATGGAATTGGTTGGCTATATTCTTCAAGGACGAATGGTGTAACAGTTCATTGGTTCAAAATCTTCAAGAACAAGGGTGATGTACAACTTGCATACTATGGTTTCCGTGGATCTTGATAAAGCGTACGATCATAGGAGGTTCTATGGTGGGCATTGAATAAGAAGAAAACTCTTGGAAAGCATGAGCAGCTGGTTCGACCTATGTATAGTCGAGCCAGCACACACGTTCAGTCGGAAGGTGCCATCAAGTTCAGTGTGGCTATAAGCTTGCACCGGGCAGTAAGCCCCTATTTATTTATTCTGTTGATGAATGACACTAACATCGGGCATACAGGAAGGAGCACCCTGGTGTATGCTGTTCGCCGATGACATTGTTCTTGTTGGTGAAGATGCACTTGAACTTCAAAACAGGCTGGAAAAATGGTAATAGGAGAAATTTGAGTGTCGGGTTGAAGATCAGCAGAATAAAAACGAAACGCTTGTTCTGCGACTATGGTGGTCCCTCCAGTTTCACCCCTATTGCCATAGATGATGTCTCCCTATCAGCCTACTCCGATTTTCGGTACCTCGGTTCAATAATCCAAAACGACGGTGAAATTGACCGGGATAAAATGGTGACAGGTCTCAGGTACAACATGTGATCGGCGTATGCCCTTTAAAATTAAGGCAAGAGTGTACAAGACGATCATAAAGCCTGTCGTACCGTATGAATCTGAGTGTTGGGTAACGAAAGCGACGCATGCACTGCTTGACTAGTTTGATCCTGTGACACTTCTCGCGCTCTTCTATAAGTTGCACTCATCGTTTACGGAATAAAAACAGTTTTTCACTTAGTATTTTTTATTTTTTAAACTTTCGCGATCGGAACACATATTGAAGACTTATATTACACGGGTATTTATCGCGTATTACCTTTTTTATTTATTTTCCCGACGTTTCGACTATGTTGCAATAGCCGTGGTCGCGGGCAGACTGGAGCATTGAACTTTACTTGATAAACTGGTAAACTTACTACGAAAAAATTTGTGTAACATAAAGTTACACATTTTGAACCTAATTTTTAAATAGTAAATGAACAATACATATTTTGGTATAAATTCAATGTTGTACTAAAGATCTTTACAAATACGAGGATTCATTAGAACCAAAGAATAAAATCATAAATTTAGTTACATACCTGAGACAACATTTAAAATTCGGCAAAACTCTTTACAGTTACAGTATTTTGTTTAATTTCCGACGAATAATATTCCAAAGTAAGTTTGCATTAAATGTGTAAGAGTAGCCGGTGTGCAAGGCGCATTCGTGCAATATTCGTGTGAGTTTAGTGTTTTTATTTTCCGTAGAATAAACATTCGAAGTGCGTTTTTTTTGCAATTTATTGGAAAATAAATCTGAAAAAAATTTAGAAGGTGTATTTTAAGCAGACACACCGAAAAATAAAAAAAAAAAAAATTACGGTAAGAGCTCTTACACGTTTATTCGGTGGGGCCGTCGAAAATAAGTTTTGGTGTGGTTTACTCTTCTAAGGTAAAGGTGTACTAAGAAAAGAATTCCCAAAATACAACCCCTAAACGGGTCCAGCGGGGGTAGGTTAGCGGGTGTGTTTGTATGAAAATAACTTCACGCGGACGAAGCTTTTTTTATGCTGGACAATCCACACAGCATCATCTAGCCCCAAGCTAAGCAGAGCTTGTGTGGTGCGTACCTACCTACTAGATGACTGATATACTTAATACAATACAATACATTAGATATTTTTTATATTATACATATAGAAAATACCCAGAATACGCGAAATAAATATTTGCAGAGATAGTACAAACATTTTTCCTAAGGTGAGAATCGACCCGCAAACTCCTGCGTCGCAGGCGGAGTTCGTGCCGCGCCACATCGGTCGTCATGTTTATACTTATTACTAATCTGTGTTATTACATAGAATATTATAAACAGACAAAATTGATTGTTTGTTTGTTTGGAATAGGCTCCGAAACTACTGGACCGATTTGAAAAATTCTTACACCGTTGGTAGCTATACTATCCCCGGGCGACATAGGCTGTATAATATTTAAAAAAAAATTAGGGATCCTGAGTAAAACCCGTGCGAAGTCGGAAAGAGCCGCTAGTTTATTATATTTTCCTACTAGGTATACCGGTATCGATATGTAAAGTGAGCTAGGGATTTTGTCAACAGTTAATTACAGCAAAGTTAATTCTGTTTATTATAAATCATATTTATTTATAGTTTAGGTAAGTTGTTTATTTATTGAGTTTCCCTATAGGAAGGAAAACAAATAAATCCTCAGCACGCGTAGTTTCATCAGGTATATGTATGTACAGTCTGTAACAAAAGATTAACAATTTTAGCTATGTAGGTACAGTCAGCTGCACTGGAATGTATACAATTCGTAACTTACAGAGTGGTTTTACAGCGTTACAATTAATATTTACAGGGCAAAAATAAGTAAACTTATCAGCTAAACTCACGGTTATGTTAATTTTTACTGTTTAAGAGTTTATTATTATTTGATACCGTTCTGAAAGTTGCGAATTGTATACATTCTAGTGCAGCTGACTGTACATATTTAATTCCAATTTTCTCTGGATTATGCAAAGAAATAGCACCTTCAGTTTGCAGATATGTTGAGGGTTTTATCCTAAAACGCAGAGTTCAATTTTATTTATTTTGACAGCCACAACTCAGTTTGTAGTAAGTAGCCCTTTTCTGAGTTGTAGGTGGTGGGTTCGATCTCCACCGAGAACAAAAAAAAATTGTGTGATGAACTTAGATGTCTGTTTCTGTTCTGTATCTGGGTGTTATATGTATGTATTTACAAAATAACCGTAAGTGAGTAAGTATATAAGTATTCTATCAGTCATCTGGTTCCCATAATACTAAAAACTATGCTTATTAGTGCTTGATGACGTTGTGAAAAAATTTAAGTAGGTATTTATTTATAACTGTTTTATTCATAAATGGTATTTTATTTCATTGTGAGCATGTAGGTATTTATGTCATTTTACAACAGAAACTTAATTGTTTATCAACATATTTCGGTCGTTAGATACACGATTACCTGTATCGATAATATCGCAAAGATTATGATACAGAATGGGGTTTTATTTGAGTTTATTACCAAAATAAATATCGTGAAAAATGTGACGAACGACAGTTTTAAAGAGAATTATGAACAATATATTTTTCCAACACTAAATATCTAGGTTATCTACCTACCTAAAGTTCTCGAATATCCTCACCTTAATGGCTAAATGGAGTTATTTTTTAATAAAAAGTAGCCTATATGTTAATCCAAGTTATAATCTTTATAATTCCAAATATCATCCAAATCTGTCCTAGAGCGTGAAAGAGGAACAAACATCCATCCATCCATCCAAACCTTAGACGAGTAACAAACATTAGCATTTATAATATTAGTAGGATTTCATAACAACTACTATAAAGATCGTTATCAGTACCTATCGGTGAGGTAATGTGATCGTTTTGCTTTCCAACATACATATAGGCCTCCCCCAGAAATTTCCAAACTGTACAGTCCTGAGCTTTCCTTCACCAAAGCCCGTCTGCTGCTATTTTTATATCGTCTTCCCACCTTTAAACGTTCGTCTTCGTTCTCTTCCCTTCCGTAGGGTACCATTCGGTACCAAAAAATGGTAAAAGATCACAACCTTTTTAGTAACTTATAATTAAATCATCTGACAGGGTTATTTCCGATAAAATTCTGCAATTTAACGCCACAAAAGGTCAAGGTAAGGCAAGGCAGAGGTAAGTCGGGCGCCGCGCCTAGGGTTACCACACACTCACACACAGAAATATCGTAACAAAAAGCCTCTATAAAAATTATTGACATTAGGGGCATAATCAGATCAATAAAGACACACTCCACAATAACGTTCCCTTTTGGATGTTTTTCGCCACATATTTTGTGTGGTCCATTTGATTGAAATCCGTCTATAAATAACGTTACTAACAGTAAACTTTCCTACTTTTCCTTCCTATTTTCCCCCAAACAAAAACTGCGACTGATTAAAACATTTAAAGCAGTAAATTAAGGAACTTGTGTTCCAATTTTGGGTCAAAATTGGATAAAATCTAAGACAAAAAATATTCGTCTAAGGATAAAATGCGGATAAAATGGTGAGAACAAACAGATTGAATTTTCGCTTCGCTCGCTCGGTCAATAATACTAATCGATATGTTCACACTTGATTTACCTTCGCAAAGTTTACTTTGGTTCTCAAAGCAAAAGGCGGCAGCCCTGTTTCGTACTGAACGCTACGTACCTACTACGCATGCGCTGTGCGCTTCTCAAGTTCATTGATCACTAAGATACTGGGGTACCCAATGTACCTATACAAAAATAGGCATGTCTCTATTATTGCCTCAGTCGGTGGAAATTCTATCTGGAATTGTATAGTGGAAACCTATGTTCTTTAGTACAATTGTTGTACTAAAGAACATCCACTATACAACAACACTATACATCTCTGTACAACACTGCTTCATGCTAATGATGATGACTGCCAGCATGGTCTAGCTAGTTATGCAATGCTTTATTACTAACTAGCGGCCGCTCGCAGCTTCGCCCGCGTGGCAGTTTTCTCCCGTTCCCGTTATTTTTTCAGGATAAAAAGTAGCCTATATGTTAATCCAGGTTGCAAACTATAATTATTCCAAATTTCATCCAAATCGGTCCACTGGTTAGAGCGTGAAAGAGTAACAAACATCCATCCATCCATACTTACAAACTTTCGCTTTTATAATATTAGGACTAGCGGCTCGTCCCGGCTTCGCAAGGGTCAGGATCCCTATTTTTTTTGAAAATATAATATAGCGGGTGACATACACCCGGAGATAGTGTAGCTTCCCAACAGTGAAAGAATTTTTCAAATCGGTCCAGTAGTTTTGGATCAAACAGACCAGACACAGACATCGGCTGGAGTGGGATGATAGAACTCTTTTCCAGAACTGGGCGGAAGACTGAAAAGGATTTATTGTTGTGCACCTATCTATGAATATTTATGTAGGTAAACCTTTTGTGGGATTGGGAGGTAGGTAACCCTACATTTATTCTATTCTCTATTATAATTTAAAAATAGATATTTTGTATAAAAATGTTTTGTATCTGTTTCTATTGTTCACCTAATGTGTCGTTGTCTCTGTGTATACTGTGTGTTTAATAAAATTCTATTCTATAGTTTATTTTAGTCGATAAAATGGTCAACAACATACATATGGGTATATTGTTTAATAATAATAATGTCCTGTTTAAACTTAAAAATAATGTGGGTCAAGCTATGAGTACGTAGGAGAACACAGGTCTGCGTTATGGAATAAATACCGACTGGCCTCACAGTCCAGTTAGTTAGTAGTAGCTCTGTCTTCTGTGCTGTAGGTTGTAGGTTCAATCCCCACCGAGAACAAACGTCTGTGATGAACATGATAGATGTTCTCTGTCTGGGTGTTATATTGTAATCTAAGTAGGTACCTACCTACTTGCAAAAAAGTATATCTTTCAGTCATCTTGTTCTCCCATAGTACAAGCTATACTTAGTTTGGAGCTAGATAAGGTTGTGTAAAAATGCCCACATATTTATAATATTATGAATCTAAGTACTTACTTATCGTTTAGTTTTTTGGCGGAGTCACAAAGGAGGTTTTGAGCAAGTAGGATAACAAAAGTACCTAGTTTTGTATCGAAAAAAAAAAAACAAAGTTTAGTTAGATATGGTGAACTAATCGAATTGTCCTCATTACGACCAAATAAGTCCACGTTTGATATCTAGGATAATTTCCGCCGTATTTGATGTTAACCTTCACTAGACCGAACGAGTCGGAGCAGTTAGCCATCTAAAGCTGCCCGACAGCCGTAGATACCTATATAGGTATAAAGGAAAGGTATAAGGCCTAGTACGGCGAAGGCGCGGTGAATCGACTCGACTGCAGACCTTTTCGGGCAACTACCGAGCTGGAAGTCGAAGCCTTGGTCTTTATCCAGATGGCACGGTCATAAACACGTAGATAATGGACTTAAACGTCTATGGAAAACTGTTGTGCTACAGGGATATTATAAAAAGGCTTTCTAGCAGAAAAATACAACGCATCTCTGAAATCTATATCTATACCAATTAAGAATCTTTATCCTGCTGACTGACTGACATATATATAATACACACAACCACTGGACGCAGAGACTTGAAATTTTCAGGGTATATTCGTCGTGGTGCGTAGAGGTGTACTTGGAGCTTGTATGAAAACTACTTCACGCGGACGGATTTGCGCGTTTCACTAGTCTTAAATACAACGTAAAATAGTAATCCCTTTATAACGCAGCGTCCTGTGGATAGGGATAAGGGTGAAAAGTTGTACCAACTCTATCGCTAAAATATAAATAATCTAAAGCCTTAGGTGCCTACTAATTCCATCTAATGTCTATTAGGCACTAATACTTTCTAGATAGTATCATGCTGAAGCGGGGCAGGTGGCCAGAAGCAGGAGGAAGAGGAAGTAAACCACTGACTGAATTATGTTTTATGCTACTGCTGGTGGAACAGGTGGCCATATATATAACAAAGCATTGCCTTGTAGGTCACGCACGTTAGTAACGTGCTCTACGATGCACTACTCTGCGTCCACCAACCTAAGGCACATTGATGTTAAGCCTCATGTGCCTGTAATGTCCCCGGCTACCCACACCCTTCGAACTGGAACACAACGATGCGAGTATCACTGCTTGGCGGCAGAAATAGGTACGGTGGTAGTACTTCCCCGGACGAGCACTTTTACAAAGAGCTCTACTACTACTCAAGGTAAATCTGTAAGGTTGCATATTTTACGTAGCAGAAGCGAAAGTGAATCCGCTTTTGGATGAGAATTTGGACCAAACATCGATAATTATACGCGACCCAGTATTTGGAGAAAGGTTGTGTATTCAAGTCAAAACTTACCCGGGTAATATATTTTTAATCTCGGTTGCTTTATTAGAAACTTCCCCGTATACAGTTAGTATTCTAGCAGCGGCGATGGGCTTGCAACCTTTTTGCAGTAGATAGTATGGAAAACTATCTACTGTACTACTAATCTACTGTACTATTTATACTCTACTGCAAAATCTGGGTAAGTATGTACCAAATGTACTATTTGGACGTACTTCTGCCTACCCCCCCTAAGGCATCCTTTTTTTTTAGTAACAGATACCTACCTGTTACTAGACGATCGGAGGGGATATCTTCAGTGCTTAGGGATTGTAGGCGTGATGCTATTTCTTTTCTCTTTTATTTTTTTATTTTGAAGGTAAAGTTATAATAAATGCACATCTACCTTCCACCACATCCGAACCTTGGACGTGAGGTGTAAATAAAGTGTCTTTAAGTTCATACTTGTAAGTACGAAAACCCTGAGAATATACACCGAGGATGTGGCTATTTATTGCAGTAAGTAGAATCTACTACAATAATAATGCTGGATAATCCACATAGTCCCAAGCTAAGCAGAGCTTGTGTTATGGGTACTTACTTAATACAATACAATACATACATAGGGAAATATTAGCAGATCGTACAAACGTTCATCCCAAGGCGGGAATCGAACCCGTTGCCTCCTGCATTGCAGGCGGACATTTACTCGCCGCGGCACATCGGTCGTCCGTAATGTGCTTATGTTATTTTTAGAGTTCCGTTCAGGAAAAACTGTTATCCAAGATCGCCTTGGCTACAATATCACATACGTGACGATGATGCCAAGATGTTGAGGAATAAGTTGAGAGTGACGCATCAAGAAGTTCTAAACAATCTTGTAAAGAGGTATTCATTGGAAAACAGAAACATGGAGAAACGGTCTTTCTTTTAGCCGAGAAGAGACGCTTGCGTAGACCCAAGCCATGCAGCCAAGCAGCTTGCTGTGTTTCGGTTTGCAGGGTGTGGGTGCCGGTGTAATTACAGGCCTACGAGGCTTAACACCTGTATGCCTCAGGTTGATGGATAGCAGTGCGTCGTAGGCACGTTCCAAGCGTTACCTACAAGGCAACACTTTGTTATAGACGATGGTAACCACATAACATTAGGTGGGCAATCTGCTTGTTCCATCAGCATGTTGTATAGAAAATATATAATAACCACTTCCATGTTTATGACCGAGCGAGCGAAGCGTGTTCTCAGTCTGGCAAAATGAGCTTGCCTAAGTCTGTTTGTTTGTAGTACATACTCCTCTACATGCACATTACTACAGCACCTATACATATATTACCAAAGTGCTTAACCTAAGCTAGGTAGTTGTAGATGTAGATGTAGATACCTATCTTTCGTGAGACCACTGACTTCTTACTACATAGGTAGATAAAGTAATAATGTGCAGGAAATGGTGGCAGTTTGTTATGAATAATTTTATGTTGGTAAAAGTGAGTTTTTAAGCAGGCTTTGCGGCTTGTCGTAACAACGAAATTAGCATAATCTTAAGAGCTCAATAAAAACTACTACTAATTATTACACGGGTTAGTATACTTACAATACGACTTTTTCACGATTTCAGACTTCGTCTCTCAGTAGCCGGTATGCTTACCTAGTACTACAGTATAAATCAGTACCTAGGTAGTTCCACAGATGACAGAATAAAATAATGGCAGGCAGGAAGGTTACTACACTACCTATACCTATATTTACCTATCTATGTATGAGTCATGTCTGATGATGTGATGAACACTGATGAACGCCTCTAGTAGTCATGACCTTGAAGAAACCAGTCCTAGGTCGGATTGAACTTGTACTGCTTTATTATCTAAATTCATTGGTAAGTAGCAGCTGCTGGTACTCAAGTGCCTGTACCTACTTGTCTAGGAGGTAGGTACTTCACCTACCTACCCAATGTAGTATAATATCATTGTACCTACCTCTGAAACCAGTTGGCAGGCTGTTGCTATGGTATGACGCATTTCAGTGACAACATTCGGTCTTTGAACCCATTGCCAGTTGTGTTGAGTGACGGTTAGAATTTGAATTTAAACACAAACGTAAATTTCATCCCAACATGTTTATACCGGGTAAGTAGTGTTTCTGTGGTAAGTAGGTACACACCTAGCTAGCGCAGCGAAGCGAGAAGCGCAAGCGAGGCTAGCGAGAAGCTTCGTCACCGTTATGCTATGGGCCCAGCCCTTACACGAATAAGCCATTGGTTTATGGTCTAAGGTCCAGCTCAAAAGTGTTGTCAAGCGAGCATACGGTCCCACAACGCAACACAACGGTGAAACTCTTCGCCAGTCTTCACCGCCTTCTCTTGCTCGCTAGGTGTAGGTATACCGGCCTATACTAGGTGTAGGTATACCATTAGATGCCTAACTGACAGATTTGGATAACGGATTGTCCATCGTGGTGTCGTCGTCGCCGCGTCTTCATCTTCAGTAGGTAAGTATCCTGAAGTAAGTATCTTATAAGCGCACAGCAAAAAAATGGAACTCGTTGCCGTCGTCTGTTTTTCCAGTCACGTAAAATTTAGATGTTTTCAAGAGAATAATGAATACCTACCTACTAATACCGTTCTTACATAAGTAATTATATTTTAATAAATAAATCGAATGATAATTTCACTAACTAAATAATTTATAATTATCTAACTAGAATTTAAAAAACGTCAAATTTATTTTAAGTTATGTCGAGTGAGATGAACGGAAAAATGTTTGTGCTGCCATCTCTGTCAGCCAGCCTAATAAAATAATATTTTACTGAATCGCGACATCTCGTGTACGATTGGTGTTTTAATTTAAGGTAAAACAAGTTCGTGTTAAAAATAGATGGCGTGTGAGCTTCTGACCTTCCTCCAATTTCGAGGGGGAACCTTAAGCTTTTAAAAATCTTGTACCTGCTTTGGCTACTAGAGCATTTTAATCCAGTTTCCTAATGGTTGTACTATCTAGACTTTGATTCTATTTATACATGAAATAAATAAATATTTAAAGTTGATTACTAACCCGATTATTAAGTTATATAAGTATAGGCACCAAGCTGGCTTAAAGTCATCAAAAGAATGGCTTTAAATTGCACGACAGCTTACTAAGGGGTGAGAGGTATCAAAAAAGCACGCACCTCAGCGCCTAGCAACATTAATATTTTTGTAATGGCAATTAAAAACTTATGCGTCAAAATAACACGAAAACCGGTCAGCCAATCACGTTTCAGAATTTTTGCGCCATCTAGCGGAAAATTATAAAGGAACAATCAAAAAAACAACATGGCTGATCATTTGTTGTAAATTGTAAAAGAGAAGGGCCCCTAGAATAAATTTGGTACGATTTCCTAGTAATATGTAATGTAATAAAAAGTGTGTGAATTTTAAGAATTCGTTTACTACCGCTGGTTTTGTCTGTAATACAGGTGAGCGTTTATTATGAATGTTGTTTACAACGTGTGAATTTCCATCCGTGACCTTATTTCTGCAGCGGTACTCTGCTGTACCGTTACTCGGAGCGCGTGGCCCCGTACCTCCAAGAGTGCCGCGACTCAAGCCGAGAGGGCCGCGCAACCCCTCCTCTCGCGGTTTCCTGTGCGGTGGTGGAGTCGGGAGCGGGAGAGATTCGCGTTTGGAGGGGATCCCGAATTTTGGTGGGGATGCGTTCCATTCTGTCATCGGTCGAAGAGAGGAACTGGTAGGGGTGAACAACCTCCGATCTCCGTCTGGGTCCGCCCACAAACATGTGGACAACTTTTCAGAACTTTGTTTTATTAAATTACTAATATTTTTATTAATTTATTGTATTACAGAAACACAACAAAAATTAGCCATTCAGCCATATTTGTCGCAGTTTCTTTGTCTTAGGACAACATTACATAGCCAAGTGTTTTGGCTAAAGTCTGTTCATAAATATACAACTTAAAGTAAACACATTTCTTTAAAAAAATTGTCTGCCATTGGTGATTGTTTCTCTCAATAAATCCATGGCATACAAATTGAGGTCATTGGCATTATCAGATGACCTCATTCTAACTTACTGAGAAACTTTCAAGGTTTCTCAAGTACCTTACTAGCTGAACAAAACACATTTCTTAGAACGAATTCTTTATTCAAAATTACCACACCAAGAATTGATAAGGATTAGGTCGCTATTACCATTAATTTTAAATTGATCAGCATGAAGAATCCATTTTATTACACAAATAAGCAGCAAAGTAATCTTTTACTGAAACAATACAATCACTGTAACATTCCCACAATCATTGAACCACAACCACACAGCGTCTTGTGAAAGTACACCAAAGAGAAAGTGAGTACCACGCTAGGCACATACAGCAACCAGTATGTATGTATAACTTGTCTGTCGACTATTGAGCCTGCATAAAAAACTTTCTTTAACCCACTTTCTTATTAGTGTCCGTTGGCGATCATCTTTCGCCTCTCACCGTTGCTGCATTAATTTTAGTGTTGTGCTGTGTGTGGTGTTTGGTAGACTAGTGGTATGCCCTACCATCGAGGTCCCAGATCCCGCCGCGGTGGTGGGATGGTGTGGGGATAGGCTCGTCTTGTGAATGACTCAAGTGGGACACTGTGTTTTTTTTACGATTTCGTTTTCCTCCCGTCGGGGGGCGTGAGCTGAGATGTGTGATATGCAGAAAATGCCAAGAGATGATTCGTGGTATGAGGATTATTTTAAAATTGCTTAATTTGATTATTGTGTGCTCAGCAAATAGTCATACATAAGTTAGGTAGGTACCTACCTAATATTTAATATTGCATTATATTTAAGTATGTGTACATCATTTTAATAATTATAAATACATACCTTGTCACCCATCAACATACTTGTACCTAGGTATATCCAGCTTATAATATTTTGTATGTACAAGCTATCAACATTAAAGACTATAGTAGCATTATCCATAAAAAACTTTGTGGTTTTTTTTAGTGCCATTTTTAATAATCATGCTAAGTATCTTGAAAAAACCTACTTACTTAATAAATTTGATAAATTAGTGTCAATTAAATATTATATATATTTAACTATCAAGTCAAAGAAAGCCGAAGCTCATGAACATTTCAATACAAATATTAGAGAATTTATTTTACTTATTGTATTCATATAATCTTATTTTTTTTTTCCTATATTAGTAAATATAAAATATCAATATATTTATTCTAGACTTCATTTCTAGTCTAGCTCTTACAGGCTGATTGAGTCACCAATGTCTGACAAGATTCATACATCTCAGCTTTCACATTTGTAGGTAGTGTAAGTAAGTAAGTTATATACACTCGGTACCTGATCAAAAATAATAAAATTCTTGAGACCATGGATTTCACTCACAGTAATCTTAGTCCATACAATGTTCATCAGTTCGGGATATGATCTGCCTTAAGATTAAGAGATACAAAAATATTATGTCAGAACTTAATAAATATTTGTTGACATTTTTACACAACATCATCAAGCCCCAAACTAAGCATAGCTTGTACTATGGGAACCAGGTTTTGCATTAGTACCTAGTACCTTCCTGCTTTCACTCTTATGTAAGAAATTAGCACATAAGTGGAAATTAGTAAACCTGCACTAAGCAAGTGTAGTCATGACAAGTGCTAGGTGACTAGTACTTAATTGGTAAATAGAAATTTCATAACATACCTACACAATTTGTTTGTACAGTCAGCTTCACAATTCATGTATACTATTCGTAACTTACAGAATGGTTTTACAGCGTTACTATTAATATTTATAGGGCAAAAACTCGAAAAATAAGTGAAATTATCGGCTAATTTCATTTTGAGTTTTGTTGTGTTTGACTGTTTTACAGTTTACTCTAGAAGGTTAAGGTTTTACTTTACTTTTTGGGGGAGGCCTTTGTCCAGCTGTGGACTTCTACAGGCTGATGATGATGATGAAGAGTTTACTATAAGATTTTCATACCGTTTACGAATGAAGTTACGAATTGTATACATTCTAGTGCAACTGACTCTACATGGTTATAAATGTATGTAGATGTTTTACACAAAATAACACCAAACAAAGCGAAGATTTTTTTTGTAAATACTTAGGTACTTAAATACACTAAAACACCTAGATAGAGAACAAACACAAATAAATACTTGTGGACATTTTTACACAAAATCATCTAGCTCCAAATCAAGCTTAGCTTGTACTTGGGAACCAGATGAATAATAGAATACTTATAAGTATACGTTTTTACAATACGTATAACACCCAGACCGGAGAACAAATATGTTTATTGCACAAATGTTTGTCCTTGAAATGACAAATGCTTATTTTGTCTCTTATGTATAATATGAAATACAGTTTTTTTTATAATGTGTCAAGAAAGACCAACGCCTAATGCTGAGTGCATTTGCTTTGGAAGCTCTGTTTTTCGGGGGCGTCAAAGCCTTTGCAGGTATCGAACCCACAACCTATAGCGCAGAAGCTAAAGCTGAGCTATTAGGCATGTCTTATGTAATACATAAAGTTGAATATTTTTTTGTTAATTCCAGTGAAGAGGACGACGATATGAATTTCGCTGCGTTCTCAGCAGTCGGCGGCGCGGGCGCACATTTCGTCACCACTGGCGGCAGTCCGATGCCCATAGCTAAGATGCAACAGGGTATAACCAACAACTCAATGCCGCAGGTAACTCACTTAACTTACATTGCCTAAGCACTGGTGGTGTAGTGGGAAGCAGCTCCTGATCCTAAGGTTGCTGGTTCAGATCCGAGATCGGGTAGTGCACCTATGATTTTTTATATAAAAATTAATAAATATCATTACGACTTTAATCGTGATCTCAGATCTCTTAGTACCAAGTACCTACTCCAGAGTCTAATGAGAGGGGTAATCAGAGTTACGTCCACACCCTACATGTGGTACAGACCCACATTTTACAGTAGCTGGTATTCCATACGTGACAGGTTGCAAGCCCATCGCCGCTGCTAAGAGTTAATTGTTTTGCTGTAATACTGTTGTGAATATTACAAATTGTATACATTCTAGTACTGCGGACTGTACCTTGGTGATATTATTCTTACCGTGTTTTTATCGTTATCAGGTGGTTGGCGTGGTTGGTGGAGTGGCTGTCAGCGAGGGTATGCAGTATGGCGGTATACAAGCCACTCCACAATTCATCTCAGTACCCATCACACTGCCGGGAGCTAAACCAGGTAAATACAGGTGAAACTAGTCACGTCTTTGCAATACAAAGGTAGTGAAGTGACTATATAACTTTTTGACAATGTACAGTCAGCTGCACTAGAGTGTATACAATTCGTGACTTACAAAATTATTTTACAGCGTTACAATTCATATTTACCGGGCAAAAACTCAAAAAATAAGTGAATTTTTGAGTTTTTACTGTTTAAGAATTTATTATAAGGTTATGATACCGTTTTGAAAGTTACGAATTGTACACATTTTAGAGCAGCTGACTGTACGTCCAAAAGGCAGAATCATAATTATACCTATTGGGTGTAGACCAATTCTGAACACTCAAGGAATGTGTAAAGTTACCTACAACAAAGTCTTAAAGAATACCACTTAGCTGATAATGAAATAGATTTAAAGTAATACGATTATTTTGCTAAAATACCTATTTATCAACCATTCCGCATACGGCTATGGATATAGCGCAATAGCGCTCCGCTGCCGCTCAGTCGTTGACCGCCGCGAGGGCAACGCACCTATCAGATGATCGCGATTTGATTTACAGTGCTGTTTTTGGTGTTTTGTTTTTACGCGTTTTTAAGCGTTTTTAAATTATATTAAATGAGCATGTAAATTACTAAAATTAAACTATTTTTATTTTATATAAGTTAATTAGATGTAGAAACTTATTAAATAAATTTATTCTGCATGCTAATCTATACCAGGGTCAAGCAAGTCAAGGGTCAGGTTTCTACCAAATCAAGGAGCAGAAACAGCCGTCACAGCTCAGTTTGTAGTAGTGCTACCTTCAGCGCTGTAGTTGTTGGGTTCGATCCCCACGAGAACAAACATTTGTGTGATGAACATAGCTGTTTGTTCTGTGTCTGGGTGTTATATCGTATTCTAAATATGTATTTATGAAAGATTTAAGTATTCTCATCAGCCATCTGGTCTCCATAGTACAAGCTATGCTTAGTTTGGGGCTAGATTATGTTGTGTGAAAATGACCACAAGTATTTATTTATTATTTATAGTTATCAAGTTAGTCAAGGATCTTAGTAACGCTTTAATTTCTACAGGTGAACCGCAGTCAATGGTGCAAATACAGGTTCTGAACCCCAGTCTACTGCAACCCCAGCAACAGAAGTACCAGATGCAAATACCTATCCAAGGTTACCAAGGAGGTATCTTTTAAACTAAACTAACATTTTTCTTCCTAACACTTTCGTTCATCGAATGCTACATTCCACTTCCACGCTTTCATTCCAATTACTCACTCTTTAAGCTAAAACTAACTGTTGGTTAAAATGCTATCGAAATTACACTAGCTTGATATCGGAATTAACTAAAAAACCATTACAGCTAATGAACCCCCAATTTATCATCATCCTAAATCAGAGGTTCTCAACCTTTTAGTGATGTGGGACCATTTGGCACTGTTTGGCATTTGTATCGTTTATAAAGGGTGTAAATAAAACTATTTGACATCAGGTTTTGGCTTAGTTGGTACCAAGGGGTTATTTATTATTTATTTATTTATTTATTTATTTATGTGACAGAAAAAAAGCAGTACAATTATATCAGTAGTAGCTAAAAACCCTAAGAAAGGTTTGACTTAGCTACTAGGTTCTCGATTACTATAGTATCTACTATATAATAAACTATTATCTATTCTAGATTAGTGTAGTAGTAGGTACAATCGAGCGCACACTCAAGCAATGCAGAGCGCAGTAAACGTAGGTATCGAACATAACTCGAGCCGATACGTACGATACCTAGGTATACCCGTCGCCGCACTGACAGCAAAACAATGCGTCGACCATTGAGTGAGTGTGCGTGCGCTTGCACTATAAAGGATGCTCCATTTTTATAAAAGACCATAAACTTATACAAATAATATTTAGAGGGTTTGTAAAAAATGTTTTTTTAATGTGTATCTAATATTATTTTGAGTTATTTTGTTTTTAACTTCAATTGGCAATTTATTTATAAGGTTAGGTATTAAGTATTCTGATGTTCGTTTACCATAATCATTACTAAATGAAGGTTTAGTAAGTTTTTTTAAAGTGATGCTTCTTGTGGTGATTGAATGACTTTTAGGAATTTGAATCTCAGTACGAAAATATTGTTCAGTGAGTAGGTTGAGATCTATTTTATTATAAACAGGTATAACAGCACAGTACCTAAAAAGTCCTACGGGATCCAATGCGTATTTATTTTTGATTTTAAAAGGAACTATAAATTTCAGTAACCTGTATTGAATGTTATATATCTGATCTATGTATGATTTACAGTATTAGTGGCCTTCTGCACTGTACGCTATTAGCGGTCTGCTGTGATACAAGTTACTACTACTAAAACCAAGCCAAGACCAGCTCGACATAGGATTCTTGTGTTCTTAAATATTTTCTCTGTTTAAAGGCGGTGCAGTGCTGACCTTTGCATACTCGCCTGAAACTAATGAGGCAATGCAGATGTTAGCACAGAACACGATCCCTGACAGTACGTATCTAGCTATCATCTTGGTGTCTTTGTGCCAAATGTAATATCTGGGCTTACCTCTAACTACCCCCTTAGATATTCTCGAGTGGGTGCTTTGTACTAAGAGATTTGAAGGGATATCTACCGTACTTGGGGATTAAAGTCTTGATGCTATTTGTTTATATTTTATTTTTAGTTATGTGCTAAATATCAATGTATGTTTCTCAGATATGATAATGACAACGATACCACAAGAGATGCAGCTGATCCAGCAGCCGCAGCCTACTGATGATAAGAGCCAGATACCAAACTTTCAGCATCAGGTACCAGATTCATAGTTTTATGATCGCGCAAGCTATGATTAGCAGTAGTGGCAGTAGTTGAACTCTTGCAGAGTTACATTCGATCCCCACAACAAACATTTGTACGATAAACATATTATTATGTTCTGTGTATGGGTGTAATACCGGGTGTAATAGTCTTATTTCTTTCGAAAACTGAAACTGCGCATTCAGACTAAAAAATTCGACACTTTCTGTCCATTTTTTCCGTGGTTCCAGCATATATATCGACAATACAATTATAAAATAAACATAAGTACTAATTATCTTATTTAAACATGCATAAAAACGATAAAACAGCAATCTAAAGGAAGTTGATCATCTGACCGGTGCCTTGACCGAACGGTCGCCGCCCCGCCGTGCGGTCATTGACCGCTGTACGGAATACATCGCTGGTTGATTGAATTATAATAATGCTGTACAATCCACACAGCATCATCTAGCCCCAAGCTAAGCAGAGCTTGTGTTATGGGTACTAGGTGACTGATATACTTAATACAATATATTACATACATAGATATTTTTTATTATACATAGAAAACACCCAGAACACCCGGAATAAATATTTGCAGATCGTACAAACATTTATCCCAAGGCGGGAATCGAACCCGCAACCTCTGCGTCGTAGGCGGACATTTGCCCACCGCGCCACATCGGTCGTCGTATACATAATTTTAGCAAAATAATCGTATTACTCTGAATGTATTTGACTGTCAGCCAAGAGGTATTCTATAAGACCTTGTTGTAGGTAACTTTACACGGTCCTGGAGTATTCGGAAATGGTCTTATTACACCCGGTATAAAGCAAAGTACTAATTTGACGACCGATGTGGCGCGGCGGGTGAATGTCCGCCTGCGACGCAGAGGTTGCGGTTTCGATTCCCGCCTTGGGATAAATCTTTGTACGATCTGCAAATATTTATTCCGGGTGTTCTGGGTATTTTCTATGTATAATAACAAATATCTATCTATGTATGTAATATAATATTGTATTAAGTATATCAGTCATCTAGTACCCATAACACAAGCTCTGCTTAGCTTGGGGCTAGATGATGCTGTGTGGGTTCGGGATTATTTATTTATTTTATTTATCTAAAATAATAACTAACACTAAATATAAGAAAAGATTAGGTAACAACAGCTACCTAACCTTGAACAGTTCTGTTTCACTGTATGAGTATGAATAAGCTTTATGTAAAGTTTTATGTAAATACATACATAAATTATATATTATTATATAATAATTTGTGAATTTTTTCCAGGTATTCATAACGCCAAACCAGCAGATTATAATAAACGCTCCGGACGACAAAGCTATCAACAACAACACAACAACCGACAATAACAATGATCACTCCTTCTTGATCAAAAAGGAGCTTGACGATGGTGCTAATGATGACGTGAGTTTTATCTTTTTAAATCTAAAAAAAACCGGCCAACTGCGTGTCTGACTCGAGCACGAAGGGTTCTGTACCATTATCTATAGAAATACATCATCTGTAAAAATTTCAACTCCCTAACTATCACGGTTTATGAGATACAGCCTGGTGACTGACGAACAGACAAACAGACGTATAACTTTTACAACTTTTGAATGAAATTTTCACAGATGATATATTTCTGTTGCCGCTATAACAATAAATACTAAAAAACAGAATAAAATAAATATTTAAGGGGGCTCTGATACAACAAACGTGATTTTTTTTGGTGTTTTTATTATAGATAATGGTACGGAACCCTTCGTACGCGAGTCCGACTCGCACTTGACCGGTTTTATTTAACATTAGTGCTCAAAGATAAACAGCCATCTCTTGCTAATGCGCAATGACAAACAGAGACAAATTGAAGCAGCATTTAATGCATGTTTAACTCTTCAGGAAAAATAAAAGGCTTTATTATTATTATTATTTATTATTATTATTATTATTAACTCTTCAGGAAAGTTCACAAGGCACGGAAGCGAGCGAAAGCACGCCATGGAAGATTAGCAACAGTCAACAGGATCTTGTCAAGTATCTCAACAGTTTGCCACCCCAGGTACTTACTCTATCATACTCAGGGGCGTAGCTACCGCCGTATCAGCCGTATCAGCCGTATCAATGATACGGGGCCCCCGGGCTACAGAGACTCCTAACGTGTCTAAGCAAAAATGAGTAAAAATGCAAGGTCGACAGAAAATGTTTTTTTATACAATTTCCTGATGTTACGTGGTTACCATCGCCTATGACAAAACATTGCCTTGTATGTCACGTTAGTTAGGAACGTGCCCTACAATACACTGCTCTGCGTCCACCAACCTGAGACATACTGGTGTTAAGCCTCATATGCGTGTATTTTCACCGGCACCCACGCCCTTCAAACCGGAACACAGCAAGCTGCTTGGCGGCAGAAATAGGCATGGTGGTAGTACTGCCCCGGACGAGCCCTTCACCAAGAGCTCTCTAATACTACCTTATTTTTGCGCCATCTAGCAGCGTTTTTGGGCAATTTTCTTTTGCGAGAAATTTTTACCCTTTATTTTGGGCCCCTCCAAGGCACGCTACGCCACTGATCATACTATTTTTCTTCATAATGGCATTGGTCCGTCACTCGATAGACGACGGACTTGAAATTGGCAAAATGCCAATTTTGCCATTTCTAGAGAGTTTATTGCGACGGCCTCTAGAGATAGAAAAATCAGAGTCCCTACCATTAATGATCTTTTGATTAACTTTGTGGTTTCAGCAAACGCAAAGTCTGCCGTTGTCACTACAACAGTTTCTACGGCTCAACCCCAATCCAAGTGACCTTCGGAAGGATATAGAGATTGATGTTGACATGGAAAAGAAAGAGGAGGCAGTAGCAGAAGCCATCGTTGGGGAAGGTACGCTTAAATACGACCGGGACCATCGAATTTAAAGATCGATGGATTTTTTTATGCAACTTGCTGATGACGCAAGTAGATGGCCCACCTGATGTTAAGTCGTAACCATTGCCTATACTGAGAAAAATGGATTTAGAGCCTAAGGTTAAAAAAGTCTTACACCGTTGAATTGAAATTACGCTGGGCGAGTTTGTAACACTTACGTTAGTTTTTACCTTTTAAAGTGAATACGTCAAAATGATACCGTCTATTACACTAACACAGAACGTCCGTAACAACTTTATAAGGCGTTTCTGTTCGTGGTTACGTTTGGTCGGTTTTTTGCCTTCATACGAATAAAATCGCCGTAATAACGGTACTTTTGGCTTTTAATTTTTCTCAGTGTATAACAAAAAATTGCCTCGTAGATCACGCTCGTAAGGAACGTGCCCTACGATGCTCTGCTTAGCGTCCATCAACCTGAGGCATGTAGGTGCTAAGCCTCATGTGCCTGTAATTTCACCCGCACCTATACCTTTCAAACCGGAACACGCTGCGCTACTTGGCGGCAGAAATAGGCATGGTAGTAGTACTTCCCTAAACAAGCCCTTCGCTAAGAGCTACTACTACTATGAAGTACTCAAGGGCTGTTGCTTTTCATTTCATTGCGCGTTTCCTTAAGAACCTTTCCCCGACATCTACACAAAGTGATGGAACCACCGTAACGTACTTAATGATAATGTAATGTAATTTAATAATAATGTAAAAACCTAAAATTTTAATATTTTTAGTAAGACATTTTTTGCACACCATTAGTTTGTAAAAATATGTGGATCTTTAATACTTGTGACATCATTGTACTTATATCACCATATATTTTTTTGCAAATAAATGAAATGAAATAAAAGAAAACAGTAAATAATTTTAGTGACATATTTATTTTTAGACGGATCAGTCAGAATACAAAGCAAAAAAAAGAAGAAATACAAAAAGAAACCTCCAAAGCCGGTGCGGCCGAAGCCGGGGCAGGTGGTTATAGCAACAGCAGCCGACGGTACTCCTATATTCTGTTGTCCTGAATGTCAGATGGCATATCCTGAGAAAGAACAGCTTGAGATACATTTGGGGGTGCACAAGATTGTGAGGCGATTCATATGCGGGATTTGTGGCGCTGGGTAAGTCTATCTAACGGTAAAATTTCAAACCACGTTTACCTATTTGTTTTTTTTATGTCCTTGCTGTGGGAACAAACAGATAGCCCACCTGGTAACCATCACCTATAACAGCCTATATCACCTATGACGACCGATGTGGCGCGGCGGACGAATGTACGCCTGCGACGCAGGAGGTTGCGGGTTCGATTCCCGCCTTGGGATAAATGTTTGTACGATCTGCAAATATTTATTCCGGGTGCTCTGGGTATTTTCATGTATAATAAAAAAAACATATCTCAGTATGTAATGTATTGTATTAAGTATATC
This sequence comes from Electrophaes corylata, assembly GCA_947095575.1. NCBI lineage: Eukaryota > Metazoa > Arthropoda > Insecta > Lepidoptera > Geometridae > Electrophaes > Electrophaes corylata. Next base: position 2,686,966 of record OX352711.1, on the reverse strand, counting down.
AGTCATCTAGTACCCATAACACAAGCTCTGCTTATCTGATGGCTAGATGATGTTGTGTGGATTGTCCAGCATTATTATTATTATTATAACAACATCTGGCTAATAGTAAAGTATTTTCCAGTTTGAAACGCAAGGAGCATCTGGAGCGGCACAAGCTAGGCCATAACCCGGAGCGGCCGTACGTGTGCGGCGTGTGTCGGAAGGGATTCAAACGACGGGAACATCTCAACCTACATGCTGTCATACACTCTGGCGTCAAGACTGAAATGTGCACAGAGTGCGGGAAAGGTACGCCACGTCACGTCACGACACGACATCTGTTGCAGAGTCTACTGGGTTCTAATCACAGTGGGATGAAATAAATATAGGCGGCATTCGATTTGGGACACTATATTGTCATAATATGGCACACAAATACTTCTTACGTGTTAATTAAACCATGGATAATTTACGACTAGCGGTCCGTCCCGGCTTCGCACGGGTTTTAGTAAGGATCCCTAATTTTTTTGAAAATGTAATATAGCCTATGTCACCCGGGGATAGAGTAGCTTCCCAACGGTGAAAGAATTATTCAAATCGGTCCAGTAGTTTCGGAGCCTTATCAATACAAACAAACAAAGTTTTCCTCTTTAAAATATTAGTATGATTATAATCATCACTATTCACATGAGAGATCAGCTTTATTTACACATATTCCGAGTCCCAAGGCGACGGGACAAAAAGTTACAAGTTCATCGTAACACCATTTTGGTCAGAGACAGACGAAGGAAGTGAACAACCTGTCAAATACTAGGTACCATAGAGTTCACCACAGTACAGATAATACAATGTTAGGAATACACACATAATTTAACAACATCAGCCTAAATAAATAGTGACACGTTCACACAACGCCCTCTAGCCCCAAACTAAGCTAAGATTGTACAAGGTAACTGATGGAATACTTATGTACCGTTTTTTTGTAAAGACATCTCTACTTTTAGAATACAAATAATACCCAGACAGAACAAACGTCTATGTTCGGGAAATGTTAGGAATCGAACTCACTACCTCCAGCGCAGAAGGCAGGGCAACAACTAAGGCAACTGAGCTGTGACGATTGTCGAAGAGAGAAAATAATAGAAACTGTTTCACAACTGTTCAACAGGCACGGTAAATATCCCCTTAGATGTCTTAGTATCAAGTACTGGAAATACTTTGAAGATGTTCAATGGGGGTAGTCAGAGGTAAATTCAAATATTACATTTGGTACATACCTACATTTTGCAGTAGTTGGTATTCCATACGTGACAGGTTGTAAGCCTATCGCACTAGAATACTGGTTTCCTCGCTATGTTTTCCTTCATTGGCTTAGAAAAAAGTGTTAAATTTATATTTGTCCACAGGTTTCTACAGAAAAGACCACTTACGTAAGCACGCGCGCTCGCACGAATCGAAGCGTGCCCGAGACGAAACGCAGGCGAATACAAACACGCAGATATTCAAGGTCGAATCGAACTCACCCACTATCACCACCAATAGCATACTGCCAGAAATTACAATACACGTAAGTTTCCTCCTCATTCATTCAAAGTCAAGAAGTATTTATTCATGTTGTAATTATATCAGTAAAACATATATTTAAACATATAAGGGTACCGTACCATCAAAAACGATCTATAATAAAAACGATAAAAATTCACGTTTGTTGTATAAGAGCCCCTTTAATATATTTTTTTTGTAATTTTCACAGATGATGTATTTCACAGATACATCATCTGTGAAAATTTTAACTCTTTATCCTTTGGGTACGGAACCCTAAAAACAATGGTCCATATCAGAAATGACTGGAGAGAAGGAATTGGCCTTTGCCCTTGCAGTGGGACACTACAAGATCTTAATAAAATAATAATCTATACTGTAATTTAATTGATTTTTATATGTGAAAATCTATAATTGGTTTTCGGTTGCTATTTAAACATTAATCAGTAAAAGCTGCTGGTTTTCCAAGAAATAAATAATAATAATTCTCTAAGAATAATGCTCTAAGAATATTTCTCTAAGAATATTTTTTGTAGTTTGGAGTTACTTCAATCCCAAGCGTTTGTTGCTTTTTATTCAATCTGTTTTACTGATTATGCTGATGATGATGAATAAAAGCTTGAGTTTTCATTTCATGTCTATACCATAGGACCGGTTTCGATAAAAAAAAACTCTGGAGAACAGGTATTTTTACTTTTACTAATAGCAGGTAGGTATTTAAGATACACGAGAAACCTCACATGTTCGCACACACAACCATCACACTAATGCTTGTCCTCAGTGGGAATCAAACCCAATAACCTACAGAAAGCATACTACTACTAACTAAACTGTGGGGCCAGTCCTTTAGTGTACACCCTTGTATCTTTCAAGTTGGATGCAGGGCAATGCATCGTTGGGTACTTTCTTTCTTGGCCTTCTAGGCAATACTTTGTTGTAGGTTACCACTTAACATCCAGTGTACCATCTGCTTGTTCGATCAGCAAGTGGTATAAAAATAAAAAACGAGTGTGCTTTAGACCACACGACTGAAGTAAAACTTCAAAACGTAGCTGGCTATGAGAGAAGAGAGAAAGAACAGTGCTTTTATACCCCCTCCATGGTAATGTTAAACGTTTAACGCAACCTTGTTGGAAGTCGCATAAGAAATATTACTTCAAAAACAATGAGTTCTAACAGTGTAACCTCTATTTTCCAAGCTTTAATAGTTATAATCTTGTTCCCAGTTACCAACCAGCTCAAACGTGAACGTGCCGGTGCAGATAAACATCCCCCAACACGTGGTGTCGTCACTGGAAGCTGCGCAGACGCAGCAACAACAGCACGACACTCAGGCGCAGCTCGAGGCGTTATTGGCGCAGCACTCGTGACAAAACCTCGGGATCCGTGGACTCAAGACTAACCTTACTATGTTGTCGTCTAATTAACTACATGAAAGACAGGTTTAAGTGTAGTATCGCCAACTTATCACCGCTTATCGTTAAACATTCTACATTGTATAACGTTAAGCCGCGTTTGGTGATACATATCTTAAAATTGATTCCTGCTACGCTCTGAACATTACAATGTAAAGCCCTTTAGGCTAAAGTACTGCAAAACTTGAATTGAAGTATTTTTAGAATTAAGTTAAGTATAAGAAATTGGAGCCGATGTGACCAAAAGATAACCTAGGCGCATTGGATGAAAGGGCTGATCAAACGACGCATGATCTGAAATAATGAGGGTACTTCGTGGTCGATACTTCATGCTCGAATGTTTTAATTACACCGCTCGGTGAGAGGACAACACGCTCCGCAGTAGAGTTGTCGTTGCACATAGCGCAGTGTATTTCAAAACCGATTTTCGCCTCTGTTCCCGGTCTGGGTTTTATGACAAAGGTACCATGGTATTAGTAGTTTCTGATACCCATAACACAGGGATAGTATAGGATTAGGAAGGTACGAGCATGTGATTGTTGAGTGTTATTTATTTATTTATTATAGCTCTGACGGCTACTTGAAGGCGAGATTTAAACTACCATGACCCATAACAATATTGTCCATACCTTTTTTAGATTGTTAGTTATTGTAAAACGAAAAATACATCTGCCATCTGATTGCGTATCTCCTGTTTCTGACAGACTCCTGTTGCAAGTGTCAAATATGACAGATTTGCTATAGAAAATATGTCAAATTTGACACTTGCAACAGGAATCTGTTTGCAACAAATCTTGTACAATCACCTTTCTGATAAAAGTAGGTTCTTATGCAAAATTTATTAGATACAAACTTCTTTATTTTAAATGATATAACTCATTAAGAATCATTTGAAGTGTAAATAAATCATTTTACATATCATTGTTGAGTATAAAAATATTTTAAGGAATATAACACGTTAAAATAGTTAAATACTTCAGAAAAGCTACATATTTACATATTACATATTTATACATTCCCAAAAACTATGATGTTAATTAAATCAACCAAGTGCACTATCAAGGAAACGGATTGTGGACCCTTTTAAAACAAAATAAAAAGTATATTTATCGAGTAGGTATACACCAAACTTTTTCTATTATGTATGACAGGTGGGCTTCGAAACGTTTGCTTCATAAAAGTGCCGATTCGAATCCTTGATAGATACAAGCACTAATTCGTCTTAAACATGAAAAATAGAGATCCGTAGTAAGATAAAAATCATCTGACTATTCACAAGACTAAGCTTCGAAACGCAACGCGTTTCATGTAAGTCGTTTTGCTCTGCTGACTGACTGAAGTAACACGTTAGTCATTTATACAGTACAGGTTGCCAACTATACCGTATCCGCCTTTTAAATATGCACGCGTGCAAGTTTCATATCTACACGCACCCATGTTTGAGTATTATAATATTTTATCTCCCAAATCCCTGCCAACCTTTTCCGTTTGTAATGGTCATAAATTATATTTAGAGTAGTAAACAACCTTTGAGGTTGATGTCCACTAATACCAGCTGATTAACGTCTGTTTAGTTACTCATTATGTTTTTGTATATCTGCGTGAGTAAGAAATGAATGCATTGGTGGACAATTGCCTTAGTTTAACGCACATTAACCTATTTAAATATATAGATTGTATCATATTTGATTTAAACTGCCTGTTAAATTTAGATTCATAAATTCATTGTAAATATCATAATCACTGTGATATGTATTTTAATCATTAATCATACAAGAGCTGATATTTTTTCCTTCGTTTTATACGTTAATCGAGTATTTTTATTTTTGCAACTTTGAATTTTTGATATACATATTATTTACTTTTTTGTATACATTCAGATGTAGATTTTTTACATTTATGTGAAAATTTTTCGCATTTTGAAAGACATGCAAGCCATGCTGCATGGATGTTGTCGTGCTGCGACGAAGTATTCGCGTTGCGTGACAAAGGCAGCTATATGATTCATCTGACGATAGACAGACAGACAGACGCAGCGCGAATATTCCCTAATAGCCGCGTATGATCGCAATTCTGGCTACAATGTCAATAAATAGTTACGTAGTTAATCGTCGTCGTCGTTACTTGATTTAATCTGATATATAATCCTAATTGTGCATTCTGTTCTATTGTAAAAGACACAATTTAAAATATTTCATAAAAGTAGTGCATACGTTCGTGTCGCGTACTGTAACTTTACTGTAAGATTTAACGTACCTACATTATTAGAGTTTAAAATCATACTTGTGTATTTAGTTTAAGTAGTGTTTATTTGTGAATTATTTGCATGCCAGTACTGGAATTGATCAGATTTAAAATAATAGTAACAATTTCTGTCAGTTTGTAAGCAAAGCTTTAAGAAAAGAAATATTCTTAAAATTTAGTCCAATATTGACGATAACCCTGCTAAAGGCGATTTGGTGCGATAGTAAAATACCAGTGGCTGGTAAAATGTAACGTATTAATACTGTAACCTAAATAAAATAAAAAACCTAAAACTGACAGACAATGCAGTCTCGCTTGGAACCATTTGACAAAATTACAATCGTCTCTTTCAAAAATCACAGAAACAATAAGGATGGGTATAGGTTAAGCGCTGTCAAATTAAGTAGTTTTATGAAAAACAACAAAATCGATATATCACTGTCAAAAACGGTAAAAATCGTCTGTCAGATAATTGCGTGTTTGTTTTCGAAATGTGATAGTATCCATTTGTTGAACGCTTCAGAGTATAAAGCGCCATTTAGACGGTGAGAGTTTCTCGCCTCGAAGATACGATTATCGAAGGAATATAAAACATTTTTTTCGTCTAAACAATCGCTCTCCTCGCTCGTTGCCTTGGGCGACAATTGCCTTGCAATGGAATATTATTATGTCCGTGTAGACAGAATTTCAAAGCAATAATCGTATTTCGAGATTTTATGCCAGCTTCCTCCGTTGCACCTCATGCCCCCCGCCGCTCGTCCCAAAACTCGACTTCAGCGCATTCAAAGGTTCAATCCGCGCCGATACCTATAACTCGACTGACAAATCTCGCACTAAAAACGATTCAAACTGATTTGTACGATACTCGTATCAACTAGAAAATATGTCACGGGAGATCGTGTTTATACAAGTCGAGACTCTCATAAGCAAGAATCTGCTAACTATACTTTTGTTGTGTAAACAAACATAGGTAATTATCGCGTAGCGATATGTCATATGCGGGTCTCGTATGACATAATCGTAGGCGAGATTTTAGTTCTTGCCTGTATGTAAACAATTTGATACGATTGTGTTATGGCGATTATTGCTTGTGATAGTTGCGTATGGTTTCTCGTAAGGAAACGTACGAGAAACTCTCACCGTCTAAATGGCGCTTAAGGGTATTTATTGTATGTTAAAAAATGAATTAGTTAGGACTCATTCGGGTATGTAGGTACTACCACCATACCTATTCCTGCCGCCAAGCAGTGTTGCTATATTTCAGTTTGAGGGTGTGGGTGCCGGTGTCATTACAGGCACATGAGGCTTAACACCTGTATGCCTCTGATAATGCACGCAGGGCATCGTGTATTACGTGATCTGCAAGGCAATGCTTTGTTATAGGTGATGGTTAACATTTAACATCAGGTGTGTTATCAGCAAGTTGCATAAAAAACTAAAATAATCTGAAATCGTTTTACCCCGCTCGCGTCCTTGACTTTTACGTAGAGTGTTTGAATGACCATAGTGTGAGATATGATTGCAAGGTGCTTCAATATTTTATACATTATACCTAGATATCTAGTTCATTATTGAATACTACTTACTTCCAAAAACTGAAGGTGCAAGCTTCATCTAAGTTTTATTAGTAGGTGTTATTTGTGAAGGGTTTGTCCGGGACCACCGTACCGATTTCTGCCGCCAAGCAGCTTGCTGTGTTTCGGTTTGAAGGGTGACATGAGGTTTAATACCTGTATGTAGTACTAGGGTACTACATCGTAATTTGCGTGACCAACCATCGGAACCATCAGATATTTCTTGTAGCGAAATATCGTCAAATTCAAGTATCGATCGTATTAATCTCCAAATGATAATCTTAGAAACTGATATTTCAGACAGGCCCAATGTTGACAATTTAATTCTAGTTTCAAACTCGTCTCAGCTCCAAAAAAATACGGGAATTGGGCCTCAGTCGGGCTAAGATGTGCAACGTGACAAAATTTTGTCTACACGCTATCTCGTGCAAAATAGACATCTCTATATCTTCCTGTGCTAACATGGCAGTGCCAAAAATCTATCTCGTTCTGTTAAATGAATACTTAGTGTTTAGCTTATCTGTAAGTCTTATATCTAAAATATCCATTAATAGAAAAAATATCTTGTGTCAAGCGATTTATCTCACGTTGCACATCTTAGCCCGGCAGGTGGGCGAGTTATTGTTCCACGAGCAAGTGGTTTAAAAATGTTTTACACACAAGTAGATGAACGGTTTTGGTCTAAATTGTTAAATCTCAATAAAAAACTGTCTTTAGAATAAGATTTTTATATGTTCGTACATTTTGTTCTAAGTACTTCTCTGTTAGGGTAAATTTAGAATGTAGGTAAATCGATATTTTTGTACCATTTGTTTTTCAATATTGTAGTTGCAAGTATCATAGTATTTTAGTATAAGATGACTTCCGAGAGAGTTATTGTAAACTTTTGTATGTTTTTAATTTATTAGTATCAGTTATGAGATTAAAAATAAAACACTGATTTTTGATGATTTATCTTTTTTTTAATTATTACCATTGTGTCAAGATTTCTTTCAATAACCCAAGGTTATCGACCGGGTGGCACTTAAACCACGACCTTCCCCTAAAAACGAGGCGAGCGAGGGTGCTAAGTGGGTTAACGGGTCTCAATAATACGTCCATGCGTTTTGTGATCCTATAGTTTAACCAACGATACTTGCTTGAGATTCCTAATCTTAATACTACCCTACTACTTGTCTTCAAGTTTGAATGATATTTGACCAAAGGAGTTCAAAAATAATAATAGGTAAATTCATTTATTCGTAGCCAAAAATAAAATACAATACAATAATATGAGACCTAGGTACCACTTTTACATTTAAATAAATAACAATAAATATTTGAGGACATTTTTATACAATTTGGTTGTTTATCATATTATTATTATAGGTTCTATCCGGCCATGTTCAGTTGGTAAAAACTCCTGCTAGGTACCTTGTGTAGATGTGATGAATATAAAGAAAGGTTCCTAATAGAATAAGAATTGACCCTCAAATAACAACATTGTGTGGTGTAGGGCCACCGAAGGATGGGGCTTGAGGTTGAGGTGGATACCCCACACCATGCTCTCTTTGGGTTACAGCTGTTTACATAGGACATCGTTGCCGCATAAAGCAGGTTGCCAACTGTCTACCGGCTAGCATTTCAGACTAACTGTGTTACTATCAAAAAGGACACCCGCCAGACAGCCAGCCGCTGGTTTTCGGCTTTCGTTCTAAATACCATCTTCCAAAGCTACGCTCAGTGCTTGGCATTGGGCCCGTTTTGTATGGAGTGAGGCGTCCCACACGTGCGTCACCGACCGTGCCCCCAACCTCACTCCGCTGCCGTTCGAACCGCTCAATGACGTTGCGCGCAGCCGCCACCCCACTGCGCAACATTAGTGCGCATCCCAAAGACCCTCCACGGTAGTATTTCAGGCACGACGAACAATTAAAACGCTATGAAATCCCATTTTACCGATTTCGCAAAGGTAACCACCTCCATAACTGTCCGTTCTTCGCGAGATCCCGTGGCGCGCGCTCAAGCCCCGCTCCCACATCGATGGTGTGGGACGGGCCGGTAAAAATAAAGAGTTAGAAACGACTGGGGTGAGGCAATGGCGGGGGTTGAGTTAGCGCCCAGGGGCCGCACCCTTTGCGATCGCTACCTGTCAGTGCACTTGTGTTGTGTCTGTGACGGTGTCGTGATTGCAATGTTTCCCGCGGTTTCAGGTCTGAGGCGAGATGAACTTCGCTCCGTACACGGGGCACATTCCTTCGGCGAATGCACTGCCGACCATCCACCAGTTCGCTGCAAAGCTGAACTACGACAACGACGGGAATGGAAACGAGAGCAGTCCAGGGGTGTTGCAGGAGACTCGATACCATCATGTGGGTAACAACGTGCAGTTCTCAGTCAGTCCCGGCACGGGGCAGGTCACAGTGGACGGGGTCAAGTACAGGCAGGGCGAGAGCATGGTTGTGGTCAGCTCTGCGCCGCCCGGCACAGTGACGCTAGCCGGCCTCGCGCCGATTCAAGTCGGCCAGAACCAGAGAAAGAAGCTGCCATCCTTCGAGATTTCTTTCGAGAAGGATATGGGAAAGTGTGTTGAAGTAGAGAGTGGTTTCGCAGTCAACACCGGTGTCATATCCTCGTCTGTTCACCTTGGGAACATCGCGTACGGTGGTCCGACCAGTTACGTGCATGCCGAATCTGCGCATCAAATGAAAGCAGATCAAAGAATGGATAAACGAGAGTTTAGAGATGAAACGCAGCATGACTTGATGGCAACGATGTTGCAGCAACATCAAGGTAAGTCCGACAAACCATTCTTTGATCTATCCACCATTAAGCAGGGACAATATTTATTTCTTGCTTCACTGTAGAACTGCGATACAGTGGTGACTGAATGATTACAGTAACACAAGCCCCACTCCAGCAAGGTCAGCAGCTACTAGTGGTTCTCCACGAGCCGAAGGACGCAGCGGCGGCTATCGCTCGTGCCATCAAACATGATGGTCGGCAGGATCGCCAGCCTACGCATGAGTTTATAAGTAAGACCCTAACACCATAATATGCCCTGACATGTTATTTGCATAGGTCCTTATAAAAATCTATCAAAATAATGCTTAAGCTATTGCTATCTCTTACAGATAGGTACAAATAGTGACGAAGCAAATTCTAAGCAAAAATGTTAAATTTTTATGTAGGTATGCGTGAGACGTAACAATATCTATTCTTTCTTTTGTTTTTTTTTTCTAAAAGTGGGTTAGGGACATAATTCGCTCTCGAGTACGAGTAAGTACAGTACCACACGCAGTAAAGTACTTAGCTAAGCAAGAAATTTAAAAGTGAACGAGATAGGTTTTTATTATTACTTTACACTTACCTACACTGAATTACGGTGATGAATTTTAGATTTAGGAAGAAACCTTAAATCTTCTCACATCTTATAGTAGGTACCTATAGACTATGAACATGAAAACTCACTTAGCCATTATGGTTGAGAACCGTAATATTAAAATTTTATTTGTTTTGTTCAACTCTTTATTTTGTGGTCTGTCTAGACTGTTTGTAGGTACAGTCAGCAACGTAAGTTCATAAAAATTTTTTGATCAAGAACTTTTGATCTAGGAAGCGCTCCTTAAACTCATAATCGAAATTTTTTTGGTGCCTGAACCTGCATGTTGTATGAAACTAAACACTACAGGCATAGGCGATGTAACAGACAGCTCGACGTGGCAAACCATAACAGGCAGTGGGGTAACTGAATACTTAACCGCTCTCCCCCTACCCCTGCATCAGCTGTTGAAGTACGCCCCAGCAGACAAGAGGGATGATCAAACGGTTGTGACCGCAATCAACGCTAATGTTATACCCGTTACTACCATCACCCAGGTAAGAGAGTAACCCTGAACCGTACTGTACAAAAATAACGGTTTTTAGCTCGTTCCATTCACCGTTTTCCCGCGATTCTAGCAACGTCAGCCGCCACCTATGCTAGGGATAGCGAAACTGCCAGGAACTGGGCGCTATCACAACAAAACCAAAAACAAAATTCAGTAAAATTATTATATAGATTCTAAGTTAGTAGTGATCTTTGTAAAGAGATCGTGTTGAGGAGTACTACAATCATGCCTATTTCTGCGGCCAAGTAGCGTTGCTGTGTTCCGGTTTGAAGGGTATGGTGTGAGTGTAACTACATTGCCTTGATGTTTTTTGAACGCAGAACAGGGCATTATGTATGGCACGTTCCTATGGCGTAATCTGCGAAATAATAATTTGTTATCAGTGGTTTTTCTTCTTTCTTGAATCTTGATCTGCACTGCACAGAGATAACGACATAGTAGGTGAACAATACAAACAAATACAATATATTTTTATACTAAAACACCTATTTACTAATTAGCTAACCCTACCTACACACTTTATACGGTACGGCACTTAAGCTATAGTAGTTGGCCACATCCACGGCATTGTCCATGCAGGTCATAAATGAGCAAGATGGACTTATTAGTGGTGATACCTCACACGTTTATTCGTCTGAGTGGTTACCACTACATCAGTAGGCCATCTGTTGGTCTATCAATAAGTTGCATAAAGAAATACTGTACAGGTGCCAGCTAACAACGTTGTGCTGCGAACCGTCATTGTGGACGAGGGTGATGAAGTAGATCACAATAACGCAGGCGAAGTAGATGTAACCTTCACCAAACCGTCCGTTATCAAGAAGAAAAAGAAGAAGATTGTTTGGAAAAATAAGTTGAAGAGGCCTATACCGGGCGAGATACGACTTACTACAGCTCTAGGTTAGTAAGCTTTGGTCGGGTAAAAAATAACATGCATTTTACTGATTGCGTAGTTAGATTCGTACCTACTTCTTTTATATCATAGCTACTTAATCTTGTGATTTACTTGATTTTCTTGTTAAAAACTCATCGAAAAATTCGGTAAAACTTCTCTAATTTATCGATCTAGCGTTTTAACTAAGTTCCAGCATGCATGGTAGCATGGTATTTTATCCCGTATTTTAGTTTTGTCATGAATTTATGTTAAATTTTATCTGTCGATACATTACATCCATGCTTGTGGTGCAGAGTGGGTTCGTCACTTTTGACTACCTATTGTTTTGGGTTTCATCCAAGTGGGTTTGTCACGTTTGATCATCATTTTGGTAGTCTCATTTAGAGTGGGTTCGTCACTTCATCGTTATAGTACCTAATTAAAGTCTCATTCAGTGGGTTCGTCATCATTTATTATCATTTTGGCAAATATGTGGAAACTAAATCCACGTTAGCCATATAATAGTAAAAGAATATTATAATTTTTATCACCTTTGTTCACTTATAAGTTCTCATTTTAATTTTAAAATCACTCCATTCACTTAGGCCTTCGAGGCCTATCTATTTCAGATGGCAGCACTCTATACTGCTGCCCTCATTGCCAAGTGGCGTACCCTGAACGTGGCTTATTGGAACAGCATCTACATGGGCACACCTTGGAAAGAAGGTGAGTTAGTCTCATAGTGTTATAAAACTGAATGTTTGGATATTTGTGACTCACATCATAGCTACTGGACTGATTATGATGAAATTCGGAATATATTTCGTAACCAGGATAACTTAGACTAGAAAATTATTTATTGTACAAAAAGGAAGTAGGTACATACAGGCGAACTTAATGCGAGATAAGCGGAGCAGGCAACTTTTTATCGGAAAAATTGCATATACCGAACAAGCCCTAGGGGGAAAGTGCCTTTTTAGATAGCAAAGCACCTAAATATTGATTTTTATTATTCTACTGCTGGTGGAACAAGCATATGTCCCACCTGATGATTAGTGGTAACCATCAACTATAACAAAGCATTGCCTTGTAGGTCACGCACGTTAGGTACCTACGTGCCCTACGATGCACTACGCTGCGTCCACCAACCTGAGTAACGCCATACTGGTGTTAAGTTTCCGTCACCCACACCCTTCAAACCGGAACACAGCAATGCGAGAATCACTGTTTGGTGGTAGAAATACGTACGGTTAGCAAATTTACAATTCAAGTCTTCCACAGATTCATTTGCGATATTTGCAATGCAGCTCTGAAGCGCAAAGACCATCTGACACGTCACAAGCAATCGCACTACCCTGACCGACCACACGTGTGCAGCGTCTGTCATAAGTCGTTCAAGCGCAAAGAGCAACTCACGCTGCATGTTGTTATACACTCGGGAGAGAAGCGGCATGTTTGCAATGAGTGCGGGAAAGGTAAGATTATAGAAAATATATAGAAAAAAAACAAAAGCTCTCAAAAATTTGGTAATAGATATTCCCTCTCCGCTCATGACAACCGTCACAGCTCAGTTCGTAGCTATGTAGTAGCCCTGCCTTCTGCACTGTAGGTGGTGGGTTCGATCCCCACCGAGAACAAACATTTGTGTGATGATCACAGGTGTTTGTTATGTCCGAAATATGTATTTACAAAAAAAATACATTCCCATAGCAAGTTTTGCTTAGTTTGGGGCTAATAGAGAGCGTTGTGTGAATGGTAAATGATACCGACTGAAGATTCTCTGTGGATGTCTGATATGTAATGATGTACCTAGTCAAGAGGTAGTCGCCTCTTTTACACAGGAGGATAATGGAGGGGTTCTATTCTAATATGCTGGGACCACGGCTTAAATCTGTCCTGCTAATCTGGGATTTTGCTTAACTGTCCTAGACTAGTATTATGGTTATACTAAGGTACCTAACGTCTCTTTCCAGCGTTCTACCGCAAGGACCACCTCCGCAAGCACACTCGCTCGCATATCGCGCGGCGCGTCAAGGCAGAGCTGTCGCAGCAGGGAGCTACCTCCCCCCCACTGTCAGCTGCCGTCGCCCCCGCACCCAAACCAAAACCATCTTGACCAGTGAACAATCTTATGAAGCTCATAGCTGCCACTGAGGCAGTGTTCTGAACAAAAACTCAGTCACCAGATTGGATGAGTCTACCCTTTATTTCGACAACTTCAGTAGAAGTCGGTTTAACATTAGGTAGGTACTGTGTCGGGGTGTAGCAAGCGATTAAGCGATCTGTCTTGGGTTTTTTCTGATGTGTTCTGTAACAGTGAATAACATCGAGCAAATGTAAAAAATACCAAAGAGCTGAACGAGGGATACGCAGCCTGCAGGATATCATGTTTTGAAGGTGAAAGTCGGATAATGCAATATGAATCGATAGCGGGCGATAAATCTAGATATAGCAAATCAAAGACAAAAAGCATTTACTCAGTAAAATCCGTAGGGATCATCTTGAAAGATCTTATTGCTAGAAAAATTTAAGCGTCATCTTATCCAGCAGGTGGATTTTTTTATGATTATGATTCCAACCGGATTCGCTAAAGATCGTCGGTACTTTGCGGTAGTTTTAAAATAACGTTTTCGGAATATTCCTCGGAAGCTGTCGATACCGTATCGAAATAGCATATCAAACGTTCTAAAATAGCGGTGCTGACCTAAAGAAAGCTTTCAGCCTAAAGTTTAGGTCAGGGGTCTTAGAGACTATTATTTTTCAGGGTATATTTTGTTTTGGTATGTAAGGGTGTAGTTGAAGTTTAACTCATAAAGGGGTGCAACGAAGGTTTAAGTTTGTATGCAAATCGTTTCACGCGGTAATAATAAAGTATTCCGATACCTTGAACTTTGACATAACCCAAAACATTTGTGTGAACCAAGCCTATACCTACATGTATAAATTCCGAAACGGCTACTAAGGACGATTCACCTCGACACAGTTGGTAGCATGAAATCGGCATAATTACAATTGCCTTGTCAGTTTGTCTCAAAACTTATTGCCTGATTATTATTTTTATTATTATTTGTTGTTTTTTTTCTATTTAAGCTTCGATTTTATCTCTAGGTGTGTTTGTAAGTATTGTATATAAATTAAAATGGTCTGAATATAAAAATTATTATATACTTACTTAAATTGATTTTAGGTAACTTTCTTGATTTTCTAGTTACCTAGTATTTATTATATGAGTTATGTTTTATGTATGTTACTTGCTGGCAACTACCTAGGTGTTCTTACTTGGGTAGGTACCTTATACCTAAATTGTAATTTTTATTTTTAAGTAAATAGGTAGGTAGGTAATGTTATTTATTGTAGGTGTAAGTAGTGTATACCTTTTAAAATATATTAGGTACGTACCTACTTAGTCTGATTTACTAGGTACTGAAATAGTTAACAAAATTAATAGGCAGGTACAGTCGCGAACATATAAGATTGTTATATTTCGAAATTTTAAAAATAACGGTTGTTACGTATTTAGTTATGTTATTATTTTTATATAACGTTATATAAAAAAAACATGAAGATCTCCAGACGTGAATACAAATTAGATAGTGGATGAATTAAGTTAGTAGGGCACACGTTCCTATAGTGCAGGACCAGCGGGGAATGGATTGGTGATAAGTGCCACTGTTAACATCAGGTGGGTAATCTGCTTGTTTCATTAGCAAGTGATAAGAAATATGTACATAAGTACCTATTTATTTAATTTAAATCTTATAAAAGGCGACTGTACCAAAAATGTTACTGTATTGTTACTCAGAATAAATGTTTTCAAATTGTAAATTAGGTTAAAAATATTTACTTATATAAGTACTTACTTACTCGCCATATTAAATATAAGATATTTTTTATAGTTAGTTAGGTAGCTACCTACCTATAGTATTTATTGTGTAATACTTACCTACATATTACCTAGATGTTGATGATATTCTACCATTTATTAAATTATTGAATTCGATCTATTTAGATGATTGTTAAAAGAACGATGCTTTCACGTGGGTGGCGCAGGTATTTAAGTGCATATTTGTTTATACCGACATGTTGGTATAAATACTTAAATACCAAATAATATGACTGACATGATACATTCACGTTGCGCACTCTGTTCAAAGATTTGTAACGGAAAAATAACGCTGTTCTTGTGAAAGTACCAACTTGCATTAAAATATTTGTGGTAGGTGTTATAAATACGCACATTTCAACAATCCCAAACCAAAGATATTTTCAATTATACCATAACTAGTTTACTCCAACCTATAATCTGCATATTATCAAATAAATTAATTCTGATCAATCGAAATTTACTTTTATTTTAAACTCATAGTTTTAATCCTGTTATTTCTTCAAAATCATTCAAATATTAATTCGTTCAACATAAAATTTAGAAAACTATCTTATAAAATCGAAATTTCAAAAACTATCTTATGGCCTGTATGGATGTTTTGTAGGTATGGATTTCAGTGTTGGGCCATCAAAAGGATGGATGAAGGAAGGGAACAATGGCAAATGTTGATATGGATGTCTGGAGTTACGTGGATGGAAATTGAATAAGGCATGAGTATACCTATAGTAGTTTGAAAGTGGCGCCGCCTGTACTAATAAAAACCGGCCAAGTGCGAGTCAGACTCGCGCACGAAGGGTTCCGTACCATTATCTATATTAAAAACGGCAAAAAACACACATTTATTGTTTTTTTAGTATTTGTTGTTATAGCGGCAACAGAAATACATAATCTGTGAAAATTCACGGTTCATGAAATAACACTAAATTTCTGGTTTCAGTAATATTGTAGAATAGATAGCAAATGGTCTACAATCCGGCTGCCAAGTGACTATGACAAATATACAAATCCCGATATATTTGAAGGATGTCTACGACCAGCAGTGGATTTATTAAGGCTGATGATGACGAAGGATAAGTAACAAATTAAAATATTTATTTTTATAAGTGAGCATGTACGTTTATTTCGTAACTAATAAGTCTGATATAACTATTACACTTCGATGCTTGTGTATTACCTACATCAAATAATGGAAAACGGAAAGTAAGTTTAGTAATAGATAGATAATGTTGATTTTACTTGTAAACCTAAAACGTTATGAACTAAAAATAATATAGTAATCCAAGGCAGTAATTGTACTTGCAGAATCGGTACACTACTAAGTACTTTGTATTTTAAAAAAATAATTTATTTTATAGCGGAAGTAAAAAAATAGTATATAAAAATATGTTACATCTAATATTTAACTTATCTACCTACCTTATATCTACATATTTTATAATAACTCTGTTTTCTAGCTGCGGGTCTTTTCTATAGGTAGAAAACAGAATTTAAATCACTGAAGTGTGCCCATAAAAGGCTGGCAACGTTAGGTAGGTCCCTCTTTGGATAGCTAAACTAATTCTCTGTACTACTTAAATATATGTACATATATAAAAACCAAACTTACTTTAAAACCAACAAGTATTTACAATATTTTAACATAAATAACACGACATAGTAGTTTCCTACTCAGACTCAACTCAGCAAAGTTTCACAAGCAATATTTAATAGGCTGAGGCTGCTTACCGGCATCAAGAGTAAATTCTATCTTTCAAAAATGTTTTATGAATATAAATAATAAAGTTTTTATGTAGTGTATTTTTACAACCTATAATTTAGAATGTAAGATAGAGGTGTAATAACAGCGATTCAATATGAAAATAGGAGCCAATTATAAATGAGGTCGGAAACTTCTGATACCGACTGTACCAGTTACTCAACTACAATATCAATTTTATCTGCAAATTTTGTGTTTATTTTTATTTTATTTGGAAAACACATAAGTACAAAATGTTTTACTATAGTATATGCAAGTACCTACAGCTAAAATGATAATCTCACATTTCCAGGCACGTCTCGTATGATCTCGGCGCGCAGCGGGTTGCCAAACCCGAAGACCTGTAACCGATGTGCGTCAAGTTGTAAGCCTCACAATGGAGTCTCGTATTTTGGAGCATGCTATAAAATTGTACCCTATCAGGGATTACCCGTGCCCTAAGTGGTTAACTCGTCTAAGGATGGCTGTTATTGTGTCTCTGCTTCCAACTACCGGTAGGTATTTACTATCACCGACCGCAAGCACTGAGCCCAAAAGGCTGGCAACGTCAGTTATGTAAGCGCCAGCCCTTAAGTCGTTAGTCTCATTAACCGGCCACTTGCATGACTCTGAATAAAACCCGCGGTCCTAACATTTCTAGCCCCTATAAAAAAAAACAGGTTACCTATCGCTTTTGTAATTAAAAAATCTGGCCAAAAGACGTGATAGTGATTCAAAAGTAAATGCTGCGTGCTGCAGTGCGGCTGGTGATTGTGGGTATGTCCTCGTCGGTAGGCGAGCAGATGGACGCAAGGGAAGAAGTTCGTTTAGACCTATATAGCTGTTAAGAAAATTCGGTGAGTATGTTTTTTGCTAGTTTGGGGGGAATGTTGCAGCGGTGTGCAAGAGGACTGATCTACCGGCAATATAAATACCCTTCCGCCTTCAGCATCCCTTTATCTTTGGATCCAGTGATTAAGAAGATGGTGAAGGTGTTTTTCTAAAGTACTTCACGCAGAGAATCCGTCGCATTCCTAAAAGGTCCTAAAAAAAAGAGGAATTGAGACAGCTATTGCTATTCCTCGACGTCAATCTCGACCTTAACTGCTTCAGGGCTAACTGTGTCTATTCTGACAGGTTCTTCTTTGGTCGGTTCTGGAAGGGCGGGAGTGGGAGCAGGAGCAGTGCAAGTACGGGATTCCTCTCCCAGAATGCGGATATAGATGTTACCGAACAACCATTTGACGCGCCGCTCTTGTTTTTTTAGATTGACGACGTCAGATTCTGGTATGCGGAGGCGCAAGTAGAAACCGGGTGTCTCTGTGTTGACTTGCTTCTCCGCTTTGACAAGCGTCCAGGATCCGACGTTGACAGTCTTACTATTGTGTACGGTTAAGATTTGTCGGATAGTGTTTAGGTCCATTGTGAGCTCAGGGACAAGCAGCCCACAAAGGATTCGTCGCTCGACTTCACCTTGGGGTCGGACTACTAGCTTCGATCCAGCGATCGGTGACCGGATGGTTTCTAAAGCACAGCGGAGCCACAGTAGCGCGACGTCATCCTCGCACCACATCTTAAGGACACCCTCGCTAAAATGTGCTTTGCCGCGAAATCCGACATGAGCCATGTGAGCGGCAGTCGACGGGTTAAGCATGTCGTCTATCAGCTTATTTTCGAGACAAGTTTTGATTGCGTTGGCTTGTTCCGCTGTTAGTTCGTTAAAGGGTTCATTCATGACAGCAACACACAGTTCGTTGGCCTTAAATGCCGCTGCGTAGCTGTCTCTTGTTTGGCTGGTTGTGATGTCGGGCAAGGATCCGTTTTTAGTGGTATTTTGTTTTGCTACCAGTTTGCCCGCACGTTTGCCCCTTGGTTTGGTTTGGCGGAGGGGTTGGTCGCTCGGCGCTGGCTCAGTTTGAGGCGCAACTTGGAACTGGGGCTGTTCGCCACGGCCAAGGGACGTACCTACTTGAGCTGAGAACGTAGCTCCAGTAAGGAGCTGTCGTCTACATTCAGCAACATTCCCCTGTACCTGCAATCGAGCTTCGGCCACCGCTATAGCTTTCTGTATTCTTCTCTTTCTATTTTTCCTTGTTTTCTTTCGCGAAGAACCCAAGGACCAAGTCGGTTCAAGTAGGCCGACAGAAATGTCGTCTGTAGAGAGTGTAGGTAAGTATGAGCTCGATGCGCTTAAGGAAGCAGCCATGTTCTCAGTGTTCGCACGTGGCGTCGTCGAAGACGCGGCGTAGTGGGGGTTTGGCGCGTTTACAGACGCAATGGTGTCCCTAGAAGGCGCGCCTAATGGCGCAGCCTTAGATGTGGTTCGAACCATCGCGTTCCAGGACGCAACAGGTTCAGTAGTTGGCGCTGTATAAGCAGCCTCATAAGTGAAGTCTTTTTGTGTAGCCATTACAAAAGTTTTAGAAGTTCGTCTTTGATTCTCCACCCGCCACGGGATCCTCAGTCGGGGACGTCACGCACACGGCGCACGTTCGCCAGAGTAATTCCAAGAATATAGTGCCCACACCCTGTAAGATGAAAAAGCTTTAGCGCAGCTTTCTGAAAATTAGAGGATTAACAGGAGGCACGCACATTAGGTGCGATGCACTACCCTGCATGCACCAACCTGAGGCAACACCAGTAGATGTTAAGCCATGTGGCTGTAATTTCACTTACAGTACCAGTGCCTACCACAACTAAAACTACACCATTTAATTATGAATTTATTATTTAATTTTTATTGTTGTATATATGTTTGCAATTACAAAATTGTCTGAGTCCTCAGACCATTCTCTACAGACATTTCTTGTTGGCTTCTGAACTTTTTAGGACAGAATTAAACTTTTTGTTTTTACTCTTATTACTGGTAGTCTGGAATGGGAATTTAAAAATCACAAGCAGCTCGACTTGTAGAGTGATTCTATATAGAACTATGCCCAACTATTTGTAATTATGTTTTTAGTTGTAGCCCATACCCACAACCTGTGACAACCCTGTACAAATATCTCATTCTCTTTTAGAGTTGATTTTATAGGATATGTATTCAATATTCTGTTTAAGCTGAACAGAACATTCAGATGACCCACCTAATCCTATCTGGAAACCATCACATACACAAAGCTTTGCTTCGCAGGTCACATTCGTCAGGAACACGCCCTAAAATGCACTGAGTCCATCTACCCAAGCCATACAGATGTTAAGCTTCACATGCCTGTAATTTCATCAGCACCCACCCTTCAAACTGGAACACAGTATGCTGCTTGGCGGCAGAAATATGCATAGTAGTAGTACTTCCCCGGACAAGCCTTTGACTAAAAGCTATACTACTGCTAAAACTATGTTATGGTTTAGGTAGGTACCTACCTTTAGACATTTTTCATCAATGATGTTTTAATATATTATAATATCATTGTTTTTGATATTTTTTAAAACTGATTACAATGGCCTACCTTATTACTACAACATAAAAGCAGAAACAGACTTTTAGGGGCTGCTAGTTTATTGTAGGCAGAGAGAAAAGACTACCTATCTATTCTGTTAGCTACCATCAGTAGTGTGGCCATTCTTTCTCTTTCATCGATATTAAGTAAGGAAGGTTAGGTAAGGTATGCTGACCGGTGATATAATGTATCCACTAATATTTTGAAGTAGACTTAGTTTACGTGTTTTCTTCTTGCCAGATCAATTTTATTTTGCTATGTTATTCTCAGTCAACTTGTTATGATGATGATAAATGAAAAGCGGATGAAAGATATTGATTTGATTGAATTACAAAACAACAATACGGAAGGAATGGAATGGAATCACAGAATACTTTGTTGTTGTTTGTGTTGCCAGCGCGTGTTTCCAAAAAATGCCAAATCCAATTTTCCAGAGGCAGATTTTTCTCTACAACGCAACGGCCCAAATTTGATGTGTTTAACCTAATTTAGTAAAAAAAAACCTTGCACATGTTACAAATGATTATAGGAATGTACAACCACGGATTTCATGTTCATGTTCATGGTTGTACATTAACCGGACTCTTTCGACCATGGAAGGAATTTGATGCCAAAATCAAATCAAATCTAATTTATTGCGTTCATGTTGAGTGCACAGAAGATCTTAGCACAATATATTTAGGATTCAACATGAGCCTGGTAGGTACGATCTACACCAATGCCGGGCAATGCCGGTCCATGCGGTATCGTGGCATAGTAATATAATAATAATGCTGGCCACCAATAAATTACGTATGCCCTGACGGCCTACGTAATTTATACGGCCGCAATATTACGGTGGTCGTCTTAAACGGCCATTATATTACGGCGGCCGTCATATTACATATTATTGCAATAATAATTGGCACTGATTGGATCAGTTGAGCTATTTCTTGATCGTTTGCAACGGTTTGTATTTTATACATACCAATTATTAGCTAAGTAGGTATAACATACAAATTGTTTTAGTTATAATAATATGTCATTTTTGGTATCTGTACGGCGCGACGTGTAATATCCAAAAGATATCAATAAATACAATACTATCCTGTGCAAAATACTTTTATTTGTACTTTTTGTTACGTACACTTGTCAAAAATCACAATATTTCATTGAAACACGAAACTTGAGGAACAACTTACAACTTATATTATAAACTTTCTTAGTAGACGCAAGTCAAGTTGCAATATCCGCGCGTAATCAAAATTGGGATGCACTTAGTGGAAGTGAAACACTCTCGGCAGCAGAGAGTGGAGTGGCAAACTCGTGTCGAAGTTGGCAATACTTCGCGAGCTTCGAGTGTTGTTAAAAGCGAAAGAATACATCATTACTTTTTTCTTTTCTACCGCCACTTGAGAACGTTACTTTGACAAGGGTTCATCCTATTTTGATTGCGCGCGGATCATAGATTTCGTACATTGCACATCTCAACTACAAGGTGCCCTTAAGGTTAAACAAGTCGGTACGTTGTCCATACAAACGCTGTAAGTGTTTAATGTCTACTATTTATTAATGTGCGTCCGAAGTTAAGTTTGATACTGAATTATCTTGCCATTATCTAGGTACGTTACCCTATATGCTACGTAAAATCAGATTACCTTGAAAGTTACAAGCGTTACAAAATTTAGTGCTAAATCTTTCGACGCTTGTAACTTTCAAGGTAATCTGATTTTACTTTTACGTTACCCTATATGCTACGTAAAATCAGATTACCTTGAAAGTTACAAGCGTTACAAAATTAAGTGCTAAATCTTTCGACGCTTGTAACTTTCAAGGTAATCTGATTTTACTGTAGCATATAAATAAATAAAATAAATAAATAATGCCGGACGATCCACACAGCATCATCTAGCCCCAAGCTAAGCAGAGCTTGTGTTATGGGTACTAGATGACTGATATACTTAATACAATACATTACAATAGATATTTTTTATTATACATAGAAAATACCCAGAACACCCGGAATAAATATTTGCAGATCGTACAAACATTTATCCCAAGGCAGGAATCGAACCCGCAACCTCTGCGTCGCAGGCGGACATTCGCCCGCCGCGCCACATCGGTCGTCAGAGTCGCATCGGTCGTATAGGGTAACGTACCTAGATAATAGCAAGATAATTCAATATCAAACTTAACTTCGGACGCACGTCAATAAATAGTAGACATTAAACACTTACAGCGTTTGTATGGACAACGTACCGACTTGTTTAACCTTAAAACTTAAATATATTCTCAATGACGTCACGAGGGGAAGAAAACAAAGGGCACAGCACGAATAAATTTGACATTTAAGGTGGTTCGATTCGGGTTGCCGCGAAATTCAAATATTTTTGTGGTTTTTAATTTTTTCTTCGTTCCACAAGGAATAAAACGAGCGGAAAAGTAATTTGCCGCAAATCGTAAACTACTTTCTATGAACTCATGATAAACTGAACTTCGATTCATTGATATTTTTGGAGCATTTGGGAAAATAAGAAATTTTCTGCTAAAAATCAACATTTTCCCAAACGCTCCCAAAATACAAACGAATCAAAGTTGGTTTTATCATGAGTTCGTAGAAAATGGTTTAAGATTTGCGGCAAATTACTTTCTCGCTATTTTCATTGCTTGTGGAACGAAGAAAAAATTAAAAACCACAAAAATATTTGAATTTTGCGCCAACCCGAATCGAACCACCTTAATACCGACATCAGATAAGTACCTACCTACACTGCGCGACAACCAGGCAACAGTCCATAGAAATATTATTGATACCGCGCAAATGGTTCAAATTACGACACATTTGTCAAACTTGTTCGTGCTTGGCCTCTTGAAGTCCTAGCCGTCTGCATGATTATTAGTATTCTACTTTCACAGCAATCTTTGAGATTTTAATTTACCTTTTTGATTTTGACGCCCGTTAGGTATATTTACAAGTTTACACGAGACACAATGGTACATTCAGATCCTGTAAAAACCTTATTATTATTTGATAAACATCGGTTCACACGCCACAATAACATGTATACACCTAGGTAGGTACCTACCTATACTATGCATAGATATCACTGAAAGGATATCTTTAGATAGCTCAACTGTTTCAAATGTATTTTGTACATACAAATTATAAATACTTGTATTTGACTAAAAGGATATATTTACAAGATCTCCAACTAGAAGATTCGTAAGCCGAACTACCGATGGATTAGTCAAATTCCGACTGTTCGTTGTAGCATTTTATCAAAGCTAACGTCCAGTTGCTAGCTTTTAAAGAAATTTGTTGAGAATTCGTCTAATTTTAATATTTAACTTACGCCTATACGAGATACATATCATACTGTATCATTTTACTATGTCGAGGAATAGCCGCCTAAATTCACGAGGACGTCAAATAATTTTTCTCTTTTAAAAAAAAACGGTAATAACTAAATTATTTTAAGTTTTCCATAGTTTATAAAATGTACACAATTCATTTTATTTACAAACAAACATCTATAATGCATTTCGATCTATGTATGGAAAAGTAAAAAATTACAGGCACATGAGGCTTATCACCAGTTTGGCTGTTAGGGCACGTTCTTAACGAACGTGACCTGCGTTAGTAACCACTAAAATCAAGTGGGTTATTTACTTATTTCATCAGAAAGTCTTATAAAAAAAATATTCTGAAACGCATATAAAACTGAGAATGTACCTATTAAATTTAAAGATAAGAAAGCGCACAAAACTTTATAACGCATATGTAATATAGTACAGTGGGCGCACGAATAAATCTGACATTTGTGGCGTTCGTAGTGTTACTACTGATGTAACTGACGATCGATGTGGCGCGGCGGGCGAATGTCCGCCTGCGACGCAGGGGTTGCGGGTTCGATTCCCGCCTTGGGATAAAAATTTGTACGATCTGCAAATATTTATTCCGGGTGTTTTGGGTGTTTTCTATGTATAATAAAAAATATGTATGCATGTAATGTATTGTATTATGTATATCAGTCATCTAGTACCCATAACACAAACTCTGCTTAGCTTGGGGCTAGATGATGCTGTGTGGATTGTCCAGCATTATTATAATAACTGTACAGAGAGCGTAGCAGTAGCACGAAGCCATTTTGATGCGTTATCGCAATACCAGAGATATACTGCGCATCAACCAAACAATACCACGTACTGAGTTACCGATACTGCGCAATGTAATTCGACAGTTTTTTCTTGTTTATACATTTATTTTCTTGTGAGAATTTTCAAATTCACTTTAAAGAGAAATTACAATATATCCTTGTAATAGCTACTTGTCATTAGTCGTAATTTAATATGCGAACTACAGAACCGATGCAAATGTCAACACGATATATTCCACAAATGTCAAATTTGTTCTGTGCCCTCAGTAGGCGTATTCTGAGTTTTTTTTCGTTTTTCAAATACCGGATTTTGGTTTGCGAGCTCGAATTTTTTGTATGGAGATACGTTTGTGCCCCCATAGGCCGCTAGGGGCGCTTATCGTATCTCGTACAAAAAATTCGAGCTCGCAAATCGTAATCCGGTATCCGCAAAACGTAAAAAACTCAGAATCCGCCCTCAGTATACAAGTATGTAAACAAGATGTAAATCGGACAGACTCAATACTATATTTAAGCTGATAGCCATGATATATTATAATTATGATACAATTTGGACCCTTAACGGAATAGCATACTGATTTTTCTTATACATAATAATTATATTAGTCTATAGTTAATAAATCAGGCAATATCTTACACTTGTGGCTTAAATTAGGTAAATATTGGAATTTAAAATGATTTAATACATAGCATAAGTTATAATTTAAATGCATGCTAAATATTTTTTGTGTCGGAAGTAAATATCATCACGACTTTAATCCTTAGGTACGGTAGATACCCCCTCAGATTTCTTAGTACCTATTTATTATTTCTTAGTTACCTACTTCAGATTGTTTGAGGATGTCTAATGGATTACGTACAAATGTTACATTTGTAACATTACCACGATTTTTGCAGTAGTTGGTATTCTATACGTGACGGGTTGCAAGCTTATCGCCGCTGCTAGAATACTAACTGGTTTCAACACAATGTTTTCCTTCACCATTTGAGATGACGATCAGAAGGGTCACTTAGACTAGACCACCTGTGCTCATATTTTTTAAATTTAAATCATGTTTATAAGTGTGGTTTATCTATGGCAGGTGTGTATTAGTAGGTTACTTATTAGAATGCCTAATAATCCTATTAATATTATAAACGCGAAAGTTTGTAAGAATGGATGGATGTTTGTTACTTTTTCACGCTCTAACCAGTGGACCGATTTGGAAGAAATTTGGAATAGATATAGATTGTAACTTGGATTAACACATACGCTACTTTTTAGCCCGAAAAAATAACGGGAACGGGAAAAAAATATGCCACGCGGGTGAAGCTGCGAGCAGCCACTAGTAATACTCTATATGATGATTTCCGGTGAAGATTGAGGATCATAGGTCACGGCAGTTTGTTCTCCATTCTCCATCGACATTACAACTTGATAGGGCACTTTGATCTGCAGAGGCACACGCAGCTTGGAGCTTGATGGTGCCTGTAAAACAATATAAGTACATTAGAGATGTTGACAGAATTATTACAACTTAAACCGAACAATAATACTAATGTTAATAGTTAATTTTTACCTAAATAGATACATAGGTATTTTACATTAAAGTAATACTTCTTATGCGACTTCCAACAAGGTTGCGTTAAACGTTTAACACTACCATGGAGGGGTATGAAAGCACTGTTCTTTCTCTCTTTCTCTCATAGCCAGTTACGTTTCGTATATTAAAGAAGTTTTACTTCAGTCGTGTGGTCTAAAGCACACTCGTTTTTTTATATAGGTATCTATATTTAATCTACATTGTGGAATATTGTTCTCGTTCTGTTCTGGAGGAGGGCGCTGTCAGTGCTACTCAGTTTTTAACTTTTGCAGTTATCAACGTTTTTCATGTGTTTTTTGTAAAAATTTGTTTCTGTTCCAATACATTTAATTTGATTTGAATGTGTGAAAATTAATATATACTAATATTATAAATATTTTGTAGTCGGGAAGTACTACCACCATGCCTATTTCTGCCACCAAGCAGCTTGCTGTGTTC
Organism: Electrophaes corylata; assembly: GCA_947095575.1. Classification (NCBI taxonomy): domain Eukaryota; kingdom Metazoa; phylum Arthropoda; class Insecta; order Lepidoptera; family Geometridae; genus Electrophaes; species Electrophaes corylata. The sequence goes on along the minus strand of OX352711.1, from coordinate 2,660,251 downwards.
CGGTTTTAAGAGGGTGGGTGCCGGTGAAATTACAGGCACATGAAGCTTAACACCAGTATGCCTCATGTGACGACGATTATGAATTATTTAGTTTGGTTTAGTGATAGTCCGTTCTCTTACAAAATATATAAGAAATGTGTAAATCTTATTGTATAGTATGTATACATCAATTGTTTTGTATTTTTTATGAGCTGTGGATTTTTTAAATAAATAAAATAAAATCTGTCACTTTGTGCGTCACAAAAAGCTGCAGTGGGTACTTACAGTAATGGTGATCTCTGGTTTGATATCTCTTTTATTCATGATCATATCGAGTGAGAGTAACCCGGGCAAGGGCTTCTTAACTTTTGGCTTCCCTGTGTGTACTTGAACGTGTTTCTGCAAGTGGTCTTTGCGGTAGAAACCTAGAAATATAATAAAATTCATTTAATTATCTAAAACAACTCAAATTAACATATTACGAGACATGGTGATATAAGGTTGAATAGAACGATAGCCGAATGGCGGCCAAGCAATGGCTACAGGAGCGTGGGACGTCCTACAGTGGGATCATTGACGGCATGGCTACAAATAGTTACTTATTCAGGCAGATAATGCCTACAAATAGTTAGTTATTCAGGCTGATGATGCCTACAAACTGTTACTCATTCAGGCTGATAATGTCTACAAACAGTTACCTTTCCCGCAATGTGTACAGAAGAAGGACTTTACTCCGGTATGTATATGCAAGTGAATCTTGTAATGATCTTTGCGTTTGAACGGCTTAGAGCACCACTTGCATACAAACACCCGCGTCGGTGTGGGAATGCCGCTTTCGTCGCGAATCGAGTATTGTGTCTCGTCTTCATTAGCTGGCTCCATCTGGGGGCATAGAAATAAATGTTTCTTTGATATAAAAACTTAAAAAAGTATTTTTTATTTGAATCGCATGCGCCTTAGTTTGTCTGAACAGGCATTTCAACTCAATAATAACACAGTCGCCGTAGCCGAAATCGGTTAGGACGTAATTATAATAATAATAGTTTGTCTGGTACTATTTTCAAATAAACTTCAAGCCCCGCTGTACCTTTATAAGGGTTGGATTTCAATGTTTTCTTGTAGTAGGATGTAGGATTGTACTTAGGAATTAATGAAATTAAAGCCATATAGGCAATGCTTTGGTTGTAGGTGATGATAAACATTTAACAGATGACCCACCTGATGTTAAGTGGTTACTATCACCTATAACAAAGCATTGCCTTGCAGGTTGCCTCAGTTTGCACCGTGTACCGCGACGCACTACTTTTCGTCCATCAACCTGAGGCATACAGGTGTTAAGTCTCATGTGCCTGTAATTACACCGGCACCCATATCCTTCAAACCGGCACACAGCAAGCTACTTAGCGGTAGAAATAGACAAGGTGGTAGTACTTCCCCGGACGAGCCCTTCACTAAGAGCTCTACTACTACTGTATTATATATAAACAATTCTCACCGGTAAAATAACTTCCTCAATCGGAAATTGGTTCTCCTTTTTAGCGTTTATGGGCGCGGCCGCTATCTTGATGTTCAAGTCATCTTGGATAGGTATCATCAGCGCTACACATTGGTGGTTATCCAGATCAGAGTCAGTGTTGAAACCTGAAAAATGCATAATAACTTTAGATGTCGTCACTTGAACTTTTTTTTTTTAATACAACATGCTGACGGAACCAGCAGATGGCCCACCTGATGTTACGTGGTTACCATCACCTATAAACAGAGCATTGCCTCGTAGGTCACGCTCGTTAAGAACGTCACCTACGATGCATTACTCAGCGTCCATCAACCTGAGGCATACAGGTGTTAAGCCTCCTGTGCCTGTAATTACACCGGCACCCACACCCTTCAAACCGGAACACAGTAAACTGCTTGGCGGCAGAAATAGGCATGGTGGTAGTACTTCCCTGGACGAGCCCTTCACTAAGAGCTCTACTACTACTAAAGTTTCATATTATTATTTTTTTTTTTGTGATTTTATTGTATATGTTCTTATCTATGTTTGATTTTAAAATGTCTGTGTCCCTTTGTAATACTGTGTGGCCTCATAAATAAAATCTTTTTCTTTCTTTCTTTTTAAAGGTGAAGGTTCACTTGGTGAAAATATACCTTTAGCACACTTGATGCATCGTAACAGCGGTTCTATTTTGGTATGTGTATGGTAGTGCACTTTCAGATGTTGTCGTCGTTTGAAGCGTTTGTGGCAGACGTCACACTCATGCCGTCTATCCGCGTCTGTGTTGATGCCGGGAATGCTTACAGGAACGCTGTGGAGTGGGACTAGCAGGCTGTCTTCTGCCAACTGAAAGCGAGATTTTAGATTTTTAGAAACGAAAACGAAACCTTCAAAGGATAAATTTATTGTCTGTCTGTGCTTTTCAAAAATTGTGTTCTGTGTCTGGGTGTTATAAGAATATGTATTCTATTAGTTAACAGCCATCACAACTCAGTTTGTAGTAGCCCTGCCTTCTGTGCTGTAAGTGGTGGGTTCGATCCCCACCGAGAAAAAACATTTGTGTGATAAATAGATGTTTGTTCTGTGTCTGGGTGTTATATTGTATTCTAAGTCTGTATTTACAAAAAAAAAGTATATAAGTATTCTATCAGTCATCTGGTTTCCGTGGTACAAGCTATGCTTAGTTTGGGGCTAAAATATGTTGTGTAAAAATGTCCTGACATATTTATTTATTATTAATCATCTGGTTCCCATAGTACAAGCTGTTTAGTTTGGGGTTAAGTGTTGTTGTGTAAAAATGTCCACAGATATCATCATCAACAGCCTGTAAAAGTCCACTGTAGTCCAAGTACGTTTCCAGGAAGAACTATTTAGAGCCTGTAATTAAGCCCCATGTGCCTGTAATTCCTGTAATTTCACCGGAACACAGTAAGCGCAATATCTTTAGTGCAGTTGATCGAAGATTTATGTGATACAATTATAACACCGAGAGAGCACCGGTGGTGAGAGTGATCCCGCCTTCTGATCCTAAGGTCGTGGGTTCAAATCCGGTCGTTAAGAGTTTTTAAAAATAAGTTTGGTCTAGCGAGTCACATAAGGGCTCACGCTAGAAAGTAGAAAGTAAATTTTTAAAATTTTATTTTAGCAAGGGTCGCCGTCATCGAAACCGATGAGGAGGACTATATAAATATCTATACAAATAAATAAAATTGAAGTGTCTGTTTGTAATATTAAAATAACCGCTTTTTACTATATGCATATGAATGTATATGCGATACATATGCCAAAATAGCATTTTTTTAAATTTTTGTCTGTCTGTTTGTTCCGGGTAATCTCTGGAACGGCTGGACCGATTTCAACGGGACTTTCACTGGCAGATAGCTGATGTAACAAGGAGTAACTTAGGCTACTTTTTATCCCGAAAAAATAACGGGAACGGGAAAAAAACTGCCACGCGGGCGAAACTGCGAACAGCCGCTATTTTATGCCGTATTAACGCCATCTGTTGGCAACATTGAGTACTACTTCAGTTAAGATTTGTAAGTAAAAATGTTTACCGCCCAACGAAGTGGGCACGGGTCAGCTAGTATATATAATATATAACTTACGAAGTTAGATGGGTCGATCATGTTCTCTGCAATCATGGTTTGCAGCTCTGTCTTGTCATCGTAAAGCATTGAGTACTCTTGGTTCAGGTGTACACTCATATGCGTTAGCAGTTGCTCTTCTTTTTGGAATACTGAAAGAGAAATATTTTTTTAGAGTAGAGTTGTACTACAGATTATTTAAAGATAAAGATAAAGACATTTATATGTCAAAAAATATGTGTGGAGTAAATTATTATTAAGCCATTTTATTTCTCAATTAAGTATTAAAATTATCGTATGTTATTATTAGTATTAGTTGTTTAAATATATTTCCTAAATTGTATTATTAATTTTTTTTGAAACGCCCATTTTTAGGCAAAGGCCTCCTCCAACCCTTTCCATATTTTTCTATTTTGGGCTAATCTAGTCCACGTTGCACCCGCTATTCCCATGATGTCGTCGTGGACTACATAGGTAACAAATAATCTTAGACGAGTAAACCAGGGGACACGATACGCTCGAAAATCTAATGAAATCACGATCAACCAATATTTGCGGAGCACGGGAGGGAGGGTCTATTTCTGCTTTGCTTCCACAGATAGCGCTGTCACTTTCTAAAAGTTCCTGCTGATTTAGACTAGTGCTTGATGCAATCGATGAAATTGTATCTATAAAAATGAATCAATGATAAATTTTCTATCATTCACTCCGTCGAAGTATGAATGGAGAAGGACGCGTGCTGGTTTTTATTATTAAAAAAAAATCGTTCTTACCTTTTCATAAAGTAAATGTTTTTTTAAATACCTTCATAAAACCTACTCTATTTTTCGTAAGGGATTAGTTGGAAATCTGAAAGCGTGTTAAATTGTTCATTCATTCACATCGATATTTTTATCGATAGTTTCAAGCCCTATTTGGAAGAAGAACGTAGGAACGAATGAAAAATGAACAGTGTGATTCGACTTATTTGTTGTTCGGCAATTTTGGTTACAATACCTTAAAAAAGGAGTGCTTCTTAAAATGGTGTACTGTTTGCAGTGATCGTATCGCATTTATTGGGTTTTATGAAAAAATAGCCGCTTTGGTGGCATAAAATTGTACTCATCTGTGATAAGAAACATCAACTGTGCGGCCACTATAGTTTTTACAAAAAAGTACGGTGCATTTCGTCATTTTTTTCGCCTTGTGTTGTCTTCAGGAACCGTGGTTACACTGACTGGGTAAGTTCGTTTACCATGGGTTATAAGCACCATACGTGGCAAGAGGGGTAAAGGCAAGAACGGCTTAGTAACGTGTCCCGTGGTTTACTCGTCTAAGCAAATAATTGAGGAGAAACCACATGTTAGACCAGTTACGGTATGCAAAAGTATGTTTGACGACCGATGTGGCGCGGCGAGCGAACGTCCGCCTGCGACGCAGGAGGTTGCGGGTTCGATTCTCGCCTTAGGATAAATGTTTGTATGATCTGCAAATATTTATTCCGGGTGTTCTGGGTATTTTCTATGTATAATAAAAAATATATATGTATGTAAGTACTGTGTTGTATTAAGTATTATCAGTCATCTAGTACCCATAACACAAGCTCTGCTTAGCTTGGGACTAGATGTTGCTGTGTGGATTGTGCAGCAATATTTTTATTATTACTCCCACCTAATAGACCACTCCTACTTTATAATCTCAAATGATCAATTAAACACAACTCACTTAGTTCACTGGCATCACAGTCCAGTAACCTTGTCTTCAGTGCTGTGGGTTGTGGGTTCGATCCCAAACTAGGAAAAATATTTGTGTGATGAACATAGATGTTTTTTCTTTGGGTGTTATTTCGTATTTTAAGAATATATTTACAAAAAAACGGATTTAAGTATTCTATCAGTCATCTGGTTCCGATAGTACAAGCTATGCTTAGCATGGGGCGAGATGATGTAAAAATGTTCACATTATTTTTTATCTATGATAATAATTGAATGAGTTCTGACAACGTCGAAAGATGAAGAATATATTTAGTAATTCATTTTGAATACAGACAGAACTCAAAACATCAACTATTCAGAATCTAACTCATGATAATCGATAAACTAGTTACACTACCCCACTCAACATTAAACTCTATCTAACCGTAATAAAGCTTAAAGTCCGTGGGAGTTGAGTTGAGTCCGACCCAGCAAGGTTGAGTTACCCTGTGACCTTTCCCCTCCCTTTTTCTAGCTCCCCCATGGGTAAACGAGGGGCTTAGGATAGGGGGTGCGCCTACCCCTCACAAACCGGTTTGGGAATCCAATTTGTGAGGGTGACTCGGTAAGGTTATTTTAAGCTGGTATTTTGAACGTTCGTGTTTCTGACGATGATTTGAACTGGATAAGAGAAGAAATACAAAATAATGTTGATATCAGATCTACCCAGAAACGATAAACGAGATATCGTGTTTTTTTTTATACAATTTCCTGATGGAATAAGCATATGGCCCACCTGATGTTAAGTGGTTACCATTGCCTTGTAGGTCACGTCAGTTAGGAACGTGCCCTCAATACAATGCTCTGCGTCCATCAACCTGAGGCACACAGGTGTTCTCATGTGCCTGTAATTACACCGGCACCCACACCCTTCAAACCGGAACACAGCAAGCTGCTTGGCGGCAGAAATAGGCATGGTGGTAGTACTGCCCCGGACGAACCCTTCACTAAGAGCTCTACTACTACTAATCGTCGTCGTACTAATTGTCGTTTTGTAATACATTTAGTCGTTCTATAGCAAGGCTGATGCTCCTTAGTAAGCCGCGTAGTGTAAAACGACAATACCAAACTTTGCATATCGTTCCTAAGAGTAGACCTAAGATTCCTAAGGTTGGTATTGCAAGTAGAGACTGCTACCTTTAAAAGGTCGCGTTCCCGAAGATGAACAGATGACATTATGAATTCGGATAAAAATAGTCATCCTTATGAATAGATCTTAGTACAGACTTAAAACGGAAGGATAGGTTTCAAAATCGTGTGTCATGGAAATCTTTATAACCTATAATAATAATAATGATGGACAATCCACACAGCATCATCTAGCCCCAAGCAAAGCAGAGCTTGTGTTATGGGTAGGTACTAGATGACTGATATACATATTACATACATACATATTTTTTATTATACATAGAAAACACCCAGAACACCCGGAATAAATATTTGCAGATCGTACAAACATTTATCCCAAGGCAGAAATCGAACCCGCAACCTCCTGCGTCACAGGCGGACATTTGCCCGCCGCGCCACCTCGGTCGTCATAATCAATATGAACCACCTACTCAAAACGCCGACAAGGAAGTCCAATTTTTCCTTAACATTTCATTGCTCTGGTGTATAAGAGGGTTAGTCTTACCTTGCCCACACTCCGAGCACGCTCTCCCATTTTTCTTGAGGTGGGTTTGCAAATGTAGCTTCAAATGGTCTTTCCTCTTGTAAGTCTTGGTGCAAAGGGAACAAGCATGCGGCCTGGCTTGGTTGCGGAAGGTAGCTGTGTCTATTACTATAGAAGATGTATCTTCTGAAATTTCACTATCCTGTAGAGATAAATTTTCTTATTACATCACTGTTTTTTATGCGACTTGACAAGATGGTCCAGTGTGAAGTGGTTACCATAGCCTATAACAAAGCATTGTCGCGCAGATCACGTTTGTAAGGAGCGCACCCAACGACACACTGCTCTGCGTCTATCACAGGTATTACACAGGTATCGCCTAAGCCACAGGTATTAAACCTTATGTGCCTGTAATTTCACCGGCAACACAGTAAGCTGCTTTACGGCAGAAATAGGCATATAGTACTTCCCCAGACGAGCCCATCGCTAAGAGCTCTATTTATCGGTACTAAAATAAAACAATGATCGTAAAGACGGGTTCTATGCAGAGGATTAAAAGGCCTAGTGGACATTGTCTCAAACGTCTCAATAATGAAATCCTGCACGACTAACGGAAAACTATTTCCATAAAAACTTCTACCCACCCACGCTGCAAGGGATGGGTAGAATTTCGAGAATTCCTTTCTTAGTACGCCCTTACGACTACGCGTCAAGACAAATATACCCTGTGCCCTCTACAGGCGGTTTAGGGTGTGCGCAGTCTATTTATGATTTTATGTCAGGACAAAAATTCTTGTAAGCACCTATTAGATTTCATTACATTATGAAAATGTAATTCTCAACTTTATTTTTCAGTCTTTTGGATCAGCCTATAGATTTATTAAATTAGTCTATTGATAGCCATATTTTTTCTAGATTGTAAATCTTATAAATGCACTTTTTTAAAATATTTTTTACAGTACTGCTGGTGGAACGACCATTATTATGACCCACCTGATGTTAAGTGGTAACCATCATCTATAACAAAGTATTCCGTTCACGAAACTGAGGCATAATTGTGTACGCCTCATGTGTTGTTACACGGTGAATTATTATATGACACACAATCATTCATTACCTAATGTAATTATATCGATCGTTATATCCAAGGTACTTACTTCGGAATTGGGTGAACTGTTGTAATCTTCGTCCATGGCCTCAGTCTTCAGAGCCAAGAGCTCCTTGTCTCCGAGTATCTGCATGCTCTGCTCCATCAGGATCTTGCCGTGGGTCTGTAGGTGCTTCTGAAGGTGATCCTTTCGGTAGAAAGCTGGAAGGGACATTCTTCTAGTATTCCATGTACGTTGTGAGTACCCTAATAAATTACGGTGGTACCTAAATGGTTTTAAATAAACAACTAAGCATATCAATCGTCGCGTCACTTCATTAGCCTAAATAGGTACACTACTAGAAATAGACTTCCTACTAGAAGTATGGATGGATGTTTGTTACTCTTTCACGCTCTAACCAGTGGACCGATTTGGATGAAATTTGGAATAATTATAGATTGCAACGTGGATTAACATATAGGCTACTTTTTATCCCGAAAAAATAACGGGAACGGGAAAAAACTGAAACGCGGGCGAAGCTGCGAGCGGCCGCTAGTCATTTATATTTGGTAGGGTTTACCATAGATCCCACGCTTGGTAGGGGAATGTTAAACGCAGTGTAAATGTTTAATACTCAGGAAATATAGCTGCTTATTTCCTGTTGCCTTCCCTTAGTTGCCTCTTACTATATCCATGGGAGAAAATATAGGTATCCTAGTCTAAGCTGCGATCACCAAGAGCATTAATCTAGGAAATTGTTTGTTAGTCCTTTGGGTTCGGTGATATTCAGTCTAATGATGAAGATAATCTTTGACATGAGGCTTAACACCAGTACCTCAGGTTGGAGGAAGCAATGTGGTTCTTTGTAGGGTATATACCTAACGTGCGTGACCTACAAAGCTTTGTTATAGGTGATGGTTATCATCTAACATCAGGTGGGCCGTATGCTTGTTCCACCAGCAGTAGCATAAAAAATCTATGCTAAAAATTCATTATTTAGTATTAGGGGTTGTTTTTCTGTTAAAATGTCACGAAAATCTCTGATCGGTTGAAGAGGTAAACAAGATTCACACGCTATAGCCCAATAGTCACCATTATTTTTCATACTGTTTTGGAAAATATGTACATTGTTTTATTGTGACTTGCTGATTAACCAAGCTTATAGCCCACATGATGTTGTGTGGTTACCATCACCTATTACAAAACATAGCTTCGCAGGTCACGTTCGAAGCGAGCGTAGTCTCAGTTTCGAGATTGGACAAAAAATCCTTGCATCCTCTGTTGAAAATTATCACACAAATTTCTTGATTTATTTGCATTTTTTAGTCGATCGCGGTTTTTGATTGGGGAGAAAATAAGGGAGAAACGGGGGAAGTTGCTGTAGGGTTATTTATCGACGGATTTCAATCAAGTTTGAGAGGCACACTAAGGACTTCAATCTGCACAAGATGTTGCGAAAAAAATTCCAAAGCCCCCCCAACAGGAGCGAAGTTTGCTGTAGCGTTATATATGTATATATTTATGGTTAGGGTGGTTTCAAAACTCTAAATTGCTCTGCTAAGCCAGGGGAAAGGGAAAAGTGTCGGTTATGGCATGGTTATAAGAGTTCGTGAGGTCTAATGTTCTCACAGAACCACTAGCTTATTTATTATTTTACCGGCACTCACACCCTTCAAACCGGAACGCAGCCAGCTGCTTGGCGGCAGAAATAGGCATGGCGGTAGTACTTTCCCGGACGAGCCCTTTACTAAGAGCTCTACTATTACTAAAGTAAGTTTTATCACCTGCGCAACATGTCAGGTTAACTTTATTTTTAGATGAAACGAACGGCTAGGTACAATTTATTCTCTTATTTGAACTCATTAGATTGTAAGTATTACTATTAGTTGAAGCGTAGCGTGTTCTGCCTTTTGAACTTCTGTTCTTGGTATGATTGCCTTTACATGTTTTCTGTCATACCTTCACCTTATTAAGTTAAACTTCATTATGTACATTATTATTAATTTGTATAAGAATCATACAAAAAAACGGCAGGAACCAACGCGTAAGTTTCTTGCCGGTTCTTGTAGATTTGGTCGCGAGGAACTGGCGCTTAGTTTCACCTAGATTTAAGACGTTTCAAGATGATCCCTGCGGATGTTACTGAAAAAACGTCTTTTGACTTTGAGCTGGAATATGAAACGTCTATAGTTTTCCCACTATTATTCTACTACTGACTACGTTCAGCGTCTTTCTCATCTGCATCCCATTTAAACGTCTTTCCGCACACAATGTGGTTTTACGAGTGACAGGGTTACGATTATAGTTGACTGGTTCAAGCTATGCTTAAATTGGGGCTAGACGATGTAGTTTAAAAATGTCCACGAACATTTATTTAATTACAGTGAACTGATATGTAACATATTAATACTGACTAATATGTAAGATAATGTTATTATAACATTATATTTGTAGGACCAGGAAACTTACAAAACTAAGCAGACACAAATACACGCACTCAGAAACTAGGATGCAAGATCCTAACCGGTTCAGAACCCACGCCCTTTTACTTGACTTGACCCCTTTCGCCGGGGTAACGTAACATACACATCACAACATAAAATTTTAAGGTGTTAGATATTCGTTCCTAAGGTAATGATATACAAATGTATCATCTATATAAGAACCTTTGTGACTGACTGACATTATAGACAACGCACAACTTAGGCCACTGGTTGTAGAGACTTACAATTTTCAGGGTATACGTATTCGTTTTAGTGCGTAGAGGTGTCTAAATAGACCCGGCTAAGTGCGAGTCGGACTCGCGCACGAAGGGTTCCGTACCATTATCTATGATAAAAACGGCATTAAAATAAAGTTTGTTGTATGAAAGCCCTTCGAAATAATTATTTTATTGCTTTTTAGAATTTGTTGTTATAGCGGCAACATAAATACATCATCTGTAAAAACTTCAACTCTCTAACTATCACGGTTCATGAGATAGAGCCTGGTGACAGACGGACAGACAGACAGCGGAGTCTTAGTAATAGGGTACCGTTTTACCCTTTGGGTACGGAACCCTAAAAAGGAATCTCCCCCTCACCCCGAAACGGGTATAGGGTTTGAAATTTGTATTAAAATAACTTCACGCCAGCGAAATTGCGTGCGTTTTGCTAGCAATTGATATAATTGTGATTAAACGTAGGTATATAGATGGGAGAGGCTGGTAAAAAAATACTAGCAGATGTTCTAATGGGAACATGGTCCCCTCCCCCTATATGGCAGTAAGTTTAACGAGTTAAAATGGATACATTGTAGCCACAGAATACATAGTAATGACGACGATGACGACCGATGTGGCGCGGCGGGCGAATGTCTGCCTGCGACGCAGGACGTGAGTTCGATTCCTGCATTGGGATTAACGTTTGCACGATCTACAAATATTTATTCCTGGTATTGGGTATTTTCTATGTAAAAAAAAATATCTATATATGTAATTTGTATTAAGTATATCAGTCATCTAGTACCCATAACACTAGCTCTGCTTAGCTTGGGGCTAGATGATGCTGAGTGGGTTGTCCAGCTCCATTATTTATATTATACAGTTAGAGGAAGATTTCAAGGTAGGTACCTGCTAAGCGTTTTTTTACAAGCTCCATTTGTTTTTACAATTTGTAATTACAAAAGCTTTTAAACCTTTATTACTAATAAACTCGGCGTAACCTCTAAATAGTAACATTATCATCACATATATTTTAGACATTTTCTACTAGCGATAACGTTAATAGAATATCACTTTGACTAGTCTTTGGAAGGTAAGTATATACGACGGCTGAGGTTTTTCGAAAGGACTAAATGCTGGCGGTCGTGTCTGACGTTTTTAACGCTGCTGAATAATAGCGAGCCAGCAATGCGTTCAGCCGTTAAAAGTAAGGTTAGGGCAACCGGGGCACCGCCATTGTACGACCTCGGCTTGGGCTGTTGCCAGGGGGGAGTTTCAATCTAGATTGAACTAGGGACGTAGATATATAATTAATTTAATTTCATTTACGTAAAAAAAAATTATTTTATCGTATCAACGAGGTAATGCTTTGCTATAGATAGGCGATGGATGCCTGGAAGAGATCGCTACTAAGCGATAAGGCCGCCCATTGTACCTTCCATTTTATAACTGTTCTTTTTATTTTGTTTTATATTACTAGTGTCTGGTGTGTGTATAATAAAGTATTTTTCATTCATTCATTCATGGTAACCACTTCACATCATGTGGGACATCAGCTTGTTCCACCAGCAAGTTGTATAAAAAAAACGGCAGACCGTCTATTCCTGTCACAATAAAAACTAAGGTCTCGCATTATCCCCCGACCTAAAGTTCCTGCGTAACGCATTTAGACGGGAAACTACGCAGGTATACCCCGAAGTCCCTTTAGCGAACTGGCAGAAAAAGGTTTAAACAATGATATCGAAAGAAGTATTTAGTTAGAAACAGTATAATGACAGTTGACGACCGATGTGGCGCGGCGGGCGAATGTCTACCTGCGACGCAGAGGTTGCGGGTTCGATTCCCGTCTTGGGATAAATGTTTGTACGATCTGCAAATATTTATTTCGGGTGTTCTGGGTGTTTTCTATGTATAATAAAAAATATCTATGTATGTAATATAATATTGTATTAAGTATATCAGTCATCTAGTACCCATAACACAAGCTCTGCTTAGCTTGGGGCTAGATGATTGCATTGTTGTTTCAATTTGAAGGGTATTGGAGCCGGTGCAATAACAGGTAAATGCGACGTGGTATTGAATAGGTAGGTATTTCAGTGGGTCGTCCGGCATTATTATTATTTTATCTAGAAGAATAGCTCTTTAAGAATGAGATTCTTTCGGGAAAATCTACCACTGTACCTATATTTATATTGCCAAACTGTAATGATCACATTGTTGTTTCTATTTGAAGGGTATAGGAGCCGGTGCGGTGCAATAACAGGTAAATGCGACGTGGTATTCAATAGGTAGGTATTTCACTGTGCAGCCAATTAGTCAGGCAGTCTTAAAAAATGGTAAGTCCAGTTCTTTGCTCAGAAAGTACAAGCATCGCTACAGACACCTGTAGCAGTGTAGGTATAGGTACCCAGCTACTAGTACCTACTACCTGTGTCTAAAAGTTTAGCAAATTAAATTTTTATTCAGAACTAGCTGACCCGTGCCCACTGCGTTGGGCGGTAAACATTTTTACTTACAAATCTTAACTGAAGTAGTACTCGATGTCGCCAACAGATGACGTTAATACGGCATGAAATAGCGGCTGTTCGCAGTTTCGCCCGCGTGGCAGTTTTTTCCCGTTCGCGTTATTTTTTCGGGATAAAAAGTAGCCTAAGTTACTCCTTGTTACCTCAGCTATCTGCCAGTAAAAGTCCCGTCGAAATCGGTCCAGCCGTTCCAGAGATTACCCGGAACAAACAGACAGACAGACAGACAAAAATTTAAAAAAATGCTATTTTGGTATATGTATCGCATATACATTCATATGCATGTAGTAAAAAGCGATTATTTTAATATTACAAACAGACACTTAAATTTTATTTATTTGTATAGATATAAAATTTTCGTATAGGTACTCGACCGTTTTCAGATTTTCAATGTATTAACATTGAAACATTAAAGCTGTAAGGTTTAAAATTCACAAAGGATTCCTGCTAAAAACAGACCCTGGTATAAAGGGTAGAGAATCCGATCGAATAATAAAAATACAAAATACAGTCTCCCCTTATCCTACACACGAAAGGGTGGGCTGTAAAATAAGCTGGCAAAAAATCACGCACCCCACCGGGTAAGGGATGGGATCCCTTCCTTCCTTTGAATTTCTTTTATATTTATTTTGGGAACGTCCAGCTTTCGTGCGACCTTTTTATATTCCTGTACCGGATTATGGAATAGTTAACTAGGTAGTTGTACCTACTCCTTATTTTGTAAATAAGCAGTGGAATTAGGCTGTTTGAAAGGTATAAGAAAAGAAGGCTTATGCATCTATATCTATTAGGTAACTTAGGTTATAATTTTTTTTACATTTATCCATTGGCTGCACTTCAGAACAAAAAAAAACAGCCTCACGGCAATCCTGAGGCACGGTAGATATTTCGTACGTCCAAATACATATTACACTTGTTACATACCCACATTTTGCAGTAGTAAGTATTCCATACGTGACCTGTTGCAAGCCCATCGCCGCTGATAAAATACTAACTAGTTTCCTAACGATGTTTTCCTTCACCGTTTGAGAGCATTGGCATTGTGCACATTAATTTTCTGAATAGAAAATACACGACCAGATTCGAACCCACGTCCACGGATCAGAACGCAGGGTTGCTACCACTACACCACCAGTACTCATTCACCTGGTCAGTCTAAGTCCAGATGATATATTCACCCTTGCCTTAGATACCCAGAAAAAACAATTGACCTACCTAAGGTGAAGCAAGCGTAAATTCTCAGTGACGTCCCTGAATGTACCACCTACTTACACTCTATTTTAATCCGAGTTTTACAATAAAGACCTGTATAGGTAGGTACTCTAAAGTACTGGAAGATTTTGAAGAGAACTCGACTCAAGGCTTCTAACAATAACAAGTTTCCCGGAAATCTCAGAAATTAGACACAGTCTTGCTTCAGGACCAGCCCGTATTAGAAAGTTAACGTTAGATGTACAGTCAGTATCAAAAGTGAACGATAACACAATTTCAGAAATGTTTTACAAATCAGGATATGTAGGTACTGGCAACTAAAGTTTCGTATTGTCGTTTTCAGTTTACACACCGCAGCAAACCAGGCAGTGACAACTTGATTGTCGAATGGCTAGCGAGTTGCCATCCAAACTACAATACGAAAGTTCGTTTATCGTTTTCCAGACTAGAAAACCCACAATCAAAAATATTACATCGGTCGTCGCAATGTACCTACCTACTGCTAGCTTTCAATTTTCGTGCAGAATTGTTGACACGGCATGTTTGATGAACGTTTTAAATGAACGTTCAGACTTCTGCTCTTTTCCGAGTTTCAAACTTTGAGCTCGGACCATTACTTAGAAGTACAAAAATGAGTTACTTTCCCTCCCCCACCCCCATTTCCATAAGCAATGCAGTTATGTTTAAATGTTGTTGCGGTCCTCAAACCTCGTTTCTATTTTGTTTATCAAACATTGTGCTAACATGTTGCGAAATTTAGCTAGCAGAAGACTACAAGGAGCTATATAGTACCTGCACCTACCCTACCTATATAACAATGCAGTAAGACTTAAAGATAGGTAAACATACGCGCGGACAAGGTCGCAGGTGGGACAGCTTGTTTCAATAGAACCACTAAAAAGTCTTCGAAACTTTGTCCGCCGTAACATAATTATACTTAATAAGTTTAATGATTTTTAACTATAAGTGACTCCCAAGGTAAATTTTGTTTAGTTCTGAAAAAGTTATCGAATTGTGTTGCTGGTTGTACAAGATTACTAACAAAATGTAGATGTATAATGGTGGCTTAGAGGGTAATAAGTAGGTACGGTAGAGACAAGGGTCGTTCAAGGAATTAGTAAGTTTAGGGTTACCCCTTATTTTGAACTAATTTCTGCGTGAGGTTTTGCACGGTTACATTATACAACCTACGCGTAAATAAACTTTATACGTAGAACTATATATATAGAAAAAAATCAATTTAAAAGTATAGTTAATTACGCAAGGGAGGCCCCTTGCGTAATTAACTATACTTTTAAATTGATTTTTTTCTGCACAGCATGCCATCTTAGTCTATCTAAGGTGAATGTTCAAGTACTCTTTCATCTTGAAACGGCAGTGAAGTCTAATCTGCTAGAGGATAGTGAACTTAAATACACTAGTATTAGAACTTACATTTCTGGCACAGCATGCAGACCTCAGGCTTATCTCCGCTGTGAATGCTGAGGTGAACGTTCAGATGTTCTTTCCTCTTGAAACCTTTGCTGCAGATGGAGCAGATGTGTGGTCTTACTTGCTGATGCTCCAGCGTATGTCGGTCCAAGTGCTCTTTGCGTTTCAACCTGGTAAAGCAATCATTCTATTCTTAACAGTATAGTTACTGAAACTATTCAATGTATGGTCCCAAATATCAGATACATACTAAGCCTTGAGTCATACCTTAATAAAAATATAAAAACCACTACCATCTTAACATAGTAAAATAGTTCATAGTACAATCCACCTAATATGAATTAAATATGATGTTTAGCTTAGTTTAAAATTGTCAAAAGTTGCTATTTTGGACTAAGAAAATTTAAAAAATACTTTTATTTTAGGCCACAAAGTCCATACACCCATAATAGTGTTATCAGGTAAATGAAACTTAAATTCTATGTTAATCCCTAAATAAAACCCAAGTCTAATCTAAACCTATACCAATTACTAAGATATGAGTTGAGCAACTGGTTTGATGTAGATATACTTCAACCCTGTGACTCATAAAAACCCCCACATAGTCAGCATAGTTTATTAAATAAAGATGTATTGAACTGAGTATTTAAAAAATTAGCAGCTGTATAAATTCATTCACTGTCAAGTAGGTAAGCAAAGAGGAAAATTTGGTTTACCTTGAACAAACCAAGCAATTACATAGCAAACTTATACATTTTGTTTTGTGCCCAGGTGTTCTACTGTATGTTAGGTATGTATTTACAGCAGCTGTGTACCGACAAATCCATTTGGGGCTACACAGGGCAGTGTAAAAATTACCACTAATTTTAAGTTATCAGTATTTTAAGCTATATTATATATACCTTAATTATACAAATCTTTATTATGAAACAGTGTAAATGACATAACTTAGTGTAGGTACCACAGTATCCTAAGTTAGTTTTCACTGTGTTTCAGGAAATTTAAGCATACTTTGTAATTATGTGGCCTGAAAAAAATTAATGATACCAAATAATCATATTTATTTATTAATTATGAACTTACCCAGTGCCACAGATCCCGCACAGATGCTTGTACTCATTGTTATGTGTTAAAAGATGCTTTTCTAACTCTTCTTTTACAGTACTTCGGACAGGGCACTGGACACAACAGTACTGTGTGTGGTCTCTTTGCTCAATGATGATGGCAAGCTTATTCTTGGCCAATAAGCTGCGTTTTACCAGATACTCCATGGAGTCAACATCTGAAATCATATTTAGTTAGATATCACAGAAGTTAAATAAGTACCTACATCTTGTAGGTACAGTAGTAGTAACTAAGAAGCCTCAAAATGTTACCTTCAGTATGTTGTTCTTCTGTCTCCATTATTTTCAAAATACCTGGAGAAAATAAAGTATTAGAACACTACACACCAGCTAGACAGCAGTATAAACGCACAAAACCGTTGAGAACGACGAAAAAAGATGAACTTGAAACCTTCTCCTACCTACGCATATCGCCCCAGGACCGCGCTCCCCTCCGTTTTGGGGCGACTACCCTTTGTCTACCTAACATCCCCTATGGGAAGGGAGGGGACCCCACTCCGGTATTATTAGGAGGGGTGGATCGCACCCGAGCCGACATCGATTCAAAATCCTTCTACCTGAGTCCCTAACCCGGTTTAGAGTGATGTAATAATAATATTCATCATTTTATGCCATTATTCAGGTACTGGCGGTGTCTCTTAGGTATAAAAAGAAAAAATACTATTTATTGTGTCCAAAACAGGTTACGCGCGAAAGTTATTTTTACTTTTCCAATTTTCAATCGAAATATGGATCATAATAGGCACCTGTACCAAAATGCGGCTATCAACATAAACCATCACTTAAGTTTCCACAAACTTCACATAGAAGTAAACACAAAATAATGTTTACAAAAATAAAACAATAGCACAAAAAGTCCAAAACGTCCGCTTTCCACGAATAGCAAACGAACAACTAGTGAGTGATGAGTGAGTGAGTGAGTGAATAGAAGGAATGAGCTGAAATGGTTTGATTGATAGTTTTTAGCGAATGAGTTACTTTGGATTGAACTGGGTAGATAGGGTGTCAAGTCAGATTTTTTAACTCGAAATTAGTATCGATTATTGAATCGATAAATCATAACCTAACCTTCCTTGTCTTGTTTTTGTGGCTGATAGCTGTGACAGGTTGTGCTGCGCTAGATTCACGTGTAAAGTCGGTACAATCTATAAAAATGAGCAACGCAAAGCAACTTGTTGAGTTAGCTATAAAGCTTTTTTCAATAGACGCAGTAAAGTTCGGAGACTTTACTACCAAAAGTGGTATTAAAACTCCAGTTTACTTTGATTTGAGGGTTATAGTTAGCTATCCGGATGTTATGGTACGTAGTTTTTCAGATTATTTTTACGCGCTAAAAGTAAAACCGGAAGTAGGTGCCTAGGCAGGTACCCTACCTACCTATTTTTTATGGAACCAATATATTCTGATCAATTTACAGGAGCTGATAACGTCTTTGCTTTATGAACATGGAACGCAAGATATGCAGTATGACCATGTATGCGGCGTACCTTACACTGCTTTGCCAATCGCAACTCTTCTTAGTGTTAAAGTGGCGAAGTCAATGTTAATGAGGCGAAAAGAAACAAAAGCATACGGTACTAAAAAATCAATTGAAGGACATTACAAATCTGGCCAAATTTGTCTTATCATTGAAGATGTAGTCACTTCAGGGTCCAGTGTTTTAGAAACAGTTAAAGATCTGCGTAAAGAAGGCCTGGTTGTGAACAACACAGTTGTTATCTTAGATAGGGAACAAGGTGGAGTTAGAAACCTAAACGCGAATGATGTACAAGTAAAATCGTTGTTTACTATGTCAACGCTTATTGATATACTGTCCGAAAATGGTAAAATTACCGACGAAACTGTAAAGAAAGTCAAGGAGTACCTGAAAGAAACACAAGCGCCAGTTATTCGTAAGTAAAATAAAATATTTTTACACAGTTGTTTCGTACCAAACGGTTCATATTTAAATTTAAACTAAGTACTTCTCGGTAAATTTAATCTACTTTACCACTTCACATTTTTTTGTAGACAAAAATGACTGCTCTATACTATAGGAGAAGCCACCGGCTCCTGAAATACAGTTTCTTACTAGTCCGGGCTATGGATTCAAAATTATAACTTTTAAAACTTTATTATGTCAGTAAAACACTAATTATTATTACTTATTAGAAAAAGGTAAGTATATTGATGCTTTATTTAATTTACATTTCACTATGTACCTACCTACTTATGTTTTTCAGAAAAACCTATCGACAGACTATCACTTTCTTACGAAAAACGGGCTGAGTTAGCAACAAACTCGATAGCCAAGAAACTGTTTAACATAATGGCTGTGAAGAAAACGAATCTCTGCTTATCAGTTGATCTGACAAAAACAACGCAAATACTCGACTTATTAGAAAAAGTTGGTGAACATGTCTGCTTGGTTAAAACTCATATTGACATAATTGAAGACTTCAACGCTGATTTCATTTTTCGCCTGAAACAGCTAGCAGATAAATTCAATTTTCTGATATTGGAAGATAGAAAATATGCCGATATCGGTTACACTGTATCCATGCAGTATTCGAAAGGGTTGTATAAAGTTGCTGAATGGGCAGATTGCGTGACTGTACATTCCCTACCAGGAGATGGAATATTAAAAGCTTTGAATTCTGTATCAAATGGATCCAGTCGAGGTGTTTTCTTATTAGCTGAAATGAGTAGCGAGGTAGGTACCTACTTGTCCAGCGTATTGATTGCTTATAATTTACAATACTGATTTATAGCCGCCCTGTCTTAGAGCCAATACTTATTGTCGGTATTTTAGCCGGTACGAGTACCTTTAATTACCCGGTAAGAATATTAGAAACGAACCGATGTTTATAGTAAATCATAAGTACCAATTTCTTTTAAAATTGAATTTGTTTTAAAAACAATGTGTTTGAGAAAAATACTTACTTATAGCATCATTCTTTACACCCTACTTATTTAAAAAAGATTGATGCCATCATTTACAATATTCAAAAATATCATCTTATATTTTCAGGGCAATCTCATCTCGCCGGAATACAGAGATGCGACTATTAATATGGCATTGAACTATCCAGAGTTGATTACTGGTTTTGTATGCCAAAACAAGGACACATTCAAGGACCCTGGCCAAATACAATTAACGCCAGGTGTGAAACTAGAAAGTTCAAAAGATGATCTTGGGCAGATTTACAATAGTCCAAAAAAAGTAATTTTAGACAATGGTGCTGATATTGTAGTGGTAGGTCGAGGTATTTTGGCTTCAAAAAATGCTGAAACCGAAGCTGTTTTATACAAAGATGCGTTGTGGGAACACTATCTGGCACGAATATCAGTGTACCAGAAATAGTTCAAGCAAAGCCTTGTTTTTACCATGATGCGGTACTATTCATAAACTAACTATATACCTACCTCAATATTGGTACTGTATCATGGGATGTTTAAGGGACCATTGTTTATTTTTATTATATTGTTGGTAGAGTGGGCAGTATGAAGACCTCTTTACCTATAAGTATACATATAATTATGGGTTATATTTTAATGTAGGCTAGTCGGTACGTTGCGTTAGTACGGCTCGTATTATTCCAAGCAGAACCTGCTTTTTGAATATATTGTTAAATCTGATAAGTAGATTGGTTATACTTTTATGAATATTGTTTATTTTTAAAACATGTCAAATGATTACGAAATTCACTTGGTTTTTTATTTTCAACATCATTAACATTCAATATGGTTGTCTGTTAGAGATCGCTGTTTAGCGATAAGACCGCCCATTGTATGTAGCATTATGTTTAAGTTTTATGTATACTTGTTTATCCTTAGTTGTGGTGTGCAATAAAGTATTTTCTATCTTCTATTCTATCTATCTATGACGCGGCCATTGGCGTGGTAACATACGACACAGCAGCGCAAACAAATTAATGTAAGTCATGCTAACTAAATCACCAATTTGCCTGCCAAGCAACAACAGAGGAAGGCAAAGAACAGGATAACGAAATGTGAAAATAAAAATGAAGCAACATCAAAGTTTGAATCACCATCATCTCACGAATTCGCGGTCCAGCAGCAGATTAATTCAAGATGATAGCTTACATTACACGGGTAACATAGGTAATGGTTAATACGTGTTATGTTCCGATCGCGAAAGTTTAAAAATGGAAGTTGATGATTATACGTTAAGTGAACATTAAAATTATTTTAGCAATCGATTGTTTGAAGTCCAATATTTTGATCGATATAGGTACCATTAGTTGAAGAATAATCGCCAGTGTTGATTGAGTGACATTGACATTTCTGGCCAAAATCAAATAGGTAGTCGATGTCATTCGCAAGTAAAGCACACAATCTCAAAAATTCTCTGTCTAATGTGGTCTAATGTATCTATGTATTCATTCAACTCACTCACTCTGTATGTGTGTGTGTGTGATTGAGATTGATTTAAACAAGTAACCACAGAGTACTTTTTTATAGACGGAAATGCAAGTAACTACGTGCTATGTAAATACAAATATTTTTAAATTGGAAAAATGGATATTATTGCAAGCGAGCTGGGCCTGAGCTCAAAAAATATAAATCCAACTGGCTCGCCAAATTTGTTTAATGTGATTGTGAACACGAGCTGGTTAAAAAAATGGTTAAAAAATATAGAAATTGATAACTTTACAAACAAAGATGATTTTTTAATGCAACCAGGTGAAAGTGTTACCTACCCATGGCGAAAGATATTTATCAAGGTATATGTTCAACTCCACACCTCTGATGTACCCAGTTACTAGTAGTTTATATTCTGTATAATTAATGGCAGTGTAATTATTATAGGTATTAAACAAGAAGATTTCCAAGGTCCTGCCTCTTCCACGTTACAAACTCGGTGAAAACAATTCGGATACGCCTTTAACTATATCACAACTCATGCAGTATGTCTCACATAGCAACCAGAGATCATTATGGAAAGAATCATATAAGAAATACTGCCAGAACATAGATGCCAATAAAGAGAGTACCTTAGTTAATCTATTAGAGCATGATCAGCTAGTTTCAGAAGTAGTTCTGCGTCTGTATGGCTGTAACATTATTAGAATTAAGACTGACAGTGCAGGTAACCATGTAGAGTACAAAGAAATAACAAACAAAAATGTTCTGAAGGCATATGAGACACATGGCAATTTATTAGCAGCTCTTGTTGTATTAGAAACAGACAATAATATATTTATAGTTTATAGAGGGCATTATGAAAATAATCTACTAGATTGCTTGAATTTTAGTCCAAATCTCATTGATATTAATTATGGCCGAGGACTGTTTATTGTGTATCAATTACTCCATCTGTCGAAAGCCTTAAATGATAGAGGATTAAGTATGGGAATGCTGACATTACAAGACATATTTCTATCCGAGGACCTTTGGTTACAAACAATACCTACGATAACTAACAACGTACACTGCTTAGATGCTTCACTAATCTATGAGCAGAATCGTAGTAAGCAAAGCCCGGCTTTAAACAATCAAACTCAGGAAAATAAGGAACAAGGGAAGAAAGATGATTGTTGGAGGAATGAAGCAGTTCAGTTAGAAAAGCTTTGTATGCTGTGGGTGAGAGGGCGAATCTCAAACCTGGACTACCTGCTGCATCTTAATATGTTAGCAGGAAGAAGTTCTGATGACCCCCAAGCACACTTTATGGTGCCTTGGGTGACGGACTTTGCTTCAAGATGTGGTAAGTAAAGCTTAAAGTTAGCTGTACCTAACTTAAAGTAACCCTTTCAATCATAATAATTATAATATATTTATATTGCCAAAATTAATAGCTAAGAGAAGAGGAGTCATAATAGCGGAGCATCTTAATCAAATGAAATTTCAAATTACACACATTATAAATGTTAGTGTGCAATTATTATTCTATATACGGCCATAGCAAACTCCAAAATGTAAGGACATTTTCTTACATCGGCATTATGGTAATCAAAGTTCTTATTCTTCATTAAGTATTCAAACCAAATGAAACTTCATCAAAAAGATACTATAAGAATACATTTGTTGTTATTTAATGAATGTTGTAGCACTGTCTAGATTTGGTGTTCCGAAAAGTTTCGTTTGGTATCTAATGATGAAGAAAAGCCAATTGTAATGTTTGAACTTCCTTAGACGTCCTTAGACGTTCCTTAGACGATTTCAAAGAGATATGAGCAGAGATCCCTCGTGTCTACATACAAGTTCATACTTAGTTAGAGCGAGGAGTCAATGCATAGCCAAAGGTTTTTCTATAATTATAAAAAGTAAGTACATAATTATGCAAATGCTTGAAAAACTTTGATACTGGAAATAAACATTTTTATTATTATTATTATTATTATTATTATGAGGAAATATCTACAGTAGAGATAAGTTGTTAGCCTATTTTGTTTTATTATTAATGTTATTTCAGGTAGAAATTGGCGGGACCTATCCCGATCAAAATATCGCTTGAACAAAGGCGATAGGCAGCTAGACATGACGTATGACGTCAGTGCTGCAGACCAGACGCCCCACCATGTGTCCGACGCGTTATCCGATATTACTTGCTATGTTTACTTGGCGCGCAGGTATGATAATGAACCTTATACTAAAAGGTTAAAATTGATTTTGGCATAACCATCTCCATGAAGCTGTCAAACCATCTATTTAATTTCCGCGCTATATCCTTTGTCTTGATTAAGTGTACTTGATGCACAGGTATGATATATAAAACCTTAATCCATACTAATAAAGCCGGTTTTGGCGTATCAGTTTCTATATCAATAAATTAAAATGCCCAGTGTGTTCCATCATTACCAAACGCTCATCCTTAAAGGCGGTGGTACTCGCCAACGACCTTGAGGAGTCTGTCCAGTCTGAGTTGCACTGCCGCCCGTCGCCCGCACAGGGACCCGCGCATTCCATTTCATATCGCATTCAAGTTAATAATTATTTGTAGCCTAATGAATTATTAGTTCGAACTGCCAATTGTTCACTTTGTGATAAATACTTTGACAGATATTTGTGTGAAAAAAAAAATACTAAAAATCAATACCGTTTAGAAGAAATAACCAAATTTTAAAAAAAAATTGCTTCACTTAGGATATTTTTTTCATATAGTAATAATATAGTTAGAATTATTTCAATTGTTCAAATTAAAATTTAGTCTTTAATAAGCAATATATATTTTTTTTGGACATTTATACTCACTCATCAAAGAGAAATAACACGGAGAAAACCTCTCGTTGGCAGATACCACCTCCTTAACACTTGTCTAGATGTACTTTGCAACTATGTATGCAATAAGGGACTTTATTGTAGAACAGCAAAGTTAGTTTTTTTGTAACTGTTTTACAAAGTACCTATAAATGTACATGTTTTCAAGGTAAGTAAATTGTTAAGTATAGTTTGAGTTTTTTGTTATCTTTTCTTTATCAGTGACCTAGACAATGATTTCGAGCATAATCCTGTGTTTCGGTTTGAAGTTTGTGAGTGCTGGTGAAATTACAGGCACATGAGGCTTAACACCTGTATGCCTCGTGCCCACCTAACGTGCGTGACCTGCAAGGCAATTATAGGCGATGGTTACCACTTGATATCAGGTGGGCCATATGCTTCCAGTAGTTACATAAAAAAAATAGTGTTGATTTGTAATCTGTAAGATACCTAAAGCACCTTACTGATCCTACAATGGTATTACTTTCCCGGACGAGCCCCTCACTAAGAGCTCCACTACTACTAAAATATATTTAATACTATTGAATTTTTCGTCTTCTATTTTTTTAAAGGATGCCAAAAGAAGTACTTTGCAAGCATGTGCGTAACAATTGGGTACCGGCAGAATACCCAGCGTCAATCCAACGGATGCAGGAATGGACACCAGATGAGTGCGTGCCCGAATTCTACACGGATCCTACTGTTTTTAAAAGTATACATGAGGATTTGCCGGTAAATAGTATTTATTTGAACCATCTAGTTCTTATATCATGATGATAATAAAGCTTTTACTGAGGGAATGAAACAGCTTTACGACTTTAATCCCCAGGCAAGGTAGGTATCCCCTTAAATCTCTTAGTACCAAATACCTCCTCGAAATTCTTTAAGGATTTTTTTTTTTTTTATTATATGGTTCACAACTTGAAACTTACGCTAAAGATTACAGTTTCATAACATGTATATAAAAAAACAACACGGCGCAGTTTCTAAAACACAGTGAACACAACATGCGTAGCAAAAATAAATATTCAGTATAAACACATCAGTAATATAGGACAAAAGAAAAAAGAAAAGGTGTTAAAACAAGAAAAAATTGAACTAAAAACCAAAAAATACAAGTACACAAGGATGTCTAAGGGTTAGTCAAAGATAGATGATTTCCCATAAAGGGAAAAAACATGTTGTGCCGACCCCACGTAAAGTGGGATAAGGGCAGGAAAATGATGATGATGATTTCATTTGGTACATACAACAAGATAGCGGTGTGGAATCTGACAAAACCATATTTCCTATAGGTACCATATTCAAAGTCAAAGTCAAAGTCAAAAATAATTTATTCAGTAATATCCGCAGGGATCATCTTGAAACGTCTTAAATCTAGGTGAATCTAAGCGCCAGTTCCTCGCGACCAAGCCTAGAAGAACCATTCGTCATTCCCAACCGCGACACGGTGCGATTGGGGCTCACCCCTAGCGCGTTTTAGCACACAGCTTAGTGTGTTCCTGCAAAAGTTACTACGGCTCGTTTTGAGCATCTTTTTAAGTTATGTTTTAGATATCGCGTTTGCGTTTAGAAAACGTGACGTCACACGTTTTGGGCAAGAAATCTCCTATGTCATAGAAAATGCCCCTGGTGCGTTCTCGTAGTCACCTCTTACGACAACCATGTGACGTAATGATGGGGTCCTATTAATAAACCTTATTTACTGAATTAGCTTGAAATGCCATTAGTAACCATAAGAAACGTTTTACAGGACTTAGGAATACCCACATGGGCGTCGTGTGCTGAAGACTTTATCACGAAGCACAGAGAAGCGTTAGAGAGTACACACGTTTCAGAGAATCTGCATCATTGGATCGACATTACCTTTGGATACAAGTAAGATTAGTTACATTTAGCGTTTCGGTGAAGTTATTTTCATTCAAACTTCAACCTTCGCTATAACTGTTGAGGACAACAAATGCGCTGGGAAGATGAGCTAAAATTTACTGCGGGACCCAAATGGAGAAGAGTTGCTCAAGATAGGAGGCAATGAAAACTACTGGAGGAGGCCTTTGCCAAAAGGCACACTGAGTTGAGAGACATCTTATAACCAAACAAACCATACAGCATAATGATTAATCTCACTCAGTGTAACCGGCTAAATAAATAAATAAATAAATAACTGTTGAGGGGTTGTTTAGGGGTTAAAATTTAAAGTGTCTATGACCAGTGGTTTAGGCTAAGCGTTGTCTATGTATATATTTTGACGACCGAGGTGGCGCGGCGGGCGAATGTCCGCCTGCGACGCAGAGGTTGCGGGTTCGATTCCCGCCTTGGGATAAATGTTTGCACGATCTGCAAATATTTATTCCAGGAGTTCTGGGTATTTTCTATGTATAATAAAAAATATCTATGTATGTAATATAATATTGTATTAAGTATATCAGTCATCTAGTACCCATAACACAAGCTCTGCTTAGCTTGGGGCTAGATGATGCTGTGTGGATCGTCTGGCATTATTTATAATTTATTATTATTATTATTATTATTTGATAGACTTTTTTATCAAATTTAACTGGTAAGTAGAAATGTCAACCGCTGGGGAATAAAGGTTCTCGAATGGCGACCACGAACCAGAAGACGAAGCGTAGGACGTCCTCCTACCCGATGGACTGACGACATTGTTAGGACCGCGGGAAGTCGATGAATGGAAAAGGCTCAGAATCGTTCTTCCTGAAAACGTATGGGGGAGGCCTATGTCCAGCAGTGGACTTGTACAGGCTGTTGATGATGATTCATTATTTCTCTAGGTTATCGGGGACAGCATCAATAAAGGCGAAGAACGTATGCCTGTCTCTAGTAGATGGTCATACGAGACTACGGCGAGGTGGAACCGTTCAGCTGCTGACCGCTCCTCATCCTCCAAAGGCTTCGAGGGCGCTACCACCTGCGCCGCCGAGACTACACTGGACCACTACCAGAGACTCCAGTTAGTAACTCTTTACTCCAAATGCTTTACTATCTACCTGTCTAGTGGGAGTGAACTTAACGTGCCTACTACGTGCCTACTACGTGCCTACTACGTGCCTTAACGTGTGTTATTAACTTTTCTATCAGAAAATGTATGTGCGCAATGCCAGTGGTCTCAAACGGTAAAGGAAAACATTATAAGGAAATCAGTTAGTATTTTAGCAGCAGTTATGGGCTTGTAACCTGTCACATATGGAATAACAACTACTGAAAAATGGGGTATGTGCTAAATATAATATATGTAGTCAAAGCTACATATGTATATTAAGGGAGGGCCTTAAATAATTTAAAAAAACCCTGAGTTAGTAATACTTGGTAGGCTCTAAGAGATCTGAGGGGATATCTACCGTGCCTGGAAATTAAATTTGGAGGCTGTTTTCTGTTTTTCTGTTTATGAATATATGTAGATAGGTCGTGACTCGTAAGGACTATTTCATATCAGAACTAAGTTAACTAAATTCTGTACGTTTGTTTTTATAACTGAGTCATACTTGAAGAACGCTTATAGAAATTTTATCTTACAGGAAAATCGATAAAAAACGACAGCTCAGACGATATTTCAGATGAAGAAGACGAATCCACGAGCCATCATCTACCCCAACACGTATCTCGCTTACATGTCCCCTCCCAACGCGTCAGATCTCGTCATAAAAGTAGTAGTAGAGCCCGCTCTTTATCTAAAAGCGTAGACGATACACAATCCGCTCACGAAGAAAGAGCTTCCTCACATTCTAGACACTACAGGGTACAACGATCAGAGCTAGGAAAAGGAATCATATATTTGCCAAAAGAATTCAACCCTGTCGCGTCCATACAAGCTTTAGAATCCCTAGACAATTTTAGAACCAAATGCTTTTTCAGCAAAGTTGAAAACAAGGAGAAACAAAAAGAAAACGTCACGACTTTAAACCTTTTTCCAATGCAGCAAGAGATTAGACAGGAGAAAGCTGTGACGAAAGACGATACGGCGTTTACGAATCACATGTTTCTTGCGTCGTATGAGCAGAGCTACTTGAAGAAGATTAGTCAAGATGTGCATATAGAAAGTGTTCTGAAGGAAAGAAAGAATAGATCTTTTAATACTAGGTACACAACAGACGCTGCGGTCTATAAGCAGTTTGTGACTGAAAGTAGGCGGCAAGACATGCTTGTGATAGGTTGTCTAATTGTAGAAATATTTCTGCACACATATATGCGACCGCTTAGGACCATAAACGACAACTTCCTAGAAAGATTCAACACGTGCCGAATCGTTTTAAAAAATAACTTTAATGCGATGCCGAAATGCGTGAGCTATATAGCATCAGTGCTTTTAAACGTACAGCCTCCGAGCTTGAGTTTCAAAAACGAATTGCCCCAGAAGAGAGATGATCCTATGAAGAAAATAACGGTCACTGATAAAGGCCTACCAACACCAAGTCCATCCCAGTTACTTCAACCTTTATTAATGCAGCATCTGATTCCCTTTTCACAAAATTTCTCAATCCTCTACAACCTGCTTAGCACGTTACATGAATATGAAGTAACAAGCAATGAATTAAATATTCTGTACATGTACGAATGCGATGGTACGCAGTGCGAAATATACCAGAATTTAGATAAAACAAAAATGTATTTCACGCAGAAGATAGCTGAAGGAAAAATTCAGGCTTGCGCTGCTCATTTGGACGTTCTTCTGAATCAAATCAATACGAGTCAATTTGATGTGCTGGATATCTTCTTAGCTCATTACATAAAGCTGCTGCAAAGCAAAGATACATCAGTATTAGCCGCGTGGTATCTATTTGACACTATCAGCAAAGCTCTAGGTCCAGCGCAGACTAGGAATAAACTTCTCAGACACATACTGAATCTATATGAAGACGATGATTATGTAACAGATAAGACTGAACAGCATAAGGTAACAGATGTGGACGCGATGGCAAATGGAGGAATGGCCAGTAGACAGAAGTTCGTCAAGCTTTACCATAACATATTCTTACTACAGCTCATGGTCAGACTTGGCCTTCAATGTTTCTTAGACAACTTCACACAACACTTGGTCGAAGCTGTGGGAGGCTACAAAGATGTTAGTTTTGAAGTTGGATCTCCTGGACATCTGTGTCACAATCGGGCGATGGCGAACAAGAAACCCAGATATTCCGATGATAATGTCAAAAACGCTCTTGCAACGACCACAGATATATTTTCCCCAGATACGTCTTACGGGTCTGAAAATGTCACAACTCCCAGTATAGATAAAACAATAAACGAGTCTTTAAAAGATAAAGATAGTGATAATAGAAGTGAGAATGAACTGTTTCATTTCGAGACGGACAAAGATAGATTGCCAAGTAGAAACAGTCGGAGCAAATCACCAGCCGAGTCAATAGATTCTTACAACTCCTCAAACGCTCCTCAAGAGAATAACGTACACACGCCGTCTCCTTCCGCTGAATTCCCAGTTCCTAAATACACTGCAATCAATAAAGAACCTAATATCGTGGTTGCTAATAACGAATTTGTGGAAACAGCGCCCAAGTTTTCCCCATCTATGGAAGTTCCAACCAAATCTATGTTCACGAGCTACCTTCATTTCGCTGAAGAGGAAAACGAGGAAGTGGAATTAAGGAAAGAAAATCGGGGCCGGCAAGTGAACAATCTACATTTCAGTAAAGGAGCAGAAAACGCTTCGAAAGTGACTTGTAGTATAATCGAAGATGATAGCGAATGCAAAGAAAACTGCAAAATTTCCGATATGAGCTCGGAAAGTCTGATTTGGCTGGCGCATAGATTAGGTCCAGTACTAACTTGTAGATATATCACTAGGAATCTGCTAAAAATGCTGACTCTATGTTACATTGGGAAGGAAAACCTAAGTCCGTGGGAAACGGATGAAAAAGATGAATTCGATGAGATTTCGATTGTGAATAACAAGGTTGTTGGTGATAAGAATGCTATGAAGGTTATAAACTGCCTCATTTCAATTGTTGGTGAGTATGTTTTGCTTCTGTATCCGATAATAGCCGAAAATAATTTCGAAGTAGTTTTTATAGATGATCTTGTGATACTTGTATAAAATCATAGGAATCAAAGGGACTTATAAAACGATTTACAGCACGTTTCAAAAGTTTTATAAAACATTTCAAACGTTTTATGAATGGATTTTAAACAGTGTTTAAAATTTGCACTGTCTTTACTACCCTGTCATTCCACCCATTGGTAAGAGATGGGTTGCCTTGCCATATCTTAAATTGTTGAGATTATGTGATATATGTTATGTTATTTTATTATACATGTTATGTTATGTTATTATATAAGTAAGGCCATAGGTGAAACTAAACCACGGCTAAAAAACTAACAACGAGCCGACGTCGTGGCTTAATTACGTTTTTTGTATGATTCTTTCATTTTATAAAATGTTCCAAACGTTTTATAAAACTTTCAAGCGTTACGTTTTTTGTATGATCCTTTTTATAAATTGTTATAAATTTCCAGCAATGTACGGCGAGCAACTGATAATCTTCCAATACCTGCCGCACATGAGCGAGTTGATTGCTTCTTGTCGGAAGCGAGTGTCGGTTCCGTTGGAAGGCGGAGTGGTAGCTTGCCTACAACTCATCAAATATCTGGTGCCTTACATGACTGATGTCAAGATTATGGAGCAGTTACAGGTAAAGGTGGTTTCATTTTAAGATAAAAAAACTACTTTTCATCACGTTTTTACTATAGATAATGGTACGAAACCCTTTGTGCGCGAGTCCGACTCCCAAGTGCGAATCGGACCGGTTTTTATTTACGAACCATGATGAAACCATTGTATCAATCCAAGTGAATTGCGTTATCAAGTAGCTATTGATTTCAGGATACGTTCCTGAGGAGTATTCTCCAGCCGGGGCTGCGGCTCGCGGGTAGCGGGCGTGGCGCGTGTGCGGGCGGCGCGGCGGCGCGCGGTGCGCTGTGCCGCAAGCTGGCCGCGGCGCTGCACGCCGTCGCGCTCCGAGTCGGACCCGACATGACAAGGAAGCATCTCTGCGTACCTGCCTTGCAGAGGTTTGTATTTATTATGAAAAAAATAAAGACAGGAAGAGAGAGAGATAGAGAGAGAAAGAAAGAAAGAAAGAAAGAAAGCATATGTTTTTCATTATTGAAGAGGTTCATTTGTGATGTGTTTAACTTTACTTACGCCAAAATAAATCCACTTTCAGGTTCTTTTTGGCTTTTGACAAAGCGAGCGGGAAGATTGAGAACTGGCCGAAACAGGACGACAATATTATAGACAAGGTAAACATCAACACACTAAATCTATACCAGTATCTATCGGTTTGTCTGTCTGACTGACTAACTGGGGTATAGACAACGCTTGTAAAAAAAGGAAAGTGGTGCGTAAAGAAAGGAATTCCCGAAATTCATCCCCTAAACGTGGACAGCGGGGGTTGAAGTTTGTATGATTTTTCGCTAGCACTATAATCTATACCAATATACAGTAGTGGGACGAAATATGTATAAGCAAACGTAGATGTTTGTTCTGTCTGGGTGTGTGTTGTAAGAGTGTATTTACAAAAAAGTATATTAGTATTCTATCAGCTATTTGGTTCCCATAGTACAAGCTAAGCTTAGCTTGAGGCTGGACAGTCTTTCTCAAAGTGGGCGATAACGCCTTGCGATAGGTGTTATCGCTGAGACGGTGAAGGGTCGAGAAAAAATAGGGGGTGTTTTGTAATTTCATATTTTATAATTTACTAAGATTCAAATTTATTTATTCATTTATTGTTTTATTCATCTATTTATTTACTTATTTATTTATCTATTTATTAATTATATATATCCTTACAGCTATCAGACGTAGAGTCTTCGGAGCCGAAAATGGAAGGTTTCCTGGAGATATGTCGCGATGGAAGCACTGCGGAGTGGAAGGTACAAGACGGGCGAGTGGTTCGCGCTGACCTGCCCGAGCTGGCTTGCAGCCCGCCAGAACGAGCGCCGGACACGGCCGCGCTCACTGTGAGTAATAAAGCTCACATTAGCGTACTTCACTGTTATAGTAGTAGACATCTTAGTGAAGGGCTCGTCCGGGGAAGTACTACCACCATGACTATTTCTGCTGCTAATCAGCTTGCTATATTCTGGTTTGAAGGGTGTGCTGGTGCCTGTTAGGATGAAACTTGGTATACAAGTTTATAGATTTTTTTGTAGTCAGAGGTACGTCCAGATAGTACATTTGGTACATACCCACATTTTGCAGTAGTTAGTATTCCGTACGTGACAGGTTGCAAGCCCTTCGCCGCTGCTAGAATACTTGTGAATTGCCTTTTGAAATTGACTGAAGTTTTTTTCTTTTTTTATGCTACTGCTGGAGGGACAAGCATATGGTCCACCTGATGTTATGTGGTAACCATCACCTATAACAAAACATTGTCTCGCAGGTCACGTTCGTTAAAGACGTGCCTTACAAGGCAATACTCTGCGTCCATCAACCTGAGGCATACAGGTGTTAAACCTCATGTGCCTGTAATTTCATCGGCGCCCATACCCTTTAAACCGGAACACAGCAATGCGGGCATCACTACTTGGCGGTAGAAATGGGTGTTTTAATTTTGGTTCTACCTTTCAGGCTCAAGAAGAACTTCTAATGGTGTTTGATGAAGAACTAGCGTACCAAACGTACACGTCGTTCACGAAACTGGTCGGTACGGATACAATGGACCGATGTCTTAAGAACAGTGACACTATAAAAGCTCTCTGTCGAAAATATGAACAAAATCATTCAATAAGGTTTGTTTTTTTTATATTGGAACAAGCACATGTTCCACCTGATGTTTATAATAATAATAATAATGCTGGACAATCCACACAGCATCATCTAGCCCCAAGCTAAGCAGAGCTTGTGTTATGGGTACTAAATGACTGATATATTTAATACAATACATTGCATACATAGATATTTTTTATTATACATAGAAAATACCCAAAACACCCGGAATAAATATTTGCAGATCGTACAAACATTTATTCCAAGGCGGGAATTGAACCCGCAACCTCCTGCGTCGCAGGCGGACATTCTCCCGCCGCGTCACATCATCGTCACATCATCTCTATGATGAGGTACTAGCGTAATTTACATTTCCAGCTCGCCACTCTCAATAAACCGCGACAAACGCTTCCAGGCGTCGTACAGCGACGAGCCACTTCACAGGCGCGTCGACACGACCCCTACAAAGCCAGACATCGTCAACGATCACATCTCTAGCTCCAACAGCTTCGGCTCGAATGTTACGTTGGTAGGGAACAGGATAGATGTCGCCAGTGACGCGTGTGAGTTTAACTGCCAGTATGGATTTGACGTGGTGGCTTGTAAGATGGACAATGGAGTGAAGAGTAATCGGTAAGTTTTTTTTTTATACAACTTGCTGATGGAGCAAGCAGATTGCCTATAACAAAATATTGCATCGCAGGTCACGTTTGCCTCATGTGCCTGTAATTACACCGGCACCCACACCCTTCAAACCGGAACACAGCAAGCTGTTTTGCGGCAGAAATAGGCATGAATAAGTTCAAAGTATATATACTAATTATAAGAATCTTTGTCCTGACTGATTGACTGACTGACATATAGACAACGCACAGGCTAAACTACAACACAAGTTAGCCACAAACTAGGCATAGCTTGTATGCTTGCTTGGGAACCAGATGACTGATAAATCTATATTTATACCAATTGATGAGCCCTTTCGAAACAGATCTATTACTACTGAACGTTTCCAGAAAGAATTATGTTGAGCCTTCTTCATCTACTAACTTCCTTCAAGAACCTTTATTCCCCAGGGGTGCTTGGTTCAGCGAGCGACAAAAAAACAACAAATCAATTGACGAATTTGACGACTGACGTGGCGCAGCGGGCGAATGTCCGCCTGCAACGCAGCAGGTTGCGGGTTCGATAAATGTTTGTACGATCTACAAATATTTATTCCGGGTGTTCGGGGTATTTTCAATGTATAATAAAAATAACTATGTATGTAATGTATTGTATTAAGTATATTAGTCATCTAGTACCCATAACACAAGCTCTGCTTAGCTTGGGGCTAGATGATGTTGTGTTGATTGTCCAGTATTTATTATTATAAAAAAACTGCTATTCCAGACATCTGCGCGGCGATTGGCTGATATACTGGGAGCATGAAATCGGTCGTCCTGATAAAGAGACTCGGTTTAACCTGAAACAGATAAAACTACAAACATTTGTTGGGCACACGCACTCTGTGAAGTCTATCCACTGTCTGGACAACGAGAGTTCCTTCATGAGCGGCTCTAAAGATAAAACGGTGAAGTTATGGTCGCTGCGGAATCAGGTGAGTTTACTTGAATTTATATCTTATATACTTCGACAAAAGGTTGAAACTTAAGACGTAATTGTAGTCTCGCCGCTAACAATTGAATCCCAAGACGTCGAGAAAGAAGTGACGAAGAATCTATAAAATCGACGACCGCGATGTGGCGCGGCGGGCGAATGTCCGCCTGCGACGCAGGAGATTGCGGGTTCGATTCCCGCCTTGGGATAAATGTTTGTACGATCTGCAAATATTTATTCCGGGTGTTCTGGGTGCATGTTTTCTATGTATAATAAAAAATATGTGTGTATGTAATGTATTGTATTAAGTATATCAGTCATCTAGTACCCATAACACAAGCTCTGCTTAGCTTGGGGCTAGATGATGCTGTGTGGATTGTCCAGCATTATTATTATTATTATAACATGGATAGACAACAATAGTTAAATTATTATACGAATAAAAATGTTAAAAGGGACAATAACACAAATCAAAGAAAAAAACAGCTCTACAACGTTAACCCTTATGGGTACGGTAGATATCCCCTCAGATCTTTTAGTAGTAAGTACCTACTCGAGATTCTTCGCTCGTATTCTTTGATGATGTCTAAGAGGGGTAGTCAGAGTTACCCCCTTAGATATCCTCAAAGAGTACGTACGTACGACTAAATATTACGTTTGGCACTTAGGTACATTTTGCAGTTTTTTTGGTATTCCATATGTGACAGGTTGCAAGCCCATCGCCGCTGCTAGCATACTAACTGGTTTCCTCACGATGTTTTCCTTCACCGCATGGGAGCACTGGCATTGCGCACATAAATTATTCTATAGAAAAATCTATTGGTGATCAAGCGGTTTCGAACCCACGACAAAAGGCGAGGTCACTTTCACTAGACCACCGGTGCTCTAGTAAAAAATATAAGTCAAAGTAGTACTCAACGCATATAACCAATATACCTACTTATTAAAGCTAAAAGCTCCTATATTTTTACTGTACTGTTTTGTTAAATGCATTTAAAATCGAACCTTGAACTTGTTTTAACTGACAGGGCGACGGCAACGCAACGACCCAATGCAATTGGACATACACCGGTCATAAGAAAGGCGTGCTGTCTCTTTCCTTCCTGGAGTCATTGCGACTTGCCGTCTCTACCGACTCTGTCGTGCACATATGGGATCCTTTTATGGAGAGTGTTGTTTCACAGGTAAAGTTATAAAACTATAAAAAACTATTTGAATATAAACATTGCTGTCTTAGCTTATTTTGTATTAGCAGCCTTCTGCGCTGTAGGTTGTGGGTTCGATTCCCACCGAGAACAAACAAAGTATGATAAACATAGATGTTTGTTCTGTGACTGGGTGTTATATTGTATTCTGTACGTATCTACAAAAAGACGTTTTAAGATCCCTGTGAATATTACTGAATAAATGCTATTTGACTAAGAGCTCTACTACAGTAAACAATTTAATGTTAATATTTATTTATTTTGTTGACAGTTGGATAGTTTGAAAGCGCCTGTGAGCATAGTCCGCGCGTTGGGAGACGGCTCGGCCGCCATTATAGCTGCCACCGGCGATGCTTTGCGGATTATCGACGCACGCGCACCCCACTCTAGCTATGAACTCAAGGTAACATTTTATTTAACTTTATTAGGAACGACAAACAGTCACAATCTATCTAGTTATAATAATATAATAATAATAATAATAATAATTTGGTATCTGTGACGTAAACATTACTGACATCACAGTTAGATTGCACATCAGTCAGGGAACACTCAGCAGCTGAGTTATAGATACCGCGCAGTGTACTTAAAATGTCAAATTTATTAGTGCTGGCCCGCCACTGACTGACATATTGACATCGTAGAGAATTGAGATTTTGAGGGTATATTTATTATGGTGCATAGTAGGGTCCTAAGAAGGGAATTTCTGAAATTTAACTCCTAAGAAGTGAGGTTTGAAGTTGTCTGACAATAGATTCACTCGAAAAAATTCAAACTCCATTTATGAGTAAGGTTTAGAAAGGTAAGGAAATACATAATAAAACAAGATAATTTTAATCTCCCTCAGGTACCACTAAGCGCTAGTACATTTGTACGCAGTATGTGCGTTTGCGAAGGCGCGGGCTGGGCTGCTTGTGGACTAGCCAGCGGACACATCGCGGTCATCGACCTGAGGACAGGCCTGCCCAGGCACGCGTGGAAGGCTCATGATGGAGAGGTAATGCTAACCCCGACATTAGTGACCCCAACAACATACTAATATATTTTGTACTAGTAGAACTCCTAAGGTTGCCTGGAAGAAATCGCTTTTAGCGATAAGGCCGCCCTTTGTACTCTGTTAAATCTAGATTTATAAGCTATCCTTGTGTACAATAAAGTGTTATCTATCTATCTATCTATCTAACTCTCTGTGGAGGGCTCTGTGGAGAGTCTTGTATAGTTTAGGGATAGAGCGCGTTGTGTGAACGTTTGCCAATCCTACTAGTATTATAAACGCGAAAGTTTGTAAGTATGGATGGATGAATGTATGTTTGTTACTCATGTTCACGCTCTAACCAGTAGACCGATTTGAATGAAATTTAGAATAAACATTGATTATAACTTGGATCAACATGTAGGCTACTTTTTATCCCGAAAAAATAACGGGAAAAAACTACCACGCGGGCGAAGCTGCGTGTCGTCGCTAGTGTTTATATATTTTGTTTATATTTGTAGGTTCTAAGAATAGCTGCTGTGGATGACAACAGACTACTGAGCTCAGGACTTGATCAAATCACAGCGCTTTGGAGACCTGACGACGGAGAACTAATTGCTCATTTTAAGTATGAATTATTTATAACTAAACACCAGCCGGGCTAAGATGTGCAACGTGAGATATATCGCGCTTGACAAGAGATAGTTTCTCTATTGATGGACACTAAAAACTAAAGATAACAAGATCCAAAAATAAACGTTAGCATTAAGTCTTCATTTGATAGAACGAGATAAATTTTGGCGCTGCCATGTTAGTACAGGAAGACAAAGAGATATCTCTATTTTGCACGAGAAAACGAGTAGACAAAATTTTGTCGCGTTGCACATCTTAGCCGGGCTGTATGCCTCAGGTTGGTGGACGCAGGGTAGTCCATCGTAGGGCACGTACCTAACGTGCATGACATACAAGGCAGTGTTTTCTTATAGGTGATGAGGTTACCATTTAACATCAGGTGCAGCA
Organism: Electrophaes corylata; assembly: GCA_947095575.1. Classification (NCBI taxonomy): domain Eukaryota; kingdom Metazoa; phylum Arthropoda; class Insecta; order Lepidoptera; family Geometridae; genus Electrophaes; species Electrophaes corylata. Next base: position 2,622,524 of record OX352711.1, on the reverse strand, counting down.
GGTTTATGCAACAACAGTAGCATAAACCTAGCTTTTGCGCGCCTTCGTCCAGCGACTTACTTAACACTTATCGTTATGTTCAACACAATATCTTTATACATTATAGAATGTGCTATTGTGATGTATGAGCTAAGCATATTATTGTAAAGTTTCATTAATAATAAGGAAATGGGATAGGGTAGGATGATCATCATCATTAACAGCCTGTAGAAGTCCACTCAAAGTCATTTTTACACATAGAGATGATGGTACGGAACTCGCACTTGGTCGGTTTTTAATAACAAATCTTATTTACAGAGGAAGCACAGAACCGGTACACTGTCTATCAGTGTACTACAACGAGCTGATATCCGGTACAACTAACAACCGCATCGGGGTCCACACTTCGCTCGGACAGGACGCCTCCTTCTCAAGCACTAAACTGCGATCGGATACATTCAAAGGCGTGTTGACCTGTATGTCTGTACTACCGTTGAATCGGCTGCTATTGCTAGGTAGCGATAATGGTACCATTAGTTTATTATGCTGAAATTTACTTGCAAGTTTGGTCAAATAGTTTTCAAATAGTTTCCAAATAGTTTCAAATAGTTTTCAAATAGTTTCAAAGTTTCAAATAGTTTTCAAATAGTTTCAAATAGTTTTCAAATGGTTTTGGAGTTGGCAACTTTTGTATTGACAGCTCGGTTGGTCGCTCTGCCTTCTGCACTAAAAGGATATTTATACCGGGTGTAATAATCTTCCGAAAATTGAAACAGCGCAATTAGACCAGGATTTTGATCACAAAAAAATCGACACTTGTCTCTTTTTCTTTCGTGTTTGAAGCATAAATATCGACAATACATAATATCATAAACATAAATACCTAGTTATCTCATTTTAAATGCGTAAAAACTAAATAAAATCGCGATCATCTGACCGGTGCGTTGACCTAGCGATCGCCGCCCCGCCGCGTGGTTGTTGACCGCTGTACGGGTTACATCGGATTGATAAATAGGAATATCAGCAAAATATTCTTATTACTAAACGTATTTGACTATCAGTCAAGTGGTATTCTATAAGACCTTGTTGTAGGTAACTTTACACGTTCCTGAAGTATTCGGAAGTGGTCTTATTACACCCTGTATATATTTTTTTGTAAGTACATACTTAGATTATAATATAACACCCAGACAGAGAACAAGCATCTATGTTCATCATACAAGTATTTATCCTCGGTGGGAATCGAACCCACAACCAACAGCACAGAAGGCAGAGCTACTGTCAACTGAACTGAGAGGCCAGACAAAAAAGATTACTGTTTAACTAATTTCCTCCATGCCTCAGGCCTCATGTGCCTGTAACCACGTAATTTATCATATTTTAAACATTGCAATATTTTTTTATACTACATGCTGATAGAACAAGCAGATGGCCCACCTCATGTTAAGTGGTTACCATCGCTTATAAGAAAGTATTGCACTGCTCAACGTCCATCAACCTGAGGCATACAGGTGTTAAGCCTCATGTGCCTGTAATTACACCGGCACCCACACCCTTAAAACCGGAACACAGTAAGTTGCTTAGCGGCATAAATAGGCATGGTGGTAGAACTTCCCCAGACGAGCCCTTCACAATGAGCTCTACTACTATATGTCCACCTGATGTGAAGTGGTAACCATAACGTATAACAAAGCATTGTCTTACAGTTCACTTATTATATACGTGCCCCTATGATGCACTGAATGAAATAGTTTGTAAAATTATGTTAAAAATCTTAAAAGATTTATTAGTTTTGAAGTTGAATGTATATAAACCTATAATGTATATAAACCAATAATAATTTATGATCTCGAATATTATATAATATATGTAATACTGTATTGTATATTATGTAAGTATAATATAGTCTAATGTTAAAGTATTAGGGAAAGTCATTGAAATATTATTTGTGCTCAAAATACATAAAATAAAGGTTTTATTGGTAGTTTTATGGATGTTTTGTTGTATATTCTGGTAATTAAAAAAAAAAGTCTTTTAAGAATATGTTTTAGGGTTAAGCTTGCCTATGTACAATTATATATGTCTTATGTTTAATTTCAAAGTCATTTATTGTGTACAATCTATCTATGCTATAATATTTTATAGAGTTACAGTTTGTGAGGTTGTAAGGGGTAATTTTTGATCCACTGAACCGATTTTGAAAACTCTTTTATGAATAAAAGGCCACGTTCTTTGACACTCAGTCAGTCAGTCAGTCAGTCACTCAGAAAAATGAAAAGACATTTTCACACAGTAAAAATGTTTACCGCCGTCACGGGTTTGCTAGTAAAGCATTAGTAATTGTAGCTTCTAAGTAAAAGTATTATTTATTTAATAGTATGACATTTATGAATTGAATATATTAAACAACAGACGTAAAGATAAGAATAGGTACAAAAATATAAATCTAAAATTCTAATCAAATAGACAAATTAACAGAAACAAACTTCTTAAAAGATAATAAAAATATCTTATATAGCTACTATAGCACTCACATAGCTTACATCACAAACACACACACTCTAATCCTGAAAAACAAGCTTTCACTAGTAAATATATTCTTTACCCTAGGTATTTTCTATGTATAATAAAAAATACGTAATGTATGTAATGTATTGTATTAAGTATATCAGTCATCTAGTACCCATAACACAAGCTCTGCTTAGCTTGGGGCAAGATGATGCTGTGTGGATTGTCCAGCATTATTATTTATTTATTTATATGGTAGCCCATGTTTGTTTATCGCTGGTAAGCCTGGTCCACATATTATAACAAATAAATAGCTTCACGACTTTAATCCCCAGGCATGGTAGATATCCTTTCAGATCTCTTAGTACCTACTCAAGATTCTTTGAGAATGGGGGTAGTCAGGGGTACGTCCAAATATTATATTAGGTACATACCCACATTTTGCTGTAGTTGACATTCCATATGTGACAGGTTGCATACCCATCGCCGTTAATTTGCAGAGTGCGAGTCGGACTCGCGCACGAAGGGTTCCGTACCATTATCTATACTAAAAACGGCAAAAATCACGTTTGTTGTATGAAAGCCCCCTATATATTTATTTTATTAGTATTTGTTATAGCGGCAACAGAAATACATCTATGAAAATTTAAACTCTAACTATCACGGTTCATGAGATACAGCCTGGTGACAGACGAACTGACAGACAGCGGAGTCTTAGTAATAGGGTCCCGTTTTACCCTTTGGGTACGGGACCCTAAAAATTGCCTCTAACGCTGTGTAAATTATCTATAATAGATACAAAGGCCTACCATTTATGGTATGCTTCAGATACTAAAAATAATGTATTTATTATGCCTGCTAAGAAAATTTATCTTCCTGTATGAAATTAAAAAAAATATATAGGTACCTAAGTACTGAGGTAATAATCATTGATAGGTAGGTAACCTACAGATAGGTAGGTTACCTCCGTACTTATCACTTACTACACCAAACTAATAAATTATCATAATATAAAAATAGGAGCTAATTGGGAAAACAAATGATGAAATATGATATGTAAGACATAATGTAGGTACATAGTAAGTAAGTAGTTAATTTAGGAGAGACTTTTTGTAATAAAAGTATTTGTACGTTACCTACCTACATTCAAATTGTTTTATTCTACCGCGTTACTGCACGCTGTGCCAATAGCCATAGTAGTAGGGCTCCTAGTGAGGGGTTTATCCGGGGTCCCGAGGAAGTATTACTACCACTGAGTGGAGCATTGCAATCATAGGGCACTAACTTGTCCTACGAAGGAATGCTTTGTTATAAGTGAGTAACCATTAAACACCAGTTGTTTCTGTACCTAGTAGCACAGAAGTTCCGGGGAAGTACTACCACCGTGGCTATTTCTGCCGCCAACAAGCGCAGCGTCCTCTGGTTTGAAGAGTGTGGGTGCCGGTGAAATCGCAAGAACACAGGATTAAGTACCACCTGTATGCCTCAGGCTGCTGGACGCAGAGCAGTGCATTGCTTTGTTACCTGTGTCGTGAACCTAAGCATAAATTGTACCTAGTAGGTACGTAAGTAGGTAGGTACCTATAAAAAAAAATTATACGCACAAGAAGTTATAACAAGGCACCTTGCCTATATATAATATAGGTCTATTCAATTCCGACTCTAATTAGTGTTGGTTGGGCAGGTACCTACTTACCTAGTTACCTAGGTACTTTTTCGTGTTGTTTTATCTGTAATGGTGGTAGGTACCATATTGTCTTGTAATTTATATTTGGCTGCAAATAAATGAATTTATTTAGGTATACCTACTTTACATACTACCTACACGAAACTGTCCACGTGTAAATCCGTCATATAAATCAAAATATCCTCAAAAAATATCTACTCTTCTTTAATTTTTTAATTTATGAAGAAAGTGACAATGTCATGGCAATTTGTCACTATTATTGTTCTGCAAGACTATACAAATAAGAATTTAATTGTAATAGTAAAACTGTTCGCGACGGTTTGGAACGTGTTTTTGTGGCTAACTTAATAAGCACATTCTTTTTACGTGAAAATGCCTCACAACTCTCATCGCAGGTCCAGCACCTCTCTAATAAGTAACCGTCGCGCCAGCATCATCGGGCACGGAGCTGGCGCAGAGATGTCTGAGCTCAATCTGCTTAAGGAAGAGACCCACACAGGCGACCACTTCCTCACTCCAGCGCAACTCGAAGTCGTCTACAGAACCAACATCAACAATGGCCTCACAGATAACTTTGCCAAAGAGCTTCTAGAAATAAATGGACCAAACGCCTTAAAGCAACTTCGTGGCACCAGTTACTGGAAAATCTTTCGACACAATCTGTTTGGCTGGTTCCAATGCGTCCTCTGGGTCGGAGCTATACTTAACTTCATAGCGTACTACTTTGCCAAGTACTTGGATAAAGGCGACGGCGGTGGGCACTCAGAAAAGGAATACTTGTACCTCGGCTGCGTTATAACTATAACCATAATCGGCACGGGACTGTTTGGGTTTTATCAGGAAGCGAAAAATATAGCCGTCATGAGCGGCTTTGAAAAGCTCGTTCCACCGAACGCAGTAGTCATTCGTGATGGAGTCAAGAAAAGCATACCCAACGTTGACGTTGTCCTTGGTGATATAGTAGAGATGTCCGGCGGTGAGGTGGTCCCAGCCGACGTGCGAATTCTTTCCGAAAGTGGCTTCAAAACTGACATGTCCTCTCTCACTGGCGAATCGGAGCCCGTGAAACACAACGAGGAGTGTACACACTCGAACCCTCTTGAGTCGAAGAATATGGCGTACTTCGGCTGTCCCATCACTGAAGGAACGGCTAGAGGTGTGGTTGTAGCTGTTGGGGAAATGACGCAGATCGGTAAAATCGCTGGTCTGGTAACAGGCCTGGAAAAAGAAGAGACTCCAATATCGAAGGAAATAACTCATTTCATCAAGCTGATTTGTGGTGTTGCGTTTGCTTTTGGTTTCGTATTTTTCATAATGGTTTATTTCATACAAAAAAGCTGGTTGTCGGCTCTACAGTACATGCTTGGAATAATTCTAGCTAACGTGCCAGAAGGGTTGATTGTTACATTAACGGTGTGCATGACACTGTCTGCGAAACAGCTCAAGAAAAAGAACTGTCTTGCTAAAACTCTACAAGCGGTGGAGACTTTAGGATCGACGTCATGCATTTGTTCAGATAAAACTGGTACTTTGACTGAGAACCAAATGAACGTGTCTCATTTGTTTTGCAATTTCAAAATCTATGATAAAATCGACCACACACACGTTTCGGATCCGACATACGCAACTCTGTGTTTAGCGGCTTCCTTGAATTTACGGGCAGAGTTTGATCATAAAACAATGGACTTACCAGTGGAAAAAAGAACTGTAATGGGCGATGCATCCGAAGCAGCCATCTTACGTTACATGGAGTCGAATCGTTCAGCCACTCAAACACGACAAGAGAATCCAAAGGCTGCTATGATACCTTTCAGTTCAGCGTATAAATACCAGGTGACCATTCACCACATGCAAGAGACTAAAATGTATTACCTGATTATGAAAGGGGCCCCAGAAATTGTTTTGGAATATTGCAGTACCGTACACACGGATGACGGAGATCAACCGCTCACTCCGCAAGTGAAAAAAGAGTTGAAAGCTAATTTCATCAAGCTAGCAAATATGGGAGAGCGAGTAATAGGATACTGTGACCTCAAATTGCCTCTAACAAGCTATCCATTAGGATATAAGTTTGACACTCAAAACAGAAATTTTCCAATTGAAGACCTGAATTTCACAGGCGCCATATCTATGATAGATCCTCCCAGACGGGATATTGAAAAGTCGATTGGGCTCTGCAGACAAGCTGGTATTAGAGTGGTTATGGTGACAGGTGATCATCCCGTGACAGCACTGGCTATATCTCGACAATGTGGAACTATAACACAGCCTACGGCTTACGACTACGCGTTTGAACACCATATAGAACTGACTGACGTGCCGGCCCATATCAAGGCTATGTTCAAAGCGGTAGTGATAACTGGTGATGAGCTTCGGAAGATGAGTGTGAACGACTTAAAAGCTGCTCAAAATAAGTATGAAGAAATTACATTTGCTAGAACTAGTCCACAGCAAAAGCTGTTTATAGTTGAGACCTATCAGTCGTGCAAGCACGTCGTCGCTGTCACCGGAGACGGAGTCAACGACTCACCAGCGTTGAAAAAAGCCGACATCGGCATAGCAATGGGTATTAATGGAACAGAGGTTTCTAAGCAAGCTGCCGACATGATACTATTAGATGACAACTTTTCTTCTATAGTGTTGGGCGTACAGGAAGGAAGAAGAATTTTCGATAACTTGAAGAAGACCATAGCTTACACTTTGACTTCAAATACACCGGAGATGCTTCCGTTCGTGTTGTATGCCTGCGTAGGAATGCCGCTGCCTCTAACACTGATGTTGATACTGGTGGTAAATGTGGGAACTGATTTACTTCCAGCCATGAGTTTAGCGTACGAAGACTCTGAAGAAGATATTATGAATATACCACCTCGTAAGCCAACAGACCATCTGGTGAACAGAGTCATGATATTTATGGCTTACTTTCAAATAGGATTAATTCAGTTTTTCGGTGGAATGTTTGCATATTTTATAGTTTTTGCTCAGGATGGCTTTTTTCCGTCAAGTCTTTTCTTCATTCGAAACGAATGGGAGAAGCGAACGAGTAATGTGACAGATACTTTAGGACGCACTTGGTTTTACGTTGACAGAAAGAGGCTCGAGAGAAAAGCACAAACTGCTTACTTCGTCGCGATCTGCATGACCCAAGTTTCAGACGTTATTATTTGCAAGACTCGGCGAATTTCTCTTCTGAAGAAAGGTATGAAGAACCACGTAATGAACGTGAGCATTGTGGTGGAACTGGTAGCGGCGATAGTCGTGACATACCTTCCATTGTGCCACGAAATATTCAGGACGGAGCCTCTATCGTGGTTTGATTTCTTTCTGGCTACGCCTTTCATGGTACTCATGATTATAGGAGATGAAGTGAGACGATATTTGATTAGAAATAATATTTCTAAATGGGTTGAACAAGAAACTTATTACTGATCTGACCATGGTGAATGTTAAAATTAAGTAGGTAGGTATTGTATTGACAGTAGGTAAGTCAGGTACCATATTTTCTAAGATTTAATTCTACTCATAGCTATTCTCTCCTTAATTTTGTACTTACACTACCCAACTAACTACGAGTATATCAGTGATAAATGCCGTTACTGTACGCATAGGTATCTCAAGAAATAAAGTTAGATAAATAGCTAAATATGCGTTTTAAAATGTTAGGCTATTTAAATAATTATTATAGTCACCTGCCTGTTTGGAGGTACAACCAGCAAGTTCCTCAGCAAGTTCCGTCATGATGATTAGATGTTCTTAAAGTAGGCAGTCATATAGTATCACATATTTCACCAAATCACTGGCATGCACTTTTAAATGGCTTTGATAGGTACCTACACATCAATATTATTGCCCATTGTCCGTAAATGACTGTTACCGTTACACAATGTTCATAAATTGAAGCGGTAAATAACAATATTACCTATAGCAACTAATTTCAAATTTCTTTTCTATTAAGCCCGGACCACCACAGGATAATGATGATGATGACTAAATATACTAATAGTTTCATCAGCACTATTCTTAGGCATGACTATAAAGTAAGTATATAGTAACTTATAATTACTAACTGATAATATATTTTTTTTAAATAAACAGGTTCCTACTATAACTTTTTGTCCATCTTTCATTTCAATCTTGTGTGAAAAGAAATTTCCGAAATTTAATTCTAAGCTGACACAGGAATTGATTTAAAAATAACTGTGCGCGTTTCGCTAGTGTTTTAATGTAAATTTATCTTTCTTGCTCTGTTCGTATCTTTTGGTTTTTACCAGACCTTTGGCACGGTGAACTAGCCTACAGCTTATAACAAAAGAGTGATAAAAATTTAAATAAAAACCTAAGATTATTACTTACATGTTTCTGAAAAATAAAGTGCAATCAGAAAAGGTTATCTGCTGAATAACTAGCGTTGTTATGATAACACGTTCAATGCGAGCATCACATCTAAGAAAGTAGGTATCTCGACTCTCTTTAAAATCAAATAAAAGACGTATAACGCTGTAGTAATTACATACATACATACATACACACATACAATCAGGCCTGTTTCCTATAGGGGTAGGCAGATACCACACGGAATTTTTTTTCTTAAGTCAAGAATATATTTATTGGTCAAGAATTATAATAATCTCATTATTTATTTCATTATTAAAATCACCTCAAATCAATGTGAAGGTAATCACTTTTATTTAAGAATTAATTAAAGTTTAGTTTTTAAAAACCCGTTACCCCGTTCCCAAATCAACAGTAGGTATACCTACGCATTGTTGCGTATACTATCACCTAAATTAAATACAAGTCATAAAATAATAGTCCAATAGGTAAAGTTTAATACATCAGGTTGTTGGACTTGCGACATAGAATTCTATTTTAATCTAGTTTGCGAATTATGTGTCTGGCACACATGTACCTAAGGGCGCGGCCGGGCGTTCAATATGAATTTAAGCATGCGGTATATAGGTATGTTAGGTAACCTACATTTAGCCGAATTACGTAATACCAAGGTACCTATTTCAAAGATACTGCAATAAGTTAGCATGCATTAAATATGTTTGACGTGCTTCTCATTACCCTCAATAGCATTTCTCAAAATTCATCAGACCCCCGAAAAACTTTGAGACAAGGTGAGAAAATACTACCTTTTAGTCCATATTCTTTGAATACTACCTTGCCTGAGGATTATTGACAGATGTCGTCTATAAAATTAGCTGATAGAATAAGCAGATGACCCACTTGATGTTAAATGGTAACCAACATCTGAACGAGCGTATGCCCTACCCAGCGTTCATCAACCTGAGCCAAGCAGTAGTTTTTTATTTCAGGTTTTGATGGCGTTTGTGATGTGTATATACCAATGGCGTTTCTAATGTGTGGTAGAGTAAGTACCTACTCAAGATTCTAAGGGGGGTAGTCAGAGGTACGTCCAGATAGTAGGTACATTTGGTACATACCCACTTTTTGCGTTAGTTTTCTATGCGTGACTGGTTGCAAGCCAATAGCCACTTTGTATAAACTCTTTTCTATGCGCTGTACTTTTTTAAGTTTTTATCAGTAACTGATTTGCCTAACTGCGCAACGAGAAACAGGTCGTTTTACGGATTTTTGGCTTTGCACAGCGCCTACAAGAGTACAGCCACGAGGAAGCATGTAAAATAAATAAATAAATAAATAATGTTGGACAATCCACACAGCATCATCTAGCCCCAAGCTAAGCAGAGCTTGTGTTATGGGTACTAGATTACTATTACATGCATAGATATTTTTTATCATGCATAGAAAACACCCAGAACACCCGGAATAAATACTTGCAGATCGTACAAACATTTATCCCAAGGCGGGAATCGAACCCGCAACCTCCTGCGTCGCAGGCGGGCATAGGTATATATGGTATGTATAGGTAGGTATTTGGCTTATGTCTAGTTTCAGTATCTTAATACAATAATAATAATGATTGGCTACTTGTTGCACAAGCATTGGTTGAAATAAGAAGAAAAAAAGCAAAACCCATTTTTTCAAATCACCCCATTAAATTTTACATCAGGATGAAAAATAACAATGAAATAGGTACACATTGTGGTGGTGAATGGGCCAACAGCTCCATGTACAGTCAGCTGCACTAGATTGTATACAATTTGTAACTTTCACAACGGTATTACAGTAAAATAATGAACTCTTACACCTCAAAAATTAAAACGTCATGAAACTAGTTGATGACCTCACTTATTTTTTGAATAATTGTCGCTTAAACATTTTTAGCACAGTTGTGAAACCATTTTGAAAGTTACAAATTGTATACATTCTAGTGCAGCTGACTGTACCCATACAGCAGCGCTGGTTTTCTGCCAAGACCCGATGTTGACCTTACGGACATTTAGGCTTGAGTTTGGCTAACCAAACAGTTTAACTAAACCTACATGGTTCATGCTACAGTGACAGTTTTTTAGTAGGTATAGTAGTAGAATTCTTAGTAAAGGGCTTGTCCGGGGAAGTACTACCTCCATGCTTTTTTTTGCTGCCAAACAACGCTGCGTGTTCCGGTTTGAAAGGTGCGGGTGCCGGTGACATTACAGGTACGTGAGGCATAACACCTGTATGCTTTAGGATGGACGCAAGTGCATCAAAGGGCACGTTCCTAACGAACGACGAACGATCAACCTGAAGCCTGCACCATTGTATTTTAACTGGCGCTCAGATTTTCAAAATGACTTTTCAAAATGATCCCTGCGGATATTGACTTGATATTACTGAATAAATGCTTTTTAACTTTGACTTTGACTTTGACCCTGACACGGCTGGCGTTAAATTGATGTGATAGTACTCATAATTCTAATTGACAGACCATACCTACTCATAGCTGAAAGATGAAGGTTATCTGCTGGATGCACCCCTCCTATAAATAAGACGATAACATTTAACACGTTCAATGTAAGCAAATAGGAGTTTAGTAGGTATTTAACTCGCCTTTCTACCAAACCAAAAAAATACTAACGTCATTATACGTTCTGCCACAATGCTGCAACAACTCCGTGACGGCGATTTCTAGGGGTTTAATGCGCGTGTTACGGTTAAATAACACTAGATACGCGTGGATCCATGTCTACTGTCTCAGACGTTTTGTACGAAACAGACGAAGACAGATACAGAATTATAGAGCTAGCAAACCCACGCTGTCTCCTTTAGAGTAGTCACGTATATACAGAAAATAATGGGACCGATAGGCTTCTGACGCGTTACAAAACACCCGGCGGGCTTATTGCGATTCTGCGTTATCTACATACATTTTGACAGATTTAGGGTACAACTCGACACTGTGCGGCGGTACAGGGCGTCATATTGTGTGATGTTGTGACGCTCCTTGATATTTTTGTATGATGAAGCTTCCCCGTTTCGTGAGTCGACTTCCAAGCTAGGTAGGTAAAACTACTGTACTGTAGTACTGTACTAGAACTAAGATGACTAATATACCCATTTTATATACCTACAAACTACCTATCTACATGATATCAAACAGAACACAGGAACAACTAGATATTTTCATCGCACAAATGTTTGTCTTGGGTAGTACAGAACTTTGGTAAGCCATGACGTATACTGTCGGTACAAAGTATTCACATTGACGTTTATAGACGTTGATATTGTACTCTTTGTTATGTTTTGATTATTAACTATAATTATGTAAATAAAGTAAGTATATTATATACGTAAATAACACATTAACTATGTGCTCACTTAGGCGTGCCTCGTCGTTCGAAACAGTGTTTTTCACTAACCGTCACAATGGTTAATAAATCAATCGTATTTTTACTTACATTTTATTTAACAAGTATTAATGGATATTCACCTGTTAAAAATATTACACGTAAGTTACAATTATTATTATCAAGTAGGTTTAAATATAAAAAAAACAAAACCGCATTTATAATGAACACAATAGTTTTAATTTCGAAGTCAAATAAACAACCAAGTATTTAATACAGTCAGATGCGCGAGAATGTACACAATTTGTGACTTTCAAAATGCTATCACACCATAACAGTAAACTTTTACACGGCCAAAACTCAATAATCTCGAAAACAATTTATGAGTTCTTTTATTACTTGAGTGATTGACATATCAATATTTATTTTTACGCTGTGACTCCAATTTGCAGCTCTGTAATGCAGCTGACTGTTCTTGCATGGGGTATGGTTGGGTTACATAGTTAATCTAGTAACATACATTGTTTTGAGTAGGAAAACTGCAAACATAATTTTTTTTATATGCATATTTTACTATTTATGAAACTATTAGTTACTACTATTTAGTAGTAGTAGAGCTCTTAGTGGAGGGCTCGTCCGGGAAAGTACTACCACCATGCCAATTTCTGCCGCCAAGCAGCTTGCTGTGTTCCGGTTTGAAGGGTGTGGGTGCCGGTTTAATTACAGGCACACCAGGAAAAACACCTGTTTGCCTCAAGTTGATGAACGCAGAGTAAGGGCACGTTTATAATGAGCGTGACCTGCGAAGCAATGCTCTGTTATAGGTGATGGTAACCACTTAACATGAGGTGGATTTCTACAGGGCCTAGGGATTAAAGTCGTGAAGCTATTTCTTTTCTTTTTTTTCTATCCTTGCCAACTTTTTGTTCTCAGGTCCAAACTGGCCGGGTTATGAATACTATCCCGATATCCATGGTTGGCTAAAGCTGTTCTCAGAACCTGCTGACTGGCAAACTGCCAGGATGAACTGTCATGATGAAGGTAAGCCCATAGAATAAGGAAGTGAGCTCATATTTTGTTTAGACAACTATAGTGACATTATTTACTAGGTGTATGGTTGTAATTAGGTTGAACTTAAAACTGTTTATAGATAGATAGTACTTTATTGCACAAAAATAACAGTACAAAGGCGAACTTAATGCTATGAAGCATTATCTTCCAGATAACCTTTGTGTAATGTGAAAAAAAGTTGTGTCGGTAGTGCACAAAAGAAAGAAGCTTGTAGGTAAAACTCAATAAACTTACATAAACTTACTTACCTACTTACTGCTGTAACGGAATACATAAATATAAATATGATTATATTATTTACCTACTTTTACAACAAAATATGTTCTTATATTTACATAACTTTTTATCATTTTTTTCTCACTCGTTTATCGTTTGTAAGAGTAGAGCTGCAGAGGCCCCATTCTTATAACGAAATATCATTAAGCTCAAGAGTGTCAAACGTGTCGACCTGCAAATAATATTTTTTGAAACTGACCCTTCAGACCGGCCCAATGCTAACAATCAAGTTCTAGCTTTCATTTTGTCTCAGTTACAAAAAAATATGAGAATCGCGCATCAGGTTGCCACAAAAATCTTCAATCGGTTCGCTCTCTCAACCAATTACCCTTTTATAAAATGTACTTATCTAAAACTATTTCAGATGCTATTTTAGCCGCACCAATGAACAATCTGTTTTACTCTATTTTAATGAAAATGATGTCTACATACTACCAGAATACGTTTCGGTCAGACCCGGAGCGGTCAGCATTTTATGTTGCAATCCAAATGAATTATCCTGAAGGGGTATACAAGCAAACAGGATCACACAAATCTAAAATCGGTGAGTGACAATATAAGGTAATAAGGCTATGCGTGCATTACACATCAGTCAGTACTTCGTTGTAATTAGTTGCCTAAAAATTATAAGAGTCTTTGTCTTTACCGAACTGACTGACACTACTGACATAATAGACGATGCACAGACTAAACTGCTAGCCGTATAGGCAGGTTCCAAGCTGTGTCTTCTAGGTAAACTATCGTCACGTCACGTTACCCTCTGGAGTTCTGAGCCGAAACCACTACGCCTATAAATTGAGTTAGCTGTGGCGAAATGGAGGCTTACAGTGAGCCATTCAGTCGTTTACTGTAGGTATGCCTAATAAGGACACAGCTTAGGGCGCGTTTATAATGCGCGAAAGATTTCGCGGCGGCTGCGCAGTTGAAAAAATCAATACAGAGCATCTGTATATTCTTGGTAGCAACGTTCAAATTCCTGTCAAGTGGCCTGTTGGCCGCGAGTCAACAGCATATTGCTTTGTGTGTAGCACAAGCGCGACCAAAAGTTGTGAACGATTCCTCTAGAACAAGATAAGAAACTAAGTTTGTTTTGAGAAAAAATCAAAACTTTCAGAGTAAAGACTTTCAAAATTTAGAAGTAGTTTAACTAAGTAGGCTAACAAACTTTACCCTATCGTACAATTTGTTTGCACTTAGAAATATCTAAGGCCCAATTCTCGAAAATCATCAACGAAATCAGAACTTAATATCATGAAATTCAAGTTTCGATCCCAATTTTGACAATCAAATTCTAGATTAAGCCTCGTCTCAGCTTCAAAAAAATATGAGAGTTTGGTCTCTGATAGTGTGATCAAAGACAAGTTCAAAAATGTCAAAGGTAGGGTAGCTCTGTCACAGGATGCAGATGCCGTTATGAAGATGGAGACGTGCGGCGCTTACTACGGCCCGAACTTGTCGTGGGTAGACTGCAACCTTCGTTTGCCATACATCTGCCACGCGCCTGCTTCATCAAAATGCGGAGATAACAGCCTAGGTATGTCTGTCTCTCCTCGACCATCATCTGTGGTGCTCCTAAGGTAGTCCCTTGGTAAGGAACAGCCGAGCAAAGGACATTAAAATCAGATGACTATAGGTACTGTAATACCTACTATTCTTACTATATGAAATGAATGGGTTTTGGGGCATGCTGGAGTCGACGGTAACGAATGTGCCGACGAGCTTGCGCGCACCGGGGCTTTGTGTGGTATACCAAAAAGCCTAGCATTCGTGCGCGAGTCCGACTCGCACTTGGCCGGTTTTTATTATTAAATTCCTATTTTGGCTAAAATTAAGAAATCCATAAGGTAACGTTAACTTATAGCGGTCTAATATTTTTATTATAGTGAACAATCAATTATTTTGCGCAGGTTATGAAGTCGACGATCGCACCGGGCAATGCTACAAGTTCCACTCACAAGCGAAACCCTGGAATACCGCTCACGGGTAGACTAACTTTTTTTACACTCTTAATTGTAGAGCTTTTAGTGAAGGGCTCGTCTGGGGAAGTACTACCACCAAGCATATTTCTGCCGACAAGCTACTTGCTGTGTTCCGGTTTAAAACGCGAGGGTGCCGAAAAAGTGACACGCACGTGAGGCTTAACACCTGTATGCTTCAGGTTGATGAACGTAGAGCAGTTATATGCTATATGCTGGTTCCACCAAGTAGTATAAAAAAAGTTATACCAATTGTCTTGTTGAAGGAACACTCACCTATACCTATGTACCCGTGGCAGGCAGACAGACGGGCGAAGTCTGTTGCACCGTTTTTGTTCAAAACCATAAAAATATGGTCTAACCTTTTAGGTTGTTTGCACCTCTGGTAGCACAGCACAGGCTTTTTTCTCCATGTGTTAGTCTTTAAAATTAGCAAATCCCATTTCTACCTACAGGATCTGTCTAGATGAGGGGGCCCACCTCGCTATTCCTAACAGTGAAGTCGAAGCGCAAGTGTTGGTAGACCTCTTTGCGAAGTACCCTTACGAAAAGCTAAACGGAACCAACCCTGCATGGGGTGTTATGGCAGTCGGTTTTTACTACTGGAAGGAGGCAGACAAATACGTGACTATTTTTGGTAAATGTGACTGATATTGGGGCGCATGCTTTGTGTTTAAAACTTGTCCAAACCTTTTTGCTTGTATAAATCTTACTATAATTATAAACGCGAAAGTTTGGATGGATGGATGTTTGTTACTCTTTCACGCTCTAACTAGTGGACCGATTTGGATGAAATTTGGAATAATTACTTTCGCGTTTATAATAAACGCGAAAGTTTGTAAGATTAGTGGGATTATTATGAATATGATATGAATTCCAGGTGAAACCATAACACAGGCTGGATACGACAGGTGGAGCGGCGGTAACCCATCTAGCCGGGGGAAGAGTAAGGAGCTAGGAGGGGGAATGTTCCGATCCGGGCTATTGGATGATGTTGACAAATCCTATAAAGTCCCATTCATATGTGAAAAGAAGGCTATCAGACCGCAATCATTTTGCTTAGAATAGGTAATAATTTTATTGCCAAAAACGAATTTTCGAAACGAAGTGAATCTATAAATTTTTATTATTATATTCATTATTATTTATATGAATATTATAACAATCACAGGAATATTATTTATTTTATTATTTATTACAGGATTTTTTTTTTAATATTATTGCTGATGGAACAAACAAATGTCCCACCTGATGTTTAAAATGTTGTGGTTACCATCGCCTATATTTATAATAGGCGTTACATTGCAAGTCACGAACGTGCCCTACAATGCCCTTAAATACACAATTTTAGCGGTTTTGTAAGTGACCCGTCATCTAGGGGTATCATTGATCGAAGAGTCCTTATCGACTTTAGTAAATGGCTATTTCAGCCGCCAAGCAACTTGCTGTGTATTGGTTTGAGGGGAGCTTATTATTTATAATACTATACAGCTAAACACCCACTCACTGACTGACATGCCCGATTTCGTACAAGGAGTAGAGTTGGGTATGGATAATGTTCTAAGTAAATGCTCCTACTCTAGAGTTGACCCAAGGAAAATTATTGGCGATCTGAAAAAACAAGATGGCGGCCGCGTCGATTTGCAAAATCGCAAACCTTGACCGATTTCGTTCGTTCAAACGTTGAATCTGGATAAAAAGTAGGAAAAATTTACAAAAATTTTGAAAAAAAAATGAAAAAACAAAATGGCGTCGTTTTATGTAGGTTTGAAATTTTTCACTTTTAGACCCCTCCTTTGGCGAATTACTTTGTTCTACAGACTTGCTAAGGTGGCAACACTGCTTATGCAAAAAGTTGCCGTACATGGCTGGCATTTCAGGAAAATTCCGACATTTCAAAAAAACAAGATGGCGGAAGCTGTGGCGGCCATTTTGAAAACTGGTGTTTTTTTTACACTTTTCAAAACGATTTTTTAGCAAGTTGGAAACATTTGATCGATTTGCAATGTATGGGTCGGTTGCGTGTTTCGATGAGGAGTGTTGCTTGGTTCAGAAAAACTCCCCATTTTTAGGGTAATTTCCCAGATTTTGCCCAAAAACATGAAAAGTAGAAGGAGCTTCATTTTGAATGGAGATTTGTCATAGCTGGCAAGACTTTGTCGGCCCACGTGACGTTTGACTATTTTCATTCCCCTTAGCTGGCAACCCCACGAACCATGGGTGCTCTAATTTTGAGGACCCCTCTCGACTTTGGTGATCGACTTTGTTCTACGAATGTCGAGGTATGTCGACCGTTCTACCACCGTCAGGGTGCTTGGATCCTGGACTTTTAATATCAGGTTTGACATTTCAAAAATCCAAGATGGCGTCGGGTGTGGCGGCCATTTTGAAAAAAGTTGGGTTTTTACCAATTTTCAACTTGAAAAAGGAGCCTGCTGGCAACCCCCGACTTGATTGAAGTCTATGGACCGATTGTTCAACTCGACTGGGGGTGTTGCCTGGCGGAGAAATCTCCCCACTTTTAGGGTAATTTTTCCGACTTTTGACTGATTCGATGATTTTAGGGCGTTTTACGACTTTTTTGGGAACCTTGACCTGTCAAAGTGTTGGGAAAGCCTCGCGAGCTGCGTGCAGCGAGCGCAGCACCCAAAAAATTACCCCATTTTTAGGGAGATTTTCCCGACTCGGCCTGTTTTGGAATTTTAAGGCGTTTTTGGACTGGATGTGGACTTTGAAGGCATTTCACGACTTGAATATGTTGCCTGCTCATAAATTTTCCCCATTTTTAGGGTAATTTACCCAATTTTCAACCTATTTGGGTCTTTTAAGGCGTTTTTCAACTTTTTTGGGGGTTGGGATTTTTACAAGTCCAGCACAAAACGCCCGCGAGTTGCTTGCAACTCGCGCACCACGCAACCTCTAGTCTAGGTTCATAAGGCTGATCAGTATGCCTCAGGTTGATGGTGCACGTTCTTAACAAACGTGATCTGCGAGACGATGCTTTGGTATAGGTGAGGGTACTTTACATCAGGTAAAGATAAACTAAGTTTTGACCTAATCGGAATATTAGATGAGGAGCTTCAGATGAAAATCCAGAAATCAAGCTCAGTACTACCAACCAGTTCTCTGCTCTGACTGTAGTAGCGCTGAAGGGGCACTACCAAGCGAAACTGGCTTTCAAACAACGCGCTGTTTGGTGATTCGACGTCAGGGGATTCGCTAGCAAAACACGTTCTACGACAGAAAACTGTGCGATAAAAAACTCTGCCTTTTAGTAACTCTGAATGCCGGGCACCATTCAGCCATCTGCCTGTAAATCAAGTAGTATTTAAAAAAACAAGGATTGTTACAAGGCTTGGGTCCCAAAGTAAAACTATGTAGTCTTTCCAAAACTGGACTGGAACACTAAAAAGCTCCTTACCTATAATCACTAGGTACCTTAACAGCACAATCTTGCTTGATAATTCATTCAGTACAAGCAACTATGTATGATAAACTTGCTTCTAATCAATGCGTGTGTTGTCTCGTATATCCTTGCAAAGTTGCGAAAGTGTATCAAGTGCAGGTAGCTCGTATGTACAGCCTAGCTTATATACCAGGCAGGGACCAGCATTCGACACACGTGCCCTGGGACTTACGGAGTGAGCACGCGCCATCATGATCGCTAAGGTACTGTACACCTGCTATAAGTATATATACCTGTTATAAGTATATTTAATTTGTGAACATATGTATACTTTAACAAAGTTTTCTTAAAAACTAAAATAGGAGACAGAGTCGACTTTTATCTTTGTTAATAACGCTTTCTTTTGGAAAAATAAACATTTGTCTTTCTATTTTACCTATTTTTGAGCAGTTATATAATAAGGTTCAGTGCAATGTTTCTAAAGAAATAAATGTAGCTAGTAAATATAGGATGTATACATAGTCTACAATTTAATCCACTATATCAGATTTCTTTACTGTTTGTTGCAATAAGATGCAATTTAATTCTAAACAGATGCATTGCATTAAAGATAGTATAACCTTTACAGCCGTCACAGCTTAGATAGTAGTAGACATACCTTCTGGCTTATAGGTGTTGGATTTGATTATGATTTTGAACTAACATTCGTGTGATGAACATATATGTTTGTTTTGTGAATGGGCGTTTTATTGTATTCTAAGTATGTATATATATACAAAGAAAAAAAAATATAAGTATTCTGTCAGTCATCTGGTTCCCATAGTACAAGCTATGCTTAGTTTGGAGCTAGTTGATGTTTGTAAAAATGTCCACAAATATTTATTATTATTATTATCTGTTAGTACAATATGATATGACTGAAGCGAATGACTTGTTTTCGGGGTTATTTTCTAATTGCTGACGTCCCACCTGATGTTGAGCAGCTACTTCTGGCTATTACATTACCTCACAGAGCACGTCCACAGGGGACGTGCCCTATGATGTTTTACTGTGTCCACTACTCTAAGATGTTGTTAGTTAGAAGTTGGTAAGCTTCATGTAAGCACCTTGAAATACAATAGTGCAAGAAAACAATAGTGCAAGCATCACTACTTAAAAATGCATAGATTAGAGATGACCAGGGTAATTATGTACAAAAAAAGCATCCTTTCAGTTATCTGGTTCCTGTAAATATCTGTCTAGTTATAGTAAAAGTTTTACTTGGATTGGAACTAGATGGCGTTGCGTCGAATGCCCATAAATATTGATTTATTTATCTTTTCGTTTATCCGGTACCAAATTTGCAGTTATTTCTGGTAAGTTGCGCGTGCGCAGTGGCGGTGGCAGCGCCGGGCATCTACGACGGCATTGGCTACGGCGCCATCGCAGCGCCTGCGTATGCGCCGGCGGTCGCACAATACGCCGCACCTGCGTACCACGCTCCTATCATAAAGACCGTAGCAGCACCGGTAAGCAACATCTACCACTGGCGAATGTACAGAAAATAAGTGTTCTTATCAACTGATTACATGGTGTAACTTTTTAAACTATCATGATTTCGATCAATAAAATATTGACTATTGACTAATATTATAAAGAGGAAAGATTTGTTTGTTTGTTTGTATTAAATAGGCTCCGAAACTACTGGACCGATTTGAATAATTCTTTCACCGTTGGGAAGCTACACTATTCCCGGGTGACATAGGCTATATTATATTTTCAAAAAATTAGGGATCCTTACTAAAACCGCTAGTACCGCTAGTATAAAATATAGTTCGACCCGTGATCATGGCAATCATGCGTTGCTAGATTACTCAACTATTCGTTTGTAGATTAACTTACAGGTTTCCCTACTATCCTACAATCAGAAAGCAAGGCATTTGTCTTTAAAACGGGGGTCGCTACTACTAGATTATCATCAACATCATCATATTAAAAACTGAAGATATAAATTCATGAAAATATATTCACGGTCATTGTGGAGCTACGCAGAGTGCTACGGCAGCTACATCGGCTACGGACGTAGCACTCTGCTACGCGTTTGTGCCAGTTTTTAATATACGTTATAATAGCGTAAATTTAAAAAATCTAAATGTTCGTCTATGAAAGTTGTAATAAAAATATTTAATTATTTAGTAAAAGTAGGGCAATACTTCTCGACCACGTTTCTCGATAATTTTACAGTTGATTTGTGTTCGTATGCAGTTAGCATAAGCCAGAGATTTAGCTATTTTAACTTGATATGAAGCTACTTAGGGGTAGATGTTTGTAATTAGTTTTTTACAATATACAAGATATTGATTATATCAGCGTGAGTATGAAAGAAAGAAATTAGCATCACGATTCCAATCCCCAAGCAGGGTAGATATCCCCTCCGATATCTTACCAAGTACCTACCTACTCGAGATTCTTTGAGGATGTGCTAGAGGGTAGTCAGAGGTACGTCTAGGTAGAACATTTGGTACATACCCACATTATTTATATTTACCTTTTTTATACCAATTATAAGAATCTTTGACGACATAAAGACGACGCACAACCTAAACTATTAGTCTTAGAGAAATTTTCAGTGTAAATTGGTCTTGGTGCATAGAGATGTACTAAGAAAGAACCAAAATTCATTTTGCAGTGCATTGTGGGTTGATGTTTGTATGACCATATCTTCACGCAAGTGAAGTTCCGCGCAATTCGTTAGTTTAATATATACTGTTGTAATTTTGTATAAGTACATTTGAATTAGTTCTATTCCATCACTTTTGTATTTATAATATTAGTCGTATTAGACTGGATAAGCTTTATAACTCACTCTAGTAAGTTACTTAGGGAATAACTTTATCGTTGCTTACAGCTGGTCCGCGCTGAGCCCATAGACCCGAACCCAGCATACAGCTTTTCATACGGCGTGGCTGACCCGGCCACCGGCGACCAGAAAGACGCCTCCGAGACCCTCCAGAACGGCTTTGTCCACGGTTCCTACAGCCTGGTTGAGCCTGACGGTCACTTACGCAGGGTGACCTACACAGCAGATAAGATTAATGGATTCAACGCTGTGGTGGAGAGAACCGGAGGGGCTCATGCAGTAAGTCCTACAAATAATCAGCCGTTATTATTCCACTACTGATTTCAATCTATATCTGCTGGTTCCACTTTGAAGTCAAAACCTAAGACTGACCAAAAACGCTTCGCTCTTATAGTTTATTGGTTGGTTTTTATTGCGATCTCAACAATTTGTTATTTTACTATAGCTCATCAGAGTGACTACGAAAGGGAATCAAAACATTGTTTTTACAATATTAACAATGTCTGGAATGTTCCTGTCACGATATGCTAATCCCAATTGTAATAAACCTAATTCATAGTCGCTCTGCAGGACTGTGATTCACGATGTTAATTCAATACTCAATACATTTATTGCTTTTACTTTCAAATGTTCTTATGTGTAACTAGGTATCACATGAAAATACCCTGAATAGGGTAGGTATAGCAACATGGAGCCAGGCCGAGGTTGTACAGTAGGTAGGTAGTAGGTATATATGACGACCGATGTGGCGCGGCGGGCGAATGTCTGCCTGCGACGCAGAGGTTGCGGGTTCGATTCCCGCCTTGGGATAAATGTTTGTACGATCTGCAAATATTTATTCCGGGTGTTCTGGGTATTTTCTATGTATAATAAAAAATATCTATGTATGTAACATAATATTGTATTAAGTATATCAGTCATCTAGTACCCATAACACAAGCTCTGCTTAGCTTGGGGCTAGATGATGCTGTGTGTATTGTCCAGCATTATTATTATTATTATTATTATTATAGGTGTAGTATTTTAGAATAGTATGATTCGTGATTTTTCGTGACATTCCAGTAAGGCAAAGAGGAAAGATCTGATTGTTTGTTTGTTTGCATTGAATAGGCTACAAAACTACTGGACTGATTTGAAACATTCTTTCACTGTCAAAATAATTAGGGATCCTTTCTAAAACCCGTGTGAAGCCGGGACGGGCCGCTGCGCTGGTTGGTTATATAATTAATAATTAATTTGTTTCTATAGGTTGCTGCTGCGCCGATAGCCAAGGTTTTAGCGCCGGCACCCGTCGCAGTGGCCGCCCCAGTTGCCAGGCTCGCCCTCCCCGGGCACATAGGAGTCGGCTACGGAGGCTACGGCGGTGTCGTCGCCAACCCATGGGGTTAAACTAGACCCACTTTTTACCCCCTATTCCGTTGTTGGGAAGCTTAGACGGTATCGATAGAAACTGTAGTGCCAAATTGTTGTTGGTAGATGCTAAGTATAGAGTGATAGATCACGGCTACATTGCAAAGAAGAAATGTTAGTTTTTATTTTTGTATTTTTATCGTGTTTCTTTGCAATCTGGCTGTTGTCTTGTGGATTGACTTTCCAGCTATGGAATAGGGATTAGACCTCGCGCACGGAATGTTATGTGAATTGTTTATTTATTTATGTACTGCTTTGACTGTTGCCTACGGACTCGATCTTGACGATTTGTACCTATTTACGCTATGTAAATATAATTTAGTTTTAAATAAATGCAATTTTTGCAGTTATGCAGACTGTTTTATTACCAAAACCTTGTTCTGTCTAGCATAAATCATGCTGGATTTAAAAGTAATTAGCTGTTCTACTTTTATGGAGTGAAAACTACCAAGTATGTAACGGTTAAAATACATTTTCATAAATACCAACGCTATCATAATAAATGAATTTGTTACCTACACGGAATAACTAGTCAATCTAATGTCACTCGTACATAAATATTTTTTTGTTGGTTTGTAAAAGTTACATTGTCAGCAATGGCAACATGGGTTGTTTTAGATACATAGATAGATAACTCTTTATTGTTCACCATACAGAAACATAACACAATTTGGCAAAACAATGGGCGACCTTATCGCTGAAAGAGATCTCTTCCAGACAGCCTTTGTAGAAAATAGCTAACTTTATCTAACTTCGAAGTCAGGGTGGGCAACAAGTGATCAATAAAACAAAAATTCAAGATATACATCGTTAAAAATAAACGTGACTTTCATGATAAAATGCGGTCAACCTTAGACGTATGATTTCGACACATTTCCTTTCCTACCATATTGAGGAAAATGTGTGCCTGCAGATATTTAATGAGACACGTTCTTAGGACTTTAAAGGTATTGATGTTATTCAAATACTAGGAAACTAGTTAAACAAGAACTTGGTTTTATCGCTTTGGAGTGCTAAGAGTATATGGATATCATCCGGTGTGTGATCAAATCAGATTGGACCTTGGGCATGTCTGATACACTCACTGAATAGTGCGCTTATGAATTAAATACTTGCTTCTACATATAGGTACTAACGGTTTTTTTTGTAGACATTTTACACATCGCCACTTGGCCTCGAAATATTCTAATGGGAACACATAGCTAATATAATACATTATACTTTAGAATACAGTCATTATATAGGTATTACTGATACATAAAAATCCTTTTAAATTTAGAATGCGGTTATTCTGACGTATTTGAATACAAACGTACCTACTTGGATAAAGACCGTTTTGCAATTTGAAATTTCAATTTTTTTTTTTAATTCAATTCATTTATTTCAGATTGTCACATCCAATTGTTAGTAGCACTTATAAATTTAAAAACTTAAATACTATTGTTAGTAGGTACACAGAAAAGTACAAAATAATAACTTAGATAATTAAGGACTGACATTCGGACTAGATTCGGACTTTATAAAGAGGCTGTTGTCTCTGGGTCACTAACTGGGGAACGAATCCAACCTGTGCTGTCGCGGAAGCGGCTCAGCAGTGACGCAGCTTTGCTGCATATTATGGTAAACTTAAATCACTGTGATACTTTTTTCATATTGTTTTTTTGAAAATGTTGCTTTAATAACGCCTAGAGTACTTAGCATAAGACTATGCGCAAGATATCATTGGTTAAATTACAAAACGTTTGAATTATAAATTTGTATGTTTTAAGAAAGTTTTAAGTTGGGCTAAGCTCACTAATTCTGCATTCATTCAGTACTTTTTGAATGATGCAATCCTCTTTTCTATTAGCAAGATTTCAGAACAGAACTTTCAATGTGCAGACTTTTCGATCTCTACAGTTTGACTATAGTATAAATATATCTTAAAGCATTTATAAATGGTAGGTCAACAGTAGTTTGCGCATTTTGTACCTACATACTTATATAGTCACATATTCACTGCAACTTCCATTGTAAAAAAAAATAACTAGCCAAGTAGGTTAACACGACGAAAAATACCGTATCCTTAAAAACTAAACCAATTCTAAGAGTTGTGTACTACCTGTTAGGATAAGTGTGTCAGTATGTCTGATCGAAAAAGGCTTGACTGATGTCAGTCGTACTAGAAATTCTCACTTACCAATTTAAATATGTGAATGTGTCCAGTCTATTTGTTACATTTTCGACTAAAATACTGAGCCGATCGTGATAGAGTTTGGCACTGAGGTAATTTGGATTGGGGAGACGGACACAGTCTACTTTTGATTTGTATTGATCTTCTTGACAAAGCTTCAAAAATTTAAAATGCTTTTGATAATACATATTTTTTTATTAATTTGCAGTTTACTCAATTCATTTTATAAGATATACATTTATTTGCAAGAATTGTAAAAAAAGTTAACGAAGTAAGAACGAGGTAAGTTGTAAGAAGTGTAAGTTGTCGAAGAAGTTATTAAATTGTAGCAAATACAGGTAGATATTTATAATTGGTATGTACAAAATACATATGAAACTATTGAGCTATCTACAGACCGTTGCAAACGATCTAAAGGTAGCTCAACTGATCCAGATCAGTGCCAATCATTTTTAAATAATTTTATTTAATGAATTTTGAATGTAATAGTATTTTACCCAAGCTACAGGAGCGGGTTCAATAAGTAAAAACTTAAGTAACATATTAATAATATTCATTTGCAACGCTATAAATATTTAATGGGTCTATCGAACCCAAAATGGTTGTAGGTATTGGAAAAACAGGTTCCAACTCATGCGCGTTGGGCAATATCCGGTGCTTACATGGCAGAATATAATTTGCTGTAACCTACGCGGCGAATAGTTCTTGTATGATTTTTTTAGACGATAAAATTAAAATTGACAATTAATTGAGTAGATATAATTTTATAAGGCACTAGCGGTCCGTCCCGGCTTCGCACGGATTTTAGTAAGGATCCCTGATTTTTTTGAAAATGTTATGTAGCCTATGTCACCCGGGGATAGTGTAGCTTCCCAACGGTAAAAGAATTATTCGAATCGGTCTAGTAGTTTCGGAGCCTTTTCAATACAAACAAACAAACAAATCTTTCCTCTTTATAATATTATAAGTATAGATAAAGTTCACAGGCGAACAAAATGTATCATAAAGCCAATAATAGATTATAGATTATTTTACATAGGTACATTTATTTGAACACTTTCACAATCCACTACCTTCTATCAGTAAATACAGTAAGTTTTAAAGTAAAGGCAAACTGCGAACAGCAGAATACTTTTAAATACCTTAAATTAATTTTTGTCAAGTGTCAAAACCCTTTTCTTATTTATTTATTGCGTACAAATAAAACATTGGAAAAAAATAAACATGACGACTTTAATTCCCAAGCACGGTAGATATCTCTTCAGATCTCTTAGCACAAAGTATCCAGTCTTTGAGGATATCTAAGGGGGTAGTCAGAGGTATACCCAGATATTACATTTGGTACAAACCGACATGTTGCAGTTATTGGTATTCCATTAAGTGACAGGTTGCAACCCCATCGCCGCTGCTAAAATACGAACTGGTTTCCTCACGATGTTTTCCTTCACCGTTTAAGAACATTGAAAAACACAAATAGAGGACATGTACTAGAGTGAGAGGTGACTATACAATGAAATAAACTTTTAACCTAAGTTAGAATTTTTGCTACAATATTCTCAATAAACTCATAGTAGGTAGACTATATTTTAATTATAGAGCAAGAGCCTGTGTTGAGCAAGCGCTGACAAACTTTCAGCTTTTATAAAATAACGAAGATCTGGTTCACGGGCTCTTAGACTATTAGGTAATCAGTTAAAAAACTAATTTCTCACTAGAGTAGGAAGCTTCCTTGTTCACACATTGATCCGATTTTGCTGAGCCCACTTAGTGATAGGTCGCAATATCTGGTCTGCCCGAGGGTGCGCTCTGGGCCCCCTCAGTAGCGCCAGAGCATCGCGTAAATCCGCCGCTCCACCGTTTTTATTAGCCGCAGTCGCTTGAGCACACCCACAAACTGCTCCACGAAGACCTTCCCACATTTCTGGACCACCGTCCAATCTGGTACAGATAAATAGACTCCCTTTAGTCTGTCTCATACAATAGTTATGAGGCTTTGACGACCGATGTGGCGCGGCGGGCGAATGTCCGCCTGCGACGTTGAGGTTGAGGAGGTTGCGGGTTCGATTCCTGCCTTGGGATAAATGTTTGTACGATCTGCAAATATTTATTTCGGGTTTCTGGGTATTTTCTATGATAATAAAAACATATCTATGTATGTAATATATTGTATTAAGTAGGTACATCAGTCATCTAGTACCCATAACACAAGCTCTGCTTAGCTTAGGGCTAGATGATGCTGTGTGGATTGTCCAGCATTATTATTATTATTTGTATGAATAAGTTTGACATGTTTGAGCTTTGACTTACATTTAGCATTTTTAACTCAACTGCCTTGTTTGGTTGCCACGAAGTGTCACTCAGAAGTTGGTGCGAAACGTTTACATCACAAATGTCAATTTTATCTCTTCCTCCAGGTTTTCTTCAGCAGCTTGCTGTGTTCCGGTACGAAGTGTGTGCCGGTGAAATTACAGGCATGTTAGGCTTAACATCTGTATGCCTCTATGTGGTATGCCTATCTGTGGTTAATGGGCGCAAGGCAGTGCATTGTGGGGCACGCACCTAACGTGACTTACAAGGCAAGGCTTTGTTATAGGTGAATGTTACCACTTAACATCAGGTGGGTTAAATGCTTGTTTCAAAAGCAGTAGCGTAAAAGAAAAAAAAAACGATGGAAGAAACCTATTCTAAGCCGTGATCACCACAGCAAACAGTCTTAATTTAGGTATGGTGATCCCGGAAATCCTGTAAGGAATTGATATAGAATTTTACCTGTCGAGCATGTGGAACGCTTTCGCCGCTATCAAGAACTGCCCCATTCGATAGCTGTCATTGGCCACTAGTTGCAGCAGCGCAAAGCTATCTGGTGTGCCTGCAGACTGAAAATGTTTACTTACGAAACAGGCCCTTGCATCCTTTGTTCGGTGTTGGACAGATTCGGGTTGGACAGATTCGAAATTCGGCAGATTCGCTACTCGACATATTCTAGATTCGTCAGATTGGTAATTCGGCCACTATCTGTTTACGTTTTAGGCACATTGCCACATGAGTTTTTGCTTATCTACGGGCCTAATCCGACTCAGCTTAATAATTTTGCCCTATATTTATACCGTGTTTTGTCTTTTGCATTGACAAGTTACAAATTATATCGAAAGAGACAAAACACCGTGTTTTGTCAAGTTTATATGGAGTAGGTTTGGGGATATTCTTTATTTATTCTTTACCTACATTAGCGACTAATATTCAATTAAAACCCACATTTCTAGAAATGTGTTTGAAAGTAATGACTACATCATTTCTTGCTTAAGATTCGTTTATCCAGTGTTAATTACCTTTACACAGATATCCCAGGCTAGATGCGCCTCCTTGTTCATAACATGACAGCGACACAGACAGGCCAGGTAAGTATAGCTACTCCGCATACTTTCATCTTGTATGCTGAGGAGACACTCTTCGGCTTCGCGGTAGAACCCAGTCGCTACTTTCGCCTAAGCACAATGGGAGATTTTCTGAAGAGAATTTAAGGAACAGACACAGAAGTACGTCCAAATTTCAACTATAATATCGAACAGTCTCTTCGTTATTTATACTTGCTTTTTACATACTAAAATATATACCAATTATAAGAACCTTTGCCCTGACTGATATATAGACAACGCACAGCCTAAGCCGCTGTAAAGACTTGGTATTGGAAGATAGTAAAGGCTTGGTATTTTCAGAGTATATACATCTATTTTCGAACTTCAGAATGGTACAGCGGGGATTGAAGTTTGTATGAAATTAACTTCACGCGGGCGAAGTCGCACGCAATTTGTTCGTACGGTAAAAATTGTCTTTCTTACTCATCAGTCCAAATCTTACCTGAGCATAGTTAAAGTTGAAGGTGTCATCATTCACAAAAAAGCTCTTGATAGAGTTCAGATACACCAGGACTTCTTCGAAATGTCCCGCGAGGAAGTATGAAGATGCCATGCATTGCCTGCCAGGGATCGTGTCGCATTCTGAAGTGGAACTGCCCACTAGATGAAAACTCTGCTGGGCTAGTTTCATTTGGTCATCCTATTTGAAACGATGGTTTTCATTAATTGTACGCTGAACTAGAAAACCCTATTACTTGTTACAGTTATCAAAAACAGTTTAGAATCCCTGCAAAAAATCTCTTACTCCATTATCATCGTTGTCTGTTGAAGATATGGATTTTCCCATTGAAGAAAAAAGTAACATTTAAGCTTTCAAAAAATGCGAAGAAATGCAGTTGAAAATGACTTTCCAGCTCATCAAATAAACATTTATATTTAACGTTCTGTCGATTTTATGGTCGATTTTACGTCAGTATTTATTTATTATTTTTAAACATATAGTCTCTCAGCAATAAAAATCAGGCAGTAAAACTATGAAACCAACGATAGAGCAGGACACAGTCGGCAATACACAGTTGCTTTGATAAATCAGAGAAGTACTCACGTCGTTAGTTTCGTTGTAAAGACGCACAGCCACCACAGCTCGCAGTATGTAGTGTAGCGGTGACGTAGGCTGCAGTGGCTCCAACAACGCCCTCGCTTCTATAGGTTCACGGTTCCGGAGTCTGTATCCTGCCAGATTCAACCTTGCTTCTGGCACAACGTCCACTAGTTCTGGTAAAGTCTGTAATTAGACGAACAACAAACGGTTCTGGAGTCTGTATCCTGATTTCAACCTTGCTTAATCTAGGTACGTTAAAATTAACTTGGGTGTAGACATTTTTTTTTATACAACTTTTTGTTGGAACAAGCAGATGGCCCACTTGATTTTAAGTGGTTACCATCACCTATAGCGTTACCATACAAAGCGTTGCCTCGTAGGTTACGCTCGTTATGAACGTCACCGACGATGCACTACTCAGCGTCCATCAACTTGAGGCATACAGGTGTTAAGCCTCATGTGCCTGTAATTACACCGGCACCCACACCCTTCAAACCGGAACACAGCAAGCTGTTTGGCGGCAGAAATAGGCATGGTGGTAGTACTGTCCCGGATGAGCCCTTCACAAAGAGTTCTACTATTACTGACATTATTCTGTAAAACGGAACGTACGAAAAAAACAGTGTCAACCAAGCCGTAAGTTTCTTGCCTGCCCTTCTAGGTTTGATCGCGAAGAATTTAGAATGTGATTGGTTACGGAATGACTCCTGAAGGATTGAAGGTAGTAGAAGAAGATAGCAAAGATTTTACCCGGTCACTTCTAACCTATAACCTTTACTATTGTTAAAAAGGTTCCAGTAAAAAGGTTCAGTTAATAAAGTAGGTTTTTATTTACCTTGAGAGCTCCTTCTCCATTTTTGAATACAACCAAGTTGTGCTTGACCAGGTCTTGTCCGAAAGTGTGCTGGTCCGACGATATCTGTTTCAGTTCATTTTCAGCTGCTTTACCATTGTACAACCTGTGTATATTCGACTAAATAAATACCTAATAAAACCGGCCAAGTGCGAGTCGGACTCGCACACGAAGGGATAATGGTACGGTCTCTATAATAAAAACAGCAAAAAAATCACGTTTGTTGTATGAGAGCCCTCTTAAATATTTATTGTATTCTGTTTTTTAGTATTTGTTGTTATAGCGGCCACAGAAATACATCATCTGTGAAAATTTCAACTCTCTATCACGGTTCATGAGATACAGCCTGGTCACAGATAAACAGAGTCGCGGAGTCTTAGTTAGGGTCCCGTTATACCTTTTGGGTACGGGACCCTAAAAACGACTAATACAGAGTAAATACTGTTTTTACTGTTCAGTAGAAGAGAAAACCTTTGCAAATTGGTAATGAGGGACCCTTCCTTGACTGGTTGCGACTGCGGAACCCAATTCAGTCAACTCATATATTGACCTGTTCCTTGTGTCCCAACACCTGCACAAGGGACGAACTTGATAACGCCACAGACAGTGTTGCCGAGGTAGCCAAGTACTATCTAAAACTATCGAATTAGGTATGTGTTGGTTGACCATTGACTCGATAGACGAAGAAGTAATAAATAATCCAAAATTATGCTATAGCGCTGGTGAACAAATATACATTTGCACGTGATCAGTTATGTTATTTTATAAAACTGAATTCCTAACTTTCCTCCCATCACTTCATTCAAAAGGCACCATGATCGTCCGGGGAAGTACTACCACCATGCTTATTTCTGCCGCCAAGCAGCTTGCTGTGTTCCGGTTTGAAGGGTGTGGGTGCTGGTACAGCCACATGAGGCTTAACACCTGTATGCCTCAGGGTGATGGACGTAGAGCAGTGTATTGTAGGGCACGTTCCTAAGTAACGTGACCTACAAGGCGATGCTTTGTTATAGGCTATGGTAACCACTTAACATCAGGTGGGCCATATGCTTGTTCCATCAGCAAATTGTATAAAAAAAAAACAAAACTAACTTGAACAAATTGCAGGCCTTCAAGTTACTAGCGACAGTCGACGTGGGATACTGGGCGAGGTACACACTGAGCACTTCTTGAGAGACGTCGTAGTAGTCCAGCTTATAGTAGCAAAGAGCCACGTACACGTTTAGGGCCATGTATGTTCTGTAAAAATATTAGTAGTAAGTCGTTAGAGTTAGTGACAAACTCTAGTTACAGAGGTTTTATAATAATAAGATTATTATATAGGTATTTATTTCAGACACGAGATCCATTACATTACAATATAAACTATAAAATAAACTATTAGGTACCAGACCACTAGAACAGAGACAGATAGATACCTTAAAGTCAGTAGGCGGCGCAGGTAAATATTGTTTTATCCCGTCGCTATCACAAATAAAGTTTTATTTATTTCTGGAGTTATATTATTCATACCTTCGTTCAGCAGGGCTGTTTTCAATCTTCAAAAAAAGCTATCACTCGCAATATTTGTCATTACTATTTATCAACTTTATTAGGTACCTACTTGCTCTATAATTAAATTCTCAACAACTATTTCTAAATTGGGCTATTACTAATTACATACACATAAGTTTAAAAAGGTACTTATGACACAACTTCTACATAATTTTGTATTGTTACCCAGATGTATGCGAAAGTACTTTGATCCAATCCATATCATCTTTCTCATATCTCTTGTATCTGTAAGAATTATACTTAAACAGTCTGTTACAAGAATTGTAATGAGTTGTCAGTAAGTAGGTTATGCTCGAAAACCTATTGACCAGTGTTATTCAAAATCTCAGCACAATCGTCATATTTATTCGCCCTAGGCCTTCCTATAGCTTACAAAAACAATTCTGGTATAAAGATTAATGACGCGTAAACGAAGAATGCGCTTTTCCATTGAAAACGCATTGGGACTACGCAACAATCACAAAAGGCTAGCTTAGAATTTAGTACAGTAGCAAGTTTACACTATGCATCAAATAAAAAAAACGAGAGTGCTTTATTAGACCACACGACTAAAGTAAAACTTCTTTAATATACGAAACGTAACTGGCTATGAGAGAAAGAGAGAAAGAACAGTGCTTTCATACCCCCTCCATGGTAGTGTTAAACGACTAACGCAACCTTGTTGGAAATCCGATTAGAAGTATTACTTCAAAAATATCGTGTAAAGTGTGACATCACATCTTAGCACATCTGGTTGTAGACATTTATTTACAAAGAAAGTTATAGCTAATACAAGTATTTATAATTGGTATGTACAATATACATGTGAAACAGTTGAGCTATCTACAGACCGTTGCAAACGATCTAAAGGTAGCTCAACTGATCCAGATCAGTGCCAATCGGAAGCGTTCCCAAAACACTTAATATATAAAGGTAAAAAAATATCTTATATCTATATCTGGTTGTTATATAAACAAAGTGCAACTTTGCAAGATTATCACAAGCCTATTGTTTACAAAGAATCTTACCGTCTATCCAAAAGCAGTTTCTTATAAACATCGATAGCCTCTTGATAATGTGCACGGAGATAGTGCACTGAGGCCAGACTGAGCTGGTCCTCATGAACGTCTCGTAATGAGGCATGGGCCTGCATGAGCGCGTCTTCGTCTCCTAGCTTGTGGGCTAGATGAAAGAGGAGTCTGTTCTGGAATTTTAAACAAATATATAAAACAAAGTCTCCAAAAAAAGTAAAGTCAAAGTCGGTTTGTCAAACTCCTATTTTAGTGCCCTAAAGGGGCTCACATGTGATTCTAGCACTATACCTAAGTGAATTTTGTACATCCTAACCCACCATGTGATGACAATAAATATATTGAGTATTGAGTCTTATTGGTTACACCACTTATAACTTAAGAACGGCTAGACCATATTTTATGATTTTTGTGTTTTTGGATTTATCTTCGTCCGGATAGGATAATAAGTAATAAAGATAATGCGACACGAAGTTCGCGGGGTCAGCTAGTAATATAATAAAACTGCGGAAGTCGAAAAGTCTGTACATTAAAGGTATTTTTCTGAAATCTTGCTAATAGTACTTAAAATAAAGGGCAAAACGAATAATGAACTTTAAAAAAAAAATGTTTGCACGATTGTCTGTAACTTTTTTCTTTTAGACTCAAAGCTTGTTATTTTGTATTGCTGAGCTGCTAGCAACTTACCTTTAGTGCACACTTTGGAGCCTCCTCGGCGGATTCTTGGGACTCCTTATACATTCCTAAAAACACACAAAACTATCTAGATAATTTGCTTTAAACCACATCATTATCAGCCTGAGTTTATACTTGCTAACGGAACAAGCAGATGGCCCACCTGGTGTTAAGTGATTACCTATAAAGAAGTTTTTTTTGTATTAAGTTTTTAAGTATTGTCTCATAGGTTACGCTCGTTATGAACGTGCTCTACGATGCACTTCTCTGTGGCCATCAACCTGAGCCTGAACATCAGCCTGTAATTACAGCGGCATCCACACCCTTAAAAACGGAACACAGCAAGCTGCTTGCCGGTAGAAATAGGCATGGTGGTAGTACTTCTCCGGACGAGCCCTAAGCTTTCGCATTTACAATAATAAGATTAGTTTCAGACCTAAATAGAAGTAACAGACAGCGATATCAAGAGCGAGTGTGTCAGCCACTTTATCGTCCAGGTTATCGCTGGCGCGTATCGCAAGGTACAAGTCTAGGGATTTACGATACTCTCCGAGGTGAAACCAGCTCCACGCCGACCATACGTCTATCCACACGGCTGTGTTGCCTTCATGTTTCAGGAACTGAAACAGATATGGACACTAGAGCAAACTAAAACCTCAACTCACGAAGCAAGGTCGGCTGTATAAAAGGCTTACTTCTTTCAACTTACAACACCCTTCGTTTTTAGTCAGAGAATAAAAATAAAAAGATCCACTTTCTTTTATCTTGATTCATTTCACGTTTGACTTTTGACAAATTCCTTATTATAAAGTCATATAGGCCTGTTTTTAACTTTATCATCCTTTACCTATTTTTTTAGCGGCGATGGGCTTGCAACCTGTCACGTATGGAAAACTCTACTGCAAAATGTGGGTATGCACCAAATGTAGATAGATAGATAGATAGATTATATCTTTATTGTACACCATTAAAGTAGAAAAAAGTATATAGAATTACAACTTAAAAACTATTGGTACAATGGGCGGTCTTATTGCTAAAAGCAATCTCTTCCAGACAACCTTTGGATGGACAGAAAAACATTGTATAGGTAAGGACGGGGGCGTACAAAATAATAATATAATAAATAAATACCTAATAATAATATAATAAACTACTAAATAATACCTATGTTAGACAAAATACAGATAATAATACATAATACTATACTATACATAAAAACAGAGGACAGAAGAAAATAATAGTGATACATGAGACTACGATGATACTGACAGAAATGATGATAGATAGTGTTCATTAACCATGCTCTTAAAAATAGGGAGAGATTTAGAGAAACGGATAGGAACAGGTAGCGCATTCCAGAGCTAATGTAATATCTGGACGTACCTCTGACTACCCCCTTTAGACCTCCTCGAAGAATCTGGAGTGGATATATTTCATATTGGGGATTATAGTCGTGATGCTATTTTTTTCTTTACCTAATTTGATCCATACAAAATACATTGCCAATAACAGGTATTGCTGGAAAATGGTGTTTTTACCTCCAATAACGTAAGTGCTCCAACATAATCTCTCTTCATGATGTAGTCCTCAAGTTCTGGAAAGTTCTTCTTGGCTGAACTGCTGCCAGTACTGGCTCGGCTATCAGTAGCCGGCTTGGAGCGTGATAGTATCTGTAATAATACTAGTATGATCAAAAGATTTGTGGTAGATAAATAGGTACGAAATTCTAATCAAACGATATACCCCTGTTTAGCTATCTTTTTCTTTTAAGATACAAATAGAGCTTTACCCTAAACGCGATTTACCATTAGGTATAATTACCTATGTATTACTTACCATTTTAATTTATAAAATTTCCTTTTGCCAAACCTCTTTTGTATCAATCCCGCGCATTTGTTGATGTTTTCCGTTGCCTTGGCAACTGTCGCTCATCGACTTAACAAGAAGGTTGCTATCAAAGCGCGGCAGAAATTGAATGCAACCTACAAAACTATTAAAAAAAAGTTAATCGACCAAACAAATAGGTTCATAGCCAAAAACCTTGCAACTTTTTAATCGGAAGAAAAAAACTCGTTGCTAAGCAAATGACGCGACGCCTTCAACCTAGAGACATCTTTTGTAATTTTTGAAACCAATTTGCGAAAAATACTTTTGTACTGTGATTTGTGTATAAAATGTCTGAATCTTCAAGATCAGAATCCTCCCGAGCATGCCCATGTACGATAGACAGTTCGACGCCAGATTCACCTTTATCGCCCCACTGCGAGTGCCCAAAAGATGAGCATGATATCGTGATTCATGATGATACCTGCCTTCTCTATAAAAATGAGAAAATAATTTTCCCTCACGTAAGATTTGTTTTTTACATATTATAGATCATCCTTTGGCATAAATCTCACCTGGGACGATGTAGCAGGCTGGTCTTGCACCTATTTACTCTTGCTTTAAAGAGACCTAGATTGTCGTGGTTAGGAAAAACAGACGGCTTACACTCCATTATCGGATTGGTACCATCAAGATCACCAGACCCATATAAACGTCTTGCCTGTTGATATAGATGTATTTTTTATAATGCACTGTAATTCCCAGTCTACTTTCAAGTTAGTTGGTAAAGTTACTTTGATCTTTAAATAACTTGCACCCAGTGGAGACCACTTCAACACCACGTCCTGTTGCCTGGTTCAAGTCTTCTCACGCATAGATAGTTGGTCAGACAGGTTAGGAGGGCGTCTGAAGGTGAAGTGAGAGGAGCATGTTCCAGAGCCCCTTTTTTAGATATCAAGTTCGTAAAATCTTAGATTGTTTATTCATTGAAACCAACAATTACAGGAGCCAGAAGTGTGTGAATGCACCACTCCTCCACCTGAGGATGGTCTTTGCCACTGCTGCGGTTGCTTACCCGACTTGTGCCGTTGTAAGAAAGCCGGGAGAGAGGTGTTTGATGAGTAAGTTGCACATTGCAAGGCTTCGGTTTGATGAATAGCTAATTGGTAGGTACAGCCTACCTATTTAAGTTCATATGAATTAGTGGCCAACTCTATAGTGACTGAGTCTTTAGGCCACTCCAAGGCCACTGTATGGCTTCTTGAAATTCTAGAGTAATTTATTAATTAATATGAGGATCACTTAGTATCGTTTATATCGCTAGGTGAATAGCGTCACCCAGTTTTATACGACCAAACCTAGAAAAGCTATTATTCTAAGCTGGCGAGATTCCGGCTTTAAATAGGACCACTCCACTAGGTGCAAAGGTCCTATTTCATGGGAGATCCCATGGATGTTGGTAAAAGGCGTCTTAGGGAACGCACCAGGAGATAGTAAGCATCATTTCATAAGTACTAAACACCCACGATAGTCGGGTCACCAATGCCTTAAGATCACCCTCATAAGACACCATGTTTCAGTCGTATGATTTGTCCAGGTGATAATAATGACGACAAAGTCTAGAACAACAGGCTAGAAGTTTGGTTTCTACCGTTATTTTGTGTGATCCAACTTTTTTATGTAATTTTTGATGGAACAAGCTTATGGTCCATGTTAAGTGGCTACCATTGCCTATAACGAAGCATTACATTGCAAATCACGAACGTACCCTACAATACACTGCTCTGCGTCCATCAACCTGAGGCATACAGGTGTTAAGCCTCGTGTGCCTGTAATTTCACCGGCACCCACACCCTTCAAACCGGAACACGCTGCGCTGCTTGGCGGCAGAAACAGGCATGGTGGTAGTACTTCCCCGGACGAGCCCTTCACTAAGAGCTCTACTACTACTAAACTTACTTAATGTATACTCATGTTATATTAGTTTGTAAGCCATGATAATGATGACTGACTCAACACTGTCTGAAATAAGATGGCGTAGTAAACGCGATATCGGTGCGATGCCGGCAGTCCTGGAAGCCTCCCACCCGCTGATGCAGCGCTTCCAGGAGACCTTGAGACACTTCTTGCAGAAGGAGAATGCTATTGCGGAAGAACAGATCCTCAATTTGGTAAACCTCTATTTTTACATCCTATACGAGTCATTTGTGAGGCCTACTGAGTTTTTTGTTATAATCAGTAAGCAAATTAATTAGCTTATGATCTACCTGATGGAAAGCAGTTTCCGTAGCCTCAAGCGCGTTGCCGACCCCATAAACATTTTTATATTTCTAGTTTTAGAATATTTCGTTATTACTAAATAAGTTTTTAGTGCTATAGGTGGGGTAGGTGGTAAGGTAGTGCATTCTCCTAGGAACTGTATATCAAATAAAGTGATCAGAAATGAAGGTGGTGGGTTCGATTCCTACGGACAACAATCATATTTTGTGTGATGAACAAAGATATTTGTTCTAGGTGTTATACTTATGTATTTGTGTAGGTATTTACAAAAAAGTATGCAAATATATCGGCTATCTGGTTCCCATAGTAGCAGGCTTTGCTTAGTTTGGGGCTAGAGGGCGTTGTGTAACGATCATATAAGAAACTTTGATATGACAGTATTATAAAGTAATGTTTTTAACCTTTGTAACTTCACGTGACCTAGCACGAACAAATTTGACATTTGTGGCATAAGCGTATACTGTTGACGTTTGAATTACATTGCATGGTATCGATAACTCAACTATTACTGGGTGTTGCTTGATTGCCGCGCAGTGTAATATGTTGGTACGATACGTTAACGGCAAAAATGACAATTTCAATTCGTGCTACGCCTTCTGATGATGCACGAAACCTAAAGTAAAGATTGTTCTAGCAAGATGAACTCAGACTCAGCAAGTTAGGCTATGACAAAGACCTCGAGACGATCTACCGAAGTGACCACGACACCAACGCCCAAAGGGTGATGATAGAAGAGTACGAGAACACTCTAGCGCAGAGAACATCAGAGCGAGAGGCCGCTGAGCGTCGAGCCAAGGAATCCAATGAAAAGTACAAGAAGGCTAAGGAGAAGTTGGAGAACGATCAGCTTAACGGTACCTATCTATTAAACACCTCCAAGAATAATTAATTAGTAGGATGAAATTAGAACTGTGATTCTTAGGTCTAGCGTTGCTTTGTTTCGGTTTAAAGGGTGTTAGTGCCGGTGAAATTACAGGTACATATGAATTAACACCTGTATGTCTTAGGTTGATGGACGCAAAGCAACGCATCGTAAGGCAATCACACACACATAATGGTATCACCATCACACGTTAGGTAGGTGATGATTACAAATATTATACATAAAGATAAATAGAATACGAAATAGACCGTTGGAGCTAAATTATAAAATTTGTTAAATGGATAAAGAACAATATACTTACCTCGGTTTTCAAACTTCCTATGGTTGTGCCCTAAAGGGGCTCACATGTGATTCTAGCACTATATCTAAGTCAATTTTGTACATCTTAACCCACCATGTGATGACAATAAATGTATTGAGTATTGATGTTACTGTTTAAGATTAGGTGGGATATTTTTAATTTTTAGAGCGCGAAGCTACAGAAGAGCTGGAAGCTCTCACCACCCTGTGCAGACAGCTGGAGCAATGGCGTGAGGAGACGGAGTCAGACTTGACAGTCAGCCAGCGAATGTCTGACAAGATGCGCGCTGAGAAACGCGCGCTCGCTGATGAGAAACGCGAGTTGGTAAGCTCTTAATCAGGCGCCCAAGCATGGATGTACCTATCGATAGATAAATTTTATGTATCTTGTACGTTTCGTTACTCGCCTTTTACGACATTCGTGAAAAATAGTGGTGAAGTTCTATTCTGAGCCAGAAACGAAATATTTCACAAGAAATGTGATTTGAAATTGGGTAACTTGAATTGTTTCAGGATATGATAATATTCAGTGTCGGCCAAGAGGTGTGGAAGCTGGAGTCCAAACTGGAGATGTTCCAGAAGCAACTTGAGATCAAGAACGTTGAGATGGAGCAAGTCAACGACAGGGTAAGTAGCACAGAGAAGCAAGGGATATTGAAGATTTAAATCAATGCTTTAATGATGATGGTTACTGGGCCATCTGCTTGTTCTGTCAACAAGTATAAAAATAATATACCCCTGTCATTCTGTGTAATTTTAGATAATGTCACTGAGAATAGTTTGAGAATAGGGACAACTAGGGTCACCAAATACTGAGAAATAAAACTAAAAATAGCTTGAAAGTAAATATATAGCCCTCGGTTACGGTTTACTGAAACAGAGTCACGTTTAGGTAACTGCTTACGCGGCGGAACTTGAAGACTTGGAGTTGGATAAACGGCGTCTGGTCAGTCTATGGAACTCTGTGCTCGTCAACATACAGCAAAGAGACAAAGTGTACGATTCTGTGAAGGAAGATTACAAGTAAGTTCATCTCAGAATGTTTTTTAACATTGTATAGTTCATCTTTTGGCTGCAGACACCTGTGCGTGGATTCTGAGTTGCACTCACGGTTATTTATTAGATCGTTTTCCGAGTAACTTTCGTATAGAGTCACGATAAAAGTCCCTGGCGTACAAAATCTATTCGGAAAACTAGCTATGAGCTAGTTTTCCGATCAGAATACATAACAAATTTAATCTTGAATAGGTACAGTTTAGTCACAGACAAAAGGAATCTATTCGTTATAATCCGAAGTAGATGTTGTAGAAAGTACAAATCATGAATGAATGTGTATTAAAAAATTACAGAGTGCTACAAGAAAACTACCGAACACTAATAAACAATCTCGAGATCACGAAAAAAGTGGTGACTGAAGAGATGAACAAAGGAAAAGAAATCGCCATGAATAAAGACAAGCTAATTTACGATATCGAACACGCCACCAAACTTTGTAAGTAACAAACCAATACAAACGCTGATCTAAAAGTACTACTTATTTACTACAATAAAAAAACTCCTAGCCTATTTCGTCCCACTGCTGGTTAAGACAAAAAACAATATAGGTACGTAGGTTCTAAGAAACCTTTTTTGTATGCTTGTTCTGATGGCACAAGCATATAACAAAGCATTACTTTGTAGGTGATGCACGTTAGGTAGGTACGTGCCCTACAATGCACTACCCTGCGCCCACTAACCTGAGGCCGTTTGACACACCTCACAAGATATTTGTTAATTTATTTATATTTAAATTTCCAAAGACGATATACACCAAGCGATGGTCGTTAACGTTTACGTTTGTGACACAGTATCAGTACTATTTTTGTGTTTCAGTCGACGCTGAAGATGTAAAGAGAGTTAATCTTGAAACCCAAATCGGAGAGTACACAGAATCAATTGAGTTAACTGAGAGAGATGAACAAATGATACAGATGGTAAGACAGGGCTAGAAACTCTTCACTAGTTGACAATTTTATTTCGCTTTGAAGTCATTCTATTTTTATATTTGCTATACAGAAAAAGGCAGTTGTTTTATCCTGGACAAGTACTTCACAAAGAGCCTTGACTTCGACTAATTTATCTTATCTAAAAGATGTTTGACTATTATGCTTCAAGTAACTTTTGTTAAAGGAAAACCAAACTATGAGGAACATACTGAAGAGTACGTCTAAGGAACTGGACCGCAAGATAGAGAATAAGTTAAAGCTCGACAGTGATATCCTAGCAAATATCCAGGACTGCCTGCTGAATGACAAGGCGGTCGAGTCTATGGCGAATGGAATCAAGAAAATGAGAGAGATGTCTAGGAAACAGGTAGATATCTCAATTAAACTTGTTGAATGAGTCTACTGCTGCATTTAGGGTATGTTTGGGAGAAAGCACTTGGCAGAATTGGTGGCCACCAACCAATTAGAGGGCCACTAATGAAGTTACAACTGAGCTAGTATATTATACTTTTTTCCATAGAGTAATGCCTTACGGTATCTTTCTCTGGGGAAAAGCCACTGTAAGTAAGTTTCTTGCCTGTATTTCTAAGCTTGGTCGCGTAGGTAGAACTGGCGCCTAGATTTAAGATGTTTCCTAGGTAAGTGAAGTTGTTAGAAGTGATCTTTAAGATTCCAATGGATAAAACGTCTAAAGTAATCCAATACTTTATCCAAGACATCTCCTATACATAATATGTGTCATCAAACATCTATTACAGTTTTTTTAAATGTAGGTAGTACCTACAATACTTAGTTATTTTGATTATGTTTTAGTTTGAGTATTTTAAATTTTAGGAAATAGCGCTAATGGCAAT
Source organism: Electrophaes corylata (assembly GCA_947095575.1). Taxonomy (NCBI): domain Eukaryota; kingdom Metazoa; phylum Arthropoda; class Insecta; order Lepidoptera; family Geometridae; genus Electrophaes; species Electrophaes corylata. Next base: position 2,580,826 of record OX352711.1, on the reverse strand, counting down.
GGAAAACCAGCACGCTAAGATGATGCTAGACATCGAAGTACACAGGAATCGGCAAGCTAAAAACAACATTATTCTGGACGATACACTGTCGAAGGTCAAAGAACGGGAGAAGGAAATCGATCTATTGCAAGAGAAGTATGACCAGAAGGTGCTGGTCATTACGAGAAAGCAAAGAGAATTGGATATTATTCTCAAAAAGTTTCAAGTTCTGAAGGAGGTTTTCGACGTAAGTTGTACAATAATTTTTTGTTTGAAAGGTGACTTTATCGAGATGGTCCTTAGCTATGATTAAAAAAAACTCTTCAGCTTTTAAAATATACTCAGCTTTTTTCTAGTTGATGCAGGGTTTTAGCACAGATTAGATAAGTAGTTTTAGATAATTTTTTGAAGAAATATAAACGAATTTGTTGTAGATGAAATCCCCTCAAGAACGCAGGATTGAAGAGTTGGAACAGCAGATCAAAGCACTTCGAGAGCGAACTGAAAGCATGCAGCACGAGTGGTTGCGTCTCCAGGGTCACGTGGTGAAGCTAGCCGAGCAACATGAGAAGATGTTGGCGGATATCAACCTGATCAACAAACGTATAAAATACTTATCTATAGTATTTTAATTCAGTAAGGGTATTGATAGATGTAGGATTCAATAGGGGTAGATAGTAGGCATCATGCGTTCCATAAAAAATCAAAAATGTAATTGATGCTATAGAAATGTGACTTGGTCTGTCGAAAAAGTTCTAAACAACGTATTCCAATGTCATCAGAATCGCGATACACATGAATCAACAGGTATTATTCACCTAGCGAAGGATAAGATGCCTGGATTTTATTGCTTTAATTGATTCTGCAAGTTTAACGGTTTGAGTATAATCTGTTACAGAGATACAAATCTGCGAACAGAAGACGATGCGAATTCAAGCGGACTGCGAAACGGTTATGCAAGAAAGAGGTCGCGTAGAAAGAACGCTGCGCGAGCTAAGAGGTCGACTGGAAGTGCTCGAAAGAACAAGGAAAGACTCGTTGGATAGGAACGACAACGCGCAAAGGACTAATGTGGCGATGACACATGAGTATTCTGCTAATTTAAAGGTACAAGTTTACTAATGATAAGTTACAGACTGGAAATACATTTAACACATATCCAGTCATCAGCCCGAACAAGCCGATTGCTGGACATAGGCTTCCACTATATTTGAACCTAGAAAACCATGGCAAAACCATAATGTAACTCAAAATATTCCCGCTTGCCCCCACGCTTTATCAAAAACTGATGTTGAACTGTTTGGTCCACAGTTATACAATAAAGGAGTTAAACGCAGAATAACCAGGATTTTAAAAACATACTTCTATTTATTCCAGGGTGCAGAAACCGACATCTTGGAATTGGAAGAAGAAATTGAGCAAATGGACAAAGACAAGATGAATCTCACACAGGATCTAGATCGCATTCAGAGGGAAGCGCTGATATGGCAACGGAAGGTAAGCCTATATTCAGACTTTCTCGCATGACTGTGAAAAAGTGAAAAGTCTAGATAAGCTTGTACATTCTGCATGATAGTTTATGGCATCGAAATACTTAGTTGTTTTTATAAGGCAAGAAGTACCTAGTGAAGAATCTTTTAACTCTATAATTATAAGCTTATGTAGAAGTTCCACAAGTCATTAGAGAAATCAAGCATGACCACATAGGTATGTTGTTTTTAAAACCAGTGTAATAGCCAATGTATTTATCCAGGGAATATTGGCAGTGGAGCTAAAAAAGAACATGAAGGAAGCCAAATCTGCAGCTGGGGAAATCGGACAGATGAGAACCGAAATTCATAGGATGGAGGTAAATCCATAAATTTCTACTAGTTACTGCACTACTAATTCTACTGGTACCTACAAGAAGCTCAAACACTCCATTTAAACAATGTAACATTCATACTCACTGATCACGAAATGCCAATCAAATCCTACAAATATATCTAGGTTCGTCAGGAACAACTACGTCGAACAGGCGAGAAGTTGGCAGAAGATCTGGCCCTCTACGTTACACGACGTGAGACAGCTATGGACAAGAGTCGAGCTGCAGCAGCCGTTGAGAAGTCCCACGGATCTGGATCGACGTCCCAGTCTGCCTACCACCACAAGCTACGACTAGCCAGGGCTGATGTGGCTAGAGTCACCAAGGTAACCCATACTCGTTCATAATACGTATCCACCGATTATTGGGGGCTTCCTTCATTGTGCGTTATATCCCTGGGTTTGGCCAATCGCATACCAGGTGTTGTCACACATGTCTACGGCTTCGTCGAAGCTTTAGTACCTAGCAGTTTGAATTTTTGTTTATCTTCTCTTTCTTGGTTGTTTTACCATTCCCACACGCGGTTTAGCAGCTCATTCGTGACTTATAAGCAAGTGACTTAAAGCAAATAAAACTTCTAAATAATGTGTTGGTTTTATCCTCTTAGTCTGGTAAATTCCAGGACCTTGCTGAAGCAGAAGCTAGACTGAAACAGTTACGAGAAGAGCAGGCAAAGTTAGACAGCGATGTGGCCGACACGACCGCTCTGAACGCGCAACTGGAAGAACAAGTCGCTTCACTGATGCGTGAGGTTCGCGATACTGACCGCCAGAAGCAATGGGTATGGAATTAAAAGCTTCTAAATAGATACACTGAAGCTTTGCTCAAATAGTAGAAGTAGAGTTCTTAATGAAGGGCTCAACCGAGGAAGTACTCTACTGCTACAACTACAATGATGATGTAATACTGTGACAAATAGAACATTATTTTATTGGGATTAGTTACGAAATGTATCTTTTGGTGCTTCCAACCAATTTGAAATTACTTTTCAGCTTCTAGAACGCGTAGTCCGAAGCCAGCGTCTTGGAAACGAGCTTTTCACAGCTGTCAAACGGCAATCCGTGCGAGTTAAAAAGTCTAAACCCACCGTTCTTGCCGAATATAACCAAGCACGCGCACTCAATGATCGCATCAAATACATTGTCGAATGCTTGACGAAAGAATACCCCCAGTATGGAGATAAATTGGACGCTATAGCGAATACTTTGAATATCTTCACGCCGGGTAACTCGCCGAGACTGACGGAGGAGGGGACGTGTTCTACTATTGAGGAGGATGGGGAGAACGTGGCTGAGAAACCATTGTGCCCTTAGTCGCTTCTTAAACCTAACGTTGCCTGGTCAAAGATTCTTTAATATATAAATGTTAATCTCATCGTCTACTTTGACACATCTTTATTTACTTTTGTGTTTTGGACAGAATTTAATGTTGGACGTCTAACAACTCTTCTCAGACAGCCTTTATTGGAGGCTCTTAAATAGGAATGGGCCAGGGTACCAAGACTACCAAGAGATCTGAGGAGATAACTGGGGATTTATTTACACACACCTGTGACAACATAGATAATGTGTTTTGGACAGATCTGATAGAGTATCTGCTCTATCTTTTAGTTTTTCTTTAGATCTTTCCTAGCAAACATAAGAATCGAATCATATTACCTAGATCTGTTGGAAACGAAACGTAAAAGCAAGACTCTGTTATAATTTGACTCTGAACTTCAGCCATGTCCTAAACTTTCAGACCACATGATTTTTGAATTTTTCTTTTATTTTTATTTCAATTTTAAGCCATCGTGCACCTACTTTTAGCGACCTTTATGTCATCTTACTGTATGAAAAATTCAAACTACACTAACCCATGTTTGAACAGCAGGTGAACAATGTGTGGAATTGAAGAATTAGTTTACACGTGTGGTTATTTATTGCATAGTGTGATCAACCATTTAACATTTCACTGATTTTATATTGATGGCAGGTAATTTTAGTATGTTAATTAGAATTTTGTAATGTTTGTAGGTTTTGCAATAGTTTTTTGCGATTAAATAAATACGATTATAATAAAATATGTATATTTCTTTAGACTACATTTAGAACAATAATAACCCAGTTTAATAATCATTATTAACGTATCATTTATTAATAGCATATTGAGGTAAACGTTCACGGTTTTACTGATCGTGAGCGCAATCTTAGATTAAATATTACTAACCTAATAACTCATCATCCAAAACCCATACGCAATAGTATAACACCAGACAAAGGTACTTTAAGTACATAATAAACATTTACAACTAATAAACGAATTGTAAGATAGCATCTTGCCGCACTCAAACCTTAGACGAGTAAACCACCGTCTAAGACTCAAACCCATATAAATTAACTGAAACAAGTACAAGAAAACTATGGAACTATCATAATCAGTTTCGTTATCACAGGTCAGTAGGCTGATCGCAGATACACAATCAAAAAAAATCTGTTGCTAAATAGCTGGTAAGCCGCAACTAGCGGTTGCCAGTATGACAATTTGTTTCATACAAAAATATTAAAATTGCACATCGAGAAATAAAATGTTTTGCTAGCGTACATAAAAACGCCTGGACCCCACAATAGTTTTCCTATTGAACGTGACAGTGGCCAGTGATTTTCAAAGTTTGAAATGGTTCATGCTCGTATATAAAAAGGCCTGGACCCCACAACAGGTTTTCTTGCGGCCAGTGGTTTTTAAAGTTTGAAATGGTTCATGCTCGTACATGAAAACGCCTGGACCTCACAATACATTTTCTATTGACAGTGGCCACAGGTTTTCAAAGTTTCAAATAGTTCATGCTGGTGTGGGCGTATGTGAGGAATGCTTAAGATGCGCCGTGAACTCGTGCCGCTTGCGATGGTCGGAGCGATGGAAGCGCACGCCGCAGTACTGGCACGGGAACCGCTTCTCCTTCGTATGACTCAGCATATGTGCGTTTAAGTACCTGCAAGCAAAATGCGAAATGTGATTTTTGCATTTCATCTGACCCTCTCGAATGGGTCATGATGATTATCCCATCAGAGCCCGTCAAGAATAGTTCAATCTCATTAACATTTGCGGCAGCGCGGGTTGATTGTTTCCGTACCAAAGCATACGCAAGCAAGGCGCGTCTCTGGTGCGTAGGTTGTGGACCAGCTCCAAAACCGTCCTGGCAATGATAGCCGCCAGGGTCGACTGTCTTCATACAAGGCATTTCTGTGAGCAACACCTGTCTAGTAATCGAATTATTTTTTAATTTATTTCCAGCCTTTCCCCCTTTCGAGATGAATGATGATGATTTCGAGAAACATCGCATGGTCTATTAAAGTTGCTACGTATGTGGAGTACCTGTTAATATTTAATATATTTTAATTAATTCTACAGTAGATAAAGTAACATGATGATATTTTAACTTATTCCACGGCCTATAGAAATTAAAACTGCTTACCTACCTATTTATCAAGTCGACCTTGTATTATTTGCCTATACCACTGCTGGATAAACGTATATTATATTCTTTTCTAATGTTAAATTCACGTGCAACTGATTGTACCTACCTAGCTGTAACTTCTCCTAAAATATCTATACTATACTAAAACGGTAGAGGTCGAAAAGTCTGTACATTAAAGGTATTTTTCTGTATTCTTGCACATAGTACTTCGCGTTACGCAAAAATTACTGAATGAATGTTGATGCAATCTGCAGAATTAGTTAGCTTAAAGTCCAACTTAAAACTTAGTATGGGTTTCATTGAAAGAAAGAAAATTAATTGAGCCCTGAAATCGGTGTACAAAAAAGGGATGAAGTCTGTATGAAAAACACGAACGAAGTCACGAGATCAGCTAGTTCTAAAATAAAATATGTGAATTTTTAAAAAGAAATTTCTACGCCGTGTTACGCTATGTCGCTGTATTTGTAGGCACCCGCGGAAGCACCTGCAGACGACGCCTTTCGGCCATAACTCCTTTCGGCCATAACTCTGCATGAAGATAATGAGGAAGTAGGTACTCACCCTAGTCTCACGAAGGACATATCACAAAGCTTGCAGGCGTACGTCTTCTTGTCACTGTGTATCATTAAGTGGTTTCTCATGATGGTGCGTGACATGAAGCACTTCCCACAAGTAGGACAAGAAAATGGTTTCTCCTTTGTATGGGTTCTGTTGAAAGAAAAGTGCCCTAAGTAAACTTAGCTAGTGAAGAAGAGGATCCTGGTGCTAATAAACTCCTGTGTGTCAAATATGACAGATTTACAATAGAAAATCCTACTAATATTATAAACGCGAAAGTTTGTAAGTTTGTAAGTATGGATGGATGGATGGATGGATGTTTGTTACTCTTTCACGCTCTAACCAGTAGACCGATTTGGATAAAATTTGGAATAAACATAGATTAAAACTTGGATTAACAATAACATATGTATATATAGTGCCGGTGAAATTAAAAGCACCTGCATATCTTAGGTTGATGGACGTATAGACAGCGTATCGTAGGGTATACATTCCTAACGTGCGTAAGCTTTGAGCTTCGTTGTGAGCCAGTATAAAAAACTATTTTACATACCTCAAATGTATTTGTAAATGATATTTCTTGAAGAAACTCTTGGAGCAGTATTGACAAAGATGTGATTTCTCTTTATCGTGCACCTGACGTCTGCAAAAACAAAATACATAGTAGTTTTGAGTAAGAATATAGATACATGACATGTATACATTGTACCAATTAAACTCGTTCCTTATATGAGCTATGGTAAAATAAATTGAGAGATGACATGCTGAAGCGCACAGAAGGAATAAAGGTATATTATAAAATAAATAAAAATGTCAGGACATTTTTACACAACATCATCTAGCCTCAAACTAAGCATAGCTTGTACTATGGGGACCAGATGACTGATAGAATACTTATATACTTTTTTTTTGTAAATACATACATATACACCAATACAACACCAATTATCATATCACTATTCGGGCTGTACTATTGAGACTGGTCAGAAAGGTGCACATTGATTTCACGAGTGCTACTATCTACGAGGCAATACTTTGTAATAGGCAATGATAATCACTTAACCTCAGGTAGGCCATTTGCTTGTTGCATTGCAGCAATTTGTACAAAAAAATGCTCATCTTCAAGAACCCTCGTCCTAACTGACTGACTGATATATAGACAAGGCGTTGTCTATTATAACTAAGTTATAGCGAAAAAGAAATTCAGGGTATGTTTTGTTTTAGCGCATAGGGGTGTACCAAAGGAGTTCCTGAACCCTTGAAGGATGGAGGGGTTGAAGTATGCATGAAAATAGCTTCACACGAATCCACTCGCGTTCATCTAGTATATTAACCAAGATGTTTATTTGCATAAATAAATCGTCATACTTACTTATGCACCAGTAAGCTGTCTTTAAGTCTGAATTTGGCCTGACAGACTTCACATTCGTAGGGCTTGTCCTTAGTGTGAACGGATACGTGTAACTCTAGTCGCGACTTGGATATAAACCTGCGACCGCATGGCGTGCATTCGTACTTATGCTCTTCAGGATTGTGGATTTTTGAGTGCATTCCTAGGTACTTCACCACTGTTGGAGAGAGTTTTAACGAGAACTTAAAAATCTTAAATGATAATTCATGCTACATGCAAGGTGTATTGACTATGTTGTACTAAAGACGCCTGGGTGTTATAGAAAAAACTAGCAAAATAGTTAAAATTAGTTTTTGTGTATTTGGTGTTGCACTAGTCAGTATGTTTTAGTGGGGTGTGTAGTACCTTATGCTATAGCGGACAATGTGGTAAAGTTTTTATTTTACCTACAATGACAATTTATTTTACCTATTGAGCCAATGAACGTTTTGTTTCTTTTACTGATCTAGTAAAATCTCTCCTACAGAGAAAATGCATCTAAGCATGCACACAAGAACCACAATCCCGTAATCCCGCGCCGTACACAGACGTCAGTTTATATACAAGCCTCAACTGGAGTTACCGTCTCCGTTCACACTCGAAGCTCAAAGCAATGCTAAAACTAACTTAGTTTAGCGAAGAACGAAACTAATTTGCTTAGCTTAGAACAAAGCTAAGTATAATAAACTTTACCTAGCTTACGGCTGAATACTGAAACGCAACTTAAATTTAATCACGTCTTAAGTGACGAATTTCTGACAGACTTTCATTGCAAACTGTCAAAAAATCGCAACTTGAGATATAATTAAGTTTAAGTTGCGTTTGAGTATTCAGGCGTTAGAGCTATAATTACAACTTTATACTTGCGAATAACGGGGCTGATTACACTCTTTGGAACTACTGGTTTTTTATACAACAAAGTAGACAAACAATTTTACGGCCCATCTGATAACTATAATACAATAACTTTATTGTAAGTACAATTGGGGTTTTGAAAAAAAAATTGTTTTTTTTTATGTCTTTTAATACATTATTATTAATAATATTGATATTTAATGCAAAAAACTAAAAAAAAAGAGTAACAAACATCCATCCATCCATACTTACAAACTTTCGCGTTTATAATATTAGCAGGATATTGCTTAGACTTGACCATTATTCTCATGCATCTATGGAGTCTGGGAAAGTGCGGTAAATGCCTATTATTACTTACTTATGCATCATCATGTTGGATCTAAGTCTGAACTTGGACAGACAGATCTCACATTCGTAAGGCTTGTCCTTAGTGTGGATGGAAAGGTGCGTGTCCAGTAACGACTTGGATACAAACTGGCGGCCACATGGTGCGCATTTGAACTTAAGCTCGTCTGGATTGTGGATCTTTGAGTGCATATTTAGGTGCAATACCACTGTTGGAAAAATACGCTTTGTTACATGCAGGTGGCTCGCTAGTTTAAAGTAAGTTAACATGCCATTGCATCTATATAAATTATAGAGCCATACGGGCAATTTTTTACCCTATTTACAGGAAGTTGTAGTTTCAGAGACAGGATTTTAGGTTCTAGTAAGCTTACCCAACACCTGTACCTCACAGCTTAGTCGGCTAGTACACAGGAAAGACATAGGCAGAACATGCGGAGCTGACGTTCTGCCGGGCTAAGATGTGCAACGCGAGATATGTCGCGCTTGACACGAGATACTTTTTCTATTGATGGACATTTTAGAAATTATAGATAGAAGACCCACAGATAGGCTAAACATTAGCTTTAAGCTTAGACGAGTAAACCACCGTCTAAGGCTTTAAGTCTTCATTTGACAGAACGAGATAGATTTTTGGCACTGGCATGTTAGCACAGGAAGATATAAAGAGATATATATTTTGCACGAGATAACGAGTAGACAAAATTTCGTCGCATTGGACATCTTAGCCGGGCTGGTTTTTAGGCGATGTTTTCGGATCCGAAGGCGAGGTTGCAATCTCTAGATCTCCAGTGCTTTTACGAGCTAGTTTACTATAACTACACTAGTTTGCTGTGGTAAGGTGAATCATGACGATAGCGGATTACATGCTGACGAATTAGCCAAGGATTATTAGTTTGTGTCAGCGTCTGAATCGCTTGGTAAAATAAAAGTCTACACTAAGAAGCGAAGTGTGGAGTGCGCTAAAAGTTTGAGAACCAGTGCTGACACTTCACAGCGAGGCGCACTTTAACGCGTAGCCACGAAGGCTTTCACTAATGTACTCTTCAGTCTGATTTGCACGAGCTTATTTGTACCTACCTATTTAACGCTTTTTAACGTACGTTGGTACGTACGTTAAAAAGCGTTAAATAGGTAGGTACAAATAATTTATATTAGACCCAGCACCTAAAATCGAACACTGCCCAGTGTCACATTTTAAAAACGCTTACGTGTATATAAATAAATACTCGGGTACACACTTTTTCATCTAAGTATTGTGTATGTTTATATAGCGATGCAATATATTATATTTAATGCAATATAATATATTTTAAAAACTGTGCATCTCATCTCAGTGCGAATTGAACCATATGCCCGAGTATGGATGTATTGATAGATAAAATTTGACATAACTTCGGTAATTCGGTAAAACTTCTCGAATGAATCGAGCTAGCGTTAAAATAAGTGCTATGCTACCAATCTCGAGAACTAGCGAAATGCGCGCGACTTCGTCCGCGTGAAGCTATTTTCATACAGACTTCAACCCCCGCTGTCCACGTTTAGGGGTTGAATTTCGGGAATTCCTTTCTTAGTACACCTCTATGCACCAAGACGAATATAGGTACTCTGAAAATTTCAACCCTCTATGACGTGGTTTAGGCTGTCCGTTGTCTATATCTGAGTCAGTCAGTCAGCACAAAGATTCTTATAATTGGTATAAGATAGATATAGATTTATGTCAACGTTATCTATCAATACATCCATGCTAGGGCACCAGATTCTTGATTATATCACTAGTCAGTTGATTTATAGAGCTACATCATTTAAAATTGAAAACTTACTTTTATGACATATTGGGCATTCTTTTTTCGTCCCAAAGTGTTTCCGCTTTTTATGTTTACACTTGGACTGAGCTGATGCGAATACTTTATCACATATTTCACACTTGACTCGTCTGCGTTGTTCCAAAGGTAAATGTGTAATTGCATGTGCTTTTATATCTTTTACATATTTCCCACACTCTTCACACACTTTCATATGGCCTATTTTATTATTATCTTCTTTGATTTTTGGTTCTTTAATTTTTATAGGTCTTATCTTTTTTGCACGGACTCTTTTCCTTTTAATGGGTGCTAAAATAAAGAAACACTGGATTTAAAAAAAAATTACTAGATATCCATCTTTTTATTACCATCTGCAGAGTTCATCCTCATACCTTAGCTTAGAGCTAGGGTGTGTTTAGAGGTTCAAAAAGAAGAGTTCAAAGTAGGTACTTACCTTCCTAAATGACTATCCTACTAATTAATATTATAAACGCGAAAGATTGTAAGAATGGATGGATGGATAGATGTTTGTTACTTTTTTACGCTCTAACCAGTAGACGATTTGGATGAAATTTGGAATAAACATAGATTATAACTTGGATTAACATATAGGCTACCTTTGATCCCGAAAAAATAACGGGCATGGGAAAAAAGCTGCCATGCGGGCGAAGCTGCGAGCGGCAGCTCGTAATAATATATACTCACTTAATATACAATTCGAAGGTTTATAATACATACTGACCATTTTCTTTTTCTTCTATGTATTCATACTTAATTTTTTTGATTACACTAAGTAGTTCATCTTCTGAACCCTCTTCTGACTTTGGTTCATCTTTTATATCAATTTCAAGCTCATCGTACCTGGCATCAGATTCAAAGCCGTTATCAATCGCATCATTGATATCCACAGTTTCAATCTCAGTTTTGATTTGATCACAGGAAATCTCGTTCTTTAGCTCAACTGGGAGTGTTGTGGCACTAACAGATCTCAGAAAAGTTTCATTTTTCAAAGCCATTGTCTTGAAACCGAAAAATTCTATGGTTTTTTTGAAACATTTTAAGCACAACTTTGTACTAACTTTTGAATCTTCTTTAACCTGAAATAAGAAGTACTTAGTGTTCGTTGTAACTAGTAGGTAATGCTAACACTTCAGTTACAGATAGGGTGCCGATAATACGTAATTGTACCTGGGTTCCAAAGCAAAACAACATGATTTCTGTGTAGCTCTTGCTATCATCATGTTTTGAAACTTTTAACTCAGTGATATTTTTTCTGGGTTTAGTAGCAAGACAAAATCGACAAACACTCATTATTCTCTGCAGTTTATCGCCCAAAAACTGAATACTACCTACAACAGCGAACGGAAAGTAAACAGACCAGCCAGCACAACAACAGAACAAAATTGTTTTTCTTCAACTTTTTTCTCTAATACATATTTATGTCATAATGACAATTGACAGTTTTTATTTGTTTTTGTTGTTGGATACAAGTATTTTAGCCAAGTCTCATTGTTTATCAGGCTGCCACTTTTAAATGATGATTAGTATTTTGTCACCCACACACACACAAGTTCACTTTATTGAGCCTTCTGCGTGTTCTCATAAAAAAAACTCAACTCAAGTATTAGGTAAGTACCTACCTATAATGCAATGAAAGCATGATATGTGTGTAGGTATCAAAATGTACACATATTTATTAGGTATGTATGACAAAGCATGACAACTTTTTCACACGACTGTACCCAAAAAACAACGACACTTTTCGAGTAAATTTTCCATTTTGCTCTTATCCTTATTTCTTTAGGAAAAACATCTTGAGGACAGCCGCAGTTTTAGTCAGTAAATGTTGACTTGTCTTTCCTGTGGACTAAGCCGACTAGCTATGAGGATGATACAGGTACCTACTGGGCATGAATGTGAGATTGAAGCCAAGTGACAGCCCATCAATGAAAGAAAAAAAAAAGATCCCAGGTATTATCCAACAATAACATCCCATGATAATATTGGTTAGCCTTCTACAAGACTGTACAGAGGCCTGTTTAGGATTCTATTGAATTAAAACAACAGATTTTATTATATCTTAACTTTAATCTTCGTGTAAGAATGTTAGGATACAAATAGCAAATTTCGTATCAAATATTTAAAAATGCCACAATACATAGAGAAAAATTGTACATTATTATAAATAGAAGCATGCAAGACAACACTTCCTACAGTAACTTACAGCTCAGTGGCTATTAAAGATGTTCTCCAAACAAAATAGGCAGGCACATTATGTAACTTACATCTATAGAATAAAATAATAATTGTCTAAAACATATCAATCCCTTCTATATTATCACAAATTGTGATGTATTACGGTGTGCTTAATACAACTAGCTGCCATTTTATTTCAACCTTGCAACACTTTTCATATAACACAGTAATTGCTACGTAACTTTGCGAACATGCTTCCTCATTTTTTTTTTAAAACATTTTAAGTAGTGTTTAATCGCTAAGGCTGCTGCCGTAACTAGTAAGGGTTGTCACCTTACTGGTAAGGCAGCGCGACTTCACACGTCGCTTAGGTAAGTATGTAAAGTTGCCGCCATTATGTTCATCGGCGTTTCTATCGTCCGCCGTCACCGGAATTGTGTGGCCGTGACCAGAAAAACGCAATTCAAGTTACGAGCAAGTTATTGTGGTGTAATTAAGATTGTAATTGCAGAAGTAACGCTAAAACATATTGCAACTCGTTAATATTATAACTTAAAATACTGAAATTACAACGAAAGAAAATAAAGTATGCAACTTTTTCAATTGAATGACAAAACGCGTATAAAAATATAGTAGTCATAACTAATTGTCAATTATATTATCTACTTACCTACGTACAATTTCTCTTCAGTATAAAAAATGGAAATAAATAGGCACATCACACTCGCTGCGAATGTTTCAATTAACTTAAAATTGCTATAACAAAGTGTATGTTCATACGTCATACTCTTATTTAAAATAATATTATATTGATTGAAATACAATCCACAATTACATTGTAGCATGTATTGCTGGCGCAAACTTTATATATGGCTTCCTGGGTTTTGTACTAAAACAATAATCTTTTTCACTTATTTTTAAAAATAAAATAATACAATTTATTATTATTGAACAAGCAGTAATCTCAATATAAAACAAGCGATACTGTTAAGTACATAATGAATTAGGCGCAGTAAAGAAAATTATATCCATATGTACCGTTCAAGACATGCAAGCTAAAAATATTGCCATAATTCTTAGTATGTAAGTATTATAAAAATTAAATATGTTATACAGACAAGCAACTGTAACGAATAAAGTAAACTAAGTACTAGATAGTGAAAGCAAACTCTCTGTAGATTCAAAATTAATTTTGCAGTAGCCAATTCTCTTCAACTATAAAAGAAATAAATATATGCAAGGAAACCAGCAGTGTACTCAAACTAATTTCTGTGAATAATATACCAACAACTTTATCAATATACATTAAATTTACCTTAGCTAATCGAAATAGAGTATACATTTTAAAGTTCAAAAAGATAAACTTGTAGTATGCTAACGCCTCGTGAAGAACTATGCCATTGTAATTTGTCCTTTAATTCAATTAATTAGGGTAAACAATACAATGCACAATTACTTTAAAAATAATTTAAAATACTACACGGCATCAAGCGCTCGCGGTAACTTATCCCTAAGCAGCTTTCAGTAACTGGTTAGTGTTGGACACAAAAAATCTGCTCAAAGAGAACTGGTGTCTAAACTATTGCCATCTCTTACCAATAAGTAGTGGCCAACAGAGACAACGTCAGTTTTAAATAATGTTTAACTTAAAACAACGTTTTGCGGTAAAGTTAATCTCTACAAAATTTTGAATCTACAGTAGGTTGTCGCTGTCTAGCAGAGGATAAAACACATCAATACTTTTGTATTCATAAATAAAATAAAACTAATATTTTGTCACTCCATACTTAACTCTAAGTCCGATATTTGAAGTCAATCGGTGGTGTAAATATCGGAATTACCATATCATAGAGTTGAATCTAGAAAGTTCTACTAAAAACGTCAAAATGCACGAATTGTTCAAGGATTAATTACTAATAATTATTGAAATAGCTTACAAATAATTATACAGAAAAATGCGTTTTAAAAACAAGGTTACTAACACAACCACAAGAAAAAAAGATGCGGTCTCATTGTAAGATTTCTTGTGTCAAAAACGATTTAAGCACTTGATATGAGTGCAAACTAAGGAAAAGATGTGCAACTTCAAACAAGCAATAAGTTATGACAATTTTTAATGCTAAAAAATGGTTTATGCTTACAGATTTACTTAGCTGTAATTCAATTAAGCAAATTTACAATGTTGTACTTAAACTTAGTCGATTACCATTGCCGGTAACCTGGTTTACAATGTGATATACTTATTTTGATTAATCTTAGACTTAACTTTTAGTTCATACATTTCAAGATAACGCGTGCGCTGATCTTTATGTAGTTGCTATAAGGCTCTAAATGCAACGGTTCACGCGTTATCGTGAAATGTAAAAACTTACCACGGTAAAATTATAAAAAGCTGTCAAAAGGTTAGGCCCCCTGAACAATGCTTAAACTATTGCCTTCTCTTACTAATTGGTAATGCCAAAAAGAGACAAGCAATGTCTTATAGATGTAACTTTAATAAGTATGGTAGGTTGTGTGTAATCTCGATTAGTTTAATTTGTCGTTACGTCATTTTGCACTTCGACGGATCTCACGACAAATTTCATTTTAGTTTAATTTGTCGTTACGTTGTTTTGCACTTGGTCTGATCTCGCGACGGATTTCATTTTCTATCTAGTTTCTGCTGACAAGTTGGCTGATGATGGTGGCTAGTTTTCCGCTGCGTTTGGCGGCACGGGCACGGAGAGAGGCGTGCGTTGCCGATCGAACATGTCAAGAATCAGCTTGGGGTCCGTTCCTGCTGGCACGGTCACCGTTCCCGTCTGTGTAACACCGCTTCATGAGTACCACCGTACGTTCTTCTCGGCAACGCGTGGCGGCCGCGAGTGTTTGTCCGGTTCTAGTATTTTTGATACAACAATTTATGGTACTGTCTGTGTCTGACTAAACGGGTAATGCTGGATGGCGTCGCACTAGCGCAAAACACTAGGGTATTATAAATTAATCAAAGTATATTTAATTTAATCTTTTCTACTCGATCGAGAGCACGAGGAAAAATGGTCTAATGCGACACCATCCAACTAAATTCAGAGCCAATTTTAGACATTACCGTAATTTACATCTTTAACTTGATGGTGGGTGAACTTGGAACAACACAGGCGAACATCACGACATTGCTAAGTAAAATACAGTGTTATTTGGTTAGTATCACAATAGTAAAATTAGTAGAGATATTAGACAATTTGATAGCAAAGAAAGCTTATAACTGCAGTTTGTATAACAAATTAGTTGCAAAGGTGTTTAAAAGGGGAGTTTTCATGCAATATTGTTTGACAAAGTAATGTTTTTCGTTTTGCGTGTTTTTGTTAGCGTGCTTGAAACTAAATTTATTTTCATACAAGCTTTAATAGGGGTTGAACTGAAATTCAAGAAACCCAGTGTAATATCCTGATTTGAATATACCAACTATTGTAAAATGTGGGTATGTGATGTAATATTTGGATACGTCAAAATACAATACGTTTTGGATTCGTCCTCTGACTAGCCCCCTTACACATCTTCAAAGAATCTCGTGTAGGTATTTGGTACTAAGAGATCTGAGTGGATACAGTTATTACTATATTATTGACTATTTTTATTAGGTTCCTTTTAAGCGTTGAATTTATAACTAGGTCAAAAGATATTCAGTTTTATGCATATTACAATAAGGTTTATTACTCTAGAAAGGCTAAGGTGTATTTATTTTGAAATTTGACTTGGTCAAACAATATTCGTCTCTATAGGTAGTTATATAAGATATATTAAAGCAAATAGTGGGATACCTCAATGCGCGTGATGACTCCTTCCTCACGACTGTGTTCTAGGACTACGAACAAAACATAAAGCGGCCGTCAAACATACAAACAAAGGGTAAACATATTGGGGTGTATGAAGCGAGATTACAATTTAGATATTTTTAATATAAATTGCAGGAACATTTTTGAGGCGCTGGAAATTAATATTGCGGCAATTTCAAACTGTAGTTGTATGATAAAAAAACTAGTTGTTTGGTTGTCTCGTTCACGCAAATAGATTGTATGCGGGATAGCTTTAGCATACAACTTTAGCAACAAAGTGCTATTATAAAAAAAGTGTTCGTATTGGCAGTTTGGTATTTTTGTATCTAATTATGTATATTTTACACTACTTGCTGATAAAACAAGCAGATGACCCACCTGATGTTAAGTGGTGGCCATCTCCTACAACTAAGCATTTCTTCGCAGGTCCCCCCTACGATGCCCTGGTAAAAATACGGACCCAATTCTTTTAATTTATTCCTTATTCCAATGCCGACGTTTAAATGAACTTTATAACATAAAGCAGTTATTATTAAATGTGATTGTTCCCACAATTTATAATTTAAAATAGGTTTCAAGCTTCACATTTATAATTTAATAAATGATGATATAAAAATATACTAAAAATAAAAGCTACATTTGCATTCATGCTGATTTCAAAGTTTAACAATTATTCTCTGAAATGATTAGGCAACACGTGAGAGTTGCGGGTTCAATTTCCATGATCGAGCTAATAAGTCATGCTATGCGTTCTGTCAAAAATATAATGTTTTGAAATATGCAATTTCAATAGAATAAATAATTTGAAGATATTTATTTTTGAAAATATCATTATTATCAGTCCATAGATGTTCACTGCTGGACATGGTATGTATTCAGTAGATATGTATTTACAAAAAAACTTAAGTATTCTATCAGTCATCCGGTCCCATAGTGCAAGCTATGCTTCGTTTAAGGCTAGATGATGTTGTGTAAAAATCTACAAATATTTATTTCTTATCAATTTATTTTCAGGCAGAACGATTTTGAACCTAGTTAGAATATCAACTTCCTGTGATCTTTACAATGTCATCGGTCCGGTTAGTATTTCTGTGCGTGTTCGTGATAAAAAAACGAGCGTGTTTTAGACCACACGACTGAAGTAAAACTTCTTTAATATACGAAACGTAACTGGCTATGAGAAACTGGCTGAGAGAAAGAACAGTGCTTTCATACCCCCTCCATGGTAGTGTCAAACGTAAACGTAAACGTTTAACACTACCATGGAGGAGTATGGAGGGGTTACTACTACGCAACCTTGTTGGAAGTCGCATAAGAAGTATTACTTCAAAATATAATGATGTAGTTGGTGAAAGTTACTCACTGTTCTCGCTAGCCACGTTGCTAGTAGTTGTCGTGGTGGTAGTGGTGGCGCCACCGTCGACGTTGTTCTCGTTGATCGTCGTGCGCGTCGTCGTCTTCACTACCATCGAGCTGGTGTTCACTTGCGAATTCTGAAAACGAAAACAAACAAAAATTATAAAATAGACTATTAAATATATATAGTACTAGCGGCCGCTCCCAGCTTCGCCCGCGTGGCAGTTTTTTCCCTTTCCCGCTCCCGTTATTTTTTCGGGATAAAAAGTAGCCTATATGTTAATCCAGGTTACAATCTATATTTATTCCAAATTTCTACCAAATCGGTCCACTGGTTAGAGTGTGAAAGAGTAACAAACATCCATCCATACTTACAAACATTCACGTTTATAATATTAGAAAGACTATTCCGCCAATTTAATCTCTATAAGTTCAAAAAATAAGTAATCCACAAAATTTAAACGTAATAAGATATCAACACGTATTGAAGACTTATATTACACGGGTATTTATCGCGTATAACCTTTTTAATTTATTTTCCCGACGTTTCGACTATGTTGCAATAGCCGTGGTCGCGGGCGGGCGTGGGTGGTGGGGGGTCGAAACGTCGGGAAAATAAATAAAAAAGGTAATACGCGATAAATACCCGTGTAATATAAGTCTTCAATATGTGTTCCGATCGCGAAAGTTTAAAAAATACTATATCAACACGTGTTTCGCTTCTCTACGCTCATCAGTTTTTCTGGTGAACGCTCGGTAAGACAACACCGTATTACCTGGTACTACTAGTATTCCAATGCTCTCAAATTATAAAAAAAAAACAAAATAGTGAGGAAACCAGTTAGTATTCTGGAATAAGATTTTTGAAATGTGTTGCTAGCAGGGGTAATATTCTAGCAACCTGTCACGTATAGCATACGAACTGTGGGTATGTACCAAATGTAACTAATACCTGAACGTAGCTCTTACTACCCCCTTTAGATATTAAAAAAAAAACTCAAGTAGATACTGAATAAGTGATATCTACCGTGCCTCAGGATTACCTGTAAGTTGATGTTGAGTTCTGGTGGTGCGTCTGGCGTGGCGTTAGTGTGGTCTCTCACGGAGTCTACCGTGATATCGCCAGAAGCCGCTGTCACGTCATGAGGAGCTTCAGACGCTTCATCCTGTTTATTGTAACTATTATTATTTAGAGTAGTATACTGCGTTATCGAGGGTCCTTAAAGTGTCCTTAAGGTGGAACAAGTCGTTCCTATTTTCATACAAACGCTGGTCAATTAGCGTCGTATAAAAATATTTGTAAGGTTATTTCGTCGAGTGTGATCAGTCTCTCAGTAGCGCAATTGTTTAATGCAATCCCGTGTAAAAGAGAGGATCGTGGGTTCAAATCCCACTCGAGGGAATACATTTTCGGATAATCTTTGTGATTTTCTTAAGCGCAGGTGAGCACTATCATCATCATCTTCCTGCCCTTATCCCACTTTATGTGGGGCACAACATGTTATTTTTTTACACTCCCCTCTATCAGCCATCACATCGTCACCTGTATGGCGAACTCACGAATCTGCACTTTTCACGAAAATGACTTTTTAATGCCGAACAGCTTAAAATGCTTTTAAAAAAAGCTTAATAAATAGGCTTTCAATTTAATTAACAAAAGATATAAAAGTTCAAAATAGGTCCTTGGGAACTATTTGAAAAGTGCAAAAACATATTATTTGTAAAGTTTTTTGCTCTCCTGTAAAATGTGTACTTTGCAGATTCGTGAATTAGCCATACAGGTGACGACATCTATTCTGTACTCAGTCCTTTCTTATCCATGTCATCTTTCTAGTTGATCTATCTTTTATTTGGTCTACATCTACCCATACTATGTCTACATTCATATTCATAATTCTCCTGGCAACATGACTTTCATCCATCCTCATGACATGCCCGTACCAAGCCTATTGCTCCTATCTTTCTCTGATGTAGACTAACCTTGTGTTCGCCGTTTGTCAATGGTGTTTCCTCCGCTGGTCCTCTCAGTGCCGCTGCCCACGGCGACAGGATGATATGGCATTGCGCGATCGTCACCTGACAGCAACCAATAATATAGAAAGGAGACGATTTTTGTTTAACCGTCTTGCTGATGGTTCAACCTGATGTTAAGTGGTAACCATCACTTATAACAAAGCATTGCCTCGTAGGTCACGTTTCACAGCACATAAACCAGTAAAAAACTATAGAAATCTATCCCAGTTATATGAATATTTGTCTGACTGACATATAGACAAAGCATCCATTTTCAGAGTACATTGGTCTTAATGAGTCGAGTCACTAAGAAAGGAATCCCTGAAATTCAACCCCTAAACGGGTACAGCGGGGATTGAAGTTTGTATAAAAATAACTTTACGCAAGCAAAAAGTAGTAGCTTTTAGTAGCATAGAAAGTTCAGGAAGTAGTACTACTACTATCTCTCTCTATTCCTATACTCTAGGATATTACAATCACTATTGATCTTACTAACGGCTTCGCACGAGTTTTAGTAAGGATCCCTAATTTTTATGACAATATAATATAGCCTATGTCACCCGGGGATAGTGTAGCTTCCCAACGGTGAAAGTATTTTCCAAATCGGTCATCATTTTCATTCGGAGCCTATTAAATGCAAACAAACAAACAATCAAATCTTTCCTCTTTATAATATTAGTATAGATAGTATAGATATGTAGTTATTAGTTACCTTGTTTGCTGCAAGTGAAATCCGTTGTAGTTCGGATGACGAGTGCAAGTAGAGAGCTTCGCCTCGCTTCGAGAAGCATAAACTGGAAATGCCACTGTAAAAGAGAGACAACCATATTACTTTGGCTATCTTATTTTTTCTTTATTTTATTATAATTTTTTATTTAAATATTAGAAACTAGATATAAGCAGAATACATTGAACGTCTTTTCAACGTGTATCTCATGCATATACTTTGACTATGAGCGGCTAAGGTTGGTCAGACAGGGAAAACATAATTTCTGGTAGTTTTCAATAAAATTACAAGCAAAACTCTATGTTATTGCTTTGACATAAGGTTGATAGAAATTTAAAGATTTGATTTTGGTTTTTTTTTTTTTTAGATTTTTTTTTATATCCTCATACATACTTGATATCTTCCTTCCTAACAGCGGCCGCGTTGATTTGCCGCCGGAGCTCTGGACTCAGTACGAGGCAGTCGCCAAGGTTTGTTAAACACAGCAGACACCATTCCCGATGTTTTTCAACACCGGCACCGCATTCGAACCAAGCGAACGCCGTTCTTCGCACCTGCAGAATTAAAAGAGACATAAAATACAAATTATTTTCATTTGGTGTCTGTTTTTTAAACAACATGACCGGTTTAAAGCCACATTGCTTTGAACTATCCATCCAAAGTTTGGGCTAAAGTTAGTGCAGGCTTGTCATTAAATCTTCGGAATTTATTTAGCGAGAAAATAAAATAATCCGCGACGGCAGCATAGGCCACTGCCACCATATCATGTTTTGACAGCCGTCACAGCTCAGTTCGTAGTAACCCTGCTTTCTGTGTTGTAGGTGGTGGGTTCGATTCCCATCGAGAACAAGCATTTGTGTGATGAATATAGATGTTTGTTCTGTGTCTGGGTGTTATATTGTATTCTAAGAATGTATTTACAAAAAAAAGTATATAAGTATTCTATCAGTCATCTGGTTCCCATAGTACAAGCTATGCTTAGGTTGGGACTAGATGATGTTGTGTAAAAATGTCCACAAAAATATATAAAAAATATAAGATATATTATTTTATTGTTTGCACATTTTATTTCGTCTAGACACATATTACCACATAAATAATCGGGACATAAGTGGACCTATGGTTTTGATGAAGCTGATGTGGCTTTAATAGAGTACGTACCCTGGCACCCTCGTGCGCGGTAAGCTTGTACTTGTTGTGTGGCTTCAGGGACGGTAACGTGAACACCTTGAACTGTTCCTCTGATGTGATGACCACGCGATGCGTGCCTGGCTCTGGTAACGGAGACACTCCACGTTCAACCTGAACACAATCAAATATAAGTAAATTCATTTTTTCTTATACAACTTGTTGATGGAACAAGCAGATGGCCCACCTGATGTTAAGTGGTTACCATCACCTATAACAAAGCGTTGCCTCGTAGGTCACGCTCGTTAGGAGCGTAACCGACGATGCACTACCGACTGATGAAGGTGAGGGTACTTACCTCTAGTGGGTCTGGTAGCGGTACTGACGCGCCATCTAAAATAGTGATGCCTATGACTGGTGCTCTGTGTTTGAGCTGGATTTCTTTCGCGAGTTGGCAGGTCACCTAATTAAAGGAAAATATGTTTTCAGTCATTTTAAATAAAGTCTAAATTTATTTAAATCTTTTCAACGACGATCCCAATTTATTTCAAAAATGTTTCTACTCGTTTTCTTGTGCAAAATGTCTTTATATCTTCCTGTGCTCACATGGCAGTGCCAAAAATATATCTCGTTTTGGCAAATGAAGACTTAATGCTAATATTTAGCTTATTTTTGGGTCTTATATCTATAATTTCTAAAATGTCCATCAATAGAAAAATTATTTCGTGCCAAGCGCGACATATCTCACGTTGCACATCTTAGCCCGGCAGATCTCACTCGCTATGTCGTCCTGTCTCTTTTTCACTCGCTGTATCAGTCATGTGCGAGTGAGTAGTATGTCAGTCAGTCAGAACAAAGTCTTATGATTGGTATAGATTTAACTTGACGACCAATGTGGCGCGGCGGGCGAATGTCCGCCTGCGACACAGGAAGTTGCGGGTTCGATTCCCGCCTTGGGATAAATGTTTGTACGAAATCAAAATATTTATTCCGTGTGTTCTGGGTATTTTCTATATATATTAAAAAATATCTATGCATGTAAAGTATTGTATATCAGTCATCTAGTACCCATAACACATGCTCTGCTTAGCTTGGGGCTAGATGATGCTGTGTGGATTGTCCAGCATTATTATATTATTATTATAACTTACGGGTTCATCTTTCCTCTTGTTGCTGTTAGGTATGTTGAGTGTAAATGCAAACACTGTGCCGTTGTTGGTTCCCGCCCATAACGTAGGCACGCTCATTTGTGCTGTAGGAACATAAGAAAAATTAACATTCAATACATTATATTTCTATTACATTGATAAAAATCTCTAACTGGTATTCTAACTTTTAATCTAAAGTTGCAGGGTTACTACGGACTCGCGTAACACAAAACGGAAAACACTCCGATGTGAGGCTTTGGTCTACAGTAAAACGCGATTCGGCTAAGAGTGCTTGTGAACTAACTCATAAAAAAGCCAAAGTATGCGGTTCAAGTACGATTGAGTGCACAAACGCATGTAACAGCACGGGTGTGAGCAGGTGCGCGATAATATCACCCTCACGCTCACGCTTGCAAAGCGACCGCTTAACCGTAATGGTAACGGAAATCAAAACATTGATGTAATTTTTTATCAATTCGTATTCTAATATAATATAACAAAGTTAACAAACAACTATTTACATCACACAAATGTTTTTCCTCGGTGGGGATCGAACCCACAACCTACAGCGCAAAAGGCAGAGCTATTAACAACTGAGTTGAGGCCTATCAAATTGCACTAAAGCTTTGAATCCCATGACCATTCCAGTTTCGCGGTTATCGATAGTTTTAGATGTTCTTCGATCATTATCTTTATCTTCTATTTCGTAAGACTAAACTTGTAAATTCTACAGATAACACCTATGCAGCAAACAGGCTGAGCATTTGGATACAGCTAGCACATAATCAAGCAGGAATGTTCTAGCTACTGAACAATGCAATGGACTAGCTGTTTTTACTCTAACACTAGTATTGGAATGGGGACCCGTCACAGTTTTATCTGTGAATGCAGTTTTATAGGCCTTGAGAAACTAAAACATAAAGTGCAAAATTTTTTTATCTACGGCCAAAACTGACTAGGTTATGGGCAAAATACCGAACGAGGCTCACTGACCGCGCGAACAGCCTAGCGTTGAGATATTGTGACGTCATGTCACAATGACCCAGCGCTAGCCGCCGAACCCGCGCGGTTTTATTAAAAAAAAATTAATTTAAACCAGAACACGACCCGCGCAGATCGAGTGAACTTTAATAAATGAATGGTGGAGAGCGCGAGCGCGGGCGAAAGAGAATCGAGACGTCACGATTCCCTGACATGAGCTATCCGGCCGCCCCGCGGTTGGCTGGTACAAAATGTGTAATATCTTCGCAACCAATGGAACGATTTCAATGATTTAAAAACTATCGTACCTAAACAAGTAAAAGAAACACCATTACATAGATAATATATGCATTTTCCGACTTGGTACGGGAGCTCATTGGACGAAATATTTTGTCACCGTTTGGGAACAGTGCTACAGTCAGAAAAGGACTACGATATGAGCAAAGCCAATCAATCACAATGAATATAGTCGTAACTCACGATCAGATACATCATCAGCCTGTTTGTCGTCTATAATACAGATACATATCTTAATACCATAGTCAACATACTTGAACAAAATAAGTTGGTTAAAATATTTTAATCTTATACCGGGTGTAATAACGTTTGCAATAGGCCAGGTCAAGAGTACCTTTAACAGATGAGCGTGTATGAAGAATGTTATAAGAGTGAATAGAACAAGAGGTATGTCAGGATCATAGCAAGATTTTTGCAGCCCCATGGCTTGATTTTATGTATGTATGAATAAATTTACACTAAAAAGTCTAAGAGGTTAAAGTACCCAGTGTAAATATATTTTTCAATGAAACCAACAAGAGCGCGAAAAATATCAGTAAAAAAAAGCCGGGTATAAAGAGTTTTTGGGGTTCAGTGTTGGTTCCAGAGAAAAAGTTGTTCATACATCAACCCGTGAAGTTTTCGGAGTAGTTTTATTACACCCGGTATAATGTAATTTTTATATTTTTTTAGACTCCTGTTCATTTTAGTAAAGAAAAATCAATAAACATAATGCCGAACTGCACAAAAATAAGTCAGAGAATTCAATACATTACAGATTTGTCAGAGTTAGGTTAGTGAGAAATCTTGAAAACTGATTTAAGGTTAAACAAGTCGGTACGTTGTCCATACAAACGAAAGTTACAAGCGTCGAAAGAGATTTAACTTTCAAGGTAATCTGATTTTACTGTAGCATATAGGGTAACGAGCTTAGATAACGGCAAGATAATTCTGTACCAAACTTAACTTCGGACGCACGTTAGTAAATAGTAGACATTAAACGCTTACGCGACTTGTTTAACCTTCACTAAGAATTTCAACAAAATATTTATAAGTATTCTATCAGTCATCTGGTTCCCATGATGATGTTGTGCAAAAATGTCCTCAAATATTATAAACAGACATCACCTTCTTTTTAGTATAATGTATTGAATTCGTTAGCATAATTAAAGGAAAAGATTATAATATCAAAGATAATTCACATCAAGAGCAATAAACATTAAGACATACAAAAAACATTAAATTAAACAATATATGTATTACAAACATT
Organism: Electrophaes corylata; assembly: GCA_947095575.1. Classification (NCBI taxonomy): domain Eukaryota; kingdom Metazoa; phylum Arthropoda; class Insecta; order Lepidoptera; family Geometridae; genus Electrophaes; species Electrophaes corylata. The sequence goes on along the minus strand of OX352711.1, from coordinate 2,555,663 downwards.
AAATTAATTTACATACAAATTTTATAAAACCTACCTGAAGCTTTCATATCGTTGGGGTCCGATTCGCCAGTTAAGCCAAATCAGAGAAAATAACATAAAGCCAAATTGTTATTTACAAACCAAAACAATCACATCATAATTTACATATAAAAACTATTTATTGACGATTTGAATAGGGATATAAATTTTCTCGGTGAAATAATTTAGTAGATTGCGATAGAAAAGGAATATTATAGTGTTGACTTTAACGAACAATTTAAAGAACATCCTCATTAAAATGTTTTACAAAATAACTTAAGAAGAATAGTTATCTCTGTAACGGGTCTACCGTTGCCTTGTGCATTTTTTTCTTAAACACTGCTGCAGTGTTTTGGATCAAAATGTAACATGTCTTGAAGTTTAATGGACGTATACAAATTGGACGCATAAGGCGCTACAAACTATGGCCGATATGTTTGTTGCCATCTCTTTTTGTTGACATGAATGTGACAATGACAAAAGTATTTTTCATCCCACCATCTCGGAAAGAGTATTTTTAATCTTCAATATCTGAGTGGAAAAGCCGTTTTTATTCTCTAGAGGATAAAGTAAATTGAATTTAGAACATCGTGTGCAATAAGTTTGTGAATTAAAAAAAACATTAAACCTATTTACTGCTACCTCTATGGTGCCGAATATATCATACAACTTTTTTTTAATTTGTTAAAAACTCAGACTCGGAACCTTCTTGGTGTTCTTTTTTCAATTTGCTTTGTACGCGGGCATGTCATTTCCTCGCTGAGGTGGAATGAAAAGTTACGTGTTGCACTCGAGTGCAAAGATTTTTCACCTCGTGCTCTTTTGATTCCCTTGCTAACGCTCAGGATTCTAATTTTGAATCCTTCGATTGCTCGGTCATCAAAATTGAACACGCGGTTAAAAAGTAACTTTGCACTCTTGTATAACAAATAACTATTTTGTGTTTTAAATTTTATCTGCGATCAATTAAGAAACTTTGAGCAAATATTTTCTAAACGTATTTTATTAAGTGTTGAGCAATATGAATAACAAACTAACCCTTACTATAACTAACCTTAATAAACTCGGGGTTACCTCGAACCGGTTACACCGTGTTTTGTCTCTTGCATTGAAAGGTCTTGTCTTATCCTGTTAATGCTAAAGACAAAACACGGTGTAACTATTTTAACGGTACTCCGAGTTTATTAGTACAATGGTAAAAGTTCGTTAGTTTGGTTAGAAGCAAAAATAAACCTTATACATACTGTTAATAAGGAATGTCCTGGCGAAGTAGAGGCATCGCACCATAGAGCCGAAAGCGTCGTCTGTGGACCGGGCTTCGACCGCACGTTCTATCGGTTTGATTTCTGCGTCCGCTTCCGATACAGTTTTGTCTATATGCTTCTTGGCTGGAGGCTAGGGAATTAAATACAGGAAGATTTGTTGTACATATATCAAGCGATACATAGTTCTTACACAACATTGTGTTTCGAACATACTCCCATGTAGATTCTACTGTTTTTGATCGTTCATGAGATTTTAACTGACTTCAAATAAGTAGGTTCTCAATTCGGCTGTATTTTTATTTTTTTGTTATTATAAACCATTTGTCATTAACAACCCGCGTCAACTATATAACAAATATTATACATCTGCTAAGTATATTATGTAGCGACTGAATGCGCGAATAAACTTCAACTTCCTGTTCACCTCTACGCACCAAAACAATTCACGTGGACAAAGTCGCGTGCAATTCGCTAATAACATAATAAGGCCCTAAACATAAGGAATACTATATATCTTTTAATTACTTGTGTGGGTGAAGTGGGACTAGCAGTAGTGGTCTGTCGTCTCTGAGACCGTCCTTTCCGAAGTCGTCTGAAGGACTCCCTCAGGGATTTCTTGAACGATTTCCGCCTTGAAATTGGTGTGTCACCGGCGCCTGAGTGATCTGTAAGTAAACTCAATTTTATGCCGGCCTTCTTATTAGGTAATTGCATTTTTTTTGCTTATACTTTTATCTCAGACGTGTCTTAAGTTACCTTATACGGCGACTAGTACTTAAATGCTACGAGTGTCCGTTAATAACGTTTAACGTTTATTTTTCAGAAAAAGGTACTAACAAAATGTCATCAGGTAACATGAGTAAACTAAAGACATTCCATGGTTTGGAACTCTGAGTTTCGGACAAGAAAATCTGTATCCCCGAACCTCTGCGCCCTCAGTTATTCGTCGAGTGATCTGTCATCTCATACAAAAAAGCTTGATAAATCATGAACTATTTATTCGTAAAACAATTCACGGTCGGTAAATATTAATAAAAATATAAGTTTATTTTTCCTAAATTAAAGACTTATAATTTTCGTACCATGTGGATTTAGCGTGCATTTGTGTGTAAGTGGGGCGGCTCTCACAGCATCCAATAGCGCGAGTCCGTGGGCGGTGCCTGCGCAGACCACGCCCCATTCCCACTGCGCGCCCAGTGACGTCACCGCCGCTGGAGGTTGCAGTTGCACTACAGATGTAGCCTGTAAGTAAAATAATCTCTAGCATGATCAATATAATCTCTTATCAAGAGTATGTTTAAAATTAATCTTTTATCTATAGCATGTTTAAAATATTCTCTTATCTATTGCAAGTTCAAAATAATCTCTCATCTAGAGCATATTCAAAAGCCTTAGACAATTACCACGTACTTCATAATGACCAATTAGACCCATAAATCGCGCAGGTTAACCGCTTCCGCTCTTTTTACGATCTGCTTTTCAATAGTATTTTTTTAAAGTTTTGCGATCGGAACACCTAAATTAAGCTGGATTTTATCCCCTACTACCTTTTGTTTCACGACTATTGCGGTAAATACCCTTGCAATATAAACGTTAAATATAATTTTCAATATCCTACATATATTTTAAATATCCTGTCATGACTTACCTGGTAGCCTTGCGGGAATGTAAGCGATCCGGACCTGAGAGTCAGTTGATCGTGTCCCTTCCAAACGAAGCCATCGCGATCCGAAACTATGTTCACTGACACCGACTGGAAAAGGAAACAGTTTTAAAACTTATGTCAATCACTGTAAGGTAAAAACAACTTTAGGAACTCTTTTTGAGCGGTTGCCTATATCGTACAGTAAACAGATAGAACAAGCAGATGATTCTCCTGATGTTAAGTGGTTACCATCACCTATAACAATATTTTGCCTCACGGGTCACGTTCGTTAGTAACTTGCCCTACGATACATTGCTTAGCGGCCATCAACCTGACGCATACATGTGCTAAGGCATGTGCCTGTTACCTCAGCAGCAACCACACCTTTAAAACCGTAACACTCTGCACTGCTTGGCAGTAGTACTTCCCCGTGCTAGCCCGTCAAATTCTTTTTCCACGGATTCCTTTTTATTTAATGATGATTTGTCTAATTGAAATACCAATTACTGCAAATGTAATATCTGGACGTACCTCTGACTACCCCTCTTAGACTAGGTTCTTGGTACAAAGAGATCTGAGGGGATATCTATCGTGATTGGGGGTTAAAGTCGTAAAAGTATTTTTATTTAATGATGCTATGAAGTGTACTCGTACCTTGACTTCAGCAGTATTGGAGGTGGTCTTTAGACTAGCGATAACGATATGTCCTGCTGCGCCTCCAATTGTCAGCATACCGGACAACGGGCACAGGATTACCTGCGAAAATAAATCATCATTTTCATCATTTTCCTGCCGTTATCCCACTTTACATGGGGTCGGCACAACAGGTTATTCCCCTCCATTTGCCTCTATCATTCGTCATCTCTGTAGTCACTCCTTTCTTACCCATATCATCTCTCACACAATCTATCTATCTTTTCTTTGGCCTAACCTTATTTAAGTACTACGTAGATAGTATCATCTCATTTGAAGTGAACTTATTCTTATGAGAATAAATTCTCTAAACTAAAGCAGAAGCTTTGACTGGACTGACCCCATTTGAAAAAACTACATATTTCATCCTAAATGTACTTTCAAATCTACCCACATATTGTTTACCTCGATACGAACACTTTTATAAATTAAAAATTTTAGTTAATTCCTACCCGATAGACTGGCGACATTGTTAGGATAGCGGGAAAACGATGGATGGAAAGGGTTCAAAACTGTTCTTCCTCAAAATCAGTGGACTTCCTCAGCTATTTGATGTGGATTTCAAACCTTAAGAGAATTAATAAAGATTTTAAACCAGAAGTTAATACGTACCCTTTTGACCCCGAGCCGAGGGTCGTCGCTGTAAGGATCGAAGGTACCGACTCGTCTGAACGGCGGCCACTCTTCATCGTCTGTCTGACTGTCGTTGTTTTCGCCAATTTCTTCACCACTGTCAAATAAAAAAATACTTGAAATGTGGTTATGAGTATCATGTAATATATACACGTACGATAAAAACTACAATAATAACATATCGAAGCGGTTTAAAAAGCATATTATCCTTTAACAAATATTATTGCGCACAAAAAATTCACAACAAAAATATATCAGTTACCTCTATGTGAAAAAAAAACTACCGATCGTGTTTGAAACGAAATAACTATTTGTACAAAATGCAGTGTTTATAAAATCTATAGCTTTACCTCGGAGATGATCTTTTCAGCCCACTTCGAAAGCGACAAGCATAAGACAAATAGCTATATTATTTTAAAAATAGATAGTTGTATCACCAATTCAAATAAATGTCTATTAAATTAAATATATGCATATTTCAATATTTTGGATAAAACGGGATATTTACCATGATTTTTGAGTTTGATTGTTTCCCGATATTTCGGCACAGTTGCATGCGCCATGATCACGGGTCGAACTCAACGGGTCGGCCCGTTTCTATCCAAAATATTGATCAAAACCATGATAGTTTTAAAAGTTATGCATATTCTAGTTACTATTATTGAGATACACACTCGAATCTCTTTTACCTATAACTATTTATGGAGCTAATTGTGTTTAGTCCTACACTGAAGCTTCAAGGTCACCTAAAGGTCGTCCAAGTCTAGAAGGGCAACAATTGCGAGGGAAGCGAGCTATGAGTTAAGCCACTAGCGCTTAGTCTTACTAACAGCGACCCCGCTTGAATTTTAGCTGCTACGGACTGCATTTAAACTGCAAAATGCTAGTATAAGACTATCAAGTAAACTACTAACGAAATGCTCATACGTGCAGTCCCCAGTTAGTAGAGAAACTGCATAAGACAGCAAGCAGACTGCGCTCATCAAATCAATTTCTTGTATAACGTTGCGTGCGGCTTAGTTATGCCTTCTTACATTTGTTCCTATACAGATAGACTGTAATAAACTTTATAAATAAAGATTTGTGAACATTTCACACAACATCACCTAGCTCCAAACTAAGCAAAGCTTGTACTATGGGAGCCAGATGACTAAAATACTTATATACTTTTTTTTGTAAATCATTCTCATCTGGTACTTTACACCGTGTTTTGCCTTTTACATCGAAATTTCAAACTAGATAGAAAGAGACAAAACACGGTGTAATGTGTTGTGTCAACATGTGCCTGCAATTGAGGTGTGAGATTATTAGTCTGCAAATGGTTGAATACTAACCTGAAAAGGTGAGCGGTGGTGTATTTATACAACGGCGTCATTGCTACCCCGGTGACGTCCCAGAAGCGTACTGATCCATCTTCGTGTCCAGTCAGTAAGAGTTGTCTCTCAGGAGTATCAGGTGATTCCACAATCCCACCTGATATGGGCCACGGGCTGTCAGAGTATACATTCTCTGTTTGTTGATCCCCTGAAAGATTGATTTAATTTATTATAATAATAATAATGCTGGACAATCCACACAGCATCATCTAGCCCCAAGTTAAGCAGAACTTGTGTTATGGGTACTAGATGACTGATATACTTAATACAATACATTACATACATATACATTTTTTACTATACATAGAAAATACCCAGAACACCCGGAATAAATATTTGCAGCTCGTACAAACATTTATCCCAAGGCGGGAGTCGAGCCCACAATCTCCTGCGTCGCAGGTGGACATTCGCCCGCCGCGCCACATCGGTCCTCAGCCATCCGTTCAACCGTCATCCTCTCTCTCTCTCGCTTTCTTATAGGTATTTATGATTGCCTGAACCTAACCATTTCCAAAGCTTTCTTACCCGCAGCAATGATATTGTCGTACACATTGTCAGCCACGTTATCGACCAGTTGTGCTGTGATCACCGCTGACGCGTGAATGGATACTAAGTAGGGAAGCCGCAGCGGCCGCCATTTTGAATCGCATAAATCTATTACCACCAACTCTTCTTCAACTAACACCACCTGCAAGTAAAAATGGACTTTATAAGTGGGGTTTATGGTTGATTACTCAGTTTAGGGCTCGACTGGGGAAGTAAAACATGACTGTCTTCCGCAAAGCAGCGTTAGTGTTTCAGTGAAGGATGTGTGCCGGCGAAATTACCGGCACATGAGGTTTAACACCTGTATGACTTAAGTTCAAGGACGAAGTTCTCTGCATCGTAGAGCAAATCTATGGGCAAGGTATGTCCTCGTGGCATATGTATATGCCCTTAGTGGATTCGTAATAATATAACATAGCCTTTTATTGAAATACTTATATACTAATTCTACAAAAAAATTATATTGTTACATATCATCAAAAACTGTATCTGTGTGCCCTAGTTTGGCAAAAGCCTCCTTGTTAGTTGTTGGTAACTAGTGTTAGGTATTTTAGTGTAGATTTATTGTATTTTTGTATCGTTCATCTACTGTGTTGTTGTCTTTGTTTGCATATTTTATGTGCAGTGGTGAATGGTTCAGACTAAAGAAAAAAAACATTTTTAATGACATTGTGATAAGGAGAATTATAATTACCAAAGTAGCAGCCACTTGGTTGACGGTGTGCATCTGTAGATGCGCAGGAGTCTCGGGCCGGTCTTCTTGCAGCGGCACGCCATCTGGCGGCACGGGCGTGGCCGTATAGAAGTCTATGACGCGACTTGTGAAATCAAACGCAACGTGTTTCTCACCCTGTTGTACAGTTACTGTGTATTTGTCTGAGTATGAGGAACGAGGCATGCCACCTGAAATGCAAAAAAAATATAGGTTTAGGTTAGGTTACTAGCTGCCCGTCCCGGCTTCGCACGGGTTTTAGTGAGGATCCCTAATTTTTATGAAAATATAATTTAGCCTAAGTCACCTGGAGATAGTTTAGCTTCTCAACGGTGAAAGTATTTTTCAGTAGTTTCGGAGCCTATTCTATGCAAACAAACAAAGAATCAAATTTTTCGTCTTTAAAATATCATAGTATAGACTAGCGAAAACGCTCGCGATATTATGCGTGATGTTATTTTCATACTAACTTCAATCCCCCTGTACCCGTTTAGGGGTTGAATTTCGGAAAATTCATTATAAGTATACCCATCCATTATTAGACGAATATACCCTGAAAATTGTAAGCCTCTGGGACAAGCGGTTTTAAGCTGTGCGCTGTCTTTACGTCAGTCAGGACTAAGATTCTTATAATGGGTATTGTACCTGTCGGTTACCTTTATTCTCCAACGGATTTCTTTATTTCTGATCAATCTCGTTGTGAAACTCTAAACTCTAGTAGATTTTAATTATTACCAGCAAATATAGTAATTTCCTCTCCATCTATACTGGTTCTGTTCAGTATCTTAGAGATGGCCTTGCAAGGGTAAGGACCGTAAGGTGTAACAGGCTCTTTGAGTGGCCGGTCACTTGCCGCTCCGGCTACTTCCCACGTCACATATGACCCGTCGTTGTGAGATGATGAGAAATGTTCGCCTGGAAAAGAAATAAGCTCGTGAATAATAATAATCATCTTCCTACCCTTATCCCGCTTCATGTGGGGTCGTAACATGTTCTTTTCTTATTTATTTATTTAATTGCACTAAAAAAATTTATAAAAGGTGAGTACAAACTCTATACAGGTGATGAGAATATTGTCACCGCACACATTATTTGTAAATGAAAAATCCATTAGTGCACAACCGGATTCGAATCCACTACCAGTGCATTAAAACCAGATTAATCATGTTACACTGGTCAAAAAAGTTATAAAAATGCTAGTTTATCTTGCACCTTATCAAATAAGGTTTATGTACCTTCATCATTCCAACATAAGCTTTCCAGCTGTTGATTCGAGACGAATGTGTGCGTCGGCGCAGATGTGCCGCGGTCCCACAGCACAACAAGTCCTCTGTTGTAGCCGATGAGAAGTTTACTGGGGGTCTTAGGGTGTTCGCAGACAGCTTCCACTGCGCCGGGGTTCACTTTGAAGTCTTCTGGGCAACTGGAAGAGATTTGGTATGTAGTTTTACATCAGGGGTAATAGAATAGACTGGTGGTCCCGACTTGGAATAGAGCCCTTCCATCACCTATGTGATGTGACTGGATGTCGTAAGAGGCAACTAAGGGAAACAGGCACCATGATTATGTTCAGGAAACTTTCCTGAGTACTTAACACAAATACTGTGGTCACCGATACGCCATATCAAAAAAATCATCACACAGCCCATTCCTAGTGACTATGGTAAGTATGTCCTAAATATAGGGAAACAATCAAACTCAAAAATCATGATTTCGTTTCTAACAAAAACATTAATCAAAATCATAAACCTAAAAAGTACGTTACATATGTATATATATACAATAGGTACGACTAAAATGCACATTAAACTCTTGAGCTATCTGCAGACCGTTGCAAACGATCTAGAGATAACTCAACTGACAAATACCATGAAACGAGGATATTCTATCTTTGATACATGTCTTGCTGAACGGGTGAAGGAAATAGTTGTAAAACACTACATTTTAAACAGTTATTGGACTTGCGTTATTGAGTTTTATTTCCTTTTAAGTGGTTCGCTAGACACTAGACTGTGAATTTATGATTATTGACATTTTGTAGTTCCGAGTTAGATAATTCTCAGCGGCTTTTTATTTTCGTCTGCTCACTATCTCGTGTAAAATAGAAACATCTCTCTAAATCTTCCCGTGCTAACATGGCAGTGCCAAAAATCTATCTCGTTCTGTCAGATTAAAATTTCATGGTAATGTTTAGCTTATCTGTGGGTAGTTAATTTGACATGTGTGGCTTAACCGTATCGTGTTGACATTTGAATTAGGTACAGTCAGCTGCACTAGAATGTATACAATTCGTAACTATCAAAACGGTATCAAATACCTATATAAAACCCTTAAACGGTAAAAACCCAAAATTCGTGAAATTACCTGACAAGTTCTCATAGTTTTTTGAGTTTTTTCCCTGTAAATATTAATTGTAACGCTGTAAAACCATTCTGTAAGTTACGAATTTTATACATTCTAGTGCAGCTGACTGTACATTACGCGGCATCAATAACTCAACAGTCTTACCTGGTTGCCGCGCAGTGTAACTCGGATACCGGTACGACACGTCTACGTCACAAATGTCAAATGTATTCGTGCTACGCCTTCAGGGTCACGTGGTAAAACTTTTGCTGCAGCTATTTGGCACAACTTACTTTTGCATAACAACTTCTTGGTAAATTACATCCTCGGTGACACTGAATGAGGTTAGCTCCAAACTGTACAGGTTCCCGCCTTCGGTTCCAAGTAGGAGATGTTTGCCCGACGACTCCACGCATAATGCTGAAACCTTTTTGTTTTTGCCTTCGAATGTGAGTGATTTGATCTCTACAAGCGATTTCTCGTTGATCTCCCAAAGGTGGAGGCTGTTGTCATCACAGAGCGATACTAATCTTCCTGTACCTGAAAAATAAAAAAAAATACATCAGCGATCTTCTAATCAGTAAAAACTATATCGCAGGTGTAAAGTCCATTTGGTCAAATAAACTTTCAATAATTTTTTTTTTTATTACTATTTTTAAATTATGATTGACAAGTATGAAAGACAAACACTCTTTAAGAGTAGTGTTATTACGAAAAATATATAATAATAAATAATTTCGTAATTCATATACATAATGTACATACTGAAAAAAAACAAATTTAATCGAAAAACAAAAAAATACATGTTTTAAATTCATTAAATAAAAATAAAGTGTTTTAGAAATTGTCTCGTGGACATTTTACAAAATATAAACTAGAATCAAAGTCAGCCGTTACGTCGTCGTCTGCCTGGCTGGGGTAATCCGGTAGTTGCTAAACGGATTTTACTCAGGTTTTAATTAATGGAATTTTGTCTGTTAGGAACTGGAGGATTTCCTTTCCATAGTACAAGCTATGCTTAGATTGGGGCTAGATGATGTGTAAAATTGGATTGAAATTAATTGTATGAAATGTCCACAAATATTTATTTATATAATCATTTAACATCTGGTTGTTCCACCAGTAAGTCGTTAAAAAAACGACAATCAAAGTTACTTTAAGCATTCCCTTTGTTGGTGTAATTGGGGGGTAGATGAGCCTGCTTGCACCATTAGCGAGGATTATATTTTTTTTTTATTATTAAACCACTCTCCTGATGCTGATAGTGAGTGAGCTGACTGGATCAATAATAGCACTTAAAATACAAGGTTCTTCAGTGGTGGACGTGCCCAGTTTGATTGTGATGATGTCATATTGATAAGTGTTTTATAACTATCATATACTTATGTTTATTCAAGGTGCTCTATCAGCCACTCCTAGTTTCAAATGAAAGAGAATGCGATTAGTGTTATCTTAGAGTATTATTTACAAACACAACTTTGGATATTAATAGTTTGTCCTGTTTTAGAACAATAGGGAATCCAACATTTAATATCCTGTCCATAACCACAAAGCGGTAGGTAATTTAGAAAAAAATAGAATCACTGCTGTCGTTATGATGATGTATATCCCTACATATTATGGTCTCAGAATTGGCATATTAGGGCACTTATAATTGCCAATGCCGGTATTATAATCACCTTTTACTACCATATCTACTACGAGTATTGCTACCATTAAAAACAATTAATTTTTCTACACTATTCATATTTACAGTAACCGAAATACGAAGCGTAGAACGTCCCTCCTTCCATTGAGATGTTGTTGTATTAGGCTCTAAATCGTTCTTCCTGAATAATAATAATAGTGCTGGACACTCCACACAGTATCATCTAGCCCCAAGCTAAGCAGAGCTTGTGTTATGGGTGCTAGATGACTGATATACTCAATACAATACATTACATACATAGATATTTTTTATTATACATAGAAAATACCCAGAGCACCCGGAATAAATATTTGCAGATCGTACAAACATTTATCTCAAGGCGGGAATCGAGCCCGCAACCTTCTGCGTCGCAGGCGGACCTTCGCCGCCGCGCCACATCGGTCGTCGAATACGTATAGATAAGGCCTATATGCCCAGCAGTGGACTTATTTAGTGCTGAGAGTTCTGAAGGAAGTGGAATAAAACATACCAGGTATAAATCGTATCTGTGTGACTGTGATCTCTGGGTTGCTGTGTTGTCCGTACAGCTCCACTCCAGGCCGTCCGTAGACCTTGAGTGCGCCCGTTGCTGTGCCCAGGGCCGCTAGTCTGAGGAGTGGGTCCCATGCAAGTGCCGATGCTCGGTGTGGAAAGCCGTGTTGTACTGTCTGTAACAAGGGAAAAGCTTTATGAAAATCATTGAACCAGCACAACCGTGCCTATAATGCGATAAAACCGCTATAGTTCATGTGATTCTGTGTGCGAAATTCTGAGGAAGATCAGTCTTGGGCTTACTCAAGTTCATACGAATATTATTGAAGCCACTAGTTTTGACATAGAGGTAATTTTTTTGGCATTTACGACCGAACTTATGACAGGAAGTATCAGCTGCAGTCTTATACGATTCAGTGCTAACAAAAATACCATGTATTCGATGCTATAATATTATTAGTTAGAAAATCTACATAATTATGATGTCTACAACAATTGAACAAATTGTGAAAACGCTTTTTTCAATTGAATAGGCTATTAATAAAGTGGAGACTAACGTTTTTGCCGCAGATATAACACCTCACTATAAAACAGCACACGGACACGCGATCGGCTACCTACAGAAGCCATAGTTTTGGTTGTTTCTCATTTTGATATGGCTCATCGTGATAGTATTTCGAATCGCGTGATCATTTTGGTATTCTATTTGAATGTTATCATACTTTACGTTAAAGTATAATAAAAAAATAGCCTAATTCCGTTTCTCTTCTTTAATATGCATACTGAAGACGAGAAAACTATCTGTATTCTAGCTATCATATTAAGCTGCTTCAACGTAAACTGTTGTTTACGTTGAAGCAGCTGATCACACTTTCCCATTTTATGCTATTATTTTCACTCATTCGCATTACAAAATGAACACAGCAAACACCATCGTTCATAGAATAAGGACTAAAGTAGGTAAGCCATCGTTCGCCTTCGCTTGCTGTATAATGTGACCTCCTTTCGTGTCAAATTGGAACTTTCAGTACAGCGAAATGCATTTTGTTGAGTCTCCAAACGTTTACCGTCGTGGCAAGGTGCCCGAACTTTTTTTATATTTAGTTCGTTAGATTAATCATGCTTGCAATCGCTATACAATATGCATGTAATTCTTATAGTGACATCAAACTATGATAAGTACACCCTGAGTGCACTGTTAAACCCCAGTTTGTTGAAGGTTGGAATTTATAATTAAATTTACTATATTATATTGTTATTACTAGTAAAATTCCGCTCGATTTGACATCCATTTTCAAACCCATAGGGTGCGTTTTTTCAGAAATCGTTTAGACAGCGCTGAGGTGTTGGTTATCCCCCATTGAGTACCTGTGTCAGATTTCAGACGGACTTCTAGGACATAAAATTATAAATGCTGATTTTGCTCAGGTTGAAACTGCCGTGCGCCAAATGTAATGTTTTGACGTGCCTCCCTTTGACAATCCTCATCTTGAATGAGCACCACTTTGATAACATAGAGATATCATCACTTTGATTTCTATGATATCTCAGGCGATTTCTACAAGTCTATCTAGGAATTATATTCGTGACCTTATTTCTTTATTTCCATCATTCGACTAATCTATCGTAACTAAGGGGTCAGCAGAAACCATAAGAGCTATCATAAAATATGCATAACCTTTGAGCGTCGATAAAAACCGTAAATGCAAACGTGGGAAGTTTTACACAGTGTTCTTTTGTTAACGTATTGTTGTGTAAAAATACGTGATTTATTGTGAATCTTGCAGGAGTTCTTTGAATGATAAACACGAGAATGGAGGTTGCGAAAGGTATACAATATCAATACCGAAGTGTGAGTTAGGAAGCGATTATTTACAGTATTTATTATATGGAAAAATACCAGTCAGAATCCAAAAATGAAAAGGATGAACCAGAGAAGTTTATTAGTAATAGTATAACTTAGTGAAGGTCTCGTCCAAGGAAGTACTTACTGCCATGTCTATTCTTACAGTATCGCACAGTAGTCGCTACGGAAAACCTAGCCTTTTGTACCTCCTTTGCACTTTATGTTGTCCTAAGGTAAAACCGCACAGTAATCTGTTGGGATTACCAAACCTCAATGAGGTATCTCTCTCTTCTCTACAGTGCACAATTTTTACCTTATGATTGCATAATGATCATGCAATAGTTGCCTGCCACCCGTCGCATTGTGGAAAGCTCATTTATGTTTAAAAAGAGAAAATGTGTACCACTTAACATCAGGTGGACCACCTGCTTGTTCCATCAGCAAAAAAAAGGTGTTAAGCCACATTTGCCTGTAATTTCAACAGCACCCACACCCTTCAAACCAGAACACAGCAAACAGCTTGGCGGCAGAAATAGGCATAGAATAGGAATAGGCTGTTTTTGTGTGAACCATACATTTACTAGTTAACCGATGGTTATTTGGCCCGAAGTGAAAGTTAAATTACATACAGAACAAAAACCATTCTATTTTGCTAACGGTACATTATTGAGATGTTAATGAAATCGAGACTTAATTACATGTCGAGTTGGTCTAGTTTCGAGTGCTATCTATGTTCACAGTTCAGAGAGTACAATTCGATGGAGGCAGTATGACTGATGACCTTAAACTGCGTGAAGATATCCTTTGCATGCAATAGGTACCTACACAAAAAGCTTCATATACTAACACTAGCGAAACGCGCGCGACTTCGTCCGCGTGAAGTTAGTTTCATACAAAAGCCAAACCTCGCTGTACCCGTTTAAGGGTTGAATTTCGGAAATTCCTTGCTTAGTACACTTTTACGCATCAAGATAAGACCAGTGGTTTAAGCTGTGTGTGGCCTATATGGCAATTAGTCTGTCAGGACAAAGATTCTTAATTGTAATTGGTATAGATTACGCTTCTCTACAATAGATAATCTTATTTTTCAGACATATCACTGTGGTCAAGAACCTTAGTAAGTTTACTGCTAAAAATGTTCATAATATGTATGAAATGGTATGTGTATAAGTAGTTTTAAAAAAATAATTCGTTGTATTATATTTTGTTTAATTTACTTTCATTTAAAAAAATATTTTTTTCAACGTAAAACATGCAAACTTTAGTTTCTTAACTATTTAGTCATACATGTATATTATAGTAGCTGTGTTTTGTGCGAAAATAAATAAATGTGACTTCCCTGTGTCTGCGATTTTGACCTTTAGTATGTCTCAAGTCTATTGTGTAATCATGGGTCGTCCTACGCTTTGTCTACCGGTTTGAGAGTACGTTGAAATATATATTCGAGAACCTCTTCTTAAAGTTGCAGCCTTATGTCAGTCAGCCAATGTAATAATGTCAGTCCTCCCACAAATGTAGGATGACGTTTAAAAAATAAGTTTAGACTGCATTTGTTCTGATTTCCTTGAATTATACCTAAAAACGTTCGATCGAGTAACCTTTAAAAGAACAAAGAAAAGTTCTGTTTGGGTCATTCGACCGAACTTTGAAAGCTTAAAAGTTTCGAAAGTTTTCTGAATTAGGAAACACGAAGATTGCCGTCAACCATTACGTTTACGGCTGATTTCACCAAAATGTTTTTTTTATTGATTTAGTAATCGTTTGTTAATTTCTAAGAAGAGTTTGGTGAAATCAGCCCTTATTTATTTTAGTCCGAGATGTGACGTCACGTCTAATGTACCCAAGCCTCATGCCCCCAGTCATTTGCCCGCAGGATCAGGAGATAACCAGAGTTATAAAGCTTGCTTTTCTGCCCACGTACCGTAGGACTTAAATACACTAGCACTAAACTTTGTATCATGATTCTAGCTCTATTCGACCGGTTCTACCGTTAGAGCCAAGGTGAACTTAGATTCACTGAAGGATAACAGGGTTATACAATTTCAAGTCTTGTTAGCTTAAGCTAAGGTTTATTTTAAATTACATTGCAGAGAGCTTTTGGCAAATACTGTTGTGTGCATTCTACTTTTCGTAGCGGATACATTTATGCATAGCTCTTTCTTTACTTAGGAATCTCTTAGGAACTTGTATGATGTAGCTTTGAAGAGTAAAGTTATTATTTACTTAAAACGAATATAACTATGTTTGCTATGTGACATCCACGGAAAGTAATGGAAGGTAGTCTATACCGGAACCACCAAGTCCAAACAAACCATACCAAAGTACTTTTAAAGCTTCAATGGGCCGTGTCGCGAGGGACTTACGGGCCCAGATTCACCTAGTTTGAAAGTGGTCATCCTAATTTTATCGAGTAAAAACCCTTTGACATATTTAGATTACGTTACTACTACTATCTTATTACCAACGACCAAGATCGATCTTGGTATATTTTGGTCCATACATAATGTTATAAAAATAAATAATGCTGTACAGAACATAATCATTTGAATAAACCAGAAATTCAATCAGTATGACAAAATTACGCCAATTAGTTGTGACTGCAATCAAAATTAATACGCATCACTAATTATTCTACAAATTAAAATCATACAGTCAATTACACACTAAGCGTGCTAATTATACAAAAAGTATGTTTTGATACAATATAACAGACGCATAAAGGACAGTATCCAATAAGCTGATCAAACATTCTGTTAAATAAACTATAGGAGTCATTATACCAAATCCACTTTTCTGAATTGGCTTCGTCCACTGCGCTATGGTGGGATATGTGCTTGATCATTGTTTATTCATATGCAAATCATCTCGGAGGAATTTGATTAATGCGAACTACTGACAGTCAATTAGAGTCGCATTCAGCTAACAAAAAACCAAAAGTACAAAGCATTTTATTAGACTTCAAGACAAATACTGTACTTTTGGGAATAAGGCTCGAAGATAAGCCACTCTTAGCTACCTGATGCTAGATCGGGAAACAGGATGTGCGCTAGTGAGAATTTAAACAGCCATAAATATGACGGTGCGGGTCAAGAATGAGACAACTGAAGGTTTGATATTTTAATGATTCTGAATGTAGGAAACCAAAGTGCGAGCGAAACTAGAGTTGATAGTCCTGTGGTTTTGAACTCAGCGAGATTGTAGTTCTTTACCGCAAAACTGTAAATTATTTCGAAGTGGTTGAACCTTTTACATGTTACAAGCACTTTTGAAATGTCGTCTGTCAGCGTTGAGTAGGAGGGCGTTCTACGTTTGTCTTGTAGTCGCCATTAGAGGACTTATTATATTCTTGATTCATTGTCGGTTCTATAAGTTATTATTGCCTGCCCATTGCCACTTCATCTTGCTGAGTCTGAGAGTTATGTCGGTAACTTTGTGTTTTCTACGGATACATATATTCCTGAACTTTAAACTTAAAATAAAACTTTGCTTGAAGATACAGTAATACTCCTGACCTATAGTTTTTTTCATATTTTTTCGAATATAGATAATTGGAGAAAACTACAGACTCGTATCGCAATTCGGGTTTCATAGCATGCAGGAATGATGTCACTCCCTCGTTACAACAGCTGAGTAGGTAGAGTAGCTTTCGATGCCAAAATGACGTCATATTATGAGGACAATTTTATATTATGCTGCGAACATCTAGATTCGCGATTTTTTGCAGCGGTTCAGTTTTTAAGGACATTTTACACAATGTTCCATTTTCTTTCACTGTCGTACAAAATCAGGAATTGAACACGGTAATATTTCTGTAGTGTGGTTGGATGCAGTTCCCGACTTCTCCCTACATACCGGTCTGAAGTTTAAACTCGGCACAATCTTTAATCTGATCAAAGCAATATTGTATCAAAGTCTTCAAAGTTTACAGCAACTTCCCAACACAGTTACAGTAGCACTTTATCCAACAAAAGCATCAACAAGAACTTCACCATTATGTGAGGGACATAATGTATAGAAAGGTTTGCTAAGTGGGTACTTCGATAACTTGTAGGGTAAGGGAAGTTGTATGTCTTCTAGTTTGTTTCCGGGTACACAATGTGGCCCGGAAGGAATTGAAACCTTGTCAAAGTTGTCGACCTTGTATTATTTTGCATTAGTTTTGTTACTTTTCAACGCATATAATAGAACATTTGATCAAAAATTAGTGATACTAGCTAACGCAGGGTGGCACAGGTCTGGGAAGGTAAACTATACAAAAATTTGATAAAAAAACGCCTACAAAACTTCAGATAGCAATATTAACGAAAGATCTGCTTGGTGGAACGTCGGGAGCTTATAATTTTACAGTGTTTGTACCTACTTATCGTTTTTGAATTAGATAGATCGTAATTAATATTATAAGTTGCAGTGTGTGTGCTGTCTTTTCTTTTAGAATTATTACCTTCATATGTTTTCTGTCGTGTCTTCGCCTCATTAAGTTAGATTCGCTCGCAAAATTTGTCTTTAACTGTTACCATTTTTATTGATTGTAAAAGGAAAAATCATGAAAAAAAGGTGCCAAGCAGCAAGTTTCTGGCCTATTCTTCTAAGCATGGTTGAGAGGAACTGGCATCTAGATTCAACTAGTTTTTGGCTTTGACTCTGACTTCCATTGTAAGTGATCCCAGGATACTACTGAATAAATGCTTTTGACTACAGCTAGTTGGGCGTCAATGAGCAAGTTAAAATATTAACATTTCGGCAATATCAATTACGTTGATTTAAATTCGGTATGGATTTCGTTTTGAAACCTTTTAAGTTTAATTATGTGTTTTTTTCCTTAAAATCATTACAAAAATAAATCAGGCTCAATGACCTAATGTTCGATATAGGCTCTATCTATCTCAACCCTCGAGCACGAAGCATTTACGAGGAGTTGGCCGTAGTCACCACCCTTGTCAAACAAATTGGTGACCCCAGAAGTTTTAAAGCATAGGTGCTTTCGTGTGGGTTCCATACACACCATGTATGTATGTGTGGGCCATGTATGTATGTATTAGATTCCGCAGACACAGTTTGAGGTGTCACAGCCCAGTGGTTTCCTGCAACATTTCCGGAGGGCAAAGCGTGTGCGACCGCCTCCCATTGTTCGCATACTATGAATCGAGTATTAGGTGTTTGACACATAGAATTAACATGTGAAATGGCTGGGGTAACGTTTAGCAATCTAATACGTTTTAGTGCTTTGTAAGACGGATTCAAATACATATTTGATTCACCCAATGTTGGATAAAGGAATTAGTTAGTTATCGTGATGTAAGAGCCAATGAGTGACAAATTATGCATAAAAAGTGAAAGAATTGAAAACATACGTTCTCAACCGATTTTTTTTATTATTTATTCATTCTTCTTTGTGCTAAGGTCTCAAACTTGACATTGGCGAAATTGCGGGCAACACTGCAAATGCCATTCAACAAGAATTAAAAGGAATTGAGAATATACCTACGTCAAGCACATATGACAGAAATCGCAAAAGAATGACGAAAAATATGTGAGGAAAACCTATACTTTAATAGTTGATTCACGCTTAGTTTAGTATTAAAATAGGTAGTACACGCAACCAGGCTTATTTATGAAGATACGGTCAGAATAGACGGAACTAAAAGGCAGATCGTGAACAGCAACGGTCAATCACGTAACAATAGCTATCGATATAACGGGAGATGTATGATGACATCATTATTATGATAAGTATCAACAGATGATTCATCAGAAAAATCATTGTGTTACATAACTGAGAGGTTCATCGAGACTGATAATATAGTTTCGGGGTGCATGATCAATTTTATCTAACGGTGTAATAAACTGCGAGATAGTTGAGTTTTTTAATTTATACATCTTGCTGATGGAACAAGCCGATGGTCTACTTGATGTTAAGTGGTAACCATCGGTTATCTATATATATAGAACTAGCGGCCGCTCGCAGCTTTGCCCGCGTGGCAGTTTTTTCCCGTTCCCGTTATTTTTTCGGGATAAAAATCCAGGTTACAATCTATATTTATTCCAAATTTCATCAACATTTTTAGAGAGGTGAAAAGTTAGAGGTAAAAGGTTAGAGCGTGAAAGAGTAACAAATATCCATCCATCCATCCATCCATCTATCCATCCATACTTACAAACTTTCGCGTTTATAATATTAGTAGTGCAGTTACCTGGTTCCCATAGTAAAAACTTTGTTTCGGGCTAGTGGTGTTTTAAAATGTCCACAAATATATATTTATTTATTTAATTCGGGTGTTTACTTTCTTTAGTCAGTCGCTAACTAATAATGAGACTCCATGCAGCAGCTCGATCACATAACTGGTGTAATCAAAGGGTAATTACATCAGTTAAGTAACACGGCGCATGAATGGTTTCCGCTACTGATGACCGTATACGGCGAGTCGTTGCAGCGTAACATAGTACATAGTTCAATGTAAACTGGCGCCAAAGCTCTTATTACTATGCGAACACAAGGAAAAGGACACCAGGGTAAAATGTGTGATTAGATCTAACAATAGGTACATTATTTCTAATTTAGTGCACATTTGCTCAGATTTCAGATTTTCATAAATGCATATACATTGCAGCATCAAAACAGCTGACTATACTTTATAAAAACAAGGGTTCTTATTTCATTGATTTCCTAGATAAGATTCCAGGAAAACTAGTACGTGCACTGGACATAAAACCAACAATGAATCAGGTTTTCGGTAATGATAACCAGTTCGACAAAGTAAACCGGCTATCGTGTGACAAACATCATGATTCAGATATCAAACATCAATAGAGATTGGTAAAGGTGACAGGCCTATACTACTGTTATTTATCGTTTTTATATTTTATATATGGAACAAGCAGATTGCCTCGAAGGCCACGTTCTTTAGGAATGAGCCCTACGATGCACTGCTCTGCGTCCATCAACCTGAGGCATATAGGTGTTAAGCCTCATGTGCCTGTAACTTTACAGGCTCACATCGAGGACGTGCACTGAATCACTCCGAGGTTACATGAGCTTGTGATTGTATCGGCATTCATGACCCTCAAATTAAAACACAGCAATACGATCACTGTAGCGCCAGAAATATGTGGGTACTAGAGGCCACTCGCAATGGCCCGCGTGGCAATTTTTTCCCGTTCCCGTTATTTTTTCGGGATAAAAAGTAGCCTATGTCGTATTCCAGATTACAATCTATATTTATTCCAAATTTCATCCAAATCGGTCCACTGGTTAGAGCGTGATAGAGGAACAAACATCTATCCATCCAAACATTAGCATTTATAATATTAGTAGGATGGTGCATAGATAGTAGTTGTACAGACGTACTCTTTAAGATAGACCACTCAACACAACAAAGAGCTCTACGTGAAATTTATCGTTCGTTAAATTCTTGGCCTATCGCCCGCGCTATAGCACTGCCAATAGAATCAGTTCATGCCTTCGGCCAATAACGGTGCCACTTCTCAGGCATGGATTTTTTGTGTAACAGTGTGCATTGTTTGACCTATCACTAACTGCAAGCACTGGTGATATAGTAGTAGCAACACCGCCTTCCAAATAAGGTCGAGGGTTCGAATCCATCCTAATGGATTTTTCTATTCATAAAACTTATGTGGGCAATGCTAGTGCTCCCAAACAGCGAGATCAAACTTAGCCAGCTCCGCAGGTATTTATTGTGTAGCTGCTGGATGCTACTGCATCTTAAATCTTGTCCCAGGCACACATTATACACTATACTACAGCGTCCCGTAGAAAACGGTAGGAGTTCCTTATTTTTTTATGCAAAACTGTGTAATACTTCAGTGGTAATCAGTAAAGATATATCTTAAGAGCTAATAAAGAGATTGCTTCAAACACTATATAAATAAATCATATACAATAGATGCAAAGGCTTGTTCACTTTTCTTTACGAACTGTAGTTCTATTGAAAAATTCGAGTAATTTTAATAGTAATTCTAGCTTAGTAATTTAAAATGTTTGTTAGATAATTGAACTGCTAGTAATAGGAATGTATTGAACAAGCCGGAAAAGCCTGTTGTAGTCATACTATTAGTGTTCCAGCATGTTTATAAAACTGTTTATTTAAAGCCATCGCGTAAACTCGAATCAGGCAGACGTCATTGATAATGTAACCACAGAGTATAATGAAACTAGCAGGTGATTGCGGAGGCATGCGCGTGAGTCATACCCATTGACATTCTGGACGGGTTGCCGCTACGTTTGTGCCTGGTTTCCTTCGCTAACGTACAGAATGTACAAAATAAAGTTTGTAAAATACTACAGTGCTGATTTTATTGAAGCCAGATAGTAAAGATTTATAGGAAGCTGTTTTCCGTGGCAATTTATTACAGCAAAGATTACCAAACCGTTCCGTTTAAGAGAAACAAAAGTAAAATGGCTCACGACTGTGATCAGGTATGGTAGATTTTTTTAAAATCAAAGTTACTCAGTATAATGCAGTGCAAATAATAAAATCTTCTCTAAGTTATTTTCTCGGCGGATAATGAACTGTTAGCGGGTTGGCTGCGGTGGTCCTCGCATGGATATGGCTCTTCCCTCTACCGTAGAAGTCGTAAGAGGCGACTAAGAGAACGCACTATGAAATGATCAGTATATCCTTACTGCGGTCACCAAGCAGCCTCGCCGAGCGTGGTGACTGAAAAATCCCCCCAAACATAAGAGAAACCTATATCCAGCAGTGGACTCGAGAGTAAATCAAGACCGTCACAGCTCAGTTCGTAGTAGCCCTGCCTTCTGCGCATATGTGATATGTTCGATCTCCACCAAAACAAACATTTGTGTGATGAACATAGATGTTTATTTTGTGGCTGGGTGTTTTATGTATTCTAAGAATATATTTACACAAGCAAAGGATATGTATTCTACCTGGTTCCCATGGTACAAGATTTGCTTAGTTTGGGGCTAGGGGGCATTATGTGAATGTGTGCCAAAATATATTTATTTATTAAACTAGCCGTTTTTATTTTAATTAGGCTTTCTTAATATTTTTGAAAATATAATACATAATAAATATAGGCTATGTCATCCAGGGATAGTGTAGCTTCTCAACGGTGAAAGAATTTTTCAAATCGGTCCAATAGTCATCATCATCATCATCATCAGCGTGTAGAAGTCCACTGCTGAACATAGGCCTCCCCCACACGTTTCCAGGAAGAACGAATAGTTGAACATTGAGTTGGTCCAATAGTTTTGGAACCAATTCAATGCAAACAAACAAATACTTAATAAAATCTTTCCTCTTTATAATATTAGTATAAATAAGCTCACCGAAAAGTTCAATAATAAAATAAATAAAGCTTCCTTGCTCCCTCTATTCCAGAACTGTTTGCTATTTGTGTGGGTGGGTCTGGTTGGGATTACATCATGACATGTTAGTTTATTCTCGTAAACTCTGATCTGTGTTTCAGTAGGGGCATTATAATGCTTAAAAGTATTCGTAAATACGAATAATATGTGTTTTATTAAATGATAAACGCATAAAAGTCCCTAAAACACTGTATTTATTTTAATGTGTTGATAAATTAAATAATTGTATAATAATGTGCGTTAATGTTGTAAATAATATAAACTTGTGATGTTTTATTTAAACTTATATTCCACATGTTTTTGGCGACTCTATAAAATATACTCCCTTTTATACCAAAGAAAAGGGATGAAAACAGGCTTTCGTCCATTTAATCGATGAATTTTAAGAAAAAGAATCAATACATAAATCATAAATATATATTGACAAACATTCACACATCGCCTTCTAGCTCAAAACTAAACTAAGTTTGTACCAAATGACTGATAGTTCTCACATACTTTTTTTTGTAAACATACTTAAAATACCATAACCCAGACAATTAACAAATATCTATGTTCATCAAACATGGTTGTTCTTGGTAAGGATCGACGCGCTGAAGGCAGAACTGACTGAGACAAAAAAAAACCTTTATAAGTAGCAGATTTAAAGGAATGCATTACATACATCTAAGGTAGGTACGCTTAAAACGATTTTTACGTACATAACCAATAAACTTCTCTTCAAAGACTACAAGCTTCATTAGTCAAGTTTAGTGAGTCAACCAAATGGCGTTGTACCATTCCCTTCATTATTGTCTAAACACCAAGTCATATTTTTGAATGGCTCTTTCAGCAGACAAACTTTGATTCTGCAAGCTTCACGCTATAATAGGTAATGAACCTTAACGGTTTATTTATGGGTATTGCAATTTTTGTATTGTTCAAGAAAGGATTACGTGTTTATTTCATACAGTGTGAGTTTTAAAAAAGTATCCTACACACACTAACAGAATGTCTGAAAAGTGCCCTAAAAGGGCTCACATGTGATTCTACCACTACATCTACGTGAATTTTGTACAGTCAGCTGCACTAGAATATATACAGTTTGTAACTTTTACAACAATATTACAGCAAAACAATGAACTCTTACAACTCAAAAACTAAAAAGTCATGAAATTAGTTGACGACCTTAATAAGTTTTTGAATAATTGTCGTGTAAATATTTTTAACACCTCTGTGATACCATTTTGAAAGTTACAAATTGTATACATTCTAGCGCAGCTGACTGTACATCCTAATCCACTATGTGATAACAATTAAGTGCAGAGATAAAATCAGTTTCTTTAAGCGTGTGTATTGTGGTAAGATTGTGGTGCGCTAGATTGTTACATATTTGACATAGGAGCCCCAACAAAACACCCAGTGTGAATGTACCAAACCACGCAAAGTAGATATATAAATTTGATATAGCTTTTGTGCGACACAGTAGATGTAAACCAAACTATGTAGTGTAGATATAGTTTGGTTACCTACGTAGTAGTAGAGGTTTTAGTGAAATAGGACTCGCCCGAGGAAGTCCATCACGCCTATTTCTGCCGGCAAGTGTGGTGTGTACCGGTTTAAAGAAACTTGGTGCCGGTGAAATTACAGGCACATAAGGTTTAACACCTATATGCCTCAGGTTGATAGACGCAGATCAGTGTATCGTAGGATACGATCGTAATGAACGTGATCAGCGAGGAAATACGTGGTGATAGTAACCGCTTAAAATGACATGGGCTTGGTTCATCAGCAAACTTTAAAAAATGGATGTAAATGTCGATATCGCTTCGCAATAAAACATTCCCCGACACAGTAGACGTAAACACGGCTTTACGTATTGATGTGTAATTTATAGCCAGAATAGTTCTTATGAAGAGCGCGACAATATTTATTTTTCTATGGAAACGAATGCACGCGAAAGTTAAAATGGATTCTCATATCGTGTTCAAGCATCGATTGGATTATGCAATAAGTAGGAAATGTAGCACGCAGCATGATCTCGATATCGAAAAGCGGAACGCAGGCGTGGTTGTCATTGAGAACCAACTGATACTATATTTCAAAGCTAATTTACATGATTTGCCAAAATTAGTTCGATTGAAGCTTGACTTAGTAGTTATTAGTTGTAGAGCTCTTTGTGAATGGCTTATCTGAGGAAGTACCTACTACTCCATTCCTATCTTTGCCGCCAAGCTTGCTGTGTTCCGGTTTAAAAGGTGTGGATGCCGGTAAAATTACAGGCACATGAGGCTTTGAACACCCGTTTGCCTCAGGTTGATGGACACTGAGTAGTGCATCTTAGGGCACGTTCCTAACGAGCGCGACCTACGAGGCAATACTTTTTTATAGACGTTGGTAACCATTTAACATTAGGTGGGCCATCTGCCGCCATCAGCAAGTTGTATAAAAAAAACTTACAGCAACGTACATACATGAAAGGTCGACTAGTATTACCCATAAGTAAGGGCATTATAATAGTTTAAGCATTATTTTTCTTTACACAGATTTTTAGAAGTATAGCCGTCCAACGTTTCGTATTCATAAACAATGGCATAAGCATGGGCATACTTAGAATAAATAGGTATGCATTTTGCGAGAATTATATTCTAGCTCATAGTTATTCCCCTGTATCCAATTTATACAAGACTCCAAAGAACAAGGATAAAGAGCTCTATTTTAATGTCATGATGTCAGTGCTCTAATTCAGGCAAGTGCAAAATCTTCATTGAATCATAACTTTATCTCGTCAATTTATTTCACTGCTATCATATCCTGCCACTTTGTTACATTGTAAAAGCAATCTTCAGACTCCTTAGTCACAACATCACAAGCTAGTTAGGTCTCTGATTTTAGGCATGTCGCAAACTTTATTATTAAAACCTTTTTACTTTTGTAGTCTAGAAACAAAAGCGCATAGCGCCTAATGTTATCCTTAATGGGAATACCGATAAAGATTTAAACATGCCGATAACATACCTGTTCGATACAACCTTCACGTCCTTCAGAGAAGAATGCGTTTCGTTCGAAATTTGGTTCAAAAACTAACTGGACTAAATTTCGACCTTGGGTTCTTGTATTTTGTCCGTGGAAACTTGTTTAATTTGTAAAATTTTGATAGAATTTGATTATGATGATGATAATTTTGATGTGATCGAGATAATTTCCATTCCCTGTTTTAAGGTTAAGTTTGATATAAAGATATATCTTTTCCAATATAGGAACATTAATCACATACATAAAATCACGCCTGTTTCCCGTAGGGTTAGGCAGAGAACACGGATTTCCACTTGGTACGATTCTGACGTAAGTTTTATGCTTTAAACTCCCAAAACATCCTCGTCCGTTTAGGGTACCTTGACCTGGCATTTTTCGATGTTTGCTAATTGATTGAGATACATATGCCGAGGTCTTTTCGTCTCTCTACATGCCCAACCTATATAAGCATACCTTTTTCTACTTTCATTACTTAAGTCTTCTTTCACTTCACAATTCTCTCTCACCACACTGATTCCCACTCTTGTCACTGAAATTCAAACCATACACTACACAACCCTCCCATTTCTACTGCATTCATTTAACTCTGGTATTTTTTTCGTAACACCACACGTAAAACCAAGATACCTATAAGTATTATTAGAATTCAACGGAAACGAATCAATGTGAAGCAGGATACAGCGATCACGATATTGATAGATTTTCAAATAACAATCTGTTATTCTGTACGTATTACATCAAGTTTCAGTAGTACTCGTAGCATTTCCTTGCTCAATCAGCGTATGTACGTGAGATAAAAAAAAAAAACTACTTTACAAACAACAAAGTTTTTCAAGATTTCAAGGGAATCCTTTGGCTACTGTCTCAAACTTCAATAAACATTGACACAGAATGATATGGGCGACCAAAATAGACGTTCATTAAAGACGCATTACATCAACAATAAAACTGTTACTACTAGCACATTATGCATCTGTATTAGCAAACATCGTGGGAATAGCTAAATAAACGTCAAAACTCTATAATTAATTAAACACCTTACGGCACTTTATTTTGTGAATAATGGATTATTTTTATTCGCATAAAAAGTAGTTTAAATTAAACTCAAAAGAAGTGGACACAAAGATAAGCCTTGAAGAAGGACAATAATGTATGACCGTGCTCTCCGCAGCAGGTATGATATTAACTACAGCCAAACCATGAATTATGGCTATACAATTTACATTTAAACTAACTCAGCAATAGCGGTCGTTGTTATAAAATCATTAAAGCTAGCAAGGTTTTGTAATACGTGATGCACGTGACTATAAGCTATTGTAAAATCAGTTAACTCAACAGCATCGTTTACATTGTTTCCAAGTTACGCTTTCATAGGCTCAATATAACCAGGCATATCATATTGTATCCTACTATAATTATAGATAAGAGTCTATATGCATATTTAAGTGGATGTAGTGTTGGAGATGGGCAAGACATATCCAGAGAATGCAAAACGTGAGATGGCTAAAAACAATAGTGAATTAGGATCCAAAAAAACGAAGGAAAGGAAGGCCCGCCAAACGATAGGACAATGACATTAATGCCATGTTCTTCAAGCTACGTAAAAGAAGCGGGAAGCACATGAAGCAGACGCTAAAGATCGAGATAAATGGAAAGAGTTGGTGGAGGTTTTTACATGTTAAAGCGGTTGGTGCACATAAGCCTTAAATTAAAAAGTTTTAGGTAAGTTCTGATAATTCTGTAAAAGTAAAAAATAGAGAAGCTTTTATTATTATTATGGTAGGCTCAACTTATAACTATCTTGCACTTTTTAGAAGCTACAAGTAGAAAGTTTTATAAGGGATCTCAATAATGACTCTACTGACCCAAGACCCCAAGATTTGTACCCTCCTTCGATCGTCGTATGCATTATATATTTATGTACTTATCAGCAACTAAAACACCTGTAAATAATCTAGACAACAGCAAATCACAGCATGGTAATATTTCAATTCGAAGCGTAGGCAACGAGCATAAAAAGGTAGCAAAATCAATACCGAGTGCGTCGAACCCTACCGCAGGGCTTCCAAAGCTGCAAGCCTCTGCAAGCAGGTGATTTCTGATATCCACCTGACTTTCTAAGGTTTCGAGTGCAGCAGACCATTACGGGTTATGCGTTTTGTTGCAACAAGATTACGATAGTATTACCAATGCCATTTAAATGTTGTTTGTCGTCAAGGATGCATATTCTTTACAGAATATAAGTTGTCGTGATTAACTTAGTCTTCATGCTATTGTCTAGAGTTCATTCGATACATCCATAGGAATTTCTGCATGGTGTGACCAACAAACCAAAAACTCATTGTTTGATTTTTAGAGTTTAAAAGCATGATAATAATACAAATAAGAAAAAAAATATCATGAAAATATACTAGTTCCTCGACGTCTGTAATAGTTGAAAAGCCGCCCGTATGGAAATATCATGGTTGCAAAATCCATATTATACCCAATAATTGCATGCATAATTTGGAAACATGTTTCCAGCTGTGATTGGATTTGCCAATATCCATCCAATACATATTTGTTATTCAGTCCCAATTACAATATCGGTCAATCAATCTGAACGTAGTTTTGAATCTGTATCCTTATTTTATCGACAGTATTTTATTAAGTAAAAACAGTTTTATTTCAAAATGGACAATCGTTGTGTTAGTTTCGAGGAAACAAATCAATAACTTTTAAAGAACCATAAAGGTGTTAAGGATGAACACAGAGACGCGATAAAAGCCTCTGACCTTCAGTAAGAGGTGATCGCCCTGCCACAAAGGCTTTACATGTTACTAGATACAAGTATAACTATACTCACAAGTACTACTATTAATCATTTGAGCAAAAAGGTTTGCGACACTACCTATTTTCGTGTTAGAAAAAACCTTTGCAACCTTTATATTATCAATAGTAAATGATAACTTTACCGATCAGATTATAACGTTCTAATGGCCACATTACCTGCATGTGTTCCGAACATGTTTTATCATGAACAAGGGCGATGATGAAACAGATTACATAATTAATCAAACAACCCTTGAGCTCTTCGAGGCCATATGACAGCCGTATGAATGCAACGTCCGTGGTTTCCCATTGATCTATTGGATTAAGCGACCGCGCGTCATTAATCTCCTTTGGAGCTAACTTATGTAATAATCAAATCCTCGGAATTATATTGGTATTACTTGTTTTTCTTGTACGGGGTCGGTTTGAGTGTAAAAATTATAACCTAGTTATAAGACACAGCGGGGCTCCGATATAAAAGTCAAAATCTAAGATTTAGACTCTATTCCTAGGAGAATGTAGAGAATGCAAAATTGTTTCCAAAGTTGTAGTCGTATACTAAAATAAGAAAGCCAACGCTTTTAAAGATGCGCACTTTTACATGTATTGCAGAATCTATCGTAGGAATTTCACAATACATAATATTGGTTTTAATATTCAAATTCAAAGAGATAAGAGTAATCCGATTAGACACAACGAAACCGTTGGAGATCGTGTGAATGAACTCGAAATGGGCTTATCGTACGGCGACTCTATCGGGTTGCGGAAATATTTCCAAATGCAAATATTTGTCTGCAGGAAGGGATTTTGAAATGCTTAATCAAATAAATGACTTAGCTTTGCAACTCCAACGAAACAAACTTTCAACGCGAAGAAGAGACGCTAGATTAATAAAAGTTTTCAATTGAATTCTCTACATTTGGGGCAAATTATTTAGGACGCGAGTCAAGAGACAATAGAAAACGGCAAACGGCAAACGCCAATCTCTGGCAGTGATTCCTCGAAATTGTAGTCCAAATGTGATAGTTAGCCTGAATTGGCGAATGGAGCAAGTAGGAAACCGTGGGAGGCACTCCGTTCAGGCAATGACGCGGCTTAATGGAGGTTAAGATATGTGCCCCTTAAAATGAACATCGCGCCTTGTTTGACGCAAGCACGCCATACGCACAAATTGGATGAGTTGAGAGATCACGCGTTATGGACGAAATGTAGGTACATAATATATAATACAGTAGCGATATTTAATATCGAAGTCATATCACTCAAAAACTTTACGTATTGTAGTTTTCTTACTTATTATTGAGATCTCGCGATGTCCTTACCACCTTTTGGGCTCGGTCATAACCACCTCGTGGTCGATTTAATTCATATTTTCACAAGCAAATATTGTAAAGTAGTACCTGTTGAACTACTAAACATATATTACAGATCAGATTAACCGTTCGATAGTTGATTTATGCTCAGACAAACATATTAAAGCAGCAAAATGCTGAGAGGAAGCCTTTTCACCACCCTACTGTAATATTTTATATCTGCTGTGTGTTTTTATATTTGTTCTGTGGCGAAAACAAAGATTTTCTATTTTAACGTCAATTCGTCTAAGTTATTTGAGAGATCTTAGTTTGCTTGATCAACTATGATAACAAACGCAACAATATAAGCGTACGCATAGTGCAGTTTCAGTATAAAGGCTATCAATCTTCGCCGCACTGTTTATATTTGCATACGGCTTCAAACACGTAATCAAATCTAAACAGTTTGTTATGGTAGTATCAAATCAACTATTATTGATACAAGGGGTGTCGAGAGATGGCGTAAATTATAAAACTCCTAACATACAAGGGCTAAGTAATCAAGCATACGATAAACCATCTATAAATCAAAGATGTGTACACGGTACCATAAAAACATGCTTGTAATCTTGGGCGTGACTATTTTTGTAAGCGACCGAAAATACAAAAGAAAGATTTAAAGTTGGTCGGATAAGTACTACAATGGTGGCACATGGAATGCGGTCTTGCCTGTTCCACATAATTGATGCAATGTTGCCTATTAGAGTAGTAACTTGATTTGCTAATAATAGTTTCTTCTACGTAGCTTGTTTTAGATCTCAATCGAATCTGAGTTCAAGGTCGGATTTGCAGAAAACTGCTGGTAACCGATGCGCTTTTATAACAATATTCTTAATCGGGATGCGATCGCTCAACAGCAAAATAAGCAATACCAGCCCGCGTCGCATACTTATTCACTGATTTGGTTTTGCACTGTAGACGGAGACTAGACACCGCGCACCATTGAGAGAAAAAAGGTTCTACTTTTTATGGAAGTCCCGCACTTCTGGCTAACATTAATAAGCATATTTTTGGCGAGTAATAACAATGACTTGAATGCCAAAGTAACAGGTAAGTTCATTCATTCACAATTTCTGCGAAATCATTAGCATTTAAACCAAGCCTCGCTAACAAGCAGAGTTATAAAACTAAATTAGCTTAGTTTGAACACCGCCCTCTTTCTCAGGGCTGAAGGCTGAAGCTGGGTGTGGTTTGAACTGGGGCAAGTGTTACTTATTTATGGAATGAGTCTATTTTCCAGGTGATCGTGACAGCATGGTCGATTTTAAGTTGGACTTTTTCATTTGTCGTATAAGCGTCATTGGTTCTTTTTGTTGCGTTTTTGTTGTTATAAATGATTAAAAAGGCTTTGTAGTTGTCGTCGTGAATCTCGTCGAAGTTCCTTAGCTAGATAATGGTTATTGGGTATATAATGTGGACTGCTCTTTTATATAATAGATGAGCAGTCGTAGGTTTCTGATTCTTGGATTGAAGGCAAGATTGGGCTCTATGAAATATTCTAGTCATTACCACCATGTTTCAGGTAGGTACCTAGGTTAGTTGTAGGCAATGTGTTTTTGACTTTTACTCTTTGTTTAGGTTAAGTATACCTAGTGTACAAACGCTGGGGAATAAAGGGTCTCGATTGGCGACCACGAACTGGAAAACGAAGCGTAAGACGTCCTCCTACCCGATGGACTGACGACATTGTTAGGACCACGGGAAGTCGATGGATGGAAAGGGCTCAAAATTGTTCTTCCTGGAAATGTATGGGGGAGGCCTATGTCCAGCAGTGGACTTTTACAGGCTGTTGATGATGATGATGATACCTAGTGTACTTCAGTATAAACGCCCTATTATTAATGTGTGCAATTTAGATTGGGGATGAAAAAAATATTTTCATTCTTTTCATGTCCACAAAAAGAGATGGTAAAAGATTTATCGACCATTTTAGCTAGAGCGCTCTTCGACCAATTTGAATAAGATCTCAAGAACATAGTATAACTAGCGAAACGCGTGCGACTCCTTCCGCGTGAAGTTATTTTCATACAAGTAAACTAAATCCCCATTGTATCCGTATAGGGTTGAATTACGGGAATTCCTTTCTTAGTACACCTTTACGTACCAAGACAAATATACCATGAAAATTTCAAGTCTCTACGACCAGTGGTGTAGGCTGTGGGTTGTCTAAATGTCAGTCAGTCAGTCAGGACAAAGATTCTTATATGTAATCGGTATAGATGGTACTTTGTAACAAGGAGAAAGTATGGTACCTACCTGATTTCTAGACGCAATAAAACAAAATTCTTTATAACAATGCATTTAGCCTCTTAGTGAGAAAGAATAGTGATGTAAAATATTCTCTCACGATACGTCTTAAGTAATTGTATTGACATATAACCTGTTTGAGCCCATTATATCATCTACCTCAGGCTATGACAGACCAGTTCCAATCATGAGTCAGTATTAAATCGGTTCAAGTTCGACTTACCACGTACAAGGCAAAAAAATACGCCAAATTAATAGGCTAGGTGGTAAGAATGTATTTTATGTTTTTTTGTGAGTAGTATACTATTCATCGTTTTTTTGTGTAAATGATTGGTCTGCCTTGAGGGAGAAAACATCAAGATTGGTTCACGATGATTTAGATTATTACGTAGCACCTAATTTAAGGACTGGTTGACTTTTCAATTGGAGATATTGAGTGGGTTTAAACGGTGTAGGAAACCTGTTGATGTTCTAGCAGCTGCACCAAAATAACACTCCAGAAAGTCTGGTGGTCTACTAATAGCACTATTCGACACCCACTTTCGATTTAAAGTCCTGGGAGCGAATCCGATATAGGCATGATTTCTTCTATTAAAACGTAAGCGGTATATAGAGGAAAATATCGCGAGGAAACGTGTGGCTTAATCAGCACTGTATTGATAACTAGCGGTCCGTCCTAGCTTCGCACGGGTTTTAGTAAGGATCCCTAATTTTTTTGAAAATGTAATACAGCCTATGTCACCCGGGGATAGTGAAGCTTCCCAACGGGGAAAGAATTATTCAAATCGGTCCAGTAGTTTCGGAGCCTATTCAATACAAACAAACAAAGTTTTCCTCTTTATAATATTAGTATGATTAAAAACATTGATTGTTTATCGCACCAAATCAAACTTGTTGTTAAAGAAAGGCTTAAGTCACAAGAATCAAAGATAGCAATCCATTTTCACCACTCTAATGTAGCTCAAGATGAACTTGTTAAAAACATTCGCTAAATATTCGCATAATTTTTGCGAATGCGAATATTGAAAAATACGCGGATATTCGCGAATGCGAATATCCGTTACATCACTAATTTGTATAGATTTTGTCATAAAACTATATTACATTATGAATTAATGTCCTTTTAATAAAACACCTGCGTAGGGAGCCGACCTCGCGTCTGAGCCGCGCGGGTCTACCTTACTCATAGATCTAAAACCGCACGCGCACTCCCAACTTGGTGACGCTCACTTCGCAACGGGCCGTGCAGCAGAAATCGTAATATTTTAATTTCGCCATAACTTCAAAACCAAACGTCCAATTTTAATCATTCAAAGACCAAATATTATCTACATGAACTGTTCTTAGTGATAAAATAATTTATTTCGATAAGGATTAATAGTATGAGTAAAATAAATGCGTTTAAATGTAGTCCAAAAAAAATCAAGATTTTTAAATAAAAAAATGGTTGTTGTGCCTCACTCGACATAGATAGGTATAGTGTGTCGTGAACTTTTTTGTAGATATTTATAAGATCTACAATTACTTAGAACATTTTATGGTTCTATCTTTTATAGTTTAGGCAGCGTACGCAAAATAAGTAACTTTTCTGGTTGATTTTTTACACCTTGTGTCTGAAAAACCCAAATATTTTACGGAATGCTATTTTTTTCCAAAATAAAATTTAGCCTATGTTACTCAGTGATAATGTAGCTTTCTAATGAAAAAAGAATTATTAAAATCGGTCCAGTACTTTTTGAGTTTATTCGTAACATACAAAAATACAAATCTTTCCTCTTTATAATATTAGTGTAGATGTCTTTCCTGCGGATAAGGCTGAGAGAATGATAAATCATTATATTCATGTACTCAGACTTTATTATAACCATGCAGTAACCGAGACTTTCCTCTTCACCATTTTTTTTTATTTTCGAACGGACTAAAATGCTGGTATGGTAAATGGTGGCCTAGCGATTCCTCTTCACCAAAATTGAATCCGTCCATATATAACACTACTGTAACCTTCCTCCTATTTAGAACTTATTCAGAACCGATACTCATTGGTTTAGGAGGCGGGCGTTGAGTCTGCTACACAGTTTTTTACTTTTGCAGTCTCATCGTTTTAGTTTGTAATTCGCTCATCTTGTATTGTTCTGAATAAACTATTATTATTATTTTCCTTCCAACCAAAAAATGCGAACGTCTAAAAAATTTTAATAAATCAAGGAACTTGTGGGCCAATTTTCGTCAAAATCAGTTGAAAAATGCGAGCTATAGGCGAGGACATACAGACATATGGACAAAAGCGTTTTTTTGCCAAACTCGAAACTGAGACGCTTCGATTGATCGGTCAATTTCAGATGGGTAGGCCAATTCCATTTAAAATCCTGTGCCAAGCACCACACCACAGCATCCCATAATAAGGGTCTGGATCAGTGGCGTAGCGTGCCGTGGCGGGCCCCCGTATAAAAATTTGTTTGGGGGCCCTTATGAAGGGTAAAGATTTCTCGCAAAAGAAAAAAATGTTGGCATAAAATTAAAAGAAATATTTTTTCATCATAATTATCTATGTAACTTTTTCCAAAATTTTTACAAACAATTCAAATTAAATATACACTCTCCTTGCCTTTTTGCTTTTTGTCATTTATGAAATAAAAAAAAAATTGGGAAGTTATTATTAATTTTTGCTTATGCACATCGGGGGCCCCGTGGCATGGGGGCCCCGTATAATTGATACGGCAGATACGGCGGTAGCTACGCCCCTGGTCTGGATGAAAAAGTCTCACCGGACTGAGTCAAATCATATTGAGTGAATGCAAAAGGTTGAAAGTGTTGAAACTAGACTGCCTATTTTACAACGAAATGTGTTTAATAATAATGAACTAAACATTTGACTACAAATTACCTTACACTATCGTGCGGTTGGCGTACAAATTTCAAGGAGACATAATTTATCTGTGTACTCAGTACTTATCTTTTATATCAGTACTATCGATAAAAAAACCGCTAAGAGCAAGTCAGACTAGCAAATTATGGGTTCTGTGTTACGGAAACATTAACGTATGCTTTAAAATAAAGCAACGCTCAGTTGGTTCCTATTTTTAAGTTTCACATAGTTAAGGGCTCGTCCGGGGAAGTTCTACCACCAAGCCTATTTCTGTCGCCAAGCAGCTTGCTGGATTCCTGTTGTGTGTAAGTGCTAGTGAAATTATAGGCACATTAAGTTTAACACCAGTATGCCTCAGGTTGATAAACGCAGAGCAGTGCATCGTAGATCACGTTCTTAGCGAACGTGACCTGCAAGGCAAGCTTTGTTATAGGTGATGACAGCTTAACGTCAGAGCTTGTTGATGGATGTTGATGGGCAAGTTCAATAAAAAAAAGATATGAAAACTATAAACATAAGCATACAATACAACATTTCGTTATTTGCTAACAGTGTTTTTAGTTTATATTGCCGTTTTCAATATCAGTAATCGATGACAAAGTTATCGATAGGACACAATCGTTATCAAACAGGGTTGACTAACCGTTGGTCACAAAATTTTGTGAACAAATCATACTTTTATTTTATGTTTAAGTAGAAAATTGAACTTATAATAAAACGTAATTTTCTGTTCTGCTTTTGATCGAAAAGAGTGGAATGGGGGAAGATGGGTAAAAGCTACCGTATGCTTTGCAATTGAACAATCAGTTAAAGTTTTTTATATACCAAGTATTGCTTCGCAGGCACGTTGAGGCAGGACTGTCTCAAACATTTTTTGGGACAGACAGAGACAAAAACAGAGGAAGCAGACCCGCACCGTCTGCTCTAGTTTAATCATTTCTTTAAAACAATATTATTATGTATGGAACCGATATGATGCGTCACAACACGCGGCGCGGGTATAATGTGTTTCTGCTTTTAGGAACTGACACTACTAGCACAGTTTTTTTTTTATAATAAATAAATAAAATATGATATTTTTTTCCGGTCGTGCACCAATGGATTTTTCTGTTCGAAAAAGTTATGTGCGCAACATGACGGCGACGACAAGACTACGACCCAGAGAATTCCAAGAAAAATTTAAGCTATGTGCATTAGTTTTTCATTATTATTGTTAGTGTGTTATTGCTTTTAAATAAGGTCTAAATTCCCTCATCAGAACAATCGGTAGCTGAGTGAGTTCAATCAATATGTTAATAGAAACAATATGATGGCCTTGATATCAATCTTCGTATGGTCAACAGAGGCAGAATTTTATATGCGATTGGTTATTTTATTACTTCGTTCAAGTTCATACTTTTCAACAGCTAACATTTAGGTGGAACCCCCCGTTCAATAGGTACAAACTTTGCATGGCTATTGCTCCACTATTTGACAACTTATGTTCAGTTCTATGAGTCGCATACAAAACACTAACGTTAAGCACTAAATTAAATTATCTCGTGAGATAATTTAATTTAGTGCTAAACGTTAGTGACAAGTTATTTAAGCGCAACAATTAAATTAAATTTCAGTAGTAGTAGAGCTCTTAGTTAAGGGCTCGTCCGGGGAAGTACTACCACCATGCCTATTAAAAACAAGTTTAAATGCAACTTTATTCTTAACTAATACATTACAACAATGAGTGCGTGCAATAACCTATTTTTGCTCATCACCGCATCTATTGTCTCAGACATTTTGTATCGGACAGGCAGAGATAGAAGGAGCAGACTATACTCACTACTATACAAAATATGTGACCGATAGCCTTCTGAAGCGTCACGACACGCGTTGCGGTTTTACTTTGATTCTGCCTTAATCCATTTCCGCATGATGTGAGGTGAGATAGCATGCATAAAGCCAACCCACGAGTTCTAGTTGGCGAAAAGCGCCACCTTAATAAATGACAGGCTTGCTGTATAGTATTTTTACACTGATACTGTGTCATTGAAGTGTCTGATACACACAATCAGGCTAGGCAACAGATTGAATAATACTTTGTAGGTATCACTTATTTCGATTTTGTTTGTTTTCAGGAGTGACTCATTCCAGTTCAGGAAAATTCGACCACTTTCACATCTTAGATTAATGGACTATACATATCAGAAGGGCGCATTGAATGTGAGGAAAATTACTATTATCCCAGTTATATTATAGATGCGAAAGTATACAATGTTTGTGGCTTACAATTACGCTCTATATATACTGAACTGATTTAGATGCAGCTCCGAATAAATAGTTTGATACCTGGATTAAATAAAGGCAACTTGTTATCCTAAAAATCAGTAAAAAGGTTCAAAAAATCCATAGGAAAGCACCAATTTTTTTACCTATAAAGAACTTTAACTTGCCTGCTTATTCCAACTTATTCTCTAAAAGAAAAGAATATGGCTATACCTAAAACAATGGTTTTTAGATCTAGATGACCATGGCCTGATTCCGCCCAGCCCATAGCACACTATAAAAATTACCTGACATGTCTTATCTCAAAATAAATAGTGTAGGGCGCTGATAAGATAGCTGTGCAAACATTTTGAAATTCAGGTTAACTTCTTTTGAATTTTACTAAGGATTAACTATATCTTGATAAATGAAAGTAGTGGTGTAGTGGAAGCGAATCCACCTTCTGATCCTTTGGTTGTGCAACATTAGATTTATTAATTTGCAAATATGATCTCCGCAATTTCATTATTCTCAAATGCTAAAGAAACACACTGTGAGGAAACCAGTAAGTAATCCAGCAATGGAAATAGCAATGGGTTTACACCCTGTGACATTATGGATTACTAACTACTGCAAAATGTGGTAAACATAATTGTAGGATGTAACTCAGACTATCAGACATCTTCAAAGAATCTTGAGTAAGTACAATTTGAAGAGATATCTACAGTGATGGAGATTAAAGTTTATCAGTCAGGAAAAACCAAAAGGCTTAGAATTAAATGTCATACAAGAGTCTACATTATTCTGCTATGATTTGATATATTGATCTTGTTTGCTGTTAAAATAATAGTAGTAAATAGCTTTCAAAGAATTTTTAAATTCAACACTAGCCCCAGTCAAAACATAAAAAGTCTATTACAAAATACAATAGAACAATAAATGCGGTGGAATAAAAAGTAATAGGTATTTGCTTCTCAAGTGTTATTTATTTAAAGCTGATTTAGATCAAAGCACTTGAAAGTAACTGTTAATCATGAAACAAATAAATCAATTTGAATTAATCTTGATGTAGAATATAAATATGCTCTGTGTTGTATATATGCCTATAGCAAAACAGAATGCTAGAAATTTAAAATGTTTCCTTGGGTACAGTGAATCACATACACACAATGTTGTAAACCTTCATTTCAAACAACGATAGGGAAAGTCTAATGACACATTTGTAATATGTACTTAGTTGATAACTCGACACTGCTGAACAGTCTAGATTTTCAACAAGAAACAACTTCCTAGATGATGAACTGATCACAAAATGCTAGTTGAATGACTTGTGAATTGTATTTACAAAAGATCTATTCTTTTCATAATGTAAGCCATGTACATACCTTGCGGAAGGCAAACAGCTCATTCTGCAGCTTCTGTCGCTCAGCAGAGGGCTGCTGCCCCTTGCCTCGTATGAACTTTAGCATCCTGCCGGCCTGCAACAAAATAACCACTTAGCACTGGCCACAATCACCAAAACAAACAGAATGAACAAGGCCCCACCATTATAACACGCGAGGCACTACTACACTGACCGGCATCGAGGTGCCGACTAGCGGATGAACTGGATGAATCGAGTAGGCTAGGTGACTAGCTGCGTCGCGACAGCCCCCGCACTCTAACCACACGAGTTTCTCTCGGAATCGAACGATAGCCGGCATACAGATAACACTATCTACGATCGTTTTAGCCAGAAAACATGTAATTTACCACAGCCCCGTTGCAAATCGGAGTATCATAAACCGACACCAAACTTGAAGACAACGCCTGTCCGACGGGTTATAGGCACTACAATAACTACATTCCAGGTTACTTTACGATCAAATAAAAGGTGAAATACATAGGTACATACCGAAAGATGACAGTCTGAGGAGTTTTATTGATAAAATCCAAATTCGAGGAATGACAGACAACTCACAACGGGCTTCAAAATACACACAAACATGAAAAAGGTACCAATCCAAACCACTCACAATTTCACGAACACGCACGCACGAAAACGCACCCACACACACTAACTACGCTACGCCGCGATGACGGGACTACCTACAAGAGTGACGTAAATGAATGACGGTCGCCGTTTGATTTGACGCTTTTGATGTAACTGACATAAACGACCATAGATTAAAAAGTTGCCACCTTAAACTAAGTTTTCTCCAATTGTTAAAAACGTATTATCGCGTATTATCATCGCCGTAGTTTTGACTGTCTATAAACTCAACGAATTAATATTCTTGCAGTATCTTTTATGAAAATCTGTTTTACACACCTCAATAATTAATAGATTTAAAAGAGCATACAGTAAAATACAAGGAACAAAAATAAATAATAGAAAAGGTTGTAAATAAAAAGCTGTGATTGCAGCATATAACAATATTAATAATGCTCGACAATCCACATAGTAATGTTGTGTCTAGGTAATAATAAGAGATCATATTTTGGGAAATCACAAGGCACAATCTACATTTATTTCCCGTCCAGTGTAACAAATGCATGTCATGATTTTTTGTAAAGAGTAACATTATTATAGGTATGTAAGTACCAACAATCATATTTCGGTAATAGTCTGTACATGATAACCCACCTATATATAGGTAAGGTCATTAAAAAATGCAATGAGCTTATGATACTTAGGACAAAAATATTTGTCTAAGTACCTAGGTAGGTAGGTACATTAGAAAATACATTTTATTTAATTCAAGATTTTTTTGACAATACCGACTTTTAAATCAATATTCAATCCTGAATGGGACAAAAATAAATAAATATTACAAAATACCGGTGGTCTAGTGGGAATGACTCGGCTCGAATCCGATCGTATACCAGTGGATTTTTCTGTTGAAACGTGTATGTGCGCAATGCCAGTGCTCTCAAACGGTGAAGGAAAACACCGTGAGCAAACCAGTCCTGTCACGTATGGAATATCAAATACTGCAAAATGTGGGTATGTACCAATTCTAATATTTAGAGATACCTCTGACTACCTCTATTAGATATCCCTAAAGAATCTCAAAATATTTTTTACTAAGAGATCTTAGAGAATATTTACCGAGCCTGGGGATTAAAGTCGTGAGGATATTTTTTTATTTCAAAATATTATGGTCGACATTATGTTTGGTTGTGATTTAACTTGTTTCTTGGGAGTACAATTTAACTAAGCTTGGCAACATTTATTACACGTTTCGTTCAGAAACTGATTCAATTTATGGGAATACAGATAATAAAAATAAAGTTTGGTACGTTCAACCTGTGGTACCAATCAAAGAAAAAAATAACAATAAGCACTACGCTAGACCGCGGGACTTACAAAATGACCATGCTAAAAATACCGACTCACTTCTGAGTTATAATCTAAACATTGCTAACACCAAAACAGCAATAACGGTAGCAATGCGACAGTAACGTCCATACTCTGTCCTTACTCTCCATGCCATAGAATAAGGACAAAACATTTTTTGACCCTAAAAGATTTGTTGTCCTACCCAGCGTCCTTAGGGTTGTGAACTGTCAAAAACCATGGATTAATGTATGGACAATTTAAGTACCATATATATATAGGTAGGTATATTTTTATCGATTGAATAACAACATCGCTTTTTAGGGTACCCAAAGGGTAAAACGGGACCCTATGACTAAGACTCCGCTGGGCGCTGTCTGCCCGTCTGTCTGTCTGGCTATATGTTTATTATAATTTTTTTGATAACTATTAGGAGTTGTCCTAACACCTGTTTTCGGCTTGGTCTTGGCGTCGACTTTTGGGACATCCTGTATAATACATTCTTCTTATAAGCTCAAAGTAGCACAACAGGATCGATGCTGGGAGTTTAATTACCTACGAGATAGAATCGGAAATGAGGAAATCCGTAGAAGAACCAAGGTCATCACATAGCTCTCAGAAACAGCAAGTTGAAGTGGCAATGGGCAGGCCATATGGCTCGTTCGTAGAACCGACAACCGCTGAGGAATAAGGGTTCTCGAAATGGTGACCACGAACCGGAAGACGAAGCGTAGGACGTCCAGGAGGACGTCTTACGCGTCCTACGTCCTAACAATGTTTCCATCCATCGCGGGCAGTTTTATGGATGGAAAGAGCTCAGAATCGTACTTTCTGGAAACGTATGGGGGAGGCCTATGTCCAGCAGTGGACTTTGATGATGGCTGATGATGATGATAATGATGAGATATGAATAAGTACATTTTAATTTTAAAGTACCATTAGAGTACCTACTACGTAGTGGTATTATATAGGTAACGTAGGTACAATATTTACTTACTGGAAAGTTCCGCTTAAAAATGTGTGCGAGATAGATTAGATTATGAAAGTAGATAGATAGATAGATAGATAACACTTTATTGTACACAAGGATACATTATACATCTAGGCGTAAACAAATAAAGTACAATTGGCGGCCTTATCGCTGAAAGCGATTTCTTCCAGGCAACCTTAGCACGGAAAGTAATTAAATACAATAGTAATGGACGGCGGTGCACAAGTGTGGTAAATAGAAATGCTTACATAAAAACTGCTAAATAAAGATAATCTAACAATAATAATCCTAAATAATAACTAAACTAAAAGAAAATCCTAATACTTATATAAAATTGAATATACTACTACATAACCATATATAAAAACACAATGCTTTAAAGTAGTACATGGCCACAAAATTGTAGGAAAAATAAATAAGCGAAATTCAGGTTATAGGTACGGAGAATCTTTACTAAAAAACTGCTTTAACTTCGTCTTAAAAGTATGTAGTGATGATGCCTGCCTTACGTCTACTGGTAGAGAGTTCCACAGGCGCACAGCTTGGACAGTAAACGATTTATCATAAAAGGAACTACTGTGCACAGGTGTTTTGAGGGATAAGTTGTCTGATGACCTCAGAGAAAAGGTATT
This sequence comes from Electrophaes corylata, assembly GCA_947095575.1. NCBI lineage: Eukaryota > Metazoa > Arthropoda > Insecta > Lepidoptera > Geometridae > Electrophaes > Electrophaes corylata. Next base: position 2,513,587 of record OX352711.1, on the reverse strand, counting down.
GGAGGAATGAAGGAACTCGAACCTTTCCTTAAGATAGCTAGGAAAGGAAGGATTAAACAGAACAGAGTATAGAAGAGAAAGAATATGGAAATTACGGCGAAGGCGGATAGGAAGCCACTTAAGCATAGAGCGATAAGGTGATACATGGTCATATTTTCGTAGTCCAAATATGAACCTGATGCAAAAGTTCTGAAGCCGCTCTAGCTTATTAAGTTGCTCCTCAGTGATGTCCAAGTAACTAACATCAGCATAATCCAGTACAGGTAAAAGCAGTGTCTGTGCAAGTGTAATTTTGGTGGCAGTTGGCAAAAAGTTTCTTAGTCTCCTTAAAGAACCTGCGGAAGCAAATAGCTTCTGGCAGGTGACTTGAATCTGAGCTTGCCAAGACAGATAGCAATCGATTGTGACTCCAAGGCTTTTTACAGTTTCACTAAACGGAATAGGAATCCCGTCGAACATAACCGGTGGAACGGTGGCCCAATCAATATTGCACAGTAGTCTGGGGCTGCCCACAATTATAGTTTGTGTTTTAATGGGATTAATTGTTAGTCCATGCGCCTTGCTCCACTCCGCTATACGGCATAAGTTAGAGTTAGTAGACTCCACGGCATCAGCTATACGACTAAGTGAGGCTTGCGCATAAATCTGAAGGTCGTCTGCGTAGAGGTGATAGAAGGAGGTGAGATTTTGTGAAATAGAGTTAATGAATATGGCGAAAAGGAGAGGAGAAAGGACACCACCCTGTGGTACACCGGCTGACGTATCACACCACAAAGATAAGGACTCTTCAAGGCGGACCCGCTGCCGGCGGCCATGAAGATAGCTGGAAAACCATTCAAGCACCGCTGGAGATAAGTTAAGAGAGCGGAGGAGGGCTAGGAGAATGTCAAAGTTCACAGTGTTGAAGGCATTGCTGAAATCAAGTAAGGTCAGTACTGTAAGTTGCTTGTTCTCCATGCCCAAGCGTATGTCATCTGTGATTTTGATAAGAGCAGTAGCAGTACTGTGACCTTTACGAAAACCAGACTGCATAGGATTTAGGAGGTTGTTGAAGGAAAGAAATGAGTTGAGTTGAAAATGAACGAGACGTTCGAGGACTTTTGATAGGAAAGGAAGAATGGATATTGGGCGATACTCGGAGAAAGATTTAGGGTTAGGTTTTTTCGGTAGAGGAATGATTTGTGCTTCTTTCCAGCTCGACGGAAATACACCGTTGAGCAAGGAATGGTTAAAGATATGACAAAGGACCGGAAGGATAAGATCTAGGATAGGGACAACCATGTTACGACTAACGCCGTCGAGCCCAACAGCGTTAGAAGTGATGGACAGAACACTTTTCTTAACATCTAAAGCGGTGACTTGACTGAAAGTAAATTGGGAATGAGCAGGAGTTGATGAAGAGGAGAGAGAGTTAATAGTGTTAGTTTTGACGACATCAGTGATTGTGGAAGTAGAAGAGAAATGCTGATTAAGAGAGTTGAGATCTAAATCAACAGGGATAGAGTCATGTTTCGTTTTGCCAACTCCTAAAGATCTAAGAAACCGCCAGACTTTAGCTGGATCTTCCTCGGAAACCGATTCATGGATGTGGCGACGTTGGGCATCTCTACACACTCTATTGCAGCGATTTCGTGAGTTAGCGTATTTTAGCTTATTAGCGTCGCTGGGATTTACTTTAAACCTGGTCTTGGCAACTGATTTCTTGTGCATGAGCAACTTAATTTCTGCAGAAAGCCAAGGAGCCGGAAGATGCTTTAGCTTTATAGCACGGAAAGGAGCATGTTTGTCGTAAAGCTGTGTGATGATGGAATTAAAAATAGAAATTTTGTCATCGATTGAATCAGCGCCCAAAACAGGCGACCAATCAAGATTACGCACGTCATTAAGGAAAAGTTCGTTATCCATTCCACCAAAATTACGTTGCAGAATTACCTTGGGCTTAGCCTTAGGAGCTCGAAGCTTGTACGATAAAAATATGAGATCATGATAAGAAAAGGAATCAGCATGTAGTTGACCATGCTTAACAACGAGATTAGGAGACGACACAAGGATGAGGTCGAGAAGCGATGGCTCACAGTTTGGAAAGTGGTGGGTAGAGCTAAGAGGAAGAATATGCATATTACAGGATTTTACTATAGATTCGAAATGGGAAGCACGGGAATCTTTTTTTAGGAGGCAGGTGTTAAAATCTCCCATAATAATTGTTTGGCTGTAAGAAGGGACAAGATCTTCTAACAGTTTCTCAAATGAAGAAAAGAAATTAATACGAAGAGAAGGACAGTAATAAACGCCAAGAAGAATTTTAGTATGGGAAAGAGTAACTTCAACAAAAAGATGCTCACCTGCCGAAGGTGGTGGTGGCTGTGGCGACACGCTGACAATAGAGAAAGGAAAATGCGAACGGAGATAAATAGCCACGCCACCACATCCGCTGCCAGTCCGATCATTACGAATTAAACGGAAACCTGGTAAGCAGAAAGATGTGGAAGGAAGACATGGCTTAAGGAAAGATTCGGAGATCAGGACGGCATGTATAGACTTGTGCTCAAAAGCCTCTAGCATGTCAGGGAAGTGAGCAGGTACACTTTGTGCGTTTATATGAATAACGTTGAAGTTCTTCGGTACATCAGAGAACTGGGATGCAAGGTTTTCAGAAAGAGGTGGTATACTGACGAAGCTGTCATCACTACTAACCGATTCACTAGAAGAAGAGATGGATAAGTACTCGTCACTTTCATCAGAATTACCAAAAACATTGTGCAACATAACTATTTTAACAAATAAATACCTGGGTGAATATAAATATTAATAAAATAAAATAAAACTTATAACAAATAGTAATACCTAATAATCAATCTAAATATTTACTTACGTAGCTCAAATCTACGTATCTACAAGAAAATTATAGCTACTAGCACTACCTACTTACGCCAAACGGACGTTTATATTAAAATGAGCTCGTTTACTCCACCTACTGGTTGTGTAAGAGAAATAACAAAAAGAAAAGTAATAAAATAACTATTCTAAATAATAGGCAGATATACACAACACTATCTAGTATAGCATGTTTTAGATATCAGCGAAACAAATAAACTAAATATTAAAAATTAAATAAAGTGAACTAAATAAATAAACATAGCACAGCACATCTATCAATTCCATTATAAGAATAATAGTCACTCACTATCTTGCTGCGTAAAACGGAACGTAAGAAAGTAGTAGGCCTAGAGAAAAACTAATGTCAATGTCATGTTTTCCAAACTTGACATAATGAAGTTGAAGTGTTATGATGACTGATAGATTGATTGAATTGAAAGCTGAGTTTGTTTGTTTTGATTTGTGCGTTGTGAAGTGTTGAAATTGAAAAAATCTATGGAAATAGTTTATTTCATCATACCGGCCGCTATGGAAAAAAACAATTTGTACCGGAACAACTAATATCGGAAGCCGTGGATGTAAACAACATGATTTCCAACGAACGGATTGATGCTACTTCTTGGCAGCAGCTCCGACGGCAGCACGCCTGCTTTTGGGTGCTGCAGCGGTCTCTTTAATGACCACTGGGGGCACTGGAGCCGACGGAAGATGAATTTTATCCAACTCTTGCTGGCAGCTTACACGGATACGTGCTCCGTCCGGTGTCATGATAAATACGCAACCATCTCTCGTCCAGCATTTGGATACACCAAAACGCTGTCTCGCAGCCATAAAAGTGTCATGCCGGGACTTTGTTAAGAATTCTGACATAGTAATACCAGTGCTTTTAAGACTGGTTTTGGCAAGCCAGACTTTGTTCTTCATCTCACTGTCATGCAGTTTGAACAAGATAGGCCTAGGCTTGATAGTTGTTGTGGCCCGACCCATTCTGTGGCAGCGGCTGATAGCAGCCTTTGAGAAACCAGCCACTTTTAATTTCTGTACAACAGTTTGCACTATAACCTCACTGGTGTCCTCATTCCTATCTTCGGTGACACCGTGCAGCAGTAGAATCTTTCGACGGCTTCTCATTTCTAAGTTGTCAACCTCTCGGTTGACTACCTGTAATTGATCCTGAAGAATCTGCAGTGCGCCTATGATGAATATTCTAAAGGATGCAAACTCTGTGGCAATGCTAGATGTTGTTGCCCTGGATGGTGAAGTGGGCTTGTCAATCCGACCTTTGAACTCATCCATCTGCTGAGTAAACATCAGCTCAAGTTGTTTCACTGAGTTGGCCATAACCTCCAAAGTCAGCTGTGACATTGCACTGAAGTTAAAGTATGCAAATTGACTGAGAAGATTACTACAGAAATTGGAGATAACACTTCCAGACAGGTATTGTAAACTGAGCAACACTTTACTGCATTAGGTAGGTATAAAAGTCTATTAAATATATTTTTTAAGGAAAAATTTAAGGAGCTGATTATTTTTATTGTTTACTTGGCAACTACCCGCCCGCGAAAAAAGTAGGTATACCTAGAGGGTGCCATGTTATCCTCTTTGATGATAGAGTTTGCAAGCGAACTAAACTCAATCTATCTTCTCCATAGGTTGCCAATTTCGCGTGTGGTTTCATTTATAGCGAGCGATATGCAGGGTCCCTATACACCATAGGTTACATGTACCTACCTATTTTTACATAGGTACACCTACTTATTTAGGTAGGTACGTACATAAGTATTTATCTGAACTCCGTAACTACAATGCACTACCCTGCGTCCACCAACCTGAGGCATGCTGGTGTTAAGCCTCAAGTGCCTGTAATTTCACCGGTGGAAATGGGTATGGTGGTAGAAGGTACTTCCCCGGACGAGTCTTTTAACAAAGAGCTCTACTACTACTTATTTTACTTACCTAATACTACCTACTGCTCTTTGGTTGTTTTTGAATATTCTGTATATTTGTATATCCGGTATGTTTCTTTCCACATCTTAGAACTAAATATCCATGTTCGTCACGTCAGCTTTAATAAGTCCACTGCTGAATAAAGGCTTTTACCATATTCCCGCCCGCCTTATTATTAGATTCCCGCCTTGGGATTAATGTTTGTACGATCTGAAAATATTTATTCCGGGTGTTCTAGGTATTTTCTATGTGCAATAAAAAAATTACTATGCATGTAATGTATTGTATTAAGTATATCAGTCATCTAGTACCCACAACACAAGCTCTGCTTAGCTTAGGGCTAGATGATGCTGTGTGGATTGTCCAGCATCAATATTATATTTAGAGGGGCCCATAGTCCATAATTGGCAGGAACGAATTAGATACATAATTAAAATTGGAAAGAAGCGATCACAGAGTAATTTTATAATAGGTACTGAAAGAGATGTCCAAATCGTGTCGTGTAAATGTCTCGTCTGGTCGTGGGCGGGCGTTGCCATGGTAACCAACATCGATTGACGTGTCGGCGCGGCGGGGCGCATCTTGCAATGTGCACAACACGGACCTAATAAGGCTTTCAAGGAGAGATAGGAACATTTGGTTCACGGTAGTGTACAAATCGAGATATTTTCCACCTTGCCTGGGAAAATATTTATGAGTTCTTGCATTTTTAGCCAATGTCATGCAGGGTAGAAGTTCTAATTTCAGCGCGTTTTTATTTCTACGATATTTTTTGTTTGTGTTTAGCTATTTATTAAGCTACTGTTACTGGTGGAACAATTATATGGCCCACCTGCTGTTAAGTGGTAATGGTAACCATCACCTAAAACAAAGCATTGCCTTTAATTATGTCTACATAGTTAAACTTATATACATACCTAGGTACCTATAAGTAGTTAAACTGAATACGCTGCCAAAGAGACAGGTTGAACCGCAAACATCTACCTAAATTAATTCCCAACACCTTTTTTATCCTTGGATTAAATGTAACGAAAAGGCAAACGCTCAAAAATTGGATGTAATATTCATAATCATTTTGTGATGCTATTTTCATCCCGAGGACGCCCTGTCGGAATTTAATTTCGTTTAGCTTGATCTCCAAGATGTTTACAATTATTTCCTTGCGTTATATCGAGATCTTGCCATTATGTGTTGCTTGCGAGTTATGTGTAGATTTATATTACCTGTTTTAAGTAGGTCTGCGCGGCATGACTGTGGAATGGTTACCAAGTTGTAGCAGTATAACCCAAAACGAAAGTACAAAACATTGTAAAAATTGTGGGGATTTACCAAATGTAATATTTGTACATTAGGTACCTCTGACTACCCTCCCTGACTTCCTCAAAGAACCTCGCGTAAGTACTTGGTATACTAAAATATCTCAGGGACTATCTAACGTGCCTGGGGGATTCAACTCGTGAAGCAATTTTATTTATTATTAAAATAGTAGAGACAAATCAATTACTAAAAGGATGTTTTCATAGCTATGAAATCGGAAACTACGTAATTTGATCAGAGCTATTATGTAGACCAGGTTTTAAATTATGTTAAATTCATTTTAAAAAATTTTAAACCCTGACCCGTTTAAGGGATTGAATTTCGGGCATTCTTTTCTACACACTAATACCAATAAATTTTAAATCTCTATGACCAGTGGTTTAGGCTGTGTTTTGTCTATATGTCAGTCAGAGAGAAGACAAAAATTCTTATCACCGGCAAGATGGTGCGACGATCTGCGAAACGTAGCTGGAAAACAATGGATAAGAAGAGCCGAAAACCGGGCTCAGTGGCGCGTCTTGGGAGAAGCCTACGTCCAGCAGTGGACTAATATAGGCTGATGATGATGATGATACTAGATATATGATAGATAAGAGGGCTATAATATAATAGGAGGGCCTAAGACTAAACATTTCCTTTCAGCCAACACAAGTGGTGGTGTAGAAAAAGCGACGTGCGACAAATATTACAACTTATGCTATAATACGTCGTATATTTGACAAATATTTTACTTTTATGATAATTATTTTGTGTCCTTATAGAACAAGATAAAATTATGATGTACCTAGGAGCGGCGGTTTGGCTGCGAGCCAGCACTGAAAGTGTTATCTGAGCCACGGCGGACGTTCTGCTCCTATCTCAAAACTTTTACTCAGTTTCTGAATAGGTATGTACATTTCTCAACTGAATTATGAATATGATAAATCTTTATGGAGTTAAGTGTACTTAAGTTCGTATGACATAGTCATTGAACCACGGGGATGATTCTTATATTATGATATCTGTGGATATGGGTTAGCGTCCGCCATTTTGTCTCTCAAATCAGAAAGTAAGGTAGGTATTTTCACAACAAACGAACTTTGACTAATTTCTGTCGATAAATAACGCTACAGCAAACTTCCCCCCTTTCCCCCCCTTTATTTACCTCTAATAAAAAATCGCGATCGACAAGAAACAAACAAATCAAGGAACTTGTGTGTGTGCCAATTTTCGTCAAAATCGGTGGAAAAATGCGACGTGCAGGCGACAACAGAGAATGATTGACTGACAACCGGACAAAAGCATTTTTGCCCTCGAAGTCGAAACTGAGAATTTCGCTAGCTTCGCTCGATCAATTATTATTTTGCTTATTTTATTTTTTCTAGAATGAAATACCTAAGTACCATAAAATGAAGAAACCAACAAACCTTGCCATTAAGGGAACGAGAGTCCCTATATTATTTTAAACTTCTCTGAATAATCTGTAAGTTTTTTTCTGTTTCAAAACGTTTTGCTCTGAGACAAAATTGATGAGCAAAATTTTATCATAAGAATTAATTCATTTGAGTACGTACCTACATTTATCGACTATATTAACAGAAGATAAACTCTGTTAGTAGAAACACCACAAGTAAACCTGCGGGCAGGGTATTAGCTAAGGGCTGGTACTCTGACAGTGTCCTTTCTTTGTTTATTGGGCTAAATGAAAAAGCTACTAAGTTTTCGAGTACAATGATTTAACAAGATATTCTTTGCATATCTTTGTATTTAGGTAATATCTAGTTATTATTATTAATTAATTATTACACATCTTATTCATCAGCACTAAAACGATTGACTAGTTGACTATCACCAAAAATTATCTATTGTTTTAATGAGTTTTTGTTTCATAATGTTGTATTCAGTAGTAGTAGAGCTCGTAGTGAAGGGCTCGTTCGGGGAAGTACTACCACCATGACTATTTCTGCAGCCAAGCAGCGTGCTGTGTTCCGGTTTGAAGGGTGTAGGTACTGGTGAAATAACATCCCCATAAAGCCTAACACCTGTATGCCTCAGATTGATGGACGCAGAGTAGTACATTGTAGAGCACGTCTCTTACCACGTTCCTACGAGGCAATGCTTTGTTATAGGTTATGGTAACCACTTCAGATCAGGTGAGCCATCTGCTTGTTCCATCAGCAAGACAAATAAAAAACAAATAATAATTAACTCAAAACCTGCACAAAATTAAAAAACAAAGCGCACCTTTTATATTGATTTTCCTTCAGGTAGTAGGTAAGTAAAACCAAGTCACGTGTGGGCCACTGAGTCACTGTATTTGTGGGGCACACTATTACCATCAAATATTCACACATTTTGCGAGTACCGCTAGGGGTAGTTAGGGGTGGTTCTCAGTCTGACGAAACACTCACTCACAGACCTACCTACCTATAGTTATGCGATAGAGTATCAAATTCAAGTTACTTCGCTTTAGTGACATGCTAATCTATCAATCATTATCGATAAGGGGAGAAAGTGTAACGAAATGTTATGTTCTCAAAAGGAAAATAAAGGGAATTGTCAAAAAGCTATAAGTAAGTAGCTTTTTAACTATTCTCTTTCTTTTGTGTAGATAATGTAAAACGTTCAAATTCAGAGGCTACAATCTCAAGAAAGAAAAAGTATAGGTATGTATAATATAATAAAGAAACAATACTATTTCAATATTATTGTTTTAACAGGTACGGAAAAAAATGTACAAAAATGATATATTATTCCAAAAGTGGGATCCCCCCGAAATAAAAACCCGGGTGGGGATATATGTTATCTTCTTAAGAGCAGGTAAACCCAGGCTAGGTAATTAATAATTATAATACGATAAAAGTTTATAAATAAAAAAAATAAGTAGGTATACCTACAAGTAGATGACGTTAAAAAATATCCAAGGGAAAGCTGTTTTTGACATTAATTTAACTTCTAATGTACTTCCGCGTGTTGTAGAAGAAAAGTTTCATATTATAGTGTACTTATTTGTATAAAGTCGTCAAAAACTAATATTTTTTTATAAATTATGCAATGTTTATATTTACGAGACGTACCTGTGTCTATTGTATAACCCTAGCATGGTATTTCACAAAATACTTTATACCTACCTATCTAAAGATAAGTACAGTCAGCTGCACTAGAATATATACAATTTATAACCTTCACAACGGTATTTCAGCAAAACAATAAACTCTTACACCTCAAAAACTAGAAAGTCATGAAATTAGTTGATGACCTTACTTTTTTTTAAATAATTGTCGTGTAAATGTTTTTAGCACAGTTGTGAAACCATTTTGAAAGTTACAAATCGTATACATTCTAGTGCAGCTGACTGTACCTTACTGAGTATTTACTTACTCTGTACGCAAATCATTATAAATATTCGTAAAGCTTTATTATTATACACAGATTATGCCAAAATCCCTACCTAGGTTTATTAAGAATATTGTGATAGGTAGTGATTACTGAGTCACGATGCTGAATCACACATAAAAGTAGGCCAAATCGTCTTTTCCGTGAAAATTGTGAAATACAGTAATGAGCTACAGTGAATCACTGAAACGAAGCGAGGTTGTGGTTTAGACAAATGAACAAAGGCTTATGAAGCAAAACTCATTCTTCTATGAACTGTACTCTGTATACTACCCACTCATTCTTATTTGAAAACCCGTCAACATTTGTATTTTAAGTGTAGGTATGTCCCCTGTGTCTTTAACTGCAAGAGTAAAGATATGTTTGAGGCACAGAAAAATGGGATAAAATAAAATCATGACAGGACTGTATTCCCAGCATATTCTCAGGTCTCTTGGTGCTAAGTTCATTGAGACTCTCACTTGACTCTATACAAGGGGTATCATTGATCGAAGTACAGTGACATGGCTAGGTGGACAGGGGCCCCGGTGCATAAAGAAAAAGAAAGAATCAGGCCCTCACCCCCTCTTTCCACGTAGCTTTCCATGTAGCGGTCGTTAAGCTCGAGCCTACTCGCAAGTTTTTTTTTATATTGAAGTGAAACTTCTAGTGCAACTTCCAACAAGATTGCGTTAAACGTTTAGCACTACTATGGAGGGGGTATGAAAGCACTGTTCTTTCTCTTTTCCTCTCATAGCCAGTTACGTTTCGTATACATATTAATGAAGTTTTACTTCAGTCGTGTGGTCTAAAGCACACTTATTTTTTTTCTCTTTTTCTTCTATGCCCCTATCTTTTTAAAGCTTAGGTTAGAGAGCCGCCCTGAACTCCAGGTCCCCTGGCCCTACGATAGCTACACCACTAGCCGCCTAGAGGTCCTAAAGTATTCCTTACGACTACTACATCGCTGATCTACGCCTGTATATATTGAGGAAACGAACAAAGGGTGATTATTATTGTATTGTTGACTGGTTTTGTAATTCTATTTTCTTTTCAGTAATTATAATTGACATTTTATGGACGACTAGCACGTGACAGAATTTATATAGAGGGGTCTAGTTATTTACTAAATGAAATTACCCAAAAGTGCACTAATTTTAATGCTAGAATAAAATATTGCTATCTCAAGAAGGTACTTTTGAAAATACCGCTCCATAACCTAAATCTGTTACAAGAACTTGTTATTGGTCTATATGGATGGATAGACCAACAACTTACTATTCATCTGTCAGGATGTATGAAATAATTAGCTATGGGAACACTAGACCTATTTTACTATGATTTGTGGGTAGATTATACTTTCAAGGACCTGCCTATATTTAGGTTATGCAAATACTTTATGAATAAAGATATCAGAAGCCTTTGGTACTTAGTAATTTATTAATTACCCACTAACACCTTAACACAATAAAATAAGCAGCAGTTCAAACACAATAAGTCAGTACTAGGTATAGATAAACAACCAGAAATAACATCATACCTTGTCTCTCGTTAGCACCACAGAGTAGGTACTTGTTAGCACATTGTTTACTCGATCTCGAAGATAATTATACTGAACTTCACTTGTACAAAACACTATTACAATATTACTGTATAAGTCGACTGCTCAAGACTATTCTGTAGACTATCGTAGACTGTTATAGACTGTTATAGACTGTCCCTCAATATGTTTTACATTTCAATTTATACCCTCTGAGGGTCGTAAAATCTTGGACCAATCACAGACAAGGAAATATTAAACCAAAATATCTTGACTTAATAGCAATAACCACAGTATTTGCTGTTGTTAAACTCTTTTGAAACCATATAGATGGCTTATGAAAGTATTTAGAACCACTAAATCCTATTATTTAAGGCAATATTTCCCAATTCTGTTTTGGACCAATCACAAGTGTTCAAAGATTATCGTATTAAATAGACAGTTATAACATAATACATTTTAACAGAACCTTTTTAAAAGTTACTTTATGAATTATACTATTTTCGTATCAATTTATAATATTCTCAGAATAAAGTCAGACATAAATAATACTTCAAACACTACAATAACAAACAAGGCAAGGTAGCCATTTTTATACTCAAATATCTTATATCGCATAATGAACCTTAATGTTATTTGCATGAGCCATTATAAACTAAACCGTTGTTTATAATTTACACTGTTACCACAACAATGTATTATTTACTTATTTCGATGTTTATAGTTCTTTCATTCTAAAACATGCTCTTGGGTTGCCATGATAATATACTTTTGACATTGACATTCTCAACTATAATCTGTCACGGCCAGACTGACAAGTACTGCGTCCCGAAGTACATAGGAAATTCTATTTATACAAGAGCCCTTAATATAATAACATTAGTACATATTATCTAAAAAGATCACCGTATAATCTGAAGACTTTAAAGTAAGTTTACACTTGTTCCAACCCTATCCGGCCCATCTCGAGTAAAAGAACAAGCAAGAAACCTCGGTGGGGTAATTTCTTTTCGCGACTACCTAAGCGATCTCTTTTACAATTATATTTTTATAAGTAAATTAATAAACAGGTACTTCATTAAAAATACAATCGCTCGGGCATACTGACCCAAAATAAAAATAGAGCCAAAAGAGTAGTTAAGTGGCAAAGTTTTAAAAGTAAAAAAAAATTGTGTAAATATTTTGCTCGCAAAGTACTCATTTACTGATTTTTAAAACTAACTGGCTCAGTATCAGATAATTTACAGTGTTCAATTCTAATCCATATTCTTATCCGCTTCCCTATCCATGTTTTTAACCACATTCCTATCCGCATCACTATCCGCGTCCTTATCCGCATAACTAACCGTTCAATTCTAATCCATATTCTTATTCAAATTACTACCCGCATTCCTATCCACGTTCCTAACCGCATCCCTATCCGCATCCCTATCCGCATCCCTATCCGCGTCCCTATCCACATCCCTATCCGCGTCCCTATCCATATTCATCTCCATATCCTTATCCTCAGCCCTATCCACGTCCCTATCCATATTCATCTCCATATCCCTATCCTCAGCCCTATCCACGTCCTTATCCACAACGAAAGGATATTCATGCCATTTTTAAATCAAGTACAAAATCATAAGAACTATGAATATTCTTGCATACTAAAATATTTTTAAAGCATGGTGCGAACCCGACTCAACATCGTCATCATGTTTCCAACATTACATCATATTAGTACATAATACCTATGAATCCCAAAATACATTACAGTATCAATGCCAGGATCACTTGCTACTGATGCGCAATGCCACGTCGTCACCGTGTTGTCGTTCAGACGGTTTTTTGACGAGGAGGGTAGGTGGAGACATCAATGTAGATTCTTATCCATGACAGGTACCATATGAAAACCAGAAAACAAATTGCATTAGAATAATGTACATACACAAGTATAACTTTCCTCTAAAATCACCACATTCTGGCTGGTAAATAAGTCAAAAGTCAGAAAGCTTCGAGAAACAAAGATAAACAATAAAACAGTTGGAATTTAACCAGTCACTCTAACAAGATCACTTTTATCAAGTAATTTTTTTTTTTATCGACAGTAGAAATAAATAACCTATAAATGATGCAGCAACTTCATCTATTTCTGTTCTTTACAAAGGGTTTGGTTTCAAATTAAATTGTTAGTACAAATGTGTACAAATACTTAACTTTTGTTTTTGAAGGTAGTTTCAGATTTGGTAATCTGGCCAGCAAAAATCATGGAATCTTCTTGCAGCATAGGTACTGGTAGAAGCGGCAATGGATACATCATGGATGGATTGCTTGTAAAAACGCGACGACAACGACGCCTCGACAAGTTTGGTTCCAACATGAAAACAGTAAAAATGCATTAGAAAACACTTATGTAGACATGAATTGTATCCCACTTCTGATGACAGAATTTATATAGAGGGGTCTAGTTATTTACTAAATGAAATTACCCAAAAGTGCACTAATTTTAATGCTAGAATAAAATATTGCTATCTCAAGAAGGTACTTTTGAAAATACCGCTCCATAACCTAAATCTGTTACAAGAACTTGTTATTGGTCTATATGGATGGATAGACCAACAACTTACTATTCATCTGTCAGGATGTATGAAATAATTAGCTATGGGAACACTAGACCTATTTTACTATGATTTGTGGGTAGATTATACTTTCAAGGACCTGCCTATATTTAGGTTATGCAAATACTTTATGAATAAAGATATCAGAAGCCTTTGGTACTTAGTAATTTATTAATTACCCACTAACACCTTAACACAATAAAATAAGCAGCAGTTCAAACACAATAAGTCAGTACTAGGTATAGATAAACAACCAGAAATAACATCATACCTTGTCTCTCGTTAGCACCACAGAGTAGGTACTTGTTAGCACATTGTTTACTCGATCTCGAAGATAATTATACTGAACTTCACTTGTACAAAACACTATTACAATATTACTGTATAAGTCGACTGCTCAAGACTATTCTGTAGACTATCGTAGACTGTTATAGACTGTTATAGACTGTCCCTCAATATGTTTTACATTTCAATTTATACCCTCTGAGGGTCGTAAAATCTTGGACCAATCACAGACAAGGAAATATTAAACCAAAATATCTTGACTTAATAGCAATAACCACAGTATTTGCTGTTGTTAAACTCTTTTGAAACCATATAGATGGCTTATGAAAGTATTTAGAACCACTAAATCCTATTATTTAAGGCAATATTTCCCAATTCTGTTTTGGACCAATCACAAGTGTTCAAAGATTATCGTATTAAATAGACAGTTATAACATAATACATTTTAACAGAACCTTTTTAAAAGTTACTTTATGAATTATACTATTTTCGTATCAATTTATAATATTCTCAGAATAAAGTCAGACATAAATAATACTTCAAACACTACAATAACAAACAAGGCAAGGTAGCCATTTTTATACTCAAATATCTTATATCGCATAATGAACCTTAATGTTATTTGCATGAGCCATTATAAACTAAACCGTTGTTTATAATTTACACTGTTACCACAACAATGTATTATTTACTTATTTCGATGTTTATAGTTCTTTCATTCTAAAACATGCTCTTGGGTTGCCATGATAATATACTTTTGACATTGACATTCTCAACTATAATCTGTCACACGCATGTTGGTAATGTCACTAATGACATAACTCATTCAGAGTATTATAGCGACAAATGGAATGAGATTTGTTTTTTTCTTTGGGAGCAACATAAGTTTTTACTTTTAAATGTTTTCCCAGTGTTATTTTAAGTACTGTTGTGTAATTTCGATGGTATTTTAGCCAACATTACTTAAGTACGAGCACTTATTGTAGGTTGGTATCTACAAACACAAACCATTCGCATTACCAAAAACAGAAACCTCAAAAAACTCCGACTTTAGGACTCTTCGTGCATCTGACTTCCCCTTCGCAATTGGATATCTTCCGGGTGTAATGTTACACAATATAAATGTTTGCCAGGCGAATTTAAATATAATTGTACTGTCCTTATCGATTCGCAGCTCATACCCTCGTCAACATACTTTAGGTAAAGTGTCTTATAATAGAAATAAGCTATGTAATAAGCCACAATCATAACCTAGCGTGACTTCTAAGCGATGTTGTGTGCTTTGGTTTGAGTGTCTGTAGTTTTTGGTTAGTCAAAAGTAGGTAGTTTCTTTTTAACGTATTATATGATAAGTTTTTGATATAAGCTATCATCACACACAGTCGCTGACAGCCGTCACAGCTTAGTTTGTAGTAGCCCTGCCTTTTGCGCTGTAGGTGGTGGGTTCGATCTCCACCGAGAACAAATGATGATAGATGTTTGTTCTTGTGTCTTATGTATTCAAAATATTTATTAAAAAAAAAAGTATATTAGTATTCGATATATAGCTATATAGTTTTTCACAAAATAGAGTTTTTACTTCTCAATCAATGTTTGGAAAGTAACAAAGTCATTGTTTGCTTTTATTTGATCAATACACTTTTAAAAGATTATCTGATCATCATTTACTTTTGATGTTGACTGTACCACATGCATCACCCAGACCGACTCCTTATAACGCAACTCGCAACTGTTTTTAGTACAAACAGTGTCGTTTGACAGCAATGCTTCCTCATTGACCCTTGTCACCCTGTCAAGAGTTTATAGAAGGAAAAATGTTAAGCCTTCTCTATACTAACTTCTCTCGTCTTCCGCGGTTTGCGGTTGCCATTCGAGAACCTTTATTCTTTTTTTAGTTTGGGCCTAGATGGTGTGTGAAAATGTACGCTAATATTTATCTAGAGTTTGTACACAAAATAGTGCAAAAAACTTTAGTTGGCTATCGTAATTTGTAGCCGTAGACATCTCTACGCCACCGCGTAGCGCCGTAGCACTTCAGCTTTGCGTAGCTATTGCAAATGACTGCTTTTTTGTTTTATTTATACTTTGCGCTATGCAGTTTTTTCGTTACCGTGAGCATTAGGTATTATGTTTGTTTTGTGAATATTCTACTACTGTGCTGTTTCATAGGCAGTGAGATAACAATGCCATAAAGAGTGATTACATATTTACGAAACAATATTATACTGTAATAATAGAACATTACCTGAAAAACTGAATTAAGGTCTATAATAAGAGGGTTTTTTCGACTTATACATATATTCACGGATAATGATATTTCAGGGATCGGTATACTGGGTATTTTAAACGGAATGTATCTGAGCACGTGATGACTCTCGTTTGTTACAGAACAATTTATCAGATAGTTTCACCGGCACCCACACCCCTCAAACCGGAACACAGCAATGCGAACATCACAGCTTGGTGGCAGAAATAGGAACGGTGGAAGTACTTCCCCGGACAAGCCCTTTCACAAAGAGTTCTACTACTACTATAAAGTATACGATAGATATCGGAAATAGGTAGGTACATTTACAGCGTTACCGATCCATTTCCCAGAGTGCATGTTAACCAGCCATTTTGTAGATAGGTTCGCTAGAGTGATTCCATTTTTGCTTGTCGCTGGTTTCAAGGCATCTTGCCGCATCGTTGACAGCCAATTTGTGTTTGGTATTCACGCGGCCATGTTTTTAATATGGCGATATTAAATGGACCCGTCCGGTTTCTGCTTGATTGAAAATTATAAAAGTTGGATAAAAGAGGCCATGCAATAAGTATACTAATTCAAAAAGTGTTAGTTAAATGTGATATATTTATGTAAAATAATATGCGTGTAGTATTTGAAAATAAATTAAATGTTTTTTAGTCAGATAAAAAATTCAATGTTAATACTATTGAAATAATAAATTAATTGAAACAAGGTACAAACACGCACAAAAAAATATATTTAATAGTTAAGAAGCCTTTACCCAGCCGTGGGATAGAGTTGGCTAATAAGAAAAAAATGTACATACTTAGTAAGTAGTATTATTGTTTTCATATGTGATGTCTCTGTTGGATTTCCAAATAAAAAAACGAAAACATTCCGAAACACCCACCGAAGCATGGAAATCCTCAGGTAGAAATAATACAACCAAATAACAAGTACATTTAAGGAAATTAGGAAAATGCTTCTATAAGCAGCAGAAAGCTGGTTTCAGTGCCAGGAAGCCATCAGCTCGCATCAGAGGAGCTAATTTCAATAACAATGCTCCAGTTTAATACATACAGCTCGTTCGAGTACCACTGGAACTTGGATTCATCTGTTGAGAACGAGATGACCTTACTTACATAGTTGAAAAAGAGTAAGAAGAAAAAGTCTACAGGCTATTCTCGCTTTTCCCCATTTGCGTTTTTTATTCCCACTCGTCCTCGATGGGGACCAGCGGAAATAGAATATGGAGACGAACGGCTTTTCAATTTTTAAAATTATTTTTTATCATTTATTTATTTTTCTATTCTAGGCTGACCAATAGCATACTAAATACAATACAGTAATCGCTTGGGCCGGGATACAGGCCGAGGGAATCGCTTAACATCAGGTGGATATTTTTTTTATGTATATAGATATTTTTATCTTATTTGTTTTTTATTTTTATAATTAGTTGATATATTTTTTTAATATTTTTATTTTATTATTACTTCTATAGAACTTTACAATAATAGCTTATACATCAGAAAAACACATAGGCTATTATGTATTAAGATCAGCGGACGAAGTCGCGAGCAAAAGCTACTATTTTATCATATCTAGACAGAGAATAAACATTTATGATGACCACAATTTTAGGGCCGGGGTTAACGTGGGGGCTAACCCCGGGGGGGTATAACGGGGGGGGGGAGGTTTAGCAGCCTTTGAATATTTATTTCCTTCCAATACTAGCTATACAGCTATCAATCGAGTTGCACTAGTACCGAAGCATGCATCACCCCGTCCTCGCATCCAATTTCACCAAGCCAATGTGCACGGAAGGCGGAGAATGGGAGCTGAAGGTACAGCCGACGACAAAGGTGCACTTGTAAGGGTTTATTGAAGTAGCAACTATTGAAGGGAATTGATTAGGTTCCACTAAATAGCCTGGTTAAAGATTAGGTATGAAATTCGAGCCGAATGTGCAAAAACTGGTGTCTATTTCCTTCAGTTTAGTGTTTTATTTTTGTTGAACACCGGTGGTCTAGTGGGAGTGCCCCCACCTTCTGATCCTAAGGTCATGGGTTCGAATCCAGTTAGGCACCAAAAGATTTTTCTATCCAAAGGTTTTTGTGCGCAAATGTGCAATATCAGTGCTCTCAAACGGTGAAGGCAAACATTGTGAGCAAACCAGTTATTATTCTAGCAGCAGCGATGCTGAACCAGTCACGTATGGAATACCAACTCCTAAAAAAAAGGATATGTATCACATGTATTATTTTGAAGTTACTCTGGCTGACCCCCCATAGAAATCCTCGAAGAATCTCGGGAAGTAATTGGTTCTATGAGATCTGTACCTAGAGATTAAAATCGTAAAGATATTTCTCAGTATTTTCTTTATCAAACACTTTTGTGGTTGGTATTACCTTCCAATAAACTTGGTTCGGACGTACTACCCCCGCCAACACAGAGCTCTATTCTAGTTGTTTCGTTGCTTGTGACTGCATTTACCTTCAGAATTTAGCAAAATCACCCTCGTGTATTATTTTATTTATTTATTTACTTTATATTTGACCAAAAAATAGCGGTACAATTTTATCAGTAGTGGTTTAAAACCCAAAGAAAGGTTTGACTTAACTATGATAATATTCTATTAGTTATCTATTCTAAGTTTAGTGTACTGCACACTTAAACAATGCAGAGCTCAGTAAACGTATGTAAGGCATCTCGTCCTGTGTTCCGAGGTGCCTTAAGCAGAGTAAAAGGGGGCGTTGCAAAGACTCCCCCCCTTTAGAGAAGAGCCCAAACGGGCAACCGCTGTGGAAGCTGTGGAGGCGCAAAGCGATCCCATGGCTTCCTCACTCTTGCGGAGTGGAGGAACACCCCAGGTTTTAGTGGGTACACTGCCTTTGTCAAGGCGGGACTCCCACATAACCATTGGTCCCCCCGGGCTGATGGTACCTATAAAAGGTTTTCCAGAATGAACAAAAAAAAAAGTATTGAACATAACTCGAGCCGATACGTACCTTACCTATACGCTTTTGGCCAGTTACTTACGGATCAGTAGGATGTTTTAAGTATCCTACTGATTTTAATAAAATACGAATATCCTGGTTTCCAGAATGTGCCTGTGCTAGCGTTGTACACTCGCCAGACCCGCTCGGTTCCTATGGAACTCGCAATACAACGTTATACACAGAACTATATACTATACACGAGAATTGAACCCGCATCGGCGACCGATGTGGCGCGGCGGTCGAATGTCCGCCTGCGACGCAGAAGGTTGTGGGTTCGATTCCCGCCTTGGGATAAATGTTTGTACGATCTGCAAATATTTATTCCGGGTGCTCTCGGTATTTTCTATATATAATACAAAATATGTATGTATGTAATGTATTATATTAAGTATATCAGTCATCTAGTACCCATAACACAAGCTCTGCTTAGCTTGGGGCTAGATGATATTGTGTGGATTGTCCAATATTATTATTATTATTATATTATCTCTAGCGAGATGTGACTTACACCCTATAATTATCCATCCGAGGCACTCCAAGCCTCTTAAACATAAATAAATAATGTTTGTTGATGAAAAATTCATATATCAAGCTACCACCAGGCACCAGGTAGCGGATTTCTCGGTAACGTGTTGCGAGAAATGTATTTCTGCTTTCCTAGAAATAGTTTTCTCAATTAACTTCGTCCCACGGCTTCACTTGTTGGGTATCTATAAGCAAAGTAGCTTACGTTATACTCGTAAGTGTAAATACGTGGAATCGTCGGTCTAATATTTTAACTAGGGGTTCTGTGAGAACAGTAATAGACCTCTTACAAACTCTCCCGTCTTCCCCCCCTTCCCCACCTTCTCCTTTCATATAATTATAATTTATAATAACTCCTAATATTTTTTGCAATATAATTATTTCTCTTTCTGCTTAGTTTCCTTCTCATATAAATCTAAACAAACAGTCACACTTTCTCGCACTGTACGTATATTACTCGTAGGAAATAAGACAGACGTGTCCCATATTTTATGTATGAAGTCTTGTCAAAGTGCAGAGTTGAACGCGGCTCAAGTTCCATCCTCAATCGTTATAAATACATTCCGATACTTACCTACCCAAGGCCTTTGGAAAATACTGAATATTTTAGTGATAAACGAAAGGAACATTACGAAACGACTAACCTCACTGCTAAGTTGGTACTGGCTCTGCTTTTAGGGTGGGTTCGATCCCATGTCTAGGGATTATCTATGTATTATGTGCAGCGGCCGCAAAAAGACTACATTGTCCAAGCACGCTATAATGCATTATAATATTATGTATGCGCAGGTATATAAAATATTCTGTTCCCATAGAACACGCTTCAATATATAACACTACATCAAACATCCATCGATATTTATTATTTTCAATATAAATAAGGTCAAACCAAATACCGACTCGAGTAATTTTAAAATCAGCGTTTTTCCTTACCATAACAAATATAATAAGGTGAAAACCAAAAAAAAATTGCGTTTTTTTTATGCTTCTACTTGTGGGATAAGCATATGGCTCACCTGATGTTAAGTGGTAACCATCAGCTATAACAAAGCATTGACTTGTATGTCAAGCACTACTAACTAGTCACGTGCCCTACGATGCACTACCCTGCGTCCACTAACCCGAGGCATACCGATGTAAAGCCCCATGCCTGTAGTTCTAGTGAGAGAAAGCTACGACTGTAATGCACACACAATTTAATTACTACCAAAATGTAACCGAATCATTAAGCGCCGGCGTCGAGGCGCCGCCGCCGCCGAGAGCCCTACACAACTCGTTAAAATCAAGCGCCCTTGTGTTCCTGCATGCAGGACTCGATCGGCGTGGAAAATAATTTCAAGTTGAATGCCGCTGCCATACGTCGCTCTATTGTGAATGACGACTGTTCATTTGGAAAATAGAATAATTTACTTTTTTTCTAACGGATATTACACGCCAGCACTTTTAACGAGATAACTGATACAATACTTGTACGAGCACGTACATTGTCCTACTTAATTTGTGCCTTCAGCACTTATTAAGCAAGCACTTTACGCCATTTACAGAAATCATCAATGCAGTTCGCGTTTGGTTATCAATCAAGCCTCGCGTCTCATTATCATTTATCCATATCATTAGTATTCTAACTTTAATCAATATATCAGTTATTATGATTACAGTTATTATAAAACACACGTATTATGATTGGATACTTAGTATGTATTTATATAACATAGAATCAAAGTAAAAATTTCCTTGGAATGTATAAACTAAGCTGTTTCATTTGAAACCCTACTTTGTTATAATTGCAAAATAACTTTTTTTGCACTGCACCAGGGACCTTGTCCACCTACGCCACTGCGTCTTAGCCTTAATTTACTAAAGAAAAGCATAAGAACTGCGAACTACACAGCGAGTAGATACTTGCTCAAATAAATACTTTTTAAACCATTCAACAAGCAGGAAGACTCATAGCTACGTCTGTAAACATGAACTAAGGTAAATGCCTCTCAATAAAAGCGCAGGCAAGTTTTAAATTGGAAGCAAGGAGACTAGTTTAAAAACTCTCAGCATAGGCTAAACAATAAAACTGAACTATAGAACCGCAACTGATACCAAGTACCAGCGAAGCGTGTAAATGCACAAGCATTTTGAATTTGTCAATTTATATTTATGTTACTGAATCGAAATTTAGTATACATTTAAAGTCAAAAGTTAAAAATCATTTATTCAGTAATATCCGCAGGGATCATCTTGAAACTTCTTAAATCTAGGTGAATCTAAGCGCCAGTAATGTATTATTATGATATGTAAGTTCACTTTCATATTGTACACAGCATTGTAATAAAATACTCTATATATTATACAATACATTTGGATAAAATACTCTGCTCCAAGAGGCGCCTGTGCGTTAGCCTTTACTTAATTTCATCTCCCTTTTATAGATAGATAGATAATAGATACGAGATACTAGATAGATACGCCAATTTGGGAGTTTCTTTTCTATTATCTAAATATTTTCGATGGAGTGAACGCGCTCTTAGTCGAGTTCTACAGTTCAATGGAACTTTGCTATGTCTGAAGCTGTCTGAAGTTTTTATTCAGGCATCGGCAGGGTAACTAGAATTACGAGGTTTGCTTGAACAATTAATTGAATGTGATAAAAATCTGTAAAAGGAAAAAAAAATACTCATGACTGTTATTTCTATTCTGCTAAACTTAATTTCCGCAGATTTTTAGATACTTGAGAGTTTTTAGTATACGTGTAACTAGCAAAACACTGACTTCGTCCGCGTGAAGTTATTTGCTTGCCTTTTTTGCGATTTATTTCTCCTCCTTCTTTGTCCTTTGCCGTTTTAGAGCAGGTATCGCATACTTATTGCACAATTATCGGAGTTTTTGAAAAACAAGGCTCAGAGCCTATAAGTCTTGGTTCAAATAAATTACCATAGGTACCTTAGTATAATTCTCTCGAAAACTGTATTTAATGTACGTAGGTATGCAAATCTATCAAAAGCCTTGAATGTTGATAAGAAAACAGGATTACGAGCTGTGTCCTCGTCTATTCTCAACGTATTCCACGAAGCGCTTTTGAGCAGCAAAGTTATTTCATGAAAAGCATTTCAATGGAACTCCATTCCATTGAAATACCTTGGAAAATGAAATAGAAACATATAATAAGATACCTAATTTCCATTATAATTATATTTATGTAATTTGAGACGACTATTCTGGGAATATAGAATGGTAGGCAAGCTTTCTCTACTTAAAATATTGTCTTGGTTTAGGGGTACAATATGTTAAAAAAAATATTCTGTCGCTATTAAATTCAAAAAATATGTTTTTATCGTTATGTTAAAAGAAACCTTAGACAGTAGATTTAGGTATTTAGCCAGTAAAGCGAGGGCACGTTTAGACGACGCGAAAAATTTCGCGAAGTAACCGCGCGGCCGCCGAAACAGAATGAATGAACAGAATGTCAGAATGTCTGTCAGGTTCGCAAAGTACCTACTATGCCAGGTCAGCCAGAGAAAACCATTATTACATTCTTATATCCTACCTCTAACTTACTGGCTATACTTTGACAGTTATTGTGAAACTTTCACCACCCAGCGATCCCTAACGATCCTTTGATTTATCCGCAAAAACCATCCATTCCAGACGACCGATGTGGCGCGGCGGGCGAATGTCCGCCTGCGACCCAGGAGGTTGCGGGTTCGATTCCCGTCTTGGGATAAATGTTTGTATGATCTGCAAATATTTATTCCGGGTGTTCTGGGTATTTTCTATGTATAATAAAAAATATCTATATATGTAATATAATATTATATTAAGTATTATCAGTCATCTAGTACCCATAACACAAGCTCTGCTTAGCTTGGGGCTAGATGATGCTGTGTGGATTGTCCAGCATTATTTATTTATTTATTTATTTATTCGCCAAATCTATACCAATTAAAAAAATCTTTGTCCTGACTGACTGACATATAGATAACGCACGCCTAAACTACTGGTCGTAGAGACTTGAAATTTTCAGAGTATATTTGTTTTGGTACGTAAAGGTATACTAAGAACGGAATCCTCATAATTCAAACCTTAAACGGGTAAAGCGGGGGTTGAAGTATTTTAAAAATAATTTCACGCGGGCGACGTCACGCGCGTTTTGTTAGTAAATTATAAACCACCACGACTAATAAGATCTCTCCCTCACTTGGTTGAAAATCGAGAGAGACAGAACATGAAATCCAAAAGAATTATCTAAAAATAACAAGAGATTAAGTTTCTAATTAGACCGCTCATAATTATGAAAGTTGTAAAGGAAATCTTATACTGAATGAAAATTCAAATATGAAAATTATTTTTTGCTGCTAAACATAGAAATATCATCAGACCCATAAATTTATCTTGAAGAGAATATTGGATTGGTGTTTAATATTACATTTCTTATTACAGTTTTCAGTAGTCAACTACCTACGCATTTTATGATCTCATGAAATATTTTATCTACAATTTGCATCCCTTCCGGTCCGTAAAGTCTTGTATAGACAACACCGAAGACGCTGTGGCGCCGCAAACCTCTGTGAGATCTGGAAGTTCCTACTTCAACGAACTGATTTGCTGTAGAAGAGCTATGTTTTCACTGATTTTTTTTCTTACTCTTACTTTAAACAATAACTCGTAACTTCACGGCAATTTTATCCACAGTGTGGCGACCTTACTACTATTGCAATGCTATCTTGCATCACAAAAGTTCTTTCATTTATAGTACGAAAGTAAGAACTTAGTAACTATAGTACTTCTGCTTATGAAAGTACTTGCATTTTGTCATTTATACCTACAAGCAAAAGAAGTTATATAAATTTTCAATGCGTCAGTGATGACAATCATTGAGAGCGTGGTAGGCGGCGCCGTCTACACAAGCCGACGGGAATTGCTGGAATCGACGGGAATAATGCTAAACAATGCTTCAAAGGGTTTAATTATGAAATAAAAGAATAGAGCCTGAAACAAAGGTCTGTCAGGGCGAGCGCTTCCATGCAACGTAACAAAATACACCTGGTCTATCTATAGATATTGAAAATTCATCGCACGACACTCGACCATAGATCTAATAGTTTTAGCTTCACTGAAAACTTATCAAAATTCTGAATAGAGCCTAGATTTTATGTTTTTAATTTTAGGAAACGACGCGCAACATATCAAATGAACCTTGTTGAATGAATTTTTGTTTGTAACATGTACCTAAGTAGTTTTTTGTCCGTTCTGTGTGCAAAACGTGTGTGTCAAATAAATGTATTTTCTTTCTTCTTCTTTCTTTCTTCTTTAACCACCCACCCGTGGAGCGGCAGCGGCCAGCGGTGGGCAAAGACTAAAAGTCTATAATTTTTATATTACCTACACTATTTACACTTGGAATAAAATTTTTACTATAAATTACCTATTTAATTGATGTGGAAGCAACAAAAACCCAGTACCCTAAAGAAAAAAATCATAAATATATCTAACTATGTAGCACTTATAACAATCTTTGACCTAACTGACTGGCTGAGATACAGACAGGCTTTACCGCCGGTCGTACAGACTTGCAATATTCAGGTTATATTTGTCTGGATGCATAGA
This sequence comes from Electrophaes corylata, assembly GCA_947095575.1. Classification (NCBI taxonomy): domain Eukaryota; kingdom Metazoa; phylum Arthropoda; class Insecta; order Lepidoptera; family Geometridae; genus Electrophaes; species Electrophaes corylata. Next base: position 2,488,318 of record OX352711.1, on the reverse strand, counting down.
GGTGTTATATCCTGAAATTAAACCTGCATAAGCATGCAACGGGGGTTGAAATTTACATGAAAATAGACCCATGCAGACGAAATCGCGCGTGTTTTCTCATCAACGATGTCCGTAAAACAGTTTCAACTTGAGTGTTTCATTCTAAGCAAAAATCCATCCAGTAACTCAACTTTTAAACACAAACTTTGGGAAAAATAAGAACCAAATTATGCTTCTCCCCTCTGTCCCTTACCTAATCCATAAGGTTTCGCGGTGTAGTGCGAAAGGGCGGTGGCGACTCCCTCTCTCCGGCGTGGCATCGGCTTCAGTCGTTTCCCCGCGCGCCGCGAAGACGTACACATCTATTTATCCATCTCACAGGTTCTAAATACATTGTGAAACCGGGCATGTGGAAGGAGTAGATGAAAAAAGGAAGATCTGAAGGTAAATTTAATTTTAGAAATATATTTGAACGCTGGCTTCCTGTTGAACTATCCAACTAAATTTCTTGTTTTTATTTGTGTGAGCACAATGGAAGTATTATTACAAAAATATGGTGCGACGATGACTGTTTTTGTATTTCATTTGGTTGAATATAACTAGTATAGAAATTAATATCTGATAAAATAATATGTTTTGGCTATTACTGCCAGATAAATACATCCATCCAAACAAATTATTATTGCGAAAGTGTGTATGTCTGTCTGATACACCATCAAGTCTTAACAATTTAGATAAACTGAAAAAAAAAAACATTTTTTCTTGCTGTACAGGACTGCCGATATATTTTTGTAATTGATTCATTCTAAAACCATAACATTACTACTGCACGACTGGTTTAGGAAATTGTTGGAAGCGGACAAAGTCGTGTGTAACAACTAGTAAGTAATAAATCCGAACACGCGTTTGAGAATAATAATAAAGGTATTTTTAGATGTTGTTTTTCCAGATCTTCGATTTTTCCTTTTGTGTGTTTTCTAGGAAAAAGCCTTGGTATCTTACAAAGAGATATCTTTTATACAATATATCGAAAAGCTCTTGAGCATCTTAGCGTTCCAGAAGAATATACCTAACTTGATTTCTTACTTTTTTTATACTATTTGAAAATGTTTTTTTAACAAAGGAGGACATTTTGTTTGTTAACTGGAAAAAAAATTGATTTGCTGGAAACACAGCTCGGCAATAAAAGAATACGTTACAAAAACACGAATTGAATTTTTGAGATTAATCTGAAAGTAAAATGCGACCATTGTTTGCCCAACCCAATAGAAGTGGATTTAATAGGGACTCTCTACAAAACTGTTCAATTTTACATCCTTCAATAACGTTTACTGTTTTTCGTTACCGTTTTAAGAGTTCCGTACCCAAAGGGTAAAACGGGACCCTATTACTAAGACTCCGTTGTCTGTCTGTCTGTTTATCCGTCTGTCACCAGACTGTATCTCATGAACCGTGATAGTTAGATAGTTGAAATTTTCACGATGATGTATTTCTGTTGCCGCTTTAACAACAAATACCCTACGTGCGCAAGTCTGACTCGCACTTGGCCGGTTTTTTTAAAACTGGACTGGAATACTAAAAATAATTAGACATTCAATAAATAAATACAAATAAATTCATATTTGTGGACACACACAAATATTATGGACAAAAATAAGGCAAAGCTTGTACTATAGGAACCAGTTGACTGACAGAATACGTTTATATACGTATTTTTTGTAAACACATACTTAGTACATTACATAAAATTATTACTTATCTCTTTTATCTTATACGAGTATAATTAGTTAATCATACAATTTTTATCCTCGGTGGGGATCGAACCCACAACCTACAGCACAAAAGGCAGCTACAACTGAGCTGTGATGCCATTCGAAAAAATCCAGCGTTATTAACCTGCTATTTTAAAATCGGTTAATTAAAGAAATCTGCACCTAACTAATGAGGATCCCCTAATAGCTTTGATCCCCAATCAGTATAATTCGATAGACTCACCTTGGCTTTCCTTTGAAATAACGACGGAGCTTTTTCCTCCTTTGATCATTAAAATGTTGTGTCCTGAAAATATTTACATCATTACTAAAATACTTGTAAATCTTTTACGTTATATCTTTTATGCCGATGTGACCGATGTGGCGTGGCGGGCGAATATCCGCCTGCGACACAGGAGGCGGCGGGCCTTGGGATAAATAGAAATAGAATAGAAAAAATATTTATTTACTATAATTAAATGTTTTAAACAATATAATTGAGGCTCTGTCTCCTGGAAAAGCGTTAGCTGTGGCCCAGAAGACAGTACTCTCCCAAATGACATTAAGTTAAATTAAACATTTATGACTAAAGAAATAAAATAAAAATACTATGTTAGTGTGAGTGTTAAGTATGTCGGGGTGTGTGAGGAAGTGTGGGGGTGTGTATGAGGGGATGTGCTCTTGTGTTTTCTTGTACGATCTGCAAATATTTATGCCGGGTGTTCTGGGTGTTTTCTATGTATAATAAAAAAATATCTATGTACGTAATGTATTGTATTAAGTATATTAGTCATCTAGTACTCATAACACAAGCTCGGCTTAGCTTGGGGCTAGATGATGCTGTGTGGATTGTCCAGCATTATTATTATTTTACCATAGTAAAACTGTACGAAATGTGGGTATGTACCAAATGTACTATCGTCGTGATGCTATTTCTTTCTTTTTCTTTTTTGATATCAATAGTTGTAGACTTACAGGCTGTTGAGGAATTTACTCTCAAGGTAAACGCATCCTATCTAAACTTTTCAGACACTTAAGTCCTAAAATAACCGAAGTTTTCATTACCACAACCAAAAACCTGTGTTATTATGGCAATGAAATACTGAAGACTTACTTCCAAAGCAACAAATAAAAACTAAGTATAACGTTGAAGTGTGCTTCATCAAACATTCAGCGTGTAGTTACTAATTCGTTGATTGCTTTATAACGATTCCATCGAATACTTCATTCATTATGAAATGATTGGTGTGTGCGGTAAATTAATTTAATTTCAGCCTTTATTGATAGCTCTATCAATATTCAGCCGGATTATTGATGTAATAATCGAACATTTCATAAGACGTAGGCAGAGAGTAGATATATATAGAGTAGATAGACTGATAACCGCTAGAAAATAAAAGTAGACGAACGTAGGACGCCCTCCCACCCGATGGACCGAAGACCATGGAAAAGGCTCAAAACCGTTCCTCTTTGAAACGTTTAAGGGAGGTCTATATCCAGTATGGATTTCTACAGGCTAATGATGATGGCGATATATACATGATATATTTCTGTTTCCGCTATAACAACAAATACAAAAAAAAACATAACATTAATATTTAAGGGGGCTCTCATGCAACAAATGGGATTTTTTGCCGTTTTTATTAACGATGGTAACAAACTCTTCGTGCGCGAGTCCAACTCGCACTTGGCCGGTTTTGAAATTTTGTTAAGATATAGAGTAAAGACGCATTCATTAAATATAACTACCGTCACCCTGTACGCTTCTCTTGTGAATAACCTGATTGCGAATAATTGTTGGTACACAGACCAGCCCATTAAACAGTAACGGAATTAGTGAGCCAATTTGCGGAGGAAGAGGCAAGAGAGGGGTGAATATGGGGGCTTTTAAGAGGGGGTATGGGAAGCTGGGAGAAGCTTTTAAAGTTTAGTGAGTTTTTATGGTAGAGAGGACGTTTAGTACCTACTTATGTTTGTTTCTAAGAAGTGGGGGAACTTTAGTTATCAGCCGTAGATGAGAAAAAATGTTTTGAGACTAAATCATTATTTAGCCTGAAGCGTACGCAAAAAGTACAATAAAAAGCAAGAATATTATTGCTATTCTCTTTCTATAATAAGAATTGTCACTCACTTTCGTGTCATCAAAAATCTGCCTTTTTAGCCAAAGGAAAAAATAAAAAGAAAAGATATAGCATCATTCAGCCGTCACAGCTCAGTTCGTAGTAGCCCTGCCTTCTGCGCTGTAGGTGGTGGGTTCGATTCCCACCGAGAACAAACATTTGTGTGATGAACATAGATGTTTGTTCTGTGTCTGGATGTTATATTGTATTCTAAGTATGTATTTACAAAAAAAAAGTATATAAGTATTCTATCAGTCATCTGGTTCCCATAGTACAAGCTATGCTTAGTTTGGGGCTAGATGATGTTGTGTAAAAATGTCCACAAATATTTATTATTTATTATTATTATTATAACTTTAATTCCCAGGCACGGTAGGTATCCCTTCAGGTCTCTTAGTACAAAGTACCCATTTGTGATTCTTCGAGGATATCTGAGGGAGTCAGAGGTATATCCATATATTACATTTAGTACAAACCCGTTTTTTGCAGTATTGTCAGTATGCCATACGTGACATTCACCGCTGCTAGAATACTAACCGGTTTCCTCACGATGTTTTCCTTCACCTTTTGAGAGCACTGATATTTAATATCTAATATATAAAGACCACGAAAATACTTGATGTTATGGTTCAAATGTATAGAGGTAAATAATAAAAAAAAACGGTAACAGCATCCCAAGGCCGCCACACACTACGCCATCTAAGATATTTTCGAGAAGTTGGAATTTTTTAATATTAGTGTGAAGTGGGTTTGACATAAACATTAGACTATATTGACTTGCTCAAATAACAACTAAATGTGTGCAAGTCATGATACGTACTAGAATGAGCCAGGCTTTGGAGAATGGCTACTATCATTATCATTTATTGAATTCGGGAATATATTGTTTTCCCCATATAGGAGAAAATATATTCTTGAGTAAGGTTTTTGGTAGTATTCGGAACATTCTAAAGATCACAAGATCATAAGATCTTCCTAATCGTACCGACATAGCCAATAAATTGAAGAGTCTTTTAAAAGAGGAAACATTTTCGGTTCGCAAAATGTTAAGGACATTCAGAACGCGAGGGCAAATGGAGGACAATCAGAGAGACAGCCACAATTTCAGTCGAGGTGAGTGCACTGTGCCACAGTCCTCGTAAATCCGCTGGTACAGCTATATTAATAATTATTGCTACATCTTTTACTTTGCTCGATTGTCTTTTTAAGGGTAAAGAACTAGTTTATGATACCAATCATCACTACCATCAAAGATAATTTTGCATTTACGATGCAATGCTGTATTTATTCTGATATCCACAACATAGAAAAGCACCACTGCGGAATATATGGGTTTTTGAAGGTTTTGCCGTAGCCACGCTTGGCAGGAAGTTTGGTGAACGCAGCGTCGTCGATGTTATCTACTTAGGAGATGCTACTGTCTGGTGCACCTTTGTTGCCTTGTACATCATCCATGGGAGATAATGGAAGAGTCCTGTTCTAATCCGGGGCCAACACAACATACTATGTATAATAAGAAAAAAATTACTTTTAAGCCTTATTTGTTTTGTCATCTTGGTAAATTTTTGACGCTTTATTACAGGTACAGCAAAAAAGTGATTTATTGTATAATTTAAAAGAATTTATCACGGCAAACACATTACTAGGTATATTTTATCTACCCACTATACAGACAAACATGCATATACAGACTAGTGGCTTCCAGCATGACTTAACTTACAACCCCATGAATTATGAATTTCAAGAATTCCTGCACAGCGATACCCCTACGGACCAAATTAAAATATACTGGTCAAGTCTCTATGACCAATGGATGAAGCTTTGCGTTGTCAAATTAGGAAAAATATTCTAATAGTATAGTGAGTTAGCTATGCTGCGTGGGCTGTGGGCTCGCTGTTCTGAACGGCCGCTGAAGGGCTCTCGCATCCCTTGAGCCCTTTACAGGCATCGAACGTACTCTTGACCTCTTTGACAATTTAAAAGGCTTTATTTTGGCGAATTCACGTAATTGTTAGATACATTGGAGTGCTTGCTGTTTTTACTAATCCATTTAGCTCTTTTATTAAGCAACGTTTTACGTGGTTAGCACTTAAGACGAGGTGGGAGCCTAATCAGCACCTGTTTTTTATGTAAAAACAACATATTCATATATTTTTTTAAATTGAATATTACATTTAAAAGGACCATCTATATTTCGGAGCGACCAGAAACACTCTTGATTCCATTGGGTTCGATAAAAGTTTACACAAAGTTTTACTAAAATTCCGAGGGTGACCCTCCGACCCAGGGTGTTTTATTCGATTGTTAATCGAGATATTCCAACGATTTTTCTGTTCATGTGTTCCTTAAAAAATACGTAATCTTGTCTCCGAGTTGTTTTTTTGTTAGCTAGCTTACTTTTTTATAAAAATAGTAGATAGCCCAAAAACATAAATACGCCAGACGTACCTATACAAGCTCAGTAGCGCTTTGGCGCTTCAGGAGGCAGGGTCCACGTCAAAAGTCGTTCCGAGCAACTATACATTATTCTGTGGCTCGTTTGACAGTGATAATCACATAGTTACTATAGGTGTCATTTATTTGTCACAGTGAATACAAATACAACAAGACACAGTGTAACGAAATTACGGCTGGGTCATAAAATATCAACATCATCGTGTGGAAGAAGTCCATTAGTCTTAGGCGTTCTTTATCATAAGATACAAGCGATCGTCGGTTCCAGGGTTTGATCACATCAATCCTTGGATAATGTACTAGCGAAACGCGTGTGACTCCGTCCGCGTGATGTTATTTTCATATGAACTTCAATCCCTGCTGTACCCCGTGTAGGAGTTAAATTTCAGGAATTTATTTCTTAGTATCTTAGTTCCTTGGTCTTTTCACCCAATAAGATAAATATACCCAAAAATTTCAATTCTCTTCGACCAGTGTTTTAGGCTGCATGTTGTCTTATGTTCGTCAGTTAGTCAGGATAAAGATTATTACTAAGTAGTGGTTCTATGAGTAGTAGTAGAGCTCTTTGTGAAGGGCTCGTCCGGGGCAGTACTACTACCTATTTCTGTTGCCAAGCAGCTTGCTGTGTTCCATTTTGAAGGGTGTGGGTGCCGGTGTAGTTACAGGCACATGAGGCTTAACGCCTGTATGCCTCAGGTTGAGGGACGCTGAGTAGTGCATCGTAGGTGACGTTCCTAACGAGCGTGGCCTACGAGGCAATGCTTTGTTATAGGTGATGGTAACCACTTAACATCAGGTGGGCCATCTGTTTGTACCATCAAAAAAACAGTAGGTATAAATCGAAAAATGCGACCTGTAGGTGAAAACAGACAGACTGACAGACGGACAAATGCATTTTTATGCTAATATCGAAACTAAGACGCTTCGCTCACTTGATCAATAGTTGGTACTTTTATATTGGATGTATGATTACCAAGTAACTATGCCCCTTGTTGTCAAAATGTCAAATTCATACAATTTTTGAATCTATCTGAACTCATTATTGTTCATCGAAGCTAAAATTGACATAAAACTTGCACCAGTATAGATAAGGTTGAGATTTCTTTAACACCCCCATTTACTAGTGTTTTCGCTTAGATAACAATCAAATACAGTCGCGAGTTGTATTCTAAGTATGTGTTTACAATAAAAAGTACATAAGTTTTCTGTCAGCTAGTTTAGTACGGTGATAAGCACTCCAAAGGCGATAGGGTACTTTATTCCATCTACTTTTCTTAGTTGTTCCGTAAACATAATAATCTTATACCTCGGCAAAATTGTTTTTAGATCTGTTTTCTATCCAATCTAACCAAAAAAACAAAATTTTTAATGAACACCTATTTTGAGTTAGTGTTGAGATTTGTCTTGGAATATGAGCGTTGGTTTCAATTTGACATTTTAGATTGACAGAACATTGTCCAAAAAGTTCAGTTTGTGTAAGTGTGTACAATACTCTGTGGTACAATATTTCATAATACTTATGTAAAGATAAAATTTAATTTATCCATATTTTCAATATAAATCTATATATATAAAAATTAATTGATGTTTGTTAGTCTTACAAAAACTCGAGAACGACTGAACCGATTTGCCTAGTTTTTGATTAAAAGTATATGTAGAAGTCCAAAAAAGATTTAAAAGGTGAGAATAGTATTTTATATATTATTTTAAAATTTTACTATTACCATCACCCTGAAGACATAATCCACTGCAGAAAGACCAATTGGGGTTTTGAATTTTTTTTTGCGGTAATTGAAAGGTCATATATGTTTTATTTTTTTTTACAATAATTCAAAAGTTATTTCAAAATAAAAATATTTTTTGAATCCAGTACTGAAAACACGCCGGCAGCTCCCGAACAAACCCGAGCGGTTTTCACTCATTGCAATAGCCGCGCACGCTGTACTGTTATTAGATAGCTATAACTTAATGAAGTCACTATGTGACAACAACTATGGTGATCAATCATGGCGCGTTTATAGTCACGTGATTTTTTTCTAAATTTTAATAATTTTTAATTAGTTTTTTTTTTAAGTTTTTTGCATTAAATATCAATATTATTAATAATAATGTATTAAAATACATAAAAAAAAAACATTTTTTTTTTCAAAACCCCAATTGTGAAACTTTTTATCCTCCGACTTCCCGTGATCCTAGCAAAGTATCGGATGGAAGAGCGTCCTACGCTTCGTCTTCCTGTTCATGGCCGACAATCGAGAGTCGAGAGCCTTTATTCATCTATAGTTTGCGGTTCTACGAGCTATGTCTGTCTGTTGCCACTTCAACTTGCTGATTGTGAGAGCTATGTCGGTGATCGTGGTTATTTTTCAGATTTGTTTATTTCTTATTCAAACCTATTGTAAGTTAAATTGTTGCTTTAGTTGTGGACACTCTCCGATTAAGCACATGAAACCCAAGTATAAATAACTAAAAAAACTATACTCTTCCATATTTAATAATTAGGTTCCAGTCAGCATACGTATATGTATATACATATATGTAATTACAGGCACATGAGGCTAAACACCCGTATGCCTCAGGTTGATGGACGCAGAGCAGTGTATTGTAGGGCACGTTCCTTACTAACGTGACCTACAAGACAATGCTTTGTTATAGGCTATGATAACCACTTAACATCAGGTGGGCCATATGCTTGATCCATCAGCAAATTGTATACATAAAAAAAAAATAAACGAAAACTCTAAAATATGTGTCAGATATTTTTCAATAACATACACAGGAGTGCATTATTGAAAACCTTACGGATTTTTGACATCTTTAAAACTATGATTCTGATTCCCGTTCTGGAAGATGTTCTATAATCTGTGACATTTATTCTATCATATTACTTTCTTATATTTCATTTTCCAAGTGAAAATTTCAGTCATGTACATTAAATACATAGTGACATAAGTCAAACTTCAAGTCGATATACCACAGAAGATGTATTATTACCTGCTATTATATTGTGAATTCTAACAACAATGTAAGAAAACATATTTTAGTAAACAAAATTATTGTTTATCGACTTTTACGAATGACGTGTGCATTCGCATCGAAAGTCAGAACCGCCGAAGTGATTTTGGTAGTGTTTGTCCACCGTCACGGAGAGAGAGAGAAAAAAGTTCATTTCACCTAATAATAATCCTACAAATCTTTATCAATGCCAACATTATAAAATATTATAAGAAAGCTGTACAGTCATATTCCGAAGCACAAAAACTCCTAATTTGATTCAAATTCTTCAATTTGAGTTCAATTCGAATACCGACTTTTAGACACGTTTGAAAAGTTGATTCTGAATGGTTTGTCACTGACGTAATTTTTTAAATATGCTTCAGTCTAGAAGTAATTATCCAACATGAACTTCTTGCAGTAAAATAAACGTTACCTTGTAATAAACTGAAATCAAACTCTCACTCACTCACCCATTACTCATGGTTCGGATCCGAATCGGATCACCCGATCCACGTGATCCTTAAAGTCACGACAAAATATTGGACCGGAACTGGACAAAATAATATAGCGTACCAGAATATGAACCGGATGTGACGTAGCATAGCGCACAATTCAAGCACAGAATAAGTAATACTTAGTATCAAATACGTGAATTTCCAACTTACGTAAGGCAATGCCATCTCTGTTTTGAATTTGTTAAACTTTCGAACCTGTTTTTGACACAATTCTCTGAATGGATAGGACCTTAATCATAAATAATAATGGATATTTCAGGGTATTTGTACACAATATCATCTAGCCCCAAACTAAGCATATCTTGTACTATGGGAACCAGATGACTGATCAAAGAATATACTTATAAATTACCGCAAGTAGCATTTTTTCCGTGCAAAAACAAAAACTGTTTAGAACAATAATTTAATCATGAATGTGTTTCAATTTTTTAATTTATGGTATTTTTATTATTGACCAAGCGAACAAAGCGTCTCAGTTTTGAGATTATAAAAATAATAAAAATATATTCTTTGCTACAGGCCGGATTTTTCAATCGGTTTTGACGAAAATGTACTGTACCCCACTTAGCTAAGTCGCCCTTGCAATAACCAACTTCGGTATATAGACGGAGTGTTGAGCGATTTCTAATCTACTATGTAATATGCATGTGCAAATGGTTTATATAGCCATATTTTCCGCCTCTAAAATGTTTGGAAACTTCGTAAGTGAAAACGATGTTTAAACTCACAATTTGCACAAAACGACCGCCTGAGTTGATTACCCTCAGCGCGACGACTAATTGAGTTATGGTCGCCTCCTTCAATTTATCTATTCCCTCGAATATCGACGCGGTAACGTTAAACCGGCATTTTAAAATACTTTTTATGGAAGAACACGAACTTTGGTGATGAAATTCCTCTTTTATGTCTGTTTCTTTGGTTATTAAATAATTAAAAGGTTTTTCTCAAGTCCAAAAAATGTAGCAAAAGATGAAAAAATGAGGTTTCATCAGTAAATCCGTAACTTTTATTTTATAATGTAGTTTAGGTATTAAAATAACAATAAATATATGTGTACCGAAATTTAGAGTTGCAATTATAATAATAATAATAATAATAATAATGCTGGACAGTTCACACAGCATCATCTAGCCCCAAGCTAAGCAGAGCTTGTCTTATGGGTACTAGATGACTGATATACTTAATACAATACATTACATATATAGATATTTTTTATTATACATAGAAAACACCCAGAACACCCGGAATAAACATAAACATTACATATACCACATTCTTTATATTAAATAAGTACCTTAATATTACCAAAATCTATAAATAAGCATCTATAGACTGCGAATAAAATATTCAAAAATCAACTTTATAGACAAAGTAATATGATCGACTTCGACTGAAAATTCTGCAGGTCTACTCTTAGAAACGATAAACGAAGTTTCGTATTGTCGTTTTGAGTTACACAACGCGATATGCCAGGCAGCGTCAACTTGAATTTTGACGGCTACCGAGTTACCCCACAATATTACAAAACGACAAAACGAAACTTCGTTTTCCTTTCTAAGAGTAGACGCTGTTTTATCTGGGTACAACAGATGTGAATGGTAAAATTAATAAATCTACCGAAAGCCAACGACTTTGTCGGGATGTTAACAAAAGCGAAAGAGATACAATAATAATCCGAGGGTGCTCTTTATCGATGTAACAGAAGGGTTTTATCTAGGTTAACTTTGAGATAGAGGACCAGTGAAGGTAGTCTGAGAAAGGTTTTCTTTCGTGTGAAATGGAATGTAAACCAACCTTTGTGGAAAACTATTTTTAGTTTAGTGAATATAGGGCGGGTTTTATTGTTGAATGATTTAACGTGTCTGAATAATTCACATGCCAAAATAAAAAGATAGATTTCTTTTTACACTACTTGCTGATGAAACAGCTAGATGGTCCAACTGATGTTAAGTGGTTCCTATTAGCAAAGCATTACTATATCTTTTCTCTTATCTTTATTTGGTGTTATCATCTTTTTAGTGTTCCGATTCAAATTAAAAACAAAACATAACTGTACCGCTATTTATTTTACTGTAGGTGGCCGTATTCCTATTTTTAAAGATAATCTAAAAACATAGAAATAGTTCTCTCCTAAAATAAATTGCCTCTCGATTTTCCAACGGTATCTCTAAAATCCGTGGAAATATTGCCGTCCAATTTCCACACGGCTATTCCGACAGGCATCTGCAGCCATCGGAGTGGATGGCTAGGCTGGGACGGCTTCCATTATGCCGTAACACAGCTGAAAGAGCTCATCGCGCCACTATCAGCGGTAGCTTTGTACCTACATATCTATAGAATAGAATAATGGATAAATGTTGAATTTATGGTCAAATTCTCAAACAAATTTGAGATTTAAAATGATCCCATGTAAATAAAAAAAACCGGCCAAAGCGAGTCGAACTCGCACACGAAGGGTTCCGTACCATTATCTATAATAAAAACAAATAAATCACGGTTGTTGTATGAGACCATCCTTAAATATTTATTTTTTTCGATTTTTAGTATTTGTGGCACAGAAATACATCATCTGTGAAAAATTCAACACTTTAACTATCACAGTTTATGAGATACAGCGAGGCGACAGATGGACAGGCAGACAGACAGCCGAGTCTTAGTAATATCCGTTTTACCCTTTGGGTACAAAACCCTACCAAAACAGTTGAGTAGTTTGGTTTTTTTACAAAAAACAACTAAAAAATTTAACCATTAAGATATCATCTAAGTTAAAGTTTAAATTAGTTTTACAAGTTTTTTTAGCAGATAGCACTCTCAAACGAGCTCTAGGCTACGATAGAGGTTTCATCCTGACATCCTATTACACGTTGTTCGTTCACTGTTCTTTGTTTTATTGTCTGGTACTGTTCTTCATTTACTTAGCTTTTAAGATGATTTTAAATAATCTTTAGATTTCAATAAATGAATGTCTCTTTAACTTTGACTTTATTTGTAACTTTATTCTTGATTGTAATCGTCTTTGTAAAACAATGTAGGTACAAGTACATTCTACTTCCACCGTTATCAAAGGGTCGCCATCAAAACTGACATTGCTCAAACAAGGTAAACAGTATCGACCGGCTCCGTATGAGCTTTTGCATATTTCGTCCGTGTCAAGGTACACGCCCACATTCGCCAAGGTCATACTTCAAGGCTGCACTAGTTTGTGGTAAGAATTTAAAATTCACAACCTGTATCGCGTGTTGTGGTAATGATAAAAGGTTTTTATAATGACAACGAATTTTGGAGTATAGTATACTCTCCAAATTTTGTGGTCACGAAGGAATGATAATGAAATGAAATACGGACCGTATTTCATTTCATTATCATTTTCGTTTCATTCCGTTCATTATCTTCAATAAAAACGGCAAAAAATCCCGTTTGTTGTATGAGAGCCCCCTTAAATATTTATTTTATTCTGGGAACAGACGGACAGACAGAGAGCGGAGTCTTAGTAATAGGATCCCGTTTTACCCTTTGGGTACGGAACCCTAAAAATCCAGTGACAAGATTAAGATACACATCAGCTAATTTTACAGGTGAAAAGCTTATTCTTATTTCTTTTTTTTTACATAAGTTAGCCCTCAATAAAGAAATTTTGATTTGATTTGATTTATTAACGATAAGTACTGTTTCAGTTCTAAAAGCTATTTTACACAATAATACAAAGTATTCACAGACTGTAAACACTGGTCTACGCAGCTGGGAGCAAACAGATTAAACGTGGACACAGTGTCGCTGTAACAGTGCGGTGTGGCCATAACTGATGTGTTTACACACTAGACACTGTAGGGTACGTGATAGTGTTGTTTTAAAACAATGCTGAGGCTGAGTAAATCTGATTACTGAATTCTGTTTTATGTTAGGGCTGTGTAAATGAGATTACAACATTTTACTTAAAACTTGCTTTAAGCTCGTGGTATTCAAATATAAGTTGCCTTCTATTCTTTGGATATATAAGAACTAGAGAAACGCGCTTGACTTTGTTCGTTAAGTTATTTTTATACAATCTTCATACCATCATTGTACCCGCTTAGAGATTGAATTTCGAGAATTCCTTTCTTAGTACACCTCTACGCACCAAGACAAATATACCCTGAAAGTTTCAAGTCTATACGACCAGTGGTTAAGGCTGTGCGTTGTCTATATGTCAGTCAGTCAGGGCAAAGATTCTTAGAATTGGTATAGATAGATTAAACCAACTATAGGTGTAGACCTATATATCTTTCAGCGGAGGCCGAAAGTAGCACAACAAACTTTGGAGAGAACTATGCTAAGAGTTTCAGTACGTGGTAGAATTATTAAAGAGGAAATCCGTAAAATAACCGGCTTTTAGATTCTAAGTCGAAGTGTAAATAAATATTTAATAGTATTGCGCCAATCTAAGATTTAGATTAGCGGAATAGTAGCTAAGTAAATAAATAAATATAGATCGAAATTCATACAGAGCCCTCTAACCCTAAACTATGTAAAACTTTGACTAATCAGACATACATGCATGGTTTTGTTTTGTAAATACATACTTCGATATTATCACAGCAGGCTAGATTAAAAGTAACTTATTAGGTATTGAAATAAGTAATATTAATATACCAATATGGCTGATAAAAAGTAAGCAAAGAAAAATATGTTAATAACGCTACAGAGATCATAAATGTCCATTATAGGGCTCAGGGTAGCATCATTCTATTTCATCTATAAATACTTATGAGGAATCAAAGTCAAAAGGCACAATAATGATAAACAATTATTAGCATTGCCATTCAGCGTGGCAATGCAGCCAGTATTTTGGGAACGCTTCCGATTGGCACTTATCTAGATCAGTTGAGCTACCTCTAGATCGTTTGCAACGGTCTGTAGATAGCTCAACAGTTTCATATGTATTTTGTACATATAAATCTTCTATATATATATATATATAAAAATTAATTCCTATTCGTTAGTCTCGCTAAAACTCGAGAACGACTGGACCGATTTGGCAAATTTTGGTCTTGAATTATTTGTGAAAGTCCAGAGAAAGTTAAAAGGTAAGAAAATATAAAGAAGACAATTTTCGTGGCAGTAACGAAGTTCGCCGGGTCAGCTAGTTATAAATACTTATATTACCTATAATTTTCTTTGTAAATAAATGTATTTATGAGAAACTATGAGAACATAACCTTATGGAGTAAATCAAACGTGTTAGCTCTTATTTTTAAATTCAATAAAATTGGTATTAAACTAAGTGCAAGGTACGAACTGAAGTAAGCCTTTCTTCAACAAGTGGTAAAAAAATATTGTCGAAAAAATAAAACTCTACCTGAAAGGTTCAATAAAAGTTTTAAATGCCCATTGTGAATTGTTACAAAGTGAAGTTTTTGTACACATTTCGTTGAATTCATTCCCGTCACGAAACCTACCGATAGAGTGCTCGTAGAACACGAACTTAGAGGAGAAGCTTTATGTGTATTTTATGACATGTTTGCAAGAAAGTTGAATAACAACATAAAGGTATTTTAACCTATAAACAAATTCGATTCAAACTGTCAACACAGAAAAAACCTTTTATAATTTAATAACATGTGTCTTCGTACGCCAACTCACCGCTAGGTAACTTACGTCGTAAATATCCAATGGCTAATGTGTCTAAATTGGCCTACTTGATGTTAAGTAGTTCCAATCACCTATACCAAAGTATAGGCTCAGGTCATCTTCGTTAAGAACGTGTCCTACGATGCACATCAACCTAAGGCATACAGGTATTAAGCCTCATTAGCCTGAACACAGCAAGCAGCTTGGCAGTAGAAATAGGCATGGTGGTAGTACCTACTTCCCCGAACGAGCCTTCACTAAGAGCTCTAGCTGTACTAAAGTATGGTTCCAAGTTGGATTCATAACTTTTGTTCTTGCTTTAATATTGAAAAAACTAATCTATTATCTAAATAAAACTTTTTTCTTTTAAGTATGTATGTATATGTGTGCGTATGTAGTGTATTTTAATAACACATTTTAAAGGGTGTGGGTGCCGGTGTAATTACAGGTACAAGCTTAACACCTGTATGCCTCAGTTTAATGGACGCAGAGCAATGTATTACAGGGCACGTGCTTTACTAACGTGACCTACAAGAAAATGCTTTGTTATAGGCAATGGTAACCACGTAACATCAGGTGGGCCATATGCTTGTTTCATCAGCTCATGTATAAAAAAACGCAAGTAAATGTCTGTCTATGTCTATGAAATAAAAATAGAGCGTACAATACTGTTGATGTTGAAGTTTTATTTATAAAATGCCCTCTTCATTAACGAGCAGCGAGTGGGTTTCAATGAATCCGCACAACCGTTGTAAAGTGAAATTTTAATATCCCGCAATCGATATCGGAGCGAGGAGCGAGAGCGCTTCAGATCCGCACGAGAAGGCAGGGTATAATGAACCAGGGACTTGAAAGCTCTTGTTGCTACGTGCAGTGTTGGCGAAACAATGTCCTTACCCAGCTGATTGTGCTTCGTAGCGTTGCTACGGCGTAGCAGCTCGTAGAACCTGGATTTCACTTTAGGTTATTAGCTACCTGTATTGAAAAGACTAGTTGAAAAGATAATAATAGAATTTTGCTTTCTGTTCTCATTAAGATTTTTATAAACAACGAGTATTGCATCTAGTGTAAATGCAAATGTTGACGCAGGGCAGTGCGTCGTAGGGCACGTACCTAACGTGCGTGATCTGCAAGGCAATGCTTTGTTACAGTTGATAGTTACTACTTAACATCAGATGGGACATGCTTATTTCAACAACGCTTGTTGCATCGGCGCTATATTAGCTGGGCAAACCCAGTGCTCGATAATTTGTTTGCCTGATTATCTGTATCATGAGTTTAGCTCGAACAGGCTCTAACAGACCCGACTAATGGATACGAGGACATCTTTGTACAAGTCCGGGATCCACACGATAGGAACTGTAAGCGCACTCACTCCAAGAACCGAATCAAATAGTGTGCCATTTAATTAAATCTTATAGAAAAAGTTACTTAAATGAATTCCTAAAAATACCACATCACATTACTTTACAGAACTATCAACCGACTCCGATCCGATCCCAAGGCAGACTGCTCTGCCACAATCCTTACCGCTCTCTCTTAGATGAACGTCTAAGCGTCGGCCATCTTGTCTGTCAAGCCGACTACCCTCAATCTTCGTCAGTATTGCTAGTACAATAAAATCAACTTCTACCAAAAACCTTTTGCAAAATGTAAGGTATTTAGAACCTTACAGTACAGTTTTTTGGTGTAATTTTTGACAGTTTGCAATCGTGATATAAGAGCTCGCGGTTGGGGGTCAGTACCTATACCCTAGGCTTAGTAGGTCTAATTACAGAATATTAAATGAGCCAAATTGAAATACAATATAAAAGTCTCGGAAAAATATACGCAGGTTATGAATAATTCATAAATAGAATGAATTTTGAAAATAGAATGTTGTTGATGTGTAAGATAAAGGAGTTCGCATATCACCACACCACCACACCATAGACATGTTATTGACCAAATGTATTTTTCAATTATAAATGCTTTGAGCCATGCCGCCACTGATAGCCGTGTTTTAATTGTAGATCGTAGGAAAATGAAGAAACCAATAGTAGGTTGGAATAGGCATGTGAGCGGTGCGCACAGGGAGGCTAGGTGTAAGTATAAGCTATGGGTATATTATGGGAAGCCTACTTCTGGGCGTGTCTATAATGATATGTGTGAGAGTAGGCGGGTTTTTAAATCACGTCTAAGATGGTGTCAAAATCATAGTGATCAACTTAAAATGGACATCTTAACGTCACAACATGCTCAGAAGGACTTTAAGAATTTCTGGAAGTCTACTAATAAGCTAAATAGCAAGCCAAGCCTTCCTGTGAGTATAGCTGGCATCAGTGATCATGGGAGTATAGCGGACATGTTCAAAGACCACTTTACCGTGTGTTCACCATTGGGTTCATCACAGTCCGTAATTGATGAGGGGTCCAGTGTTCAGGAATTAAGTACTAGATTTATAGCGGCAGATGTGAAAACAGCTATTAAATCTATGTCACGCGGTAAATCTCCAGGGCACGACGGACTCAGCATCGAACACCTAAAAAACGCAGGCCCTCACTTACCGAGAGTACTCGCGATGTTCTATACCTTATGTATAGGACATTCATACTTACCTGCTGAGATGATGCGAACTGTGGTGATACCAATTGTGAAGAACAAAACCGGTGACATAGGTGACAAGTCTAACTATAGACCTATCTCGCTGGCCACAATTGTTGTGAAAGTTTTAGACAGTTTGCTTAATACTCAATTGGATAGTTACCTTATCATACATGACAATCAATTCGGTTTTAGACCTGGACTTTCCACGGATATGGCTATTTTGAGTTTAAAGCAAACTGTAAAGTACTACACAGATCGACGAACGTCAGTCTATGCCTGTTTCCTCGACCTCTCAAAGGCTTTTGACCTGGTTAACTATGACATCTTATGGCAGAAGCTAAAAGACATTGACCTACCACCAGAGTTAAGTAACATCTTTAAGTATTGGTACAAAAATCAGGTCAATGTAGTGAGATGGTCGGGAGCCTATTCGGAGCCGTACAGGTTGGAGTGCGGGGTGAGGCAGGGGGGGTTGACCTCTCCGAAGCTCTTCAACCTGTATGTTAACGCGCTGATAGATGAGCTCAGCAGCACATATGCCGGCTGCCATATTGACGAAGTCTGTGTCAATAACATTAGCTACGCTGACGACATGGTGTTGCTGAGTGCATCGGTCTGTGGGCTGAGGAGGCTTTTAGGCATTTGTGAGGACTATGCCCATAGCCATGGCCTTAAGTATAATGTGAAGAAAAGTGAGTGCATGGTCTTTCAGGCTAGAGGAAAATGTCCGTTGTATATACCACCTATAAAATTGTACGGAACGCCACTAAATAGGGTGGAACAATTTAAATATCTCGGACATTTGGTAACCGCTGACCTGAAGGATGATGTGGATATAGAGAGGGAACGGAGGGCGCTGTCTGTTAGAGCGAACATGATCGCCCGCAGGTTTGCTCGTTGCTCCATTGATGTTAAAATCACACTTTTCCGAGCTTACTGTACTAGTTTCTACACGAGCAGCCTGTGGGCGAACTATACTCAAAAACAGTACAGCGCCCTTCGCGTTCAATATAATAATGCGTTTAGGGTGTTGTTGGGGTTGCCTCGTTTCTGCAGCGCATCCGGGATGTTCGCAGAAGCCCATGTAGACTGCTTCTACGCTACTATGCGCAAGCGCTGCACATCCATGGTCCGCAGGGTGCTGGCCAGCTCCAACAAAATTCTACGCATCTTTGCTGGTAGGTTTGATTGTCATTACGTGAATCATTGCTGTATGATTCATGTAATGACAAACAAAAGATACACTTAAATTATAATTTTGTATGTACCAAGGTCTGGTCTGAGGTTAGGTATGGGCTATGGGGTTCTCTTTGGATAGGTATTGGTTAAATAGATGTAATAATTATAATACTAACAATAGATGTTTAAGTTTTACTAACAAAATGATCCTATGTTGATTGGAATAAATAAATTTATTATTATTATATCAAATGAGATTCATTTCATTTGGATTAGAGTATTTTCACCACAGTATTTTATTACGGGTCTGTGCCTCGCTAAATTATGAAACGCGGGTATCTAAAACCTTGGGTAATGTATGCTCATCCCGGAAGGGTCTCGGGATAAGTACAGATTATGGAGCATTATTTTCTCATTATTCGCAGCTACCTGTCTATGGTTTATATCTTACTTATGTACATTCGTATGAACTAACTTTGATAGACAGAGCTGTCATGGTTTTACGACTACTAGGGCTAGAACCGACCACTATACGTGCCCTATGAAGCATAATAATGTGAGTATTATAATAAAGATGTGTAGACATTTTTACACAACATCATCTAGCACCTAACTTAGCATTAGCATGGCTTAATCTGTGGGAAGCAGATTACTGATAGAATAACTAAGTACGTTTTTTTTGTAATACATGCTTAGAATACAATGTAACACCCAAATAAAGAACAAACATCTGTGTTCATCACACAAATATTTATCCTCGGTGGGCATTGAACCCACAACCTGCAGCACAGAAGGCAGAGCTACTACTAACTGAGCTGAGAGCATGGAAGTGATGAAAATGCCACAGTAGTTACACAAATAGTGACTAGAACAACAAGTTGGAAAATGTACGTACGCAATTTTTAGTATTCTCAGACTGTGGAGCAACATCAGTTTAAAGAATTTATACTCATAAAACAACACAGTTCACTTAAAATGAGGAGTAAGTACCCTTATTTATGTGCTACCTACACATAAATAAGGTAACTTATGGCTAGTGACGAAGATATCTTATATTAGGTGACATATTAGTGTACCTACTAAAGAGAGGATAATTTAGATTTGACTATATAAACTAGAAAAGTTTAATCAGCTTCACATTTATTTCAAGTGAATTAGACCAATTAAGCTGTGATGTAGGTACTGAGTTAGCCTACTTCATCCAAAATCGAGTCCCAAGCACTAATAGTGTTTACAGTGTAAGCTGGTGATCACAATAGGCCATATGGCCGCAGTGATACCAAAGCCGCAAAAAAAAATACAGTGTAAGCTTATAGTACTTATTTGTACATATATCAAAGTAGAGTAAAGTATAAGGTTCCCAGTAAAATTATTATACAACAGACGGAGTGCTAAGCACGTTACTATTAAATACGTTTCAATTTACGCCCCAGACGCACCAGTAATTAAGAAATGAGTATTACACTGGTAAGTTACAGTAACCTAGTCAAATTGTAGCTGCCTGCTATAACACGCAATGTAACTCAAAACGACAATTACAATAAGTAACTTCGTTTATTGTTTTCAAGAGTAGACTTGCGGAATATAAAAAAGTACTATGAGACGATCAAGGCTTAAGATAATATTGATTCAGTTCCTTAATAGTATACCTTTGTGGAAACGGTTCCAAAGTGGAGTTCATTGTTCTGCTAAACGAATCATTCTCATTTACTGCACCATTTGAGGCTTTGTGGCCGTTACATCACGCCACTGACGACCTAATGATCATTATTCTTGGTTTCCTGCTCATTTATATCAAAGTAAATGATTGTGTTTACGCTAAACAACTTTTAATATAACATTTCAACATACTTGTAGTTTATAAAGAACTATGAAATAAATTTGAATAGAACATAAGTTTTAAGTTAATAAACATTTACACACGTATTCGTATCGTTGCGCAGATGCGCGCCCTAAAACAAATTAATCTCAGAAGCCCCAGAGGATAGAGCGTATTTTTTTGGAGCTGAGACGAGTTTGAAACTACGATTTGATGGTCAAAATTAGCCTGTTTGAAATGCCAGTTTTGAAGAATACCATTTGGAGACTGACACGATTTAAACTTGAGTTTGATCATATTTTGTTACAAGAGTTGGGCTTCTGATTAAAATCATATTCCAAAGACAATAATTCAAAAATTGTTAAAGTGCATTGTTATAAGCCCACTGTTGGAAACAGTCCTTCACCTTTAGGATTTCCATAGTCACCCACACAGACAAGTACACACTTTCAATATGTCTAATCTAGCACAAGAGGGAATGGAGGGGTCCTATGTTAAGCCGGAACTCAGCAGCTCAAATACTAAGCGTGTGTAGTTTTACTGGTACCCATACCCATACCCTACAAACCACTGCCATCAGAGTTGATCAGTAGTTCATAAGAACTTCGCTGCCCATAACCTAAATAAACAATGACTTGTCATAACTGAACTCTACAATCTAAAGTTTCATTAATTCTACTCATCCCAACCCGGGATCTCTGGGTTCTGTACAAGAGAATTTAATTAAAAGCAAACATTATGGGACAATGGCCTCAACTTCACCCAAGATTTTTTTTTAATTTAATTAAACGGATCGCTGTTATTTTGAAAGATAAGCGAACGGGCAGTTTCAATCAGGACTTTCTTGTGAATGGATCCTGTTGAATAAATTAGAATTTTCCTTGCTGATTGCTACAAGATGATGTATCTTGCTAATGTATAAAACAATGATATTTTCTTTATTTAGACATTAGCGGCTCGCACGGGTTTTAGTGAAGATGCCAAACTTTTTAATATAAATATAATATAACCTTTGTCACTCGGGGATAGTATAGCATCCTCACGGTGAAAGAATTTTTCAAATCGGTCCTATAGTTTTGGAGTCTATTCAGTGTTAACAAACACATAAAAAAACAATCAAATCTTTCCTCTCTATAATAATAATAATATTAAATAATAATGCTGGACAATCCACACAGTATGGTAAAACACAGTATTAGCACAGGTATGGAGCTAAAAGCACCATACCATTATTTAAAAAAAGTAACTGTTGTAGTCCACTGCTAGATATCGGCCTTTCCCATACGTTTCTAGAAAGAAAGATTTTGGACCACTTCAATCCAATAACTTCCACAGTGACGTCGTGAGTCCATCGAGTAGGAGGGCGTCCAACACTTCGTCTTCCGATTCGTGTACGCCATTCAAAAACCTTTATTTCCCAGCGGTTGTCGGTCCTACGAGCTATAGTCCGTTGTACGACTTTACTAAACTACATGTATATACTAACTTATGTACATATTCATATTTCAACATTTTGTAAAATTGAATGCAAACTTTGGAACCGGGAATTAGGATAAATTGAAATACCTCTGTAATACTCTACTACTCCAACTATTCGTAATAAATTTAAAAGTATCAGCAAATTACAGAAAATTGCTTTGCCCCCGAACAACTCGAGATAATAAAGATTGTTCTGAGTATTGTACAAATTGTTTTACAAGTTTATTGCTATTTATTGCTATGTAGTTATATTTCTTAAGCATTTTACGCCCTCCAGCGAAATGGAGTGACGATATAAAGCACTAGATGAGGAGAGCTGAAGATCGGGCTGAGACGCTCAGAGGGGTAACCTGAGAGCTCGATAGTTTGTTTGCCTAATGATCTGTACCGAGAGCTCATACCTGCCAATTAGAAGTTTTTTTTTTCTGCAAACGTCTTCCCCAAGTCCATTTCTCGGGACACATTAGACTGACATGACCCGCCCAGTCCCACTTGAACTTGGCCGTTTTTCTCCCGACGTCAGCAACTCCAGTAATTGAGCGCAGGATGCTGTTCCGTACTCAATCAATGAGCTTAAATCCGAGAATGCTGCGCCCCATTGCCCGTATTAGAAAATGATAATAGTTTATATTTGTATTTTCAAACCATTTAAACAACCCATCAAACCAAAGTTTCCCCATCCATAAGGGTAGGTATCGACATGGCGGCAAATTACATCGCATAAATTGGATACAAGCTGTGGCTATCGGCAACCCTCGTCAAAGGGTTAATGATTGCCTCCCACTTCCACCCCGTGCGCAGAATATTCGACTTTAATAATGTGAATTATAATTAATGCAGGATACAGAGATGCAAACAAATAATTTTAAGAGCGAAAGGGAAATGTAATGGACACAGAAGTTTTAAGTTTAGCAACGTTATATGAACGATAACCATTGGATGAGACACGTGACGTTCTTATTTGAGCGCTTCAGTGCTTCGAAGGACTGGACACTAAAGTCTTAAGACGCTTAAGATGACACTAGCCAGATTTTTATCAAGTTTTCGACTAGTTAAGCTCCCGATTGAAGCCCCTGTCACCAAAGTTGGGCTCTAGTTCATACGAACTTATGAAAATAGTGCATGTGGAAGGTTGTATTTATGGTTTTCGCTTGTTTTTTTTTTTGAGCAGGGACCGCACTTGCGTAGTTTTTGAGCTGAGACATGATTAAAACAATAATTTGATTGTCAAAATGAAGCTTGTTTGAGTGAGTTTCAAAGAATACCAGTTGGTCTTTGACACGATCGAAACTTAAATTTGATAATATTTCGTTACGAGAGGCTTCAGATCATGAGCATCAGAGATATGGATGAAATGGATCAAAGCAAATTTGCTCGCTTGCTCAGCCTACGCTTGTCTGTGATTGGGCATTATGACTTGCGTGTGCGGTTAATCTACGCGAATATTATTGCAAGTCACGTACGCAATTATGAAAAGAAAAAGAAAAAAATAGCGACTTTAATCGCCAGGCACATAATCCCTGCAAGTCTCATAGCAATAAGTACTACTCGAGATTCTTTAACGACCGATATGGCGCGGCGGGTAAATGTCCGCCTGCGACGCAGGAGGTTGTGGGTTCGATTCCCGCCTTGGGATAAATGTTTGTACGATCTGCAAATATTTAATCCGGGTGTTCTGGGTATTTTCTATGTAAAATAAAAAATATCTATGCATGTAATGTATTGTATTAAGTATAACAGTCATCTAGTACCCATAACACAAGCTCTGCTTAGCTTGGGGCTTGATAATGCTGTGTGGATTGTCCAGCACTATTATTATTATTATTATGTCTAAGGGAGACGGAGGTAAGTCCAAATATTACATCTGGTACTTACCCAGATTTTGCAGTAGGCAGTTGGTATTTCATATGTGTCAGGTTGCAAGCCTACTGTTCCGTCACTGTTCGAGAGTCACATAAATATTTTGATAGAAAAAATCCATGGGCGCACCACCGGATTTGAACCCACGCCCTCAGGATCAGAAGGTGCACTAGACCACCAGTACTCTTTGACGTATATAATTATGACGACTCCTCCATAAATCCTCTAGTAAAATTCTAAATATGAAAAACGGTAGCTACAAATGTACCTACTTTCTTGATGGTCAGTTTTTTTTTTTAATTAAAAGTCGTGGCATTGCGCCAGGGTTTTAAGACAGAGGTGAAAACAAAAGATTTTTATGCAGCTTTGTAAGCTTTATTTTAACTAGCTTTTCTTTATCCGTGCTTGTCAAATCATAAAACTATGTTGTAGAGTACCTTGTCCTTGTGTTTTTATCGTAAAGACTTGAATTTCTTACTTAATTGCGCCTTGAAAGACACATTGACTCCAAGAAAGTCAAGCTTCGCAAGAGGTCACTGGAGTTCAATTGAAGGTAGTTCTTTGTAGAGGCAGGTTTTTATACAAAAGACACAAACGTGAATGCCTCTTGTTGCTTAAATTATTCGCTATACAAATCTTGAAAAGCACGTTTTTGAATGTCAATGAGTATAAAGGAATAATAGATATATGTACTTATGTAGATAGTCAATTGAAATTTCAGTTTCACAAATACTTCTACTAAATTATGTTGCCAAACTCGTTAATTAGGTAATAATAATAAATATTTACGCGTGGGGGAGGCATACGTCCAGCAGTGGACTTTTACAGGCTGATGATGAATTAATATTTGCAGCCATTCACGTAACGCCACCTAGCCCTAAACTAAGCATAACTTGTACTACGGGAACCAGATGACTGATAGAATCTATCTAGGTATATCTAAACCAATTAATAAGAATCTTTGTCCTGACTGACTGACTGACATAAGAGACAACGCACAGTCTAAGCCAGTGGTCATAGAAATTTGAATTTTTTAGGGTATATTTGACGAAAACAACGACGAATACTAATAAGAATGGAATTTTCGAAATCAGTAGGGGTTGAAGTTTGTATGAAAAAAACTTCACGTGGACGAAGTTGTGTGCGATTCGCTAGTACTTACGTATATTTTTTTTAAATAGGTACATACTTACAATACAATATATTGCATAGATAACTAGCATATGCGTGTGGCTCGATACGTATATTCTCCTCGGTGAGTTTCATCCAAATCCATTTTACTGTAGTTAATGGTAATATACTCACTGTAAACCCGTAATTTATAATGTTTTAAGATAATACCACCTAATAATGAAGTGCTATATAAATATAATACTTTTAAAGTTATTCAGGCACATGAACCACAGATAACACAGACTGCGTTTCCAGCACCGTAGTTTTACTTACCGGGGCATGATGGCAGTTTTTGTTACCGTCCATTGTTCGTTTTATTACAAAATGGCCACTCGTTCCGCTCTGCAACTCCGCTTTAAAATATAACCTTGGCTTTCATTTCCTATTTTATTCTATATTTAATCCTTTTTATATGGATAAAATTTATCAGAATAATCTGAAATATTTAGCTAGTATTTTATACTACCAATATTGTTAAGTCTCATAATAAAATTTAAAATAAGTATACAACATGACCTTGTTCTGTGTCTGGGTTTAATATTGTATTAATGTATGAATTTAAAAGAACAAAGAATTCTTGTATTGGTAGTATTCAGCGTGTTTTAGGGGCGTTTCCGATTGGCACTGATTTGGATCAGTTGAGCTATCTCTCGATCGCTTACTTAGCTCAACTGTATTTTATACGTAAGTAACAATTATAAATACTTATATTCGCTGTATTTTTCTTTATTAATAATTTTATTAGTATTATCAGTTATCTGGTTCCTATACTACAAGCTTTGCTTAGTTTCGGGCTAAATTGCATTGTGTCAAGTGTATGTCCTATTCATATGTATTTTATGTTTTATACCTATTTATGTGTATTTTTTGAATAAAACCTCAGCTGAAGCAGTTTTTAAAACAAGGCCCGCTGAGAAAATTAGGTCTTAACTTATTTCATCTCATTACAAGTTCAACTCTCGAGATTAATACCGCCATCACCAGTAGCGTGAATTCTGTTTAAATTGAATTAAGTGAAACAAAGTAGCGCTGGGTAAGAGTCGTCAATTTAATAACAAAAATAAATAGGCACATGACTTTGATCTTGAGGCACGGTAGATATTCCTTCCCTTTTTTTTCTTTCTCGTCTATGACTTCTATGGTAATATGTATAGTACCATGGAATGTAGGAATGTATTCCAAGCCAAAGTCATTATACTGTGTTCGATTTTGGACATAAAGAACTAGGTACTAAATGTGAAAAATTAAGGAAAATTATCCTCTTTCTTTGATATATTTGTAGGTGGACCCGACGTATTTTCAGATCTTGTACACAGGCAAAGTAAGATTCTGTTAACAATATCACTCGTAGAAAGTTTTATAAGACTAGTACATTAACCAAATTAATAGCGTTAGCGAGTTTAGAAATAGATTCGCTTCAAAGTGAATAACATTGTCTAGGCCCATTGAAGCCACACCCAAACTGAGAGCTCACATAAGGCACACTGCACCTGTGTACTGGAATGCCATTGAATTACGTACACCACATAAGTGCACAAGCAACGTATAAGTGTTGAGGACTGAGGGGTGGCAGCTGCTTTACCACATCAAAGGCAACTACTGAATTGCTGAACCATTTGCACATTCGACTTCCCTTTGCGAATAATTTCTCAGCGTGGAAAGCTTTACAGGTAACTTTATCGGTTTATGTGTTGAGAAATTTATTTTTTAATAGTTGATGTTTTGTGAGATTTGCAGTTTGAAGATGGGAATCTTTCTAAAAATAGTTTCATTCAAATCAAATCAAATGTTTTATTAAGTAATTTAATCTATAGTATTAAAATATGGTTCGAAATCTCCTTTTAAGTATATAAATTACCTGTGTTAGAAGATCTCACTCTTCTGTAACATTTTTCTTAAAGACTAAGTACTAATCGTGCTAACCAGTATTCAGTATATTTATTATTCAATGCCTTATTATGCTTGTAAGTTTAACAGGTGTAAACTGATTTAAACATTTTATTGATAATCTTTAGGAATTATACAACATTGCGGTTTTAAGACTAAAGATCGAAACGAATGAAGAAAGTAAACTATTTAAGTCTTAGGTTTCGCTTTAGTTCAAAAATTGTATTTTGTAACAACAAAATACTTTGCACTATCAAACGTTTCACCTTGGCCTGTATATTACACCGGGCAAGCTGTTACTTTTTAGGGGTCCGTACCCAAAGGGTAAAATGGGACCTTATTAATAATACTCCGCTGTCTGTCTGTCCGTCTGTCACCAGGCTGTATCTCATGAACCGTGATAGTTGGAGAATTGAAATTTTCACAGATGATGTATTTCTGTTGCCGCTAGAACAATTTTTGTCATTTTCATTATAAATAAAGGATTTTTTATTTTACTATATCTTAAAACTTCTACAGGCTGATAGTGATGATATCCTAAAAATGCTACTCTCATCAGTCTTTCCCTACTTCTAATCTAATAATCTCGGCGCAACATCGAAATAAGTTACACCGTATTTTGTCTCTTTCGTTCTAATTTGACACTTCCTGTCAGTACAGAAACAAAACCCGATGTAACTATTTCAACGTTACGTCGAGTTTATTAATACCACGGTATATTTTACTATATTTACTTTAAAAAGTACTATAATTCACTACCTAAGTTATACAAGAACATTAAAGCCCATTATGACCCAAGGCAGAAAGCTTTAGTCCTACAGAAATCACGGCAGCGGATAAAAGCTCTTTACAAAGGCTGACCTCGCTTTGACAGCCAGGTAGCAAGACCAGACAGTGCCGTTGTCTGAAACTAGGCTAGCGTTAAAAAGTAACTTGGAGCCAAATGTCGAGAACAACTGCTCGGCTTACTATAGAACTACTCTTGCATTTTGTTATTTACCTAAGCTTCATACAAAAACAACACCACCGGGTTGTTGAGAAGCTTAGTATTCATAGGGGAATTTTGTTACTAGTGCTTACTTCTAATGTTTTTCCCTGAAATTGTGTTGTAAGGATATGGAGCTTTGGGAATATCTGATGGAGGTAATAGTTTATTAGTTTCCTCACGGTGTGCATAGTTCTGTTAAATAGTACGTTTACTGGTGCATGACCGGTATCAAATCGACAGCTTGAGAATAAAATAGCGGGGCTACGACCTTATTTTACTGCACTGTAAGTTCTGAAAATAATCAGGTTTGTTTAAGTTATACAAATATTTATTATCATCATCGTTATATATTTCTATACGTTTACAGGAAGAACGATTTTGTCACTTCTCCATCCACCGATTTTCCGTAATCCACACGTCTTAAACTTCATCTTCCGGTTCGTGATCGCCATTTGAAAATATATTCTCTAGCGGTTGTAGGTTCTAGTAAATGTTCATGTGGATGAAATCGCTTTGTCACCTCACACTTGTAATTAATCCAACTTTACGTTGGTTAAATACAGTTATAAAAGCACCTGAAAAGTGTTTGATGCCATACTGAGCTGCAAACTACGAACGTCACACTCACCTTCATATCTCATCTCTATTATAAGCTTCACAGAGACTGTCAAGGACTTTATTTACCGCAGTTGCTAACGACTTTCACACAAAAGATGATCTACACACAAGTTTATTTACGGCATGATAAACTAACTCTAAATCTGTAGGGAGTTATGAAAGTTTTATATATAAGTGAAACTGGACGTTTAAAAGCGCTATTAATTTTAGTAGTAGTAGAGCTCTTTGTGAAAGGGCTCTACTACTACTGTGGAGAGGAATAGGAGATATATTAATTTATTTATTCATGTTCTAAGTTAACAGCTCATTCGTAAATAAAGGAGTCAAACTAATCCACGTGACATTGTCCTCAGGAGCCATGGCTCGACTATGGTGGTTGGTGCTGGCATTAGCAGCGGTGGCGGTAGCGGACGAGGCTTCCGATCCTGAAGGACTTCTCGAGCATGGAAATGGTAAGTAGTATTTACATTTAATTCGGGATTAGAGGCAACTTTTACTAAGCACTGCTGTTGGGCACAGTTTTTTTTATTTATTATTACGTTACACCAAAAAATTGATAGTTATACCAACATTATCATTAGGCACTAGCCTACAGAATTTAAACAAGATAAATGTCATCTCAATTACATATACAAACTACTATTTTTAATTGCCAACAGCTCATTGAAAGCAACTGAAATAGGTACAATTATAAGAAATAATATAAAATCCATAGAGAACACAACATAGAGATTCTGCTCTACGTATTTTAACAATTTGTACTTGACCTATGTTCCGCAATAAATATATTATTATTATGAAAAAAAAAAAACAGAAAATAAATGTTTAGGTATGTATAAGTGAATCTTTTACACGACAGCCAATGGGTTGTTATGTGAAAGGTGACACATCATGACATGATTTTGTATTAGGTATCCGATATCTTAACAAATCCTTGGCAGATTAGAAGAATTTAAGCTCTTTTTCTATCATATAACTTGTTAATCCACCAAATTTCATGTACTTACTATAAATCAAGTTTAAGAAAAATATACAATGATCCAATTGATCCAAATTACTTTAGAGATACCCGTTTGCTTTGCTCGTTTTACTGGTCTAGTAAATTAAGTGAAAAAAAAGTGTTTTGACAGGCTAAGAAAAATAATTATAATTTATAACTAGTAGAATCCTCCAGTGACGAATAACAAAGGAAACACGCCTGTAAAAACAGGCGTGGGTAGGCAGTACGCTCATTTGCTCGTTAGCGTTCGATGCGTAAACACTCAGGGAATATCGTTTCCATAATTTTTAAGGACACGTGAGCCATTTTTCGTGGTGTTATTCTTGCCGAAATTCAGTGTAAATTTGTGTTAGATTGCGTTAATAGAGAGTTGTTCTATTTTGGTCATTTTCGGTTGATTTTTAAAGGTCATTTGTTTTGAAAAATAAAGTTTGGTTTTTTGTTTGTACTTTTTTTATCTTTAATTTACTCATGTTCCTTAGAATACTTATTTCACAAATATTTATTAATAAATAAACA
Source organism: Electrophaes corylata (assembly GCA_947095575.1). NCBI lineage: Eukaryota > Metazoa > Arthropoda > Insecta > Lepidoptera > Geometridae > Electrophaes > Electrophaes corylata. The sequence continues at coordinate 2,457,787 of OX352711.1, read as the reverse complement.
TACTTATATCCTCACATCAAAAAGGTTTTATTTTTACTTTTGATGTACACAGCTTCAGAAATCCTTAATTCCATAATCCAGTTACTAATAAAACCTCTTTGAACCGGCAAATAATTGAATGGTAAAGGACTCATGTAGGTTTTCCAATCTCCATTAGTAGTATACATTATGAGTACTGCCACTTACTACCTTATATTTAATGGTAAGTAATTGAACGAGCAATATATAAAAGCCTACATTATTAACAAAACAGCATAAGAAATATTTTCTTAGGTATTGTAAAATCAGCTATGAAAATTTGTAAACAACTGACATAATAAACAACGCCGCTGGTCGTAGAAACTTGATATTTTCAGTGTATTTGTTTTGTTGGTGCTTAGGTACTGAGAAAAGAATTTCTGAAGTGAAAACACTAGCTGAATGAACAATACACGAAAGTGTACGTTGTTCCCGAATTGCATGTAAAAATATTTATAGCCGTGTATAATGTATTGTTTTGGAAAATGTAGGCCAAATTTAATAAGTTTTAATTCAACAAACTAATTTCAATCTTTGATATACCTAAGTATATTATTTCATACAACTATTACAATACAAAATTGAATGAACTTAAAACGTATTATTTTATAACTTTAATTCCTACTTCAACCAATTCAGGCACTAAAAAGTTATCATTCGTTTAACGACGCAATAAGCTTAGAGTAATAAAACAATAATCGTGCAAAAATGAACGTTACTTAGGGATTACTTCCGCAATAAAATACAGCTTATTGCGGTGGTGGTAGCGTTGTAGTCCTGTAGAGGGTCTACGAGCGGAGCTACGAGCACGCTACGAGATATACACAAGCGTAGCGATATGCGGTGTATTAAACTTTCACATCATACAAAGTACGAAGTTCAAAGAAAACTGCCACGTGGCTTTTTAAATAATTAGTTTTCGCATTTTCGTACTCCACCTTATAAAACGTCATTATGCCCTTTTAATTGATGTATTTTCTGTGATCTATGTAATATGTGTGATTTTACATCGTTAAATTTTTAGTTTCTACGTTGCAATAATAATTCAAATCAACTTGTATTAAAAAACTTTGGTTGTAATTGTGAAATGATATTAAATTGATAACAGAATAACAGCAAGATTGGTTTACAAATACCTATGGTAATTAAACGACTGTGCAAATAGATAACATTGTACTACATTATTAATCCCTTTGAGGCTTTGAATATGCTCCGTATTAAATTATATTGCATAGTACCATGGCGAAGCATTATCCGTACACCGTATTACGCACTTCAGTTGGTTCTAATATTATCATTTGCATTGTAGGGATTGGTAAATGTATTGCTGTAACTTCTCTTGGTCATCTCATTTATTAATAAATACGTTGAATAAACGAAAATGTATAATTGATAGGCCAAAAGACTTAGCTTGCAAAGCTTGCTCTTTTTTGAGGTAATAAGACTGCTGACCAATGGTAGAACTATAAAAAAAACCACTAAAATATTCTGATAAATAAAGAAACCTGATCAATGGATAAAAAAAAACACTAACAAGGCCAATAGTAAATTTTATGGTAGCAAAAATTAGATATTTATGTAAATATCTAAGAAATGGTCAATACTTGCGGAACTAAGTCGCGTTTAGCACGATGCACGTTAGATTTTACGAAAGGAAAAGTTCTCTAAAAAGTTACAAAATCGGATTCTGTCCTACGGCCTTCAGATCGGATAGTGATCTTGATGCCACTAGACCGCCCATGCTCCAAGTTATGTCGATTATTCCAACCTCGCTAACACGTCGGTGACCTTACCTCGGAATGTTGCATGCCTCTGTACACCGATAAAACTATTTTTAATTAAGAACCTGATTAAAATTCTATAAAAGCAGTGCAATTATTATGCAAAGAAATGGCTTATATTATTCCCAATCGGATAATTACGTCTCAGTTTATAGTTACACGTGTAACAGTCAAACCACAGTGGATTTATTAACTTGTTTTTATTACGAGAAACTGGGTCAAATACTTCTAGTTTCACAAAAACATACCAACCTGGGGCGCTACGTTTGGAAATCTTGTTTACACATTCTGGTTTAGTCCGTGTTTCGTCAATTGGCATTCGTTAAATTATTGAGACAGACTTTGGTAAATTCAATAACGTTTTCGGATTTCAACAAAATCTTATAATGCACACCAGTGCCTTTTCATATTGAATACTTATATCACGCGGGTATTTATCGGTAAATGTGTGTGCGTCGCAATGTTTCATCACGGTGTGTAGACACTGTGTGTCGTGAACAAAGACAATATGGATAGATACCCGTGTAATATAAAGTGTTCGTATGTGTTCCGATCGTGAAAATTTCAAAAATATTATTGCTTTTTCATTCCTAATATAATGCTGAGATACAAAGTAAAAAAGGAATAAAAAAGTTGCTCATATTTGCAAGACATATCGAAGACAATTGTGTTGCTTAAAACCCCCATAATAAGCTGGTGGCTTATGTGAGCGATGCCACCGAGCGGGCGTAAATTGAATTCCCCATGATATTTCCCTGATCCACGTCAGGGGAGAGATTGTTCTAGCGACTTTTCCTGAGTTGACAGGCTATTTTGCAGATTGCTCTCTGAGAAACCGGAATGGGAACCAAACAACGCGATAAAGTAATGATTACTGTCGGAAAATACGTTTTAAAATTTAGAAAATGTTGATATTGTTATGTTTGAAATCTTTATGTATGTTAAACATTAATTTCAAAAGAATTAAAATGAAATAGTATAGTAATTTGATTAAGTTGTAGGGGTGTGAAGGGAGATGCTAAGTACCTGCCTGTAGTAAGGTTGAGTGCGGCTCCTTCCAGTAAATAGGTCCAGATACTTAACAATCCGTTTATTATCACACACCACTAATTACAATATAAATGCAAAGCACAAGCGAGAGGAATTATATAATCGCAAGCGAACACAGTGCGGTAGGTATTTTGCGGAGCAAGCGAGCGTGCGTCTGCCGTAGTAATGCGCAGCAGACTGAGGAGCGGGCGGCGGGCGGCGAGCGAGCGGAGCGGCGACGACGGTGAGTCAGCAGCGGTCGGCGGTGCGCCCGCGCATCCATTGTTCTCAGCGTGGCTTTGTCCCTTGAGGCGCGCTGACTCGGTACGACACGACCGGAGGTGGCGCGACGATTTTACATTGCGATTATCGCAACAGGTAAGTATTGTATGTTTTTGTTATGTGTATTTAGTGTAGGATATAAATAATTATCATATATATATATTTATTATAAGTTATTAGTTTTAAGTATGTAATATATATGATAGTATAGTGGCTACGCCACATGACTCCCCCCCGGAGACCATCCTAGGATGGGCGATAGTAGTCCGGGAACCTCACCGTTCTTCCTGAGCGTGTTGTTTTAACATTTGTATCTTTTTTTTCAGGAACAGGAGCGGGAGTGTTTTTTTCTTTTTCAGGCGGACGAACATCTGGACGAGCATCTGGACGAGCATCTGGACGCGCTTCTGTACGAGCATCTATACGAGCATCCGAGGTAAGTACATACGCTGGTTTTAATCTTTCTATTGTAACTGTCTGATCTTTTCCTTTTATTCGCAGCTTGAAGAATTTGTCACCACGCTGCAGCACTTCATACGGTCCCGTATAAGCCGGCTGAAGAGATCCTCTCACAGTGTCATCGCGAACGTAAACATGTGTGGCAGATGGTAAGTCCCGGAAGACAAATATATTTCGTCTGCTGTGTCTGGCTGCTGGTTGTGGACGGATGTTGTTCATGATGGAACGGAGACGTGTTGTGAACTCTGTAACGTCACTGGAAGTGTGCAGTGTTGCGCATGGTTGCAGAAATTCTCCGGGCAGCCTGAGGGATTCACCGTAGAGGAGTTCAGCGGGTGACGCTTGTATATCCTCTTTGAAGGCGCTTCTCATTCCCAGGAGTACTAAAGGTAAGCTTTCGGTCCAGTTCGAGCTTTCGTGGCACATTATGGCCGCTTTGAGCTGTCGGTGCATCCTTTCGACCATGCCGTTGCTTGCAGGATGATACGCCGTAGTTCTATTGCGTTGAAATCCTGCTAGTTCCGAAAGCTGCTTCATCAGTGCGGACTCAAATTGCTTTCCGCGGTCTGTTACTATTTCAGATGGACAACCGTAGCGTGATATCCAGCTGGAGACGAAAGCTTTGGCGACTGTTTCAGCTGTGATGTCTTGCAACGGTACTGCTTCCGGCCATCGTGTGAACCTGTCGACAGCGGTGAGACAATATCGGTATCCATCTGAAGGTGGTAGCGGTCCAACGAGGTCTATATGTACGTAGCTGAATCTGGCACTTGGTAGTTTGAAGGTGCCCACCGGTGGTGATACATGCCGTGTGATCTTCGTGCGCTGACAGGCGTGACAGAGCTTGGTCCACTCGCGACAATCTTTGTTTATGCCAGGCCATACGTAACGCTGTGCCACTATTCTCGCGGAGGCATTAGCGCCGGGATGGCTGAGTGAATGCAGACTATCGTAGACCTGCCTTCTGAGCTCTTTAGGTACATAGGGTCTCGGAGTTGGTGTGGTATCGTCGCAGTAAAGTTCCAGCCTTGTTCCAGGAACGGTTACCTTGACAAGTTTCAGCGATGTCCCTCCTTCTAAAAGTTGTTTCAGCTCTGGATCACTGTTCTGTGACTTCGCCAGTTGAGTCAACTCAATGGGTTGGACTATTTCTTCTATTCTGGAGAGAGTGTCAGCTACGACGTTATCCTTTCCAGATATATGTTGGATATCTGTTGTGAATTGAGCTATAAAATCAAAATGCCGGAACTGACGAGGTGAACAGTTTTCCTTGTGCCCGTGAAACGCGAAACTGATCGGCTTGTGATCTGTAAATACTGTAAAGTGTCGCGCTTCCACTAGATGTCGGAAATGTTTTATGGCGTCATAAATGGCGAGCAGTTCTCTGTCGTAAGGCGAGTATTTTTTCTGCGATGGGCTCAATTTGCGACTGAAGAAGGCTAAAGGTTGCCACTTGCCGTCGTGTTTCTGCTGTAGTACTCCGCCGATTGCAGTGTCTGAAGCGTCCGTGACCAGCGCTAGTTTCGCTTCCATGTCTGGATGTGCTAGGAGTGCTGCACGGCATAAGCTTTCCTTGCAGTCTTCGAATGCTTGTAGAGCCTCTCCGGTAATTTCTACAGGATGAGAGCTTTTTACGGATCCGGTAAGCAAGTTATGCAGCGGTGCTTGTGACTTGGCGGCGTCTTGGATGAATCGACGATAGAAATTTATCATCCCCAAGAACCTTCTCAGTTCCTTGACAGTTTTCGGGATGGGAAAGTCCTTAATGGCTTGTATCTTGGCATCTAATGGCTTGATTCCAGTAGGAGAGACGCTGCAGCCAAGGAAGGTTACTTCTTCTGCCCCGAAAACGCACTTGGATGTGTTTACGACCATTCCGTATTCTTTCAGACGCGAGAAAAGGAGACGTAGGTGATGAAGATGAGTCTCTTCGTCGGAAGAAAAAATCAAAAAATCATCTAAATACGAAAAACAGAAGTCCAGGTCTCTTGTCATTTCATCGACGAACCTCTGGAATGTTTGTCCAGCGTTTCGGAGGCCAAAAGTCATAAAAGGAAATTCGTACATACCAAATGGCGTGGTGATGGCCGTTTTGGGGATATCTTCAGGGTTGACCGGTATCTGGTTGTACGCTTTAACCAGGTCTACTGTTGAAAATATCTTGCAACCAACTATATTTTGAGTGAAATCTTGTATATGGCGGATGGGATATCGATCGGGTATCGTTCGGGCGTTCAACATCCGGTAATCACCGCATGGCCGCCATCCGTTATCCTTCTTGGGAGCGAGGTGAAGTGGGGATGACCATGGGCTCTCCGATGGTCTTGCTGTCCCGTTCTTCAGCATATCTTCAAACTCTTGCTTCGCGATCTTGAGCTTGTCTGGAGCGAGCCTTCTTGGTGTGCAGTACACTGGTGGTCCAGTCGAAGTCCTTATATGATGAACCGTGTTATGACGAATGATCCGATGTGTACCTGCTGGGCGAGTTATCTCTGGAAAATCCCGAAGAAGATCTAAGTATTTTGACTCGCCTGTCATGGTCTTCACCGAGGATATGGCGTCGGACGAAGGAACCGGAGTTGCGCTTGCTGACAGAGTAGTTTTGTTGTCGATGAGGCGTTTGTTTCGGCAGTCTACCATTAAATCGTAAAAAGATAAGAAGTCTACTCCGATGATAGCCTTAGTGACGTCAGCTACTGTGAATCGCCAGGAAAAAGCGCGGCGTAAGCCAAGGTCTAGCTCCATCTGTTGAAAGCCGTATATGGCGATTGGTGTTCCATTCGCTGCAAAAAGATCGAAATCTGTTGTTTGTGGTCGCCTTTGCTTGAGAGCAGAGCGAGGAAAAACACAGAGGTCGCTACCTGTGTCGACCAGGAACTGTATTTTTGTCCGTCTGTCTGTAATGAATAAGCGACCGGTAGAACTAGGGCAATCATGTGTCGCTATTGATGACTGCCTCTGGCATTTCCCGATCCTGGCTGGTAATCACAGGGCTTCAAGCATCTCCGCGCCTTGTCACCAAACCTGTGGTGGAAAATGCACGTAGGAAACTTCCTGTAATTAGACTGAGATCGCGTGTTGCTCCTGCTTCGCTGGCCTTTTTCTGTTGATCGGGATCTTGAATCCCTTGATGAGAGGGCCTGCACTTGACGACTGAGCTCGGCGATTTCTCTAGACAGTTTTTCAACCATCGAACCAGGAACTGCCTCTGTGGAAAATACTTGCGGTTTGGGTGGTACGAGATCGTGCACTTTGTCTGCTAAATCTGCGAGCGCTGTTAGCGAAGATTCAGGCTGTGATGCTACAACGATCTGTATGTTACCAGGTAAGCGGCTTGTCCACACGGTCTTGATGAAATCATCTGGTATATTCGGGCCAGCTAAATGTTGCAGGTGTCGGAGGAATGCGGATGGCCGTCTATCCCCTAACTCTTCATGCGTGAGCAGCTGGGTTAATTCCTTCTCCCGTGACGCAGACAATCTTTTAATAAGCTCGCTTTTCAGCTTTTCGTACTTGCCTTTCGCTGGAGGATTAACTAAAATATCCTTTACTTCTGCGGCATAGCGATGTTCTAGTTGGGCGCTTACGTAGTGGTATTTTGTATCCTCATCCTTAACGCCGGAGAGTGCAAAACTACATTCTATTTGCGCAAACCATACAGCGGGTTCTTCTGGCCAGAACGGTGGAAGTCGTACTCCGACTCGAAAAATATCGGATGGTGTAAATGTCTTTTTTTCGGAATGCGAACCGCCATCTTCGGTATCTTTGTTCGATGCGTTGTCGCTTGTAGACATTTTTAGGATACAATTTCACTAGCTTACGGTTTTTATGATCCTCTGTGCCGTGTCCAATATTCAGGGTCACCACTGTAGGGGTGTGAAGGGAGATGCTAAGTACCTGCCTGTAGTAAGGTTGAGTGCGGCTCCTTCCAGTAAATAGGTCCAGATACTTAACAATCCGTTTATTATCACACACCACTAATTACAATATAAATGCAAAGCACAAGCGAGAGGAATTATATAATCGCAAGCGAACACAGTGCGGTAGGTATTTTGCGGAGCAAGCGAGCGTGCGTCTGCCGTAGTAATGCGCAGCAGACTGAGGAGCGGGCGGCGGGCGGCGAGCGAGCGGAGCGGCGACGACGGTGAGTCAGCAGCGGTCGGCGGTGCGCCCGCGCATCCATTGTTCTCAGCGTGGCTTTGTCCCTTGAGGCGCGCTGACTCGGTACGACACGACCGGAGGTGGCGCGACGATTTTACATTGCGATTATCGCAACAGGTAAGTATTGTATGTTTTTGTTATGTGTATTTAGTGTAGGATATAAATAATTATCATATATATATATTTATTATAAGTTATTAGTTTTAAGTATGTAATATATATGATAGTATAGTGGCTACGCCACAAAGTAATAAGCGCTAAGTGAATGATAGGAATATTCTTTACGTCGTATAAGCTATGTATATACTTTAGCTAAGTTTGCTTAATTTCTTAGTGTTAACATTTCTCCTGTTTGTGTTAAGCATACAAACATATATGCAAGCCGCTACAGAGAATCCTGCAAACAAGATAGCGCACTATAACACATACAACAAGGTTTCAAACCGACGTAAACTTTGTCTACGTGGACAAGTTTATCTGAATGAGTTGGAAGCTGACAGGACAGCTGCATTTATAAAAATAGTGTCTATAAAACCAGCAAGTTGAAGGCACTGAAGACTTTGAATAGACTGTATGAATATATTAAGTTTTAAAGTTACATTTGTTTTGCTCTTTATGAGTTTACCTGTAAATAACTTAATAACTAATGTACTTGTCCTGGTTTGTGAAAATAAAACATTTATTTAATTAGCTGACCCGCTTTTTACATCCGTTTTTGGTATGACAGCTCAACGAAACCCATACTAAGTTGGACTATAAGCTACCAAGCTCTATAAATAGCATCAACAATCATTTAGTAGTTTGAGCGTGATGCGTGTACAAACAATTTTTTTTAAGCTGACTCCATCTATTTGCATTTTTCAAGTACTGTTTTAATACGAGTATAGTATAGTCAACCCTAAAAAAGCTAAAATTAGTAGTCTCTAAGAGAAATCTTCCAAATGGGATTTCATCAGTACCTACTCCAAATTGCTCTTTAGTTTTTTTTGGAATGGACAAAATGCTTGTAATTATCTGACGATTCTTACAGCGGTACCGAACAATAGCGACGAGGGCGCTCAATCTAATTGCTCTTTCTTGGACATAACCTTCCCTTCTATACAAATTTCATAATAGGTACGAGTTCGTTGTAGACGTAGCTTTAGTTAGAGCTTTGCTTTGTAAACCAATATGTGGGGCTTTTGTGGCTGCAGTTTCGAAATAGCAGCTGTGCACATTTATGTAATCACAGAAACTTAGACTGAAATAGATTTTAGAATACGTAACTTTGTACTATGATATCAGAATAGGTATTATAAGATATGAATCTTATATAAATATTTGAGGGCATTTTTACACAACATAATCTATTCCCAAACTAAGTTTATAAGAACCAGAAACCAGAACCAGATGAAAACCAGATGACTGATAGAATAGTTACGTACTTTTTTTGTTAATTCATACTTAGAATACAATATAACGCCCAGACACAAAACAATCATTTGTGTTCATTACACAAATGTTTGTTCTCAGTGGGGATCGAACCCACCACCTGTGACGGCTGTTACATATAATTCAACACATCTAGCGCAATGATGTATTACTATTTCTATTTTAATACCATTGATCTAACGTTAGTTCTTAATTTATGACCAAGAGGCCCAACTCTCATATTTTTTGGAGCTGAGACGGGCCTGTCTGATATGTCAGTTTTAAGGAATAACCATTTGGAGATTGACACGATTGAAACTTGATAGTATTTTGTTACGAGAATTGGGCCACTATCCAGTATAACTACTTTTGTAAAAGGGTTCACCTCAATATCTCAGGCTGATGGACGCAGGGCGATGCATCGTAAGGCACGTTTGTAACACGCATAACCTGCTAGCCAATGCTTTGTTATAGGCAATTACCTCTTAATATAAGGTGTGCCATCTGCTTGTTTCGGTAACGAGTTGTTTAAAATACCTGGTTTATTTTACCCTTAGTAAAAGTTTTGGCCGCTATAACTCCGAAAAAAATTACAAGTTACTACAGTGGTAGAACGGTAGGTAGTAAAAAAGGTATCTACCATTTTCTTTTATCATTGTTCATTTTTATTGTAATAACACTAGGTATTTCGCCAAATAACTTTACATCTTTGGTAAAGGCTACAACTTTGGTGTATTTTTCTTCTTTGAGTTCTATTCAGAAAATCAAAGTTTACTTAGTCTTTCGTGGTTCTTTAACATCCTATCTTAACTTGCAAAAATCGGAAAGGCAAATCATTTCCCGGCCAGTTCCAATGTTTGTTTAGGTCCGAACTCGTAACTTGGAGATTACATCCCACGATATACATATGTATAAGTATGTATGTTATAGGTAGAGAAATAAACCCAGCTAGAAACCCTACTTACTGTAAGTTAAACCTGAGTAGTAGGTATGTTATGTTTGTTCAGTAATCTCCTTACTCGTATGTTAGATCAATATCCTTACAGATAAAACTACACAACTACCCTTTGTTCAAAAACGTACTGAACATATTTTTTATTACAATAAGTAAATATACAGGATGTAATATGATTTCTCCTAAAAAATTCAGTTCAGTTCGAACAGCAATGTTTTTTTTTCGCACAAAGAGTTTTGTTTCTAAAAAAATTGTTTATATTGATGAGTACATAAGTATATTGATGCCTCACAAAGTTTTTGGGAGCAGCCTATTACACCCGGTATATATTCAGCAAATATTTATGTCAGCAATATCAGTATACGTTTATCTAAGCCTTGGTGTTATGCTGCGTCGTCTCCGGCAGATGTGGGTTTGATGCGAGCCTCGTAAAACACATGCTTCCTGAAAGCTCCAATCTTTTGCACAGTAAAACCCTAGCTGAAATTCACAATATTTGGTCCCAATGCTATGACTTTTATGGCAGATTGTATTTTTATGTTTTGTGTAAAAATATTTCGAGGACAACTGCCCATTCTATTTAGATCTTTATCTAAATTGTTCACGACAACATCATCACAACCTAAAGAAGTCCACAGCTTCCGAGCAGTCCGAAAAACGGTTTTGAGCCTTTTCCATTCACTAGTTTCCTGCAATCTTAAAAATGTCCTACGCTTCGTCTGCCAGTTCGTGGTTACCACTCGAGAACCTTTATTCAATATCTCACGTTTATCTTACGTTTCTGAAAATTATGTCGGTGACCTTGGTTCTTCTATGAATTTCCTCATATCTGATTCTAGTGAAACTCTCAGCTTAGCTGTCTCCATAACCCGTCTAGTCTATCTTGCTAAGCTGGTAAGATTTTTTTTTATTTCACTCTAAAGTTACAAAAAAAATATACCTTCCTAGAGGGACAGATTATAAAAAAAGTCAACAGCTTCGAAATTAGCTATCTAAATTAGATACTATACCTACTCGTACCCTATACTGTCGTAAAAATATGAAGAATAGCGGATAAAAGTGCTGTGATGTTTTTTAAGCCCAAATTAAAAGCAAGTGTCCTTTACCCCTCATAATTGATGTAACTGGCCTGTGTGCGGTTGATAAGGGCTCTCGTGATGATCCAAGCATCACGTGTACAATCGCCCCTTATGTACGCTGCTAAGCTTCATGACTGCGCATTCTGGGATACTGCTGCTTACGTCATTCATGTTTATATAATTAATTCAAAATTGTATCTACCGTGCAAGCAAAAAGTTTAATTTACTGAGGAATAAACATGACCTTGCTTTGTCTTTCAATTGCAGTATCGCAACCTTTAGACATAGGCTAAACAACCTTATTTAACCCTTATAAATAAAGTAAAATTCTTAAAAATTATATAATTACCTTTTTTGTTGCAAATGTATTGAAATGAGAATCAAATAAACCTTTAAAATATTTCCTTTTTTTCACATGTAACAATTAAAAACCTTTGTTTTGTTATCTATGTACTATATCTATCTATACTAGTATATAAATACCAGTTTTAAAAATCTTTGTCCTGACTGATCGCTAGATGGCTTCAAGCTTCAGCTTCAGGGCGTTTTGACGATGCGAAAAACTTACAGCGGCCGCCGCGCCGCACCGCGTGTTTGTGTAAATCAATACCAAGTATCCAGAAAGTATGTCTTTGTATCTAGGTGACAACGTTCAAATTCCTGTCAAGCGGCCGATCGCGCGGCCTCTGCGGTTGCCGAGCAATTGGCGGTTCTATATTGAATTTCTCAACCGCGCGAAATCTTTCGCGCCGTATAAAAACGCCTTGAGGGTTGTACCACGCTTCAATTTAAAATTGCATTGCCATTTACAGCCAGCCACTTGAACTGTCCTCTTTCGCGCCGTATAAAAACGCCTTGAGGGTTGTACCACGCTTCAATTTAAAATTGCATTGCCATTTACAGCCAGCCACTTGAACTGTCCTCTGAGATCGATTTTGATTTCCGCCGGAAACAGTAGGTGTCGCTACGGTGCCAGCGTATCGTCATTTCCTCTCTGTCGACTGCCGGAAGTGGACGTAACAGTTGTTACATTGAAATTCTTTTCAATATTATAAAAATATCCTATTTCTATTTTGATCGTTACAGTTGACCACATATTGAATTTGTTTTTTGCTACATATATTCTCAAGTATTTATATTAATATAAGAATTTAATGGGCAATACACAACTGTTATAGGTAATGGTTCGTAACTTATTATTATTTTGAGTGATAACTCAATGTTGACACTTGACATTTAAATCTGGGGGCACGGCAGTGCCCCCGCCAAGTCGAGCAAAAAAGCGGCACGGCCGTACCATCCTTTCATCGAAGCAATTCAGGCCATTTTCGACCCCCTACAACTTCGTTGTGGATTAAACTAGAAGCCTGAAATTATTCTTATTCTTATAGTTACCACTTAATATCAGGTGGGCTAAAAACTTGTTCCACCAGAAATAGCAAACAAAAATAGGTTGAAAGTTAAAAAACCGTTTACACGCGTGCGTTTCAACTGGTAAGTAGCTGCTTGGTAATGTGGTTAGTAGGATGGGACGCAGTGTGTTGCTACAGTCCCTTATTAAATTGAAAAACGTCAACCTATAAACTATAGAGCTTGGTAAAACACGGAGCAACGTTTGTACGTACCGGGAGGTGAAATATAATCAGAAGATGTATATCCCCGAACAAGCAACATAAATTCACACAAACTTAGACCCCTGCTGCATCTGTAAAAGGGTTAAATTTCAGGAAATACTTTTCTCTATACACCGTACACACCAAAATAAATATACCTTGAAAATTTTTACTCTACAACAGCGAACAGCGGCTTAGGATGTACGCGTACATTTAATTAAAAAGAAAATAACAGCTAATATATTATAATAAGTATGTATTAAATACATAATAATATTAAACCATAGAATAAGGGCTAAGTTAAACTATCTACATCGTTGCAAACGATCTAGAAATAGCTCAACTGACGTTGTATATATGTCAGGATAAAGACTTTTAATTTTTATGTATGCTCAATTCAAAACAAACTATTCTAGTTCATCTATATCATAGAATAAATATCAAATAGTAGATTTCTCTTTACCACCTTTGAAGGTAAAACTTTCAGCTTGTGTACAAGGCTATCGCGCCAGTGCAACGTTGCTAATGCACACTAATGGAAGCTATTTGGCGCTCTTTGAGAGCATCCTCAGTATCCACTCACCGTGTTTCATAACTGAAGGAAAGCAAACTGCTAATAACTTCAATGTTTTCATTAACTTCAAGGTATACGAGAAAACGATGTTGACTGGAGCGAATATAAAGGGAAGAAAATAAAAACAGTGAAAATAGTTTACTGTGTTCAAGTAGTTGTTGAGCTCTCAGTAAAGGGTTCGTCCGTAGAAGTCCTACCACCACGCTTATTTCTGCCGCCAAGTACCCACACCATTCAAACCGAAACATAATAAGCTTGCTGTACACCTGTCCCTCAGATTTATTGACGCGGATAAGCGCAACGTAGGACGCGTTCCTAACGAACATGACTTGAAGGCAATCAATACTTTGTTAAACGTGATGATTACCATTTAACATTAGATGGGTTACCTGTTTGTTTTACGAGCAAGTTGTAGGTAAAAAAAAATACCTGCGGTCGATAATCTGAAGCCCAATTTTCAAATTCAAGTTTCTATCGTTTCAATCTCCAAATTGTATTCTTTGAAACTGGCATTTTAGACAAGCCCAATTTTGGCAATCATACTTTACTTTAGACCTCGTATCAGCTCAAAAAAATACAAGAATTGGGCTTCAGTCATTCATCTATACTCATGTATATGTTTTAAATATAATACAATTTGTTTTTTAATAAAATACTGACATGTTTTTATTAATTTAAAAATAAAGTACAGCTGATTAAATAATACAGCCTTACGATGATACTCTACACATACTAAAGTCTACATAATTTTGCATAACTATATTTAGGTATTATATGATTTACACATTATATGTAACCACGAAATGTAAACCGCAAATTGAGGGAGCCAATAATGTACGGCATGGTAATGCACACCCTGTTATTTCGAAGCCATTGTCAAATCTTTGTGACCTCTCGCACTCTCCTCTAAGGCGGATGTAATTTGGATAGGTTTGGATAGGAACACAGCCAATGCTTCGGCGGCAGCGCGGTAGTCAGACTTACTCACATACTAGTTCGAATTAACATGTCGTAAATTATCCGTCCGTGCAATAACCAACACGTGACAATAAACCACATCCATTTTATGCACACCCGATAATGTACGGCCGGATAAAACGAATCCAGTTTTGGATTCGAGTTATTGGATGTACATTACCGTGTTCTACTTTCGCGACGTACAATAACCGGACTCCAAATTGAAATATGGAATTTGCGTTCAATCTATTCAAGCATTGTGTAGCTAAGGAAGTAGGTATAAATGGGTAAGTACCATAAATAATTATAACCTTACATGAAAGCTTATTCGCTTCTGTCCGTATTATTAAAGTTGAGGCAAAGCGTTTGGTGCGGGTAAATGGGGGTGAATAGGTGTAATATAGATATAATAAAATACATATAATAAAACTATGTGATTGATTGTAATACAACTATCTGTACGACCAAATGACATCGTAGGACACGTTCCTAGTAAACGTGTTTTGCAAGGTAATGCTTTGTTATAGTTGATGGTAACCACTTAAGATTTGGATTTATTCCATCAGCAAGTTGAATAAAAAAAATCTAATTAAGATTTTACAACTAATTCTCAAATGAATAAACAAAACTGAAAACGGTAACGTAATCTTGTTTACGAAGACAGTTCGAGTAGCGGTCATGACCGGACGGGGTTAAGCCAGGCCTAAAATAACCAAGATGAAATACTGGCAGGTCCAACGTAGCTGTAATATTTTATTACAAATATAAAAAACTAGGTACTAAGTATTTTTCGTGCGTCTATTTTATTTGAGACTAGCGGCCGCTCGCAGCTTCGCCCGCGTGGCAGTTTTTGTCCTGTTCCCGTAATTTTTTGGGAAAAAAGCCTATTATGTTGATCCAAGTTATAATCTATGTTTGTTCTAAATTTCATCCAAATCAGTTTACTGGTTAGAGCGTGAAAGAGTAACAAATTCTTTCTTCTAAAAATTTAAACATCCCATGTAGGTAGTAAAGCTAGCTTGTAAAAACAACAATGAAAATATGAGTACATTTTCATAATACACACATCATACGAACAATATTGTGTGCAGCGAGGCGGGAGGTATCTGCCTCTGACAGGCAAATAATAGGCATATACAGCTACTTACTCGCCCATATGCGCCCATATGAACATTCCTATTAACTGGTACTGATCACAATGGGTATGTCTATATCAGACTTGTATAATTGGTCATACAAACTATATCAGAGATACGATATACTATGGGCGGGTTTATACGGCGCGAAAGCTTTCGCGCGGCGGCCGCGAGGCGGCCGCGCGGCCGCCGCGCGGTTGAAAGATATTTACCGAAAATCGTCTCTATGTTCTAAATAATACCGTTCAAATTCCTACGGCGCGAAAGCTTTCGCGCGGCGGCCGCGCGGCGGCCGCGCGGCCGCCGCGCGGTTGAGAGATCTATGCCGAATATCGTCTCTATGTTCTAAACAATAACGTTCAAATTCCTGTCAAGCAGCCAACCGCGTGGTCACTACGCGGTTGACACAAGTAAAATGAAGACATTTTAACCCCTTTTTTCAAGTTAGGGGTCCACGGGGTCCAATTTTGAAAATAATAAAAATGATCTTAGTTTGACTATAAAATTCTCGGAACATGATTTTAACCATAACTTGAGGGGATACTCAAGTTCTTTGCTAGGGATCAACTTGAACTTTAGTATGCAGTGTTTGAATCGTTTTCAATGAATTACGATCAAGTTAAAATAAATATAATGGATTAAATTGTAATAGAATACTGCAAAATGTGGATATGTACCAAATGTACTATCTGGACATACTTCTGACTACCCTTTTAGACTTCCTCGAAGAATCTTGAGTAGGTACTTGGTACTAAGAGATTGGAGGGGATATCTACCGTGCTTGGGGAATAAAGTCATAAAACTATTTATTTCTTAAATATAAAAAGAAAGGCTCAACTTTACAGTATAAGAAGGTAGACTATGACCTGATCATTGAGTTGCAACTAAGATGCAAGAGGATTACTGTGGAAGGCTATGTACAAAATAACGATCTCTATAGGGATTCGGGACATTAACATAGAGAGTTTGTCCATGATGCCACTAAACAATATACGGAATCTTCATCACCATAATGATGTCGAGGCTAATCAACTCTTTGATAATCAAGTTCTTACTAGAAGATAACTGACAAAAAACTTTAATGTTAAAAAGTACAATTAATAACAAACTATCGCAACGTAGGACAAAAAAAATATTTTTTTTTAACCTTGGGGTCCCTGGGACCAACAAATTATTAAAGGTTAAGTAAGTCAAAATCATCAAAATGATGCTGTCAGTGAATGATACTGTGGGTAATATTAAATAAGATCATATCTGCTTTTTTCAAACTTTATAGAACCCAACATCATCATCATCACCACTGCTGATCTGGCCCACGTAGGTCTCTACTATTACGCTTTCAGGAAGAACTAATTTAACTTTTGCGCCAACTTCCCGCAACCCCAATGTCGTTGGCCCACTGGATTTTGTGCATTATCTTTCAGTTCATGGTCGCCATTTGAGAATCATTTATTGCTCTGTGGTTCTACGAGATAAATACCCATTGCTACTTTAACTTGCTGATTCTGAAAGCTATGTTGGTGATTTGGTTCTTCTACGGATTTCATAATTCTTGATTCCATCGCGTAGGAAAATTTACATATATTATCATAACATAACTTTCTTTTCTAAGTGAGTGATATTTCAATAGTTCACATTTTATGGAGCTGAGCTTCTATTATAAGAGAGATAGATCAAATTATCCACGGTTTTCAGGTTGAGTGTATCTCAATCACAATACTGCCTGTGGTTTGGTAACCTATAGTGTGAAATGCTTGACAAAAGGGAGAAATATTCAGCCAAGCTATTCTTTCAAATCATATTATATTTATAAAATATTTTAAACCTCAAAAACTGAGATTCATTTGCAAAAGAAGAAATAAAGTGGTGATCAGCTGTTTAATATATTATTTTGAACCTCAAAAAACTGAGATTGACTTACAAAAGAAGATATAAAGTGGTGATCAGCTGTTGTTACGCCATTCGAGCTAATTTAAGTACGTTCGATTTTAGGTCCTTATTTTTATGTTAGCTAAGTAAAAAATCTGCGAGGTTGACGACAAGAAACCATACATTAGTAAGCTCGCCAATGGTATTTTCAGCGTGGTTGTATGAGTGTGGCTCCCCTCTATCAGCCGTAAGAGGCAGAAATAAGACAGCACAAAAAATATCAAAAATGCAGTTTGGGTTGAAATACTAGAAAAAGAATTCAACACGGATCTAGTCCACAGACGGCAGCTTTATCAACGGTATATGTGGATAATCTTTACCAAATATAAGAATTTTTGTCCTGACCTAATAGACAACGCACAGCCTAAACCGTAATGTAAACTGGTCGTAGAAACTTAACATTTTCAGGGTATATTTGTCTTGGTACATAGAGGGGTATCAAAGGCAAGGCCCTTACACTCAAACCGTATAATTAAAACATAAAATAAATCATTAAATAAAATAAAAATAAAATTTTAGTGCCGGATATTTAAACCATCAAACTGGATGTTATTCTGCATTAAAATCTCGCATAAAAAAAATGTATTACGATCTTTTTTGAAATCACCCATGAAATCATTGTTCATTTGTTCGGGCAAAATTTTTCTATGCTTGCGGCCACCGTGATTTCAACTCAATTTACTAGACGAAAACGTTGAAATTCCCTGATACCGAGCCAACCGCGCGGCGGCCGCGCGGCCGCCGCGCGGTTGACAACATCAATATCGAATACCGTCTTTATATTCTAGAAAGCAACGTTCAAATTCCTGTCAAGCGGCCAACCGCGCGGCCGCCGCGCGGCCGCCGCGCGAAAGCTTTCGCGCCGTCTAAACGCGCCGGGAAGCACGGATTATTATTGATCATTATTATTGATATTTGCGTACCCATTTAAAAACGAGGTTGGTAAGTTTATAGACTGAGACTCTAGCTAGCACCAGTGACGAAAATCTACCGTATTGATATTTAAAATGCATTGCGCGGTATCGATATCTCAACAGCAGAGTGTTGCATGGTTGCAACTTGGATGTCGATACGATATGTGTACGTTACGAGTGTCCAAATCGTTTGTACTTGGTCTTCTATAATCATCAAGTTTTTAAGACGTGTCTTTGTGGTTCAACTGGATAAAGTCAATTTTAGTTTTGTATTATGACGACATCAACAATGATGACGACCGATGTGGCGCGGGTGCAAATGTCCGTTTGTGACGCAGAAGGTTGCGGGTTCGGTTCCCGCCTTGGGATAAATTTTTGTACGATCTGCAAATATTTATTCCGGGTATTCTGGGTATTTTCTATGCATAATAAAAAATATCTATATATGTAATATATTGCTAGTACCCATAACACAAGCTTTGCTTAGCTGGGGGCTAGATGATGCTGTGTGGATTGTCCAGCATTATTAAAAAAATGTCTATGCATTCCTAGGAAGAATGATTTTGAGCCTTCTCTCTCCACCTCCCTTCGGCTTCCCCCGATTCTAACAATGTCCACCCTATCGGTATATTCAAAAAGTACTATGCACTAAATAAATACCAATTTTAGAACTGCAATAAAGTAAATCTAGCTCATTTATTCAAGAACAAGACGATAAACCCAAATACTTAGATTCAATTTCACTTGTTTGAAAGATATTAAATTTCAATAAATTTTCTACTTTCACTGTTTCAATAAGTTCCCGGGTGAAAGTAAGCTGCCGAAAGTAAATTCATTGTGTTGCCAAATCGAGATGAAACTTAAGCTGGGTAAGTCTGTTCATTCCGTCATCGCTCCTCCTTCTCGCTGTAGCATTGAATAAAAGTCACGATATCGGAAAACGTCCTGATAAAAATCCATTACATTACAGTGGTTTTATACAAGCAATTTTTTAAAGCAATAGTTGCTCCATACTTATTGGAGCGATAGAATATAGCCCATATATTTTATTTTTAACTGGCCTTACAGCTCAACTTATAGTGGGTTATTTCTTTGTCGTATGTGACAGTTGCTATTTATATAACATCGGCTAGGGATATTGCATAAAAGATAATCTCTATACCTCTAGACTAGACCTTCAAACATTTTGCTGTAGGTTCAATTTAGTATTATATCACCTATCGGCTGCAAGATTACTACGCTCATCTGTTTTTTAATAATTTATAATTATAGTTGTAAGTGGGGAATTACATTTTTGCTAGAGTACCATGGTACATTTATATTTTCGAAATAGCTTCGCTTAAAAGGGTTGCCTTGCAACAAGTTTTGACAAGTTTTCCCAGAGTATGAGTACAAGCTATGCTTCGTTTGGTGCTTGATTTAGTGTAAAAATTGTCCCCAACTATTTCAGTTGCCCGTGTGTTTTTTTACTCACTCAGCCGTCACTCATGCCCTCAATTTTCACGTTCTTATAGGTAAAGAATTAAATTTGAGAAATGTTCTGCGTATTTGCCTTACTCTGAGCAGAAGAGCGTTTTATCGTACCCTGAACGCTTACGCCTGTAAATCGGTAGATATTCCTACCTCCCTCCGCCCTGGGGGTGTTTGCCACCCTGTATTTCCTCCCTCCAATCGATCGACTCTCGGTGTCGCAAACCGCTCTGGGCGGCCTTTGTGAATGGAAAAGGTATTTTTGTTATTAAAATGGATGTATCATGTTTTTGCGCGTTATATTTTCATCCAATTAGGATGGAGCTCGGGAAATCAATCTTGTGTTATTTTATAAAAATGTTGATTTTTATAAAATAACACAAGATTGACATAATTATATACGTGGATCGTAATTTGAAATCAAACTCAAACAAGTCTCATGTTCTTGCGATCGGTGGTATGAACTCAGTTTTTAGTAAGTACATGATAAGTGTCTATAATAGTCTAATTAGGTATAATATATATTTTAAATGATACTGTGTACATAAAACCACACTGTAAAATACTAAGCTATATTAATGATTAATTTTCATTTTCTTATCTCTGATTATCAATCAAGAGGATTCAGCCGAATAAGGATTGATGTACCAACGCCTAAGTAGAAACAACTATTGCGTAAAAATTTCGAAAAAATATCTTTACTATTTTACATATTATTTTAGTTAGATAGAGCAACTACTGTTATCATTTTGACTAATTATACCCATTTCAAAAAGTAACATGAAAATGCTATCAGTTTCTGAGGACGCGACGTGACCGAGTTTATGGAAGACTTTTTTGGTTAAAATGCGTAGCGTGTGGCGTAGACAAATCGTAGCGTGTCGTAGACTTGACGTAGCAGTCGTGGAGTTTGACGTAGCATCTACGAACATACAAAAAACAAGTAATATACGACGTAACTGGCGAAATATGGTATGTAATATGTTTATGACATATTAATTAATTTACTTTGGTTCAAAGTTGACACCATTTATAACTAGCATCCACCCACGGCTTCGCCCGCGTGGTGGCGGTTATTTCACTAACCTGATATTTGTACTTTGTTATAATCACTTTTCCTTCAGAGTTTGTTTTGTCTTTACACTCTGTTTTTGATTGCTTGAGATCTCCTCTTGCAAACAATAAACGAAGTTTCGTATTGTCATTGATTTACACTGCGCGGCATGCCAGGCAGCAATAATTTAAGTGTGAAATGCGTTACCGAAACCCTGCAAACGATAATGCAAAACTTTGCCTGCAGGTTACAAACAATTTTTTACGATTGAATCACAATCATTTAAACAACTGACGACGACCGCTGTGGCGCGGCGGGCGAATGTCCGCCTGCGACGCAGGGGTTGCGGGTTCGATTCCCGCCTTGGAATAAATGTTTGTACGATCTGCAAATATTTATTCCAGGTGTTCTGGGTATTTTCTATGTATAATAAAAAATATCTATGTATGTAATATATTGTATTAAGTATATCAATCATCTAGTACCCATAACACAAGCTCTGCTTAGCTTGGGGCTAGATGATGCTGTGTGGATTGTCCAGCATTATTTTTTTTTTTTTTTTTTTTTTTTTAACTCAACTTTCACATCTATACTTTTATACTTAATATACCTATATAATAATAATAAATATTATAAAGAGGAAAAATTTGATTGTTTGTTTGTTTGCATTGAATCGGCTCCGAAAGTACTGGACCGATTTGAAAAATTCTTTCACTGTTGGGAAGCTACACTATCCTTGAGTGACATAGGCTATATTATGTTTTCAAAAAAATTAGTGATCCCGACTAAAACCGGTGCTTAGCCGGGACGCGCCGCTAGTTTATAATATTAGTAGACAGAACGTAGAAAGACCCTGGAGAGTAGCTTCGGTGATTAATGGAATTCTTAGTTAAACACCTGCACGATTCATTTTAAATTCAGAACAACTTACCGCAAAAATAATCAAAGAAACATCTTTAGCCCCAGAGTTTCCTAATTTTATACTTTTCCCAAAAATTTCTCCCGCGCGCATAATCCGGGATAAAATAAAGCTGCTGGCGAGTAAATAAAGTTACTAACTGTCAGATACGACTTTTATTCGGGGCCTTATTTATATGACGCTTTATTACAATTAGTATGTGATAATAACGTGACTTGCGATATAATGCCATGTCATAATTGATGATAACTATCAACGACTTGTATAAAAAACCGGCCAAGTGCGAGTCGGACTCGCGCGTGAAGGGTTCCGTACCATTATTTATACTAAAAACGGCAAAAAATCACGTTTGTAGCCCGAAAGCCCTCTTAAATAAGTATTTATTTTATTTGATTAGTATCTGTTATTAAAACGGCAACAGAAATACATCATTTATGAAAATTTCAACTCTAACTATCACGGTTCATGAGATACAGCCTGGTGACAGACGGACAGACAGGTGGACAGCGGAGTCTTAGTAATAGGGTCCCGTTTTACCCTTTGGGTACAGAACCCTAAAAATAAGAAAAAGTGATGGAAAAGGCTGATGGCTTACCTGATGTTGAGCAGTTATGACGTAAAGACGGTAAGTGCACCGGTACCAATATATTTTAAGTCAGAACACAGCGATATGAGCAATCATAAAAAGGTTTTGTTTAAGGGAACCCATAGTTTTTCTGAAGAGTATGCTTGAAGCCTTAAATTGATCCAAGAAACTTAATATAACTTACTGTTTCTGGGCACAACCTGGATCAAAATCCAACTAATCCAAATTGTCTTGTGCGATCCCGAGGCCGCCGTCCATCAGACGATCAAACTATTATTCTATTCTATTCTATCAGACAACCAATGCGGCGCGACGGGCAAATATCCGCCTGCAACTCAGAAGGTTGCGGGTTCGATTTCCGCCTCGGGATAAATGTTTGTACGATCTGCAAATATTTATTCCGGGTGTTCTGTGAATTATCCATGCGAAATTCTAAAATTTACATTTTAAAATTTTGAATTGCGTACGCAGTCAGGTTTCAGCTAAACAGAGTTTGCATACACGAATGCTTTTCAAAACAAACTTCCATCCCATACGTCTGTAGTGCTCGTACCGTCAACAACTTTCATGAAAACCTTATAACGAGCACGTCCTCATACGATTCTTATTCAAATCCACGTTATAAATACAAATGGCTATTGGAGTGTGGAGCATAAGTGGGATGCTTTTGAAGGATTGGTTTTACTAACAGCGATAAGTTTAGAAAAAAATTAAATACCTTCACGACGTTAATCCCCGCGGTAGTCCCCCCAGATCTCTTAGTAACAAGTACTTAAGATTCTTTGAGAACGTCTAATAGAGGTAGTTAGAGGAAACGTTCAAAAATTTTTTTTTTATTGGATTGCGACCGATGTGGCGCGGCGGGCAAATGTCCGCCTGCGACGCAGGAGGTTGCGGGTTCGATTCCCGCCTTGGGATAAATGTTTGTACGATCTGCAAATATTTATTCCGGATGTTCTGGGTGTTTTCTATGTATAATAAAAAATATCGATGTATGTAATGTATTGTATTAAGTATATCAGTCATCTAGTACCCATAACACAAGCTCTGCTTAGCTTGGGGATAGATGATGCTGTGTGGATTGTCCAGCATTATTTATTTATTTATTTATTTTGATAACAAGGTGGACGTAAATATTTCTCAAGGATTACCCAGGTGAACAAAGGTGAGCCGTTGTAAAAACTTAAAAAACTTCCTACGGTTAAAATAAAATGTAATAATTTTATGAGACACTTTTGTAACCCATCAAATTCATCAACTCCGTCTCTACAATAAACTGCAATAAATCAAGCACAAAAAGAAGAATCAAAGTTCATAGACATAATAAACTGCCCTCATAAACAAAGAACCTTCTTTTATAACTTTCTTCATAAGAAAAAATCTTAGAAACGGTTTTTCCTGAAGACGCTTGTAAAACTAGTGAATTAGCTTTATCGCAATGTTTGAGTAGTATTAGTATATGAAGGGTTCGTCAAGGGAAGTACTACCATTATGCCCATTTCTTTCGCTTGCTGTGTTCCGGCTTGAACAATGTGAGTGCCGGTAAAATTATAGGCACATGAGGCTTAACACCTGTATGCCTCAGGTTGATTGACGCAGAGCAGTGCATCGTATGGTACATTCCTAATGAACGTGACTTGTGAGGCAGTACTTTTTATAGGTTATGGTTACCACTCAGGTAGACTATTTGCTTGTACCATCAGGAAGACGTATAGAAAAAAAATACGAGTGTGTTTTAGACCACACGACTGAAGTAAAACTTCTTTAATATACGAAACGTAACTGACTATAAGAGAAAGAGAGAACAGTGCTTTCATACCCCTTCCATGGTAGTGTTAAACGTTTAACGCGACCTTGTTGAAAGTCGCATTAGAAGTATTACTTCAAAAATGTTCCGTGAGCATCGCTTCTCGCCGGTAGTGAAGCAGGACTATATGACTCACGGCGGCCATAAGAGAGACGTTGTAATTCCATCCGCTCTACTGATTTATGAGAGTAATCTCTATAGTGACGACGCTGTCGACAATATATTTCACTTAGCGACGTGTTACCGGGCCGTTGCTATGTTGTGTACGTACGAATCTGCCACACCGTTAAGATATATTCTATCTATACCATAATACAACTGCAGAGGTCAAAAAGTGTGTACATTATGGATGATTATTATTTTAGTATTATTATTTTACTAGTGCGGGGTGCGGGGTAGCCCCGCAATTTTCTCCCACCACGGCTGTGTGGTACTACGACTTACGTACGGTAATATACGGGTAAGTAAATACTTATAACCTTACTTATAAAAATATGTCAAAAGAAATATAGTATCAAAGCTACTGCCATCCTTTACCAAAATGTTAATGACAAAAAATGACAGGGTAAATTATGTATATGGAAAAAAGGATGCTAAAACTTGCCAAGAAACTGTTCAACAAAAGCCAAACCAAACAAAGAGTTTGCAGTAGCAATTTATCTCTACTCAGTATTTTCTCCTAAATACGAATAAAAAGCTCAGTTACTTCAAACAAAACATGTTTTTCAAGCTCACCCATTCCACAAATTCGGGAAAAGCTTTACAATGATACGATAAAACTAGGTCGAGAATAAAAACCGGTATTTTGCCGTAATGTCCGACTAGCGGACATAAAGTATGTTTGGACGGGACGACCTAATTTGTTTAGAAAACAGGGTGCCATTGTCCGCGTACTCGTACAGGAATTTTAGCCTACCGGTACGAACGATTTCTTTCTTTATCATTTACTTCATCGACTGTATGACTTTGGTATCTGGGGTTTTATTTCGCAAAGCTATAGATGCAATGTGGAACGCTCTTTAGTAGAGTTGTCGCATGTTTTTGCCGTGCATTGTCTCAATGTCTGGTTCTGGACTTCCTGGTTATTTGGATGTATTAATAATTGTGAAGATTTTTTTATTTACGTACCTACTTAAAGATGATAATAGGCATGTGTTTTGTTTCACTAAAAAAGCCACCCTTAAAAATAAGAGTTGATTTTATAAAGCTCTAATAATCAAGTTTTACTTTTATCAATTAGATAGATAAGACTACAAATGATGTTTGCTTTAATTTGTTATTAGTAACCTTTGGACGCAACATAGTTTTTTTAATTTTAATATATTTTCTAGTGTTCTTTTCTAGTATTTTAAGTTCTGATGTGTGTTTTTGATGGTTCTGATGTGTTATTATTAAGAAAAGAAGACGTTAGTTTTCATTCACCATCATTCATTCGGTATAGCCGGTAAAGTAACTTGTAGACTGTCTGTATCTTGCTTTCTGTGTAAATTTGATCGGAATCAGGCTGGAATAAAAAGCGGAAATGGCAAAGGCCACGTCCAAATGTGGGGATAACAAAGGGCGAAATATACGAGGGAAACGACCTCGTACTTACTTCATACACAATAAATATTCCGCGTACTTACGATACGGGTAGGTAAATATTTATGGCCTTGCTTATAAAAATATTTCAAAGAAATACAGTAGGTATCTATATTACCATTCTTTACCCAGTTCATGACTGAAAGAGATAGGGTAAATTTAAGTAGTAGTAGTAAGTTTTTTTTAGTACATCTCTTCGTACTAAGACGCTGAAAATTTCAAGTTACTGTGACCTATAGTAGAAGTGGTTTAGGCTGTTCGCTGTCTATAATGTAAGCTCATCAATTAGTCAGTGCGTCAGTCAGTCATTCAAGACAAATATTCTTATAACTGGTACAGATTATTGCAGTAGTTCTTGTAAGTTAAGATGGTCCACGATCTATTTCAGTAAGTACTTAGTGAGTGAGGCTACTAACTCACAAAAATTTGATCAAACTTGGACAAAGACATTAAACAAAAACATTTGACTAGAGGCGTACACACTTTGCTCTTTTGCTGCTATTTACATAGCATATAGTAAACCAAGGTATGTACACGAACCTACCTCTCTCTAGCCCCAAAGGTTTGCTGTAAGAAAACTCTTTTCAGGTACTCGCCTTTGTACATGTCCTTTACTTGTAATTTTCCTATGTAATTTTATGTGTGCAATAAAGAATTAAGAATTAAGGTATTTGGGTTTTAGTGCGTTCATTGCATCTTTTCTTAAAGGTAACATTAAATTTATTACCAATGCAACAAAAAATACGTAAAATGCTTTTCGTACAAAAGCGCTGTAGATAGATACTACCCAGAAATACTTTCAAAGGGAGCCCGTTTATTTGAGTTCCATTTTTGAATCTTTCTGGATGAAAGTTCAAACGTTTCTGGTGTGCCAGATAAAAACCCGGTAGCGGCTTCTAGCTTTGCAAATATTCAGGCTCCGAGGAAAGTGCGTGGCATTTGCTGGACATAATCCGACTTTTTATATTTTTTACGGCTACAGACTATCCTTACAGCAAAGGTATAACCAAACTTACATTAAGGCACGTGGTTCGGTATTCGCTTATTGTACGAGCGAGCGAAGTGTTTGATTGGCCAATTAATGCTTTTGTCCGTCTGTTAGTCTGTCTCTCTGTTCTCACCTACGGGTCGTATTTTTAAACAAATTCTGACGAAAATTGCCACGCAAGTTTCTTGATATATTTAAACTTTTTAGTCGATATTTTTAGTGGACGTAAGGGGGAAAGTTTGCTATAGCGTTATTTATCGACGGATTTTAATCAAATTTAAGAGGCACAAAGACTTTTTATTTTCCACAAGATTTAAAAAAATCTAATAGAGGAAAAGGCGGATATCAATAATTGGAATTGGAATTGTCGGTTATTGCATGGTTATAAGGACTAACGAGGTCTACGGTTCTCACAGAACCACTAGTTTCAGATGTTTCAATAAATTGTTACCGTGATGGTTCCAGCGTCGAATAAGACATTATGGTACCCATGGGAGATAATGGTCCCTACCATTATCTCCCATGTATGTCGTAAGAAACGATTTAGGAAAAGCAGATGGGCAGCAACTTTTCCTGAGAACTAAATATCGACGTTGTGGACAACAATCCACCTACTTGGTAACTACGGTAAACCTTCAAATATTGGGAGGCCTCGTGACTAGCAGTGGCTCATGAAAACAGAGGGCACGTTAAGTTGTCAGTCCTTACCTCAGTAATTAAAAAAAGTCAAAAGACATTCAATGGAATGCTAAGGGTAAGTAAGAAAAGCCTTAAAGCTTGATGAATCCTAAGAGCAGTCTAGAAACTCTGCCATCAGAGTTGGTCATAAGCTCATACAAACTGTTTAACCAGATTTTTTCAGTAATCAGATCTACCGACTTTTTAGTACAACACTAATGTTTTGGGGCAGCGAACGAACGAAACGAAAGCCACTCGACTAACCGAAATTGGAAAAGTTTCGGAGTTTGTACTGCTTTGTGTGGTCACAGATTCCTCCCTGGGGTTGATTGATGTGGTGAAATTACTATTTGGCATGAAATGAAAGCAAACTCGTGTGGTCCAAACAAGCGAGCGAGATGGATGACCACACAGATAAGTGTGAACGAGAGGACGAACTATTGCACACCTTTGCTTAGTTTTGTCTGAACCAGCAGTAAATGCATGGGTAGGTGCATATATACCTATATACCAACAGGGTGAGCTCTTATTGCAAACTTTCAAAACGACGCCCAACTTTCGTACCCGACAGCTATGATTTTTCTGTACTAGAAGACAATAATTTCGGAACATGAACTTTCAGCATCGGCTTCCAGATTTGTACAAAGATGCCCTCGTATCCATTGTTCGGGTATGTTCGGGCCTATTCGAGCTTGCTCAGGTCTCATAATACAGTAATTTTGTTATTTGAATGCATCAAAACCATTATAGAAGTTGGAAAGCCTCTCTGTACCGTGAACTTTCTAATACATGACATTTGGAGGCTCACAGTACGGGTTACCTACTAATCAAGCAACTATAGGTATACCAATTTATAACTATTAGTATATAAACAGGTATTTATACACAGTGACTATTTACTGTGTGTGCATTCACACCAAAAATCTATATTTTTGGTACCTATATAAGCCCGGGTACAGTGATTTCTTTTTATGTTAAATGCATGTGAAGTGAAGTTTTATACAAACAAACTTCAGTCCCCGCTGTACCCGTTTAAAGGTTCAACCTCAGGAATTCTTTTCTTAGTACACTTTTCCGAATTAAGGTGAATATAGGTAGGTACCCTGAAAATTTCAAGTCTCTACGACAATGTTGTGCGTTGTCTATATGTCAGGATAAAGAACATTATTTAAATTGGTTGGTTGTTATAAAAAATATTTTTTCTTGAAAAGTTATGAAGAACTTACTTATTAACAAACTTTTATTTTCATGACGCCATAGGTCGCAGAACCATTTTTTTTATGCAAGACACAAAAAGATTTACTTGGCATAGATGTTGTATGAAATATAGTAGCTATTTGCTAGCAGCTAACAAAGGAGTAGGGAGGCAAGACCATTACTTGAAACTCCTTGTGCTATCCATAAGGAATATTACTCTTCAACTAAACCGTCTTCTCAGCGAACGGGAGACCCATTGTTCTAAACTACCGACCACCGTCTACGAAATAATACAATTATCTGTTCTGTAAACGAGGGTAGCGGAAGGAGGAGCGGAGGGAAACGGAAGTTAGTTATATAATCTGTGGTTTGATTGTATTACCGCGAATAACAGCTCTCGGGAATAATGACATTCTACATTCCCATGCCAGCGAACGTTTTGAATTATCGAAACAGTTTCCTACTTTGCGACTTTTCTGAAAGTTGATTTAATTTCAATCATTGCCTCTTTGCATTCATTTCACTATATTGGAATAGGAAATTGGTGATAAAAGAAAAAAGATGGTTTTCTGCTTATGTGTATAAAATATAAAGTGATTTTATTGAATTCTAGCTGATCTGTTTCTGTTTTCGATACAAACTTCGTTCCCTTTTAACACCCGTTTTAGAGATGAGAGCATTCAGTAGTTTTTGCGTGATGCATGTACAAACAATCGTACAAACATGCAAGCAACTTTTTTTTAAAGTCGTATTCTTCTTTTTACCTTTTTTTAAGTAGTATTTGTAAGATTTTATAAAAATATATTTAATGTACAGACTGTTTGACCTTAACCGTTTAATTATAGTATAGAAAATAACTTGACAATATTGAAGTAACCTACACAATAAAACGTACTGATTACAGAAAACATACGTAAGTCATCTAAGTTGGTATTTATTACTAAACCCCTAGCTAGGAGTTCCTAGCTAAGGGTTCAGAATAGTTATTATTAGTTATGAATAGTTATTCAGACTTGCATAATTCGCTTCCACCGCAAATATACTGGCAACAATGGCAGTCAGCCATTTTGATCTCGTCGAGTGAACTATTCTGAATTCAAATAGGTTCAATGAACCACCCACCTCAGAGGTTGAACAAAGCGCGTCAGAAATAAAACTATAGTTTAATTTAACTGTGACGTTAAACATTTTTTGAAGTAATACTTCTAATGCGACTTCCAACAAGGTTGCGTTAAACGTTTAACATAGGAAAAATACAAATAGAGTTTTCTTACAGCAAACCTTTGAGGCTAGAGAGGTAGGTTCGTGTACATAATATCAAATTAAAATTTGAATTAAATGTTACTTACCAAAAATAAAACTAAATCGAATAAGAAATAAACATTTACACATATAAATATATCACAAATAGAACCGCATAATAATAAAATATATATAATAAAAATACTTATTGATATAATACATTTACTCGTTTTTAGACAATGCGCTCTCATAATGAGAATCCAGTATCTCAGATGCCAAGGATTAGATCCTCGAGACTTGGCGGAGCTTAAGGTATTCGGCTCAGAATGACTCCGTGCCAAATGAAGCGGATCTTACTTAGGTCGGGCCTGATTGTCAGATGAATATTTAAAGGATAGCAATCCTTCCCGTTAAATATTCATCTGACTTATACTAACATTAGTTAACATTCAGGATAAAGTACCTATACTTACATTAGTAATGTAACAATGAAAAAAAATTGTGGTTATTTTTACACAACATCAAACTAAACTAAGCATAGCTTGTACTATGGGAACCAGATGACTAAAAGAATGCTTTAAAAAAATTTAATTTGTGGGGCTCATTTTTTGTCATCTTCGGAAACATGACTTTAATTTACTTGTTTTTCTATTGTTATTTTAAGTTCAGGTGTGTAATTTCGGTGGTATTTTATCTAACATTACTTGATCAAAATCCAAGATTTGTTCAAAACGAGATTAGTACTACTTATATAAAAATACTTCTAACAGACCGGAAACCTATCAGTCTTCTGGTTCTCATAGCACAAGCTAGGCTTAGTTTGGAGCTAGATGATTTTGTGTAAAAATGTCCAAAAATATTTATTTATTATTTATTTATAATATTAAGCACAAAACTTACAGTAAACCATAAAGTACATCAGTATACAATTCATTTGCTTATTGTACAAAAAATTACAACGCTAAGCTTGATTACCCGTGTATCGATCAAGTTATTTATGCAAATAGCATTCTCACTGCATGACGCTGATTTAACATAAATTATAGCTATGTACCGACATAAATGTAAATTAATGCAGTGGTGGACATCAAAGGGGTAATTTATCGGCGGTCCAGGTCAGCGGCTGCCATTATGTCTGAACCTGCTTATTACGAAATGCTGTACGTATTTCCGATGATTGTGTTGAAACAACTATATAGATAACTAGCAAAACGCGCGTGACTCAACCCGCGCGAAGTATATTCATACAAACTTCAACCCGGCTGTAGGTACATTTAGGAGTTGAATTTCGGAAAAACCTTTCTTGAAAACTTGAGCCAACTGACATGAACTGATTTACCAATAGCGCCACGGCAAACCACTCTGACACGTTTCCCTATACATAATCCTGTAAATCGCCTACAACTTGATAGCATTCTTTTTAGCTAGAAGAGTAAAATCTCACATGTTCATACACTTTTTTAAAACAAGACTAAAATATCTAGCATATCCGTATCAGTATTCATGTGCACCGCAAATTTGAACTAACAAACTGCGCATGTCATTCCTCGCTAGATGAGGAATCTCCATCTAAAAACGTCCCCGTGTTCACTAAGAAGTCAATAATTACAATAAAAATAAGCTGGTCGTAGTAAATACATACCTAAATTGTCATTTAAAAAAAACGGTAGAAACCAAGCTGTAAGGCTCTTGCCTGTTCTTCTAGGCTTGGTTCTGGAACTGGCGCTTTAAGACGATTTAAGATGATCCCGGGATGTGACTAAATAAATGCTTTTTGACTTCACTTTGGACTTAAAAACATAGACTGAACCGTGGTTGAAGGATTGAAGTTTTCAGGTTATTTCTTGACGGCTTTTACAACTAATTTAAAGCCGCTTTAAGTTAGTGTAATTTTCTGGCACCACAGAAAACCAGCGTCAGGGTAAGGTATACCTACTAATCTGCACTAGGATATTGCTGAGTGGTGAATGTTTAATTTCAAATTTTATTTTTTCAATTGCTCGTTCATTTTTTTTTTTATTTTGAACAAAAAAAAATTACTTTACTTTGCTTTTATACTTCATCTAACCCATCCACATGCAAGCTACATAACAAGTGAGTTGGAATTCTTCATGGCTGTAACCCGCATTAGGGAGTAAGGGGGATGATACTAGAACTCCGGGCGCAACTTGAATGTCTGTATTTGTATGCAAATGCCATGCTTTCCAGAACCTTCCTAGACTACGTTCTCAGTCGCTTAGTTTCTGTGTTAAGCTTAGTGTAGTGTAATAATAGTGGATTATTTCAGTGGATGGTACAAGTAGATGCCCCCCCCTGATGTTAAGTGGTTACCATCACCTACAAAAAAACATTGCCTCGCAGGTCATGTTCGTTCGTATCAGGTGCTGCGATGCACTGCCATGCGTCTATCAACCTGAGGCGGACAGATGCTTGGCGGCAAATATAGGCAAAGTCTCCAGGCAAACTCATAAACGGATTAATATATGAAAATTATTTGAATTAACCTGCAATTATCTTCTTTAGTTATATCTCTTACCCGAACAATAGAAACTTCGCAAAATTATGAAGTAGGTACGTCGCAGAGAGAATTGAAAATTACAAGTTTGACAAGTTCTAACGGAGTTAGCAACTTATCCATTTCGTTCAAAGTCAGTACAAGTTTTGTTTTTACTTTGTCTAACTATATAACAAAAGTTAAGACAGCGCAAAAACGGTTTTTATTTAATTATCTCATACTAAGAATCTACTCTAAATGTATGTTACATTTTAGGACACGTTCTTAACTTGCGTAAACTGCGAAGCAATGCTTTGTTGTGATGATGGACTCCATTTAACGTCAGGTGAGTAGGTCACACACTTTTAGAACCCGACATAAATTACACCCTACGGTTCCTACCGTTTTTCTGTGTGATCTTTGCAGAATAATATAACATAAAACTCCATTATAGTTTCATTCATTTGACGACAGATGTGGCGTGGCGAGCGAATGACCGCCTGCGCCGCAGGAGGTTACGGGTTCAAATCTACAAATGTTTATCCAGGTGGTTGCTTAAAATATGTATGTAATGTATTGTATTAAGTACATCAGCCATCTAGTACCCATAACACAAGCTCTGCTTAGCTTGGGACTGAATGGTGCTGTGTGGATTGTCCAGTATTATTATTATTATTGTAGTGCTAATCCAACTTAATGAACGCAATAAAGAAATATGTAAAAATTTAGCATATAATTACAGTCTTATATAGCCTTATTTCAGTGAAATTATCACCACCCTATTTATTCAACCCCATTCGAAATCCAATCAGTCAAATTGTAATCTCATCGGTCGTGTACCTCGGCAATATCGTCCGAAATAAAATAAAAGTTAACAAGGCTCTGAAATCGGCTTTGTCAATGTTCCAGCTATAAAGATAACAAGCTCCAGTAAGTAGGTACGAGCACGCTTTGGTGATATACACGTAGAAAGTAATAAAAGCTATATTGCAAACCTAGCTAATTGACAAAGCTTTCCTTGCAAATGGATTTTTTTACTAAGCTGACAAATAGTTGTAGTAGAGCTCGTAGAGAAGGGGTCGACCGGGGATGTATTACCATGCTTATTTCTGCCGCCGAGTAGCGCAGTGTGTTCTGGTTCGTGGGATGTGAGTGCCGGTGAAATTACAGGCACGTGGGCTTAACACCTGTATGCATCAGGTTGATGGACGCTGAGTAGTGCGCCGTAAGGTATGTTCCTAACTAACGTGAGGCAATTCTTTGTTATCGGTTATGAATACCATTTAACATCAAGTGGGCCATCTCCTTGTCTACATCAGCAAGTCGTATAAAAAACATACATTTATTTATGTATTTACTAGCGAAACGCCCGTGACAAACTTCAGCCCCTGCTTTACCTGTTTAGGGGTTCAATTTCGGAAAATCCTTTTTTAGTAGACCACTACGCACCGGTAGGTCATGGGTCATATTTAATAACTTTATGGGAGCAATGGCAGTGCTCTCAAATGCCAAAGGAAACATCGTGAGAAAAATAGTTAGTATTCTAGCAGTTGTGATGGGCTTACATGTATGAAATATCAATTGGACGATTACTGGATATAATCACGAAAACTGGATCCTATCAATAAATGATTGTTGTAACCTGTAGAGGAAATATATACGCATAATACGCTCTGACTACTTATTATGGCATTTTCTTTACGTTATATTTCGGATATATTATGTAGAGAACTGGCCCCGCAAATTTCGTTCCGCATTATTTCTATTACTTTTATTATCCTATTCCAGACGAAGATAAAGATTTTTATATTATCCCAAAAATTATATCGGTGGCGATAGCACCGTATTAGAAACATTCCAAATCTTATTTTCGTCGAGGACTTTGAATCCTCGATGGCGAAGTTGGTATCGCATCCCCGTATCAAGGGGAAGGTCGTGGGTTCAAATCCTACTCGAGGAAAAAAATTTTTGGGATAATATAAAAATCTTTGTGATTTCCTTAAGTGCAGGTAAGCACGCTAAAAACAAATAAACCAGACGAAGGTAAATCCAAAAACACAAAAATCATACAAATCGGTCCAGCCGTTCTTGAGTAACTAACACGACTTTCTTTTACACATATAATAATAATAATAAAATATAAAAATATTATTCGCTACACATTTTTGGCTTTTTATTACTTTACTTAGAAAATCAATAAAGTATAAGCGCTCATAAAATCTGGCGTCCTATTGAATACTACATTCAATTTGACCGATATGCAAATAGGGGGAGGTGGGGAGAAGCACGGACCGAAGACTACTTAAGTAGTTTGATAGCTCAGGCAATCGTTATGCAGTAACACACCAATTCAATAAAAAAATTGTATTCAAATTCATATTAATAATAATAATAATAATAATAATCATTTATTTCAGACATAGGTCCATACAATTTTTACATAATATTTGGTTAGTAACACAAAAACTTAAAGACTATATTAGTGTAATTTCATGTTTTATTTGATTAAATCTGAGTGTGCAGCTCCATCCAATATTTATTTATGGGACAATCCCACCTCTCAGATAATGCGTTCACAATGGTGTTCGGGCGTTCGGGTGTTAATATTAATACATAATAATAATTTATTGACAAACGTTATTTTTACGACTAACAGACTTTTTTTATTTTTTTTATGACAGAAAGTATGCATGCAAATTCCTCACCTGATGTTAAGTGGTTAGCGCTGGCAACAAGCACGTCCGCCAATACGTGATTTATGTGATATAAAGATGTTATGTCTCAAGTGCCTGTGCATTACAGCTGGCCGGAATAGGTATGGTAGTAGTATATACTACCCTGGGTCAACGCTTTCACAAAGAGCTTTACTACAATTTAAGCTTAATTTAAAGCTGCAATAAATACTTTTCACTGTCTATTTTATGTCAAACAAACTGACTTATCTGTCATTTGAGGTAAAAAAGAGTAAAGATGACTTTGTATCTAGTGTTGATGATTCATCCAGTGTAAAAGTTTTTTTTATCATCTATTTACAGGACGCTCTTGAGTGTTGACATTTTCACAGATGATATTTCTGTTACTGCTATAACAACAAATACTAAAAACAGAATAAAGGAGGCTCTCATACAACCAACGTGATTTTTTTGCCGTTTTTACTAGAGATAATGTTACAGAACCCTTCGTGTGCGAGTCTGACTCGCACTTGGCCGGTTTCGTTTTTTATATTTTAGGCATAATACAACACAAAGCTTACTTTCTAACAAAGAGTCTTCCATACTATGAATACGCCTCGGTTATTGGTTAGACGAAGCAAACAAATCGAGAGTCTTCAGAGCTAATTCAATACACCCCCTCCGCGTCATCCCACCCCCGCCTCCCTTTACCCCACAATTAATTAAGACTGAAAACTGCTACGCTTAGCGTTCCTGTACCGACTGTAATAATATTATCCACCGACTTCAAAGGCTTTTTCATAGTTTGCTTATGTATTATGGTTTATAAAAGGTTTTACAAGCTTTCGATGAAAAAGGAGGTTGGTTATTTTGGTACGGTATATATGTACGCTATAGTACATTACGACTAAGGAATACTGGAAGGACCAGACGATATTCAAGCCCATTATAATTGTTTTTTTTTTTCGCTAATTTGCGAGAAAATAATAAACAAATTTGTTCAACAACAGTTCAAACAGTTGCTTCGTTAGTAATGTGCTGACGTAAAATCTAATTCTTTTTTTGATATACCTACTACCTATTCGTTTTTCGTGAACATAAAATTGTGATAAAACCAAACCAGTGAAAACAAACATTTTGATTTGACTTGATTTTGCTTTTTATTCCCGCCTATTCGACTGTGCGCGGCCATTGTTCTATTTTTAAACTTTTAAAAAGAAACACGCATTCCACCTTCAAATATAATATACGTATTATGTGAAGGAATATGGACTAAAGTTCATGTGAAGGTGCCTAAAAACACCTATTTCACGTTTGTGTGCATCAAAACAACCTTGCTAGCACCATATAAGAAAAATAAAAAAGTATTTCTATACCTACTGTCACGTTGGGAATTTGTTGGCGTGTTAAGACATCTGTCTTCTTGTCTTAATTAAGCAATTTCTAACAAATCTATAAATAAGTAGATAGTTTTAGATGCAAACTGGTATTCCTATATTTCCGTATTTTTGTTTCAGAAATCCTTAGAGCCGATTCACAATACTCCATCTATGTCAGCCGATGGACTGAATGCGGCCCGATGGGACAGGACGAACACGCGCGTCCCATTCAAAGGTAGGTACCGTCTATTTTCAGCTTGTTCCAGGAATTTATTTCTAGGCTGCGTGAAAAAGCGTATACTTAGGTACAGTCAGCTGCACCAGAATATATACAATTTGTAATCTTCAAACCGGTATCAAAGACTTATAGTAAACTTTAAAACAGGAAAAACTCAAAAATTGTGAAATTAGCTGATAAGTTCACTTATTTGTTCACAGTTTTTGCCTTTTAAATTTTTATTAATTATAAAGCTGTAG
This sequence comes from Electrophaes corylata, assembly GCA_947095575.1. Classification (NCBI taxonomy): domain Eukaryota; kingdom Metazoa; phylum Arthropoda; class Insecta; order Lepidoptera; family Geometridae; genus Electrophaes; species Electrophaes corylata. The sequence goes on along the minus strand of OX352711.1, from coordinate 2,420,946 downwards.
AACCATTGTATAAGTTAGGAAATTTTTTTTTTCAGTGATCATTATAAATAACGGTAGTATATGATACAGGTCCCGAGTGAAGAACATCGAGTCCGAGTCGCTAGTGCACACCCCGCGGCTTGGCCTGCAACGGAGACAGGTGCAGTGTCAGGATAAGATGGAACGATTTGTTGAAGCTATGTAAGTACTTTTACTTAAGTAAGTATGTTATGTCTAGAAGTCATATTATAATCTCTCACGGCTTCGTTATAAATAACTATCGGCCGCTCGCAGCTTCGCCGGCCGGCGTGGCCGTTTTTTTCCCGTACCCGTTATTTTTTCGGAATAAAAAGTAGCCTATATGTTAATCCAAGTTATAATCTATGTTTATTCCAAATTTCATCCAAATCGGTCTACTGGTTAGAGCGTGAAAGAGTAACAAACATACATCCATCCATCCATACATCCATCCATTCTTACAAACTTTCGCGTTTATAATATTAGTAGGAAGTAGGATAGGCCAACTCTAAGTAGGTAATGTATTTATTTAAGAATATTTTAAACTGAGCCTTTGATTTGAAGGGGACAAAGAAACGGTGTACATAAAAAAAATGTATGACCCATATTTACTTTGAAAAAAAAACGAACAAAGACTGTCGAATTTATTTTCGCATTTTTTATAATCAAAATCATGGTCTGCATTCGCAGTTTCAGTTTTATTACACCCGATATAACTGTAGAGTTGAATAAAGGAAAGTCTAAAAGAAAACACAAGTATAATAATAACTTTTTACCATACCTAAAAGTGGCCCCGGACGAATTCTCTACACAGCTAGCGTAATGTCTTATTTTACATAAAATATTGCGTAGCCAACAAATAAGCCCGCTAACATTTTGGACAGGTACTAAATTAACTTTATTCCTACCGGTACGAACCCTTTGTCTGTACCTTTATCTTACAGAAATAATAAAAAGTTTGAGAAATATAGTTACTAAAAATTCTTTGCACGACAAGGATCAAACAGACTGTCGGAATATCATTATGTATGATCCTAAATCCATCTAACAGCTGAAATGTGTGTCTGTAAAATATATGGAAAAAAAATGAAATTTTAAGGAAAGTGTAAATATCCTAGAAACTATACCTGTACGGTAATACATAATAAAGGACACGAACATAGGCTTAACCCCTCAAAAAATAATTTAATTGTTACACAAGTACAAATTATACATAAATTGATGACTTTACATATACAATAACATACATTTTTAAACCTTTTGGGCACACTTCCTACGGTCAGTGATTTAAATTCTATTTTCTACCTAGGACCTGCAGTTAGAAAATAGAGTTATTTTATAGTGTGTAGGTAGGTTAAATATTATATGTAAAATTTTGTGTAAATATTCTGTCAAAATTTTTAAACTAAAATACATAGACTATATATACTAAATACATAAATACATACACATGCATCTTCTTTGTGTTATATTCAAGGGGATTATGTGCATAGTATTTGTTATGTTATAGGTAGCTGTCCGAGATATTAAGATTTTTTATCTGTGCCTAAATGTTTTACGTGCAATTAAATCTATGATTTGTAGTACGGCAACACTGTCTATTCCCCCTGATCTAACCCGGGGTGCGGACGCGTGTGCGTTTAATACCGGCCCATAAATGGAAATACAGCAATAGTGAAATTTTACTTATCATCATTCTATCCTAATGATTTCTATAGTAGCATTCCCACGATGTCTTCCTCCGTCGTTTCAAATACTGTAGCAAACGTTATTCAAATTCAGCACATCAAATAGAGTGGCTACTAAACAATTTTACGTCGTGAATTCTTCAGCCATTCTGAAACTAGGTCAGCTTGATCGCACATATTGATCTAATACGCTAGCACTGGAAATCTTTTATGTGATGCATGTCCTAAAGCACAGTCACGTAGACGGCTAGCAGTTACGGCTATGTCCGTGTCAACTTTTTCCCGTGAATGTAGACCCTTCATGTTGGTCCTGATAATGCAATTTTTAAACTCTTGGAACAAGAACTTTCAAAAATTATTTTTTTTGTTTAGACTTAAGTGGCAGATGGTATAACATCTCCACTCTGGAGGTGTTTTGTGGTGAGGGTAATCAATGAAGGAAAATATTTCCTGCATTGATTAGCCTCATCGCAGATGGGTATTGTGTGTTATGTATTATTTTTCTATTTGTTTGTTTTTTGTCTGATGTTCTCGGAAAAATATGGACTTCATTGTTGTCTGAAATAAAACCTTTTTTTTATTGTTTTAAGTAAAGGAAAAGGAATACCAATATCAAGTTTCTAGGGCCTTAGGCTGTAAGTTGAATGTCTGTTATTCACGATTTTGATTTTTATGTCATGGAAAAGTTTCAAGCTCATACATGCGTGTTTAAAGAATTTTATATGCAAACTTCCGCCCTTTTAAATCCACCTTGGATGATGACAACGCAGGTTGGGCTATAAAAGTACTGAAACCCAACATTAATTCAGTAGTTTTTGACTTTTGCGTGTACAAAGAAACGTCCAAACGAGCAATAAGAAAAAAGTCTTCGATGTAGACTTATAGTTTTAATATAGTAAAGATTCGATAGCTGATAGATATTAGTTTTGTCTGGGTGGTATATTGTATTCTACATATAGTATATGTATTTACAAAAAAAAATATATCAAGTATCAGTCATCTGGTTCTCATAGTACAAGCCATGCTTAGTTTTGGGCTTTATGATGTTGTGTATATAAAAATATCTATAATTATTTATTTTATTTTTGTTTTCAATGTTCCATGAAAACTAATATAGTAAACTAATATAGTACTAATATAGTAGTATAGTATAGTAGTATTGTAGCACCGTGTAGAAAGAAAGAAACAAAGAAACCCTTTCGGACTTAAACTAGCTGTGGTTTCATTCCGTAAGTGTAAACAAGTATCGCAATAAATAAAGAGTTAAACAAATGGTTTTTATATTACGATGTTTACAGCGTTAGGGGCATTGGCCTCGAAGCTATGATAGGTATATTATAGACTAGCTGTTGCCTGCAACTTCGTCCGCGTAGTTAGTATTCTAGCAGTGGTGATGGGTTTGCAACCTGTCATGTATAGAACACCAACTACTGCAAAATTTGAATACGTGTCTAATATAATATCTGGACGTACCTCTGACTACCTCCCTTGGACATCCTCGAAGAATCTCCAGTGGGTACTTCGTACTAAGATATCTGAGGGAATATCTACCGTCCGTTAGGACTTAAACTCGTAATGCTATACTTTAAAGACATCGTGGTTGACCTCCTGGAAAATATTTGTATCTATTACATTATGATTGCAATAAATACCTACATGTGAAAAGGGCCTAAATCTCTTTTGAATTATCGTTTAAAATTCTGTGTGTCTGATCTCACGGGTTTTATATGTGAGTTGGCACAGATCGTAAATTAAATGCTTGGAGTTTTATTGCTTCTGCATTTTATGGGTCACTTAGTTCCTATACCGTTTTACTGCTGGTCCGTAATGACTTTTATCAGGATAGTTTATGTTCAACCTTCAGGAGTAGAAGCAGTAAAGAAGGAAGCCGTTTGACCGTTGAATTGCCCACTAAGCCTTTACGCGTCAATATACCGCCTGTAAAAAAATACTCCCGAAAACAAGCTGCATGCAGTCATATTTACATGGACAAGACAAGTAATAGTAGTAGTAGAGCTCTTAGTAAAGGGGTCGTCCGGGGAAGTACTACCACCATGCCTATTTCAGCCGTCGAGCAGTGCAGCGTGTTCTGGTTTGAAGGGTGTGGGTGCCGGTGACATTACAGGCACAAGAAACTTAACACCTGTATACCTCAGGTTGTTGGAGACAAGAGCAGTTGGGCACCTTAACGTGCGTGACCTAAGAAACAATAAAAAAATAAATAATGCTGGACAATCCACACAGCATCATCTAGCCCCAAGCTAAGCAGAGCTTGTGTTATGGGTACTAGATGACTGATATACTTAATACAATACATTACATACAATTACATACATTACAATGCTTTGTTATATGCGATATAGTTATACCCAACATCAGGTTTGCAATCTGCTTGTTCCATCAGCAAGTTGTATAAGTTAATTTAATTTATAAGTAGACATTTGTCATAATACTACTACTCTACTTCTACTTTTCTTCTAATAGTCTTAATGTACTTTTTTTTGGTCAATAAAAAACTTTTCTTTCTTTCAAATACATCCTCAGCCTCAAGTGTACATACAGAAATCCATTGCTCTAAAATCTAAAACGTCAACAGTAGATGTTATGTAATAGTGGAAGGAAAACTAAATGAACAAATCTCGCCAACAGGTTCTGCGGAGCATCGGATGTCGCAAAGATAGGTACGACGCGAGTGTGCGTGATCAAGGAAGACTGTGTCTTAGCTGAGTGGTTGCCATGGCGACCGAGGCCGGACGGCGCTCTTGTGCGGACGCGAAGGCTGAAACGATTGCCTCAAGGTACGGAAATAACTCAACCTTGTGAAACGTTCATTGAACTTTGAGAAAGATGAATAAATCTAAGGCCTTCTGTTATAATTCTAAGCTTCTTGAACCGGATCGTTGGAAAGAGATACACTTATTTTAAAGTTTTGAGTATAGTTAGGGTAAAAATTTAATCAACTAATACAATCGTGATTACTGAACCTTTACTGATCTCTACAGTGCCATACACAAACTAATTTAAAATCTTTTGAATTGTTGAACCGTTTCGTATGATGCTGACTGTACGCACAATTTTCAATTAAATATGGGCTTATACTGTCAGGATCTAAAGTTGATTAATAGATTAAGATTTAAAAATACTTTTTCTTTCCGTTATCTAGATAAATGGTACCTTGAAATTTAGTATAAGCCACGACTAATCTTCAAATATTAACTAAATTTGTAAGTAACACCTGTAACGGTATCGGTTTTATTCAAGTTTATAAATTATCATCGTGTACTTCCATTGCAAACAGTATAAACCCATGAAAGGTATAGGTGAATTTTATGAATATTTTTATGAATCCAATGAATATGTTGATAAGTAGATTGTATAGATAGGAATCACTTATGTATCCTTACTTCAATTTAAAGTTATTTGTATGTAATGCATAGTTTTTATAAATAATTTTAATATTTGGAAAGGATCATGTTGTGATTAATTGTGTTTTGTAAATAGTAGAAAAAAATAGTTAGTAGTCAATAAAACAACTCTAATATTAATCGACAGGCCTCACAGCTCAGTGAGTAGTAGCTCTGCCTTCTGTGTTGTAGGTTGTGGGTTGATCCTCACCAAGGACAAACATTTACGTGATGAACATAAATGTTCGTGTTCTATTTGGGTTTGTATTCTAAGCATACCTACATGTATTTATAAAGAAAACGTTTATAAGTATTCTATCACTCATCTGGTTCCCATAGTATACTTAGTTTGGGGCTAGATTAGATGATAATATTATGTGAATGGTCACAAATATTAATTATTATTATTAATAGGTGGTGGTAAGGAGTGTGATGTGGTGGAGGAAGTGAGACCGGCAGCTTTAGATGCGAGCGCTCACTGGACGCCGGGTACTTGGGGACCTTGCCGCGTTGCTCTGGAGCTAACTGCTTCTTCTCTTCCTTGTAAGTATATCTACTCCACTGGTATGGTGGAAAAAACGAGTTAGTCGTACGTTTAGCGGTGCGGAAAGTGCAGCTCTCGACTCGAATCACTTGTCAGTGTAGTGTAGTGTATGTGTTGTTGTCGTGTGCCAGTCAATTTATGTTACCTACTTACGCACGCTCTGCAGAATATCTGATTTTCTATAGAACTATTTTTGGAATGGAAAAATGATCGCTGAAATTAATGGATTTTTTTATTTTGTGTTTGAGCCACCATGTTATTGGTATAATAGACGTCTTTGAGCCAATAAGCCATAGCCATAGCCTTTTTTTTTATTTGACTTGCTGATTTAACAAGCTGATGGCCCACTTGATGTTAAGTGGTAACCTCATCACCTAAATAAAAGCATTGCCTTGCAGGTCACGTTCGCTAGGAATGTGCCCTACCATCTGAAGATACAGATGTCAAGCTTCATTTGCCTGTTATTAGACCGGCACCCACATCCTTCAAACCGGAACACAGCAAGCTGCTTTGCAGTAGAAATAGGCATGGTGGTAGTACTTCCCTGGACGAACCCTTAACTAAGAACTCTACTATTAGATACACTCTACTCGTACTAGACTATACTTCGATGATTCGAATTATGATTTTGGGACATTCCTGATGATATTTTAAATTTGTATGCTAGATTATAGTTGATGGAGTTGATTACTAAGTAATAGTCAGCACATGCTGACTATTACTTAGTAATAACCACTTATTCTACCTTATAGCAAATGAATAAACGAAATGAAATAAAATTATACCTATGAGTATTTAACCAGCACTAATTATCAGTCCATGGTGCTTCAATCTGCCTATTGTCATCACGAACTACCATCAATCAGCTCAACATCCACTATTGTTATCCCTTCAGCAAACGATGAAGAGGACGACGCAGATGATAATGACGCGATCTACGATGACGATGACGATGATCTTGGTGATGAGGACAAGGAGGTCCAAGCAAGCTGTGGCGGTGGAGTACAGAGGAGAGAGGCTACCTGCGTGAGAGCTGATGGACGGACGCTCCACCCGGTACAATGCGCTCATGCGTCTGTACCTACACTTGTCCAGCCTTGTGAGGTAAGTAAATTTAAAAAGAGATACCTTCACGACTTGAATCCCTAAGCATGGTAGATATCCCCTCGGATCTCTTAGTACCAAGTACCTACTCAAGATTCTTTGAGAATGTCAATGTTTAGGGTAGTCAGAGTCCATATATTACATTTGGTATAATATACACAAATTTTACAGTAATCGGTATTCCATACGTTAGTAGGTTTCAAGGTATTATGTTATATTAGTAGGTTGCAAGTCCATCGCTACTATTAAAATACTAACTGGTTTCCTCACGATGTTTTTCTCATGATGGTTTCCTTCACCGTTTGAGAGACCTGGCATTACGCTCATAATTTGCTTTTATTTACTCGGGAAAAACAATACACCAACTTGAAGCAGGCATTTATATAGCTGTTACGAATTTTTCTGATAGGATATATATGCACTAAGAAGAATAGATGTATGGACCCAAGATATCAACTAAAACTCTGGTTTTAGTTACTTCTTCCATTTCATGAGCTGGCGTTTTCTAATCCAGGTGCCATGCCCAAGAGATTGTGAAGTTGGAGAATGGAGTGAATGGGGAGCTTGTCAGCCGACCGATGGATGCCCTCTGTTTCCTGTACAGCAGGTCACAACTACAGGTATGATCGGCTCTTTATTTCTTTACTCATTTCCGTTGTAAATAATGTTCTATTTCATATTATGAACTATATCCCAGTTTCATCCAAATCTGTCCAGGTAGCGAGGTTGAGCTTATGCAGTCATCATCATCCTATGTGTCCCTGTGGACGTAGATTATTACCGTAGATCAATACGCGTCATTGAGCCCAGTCTTAGACTCTTCTCGCACCGTTTTTTTCACATTTTATAGATCGTCTGACGCGATAAAGGGTAAAGTGTGGGATCAGTGTGATGTGACTTGTAGGTACTTATCAAGTCACATCATCAGCGTTAATAAGTCCACTGTTGTCAAAGTTAAAGTCAAAAGGCATTTATTCAGTAATATCCGCAGGGATCATCTTGAAACGTCTTAAATCTAGGTGAATCTAAGCGCCAGTTCCTCGCGACCAAGCCTAGAAGAACCGGCAAGAAACTTACGGCTTGGTTCCTACCGTTTTTTTGTATGATCCTGTTACAAAATAATAATAATGTAAATAATGAAGCTCCAGTGCTCCAGTTGGACATAGGCCTCCCCCTAATTTGGGTGGGCTTGCCTTAGTCATCACACTTGACAAGCGGATTAGTGGCAGTGTTGTTGTTTAGTACTTAGATGATGCTGCTTCACATTTTCCAGTGAATTTTTCTAGTCGTACAACATCCATGGGAGTTAATAAGCTAGAACCACCACAGCTTTGGGTATTTATGTATATGTGATGTGTCCAGGCTACAGCGTCCGCCGTCGAAGAGTTATATCAGCGGCATCTGGAGGTGGCGCTCCCTGCCCCCCTCTCGAGGAAAAGAGAACTTGCAGCTCTCCTCGCTGTGCCTCATGGAAGTCACTCCCTTGGGGTCCTTGCGTGTTGTACCAACCTCATACCACTTGCGGACCGGGAAAGAGGAGCAGGGAGCTACGATGTGTTGGTCATGATGGAGTAAGTTCTCATATTATAAGGCAAATTAAGTTGATAAATTATGCATCGAATTTATTTATAAAAGTGAAGTTCGGTTTACAAGTCCAGAAAACAGGTTTTATAGACTTGGTCCTGCTACGACTCCTAAAAAACTCCTAAAAAATGTTAAACATGTCATGGCTAAATAAACAGCTCAAAGTTTTCAGCTACCGCAGCACTCCCCACCACGTTCAAAGACACTAAATGAAAAACGAAATCATAACCACAGAAACTTTTTACTGTAATTGGTTCAATAAGCTTTGTTAAAGTTTTCGACTACCGCAACACCTGCCACCACATTCAGACATATTAAATGTTTTTATAAAACTAACTCACAATCGCAGTTATTTTCATTTGTTAAACGAGGTTGCTATAGCTATAAAAATACAGTTGAATTCTTTTACTACCGCAGCACTCGCCGCCAAGTTCGAAAATAATGGTTTTAAACGATGTTTTACGTTAGTTGTATTAAGTTTATAAGAATTTTTTTTGTGGGTTTTACCCTTTGAGTTGGAACCCTAGAAACTAACAAGTAGGTAATTTATCAGAAGGAAGCCCAACGTGCCTGGTGTAGTGGAACAGGAGCGCCAGCACGCAGCGAGCGATGTCGTATTGCCTGCGCCGGCGACTGCGTGGTGTCGGCCTGGGCGGCCTGGCCTCCCTGCCCCTCCTCCTGCACCGTGCTCTCGCGCCCGACTCCCATGCGCATGCGACGCAGGCACGTGCTCGCACACGCTGCCCCTGGTAATATACATACTTTAAACCATTTCTCAGATTTATGCTCAATATGAACTTCTTAAGCTAATCTAGACCTTGACAAACTCTGATCCCTTAACAAAGTATAAAATTTTATTTTAATAATATGTTATCTCACGGTGACGAATGCAATAAACATAAAGCCCTGATCAATACGTGTTTTGGTAAAAACTTATACTTAGAAATGTTCTTACCCTGAGTTAATTTTTAACAAAGTACAACCTAAACCACTGGTCGCAGAAACTTGAAAATTTCAGAGGATATCTATCTTGATACGTATAAGACTGTACTAAGAAAAGAATTCCTGAAATTCAACCCCTTAACACCCGTTAAGGGGTTGAATTTCAGGAATTCTTAAGTTATTTCCACACAAACTTTAGTCCCTGTTGTACCCACAACAGGGACTAAAGTTTGTGTGGAAATAACTTCACGTAGGCGAAGCTACGCGCGTTCCGCTAGTTCATTATAGCCAGTTCTTCATAATAATATGAGAAAAGCTACGAAACAAACTGGTGACCCACCTAACAATGAGCGGTTACCACAGTATTTTTCTCTTCCTAGACGGCTGGCCATGTCCTCCAGAAGACCAGCTGATCCAGAACGAGACTTGCAACACACATGCGTGTGCTACTTACTCCTGGCTCGCTACGCCGTGGGGACCCTGCGAGAAACGACGACAGGATTTCATTCCTGCTAATAATTTTACTGATTTTTCGGTGAGATTCCTTTAATTTTTTTTAAATTACTGGCTGATGGAATAAGCAGATGGCACCTGATGTTAAGTGGTTACCATCGCCTATAACAAAGGGTTACCTTGTAAGTCACGCTCGTGAGAAACGTGCCCTACGATGCACTGCTCAGCGTCCATCAAACTGAGGCATACAGGTGTTAAGTCTGAATTTATTATATATACTGAACCATTTGCTTGTACCATTAGCAAATCAAATTAAAAAAAATAGGGCAACATTTTTGAGGATGTCGAGTGAGGTACGTTCTCACTATCACTATATTTGCCTCAAAATCCCATTTGCCAAGTGCTGCGGAGGTTAAAGTTTGTATGAAAAAAACTTCACGCAAATATCGCACGCGTTTTGCTACTTGTTTATAAAATGTTTTTCCGTAGGATGGAGAGGTATATAGTGCGAGTGATGATGAAGAACCTTGCGTGGACGAAGGCGAAATGGCAAGAGACGTGATGTGCGTGCAGAATAACGCCGATGTTGTAAGGGAGGCTCTGTAAGTATCACACAGGCATTCATAGGAATCACAGATCAATTGGTAGTAACTCAGTCTGTTATGTTGTTATACTGACGACCGATGTGGCGCGGCGGGCAAATGTCCGCCTGCGACGCAGGAGGTTGCGGTTTCGATTCCCGCCTTGGGATAAATGTTTATACAATCTGCAAATATTTACACCGGGTGCTCTGGGTATTTTTATGCACAATAAAAAATATCTATGCATGTATACGCTTTTCTAGGAAGCATCTTTAAGAATTGGCTTGCTGATGCTCGTTAGCCGTATTGTCTCGTCGAGCCGTCACCAGAAAACATTTTTTTATTGTTGGATGTTTGTAATATATCATAATTAAAGTTGGAAGAACTTACAGATGTGCCCCTTTGAAGAAACCCGCTTCACGACGTACCTGCACAGTCAGGTGCCATCGTGGGTGCAAGGTCGAAGCTTGGCTGCCGTGGTCAACCTGCCCTAACACTTGCGGTAAGCCATTTCTCAGTATCACTTTCGTAGTACCTACCATTTATTGAACTTCGTTGTTTTTCGTAGGCCTGCGTAGATTTTCGTAGACCTACGTAGAGTTTCGAAGATCTGTGTTATTTTTCGTAGACCCGCGTAGATGTCGTAGACCTACGTAGAGTTCGGTAGAACTGCATAGTATTTCGTAGACCCGCGTATATTTTCGTAGACTTACGTAGAGTTTGGTAGAACTGCATGGTATTTTGTAGACCCGCGGCGATGTCGTAGACCTACGTAATGTTTGTTAAAATTGCATAGTATTTTGTAGACTCGCGTAGATTTTTGTCCTGGTGGAGATTATCAACAAATTGTCTGTTTCAGAACCTGGCAAGCAGATCCGTGTCCGCAGAGTCCACGGTGGTCCGAGCTGCGGGCCCACGCAGGAGTCTCGGGACTGTCCCGTGCCGATGTCGTGCCGGTCACGTGCCATCGCCTGGGTTGCTGGCGAGTGGTCCACCTGCCGCTTACCACCAGCGCAGATTTGCGGCTCTGGCTACAGAGTTAGAAGTAAATAATCTGCCAGGGCTAAATAACTAGTCTAGCCATAAATTAAGCAAAGCTTGTAATATGGAAACCAAATAGCTGATAGAACACTGATATACTTATTTTAAAGGAAAACTTCAAAACACAAACTATAAATGTTGTAGGTTTGTGGTGCGGGACCGAGTCCAACAGGGTGGAAGCCGGTGCTTGTGCTGGACACCTGGTTCCTCGCAGCGTGGCCGTTTGCAAGGTCCCCTGCGACCACATCGTTCCTCTCACTTGCGATGTCATCTGCGACGATCCTCTCAAGTAAGCACTTCGGCAGCTGTTCGCTTTATTTGAATTAACACCTTGTTCAATGCCTACAGCTGAGACAGGAACCTTTGACCCCAAGCAACACAAACTTTACTGCTAAGTAGGCTAGGTTAGTTGCAAAGTGTTTTTTATTTAATATTTATGTTACTACTAGTGTATTCAGTGTGCACGCCCTACCGACAAAAATATCTATATCAATAAAATTAGAATGTTTACAAGATAAGATGAGATTACGGTATGCCTTAAGTTGATAGACTGTAACTCCAGGGTTGGCAGTTTTCATAAAAATCTCTTCATTCAATTCCCATGATTCGTCGTCGCAGTTCCTTTTCAAACACATTTAAATCTTATTTTGCGGGAATGATGGTTAATTTCTAAAAAAAGAGTATCAGTCTGTTTTTTCAATGTATTTTTTTGGTGATGGTGGTGTTAATGGCAAAAAAACCGGTCAAGTGCGAATATTTGTTTTATTCTGTTTTTTAGTATTTGTTGTAATAGCGGCAATAAAAATACTTCATCTGTGAAAATTTCAACTCTCTAACTATTACGGTTCATGAGATACAGCCTGATGACAGATGGACAGACAGACACAGAGACAGACAGACAGCAGAGTCTTAGTAATAGGGTCCCGTTTTACCCTTTGGGTACGGAACCGTAAAAAAGGTAAAGTAGCCTTGAAAATTGGTATGAGTCAATTATTTACTTACTGTATAATATTTTTCTTTCTCCAGATACTTGGATGCTTCAGAGCCTGATATTCCAAACTGCGTCTGCAAGAACGTTGGCTTGGAGCTACTGCCTTCTGACTCTGATTGTATTCTTCCTTCTGGGTGAGTCTGAAGACGAAGCACATCAAAAAGGTCGCTCTGGCCACGTGTTGTATGAATTTTGAACAATGACTAACGATGTTTTTATTTTTGGGTCTAGATTGGAGTGTGGTGAAGGGAGGGCTTTGAGAGCGGCAAGGTGCATGGTCGCCGGCCGTGATGTACCGATGGCCGTTTGCAAGAAATATCATCCTTTGACTGGTAATCATCCTGATTAAGTTCCTAATAGAATATAATAATATATAATCCTAAAATAATCACCTACGCTCCATCCGAAATCTCGCGATCCTAACAATATCGTCAGTCCATCGGGTAGAAGGGCGTCCTTCGTCTTCCGGTTCGTGATTGCCTTTCGAGAACCTTTATTCCCCTCTATGAATGGTTCTATGAATTATATGCCCATTGCCACCTTAACCTACTGATCCTGAGGGGTATATTAGTGACCTTGGTTTTTCTATGGATTTCTTTATTTCTGATTCTATCTCGTAGTGAAACTCCCAGCGTAGCTCAATGTGCTACATTAAGCTTGTGTATGATATTGTGCATGTGTAATTAGCATCCACATCTCAGTTCTAGTAGTAAGTACTAGTAAAATACATTGACTTTCGTCTTGAGGCATTGTGGTAACTGTGACGAGAATTTCCCGTAATTTCCCGAATGCTAAGTGAGCTGACGAATCCGAGTTGGATTCGTCAGCTCACTTAGAAGTGAACCACACACACACAAGTTTTAGACTTTAGTCTTTAAAATATTTCATGGAAGGTATATATAGCTTTGGTATGGCAGGTCCTCAACGAGTCCGCGAAGCTTCAACCGACGGATACTCATACGATGTGGAGTTCAAGGGACTCCTGCGCGGGCCGTGCAGTGTGCGCTGCGCGAGGGACTGCGCCGCCGGCGTGTGGGCGCAGTGGGGACCCTGCGCTGCTGAGCCTGGCTCAAGAGCTGCTTTCAGATTCCGTACTAGGTGAGACCTAGCTTTGAAGCCGTTGAATAGTAGTAAAGCTGTTAGTGAAGGGCTCGTCTGGAGAAAGTACTACCACCATGCCTATTTTAGTTTCGGTTTGAAGGGTGTGGATGGGTAACCAGGTGGGCAATCTGCTTTTATCATCAGCAAATCGAATAAAAAAAACCATTAGGTACAGTCAGCTGCACTAGAATGAATACAATTCGTAACTTTCAAAACGGTATTAAAACCTTATACCCCCTTCAATAGTAAAAACTCTAAAAACGTAAAATTGTTTACATATTTTTTGAATTTTTGCCCTGTAAATATTAATTTTAACGCTGTAAAACCATTCTGTAAGTTAAGAATTGTATACATTCTAGTGCATCTGACTGTACCTTCTGCTGTTTTGGTTCTGATAATCTTTCAAATACCAACACTTTTTATTTTAAATGTTATAACTCCTACCTACTTAAATCAGTATGCATGTATTATCTAACCACTATAATTGTTTACACTTATGTCAGTGTCAACATCGCAATCTTTATTAGGTTTCACGATGTTCTACTAACCAACATTGTAATAAACCTTTTTTTATAAATAAATATCATACAACACCTATCCGCACGACTCGATGGATACTTGAGGTGTGATCTGGCAAAGTTTGTAGTCAATCTAAATCCCGGAAACAACACTGAAGCTCCTTGAAAAGAGTTAGCTCAAGACATGATATTAATGAAACTACAGAGAAGTGATCGAAGAAGGCAGTGCTGGTGGAAGGGAGTGTGGTGCAACTCTGCAGAGAGCTACTTGCGCCGTCTCTGAGCCGCGCTGGTCTCTCGGCGAGTGGTCAGTTTGCGCACCTCGACAAGCTCTCTGCGGCAGAGCTATTATTAACAGAACTGTCACGTAAGTCACATGCTACTTTATTCTTTACTAGCGGCCGCTCGCAGCTTCACCCGCGTGGCAGTTTTTTCCCGTTTCCGTTATTTTTTCGGGATAAAAAGTAATCCAGGCCTACATCCAGTCTGGAAGAGATCGCTCATAGCGATAAGACCGTCCATTGTACTTCGCTGTAGCTTCTATAAAAATTATAACTGTTTATGTCCTTGTGGTGTACAATAAAGAGTTTTCTATCTATCTATCTATCTATCCAGGCAACAAATCCTATATGTTAATCCAGGCTACAATCTATATTTATTCGAAATTTTATCCAAATTGGTCTACTAGTTAGAGCGTAAAGGGTAACAAACATCCATCCATACATTACTCAGCTAATTTGAGTCTCACAACTTATTACTTTTATAAAGTGCGGAAATCGCAAAGATATCCCAAAAGTTATGCCCTCGAGGTAACTTTAAGACGATTCAAGCTGATCCCTGGATTTTCAGTTTGAGTTTCATAATTGAGCATAACTTTGGCGATTGAAATCTTTGGCACCTTTTAGGATAATATAAAATTCTTTGAGATTTGAGTTTGATTTTTATAGTTATTTTTTATTGTGAATATAAAATAAATGTGTAGATGGTTTTTTAATGTTTATGCTCAGGTGTGTGAACGCAGAAGGCGAGTGGATCGAAGAAGCGATGTGTGAAGCTAGTGGAGCTGGCCCTGCGCCTGCGCGTGAGGCCACATGTAGGGCTCCATGCCCGGCCGACTGCGTCGTCAGCTCCTGGTCCGAGTGGAGCCCGTGTGAGCAGGTTCGAGTAAGCTAGATACAAATACTTATACGATTAACTAGCTGGAGTAATAATAAGTGTTTTTAGTGACATAAAGTTTTACAAGATAAAGTTTTCAATTCAAGGGGCTCCCGAACTAGTAAAAAACTGTGTTTCAGTGTGGAGTACGATTATATACGACTAGCGAAACGCGCGCGACTTCGTCCGCGTGAAGCTATTTTCATACAGACTTCAATCACCGCGGTACACGTTTAGAGGTTGAATTTTGGGAATTCCTTTCTTAGTACACCTTTACGCACCAATACAGATATGCTCTGAAAATTTCAAGTCTCTACGACCAGTGGTTTAGGCTGTGCGTTGTCTCTATGTCAGTCATTCAGGACAAAGACAAAGGCTTGATTGTTGTTGTGCAAGCAGGCCTAAATGCATTTAGGAAGCTAATTACATTTATCATATTGCACAAGGAAAATTAAGTCGCTTTTACTTTTACGCTAAACATGTTATCTTGGTAAACGTGATAGCTAAATAATATTAAATCAGATGGTTGTGCAAGCGGTCTATAAAATCTGTCATAAGATAAACTTCGACTACCATCAATTACTAATGGCTAATGATAAACAGGGACAGGACCAATTTTAAGCAGTATTTAAATAACGTTTATATGTATGAGGGTAGGTAGTTACATGTTAATATAAAAAGGTAATTTGACAATGTTTAGTTATCTATGGTTTGGTTGTCTATACTAGACTTCCTGTGAATCGACTCGGACTGAGAACGAAGCGAGCAGTTAGACCAAATATAATTTTTTATATAAGCATAATTTTTTTGTAAGCTGTTGGTCTTCCTTAAATAAATAAATAAATAAATAAATACTTTCTTGTCAACCATCTTTGTCTAGCATTCAAAACAAGTGTTTTACCATCAAGACCCAATTCTACACAAGAACTAGCCTCTCCATCTTATAGGCAACAACAGTTACCTACATGTTTTCTTTACCAGACTAAATGGGGGGGCAGACGTGATCGCACCCGCGTTGTCCTCCGCCCGGCGGAAGATGGAGGCACTCCGTGTCCTCAGCTGGTGGCAGCTGAACCTTGCTCGCCTCACATTTACTCCTGGCATGTGGCTCCTTGGGATGATTGCCAACCTCTAGGTAAAACACCAGTTACATACTTGAATAAATATAATAATAATAATAATGCTGGACAGTCCAAACTGCATCATCTAGCCCCAAGCTAAGCAGAGCTTGTGTTATGGGTACTAGATGACTGATGTACTTAATACAATACATTACGTACATAGATATTTTTATTATACATAGAAAACACCCAGAACACCCGGAATAAATATTTGTTTAATTTAATTTAAATTTTTTGACGCGTACATTGGAAAAATACTCATAAAATTTAGAATTTAAAAAAATTTAATTACGTAGCTTGATGTTTGTTTTATTAAAACAAGCAGTAGTAAAAAAATTACCTTTATGTTGTTTATAATATGAGTTATAAGTTGACGACCGATGTGGCGTGGCGGGCGATTGTCCGCTTGCGACGTAATAGGTTGCGAGTTCGATTCCCGCCTTAAGATAAATGTTTGTACGATCAGCAAATATTTATTCCAGGTGTTCTGGGTATTTTCTATCTATAATAAAAATATCTTGTACGTAATGTATAGTATTAAGTATATCAGTCATCTAGTACCCATAACACAAGCTCTGCTTAGCTTGGGGCTAGATGATGCTGTGTGGATTGTCCAGCATTATTATTAGCATTATTATTATTATAAAGTATTCTAGTCGATGCTGATCTTTAGGTAACTGGTTATATTGTTACAGGAGGTTCACCGTGTGGTGAAGGAATCAAAAAACGTGCTGTTCGATGCCTGAGGAGTGATGGAATATTTGTCAACGATTCCTTCTGCCCTGTAAGTTTTTCCACAACATATTTGTTCGGAAGACCTTTAAGAATCTTTATTTCACATGAATTTAGGCTTGGTCGCGAGGAACTGGCGCTTAGATTCACCTAGATTTAAGACGTTTCAAGATGATTCCTGCGGATTGACTTTGACTTTTTACAAAGTTGACTCGTAGAGAATATTTTTTTTAATTTTTTGAAAAACTAACTTAGCTACTTATTGAATAGTAACGGAAAGCCAATATATAGGTTTTCACGTATATATTTTTTAAGAAACAATGTATGCGCAATGCCAGTACTCTTAAACGGTGAAGTAAAACCAGTCAGTATTCTAGCAGCGGCGATGGGCTTGCAACCTGTCACGTATAGAATACTAACTACTGCAAAGTATGGGTATACCAAATGTACTATCTGGACGAACAGTCAGCTACACATAACAGCTAATTTCACAATTTTCGAGTTTACTATTTAAGAGTTACCACAAAGTTTACATACCATTTTAAAAGTTACGAATTGTATACATTCTAGCTGACTGTAAATCTGACTAAGCCTTTTAGACATCCTTAAAGAATCTCGAATAGGTACTTGGTACTAAGAAATTGGACGGGATATCTACCGTGCTTGGGAATTAAAGTTGTGATATTGTTTATTTATTATATTATTTATTTTATTACCTATTTTAGAACTCGACAGTGATTGAACCTCGAGAGTCTTGGTGCTACGTGCCGTGCGGTGTGGACTGTGAGCTCGGCGAGTGGAGCCCGTGGGATACCAGCGCGTGTTCCTGCGGAGACACTTCCTCAGCCAGGCACATGCGACGAACCAGGTGCATATCTCAGATATTTTTATATTCAAAACATTGACGACCGATGTGGCGCGGCGGGCAAATGTCCGCCTGTGACGCAGGAGGTTGCGGGTTCGATTCCCATCGTGGGATAAATGTTTGCACTATCTATAAATATTTATTCTGGGTTTTCTGGGTGTTTTCTATGCATAATAAAAAATATCTATGCATGTAATGTATTGTATTAAGTATATCAGTCATCTAGTACCCATAACACAAGCTCTGCTCAGCTTGGGGCTAGATGATGCTGTGTGGATTGTATATTATTATTCTTTGCAGGCAACACATGACGAGTGCCGTGTGGCCGGGACGAGCGTGCCTCCCGACAGAACAGCGAGCGCCCTGTCCCCGCGAGCCTTGTCTGCGACTAGTGGCCAGACCCTCCGTCGCCTGCAGAATCCGAGTACGTATATAATATTAATGCTGGACAATCCACACAGCATCATCTAACCCAGTAATTCCCAAAGTGGTCCAGGTGGACCCCCAGGGGTCCACGGGAAACTCGACGGGGGTCTACGTTGGACGTGACAAAAAATGGGGGTCTACAATTGTAAGCAGGGGTGCATGAAAATTAATTTGGTTTCGATAGTGAAGAACTAAAATGTTGGCTTGTTATTTTAAATAATATGATATCTAAATTAAACCTTCTCAGTTATAAATATAAATAAACAGTTTATAAATAAATTGAGAAAAAATGGATAGTTCCGAACTGGGAGTCGAACCCAGAACATGTCGGTAACGCGCCGATATTTAGAAATTGGTAGTAATGTAGATGCAGGGGGTCCACCGGATCCGGCAAAATTTTGAAAGTGGTCTATGAAACAAAAGAGTCTGAACCACTGATCTAGCCCCAAGCTAAGCAGAGCAAGTTAGTTTGGCACTGCCATGTTAGCACAAGAAAGTAAGAGATATCTCTATTTTGCAGGAGATAACGAGTAGATAACATTTTGTCACGTTGCACATCTTAGGACGACTGAAGCCAAAGACGGAATCTGAGTGAACGTTTAGTAATAATCCATTTTTATACGACTACACTTCCCACTTTCAAGTTGTTAGACTAACTCTTCCATTGCTTCACCAGACCACCTCCGATAAAGAAACATATGCTTGTGGGTGGGGAGTGAAGCTGTCCCACGCTCGCTGCGAACTGACTGGCGTTGAGGATGAGACCGCGTCTGATGCGCACTTGGAGCCGTGGCGCTGCGCCACTGTCCTTCCAGGCAGGATTGTCACCCCACCATTACACTTCCAGGTATCTATCTATATCTAAATATATATAACTTAAAGGTGACTGACAGACTGACATAGTGATCTATCAACGCACAGCTCAAACCACTGGACGGATCGGGCTGAAATTTGGCATGCAGGTAGATGTTATGACGTAGGCATCTGCTAAGAAATTGATTTTGATTAATTCTACCCCCAAGGGGATAAAATAGGGGATGAAAGTTTATGGAACTTTGTCAATTTTAAACCGATCGGGCTGAGACTTTGCATGCATAAAGCTACTATGATTTTACCCCGAAAAAATAACGGGAACGGGAAAAAACTGCCACGCAGGCGAAGCTGCGAGCGGCCGCTAGTAACAAATAAACTACCACATATTTTACAATTCATTACAATTATTTAATCAATTTCACTTGACGTTAAATATGGTTTCTAGAGTGCAAGGATTCTTTACTGTCCTGGATACTGAGGCATTTAATACTTCTAAATAATTTCAGACTGCTTCGCAAGAATAATTTTGATATTTGTGGCCTAAGGTGACGCTACAATATGTAGCAAGCAAGCAGTACTGCTCAATCGGGTTTCGATGTAAACTTATAGTGTGGTTTAAACAAATTATAGGCACATGAGGCTTAACACCTGTATGTCTCAGGTTGATTGACGCAGAGGAGTGCATCATAGGGCACTTACCGTGCGTCACCTACAAGGCAATGCTATGTTATAGGTGATGGTTACCACTTAACATCAGGTGGGCCATATGGCTGTTCCAAGAGCAGTAACAAAAAATGTAAATCGATATGCATGCGCCACAAATGTGAAATATATTTATGCTATGCCAAATTTCAATCATAAAGGCATCTTACGGAAACCAGTTGTTTATAAACTTTTTAGTCATTGACCCAGCTTTTAAACTGTCTCTAAACCCAATCCATCCATACCAGCAACAGAATCCGCTGCATGTCTCTTTCATGAGTTTATTTATGCTATGCCAGATTTCAATCGTAAAGACATCTTACGGAAACCAGTTCTTCATCACAATTCTTTTTAGTCACTGACCCAACTTTTAACTGAATCTAAACCTCTCCCCATCCATATCAGCATCCGAATCCGCTGCATGTCTCTTTCATGAGTTTATGTACAGGAGGAAGAGGTATGTGAGGTGGAATGCGGCTGCGCGCACTCGGAGCTGGGACAACCAGGGCCGTGGGGTGCTTGGGGACCCTGTCGCAGCGGAGCTCGCTCCCGCACCAGACAACTCCTGGTACCTGCCCGGAGAAAGTGTAACATACCTTCTAGGTAAGTTATATACCTAAGGTTAGATTCAGAGATGACTCAACGTAAACTTACACTTAGGCTTCCAATTTTACCAAGTAGGCTTGTTGAAAAAATATCGATATATCGATATAAATTTTTCAATGTATCTATATTTTTGAGCGATATTTAATCTTTCGATATATCGATGTATCGATATAAAATTCCAAGTAACGAAAAGGTATCGATATTTTTTTCAGACCAATAAACATTTATAATTTTTAAAATATTGATATTGATATTTTCAAATAATATCGATACTATATATATCGATACTTTATTGCATTTCCGACATCCCTATTACCAAGCATGTATTATGCAACTTCAAGTAGTCCAATGTAACAAAGTATTCTGTGAAGTAGTCATAGTATCTCTTCTTAGTCAGACATGAGGTCGTGGTTGATGTTGTGGTGGATAGATAAATAGAAAACATAGATATGCCAGATAAAGTTTTGTTCCGGAGTAGCTATCTTTCCGGAACAAAGGCCGAATTCCGAAAATCTAAGGCCAAGAAAATGTAGTTCTTTCTTTCTTGATAATAAATAATAAATGTTTGTGGACATTTTACACAACATCATCTAACCCCAAACTAAGCATAGCTTGTACTATGGGAACCAGATGACTGATAGAATACTTATATACTTTTTTTTTTTAATACATACATAGAATACAATATAACACCCAGACAGAGAACAAACATCTATGTTCATCACACGAATGTTTGCTCTCGGTGGGGATCGAACCCACGGCCTACAGCACAGAAGGCAGAGCTACTACTAACTGAGCTGAGAGGCCAGTCAGTGATAATATTTTAATTTTGCACAGATTCGTGACGATTGAATGGTCTAACTGCACCGGAGAAATGGACGAGATACCTGACCTGCTGGCCATCGAACCGCATGAGGATAAGCCACGTCGCGCCTGGGCTGACAAGGACGTCTACCATGATGGATATCTTGGTAAGGATTCTTTTATGACAAGATTATTAATTCCGGTTCGGAAAACTGCCCTAAGCCATAAAAATAGTTATATAATGTGTATAAAAATTTATAATAGAATACCTAAATCAATAAGAGAATTACCATATAAAAAATTTAAAACAAAGTTGTTTAATTGGCTTGTCGATAAATGTTTTTATAGAGTCACAGATCTGCTCAGCTTACACTCATATTCAAATTTATCATATGATTATTGAAATGTTTAAAATTAGTTGAATAATGAAGTTATAAGTAGACATTTAATTTTTGCATGCTGGGCTTCCTAGCGAAATGTGTGGGCCTAATAAGCTAGTATAATTTCTCCATGTACCACATTTCAAGCAAATAAATAAATTTCATTTCATTTCATTTCATTTTCATATGCTAAAGCTGGTAGAACAGGCATATGGCCACCTGATGGTAAGTGGTGGCTTTGTAAGTCACTTACATGGTATGTGTACTACGATGCACTACTCTACATGACATACTGACTCTGAGACATACAGGTGTTGAGCCTCATGTGCCTGTAATTACACTCTTCACCCTTCACACCCTACAAATCGGAATACATAATGCGAGCATCACTGTATGGCGATTGAACTAGTTTTTTTTATGCTACTGCTGGTGGAACAAGCATATGCCCTACCTGATGTTAAGTGGTAACCATCACCTATAACAAAGCATTGCCTTGTCAGTCATGTATGTTAGTTACGTGCACCTGAGGGATACAGGTGTTAAGCCTCATGTGCCTGTAATTTCACCGGCACCCACCCCCTTCAAGCCGGAACACAGCAATGCGAGCGTCACTGCTTGGCAGCAGAAAAAGGTATGGTGGTAGTACTTCCCCGGACGACCCCTTTCACAAAGAGCTCTGCTACTACTAAAAATGCAGAATTACAGCAAATTCTGTATAGGATAGGTAGTTTCATCATCATCAGCCTGCAGGAGTCCACTGCTGGATATAGGCCTCTGATAAGTTTCCAAGAACAACGGTTTACCGCGATCCTAGCAACGTAACGTAAAGTGGAAGGGCTTCCTACGCTGCATCTTCCGGTTCGTGGTTGCCATTCGAGAACCTTCATTTCCTAGTGGTTATCGGTTCTACGAGCTATGTGTGTATGGCCTACCCATTGCTACTTCAACCTGCTTGTTCTGAGAGCTATGTCGGTGACCTTGGTTTTTCTACGAAGTTTTACTACCTGATAGAATCCAAAATGAGTTCTTATTCATAATCCCAGTTGTTTCCCAGTAGTAGAACTCCCAACATAGCTCTCTCCATGTAGCCTGTTGTGATGCCGTTGGGATAGGTATTTTGCTAAATCAGATGTGTAAGTATATATTTGCCTTTTTCCTCAGAGGGTGGTATTTCACTGCTCATTATGGTGTGGACCGCTACGATTGTGCTCAGTCTGTATGCAGCTTTCATGCTATACCGTGGGTTTATCAGGTGAGTTTTATTTATAAAATAATAAAATAAATAGAATAGAATATACGGTTATTTAGCATAGGCAAATTCACAATATTTAGCAATGGCAAACACACACAAGCCCGACTTGATAAACAGGTAGGTAGGCAGATTCTATCACATAACATTAGTAAAATAGAAAAAAAAAGAAATGTATCCCATCGGCTCATGTGTCAGCAGTAGGTCCCTATGCTAAAATGGTGTTCAGCTCAGCATTAATGTTGGGTGTTGTTAATAGGATCATGACTTTAGATCTATCTATCTATCTATCTAAACTGCAGGCCTAGTTTGAATAAATTTGATAATTTGTGGCGTAATCGTATTGACATTTGAAATACTTTGCGCGACATCGAGAACTCAACTGCGGAGTGTTTCCTGGTTATCGCGCAGTGTAACTCGGATATTGGCACGATACCGTTGTACTATCATACTTAATAATATTATAAAGAGGAAAACTTTGTTTGTTTGTATTGAATAGGCTCCGAAACTACTGGACCGATTTGAATAATTCTTTCACAGTTGGGAAGCTACACTATCCCCGAGTGACATAGGCTATATAACATTTTAAAAAAAATTAGGGATCCTTATTAAAACCCGTGCGAAGCCCGGACGGACCGCTAGTTTTTAATATGATGTTACTTTTCAGATGCCTTCGGAGCAGGAAAATGAAGACCATCACTAAAGTTTAATTTAAACGATAAAGGTAAAGTTTTGTGACACTTATCTTGATAATGCGACGTCACTGATCTCGCCCTTCGTGACAACTTGTTCTACTATCGTTCCGTTGAACGCTCTAACTATTTAATAGTTTTTTTGGTCTCATTGTATGGTAGATATCTGTTAACTTTGTTGCCAAAATATAGTTCAAGAATTATTTGCTCATTTCTATCGACTGTACAGTCGTCTTCATTTGCAATTTGTGTATAAACTATATTATGTATGACCGCTAGTTTTTAATATTATGTTACTTTTCAGATGCCTTCGGAGCAGGAAAATGAAGACCATCACTAAAGTTTAATTTAAACGATAAAGGTAAAGTTTTGTGACACTTATCTTGATAATGCGACGTCACTGATCTCGCCCTTCGTGACAACTTGTTCTACTATCGTTCCGTTGAACGCTCTAACTATTTAATAGTTTTTTTGGTCTCATTGTATGGTAGATATCTGTTAACTTTGTTACCAAAATATAGTTTAAGAATTATTTGCTCATTTCTATCGACTGTACAGTCGTCTTCATTTGCAATTTGTGTATAAACTATATATATTGTACTACCGTTCGTATGTCTAACAGTTAAAAGTATTATACAAGATAGCCAGCAAAGAGTCTGTCCGCAGAAGTGCTTCCATGTTTATAATACTTATATCAAACGCTTTAGACGTTTTTATAATCCATGCAAAGGTTTAGATGCGATTATTGGGCTTTTGGATCGACAATATACTCGACGGGGGTTACGTAGCGAGCTCGGTAGAATAGTTTGGACGTTGAATGTAGGGAATGTTCCCAATAGTTCCCTAGAATACCTAAGGCAACGTGTGATAGCACACGGCCGTCCATTTTGATAGCTTCTCAATTTCGAAGCGGCAAAAAACTCTTCTAGAAAAGCAAACTGATTTACATTTTTCTTCCTTAGGTTATATTTCTAAGGACTCGACATGAATCTGAACTTACTATTTTTATAAAACTATTTTCTTACTCTGTAAACTCCGCACAAATTGAAGATTTACGATTTTAATTGCTATTTTTATTGATTTAATGTAACATTTAAACTATACCTGACATTTCTCAATATGTTATTATTATAAGTCGATGCGATGATAATGTGAAGGACTTGACACCTTAGGAATGATATAAGTATGAAGATGTAGGCTTTTACGACCAAGTGTAGACGTGACACATCATGCCACATATCAGTGTTTTAAATAAGAATAATAACAAATTTTGACCGTCTTCTGCGATTAAATACATTATCAAACCAGTTGCAGAAGAATACTATAGCAATGCTTAAAATATCAAGTAGAGCTTTGGCGCACAAAACTACTTACCTACTTTAATATTAATAGATTTTAAGACGTATTTATTACTGAAGATCATACAATTTTAAAATAATAATCACGTGTATGACTTTTGTAGAATTTGCATTTAATTCATGTATTGTAACAAGTATTTATAGTGTGAATGTGTTCTGCGTCTCATCTACTTCTCTTCAAATCATAATTTCCTTTCATCATAGACTTAAATTTAAACATTTTTAAGTCTATCTTACTATACCTATCTTCTTTGCTTTCTATATCTGTGTTTTGACCTTGTTATTTATGTCTAAAATTATGTTACTCTTCCTTAAGTTGACTATTTGAGATTATATGCTAGACTGTTATTCTATTTAATATATTCTTAGCTATACTATTTACATTATTCATGGCTATTGTTCCTTCATGACAATATAACAGTGACTATAGTTTACGTTCTATGTGTGATAGGACATTCTTTCTCTATAGTGTATCCACTGTATTCTCTTCGTAGTAATCGATGTGTACTTTTTAAACCAATATATTTGTAACCGTATAATATTCATTACCTATGCCATTGATATTGATGTGAAACATGATAGTTAAGGAATCGTGTTAGACAATACACTATTTGATATTTATTAAAATTTGATTGTGTTTTTATAATGAAATTGTGCTTTTTATTGTAGTTAGTCACTTTACATTATAATTATTAAACTGCCTATTGGCGCCCACGAACAAGTTAAATCATTTCATTAGATTGACCGATGGCATGGCGCAAGCTTCGCAAACAGTGGGTAGACGAAGACTCATGATTTTCCCGGAAGTTTATAGAAGTAACATGTTTAGCTTTGTGATGATAGGGCTGACAGGTAACACTACCAGTGTTACCAAATTTTTTTTTTTTTTTTTTTCCTAGCCTATCCCGTCCCACTGCTGGGCAAAGGCCTCCCCCAAAGACTTCCAACTCTCTCTGTTCCGAGCTTCCTCCCACCACGTCCCCTCAAAGGCGTCTAGGTCGTCCCTCCAACGCTTTCTTGGGCGACCCCTAGGTCGCCGTCCGTCAGGAACCCAAGGAGTGCAGGTGTTCGCCCACCTATCGGGAGGTATCCGGCTAACGTGCCCCGCCCAATCCCATTTGAGCCTGGCAGCTTTGTCTCCTACATCGCTTATCCCAGTTACCAAATATAGTTTATAAATTACAGTGTGATCAAAATGCTTCGGTAGATATTAGTAATATTTTTATTGCCAGAAGTTAACCTACTTTCGGTGACATAGTCTGCATTTTTAAGCTTTTAAGAGCTTTAGGCTCGTGTCTCAGTTCAGCCAGACCTTTCTGCACGATGGCATTCACCCGCGTGGCTCGGAGCTCGCGACGATACTTGACCACGTCCTTCTCAGCTACTGTCAGGTTCTCTAGATTGTTGAGGAGGACCTTGAAGACGAAATACAAAAATATTGGCTGGTTTAGGAACTAGTGGATAAGGCGAAAGATGTTGAGTGGTGGGCAGATGTGCAGATTACCATTTGACCCGTCTTTTTTCTCCACTACAATAATACTTTCTGGACTCTTTGTGTGGAGTTAGACATCAGTAATTTTTTGTGTATTGTGAGCGTTTTCCAAGCAAGTTTTGTATGGAGTTACAATACCACGGCCGGTTATTGTAATTTCATACAAAAAACCGTGAGTGCAACTCAGAATCAATGCTCAGTAGTGTGTTTTGTGACTGCTAGGAATTTATGAAATATGGTTAAGTAAAAAAACAATAGAAATAGCATCACGACTGAATTCCCAGGCACGGTGGATATCTCTTCAGATCTCTTAGTAAAAAGTACTCACTCGAGATTCTTCGACAAAGGTATGCCCAGATATTACATTTTGTACAAACAATTTTGCAGTAAGTAGTTGGTATTCCATAAGTAGTTGCAAGCCCATCGCTGCTGCTAGAATATTAACTGGTTTCCTCACGATGTTTTCCTTCACCGTTTGAGAGCACTGGCATTGCGCACATAAATTTTTCGAACGGAAAAATCCGTTGGTGCACGACCGTATCCGAACTCACTACCTTAGGATCAGAAGACGGGATCACTTCCACTAGATTGGTACTTTTTCCATGTAGTTCACCTAAATTAAATGAAAATTGGTTGTAGTTTATTTTTGTATATATTGATATTTAGTTCAGTAAGTACATACAGTAAGCAGCACCAACTGGTTATCCCTTGCATGTTTACAGATCAGAATAGTATTAAATCAACTAAGATTTTTTGAATATTAGGTACGTGTGTTTCGTTTAGATTTAATACATTTTATGCATAGTAAATATTGTAAAAAGAGAAGAAAATATATCTCTAAAGGTTGTTGATACACACAGGGAAATTGATAACGCTTACCGTACATAACAAGATAAAATAAAAGTTTAAAATAAAATTCACAATCTCGCATACGCGGAACAAGCAAACTCGATTGCTGCTTTCTGGGCCTTTATCATCGTAGTTGAATTGTAGGTGAAGACATCAGAGCAGTAGTAGTCTCTCAATGTTTTCATATCCACATCGAGGGGTCCAGACCCAGAGGCATTGACCACGAGCTGCCCTAATAAATCCGGGAACAACTTCTGTTGGTAATTACCCAAGTAGTTAAAATTAGGACTTATTTGACCCATTCTGCAACATAACGAGCTGTGATCATTATAAAACATGCATATCCCACAATACTCCGCAAGAGCACGAATTATCTTCCAATCCTGACGCGCTAACCCCGGCGGTGTGACGGCAGGCATTGCGAACTGAGATCTACCCTCCATATTCAAATAAAGTCCGCCGGATTCTGTATAGGCGCAGCCAGGCAAAACGATCGCTGCCGCCTCAGAGCCTTTATCCCCTTGGAAACCTATGTAGATTACTGGAACACCCGCAGGTGGAGCCCAGTCGTAAAATATTTCATCCGCACCTAAACAGATCAGCAGACTTGGAATGTTGTTTTCGACCGCAGTTAGTCCTCCAGGCTTCCAACCAGCCTCGAGGGCACCGGCAAAGCTTGCCTCTCGTGTTATGATATTTAGCACTCCCCAGTCACTGCTGCTCTTGAACGAGGCCGCAAGATTGACGAGTTCGGTCATAATTTTTCCAGCGCTTGCAGTTCCCAGCTGTGATACTCCAACAAATATAAGAGGCTTCTTCGCCCTATTTAACGCACTTGCTGCATTGGATAATGAAGCAACATCTGAACCAAGATAATTGACGTGGTAATTGTATTCACTCCACGGCCCTATCACATAAATATCACACTCATTGGTTCTGTAGGCTTGGCGAATCCAAGCGTTTAGAATTGGTGCTTCAAATCTTGGGTTTGTCCCGACCAACAAAATCTTGTCAGCCTGCGTAATATCTTTCATATTTACGTTCAAGGAATATCCGGTTCGAAGATCTATACCAGAGTTTGTATAGGATATACCACGCTCTATGTACGTGTGCTCCGACCCCAAAATGTTAATAAAATCTTTAGCAGCTACCAGCGTTTCAACGTTGCAGTGCGGTCCAGCTATAGCCATTATATTGTTAGAATTTGCACAACTTATCAGGCACGCAGCTTTTTTCAAGGCACAATCCCAGTCTAAAGGACACAGACACGAATTAACTCTTTGCATAGGAGTCACTAAACGTTGCATTTCTAAAGAATCTATAGCCCAGCGACCCTTGTCTGAAACCCATTCCTGATTTATTTCTTCGTGCTCTCTTGGTAGCACTCTAAGAACTCGATCAAATCTATAGTTAATAACGATATTAGTTCCAGTCGCATCAGTCACATCGATGGAATTAGCTTTGCGAATCTCCCACGGTCTAGCTTTGAACATGTAAGGAATGGCTGTCAAAGCTCCAACAGGACACAAATCAATTATATTGCCAGAAAGCTCTGATAAAAACATTTTATCCACATAAGTCCCGACGAGCATATCAGTTCCACGACCAGAAGTCCCCAATATATCGAGGCCACAGATTTGAGCACCAAATCGAATGCATCTGGTGCATTGGATACAACGAGTCATCTCAGTTCTAACAAGTGGGCCTAAATTCTTATCCTCGACTGCTCTCTTTCCAGAAAAATGAATATCTGTGAATCTTGATCGATCGTTGCCGAATTTTATAGATAGGTCTTGAAGATCACATTCTCCCCCTTGATCGCAAATAGGGCAATCCAGAGGATGGTTAATAAGTAAAAATTCCAGAACACCTTCTTGAGCTGTGTGTGTTTCTGCTGAGTTTGTCCGTATCTTCATGCCTTTGGAAACATTAACCGCGCATGCTATTTGCAGTTTCGGCCAGCCTTCGATCTGAACCAAGCACATGCGACAGTTGCCTGCGACAGAAAGCCGTTCATGATAACAAAATGACGGTATCGTCACCCTTTCTTTTCGCAAAGCCTGGAGTATCGTGAAATAGCTGGGAACAGTGACACTCCTGCCATTTATGAATACTTGTACGTCAGTGGTTTTCTTCTGCTGCGACCTTGAGGATATGCTTTGCAAATTGCGGCACTTTAGCAGCTTGGTAAAACTTTTGAACATTTTCAGTAAAAATATTATGCTGAACCAAATTGACAATTGAAGTCACTTGACATAAGAATTCACATCACTCAAAACCAGTACCTACCTAGGTAGTTAGTATACAGCCCTCTTACCATCAAGTCTTATTGCAATTCCGGATTATAAACTAAATCGTTTCCTTTGGACGTTTGAACAGATTCGATGACATTTATACCGCCGTGCTAAGGTTCATATTATGCCAAAGAATCTGTCAAAACGAAACGATTAGGAATCGCAATAAAACGTGGTTATACGAGGGCAGTACAGTACATAAGAAAAAATATTATATAAACAACAATAATACAATAGCAAGCCGTAGATAAATAAACATAACATAACGTAATGGACGCGTTCGTAACGAACGTGACCTGCGAGGCAATGCTTTGTTATGGATGATAGTAACCATTTAACATCAGGTGGGCCATGTGCGTATTCCATTAATGAGTTGCATAAAAAACTTTGTAAATATAAGAAAATAGTGTAGAGCAAATAGACATAGTTGACCAACATACCAACCCATTGACCTCCAATATACGAACTACAATACCTAGCTACTTTATTGGAGGTCAGGTGCACTAACCTGATGAATGGAATCAATAAGCTGCACCATAGCATCCTTGAACTGTAGAAACGTTTCAGTGGCCTTTTGATACCTGCAAATGCAACAGTACCAACATATACTTAGGTAACCTCCTAGGTAAGCTCTTAGATAACTGAAGCTACAGATATGCAGGTCCAGAATAGTTAAAAAGATCACGGCAAGATTTATCAACTATACGTCTCAGAATTATGGACGTAGTGCAATACCACACAGAACCACGTCCTCGGTGGACGAGCTTTTGTAAGCTAGTGCAATTGTTGAGGTAACTGCTCAACTTAAATGGGCCAGTGCACTTTGACCACATTTTCTCAAATAAAAAAGGAACAGTAGGTACTTGTGGTCGTGCATAGCATCAGTGAAGGAGTAGTCCAAGGCTAGGCGTAATGTCCTGGCGGCTCTGGGAGCAGCGTGTGCGGAAAGCACTCGACGCGCACCTCGTTCCAAGCACCGCGCTTCGACCAGCAGTTTACACGCGTCAGCACAACCATTTGTACGTTCCCATCCATTCCTGTGGAACACGTGCATTATTTTGAGTAGACCTCAAATAAATATACCAGTCAATACTGACTGGCTGGCATACTTATTTGAGGTGCTTTAGACCGTGCTAGTGGCCAAGAAGTTTGTAGAATCCAAGAAAAGTAGGTATCAAATGATTTGACCTAACGACTAAACCATTCACCTTCTCAGTGAATCCTAGTGTGGGTTGAGACTTGTGTGTTTCGTAAAACATATTTTCGAATTGCTTTCTCTCGGTGCATAATAAAGAAAAGATCTAGAACGTGAGTGTC
The DNA here is from genome assembly GCA_947095575.1 of Electrophaes corylata. Classification (NCBI taxonomy): domain Eukaryota; kingdom Metazoa; phylum Arthropoda; class Insecta; order Lepidoptera; family Geometridae; genus Electrophaes; species Electrophaes corylata. The sequence continues at coordinate 2,390,143 of OX352711.1, read as the reverse complement.
GTGATGATAATATAGTCAGCCACAATTAAAATACTGCGGAAGTTATCAGGGCTACTGTAGTAGGTAGGTATAGCAGACACTATATTCCATAAACATAACGCAGAAAAGGACACCCATAGCAATTGCAATAGAGATGTTATTGAGGGCTTTTGCACTTTGGACATGACGTTAAAATTGTGATCTTGTGGCCTACGCTTTCCTATCTATTTATGCTATAAGTATAAACTGCTAGCTCACTTAAACTTATTTATCGACAAGAAATGAAAGAGTTGAAGACGGCTCAGTGGTGCGTCTTGGAAGAAAACTAAGTCCAGCAGAGTACCTACTAATATAGGCAGATAATGTTGATAATGTATTAGAATACTAACTTGCCGATACCAGTCAGTTTCCAAGCCGGCAACGCATCATCCAACATTCTCACAGCACTGTGGGCGTACTCCGCTGCAGCTCGCAGCCTCGCGCTAACAGCTGCGAGAGCGTCACGTAGTGCTGTGGCCTTCTTCATTGCACCTTCTAAAGGCGTCCCTGGGCGTGTGGTGTTGCCCCATATACTATCTGAAATAAACATTACCTAACCAGATAAGTAGGAAATCTCACATTGCCCGCGGAGCTCATAATATATTCAAGTTGATTGATGGAATATTGCTGCGGTGTAAATTACTTACCAAGTAGTTGCTGCAACTGCTCATACAAGGACCTCAGTTGTAAAAGTTGAGAGTGAAGTGCTCTTCTTTCTATCAGTAACTCGGATTGACGTCGTCGAAGCCAACTCAGTTCGAGGCGGTGCATTTCCTGTAGACAATTGAATACAGGAAGAGCTTTGAATTCCCCTTTAGAATCAGTGGGTGGGTAGCTGGGGAATAAACTTAGACGGGAATAAAGGTTCTCGAATGGCCGCCACCAACGACAGCAAGTAAAGACAGCTTACCTTTCTGTTAACATTAGCAATGAAATCTTCATTCTCTGTTGCTAATACAGGACGTCTGTATAGGTCCAAGCTTACAAACATCTGGAATCATAAGTAACATACTATCATAAGTAACATCATAAGTAACATTCTAACACATTGTCTTTCTTTCTTTCTTTCAAGTAAACTATTATATTACCGGTATTTAGGTAGGTACTGAGGGACTTACCTGGTGCATTGTCTGAGCATAGTTATCCTTGGTTGTAGATCGTGTGGTTTCCTCAAACAAATTTATTTCCTGAAATAAATACAAGCACTTCGTATTATATTTCTCTGCATTGTGTTTGTGGAGTATCTGGGCATGTCCATGTCCAATAACCTGTACCTTTTAAATTCCAGTGTTATCTCCTGAATAAGAGATGAGTTTTCTCTTCGGATATAGTTTTTAGGATATTTAGGGTTTACTTGGTGTACGAGTAGGTACCTGGGCATGGGTGGTTATAATCTAGCAAACCTGTTGTATGCTGTCCAGCTCAGCGTTAACAACAGCAAGCCTGGCGGCCGGCATAGCTCGTTCTCCAGCCGTGATTTCATCGTCTATGCGCGTAAGGGCTGCCACTACTGTTTCCGCACTAGCGTAGTCTGAATGTGATACCTAAGAAATTATGGAATACTCAAGGTATAGGGGATAACGGGCTGAACCTGACCAGCGAATGATAAAATAATGCTCGAGCAAAATTCTGAAGTAGCTACCATTCCAATGAAGTCCTTTAAAAGTCCACATCTGGACATAGGCCTCCATCATACGTTTCCAGGAAGAACGATTCTGAGCCCTTTCCATCCATCGACTTCCCGCAATCCTAACAATATCGTCAGTCCATCGGGTAGAAAGACGTCCTACGCTTCGTCTTCCGGTTCGTGGTCGCATTTCGAGAACTTTATTCCCCAGGTTCTACGAGCCATTGCCACTTCAGCTGACTCAGAGCTATGTCAGTGACCTTGGTTCTTCTACGGATTTCCTCATAATTTCTGATTCTATCTCCTAGTGAAACTCCCAGCATTGCTCTCTCCATTTCCCGTTATACGGTTTTTAGCTTGTGTAAGAGACCAAACCAAACCAAGTTAGAGAAACTTGACTCTAAGTATTCCAACGTCTAGTCGTTATTACAATTCTAGTAAAACCACTTGCAGGCTAGCAAAATGCACAAACCCGTGCAAAATGTGGTCCAGACAACCTGACGTCAGAATGTCTGACCACTTTCTTTTCATGTTTTTTCACTGTTCTTAGAGGTACTAAATAATTGAATTTAGGTATCAAATAGTAGCAAAAAGGTACTAGGTACTTAAAGTTTGATAGTTTCCAATCATAAAATATCGCACTTGCTCCAGGGGTTCTGACGCTAACGTACAAGTCGCATTAGGTACTTAACAGATACGTAATGTGACTGTTACAGGAAACTGCTCAACACCAGGGGCATTAGTATTTATATAACTTTTTCCCGTACAAAAATCAGCGCAAGCACTTAGAAAACGAACTGTTTCTGAGACATCTTGAAGGATTGGTATCAGAATCAAAAAACTTACAGATATTGATGAAACGCCTATTCTTTGCGAACTTCCTATGCAGCCCATTCGGACCATTACAACCTCCCTTCTGACACCACACTAAGAAACCCTTGACTATAAACTCGTCTTTATTAGGGACACCTAAATTATGCCAAGGCTGCTACGATCATTTACAAATGTTTATTTGAACAATGTTGGGGAAAAGAGCGCTTTTAGATAGACAATACGAACTAACCGCAGGGTGGCACGGACTCATTAAGTAGGTACCTAGCTCTGTTTCTGTTTCATGCAATGTCATGGACGTGAGCAAACATAATTATATAGGTACCTACCTACCTACCTACGACATCCTAATAATACCTACGAACCTACATACATATTAGGTATTCTTAGGTAAAGGTTTTGTGATAGGTATTTACCTTTACCACCTTAGGTAGGTAGGTATCTTTTTTTGACCAACTTCAAAAAAATAAAACTGTTAGATAGGTAGGTACCTACCTACCTATTACAATCGTGCGCGGCCCCCCCGAGCAGCTGTTCGCCGTGACTTTCCCCTCACCTCACCAGTAAGCATACCTACGTCACAGGTATACATTATACCTTATACTGGTACACCCCGACAAAATATACCCCCATAGCAACTAGAAAAGAGCTGATGGTCTTGTTATGCCAATCATGAACAGTCGATCAAAGGTAGGTAGGTTCATAAGGATAAGGGCAGGAAGATGATGAGATAGGTAGGTTCATAATATAGGTACCTACCTAGGTGCCTAAGTACCTACTGTTCTAGTTTCCTACCTATTTTAATTTATTTCTGTAGGTAGCTAGGCAGTAGGTATATATAAGTTAGTAGGTAGGTAGTAATTAACTAAGCTGTAACGCGTGCGTGCTGCATTGCTCTTTACAATGCATGCATGTAAATGGTACCTAGACACACCTAGGTATCAAGAATACGTAGGTACCTAGTAAGTATAACTGGTTGCTACTTACATTGGTAAATAAAGTAAGTGGGTACCTTAGAGAGAGTAAATGACCAAGGTGGGTACCTACCTAATCATAGATTTTTAATTAAATATCTAGCTACCTAGTCGATGCTTGGGTATGTAAAAAATAAAGATTATAAGAAAAGTAAGAGTTTAGAGATTATTAGAACCGTAGTATTATTCACATAAACTCTGTTTCTGTCTGATTTGTATTTGATCTAATTTGAATTACACGCCTTTTTTATTACTTGAATTTAAGGGATCAAGGGATTTCACAACCATGGAAACAATTCAGGAATTTTTGTGCACCATTTTGGTAGCCAATTCTGGGTCCTGTTTTCCATGGTTGTGCTTTCCAAGCCGTACAAGTCTTACGTTATTTACATTGGGCTGTACAGTAAGATATTTTGTGTGCCACGCATTTGTCAATGTCGAAAACGGTGCCATAAAAAAATCTTACTGTCAACGTCTAATATATCCATGCCCCTTTCTCTTTCCCTCCCCCCCTGCTTCCATCAATTTCCGAATCATCCGTCTTCTCTTCTCGTACATATTTTAGTGTAATTTTGTAATTTACTAAATTATTTTAGTTCTTATTTCGTTTATTTATAGATATTTATTTATAAAATAAACCAGTGAACTCAAAAAGAAGTGGTAAGAAAAGCTTCCTAGTACAATTTTATCTGAAGGTGATTCACATGTCGGTAGAATTATAAAAATATTACTTTCATTTCTTCCAGGTCTGATTGAAGGAAAGTTTTAAGACCTCGGGCTTCGGCCTGTGGTCCTCTTGACCATAAAGTCACTAAAGAACTTGCAATAGCTACAAAAACCGTAAATTCGTACACCCTCACTTTTTCACCATAATTGCACAACATACCTGAAATCTTCAATAATGTCGCAGTGGAACAACTCGTACGCTTACAACAACCAATATCAACAGAGCCCCGATGGCTGGAATGGAGACCCGAATAACCAATACATGAATCAAGCCTATTACACTAGGCCAGATGCTAATGGTCAATATGTGAGTTTTAATGAGTTCCTAACTCAGATGCAGACCAATAATGTAGCTCCACAAGCCAATTCCAGCACTTTTAGCAATGTTCCTTATGAGAACTATACCCCAGGTCAGTATAACTATCAAAATGTGCCTTCGTCATCTCAAACACAGGCCAACAATTACAACTATGGGTCTTCTAGCATGCCTAGCGAAGGTAATACCTACCCAGCGAACCCACAGAGTCAGTTAAATGCTCAAACATCTGAACCAACATTTGCTAACAATATGGCTTTTAAATCTAATCTTACAGCAACTGCAGTTGAATTTGTACCAAAAGGTACCGCTCTTAACACTTCCATCAGCAGTCAGAACATTCCAGAATCTTCAAATAGTTACAAGGATGTAAATGTAAGTACTAATGGGGAAAAGACCAACTATGGCAGTTCATCGGATCGCAATTGGAGACAGAAACCTCAGAGTTCAAATCAAAGTGGTGATGTAAAGAATAAACCAGTGTCTAATGGACATCTACAGGATTACCACAAAAGCTCTGATCATAATACTTCCCAACGAAGTAATGAAGCCAATGGGAGACACAATAGGCTCCAAGAATATAGTAATGATAAAGAACCTAGAACTAGCCGAAATGAATCTGCCAATAGAAATATAGAATCAAATAATAAAGTTCAAGATAGCCAAAAGCACTCGTCAGGTAGTCTGAGCCGAGAGCCACGTCAACGAAACTATGATTCTAATAATAGAAATGAATCAAGGTCAAACAATAAGAATCAAGAATCACGGACAAATAATAGAAATCAAGACTCGCGTCAAGAATCAAGGCAAAGAAACTATGATGATAGAAACCATGATGCACAAAGAAACTACGATTCAAACAATAGAAACCGTGATTCTCGTCAAAACAATGATTCAAATGACAGAGGCCAAGAATCAAGGGAATATGATTCAAACCAGCGATATGACTCTCGCAACGACCGCCGTAACCAACCTAAAGGTAACCCCAAACCTAAAGAAAAAGATGAAAACAGGACTTTCTATAACAGCACTATAAGCAAAGACAGTCAAGATGTTAGAGGGGGGAGAGGGGAAATCTCGAAAGCTGATAGTTATACAAGAGGTGATGGAAATAACCGGGCAGAAGGTCCTAGAGGAGAAGGTTCCGGGAGGGTTCAAAGAAATTGGGCTGGTACCCAACGCCCCCGAGGTGACCGTAACCAAGATGATGAGCAATATGCAAACAGCTGCTACCAGAAGGAAGATAGACCAGAAAGAATAGATAGGGATAGAGGTTATGATAGGGGAGAAAGAGATAGAGGCTATGATAGGGAAAGGTATGACAGACAAGACCGAGAAAGGGCTCCTAAATCGAATCTATCAAGTCCAGCAAGATTTAAAAGCAAACATCCTCCAGATCTAGGTAAGTTATTGTATTTAGTATGATATTTTCATGTTTGTTAAATTAAACTTAATGTTTGTCATTTTCAGTTTGGTGGTCAGAAAAACTCCATAATACCATACTCCATATAAATTACAAACCACAGTATAACAATATAATATAGTTGTATAAATGACGTCAATACACATAAAACCTTGTTTTCATATTTGCAGCTAACAAAGAGATGACACAACGTGAGCGTCTCACAGATCAATTAGATAAAGGCACACTTGAGTGTCTTGTGTGCTGTGACAGAGTGAGACAGACCGATCCAGTGTGGTCCTGCTCTAACTGTTATCATGTTCTGCATCTGAGGTGTATTCGAAAGTGGGCTATGAGTAGTGTGATTGGTGAGTAAGCTGTGATTATAGTTTGCAAAGATATTTTGATCCAAAAGTTTTCTAATGTACACAAGTTTCTAATTAAGGCTACAGAAATATGAAGACAGACCTTTGTTTAAACTAGCTTAAACAAACTATAGTAGAAATTCCATTAATAAGAGCTTATGTTTTCATACACAATTATTTGAACTAAACTATAAGAGTATTTATATTTTTGAACTGCTTTCAGAAAAAAACCTGCTCTTTCCATTTCTCTGTCTCTAGCGACTATGCTCCTTGTTTTTCCCGCTACTTTTCTCGTTCTGTCAAATAAAGACTTAATGCTAATGCTTAGCTTATTTGTAATTAATCTTATAAATAATTTCTTAAATGTCCATCAATAGAAAAAGTATCTCGTGTCAAGCGCGATATATCTCACGTTGCACATCTTAGCTCGGCAGTACTACTACTACAACAAGCACTCACTGGCCGGTGGAACTTGCGGTACCTATATTTAGGAATGTGCATAGACGAAAACAGTTTAAACATTTACACATAGAGTTTACAGACTTTAGAAGTAGATTACACATATTCTTGGAGTGGATTTGATAGATAGATAGATAGATAAGACATTTATTCAAACCACCACAATACAGAATAAAGTAATAGCAAATTTACACAACAAATATATTCGATATTACATAAAAAATTTACCGAGCTTATATTTAATTACAGTAGATTTGACACCATTTTTAATAGATTTAGGCATAATACTATTAAAAATGGTCTCCATGTGGTGGTGAAATGGCCTCAGCTCAGCATAATGCTACGGCATGTTGCCATGCTGCAGCGCTGATTTCTTCCTGATGTTATTAATGATAAATCCCTTGTATAAGAATCTAGTATTTTCAGAGGGTAAATGGCGTTGTCCAGCCTGCCAGAACACAAGTAATACTATTCCGACTGAATACCGCTGTATGTGTGGGTCGGCCCGTTCGCCGGAGTACATGCGTGGAGGCGGCGCTCACACCTGCGGGAAGGCTTGTCGACGAGCCCGCACCTGCCCGCATCCTTGCACGCTGCTGTGCCATCCCGGACCCTGTCCGCCGTGCCAGGCCACCATCACCAAGTCAGTACATCAAATATTAATTATTATTTATTTATTAGTATCAAGTACCCACTTGAGATTCTTTGAGGATGTCTGAAGGGGTAGTGAGAGGTAAGTCCAAATCTTACATTTGGTACATACCCACATTTTGCAGGCACGAACAAATTCGATTTTCGAAACGTATCGACATCCGAGTTACTCTGGGTGGCAACAGGATACGCTTACGCTATAAATGTCAAATTTATCCGTGCTTGGGCCTCTGTACAGCATCTTAATGGCACTATCTGAAAGATACATTGTACACTACTTTCGCCTTTATGGTCATATTTGTAGAAAAGTTTCTTTTTTGTTAATAGACAATGCGGTTGCGGTGTGGAGACTCGCTCTATAATGTGCAGCAGTAAACTACCGCAGGTGTGCGGGCGTGTGTGTGGTCGCACGCTCAGCTGCAACGTACACTTCTGTGAAAAGGAATGCCATGAAGGGGATTGTGAGGAATGCGATAAAACTGTTACGCAAAGTGAGTTCTTTTCGATTGTGGTTTCAGATTGTGATATTTTAACACCCAGACAGAACAAACATCTATGGTCACCACACAAATGTTTATTCTCGGTGGAGATAAAAAAATAAAATAATAATAGTGGACAATCCACACAGCATCATCTAGCCCCAAGCTAAGCAGAGCTTGTGTTATGTGTACTAGATGACTGATTAATACAATACATTACATATAATTATAGTTTTTTTTTTATTATACATAGAAAATTACCCAGAACACCCAGAATAAATATTTGCAGATCGTACAAACATTTATCCCAAGGTGGGAATCGAACCCGCAACCTCCTGCGTCGCAGGTGGACATTCGCCCGCCGCGCCACATCAGTCGTCAAATTAAATATTTGCAGATCGTACAATTATGTGTTGACTAAAGATTTGTTTATCTATGAGTGACAATGACAAATAGTGTTTGTATGGGGTGTAAAAATACATATTTATTTTCCAGCGTGCTACTGCCCGGCGGGCACGGAGCGTACTATCCCGTGCACTCGCGAGTCCGGCGCGAGCGCACACTGGGAGTGCGCGCGCGCCTGCGGACGCATCCTGCCGTGCGGCGCGCACGTGTGCCGCCAGCCTTGCCATGCGCCGCCCTGCGACGCGTGCGCATTGCTGCCCGACGCTGTACCCACCTGCCCTTGCGGGAAAATGAAGTAAGTTACTCTACATGTTGGAAAATATCAGGTTTTATTTATTTATTTATTGCAAAACCAACAGCTACTAACTAAATAGAATGGGATAAAACCGGAAAGCCAATTATAGGTTTTCACGTATAGAAATTAGTTATGATACAGTTGCTAACTGTGAAAGTACTATTAAAACCTACAAAATGTTAAACGTAATAGGTAAGTAAAACACCGAGGCTCAGGAACAGACGGAATATTTTTATTGTATATTTTCTTTGCGGGATCTGTCCATCATTCGACAGATAACTTTGCCAATTTCTATCGAGTTAGTAAAGTTAGGGACGTAAAAATTACAGTTGAAATTAATTACAGGCACATGAGGTTAAATGTAAGGATTGCTTAAAATTAGCCCTGTCACTGTTTGTCATTAACTATTGATAAGAGATGGCTATATACATACATTATTTATCTTATGACAGACTTATAAAAGCCAAACTAAAATAAAACCTTTTTTTTTCTAGATTGGACACGAGCGCACGCAAATTATGCACTGATCCGATTCCTCTGTGCGGTAACATCTGTGCCAAGCCTCTCCCGTGCGGCCCTGTTGGAGACAAACACTTCTGCAAACTGATTTGCCACGAAGGTAACATTTATAATCACCAACCAATTATAGAACTAAAAAAAACCGACCAAGTGCGAGTCGGACTCGCGCACGAAGGGTTCCGTACCATTATCTTACTAATATGTATGGATGGATGTTTGTTACTCTATCACGCTCTAACCAGTAGACCGATTTGGATGAAATTTGGAATAAACATAAATTATTACTTTGATTAACGTATAGGCTGGAAGAGATCGCTTTTAGCGATAAGACCACCCATTGTATTCCACTTGGTATTTCTGCTATATGTGTATTAGTTTTGTAGTGTTTATCGTAATGTGGTGTAGAATAAAGTGTTTTCTATCTATCCTCCATCTATCTAGGCTACTTTTTATCCCGAAAAAATAACGGGAACGGGAAAAAAACTGCCACGCGGGCGGAGCTGCGAGTGGCCGCTAGTCTATAATAAAAGCGGAAAAAAAATCACGTTTGTTGTATGAGAGCCTCTTTAAGTACTTATTAACAGAGTGATTTCTGATTCTATTCCGCAGTACAATTACCATCATACTAATATTTATGTCTGGTACAGGTGCCTGTCCCGTCTGTCCCGATAAAACCCTGCTGCAATGCCGCTGCGGACACTCCAGCCGAGATGTGCCTTGCGCGGAACTACCCGAAATGCTCAATAATGTGTTCTGCCAGAGGAAATGCAATAAGGTATCCTGAGACAACTCTGAAAAACGATAGATAAAGTTTCGTATTAGATAAACGTTTTGAGTTCCACTACACAGTATTCGACGGTCAAATGTTTAACGAGCTACCCAGTAGTATAAAGGCGGCTCCACTGCGCCATGTTTGAACAGAACATTGTTCGAAAATATTTAGGCCACGCCCAAAAACATAAAAATGGGGGGTGGCCTAAATGTTTTCAAACAATGTTCTGTTCAAAACATGGCGCAGCGGAGGCGCCTTAACGTCGTCGTCGTCGGGTCCGATTGCGTAGGGTCATGGGTACAAATGCCATTCGAGGGAATAATTTTGGGATAATATACAAGCTTAAAATATCCTCGAAGATTTACAAGTTATGCTATTTCTTTTTTTCTTTATAAAATGTTTGTAGAGTATTTATGAATAGTTGTTTTCAGAAACTGTCGTGCGGTCGTCACCGCTGCCGCACCGCTTGCTGCGCGGCGAGTACTCACCGCTGCAGTGTGTCGTGTGCGCGCTCACTGCCCTGCGGCTTGCATCGCTGCGAGGAGTTCTGCCACACGGGGCACTGCCCTCCCTGCCCGCGCGTCAGTGAGTACTCTCATATCCCCACACACACTCACCCAGCTTTCAGTGATGGTCTCGTCCGGGGAAGTACTACTTCATGCTTGTTTCTACCGCCAAGCAGCTTACTGTGTTTTGGTTTGAAGTGTTTGCGTTCCAAAAAGTTCCATTGTTAGCATTGATCACAGCCTTCGTTCGTCAAGTAGCTACTGCCAACAGCTGGCGCGGGTAGATTTAGCATTGATCACAGCCTTTGTTCGTCAAGTAGCTACTGCCAACAGCTGGCGCGGGCAGATTCGTAATTAAATTACCTAACTAATAGTGAAGGAATCAGCATATTTATACTTTTTAATTTCTTTTGAGAAAATAAACTATTTATTTATTTATTGAATATAATTAGAACGGTTTAAGAAACCAATTACACTAATTATTAAATTAAAAAACAGAACAGAAATTATTACAAATGTTCACAAAATTAAATAATAGAAATGTCAAATTGTTACAAAAAATAAAAGAATAATAATTGAAAGATGTCAAAAGAGTAAAAAGCATTGAGAAAAAAAGAATAATAACAACAATAAAAAACAAAAATGATATATATAACTACTCATTGATGATTTACTTCATTATATCTGCCTCGCAGTACTTTAGGCATTCAGACAACAATTTCGTCCAGCTGTCTGCGAATATGTGTATGTCTGTAGTATGTATGTACTATATTTATCCATAACGTATGATCGGCTTTGTTGTGCAGGTTTCGAAGAGTTACGTTGCGAGTGCGGGTTGTCGGTGGTGCACCCGCCCGTGCACTGCGGCCAGCGCGCGCCGCCGTGCGAGGGCCCCTGCCTCCGCCCCCGCGCCTGCGCACACCCCCCGCACCACTCGTGCCACACCGGCGAGTGCCCCCCCTGCGTCGTGCTCACCACTAAGCGCTGCTACGGCGGACACGAGGTCACAACCACAACTAACACATACCTTTATCATTACAAATACAAATGTTTATTTTCCAAAAGAAAGTGTTAACAAAGATAAAAGTCGACTCTGTCTCCTGTTTTATAAGAAAACTGTGTTACAGTAGACAGTGCATTCTCCTAGTTAAGTATACACAACCTAATAGTAAAAAACAAAAGAAATTTGTGCTACTGTTGTCCCCCGAATACCAAAACGTATCTCAGATTTAAGCTCGTCTCGAGTCACGATTTTTTAACAGTTTGCAATAAAAATCTGTCAAAAATTCATCACTTGAAACGTGATTAAATCTGGGATGCGTTTGATGTGTATTCGGGGATGTGTCTCTTATTTAATATGGTACAATGCCTCTTATGTACTTGGTACTTGGTGGGCGGACTGGTTTCCGCAACTAGGCCGCTGATGGGCCCTTTTTGCGTGGGTGGGTGGAGATGCCTCTTATGTAATCCGTGGTATTGTGCCTCTGAGGTACTGTGCCTCTAATTTAATCTATGGTACTGCCTCTTATGTAATCTGTAGTATTGTGCCTCTAGTTTAATCTGTAGTATTGTTCCTCTAATTTAATCTATAGTACTATGCCTCTAATTTAATCTACGGTACAATGCCTCTGATTTGATTTGTGGTATTGCGCCACTAATTTGATCTGTGGCACTATGCCTCTTATGTAATTTGTGGTACTGTGCCTCTGATTTAATATAACTGCGCCTCTAACTGAATCTGTGGTGTTGTGATAATTTCCAGGAGCGGAAGACCATACCGTGTTCATTAGAAGAGTTCTCTTGCGGCCTGCCGTGCGGCAAACCGTTGCCGTGCGGTAAGCATGCGTGCATCAAGACCTGTCACAAGGGGCCTTGCGAAGGTGGCAAGTGAGTACTTAACTCTTGTATTATATTAGATACTAGATAGATATTTGTGGACATTTTAACACACATCTAATCTAAAGACCGAAGGACTAATGTATATTGTTGTATCTAATTGTATTGTTGTTGTAATCTATTTTAATCTATTGTTTTGGTATTATTTTGAATTGTTTATAATAATAATAATATGACATTGCAATGCCCATCAGGGTGCATGTACTTGACCTAAGCTATTTATAATAACTAAGCTAATAATTACGTACATGTAAGCAATTAATAAATGAATGAATGAATGAATGAATGAATGATGATGTTCTAACCTAAACTAGGCATAGCTTGTACTATGGGAACCAGATGGCTGATAAAATACTTATAACACCCAGACAAAGTAGAAACATGTTTGTCCTCGGTGGGGATCGAACCCATAACCTACAGCACAGAAGGTAGAGCTATTATTGAGCTGTCAGGTCTGTCCGCGCAGTAGTAAGTTGACGAACCAATAGCGTGATGGTAAGATAAATTGCCATAATGCAGATTACTCGCTTCTTTGGAACATTTTGGTGACGTGGTTAAACGCAAATTACACGGGTACAGCGCGGGTTGAAGTTTGTATAAAAATAACTTCACACATGAAATTCTACTTTTATAAAATAGTATTTTAATAAATAATATAAATGTAAAGTGTGAGTCGGACTCGCGCACGAAGGGTTCCATACCATTATCTGTGTTATAATACACAGATAGTGGTACGGAACCCTGTACGGAACACGGCAAAAAATCACGTTTATTGTATGAGAGCTCTCTTAAATATTAATTTTATTCTGGTTTTTAGTATTTATTGTTACAGTGGCAACAGTAATACATCATTTGTGAAAATTTCAACTCTAACTATCACGGTTCATGAGATTCAGCCTGGTGACAGACGGACAGACAGACAGCGGAGTCTTAGTAATCCGTCTAAGGGTCCGCTCTAACGTAATCGTTTTACCCTTTGCATACGGAACCGTAAAAAACACTTACGTATGCTATCGTGTATTCATAGATGTACCCAGCCATGTACGGAGAAGCGTCCAGCTTGCGGTCACGTGTGTAACGCGGCGTGCCACTCTTCGGCCGCCATGGACAGCATTGCTGCCATATGTCCGTCCACAGCTCCGTGTCGGCAGCCTGTCCGCGCCACCTGCCCGTGCGGCCGACGCCGTGCTGAGCGACCTTGCACCGACAACTCACGAGATTACAACAAGTAAGTCTCTGCACTCACTTCCTTAAGTTAACCGAAGAAAAATAGAATAATAATAAATAATAATAACTTTATTTGATCATAAAAACGACAGCTAATTACATTCCAATCCATGTACCTATGCATACGGTACCTAACAAAAACTTTAAACTCCACAAGATATTCGATTTTTGCAATTAGGTACTCAATTTGATTGTAACTTTCTTGGGTACCTTTGTATACAAACTTGGCTCACAGAAAAATTGTCTGTTATAAGTAAGTACCTAAGGTTATACATACACTGTACATGACTGAACTCCAACTCCCAACTAGGTAGAACCTTACCCTTACTGGGTATATTATGTGTATTGGTACGAAAATTATATCTAGTCCTAAGATCTGACAATGTTGAACCTACTTACATAATAAGGCAATAAACATACTGAATAGAATAGAGCGTCATCTATCGAGTGCGAGCCTCAAGTCTGTACTCGCTGTCGCATTTCATACTAATAACATTTTTGTTTTGTTAACCAACTTCAAAAAAAGGAGGTTCTCAATTCGACTGTATTTTTTATGTTTGTTATCTATGAACTTTCGACAGAGTGAACCGATTTTGATATTGACTTACTTAGCATGTTGTTATAATTATTCACAGGATGATGAGTGCCTTAGCCGCAACGAAAATGCAAGAAGGGGGAGCCTTCGAAATTACCGAACAACGACCCGGCAACATGTTGAAAACGTAAGATTTTATACAATACTAGCGGCTCGTCCTGGCTTCGCACGGGCTTTAGTAAGGATCCCTAATTCTTTTTAAAATATAATATAGCCTATGTCATCTGGAGATAGAGTAGTTTCCCAAGCTTGTGTTATGGGTACTAGATGACCGATATACTTACTTAATACAATACATTACATGCATAATTTTTTTTTTACTATGCATAGAAAATACCCAGAACACCCGGAATAAATATTTGAAGATCGTACAAACATTTATCCCAAGGCGGGAATCGAACCCGCAACCTCCTGCGTCGCAGCCGGACATTCACCCGCCGCGCCACATCGGTCGTCAAAGCTTATATTAAAGGTTAGCTACGCGACTATATCAATGCAACGATTAAATCATATTGACGACCGATGTGGCGCGGCGGGCGAATGCCCGATGCGACGCAGGAGGTTGCGGGCTCGATTTCCGCCTTCTGATAAATGTTTGTACGATCTGCAAATATTTATTCCGGGTATTCTGGGTATTTTCTATGTATAATAAAAAATATCTATGTACGTAATGTATTGTATTACGTATATCAGTCATCTAGTACCCATAACACAAGCTCTGCTTAGCTTGGGGCTAGATGATGCTGTATGGATTGTCCAGCATTATTATTATTATTATTATTGTGGTGTTACCTAGTTTGGAATGCGACGACGAGTGCCGAGTTGAAGCTCGCACGCGGCAGATGGCGCTAGCTCTGCAGATCCGTAACCCTGACGTGTCGGCGAAGCTAGCCCCGCGGTACAGTGAACATGTCCGCACCACGGCCACCAGGGAACCGGCCTTCGCGCAACAGATCCACGACAAGCTCACCGAACTCGTCCAACTAGCCAAGAAGGTAACACTGATCTTATTCGTATGTGGTATACTAGCTGCCCCTCGCAGCTTCGCCCGCGTGGCAGTTTTTTTCTCGTTCCCGCTCCCGTTATTTTTTTGGAATAAAAAGTAGCCTTTATGTTAATCCAAGTTATATCTATGTTTATTCCAAATTTCATCCAAATCGGTCTACTGGTTAGAGCGTGAGTAAGAGTAACAAACATCCGTCCATCCATACATCCATCCATTCTCACAAACTTTCGCGTTTATAATATTAGTAGGATTCGTCTTGGTGCATAGAGATGTACTAACAGGGAATTCTCGAAATTCAATCCCTAAACGGGTATAGCGGGGGATTCATTTTCTATGAAAATAATTTCAGTCGAAGTCGCGGCCATTTTGCTAGTTTAATGTAAAATGTTATTTGTTTGCAGTCGAAACAGCGGACCCGCGCGCATTCGTTCCCCTCAATGAACTGGCAGAAGCGTCAGTTCATTCACGAGCTGTGCGAACACTTCGGCTGCGAGAGCGTGGCTTACGACGCTGAACCGAATAGGAACGTCGTCGCTACTGCTGAAAAGGAAAAGGTAAGGACTTTTTTTTTATCTAAATATATATAACTCAAAGGTGACTGACTGACATAGTGATCTATCAACGCACAGCCCAAACCACTGGATCGGGCTAAAATTTGGCATGCAGGTAGATGTTTTGACGTAGGCATCCGCTAAGAAAGGATTTTGATTAATTCTACTCCCAAGGGGATAAAATCCCCTATTTTATTGAAAATTTGAATTAACGGGAACGGGAAAAAACTGCCACGCAGGCGAAGCTGTGAGCGGCCGATAGTTACTTATAATTCTTACCGTAGTATTTAGCATTATTTTAAGTTTTTTATTTTTGTTTATCCTTAAGTTGTCGTGTACAGTCAGCTGCACTAGAATGTATACAATTCGTAACTTTCGTAACAGTGAGCTCTTACACCTCAAAAACTAAAAAGTCATGAAATTAGTTGATGACCTCACTTATTTTTTGAATAATTGTCATGTAAATATTTTTAGCACTGCTGTAAAACCATTTCGAAAGTTTCGAATTGTATACATTCTACTCTTCTTTCTTGTCTGTACAATAAAGTATTTTCTATCTAACTATTTGGGGACAGATATTGAAATATCTTATTTTACGTGTTCCACAGTCATGGTTGCCTGCGATGAGCGTGCTTGAAGTATTGGGTCGTGAAGCAGGGAAGAGAAAAGTTCCCGGTCCAGTGCTGCGAGCACCACCTTCAGCCTCCGTCGCTTCGTCTTCCAACGCAGCCAATACTGCCAAGTGAGCGAGATAGTTAATTATATATTTAACTAGCTGGCCCGTACCCACTTCTACAGTTTCTTGCTGGTTCTTCTAGGCTTGGTCGCGAGGAACTGGCGCTTAGGTTCACCTAGATTTAAGACGTTTCAAGATGATCCTTGGGGATTTTACTGAATAAATACTTTTTGACTTTGACACAGCCTATGACACTCACAAATAACGTGGCTTTCTATTGATGAAAGAATTTTCAAAATCGGTTCAGTAGATCCAGATATTACCCCCTACAACCTCACAAACTTTACCTCTTTATAATATTAGTAAAGATCATAATATATTAACACTGATTGAGCGACTGGCATAAAGACAACGCACAGCCTAAACCACTCGAAGGAATAACTTTTGGGATAATATAAAATGTTTGTGATTTTCATTATAAAAACTAACCTATTTATTCAATTGACAGATCAACCAGTGGTTGGGCAACACTTACCTCATCGAAATCAACAAACGCGTGGGGAGCTCGCAGCCAAACCGCAGCCAAGCCGGCGCCGCCCGAAGCTAAGATAGACTACTTCGACAACCCGCCGGATAACTAGCTCAATTATATCGTAAGCACTGATATTAATATACCTATTTAATACATATTAATCGGTAGTTAAATTGGCGTTCCTTGTGCGTACCTTAGTATTGCCAGGTTGAAATTAAAAATAGGCCCATTCAGAATGCCTAAAGGGAAGTAGTCCATATACTTAGCACACGCCCACTCTATGCAGAACTTAGTACTAGGATTCCAGTTAGTGGGTTTTTTATTGCCAAATGTATAACAAAACACTGCCAAGTAAGGTCCAATCTAGTTGGATGTCGTATTTAGAAAAATTGTGGCCTTTTTCTTAAAACTTGTAGATGTTTTGGGAAAATAAGGATATCGCTGTAAAAGGTCAAATCTATGCGTTCAATTTACGTATACGGTAGCGTTCAAGGCGTTCACTTATGGGTTGATTACACGTACCGAGCAAAGCGAGATAGTTACTCGGACCTTGGTTTGTTTTGCTCGGTCAAGTGCCCGCGCTCCCTTCAGCATACCCCGCACTGTCTCTCTCACCCACTCGGCAGGTATATAATAATACTAAACAATCCACACAGCCCGGTAACGCTGTCGGAAATCGCCAGGCGATTATACCAGCATTTTAGTCCGTTCGAAAAAAAAAACCACACATCATCATCTAGCCCCAAGCTAAGTAGAGCTTGTGTTATGAGTACTAGATGACTGATATACTTAATACAATACATTACATACATAGATATTTTTATTATACATAGAGTATACCCAGAACACCCGGAATAAATATTAGCAGATTGTACAAACATGTATCCCAAGGCGGGAATCGAACAAGCAACCTCCTGCGTTGCGGGCGGACATCCCGCCGCGCCACATCGATCGTCAACCCATAATGAGTATAAACCCATGCACTCGCCACTTCCAACTCGCTCGATTTATTTCTATACATTTTCACGCACAATTATTTCCGACACTCGATCTTACTAAACTAACTCGCCGGGAAGCAAAATGCGTGTGAACACCTACTCGCCCAGACTACTGTCTCGGCCGAGTACCAATTTGCTGTCTCGCCACTCTACTCGGTACGTGTAATCAACCCATTACAGCGAAGGGACAGTTACAAACAGCTGGGACGGCTGTCAAATGAAATGCCAACACTATACAATTACGCCACAAATGTTTTATATGGAACAAGATTCGTGTAAATTCAGTGCACTAGCTTCTAGTTTGTCTCAAATTATATACATAACTAGCGAACGCGCGCAGCTTCGCCCGTGTGATGTTATTTTCTTACAAACTTCACCCACCCGCTATACCCGTGTAGGGATTGAATTTCGGAAATTCCTTTCTTAGTACACCCCTACGTACCAAGATGAATATACCCTGAAAATTTTAAATCTACGACCAGCAGTTTAGGCTGTGCGCTGTCTTATATGTCAGACAATCAGAACAAAGATTTTTAGAATTGGCAACCTACTAATATTATAAACGCGAAAGTTTGTAAGTATGGACTGATGTTTGTTACTCTTTCACGCTCTAACCAGTAGACCGATTTGGATGAAATTCGGAATAAACATAGATTATAACTTGGATTAACATATAGGCTACTTTTTATCCCGTAAAAATAACGGGAACGGGAAAAAAACTGCCACGCGGACGAAGCTACGAGCGACCGCTAGTAGATTATAATAGCCTTACGATATTCACACTTCAGGGTGTATCCACTGACACGGAACGGGTGGTACGAACTCGAGACGGCCAATCACATTTGAAATACATATCATTGCTTCTTCGTTATTGTCATCAGTCTGAAAGAGTTCACTACTTCCATACTGCGGACATAAGCCTCCTTTTTATCCGGGACGTTTGCCAAAGACCCTATTTCCGTACCTATTTCTGCCGCCAAGCAGTGATGCTCAGTGTGTTCCGGTTTTAAAGGTGTAATTACAGGCACATGAGGCCTAGCTTGTAACTTGCCAAGTTTGGAATGCAAACTACTGCCAAATGTAATTTTGAACGTACCTGTGATTACCTCCATTAGACATCCTCAAGAAATCATGAGTCGATATTGCTTGGTACTAACAGATCGGAGGTGATATCTACCGTGCCTAAAGACATCGTGAAGTTATTTATTTCTTTTTTCTTTCTTATTTCAGTAAAGGCGACTGTACCCTAAGCTTGTGCACTGAGTTTACGAACCGTTCCTTTATATTTGTTTATATAATGTAATTGAATAATTATTGTACTATACTAGGTATGCATAATCAAATAAACATGTTTAATTAACTATTAGATGAAATTATGTAATTATCCTCCTTATTAATGAAAATGGTGGTACCGAACAGAGTGACAGCCAAATCTTTTCTCCGTCCAATTTTTTTGCAGTGAATGAGAGTATGAAATAGATAAAGAAAGCAAAATGTAGTTCTCAATCTAGTAAACATCAATTTTGTTAATAAGGATGACAATCAAGTAACAAAATTAACGTTATGGTGTATTTTTATCAGGTGATACGTTAGTATAATTAGTTCGAAATATTTGGGCCTTATTCTCGAAAGCGAGCGAGAAATTACAGTGCGAGAGATGACGACAATCTCGTGCGAAAACCTAAGCTTCACGCGGTTCGGTGTCAAAGGCGAGTTTTGCCGTAATCTCTCCTAATGTAATTTGGCAGAATAATCCTGAGATGGCCCTTTGTATATGAAAAATTAAATAAGTTTTTTATACGAAAATATTTAAAGGAAGTAAATGAACACTATATCATTGCAAAGCATTATATATGCTGCTGCTAGCAATAAATTCTAGGTAAAAGCCTTATTCAAGGGCCTTATAGGTTGATTAGCTAGCTGATTTGTCATTTCTTGACGTAATAGAAAGATGATAAAATTACATAATAAGGCTATCACGCTTTATTAAGTAGTATAAATACTAGATAATTTCGATTTCTATGCAAAATAATAATACCCAACTATTTAATGTATAACAATGGTTAATCAGTAGAGACCATGTATAAATATAGATAAATATGTACTCTACATACATGAAAAATAGGTAAATATTTAGATACCAACTTATTTTTCCTATTTATGATACAATGCGTATAATTTTAACTAAAAGCTTCCAAGTTTACCAAGTTTTCAGTTAAAATTTTGTAGCATCGTAATAATAGTTTAATATAAACTAATAGTTTAATTATTTACGAATACAACACCGCACTTATATTAACAATTGCAATTAAATACAATATAATAATCGATTTCGTTCAAAAGTTAATCTTGAAGAATCTTAGCTATCAATTGCGACATATACAAAAAAGTATTGTTTAAATTTTGTCGCATTGCATGTCACACACACAATAAGATATTGGGCGATAATTATTTTCGGTTTAGGCGCATAAGGTCCCACTCGCAAAACGTCCCTCCACCAAAATTACGTCCCATTTGCAAAATGTCCCTTCTGTGAATGTCCCTTTCGCAGAAAGTCCCTAATTCATAGCGGCCTATTCTCATATAGTCCCGTCTGCGAAATGACCCAATCGCAAAATATCTCGTTTGAAAATGCTTGTATACTAGGAGGACCTTATGCACCCAAACCCATAAAATAATAGCCGATTTAATAAAAAACCGACAAAGCATCCAGGTTTATTTTAACACAAAAATATTTAACTGAACCGAAGCGTTAAAAAAAATTAGTTGTCTGGTAAAGTCGGTTTACGGACGATAGTTTAACGTGACAATGAGCGTAATTTCTTAAGTGACTTGGTAATATACGTACAATAAAAAAATGACTAACTAATCAAACGATTAATTATTATTTTTTATGATAGGTATAAAAAAATGTTTAATTATTTTGTGTTTTATACATACAGCAAATTTTGTAACCGGTTCATATTGCGAGCGGGACATTTTACGAAAGGAACGTTCTGCGAAATGTGAAGGGACTTTTTGCGAAAGAGATATTTTGCAGAAGGGACGTTTTGAGAAAGGAACATTTATAAAAGGGACCTTTTGCGAAAGGGACAAAGGGACGTTTAGCGAGTGGGACCTTATGCGCCTAAACCTTATTTTCTACACTTCTGACGTAAATGCTCTGAAATAATTTAAAACTGTTTGTTTGGGTTACATTAGTTTGTAAAACAATTGTATTTTATCTTGGTTTTATTAACAGTTTAATTTGTACGGCCCAATATTAGGTATATTTATTCTGGAAATATTAATCATGGAATTATTTTACGGCCCTACCGTAAGCGGTTTCGATAATGTTACATAACCCTAAGCTCGGAAAGTTTTGACGTATATTATTTGGAGATATGTCTGCATATTTATTTCGAAAACAGATCAATTCGAAATTTGACGCATTGTTAGTGACGGACCTGTGGTTTTCGTAGTTTTTGACGCAATGTATGATAGGTACCTACCTACTTATTTTGTAACGTTTCCGAGCATAGGACCCTTTTTTGTTGTGTTGATTGCAGCATCTAGTGTTTAGTATTTATTTTATTTCAAATAACGTCCTATGATGATTACCTGAAGTTTCTCAAGATGTTTGGAAACAGCGCTGGGTTCATTTATCTCAATTTGTAGGCACAAGCGACAAAACTATTTATAACTTTTTTCTTTCCTTAGTTTCTAGTAAAAATAGCGTCAGTTCGTTCTTTGTAAAGGTGAAGGGGATGCAATCTTATTTTTTACGATCAACTTCAAAAAAAATGTAAAACTAAATCCGCGGTTGTAAAGGCGACCAATGTAATAAAGTGTTACATATTTGTTAAAACCTATACGTTTTATTCCATCAAACCTTTGTAGATTAACTTAAGGTAGGTATAACAATAACAAATGCAGCGAATTCAATAAGAAAAGTATATTTTACAAAAAATTTATCCAAGCATGGAATCATCAATTTCCTTTAGCACATTATCAAAATATTGTGATAATTTCAACATAGGATTTAGCACTCTGTACCGACATTTGCAGCTTTCTCTAAAAAAATAATCTGTAGAGTCGTCATTCGAAACATCCGGCCATAGACTGCTGTAAGATGATTTACTGGGACCGCTTGGGTAGCCTTTATTGAGGGAAAACTTCGGTGTGCTTCGCCACGGTTCGCTGGCTCTTCGATCTCTGTGTCCGAATATTCTGTTCCCCTTCGAACATCCCGGACAGTGCCAACAATTCTCTGATCGATATTTTCTGCTTATTTGATGTGTGGTGGCATTCGATTTATTCTGAAACTGTAGAAAGAAATAGCCGCAGGTACTTTGAAGATTACCTAAACTAGTAAGGCAGAAGCCACGCCGAGATACATGCAAATATTGTTTTTCTATCCACCGGCCCGTACATGGTAATGAATACGAAATAGGTATAATTACCCTGTCTGTGCATGTATATATGTTTGGCCGTGATTTTCGTCTAACGCTTTTGTGGCTTTCGATGGAAGAATCCGAATCGTCAGTAGCAAATTTTATTGGAGATACGTATGGCTGCAAAATATGACCTAAAATTGTATCACTTGCACGATTATGAGTACATTACAGCAAGCTAAAGTCTAAAACCATTACTAACTGTTACGTACACATTCTATTGATCCCTCTACGTAGGACGTCGCAAGCCAAAACTGCAGTCAGAAACTGAGATCCGTAGTCGACGTAGCAATTGCCTGTAAACAAAAATATATGTAGACAGGAAACACGACCAATTAATGAGCTAAGTATATGTTTCCTACCATGGTTCAGTTGCACAATCTGGTAAGCGAATGAGACTAGTTTGGACCACATCGCAAATACGTTGTTGTCGTAAGTGTTAATTTTCTTATCTGTCATCAATACTGGTAGAGCATCCTTTTTTTCGAATGAATACAAGCTATCCTTCTCAAGAGTCTTATCATCCACATCCAACTCTGTTAGTTTCTCTATGCGCTCCAGATTGTCTTTCACTTCGTCGAAATACAAGTTTATTTCGTCTACCATGGTATGGTTTTCACTTGCTATTTTTAGTTCATTTTCTAAATCTTCAGTGATCGTTTCTGATTGTATATTTACCACGCTGTTTACACTTTCCGCGTAGCTTATATCGTCCTTGTGCTTGTCTGCGCTTTTGAAATCGTCTTCGCAAAGCTTAGCTTGACTGCAGGTTTCTGATAAGTCTTCTGCTGCGGTGGTTAGGCGTCCGTCTTGCAGCTCACAGAAGCTTTCGAAGAAGTCATCGGTGCTGCCGCTGAGAGCCGTCTTAGCACCTTCGCTTTTGGTGCTTCGTTCAACCTTGGATTCGCTGTGGCAGAGTCCGAACTGGTCGTAGAGCTTACGCCTCGCTTTCCGCTCAGACAACTCTTGGCGCAGGATCCTGTCTTGGTAGCACCTGTCCTTCAGCTTCTGCGTAGCGTCAAGCTGGTTACGTTCCAGGGATTTAAATTGCTCGTACAAATACCACGACCGCACCCGACGCGATCGCTTATTCGACACATCCAAATCTGAAACCAAATTCATCAATTTACGTATACGGCGTCCGCTGTAGCTTTTTCGGAAGCATCAAGTGCGACTTACCAAGGGAGTCCAAGAAATCCATCCAAATATTCAAATTAAAGTGTTGTCCGTATGTAATTCCAGTCGTTTGTGCGAAATTTACGGCGTTTCATGAAGTAAATTTTTTAAATTTCCAGCTTTATGTATTTTGCAAAACCATGAAATAGCTTTTCGCTGCTATTGTCAGTCCGTTTTTGTCAGGACAGGAGTTTTTGTTTATTCTGTGGGACAGGAGCTGAAAGGTTTTTTCATTGCTGCCAGAAGTAGCAGTATCCGAAGAGGTTACGAAGCACACCAAACAGGATTTAATCTACTTATACTTTAGGTAAAATATTAGTATACCTACCTACCTAGGTAGTGCTAGGTAGGTACTTTTACCATTTTACTCGTAATTCAATCAAAGATCGCTGTTCAAGACGTGGCCGGAGGTACAGGTAGGTGCTAGGTATGCACTACTCGATGAGTAAATTATGCCGGTAAATAATAGAAGCATACTTTATGATAAAATAGTTACCTACATGAAGGTGTTTATTGACCTACCATGGTTCCTAACTTATGAATTAGGCAGTAACAATAAAAATGCAAGTTTAGACAAACATAAACACGAGAACGCAACAAAAATTACACATGCAATATTATAGTTACGATATAATTTTAAACACAGAATTAGCTATAAAGAAATGTCTAGTAGAAGAAGATAGCACCGCCTGCAGGTTGTCTGCTGTATCCTGGGTTGGTTTGTGAGGAGTGGACTCCGGAGTTCATGAGCTTCACGCTGAACGGGGACCTGTGCTCCTTGATGCCGCCGCGTTTCATCGGATGACCCTGGAACACATTTTGAGCATTAGGAGTTTCATTCCGAATTTGAAAGTAGGTAATCATACCAACAAAACCTCTGCTGCGCTTCGAAAAGTTTGTTCGGGTTCGAATTCAATATTTAAGTAACTATTTAGGTACCTAAGACATTCGGATAAGTTGTAAGCGAACATTTTAACATTGTAGGTACATTGTACAGTACACGTAGTAGTGGTGTACAGTCAGTTGATTAACAATTTGAGTTTTTTACAACACTTATTCGTCTTGTTAGGTATGTAGATAAATAGGTAGTAGGTAACTGACATGACCATAGTTATGAGTCAAGGCAAATCTACAAATATTAGCTAAATTGATTACCAATAACCTACGTTCTCTAAGGTTATGCAAGATTTTAAGCATAATGCAAAGATGAGATCCTTCCGGCCCCTAATAGTGAGATAATAATCTATACTAATTATAAGAATCTTTGTCCTGACTGACTGACATATACCTAGACCATCCACAGCCTAAACCACTGGTCGTAGAGACTTGCAATTTTCAGGGAGTTTTCATCTTGGTGCATAGAGATGTACTAAGGAAGGAATTCCCGAAATTCAATCCCTAACGAGTACACCGGGGGTTGAAGTTTGTATGAAAAATACTTCATGTTGACGAAGTGACGCGCGTTTTGCTAGTAATTACAAAAGATAAAAAACCTTAAACCTCCTTCAATCACGCGGTCGGATGATACCGCGTAAGTATACTGGCGCAGGATCAAAAAGAATAATGCTAAGAGACTTATACCACGAGTGGTTATACTCAACAATGGTTGGGTAAAAAATTCTGTGAGAGATAAGTATAGTGCTTAATTCTACTTTAAAACAATGCCTGAATGCGCCATGCAGGTTACGTAGATCTCACCAGAGGAATGACCACCGGCGGATGTTTGTCGAAGGAGTTGCGGAGTCGGCGCCACGTCGAGCACCCTTGCGTCTCGGGCTGTAGGTAGAGGTCCTCCTTATCAGCGAAACGTTCCGTGGAGTGGTTGTAAGTGGAAGTCAGAACAAGGTCCAGGCTGTCTTTGGGCAAGCTGGAAATAGCACCTCTTTAGAATTGGTTGTTCTCTACGCACGTTGAGATAGACTACGAATGCCATGTTGATTTTATAACTATTCTATGTGTATATAAGGCGATTACTTTTGAAGTAGGCAGGTACCTAGGTATAAGGATCTTTTGAGCTACTTACCTGCGGTTAATTGCCTACAATATTGTAGGTATCTATCTAACTACCTGTTACTTACTAAAGTGGATGGTAAAAACTCAATCTTCGGACACTGGCCAAGGTATGATGCGAGAATAGTCTGCATCCTGCGGGAACACCATGTTTCTCCTTGGAGCAAAGGACGATGTCCTTCGTAAGAATTCCTTCTTTGCTCAAGTCTGGAAGCAGCTTTTTGTTCCTGGCTTGTTTAACACCAGCCATCCTAAAATGCTTTCAAATACTAATTCATACAACAGAATTTGAAACCCTTAAATCCCTAATACTGATCCTAGAATATTTAACTCATGCTACGCGGTAAGGTAAATATTTATTTTATGAACCCAAACTTGTCTTCTACTGAGCCTTCTACACAGAATACTAATACCTACTTTAAGCTTTCCTAAAGGCAGAAACACATTTATGCTATACCGCGCCGCCGCGCCGCCGCGCCGCCGCACCGCGCCGTCCCGCGCGGTTCCGCACGTGGACACGCAGTAGGTAGGTACGGCGTGTAATTGATAGTCGACGCGGATGGACGTGCGTTGATGATTATATTTACAAAACCTGTCTATATTCTTTCTAATAGGTATGTAGGCAAAACTGGATTTAGATTTGATCACCCACTTTTATTTATACTTCCACACATTTTTTTTAGCTACGTATTTAGGTAAGATTGTCTAAAATCTAGATCCGATTAGGAGAAAAACATTTTAGACAACGACGATCATACAAGTCATGAGCCCAACTCTGTAAGTACTTACTTTATGAAAAAAAAAGGAAAACACTTTTAAGAATTGTGAACCTCCTCCTTTTTTGAAGTCGGTTAAAAAAGTGAACCCGCCCGTGCCACTTCACGCGGATAGGTATGGCATACCTAGTGTGCACAGATGTTGCCCACGCGTGACGACGCGGGACCGCGCGGGACGGCGCGGCGCGGCGCGGCACAGCACAAATGAGATTCCGCCTTGACTGACATTTCCATGGCAACGAAGCTAATTTATACAAACATTAACATGTCTAGAGTGTCAACTGTTCAAGAAGGCTCATGTAGATATTTTATGTTTGGATAGGTTGTAGTTTGTTCTCTATCGGGGTCACAGAAGACTCACTTCTACCGGTGTGTATTACCCATGTTGATTCTAAGTAGGGTAGATACCTAGGTATGTCTTTACAAAAAAGGTACTTAAGTAAGTAAGTATTCTATTAAATAACTCATTCCGATAGTAGGTACCTACACATTTAGCTTTACTAATAAAGGTAAGTAGAGAGTAGTAGTACTGAGTAGTACCAAAGAATATGGACTAAAAGCTGTAGAAATGCAGCTATAATAGCAACTTAATACACTAGTTTATGCTCTTTTCGCTTACGACAACGTCAAGATGTGAGAAAATAGCGCATATACATTCATTAATTCATTTTTAGAGTTATTCAGTACATTGTCCATCGTTTGAAATGACGGAAGTGCCATTTTACACTTTTCGAAAAATATCATACTGCATACTTGTAAATTAAAAACTCATGAACGACCTTATTGCCTTCAGATAGGTAAGAACTATCATAATAATGTCGCGTTGACATTTCTGTGAAAGTTCCCGGACGATTTATTGTATTTTTTATAATATATTTGAAAATAATGCATTAGATCACTCAAAAACAACGTAATATATGCAAAAAAAGGTGTCCGTTAATCTGACAGGAACGTAGCTCCGATCCTGTTTTTGACTATCCCATCATTTAGTCAATGTCTCGATAGTTCATATTTTCATAATTCTGGAATTTGTCACCTCGTATTTTCGGATATTTCATATAAATACGTTTCCTGCTAGCTTGACGTCAAGCTAGCAGGAAACGTTCTCAATCACAGCGATCACTGCACCTTTTGCACTGCTTCCTATGTCAGCATTTAGTCATGCATTTGTCAATCTTATATACCAAGTTTCATCAAATTTGATTTAGTAGCAACAGAGATATTACGATGTGTTTATTTGAAAATTTAACGGACGCCATGTGCCATTTTGAGGTTATTTTCGGCCAAAGTAATTTCACTTGAATCGAGTCACCTGCAGCTTATTTCCAAGAAATAGTTATACCGACGGATTCTTTAGAATTTTATCTTTCAGATAGCAGTCCAACATCGTGGCTTTCTAGTGTTTTTATCCTAATAAACGATATATACAGTTTACATGCCTTTTCATACCAATATGTCCAGAGTGCAATGCAAAGTGATACTAGGATAGGGATACTAAACTTCATAGAAAAAAATCATAAGACAGAAATGTATAAGTCATACACAGTGTTTCCAGCTTTTAAATCAAGATTAAAGTATTCATCATCATCATCTTAGATAAGTTCATTCTGCAGTATTTTTCAGCTTCAAATTTTTCAGCAGCAAATGATGGTACAAAAAACTGACATGGGTGTCTTTTTCGACTAATTTGGGGGTGCTGATTACGAATATCTGGTCAGATTTGAAATTCAAAATGGCGGGTGCAATTGATGGAATAAAAAACTGACATGGGGGTCTTTTTCGACTGATTTCAGGGTGCTAATTATGAATATGTGGTCAGATTTAAAATTAAAAATGGCGGGTGCAAATGATGGTACAATAAACTGACATGGGTGTCTTTTTCGACTAATTTGGGGGTGCTGATTACGAATATCTGGTCAGATTTGAAATTCAAAATGGCGGGTGCAAGTGATGGTATAAAAAATTGACATGGGTATCTTTTTCGACTAATTTAGGGGTGCTGATTACGAACATCAGGTCAGATTTGAAATTCAAAATGGCGGGTGCAAATTATCATACAAAAAACTGACATGGGTGTCCAATGAATGAATCCAATGAATCCAATGAAGTCCAATGAATGTTGAAACTCCAAATTGGAATTTCAAATCTAACCAGATATTCGTGATCAGCACCCCCAAATTAGTCGAAAAAGATACCCATGTCAGTTTTTTGTACCATCATTTGCACCCGCCATTTTGAATTTCAAATCTGACCAGATATTCGTAATCAGCAACCCCAAATCAGTCGAAAACGACACCCATGTCAGTTTTTTGTACGATAATTTGCACCCGCCATTTTGAATTTCAAATCTGACCAGATATTCGTAATCAGCACCCCCAAATTAGTCGAAAAAGATACCCATGTCAATTTTTCGTACCATCATTTGCACCCGCCATTTTGAATTTCAAATCTGACCAGATATTCGTAATCAGCACCCCTAAATTAGTCGAAAAAGATACCCATGTCAATTTTTCGTACCATCACTTGCACCCGCCATTTTGAATTTCAAATCTGACCAGATATTCGTAATCAGCAACCCCAAATCAGTCGAAAACGACACCCATGTCAGTTTTTTGTACGATCATTTGCACCCGCCATTTTGAATTTCAAATCTGACCAGATATTCGTAATAAGCACCCCCAAATTAGTCGAAAAAGATACCCATGTCAATTTTTCGTACCATCATTTGCACCCGCCATTTTGAATTTCAAATCTGACCAGATATTCGTAATCAGCACCCCCAAATTAGTCGAAAAAGATACCCATGTCAATTTTTCGTACCATCATTTGCACCCGCCATTTTGAATTTTAAATCTGACCACATATTCATAATTAGCACCCTGAAATCAGTCGAAAAAGACCCCCATGTCAGTTTTTTATTCCATCAATTGCACCCGCCATTTTGAATTTCAAATCTGACCAGATATTCGTAATCAGCACCCCCAAATTAGTCGAAAAAGACACCCATGTCAGTTTTTTGTACCATCATTTGCTGCTGAAAAATTTGAAGCTGAAAAATACTGCAGAATTAACTTATCTAAGATGATGATGATGAATACTTTAATCTTGATTTAAAAGCTGGAAACACTGTGTATGACTTATACATTTCTGTCTTATGATTTTTTTCTATGAAGTTTAGTATCCCTATCCTAGTATCACTTTGCATTGCACTCTGGACATATTGGTATGAAAAGGCATGTAAACTGTATATATCGTTTATTAGGATAAAAACACTAGAAAGCCACGATGTTGGACTGCTATCTGAAAGATAAAATTCTAAAGAATCCGTCGGTATAACTATTTCTTGGAAATAAGCTGCAGGTGACTCGATTCAAGTGAAATTACTTTGGCCGAAAATAACCTCAAAATGGCACATGGCGTCCGTTAAATTTTCAAATAAACACATCGTAATATCTCTGTTGCTACTAAACCAAATTTGATGAAACTTGGTATATAAGATTGACAAATGCATGACTAAATGCTGACATAGGAAGCAGTGCAAAAGGTGCAGTGATCGCTGTGATTGAGAACGTTTCCTGCTAGCTTGACGTCAAGCTAGCAGGAAACGTATTTATATGAAAATATCCGAAAATACGAGGTGACAAATTCCAGAATTATGAAAATATGAACTATCGAGACATTGACTAAATGATGGGATAGTCAAAAACAGGATCGGAGCTACGTTCCTGTCAGATTAACGGACACAAAAAAAGGAGCGTAATGTGTGTATAAAATGCCATGTGTACCTAGTTGAAGATTGTGATTCTAGTAGAAAACGATGCGAAAATGAGGATTTTCTTTCTTTCCATTTGTGAGTTTTACTGGAAAATTTGTGTTATTTATAGAACCAAATGCTCAGAATATCTTTGTACCTAAATTATGTTGACTCCAGTTTTCACATACATTTCCACCTGTTTTATCAAGTTTTCATACGATAATTACAAACAAAATAATTTAATCATAGTGATGTAGTAAATTGTATCGATGAGTAAAAATGTCGATGATTTACCATCCATAATCATGGTCTTAGATTTCCCAAAGAAGAAAAGATGAAAAATGTATGGTTACAACTAATACAAAGAAGCGATAATTGGACACCGAATAAAGTCATTCACGTCTGTTCCAATCATTTCACAACATATTAATTTTAACCTAATGATCAAGTAAAATATCGGCGGCTAAAGCCATCTGCAATACCAACATTATATATAACGCACGAATAAAAACATTACGATAGTAGGACCAGTGGTGCAGGTTTGCACTATCAATCACTTGATCTTCATTGTAAGTTAAGATTTTTACCAGTCGCCTAGCCAAACTGTTGTGCTAGTTTTTTTGAAATAACTGCTAGAATGCTAAGTGTTTTAATCTGAGCAGTCTGGAGATGAGCTGCTTTATGCTCACCCTTGCTGTGGAAAGTTCATCGCAACGAGGTTCATTTCGAGCTGGCCTCTACCCGATTCATTCGCTAAATACTTAGTTTTACAGTAGCCATGGCCGACGTACATATGTTAAGTTTGCAGAGAGCGCCCGTCTCACACTGAAGTGCTTTTGTTACTGACCGACATCGAATGGCTCGTTTATTTTTTCTTTATTGTTTTAATTAATAATAACTAAGCATTTGGCTGCAGAGTAACTGAAATCGATAATACGAAACTTCGTTCATCGTTTCTAAGAGTTGGTAGTTAGCCCTACAGACATACTTTATTTATCGATATCGAAGTTGACATAGTTACAACACTAACATCACAGAATACTACATAATATTCATAAATGTTAGTGATATCTGTTCAAAAGACGGATTAAGAGTTTGTATGCATCTCTTTCTTGTACCATTTCAATATCGTAAGTGAAAACAGTACAAATTTTGTGTAATTGGTTGCTATTTTATCATGTCTTCTATTAGTTTATGAGTAGTACCATCGATCGCACCGTAGGTAGTCGACACCTACAGCCAGAAGCATAGGTATCTAGTCTACATAGACTACATCAACACAGTCTACATAGATTCTTAATTGCATGCACATGCATGCAATTAAGAATTGCAGATAGTTATTGATATAAATATCAAGATATAACTTTAGTTAGACGCAGTCTCTGACGAATTCAGTAGGGCTCGTCCGAAAAAAGTACTACTACGTACTAGTAGGGATGTGCATGCCTCCAGCTTCCTCATATGGAAAATGCAAATTCTGAAAATGCCAATATTTAGTTCATATTTAGTACCATCATAGATTACAACCATAATTTAGGTGCCAAAAAAACAACGACGCTACAAGCCTTTGAAGGTGTGTTAGCTGAAGTAACATGCCACCAGCTTCCTCATTCAGTGTGGGCAAACGAGTGCTGATAGAGCTATAGAACAAACGCTAGCATTTAGTACCAGATGAGTGCACTAGGTAGCAAAATTTCCAAACCTGCAGCTAAAAAACTCTCGGAGTTATAAGACTTCATCAACGTGTAAGCCGACGTACCGTTATTTCAGCACGCACATGCTGGTTCTCTGAAACGGCTGCAGCTATAGACACGGTTGATATCTCCAGATTCAGTGCACAATTGGTGCCAAAGGTACCAAATATTTGAGGCTTCTAGGTTCAAAACTCTTTGAACTACAGGCTTTTAGCAACGTGTAAGCTGGGGAAACGTTTCTCCAGCTGACACATGCTGGATCTCAGAAACGGTAAGAGATAGAGATTCGGTTGATATCTCCAAATGTCAATATGAATTAGTGCACTTGGCACCAAAATTTTGGAGTCTCTAGGACCAATAATTACATCACAAGAAGCAAAAAACCATTTAACGGTCAACAAATTCAAACCAGTTTTCGCTTCTATAAAAGCGCGGCGTTGCCGCTCTGCACGCTACAATAGCGAGCAAACATTATGCTTGTTCTCTGTCTGTTTTTATATCTGTCTCTGGATACAACGTGTGTTGCCAGTTCAGTTTTAGTAGGTCGATAGTTTTATACGAGTCTTGTCAGAACAGGTATTATAGGTACGAGGTACTACTAAATAGGTACTTTATTTTGGTCTAGTTTAACCAAATAAAATAGGAACCTAATTAGGAAATTGGGTTTGTATGTACTCAAATAGTTGATTTGACGACCGATATGACGCAGCGGCCTGTGACGCAGAAGTTTGCGGGTTCGATTCCCGCCTTGGAATAAAATGTTTAAACGATCTGCAAATAATGAATCCGGGTGTTCTGGGTATTTTCTATGTTTAGTAAAAAATATGTATGTATTTTTGTAACGTCAGATTTGGAATTCAAAATGGCAGGTGCACATGATGGTACAAAAAACTGACATGGGTGTCTTTTTCTACTAATTTGGGGGTGCTGATTACGAATATCTGGTCAGATTTGAAATTCAAAATGGCGGGTGCACATGATGGTACAAAAAACTGACATTGGTGTCTTTTTCGACTAATTTGGGGGTGCTGATTACGAATATCTGGTCAAATTTGAAATTCAAAATGGCGGGTACAAAAAATGGTACAAAAATTTGACATGGGTGTCTTTTTCGACTAATTTGGGGGTGCTGATTACGAATATCTGGTCAAATTTGAAATTCAAAATGGCGGGTACAATAAATGGTACAAAAAACTGACATGGGTGTCTTTTTCGACTAATTTGGGGGTGCTGATTACAAATATCTGGTCAAATTTGAAATTCAAAATGGCGGGTACAAAAAATGGTACAAAAAACTGACATGGGTGTCTTTTTCGACTAATTTGGGGGTGCTGATTACGAATATCTGGTCAAATTTGAAATTCAAAATGGCGGGTACAAAAATGGTACAAAAAACTGACATGGGTGTCTTTTTCGACTAATTTGGGGGTGCTGATTACGAATATCTGGTCCAATTTGAAATTCAAAATGGCGGGTACAAAAAATGGTACAAAAAACTGACATGGGTGTCTTTTTCGACTAATTTGGGGGTGCTGATTACGAATATCTGGTCAGATTTGAAATTCAAAATGGCGGGTACAAAAATGGTACAAAAAACTGACATGGGTGTCTTTTTCGACTAATTTGGGGGTGCTGATTACGAATATCTAGTCAAATTTGAAATTCAAAATGACGGGTACAAAAAATGGTACAAAAAACTGACATAGGTGTCTTTTTCGACTAATTTGGGGGTGCTGATTACGAATATCTGGTCAAATTGGAAATTCAAAATGGCGGGTACAAAAATGGTACAAAAAACTGACATGGGTGTCTTTTTCGACTAATTTGGGGGTGCTGATTACGAATATCTGGTCAAATTTGAAATTCAAAATGGCGGGTACAAAAATGGTACAAAAAACTGACATGGGTGTCTTTTTCGACTAATTTGGGGGTGCTGATTACGAATATCTGGTCAAATTTGAAATTCAAAATGGCAGGTACAAAAAATGGTACAAAAAACTGACATGGGTGTCTTTTTCGACTAATTTGGGGGTGCTGACTACGAATATCTGGTCAAATTTGAAATTCAAAATGGCGGGTACAAAAAATGGTACAAAAAACTGACATGGGTGTCTTTTTCGACTAATTTGGGGGTGCTGACTACGAATATCTGGTCAAATTTGAAATTCAAAATGGCGGGTACAAAAAATGGTACAAAAAACTGACATGGGTGTCTTTTTCGACTAATTTGGGGGTGCTTATTACGAATATCGGGTCAGATTTGAAATTCAAAATGGCGGGTGCACATGATGGTACAAAAAACTGACACGGGTGTCTTTTTCGACTAATTTGGGGGTGCTGACTACGAATATCTGGTCAAATTTGAAATTCAAAATGGCGGGTACAAAAAATGGTACAAAAAACTGACATGGGTGTCTTTTTCGACTTATTTAAGGGGTGCTAATATTCGTAAACAGCACCCCCAAATTAGTCAAAAAAGACACCCATGTCAGTTTTTTGTACCATCATGTGCACCCGCCATTTTGAATTTCAAGTTTGACCAGATATTTGTAATCAGCACCCCCAAATTAGTCGAAAAAGACACCCATGTCAGTTTTTTGTACCATTTTTGTACCCGCCATTTTGAATTCCAAATCTGACCACATATTCGTAGTCAGCACCCCCAAATTAGTCGAAAAAGACACCCATGTCAGTTTTTTGTACCATTTTTTGTACCCGCCATTTTGAATTTCAAATTTGACCAGATATTTGTAATCAGCACCCCCAAATTAGTCGAAAAAGACACCCATGTCAGTTTTTTGTACCATTTTTTGTACCCGCCATTTTGAATTTCAAATTTGACCAGATATTCGTAATCAGCACCCCCAAATTAGTCGAAAAAGACACCCATGTCAAATTTTTGTACCATTTTTTGTACCCGCCATTTTGAATTTCAAATTTGACCAGATATTCGTAATCAGCACCCCCAAATTAGTCGAAAAAGACACCCATGTCAGTTTTTTGTACCATCATGTGCACCCGCCATTTTGAATTTCAAATCTGACCAGATATTCGTAATCAGCACCCCCAAATTAGTAGAAAAAGACACCCATGTCAGTTTTTTGTACCATCATGTGCACCTGCCATTTTGAATTCCAAATCTGACGTTACAAAAATACATACATATTTTTTACTAAACATAGAAAATACCCAGAACACCCGGATTCATTATTTGCAGATCGTTTAAACATTTTATTCCAAGGCGGGAATCGAACCCGCAAACTTCTGCGTCACAGGCCGCTGCGTCATATCGGTCGTCAAATCAACTATTTGAGTACATACAAACCCAATTTCCTAATTAGGTTCCTATTTTATTTGGTTAAACTAGACCAAAATAAAGTACCTATTTAGTAGTACCTCGTACCTATAATACCTGTTCTGACAAGACTCGTATAAAACTATCGACCTACTAAAACTGAACTGGCAACACACGTTGTATCCAGAGACAGATATAAAAACAGACAGAGAACAAGCATAATGTTTGCTCGCTATTGTAGCGTGCAGAGCGGCAACGCCGCGCTTTTATAGAAGCGAAAACTGGTTTGAATTTGTTGACCGTTAAATGGTTTTTTGCTTCTTGTGATGTAATTATTGGTCCTAGAGACTCCAAAATTTTGGTGCCAAGTGCACTAATTCATATTGACATTTGGAGATATCAACCGAATCTCTATCTCTTACCGTTTCTGAGATCCAGCATGTGTCAGCTGGAGAAACGTTTCCCCAGCTTACACGTTGCTAAAAGCCTGTAGTTCAAAGAGTTTTGAACCTAGAAGCCTCAAATATTTGGTACCTTTGGCACCAATTGTGCACTGAATCTGGAGATATCAACCGTGTCTATAGCTGCAGCCGTTTCAGAGAACCAGCATGTGCGTGCTGAAATAACGGTACGTCGGCTTACACGTTGATGAAGTCTTATAACTCCGAGAGTTTTTTAGCTGCAGGTTTGGAAATTTTGCTACCTAGTGCACTCATCTGGTACTAAATGCTAGCGTTTGTTCTATAGCTCTATCAGCACTCGTTTGCCCACACTGAATGAGGAAGCTGGTGGCATGTTACTTCAGCTAACACACCCTCAAAGGCTTGTAGCGTCGTTGTTTTTTTGGCACCTAAATTATGGTTGTAATCTATGATGGTACTAAATATGAACTAAATATTGGCATTTTCAGAATTTGCATTTTCCATATGAGGAAGCTGGAGGCATGCACATCTAGTAGGGTACCCACTACCGCCAAACAGCTTGCTGTGTTCCGGCACGGTTTGAATGTTGTGGAGCCGCCGCCGCCGGTGATACATACACAAGAGGATCACCCTAGTTATACCTCCCATTAATGGGCGCGGAGCAGTGCATGATAGGGCACGTTCCTAAGTCCTAAGTAACGTGACTTGCGAAGCAATCCCTTTTTTTTTTCTAAATAGATTTTTGAACCAGTAGTAGGAACTTATATTGCCAGTTGTGGCAACCCTGTGTAGTGTGATGTCATATCCGGTAGATTTTTACGCATCGTCCACGGTTGCCAGATTAGGGTTTTTTCGTGAACCTCGGGGGAAATATTGGAAAATGAGCAATCGCATCAAGTTGTGCAATTATATTATTTTAGTTTTAAAGTCGTCAAAACCCCAATTTAAGATTGATTTGTATATATAAATTAAAAACTATTCCAAAATTACTTACTGATTGAGCCTTTGATTTTGCCACTGTGTTTTAAAAAGGTGCCATTTAAGTTAAGTTAAGATTTGTGCAAATTAGGTGCGGAATTTACCGCATGTTTGCACCAGTTGATGTATGTCGTACACTACATATCTCCTTCCGTTGTAATCCCATATTCAGCGTCATGCTTTGGACACTGTGCACTGTGCTTTGTATTATGCAATTTTTTTTGTAAAAACAATTTAACAACAAAGTATTTATGAGGAAAACTGAAAAAGTATAATTTGGGTGGAAAATAGTTTCAAGATTGGGGAAACTTAAAAAGTCAGATCTGGTAACGTGAGTGCATCACTTCGCGTCGCGTCTCTTTTTCTCTACGTATGTCTGACATCCGGGCGCCATATTTGTTTCGTGACCGTAGTGCTTGTTTCCTGCGTTGTTGCGAGGTGCTTTTTGGCTTGTGAAATTGTTAATTTCTTTTTCGTTGAAGAGTCCATTGATTAGTTGTTGCACTTTTCGTAATATAATATTTATTTCACACCAAAATGAGTTACGGAAGGCCGCCGCCGCGCATTGACGGCATGGTGTCGCTGAAAGTGGACAACCTCACATACCGCACTACTCCTGAGGATTTGCGTCGTGTATTTGAAAGATGTGGTGAAGTCGGTGATATTTATATACCCAGGGATCGCTACACAAGGGAAAGCAGAGGATTCGCTTTCGTCAGGTAAGCGCTAATCTATTTTGCTTCTGACGTCGCGTCGCTCCCAATTACCGGTAAAATGTACCACGCCTCACTCGATGCTATCTATACTTCTACTGATTAATCTTTTGGAGTCATAATCATACACAGCAAGAGCATCTTCATTTCAATCATTAACACTGAAGTTCATAACCAATTTATCTTTTAGATTTTACGACCGCAGAGATGCTGAAGAGGCCTTGGACTCTCTCGATGGCCGAATGCTGGACGGCAGGGAACTTCGAGTGCAGATGGCTCGCTACGGACGCCCATCATCACCATACAGAAGCCGGTACGACAGTCGCAATTGTGTCTGTAAACATTTGAATACAATGGATCCTTACGAAGCGCACTTACATCTCTGAACCTATAAAAAATCTGCTACTTTTAGCACAACTGTTAATATATTATTATGTGTGGAACTATCAAAGAAGTTGTCCTCTGGTGAGCCACAATGACAAAGCAAAGGGGACAACTTGCTTGTTACATTCTATACAGTTGATTTTCGCATTTATTGCATGACATGCTAGACGTTAAAATTTATCTTAAACCTATCCAATATTTTGGTTTTAAAAATCCATTCTTTACTCAATCCAGAATCTCAACTACTGCACTCAATGGGGTCCCAACAAGTGACAAAGCTTCAAAGGTTCCATTGTGGACGTGGACTTAATCTAAGAAGTTGATTATTTCTTTTAGCAACTCGCGTTCACGATCCCGTCGTCGTAGCAGGTCTCGCTCGCGGGGCTCGCGGCGTCGCTCATACTCTCGCAGCCGATCTCGCTCACGCAGTCGCTCGCGTTCTGACTCGAAAAGCTCACGGGCTCGCACCCGCAGCCGCAGCCGCTCCCGTTCCCGCTCCAGGCATTGAAGTGCTGAGTAAGTCCTATTATCTTGTTAGTGATTACATTGATTGCCTAGTTCGGTCACGTTTCCACTGACGCAGAAAAGTAGGGCGATGCGAAATACAGATGACCAATCGTATTATTTTGGACTAAGACAAGGTGTTTATTTAAAATAATCTGATTGGTGCTATTGGACACGCACCGCCGCTCTCGCCTGGCTTAGTATCAGTGAAATCACACCCACAGGATGACTCATTCCTTAGTAAATAACATAGTAGCATAATATGCCAACTGACATAATGCATCACCCTTCATATCGTACCACTTTTTTCTTTTATTTTGTGATTTCATATTACTTAAAACTGTGCAGATTAACAGTCTACTTTCTTCTTAAATAGGTAACATAAGTCAGTATCTTTCAAATTCATAGTAACCATTGTTAATATTTTACAACTTTGGTCTTTAGTATTTGACAACCAATAAATAAAATTACCTACATATGTTTGGAATTTACTGTTGTTAAGTCTTAAGAACCAGTGTTGTATAAGTTCCCTATTTTCATGATTGATACTCTACACAAACTAATGTAGCTTTATTGTATGGTTACAGGTTGAGCAGTAGTACCAGCTGAGAGCCGAAGTGCTGTGCTGAAACTGGCAAGCAGCCTTCGGCTAAGGTACTAATCTCCTCAGTTACTTATGCCATCCTGACCGAACTATGATCACATAGTGGCAAACATTCAAAGTAACAAACTATCCCTAAGTTCCCTTCCCTAACTCCTCAAACTTTAGTAATAATGCATTAACCTGTATCCTACAGTGGTCTTATAAATTTCTTGGTATGGCTGCAACAATATTTTAACATTACAAATAAAATAATGGGCTCAGAGTAGGCACAACTAAATTGGGCTTAATTTTATAATTGAAAATATGTAGTTTAGGTTAGTTTAGATTTATTTTAAGTTATGTATGGAAAATGTGGACTTGATACTTTTCAGTAACTTTTGTTTCTCTTGCATTGTCATTTGAGTAACTTGTAATAATAATGTAGCACTTATCTATCAATTAATACGCCGAGTAGATTGGTTCTCAGACATAATTTCAGGATAATAACATAATGGACTTCATGTTTCCATCCAAATGGGATTATTGGGCTAAATTGGGCAATAGTTGGGACATCATTACCTTGGTAAATAACTTCATTATTGTTGCATTTAAATGGACTTATTTTAGTTAAAAAGTAATAGGTCTCTCTATACAGGTCATCCAATAAGATCAAATCTTAAATCTGTTAGATCTAAACTCAAACATCATTGAGACTATTGAGACCTATTGCTTGATAGTTGTAAGTTTCTGTGAAATCTAATGTTATTTCTGTAATATTAATTTGACTGTTGGTATGCTCAGGGCGTGTGGCGTACGCAGGGAGCGAGGCAGTTGCGGGTTGGGGGGGGTTTGCTGTTTGCTGACAACTGCTGAATTGCTGTTGTTGCGGTGCATAAGTTATGAGTAATTTTTATTTTATTGACAAACCGAGACACGCATTTCGTAAGACAAACATTTACAAATCGCATTCTGCGATCATTTTAAGTGACACTTCGCCACATCTATGCACTACATTGAATCAACCAACTAAACAGTTCTCAATACACATTGCCAATTTGCCGGGAATACTTGCATTGACGAGGCGAAGAGTTGCACATTCATAAAATAATTGAAAACTAAAAAAACACGAGATCCAGATGGAGGGTGGCAGACAGCAGACTAACATGTTCGTTTGTTTGGCAGGCCGGTGCTGCCGCTGGCCTGTTTGCTGATCCAGTCCCCTGTGTGCTGATTGCTGTGATTTGCAGATTCCCGCGCGTCTAGGTTTATCGGTAAAGCGGCACCGACACCGACACCCTCCCTGCCTTATCTATAACATGTCCCAACATTTTAAACACATTTTGTCCCAATGCCATCTAGCTCTCAACATGGATGTTTAGTCCAGTCTTTATACCGAAGACAGAAGAACCCACTGATGACCAGGCACCGATTGTGTAGATTTACTTTTTTATTAATAAATTACTTTACTGTACTTAAGTTTTTCAATATCCGAGTCATACCTAGTAGGAATGAAAGCATAGCTAAGGACAGACTAGTGCCGTGTGCGTCAAGTTGGAAGCCTCACATTGGAAATTTAGAGAATGCTATAAAACTGTACCTTAACAGAGATAACCAGTGCCCAAAGCACAGAATTAGTGCTCTTATAAGTTCGGAGATATTTAAGTCGTTATGTGAGGCTTCCAACTTGACGTTAAGTTAGAAGCGGCATCCTACTATTCTACAGGTCTCATCTATGGTAGCGTCTACTTCTCTAGCACGGGTAGATGATGCCGCACTGGACATGCGTATTCGTCAGCAGAAAAACAGTGCGAGACCTGATGCAGGAGTTTGTTTCATGTGCCGGGTACGGCCTTGATTTTTTAAGACATTGACTCTTGAAACCTCGTGTTCCGTCTAAGGTGATTCTAGGAGATAAACAGGATGAGAACAGTGATCTGTCGTATTATGTCCTTTTAGTAGGAGACTGGCGGATTCTCAATCGATTTCTTAGGTTTAAAACCGGTTTCGTTATAGTAAGTGACTCAAGTCTTCACAAGCCCGGGTAAGATGTTTGTGTAGCCAAGGCCAAATCATCTGCATTTATGGGCCTTTTGAGTATGAGAGGAAAGTCGTCTATATATAATGTAGGTATATATTGACGACCGATGTAGCGCGGCGGGCGAATTTCCGCCTGCGACGCAGGTGGTTGCGAGTTCGATTCTCCCCTTGGCATAAATGTTTGTACGATCTGCAAATATTTATTCCGGTTCTGCGTATTTTCTATGTATAATAAAAAATATCGGTGGGATACCGCCAAAGCCCGGGATCAGTGGAAGAATTTGGGGGAGACCTTTGCCCAGCTGTGGGACAGAATAGTTTAAAAAAAATGTAATGTATATCAGTCATCTAGTACCGATAACACAGGGCGAGATGATGTAGATTTTATTTATTGAACAAAATCCACAGCTCCAAAATGTGTGAATTTTTCTGCATTATCCTTACTTAATATTATAAATGCGAAAGTAACTCTGTCTGTCTGTCTGTCTATCTGTCTGTCTGTCTGTCTGTCTGTCTGTCTGTTACGCTTTCCCGCTTAAACCTCTCAACCGATTTTGATGAAATTTGGCACAGACAAACTTTAGACCCTGAGAAAGAACATAGGCTACCTTTTATTGCGAAAAAAAGGGATGAAGAGGTTGAAATAGGGGTTGAAAGTTTGTATGGGAATTCTTAATTTTAAAAGATAAAACCATGAAACTTTATATTTAAGCACTTGATAAGAAATAATTAAACATTTGTTCTAGCGTTTTTGAAATTTCGACCTGTGAAGGGATGAAATAGGGGTTGAAAGTTTGTATGAAGTTCGTCATTTTTGAAGATAAAAACATTACATTTTGTATTTAGGCACTAAATAAGAAACAAAAAATCGTTTGTTCTAGCATTTTGAAATTTTTACCAGTGTGGGGGTGAAATAGGGGTTGAAAGTTGGTATGGGCGTTTTTGAAGATAAAACCATGAAACTTGGTACGTAGGTCTCTTAGGATGTGCAGAGTTTTTCTACAAACAGAATTCCCGAAATTCGAACGGAACGGAACGGATTCGGAACGGGAACTACGAAGCCAAACTTTTTGTATACAAAATCTTAACCACTGAACCTAGGAACATGATATTTAGAAGTTTTGGGTGTATCAAGTTAAAAAAAAAATTTGGCTTTTGAAGTTCCTTTTAACGAATACTCTGCATCGCCGCCGCTGTCGTCGCGTCGGACGTCGTCGCGCACATTCGCCGAAGTGTGGCGGCAGGCAACGGCGATATCGTGTGGTGGGGGAGCGCACAAATCTAACTATGCCTACCCGAACGGGCAGACACGTGAGGGCAGACGTCTTAGAGCTGTCAGGAGTGCCGTCTCATAAGCTGAGACTGAAAGTTGGGGTTCCAGTTTTGTTAATGAAAAATCTCGAAGCGCCGAGACTATGCAACGGGACTCGATTGCAAATTATGCAGCTAGGACGCAATATTATTAGAGCAATTATAATGACAGGAATAGCTAAAGATGAAGAAGTTTTGATTTCCCGCATACCCATGATCCCTACAGATTTACCTTTTCAGTTTAAAAGAATCCAGTTTCCTCTCAAACCAGCCTTCGCAATGACCATTAACAAAGCGCAAGGGCAAACACTTAAAGTAGCAGGTGTCCATTTAGAAAAAAACTGTTTTTCGCATGGCCAACTGTAAGTGGCCTGCTAGCGAGTGTCGAGTCCAAACAATCTCCACATTTTAACAAATAATAACAAAACAGCAAACGTTGTGTACAAAAATGTTTTAAATTAGGTCATTTTAAAATATTTTTGTACACAACGTGACGCTGGCCCCTGAAAGTGTCTCTTGGACTTATGTCCCCCTTTGGTCCCTTATGGGACCAATAAATTTTCCTAGGTACTTTCTGCCACTCAATGCATAGGAATGCATAGGTACCTTATACCTACTGTAAACAGATATTTTTAATTTTTTTAAATATACCTACTCTCTTTTAACCAAATGCTATACCCAAATCTATACCGTTCTTTAAATATAATCCATAATATTCAAATTAAAAGTACGCAGACGAAGTCGCGGGTACCAGCTAGTTATTATATACATGTTAAAATTATAAGGGAGCCAGTAGGCTTCCTTGTGGTAATCCAATTTTCTGGCACCATCAGCATCACTGGCTTAAATATTTTTGCATTGCATCCAGGAGTGTGACCACTAGGTTAAGAGGTCAATGGTATCTACTCCACCAGCTGAGATTAAGTTTGGAAGTATAACCCCAAAAACACGAGTCCAGGGTTTTTTTGAAATGTCACCTAGGGCCCCAAGACTTTTTTCCTCTATTCAAAATAGATAAAATTTTCTCTCTACAAATGACAATGTGGCCTGGCCAGCTCTTTGCACTCTTCATAATTTTAGCACAATACCATTGCTCATAACGGAGAGATTGTTAAGTACCTTCTTTTACAGGAGTATTTATACAATTGAAACAAAACAAATTAAAATATAGCAATTTATTACGACATACCTATTAGGTATGTAAATATTATGACCTAATATTAAAATTTATTACTGTCAGTCCATTCTTAGCACTTCCTAGCTTGAACCATCTTCCAGACTTGTGTTCCTGACCCACAGCTGCATAGAGCTGCCGACCATCACTTGTGAACTGCATACTGTTAATAAACCCATTCACTTGTATACTAAATAGAGGTAAGACCTTCCTGTATGCATCGCTGACCTTCCACAGCTTTATACTGTTGTCATATGAACCAGAAGCAAACACATCGGAATTCAATAATGTTGCTAAGCTCATTATCCATCGAGGAACTTCATTCTCTGATCCATGGGCCTCTAACACTGTGCAAAGTGGTTTTTTTTTCATCACTCCCCATATGCACAGGGAACCATTATCACTGCCTGATACAAAATGCTCCTCATCTAACAGCTTAACTTCATCCAAACTTCCAATAGGACCATTGAAAATAAGCTGCGACTCTTCAGAAATTTTCCATATTCTCACTGTAGTGTCCCTTCCACCTGCAGTGATAGCCCTTTCTCTTGTCAGAGCATCTATAGATGTTATAGGTGTTTGGTGTCCAAACAATGTTTCAACATAAGCCATCTCGTCTAAGGACCAAATTTTTACTGATCTATCCTTGCTAGCAGAATACAGATCATGGGTATTTTTTCTAAAAACAATGCCAGATATGATATCCTTATGACCTGTGAATGTATGAGTATGTTTTAGAGTGCTAGAGTCCCACACATGGATGTTAGGCGATGCATCCGAAGAAACTAGGAATTTAGAATCTGTTGATATTGCTAGACAAGTAATTCCACCTTTTAATAACTTAGGGTGGGTTTTGAAGGTTAAACAGGCAAACTTCTTTTTTTCTTTGATCCCCCATTTGATTATAGTACCGCATTTACTTCCAGAAAACACATAGTTGTTATCACTGCTGACACACACGCATGTAAGTGTCAACCTGTGTTCCCTGGCACGTATGAGTCTTACATCATTATCAGTCGGTGCAACATAGTTATCGGCGACTTCCACTCGTAGCTTGCCTTTCTGTTCGAGGTAGTCCTTCTGTAATCTCTTTTCGACTGCCTCGTCCAGTTCCTTATCCTCCGCCCGTTTTGCCTCTTCTTTCTCAATTTCTTCTAAATATTTCTTAGCTAAACGTAATTTCTTTTGCTCGGCAGTTTCATGGTCGCTTTCAGACTCTTCCCCATCAGAGAACTTCCTAATATCCAAGTCACTGCCTGAAGAATCGTTACCATTTTCGAGGTTAGATGTTTGTTTAGTGAGCTTTCGTTTCTTTACTTTCTCGCCTTTCCGCTGGTGCACTTGCCTTGATTTACCTTTTAGAAAGAACGAAGATGACATTTTGATTTCATTAAAGACCCTATCGTTTATAAAATAAT
Source organism: Electrophaes corylata (assembly GCA_947095575.1). NCBI lineage: Eukaryota > Metazoa > Arthropoda > Insecta > Lepidoptera > Geometridae > Electrophaes > Electrophaes corylata. Next base: position 2,345,655 of record OX352711.1, on the reverse strand, counting down.
AAAAGTAAATTTTATTCAAAATAATCACGTCGCACACGTTGAAAACTTGAAAACTGGGTTGCCAGGTAAGTGCTCGACCAAATCGCTAAACTTCGAAACTTCCGACCAATTTATTAGCCTAAAGTCGCCCTATTTTTTTCTAGTCATAGGCTTCTAGTTAAAAATAGTCCAACTTTTCAATCAGAAAGCCTGAATTTTAGCCAAAAACCTTTAGTAAAATAAAAGACGACTCCAATATTCAGCGCATGGTAGGTAGTTAGCGTAATAGCGTTAGACTTATCTATACACTGTGTTCAAAGCACTTATTTTGATTTATTAGTGTATTTTACATAGTGTTTCATTATTATATGACGTTTGCAAATTGGGTCAAACGATAGATCGGATCGATCTGCAGGTTTGATACAGCTTTAAAAAAAAACCTAATTAAATTCTTCAAAATCAAAAAATATTTATTTGTTGTTAGTAAGTAGGTGTGTTCAAACGGTTTGGGCATAGCTTAGATTCATCCAACTATAGTATTAGCTCCTCTTAGTTGTAAATATCCAGCTGTAATATCCATTGGCAGGTTTCTCACTGTAGCAAACTCCTCACAATTGCTGTAGAAAAGTTTGGAGTGCCGATCCATGTATGGAGCAGGAAGTCCAGATATGTCAGAATATTTCTTAGTAGGTTTGAAAGTAGGAGGTGCATTTATTGAGTAATCTGAAATAGGAATGATACACAATATAAGAATTGAATTTTTCTTAAATTTCAACAAAACATAAATAAACATAGGTGCTTGTAACCAAATAGAGGTGCATTTTTATTTGGTTACATATCCTCTAATTCAGAACATAGCTTTCCATTCAAATAGTTTGAATTATAGGTTCAGGCTTAATTTATTCAAGATGAGTTGGGTCACAGATGAGAATAATATAAATTAATTTACCATTCTCAATTAATGTTCACACATCACTAATCAATTTTTATCAAAAATAGGCAACACTGTAACTGTCAAAACGAGATAAAAATATATTACTGTGTTGGATTACTAAAATCAAACATTTTGTTAGAAATAAAATAAAGCTTACATAAAACAGCATCACTTGGCCATGGCAAAGCTCTTTCAGCAGCTAGTATTTGTTTTAGAGATCTCCACATCGGTTTTTTGCACCCACTTTTTACGATGAACTTGTTTTCAGTTTTGAAACAATGACTTTTCTCTGAAGACCCGGTCATCTTGCATAGTTACACTAATATTCTAACACTCGATGGTGTCCAGTTTTGTGAGAAGCTTAAGTTTGGGCTAGGGCCTAAAGTATGCCAGGTATGCTGGGCCACTGTAAAATAAAAAATGTTTAATTAAATACCAGTACTACCTATCCTATATATCTACCACCACCTGGAACCAAAGAGTGTATTATAATATACACTCCGATTGACCTGCAACAGAGCCTCAAGAGAGTGTTATGTGGTTTCCGTTTATTAATATTTTTTTCTTCCGTTTTCATAACGGGATTGGTAGGGGCAACGCAAAAACTCCCACATAGGGCTCCTCCACAATGATAAAATAATTAAAATAAGATGGGAAGTAAATGAAACAGATGTTACCTACCTTTAGATATTCCTAAAAAGCGACAACCTTCCTGGGACTGGTAGGTAATATCAAATCAAAGAATACTTTGTTATATCGGAAAATACGGAAATATAATAATCAAAATAAACACAATCCTGACCACAGACAGTATACTTATACATATCTACAGAATATATATCCTGAAAGACTGGCCTTTTTCTTTTTTTATTTAAACGCCGATCAATCTGTCCGTCATTCGACGATAACTTTGCCAAATGGATATAATTTAAAAAAAAACTATTTCAAGCCAAGACAAAAAGCCTGGCGAAGAGTGGAAGGAGATAGGCCGTTGAACTGCTGTGGGACAATACTAAATTAATAATAATAATAATGCTGGACAATCCACACAGCGTCATCTAGCCCCAAGCTAAGCAGAGCTTGTGTTATGGGTACTAGATGACTGATATATTTGTTACAATATATTACATACATAGATATTTTTTATTATACATAGAAAACACCCAGAACACCCGGAATAAATATTTGCAGATCGTACAAACATTTATCCCAAGGCGGGAATCGAACCCGCAGCCTCCGCGTCGCAGGCGGACATTCGCCCGCCGCGCCACATCGGTCGTCGAATACTGTCTGAAAAATAAAAATAAACCAAGGCAGTAAAAAAACACTGGTCTTTAGATGGTAAGTAAAAGCAATTTATGAAATGCTATGTACATTAAGGCCAAAACCTAACAAAACTAAGGCTTACCAATTCGTGTAAGGATGACTGACTGACTGAAGGACAACGCACAGCCTAGACAGGGAAAGACACATAGCCCCATTATTTACTTACTTCTAGGGGATAATATAATAATAATAAACAATAATAATAACTTTTACAAAAACTGGGTAGTATGATTTTATGACTTTAGCCTGCTCTGAGGACTAAAAGAAAAAATAACACGTGTGTGTTCGTGTTCCTGTCAATATTTTTTGAACAAATCTTTTTTAAGGTTATGTGTGTGTTTTGGGCTTTGCAATGCATTCTTAGTTTCTTGTTCTATTTTGATTGAGTTGATTAATTAGAGAATGTGCCTTTGATTTTGTAATAACATACATACCATGGATATCGTAAATCAAATTTTAGAAAGGGAACAAAAGAAAACTGAAAAGTACAAATCCATTGTGGTTGAAAAACATTTAGATCTAGAATTTGATATTGGTACATTGCTAGCTTCTGACACAAACGATTTAGACACAAAGTTGTTGAAGTAAGTATTTTCTTTCGTTAGCTTGAATTGGGTTCCGTAGTAAAGGTCTTCTTTAAAAAACGTGGTAATATGCAAGAGCACATACATTAAAGGGCAGAGGCAGACCCACAAAATATTGCCTACCTACTCAATTCTTGTAATAATTGTATCTATTTCAGATCAGACAAAGATGCTTACTTACTGTCCCTGACCCGCGACAACACCCAACTCCTGCTGAACAAAGTGTGGGATCTCCCAACAGAGCGGATAGAAGAAGCTATAGTAGTCAGACTACCAGCTCCCAACACAATTCTTCCTCGTGCAAAACCTGTGCCCAAACCGAAGCCTCTCACCAAATGGCAAGAGTTTGCTAAAGCAAAAGGCATTGATAAGAAGAAAAAAGATAAACTTAAGTGGGATGATCAATTACAGAAATGGGTTCCATTGTTTGGGTAAGTTTATGTATATCAATATTGTCAATCAAAGACAATCCACACTGTTCAAAGTCAATTTAAGAGATTACAAAGCTTAAAAAGAATTGAAAATTCAGAAGCAAAATAAACAGCTTCATGCCCCAGATCTTTAAGTTTTTGGAGGATGTGGCTGGCTAGGGCCAGTTTGCCTTCACAGCTTGAAAGAACTAACTTATAGTTGTGGTGAGCTGGTGGTAGATTCAAACATGCTATGCTGAGATCAGAAGGCAGGTTTGATCTCACTAGACTCACACTGGTGCACAGAACTCAAATCTAAACAGTCTTTATTTTTTAGAATCACAGGGCTCACAATAAATCATCTTACAAACGAATTAAACCAATTATTTATTCAAATAAGGCTAAAAAGAAAAATAGTTTTTTTAATAAATATTTACCATACAGATTCAAAAAAGCTGCAGCAGAGAAGGAAAAGAATTGGCTGATAGAGGTTCCACAGAACTTGGACCCCATGACAGACATGTATGAAAAAAAGGCTGGTGAGAAATCTGAAAAGGTTGCCAAGAATGAACTTCAGAGACTGAAGAATATTGCCAGAGCTAAGAAGGTCAAGATTCCCAGAGTTGGACTACCTACCACCTCTGATAAAGCATCAGCTACACAGGTAATTATAAAGCTTTTTTTTTTTACTATTTATAGGTAGACGTTTGACCGCAATCTCACCTGATGTGTATATTGGTTTGATTATTTATCTTTGACATGTCTGAATTTTAGAAGAAAAAAAAAGAGGTAAATGAGTTACCTAAAATTTGATTTGTACAATACAAACACTCTATAAGGCAATTCCAAGTGATCACTTTGATTACATGAAATAAATGCCTTTTGACTTTGTACTGCCCTTATTTAAAGTGCACCCAAAAATTACATTACTCTATTTTTTCCATACCTCAGCTAGCAACGGCCGCAACAGTAGCAAAAGCCTCAACAGCTTCCCTTGGCAAGTTTCAAGGCAAACTGCCTAAGGAGAAGGAAGCTCGTGGTAAGGGAATACATGAGCTTATTCCTGGTAAAGAACGCAAACGCAGACCTGCGGTACCCACCCCTCAGGCTGAAAGGGAAAGCAACTTGAGTTTACTGGATAGTATATTGAACAAGAGACCCAAGATTGACATGGATAAGGCTGTGGCAAAGCATATACACAGTGAACAGACACAGTAAGTTAAATTTAAAGCAAATTAACTAATCACTTTATACTAATAAGTTTAAAAATAGGTTAAAATGGCAATGTTCACATTATAATATTTCAATCATTTCGGTTTATTTCTTTACTCTCAATTGCTATTGTATCATGGAACCATTTTGATTTACTGCAGAAAGTGTCAAGAATTTCTATCCTAAGATAAGAAGATAGAAATTCTGGGACTGAACAATAAGTGATATATCTTTTCCTCGCAATATTATAAGATATGTACTATTATATAACTTTTACAGAAGATCAGAAGAGAAGAAATCGATGAATACTTCAAAAGGCTCTTTCAAGGACAAAGGCAAAGGAAAATCAAGTAATTTCTCAGCTAAAAAACCTAAAGGTGGGAAAGGAAAGCGATCGCCGGGCAAAGCCGTAGGCAGAAAAAGGAGATAAGGTTATCAGTTTTGTAAATGTAAGCTGTTTCACTAATATAGTTCTATATGGAAATATCTTGTTTCTTTTGGTACTAAGAGACCTGTCGGGGTAAGATAATATGTAACATGAGGTATGTCGAGCTTGACACGGTTTTTTGTTTTAGTCCTCGTGTTAAAAATACGACGTTGAAAAATGACTGCAAAAGACCCACAAATAGGCTAAACATTAACGCTAAGTCTTCATTAGACATAACGAGATAGGTTTTAACATTACCATGTTAGCACAGGTAGACAGAGTGATACTACTAAGTACACAAACACGATTATTTAAGGATGTCTAATGGGGGTAGCCTGAGGTATGTCCAAATATGATATACATTTGGTACATACCCACATTTTACCTACAAATTAGTAGGTACATAATAATATACTTCTTGCTTCAAGTGGCTAGTTTACTGAATTCTGGGTCATTAAAATAAAACGTCCATTTCAAATTTTATTTATATATTCCTTCAACAATTCATTTTCGAGACTAGCTTCACGTCATTATCTCTCTGACCAACTACACTTAGTTTTGAAAATAGGTAAATATGTGATATACTTTTGCTTACATAAATTTTAATCTAATAGATATAGGAAAAGGTATAATACTGTATACTGACAATTCTAGCTTTAACACTAAATGGAGACAATACCTCTGCATTTTTAATACTAAAATTGTTTTATTATTTTACTAACTTTCTTTTTATTTGAGTTATCATCCGAAGTATTTAGAAAATAATTTTGAATCGTGAAATACAGTAAGTTCGTAATGAGCTAGTACATTTTTAAGCCCACCCACTCAAAAAGTGCGCAGAACGTTGCTTCCTCCTAGACCTCCTAGTTGTAGTTATGACCGTGCAAACTGCCACACGAGTGCCTAGTAGTGTGACGTCCCATATTAAAAGTCCAACTTTAGAAAGTTCACTTCGGAATTTGAGATACCCAGCAAAATATGTGTATAAACTTGTATTTTGGCATTCTAAAAGTTGTCTTAAAACCTAATTATGGTAGGGTGTACGCGTCTATTACAATTTTAAGGTCAAAGGTCACAAAAATAGTTTTTTTTTAAATTTGTCATTTCCTATGATGTTTTTACTAATTGTATTTATTATTAATATTGTAGAGAATTAAATTCAATCAAAATAGGTTTATTTCAGAGGTAGTGTCTCTTAATATAAATCTAATTACATTAAATACCACGTCAACTATAAAGCTATAATGGAAGCATCTACCTATCCTAGCAAGTAGCTAATCTGTTTCTATTCCAACTAAAATGGAATGGAAACATTTAAACAACAAGTCACACAACAACGTAGCTAAACAATCTACCATGCTAGTACCTACCTACCTACCTACAAACGTTACCTACCTACCGTATAGGTACTTTGTTAATTATAAGCACAAGTAGTATTAGTCAATAAGTTAATAGTGTTGATATAATAAGCATTTAATTTTGAGGTACACTACCATAAACAGGCAAGGTGACCGCGATAAAAGATGCGGTAACCGGTATGCCGCGCAGTGTATCTCAAAACGGCGGCATGCTAATCTTCATTTATCGTTTTCCAGAATATTATAGACCAAATATAGACACCCTCTATATATTGGTAGTTTTTTCGGGCACTAAAATCTGTATAGGTACGCCTCTCTGCATCTGTCTCGCTCGGGTACCCCAAATGCCTCGGGAGACAAGTAGCGTAAGGGGGCCACCCTTACGCCACTTTTTATACCAACTAAAACTCAGTAAGGGCCTCAGACGCGCCTTCTACAAATTACTCCAACGATAATCTTAAACTACTGATGTTATAACAACTTACACACACAACGCCTAATGAAGCCGTAAATCGCAAACTGGCCTGTCAAGCCCTACTTAACATCTAATATTGCTATTTGGCTAATCGCTAGCTCTAATACGAGTAATAGGTAAATGATTGTCACAAAATAGGACTTTTTACTTAGAATTTAACTTGAACTTCAATCACAAACACCTAAGTTACAGACAACACCGAAGTACTCGTACTTAAAACAGAGTTTTTTTAAAGTTTGTATATTCCGTCATGTAAAGTTCATTAAAATTCTTGTCCATCTAGGATTGTCTAAAACAAATTACTTACAGCGATAATACCGCCCATTGTACTTCACTAAGGTTTTTAACTCTTATGTAATTTTTTTGTCCTTTATGGTGTACAATAAATAGTTTTCTATCTACTGTTTGGTCATTTCTTTCATAATACTTTAATTCAAGTGTTTGTAACTTAAGTTTTTAAACTTAGTAATATTATGCATTAGTAACTAGTGAATATTTAAAAATAACAGCTACAATTCTATTTGATATTTGCACAGTAGCTTTGTTAAACATTTAAAAGAAAGCTAACACAGTATTTGTCAGCATAGTTGAATGAATCATGGACATTCCTATCTATCCCTCGATCAAACCTCTTATGTCTCAGCTGCTTATCAGCTTAACAATGAAATAATTTGTTTAATTCTTTGAGACTAACTAATACAATACTTTTCATCCTGAAATTCGATAGTCATTAGGTATATGCATAGTTTAATATCTTGTACAAAGATAATAAAATCTGAGAATAAAGATTTGGCACTTTTGAAATAACTTCTTAAAGTAACATTAGTATAATAAAAATTAATAAAATGTAGGTACAGTAAGCTCAATATAAAATTTAACTTGAATAATTTAATTCATAAATTATAATTAACTTTGAAAATAGAAATGGTTCAAAAGTATAAAACAAAATTTGATCTATATACACCCTGTATAAGTGAGGTTCACCTTTTAATAAAAAAATATATTCTTTCTTACTTCAATTAAATATAAACTTACAAAGTAAAATATTTCAAACAATTTTAGGTACCTAGGTTATACATTGAATGATTGGAACTTGGAAAAATGTACCTACTTGAAAGTACATACAATAATCTGAAAAATTATATTTTACAGATATTTTAATGATTTATTGCTTACACATTATACTACGAAGGGTTAGGAGATCAATATTAAGGAATAGAAAATTTTACAACAATTATTTGTAAATAATCACTACTCTCAAAGGCTACCTTGTTACTTTTTATGTAGGTACTTACATAGCACTTTTTGTTACATGAAAAGGTAATTATTCTTTTAAATTAAATCTTAAAGAAAATTCATCAACTAAATTGTATAACTAAATTATAATCATTCAATTTAACTGATTATAATCTTGAAATGGCTAATTATTGCAAAAATATATTATTTTAATTTAATAGTTTGAAGCATTTACTGCAGTGTTTCAAATTTAATGTTTTGGTTCCCAACACAATTTTTGCATACTGTGTACACATCGGAATTAGCAGCATGCTTTCCTTTGTAATGGCATACAATATGAACCAGTTTCAAATTTTCTATTGTAAATATCTGTAAATAGTACCTATCTGTTTCCAATCCCCCTGGTTTTCCCCCCTTCTGGCATTCAATACACTTAATATCACCATTGTACAGGCTCTCAATGCCTTCTAGCATCTTTGGGATGATAGACCTTGATAGCTCAATTTTGTGGTCTAAATTCCAAGTTTGGAATATAATGCGCTCTTCCCGGCTTCTATAAGGATTGATAATGTGCTCTCCTTCATAAGCACATTTGCTGTTGTTCCACAGACCTCCGCATTCGAAAAGCCCGTTTTCATTACATATACGTACTTCACTCGCTTTGCGATTGAAATAGCCGTCATTGAACTTGTTTAACTCGAGTATTTTGCGTAGATCTGCTAGAGATTGGTCAATGAGTTTCTTACCGCGGCCGTTTTTGGAATGTATGTAAATGTCAGAGGACTGGAGGGCTGATTTGGTTTTGTAGAAGTACCCGCGCATTCGTTCCTTGACGCGCTTGGACATAGACTGCTCCTTAGTTTTCTCTGATGCGTCCAAACCTGGAAAACGAATGGTAAAAAATTATTTTAAATAATATAATATATATCGCAACTGAAAAGGTTTGTTTCTCCTATGAGACTTAATACATTGGTTGTAAATTTGTGTTCTAGATATCTCAATAAGACTACTCAATGCAGGTGCAGGAAACCTGAGAGGATAGTTCTATGTTTTGTGAGAATTGGGGAGGTTTAAATGCTTGTAAAATTAACATTTTAATGAAGTTATGTTATACCAAGGAGGTAATCTGTTACGAGAACAGATTGGAGTCCCACTTTGTTAAAAACTTTGTGTTTTAAAAAAAATCTATGAGGTATTGAAGTTTTTTTGACAAATGCAATGATAATCATTTACTTAAGTGCCATCATCTATTTGATCCAAAGCATGAATGCAGTGATGAAAGTAGGTAGGTACTTAGTGTATTTATAAAAAGCAACTTGTAAAAAAATTAGTTACCTTCAAACCAAGCTGGATCCTGTGTCCTCTCGCTGAGCACAATTTTGGCATCATCAGCAGCAGCAATGTATTTCTGGAAGACACTGAACTTTTCCTTAACATTTGTTGTGAGAAACTTTTTTGCGGCAGCCCCAGTTTCTATGAAATCCTTCTTGGGAAACCGAATTAAGCTATAGAAGTGGTCAAAATCTAAAAAATTACAATTTTTTTATATTAGTAAATAAGCACTCCTATCAGAATACTATTAGTTAAATACAAATAAGATGATAGTAAACATTAGATAATTAGGTACAGTCAGCTGCACTAGAATGTATACAATTCGTAACTTACAGAATGGTTTCACAGCGTTAGAACTAATATTTACAGGGCAAAAACTCAAAAAATATGTGAACTTATCAGCAAATTTCATGATTCTTGAGTTTCTACTGTTTAAGAGTTTACCATAAGATTTTGATACCGTTTTGAAAGTTACGAGTTGTATATATTCTAGTGCAGCTGACTGTACTTTTGTAGGGGTTGAAAGGATTAGTCTTGCCTCGGTTCAGTTAGAAAAATAAGAAATTATGATCTCACTAATATCGCCTCAAATCTCTTAGTGGTACCTAAGTATTCTCCAGATTCTTTGAGGATGTCTAAAGGGGGTAGTCGGTAGTTCATCCAAAAACTACATTTTGGCAGTGACATTTTAGTCCATGTGACAGATCCCATTGAAATAATCTTTGCTGGAATTTTTTATTTTTATATAAAAAAGACCCAATTAAAATCTCAAATTGTCTAATAAATTGAACCATAGTTAAAATCAGGTAGTATCTATGTACCTGCTTAAGTAGGTAGGTAGTGAGCTAAAAACATACCAGTTACCATTTGCTCTTTATTCTTCAGTAGTATGAAGAGTGTCTGAGGAGGCAGAGTCGCCAGGTAGTCGTCGTCAGTGACACGAGTGCCGTCTTCGGCCACGAAAAGGCGGCATTCGGCGCAGCTGACATTGAACTGAAACCCGTGGACGGAATCAGGCCAAGGGGAACAAAATATGGGTCACGGTTAAAGCCCTGACCCACTTCGTAAGATTTCAAGGATAAACATTGCCAACTAAAACTGACTGAAACTACGTATAAAACCACGAAGAAAATAAATGAATTAGGTAACATAGTAAAAGCGACCGATTACAGGTTTAGTGCTACTTACACCCAATTTATTGCAGGATTTCTCAATTAATTCCTCTAGACTACCAGCGGCCACACCAAACTTCTTTTCTCGTTTTACGTCTGATACTTTGTATCCTTTCTTCATATTTATCGCACGCTTCACCTTACTATCCACGTAAACAAAATAAAAAACAAAGAAAATTACGCTAAACTCCGCACTTACAAAATTCGCGTGTTAAAAGCAACACACAGAATTTTACACAGAATTGGAAGAATAAATAATGCACAGATAGAGAGAATGTGTGGTAGTGTGTGTTGTGTTGTGAAATGAAACAGCCACAGAGTGCTTTTTCCGGTTTATCCTAAGAAGGTTTATCAAAGTTTTCTGTGGCTTTTTCGGCGGGGCGGCGCGGCGTGTCCGTTATGCTGACAGGAACGTAGCTCCGATCCTGTTTTTGACTATCCCATCATTTAGTCAATGTCTCGATAGTTCATATTTTCATAATTCTGGAATTTGTCACCTCGTATTTTCGGATATTTTCATATAAATACGTTTCCTGCTACCTTGACGTCAAGCTAGAATTGAATAGCTTGACGGCAGCGTGGAAGTTAGATCCACAGAAGCCATACAAAAAAAGAAGAAGAAGTGGAGAAGAATTGAATTGACAGTAAATGTCGGTTTGTCTCGAGTGTTATTTATTTCTAGCAAAAAAATAAAATGAAACGGGGAGCTCTGATAGTAATAGAAGGTGTAGACAGAACTGGAAAGTCCACACAGGCCAGAACTCTAGGTAATTTTCTTCTCACCGGCACAGTTTAACCATCAAATAACAATTGTTTGTAAACAAACCATTTTATTAACTTTTAGTGGAAAATTTGAAGAAAAGGCACATCCAAGCAGAGTATACGAACTTCCCATCACGAAACACAGAAATCGGGAAGGTTATTAACTGTTATTTGTCGTCCAAAGTAAGAAACGTGATATTTGTAATCATTTTGCATACTATATTATGTTGACTGAAAACACTAAATGGCTCTCTAAACGAATTCCAGAATGAGTTGTCCGATGAAGCAGTTCATCTACTCTTCTCCGCCAACCGCTGGGAAAGAGCACATGACATAACAAAGATGCTGGAAGCTGGAACAACCCTTATAGTAGATAGATATTGCTACTCAGGTGTAGCGTTTTCTGCTTCCAAAGGTAGATAGCACTTAAAAAGTTGGTCTGATGCTGAAGTTTATTAAACAACATTAAGATACATAAATATGCAAAAAAACCTTTCTGCAAAATATTAACTATTATGAATAAAACATTGCCATCGTCATACCATCTGTAGTGTTTATAAAGCCCTTTTAAGCTAGGTGGTTCTTGTACAATAAACAAATTGTATTGGTTGTACTGCTTTTAGGTTTAGATTTGAATTGGTGTAAAACCCCAGATGTCGGCCTACCGAAACCTGATAAGGTGTTCTTCCTCACTATGCCTTTTGATGAAATACTGCAGAGAAATGGATTTGGAAAAGAAAGGTAAGCAAAATGATGCATAGTGTGAAATATGATTTGTATGTGAAAACTTAAAAAAAACGATAATATGTGACACCTCTTAGTGAAGGGCTCATTAGGAGAAGCCACCACCATGCCTATTTCTGCCGCTAAGCAGCTTGTTCTGGTTTGAATGTTGTATGCCTCTAGATGATGGATGCAGAGTAGTGCATTGCAGGGCATGTTCGTAATGAATGTCACCTGCGAGGCAATGCTTTGTAATGGTAATGGTTACCACCTAACTCAGGTGCTTGTTTCATCAACAAGTCACAAAAAAACTCATAAGATGTGTGCTTGTAATAATAATGGTGCTAATTTAAATAATAATTTAAATCTTCAGGTATGAAGTGCTGGAGTTTCAGAAGAAAGTATTAGAAACATACACAAAATTAAAAGATGACACTTGGGAAGTTTTGGATGCAAATAGGTATTTTTTTAAATTAAATGTTCATTTTAAACATGGTTGTCATGGGTGACTTGGCCTATATATCCAGCAATTGACTTCTTTAAAGCTGATTATGACTAGATCTTTGTATATTTAATATTTATGAATTTTATATTTTGAATATTTTTTTTTTTATTTCAGATCCATAGAAGTAATCCAAGAAGAATTACTACAAAAATCTTTGAATATTGTAACTACCAGCATAAATAAGCCACTAGGAAAAGTATGGGTGGATAGTCAATAATTAATTTAATAGATTTAATATTTTGAGTGCAGAAAAAATAAACTACAATTAAGACTATCACAACTATATTAGGTAAGTAAAAAACTGGTATAAAGCAATTCTTCTGCACATGAAAATTTATAAAACCAACATGCTGGATATGAATCCACTGTAACTGCATTTAGTTAAATAGGTAAAGAAATTTTGAATGAAATTTCTAATGTTTGTTAGTAAGAATAATTTTAATTGTATTTTTGATAAATAAAAGTATTGTTTGTAATTATAATATTAATAAAGATCCTAAATAAAATCTCAATTTTATTTATGCATTAGGTATGTTTTGGGGCTAGATGATGCTGTGTGGATTGTCCAGCATTATTATTGTTAACCTGAAAAGGGTGTGGGTGCCGGTGTAATTACAGGCACACGAGGCTTAACACCTGTATACCTCAGGTTGATGGACGTAGAGCAGTGTATTGTGGGTTACGTTCTTAAAAAACGTGGCCTTCGAAGCAATGCTTTGTTATAGGAGATGTAACCACTTATCAGGTGGGCCATATGCTTGTTCCATCAACACATTGTATAAAAAAAAAATCTCGTACCACCACCTGCACAGTCAGTTTTTTGATCGAAGCCATTATTGATGCTTACTGGTGTTGCGAATAGGATGATCTTTTTATGCAGTCCCGATGATTTGTCAATTAAAGGTAAACAAATACAAACCATGTTCAAAAGTGGACCTCTGTTGATGATGACGAGTGTGGAAGTGTATCTTGTGGTGTTGTATGCTTTTACAAATAAATATATACACCAAATAAGGTTACTTTAAGGCCGATAAATAAAAACAAATGATTATTACAGATATTATTTCTGAACACTTTGCAACAATAGTTTAGCTCCCTCAGAAGTCTGTTGTTTGAGCCGACTCGCGTGTGGTTTCAGCTTTTTCTTGAGCGCGTTTGCCACGTTGTCGCCGTTGCTCTCAATCAGCTTGAGTAAGAAGAAGCAGCCTCTATTCGTTGGCAACCATGTTTTTATCTAAAAACAATACACTGTTTTATACATAGTAGTATTTATTATTACAAATATATTATGCATCTTTAAAAAACCATATCTAGGCATTAAGCAATGCCAAGATATAATAAATATTTGTGGACATATCAACATCATCTAGCCCCAAACTAAGCATAGCTTGTATTATGAGATTCGGATGACAGATACGTTTTTTAATGTACTTCATCATCAGCCTGTAGAAGTCCACAGCTGGACATAGGCCTCCCCCACACGTTTCCAGGAAGAACGATTCTGAGCCCTTTCCATCCATCGACTTCCCGCGGTCCTAACAATGTCGTCAGTCCATCGGGTAGGAGGACGTCCTACACTTCGTCTTCCGGTTCGTGGTCGCCATTCGAGAACCTTTATTCCCCAACGGTTATCGGTTCTACGAGCTATATGGCCTGCCTACTGCCACTTCAACTTGCTGATTCTGAGAGCTATGTCGGTGACCTTGGTTCTTCTACGGATTTCCTCATTTCTGATTCTATCTCCAGTGAAACTCCCAGCATTGCTCTCTCCATAGCTCGTTGTGCGACTTTGAGCTTGTGTATGAGACCAATAGTTAGCGACCACGTCTCAGTTCCATAAGTCATCACTGGTAACTCACACTGATTATAGACTTTCGTCTTGAGGCTTTGCGGTAACTGTGACGAGAAGATGTACTTAGTGTGAATATGTACTTAGTCATCCACAAAAAAATGACCATTACCTAATGGTACCTACCTACCAACCTACTACCCTACTACCTACCACCTACCTTATGGTCAAGTACCTACTTGATACTAAAAGATCTGAGGATATATCTACCGTGCCTGAGAATTAAAGTCGTAAAGCTATTTAATTTCATACTAATAATACAATGTAATAACCTAACAGAGAGGAAACATTTATGTTCATCACACGAATTTTTGCCCTCGCCTCGGTGGGGTCGAACCCACAACCTACAGGACAGAAGAAAATAATGTCTACAAATATTAAAGAAAAAAAAAACAACTTTCAAAGTTTTATCTACACACTCACAGTTTCGCTATCTAACAGTTCAGCCACCGCTTCGCCGAGGGTGTCCTCAGTTCTATCCTTGTCCAGGAGAGCTAGCTTCTTTAGGCACATGTGGATGCCCGCATCTTCGACGGCTAACGACTCCTTGCCGTCAGCCGTCACACACCAGTCGGCCTTGCAAATCTCCTGCGCTAGAGCTGTCACGATCTCTTTAGAAGATTCTGAAAGGTGATTCATCAATGTGAAAGGAGTGCGCACTGAGATGGTAGAATGAAAACAAAACCGGCCAAGTGCGAGTCCGACTCGCGCACAAAGGGTTCCGTACCATTATCTATAGTAAAAACGGCAAAAAAGTCACGTTTGTTTTATGAGAGCCCTTAAATATTAATTTAATTGTTTTTTAGTTATTTGTTGTTATAGGTTTAAGAAACGCTACAGTGCGTTGGTAAATGGGTTCAGTTAGTATGTATGTAAGAATTACTTCACGCGGACGAATTCGCGCGCATTTCGCTAGTTTTATCATAATGTTCGTAAGTGAATGTATAAGGTTTTCTGCTATGCTGGCCTAAAAATAGCTCCAAAGATTTTATATGCTATCGACGTTAGCTGTGAACCAGTCCATGAGTTAAACCACTGGTTTCAATTGGTCTCATGACCATGACATGATTTATTTTCTTACCGATAGATAACACAGCGATAGCAAGCAACATATTAGTTTTGCTACTGAGCCACGAAGCGGGATTCTCTTCGATGTCCTTCTTCAGCGGCGGCAGAATAGCCTCTCTGAGCTCAGCTACGCGGATGTCAGCGTCTTTCTTCGAAGTGCCGCTTTTGGCGCCCTCTTCAAGGAACTTTGTGAAGCTCGGGTGGAAAGCTGCTGGGTCTTTAGGCTTTACGAGCCAGTGTAATGTCTGGATGGAGGAAAAACTCATTCTCAGTGTCAAAACAGATAGTCATAAAATAGTAGTCAAAGTATGCACGAAGCACCTGTCGGGCAACGTGAAATATATCATGCTTAATAAGAGATAATTTGTCACATGTTAAAGTTGAGAGTCAAGCGTCAGACTCTTGAGATAGAGGCTAAACATTAGCTATAAGTCGTCATTAGACAGATCGAGATGGGATTGGGCACTGCCATGATATGACAGGTAGACATAAAATGATATCTCTATTTTGCACGATATAACGAGTAAACAAAATTTCTTCACGTTACACATATTAGCCCTGCTGGAAATCGTGAAAAATATAAATAGCATCACGACTTTACAAAGTACCCACTCGTGATTCTTCGAGGATATCTAAGGGGGTAGTCAGAGGTTTGTCCAATTGATACAAACCCACATTTTGCAGTAGTTGGTATTTCATACATAACAGGTTGCAAGCTCATCGCCGCTGCCAGAATACTAACTGGTATCCTCGCGATGTTTTCCTTCACCGTTCAATCACCGTTGCGCACATCGATTTGTCGAACAGATCAATCCATTGGTGCATGACCGGATTCGAATCCACGACCTACGAAACAGCAGGCAGGGTCACTTCTACTAAGCCACCGGTGTTCTCACCATATACTACAGGCTGAAATTATAGTCGTGATGATAAGACTCACCATGTTACCCCAATGGTCCTTAGCGATGTCCTTCAAATTGGCCGCTAATGTGGATACAATAGTCTTCTTCACGAGGACCGTGTCGTCGACAGAGTCGAATATCGCGATTAGCAGCCGGTAGCCGGTTTTGTGCTTACTTAACGGCACTGCATGTTCTTTAACCACTTTTAGTATTGCCTGAAAAGTTGTGATAGAATTAGAATGAAGATCTCATAATTTTTTAGGCAGGTGTTTATAGGGTTCCATACCCAAAGGGTAAAACGGGGGTCCCGTTTTACCCTTTGGGTATTTATTACTAAGACTCCGCTGTCTGTTTGTCTGTCGGTCTGTCCGTCTGTCACCAGATTGTATCTCATGAACCATGATAGTTAAAGAGTTGACATTTTTACAGATACCGCTATAACAACAAATACTAAAAAACAGAATAAAATACATATTTAAGGGGGCTCTCATACAACAAACGCGTTTTTTTGTCGTTTTTATATAATGGTACGGAACCCTTCGTGCGCCAGTCCGACTCGCACTTGTTATTCTATGCTACTGATGGTGAGACAAGCATATGGCACATCTGATGTTAAGTTGTAACCATCACCTATAAAAAAGCATTGCCTAGTATGTCACGCACGTTAGGTATGTGTCCTATGATAGGTACTACTACCCTGCGTCTACCAACCTGAGGCATACTGGTATTAAACCTCATGTGTATGCCATTTTACCGGCACCGGCGAGCAGTGATGCTTGGCGGTAGAAATAGGTACTGTGGTAGTACTTCCCCAAACAAGCACATTCGCAAAGAACCTATGACGTTTGTAAAAGAATCGTGAATTCAAATGAAAACATATCAAGAATATCAAAATGCATTAAAAAACATAGGAATTGGTGAGTTTCTAGACTAGTGATGAAATGAAATTAAATCGTTTATTAGGAAACTATTAAAAACTGCTACTTATGGTACCTTCTTATCTTTGTTAGTAGCTTGCCAGACACAGATGCTGGCCGCGTTCGCACCGGGCAGCGAGTTGCTAAGCGGCACTATTAGCGGACTGAGCGTAGATATCAACTCTGCACGCTGTTCTGTACTGCACTCCCGAATGTAGTCGTAGAGAACTGAGTGCAGCAGTCTGGAATACATTTATTTATTAGAAAAACAGGATTATAACAGGATTATAGCAGGATCCTCCAGGATCCTACCCTATACATTTAATGGTCTCACCTACTGTTCTGTAGGACAAAATTAAATGTTTCCAACAAGTCTCGTTTGTGGTATTTTTCATACCGAGGTAGATTTATAGTAATAGTGTATACAACAGTGGACTTACTCTCCGTCATGTAGGTTCTTGTCCAATATTTTCTGGATGTTAGCTTTACAGGAGCTCAGGATGGCTGGTTTCATCTCAGGACTGGTGTTGTAGCAGTCAATTAGGGTCTTCACTTTGCTATCTTTAGTCTGAAATCAAAGACACACAAGAATAAAAACATACCTGTTACCTGTTCCATTTTAACAAAAGGCTATAGCCGTGTAAGGGAACAAAATATGCCCCTGACGTTATCAGCCAATGAATACATGCTATGTATTGGTAATAATACTAGTTATTAATCTGCCAAGTTTTATGTCATAATTATTGACAGTTTCCGTGCAATGTCACTTGAAAGTTTTTTTATTTTTCTAAATATCTTGAAAACTACTGGTCCGTTTCTTTTGTGATTAACGTATGTTGTTAATGGCTTGAAGAGGAATAAATTCGCAAAAAACAAGACGTCTCTAGGTCAACATTAACTTGGTCATTTTTGATGTCAAATATTTCAAACTTTTTTTTTTGACACTTGTGACTCAGCGACACCCTCCATTTTTTTACACTGATGTGACATCTCTTTCCGTACAAATATATATTGGTCTGAAATCAATCGGCTTGCGAGCAACATGGTGATTTTTTAATAAACTTTAGGTGCCTAATCATAATAAGAGCAGTATTGAAAGAAGTTTCATCAAAAATATGACTGGTAGATTATTGGTAGAAAGAGGTTTGTTGCCTGTACCTTTGATGAATTAATGCTGGCTTGCATAATTTAAAATAAAAATAGGAACGCTTCCGATTGGCACTGATCTGGTTCAGCAGTTGAGCTACCTCTAGATCGTTTGCAAACGGTCTGTAGATAGCTCAACTGTTTCACATGTATTTTGTACATACCAATTATAAATACTTGTATTAGCTATAATTTTCTTTGTAAATCAAACTTATTTTTTTATTAAATACTTACATTTTTGTATATTTCTCCATAGAACTCTTGCTGCATGTGACATTTCTCTTTTTTTGTTGCAAACTCTCCATAAGCATAGTCAAGTACTGGGGCACTTATGTTGTGCGAGGCTAGAGATACAATATGGCCAAAAAACCTCTTCAAAACCTCATGCCGAATAAAATCAGTTCCATATTTCAGTATACGCTTTACAGCATGCTGACCGTACTTTGACTGAGCCATTTGGACCATGAGATCAAGTAATTCCTCACTGATTTGGGTTTTGATGTCTTCAGAGCTGTGTTTAAGGAGTACTTGAATGACCCGGCTAAGATCATGGGTTAGTGCTATAGACTTATACTGGCCTTTTAGAATACCATGGAGTTCTTTGCATGAGTTTTCTCTAAATTCTGGTTTTACTGTTTTTCTGAAATAAAATAACTGTTAGATGTTTGTGGCTCAATACTACACACTAATTAACCAATTTTGGTGTAACTCAAAATAAATATAGTTCTTAACCTGGTTTAACATAATATAAGTGAAAATGAACCAAAAAAGTCTTGAAGAAAGAGTGGTTTAAAATTTGGTAATAGTATAGCTCCCAAGTATTAATATTACCAAAATTACCTCCACCATACACCTCACTCATATTATATTGTGCAGGTTATGGAGCACCTGCTATAGCTAAATATAAATAAAGATTCTACCTTTGAATCTGTGCAGCCAACAATTTTGCTTTGTGTGAGATCTCAAAAACTTCTGCAGTAGCCTTTGCTTTGCGCCTAACAATCCTTAGTTCTTTCTTTTCTTTTTTCATCTCTGACCACACAGGTTTTTCACCATTAGTGACATCAGTGCCAGGCTTTCCTTGGCCTGGCTTACCTTTGAAGTTTTTTTTATCACCAAACTTCTTGCTTGTGTCGCCAAAGCTTGGTTTGTCACCAAATTTCTTGGTTTTGTCACCAAATTTTTTGGTTTTATAACCAAATTTTTTGGTTTTATCACAAAATTTTTTGTTCACAATACCAAACTTGTTAGATTTGTCATTGAAGTTTTTCCTTTTATCAGTAAATACATTCTTGCCTTCAACGCTTTTCTGAGTTTTATCATAAATTTTTTTATTTGTCTTCTTTTCATCTCCATTGCCTTTGAGGTCAGGCTTTGCGTTCTTGAACTTCTTTTTTATTGGGGAGCCCGCAGTTTCATCACTTTGCCTTTTTACTTGCATTTTTCAAGCTGACGAGGTTATGACAAAAAAGAAGTTATTTCTTAACCTATTATGTAGTTTGTGCTAGCCTAGCCATTTGACGAGAACCAGCCTGTGTAGCGAAAGTAAAATTAATACAAGTTTTCTACACTTTTGGATAAAAAACACGAGGATTCATTTTTATTCTCGAATTGAATTGACCATGCTTAGAAGCTCTGCTAAGTTTAGGTCATATGATTTCACAACCATGGAAAACGTAAGAACTTTACTATATTTTGGTTGGCCCCTTATTTCAAAATAAGATTTTCTGATTGGTTTATCTAGAGAAAGCATAGGCTTTTTGTTCGATCCAAACACTCTACTTAATTCCCCAACTGTGATTTCCAGGATAGTACACTCCATGGTTGTACAATAACCGGCTAAGTTTGAGCAAAGCAATCCAAAATATAAAACTGGCCAAGTGTGAGTCGGACTCGCGTACGAAGGGTTCCCTACCATTATCACGTTTGTTGTATGACATCCACCCTTTAACATTTATTTTATTCTGTGTTTTAGTATAGCGGCAACAGAAATACATCATCTGTGAAAATTTGAAGTCTCTATAGATTCATAGATAAATTATTTTTGGACTAAACTTCATAATATTATATCGTTTTGAGAGATCCTCGAGTTTTGTTTGTTTTGAACAAAGTATTCTGTGGTTTTCAATGTTTTGTGTTTGTGTACGTATGGAGTAGGATAAATAGAGAAATTTAGGAGAAATTGTGAATTATTATTGGAAGTACGATCGTCATCAGTGCCAAAATTGTTATGGTTGATATCAATAAATATCTTGAGAGTCAACTGGCTTTAGCAAAGCATAGAGAAAACAAAACCGGTATAAAAGATACAGTCTCGCGAAAAAGTAAGTGTGCTGCAGAAAACATTTCCAAGAAACAAGCCAAAAGTTTCCTCAAAGGCTCATCCAAATCTTCTAAACTAAATGAAAAAAGTTTCGAGAATCCAAGTACTTCCACTAATGTGGGCTCTGATGAAGATAATGAGTATTTACCTTCTGATGATGAAGATGAGATTGTTGTCCATCCACTTTTACCTGCCACCTCTCGAACCAAGCAAAATGTTAGGAGAATCGTTGATGACGGTAGCATGGACTCGTACAATGAAAGAATAAAAAACTGGCGAGATGGCCTTGCATCTGCGTTATCAGGGAAATTTGAAGGAGATCATCTTAGTGCTGATATCCAGTACATACTCGACGGTAATAAGAATCCTGAAGATAAACATGAACTACAGAATGGCCTTGCCATACCTATCTATATTTGGAAACAACTATACAAGTTTCAAAGGATAGGAGTCAAGTGGCTATGGGAACTCCATCAAGTGGATGCCGGAGGTTTGCTTGGTGATGAAATGGGCCTTGGTAAAACTATTCAAATTATTGCATTCCTGTCAGGTCTTGCCAATTCTGATATGGGTGCATGGAGCGGACTTGGACCCAGCATTATTGTAGCACCTGCAACAGTGATATACCAATGGGTATCACATTTTCATTATTGGTGCCCTCATCTCAGAGTAGCTGTACTCCATCACACTGGGTCTCATGCTGGCAACCACAACCAGTTGATAAGAGAACTTCATGGATCACATGGGGTATTTCTTATAACTTACGCTGGTGTTGTAAAGTACAGTAAGGATTTAATATCTCGAAAATGGCATTACATCATTTTAGATGAAGGTCATAAAATCAGGAACCCAGATACTCAAGTTAGTAAACTAATCAAGCAGTTCCAAACACCTCATAAACTGATTGTCACTGGCTCTCCCATGCAGAATAGCTTACAAGAACTTTGGTCACTATTTGATTTCATGAGACCAGGGTTGTTAGGAACATATACTGCCTTTATGGACCATTTTGCTAATCCAATCACCCAAGGAGGGTATGCAAATGCTACAGAATTTCAAGAAACCACAGCATTAGAGATAGCAAAAGCCCTCAAGAATTTGATAACTCCATACATGCTGAGAAGGACAAAAGCTGAAGTTCAAGAAAACATAAACTTGCCTGATAAAAATGAGCAAGTTTTGTTCTGCGCCCTCACACAAGAACAAAGGGATCTTTACATGGGGTATCTGATGAGTGGTACTGTCAGAAGCATATTGGACAAAGACTCTAAGTATGGTGACCCTCTTAGGGCTCGAATGTTGGTTGCACTTATGACACTGAGAAAAATGTGTAACCATCCAGACCTTTACCTTTATGAAGCACAAGAAGATTTAGAATCTATTGATGAAGAATCATTTGGACATTGGAAAAGATCTGGAAAAATGATAGTTGTGAACTCTCTACTGAAAATTTGGCAGAAACAAGGACACAGGACTTTGATATTCTCTCAGTCAAGGGCTATGCTGTGTGTTTTGGAGCAGTACTTACAAAATCAGGGGTATAAATACTTGAAAATGGATGGCAGTGTAAGTGTTGGGCAGAGACAAGGCCTGATCAAAACATTTAATGAGAATTCTGAATATTTGGTGTTTTTAGCTACTACAAGAGTTGGTGGTTTGGGAGTTAATCTGACTGGGGCTGACAGAGTTATAATTTATGATCCAGATTGGAATCCGGCTACTGATAATCAAGCTAAAGAAAGAGCTTGGAGAATTGGGCAACAGAGAAGTGTCACTGTGTATAGACTTCTTTCTGCAGGAACTATTGAAGAGAAGATTTATCAAAGACAAATATTCAAACAATTTTTAAGCAATAAAATTCTTGTTGATCCAAATCAAAGAAATGTTCTTACAACAAGTACCTTGCAAGGTCTATTCACACTTGAAGAGGTTAATTGTGATGGTGATACTGAAACATCTTCACTATTCAAACATACAAAAGTCAACTTTGATAAAGTTAAAGGGAAAAAACCTATTAAAATTTTCAATAATGATGTGGCTGCACAAAAACAGAAAATAGATGGTATGAGAAAATTAGCTAAAGCCATAAGTATAAAAATTTCTAATAATGTTAAAAAAAAGCCTGAAAAGGACCCAAGAGAAGAATATAAAAAGAACAGAGAGTTGATGTTAAACCCGCCTAAAGTAGAAGTCCCTGAAATCAATTTAGTTGACGATGTTATTACAGAAGTTCCATTTGAAAGTGTTTTGTCTGAAATCGATATTATTAATAAGCATGTTAAAAAAAACTATGAAGAGAAACTACTCAAAGAAGTGTTAAAGAAACAAGAAGAAATGGAAGATGGCGAAATAAATGATGATATATCAGAAAAAAGTGATGGACAAAAAAGTGATACAGATGTAAAACCAATAAACAAAGAACCAGAATCAATAATCATGGATAACTCTAAAAGTAATGAAAAACTAAATAGGAAGAACCCACGAAAACGCAAACATTCGAAATCAGAATCTGTATCAGAAATTGAAGTGGAAAACTTAGTGGCTATAAAAAGAGTAAAAAAGAAAAAGCATAAAAAAGAAAAGCATGAGAAAAACCAAGGTGATGATGACTATGTGTTGAGCAAACTGTTTGCTAAATCATCTGTGAAAAGCGCCTTGCATCATGACGAAGTTGTTGGACTGGCTGAGAAAGAGAAGAGGTATAGAATGAGAGAAGAAGCAACAAAAAGGGCGAAAGATGCTTTAAGAGCAATAAAATTTTCCTCAAAATAATAATTCCATGACAAACAAACAATACCTACTTCAGTGATCAAAGTTTATTTTCCTTTGGAAAAAGTATATTTCCTTTGAGAAGCCAGCAATAGAACTAATAGGCTAGGAAAAATAATATGTATAAGATTATGCTATTCCAAAAGTTTCAATTATTTGAAATAATAATTACTTACTAAGTACAAAAAAATATAATTTTTGATTGCATTTTTAATAAGCATTATTGTGAATACTCCTAGATTATTATACATTCTGCTATTTATTTTTGTTAAAAGTAAGTAAATAAAGCTCGACTAATTTTGTTTTTATAGCGTTCATTCTTGACTTCCTGAAATTGAATTGCGTGATCTTACTAGTACGAGTATATAACGCATTTATTTACAAAGAAAAATATAGCTAATGCTCTAAGAGCTAATGCAAGTATTTATAATATAGCTACTATAGCTGACTATAGCTACGGTAGTTGAACATATTGGAGTATGTGGTTAGGTAGGTGTGTAGGTACTAATAAACGGCGTATTGGTGATTGATGTGATAGTTGAGTTATCCGTATATTCTGTCGGTAATAAGTAGTAAGGTCTCGTCCGGGGAAGTACCTAATTATATATTACTACTACCAACATGTCTATTTCTGCCGCCAAGCAGCTTGCTGTGTTCCGGTTTGAAGGGTGTGGGCGCCGGTGAAATTACAGGCACATAAGGCTTAACACACCTGTATACCTCAGTTTACATTTCATTGCTGCAGAAACATAATTACATCGCCATCCCTTGGATAGTTCATAAAATAAAGTGCCATGCCAGATAAATGTCTTAGGTAGGTACTTTATAGCAACTCCTGTTAGCTTATATTTGGCATTCCTAGCAGCATCAGCGCCTAAAAGAGTTTTCTCATTCTAACTTTTTTGTTACCTCATTTTAAAAAGATCATCTATCGTTATTTTATATAAAACTTTATTCTTTCAGATTTGGTTCCATCTCTTATTTTCTGTTTGGTAGGTACCTAGGTATTAAAATCTTTAGAGATAAAATTACATCAAATTGCAATAAAGTTGTCACTGTCATATCAAACAGACAGTCGCCTCCCCCCCGCCCCTGTTTGTCCTACAAGCTGCCTCTATTTCTTCTAATTTTTTGGAAGTATTTTCCTTTTGCAAAGTTACCGTAAATTCAACATAAAATATATGATAATACACCGTTCTATTAATCTAAATACGTTACATGATCAAGTTATTGTGAAAAATTCAAGGATTTTTTTAACTGCTGGCCGATGGTTACGAAAACGAATGCTGTGACCATTTCACTGATAACTCCTGCAAAATTGAATTACTAACGTACTGTGCTGTATATAACGCTTATTTATTGGCAGCAATATGTCTGCCGGGAAGAGAAAGCCACCAGGCTTTAACTTCAAAGCTCCGGAGGAACAAGTTGTGTAAGTGCTTAGCATTCCCACAACAACCTTTGAAGTACATACTTGCACCGCTTTTCGCGTTACGGGTTTAGTTAAATCTAATAAATACATTGAAAATAACAGCATCTGCTATTTATCAACTTAATAAATAAAAGTTTCCTTATTCTTTACCCAAAATGTTGAAGGCATACTTACCGATAACTCGTATTTTCTCATATCTTTGCAGCACTCCACCAGCGAACTTGGATAAGCAGACAACAATCACTGTGGATGATAAGACATTCACTGTCCACGCAGATGACTTGGTAAAAATCTGTGACCTTGGACGTGGGGCCTATGGGATTGTAGAGAAAATGCGCCATATCCCCAGCGATACCATCATGGCTGTGAAGGTATGTCTTCGTATACTGACCTCACTGACCAGTTAGTAGTAGCTCTGCCTTTTGTGCTGTAGGTTGTGGGTTTGATCACCACAGAGAACAAACATTTGTGTAATGAACATTGATGTTTACTCTGTGTCTGGGTGTTATATTGTACTCTAAGTATGTATTTAGTAAATGTATATGTGTTACCTATATCAGTCATCTTGTTTCCATAGTACAAGCTATGCTTAGTGTGGGGTTAGCTGACATTATGTTCAAATGTCCACAAATATTTATTTATTATGTATATAACATTAACCTATATTAGTAAAACCTACTTAATGGTTAATTATGTAGTCTTTGTTACCATGTTGTCAAATTATCAGTAAGTTGTTAAAGACATGTTCTTATATTTGTGTTTCTTCACAGAGGATCACAGCAACATTCAACAGTAGTCATTCTCTAGAACTAAAACGCCTACTCATGGATTTAGATGTGTCCATGAGAGCTAGTGCCTGCCCATACACAGTGCATTTCTACGGTGCTATGTTCCGAGAGGGGGATGTCTGGATCTGTATGGAAGTTATGGACATGAGTCTTGATAAGTTTTACACCAAAGTTTACAAAAATAACCGCACTATACCAGAAAATATTCTGGGAAAAATAGCTTTCTCAGTCCTCAGTGCACTGCATTATCTCCATTCAAAGCTGAAAGTTATCCACAGAGATGTAAAACCATCAAACATACTTATTAACAGAAAAGGTGAAGTCAAAATGTGTGACTTTGGTATCTCTGGGTATCTGGTGGACTCTGTAGCGAAAACTATTGATGCTGGATGTAAACCCTATATGGCTCCAGAAAGAATTGACCCCACCGGCAACCCTGGACAGTACGACATACGCAGTGATGTTTGGTCTCTTGGGATTTCTATGATCGAGCTTGCTACAGGGACCTTTCCCTACAACACCTGGGGCACACCATTTGAGCAATTGAAACAAGTTGTAAAAGATGATCCCCCAAGACTGCCCACTGGGCAATTCTCTCCAGATTTTGAAGATTTGATTGTTAAGTGCCTACAGAAAGACTACAAGCAAAGGCCTAATTATGATGCACTGCTAGCTCATAATTTCTGTAAAGAACACAGTGAAAAGGATACAGATGTGGCTTCATTTGTTCAAGAAATATTAGATTTACCAGATGACTCCTAGTAATAGGGTAACATTATTTTACGTACCTCTAAGTACAATG
The DNA here is from genome assembly GCA_947095575.1 of Electrophaes corylata. NCBI lineage: Eukaryota > Metazoa > Arthropoda > Insecta > Lepidoptera > Geometridae > Electrophaes > Electrophaes corylata. The sequence continues at coordinate 2,319,224 of OX352711.1, read as the reverse complement.
TTTAGTTTACTAACCAATCATGTAGTAGATCGTATAATTACACCTAGTGTATTTTATCTTGATAATTCATTTTCAAGGAAGATCATTTTTCGATCAAGTTTAAACCAGAATAAATTACACTTAAATACACAGAAAAAATTATCTAGCTTATAATTTATTTTGAATCCAATTTAAACTCACAGTTGCAATTTGTGAACCAAAAACATATGTCTTCTGTCAATCATCAAGATAAAAGGCACAGGGTCTAAAGTAAATAATTATATAAATGTTATAACCTAATTAATTTATGTATGTCATATGTAATGAAGAGTGGTTATTTATTTGTCTGGGATTTTCAGTTCATTGCATTTATAACGCTGGGCAAATAACAAAAATAGTTATAACTGAAAATCTAGTTGGTGTCATAAGAGTTAAATAAAGTGGCATAAGCTCCATTACTTATAGTTGACTAGGTACTAATACAATCTGTTACATCACAAGTTAAGTTAGTCTTATTAAACAACATACATAATTTGTTTTCATTTTGGTTTATTTTTTTAACATTTCTACATCTTTGTCCCCCTGCTAAGCAAACAATAGCATAAGGCTTAGGGTAATAACTTGACCATGATTTTGTCATTTTAGTCCTATGGTCATAATGATTCACATCATTTAGACATTTTTATTTTACCAAGGCGAGATTCCGTTCTTACGCGAAGTTATTTGTATGACGCGCCTAGTTGCTGCTGTGGCCTTCAAAATAAAATCATGCAAAGAATATTTTATAAATATTTATTAAAATCATCAAAACACTACTCACAATAAATAAGTACAAAATACGTACATGATAAAGTACATTGTCATTTTTTCTTACAGTAAAATACAACTTGCCAAGTAGAGGCATAGGATACAGATATACGAGGTTGTTAATAGATTACGTACGTCAAGCAGAATGCACAAGAGTGGACGCAGACCGAGTAGAAAACTGCTTAAACAATTTAATTTTTCTCTATGAACGAATAACTCTTCGCTTATATAAAATGGAACCTCACTGGTTCATTCATTAGGTATATCGACTTGAATTCGTCGATGGGAGAAGCTAATAAGCATGCCATCTTCCTTGTGTGAAGGGTTCATAGAATAATGAGACTAAGAAGGGTTAGACTCACTGGCAAGCATAATTTTTTTTTCGAACGGACTAAAATTCTGGTATAAATTATACTTTTTAAGCTTACAAGTAGCCCGGTAACGCTGTCGGAAATCGGCAGGCTATTACTACTTACTTTAGGGTAAAAAAATTTACTAAATACACTTTGAAATTACTACAAACAAATTGGCTATGATGATAGTTATAAAGTAAGAATTTTCTTGCCTGTTCTAGGGTTTAGATCTTGTAGAACTGACGTCTAGATTCACCTAGTCTTAGCTTCTTCCAAGTAACTCTATTAAATGTTCATTGACTCCCGAAAATAAAAATAACAGTTGATCTTTTCGGTCTGCCTTCACTCTACAAAGATATAAAAACGTTTTGATGCATTTTTTTACCACAGAAGTCAGACGTTTTATTTTAATCACAGCTACGGTAACTGCTTTAAATTCATAATGTGCGATAAACAAGATTTATTGATAAAATACAAATATCAAGTAAGTTAACAATAACTTTAAAAAACACGTATAATACAACGTTTAAAATGTCAGTAAGTTTTCTGATTAGATTTTGTATGAAGCCAAGATAGATAGTTCTCAATATACCCACTAAGGGCGCTTATTTTGGCTTTGCAAACGGGCATAAAGGCATAAAGGCAGAATCACATTAAACCAACCCCGCGTGTCGTGGCGCGTCAGAAGCCCATCGCTACATTTTGTATAGAAGTGATTACAATAGAGGCGGTGCAGTGACCAGTCCCTCTGTCTCTGTCTGTCCCATGCAGTGTCTGAGACAGTCAACGTGGATCCACGCGAGTCGTGTCTAGTATGAATCTACCTTTACATAAAAATTTAGTAGTGTTCAGAGTATACACAATTTACCTACATTAGGTATAAATAATTAAGCGTAATTGACTAGAGGACAGAACGGTGAGTGTTTAGAACGGTGAATTCATGCCAAGTTTCGTACCGAAGTCCAGCCGGGCGCGTCGTTGATTCCGTGCGTCCGCTCTGGACACAAATAACAATTAAATTACATAAGAAAGGAAACTATATTTGCGACATTATTTGTAAAAGGTTCTTACAAAAAACGGTAGGAAAGCCGTATGTTTCTTGCCTATTCTTCTAAAGTAGGACGCGCGAACTATATGCCAGTTCCACCGGAACCTGGATTTAGTAGTAATAGACCTCTTAGTGATGAGCTCGTCCAGGGAAGTACTACCACCATTCCTATTTCTGTCGCCAAACCATGTTCCGGTTTAAAGTGTGTGGGTATCGGTGACATTTCAGACACGTGAGGCCCAACACTATATATTTGTGTAATGTTGATGGACGCAGAGTAGTGCATCGTAGGGCACGTTACTAACAAACGTGATCTGCGAGGCAATGATGGTAACCACTAGGCCATCGGTTTGTTCCAATAAAAAAATCTAGTTTTAGGGTATTCAAAACATACCACACCATCTTTTTTCACGTCCAGGATGACTGGCAGACAATGCTATTAATAATACTCATAACCTACAGAATACTATTGCCGAGAAACTGTCCAAATACGTTGACCTCAAAAACGAAATTACTCGTATGTGGTATCTGCAAAAAGTTTATATAGTACCAACAACAGTATTATCATCAACCGGTGTTATACCCAAACAACTTTTTCAATCTTGTGAGTCCTTAGAATTACCTAAATACACTTACATACTTCTACAAAAAGCAGTTGTATTGAATACCTGCAGAATCGTGAGAAAGTTCTGACAAACAGAACTTCCTAATGAAACCAGACCCGCTTCTGAGGTACACTTGGCTTAGGCTCGTGTGCTTCAGTTTTTCTCAATATCTATTTTTAAGAAACTGAGTAGAATAAAACTATACTTCATAATAATAATAATAATTCTCATAATAATACTCAAAACCTACAGAATACTATTGCTGAGAAACTGTCCAAATACATTGACCTCAAAAAACGAAATTACTCATATGTAGCGTCTACAAAAAGTTTCTGTAGTTCCAATAGTATTATCATCAGTTATTCCCAGTATCTATTTTTAAGAAACTGAGTAGAATAAAACTATACTTCATAATAATAATAATTTTATTAACTTTGAAATGTCTAGTACTTACTTGATTTCCTGCCACTTGATGAACTCAAGCAGAGCGAAACAGGCGAGCAAGGACAATGCGTACCCGCTCGCTAGGGACGCTGTTACTTCATACCGCAGAGAGCAGAGATGCCATCTCTCACACGTCCCGTATGTTCCCGTTAGCATCACACCGCTGAATATACTCTGTATTATTATCCTGAAACGAAAATTAAAATAAATTATATAAACAAACGAACTTTCAAGGTAAGTTCGATAACTATTATAACCATGAAGCAATCATTAGTGTATGATTACAGCACCGTGGTATCCTATATTTGTGTACATTTCATACAACATCATCTAGCTCCAAACTAGGCAAAGCTATAATATACTATTGGACCCAGATAACTGATAGAATAACTTGTATATTTTTTTCTGTAAATGTATATTATAATATCACATAAGGTTTATCCGCGGTGAGCATCGAACCCACAACCTACAGCCTACTAAGCTGATATGCCTGTTAATTATTCGTATTGTATTCAACCAATCATTCGTGTTTATACTACCCGAAACTCAATTATATATTATGCGCATTTTTTAATTATATTTTTTATACGAGTTGATGGAACAAGCTGATGCAATGATACAATCACCTATACCAAATCATTGCCTAGCATGTTTGATGAACTGCACTGCTCTGCTCTGCGAGCAAATATAGTTATATTAAATAGAATTTATTCTATACTACTAGCAAACTACTTACAGGACTACAACTGTCGCACACCACACTTTGTTCGACCAAAAGCCCCTCTGCCATATAGAGGATTGTCGGTGCACGAATGATAGTGATATAATGACTGAAACAGAACATAATAAATACAGAAATATTTGTGGACAGATGTACATAAATATTTGTACATGTTATCATTACCAATGACTAGCGGAAAATATGCAACAATCAATAAGTGGCTGTGGTGGGCCCGGCTCAAGGAAGAATCATACTAGACGACCTGCGTCTTCTGTCTCAAACATTTTGTATGGAAGGGACAGAGACAAAGGCCGCGCCGCCGTCTGCTCTAATGTCTCTTCTATACAAAATGTATGTGACCGATAGGCTTCTGTCGCATCGCGACACGAGGAGCGGGTCTTATATTACCCCCACTTATATACTACCTTTTATATATACATATACCAATGGATGTCATAAGCGCCCAAAAACAGCCGAACCTATTCGAAGAAAACAATCAAACTAAACTATAAAAACATCAAAAAAATCTTTAAGAAATTAAGAAGCATTATATCCAGAGATAATAAGACAAAAAACAGTATCCTTACTCAAATGCGAGGTAATTAATGCCAGGGTGATATGCTGCGCCACATAAAAGCCATCGTAGAAGTCATCGCCCCATCCATGCCAGCTTCGCAACCTCAAGTCGAGACTCCCCGACACATTGGCCACGTTCACCGGATACACCAACCAACACGCAGTGGTGTTCGTCGCTGCGGATATCTGCTCGCAGAAACTGCGCAATGTATACCAGTACAGGACTAGTATCGATATCGCTGAGGGAAGGAACTTGCACGCGTAGCACCAGAATATGAACAGCGCCATCTATCAATAATATAAAATACATAGTTAAGGAGGTGGTATCCGCCAACGAGAGGTTTTCTCCGTGTTATTTCTCTTTGATGAGTGAGTATAAATGTCCAAAAAAAATATATATTGCTTATTAAAGACTAAATTTTAATTTGAACAATTGAAATAATTCTAACTATATTATTACTTGAAAAAAATATCCAAAGTGAAGCAATTTTTATTTTAAATTTGGTTATTTCTTCTAAACAGTATTGATTTTTAGTATTTTTTTTTCACACAAATATTTGTCAAAGTATTTATCACAAAGTGAACAATTGGCAGTTCGAACTAATAATTCATTAGGCTACAAATAATTATTTCTTGAATGCGATATGAAATGGAATGCGCGCGGGTCCCTGTGCGGGCGACGGGCGGCAGTGCAACTCAGTATGGACAGACTCCTCAAGGTCGTTGGCGAGTACCACCGCCTTAATTTAGGCGTGACTTTAGTACATTGTAAAATAGATAAGTCAGCTGCACTAGAATGTACACAGAACTTTCAAAACGATGTTATAGTATTCCAGTAAATAGTAGACTCGCCAATTGATTTCATGATTTTTGAGTTCTTGATGTGTAAGATTTTTTTTGTAATGCTGTTTCGAAGTTACGATCTGTATACATTCTAGCGCAGCTGACTGAAATGTGGGTATGTACGAATGTAATATTTGGAAGTACCTCTGATCCTCTTAGACGTCCTTAAAGAATTTCGAATAGAACTTGGAACTAAAGAGACCTGAGGAGATAGCTACCTGGGGGATTTAAATGTAACTCGAAAGAAGTATGGAATGGGTTAATCAAGGAATGTTCTTTGTTGTGTGACGTAGGTACCTTGGCACGCAAGGGTCGCATGGCACGCGAGGCAGCGCGCTGCATGACGCCGGCGTCGAGCGGGGCGAAGGCGAGCGCGTGCGCCAGCAGCGGACACACGCACACGGCGCACCACACCCCGCCACCCGCGCTCAGCGCTAGCGGCAGGAACCCACATAGCGACCCCACCTGCCAACGTTACAATTACACCATTCAATGTAACCTATCTAAACCAATTGACGACCGATGTGGCGCGGCGAGTGAATGTCAGCGTGCGACGCAGGAGGTTGCGGGTTTGATTCCCGTCTTGGAATAAATGTTTGTACGATCTGCAAATATTTATTCCGGGTGTTCTGGGTATTCTCTACGTATAATAAAAAATATCTATGTATGTAATGTATTGTATTAAGTATATCAGTCATCTAGTACTCGTAACACAAGTTCTGCTTAGCTTGAGACTAGATGACGCTGTGTGGATTGTCCAACATTATTATTATTATTAATTATAAGAATCTTTGTCCTGACTGACATATAGACAACGCACAGCCTAAACCACTGTTGGGACGTAGTTCGTTGGAGATAAATAAATTGCAGTGGGCTGTATTACTAAAATGGTTCAATTAAAAACAATTAAGCGCAAAAGAGCCTGGTTATATAAGTACCGCACCGCTACCAAGTAAGCTGCATCTTAAAACTAGCAATATAATGTAAACACTCTTTTATTACTTCTTTTTAAAAATGTCTACAAACTTTTGTTAATTATTAATATTAGTGTTACCTGGATGAGTGAGATGAAGCAAACACTGCACATCCAGAACTGCGTGCTGTTCCACACGCACATCATGAAGTGCCGCGACATGGTAATCAGCGTGAATAGAGACACGTCTGCGTCTCGCGTCATCTAATAACACAATTTCATGCTGAGTTGGTTCATAAAAGTTATGCTTAGAGTGCATCCAACTATAGCTTTCATCTGTTTTAAGCAGGACAATTGCAATCTTTGGTTGCAAATGGATTCTGATTGTGACAAATGATTATCATAGCACATGGCTTGTGTTTCAAAATAATAAATAAGGTGAAGTAGGTGTCCAAAATAGACATTTAGTCGACCGCTCTGACATAAAATTTTTCGACGCCAAAATATAAGCGTGCTAACTCTAATATTCAGTTTAGTATTGACAGACAGAGCATAACAGAGCAGTTATGGAACAAGTCGGGAAATAAATTTTATTTATCACATAATAATCATAGCACGTACGTACACTCATAGTTGAAACCAAAAAACGAACATAACATAAAGTTATCTGCAAAGACTAAAAACAAAAAACTTAGTACTGTTGTACTGTTAAATGACAAATTGCTAGACATCAATGACACAAATGCAAATATTAAAAACTTAGACAAACAGTTAACGCTCACAAAAAAGCGAACGAAAACATTTTAAAATACGAATTTGCAATATTAAAACGAATTTGTTAGCGATTTCATTTTTTTGACAAACTAAAATTATTATTTTACACATTTTTTGTAAAGCACTTGTACGAAGCACTAACAGCTTTTATGTACAGTCGGCTGCACTAAGATGTTGTTATATTTTTCAAAATGGTGTCACGGAATCGCAATAATCTTTTACTGGATAAATACTTATTACAAAGAAAAAAAATAGCTAAAATCTCATGGTTTTTGAGTTTTTTGCTGTCAACGAGTAAAATATTACAAGAATTTATTGCAATGCCTGGATATAATTTTAAAAGTCAAAGTTAAAAAGATCTTTATTCAACAGAACACCAAAAATCCTAAAATCTTTTAGATATGATCAAGTATAGGTATGAATTTAACGGCTTACTTACCGTCTATTGTATCACCTTGTTTACAAAACATCAAAAAAGATATGTTAGTGCAGTCTTCTGTACCTATAACATTTATAAAAAACATGCATCTACAACTTACATACCTGTTCCCTGCAGTAGTTGGTGTAAGGTTGATTTTGCCATTTATTTTGTAACTATGAGCAGCGTGTAAACATTTTAAAATTCATGTTTAATATAAAATCACAGCAAAGATATATAATTTTCTGAATTCATTCGCAAAACGTGCAAAAACATCTACCGGAATGCATTCAAACGTGTTTTTAAGGATATCATTTTACCTTCTTCTTCCTAATCATTCAAGCATAAAAATAAAAAGATACATTTTTAGTTTTTGGAAAACCTAAAAAACTACGATGTAAGCGTCTGAATTATCGTTATTATTTAAAAGTAGGAAAATAAAACTTACCGATAAGGAACAGGGTACAGAATTGAGTGCTCTCGCCAAGTCAACAGGCCCCATGCATGTCTCAGGCACTTTGTATGGAGGTAATTTTTGGCACAACACTGGATATAAAGGTTCTACCGCCACGCTAAAAGAAAGAATAATATGTGTAAAAAAATATTGGCTTAATGTTTATAGAACAAAAGGATGTGTACAAGAATTAGTACTTTTTTAAAACTTAGTTTTTAAAAACGTACCAATACTTTTTTATATCTACCTATTAAACGAACATAATAGGAACTTTTACACTATGTTTAATAAGTTGTAATGAGTAGTTTATATACTTTTTGTATACCTATTCAAAATTTCGATGTGTTGTATGAACTTACCTTGCATCAGCTTGCATGAAAATCTCCATATTAGAGCAGTTCGCAGCTGATCCCATCACACATACCACCTCCCCGTAATCCTGTCAATGTCATTAAAACAAACATACAAATCACACGATCTGAATTTTTTTTATTAAGCTTAAAATACTAGTAAAACCGGTTATCCACTTTTATCAGTGGCGGCCTTAGGGGGTGGCGAACGGGACAATCGCCCGGGGCCTCGCTCTTGCAGGGGCTTCGCGCAACAACCCAAGCAAATTTAAAAAAACCATAGATTTTTTAAAATATTTACTTTATTTAAAACTTTTAATTTTGATCATATATTTTTTAACGTAGAACAAAGGGCCTCGCAAAAACCTGCCGCGGCCCAGAGCCTCGCAATGGGTAAGCCCGCCGCTGACTTTTACTGCACATTCTTTTGGATGGATTTTTTTACCAGTTATTTTGATTTAAAAACAAAACTACTGAACTGATCTTGATGAAGTTTCTATGGAACTAATCTGAAAGTATGTATATCCTTTTATATAAATCATGTTTTTAACCTGTTTTAAAAGTAGGTTGAAAAGTAAACCACTATTTTAACCACGATCATCTGAAGAAGACAACCATTTAGATATCCCACCTCATGTAAAGTAGTTAGTCAGAGTCAAAGTCAAAAAGCATTTATTCAGTAGTATCCGCAGGGATCATCTTGTAACGTCTTAAAGCTAGAAGAATAGGCAAGAAACTCATGGCTTGGTTCCCACTACTACTATCACTTATAACAAAGCATTGCCTTACAGGTCACGTTCGTTAGGAACTTGCTCTACAATGCACCTCTCTGCGTTCATCAACCTGAGGTATATAGTTGTTAAATCCCATGTACTTGTTATTTCACCGACACCCACACCCTTCAAACTGGAACACACTGCGCTGCGGCTGAAATAGGTATGTTGGTAGTACTTCTCCGGACGAGCCCTTCACTAAGAGCTCTACTACAACCAGTGCCGGATTAACCATGTAGCAAGAGTAGCAATTGCTATGGACCCCGTACGAAAGGACCCCGCAGACAAATTTTTGTTAACTATTTTTTATTTTTAAAATGTTTGTTGCAAATGTTGAATTAAAGGGGCAACTTTAACACAGTTTACAACAAAAATCACGCAAAAATAGTTTTTGCGTGATAGTAGTACTAGAAGATGAATCCATAGTAGGCCAAGGGCGCCTTGAAAGAATTTGCAACGGGCCCGCTCTTGCTTAATCCGGCACTGACTACACCTGTACTGTTTGTACGTTACCTGCATAATTTGTATCATTTCCCGGACGGAGCGCGCACCACAATCAGTGAACAATGACACTAGAAGAGGCACGTTGTCAACCTGCTCTATGTGAGGACGGATGTTTTCTATACCGCGAGGTAGTTTTGCCTGTTCAACGGAAAAAATAACTACAGTAATAATAACCTGTGATATCAACCGCGTGGAGTTCATAGAATGAAGATCATTAGTTGTCCCGGTTTAGAATAGGACCATTACCCCCCATGGATGTTGTATGAGGCGAGGGAACGCACTAGGAGTTGGGCAGCAACGTCTCCTGAGTACTAAACACAACCATCTCAGTACTAGACACCATTACTAGACACCAGTACTAAACACTGCGGTTACCAATCCACTTGCCAAGAGTGAATGAGTGAATGAATGAATGAAAATTATTTTTGTACACCTTACAAGCTAGAGAGAGTAATCCTGCTAATATTATAAATGCGTATGTTTGGATGGACCTGGATAACATATAGGCTACTTTTTATCCCAAAAAAATAACAGGAACGGGGAAAAACTGCCACGCGGGCGAAGCTGCGAGCGGCCACTAGTTAATTATAAAAACTAGTTAGTTTTTATAGAGCGTACCTTTTCAATACTGAATAATGAATTGATTTGCTTATTGACATCTGTATTTATTAAGTTTGTCAATCTACTTAAATAATTATTTTGATGACTACTCTATGTATTAGGTCTGGATCTGTTATAACAGATGTAATGTTATTAAAATAAAAAATAATAATTAGATTAATGTGGGTTCGTACCAAATGTACTATTTGGACGTACCTCTGACTACCCCGTTAGACATCCTTGAAGAATTTTGAATAGGTATCTACTTGGTGCTACGAGTTCGGAAGGGATATCTACCGCGCTTGAGGATTCAAGTCGTGATGCTATTTTTTTTTAATTAGATCGCTTACCCGGTTGCTCATATCGAAGTTGACAGGCGCCGAGTGATCTGTCGAGTCGGTGAGACAGGACAATGAGCGACACCCGTCGACAGGAGAGTCAGGTCCTTCGTCATCTTCCTCGTTAAGTAACGAATCAGCTGATGGATGTGTTGTGGCTACACTGCCTCGCTGGAACATTTATTTTTAAACTAGTAAAATGGGTGCTTAAAAAATTGCAAATGGTTCAATAGAATCTGATATGAAGTCATCGAATTAAACATCAGCTTTTACAATATTACTCAGCAGTTTACTATGTAGTGTCTGATTTAATTTTAACAACTGTCTTCGTTTGGTCCACGAAGCGACAGAAAATAGCGGATGTAACTACAGAATTTTCACTACACAATTTTTAATGCAATCTATACCAACAGCTATAAATATACAAAAAACAACGCACGACTTAAACCGCTAGTCGTCGAAAGAAATGTTGAAACGTTCAGGGAATATTTGTCTTAGTGCGTAGGGGTAAACTATGAAATAAATTTCTCAAATTATTATGAGTGGTGCAACAAAAAATAGCTTCATGTGAACGAAGTAGTAACTAATAAACCATTTATTAGTAAACTGATAGAATCATGATGTAATGTATAGACTCTTTTTATCACAATAGGTAATCTTTATTATTTAAAACATATTTAAATTAGTCCGTACCTTTAAACCAGTGTGGGTAGTAATAGAATGTCTAGCCTTTTTGACCTCACTGTCAAATTTGACAGTAGTGTGGTCTAAGTTGATAGCCCCTGGTGCTGACATTGACAGCGCTTTAGATGTGGTCATGTTGGTGCTAAACACAAAAGAGGCATTAATTCGATGAATAATTTGCCTTGTAACAATGCGGAATAGAAAGGTATACTCATAAAATGGTTTGTTTACTCACAAATAACAATGAACCAAATATAGACCGTACCACGACGGAATAAAGATCATCAAATTAGTCAAATGACATGTATTTATATTTACTCAACCGGCAAACAAGCGTATTACCCTATGTTGCTAGGTGGTTACAGTACCAACTTGTTTAACGTGTTCACACAGAAACTGTTAAAAGGACCGTTTTTATTTTGATGGTGACGTATGTAGTAGGATGTGACGTATGCAGTAATAGATATATCAAAGTCAGAGTTAAAACGCATTTATTCAGTAATATCCGCAGAGATCATCTTGAAACGTCTTAAATCTAGGTGAATCTAAGCGCCAGTTCCTCGCGACCAAGCCTAGTTGAGGAAAAACTGGTATGGTAAAACTGGATCTGTGTGAACAAGGTAACCAATGGACATTTGCAAACAAAATATATAGCTCAGGCTCAACGTTATTTAGTCTCATTCGTTCAATAATTTCACTTGCTACAGTGCCTTCACACGTACATTGCTTTAAAGCGTTGAGCATATCAACGCGTTCAATCTGCGTCAGCGGTTGCATGCACGGTGGCAATCAGTTCTGTGCAATAGTGTTCACTGCGCGTTTTGTCACTTTGTAGATCACTTATTACAAAACACTGATTGCACCATGCACTCCATCGTGAACGCAGGGTGAATTTGTCCAGTAATCAAGACGAAATGGTACGGTACTGTTCCACTTTTCATTGTTATCAAACCTATATTGTATACCTTTCTTTTCCGCATCGAAATGGCAGGCATTTTTTTTATAGTAATCTAAGGTTCTGGACATCACTAGACTACAGCGTTGCAAGCGTTCAAGCACTATTCATTTATTACACTACTGATTGGGAGTCATTTCTTTTTTGATATTAAAAAGATGACCTTTGGAGTACGGCGTGCATCTCCCAACCTAGGAATTAAAAAAACTAGGAGTTTTGTCTACTAAGCCATTGTTACTCATACTTCTAAGTGCTTGCTAATAATTAAACACCCAACAACCGCATATTTTTGACCCAACCTAGGTTTATCTTTGTCGTAGGTATCAGAATCTACGAGTACTATGGTAACAGCTATAGAGCAGGGAACAATAATTGGCAACAAAATTTTATGACAAAGTTAGATATTTTGCTTTTTTTTAAATCAGAAGAATAATACAGTACTGTGATATTATGTGCAGCAAAATTTAAGATGTTTATCAATAAGTAACTTTATAAAGTGGTTTAGAACAATAATATGATTAAATGTCTACTGTCGTACCACAAAAGAAACCGTCGAAAGATAAATAACGCTAATCATTGCCATCTCCTACCAATGGGTAATGAGAAACAGTGACAGAACTAATTTTGAGCTATGTTAAAAGCTTGTCCAAGCAACGCTTTGTTATAACGGGAATAATAACCAGTGCCTAGCATCTAGAAATACTTTTAAGAGCACTACAAATTCTTCTAAACCTCAACTTATAACGTGTGGCACTGAAGTTATAGCCCTATTTATCAGTGTTAGAAAACTACACAATGTTATTAAAATGTTAAATACTTTGTACTAAAAGCAATTAATCGATTCAAACCACAACCCGAGCATCATTACAAAATTAAACAGGGTTTTTTAAAATCATATAGGTACTTTTTAAAAGCTTTTATTATAAAACCATGTCTAACACATTGCAAATGCAAAGCCACATAAAGGAAAGGAAAGCCTAATTCAGACTAACCTAATATGGTTCTCACACCGAATAATCTATGAATTTTACAACAATTAAAGTGAATGTGTACGGTCAGTCTGTATTAGGCTTAAAAATAGAAATTTAAACAAAAAAGTCAACATAATGAAGGAAAATTAGAATAGCAAATGAAATGTCACATCTCTGTCTAAAGCTGGGAACAAAAGGTGTATCCGGAACACAAATACGTAAAGTTTAGCTTGGTTTAGTTTATTAAGAGCAATCTAGTAGGTAGATCTAGCTTACCACCTTTTTAACATTTATGCAGTATTATGGTTCGACACCAAACATTACTTAACAAAAATTCATAAAAAAATCTTTCTCAATTGATTCTTTCCAAATGAGTGAGCAGAATCAGAAAATTAGCCCGGCATAGATAAAATATTAAAATCCAATTCCTGTTGGAATTCCTCACCAGCCCTTCACTAATGAGTCAGACAGTGTTCTATAACCTCCTGGCGTGAGCAAGTTATCATAATCATTACTGCCGGGCTAAGATGTGCAACGCGAGATATGTCGCGTTTGACACGAGATACTTTTTCTATTAATGGACATTTTAGGAATTATAGATAAAAGACCCACAGATAAGCTAAACATTAGCATTAAGTTTTCATTTGACAGAACGAGATAGATTTTTGGCACTGCCATGTTAGCACAGCAAGATATAAAGAGATATATATATTTTGCACGAGATAACGAGTAGACAAAATTTTGCTCATCTTAGCCGGGCTGGTCAACATAGTGGTATGTTGACCAGTAATTATTGTGATGGAGACAGAGATATGACAAGCAAAAGAGTGCGATAGAGCTCAGAACAAACCTATAAAAGCCGTGTGCGGGCGAGTCATACGTATCCGTTTCCCTAGCGACAGTCTTCGGCAGTGTCTGAGATGACAGCGGGGAGGCACCCTTGCTGTCGACAATACCCATCCGTCACTAAGCCCATTCTGACTTTATTGAACTCACAAACGATTTGTGGTGTATCGCGTTAAATGTACACAATGACCCAAGAACTGCTAACCACCGTGGTATACAACGTATCCTGAAATTTTCTACGCGATCATATTTATAGAAATACATGCTTTCTCTTGTTGTTTTTAGCTGCTTTAGCATGGGTTGATGGTTGATCATTCTTGATAATTCACAACAAAATGTCCACGACATGTATCAGTGCTTATAATCAACTAGCTAGATGATATTGTAGCACAGAAAAAGCCTTTAAAAGCACGTGTCTAGTGTGATTCTGTCTTAATACTATAATGATCATTTTTCGAAGTCCGGCATTAAATATATTCTGTAATATTGTGCTTGGCGGTTAATATAATGAAATAACTTTTAGTGCATCAGTGAACAAAAGAAGAAAGCATTTGGATCTTGAATTACACTATTTTTTAAAGTTTAAAGTTATTACATTAGGATAGTACGTTACGGTTTCTAGTGCACAATCTCATTTAGGTTTCATGGGTCAAAGTGTACAATGATTTCACAGAATGTATGCAAGAACTTCACTAGTATGGGTACCCCTTATCTTCTGTTGTAAATTCGCTAAGAGGGAATAGGATAATAAGTAATCTGATTAAGTTTAAATACAACCCTTAAAAATCAATAGCCCTGATGTGTGTAGTGTTGGTGACAGCTATAATTAATAAAAGCTTTGTTGAATAGTCACAACTCAAAAAACTTTTACATAGTTTTTTATATGTGTCTTAGTGATTTATTTCGAATCAACTTTACACATTAATGAATATTTACAAGCCAATATGTATCTAAATTCATGACAGCATTTACTTATAAAAAGTTGTGTTATTATTATTAACTCATTGTAAAATTACGTACATAAATAGATACTTGTCTTTTTTTCAATAACCATGTGATTCAGTCATTCAGATCATTCAGTCGGTGTTTCAAAAACAAAAATAACTTTACAGTAAACATTTCTCTAAGTTCTACGACTGACAATAATTACATTTATGCTATAAACATAAATAAAAGGAATAAAGATCACATAATAGGCACAAGAAATTCATCAAAATCTAACATTAACAAGTCTCTACACATCGAGATTTGAAAATATAAATGCAACATTAAAACTATGCCAGTACTTAAAAAAAATACCTAAATCTTATCACAATACAAATAAACACAGAATATTCTAATTATTAAGTTTTTAATCTCATTCCGGGTGTTCTGGGTATTTTATATGTATAATAAAAATATCTATGTATGTAATGTATTGTATTAAGTATATCAATCATCTAGTACCCACAATAAAAGGTCTGATTAGTTTGGGGCTAGTTGATGCTGTGTGAATTGTCAAGCATTATTATTATTTATTTGATAACTAGCTATGACTTTTAGCAATAGGTACAATCTGAACCTTTATGATGAGACATTGATGTATGCAACGGTTCACGGTGTCAAATGAAACGATTACCCCAAGGATTAGATTTATATATATGTTATTACCATAGTATTCTGGGCCTTTTGTAATGCTATAAGATGTTAGATTAGACTGTAGTATTACGTTAAATAATGATGGCGTTAATCAAAACATAAACAGTTATTATTTCGTTAAATATCACACCGCCAAAAGCATTATTGAAAACACGTCCGGGAATCGAACCCACGACCTCACCGACAGCGGTGTTTAAGTATTTATTTAACGAGAAAGACCATGCCCTGTTTATGAAGACACGACTCTAACGTGACTAAACAGAAATTATTACAAATGTACACAAAATTAAATAAGTATACTTAGTTTGGGGCTAGATGGTATTGTGTGAAATATCTACAAATATTATTTTATTTATTTAACGTTTGCCATATTGACGTTTGTCGCAAACCTTATAGACTGTGTATCCTACTTTATTTGTCATGGAATTCAATAAAAAGCTATGTATCAATCTATCGCTAAGTACGTGATCAGAGGCCCTAGCACGAATAAATTTGACATTTGTGGCGTTAGTGTATCGTGTAGATATTTTAAGTTTATTGCGTGGTATCGAAAACTCAATTGCTAATGTTGCTTGGATTTCAGTCCGATACGTTTAAGTTACAAATGTGGAATTTGTTTGTGCTTGGTCCACAGAGGGCCGATAATTTTACACCAGCGCGTTTTGAAATTATTTAAAAACTAGAGGCCACCCGCAGCTTCGCCCGCGTGGCAGTTTTTTCCCGTTCCCGTTATTTTTTCGGGATAAAAAGTATGCTATGTCCTATTCCAGATTACAATCTATATTTATTCCAAATTTCATCCAAATCGGTCCACTGGTTAGAGCGTGAAAAAGGAACAAACATACATCCATCCATCCATCCAAACATTCGCATTTATAATATTAGTAGGATAAATATGCAAAGCTCACCTGGGTGGATCTTCGCTCATAAGCGAGATATGGCAATTCCATCCTGATTCCAACCCCATTTTTTCACTGAAAACTCGTGAGCGGAGTTCATTCTCTTTACTAAAGTGCACGAACCGAATACACGCGCGTTCCAATCTCTCGATTAGTTCGACCATGTCACTCTGCGCTTGGTATTGCATAGTAACCATGCCTATGAAAACCTGGAAAGACAGCAAGTATGAGAACCTGATTTTGGAGTATGAAACTTCAGAAAATACTTTATTGTACACTACGTATTTTTCTTTTATATTTTACATAAATCACACAAAAAAATAACAAGGCGGAATACAATGGGAGGTCTTATCGCTAAAATCGATCTCTTCAAGACTGAAGAAACTTGCTGTGCGTTGCAATTTACTGTTTCACAACGTTTTGATGGTGGCACTGCTTCGGTTAAGTAGATTAGTAGTCATCTAGTACCCATAACACAAGCTCTGCTTAGCTTGGGGCTAGATGATGCTGTGTGGATTGTCCAGCATTATTATTATTATTATTATCTCGAAATATTGTTTATGCTGTGGTAGTTACATTGATAGGTACGACTATGTACTATACGAAAAAGAAGAGTAAACCACTTTTCAACCAAAAACATTTCGAATTGCATCAATTATTATACAATCTAAGCTGATCTACGAATTGAAACTCCAAAAAATAGAAGTTCAAGCTCGGCCAAGTTACCACAAAGATCTTCAATCTCTTCGTTCAGCTTGCTCAGTTTGTCAGCCTTCTATTGTAGTGCCCTAAAGGGGCTCAAATGCGATTATACCACTGTATCACTACATCCTAACCCACCATGTGATGACAATGTATGTATTAAGTATTAAAATATGAAGTCAAACAAACCTGATTACATTGCAAGTCAAAATATCCTTCTGCATCTTTAACTTCTTCGTCTGTCACTTCATTGAACAGTAATGAATCTGAAAAGTAATTCCATAGAAATAATTAAATAAATATTTGTTGATATCTCACACAACGCCCTCTGACCCCAAACTAAGGAAAGTTTGTGCGATGGGAACCTTAGCTTTATTTACAAAAAAAAAGTGTAAAAGTATTTTTTCAGTCATCTGGTTCACATAGTACAAGCTATACTTAGTTTGGAGCTAGATAATGTTGAGTAAAAATGACCACAAATATTTAATAATAATAATAATGCTGTACAATCCACACAGCATCATCTAACCCCAAGCTAAGCAGAGCTTGTATTATGGGTACTGGATGACTGATATACTTAAGGTTAAACAAGTCGGTACTATGTCCATAAAAATGCTGTAAGCGTTTAATGTCTACTATTTATTAACGTGCGTCTGAAGTTAAGTTTGATACTGAACTATCTTGCCGTTATCTAGGCTCGTTACTCTATATTCTACAGTAAAAGAATATTACCTTGAAAGTTACAAGCGTCGAAAGGTTTAGTACTAAATCTTTCGACGCTTGTAACTTTCAAGGTAATCTGAAATCAGCCTAGATAACGGCAAGATAATTCAGTATCAAACTTAACTTCGGACGCACGTTAATAAATAGTAGACATTAAACGCTTACAGCGTTTGTATGGAATAATACCGACTTGTTTAACCTTAATACAATACTTTACATACATAGATATTTTTTATTATACATAGAAAATACCCAGAGCACCCGGAATAAATATTTGCAGATCGTATAAACATTTATCACAAGGCGGGAATCGAACCAGCAACCTTTTGCGTCGCAGGCGGACATTCGCCCGCCGCGCCACATATTCCTTAGAGGTAAAACAGTATTAGTCTCTTACCGGTCGAATGAAAATGGAGGGCCGGAGCGTCGGCAAACGTTTGTGAATGCGGCGCGTATAGTTGTCGGCTGTCAGCAGGCAGTTCCAGGTACAAGGGGGACAGGGACGCAGATATGCCTCGAGTCAACGGTCTGGAACGAGAGAGCGAATATTGATGAGCGACGAGACGTCACTAGACCTGTTGTAACCTTAGGGCGGTTTCAGACTAGCGTTTTATACGTGCGTATAAGCTCGTTTTTGGAAGCGCATGTAGGCGCGCCTTTTGGCACACGCGCAACTCGTACGAGCGTTGACGCGCTTCTAAGCTCGTATAAGCGCGGTTGATACTGACACGACACCACCGGTTCGAGCGAACACGCCGAAATATGCCCGTTTACGCGAGTATGGTTTTTAGAAGCGCGTAATGTAGCGCGCGTGTAAGCGCGTATGCTGAAACGACCGTATACGCGCAAAAAAATACGCTAGTCTGAAACCGCCCTTATGTACGATTCACACTTGCCGGGCCGCGTCGGAGCGCAGCGCAGCGCCGATAGTAGCCAACCGGGTGCGCGAGCGGGTCGCCGAGTTCAACCGCAGCCGGTCGGCTTCAAAGCTGCGTAAATTGCATGCAACTAAGGAACTTAACTGGTTTAAAGAAGTTTCAATTTCCTCCAGCAAGTTTTAAAATGCGCTTCGACGCGCTTCGTCGCGCGCCGGCAGGTGTGAATCACATAAGAGTAACCCACCTAAGAAATACAGTCGTAGACCTCGATTTTGATGGTTCTACGTGTGTCTCGACTTACTTATAGGCGAAGGCTGTACAGTAAGCTGTAAGGGAGTTCCGCTGATAGAAGTCAATGATTTTCTTCCGGTCGGACGGCGATATCTGAGATAGGTCCTTTCCGTTCCAAAAGTCCACACAGGAATCTAACACTATGTCTGCTGTACCCTGAAATATCAGTTTAATAATCAATATATTCTCAAAAAGGTAAATACATTATCACTTACTTGAGTATCATAATCCCTTACTATCCATACTAATATTATAAACGCGAAATGTATGGATGTATGGGTGTTTGTTACTCTTTCACGCAAAAACTACTTTATGATTTTAATGAAACTTTACAATAATATAGATCATACACCAGAATAACACATAGGTTATCTATGTACTAATATTATTAGACGACCGATGTGGCGCGGTGGGCGAATGTCCACCTGCGACGCAGGAGGTTGCGGGTTCGATTCTCGCCTTGGGATAAATGTTTGTACGATCTGCGGATGGATGCTACCACATGTAACCATACAGTAGCGCTGGTCTTCTGTTGGGGCCTGTGTTGAAGTAAGATAAGACAGATTGGAAGACTTACTTGAGTGAGCATTTGTAGCTGGTGAGCTCGCTCGCTGACGAGCACAGCGAGCATGTGCGGTAAGGGGACCTTCACCCGCGTGCTCAGTTGCAACGAACGGACGAACTTAGTCTCGCGCCGGATCGTGTCCGCTTGCTGAAATATGCATATACATGTTTTTTTTATACAATATGCTGATGTAACAAGCATATGGCCCACCTGATGTTAAGTGGTTACCATCGCCTATAACAAAGCATTGCCTTGAAAGTCACGTTCAGTAGGAACGTAACCTACAATACACTGCTCCGCGTCCATCAACCTGAGGCATACAGGTGTTAAGCCTCGTGTGCCTGTAATTTCACCGGCACCCAGACCCTTCAAACCGGAACACAGCAAGCCACTTGGCTGCAGAAATAGGCATAATGGTCGGACGAGCCCTTCACAAAGAGCTCTACCACTACTCGTATAGTCGAAATGACAATTTGAACTTTTGTATTTGGCTTTTCATGATAGACCTGCAGACTATAACTTACCAAATGCCTAAACACCGCCAAACAGTCTTGTACTTTGTATGACTCTGCGACTGCGTCGTTAAAGCCTATCTGTTTAGCCAACTCGCATAGACATCTCCGATTCGTCACAGGGACTAGATCTTCACTGAAAACAACAACTTTATTTAGTAAAAACTGTGTTGATTAAGTAGAATCACAGATATGACACTTATAGTAAGACTGACAACGTTCATTTTACCTTGCGTATGCTTTGACTAGTGCTCAAACTGACTGCGAGATGCTGTAGATTTGGCAGAGAAATCAAATGTGAAATCTAACTGTCAACGAATAAGGTAAAATTTACCTGAAGTGCGCTTCGCATGTCAAATGTGCGCAGAAATGTGCGTATGTGTGTCTAGCTGCGGGCGCGCATGTGTTTAACAAAGCGGCTAGACCGAGCGGCTTTAGGAGGGACAGATGCTGGCGCCATCTTTGATCGTCGAATTCTACGCAAAATGGCGCGTTCTGGTCATGAGTTAAATCTAACACCTGCAAAAATAAAGATAAAACTTTGAGTTCGCGATTGTGATCGTCATGCATGGTAGACATTAATAATAATAATAATAAGTGATAACCATCACATATACCAAAGCATTGCCTCGCAAATCACGCTCGTGAAGGAATGTGCCCTATGATACACTGCTTTGCGTCTATCTGAGGCATACATACTGGTGTTAAGCCTCACGTGCCTGTAATTTCACCGGCACCCACATCCTTCTAACCGGAACACAGCAAGCTGCTTGGCGGCAGATATAGGCGTGATGTCAGTACTTTCCCGGACGCGCCCTTTACTAAGAACTCTACTACTACGAAAAAATTACCTCAACGACAGTAGATGTTTGAAGGTTGCCGTCGCCCATTTGGTCCATTTGCTCGCTTTGGTGTTCCATAGAGCCGAGACTCGTTTTACTAGAGCTATTTGAAGTTGGACCGGAATTCCGCAGAAAGAACACTTTTTCTGCGGTTGGGTTAGGCCAGGAGAGTATACCTTTCTTGTCAACACAGCACAGAGCCTGTAAAGATGGTAACTGTGAACTCGATAGTTCGTTTGCCTAATCTGTACCGTGAGCTCAGTTTTATCTTTGACTAACTGAACCACTCGCGACTTCGTTCGCGTTTTACATACGAACTCCATCCCCTTTTTCCATCCGTTTTAAGGATGACAGCTCAATGAAACCCATACTAAGTTGGACTTAAAGCTAGGTTATTCTACAAATCGCATCAACATTCATTCAGTTTTCGCGTGATGCGTGTACAAAGTAGTACAAACAATCAAACAAACAAACATTTTTTGTTGTTGATTTTGTCTTTTACGGCAATCTATACAAATTATAAGAATCTTTGTCCTCACTGACTGACTGATTGGCATATACACAACGCACAGCCTAAACCACTGGTCGTAGAGACTTGAAATTTTCAGAGTATATTCGTTTTGTGCCTAGAGGAAGAAAGGAACTCCCGAAATTCAACTCCTAAACGGGTACAGCAGCGGGTGAAGTTTGTATAAAAATAACTTCATGCACACGAAGTCACGCGCGTTTTGTAATTTTTTTCCATTACGGACGGCTAATTAAAAAACGCTAATCGACGAATCGGTTCAAGAATATTTTCCTATTTTTGTAAAAACCATATCTAATTAATATACATCCTTTTAATATTATGTAGGTACCTATAGGTAGGTTTTGATAAACTTGAGTACCTACGCATATTTATGGTTTTCCTGTAACAACACATACCGATAAGGATCCAAGTACATGTACTATATTCGCCGTCCGCACCACCATATCCTCCCTCCCCGTGGCAATACTGAAGAACGTTTTCCAAAGCGACTTCAAACTCTCAGGTTTCAAGGTAGACTCGCTCAGGGCTTGGATAAGCGGGTCACTGGCATCCTCGGATATTGAACAGGACTTCGGGCGAATGTACTTCTGACGGGTCTCGGATAGAAGCTTGAATCTAAAACAATCATCATCTTAATTAAGGTTGGAGGTAATGGTTTGGTTGAAAGGCTCCAAACTATAACACGAAAAACATTTTTACCAAGAAATACTATTTGATACATCAACATCTAAATATAAATAACTCAAAGGTGACTGACTGACTAACTGACATAGTGATCTATCAACGCACAGCCCAAACCACTGAACGGATCGGGCTGAAATTTGGCATGCAGGTAGATGTTATGACGTAGGCATCCGCTAAGAAAGGATTTTGATTAATTCTACCCCCAAGGGGATAAAATAGGGGATGAAAGTTAGTCAATTTTAAACCGATCGGGCTGAGACTTTGCATGCATAAAGCTACTATGATTTTATCCCGAAAAAATAACGGTAACGGGAAAAAACTGCCACGCAGGCAAAGCTCCGAGCGGCTGCTAGTTTTATCTAGAAATTAAGTGACGGAAAACATTATACATGATTATTTAACATGTTAAAGCTATGTTACGAGAAAATGTATTGTAGTTTAGTTTATATTCTAAACTAGTTTCGCGTTAGGTGTATGTTCTTTCAGAGTTTTACTGCGCGACAACCAAGCAAACACCGCAGTTGCGCTTTTGATGCCGCGGATCGTGAATTCGATTCCCACCGCGGGATATGCGATAAGGGGAATAGATGTTTGTTCTCTGTCTGGGTGTTATATTGTATTATAAGTAAGTACCTATGTATTTACAAAAAAGGTTTATAAATATTTTATCACTCATCTGGTTCCCATAGTACAAGCTATGCTTAGATAGCGTTGTGTAAATATATTTATCAATATCCTACTAATATTATAAATGCGAATGTTTGGATGGATGGATGTTTGTTCCTCTTTCACGCTTTAACCAGTGGACCGATTTGGATGAAATTTGGAATATATATAGATTGTAATCTGGAAAAGGACATAGGCTACTTTTTATCCCGAAAAAATAACGGGAACGGGAAAAAACTGACACGCGGGCGAAGCTGCGAGTGGCCTCTAGTATTTTAAACTCCAATCACTAAATTAAAATAAATATTTACAAAGAAAAATTTATAAGTAAATCTTGTTTGTCACAAAACGGACCTCTGAATACCATTTTCAATTTAATTTAGCAACTACTTCGCAGCCACCAGAAGTATTTTTCCTGTTGTTCAAAACGTTACGTAAAGAGTAAATTGCGGTTATAGTATTGTAATTTATTCTGGGTTTTGTTCGATTATTCATAACTTGACGTATTGGTCAAGTTATGAATAATCGAACAAACAGACAACCCCAACCAATCGCGCAAAGACTTTTAACCGTGTTTGCTTTATCTTTGAGAAAAAAAAACAATCCAGTGAAATTATACGATCATACGTAAATTTTTACAATTCATTAAATACAGAAAAATTAAATAAAATAACAATACAGTGAGTGAGTTATAAGTTTCAATTGTTAAACAATGAATAGTCATTTGGAGCTTCTTTGTCTAACTCTCTTGTGGTTGACGTTTTTTCCATGTGTGTTATCAGGATGTCAAGGGATTGAAGACACGTCGCTGTCAGTTTATCCAGAAGGAGTGATTATAGTGCGATATGGGCAGCCGTTGGAGATATTTTGCAATGACGACAAATACTCGGCCGACGACCTCGAGTTTGCTAAATATGGGAAACTCTACCCGTCAGAAAAGTTGAATACAACAACCATAAGACTATTCATGGAGCATCATAAAAAAGGAGTTTTCACATATAATTGTCGGAACAAAGTAACAAAAAGGGTTTGCTCCATTCGTCTCAAAGTTGACTCTCCACCGGATAATGTCACTGATTTTACCTGTAAATCTCAAAATCTGGATAATATAAACTGCACCTGGTTAAACCCAGAAAGTTTCAGTGTTACAAATTACTCATTATCATTATTGAAGGGGGGTCACTCTGTGAATGTTTGCCATGATACAAAATTTGGCAGATTCAAATATTGCTCTTGGAACTCCAGCAGTCATCCTCGATACACACAGATAGATAACCAGTTTTTCTTCCATTTGAAATTGTGCAATGTTATCGGTTGTAATGAACAAAATTTCACCATAGATCACTTTTCTATTGTAAAGCCAAATGCACCAAGCCACTTAAAAGTTTCAGGTAACGGCCCCCATAGTGTCCTCCTCCAATGGGATATTCCCAACAACATGGTTGACTTGTTGCCTCATGGAATTGATCATAGAATTGAATATCAGATAGCTAAAATTGATGACACGTCTTATTTCCGTAAGGTTGATGCATCTAGCCTGCCAGCCAGAAACAGAACTTACAAGTTCTTATTATCTGATTTACCCTATGCTCATATGCAGTATGAAGTAAGAATATACATTCGACCAAAAGAAGCGGTCAAAGAAGAGTTCTGGTCTGATTTTATATACCTAGTATTTTACACAGCCAGAGAGAGGCCTAATAGACCACCAGATACAGTAGTAGGAGCTTTTGATCAAAACTCATTTGAGACCATTAGGCGAATATATGTTTACTGGAAACAATTAGAAGAATACGAAGAAGCAGGTGCTAATTTCACATATAAAGTCGTAGCTCATGAAGGAACAGGAAACCCAAAAACACTATTAGCTGATAGCAAGAAGAGCCTTAGTTATGTTGTCCTTCAAGATGCATCTCTCGGAGCCATAAATGTTGATATTTGGTCCACTAATGATATTGGATCATCACATAATAAGAGTCAACTTTACATACCCCCTAACACTGATACTGTGGCTCTGAGAGTTTCATCATTAACAAAGTTTACTTATGAAAATGGCACTTACAAATTGTCATGGATGGGTTTAAGCAACATTGATAACTACACAGTTTTTTGGTGTCAACTTAATACTACCAAGATATGTGATGGTCGAATGAATTTTTCTATTTTGGAGCCGACTAAAACAAACCATGTTATTGATTTGCCAAGAGAGAATAGATACCAGTTTGCTATTTCTGCCAATAAGGGGGCTAAAACTAGTGGAATGGTTTGGGCCACCTGTGATATTTCCAAAGATGGGATTGCAATGTATGGTTTTCCTGTCACACTAGATCATGGTGTTCCTGGAAAGTCATCTGTTACTATAACATGGACGATGGCCTGCACATTGCAAGAAGGCATTATTACTGGTTATGGAATTTCTTACTGTCCTGTCATAAACACTAGTAATGTGTGTGATTCGTCATTTGAAAACTCTATTGTCAATATAACAAACCCAAAACAGATGGCAATAAACATCACCGATCTAAAACCGTATAGAACTTATCAGTTTTGGCTGTCTCTTAACACAACTTATGGATCAAAAAGAATTGAAAATGCTTCTACTGTAGTCACTACCACTGAAGACACTCCAACAAGTCCAAGAAATGTAAGAATTACTGCAGTTGAAAGTGACTTTGTTGTTATATCATGGGATCCACCGTTAGACAAAAATGGAGTAATAAACAAATATGAAATCTACAACTACACTGAAAAGTACGATTTTGATCCAGTACCTGATAGTGATAAGGACTTGGTGAGGAGGAGTTTCAAACTAAAAGGCCTTGCTGGATTCTCTAATTATACATGGTCTGTTGCAGCTTGTAATTCAGCAATAAAAAGCTGTTCTCAAAGGAGCCCTCCAAATGGCATTTATTTTAAGACACGAATTCGTCCTCCTAGTAAATTGAAATCACCAACAGTTAGTCTGGCCGAGCCAGATTTTATTAAATGGGAAAAACCAGAAATACCGGCAGGAAATATTGATATGTATCAAATCAAGATAGTAAAATATGGTCAACTAGAACAGATATTTAATTCAACTAATTTATCATTTTTACTTGGTGAGTGTCAAGCAAATGCAGCTGAAGAAAAGTACTACGTTAGAGCAGTAAACTTTGATACTTCTAAAAACGTAGAACACTCAACAGAACAAAATACACTGCTAGAATATGCAGGTGAATGGAGTGATCCTTTAACAGTGGATTGCAAAAATAAAGATGGTGTTCCAGTGACATTTATTCTAGTGGCAGTTTTTGCGCTAGCAGTCTGTATTATTGTCATAGTTTACGAATTGACAAAATTTTACAAAGGAAGAATAACTTCTGTGCGTACCGTAACGACACTGTAACATGGCACACACCATTCGTGTAAATTAAAAAGTTTTAAGATACTGTATATTTTATAAGGGCCGTAGGTTAATTAAAAATTAGCTTTTGTAACATTTACCTATTGTAGCCCAAATAAATATATTTATTTTATTATAATAAAGATGCTGGGGAGTAAAGGTTCTCGAATGGCGACCACGAACCGGAAGACGAAGCGTAGGACGTTCTCCTACTCGATGGACTGACGACATTGTTAGAACCGCGGGAAATTGATGGATGGAAAAGGCTTAGAATCGTTCTTTTTATTAAAAAAAATTTGGTTAGGTAGCTATATAAGAACAGCAATGTGTAATTAAAGCAATACCTATACAATATAGTATTCCATGAAATGTAAGCAATAATTTAAAAACATTTTCCTGTTAAAATAAACCTGATAAGAGAATTAATTTAAGTATGTTCTACGGTGTCTACGGTCACATTAAGTGGCGGTAAAAATAGGTACGTTGGTGGTACTTCCCCAGACGAGTCCTTCATGAAAAGTTCTACTAATACTGCTCCTATTCGGGTATCATATTTTAAAGTTTCTGAAACGTATTACACCTACTTGAGTCAGGTAAAAAAATGTGTGTACTTTACCTGGCCAATCCATAGCAGTTGAAAGCCGCCCAGGCAATCGGGAACACGATTTGCAGCAGTGGCAATGACGCAGCTATAACAAACAAGCTACTGAGTTCTAAAAAAATACTAGAGTCTAAATGTCAGCCGTCACAGCTCTGTTCGTAGTAGCCCTCTCGGTGGGTGAGAAACATCGAGAACAAACATTTGTGTGCTGAACATAGATGTTTGTTCTCTATCCGGGTGTTATATTGTATTCTATGTATGTATAAGAAAGAACATCATCATCATAATGTTCCTGCCCTTATCCCACTTTACGTGGGGTCGGGACAACAGGTTTTTTACCTCCATTTCCCTCTATCATCCGTCATCTCTGTAGTCACTCCTCCTCCTGCACGACCAGATTCGAAACCACGACTCGCTAGACCAACGGTGTTTTTTCTATTATTAACTAGCTGCCGCTCGCAGCTTCGCCCGCGTGGCAGTTTTTTTCCCGTTCCCGTAAATTTTTCGGGATAAAAAGTAGCATATATGTTAATCCAAGTTAAAATCTATGTTTATTCCAAATCGGTCTACTGGTTAGAGCGTGAAAGAGTAACAAACATCCATCCATCTATTCTTACAAACTTTCGCGTTTATAATATTAGTAGGATAACTAAGCGTTTGGTTGCCATGTATGGGCTGGACTGTCGTTCAGTAGCAGTACGTTTTTCTATGCGTAACGAAGGACTCGTATTATGGTTTGAAATTCTTGCCTCACAGAGAATCGGGCGAGTACTTGCTATAGAAAATCTGTCATATTCGACAGAAGACACAATCAGGGGGCTGATGACTTAAAATTTATTAAAAAAAATGGCTGGTTTACCTATGGTCTGCAGGAAGTAGATTTCAGTCCAGTGCGTGACGCCGGGGAGATGGTACACATGCCGGACGAATGATGCAATCACTACTATAGATATCACTAGAGGCAGTACTATGCCTTCCATTATTTTTACGGTGCACTGCAAAAGATTGTTACACACTGAAATTAGTTAATAGCACAGAGTGACCTAAACCCACACTTTACGCACTTTTTTCCGTGACCTAAGTAGCCCTTTTTTACAACGTGCGAAAATCAATCGCCTAACTTCACAGATGAATAAAAAAGAAAAAAATGCTTTTAAATGTCATTTGAAGCTTGAAAATTCTCCGAGGCGGGTTTATGTCACATGTGCTTTTTAAAAGGATACGATACGTGTGACGTACTGTGAGTGACGTGTGAAGTAGTGTATTATTGCACGGCGTGAAGTGCAATAATACACTACTTAGGTCACACATATCGTAATATACTATTGCATGACGTATGGCCCTTAGGCATAGTAACAGTAAAAAAATAAAGAAATCGACAGCCGTCACAGCTCAGTTCGTAGTAGCCCTGCCTTCTACACTGTAGGTAGTGGGTTCGAACCCCACCGAGGACAAACATTTGTGTGATGAACACAGATGTTTGTTCGCTGTATGGGTGTTATATTTATTATTATTTATTTATTTAACACTTTATTGCACAATTAAATAAGTGTACAAAAGGCGGGCTTAATGCTGTGAGCATTTTCTACCTGCCAACCTTAAAGGTAGTTTAATAAAGGTTGGCGTGCTAACTTAAAAATAAACATAAAGATAAGTGCCTAGATTACCTACATAATTAACAATTAACATATATATATATTATATAACATATTTATGACATATTAAACATAATCTAACTAAATATAATATAACCAAATATAATACATAAAAATAATATAATATGACCAAACTATAACCTAACTACATATACTACTTAATAATAAATAAATTATTATTATACTTCAGTGGGTGAGAGCTGGTTCAAATAGTGTTCATATACGAGTCGTTTGAACGCTGGTTTACTGGGAGCCATTTTAATGTTAATAGGTAGGGAATTCCAGAGACCCACAGCTGCCACCTCAAAAGAGTTGCCACGAAAACATGAAGAGTGTATAGGAGTAGCCAAAAGGAGAGTGTCGGTAGATCTCAAATTGCGATCATGGGAATCGGAGAGGAAGGAAAATTTACTTTTTAGGTAATGAGGAGAATGGGGATCCTTAAGGATCGAGAAAAGAAGACACAAGGTTCTTCTATTTCTTCTTTCACGAATGGGAAGCCATTTAAGCTTAGAGCGAAATACGGAGACGTGATCGTACTTTCGAAGACCGTAGATGAACCTAATGCATGTGTTGAGTAAACGATCTAGTTTATTAAGGAGTTCTTGGTTTAAGTCGAGGTAAGAGACGTCAGCATAGTCAATTATGGGCAGGAGAAGGGAGTTAACTAGGGATATTTTTGTTTTAATGGGGAGAAAATTTTTAAATCGAATAATCGAATGAAGCGTTGCAAAAAATTTACGAGAAACTTCTTTAACCTGAGCCGACCAGCTTAAGTTAGCATCAAAAAGGATCCCTAGATTTTTGACGACTGGGGAAAAGGGAATGGGACAATCACTGTACACCAGGGGAGTGAGAGAAGTAAGGTTAATTTTAGCAAGTTGACGACTGCTTCCGATAATGATCGCTTGGCATTTATTTGGGTTTACTTGAATGCCGTAATTTTCAGACCAAGCTTTAAGACGAAGAAGGTCAGAGTTAAGGGAAGTCAATGTGGCATCTAGATCACAGATTTTTGAATGATTGTAAAGCTGTAAATCGTCCGCGTAAAAATGGTAACTACAATGAAGTTTAGTGGATAACAAATTTATGAACAAGGAGAACAGTAACGGCGATAAGATTCCCCCCTGAGGGACCCCGGCAACCAAGTCGCACCAGTCGGAGGAAGATAGACCACTGCGAATGGACTGTCGGCGACCCATCAGGTAGGAAGAAAACCACTGGAGGGTAGATGTAGAAAAATTAAGGTGGTTCAGGGTTGCTATGAGCAAGTCATGATCTACGGCATTGAAGGCATTACTGAAATCAATCAATACTAAGACAGTAACCTGAGATTGTTCCATTGCCGAACGGATGTCCTCAGTGACTTTGAGTAAAGCCGATGTGGTACTATGACCAACTCTAAACCCAGACTGAAATGGATTCAATAAATCATTATCGGTTAGAAACTTAGTGACTTGCGTGTGGACGACCGACTCAATAACTTTAGACAGGAACGTTATATTGTAATCTAGGTATGCATTTACAAAATATTCTATCGGTCTACTGATTACCATAGTAGATAGTTTGAGGTTAGATTATGTTGTGTAAATAAAACCGTCCAAGTGCGAGTCGGACTCGCAGGCATAAGGCAGAAGGCAGAGCTTCTACTAACTAAGCTGTGAAGCCAGCCATTTTAATGTAAGCTGCAGAGAACGAAAATTAGCTGAGTATGTAACCAGCTTTAACATACCAGATACCTCTGCTTGTCAAACACAGTAACAGGACGTGACGTGGCCTGTTCTAACGCCAGTTTCAGGTTCTTCAGGTAAGGCGTCTCACACATCCGGTAAGCCTTGTTCTGATGGGGCGATCGTACGCGCGGCACGCTGAAATTATCATTGTACTGAAAAAAATAATAGTTTACATGAATTTATAATTATTATAACAGGGGATATCTACAGCGCTTGGTATAATGTCGTAAATCCGTTTCCAGAAAGAACGATTCTCCATCCACCGACGTTCCGCGACCTCTTAGTGAAAGGTCAACAAGGGTAGTACAACCAGCGTACCTTTTACCACCTGCTTGGTGGCAGCCAAGCAGAGCTGTGTTTCGATCTGAAGGGAGAGGGTGCCGGTGAAATAACAGGCACGTAAAGTTGATTGAAGCAGAGCAATGCATGATAGGGCAGGTTCTTCGAACTGGCGCTTAGATTCACCTAGATTTAAGACGTTTCAAGATGATCCCTGCGGATATTACTGAATAAATGATTTTTGACTTTTTTTACTTTTATTGCATGCACTGGTTGAAGACTTTCGTTAGGAAACAAAACTTTCGGGACGAAAATCACTAGCTATTAAATTCAAAAATATAATATTACGAAACAATGTTTGAGCTACTATTAATAGGCGACAAATGAGTTGCTCGCTGACTGACAAACTACATGAGCAGCGTTTAACGAAAATCTATATTATGAAACAAGTGGAATAGCGCGCGACTTCGCACATATGAAGTTATTTTCATTATAAACTTCAGCGTCTGCTGCAGCCTTTTATAGGGTTGAATATCAAGAATTCCTTTCTTAGTTATCATTCCTTTCTGTTCTTAGGTGAACTAAAGGTGTAAAGGTGTTTGTCTCGACAAACATATCCAGAAATTGTCAAGTCGCTATGGCTAGTGGCTGCGCGTTGTCTATAAGTATGTCAGCGAGTCATTAAGTCATAAGTGATACATAGATAAATAAATGCGTTATGCCGTTTAGTCACTTAGGTCATTTTAGGATAACTTGTTTGTCTCTTAGTATATAAGCTAATCTGTATTGTATGTATCTGTTACCTGAGAAGTGGGCTGAAAGGTTTGTCCCGCAAACAGCTCGGGGTCATCGTCCTGCAGGCCCTTGCAGTGACCCGGCACGTCCTGTCCTGGACGGAGCACTACGACATCGCCTTCCACTAGCAATGCCCATGGCAGATTTACTATTGTAGCTGCAAATTGAAATTATTTATATTAGGACAAATGAAGAAAAAAGCATGGAGAGGCCACATAAGCTTGCGAGGGTAAACGTAACGCCAGTGTAAGGTCAGCTTTAGAAGTTTTCAGGTCAAATCTATGTCTCTTGAAGATTTTACAGTAGTTGCTGACTCACCTGGTCTTAAGTGGTAACCATCACGCATAACTAAGCATGCCTCGCCGCGTCAGTCACGTTTTTTAAGAACGCGCCCTATAAGGCATGCAGGTGTTGACTCAAGTGCCTGTAATTTCACCAGCACCCACACTGGAACACAGCAACACTACTTTGCGGCGGAAATAGGTATGGTGGTAGTACTTCTCTTCATAACCTACCATCCTGCTAGTACTTAATCCAGAGTAAGGGACAAAATGTTCAATTCTTATGAACTAGGATGGTCAAAGGTCAGACAGATGTGTCAAATCAACTATTGATAGGTATATTTAATCTAACTATAATAAACTAACTGTTCCACCAAAACCGTTCCCTCAACACTGGAGAAAATGTTGCTTGGTTGCGGTACAGTGTAACTGGAATCAAACTGTATCCAAGAAATTCTCTAGTATCTTTTTTATTTTATTTACCATCTCGATAAGTCCACTGCAATATCACACATGGTGAAAATGGGGCACACAAATGTGGGTAGTGTTCTTCCTTCCATTTCGAATTCTTTATAGATTTGTTCAATGTCTCTGGAATAAAAATAAATTGAATGAATGCCAACTCTAACATACTTCCCAGACATGTTATTAAAATTGTTTGCCAAATATATTATAGCAAGTTGTGTACTAATATATTTGGCAAACTATTTTAAAAATAGATGTTTTTTTGGTAAGTTTGTAGACATTTTATTTTTGCTTCTGCAGAAACATCTGGTAGATTCATTGTTTGTGTCCTAAAATATTTAAAATATTACAATAATATAATGTGGTTGCAGTGGGGATGATAAGGCTTAATAAGATAAATAAAAAATTAAAATAGATTTACTGGACATCCATACAACTATTTATTTATTAAAGAGTTTAAAACACATTAGGTACTTTGAATGAGTACATTCAGTAGTTTTTTCATCGAAACAATTCCCTAAAAACCTTTTTATAGATTTTATGGCTTCTAGTTAATGATTACTAAATTTCGATTTTTATTTTTGCAATCCTACTGGCAATATCGGCGAAACGTTTTACGCGGCAAAAAAATTATTACCCTGATGATTATCATTAATCCAGTGCTTGTTCGGAATTATCTTTACAAGGTATTATATTTTATGAATGCACTAGAGGCCACTCGCAGCTTCACCCGCGTGGCAGTTTTTTCCCGTTCCCGTTATTTTTCGAGATAAAAAGTAGCCTATGTCTTATTCCAGATTACAATCTATATTTATTCCAAATTTTATCCAAATCGGTCCACTGGTTAGAGTGTGAAAGAGGAACAAACATCCATCCAAACATTCGCATTTATAATATTAGTAGGATTAGATGTGAATTGGAATGAGGCAGATGCAAGTGAAAAAAGCAATACTTTAGGTCACCCTAATAACTATGGAAATATCTTGGCGTTATCTTAAAAAGTCCTTTCGTAAATCAATTTGGTCTTTCTTAAATAATTCAAGTAATCATTGTGTCATCATAGGTGGCAGAGAGTGTATATTGATATAGAAACTTTATAAAGTGTTGAGCAATTTGTTTAAAACTTAGACAAATATTCCTTATTGTAAAAGGTAAAATTTTAATAAGGATTTTCCCGAACTACCCTGTAAACGAGGTGCAACAGGTTATTTAAGTTTGTATGGGATATTTTTATGCATGGTGTATTTTCTAAAACTTGGCATGAAACTTCATCAATTCGAATTATTCAATATCATTGCCACTACAAGAGAGTGCAAAACTTTGTATAGGTTTTGTATTTTTTAGGGTTCCGTACCCAAAGGGTAAAACGAAAAAATCTTTTTATTCATGTCATCAGGGTCCATTACACCATTTTAAGGAACCCTAAAAAATACTTCTTTGAAATTTCTTGATGGATATATAGGTTATAGAAAAACCTTTTTATTATAAAAGCAATCAGTTCTCATTTAGACTCACCTAATACTTTCCTTACTCTATGGGGTATCTCATTCCGATATAAATATTCTTCATTAAAAGCAACTAAAAAGTTTATAACCAATATTATAAATAAGAACAGAGCTTCCCAAAGAAGATATGAATGGGCCTGCAAAGATTCTCCGAGCAAGTATGTCAATATCAAACAGATAATGTATGCAAGTGTTATTGTATATGCCACTCCGGATAAAAGTACTTTCTCAGAGGAAAATGATATGACATCTCTGATGAGACGGTATCTGTAACAAACAGGTTTAATCAACAATCTTATGCATAATTTTAAACAGATCAATAACTTATATATAATTTTAAAAAGACGACCGATGTGGCGCGGCGGGTGAATGTCCGCCAGCGACGCAGGAGGTTGCGGATTTGATTCCTGCCTTGGGATAAATGTTTGTACGATCTGCAAATATTTATTCCGGGTGTTCTGGGTATTTTATATGTATAATAAAAAATATCTATATATGTAATGTATCGTATTAAGTATATCAGTCATCTAGTACCCATAACACAAGCTCTGCTTAGCTTGGGGCTAGATGATGCTGTGTGGATTGTCCAGCATTATTTATTTATTTAATCTTATATATAATTTTAAACAGATCAATTACTTAAGTATACCAAGCAGAGAGTGAGTAATGATAAACTAGTTACCTACCTCGTATTACCTTTTACCGCCGAGACACAATCAGACACTTAACCTAACCTTTACACTTAACCTTTATTTGGAAGATTCCAATGAATATAAAATTTTTATCAAGATCTAAACCTACCCCGTAGGATTCCTTGCTCGATGTTCCTCTATCTCAACGCTTATTCCATCACGTAATTTAACCAGGGCTTCTTTGGTAGTATAGCCTAAGATTTGTTCTTTCATACCGTCCATTGTTTATGCGCGATAATCACATAATTGCATAGGAACTTTGCTTGGTGTTAAGTATCTACCACTATTTATTTAATAAGTATTTTGTTCTATCGCGGACAAAACAAACAAATCCAACATTATAAACCAACCAAACCAAAACAGAAAATATACTGTGCTGCCAACTCTGTTTTTATTTATCACAATAAGGATCCTTAACATTTTTATTTGAGAATGCAGATTTATAGAGCTAAGAAATCCTACTACGTCAAAAAATCACAAAGTTACGAACAAAATAATAACGAATTTCGAGTTGCCGCCGCGGTACCTGTGACGTCACACGGACGGTCAACGCAAAACAGTAATAAATAAATCAAACGAAATAAAAATAATTAAAAGGTGCTATCAAAATATCAGCCATGGCCCAAGGAAATGGCAATGGGCCCATGAAACTGAACAATTTTTCGCAAGAACAGATGGTGAAACATGAAAATGAAATGACGAAATATGAAAAAATATCGTAATGGTCGTTATATTTTGATACACACATCAACACCGTCTAGGGATATTTTGTATAAAGTTCTTAAACTCTAAAAATACTGGCCGGTTTTAAAATCTTTTGATGAAACCTTATTTTAGAGGCTTTTTTTAATGATTCCAAATTTGAATTTGAAATAATAAATTGGAAACAAAATATTTGCGCGGCATTACTATAGCGAAGGTCGAAGGTTATAGTTTACCTACCATAGTTTTTGGTAGTTTTTTGTGTCAAATTGAAGTTTTAAAACAAGTTATCAATTAATTTCGAATGTACACCACTAAATGCATCATGCAGCGGCGCAATTTAGCTACAGATGAAATGTTAAGGGCAGTAAACATGCTCCAAGTTGGGGCTACTCAGCTGAGTATTGCTGAGGAAATTGGAGCAAAACAAAACGTGATATCAAGATTATGGTCACGTTATCGTGTCACCGGTGAAGTGGCTGAAACGTACAAAGGCGGAAAGCGCATATCCACTCAACAACAAGACCGATTTTTGCAAGTTGCCGCGAGAAGTCAACCAAATGTTACGGTCATGCAGTTTGTTCAAAGGCTCCAGTCAGAATACCAGTTGCTTGTGAGTGACTAAACTGTGAGAATAATACTGCATGAAGCTAACCTTCATGCTTGCAGACCGCTTAGCTCTCCAGCACTACGCCGAGGAAATCGTGGACGAAGATAACAGTGGGCTCGTGAACATTTGCATTGGGAAGAGAACCAGTGGTCTGTAGTGCTGTTTGCCAACGAGTCCCAGTTCGGTTTCCATCCCGATTCACGAAGAGTACGTGTATGGCGAGTTCCTGGTCGTAAGAGCCGTCTGGAACACCCTCAGGAAGTCCATCCATACCGCGGCGGGGCAATTATGGTTTGGGCAGGAATTCGTGTTAGTGGAAGAACAGACCTCGTTTGGATCAGAAGCACCATGACCGCTGAAAAATACTGTACCCAGGTGCGAGTACCAATAGTCTACCCCTATCGACTGCAAATGGGCCAAGAATTTACGCTCATGCACGATAATGCCCATCGGCACACAGTGCGAGTAGTGACCAGCTGGCTGCAGGAGCACGACGTGTTGGTCTTAAACTGGCCCACGCAATCACCAGACCTAAGCCCCTTAGAGCATGCGTGGAACATGCTCCAAAGAAGGGCTATGAACAATTTTTCCTGCAAACATTGCGACTAAAGAGCAACTTTTTTGCATCTTAGCAGGATCTGAGACAATATACCGCAGTAAGACTTTGATAACTTGATTCAAAGCATGAAAATCCGTTACAGGACCATTAAAAACGTCATAAGTGATTTTACTGTCTACTGATTTTTCATACAATTGCAAAAAACGGGGTCATTTTGCTTAATTTTGCATATTTTCTTAAAAAACACATTCATCCTTAATTGTAAATTTTTTTCCCTTTTTGTTATTTAGTCGGTAAAATTTTATTTACGAAATAAAACTATTTGTATTTTATTCTAAGACCTAGTCTGCTAAACGGGCTTTTTAAAAATATATACATGTTGCATGTTATTTATAACAAGTTTTGTGTAAATTGAAGAAATCCAAAATATTCCTAGACGATGTTGATGTGTGATTTGACCTGCGTTCTATATTGAACACTTATATTACACGGGTATTTATCGCGTATTACCTTTTTTATTTATTTCCCGACGTTTCGACTATGTTGCAATAGCCGTTCCTTGGGAAAAGTTGTCCAGTTTCATGGGCCCGTTATCCTCCTTAAAGCCGAGACAGATATTATTAGAGCACCCCATTTTTGCTTTTTCATCAATACTTGATCATAAATTGATGATTTATATTTGTCTAAGTAGTATCAGCTCTTTTAGTTCTGGTAATGAATGCTGAGTTTTTATGAGAATCTATGCAAAACTATGCAATTCGAACTGCGGATCAACTCTATCAAATATCGGATCGCGGTTCAAAACACAGTGAAATGTAGGTATTACATTATTGGGTGGCCACTCAAAGCACAATCTGGAATTTTAGATTATTTATGTTACAAATGTAAAGAAACTTACATAAATCTTTGCATAAGTTAATCGGAATTAGTACCTAAAATAGTCTCCTTAGGTAGTAGTAGACCTCTTAGTGAAGGGCTCGTACGGGGAAGTACTACCACCATGCCTATTTCTGCCACCAAGCAGCTCGCTGTGTTCCGGTTTGAAGGGTGCCAGTGTAATTACAGGCACATGAGGCTTAACACCTGTATGCCTCGGGTTGTTGGACGCAGAGCAGTGTATTGTAGGGCACGTTCCTACATAGCGTGACCTGCAAGGTAATGTTTTGTTATAGGCGATAGTAACCACTTAGCATCAGGTGGGCCATATGCTTGTTCCATCAGCAAATAGCATTAAAAAAAATAGGTTAATCTGCTGTGTTTTGAATGCTTAGAATTTTTAATTGAAATAAATGTAATGTATATTTATTTATTTGTTATACTTTCATGGGATTTTTTAAATCGATAATTTGGAAGCCAGGTCAAATGCAAATTAAATATTTGCCGACCCAGTTAGACGCTAACACCCAGTTCTAGTGGTAAACCCTTTAAGTTGGCAGCACTAAAAGTTATAAGAAGTACCCACTACTACTTCTTCTTTTTTTTTTTAAAAAAAAGGCTTCTGTGCATCTGAAGCATTTGTGTCAGTGTCAACATTCGAATTGTAATTGTACACTTGACGTTGGCAAATTCGTGGCAACCCTCAGCCGCTGAAAAGACATATAATAAAAGAAGAAGAAGAAGAATTGTGGTGTAAGATTTTTTATTTTCAAGTTATTTTGAGATGCGTGCTTGCTCACAGAGATGGCAGCACAACCATGGAATAAGCGGATGCCAAAATGTACACTAATTCCTGGCTGCGTTTTCCTTGGTTGTGGTTTCCATGGTTGTGTAATCATGGCACCCCATTGTTTGGACGTGAGACTTCTATACTATTAAAAAACCCGAATGTTCCTTTTAGCGTGTAGTCATTGCCACAATAACAGCAATGACTGGTAAAATGCTACAAATTTAAACCACTAATGGCAGTGGCTCCCTTATCTAAATTAAAAATCTTAGAGACTAATACAGACAAGAATCATTTCTTGTCTCCCTAAGGCCTAAAAACATAATGACGACGACGACGACGGTACGAATAGCTATTACTTACAATTCTTAAGGAAATGAGTTACATATTGGTCGTACTTTCAACGTGACCGCTAGGGGCGCTTAGCGTAGCTCCATACAAAATGTACTAGCTCGCAAACCGAAATCCGGTATCCGGAAAACGTAAAAAAACTTAGAATCGCCCTGATGACAGTATCACTATTTCATAGTAGATTTGATGTGTTAGGTGTATTTTATGCAGCATAGCTTTTAATCTGGGACAGTGGCATTAGAATGTATGCAACTCGTAATTTTTAAAATCGTACCACAGTATTAGAAAAAATATATTTATGTGGTAAATATTTAAGAAAGTAATTCATAAACTGATTCCATTGTTATTTAATTTTTGTTTTAAGAAATTTTATTTGAAAGATGTAATACCATTTTGAAAGTTACAAGCTACATACCTTCTAATGCAGCTGACTGTACCTCATAACCTCATAAGTAACGTTGACAGATTTAAAAATGATTGGTAGAATATTTGTATATGATCATAAGTTTTTGGTCGCAAACGTCATACATCGTTTCGATTGCTGTTCTTGAGCTTTGATTAACTTGCACACAGGAGTAGGGTGAAGTTGGCGTTTCTTAGAATTTCTTCAGTTTTTCTTGCTGTAAGTACAAGCCGTGCGCAATTGTGTACAACGAAATACAAATCTCCTGTAATAACACATCCTCCGGTATAACATAACAGTATAGTTGTTGCTTCTGCTAGAAGTTCTCGATGCATCAAAAAAAGTGGCGTAGATAGATAAATGTACAGTGCACCCTGCGATCGTGTTCAGTCAGTGTGTTGTGTGTCATCGTGTCGGGACGATTGGTGCGCCATTTACTCCGTGTTCTAAAAAAACAACAAGGAATGTTAGATTGGACTCGTTCACTAGAGGTGGATTTGTGATCATTTCGTAATGGAGTGATAGTTAGTTTTCTCAGCTATGGCAAATTACACCCCAATTAGGAAGTGTAGTTTGCGAAGTGGTCCACAGTTCGGTCTGTGGTTCTGGTGCATCACAATCCAGTGGTTGATAACTTTACCATGCATTTTTTCGAGGTGTCAAGGGATAGACAACATGTCGTTAGCTATTCACCCTGAGGGACTGATAAAATTGCGGCATGGATTGCCGCTAGAGATATTATGTCAGGACGATAAGTACTCAGCCGACGATCTCGAGTTTGCTAAAGGTGGGAATCACGTTCCGTCAGAAAAGCTGAATACAACAACAAGAAGACTAGTCATGGAGCATCATGTAAAAGGAGTTTATACATATTATTGCAAGAACAAAGTTACAAACAGGGTTTGTGCCTCTCGTGTCCTCATCGACTCTGCACCCATAAATGTCACTGATTTTACTTGCAAATCTCAAAACCTAGATATTTTAAACTGCACCTGGTTAAACCCAGAAGGTTTCAGTGTTACAAATTACTCCTTAATTTTATTGACTGAGGGCAATTCAGTGAATGTTTGCAATGATACTAAAAGTGGCAGATTCAGGTATTGCGCATGGAACTCCAGCGGCACGCCTCGGTATAGACAGCTAGACAAGCAGTTTTTCTTTCATTTGAAATTGTGTAATTTTTTTGGCTGTAATGAGCAAAATTTTACCATAGATCACTTTAGTATTGTAAAACCAGATGCACCAAGTCACTTAAGAGTTTCAGGTAATGGCACCCATAGTGTGCTCCTCCAATGGAATATTCCTAACAACATGGTTGACTTGTTGCCTCATGGAGTTGATCATAGAATTGAATATCAGATAGCTAAAATTGATAACACATCTTATTTTCGTAAGGTAGACACATCTAGCCTGCCAGCCAGAAACAGAACTTACAAGTTCTTATTATCTGATTTACCCTATGCTCATATGCAGTATGAAGTAAGAATATACATTCGACCAAAAGAAGCGGTCAAAGAAGAGTTCTGGTCTGATTTTATATACCTAGTATTTTACACAGCCAGTGAGAGGCCTAATAGACCACCAGATACAGTAGTAGGAGCTTTTGATCAAAACTCATTTGAGACCATTAGACGAGTATATGTTTACTGGAAACAATTAGAAGAATACGAAGAAGCAGGTGCTAATTTCACTTATAAAGTCGTAGCTCATGAAGGAACAGGAAACCCAAAAACGCTATTAGCTGATAGCAAGAAGAGCCTTAGTTATGTTGTCCTTGAAGATGCATCTCTTGGAGCCATAAATGTTGATATTTGGTCCACTAATGATATTGGATCATCACATAACAAGAGCCATCTTTACATACCCCCTAACACTGATACTGTGGCTCTGAGAGTTTCATCATTTACAAAGCTAGCTTATGAAAATGGCACTTACAAACTATCATGGATGGGTCTAAACAACATTGATAACTATACAGTTTTTTGGTGTCAACATAATACTACCAAGATATGTGCTGGTCGAATGAATTTTACTATTTTGGAGCCAACTAAAACAAACCATGTTATTGATTTGCCAAGAGAGAATAGATACCAGTTTGCTATTTCTGCCAATAAGGGAGCTAAAACTAGTGGAATGGTTTGGGCCACCTGTGATATTTCCAAAGATGGGATTGCAATGTATGGTTTTCCTGTCACACTAGATCATGGTGTTCCTGGAAAGTCATCTGTTACTATAACATGGACCATGGCCTGCACATTGCAAGAAGGCATTATTACTGGTTATGGAATTTCTTACTGTCCTGTCATAAACACTAGTAATGTGTGTGATTCGTCATTTGAAAACTCTATTGTCAATATAACAAACCCAAAGCAGATGGCAATAAACATCACTGATCTAAAACCGTATAGAACTTATCAGTTTTGGCTGTCTCTTAACACAACTTATGGATCAAAAAGAATTGAAAACGCTTCTACTGGAGTTACTACCACTGAAGACACTCCAACAAGTCCAAGAAATGTAAGAATTACTTCAGTTGAAAGTGACTCTGTTGTTATATCATGGGATCCACCGTTAGAAAAAAATGGAGTAATAGGCAAATATGTAATCTACAACTACACTGAAAAGTATGTTTTTGATCCAGTGCCTGATAGTGATAAGGACTTGGTGAGGAGGAGTTTCAAACTGGAAGGTCTTGATGGATTCTCCAATTATACATGGTCTGTTGCAGCTTGCAATTCAGGAATCAGAAGCTGTTCTCCAAGGAGTCCATCGAATGGCATCTTTCTTAGAACCAGGATTGGTCCCCCTAGTAAGCTAAAACCGCCAATAATAAGCAATAGCCCAGACAAGATACTGTGGGAAAAACCTGCAAAGCCTGGAGGAACCGTTGATACATATCAAGTATCGAGAATCAAAGATGATCAAGAGGAGGAAATATTCAATACAACTAATTTATCATATTCACTTGTCAACTGTGCAGGAGGTGTGGCAGTAGAGAAATACAGAATCAGAGCAGTTAACTATGATGAAGATCCATACCATGGTGTCTTAGCAGACTCAATGGAAGTAAACTTACCTAGACATAGTGGCGGCATCTTAGAATTCCCTGGTGAATGGAGTGAGTTTAGTCAACTTGCATGCAGAAGTAGAGATGGCTTTGCTATGACTTTTATTCTCATGGCAGTTTTTGCACTTGTGGCTATTATGTATGGATCAATCAAATTTTACAAGAAATATCGTAAAATGGAGGACATAAAACCAGTCCTACCAAATGGCTTAGGTATCCCTGAAAAAGACACTTCAAAGTATGCTTTTGGTGGCTGGAATCCATCCAGCAAAGATGAAAAACCCCCATCTGATGAAATGTTATTGCTGCCTAATAGCAGAGCGACGGTCTCCACAGATATCAAACAGAAAGACGAGAGTGCCAACTGTGGTGCTAGCGACCACACCGACAGCACGGTATTGTCGGAAGCTTCGCGCGGCCCTGTGGATCAGCACGCGTCCACGTCGGACGACGGCTCAGACTCCTCGTTGCGTTTGGAGATTGAACCCGTAAGAGCCGATAGAAGCGATGCTCCCAGAGACGAAGAGGATTGCTCTACCTCTGACACAGTGTCGCACGAAAGTTCTCCCTACTTTAGCAACGAAGATTTCAATAAGAATCCTGCTAGTGGCTATGTACAGCAACCTATCGTTAATCCCGCTACCGGGTACGTGCAGTCAGCTCCGACGCCTGCAAAGCCATTGCCAATGATGGCGCCGCCACAGTCGACGAGCTCGAGCTACGTCATGGCTGCATTGTCGCCGCCGATATTTACAACCGGCGTTTCGCCGCCTAGTCTACACAGAAACCCTCCGCCTTCATCAGGGTACGTGCGCCCCGAAGACGCTCAAGCGAGATCAATGCTCAATTTCTCTAACCACAAGTCTTCGCCAGCTAAAATATTTGGGCCGGAGAGCTTACCGATCATGCCTACCTTGCCATCGCCGGCTAAACACGGGGCCGAAAGCAGCTACATCCAGTTGCAATCCTTGCCTAGTCATAAACAACCTATACAGAACAATGTGCCATCGAAACCGGCTGCGTCTAGTGGGTACGTGAGCCCCGGCGACGCCGTCATCAACAAACACCTCAACAACATGCTCTCTGCCGGACAACTGGCCGAGGAGTCTGCGATACTGGATCCAATGATGTCTCCTGACGCGTATTGCCGATTCTCATGGAGCACCGACCCAACTAATGACAATTTACATTCGTTGTTCGCCAATTCGCCAACGTTAAAATCCACAAAAAATTGAATCTATAATCTAGTTATTTAGTGAGTTTGTGTTATAAGACTATTAGTGACTGAATTGTAAATAATAATGAACTATTAAAGCTTTACAAATTACTGAAAATCGAATGGACAAAAAATACACAAATTTAATAGTGAATGTGTTGTCTAGTGATAATTCTTGTGCCTTATTAATTTATTTTAGGTGATTCTAAGAAGCTAAGTAGGTAAGAGTTAGATTATTATGTACTATAAAATACCTATTTAACAAATCAGATTATATAGTCCTTTCAAAGTCGTCATTTAATTTCTCTTTAAACTCACATAGTGGGATGTACCTACTCTAATTATTTTACTTAGTGTTGTGAATTTTATACTGGACTTACTTATTTCAATATCAAAATAGCGTCATCGCAATCAACAAACAATCATTTTGTTTCAGAATCTACGCAGTAAGCTTTAGCTATGGATGGTATTTATAAAGTTAACCTTATTGCTAGCGATCTGAGCACGGAGGAAACTATTCTCCAGATAGCAGACACGCTTGATAATCTCAACGGGATACTGGATGATGTGTTTTCGCGTATATTAACTAGAATACAACAGAACATGCATAAAACTAGCAAACTCAATGAAAGGATCGAAATATCGCGAGCCAAGGTCGAGAAGTTGACCGGCATGCAAAAGGCTATCAAAGTGTTTTCCAGTGCGAAATACCCGGCATCTATAAAACACGAACATTACCAATCGGTATTCGATTTGAACGCATACAAACATAAACCAAAAGAAATAACTCTGAGTGGAAAGACTCAGGGGCAGTCTAATGAGAAATCTTTGCAGGTAGATATAACCCTACACATTACGTTGTCAGGTGTAGTATACCAATAAAATACTAACATGTTGATTTATTTTTAGGAAAAACTCCACTTTTATCACGTCAAAGTAGCAGATCTC
Source organism: Electrophaes corylata (assembly GCA_947095575.1). Taxonomy (NCBI): domain Eukaryota; kingdom Metazoa; phylum Arthropoda; class Insecta; order Lepidoptera; family Geometridae; genus Electrophaes; species Electrophaes corylata. Next base: position 2,275,432 of record OX352711.1, on the reverse strand, counting down.
AATGCTCCGAAATCAAAAGACTACGACTTGAGCGCAGTCATTGACAGCGTAGAAAGCATCAGCGAACTTCTAGTGTTCAATACAAACGAGAGTCCTTATCTAGGCACAGTGTCCAAAACACCCGCCTTCTCGCCTCCTACCAGCTCCAAAGTTGCCAGTAAAAGTTTGTTGGAAGATGCACCCTCTTCTATCATGAAAAGAGATGTGCTGAAACGAGAGACCGACGAGTACATGTACGCTCCGGGCATCGGAATGGTGAGTGTTATACATATGGCAGAGCGACAAAAATAATGTTTAGTTCATTGCATACTTGCTTAAGTGATAGCTGAGTTGGGATTTCCAATGTGTGTATATCTTCCACCCAACACTACTTGCCTCTAAACGTAAACCTCGTACGGACTCCCTCTAATCGAATACTATCTTTACCACTAATACTAACTGAATGTTTATCCAGACATTAGACACACAACATAAATCACTAACTGTAGAAACTTGAAATGCTGAGGTATATTTGTCTTGATCCGTAGGGATGTACTTAAAGAGTTGCAAGGGTTTTAAGTTAGGTATATAACTTCACGCAAAAGAAATAGGGTGAGATTCCACTCTAGTACGAGTAGATTAGCGCGGTAGTTACAGTAAAATAATCATAAAAAACGGTAGGAACCAAGCTGTCAGTTTATTGCCTGTTTCTGCCTAGATTCACCTAGTTTTAATACGATTTATATCCCAGGATTTTACTAAATAAATGATTTTTGACTGACTACGGTTAGAAGTAGTTCTTAGTCATGATGAGTTACAATTAGTGTCCCAATAGCATGGAATAGCTCTTTCTTATGTTAACAGTAATGTGTTTTCCAAAGGTATCGACATAGTTGTTCATAACGCTATTATCGACAGGTGCCAGAGCTAGAGATGCCGCTAGACCTGCCCAACCTGGCAGGCATAGCCGGCGACGTCCAGTTCTCGATCACAACTGATGGTTCTATCGCTCCTTCCGTTGTCACCTCTCCCGTCGCTCCATCCGTGCCTGAGTGTGAACTACCAGAGTTTCCTGAGCTTAATCTACCCGAGTTGAACTTACCTGAAGTGAAACCTGAGTTGGAAGCTAAGGGAGTGGAGAGGTCTGACATGCCCGATGCTCCACCTCCGATGGAAGTCAGCGTGCAGTCGCTACCACCTCTGCCACCGCCGCCGCCGCCACCGCCGCCTCCGCCACCGCCGATGGAGGTCGAACCGCTTGAAGTGAAACGGTAAGTTATTTCGATTCATTACTAACTTCTGATCGCGTATGTCACGAACATCATCCGTCCTGTTTTAATACCACTTGCTGATGTGTTCCGTCCGTAGGTGCTATAAAAACTTTAAATGTGGTAAGTTTAACTTCAAGCTTTAAAGTTTAAATGTCCCATCTGATGTTAAGTGGTAGGTACTCATAACCTTTAAACAGAACATAGCTCCTTAGGTCACGCTCTTATTTATAGTAGGATAGTGATGTGTTTTTCCCAGTAAATTACCTGTTATTTGATTTGTGATTTGTTATAATATCGATAAGATAATTTGAATAAATTACTCATTTATCTGTCTGTTGGTGCTGATTAATTGATGGTACAGAATGATGGCTTGACTTTAAGAAGTTCGCAACTTTTTAGAATAAAAATAGAAAGTGTTCCCTTCACGTGTTATGAAACATATGTTGTTGACCTTTTTCAGCTAAAAATGCCCTTAAATTTTATCGTTTACCTGATTTTTTACCCAAACCCAAACAACCCTACGGCGCATATGGCGAAGGGCCACATATCATAATTAATTTTGAGTCCGACGAGGTAAGCTTTAACAAATTAATAAATTAGGTATTAGGCTCCTTTTAACAATCACGAACTTCGCACCCCTTTGAAGCTATTTTCTGTTTAAGAATTTACGTTATTATACTGACATCAGATTGTGTCTTGCCAAACACACTTTGTAATGTAAGGTTCCTGCGCTAATGTCATTGTACCTACAGGATTTAACCGAGAAGACCTTAACGGACCAGAAGCAACTATGGTTGATAATGAGCATCATGCTTAAAAAACATAGTAAGTGGCAAAACTCGTCGTCAGATAAATTAAAATTGCACGACGACGACACAAAAAAACTAGAATTTACTGATTGACTATAGGATTTTACTTAATTAAATGTTTTAAGGAGGCAATTATCGCGAGGGAGGATGCCCTAAACAGGGCGCGCCGTAATTGGCCCCTTTATTAGCTCACATGGAATGTTCAGCCTTGAATATTTATTCAATTCAAACGTAATCAAGTTAATGAAAAACTAGAATGTTCTTTAAATAAAATACCTAATTATGATTTTTTTATGGAGACAGCTTTTGCTGTCTCTAATACTAACATTAATTACGACCTTAAGGGTAGGCCGACCATGCGAAGCGAAACGGCTTTCAATAGCAAAAAACCACCATTGTTATCAGTGAATACACTATTCTCTGTAACGACATTTTGTGCAAAGCTTTTGATCATCGCTTTGACAACGATAAGACAAACATAAAAACTCAGATTTTCTACTTACCCACATCCGTCTGTGTCCGTAACATATTCCATGTAGCTAACCTGCCTACTGAATCAAATGAATCGTAATCGGTCCCACAAAAGAAAGGTGTTTAAATTCAAACAGTTTCGTAGAAAAATGTAAATTGGTGTTTTCCACGCGCCTCCATATGCTGGGATCAGAGTTATGGGTCACTTGACCCCGGTTTACTCCATCGATAGAATATTAAATAGTTGTAGGGACAGATAAACCAGCTTTACTGTGCTTTAAACTGTTGCGCAATGGAATCTTAACTAAGATAACATAATATTTTACCTCTGAATAGAGCGTCGCGTTAGTTCACAGCCCGCTTCATGAATTCTGCGAAATTTAATTAGTAGCTTTCAAAGCTTACAATGTCAAAGTGTATTTATTTGCCGAATTACATGTATGAGTACAGATGTCACAGTATTGTTCAATGTAAATGTTCAATGTAATTCAATGTAATTCTAACATGTTATGGCATGCAAAATTTAATTTAATATTATCAACACTATTTATATTACCAATGTATGCACATTAAATTTTCAAAATTTAAAATGTCAAATGTAGAATGTCAGTAAAATAAAGTCATTGTAAATTTATACGGATTGAGTCTAAGAATATGGACTTAAAAGCAATATTCTATGGATTGAGTAATATTGTAGTTAATTGACAGTAGTCTGCCTGTCAGGAATTGATATATAGTGTCGTTTATTAACCAAAGTAGTTCTCAGCTTCCTCTGAAACAACGAAGTACGAAGATATCTTATTGATAAATCTAATTTAGTATTAACAAATGGAGCCATACATAAGAGGCTTTTGCGCATTAATGTGGTTTTAGAGTAACGGACGCATTCTTTATTTTGATCTTGTCTGTTACAAATAACGACATCATATAGAAGAACATATACAGGGTGGTTTTTGAGAACGGCGGTGATAGACAAGTCAGAAACCAGAGCGTTACAGAAATATCGTGAAAGAAGTTGTGCCTCCGATTCATAAGAAAACAATGACATGACTCCTTTCACGACTTTCTTTAACTCGCGTGGTTTCGGAATTGTCCATTACCGCCCTTCTCAAAAAACCACCCTTTATATAAAAAACAAACTTTTCAATTGAGAGATTTTTGCTATACCCCTATACTATTATTGCTATATCTTTATCATTGATCCTGACTTTTATGTTTGTCCGAGCATAACTATCGAACCGTAATATCCGATTTGGTACGTCGATAGGTTGGACTTGGGTGAGGTTTCATTTGTTAGAGAGTTTAAAGCGAACCACTAGTTATTCCATGTTTTGTAGTTATAATCACAGTTCACATTCTTCACTCATCTCTACTTGCGTCCTTACTCGTACCTCCCACGCTTTATTTTATAATTAGTTCTCTATGGAAATACATAATGAATTAATCCATCACATAATTAATTTATTAAACGCACGTATCAGTTGTTATTTCCTTTGCTAATAAAATTACGTATTCACTAAAAATAAATAAACGCACGTAAATACAATAAGAAATGTGATAAATTTAAATAGTCGTCGTACACTGCCAAATTGGGTGGTCATTGCCAATGTTGGCATTCATTAACACACTATGCAAAAAAATCTGCTATGCGGTTAGGATTCATAATTAACGTCGCGATGCTTCACAATCAACTAGATCCTGGTCAAAAGAAATTAATCAATTAACATCTGAATGCATATGCATTACATCTGCATAACGATGCATGATGGTAATGTAAGGAGATTATTATCAGTTTAATTCTCATTAACTTATCCATATTCGAAACTTAGCAAACAAAAAATATACCCGATTAAGTTATGGAAAGTTTGTTTTTGAGCCAGAGCTTTCGGTTAATCTTATTTATGTATATGTAACGTACATGGTATGTGTAATTTTGTTTGTATTGAATTGCCAAGTAGGTACCGAATGACTAGGCTGTTGAAGTGTTAAGAATAGGGATCTATTTACAAACCATCGGTTTCTCCGTATCGTGTTAATAAGTAGAAACAGTCGTTTTGAAAACAAAGCGCGTGCGCAGTTGCTTAGAACACTGCCTTGTACAATACCTTTACATTTACTTTCTATACAGCAAATATCTAATATACCACACTTCATCACTACCATACCTAATGTGAAATACTTCCTTTTTTTATTTTTAGCCTATCCTGTCCCACTGCAGGGTAAAGGCCTTCATACCATTTTTCCAACTTTCTCTGTTCCTAGCCAAGTTGGACCAGTCTGGAAGATGTAAATTAAATTTAGTCAAAGCGTCTAGGAAGACGAATAGGTATTTGATTACATTCGTGAAACCTAGCGCAGCATCTATTAAAATTATATAACGGAGAATTTCTTAGTTGCCTAGTTACGGAACAAAAGCCGGCCAGGAATAATATTAATTCTAAGAAATTGCAATGAGTGGTTTCTCAGAAATTACACCTGCAGCTCTATTACCGAGCATACCCGCAGTCCGGACAGCTGCATTATATTTGTCTGGGATTGCATTGATTAATTGAACAACGTGCTGTCCTTATTAGCCCGGTCTGGTCTACAAACAGGACGGCCTCCAGAGATAGAATATTCACGACCAGCTTTTTATCAAGACTTTTTATCAGATCGGCTTTACCTTTATTAAGTTTATGGTCATGAATATTACTAGCAGGCTATACATATTCTGCCTTTAACTAGATTGCATCTTGCTGATATGCGTAGATTTTTATAGTAGCTCGGTTGCGTACATTATTTGTGTTTAATTTTAGCTTACCTCATCAGCAATAAGCACGGATAAGTGGCAGTTATCCCGGGTACTAATTATCTGTAAGAAAGTAAGACTAACTTTGTAGTAAAGCTCCGCGCTGCGCTTCTTATTAATCTTCTTCAGGTGAAGCGCGTACTAAAATAGAGGTTGAATTTCTGGTTAAATCTATATAAGCGGAGGGGCTGTCAAGTCTGGTCCATCAGCCAGTCGTAGTTGACATGCAAAGGGTCCCATTGACATCTCGTAATTGAATAAACTGCTAGATGTTATATTAGCTGCCGACGGACATGAAACATCCGTTCAACAGTTTCAAATAGTATAATTCTTATTGCTACGATAATACAGCACATATTGTATTGTCAAATCCAGCATGATTCCTTTACGGATTCGTTGAACCCATTCGATTGCCCTACAATATTGGATAAGTGATTCGCTTAAAGTGTACAGTGATAGGGGTACCGACCGACTCATGTTTATATTTTCATAGTAGCTTAAAAAATGTAAAGAAATTAGGAATCCGTTATATATTCCAAATAATCCGTTCTACAAAAATTGGAATCATCAAGATTTGTTTCGCCGGGCTAAGATGTGCAACGCGAGATATGTCGCGCTTGACACGTGATACTTTTTCTATTAATGAACATTTTAGAAATTATAGATAAAAGACCCACAGATAAGTTAAACATTAGCATTAAGTCTTCATTTGACAGAACAAGATAGATTTTTGGCACTGCCATGTTAGCACAGGAAGATATAAATAGATATATCTATTTTGCACGAGATAACGAGTAGACAAAATTCTGTTGCACTGTACATCTTAGCGGGGCTGTACATTCTAATGCAAAGAAATATTAATAAATACTTTTTAATTAACTTGCACAACGGCACTGGCAGCTAGGTACTGTTTTACAGTTGTTGAATGTTGCGTTAATCTTAAGAATCATAAATATTGTAATGTTTCGGAGAAGCCTTTTGATTTTTTCATGATGTAATGTCGGTTATGTTCAACGAATGTGAAGGCGTCCGTAGGCATTGGTGCGTGGTGATTGATTACTAGCAATATACCAATGTTTTAAAGATATTTTTGTCCAAAGTATTATCCGAGATAGTATTTTGTAATTTAATAGAGTACCGGTCCGGTGGTCTAGTAAAACTGACCTCACCTTCTGATCCTAAGGTCGTGGATTCGAATCCGGTCGTGCACCAATGGATTTATCTTTTTTTGTTTTTGCGAAAACTTTCCTTGTTATTCAGCTTGACATGTATATTCGGGTCATATATGTAGTCCACTATTATTGCCACCATACTCACCAGTAACCTTGGTATTCATTTGCATTGTTTGCATTGTTTTGAATAGCTCCATCTGCCCGTACTTAGATGTCGTAAATTTTATGATGAATATTCGAAGGGGTGAGCCAAGTTAAGATCTTGGATGTATGACGTTGCTATTATTACGTGTGAAGTTTGATGTATGTATGTTGGTTTGTCCAAGAATAACTTTCGAACCGTGGCGATGGCCACCGATTTTTATGAATATTTCATTTCATTATCAACAGCTTGCACAAGTCCACTGCTGGACATAGGCCTTCCCATACGTTTCCAAGAAGAACGATTTTGAACCCTTTCCGCCCACTCCTCGCGACCCTAACAATGTCGTCCGTCCATCGGGTAGGAGGGACGAGAGGTAATTTTATCCTTAAACATATTTTATTGATTCTTTTAGAGAAAATAAAATCAAGGCGGAATAGAGTGTAAGAATAGTACAAAAGGGATATCATAATTAAAAAGGCTATGTAACAACAAATCTTCAAAGAAGCAGTTCTTGAGTTTAAAATTTACTTGTTTTGTTGTTATTGTTGTTTAGATGAATACATAGGGTTATGTTTACTTCAATCTGCGGTTTAAGAAGTATTTTTATTTAATTATTACTCTTCCGTTTGCGATGCCGAAGGTATTACTTTTTATGAGGCGTTTGAATCGTACGCGACGTATACCCTTTCACAGATTGACATTATATGGCGGGGGCTCAATTCAGGGCAAATTACATTATGAAATTATAGTATAGTTTATGCAGCGGTAAAGTTTTCCTGCTACCACAGTTTATATAATAGTCTAATCGAGAAACACAAGCGCCAATTTATTTATAGGTTTCCTAGGAACAACAGTGTCAAGTTGCTTTCTACGTTCGCTCGGCAAAGAAGACTTAGAAAGCGTTGAAGCTTGACTATGTTAGAATACTGTGCAGCTTTTATAACCATCTAGGTTTATAAGAGGTTACAAAGATGTTCTAGAACGAGTAATGGAGAAAAGGGTTTTGCTCAAGAACATTCAAAACCGAAGAGGGAAAATGTTTGGCCATCTTCTACGACATGATAGCTACATACAAAATATCATTGAAGGAAAAGTAGAAAGGCAAGGATAAGCTATTTGAGCCAGATAAAGGAGAAGATTGCTGTCATGTCGTACAAGGAGGTCAAGGAAGCCGCACAAAAAAAAGCGAAATGGAGAAAATAGCATCAAACTCCCGACAAGAGCTAAGCTCTTAAATTTAAAGAAAGAAGAAGGTTTATAAATTTACGAGCGTAATGATATTTCACTTACATAAGCACTTGTAGCTCAGCTTGATTGATCATAACCGATGCGATAGAAAACAAGGGTCTTCGCGGTTACCATATTGGGATATTAAATACTCACGTTCTGACATACATTTGAGACGGCGCCATCTAGCCCCGAACTAAGCAACGCTTGTACCATGGGAACCAGATAACTGATAGAATAAAAATAGAGGCGATAAGCGCGTTCGTGCTTTGCCGGTCTAGAGGAGGCCTAAAAACTATACTTTTCAACTATTATTTATAATTTACTAGCGGCCGCCCGCAGCTTCGCCCGCGTGGCAGTTTTTTCCCGTTCCCGTTATTTTTTCGGGATAAAAAGTATCCTATGTCCTTCTCCTGGCTCTAAACTACCTCCCTGCCAATTTTCAGCTAAATCGGTTCAGCCGTTCTTGAGTTATAAGTGAAGTAACTAACACGACTTTCTTTTATATATATAGATTTAAACATATGCGACAGGCTAAGCAAAGTTTAGTATGTCGTGACAAAAGAAATAAATGGATCACTCGGAATTGTGTATCATTCTAGCTATCGACAGATTAGGAGGTATTAGTTAGAAGTTGTAGCTGATTGATGAGTATAAAGATGTCATTTGACTCTATCCATCAAATACTTACTGACAGGGTTATCAGACATTTGAAATCAAATTTTGGGTCGGATTGGTTTTAAATTGCAGTTCGGTATAATAGTATGCAGTGGAAAAAAGCTATTTTAATCTATCTTGGTATCCAAGGCTTGTTCTTAGAAACTAGTGGTCAGCCCTAGTGACGTAGTCTATAAACCGAGGTAATAGTATTGTTTACGCAACAATGCCTAGCGAACTCATTAAATCAAAGTAAAAAGAATTTACAAAGCTATGTAATATAGTTTGTGACGTCATTCACTGACATCATTCGTTTCTGTTGAAAGTTGGAACTATAAGCAGCTTTGTAACGCGAGTAAGTCAAGACCACGATGTTGATTTACTGTGGTTTTGATACAGCCTATTCCAAGATATGGCGGGGGTTTCCCTCCTCGCTTATCACCTGCTCAGTATAAAGATTTAGCAAGAATTCTTCTGACATAACTAGGGCAGGGATTTGCCCCAAACTAAGATTTTGCGACGCGATCGGCTTAAGTATCTCTAACCCATAGAATAGTAGTCCTTATTCTAAGTTCTAATCTATCTACCTGAAGTATGAAGTCATTGGAACTCTAGCAGAATGGAAGCTCAACAAAATTTACTATTTTTATAGTTCCGTACCCATATGGTTTATCGGGATTTAACCATATGGGTACGGAACTATAAAAATAGTAAATTATTAAGACCCTATTATTAAGACTCCGCTGTCTGTCTAACTGGCTGTCTGTCTGTCCGTCTGTCACCAAGCTGTATCTCATGAAACCTGATAGAGATTTGAAATTTTCACAGATGATGTATTTCTGTTGCCGCTATAACAACAAATACTAAAGAAACAGAATGAAAAATATATTTAAGGGGGGCTTTCATTCAACAAACGTGATTTTTTTTGGCCTACGTGTGCGAGTCCGACTTGCACTTGGTCGGTTTTTCGTGTTTAAAAAAAAAAAAAATATTTTGGGATGTTTCACTCTAGAATAAATTACACTACTATAATTAAGTATTATACCATTTTCGAACCTTGAACCAGTACTTGGCTGGTTTAACTCATAGACTGACAAAATTCCGTGCAACGATTAACAACGTCACATTACTCAAGTTGCTACTGAGATTTTAGCTCGCTCGATTATTAGCTACTTCATTCACGGTCAACGGTTGCCATGCAATAGTTTTTTTGCCTTACTGATGACTGAAAACGCAGAAGCTGCCCTTTGGTTTAACTAAGACCAATGGAACTATCTTCCAGTGTTGGAAAAGTGATCGCTTATAATGATATATCGCGCATTGTACTCGAATTAAAGTTGTTCTGCCTTAGTTTTCGCTGAGTATATTTTTCGTACATCTTGGATTGGTATCACACTAAAGTTTTATGTGATACTTTTTTGTAAAAATCACACTTAAAAAACGGTAGGAATCAAGCCGTAAGTTTCTTGCCTGTTCTCATAGGCTTGGTCGCAAGGAACTAGCGCCTAGATTTATCTAGTTTTAACACGATTCCAATTGATCTTTAAGATTTCAATGTATAAATGCCTTTATGACTTTGGGTTTGCCCAACAAACATTTTCTCGATGTATCGCTGGGTTATTTGCTAAGGCGCGTTGTCAAAACGTACGGTATCTAGTAGATGTGTGATAACTTTGTCTGAAAATAATACTTGCTATCTTCAGATGTCTTCTCGAATAGATGGTCTATTCGGCTACTCGACACGATTCAGATTCAATTGCAATAAATCATCGATGCGTGGACTGCCTTTTGATATGAGCTCGCTTGCTGTGATTAGTTTATATTATTTGAATAATTAATCGATTTGTATAATTTAGCTATAAGAATCCTATTGTACATCTTCTAGTATGTGTGACTGTGATTGATTGCTTTATTAAATCTACCTACATGAAGCTCATAACAAATGCCATTCGCTATCACTCATTATATTGACAGTGCTAAAGGTTGCATAATTCTCTAATCACAAGGGGTGGTACTCTCTGTGTGTCTTGAAATCCGAAGATCAAAGGGTGATGAGGAATCAGCCCCCGTACCATCAAGTTTTTTTGTGATTCAGTTTAAGACCTAAACTGAATCATTCCGTTTGAACAGGTTCGATGACATTTATTCCGTCGTGATACGGTTCATATTGTGTCATCGAATCTCTGTCAAAACGGAACGATTTTGTTTAGGAATCGCAATAAGACGTGATGGTACGGGAGCTGGTCGTGAAATTCCTGCGCACACTCACCGAAATGTAAAAGGTAGAACACGGATAGGTAATCGCTCATCGACAATCGACATCAATCGCTCTGCTGGTCTAGAACGGAATATAAACCAGGCAAAGGTTTTTTACATGTTCTAGTCAGGCTTTCATGGCAATGGATTTATATATTTCTTAGCATTACATAAAGCTCAAAATATATTGCCATCGACAAACCATAGATATATGCAGCAAAAACCTTTTTTACTAGTTAAAAACAGTCTATAAACCCAATCCATCGACGCAAAGGAACCGTCTGATGAACTGTCACATATTACCATAAAATAATGAAAACAAGTGTTTTTACGCGGTCTGCGAGCACGTATCGCGTGTTAATGTAATTATTTACCAGAACGGCAAATAAGGCCTCGATTTCTCATTTGCTGAGCGATAAGCGGGCACACAATGTTGATTCACATAATCTGAAATTGTTTATTTCAGGTATATCGCGTAAGTTTCTGGTATTATTATAGTTAACTGTTACAGAATACCTTCGTATTCTATTTGAGAAACAACCTGAAACAACCCTTAGACAGATTCACTTTCGTATTCACAGATCGTCCATCATTCATGATAATCTACACACGTGCGTTGTAAAACTCCAGTGTAATAATGATAACGTCTCTATGTTTGATCGTCTGGTCATTAGTTATTCATATGCTACGCTGCGTACTAATACCCTACCCTTCAGTTTCCTGTGTATAAACGCTAGCGCTTATCATGTCAAATGCGTGTGGTACATTCGTGATCGTCAATTTATCGCTTCGCTATTGATTGAACGTGGCTTTATGAACGGTGATCCTTAATCCCTGTAACAAAGGTTACGTAACCGCACTAATTAGTAAGTATTGTATTTAAGTTTGTAGTATTTTTTGTAAGTCTTTTTTTATTGTAATTTCACTGTTTTGTCTTACATTTAATACACTACATACAAACTATTGATGAAGAAGAATTAACTGTTGAGTTCTATATATCTACAGAGCCTCAGGTCTGAGATTTTTAGTGTTCACAGTTCAGGTGTAATTTTTGTATTGATATACGATAAGCGCCCTTATCGGGCATTAGAATTGATTTTCCTAGTCAAAATTACATGTGAACCGTGTGTAAGCATATAGACTTAAGGCTTTGAGAGAATATTGAGTCCATATCACGGATCGCGGGTAATGAACGTTACCGCTTTAAATAACTTTACTAGTGCTCTGTGTGAAGCCCAGCATAAAAGCGCCTTCCATGAGTTATTTAGTAGGAAGTTACATACCGTAGATGGTCCAAAGTATTCTAGCCCAAGGCGTACAAGCGCAGTCTCCATGGCGATTCTCAAAACAGTAGCGTCTTTAATATAGCTCAAGGCAGTAATTACGTAAATGTTATTCCGAGATCGCATCGCGATACTCGAAGGCTTTCAAGAAATTCTCTCGGGAACCTTTTCATCGTACCTAGTTCGTTTAAATACCTACTCGTTTGCCTAGCAATGCCGTTAAGAGGAATCTATATGTGTAATATTTGTTATGTTTCAGTCTAACGATCAACGAACAGTATAAGCTGAATGTCCTAGAAACTTTAAAGGTGATCTCTTGATCCTCTTGATGTAGAAACTTGTGAAGGGTATTGTTAATGTCTGTCTAGAAACTTGTCGAGGGTATTTTTAATATCTAGTCTGAAAATTTGGATCTTTTTGCGTTATTGATCGACTAACTATTAATAAACATTTTCTAAGTCTAGCAGAGTAGTCGTGGTTATAAGCTTATGAAAAATAACGGCTCTAGCGATAAGTCTCATTCGATCGCCGTCAGTAGCAACTGAGTGAGCTGTGTGTGTGTCTACTGATCGAGCCAAAACATTAAAATCTGAAATCTGCTGTTGTATCGCTGCTTTAAAGTCAAAAAGCATTTATTCATTAATATCAATCAAATCTAAGCGCCAGTTCCTCGTGATCATGCCTAGAAGAACAGGTAATAAACTTACGGCTTAGTTTCTACTGTTTCTTCGTATTAGTCCTGGGCTCGTGGAGCAACCAAGAGCGTGTAAAGTAATAACTCAATGCAAATAAACTCGGCTGCGTTCCATTAGTAACACAGAGTCCTCGTCGAATATTGACATTGCACTGCTTGTATAAATGAGCTCTGTACAAAGTAAAATGGAGAGTTTTCAAAGAAATATTCATAAAGAATACTCAACGTATTCGGTAAAAATAAGTATGTCTTGTTCTGTTTACATATGCCTACAAAAAAAGAAGGTTTAAATATACAATTGTGGTAGAAATAAAATGAAAATTTTATTCCACTTTGAACTTGTCAAACCAAGAACTTGAACATTACAAACAATATTTTCACAGTGTTAAGCCTCGGGGCACTGTGTAACCACTACTAAAGCGTCGCCCACTCTTTTACACTCATCGCTTGTTAAATTACTTTGAGCTTTATTTATTTAAACAACTCTTTTTATAATGTTTTTGCGTTGAAGTAACGCTAAATTGTTTTTCGATCATTCGTAAAATATTTCCCACGTAACCAACGTTCAGGCGAACTTGTGGTTTTAGGCTTTACCGAGAAAACAAAAACATGTTATATTTTTGCGAAAGAGCGCATCAAGCAAGACTGGATTGGCACGTTTGTGCGACTGACCATTTCCCGTATCGTCCACGAAATTATCACCCTTAGTTCATTAATAATAATGATTACAATCCTCTGGATAGGTGCAATGGTAATTGCTCATTATTGAAATGCATAAAAAGTCGATAGCATGGGTGAGGTACTAGGATCGGGTGTGAAGCGATGCCATTCCATTCTCGCGATGAAATTTTAACTGCCCATTTGTCTGTTAATGGAACGCAGTACACGCCTATAGTGCATTACAGTTTTTATATCATACGTTCGCAGTTTTTTACTCTATTAATTTACAAAGACTTGTACAGGATGTCCTAACGGCTCTCTGATTCACTCCCGAATGGGAATCATTTCTATATTGAACGTACTCGTAATATTAAATAGCATTTTGAAATTTACCACTTTCCATTACTAAAGTTACGGTTAGAACGAAAGCTGAATTTATTTAGTTCAAAAAAACAACAAGGGCATTGAAAAAATTATATAAAAATTACTGTAACTACAGCTAAAGTAGAGTATATTATACGGTATGTAAACCTCATTACATAATCTTAAGCGTCTTGTTTTTACTTACCAGATTGTATTGTTTCTCTGTAGCTCTTCTTTTACGCGATAACTCTATAAATAACCTTGTTTACAGAGTAAAATCCTGTTACTGGCAGTCATATACTATATATTCTACTAGATGCTATTCATACAATGATAAAAAATACAGTGAAGTCAGTTTAATTAACGACAAAGACAGTAATCGATAAAGCTTTCAAACCTGACTTGCGTTATTGATTTACGGCTAACAACTCAGCTTGAGATCCCATCAAAGTAAACTAGGAGCAACTTGCTGTAAGCAGCTTCTCTATTTGTTTCTAAACTTCTATTAAATAAAGTAAATTTTGCTCTCTAACGTTGAAATTCATGTAGTTTGCAGTCATGTTGTTTGAAGCGTTCCGCGAACTTTTAATATGAAGTAGTAATCATCATATCTATTGTATGAAGTCATTCACCATTCTGTATTCCCTCCATAACGATTTGGTTCTAATTGTTTCGTTGATAGCAATTGTAATATTTCGCAAATATGAACGCAAAAATTTGATTAATTGTTTCAAACTTAATCCGTTTTAATTAAAATTTGCTTCTAAGGATCATAGAATAGCGCTCATAGAGTAATCGTCTTCAAATCGCATCTCATCATCTAAACGTCACATCATCTCAGTATGTCTAGCTGTCAATAGTGAATTTTATTTATTTTCGTTAGCCGATCAAATTGGTTTAATTTCCATGTTAGAAAAGACGCAATGTCGCGCGCAAAAACAAAATATCTCACCGGTTGTTATAAAATAAAATTTATCCAAAAAGATATAAAGTACTATTGCGCTTCCCCGAAATGCATCTTTTATTATTTATTTACCCACCATTGAAAAACCCGTCTGATAAAATATGCTGTTTATTTCAATATACAATTTTCAGCTTTCAATTACTTTGTAATAAATAATAACGATACTCGTATCTCGCTGCTAGGAATAACATAGTAATAAATTTATATGAAACTACTTTTTACGATGCTATTATAAATTCTATTTATGAATAACTTTAGAAGAATGTCCCTCTGCGGCTCCATGAGATGAATGCCCCATGCAGCGACGCTCACTGTCTAACGATGCAACGCGCGTATGCTAACTCAAAATAAAACGAAGCTTCAACAGCCCCGTAAAAAGTATCGAGCATTTCAACTGATTGTGTCCCTATACGGTATTCAAACCTGCAAGACATCTTCTCACAGCCAATCTACGTCTGTCTATTCAACTACAACTGTCCAATGTTACACAATGAATTATGCATGGGCTCTCTTTAGCACAGCGAAATAAACCGCCGCGCCGCTTGCCACGACCTGAAACAAGTTAAGGATCGAGAGATCAAGAGGTTGTTTGTTCGTTAAGGTCAAGGCTTATCCTTTGAGATCTAGCGTGTTCGCTGCATTCAGTATGTAATTTAAAATAAACTTATACGATAATGTTTTAAGATTTAATTTTAATTAAACTGTAAAATCTCCGTGCTGTTACAGTTAATGTTTTAAAATTGATAGTGTAATTTTATAGTCGTATTTATCCTTCTTAGATTGAACTTTCTGTTCGAAATTAGGCAACTAATTTTATTTCATCTTCAATCGCGTTTCCGAGAATTGTACGCAATGACAATCGGGTCATGCCCGACTCGATATTGTAGATGTCTGTTTCAATTATTTCGTGCGTGTTTATTGACTTATCCATTAAAATGCTTACTGCTTGTATCTACAGCAGCTCTCTCTTCGTCTATCTGAGATATCTTAGTTTGTTTTTATAGCACCGTCGCATCGTCTCTATACGTTTTAACATCGGGATAAACCCAGATAAATCATCTGGTTTTATGGTAGATAAATAAACTTTTTTGACAACATTTTGTGTTGTTGTAAAAACCCAGTTATTGATAGATAACTGTAAGTGTATGTATGCTGGGATTTTACAATTATTTTCAACTCTAATTTATAATTTTATTAACCTCGGGTTTCTATACCTGCCTACACTTCATTTCTGAAATTGCGTTCAAATACAAATTCGAAGAAGTATTTTTTCCTGTCTATACTTACGGGAAGCACTTGTAATTTTATTTAGTCATTTAATATAACTGAAGAGCAAGTTAAAAACAAATCAAAGTCAAAAAGCATTTATTCAGTAAAATCAGCAGGGATCATTTTGAAACGTCTTAAATCTAGGTGAATCTAAGCGCCAGTTCCTCGCGACCAAGCTTAGAAAACCACTAATGCCACTAATTATGAAATTTTAATATTTGTAGTTTTCGTAGTAAACATTTTCGGCAAGTTGAGCACACCGTCACTTATGAAAATAATAACGATACAACTAAATATTTTTAAAAAGTTAGCTAACAGGGTACAAATGCAGTAGAATAAAATTTTATATCACAATCAGAAGTTATATATAGTTATTTGTTCAACAGGCAAGAAAAGGTCCAGCAAGCAGCGCCTGCGCCGGTGGGTGATGCTCACTCGAATCTCATGGAAGCCATCCGTAATGCTGGCGGTGCTGGCCGCGCTAAGCTGCGGTCGGCTGCCGACGACACATCTACTAAAGTAAGTGTAGACATAGTTAGCACTAATGAGCCGATGTGGGGCGGCGGGCGATTGTCCGTCTGCGACGCAGGAGGTTGCGGGTTCGATTCCCGCCTTGGGATAAATGTTTGTACGATCTGCAAATGTTTATTCCGGGTGTTCTGGGTGTTTTCTATGTATAATAAAAAATATCTATGCATGTAATGTATTGTATTAAGTATATCAATCATCTAGTACCCATAACACAAGCTCTGCTTAGCTTGGAGCTAGATGATGCTGTGTGGATTGTCCTAAAAAAAAAAAAGTTCAAGGCCTAAATAGGTTTAGCGGGGTTTGAAGTTTGTATGAAAATAACGTTACGCAGACGAAATCAAGCGCGTTCGCTAGTTAATAATAGTAATAAATATTTGAGGACAGCTTATAAATATAAAAGTATACATGACAAGTAAGTTGTGTTGTATGTACTGCGGACTATTCTGTGTGTTGTTGCGATACAATCCTTAAACCCATGCCAGATCTGTTCATTTCCCATAAATTACCCAACTACTCAACTGTAGAACCTGTCAACCTGTCTAGCACATCCTGTTGCCCGTATCCAGAACCTAGGACCTCATTAAATTGAAATAAAACTTTCCATCATTCACCGTGTCAGTCAGTCAATAGACATTAAAGGAGGTGCGATAAAAAATAACAGAGCTCTTAAAAACATTTATTTTATTACACGGCCTCGATGTTTTGCGATTCTGTGAAGAGTGTGTAAATGTGCAATTAGCGTTGAGTCGTAGGCCGGCGAGGATTCTGCTATCAAAGAAACACCTTGGGGTGGCTCAAACTACTTTTGAGCCAGTACGAACTAGTGTTCCGGTATGGGCAGTTTAGGCTAAATACTAAGGTGATGAGGCACTTGCGTCGTTACTCTGACAGTATGAAGTTCATCGTTGATTAGTTTAGTAGATCCATTTCTGAAATGTTAAATTGGTTAGAGTTTCCATCTCAATTATTAATAGTAATCTAGTAGTGGTCCGCATGAAGCTATTTTTCCTTGTACCCCTTTAAAGGTTTAATTTCTTGTACATATGTTTAAATATCAGTCAGGACATAAGTGGTACAGATTTAGCATTATAAGGATCACGATAAGTCTGGATAGAAAAGGCTCAAAATCGTTCTCCCTGGAAACGTATAAACGAGGCCTATGTCTGACACGTAGTAGTGGATTTCTACCGGCTGATGATGATAATGATGATGTCGTATTTAGCAACAACAATTCCAAGATTCCTATAAGCCGCTGAATCTGCGAATACGTTAAGCAAGTTTTTAATAACAAAATATTATTGAATTCTAAGAAAATGTATTAATTAACCCAAAATTATACGGAGCCGTGAGCTCGTTGGCATAATAAGTTCTAGACGTAATGAATATGTTTTTAATAATGTACCGACAAAGTTGAGATTGCTCCCTTTACTAGCTGAACTTAATTAATATTAACTTCTATTAGCTGGAACTTTGAAAGACTTGTAAATTAATTACTTGTGTAAAGTTGAACTAATTTGTGTAGCTATATTTTAATCAAAGGACCGAACCTATTTGAATTCAATGACCAATATTAACGTTTTCATTCTGGAAAAGCATTTCAGAAAAGCACACAAATTTCAAAAAATAGTAGAAAGTAGTAGTGTAGAAAATATCGAGAGGAAACCAGTTAGTATTCTAGCAGCGGCGATGGGGTTGCAACCTGTCACGTATGGAATACCAACTAATCTCCCTACTGTAAAATGTGGGTATGTATGTACCAAAATGCAGTGTTTGACCAATAGGCTTAGGACATTGAACCCCAGGCACTCTAGGCCCCTGTTGGTATAGAATATTCTTATGTT
The DNA here is from genome assembly GCA_947095575.1 of Electrophaes corylata. NCBI lineage: Eukaryota > Metazoa > Arthropoda > Insecta > Lepidoptera > Geometridae > Electrophaes > Electrophaes corylata. The sequence goes on along the minus strand of OX352711.1, from coordinate 2,257,052 downwards.
TCTAGGTGGAGTTATTTCTGACTTACTGGCCGTTAATCGGTACGGACTCATTTCCTCAAAAATAGTTATTATCCCAATGCAACCTTCGTTGAAAACCTCAAAGTACAGCCGTATAATTACGAGCAGAAACAGTCGGACGCTTCTGTGAAGCAACGATAATTGTATGCTAGCTCGGTTCGCTTCTCAGAACTGCCATTATAATGTCCGTGATAACACCATGATAATGATATCAGTTCTTCTTGTCATCCACGTGGAGCTCTACGCATTCGCATTGTTTACAATAAATTTTTTCCTCGTTTCTTGAAATTTCGTCATCGATTACGTCTCGATGTTTGCGTTTATTAGTTCCAGCGCTGTGAATTTCTAGCCAGCCATAGAACACGCTGTAGACGAGTTACGATTTAGATCACATAAATACAATATTAAGTAATTAAACAGAAATAAGTTAACCTACTTCATTATCATCATCAACAGCCTGTAGAAGTCCACTTGTAGAAATAGGCGTCCTCCATACGTTTCCAGGAAAAACGACTTAGACCTTTCCATCCATTGAATTCCTGCGTTCCTAACAATGTCGTTAGTCCATCGGATAGGTTTATAAAGTTGGACATACTTACCTCTAACTACCCTCTTACATAATTTGTTAGTTTTTATAGTGATTACCTGCACTTAAGTATAACGTTAAGTATATTTGTGGCTAAAGTATCGTATTAGAAACATCTCAAGACTTATTTTCATCGGGTCATTTGAATCCTCGATAGTGAAGTAGGTTATCGCATCCCCGTATCAAGGGGAAGGTCGTGGGTTCAAATCCCACTCAAGAAAATAATTTTTGGGATAATATAAAATCTTTACCTTCGTACATATCTTCAAAGGATCACGAGTGGGTACATACTTTGAACTAAGATATCTGAAGGAATATCTACCGTGCTTGATCGTTGTGATGCTATTTCTTTCTTTCTATAGATGACTTGTAGCTAAGTATTCACCTGGTAACTAGTGACTTAAATACGATAAACACTTTTATTCATATAAATAATTAAATAACTTACACACGTGTCGGGTAATAGTAATTACAAGGACTGAAACAAATTTGTATATTTTGCAAGCTTATGTTCCTTGCTGGAATCGAACCAGGACACAATGACAACATCAGTCGTCAGGTACAACTTATATTCTTCAGGTCAGGTATAACTTCAAATGCCACCTCTATCTTAATTATTATTTTATTACTCCTAGCTCTACGTTCGAAAACTATAAACAAATCGAGCGATAGATAAATCGTTGCGTAGGACGCGTGCCCACGCACGGACTATCGAGCAAATTGTCAGAAAAATGGATAATTCTTGTTATAAGGCATCTTCAAGTTGATAAGGTATTTTTAGAATTCACTTGAGTTGCAGTAGCACTTGAAGTGATGCAATCGACGTTTCCAGTTAGCTTGAAACAGGGTACTTTAACTGGCCCCCTTGTTTTTAGTTTCAGAAAAAAACTTTTATTGTTTTCGAGATACAATTTGTTTTTATTTTTAGCGTGATTGTATAAGTATTATTCTCGAGAAGTATTCTCTGTATTTAGTTCGTTGCTAATGCGTTACGTAAGCATCTGCGTATTAGTAGGTCCTAGTAATATGCTTACACACGTTTGCGGCGCTTCTGTTTGTCGCGTCGCGTCAGATCAAAGACTTGTCGCAAAAATATTGCCAAACATAAAAACATGTTTCATCTTTAACCTTCTCTGAATTTCAAATCTCTAACAGGAAAAATAGCATCACGACTTTAATCCCCCTGGCAAGGGAGATATGCCAATAGATCTCTTAACACAAAACCCACTCGTCATTATTTGAGATATCTTAAGGGGGTAGTCAGAGGTACGACCAGATATTACATTTGGTACAAACCCACATTTTGCAGTAGTTGGTATTCCATACGTGATAAGACAAGACCATCGTTGGTGCTAGAATACTAGAATTCTCAAACAGCTATGCCTAAAATCACTTCAGTAAGTACATGATGCAAGTCGCAAGCCGCACCTACATGAAATCGAAAATGTAAATGCATGCGTATTTGTTGGAAGCCACAAATCGATCAGCTTACAGTTTAACAGAATCCGTATTTCTCATGATTCGGCTTTGTTACCGGTTCCAGCTAACGTCGACGTTTCTCGTGAACGTACACACTCGCTGCTACTTTTTGTTCACTTCTTCAGTGGTTCCCTGAAATAACTAAAATAAATGTTCATTACAATATTTTGCTCAAGTGCGCGAGAAAGGACACACTGGAATTAGCACGCTCCGAAAACAATTGATGTTTGCAATTGTTCGCGAATTTTATAAGCAAACACTTGCTCGGTATTTCTTACAATTTCTAAAACTGTTCTGTGTTTGGTCGATGCAGATTCGAAAATACATACTCGTCCGCTTCTATTCAAACTCGACTTGGTTCCGGGCGGATCGAATCGGATTCTTTGTTAGCTTGTCTTTGTCGAAACTTGGTGTAAGCTGGGAATTTCACCCTCTTTTGAGCTTTATTGTATTAAATTTCTCTATGCGAACTCGACATACCAGTATTGAACGATACGTTCCTATTGTGGTCAGTGTGCCTTGCATCCGTAACAAATTAAATATGAGATACCTATGACGACGGGCGGTGGTCAGAAAATCAATAGTAGACGGGTTTCTAGTCCGGGTTACGGGTGAGCGGGTTACGCAACAGAAAAGTTTGAGGCTAAAATAGTTATTGATTTTGCCTCACAAAAATACTTGGTTGTACATAAACCTTCGCATAAACCTAGAGAAAAAAAATACATGCTGTTTCTTAGTGTGTTAAGTTGGAGTCAACAACAATAAGTCTCGGTACGATTTTAATACAATTACAGAGACCTAAGGGCATAAACACCACGGGGAATCAAAACATTGATTAGTCCATTAGTGCTTTCACAACATCCCGAAGCACTGGCGACGTAGTAGAGCGTGCCAAAACAATGATTAAGTTGCACTCAACGATGTTATCATTAGCCAGGGAGCTGGTTTGACGGGCGCGCCAACTGCCGACCTTACGCAGAATGTATTCCGACCATCTCATGAATTTTTTCCCAGTAAAATAACCCCGCAATGATACAAGGTTGACAATGATACAAGAAAGGAGAACGGTTCCACGAAGATGTTTCTTTTAAAGGTAATGAGCGAGATAAGGTGATAATATATCTTTCATTAGTTAGAATAAGCTCCGAATAAAATCGTAGCTCAATTCTCGGTAGTGCGTCTTTATAGCGACCTTTTGCCCGGATTCTATGCAGTCGGTTTTATATCGATAGTTGTATATTTTATTAGTATTCTTTTTCAATGTCATTCAGAACACTGCGGTTTTTCTTTTTACGTAGTTAAAATAACGTTTTAATTCTATTATACTATGCCACTTCAAATGCCTGATAAATTTATGCAACACTGGTCGTAAGATTTGAAATGGGTAATGCTATTATGGACATAGTACTCTATTCAATGTTTATTTTACCGCACTAACAAGAAATTATTCCATACAAACACTGCAGTGCAGCAGTGGTCTGACAAGATGAATGATTCTCGTTATGAATAAAAGATAACTATGCTAATCTCTATCATATATTTCACGAAAATATTCAGTGACTTGCAAGTGACAAATTTTGTTTCGCCATGCTGCACTTAAAATCTGTGTCGTGTAGAAGATTTGTAGAATAATAAGAAGAATTTCCTTACTTGCCGCGTATTTGCACCAAAAACAAATTATGTGTGGATGTTTTACAACATGTAAACGAGAAAAAATCACACAACTGTAGGAAACTGTGTAAATTGTTTGACAAATCTTAATAAGATTGGTTGGGGTCAGTGTTCGCATGTTGTCGTTGCTGTTAAACATGATGTAGGTTTCTAAGAACTTATAATAACGTAAAATGAGCGCTAGCCCTCGCACTAGGATTCCCTGTGTCGCAGGTGACTAGTCTCTTCCGTGTTGACAATTTGATTCGTAACATGTTTAAGTCCTGTGTTATTCGACTGAAAACATCAAAACTAATCTTTCAACATGCTGCAAGATCTGTCAAACTTGTTGTTGCAACATGCATAAGAAACATATTTTGCTAATAAATTGTTTGATGACAGTGCGAACACGTTTCGATACATAGGCATAAAATATAGATTTCAACATGTTTTGTACAGACACTTCGGCAGTGGAAACTCACAGTTACATTGGAGTGCTTCCCCGTTCAACCCACAATTTTTCTACCCAATAGGTATTTTGCTCCGTTCGACCCAAAACATTTGATTCAAGTTCCCCGTTCTACCCACACCTACTTATACCTAATTTCTATTGTTTAAATTCAAATAAATGACACAGTGAAACACTAAAGTAGAAGGGTCAGCAGACAAAAAAATGTAAATACTTTTAAATTTTTTTTTTTTTATAAAATCAGTCTTTTTGAGATAATAGTCAAATAATTGTCTACTAGTCTAACAAAAACACGAATTAACCTTTAAAGAAGCAAACATAGATAAACATATTATGAAAAATAGCACTTCAATGTTCAGATTCAGGTAGTTAAATATAAAGTTACATTTATAAGTAATCTAGGTAGTACTTAATAGACTTGCACGTGCATTCATTTGAAGAGAGCATAAACAGTAGCCTAAAATATTATTATCGTTGGTACAACATTTGAAGTTACTGTAAGTAATAATTTCATTAAGTTCGATTTTTCATAAATATCACGGCGTCTGTACTGTTTAGAATACACTGTGACTTAGATTTTTGGACGGGGTAGAACGGAGCATATGTTTTGGGTTGACGGGGAAAAATAATACTGGGTAGAAAAATTGTGGGTTGAACGGGGAAGCACTCTTACATTGACCCTCATGGTGATTGTGAAAGTCTGAAGAAGTTTACTTCCGGCCCCTTTAAATATTTAATTTATTCTGTTTTTTAGTATTTGTTGTAATAGCGGCAACAGAAATACATTATCTGTGAAAATTACAACTCTCTAACTATCACCGTTCATGAGATACAGCCTGGTGACAGACGGACAGACAGACAGATAGACAGTGGAGTCTATAGGGTCCCGTTTTACCCTTTGGATACGGAACCCTAAAATGTCACGTTGTGGGCAGTAGCGAATCAGTGTTGTAAATAGACTTCACACTACATTAAGATTGAACTTTACTATGATTCATTATAAATTCTATGAATATAATACGTTATCAATTTCCCAATAATAACAAAGTTATCAATAAATTGTTTTTAGTTATAACACTTCATTGTAAAATTTAAATCTGCCGTTGACCTTTTCTCAGAAGTAGATACTGTTTTCGCAAGTTATTGATAAATAAGTATATTTGGATGATAAGTCCCCTATTTAAATCTAAAGTAGATAATATGAATTTGTGAGGTACATCCGAGCAAGAAATATCACTCAATTATAGCTCCTTTTAAAACAAAACACTGAAGAGGGATTAGGAAACATGATAAATATTGTTTAATCTTGATTAGGTAGATAAGCGAAAACCAGCCATATCCTACACATTGAATGTCTGGTCACGCAGCGAGTAAGATTTAGCGAGGCAAGTCTGATATAATATACTTAATTTCTACTGTTGTTTAGAATTCTTAGCTTAGAAATCCAAGGGCTAAGGACTAGTAGGTATAGTATAGCCATGTCTGCCTGCTTGCCTGTCTATCAATCAAAGCTATTTCAGCCAAAAGTACATACTGGCAGCAGTTTTTCTGTAAACTAAGATTAAGAAGTAAAGTTTGAATTTAAAAAGTAGTATCAATAATGCGTTTTTATAATAAAAAAAACTTAATGATCAAAATTAATGGTGAACAAGTACCTACATAATTCTGAATCATGAAATTACAGAATCATGGTGAAATATTCCTAATTATTGTTTATCAAAGCTGAAATGACCCATAAGCATGGTAAATGTTAGTGTAATGTGACTATTTAAGGCGTTCGCCAATTCAAGTTGACCAGTTAATGACTAATATTTATTTGTACTTTACCTAATCAGGTTCGTTTGGTAATTGTATCGGTAAGTAATTTTATAATTACGACTTCTACTAAAACGAGTAATCGAAGCGGATTCTTGATAATCGAGTTGAAGGTAAATAAATAAATATTGGTGACCATTCTTACACAGCGTCATCTAGCACCAAACTAAGCAAAGTTACTAGCACTCACAACGCTGAACGCAAAGCGCTGAAGTCAGAGCCACTACCAACTGAGCAGTGACGACTGTCACATGTTTCCCTGAATGTGGAAGCAGGATGGAGTTATGATAACAATACTTCTAATGTCACAATATCCTGTTCTCTTTGATAACATTGTACAGTGACATTGCTATTCCCAACGTTGGACGTGAAGCCGCAGTGGCTCAGTGACCTAACATGCTAAAAATCGTTGAAAATTATACTTTATTTTCTTACCACGAGGGTACAGTATTATCTACAAAAACTAAGGGACAGCGCACAGTGGCGTCCCACGGAACAGAGGGTTATGAATTTTCTAGTTTATAATTTATCTAGATCACCTAGATCACCTAGATTTAAGACGTTTCAAGATGATCCCTGCGGATATTACTGAATAAATGATTTTTGACTTTGACTTTGATCTTATCTAATGGAAATTAAGTATGAATTTCCAAGCGCAAGAAATTATCCAAGTGTCACTGGTATAACTCTCTAGGAGCTCTAAATCAAAGTAGCAATTAATCTTATGTAATTAAATTAAAGTGTATATAACAATATCATATTTAAAAGACGCGAAGAACTTTAACTATGACACTGATGTATCGATTAAATAAGATAAAAAAACATTTATTGATTTAAAATGCTTTGCCACGGCATGTTATGCATGCTTCAGTGTGCGTTGACTGTAACTCGATTTTTTTATTTCTTAGTTTGATCCATATAACCGTCGTTGATTTGTTAGTCTGCAGGTCTACTCTCAGAAACGATAAACGAAGTTTCGTATCATCGTTTTGAGTTACACTACGCGGCATGCCAGGCAGCGCCAACTTGACTGTGGAACGGCTACCGATTTGCCCCGCAGTATATTACAAAAAGACAATACTAAACTTCGTTTATCGTTTCTGAGAGTAGACCTGCGGGTTAGTATATAGGTTGGCAATTGGCAGTTCATTGTGAAGCGATGTCATCTACCGAACACACCTGTGATTCTGCTTAGGACATAAATATCCCATGGTCTACTCAGTATTGCAATCCGATTGGTCACTGACATTGTTCTAGTTAAACATTACTTTGAAAGCATTAAGAGTACACTTCTACATTTTGAATGAATGAATGAAATGGATGAAAAATACTTTATTGTACACACACCAGACACTAGTAATATAAAACAAAATAAAAGAACAGTTATAAAATGGAAGGTACAATGGGCGACCTTATCGCTTAGTAGCGATCTCTTCCTGGCAACCTTAGGATGGAGAGGATTAAGACAACAATTGGAAAATGTTGCTTCTTTTAATTTAATTATTTATTTTTTGGTTCGATTCCCACCGAGGATTAACATTTATGTGATGGACACCGTTGTGTGAAAACAACTCTTTTTACAAACATAGATGTTTGTTCTTTATGTAATGTTGTTTGATGTATTAAAAAACGTAAATGTTTATTATATCAGTTTCTGGTTCCCATAGTACAATCTATGATCAGTTTGTGGCTAGATGGCTAAATGTAGAAATGACCACATATATTTATTATTATTATAATTCCTTCCTTCATTGTTTAAATCAGCTAATTCAGGTTGCTCGTTTTACCTAATTTTGTTCCAAACGCCATACCATTGCTGGTGTGTGTAAGGACGTGCCCGCTCAACATCAGGTAGACCACCTGCTTGATTTGACACTTGTAAAAGAATATAAAAATAGTTTCACTACTTTAATGCTCAAAGATCTTAAGAGATATCTACGTAGATATATCCCCTGAGATGTTTTAGTACTAAATACCTACTCGAGATTCTTCTAACAAGTCTAACAGGGTTAGTCATAGCCACTTGTTCTCATAAAAAAACGTGAGCAAAATCCAAGACTTTACATTTTTTGCTAAAACCTCAGGTAAATACTATTGATTTAAAAACCTCAGGTAAAGCAGAATCGCTTCTAAAATGCCAGACAGCTATTTGATTAGTTAGTCAATATTGCCAAGGTGATTGGTAATAGTAGTAGGGTAACTTTTTCCTCTAAGGTTTTTAGACGGCTGCCCCGGTTAGGTTTTGTTATCTACACTAATAATATTATAAAGAGGAAAGCTTTGTATTTTTGTATTTTTGTATTTTTGTATTTTTGTATGTTATGAATAAACTCAAAAAGTACTGGACCGATTTTAATAATTCTTTTTTCATTAGAAAGCTACATTATCACTGAGTAACATAGGCTATATTTTATTTTGGAAAAAAATTGCGTTCCGTAAAATATTTGGGTTTTTCAGACACAAGGTGTAAAAAATCAACCAGAAAAGTTACTTATTTTGCGTACGCTGCCTAAACTATAAAAGATAGAACCATCAAATGTTCTACATAATTGTAGATCTTATAAATATCTACAAAAAAGTCAGCGACACACTATACCTATCTATGTCGAGTGAGGCACAACAACCATTTTTTTATTTAAAAATCTTCAATTTTTTTGGACTACATTTAAACGCATTTATTTTACTCATACTATTAATCCTTATCGAAATAAATTATTTTATCACTAAGTACAGTTCATGTAGATAATATTTGGTCTGTAAATGATTAGAATTGGACGTTTGGTTTTGAAGTTATGGCGAAATTAAAATATTAGGATTTCTGCTGCACGGCCCGTTGCGAAGTGAGCGTCACCAAGTTGGGAGTGCGCGTGCAGGGGAGTAGTTTAGATCTATGAGTTAGGAGGTACCCGCGCGGCTCCGACGCGAGGTCGGCTCCCTACGCAGGTGTTTTATAAAAAGGACATTAATTCATAATGCAATATAGTTTTATGACAAAATCTATACAAATAAATAAAATTGAAGTGTCTGTTTGTAATATTAAAATAACGCTTTTAACTACATGCATAGGAATGTATATACGATACATATACCAAAATAGCATTTTTTTAATTTTTTGTCTGTCTGTCTGTCTGTTTGTTCGGTGTAATCTCTGGAACGGCTGGACCGATTTCAACGGGACTTTCACTGGCAGATAGCTAATGTAACAAGGAGTAACTTAGGCTACTTTTTATCCCGAAAAAATAACGGGAACTGATATAAACTGCCACGCTGGCGAAACTGCGAACGGCCGCTATTTTATGCCGTATTAACGCCATCTGTTGGTGACATCGAGTACTACTTCAGTAAAGATTTGTAAGTAAACATGTTTACCGCCCAACGAAGTGGGCACCGGTCAGCTAGTGTTTCCATAATGAGCTTTTCTTCAAATAAAAACTTTACTTTTATTCTCACGGTATCCAAGAACAAATTATTATGTATGTTATTCAACAACTCGTATGAATAACATGAACAAATATGTCTGTACCACCACAGATTAGATAAGTACAGATAGCTCACGCCATACATTGATTTGTTACCTCCCTTCGGACGAGATTTCTTCGGACCAAATCAGCTTCCTTTTCAATGCACTAGATGGAGCTCGCTATTTTTAGCAAAGGTCGGTCTACAAAACGCTAGATGGCACTTTTTTCAATTAAATTCCAATATCTCGAAAATGTCTTAGGACATCTAGCGGCAGGTAGAAATACTTAAACTTTTTGTAAGAATTCATCAATAGATAGGTACCTATAGGTAGTATCGGCGCGGATTGAGCGCTCGGAGAAAGTGGTGGGGTATTTGCGCATGTGTACAGTCACGCATAAAATTACTAACAGTGATTTGAACTTGGATAATTTGTTTGTTAAAATTTTGAGAATTATAGATATTTAAATAGCTTATTTTAATACTGTGTGGTTCAGGCACATTAACCTATCATCATATAAATAAACAATATTGTCACTAAATTGAATATACTTAGAAAGAAAAAAAAACACAGTTTTATGTAAAATTATGTATTGTAAGTAATGTCTAATCAGATGGCAGTTGAGTTATTCCATCCATTAAATCATCGTTTGATACAGTCATCGAAGAAGACATTACGGAAGAACTCGTAGAAGGCATTTCGTCGTCGTAAGAGATTTCGTCATCTTCGTCCTCATCTTGACTACTATCACTCTCTGAGCTGTCATCATTTACACTTATGATAAACTGTCCACGCAACTGTACCTATGGGACACGAGACGCGTGAGCGCGGCGAGACGGGGGAAGGACGGCTGATTGACCAATGAGGCGCCGGCGCCGGCCGCTTCCCCCGTTGCACCTCACGCCCCCCGCCGCTCGGACCCACAAAAATCGACTTCTGCGCATTCAAGGTCAGCGTTCTTAATCCGCACCGATATCTGTAGCGTTTCTGTATTTTTATCTGTGTAGTTAGGTAGGTACCTACCAATGTACTTAGATCCTGGACTAAAAATAATACTTTCCGGAATCCTAGAGCTGAAATGTGTCTTCTACATTTGTCCTAATCTAGGTAAGTACTTAGATGACATTAAAGAATTGTTTGAGCACGTACCTACGTTCGTTCCTTGGACTTAGTAGGGTGGGTGGATAAAATAGAACGCACACAAAGACTGAACTTGCGTAGGTACCTACCTAGGTTATTTATAATAGGTAGGTACTTAGGTAAGTATAGGTAGGTAGGTAGGTACTTTAGTGGCTTGTAGGTAGGTCGATGTGTTGAATAAAATTTAAATCACTATCTCACCCGATGAGTAGCTTGGTAGGTAGGTAGGTAGGTACCTAGGTAGATCATCTTTCGTAGATGAAAGAGCCAATGATTGATGTAGGTATACCTACCTACTTAATCAATCATTTAGACGTAGGTACCTAACCTATTCCTAATTTCCTAGGTTGGTAAATATACACTAACTTATTGTTGAAATCTGAAATTTCTAGCTGCAAAAGTCCTAAGTCATTGACCTAGGAAAAAGTCAAAGGGTCATTCATACTAGCGCAGTCGAAATGCAAAATAAAGATGCGCGAATGCACGCACATTTAGAGATTTTGCGGGTCAGAGCGCGACCAACTTTAAGCATTAAGCAGTCGAGATAAGGGTGAATTTGCTATGTTAAGTTTCGGATTGACGCGATGACGACGACGTTTCGACTCTGATCTACTATGAATTGACCCGGTCAATTCATCTTAGATCACAATACGGGTAGTTTTGACTACTTTTGACCCGTAAAGTCTATTCTAAAAATCTGGCACGTTCAAGCGTTCAACACATTGACTTGTTGAGCTTGTAGTGTCTGAAAATTTGAAAAAGTGCGGCATGGCGATGACGCTGCATTCAAATCATAAAAATTATGTCCGTCTCTTTTGCACGATCAAGCGAAGTAGTATAGAAGGATCTCATCCTTTTTTAATTATGATTGGTACCTGCCTCTAAAATCTGTAGCTGATATGCAAATACCTACTTCAGCCTGTATTAGTTAAAGCAAATTAAATAATAAATTAAAACAGACATGGGACACCGTAATTTTATGTTAGCATCACCGGTACCGTGTTAAAAATATTTCGTTCAGGAACTGGTATTGTACTTAGACCTCCGCGGCCCGGGCGGGCCGTTTAGGAGTCGCCCGTAAGTCGTAAAAAGCGGTCCGAGCGGCCCGTGCAAGAGTCTATGGGAATAATTTTATTAAAACTATATTTAAAATATAACTATGCTGATTTGTTTTGCACGTACCTACCTTCTGGTTTTATTTATCACGTAGGTAAGTAAAAAACTATGAAATACAAATTGAATGAAAACAACTTTATTTGGTTTTTGAACGTATCCTTACGAAACAAAACGGAGCGCCACCTATTGACCAGTAGCACGTTTTTATCGTTTTAATCAACATTTTGCACAAATTTTATGTTTCGTCAGCTACCTGACAAAATAGTTCTTAAAATGACCACCAGGAGGTTAGATAAAAATCGACAATTATAAAATTAGGAATTAATTTAAGTTTTAAGCCAATACTAACGTTCATTTTACCTAAAAGGTTATGTTAAATTAGTACATTATATAGTTTAAGGTTTAGTTCTCTGATAATTGGCTTTTCAAGCACACAACTTCTAAATGGCCTCCTTAACGCCATCTATTGTATTTCTTTAGGAATGAAAGAACAAATGTTCGCGTTGCAACCCCATGGTACCACTTATAATAATAATATATAATATAATATAATAATGCTGGACAATCCACACAGCATCATCTAGCCCCAAGCTAAGCAGAGCTTGTGTTATGGGTACTAGATGACTGATATACTTAATACAATACATTACATACATAGATATTTTTTATTATACATAGAAAATACCCAGAACACCCGGAATAAATATTTGCAGATCGTACAAGCATTTATCCCAAGGCGGGAATCGAACCCGCAACCACTGCGTCGCAGGCAGACATTCGCCCGCCGCGCCACATCGGTCGTCACTTATATGAACCTTTGTCTTGACTGACATTATAGACAACGTACAGCATAAGCCGCTAGTCACTTGAAATTCATTGTATATTCGTCTTGGTTCGTAGAAGTGGACTTAGAGAATTCCTGAAATTCAAAACTCAACCGGGTACAGCGCGGGTTGATGTTCGTAGTAAAATAACTTCACGCGAACGAAGTCACGGACTTTTTCGTTGGTAAGAAATTAAACTTCAAAATGAGTACGTTGGAACTAAGGCTAAATTAGACTAGACTAGAAGAACTACATAACTAAACTCGGGATCGATATAAGGTAAACTTTCATGGGTAAAGGTTAATTATTACATGATTTTTATAGGGTAAAAAGTGCTGGTGGTCTAGTGGGAGTGACCCTTCCTTCTGATCCTAAGTGGGTACGAATCCGGTCGTGCACCAGTGGATTAACCTCTGACAAACCCCATTCAACATCCTAAAATAATCTTGCCTCGGTACTACTTGGTACATATATAATGGTTGTAGGCCATATAGCTCGCAGGACCGATAACCGCTGGGCAATAAAGGTTCTGGATTGGCGACCATGAATCGGAAGACGAAGCGTTAGACCCTCCTGCCCGATGGACTAACGACATTGTTAGATCGCGGGAAGTCGGTAGATGGAAAGGGCTATACATCCTTATCCCTATGGGCTTCTCCCATACGTTTCCAGGAAGAACTTTCCAGGAAACGTATTGAGACAAAAAAAAACTTATGTTCAGTAGTAAACTTCTACAGGCTGTTGTTGATGAAGCCTAGTGTTCAGCGCAAATTAGTTTTTTTTTTTTTTTTTTTTTTATTTATTTATTTATTTATTTATTTTTATTTACAAGTTCTTAATAGACTAAGTGCAAGAAACAAAAAAGAACACTAAAAATCGCAGTAGTAAAAACTGTGTCGCGATTTGTAGCGCCCAATCCTAAATCTAAACAGCTGAGTATAAAAAAAACAATAAATCAAAGCAAAAATAACCTACATATTATCTAAAATATTAACTAACACTAAATATAAGAAACGGTTTAACAGCAGTTACTCAACCTTGTATGTGTGAGTTAGACGGTACTTTATCAAGACTATACTATTTCCTATATAACAATGACTAGCTAGGTATTAAGCAGTACGTTTCTTCCTCAGGCTCCACCACCAACGGGAGATCTAATGGCAGATCTACACGCGAAGCTGTCAATGCGTCGGCGTGGTATCTCCGGCGCCGAGCGCTCAGGAGGCACTGTGCTGCACACCCTCGCTTCTGTCATTCCGGAGCCTGAGTCCACGTCGCAACGCTCCTCTAGCGACGAAGACTGGGAGTGATGTACTTTTACTGCGTGGACAAGACTTTCAGCAAAATTACAAGAGTAAATTACCAGGTAGCAAACTTTATTTACGGTGTGAGTAGTGTGACCGGAAAACCAAAATTGTGACAGGAACCAAAACATCGATGATATTCTTGACGTCTTTGTAGTATCGAAACATTCCAGAATTTTTACTTGAGTGCGGAAGGAGGGTAAAGTGTTTCGCGTAATGTATGTGTGTATCTTATCTATCATACGATATTTTCTTTATTACCACATAGTATAAAAACGGCTTGGTGATTTTGGTTGAACGAGGTGATTCGTTTTCCTTAGTGACATGGGCATTTCAAAAGTAACAAATTTTTTTTTTGAAGGAATCTTATTCTCTCACATAAAAAAATAAGTAATAGTGTATTTATTTTGTATCAATGGTTAACCTTAAGAAAATAAACTAAACCAAAACGCGAATTCCCTTCTACTATTGCGCCCTATGCCATAGTACCTAATATTAAAATACATGTATCATAAAACCAAAAACCAAACAAAATGTTATATTTAAACATTTTGTAAACCATATCCAAATCGTTAGAACCGTTTTGGAGTTACTAACGATTTTAGTAAAAAAACATTTCATAAACGGATTTTGTTTTTTAAAACTTTTCTTAAAATTGGTTACCGAAGTTTTGATTCCCATTACAATTCGATTTTCGCGGTTAGACGGTTGGCAGAACACGATTTTTGGAAGGATTATAACTTGTACCATTTTTACATTGTTAGCCGGCCCCATCAGGAAACACAAGTCGTGTTTCCTCAAGATGTAAACGTGAATATATCGTATAAGGATGTCAATTATGACAAATAAGTGATCATTCTCGCAAACAGTGTATTATATCAAACATCTATTGTACCCACACACTGCAGGCTTAGCAGCTACTTGATTTTAGACTACTATTTATAACGATAGGTAAAAAAAAAAATTCTGACAGTTGATAATTTTAAGTCTTATCCTACTTCTAATAAACTCTGCGTAACCTCGAAATTGTTTACACCGTGTTTTGTCTCTTTCGATCTAATGTGAAAATTCCTGTCAATGCAAAAGACGGTGTAACTATCAACGATACGCCGAGTTTATTAGTACCAGGAGGTAACAGTACTAACTTATCTGTCGAGCGTTTGGCCTGCAATGTGTCGAGGTTATATATTGTGGTTCTGTATAAACATTGATTGAATAAATTTTAATACTTTAGCGTAAAGAAACTTCGATCATTTTAAATTAATCAAAGGAAAACATAAAATGTAAGAGTAATTTAATATTCTTCTATTTATTACGAAAGCAACCTTCTCGGCGACTTTTAATTAAGATCGTGAGACTGTAATATTAAAGGCTACTTTCCTGGTACGGATGGACGGCCGTAAGTTCTAAGTATAAACATTAATTTGTTCTCCGAAAACTGGTATTATTGATTGTTTAGCTTAGGTATAACTACACTTAATGCTGTAGCACGAATCTGGACTTTTATGTGACTATCTTGTCCGCTTCTCGGAAATGGTAGTTTTAAATCGATTAAGTTACCGTCATTACCAGCGACGCTTCCGAAAGTTTTTTACGATTAACTGGTAAGTAGGTGCGTGATTTAGTATCGTTTATTTATGAGTACTTGAACGAGAGCCCAAACAATATCGTGATCTAAATTGCTGAACCTATCACTGTAATTGTCTTATTTACCAAGAAATCTACGCGGGGATTGGCTTCAGTCAGAAACCGCGCAGCTTTGTTGAAATACATAGAATTTTTTTTGTTTTCTAGGATTTACTGGGAACCATAATGAAATGTGGGACACCATACGGGTGTGCTCGTAAATTCACAGTAAAATACAAATACATTACTGATTAAAAAAAACAACATTAAGTGTCGTAAAGTCTTTTCAAGTGGGTTGACACGATTTCACAATTTGAAGCGCCGTTTAGATGAGATTCTCTTTTCTCGAAGATGCGATTATAAAAAACTTTCCTTTTGTAAAAGTTTACCTAGAGAATCCCGAATCTCACAATCGCATGCATATTCTAGACCAATACCTCTCCTCGTCTAAACGGCGCATTACGCATGAAGATCTTGCATAGTGTTCTATTTAGAAAACAAAATTATCTAAAATAGACCTTCTGCCGCATTATTACGATAATCGCATTCCCACTAGCGGCTGTCTCGCTTTCGTTTCTCGGAAAGTACAAACGATCGGCTCTTCTCTTCACTGCGAACTATCAACTAGTTTGGCTGATTAGCATTTCCAGAATTGAGAAAAAGTTGGAACCGAGAAATTAATTAACTTTACTTGCGTCCATTAGATGCGGTGCGTCTACGGAAGTCGCTCTATACATACGAGTTCCTGTTTTAGCATGTGTTCCATGCAATGTTTATATATTAAACTGACTACTTAGTGTTCGTGTTTTCTCTTATAAATGTATAGAAGTTTAACAGTTACTTATAATTACTCAGTTCGTATTGATGTCTAAATTTTAATGGAAATAAATGTTATTTTAAAAATAACTATTTATAGTATGCTACTAAAACAACGAAATTAATTCAGTAGTTTGTAATACCTACTACTTAAACGTATTAGGATATATTCTATATAATTGGTTACAACTTATTAGATACGTTAATTCGAGATCGTGTTATTGTTTCTGTGTTTATTATAATAAAAAATATTTAAGTAGTACGTTGCGATCGTTTAAAATGTTTTAGAATGTATTGTATTGAGATCTGAATAATAGTTGTAATAAGAAATTAAATAACGCAGTTGTTAGAAATGAAATTGTCTATAATTCGCGGAATGGGCGCCACGTCGGTCGGATAATATCTAGGAGTACATAGTCAAGGTAATAACAATGTATTGTGATGCTCGTGCCTATAGCGACATTGCGGGGTGCTAGCTTTACAAGTTTATATAAATCTTTCCACTCGAAAGTTATAAAAACTTAAACTAGAAGTGTCAAAAAGACTGTCGTGATGTGATAAAGTCGGTAATGTCATGTTTTCCATCTAAATGCTTGAAAATGTTAGTCTATTTTAGAGGTATTACTCAGAAAAAGAGAACTTTTATTCGCACTAAATTTAACTTCCATTGAATAAGATAACAATTGGAATCCGCTTTTTATTGTTATGGTGGGGTGAGAGTGGGAAGGAGCTCGTGAAGGCATTACGTCGAGCTATAGTGGGCGGAACAATGTAACGTTATAGGTATATAAACGAGCGGCGTATATTTTTTCCAAAATAAACGTGCCCTGGCACGTTTTCTACAAAAGAACAACAAACTGCGCCGCGGCTTTTAGCTAACAACAATTTAAAATGTAGAAAGACCGTTTATAAAATAATTATTTTCGCGTGTCCAATACAAATGTAATGCGGACGTGACGGGATTTCCTAACGCAAGAATTAGGGAAATACTTGGGCGGTAAGCTCTTTTTTGTCGCCTATTTGGTCGCATTTGTATGCCGTTCGGCGCTGGCGAGCCTACAGTTACTCCCGTGAAATAGCTGTAAGCTCACACTTAGATTACCAGCGACTAACCCTTTTAGGATAACTAGGATGTCGTTGTAAATGTCAGTCGTCAAATATATTATTGCCACGTTTGGCGAGTAGTAAGAAGTGCGTTTTTTATCCATCCGTCGTCGGTCGATGTTGGGCTGGGTTAATGCGATACGGTGGCCAACTGCCCAGCAAAGCTGGAACGTTTACAGGTACGATCGGTAGTTGAAAGTATAACTTCTTTCCCTAAACCTCTTGCAATTCAAAAGGACTGACAAACATTTATAAAAATGTGTGATCGAATGATCTAAGAGAAAATATGTTTGATTTGGATTAGGTATCACGGAAACCTATTATTATCAAATTCCTTTAAAAATATTGATGCCTTTTATACGATAGATAGTACTTTCCATTGCACAATCATCGATATATCAAATAGTTAACATACAATTACTTCAATATTACGATACCTAAAAATAATCTAAAAGGGTTTTGTAAGTTTAGTAAATGTAGGTATAATAACGTTTACCTACTATAACTATAAGTTATGTGCTACTTTTTAACGATTCTTGATGAGTAATAGTTAAAATATGTGAATGACATTAAAATATTTAGAATTTTATCGAGTTTATAATTAAGCGTACCTACTTAATGATCATCAATAATTAGCACGTGTAATATTCTTATCCTATAGTACTTATCTGTGTTTTCCCTGTGGTTCAATAAATATGCTTGTTTTTGAATGATAGTGCTACGATTAGTATATACATAAACGTTATTTATTTTCTGGCAGCTCTGTTATTTCCCCATAAAAACTGCACATGTTTCTATGATATGCTTAATTAGTGTGTAATAATGATAAATGTTTTTTGTATACTTATAAGTAACAAAACTTATGTAGCCTATATTGATAATGACAGTGTTCTTGATAAGTCGTTTAACTTTAAAATCGTAGAGTTTGCTTTGCGTGTTCTGTTATTTAAGTTATAGTAAATATTTAAGTATAACAAACATACGTCAAGTTGTGGATTGTCAGGCACAGCACAGGCCTTATCGAGCTTCACGATAAACGCGATAAAGGAGTCGTAACCTCGTGTCTTAACGTTTAGAGCCCACTATCTTAATAGTCGCAACGACCCTCGGTAAGGCCTCCATATTTTCTGACGTCAAATCTGCATAATCACCCGAAACTTTCATTTCCATAAACGAATATAGCAACTGTGCTAATGTTGATGTTTTTTTATAAAGATTTCTGAAGCTTATACAGATTTGGCTTTCGAATAATAGCAGTCGTCCAAAATCAACAAAATAGTAATTAAGCCCGGTCTTGCCTGCGATGTACAAACCTCAGCAACTGCAGTCGTGAAGTTTAGAACTAGCTACGTCATACCGGATATTGCTCCGGGGGTAGCTGGATCGGAAATTAAACTTTGCTTTTAGACGAAATGCACAGTTACTTGGGAGATTATCATCTAACTAGTTACCTACGTAATGCAGCTGTCCGTTTGTGGGTGCTATAAATAATGCCATTGTTTTAGCCTAGTAGGTACTATACTGTGTAATCCGCCAATGTAATGCACTATTTTAAATTTTATTAGCTTGATGCAACCGCGAATGGGCAGGCACGCACACAAATACTTTTGTTTGTTTGTTTTTTGTCTGCTCGTTCGCTCGCCAAGCGTTTATAATCCTATCACTATCAGTTGAATAATTTACAATTATGTTGGTATTATTATGAATTTGTTAACAAAGGTATGTATATAAATAGCAATTAATATAGATTAATTGTATATAAAATTTGTTAGCCTTCGTTATATGTAATTATAATTAGTAATACTTGCCTTTTATAGATTTTATTTAAGTTTTTGACTGATTGATTTAAATGATCTACAATTTTTTTTACAATCCGTGCATTTCTTTTTAAAGTCAATGCAAATATTTTACGTTTAGGTACAACAAAAATAGTCAACGTAATTATGTTAAGGATGGATAAGTGTTATTTAAATAGCACTTTTAGCCCTCTATTTATTTGCAGCCTGTAATTTAGAACTAGCATACCTTTATTTCCTATGATTTCACTAATTCGCCAAGGCCCGTTTACTAAAACAGATACTTGAGAATGAAACGAGACTCAAGCGATTTTTGTTTATTTTTAATTAAAAGTTTAATAAGATCAATGGTTTAGTCTCAATTCGCTTAAGTTTGTTGTTAGAATACAGACCTTAGGATAAGTGTAATATATTGCCGATTTTAACTGTTTTATCGTCAGTACGTATATTTGTATTTGTAGTGTCGAGCGGCGTTTGTTGTACGATTGAAATTTAAATGTTACGTTGTACGGTATGTCATTCATTAAATAAATGAATTTATAAGTTTTATGCTATTTTATTTGGTACCAATCTCAGATTGATCTTATACCTTATGTCATAACTAAGGTGTACTCGATAAGTTGTTATAATAGGATATTACCTATATGCTTAATATCATAAAATAACGATCCGCCCCGGCAACGTACGAGTAAATAGAGTAGGCCAAGAGTAGGCCCATGTTACTCGCTGATAATGTAGTTTGATGTAAGTAGGTGTTTTTTTTTATCGATTTAGTAGGTACTTTTGAGTTTAGCCATCACGAATAGACAAACAATCTGATCTGTTTTTTGTATAATATTTGTTAAAATCGGTAAGTCGCTACATCGATACATACCTAATATTAAAATTTTATATTTAAAACCCAAAACACTTGTGTTTCTGACGATACTTTGCTTGGTCGGCATTCCCACTTGTCGGGATTGCAATTCGCCACTTGCTTGCATGGCAGAAGCGCAATTCGCATTCTTCGAAATATAAATCAGCATCTAGCAACAAAAAGAGGAGCGGATTCCAAGAGTCATGGTCATAATTGCGGGTCACTGGCACCGACCGACTCGTTTGCGCATTCTGATTATTTATAACGGGCGCGTAAGACAGCACCAAGCTCGCTAGAAAGCAACGTGTTTCGGGTTTTACAAGCATCGCCCCAGAATAACGCCAGTCGAAGTTTCCTGGTATCACCGCGGCAAGTATTTCGGAATCGGAAATAAGGATTCTTGGAAATCGCTGGCCTCGCGGCCGCGCGCTGAGGACGCACTTACTCCTATACTTACTATGCCCCTATCTGTGCCAGACCAGTTACTAACTCGTGGGTATTCTGTGGTGGGCGCTGATGGTGGGTGGTTGATAAATAGCCGGTGACGCCAAATGATTTTGTTTTGCAACTCATAAGTACCTATGTATTTTTTGTTCATTGAATTTTAGTGGCCTTGGTCCTATCTAGGTGTAGATGTCCGTACCTGCATCTTACGTACCTACCTACCTATGGTGTTTCACTTTCATATAGGTAGGGACCTACCTACCTACTTACCTATTATAATAGGTAAGTAGGTAGGTAGGAATCCTATGCTGTCCAGCGAATGAACTCCAGATCGATTCTTAAAGTACCGTCCCTATTCCTAAACATCAAGACTTCGTCGAACCAGATTGCTTTGAGAATTAACTGTTTAATTCAATTTATATTTCCGGGAGATTATTAGGTAAGTATCTACTGGCTCGCGGCATCATGAAGCGACCGTACCAAATGCTCGCCGCTTGCAGTTACTTCGTCCAGTGTCGTTTTAGTGCTGATGAATAAGATGTGTAATAATGTAAGTATTAGCTGCTTTCTCAACCAAATTTAAAAATAACAATCATTAAAAATGGGTGATAGTCGCTAACATTATGTATGGAAATATTATAGCGTATTTTCGATTTATAATGATATCTTTCAAGCAAATCCATCTACCTTTTCATCGTTACGAGTATGAACTAACGTTTAGTTCCTACCCTCACATCCAACGTGATGTAGATTATGTTCATGTCATGACTTAATTGATTGCCTGGTTGACATGACAGTCAGTAGTTTGACTGTCTGTCAGTTTGACTGCTGACTTGTCCTGTGGGCACTATTTGTTTTGTTTTGTATTTTAACAGATTAATTCAGTTTTGAGTTTGTCTCTGATGAAAACTGCCTGTACTAAAACGAACAGTGAAAACTCGTACAATGGCAGCAGCGTTCCAGCAACAAATCTTCGCCCTGGACGCTCGTTTCAACGCATACAGGGCACCGAACAACCCAAACTTTAGTAGGTTACCTACCGCACAAGCACAACCAGCTGATACGCTGCTGCTTTCAATAGAGTTGATAAAACAAAGATAACAAAAAAAATGTGCATGGAATTATGAATACCTATTATACGCTAGGTCTATGTCAAATCAAACTGTAATAGTTGCATATGAGAAATCTTAGTGAAAATTAATTCCTGCTTCCTTGTGTTATAAATAACTAACAAATTCTTGTTTTAGAAACACTATACATAAGGCGCCGCAGCCAACTTCTTAGGGAAAATGCTAAATTTAAGGTAAAAAACCTGCATAGTACATAACATAGGAAAGGGTTAGTTATTATTTTACCTGTGATATCAATTACACACATGGTACTCTTATAAGAAAGAGCCAATAATGCAATAAAAAGTATTATCCAATCCTGAATCTAAGTGAGTTCAGTAGATACAGATTTCAGTGAGCCTATGCATCTAACTTTCATACACATGTAGCATTTATATAGCAAAGAACCTTATTTGGGTACATGGTACTAAGAGATCTTGTACCTATATCTACTACGCCTGGAGATTAAAGACAAGACACTTACGGATATTTCTTTTTTACACAACATCATCTAACCATAGCATGTACTATGGGGACACTGGTCTCTTATAGAATAGGTGCTTATTTTTTTGTAAATAGGTACATACTTAGAATACAATATAAAGGTCAAGATTATTTTAAGAGTAATTCTACTGTTCTTTATTAGGAAAACTGATTTCAGGATATAGAAACCATAAAAAAATATATAAATGTAAGAAGTCAACTTCTACAACGTCGGTATGGAGTCCAGGATAATATTTCTTTAAGCTCAACCTCATCTAGAGCTAGATCTAGCAGTAAAGTGAGTTATTTTTTGAAAACTACATTTACTCTGCCACACCTTACCTTGCTTCCATGGTGCAGTCAGTGACAACAATTAATGAAAGGTTTTAGTTTCAAATAACAAATAAACAGCACAGTTTTGATCAAAAGTTATGAATTTAATTTGAACAACCTCTACAAAGTTACTATGTCTTTGCTAAATCCTTTGTTATTCTACTGTTATCGCTGACTGTGCCTACATGTTATTCCAGATTTCAAACTATTTAAGATTCATCCAAATCTTTTTAGCAGTTACAGAGAAGAGAGAGAGCAAACATACTCACAAATTTTTCATTTCTTTTGTCTGCTTTCCTTATAGCTTAAAAAATATAGCTGTATAATAGCTTTAACAATTTTCTTGAGGTTGTCACAATTGAAGCATATTAATTCCCTGATGTTGAGTAGTCCATGTATACCTCTACATTCAACCATTGGTTACTAAGCCCACAAAGGATGAGCCCTATGTAATATTTCACTCTGAGACGTTTAGTCTCATATGCATGTAATTGCTGGCATCTGCATAACTAAACTATGAATAATACCAAAAATCATCAAGACACCTACTAAACCTTACTCAATCTTCTTGAATGACATGACAACATCAGCCTTAATAAATTCAGCTGGACATAAGCCTCTACCATATTTGGAAAGGTTTCCCATAGACTCCTCCCCTCCCTTCCCCTTCCCTTGGTTCCCTTGGTAGGTGGATAGGTGATTGCTATGTCAGTGATCAAGAGGTGCTGCTTCCTATCTCCATGTGCGTCCCTTTAGTCAACTTTTACGGAATCCATTGAAATTAAAAGTTATGGAATAGTTCCATTCTGAGCCAGGACCACCATGTCCAAAATAGTAAAATGTGATTATTTTATCTTAACAATAAAATAAAATTTCTGCTTCTAGGCCAGCATCACAGTCGAAAGCAGTCCGAACAGCAATGTTAAGAAAAAGAATGATATGACTATATCAGAAAACTATGCCTTCACAGGAGTACACCACATATTTGATCAGGTATTCTATCGAAGTTAGTGAAAGGTTAAATTTTAATTAACTTACTAAGTCTAGTTTGAAGATTTTAGTATAGATGCTGACTTACCTATACAGTCCGCCATCTTGTTTTTTTCAATATAGCAGTGATGGATTTCTTAGCTTAAAAAAATCGATAAGACACTGTCACTTATTCTGTTATATTCTTATTAAAATTAATAAAGTTGTATGTACTGGTATTTACAATAATTAAATTCTATCTAGTAGGGAAGCATTACTTAGTATGGATGATTGTATTTTCTGTCATTAATAATTTGGTATGGATGATTGTATTTTCTATCATTAATAATTTGGTATGGATGATTGTATTTACTGTCATTTATAATTTAGTATGGATGATTGTATTTACTGTCATTTATAATTTGGTATGGATGATTTTATTTACTGTCATTTATAATTTGGTATGGATGATTGTATTTTCTGTCATTATTAATTTGGTGTGGATGATTGTATTTTCCAGCACGCAGAACAAGTGAGCGTAGTTAAGTTCGCGAACAACGATCGCTCGAAGCTAGCGTGCGCCTCCGACGATGGATCAGTCTCTATATGTGACGTCACCGCAACGCCACCTCGCGTCAGCTTCATCATCGAAGCTCACACCAAACCTGTTACTGGTACAACATACTAATACTTTTATTTATTTATTTAGAAAAAAGTAACAACTAGATTTATGGATAAACTAGCGGCCGCTCGAAGCTTCGACCGCGTGGCAGTTTTTTCCCCTTCCCGTTATTTTTTCGGGATAAAAAGTAGCCTATATGTTAATCCAGGTTACAATCTATATTTATTCCAAATTTCATTCAAATCGGTCCACTGGTTAGAGCGTGAGAGAGTAACAAACATCCATCCATCCATACTTACAAACTTTCGCGTTTATAATATTAGTAGGATTAGGTAGGATAAATCTCAAAACTATCAAGTTAGAGGGTCTATGGAGCAACTGACTACTTATAGCTCGAACCCCCTCGCACGCACACACATTACACGTACTCACCCTCACTACTGTAGCCTATCATCGTACCTCATTTTTATTATGTACAGTCAGCAGCACTGAAATGTATACAATTCGTAACTTTCCAAACGGTATCAAGATCAGCAAACTCGCTTAACAGTAAAAACTCAAAAATCATGAAATTAGCTGATAAGTTCACTTAGCTTTTGAGTTTTTGCCCTGTAAATATTAATTGTAAATTTGTAACGCTGTAAAACTGTAAGTTACAAACCGTATACATTCTAGTGCAGTTGACTGTACCACTAAGCTAACTGTTACAAAATAAAATATTGACGTAAATAGTGACGATCCATGTGGCGATTCCCGCCTTGGGATAAACGTTTGTACGATCTGCAAATATTTATTCCGGGTGTTCTGGGTATTTTCTATGTATAATAAAAAGTATGTAATGTATTGTATTAAGTATTATATCAGTCATCTAGTATCCATAGCACAAGCTCTGCTTAGCTTGGGGCTAGATGATACTGTGTGGATTGTCCAGCATTATTATTATTATTTAGTATTTGATGATGTTAGATTGCGACTGGTCCGCGTCGAACGAGCTGCTGGTAACGTGTGGGCTGGACGGCTGCCTCGCGCTGTGGGACGTGGCGGCGCGAGCACGACTGCGCCTCGTCAGAGACCAGCTTGCGTCTCCATTGCACTGCTGCGTCTTCCAACCGGCTAACAACAACATGGTCATTGTATCCTTTTCAACATCATACCACCTGATCTATCAGGGTTCTATACTACTGATTGTATTGTGTGTCTGACACGCGCACGAAGGGTTCTGTTCCGAAGTTGATGACCTTTGATTTTTCGAAAACTCGTCGTGTAAATATTTTTAGAACCGTTGTGAAACTATTACAAGTTACAAATTGTAAACATTGCAGCTGACTGTACTTTTAAAGAGCTAGTTTGTTTGACGACTTAGTCGACGCATAGTTTCATTACAACATCTGAAATACAGGCCGGCAATGCACGAGGAATGGTTGCAGTACTCAATATCTCTACTGGTATCTATCCTAAAGGCAGGTATCTACGAAGTAGCTAGTAAGTTTTATACTATAGTATGTGTTCTTCTCACATGCTTAGGTACTTGCTTGTATATATACAAATACAAATATTTATTTACCAAAAGAAAGTGTTAACAAAGATAAAAGTTAACTCTGTCTCCTGTTTTAGTTTTTAAGAAAACTGTGTTACAGTAGACAGTGCATTCTCCTAGTTATGTTATTGTTATACAACCTTATTGTTAGAAAACAAAAGAAAAACAAAAAAAAATAAGAAAGAAACAATATAACTATCTCACTAAGTTGGATTTGCACTGCATTGGAGTAGAGTATTATTTTTTAATAAGATCACACTAAAGCGGTAGGAACCAAGCCGTAAGTTTCTTGTCTTTTCTTCTAGGTTTAGTTCAAATATCCTTTTGACTTTGATACATAATCTCCTACAACCATGTTGCTTAAATATAAACATTGCATGCAAGTTACATGTCACTTTTTATCATTAGCCGTTAGCAAGAGACGGCAATAGTTTATCTGTTGACTCTTTTTAAAAGGTAAAAAATTATTTTACAGGCGGCAGCAGTATCTTAGGAGGAAGAGTTATGTCAATAGCTTGTGAATCAAGCGGACGAATGTTCTGGGCTGCAAATGACAAGGTAAACACTTTTACAGCACAAAAGGCAAAGCTGCTACGAACTGTGAGGCCAGCCAGAACAGTTAGCAGCATAAATATAAAAAATATATCCGTTAACTGTAATAGAGCTCTTAGTGAAGGGCTCGTCCGGGGAAGTACTACCACCATGCTTATTTCTGCCGCCAAGCAGCTTGCTGTGTTCCGGATTGAAGGGTGTGGGTGCCGGTGTAATAACAGGCACACGAGGCTTAACACCTGTATGCCTCAGGTTGATGGACGCAGAGTAGTGCATCGTAAGGGCACGTTTATAATGACCGTGACCTGCGAGGCAATGCTCTGTTATAAGTAATGGTAACCACTTACCAACATCATTTCATATTTATCTACTTTGGTAAACAAATCAAGTCTATATCTTATTTTATTTTAACAAGTTATAGGTCTAGTAACAATTTTTTGTGATAAGGGTGTGATAGTGAGCTTTCGGCTGGAAGGCGCAGGTTCGCTGAGTAAGCTGCGTCGCTGTAACGTGGGCGGCGGCGTCACGTGCCTGAGCTGGTCTCCGTGGCTGGCGCGCCATCCCGCCTTGTTGGCTAGCGTGCAACACAACGCACTCTATCTCTTCCGGTAACATCTGACACCCGAGACATATTTTTAAAACTAATTTTATAACCGTCCTTAGACATCCTCTAAGAATCTCGAGTACTTGGTACTGAGGGATCTGAAGTCAAAGACAAAGTCAAAAAGCATTTGTTCAGTATAAGCAAACTTGATGGTAGATTTTTTCCAGTTGAATTAAATAGCTTCACGACTTCAATCCTCAGGGTCGGTAGATATCCCCTCAGAACTCTTGTTAATCTCGAAAGACTTCGAGATTCTTTGAAGATGTCTAATGTGGGTAGTCAGAGGTATGTCCAAGTTTTACATTTAGTACATACCCACATTTTGCAGTAGTTGGTATTCCATACGTGACAGGTTGCAAGCCCATTACCGCTGCTAGAATACTAATTGGTCCTTACGATGTTTTCCTTCACCGAGAGCCCTATGGCATTGCGGAGATAAATTTTTCGACCGAATTTAGGATCAGAAGGCCCCGGTCACTCCAATAGACCACTACTTAGAGTTAATCTTTGTTGAATGCCGGGTTTCTCAGAATCTCAGACCGCGAAGGCAGTCTCACATTGCGCAAGCGTTTCGACGTGTCCCACACACAATGCAGCGTGAAGAGTACATTCTGTCCAATAATGTCGTTCCGTCGCGGCGTGTGCGTCGTCTCCGGCGCCGAGGACTCCTGCGTCTACTTCCTGGACATCGAGGGGCATGCGGACCAGCCAGTAGTTAATAAACTACAAGGTAATTAACCCCTTTACTTGGCCTTTATGCGCCTTACACTCGAGATTCTTTAAGCCTAAGAGGGGTTGTCAGATGTACGTCCAAATATTACGTTTGGTACCTAGTTGATATTCCATATGTGACATGTTGCAAACCCATCACCGCTACTAGAATACTAATTTTTCATCAAAAATTATGTTTTTATAAGGGCCGAATAGGGCGTTCAGGAATGTGGATATTTAATTGTAAAGTGAATATTTAGTACTTACGGGTTTGTTGTATATAACTACGATACAACATGGCTATGTATGTATAACTTACTATTGGAAGTATAATGCGGTATCTACAACACAAGTCCAGCACTTAGCACTTGTAGATACTGCAATACAGTAACACTTGCACACAAGCCACTATGCCACTGCGTAGAATGACAATTTTGAATAATATGTGGCTTGAATTTTTGAATAAAGATTATTATTATTATTATTAATCTTGAAGGTACAGGCGCCCAAGCGTGGGTATATCGATAGATAAAATCAGACATAATTTCTCACAGGGATTTCTCGATAAAATGCTAGTTCTGTGTACCGTCTAGCTGCTTGACGGCAGAAATAGGCATGTGGTAGGACGTCTTCGGATGAACCCTTTACAAAAGGCTCTCATCATCGTCATCAACAGTCTGTAGAATTCTGGACAGCGTACACAGCCTATGCCCAGGTGGACATAGACCTTTTTATACGTTTCCAGGAAGAACAGGTTTTTATCGATTTCCCGCGATCCTAACAATATCGTCAGTCCATCGGGTAGAAGCACGTTCAACGCTCCGTTTTTCGGTTCGTAGTCGCCATTTGAGAACCTTTATTCTACAGCGGTTATCGGTTCTACGAGCAATATGCCCATTGCTACTTTAACTTGTTGATTCTGAGAGCTCTATTGGTAATATAATGTCAACAGGTCACGCGTCGCCGGTCCTCGGCGTGAGTTTCAGCTACGATGAGAGTCTGTTGGCGACCAGCGATCTGTCTGGACTAGTCATCATCTGGCGACGCAGCTGACGTCACACAAACGATCATCATTTTGGAGCCGCTAACACTAGACATGTGTTCACACTGGCTCTACCGTGATGGTGTTACCACGTTCATTGAACATCTAAAATACAATAAAACAATATATAGTACTTTAAAACTAGTGGAAACGCGACTTCGTCCGCGTTATCCCTTTTAAAGTTATACTTCTTATGCGACTTCCAACAAGGTTGCGTTAAACGTTTAACGCTACCATGGAGGGGGTATGAAAGCACTGTTCTTTCTCTCTTTCTCTCATAGCCAGTTACGTTTCGTATATTAAAATGTTTCGTGAAATGTTCACCAATATTAATGTATATTCTAAGTTAAAAAAACCATTCCAATGGTCTATCCATAATGTTATGAGACCAATAATCTCATCTTAAACTACCGAATGTAAAACTGATTGGATCTCAGTTAAATATATTATTATGTAACATATTAATATTATGAATGAGTAAGAAATTTTAATTATTGTAATATATATTTGGTGTATGTAAATAAAAGAAGTTATTGAGTCACATATTTTATTTTTCATAGAAATACTTTAAAAGACTCGACAAAGTCACAATATGAAAAGACTTCCGATGCGTTCACATTCATTACTAAATACTGTTGACATATAAATCAAAACAATTTATATAATAAATACCACAATTAATTGGACAATTCATTCAAATAAATTCCTTGTTTTTGAACATCTATAAAAAGGGGACAATTTAACTTTACATTCTACATAATAAATCATATTTAATCATAAAAAACTTGAATAATAATAATTTTAAACTCGTTTGCTACAAGTTCTAGATTCCTAAATCCAAAATATTTCGAGTTGCCGTTCCTAGGAATACCTACATAATAACAAAATGAACATCTATTACTTATTTACATCTGTACATTAACGAAAACTTAAAAAAAAACCTGTAAAAAATAATGTTCAGAACAATAAACACGCAGTACAATGAATAAATTTTCATATTAAAAAAGATTTACTTGCATACAATAA
Source organism: Electrophaes corylata (assembly GCA_947095575.1). Classification (NCBI taxonomy): domain Eukaryota; kingdom Metazoa; phylum Arthropoda; class Insecta; order Lepidoptera; family Geometridae; genus Electrophaes; species Electrophaes corylata. Next base: position 2,227,561 of record OX352711.1, on the reverse strand, counting down.
TAACGTTTAAATTATATTTACAGCAATAACTAAACAACTAAAGCGAGATGATATCAAAATGAAAAGAATTGCACATCAGATTAAATGGACGTATTGCATACAATGTCGATTGGGGTGTTAGTTCTGAAGTCATCATGCAGTTATGTGCGTTTACTCATCACAGTAAATATTTGCATTTTTTGAATGAAAACCCGAGCTAAGTCGTTGACTATTGAGAATATTAGGATGGATGTTTGATGGACGCAAGAGATTCTAGCGGACACAGATTACGATTACGTCACACTAATCTTTGATTTTTTTAATAAAATGTTTATATAAATATGATTTTAGGTTAGACTAGTGCGAGCAAAATATTAACTCTCTCAAAAATGTTTTACTTAGTTTCCATAGGCAATAAATATTTAATTTAGGAAGAAGATCAACGAGGCTCTGGTTTAATTCCTGTATCGTGAAACATCCAAAAATATTTATCCTGCGTCTTATACTAGCATTTACTATGGTACCTACTATATTTCTGATATCTCCGGTACAGAATCCTAGGCCATTTTGAATTGGTTGGTTATTTGTATAATATACCCATGTCATCTTATATTGTAGTGTTCTTTTAGACAAAAGCACACGCGGTAATCGAAAACGCAAACGTAACGCATGACGACTCGTCTGATTGTAATTACACCCTGTGGCACGTATTGAGAGAGCAGACAGCAACAGTGTAAACGCGCGGGAAAAGGTGAAATTATAACTGGGAACAATTATAGACTAAGGGAGTAAACACACTTAACGCATTTTGCGTCCGCACATGCCGTATCAGTATCATACAAATTTTATTAGGCGCCGGACCTTCACTTCTACCAAAATTTTACGTAACGAAGCGATATACGTTTAGTGTGTTTTCGGCCTAAACTAGTCCCTTTAGGCAAACTTTCACACAAGCACTTATGTTACAGCACTAAAAACCTAGCTTTAGTCCAGTTCTTCGGCTGGTCGTTTACACAATAAACATGTTTAACGGAATATTTTTATATCGGTGATGACGTATTTAGTAGTCATTCGCGACAGTATTCAAGACCCAGTAAGATATGTCGATCTTCTAGTTATCGGTCCGATATAAACGGCCCTGTTGATACTGGGCTTTCGTGTGAACGTAACGCTCGAGTGGCCGTTTGTCTACAGGCCCTGTTGCTGCATGCGCGATACTAAACAATCAATCGCCATGTCTCGTTACATCTAACTCTACACTTACCTAATTATAAACTTTTACTTAACTAACAATTGGCTTCGTAACCTCAAAATGTAGACCGAATTTCGTATTTCGAGGTCGAGATGGAAGATGCGACTCGTTTGTGCGATGAACTAGACCGCCACGAATACATTATACACAGATTCTTGCTAATATTAGGTTTAGACTACATATCATCGCACACGCCAGCACTGGGGGTCATCTTGAAAACCTGTAGTTATCCTGTTGATATCCTGCGATAGAATTAATTTAACTTTAATAAATAAACGTATTCGAAAATGAGGAAATCCGTTAAAGAATCAAGATCATTGACATAGCTCTCAGAATCAGCATGTCGTCGCAATGGGTCGGCCATATAGCTCGTAGAACCGACAATCTTATTTTTTATTTTTTTATTTTATTTTATTTTTATTAGAAAACCAACAGCACTTATGATAGACAGGTTTTAAACTTATACATGTATGATTATCTAGCCAATTACAGGTTTTCCTAGGTAAATATGAAATATTATCTACTAATTTTAATTTAAACTACATTACATGAAAATTCAATTCAAAACGAAAACAAAAAAGGTAGGTAAGTTCACTGTATGTTAACACTAATAACACAAGACGAAAGTCCGCCTTGGGATAAATGTCTGTACGATCCGCAAACATCCGGGTGTTCTGGGTACTTTCTATGTAAAATAGAAATATCTATGTATGTAATGCATTGTATTAGGTATATCAGTCATCTAGTACCCATAACATAAGATAACATAACATAAGCTCCGCCTAGCCCGGGGCCAGACGATACGTTGCGGATTGTATAGCATTATTATTATTATTACATGATTAATATACTGAATTATGTAAAAGGGGTTGGGTGTTATATGTGTAATTGTTGTAATCGCTAAGTAAGCAGTTGAACGACCTTCTCACGAAATGAATGTTTACTAGTATTCAGAATATCTACACTCGAGAAACGTTTGGTCGAAATCGAAATCGCTGGGGATAAAAGTTTTTGACTGGGGTTAATGAACTGGAAGACGTGGCGTACGACCCCCACCCGATGGACCGACGACATTGCAAATATTGCAGGAAATATAATTGGCTGATAAAAAAAAAGCAAAGCTCAAAATAATTCTTCCTGTATGAGTTAATGTATTTCGGAGCTCCATGTCCAGCAGTGGACTTCAGCAGACTGATGATGATGATATCCGCGTTAAAGACTTAGAAAAAAAGAGTTTATCGAAGCGTGATGCTGACGCGTGCGATTTGTAGTATTACCCTTAGCGCGGTACAAATCCCAGCCACCAATATATTGATAAAAAATTGTCATGGCATAATCAGAACCTTCTATCTCGGAACAACCTTACATAAAATCTAATTACTACAACAAGAGTAAAAAGTTACGTATGAAAACTAGCAATACGTACATACAAGGAGTTTTAATTGTTGGAATTTGCACAAAGGCCGGTAGAACTTTCACTAAGGCGTGAACCGGTAAACGGCACTGGAGAAAGTTTAAAACTTTTCAATATATATTATATTTTATTTTATCGAGATAGAGTATTCCAATTCTAAGCTTTAATGCTCGAAAATTGATCTCGGCACATGGTAGTGGATTGAAATGAAAAATAAATTGTGTTTCAGCGTAGAAAAAAAATACATTGTCAAATTAAATTCTCTACCGCACCATTCACTTAGCAATAAAGGGAGACAGACGTCTCGTTTGCAATGTTTATCTTTATCTTTTTCTTTTGTAGTATTTTACAGACATTGGGTAACCGGCCTTGTGGAACATGATCATTAGTGGCTGAAATGTAGGACTAACTAAGCGTTCACTAAATTAGAGTTTGGCTTCGAAGTTGTAACTATTAGTAAATGAGGCATGGATAGAGTAATTATAATTATTTCTAGCATTTAGTTTTACAAAACATTGACTGGTAAAAGTAATGAAAGTACATAAGACATATCTATTTTTAATTATATTAATTCACGGTTATTTGTACCTTAGTTGAGTAAGACACCAAACATAATCTGATATTTTTGTAGATCTTAACTTAATCCAATCCCATACTAATAGTAGAAATACTACGTACGCGTGGCTTTGTATAAGCTTTTATTTAAAATTTCATCACTTTAGTCGTAAAAACTTTCGAACATGCTTTCAATGAGGCACTGCTGGGGCATGCGATGGGATGGAGTCCAAAATACAAGTTCTACAAAAATTCAGAAGTATTCCACCATAAGTTTACTGGTAAATTATTTTAGCTACTGTAATGGCATAACATTGATTGACACTAAACACTAACAGGCTATGAATTTCCTCACTCGTTCTCACAAGATTTAAATCATGTTTAATATCCTTGTATTAGAATTTAGTTTATAACATCCATTCGCAATCCTCTGATCATTCGTAGAGATATCATAGACGCCCGTATCCGTTCGCGATTATCGATCTTAGAATAAATATTTAAAAGTATTGCGTTACTGACAGACAATCCAAACTGACCTTGAAACCTGACATCTGGAGGTCCTTTTGTAACGCTGAGCTTAAAAGTCTGGTTATATAATAAATAGAGTACTAAGTTCACTGTAGATTCTTTCTTCTCTTGGATCTCTTCTCTTACAGTTTCACGCGAACGAACCGGTCGTTTAATTACATTACTTTTATAGATCATTATTTTCCGTAGTTTGTTATACTAAGAGACGTTCGTCTTCCGTTCGAGCGTTGCCTTTGAACTGCTTTCGATACCAGAGTCCTCGTCACCACTATCCAGAACAGTCCCTTCTCCCTTCACGGGTTCAACGACCTTCGGACTCTCAGGTTTGACCTCTGTTTGTTCGACTTCGGCTAAGATTATCTTCTGTTCCGGCTCGATCTTTTGCACGCACTTCCCGAAGGTCGAGAAGGTTGGTTCTGGCACCGGGATCGGTTCGTCTTCCTTCGGTAAAGGCAGGACGGTGACTATCGGCGTTTCGTCCGTCATAACTAACGGGGTGGCGATTTCTGTCCGTTCCTCTCTACGCTTCGGTTTCTCTAGTACGAAGTTGAAGACTCTGTTGTGTCGCGGTGAGGGTACATGAGGACTAGGTGGTAAATCTAGTTTGAGTTTATCGCGCGTGTGTCTCAGTCCGCCTAGAGCTTCGCTGCCAGGCGAGCTAGGGCTGACAGATTCGGACGAGCTGGCGCTATCAACCGGCCGCCAAGTGAGTTCACTCTCCGGCAGCTTCTTCTTAAACTCCTCGTCCATCGACCCGGGGGTTATATCCTCGACCCCTGAGTCAGGGGTGGTGAAGTCTAAGGATGGTGTTCGCGATGGTACGAGGGTGGTTGTGGGTAGGGGTGAGGGTGGGGGCGGGAAGTCCTCGTCGTCGGGTAGCTGCTCGAGCATTGGCTTGACGTGCATGCCGGGGAAGAACTGACTCGTGGTAGACATGATGCCGAGACTCTCGAACGGACGCGCTGATGATGATATGAAGAAATCTTCGTCGTAATCTGTGGACAAGGGTTGAGTTGACATAAAACTTTGGTCAAACCTCAAGAGATCTAGGGTAGAGTTTTTTAAATAACTTGCTGATGGAACGAGTAGATGACCCACATAATGTTAAGCGGTTACCACCTATAACAAAGCATTAGCTCGTAGGTCACGCTCTTTAAGAACATGCTCTACGATGCACTGCTCAGCGTACATCAACCTGAGGATGAGGATGAATATAGATGTTAAGTCTCACCCTTCAAACCGGAACACACCATGTTGCTTAGCGGAAAAAGTAGGCATGGTGGTAGTACTTGATGATTCTTTATTAAATAATAAAGCTTCAGTGCTGTACTAATACCGTCTTAATTAAGCGTAGGCAGTTTAGTTTCAAAAATAATACCTGATCCTATAGCGATGCCGGCTCGTAGCGGGTAATTAGGCATGGAGAACAGATGCCCGTAACACAGCTCTGCCTCTTCAACGCTACTCGGATCCCACTCTGTGGATACAAATTATAATAAATAAGGTTAATTATAATTATCAACGGATAAAAACATTTTAAATGCCTATAGGTCAAGGAAAATCAGTCATTATACGCGTACTAATATTAGTAAATTATTATCACACCAGTTTTGCATGTGTTTATTTTCAAATTACAGCAGAGTTTAATTAAGGCTAATCAAAATAAAAAAGCATTCTATTCAGAGGAAAAAAAATATACTTATTAAAATAAATAACCATTGTGTCAAATTAATGTCAGCATTTCTTAATACTTCTACTACTTTATTTATTTTTTATACTAGCAAAAAGCGCGCGACTACGTCCGCGAGAAGATATTTTCTTGCAAACTTCAACCCCTGCTATATCCGTTGAGGGGTTAAATTTCGGAAATACCTTAGTACACCACTACACAAGACGATTATGCCTTGAAAACTTTAAGTCTCTACGACCAGTAGTTTAAGCTGTGCGTTGTCTATATTAGTCAGTCAGTCAACCAATCATACAATCAGTCAGAAGAAAGATTCTTATAATTGGTATAAATTATTGTTACCGGAGTAGGTAGACAAGTCCGGCAGGTAAGCGGGCGAGTTAGGCTCAGCATCAAGTGTCTCGCGCGGGTACTCGTACACACAGTGGTACTTTTGTCGTTTGAACACCACGCGTTTTTTCTCACCAGCGTCCTACGAAATAAAATTTATAAAATTTTGTGTAAGTATTAAAAATAATGGGATATATGACCTTATAAGTCGCAGAGGACACGTTAGTCTTTGCATCAATAGTGTTAGTTCTATAGAAAATCTTGATTATACTGATTTTATCTCTTACTTAAATTTAAACAATGCTTAAAATGTTCCCTGTCACTGTTTGTTATGAGATGACAATAGTTTAAGCATTGTTTATCTTTTGACAGATTTTTATATGTAGAAGTCCACTGCTGGACACAGGCCTCGCGCCAATAATAATAATATAATAAATAAATAATGCTGGACAATCCACACAGCATCATCTAGCCCCAAGCTAAGCAGAGCTTGTGTTATGGGTACTAGATAACTGATATACTTAATACAATACTATATTACATACATAGATATTTTTTTATTATACATAGAAAATACCCAGAACACCCGGAATAAATATTTGCAGATCGTACAAACATTTATCCCAAGGCGGGAATCGAACCCGCAACCTCCTGCGTCGCAGGCGGACAATCGCCCGCCGCGCCACATCGGTCGTCGATATACGACAATAATGATTTTTGGGTCTTTTCCATCCACCGACTTCCCGCGATCATAACAATGCCGTCGGTCCATCGGGTATAGGAAGGCATCCTACGCTTCGTCTTCCAGTTCGTGGTCGCTATTCCAGAACTTTTATTCCCCAACGGGCCATTGCCACTTCAACTTTCTGATTCTGAGAGATATATCGGTGACCTTGGTTCTTCTACAGATTTTATGTTTTTCCAGGTTAGAATCGTGTATGTATCTGTTCGTATTTTTTTCCGGTTTGAAGGGCGTGGGTACCGGTGTAATTACAGGCACACGAGGCTTAACCTGAGGCATACAGGCCTCAGGTTGATGGACGCAGAGTAGGGCACGTTAACGAGCGTGACCAGCGAGGCAATGCTCTGTTGTAGGTAATGGTAACCACTTAAGATCAGGTGGGCTATTTGCTTGTTCCATCAGCAAGTCACATAAAAAAGAAAAAAAACATTCTATCTAAATATTGTGACCTGTTCCGGAGTGGTTGAACCACAAGCACTGAGTTGGATAACCATGAAACACTTACCAAGGAGGCCTGTTCGAAACTCCGCAGAGAGCTTTTAGAGGGCGCAGCCCTGCAGTCCCACGAGGAAGGGACAAACTCTACCTCATCGCCCTCGGAGCCCGAGCACGAGTCTCCAGAGACTGAGCCATGCTCCGCGCCGCCCTGACCGCCGCCTTCGGACGGAGGAGCGCCGTTGTTACCGCGTTGCTAAACCAACATTTCATGTTTACTTATTTTTAAGTTTGACAGCCGTCACAGCCGATTGTAACCCTGCCTTCTGCGCTATAGGTGGTGGGTTCGATCCCCACCGAGAACAAACATTTGTGTGACGAACATAGATGTTCTCTGGCTGGGTATTGTATATATGTATTTACAAAAGATATATTTATAAAAGTAATCTATTAGTCATCTGGTTCCCATAGTACAAGCTGAGCTTAGAGGTTAAATTTCGTAAATTCCTTTCTTAGTACATCTCTACGCACCAAGACGAACATACCCTCAAAATTTCAAATCTCTACGCCCCGTGGTTTCAGCTGTGCGTTGTCTATATGTCAGTCAGTCAGAACAAAGGTTCTTACAATTAGTTTAGATGGTATTATGACAACTTTTGTAAAACATATCTGATAAATATTATCTACGCTTGCACTATCATACTTAACCAATGAAAAGCATTCAAAGCATACCGAAAAAAACATACATTTACCTACAGGTGATCCATAAGCTTAAAATATATAAACATACAACCCAGCGAATTAAGTTCAGACTATTACAGCATACTATTTAATTAACAATGAAAATGATAAATTTGTATGATGTTTTTGAAAATACTGTCAACAATGAAAGTGGACGAAAGTTATTTAAGTGTTTTATGAATTAATTCTAGCTAATTATATAAAAAAAATGAATGTTTATGATAAACTAGTATAATCGCTAGAGATTTTGCTCACGTGAAGCTATTTGATACAAATTTCAAACCCGATGCACCCCTTTTTAGTGTACCCTGTTGCACCAAGATAAATATATATACTTTGCAATTTTCTCTTTTGCTTTTCTTTGCAAGGCTCTACGACCAGAGGTTTAGGCTGTGCGTGTCTATATGTCAGTCAGTCAGGACAGAGATGAAACTGTTATAAGTACACTGGTATTTTATTAGTAAACTAGATTTCATAGCACAAGTTTTATTAATTTCGGGGCTAGATGGCGTTCTGTAAAATGCCCAGAAATATTTATTTATTTAATTTTAATCTGATTTTAAAAACATAATTTCCAACACTGACTGTTAAAAAAAAAAAGTACTGACTGTTAGGTTAAAAAAGTATTGCCGTAAAATCAGTCTAAGCTTAACCTCACTAAAAACAATGAAACTAATCTAATGCATACCCCCGTACCGACGTCTTATTGCGATTCAGTTTAAGACCTAACCTGAATCGTTCAGTTTGGACAGATTCGATGACATTTATTCCGTTGTGATACGGTTCATATTGGTTGATATTGTTCATTTTTTCATTTTATTTATTTAACAAAATCCACAGCTCATAGAAATTACAGAACGTTTCATACATACATACCATATAGCCAATAACGGATTTACATTTTTCTAATGTATCATGTAACATTGACATGACACATATTGTGTCATAAAATCTGTCAAAACGGTAAGCTTCAGTTTAGGAATGTAATAAGACGTGGCAAAGGGGCTGATCTAAACAAAATGCCAACTTACATGGTCGAAGTGCGTGGTTGGTACGACCGAGGTCACGTGGCCATCACCGTCCTACGCCGTCACACACACAAGGAAACATTTACATGCAAGCACACCGACACCGATACTAGGGTTTATACACATTGAAGGAGAACTGGACAAAGGTTTTGCATTTATATTTCGGACAAATATGGACCCATTCTAAGAGAAACATAATTGGTTAAAGATATACTCCCATACATATACACGTTATTTAAATTTAAATATTGTTTAAAATGTCTTCTGTCATTGTAAGTACTCATTGATAAGAGACTGTAATAGTTTAAACATTGGTTATCTTTTGACCGATTTTTATTAGTAAAGATTCCTAGGATTTTTGGAAAACACGGAAATCCTAGGGGACAGATGCATTATTTTATATTACAACTAGCGGTCCGTCCCGGCTTCGTACGGGTTTTAGTAAGAATCCCTAATTTTTTTTTAATATAGCCTATGTCACCCGGGGATAGTGTAGCTTCCCATCCCAACGGTGAAAGAATTATTCAAATCGGTCCAGTAGTTTCGGAGCCTATTCAATACAAACAAACAAATCTTTCCTCTTTATAATATTATAGTATAGATACTAAAATTGTTTTTATTGTGAATTTACAAGAAGACATACAGTTATGGTCCAAAAGCGCATTACATTGAATCAGACAGCCCTTGGCAATATTTAGTCTTTAAAATGCACATAGATGGAAAAGGAATAAATTATAGAAAAATATACAGGGTGACCATTAATTATAAAAGTAATGTTAAAACAAAAAAGACAGACATACAATTTAAACAAAACTGGGGCTCATGGTTAACAGCTGAAAAGAAGAAAACCGTTACAGCCAATATTTTACACAATCTTACATACAGGAATAACATGAAAACTTCATAAGTAAAGCCAGTAAAGCTACCCATCAGTATGAACCAGAGTTTCTATGGAACCAACATTATGGATGTGAAAAAAAATTGCATACATTTTAACCAAGTAGGTATATTTTAGTATGAAACAACAGATGTAATTACAGGCACATGAGGCTTAACACCTGTATGCCTCTCGTAGACGGACGCAGAGTAGTGCATCGTAAGGGCACGTTTATGATGAGATTTCCACTTATCATCAGCTGGACCCACTGCTTATTCCAACAAAAAGTCACATAAAAAAAAGATATTTATGCGCGCTCTATGTAGGCTCCTTAGAAAAAGTTTTTCATATTGATAGGGCCTTTGCCCCACCAGAAGTTTTCTAGAGTTGTTCTATAACTTTAATAGGGTACAATCTAATTTCTCTCTTAAAACATCATATATCTATATAATCGGCTCATAAAATCTCCTTTGTCCAATTCTCAATCACACAAGCAAATTACTAAAAGACTTTTCGTATATATAAGTCTATAGAAGAAAGTAGTATCTAGAAGTTCTATTAATTACAACAAATCTAGAATCACATGTATTTTATACATATAATTTTCAATTGCAAAGCATCCTCTTTGTCCAATTCTTACACAAGCAATTTACTAGACAAGTTCTCGTATGTTTTCAGTCTAGGGAAGTAAGTACAGTCGGTTACACTAAGACGTATACATTTCATTACTTTCAGAATGTTATCGCAGCATTACACAACAAAAACTCAAAATTAATTCAATCAGTTGACAATTTTTTATTATTTGCAATGTAAAATTGGGTGCCGGTGAAGTAACGGGCACATGAGGCTTAACACCAGTATTCCACAGGTTGGTGGACGCAGGGTAGTGAATCGTAGGGCACGTGACCTTCAAGGCAATGCTTTTTTATTATTTGTGATAATTATCACTTAACATCAGGTAGGCCATGGTTGTTCCACCAGAGTAGAATAAAAAAATAATGTAATGCTCTATCATTTTAAAAGTAAAGAATTATTTACATTTTAATGCAACTAACAGGTAAGGATCTAGAAGGTCTATTACAGTTTCAACAAGCAATACAATAGAAGGGAGTCTATTCTTTACCTATTTAGTATTCACAGCATTTCTTAGAAAAACATGTTTTAGAAACAAAAACTCATTTTTATAGAATGTATTTAATATTTTATGCGCTCAGCATATCTTATATTCTACTTGCAGTAGACTTATAAAAATGACAAAACTTTAGTAAGGTGGAGCATTTACAAGAATCTGCTAAGAACATAAAATACATATACTTATAAAACCAGGGGTATGTTTCACTAAGAGCGGAAACGTATCAATAAATCTTTTATCTATGTAATATAGTGTTAGGTAAAGTTTATTTCTAATATCTCAAATAACTTTTATTTAATATCCCAAAAGTTATCAGCGTGGAACTGATATAACGTGATAGCGGAGAGGTCTAATGCATCAATTAATGGCAAGACCTTGTATTCGAATCCCACTACGCAGGTAAAGTAGTTTTCTTTATTTAATTTATTATGAAACATGAGTAATGAATATAATATAAAATGACTAAACCACTTGATGAAAAAGACCCCTGAAGTTATGTTTTTGTTATATAAATAACACCCATTACAAATAATAACCAGTTTTATATCAAACCCAAACCACCAAACCAATACGTTTAGTACAGTAAGCGCCAACCGCCTTTGCATGTCAACACACACATGAAACAAGCGAACGCAAGCAAAGGCGAACGAGGTTCTCTCTCTCTCTTTTCCTGTGGCACGTGTTTGCTTGTGTTGTGCTCAATTACTCGCGAACGTTTATTTTAGGAACATTGTTATTAGACACAAATAATTTAAATGGACAGAATTCAGGTAATATATTTTCATTACAACAGCTTGATTTTTTTATGTACGTAAGGAATTTAATCTATTTGACAGTAGCGAATAAAGTGTATTTGGTGTCGCACGTGAGATACATTTGGCGCGTACTGTACTCATTATATCACTGTAATTCGAAAATACACAACTAAACTCACCTTCCATATGAATTCACCACTGGAAGAGTTGCTGGAATGAGAGTCACTATCGCTTTCCCACTCTTTCAGTATCTCTGCAGCGGTGTTAGGTTTGCTGTCCTGCTCGCACTCGGGGGAAGTAGGCTCGGTGGGCGAGTCTTGAGAGAATGAGGTGCTCATGATTTCTGTCGCTGGTCCTACATAGATCATACAATGAACACTAAAATACGGCTTATAATGTCGACTACTATAAATAGATTAGTTTATCTGCGCTCTTAAAATTTATTAATTTTGGCTTTGTAAACTATGTCTTTGTCGTTTTCATGCAAACAAAAAGAGATGACAATTGATAAATCGAGTGTAAATATATAAAGTATATGACTTACCAGTAAATCTGATATCACTCAGCATCGGAAGATAGGAGTCAAGTTGACAGAACTTTTTTTCACTTTCTAAGAAATCCTCCGTGACCACTTTATGAGAGTCTTCTATCTCTCCGTTAGTAACCTCGCTCAGACTTTCAGTCCTGTTTTCATTAGACTTATCTTCGATAGGACTTGCTATCTCGGATGTTGGTAACTTAGGATCTTCGGTTTCGTCCTTGCAATCTCCGTCGTCAACGTTGCTTTCGATTAGTTCTTCAAAAGTCTCGCTAAGGAAGTTTACTGTGGCTATGTTCACACCATTGCCGTTCAGTTTTGCATTTGAGTTTAGAATAGCTTTGGTTATTTCAATAGGAACTTCCGTGTTCTTCTGTACAGTCTCCGATTTGGTCAGCGATTCACGTAAGACTTCAGTTGGAACTTTATCTATTAGAATAGAATCAGTAGATTTAGATGGAACGTTTTCCGCATTAGTTTCGTCTAAACTTTCTTCGTCATGCTTATTGCCATTAATTTGCTGTTCAACATTCGCATTGGGTGTTATCAAACCGGTATGAGAATTGTACGTGTGGTTGAAATTAGACTCGGTATGCGAATCGTAAGTTCTATTTGGACTGACTTTAGTAGAATTCATTGGTATTTCAGTTACAATGATCGAATGAGGTTGCTCCGTTTCGTCTTCAGGGCCGAAGTTTATCAGTAAACTCGTTTCTGCTACGTCGACATGAGATTCAACTATATTGTCAGTGGGCGGGCTTTTGGGCAGAGATAGCGTTGAGTCAATAAATATATTTGGTTGAATAGTCTCATTGAAGACGTTGGTCTGAATATCTTCGAGATGGACGATATCTGGCAGACTCGTCTGGACGGTTTCGTAACTGTCTGATATCTGATCAGATTTGAAATTAGTCGGATCAGAGTGATTGTCGATGCTAGGCTCTGTAATTTGAATTGCAACATCAGACAGTGAAATCTGATTCAGGTCTTCGGATTGGCAAGTTTGATCGTGGACGCTTTCAGACTGAGCAGGTTGCATGTGGACGTTATCATATTGTTGACTAGCCTGGTCGTGGACACTGTCAGACTGAGTAGTCTGAATGACACTGTCCAAATGATTTTTCTGGTGACTATTTAGGTTATCAGGCTGAGAACTCTGATTACCGATGTTATCAGACTCAATCTGTTGGTTATTTGCGTTATCATTTTCAAACTGTATTATCTGTTGATTAGGTACAATATCAGACTGTGTAGTCAGATTACCGACATTGTCAGACTGATTTATCTCATAACTGTGTACGTTTTCAGACTGATCATTCTGATCACTGACGCTACTAGTCAGATAGTTATTGCTACTAGTTTGATTATGCACAATATCAGACTGACTAGTCTGATTAGAAATACTGTTAGACTGATTTGTCTGTTGATTATGTACGTTATCAGACTGAGTAGTCTGATTATTGATGGTGTCTGAATGATTTGTTTCATGAATATGTTCGTATTCTGACTGATCAGTCTGATTGTTGACGCTATTAGGTACGGTTTCTAATGCAATATTATTACCGTCAACATTATTAGTTATATTATTACTGCTGTTAGACTGACTACACTGATAGTGGGTTGCGGATATAGAACTCATAAATAGCTCGCTGGACATCCTTTCGCTTTTTAGTAACCGAGAGCTGGCGTCGATCATTGAAGACAAATCTTGAGGACAGTCTCTCACTGAGTTTTGAAACTGAACGAACTCTTCAGAAGTGACACCACTTTCTATTTGACAAGTATTGTCCCTAGAGTTCAAATCTTGCACTTTCGTCCTCGCGGAGTTTTCGAAGTCGTAATAGTTCGGAGTGTGTTCGGTCACAAATGAGCTATGCGTTTTGCTTTCCCCTTCGAGCAAATTCTCGGTGTCTTGATTCGTATCGTTTACGCAGTTTGCGTTTGAAGACAATTCTTGCGACCTTACTTCTGCCGACTGATGGAAGCTATTAAAGGGAACACCCGAGATGAACGAGTCTGCGATGTGAGGCAGTTGCATTGGGAAAGTCTCAGTATCGCTACCGACAGTGTATTCCGCGAGAGGCGTGCTAGTCACCGACGGAGTCATATTCTTATAGTTGCAGTTCGGACTATCGTTCACCTCAAACATATCTTGAGATTCTTTGTTGGTATCGGTTAGGTTATCTTGTAAGCAGGGTATTTCAACGCTATCAATTTTCTTGAGACTGTGCTCTGTGATTTTAGGACTGGATTCATCACACTCTTTTTCTGTAAGTTGTTTCGGTGGCGATAAATTTTCTTCAAGTCCGATAGGAGATCTACGCACTAGTTCAGGTTGGGGTAGCTTCCAGGCTTCTTCTAATCCTGATGCGATCTCCGTGGTGCAGTTCGAGAACGTTGGTATTCCTGACATGAGTGTCCCGTAGGCTAGGTCGTTGGTTGTGTTTTTGGAATCGTTGACATCAGTCGCAGACCGCGTTGTCAAGACCTCAGTTTTTATCTTCGTATACGTGTGGTTATCGTTAGCGGTAATCGAATCTGGAGAGAAAGTTTGGCAGTTTTCTGACTTGCTGTCGTGGACGATGTAGGTGGAACAATGGCTGTGGTCCTGTGCCTCTTCGTTGTGCGTCAGTGTATCTGTACTTTCGCTGTTGCCTTCCTCCTTATCGAACCTTTCGTCTTCGCAGTCTTCTAGCCCCATATCGTCGAAGTTTTCTTCCACATTGTAAAGGGTATCGTTGGAGCACCAGGAGTCGATACTGGTTGCTTTTGATAGGCATTGCGTTTCGGGTTTGGAGTGCTTCGCGTCGGTGGGTAACGTCGTCTTGGAAGTTGACGCTCGAGTGTTGTCGTTGTCAGTCGTGTTGGGAGCCGACGTGTCGGTCGTTGGACTCACAAGGAAAGGCGATACTTGAGATAACCTTTCGCAGTTTGATTCCTTATCGTCTTCTTTGTTGTAGGTTCGATCGTCGATCGGCGAGAGAGTCGTTTCTTTCGTTTTCAGCGGACTGGCGTTCAAGCTGTCTGCGCTCATCGTTAGACTGAAATCAAAAGGAAGTATATAGAAACTTGAAGTTATGTAATACTAATTACACAGCAAAATGTTGGAATTATTAATGAGAATAATAAGTGTATTCTACGTATGCGTGCGTGTTTGAATAACCGGTACTTTGGTACACTTACATCGATGATTAAATTGTTAATTAATTAGTCAAATTAGAGGTCAAATTCAAATATTATTCTAGCTTAGAGAGAACGCATTAAATAGTGCAGCTAAGGACGGCCCTCATAGTTAAATAGATGACTTAATAACAGTTACTGGGAGTCGGATGTCGCACATGGGGACAATAAGGTAGATCCATGTTTAACTTATGTGAAACTTACTCTCGACTGCTAGCAGCGGTTTCCTTACAGACAGTGTAAGTATGGTGTGAGTGTGAGTTGTCTCGAGACGGCATAGTGTACGTGTGCTCCTGGTTGCCGGTTGGTAGCTCCGTGGCCTCGTCGGTCGAGTTATTGCACGGCTCCGGGTAGCTTTCAGACGAATCCGTGCGGATGGATGGGTTCCCTAAAATATTACAGTAATAATAATAATAATAACCCACAACCTCCTGCGTCGCAGGCGATTCGCCCGCCGCGCCACATCGGCCGTAAAATAAACAGTACAAATATAAACACAACAGATTTTTAATCACATTAATTTTAAATTTTTTTTTATTAAAATGGGCTTGCGACCTCCCACGTGTAGAATACCCTACCGACTACTGCAAAAACATGGCAATGTACCTCTGACTACCGCTCTTAGATATCCTCAACATTTTTTTATTATGTCACTTGATGCTAGAACAAGCTGATGGCCCACCAGATGTCAAGTGGTTACCATAACTTACTACAAAGTATTGCCTCGCAGGTCACGCTCGTTATAAACGTGCCCTTAAGATGCACTACTCTGCGTCCATCAACCTGAGGCATACAGGTAATTGTAATTTCACCGGCACACACCTTTCAAACCGGAACGCAGTAACCTGCTTGGCGGCAGAAATAGTCATGGTGGTAGTACTTCCCCGGACGAGCCCTTCACTAAGAGCTCTATTATTATCTCTAAAAATGCATTTTTTTTTAGTGTAAATTGTATTGTTTGTTTTGTTTAAACCCTTTTTGCCAAATTCCCTGGTGACGCAACTTTAACATGATAGGTACTTGTACCGGTTATCTTATCTAAATGGAAACTATAAAGGTGAGAAAATAAAAATAAATAAATAGCATCACGACTTTAAGCACGGCAGATATCACGGTATATAAAATGTAGAAGAATGTATAATTAGGAGTTTTAGAATACTTACATTGCATATCATTCTCGTATGCGGATAGTTGCTGCCCAGTTTCCTCTTGAATAGGGCTCAGGGCGCCGGGATAGCTAACAATTACCTCTGGAGGAGGGGGCAACTCGGAGGTCCATTCACCGTCGCCTTCCAATTGTGGTTCGATTGAGGCCACCTACAATTACATAGTGACATTGTAAAATTGTCATTTAAAAAACATAGGCTCAGAACTGTATTTGAAATATGTACAGTCAGCTGCACTAGAATGTATACAATTCGTAACTTTCAAAACGGTATCAAAACCTTAAAGTAATCTATTAAACAGTAGCACTCAACAATCGTTAAATTAGCTGATAAACTCATTTGTTTTTTGAGTTTTTGCCCTGTAAATATTAATTGTAACGCTGTTAAACCATTCTGTAAGTTACGTATGGTATACATTCTAGTGCAGCTGACTGTACAGCAAAATAAACTTTGAAGGTATAATCAATAACTTCAAAAATGTTTAAAGCGACAGTTACAAGCATTAATATCCTCTAATGACCCGAATAAAAACTGTGGGTATTATAGGTTGGAGGCCTTGGTTGTCTATCTGTCTATATTTCTAAGACAGAAATAAGATAGAAACTTAATTTCAAAATTCTAGACTTTTGTAGAAATCAGGAATTCTAATATTTTATGTATTATAAGAAAACATATTTAGGATTTTACCCTTTATAAAAAATATATATGAGGTGGACCATCTGCTTGTTCCATTAGTAAGTTGCATAAAAAATTATATCAAGAATAGTAAGCAGCTAATATAGTATTAAAGTAAAAATTTAACTTACTTGCGCCAAAGGTAGTTTCAACTCCAATTCATTCCGTAGCGCCTTAACACACTCTTCATCCAGTTTCAGGGTTTCTCTAAGATTCTCCAAGGATTCCCCATTCCCCGCCAAAATAGCCTCCGGTGTCTCATCATTTTCACGCATAACCCCTCCTTCTTCTATCAGACCCTCAACCGTCAAAGGCCCCGAGTATTCTATATTCATGTTATTTTCATTTTCAGCCATGGCCAGTTTCGAAGTAAAATGGAGCTGTATTACGTCTCTTAGAGAGTTTGAGTCAGATTCAGGCGCTTCGTTCAAGTCGATTTCGACAACGTATTTAGGTTCGGATGTTGACGCGAATACCCCCGGGGAGTTCGGAGGTGTTGATGGTGAGACGTGCTTCTCAGTCCCTGATGGCCCACTGCCGCTATCGGTCGGAGGTTCATCTTTCGGCTCGGTGATGGACGCCAGATCTTCAAACACATTATCGTCTTGCATTATATCTGGAACTTCATTCAGGAAGTTACCATCTCGTAGCGGAGACGGTGTTTCTAAGTTTATCTCGCTGAAGTTCGACGAAAACGCTAGAATCTCCTCCCTTGGTATTTCGACCATTTCCACTGTAGGTTTTACTTTGAATAGCTCTAGAGAGCAGTTTTCGAACGATCCTAAAACCACGGAGCTGTTTTCTTCAAAAGTGTCCGTGGGGTGGCTTTTTGTTGGCGAATCAAACGGACTCATGCTCTCTGGGACGCATCTTTGCTCCTGTTTTGTAAAAGTCACTCCTGAAGTATAGTCTGGGGGTTTACTATCAGACAAGACTAGAGTTTCGTTTTCTTTCTTAGAATTTTCCAGAGTTTCTAATGTATTTACTGAATTATCGCTGGTAATAGGCGTGCTCGCGTAAATTTTATCAACATAATCGTTACTCATTCGCTCTGAATGTAAAAAATCATCTGTTGTCTTTATTATTTCGAAACTAGGTAAGTCCATGTATACGGTTGATTCGTTTCTGAAAGTGCTCATATCACAAGGAGTCGGAGTAGTCTCCAGATCTGTACTGTCCTTACAAACTTCATTATTATCTACGGTGCTATTCAATATTTGACTATTAGTATTATTAATGAGATCCATATACACGGTGCTGTCGTTAGACCGCTCATTCAACCCGATCACTACATAATTATCAGATCTAGGCATGGCTTTATCATCCTTACTATCTACGATTTTCTTATTGACATTTTCATTATCAACTAAGGTTTCTGTATTATTTGTATTTTGTACTAGTGCAGGTGGCAAACTACTGGCCGCTGTTAATTCAACATTTACTATTGCATCAACATCATTTTCAGTTGGGCTGTCGTTTATTGAATCAACCTTATCATCTTTAGAATCAGCATTTTCTTGATTTTCACATATGAAATCAGCAGGTTTTTGATCTTCTTCTCTTACATCATCTGCTTCTTTTATTGATTTAATTGGTTCTTGGTTCTTAGCTATTAATTCTTTTTGTTTTATCTTTAAATCAGTAGGAATTTGATTCTTATCTATTAAATCATCCTTTTTCTTCTTTATATCAATTAACTCATTTTCTATCACTTTTTGTACTGTTTCAGGTATCGGTTCTTGGGCAATGATTACATCTATATCTACTTTAGATTCAGTTTTTTTATCTTGATGATCCTTAGAACTATCAGTAACAATATCAATGAGATCACTTACTAATATTGTTTCATCCTTACTATAATTATTTTCACTTTCGGTTGTTTCATGTTCGTCAAACGAATCAAGCTTTAGTTGATAAGCTTCAGTAGCGTTAGAAACCTCTTCGGTAACCGAAGGTAGGGTATCGATCTCATCATTGCTAGTTGCTATAACGTTTACAGGCAAGATATTGTCTTCTTCAACGATTTCATCACTTTTAGTTGGCACTTCATCAGTTTCTGTTAGAATTTCATCTGTTACAGTTTCTATTTCATCCATCTCCGTTCGTACATCTTCACTTTGTGTTTCATCAACTTTTGTCTGTTCTTCGCTTTTTGATCGTATTTCATCAGTTTCTGTTTTTAGTTCATCCGTTTCTGTCTCCATATCATCAGTATCTGTTCGGATATTTTCACTAGTTGTCTCAGTTTCATCCACTTTAGTGATTTCTTCACTTTTAGATGGTATTTCATCTGTTTTAGAGTGTACATCGCATATCACTTGCATTTCTTTAGGATTTATTTGTTCTTGTACAGAATCAGTTACCTCTATTTTATCAAGAGGCGTACTTTCTGTATTTACTACTTCAACTAATGACTTAGTTCCTTCATTATCAGTTCTTAAGCTATCACATGATGTTTCACAGTCTTTTACAATTAATTGTTCTTTAACATGTTCACTTATACTAGGTTTCGAGACTACACATAACTCCTTTAGCATCGACACTTTATTATTAACTACTTCTTTTGGCAATTCATAATTTTGTTCTATAGTTTTATCGACTACGCTGTCCTGTACAGCGACTTCATTTTGTACTTCGACAGAAAGGTCGAAGTCTTTCATTGGCGTATCGGGGGTAAGATTCTCAAGCGTTTGTTGGCTCGCAGTATCACTGTGACGTTCGAAGGAGTGACTGAGCGTGCCTATGGTATCGCGATCGGGATCATTTTCATTTTCAGCTTCATCATCCTTAGGGAAACCCGTATCGAGGAGATTCTGAAAGTTACTTATACCCGGGGACTTAACCATATTGGATTGGGCTGGGTAATCTTTCTTGCAATCAAGGCTTAGATTGTCTCTAGACGGACTGGCTTGATGGCTGGATTCTGAGCTCGAAGTTTTCTCCGAGTTGAGGATATTATCTAGATTTTTGATAACATCGCTGACATCCCTGTAGTAACTAACATCATCTTGACTACCGGCTATAATCTCTTTCAACCAGGGATCGACCGAGCTATCCGAACGATCGTTTTCCTTTTCATGTGCTTCTTCTAGAACATTCCCTTGATTACATTCGAGTGTGGCGGTTTCGTTGTGCGTCAGGTAAATGTTACCGACATCTTCTAAAGAGCCGTGAAGGTTTGTGAGGCTTTCTGATTTGATCTGGCTCTCTAGTGGGTCTTTGTCGGACATTATACTACTAGATCTGGATACTGCTGTGTCCATGTCGACGCTCAGTGTGCTTTCGAAGCCATGGTCGGACTCGGTGAAGTGGGCGGTGGAGGTTGAAGGGGCGGTGGAAGTTGAAGGAGCGTGGACTATTGCGATATGCTCGTCCACCTTGAATTAGAAATAATATATTCATTTGCGTTTGACAGATTATAGTTGAGAATGTCAATGTCAAAAGTATATTATCATGGCAACCCAAGAGCATGTTTTAGAATGAAAGAACTATAAACATCGAAATAAGTAAATAATACATTGTTGTGGTAACAGTGTAAATTATAAACAACGGTTTAGTTTATAATGGCTCATGCAAATAACATTAAGGTTCATTATGCGATATAAGATATTTGAGTATAAAAATGACTACCTTACCTTGTTTGTTATTGTAGTGTTTGAAGTATTATTTATGTCTGACTTTATTCTGAGAATATTATAAATTGATACGAAAATAGTATAATTCATAAAGTAACTTTTAAAAAGGTTCTGTTAAAATGTATTATGTTATAACTGTCTATTTAATACGATAATCTTTGAACACTTGTGATTGGTCCAAAACAGAATTGGGAAATATTGCCTTAAATAATAGGATTTAGTGGTTCTAAATACTTTCATAAGCCATCTATATGGTTTCAAAAGAGTTTAACAACAGCAAATACTGTGGTTATTGCTATTAAGTCAAGATATTTTGGTTTAATATTTCCTTGTCTGTGATTGGTCCAAGATTTTACGACCCTTAGAGGGTATAAATTGAAATGTAAAAGATATTGAGAGACAGTCTACAGACAGTCTACGACAGTCTACAGAACAGTCTTGAACAGACAATAATTGTGAAGCAGAATGATAGCCTTGTACAGTAATATTGTAATAGTGTTTTGTACAAGTGAAGTTCAGTATAATTATCTTCGAGATCGAGTAAACTATGTGCTAACGAGAGACAAGGTATGATGTTATTTCTGGTTGCTTATCTATACCTAATACTGACTTATTGTGTTTGAACTGCTGCTTATTTTATTGTGTTAATGTGTTAGTGGGTAATTAATAAATTACTAAGTACCAAAGGCTTCTGATATCTTTATTCATAAAGTATTTGCATAACCTAAATATAGGCAGGTCCTTGTAAGTATAATCTACCCACAAGTCATAGTAAAATAGGTCTAGTGATCCCATAGCTAATTATTTCATACATCCTGACAGATGAATAGTAAGTTGTTGGTCTATCCATCCATATAGACCAATAACAAGTTCTTGTAACAGATTTAGGTTATGGAGCGGTATTTTCTAAAGTACCTTCTTGAGATAGCAATATTTTATTCTAGCACTAAAATTAGTGCACTTTTGGGTAATTTCATTAAGTAAATAACTAGACCTTTATTATAAATTCTGTCACGTTCATATTTGAATGAGGCAGATAAAACATTACGTGCCGTACTAACACTCTATTTGATATAATCTTAGATATGTACTATTTATTTACTTCTAGACGACCGAACTTTTACCGCCTCAATGCGGTTAAGCTAATTTTGTGTAAGCACGAACTTGACACCATATAGAAAGTTTAAATTGAACAATGTCATATAACAATATTACCTTCGGAATAGAGTTGGGTTTGAGTCTCTGCCAGCGCTCCTCGAAGTCCGAGCTGGCGTACAGGTCGCTGTGTGCGTTGTCCTCTGCATGAGTGCGTGCGAGTGCGTGTGTTACGTGAAGATGGTTTATTAACGCGTGGACTTGCGCCGCTGTCGGACGCTCATCCGGGTTTAGGTTCCAGCATAACTGCATTACTTGGTAGCTGTGGATTACATGTGTGAAATATTTATTGATATGAAATATTATCTAACTTTAAACATTGATGAAGTAATTGTATGTAATTTTTTTCTAAAAGTTATACTTATAGCATGTTTGTAACATGCTATAAGAATAACTAATAAGATTACTGAAGAGAAAAAACTCGACGGTCCAACGAACGATGCTAATAAATACGATATTAAATAAGATTGTTACTCGAAATACTTTTACTACGAGAGTAAAAAATTAAATCCAGAACGAAATAATATTCTTTAGTAGGATTTCGAGTGTACGCGAAGCTGTTTTTGTCTATCTCAAATAATGTATAGAACAGTGAAGGAAAATAAGTACGTATATTGTTTAGCTGAGTCAGATTTTAAAATAAATAGGAAAGTATAATTTTCCTTCTTGTATTTAATAGAACCTGGTAACAATTTTTGACTTTGACAACCAAACATGGATGTATTGATGGAAAAAACTGGACATAAATTCTCGATAAAATGTGGTTTGGTAGCATGGAACTGAAATTCTAGAAATTTTATCGAATTTATTAACAAGTTATCCCCTGTGGATAGCTTGTTAATAACCGCTCAATAAAACATGCCGACGCTAGTTCTGTTCCAGCGGGTGTAGATTAAATCATTTTGTCGATAGGATTAGTCTGTCTGTTGTTGTATTTCAGAAGGTAGATATGTAAAATACTTACAGATGACCCTTGTAGGGGCATGGCTGGTCTGGCGGGGGCGTAGGCCGGTCGCCCGTAGGCATAGTGCCCCACGAGCAGACCTCCCATATTAAGCTACCCAGTGACCATATCTCACTGTTTGCCTGTGAAATAAAAAAAGGTCATTGACAGTTGAATATGGAATGAAGCACAATGTTGGTACAACCGCAGTGCCACATATTCTGCTTCAAGGTAGCGTTACTATCTGAAGCGCACTGTAGTAAGTAATATTAACATGTTTATCGCGGGTAGTCGGTGAATGGCGAAAGTTCAAAATCGTTGTTTCTGGAAAAGACAGTGGGAGGCTTATTTCTAGTAGTCTTCTTCAAGTCGATGATGATGACGAACTATGTCCTCAGCTCGCAACATGTGAGCCTCTGTAGGTTGATCCTGAGTTTTTTACGTTTTCCGGATACCGGATTTCGATACGATAAGCGCCTCTAGCGGCATGTGGGGGCACTAGCTTATCTCCATACAAAAAATTCGAGCTCGCAAACAAAAATCCGGTATCCGGAAAACGTAAAAAACTCAGAATCCGCCCGCTGGTATTGCAAGCGTCTATACCCACTTACCAACTAGTGGACTGCCTACTAGCTTGTCTGCATAGTTGTATCAAACTAGGCTTCGGAAGACTGCGAGTTCAACTTGAGTCTGGCTAAATAAATCATTAAATAGAAGTATTTTAATATTTTGCCAATCAAAGGTCTATGTTGTATACTCACAGTGTAGATGGCGCCACGTTGCAAAATTTCTGGCGCGAAGCAGTCATGCTGCGGGTCAATGACCTCGTAGCGGCCAAGCAGGGCGCGAGCTTCCTCCAGGTCACCCCGAATCATCACCGACCCGCTCCAAAGGTACCTAACAATCAAATAAATAACTATTGGTGGTCGAAAGTTCTGTGGTAACAAACATAAAAAAAATACAGTCGAATTGAGAACCTTCTCCTTTTTGAAGTCGGTTAAAAAGTACTGACCTGTATGTGAATCCATGTGTATGCAAATAGTCGAGCGCTGAACTAACGTCACTCATAAGTTGTAGCGGCACCCCGCTCGCGTTCAGTGTTGCCCTCTGCGGACGGTTCACCCTCAAGTAATATTGGAGATCCTGAAATAAACATTACTTTAATTTCAACAGCCTCACAACTCTAATCCTTAGATATCCTCTTAGATCTCTTAGTACCAACTTCTTTAAGGACGATTAAGAGGGTTATAGCCAGAGGTACGTCCAAATATTACATTTGGTACATACCCACACTTTGAGTAGTTGGTATATGCAGGTTGAAAGCCCATAACTGCTGCTAAAATACTAACTGGTTTTATCACGATATTTTCCTACACCGTTTGAGAGCTCCTGGCATTGTATATAAATCCATTGGTGCACGACAGGATTTGAGCCCACAACCTTAGGATCACAAGGTGGGGTCACTCCCACTAGACCACTGGATGTATTTTGAATACATCTGGTTTTTATTCTAAAACTAAAATCAACCGAACGCTCGTATGTCGTATGTCCACCTGTCCAAGCTCAACTCCATCTTTGAATCTCAGTTCAGATGATGATGAATGAATAAATGAATGAATGAAAAAACTTTATTGTATGGTGTATGTAACACCAGACACTAGTAATACAAAAACAAAATAAAAGAACAGTTATAAAATGGAAGATACAATGGGCGGCCTTATCGCTTAGTAGCGATCTCTAGGCAGGACGTTGTGATGAGTCAGAGATTTTGTAAATAGAGCCTTTTTATTCTTACCATAGTGCAGAGTTCAAATAACAGTAGCCACGGTTCCTCCTCGAGACATTTTCCCAGGAACTGCAGTATCTGGCCGTGACTCAGCTCCCGGTACAACTTGACCTCTTCGAGGAACCTTGCCTTGTCTTCTAACGATGCGTTTTGGTTAAGGATCTTGACCGCTATGGTTTGTGAGGTACCGTCACCATTGTCTATCTCGCTTGCTACAACCTGTCAAAATTAATAATACCAATTAGAAGAGGTATAAAAAATTTGAAACAGGCAATATAAAGATCATCAAAGATCATCAAAAATATACGCTTTTGATGCATGTTATCTATGATCTATGACATTATTTTTTTACTTCTTTACTAGGCACCATATTATGGTTCAAAATTAGTTTGCGCCACTTTTTTTCATATAAAAATAATATTCAAAAATCAGTTACACGAAAAAAAAATATTCTCTACTTTAGTATTTTTAATGCGAAACTTTAAACGTTTGTATATTTATGGCTTAACCACACACAAACTAAAGGATTGTGATGGATCTCGGATTAAAATAGATAACCTGGATGTAGAGGTTATAGTTGATTTGGATATTCATAATAAATATTATAGGCAACGTTACGATACGAGCAAAACTAGATAGCAATTTAGAAATATTTTCATAGCAATAAGACTGACATAAACATAAAAAGTTAGTAAATATGTTAAGTAAATAGATATGTAAAAGATGCAACCTACCCTGCCAAACCATCCCCGACCTATCTCTCTCAGGTACTGCAGATTGTTCCGCGGGAAGTGTTCGCTGGCTGTAAACAAAAAAACAATTCGTAAGTCAATTAATAAATTACTAAGGGAAGCCCAAATAATCCACATAAATATGTCAGTAACTTGAGTTCGCACCAACGCACCAGGAGATGGCCAACCAGTATCTTCTGATTACTTGGCACCGACACTGCCGTCATTATCTGCCTGCGTGACGACTACGGCAAACTACCTCAAATATGGAGATGTATCCAGAGCGGACTTATGACAAAGTTGAGTTCTATGAAAATACTGATGACAAAGTTGAGTTCTATGAAACTAACTCAAGCCATTGCAGACCACCACGAACCAGACACAAGCGGAACCCCGCCCGATATGATGACATTGTGAAGATTGCGGGCGAGAAGTCGGTGAATAGAGAAGTAAGCTTTCTCATCGTTCTTCCTGAAAATCTATGAACAGGCCAATTTCCAATAGTGAATTTCTTGAAGCTTCGATAATTATTTTTGCGACGTATAAGCCAGTTTCAGAGTTAAACCTATTCGCCTGTATACTAAACGCTTTTGGCCGTGTACCAACGAAAACCCGAGAATAAAAAAATAAACTCTACAAAAATATTTGGACAAGCTTTAGTTAGCTCCGTCTCGGTAGGAAAATCGTCAGTTTTTGTTTGGCCGGTAAGCGGAAGCCGTCTTTGGTAGCCCCAAACACTTTGTATGATATCGCATCGCTTTATCGCGTTTCTGGGACACTAAACGGCCGACTCATGATTCACGGAGACATTAACGGTCCATTGATCACAATAGTTACAGTAATAGGGCAAAAACGGCGTGACAATGAGGTATTGATTGATCACTTGAGAGGTGCTTTGCCTAAGGTTTCATGTGTATACATTACACATACTTGTATCACATCGATTTCTTGATCACTTTAAGTAGGAAAACTGCTTGATAGCGACATACGTGTACCGTCATTGCCATGTGCTCGTATTTTAGTTGTATTAGCTAAAATTTTGTATCAGGTTATTACCTGATATTTATGGCTAGTATTTTATCAAATTTATTCGTTGACTTTCTACTGAAATGTTTCTTGATAATCTTTTTAATCACAAAATCAACATCTTGTTTATTGGTTTTGTCAAAGAACACACTACGTTCTCAGTATACTCTTCTTAGGAGGTACAAAAAGCTACTCTATCTTCATACAAAAGTTTACTTACTAAACCAGTCAGAGTAGGACTCCAGCGGATCTTCAACGTGTATTTCCACCGGCAGCGGATCGAACAGCACGACCGACTCCCGACTGGACGAGCGGCTGTACAGGCGTCTGTTCGCATTCCGTTCCTCATTCTCATTGAAGATGTAACCACCAGCATTGTTGTTGGCAATGTTCTGCATCTCCCGCAGCGAGATCGGACCGTTGTTATTGTCTTCACCTCCGACATTGTTATTTACTGGTTCGGAAAAACCAGAGTCGGGAGGTTGCATACGTTGCGGGGTTTGTATGTGAGACGCGCTTGCCGCGAACAACTGAAAATTTAATTCGGTATGACGTTGAAATAAATAAATATTTCAAAACCCAAACAAAGCAAAAACATATATACGCACTTATAATTCAATATAGCACAGACACAACATAAAATAACAATCTATATAAAAACAAAGACATGCTAGTCAATGATTCAACAAAAAATTATAAATTTTTAGAAATGATAGCACACAAACATAACCCATACTAAATATAAAATAAGGATAATGAATTCCCCAGAAAATGTTTCAAAACATTATTCCCGCAAAAAGTACAAAGACGCACACATCTACAAAACAGATAGTAACAGAACAGAAGACGCACACAGTAACAAAACAACGCATAAGCTACCTGATTGTCCGCTCCTTCGTTCGGCTGGAGACAAGAGAAAACAATGCACGTGAGATTTATTATCTTACAATCTCGTTGATAACACACACATGGGTAGGTATAATATTACAATACAAGGACATAAAGTTAATTGGATATCGTAAAATCCGTAGGATTCCAGACTCTGGCGAATTTTATTGTGCTATTATTACATCGTCCCTTGCCACCACAGTTTTCCGAAATGTATTGGGTGATTTTAGCTTCATTTTAACGTTGAAAGCCTGTACGTAGCCGGACCAGATCTACCAGTCATTATCATCGGTCTAAATTCCACTGTTGGAGGTTATGACGGACTGTTACGAGGCTTAGCTGTAGTCACCATCCTTGACATGCGGATTGGTAACCGCAGTGTTGGTGATCACTACTGTACAAGTAGGTACTCAGGAGAAGCACGACATGCACGGGAAGAGATCGAGGAGTCCCATTCTTCACCGGAAGCACTACGGTCAACTCTACTAGTACTTCAAAATACTACGCTAATTAGTTCGAATGAGCAAATTCTGATGACGGAGTTTCTAGGCTAAGGTCTTAGCGACAGCTAAATCTGTGTCACTAAAATAAAGTTGAGAAAAAAGGCGTTGTTTTAAAATATACTACACTAAGAATTCAACTGGAGTAAACTCCATTAATGTTAAATGCCATATTGTAATAAAGGGTAATTTTGTGAGTATATTTCAGTGGGTTTTCTGAATGCAAGTTATAGTTTTATAACTCGTAAACAGACACACCCAAACCCATGTTAAATTTAATCGAATAAAGTTATAGCGATGTGAAATTGGACAAAGCACTTTGCTTATTTCATATCGCGTGTAGGAAGCGCTTTCACTGTAATTCAGTAGTTCGCGTAGTTTTTTGAATAATGTTTCGTAGCTTTCATTTGAAATTTCTCTGTGCAGCAGAATGTCTTTATTTTTATGGCATCTCCAGTACTGGTTGATCGGTTCAAACCACTGGTATAGCCCTTATTAATATTCAAGTCACATTTTAGCGTCACTGTCACTTTCCTATCAACGTAAAAGAGATGGTAACAATTCATTTTAGATAGTGGAACTTTCAGAGATTTAATATTATCTATTTATACAAATTATAAGAATCTTTGTCCTAACTAATATATAGTACGCAGAGCCTAAACTACTAGTCGTTATGACTTGAAACTTGCAGGTTATACTGGTTCTTTGTAGTATAGGGATGTATTATGAAATGAAATTCAAATTCTAAAGGGGTGCAGCGGTTGTTGAAGATGTATGAAAATAGCTTCAATAGAACCCACAGCCAGCGCCGAAGGCAGAGCTAAACCAACTTAGTTGTAACGGTGGTCAGATATCAATAAAACCATCAGATTTTTCAGGTAAGCCTAAGAAATAATATTGCTCCAACAAACACAACCACACCACCCCACCACCGCGCCGGTGCAAATCGAACGGAACCCTAAAGAACAAGTACCAACTAAGTAGTTCAAGCATCGACCAGCATTTTGAGAGATATCTACCGCATCCGCTGGATATTCAAGCCACATTATTTAACCTTTAGATAACCTCGTCTAACTCCACTGTGCTGCATTCTGCACATGTATGACATGACGTAATCAGTGCCCTGAATGAGCCTAATCATGGACTCTCAATGGAAGCCACAATGGATAGAACGAACGTAACAAAACATTTTTACGGCATTGTGATGGATGAAGGACATATAGTCAATAGGTGAACGAAGTCAGTAGATATTTGCTTTATGTTGGTATTGTTTGTAATCAACCAGTAAATCTGATTCCGTAACCTTGTGACTCATGGATAGGGTTTTCCCTGTTACTTTATTTACTTCTAAGAAGTCAACAGTAATAATAATAATAAAAATACGCTGGGCAATCCACACAGCATCATCTAACCCCAAGCTAATAGAGCTTGTGTTATGGGTACTAGATGACTGATATACTTAATACAATACATTACATACATAGATATTTTTTATTATACATAGAAAATACCCAGAACACCCGGAATAAATATTTGCAGATCGTACAAAGATTTATCTTAAGGCGGGAATCGAACCCGCAACCTCCTTCGTCGCAGGCGGACATTCGCCCGCCGCGCCACATATCGGTCGTCAACAGTAGGTAAACGCCGATACAGTTACACTAGAAAGTGTCATCAAAAACCAACAGCCAATAGTGATGGCTTCAAGCCCCTATCTGCTTGTACATTACCTAGTTCTTAAATACTTTTGTTAAATTACATAAAAAAACATGAAAGTGTACAAGGAAATCGCAACACACAATCAAATTACGAATGAATGAACATATAAAAAAAACTAATATGTTGAGGTTCTGTCAACAATGGACGGCAATTCTCATGAAGTACTTTCAATCGAATGACAGACGTCGATGAAGTACGAGGAACAATGAAGCTGTAAAGTATTTTATAGTTTCTTGTATCCTGAGTGGCAACGTAGTGATGGCGGACGATAAACACATTGAGAAAACATATAGGTAGATACCAGCATTTACTGGTCATCTACCTATAATAGTATCTTTTCTAGTTAATTATCAAACTATACCTAATTGAATCTAAGATTTGACAAAATTACTTACAATGCCAATTTATACTAAGTCAAGTTAAGTTAAGTCTTTTACAGAATCATCTGTTAATACAAATATTTGCAACTCTGTGGTAAGATTACACATAGAACCCGAGAAAAGCGAGATGGAAAGCCATCACCTCCTTAGTAATGATTGAAGTTTACTTGAACAACGCATAGGCTAAAACCAACATAAATATGATATTGTTAGTTCACGACAAATAGATCATCGAGATAATAAAGTGTGAATTGTGACGTGGGCTATATGGTTATATGTGTACCTACGTAAATTATGTGCTATTGACAGAGATACATATAATAACCAAACATTTTGTATTTAAGGATTCATAGACATATTACCTGACACATTAAGTATACAATATTCATATCACTGCAAAACGAGATAGCAACAGGCTTATCAGACATTTTAGATAGTGGAGCCCTCAGCGTATGAATAAGACCAAAACTGTATAACCTAATCGTATAGCAAAAACAAATAAAGAAGAAAAATATAAATACAAATTTCTCTCGCTCAAATGCGATTAATGGTTCTGTCTTGTGCGACGATTGATCAAAGGAAGTAAGCAATTAACGATCAATTAGGTAAAGGAATCTGTTTAATCGTTCAGGATGACCGAGGGTGGGAAGGGCATGTCTAACTTACAACAATGAAAGGGAAGTGGAGAAGACTTCCACGACGTGATGAATTTGCAGATCATTCTCTCAAATTCGAATAAGAGATTACGTCATAAAAATAAGAAAAGAGTGAGTGATACGGAGATGATATCTAATAGAAAATAAAAAAAACACGTGCCATGCCAACCTCACATGAAGTGCGATAAGGATAGAGGTGACGATAACCACGTTTAAGAAAGAAAACAGGTAAAATAAATCTACCTTTAACAAGACCGAATCCAAGCAATCACATTTTGATGTACACATTGTGAATACCGAACCCAAACAAAAATAGATTTAAAATGAATGACACTGTTTACTTGCCAAAATAATTGGAATAGCACTGTGGGCATTGACATTCTTTTTCGAATGAAAAATACATAAATACAGCAAGTATGTATGTAAAGGATAATGCAACTTCGTGCGAATCAGACTTTTTCTCACGGCAAATTGTTTAAACATTTTGAAATTACCTAGTTCTATCTAAAAATTGAAATATGTTTTCATTGTTTCAGTGACCTTAGCATTCTATAATCAGACATCGGTGTCAAATCTGTTGTTTTATTTTTTTTAAACCACCCTCTTCATGACTCAACTTCATACGCCAGTACAGAGAAAAAACCGTTGACATAATCATCTTCCTGCCCTTATCCCACACTAAGTGGGTTGGCACAACAGGTTTTTTCCTCCACTCTCTTCTATCAGTCGACATCTCTGTGTTCACTCCTTTCTACTTATATCATCTTTCACACAATCCATCATATTTTCTTTGGTCTACCTCTACTTTTATAACTATCTAACACTCTTCACGTTAAACGAACCATTGACAAGCTAGTTTCGGAAAATTGAAGCACCGAATCGATACCATTGCAGACGCTAGATACGCGTAAATATGTATATCGAATAAGAAGTACGAGATGCAATAAACCTTTTTGGCGTAACAAATTATCTAACAGCACACGACACGCAACATTCGATAAAACTACATCCACCTGTACACCAAAGTGCACGAGCTACGAGATAGAAAACAAGAAGCACTCATTAACTAGAGTTATCAAGAGCTCAAGGCAAGCACGTGTGATGCGAAAAACGTTTCAATTCTAAACTGTAAGCCGCTGCAGTAAGGTTCAAAGAGTTTCAAAAGGATGCCTCTGTAATTAGTATGAACGTGAGTCACAGCGATGATGCACTCGCATAAAACGACGCTTTATCAAGAGACGTGCCGGCTATCCGAAGCCAGTGGACTTTTAATTAGTTTTACTACTCATCATGACATTCTGATAAGAAAAGGAATTCATTAAACGATCTCTGGTCTGTACATTACAGACAGGCACAGAAATAGAAACTAGAGTATGTAATGAAAGCTACATAGAGATCAGATTTCAAAATGGAAACGACAAATTGGCAAGTTCCATCGGTTACTGCTAATTGATTGTGAGTCATAATACCAACACACTTGTAAATAAACATTCACGTGTAGATACATGTGTATTGGTACATAACATGTAAAAGCGAGGAGTCGTAACTTGACGTCGCTTACAGACATCGAAAGGGCGATTTCATAGGGTATACATGGATAATTTAAACATATTACGGGAGCAAAAGTGGTTGCTAAGCAGTTGAGAAACTAATGCATTACCTGTAAAACAGGACAAGATGAAGTCGGCGTATGTTGTCCACGTCGCAAGACCCTTTTTATAACCGTATATTATTAGCTTTTACGATAGGTACAAAAAAAACTGGGACAGTAACAGGAAATGTCGACTAGTTCCTTCATAACGACTTACTGATAAACCGTAAAAATATGAAAGTTAACGCTAAAACTGCAGACGTAATCTGTCGTCAAAACTCTTCCCACATTGTTCCATTGTACGTGTAAATTCTGTAGGAAAGCCAAGCGCTTTGTATAAGCTCTGATTACACTTACGCGTCAAATCAGTATTCTGTGTAGACCTGCCTCAATGAAACGAGTATACTGTTGTTGACTTAGATAAAGTTATCTATAAGCTGTTTGCATTGCGGCTAATTTGAGTCACGTAAATATTATGTCATGTGCTTGGATTTGATGTATTAGGAGTTCGAACTCTTTGCATTTATTTATAGAGATGGAAACACTTTATACTTGTATATTTTTTTAGCTAAATGCACACTGTTTATCTTACAGCCACAACTTTGTGTACGGAATCCATTATAGGTATACATATAAAATGGATTCTGTACACAAAGTTATGGCTCTTAAAAATATTTGAGAATTCAATCCAATAAGAGTGTTGATGTTCGCTAAGGTAGTCTTTGTGGCTGGTTGCTTTGCAGCTATGCCAGCGAGCTATCAATGGTGATTAATCAGACATTACCCAAGGCACACGACTGCTCAGAAAAACCACATAACATTGCCGGGTTTAAGTCAAATTATTATTTGGAAGCATGAATTAGTACACCAACGGAGGAGGTGTGAAGAGATTACAGTGGGGTGGGTCTGCACCGGGCTCCATGCCAACTAGAAGCGCCACTGCATTGCTAGATTTCTAGCATTACTCTTTTATAAATCCACGAAATTCTAGCTCTAATCCCGTTACCATAAGGCTGATATAAAATTAATCGCATGCAAATATAACTTTGTCTTGTGAATGTCTCGCGCGTAGTCTAGGGTTTTTATGTGAAGCATCTCAAAGTCCAAGCGCCGTGCTAAGAATTCGCTAGGAATTACTGTGGTCTATTGTGACAAAAGTTACACAGTATATTATTTGAGACAATATTAAAATTTTTAAAACTTTAAATAGAGGAAATATAGTAAACAAACATTTGACAAACAGAACCGACTTTAGAGTTTGGATAGCAACTAATATGTTCGGTTCGGTGGTTACAAGTATGTAAAGTTGGGCGCCAAGGATTAGTATTAACAGAAAAATTACAATACTGCATATTCCTGCGCAAGGATGACACGTAAAATCGTGAAGCGTTCCACATTTTTATACTTATTTTATTCTTTGTTTACCTATGTATTATTTGTGCGAGGCGAGAGGAGGGCGCTGAGGTTCGGGAAATAGATTTTCTTGTCCGAAACTCAAGAGTTCCAAACCATGGAATGTCTTTAGTTTACATAAGTTACTTGATGACATTTTGTTTGTACCTTTTTTTCTGAACAATAAACGTTATTATTATTATATTCCTATTTACAATTTCAGCTTTTGACGTAGCGTTACCCACTTCGTTGACGTGGACGACGACGTTGACACTGCAGGTGGGCGGACTGACTCATCATAATAGATAAGACTATCAGACAGTCTAAGTTTACGTTTTTTCTCGAGATTATACGCATGAATAACGCTTACGTTCAATTAACGACGCAATTCTTAAATATGGGACATTGCATTGAGGATTGCAAGGCCAGTTGATGACTAGACGCACCTCTATAATTAGGGTAACGAGCGCCAAAATAAACACGCTGATATTTAGAGAAAGCTTGCTCACATTTATCGGTTTTCCGACTTTTCGGTCTCGACTGTCACTCCAATTGTACTGCTTTTCATTTTGGGGCTGAACAACAAGGAAGGGTACGCTTTGTTTTACGCGTGATCGAACCAGTTATATAGGTCATCTTTTCTTCGATTTGCCAACAAAGACATTACAAAAATAAACATCTGAAGCTTGGAAAGTATTGAAGCCAGACAAAGCATACAAGCTGCGCACATTATTAGCATACGAATTGAAGGGATTGTCCACATTATTCCAAGCCCATTAGACTAATTGACTACTAATAGTCCCGTCCTAGACTGTAGGGCTAGGGATCGCAACAAGGTTAGGTTTAGAAACCGATTAGTAGAATAGAGCCGAGCCATTAATATGAGTGCTTAGACTCAAACTTGCAGGCACTTTCGAGAATCTAGTGCATATGTAGTAGCGTGCAGTTTATGCGATACTATGTTTTGGAAGAATAGAACGTCACTGACCAGAGTAATTAAAATGTTTAAACATGCCATTATTATATCACAGATTAAAGAGCCATGGTGATCAGCGAACAAGCCCCATTTAAATATAATAAATGGAGACAGATTTTGGTAATTACATTTAAAACTATCGTTTGCACAACATTGTATTAGGAATTCATCCGCTAATCTAATAATTAAAGTAAATTCAATCATTTTTCATAGAGGCCGTCCGAAACTACAGATTTCTGCTTCTCCAAAAAAAAAACTAAATTTGGGTATGGGGTCTCGAAATCGACCAAGTTTGGATCATGCATTCCATGAAGGAAATGTTATAGAAAGGATAAAAATAACGATGCTGAATGATTACATAACTGTGATGCCATTCATGCATGGAAGCCATAAAAACATAGGGATAAACACGTGTGCAATGACTAACAAACATAAACTGTCGGTACACTAAATGTAAAGAGGAGTGGCGCATCAGCGCAAAGAATAGAAACGTAATAGATGCCAAATGTGATGTGCCGATGAGTAATTGTCACTGGCCGGAGGAACAGCAGATCAGAAAACCACAGCAAATTTGTAGAAGAGCCCTGAAGACATTCACTTTTGTTCAAATTCGAGGCGGTAGGTAACGTGCATAATCAACATATTATAAACTTGCCAAATGTAATTCATAATCAAAGCCTCAGTGCTGCCTAGGCGTTATACGCAAGGTCAATCAATCAGCGATGGGCTTGCAACCTGTCACGTATGGAATATCAACTACTGCAAATGTGCCTAATCCAATATTTGGACGTACTTCTGACTCTTTAGACATCCTCAAAGAATCGTGAGTAGGTACTAAGAGACCTGAAAGGGTAGTTATTATGTTAAAGTCCTCCCTGGGGGTTAAAGTCGTAAAACTATACCTATAGCTGAGTTTTTTGTTTTATCGATCATCCAATACTCTCCTTCGAGTTTATGCCTGAGGCCCAACGAACTAGAACCAAATCACAATAAACCTAATAAACTAAGACGAAAGAAAGAAAAAAAGAAAAAACATTTATTTCAAATGATAGTAATCTTTCAGTTGCCTAGAACGGAAATAAAAGAAATTTAATACTGAATTGATATGAAAGTAATGCGGTTCGTTCGCAGCAAACCCATTAGTGTGGATAATTAGTTGATGGGAGTGGGTTACTGGTATAACTGTCGTTTGGCGACTGGTTTTCGGCCGTGACAATGAATTACGGTTTATTGACGGCAATGAGCGTTTGTGATCTACGAGTATATGTCACTTCAGGAAGCTACTTGGTCTAGTTCATTTATCCGCTACAGAGAATACGACATCAATGGCATGATCAGATAATTTACGTTCGTCCTAGATTTCGTAGACAAATATCGTTATTAGTCTTTCAAATTATAGAGCTAGGAAACGTAAAATCTAACAAGCAATACGTCGCTTTGGTTATAGTGTAGGTAGAGTTTGAAGATAACAAACAACACAATCCATGTGAACTTCAAGTCAGGATGACATTTAGATAGGAAGGAAATCTAAACTCACGACCAGGCTTGAAGCTATTTGAGGAGAATGACGTCACAAAAGGGACAGTAAGGCCTTGAGTACTGATATTGACGTCACTGACGGTCGCCTGGCAAAATGGACCTATTCACACCACCCACCACCATCTTACCGAAGGGAATCTTTAATTTAATGTTGTTTGTTCGTAGATCAAGTTACACGAATAGGTAAATATTGACAGAACTAGCATCGTTCTTGGAAGAGCATTGTCGTTGATATTTTTGTTGAATGTTTAGCTTCTTTATCGTGTTTATTTGTTAAACAGCTGCACAATATGAGTAACCGTACTCTGGAAAGTTAACGCACCAAAAGTGTGGATGGCTGTAAGTTTGTAAGTTTTAGCCTCACCTTCTCATATCACTAACTAAGGTTTATTTATATAATAGATGATCAAGGTAGGCACATGCAATTTCACCTCATTTTGAGCATCAACAAATCATTTTGTGCAGCTCATCCTCTATGAATTGACTGATACAACATAGTCCTATATACAGTCCTATAATTTTTGCGCGATATTTGACATAAATCATATTGATCATTATCTTAGCTCGGATTCACCCACAGGTCATTTACCAAAATGTTTTGCCAGCCTCCTCGGTTATTAACTAGGTGGTGTTCCAAGCGACTGACGTTTCGCGAAAAACTTTACAAGGTTATTCCGGTGGTATTTGTGTTGTAGCCTAATGATGGGGCTTGGTGGTGTATGTACTACGGTCTCTATTAATATTGACAGATGACACAATAGCTGCCGTTTCCCATAGGCAAGGGCGTGCCGAGGGCGTCGACCCCGTCCGTCCGCTGATTAGATTTACAACTGCAACTTTTATTGGCCAACAGATAGGGATGTCCCAAACAAATATGAGAAGAGTTTTTACATATTTTTCAACTTCAATTTTATTATGGTACTGTTAGGGTTGTTTCAGCCACTAAACTGATACGAAAGCTATTCAAAAAAACATTAATTATTTACATTTTGAAGCGTAACAAGACGTGTTACTTTACATATCCGTCAGTACTCTCGGCAACTTAAACAAGTCACAAATTCCATGTTGTGGCAGCCCAAATGTGTAAGATATGACGCCTGCGCTTCTATCTGAGCGTCAGAGAGAATCGAAACGCATAATATGACAAAAAGATGGTTGCATTTCATAAGTGCTGCCAAATAGTTCAAGAATGACTGGTTTAAACTATAAACTGATTCTCGTGGGAGTTGTCCACGAATCGAAACGAGGGTTGGCGTTGGGTGTGTCTATTTGTTACTATAAGTTCTTATTCAAGCTATTACATACATATGTAGGTAGATTGACAAACCTAGTATTGATTTTGAAATGCATCTATATGTTGTAATGTAATATCATCTATAAGTAATGTATAAGGTTAAGGTTGTATAAGGTGTTACTGTTTAAATAGATAATTTTAAGAGTAAAAATCGTGGGTATATGTTGTATCTTACTAGTATTGTAATTTGCGTTTATCAGTAACATCGTTTTGTACAAAATTTTTCTTTATTTACCTAATCTCAAGTTTTAGAATCGCATTGCAAGGAGATAACTGATTTGGATGAAACTTGATATAACTAGTTAATAATATTGAAGTAGTTAAATAATAGTTCGTAAATACATGTAATGTAATTATTATTGCTACATAATTTTTAGAATATCAAAAAATTATACATACATAAGTATAGACTACTTTTTTGTAGATTCAGTCACCCGCACTAAAATGGTTACACTTACTTCAAATTACGTTTCTACTACTTACGTTGGTAGGTAGATTCTAACATTGTATTAACGTCTAGCAGTTTAACCAGACGAGAAATAATTTTCTTAATTGTAATCATAGTGCAGGTGACTGTACCACGCGTGCGTAGCCGCAGGAGGGGCAGGCAGGCATTATATGAAATAAGGTTTTTAAATACCTTCAAAATTATATAAAACTTTCAGGAGTAATTTTTATTAATATTTCATTTTTATTGATAAAACTCAAGTCATTTTAGTATTTCGTAAAAAAGTAGACAGGTAATAAATTACTAACACGTAGAACTCACCTTGCAGTCTTTATGCCTGTAACACCAGGTGCATCCGAGGAGGAAGGCCAGAGCAACGAAGACCAGCGCCAGCGCCGGTATCGCGGCATACAGCCCGCCCTCTGGCGTCCATCCTTCCAATGAATTCTCATCTGCAAGTATGTAGGTACTATATTCATGAACTAGTGGAACGTGCAAAAATGTAGCCTTGATCATTTCAAGTTACTACAACCAGTTGTTTAGGCTGTCTATATGTCAGTCAGGCCAACCAGGTCAGTCAGTCGGGTCAAAAGTTCTTATAGATTAACATAAGATTAACATAAGTTTTTTCTACAACCTCTGTGGCTCAGTTGGCAATTAAATTTAAACTTCAGAGGTGCATGTTAGATTCAGTAATGGGTTAAAAATAAATATATTGGCGGACTATCCTTTTTTAATGCAACTATTGTTTATTTAGTCATTTAAAATAGGTTTCAACCTATCCCTAGCTAATGTAGATGTGATTACACAATTAACAATTATTTGTTCTAAGGTTTTTAAGAACAACTGAAGAAACAAGTAGTTGATCCATCAATATTGAGAAGTTACCCATGCCTTTTGGCATTAAACTGGGTCAATCACTCTGACATGTACAAGTGTAAAGTCTGTAACTACACCTGCACCCATACATTTTCAATCACATCTAAACAGAAATACAAGCATGACAGTTTGGCAGCAGAAATAGATAGTAACACTTCCCCTTGACAATACATTGTCAAAGATCTGTTACTACTACTACGATGAGTATCGGTAGTGATTTGTTTTAATGGGGGGTCAGGACTGTGTTTGACTGTTAAGGTTATTAGGTATTATATTTAGAGGACTTCTCTGCTTTAGACTCAAGTCTAACCCCACTGTAAGAGCCGTACCATGAAGGTGTTGGTCAAGAATATTTGAGGTCGCCAAGAAACCTTATAAGCTAAGGGTACTAATAAAGAAACAGTAGCTGAATGCATTTAACCATTATCTTGGTAAACAAAACATAGGAGTGTAAAATTCTTTAATTTCATAATCTTTTGTTATTGTTTATTGAAGGTCATTGCTCTATTTATTCATTAGAGGAGAATAACTAGGCCTCAGTAGTAGCTATTTTACACATGCAACTAAAAAAAATATTTCCTACCCATCAATAAGTTGGATTGATGTCACACTGTAAATAGGAACCAAACTTAAGTTTCTTTCCAGTTCTAGGTTACTGGTTACTGACATAGAAAACAGTAAAAAAATAAGAAAAATAAATATCTCTGTATTGGCAGATATCATTTTCCCAACATATTTTTTCAAGTTTGTGGGTCCCAGAGACCAAGTTGGTTTTTTAAAGAATATAAAATGAAGGAAGGCTGAAGTGTGCAATTAAATTCAGGAAGTTATCTAGTCAGCACATGGCTAGGTCTTGTATTTACTTGCATACATTATTCACACAATAACTTTACTATCTAATCAGACATATTGAAAAATTTCGTAAAGTACAAATGATAGGGTTTCCAATCTGTTAAAGATATTTCCGTTAATTTTGACTTTGGATTTAATGAAAAACATGTATTTTTTGGGAAAAATGACTCACCGAGAGGGTAGGTTTGCGGCGTTGGTCGCACAGGTAATCCGTATCCCAAATGCGAGCCGGTTATGGACACGAATAACACCACCCATATCATATTAATCATTGTCACATTATTTGCACAACTTTATTAGTTTTCTTCTCATTATTTATCGTTTTCAGACATCACCACAACACAAAAAATACACGGTCCACGACAGGTTTGCACCTATTGAAAATTTACCATACACCTTGAGATTATTCCACAAGATTTTTATGTAACTAGAACATATCCACACGCGAGAATATTTTGTTGCAATTTACCTATGGCTTTTTAGTAAATTTCGTGCACATTTACATAAAAATTGCGCAACCCACAGCTGTAGAGAACGCCATTTTTCTTTTTTTGAGTTGCAGGATGAAAAAAACAAATGTTTAACTGTAAATGTTTTTTTGTACTGCAACACTAATGAAAAATCTATCAGACGTCCGCTTTCGAGAATGTCACTAAAAAACTAAGGACCTTTATTTGTCAACGAATAATCTTTTTTTGTCAATGTCATGTCATGTTGATTGATGCGGGTATTGAATTTTTTTCTGTAAAATCTTCATTTCATTCCAAATCTAAAAATGTATCACAATATCCTGTTGCAATAACGCAAATAATGATTTTTGCCAAAAATAGTAATCACATCTGAAATCTGGAACGAATGCTCGTAAACTTTGACTTGAAAAGAAATAACCTAAAAACACATGTACGGTATCGGTGTTTCGCTTAGCCGAGTATTTAGATGTAGTTTTCGTTTTTACTCGAAAGATAGTTCTAAGAAATTGTTGGAATTTCTAGCTAAAATGCCGAAAGCGCACACATCCCGAATCAACGATGCACAGCGTCAAAGGCAGACCATAAATAAAAGGTCTGACCGATATCCTCCTTCCAATGTGTACTTGCAAGTGTTAGGGTCTGGGGCCAGAGGTGCTCCAAACACATTGTATCTATTCACTGACCAAAAACGGTAAGTTCTTACTTAGCATGCTTATGGCATGCACGCATCTAAAATATAGATTTGTAAGTAAATAATTTATTGTTTTGTAATGATACTTCTATTTATGTTATTCTTAAAACTATTCAAACTCTTCAGATACCTTTTCAATTGTGGTGAATGTACACAACGTCTTGCACATGAGCACAAAGTGAAGCTATCAAGACTTGACCACATCTTCATTACTGGCAAGAGTTGGAGGAATATCGGAGGGTTGCCAGGACTTTCCCTTACATTACAAGATGTTGGAGTCCCTAACATTACACTACATGGACCTGAAGGGCTGGTTTGTTAAATAAAAATTATTTTTTGTTACAAACTCATAAAAATTGTCTTAAAAACCAATGAATTTATAGTATGATACCTATGATACCTGAGATTATTATAAATTTGTAAAGGGATCATAAAAAAATGCTAGGAAGTTAGCAGTAAGTAAGTTCTTTGCCTGTTCTTGGCTGTGGGTTTGGATTTTTCTAGCTTTAAGACAACCCAAGATCCCTGAACGTTACTGAATATATGCTTTTTGACTAAGACATTAGACCTTTTTATTACTCACTCCGAGGTCAGAAGCCCTGTTAGAGCTACATCTAAATGTGCCATCTGGGTAAGTGAGTACAAGAGAAAATGGTACATAAATTTTTTTATTAGAAAAATTCTTTAGAATGCAAGATGCTCCCACTAGACATCCCAAGCTCTCTTAATAATGTTTACCAAACTTAAAACTTCATAAAAAAATTTAAGTACGGCTGTCAATAGTTAAGTAAATGTATATTTGCAGGATGAACTATACAATGCTACTAAACGATTTATCGTAATGAAGGAGATGAATGTAACCATGGCAAAGTGTACTCCAAATGAAGACTTTGAAGACAATGCATTGAATGTAAAATATGTTTTGCTGTAAGTACTGCACTTCATTATTATTAAGTTTATTTTTACTTTTATATAAATATTTAGATTGTAATAAAGCTTAGCTGTTGTGGTTTTGGTATAGAATAGGGTACAATTCTCCATCATCTTCTACAGATGTGGCTAGAGGCGACTAAGGAAAAGTACCAATAGATAGGCTGCAACATCTGTTAAATACTGTTAATCAGGACAATAATTACTTAGCCCGACACTGAGTTCTACCAATTTGCTTGCTAGGAGTAGTGATTACTTAAGTATTAGAAAGACTAATGTCCAGATATAAGTTGTTCCAATAAAGTAAAGTAGCTAGCTTAAGTATGGTAATGACGATAATAAAGCTCACAAATGTGTGCTAACATGCTTATTCTTAACCTAATTGATAGTGTGGTATATGGATGAATGTAAATACTTTGCACCTTCATGTTTTTAGTAGTGACTAATAATTTAACAAAAATAGTTTCTTACTTTCTGCTGGGTCATTGATCTTCTTGGACACCCTGCTATAGGTCCACAACCAACTTGAATTATAGAAATCATTTATAAAGATTACCTATTGTCACTATGCTTCTTATTGGTAGTGTAGTGTGCTCTACAATAACTAAGTGAAATAGTGATATAAGTATCATAAATAAGAACTGCAATATAGGTATTCATCGTCATAGAACACATGTTGGATTATTTATTATTGAGGATTCAGAAACAGTTGATTGTATAGGACAAATGTGAATTTGACTGAAGTGAAAACTAGAGGCCATGCATTAAACTTGTAGGTTTTATTAACAAATGTTTTATTATAAAACCTTTTTCAGTGGACCTCATGATAGTTTAATTCCTAACATCAAAGCTGCAGTCAAAAAGCCCAAAAACGACTCCCCAGACAGAGAATTTGAGGAGTTTGTTCATGATGACACTGATTATTACAAACGTGACAGTCAACATTCAGACTCTAAGAAGGCTAAGGACAAGTCAAAGCCTAAAGCATCTATTATTATAGGTAAGTGCCTATATTCCAATCATTTTGTGTGACGACCGATGTGGCGCGGCGGACGAATGTCCGCCTGCGACGCAGAGGTTGCGGGTTCGATTCCCGCCTTGGGATAAATGTTTGTACGAACTGCAAATATTTATGCCGGGTGTTCTGGGTATTTTCTATGTATAATAAAAAATATCTATGTATGTAATATAATATTGTATTAAGTGTATCAGTCATCTAGTACCCATAACACAAGCTCTGCTTAGCTTGGGGCTAGATGATGCTGTGTGGATCGTCCGGCATTTATTTATTATTTTAATAATTGCTAGACCATCCACACAGCATCATCTAGCCCCAAGCTAAGCAGAGCCTGTGTTATGGGTAGATGCCTGATATACTTAATACAATACATTACATACATGTTTTTTATGATACATAGATAGCACCCAGAACACCCGTAATAAATATTTGCAGATCGTACAAACATTTGTCCCAAGGCGGGAATCGAACCCGTAACCTCCTCGTTAAATGTTTGTCCTTGGTGAGGCACAGCACAGAAGGCAGAGTTATTACGTGTTATTACTACTCATTATCGTTAAAACTTTCATTAGTATTTGTAACTAGCTCATTCAAAAGTTATTTTATTCAGTGTTTGACATAACATCATAGATTAGTTGGTAGTAGCACTGCTATCTGTACTGTAGGTAGTGGCTTTGATTCCCACCAAGCATATTTTTTTTACCACATACTGATAGAATGAACGGATGGGCTGATGAAATCCGCCTATATTAAATTGTACTCTCT
The DNA here is from genome assembly GCA_947095575.1 of Electrophaes corylata. Lineage (NCBI taxonomy): Eukaryota > Metazoa > Arthropoda > Insecta > Lepidoptera > Geometridae > Electrophaes > Electrophaes corylata. The sequence goes on along the minus strand of OX352711.1, from coordinate 2,184,283 downwards.
TTCAGACCCCCAAAAAAAGAAAACCGAGAAAGTACTACATGATTTACAAAAGAAATCTCACTGTACTGTTGCGTACATCTGCACGCTTAAAAAGCGAATGGGTACCCTAGACCTGGCAAAATGCGTTGAGTTAGGCGTGAAACCAGGTCCTCTATTAGGACAGTTGAAGAATGGACTAGATGTGGTGTTACCTGATGGAACCTTGGTGCTGTCTCGAGATGTGAAGACACCTGATGACCCTGGACCTGTGTTTATTGGTTAGTTTTTTTTACAACAAGCAGATGGCCCACCTGATGATAAGTGGTCGCCATCGCCTATAACAAAGTATTGCATCCTAGTTCACGCTCGTTAGGAACGATGCCCTACGATGCACTGCTCAGCTCCCATCAACCTGAGACATGTGCCTGTAATTTCACCAACACCCACACCCTTCAAATCGGAAGGCAGCAAGTGGTTTGGTGGTAGAAATAGGCATGCTGGTAGTACTTCCAGGACGAGCACTTCTCAAAGAGCTCTACTACTACTACATAGTTACTACTTAGTTGTTATAATTTTTACGCGTATGGAATACGAACTACTGCAAAATGTGGGCATGTATAGTTGGACGCGCCTCTGTTTTATTTTAGCCTAGTATATTTAGTTTCACGGCTGGGCAGTCTTTCCTCAAATCCTTTTGCTTAATAAAAGTTCTCGAAGTTACCAACAGCTATAGTTTCATGCCAAATAACTTATTTCAGTAATGGAAGTACCAGACCTAACATACCTCAAGGAGTCAGAATTCTCAAGTCATTTCGATAACGAAGAGAACTCTCCCGAAAATATACCCACACTTATAGTCCACTACACGCCGCCCAACGTTTTTAATCATCCGACGTAAGTATCCATATGCACGAAAATACATTCGTAATGTGCGAGTTCAGCTCTCAAATCGAGCTGCGGAAGTCGAAGGGAAAGGCTGTTCTAACATCTATTTTTATACCACATTCAGATTGAACAAGCAGATTGTTGGTGAACTATCCACTTGATTAACTAGCAGGTGTGCTATTAAGTGGTAACCACTACCTTTAACACTACTTCGCAGAACACGTGCGTTAGGACAGTGCTCTATGATGCACTGCCCTGTGTCCATAAACCTGAGGCATATACGTGTTAAGCCTCATGTGTCTGAATTTTGCCGGCACTCACACCTCTTAAACTGAAAGACTGAACATTGTTTGGCGGTAGTACTTTCCCGGACGAGCCATATTAAATAATAATAATAATAAATATTGTAATAATTGAGTCGTCAAATGCTCAAAATAACATGTCACACGTGGCGAACGAGAAGTAGTATACGTGAGCAAGATAAAGAGCTTTATGCGCCTTTGCTTGCGCCTATTTGCTTATGATCTATCAGTTATCTGGTTATTATCATTGAGGAATAAAGGCTTTCGAATGGCGACCAAAGGATACACACAGGAAGACGAACTTAGGAGACGCCTCCACTCGATAGACCTATGATAACAATATCTCCCACCTACAGGTACCGAGATTTTATGGCTATGTTCGGACCGAACACGCGTCACCTGGTGTTAAACTCTCAGAACTCTTGCCTTGGTTCCGAAGCGGTGCATCGGACCCAACATAAGCTACATTTACTGGATGCTGAGATATTCCCAATGTTGCGCGACGCTAGTGTACCGGCTGTATGGCACTCTCATCCTGCACCGACTAATGATAGTCCTATCCGACGTGGCTTAGAAGAACTCAAGAATAAGGTACTTTTTTTGCATTAACACATCCTCTCCAAGCTAACAGCCATGAAATTAAGGTTTTCTAGTAGTATTTCGAAGAGATTAGAAGAAAATATTTGTATTATAACATTTACTTGCATAAAATCTCGCCTATTTCCCATAGGGGTAGAAAGAGACCACGGATTTCCATTTCCTACGTTCTCGACGTACCCCTTTTGCTTCATTCACTCTTATAACATTCTTCATACATGCTTGTTGGTTTAGGGTACTCTTGACCTGTCCTTTCTCTAACTAAAGCGTCTGCTTTCTGGTCTAGATACGTACGCCGAAGTCTTTCCCAACATTCCCATTCACTCACGCCTGATGCACCGTTTCGTCAATCTTATTTCATCCATTCTGTTTACATTTCCAAACCATCTTAGCATCAGAAAAACACAGGATTTATAACATACAGTATGGGTGCTTATGCTTGCATGAATTGCTTGCGGTGCGGTGGTTGTAAAATAAAAACTCACTTTTAGATTGCCCTCGCGCAGTTCCAGAATATTATAAACCTAGAAGGCTCTAAAGGTGACGGACAAATCTGCAAAGAAGAGGATGGTCCAAAGATTGAAGTCATCACTGGACGGACTCTCACCATGTTTCACTTGAGGCCAAAGAGACAGCTCGATAAGTAAGTAATCCTACTGGCTGCGCCAATTTACACTTGCATAAACTAGTTACAAAGATTGAATAAATGTTTCGGCAAACTATTATAAGTATATGAAAGAAACAACTAATCCGTTATAGATAAAATGGATGAGGCTCAGGTGGTGCAGATGGTTAGCGGATCGCCGTATCAAGGGGAGGATCGTGGGTTCAAATTCCACTTGGGACATAATGTGTTATGGGTACTAGATGACTGATATACTTAATACAATACTATATTACTTACATAGATATTTTTTATTATACATAGAAAATACCCAGAACACCCGGAATAAATATTTGCAGATCGTATAAACATTTATCCCAGGGCGGGAATCGAACCCGCAACCTCTGCGTCGCAGGCGGACATTCGCCCGCCGCGCCACATCGGTCGTCAGTATAATAAATCCGTATGGATTATCTTGTGGAGTGGGAAACATTTAGAAGAAATCTAATAATTAATTTCTAATACAGGTCAGCAGAACCGAAGCTGCACATACAAGACTACATCCAAGAGACTATGGACGTGGACGGCTTCGTCAGTAGCTTGGAGCAGTTCCGCCATTTGATAGACAACGTGCGCTACGCGAAAAGCAGCTCTCACAAGGAGTTTCCTAAGGTCGTTTTTCTCGGAACCGGGTCGTGTATTCCAAGCAAGACTAGGAACACTAGCGGTATCGCTTTGCTGCTAGAGTGAGTTTATTTTTTACTGTACTTTCAGTAACTTGTAAAAGGCTCATCTGGGGAAGTACTACCACCATGCTAATTTCTGCCTCCAAGTAGCTTACTGTGTTCTGATTCTCAGAGCTCAAAATTGTTCTTCCTGCAAACGTAGGGAGGCCTATGTCCAGCTGTGGACTTCAACAGGCGGTTAATGAGGATAACGTTAAATAAATAAATAAATAATGCTGGACAATCCACACCGCATCATCTAGCCCCAAGCTAAAGCAGAGCTTGTGTTATGGGTACTTGATGACTGATATACTTAAAACAATACTATATTACATGCATAGATATTTTTTATTATACATAGAAAATACCCAGAACACCCGGAATAAATATTTGCAGATCGTACAAACATTTATCTCAAGGCGGGAATCGAACCCGCAACCTCCTGCGTCGCAGGTGGACAGTTGCCCGCCGCGCCACATCGGTCGTCAAATTTCAACCAATAATTATTAATTATTTACAGCGAGAAACGATCAATGATTCTGGACTGCGGTGAAGGTACTTTCGGTCAGCTGGTGCGGTTCTTCGGCCCCAAGAAAGTAAACGCCTTCCTATTGACGATCAAAGCTGTTTACATATCACACTTGCACGCCGACCATCATATTGGTAAGTTATTCTATAGCACAGTAGTTGTTACCCACGACTTTATGCAGTCTTCGCATATTCCGGTTTAAATCAAATAATTAAATATAACTCGTAGCTGACAAAAGCTGGGAAATGAAAGTGAACGGCGACTACGAACCGGAAGACCAAGCGTTGAATGCACTACCACCCAATGGACTGACATTGTTGGGATCGCGGGAAGTTTTAGTCTTAGTGAAAGGAAGGCTATTTTCATACAAACTTCTATCTTCTTTGTATACGTTTAGATGTTAAATTCTTTTCTTAGTATACCTCTACGCACCAAGTCGAACATACCCTGAAAATTTTATGTCTACGGCCAGTGGTTTAGGCTGTGCGTTGTCTCTAAGTCAGTCAAACAGTCAGGACAAAGATTCTTAAAATTGGTATAGATATAAATGAAAATAGCACTAAATTTAATCACGTCTCAAGTCGAGATTTTTTATTTTTTGACAGTGCAATAAAAGTCTGTCAAAAATTCGTCTGTATTCTGGGGTAAGGTACAGTCAGCTGCACTAGAATGTATACAATTCGTAACTTACAGAATGGTTTTACAGCGTCACAATTAATAACTACAGGGCAAAAACTCAAAAAATAAGTGAACTTATCAGCTAATTTCACGATTTTTGAGTTTTTACTGTTTAAGAGTTTACTAGAAGGTTTTGATACCGTTTTGAATGTTACAAATTGTATACATTCTAGTGCAGCTGACTGTACATAACCAATTATGTCGTATATTATGAGAATCTTTATTTCCAGGTCTGATTGGATTGTTACAAGCGCGTCGCGAAGCCTTCGAAACCGCCGGCTTGACACCAGAGCCGGTACAGTTGCTAGCGCCGGGACAGATCCTCACATGGCTGACTATGTACGATCAGCAGTTTGAACGACTCAAGTCTGATTTTACACTCGTGCCCAACCAGAACCTGGTAAGAAAAAAGCTTATTTTTAGGGTTCCGTACCCAAAAGGTAAAACGGGATCCTATTACTAAGACTCCGCTGTCTGTCTGTCTGTCCGTCTGTCACCAGGCTGTATCTCATGAACCGTGATAGTTGAGAGTTTTCACAGATGATGTATTTCTGTTGCCGCTATAACAACAAATACTAAAAAACAGAATAAAATTAATATTTAAGAGGGCTCTCATACAATAAACGTGATTTTTGAAAACTTCGTGCGCGAGTCTGACTCGCAGTTGGCCGGTTTTTATTATTTATTTATTCTTTATTGTATACACAATTGATATATACAAACAGTAAATTACACAGCGGTTATGTACAACGGCGAACTTAACCCTAAAAAGAGTTTTCTTCCAGCAAACCTTTATAAGATAGAGAAAGCCGATTGTAGTGGTAGGTAGGTGTACAGTCAGCTGCACTAGAATGTATACAATTCGTAACTTTCACAACGGTATTACAGCATAAAAATGAGCTCTTACGCCTCAAAAACTAAAAAGTCATAAAATTAGCTAGTGACCTCACTTATTTTTTGAATAATTTTCATGTAAATATTTTTAGAACCGCTGTGAAACCATTTTGAAAGTTACGAATTGTATACATTCTAGTGCAGCTGACTGTACAAGCAAACAATTTTAACTAAATCGAGGTGTAGGAGAAAAACTTGTGTCTAACTGATTACGGAGCTTTTGTGTATTCTAATTATTGTTGTTGTATTCTATGTAAAAAAAAACTTATAAGTATTTTAACAGTCATTTGGGTTCCATCCTTGAATTATAGAACTATAATTATGGTCGCCAAAAAGTCTGAGATCTGCCTACTGATTGCTTACATATCGTCTATTGCAGGTAGACGACGAGGCAGCCAACAATGCGGAGATCACAGCTGCGGTACTGGCGTCCATCGGCGTTCAGAACGTACGAACGTGCCTGGTGTCCCACTGTCCCAACGCGTTCGGAGTCGCGATACAAGTTGACGAGACTCACAAGATCACATACTCCGGCGACACTATACCTTGCGAGTCGCTAGTCTCTATTGGTGAGAAAAACTTCATATCTAAATATATATAACTCAAAGGTGACTGACTGACTGACGCACAGCCCTAACCACTGGACGGATCGGGCTGAAATTTGGCATGCAGGTAGATGTTATGACGTAGGCATCCGCTAAGAAAGGATTTTGATTAATTCTACCCCCAAAGGGATAAAATAGGGGATGAAAGTTTAACGGGAACGGGAAAAAACTGCCACGAAGACGAAGCCGCGAGCGGCCGCTAGTTTTTTATAAAACTTATTGATAGAAACAGCGGATGGCCCAACTGTATGGATGTTATTATAATAAAGCATTGCCTTGTAGGTCATTAATTAACAACGTGACGGCACAACGTAACAAAAAATCGCCGGCGCTCTTTGGAACGAAATGGAACTAGCACTGTTACTAAAAAGTAACTAACTTTTTACTGAAAAATCATTCAGAAACGAAGTTTTTCAAAAATCTATTAATTTATGTTTTTAAATTTTTTTGTTGGTCTGAATTAGGCACTCTTTTTAGAAGATTGTTATGTTTTTATTTATTCTTTATTATACGCAATTGCTATAATATATAGTACATTGCAGTCATGTACAAGCGAGAGCTTAAAAAGCGTTTTCTTCCAGCAAACCTTCCTTGGAATATAGAGAGAGCATCGGCTCTCTCGGCGACAATCGTGCACTGGTGGATTGGTGTACAAACAAACAATTATTAATAATAGTGCTGGACAATCCACACAGCATCATCTAGCCCCAAGCTAAGCAGAGCTTGTGTTATGGGTACTAGATGACTAATATACATAATACAATACATTACATACATTTTTTTATTATACATAGAAATACCCAGAACACCCGGAATAAATATTTGCAGATTGTACAAACATTTATCCCAAGGCGGGAATCGAACCCGCAACCTCCTGCATCGCAGGCGGACATTCGCCCGCCGAGCCACATAGGTCGTCTATAATTTGAAACTTAACATTAATAGTTATTTTTATTTATTATCCAGGTGAAAACTCAACTCTGCTGATCCACGAAGCCACAATGGAGGATGAGTTGGCAGACGAGGCTCGCACCAAGATGCATTCAACCACTTCGCAAGCCATAGATATCGGGAAACAAATGAACGCGCAGTACACACTCCTCACACATTTCAGTCAGAGGTAACAAAACTAACGATAATGTATAAGGATCATGCTTATTTCAACCCTCAAGCAGTGCTCCGCTTATAAAAAATATACATAAGTAAGTCGCCGCTTCTAGTACTAAGTAGTTTCCTCACGATGCTTTTCTTCATCGTTTAAGAGCACTGGCGTTGTATTGGCATACATTTTTCTATGGAAATATCCGTTGTACGACCGGATTTGAACCCACGACCTCTGGACCACGTACCTCTAACAAGCTCCGTTAGTCATCTTTAAAGAGTCTCTCAGTCAATCCGAGGTTGTATGTGCTTGGTACTTACTACCTCAGATTGTTGGACGTAGGGTAGTGCATCGTAGGGCAAATCCTAACGAACGTGACTTGCAAGGCAATGCTTTGTATACGTTATGGTAACCACTTAACATCAGATGGGCCATCAACTTGATCCAAGTTGTATAAAAAAAAACTCATTACAGATACGCGCGGCTACCTCGACTCAACGCACACATTCTCAACGATAACAAAAGTGTTGGCATCGCTTTTGATAATATGCAAGTAAGGATATAAAAAAGATATAAAATAGATAAATCTTTACGGTGGATATTTTACACAGAGCGCTATTTGCCCTTAAACTAAACAAAGCTGGAAGCGGGAAGTCCATGGAAAATTATGGGGAGGACTATGTCGGACTTTAATATATTTGTTGTATTTGTTGTTTCAATATGCTTGCTGATTCTGATTATGGCCTTTGTAGTGTGTGAAAGGGTGTTGGTATCTGCCTTTTAGATAGTTATGTAAGCTTAAGAAAATTTTAGCTAACCTTGAAGCTCAGTGGTAGCTTCTACGTTCTGCGTAAGTTGTAAGTTTGATTCCCTCCGAAGAATAAAAAAAATACTAATGAATATTCTATTAATAATCTGGAGGAACACACACAAATTGTGTGATATGATATTTGATTTACATTGCGCGTCATTGATAACTAAACTGCGGTGTATTACTTGGTGTCTGCGCAGTGACCCTCGGATAGGTTCCAGGTTCGATACGAAATTTATGTGTTAGGCTCCTAGATACTACTTTTCTTAATGATCAGAAAAGAAAATCAAATTATTGATGAAAAGTTACCACTGAGAACCGACATTTTGTGTGATGAGCGTAGATTTTTGATCTGTGTCTGGGTGTCATGTATTATTCTAAGTATATATTTACAAAAAAATGTGTTATAAATATTCTATCTGTATGTATAATATTCTATCGGTAGTTCCCATAGTACAAGCTTTGCTTTGTTTGGTGCTAGATGGCGTTGTATGAATGTGTGTAAATATATATTTATTATGTATTTACTGTCTGTATTAAAAATAATTATTATGTTCCACAGATAACAATGAGCGACCTAGAGTTATTACCACACATGTACGCGCCTCTGCAACTAATGTTTGCAGAGCATTGTGTCGAAATGGAATTAAAAGCGGCTCATAGAGCGAGACACAAAGAGAGACAAGAACGGCGACAAAACTCGCACAACCTACCCTCCTCCGGTAATATACCCATAGACAATGATTCCATAGATGTAGAGGTTGATGTAAAGAAAAGAAAGATAGATGGGACGTAGTGTAGTCAAATGTAGATAGATACCTAGTTCAACATAATAATCGTACGTTTAAAACGTACTTACGAGTAGCTTATCTAGGCCGACCGAAATTCCGTTTAGCTACAAAAGACAAATCGATCTGTATGAATCTATACGATTTGTCATATAATAAAATAAAATTATGACAAATCGTAGAAATCGTCGTGAATTCCTTCCTTGTGTTTAACAGTGCCAGTTTCTTCTAAATTAGAATTTCAACTTTATTGCAATAGTTATTAGATCGAGATTATTATCAGTTGCAAAAGAAAATATGTCGATCTGATTGGTTTTTGTGCGTTCAACGTTATTTCTGGTCGGCTAGATAAACACTGACAAAGACACTACGTATAATTTGCCTTAGATGTTAGTTAATTAAACAGGGCTGAAAGTGCCATCTGTTATTGTTACCGGTAAAGCTAGTAAAGCTAAACATAATGCCGCTTATAAACGATATTTAAATTTAAATATTGCTACAGGTCCTGTCCCTATTTGTCATTATCTATTGGTAAGAGATGGCAATAACTTAAGCATTACCTATCTTTGTCAGATTTTATAAGTAAGGCCATAAGTGTCTAGCGCCTAATTACAAAACATGGGTATAGTTTAGTTTTCTTGTGTAAGACAGCTCTCCTTTTAAAATATATAATACAAAGTTATTTTATTTATACTAAAGATATTTTAAAATATCGATTATGGACTAAACATTGATAGACTGTCTGTTATAAAATGTTATTACGCAAAATGTAATTTCAAAGATAATTTTGAATAAATAGTGTCTTAAAATACTTTCGTTTTATTATTTGTTACCCTGAATACAAAATTATAACCCTTTAGGTGTCTGCGTGTCTAGTATGCATTGCAGATAAGTCTTAGTTTCCTCAAATAATATACAAACCTCTATTCGTATGCATGCAGTTGGTGCATTATTTTAAGATTCAAATAAAGTATTATTAATATTATTATTTTGTAACTTGTAAATAACACATGTAAATAAATAATACATTGTTTGGCGCACTCGGGATGGATAAGTTCATCCTACATTCGAATGTCTTCACCGAATACTAAGCGAAATTGGACTTGAGTTATGTTGATAGTGATTTTAAATTAAAGCCAATGTAAGGGTTGTTAATATTATCACATAATCAACTACGCCTAATACGTAGCCACTTACAGATAAACAAAGTCAAATCAAAAGTCGCAAGGTGTCTCCTGGTTGTCGACCCATAAACTCTACCCCTGCGCCTCAAGCAAGATACAGGGAAAGTAACGCGTCAAGTGAGTGTCGTAACTCTATCTACCTTCTACTGGATTCTAAACCACCAGAGACTTCATGAATAGGAAAAATGTTTTATCCTAAAACTCAAATTTACTAACCTACGTTTTTATCAATGACCTTTTTCTTTTAATTATTTTAAATTAAGGTACTCCCACTACTACTTTCTTTCTAACATATTTTAGGGCTACGACAAGAGTTAAAAGGGATGACAATATCTGGCATCGTTAAAAAAGGACCGCGAAGTCTGACATCGTCTCCTCTACAGCGGTCTGCGAATTCAAGCCCGACTCGTATGTAAATATTAACAAAATCTGCCTTGTAGATAATAACCCTGTTATTAACAAATAACACAATATCTAATTGCTAATGCAGACTTGTTAAGCCACATCAATTAAAAAATAAGTATCCGTACTGGCTGCGCCAAGCAGGAACAATGGGGTTTAGTGCAATTTCTTTTTTTAAGTTATGTCAAAATATTTTATCAGCAAAATATGATTGACAACTCTAGTAGAATTATTCAAAGGTAAGGAGAAATTCAATGTGTGTGGTATATATTAAACCAGGTTTTTTTAGGTTCACTCAATGGGGACTGCTTATCTCCGAGAAAAAAGGACTCGGACAGGACAATAGACCTGATGTCGACACGTAAGTTTTATCCGAAACCTAGTTTTGTTTTAAGGGCTTGGTTTTTCAATAACACCTGTATGTATATAGAAACTTTACCTACAGCTAGAACAGTAAGTGAGACGTCTAGCACTAGCAGAGAGACGGACCATTGTAAAGTAACCGCCAGCGGGCCTTGTGGATATATCGTTGACAGTAAGTGGTCACCTCTTTTAATGACTTTCATATGCTTGACTTGAACCGTGGTATCAGATCACGATAAGTATCAAATAGATAGATCTGATACTTTACACCACGGTTAAAGACATCTATATGACCTAACAGTTTTTTGAGCTACTAAGTATAATTCTAAAAAATATATATTCAGTTATAACCGAGTTGATACATAAAATATGTAGTTTTAACTGAGTTGATACATATATTTGAGCAAAGTGACGATGTCTAAAACATATTATGTTTCCAGCACGTTCCAAAACACTAAACACGGTTTACCCGTCGCCCTCTGAGAAGGAAACAAATACTACTAGAAAGAGCTCGGTTACTCCTAATTTGACGAACGGTGAGTTTATCTTATTATTTTGATACATTGTGTCTGGATTAAGAGCATTTTTCTAGTCAGCTAAAAATCCCTACCGGCTGCGCCATGAACAAGTTATCCCCCGCCCCTCTCCTGTTTGTAATTACCAAGTTGGTAAAGGATTGCAATCGTTCAAGTCGTCAGTAGAAGCACCGTACTCTTCTGGTCCCTAGCAGTGATGCTCGCATTGCTCATTGCTGTTCTAATTTTAAGGGTATAGACGCCCTGTCGTTTTAGCTACAGGCACATTAGGCTTAGCACCTTTACGTCTCAGAGTGATGGACGCAGTACCACAGTGGACATACTCTGTGAGGTGTACTCTGACAGATGTACTATCTGGACGCACCTCTAACTGCCCCCCTTAGACATCCTCGAAGAATCTCGAGTAAGTAATTGGTACTAAGAGATCGGAGGGGATATCTACTGTAATCGCCAGCTATTTTCATGAAATCGAAATACCTAACTATATAATAATAATAATGCTGGACAGTCCACACAGCATCATCTAGCCCCAAGCTAAGCAGAGCTTGTGTTATGGGTACTAGATGACTGATATACGTCAACTCTTGGTCAGCCAGGCTGATACATAATACTGGTTACAGTTGCAGCCCCACCACGCCTGCCCTTATCCAGTGGATATGGCAAGCCACTCGTAACGCATATCAACAGGAAGCTGGCAATAAGAAGAGATTTCCCATTACAAGAATCTGCCCGTAAGATTTTTGTTGAGTTTGAAATTGAATAACCTTTTTTATGCCGCCATGTCTTTTTGTCTGTCCGTCCCTGTTCATAACCGTTGTTCTGAATAGGAGGAATTAAGAAAAGTAGTTGGATGTAGATAGGTATACAGTATGTTTACGGGTACATAACATACGTAGGTATATGCCATATACCTACGTATGTTATGTTAAATACATATTGAGAACACTAGAACACCATATACTATATGGTGTTCTAGTGTTCTCAAGAATTTATTTATTGCGCCACGAATCTACTGAAAATAAATTTGTTCGTAATATTAAAGTACCTTCCCCCTCTTCACAGCGACCAATGGAAAGTCCCCTATCATATGCCGCGCTAGATCACCAATAAAGTCATGGAAAGGTATGGCAAAACGTTATTTTTTAGGTCTTGTTGTTGATATTGTTATAACATTTATATGGTCATACTAATGAACCGCGCGCGACTTCGTCCGCGTGAAGTTATTTTCATACAAATTTAAAACCCCCCTATATCCGTTTAGGGGTTGAATTTTGGGAATTCCTGTCTTAGTACACCACTATGCACCTTTTTGATTTGTGAATTTTGTGATTTGGGATGGATTATTTCAGGGGTTTTGTCTATTAAAAACCTAATGAGATCATAATATAATTTGTAAACCTGACATCAGTTTTTTCGCAGTTAATTAAATAAAGCATTCATACATATTGATATCAGACCCCTGGGCCCGCGTTGCAGCCAGCGCGTTGGCTTCATGCTAAACTTTACTTACGATTCGAGTTCCCGAAAATTAAAATAGTTTTAATCTGTAATTAAAAAGCAGTAACAGTCAAAAAAAAAACAATTTGGTATGTTACTCATCATTAAAATTCAGAGTGCAATACACACAACATCTAAAAGCCTATAGCTGATATCGGTAGCTGATATCTGATATTCTTCTGAATCCCCTGTTGGACCATCCGTAAATTAAGTTAGGTGAACGGATTTCATGGTTTTTAAAAGCCGTTCTTGTCACAGGTTGTAATTTTTGGCCACTTTGTCCTATCTAAATATAGGCGAATTCTGAGTTTTTTTCGTATTCCGGATACGGGATTTCGGTTTGCGAGCTCAATTTTTTTGTCTGGAGATACGATAAGCGCCCCTAGCGAGATTTGGGGGCACTAGCGTATCTCTCTAATACCGTCTCCGGAAAACTAAAAAAAATTAAGAATCAGGCCACTGTCTCTAGCTTGCCTAGGGGTCTGATCTGATGTCAATCCTTACATTTGTATTTTTCCAAGTGGAAAATAGGGGGCCGTTCGCTTCGTCAGAATCCAGTCCAATAGCGAAGCCTAGATTACGTGAGTATTGCCTTTCATTTTAATATAAGGCTTAGCGCACACTGACAGTGTGGCAGCAAAACTATTTGATTCGAATTGTTCGAGTTGAAACTCGTTACAAAAGTTAGAACACGGCAAAATAACTTCTGCGAATATAGTACCGCTATGGGGCCAGACACAAATAAATAAAATACTTAAATAAATATTTGTGAAAATTTTTACACATAATTTAGCCCCAAACTAAGCATAGCTTGTACTATGGGAACCTGATGGCTGATAGAATATACTTATAAAAGTTTTTTTGTAGATACGTATGTATTTACAAAAAAAAACATTAGAATACAATTATAACACACAGAAAAAGAACTAGGTAACATCTATGTGTATCTATGTTCATCACACAAATGTTGGTGTTCGGCGGGGATCGAACCTACCACCTGCAAGAACCAGCTAGGTACCTATTGCTAATATATTTTCGATAAACTACTTAGAGATACTTTGATCAGATAGCAGATCACGTTCTCGATTATTTCGTCCAAGAAAAAGATTTACACATCAATATTATTTTTCTCTTTCAGTAACCCCCAAAGTAGATATTGTTACCAGCGTGCTACTCCACATTATTTTGTGGAGGTTCGCGCACATAGCCTCGTGTCTCTTTTCCACAACCTGGCCCAGTGCCGTGGCAATTATAGCGCTTGGTATTTTGTTTTGGACAGCTACTAAGGAGACGTCGTCTGCAAATTCTTTAAAAGCATCGAATACCAGTCCTAATGTGCGACGTGACAGGATGTCGGGCGGTTTTACTGCTGATCCTAAACGTTAGTTTTGATTTTTCATCTAGGTACAGTCAGCTGCACTAGAATGTATACAATTTGTAATTTATAAAATGGTTTCACAGCGGTTCTAAAAATATTTACACGACAATAAATCAAAAAATAAGTGAGGCCATCAACTGATTTCATGACTTCTTAGTTTTTGAGGTGTGAAGTTCATTATTTTGCTGTGATACCGTTGTGAAAGTGACAAATTGTATACATTCTAGTGCAGCTGACCTACTTTCTTCACTTGGATTATAGTTCATCTTTAGGAACCGCATAGAACTCAAATGGAACTGGTTAGGACTGTTTTAAGTTGTGTGTGATGATAACAAATGCAGTCGGACTATAACATTGACGGGAAAAGAAACGTAGACACTAGAGCCAGATTCCTAGGAACAGAATATAACTACGACCTAGATTAGATGACGTAGTAGTTGCAGGGATCTGGTATATTCCTCACAGTGGGTGAAGTCGGGCTATGGAAAATGACGATGGTATGTCTCTGGCTCCGTCCACTTAAAACCGTAGTTCACACCTTAAATATAATGTTACCTTTGGTTTTAGCAAAAAGACCATTATCGTCTACAATTCAAAGACCTAATAATAGAAGTCCTACGAAAGAAGCGAAGTCAATTGATAAGCCACTAGGTAAGTAACTCCGTTTATTTACCAGTTGTGTATTCCATGCCATTCAAAATGTGTTTTATGAAGTGAGGAGGTAGACACCTACTTTGTAAGTATTAACCTTCTTAATACTTTTCAGAAAAACCCAAGCAATTATCTAGATTAAGACCACAAAAATCCGAGCCAGCAGGTGAAAAAGGTAGGACTGATTATCCTCACGATAAAGTCGGTTAAAACATTTGCAAGACATTCACAGCGATACTAGTCCCAAGCTAAATCTAACTTGATGACGATGTTACAGTGAGGCCAATCGAATCTTCACCACCACCGAAACCTAGTAGGATACCGATGTCGCTCAGAAACTCGTCGACGGAGAAGTTAAAACAACAGTTTTGCAGAGACACGCCCGTTTTTGCAGCTGGGCGGCCTAATTGTAAGACATATTGTAATGAACATTCAAACATAAATGCTTGAGTCTATGATTGTACCTTTTCTCTGATCTTGAATGTCTTTCGTAGAAGTTTAACATAACTTTTTGTTATAACAGCTATACTTCACAGCAGCACACGAAGTTTTAAGCCCCAGTTGGAAGACATCAAAAGTTCTTATTTACTGCTAAGTAAAAAACCGCTAGAAACACCAAAAGCGACCATACTGCCCAACGAAATGAAATCTCTCGAAAATGGTAACAGACAAAGTACTTCATTATGTCTAAGACATGTCGCTGCTTTTATCTCTCATTTTAAATAAGAGTTGGTTTGCCCTATTTGTAGTGTGCTACCTTCGATAATAAAATATAATATCTATGTAGGTATGTAATGTATTAAGTATATCAGTCATCTAGTACCATCTAGCTTGGCGCTAGATGGTGCTGTGTGGATTGTCCAGCATTATTTTTATTATAAAACACATAAATAATAGATCAAAAAGGGATGAAAAGACAAAAGGAAAGACATGAATGAGCACTAGGTGCCTGTGTGCAAAAGGGTCTCGACTCTGCGTATGGCCTCCCCACATTTTATACCTAGTAGGTAGTTAGTTATAATAGTGCTGTTGTTCTGTCGAAACCCGAAGTCTTTTAGATTCATTTTATTCTAAAAGAATCATCTAAGATCGGAACAAGGTGATTCTTTTAGAATAATTGATATAGTAATAATGATCTGATAAAGAATTATTAATTTTCTTGTATTATTTTAGTGAAAAATGGGCTGAGTCTACATTCATTTTCTTTTTCAAGAATTACAGACTACACTATTTAGTGCTACTGAAAAAGTAACAGTGGACCAGGCCAATTTTCACGAGGTATTTATTTAATATTTAATGTAAATCTAGCACTTAGTAGTAGGGACTTCCTATGAGATTTTTAAATGCATTTGTTTTAGAAAAGATGCCACCGCCATTAGCCAAACCAAAAGTTATAGACGAGAACCAAAGAAAAAAAGGTTTGGTAGAAGTTAAGAAAAAGTTTCAAAGCAAAAGTTTCAAGGCAGATGCAAGTAAGCAATTACCAAGTTTTTCTTTTTAAAGAAGTCAAATAAGTATTTGAAAAACATCACAAAAAAAACATGTACTTCATCACAAAAAAGCTGTATAAGCGACATAAAGTATAAACCATACACATTCGTAACTATAAAAACTTAAGTCCTGCCCATTCGCTCTGGTTCTCAGTTCAGAGTACCAGGTGGCCCTGAACACACATTTGGGGGTGTTACAAAACCATGTGTTACAAACAAAGCCTTATGTTGACAAATAAGCCAGGTCCTTAAATAATCAGTATAAAAAATGCAAGCTATTATAAAATCGTTATTTATGTTGATTTTACACAGATTTTATTTATGTCGTAACATTGATTTGGTTTAATTTGGACCTGCATATACTTTATTTTGTTGGTTTCTATTCCAGGATATGACAAGATAGAGGGACTTAATTGGATTTCATGGAAATAGAAAGACGCAGTCACAATAGAATCCTGTATTTTTAAATCTAAAGTTAAAGTGACACTTCAGTGTGGTGTAATGTTAAGGTTTACGAGCATATAGTATCAATAAAAAAAATTGAAAAACACTGCATTGTTTTAAGAGCTACCACTTGGACCTTTCCCATCCTTATCTTTTTGTTCTTTGTCACCTTTCTCATCTTTGTCTTTCTTGATGGTGGACATGGCATTACGGATGGCCTCACTCTGAGGATCTACTCCTGGAAGGTTCTCTAGCACGCTCTGGAGGAATGCCGGGTCATTCATCACTTCAGCATACTCCTCAGTGACATCCATGCTTTCTTCAGCCGCTGGTGCCTCTTGCTGCATGCTCATCTGCATAGCCAAGGCAATTTGCTCCTCCTCTGACAGCTCCATAGCCTCACGACCCAGAGACATGGCTAAAGCTCTCTCTACACCAGTGTTTTCAGAGTCTGCAGGCTTGCTGGCATCTCCCTCAGTTGTAGTCGCTTGTCTGCGAGACTCTTCCTCCTGGCGCTGCCTTTGTTCTTCCATAGACACACGTAGAGCTAGGGCCAGTTCTGGGTCCTCATTAGGATCAACTCCGAACTCATAAGGCGACAAGCCAGAGCCTGATGGGCCAGCTCCATCACCACCAATCAGTGGGCTTGTAATTAATGCATCTGATAGAACCACATGGCCACCAGTTGGGACAGAGACTAAGTGGCTACCCCCAGTAGCGCTGTCCTTACCATTCAAAGTATTGACGAATGTGGTAAGTAATGGGTTATTTTCGGAATCTTCACCAAAGGAGACAATATCACAAGTTACCTTTTCTTTCTTCAGCCGCTTGGCTAGTTTGACCAACTCCTTCTCGTCGGAGTTAACAGGAGAGCCGACGAATACTACAATACGCATTTTGTGGTTCTTTCCTTGACGGTGTTTCAACGCCAGGTGAGCGATTCTGATTCCAGTCAAAAGATTGATGTCTCCGTTCGGCTGGACGCGGTGCAGCTTGGAGAGTATGCGACCGACATCGCTAGTCAGAGTAGCAAGCACTTCTACGTTGGCAAGAGTCATTAAACCAACATTGTTTTCAGGATTCGCCCGTGTTTTGGAATGACACACCAGGTTTACAGCATCTTGCTGAGCTTGGAGCCGCGTAGGCAGGAAATCTCCATTTCTCATGAAATCACTGTTGTCGACGCAGATCATAGTACTCTCTAGCACCATTGTGGTGATTTTATTAATAAACCTTTACAAAATTACTAACTTTTCGCGAACCAGCTAGGACAAAGATTTCACAAATTGAAATTTGCTGTCTAACAGTATTGCCAGCACGAGATTGCAAAAAAGGACAAAGCGTCAGAATTTATTTTTTATTCGTAAGACTAATACCTAGATACAAAGTTGAGGTTGAGTGGTTGCCTCTGCCTATAATTATTATCACAATTAATTACCGTGTACTAATATTATATAAAGTATCTCTTAAGATGCCGGTCAGCCTAAATAAAATAATAAATAGCAGGAAATCCTATCGGGAACGAGTGGATATATTCCTGGATACGCGCACAAATCCATCTTCCCATTTTAATGTCTCGTAAAACCAATAAAAAAGTACTCTGTGCGTAAAACTTCGCGTTTTAGGTAGTTCTAGAACAAGTAGTTATAATACTCTAGCTAGCTAAGATCGTCAAAGTTATGGAAAGGCCAAAAATGGCCTCGCTAGGTACCGAACTGGCAACGGTTGTGATTTCTTAGTCTAGAAAGCACTTTTCTTTTCAAAATGCTAATTTGCTACTTCGCCTTCCAACCGGACATTTGGGACTTTAGAGAATGTTCGTGACCTAACCGTAGTTTTTTGGTTGCAACTTCATACGTCGTTTTGTTGTGCTCTAACTTCGTCTAGCTGGTCTGTCAAGTGAAGTGTCTGTCAGTCAGTTAGGTAAAAAAAAGTAATAAAATAATAATCGAATCAGATCGACCATAGTTTTTTTGGAAATTCAGTGAATTTTCAAGAAAAATCATGGCGTTCGGTGATTATCCGAAAGAATATAACGCGGCAGTTCATGGGCCGTACGACCCTGCTCGTTATTATGGAAAAGGTAAGTGCATTTGCGATTCGAAACAGCCGCCCTTCAATCATAGTCTATTCGGTTATGTAATTTTCCGTTCTGTTTTCAGCTGATACCCCCTTTGGCCAGGTGAAGATAAGCGAGCTCGGAGCATGGTTGAGCCGCAGGAACAAGTCTCCCCCAGCTTTGATGGGCGCTGTTAGCCGTGGTAAGTCCTAATAACCGAACACTTTTAGGTTAGCTAGATGGGAGAGAGAAGGTAGTTATACCTACATATTTCAAACTATTGATCGCGTTCAGTCTGAAAGAAATGAAGCTGCAGAAAACATTAGTGTATTAATATAATTTCAGTATTGATTTATTAACTATTTACATCATAGCATATGTGAGTTATGTAAAAATATAATGAATTGTCTATTTTAGCTTGGTGGAGGTGGCAGCATAAGTATGTGCAGCCTAAGAAAGTGGGTATGGCGCCATTCTTCCAGGTGCTAATTGGTAGCATGACCTTCTTCTACTTTATCAATTACTCTAAAATGAGTAAGTATTAATAGGTTTTGCTATTATAGTTCTTTAATTTCCATATCTGAAATGACATTCATAATATCTGAGAAATATCAAGTCTATGACCATCTGCTTGTGTACCTATGTTCTAGGAGGCCTATGTCTAGACTTCTATAGGGTGTTGATGATGATGATAGAAAACTCACAGCCTAAACATCTGCTTAGTGTATCATCATATAAGCTTTCCCCATGTTATTAATACATATAATATCTATACATCAGGGTCAATATTATTTAAAATCTGTGTACATATAATTTTTTCAAGATGAAGTGTGGGTGTGGGAATGGGATCCTGTGAGGGGTAAGAACCTCTGCAGGTGCTCCATAAAAAAGAAATAATTTTATTATGGGTACTTAGACAGCCTTCACAGCTCAGTTCGTTGTAACTCTGCCTTCTGTGCTGTAGGTGGTGGGTTCGATCCCCACAGTGAACAAACATTTGTGTGATGAAGCTAAGCTTAGTTTGGGGCTAGTAGATGTTGTATAAAAATGTTCTCAAATATTAAAAAAATATTGTACAAAGCCATGAAATATTTTAATCACATACCTAAGTTCTTCTAAGGGGTACTTCTACTAGTATTATACATAAATATGTGGACACATATACATAAATGTGTGATTAGAAATCCTTGGATTGTTTTGAAAAATGAGACCATTTTTTTACCTAAAATCCTAATTTTTCAAGATTTGATAAAACTAAATTGTTAATATTTCAATTTCAGAGCACCACAGGAACTACAAATACCACTAAAGAAGCTAGCTGCTATTCCAACATCTATTTATGTATGCAGTCAAAGCAAGCAGAATCTGCAATGTGGTAGGAAAACATCCAATATTGTTGTTGCAATAAAATTATTAGTGCGCTATTTCCTTGTTTTATTTACATACTGCAAGTTCTGCTGATGGTGGTGTTTTTTTTTTACACAATTTACATTTGTTAAGTGGTTGTTATCATCCCTCGCAGGTTATGACCATATCCTATGATGTACTGTTCTGCGTACATCAACTTATGGCATACTGGTGTTAAGTCTGATGCGTCTGTAATTTCACTGAAGCACAAGGGATGGAAAATAGTTTTTAAATAAGTAAAAATAAGTCTTTGTAGATCATTTACACAGCATCAGGGGCATTTTTTCAATTATACCCCTATTTATGCCTGTAAATATGCTGTAGTACGTGGCAATTGTATCCGCAATGTTTTTTTTATAATATAAACCATCTCTGAGTAAAAACACAACATAATATAATTATTCAAATAGGTCCAGCTGTTAAAAGCTCGCTAAAAGCAAGATAGGAATTGAATTTTATATTTAAAGAGAGCTTTCCTAATAAAGGCGAGAGGACAATTACTATTGAGATATCAATAAAACTACTACATATATTACAAAAATTATAATAATTTATTTCAATACACACACTCAATACCTACATTCTTTTACACAAAATGCTCACATACAGTTTGTAAAATGCAATTGCAAGGACATTTGCAAGGTGAACCATGGGGCTGATGCAATATCACAATGTCCCAAGTACCTATAGAATTTTACCTGAAAATAAAGAAAAAAGTAAGTAATCATGAACATAACTGGTTCAGGACCTGAAATATGAAATAGTTCAGTATCCTTCTGAATTTAATAAAAGAGACTTTTTACCATTCAATTTAGAACAAACCAAAAGAAATCAATTGGACGTAGTTAAGCAGAAAGGACTCAATCCACAATTTTGTCAAAAATGAAGTAGATATGCCACAGTGGTCTTTGAGGTGGGATCTTTCATTCAGCAAAAACGCCTCAAGAATAAAAACAAGAATTCCATTTTTTTAGGGCTATAGAACCAAACCACATGTTAGGCAGGCATATTTTTATCATTAGCAGTAATAACCCAACCTGTTTGAATCGTTGCTGATAAATTCAATTTCGAAGAATCAAGTCCATATAAAATAAAGCTAAATGGACTCAAACCATCTGAATCGTTTTAGATAAATGCACTTTCTAAGAAACAAGCTTATTGTGAAGACAGCTAAAATGACTCAAACTGTCTAGGTCCTTTTTGATAAATTGAATATCAACGAAACAATCCGTTCTTAACAATCAGCTAAAAGAACTCAAACTGTCTAGGTTGTTTCCAATAAATTGAATATTGAAGAAACAAGCTGATTAAATATTCAACTAAAAGTACTCAAAGCTTATTAATTGGGGGTTTGTTTCTTTTTTTGCGGTAAATGGAAAGATCATATATATGTTTTATAACAAAACTATTTTTTTAATTTTTTTTTCGCAGTAATTCAAAAGTAAAGTAAATTTCAAAATACAAATAATTTTTGAATCCAGTACCGAAAACACGCCGACAGCTCCCGAACAAACCCGAGCGGTTTTCACTCATTGCAATAGCCGTGCACGCTGTACTGTTGTTAGATAGCTATAACATTATGACGTCACTATGGTATGGTGATCAATCATGGCGCGTTTATAGTCACGTGATTTTTTTTCAAATTTTATTAATTTTTAATTGATTATAATTAATTGAAAAAATACTTTTTTAAGTTTTTTGCATTAAATATAAATATTATTAATAATAATGTATTAAAATACATAAAAAATCTATATTTTTTTTTCAAAACCCCAACTCCCTTCAGAAATACGTCCCATTATAGAACACAGAAGAATAGCGATTATCAATAATTAAAAAGTGGGCATGACCGGTCAAAAAATATATGAAATATACATAAACGAACTAAAAAAGGTATATAACAGATTAATAATGCCAGTTTTAGTCACAACATTCAAATGTGTATTTTATGATAAATTTAATCTATGCTGTAAAACTTTAAAAAAGACACATGCAATAAACGAGACATTCTTACACAAAAAATAAAACACTGCACAGTGACTGATGAAAAGTTTAAATTGGAGGAAAAGAAAGAAGTACACCTTAAGCGAGCCCAAGATCTTCGCGATCATATGAATAGTTTACGAGTAAAAACTGATAGAAGACTCGAATACATATGACCTGGAAAAAACTCTTTTTTTCCAGGTTATATGTTAGACCTGGAAATATTTTTTTATAAGCTCCAGTTCTGGTCGTATAACAGTGGAATCCATGTTGGTTCCATGAACACTGCTCACTGTTAGGTTTGGTGAGAAGGGGAAGCTGGGAGAGGATCACAGGAGGTTGAGTCATGCTTGGTACAGTTTATAAGAAACGATTTAGACTTCGGAATAGAAGATCTGGTACTACGGAGTGATTGTTGTAGGGGTCAAAATTGAAATATAAAAAATATTCTTAAAAAGGCATTACTATCCAACACCGTCTCTCATTCAAATTTGAAAACTATAACATTAAAATACCATGAAAGGATATATTCTGCCGAAGAATATATAAATGTAATGAACAGTTGTAGAAATAAAAATCCTATCAAAGTAAACAGGATGCAGAAAAATGGTTTTAAAAGTACCAGTAAAATTAAAAAAAAAAGTTGTTAGTAGAAATACTTTCAAAACAAAATAAAAAGTTAACTGCCTGAAAACTAATTAAATATTAATAAAAAGAGATAAACTAAAAGGAAACAGCAATATAGTGGAGGATGTAGATGGATATGGCCTGGTACCTACCTGATTTTGATAGATTTGACTTCATGCAATTTGTTTTACTTTTTGTAACAAAATACCTACGTTTTTATTGAAAAAAGACGTATAATTTTAAACTATTTATTACTTAGGTTATTACTGAGAAATTATAATTTATACCGCGTCATGAAAATACTAATTTAGCAGTATGGACTCAATCCATATTTTTCGCAATAAGTCAAGAAATACGTAATAAATTTATAACATAAACACATAGTCATAGATATGATTGATTTTGCTCTGGACATATAATTAATTCAAAAACTCAAAACACAACATCACTGAAGAATACCACTTTGAACTTTAAACGTCATTATCTCAAAAGTGACATAATGTGGATTGAGTCCTTTCTGCTTAACTACGTCCAATTGGTAAACATAATTTTGAAGTTAATGAGTTGATCTATACTGTTATTTCCACACTATCCACCGTTTGAGGTTATGAAATGGTGTCTTAAAATTACCATAACTATTCAATAATTTACTAATACTTTGTAGTACTTATGCTGTAGCATTGTACCATTGAATTTGATTGGGGAGCTTATTCTGTGTATTTCATACAGGATTCCTGTAAAGTCAAGTAAGTAGGTAATTATTATAAACTCAAGAAAAAACTGTGTGGTCACCCCTTTTACACACAGGATTTGGAAGTAACCATGTAGTTCCTTGCAGGAATATTTTTCAGCATGGTTTAATACTTACAATAAATGATAGAAATATAAGTTAACTACATAATAACCAGTAGTGTAAACTAATAAAATTTAAAATGCTTAAAATAGAAATAAGAAAGGATCTATAGAAACATATTTTACTTCTTACCTAATTAATTTGATCTATTTTACAATTCAGTTTTAGCCATGTAAATGGGTTTTAGCTCTTCTATTCTCTTGATAAAGTCTGTTTTCTCGATGCAGCCGTCGCAAACCTCGTCCCAATCGTTCAGAATCTTTTTGAGGTCACGCACTTTCAACTTCTTCAAGTCTACATTTTTGAGATCAATTTGCTTGTCAAATCTGAGGTCACAAATTTGAGCGTCTTTTTTCCTCAACTTCTCGCAGATTTTGTCGGCAGGCATTGACCAGCTCAAAGGCTTTGAGAGTTCGCCGAGGATGCCGGTGGCGGATTCTTCGAGCCCGCCAAGGTAGTAACAAAATCGATTTTCCTTGCCCTTAGAGTTTTTACAGAACTTCTTAAACACAGCCTCTATCAATTTGGGGTCCTTCTTCACGTCATCTGTTAACGTGGCTGCGAATTTTTCGATAGTCTTCACGCAAACTTCGCATTCGCCTTCTTTTAGCGAGAGGGTTAACTGGACCATCGTCGCCAGGAACATTAAACAAAACACACCTAATTTGTACATCTTGAGCTATTATTTGCACAATTTTATTATAAAATAATACACCAGCAGTTGTTAGCACCACAAGCGAATTGAGAATTTTTCTATAAAAAATTTGAGAGATGCTACGGTACGAAGGAACAATTTCGTCTATTCATTGACGTTGACAGCTTTATTTAGTTGTCGAACTGTGATTGGTGCACGTTGGCACTCAGTGATAGTGATGTAACTTTTCTGAATATAATATGTGGTTTGGTTTGTGTCCACGTGTAGGTGCCTTTTCATAACTTAGGAAAACGCAGCCAGGAGTTGATGTTGATGTTTGGTCTTAAATTCCACGCCGCAGTATTTCATGGTTGTGTCATCGTTAGATAGTATGCCACGGACTGGATATACTTGATAGACTGTGACGTATTTTGTGTTATATGTACTTGTATTAATTATTATTGTATTTTTTTCAAACGATGTTGTCCACAAATATCTATAAAAAATCTTTAGATATCTTAGTCTTATATCGTCTATACGTAAGTAATTTCATGTTTTATAATTAGTATAGTAGTAATTTTATTTGTGTAACTAGGAATTCGTTCTGTAATGCTGTTTTTTAAGTCTTGGAATTGAAATTGAATTGAAGTTGAATGGAAATTGAATTGAAATTGAATTGAAATTGAATTGAAATTGAATTGAAATTGAATTGAATTGAAATTGAATTGAAATTGAATTGAAATTGAATTGAAATTGAATTGAAATTGAATTGAAATTGAATTGAAATTGAATTGAAATTGAATTGAAATTGAATTGAAATTGAATTGAAATTGAATTGAAATTGAATTGAAATTGAATTGAAATTGAATTGAAATTGAATTGAAATTGAATTGAAATTGAATTGAAATTGAATTGAAATTGAATTGAAATTGAATTGAAATTGAATTGAAATTGAATTGAAATTGAATTGAAATTGAATTGAAATTGAATTGAAATTGAATTGAAATTGAATTGAAATTGAATTGAAATTGAATTGAAATTGAATTGAAATTGAATTGAAATTGAATTGAAATTGAATTGAAATTGAATTGAAATTGAATTGAAATTGAATTGAAATTGAATTGAAATTGAATTGAAATTGAATTGAAATTGAATTGAAATTGAATTGAAATTGAATTGAAATTGAATTGAAATTGAATTGAAATTGAATTGAAATTGAATTGAAATTGAATTGAAATTGAATTGAAATTGAATTGAAATTGAATTGAAATTGAATTGAAATTGAATTGAAATTGAATTGAAATTGAATTGAAATTGAATTGAAATTGAATTGAAATTGAATTGAAATTGAATTGAAATTGAATTGAAATTGAATTGAAATTGAATTGAAATTGAATTGAAATTGAATTGAAATTGAATTGAAATTGAATTGAAATTGAATTGAAATTGAATTGAAATTGAATTGAAATTGAATTGAAATTGAATTGAAATTGAATTGAAATTGAATTGAAATTGAATTGAAATTGAATTGAAATTGAATTGAAATTGAATTGAAATTGAATTGAAATTGAATTGAAATTGAATTGAAATTGAATTGAAATTGAATTGAAATTGAATTGAAATTGAATTGAAATTGAATTGAAATTGAATTGAAATTGAATTGAATTGAATTTGAATTGAAATTGAATTGAAATTGAATTGAAATTGAATTGAAATTGAATTGAAATTGAATTGAAATTGAATTGAAATTGAATTGAAATTGAATTGAAATTGAATTGAAATTGAATTGAAATTGAATTGAAATTGAATTGAAAACTGAAACTGAACTGAAACTGAAATGAAACTTAACTGAATCTGAACTGAAACTGAACTGAAACTGAACTGAAACTGAACAGAAACTGAACTGAAACTTAACTGAAACCGAACTGAAACCGAACTGAAACTGAATTGAAACTGAACTGAATCTGAACTGAAACTAAACCGAAACTGAACCGAAACTGAACCGAAACTGAACCGAAACTGAACCGAATTTGAACCGAAACTGAACCGAAACTGAACCCAAACTGAACCGAAACTGAACCGAAACTGAACCGAAACTGAACCGAAACTGAACTGAAATTGAAAGACTCCAATTAAATTATATTCCTTAGTAACTGTAATAAAGAAATGAATACAGAATTATCTCCACGCAAGTTTACGGCTGGAGGAAGAAGTGAAGCTTCCATTTTTGCTAACCTAAACATAAAAATATACGCGTGTGTAAATTTTCAAATAGTTTCCAATGAGGTCCCGTACCAAGTCGGAAAAAGCATTTATTATCTATGTAATGGTGTTCCTTTTACTCGTTTAGGTACGATAGTTTTTAAAATAAATAAAACCTTACAAATTTATGACTTATCTATGAATGAATGTAAATTAAAAGTTAACAAACACCTTCAAACACTAACATACAAACAGACAGAGGACCTTTTCCATATAATAGCATAACAAACCAAGTATATTCTATAATCTTGCACACCACATCCTAGACAATATCGGGCTGTACCAATCTTGGTTATGCGGTATGTCTTCAGACCAACCTTATGCACTAGCCGCTGTCCTTAATCTACTACCCTCTCAGTCCCCTCTCTTTACTTTCCTCAAAACCATCTTAACAGACACATTCCTGCATAACGTGTTCTTTTTCTATTTACCAGTATCTTAATTTATAATTCCTCCCACTGGTTATTTAATAATATGTTTAAGTATAGTTAATAGGTACCTAGTATTACATTTAGATATAGTTACAGTACTGTTAGTTGAACTAACAATTTAAATAAGTTACCGCTAACCATCTCACCAGTTAACAATTTGCGTATTGTTTAGTTCTAGACTGCTATTAGCTAGCCAGAGGAAGAGCCCTTGTTTCTACACACAAGCTTGTGCTTAGTTAGAGCAAGGAACTCATCATAATGACTGACTATGGAAGTCTTAAATAACGAAGCATTGTAAATGTAAACTTGAATTTAAAGGATTATTTACGGACTTATATTAAAATTGTATTGTTACATTGTAAGAAGACTAAGCAATAAATATTTTTTATCTTTTTATCTTTATCTTAAATCATTGAAATCGTTCCATTGGTTGCGAAGATATTACACATTTTGTACCAGCCAACCGCGGGCCGGCCGAATAGCTTCATCTCAGGGAATCGTGACGTCACGATTTCCTTGCGCCCACGCGCGCGCTCTCCGCCATTCATTTACTAAAGTTCACTCGATCTGCGCGGGTCGTGTTGTGGTTTAAATTAATTTTTTTTAATAAAACCGCGCGGGTTTGGCGGCTAGCGCTGGGTCATTGTGACGTCATGTCATGTTGTAGGCTGTTCGCGCGGTCAGTGAGCCTCGTTCGGTATTTTGCCCATAACCTAGTCAGTTTTGGCGGTAGAAAAAAAATTTTTGCACTTTATGTTTTAGTTTCTCAAGGCCTATAAAACTGCATTCATAGATAAAACTATGACGGGTTCCCATTGATGTTTCCACAGTATGTAAATACCAACTTGATTCAATTTAGTTCAAAGAGTACTTTTTTAAAAACTGATTCCGTTGAACCTCTTTCTATGGACATCGGCAATTTTTTTCGTTTTTGTTTTAATAACACAAATTTTACCGAAATATTTTATATCAATTTTTTTTGACATTGGCAAAATTGTGGAAGCTAGATCCACAGAAGCCATCTAAAAAAGAAGAAGAAAAATTTGTTGTCGCTATGGAAACGGAACTTGTTTACAATACAAAAGATACAATTTTTAGTTCACTTGTTCTTTCTTTGAATTCAACAAGAATTGAATTGAATAGTGTACCTAGTGTTTTGTGGTCAATCGTTTAGCTTTACTAGACGCGCTCCTGGTGTAAAGTGTGATTTCTGTGCAACAAAATGTCTAAAGTAAAAACAAAGCTCGAGGACAACCCACGAGGGTCTCTAGAACCATTTATAACCGGTTTGCAAAGCGAGTCTAAAATGGCTAGAAAAAAGGCACTGGATGATATAAACGCGGAGATATTTGAGAACGTACAGAACAAAGAATGTGATCTTACAGCAATTTTTCCAGAAGTGTACGCATACGTGTTGAAAAGCTTCTCTGACCCTTCTGAGGCTTGCCGAGACGCTTCTGCCACAATCGTGTCTAACTTCATCGAGAAACTGCCGCTTAATGACTACTACCTTACATACATATTGCCTGTGATAGTCCGGCGCATTGGTTGCCCGGAAATAGTCGAGGACTCCGAAGAGATCCGCCTTGTTCTGATTGGACTGGTTCGAAAGATATTGGATAAGTATAAAGTGTCTCATCTTCTAAGTCCATTTATCAATGATTTCACCAGTATTTTGACTAAAACGAGCACAGATCCATACCCAAAGGTGAAGCTTGAAGCTTGCGAGTGTATAATCCAGCTAACAAAAATTCTACAAAGGGATTTCCACTTCCAATCAGAAAACTATGTCAAACCTGTGCTATCTAACTTTGCACACCAACATTTTCGCGTACGTGTTGCTGCTGTGAGAGCCATTGGTAATATTCTACTAACAAACATTTATTCTACCTTACCTTACCTTCAAAGAGTTGTTCATATGTACAGTAATATTACTAACTTTTAAAAAATTGAACAAATTTTATATTATTATTTCCAGAAACCTTTCAAATTTACTTGTTACTTATTGTTATTTCAGGTGCTATCGTCTTAGCTGGGAATGCAAAATGCTTTGAATTATCCATCTCACCTATGGCTGAGAAGCTCTTTGATGAGAACACACAAGTACGTCTACAGGTGACTCTTGAAGTCGGGAACTGGATGCTGACATACAAAGACCGATATTCATTCTGGCATCGGATGATACCATTGCTGCTTACTAGGTATTAATAACCTGAGATTATTATCCAATGGTTTTGCAGGCAGATTTGCTACCTTACTATAGTAGCCAGTACCCATTTAAATAATGTTTCTTCTTTGTGGTTGATACTTCATTCCTGAAGATAACACTATCTCACCACATAGTTTTGCAGGTGTATACGACCTGCCCCCAGCGACTCTGATGCGTAGCCATGTGCACCATACTGTAGAACAACGTTTCTCTGTCCCTAAGCTGGTCAGACCACGAGTTCTTATTCGGGATCTTTTCCCCTCCATTAAATTATATAGTGTTATTAAATATTTTTTTTTAGTTTAAGTGACATTATGGCCGACATTCGAGATACAGCCACTAAGCTCTGGGTAGATGTAGGACTTCAGTACATGGAGGAGAATGAAGAAGATCTCAAAAAGAAGACCGATTTCCTGAAAGACGTGCCCACCCACTACCCTGACGTCAAGCGGCCAAACCTTGGCTGCCGAACTCTTGTAATGAGCAATATTGGCAAGATCGTTCCAGCTATCTGCCGAGGTTGGTATGGCAGCTATAGTGTATGAAGGTTTATAAGTCTGTTAACGGGACGATTATCATCATCTTCCTGCCCTTATCCTAATTCCACAACAATCCACACAGCATCATCTAGCCCCAAGCTAAGCAGAGCTTGTGTTATGGGTACTAGATGACTGATATACTTAATACAATACATTACATACAAACATATTTTTTATTATACATAGAAAATACCCATAACACCCGAAATAAATATTTGCAGATCGTACAAACATATATGCTAAGGCGCGTATCGAACCTGCAACTTCCTGCGTCGCAGGCGGACATTCGCCCGCCGCGCCACATCGGTCGTCTGTGGAGATATCTACTGTGCTTAGAGATTAAAGTCGTGATGCTATTTCTTTTCTTAGAAATGGAAGGATGGCAGGCGGATGCGCGTCTCCGGGTATCTCAGTTATTGTGCTGGCTGGTTCTCTGTGCTGAAGAAGGCTCCACTCAACACGCACAGATTATTATACGCTCTATGCTTCGAGGAGCGAGTGACGACGACGACAGAGTCGTTAAAGAGGTAACTACAGTAATGTCGCTGTAACTTAGTAGTGAGATAGATAACTCTTTGTTGTTCACCACACAGAAACATAATACAGTAGATATACACAACTTGGTTAAAAGGGTGACCTTATCGCTGAAAGTGATCTCTTCCAGGTAACCTGGAAGTAGGTAGAGGTAGTAGTAGTAGAGGTCTTTGTGAAGTACTACCACCGTACCAATTTCTGCAACCAAACAGTGATGTTCGCATTGCTGTGTTCGGTTTGAAGGGTGTGGGTGCCGGTGAAATTACAGCTATATGAGGTTTAACACCAGTTATAGGTATCTCAAGTTGGTGGACGCAGGGTAGTTGTAATGCTTTGTTATAGGTGAAATATTTGCAGATCGTACAATATTATGCCAATGTGGGAATCGAACACGCAACCTCCTGCGTCGCAGGCGGACATTCACCCGCCGCGCCACATCAGTCGTCTATGTAGCGTTAAATGATTAAGTAAGATCGATTGCCTTCAGATAAAGCGTGCTGCTGAGTTATTTGGTTACTTCATAACCCCTGATACTTGGTGGCCGCTTCTGGAGGCTGAAATGGACTCGTGGCCTGCTCTTTTAGTCTTGGCGAATATACTGAAAGGCTCCAAAGCAGACCTAGTCAAGCTGAAGGTTATGGGAGAGATATGCCAAGAACTATCCGATCCGGACCGATGTCAGACTAGAAAAGTAAGTTACTTTTTATCATAATAGGTACTTACTTACGTAGACATAGATATAGACATAGACATACATTTATTTGCTACAAAAAAATTTACAAATACAAACCAGATCAAAAAGTGAAAAAAAAGACAAAAGGAAGCAATAGGTGCCTGTGTGCTACAACAGCAAAAGGGTCTCGACTCAGCGTATGCCTCACCACTATTTTTGCCTAGTGGTTAGGCGCTGGTAGAAAGGCCTTGTGAAAAAAACGTAATTGTAAAGTTTTTTGTATTCTCTTAATATTCGCAGGACCGGTGAGTGACCCCGCCTTCTGATCCTTAGGTCGTGGGTTCGAATACGGTCTAACCAATAGATTTTTCTGGAAAAATTATGTGCGCAATACCTGTGCTCTGATAATAGTGTAACCCCTGCAAAAAGTAAAGCGCACCTGATATTAAATGGTAACCATCACCTATAACAAAGCATTGCTTCGCAGGTTACGTTCGTTAGAAACGTGCCCTACAATGCACTGCTTTACGTCCATTAATCTGAAGCATACAGGTGTTATGTCTCATGTGTCTATAATTTCACTTCATGATTTTGACGATGACGGTTTGAACGATATTGCTACACCTAAAAACGTTACAGACCATGTCTGCTGTCACATAGAGTGCTATGCATGCGTCCGTCAACTGCAATCATAATGTTAAGCCTCATGTGCCTGTAATTTCCACCAGCATCAGCTTCAAATCAGAATATAACAAGCTGCTTGGCGGCAGAAATAGGCATGATTGTTGTATTTCCGTTTCACTAAGACCTCTGCTAAACTCCTCAGCCGAAATACCAGACTAACCTGCTCCACGTCGCTGAAGCTCTTATGAATCTGTGCTGTGATGACATCCTTCCAGTTGGAGAACA
Organism: Electrophaes corylata; assembly: GCA_947095575.1. Taxonomy (NCBI): domain Eukaryota; kingdom Metazoa; phylum Arthropoda; class Insecta; order Lepidoptera; family Geometridae; genus Electrophaes; species Electrophaes corylata. Next base: position 2,152,719 of record OX352711.1, on the reverse strand, counting down.
ACTCTTCATCATCAACTTCACCGTCTTCTCCATGCCTGTGGACGACAAGATATCTTTCATGGCTTTGTGTTAGTATCATGATAGAACCTAGTATATTTTTGTCTGTTTTCACAACTAAGTTAGTTGTAATTCTTCCTTCTGTGCTGTAGGCTGTGGGTTCGATCTGATCGAGGACAAACATTTGTATGATGAACATCATGAACATATACATTTGTTCTATATCTAGGTACTGTTTATCAAGTATTAAAAAAATATAGTACATATTTGATGGTGAGAAGTTTTTGTTGTTAAACAGCGAACCTAGATAAACTGCGGTTCCATGAAAAATGCGGGCGCACACTAACTACCTTATACTCAAGACATATTGGCAAAGTGCTAGCTGCAATCACCAGTGATGCTGTCACGTGGACCTTGCTCACTCCAGACCGATGCTTACTTGAAGCTGCTTTACTGCACTCTGGTATGTGAATTCAAGTGTTGTAGCACATGAGACTAATGTGATTTGTAAGTACAAATCTTACTTACTGACTTAACTAACTTTTTATGTATACGAAAATGCGAAAGCTGTGAGTTTTTCTTATACATTTTCTTGCATATGTATAGGTAAACTGAAGAGGGAATTTTACTTCTACTTGTTGCCATAAAATAATATGCATTATGAGTATATGCTTTCCCTTATACATACTAACATCCTCTCTCACACACACCCCCATACAAGTATAAACCAATATCTATTTTGTTTACGTTTTATTTATTTTATCGTATTGTAAAATATAAAATGTTTGTAGAAATATTACACATTCTTCGAGAGGAAGGCGGTTATGTCTGTGACACAGTTTTTTAACTTCTTCAGATGTCATCGTTCTCAAAATCAATTGTGTTCCTAATAAAACATTTGTATTACTATTAAATGGTATAAACTGCTTTGAGTGCCCAAACTCATGCTGTGCTTTGATATAGTTCAATGTTCTGGGGAATACAATAACTGCTCACTACTGTCGCTACATTAATACTACATAATATACTTTCAGGATCGGCAATGGGGGCCCAGCTCCATCTAATAGCCCCTCTTCTAAAAGAATGCCTGGCCACGCCCAAAGTGGACCCTGAGGTCAAACTGAAGATATTCACGACGCTGTCCACAGTGCTGTTGAAACGACAAGATAACTTTAGAAAATGTGAAACTGATAAGCTTGAAGCCTTTTTGAAAATTGTTATAGAAGGTATAGTTAAATCAAACAGCCCAGAGATTATTGTGTTACTAGTGAAACGCGCGCGACTTTGCCCGCGTGAAGTTATTTTCATACAAACTTCAACCTCCGCTAATGTAATTTTTTCATTTGATTGCTGATGGAACAAGCAGATGGCCCACCTGCTGTTGAGTGGTTACCATCACCTATAACAAAGCATTGCCTTGCTGATAACGATTGTTAATAACGTACTCTACAATTGTGCACATACTTAAGTGCTAAACCTTGTGTGCCCTTTAATTTCACCTACACCCACACCCTTCAAACTGGAACACAGCAAGCTGCTTGGCGGCAGAAGTAGGCATGGTGGTAGTATTTCCCCGAACGAGCCCTTTACTAAGAGCTCTACTACTCTAGTTGAATTTCGGGAATTCCTGTCCTACGCATTAAGATGAATATACCCTGAATACAGGCAATGATTTGCTATAGGTGATGTTACCACTTAACAACAGGTGGGCCATATGCTTGTTCCAGCAGCGTTTGCAGAAAAAAAAGTTCTTCGCTATCAGCGCCATTGGGCCGACGCTAGGCACTCCTTGCGTGGGTATTTAAAGATTGACTTGCTTACAGAAGTAATAATGACTAATCTGGTATGGTCGGCGGGTCGAACCGCGGAGGCTATTCGCACAGCGGCCGTTGCGTGCCTCTGCGCTGCGTTGCAGGAGAAGCCGGAGGAAGACGCTAGAGAAAGCGGTGGCCATGGTGATACTGGTGATAAGGTTTGTGAAATCTCTTAGCAAGCAAATGTCTTCAGAGTAGCCATAGGCTTGTTCGATCAGCAATCACATTAAAAAAAATAGTAGTTATTGAGGTTTCGCTGAGTTTATTAGTAACAGAGTAATAGTTTGCAACGGCGATATAAATAAACAAATATTTGTGGATATTTTTACACAACATCATTTAGCCCCAAACTAAGCATAGCTTGTACTATGGGAACCAGATGACTGATAGAATACTAATATACGTCTAATAATATTTTTTTTTTGTATATGCTTAGAATACATTATAACACCTAGACACAACAAACATCTATGTTCATCACACAAAATGCTAGTTCTCGGTGGGAATCGAACCTACCACCTACAGCACAGAAGGCAGGGCTACTACGAACTGAGCTGTGACGTCTCATATGTTTTTATTTTTATAGCAAGTAAACCTCTTCCCGAACAAAGAGTCTTTGGAACCATTTCTGGAGCAAATGGTACCGTTACTAGCGGCGCTAGTGGACGACAATTCAGCATTGACTCGCCAGCACACGATGCGGGCGGTTTGCTATCTCGCCAGGCTGGCCAAACTCCGTGGCTGTTTCACTGTTGAGATACTGCATAAGATTTACTTTGGTAAGACAGTCAAAAAGCATTTATTCAGTAATATCCTCAAGGATCATCTTGAAACGTCTTAAATCTAAGGTGAATCTAACCGCCAACTCCTCGAAACTAAGCTTAAAAGAACTGTGCCCACTTCGCTGGGCAGTAAACATTTTTACTTTTAATTTTTCGTCTTAATATAGCCTATGACACTCAACAAATAACGTGGCTTTTTATTGGTAAAAGATTTTTCAAAATCGGTTCAGTAGATCCGAAGATTACCCCCTACAACCTCACAAACTCACAGGCTCACACACTTTACTTCTTTAACTAAATAAATATTGCTGGACAATCCACACAGCATCATCTAGCCCCAAGCTAAGCAGAGCTTGTGTTATGGGTACTAGATGACTGATATACTTAATACGATACATTACGTATATAGATATTTTTTATTATACATATAAAATACCCAGAACACCCGGAATAAATATTTGCAGATCGTACAAACATTTATCCCAAGGCAGGAGTCGAACCTGCAACCTCCTGCGTCGCAGGCGGACATTCGCCCGCCGCGCCACATCGGTCTAGATAAAAGTATGAGTAGTAGACTTCTACTGTACCTGGGGTTTATAGTGGTACTTTTTCCATTTAAGTTTTCAGCATGTCCTATAGTAATAATAATAATAAAGCCTTTTTATTGTTTCCAAATCTCTAATCTAAGTTACAATTTTTTATTTTATACAGGTTTTATCTAATCTAAACTTATTTTATATATATTTTGGATAGAAACGGGATATTTACCATGATTTTTGAGTTTGATTGTTTCCCGATATTTCAGCACAGTTGCATGCATCATGGTAAATATCCCGTTTCTATCCAAAATATTGATCAAAACCATGGTAGTTTAAAAAGTTATTTTATATAGGTTGGAGAAATGGATCCCTTCTGGGTGAATGGTGATCCCTTCAGCATATCTATATTCGTCGTAAATTTCTACTCTTCGACGTATTCAGCCTGTGTATCTTACTGGTATTTATTGTTCTCTTCAGTGGTCCTGAAGCGCTTAGACGACAGTAGTGACCAGGTCCGCTCCTTCGCCGTTCAGACAATCTGCACTCTGTTCAAATGCCGTCCGGAGCCGTACGATACGGTTGTGTTTGGTGCCCACATTGACGCACTTTACTCAGCCATGCTTATACACCTGGACGACCCGGATGAGGCTTTCCGGAACGAGATGCTAGGTGAGTTCAAGACTACTCGCGATTTTATAAACATTACTAGCGGCCGCTCGCAGCTTCGCCTGCGTGGAAGTTTGTTCCCGTTAAACTTTCATCCCCTATTTTATCCCCTTGGGGGTAGAATTAATCAAAATCCTTTCTTAGCGGATGTCTACGTCATAACATCTACCTGCATGCCAAATTTCATCCCGATCCGTCCAGTGGTTTGGGCTGTGCGTTGATAGATCACTATGTCAGTCAGTCAGTCAGTCAGTCACCTTTGAGTTATATATATTTATAGATATAAAAGATATAAATATATGCCTGTCCTTCGAGCCCTATCCCTAAATCCCTTTGATTATTTTATTTTTTAGTCTATATATCTGTCATGAAGCATACACCTGTATGCTAGAGTAGTGCATCGTAAGGCACGTTCATAACGAACGTGATCTTCGAGGTGATGCTTTGTCATAGGTGAGCACTTAACATCAGGTGGACCATATACTTGTTCCATCAGCAAGTCATATAAAATATAATGCCAGTGCCAACAAACGGTGAAGGAAAATATCGTAAAGAAACCCGTTGCTTAGCTAGCTCCGCACATATTGACTAGGTCTTTCCTGTGGAATATGCTGACTGCTGAGAGGATGGAATAGGTCCTGGGCAAGCCTGCTCCATCTTAAATCCTCTCCCAGGCACTACATTTTTTTTTTTTTTTTTATAATGCCGGACGATCCACACAGCATCATCTAGCCCCAAGCTAAGCAGAGCTTGTGTTATGGGTACTAGATGACTGATATACTTAATACAATATTATATTACATACATAGATATTTTTTATTATACATAGAAAATACCCAGAACACCCGGAATAAATATTTGCAGATCGTGCAAACATTTATCCCAAGGCATTGTCCCGTGAATAGAGCCACGATTGAAAATGTCGCCTCTGACGCTGTAGAAATCATGCACATAGATGCAATAGATCCTAAAGTACAGCCAGTTGCACTAGAATGTATGCAATACGTTTCGTAGCATTCAAAATGGTTTCACAGTGCTGCTAAAAATATTTACATGACAAATTATTCAAAAATAAGTGAGGTCATCAACTAATTTCATGGCTTTAGTTTTTGATGTGCAAGAATTCATTGTTATGCTGTAATACCGTAGTGAAAGTTACGAATTGTTTACATTCTAGTGCAGCTGACTGTACACACTTTGCTTAGTTGTGGGCTAGAGGGCGTTGTGTGAATTTCCACAATTATTTACTTACCTATTTACCTATTTTGTTAGATAGGTATAACTACCTGTGTAAACTTCCTAAGGTTTTTCAATGAGGACATTGAATTTTCCAGATGCGTTGATTCAGCTGGCAGATATAGACCCGAAGGTTCTCATGAAGAAGGTGAATGCCAACATTCATCTGTACAGGAACAAATCTGCTTATGAGAAGCTCTCTAGTCATATTGAGAAGTTTAAGGTTTAGATTACGTTTAGGATGATTTCAGGAGTAATTTTTATGCAAGTAGAAACATACGATTTGCACCACAAGCATGGACGTATCGATAAATAAAATTTGACACAAATTTATCGAAATTTGTAGCATGGAACTTAGTTTAACGATATGTCGATAAATTCGAGGAGTTTTACCGAATTTATCACAAGGATATCAGGCTAGTTCTGCTAGTTTCTTTGTAAGCGGGTGTAGATATAACTCGATACATAAAATACTTATAAAATACGACGAGTTTGTCGACCGAAGTTCCATGATCGCACTACTGTTGAGAAAGGTGTTGGTAATGAGATTAGAGGTTGTAGGTAATGTTAGACTAACGGGTTGAAAAAATCTTTCACTGGCTTTGGTTTTGTTTGTTAGTTTCTATTCTACTGTAGGTAAGCCAGCATTGATGTAACACGTTAGTTGGTATTGCTGATATTTATTTAGTTTGCTGAAAAGACTCGTGATAATGGTCAAAGGTTTTTTATTTCGGTAGATTAGGTACCTATCTACCTACCTACCTATTGTACCTACTTACAGTTAAGTAGGTAGGTAACTGTGTTTTATAACGCCTAGGTAAATTTTATGTTGTGTGTGTGTTATTTGAATTTGTTTGTGCATCAATTTGGATGGTTTGTTGTGTTATTGCAAATAAACTTATTGATAATTTAAATTTGGTGTTTTATTTTATGATTGCACGCGCACTTATTGGTAGATAAGTGTGGTAATCGTTAGATACCTATTCGTTTGAATTAACTATAGAAAAACTGAAAATTTGCAGGTACGGACCACAGGTGTAGGAGACCTTCCTTCAATTGATAATTTTTTTTGACAGTGACGTGGGCTGACTAGCCAGTCAGAATGGCAGGCAGTCGCCAGGCACATGAGGCACATTCAATAGTCTCCAATCGGGTATCCGTTTAAGCATGGATTTCTTGTACATTTTGGATATAAATTCCTGCCTGCGCTTTCATGGGTGTGATTTCCCCGGTTGTGTATTCCATGGTCGTACTTTAACCGGCCTCCAGTGCATGCATGCGTGCGGCTTCGCGTGCGTGAGGGAGGCGTGACGTGAGGGGAAAAGTTATTGTTTTGTTCATGCTTTTGATAGTCTCTATTCAGTTTTATTCATAATTTACGCAATTTACTTTAGGTACTCATCTTATGCTAGTAATATTATATGAATGAAAGTGGTTGTGCGCTAGAAAAACCATGGAGGTCGTTCGACAGAGTATGTATTTCCCATAGATTCGATCGATGTCTTGATGTGTGTTCGGTATCTCAGTTATTTTCTATATTTTCAGATTTCAAAGAGACTTTACCCGAAATTAGTGCTTCTATTAAAAAATCAGACTTTCTAGTGATCGATGCTGAGTTTACAGGGCTTGTGAATGGCCGGGACGTGTCAATATTCGATTTACCAAAGGATTATTATAAATGCCTCTTGAACGGCTCTACTGAGTTTCTGGTGGTACAATTTGGATTGTGCGCATTTTATTGGGACAACGAAAGAAATCATTATATGAATGATGCGTTTAACTTCTATTTGTTTCCTCGTGGGAAACCGGGTCCTGAGAAAACTTTTTTATGTCAGAGCAGCAGCTTAGATTTTTTGAGTGCACAAGGATTTGACTTCAATAAAGTTATACGGGATGGTATGTACTACATTTAATTTTATACAAAATAAGACATACAGTGTTGATCACATCTTATAAATAAAAATGCCTTTACAGGTATATCATACATGACAGAGCCTTCAGAGACAAAACTCCGCGAACAATTAGTAGAAAGGCAGAAGAATGAAAAAAAAGAGAAAGACACAATCACAATTCCTGAAGAACATCGGCATTACATTGATGAAATATGGTAAGCCCGGACACTTAAAGGCACATGAGGCTTAACCTCAGCCTCAGATTAGGTCTGTACATGTTAGCGCATGTTCCTAACAAATGTGACATGTGAAGTAATGCTTTGTTACAAGTTTTTTTACTACTTTACTTCAGGTGGGCAAAGATATTATAAATTCTAGTTGGGTGTTATTTAACTTTTTTTATATAGGATAGTTTTGCCGCCAAGCAGTGATGCTCACATTGCTGTGTTCCGGTTTGAAGGGTGTGGGTGCCAGTGAAATTCCAGGCACATGAGGTTTAACACCAGTATGCGCCAGGTTGGTAAGGCACGTACCTATCGTGCGTAACCTACAAGGCATGGCTCTGTTATACATACATACTGATAGTTACCACATAACATCAGGCTGTTGGAACAAGTATATGTCCCATACCCTTGTTCCAACAGCAGTCAAATAAAAAAAAAACACCCTACTAAAGGTAAAAGGCAAAGCTTCACTAACTGAGCTCAGAGACCTGTCAATTATCTTACAACATGCTACTGGTTCATTTGTTATTTTTTCAGTAAAAAAGTAAAAAAGTTTATTGATGACAAGAAGGTTGATGAAATGATAATAGACAGATGCAATTCCTTTGTGAGACTGCTGCTTTATCAAGAGCTGAAGAACAGATTCAAAAATGAAGTTATCTTAGAGACACAGGTTTTAGAGAATAAAAATAGGTGAGTACTTATAACAATACCGTACTTTGAAACACTAAACAAAATAGAAAGAAAAATTATTCCATTTTGTGACTTCCTTCTCATGCGTCTTCTACTTACCATGCATAATAATATAATATGATTTATTCACAACCATACATAATGTGATTTATTCACAAATATGTTATTTTCCTTGTTAAAATAAAAGTTGTATTGTGTTGCTCTGAAAGAGGTTTATTTTTATGAAAAACATCTAATAAGTATATAACAGGTATCTACAAACTAACACATTCACAACCAAACTTACCTGAAAGAGAAACAACATTTAAACTAATATTTTACAATCTGAAACAAAATCTAGTTTTCAACAATCTCAAATAAAAATCTCGTTCGATATTGACACTCTAGATGACATACGTCCATACCCATTTATGAGTGTCAATGTCAAACTTTAGGCGCACCAAACATGAACTTAATGAAGGGTAATGAACTTAATTTACATATATTTACAGGGTTTTAAAAGTACTGAGAGCGACACCACAGCAAAATGAGAAGCAAATGACTACACAGAAGAAAGAGCGGGAGTGGGAGGACTTTGAAGATGCTGTGGGGTTTTCGAAGGTTGCGCGCATGATCAGTCAATCCGTGAGTTATAAAAAGTACTTTCTTCAAAAATATTTTATTAATTGGAGGCACACAACTTCATAACAACTCTTATTGACAAGCTTCACAGCTCAGTTAGTACATAGCTCTGCCTTCTGCGCTTAAGTTGTGGGTTTGATGCCCACTGAGAATAAACAATTTTTTTTTTATAATAATGCTGGAAAATCCACACAGCATCATCTAGCCCCAAGCTAAGCAGAGCTTGTGTTATGGGTACTAGATGACTGATATACTTAATACAATACATTACATAGTACATAGAAAACACCCAGAACACTCGGAATAAATATTTGCAGATCGTACAAACATTTATCCCAAGGCGGGAATCGAACCCGTAACCTCTTGCGTCGCAAGCGGACATTCGCCCGCCGCGCCACATCGGTCGTCAAAATTATGTGATGGACATTTATGTTAGTTCTGTGTTTTATGTTGTTTTAATGTAATACTCTCACTACTCTCGAGGATAGATGCCTTCGAGGAGATCTTATCGAAACATATAAGATTATGACCTGTCAGTACAACTTACCAAACTTCCAGAACATGAAGAAAAGATGATCAAAGACCGTTACGTGGGCACCAGCTCAAAATAGCCCGTGACCCTACTACCATACTTGCTGCCTATCACTTTCTTAGCAATAGAGTGGTGCATAACTGGAATGCACTGTCAGATGAAGTTGTGACTACAACGTCGGTCAATGCATTTAAAAACAAACTCGATAACTGGATGCTAACCAATAAATCAGTGCTCAAAAAAATTAACCAAACTCAATCAAAAATCCAACACTGTGTGATATAGACACATCAGCCATAGCTGCTCGTCTATAAATAAATAAATAAAATATGAGTATGGGTTTACAAAAATCGCATAAAAGATTTCAGATTTCGTAATGAGTCAGTCCTTGGATTTCTTGTTTTTAAATAAAAACTCCTGGTTTTACCTTCTAGGAGAAGCTAGTGATTGGCCACAATATGCTACTGGATGTAATACACACATTGAACAACTTCTTCCAACCGCTGCCGGATGACTACCATGCATTCAAGGAGTTCGCACATTGCATGTTCCCGAGGTTTGTGCTGCTGCATTTTATCGTATACTAGACTTAAATATTAGTCAAGCGAGTGTCTTACTCAAATACAGAAAAAGGGGTGCGAAATTCGGTCTACAAACTAATTTTATCTATCAAATTCTACATACATCCGCTACCACAGAACTAACCTCGACACATTTTATCGAGTGATTTCCCTGTAAATAGCTTGTCGAAAAATTCGGTAAAATTGTCGAATTTATTGACCTAGCGTTTAACTAAGTTTCATGCTACCAACCTCGATAAATTTCGATAACACCCCGTTTCATTGAGAATCTTGGCAAATTTTATCTCGATACATCCATGCTTGAGCACCTGGATTTTTATAAATCGAAGAATAGGCAACGGCTGAAGAAAAGTAAAAAAAATTGGTGATCACAAACCGTAGGATAAGATAGCATAAGACCTGATCGACGTACATAAAAGATCTGGTATTTTGTTGTTTTTATTTCAGTTCTTAATAAATGGAAACTTTTGAGTCAAAAATCAAACGATTCAAAAGAACCTTATTGTATTGGGGCATGAAGAATAGTGACCGCTATAGATGACGACAAAGTCTCACCCCCGATAGAACATTCAAGTTTTGCAAAATTTCGGTGGATGGAAAGTTGGTTTTTAATCGTTATTAGAAACGTATGAGGAAGGCTTACACCCAGGAAAAATCAAAGAAAACATCGTTAGGAAACCAGTAAGTATTCTAGCTGCGGCGATGGGCTTGCATCCTGTCACGTATAGAATACTTACTACTGGAAAATATACACGCGCCAAATGTAATATTTGGACGTCCAAATATTACATTTGTACTAAATATTACATTTGTAAAGGTATTGTCTACTAAATATCCTGAAATAATCTTGAGTTAGTGCTACCGTACCTGCGGATATAAGTCGTGAGGATGTTTTTTTTTTTAAATAGTGTGAAATATTTCCAGTTTGCTAGACACGAAGTACATGTCCAGTCTACCTCCGTTCAAGGACAAGGTGAACTCAACAGTGCTTCATCATCTGATGGCTACGCTGTCAGAAGCTCCTTTCGCATTGCCAAAAGTTGGTACGTACAAGGGTTGTTTAAAAGGTTTGCAATATATTTTGTAAGCGAATAGAAACCCCCCTCACATTGAAGTCGGTTTTTTCTAAATTAATTTTTGTTTTGCACTAAATAATTTGTTTCTAACTGATTTCTCATTAAATATATTTTTGCTAACCTAAGCCAATTATCAAGGACAAAGAAAGTTGGAAAAAGGGTAGGGAGGCCTTTTCCCTGCAGTGGGACAGGATAGGCTAGGCAAAACATAATAATAATGTAATTATCAATACTCGTACTTATCACTACGACATAGAACCAGAAATGAGGAAATCCGTAGAAGAGCTAAGGTTACCGATATAGCTCTCAGAATCAACAAGCCGAAGTCGCAATGGGTAAGCCATATAGCTCGTAGAACCATCAACCGCTGGGGAATAAAGATTCTCGAATGGCGACCACGAACCGGAAGACGAAGCTTGAATGTTGTGCGATGAGTCGACACTTTTGATTTAACTGACTGACACTTAAATGTCATAATATTTCAGGATCATACGAAGGAAGAGGCTACACGCAAACGGAAGACAAACATCACGAAGCAGGATTTGACGCCTACATCACCGGCCTCTGTTTCTTATCAATGCTTAACCACCTTTCGAAGATGAGAGGGGAGGAGAATGTACGAGCCTCTCCCACTTCACCGGTCATCAAGCCGTTCCTGAACAAGCTGTTTCTGGCTAAGACTGCGCACCAGGACTCGCCCTATATGAACCTGAATGGGGCTGACCGTGAGTACTCTCATGTCTGTTCTTGAGCATTTGACCTTTGTTTGATGTAACCTTGTCTCTTCTGACTTTGACTTGATCCGCTCAATCTATACTAATAATTTTTAATAATAATTGTTTGCATTGGCTCCGAAACTACTGGACCGATTTGAGAAATTCTTTCACCTTTGGGAAGCTACACTATCCCCGGGTGACCCCAAAACGTAAACTGTCTCATGTTGTATATTTTCTTATATTTCAGCGACACCTTCGAGGGACCACGTGTTTCACCTTACTTTCCCCAAGGACTGGACAAGGAACGATATCAACTTGCTATTCAGTGCTTATGGTATGATAATAATAATAATAATGCTGGAAAATACACACAGCATCATCTAGCCCTAAGCTAAGCAGAGCTTGTGTTATGGGTACTAGATGACTGATATACTTAATACAATACATTACATGCATAGATATTTTTTATTATATATAGAAAATACCCAGACCACCCGGAATAAAAATTTGCAGATCGTACAAATATTTATTCCAAGGCGGGAATCGAACCCGCAACCTCCTGCATCGCAGGCGGACATTCGCCCACCGCACCACATCGGTCGTCCGTCGTTGTCGTATGAATTTCTACTACTTAGGCCCTGGGGATTAAAGTTGTGATTTTTTGATCCCCTAGTTAGTATTCGACAATGTTCTTTTGTTTCAGGTCCTGTGGTTTGTCAGTTCCTGGATGACACACACGCGATAATCGCGCTGTCGCGACGTGAACAGGCGCGGATAGTTTTGCGCGCCTTGCAAGGGAACGCACGCATCAAACTAGTGCCTTACGACTTGTTCAAAGCCAAGGTACATCCTACTAATATTACTATAAATATTCATCATAAATTCACCGCTCATTCCACAATCACACCGACCCCGCCGGCAGGTTAGTAAACGCCTACGCCGCGTTAAAGCTAAGAGTCTCTCCGTAGCTCCTTTTCCGAGCAAAACCCCAAGACGAGGTCCGTACCTAAGTGGCGCGTTTGTTTTAGTTGCCAACATTTTGTTGTATAATGGCATAGCGCCTGCGCTCGCCAGTAACCCTGTTACGCTGTCGGAAATCGCTGATCGTTTAAACCAGCATTTTAGTCCGTCCGAAAAAAACGCTGGATATAGGTGACAAATCGGTCTTGCCGTTTTTGAGTTTTAGCGGGACTAACGCACAGGAATTGATTTTTATGTAATATATAGATTTGTCTAAGTGCGGAGGAGTGTAAAAAATGAATTCCTGAAATTCAACCCTCAAAAAGGGGCTGAAGTGTGTTTTCACTAGTAGTTAATTTTATTTTTATCTTTGTCCGTAGACGCAGCTGAGGGCAGATCAGAGAGTGGCGCCTTCTATCGACGACAGCTGCAGGAAAGACAAGGAGGCGTGTATGATGATGTTCGTTGCTTTATTATTTTTGCTATTCGCTTTTTGTCTGATCGGTAGTTTAATTCTACTTTGCTGTGGCATTTATGATTTTATAACCGATACTTATATTGGTATACATGATGATTATATTGAAGGTATGTTTGGTACATTCTCTGGATGTTTGGATGCGGTTTGGAAGAGGTTAGTAAATGGCAGAGCCATTGACTACTATTTTATACGCTAAGCTTATCTAGCGCTGGTAATGGTTTTTGGACCAAAGGTCCTCGTCATAGCTTAACGACGATAACGATTATAAGCCAATGAAGGCTCATGGCTTAAATCCTCGTGCGTGGTAGAGCTCTTGAGGAGTTCTTTACCAGAGGCCTAGTTCATGGCTTAACGACTATTAGTTTATTGTCTGAAAGCTGAAAGAGAATGCTCTTGAACGAAATCTCTGTACCCAGAATAATTATGATGGATTTTTAGGCCAAAGGCCTTCGTCATAGCTTAGCTACTGGTAGATAGTTTAAGAGTTAAAACTGAAAGCTCACAACTGAAATCCTCATGCACGGAAAATCTCTGATCTAGAAGTTTTTAAGCCTAAGTCCACCGTCGTTGCTTAACGAATTTTTTTATACAACTTGCTAAAGGATCATGCTGATGGCCCACATGATGTTGAGCGGTTACCATCACCTATAAATATTGCTATGCAAGTCAGGTTCGTTAGAAACGTAGCTTACGATGGACTGATCTGCGTTCATCAACCTGATGCATGTAGATGTTAAGTCTCACGTACCTGTAATTTTAACGGCACCCATATTCTTCAAACCTGAATACAGCAAGCTGTTTGGCGGTAGAAATAGGCATGGTATTAGCCCCCGGACGAGCCCTTCACTAAGAGCTCTAAGAATGTTAAACACTATATGAAAGCTCATGAATAATACAAACTGGCCAAGTGCGAGTCGGACTCGCGTACGAAGGGTTCCGTACCATTATAGGTATACATATAATAAAAACGACAAAAAAATAGGTTTTTTGTATGAGAGCCCCCTTAAATATTTATTTTTACTGTTTTTTAATTGATGTTATAGCGGCAACAGAAATACATCATCAGTGAAAATTTCAACTCTCTAGCTAATACGGTTCATGAGATACAGCCTAGTGACTTTTTTGTTAAATTCCGCGCGGACGAAGTCGCGGGCACAGCTAGTAATACATAAATTTCTTATTCGTTTCAATGATTTCTGTAGTTGTACTGAATAAAAAACGTTTTATTTTAGTTTTGAAATGTTGTTGCCGTTTCTACTGTACTTATCGAAGTGTGAACCTGGCATAACACAGAATTTTACCATTGACTTGACTAACATAAAAATAGATTTTAGGAACAACAGCATTTACATTTTATATCTTTTACGCGACAAAATCTTGTAATTATTAATTTATATTTCCAGAATAGCATTTTCTTTGTGATTAATCGCAGTGTAGGGTAAAATGATCTCTATTGCCATGATATAGACAACTTTTTTAAATATTTATAGATATTAAGAGTGGCTGGGACTGATTAAGTGTGTGCGAGTGTGAATGGGACTGTTGGAAGGGGAAGACCTCGGTGTACGTATATCAATCAGATACAAGACGTTTAGAAAAAGGCCAGCCCGGCTAAGATGTGCAATGCGACACAATTTTGTCTACGCTTTATCTCGTGCAAAATAGAGATATCTCTTTATATCTTCCTGTGCTAACATGCTAGTGCCAAAAATCTATCTAGTTCTGTCAAATATAGACTTAATGCAAATGTTTTGTCTGTGGGTCTTTTATCTACAATTTCTAAAATTTCCATCAATAGAAAAAAGTATCTTGTGTCAAGCGCGACATAATATCTCGCGTTGCACTGCCCGGCAGGTCTAGGGTACTATAAACCGATGACCTTTATATGTACAGTCAGCTACACTAGAATGTAAACAATTCGTAACTTCCAAAACGGTATCAAAATCTTATAGTAAACTCTTATAAAGTAAAAACTCAAAAACCGTGAAATTAGCTGATAAGTTCACTTATTTTTTAAGTTTTTACCCTGTGAATACTAATTGTAACGCTGTTAAACCATTCTGTAAGTTACGAATTGTATACATTCTAGTGCAGCTGACTGTACATGAAGAATATTATGAGAGTAAATGAAGCAAAAGAGTCTCAGGATCGTAGTAAATGGAAATCCGTGGTCTCTGCCTACCCCCATGGAAAATAGGCGTGATATTATGTATGTATGTATATTAAGACGCTATGAATTTTAATGTGATGGTATATTCCTTACTTTAGTCCTAATTCTATGGTATATTTACTAAGCGTGATTGAATTTGTGTTGTGGTTTGCTGCTAAACCGATTTGGATGAGCTTTTGAAAAGGAGTGGTTCCTGATTTGGAATGTTTATTAGGTTTTTTATATGTACCACGCGAGCGTAGCCGCGCGTAGAGGATAGTGTTATGTAAAAGTTTGTGGAGGCTTGTTACCCATAGGGATAATAATGCGTAGGAATGTGACTGCGACTGTACAAAATAAGTAAGTGAAAATGATCTTTATAACTATACGTATAAAGTTGCAATTTAGTTTTAAGAATCTTTTTTATACTTTATTTTGTAGTTTATGAACCTCGAATAAAGACTTTCAAGTTATTTTTGTTTTTTTTTTTTTAATTTGATTATTTAAAGGTCAGTTGGAGTCACATTCCTAATTTAAAGCCAACTTAAAAACGCAACTTTTTCAGTTTTTTATTTTTAAATTTACCGTTACTCCAACTTAAGCCTTTTGCCTTAAATTTAGGTACCTAAGTTTATTCTACAACTTAGTGGAAGTTTAGGTAGCTTACTGGATAGCCCTCACAGCGCAGTTGGTAGTAGTTGGTAGGTTATAGGTTCGATCCCCACCAAAAACAAACATAAACTAACTCTACAGTGGCTATCACAGACCCAGGGCTGAGTTCGTGGCGCGTGCCGGCCACAGACTTGTTAATAGTACAGATTATACACGTTAAAAAGAGAAAAATGTAATTTTATTAAGGTAAACACCTTAAATCTACAAGCAACTCTGGGTGTCTACTCCGGAATACGATGAACGGAATTTCGTATTATCGTTTTGAATTGCATTCCGGATGAACTAGGTCACAGTCAAGTTTTTGCTGTGAAACATAGCTAATTGTTTTCCGGAGACACCCTGTATATTTCAGTAGTAGTAGAACTCTTATTAAAGGCTCGTCCGGGAAAGTACTACCATGCGTATTTCTACCACCAACCAAACTTACCGTGTTCCGGTTTGAAGGGTGGGTGCCGGTGAAATTACATGAGGCTTAACACCTGTGTGCCTCAAAATGAACGTAGTGCGGTTAGGACACGTTCCACGAACACAACCTGGCAATGCTTTGTTATAGGTAACTCACCAGTCGTATAAAAAAACCGGCCAAGTGCGAGTTAGAGTCGCGCACGAAGGGTTCCGTACGATTAGCTATAATAAACACGTTTGTTGTATGAGAGCCCTATTGAATATTTATTCTATTCTATTTTTTAGTATTTGTTGTTATTCGGCAACAGAAATACATCATCTATGAAAATTTCAACTGTCTAACTATCACGGTTCATGAGATACAGCCTGGTGACAGATGGGTAGACAGACAGACAGACAGCGGAGTCTTAGTAATAGGGTCTCGTTTTATCCTTTGGGTTCGGAACCCTAAAAACAAAAAACAACCATGCCAATTTCTGTCATCAAGCAGCGTTGCTGTACTTCGGTTTGAAGATGGTTTGATGGTTGGTAAAGTTATAAGCACATGAGGCTGGAACCATGTATCTCACAGGTTGTTAGACCTTTCAAGGTTACCTACTGTAGGCATTTATTTATTAAGACTAGTCCTCTCTGTGCATTCATCTATTCCGGATAGGTAAGCGGAGATACGATCAGCACGAGCGATGAACGCGCCTGTTTACGAGTTGACGCGATTACAGTTATTGTTTATTTAGCAATTCACCGTTAGACGCTCACGAGCGGACAAACGGCATATCTATACAAGCTTAAGAATCTTTGTCCCGACTGACTGGCCGACAACGCACAGCCTTAACCACTGGTCGTAGAAATTTTCAGGATTTATTTGTCTTGGCCTTGGTGCCAAGCGGGGTCAGTGGGGGTTAAAGCTTGTATGAAAATACAAGCGGAAAAAGTAGCACGTGTTTTGCTAGTCTATTTATATATGTAACAGCTTTCACAGCTTAGTAGTAGCTCGGTCTTCTGTACCGGTTGTGTGTTCGATCCCCAGCGAGAACACAAATGTGTATAGAACACAGATGTTTGTTCTGTGTGCGGTTAGACATAGCTCAAACTTGTATGTTTGTATGTGCATACGTATTTTATTTGTCACTAGTAATCCACCTCTGTTTCGCACGCGTGTATGTCCATACGTGTCTTATTTATCACTAGTAATCCGCCTCGGCTTCGCACACGTAAAGTAACTTACTCGTTGATAATTTACCTTTCTATACTTAAGTGAAATAATTTTTAAAATCGATGAAGTAATTTTTGAGATTATCCATTACAAAAAACTTAATCTTTTTCTTTATATTATTGGTTTAGTTACGTACTCATCTTAGTTAATGGACCGTTACTTGAGGTGCGGCATCTGAGAAGCAAATTAGCACATTTGTGGTTATTTTGTTGTTGAATTTCGACGACTTGCTCAGAGTATATAGAGTGAGGGAACTACCAAGAGCCTGGTATACAGCGATTCAGCGGATCGTGAGACGATACCCGAAGGGTGACCATGACGGGACTTGGACTAAGTGGATAGTTACTTAGTACCATATTTTTAAATGTTATATCACCTATATTTTTAAACATGTGAAAACGCGTGCAAATTGCCCGCGTGAAGTAGTTTTCATATAAATTGAAATTTCCGCTGCACTTCATTAGGAATTTGATTTTCAGAAATTCCTTTGGTATAATTTTGTTGTATAATATATAATTTTGTTGGAAGCGACCTATTTTATTCCATTCATCCAAATCGGTTAATCCTCAAAACTGCGTTATCAATAAAAAACAACGAAATACAAGCCCCCCATACTTATTAATGGAATCCCACGCGATGTAGTTCTCGTAAAACTACTTTTCATTAAAACTTCGACACTCGTTCAAAGAAATCCAAAAAATCTCTTCCAAGTGATCGCCTACACTCTTCAAAGAAGGCATGTGGTAAAATTCAAATCTCGGTACGTCCTGTACAAGACAATCATTACTTTCCAGTTACTTCTCTTCAGAGCTTCTCCCTCTAAACATGAAAGCGATCTTTGGCTCGTAGCTTCTCTCTCCGGTCTTCCCCTTCTTTTCTTACCTTCGA
The DNA here is from genome assembly GCA_947095575.1 of Electrophaes corylata. NCBI lineage: Eukaryota > Metazoa > Arthropoda > Insecta > Lepidoptera > Geometridae > Electrophaes > Electrophaes corylata. Next base: position 2,134,585 of record OX352711.1, on the reverse strand, counting down.
TGATTGATATTATTAAAAAGTATCCCATATAATTGTGTATCGTAGTCGTACGACGTAAGACTCGGTAGCCGGGGACAATGGCGCGTGGCGATACGGCGACCCGCGACCTCGCGTGCGCGCTTCCGCCATTGCGCATTTTAATGCGCCCACATTTGCATGCGACCACGTGCGATTATATTCTACCCTCATTTATTTTAAGTTGCACTTTGTGCGAGCTACCGGTATTATAGAAACTGAAATAGAAACTTTAGTAGCAAATGACATCAAAATAAAAGTTTATGTTGCAAAAAATAATGATAGCATCTTTTGGGGGCCAGGTAATAAAATCTACACACAAGAGTTTAGATCACTATAACTGTTTATTTGTTGACTTATACATTAAATGCGCTCAATAAACAACCACTCGGTTCGAACGCTAGCACTCGAATGCCTCTCACAACTACTTATTCCGACCATTTCCGACCGCCCGTCCCGGCTCGCCTGTCGAATGTTGCCCGGTGACGCCATCTTGGTTTTTTCCCATCATAAAAATCAAAACAACTCTCCAGAAAGTAGAATCAAAATAATAATTATTATAAATCAGCTAAATACTATCTAATATTAATCTAAATTACTTATTATATTTTTAAGATATTTAACTTATACCTAACAGCTCGGCCATCCTGAGCATAGTGTGTCCTCACGCTTAACTAAATTTACCCCCCTCATGTTCCGAGCTGGCTCCATCGCTTGATTCATGATGATCTCTTCTACTCCAGCGCCTTTTCCCTTGCAAATCTTCCGATCCTCTACTCCTTCTCTGAGAAGATCCTGTTCCTTCCATTTCTTCATGATACGCCAGACCTTCCCCTCGTCTGGACGTATCCTTGTACTTTCTGCGTACATCCATTCCGTCATGCGCCAAACCTTCCCCTCGTTTGGTCGCATAGTTATCCGAATCTGCTCCACCAGATCCATCGTAAGTCAGACCTTCCCCTCGTCTGATCTTACCATCCATTCCGTCATGCGCCAAACCTTCCCCTCGTTTGGTCGCATAGTTATCCGAATCTGCTCCACCAGATCCATCGTAAGTCAGACCTTCCCCTCGTCTGATGTTACGACTGCCAAATGTCTCCTTCTCCTGCCCATCCTTGGTAGTTTCCTCATCTATCCTTTAGATTATCTGAAACTTTCCAACCGTTTTAGTGTCTGTCTACTATATATATATATATATATATATATGTTTATTCTTCCTTCCATATTATTTATATACAAATTAGTATGAGTAGTTTTAACCTACGCTATTAATAAATAAAAAAAAATGTAGTTAACTCCTTCCTTTTTTTTGTAGTGAACGTTTAGCTAAGAATTCCGATAGTAATACCGCAAGCAATAAGCATCTGATAAGCAATACCGTATTTAAATATCAAAAGCTAGTAATAAAATCAAAGAAGAAAAAAAACAATAAACTATAAATTTTGTAGCAAAACAGGTAGTCAAACATTTTTTTCCAATAAAAGTTTAGTTAAAAATTTCAATGATAATAAGCAATATGAGACGAGAGACATGGCGCTGCCGTCGATGTAAACATTGGCTCTGTGTGTAATTATTCTTTAAAAATATTTAATCGTCTATTTATTCAGTGATAACCTACCAAGAACGTGTACAACTGTGTAACACATAAGTACAAATGTTCTCTTTAAACCACATCAACAAAAAATTTGAATAATCCAACAAATACTGTGAAGCTGTAGAACTCAGTTTATCTGCATGAAAAGTGAACAAAACTGAAAAAAATACCAAAACCATATATAAGTAAACCATAAACTCAGTGCCCGATCCAAAAGCGGACCTTTTAACAAGTGAAAGTCACACCTGTGAACAAAGTGACGGTTAACACAACCACACCTATTAGATTCATTCAAAAGTCGGACCTTGGACCCTACCACTTACGCGTATGCAATAACTGTGCGAAGACGTATCCCGAACACCAAATTCGCACTTACTAGTAACTGCTTCGTCAGACAAGTGGCGTGTAGTACGGACTGCCGATCGGGACACCCGTGTTCGAAACCCACAAATTACTGTCTTTTTGTATCCTGAAACCTCAAAAAAAAGGCTTCTTGGAGTAATGAAAAGAGCGCCACATTCAAGCCACATAACAACGACATCTATTAACCATTAATAGAAATACCTGAAGCGCAAGTAAGCACCATAAAAAGTGGCAAATTACGAAGTACCACTACTGGTCACAAGAGGGTGCGATTAACAATATCAAACTCGAACCATTCGGAAAGGTGACACTCACTAACACCAGAGGGCACTACCAAGATGAATTTCATATAAAACATCACTTTTCGTCGAAACCGAACAAAGTCCACCCAAAGTGATAGGAGCAACAATTCACCGTCAACACAACAGAATGAAACCGCAAACAGCTCACCAGATACAACTAACGATGAAGCGGTAGAAGTTCAAACGTTAAGAGAGCGAACATACACGCTTGAAGCTCAACTCAACAACGCTCACAAAGAAATTGAGGCTCCCTCTCCACAAAATAATGAGCTAAAGCGCTGTAATGATGACCTCCTAAAGAAAAACACAACAGCCCAAAATCCCGACACCAACACCCCAAATAAACGAAAAGAACACCAAAAAGTAAGGCCAAGCCTACACAAAAGTTAATAGAACCAAAGACATCAAAAGAACAACAACAAACTAAGCAAAAACCAGCAAAAAGGACGTGCCCGCTTAGCACAAATAATGAAAACAACATACCAGCTCTAGCTGAGGCACATTTTGATCAAAATACAGAGTTCTGTCACTTCTCAAAGCCGGGGAGCACAGCACGCGAACCATTGACTGGAATAAATGAAAAACTAGCAGATTTTCCACATAAAGATTTTTGTATCATCCTAATTGGAGAAGAAGAGTTTAGAGCAACGAACGACTATTTCACTACTATAAAATGCATCAGGGAAACACTCAGCGATACAAGACATACCAACACAATTATGTGACTCCCAACATATAAATACGGAGAGTGGAAAGATGTACACAACTGAAAGATAGAGAACCTCAATAACCTTCTCTACCTTGATGTACCAACGCATGAGCATGCCTACATATTTGATTCAATTGAATATTCAAAATATAATACATCTATGTTCAGCAGACACTCAGGAAGAATAAATGACCACGGAATGCGATCCGTATCTAAAAATCTAAGTTTTTTTTTTTACATCGAAAAATTTCAAGAATTCTATGAAGCTGACCTCCATAAATCATTAAGCACCACTACCCCGGACTTCACAGAGGAATATTCCAAGTTCCTTCGAGACCAAACCCCCACATATACTACATCAAAATATAGCGGGACTACTTGGCAAGAGCGACGCGTTAATGGTTAATCCGCAAGAGTTTCTCGACCGGAAAATCTGTATTGATGTTCTATGCATCACAGAACATTTTATGAAGCAGGGAACCGAATCTTTCCTAGATATAAATAACTACTCCCTAGCTGCAAGCCTCTGCAGATGCAATAGTAAAAGGGGCGGGGCATGTATACCAGAGAATAAAAATCATGAATGGAAAGAAATACTAGAGATTAAAAACTCATCATTGACCAATCTGTTTGAGTGTTGTGCTGTTCAGCTAATTAAATATAAAATTGTAATAGTATGTTTATATAGAGTACCTAAACAAAATAATTTAAATATATTTTTCAATAAATTGGATAACCTACTTAGATATGTAACTAAACTAAATGCAAATAATATTATTATAACTGGAGACTTCAATATAGATACGCTAAAATGTAACACTGTAGTACAAGAATTTGAATGCCCATTACCGAACTATGACTTGAAGCTAGCGTTAAAACAGCCAACACGTTTGACCAGCAAATCTTGCATAGATAACTTTGCACATAACTACAAACTATTTGTAAGATTGAAGTGTTAGAACTTGGTTTGTCTGATCTTACTGCCCAAATCATTACATTGCCAGCCAAAAAAATTCTTAAACTTAAATATTGGCAAATGAACTCATTAGTCCTCATCTTAGCTTCTTGATAAATTTCAGTATAGAAACAGGACAATTCCCAGATGACCTAAAAACTACTATAATCAAACCAGTATTTAAAAAAAAGAAAATAAAGAATTGGTAGAGTTTTACAGACCCATTGCTCTGATTTCCATATTTTCTAAGATATTTGAGACATATTACTACGCTGAAATTAACTCGTACTTAGAAAAAAAAACATTCTGTGTGAAGAGCAAAAAGGTTTTCGTCAAAAGAAAACAATAAACATGGCAATCTATGACTTCTTTCACAATGTTATTCGTAAAGTTGATACAAAAACTCCTATTTGCAGTATATTTTGTGATATGACACAGGCTTTTGATTATGTGGATCACAATATTCTAATAAAAAAAAACTGGAAGCATATGGCATCAGAGGGAACGTTTTAGATTTAATGAATTCCTAGCCCAGTGATAGAAAACAATACAAAGAAATAACGAGAATACAATCAAAAACCAAACTTGAGGTTGTACACAAATCCAAAACATGTTATACTAAATACGGCGTACCTCAAGGAAGCGTTCTAGGACCTTTGCTATCCATTATACATATTAATGACCTGCCGAGAGCAACAACTTATCCCATGACATCATTCGCTGATCATAGTACAATAACAATCACCAGAAATGACATTAAATCTTACGAATTTGACACTAACAAATCAATTGAATCCATAATACAATGGCTTGACAACAATAATTCAAAAATTAATTTTAGCAAGACTATAATTATGCACTTTGACCAACGATCCAATAAACCATCTGACACAAATATCACATTCAAAAACAATTCAATTAATCAAGTCGATGCTACCCGATATTTAGGACTTATTATAGATAAAAAACTCAATTGGAAATCCCATATAGAAGGACTGAGCAAGCGAACAAGTAACCTAGCATATGCCCCTTTAAACTATCGTCGACAGTCAACACAGATACTCTATTGACAGCATATTACGGCATGGCAGAATCTGCATTAAGATATGGTGTAATATTTTGGGGCAACTCTACCAAGAAAGAAATAACTTTTAAGCTTCAAAAACGCTGCATTAGAGCCATGTTTAAAATAAAAGTCACCGAGAGTTGTAGACCACTGTTTCCAAGGCACAACATTCTGACACTTCCGTCCCTCCATACAACAGAAGTCGCTCTTTTTGTGAAAAGCAACCCCCATCCGCCTCCACGGCCATCTGACGCTGTAAGTCGAAACAGACAGAACAACACCAGGTTAAAAATAAATTCTGTCAAAACAGCACCAACTCAGAAAAGTGTTGTTAGTATTGCTCCTAAAACACATAACAAACCTTGTCTTTCCTTTTCAATGTTCTTAACAACCCTCTCTCTCCTTCCTATCTCCGTGAGCGTTTTGAATTCCTGGTCCCTCATGGTGAGTCCTGCAGAACAGCCAAATCCCTTCTCCTAAAAACTCCTCTTCACTCTACAAGTCGCTATGGCGGCTCTTTTACTGTCCATTCAGTTAAGTTGTGGAATTCTCTCCCTCATGTCATCCGCGCTAGTCCTTCGCTCGGTATCTTTAAGCGTAAAGTCAAAGAGCACTATCTCTCTCTGTAAGTACATAGGTAAGTATTATATAGTATATATTGCATTTTATGTAAGTATGTATAGTATCTAGATATATGTATGTTTTATAGTAAGTAGGTATATGTATATAATATACTGTAGTGTATGTATTACAAGTATAAATAGTCTAAGTAAGTGTATGTATTTATTTGTAAGCAATTTAATATATATAAGTATTATTGTTTAAGTATGTAGGTAAATCTCATAACTACACATTTTGTACACGTATTACCCACTTTTGATCTCACCTCTCTCTACCGTAAGGTTTGCTGGAAGAGAACTCTTTTAAGGGTTAAGCTCGCCTTTGTACATATTTTAATATTAAGTTTACTCATGTAATTCTCTGTGTGTACAATAAAGAATAAATAAAAATAAATAAACAAACCGCCTAAACTGTACAGAAACTTGAATGATAAGACCTTTAAACAAAAAGTAAAATTATTATTAATCTCAAAATGCCATTATAGCCCCGACGAACATTTTAATGATAAATTGCAGTCAGCTCCCCATGTTGCGTGCCATCTCTCTACTTACCCTTTTGCATACCGTAACCGGTCAACATGTTGTTTCTCCTTAATTATTTGATACCCATTTACTCTACACATGTTTTTTTTGCAAATAAATATCTTTATCTTTATCTTATCTAATATAGTATTCCTATACTAAAAACTGTTTTTGAAAAAAATAAAAAAAATAAAACAAAAAAAATAAAGATAAGTAGGTAGGCATAGTTTTTTTTTTTTTTTTTTTTTAATATCAGAATCAGACCAATTTTGTTGAGTAGGCTATGTTAGGTACCCATATCTTTAATTTTCCATATTTATGTCTTATGTATCCTCATTTTCCTATTTCCCTCTGTACCCGGTATTTTCTGCATCCGAGTATTCCGGTAAGACAATTCAGCAGGTTCAAACTGGACGTATTTTTTTTTCTTTTTAAAGTAATGAATTATTATTATGAATAAAAATAAAACCCCATAAGGTTAGGCACAAAATTTTGATCAGAGTATGTAAATCTGCATTGATCGCCATCCCCATTCAAGGACGACATTTGATAAATTCACTTTAAAATTGTAGCACACGAAAAAAAATACTTGACATGAGTGGCATACTATCCTGCTCCATCCCTGTTTTCCGAAAGAAGGTTAAAATGTTTAATACAATGTTCTTTTATACTGCTACATACCATTGTAAGCACAACAAATGCCCTGTCTACCACTATCCAGTTTCTCCTTATTTAATAAGGTAGATAACGAAAATAGAAACCGTAAGCAAAAAGATAGAATATGTTATAAATAGAATCGAGAGAAAAGAGGAAACAAAATTAACTTACCCTCTTTATTCTAACCATGGACGTGGTACGGAAAAATAAGGTGATTTCTTTCCCGTCGATCCCACCTTCTGACCTTTTGGGGGCCAGGTAATAAAATCTACACACAAGAGTTTAGATCACTATAACTGTTTATTTGTTGACTTATACATTAAATGCGCTCAATAAACAACCACTCGGTTCGAACGCTAGCACTCGAATGCCTCTCACAACTACTTATTCCGACCATTTCCGACCGCCCGTCCCGGCTCGCCTGTCGAATGTTGCCCGGTGACGCCATCTTGGTTTTTTCCCATCATAAAAATCAAAACAACTCTCCAGAAAGTAGAATCAAAATAATAATTATTATAAATCAGCTAAATACTATCTAATATTAATCTAAATTACTTATTATATTTTTAAGATATTTAACTTATACCTAACACATCTTTGCCTCATATGATTCATTCACCTTGTTTGTTTAGTTTAAGTACCTATAGGACGACCAATAGGTATTTCCAATTATTTTCGCGAAAATTTATCATTAATTGGTTATGATGAATAAGATAAATATGATTCTTTTACACTGTAACTGGAATACTTATCAGCATTCAAAACACCATCACAAAACGAATACAAGTCTAATAAACCAATGTAATCTTAAACATAGTACTATTGGAGTACAGATCGCGCTATTTGTAAAGAGCTTGACAAAAACTGATGTCTGGTCGTTACGGCGACGTGTCGGACTATAAATTGCGAGCGTCGTCGGGTGGCTTCATTAGTTCAACGTCAGGATAAAGAGGCTGGCTCCCGGGCCTAGGCTTTGTCTAGTTAAAGTGTATTGGGAGTACTCAGATGAAATCTTGTTGCTTATTCTATAGGTGCAAAAACATGGTTTGGCTCTCAATTCAGTATTAATAAATAATTCTACAGCATGAATAAACTAACGCTTGAAATTATATTTGTTGAATATTTTATCTTAATCATCATTTTATCTTAATGGTTATATGCTCGCTATACCTACTTATTCTGCTATATACATGCCATCCGCTTTTTTCATTATGATAAAAACTCCTATATTTTACAAATCTTTTTCAGACTTCACTTTTTAGTTATATTTGGTTTGATGATGCGTAGACTAAGAAAGGTTTGAAATTAGTATGAAAATAAATTTACGTCGCTTGTGATTAAATGCTCTTTGTATTCCCAATTAGAGGTTTCTTCCTCGAACTAGTTTGTTAGCTGCACATGCTTGGACACGTCCGACCAAACAGACAGTTCATGACAACCGACCTTTTGTGTTTAATATATTATTAGACAACTATTACCTCTTATCGTACCGCCCTTACGGAACAGGTAAACAGGTAACATACAGACTGACAGCTTCATTCTATTATAATCCGTTGAAATACCAACTTTACCATAACAGTCGGCGACTTGTATCGCGATCGGATCACTTCGCACATCGACTATCTTCCATCTGGACAAGTGACACGGAGTTAAATCCGTCTTGTCGCCTGCGGGCTGTCATCTGCAGGCACCTAACGGGGCGCATTCGACGGTCGGCTTTGCGACGCCGACCGATGCTATCGATCTCATTAGCTAATGGCGGCCAACGGCCAATTACACTGAGTGACGTGTCCGGGGCAAATTGTCGTACGTCATGTGTAAGGATTTAGACATGGGACGCACCCGCGCAATACCATTTTCGCCTTCGGCTAACGAGCCGATCCAAAAAAGATCGGTCCCTTACCTACACCTATTGGTGAACAGAAAGTTTGCTTGAGTGACATAGCCAGGGCGCGTGCGGCTTGTAGGTAGAAGGATTTAGACATGACACACGCCTGCGCAATACTAAATTGGCCACATAATGAAGCAGGGGTTTATAAAAATACATGTGCGATTACAAAATCTCAGAGCTGGAGCTCTGAGATTTGAAAATAATATTTTGCTCTGGAGAGCAAAATACTATTTTTGCAAATAGCAGTGTCTCTTTGGGTTCAGCCTAAATCCCTGGATATATTGGAGCAATTCCAGGACTCTAGCATTTCTGTGAACTACTTAGTTTTCGGGTGTACCTAGTCTTTGAACTCACCGTATTTAAATGTGCCGTTAATATTTTGCTACCCTTGTGAGGTCGGGCAGTAGAATTGTTTCTCTTGTTCCATTCCCTCTCGATTTTCGAAAAATTTGAAAAATTGTATTCATGTTGGTCAAATTCTGTCAATTAAGGCATTCGTTAGCTTTAAAAAAAAATGATGGCGTTTTTTCATGTAATATTTTCGATGTTTGTAGATGAAATATTTCGTAAAATCAGAATGCAACATATAGCTTAAACTTTTAATTCAATTGATCACACATTGCGTATTTATTCAAAATGCTGGTTAAATTGGTACCGAAATTACACGACAGGCAGGACTTAAAATAACACTAGAAAAACAAAAATAAAAAGCTATGCTGCTTCCAAGATGACAGAAAACGAATCCTTCACGTCTGATGTCCGATTTGACGTACGAAAAGTGCTCCGGTAGCTTTGTCAGTGTCAAAGTGCCTCGATATTTTTTTTTAATTAAAAAAGTGATGGATCAAGCTCATGTTTGATTCTGCTACTGTCACTAGCGATTCGTTCGTTTCCAAGTGATTTGTGGTCACAGAGAGCTTTTATTTAAACTGTTCGTGATGTTAATCAATAGAAATTTAATATATTGAATTTTCTACAGGTAACATAATTTACAAAAAATATGGGATATTTTTTCTGGAAAGACATTTCAATATTTTTAACTACGATGAAAGTATGGGAAAGTCGTAAATATTGTAAGTGCTGCTATATTATCCAAGTCAAATTAAATGAGGTTATATATTTAGTCATCTCATATCTACCGACATGAATCTGTTGTCAGTTTGATCACAGTCAGTGAGAAAGTTTTTTAGAGGTGAAACCACTCCAGGGGCCTAATTGCGCTAATTATTTTCAGCTGGATCGCAATCGAACCTCAGCCGTATGACAACTTTTTGAATGATCCGAAGCGCGCTAATAATTTGACGTTTGGTTCAAACGTTAGTCAGTCGAAGTTCGTACGTTTCTGCTGTCAACCAAACGGTTGAGCTAAAGTTGGTAGGGAGCAACTTTTTCTCAACCGTTTCTCGATCGTTGGGAATTGTATTGTTAATTTTAAGCTTATAAACCCTAATGTACGCGTATTTTTAATAGTAGAGGAGGTAGCTAGGAGTAGACGTAGCTGTAGCTACGTCTAATCCCCAATTCCGAGCCAATTGACCTAATAAATCTACAAAAAGTCATCCTATCTAGAAGTCTAAAAAGAAGCTAAATAAAAGCTGGCCAAAGAGCTAGCTGGTCAAATAATTACCTTCACATGCCACCTTCTCTACGTTGGGATGCTTTGAACTCGAAACCAAGGTAATAAACCTTAAATATGCTTTCATTTTGCAAGAAATGAGTAACTTATTAGCAATGAAAACTACTTTGTTTTAGCTTTTGCTGGCCTTCTATGCTTCTGGTTCTTATCAGACTATTGTGGAGACAGTATATATATTGTGTTTCTCAAGTCAATGTCTCCAAAGCCATCCATCAATTGATGATAATTTGAACAAAACAATTATGAAAAAATAAATACTCATTTCAACTGCATTATAGAACCAGTTAGAAGATAGTAAGTAGGTAGGCATTACAAATGAAAAGTTGAATCAGGTAGGTATTTACACTCTTAGTACATGCTGAAGATATTAGAGCCTTGTGTTGCGGCCCAGACATATTTTGTTTTCATCAGTCATTCTTTTGGGAAAGAACTATGTACCTATGTATAATCTAAGTACCTAACTAAAAATTACCTAATTACATATGATATTTTTTTATTCCGGTTTCATAGCAAGTTTTGATTATCTAAATTAAAATAATGTTTGTCTTTGCAGGTGCCTGTTGGTGGTTAGAATGCTTATTCTCTTCTCCCTGTAACTGCTGCTAAAATAACAAATGCATACCATATGCTGCACAATCTACCACATATTCTGTTCACTTTGCTGACAGCAAAGTAGGGGGCTAGCAAGCTATCTCGCAAGTGATGATGATTTGAACAAGACCATTTTGAAAATATAAAGCTTTCTCATTTTAACTCCATTGAACCAAACAAAGTAAGTACTACAAATAAAAAGTTAGCTTAGATACCTAAAGTTCATGCTGAAGATATTAGAGCCTAGAGCGGCCCAGACATATTTTGTTTTTTTCCCAAATTTTGCAATACTATTCGTCAGTTCTGAGAACTTATACAATCTAAGTACTTACCTAATTACCTGGTTTTAGTAAAATTACTTTATAAATGATATGAATATTATTCAGGTTTCACAGCATGTTTTGATTATCCAGGTTAAAAGAATGTTTGTCTTTGCAGGTGCCTGTTGGTAGTTAGAAAGCTTCACTCTCCCTGTAGCTGCTGCTAAAATAACAAATGCATGCCATGTGCTGCACAGTCTAGTGCATATCCTGTTCACTCTGCTCACATCAAAGGAGGGGCTAGCAAGCAATCTTTGATAAACAGCATCAGCACCATAGACTGAATGTGATGCAGTGCATGCAACTCTCACGGCAGCAAACATTTATGCAAGACTTGTGGGCAGATAAGGAGATTGATCTTTAAAGTGTAATTGACTGAGGCGGGATGTTGTTCATGGATACATTTAATTTTGTCATACCTGTGTTTGTTGTATTACTTAAATATGGTGAATTTGTCTATAAGTTATAATAATTAAGTATGTATTTATAAAATAAATAATGTTCATCTATATAAACTGACTGATTATTACAGCCGTTACAGCCCAGTTGGTAGTAGCCCTGCCTTCTGCCCTGTAGGTGGTGGGTTGGAACCCTACCGAGAACAAACATTTGTGGTGGGTGGTCTAAGTACCTACGTAATTACAAAAAAATAAGTATACAAGTATACTATCAGTCATCTGGTTCCCATAGTACAAACTATACTTAGCTAGATGCTTGGCTAGATGTTGTGTGAAAAAAATGTCCACATAATATCAAAATATTTATTTATAATCAGTTTTACTATATGTTGGTACTTATTTAGTTGGATCTCAGGATTGGGGGTGCCTAAATACTTATAGCTTACAAAAAAAATTAACCATTTTAATTTATTTTACACACTAAGTTTGCTACTTACATAAATCATTTAAGCACAATTATAATTAATTGGAATATAATTGAAAGAGTAAGGGTGAATGTCTGTAATTTACTTGTAAGCACAATCAAGTGCTATGATGATAGGCACTTATTGATTATTGCTAATCTTACTAGAACATGGATGATTGTAAGTTTAGCTGCGCTGACTTCCATCCTAGTAGGTAGTACCTTTTAGTAGTAATCATCTTACTAATAAAAATACCTACCTATTACAATATAATTGTTAAAATCTTTTGTTTTACTTGTAAGTACAACAAACTAAAACTTAATTATTCTGAGTTATCATACTAAATACTGATTGGCTGCACTGGTCTTTTAGCTATTGGTCTAGACTCTAGAGTATAGCTCAAGGTAGCCCCTGCAATTTTCAAAGAAGCCTCTACCTTCATTTCTTCTATGTGGAGGATCATTACTTGGTAATCTTCTAATACATTTCTACCTGCTGAAATTGAAATATATTAGGTTTTGGTAGCTACTAAGTGTTAACCGTATAGTATAGTAGTAGCTAGTTAATAAATTTGTAACATAAAATAGGTATAAGTATCATTATAATATGCAAAAGTTTTATTTAGGGCCATTCATTTCATATGTATTAAGGAGTAAAAAAAATCATTAAACAAGTACATAGTACTTACATAATTCGAGGCAAATTGATCTTTTTTAACCTCAGTCAGAGGGCCAACATCTTTGCCAAGATATTGGTTGCAGACTCTTCCAACGAAATCAAAGTTTGTGTAGTGCTAGCTAGGTCCGCCTCCAGTAGCTCTATAACTATCATTTAGAACTAACTTTGCTTTGATTATGTACATATAGTCATTCAATGCCTGAAAGAAACGAACATTACTATTAGTTTATTGAGTTCTATTTTGATATTTTCATTTGATACCTACGTTATTTTTTTTTGTTATTACACTTATCAACTTCATACAAGTAATCCCAGCAAAACTATACATAGAAGTGTTACCGGCGAGAAATAAAATAATAAAGATTAGGTAATTAAGTTTAGTAATCACACGAAGACAAAACAAAATATTAATAATTTCTTGTTTGTTTACATTTTTCCTCAAGAAATTCCCCACAGAATGCACAAATACGTAATTTAAAACCTCACTGTCACTGTAAGATGTCAAAATTGAAGTTCCAGACGCTGTTTGATTGTTGATTGATTGATTGCTATACGTAATCCAATAGAACAACACTATGAATATATATATTCTGTGGTCGACAGCGTTTGAACTTCGACTGTGAAACGTTTCAATATTGGTTGTCATTAGAACGTTATCGCAATACGGATATGGCTCATCGGTCGGTCGTAACCGAACTATAATCGCAACTGAATTGCAACGTAACTTCGACCGTTTGAAGATGTGTAAAATTAGCGCAATCAGGCCCCAGAAAGCGGAAGGTGTAAGTACCTACTGTTTCTTCTACGTAAACCATAACACAAACATATATATTTGTTATGGCTCCAAGTATATAATATTTTGTATTGGTTCTGGTTTTTATAAATGGCCTGTAGACAAAAATATCCATTTTTATCTGTTTGCCCTTGGTGGAAAACGAACCCACAGACTTCCTTTAGTTCTACCTTCTGCGCCTTCCATCTTACCTATAGTGTGGTTGGTACCGACACAATAGGTCAAGTCTTTGCTCGCTGCAGACTTTTATCGTATTTACAGGAGGCATCATTATATGTTAACTAGTCTTCTTGTCCTTATTCCAAAGCACCTTGCCGAAGCCGGGATAAAATATAAAAAGTTAACTGGTACAGTTAAACAACGAATTCGCAATTCAGATTTACTGCAGTTCTTATACCTACCATCATCGACAAGTGTATCTGTACTTACACACTGTTCCAATAGTGCGGTAGTGCAATGTGTGTCGGTTTGTTATCTCATCTCTATGCTTAGATGCTGTCTGATGGAACAAGCAGATGGCCCACCTGATGTTAAGTGGTTACCATTGCCTATAACAAAGCATTGCCTAACGTGCTGTAGGTCGTTAGTAACGTGCCCTACGATGCACTACTCTGCGTCCATCAACCTGAGGCGTATAAATGTTAAGGCTCATGTGCCTGTAATTTCACCGGCACCCACTCCCACCAAACCGAAATTCAGCAAGCTGCTTGGCGGCAGAAATAGGCGGTAGGTATACTTCCTCGAGGAACCCTTCACTAAGAGCTCTACTACTGCTAAATTTATTCTAAAGACGAGAGTGTTTGAATCCAGAGCAAGGTGAAGGATTCAAAGTAAGTCGTGTTGTTCCCGAGATGGAATAACTACAAGTTTATTACCCTCTATCAGAATTTAAACCCTTTACTACTATTTTAATTTAATAAAATCATAAGGACCACTTTGAACAAGTCTTACGAGAAAACGTAATTCATGCGAACGAAGTCAAGGGCTAAGGACAGTCAGCTATAACTGACACTAGCGTAGCTTATTAAAGTATTCTATCACTTGCGTTGGCCTAAGAAGGGTATAATGCGTTTCCTAGAAACTACAAAAAGTTATGGTAAATCAGAAAGAAATGTGCGATGTTAATTTTAAAAGTTTATACGTGTTTATGTTTAAAAAACTGACCACAACTTGCTGTTAGGCTAGGATTTGATGATGCAAGTTATTTATGAGAAATACCATTAGGACTTTATATGAAAATTATTGGCAATCTATTTAAGACCTGTGAAATTTTCCTACCCAATGTCTTGGCGAATCGTTCCTTTAGTCCAGTGGTTTAATCGGCTACTCATTACCTACTCATAAACCTACTGGGCTACTCATAAGTAATGAGTAGCCGAGTAGGTTTAGGATTAAATTTATAATTAGCCGTCCATAAACGGTTAAAAGACAAGTAACCATAAACTTTCATAAACTTATTCACTTATTATATTATTACTTCAGTATCTATCCCTTATCACTGTCCAAATCATGTTTTGGATGATTATAGTTTCTTTGACTGTATTTAACCCGTGAGTAGCCGAGTGAGTTCACGAATCAATTTATAATTACCGGTCCATAAACGGTTAAAAGACAGCAAACTGATTTAAAATGACAGGCAAGTCCCGTAGACCCTAAAACGTACTAACGATGACATACATTGTACCTAACTGTTCAATCGCCTGCTGCGAGACTTTTTGTTGACATTCTAGATTTATTGGATCGATCTGAGCTAACCATGTACGATACACATCACATGAAATTACTTTGACTTTTAAATCATAATTATCGCCTTCTTAGAATTGTGGCAGTTCTTTTAAACTATCCCACGATAGCCAACGGTTTAACTGGATGTCTTAGCGGTGTTTATAAAAGCCTTAATTTAAGCTACAGTAAGAATCAATGCCTTAGAACTGTGGTGGTCTTGGCTTAGAATAAAACCTTCAGACCTTTAAATGTTGTAAGAAGTGACTACTAAACACCAATACTACGGTTACCAATCCGCCTTCCAAGCGGAGTTGACTATGGGAAACCCCATAAAATTTGGGGGGGGGGGGGGGGAGACCTATGTATTTAGGCTGATGGCAAATGATAATGTAAAATAAAATTATTTAATGAATTTGGTAATTTAGTTTATTTAACTCAGACGACTTTATAAAACTATTACCATTAGGTAATTCTGGGGCAGAGAGCATACTTATGCTCTCTGCTCCAGAATTACTTTACTATCGATTCAGAATGGTCATACCAAATCGGTATAACACGAACACTTTGTTCCATTGGAACGACGCGACGTTTTGTCGCTGTTCCCAAAACGGAATGCTCCATGTAACCCCGGCCTTACAGTTGTCTGGCTTTTGTGGTTCGATTTGTCGCTAAATGTGGCCAGATTTTGAAACAATTTCGTTGTTTTTTAGTAGTATCGACCCCAGTCTTTAAGGATAGGCACGCGCGCTTCGTAAACTACGACTTTTTTAGTAGTAGTAAAGCTCTTAGTGAAGGGCTCGTCGGGGGACTACCACCATGCTTATTTCTGCCGCCATGCAGCTTGCTGTGTCTCGATTTGAAAAATGTAGATGCCGATGAACTTACGTGCATATGAGGCTTAACACCTTTATGCACGCATGTAGGGCACGTTCCTAACGAACGTGACCAGATCAGGGGGCGGATGCTAAGTGATGATGCGGTCGACGGTGTAGCACGCTTACCTAGAAGATACCCACTCACACAAGATAAGATTCACTCTTTTCTTGAAGATATTCTAAATTAAATTTTGAAAACATCTCGGTATTCTAAAAATCAATTTAAATAGTCAGCTCTCGCTATTTTGGCTAACCAGGCAACACTATGTAACTAGCCTTACCTTCTCTAGTGATTTACCCACTGCATCGCCGTGTCTTGAGGCACAGACTATAAATACTGGTAGCTTTACAGTGTCGTCGCAAACTGCTCAACACCTCACGGGAACAGTTTAGTGCTGCCACAGAGTAGCTATATCAGTAGGAAAAGTCAATGTCCTGACCTGAGATCTCGCGATGTCCGGACTATGGTACCAATAAAATCCAGAATTCAAAAAAGATTTTGTAATAATATAAACCCCTTAGAACCCCTGACTTTAGTATTTATATTTTTTTGGCCCCGATAATCTTAACACCTTTAGCCGATTTTACTCATGTCTTAAACAGAAAATTCTGATACAAATTCCACTACCAGATAGGATTATCGGTTCGACAATAATGCTCGGAGAAACATGTAGGTACCATACAAACCTGGCTGACTGACATTAGACAATGCATAGCATATACCACTAGTTTTAGAAAATATTAGTTTTGGTAAGTAGAGGTAAAAGAGAGGTACTAGAGAGGTACAAAGAAAGGAATTCCTGAAATTCAGCACCTAAATGGATACAGCGGGGGTTGAAGTTTGTATGAAAATAACTTCACGCAGACGAAGTCACGCACGTTTCGCTAGTCATCTATAGAACGCAAATACATCCAAGAGGTTTGAATTCGCTTTGCTCGCTCGCTCGATCCTACTGTTTTCTCTGCTCTGTGTCCTACGCACCTCACTGTTCCTATTGAATTACTTGACCAATTTATTTTTAACTCTTTCCTGCGTCTTCCTGGTTGTTCAGCTAGTTAAGGACCTGTCAACGCTGATATCTGAAGTGCGTGGCATGCTTTTGTGAAACACTATTTTAAGTAATTAGGCATTTCTTGCGCAAAAAACTGATGTAAAGTAAAGGATAAATAAAAAACTAAATATGCAGTTATTGTTTTCTTATAAATTGAGGGCATGACTCCTTTCACGACTTTTCTTTAACTCGCGTGGTTTCGGACTTGTGCATCACCGCCCTTCTCAAAAAGCCTTACTAGATTATTTAGTTCATATAAATCTGTTTGATCTTAAACTCCAGATCAGACTAATATAGAACACTATAATTCATTTAATAAATGTCATTGCGGATTTTAAGATGTGGTAAAGTAAAAAAAAATTGGGGGGCGCTGAAAAGTTATTGATTTTCTTGTGAATCTCTTGTGAATCTCTGCTGTGTAACATAATTTTTTGAAAATTTACCTGTTCAGGTACTAACTATTTTATAAACTGTGGCTCATACCATCCCGATCGCTTCCACGTATTTTCGACAGGCTAACGCTGGACCTTAATTAAACCGAGTTTAAATGAGGTATGACCCTAGAGTCCCCCATGGAATCACCTTTTATCATCTTTGGATGGTCATAAAAATAGTGATAATATATTGTGTGTATAGGATTGTGGTAAGAAAGGAGTGACTGTCGAGATGACGGATGATAAAGGAAAGTGGAGATAGACCTGCTGTGCCTACTCCACATAAACTGGGTTAAGGGCTGGAAGATGATGATAATGATTTTATATTTCTACTAAAAAAAATATACTCTTCGTTCCGAGTGCGATTGTTCGTTCTGAAAAATTGAATGATCATTACTAAAGTAAATAATTATTTAAATATAGTATATAAAGTATATACAGTTGAGCTTTCTGCAGATTATTGCAAATGATCTAAAGATAGCTCGACCGACCCGTATCTGGCCTGCTCAATGCCATCAACTCGTTTTTTTATATGACTTGCTGATGGCACGAGCCGACGAGGTGTTTTCCCCGTGTGCCTTAAATTTTGTGCTGCTTTCCCGGACGAGCCCTTTATATAGTCCTATAAATAAAATAAAAAATAGCATTATTCACTTTACACAATTTGACTTAAAATAACTTAACCTATATTACTTACATAGATGTTACCTGAAAGTAATAAATGAAAATGAAGAAGAAAAGAAAATAAAACGCTTTAACGGTTTAAAACTTAAAATTTGAAATTGGTAATAACTATATTAAAGGATCGCCCACGGCGGTGAAAGCCTTCTCCTGATGCTTCCATTCACTTCTCTCTGTAGCCTTCCTTGCCAAAAGTATTCCACCTATCATTTGAATGTCGTCACACAAGGGTCCTACAACGACTAATTTTGAACTAAAACTATTTGTTCTAGAATTAATATTGTGAAGTGAGGGTAGAACCCTAACCAGTAATCCGTGTAAGGTAGAAGTGATAACTGGCTATGCAATACATTGTCTATCAACATTCTTACCTGGTTGATTTTTTACGTGCAATTTAACTAGCTCTACGCTTTTACTCGCGGCTTTTCTTGTGTTGTTTTGGATGTAAGTTATATAATAGGTCACAAACAACAGTAATTATACAATCAAAACAGGTGTACGAAAAAGTAGACAGTCACTGTTCTGAAATAACGCATTTTTATTCGCTTTTGCTCGCGCGTGTTACCACTTCATCAGGTGGGCCATCGAATTGTTCCGTTTTATTTTTTACAGGGATATGTAACAATTGACAACAATGATTGCTTTTTATTCCAATCGCAGAGTCGTCGCGCGATACGTAATCAAAGACCAATCTTTGTGTCTGAAATCTGAAATAACTACACAATCTTTGTCTTAAAAAGTAATAGGTAAATGGGAATTTTTCTGATTTTAGAATAGCCGATTTAAGGACACGTATTTGTATGCATGTCACTGCGTTGTTGTGACGTGTTATGTATATAAACATGTACGTGCACGTACGTGCGTACCTCCGTATTTTTTCGTCAAACATACCAACAACAACATATTAACCAACAGTATATTAATATCGCCCGAATTGATCATTATTTACGCAAATCTTTGTCGCTGGTGCTACTAGGGCCACTAATTTACAACTAAACGACATAGTAACTGGTAACTGGTAGACCCACATCGGAGGTACGAACGATCGATACCAGCACCCACAAAGAACTGTTAACTGCCTATAAAAGTAGTTAAAGTCTTAAGTAAATTAACACAACAAGACGGTATCGCTAGTCTTGTGTCTGTGGACCATGTACTGGTGAAAACAGCTGACACACTCCATGTAAGCTCCACTCCATGTCTGAAAATCAGCGCTGCCGCATGTCACATTCCATGCACGTGTGGTAGCATATGCTGAGACAGCCGTTTTAACCACACGAGACACAGAGCACTACTAATTGGCACAACTTTTTTGCACTTACGTACAAAAAAGTTGCTGTAGGCTGTGGGTTCGATCCCTACCGACGATGACAATCATTTTGTGTATGAATAGTTGTTTATTCTCTGCGTGTCATATTGTATTCTAAGAGTGTTTACAAAAAAAAATATAAGTTTACTATCAGTCATCTGGTTCATTGTATATGCTAAGTTTGGGGCTAGATCATGTTGTGTAAAAACTGTTCACAAATATTTATTTATTCTCAAAAAGAATGGCAGTGCAATGTTTTGCGATAATATAAAAAAATATATCTTTACGTCTTTAATATTCTAAGATTTTTTAGAGGATGCCAGAGGACAGGATTTTATACATATCCCCTCAAATAAAAAGATCAATCTAGTATTATTTTAGCAGTTTTTTCCCTTTCCCGTTATTTTTTCGGGATCTAAAGTATAGGCCTATAGGTTATTCCAGGTTACAATCTATATTTGTTCCAAATTTCATCAAAATCGGTTCACTGGTTAGAGCGTGAAAGAGTAACAAACATCCATCCATCCATCCATACTTACAAACTTTCGCGTTTATAATATTAGTATCATTTCACTAAGAGATTGCGGTTGGCCCTCTAGTTAAAATAATAAGCAACTTTCTGTTGTCGGTTTGTTTTCGTGGCATTACAAATATTGGCAAGTGTACAGGCTGTTTCTTACGGCTGTGTCTTTAGGTCGGGTTCAGTCGATATCAGCCACGGCCAGATTTAAAACAGCCGACCAACATGTCGCGGTGATTCTACCAATTACATCTAATGGCGATACTGCGACCGGGGAGGTCTGACAAACGATTCCTTACCTTCTAATAGGCTGAATAAAAATTCGAGGTGATGGCGCCAAGGAATTATACACATTATCGTAAGTACTTATAGAGTTATGGATCCATTTACCTTCGTGCAATTTAAGTTGTTATTTTTCTTTATCTAACAAGTCATGACTGTCATCACCTTGCTTTAGTCCTAATTCACGTAGCGTTTTACAGCGTCGCTTACAGAGCGTGGTTCCGATTTTGCCATTTGGTCAAGGTCGTTATTAGAAGTACAGTCACAATGACAAATTATAAATAAAATAAATAAATAAATAATGCTGGACGATCCACACAGCATCATCTAGCCCCAAGCTAAGCAGAGCTTGTGTTATGGGTAGGTACTAGATGACTGATATACTTAATACAATATTATATTACATACATAGATATTTTTTATTATACATAGAAAATACCCAGAACACCCGGAATAAATATTTGCAGATCGTACAAACATTTATCCCAAGGCGGGAATCGAACCCGCAACCTCTGCGTCGCAGGCGGACATTCACCCGCCGCGCCACATCGGTCGTCAATTATACTGACATATATTTGTTAAAACGCCATCTAGCTCAAACTAATACAAAACGTCTGCCGTCTTGCGGCAAAATGAGTAGACGACGTAGTTAAACTTCGTGGACAAACCAAAAAAAAAGAACAGTCAAAGATGGCTTATAAAATGAACAAATATTTTTGGACATTTTTATCACAACAATCACACATCATCTAGCCCAACGAAGCATAGTTTGTACCATGGATACTAGATAACAAATATAATTCCTAAATAATAATTTTGTAAATACATACATAATATAGCAAGTAGGCATGGATTTTGAAAAATAACTATTAAAACAACATTGGTTCAGAAACCCTACAAGACCTTACATTGCTTCAGCCTTAGCTAACTAGAATCCTATCAATCGGGCTGGTGTTGTACACGTATGATGCGATCCGACGACGTCCAGTTAGACGGCTGGCAGTGTAAATAGAGCCCTTATATGGCGGCGGCATCTTGGCACATTATCATCAACCTAAGGGAATATTGTTAGTATGATGAGCAGTCTGAAAACTAAATGTGGCGGGTATCTTTAGGCAGAATAAGAAGGGCGCGCGTAGCTTCGAATAGCACTGGTTAATTGTGCGAACTTTTTTAGTACCTATTCTTTTTTTATTGGGATCTCCTTGCTTTTGAGTTTCGAAATGTATTTATTCGAATAAAAGTGGTGATTGGACTGTGAACTGCTTTAAGTTTTCTTTTTGAAGTAATACTTCTAATTCGACTCCCAACAAGGTTGCGTTAAACGTTTAACACTACCATGGAGAAGGTATGAAAGCACTGTTCTTTCTCTCTTTCTTTCATAGCCAGTTACGTTTTGTATATTAAAGAAGTTTTATTAAAGAAGTCAGTCGTGTGGTCTAAAAAAGCACACTCATTTTTTTTTAATTGGATCTCCTTGCATTTGAATTTCGAAATCTAATTATTTAAAACAAAGAGAGGGGTTAAGGCTTTTATTAGGCAGAATACGAAGAATGTGCAGTTTAGTTCAAAGATAAAAATGATTAAGCGTCAGAGCAATCTACTTTTTATTTTATTTCGTCAGTAAAAGTACCTCTATACCTAACTGCGTAGCATTTAATCGCAATATATAGAGCCAAAACATTATAAGCACTACGTTAGGATGGGAGACTTCCAGTCTACCGAATGCCCATCCTGAATCGCTACTTTATATGAGTAATAGTCCAAATGTACGGACATTTGGACTAAACTTCATACATCGTTCCGAGGTTTTCGAGTTTCGCCCAACTGATGCAGACTTTACAAAGCGGTAAAGTAGTTCTTGATTGTCCACTTCGGTAGACACATCCAGTACCGTAGGCTTTACCATAATTACTATAATCGCTTGACTTGAATATTCCTAATTCGTGTGCGGAATTCACACACAGCTTATTAGCGATCGTCCTGATAAAAAATATAAAGTAACAAGTCAATCAAAGCGTCTTCTAGTGTCATAGTAACAGGCGCGCCGCTAGCCATATATGGCTCAGCTGTTTGATAAATGTACCCTGTTCAAGCTTTGACTCAGTTACGTTAACTTTACGCAGTAATATTAATAAAAACCTTATAATTTTATGCCGACAGACGTTCTCAGTGCATATTTCCCGCGCCTACGGTTGTGTGCTTTTTCTAAGATACCACTTTTGCGCCATCTTGTTAAAATTGATTTATTTATGAAATTATCATTTTTAACAACCACCGTTGAGAATAAATTGTTATTCTATGAAATCCTGTAGGTTTAGACTTTTTATTGAAAAGTCTTTTATGAAAATAAGGGATTATTTTTCATTTGAATCCATTATTATGAAACGGCATTTTTGTTTGATGTCCGAGTTTAGTAGAATTTGTTCGTGTTTGAGCACTTTTGGTACTGAACTATCTTATTTATTCATTATCATCGCCATCTTCCTGAATAAGTTCACTGCTGGTCATAAATATAGGCATTTCTAATATTTTGAGGAGATCGCCATACTCATTACTTTAGCAAGTGGCTGTAAGGACCTAATCTAAAATGATCTAGAATGTTCGCTTAGTCGCTTCTATTCACACATACATTTAAAAAATGCCAGTACTCTCAAACGGTGGAGGAAAACACCGTGAGGAAACCAGTTAGTGCTCTAGCAACGGCGATAGGCTTGCAACCTGTATGGAATACTAACTACAGCAAACTGTACCAAATGTACTATCTGGACGAACCTCTAACTATCCCTCTTAGAATCTCAAGTAGGTACTTGGTACTGAGGTGATATCTACCGTGCTTGTGGGTTAAAATCGTGATGCTGTTTTTTTCTTTTTGCTAGTTTTTAATTATATTTATTCTTACGAATTTTCAAAATTCTTACAACTATTTCGTTCGTCGATTCACGTCTTATGTAAATCAGTTAATCATTAGGGAGACTAAACCTCATTCGACGTTCGGGAAATCAAAGTAGGCAGTCTGAGTCGTGATCTGCAAGCATTGTAACTTGTGGTCCAGAGACAGGTGAATACGGACGGTATCACACCTACAATTAGGCTCACTCGACACCAATTAAACTAAAAAGACACGGCTCCGGTCGCAAAAAAAGAAGTAGTTTCGTTTAAAAATACGATCGTAAATGTTTTCGTAAGGAGGTTTGTGTACTCTTTGGACGCGCCTGGAATAGTAAACGAGTTTTTTTTAATTTAGATTTTGTTTTATCGTTGGTAATCTACGTTAATAGACGTTGTAGCAATAAGATGTTGGAGGTTATAAAAGTAAACTAAAGTTAAACTAGTTAAGGCTAACCTATAGTTCCAAACAACGAACAAACAAGGTGGTTCCAAATTTTAAGGGCTTATTCTTAACATACAAACAACAATATTGCGAACAATTTAGAAATATTTAAAAAAAGTTTTCTATATACTTTTTTCCTCCATGTAAGAAAGTAGACATCAAGGTTGAAAATAGCTGATTAGCTATGTTTTAATTCATCTGACTGATTCTTACATGGCGGTAATTATATAAAACGTAGTTTTTTTCACTTTCGGCTGGAAAAAACTGATTTCTGATATATAGGATTCTCTCTCCTAGTTAGAGACCATTTTAATGATATGTATTTCTTTGGAAACAATCATTTAATTTTATTTCTAAATTACCCAGTATATTTTAATTACCCTTATGTTATAATTAGTAAAATGCAGCGTGTAGACCTAACATAATATTTATGGCTACAAGCCTGTATCCAACAGACATCTCATCATAATTTTTTTATCTACCTGATGATGATGACGATATTTAAACTTACTTAGGCTAAAGACAAGTAGCTAAACTTATGATTTATTTGTTTCAGGAACCCATCAGAACCGAAGAGTTCATCAGGTATGTTAATTCTCCCGACAACCAATTTTATCAGTATCAAGTGGACGAATAAATCGTTTTTTGTCAAGTTAGTCAAATTCTGTCAAGTCGGGTTGTGATTGGTATTGTTTAAAATGATGGCGTTTTTATTAAAATCCTAACGACACATATTTATTCAAATCAGGATGCCACAATACGCTTTCATTCTAATTGCTCACACATTGAGCTAAAACCACAACTCGTGTTAGTTAAAATGCCTCCGAAATTACACAGCAGAACTTAAAATAATACTAAGAAATTAAAAAAAACTATAATCTTCTAAAATGTTTGTACAAAAGTATGTATGTACCTACGTCTCTGTCTAATTCTAGCATTCGCGTCAAGTTCTCCGCAAATCACAGAGGAGGCACAGCGCATGCGCACTAGCAGTGTGACGTCAGTGACGACACCGCCTGTCGCCCACGCTAGGAAGAGGACCTCTTCAGGCGTGTTTCAGGTAGAACACTAGATACACTGAATTTTAGAGTTTAAACTTTTTAGCCACATCAAGGTAATAAGATTTCGTCCGCGTGAAGCTATTTTCATACAAGCTTCAACCCCCTGCTCTGAATTTCGGGAATTCATTTCTTAGTGCATCCTTACGCACTAAGACAAACCTACTCTGAAAATTTCAAGTCTCAACAACCAGTCTTTTCAGCTGTGTGCTGTCTATATGGCAATAAGTCAGTCAGGATGAAGATTTTTATAATTGGTATAGATGAATAACTACATACCGGGTGTAAGAAAATTACTCCCAAAAAGTTACTGAAAGTAAAAAAAAGTTACGGCTCAAAATTTTTATGATATTGAGTTGTTTTTTTTTGCTTTGAATAAATGCTTTAAACTTATTTAATTTTAGTGTTAAGTAGCCCATTATCTGCTTGTGAGGTTTTTTTTCAGTCTGTTTCCAACTGTATATTGTATTCGTATGTATGTACATACGTTTTCATCTATATAGTTTGCTGCTTAGTGTGGCCTCGATTCATTACTTTATAGACATTTTTGGTCTTACCACAAAACGTTCAAATTGAATGCTTTGGAAATTGATTCCTTTCATTCGGGAATTGGAACATGTTTTTAACATTGATCTAAATTTACTCTATCCCTATCTGTTATTATCCATTGGTAAGAGATAGCAACAGTTTAGGTGTACTGTTTATTTTTCGAAAGTTTTTGTGGTACGACGGTCTAGATATATGTAATACTTCTATACTCAATCATAGTTACATAGTTTTTTTTTCTCATTCGTTCCTTGCTCACGAAGTTTGGCCGGATAGGTAAGTTTCTATATAACTTATCCTAGTATTCGACAAAAACGAATGAAATTACTTACTCAAATTGTGTTTTGTTTTTTTTACCTATTCACATTAGATCACCGATGCAACTTTAATGCATGCAACTTTTTTATTTGTCACCTAAAGTGATATTCTATTTTGAATTCAATAATGAATTAGAAAGAAAATATCGAAATATAGTAAATATAGTTGGTAGCGAGAAAAAAGTTTGAATCACCAATTTGTTTGGAAAAACATACATTGAATTATTGTACATTTTTTTGTCTTCTATTTTAATTTTTTTATAGATCAAGACTTTAGACAAGTCAAGTAAAAATCAGAGTAGAGAGAGTAGAGTAGTAGTACAATTGTCATCAAAAAAATGCTGCTCAAAGTTCTTTATTCCTCTATTTTTCTTTCATGAAGTTATTTTTTCATGTCACTCTAACCTAGTATTGCATAGTAATAAATAACTATGAGATAAAACCTAGTCAATAATAAATCATTTTTAAGCTGAATAAATCATCATCTTCTGATGCTGACTGCACATCGGCTGCCATATGATGTAATATTAATAATTTTCAACACAATATTACAGCATTCCAACAAACTCCTACATCGCAAAACAGATTTTCTTTAATCATTTGAGTATTTGCCTCATCTGACATCTTAGTGTAAATATACAACAGGTTACTATGTTAGTGAAAAAGTAAACGAATATTTTCGAATCCACAGGTTGATGAAACCGAACCGCCGCCGAAAAAGACCGAGCACACCCGATCAAACTCCGACGGAGCGCTGAAGACAGTGACAAACGGACGGCGGAAAGTCACGGAAACATCCGAGAGCGAAGGAGATGGAAGAGGCCAGATGGAGAAAAAAGATAAGACAGAAAGAAAGAAGGAAAAAAGAGATGGCATAATTGACAATGGAGAGGGAAAGGATACTAACAAGAGAGATAAAGTTAAAATAATAGATGTATTTGACAGTAAAACGAAAACAAAATGCGTGTCGGCTTTCAAAGAAAGTGACAGCTGGGATTGAGTAGAATAAAGTAAAGTTTACTCAAGAATTTTGTTTTATTATAACTATTCTTACACCCTGTATGTATAGCGACGACAATTCATTTTAGATAATTAAATAGTGGAAATATAAAATTATGAATAATGTGATATACTTACTTATACGATAGTAAAAAAGAAGTAAGAAGTTAAAAACGTCAAAATAAGATAGGTAAACAATTACAATAGAAACATAATTTCATAGGTTACTAGTTTCAAAGGCTAGGTACCTTTTTAAATGGTATTGTCTACAGTCAAATACAACCTTTGGATCAAGAAAATTCATACACACAAACAAATTAAAAAAAAACATACTTAGTCGAACATTTTCCTATTTATGAAGTGTTTTTCAGATTTATTATGTATTTTTTTAATTCATACAATGATAAATAAATTCGACATAAATAAATAATATTTATTCTTAGTACAGTCGGCGACAGCAGTAGATGCGAGATGCATTCTCTGGATTTAGCAAAAACTGGCAATCTCGGTATGCAGACCCCAAGGCATTATACTGATTTATATGTGATTTTTGCAAGATAGATGTTACTTTACTTTTGACGCTGACTGTGCAAATACTAATGGTAATCTATAGTAGGAGCCACTGGCTTCTGAAACACAGTTTTAACTAGTTCGGAAGCCTATGGATTCAACACTAAAATACTGTTACTTTTTGTGTTCATAAATAATTAAATTAATCTTATTATTATTATCTTCTGGAGTCTTGATGCTCGTTGTACAGTCGTCGCCAGCACGTTTGGGATTTCCAAGGGCATTGCATGAAAGAAGGCACATGCCGCTTCGAAACCCCAGTTCTACGGCGACATATTTCTTCGCCCCTGTCCCGTAGACATTATAAATAAACCTAATTACTAGTAATATAGCTAATTATTAGTATTCTAGCAGCAGCGACGGCCTTGCAACCTATCACGTACTGCAAAATATGGGTGCCAAATGTAATATTTGGACGTACTGAACTACTCTGACTACACCTTTATACATCCTCAAAGGATCTCAAATAGGTACTAAGAACTCCTAGAGTTTTTATAATGCTTACCTACACTTAAGGAAATCACAAAGGTTTTGATATTATCCCAAAAATAATTCCCTCGAGTGAGATTTGAACCCACGACCCTCCCCTTGATACGGGGATGCGCATTAAAATATTTTAAGAACTCACTCACGCACAGAAATAATACAAACTGAGCTGTGACGCTGTCATAACAAAGTATCTTTAAAAAAAGTATTTAAAAAAGAAGTAAATAGATTCCTTTCCCCCCCCCTTTAAAACGTATCAGTACATTTTAGTGCAGCGGAGTGTACATTATAAAGGCTTGGACACATATGGTCATGAACTCGTGACCACAAACAATGTATACATTCAACTTGATGAGGCGGATCAGAGGCATGTCTCATCAGGCTTTAATTAACTTGAATGGCATTGTATGGAATAATTAACGATATTCTTACTTGACAGCTACCTTGTGACGAAAGCTATGAAATACTTAAACTACCTGCAGTCAGTTGCACTAAAATGTTATACAATTCGTATTCAAGATTAAGTCACACTTACGATAAAATATTTATAAGGCAAATAACTCAAAAATAAGTGGTTCATGTTTTTTCAGTTCTTACTATGCTTGCTGTGAAAATATTTTGAAAGTTACGAATTGTATACATTTTCATTCAGCTGACTGTATCTCCCATCTAATATAACAAACATAAAAACATCTAATAGACATAAAAAGTTATTTTTTAAACATTGCATAAAATCTCGTCAATTGATAGAAATGACAGTACTTTAAGCATTGTTAATAATTATGGCTGTAAATATTATAACAGGTAAAATTAAAGTTACAATTTTCTGATTTGTTTGATTTGCATAGCGTGTTCCTTTGGAATTAAGACCTTATGAATTGGATTTTAAGTAATATTTTCCATTGAGTGTTGCTGCGTTGACACAACCCACCGCAGCTTGGGACTTAGCAGGCCAGTAAGAAAATAAACACTGACCAGACCGCCAAGACCCTCACCGCGGATGGGATTCTTCATAGCCGAGGTTCCTGTATAATTGGTTAATATCTCTAAACACATCCAGAATTCCATGAACCGTACCGACAAAAGGATTCTTCGTCGCTGAAGTTCAGGCAGAGCTGATTGAAAGAAGACCAGATCGCTAAGGCTCTGACGGGGTAATGAATTCTTCCAACAGGGGTTTCAGGTTGCACTGGTCTGTCCAACTGATCGATAATTTACTTGAAGGTGGCCTGAAACAAGAGAGAAATCAAAATCTATATTTTCTTAACATTTCTTGAATTTATTTCCAAATCTTACATATAAATAGGCAGTGACAAGCAGTCATAATCATCATCATAAGTCTGAATAAGTCCAATGGTGAAAGGGTGTGGGTGCCGATGAAATTACAGGCACATGAGACTTATCACCTATATGCCTCAGGTTGATGGACTTAGAAGAGTGCATAGTAGGGCACATTTCTGACTAGTGTGACCTACGAGGTATCTAGGAGGTATACTTTGCTATAAGCGATAGTGGTAGGCATCGGGTGGGCCATCAGCTTGATTTGTTAGCAAGTTGTACAAAAAAAATGCTGTGACAGGCCTCCCGCATATAGGTATCGGAGTTAACAGTAATCATCATGGTTGCTAGACAGTCCGTAGTGATGGCGAGCTCTTCAATGAAAGCTCTGCTACTAGGTACACCATGTTTTGTATTTGGCATTGACATAAAGTTTAAAATTAGATCAAGAGGCAAAACACGGTGTAACTATATCGAGGTTACACCGAGTTTATTAGTAGTAAAGTTTAGAAACCTGCATTCAATTGACATGTAAATTCAGGCGGGTTTATTTGCTGAATAAATTATTGGAATGGTACGAGTATTCTAGCACAATAGTTTCTTTGTTGCCCTGAAGAAGCTTCTTCCCGGACCCAAGCAGATTACCCCTGGCCCGTTATATCGGCACATAAATAATGCATCAGATGCATATAAACAGGGTGCTTCACTGAGCGTGAGCCAAACGCACATAACCTTCTACAATCGTCTCTAAACAAAAAATGCGAGATATTAAAATATATTTATAGCACAGTGTGACCTAAACCCGCGCTTTACGCACTCTTTTCCGTGACCTAAGTAGCCCTTTTTACACCGTGCGAAAATCGATCGCCTAACTTCACAGATTAATAAAAAAAATGCTTTTTAATGTTATTTGAAGCTTGTAAATTTTCAGGGCGGGTTTATGTCACATCCTATCCTACTAATATTATAAACGCGAAAGTTTGTATGTATGGATGGATGGATGGATGTTTGTTACTCTTTCACGCTCTAAACAGTTAACCGATTTAGACGAAATTTGGAATAAACATAACGTGGATTAACATATAGGCTACTTTTTACCCCGAAAAAATAACGGGAACGGCAAAAAAACTGCCACGCGGGCGAAGGGGTGTTCTGGGTGTTTTCTTTGTATAATATAAAAATATATGTATGTAATGTATTGTAATTAAGTATATCAGTCATCTAGTACCCATAACACAAGCTCTGCTTAGCTTGGGGCTAGATGACGCTGTGTGGATTGTCCAGCATTATTATTATTTACTTTTGCGTATATTAAAGTTCCATGTTTTATTTTATCCGATGATCATTGAACCCCCTGTACCTACATGTACCTAGCACTGTTTTAATGATAACAAGACTTCGGCATGCCTGGGCTTTTGTTAACTGATATTATTTAAATACACCCTGCCATTGTTCTAGTCTACAACCTACCTATGTACTAATGGTGCTTGGCCTTCCTTGAATAAAATGTGGTCGATGGTACCGTGAGATATGGGGTCAACCTGTTATTTAGTACCTTTAGTACCTGGTAGTTAGCTGTTTTAACAGGAATTTGAATTAATATTATCGAGCCGTTGTTGCTTTGTAAAGCTGTAGGTTTACACCTGCTACCTACTACTCCAGACGAGTCCTTTACTAAAAGCTCTACTAGTAGTAGTAGTGCACCACCATACCTATTGCTGCCGCCAAGCAATTATGCTCATTGACATGATTACAGGTACATGAGCCTTAACACCAGTACGCCTCAGGTTGGCGTAATTTCACCGGCACCCACGTCAGTGTCACGAACGTTAGGTAGGTACGTGTTCTACAAGACCATGCTTTGTTATAGGTGATGGTTACTACTAAACATCAGGTGGGCCATATGCTTGCTCACTAGAAGTATCATAAAAAAAATCGATTGTAGCTCAATAGGCATGATGCTATGCTACTACTTCCCAGTACTTCCAATGGGGCCTACCTAAGGGGCCTTAGAATATAATAGAATATTTAAGAGAAACCTTATTTAGCTACCGTCTTATGTAAACTCTTCGTAAACATTGATTGCACAAAATCTAGACTAGAAATAGAAAGGCAATCCTATAAAAATAAATAATCGAATATCGAGATATCGAGTGTTTCTAAATAAATAATCGAATACCTCGTAACAAACCCACCGGTTTATTGACAAAGGCCGGGAGCGTGGTATTAACTTACACTCGAATAATAGATTCAGCACTCAATTCCTGTCACCGCTGGATTTCATAACAAATGTTTCGGCTTTAGACGAACTTGAAGTAGAAAATCTGGGTGGATGTACTGACAGTCAGCATCAACAGTAAATGATGATCAGAGATACTGGCCACACAGGTGAGTTGTAGTAGGTAAATGTGCTTTCTGCCCACCAAGTTTTTATACTTTATTTTTTAAACTTTCGCGATCGGAACACGTATTGAACACTTATATTACACAGGTATTTATCGCGCAATTAAGTACTTATAATTCTATGAATCTTGTCATATATTTTTTGCCTGACTACGTCCACATCAAAACTGTATCATAATAGACGACCAGACGATGACAACGGCATTCGATTATTCGAATACTGGCATCTTATTCGAATTGAATAGGCATCTGAGGGGTTAGCACTAGTTTCTATAGAAGTCACGATATCTTGGTCAGTACCGTTTTGCACATACAATTCGTACAGCACAGATTTTAGACAAACCAAACTATAGAGTTTTACTCTCCGAACTACCTACAGCTTTTGTTAAAACTATTCTAAGGAATCTATCAATTTTAAGTGAGATTCTGTAATTGTCTTGACAGCTCAGTCGGTGAAATTGTTACAAGGCGGCACATTTGGTAATCGCTTCATATTATACAGAAAGTCCTACAGCCTAAGACCGTCGTTGGCGTCTCATTCCGCCTTGTGGTTGAGATCTTGTTATCTCTAGCGGTCGTTCTGCCTTTATATATCTGACCACAATGCAATGAAAATATGAAAATATCATTTTCGTAAACAAACCTAATAAACCGTATCTACACCATTATCTCGGTTAGGTATAACTTTGGCTATTGCGATGGACCATAGCGAAAAATATAATCGATTTTTATGATTTTACGAGATAAAATACATGCGTACCAATTACATGTGATATGGTCACTAGCTATAACTCTTTAAAAATGATCGATGTGCGAACACCTTAATACGATTGTTAGAAAGTAGTGCTTAAAGCATCTGTTCGATTCGATTGTATCGATTTGCCGCGGGTAACGATGCGACAGTTATTGTTCGCGGACAGAATGAATTTATTTCGTTAGACTTGCCTTGATTGTAGAGTTGAATAAATCATTTATTTACGAAAGGCGACTGTCTGATCCGGAAAGTGATTATTGGTACTTTTACTGGTATTTATTTTTAACATCCAGCTTTTATTAACTGTCAAAGGACTTTTTAGATAATAATAATTATGCTGGACAATCCACACAGGCCACAGCATCATCTAGCCCCAAGCTGAACTAAGCTTGTGTTATGGGTACTAGATGACTGATACACTTAATACAATACATTACATACATAGATATTTTTTATTATACATAGAATATATAATTATTACAGTGGACTATTTAAAGTGAATTTGTTCCATAGAATAAAAGTGATAACTTATAACAATGTATTATAAATAGAATAGTCTTTTCAACAGTCTACCTACTCTATCGTACTTAATATTATAAAGAGGAAAACTTTGTTTGTTTGTATTGAATAGGCTCCGAAACTACTGGACCGATTTGAATAATTCTTTCACCGTTGGGAAGCTATACTATCCCCGGGTGACATAGGCTATATTACATTTTCAAAAAAATTAGGGATCCTTACTAAAACCCGTGCGAAGCCGGGACGGACCGCTAGTCTACAATAAAGTGCAACATCAAGCTAGAGCTAGAACTTTTTTTAGGGTTAAGCTCGCCCTTGTACATGTTTTTTGTGTTCACCATTTTGTAAAAATTTTTGTGTACAATAAAGAATTTAAGAGCTCTTCTCGTAAAATTAAATGTGCTAAAAACATTCGATTGAAGGCCACTGGCCAACCATTTATTTAGTTTTCTCCTTCATTCGCGAGTATTAATGATTGTTGAACCGGAGGTATTGTGTAATCATACATCAGTGCTGCAGGCCGCCACGACGCCATTTCTAGTGCCAGGGTGCTATGAAGTCTGGACACTGGTAACTACTAAATCTACTAATTTATGCATAACCTGATTAAGACACTGACGTGAGGATGCCGCTATCTCGCTCGTACATATCGAAATTTTAATTAAACAGTCAATTAAAAATAATATTTAAAGTTTTTCTGAAAATAACATTACAAAGGTTAAGCAAAAACATTTTAATCAAAACAAGTTGTCGTACGTAAAAGTGGGCCTTTTTTATGTAATTTGTTAGGTATTTTGAAATAGTGCCAAAGAAGTCGTTAGTTTTTTCTTGTAGCCAACAATAAGCAAGATGTTTTGCATTTGAAAAATATATGAGAAACACGGAATGCACCCTTTGTATGATTATTAATGAATAATACTACCAATCTATTTTGACCTGGTTGTTGGCTAGCTCTAGGTGTAATTTCACGTCCACATCTAAGCCCTCCAATGCATGGTGATTTATCTAGGCCCCAGGCAAAGAGGTGTAGATTGAACCAATTTCACTGATGCCGGGATTTAGCACGCGTTCGAAATAATTGCGGTTTGGGTGTTGGGATGATTTTTATCCTATCTACTTACCCATAAATTGTAGAGTGAGTTTATTTTCTCTTTGATACAGAGTCAAAAAATATAGCTTTAGAAATGTAAAGAAAGGGAGAACAACTAAATCACTATAATAACATGTGACTGTGTGTGTGTGTTGTACGTTGTACGACTGCGTTACACTGGTCTCTGAAAAGGTGAAAAGGCTCGCATCGTGGAATAGGAACCCACGGCTGACAGCTACGCAAGTATTAACCATGTACAATTTACAGTATATTGAACCACGAATACCTAATCATCATCATCTTCCTGCCCTTATCCCACACTAAGTGGGGTCGGCACAACAGGTTTTTTCCTTCCACTCTCTTCTATCAGCCGTCATCTCAGTGTTCACTCCTTTCTTACTCATATCATCTTTCACGCAATCCATCCATCTTTTCTTTGGTCTTCCTCTGCTTTTATAACCTTTCACATCCATATCTAACACTCTTCTCGTTATATGGCTTTCTTCCCTCCGCATGACATGCCCATACCACGCTAACCTATTACTCCTCAACTTATCCGTCACAGGCGCTACTTTCAAACTTCCTCTAATATACTCATTTCTTATTTTATCCATCCTTGTCACTCCACACATCCATCGCAACATTCGCATTTCTGCTGCATGCACTCTTCTCTCATCCGTCCCTTTCGTGGCCCAACACTCAGATCCATACAGTACGACAGGTCTTATGATGGTCTTGTACACTTTTCCCTTAAGTTTAAGGGGCATACGTGGATCGCAAGTTGTTCCTGAGACCTGCCGCCATTTCATCCATCCCGCATTTATTCTATTCTTCACGTCTCGATCAATCTCACCGTCGTTTTGAATTGATGCACCGAGGTACCGAAAATCGGAGCAGGCTGGTAGGGATACACCGTCTAAGGCAATAGGGGTGAAACTGGAGGGACCACCGAAGTCGCAGAACAAATGCTCGGTTTTTGTCCTGCTGATCTTCAATCCGACACTCTCCAATTTCTCCTGCCATTTTCCCAGCCTGTTCTGGACCTCGAGTGCATCTTCACCAACAAGGACAATGTCATCGGCGAACAGCATACACCAGGGTGCTTCTTCCTGTATGTCCGATGTCAGTGCATCCATAATCAGGAGAAACAAATAAGGGCTTAATGCCGATCCCTGGTGCAAGCCTACAGCCACACTGAACTTGTCGGTGACGCCGGCTTCCGACCGAACGTGAGTGCTGGCTCGACTGTACATGGCCCGAACCAGCTGCACATACTTCCCAGGCACTCTTTTCTCATTCAACGCCCAACACAGAACCTTCCGGGGCACTTTGTCGTACGCCTTCTCCAGATCCACGAAAACCATGTGCAAGTTTTTATGCACTCGCTTATACTTTTCGCACAGTTGACGTATTGCAAATATGGCGTCCGTGGTACTACGTCCAGGCATAAACCCAAACTGGTTCTGTGATACCTCACTCTCCTCTCTCATTCGTCTCGCGATCACTTTCTCCCATATCTTCATACTATGCGACATTAGCTTTATTCCTCTATAGTTGTTGCAGTCTTGTACATCACCCTTATTTTTGAAGATGGGTACCAGTGAACTGTTACACCATTCGTCCGGGATCGCCTCTTCATGCAGCAACTTATTGAAGAATAAAGCTAACCACTTCCATCCATCCGCTTTTAAAAACTTCCATACTTCTGTTGGTATGCCGTCTGGTCCTACCGCTTTCCCATTTTTCATACTCTGCACAGCCATTCTTACTTCATCCATAGTCACCTCTTTTACTAATCCCATGTTTACTGACGTTTCATTTAGCTCACCACTCCAATCATTCTCATCATTCATCAGTCTTTCAAAATATCCCTTCCAACGTTCTTTTATATCTTCATCTTTTGTTAAAACCTTTCCATCTTCATCTTTTATACATCTGATGTGTAGAATATCTTTTGCATTCCTCTCTCTTTCTTTTGCTATTCGGTATAGCTCTTTTTGACCGTGCGGGCTCTGTAGATTTTCGTACAGCTTATCCTGTACCCTGGCCCTTGCAACCGCAACAGCTCTCTTAGCATTCTTCTTACATTCTATGTACACTGTCTTTTTCATTTCTTTCATAACGTCCTCACCTGCTTCAACATTCTTCAACCACGAATACCTAATCGTGGTTCAATATTTATTATTTAATTCTGATAACTGTAAAAAGCTTGTTCCCAGTTTTCAACCCGAGGTCAATTTTAGTAGGTACGTAATGTTTTGGCAGTGGGTTTGTGTTCGAATTCCCGTTTTAAATAATGCTATCTTTCTCTTAGATCTTTACCTCTTTTCAATAAGACAGACTAATAATTTGCACAGATTTTAAACTCGTAAGTATAAAACTAAAAGAACATAGCTACTACAATACTTTACGAAATCACAGCAATCTAATCCAGTTAAGTGGAGGCTAATGCCGCTCGTGACAAGAGCGTATTTATTCAGCAGCGCTATCTGTGCCTTAATGGGCAAGCTGTAAGAGCATGATTATCGATGTATTGGATGACTGCCTGCCGTGCTGAGTGTGGGGACCTGCGTGGTTTTTTGCATTATATTCAGAGAGAATAGAAAAAAAATCTAAGAAGGTTGATTGCAGACAAATTCGTGGACGTTGCAAAAAGTGCTAGCTTTAGAGTTTCTGAACTCTTTTTGAGAGAGAGTTTTGACATTCCTTTTTTAAAAATCTTTTTCTACCTTCTAAGATGGGTACTATGTAAATACCCAATAACGGTAGTTCTATTGGAATGTGGGGTAAAGGTAAACTATTGACTCGGGGGATTCATTTTCTGTCATCTTCAATGTCAATGACAATTCCTAGCGGTTGCCGATTCTATGAGGTTATGGCTTGACCATAATCCAAAGAATATGGACTAAAAGTCTTATTCTATGCGGAGAGCTATATCTGACAAAACTGTCAGAATCTTCTACAGATTTCATTAGATTGTCTACCTAGATTGAAAGTATCGACATACTTTCTCAAGTTCGCACAGCCTGTAACTTCACTAGGCGATACAAGGTTAGTTAATATCTCTATCTGGTGCTTCAGTTAGTAACTAACTGTCGATCGCCATTAGGCCGCACGGGCAATAAATCGAGCTGTATCTTAGGTAGTAGACTAGGTACATTGTTCTCATACGCTTTATTATGTAGTAATAGCTTCCTTTTCTTTAGCACTACCTACGTAGGTATTTATATTTTATATTTTACTGGAGAGGAACGCGGGTGATTTCATCCGCGTGATCTTATGTTCATACAAACTTTAGCCGTCACTGCACCCCTTTAGGGAATGAATTTCCGGGATTCTTTTTTAGGGTTCCGTACCCAAAGAGTAAAACGGAACCCTGTTACTAAGACTCCATTGTCTGTCTGTCTGTCCGTCTGTCATCAGGCTGTATTTCATGAACCGTCATAGTTAGAGTTTGAATTTTTACAGATGATGTATTTCTGTTGCCGCTATAAAAACGAATACTAAAAAACAGAATAAAATAAATATTTAAATGGGCTCTCATACAACAAACGTGATATTTTTGCCGTTTCAATTACAGATATTGGTACGAAACCCTTCGTGCGCGAGTCCAACTCGCACTGGGCCGGTTTTTTTCTTTATTGTTTGCAATTCTTGTCCACATTTTTTCTCCCATACCTACTATCGGTATCGTCTATTAATATATATTCTACTTTATAATAGCGTGCAAATATCAAATCAAAATGGACTCAAAAACCCTTCAAACCGATACACAACACATGTTTGGATGTACCTGTGACTCAACTCAAAATCAAAAAGGTATTTTTCATTGAAATCTTAAAGATTACATTAGAACTGACTACTTTGAGAGAGTGTCGACCGGGATTACGGCCATGTCTACTTAATCTATTCTGTTGCTTTTTACCCGTCAAATAAAACAGTAAAGATTTACGTTGGGACGAACATTCCTAAAGAGCGCACCTGTTGGCTTCAGGCAGGCGCAGAGTTCAACCATCGACGGCGGATGCGGCCACCGCCGCGGGAGATGCAGGCTGAGTTCATCTGACTTTCAATCATGGCACCGTACTCTAGGTAGCAAGATACCTAGCTAGCTAGCTCTTAGTTTTTTTTATTTTTTTTCTCAAAAAGAAGGTTTATTACAATGTTTGTTAGTAGAACATCGTGATACCTAAGGTTTGTGTGGATGTTAACACTGACTCGACCTGTTACGCCATCTAAACATTATAATCAATGAATACTCTAGTATAAACTGAAAACAAAATTCAAAACATGCACAGCTACTTGGGTAGGTATGAACTATAAAATCTGAAACAACTATACCTAAGTAACTAAAACTATCACAAGACAATAGGAGAAGAGCTCATACTATCACCATGCCTATTTCGGTCAACAACAAGGATTTTTACTAAGGATTAGATGACCTTATGTGTACCTATGTATATTTGGTACCTACATACCCACATTTTGCAGTAGTTAGTATTCCATACGTGATAGGTTGCAAGCCCCCCGCTGTTAGAATACTAACTTGTTTCCTTATGTTTTTCTTCACCGTTTGAAAGCACTGTCAAAAAAGCCTTTAGAAAATACAATTTTAAAGCCATTCGTAATCTTTGATGGCACCCAGATTAATTTAATTATTTTTCTCTGTAATCATATAATAAAACATAAGTACACTGAGAAAAATGGATTTCGAACCGAAGGTTAAAAAAGTCTTACACCGTTGAATTGTAATTACGCTGGACGAGTATGTAACGCTTACGTTAGTTTTTACCTTTCAAAGTCAAAATTATACCGTCTTACACTTACACAGAACGACCGGAACAACTTTATAAGGCGTTTCTGTTCGTTGTTATGTTTGGTCGGTTTTTTGCCTTCATACGAACAAAATCGGCCGTAATAACGGCACTTTCCGCTTTTAATTTTTCTCAGTGTAGGCGCGAAGGAAGTGTTGTATTTACTTTGTAACTAAACACTGGTGGTGAAGGTACCGGAACAGATTGGCTAGCGGTGTGGCTGCAAATAAAACGTCTCTCAAATCGTGACCACGGGCTGACGACTGAACAAAGCTCGTCGATACCTATTAGGTACCTAGTCGTGGATATTCAGTCAGTAACGATCCTATAACTCCTACGTGTTCGCAGTCTGATGTGGTCACTGTAGAAATAATAGCTCCTATGTCTTCCGCTTTTTAGCTCGGAATGGAGGAATCTGAATGTAGGCTGTATCTGCATGTTAAAGTCAGCAGCATAATTTTTTTTTATGCTACTTCTGGTGGATTAAGCGTATAGCCCACCTGATACAAACCACCACCACCTATAACAAAGCATTGGCATTGGTTACGCACGTTA
Source organism: Electrophaes corylata (assembly GCA_947095575.1). Lineage (NCBI taxonomy): Eukaryota > Metazoa > Arthropoda > Insecta > Lepidoptera > Geometridae > Electrophaes > Electrophaes corylata. Next base: position 2,095,410 of record OX352711.1, on the reverse strand, counting down.
GATACGTGCCCTAAGATGCACTACCCTGCATCCACTAACCTGAGGCTTATAGGTATTAAGCCTCATGTGCCTGTAATTTCACCGGCACTCGGTGAAAATTCGTAAAAATGATTACCGCTGGGGATAAATGTTCTTGAATGGCGACCACAAACCGGAATTAAGAGAACGACCAGAATATGGAACAGTAACATATTTAAGAGAAATCTCAAATAGTTCATCCGTCTTCTCAGCCTCATGATGATGCCGACTGTAAACAGTTTCCTTCAGGAACTTTACAATAATAAATAACGTAGCGAAAACACGCGTGACTTCGTTCGTGTGAAGTTTTCATTCGAACTTCAACCCCCGTCGTACCCGTCTAAGGGGTGAATATACCTACCAAGACGAATATACCCTGAAAATATCAAGTCTCTATGTCAGTCAGTCAGTCGAGACAAAGATTCTTATAATTGGTATACATAAGTGTCAGAGCGCACTTAATTTGATTTTTAATGCTCTGCATTGTATGGTGTAAATTTGCTGACAATAATTCTTACACAAAATATCACTGATATCTTTCCCTTGGGTATTTTACTCTTCCACACACTGGATCAAAGAGTATCTAAATAAAAGACAAAAATAAGTTACCGTGTGTAACCAGCTCAAACTAAAGATGAAGAGAAATCGCCAGCCGGCGAATCTGTGTACCTGCCAGTCACAATACCAAAGACGGTCCAAGCGTGGTACAATCGAGCAGAATGTTTCCGCAAATATGGCGGGAGGTACAGTCAGCAACACAATCGGTGTTGTGTCCCGCATTAATTGCACTGTCGTTAATTAGTGCGTGGGTGTACGCCCGCGCACCTTTGTTCGTAACTAGGGATCCAGTGATTCAATTAAACAATTTGAAATAACTCTCTCTATTGAATTGTTCGAAATATGGAGCTTTAGGTAGAATTTCTTCGGCAATAAACTGTTGTTATTGGAAATGCATAGACTCCAGAGCCAGCAGGATAGAAACTATAATATTTATTCAAATTCTTACTTGATGAACTCATTAGGTACTAGCATTAATAATTGAGTTTAAAATACTTGTTCACCAGTACTGACGACCGATGTGACGCGGCAGGCGAATGTCCGCCTGCGTCGCAGGAGGTTGCGGGTTCGATTCCCACCTTGGGATAAATGTTTGTACGATCTGCAAATATTTATTCCGGGTGTTCTGGGTATTTTCTATGTATAATAAAAAATATCTATCTATGTATGTAATATAGTATTGTATTAAGTATATCAGTCATCTAGTACCCATAACACAAGCTCTGCTTAGCTTGGGGCTAGATGATGCTGTGTGGATTGTCCAGCATTATTTATTTATGTTTATTTTAGTACTAACTTGTGAACAAAATCCGGTTTCAACCGGATTTTAACTTTCACTTACATTACATTTTTTTACTTTAAAACCAACAAACTAATGAACTGATTTTAATGTCATTTTTATGGAATTGATCCCAGTGTATCCTTTTAAAAACAAATTAACAGAATCAGCCTCATTATGACACAGGTAAGAAATAAAACTACAGACAAACTAAAAACTTCTTTTTTTTTAAATTGGTTGAAAAGAGATGAATTCATTATAGTGTCATCACACGGTCTATCAATAAAATTAACCCTAGGCGTTTTAAAGGTATAATTACAATATTTTATAACATCCACGATTATCCAAGTTCTCGATAACGTAAACAGCTTGAAAATTGTCAACAGTCTGCGTAATTTGAACGAATTTCCATATTCAAATGATGCGGTATCAGTCATTCTGTTGTGCCCACACGAGTCAGCCACTTGTCACACGCCCCGCCCACATCGACACACCGTCTGGTGTGAACTGAGCTTTACGGTATTTTGATATAATTTGAATATTGCAGTGAGCACGCGACAACAGGTTCGGGAGATTCCACCTTTGTCCGCATTCTATTTTAGGGTTCCGTACCTAAAGGGTAAAACGGGACCCTATTACTAAGATTCCACTGTTTGTCTGTCCGTCTGTCACCAGGTAAGTAAGAGAGTTGAAATTTTCACAGATGATGTATTTCTGTTGCCACTATAACAAACAAATATAAAAAACAATGAAATAAATATTTAAAGAGGCAACACACGTGATTTTTGTCGTTTTTATTATAGATAATGGTACGGAACCCTTCGTGGGCGAGTCCGACTCGCACTTGGCTGGTTTTTTATTTATACAAACTTTGACTCCCGCTGTAGGAGTTGAGTTTCGGGAATTCCTTTCTTAGTACATCTCCATACCAAGACAAATATACCCTGACATAATAAACTACATATTAATATAGACCATATAGACAGTGCAAAGCTAAAAGCTTCACGTCGTCATCTAAAATAGTCTCCATAATTACACACCGGTTTAAATACTAAGATACGACCATAAAACATTGTTTCAAACTAGTTTCATCATAAAAGCCCTAATAAATATCTTCGCGCAAAGATAAAAGAAAAACTACATTGTATTACAATTTATTTAGCTTGCTTACAAGAATCCATTCGACGAATCGATATCAGATGCTGAGATAGCACCGATCTCAGTGAGATAACGTCTCGGTACACAGGTTACATATTAAAGTAGGTATGCAACACGAATAGAGTTGCCTAAAGTTATGAAAAAATTGGTGCCTCTTAAAAAGTCGGATAAAAAGACTGTTAATAATACATCGTCAAGGCTGTAGATGGAGCCACGGTCTCTAAAGTACCGTATTAAATACATCCCAAGGGTTATTTCGTTGGGTCTGATTGAATTCTCAACAGCACAGTAGGTCACCGGATCCTCGTATCAAAGGGAGGGTTCAAATTCCACACGAGTGTATAATTTTTAGGATAATATAAAATCTTTGTGATTTTTTTAAATGCAGGTAAGCACATATATAAAGTACCAAATTATGACAAGATTATAAAAACTTATATAGATGTGTCAGCCGTCACAGCTCGCTCTGTTTTCTGCGTTAGATTGTGAGTTCGATCTTGTGCACACATCTGTGTGGGTGCTATAGTTTTTTATATTGATATTTACAGAAAACGGTTTTTAAGTATCATATCAACTATCTGGTTCCCATAGCTTTGCTTAGTTTGGGGCTAGATAGTGTTGTGTCAAATATATGTTAGTATAAATTTTATGCATGTATTACTCTGGAACCACTATGCAAGTATTATAACAATAATAAGTTAAAAAAAATTGAGAAATCGTTTTCAACTTATACTTGGATGAACTATAATTTTACTAACAAATGATTTTTTTGCAGGAAAAGAAATACAAATATATGAATATTGATAACATTCACCTCTTTAAAAGTGTGTTGAAAATAGACGGCGAAAGTAAATAACCGGTCAGATTGGAAACCTCTTTTTTGGAGTCGGTTGAAAATAGCCGGAGTAGTAAAACCCGGCCAGATGACTAGGTGGGACCTCTCTACAGTTACCCACTGCTGTAAAGTAGCCTGTCCTACCATACAACGCGTCGTATTGGTTTACTGTTCGTGTCGAATCCGTGCGTGGTGCGATGAGAAATATGATTTTCTGGCGAAGGCTATGATAGTCTCAAGTTAAATATGATGGCAGAAGTTGGAAAGTATACGTAGATATTTTGCTTTAATTTCTTTGCAAGTGCTGCATTTTATATTATTCTTTTGGCGCTTGTAGTTAGGTAAGTTAATTTATAAAATTGTCTACTCCGTTTGGCTCAATTGGCTGAAAAGCTTGAGTGGTATTCAAACACATTTTCTTTCTGTCGGTGTCTTTTGACGACCGATGTGGCGCGGCGGGCGAATGTCCGCCTGCGACGCAGAGGTTGCGGGTTCGATTCCCGCCTTGGGATAAATGTTTGTACGATCTGCAAATATTTATTCCGGGTGTTCTGGGTATATTCTATGTATAATAAAAATATCTATGTATGTAATATTAAGTATGTATTAAGTATATCAGTCATCTAGTACCCATAACACAAGCTCTGCTTAGCTTGGGGCTAGATGATGCTGTGTGGATTGTCCAGCATTATTATTATTATTTCTGTCAATATTTTGACCGCGAGTTTTACATTTATTTAATAGCGAATTGCGTGTCTTCTTCCATGTGAAGCTATTTTTTTACAAAGTTCAACCCTCACTGTACCCGTTTTGGGGTAACACTACAATGGACACATTCATTGGAAAAGTTCAAAGCTGCATTTCCTGCATGTTGGGTTGGTATCGCGTGGTAAGTATATCGTATCTGCATCTTATCGCTATATCGGGGTCGGAGGCGATGCGATAGGAGTCGAACACGCGTTTATGCGTTAGAAGTGGCGTGAGGCAGATATAGAGCCTTATCCGCGACTGGTATTATCGACAACATAAAATATATGAATAGCAAAAAGCATTAGGTATAAAAAAAAGGCCAAAAGCGACTTCGACTCACACACGAAGGGTTCCGTACCATTATCTATAATCAAAACGACAAAAAAATCAGGTTTGTTGCATGAGAGCCCCCTCAAACAGTTTATTTTGTTTTTTGGTATTTGTTGTTATAGTGGCAACAGAAATACATTATCGTGAAAATTTCAACTCTCTAATTATCACGGTTTATGAGATACAGCCTGGTGACAGAAGGACAGACAGACAGTCAAACAGCGGAGTCTTAGGAATAGGGTCCCGTTTTACCCTTTGGGTACGGAACCCTAAAAAGAAAGAAAGAAGTAGCATCACGACTTTATTCCCCAGGCACGGTAAATATTCAGATCTCTTAGTACAAAGTACTCACTCGTGATTTTTCGTATCTAGGGTAGTCAGAGGTATGTCCAGATATTACATTTGGTACAAACCAACATTTTGCAGAAGTTGGTATTTCATACGTGGCAAGTTGTAAGCCCATCGTCTCGATGTTTTCTTTCACCGTTTGTTTGATCATTACTATTGAATCATCGTTTTATTCAGGCTTCATAACAGTTAGTTATCCAAATATAATATATATTGAGATTAGATCGACTGGAAAACTAATTTATCTTCAGACATTATTAAGTTGAAACGCACGATTTTCAATAAAACGATACGCATATAAAATGTGTCAGACCAGGAACTGAACCCACGAACACGCAAGCTCTTACCAATATTCTAATATCAATAAATAATTTACTTAAGATTGCATGGTGGCGCAGAATACGTAGTAATTATTATGTGAGATAAGACAGCGACACACGGGGCTAAAGTTTGGCAAGTAGGTACCTATTCATTATCTAGCTCAGTAGTAGTAAAATAAAAGAGATTAAATATCAGAAATAATATGCAGTGTAATAAAAAAGGTGGAAAAGTCTATCATTATCACCCTGATTAAGTTCACAGGCATTTTCTATGTGTTTCTAGACATTCTTTCTAACGCTTCGGTCACACTACCGGGAAATGCCATTAATTCCGGCGATGATGGACTTTAGTCCATCATCATATCAACATAACTGGGGTCCCACTTCCCCACGCCTGATGGATTGACGAAATTGTTAGGATTACTGGAAGTCAGGAGAGATCTATAACTCATTCTTCCTGGAAACACATCGCTTCGTCTTGCGGTTTGTTGTCGCCATTTGAGAATTTTATTCCCCAGCAGTATTTTTTGAAGCTAGGTAGAAAAGTGCTTGAATAATTTCAGTACAAAAAACTTCAACGCGCTCTACTACGGTTGTAGTGGGCGTAAGAATTTTCTACAGCAGTCCTTTAATGTAGCAAGTTCTAACAAAGCTTAGAGGCCTGCTCTGTCTTAAGTTTTATAAATTTTGTTTGGTGTCCTTGACTAATATTGATATTTTGATGTTTCAGGTTATCAACTTATTTTCTATTAAATAAATAAAAATTGGTCTTTACTTTTAGCTCTTTAGCCCCAAAAAAAGTAAAGCTAGCTATGGGAATCAGATAGCTGATAGAATACTTACCTACATACTTTTTTAGTAGTTAGTACTCTAGCAGCGGCGATGAGCTTGCACCCTGTCACGTATGGAATATCAGCTACTGCAAATTGTGGGTTTGTACCGAATGTAATATGTGGATGTGCCTCAGACTACCCCCTTAGACATCCTCGAAGAATCTTGAGTAGGTACTTGGTACTAAGAGAGCTAAGGAGATACCTACCCTGCTTAGGGATTAAAGTCGTGATGCTATTTATTTATTATTTATTTACTAATATTTTTGTAAATACAGATTTAGAATACAATACACCCAGACAGAACTAAAAATTCTATGTTCATTAATTACAAAAATATTTGCTGTTGGTGGAGATCGAACCTATGACCTACATTGCACAAGGTAGATGTATTACCAACTGTGCGGGTAGTCAATTGTTTTTATGGATCTAGATAAGGTACGTGTATGTAATTTGCCAGTTTATTTACCAGTGTGTCCTCTTCATCGACCTATTATTTGTAATTTTCTAGTTATTTTACGAGCCGCAGTTAGTACTGAAAACATATAAAATCTTTTGCTGCTGCTTACTACTGCCCCCCGCCGTGAGCATGGTTGCAAACTGTAAAATGACAAAGTTGCCCTTGCCATCGTGCCTGACAGGTAGCATTATTTTCCGTTTTTTTGTACAAGTAAGGCACATGAGGCTTAACAACTGCACGTCTCAGGTTGATGGACGCTGAGTAGTGCATCGTAAGTGACGTTCCTAATTAGCGTGACCTACGAAGCAATGCTTTGTTATAGGTGATGGTAATCACTTAACATCAGGTGGGCCATCTGCTTGTTCCATCAACAAGTTGTATAAAAAAAAGTAACAGATTTCGGACTAGTACGAAAATTCCCTGGTACCCATTGTTCGAGTCTGCAGGTCTACACTTGAAAACGATAAACGAAGTTTCGTATTGTCGTTTTGAGTTACACTGCGCGACATGCGAGGCAGCGTCAACTTGACTGTGGAACAGCTGACTTGCCCCGCAATGTATTATAAAACGACAGTACAAAACTTCGTTTATCGTTTCTAGGAGTAAGTCGGCCTCATAATACAATAATTTTAGAACGCATCAAAACAATGGTAAAAGTTGGCTCACGGTACGGATCATTAAGCAAGCAACTATCAAGCGAACTATCGAGCTCCCGGTTACGCCTCGACTTTGTATGAGAACCCTCATACAGACATAATAGAATATAAAAGTCAGATCAGTACTGTCTTCAAATAAGACTTGAAAGTTACTACTGGTATTTACCCAAACATAAACAGTAATTTTCAAGTCTTATTTGAAAAGAGCATTGATCCAACTTTTATGTATGTTGCCGTGTGGAGCAAAGACCATTATACAAGTACCTACATACGACCTCAGTCATTACCTCTCCGTTATGTTACAAGGTAATTCCTATATTTGCATAATACACTGCTCTGGATAGTTAAGTGTTCCTGTAACACGTAAGGACGTAGATAATTTCTGGATTATAGCGTTAGCAGTTTATAATATTAGTTTTTTTTTGTAAGCTGTGGGTGGTCTACGGTCAATCGGTTTTTGGAATTTGACTTAGTACTTTACCATCGAGAATAGAAACTAATACATCCACACATACACGCGTGAATTTTCTTGTGAAATCCTGGCTATGAGAGCCTTGTGCTAGCAAGAGAACTGAACGACGACCGATGAGGCACGACGGGCGAATGTCCGCTTGCGACGCAGGAGGTTGCGAGTTCGATTCCCGTCTTGGGATAAATGTTTGCACGATGTGCAAATATTTATTCCAGGTGACAGACGGGCAGACAGACAGACAGACAGCGGAGTCTTAGTAATAGGGTCCCGTTTTACCTTTTGGGTATGAAATTCTAAAAAACTGTCAATAGCCTCTGGTCGATCTAGAAATCTAATGGAAAAGTTCATTGTACGCAGGGACGTTCTGCTATTGAAATGATGATGATAAAATACTAGATTATTTGAGATACGAAAGGTCGAAGAGCTGTATCATTACCTGTATCGTTGCAGACGACGCCGCAGGCCCCTCTTTGTTAACTAGATCCTTCTAAGCTTCGAACCTACATACGAAGTTTCATTATCTGTAGATCAAAGGTATATTATATAGGAAGGTTTGACGACCGATGTAACGCGGTGGGCGAATGTCCGCCTGCAACGCAGGAGGTTCCAGGTTCGATTCCCGCCTTGGGATAAATGTTTGTACGATCTGCAAATATTTATCTCGGGTGTTCTGGGTATTTCTGTTTTATAAAAATATGTATGTATGTAATGTATTGTATTATGTATATCAGTCATCTAGTACCCATAACACAAGCTCTGCTTAGCTTGGAGCTAGATGATGCTGTGTGGATTGTCCGGCATTATTATTATATATTATGTAAACTGAACGCATTTATGTGTGCTTTATGGATGGAATTTACTCCATGTAAAGTCAAAGTCATGCAAAGTCAATCATGCCAACAGTACACCGTCTAGTTCATACAAACTTAGGTGTTACCTAGTGCTATAAAATTTGTGCTGTTTCCTCTTCCTCTTAGGCACAGCCAGGCTAAGATGTGTAACGCGAGATATATCGCGATTGACACGAGATACTTTTTCTATTGATGGATACTTTAGAAATTATAGAAAATAGACCCACAGATAAGCTAAAGCATTAAGGCTTCATTTGACAGAGCGAAATAGCTTTTTGGCACTGCCATGTTAGCACAAGAAGATATAAAGAGATATCTCTATTTTACACGAAATAACGAGTAGACACAATTTTGTCGGTCATCGTCAAAAATGTATCACAAATTAAACTTTACTCCAAAGATTTAAGGTCGGAAATATAGGATGTTTGTTATAATATTTCCGTTCAGAAACGTGAAGACCGTGCTATGTTTTTATAAAATCAACTGTAAGAGACACATAAGGCCATTTACTTACTGGTACAGGAATGATGAAGCTGTTGACGCAACGGAAAAAACATATAACATAACTGAGATCCACCTTAAAGGACAGGAGCTCAGGGGAGAAAATAGTCCTTTATAGTAATTACGAGTATCATTGTCGCTGGGGAATAAAGGTTCGCGAATGGCGACCACAAACCGAAAGACGAAGCGTTGGACGCCCGATGGACTAACGACATTGTTAGAATCGCGGTAAGTCTTATAGCTAGGCGGATCTAAGCACCAGGGTTGTTCTTCAAGCTTGGTCCTGTGGAACTGGCGCCTAGATTCACCTAGTTCTGATTTAAATGAATAAACGCATTTTGACTTTGGCTATCTATGTATACTCCTTAATAAAAGCCTTTGTTCTGACTGACTGACATTTAAACCATAGCACAGTCTAAAGCAGTCAAGAGACTTGACATTTTCAGGGTATGTTTGTCTTGATATACGAGGTGTACTAAAAAGGAATTTCTTAAATTTAACCCCTAAAGGTGTAGCGTTTCCATTAGCTATTTATAAAAACGGCAGTTCCTGCATCAGACAAAATCAAAGCTGACATTGTCAATGACAAGTTTATTAATCGTAAAGTAGCATAACTGTAGGTTCTACAGGGTGCCTTAGGTATCCAATAAAAGACCTATAATCTGGTTACGATGTGTATCTGAGACACGTCATCTGTGAGCCGTCCGCTCGGTCCAACCAACCAACAGCCAACTGACGCTTGGACCGAGCGGACGGCTCACAGAGTATAGTATTCACGAGTGAGTCATCTCAGACACTACATTCACCATTTACAAGAGATGTTTGTTCTTATCTCAAGTTCATACTTGAGATGATGGTACTAGTGGGACAAGTCAATACAGTTCGATGCCAAATGTACCATCAAAAGTTCTGCCTAATATAGTACAAGTGGTCCGAAGCGAAGTTTTCCGCGTGCGCTCTTGTTCTATTATCCTAATTGAAAAAGCTTGTGTGATCTGAGGACATAGTAGAAATTCTAAGAATAAATTGTGTTGATAAACTTGCGGTAATCGTCATGCGTAATTGATTGATGTATCTGATTACGGCAATTCTGTTTTTACTATGTAATAGTTTGTTGGCTTTTAAATTAACTAAGAAAATTACAACTCATACAAGTATTTGCACAAAAATATAAAATATATATTTTGTATCTATCTACAGACGGAAGCAAATAATCTAGAGATAGTTTAACTGATTCAAATCAGTACCAATTGGAAGTGTTCCCTAAACGCTGGCTGTATCCTACTAATATTATAAACGTGAAAGTTCGTAAGTATGGATGGATGTTTGTAACTGCTTCACGCTCTAACCAGTCGACCAATTTAGATGAAATTTAGAATAAAAATAGATTATAACCTGAATTAACATATAGGCTACTTTTTATCCCGAAAAACTGGAACGGGAAAAAACTGCCACGTGGGCGAAGCTGCGAGTGACCGCTAGTAAGTATATATAATTTGGACCTTGTGACTTCCTATCAAAATAATGGCGTGACCACTGAAAGTTTAAAGTAGGAATCCAGCAGGTGTCGCCCAGCGGCGAGTGCATGTCCGCAATGAATTTCAAATTTGTTCAATTTATAGATCCTATGCAAATGGCGTCACAAGCCAGTCAATTTATTCATTGGAAAATCTCGTCTAGTAAGGTTGTGCTTGGGGCCGGATTCTACATATTCTATTCTGCCTCAACTATTTCTAGGTCTACTCATAAAAATAACAAAAGTATTTCGTTTACACTGCAGGTCCTCTAGCAACCAAAAATCTGTATCAAGCAATACGAAAGCGCACGCAGGGTAATTTTCTTTTTGCCTTACCAGTTTTGATAAATTGTCATTTCTTGAAATACGGTTGGACCTGAAAAGAGAGAAACATTCATTTAGATACTACTACCAACTAACTAGACCCTATCAGCTTAAGTCTATATAGTTAAGTATATAAGTATTTTATCATCTGGTTCCATGTTATGCTTAGTTTCGGGTTAGATGATGCAGTGTTAAAAATGTCTACATATATTAAATTCTCTTTTTTTTACCTAACAGCATAGTTATTAAAATACACAAAAACTTATTATGCCAAAATTACTTCCTCACTTAATATTACAGCTTTGTTTTCCGGCCAATCCTTAAAGCCGGACATACAGCTCTTCACGTAATGATTATTTTATAGTATTCTCAATAAAATATCAATTAGTTTTAATGGCTTCGTAACAGATATTTGATTGTAGATGGTATTACTATAACATCTGAGGGTGATTTGATTGATTTTATCCAGCAAGTATGGACCACCTTATGCTACGTGGTAACCAAAGTATTACAAAGTATTGTTCCGCTTGTTAGGAACGTGTTATACGATACACTACCCTGCGTCCTTCAACTAGAGACATACAGGTGGTAAGCCAATACCTGTAGGTAATTGCAAAATCTGCTGAATGAATGTTGATGCAATTTGCAGAATTGGTTAGCTTATAGCCTAACTTAAAATTTAGGTTGGGTTTTCATTGATTTTCTTACACGGGTGTAAAAAGGCGGGGAAGTTTGCATGAAAAATTCAAAGAGCAACGCAGACGAAGTCGCGAGCTTATAACTAAATACATACATACATAAAATCACGCTTGTTTCTTATAGGGGTAGTCAGAGACCACGGATTTACACTTGCTACGATCCTGACACACCTTTTTTGCTTCATTCATCTCATAACATTCTTCATACATGCTCGTCGAGACAAATTCAAAGTCGAAAAGCATTTATTCAGTAAAATCCGCAGGGATCATCTTGAAACGACTTAAATCTAGGTGAATCTAAGCGCCAGTTCCTCGCGACCAAGCCTAAAAGAAGTCAGTTTAGGGTATTATTGACCTGGCTTTTCTCTTAAACGTCTTCTATAGGAAATAAACAGAACCAAATAAGCAGTATAAGGGCTAATGGCCAGCAGTGGACTTGCTGATGATAACGATGATTTCTTAAGGAATATGTTTAAGACCTATTAATTAATGATTATTTTAAAGTATGTAATCCCACTTCCATTAATTGCGTTGCATCGCTGTAGTTATCCCTTGAATAAATTACATAACGTGATCCAGTCAATTAACTTATCTGTAACCTCGTTTGGCCTCAACGAGACATATTATATCTAGTTGTAGCAAAAAAACGGTACGAACCGAGAATTAAGTTTTTTGCCTGTTCTTCTAGGCTTGGTGGCGAGAAACTGGGGCATAGATCCGCTCAGATAAAATGATACCTGGGTATCATTTCTCTGTAGACCTAGACACTCCGTAGACCTAGACACGTTTTAGGTGACCCAAACGGCCGCATCTATGTTCAGTTCTTGGACATTATTCCGAGTGTCTTCCTTCATAACTGTCATCACCTTCGCTTGCCAGTGTCCTGGCTTGTTTCATCTTAGTTCCGTTATAATATGATCCCATGTTCTCGACCTTTGAATAATACCCACAGACTTACTTACATCTATTTACCTTAGTGCAAAGTAAATTTTCTCAACGAGAATGACTAGAATCTTACTCTATTATTTTCTCAGGATTCCCACACAATACAGTAAATAGCTCTAGTTCCAGTAAAATTGTTTGACCACTTCCTAGAAATATTTCTCGAAATTATATCTATAACGCCCAGAAACCGTAAGGTATAGAATGCAACGTGCGACTGACCATAAGGGCTAGAATCCTGCGAAGCTCACAACTAATGCACAATAGGCCGCATCACTCCGTAAATACACGCACAATATGGTGAGTAATGGTTGGTGCAAGTCATAAGAATCCACACATCACATATGACCAAAAAAAAAAAAGAAATAGCATCACTTTTATTCCCGCTCATCCTCACATTTAGTCCCCAATTGCGTCTACTGCTTATGTAGAAATAGGCAAGTAGTACTTCCTCGGACGAGCCCTTCACTAAGAGCCCTACTACTACAATAATTCTACTAATATTATAAAAGCGAAAGTTTGTAAGTATGGATGATTGGATGGATGGATGGATGGATGGATAGATGGATGGATGTTTGTTACTCTTTCACGCTCTAACCAGTAGACCGATTCGGTGAAATTTGGAATAAACATAGATTATAATCTACTTTTTATCCCGAAAAAATAACGGGAACAGGAAAAAAACTACCACGCGGGCGAAGCTGCGAGTGGCCGCTAGTTATTTATATTTAAGTATGGTCAGAGAGCTCCGGTGTTCTAGTGGAAGTGACCTCCGATCCGGGTTCGACTCCGGGCGTGCATTTTTCTGTGTGAAAAACTATATTATTATTATGGCATTATTATTCTACAAGCGGTGATGTGCTTGCAACCTGTCACGTATAGAATACCAAGTATTCTATATCTAGACATACCTCTGACTACTTCCCTTAGAAATCGTGCCTGGGGATTAAAGTCGTGATGAATTTTATTTTTCTTTTCTCTTTTTTATAATACGCTGAAAGTCTATAAACTGCACCGCGCCGTAACAAAGCAATAGTTCACCATTATCATCCCGATCGGCGCGTGCATTGTCGCCAAATTGTTTCATTACAGCTTATTGTCGCACAAGCACGCGACTGTCGCGCGACTCAACTGATTCTGTCGCAGCATTTAGCATTGTCTGCGCTGAATGTCGCGCCTTGTATGGCTATTTCTACTCTTGTTTGGAATTACCCACGTTTAATAGGAGCATAATTTTATCGAAGTCTAGATTTAGAGAACAAAATTAGCTATAAACTCCGTTGGGAAGGTGGTGGAACCCATTTGATAAAATTTGGACGTTCAGTTTATGTTTACTTGCAGGATCATCATCATCATCAAATGCTTGTAGAAGTCTACTGCTGGACATAGGCCTCCCTCACACGTTTCCATGAAGAACGATTTTGAGCCCTTTTCATCAATAAACTTCCTGCGATCTAGTTAATGCGATCTGCGATTAAGTTTTTTGTAGACAACTTTTCTCTAAAACTCAATCATATATCTCGTAAGAAACGTTTTCGTTTGACCGTTTATTCTCCGGCTTTGCAAATCCGACTATCACGAAAAAAGTTTTTTCATTTTTCGGGTGTATATCATTTACAAATAACGTCCCTTGATAAGGGAATTTAAAAAATCGGTTTAGAGATCCAGACATCACCCCTACAAAATCACAAACTCACAAACTTACAAACTTTACCTCTTTATGATATTAGTACTTATAGATAAAAGTAAGGTGGTTTCAAGTAGAGTTAAATAAAAAAAAACAAAATAAAAGGATGGAAGTATAGTTAAAAAAAAAGTATTTTATAACATTATAGACAATTAGTTTTAAGGTAGCATCAAGCTTAGATATTTATACATACCTTAGTCAAAACATGATTTTAAACCTTATAAATAATTTCTTAAATAAAGAGAGAATTATTTTCTGACTTGGTTTATCTATTAGGAAGAGTCTGGATTGTAGCCATTATTGATATTACAAACATGAACAAAATTAGGGGTATTTGCATGCATTATATTGAATAAGGGCCGCGTAGTTTGCCCTAAGGATTTATGGATCCTGTGTAAATTACTTTTATGATGAAACACACCGAGTTTTTTTTATATTTATGAACATTTAGCCTTGGTGCGAAGAATATACCATAAAAATTTCAAGTCTCTGTAACCAGGAATTTCGGCTGAGCGTTCTCTAAATTAAGACTTAAAATGTAGAATAGATATGATTTTTTTTTGACGACCGATGTGGCGCGGCGGGCGAATGTCCGCCTGCGACGCAAGAGGTTGCGGGTTCGATTCCCGCCTTGGGATAAATGTTTGTACGATCTGCAAATATTTATTCCGGGTGTTCTGGGAATTTTCTATGTATAACAAAAAAATATCTATGTATGTAATGTATTGTATTAAGTATATCAGTCATCTAGTACCCATAACACAAGCTCCTTAGCTTGGGGCTAGATGATGCTGTGTGGATTGTCTAGCATTATTATTATTATAAATTTATTGAACTTACATTTCTCTTAAATGTTTTTAAATGTTGATTTGTTTTAATTCGTAAGAGCAGGCGTGAGAACATTATGCCAAATACGTCTCAATCGAATGTCCTACAAATCAACAGAGACAGGCTCAATGTCCTATTGTTTATAGCCTTCTGAAACTCCGCTCGTGTAAGTTCCCGCCTTCACACATTCCTGATACACTTCGTATATACTAACAATGGAATATAAGCTCTATTACACAGGCATTTGATTGAATACTGCTTGTACGTAAAGTTTTAAGTAAAGTCAGTTTCTGGAACGCACAACCGTCAACGCCACTAGCACTGTCGGTGTCGATGGGCAACGGAGACCACTTACCATCAGGTGTAACATAAAGCCAGTGTGCCTAAATTTTTCAATTAAAAAAATACTTTTACATAGATGCAATCCCTTTTTTTTACAAATAGTTTTAGTTATGCCATCTAGTTTAGTGTTTTTGTATTAATATAGTTAAGGGTTTGTATTTTTACGAGGAATAATATTGTTATTTTATTTTTACTACTTGCTGTTGGAACAATTGTATGTGGTATATATCTCACTTGATGTTAAGTGGGACCATTACCCTTAATAAAGCACGCAGTGGCTTAGGATACACTGCCCTCTGTCCATCAATCTAAGGCATGCAGGTGGTAAGCCTCATGTGTCTGTATTCCGCCGGATCCGGAACACAGCAATGCATCACTAATTGGCGGCAGAAATTACAGCGGTAGTCCTTCATCTGACGATCTCTTTTACTAAGATCATTACTAATATTTGTTCTATACATTTCAATGCAATTGTTATAGATAGAGTTTTGCTCAACCTCAGGTGGGCCATCTATGTGTTCAAGTGATAGAACACACAGTAGTACACAAAAAAAAACTTTGCTAAAACATAACTGTCAAAAGTAATCAGATAACAAAATGTAAGGGATGCATTCCTGATACAGTTTAATAGATAGGTTACTATGTAGTGAAACTTCTGTTACTGTGGCACTTTGCTTTCTTCTGTACTTCAGACATAACACCACTTTATCATTGTAGTTCGTTTTTGCACTTACAAGTTTCATAGGTAAACTGATAAAGGTATTTACGACTCTATCTAAAATCTAAAAAAACTTACCTTTTGGGTCACGTGGGCCGATTTTAAGGCGGTGGTACTCGCCAACGACCTTGAGGAGTCTGTCCATACTGAGTTGCACTGCCGCCCGTCGCCCGCACAGGGACCCGCGCGCATTCCATTTCATATCGCATTCAAGAAATAATTATTTGTAGCCTAATGAATTATTAGTTCGAACTGCCAATTGTTCACTTTGTGATAAATACTTTGACAAATATTTGTGTGAAAAAAAATGCTAAAAATCAATACCGTTTAGAAGAAATAACCAAATTTAAAATAAAAATTGCTTCACTTTGGATATTTTTTTCATATAGTAATTATATAGTTAGAATTATTTCAATTGTTCAAATTAAAATTTAGTCTTTAATAAGCAATATATATTTTTTTTGGACATTTATACTCACTCATCAAAGAGAAATAACACGGAGAAAACCTCTCGTTGGCGGATACCACCTCCTTAATACGACTAATGTTGAGTGTCATGTTATTGCTCGGTGAGTCATCACAATTATAGTGATAATAATGAGATGAAATAAATCAATTATTGATTTGTTTGTTTATTAAATAATATAATAAAAAAACAACTGCCTCATCTATGTATTTCATAATCTCTTGGTCGATTTTTTTTAATCTACTAGTAATATAAAAAAACTATTGTAAGCACCATAATAGTCAAGATTTATCTACCAAAGGCTACATACACATTACACTGAGTTGACAACCGTTTTTAAGCTCATTTAATTGCAACAAATCATAAATGAATTTCGTTTCACGCAGAACTACATTTAGGTTGGTATTATAGCAAAGAGACGGTTAGTTGACTAAATAATTTACGGTCATATTACCTCTTTATCTTCTCTCCTATTTCTTGTAACTTGTCATCGTTACGTTCCGTTCTACAATGGCGGTGCAATTGTACGTGTACAAAACGCAACCTTCATAGCGTGATCTCGAGCCTTTTACGATACAGCTCGAATACAAACATACGTACGCTTGCTCGAAACTAGAATATAAACGAATTTGGGATTATTTTTAAGCTATATAAGGTTCGAAGTCCCTTGGGTGGTTGCGAAGTGATGATTGTATTGCAAAGATATCCTGTCATGTTGCGCTTTGCAGGACAAAGGGTTTGATTGTCTAGCCTCTTTACTGGCTTAATTACGAATGTATACAGGATTGGTCGCATTGTGAAGTCAAATGTTAAGCTACGCGTAACAAGTTATGCACTCATACTTATTACGATTGCTCTTTAGTGTTTACTACGTTTTATTGCATGTTAAAGACTCGTAACATAAAATAACTGTCAGATAGACGATTACAGACTTACAAAGCCAGCAGGCAATATAAAATGACAGTAAAAATGATGAGAAAAACAGCAGTGATATTTTTCAAGCTGACTGTCAGGACAGTGTTCGTCAGATCTTGTCTTTATTGAAACCCATTAACGTCTAATTTGATAAAAATCTATTAGCCGAAACGAACAAAAAGGTTTACAAGAACACAAATAAATAAAATATGATACAGTAACTAGACGCATTACAATAATATATTCTGCAAATGATGTATAATATGTATGAGAGTCGCACGCGTTGTCGTAACGAATGCTATCCTCTGAATATCAAGCGCAGATTTGACTGATGTAGTCACGATCGGGACACGCGCTTCCACGTTTTTCATGTACATGTGAGCCGACTGATCTTGTTTGCATTGGCTTATGGACGACCGTAGCGACCGTAGCGATATTAATTAATCCCATAACGGGCCCGACTAGCTTCGACGATTTTGAATGACAAAATTGCGGGCTCAGCCGGAAGATTGACGGATGACGTGATTGAGGCTTAAAATATTATTTAGTGTTTGATCACTAACAATGTTGCGTGAAATGGAGCGTTTTTTTTACGTAGAAACCAAACATGGCGCCGCGTGTTTCCCGCGCAAGCCACACTGTTTGTAATCGCGCGTGAAGTTCTTGAAGATTTCGAATAGATTACTTCTATTGGCTCGGCGCAAAGTGTTAGAGGTGTGGGCGGGTGGCGGGGTGCTAATAAAGGCGCCTACCGGACGTACCGACGCGCGTAAATGGCGATGTACGTTTTTGCGGTGCAATTGGCAAGTAGAAATCTTGGCAGCTCGCGTGAACGTGCCGAATCAATTGCAGAATGCTTACGCACGCACGCAAACACAAAAAAAGTGATGCATAGCTTTAGATAATTGCATGTCATGTCCGCGATGCTGTGAAACACGGTCGGTTGGTAAAGAAAAGGATATGATTAAATATGAACTCGTTTACGTGAGCGTACCAACTCTGGAAGATAATAACGTGGCTGTGAGTACTGCAGTCTTGCACACATCATGGTATTCTGATGTGTATCTATGGAAATAAGGATTAGGTATAACAGTGATGTTATGAAGACAAATGTGGATCATATTCAAATACCTGTGAGTAAAGGAGCGTAGTTAGAATAAATCTTTAACCAATATGGCAGCAGTAGTCAAATTATTTGGACATGAGATGACAATTCTCCAGAGAGAGGCATTTGTAGGTTGTGTTAGAATCCCAACACAAATAAATATGAAAAGGTAAATTGACTATGTTTAGTTATCTATGGTTTGGTTATCTATACTAATGACTTCCTGTGAATCGACTCGGATTGAGAGCGAAGCGAGCAGCCATTTTGGTTTTGTACTTAGACAGTACCTTCTTGTCAACCATCTTGCACGTACCTAGTACCTGCTTAGAATAAAAAATTTGTCTAGCTTTCAGAACAAGTGTTTTACCATCAAGACCCAAGAACACAAGACCTTACACAAGAACAAGCCTCACCATCCTATAGGTAAAAACAGGTCGTGGGGTGCTTAGAGAATTGGTTGTGTCTAGCTTTGACTGTCTAGTAAGTAGGTAACCACATACTGAAGATTAATACTTCCAACACTTTGATAACAAACTGAAATGATTGCGTTTAAGTCCTTTAGACTAAATTACCTCTGAGGAACTTAAGCTTATTACATTATTTGAGTAGAGTAATAATTTAACACACCAACTATCGTCATTATTATTTTATAAACCCTACTGCTTTATTTTGCATACGTTATGAGTATAACATCTCTTAAAACTCATACAAATCGGATTTATAAAAGCACATCCACAAAGAGCGCGTTGATGTCTTTTGTATCCACAAATAAAATTAAAAATGCAATTTTGCAATACGTTCCGTTTAACACAAATAACTGAGGTAAGTGATGGATTATACAATTTTCATTGTAACGCCTAGGTATGTTTTCCAAAATCAAACATAAATAAAATAAATCTTATAATTCGTGTAAATCTATTCCATTTATATGAATCTTTGTTCTGACTGACTGACTGACTTTATAGCCGACGCACAACCCAAACCACTGGTCGTAGATATTTGAAATTTTTAGGATATACTATTCGTCTCAGTGCGTGGAGGCGTACTAAGAAAGACATTTTCAAAATTCAACCCCTAAACGGGTTTCAGCAGGGGTTGGTCATTTTCCATTGATAAAAAATTGCGTTTCGTTTCACGCAGGATAGTTGCTATAAAAGATATATGATGGAGAATATAATTTCAGCGTCCGTCAAATGTATTATGATGAGTTGTCGCGACTCGTTAGCGACAAGCGATTTGCACGCTCCTGTCGCGTGGCAATTTATTATATCAACGCGTGTCATTTATGATACGCCTGTTGCCAGTGATTACGGACTCGATCTAATGATAATAACTTTACATTTACTCTAGTTTGTGCGATGAAAATAACACTTAGTACTTAGTAGTAGACGAGTACCTAGATATTTGCTTTCAAGGAACTAGTCAAATTTTCCCAAACAAACGCTGTGGGGTGATTATTTTAACGTTCATCTAAACGTAAAAACGAATACCTAAAGCTAAGCGTGATATTGATTTGAATGTAATCATTTTGTATGTCTCAGGTTAATGGACGCAAAGTTCTAGACCACGTTTCTAACAAACGTGACTTGCAAGGCAATCCTAAAGGTGATGGTAACCACTTGACATCAAGTGGTCCATCTGTTTTGTTCCATCAGCATGTCGAATAAAATAAAAATTCTTTATAACCAGTTTTGCATGTAGGTATTGCAAAAACCAAAAGCGGGAATCCAACCCCAGCCTAAAGACGCTCTTCGATGGGACTAGCGGAAATAAAATATGGGGACAAACGCACCTAGGGACAAAATGTGGGGTCGTCCCCACAAAATGCGGGAATAACCCAAAGCTTTGCTCACTGTTCTCAGATCGTTATCTTGTGACAAAGTATTTTTGCCGTCTCGTATTTTTTTGCAAACAGCCTGCTGTCTTCATAAGTCTAATCACAAATAGATAAATACTAACTTAATTAAACACTCATTAACATTATACTAAGCTTGCGCACGCGACTCATAAGGACATACTGCAGCATTGTAAACGGAATCTCTAGCTAAATCAGCTGTTCAAACATTCCTAGCCAACGGAAGAAGGTTGTGAATCGCGTGCCACGAACTAAGATAACCAAAAAACCTGCTTCGTTTTCATCACCCTTATACCATTGAAATAAAGTTCAGAATAGAGTAAGTTTTGTTAATAGAATAAAGTTAACTAAACTGTAATTATTTTAGATCATTATCAACATTCGATCAATTAAAGAGAACACAGATAGTCGTAAATCTTGGACTTGGACTTTGATGACCATCAATAGTGTCCCTTAGTTTCCTAAAAGCGGTAACCGTCATAAAATAGCGAGTATCGGACAGCGCACAAAGCTTTCACATTCAGAAAAAGTGGCTTAGAACTTTTTGTTAAAACTTAAGTTTGAAATAACCGTGATACAAAACCGTTCCTAGAAAATAGGAATTAGACGTTGTGTGCATGTGCAACCATAAGCAATGGAACTAATTATAAACGATATGGAAGAGCGGGGTACTGTCACAATGTTTTTTTTACTTAAAAGAAGACCCCAATCTTGATAACACAATATAACTCTGGGTACGGAAATAACAAAAACTTACTAAAACTATGCAAATTATATAGCTGATGGTATAGCAAGGGCTAAGCCTGTTAGCCGGGTTCACCACCTGAACTCTATTTTTTTACCTTTACCTTTTACCTGATTATGTTTTATTATGTATAACAACCAGACCAGAGATAGGTCAAGCATATAGATCAGTTTAGTCATGTAAATATTTTTTTTATATTATCCCAAGCATTATTCCCTTGAGTGGGGTTTGAACCCACGACCTTTACCTTGATACGGGGCTGCGCTAACACTTGGCTAGCGCTACCGAGAGACCGGAAATCTTTGTGGTTTAAGAGCAGGTAAGCAAATAAAAACTAACAAATTAAGTCATATAATTGTTTGTCATAAGATTATCACACTTACAGCTCAGAAAGCTGCCACAAACTGAGCTGAGGCAAGTTCGAAAAAAAAACGGCTGCTATATGACTTTCATCAACTTTTAGGAAATCAAAACCTAATGAGTACTATCATATTATGATGGACGTCAAACGAATTGTATAAATAAATAAATAAATAAATGATGGTCGATGTAAAAAGTAGTTACGTCTACGTGTTTCAGCCAATCGTGAAGAAGACTATCAGAAGCAATCTTCTTTCAGTATATTACAAATAGCTTCACGCAAATGAATTCACATGCAATTACACTAGTTATTAATATACTTTAGAATGTCTGTGTCCACTCGTACTTATAAACCTATAAATATACTTCATTGTGTTTGTCTGTTTAATTTTATGTTTCTGTCTTATAAATTAGGTGTCTTTGAACAAAAGCATCTTTAAATAATTATGCTCTAATGAGACAGTTGGCTTTCCTAAGTTGTTCTATACATTATTTATTATTTCCTAACGATCCGCCCGGTTTTACACGAGAATATAGAGTAGAAAATTAATCCTTAGGCACGGTAGATATCCCCTCAGATCTCATCCAAGTACCTACACGAGATTCTTTGAGGATGTCTAATGTAAGCTGTCAGAGGAACGTCAAAATATTACATTTGATACACATTTTGCAGTTGTTGGTTTTCCATACGTGATAGATAGATAGATAGAAAACACTTTATTGCACACCATATATTATGAATTTACATATAACACACAAAAAAAAAAATACAAAAATAACACAGTGGAATACAATGGGCAGTCTTATCGCTCAAAGCGATCTCTTCCAGACAACCTTTGGATGGACTGGATACGGTGAGAACGATAGAAGATGGTGGTGTAGTGTAGTAAACAATAAGTATGCAAACACAGTAAAAGGACCCACATACGTAAAAAACATAATACAAGTTCAAGTTGGTAAATACATAAACGTTTATAATGATAGGTTGTAATGATAGGTTGCGAGCCTATTGGTTAACTGAAGTACTTGGTACCAAGAGATCGGAGAAGATATTTACCGTGCTTGGGAATAAAATCGTGACATTATTTTTTTTAAATAAACTATAAAAAGTTGGATCTGCATAGTGAGATTCCAATTTCACACAAGACGAGCGTACACGAGAGTAAAAACCACACGGTGAAATATCGCTATGCGGACATGCCCTAAGTCAACAAAAAGTTATTACAAACTACTCACTATTATCGAGACTGTAAACAATATGGCTCTAACAATAGGTTCATAAGGCCTGTGCCACAAAGAGCAGCTATGCAGTAATAAAAACTTCGTATTAGTATAGTTTAAGTTTGGTACCTAGTTATTAATGAAAAATCCTTAAAAATGTGGTATTCGAGCAATCTTATTATGATACGTGACTTTGGCCATTGCGGTTATCAGTCCGCCTGCCGAGTGTGATGACTATGGCAAACCCCTCAAATATAAGGGGAGCCAAGCCCAGCAGTGGTCTTGGCTCATGACGAATCAAAGCTCATACAGGGTGGAGGGACACAATCTATCTTATTCTACGATAGATATTAAATCGACAGTCACATGTCGTAACTAACTCATTAATACAGGATGTCCGAAACGGGAGCTTCTCACGCAAGCTTCGCGATTACTATCCTGCTGCAGTAAATCTTTGATTGATCACTACTCTCATAATTCTCAGGCTGAGAAGTGTAGGCCTCACTATCATGTGAACGAGCGATGCACTCGCAATTTCGTTTGCTTTTTTCATTTTCGTTTGTCACATGTTAGGAACGACAAACATTCACGCCCTCTAGCCCTAAACTAAGCCAAGTTTGTGCTATGGGAAATGAGATAGCTGATAGAATACTTATCTATATATATAAAAAAATGAATCCCTATTTCCCTTGGTCACGCCATCACGCGTGAACGGTTAGACCGATTTCGCTTATTCTTTTTCAGTTTGTTATTGTCAGGAGAAGGTTCTTATGAAAGATATAATTGCGCAGAAAATTAGATTTTTTTTTCTAATTTGGAAAATTAGAATTAGAAATATTTAACCACCATATAATTATTTCTAATCTAACCTTTGCGCTTTGAACAATATAAACTTTTTTAAATGTAACCTTATGACGTTTGACATAGAATTGACAGAGAATTCAATATTTATAATTAAGACAGGACAACGTCTGTCGGGTCAATAGTATACTTACATAACACCTAGACATAGAACAAACATCTATGTTCATCACACAAATGTTCTCAGTGGGATCGAACCCACCACCTACAGAGCGACTACTGAGCTGTGACGGCTGTAGGATAAGATGATAACGGTCCATATTATGTCTTCTTTGAGCTTCAAAGCAGTATTTCCTTCTTGTTTATTATTTTATTAACAAAACAGACGTAACTTATCGGCCGCATTTGCGTAACTACACTCCGTTTAAAAGAGACATTTTTGCATATCAAAGGAATACAGAGGGCGTTAGTAGCCATTTCTTCTCAAACTAGATTACATTTTATTACAATTTACATTTATTATGATACGGATTAGAAAATAATATGGTTGATTTTATCATGTACTGGTCCAGTGTTGTGCCTACTCCAGAAAAGTCGCATTATACGTAACAATCTAAACAAATTTTTCTATGGTACTAGCACTGACCACAAAAAAAAATTAGCTGTTCTATATGTCCTAAAATGTATGGAACTATTGGTTTTTTTTGCGCTTACAGTATTGGGTCCATAGAAAAATTTGTTTATATTGATGGGTACGTTGACCCCTAGAAATTGCAAAGGTAACCTTATTACACCCTGTATATTTCAGAGAGCACTGGTGGGATTGATAGTGACTTCGCCTTCTTATGCTAAGGTCGTGGGCTCAAATTCAGTCATGGACCAACAAATTTTTGAAAGAATCTCGAGTAGGTATTTGGTGCTAACAGATCTTAGGGGATATCTACTGTGCTTTGGAATTAAAGTCGTGCTATAAGGCTTGTAACATAAAGTAAAATAAATACTTCTCATTAGACTATACAAACTTGCCCAAACAAATTACATGACCAGTTAGATAAGTATCTAATCTCCATCAGCCACCGCAGAGCTTACACGTTTGACATCAAGCCGTGTCAAGCCACATCAAGCCGCACAACTGGATTATCCACATATTTCAACATTAGTGCAGCATGTTCATCTAGCGGACATCCGGCAGCGGAAATCCTTTAGCGGACACAGCTTTCTTGTCAGTAGCGGTCATTGGAAATCCTTGATAAGTGGTTTATCGTTTACTCGAACAAAGATAAAGGTAATCGTTTATTGATACGATTATTGTAATATGAAAGCTGTATTAGACCAAATAAAATTCCTATTATTTCCTTACCGTACCATACGAACTTATGAGTGTAGTTTTTTAAAGGAGAAATCTTTGCTGCTCCATGTGTTTTATTTATGTTTATTTTTACTAATTAATTATACTGTTTGTTCCCCAAATAATATATCATAAAACTAAATAGAACTTTTGTGTTTCGTTGTAATCTATTAAACTGTACTCAATCAATGAATTAAAATTCAATCATTTTGACGACTGGTGTGGCGCGGTGGGCGAATGTCCGCCTGCGACGCAGGAGGTTGCGGGGTCGATTCCCGCCTTGGGATAAATGTTTGTATGATCTGCAAATATTTATTTTGGGTGTTCTGGGTGTTTTCTATGTATAACAATAAATATCTATGTTTGTAATTTATTGTATTAAGTATATCAGTCATGTAGTACCCATAACACAAGCTCTGCTTAGCTTGGGGCTAGATGATGCTGTGTGGATTGTCCAGCATTACTAATTACTATTACTACAGTACTACAAACAGAAGCTCATAGGATATTGGAACCGGGCTTTTGTCGTTTGACACCGCATCACAATTGCTTGCCGGCTTAGTCCGCTTGTTAAATATAGAGCGTCTGCTTATCACATTTAAGATCAAACATTCGGTCTGTAGATAGTTAGGTACCTACTCATGAGAAATGTGCATAGCTTAGAGGTCAAACATAATACTAATATCTCAAAGTTTGGTCTCACAGTTGGTAGAAGCATTGATTTGTGTGAGGAACAAAAATATGGTGGTTTCGTAGAGAAATGTATTCAAAAGTCAACTCCAATCAATTGTTGTCAAAGAAATGGCACCACAGAAATGACTGTATTGTATAAACAAAACGTCAAGCAAGAAACTTAGTTAAACGTTAGGTCGATAAATTAGAAAAGTTTTACCGAATTTATCGCAGTCAGTAAAAAACTCACTCGATAAAATATGGTTCCAATATGGTCCAATATGGTCCAATATGGTCAAAGGTTCTGTCCTAGTAGATGTAGATAATAATAGTCGATGATAATATAATAATAGTCGATACATAAAATCGGTTTGTCAACCAAAGTTTTATGATCGCATCCCGGTAAGACATAAATGTGATATCCCTATTTTGCACGAGATAACAAAATATAAAAAAATTGTCGCGTTACACCTCTTAACCCGGCTGTACTCTAAGACCTCTCTAAAAACCTACATCGGTAAACAATTATTTAAGATGCAACAGTTAGATTGCCTTGGGATAGAACAGCAACGCCTTAACATTAATTCCTCATATCTACAATTGTTATCTTGACAATCAAGATGGTATCTATTGAATACATCGGAGGAGGCGGTAGGTATGCAAATTGAGATAAAGTTTGAACTTGGGTTCTATTTTTCAACTTGGACCTAAAATACCAGAATTGTGAAATGCGTGGATTTCTACTTGTTACAACCCAGACATATCCACATGTATCACACTTATCTGGTGAGTATCTGGCACACTGAATCAGCATTGCCGTTCAACGTGGCAATGCAGCCAGTGTTTTGGAAACGCTTCCGATCGGCAACCAGTTGAGCTACCTTTAGATCGTTTGCAACGGTCTGTAGATAGCTCAACTGTTTCATATCATTAAAAACACAATTTATACAACTTGGTGTTGGAACACGCAGATGGCCCACCTGATATTAAGTGGTTTCCATCACCTATAACAAAGTATTGCCTCGTATCACGCTTGTAAGGAACGTGCCCTACGATGCACTGCTTAGCGTTCATCAACCTGACGCATACAGGTGTTAAGCTTCATGTGCTTGTAATTTCACCGGGACCCACACCCTTAAAACCAGAACACAGCAAGCTGCTTGGCGGCAAAAATAGTCATAGTGGACTATATCTTGAGGTTTTACTCAAAGACTATAGTTTTTAAATCTTTCCTTTTCTTTTTGTAAAAGACCCTTTTTTTTTATTTAAAGGTTCACAAATTGAAACATGCGCTATTCTTACATCTTAAATTGACTTAAAAATTAACATTTTTGGCGCAGTTTCTAAAAGCAGTGAACACTGCATGCATTTACGAAACGTGCAAAACTATTACTCTCAAAATGATGATAAAAACATTGGTGTGTTAGCAAGTTCCCAGTAATGGTGGTCTCCCATTGTAGTCCTTGTAAACGGTACCCGAACAGAATATATTGTGTGTTAATGTATTCGGATGTTGGTTAACACGTCCGCCTGAATAATTGGAGTTCGATCGAATTGCACTATCTTCATAAAACCAGTCATTGCTTTGGGCCAGACACCTACTGTTAGATTATATCTTGAAATCGTGACGGGACGGATGTGCCACAAAAGAACGTCGTTTTAACAGTCGATATATTATGCAATCGTTTGTGGCTTGATGGACGGCGAAAATAATTGAAACACGTCGTTTTTTTAAGAGCATGTTGAATTATTGTCAACCGGACCTTATATGGCATTCGGTCGATTGGCGGGGTAATTTTTTCAAAATAATACCTAGCTAAAGTTAAATTAGTAGTAAACCAATGGATTTTTCTATTAAAATAAATATGAGCGCAAGGTCAGTGCTCTTAAACGGTGAAGGAAAACACCGTGAGGAAACGTCACTTATGAATACCAACTACTGCTAACTGTAATGTGTAGATGTACCAACAGTTACATTTGAAGATCTTGAATAGAAGAATTTCGCGTAGGTACCTACTTAATACTAAGAGATCTAGAGGGATATCTACCATGCTTGGGGATTAAAGTCGTAAAGCTATTTCATTTCATCTTTTTAAACCTACATTTTCAAACATGCTACCTTTCTTTTCGATAAAACGCCGTTATATCGAGAATTTATGTCAAATTTTATCTATCAATACTTCCATGCTTGGGCACCAGCTTCGATAAAATCTCACTTAAAAATATAATCGAGGGATACCCGAGCGCAATAACGATAATTACCCTGCGAGAATGCACTTCTGAACGAAATATCTCAATAACTTGCTTCAAAGAATCTGAAGACGGCGTTCTTTACTGTAAGTATAAAGTTTAATTCAGTAAAGCAATTTAGTTCTAAGTAAAGTGATCAAATCGGTATTTGTGAGAATCACCTATAATGGTATACCACAGATGTCGACGCTGCGATTTCATTCATGTCGTGAATAGCAGACTTGCATGCAAACTATCAAGAGATAGCACTACAAGTGATCCACATTTTCTTATTAGGTTTATTATGGCTTGGAAATACCGGAATGCGCACTGTTCGATGCAAGGCTTGCAAATATAGTTGGTATGGTACAACCTTGCTTCGTGATTTACATAGTTATGAACGAGTGTTATCAAAATAAATGTGACTGACATTCAACGCACAGCCTTGTCTAGAGAGGATAGCTTTCTGCTGCCATATCGTGAACTCATAGACAACTCATAGGGAAAATTGCAAACTGCCAAAAACGTCAGCAGAGTTGCCATTGGTAATAATATGATAATATCTGACAGATAGCATTGTTACATTTTTTTTGTACTAAGTGACGGATTCCGTATATGAAGATCGTGTCCATTATTCGGGCTTGTTACAATACAGATGATTAGGCAATCAAACTTTTGAGCTCACAGTTACCCCTATGCTGTAGCAGTAGTTCATAGAGTAGGTCCACAATGAATGGAATTCCTGAAAATCAAACATGTGCTGCAGGGTTTACAGATCGTGTACAATTGGATTCCACTTATAGTTTAAATTATATGTTGAGAGTAAAGATAACTATTTAAATCAGTTTTGAAAAGAGAACATGCGTAAGCCATGCACGTAATGTTGCCAGCTAGAATAAAAAACAGAAATAATAACCCAGCATAAAATCTGTTATTACGGGCTTACATTTCATATTGAATGCTATTTCCTTTTGCTAACAAAAAGAGAAATTATGACAGCGAGTGCTAGGGAGCTGATCATTTATCATCCTATGATGAATTTACCTCGTGGCAGAATGGCAGGTGCTGCCGCCGTCAACACTCCACAGATAAAAACCACATGGCGTCTATCATACGCCATTCAAGTCAATTGGTTACAATAAAATTAATGATTTGAACATTATTCTATCTGGTTTGATTCAGATTTGTATTTCATTGAGATTGCAACATGTACCTACGTACCTTTTATTGTTACAGATCTTTTACCTACCTTCTGTAGTGAAATAAAACAGAACATAAAACCGTTTTTATTATTACTTGTTTAGCTTTTCAGATGAAACTTTTTACGTACCTACTGATAAAAATAATGAGTATTTGGTGATTTAGCAGTTTTATTTAATTTTATTTTTACAGTTTGCTAGCACAAACTGCACTTGCTGTTTCAAAAATCGTACGTCAAAGCAATTTATTTTAAATGTATTATTGAATTAAAGTAGGTATGCATACAATTGCATATGAAAATTCTCCGCAAAACGTTGACGTGTGCCACGGTCATATTTTCAAATTAAGAAATGTGTAGATACTCTATATATTAGATAAGGGTCAATTATACATTAATAAATCTATACCAATTATAAGAATACTTGTCCTGACTGACTGACTGACTGACATATAGAGAACGCACACCTAAAACCACTGATCGTAGAGACTTGAAATTTTCAGGGTATATTTGTTTTGGTGAGTAAAGGTGTACTAAGAAAGGAATTCTGAAATTTAATCCCTAAACGAGACAGTGGGGGGTTGAAGTTTGTTTGAAAATAGCTTCACGCGGACGAAGTCGCGCCCCTTTCGCTAGTTTATTATAATTTGCCGTGTCATGCCCCATGCGCTGGTCCTTACAATAACAAAGTTATAAAACGACGAAGGAATTATTGAAATAAATTACGATGTCACCACTTAGTTGAGCCCAGTTGGTTATTCAGTACAGAATTGCGTGTGCTATTCAGCGTCTGGCTCGCAGCGTGGTGTCGCCGCAGTCATTATACTCTGTGCTCTCTAATGCCTAAGCTGCGCTCATTTTTAGCTGGCAACATTTATTAAAAAATATTTATAAAGTAAGATATCAGTATAAAAAGTTGGAATGCACATTTATGGAAATCATCGTTTGGATAAGACAGATTGTTTGCAAATAATTATGTTAATGTTTAACCATCACAAATACTTACGTGTATATTCCTAGGTCGATATGTTCGTATGAGCTAGGCTATCTCTAGTGACAGAGTTTTAAGAATAGAATAGAAAATTATTTATTTGACACATTAACGCTGATATAGATACACCACAAATACACCAAACAGAATGAAATTAGGTTAGACAGATAGGCACAGTAGGTACTTATAATAATAATAATGCTGGACAATCCACTCAGTATCATCTAGCCCCAAGCTAAGCAGAGCTTGTGTTATGGGTGCTAAATGACTGACATACTTAATACAATAGAGTACATACATAGATATTTTTTATTTTACATAGAAAATACTCACAACACCCAGTGTTTTCCGTCACCGTTAGGCATAAATTATTGGGATAAAGATGTCTTACCTCATCCTGTCCATAAGTCATTTTTACTGTCATCTACTTCCCTAAGGTATCTAAACAGGTACTTTGTAAATATTTATGTAAGTATTTGCGGATGTGCCTAGCGTCATACATACCAGACAATGATAGAAAAACATACATTGTTTAGTACGCTTACTTAGTTCAATCACCATCATATTTTTCTGTTTTTTTTTAAATATATCTAGAACATCCTGTCTTGCTCTGAATAACCGCAATATTTTATTCAATAATTTATCAATTTTTATAGTGCTTATCTGTACTTAAGGAAATGACAAAGATTTTTATATTATTTCAAAGTTATACCCTTAAGTGACCCTCCCATTGATACGGGAAACTGTATTAGCCGTATAGTAGGTACCATTTTGAAACAACCCTAAGATTATTTCGATTGAGCACTTGGTAACGCAGTTGTTTAGTAAAGAAAGGGTCGTGAGTTCAACCCCCACTCGAAGGGATAACATTTGGGATAATTTAAAAATATTTTATTAAATAGTTAAAAATCAAGAGCGCTTAGTACAGTTACACTATCATCAAAATCTGTACAACCATTACCACACACATTGTACAGATTTTGATGGAGTTTGGCAGTTTTGGTTTTGATGGTTGACCACGGTTAATGGTTATTTCCTAAATATCTTAGCAGTAGTAGAGTTCTTTAGTGGAGGGCTCGTCCGGGGAAGAACAACCACCATGCCTATTTCTGCCACCTAGCAGCGCAGCGTCCGGTCCGGTCTGAAGGCACATGAGGCTAACACCTGTATACCTCAGGTTGATAGACTTAGAGTAGTGCATTGTAGGTCACGTTCAAAAAAATCCAAAATTTAAACATTCACATTTATTAATATTACGTCCTATATTTATTATAATAGTTAGAAGTACGTGTTAAAAGCTTTAATAAACATAACTTTAATACGAGATCAGAGATAGGTCTTATTACAACGCAACTCGATCAGTATCTGAGAGCATCTCGTCGTTAATCTACATCTTAAGATAATTTTATAATTACAAGTTCTTAAGGCTTGGATACAGTGCCTAGTTAGAACTTTGCCCCCGGGGGGCAAAATAATAAAGTTTGGTATGACCTAACTAGCATTGACGGAGTGACGGAGTCAGGTCGTTTCTGTATATATACTGACGTTCTTTTGAAAATCGCGTAAGTATAATTTTTCTGGCTATTGTCACAATTTATATAAATTGTTATAAAGTGACTATTTATGACGGTTCATGGACCCAGAGCGTTGCATCGTAGGGCATGCTCCTAACGAGCGTGGCCTGCGAGGCAATACTTTGTAATAGGTGATGGTAAACGTTAGGTAGGCCATCTATTTGATCCATCCGCAATCACATAAAAAATGTCTATTAAATGACTTACTACCAATGTCTGAAGCTAAGCAAAATATGGTGCAAAGATCAAATAAAAGAATTGTTATTACAAAAAGTTAGATCAGAGGGGTAAGGTAAGGTAGAGGGGTGACTTCCATAGTTTTTTTGCCTTATTATCTGTACCGTGAGCTCAGTCCGAACAGGCCCGAACTGACCCAAACAATGGATACATCTTCGCACAAATCCGGACTGCGTTTTTTAGTACAAAAACATTGGATAAATTGGAATTTTGACGTCGTTTTTGACAGTTGCAATCGTGGTATAAGAGCTCACGGTAAAGGGGCGGCTTCTCTGGGTTCTATAGTTCAAGCTTTGTTTAATTTACGACTAGATGGTGGCATGAAATGTTATCCAATATTTATTTATTTATTTTATTATGAAGTGTAGTGTATTTTAGTTTATCATCATGGAACGGTGTAAGTTTATTTTTGCGACACATTTAAGAATCACTTTTGAACTTTAAGGTGCCAGTGCCCCCACCCTGGCTTCACCACTGCTTAGTACTTAATAGGACGACTACAGGATTCTGGATTTATCTTGATGGTATGCAGAACTGTACCACTATTGCATGTTTCGAGAAATAATTGTGTTTTGAAACGCTATTTGCTTATAAAGTTCGTTAAAAACTTGCTGTACACGTATAATGAACTTAAGTAGTTGTAATACGTAATAGTATTGGTATCTAGATCATAATTACATTAAGAAGCTTGTGACTTTTTTTATACATATTGACAATCAATCGCATAACGCAATTTGGCAATTTCTTAGGACACTAAGTGCTTGGGTATTTTTTAATTAACAACTAATTTAATTTATTAACTACTAACCTATCCTTCAAGTACCAAAATTAGTTAACTTACGTATAAAGTCGAGCGTAAAGTGGTTTCAATGTGTGCGTGCGGCACTTTACTGTAGTGTGGCGGCTCAAATACCTACCTAAATTCGAGCCTGGTTTACTCGTCTAAGATTCGAGCGCATCAAAAATGTAGGTATTGCTATTTCTTTATTTTTCTTTCTTTTTTTTCACAAAAACAGGTACAGTCAGCTGCACTAGAAAATATACAATTTGTAACTTTCAAAATGGTTTCACAGCGGTGCTAAAAATATGTGCACAAAAATTATTCAAGAAATAAGTGAGGTTGTCGACTGATTTCATGACTTTTTAGTTTTTGAGGTGTAAGAGTTCATTTTTTGCTTTAATACCTTTGTGCAAGTTTTCAATTGTATACATTCTAGTGCAGCTGACTGTACCTATCAGATTACTCAGAAACCATCTTAGCTCACTAATAGTAAGTCATTTGTATCGTATTAGCCATATTTAGATGTCAGTAAAAAAAGTATAAGCTGCGTACACGCATATCGTAAAGATTCATCTCAATTTATGCGATGAATTGACCTATAGGACTGTATTTAGTTATGGTTGTGGAAAACTAGCGTTGTAACCATGTTTAGAGTAGGGTAGCGTGTCCTATGGCCACTGTTTTTGAAATAAAGTTTGTTTATTTATACCAATTCTTCGAATCTTCCTCCTGACTGACATATATTTTGACGACCGATGTGGTGCGGCGAGCGAATGTCCTTCTGCGACGCAGGTTGCGGGTTCGATTCCCGCCTTAGAATAAATGTTTGTACTATCTGCAAATATTTATTCCGGGTGTTCTGGGTATTTTCGATTTATAATAAAAAATAGAGTATGTAATGTATTGTATTAAGTATATCAGTCATCTAGTACCCATAACACAAGTTATGCTTAGCTTGGGGCTAGATGATGCTGTGTGGATTGCCCAGCATTATTATAATTATTATTAATATCTCCAGCTGTGGACTTATTTAGACTGATAATAGTAGAAGATACGCTTTTGTTTAAAAGGCCGTTCTTAGGTGCATCTACCCTACTACGGCACGCTACTATGTTAGCATGACAGATGAAAAAGCACGGCTTGTAGTAAATAGTAACTTAATGAGTCCAGAGAAGCTAGTAGGAAATTATCTGATTAGCAATGAATGCTCCAGAAAAAGCTGTACGATGTAAAGTCCTTGAAGTAAAAAATACTGGGACGTACAGGTTACGGGAACAAGTATTTTTATATGTTGAGCCACAAGCAAGCGATTTGTCAAATTGTAAGTGAATAAAAAACCTTAAAACTATTTAATCCTTGAACTGATACGGATTAACCAATTAAAGACAATCAAATACCACAGAAAAGAGGGGACTCTTCTAATACAGGTCTTACAACTTAAAAGAAGCGATCCCAACCCGGCATTATGTAAAAACTGGTAATCTATACAAATAAATTAAATTGAAGTGTCTGTTTGTAATATTAAAATAACCGCTTTTTACTACATGCATAGGAATGTATATACGGTATATATACAAAAATAGCAATTTTTAAAATTTTTGTCTGTCTGTTTGTTCCGGGTAATCTCTGGAACGACTGGACCGATTTTGACGGGACTTTCAGTGGCAGATAGCGGATGTAACAAGGAGTAATAATTAAAATAAAATGCAAAAAAAAACTAAATAACTATTTTGTTAAATTCCGCGCGGACGAAGTCGCGGGCACAGCTAGTTTCTGAATAAAAAAATATGATTTTTTGTTTTTTTTGGTTGAAATATATACAAACGTGACTTGCAAGGCAATGCTTTATTATTAGTAATGGTAACCACTTAAAATCAGAAGGGCTGCTTGTTCCACCAGCAAGTCTTATTAAAAAAAAACTGGTGGCGTTTGGCTCCGAACTAAACTAGGTAACGACGTGTTAGCGTTACGTGTACTCCGGTGTATTGAAAGAGATCCTATCATAATATTATAAACGCTAAAGTTTGTAACAATGAATGGATGTTTGTCTTTCACGCTCTAAGTAGTAGACCGATTTGGATGAAATTTGGAATAGATATAGATTGTAACCTGAACTAACACATAAGCTTAACATATAAACTTTTTATCCCGAAAAAATAACGGGAACGGGAAAAATCTGCTATTCGGACGAAGCTGCGCGCGGCCGGTAGTTAAAAATAATTTTAAAAACGTTAAAGATTGTTAGCAAGTATTTATATAAACCAAACTAACACGACTAAATCGCTAGCCTTAAATCTCCTTCAAAAGACAGTCTCATTAGACATTCCTGTCCGAAAATAAATAATCGTGAGGCGAGGAGTTCCGGGAGAGTTAAGATCTTCGGATGTCGCATTAATCACTATTTGAGCCGAGCGGCAGTAGGCAGTGCACATCAGTGCCTACAATCGGGAGGCCACTAAACTCGCGACTAAGGACAATCACATTAAATAAATAATAAATATTTCTAGACATTTTTTCACAACATCAATATTACATAATCAACCTCATAGTAGTAGAGCTCTCAGTGAAGGGCTCATCCGGGGAAGTACTACCATCATGCATATTTCTGCCGCCAAGCAGCTTGCTGTATTCCAGTTTGAAGGGTATGGATGCCGGTTAAAATACAGGCACATGAGGCTTAACACCTCAGGTTGATGGACGCAGCGCAGTGTTCTGTTCTTAGGTTACGTTTTTAATGGAGGTGACCTATAAGGCAATGCTTTGTGATGGTGATGGTTACCACTTAACATCAGGTGGGCCATATGCTTGTTCCATCAGCAAGTAGTATAAAAAAAACACATCATCTTTTTTTATTGAGTGTGAGTTACCTTCCTACTTACTTACTCCTTCCTGCGAATGTATTTTTAACTGCTATTGTTTCTTTCTTCTATGTACAGTCAGCTGCACTAGAATGTATACAATACGTAACTTACAGAATGGTTTTACAGCGTTACAATTATTATTTACAGGACTTTTTGCCCCAAAAAATATGTGAACTATCTAGTATCTAGTATCATGATTTTACTGTTTAAAAGTTTACTGTAAGGTTTTGATACCGTTTTGAAAGTTACGAATTGTAGCATTTTAGTACAGCTCACTGTACCTACTATAATGTGTGTGTTAAATAAATGTATTTCATTTTATTTCAGCTGAGTTGTGAGGCCATACAAGTCCGTGGCCGCAGGTACTTTTTTTTTTTGACAATCCACATAGCATCATCTAGCCTCAAGCTAAGCAGAGCTTGTGTTATGGGTACTAGATGACTGATATACTTAATACATATATAGATATTTTTTAATATACATAGAAAACACCCAGAACACCCGAAATAAATATTTGCAGATCGTACAAATATTTATCCCAAGGTGGGAATCGAACCCGCAACCTCCTGCGTCGCAGGCGGACATTCGCCCGCCGCGCCACATCGGTCGTCAAACTTTACCCGCTAGTTTTGTAGCCGCTCACCTGAGATAGAACTAGCTTGGCAAATGGGCGGCTGCATCAATCATTAGCTCGATATGTATCGGTCACACGAGCGCTCTGTTTGTGCACGCATGACCAGTTACTTTGTACGTGTTTCATGCGGAAAGATAAATGTTACTTTATTTTCAGTGGCCAGGTGAAACGGCGAAGAAAAGCATCGTCGCTACCAGCTAGTATTCTAGCAGCGGCGATGGGCTTGCAACCTGCCATGTATGGAATACTAACTACTGCAAAATGTGGGTATGTACCAAATTTACTATCTGGACGTTCCTTTACCTACCCTTTTAGACATCCTCGAAGAATCTGGAGTCAGATACTTGGTACTAAGAGATCGGAGGAAATAATAATAATAATGCTGGACAATCCACACAGCATCATCTAGCCCCAAGATAAGTACGTCCGTTGTCTCCCATACGTTTCCAGATTTTGAGCTCTGATCCATCGACTTCCCGAACAATGTCGTCAGTCTATCGGGTAGGAGGACGTCCAACGCTTCGTTTTCCGGTTCGTGGTTGCTATTCGAGAACCCTTATTCCACAGCGGTTGTCGGTTGTTAACGATATAAGATAAAAGAATCAATTATTTAGCTGGTAATCGTCGGCAATCGTATCTACACCATAAAACGCACCATACCATTTCGATTGGTGTAATAATCATTAAAAAGAAATTGTCGATACTCATTTCATTTATGCTTCTTGTATATCTCAATTATGTCATTATAATTATTATAATTATTACACCAAAAGAGGTGGTCTAGTGTGTGTCGTGGGTTCGATGCCGGTCGTGCACGAATGGATGTTTTTATTCGAAAAATTTATGTGCGCAATGCCAGTGCTGTTAAACGGCGAAGGAAAATATTATTAGAAAATTAGTCTGTATGGAATACAAACTACTGCAAAATGTGAACACGCATATGACCCACTTGATGTTGAGCGGTCACCTTTTCCAATAATAATCGCATTACTTAGGTGGCTTGTGATTGCACTGACATATTACTACCGATATATACTCTTTGGCGACAGAAATAGGTAGGTATGGTGGTAGTACCTACCTACTTCTTTGGACCAACACACTAAAAAGTATCTAGTGTTCTCAATAATCCTTCACTTTTGTGGCACCTACCAAGACTTTTAAAAGTAAATCGAATCCCATCTCAAACCGCGGTAAAGTTGAAAACATTCTAATCCGAAGCTTTAGCACACTATTTTCTAACATGGCAACACTGACGATCAATCGAACTTTACCGATCAATCCACACGCGGCGGGAGATAAATTAGAGTTGCCAGTAAAAACAGTTAATAGCGCGGCGAGAGTACTACCTCGTTTTTAGCGCAAGTGTAATTAATTTCTATTCAGCAAAGAGGTCTGTAAAACTGTTGAGAAGCTGATAAATGTTAAGGCAAAGAGTTCTAACGTTTTTGTCAAATAAATTAATGCTAGTTTAAAACTAAAAAAACAGTTCTTAGTTACTATTCTAAGTTACTAGTGTAAACACCCGCGAGTTCGTCTGCATGAAGTTATTTTTATACGAACTTCAACCTCCCGATGTACCTGTTTCTCGAATCCTTTTCTTAGTACATACCTACGTACTAAGCCGAATATACCCTAAAATTTTTATATCTCTACGGCCAGAGGTTTAGGCTGAGCGTTGTCTTTTAGGTCAGTCAGTCAGTCAGGACAAAGGTTAAGAATTTATATAGTTTACTAGCGATGTATTCTGATTCAGTTCAATAAGGTATGGTACCTATTATAAAGTGGTAACTTAATGTTGCAATACTAAAATAATATAGTCACATTGCCAACCCTTTAAAGTTTTTTATTTAAAAGTGTGGGAAGAACCCTATCTCCCAACCTACTAATTATAAACAGTAGAAGTCTTTAAAAAAACAGTAAGTATAGGGAGAAGCTTAATAAAGCATTAGATTCAATTCAACCATATAACTTTAAAAAAAAAAACAGCATCAACTTTTGATCATTACTGACTTATGCCCAAATACACTTATTACGAATATTCCATTCAGATCGCAGGCTGTGTTCAAAGTGTCTTGTCCACGATTTAAGGCATTTTATTGGTTGCATTGTGGCTTGAATTGTACTGGCGTATCATTTTACTATCTTGGGCATTTGTCTTCTATTGCGAATCGTAAAGCCGTGCTTACACACGCGAGAAATAAGCTGATCTCAAAATTTTATTCTGTTGTAAGACTACTGTTACTAACTATTACCACAGATAAGATAAGTAGCCATGCATTAATCTGCATGTTGAAATATTCACTACACTTGAAATCAATTCGGAACACATTTTTTTTTTAATTAAATTTAGCACAATAGTTTTTATGAATGGTAGAATAAAGTGCATACATAGGTAATATTCATAATTTTGTAAACAAAACAACGACACTTTAAAGAAATTGAATTTGAAATACTTCTTTATTATAACTGGACTTTAATTTTTGATAAAACTTTAATATTCTAAGAGCATTGAAAAAACTATACTCTAAATGTCAAAATTATTCTAGCAGGGACGATGTGCTTATTAAAATAAATAAATAATGCCGGACGATCCACACAGCATCATCTAGCCCCAAGCTAAGCAGAGCTTGTGTTATGGGTAGGTACTAGATGACTGATATACTTAATACAATATGATATTACATACATATATAATATATATATATATATTTTTTTTATAACATTATTTCTATTATAACGGAAGTAATTTAGTATATACAAATATTTTACATCTAATATTTAACCTATCTACCTTATATCTACATATTTTACCATAACTTTTTCTACCTATAGTAAAGTGCGGGTTTTTTATTATACACAGAAAATACCCAGAACACCCGGAATAAATATTTGCAGATCGTACAAACATTTATCCCAAGGCGGGAATCGAACCCGCAACCTCTGCGTCGCAGGCGGACATTCGCCCGCCGCGCCACATCGGTCGTCAATTTATTACCTCTTATTCGTATTATTACCTATATGTTATTATTATTACCTATGACTTGTCATAGGTACTTACAAATAGCTATATCTAAAAGTGGACATTGTGTTCTCAAAGATTGAACTAAATACAAGAACATTTACTTAAATAAAATTCCGCTTTCGTACGCATAATAAATAGTGCGTGTTTTATTAGGTTAAGAAATAGCATCAAAGTGCAATCAGTGATATCAACACACATAAGTCTGCGATAAAGCATTGGTTTGCTGAAAAACGTCGGCCTTCACGTTACGAATTGGGACGTTACATTATTATTATTTTGTAACAGGATCATACAAAAAAACGGTAGGAACCAAACCGTAAGTTTCTTGCCGGTTCTTCTAGGCTTGGTCGCGTTAGATTCACCTAGATTTAAGACGTTTCAAGATGATCCCTGCGGATATTACTGAATAAATGCTTTTTGACTTTGACTTTGACTTTGGGCTGTATTTTCTTACGAAGTACCAAGAACTCTGAAAAATAACTTACTTTACAGGAAGTTCAAAATGTTGCATGCCTCAAATTTAATACTCTTTATTGTTTTAATTAAGCCGTCTCAGTGCAGTATCTGGACAATAACCAGGAGGTTTACTCTTAGAAACGATATACGAAGTTTCGTATTGTCGTTTTGAGTTACACTACGCGGCATGTGAGGAGGCAGCGAGAACTTGACTTTTGACGGCTACCGAGTTGCCCCGCAGTATATTACAAAACGACAATACGAAACTTCGTTTATCGTTTCTAAGGTGTTGGGCAACAAGACTATTAACTATTGAATAACAATTATTATTTTGATTATTTTGAAACCAGCTGAAAAGCAGCGATGAGCTTGCAATATTGCAGGATGCTGCTGGGGCTCCCGCGGTTCTGCAGCGCGTCCGGCATGTTCGCGGAGGCGCGCGCGGAACGTTTCCATGCATGCATGCGGAAGAAAGTCGCCTCAGTGCTATGCAGGCTGCACGGCAGTACCAACACCATCCTGAACGCATTGTCCAATAAATGGGATAGCCCGTTCCTCGAGCACTGCAATCGGATAATGATGAAGTAGTTTCATCAATAACTGGATTGCAGTGCTTGAAATTATTATTATTTTTCAATATTCAAACTGATACTAACATAGAATAAGTTTTGACTAACATAATATGTACCTAAAATTTATTTTTGTGTTGTCTGAAATAAATGAATTTTAATTTAATTTAATTTTAATATGTATGGAATACCTATACTATAAGAAATCTGAGAGGATATCTTCCGGGCCTGAGGATTAATAAAGTCGGAAATGTCTTTGAAAAACAAAAAAAAAACTCGCGGGGCCACAGTGTTAATTTAATTAAATGTCCCGGACGTCAAAAAGCGGATACCGTATCATAGAAAGCAAAGCTCTACCGTGACCGGCCGATCCTCAGCTGACCAGTCCTTATCGAGTGACAGATTATTTCAGAGCAGAGGAATGAGACAAGTACTCCATTCAAATCTTGTTCATTCCTACACTGTGTGGTCTAATCTACTTAGTACAGTTACAAAAAAGTTGTAACTAAAAGATAAACTCGGCATAGCCGGATACACGTATCTTAATGGTGAAAGAGTGTAAAGGAAAACAAATAATATTAGAACATAATTACTTATAAAAAACATAAAATTATTTGTATGGTCCCTGCCTAGGTTCAGAGTTGGCAGATAGATGATAGGTATCTATTCAAGATATTTAGATATAACTTCTATCAGTGAGTTGGCGTTGATAAGTTTTGGGCTAGGCGGAGTGCCAAATACTTATCAACAAATGTAATAATAATAATAAATAATGCTGGACAATCCACACAGCATCATCTAGCCCCTCTCTAGTGTTATGGGTAGGTACTAGATGACTGATATACTTAATACAATACATTAGGTACATACATGAATATTTTTTATTATACATAGAAAACACCCAGAACACCTAAACAAATATTTGCAGATCGTACAAAAATTTATCCCAAGGCGGGAATCGAACCCGCAACCTCCTGCGTCGCAGGTGGACATTTGCCCGCCGCGCTACATTGGTCGTCAAACTAATATTTTATTGTTTTATTTCTTTACTTGAATAGGTACTATTTAAGTATATAAACCTTTTCAAGTACTTTTTTCTAAATCAAGAATATGTTACATATGTAAAATAAAATACAAAAATAATTAGACTAAATTAATAAAAAAAAATCTGATTTATGTGTTGAGCACACGGGCTTAATGTATGGCGTATGTGTAAGTGTGTTTTTGTAGCAAATAATATAAATCTAGTTCTATGTCTTCGAATGTCAGCAGGTATTTTATTGTATTAGGTCATCACTTTGTTAATAATCTAAAATTTCCATCAAAGCTTAGCTCAGCAAGATAGCAGCAAAAGGTTTACACAACTTATCTCTTCTCTCCAGTATACAGTTAAAATTAGTTGCAAATTCCATATTATCAGATAACGCGGGCCGTCAATTCGCGCGTGTCACCTCGGCCTAATCCGACCACTCCCCTACAAGGCCCTGCCAATTTCTGCCAGTATACCGCCATTATTTCCCGCCATAGCCCTAAATCAAAGGAGCCGCGTTTCGCATTCGCACTTCCGTTGTCATGGCAACCCAAAATGGCGTATCAGATTTCGCGCCTATGATGAAAGGTTCGTTGTATGAGGTTGTATGCCTAGTCTATATTATCTATGGTTTGGCTGTCTCTTTGTTGGTGTTCTATTGAATGAATGAAAAGGCGTGGCAAATGGCGATACAATACGATTAGGTGCAAATTGTTGACTTATTGAGCTAAAAGGTTTTAAACCTAATTGTTTAAGTAATACTTGCCTATTGACGAATGTTGTCTACTATAGGTAGATCACATGGTGCTGGTTTCATCTGGAAATAAATTAAAAAAAAATGAAAATAAATGAACTCCTTTATATTCTATCAAACAGTTTCCTTTACAGTGTTTTTTTTTCCTTGGCAGTGTTTTCCTTTACATTATTTTTTTAATGGAATGACACAAAAGCTACTAATAAGAGGTATTTTTGCTTCTAGTGTGCTTGACACTGCCAAAATGAATTATCCGTAGAAATGACAGATAAGAGCCATAAATGAATTATGAGGGTATGGAAAGCCTGACGAGGAAAATGATTTCCTATTGTTTCTCAGAAAAAGTCAACCTTTTTGTTATACGCAGATTTCCATCTGTGTGACTGTGACAAATGTTGTCGACATTGACATTGGCAAAAATGTAGATGTTGGATCCGCTAAAGCCTTATACGAGTATAATAGATGAAAAAAAACACCAAAAGAAAATTGTATAGACTGGCTGTCAATACACAAGGAGTAAGTACTCATTTGTGTTCTTCATGGTAACAGGCGACAGGTTTTTAATTGAAATGGAGCTAATCACATCACTGTACTAAGAGAACTTGATACGGTTACCACACCTTAAATAGACGAAATTATTTAATCGTAAAGCGCTTTTTAAGATGCGGAGACCGTGTTTTGCTGGCCGTAATCTAGAGATTGATTACGAGATTTTTGATTGATTGATTTGGTGATTGAGAG
Source organism: Electrophaes corylata (assembly GCA_947095575.1). Lineage (NCBI taxonomy): Eukaryota > Metazoa > Arthropoda > Insecta > Lepidoptera > Geometridae > Electrophaes > Electrophaes corylata. The sequence continues at coordinate 2,052,925 of OX352711.1, read as the reverse complement.
GCTTTTCGCGCCTTCAAACTAGGACAGTTGACGTAGTGATAATCAATATAAGGTTACTCGCAAAAAACCTAGTTGTTCCAATATTTTAAGTTAATCAGTAAGTTTAAAAAGTAGCGCAGCATTTCCCACCTTTTTCAATGCTGCATACAGCTGAGACAGAGACCCATTTGACCGCAACCAACACAAAGTTGTCAGATACGTAGATAGGTACCTAGATTAGTAATAGGTATGCAATGAGTTTTTATTTAAAAAACTATAGTGTTGGGTACAGTTGTTTATGAATGCAATTTGTGTAGTTTGGGGATAAATAAATAGTTCAGTGGGTAAGTACCTACATTTTCTTTCTTTCTTTCTTCTTTTATAAGCAATTATGAATTGGTGGTGTTGGAGTAGGTAAACAGGTTTTGTTGACGATCGTGCTTGTAGATTCATAAATGTTACCTACAAACTAAAGTCAACTAAAACTACCGCTAAGGAGTACAATTTCGCCCGCTTTGAGTAGACTACTATTCAAATTGTTTAGTGGGAGTACCTACGTACCTAGGTACGTGGAACATCAAGAACATCATCTAAAATATAACCACATTATTTTGACAGAAACTGTCTTAGAACGACCACCGTTTCGCAGAAACCAGAAGCCCAACCAGTGATGAGGACTACGGATATTGTTAAAATGCCAATCCATAGCAAAACACGCAAAATTCTTGCATTAATTAAGTAAATAATTATTGTCGCCATCTTGGTTCGCGACACGTTTTTGTACCCGCCGACAGATGTCGCGGAATTCAATAATTGCAATCGGAACGTGTCGCTTCTGTATTCAAAGATTATTACAATGTTCATGATAGTTAGCATGAGATAAAATAATAGTTCTACTCAGACAGAAGTTTCACTCTTGCTAGCACAAACCTTGAAACATAACAGAGTACTTAGCATTAATACAATTGACATTTGTGACATAAATGTACCTATCATAACAGCAACCGCATACAATTTCTACCTACACTGGGTAGTAGTTATCACTGCAGAGTAATGTTATTTTAATGTTAGCAACATACGCTTTTTCAATTCATAGTAGGCTCTCAGTACCTACCAACTAAACCCTAAAATAAAGCTTTCAACCTTCATTTTTTTGGATTATATTATCAACTAGCTTTTGTTCGCGACTTCGTTTGCCGACTTAACACATATAATTTAAATTTAACCAAGTTACGCATTATCTTTATAAGTTAAACTCTGTGTGTTATTCCAATGTATGAACTATACCTATTACTTAAAGTTTCATTAAACTCCATTCAATAGTTTGCGTGAAAGAGTAAGAAATATCCGTATATCCATACCAACTTTTGCATTTATAATGTCAGTATGATTTTGCAAGTTTTGCAAATATGTTCGATAGCGTTAGCAAACTTTTATTAAAGGTTACTATTACGGGTGCAAACTAGTCATATTGAATCATAAGTAGGTATGTTAAAGCTTATTTTCGATTGAAAGACAGTTTAAAGTGACTCATGCGGTCTCTCGTTAGGCTTATGCTGCCTTAATAATCTTGACAGGTACAGAATGATAATACCTGATTTAGTTTTTGCATCTTTGAAGTGGGAATGACTGCATGGCCCTGTTACGACGTAGTGCTATATTTTGTGACGTTTTATTTCATCTTTGGAAGCATCATAGTTTTTTCATTTTAATTGTGTTCCTAGTGTTATTTTGAGTTCTGTTGTGTAATTTCGGTAGCATTTTAACCAACATTATTTGTGGTCTTAGCGCAATGTGTAAGCAATAAGAATGAAAGTGTATTGTGGCATCCTGATTTGAATGAAAATAAAAACGCCATCTTTCTATCTAATACCAATAACAACCCAACATGACAGAATTTGATTGATTTGACTAAGAACTATTTATTAAAAACACTTGACAGAAAGTTGTCTGTGGAATACAAATTACCCATAGAATAAGAAACATATTCTTAGAAATTACCTTAAACCTAAGAGAACCTTTTCTATGAACTAATTAAATTGACTTGATAGTCATTGCTAGGTATCCAAAGCCAGAACATACCATCATATAGCTACAATGTTGGCTATAAGGTAGGGAATTCTCGCATTATATTCTGTTCAATATTTCTCTCAAATTCAATACAATAGGCTATAATAATCAATGGACTAAAGGCCGCTGCCTTGTAGAAGACCATAAAAAGACACATTGGAAGTGTGAGCTCCAAATTAGGCTTATAGAGGGCCCAATTTGGGTGATAATCGTATTATTTAAGGTTTAGCGAGTAGAAACCGTAGTGATGGGTTATAGGAAGTGTCCGATTCAAAGGGTAGCTTTTATTTATAAGGCGGCTGTAACGTCGTGCAATTTAAAATTACACACATGCAATAATCGTGTTGAAATCCAGACACGTCAGCCTAACTAAGTCAACTGCTGGACATTACATGCATGGACTATGCATGTAATATATTGTATTAAGTATGTTAGTCATCTAGTACCCAAACTACACAAGCTCTGCTTAGCTTGGGGCTAGATGATGCTGTTTGGATTGTAGCATATTATTATCAGCATATCATTATCAATTTAGTCCACTGTAGGACATAGGGCTACCCCATATTGGTGGGGGTTGCTGTAGTCACCATGCAATAATCTGGCATCACGGCCATGAATTAATAGTAATTATCCCCTTAAACTTGTATAACCTGTTGTACCTACACGTTGATTCCAATCGGCTACTGTTTAAGTTTCATAATTTAATTAGTTTATGACACAACAGTAATTGAACTAATACTTAATTACCCCGATTCGATTACAAGAAAATGTTATTAACCGATAACAGGCCCGTAATAAAATAACTATAGAAACTCAAGTTATTAGTTTCGTAAGTATAATTTCTTATAGAGATTGTGATTTCAAAAAAAACGATGCCGTTTTATGTCACGCGAAATTTATCAGATACAGCCCATAAAGTCAAAGTCAAAGTTAAAAATAATTTATTCAGTAATATCCGCAGGAATCATCTTGAAACGTCTTAAATCTAGGTAAATCTAAGCACCAGTTCCTCGCGACCATAAGCCTAGAAGAACCGACAAGAAACTTACGGCTTGGTTCCTACCGTTTTTTTGTATGATAGACTGCGACAACCGGGATAAAACCGGGATACCGGGAGTAAAGACTAAATCTTTTTGAATAGGTGTAGTGCAGTATATTTTAACCCGTAGCCGTATCACTAAACTCACTTTAAAACCCGCAGTTACACTCTCTATTACTGAAAGCCGGTTCGGCAGTTTTTGCGTGATTCAAAACAAGAAAACAAACATTTTTTAAGAAGTAGGTAAGTGAATAAACTTCCAAACAAATTATACAGCAATCGCAAATATTCACTGAGTAGGTAATCTAAGAGATTTGAAAGGAATTTTTGAAGGAAAATCCAGTTGTAAGGTAAGTTTTTCATTAAAATATCCAAGAATAAATAAAATTGATATTTCGAATTCTAATCTGATTTAAATATTCTTGCGTAATTAAACATTACTTTATTTGATTTGGAAAACAAATAAAGCTATAGCTTCTGTATAGAAAATTAATAAGTATTTAATTTTCTAGATATTTTTGCATTAGAAGAAAATAAGAAAAGAAACTTAGTAAGTTATTTACCTAAAAAAAGTAAACCAAACACCAATCACAATCACATGCACTGCTCTTATAATACCTACCATGAAGTGTGCCGTAATAAAACTGAAGCAGTTTCTTACAAAACTAAACGCTTTAGTTTTGTTTACGGGCTCCACTTATTTCATTACTTTTCGGTCTTAATTAAGTACTTTGATTATTTATTTTACAATTATAATTATTCGTACTAAAACATAAGCTTATTTAATTAATTAAAGTATCTACCAAGTCGTTATAGAGTTGTGAAACGAAAGATTAATGAAACATTTACCTACACTTTCTTAAGTGCAGGTGACAAATTCTTTGTGGATAAGACATTGCGCCTTAACGCTGTAACATTCTGCAGTCGAGTAGTCGCTACCGCGCAATGCCTTTTAAAATAACTAATCAACTTTTTAAAGTTTAGACAGGCGCGCCCGTTTCGCTTGTTTTACAAGTGCAAAATGTGACATAATAATATATCCTACAGCAAATCTGTCATATTTGACATTTGCAACGATTCTCATTGCATAAAAAGATACACGATCGCCCTGTAGGTATGCGTTTTGCTTGTTCCCTAAACAATTATTATAAAAAATACAGGTACGATGCTTGAACGTCTTACCCAGAGAATACTTATATCTTGACGGAAGCCCTAAGACGATATCTACAAGAAATGATAGTTATAATAAAATAACTACTGTATTATAAGTCCTTATTAAGTAGGTGCATTAATAGATAGCCTGAGGCAGGACTAGAAACGACATAGTTATTATGAGTTATATCGGCACTTAGACAGAAAAATATGGTAAGTGTTGAAATTATATTTTTCAAAAAGTTTTTTGTAATTATATTATTATCAGTAAATGGAATATACTAACGCGATACATCTACAAACACCTTGTTAGAGAACGTTAAGTTAGAATTTTTACTAAACTTTATGTAGGTACTTGAGAAAGAATGCTTTTTAAGGCCGTTCTTGATCATTCAGAAATCTGTAAAACGAGTGCTTGGTAATAAATAGCAGAAGTTGACAGAAAACAACTAAAGTGTCATTTAACATTATTTTCCAGTTAATCTTTTATTTATTCTTTATTATACACACACCTGTTTTAAACCGAAACTTGTTTACACAGCGGTTATGTACAAAGACGAGCTTAACCCTAAAAGGGATTTTCTTCCAGCAAACCTTAAACAGAGACAGAGCAGAATCTGGTGTAGTTTCAAAAAACAGAACGGTAGCATAGGTACATCGGTAGACACTGGCCCTAGTTCTCAGAAAATAGCTTTTACAACATTCCCAGTCTAACACCCAGTAAGCGATACGATCATCCGTCCAGACTAATTTGAATAGCAATTTATTTAATGCCTATCTGTAATGAGCATCTTTTCGGTGACTTCAATCATTTTCTGTACTTAACGGGTCTTAAGGGCGTAATCCATAATGACTTAATTCTAGTCGCAACTGAGAATATTAGAATCTTAAAAAAATACATATTTGGATATTTGCATGTTTGTGACTAAATCACGGCTGATTCGATTTTGAAGAAGCTTGGAGTATATATAGATTGTGACTATGGGTACTTCGTTAGACACACACCAACAAACCAAGAGTGGAAGTTAATTTAAACTATAGCCAAAGTCAAAGGCAAACAGCAATAAGCAATAATAATAGTTAAATCCGCAGGGATTAAATCTAGGTAATATAATAAATCTTTAATATAGGGTTTGGAAATCATAACATAATCATAATATAATCATGTTATATGTTTTATATTTTGATGTTTTAAATAGCAATTCTAAATAGTAACATATTTCATAACTAGTGGTGTATATTGATTATTATATTACGTGAGGAGTGTAGTGTTGAGTAATTTTAGGGCAACATTAGATTAAAGAAATGCTACTACAAAAATAAAACATTTATGGCGTTTTTTTGTAGATAAAAGGTATTACTTATACAGTTCTTACAGTCTTAGATAAAGGACAATCAATAAAATGAGAAACTGAAGGAAAAAACACACTTTTAAAACCTTAAAATTAACTATTTCTCTGCGTAGTTCAGACTGAACTTAATTAATTTCTGTAAAAACAAACTAACCACGTTCCTCATCGTACCTCCGTGAAAATTATAGGAAACTGCAATTAAAATTAAAGTAATTAACTTACGTTAATTACAAATTAATTAAGTACCAAACTAATTAAATATGGGTGGTCTAAAATGCCAAAGCCTGAGTAGCGAAGACTCTTGATTATTTGATAATAAGGACTCCCTTAAGTACATACTCCCATTTTCTATGAATTCGTACAATCGAAATAAATGAAACCGGACCCCCCGGTATGCCAGAGGCGAGGATATAACTATTAAAACTATTACTGTACTTGTTTTGTAGTGGGTGGTAAAATACGAGTGAAAATAATTGTATTATCTTGTTATAGAGCTCTTTTAAAATGCAACGTTAGTTAGGCTTAGGTATTTATCTTCTAGACTTGGTTGCGAGGAACTGGCGCTTAGATTCTTCAAGATGATCCCTGCGGATTTTACTGAATAAATGCTTTTTGACTTTGACTTTATTCTGTCTCTGGGTATTATTATATTACACTCTATGTATGAAAAAAGAAAAACGGATTCAGTATTCTATTATTGTTGTTTTTGTTCTACCCAAAACTCGAACTAACGAAGGCAATAAAATGACAATCTGTATTACCTTGTTATGAAGCTCTTTTTGCAATACAACGTGTATAAAAGTGCACAGCTTTTTAATCAGAATAAAAATTGTGGGCATATTCCAATTGTAATATTGGGACGTACCTACCTCTGACTACCCCCATTAGACATCCTCAAAGAATCTCGATTGTCTGAGGATTAAAATCGTGAGGTATTTCCTTTCTAATTTAAAAATTGAAATAATTTTTGTAATTTTTTTGATCCAATAATGTTACTGAATGCCTGGTAACTTCTGTTTTAAGAATAAATACTAATTTATGTATGTATTGTAACATTTAATGTACTTTTAATGGTAACTAGCTATACTTAAAACAGGTTTTTGAGCTTATTTTGAAGTGTTTATCCACCTATGCGTGTTTGATGGTAATATATTAATAAAATTTAAAATGTTTATGTTATGTATGAACCTGCGTTATTTATACGTTGCCATAATTGTTTAATTATTGTATCAGTACTATTTAACATTTTACTCATTTACGACATGAACTTGACAAGAAATAATGGAATAAGCAGATATGCAATTGTGTAAATGTGACATGACATGTATAAATAATTATCTTTTTACTTAGCATTATTTGCATTTATGCGGTCGAAATTGAAACTATCGATTATAACAAATATAGTGTTGCTTATAAATTGCTTGAAATAATAAATTTTATAAAATGTGGCATAACGTAAAATACGACTGCTATTTTTTTAAACTAGCTACATCTAAACGAAATCCTTTTTAACTAAGGCTATTCAAAAAAATAAAAAGATAGAAATAAAATAAAAAAGAACCAGTGAAATGCAATTAATCTATTACACAGCACAGTTTAGCCCCAAACTAAGCAAAGCTTGTACTATGGGAACCAGCTAACTGATAGAATACTAATCTAACTTTTTTTTATATATATAGATATAGATATCTACGTACATTTTTCTACTTATTAGTATGTATTATATTATTAACACCCAACATAGAACAAAGATCTATGTTCATCACGCAAATTTTTGTTATCAACGGGATCGAACCTAAAACCGACAGCAGAGAGGGCAGAGCTTCCAGCTAAACCACTCAGCCAAATATTGTAATAATAATAATGATGGACAATCCACACAGCATCATCTAGCCCCAAGCTAAGCAAAGCTTGTGTTATGGGTACTAGATGACTGATATACTTAATACAATACATTACATACATAGAATATTAATATTGAGTGCAGCATATAGGAATCTTTTATTTTCATAAAGGAAAATTGACCATAATTAGTTAATAAGTGCAGATGCTTTGGAAACACGCAGTACGGTTACGAAACAAGAGCACACATAAATAATCATTCAAAATGACATGCTAAAAATATACAAACTTACAAATAAATTCACCTCTAACTTTATGGAAAGGGCCAGTCTAGATAAATGCATACTATTTACTCTAGTTGCTACCCTGCGGCAGGACAAGCAATATTTACTGAAGCCTATAATTCAGCTATTACACCTTATACCTACCTACGTTTGGAGCTGTTCAAATAACGAGCCATGCAAAAAATGTCACCCCAGAAGAAAAATATTATAAAGTGCAATTCACAGGAACCAAGCCGTAAGTGGTTTGTTTGTTTTTTCTAGGCTTATTTACGAGAAATTGTCGCCTAGATTCACTTAGTTCATAGATTTTAAAGTGATAACTGTGGTTTTATTAGTATTTTAGCAAAGCTTTTGTTGGACCAAATTAAATTAACTTTTAAGTGTGTTCTTTTGAGTGTTTTGTACTTTAATAAACTATACCATGGATATTGCACGCTATCATGCTCAGCTACAAATGTGGCTCTTGTTACATAGACATCAAATTGATTGCTACGAAGACCCGAAATGCCCTGAGTAAAGGCTATACCCGTTATTATTGATATATGTAGTACCTAATTCATCGCAGTTTTACATGCATTTATATTATATTCTTATGTATGATTCCTGAACAAGCTTTTTAGTTTGAGGCTATGTGGCTTATGTCAAAGGTAAGTATTGATCGTAATTTCGTTCTAGGTGCCATGTTCAGTAAACTAAATGAAAACTGCAGTTGCGCGTTTAAACCTAGTTTTAGGTTGGCTGCAGCCGTGTGTATAGTGCAATATCCGTGTATTCATCAAAGGTATTGTACGTTTATTTAACAAAGCTCTCTCTAGTTTTGTCCCTCTTAGGTAGCACCAGCAAATAATACGTTTTGTAATGACAACGGTATTTAATTGGCCATTAAATATGCTTGCTTCTTACGTTGTATAAAATTAAGTGAGATAATCCTGCACATGTCATTTGATGACATAATTTTTCTACTTGCAACAACATTCAGTATAGTGTTTTTTGTGTAGGCCAAATTACAGATCAATTTAGTATGGCTTACATAAAAAAATATTACTTAGTAACTACCTCGACGCACCTGACTTCGTCTGAATGAAGTTATTTTTATAATTATTTCCCCCCATGTTGTTCGTCTTCATGACAAGATATTTAGCCTTTTGTACTAAGTAGAATAAATTGCACGGCCCCAATAGTTAGTTAATGAGAGAAGATAGTAAAATTACTCAAACGGGCGCAGCCAGTAGGATAAGCACATCAGAAGCGCCGCCTGTACTAGCCGTCATTGTTAGTCGCGGTTTAATCATTCGCCTGAATTTATATTCGCTGGCTCAATTTAGACTACGTTTACACAGCAAGCAGGTTTCAGTACCTGTATGTGTATACCAACATGGGCACAAAAAGTATGCAACATCGCATGTGGAGGTAGTAGTAGAGCACTTAGCCGGTTTGTAGATATCTTACGGTTTTAAAATATTGCGAGTTTCACAGCCACCAATAATGTAGTATTTCGCAGTTAATTTCTGCGAAACAAATGGTGTTTGCGAAGTAAACTAAACTTTTTATTGTTTCATTTCAACTATGTAAAATATGAACAACCTGTCTATATTGTGTGTATTTGATTGTATCTATAACCTGACAAAGTGAATAACAAAAAAAGAACCACTCTCAATTGGATATCGATCTAATTACCTACCAAATCACATAGATTTCGTACCGGTAGTGCCAATGTACTTTTTTCAGACAGTTTCCTCGTTCCAACGTCGTTCAATCAATCAGTACCGTGCCTGCAAAATTACTGATTTCTATACATACTATACCGTAGTAACGTTTGTTCATAATTTATTTTTACCGCTCCCAAATTAGCGCAGTTAGCCCCTGTTTTCTGTGTAGATGCGTCTTTGCGCGGGCGCTTGAGTAAGTGCTCGCCACGGGCACTTGTCGTCGGTGATTAACAGTGCGGGTTCCCTTCCCGGCCCGGTCAGGTGGTCCGGCTGCTGAGACCTAATAAACCTATCTGGTAGATCTCACTTGTAATTAAAATTCATAGCGAGTTTATCACAATCTGTATAGTCGTGATATGAATGATTAATTGAGCCGACATTACAAAAGTTGCAGCAGTGAATAGAAATGAAAAGGAAACAAATGGCTCGTCTATGTACTAATTTTGTAAAACTTAGTCATATTTTAAGTTACGCCTTCATTTAAGATTTTCCTACATTATCATCATCATTATCAGCCGATGACGTCTACTGCACGGCACTGCTGAACATAGGCCTTCCACAGGAAGAAAGATTTTGAGTCTTAGTGGATTACTTATTTATTCAACTCTATTTGCCAATTTACTTGCTCACATTAATTAGCATATTAAAATAGGTAAACACTGCATGTATGGAAATATCTAAGGAGTAGAAGAACCTATGCATAAAGAATGAGAAAAGTAATATAGTTTTCTTTACACAACTTGCATTATGGAACAAGCAGATGGCCCACCTAATGTTATGTGGTTACCATTACCCGTTTTGCAAGCTTATAAAAACGAGAATACATACTAAACTTTGAATGTGTGTTGTCAAACAAAGAAGTGATTACCCCACAGCACTTGTATAGTAAAAGTGTTGGCTAGTGTCACCTTAATGTATAAATGCTCAATATGCAATCGCACAGGCTTAGGTTTAGTTTAGGTAAAGAAAAGGAGACTATTTCTGTACAGTTTTTATGTTGGAGTAGTGAATATTTTTATATGTACCCTAGATCAGGGTATTTTTAGGCCGCAAGGTGGCCTGGTGACCCGTCACACAGGTTTAACACTAAACCTATTTGGGCACCAGCTCTCGACATTCCTTAGTCTATTTTTTGTGTTTTATTTTCTTTTACATTTGTGTTTTTTTCTTCTACATTAGATTTAAGGTTACTTTTTGTATTACTCTTGTTGATGTTATTTAAAAAGAGAGAAATAAATAAATAAATAAATACAAAATGGTAATTTTTGCAAAGCATTAGTCAAATCAGATTCGTTGTCCATTGTCCACTAAACAGACATAAACTGTGCTCGTAAAAATGCATCGATCCGGCAAGGCCGAGTGTGTGGGTTTATATTGAATAATTTAACCCACACTGCTTATCCGCATTGCTGTTTTTAATAATATATACATTTCGCAGTTATTTTACACAACCGCTAAGGAATAAAGGTTCTTAAATAAAGTCACGAACTGGAGAACAAAACACCTGATGCAACGACGTTATTGAAAGATTTGCGAGAAGACGGTTAAATAAACAGGCCTATGCATCTAATGTAGATGATTTATACAGCGTCAGGGGTGCCTTTTTCACTCTACCCCTATTTACGGGACGCTGTAGTGCCTGAGGCAGGGGTTTTAGATGGAGTAGGCTTACCCAGAATCTATACGATCCTTACGGCTTAGTCGGCCTAATCCACAGGAAAGACATGGTAAATACGCGGAGCTAAGCCACGGGTTTATTTACGATGTTTTTCTTCACTGTTTAAAAGCACTAACATTGCGCACATAATTTTTCGAACAGAAAAATTCATTGTTGCGGCCGGATTTGAACGCACGACGGTCAGAAGGCGGAGTCGTTTCTATTAGACCATCGGTGCTCTTTACTGGGAAGTCGGTAGATGGAGTTCAAAATCCATCTTCCCAGAAACGGTATAAAGGAGGCTATATCAGTGAACTTCTTCAGACTGATGACTATAATGATAATTTAACCCTCTAACCCTAACTAAGCTTGTTTTTATAAGAACCCTATAACCTTCTTACATCCTTTTCCAGGTATGCAGGGTGGTTTCTTGAGAAGGGCGGTGATGGACAATTTCGAAACCACGCGAGTTAATGAAAAGTTGTGAAAGGAGTCATGCCCTCGATTTATAAGAAAACAATAACTGCATATTTCGTTTTTTTAATCTGAAAAAATATAGTAAATAGCATTTGTGTAGCAGTGACGACCGATGTGGCGTGGCGGGCGAGAGTCCGCCTGCGACGCAGGAGGTTGCGGGTTCGATTCCCGCCTTGGGATAAATGTTTGTACGATCTGCAAATATTTATTCCGGGTGTTCTGGGTATTTTCTATGTATAATAAAAAATATCTATGTATGTAATGTATTGTATTAAGTATATCAGTCATTTAGTACCCATAACACAAGCTCTGCTTAGCTTGGGCTAGATGATGCTGTGTGGATTGTCCAAGCATTATTAGTATTATTATTATTATATTATTTTGAGCGATTACCTCTGCCTATAAAAGATTGTACCTCAGTGGTAGTATAGCTCTTAGTGAAAGGCTCGTCCGGGGAAGTACTACCATCACTGCACTATACCTGTTTCTGCCACCAAGCAAGCTCAGTTCAGGTTTGAAGGGTGTATGTGCTGATGAAATTACAGGCATGTGAGGCTCAACACCTGTATGCTTCAGGTTGATGGACGCTTAACAGCGCATTGTACACATAGGCTCATGTCATAGGCTTGTTCCATCACTAAGTTGTATAAAAAACCATACATTTTGGACTTTTCTGCTATCGATGTCGTTACTAAAATACACATCTTTTCACAACCTTCTAGAACATTATTCTAAGATAATAATAATAAATAAATAAATGTCCTACAGAAGTACCTATTATTTCATCATCAGATCGGACCCATAAATCAAGCAGTGCTGATTTTAATCACAGGTATTTAAACGTTGACAACTAAATTATGGGCGTTTCATAATTCCCAACCAACTAATAATGCCTTTATAATTGTTGGTGTTTGTGGGAGGTATGTCATCAAACTGTACCTAACTGCTACAGGGTGCTCTGGAAATTTCATCATCATCAGCATGTAAAGTTTTTTTTTTATACAATGTGCTGATGGATCAAGCATATGGCCCACCTGCTGTTAAGTGGTTACCATCGCCTATAATAAAGCATTGCCTTGAAGGTCACGCTCTTTAGGAACGTAACCCACAATACACTGCTCTGCGCCCATCAACCTGAGGCATACAAGTGTGAAGCCTCGTTCCTGTAAATAAACCGGCTCCCACACCCTTCAAACCGGAACACAGCAAGCTGCTTGGCGGCAGAAATAGGCATGGCGGTAGTACTTTCCCGGACGAGCCCTTCACGAGCTCTACTACTACTAGAAGTCTAGTTTGACGACAGACGACGACAATCCTTCAAATTAATTTATTGTTTGTGAATCCAGATGTTACAGATATTAGATGGTAGGTAAGTATATTTAAGACCTCCAGATTCTGCTACTTAGCATACAAACAGTTATAAAATTATCCTTCAACAAAGAACTTTACTACTGTTTACGCAATCTATACCGATTTTAAGACCCTTTGTCCTGATTGACTGACTGATTGATATATAGGCAATGCATAGCCTAAACCAGTAGTCGTAGAGACTTAACATTTTCAGGGTATTTGCCTTGGTGCGTAGAGGTGTACTAAGAAATGAATTCTTAAAATTCATCCCCTAATAGAGTATAGTACGGCCGGGGTTGAAGTTTGTATAAAATATGGCCGCGCGCGTTTTGCTAGTCTATAATAATATCATAGAAGCAAAGTTTGTGAGGTTGTAGGGGGTAATCTTTAGATCTACTGAACCTATTTTGAAAATTCTTTTACCAATTAAAAGCTAGGTGATTTGTGAGTGTCATAGGCACCCGAAAAATGATAAGCCTTTTGTAGAGGTCACCTAGTTACTTATAAATTGGATTATATTATTGTACCTGTGGGTAGGTAGGTATGTATGTACCTACCTACTTCGGCAAGTAAACATACACAAACATACATTCCCAAGTGATTAATGTCTCCATTGAAAGGTCATCAGTGTTTTTCACGCAAAACATGCAATAGATTGCGATTCGGAGTGAAAAATGCTTGCTAAAGAGTGAAAAATGTTTAGGTATTCCCTGTTAGATGTACAAGGTGTGTAACTCAGCGCAAGCGAGTGACGCGCGCTAACTGAACTAGCGTGATTTAGTCGGCTGTCGCATTCTGCTGTCACTAGGGCTGTGTCATCAATTTTTTTTTTGAAGTAATACTTCTAATCTGACTTTTAACAAGGTTAATAAAATAATAAATAATAAATAATGCTGGACAACCCACACAGTATCATCTAGCCCCAAGCTAAGCAAAGCTTGTGTTATGGGTACTAGATGATTGATATACGTAATACAATATATTACATACATAGATATTTTTTATTATACATAGAAAATACCCAGAACACCTGGAATAAATATTTGAAGATCGTACAAACATTTATCTCAAGGCGGGAATCGAACCCGCAACCTCCTGCGTCGCAGGCGGCCATTCGCCCGCCGCGCCACATCGGTCGTCGAACTAACATTGAACTAACATTATTTAGTAAAGCATAAACATTTATATCGCGATGGTTGTAACATTAAAAACTGTAATAACTCGCCCTTAACCCAATAGCGTGCAACTTGTTACTTAGTGGAACGCGCAGATGTTAGCTGAATACCGCCATTGGTCTATTCTATGTAATATGTTAATTATTATAAACCATATTAGAATTTATAATCATTATTTAAAACACTGAAGTCTGTAAGGTAAATAAAATAATGGATTAGATTGATAAATGCCAACATTTACCGGCTTTCTTTTGTAATCGAGACTTTTTCATTTCATTTATCGGTATGTCCGTTTTATCGATTTAGAGAAATATTTATAGTCTTATTGATATATATTGTTAAAAAACATCATCTACTACATATTAACTGAATAACATACCTTTATCTAATACTGTAATCAAATTTAATAATATTATATGAAATTAAAAATTTCCTTTTAGGTACATCTTCTTTTTAGGGTTCCGTACCCAAAGGCTAAAACGGGACCCTATTACTAAGACTCCGCTGTCTGTCTGTCTGTTCGTCTGTCACCAGGCTGTATCTTATGAACCGTGATAGTTATAGAGTTGAAATGTGAACAGACCCAAAATGTACGCTGAGCTGACAGCCCTAAGTCACGGTGACAATGCATTCCTGCTTAGTTGTATGTAATACATTTCTATTTAAACTGGAAATGGCGCATTAGCCCGAGTTATAACAGCTTCGAGCTTTATTTAGTGTCGGACCACAGCGACCCCACATCTATAGCCCAACGGTCCAACAAGGTAGGTATACAGGGTGTAATACCCACATTATTGAAGTAATACTTCTTATGCGACCCAACAAGGTTGCGTTAAACGTTTAACACTACCATGGAGGGGGTATGAAAGCACTGTTCTTTCTCTCTTTCTCTCATAGCCATTACGTTTCGTGTATTAAAGAAGTTTTACTTCAGTCGTGTGGTCTAAAGTACACTCGTTTTTTTCAGCATCATGAGCTGCTGGTAATAGGCCTTTCCAATACGTTTCCAGAAGTTTATCATGAAGGCTAAGGGTTGCCATGATGGATTGAAGCTATAATTTGATGGGATCAAGGGATCAATTATGTCAGATGAAAATGACAATAAGGACTCTGATTCCCTTTGTGCACTCCAGTATGGACGCAGGTTGGTCGCGTTAGTGTGCAGAGCGCTTTACCAATCTTTAGTAATATTATTTTAGACTACTTACCAATCTGAATAAATAAATAATTTAAGTAACAATTTGTAGTCTAATTTAATTTAAATCCCAAAAGATAATCATTGAGGTTATTGAATAAATTTGACCTGAGAGCGAATCAGAATGTTTATCTATTGCAGGGTCAACTTGAAATAGGCAAACTGGTGCATGTTTGCCTATTTAAGTTGACCCCGCCTTGACATAATCAAACCTGCTTGCAGATAGATTTGGAGACTATTTTCATAGTGGCAAACTCTGATGTAAGCGTATTGGATGTCGACTTCAAAGTTTATTTGGACCGTGTTCTATTTTTAAATATCTTGAAAATCAATTGACTAAAACAAAATGGCGTCAAGTTCAAGAGCATTGCCATCTCGTTATGAATAAAACGATCTATGTTAATATGAAATAGGCAAAACAAAAATGCGTTTCTCTTCAAATCCTAAAGAAAATATTTTGTTTAAACTGCTCACACTTTGTGCTAATACCTCAAGGGATATTAGTATAAATACCAACGAAGTTACATAAACAGAATAAAAAATATCACCGGAAAAAACAATTACCTAATGGCATTACATATTTGATAAAAAAAAGCTAAAGATAAACAATGTTCGAACTAATGCCATCTCTTATTAATGGGCAATGACAAAAAGTGACAGCACTAAAAGCAATATTTAAACATATATAACTTTTCTATATGCATGAAGATAAATTTATAATGCCATGTTACTTCCAAAGGTGACAGAAAACAATTGTACGTTTTTTTATTGCTCAATACCGCGAAAGAAAGTTACCCTAGCGTGTTACTGCCTGATATAATACCACAGAATATAGTACGTATCTATACCTATATTACTATGTATACTCTGTGGTTTGTGGTATTATTTATTAGTTTCATGCCAGTGCCAGGAACTAATGTTTTAAAAAAGGCGTTGCTTTCTCCATTGGTAAATACTCTATAGATAAACTACGGGGCGTTTAAAACAAACACGCAATTTAGAAGCTCCGTGTAATCACATAATAAGGTGGGTACAAATTATATTCTACACGAATATAAATGGTAATGTGTAGGTATGTTTGTTTGTGTATTAGCTTATACTCGATTGTAACGACATTTGACATAGATGACTTGTTTGATTGTATTTCTTTCTCGGTAATAAATAAATTTTGTACTTGTATTTTGTATTTGTATTTAATAGTAACGTAGTTTTAATCGCAGAAGACTTTTTGCCTAAAAACCAAACAGACTTTTAAAAAACACAAATATTAATGTAAAAATACAGATAGATAGATTAACTCTTTATTGTTTACAAAAAATAAAACCATAACAGA
This sequence comes from Electrophaes corylata, assembly GCA_947095575.1. Taxonomy (NCBI): domain Eukaryota; kingdom Metazoa; phylum Arthropoda; class Insecta; order Lepidoptera; family Geometridae; genus Electrophaes; species Electrophaes corylata. Next base: position 2,036,311 of record OX352711.1, on the reverse strand, counting down.
AATAACTGTAAATACTAAACACAACGAGCGGCCTCTTCCTAAAATCGATTTCTTCAAGACAACTTTTGAAATAATTTTGAAGACAATTTTTGAAGCTCCGCGTAATCTTACCGATCTTGTAGTCAAGTTTTTTGATTTGGTCATTTAATTTTATTTAGCCAGGCCGATTACGTATATAAAATATCTTAGCCCAAAGAAAAATACAAAGATGATATTCCAAGTCGCGTTTTCTTTTACCAAGTATGTATGAGTGACGACAGATGTGGCGCGGCGGCAGAGTATCCGCCTGCGACGCAGGAAATTGCGGATTCGGTTCCCGCCTTGAGATAAATGTTTGTGCAACATGTAAACTTTTATTCCGGGTGTTCTGGGTATTTTCTATGTGCAGTAAAAAATATCTATGTATGTAATGTTATATATCAGTCCTTTAGTAACCATACCACAAGCTCTGCTTAGCTTGGGGCGAGATGATGCTGTGTGGATTGTCCAACATTTATTATTTATTATATTATATACAATAAAAAAGTATAGAATAATTCTATCAGCTTTTGAGTTTCCATAATATAAGTTTAACTTAGTTTGGGTCTAGAGGGCGTTGTGTGGTATCAGCGAATATTTATTTATTTATCTCCTGAAAGTGTAAAAGAAATTTAAAAAAAAAATGCATATCACGCAAACAAAGTCGTATTATTTCACTCGTGTAAGTTTATTAGTAGTGTATTTATACACTACTAATAAACTATTTATGTATTAGATATTTATATCTAATACATTAACCTACCAATTTAGGTAGGCCTGATTCAATTGAATTTCATAATGAAAGCTGTTTTTCAAACATTGGCAGGGTAATTATAAGGTGCTTAGCTTGTAATAATACTCCTAGTATTGTATTAAACAAACACGCAATGAACTAACTTTAGCATTTTACTTTGTTTGAATTTCTTAGAACTTTTGAAAAGTTAAAAATCAAAAAGATTTTTTAATTGAATAAAATATGCTAATCCGTCACACACAATTATTCTACATTATTCGTTATTTTTTATAAACCAAAAGTTTATATACAAAAAATAGTGAAAACTATTTGCCAGAGATATTTTTTATTTTGAATTAAGTCTATTCCACGTATGTGTTTGATATGTTTTACTTTTATGACGTTTATTTACTTACTGTTAGTTTTTTTACCATCTAGCACCGTGGGTCTAGTGGGAGTGACTCCGTCTCTTAATTCCAAGGTCGTGGTTTCAAAACCAGTTAGTGTTTTAGAAGCGGCGATGGGCTTGCAACCTGTTACATAAGGAATACCCAATTACTACAAAATGTAGTCTCTGGACTTGGGTACTCGAAATTCTTCAAAGAGTAGCAGGGTAGCCAGAGTTACGACTCTGGCTACCCTGCTACTCTTTGAAGAATTTCGAGTAGGTACTTAATACTAAGAGATCTGAAGGATCTACCGTGCCTAAGGATTAAAGTCGTGATGCTATGTTACTTTATGTTGTACTACAAAATATTTTTTTTATGTATGTAACGACGTACCTACGTAAAAAAATAGAAAGGTAAATAGATTGGTTTTTTTCTCTAGGTTTTTGCTGCAGGGAAACGGTACCTAAAATTATAAAAATAAACAAACAAGAAATGACTTTTATAAATAGACAACTAACGAAGCGCGCGGGACTTCGTCCGCGTCAATTAATTTTCATACAAACTTCAAACCCCGTACTCGTTTGGGGGTTGAATTTCAGGATTTTTTTTCAGGAAACCTCTACGCAGCAATATGAATAAATCCTGAAAATTTCAAGTCTCTACGACCAGTGGTCTAGGCTGTGCGTGGTCTATATCTCATTCAGTCAGTCAGGACAAAGATACTTGTAATTGGTATAGAAATCTGTAAAATGGCTTCATTCTGCAGTATATAGTAGTCTGCGTTAACATGTTTTGAACTATTGTAATTGTATAGCAAGTAGATTGGTAATACCAGGGCTAGAATAATTATTTTGCAATAATATCAGTTATCTTAAACGTAGTTACTAATAAGCTAAGTTGATGGTGAAATGGTGGAATCAAAAAGCTAACTTGCCCTGCCGGGCACTTATAAACCGGCCAAGTACGAGTCGAACTTGCACACGAAGGGTTCGATTATCTATGATAAAAACGGCAAAAAACACGTTTCTTGGATGAGAGTTCTCTTCAATTCATAACTATCAATTTATTTTATTCTGTTTTTTAGTATTTAATGTTATAGCGGCAACAGAAATACATCATCTGTGAAAATTTCAATTCATAACTGTCACGGTTTATGAGATACAGCCTGGTAACAGACAGACAGCGGAGTCTTAGCCTGGTAGAGATCGCTTTAAGCGATAAGGCCGCCCATTGTATTACTGCATTGTTAACTTTATATTCTTGATAAAATGTGTGTACTTTACTTGTGGTAATCAATAAAGAGTTATCTATCTATCTATCTATCTTAGTATAATAAAAAATCTATGTATAATAAAAAAATATCTATATATGTAATGTGTTGTATTAAGTATATCAGTCATCTAGTACCCATAACACAAGTTCTGCTTAGCTTGGGGCTAAATGATGCTGTGTGGATTGTCCAGCATTATTATTATTATTAGTAAAAGGTTCCCGTTTTACCCTTTGGGTACGGAACCCATAAATGAGGTTCTGTATCTTTTTTATTCAACTTGCTGATGATACAAGTAGAAAGCCAACTTCCATCATGCATCAAGTTGTATACATACCTGTGCAGCTGACTGTACATAAGCTCAAGATACATTTTCCATCACAAAATGTATCTACTAATAAATGTATTTCTATGTCTTCCATTTAAGTTAAGCATAGTGTTCTGGACACCAGTTATAGGTACGTTTAAGATGTACGATACGACATAAAGTTTTACTGAAGCTTTAAGTTACTGCAAAAACATGCTTTTATTAGTCCTCCGTCTTTTGATGCTAAGGTATTGGGTTCGAATATGGCTGTGCAACAATGGATTTTTCTTAACAAAAAAAGTTTGTGTGTACAGTGCCAGTACTCTTAAGGCGGTGGTACTCGCCAACGACCTTGAGGAGTCTGTCCATACTGAGTTGCACTGCCGCCCGTCGCCCGCACAGGGACCCGCGCGCATTCCATTTCATATCGCATTCAAGAAATAATTATTTGTAGCCTAATGAATTATTAGTTCGAACTGCCAATTGTTCACTTTGTGATAGATACTTTGACAGATATTTGTGTGAAAAAAAAATACTAAAAATCAATACCGTTTAGAAGAAATAACCAAATTTAAAATAAAAATTGCTTCACTTTGAATATTTTTTTCATATAGTTAGAATTATTTCAATTGTTCAAATTAAAATTTAGTCTTTAGTAAGCAATATATATTTTTTTTGGACATTTATACTCACTCATCAAAGAGAAATAACACGAAGAAAACCTCTCGTTGGCGGATACCACCTCCTTAAATGGTAGGTAAAGAAAAACATCATGAGGAAACCAGTTTACATTCTAGCAGCGGTAATGGGCTTGCAATCTGTTACGTACAGAATACCAATTACTGTTAAGTGTGGGTATGTGCCTAATGAAATATTTGGACGTACCTCTGAGTACACTCATTAAACATCCTCAAAGAACATCTTTGTAGATGCTTATGAGATCATTGGCGCGAGCATGTAACTTCGGTCGACAAATTTGTCGAATCGATAAACAGATTTTTTCAATTGAATTTTATCGACAACCACTAACTTTGATTTAGATTTTTTGATATAATTGGTATATAGATTTACTCGTAATCTAACGATACATCACAGGGAGAAGACACTGACTTCTGTAACACAGGTCATTGTACCTAGCTCAGTAGTCAGGGACTTCATAGGAAGCTGTAACAAAAAAAAAAAAAAACTTTATATACATCCATGCTTGGGCCGCTTAATTATTAAAAAATGTATACATTATGTCGTGTCGTATCATATAAAAAGTGTACCGGATAAGCAATTACACTGTCAGTTCGATACGGATTCCATGATGCGGAGCTGATTGAAATCTTAGCAAACATTGCTGGAGTAAGTAATTCAAATAGTTATTACCGATATTACTATTGGTATTTGCACGATCTATAACTGTTCTAACTTTAGTAAATACTGACATACATTTGCCACAACGCCATCTATCCCCAAACTAACAAAACTTGTACAATGGGAAACAGATAACTGATAGAATACATACTTTTTTTGTAAATAGATAGAATGCAATATAATACACATGCATAGAACAAACATCTGCGTTTATCACTCACAGCTCAGCGCGTAGTAGCTCTGCCTTCTGCGCTGTAGGTGGTGGGTTCTATCTCCTCAGAAAACAAACATTTGTGTCATGACCATAGATTGAATGAACAGAAATTGAAATTGAAAATTGAAATGGAAATAGATGTTTATTCTATGTTATATGTATACGTATTCAAAGCATGTACTTACAAAAAAGTTCCCTTACAAATAGATATTAGGTATATCACTGGTTATACTAACTGGTTCCCGTAGCACAAGCTCTCTTCTAGGCTTGGTCGCGAGGAACTGGCGCTCAGATTCACCTAGATTTAAGACGTTTCAAGATGATCCCTGCGGATATTACTGAATAAATGATTTTTAACTTTGAATTTGAGCTTTGTTTAGTTTGGGGTTAGGTAGATGTTGTGTAAAACTATGTCTAGAAATATTAAAGAAAAAACTTTTGAGACTAAAGTTTTTAACCACAAAGGCCACAGTCTTGAACTTGCGAGTATCCGTTGGTGTAACATGTACAAGTACAAGTAATAAATAGGGTCTGAGTCTTCCACTAGCATTCATCAGTTCAGTGGACAAGCGAGGTATGAATTGAAGTTACGGCCACAGTGTGAATTTATCATCGTTTGTGGCATATTAAACTCAGTCGTATTAATTTTATTCAAAGTCCATGGCGCTTCGGGCACTGCCATGCGAGTGTGGTGCCCATTATTTTGCAGAAAAGTATCGATTGCTTTATTAAAATGACACTACTTAGAAAAGGTGAATCATTGACTAAACGCGAGGGAGTGAAATGAATTTATCGTTGACAAGTCTTGCCTTTTTAGAAATTAAATTGGCAGAGACGACTTTCTGCAAATAATACTTGGAGACTTTTTTAGCGGGGACTCTGAAAGGTATGTATAGGTTTGAATTATTATCTTGAGTTGAGCCTGCGGATTCGATTCCCGCCTTGGGACAAATGTTTGTACGATCTGCAAATATTTATTCCAGTTGGTCTGGGTATTTTCTATGTATAATAAAAAATATCTATGTATGTAATGTATTGTATTATGTATATCAGTCATCTAGTAGGTACCCATAATACAAGCTCTGCTTAGCTTGGGGCTAGATGATCCTGTGTGGATTGTCCAGCATTAATATTATTATAATAGTTATAACAGGGTGTTGCAATTGCATTGCGTAGCAGTGACAAAGTAAAAAAGTCAACACTTCAGACTTTTCTTATGACTTTATGTTCAGAATGTGTAACTTTGACTATCCAAATTATTCCGCAAAGCTACCTAGAAAGACCACTGGACCTAATGAGTTTGAATTTTGATGCAAATCAAAATGGGATAATATTCCAAATCCATCAGGTAATGTTAGATATTGGAATAAAAAAAAATTAAACAAAACACAGTCTGGTCAAGTCAAGTCAAAAGATCAAGACATATGTATTTATCGAAAAAGAGACAATTAGTAACCACGACGACGTAACTCTTCCGTATATTTCATTCTACTGTGCTAACTAATTCCAGTAGCCGTCAAGCAATGCATCAAACTGTCAACTTGTCCAACATTTACCCACCCTCATAGTCCCCACAGGGGCTAAAGGCCACAGCACATTGCTGCCAACTTTATAACAAGTACATAACGCTACTTCTATGTAAATACCTTCGTGACTATGCAGAACAGATCCGTAATTAGACAGGGTAATTAAAATGGTACGTTGAAAATAAACGTGACCGCTTCGAAATGTAATTTTTAGCTGCGCCGTAAATAGAGGAAAAGTTAAGGTTCCACTTTGCCCGTGCTGTTACTTAGAGTCCATGCACACAGTAATTTTTCGACGTGATGAAAACGCGCGTACGACGCATGTAAAACGCGATATACTCGCAACTTGTGAGGTTAGTAAAGTTCGTTTGCTTCAAAACGAAAAGCCATTGAAAAATTTATGTGCAACATGACAGTACTCTCCAGCGGTGAACAAAAACATCGTGAGGAAACCTTCGTGCTTCAATAACACATGTTAAAAAAAAAACTCGTGGCAAACACGCTATATCTCACGTTGTAATCTTAGCCCGGCTTTGTATATAATTCTGTCAATGTGGTCACTTCAATACTCAATATATATTTATTATCACCGCATGGTGGGTTAGGAGTACAAAATTCACTTTGGTAGAATCATAAGAGCCCCTTAAGTTAATTACAATAGGAGGTTGGCAAACTGAGGTTATTTTTTAATCGTTTTGATAAGTATCCTATATGCTTTAGCTCCTAACGGTCTATTTCATTATTTTGGATAGAAACGGGATATTTACCATGATTTTTGAGTTTGATTGTTTCCCGATATTTCGGCACAGTTGCATGCGCCATGATCACGGGTTAAACTCAAAATAAATAATATCCAAAATATTGATCAAAACCATGATAGTTTAAAAAGGTTTATTTCATATTCAATTTGTCTTTATGTATAATATTTTTAATGTTAGATATAATTTTGTTTATTGTGTTTATTTATAGATTCCTAGATAGTCAATTCTGCTTATAACAAATGCATTAGGTACCTGACAAAGCACGTGACCGGGCGTGTCATATGTACAACTGCGTCCATCACTCTGACACCTAAAGGTGTTATGGTTCATGTGCCTGTAATTATGTGGCTGTAATTTTGACAGCTCAATTTGTAGTAGCCCTGCCTTCTGCGCTGTAGGTGGTGGGTTCGATCCACTACAAATATTTATTTATTTAACTGCACCCTTCATAACCGACGACCGACGTGACGCGGTGGGCGATGGTCCGCCTGCGACGCAGGAGGTTGCGGGTTCGATTCTCGCCTTGGGATAAATGTTTGTACGATCTGCAAATATTTATTCCGGGTGTTCTGAGTATTTTCTATGTATAATAAAAAATATCTATGTATGTAATGTATTGAATTAAGTATATCAGTCATCTAGTACACATAACACAAGCTCTGCTTAGCTTGGGGCTAGATGATGTTGTGTGGATTATCCAGCATTACTATTATTATTATATCAAAACCCAGCAATTACTATCTGGCGGTAGAAAAAGCTATCTATTTGACCCTACAAGGTCAAGAACGCATGTTTCAGAACATCATACAGACGTGTATAGTTCAACCTACTTACCTGTTTCTACAATGACGTGTATGATAGCGAGCGAGCTACTACTACATACTTAAACCAGGAACGTTTTGATACAGAGCCTGTTAATATTAAAAAACTGACAAAGGGCCCAATTTTCGTTACGAAATATCGTCAAATTCAAGTTTCGATTCAAATAGTATTCTTTAAAACTAATATTTCAGACAGGCCCGATTTTGTCAATCAAATTCCAGTTTATTCATTTCAGCTCAAAAAAAATACGGGTTAGGATTTTGATATATTTCGGTGATTTAAAACAGTATGCATAAACCAGTTGTTTGTAATACACATAAACTCGTACACAACTTTAACAGATGTGGTTGGTAAATACGAGGTAAATCAAATACCGCGGCTAGTTACTCAATGAGTAATTGAGGCAAGTATCCATTGCATTTCTGTGTTATTTGCATGTTAATTTGATTTATAGTTAGATTGATAGTGACTCAGAATTAGTAGCTAACTGGTAAGTAAACTAGCGAGTAGATTATTAACAATAATACTCTATTAGTCTTTTCGAGAATAATAAAAGAGAGAAAAGAGAAAATGGACAGAAACAAAAGAGAGCGACGCTTAGATTTTATATCATCCCAAAAAAATTTCCTCGAGTGGGATTTGAACCCACGACCTTCTCCTTGATACGCTTCCCCTTGCTTTTTTAGACTTACTGATTTAACGAACACATCTCCCACCTGATATTATTAAGCTGAATCCATCACTTATAAGTTATAACTAAGCATTGTCTCTACACTAAAAGCAACCAAAACCTGCCAAAGCTCACCTAAGTTTACTTAAATTTTTTTTTTTTACAGTGTACAAAAACATTTTGAAAACGTTTTTATTGGCATGAGTAAAATAATATTTTAGTTATTATTTTAGAATTATTATTGTTACATTATCTTTATTTAGCAGTTTTTACGTAAGCATTTATATTTACCACACTTGTGCACCGCCGTCTATTACTGTTATATTCAATTACTTTCCGTGCTAAGGTTGCCTGGAACAAATCGCTTTCAGCGATAAGGCCGCCTATTGTACTTTATTTGTTTACGCCTAGATGTATAATGTATCCTTGTGTACAATAAAGTGTTATCTATCTATCTATTTGTGCCACTGACATCAACGCCCCCTATCGTGGTTCTATGAAGGCACATCAATTAAGTCTGAGTTGCCTTTCTAGCGGGCTATGATACACCTACCCAAATAGAGGGTAGGTAGGATAGTACCCAAGTATATCGTGCAGCGAATGTTTTTATATTGATAACGTACTATTTTTTATTAATAGTAATATAGCTCGCGTTTTGTAACCGCTGATAACAACGGGACTGTAACGGATAGTTTTATTTTGGATAAGTAATAATTATTTTAATAAAATGTCATCGATTTCAGCTGTACTTATTTTGCGTGTGGTCAAGTAACGTAAACAGCTCTTTGCATTAAAGATGAATTATACGCGGTCAGGGCAACTTTTTCACTCAAACCCCTATTTAAAAAGAAAGATAAAAAATAGATATGGAATCAGATCTTGTAGTACCAAGTACCTACTCGAGATTCTTCGAGAGTATCTAAGGGAGGTAGTCAGAGGTACGTCCAGATATTACATTTAGTACATACTTACATTATTTTCATTTACAGTACGTGCAAGCTGCTGCTAGAATGCTAACGAAGACATCGTTTGAAAACATTGGCAATGCGCATAAATGGTTCAAAAAGATAAATCTATTGGTGCACGACCGGATTCGAACCCATGACCTAAGGATCAAAATGGGGTCACTCCCACTAGACTTGGTAAGTGCTCTACTGTATACGGTACTACGGTATTTGTGGATATTTTTACACAGCATCATCAGTAGTAATTAGGAAACCAGATGACTGATAGAAAACTTTTTTATGCTTTTTACCGAGACGGAGAACAAACACCAATTTTGATTATACAAATGCTTGTCCTCGGTGGGAATTGACTCCACTACCTATAGCACAGAAGACAGGACTACTACGAGCGAGCTGTGACGGCTGTCAGATATAAAGAGATATCCTACTAATATTATAAACGTGAAAGTTTGTAAGTATGGATGGATGGATGGTTGTTACTCTTTCTCGCTCAAACCAGTAGACCGATTTGGATGAAATTTAGAGTAAATATAGATTGTAACCTGGATTAACATATAGGCTACTTTTTATCCCGAAAAAATAACGGGAACGGGAAAAAACAACGCAACGCGGGCGAAGCTGCGAGCGGCCGCTAGTAATTCATAAATAATAATCGAACTACTTAGGTACTTATTAAATTATGACTTCTGTTCCACTAGCAGCAGGAAACCATTCTGCAAGTATGAACAAATAATAATAATAATAATAAAGCTGGACACTCCACACAGTATCATCTAGCCCCAAGCTAAGCAGAGCTTGTGTTATGGGTACTAGATGACTGATGTACTTAATATAATACATTACATACATAAATATTTTTTATTATGCATAGAAAACACCCAGAACACCCGGAATAAACATTTGCAGATCGTACAAACATGTATCCTGAGGCGGGAATCGAACCCGCAACCTCTGCGTCGCAGGCAAACATTCGCCCGCCGCGCCACATCGGTCGTCAAACGGTGTATGAACAAATTCGCCGAAGAAATGGGTAACCTTTCAAAAACGTTAAATTATGGCGTGGCTACGTGTAAATTGACCTACAACTCACTAAGATAAAATCAACTGCAACTGGAGTATTGCCATTGCCAGCGGGTACAACTAAAATGGGGTAAATACCTGACAAAACAGGGGTAATAACGACAAAATGGGGCAATACCTGATAATTTTCTCGCTAAGAAAGTGGAAGAGTAGCTAAATTAGGCGATATCGATTGATCAGCAAACTATGTCTGCGGGCATTCTGGACTACACAGGCCATGTTAAACAGCTGGTTTATCAAATACAAAAGGGCACGTGACAATATTTTAAGACCCCAAGTAGGGAAGATTTTTTTGGTTTTAGGTTTGCGATTGTGTTTTACTGGGCATTGGGCATGAGAACAGTCGTCAAATGGTTAAAACTACGACTTGACTAAGCCAACCATATTTTTTTTTGTTCAACATTTTTTTTAAGTAGGTAATAAACCCTGCGGTCAGTGACTTAAATTCTGTTTTCTACCTGTAGTGAAGACCCGCACTTTACTATAGGTAGAAAAAGTAATGATAAAATATGTAGATATAAGGTAGATAGTTTAAATATTAGATGTAAAATATTTGTATATACTAAATTACTTCCGACTAGAGTAGGTAATGGTAAAATGAAATAACTTTATACCTATACAAAATGATTCCAGATTTTTTAAGTAATTGATGCTTTAGTTTGGTGCTGGAAAAAGGCTCAGGAGTACAGTTTATCAGTCAACAGTACACCAGTATATCTGATATAACCCTAGTTATTTAAGTACCCAGGTACTGAAAATCAGTACCAGTCAGTGTATAGGTAAGGTACTATTTGAATAACGATCATTAGTATTATTACAGAAAAAATATAAATAAATAAAAATCGTTTATTTCAAGCAATTTACATACTCATATGAGGTACATTATAAAATATTATTATTATTATATACAATCTACATGCATATAGTTATCTAAATTTACATTAAATCAGCTGTGGCACGGGTTAGAGCAGTGAGTTAGGAAGTGTTTAGAAGGACCGGCCTCATAACTTATGAATGGCCTTAAGAAAATAGACAGTATCAATATATCAGCAAACTATGTCGGGCGGCGTCCTGGCTTAGCTCAGTGAGTTAGGATGTGTCTATAACAAATTTATATTTTTAGAACACTTTCAATCATACTCGTACTGGGTACGAGAAAGGTGCTATAAAACAAAGAGTGAATTGGTAGAATATTAGCTGAAAGTGAAGCACCATAGGCGATCGATGTGGCGCGGTGGAAGAGTATCCGCCTGCGACGCAGGAGATTGCAAGTTCGATTCCCGCCTTGGGATAAATGTTTGTACGATCAGCAAATATTTATTCCGGGTGTTCTGGGTATTTTCTATGCATAGTAAAAAATATCTATGTATGTAATGTATTGTATTAAGTATATCAGTCATCTAGTACCCATAGCACAAGCTCCACTTAGCGGATGTCCGTGTGGATTGTCCAACATTATTATTATTATTATTATAAGGGAAGACACAAGCAAAAAGAAGCTTAAGTTCAGTAAAGTCAGGCTGTTGATGATGATGATTGGATTTTTTTAAAAGTAAACAGAGCTTTGGTGGATAGTTCATACAACATCGGGGACAATTTTTTAGCCAAGTTTCTATTTGGAGGATGCTGGACGTGGGACAAAGTTTTAGACGGTATAGCCATATACATAAATTACTCGCTCAACCTATTTGGCTAAAATCCACAACCAATACGAGCGCGGGTTTTCTCACGAACTATTTCTTTTAATACGTTATTTTTATTTAAATATTGCTTAAAAATGTGCTCTGTCACTGTTGGTCATTACAAATTAATAAGAGATGGCTACAGTTTGAATTTTGTTAAAAAAAGCTGTTGAGCGCGGTAATTTAATTCCGTTAAAAAAAATATTGAAAAGCATTTCAATATTTTTTACTTTAAAAATATTAAGTGTCTGCTTGATATTCTTTTATCACAATACATAATGAGTTGTACATTATTTACATAAACGGCAACTATGTTATCTGTTCCTATTTAGCATCTGGAAAAGCCATGTTTTCGCACAATTGCAACATAAGTGTCTCACACTTTTTATCAACATCCATACCAGTTAATAAATGTAAAAGTATGTTTCTATGTTTATGTTTACCTAAGCTAGTAATGTAATTCTACGGGTGTCCGTTAGAAGTTCTACGGGTCGTTGCTTGTCAGATAAACTCTCACCTCATTGACCAGTGTAAATTCTCACTGTAAATTTAGCCAGTAAGTAATACGACAAGCAACACTGGTAAGGTTTTAGAAATGGGCATAAACAGGTTGAGATGAAAATTGTATAGGACCAATTTGAAAACACTTCTATCGTTTCGAAAGAAAAAGAATTTTTCAAATCTGCTAATAAATGACACCATTCTGAAGTACCTAACAAATAAAAAGTCATTTAAAAATCGTTCTATCAAGTCAGTCGAGTTATATTAAGTTGACTGTTATTTGGTTGGATAAAAGGTATATTTTTTCATAACATAGGTATTCGAGGAATATACTTTTTTTTAAATGGGAAAAGTTTTCGTTCTCATCAGGTTGCCACACATATTTTCATTCAACTGCTCAAATCTCAAGTAATTTTGCCGGACTGTAACATCACCGGAATTCACAACATAACATAAAATAACACTAGAAAAACAATTAAAATGAAACAGCTTCCAAAGGTGAATGAAAACTAATCTTGTACCCTACATCACAAATAAAATATTATTTGTAGTTTGCCAATACACTTGATTTTGACAGTGACAGTAATAACGTAGCACGTAGCTTAGGCAGGTCCAATTGTTTTGTAATAAATAAAATTAGGATATCACTGCTGTATACCACTTAATTTACTAGCTCCAACATTAAAAGATAGTAAATAGCCGTTTAAGTGAGTGAAAACGGTTAATTTTTAGTAAGTTAATATGCTAATTTAAAAGGTTTTTATCGAATTACTACTGTGACGATAACTTTAACCGTTTATTGAGACTCAGTTTTTATTAAGTCAGTGATAAAATAGACATGTGAAATTACTAAACAAGTTTATAAAATGTGTAAAATGGATAAAGGCCATTTGCCATAAACTTAGAGAGTGCATCGTTTTGTCATTTCTTTTGTTTTGCCTATGCTCCGTTGTTTTTTTTGGCCCCAACCACTTTAGGGGTTCATTATCAATACAAAATTATGTAAAGCATATGAGTTTCATATTTTCATCATCATATTTTTCTTGTGACATTATACAAGATAAAGCTGTAAATTGCCTTGCTTAAATTCCCACGAATTTATTTCCGTAGTGTTTTTTTTAAAAGACGTTTTACCGTAAGCGATGGGCATGCAAATACATTTAATTTAGCGTTTGTAGCAGGGTGCATTATGGCAATAAGAATATTATGGTTTCTAAAGAAAAAAAAACATGTTTTTTTTATTTGATTTACTGAACTTAGTTTTTTTTTTATTTAAAGCATGCCTTTGTTTTTTATCCAGTGTGCATTCTGCTTAGCTCTGTCCACCACAGAGTATACTCACTCATTGCTCCTGAAACATAAACTAGCCTCTATTAGAGATATAATGGGCCCGAGATAAGGTCTAAACGCACAGTTTAAGGGGAAAGCTTTATAATGCCCTCCAGACGGCGTAAATGACAGATTTAATGCCTACTAATTAAGTGATTCCCGATATAGCTTCGCCTTAAGTTGTTATCTGATTTTTGAAGTTATTTAGTGGTTATTCTGGCCTTTCAATGGCTTAGGATGGTTTGAATTGGATCGCGGAATCATAATCTACATAAATATTTACACAAGTAAGTGGTTATAAACCGTGTATACTATTAACATTATTATTATTTTGTAACAGGATCATACAAAAAAACAGTAGGAACTAAGCCGTAAGGTTCTTGCCGGTTCATTTATGCTTGGTCGCGAGGAACTGGCGCTAAGATTCACCTTGATTTAAGACGTTTCAAGATGATCCCTGCGGATTTTAGTGACTAAATTTTAGTGACCTTGACTATGCCCGTTTTATGGTTATGCGCAGTTACAAAGAACTCATTTGTGATTTGAAGAGTGTGGGTGCCGGTGATACTACAGGCACATGAGGAATCCCAGTATGATTCACGTTGGTGGACGCAGATCAGTACATTGAAGGCACATTACTAACGTTCCCGACCTGTAAGGTAATGTTTTGTTATAAGTGGCCGTTATCATTTAACATCTATTGGGTCATGTGCTTGTTTCATCAGCAAGTCATAATCATTTGCTAACTTTTTTTCGTACGGCCTAAAATGCTGGTATAATCGTCTTGCGAGTTCCGACAGCGTTACCGGTGTAGGAAAACATCGCGAGAAAACCTGAGGCTTAGTCTTTGAAACAATGTTTTTAAATAAATAAATTAATATTTGTAGAATAGCTTGGCGGTAGAGAAAGGTAAGGAGGTAGTACTTTCCCAGACGAGCCCTTCACTAATAGCTCTACTACTACTAACTAGGGTTCCATTGGTAATGTGCTACCATTGGTTTCTCAACTCTATGGTCCTGTGGTCTTGCGACTAGATGATGTTCTGCTTTGATAGGCTAGCCCATTTGAGACTAGTTGTCTTGTAGTGATAAATTACTGATTTATCACTCTCTGCTAACGTATATCAAGAGGAAATGTCTACCGTGCATGAAAATTGCAGTCGTAATGTCTATACCTATTTTTAAATTAGTTTTTCAAGTTTAAAAAAAAACGAGTGTGCTTTTGACCACACGACTGAAGTAAAACTTCTATAATATACGAAACGTAACTGGCTATAAGAGAAATAGAGAAAGAATAGTGCTTTCATACCCCCTCCATGGTAGTGTTAAACGTTTAACGCAACCTTGTTGGAAGTCGCATTAGAAGTATTACTTCAAAAAAATTAATTTTTACACAACTAAATCTTACCGTAAATTAAGCATAGCTTGTACTATGAGAACTACAGTTGTTACAGGCAACTATTACCGCTCAACATCAGGTAGGCTATCTGCTTATTAAATCACTTTGATTTATAAAAACAAAAATTATACACTAGAAGTTTATACTCGGATAAAAAATAGGGTTTTTGATACAAAAGATATTAACGCGCTTGTTGGGACCAAATAGTTTTTTTAATTGGTTCCTAAATGAGAACTTTAAAAGGGGCAGTCAGTACACATCCAAGTACAACATTAAAAGACTTTCTTACTTTATAACCTACTAGCTTTTACCTGCGGCTTCGCTCGCATTGAATTTTTCATATTTTTTTTTTTCATAAAATGTATCCTATGTAACTGCTAATACCTCTTAGAATGTGTACAAAGTTTCATGATGATAGTTTTCGTGTGAAAGCGTAACAAACAAACTTACATTCACAATTCATAATAAGTATGATAAAGTAGGAAAAGGTTTTTTTACTATCATAACAAGAGAACGAACGTTTAAAATTTCGCATTATTAATCCTAATTATTATAAAATACGCGAAAGTTTGTAAGTATGGATGGATGGATGGATGTTTGTTACTCTTTCACGCTCTAACCAGTGGACCGATTTGGATGAAATTTATAATAAACATAGCTTGTAACCTGGATTAACATATAGGCTTTTACTTTTTATCCCGAAAAAATAACGAAAACGGGAAAATCTGCCACGTGGGCAAAGCTGCGAGCGGCCGCTAGTAAGATATATTACGAGTATATTGTTCAACAATTATAAGTAAAAGTAAATTTCACAAACTGCAAATAATAAATAAATAAATAATGCTGGACAATCCACACAGTATCATCTAGCCCCAAGCTAAGCAAAGCTTGTGTTATGGGTACTAGATGACTGATATACTTAATACAATATATTACATACATACATATTTTTTATTATACGTAGAAAATACCCAGAACACCCGGAATAAATATTTGAAGATACAAACATTTATCCCAAGGCGGGAATCGAACCCGCAACCTCCTGCGTCACAGACGGACATTCCCCCGCCGCGCCACATCGGTCGTCGATATATTATATTGTTCAACAATTATAAGTAAAAGTTAATTTCACAAACTGTAAATGCCAGGTTTGTTGCGCAAGTAGAAATGCCAGCCGGACTACAATACCACGTTAAATCTCGACCTTTTGGCCAATTACTAGTGAAGGTAGCTAGATATTAACCCGGGAAGCTGCTCTAACATGTGGCAATTCTCGGAGAAGATATGCTTAACTTTATACAGGATTCTAAGTAAGATAATTGGTCTTGTTCAAATGGACCAATCTTTTTGAAGTATTACTTATAATGCGACATCCAACAAGATTAGGTACTACCATGGAGGGGGTATGAAAGCACTGTTCTTTCTCTCTTTCTCTCATAGCCAGTTACGTTTCGTATATTAAAGAAGTTTTACCTCAGTCGTGTGGTCTAAAGCACTCGTTTTTTTTATGTGACTTGTTACTGCAACATTTTTTTTACTGGAACAAGCAGATAGCTTACCATAACTCGCAGGTCACGCGCATTATCAATGTGCCCTTACAATGCACTACTCTCCATACCAACCTGAGGCATACAGGTGCTAAGCCTCGTGTTTTTATATAAAGGAAATAGTACAACTTATTCAACGTTACAATTATTCTATTGTTAATAAACTCGGCACAACCTCGAAATAGTCATAGTGTTCTGTGACTTTTACAGGCTGATGATGATAAACTACAATAGAATACATTTTAATAAAACATTTTAAATTATTGCAGAAATAATTAGTACAAGACAAGACAATGAACAAAACGAACTACACTTTCGTTATTTTAATCAATAAACGTAGTAAGTTGAATATTCTTTGTTACTTAATCAAATAAATAATTGAATACCACTGTAATTTAACGACACAGGGTGTAAAAGACATACCTTAAACAGGCGTCGTAACCACAAATTAAAAAATGAGCAAAAGTGTTTAACCTTTAATTGATGACGACCGACTTGGCGCGGTGGGTGAATGTCCGCCTGCGACGCAGGAGGTTGCGGGTTTGATTGCCGCTTTGGGATAAATGTTTGTACGATCTGCAAATATTTATTCCAGGTGGTCTGGGAATTTTTTAAGTATAATAAAAATATCTATGTATGTAATGTATTGTATTAAGTATATTTAGCTTTGTTTAGCTTAGATGATGCTGTGTGGATTGTCCAGCATTATTATTATTGTAAAATATAGCATAAATGTATAATCTCTATTTGTTTGTCTGAGAAAATGGTCTTGCTTTGGTTTCAAAAACGAAAACATTTCCTTTTTTTATTTTAAGACATTTTTTTGTTCCGATATGTCTGTTAAACTTTGTGCACTCCACCTTTTGTCAAATAAACTTTTATTAATTTATTTTAGCATGTCTCTTAGTTTTGCAAAGGTGTTATTTTACACCTTGTAGGTAAATACGACCAGCAAATGTGCAACAAAAATGAATGTTAATTCAAAAGATTATTTAAATAGATACCATTATATCGAAATGTTACAACACATTATATGTTTAATATCTACACTGCAATTTAAATTAACCATTATTGTATTCATGATGGGAATATATCAATCTACAAGTTGTTAGTTTAATCATCTAATCCTACATGCGACACTTAAAAGCACATTTTGTTTTCTGCTAGACGTTAAACCTTATTATGTATACGAAATAATTAAAATTGTATGGCTTATTTCCTTAAGCTAATTGTGAATTTTCTATTGTGATAATAACTGCATAATTTGACAACGGCAACGAGAACAGATAATGAATTATTTTTTCATGACAACTTTATTAAAATGTCATTGCTACTGAACGTATACTTAGCAAGTAAAATCAATTCTTTCACGAATTTTCTTTCATCTTTGGAAGCAAAATAGCTTTTTCATTTTAATTAATAATAATAATAATGCTGGACAATCCACACAGCATCATCTAGCCCCAAGTTAAGCAGAGCTTGTGTTATCGGTACTAGATGACTGATATACTTAATACAATATAATTACGATATTTTTTATTATACCTACATAGAAAATACCCAGAACACCCGAATCCGAGGTACGTACCATCGGTAATATCGGTGGGTCTTTACCAACATCACGTGGCCTTGAAGTTTAAAAGCAAAGTGCTCACACTTTTAAGTACAACTTTAATTAATGTGTAAAGTGGCGCCTTAATTTAAATATTTAAAATGTTTATAAAAATATTTTCTTTGATATCAAAATAAAACGCCATCTTTTTTTAAGCCAACAGTGCCCGACTTGACAGAATCTGACTGGCTTGTCAAGTGACGGACATGTGCCATAGAGAAGAAACAGGCAAAAAGCTGCTTGACCCAGGAATAGACATGGTACTACTGTAATAGACTGTACTTGCCCAGTTGATCCCCGCTACAACCACTATTTCAGTTTTCCCTTATATTAGGTACCTGCTTAGTAGATCTGCTTAGATGTGTTTAAACTATGGTAAAACTTACCCGTATCTGCCTATTTCATTGAGGCGGCAAGAATCTGGAATCAAAATGGAGTAGGTAAATCTGCACAATATGCATAATCTACACAATATCTAACAGAAATAAGTTCAAAAATAAAAATGTCCTTAAAATGTTTGTATATTTTTATGTTTGACGTCTCAGAAATATTTATGAATAAAGCTTTTGTTATATTTTTTAATTGGTCCCAAATAAATTTTATCAAAATCAGCCCAGTAGTTTGGTTTTTAAATCAACATAACTGGAAATGATTCAACAAAAAAGGAATCCATACAAAATGTGACTAGGTATGTGCCAAATGCAATATTACTCCGACTTAATAAGATATACTTATAAGATATAAAATAAGATGTACTTTAAAGAATTTAATTTAATTTATTGCATTTGGTGATTAAAATTCTCAGTGGTTTTCTCACGACGTTTTCCTTCACTGTATGAGAGCATTGCGCATATAATTATTTCAAACAGAAAAATCCATTGGTGTATGACCGGATTCAAACATACGACCTAAAGATCAGACGACAGGATCAAACAGCACAAAATCTCTTTCCCACTAAATTACCGGTGCTCTAGGAGTTGGTTGAATGATAATGAAACCAATACAGCACAACCGGTCAGCAAATACTTTAAATGGTGTAGTAGCTATAACAACATGCCAATCTAGCACCCCATTAGAGATAGCGATATACCTCACCAGATGTCGCTGGGAGCACTAGTTAATGGTGGTTTGTCACGAAGATTAAGCTGTTCGACAAACAGCTGGTACACTCTAACAGGTTTTTTATACAATGTGCTGATGGAACAAGCATATGGCCCACCTGATGTTAAGTGGTTACCATCGCCTATAACAAAGCATTGCCTTGAAGGTCACGTTCTTTAGGAACGAGACCCACATTACACTGCTCTGCGTCCATCAACCTGAGGCATAAAGGTGTTAAGCCTCGTGTGCCTGTAATTACACTGGCACTCACACCCTTCAAACCGGAACACAGCAAGCTGCTTGGCGGCAGAAATAGGCATGGTGGTAGTACTTCCCCGAACGAGCCCTTCACTAAGAGCTCTACTACTACTAAAAGGTAGGTTTACTCTTAGTAGCAAGTGGCTAACTCTAAACGACGATTCGGAAATTCACTTATCGTTTTCAAGAAAAGACTTGCAGGTTCATCCAGTAAGTCCACTGCTTGAAATAGACCTCCCACAAATATTACGGGGCTTGCCATATTATTGATTTGTTTAAAAATTTTTGTTTTAAATAATGCTGAATAATCCACCCAGAGTCATTTAGCCCCAAGCTAAGCAGAGCTTGGCAGATTTGTGACCGTAGTGTTGATATTTAGCTCACAAAAATGCTGCTGTTCTCTCAGTCGCTTTTTACGACAGCAATGGGAGGTGATAGAGAATTTTATTCTAAGCCAGGACCACCACAGCGAAATAGTTACTAAACTAGTTTAATTGAGGTTTTAAGGTACTTTTTGAGCGACCAGTATTGACGGAGAAAGTAAATACCAATACTGCAGTCTACTACTAATCCGCTTGTAAAGCATCGGAACCTATGGCAAACTACATACTCCTAAATACCGAGAAGGCCTATATCTACCAGTGGATTTATTAACGCTGATAGTAGTATCTGACATAATAATAAATCTAAAGTCTTTTGAACTTTTTTAATCTGCGTTTCATTCACCAGTAGCTTCTGAATTAACAGTAATTTCAAATGCAGTGAACTAGCTGTTTGAATGTATTGGCTGTGGTCACAGTATTTATGATTGTCTGCCTTCAATTGGGTGTTTGAGATCGTAGGAAAAAGATACTAGCACATTGCACGGTGTACTAATAAAATAATCAGATCCCTACTAATTGCAACAAGCGTAAAAGTTGTACAGGTAAGTATTCGTAAGATTTCGTCGTTTTAGGGTTCCGTACTCAACGTAAAAACGGGACCCTATTACTAAGCCTCCGCTGTCTGTCTGTCTGTCTGTCCGTCTGTCACTAGGCTGTATCTCATGAACCGTGATAGTTCGAGAGTTGAAATTTTGTGAAAATTTCAAGATGATGTATTTCAGTTGTCACTATAATAACAAATAAGTACTTAAAAACAGAATAAAATAAATATTTAAGGAGGTTCTCAAAAACAAAAAGCAAACGTAATTTTTTTGCCGTTTTTATTATAGGTACGTAATGGTACGGAACCCTTCGTGCGCGAGTCCGACTTGCACTTAGCCGGCGTCCTACGCTTCGTCTTCTACGTACTAAAAACTCTTCTATTACTTGTTTGTGAATAAAACGTCTCAATCTAAACCAATTATACAAATATTTGTCCAGACTCTTCAGACAGAATCTTCTCACAGACTAGGTCCCGTAAAGATTTTGGATTTTCAGGGTATATTCATTTTGGTGCGTAGAGGTGTAATAAGAAAGTAAGTCCCGAAATTCAGTCCCTAAACGGCTACACGCGCGGGTTGAACTTTGTAGTATAAAAAAAACGAGCGTGCTTTAGAGCACACGACTGAAGTAAAACTTCTTTAATATACGCAACGTAAGTGGCTGTGAAAGAAAGAGAGAAAGAACAGTGCTTTCATACCCCCTCTATGGTAGTGTTAAACGTTTAAGGCAACCTTGTTGGAAGTCGCATTAAAAGTATTACTTCAAAAACTTCACACGGACTACTGACACGCGCGTTTGGCTAGTACCCCATAAGAATAGATATATAAACATGGTAAAGTTATGAGATTCTCTTGTTAGACTGCAGATTCCGATCAAAAACATTTTACAAATTAAAAATGGAGTCACAAGCCTTCTCTATTGATGTAGGCGTTCTTGCATTCAATAAATAGATTGGTAAAAAACCGATCATAGCTTTTTGCTGCAACCCGGATCTCAGACAATCTAGGTTTCCTAGAACTGGATGGGTCAGTGGACCCGCTTTTGTTGTGACAAAGTATTGAAACTGCCATAGGACAAAAAATGTGACAGTTTTTGGAATATATAACGTAGCCTAAAAAGTATGTATAAAGATACTTTAGTCCATATTCTTAGATATAGATGATGCAATAGTAATTTTATTTTTGACAAGTTTTTGTGGGTGTGTGCGTGCCAAATGTTATATTTGGACGTACCTAATAATAATAATAATGCTGGACAATCCACACAGCATCATCTAGTCTCAAGCTAAGCAGAGCTTGTGTTATGGGTACTAGATGACTGATATACCTAATACAATACATTACATACATACATATTTTTTATTATACATGGAAAACACCCAGAACACCCGGAATAAATATTTGCAGATCGTACAAACATTTATCCAAAGGCGGGAATCGAACCCGCAACATTCTGCGTCGCAGGCGGACATTTGCCCGCCGCGCCACATTAGTCGTCACCTCTAACACCTACCCCCTTAGACATCAGATCAACATCAACATCAGGTGGGCCATTTGCTTGTTCCATCAACAAGTCATATAAAAAAACAGAAGGTAAAACTACTACTAACTACACTATGAGGCCAGTAAAAAGTGTTATAGATCTAGATAGATTATGAGCCGTTATTATTTGTAATATTAAATAAGCTATTCGTTTAATATAGTAGCGAAGCACAATGTTACAGTTAGTCCAATTTAGCGGCTCGCAGTTTTGCACCAGATGGAACAGATCACAAGGATCGCAAATTGTTTGAGGCAAATGGTGCAGGGGTGAAGGAACTTCTTTACGACGTTAATATAATAATAATAATAAAGCGTCAAAAACGTGCCGAAAACCCAGCAACATCCCCAGGGTCCTTCGTTTGTCGTAATTGTGGTCATGGCTGCCACTCCCGTATAGGTCTTTTTAGACATGAGCAAAAGTGTTTAGTGCCTTCAAGGTGCTCTGTGACCTAACTGACGCCACCTAAATCATCTGGAATAGATGTTGAAGGCCAATGATGATGATAATGTTGGACAATCCACACAGCATCATCTAGCCCCAAGCTAAGCAGAGCTTGTGTTATGGGTACTAGATGACTGATATACTTAATACAAAACATTACATACTTACATAGATATTTTTTATTATACATAGAAAATACCCAGAACACCCGAAATAAATATTTGCACAACATTTATCCTAAGACGGGAATCGAACCCGCAACCACAACGTAGGTATGTGTAATGGTGTACTTCACGGGTGATACTGATGATGATGGATGTTCTTAGAGACAGCCCTAGTCTAAGCAATGAAGATGGAATGGAGGATAGGAGAAATAATTTAACTTTAGTCCAACAGCCATTTATCCTTGACTAGTATCAGCAGCGGGATCCACCTGTTGTTTGTAGAGATCTTCGACTGATACCATACGTATTAAAGAGTATTCTTCTTGGAGAAAACTGTTGTTAAAACTAATTTTTTTTTTGTGGGTTCAATTTCCAAGGAGGACGACCATTTGTGTTATAAACATAAGAAATAAATTTTACTCAATTCATAATTTAGACTGAATCGAATTTGATGCATCTTCTATGTGAGGAATCTGAAAATGTCCTTCAAATAAAAAAGTCCAAATTAGTTTATTGTAAAATACACCAAGAACCTCTTTTATTTTTTATAGGTAAAGGTAACTACTCAACATCAGAAGGACAATTTGCTAGCTCCATTACTTGTTCTAATAGAATAAATCTAGCACCTACCTATTTTAATTTATCTGTACTGAGAATGTTGTACGTATCGTTTAGTCTATGGGTTGCGCAAGCTTGCCCTTTACCACAGACTAAATATTAGCCCCTTACCAAACCGATTCGATCCACAAACACGATCTAAGCACTTCAAACCACCGCTTCTGCCGGTATTCACAACAACCATTAAGCCATAGAGAGGTGAAACCAAGCTACAGCGTAAAATAACTAAAAAAAACGAGTGTGCTTTAGACCACACGACTGAAGTAAAACTTCTTTAATAAACGAAACGTAACTGGCTATGAGAGAAAGAGAGAAAGAACAGTGCTTTCATACCCCCACCATGGTAGCGTTAAACGTTTAACGCAACCTTGTTGGAAATCGCATTAGAAGTATTGTGGCATGGTTTTAAATCCAGCTTTCATCTCTTTACAACCTCAGCTAACTGGGTGATGGGTGATAAGTACTAGGCAGGCCTGCTCGATCTAAAGTTATACAGCATCCTGCAACAGAGCTTATGTTTTTTTTTGAAGTAGAACTTCTAATGCGACTTCCAACAAGGTTGCGTTAAACCATGGAAGGTGTATGAAAGCACTGTTTTTCTCTCTTTCTCTCATAGCCAGTTAGGTTTCGTATATTAAAAAAGTTTTACTTCTGTCGTGTGGTCTTATAAAGCACACTCGTTTTTTTTTATTATTTATTTATGATAACTAAACGTTTGGCTGCCATCACACCTGATGGAAATTGAAGATGCAGCCTAAAGTAGAGCACGGTATGTACCAAATGTACTATCTAGACGTACTTCTGACTACCCCCTTAGACATTCCCAAAAAATCTCGAGTAAATACTTGTTACTAAGAGATCGGAGAGGATATCTACTGTTATTGGAGATTATAATCGTGATGATATTTATTTAAAGGACCTAAAAGATATGAGAT
Organism: Electrophaes corylata; assembly: GCA_947095575.1. Lineage (NCBI taxonomy): Eukaryota > Metazoa > Arthropoda > Insecta > Lepidoptera > Geometridae > Electrophaes > Electrophaes corylata. Next base: position 2,012,143 of record OX352711.1, on the reverse strand, counting down.
TATCGTGCCTTGAGAGTATAGCTATGAACTTATATCACATATTATGTTCATACTTCAAACCTTGCTTACTCTAGCCTTTATCCCATTAATCCCGCGGTCTTCCCACAAAACGTGTATTTATAGCCAACCGTTTACGTACAAAATAACCGATTAATATTGTAAATTGTAACGATTTAATACCTAGAGTACCAGGAGCGCAGAGGCAGTGCAGATGTCTGTGAAACAAATCGGTTCGACCTTTAAAGCGCGCCGGTGGCGCCCACAAGATTGAGCCGTTGTAGTGTCATGAAAAATAAACTTTATGTACGTAGAAAAAAGATTAGATAGGATTTGAAACCGTCATAGCTTAGTTGGTAGTTGCCCTGCATTCTGCGCTTTAGGTTGTGGATTCGATACCTACCGAGAATAAACATATTTATACACAGGTACGGCGACATTGTGTGAAGGATAGGATAAATGCGGGATGGATGAAATGGACCTAACTCCGGGTTTGTACTCTCTATATAAGCTAGGCGAACGAAGACTAAGACGAAGCGTAGGACATCCTCCTACCCGATGGACTGACGACATTGTTAGAACCGTGGGAAGGCTCAAAATCGTTCTTCTTGGAAACGTATAGGAGAGGCCTATGTCCAGCAGTGGACTACTACAGGCTGTTGATGATGATGATGATGATGATGATATAAGCTAGGGCAGGCTCAGACAAAGCCACAGAAAGTTATTAATTATGGCAGTGGGAGGCAGCTACTGTCACGATTACATATAGTCTACTCATTAACATAATATTTTTTATTAGACGGTAATATTTGTTAATGGGGTCTCAAGCTACTTAATAAATTACATCGCAAAGAACAACTTATTTGCATTGTGTCTAGTACTTACAAATTGAATGAAGATTATTATACATTTACATTTAAATATTAAATGTATTGGTCATGTAGGACCGATACATGTTTACTCGACTTATAAATATTTGTATAACAACTACATACAAAACACAATTGAAGGAGAGGTAGAAGGAACGCGAGGGAGAGGAAGGCCAATGATAAGTTATTTGAGCCAGATAAAGGAGAAGGTTGGTGTCATGTCGTACATCAGGTCACAGGAGGTTAAGAAGGTTGCAATAGAAAGAGCGAAATGGAGAAAATTGCATCAAACCCCCGACAAGAGCTAAGCTCTTAAACTTAAAGAAGATAAATATTTGTGGAAACAAAAGGTTTAAGATTGCTATGAATACTTCACCTACTACTAAACTCATAACTAATATATAAACAACATAAAGGTAATTTTTTTACTACTGCTTGTTTTAATTAAACAAACAACATGCTACGTAATTAAACTTTTATAAATTCTAAAACTATTTTATGAGTATTTTTCCAATTTACGCGCTCTCAGATAACTTTAGATAAAAGTAATTGTTCTATTTCGCTGTTCAATGAACATTTCACGATAATTATAACGGTGGAGGTGCCCGCGGCTTCCACACGGACTACCGGGTGCTTCGTGAGAGGACCCGCCCACAGAGCGAACGACCTTCCATTGCCCATGACGCCCTGGTACTTTGGATCGCGGTCAGTCAATCTATATCCTACTTAATATAAACGTGAACGTTTGTAAGTATGGATGGATAGATGGATGGATGGATGGATGGATGTTTGTGACTCTCTCACGCTCTAACCAGTAGACCGATTTGGATCAAATTTGGAATAAACATAGATTACAACATGGATTAACATTAGGCTAACTTTTTATCCCGAAAAAATAACAGGAACGGGAAAAAAACTGCCACGCAGGCGAAGCTGCGAGCGGCCGCTAGTCTAGTATATACAACGAAATAAATAAATAAAAAGGTTGATAAATAAAGAGGTTGCCAACCAAAGGGGAATAAAAGTTCTCGAATAGCGACGAGAAGTAGTAATAGTAGGAGAGTTGTTTGTGTAAGAGCTCGTCCGGGGAAGTACTACCACCATACCCATTTCTACCGCCAAGCAGTAACGCTCGCATTGCTGTGTTCCGGTTTAAAGGGTATGAGTGCTGGTGCAATTACAGGCACATGACGCTTAACACCAGTATACCTCAGGTTGGTGGTACCTAACGTGCGTGATCTATAAGGCAATGCTTTGTTCTAGGTGATGGTTACCATGTAGCGACAGGTGAGTCATATGCTTGTTCCACCAGCAGTAGCATAAAGAAACGACCCGGAAAATAAAGCGTAGGACGCCCTCCAACCTGATGGACCAACAACATTGTCAGGATCACGGGAAGTCGGTAGGTCGAAAAGGCTCAAAATCATTCTTCCTGAAATCGTATAGGGGAGTTTCAAGTACAGCAGTGGACTAGTGGGCTTCTACAGGCTGATGATGATACCGTGATCCTAGCAATGTCGTCAGTCCATCGGATAGGAGGGCGTCCTACGCTTCGTCTTCCGGTTCGTGGTTGCCATTCGAGAACCTTTATTCCCTAGCTATATGGCCTGCCCATTGCCATTTCTACTTACTGAATCTGAGAGCTATGTTGTATTATAGGTACGAATCAATATAAAAAAAGGTTAAGGTTTAAAACGCTTGACTCAAACATTGATGACTAAATTAGCAGTTAAGCCATCTGCTATATCTAGGCATAATTTAATTACTTTGTATCTTAGAGCTCATGCATACTAGGCACGGTTCTAACAACAAGTACGCAGACTAGTGGAATGCCCACGACTTCATTTAGAATTTAGATTTAGGAATTTCAAAAGGGGAAATATACATAGTTTAGTTTCAGAAGAATACTTTTACGTTCTTTTCCAGAGTCGTCTTGACTAGTGGCCCGAAAAAGTGGTAAATAAGCCTCATAAAATTGCAATAAACACAAAGGGTTCACGTTCATAACATATTCTAGTACCTATGTGTGTATGTAAAGATTTTATATAATGGGGAAATAAAAAAAAGAAATATCTTTGTAAGTTTTTGATCTGTGGTACTGCAGTGAAAAAGTTATTCATTGCTTATGATCAGTTTATATTTCGAACGGTTTTTCAAGTTTGAAGTGCGACAACTCCGAAAAGGTCCGGTTCAAAGAGCTGTCAAAAGATTGATACAGAACTATAGTTTTATGTCATCTTTGGAAGCAACATAGCTTTTTAGTTGTTTTTCTTGTGTTATCTTCCAGTTTGGTGGTTTTCGTAATTTTGGTGGCCTTTTAACCAATATTACTGGAGATCTTACCATAAAATGTGAGCAGTTGAAATGGAAGTGTTGATCCCAATAACAATATGCGATTCCTTATTTGAACAAAAATGTTTCCCATAAGTTTTTTTATCAAAACCCACAACAGCACTTTTATACTGGCTCGATTTGTTTAAAACGTGTTTATTCTTCCACTTGACACAAGAAAAATGGTCTGTCAAATGAAACAGGTGCCTTATAAAAGATTGAAACATCTTTTGGCTAAGCTTTTTGATTTGAATTTGAATCTTCTTTTATGTGCAAATTTGTGCAATGTGCAAGAGTCATAATGTGAATATCTGCGCTCGTCGATTCATCAGATTAACATGAGATATTAGCATAATTACTGAGATGGCACGCAATCTGGCCGCGACACGCCACTCTATGGCAAATTGCCAATGCTGTGTATAATCTGTGGAGCCTGGCGCTAAATCGCTTTTATGGCTTTGGGAATTCAAGTCCGGCATTTATAAATAAACTACAAAACGCAGGAAAGCAAATGAAAATAGAAAACAGTGTCACATTCTATGAAAGATGTCGCATAATAATATTTGAATCACAATGGACTGCTGGCGCGCGCTGCGTTCTGAAAACAGAACGGTAAAATTGTACTTAGACGTTTATGATTAATATCAGCCTATTCTTGAAACCACGATGAAGTCTTCTACCCCCTTTGCGAGGGGATAGAAATGGGCTTCGTTCGATAACACAGGCTTTCAACACCTGGGGTAGCTAGGTACCTCTGGGCCCTGTAGTGCCTCGTGATTTATTATAAATTATACTTAATTATCATACACACATTTTTTTTCATTTTATTTCATTTTTTATCTTTTTTTATGTGATAGTACAAGCTTTGCTTAGTTTGGGGTTAGAGGGCGTGTGTCAATATTTATTTATTTATTTATATAAATTATTACTCATGAAAACTATAGATAAAGTTTCGTATTAAGGAGTGTCGACACAAATATCAAATTTATTTGTGCATATGTCTTGCTTGGGACCTGAAAGAGTAGGGTAATAAAGATAAGGCCTATACTATAAACATCAGTGGCTGCCAAAGAGCTAAAATGATGATGATGAAGAAAATGTTTATCAACCGCATGCTTTGCTTTCTCATGTACATTGCGTGCATTATTGCTATTCAAACTAAAGCACATTTACTAGAAGCCTGCATGTATAGTGTGAACTAGCGTAATGCCAACCTCAGGTATTTAGGACCGTTCGATCCAAAAACTTTGTCCAATCATACGATCACTCTATATACGATCAATGTCATTGAACTCAAATTTATTCCATAAAAAGTCATTCAGCTCAATAGAACGAACGGGCTGTGTTCATAGCTCGTCTGTTTTTTAGAGTTCCGTACCCACGAGTGCCAATGGAACCCTAGCCTTATGTGGCCGCCGTGTCACGTCACCGTGCCATTTTGCCCGTTCGGTCCGTCCGTCTTACAGAGATGTAGGGTACCTATATAGGTACTAAAAACAGCTGTCATTTGACAGTTGACAAAATACGTGTAACTATGACTTTTTGATTCCTTGCATGAAAAAAATAAGCAAAAAACTAGATTTTTAAACACTGCTTCTGCTCGTTTGGTGGTAGTAGTACGGAACCTTTAGGAACGTTTAACTCGCACTTGCCTAGTTTTTTATGTGTATAATAAAAATCGTTAAACTTACTCACCTAAATCACTTTTTGTCAATCGGAAAAAATTTTAAGGCACTCTTGTTGTTTTTGTTCTGAATAATGCCTCCGTGGAGGCATGGTTTTTATAACACAATGCGTTTCGTTACGTTATTTGCGTTGAGTTTTTGTTTTGCTTTTATCATCTTGCTGTACTTCTAATAGCAAATTCGTTTAATCTATTGTATTCGATCAATGATAAGTCGGTGCAATAATCCGTCTCGGTAAATAAGAGCTCACTTCAGTGAGTTTTGTTTTCACCGTTTGAAAGCAGTGCGCATATGTTTTTTAAAGAAAAGTTCATAGCTTGACCGGGTTTAAGCTCGCACCTTAGAGTTTGAAGGCGGAATTGCTACCACTAAACCGCAAGTGATCAAACAATAATCACCAATTTAAACTCATTATCCTCATTGTTCTGCCCATAACCCACTTTACGTGGGGTCCGCATAACAGGTTTTTCCCTTTATTTCCCTCAATCATCCGTCATCTCTGTAGTCACTCCTCTCGTACCCATATCATCTCTCACACAATCCATCCATCTTTTCTTTCGCTTCCTTTCTAAACCATGACTTTTAAAGAAGAATGTTTTTTTTTAGCTGAAGTTTTCAACCAAAACGAGCTTTATATTAACACTAGCGACCGCTCGCAGCTTCGTCTGCGTGGCAGTTTTTTCCCGTTCCCGTTAAACTTTCATCCCCTATTTTATGGGGATAAAATAGGGGGTAGAATTAATCAAAATCCTTTGTTAGCGGATGCTTACGTCATAACATCTACCTGCATGCCAAGTCTCAGCCCGATCCGTCCAGTGGTTTGGGCTGTGCGTTGATAGATCACTATGTCAGTCAGTCAGTCAGTCACCTTTGAGTTATATATATTTAGAGATTAGTAAAACTATATTATCTTCAGCTAATTGAGTAATAATAAAAATTATTTTGGAAAAACACAAACAAAACTCATACCATATACCTCATTTAATTTTATTACTAATTTTTTTTTGCAATTTTGGCTTTTTAGAAATATATAAGGCTGTCTTCAAAAACTTCCAAACTATAAACTGGAAATATTGTCGACAGTAAAGAGTTTCACTACTTGTCTGCCTGCTCAAGAAAAGTGGAAGCAAAACTTGGTAATTCGTGTCACTGACTTGAATTACCCGTGGTAAGAATGTTCTTGATGGCACATAATTTACGATGACAAATTAGCTCCATTTCCTTAAAATTAAACCATTTTAAACACGTTGAGGTGTATAAAGCATAACCATGCTTAAATTGATGATTATCATGTGGTGAAATTGCTCGTATCCCTTTAAACAGCTGTCTGTGATTATACAATAAATTTAATTTTGCCCGTATGATCACTTAGTATGACGATAAGGTAGTAAAAATTTGCTAGTTTTTATGCAATTTGCTGATCAGCCGGTTATCAGTAAGATGAGTAATTACCACCACAAAATTGATGTTAGTCAGATGAGGAAGCCAACGAAGTCAAAGCGCACAAACTAGGCTAAGCTCATGCAAGAACATCAAAACTATGTAAAGAAGACCAAATGTTCGGATAGAATATGATTTCATTCAAGTCAAGAAGACCAGTGTTACTTTACATGTGGTATGAATGAAAATGCTTATATAAAATGGCCCATCTGATGTTGAGCGGCTACCTCTGCCTGTAGCTATTGTACTATAGTATTAAGTAAAGTATTAGTCAGCATCGATTATGTTAAGTAAATAAATAAAATTAGTACTAATATAGGCGTTTGCTCCCATTTTTTAAGAGGAAGAGGAAGTGGTAGAATATGGGAACGAGCTACATGTTAAGTTGATATGGGTTTTTTATTTAAATTTTTCCATTAGTTTACACTAATATCATAAAGAGGAAAGATTTGATTATTTGTTTGCATTGAATAGGCTCCGAAACTACTGGACCGATTTGAAAAATTCTTTCACCATTGGGAAGCTACACAATCCCCGGGTGGCATAGGCTATATTATATTTAAAAAAATTAGGGATCCTTACTAGAATCCGTGCGAAGCCGGGACGGACCGCTAGTTATAAATAATTATGATTACTTTTTTATGAAACCAAGCTTCTCAGGCCCCTGGAGATTGAAATTAGGTCTGTATAAAGTAAATTAGGCCCTGGATAGTACAGCCTAGTACTGGCAGAGGCGTGTTGGGCTTAATTAAAGGAAATTACCCCCACGGAAGATTGTTGTATCAGGAATGCTGTAATAGAAGATTAGACTTTAAGGTAAGGGTATAGTTTTATAAGAACAACTATTATTAAGATTAGATAGTTTCATTATAATCATGATAACATATCGTCACCTGTATGGCGAATTCATGAATCTGCAAAATATAAATTTCACAGGATAGCACAAAAACTTCGTAAAAAATATGTTTTGTAATATTTTGAAGTTTTAAATATTTTTGTTAATTTAATTGAAAGTATTGTAAACCTTTTTTTAAAGAATTTTAAGCTGTTTGGCGTTAAAAAGTAATTTTCGTGAAAAATGCAGATTCGTGAGTCCGCCATACAGGTGACGATATCATGACGACTGATGTGGCGCGGTGAGTGAATGTCCGTCTGCGACGGAGGAGGTTGCGGGTTTGATTCCCGCCTTGGGATATGTTTGTGCGATCAGCAAATATTAATTATATTAAAGTCGTCTTACATTGCCCCCAAATTTGTAATTTGAGTTTGATGCGCCACCGGGGCTTCATATGTACCGTTGAAATCATATCTCATATCGCAAGTCAATATCTAAACGCAGTATATCGCAATGATTACATTAAATAGCAGCAACGCCTCCTAAGTTGCCTCATAGTTTAGAGGAGGAAAGAGGGGTTTACCTGATTTAATGGGTGGGAGGTGTCACAAACCGCGTTATGGTGGGGAGTGTGTGCGTACAGATTTGGTGCTTGACTCGAGCTTCAGGTTAAAGCGTATCCTACTAATATTGTAAACGCGAAAGTTTGTAAGTACGGATGGATGGATGGATGTTTGTTACTCTTTCAAGCTCTAATCAGTGGACCGATTTGGATGAAATTTGGAATAATTATAGATTGCAATCTGGATTAACATATAGGCTTCATTTTATCCCGAAAAAATAACGAGAACAGAAAAAACAGCGGCCGCTATTAGTTTTATATAAAAATTTTGCTAACTCAAACATTAAAGTACCAACGGAAACTTAAATAATAATAATAATAATGCTGAACAATCATCTAACCCCAAGCTAATTAGAGCTTGTGTTATGAATACTAGATGACTGATATACCTAATACTATAAATTACATACATAGATATTTTTTATTAAACATAAAAAACATCCAGAACATCTGGAATAAATATTTACAGATTGTACAAACATTTATCCCAAAGCGGAAATCGAACCCGCAACCCTCAACCCGCGAAATAAAAAACAAAATCTTATAACTTTCATAACATTATTAGCCGGGCTGTCTACATTTATTCAAAACATTATTTTACTTTACAATTTTACACTAAGTAATCACTAAACTTAATACTTTCAAAGCAATTTAAAATTACTAGTTGTGGCCGCAGTTTAATAAGCAAGTATTAAGGTCGCTTTTTGCTTGTAACTTGGATCATAGATGTTAATGAGAACATGCGTACTATAAGCGTCGCCATTTACGTTTGAGATGTAATTTCCGATGTGATCTTAGGCGGTACTGTCAGCAACAAATGAAATGTCATAACCTGATTGATTCTTACTGCTGGCAATGTACAGTCAGCATCATAAATGTTTGGACCATATTTTTATCAGATACTAGAGTGACGCTCGTGACTTAATAGTATATGCAAATTTGTAGTTTGATCATTTTTACGACACAAGACAGTAAATAAAATCTTTTACGAAACCACTCCAATAAATAAAGTGTTTATAGAAATACAAATCTCATTTACCGCTATTTTATTTTAAAATTAAGCATAAAGAAACATATATTTGACTGATGACTGGTACTTAGCATTTGCGTGATGAAGTGTGAAATGCAACGGTGAAAGTGATACACAGAACGACACCATCATCGGTCTCTTTCTATCTAGATACCTGTCAATATGAGTTATCATGTTATTTTCTGTAAAAGGGCGGATCATATATTTTTTCTCTCTTTCGCTGTCTGTTAATAACACTATCTACTGGCTATTAAGATAATTACTCTACCTAAAATTAAACACGTAATTTTATAGTTTATAACTTTTAACTTTATCTTTGACAGGTCGCTTTTTAACTACGAACATGTCAAGAAAAGTTAGCCAATACTTAAAATTAATTAAAAATACATTTATTAATGTAGCAGTTTTTATTTCATAAAAACCTTATCTCTTATGAAAAGTTGTTGGAATTTACGATTTGTTGCGAAAGAAAGATTGCACGTCAGACGTCATGATAAAATATTTGATGGTACATGGCTTAAAAATATTTTACATTAGAGTTGGTAGACAAAGATTCGCTTATGTTTAATTTACGTTTTAAGCTTACGTTTAAGGATTGTTGTATGTTTAGCTTAACTGTACGCTTATATTTTTTGGAACGGATTAAAATGTTGATATGATCGCCTAGCGATTTCTGACAGCGTTACCGGGCTACTGGGGAGCGCAGAAGGCGCTACGCCATTTCAAAAATGGTTTTGTTGGCAACGAGCACAAGGGCACCACTTAGGTACGGACCTCGGCTTGGGCTGTTGCCAGGGAGCTACGGAGAGACTTCACCCGGAAGGGGCGAGGAGATGTCTTCAACTCCATCGCTGCGGTAGGTATAATTGTGTAGTAGATCCTGTGTCCGGAGCTGATGACGTGACCTCCACTGTATTTGCGGCGGTGATCATGCCATTTGGGTCACCTAAAACACACGTTTTAGGTGACTAGGTCTAGAGAGGGTAACTGTACGGTTAGTTAGACTCAAGCCAATGTCCGTGAGGTCAACATCAGGCTGCGGCAGAAAACCACTGCTCAACATAGCGTAGCATATGTTGAGCAGTTGGCCCATTCACCACCACAATGTGCTATTTAATAAAACTAAAGACTAAAAACACTTGATATTGGCAACATTGTCTGTCAAACAACGGCGGGTGCCATAGAGAAGACGAGAACAAGAAAATAAGACTGGTGCAAAACCCGCAAAACCTGACTAGCTTTTACTTTGAATACATAAAATATTGCAGTTATTTTTAGTTAAGATGTGGGTTTGCACTAGTTTTAAGCGCGTCACACACGGTGAAGATGCTATAATAGATGCCCTAATATAAAATATTATAGTACCTATCTTAGGTTATCACATACGGCTAAGATACGATAATATTAAAAACCTGTTAATTTCCTTACGAATCTGCTTTGGTGCCACACGTATTCATTGTTAGAGTTCTATATACCTGTATATATTTGACTATTTTGTATTGACTATGAGTGATACTGCCTTACTTCTTGATTTGTTAGACAGCTCCACTCACATAGCCCCACACAAAAACACCATGTGTTTATATTAAGATGTGTATATTTCGTATCTTAAGATAACATATTAAGATACGAAATATATATTTCCATATTTGCGTATTCGCTCGGTATCTTAAGATACTGAAGATAAAATATATATTAACTTCGTCGTGTGTGATGGTTCATAGGATTTCTATGGTGAACGATATTCTAAAATATGCTCTAAGATAATACCTAGTCTTGCCATAAATATTGTAACAAAGAAAAATTTTTTTTCTTCTATTGCAAATAACATTTATTACTTTTACAGTATGTTAGTTTAATACATAAATATAAAACAATTTAAAATATAAAAAGCTTATTCGAAGTGGTCTCCATTGGCTGCAATACAGTCCTTTAATCGTTGAGGCCAGTTATCAATAGAAGCACGCACTCTTTCCATAGGAAAATTCTTCACTGCCAATCGTATGGATTGTGTTAGGGACTCCAAATTATCATGGCGTTTAGAGCAAGCCGTACTCTCTAAAACTGACCATAAATCATAATCCAGCGGATTAAGATCGGGACTAGACGACGGCCAGTCTTCAGCTCTGATGAAGTCCGAAACGTTCGCTTCCAACCAAGACTGTGTGGACCGAGCTTTATGACCCGGCGCCGAGTCTTGCTGGAAGGACCATGCTTGGTTATTGAACATGGTGTTGTTAAGGGGCTTAACTACCTTCTCAAGAATGGTATCTTGATACACTTGTGCCGATGTTTTGATACCTTTTTCACAAAAATATGGCTCAGTCACTCCTTCATAGCTAACACCCCACCAAACCATCACTGAAGTCGGATAATGCCCACGTTGCACTCTGTCGACTAATTGGGAAGCTTCCTTAGAGCTTTGAGCATAAATACGGTCATTTTGTTTGTTAAAATGTTGCTCAATTGTAAAAATTTTCTCATCCGTAAACAAAATTTTTCTGTGACCTCCCTTTGCGTACCGCTTCAGTAGTTGTTTCGATTTTATCACCCTATTCTTTTTTAAATTATCAGTTAAGAAATGACCAGTGCGTCTCTTATAGGCTGCAAGTCCTAAGTCATCTTTTAAAATACGCGACATGGTTCTAGGTGCTATCTTCATCTCCCGAGATAAAATCTTTTGCTTTCGGACAGGATTTCTTCGAATTCTTTCCCTTACTGCTTTGACCACCTTTTTCGGAATTGTTCCACTCTGCCCCACCAAGGCGCCCCACTAGTGGGGCAGAATCCACAGCCTTAAAATTTGTAGTGGAATCTGCCCCACTAAGTCAGTTTAGTGGGGCAGATTCCTACTACTTTAAAGTTTGGTGTATTCTGCCCCACTAGGGCTGGCACTTGAGTTTGTGTAGATGGGTTTACTCATATTATACTATCTGTCTATTCAAGTTAAATGTAACTTTGGTGTTATTATTAAGTAGATTACGTTAGTAGTAGGTAATTAGTGATAGATGTGGTACATAGGTAGTGTACAAAATGAAACTAAAAATATGACGACCGATGTGGCGCGGCGGGCGAATGTCCGCCTGCGACGCAGAAGGTTGCGAGTTCGATTCCCGCCTCGGGATAAATGTTTGTACGATCTGCAAATATTTATTCCGGGTGTTCTGGGTATTTTCTATGTATAATAAAAAATATCTATGAAAGTAGGGTACGTAATATATTGTATTAAATATATCAGTCATCTAGTAACCATAACACAAGCTCTGCTTAGCTTGGGGCTAGATGATGCTGTGTGGATTTTCCAGCATTATTATTATTGTGCACGTAAATAGCAAAATTATTTTAATTCTAATTACTCAACTATTAAAAATCACAGATTAATTACGAGTATCATTTGACGTACAATTAGTCATAGAGAGGTCATAAATAAAACCTTAGTACAAAAATAAATACTACGACTAATACGGATTTAAGTCCGTTTTACTACAAGAAATAAAACCACACATCAACTTTCACCTGATATGGCAAAATACAGTCTTACTACTACGTAGTCTTGCTTACTTTATGGATAGTAAACATCTAAAAGATACAAACAGCTACTAAAATACTATACTAAACACAAGAAATATGACTAGGTAATTAAACTTGATTAAGTACATGAGTATCTCTTGGAATAATAATAGAGTTATTGCTCCATCTATTGCATTTTTTCTAAGAAATGCCCAACAGATATACTGCCGTTTATAAGCTCCATTTGGGCATCTTCTATATTTTAATCGTTTTGTATGTATTCATTAAGGCGTGGTTTTAAAGGTTGGTTCTGGATAGATTTAACTATGGAAAGCGTAATAAAGAAGTCATAGTAAAGTGGGACATTTTTGATTAATCTTTTTATTCAACTTATTATGCCAACCTTCGAGAGCATTAATTATTGATCTGTGATTCAAGAAACAAATAATTAATTTTCTAAGAATATTTTTAGTTTCATTTAGTAAACTACCTATGTACCACATCTATTACTTATTACCTACTACTAACGTAATCTACTTAGTAATAACACCAAAGTTACATTTAACTTGAATAGACAGATAGTACAATATGAGTAAACCCACCTACACAAACTCAAGTGCCAGCCCTAGTGGGGCAGAATACACCAAACTTTAAAGTAGTAGGAATCTGCCCCACTAAACTGACTTAGTGGGGCAGATTCCACTACAAATTTTAAGGCTGTGGATTCTGCCCCACTAGTGGGGCGCCTTGGTGGGGCAGAGTGGAACAATTCCTTTTTCGTACGAACACTACGTGGACGGCCAGATCTTTTTCTGTCACAAACAGAGGAGATCTCATTGTACCTATTAATAGCCCGGTACACAAACATTTGACTAATACCAAGTGTATGGAGAGTTTTAAAAATTGCATTTGGCTCCATACCTACTTTGTGTAATGCAATCACAGCGATTCGGTTCTCTTTATCACCCCACTCCATTTTAATATCGCATAATATTGAATAATGTATTGGCGCCAAAATGAGAAAACACAATGAACAATCGTATAAAAATGACAAATTCCAAATTCAAATGTAATATTTTTTTATTTTTAATTGTAACAGTATTTATGGCCAGACTAAGTACCTATATATTTTATATTATCTTCATCATGTGTGACGCGCTTTATCGTTCTTATAATTAGAACAAACCTTTTCTAGGATAAGTGCATTCTTAAACACCATGTGAACTGAAAATAAAAGGTTAATTACCATAATAAAATTGTTTTATGTTTTCTCTTTATCTTGAACTTATATTATTATTATCATTTAATCTCCAAAGCACGGTAAATATCCCCTCAGACCGGATGACTTCTAGGCTTGGTCGCGAGGAACTGTCGCTTAGATTCACCTAGATTTAAGACGTTTCAAGATGATCCCTGCGGATTTAACTGAAAAAATATTTTTGACTTTGACTTTGTCCAAGGGGGTAGTCAGAGGTTCGTTGCATTTGGCACATACCCACATTTGGGTAAGTAAATATATATTAAAAATTTGATTTAAAAATTTCATAAATTTAATAAGTTCGATAGTAGTTTGTTCATAATGATTTGAAATCACCATTTAACATATTATTTATTTATTTGTCATATTTTGTTTTTTTTTACATATTTCTGTCTTGTATACGAATGTTTAGTGATGCGTAAATCATACTGGAATTGTAGGTACGTATAGTATCAGTTTAAGTACCTCCCTACCTACATACTCTCTAGGTATATTATTCCCATTGTCTGACACTTAAAATCTATTTAAAAGCAATAAATCAAACGTGTACGCAAAATGAAGTGATAATATGCGCGACAATACAGCGTTAGGTGCTAGTGATGTGCCTTTATCGATAAATCATCGGCTTGGCACTTTATTTGCAGAAGATATCATAGTTATTATTTCACACGTTGGGTAAAATTAAACATTGCTTAAAACTTACCTTGTCACTGTCTGTCACTACTTACGATAAGCGCTGCCTAAACTATTGTTATTTCTTACCTGGTAAGAGATAACAATAGTTTAGGCAGCGCTTATCTTTTTGTTGTTATTTTGTTGTACAATAAACTTATAGAATTCGAATATTGATAAAAAATGGTATGTTCAAATCATTGCATTTAGAAACTTTAATTCTTATATACAATTCTCGTTACAAAATATCATCAAATTCGTGTTTCGATCGTGTTGTTTGGATTTTTTATTAAATTTTTTTATTCTTCGAAATTTTATTTACAAGATATGTAATGTTTGTCACCAGAAGCCAAATTTCGATCGCGTCAAACTCCAAAATATGGTAATCTTAGAAACTGACATTTTTGACAGGCCCAACTTCAATAATAAAATTCTAATTTTAATTTCGTCTCAGCTCCAAAAAAATAATTAGTGAATTGGGCCTATAATGTTACGTGATGCTGTGGTCAACGGTAATAGAAATATTCATTAAAAACCAGACGTCAGTTACAATGATAGGTAAGCAATAAGTATACTTAATATGTAGAGATAATAGTACAAGCTACTCGTAACTGTACGATAAAATAGTAGGTATCCTTATGAAATCTTATTTATTCAAATTTAAATTATTTATTTCGGTTATTTATGAAACACAGTTTATTGTTTTAGCGGGGCTCTCAGTGAAGACTCGACCGGGGAAGTACTACCACCATGCATGCATTTCTGCTACCAAGCAGAGTGTTCCTCTGACGAGTGTGGGTACCGCTGAAATTACAGGTGCAGGCTTAATCCATAAATGATGCATACAGGTGCATCAGGTTCATGGACGCGGAGCAATGCATGCTGCATACGCTTGTCACGCTCGTTATGTTATATATCGTGATATGCGGAGCAGTACTTTGTATGCTGATGGTAACCACTCAACACCAGTTGGGTAATTTGCTGTTCCATCAGTAAGTCGTATACTTTACAAAAAGTTATTTACTTAAAATTCTGATTTCAAGTGATGCAGGCAAGGTGTTAGTGATGTGCCTTCATCGATATAAATCACCAACTATGGGTAGGTACTTGAACCACGAGTAATAAATCAAGAGATTGTGACTCATAATCCTATGATTAACGATGAACATTTTCAAGCCTCTCTATCAGACTAAAAATGTCTATTTGCAACACTAAACTTTGTCAGTGGGTGGCGCTATCTTCCATAGCATAATTCCATCTCTTTTCTATATAATAAAAAACTTACGGCCTCAAAACATTTTTATACATACAATAACAAGCGTGACAAGTATTTATTAGCCGTTACTCAAAAAGCATATTCTGGTGAATAATTAAGGAAATAACGATCTAGAGAAAAGAGAAAACTTCTGAATATTGCAATAAAGAAATGAAATGGAATTAATATAAATCTCTAGGCACAGTAAACGTTTCCTCAGATTTCAAGTTTTGGTGTATTATTAAGGAAATAACGATCTAGAGTTTCCAACCTTTTTTTGGCCAGGGACCACTATGTAGGTATAATAAAAATAAACTGTAATAATCAAACTGAAACTTTAATTAACAACTCAATAGGAAATTACATAACAGGAAATAATAATATTTTTAGAATAAACTTCTGTAATTTTGTATTAAATAGCTTTTTTATACCAAAACTACTCAAGCCAATACGATTCAAAAGCATCCTTGCCGTTCGTAATTTTAGAATTTAATGAGTTCTAGAATTTTCTTCTAGATTCTAGAGAAAAGAGAAAACTTCGGAATAGTGCAACAAAGAAATAAAATGGAATCAAGATAAATCCCCAAGCACAGTAAACATTTCCTCAGATCTCATGATTTATTGCTTGTAGGTACAATTAAAAACAGCGTTACACTTAGGAAAGACCATTAACTTAATTGGTTAATTAATTACATTAAAAAATCATGATCTTTCATTGCAGTAACAAGAATTCTTTATTGCTAGCTGACCAAACGAATTGAACTAGTTTTAAGCCACTTTTTTATTTCTAACTTATCGTTTGTTTTATTAATAAGTAGCATAATAATTTTAGTTCTTTGGAAAGTTCATTGTACTTTTCAGACTTTTGTAAAGAGTCACTTGTGATAAAACTACAGAAATGTCCAATATTATTGGGTAATCTTATTTACCAGCAGTAAGTTCAAATACATTGTGTGTAAATACAATGTATTATTCTATCCTTGAATTAAACATTGCAGTCGATCTGTTTTCTCACTCTAAAAGATTCCAGTTTTGGACGTTGTCCAATATTTTTCATTTCGTCTAATTGACGGCGCAGGTGATCATCGACAAGTCGGTGAGGCACATCACTAGTTTGATGACGTGTGGCAGTTTACGAGGCAATAACTCATCAGTGGTTGTTCACAGAGACAGTTACAGCACCAGTTCGGTCATTAATGTTTGTTGAGCGACATAAACGGATTATTATCGACGTGTCTTTGTGTGTTTAATCGCTTTGATGCGAGCCGAAGACTCAGCCTGGTTTTATAAAAAAACGACGGCAGTCTTAAGACGGTTGTATTTTAAAAATACTAAAATAAGATTGGTGGTTGAAAGTGAACACGAAGCTTGTACCTACTATGACTAATAGAATTCCTTTATATTTTTTACATCTTGGTTTTAAACTTACTTAGCACACAAACTTAGAACTATGTTAATTGTACAATTATTGTCTATTAGCAATTGCAAGAATCTTTGTCCTGACAGACTCGCATAAAGACAACGCACAACCTAAACCGTTAAACGTAGACTTAAAATTTTCAGTGTATATTTATTTTGGTATGTAGAAGCTAAGAAAATAATTAGCAAAATTCAACCCCAAAATAGGTATAGTAGAGGTTGCAGCTTGTATGAAAATTCTTTCACGCGGACAAAGTCACGAGCGTTTTTGCCAGTATTATATAAGTAATCTTGGTGAGAATCAAACCTACTGCCCAGAAGACAAACCTAACAACAGCTTTTTTTCAAGTATAGTTAATTCTAATGTTGTAACTACATAATATTAGTTAGACTACCAACTAAGCTGAGAGGAGAGCTGAGAGGCTAGTACCTTGTATGTAATGACGACCGACGTGGCGCGGCGAGCGAATTTCTGCCTGCGACGCAGGAGGTTGCGGGTTTGATTACCACCTCGGGATAAATGGTTGTACGATCTGCAAATATTTATTCCGGATGTTCTGGGTATTTTCTATGCATAATAAAAAATATGTATGTATGTAATGTATTGCATTAAGTATATCAGTCATCTAGTACCCATAACACAAGCTCTGCTTAGCTTGGGGCTGGATGATGCTGTGTAGATTGTCCAGAATTATTATTATTATTATAATGTTATTTTTAGCCAGTGCAGTCGGTATTCCATACGTGACAGGTTGTAAGCTCATCACCGCCGCTAGAATACAAACTGGTTTCCTCACGTTGTTTTCCTTCATCATTTGAGAGCATTGGCATTGCATACTACATCTGTGTTTGAAAATTACCGGCAACGTTATATCACGTCTATGAAAGTACTGCTTATAAGGAAACCATAACAAGTCTAATAAATAACTCTAAGCATCGATGGACGGACGTCTGTCTTAGGTTTAACTTCAAACCGTCTCCGTAGAAACCAATTAAGATATGGCTTTATAACTCACTTTGAATGAAACTCATAAGCACGATAAACGTAAAGAAAATTATCAAAACAATATTAAATCACTCAGAATAACTCATGAATATTTAACTTGAAAACTGTTTTCAAAGTATGCTTTAAATTGCAATAGAAAATTAAAGTCATAATTCAGAACATCCTACCAAAGATAAGATTTATATCGAGGCAAGACGTTTAGCCTGTAATAATTTGTAGTTGCTACAGTATTTTAAGATCTAGACTGTTGTAATAAGCGGTAATTTTGAACAGCCATGTTTTGAAACACTGTGGTGCCAGAATCACTCTAATTTCGCAGGAGGATGTTGTAGGTGACACAAATTGCAAGACCACGCATTTTTCCCGTATAATCTTTACGTCAATCGTTTGGAAACTTGTTGCCCGAAGCTACCGTTTTGTCTTAGTTTTAGAGGTAAGTCTCAGTTTTAGAGATAATGGTCGATAAAACATAGTGAGTTATGAGGGATTGTCGATAACTTAGAAAGTACACAACACTATTTTTTATTCATATTTTACTTTACGACTTTTAAGTAACTGGCTTCATAAAATTGTATGTTGAATATCTTGACGACCGATGTGGTGCGGCGGACGAATGTCCGCCTGCGACGAAGGAGGTTGCGGGTTCGATTCCCGCCTTGGGATAAATGTTTGTACAATCTGCAAATATTTATACCGGGTGTTCTGGGTGTTTTCTGTACGTAATGCCACCATTATTATATTATATTATTATTATAATTATCTCGTAGTAGTAGAGCCTTCAGCGAAGAGTTAATCCGGAGAAGCACTACCACCATACCTATTTCTGCCACCAAACAGCTTGCTGTGTTCCGATTTGAAGGGTGTGGATGCCGGCAAAATTACAGGCACGTGAGGCTTGACATCTGTATACCTCAGGTAGATGAACGCAGAGCAGTGCATTGTAGGGTACGTGCGTGACCTGCAATGTAATACTTTGTTATGGGCGATGGTAACCACTTGACATCAGGTGGGCCTTATGCTTGTTTTATTAGCAATTACATAAAAAAAATGGATTTGATTTCGTGACCTTAAGATTGAAAGGCAGGGTTGCAACCACTTGACCACCGGTGCTATGAGTCTGATTTCAAATACAGGCACGCGATAAAACCTTTATAAATAAGACATAGGATGAGTTACAACCTGATACAATAGAGATTGGCTTATCTAAAATATGATACAGCTTGCTACCTCACTTGCTACAGCACTTTCACCCTTAACTCCCTGTAATAGGTTCTATAATGATATAGATAGGTTTGGTATTTGGAAGCGTTGTACGGTCACGACATACAGATATTGAGGTCTCAGTTGTAAAGTGGATTTTGACTTGTTTCATGTATCTGGGATATTATTACTAGTAATAAAATATAACTCGAAGAATTCATATTTCCGATAGGTTAATATAACGTTGTACCAGTCTAACAGTTCTTCTTCTTCTTTTATTATATGGCTTTTCAGCATAGAATTTGGACTAAAGTTTTCAGCAGTGTAACCAGTGTGTAACAGTTGTCTCCTTCTTCTTTATAGCACCTGTCATGCGTCAAATAATTTTGCCAAGTGGATATAATGACTTTTTAGACAAGTCGAGCCAGTAAAAAAATTTAAATCGGCTGTCATAGGTTTTTAAAAATAAGATGAAGGCGTTACTCTTCAAAATATCAAGGAAACATTTTAGTTCAACACAGGACGTTACTTTACAGGAAGTCTCTACGGCCAGTGGTTTAGGTCGGCGTTGTCTATATTCCAGTCAGTCGTCAGTCAGGACAAAGATTCTTATGATTGGTATAGATAGATTTGACAGCCGTCACAGCTCATTAGATAGTGGCCTTGCCTTCTACACTGAAGGTCCATAAATGGGTTAGGTTTATGTCCAGTTGTGTACTTCCTCAGGCTGGATGACTATAATAATAATAATAACAATAAAAATGCTGGACAATCCACACAGCATCATCTAGCCCCAAGCTAAGCAGAGCTTGTGTTATGGGTACTAGATGACTGATATACATAATACAATACATTACATGCATACATATTTTTTATTATACATAGAAAACACTCAGAACACCCGGAATCAATATTTGCAGATCGTACAAACATCGCAACCTCTGCATTGCAGGCGGATATTCGCCCGCCGCGCCACATCGGTCGTCAGCAAAAGTTCGGACTATAGCAAAAGCTTAACATAATTTCCATTAGATTTAAGTAAAAGTGAATCCGGTCTTTGAGCACCGCCATTGTATCAGACGGTCATAACTCATCTATAGAATATTTACGGCCGCATTATCATGTCGACACCGGGGGGTTAGATATTGTAACTTAAGATACGGGTTTCTATGATAGTTCTAGGCTGTTTTGCGAAAGAAACTAACGCTGAAGTATTTTTTGAATCTTAATTTACTGTTTTGACGACTGATGTGGCGCGGAGAGCGTTTGTCCGTCTACGACGCAGGAGGTCGCGGGTTCAATTCCCGCCTTGGGATAAATGTTTGTACGATCTACCTTTAAAGTATTTAATACGACCTACATTATGATGGTATTTAAATATAATTTCATTCTATTTAAATCTAATGGAAATTATGTTAAGCTTTTGCTAGAGTCCGAACTTTTGCTGACGACTGATGTGGCGCGGAGAGCGTTTGTCCGTCTACGACGCAGGAGGTCGCGGGTTCAATTCCCGCCTTGGGATAAATGTTTGTACGATCTACAAATATTTATTCCGGGTGTTCTGGGTATTTTCTATGTATAATAAAAATATTTATGTATGTATTGTATTAAGTATATCAGTCATCTAGTACTCATAACACAAGCTCTGTTTAGCTTGGGGCTAGATGACGCTGTGTGGATTGTCCAGCATTATTATTATTACTATTACTGTCCTTTACAGTAAATACTTATTTTATATAAAATGTATTGTATCTGTTAATATTGTTGACCTACTGGGTCATTGTCCCTGTGTGTATACTATGTATATAAAATTCTATTCTATTCTTTTATAAATAACGAATCAATACTCTGTAATAGGTGATGGTAACCACTTCTGATCAGGTGAGCCAAACTAAGTAAAGCTTGTACTATGGGAACCAGATATCTGATAGAATACTTAAATTTTTTTTTCGTAAAGTACATATAACATCAAGACACAACAAAAATCTATGTTCAACGTATATCATAATAGTTTCATATGGGTTGCAGAACTTTTTAACCGACTGCCCAGATAGAGAGTAATGTTTTCTATGATGTTATTATAGTGCTGCAGGGCCTGCAGGCAAGACAAGCAACGCTTACATCTCAACGTATCTACCTAGATACAGGGTGTATATAGACTACTCTTAAAAACTATCGGGACTTTCACATGCTGCTTAGACCTTGCAGTCGTAAAAAGCTGATATAAATAAATACTGATATATAAATTTGACACCACGCTATCTAGCATCAAACTAGGCAAAGGTTGTACTATGGGAACTAAGTTACTCACAAAATACCTTTTAAGTATTTACATAGCAATACGACCCAACATAAAGTAGGCTGATATTTATATAACACTTTTTTTTTTACATAGGTACATTATATTTTATTAAAACACCCAGACACAGAACAAACTCTTATGTTCATCAATAATGTTTGTTGTCAATGAGGATCGAACCCACAACCTAACGATGCCCCTTATACATCATAGTTGCCGACCCATGGTGTGATTGTTCAAAAACCTGTACACAATTTTAGAAGTAGTAGTTAACTTAGTAAAGGGCGCGTCTGAGAAGTACTAGTACCTATTTCTGCCGCAGCGTGAGGACGAAATCTTTCAATTTAGTCTCAACACACTTTTATGGTTCTTAGAAAAAATATCAAGTTTAAATTGATCAACTCGAATGTGACTTTGTAAGCACCACCATTAATGGTCATCTTGTATCAGGAAGTGTTTTTTACACCCTGTATGTATTAGGTACAGAAAGAAGGGCATAATAACAGTTTGCGATACCAATTTAATTGAAACATCGAACGTTCTGGAATGTCGGAAGAATGTTGTAGTAGCTTCAATCTATACTTTTGATCAAAGTGTAGTAACTACAGTGGGTTGGCAAACTGCGGGTCGCATGCGGCCCTTAGGTTGCCGACCTTGGTGTTTGACACCAAAAGCCAAATCAAAATACATTTATTCCATGGAATCAAAGTGGTCACGATTCATTTTCGGTAAAAACATGACTTTTTAATTTTAATTGTTTTCCTAGTGTTATTTTAATTTCTGGTGTAATTTCGGTGGTATTTTATCCAACGTTACTTGAGGTCTTAGCACAAGTGAAATCAATTGAAATGAAAATGCTATATGTGGCATCTTGATTTGAACGAAAATGTTTCTCTTGGGTTTTGAAGAAAAATGCTATCTTTTTCTGTAAAACCAACGACACCCGACTTTACTTTTTTTTACTGACTTTACTAAGTAAATACTTTATAAATAATCCACTTGACACTGGCCAAATTGTGCAAATGACGAAAAAAGTAATTACATAATATAGTCTTCTAAACGTGAGTCTAGGTACCAGTTCTAGCGCGACTCCGCTGTCTGTCTGTCCGTCTGTCACCAGGCGGTAACCGTAATATGAACCGTAATATAATCATGAACCGTAATAGTTAGAGAGTTGAAATTTTCACAGATGATGTATTCATGATGTTACTGCTATAACAACAAATACTAAAAAACAGAATAAAAATAAATATTGAAGGGGGCTCTCATTCAACAAACATGATTTTTTTGTTGTTTTTATTATAGATAATGATATTATAGATACGGAACCCTTCAAAGTAAAAAAAAAGTCAAAAATCATTTATTCAGTAATATCCGCAGGGATCATCTTGAAACGTCTTAAATCTAGGTGAATCTAAGCGCCAGTTCCTCGCGATCACGTGCACGTGCACGAGTCCGACTCGCACTTGGCCGGTTTTTTCTAAGTCAATTATAAATACAATGTGACCTGTTTAGTGTTTATCCCATTATCCTTGAACCCTACCACGACCACATTCCCCCACTAAATATGCATCTGCCTACCTAGAGTAAGTAGCCGCCAAGTGTCAATAGAAAAAAGTCTCCCTCGTGTATAACGGACTTATTAAACGCACTTACCCCTAGACTGCCTATCGTCTATTCGTTTAAAAAAATTATGCATATAATTGAATCGTAACTACTATCGATTTTCATCTCTATTGCTTAAGATATAGGATTTAAAGTTTCTCGTAATGACATTAAGATGTAAACAAGAAAACCAAAAGGAGACAAATTATGTTTATGTTTTTGTCAGCTGTCGCCAACATTTTAATAAAGGTAATTTTTCTCGCTTTGCGCAAACGAAATACAACGATAACTTTCTTAGTATTCAGTTAATTTTATATTTGGTTGTATAATTTCATAAATTACCCTTATTATAAGTTTTTTAATTGCAAAAAATACAATAATTACAGAAAAAATATTAATAATTGATATGAGACATCGTTTAAAAGATCAATTTCTCATTATTTTGTCATAACGTAAAGAAACCCGATATTTTTCCGAGTACTTAAACATAATTATTTTCTGTATTTGGTTAGTGTCACCAGTTAATAAAACTACCCATAAAGTGATGTAAGCCGCTTGGTAATCATCCTATTATCAATTATTACTAATCAATTTGATTATAGTTACTATAAAAAGTATTGTAACTACTAGTCATTAGAACCCTATATGGAAATTGAAGATCTAATGAAAGAAATTTGGTTAAGCAAAGATGTTTCAAGCCAACATATTCATAAACATAAAATTCCCTCAACATTTGGGTAAAAGTAAAATTCATTCGCAATTAATAATAATAATAATAATATGTTTATTTCGTCTTAAGTGACACATCAACATTATACAAATAAGTGACAGATTTGGTGTTACATAGTTGGTATCTGATGTGTGAAAAGACCCAAATTTTATTGATTTTAATTATAAATTATGATTTTTTTTAATTTCTTAACAAAACAAATAAAATGTTGATAATTTATGAAGTGCAAATAGCTTTTGCCCATTAAAACTTTTTAAAATAAATAAAAATAAAACAGTAGTTCAGTAAAACTCGCAAGAAACATTATTAAAATTGGTATTAATAGTATTTTTAATAAAACAACCTTTAAGCTAAATTAGGATAATAAAAAAAGTTTGCACTGTATTTTAAGTTTCGATTCCGGAATGATAAATAAATTTCTGAATTCAAACTTTAATGTCACTGTCACAATGACATAAACTATGAATATTTTTCCCGCTATTTACAGTAACACTAACCCTACTCATAGTCCATATTCTTAGACTCTACTACTAAGAAACTCTGCATAACCTCGGAACTGTTACCTATACGGTGTTTTGTCTTTTTCGATCTAATTTGAATCTCCCTGTCAATGCAAAAGACAAAACACGGTGTAATACGCCAAAGTTAGTATTTGGGTTACACTTTATACATCAAGAATTAAACAATAGCTGCAGCCGATTTGAGAAGCAGTCTATTTTAAGTTGGCATAAAAAATCAGTACTTAGAACCCTAACCTTTTTGCATTTGTACCTTTACAAAAACCTTCCGCAGTAATTCCTAGGGCTAAATACATAGCATGCCATGATGGTTGAAACCGGCTTATACCCAGAAATCACTACCTCGTGATAAGCAGTCTGCAAAAACCATAGCTTTTCATTTGTCAATCTATCGCCATACTGCTCACTATTGTCTATGGCGTCTCTCTGGCAAGCCAATACTGAAGGAGCTGGCCAATAGTTTTGAGAAATTGATAATTACTCCCACTTGATATAAAATAATAAAAGCACGAGGGCCCGGGTGAAATTCGCGGTACTTGTTACTTTTACCGCACCAAACTCTTGGAAATATTACAATTTATATGCGCGTAGCGCTTAGTAAATGTTACCGAATTAATTATACTCTTTACACGGTCGTGATACCTTTCATTTTAGGATAATAAACTTAGTGCTTCTGCAATGAATAGATGTAACATTGTTTTTGCAATAAAAAAGCGACTCAAAAAGTCAGTAATAATTCGGCATGAAATACAAAAATTACTCTGAGGCCCTTATGCTAGATGATCGGATTAGTTGATGGGGCGCACCGGAAAATAAGTAGGTAGGTTTACAACTTGTAAAAAATTATAAGCTTATTCAATAATCGTTTATCCATAAATTGAATGCCGGAAAATATTATATAAGACCCAAAGAAAATAGTTTTCGATGGAAACACGACATACTTACCTACCTACCACCATATAGAATCAGATTTGCCTTTGCTCATCGTCATCATCATCATCAGCCTGTAAAAGTACACTACTAGACATAGGCATCTTTGATATGATTCCAGGAAGAACTATTTTAGATATTTTTCTATCCATCTATAATAAACGAAGTTTCGTATGGACGTTTAGAGTTACATTGCGCGGCAGCGACAACTTGACTATGGAATGGTTTACCGAATCCTCGCAGTGTATTTTAAAACGACAATAAACAAGAGTAGACTGTCAGAGCTCAACAATTTATAATATAATTATCTGATAGTAATTATCTCGTCGAGTCCCGTTATGTGACAACATTATTTGTGAAGATATACAAAAAAGTAACAGTTGTTTATTACAAACATGCCATGTTACAAGTTTTTTTTATGAATTTGCTCAAGGGAAAAAGGAATTGAGCTATGGACTATTTATGTCGGGACAATTTTTATGGATCTTATTCTGTGACATAATGACAACTTTGTGATTAGACCGGGAATGTAGGTAAGCGCCGTTTGTCTAGTGGGAGTCACCCCGCCTTCTGATCCTAAGGTTGTGGGTTCAAAACCAATTGTGCAATTTGTGCATTTTTTCGTTCGTAAAATTTATGTGCGCAATGCCAGTGCTCTCAAACAGTGAAGGAAAACATCGTGAGGAAACCAGTTAGTATTCTAGCAGCGGCGATAGGCTTGCAACCTGTCACGTATGGAATACTAACTACTACAAAATGTGGGTACCAAATGTACTATCTGGGTATACCTCTGAGTGTAAGTACTTAGTACTAAAGATCAGAGCGGATATCTACCATGCTTGGAGATTAAAGTCATGTAGAGCCCTTTGTATGCCTCAGGTTGATGAACACAAGGCAGTGCATTTCTAACGCCTATATTCTGTGACACAATTCTATGCCATAGGTGATTTTTACTACTTAACATCAGGTGGGCCATCTGTTCTTTATATCAACAAGTAGTAAAAAACATACACAGTTACTGACATTGTGACTTTTTTTAAAAGAAACTGTGACATTATATACTAATATACTACATACTGCTATGTACTACTACTATAAACTATTCCGAAGTGCTAACCGAATGGTTTACTTTCTTTATTAAAGCTCCACTACACATAATGTTTTGTGTTTAAGAACTTTTTAAATTCCTGTAGCTTACAATTTATCGCACGTAACAGGAATTAGGAGCTGCTTTTTACTTAAGCTGTGAACAGAAGGGTTGTTTTTCAAATTTCTCCGTAGACCCTTAACATTGTGATCGTACAGTTTTTCCTTCGTTTTAGTGTTATACCGGGTAGTTGACGAGTTAAATATCCTTTATTAGTTCTCAGTATCGCATTAATCAGAATTTCTTTCGACTATTACTGAAACTAGATTAAAAAAATATGGGTATAAGGATGAATAAACCCATAACAATAAATGAGAAAGTCTGTCTGTTATGTTTTCATAACTGAAACACAGAGCCGAACAATATACTGGACTAAACAGTTTGCTTTTCAGAGACGTGTGTTATTCGTTGTCATCGTCATAAACCTTAAAACGTTTTTAGCAGTTGTAGAGTTATTTATGTTTATCCGGGTAAGTACTACCACCATGCCTGTTTCTACCGAAAATTAGCTTGCTGTGTTCCTGTTTTTAAGGGCATGAGTGCCTGTGAAATTACAGGCACATGAGGCTTAACACCTGTATGCCTCAGGTTGATAGACGCTGAGTAGTGCATCGTTCGGGTATGGGCGGGTTCCTAACGAGCATGATCTACGGAGCAATACTATGGACAGATGGCTTGTTTCATCGATGGCGTATATTTGAAAAAAATTACCGTAGTCGCTAGACGCTTGCCGTAGACGCATTGTTAGGCCGATTGGCCACAGTGTTGGTGTGTGTCAGCTTTTAGCTATGATTTTGTATGTGATCTGTCGTCTAGGGGCATCATTGATCGAAGTTCAAAATGGTCAATCTTCTTCATTATGTTTTTTTTTTATTTTTTTTACATGCTATAGGTAAACGGTTGACCGCAATCTCACCTGATGTTAAGTGATGACGCAGTCTACGGTGTAGCACGTTTACCTAGAAGATACCTATTCACTCTTCTCTGAAGACATCCAAATTATACGTGATCGACGACGAAACGACGGCAACGAGTTCCATTCCTTTGCTGTACGCATAATAAAAGTTGAGGCAAAACGCTTGGTGCGGGTGGAAGGGTAGGTATGCTATATAAAAAAACGAATTGCGTCGGAATCGCAAAGGCTTATTGCATGTTTACATTGTTTTTCCACTTGTATATTCCGATTTGGTTTAGGAATCATAAACAGACCACCAACAGACTCCTTGTCGTATTTCTCGGTTTTATATCTATCAATATCCGCGATAACGGGCGCATTAAATTATTCTATGGTATATAGTCTAAGAGACACAAGATTTTTGAACTACGTTAAATTAATACAGTACTAAATTTAAATTATCAGCTAAAACCTGGAAAAATAGGGTATGTAATATTAGTTTTTTTTCATCATCGATGCGATGCCTTTCGATCGAACTTGAAAAACTGCTGAACAAAGGTTTTCTCTGTACTGATCATTTAAGAGTTCGCTTTAGTTGCATAGGGAAGAAGGAAAAGGGTTCAATTCTTCGCCGGAATCGTGCGTGGCTTTTTTCTTATACAATAAACCATGTATACATTAATATCATGTTGAGTACCCACGTATGTATTCGTGTAGATTGTTATATATAAATAAATACATATTTTTATTAGTGCTTTTTTTGCTTAGTAAACACTCCCTTGAGTATATTTATTCAAGGTAGTTTTATACAGTCAGGGCTAAATTTAAAACTACCTACTAAAACATACATCTATTTACAAGGAAAATTACAACTAATACAGGTATTTATAATTGGTATGTTACAAAATACATGTGAAATAATTGAGCTATCTACAGACCGTTGCAAACGATCTAGAGGTAGCTCAACTGATCCAGATCAGTGCCAATCGGAAGCGTTCCCAAAACACTGGCTGCATTGCCACGCTGAATGGCAATGCTGATTAATATATATATATTTTTTAATAATGCTGGACAATCCACTCAGCATCATCTAGCCCCAAGCTAAGCAGAGCTTGGGTTATGGGTACTAGATGACTGATATACTTAATATAATATATTAAGTACATAGATATTTTGTTATTATACATAGAAAATACCCAGAACACCCGGAATAAATATTTGCAGATCGTACAAATTTTTACATTTATCCCGAGGCGGGAATCGAACCCGCAACCTCCTGCGTCGCAGGCGGACGTTTGCCCGCCGCGCCACATGGGTCATCAAATTAACTACCTACTTAGTTAATACATTAAGAAGATGTGTGGGTGCTCCTGCACTATATTGTAGAAATATCATCGTTACGTTTAGGTATTTCAATGTCTCAGTAACGAAGGCCCCGGTGGTATGCAGATCCAACTTTGATTTACATCTAGCTTGTTACTACTGGCTATGAAAAAACATTACTCTTAGAAACGTTAGCACTAGTCTAGAACTTCAGACTAGCGAGACCGTTGCGAAAAACAAAGATTCTACAACTATAATAATAATGCTGGACAATCCACACAGCATCATCTAGCCCCAAGCTAAACAGAACTTGTGTTATGGGTACTAGATGACTGATATACTTAATACAATACATTACATACATACATATTTTTTATTATGCATAGAAAATACCCAGAACACCCGGAATAAATATTTGAACCCGCAACCTCCTGCGTCGCAGGCGGACACTTTCACTATTTGACATAAAATTGGTACTATTTTAACAATTATGCTAGATGAAGCGGTGTGGATTGTCCAGCATTATTATTATTATTATTAAATAAAAATGTTTTTTATTTTAAATAACAGCAATAAGAAAAAAAAAACAAAACAATTATATTGTTTATTTCTTATGACAGGGTCCTCCAGCTTTTCAAGCTTATGCTTGAAAGGTCAGAGGAGGGAGCCTTTTGACTAGTAGTGACTAGTAACAATTCTCCCCCTGTGCATTTCCAGGTTTTAAGCCCTACCTATCTATCGGATTCCCGCTATCTTTACAACGCCGTTGATTCATCGAATGAAGGGTGGCAAACGCTTTGTCTACTGGTGCTGCCATTTGAGATCCTTCGTTCCTCAACAAACCAAGTCAAATGTCACTTTTTACAAGCGATACATAAGACATTGTAAGTAGTTTCAATAATTAAAAAAAAAACAAAACCTCGTGCGGCGCGTTGATGTCTTTTGTAAGGTAGGACTGGCTTAGCAGCTCAATATAATATACATATCGTCAGTGGAAAGGAAGAAATGCTAAAGCGCCAAAATGCTACTTGTGGGAAATCAAGTTTAAAGTTATTAACTTTAGCATTTTGGCGCTTTAGCATTTCTTCTTTTCCACTGACGATATATACCCAATGGTTTGTCCCACTCTAATCCACTGAAAAAATCCATTTACGGATTTGATTTAAAATTTTGTTCCATTGTATTTATATTTAATAATAGAAATAGTTTGATGGTGGTGTGTTAAGTAACCCCCAGTATATACTTATTAAAATATTTTATCACTAGCGGCCGCTTGCAGCTTCGCTCGCGTGGCAGTTTTTTCCGTTCCCGTTATTTTTAATAATATTTATTATTAAAAATAACGAAAACGGTATAAAAATAAGCCTATATGTTAATCCAGGTTGCAATCTATAATTTTTCTAAAATTCGTTCAAATCGGTCTACTGGTTAAAGCGTGAAAGAGTAACAAACATCCATTCATCCATCCATATTTACAAACTTTCGCGTTTATAATATTAGTAGGATCTGTAGTTGAGTACCGCAGTGTACGAATCTTTAAGATAGTCATACATATCTTCTGCCAAGAGTTATGGGAGTCAGCCCAGATATTTATAGGTCAGGTAAAAGATGGGGTTAGTTTTGCGGCATACTACTCGGAGGCTTCGCCATTTTTCTATATTGACAGTGCAATAAATTTGTGTCTTACCTGAGGTAATGAGGGTTAAGGAATGATACCTACCTGAAAACCAGCGCTGCATGACACGGTAGATACATACCCTGTTAGGCAGCAATTAAGCTGAGGTAGAACCTTTTTGGTATGCCATTCGGCACTAGACCGGACTAGTTGAGACCTAAGAATATGGACTAAAAGCTGAGTTGAGACCCACCGATAACGCTAACCTACTTTCTGTTGTTTTTTTTTTCTTGTAACATGTACCTAGGTAGTTTTTTGTCCGTTCTGTGTGCAAAACGTGTGTCAA
Source organism: Electrophaes corylata (assembly GCA_947095575.1). NCBI lineage: Eukaryota > Metazoa > Arthropoda > Insecta > Lepidoptera > Geometridae > Electrophaes > Electrophaes corylata. Next base: position 1,981,606 of record OX352711.1, on the reverse strand, counting down.
ATAAATGTATTTTCTTTCTTTCTTTCTTTTATATGGTTTTTAAACATCATCATCAGCCACTGTCGGTGGCCTTTCCGATACGTTTCCTGGAAAACTATTTTGAGCTTTTTCATCCACTGACTTTCTGCTCCGCGATTCTAGTTATATCGTCAGTCTATCGGAGGAGGGCGTCTACGGTTTGTGATTACCTTTCGAGAACCTTTTAAGCCCCAGTGCCAACCCTTCATAACAGCATTCATATTTTAAACATAATTATCTTTATTAAATAAAAGAGACAAAATATGTTTCTACTTTTTTTTCACACTTAACTTTTTTTATACATTTTTATACTACATACAACAAAGCATTGTCTCACAGGTCACGTTATTTTTATTTATTTTTATTTTATTTTTATTAGAAAACCAACAGCACTTATAATAGACAGGTTTTAAACTTATACATATATTATTATCTAGCCAATTACAGGTTTTCCTAGATAAATACGATATATTATCTACTAATTTTAATTTAAACTACATGACAATTCAATTCAAAACGAAAAAAAAAAGGTAGGTAAGTTCACTGTATGTTAACACTAATAACACAAGACGAAAGTCCGCCTTGGGATAAATGTCTGTACGATCCGCAAACATCCGGGTGTTTTGGGTACTTTCTATGTAAAATAAAAATATCTATGTATGTAATGCATCGTATTAAGTATATCAGTCATCTAGTACCCATAACATAAGCTCGTTAGTTATGAAAGTCCCTTACGATGCACTGCTCTGCGTCTATCAATCTGAGGTATACAGTTGTAGCCTGCTAGGCAATAATTTGATATAGGCGATGGTAACCACTTAGCATCAGGTGAGCTATCTGCTTACTTCATCAGCAAGCTATATAAAAAAAATTGCTGAACGTCTTAGAACACAGTACCTATATACCGTTCAACTTTAGTATTACGCTAGCATCTTTTTATTGTTTTATACATATTGTATGCATTTTATAGATTTAGCCGTTAACTTAACGTTTATTTCATATCATTTTGCTGTTCAAAATTGCTTAGTAAAAAAGTAAAAGTTCTTTTATACCTAGTATGCGTTTCCTTTTAAGATAATCTTTTATAGCAAGCCCCGCCGATCAAACGGGCCGGGTATCTTACAATAATAAATTAACATCAAATTAATCCAAAAAAAACATAAAATTAGCAATACAGTGTCATATTTGGTACCGCTTAAGTGTAAACTTAAGGTAAATTAATTAAAACGCAACTGAAAATGATACAATTAGCTTTAAATTAATTAATTTATGTCGATAGACTTTGTCGGTGTATATTTTAAGTATTTTATTACATGAGAGGTTTCTTAATAATGCCGCCGATTGGTACGCAACTAGATATAATGTCACAGTAATAGCTTATTCTTTAAGAAAATACTGTTTTTACTTAATTTTGATAGGTTAAAACATTTCATGTATAAATTTAATATCACAAGCTTTGAGCCGACGACCGTAAGATCAAAGCTGCCGCTACACAATTTTTTAATGAAACTGTAGGTACTATAAATACAAATATAAGGAATCTACTCCGGTAAACGATAATGAAGTTTCTTATTCTCGCTTTGAATTACACTGCGTGACTTACTAAATAGCGACAACTTGGCTGTGAAATAAGTTGCAGAGGGACAGCAGTGTAACTCAAAACGATACTATGAAACTTGGTTTATAATTTTCCAGAGTAGAGTATAAAGTTGAACGGTTACTTTTGTTATTATTAGTTTAGCTATCCAAAGAGGTAACGTTGCCAGCCTTTTGGGCACTTCCTGCGGTCAGTGATTTAAATTCTGTTTTCTACCTATAGTAAAGACCCGCAGTTAGAAAACAGAGTTATTATAAAATATATTATAATAGATATGAGGTAGACAGGTTAAATATTAGATGTAAAATATTTGTATTTACTAAATTACTTCCGTTATAAAATAAATATTGATAATACTTTTCTTATTCTATACTTTTTTTGTTCTGGGTATTTTCTATATATAATAAAAAATATCTATGTATGTAATATAGTATTGTATTAAGTATATCAGTCATCTAGTAAACATAACACAAGCTCTGCTTAGCTTGGGGCTAGATGATGCTGTGTGGATTGTCCAGCATTATTTATTTATTTATTGACAGTTGCTGGCGGTGAATTGTGCGCTAATTTCAAACGATAATGTCACAGCGAATTCACAGATGTTCGAACACAGCGTACCACATAGTGTGTATGGAGATCAGTTCGTGATCAAGGATCTTATTGTCATGTTCTCTTGACAGGCAGCCGGTGGCTTGAATGCAAATCATCTGCAAAACTAACAGTGTTTCATTTTAATTGTTTTTTTAGGGCTCCCGTTACCAAAGGGTAACGGTAAAGGTAAGGGTAAGGACCCTATTGCTAAAACTTTGCGTCTATCTGTCTGTCTGTCCGTCTGCCACTATACTGTATAGCGCGCTTGTCCCGCAATTCTGAATTCTGAAATTCTGAATTCTGCAATTCTGCAATTCTGAAAAATGTTTAATCCTCCGAATACGTTTAGATTAATGAACGGCTTAATTGTCTGAGCGTGCTCAAAGGGATACGTATTTTTAGGCTGTATTCAGACACTTCCGTTTAATGCGAAATTCAACGGGTACAAGCACGGATATGTGTGTGTTTTTTTTTTTTTTATTAATCATAGAATCAACAGCACTTAGAGATATTAACTTAAAACTTATAAACAACACTTACTGCCAATAACAGATTCCTACTTTGTACACGAAGCTATTTAGAGAAGCTATTTGGTACAAGCTGACCCACTCACGACTTCGTTCGCGGTTTTCATACAAAATTCAATAAAATAAAACTCAATAACACTCATACTAAGTTTTAAGTTGGACTATAAACTTAATAATTCTGCAAATCGCATCAACATTTATTCAGTACTTTTTGCGTGGTGCGTGAACAAACAATCGTACAAACTAACATTTTTTCTTGTCTTTTTTTAAGTTACTATTAACAAGATTTCAGAAAAATTACAGATGAAAAATTTTGACCTCCAATTTGATTATGGTATAGGAGATAGATATATGTCACTAATATAGTAATCATATATAGGTAGTATAAGACTCTTTACAAACGGTAGCAATCAAAAACGTTCCGTAAAAACGTCAAATACGTTTAATAATAGCGTTACTAATCCCTTGTTTTCAAACACTTGGTTGTTTTTCAACTAGTTTATTATTTATTTTCCTAGCGAAAATGAAGTGAAAATACTTGGAACTCATGTGTGGTCTCTAAGTCCGTTGCAGTCTTTGGTATTCAAGCCATCTACAGCTTAAAACTGTATTTATCACTTGAACTCGAAAATGTAAAAACTCGCAAAAACTCATCTTGAAATGGATAATACAAAAACCTTGTATTGGTATGTTAAAGTTGTGAGAAACCACACATACACGATTAGCTCTATCTTCGAACACGATCATTACAATAACTTCTTTATAAATTCTACGATTCCACACTTTTGAGAAGTGAAAAGAACGGAAAGGGCATCGAAATTACTTGACAAATTACGTAAACTTGATAAAAAAATCATCAGAGTATAATACCTAACTGACAAAACTGACGCTTTGCCATTAGTTTCTCAGTACTGATGGCAGAACCATCATTAAGAAATATTTAACATTTTGTATTCTAATTAATTTAACTGGAAGTGGAGACTGTTGTTGAATAGCGAAAATCATGTGAAGAATGTAGTTTTTATCATTTTAGTTAACTGCCATGAAAGTGCTATTGTTTCTTGTTGAGCTGCTGTCTCTTTCTAACAGCCGTACGCAATCATCACATGCGTTAAAAGGTGAAATGATAACAGTCGAATAGCTTCGACAGGTATGCTATTTTACACCAGAAACTTGGAACTCATCAAAACTATTGTCTTTGAACTGTATTAATTGCTACTTCAAAGAAAATTTTGTGCTCTATCACAAGTTTTTATTTTAATTTATCAAAATGAGATTCTTTGGAACTGTGCACGTTTTTTCTCAGCCGAATAACTGAGATGCCTAAGGGCACTTAAATTCATCGTAGAATTTCAAAGGTCAATAGATATTTCCGATAAACATTGAATGATCAAATAAATTACGGTAATATGAGACATGCACTGGTGTTGCCTGCTGTCATTTTTATTTCCCAATGAGTACGCTAAATACGTAGCCATTGGGCAATATTTCGTTTTATTTTGAAACATTCTCACATGAACATTTAATGAATTGTACGTTATATTTTTACTCTTATTAATTACTAGACACTTTAGCTCTTTCACTCACTCACTTTATAATTTAGCTCTTGACATGTCAATTGCAGGAGTGTCGGGAATTTTTTTTATAGACTTAAGGTAATTGTTGCAATTTATAGGAATATAAAAATACTATGGTAGACCGGATGGTGTGACCTTCCTCTTTATTTATTTAAATATAGCTATAATTAAAAACCAATAAATTGCATAGGGTCATTAAACTTAAGAGACGAAGCAATAACTATGGTTATATTACTTAAAAGTGTAGTGACTAGAGTGAGTATTATTGTCCATAGAGATGGTCTATCTAATATTACTTTGGTGTAGCAATAGCTTTCTAATACAAAAATTAAAAATGCTTATGAATATGTAAATGTTAATTTTTAAGGAAAGCTCAAGGTTTTAATTGGAAGTTAGTTCTCTTGCTTGAAACATTGTGCAAAAAATTTAATGTAATTATAAAAAATAACTGTATCGTAACAATAATACGAATCGACTACACAAAAGAACACAGTTTAAAAGGTAATAATACCAACTGACAAGCCGAGACAATGGGAATATCCTGTTGTATAACAACTTTTTAAATTAATTACTAATAACCAGTAGCTATAGCAAATAATAGTTCAAAAGGTTATTACAATAGTAGTTTTATTGAAAACGAAAACAACGTAGTGGCTCAAAACATTACTCAAGGAACCATTTTTAGTAATCAAACGGTATTAAATATCATAATGACATTTTGACCATCTGTGCTATGTGTCTTCCTTGCGAATTTTTTTACAGTAGGTCTGCGTACGTTTCACGCTGCTAAAGGTTAATTGACAGAAGAAAACTACCACCTGTCAATTTGCTTTCAATACAATATGGCATGTGTTCAGTCAGAGAATAAGAACGCTTCTTTCTTGCGCTGGAAACGGCATCACAGCTATTAACAACAAAAGTTAAGTTTCACGGAGACCTTCTGCCACGAATGACATCGCCTCGATAATAACCATGCTAGCCGATAAATGATTGTTATATTTTTAGAATTTATTAATAAATTCCTATACCATTTTAAATTCATAGCTGCCAGTGTTGTATAATAAATACGGTCATATAAAAACAAAGACTTTGCGGTGTATTTACCTCACATTCAAATAAGCTACACAAATGTCAACCTTACGGTGTAATCTCACGTCGTGAATGAAGAACGTGTGTAGGAAATTAAGTTATTTGTCATAGCATATTACATTGCCAGGTGTAATTTTGTCGTTATATTAATTTCTTTACCCATTACTCGAAGTTAACATTTTTGTCACTAAACGTTTTAAAAATGGCTAGAGTCAAAGTTCAATGAAGCCACAGACGCAATGGAGCCACAACTTTGGCATTTTGCTTAACCTATACCGAAGAATGTTATTTCATGCTGAGGGGCCGAAACAACTTTTTATTGCTTCTATTTAGGACTTAATACGGTAGTCAAATTAATGAATTCCTATACTTTGAAATTAAAATTCTAACAACTACGTTTTTGAGCGTTAAATTTTAGATTTTCAACAAATGATAGCACGGTTAGTAAGGTTTTTAATAAAAATGAAGCATTTTTCAGCGTACGTTTTGAGAAAAAATACTATGTAATACTTCTATACTAATCTTTGTGATTTTTTTAAGTGCAGGTAAGCACTATACAAACTAACAAACTATATAATACTTAAAAAAGGAAGCCTGGCTTCACCAGTCCCTTAGTAGCATTTTTTTGGCTTTGATTAAAAGCAGTAAGCCCAAACATGTACTAATAAATCTATTTAAAATGGTATTCAAGACTCAAGAATACATTACATCACAGTTTAAAAGCGTTTTCTTAACAAAAACACGCACTAAAACGAAAAAAAACGTCCACAACAAAAACCTTAGCTACAAAGAAACATAACATTGGGAAAATTATGTTTACGGCCCATTCTCTTGGGAATTTTTCCTTCCTATACCAACACTATCGACGTTGTCGTTGGGAGTTATACGAAAGTAGAAAGGGACAACATTATATGTGCAAGTGGGAGACAGAAAGTTGCAGTATCAACAGCGCCATTCCCATGATAATACATGCTGCATTTTAAATACGAATGCGTTCTTTTTTTCTGTTTAATGTGTGTTTGCAGTTTTGTGATGGAAATATATATTTTTGAAGTATTCTGTGGCGTGTTCAAAGTAGTGCCGCCACCTCGTAAAGATGCAGTCGACTGCGTCAACGTGTTCGGTCTAATTTCAATGGACTTTTTTAATTTTTAATGTTTTTATCAAGTTGCTTTAATATCAAATAAAAATACACTCACAAATTTGTTCAATGTAATATTTTATTTTTTTCAATCTTTATCTTCCACGTTTCGTTATAATCACCTAGTATACAAGTTAAAAGACTTTTAAAATCGATTTAGATTCTATATATCTTTGGAGAATGAACTCCAATAATTGTGCTCAAATAATTGTGTCCTTTTTATAATTGTGTCTTCTTAAAACACATAACATTGTTAACGTCGCTCCAATCTATTTTTAAGTAAGAAAGTACGGAAAGCACGTACCTTTGTTATTTAAATCTCCAATCAAGCAGCAGCATATTTTGCGTACCTGAAAGGAAAAAACACACATAAAAATATTTTACAAACTATGCGAGATATATATTGTCAAAATTGTTTATTCCAAGCAACTTTTTAAGTTTCTTTACTATTAGTAAAATAATTGGAAATATAAAGACGTATTCTACCTACTTACCCTGTGATGTTTATTCAGAAATAATATTTTAATCAACTTTATCAGAGGCAGAGAAAAAAAAAATCTTTGCAAACGCAGAAAAATTCTGGCACACAAAAGTATGCTTATGACCTATTTTCCCGACTGTACTTCATTATTTAAAAAAAAAACAAAAGTTTAGTCGTGATTTTGTTAAACGTAATGGTTAACTATAATTACAGTGATTTTCGAAGAACTTCGAAGAACTTTTCAGAACCGTGTTCTCAGACTTAAATTATTAATTTTATATTGACTTCAATTATCAGGCAATATACAAAATTGCCTTCAAATATACAGTACTAACTGTCTCTTGTAATCTACAATAAAACAATAAGGACGGCAATATTCGTAACACTGACAAAGTAATTAAGTAAGAAAGTTATTTAGGCGCGATGTAGAATCTAGATATCATGATGAGATCAAGAGGTTAAGTAGAAGTGATTCTGCTTTCTTATCCTTAAAGGACACAGGCTTTCCTTCCTTAAAAAGTGCGACACAGGCCGTACACGAAAAAAAAAATCTTAAATCAAGAAAATATCTATTGGTCAATTATATTGTCTCCTATATAGGGAAAAAAAATATATTCTCGAATTCAGCATTTTATTGTTTTGGTTTCAATTCTTAAATCAAAACATTACATATTTTAAGAGCACCGGTCTAGTGGAAGTGACCCCGCCATCTAATCCTAAGATCGTCGTGCACCAATGAGGTAACCAGTTAATATTCTAGCAGCGGCAAAGGGCTTGAATTCTGTCTCGTATGGAATACCAACTACTGCAAAAGTCTGAACGTACATCTGACTACCCCCTTAGACATTCTCGAGGAATCTGAAATTGGTAATTGATACTAAGTTAAAAACAACGGGTTGTCTCCGTTTGAGAGAACATTCAATTAATTCTGAGTTATAAGTTTGTTGATGAAGCCTCCACTTTCATTTAACGTACCCACTCGCTATTATTAGGTGCATTAAGTGTTAAGAATAAATCACTTATTTCAATTATACAAAATTGAAGTAGCTTAACGGATATTGATATAATAATAGTTAGTGGTTTCAATATCATCTATTATCTGCTATTGGCTGATGGCTTTAAAAGAATATTAATCTTCGTATCTTAAGCCCATTATATCGGGTGTAACAAGACTACTTCCGAAAATAGAAACGAAGCGTTCTGACCACGATTCTGTTTACAAAAAACAATTAAAAAACGCAAAAGAAAATTGATACTTTTGTCCGTTTTTTTCGCGTTTTCGTACATTATAAACATAAGTAACTAATCATCTTACTTAAAAACGCGTAAAAACTATAGCACCAAAAACAGGAATCAAAAGATCGCGATCATCTAAGCTGTGTGTTGACCTTGCGGTCGCCGCCACCGCGCAGTCGTTGACCACTGCACGGAATACATTGCTGGTTTATAAATAGGAATTTCAGCAAAATAATCGTATTACTCTTAATGTATTTGACTGTCAACCGAGTGGTATTTTATAAGACCTTGTTGGTGTACTAAGGTTGAAGCTTGCATGAAAATAACTTCGCGTGCGTTTCGCTAGAGTAGTATAACTAGTGAAACGAGCGTGACTTCGTCCGTGTGAATCTATTTTCCTACAAACTTCAACCCCCGCTGTACACGTTTAGCGGTTGAATTTTGAGAATTCCTCTCTTAGGTACTAACTGGTTTCCTCACGATGTTTTGTTTCACCGATCGATAGCATTTCGTACATAATTGTTTCGATAGAAAAACTCTTACGTGCACGACCGGATTCAAACTTATGACATCATGATCAGAAGGTGGGTCAGTCCCACTAGATTACCGGTGATCTATGTTATGTGTTTATGTTTATGTTTTTTTTGACGACCGATGTGGCGCGGCGGGCGAATGTCCGCCTGCGACGCAGAGGTTGCGGGTTTGATTCCTGCCTTGGGATAAATGTTTGTATGATCTACAAATATTTATTCCGGGTGTTCTGGGTGTTTTCTATATGTATAATTAAAAAATATCTATATATGTAATGTATTGTATTAAGTATATCAGTCATCTAGTACCCATAACACAAGCTCTGCTTAGCTTGGGGCTAGATGATGCTGTGTAGATTGTCCAGTATTATTTATTTATTTATTTATATCTTAACCAGTATCTTAGTTATACTTAAGTGTACGTATTACACATGGTCATTACAAGGCAAGACAATCTATTGCGTTCCATAAGTTATGGTAACATTTATAGGATTTTTAATATTTATGGCAACGATACCTCATCATTTTTGAAACATCAATCAAAGTTAAAACCATTAAAAAGCCATGAAATCAGAGTGTGAAATGTTCAACTAATTTACAAGTCAAATTACAGTGTATCGAGATCATTGCATGTAATCTATTGATACCAATTATAAGAATCTTTGTCCTGGCTGACTGACTTACTTAGGTACTTACTACTTGAAATTTTTCGGGTTCGATTCCCGTCTTAGGATAAATGTTTGTACGATCTGCAAATATTTATTCCGGGTGTTCTGGGTGTTTTCTTTGTATAATAAAAAATATCTATATATGTAATGTATTGTATTAAGTATATCAGTCATCTAGTACCCATAACACAAGCTCTGCTTAGCTTGGGGCTAGATGATGCTGTGTGGACTGTCCAGCATTATTATTATTATTTTGCCGAGGATCTCAAGAGGCGCAAATATGCAGGTCTTGACAGAGCCTACGCATTTGCTCCGCTTGGAATCGAGACTCTAGACCCGTGGGGTACCAAAGCCCTCCGAGTTTTTAAAATTCTTTCGTGGCGTCTGGTGGAAGCGTGATCCAAGGGCTGGTGAGTATCTGGCACAGCGAATCAGCATTGCCATTCAGCGTGGCTGCAACCAGTGTTTTGGGAACGCTTCCGATTGGCACTGATCTAGATCAGTCGAGCTACCTTTAGATCGTTTGCAACGGTCTGTAGATAGCTCAACTGTTTCATATGTATTTTGTACATACCAATTATAAATACCTGTACTAGCTATAATTTTCTTTGTAAATCAAAATACTGAAAAAATATTTCGTTACTATTTTCTAAGCTTTCGCGATCGGAACACATATTGTACACTTATATTAGACGGGTATTTATCGCTTTAAGTATGTTTATATAAATATTTTATTTTTATTTTTTATTTACACACATTTACGTTTAAACTATGTTGCAATAATCGTAGTCATGGATAGACTCTTGAGGTCTTTAAATAAAAAAGGTAATACGCAAAAGATAATTCATTATGGAACCCTAATAGCCACATTTTCAGGATACTCGCATTTCAATAGTAACTTCAATAAATACTATCATTTAGTGTCGTGGTAATTTTAACCCATAATTAGCTTTAAACTGTACAAATAAAAAGGTCTTTAAAATGTGTTAATGAGCCCCTTATCGAAAGATCATCTGTTAGATAAGCTTCAGCTAGCGACATCATTAGGTATAGGATGATATCATTAAATAAATAGCCCCATGTTCATCAACATTTAAACCAGTGGTTATTCCATATTTCAATAAACAACTGTTAAAAATATTTCAATTTAATACTTTACTTAAAGAAACAAAACTAGTTTAGGTATCAAAAGAATCAAGAGAATGTAAAATTGTTCAACTCTGCCCGACCAAGACGCCCCACTGACAGGGCAGAGTAGACAGCCATAAAATTCTGCCCCACTAATAATATTAATAATAATATGCCGGACCATCCACACAGCATCATCTAGCCCCAAGCTAAGCAGAGTACATTACTTAAATAGATATTTTTATTACTCATAAAAATACCCAGAACACCTGGAATAAATATTTGCAGATCGTACACACATTTACCCCAACGCGGGAATCGAACCCGCAACCTCTTGCGTCGCAGGCGCCACATCGTCGTCACTAAATCTCTTTTTACTATTTTTAAAATAACACTGACAAGAATATTTTGTGTTTTGTAGCCATTATAAAATGATAGGCAGTATGAATAACCCCTGAATACTCTTTTTTTTTTTACATGCTATAGGTTTGACCGCAATTTCACCTGATGTTAAGTGATGACGCAGTCTACGGTGTAGCACGTTTACCTAGAAGATACCTATTCACTCTTCTCTATAAGACATCTCAGATATAAGCTCGTTTCAAGTCGCAATTTTTTGACAGTTTGCAATGAAAATCTATCAAAAATTTGTCACTTGAAACGTGCGATTCGTTTGAGTATTAGGGGGTTACCCTCACACTTAGAAGGCTTACAATTGGTTCTGTCACGTTTTGTCGTTACCCATTAGTATAGTTTAAGTATTGTTTATCTTTTGACAGATTTTTATAGTTAATAGTCCATTAATGCGTAACTTTTTAGATTTAAAACGTCGAAAAGAGTCGGTTATGCTAAACGGTAGGTATTGGTGAACTTATGTAAAGCGGTTAACATATCTGCAATATATAGGAAAGTAAGTATTTAGGAAAAAACAATGGTAGTTATGGCAACGCCACATTTATTTCAATCTACATATTTTAATTTAATTCTGTAATTTCTTCATTTTAAATTACTATTTAATTTATACATCCCAGATCCATCCCAGAAAAACGAACGAAGAAGGATATAAACATTCTAAAAACTTTTACAAGCACTAAAAATATGTCTTTATTAGTTTTGATGACAATTAAATATTATTACCGTTCAAAAATTTATTTAAAAAGTGTGACTGTGTTAGTTAGTTATACAAAAAGTTGTAACAGATAAAAAAGTTTATTTATTTACTACGAAACAATTTTTATAGAAAATAGGCGGCAGAAATAGGCATGGTGGTTTTACTTCCCCGGATAAGTCCTTCACTAAGAACTCTACTACTACTACTAAAAACTATAAATGTGATGTATATTTAAGAGTTTTAATGTAGTTGATTAACATCTAACGCACGTCTTTCCTGTCACAACTCATCGCCAATAAAAAATAATAATATACTGTAAGCATTAAAAACAATAATCCTGTTGGAAAATTCAAAAAAACCCGTGCACTTAACATTGTAAGACCAATTCTCTTAAACGATGCAGTGTATTCAATGGTGCACGCATTGCTAACGTAGAAATCGTTTCATCAACCAAGAGGTTTGGTGACATACAGCTCTAAAAAGATGATCAATAAACTTGTGCGCTATCATGTTCACAGAAAATTGATTATTAACATGATCTAGTTTTTTTTATCAAATTAGATGGTATTTAAGAATATCTTATTTAGGTTATGATTACTTTGAAACATTTTTATGATGAATAACTTTTAAATATTATAAAATATTATTTTTATGATCAGTCCTGTCCAACTATCGGTAAAGAGCGATAAGACCTCCCATTGCACTACCATGTTGTTTATTGTTTCGTTGTAAAACCGTGTATCTTGATAAAAAGACAATTTATTGATTACTACTACTAAGACATAGTTACATGGTTTTACAACAAAAAAATAAACAACATGGTCTAAGAAACCATAATATTTCTAACACTAATATTAAAATTCCTCTGTGCACTAAAACTCAAGTAGCCATTAATGTTTTTATATAAGCCCATTCTTATCTAAAACTCAAGTCTTAGCTAAAGTCTTTATTATAAAAACTATAATATTTTATCGTTTTTTTTAAAACACACAAGCAATTAAAATGTTATAATGCTGTTTTTTGCGTCTATACTCATACACAGAATGATTTTGCAGACCAAGACAGAATGTGCCAAGAAGGAAACAGGAGGAAGATCTAGAAATCCAGCTATTTTAAATATGATTAAATTAAAAAGTGGAACATAGTAAAATTGCAAACACTTCGCTAGGTCCACCTTTTTATGGGACCACCAGCGAAATACTGCGTGTAACGTAACACGAACTTTAAGCCGTGTTGCACCCTTTTATGGAATTCTTTCCTTAGTGTATTCCTAGACAACAACAGGAAAATAACCTCCACATATTATTATAATCTGGCTTAGACTGAGGCCCAATTTGCGTATTTTTTTAAAGCTGTCACGAGATTGAAACTAGAATTTTGTTATATTAAAATGGCTTGTCTGAAATGTTCATTTTGGAGAATACAATCTGGAGATTGACACAATCAAAACTTGCATTTGATGATAATTCGTTGCAAGAATTGGGTCTCTGTGTGTCGATTGTCAGTTAATCAGTAACGTAAGAGTTTTCTTAAAATGATAATTTATCTTCATATGAATCAATTATTAATTTTATCAATTCAAAGACCAGACTTTATTGTATACCACTAGTATAAAAAGACTTTTGACGACCGTTGTGGTACGGCGGGCGAATGTCCATCTATGCCGCAGGAGTTGCGGGTTCGATTCCCGCCTTGGGATAAATGTTTGTACGATCTGCAAATATTTATTCCGGGCGTTCTGGGTATTTGTAAGTGTAAAATATCTATATACGAGTTGTATTATGTATATCCGTCATCTAGTTCCCATAACACAAGCTCTGCTTAGCTTGGGGCTAGATCATGTTGTGTTGATTGTCCAGCATTATTATTATTATTACTTGATTATTTTTAGCGCGGTGTGTATCATTGTCAAGAGCAGGCGACAAGACTTAAAATTCTCAGCTGTAATCGCGATATAATAACTGCCTGACTTTTTACAATTAATTCTTTGAAGCATGCCAACTCATCTATTAGGTCTAGAACAGACTTGATCTTAGGATTGTTTCATGAAGTGCCTCGGATCATTGCAGACTTGCTATCAAGCATTGACTGCGGCGTTTCCTGCATCGGCCGTGCACACATCTTCACAAAAAAGATGTTGGGTTTACAATAAAAATTTGTTTAATGTAATTTCTAATCATTTTATTATTAGTGAATAAATGAATGATGAATTTATAAATAATATCACTTAAATGCCTAGAGTGGCGCATTTTTGAAAATTCTTATGTCCAATAATAATAATAATAATACTTGGACAATCCACACAGCATTATCTAGCCCCAAGCTAAGCAGAGCTTGTGTTATGGGTACTAGATGACTGATATACTTAATGCAATACATTACATACATAGATATTTTTTGTTATACGTAGAAAATACCCAGAACACCCGGAATAAATATTTGCAGATCGTACAAACATTTATCTCAAGGCGGGAATCGAATCCGCAACCTCCTGCGTCGCAGACGGACTCTCGCCAATATGAGGATAAAGTAGGCTACAATATTCGTTTTCCTGTAAGTAGGTAGGATAAACTTATTTATCTTTTTAAGAATGATTACTTTATATTGTATATTGTAGCCGTTTGTTGTCCCTGAATAAATAAATAACATTCATTTACATCATACTTTTCTTATAAAGAACTCAATTATAAATTAACTGTTTTTTAAATTGACCATTACTTATAAAACGTGGACGTATTTTACGTAATTTCACGGCACCTACACTCTTTAAGCTGGAACACAGCAAGCTGCTTGGCGGCAGAAATAAGCATGATGGGAGTACAAGCCCTTCATTAAAAGCTCTACTACTACTAACATTTCTCAATAAACGTTTTATTTATCAGCTATTTTCAGTGCAGAGAACCGTTTACAAAACCTTTTACGTTATATATTTTACGTGTTAAAATTTTCTAAAACATTTAACAGACCAGTATATTATTGCCACTATCCATAAACAATCCAACCATGGTCATAGCAATGCGCAGGAGTCGCAACAAAGACGACAGGAACATGCGCTATGTGATTCTCACGGGAAAAATCTCAGCTAAATATGGGGCAACAGTTATACATAAAACAGTGCACCCCCTATGGCTATAGCGGCGCCGGCGCATATCTAGTCAAAACCCCAGTAAGCTACAACATATTTAATAGAATACAACTGCAGAAGAGTTTTTATATCACTTTATTATAAATATCAGTGCGCTCAATCGATGAAGGAAAACATCATGAAACCAGTTACTCGTAGTTTACTAGCAACGGCGATGGGCTTGCAACCTGTCACGTAAGGAATACCAACTACTGCAAAATGTGGATATGTACCTCTGACTATTTATTTATTTATTTATTTATTTATTTATTTATTTATTGGAGAACCAACAGCTTTTTTACACTAAAAAATGAACACTAAATTAACTTTAGAGAGCCAATTACAGGTTCTCACGAGTAGGCAATGCAACATACACAATACGTATGAAGCTATAATAAAAATAAGGGATACAAACTAACAAAATGGCACTAAGAGTATAAGGTACCTATGGGAAAACATGTAAGTAAAATTGGGCAGTAAGTAAGTTAGGGTTCTAGGGTCGTCAATCATCTGCTATAAAAAATTCTTTGCTCAGCCGCGATCTCACTGAGGAGGCGCTGGTGCAAAAGAGGTCAACATCAGCTCTTTTGCTCAGCTTGTTGAAGTTGTCACTTGCTCGCCACATGTATGAATTTTGTCTGTAATTGGTGGATACTATTGGAACATGCAGTGGGACAGTAAACCTAGTTAACCTATACGGAACACCGAGCTTTACCATACTTGCGAGGTCAGGACAGTCAATTATATTGTGGGTAATTTTTAAGAGGTACACAATATCTGCTATTTCTCGTCGTTTAGCGAGAGGTAGGAGGTGAAATCGCTTACAGAGATTTAAATAGTTATCGGATGAATATGGGATCCGTAGACGATAACAGATGTATTTCATAAATTTCATCTGGATTCTCTCAATTCTCGAAATATATACATCATACCGAGGATTCCATATTTGAGATGCGTATTCAAGGTTACTTCGAACGAATGTACAGTATAAGATTTTGAAGGTTTTTGCTCTCTTAAAGTCACTCGAGGCCCGCATGATAAACCCTAAGGCGCTTGATGCTTTAGCAACTATTGACTCAATGTGCTCATTGAAGAGAAGTTTGGAGTCGTGAACTACACCAAGGTCTCTAATAGTGTTGCCTTTTTGAAGAGTCTGGCCTTTTAACATGTATGATGTTGGTATAAGATTCTTCTTACGGGTGAAAGTTAGTACTGAGCATTTACTGGGGTTAAGATCTAAATTGTTATGCTTACAATATAGGTCAAGGCGCGATAAGTCAGCTTGAAGGGCAATATTGTCGCTAGCCGATTTAATGGTGCTAAATATTTTCATATCGTCAGCAAAACATAGTAGGCGGCTAGTGTGAAAGCAAGCAGAGATATCGTTGGTGAATATAAGGAACAGCAGTGGCCCCAGCAGGGAACCCTGTGGAACTCCACTAGGTATGTGTACCCACCCAGACATATAGTTATTAACCACGACGGCTTGAGACCTGTTGTCGATGTAGGAAGAAAACCACCTTAGAAGGTCGCCTCTTATACCGATGAGTTTTAGCTTAGTTAACAGGAGCGCATGGTCAATTTTATCTAAGCATTTACTGTAATCAGTATAAACTACGTCAACCTGGTAACCGGAGTCCATAGCATCCGTAAGGTATTCGTTGAGGAGAACCAAGTTGGAGACCGTTGAGCGACCTTTCAGAAACCCGTGTTGATTCTGGTCAAAAGTATTGTGTAGCGCGGAGTACACCTGGTCATATACTATTCTTTCGAACACCTTCGCAATAATGCATAGTTTAGAGATCGGCCTATAGTTGCTAATCTCTGACTTAGAGCCTTTTTTGTGAACTGGTGTTACTATAGCCGATTTCCAGATTTTAGGAAAAGAACACGAGGAAAGCGACTTCCGGAAGAGAAGACTGATTGGTACGGCTAAAGTTTTAGCGCAGTTGATAAGAAATACCGGGCTCAGACAGTCCGGACCAGCTGATTTAGACGGGTCAAGTTTTGAGAGGTGTGTGGCAACCGTATCCACATCAACATGGATTTCATTAATGTCAGACACCGGCGACGCAAGAGTATTACTGATCGTTCTTACTGGATCATCATTATTACTGCTCAGGAACGTAGAGTAAAAATATTCTGAGAAAGCATTGCAGATTGATTCACCACATGTCGCAACCGTGTCCTGATACCTTAGGCAATTTGGTATACCACCCGTCCTCGAGCGTGACTTTATAAATGACCAGAACTGCTTAGGGCTTTTTTCAATTGAGTTCTCTATCGAGGTTATATATTGTTGATAACATAGATTTTCGACTAATTTAACTCTATCACGTAATAACATAAATGTATCTAAGTTAGCCTTGTTTCCATATGTTTTGAATTTGGAGAGGTATTTAAACTTTTCTTTGATAAGTTTTTTCAGAGCTGGCGTATACCAATTCGGGTAGGATTCGTTATTTACATATTTCGAGGGAATATATTTAAGTTTCAAACTGTCAAGTATAGTATAAAATAAGGTGACTGCATCTTCTAATGGTTTTGAGGACAAAATATAGTCCCAATCGGTCTCCACTATCTTAAGATTGATTGAGTCGTAGTCGCCTCTATTAAAGAAAAATTTTAGTTGAGTTTGTGTTTTTAAGTTAGGTAGGTCAAAAAAGTGGGCGGTAATATTAAGTGGCTTGTGATAGGGATCAACGGTCACTAAGGGTTCGTCACATTCAGACACGGAGATAGTTTCATTTGACAGTGCAAGGTCTAGTATTCTGCCATAGACATTTTTTATTCCATTGTACTGGTTGAGAGCATGGGTATATAACTCATCGACCAGTAGCTGTTCGTCGCTACTGGATACATTAGATGGAGTCAGGAATTGGTCGTTACCAGACAACCACTCAATTTTGCTTAGATTGAAATCCCCGAGCAATACAAACTTGTCCTTCGGGTGAGATAGCATTATATTGTTTAACTGAGATAGAAAGTTCTGTAGCTGTGTCGAAAAAGAGTAACCACGATTTTGTGCACATAAATAAATACCACAAATATGAATATTCATAGGTGGTCCGTCCTTCCGCGACAAAAAAATGGTTATCCATAAATCTTCAGCAGTGGAGCTAAAGAAGGCCTGAGGCGAAACATTGATACTTTTACGCACTGCAATGAGTACCCCCCCACCCTTGGACTGGTCAGTCAAATGATAGTTGCGATCCCGACGCCACACTGTATACCTTTCGTCAAAAAGTTCAGAGTCTGTGATACTATCTAACAGCCAGGTTTCCGTTAAAACAATAACATCGTAGGTACTTAGGCACAAATTACGATAAAAAATTGTAGTTTTCGTACGAAGCCCACGAACATTTTGATAGTAAATTTTAAGTTTTGTATTTGAATCATCCATTTTTATTGGGAGAAAATAGCATCAAGGTAGTGTCAATACAAATTTTAGTTGTGCAAGTCAAGCGCGCAATAATATGATTTAACCAGTATTCCGCGTAAGCCACAAAGCGTACTGACCAAGCAAAATTGAGGTAGAATAATATATTACTGAGCAAGCAACAGTGCAGTGAATAAAATGTAGTGAGCATTGAACGCGGGAAAGTGATTCCTAATGCTGGCAAAATAAAGAGCATTATAGCGTGGACGGGGTTTAGTGACTTAAGACGGTTTGTGAATAGTTGCCTAGAACAAAGGCGACCCAGCTGAATGACGGACAAAGCAGAGATTACAAACATTTTTAAAGTGACTAGCGAGATTAAGCGACCATAGTTTTTACGAGCTAGTAGAAGCACAAAATTAAAGGGGAAGATTAGGCTTAATGAGCTACATAGGAAGTTTACAGTCCTGTAAAAACAGTTTACGCAATTTTGTTTAAATCGGCCTCCTTGTTAATCACAAATGCAGCCGAGGTGTCGTTCTTGCGTACGTGGATCTTCCCGTATTTCACCCAGACATAGCTGAACTTCCTTTCTTTAGCTAGCAATTTGGCCGAGTTTAGGAGGTTTTTAGCTACCGCGTTAAGGTGATCATTCACGAAAACCCGCTGACTCATGCCAGAGAATCCCACGTCGGCCGCTGACAAGGTCTTGTGCGCTCGCGCTGCTGCTACAAACTCCTCCTTCACGTAGCGATTGATGAAACTCACCACAATGGCCTTTTCTTTAGAACCATGAAGCGGAATTCTATGTAGGTAATTAATTTGGGTCTGAGGAAAGGTATAATTTATAGCCTTGCCAATAGCCTCAACTATGAGAAATAGATTTTCATCTTTTTTGAGTGGAATGCCTTTAATCTCCACATTATTTAGGCGAGATCTTTGCTCATTAGTGGACAACTGAGACTTCAGAGATGCAATCTCAACTTCCAAGGCTGTCACGGCTACTTGCAATTGCTCAACACCAGTCACTCGATTCTCAATATCAGCCACTTTAGATGTAAAGTCATCAAGTCTATTATTCGCAAAATCACAGCTGGATTTCAAGTCCTTTAACTCTTCCTTGATGGACTTAACGTCTTCGATTAAGGTTGGGAGGCCAACTAATTGACGTCTCATGTCTCGGACCTCCTTTAGCACCATCTCGAGAGAAGCTGGTTCAGAAATGCCGGCGGTAGCGGAAGGTGTAGGAGATGAGGATCTGCAGACTGAGCACTTCCAGGCCGCTCTACGCTCACTCCCTAGTTTTCGCCACCCAGTTTCCGTTATTTGAGCACAGTTAAAGTCAAGGTGCCTCTTGCACGCTCCACACTGAACTCCGTCGTTGAAAACGACACTGCACACTGAGCACTTCATAGCAGATTACGAACCGAGCCAAACGTTGACTATATATGACCAGCGAGTTATTCCACAATACGTGTTCCCTTAGCGAGTGTTTGCTCGATACTGACTACCCCCTTAAACTACCTCGAAGAATCTCGGATATGTACTTCGTACCAAGAAATCTGATGGGATATCTACCGTGCTTAGGGATTAAAGTCGTGAAGCTATTTCTTTATTTTTCTTTCTTACTGATCTTACAAGCCGACCTGATGTTAAGTAGTTACATGCTGTCTCTCTATGATGAAAGAGAGACGGGTAACCTAGTCTGCTATTCCTGGCATAGGTAGGAACCAAGCGTAAGTTTCGTGCCAGTTCTTCCAGGCTTGGTCACGAGGAACTGGCGCTTAGATTCACCTAGATTTAAGACGTTTCAAGATGATCCCTGGTGATTTTACTGAATATATGCTCTTTGACTTAAATAGGTGGCGGGGACAAGGTAACGGCGGAACAAGGGGTGCGAAGAATTTTTGACAGAGCTTCGATTCAGCTACCAGTTCCAACAACGACCCTTGACCCTGGTAAAGCACAAAAACTATAGTGGGCATGACTAGATCCAAACTCGTCACCGCAAGATCGGAAAATGATGTTGCTACCAGACCAGTGCTTTGATAACAAACAAAGACTATCAAAGTTCGATTTCAACCTAGAGAATGCAACCTTAACTATGTGCATGCCTCCAGCTTCCTCATATGGAAAATGCAGATTCTGAAAATGCCAATATTTAGTTCATATTTAGTACCATCACAGATTACAACCATAATTTAGGTGCCAAAAAAACAACGACGCTACAAGCCTTTGAAGGTGTGTTAGCTGAAGTAACATGCCACCAGCTTCCTCATTCAGTGTGGGCAAACGAGTGCTGATAGAGCTATAGAACAAACGCTAGCATTTAGTACCAGATGAGTGCACTAGGTAGCAAAATTTCCAAACCTGCAGCTAAAAAACTCTCGGAGTTATAAGACTTCATCAACGTGTAAGCTGACGTACCGTTATTTCAGCACGCACATGCTGGTTCTCTGAAATGGCTGCAGCTATAGACACGGTTGATATCTCCAGATTCAGTGCACAATTGGTGCCAAAGGTACCAAATATTTGAGGCTTCTAGGTTCAAAACTCTTTGAACTACAGGCTTTTAGCAACGTGTAAGCTGGGGAAACGTTTCTCCAGCTGACACATGCTGGATCTCAGAAACGGTAAGAGATAGAGATTCGGTTGATATCTCCAGATGTCAATATGAATTAGTGCACTTGGCACCAAAATTTTGGAGTCTCTAGGACCAATAGTTACATCACAAGAAGCAAAAAACCATTTAACGGTCAACAAATTCAAACCAGTTTTCGCTTCTATAAAAGCGTGGCGTTGCCGCTCTGCACGCTACAATAGCGAGCGCACATTATGCTTGTTCTCTGTCTGTTTTTATATCTGTCTCTGGATACAACGTGTGTTGCCAGTTCAGTTTTAGTAGGTCGATAGTTTTATTCGAGTCTTGTCAGAACAGGTATTATAGGTACGAGGTACTACTAAATAGGTACTTTATTTTGTCTAGTTTAACCAAATAAAATAGGAACCTAATTAGGAAATTGGGTTTGTATGTACTCAAATAGTTGATTTGACGACCGATGTGACGCAGCGGCCTGTGACGCAGAAGTTTGCGGGTTCGATTCCCGCCTTGGAATAAAATGTTTAAACGATCTGCAAATAATGAATCCGGGTGTTCTGGGTATTTTCTATGTTAAGTAAAAAATATGTATGTATTTTTGTAACGTCAGATTTGGAATTCAAAATGACGGGTGCAAATGATGGTACAAAAAACTGACATGGGTGTCTTTTTCGACTAATTTGGGGGTGCTGATTACGAATATCTGCTCAAATTTGAAATTCAAAATGGCGGGTACAAAAAAATGGTACAAAAAACTGACATGGGTGTCTTTTTCGACTAATTTGGGGGTGCTGATTACGAATATCTGGTCAAATTTGAAATTCAAAATGGCGGGTACAAAAAATGGTACATAAAACTGACATGGGTGTCTTTTTCGACTAATTTGGGGGTGCTGATTACGAATATCTGGTCAGATTTGAAATTCAAAATGGCGGGTACAAAAATGGTACAAAAAACTGACATGGGTGTCTTTTTCGACTAATTTGGGGGTGCTGATTACGAATATCTGGTCAGATTTGAAATTCAAAATGGCGGGTGCAAAAGATGGTACTAAAAACTGACATGGGTGTCTTTTTCGACTAATTTGGGGGTGCTGATTACGAATATCTGGTCAGATTTGAAATTCAAAATGGCGGGTACAAAAATGGTACAAAAAACTGACATGGGTGTCTTTTTCGACTAATTTGGGGGTGCTGATTACGAATATCTGGTCAAATTTGAAATTCAAAATGGCGGGTACAAAAAATGGTACAAAAAACTGACATGGGTGTCTTTTTCAACTAATTTGGGGGTGCTGATTACGAATATCTGGTCAAATTTGAAATTGAAAATGGCGGGTACAAAAAATGGTACAAAAAACTGACATGGGTGTCTTTTTCGAATAATTTGGGGGTGCTGATTACGAATATCTGGTCAAATTTGAAATTCAAAATGGCGGGTACAAAAAATGGTACAAAAAACTGACATGGGTGTCTTTTTCGACTAATTTGGGGGTGCTGATTACGAATATCTGGTCAAATTTGAAATTCAAAATGGCGGGTACAAAAAATGGTACAAAAAACTGACATGGGTGTCTTTTTCGACTAATTTGGGGGTGCTGATTACGAATATCTGGTCAAATTTGAAATTCAAAATGGCGGGTGCAAAAGATGGTACAAAAAACTGACATGGGTGTCTTTTTCGACTAATTTGGCGGTGCTGATTACGAATATCTGGTCAAATTTGAAATTCAAAATGGCGGGTACAAAAAATGGTACAAAAAACTGACATGGGTGTCTTTTTCGACTAATTTGGGGGTGCTGATTACGAATATCTGGTCAGATTTGAAATTCAAAATGGCGGGTACAGAAAATGGTACAAAAAACTGACATGGGTGTCTTTTTCGACTAATTTGGGGGTGCTGATTACGAATATCTGGTCAGATTTGAAATTCAAAATGGCGGGTGCAAAAGATCGTACAAAAAACTGACATGGGTGTCTTTATCGACTAATTTGGGGGTGCTGATTACGAATATCTGGTCAGATTTGAAATTCAAAATGGTGGATGCAAAAAAATGGTACTAAAAACTGACACGGGTGTCTTTTTCGACTAATTTGGGGGTGCTGATTACGAATATCTGGTCAGATTTGAAATTCAAAATGGCGGGTGCAAATGATGGTACAAAAAACTGACATGGGTGTCTTTTTCGACTAATTTGGGGGTGCTGATTACGAATATCTGGTCAAATTTGAAATTCAAAATGGCGGGTACAAAAACTGACATGGGTGTCTTTTTCGACTAATTTGGGGGTGCTGATTACGAATATCTGGTCAGATTTGAAATTCAAAATGGCGGGTGCAAATGATGGTACAAAAAACTGACATGGGTGTCTTTTTCGACTAATTTGGGGGTGCTGATTACGAATATCTGGTCAGATTTGGAATTCAAAATGGCGGGTGCACATAATGGTACAAAAAACTGACATGGGTGTCTTTTTCGACTAATTTGGGGGTGCTGATTACGAATATCTGGTCAGATTTGGAATTCAAAATGGCGGGTGCACATGATGGTACAAAAAACTGACATGGGTGTCTTTTTCGACTAATTTGGGGGTGCTGATTACGAATATCTGGTCAGATTTGGAATTCAAAATGGCGGGTGCAAATATGGTGGCGGGTGGTCAGACACCCATATCAATTTTTTGTATCAAATCTGACCAGATATTCGTAATCAGCACCCCCAAATTAGTCGAAAAAGACACCCATATCAGTTTTTTGTACCATCATGTGCACCCGCCATTTTGAATTCCAAATCTGACCAGATATTCGTAATCAGCACCCCCAAATTAGAAGAAAAAGACACCCATGTCAGTTTTTTGTACCATCATGTGCACCCTCCATTTTGAATTCCAAATCTGACCAGATATTCGTAATCAGCACCCCCAAATTAGTCGAAAAGACACCCATGTCAGTTTTTTGTACCATCATGTACACCCGCCATTTTGAATTCCAAATCTGACCATATATTCGTAATCAGCACCCCCAAATTAGAAGAAAAAGACACCCATGTCAGTTTTTTGTACCATCATGTGCACCCGCCATTTTGAATTTCAAATCTGACCAGATATTCGTAATCAGCACCCCCAAATTAGTCGAAAAAGACACCCATGTCAGTTTTTTGTACCATTTTTTGTACCTGCTATTTTGAATTTCAAATCTGACCAGATATTCGTAATCAGCACCCCCAAATTAGTCGAAAAAGACACCCATGTCAGTTTTTGGTACCATTTTTTGTACCCGCCATTTTGAATTTCAAATTTGACCAGATATTCGTAATCAGCACCCCCAAATTAGTCGAAAAAGACACCCATGTCAGTTTTTTGTACCATTTTTTGTACCCGCCATTTTGAATTTCAAATTTGACCAGATATTCGTAATCAGCACCCCCAAATTAGTCGAAAAAGACACCCATGTCAGTTTTTTGTACCATTTTTGTACACGCCATTTTGAATTTCAAATTTGACCAGATATTCGTAATCAGCACCCCCAAATTAGTCGAAAAAGACACCCATGTCAGTTTTTTGTACCATGTTTTGTACCCGCCATTTTGAATTTCAAATTTGACCAGATATTCGTAATCAGCACCCCCAAATTAGTCGAAAAAGACACCCATGTCAGTTTTTTGTACCATTTTTGTACCCGCCATTTGGAATTTCAAATTTGACCAGATATTCGTAATCAGCACCCCCAAATTATTCGAAAAAGACACCCATGTCAGTTTTTTGTACCATCATGTGCACCCACCATTTTGAATTCCAAATCTGACCACATATTCGTAATCAGCACCCCCAAATTAGTCGAAAAAGACACCCATGTCAGTTTTTTGTACCATCATGTGCACCCGCCATTTTGAATTTCAAATCTGACCAGATATTCGTAATCAGCACCCCCAAATTAGTAGAAAAAGACACCCATGTCAGTTTTTTGTACCATTTTTTGTACCCGCCATTTTGAATTTCAAATTTGACCAGATATTCGTAATCAGCACCCCCAAATTAGTCGAAAAAGACACCCATGTCAGTTTTTTGTACCATTTTTTGTACCCGCCATTTTGAATTTCAAATTTGACCAGATATTCGTAATCAGCACCCCCAAATTAGTCGAAAAAGACACCTATGTCAGTTTTTTGTACCATCATGTGCACCCGCCATTTTGAATTCCAAATCTGACCACATATTCGTAATCAGCACCCCCAAATTAGTCGAAAAAGACACCCATGTCAGTTTTTTGTACCATCATGTGCACCCGCCATTTTGAATTCCAAATCTGACCACATATTCGTAATCAGCACCCCCAAATTAGTAGAAAAAGACACCCATGTCAGTTTTTTGTACCATCATGTGCACCTGCCATTTTGAATTCCAAATCTGACGTTACAAAAATACATACATATTTTTTACTTAACATAGAAAATACACAGAACACCCGGATTCATTATTTGCAGATCGTTTAAACATTTTATTCCAAGGCGGGAATCGAACCCGCAAACTTCTGCGTCACAGGCCGCTGCGTCACATCGGTCGTCAAATCAACTATTTGAGTACATACAAACCCAATTTCCTAATTAGGTTCCTATTTTATTTGGTTAAACTAGACAAAATAAAGTACCTATTTAGTAGTACCTCGTACCTATAATACCTGTTCTGACAAGACTCGAATAAAACTATCGACCTACTAAAACTGAACTGGCAACACACGTTGTATCCAGAGACAGATATAAAAACAGACAGAGAACAAGCACAATGTTCGCTCGCTATTGTAGCGTGCAGAGCGGCAACGCCGCGCTTTTATAGAAGCGAAAACTGGTTTGAATTTGTTGACCGTTAAATGGTTTTTTGCTTCTTGTGATGTAACTATTGGTCCTAGAGACTCCAAAATTTTGGTGCCAAGTGCACTAATTCATATTGACATTTGGAGATATCAACCGAATCTCTATCTCTTACCGTTTCTGAGATCCAGCATGTGTCAGCTGGAGAAACGTTTCCCCAGCTTACACGTTGCTAAAAGCCTGTAGTTCAAAGAGTTTTGAACCTAGAAGCCTCAAATATTTGGTACCTTTGGCACCAATTGTGCACTGAATCTGGAGATATCAACCGTGTCTATAGCTGCAGCCGTTTCAGAGAACCAGCATGTGCGTGCTGAAATAACGGTACGTCAGCTTACACGTTGATGAAGTCTTATAACTCCGAGAGTTTTTTAGCTGCAGGTTTGGAAATTTTGCTACCTAGTGCACTCATCTGGTACTAAATGCTAGCGTTTGTTCTATAGCTCTATCAGCACTCGTTTGCCCACACTGAATAAGGAAGCTGGTGGCATGTTACTTCAGCTAACACACCTTCAAAGGCTTGTAGCGTCGTTGTTTTTTTGGCACCTAAATTATGGTTGTAATCTATGATGGTACTAAATATGAACTAAATATTGGCATTTTCAGAATTTGCATTTTCCATATGAGGAAGCTGGAGGCATGCACATCCTTAACTAACGGTTTCTCCAAGCAGTTAATTTAATACCGATCGCATCTATAATAAGGCGTTCTGCCGTGGCTGGTAACGAAAAAAAAGAAGTGTTGTGATTGGTCCAAATAGTTGGATGACTTGGGTTTTCGTGTGAACAAGCTTTGTCGCATGACTTCGCTTCGACGGGTTTTTATTCGTTCATTGGGCATTTAGTTCAATTTAACTTTCGCTTTGGATAATATGTCAAGTCAATTCATCATCATCATGATGATTGAATACCGATGTGGCGCGGCGGGCGAATGCGCACCGCAGGAATTGCGGGTTCGATTCCCGCCTTAGGATAAATAAATAAATAAATAAAACAAATATTTGTAGACATTTTTACACAACACCATCCAGTCCCAAACTAAGCATAGCTTGTACTATGGGAACCAGACGACTGATAGAATACTTATATACTTTTTTTTTGTAAATACATACATAGAATACAATATAACACTCAGACACAGAACAAACATCTATGTTCATCACACAAATGTTTGTTCTCGGTGGGAATCGAACTCACCACCTACAGCGCAGAAGGCAGGGTTACTACGAACTGAGCTGTGACGGCTGTCAAATGTTTGTACGATCTGCAAATATTTATTTCGGATGTTCTGGGTATTATCTATGTATAATAAAAATATCTATGTATGTAATGTACAATACATTAAGTATATCAGTCATCTAGTACCCAAAAAAAATATATATATGTGCGCCTTCCTTCATGTCCAGGAGTGGAATCATCCAGGCTGCTAAACATCCTACATATTCATCGAATTTGCCGTAGTCACCAAGTTTAGCAAGCGGATCGGTGACTGCCAGTCTGACCAGTCTTTCACAATAATATATTTTTTTTTTAATAATAATGCTCACAACACAGCGTCATCTAGCCCCAAGCTAAGCAGAGCTTGTGTTATGGGTACTAGATGACTGATATACTTAAAACAATGCATTACGTACACAGATATTTTTTTTTATTATGCATAGAAAATACCCAGAACACCCGGAATAAATATTTGCAGATCGTACAAACATTTATCCCAAGGCGGGAATCGAACCTTTTGCGTCGCAGGCAGACATTTGCCTGTCGCGTCACATCGGTCGTCAATGTAGCATAATAATATTAATCTTCTAAGATTAATTACATAAGTGCTATGCAACTTTTTTCTAAAGATTTTACTGCAGTCCCCACTGCGCAGTGAGTACTCAAAGACGCTGCTACGCGGTGAGTTTGCTTAGTCACCGCTTTCGACATCCACATTTTTTACTGTTTGTATAAAACAAACAATACACGTGACCTCGGGCGTAACATTTTTGGAATTTCTTTCTTAGGACACCTCTACGCACCAAGACGAATTTATCCTGAAAATTCCAAGTTTTTACAGTACGTTGTCTAATATCAGTCAGAGCTAAGATTCTACTTGACCGAGCGAGCGAAGTGTTTCAGGTTCGAGATTGGCAGTTCTCGTCTGAAAGTTGGTAAACAAGTTCTTTTATTTCTTTGAATTTTAGTCGATCGTGAGTTTTGATTGGATGTGGATTGGATACGGAAAATAGGGGAGGACTTACCCCCCTAATTCCCTAATCAGACATGGGGAAGTAGAGGGAGAAAGGGAAGGCGGAGTTTGATGTAGCGTTGTTTAAGAAAGGATTTTAATTTTGGGAAAGAGGGAAGTGTCGGTTATTGCATATTTATAAGTCCTCGCGTCTACTGTTATACCACAAGAGTTACACTGAAAAAAATTAAAAGCGGAAAATGCCGTTATTACGGCCGATTTTGTTCGTATGAAGACAAAAAACCGACCAAACGTAAAGAAACGCCTTATAAAGTTGTTCCGGTCGTTCTTTGTTATATGTTACATATTGACGTTATATTAGACGGTATCATTTTGAAGTATTCACTTTGAAAGGTATAAACTAACGTAAGCGTTACAAACTCGCCTAGCGTAATTACAATTCTAAGACTTTTTTTAACCTTAGGCTCGAAATTCATTTTTCTCAGTGTAGACATTCAGATTAAACTCACTCTAAATATCACTAAGTGAAAAGACTATTAATGTCAAGAAAAAGTTTTTATTTATTTTAAGCTTTGGTTCTATAAATAATTAAAAAGAGTTCTTTATCTTTGTACCGAAAAAACCCGTTACACTATAAAATAATTTTAAAAGCGTAAACTCGTAAAATCTCGAAACCGGAACAGATCCAACTCGGTCTTAATGACACATTTGCAAAATCACTCCATTTCTAAAATCTGGTTATTCAATTACTAACTGTTCTTTTAGTGTTTTTTAAGTAATTTATTGAAGTGTCGTGGTGCTTAAAGCATTCATTCAGGTTCAAAAGCTCAGTGGCCCCAACCGTAACAAGAACTAAGTAAACAAATAAAAAAAAACAATGACATTAATTCATCTTCTCATACCAACATCAATTGACAGCCGTCACAGCCCAGTTCGTAGTACAGAAAGCAGGGTCTTTCTGTGCTGTAGGTGGTGGGTTCGATTCCCACCGAGAACAAACATTTGTGTGATGAATATAGATGTTTGTTCTGTGTCTAAAAAAGAGTATCTTCCCCCACACTTATAAACGCTATTTAAATTAAAATATTGCTTAAAATATTCCTAGTCGCTCATTGAATTTTTTTAACTTTTGACAGATTTTCACAGGTAAGGCCATAGTTTTGGCGACAATCATTTGAGATTTATTTAAAACAGTTAGCTGGCACGCGACGCTAGGGTTCCATATCCAAAGAGTAAAACGGGACCCTATTACTAAGACTCCGCTCTGTCTGTCCGTCTGTCACCAGACTGTATCTCATGAACCATGATAGTTAGAGAGTTGAAATTTTCTCATATATGTATTTCCGTTGCCGCTATAACAACGAATACTAAAAAACAGAACAAAATATATATTTAAAGGGGCTCTCATACAACAAACGTGATGTTTTTGCCGTTTTTATTATACATGTTGATAATGGTACGGAACCCTGCGTGCGCGAGTCCGACTCGCGTTTGGCCGGTTTTTATAATCAAACTAACGAATCTATAGTCGCGATTCACAGAATCGATTGTGGAGAGACAAAAAATTTAATGATAGATAGAATCGGCTAAGCGTGTGTTTGACACGCAATGTGTAGGGTTCATATATTATTTATTTTGATACGTCCTTATAATGTTATTATAATAACAATAATAGGCGATGCAAGATGGTTATGAATGTTACGAATAAATAAGTACAGTCATGCTGGTAGAACCACTAACCGCCACAGAATAGAGGTTATCGGTAACCACGACCTGAAAGCCCGGTAACGCTGTCAGAAATCGCTAGGTAATTAATTAAACCAGCATTTTAGTCCGTCCCAAAAAAAACCACGATGAAAGCCTTTCCACCCAATGACGACCGATGTGGCGCGGCGGGCGAATGTCCGCCTGCGACGCAGGAGGTTGCGGATTCGATTCCCGCCTTGGGATAAATGTTTGTACGTTCTGCAAATATTTATTCCGGGCGTTCTGGGTATTTTCTATGCATAATAAAAAATATCTATGTACGTAATTTTATTGTATTAAGTATATCAGTCATCTAGTACCCATAACACAAGCTCTGCTTAGCTTGGGGCTAGATGATGCTGTGTGGATTGTCCAGCATTATTATTATTATTATTATAGTGGCCCGACCTTGTGGTGTGTGTTAGGGTTGTAAAAAGTCGATGGCCGGTTGATAATCGTTATTTTTGAAAACGTAGGACGCCTTTGTCTAGCCACTTCTACAGGGCGATCATGAAGTACAGTTTGCGTTATCAACAGATTTCATGATTTTTGAGCTTATTGAACCCACAACTCCAAGAGCTATTTTGAGCCCGGTCTGTCCACCGACTTCCTGCAATCTTTACAATACCATCGGTCAATCAGGTGGGGGGCTACCTACACTCCGCTTACAGATTCGAGGTGGCCATTAAAGATTCTTTATTTAGAATAAGAATGAGAGAATGAAATGAAATATTTTATTTTATTAAACTTTGAACATTAACACTGCCCGTGACAGACAGAGACAGAAAAATTCGAACGGATGACAAACAGTTCTAAGTTTTTTACTGAACCCTAACAAAACGTAGCAAAAAGAAATATGGCGTCTTGCCACGCACGGTTGCTCTTAAGTATCAAACTTCGATTGATGTCAAAGACATCAAGTAGAGGTATAACTCATATACTTTGTAACTTATTCTGCATGACGACCGATGTGGCGCGGCGGGCGAATGTCCGCCTGCGACGCAGGAGGTCGCGGGTTCGATTCCCGCCTTGGGATAAATGTTTGTATGATCTAAAAATATTTATTCCAGGTGTTCTGGGTATTTTACATGTATAATAAAAAATATCTATGTATGTAATGTATTGTATTAAGTATATCAGTCATCTAGTACCCATAACACAAGCTCTGCTTAGCAAGGGGCTAGATGATGCTGTGTGGATTGTCCAGTATTATTATTATTTTTCTTCATCACCGTTTTTTTTTTTAACAATGCGACTAGTCTCGAATTTTTTTTTAGGTAACTGGCTGATGGAACAAGCAGATTGATGCCACTTGATGTTAAGTGGTCACCATAACCTATAACGAAGTATTGCGTCGCAGGTCACGATCGTAAACGTGCCCTACAATGTACTACTCTGCGTCTATTAACTTTAGGCATACAGGTGTTAAGCCTCATGTGCCTCTAATTTTTGGGTACTGGGTAGAAAAATTGTGGGTTGAACGGGGAAAAATAACACTGGGTAGAAAAATTGTGGGTTGAACGGGGAAGCACTCTTAATTGAGTGGAGTATACCGGCACCCACACCTTTCAAACCAGAACACACTGCACTGTTTTAAAAAAAAAAGTATTACACATAAGTACATTATGTGTAATACTTTTTTTACAACTATTTAAATACTAACTAAAGCTTGTACTTGACAATAGAAAACTGCTTGTGCATTTTCTTTGTCAGACCTACACCAGGCAAAGAATATATTAATCATAGTGAAAATAATTCATAATCTAACACTAATATTATAAAGAGGTAAAGTTTGTGAGTTTGTGAGGCTGTAAATGTAATTTCTGGATCTACTAAACCAGTTTTGAAAATTCTTTTACCAATAGAAAAGCCTCGTTTAAAAAATAAATTTACTGTTGTAAGGAAAAAGCATCATTTGAATCTCTGAGATTTAAATCAAAATGCAATATTTACATTTATTGCGTGTAGAAATCCACCATCTTTCGATACGCAGAGCTACTCTTCTCACGGGCCGACGCGATCTCTTGACACTGATGATGAATTATTAACAAACTTCTTAGAGTGGGTGTTAGAGCACTAGTGGTGTAGCGGAACGGAGTCGCTTCCGCTTCCTTTTGAGCCGTGGGTTTGTATCTAGTCAGGCACCAATAAAGATAAAGATATTTAAGATAATTTATTAGGATCAAAAAAAAGTACAAAATAAATATGTTTTATGCTAATCGTACGTAACTTAAATTATAGGAAGCTTATTATTATAAGATAAATAAATAAATAAATAATGCTGGACAGTCCACACAGCATCATCTAGCCCCAAGCTAAACAGAGCTTGTGTTATGGGTACTAGATGACTGATATACTTAATACAATACATTACATATATAGATATTTTTTATTATAGGTACATAGAAAACACCCAGAACACCCGGAATAAATATTTGCAGATCGTACAAACATTTATCCCAAGGCGGGAATCGAACCCGCAACCTTCTGCGTCGCAGGCGGACAATCGCCCGCCGCGCCACATCGGTCGTCATAATTAAGCTAGCATAAGAAGCTACGCCTTATGCTAGCAATTTCGTGGGCGTACCTCTGGCTCAAATAATCTTGAACTGATGCTACTTGGTAGGTTTTAAGAGATCTGAAGGAATATCTACCATGCGTGGGGATTACAATCATGAGGCTGTATTTTTATTTCGCACCAATGCAGTGAGCGGCATTTTTTTCCTAATAAATTGACCCTTCTATAAACACCGTCACATTTTTATAACCGTGTGCGAATAGATATTTTTGCACATAATAAAATACCACGTTAGCTGGCATTACTTGTATTTTTGCATAATATTATGAGTAAAATATTCAGTATTTACCGCCGTAATTAAAGCATCACTACAGTGAGTGAAGAACAGCAGGGAAACTCACGATATAGGGACGAACAGACGTCGCGAATTTACGCACTTCTATCTATATAATCAGCCGACACTATTAGTAGTAGAGCTCTTTGGGAAGGGCTCGTCCAGGGAAGTACTACCACCATGCCTATTTCTGCCGCCAAGCAGCTTGCTGTGTTCCCGTTTGAAGGGTGTGGGTGCCGGTGTAATTACAGGCACACGAGACTTAACACCTGTATGCCTCAGGTTGATGGACGCTGAGTAGTGCATCGTCGGTGACGTTCCTAACGAGCGTGACCTACGAGGCAATGCTTTGTTATAGGTGATGGTTGCCACTTAACATCGGGTGGGCCATCTGCTTGTTCCATCAACATGTTGCATAAAAAAAAAACATTCACCCACTGCTGAGATAGGCATCCTCTTTAGCATGCCACTCTTTCCGGTTCTACGCCAAGCGAATCCATTGAGGTCCTACTATTTTTACAATGTCATCTGGCCATCTGGTTGGTGGTCTACCTTGCAAAAGCCTTATAAAAATATGTCAAAAGATAAACACTGTTACTTAAACTATCGCCGTCTCTTATCAGATTAAAGCAACATTTAAATTTAAATTGCTTATAAATACGGTGAATTATTATTCAACTATTGTTAGTTTTTATATCTAGAAATATGAAAACCTAGAAAGAAGTTTAAACGGGAACTAGTTTTCTGTTTGTTTTGGAAGTATCATAGCTAAAATTTAAATGCTGCAACAGCAAAGACCTGCCTTGACAATCCGTGTAAATTCATTTGCTTTGTGTAGTTTCTATGAACCATAGGTTAAACAACATTTCGTAACTTATTTATAGTGCAGACTAAATAAATATATTACTATAATCTATACCAATTATAAGAATCTTTGTCCTGACTGACGGATTGTCATATTGACACCGCAAAACCTAAGCCACTGGTTGTAGAGGCTTGAAATTTAGGATATATTGGTCACTAAGAAAGAATTTTTTAAAATTCAACCCCTAATGGGTGGGGTTGAAGTTTGTAGGAAAATAACTTCACGCGGACAAAGTCACATGCATTTCACAAGTCATAATATAAATACTGGCTGATATTTCACAAAACCCATCTAATTATACTAATATATTGGAATCTTTGCATCACAAGTAAAGAAAAACGTTTAAACTAGAAAGAAGAAATATTAGGTTTATTAAGTTTATTAAAATAGGTGCCTGAAACTAAAAGAGCTTGAACAAATAATAAAGAATTAGTGAAATTTTAAAAATTCTCTTCTTAAAGTCCTGAAGCCAAGCGTTTTTATACGTACAATTTAAAATAAGTTTGGTTTTATTCAAGACCCCATCGCACGTACTAAACCCAGATGACCCCATCTGCGTCATCAATCAGCTGTTCGTCCCAGACTGTGATCCCAGCCATCCAGCATGTAAATGGACCTCACTACATAATCGCGATCTTGTATGGGTGGATTAAGAGCATACTGGCTTTTTAAACAAGTTTTAAATAATATCCTAGACATAACGGTTCTTAAAAAGTGCCTTTTCACATGCACACTATACCGTACCGTATCTTTTTATTTTATATCTAAATATATATAACTCAAAGGTAACTGACTGACTAACGTGATCTATCAACGCACGCCCAAACCACTGGACGGATCGGGCTGAAATTTGGCATGCAGGTAGATGTTATGACGTAGGCATCCACTAAAAAAGAATTTTGATTTATTCTACCCGCAAGGGGATAAAAATAGGATAGGATAGGGGGATAGGGGATGATAGTTTGTGAACGGGAAAAAACTGCCACGCAGGCGAAGCTGCGAGCGGCCGTTAGTTTTATCATATACATACGAGACGAAGAATAGAATTAAAAACACAGGTCCAATTCTTGTAATTTTTATGAGCTAAGACGATTGAAACAAAAATTTAACTGTCAAAATTTAGCCTGTCTGAAATGTCAGTGTCAAAGAATGCCATTTGGAGATAGACAAGATCGTAACTTGAATTTGACGATGTTTTGTTATAAGAATTGGGCTCTCTATAGTTGGCAGGTATGCGTAGCAAAAGTATCAAATAAAACAGAAAGTAAGGTAACCCAGCGTATCCCCAGTAGTTAGGTCCTATAGCATACTAAAAAGATTCTACCTCCGCTTAGATACTGTCTAACATAATAAATACCAGCCAAACCAAGCTGCGCTGGTGTTTTGCATCACAAAGTCAAAGTCAAAAAGCATTTATTCCGTAATATCTGCAGGCATTCTCTTGAAACGTCTTAAATCTAGGTGAATCTAAGCGTCAGTTCCTCGCAACCAAGCCTAAAAGACACACACCTTTACACCTCAAGCTAAAAATACAGACAATGCCGACGTTTAACGCGTAGCCAGAGCTAAGCAATCAGTGTTACTATATACTGCTGTATTAGAAAATATGCATATACAACGGTCAGCGTGACTAATTTTTAATAATTGAGTGATGAAAATAGTGCAATATTTGTAGGGGAAGTCCTTTATAGATGAATGTGTCAGATAAGTCTGTAAAGGCAAAGGCAATCAATAAAGTCTGTCATCTACTGACAACTTTGAAGTCAGCTTTTTTAGTTTGTTTATGAGGATAACACACTTCCGCATTAAATTACTTCCATCTCTCCATCTCTCTATCTCTGACACTTGAAAGTGTTGCAATGTCTCATGTGCCTGTAATTCCACGGGAACCTATACCTTTTAAAACGAAACACAGTAATACTTCTTGGCGGCTGAAATTGGCATGATGGTAGTAGGTACTGCCCCGGATTACGAGCTTTGCTACTAATGAGACTAAAAATGAACACCGAACAGAAGTGGTAAGGTTATATGTTGAAAGGGACATATCTTTAGTTGTCACCACTGCCTAGTATATAAGTCTAAATTATTAGTATTTTATTCAGTGGGACGGCAAATGCTTTTTGTTGCAGGTCGTTAGCAGACATTTTCACGCTGTTTCCTGCGTTAAAATGACATCAAAACTTGTTCTTATTTTTATTTCAATAAGCAGATGTTTATTGTTTGCATAGTTTTATTTGTCCTGTTCATGTCAGATGTCAGTTAGACATGACTAGACTAGTCGGGCTGTTTGGATCACTATTTCATTTTATTTTTAACCCTTGTTCAGTCACATTGTTTGTTTTTCTGTCCTCTTAGGATGTTTATACAGTTGTAGCAGAGGCTCGATTTCTATATTTTTTGGAACGAGATTAAAACTAGAATTTGATTGTTAAAATCGGACCTCTTTGATTTTTTTGGGATAGTAAATCTTTCTGTTTGAAATTTCAATTTTGAAGAATTTCATCTGGAGATTGACACAATCGACACTTGAATTTGATGATATATCGGTACAAGAATCCTCAAATCAAAATGACCCAAAAAGTTTCACAACAACGTTCAAACAAATAAAAATCTACTTTAAGCAATCATAAAAGACAATGTTTGTATATAGAATAAAAAAAAAACAAAAGTAAGTGTCTAGTAAATTAGATTCACCGTTGTTTTTTTTTAATATTACTTAATTACAAAATACACTCAGTACACCGCATCATAATTAGCTACCCTACAATATTCATTCATTTATTATAATGAGCTCCCGTACCAAGTCGGAAAATGCATATATTATCTATATAATGGTGTTCCTTTTACTTGTTTAGGTACGATAGTTTTTAAATCATTGAAATCGTTCCATTGGTTGCGAAGATATTACACATTTTGTACAAGCCAACCGCGGGGCGGCCGGATAGCTCATGTCAGGGAACCGTGACGTCTCGATTCTCTTTCGCCCGCGCTCGCGCTCTCCACCATTATTTTATTAAAGTTCACTCGATCTGCGCGGGTCGTGTTCTGGTTTAAATTAATTTTTTTTTAATAAAACCGCGCGGGTTCGGCGGCTAGCGCTGGGTCATTGTGACATGACGTCACAATATCTCAACGCTAGGCTGTTCGCGCGGTCAGTGAGCCTCGTTCGGTATTTTGCCCATAACCTAGTCAGTTTTGGCCGTAGAAAAAAAATTTTTGCACTTTATGTTTTAGTTTCTCAAGGCCTATAAAACTGCATTCACAGATAAAACTGTGACGGGTCCCCATTGGCCTAACACTTAACATCTAATATAAACTTTTTGCATTTCAATTACAACTGTCATAGATAATAACAGAAATATAAGTCATTGTACATAGATAAGTAGTATTTTATATACAAGAGGGTGAACACGTCAATAGGTTTTCCTCGCAATGAAAGTTTTTTCTTATTAAAACTATATAATATATAGAGTGAAATAAATACTAGAATTTAAATAGATTTAGACTATTGCTATGAGCAAAAGTGTTCAGTGCCTTCAAGGTGCTCTGTGACCTAACTGACGCCACCTAAATCATCTGAAATAGATGTTGAAGGCCAATGATGATGATGATGAGACTATTGCTTGCTAAGAAATGCCAAAAAAATCTTCAAAAATAATCTTTGTTCTGAATGCCTCGTACGGCCTAAACGGTTAGTCGTAGAGACAACATTTTCAGCAGTGGTAAGATGTGCAACGAGACAAAATTTTGTCTACTCGTTATCTCTTGCAAAATAAAGATCTTTTATGTCTACCTGTGCTAGCATAGCAGTGTTAAAAACCAAAGTCAAAGTCAAAAAGCATTTATTCAGTAATATCCGCAGGGATCATCTTGAAACTTCTTAAATCTAGGTGAATCTAAGCGCCAGTTCCTCGCGACCCAGCCTAAACGAACCAAACTAATGTTTAGCCCATTTGTGGATGTTTTATCTTCAATTTTTTACATGTGCACCAATACAAAAAGTATCTCGTGTCAAGCGCGACATATCTCACGTTGCACATCTTAGCCCGGCTTGATAGATTTGTCTAGTACTAAGAAAGGGATTCTCAAACTTCACGAACGAACAACAACGGGGGTTGAAGTTGGCACAAATATAGCATTACGTGGATAAAGTCACAGTCATTTCTGCTAGTTTTGATATAAAATTTCATCAGTATAATCAAAACTTTAAATATCAAAATCTAAATATATATAACTCAAAGGTGACTGACTGACTGGCTGACTGACATTGTGATTTATCAGCGCACAGCCCAAACCACTACACGGATCGGGCTGAAATTTGGCATGCAGGTAGATGTTATAACGTAGGCAACCGCTAAGAAAGGATTTTGATTAATTCTACCCCCAAGGGGATAAAATAGGGGATGAAAGTTTAACGGGAACGGGAAAAAACGCAGGTGAAGCTGCGTGCGGCTGCTAGTCGCCAATAAAATAAAATGCTTTCTCTGATGACACCGAGCGAAAACATCTACGGACGACTACAATTAATTATTATAATATATTATGAAATGTGCTTCTGGAATTTCTTGACAGGAATACCTGACCATACTTTAACCCTTTCTGTAACAATCTACTTTCCTATTCGTTTTTTATAGTTTATTAACTAGTTGACTGTTATATGAGCTGCATCAGAGTAGGCTAAGTGTTATGCTATCACTTTGCGAAATTTCATCGTTTATAGTTTAGCTTTTAACGCAACGAACATACGTACTTAACTTTATTAATGTAAGTTTATGGCCATATTAATGGTTTTTAGAGTGCCACAACAGTTTTATTTTTTTAAAAGCAATAGAATTTTTGACTATCCTCACAGCTTAGTTCTACCTTCTGCGCTGTAGGTTGTGAATTCAATCCGCAATCTGCAATGACTATAAAAAATTGTGTGATGAATGTAAATGTTTGTTTATTTGTTTGGGTATATAAATATATTGCATTTTACGTTTGTATTAAAAAAGTATACAAAAACTCTATCAGTTGTCAAGTTATCATAGTAAAAGCTGTACTTAGTTTGGGAATAGATGTGTAATGATGTCCACAAATATAATTATAATTTTTTTTTCAGTCATAGGCATAGCATACTAAATATCCTCCCTCTAAAACCCTTTGTATAATCGGCAGCAAAAGTAGATTAACAATGTTTAGTTAACACATTTCATTTCCAACATTACCTATGAAACTAAATCATGTCTGATCCAAGCTTAAAACTTTAAACCTTGAATATACATCACTTTGAGATATCTGTAAACCTAAGTTGCTATTTTTTTCAAACCCGGAATAAATAGAACAACTGAACTTTTAGTGTCTCTTTTTATCACTGACATCATGTTTAAGTCTTTAAATAGAGGTAGTCAGAGGCGCGTAACATTCAACACAAGCTTATATTGTGCAGAAGTTGGAATTGTAACATGACAGGTTGCAAGCCCATCGCCGCTGTTACTACTACTACTAGTTTTTTCAATAAACCAATGTGCCGTTATTTATATTTACTAGAATATTAACCCTTTAGAGTGTTTTCCTTTAACAATGATGACATGATATACAAGTTATGAACACAGTATGCAATTTTGTTCATTAGCCGTTTTTAAAATTACTTTTATTTCTATTTAAGGCATTTAAGTAAAATAAATAACGTGCTAACTAATTGAAAAATATCATAACTCAAAGTTATTAGGTGTGAAGTGAACATTTATTATGTATTTTTAATAAAAGTCATAACTTTTTTGTACACTAGAAACATGTTTGTATTTACTACACTACTACTACTAACTCTACTAACTGACATATAGACAATGCATAGCCTAAGCCATATTTTTAGGGTATATTTATCTTGGTGAGTAGAGATGTACTAAGAAAGGTATTTCTAAAATTCAACCCCTAACGGGTTAGCGGGGGTTGAAGCTAGAAAATAATTAGATTCCAATGCCAGTGTCAAGGATTCAGTTTAATAGTTTTTAATCAAATCAGTCAGATGGTAAAAAATGCGTCCTGTCAATAATTAGTTACCTGCCTGGCTAAGATGTGTAACGCGACAAAATTATGTCTACTCGTTATCTCGTGCAAAATAGAGATATCTCTTTATATCTTCCTGTGCTAACATGCCAGTGCCAGAAATCTATCTTGATCTGTCAAATAAAGACTTAAAGCTAACGTTTAGCTTATCTGTGGGTCTTGTATCTCTAAATTCTTAAATATCCATCAATAGAAAAAGTATCTCGTGTCAAGCGCGACATATCTCACGTTGCACATCTTAGCCCGGCTTGATACACGTGATAGAAACTCAATCATAATATGTTTTTGACAGATAGAACACATTTGAACAGCTTTGTTAATTTATTATATTTGAACTTATGTGGATAGTATAATTTTGTTATAAAAGAACATCAACCGTTTTGTAACAAATATACAACTGCCTCGTTATATATTTTATATATTGGTCACAATCTATTAAATACTACATTTAACTATAAAAAAATTATCCTTAAGTATCAAAATTTTACCGTACCTACTACTTTTAGATTACTTGCTGTATATCATATTAAGACGGGAAATATTTAATTTTAAACTAATGAATAAATTGGTAGCAAAAATTTAAAAAAAAAACTTACCTCAGTCGTGAGGCAGCATTACAAGCACTATCTTAACACATCACAATAAAAATAAACGCACATTTCACTAAAAAAACTAAACAGCAATAATTTTAATTTATTATCTACCATAACTTTTATAATTTCAAAAGAATGAAGCACTTGTAAAATTTAAAAAACGCACGATTTCTTTTTCGTTCCTCAGCTGTTCGCGCAATCATTGACAAGGACGTTCGACTTAAAAAATGACAGCCGTATGATATAACCAGAGGTCGTTGCACCCAAAAAGCTCACAGTTGGCGGACCGTGAATGAACTGGTATATCGTATTTTTGTTGTTTTATTCTCAGAATGGTCCAAACGCGCGCGCCCAGCCTGCGTTCATCGCAACGAATGAAGAGCCTAAGAACTATTTCAAATATCTTTTCTCTAATCCTTTTCTGCGCGTGCACAAGTGTGCTGTGCTATCTGTAACAAGTGCCGTGGTGTGCCCCGGAGCGTAAGTGGGGCTATCGTGTTCAACATCAGATTTGATTCAGTTTTCGAACGAGTTATAAAACTGACCGGCGATCATCAACCACGGTCAATTAATCGACCAATTTCTAACTCGTTTCAATAATTTACGAGCTATAAAAACTATTTTGTTATTCAACATAAATTATTATTTTTTTAGATTTTTATGGCGAGAATATAGAACAGTCTAATGGATTTAGACATCTGTTGATAGTAAAATTAGAAAGAAAACAAGAAAAAAGAAAATTACTTTAATTGTGACGGCACACAGTATTACAAAAGTACACAGACATTTTTAAATCAAACATAGATAATAATAAAAATAATATATAACTACACATATCATCAACATCATCATAATAATAATAATAATAATATAATAATAATAATAATGCTGGACAATCCACACAGCATCATCTAGCCCCAAGCTAAGCAGAGCTTGTGTTATGGGTACTAGATGAGTGATATACTTAATACAATAGATATTATATTACATACATAGATATTTTTTATTATACATAGAAAATACCTAGAACACCCGGAATAAATATTTGCAGATCGTACAAACATTTATCCCAAGGCGGTAATCGAACCCGCAACCTCTGCGTCGCAGGCGGACATTCGCCCGCCGCGCTTTGTAACTTTCACAACGGTATTACAACAAAACAATGAACATCTTATATCTCAAAAACTAAAAAGTCAAGAGATTAGTTGATAACCTTACATATTTTTTGAATTATTGTCGTGCAAATATTTTTAGCACTGCTGTAAAACCATTTTGAAAGTTACAAATTGTATACATTGTAGTGCAGCTGACTGTACCTACTATAAAAGACGTCACAAAAAGGAGTCCATCTCAGCTTGATGCTGCGTTTAGAACGCAACGCTGATCTTCCGTGACATCGAATTAGTGGCATCCATACAAAGTTTTCACACAAGACGAGCGCGTTTAAGTCCTTAGTACTAAGCTCTTATACTTTACAAGTTTATAAGTGTGATCTATGTAGTTAGTGGATTTTACTAAATGTTTTATACATTTTTATGATTGTACCAAGGTAACTACTCTGTTGCAACACTCTTACTGGGTATTACCCTTATGTGTATTGGCACGAAAAATTGTATCTAGTCCTAAGATCTGACAATGTTAAACCTACTTACATAATAAGGCAATAAACATACTGAATACTGAACTAATTATTATGATTTCTTATTAAACTGATGACGGTACGCTTATTTGGTACACGAGTTTTTGATGGGCTATTGTTCATTGAGAGATCAAATAAAATGAATTAAATAAGAAGGAAAATGGCGTGTGACACGTTAACGTTAAGCATGCTTTCGATTTCATAGACGTTTTTTCTCAAGGATATTTTAACGGCTTTGCGTGGGTCGTATGTTTTTTTCTACAGACTTTCAAATTTTAAAATAAGTTGTAGTTGTAATTATTTTTTCGCAGAAGCGTTACTTAATAAGTTGCCGACAAAGATAACTGAATTATTTAAACGTTTTAAAAAATGTAGACAGACTCTGAGTTATTATGTGGCGCCAGGTATGGTGGTTTTTTAAAACAGTGAAGCTTTGTAGAAATAGTTATTAAAATTGTTTCAACTTATCAAATTCCCTAGACTAGTGTCTTGTAGTTACAAGGAATCGTTACATTAAACAAGCATTATTTTAAAACGTGGGCTAATAATTCATTTAATTGTAAGTAATGCCTGACATGAGTCTATCTCGGACATAAAATATGGAGATATCGAATTAGGTTCATCAACTGGAAATTGAAAATAATGGCAAGTGCTTATTTCACTGTTGAAACTGCCTTTTCAGTAAGAAAATAAAAGCTGACATTGGTATCCATTGAAAATGATTCATTTTCTGTCCTCAGAAGCAGCATAAAAAGTTAAAAAAATATTTCAACTTTTTTATTCATTTAAGTTATTTTTCGAATGCTTTTGTAATTTTGATGGCATTTTAACAAACATTACTTGAGGTATTAGTACAAAATGTGAGCAATTGGAATGAAAATGTATTACATATGTAGGATCCTGATTTGAACGAAAATACTTCATTTGGTTTTGAAAAAAAAAATCTACGACAGCCCTACTGATTTTGGCTGACTAGATCAAAAACTATTACTATTGAATTCACTTGCAAAGTCGTTAGTCAAACTATGGATCGATATCCACAGAAAAGAAAAGATATACGTCTTCCCAGTGAAAAAAACTTATATCCAATCTCTTTCCAGTCTAGAACTATATTAGTAGATATCAACGATCGACATTGGTTTGAATCATTTTACCAATCAAACTCCTTGGTATAACTGTTTGATACATCGATCAATTGTCAATGTCAATGTCAATTACTAATTTTATCCCTCTATCCAAGGTTGAAAACAATTTAAATTAAGAACAGGCGGGAAGCTTGTTAGCAGCAAATAGTAATTATAATAATTGTTTGTGTTCCGGTAGTGCGTCTTAGGTACAATGTTGGAATTCATAAGAACATAATGATCAATTATTGTGAGTGTGACTGAAGAGAGAAATGAGGCTTTTCATGTTTACCCATGACTTTGCCATTACATAATCTTGAGAAAATGAATATGCTTATGTAAATTCGTACGTATGATCATTACCAATATCCATTTATGTTTATGCTAAACAGTATGGTAAGGTTTGATTATATACATACGCTATATTCTATACGAGATTCTAATAAGGGTATTAGAATCTTTGTTCTGACTGACTGCTTGATATATAGACAACGCACAGCCTAAACCACTGGTCGTAAAGACTTGAAATATTCTAAGTATATTTGTTTTGGTGCTTAAAGGTGTACTAAGAAAATAATTTCTGAATTTAAACCCCTAAAGAGGCAGTAGGGTTGAAGTTTGTATGAAAAAAAAGGTATGAAATTACAAGCATAGAATGAGACTTAATACCTATATGCCTCAAGTGGAGGTTTGGTACGTTAATATTAAATGTGACACAAAGCTCTGTTATAGGTGGTGATTAGTTGGTTACTTAACATCAGGTGGTATATCTACCTACTTATTTCATCAGAATGTTATACAAAAACTATTAACGACCAGCGGTTGCTCGCAGCTTCGCCCGCGTGGCAGTTTTTTCCCGTTCCCGTTATTTTTTCGGGATAAAAAATAGCCTTCATGATCATCCAGGTTGCAATCTATAATTATTTCAAATTTCATCCAAATCAGTTTTCTGGTTAGAGCGTGAAAAAGTAACAAACATCCATCCATCCATCTATCCATATTGTTATTTAACAAAGTATTTATTTTTATTTTTGATGATGTGCTGTTTTGTACAATAACCCCCTCCACCCCCTACACCACCCCCCATACTTATAACGTCACTCAGTTTATTTTTTAGTTGTTTCTTTTTTAGTTTAAATTCGTACATATTACTACCTAGCTGTACCCACATATGTTTATGTTACCATCTAGTTCTAAACTTTTATTTTTAGTCTTAGTTTTTCTGTGATTGTAATGTGTTTTGTGCGTTAAATAAATAAATAAATATCCATCCATACTTACAAACTTTCGCATTTATAATATTAGTAGGATCATTTATCTATTGAAAGCTTTAGGAGTAGTGCGCACACGCCTAGATCATGCGTTAGTATACGGTCGCGTGCCAAGCGCAGGTAAATCAGACACAGTCAGTTCCACCGATATCCTTTAGTTCAGTGTTGCTTTAGTACGAATACTGATGCCCAGATATTTCTCCCGTTCCATTACTGTCACTTGGTTGCTAGGCCTTTTGTTTTTAAACTAGGCAGAAGCCTATTAGACTATTTTACATAGCACTAAATCAAAAATTTTACAGATTTTTTATACAAGTATAAACATCTCAAATCTAACAAGTTTTTCAGATTTAATTTTAAAGGTTTTCGAACAGTGACCATAAGATATGAGCATAGGATGTTCCCCAGATTTTCCACTAAGTAGCTCGCTGTGTTCTCATTTTGAGGGTTTTTATTTCTCCAGTTCCATTACTGTCACTTGGTTGTTAG
Organism: Electrophaes corylata; assembly: GCA_947095575.1. Classification (NCBI taxonomy): domain Eukaryota; kingdom Metazoa; phylum Arthropoda; class Insecta; order Lepidoptera; family Geometridae; genus Electrophaes; species Electrophaes corylata. The sequence goes on along the minus strand of OX352711.1, from coordinate 1,937,129 downwards.
GCCTTTTGTTTTTGAACTAGGCATAGAAGCCTCTTGGACTATTTTACATAGCACTAAATCACCAATTTTACAGATTTTATATCTATACCAATTATAAGAATCTTTGTCCTGACTGACTGGGATATAGACAACGCACAGCCTAAACTTTAATAAACATTTGTAGACATTTTTCTCTATATATAAACGTAGTACATACTTAGAATACATTCTGACATCTAGATATAGATCTTACATCTATGTTTACCACACATATGTTTCACCTTCGGTGGGGATCGAACCCACAACCTCAGCGCAAAAGGCAGATCTGCTACCAACTGAACGCGGCGGTCAGTCAAGGGTCAGTAAAGCTTGTATTATCAATCAATCAAATGTTTCAAATGTTTATTGAGTAACTTAATCTATAGTTTTACAATATGGTTCGAAATCTTCTTTTAAGTATATAAATACCTGTGTTAGGAGATCTCACTCTTCCGTAACAATTTTTTAAAGACTAAGTATTAATCGTGCTAATTATTAAATGTGATTTTACTAAATTAATTTATACAATGCTAATTTAGTTATTATGCCTAATAAATTTGTACAAAAAAAGCTTATGGTTTACAAGACTTTACCAAACCACCGAGAGATAAAACAAACTCCTTATATTGATCACGCAGTAATCCTTGGCAGAAATCAAACCCACACCCTACAGCGCAGAAAGCAGAGTTATTACCAACTCTATGAAGCCTGTCACAGAAGCGCAACATTGTACACAAAACGCAACACCCTACCTTCAAGTATCTAGCACTTACAAGAGTGAGAGGGACAACAGTGTTTCGATATAAGCAGTACTACAAGGTGAAAATGCATGGCAGTTGATAGCTATTCGTCTAATTACTCCAGTCCCATCCCTCCTCCGTCACCTCCCTCTACAGCACGGTCGATTGCGCCCGCGCATGATGGCAACACGCGAAACTATCATGTCACTGACGTGGTAGAATGCGTACGCGCACGATGCGGAAAGCGTGACAGGGCTGCTAAACGTCGTTGTTCCTAAACTTTGATTGTGCCGGACGGAAGTAGACTCTGGATCTTCACAATGTCGATCACGTGACTAGCTCCTCCTGATGAACCGATGACATTGTGAAGGTCGTCTCAAGTGTAACTAATATAATTAAATTATGTATTTGTTTGGTTCTTTCAATGTGTTTCGTCTATCTGTAGTAGTTTGTTATCTCTCCGTATTACGTGTGTTTGTTGTACCCATGCTTATGTGCCTAATAAATGTTTCTATTCAATTCTATTATATATCCAGCAATGATCTTTTTCAGAATAATTATGATGATGATTAAGAACTCATCATCATTAACAGACTGTAGTAGTCCACTGTTGGACATAGGTCTTCCCATACGTCCCAAGAAGAATAACCTAACCTAACCTAACCTATCCTTCCATCAACTTTCCACAATCCTAACAATGTTGTGATGAATACACCATAAAACCAATCTAAAAACTTCTTGAGTACATAACTCAGCAAAAAAGTAGAAAAATGTTTATTTTCATCCCAAAAACCTAAACTCAAGCTATCTCAAAATAACAATCATACAAAAAAACGGCAGGAACCAAGCCGTAAGTTTCTTGCTGGTTCTTTTAGGGTTGGTCGCGAGGAACTGGCGCTTACATTCACCTAGATTTAAGACGTTTCAAGATGACCCCTGCGGACACTGAATAAATGTTTTTGACTTTGACTTTGAATGACGAAAAACAGTCATCACTTATCTGAGTCCAAAATATCGTAAAATTCAAGTTTCAGCCCCAACTTTAACAAACAAATACTTGTTTCGATTGCGTCTCAGCTTAAAAAATACGAAAATCGCGCCTCTCAGTGTACTTGGTGGTACGCCTGATAGTAATATTTCTTTTTTATACTATAAGCTGATAAAACAAGCATATGACCCACCTAATGTTAAGTAGTTACCATCGCCTATAGCAAAGCATTGCTTTGTTAAAGATGATCGAACCCGCAACCTTCTACGTCGCAGGCGGACATTCGCTCGCCGCGCCAAATCGGTCGTCTATATGAACTATAAATAAATAAAATAAAATAATGCCGGACGATCCACACAGCATCATCTAGCCCCAAGCTAAGCAGAGCTTGTGTTATGGGTACTAGATGACTGATATACTTAATACAATATTATATTACATACATAGATATTTTTTTATTATACATAGAAAATACCCAGAACACCCGGAATAAATATTTGCAGATCGTACAAACATTTATCCCAAGGCGGGAATCGAACCCGCAACCTCTGCGTCACAGGCGGACATTCGCCCGCCGCGCCACATCGGTCGTCACTATGCTTAAACTAAAATAAATAAGGCTCTAAGGTACTTCTAGACTCTCTCTATTAATGATTTCCACAATTCTTTTAAATAGAGGAATCCGCCAACGTTGGAAAAACGATTATTCGTAGAAATATGTATTTACCTGCTATTGCAACACACGCTATCTCATTAGCTGAATGTATTGACAAAAAAGTATCTGTATACAAATCTTGGGTATAGATTTCTGTTAAGCACAACTAATCAGAATCATCTTAATATATATAAATTACGCGTTACGTTTGTCCGTGATGGACTCCTAAACTACTTAACCGATTTTAACCAAATTTGCACACCGTGTGCAGTTTGATCCAACTTGAAAGATAGGATAACTTACATCTCAATATTAATATTATATTTTCAAAAATATTAGGGATTCTTACAAAAACCCGCTAGTATATAATAATTATCAGGACTGACTGATCTACAGAGTAAGTAATCTACAGGGTAAATAATCTTTTACATACCGGTTAGAGGCATAACTGTTTTGAAAACTGTTTTGGCTGGCCCCACAACTCAGTAGTATAGCTCTGCTTTATGTGCTGTAAGTTATGGGTTCGATTCCCAGCAAGGACAAACATTGGTGAACTGCCGTCTTCAACTAATTGTAAGATGATTCAAGATGATTCCTGAATAGAAAGAAGAAGAAATAGCTTCATGACTTTTATCACCAAGCACGGTATATCCCTTTAGATCTTAGTACCAAGGACCTATTCAAGATTAAAGATTTCTATGAGGGGTAGTCAGAGGTCAGAGGTACATCCAAATATTACATTTGGTACATACCCATATTTTGCAGTAGGTAATCCTTTGGACTTCAACAAGTTGCTTAAAAATATATATTCAATCAGATACCTATCAGATACAGCGGGAGTTGAAGTTTGTAAGAAACGCTTCACACAAACGAAGTCGCGCGTTTTAACTACACCTAACGCGCACTAGAACTTACATATATACGTAAATTTACAATTTATAAGGAGAAGATCTTGTTTATTCGTTTTTGCGCGGAGAAAACTAATATGTAATTTATATGGATGGCTGCGTACCTATTGTCTGTTTGATCGTAACAAGTTTACTTGTATCATAAATATTTGACGCAAATACTAAAGAGGCTAGTATTTCAACGAAATTAAAAAAAAACTTTGTGTTTCAACCTCAGACGAATAGACACAGCCACTTATAAGTTTCAAGGTATTTTTAAATCAAAATAATTAAAAAGGATGCAACTAAATACTTTTCAAGTGAAAAAAAATTAGCATAAACCATTTATTTATACCTTTTGATGACCGATGTGGCGCGGCGGGCTATTGTCCGCCTGCGACGCAGAAGGTTGCGGGTTCGATTCTCGCCTTGGGATAAATGTTTGTACGATCTGCAAATATTTATTCCGGGTGTTCTGGGTATTTTCTATGTATAATAAAAAATATCTATGCATGTAATATAGTATTGTATTAAGTATATCAGTCGTCTAGTACCCATAACACAAGCTCTGCTTAGCTTGGGGCTAGATGATGCTGTGTGGATTGTCTAGCATTATTTATTTATTTTATTCGTTTTAATTGTATGTCCTATTAGTTTTACTTATAAGATTACCTAGCGATATGTGCTTTTGTATATTTAAAATAAGTGCAGATTTATATAACTTCAGGGCGCTTTGGTTCATACAGTAGGTAAGGTTAAATTGTGTTTTTTTTCTCATGACGGAGGTATATTTCTATGACTTTTTAAGTCTGATGATGGCAAGAGCTTCACTAGTAAAAATGGCGGACCTTATAGTCACCACATGTTTTGTTTCCCTAAAAAAATTGACAAAATACCGTATTATACACATGAAAGAAAAAAATACACACAAAACACAGACTGTATTAATGTAATGGGCGGTCTTATCGCAGAAAGCTATTTAATTCTAGACAACCTTTCAAAATACACCTGTAATGTTATCCGGTCTGATTAGAACCCAAAGTCTGAGTATAACATAAGTAAAACATGTGATTTTATACTCCACTGACTGTAAAATTATAAAATAGACATTCCGCCACTGCAACCCCTATAAGTTCAGGCTTTCTGCCGGGCTAAGATGTTCAACATGAGATATGTCTCGCTTGACACGAGATACTTTTTATATTGATGGACATTTTAGAAATTATAGATAAAAGACCCACAGATAAACTAAATATTAGCATTCAGTTTTCATTTGACAGAACAAGATAGAATTTTGATACTGCCATGTTAACACAAGAGGATATAAAGAGATATCTCTATTATGCACGAGATAACGAGTAGACAACATTTTGTCACGTTGCACATCTTAGCTGGGCTGATGAGCACTTGGTGAGACACGAAGAACAGCGGATACGAGTCCAAAATATCGTCATAATTACAACAAGTAAAATCTTTCTGAGGATGCTTCGTAGAGAAGCATCTTCGATATCTTATTAGGCTTAAATTTTGTAGATTATAATTGTGCTTATTAACGCATGCTGAGTTGACTAATGTACTGCATTATTGCATGTGCTGTAGAAGTTGCACAAAGTCACGCCTGAGTCAATTAAGTATCTACTGACTGTTTCTAAAGTAAAAAGTAACTTTTTATATACCTAAGTTGGTTAATTCTTCTTGGAAATTCGTCCCCCATCCCTTTATTTTTGCTCATATCGGTTAAATAAGAGCTGTCTGTACAAGATGTACTTCATTTTTTTTACAAATTAGTGCGAAAGAATACTAATGTAAAGGGTTGTTAATATTTCATAGAAATAAAATGATTATATACTAGCGAAACCCGCGCGACTTTGTCCGCGTGAAGTTATTTTTAAGCAAACTTCAATGACCGCTGTATTCGTTTAGGGGCTAAATTTTGTGAATCCTTTTTTTAATACACTATCAGGCACTTAAAGAAATATACGCTGAAAATTTCAAATCTCTACAGCCAGTTGTTTTTGCTGTGCCTTGTCTATACGTCAGTCAGTCAAAAGATTTTTAAAACTTGTATAGATTTTTTGCCTTCAATAATTTCAATATAGTACAAAAAACAAAAAAAAAAAGTATTAAATTTGCTTAGTTAACACAGGTATATTAAGTATATACCTGTGTTAACTAAGCCAATTTAATACTGTTTTTTTTTTTAATAAACCTCAGATTGCTTAGAATGTTTGAAGGTTGACCCAAATTTGCCGAAATTAAAAGCATCAGCCAATTGAAATTTGTCATACTTTGGTTTTCTGTCATTTTGGAAAAAACAAAGGTTTTTCGTTTAAATTGTTTTTCGATTGTTATTTTAAGTTCTATCGTATAATTTGGATGGCATTTCAACCGACATTACCTACTTGAAGTTTTAACAGTGCAACGTGTAAATAATCGGAATGAAAGTGTGATATATGTTTTAGTGTTAAATAATATAAATATTTCTAAGTATTTTGTAGACATTTTTACACAATATCACCTGGGCCCTAATTTAAGCATAGCCTGTAGGTACTATGGGAGCCAGATGACTGATAGAAAACTTATATTACTTGTAGATAGAAAGAAAAAAGAAGGAAAGAAAATTCGTTCATTTGGCCCTAAAAAATCTAATAGGTAAACAAGTGAAATAATTTAAAACATATAACACCATGGGTACATCTATAATATACAAAATAAAAAACTACTGCGTGGGGTTAAATTGGTCCCTGTCTCAGCATAAACGCATACTTATGATACGATATAACACCCAGACAGGAAACAAATAGCTATGTTCAACACACAAATGTTTGCCCTTGGTGAGGATTGAACCCACAACAGTACAGAAGGCAGAGCTACTACTAACAGCTGTGAGGCTAGTTTTCACTTTGTGAGGTACTGGGTTTATCCATAATGTTTCGTTAGTAGGTTAGTAGGTACTACCAACGCCATCTAGTAGAATAGTGTTGAACCATTTGTTAAAAGTGGTAGGTAGCTTTCTGCGCCTTCCAATATTAAACCCTGGCAAACGTAAACAAAATACATCGAGAATGATTTATGATATTGCAGGAACTAAATACGAAATAATTTAATTTATTCTCAAGATAAAAAAGTACTAAACCAAGTTATATGTTCTGCTTTAAAAATAAAGTTGTACAGAATTAGTTGTATAGAACGGGTTTATCTTTTCCTGAAATATCGGCAGCGCATCAGCATCGCTTCTGGTGGTGGTCGCACCCGCACTACCAGGATGTCCATGTCCATGTCCATGGGTGATGGTGATTACTTCCCATTAGGTGGCCCGTCTGCATTATGGCATAAAACAAACCTAGTAGGTACTAATAAGTAGGGGTAGGGTTGAAATGGTTCCATCGCGTTTCGTTCTTTACATTAATAATAAATAAATAAATAAAATAAAATTCATTTATTTGAGGCACAGATAAGTACACAAAAAATTAACTAGACCCATATACCTAACACATTACAAATAAAATTAAATCAATGGGTTACGTAAAACTTGCAAAAAAAAAACAATAACAGAAATGCATTGACAGGAAGTCTTGAATCAGATTGAAAGAGACAAAACACGGTTTAATCTTAGGTTACGCTGAGTTTAGTAGTAGTAGGGAGAAACAATGATTTTGTGATTTTTTTATACAGGCTAAATGAGGGTAGAGGTGTTGGTACAAGATGTGAGTTATTTCATTCTAAGCTTATTTTATTGTGTTTCTGATCCACGTTTTATTCAGTTGTGTAAATAGTGCTGTTGTTTCAAATGAATCGCAATAACAATAGAATGACATTCGCCAAAAAAACTGTGAGTTAAAACTGATAATATGACATTCGTTTTTCGTTGACTGTTATTAAAATTAGAACATTTAGAAGAAGAAATTGTATCCAGATATTCTTAGATACCAGATATATTATTATCAAACACCACTAACATGAGTGTTCTGGGTGTTTTCTATGTATAATAAAAAATATCTATATATGTAATGTATTGTGTTAAGTATATCAGTCATCTAGTACCCATAACACAAGCTCTGCTTAGCTTGGGGCTAGATGATGCTGTGTTGATTGTCTAGCAAAAAAAAAGGTAAAAAAATATTTCGAAAATCTGAACGGAACTTTGCCTTTGAGTAAAAAGTTCGTTACACGAATTTTGATTCGCCGAAGAGTAGGAAATAAGTTAAGAAGTGTTTGCTTTGTATTACCCTGCAGGTCCCGTTTTAGGAACGTGCCCTACAATACTCGGCTCTACGTCCGTCAACCTGAGGTATACAGGTTAACGTCGATCAACCTTGCGTCTGGTGAAATTATAGGCACATAAGGCATACAAATGTTAAGCCTCATGTGCCTGTAATTTCACCGGCACCCACACTCTGTAAACTTAGAGCGAGAATATCCAGATTTTGAAGTAGTTTTTTGTTAACAAAGATACATGATGGTTTTTTGTATTGACAGTATTGAATATTGAATATTGAGTAGGTATCGTTTCTGAAATGGGGCGGACGTGTGTTTCATTGCTAAAAAACGTGATTGGAACCGATTGTAAGGGATCAACGTTCAGACGACTGATGTGGCGCGGCGGGCGAATGTCCGCCTGCGACGCAGGAGGTTGCGGGTTCGATTCCTGCCTTGGGATAAATGTTTGTACGATCTGCAAATACTTATTCCGGGTGTTCTGGGTATTTTCTATGCATAACGGACGAACCCTTCACAAAGAGTTCTACTACTACTAAAAATGTTCACGTGTTATTTCAATGTGTTCACAAAAAATAATTATATGATATTAATTAATTAAGTATATCAGTCATCTAGTACCCATAACACAAGCTCTGCTTAGCTTAAGGCTAGATGATGCTGTGTGGATTGTCCAGCATTATTTATTTATTTATTTTTAGTTATCATACCAAAACCTATTCGAGGGAATAAATTTTGGGATAATATAAAACAAAATCCTTACATGTATTTTTTGTAAATACAACCTTAAAATACCATATAACACACAGCACAAACATCTACGTTCATCACACAAATATTTTCAATAGGTGAAACAGCGTTTCTCGCTATATTACATCCGTATTTCACGGATACCGCCTCTTAGAAATCTAAAACTATAGGGTGGTAAGTATTGTATTGTATTGTAAAAACACAAAAGAAATAATAGATAAATATTAATAAACGAATGGGTAAATTAATTAATTAGTACAGCTGTCCATAAAGGAAATGTAAATAATGTTTAATTAGTATATTTCTTGTTGTAAGAATAAGGTGTAGAAATTCTTGTAATATTACATTATGTAATTGGAAGCATTTAAAAAATACATACCATTAAATAGTGTTAACACCTGGAAGTTAATAATAATATTTTTCTTTTTTTAAATCCGTTCATGTTTTGAACCTTATGTTACTTACAGTAAGCTTTCCCTCCTGTTTTCCCCCCAATCAAAAATCTCAATTTTTTTAGTAAATTTGAGCTTGTGCACCAATTTTTGCCAAAATCGGTTAAAAAATGCAACAAAATTTTGTGTACTATGGATTATTATTATCTAAAATAAATACATACAATACAATACAATGCGTTAGGTCACTAATTGGAACCAAATAATTGATATGATGCCTCAAACAATGTTCACATTAGATCCCATAGAACTGGAAGCTGCGACACAGTTTACTTTATACTAGCAACTAAGGTGTGGCGCCAACCAACATTGTTTTTAACCGTGCTTTGATCATTTATTATTTATACATTTAATAAATAATAAATGATCAAAGCACGGTAGGTATCACTTCAGATCTCTAGTCCCTAAGTACCTACCTACTCGAGATTCTTCGAGAGAGTCTAAGCAGGATAGTCAGAGGTGGTAGAGTTTGGTACATACCCACATTTTGCAGTAGTTGGTATTCCATACGAGACAGGTTGCAAACCCATCGCCGCTGCTAGAATACTAACCGGTTTCCTCACGATGTTCTTTCACCGTTTGAGAACACTGACACAGCGGACATAATTTATTCGATAGAAAAATTCATTGGTCATATTCGAACCCACGACCGTAGGGTCAAAAGGCAGGGTCGCTCCCACTGAGCTCCCCTTCCCATGAAACCATGTATTAATCAATTGATTAACAATACCTGCTGTAGCGCCAACAAACATTGTTTTGTACGAAAGTTTTAATATTACTGAATCCTATTACTACTTCTAGGTATAGATTTCTAAGAACTATCACGAGCGTACCTACCAAGTACACTTCGTTTTTAACCAACCTAAACAAAAAGGACAAGGTTAATAATTCATCAGGCTATGATTTGTATTAATCAGCAATGTATTCCATAATAATTGCGAGTATTAGTTGCGATTACAATGTTTTTACTCATCGTTTTAGGGCACGCACGCCCTTTTAATCCTATAGTTTGAAATATGTAGCCTTCAAATCATGTACAATCAGTGGGCATGGTCAACTAGGTGACACACTGTTGGGAGTGTGAATGTATAGGTAGTTATGTATTATGTATATGTGCTGGGCAATACTGAGCATGCCTAAAGATGCATCTAGTATCAGATAATCGGATTTTTACATTCATGTTTTTGTTGTGGGAAAAGTTACCTTTTCCCATGAAGAACATGAAGATACCTGATGTTCAACGGTTACCGTTACCGTTGTTGCCTGTATAACATTAGTCATTTGTGAATCAACGATTCCGACGCTTGTAAGGTTATTACCGGACATTAAACAAGGCTGAATCCTGTTCACTTTTTTTGAAACCTTATTCAATTATATTTCAAATTCAGAGTCAAAAAACATTTATTCAGTAATATTTGCAGGGATTATCTTGAAACGTCTTAAATTTAGGTGAATCTAAACGCCAGTCCCTCGCGATCTAGAAGCCTAGAAAAATGGGCAAGAAACTTACGGCTTGGTTCCTGCTATTAATAATAATGTAAATAATGAAGCTCCAGTGTGGTGCCAATCTAACTTAATACGGTGAATGCGAGACAGAAAACATGGCAATCATACCATTTGTCCTCAGATTTTGAATAAACCTTCTCCAATTATTTATTTTAGCCAAAATAAAAAAAATTAACTGAACACTAGATTTAATCGATACCTCACTCTTGGCTCAAACTTTTTCTAAGCTATTATAAAGACCAGAAATTGATAAATAATAATGTTCACGCATTAGATTGTAAACGATTTGTGCTCACTCCAGTGGCCAGATTCTCAGAAGACTGCAAAGTTGAGTGAGCAACTTCGGAGAAGTTAGTCGCTGGTCCGCGGAACACGCATTACCATCCGCGGCTAAGTTTTTCTCCATTCCTAGTATTTCGACTGATGTTGCTAGAAAACTAGTTATGTTTCACAGTATCACCCTTGCCGATTCGCAGTATAATCTGATTATTAGTAGCTAACCTGGTAAAAACACTGTTTCAGTTGAATGCGTCTCGACCCCGGGTGGATCGGTTCGTGGCACCGCGGGAATATTTCCCAGAAATGCATCGGCGTATCATGTGGGGAGATCGACTGAATCAGCGCACCAATGACATTTGGGTAATCCCTCATTCTACCCAGCTAGATAGTAAGATAAATATTTAGATCCTTCTTTATTGATTTCTAGTGATCTCCGAAACAGTGCTTTGTTATCGGTGACAATAATCGGGTGGTTATTGCTCCAACAGAAATCAGTATAAAAAAATAAGATTAAAAAATCATATCTCGTATATGTATTGCATGCTAAATAAATCTGTGAAAACAGAAGTTTTGGGGCTCAAGCGATATTAGTCAAGAATTAAGTAAAAAAGTATGATCTATTTTACACATTTCAGTACACAAAGTACCTACAACAGAAGCAATACACGAAATACTTAGACGAGGCTTTCGGGCTTGAGACCATGAAGGTCCAAGAGACGAAGGAGGAGCCACAGGGTAGAAGTCTGCCGCCCTGGCCGTGCATCCCACGGAAGAAGTGCTATTTATCATCCGCTGATAGTATCCTAGACTTACCTACTTACAGCTATGCTGCTTGTGAGTGCTGCATTTGCTAAAGCATCTTTATGTCTTGCCAAAGACCCACTAAATACGAGATGGTATAAAGCTAGCCTATTACTGGGTGTAATAAGACCTGTACCCTCTGTAGACCTAGACACGTTTTAGGTGACCCAGATGACACGATCACCGCCGCAAACGCGGAGGTCGCTTCATCAGGTCCACTATCACACCGACCCCGGCGGCGAGGCTACATCCGAAAACTCCAGGAACGTATAAGATACATCCATCCATAGACACACATCGGCACATGTTCTCGTCACAGATATCGCAAAGAATCAAGACGCAAGTCTATAACCAGTGTTAATTTCCAGTGATGACTTATGGAACCTAGACGTGATCGCTAACTATTGGTCTCATACTTAAGTTCAAAGTCACACAACGGGAGAGTTAAGCATGTGGGGGAAGCCTATGTCCAACAGTGGATTTCAACAGGTTATTGATGATCGCTGTATCGCTTCAGACCTTAGGGTTTTTGATAAAAACAAGAGGTTTTGCTCAACTAAATATACATAATCATGGCATCATCATCTACGTAGTTTATGCTCTCAGTTCCAGAGTTGTTGGACTGGAGTAATGAGAACATCTTAGTAGCGGCTCTCGGACGAAACTACCACAAATGGAGCTGGCGTACGCAAAACCTCATCAGCGAGGGGTTTACGGAGTATGATATCCAGTGCTGCAAATTTGACCCGAAGGGAGAACTGCTGGCTGTAAGTTAAAGAAACTAAAAAACCAAGAACTGTATAAGCATTTTTTTTTATGCGACTTGCTGATGAAACAAGCAAATGGCCCACCTGATGTTAAATGTTTACCATTACCTATAACAGAGCATTGCCTCCTGTCGGACGCAATTTAAAGTTAATCGCGTCTAAGTGACGAATTTTTTACAGATTTTCATTTTTCACAGTTTGCAAATTGTTAAAAAATCGCGACTTGAGACGTGATTAAATTTCAGTGGCGTTTGATTTTTCAGGCGTTATACTCATAAGATATTTTCTGTCAGACGTTTTCAGATTGTATGCGGCCGGGCTAAATGTTGAAAACTAAACTAGAAACACTCAAAAATCACATACGAAAGATAACAGGTCCTCCTATACTAGCCCAATCGCAATCCACCCAAACGAAGAGTGTCTGAATCCTGCATTACTATAACTTTTTAAACTATCATGGTTTTGATCGATATTTTGGATAGAAACGGGATATTTACCATGATTTTTGAGTTTGATTGTTTCCCGATATTCGGCACAGTTGCATGCGCCATGATCACAGGTCGAACTGCATTATTATTATAGAATAGACAATTTAATATATATTGTACTATTCCGCTACTTCAATCCTTAGATATTGATATCGATTTTATAATATTACAATGAACTTCCGCAAAGTCACGCTTGAATCAATTAACTATCCTATTGTTTCAGCTAGGGACTAACATGACGACGGTAGAGATTCATGACAATTCTCTCAGTAAGTGGGTTGCAGGCAGTAGCTGTCAGTGCGCGGAGGAAGACCAGTTCTGTTCCATCACCGCCGTTGACTGGAGCCCTACTGGAAACTCATTTATTACGTGAGGCTATCATACTATAAAGGAGCATGGTAACTCTTTAGTGAATTCGGTTATGGAAAATTCTTCAAAGAAAAATTTCAAATAGAAAGAAAGAAAGAAAAGCTTTTTATTGACGTAAACAGACACATTATTAATTACTAGCAGCCGCTCGCAGCTTCGCCCGCGTGGCAGTTTTTACCTGTTTTGTTTTTCGAGATTAAAAGTAGCCTATATCCAGGTTACAATCTATATTTATTCCAAATTTCATCCAAATCGGTCCACTGGTTAGAGCGTGAAGGAGTAACAAACATCCATCCATCTATCCATCCATCCATCCATCCATACTCACAAACTTTCGCGTTTATAACATTAATAGGATGATCGTTTACCTACCTACCCACCTTCATTCGTAAACTTAAAACTATGTTATTTAAAGCAAGTACCTACCTACCTACCCACTTACGTATTGATATTAGTATGGTATTAGTTGAAACTGACAGACAGACCTAATTTCGACAATCAAATACTTGCTTCAATCTCGTCTCACCTCTAAAAAAATACGAGACAAATTACTGATAAAAATCTGTGAATAATATTTGTGCTTCGCATAAATAAAGTATGATAAAGATTTTTATATTATCCAAAAAATTTGTGATTTCCTTAAGTGCAGGTAAGCACTATAAAAAACAAATAAACTATAAAGTATGATATTGGTTATATATAACAAAGTTCCTTACTCCATAGAGGCTGTTCTCGTGGTATTCTCGCATCACTCACCAGGAAGGCCCAGATCATCAGATCGCGGCGGGCGGTGCACGCAGCCATCCTCGTGGTGAGGGTGTCTCCAGACGCCAGATACGCTGCTGCAGCTGCGGTTAATAGCGATACCGTGATGCTGTTGTCCTGGCCCTCATTGGAGCTATACTCTAGTTTGAACTCTGATTGGACAATTAAGGTGTGACTTTTTTAAAAGACTTCAAAAAAATTAAGGTTCTATGCCTGGCTGGGTGTATTTTTTAATGTTTATCGATCTTCCGGTGCATACCAATTATGTTTTTTTTTTTTATTGAAAGTGTTATATATGCTGTCTCAGAGGTTTCATGAAAATTTAACAATATCAGCAGTTCGTTTTTTAAATCAAGATTACTGGAAAAATCCTAAAATTTATCAAACTTATGAAACTCTATAAGTTTTTTGAACATAAATATTATTAATACACTCGCGTCACAAATGGGTTAGATCCTTTCGCTCCGGAACTTGATCGAGTAAAATTCTAATTGTACTTGGGTCAATACTTGAGTATTTATTTGAGTCTCAAATTCGAGTCTTGAATGGCTGTTTGCCCGTTTGTTTGTTTGTTTTTCTGCCAGTAAAACTGTACCTAGGTACAGTCAGCATCAAAATTTATAAAAAAAATCTTTATTCTAATAATCCCAAAAAGTTATTTCATTTTAATGTAATTTTTAGGATAGTTTTTACTTTTTAATCATAATTTAAAAAAGAAAGGTACTTATTCATTTTTAAGCCACTGGAAACTTTTGCCGACCATTATTTACTTTTAATTTTGTCTGAACTATGGAATAGAGATAAGACTTCGTAGGTATTCCAATAACCAATGGTAGGTCCACTCTATTAAGTGCTATAAATATGTATTTAGATTCGTTTATTTATCTGTGGTCATGTGTCACGTACGGATTACGAAATGGCACAGTAAAAACATAAGATTAAAGAATTCTATGACACTTTACTAGGTCTTAAAGATAATAGGTATACTTTTGTGTTAATGATTTCCAGGCTTTGACCTGGCACCCCTGGCGGAGTGCACTGCTAGGCATTGGTACAGTTTCCTCAAAGCTCAACGCTCGCTTCGCTCTTTGGGACGCACCGTCAGCTCGCGTTAAGGAAACCACGCTGGGTCATGCCCCGTATAGTTTGGACGCAATGCTGTTCAGCCATCGAACTGGCGAACTGGTGCTTAGCTTATGGAATGCAGGTAAAGCATTTCTAAAGGTTAATTTAATAAACTTTTGAAATTCCACGCTAGAAACTAGAAAGCCAAACCGCCATTCAATAAATAGAACAAAATAATTTACACTATAGTTTTGTGTGACCCTAACAGTTTTATGTACAAAGATTGTCGATATGTTTTCTCTCTGTACGATAGTAATCTAGCATTTTATTAAAATTGTACATAATCATCATTAACAGCATGTAAAAGTCCACTGCTGAATATAGGCCCCATACGTTTCCAGGAAGAACGATTTTCGCCATCCTAACAATATCTTTAGTTCGTGAACAGTGTACGAGCACGTACACTGTCCTAAATAATAATAAGTAGATTAATGAAAATTATGTGAGAGATATATCCTTGGCATGTCTTGTAGATATAGATACCTACTGTATTTACTAAGTGCACCCGTAGTCTAGTAGGAGTAACCCCGCATACTGATCTAAGGTCGTGGGTTCAAAGAATAATGTGGAGAGATTTTATTTGCAAAACGAAAAATTTATTTGCGCCATGCCAATGCTCTCAAACGGTGAGAAAAAACATCGTGAGGCAACCAGTTAGTATTCCAGCAACTACTGCAAAATGTGGGTAAGTGTCAAATGTAATAAACGTACCTCTGACTATCCCCAATTAGACACCGTTAAAGAATATTGAGTGGGTAAAATAAGAGATATGAGGAGATATTTACTGTGTCTGGGAATTAAGTCGTGAAAGTATTTCATTTTTTATTTTCTGTTTTACCATATTCCTGAGCGAGTAGATTTTCATTACTTATCGTGAATTCCAAAAATAATCTTTGTCCAAAAATGGACATCCCACAAACAAACATATGAAGTTTAGTTTAAGTAAATGATTTATTGCATGCAAATCCAATATGATGTAAAATACTATCAATTTATTACATTTCATTTATGTAATTTGTAAGTTTTGGGAAATAAATGGCTTATTATTATTATCTTGAATTCTAGACAGAGCTACAGCTCCCAACGCGTGTTCCCAACTGGTGGTGATGAGTGACCCTGATACAGTTGTGGACCAGTGGGGTGAAGGGCGATCTGGCTTAGACCGTGTCAGGACCATGATCTTCAGCCCTGATGGCACAAAACTTGGTAAGCTACTCACAAAAAGATAAAGTTTTGACCATAACTTTTAAATATTTTTTATACTAACTTACTGCTAAGTACCGATAACAAAGCATTACTTTGCAGGTCACGTTAGTTAAGAACGTGCCCTATAATGCTCTGCTTCATGTCCATCAACCTGAGACAGAGTTTTAAGCCCCATGGGCCTTTAATTTCACCGACACCCACACTCTTTAAACCGGAACACGCTGCGTTGCTTAGCGGCAGAAATAGGTATGGTGGTATTACTTACCTGGACGAGACTCGAGATTTTTACTACTACTTTGACCCCTCTACCTTTGATACCCCTAGATATAGGGGTAGGGGGGGATAGGGTTAGCGGTCTCCGTAAATAGGAGTTTACTTTAGAAGTGAGCTCTTATTTTGTTTTGACAATTAGTGACATTTTATTTACTAGATGGCATGGTTGTAATTAGGTTGAACTTAAAACTGGTAATTATTTTTTTCTCACTTTGTTAGTAAACAAAAGTACCTGTCAAAAGTATATATTCACGCGGACAGCTTTTAACTATGATTTTGTATGTGACCCGTCATCTAGAGGTATGATTGATCGAAGATTAAGCGACTAATAATTTGTGTAGTATATTATTGCAATAGCTAGATAGGAAGTTTTTGTATCTATTCTTGCCTACAAGCTTTTAATATAACAGGCGTCATATCGAAAAAAAAATATAACTATCTTCAAGAACATTAAAAATGTTTCTAGCAACAGCAACAGCAGATGAAGATCTAATAATCTGGAACTTTCTACCAGAAGACGGCAAGAAGAAGAAGAAGAATAGTAAAAGGTTCTCAGCTATCCCTGTCTATCTCGACGAAGCATCTAATGGTGTCTCATTTAGATAAATTTTACTTTTAATATTATAAGTACAAAAAAATTATTATTTATCTAACTTAAAGTTCCCTAGATGGTTTATGAAAACCTGTCTCTTTTTATTTGTAAATAGTTTAAAAGAAAAATAGAATAATTCTTTAAATTTGAGTTTGTTAGAACATAATTAGCGATTCCTAAAAATCATAAAAGTTATAAGATGTTAAAATTATTAAATTATTTTTACAATTTATAACATTAAATTATGAAAGTGGTATATTATGCTGGAAGTAATATGTCAAATAAAGATTTTTGATAAAATTATATAATTACAAAAGTTTCTTAAGTTTTTTTTCATGGATTTCGATTCAGAAATTCAAATTAGAAATGTAATTAAGGAAAAATAGGGAGTAATTTTGACTTCAAAAATCATGTTATAAGTAGCTACTTATTACCTATCTACCTAGATATATCCTAATCGAGGTAAATCAATATAATTTTAATAACTTCAAATATAACACGATAACATTTAAAGATATACCTCACAATGGCAATGGACTTCGTTTTCTGTCATCTTCGGAAAAAACATAACTTTTTTATTGTTTTCCTAGTGTTATTTTAAGGTCTGGTGTGTAATTTCGATGGTATTTTATCCAACATTACTTGAGATCTTAGCACAACTGATGTAGTAAAACGGTGTGACCACGAGTCCGTCGTGAATTAATTGAATTGAAAGTGTTATATGTGGCATCCTGATTTGACGACGCCTTGACTTGTGTTTTGAAAAAAAACGCCATCTTTTTCTTTAAAACCAACTTCTTTTTTTTACGGACTCCATTTGACTAAAAACTATTAACATATTCCATTTGACATTGGCATAATTGTCAAAAATGACACATGCCTCAAAAAAACACTGGTAATCTGTCCAATCTATCATTACCTAGTGTTATGACTTTTTTGCATATTACAGACTGTTGTTTGGCTTTAATAAGTAAAAGACGATGAAACCAACACTACACTAGCAGGATGATCTAGAAGTCACCTATTTACACTTGTTTTAAAGATACCTGGATTGTAGTGGTCAAGAACAGGCGGCAATATGTTTAACTCTTTAGCAATTTGCATAATAACTATACCAAAAACTTCCTCAAAAAAATAACAACAATCAGACAGACAAACCCACTCGTCTCATAATACGGAGAACAGTTGTCACGGTCGAACGGAACTGGCGTGCGCTAATTACTTGAATATAATGCACAAGTTAAATATTACCGGTGGATAACTGATGCTGTTTTAATCGACTGACCCAATTCTGATGGAGTTACCTTGGATCTGAGAAAAACCGCCAGACAACGGTCAATAAGCGTCTAGTAACACTGTAATCTCCATTATGATAAAATTATAAGTATACTAGCCATAGAATAAGTTAGATACTAGCTGACCCTAAGAATATAGTTTCTTATTCTATGAGCTGAACCGACAGACGTTGTTGTCCTCTGTCAATTCTATGTCAAACGTCATAAAGTTACATTAAAAGATACTAGCTGACCCTAAGAATATAGTTTCTTATTCTATCTATGAGCTGACCCGACAGACGTTGTTGTCCTCTGTCAATTCTATGTCAAACGTCATAAAGTTACATTAAAAGATACTAGCTGACCCTAAGAATATAGTTTCTTATTCTATCTATGAGCTGACCCGACAGACGTTGTTGTCCTCTGTCAATTCTATGTCAAACGTCATAAAGTAACATTAAAAGATACTAGCTGACCCTAAGAATATAGTTTCTTATTCTATCTATGAGCTGACCTGACAGACGTTGTTGTCCTCTGTCAATTCTATGTCAAACGTCATAAAGTTACATTAAAAGATACTAGCTGACCCTAAGAATATAGTTTCTTATTCTATCTATGAGCTGACCCGACAGACGTTGTTGTCCTCTGTCAATTCTATGTCAAACGTCATAAAGTTACATTAAAAAGTTTATATTGATGAAAAAAAATCAGAAATAGCTTCACCACTTTTATCCCCAGGCTCGGTAAATATCCTGTCCTCTAAAAACAGTAATCAAAATTTCAAATTTCACAAATTAAGGTACATTTTATAAATGTTCGATTCAAACAGGATGCCACACAATGTCTAAAGTAATGTTGGTTAAAATGCCACCAAAATTACGTAAAACTAAAAATAACCCGATAAAAATGAATTAAAATGAAAAAGCTATGATACTTTCAAAGACGACATTGCCTTATCAATGAACGACAATTAAATGACAAGACTCATTTTAATCAATTTAAATAAGGTTTAGGTATAAGTAATGGGGGTTAATGATGAGACCATTGAACCTACTTGTACTTCTTTTCAATATGCCTCTACAGAAATCTCTCTCGTATGTTTGGAGCTCATAAATTGAAAGCACATTCACACTGTATGGGCATTCAATCGGTCGGTAAATCAGGCTAGGCACGCGTGGTATTGTGTGCACATTGTATACGGTGTGACATTACAGGTGCCGTTAGTAAGTTGTGGAAAGGTAACCACGTCCGAGTAGGTATAGAAATAAGGGATTTTTCTTGGCGTCAAACTGAGAAACTATACATAGCTATCAATATATCGATAGTACCTAATCTACCGTTGCTAGTAAAAAGTCCTTTAGTAGAAAAATGCAAGTGTGTCTATCTGTTACGTTTTTCTCAACTATGCCGCTGAACTAATCGCTGAAATAAACTTCATAGTATACTATTTAAATAACACACAGTGGTATCACGTTTGCTTTTTTGTATTGGCGTTGTTCAAAATTATCTATATTACCATTTTCTTATAATTTATTGTCAATTTCTAAACATAATAATTAGATAGCTAGTAACATAGGTAGCACTGTAAAATCCCACGCAAAAACCCTTGTTATTCCCGTGGTTTTAGGCTCAAGTTCACAAAGAGATGTAACCGTCTGTAATGTAAATTTTATCAAACTATCTGCATGGAACAGACTGATGGTCCACCTGACGCTAAGTGGTTACCATCACCTATAACAAAGCATTGTGTCGCGTTCCCTAGGATGCGCTGCTCCTGAAGCATACAGATATTGAGTTGCACGCCTGTAATTTCACCGGTACCCACACTCTTCAAACTGAAACACATCAAAAGATAAAAGAAAATAGAAAGAGTTTGATTTTACAACATAAGTAATCAGGTACAAGAAACATAAGTTAAGGAAGTGAAGTGGTTTTAATAAAGTCAACACACTGAGGTAAGAAATTACTGCCTTTTTTTTAGTTAAAACTACCATATAAAAAATATGTTTTCTTACGTTAGTTAGTCTTCAATATAACTAAAATTGTTAAATATGTATTTGAATTAAGGTGTGCGTGAGGGTGAGTGTGTATGTGTGAAATGTGTGTAAAAACGGGTGTCAGTGCAAGTGTATTATACCGTTTAGCATTTAATCATCAGTTGAAGTTTTGGTACAATTGGCCTCGTTCTCCAACCATAAACTACATGTCAGGTTTATGTGGCAAAAAGGAGGCTCGTATATCCCAGATGACTTTATTATTTGATAAAGAATGGTTTATGTTTATAGTCAAGTTAATATCTCAATGTTAAATTGAAGAAAGATTACTACTGGAGAAATGTTGGTTGCATGCTGTAAATATCTGATTAGAGTAAAACTGCCACGGATTATGAATGAGAATAATTTTTTATTGAAATAATACTTCTGATGCGACTTCCAAAAAAAGGTTGCGTTAAATGTTTAACCATGGAGGGGGTATGAAAGCACTGTTCTTTCTCTCTTTCTCATAGCCAGTTACGTTTCGTATATTAAAGAAGTTTTACTTCAGTTGTGTGGTCTAAAGCTTCTGACGTGTTTTTTTTTTAAATTGTTATGCAAGCGGGTCTTAGTTATTACAGGGATCACGAATCGTCTTAAAGAGTGTAGGCGTGAGCTCGTAGCGACCAAGCCTAAAAGAACAGGCATTAAGAGATTGGTTCTTCGGCTAGCATAGAGTTCATAGTTTTAGCGTCCATAAAGCAAGACATCCTAGATCCACATGAATGGCTCCTCGTGGTCACAATGAGCGTATAAATTAGACAACTGCTTATAGCGACGTCAACTTCGACGTGGACGACTCAATGACTAGATTGAAATATGTGGAACGGTTCGGGCTATACTGTTGAATGGGGAAACTGCTGAATGATTTGTAAGGTCATCTTTGCATAAGATTATGATTGTTAGCCCTCAGATACTTGTAAATATTATAAATAATGTCGTTGCCGCTGTTTGTAGTGACCGAGAATTTCAACAACCATAAACTTACCGAGCGTGCCAAGAATGAGTTGACGCTCTACTAAAAAAGATACTACGCTAAAGATTCGTCCTTTTAGAGACTCTGAATGTCAGGAACCATTCAGTGGTATTCTTTCTTTTCTTTAAATTTATGAGCTCTTGTCGGGGGTTTAATGCAATTTTCTCCATTTCGCTCCTTCTAGTGCAGCCTCCTTGACCTCCTTGTAAAAAGCGAAATGGAGTATAATCATTCAGTGGTATATGCATGAATATGTCATAAGCCTAAATAAGTTCACTGTTAGACATTGAGTCTCCTCATATATTTGGAGGGTTTGTGATGATGCTTAGCTGGTGGATTAGTGAACGCATTGTCAGTGTTGAGTTGAGGGAGTTGAAGAGCGGACTACTACATGTATGAGGTTTGATAATTATCTTTGTATCATCATCAACAACAATCATCTTTAGAAGTTCAATGCTGGATATAAGCCTCACGTTTCCAGGAAGAACGATTTTTATTTTTTTCCATCCACCGACTTCCCGCGATCCTAATAATCGGAGTATATCGAAATATAATTTACAAGAACCTTTGTCCTGACTAGCAGACTACGCTAGTTATAGACGCTGGTACATACTACTCTACAGACTGGAATGAAGATAACGTCAACTGGGTCAACTTTGGAGACCCTTTGTCATCTCTTAGGTCATCCATGGAAGATAATGGATAGGTCTATACTAAACCAGACCCACGGATATTTCTTGAAGTAAAGTCTTCAATTGTTTCAAATTGTCCAATTGAATCGATCATGCTTAGCTAATACCCAAGCGGTCGCAAAATGGCACCTTGCATTGATTTGTCCTCTTTGTCTCGGCGATCGTTCGGCCTTCAGTTTTATCGTCTCAAATTGTCGGATTGGGAATTGGAAGGCGGGCAGCCAATTGCAGATATGGTATTATGGCTTTTGAAGCTGGTACAGTTCATGAGTTTTTAATATTTTTTTATAAAAAATAAATGTTTGCAGATATCCCTTTACATTATTAAGTACCAAGTACAGTCAGCTGCACTATAATGTATACAATTTGTAACTTTCATAACGGTATTACAGCAAAACAATGAACTTTTACTCCTCAAAAACTAAATGAAAATAAAATTAGTTGATGACCTCATTTATTTTTCTAATAATTGTCGTGTAAATATATTTAGCATTGCTGTGAAACCATTTTGAATGTTACGAATTGTATATATTCTAGTGCAGCTGACTGTACCTACTCGAGATTCTTTGAGAATGTCTAAGGGGAGTAGTCAGAGGTACGTCTAGATCTTACACTTAGTACATACCCACGTTTTGCAGTAGTTGGTTTTTGGTATTCGAAGATATTATATAAGCGGCAGGTTGCAACCGGTTTCCTCTCGATATTTTGCGCCACTGACTGACATTGCGCACGTAAATTTTTTGATATTAAAAATTCATTAATGTACTTCCAGATTTGAACTCACGGCCTTAGGATTAAAATCAGGGTCATTCTCTCTATACTCCGGTGCTTCTTTTATTATTGCATTTTATCTTGACCATATTTTTTTTTATTATTCATGAGTTTCACATATTTATGATATGCAGGTTTTTTATAATAATAATAATAACGCTGGACAATCCACACAGCATCATCTATCCCCAAGCTAAGCAAAGCTTGTGTTATGTGTACTAGATGACTGATATACTTAATACAATACAATACATGCATCAATATTTTTTTATTATGCATAGAAAATTCCCAGAACACCTGGAATAAATATTTGCAGATCGTACAAACATTTATCCCAAGGCGGGAATCGAACCCGCAACCTCCTGCGTTGCAGGCGGACATTCGCCCGCCGCGCCACTACACGCGCACATCGGTCGTCAATATTGGAATACTCGGTACTAAGAGACGTGGGTATATCTAATAGTTGAGAAGCATTTTTTTTTCCTTTTCTCTCAAACCCTTATGCTTCTCTAACTTGGGCACCACAAAATGGTGCAGCTGTGTTCAATGGTGTCGGTTTATGTCCTGCTAACGGCCCATCAATTTACCTTGTTGGTTTACAATTAACTATAGTTATTCCATCCACTATTATTTGTTTATTTACGATGTGAAAATCGTTTTTTAATACATGAGCCTATTACAAATAATTGCTATTGAAATTGATTGGGAGCGTGTCCGCTTTCATAAAAAGGGGATTACCGTAAGTAAAATATCTAATTTCCTTATGTAGTTTCTTACTTGCTTATGGTGTTATTATGGTCCTGTCTAGCCATTTATGTACCTATTCAGACATAGATTTATGACGTTATAAAAAAAATATTGATATCTGTGGATCCCACAGGACTGTTTTTGTATATTACCTTTATGTATACGGTATACTCGTATAGCAATAAAAACTTTTTTTATGTATTGACTGGTGTGATTTTTTTAATGTTTTTGTTATAAAAAATGTTTGTCCTCGGTAGTAATTGAACCTACAGAAAGCAGAGTGAGGCCAGTCTATATATAACACTGGAAAATTGTATGTTGAACGACGCACATGTGTCATAAAGAATAAAAAGCGCATTTTATTTTGGCGATTACCGTGTAATTTGATATTTCGCGTCAGAAATACTATAGTTTAGCCTGTTATAGACAAACTTTACCCAACATTTTCCGTTCCTGGCGGTCCAGTTATCTTCCAGCTTACTAACAAAGCTATAATTCTAATATTACATCCATAAACCTTCGTCCCTCCTGGCATCGACAGAAAAACGGTCCTGTCCTACCCGCGAGGGATACGCTTAGGCGGCTTACACACGGTCCCGGAGAAGCGGAGCGCTGAATGAACGTCATAACCAGCAAGATGAAACTAGAAAACATTAGACGATGTATGATGTTTAGCCCAAAAGTACGGGAAAGCGTAAAAAAGGATTATTTAAATAAGCAATTCAGCGTGGTCATTTGGTAGAATGGAAGTCTCACGTCTCACTGATTTATTCAGAAACAATTCTAAAAGTTTTAAGGAACAACTTTTTGAAAGTAATACTTCTTATGCGACTTCCAACAAGGTTGCGTTAAACGTTTAACACTACCATGGAGGGGGTATGAAAGCACTGTTCTTTCTCTCTTTTCACCTTTTCTCTCTCTTCTCATAGCCAGTTACGTTTCGTATATTAAAGAATTTTTACTTCAGTCGTGTGGTCTGAAGCACGCTCGTTTTTCTTCGTTTGCTAGAGTAAAATCACTCACTTGAAACTAACTAAAATATCCAAATGCCATAGGTAAGATGTTCACGTGCTTATAAAATGTTTTGTATTCTTTTTTTGAAAATATAATAATTACCTATATCTTTTGAGTAATATTTTTACTTCCTTTTTTTTAGATGTGAAAAGTACAAAAATAGAAGAGTGTGGCAAATCTTGGTAGTAACGATTGGCGGTGCCTTGTATTTCTCGCCTTGTACCTACTTAGATATTTCTAAAGATATCTTAGGTTCCGTACATTACCTGTAGTACGTCAGAAGTTCATTAAACGCCGCAGGTCATCGCTTTACCGATACTTTGTATGTTATTGTATGACTACGACGCTAAAGAGCAGCATAATTACATGCTTTACCGTACCTTAGCTGTCTCATAATTAGACTGAGTTGGATCTGGCCTATTTTTTAACATAGTGTTTATGAACCGGAAGATAAAGTGTAAGACGGCTAGACACTTGATAGATCGTGGGCTTTGCTGACCCATCTTGTTCTATCAAATGAAGACTTATCGCTTATGTTTAGCCTGTGGGTATTTTATGTACAGATTCTTACATGTACACTAATAGAAGGAAAATAAGAAATGGGTACATTTCCGACAGAGTACATTCCAAATTGCTATAAAAATATATTATAAAATAGGCACCTGTCTTGTTTTATACCTACTTTAATAACAACTTGAGTATTATTCAAACTTGTCCAAATACAGTTTCAGTTGGCTGTTTTTACATAGAAAGCAGCTTCCTAACTTTCGTATCACAATCTACGAAACTGGCCAACTGGCTTCAAGGAAAGAATCCTACTAATATTATAAACGCGAAAGTTTGTAAGTATGGATGGATGGATGGATGGATGGATGTTTGTTACTCTTTCACGCTCTAACCAGTAGACCGATTTGGATGAAATTTGGAATAAATGTAGATTGTAACTTGGATAGGCTACTTTTTATCTCGAAAAAATAACGGGAACGGGAAAAAAACTGCCACGCAGGCGAAGCTGCGAGTGGCCGCTAGTACTTTTATAATTGGTTTAGATTAGATATCTTTTAGAAATGTGTCGGGTTTAAATAGGATCCAGGACTCTCACTTTTAATGCTGATTTGAAATCGCCGGCAACCTGCTTTCTAGAGGTAAGTAGTATTTGTCCTCGGGCGACCCACGCAGTACCACCATAATAAATCAATGTTTGTCTTGTGACTAGTAAATGCCCAAATTAACGTCGAACTAATATCATTAGTCTGAATAACATACAACGATACATTATGGCCATAAACTGTATGCAATTATGGACTTTATGTCTTGAAGTTATGGGTGGTTGTACGTCGTGAGTTGTGCGTTCTGCAATTGTCCATGATATGTTGTTAGATGCTGGTAGGATGTATAGTTGTGTAGCGCGATCTTCGGTAAGATCTAGGCTTTCTCTTTGTGATGCCGCTTTGAATTAGGGTTATCACCTGGGCTGATTTATTGAAATATCTACGATGGATTATGTTTTATTAGGTATTCGGGTAGATGCACATACATAGAGTGTAGGCTTGTAAGGCCCTCAATGTAACCCTACCACATTAAGTCACACATTTGGCGGCACGTAGGAGTAAATTGACTTGCGTTTTTTTCACACTATAAGTTATATCCAGAAGCCCAATTCTAGTAACGAAATATCATCAAATTTAAATTTCAGTGGTAGGTATTAATCTTCAAATGATATTCTTTGAAACTGACATTTCAGACAGGCACAATTTTGACAATCAAATTCTGGTTTCAAAAAAATACGAGGGTTGGGCGTCAGGTAGAAACCCATGACTGTGTTAACAGAAACAGCATCACGACTTAAATCTCCGGCACGGTAGATATCCCTTCGGAGGTCTTAGAGCCTATCAAGTAGAACCTACCAACTCAAGACTCTTCACTTAACACTTAAAAGCTTCTGTTGCTGTGTGTGTTCTGAGGAGTTGTTCAATTTGGCTCCAGCGGCCGAATTCCACGATCGCACTTCGCGCTGCAAAATCAAACTCCATCCGCACCACCTGGATGCCTGGTTTTCCACAACCACTCGTTTTTTACGGTCCTTTTTACCGTGCACGAGTAAGTTGTAGAATAAGCTTTATAAAGTCTTTAAAAAAACGGGTTTATCTTTTTCTGTAAAGTCGACAGCGCATCATCATCGATTCTGGTGTTGCAGGTGTCCATGGGCAATGATCACTACCCATCAGCTGGCTCGTATGCTCATCTGTCTGTGGCGTAAAAAAAACTGCTAAAAAAACCGCTACATTCTACAAAAAGATTAGAAGCTACCGTTCCGTTCTTTAATATTGATTTGTCATCGCGTCTACTCTGATAAAATAGATGGATGGATGATGTTTTGAAGATTACATTTCAAAGCGACCGCCAACCCTGACCGTACATTCAATACAACGGCCTTTGTCCCGACCTGGACCAGAGATTGTACCAGATGTGGCAAATTCATAGATTTTTGCTCCTTATTATAGAATAGCCGTCAATTACAGGTGAACCTAAACCATAAAACCTAAACCTAAAAATACAATCGTTTTCGAATAACGCGTATTTTCGATAGGGTTTCAATCGCATTCTTATAATCCATTCTTATTTCCAGTAATACCAAACTGTGACAGGACTATACTATACTAACGTGTCGTTTAATTTACATCAAAAAACTATCACTCATCCTCGGTACTATAAGTACCTGTATACCTAATGCCATATTACCTACCATGGTAGGTACCATATTTCTGCACGATTCACATTCAAAAAGCCTTACAATACAAAGTACGTCGCTGAATCACTGAAACGGCAGGAGTCCATCGGCTTGCCATAAAACATGTCGTTATATCTAAAGGTTCGTAAGGCTCGATATTGCTATATATTTCCAACACGCACAACAATTAAATTATCATAGGGAAGTCACCGCACGCGACCATTGAGTTATAGGGACGAGTCGGTATCTGGAGTCGATAGAGAAAGGGTGCAACTCACGATTTGAATGATTTAGAACAAACTGCCGATTGGCTTGCAAGAGTACCTTGGGTACTAGTATCTATTATTCATGAACAAGCTGTAAAAAGTTTAATCTATTTTATTGCTGCTTTTATTTGTTTGCAAGGTTCATCATCATCGTCATCAGACTGTAAAAAGCCACTGCTGGATTTTGATATTGATTGCTGGATGTTGTTAGGTTATTTAACATGACGTAATTTCATTCTATGTTTTAAATAATTTAGAACAGACTACCGATTGATCTGCAACTACCTACACATAAATAAATTCAAGACGGTCATTAAATGTATTTTTATTTTGACCCTGTTAGTTATTACCGTTGTTTGTTTCAGTAGACATGGTGTCTCATGAACCATAATCAGACCTATCATGGTTTTACTTCTAAACCGTAAAGTAGTATGTTTTATACATCAACTTTATTTTAAAACTAATTTTGGTAAACTGTCATAACGCGATTGACTATTGTATTGAGTTATGTATTACTTGGGTAAAGTAATACATTGATAAAATATTTTTACAAAGATTGAAGTGAAGCTATGTACCAGTGTTTATTTTTAAATTATTGATGATTTGATAGTATAGAGGTTTTATTTTACTGGGTTGGTTTTTTTTTGTCTTTGTTCCTATCATCACAACAATAGAAATAGTCAAATCTATACTTACTCGTCTATGCCAACAATGGTTTCGCCGACTGGGTGGCTGACGTCAATTACCGGAGTTATTGCGAGGACAGATCGTGAGCTTGTGTCTCCGGAATGCATGTATCTGCGGGTAAGCTCCATAAGCCTGAGGACGTTCCCTGCGCCGGGACGAATCCAACTGATAAAGTTAGTTGAAAATACTTAGGTACCTACGAGGCTTTTTGCTCAATAGTTTAATAAAAAAAAAGCCTTTATTTTTACTACATACTTACTATAGGTACATACATACGTACAGGATAACATCTAAAATTTCACTTACATCTAAAAAAAACAACTCTTAGCTAAATTTAATTTATATATGTACCTATGTGCTTATTACTATATTTATTCATTAATTTCTAAAGTAGTAGTGGCCTCCTTGGCGTAGGCGTCCCCCATTTCTTTCCTTCGTCCCCTTTTACGACATCCACAGAGATTGATGGAAAGGTTCTATGCTAGGTGGCGACCCCGGCCTAGTAATTGCATCGGCACCCTACGTTTCAGAACACAGCAATACAAGCGTCACGCGCATTGCTTGGTGGCAGAAATAGGAACAAAGTTACTATCTCCCCGGAAAAACTTATTCACAAAGAACTCTAAATACTACTAAGTTAATTAGGACTAAGTTAGTTAGTCAGGAGGTTGCGGGTTCGATTCCCGCCTCGGGATAAATGTTGGTACGATCTGCAAATATTTATTCCGGGTGTTCTGGGTGTTTTCTATGTATAGTAAAAAATATGTATGTATGTAATGTATTGTATTAAGTATATCAGTCATCTAGTACCCATAACACAAGCTCTGCTTAGCTTGGGGCTAGATGATGCTGTGTGGATTATCCAACATTATTATTATTATTATTAATAGTAGAGGGTTTTAGCGAAGGGCTCGCCCAGGGAAGTAGGTACTACCACCATGCATATTTCTGCCGCCAAGCAATTTTCATTGTTCGGGTTTGAAAGATGTGGGTGACGGTGAAATTACAAGCACATGAGGCTTAACACCTATATGGCTCAGGTTGACGGACGCTGAGCAGTAGGGCCACGTTCCTAACAAACGTGATGACAAGGCAATGCTTTGTTATAGGCGATGGTCACTTAACATGGTGGGCCATCTCCTTGTTTTATGAGCGAGTTAAATAAAAAAACGAAGCTTTTCTATAAGCTACTACTAATTAACATCGTGTCTTCATCAGGTTGTCGTCCGGTTTTGTAAAACAAAGCTTGAACTTAATACACCGTTCTTTGTTAAAGGTGAGGGTTCACAAGTCAGTCGACTGCTAGTCTATGCTGATAAACTTCAAACAACTTTCTATTATACACATATTACTATATACCTACAATATTTATATTATATTACATATATAAGTAATATGTATAAGCAAAATAACTTTTTCATTTTTATTGTTTCTCTAGTGTTATTTTAAGTTGTGTTTCGGTGGCATTTAAATAACAACTACAGGCGTTACGCAAATATTTTTTTTAATTAGAGAAATCCTTTGATGACTTAGGATCAGACGGGGTCGCTTCCACTACACAACTAGTGCTCTTCTTACAAATTTACAATCCGAAGCCACAGACAAAAGCTAATCTTTATCTATCTATACCAATTATAAGAATAATTGCTTTGTCCCGACAGACTGACTGACTGGGATATAGACAACGCACAGCCTAAAATCACTAGTCGTAGAGACTTGAAATTTCCAGAGTATATTCGTCTTGGTGCGTAGAGGAAAAAGAAAGAAAGGAATTCCCGATATTCAACCTCTAAACATGTACAGCGGAGGTTGATGTTTGTATGAAAATAGCTTCACGCGAAGAAAGTCGCGCGCGTTTCGCTAGTGCTTTATATTTGTTTCTAACTCGACCACCTACAGATACAGCTCAGATTTCATTATACAATAAGATAGCGTGAATCATTCAGTGTTTACTACAGAACCACATAAGGATCATAAAGATCTTTATGATTTAATGGTCCATAGATCTAGCTTTGCTGTAGATATTATATCAAAACTGGCCGCAAAATCAACTGAGTATTGTCTGTAAATGTTCTGGATTTGAGCACTCGTTTCTAATATCAGTTGTACATCTGTATGCCGGACATAATAGACAAAGCACAGCTGGCCGCTGGTCAGATGCAGACTTGAAACTTTGAGGGTAAAATAAGATAATTTTTTAAACGACTTACTAATGGAAGAAGCATAGTCCACCTTTCCTCTCAGAAAGCCTGAGGTGTATAATATGAAAAAGCTTTAGGCTCTGTCTCCGTAAAATTATTTTTATACCAACCAATATTTTTATACGAATATAGGTACCCTGAAAATTTCAAATCTCTACAACCAGTGGTTAAGACTGTGCGCTGTCTCTAAGTCATTCACTCAGTCAGTCAGTCAGGTCAATATATAAAACAAGTTTGTATAATCGACACGAAGAACAGTAGTTTCTTTCAAAGAAAAATAAATTTTTAGATCCACATAATCAGACTGTACGGTGGCGGCGACGGCGGCAGCATACATAACTTTAGACTAATTGCAAGCATTCATACCCCAGCCAAACGTGAAAATCGTAATTCAAATAGAAACGGGCAAGCGTGATCACATTTGTTTGACCATTGTCATCGGACTCGATACCATCTGAATACGCCGAATGGGGCCGAAGACTCGCGATACGCATCGGCTGCGCGCGCGCATGACATAGATAATCTAAACCACCCGCGGTGCAACCATAGATATTATAGAGCCAACTTAATAAATGCCCATTAAAATAAATTGTTTAGTATTGTTGGCTTCCGATTCGCGTGCGCGGCCCATGATTGCATACCTTATACAGGGTGCCACCTAAATGGAAGGCTATCCCAAACCTGATGGGTGATTCTACTTTACATCAGCACTACTATAATATTATACTCCCTAGCCAACCAGAGATTGAGTTTATATAGGTAAAGTACTTACGTTCGTGTTCCAACAAAGTTTTAATGTTGTTTGAAAATATTATGTATGATAGGTACCCACTATCCGCGTGGTACCTAATATCATCAATTTAACATAAATTTATGTTTCATGCGTTCAGCCGTTACAGGTTTAAGTAGGATCGGAACACACACACTCACAAACGTTCGCAGATAATAAATAACATGAGTATTTGCGCAACAAGAGAAAATTAGGCACAAGTATTTTTAACTGTAGGGGCAAGTGCGGAACATGTGGACACTTTCCAGAATTTGGGATAAAATATTTTTTATATCTGAATTAGTTATGTTTTTTTTATTTTTAACATATCCCATGTCTTAAGAGATAATTAGCCTTTCTTAAACTAAAATTATAGTCTCAATATCACTACTTACGAAAATAATCAACATTTTTTAAAAACACCATATTTGTCCACAGGAACAACAGACAATTGTACCTATGTACAGTAAAATTGTACCTGGGGACGGTGTTGTACCTAGAGACGGTTCATATTAATTAGACAATAAAAATGAAAAAAAACAATTATAGACTTCTAAAAACAACTTTAAACTAACGTTAACATACCTACTTGGTTATTTGTATTTCTTAATATTACTTATTTGTATGCATTACGACAGATTTCATACAAGTTTTGAGTAGATTCATCGCTATCGTCATCATTGTCTAATACGAAGCATGCCACGCAAATGAATCCTTCACCCTCATCATCAGACTCAAAGTTTTCTTTGTGTGACTTCGGAACACAATAAATATGATAGCTATGATTGCAAAAACTACATTTGAGCATTTGGTTTTTGTTTTTGGAATAAAATTTACACTTCATACATCTAACAAACGATAATTTTTTGTGTTTAATTATTTTGATATTTTTTTCGGTAGATTTATCGTTGTTTTCATTCGAAAGTGCGTTGGAAGGATCAGGCTTAGAAAGATTATTAGCCAACAGAAGAGTTGGATGACTCTTGAAGCAACTAGTGCCAACTTCGGAGGAACCAGATTGTGAAAGAGCTTTGACAGCAATTGTTTTTTGAGTAGCTTTTGCGTTTTTTTTCTTGTCCGTTTTCAGCTTTTTTAGAACTGAAAAAACTGAACAAATGCACTCAAAAAATTAAACAAAATGGCTTATTGGATTTTGTAAGTAAACATTATGGCACTTTTGTACCTGTGGACAGTCCACAGGTACACTCATATTTTTGTCCATAGGTTCAAATTCAGACATAAAAAATAAAACTGATCTATCTTTGAGGATAAAACAGACTGACAGAGACGAAAAAAGTACTAGCTAAGCAATAAACAACATGGATCATACTGCAAACACAATCAAACCGATAACGTTAGTATTTTCACGGTAAAACTTGTTTAAATTATGCAACATTACTTACTTTTTGGCGCAAAAATCTTTCATAGCCGGCATGTAAACAACGATACGGAAAACAAAGATGGCGACACGTCAAAACTGTCAACCATAGACAAAGCTAAACGGTAGCGTTCAAATTAGAATTTTAGAGTTGCTAGTTTCGTCGGAATCGATTGTGTCCACAGGTATAAGCGTCCATAGGAACAGCACTTGCCCCTACTACTAAATAGTAAAAAAATAGTTGCCTCAGAGAGCGTTTATATGATGCGAAAGATTTTGCACGGACGACGACGCTGTGCCGCCGGGCGACTTATTACGCGGCGTCCGCGTGAAATCTTTTGCCTGTACAAATCTTTTACGAAAGATTAAAATGCCTTTTTCTATACAGTATCTGAAATATTATTGCTTCAAACCGGCTGGATATAAGATACAAAAAGCGCTGGCTGTATCCGTCACCATTTCGAACACATTAATTGTTTTCTAAGGTGTAAAACAAAACGTATTTTTATGGAATCACCCACGAAAATGTGCATTTCTAAAACATCCTGTATTCTCTTTTAGCAGAGATTTGTGTGTATGGAAGTAGTTTATCTTACCATGACGATTAAGAACGGTGATTCTCTGCTCATAGATGGCTGTAATTCATTATTGTACTTAATTCTAATCGGTTACCGAAGTAAAATGCTAATGTTCAATGGGTTATGCAAATTTTCAAATGGCTAAATCGATTTAAAGATGTTTCTGTATTAAAGGAAATATCCGCACATGTCTAGCTTTTGGACTTACTCATCTGGGCTTTTTAACTCAAATCAATCAATACGAGTGTTAAGCCTTGTGTGCCTGTAATTACACCGGCACCCACACCCTTCGAACCGAACCATAGCAAGCTGCTTCGCGGCAGAAACGGTGCTAGTACTTACCCGGTCTACAGCCCTTATTTATAAAGAGTTCTAAATGATGGCCGTTTTATGACGGAACCTGCTTCTTAGTAACGCTTATTATATTGATAACATCAGTGTCAACTGTCAGTTATATCACCAACATTACATCAAATTAAAATATACGCTACTGCACCTAGAAACACTATCATAATTGGTTAAGTCTTGTACCTATTTCAAACAGTTAGTGATGGAAGATAATAGTGACAAGCAGACGGACACATTCATCTAAAAGTAAGTACAGTCGCCTTTACTAAGTTGATTATATTTCATAATTTTGAAAATTATTTTTTGACCACGTCTAGTATTTATCTAGTGGTAGATTTCTTTTGTTTTTATCTTGTGGTATATCAACCAGATGAGTGTTAGAATAAATAACGGTACATGAAAAGGACCCACTTAATGTTGAGCCGTAGCCTTTACGTGCTACGTGGGATAAAGGAGTTAGTGCTAGGAGAGGTGGAGGTTTAGTCTTATTTTTGTAAGTTTAATGAATAAGATTGACTATCTTGCGTCGCTACAACTTAGTACTAAGATGTCTACTGTGACTGAGGATTAAATAAGTCAAGCTATTTAATTTTTATTTAAGGATAACGGTAATGCAGGTGACTGTACTAAGCTAAGTACGTACAGGTGAACCCGGATAAAGATAAATTCGTTTATGAATAAATTATTTTCTAAACTAATGTTCTAAGGAGAAAATATTTGATAGTTTGTTGGAAATCACAAAGACTAAAGATATTTCATTGTGTCCGATTGGGCTTTCGATAGCGCAGTTGGTTAGAGCATTTCCGTATCAAGGGGAGAGTCGTGGGTTCAAATCCCACTCGAGAGATAATTTTTAGGATAATATTAAAATCTTTGAGATTTCATAATTTGTTTGTATGTTATGAGATAAATATTTTACTTATAAGCTATATTATCAGCGAGTAACATGGGTAATATTGTATGTCAAAAAAATTAGGGATCCATGTAATAACTTCAATAATGTAATCCCAGGTAACAAAGCAAAAGTTTATTTTATTTATTTGGAGTGTACCTTGCTTGCTATAATTCAATTTAATTTGCTGTAATTCTCATAACACGATCAGCAAATCCAACCTGACCTTTTCGTTGCTTTAACTGCTATTTACCAACGATTATCCATCAAATTACGCTGATTGAAAGCAGCAAGCAAAGTATATAGCGAGGTGTTCAATTCGCTGCCATTATGTGCTTTGAAAATGTGCTAAGTTTCATGCAAGTCTTTCAAAACCACATAAATACCGTAAGTCGTATTCGCTGTTTTCCGAATAGAAGAGTCTATTGGTGTACAACGGGTCTGAACCCACGAACTTAGGATGTAAACTGGTTGCTCTGACTTAACCACGCGTGCTCGTTTAACATTGAATATAACATTAAAAAACCGGTCTATCTGTCCGTCTGTCACCAGGCTGTATCTCATGAACCGTGGTAGTTAAAGAGTTAAAATTTTCCCAGATGATGTAGGTATTTCTGTTGTCGCTATAACAACAAATACTAAAAAATAGAATAAAATCAATATTAAGGGGGCTCTCATACAACAAACCTGATTTTTTTGCTGTTTTTATTATAGATAATGGTACGGAACTACGGAACCCTTCGTGCGCGTTTGACTCGCACTTGGCCGGTTTTTTTTAACCTCCACAATCGTAACACATTTTATAATTGAGCATACCTACATCATAATGAGCCTGAAGAAATCACTGCTGGACATCTTCAAAGCTGGACACCAGAAATTTCCACGAAGATCGATTTTTAAACGTTTTCCAGACACCGACTTCTTGTCTTTTCTGCAGTGAACACTCGCCCAATACTTGCAGCTATTAAGATCTCGTCAGTTTGCGATATTCGTGGTCTAATTCAATAAAGGTTACCTGAAAGAGATCGCTTTCAGCGATAAGGTCGCCTATTTTTTAATCAAGGTGTGTATATGTCCTATATTATGATTCTGTGTGGTTAACAATAAAGAGTTATCTATCTATCTATCTATCTAATTCATGACCATAACATATAGTCACACTACACACTACTTACACTACGAAATATAACCAAATTTCATGCAGACTGGAACGATGGATACGAAAGAATACTTGAACAAACATACATAAAAACATACAACGCCAATAACCCAACGTCACTGAGATCCTCATTTGCTTCGTTTAGGTACTCAATAGTAATTATATTCAAAAACCCAAATTGGGTCTTGATTAATTGAAAACTACCTACTAGTTATTCGCGAGGGAAGAGAACTACTCAAGAACTATCAGTTTAGCATCAGAAGAATGTGAAGATTCCTCAACCTTGCTACAAATCTAAATATCGCCATTGAAATCAATGCTCGATCCAATTCCTCTCTATTGTGGTTAAATAATTGAGTTTCAAGCACCATTTATGGAGGTCAATAATTGAGTATTCATAGATCAGAAGCTTCTACTTGTACTAGCGGAGCGACGAGTGATAGCTTTTTCCAGAATGATAACTTACTTGCTAGGATAATGTATTAAAACTTTGAGAAAATGCATGTGAAAACCCAACGGTGAAAGATTTCCGTAGTCGCGGTAACAGGTGGTTTGGTGACGACAATGTTGGTGTTAGATGCAAGATGTTGCTGCTGATTTCCTTCTGCATTCTCTTGTTCGCCTCTGACACCAGCCATCGAGAGGTAATAAGGAGGTAATGGCCCCTCCATTACCTATTATTTCCTCCTGATGAAAGAAAGAAATCCTTCCATTTCCCAAGCCATCCGGGCTATATTACCACAGACAAGAGATATTATACGGTTATATTCGAATCCCGGATGGCTTAGAAAACCCGTTACAATATAATCTTCCATATATTTTTGGGGTCGAGATGTGTCTGTGCGTTCTCGTACAAGTCTTATTTTATTTGTGTCATCAAAGCACTCTTCACGAGTAATCTGAACCACCTAATCAATTCGCATTTGGCAATTTAGATTACTTTCAACGGCGTGCGAGCATAGTTTTTTTACTGTGAATTTGGCACAGTGAGTTTGGCCACTTTCTTTAGCGAAGTGGCAATAGACAGGCCATATAGCTCGTAGAATTGACAACTGCTGGGGAATAAAGGTTCTCGAATAGCAACCTGGCACCGGAAGACGAAGCTTATGAGTACTTTCTAAAGCATGCTCAGCCGTGGTAATGACCGGCAATAGCATATTCACTCTGAAGCAAGGTGTTCAGCTTACCTCGGAGGCGTTTAGGTATCAACTCCTTGTGAGCTCAATGTGGATACGTCTGATGTCCGTAGATGACAGAACTTATCGCTCCGCTTATGCAAGATTTCAGCTCTAGCCAACTAATTGACAGAGCGGACGATCTGACGCTGAGGTGTGAAGCGACACTTCCTGAGACATCCTGATAAGGAGGACGGCATTATTCAGCAATAATGGCCGGAAGATGGCGCTGTGACAATCTAATTTGCAAATGAAGGGGCAGAGTTTCTATACCAGTTTCGCAATATTGTAAGTAGTAAAATTAAACTTAAATCCGGTAAAAAGGTAACTCAAAAAAAACTAAAACAAAATAGCATCACGACTTTGATACTAGATATTCCCTTCAACCTCCCAGTGCCGAGTGCCTACTCGAGATTATTCGAGGATGTCCAAGGGAGGTAGTAAGAGCTATGTCAGATAGTACATTTGGTATATACCCACATTTTACAGAAGTTAGTATTCCATACATGACAGGTTGCAAGCCCATCACCGCTACTAGAATACTAACTGGATTCCTTACGTTATTTTCCTACACCGTTTATGAGCACTGGCTTTGCGCACATCAATTTTTCGAACGGAAAAATCCATTGGTACACGACCTAACAAATTTGAACCCACGACCTTAGAATCAAAAGGGGGTCACTACTACTAGATCATAGGTGCTCTCACACCACATACAGAGGTACATAGAATACAATACAATACCCAGACACAGAACAAACATGTGTGTTCATCACACATTTTTTTTTATGTCGGTAAGAATCGAACTCACAACCTACAGTGGAGATGGCAGAGCTGTGGCGGCTGGCAATACAAAACATAGCAATAAAACTGCCACAAAGTTATTATACCTAAATAATGAGTCACGAAGACGCTTCTGGCTGATATAAGTTATTATAGTTGTAATATTATAGTCGTTTAGTTATTATATTATGTACTAAAAGGCAAATAAACTTCGAGTAGTAACTAAATACTTGGATTTAGAAGATTGTTCCGACTCTGTTAGAACATAAAATATATTTCCTACTTTGATTATTTACTTTTCCTATTTAAAACCCCGGGTGCAGCGGAGGTTAAGTAAAAAAAACAGAAACAGCCTCATGACGATATCTAGAACGATAAGCACGGTAGATATCTTTCCAGATTTTTTGGCACCAAGTAGTAACGACTAAAGTGGGAACACACACTCCACTAACTAAAAAATATTGGTGGATATAATCACCATCTAGCCCCAAACTAAGCTTGTGTTATGGGAACCAGATACCAGTTTTTTTTAATATTTTTTTTGTTAGATTCTTTCCGTGCAAAGATTACCTGGAAGATATTGCTTTCAGCAATAAGGTCGACGAACGTGGCCTGCCAGGCAATGCTTTGTTATAGGTGATGGTAACCACTTATTATCAGGTGGGTCATCCATAAAAAAAAGTTGAGGTCGCCACTTATACACAACAACACTTATGTACTTATGTAGTCTTTTCCCCAATTATATACAACAACATAGTTACTTATACTTATGATATATCACTATAGAAGAACTAATATCAGTAAATACCAATTTATATTAAAAACAGATTTACAAAGGTATTTGCGAACAACTGGAGTCCAATAAACTGTGTTCATTGTACACATTCCCATTTAGGATATAAAGCGGGTTCTTTACGACGACTTCATAGACTTTAGCACGAAATAAAATGTCACATAATATTGGAGGACTGAGAACACACGTCCTAAGTGCTTATAGGCATTTGGATAAGGAAGAAACGGCTTTCAAAAGTACAGTTGTAAGGACTTCTTAATTATCATTCTAAATTATTGCACTTTGGTCATTAGTATGTTAAGGTTACACTGCATTACAGTAAACTCTCACATTTATATCAAGAAATCTGTGGATAATCATCTTATTTTTTTTAAATATTCGGCACATAAATTAATATTAGGATTCGTTTTCTGTCATCTTTGAAAGCACAAAGCTTTCCAGCAGGTCTACTCTTAGAAACGATAGGCGACGTTTCGTATTTTCGTTTTGAGTTACACTACGCGGCATGTGAGGCAGCGACAACTTGACTTTTGACGGCTACCGAGTTGCCCCGCAGTATATTACAAAACGACAATACGAAACTTCGTTTATCGTTTCTAAGAGTAAACTTGCTGTGTTGTTGTTTAATTTAATTTAATTACTTTACTTAACATCATTACTCTTGTAGTCTTAGCCCAATTGTGAGCCATTTTAATGAAAGTGTATTGGGGCAATCTGATTGAGATTTAAATGTTTTACTAGGATTTGAATAAAAACGTCCATCTTTTTTTTCAATACCAATGACAGCCCGACTTGACAGATTTGACTAAGACTTTATTAAAAACACTTGACATTTGTAATGTATTTATTCTTGAGGACTGTACAATGAAACACGCGAGCACCATGCATAAGACTGACTTTATTTCCAAACACCCTCACGTCATCGTATCTACCTACATCCACATCTCCCCTCTTAATAATTTAATTAAGTAAACATGAAATTGATAGCATAACAGTCCAGCATTATTATTATTATTATAATGACGGACAGGTGACATATACGATCCGTCAGACAGAAAATCTTTTAGGTGCTGTAGAGTCAATTGCGAATCTACTTCTTTAAAGTCGGTTAACCTGCTGAGTAGTGCTAATTTAATAGACTGTAGAAGTTCCGTCTGTCCCCTTAAGTGCACATTCTAGTCTGGATCTAATTAAGACTTAAATGACGTAGTAAATCCACATTGTTTTAATAGGTGTGAGTGTGTTATGTGCTATGCGTTAACATAAGACCACTTTACAATGTTGTTAGACATAATGCATGATACGGCACAGTTTCTAAGCATGCTCTATAATGTCACTCGGGGTAAAGCCTTATTGGACTATATTTCACAAATAACTACCCAAAGGCCTTTCAATGGACGACTTCAACTATTCTGGTGTTTTGGTCTAGTTTCTCTGCCATGTTTGAATAATAGACATAGACAATTATTTACTGGCCACAAAAACACAACATACAATTAGGTCTAAGCAAGTAAAAATTTAGACGACCGATGTGGCGCAACGGGCGAACGTCCGCCTGCGACGCCAGAGGTTGCAGGTTCGATTCCCGCCTTGGAATAAATGTTTGTACGATCTGCCTTCAAACCGGAACATAGCAAGCTGCTTAGTGACAGAAATAAGTATGGCAGTATTTCCCTGAATGAACCTTTCACCAACAACGCTACTATTACTAGAGGTTTGAAGTTTGTATAAAAACAGCTTCAAGCGAACGAAGTTACGGGCGTTGGCTAGTTAGCTATAATCCAATTACATACATTTTGTACACCTAACTTACATCTACTCACTTGAATACCATTGTTAGTAAAATAACCTACTACTTACTTACACACAGAAGTGTAAACATGTACACTATGCAATTACAGGCACGTGACACAACACCTTTACGTCCCAGATTGACGCAGTGCAATTTCAAATAGAGGGTTTTCAACATCTGGTGGTCCTTCTGATATTGCAACACAGGTTTTTTATACATTATAAAGAGGAAAGATTTGTTTGTATTGAATAGGCTCTGAAACTACTGGACCGATTTGAATAATTCTTTCACCGTTGGGAAGCTACACTATCCCCGGGTGACATAGGCTATATTACATTTTCTAATTATAATTATATTATAATATAATATAATTAATAATAATAATTATAATAATAATTAATAATAATATAATATAATTATAATATATTAATAGGATTTATATCTACAGACCGTTGCAAACGACTTATATATTATATAAGTCGTTTGCAATGGTCTGTAGATAGCTCAACTGTTTATTATGTATTTTGTATACCAATTATAAATACAAACTTGTATTAGCTGTAGTTTTCTTCGTAAATAAAGTAATACAACAATGAAATCTTAGGTATTTAAGTCTAATTTAAGAGCTTTTTAAATAGTCCGATGTTAACTGAAAATGAAACCAAAATCGGAAGTAGATATATTCAGAACAAAAGCAACGAGCTGAGTAATTATTACATTTAATAGCCTCATTCTAGATTGCATTACAGATTTCCTAACTTTCTCCTGCTAGTGCCTGCTTAAATCACATTTGCTAATTACTTTGAGGATTCCTATCTGCTATATTGATTTCAAGAGGT
The DNA here is from genome assembly GCA_947095575.1 of Electrophaes corylata. Classification (NCBI taxonomy): domain Eukaryota; kingdom Metazoa; phylum Arthropoda; class Insecta; order Lepidoptera; family Geometridae; genus Electrophaes; species Electrophaes corylata. Next base: position 1,896,352 of record OX352711.1, on the reverse strand, counting down.
TTAACCATTTTAATCATCACGTTAAGGAACAAATTTAAACACAACTAAAAGACAAGCTCGACTTAGCAAAACAGTAGTAAAATTACAGAAGGCCGATTTTGTGTTTTTTTCGTTTTCCGAATATCAAATTTCGGTTTGTGAGCTGAATTTTTGTTATGGAGATACGATAAGCGCTGGGAGTGAAAATAAAATAGATATAACAGTACCTAAAACTAATTTATATACCTGTAAACATGTATGTAACAATGTAGAAAGCTGCTATCCTAAATACATGTCGGATTGTCAGAAAATTTCTGCAAGACCACCCAAATTATGATTACGGGCTTAGGCCCGTGAGCTTTCACTAACCAAGATATTTATTATCATGAGAAAAAAAACTTCAGATTCATAAAACCATTTATTTCAAATGTATCACATAACTAATCTATTTACATTATCATAAAGTCTAAGTAAAGACACCGATAACTGACTTTAAAGCTTTATAAATTATTTATAATCCATACACAACACGACGAAAATATTGTAAAAAAAAAAACTCTACGACCAGTGGTTTAGGCTGGGCGTTGTCTATATATCAGTCAAGACAAAGAGATATAGGTAGATAGCGTGACTATTTGTAATTAAATTAGTTTTTGCTTGGATGTGCCTCTAACTACCACATTGTAACCACGTTCATTAGAAATCGCTCACGTCGAGTGTTCCAATGCTGTTATTAGTCACCGACCAATTAAGAATTTCAGAAACAACGGTTCAATTAGATTAGACGAACTACCTCCAATAGCAGAGGCGTAATAAGCATGACGTGCCTATACTTTTTAATCGTGAACTGAAAGTATGAACTGTAACTGTTACAAATATGCTACACTAACTGGATAGATAGAAAATAAAGTGAGAGAGTGATTATTGTGAGAATGAGTCTGTGTCGTTTCAACTTAGCATAGCTTGCATTAATTAGCATGTTGCGGGCTATTTCAAATATTACAGTCTTATTCCTGCCTCAAAATGCAGGAAAACAAAAGGTTTTTGATAAAAAAACGGTAAGTACCTAATTTTATACTTAATTGTTAACATTCACCGTCATATATTTCCTAAAATAGGTTTATTGGGGTCCAATTTTACCAAAAACTCCATACCAAAATATCTTTATTTGTAACTAAAAACAGATATAAGAATACCCTTTTAAATAAAACTTCAACGAAATATCATAAAATTCAAGTTTTGATCGTATCAAATGGCATTCTTTGAACATATCGGACAGACCCAATTTTTAAATTAAATTTTTGATTCAATCTTTTGAGCTCAAAAAAATTACGGAAATTTAATCTTTGTGGTTATATGTTTTGGTTACATTTAAAAAACAACTGAATTAAAACCTCCTTCTTATTTTGAAGTCGTTTTTCTTAACACAATATTTGCAAGATCGTGTGTTTAATTATAACTCTGAAAGTAACTACCAATTACGTCGTTTAGTGGCGATAACTAATTGACAAGCAAGCCGTGTTCTGCCATTTATTCCGATCGCAGACAATCTCGCTCTGAACCAAATGAATGCAGATATTAATTGCTCTTAAGGATCAATGCAGACCAAGTAGCGTGCGATATCAATCACTAATCTATACCAATTATAAGAATATTTGTCCTGACTGACTGACCGACATACAGACAACGCCACACCACCCACTGGTCATATAGACTTAAAATTTTCAAGGTTGTCTGCGTGCGTAAAGATGTACTAAGAAAGGAATTCTCAAAATTCAACCAGGGGCTAAAATTTTGTATAACTTCTTGCTGGTGAAGGTACGCGCTTTTATCTAGTTTTATTAAAATAATCTTTCTCTTGACTGACTGACTGACAATGCACAGCCTTAAAAACTGGTTCTAGAAACCTGAAATTTTCAGAGTATATTTGTCTTGCTGTACTAAGAAAGGAATTTTTGAAATTAATGCAGCAGGAGTTGAAATTGTATAAATATCTTCACGATCCACTAGTTTCTTTATAATACTGTAAAAATCACTTGCATAACATAATTTTATGTTAAACTACCTATGTAAATTAAATGGTGCTCGAAATTGCGAAACGCATTTAAGAATTGCTTTAACATTATGATTTCCCAATTGCATGTCCTAATGAAATCATAATATGAAATAATATATCTTAGGTAAGTAGGTAGATAGTATTTTTCACGTGATCTATATCCGTTGACGACGTGGCTTTTACCGGGTTAGGATAATGATAGCTAAAGGGTCTTATTATAACCATTTTATTTGGCTATCAAATCCCATCAAAATGTGGGTGGCATTCACACAAATCATAAACATATTTGAGAAACTAATGATCATCTCTTACTATCACAATATAAGGTCCATTATTCTTTGAATGTCTCTTGGTTCAGTAGCAGCTTGAACTTTGAATAACGAATAGATATTGGACTGCAAAGCTATTGGACATGTCAAACAATTGAAGAATTCTAAATACAGTAAGGTTCATAATTCTTTGAGAGCTTCAGAGCTGTTAGTTCAGTTTGCAAGGGGAATTGCATGTAAAGACAAAGGATAATGGTCGTTAAGGTTAAACGAGTTGTAGAATGTGTTGGGCTAACGAAGTGGCGATAGTAGGTAATGGACGGGCTTCACGCCAGAGATGTCATCGCAAAACAAAATGTAGTAGAGTCGCTATTCTATTAATATTAAACGGCCCACCTGATGTAAATGGTAACCATAATCTATAACAAAGCATCGCCTTGTAGGTCACGCTTGTTTCATCAGCAATAACATAAATAAAAACGTTGTTTAGATTAAGATTCAGGATACATTTTACTTTTATTTTTGAACATTTAATTTCACGAGTATATCTTTATTTCGTCACATTGTCAAATTAAAAAAATTCACTTTAGTAGGCCTTTAGTAGTCACCACGCTTTTCAGGTGCATTGGTGGTCCCAGTTCTGGTGTTGCCGATGATATACTACAGTAGTCGTAGTGGGCAGTAACTATCAATCTCCTAACGCGTTCCCTTAGTCACGTGATGGGAGACAATGGAGGGATCACCACAGTAGGTATTAATTAATTCGTCGTTAGGAAACGGTTGTCTGAAAGAAATCGCTGTGTGCGATAAGATCGCTGATTGTAGGGCTTTTTTCATGATTATATCTATGCTAAGTGTACATTTTTATATAAGTCCCCAATAAAGAAATTGCTTTGTATGCTCGCTCTACACCATTCTTGTCCTCGTATACGCAAGCTAGGACAGTCGCGTCCAAATCTCGCTCATTACTGCCCCTCGCATACAAATTACAATTTATCCTATCGCAGTAGTTTGTCGAACATCGCACAATGGCCCATCTTACTGTTTTGTCCCAATAATGTCTTATCGGGTTAGAAAAATAGCCCTTTATACATAAATAAATAAATAAATAATAAATATATTTATACTAGCTACATAAGTATGTCACACGACGTCGTTTAAGAGAAGCAAGAGTAAAATTGTCAACCTCCGCTGCATTACTTTGCACGCCTGTGGGCTTGAATTTCAGTAATTTATTGAAGTAATACTTCTTATGCGTCTTCCAACAAGGTTGCGTTAAACGTTTAACACTGCCATGGAGGGGGTATGAAAGCACTGTTATTTTTCTCTTTCTTTCATAGCCAGTTACGTTTCGTATATTAAATAAGTTTTACTTCAGTCGTGTGGTCTAAAGCACACTCGTTTTTTTTAGACAAGACACCAGACAAATTCATCTTGAAACTTTATAACGACTCTACAAAACACAGATGTCAACAGACTTATCCTAAATTAGCTAAAGGAGCACTCAATTATCAATATTAATGTCTTCTTTTTCTTTTATATGGCTTCTGTGGAGTCAAAATTGTCTGTGAAATTCATGTGAATTGTATGGCTTCGACGTAAAATGTTGACTCCATGTGATTCATTTTAAAGTCTTTTCCTAAAGTCTGTATGAAAAGTGGTTTAAGTTTAGGCTGTGCGATGTCTTAGTCAATCTTACATTACTAAATTACTAGATCTGCCATGACGTCATTTACGTTTTAAGATTCCCTTAGGATTTCCCCGCGGATATTACTGAATAAATGCTTTTTGACGTTGATTTTGACATGCAGGGTTACATTTACTTATTTCTTTTTCACGTTATATTTATGTTCTATCCTTCTATCAATTATAAATCCGTCTCAGTACTTGAACTCACCTGAGAAGTTTAGAATTAGTGATATTATTGACTAGGTGACATGGTAGCATGGTATGGTAGTATGCTACCATGCTACGCTATCCGAAAAACATATAATATTATTAATATAAATTTGATACACTATCTTAAGTTAGCCTAATCGTTCGTTCGGTAAGCAGCTTAAAACAAAATAGCTTAGAAGACGCTATCTTCATTACTGCCTCACATAAAATTGTATCGCCCTAATAATCAGCTGTAACTAGGGTTACCATAATTATGTTATGGATATCCAATTTTTTTTTTTAAGATAAATGGATATGTAGCCAACACCGGCACAAACCTTTTTAGGTTTTACGATGTTTTACTAACCAAGAATGTACTTCAGTAGTAGTAGAGCTTTAAGCGAAGGATTTGTCCAGGAAGTACTACTTACCACCATAACTATTTCTGCCATCAACTAGATTGCTGTGTTCCGGTTTGAATGGTGTGGGTGCCGCTGAAATTACAGGCACCTGAGGCTTAACATCTGTATGCTTCAAGTTGATGGACGCAGAGTAGTGTACTGGATTTATTGGACTGTTTCTTCCACTTTTATTGTTTAATCCTGCAGTGAGATGTAAATGAGTGAAAAAAATCGGTAAACGCTTAGCTATATCCTGAATAAATCCAGATAGATGGCACCCCTACTTGTAACGCCCACGCCCGCCCATAAGGAACTCGCTGTATGGCTACTAGCTTTTTGAGAAAACCGTTCTGAATAAGATATCTTTACTAGAGCACTGTGTACGATATTCGCCTCATTGCTTAGATAAAAGTAAAGTAAATTCAGACTAGGTAGAGGATATATTTTGAAAATTCTATTTTTTTATATAATAATAAATAAATATTTCGCGACATTTTTACACAACATCATCTAGCCCCAAACTAAGCATATAGCTTGTACTATGGGAACCAGATGACTGATAGAATACTTAATGTACTTTTTTTTTGTAAATACATACATAGAATACAATATAACACCCAGACACAGAACAAACATCTATGTTCATCACACAAATGTTTGTTCTTGGTGGGGATCGAACCCACCACCCACAGCTCAGAAGGCAGGGCTACTACAAACTGAGCTGTAACGGCTGTCACTATATATAACTATTCAATAGATAGGGATAGTAGTAAACATGACGTCAGGAGAGTAGCATCTCCTGAGTAATGTATGTATATACACTAATACCAATATTGTGGTCGCGGATATTAATAAAACTCATTTATTTCCTTTTACAAAGTAGGTATGAAGTGAATACAGTATGGTAGAGTTTATAGGACTAGGAAACAACATTATGATGCTGTACCCACCTTTGCGAGAGACTGAACCTTGAAAGAGGTTTGGTAAAACCTTTATAATGTATCTACACTAATTGTAAGAATCTTTGCCCTGACTGGCTGATATTATATGCAAATCATAGTCTAAACTGCTGGTCGTAGAGACAATATTTTCAAGGTATATAAGAAATAAATTTTCGAAGTTCAACCCCTAAACAGGTACAGTGGGGGTTGAATGAAAATAAACTCGCACTCGCAGCTTCGCCCGCGTGGAAGTTTTTTCCCGTTCCCTTTATTTTTTCAGGATAAAAACTAGCCTATGCCCTATTCCAGATTACAATCTATATTTATTCCAAATTTCATTCAAAGAGGAACGTGAAGCGTGAAAAAGGAACAAAGTGAACAAACATCCATCCATCCATCCAAACATTCGCATTTATAATATAAGTAGGATGAGGGAGGCCTGTGTACAGCAGTGGACCCATTCAGACTGACCTAACGTGAAAGGTAGATAGGGTAGTTAGCTCTCATAATTTACATTTTCGTGATAGTTAGTTCAAAATGAACCTATTCAAGTGAAGTCACGATATAGCCACAGAATAGATAGTAGGTGCAGTAATAAAACTACCGAACAATAGAAACATCTGGTAATCTCGCTGAACTAGATATTTCATTTATTTTCAAAGTTATTGTTGATTTGGATAAACACACTGACCGTTTTAAAACGGCTGTGAGAAAAAATGCTCGTAAATATACTGTAAAACAATAAATATTAATAATAATAATGCTGGACAATCCACACAGCATCATCTAGCCCCAAGCTAAGCAGAGCTTGTGTTATGGGTACTAAAATAAATAAGGTATTTCTTTATTTAGTCTAACATGGCTCTTGATACAAAGCTGTTGTAAAAAAAAAGTTTTTCTCATTTTCTGATAAGAATTTTTTTGAGTTATACTAGTTTACATCTAGTTCAGCAGCAGTAACATTATAAATAAATATTTGAGACATTTTTACACAACATCATCAAACCCTAAACTGAGCATAGCTTGTACTATGGGAACCAGATGACTAATAGAATACTTATATGTACTTTTTTTAACAAACATCTATGTTTATCACACAAATTCAAAATTTATATTGAATTAAATGTCTTTTATCAATAGAAAAAAAATATTATGGTCTAATTACCTGCCTGCCCTGCAGTGATTATTATAATTTTTATCTTCTATGGCATTAATATAGAATCTAAAATGTTTTACTTAATATTGCATGCTGTTAAATGTAATATGGTAGATCTTACCTATTACCTTGTACATACCATGTATTTCCCACCTGTAAGCGACGCGATGCTCATACCTACCTAATATAAAAAACCTAATGTTCGTCCAGTGTACTACAACTACCTAAATATACGCATAGTGCATTCTAGAATGCGCCAGGGCACGTGAGGGGTACAGCGGGGGCGCGGGGAAGTTAGTTTTTAAAATTAATGCTGGTAGTCGTCGCTAATACGAGCCCCGCGTACGTCACACGCACCCTGGCCTAGCTTTTTTCTTACGGAAATAAATAGTATTTAACAGTTTTACTTTGTTTTGACTTTCAAATCACTGCACATCACCATACTTTGCCCACACCACCAACATTGGTCCTACGAGCCAGATCTTTAATGTTCCAAACACCTCCGCAAAGTAAAAAAATGGTGAACACCCGCAGTACATCGCGTAACGAAAGTCAAGTAAAGGACACAGTGAAATCGCAGAACAAAATGGAACCCAGTGAAATGAATTTAAAAGTGATTGATAAAGGAAAACCTGGAACTAGTGCTGGAAGTTTAAAAGTAGATGAAAAAACTGTTCCGTCCCAAACATCGAAATCAATAAAAACTAGAAAATCTTCATCTTCATCATCTGCGGTGCTCGCACAAAAGAAAAAGCTTGAGTTCAAAGCAGCACAACAAAAGGCTCGTATTCAAATGGAATTAATCGACAAAAAATTAGCAGCAGATTTGGCAGCTGTTGAAGCACAATACAGTCCACACGCATCGGAGTCCGATAGTCAAGGTGACGGCAAGGATATTGAGCAGTGGCTCGAGCGCAGCCAGCAGGAACTGGAGAAACAACGGGTCAACGATCATGGAAAACTTAATGGCTCATTGTTTCCGCCGCCAGATGACGACGGCACTAACGGTCCAGTCCAGCAATTGGCCAGCGCACTGAGGGACCTGGTTGCATCTACTGCATCCACCAGCCACAGCACCAACCTACTTAGCCGCATCAGCACACCAAAAGAACTTCCTTTATTTTTTGGTGACCTTATGGAATGGCTATCGTTTAAGAACGCATCTGAGGAATCCACTAAAATATGCAACTTTAGTGGAAAGGAAAAATATAAAATTAGTGTACGCAGTGTTAACGAACTAAGTTTACCTAAACAAGACTTAACTTCAGTGAAATGTGAAAACTTTCAATATTTACATAAACTTAGTGGTGAACTGAGTTCCGGCCTTACCAAACCGGAAGTGCTCAAAGGACAGGACAATATTCAGTTACTGTTTCCTTTAGAAGTGATTGTGGGCGGGCCAAGCGAGCATTGTGCCACCCGCACGCCGCTGGGTTTGTGCCTGCACGGCAGGGTGCCGCATGCACGTACCTCAGCGCACGAGAATCATTTTATACTCCTTTTGAGCAGCGACAAGGTCAGTCCATCAAACTATGATAGTGATGAAATGTATACGAAGTGGTTAAAATGGATTTGTTCACAAAAAACAATAAATGAAGTTAGACTGCCTAGATACTACCCGGCAGCTACAACAACTACTGTGAGTGAGACGGAGAATGAAACTTACCTGCCGTCGCAGCCGCACCTCAAGCAAGCGCCTGACCTAAGTGCTACGCTCGTAGCGGAACATGATAGCGCTACGGCTTCTACAAGTGCTACGCCGTCGCCGCCGCCGCTGCCTACACCTAACAATGGACAAGCGCTTACAAATAGAACTGGTTATATGAACCTACAGATGCATATAATTTGCGATGCGTCTACAAAAGCATTCTGCGCTGTCGCTTACTGGCGCTGGCTAGATTACCGGTTTAAAACGCGCGTAGCGTTTATAGCGAGTAAATGTCGTATAGCGGGAAATAAACAATTCATTTACAATCTAAATGATGACGTAATGAAGAAGGCCGAGTGTCTACTGCTACAATACTCACAAGCTCAGTCATTTAGTGAGGAAATAACGTTACTACAAAATTCCATGGGCGTACCTACTACGAGTAAACTACTTACCTTATCACCTTACCTTGATGCTCACGGAGTCCTGCGCGCTGGTGGACGGATCGACGCCGCTGCCGACGTGCTGCCTGAGGTGAAGAGACCTGCAATTTTAGATGGAAAAAATTATATTACTCGTCTGATAGTGAGATATTACCACGTTAACGCTGCACATGGAAACCAAGAGATGGTAGTTAATGAGATTAAACAAAAGTATTGGGTAATGAGATTACGACCAACTGTTAAGAGTGTGGTAACAAAATGTATGTTATGTAGATTAAGAAAATGTAAACCTGAAATACCAAGAATTGGTGACTTACCTTATGCTAGAATGGCTCATCATCAACGTCCATTCACCTTTTGTGGAGTTGATCTATTCGGCCCCTTGGGGGTCACTGTTGGGAGACGTCATGAACAAAGATATGGAGTTCTTTTCACATGTCTCACTGTGAGAGCCATTCATATCGAAATAGTTGCCAACTTGACTACTGATTCCTTTATCATGGCGCTGCGCCGCATGGCCGCACGGCGAGGATGGCCGCAACAGCTGTTCTCCGATAACGGCACCAATCTTCGAGGAGCGCACACCGAACTGAAAAGGTCTATACAAGACTTAAACGAGAACGATCTGACAAACGAGGCTGAAAATCATGGCACTAAATGGACATTCATACCGCCTGCAAGCCCACACTGGGGTGGGGCCTGGGAGCGCCTCATCCGCAGCGTCAAGACGTCACTACAAGTTGTACTGAAAGAGAGATTTCCGCGTGATGAAGTTCTGATCACGCTACTAGCCGAAATAGAGAACATCGTAAACAGCCGACCACTCACCCATGTGTCTGTAGAACCTGGAAGCGCTGAAACCCTCACCCCGAAACATTTTTTACTTGGGACGTTTTTAGACTCACCGCAGATAGGTAAATTTGATGATTCTGACCTGTACCTGAGAAAACAATGGCGAATATCTCAGCGACTAGCGGACATGTTCTGGAACAGATGGGTCAAAGAAGTGTTGCCGGACTTGTTACCGCGAACTAAGTGGAACCAAGAACAAAGACCCCTACAAGTAGGCGATTTGGTTTATTTAATCGACCCAAACGGGCCCAGGAATAAGTGGCCGAAGGGTCTGGTACAAGAAGTGTGCCCTGGAAAAGATAAGCGTGTCAGAATGGTAAAGATAAAAACAATGAATGGAGTACTTACCCGATCAGCTGCACGCGTCGCTCGAATCCCGTTGGTTGATGAGTGCTGCTAGCAGCACTGGGGTGGGGCGTGTAAGCGACGCGATGCTCATACCTACCTAATATAAAAAACCTAATGTTCGTCCAGTGTACTACAACTACCTAAATATACGCATAGTGCATTCTAGAATGCGCCAGGGCACGTGAGGGGTACAGCGGGGGCGCGGGGAAGTTAGTTTTTAAAATTAATGCTGGTAGTCGTCGCTAATACGAGCCCCGCGTACGTCACACGCACCCTGGCCTAGCTTTTTTCTTACGGAAATAAATAGTATTTAACAGTTTTACTTTGTTTTGACTTTCAAATCACTGCACATCACCATACTTTGCCCACACCACCAACACCACCGATATTTGCAATAAATAATTTTGACTTTTGAATTATTACACCTAATTATTAATACTAACAAGTGTTACAAAATGGCGGTTATATTATGGGAATAACTAATTATGAAATGTCTCTTCATTATGAGAGTTCTACGCACTCCGCAGCTGCAATGCAACGGCGTATATGATCGGTTACCGCTTTTTAGGAAACTGGACAAGAGTGGTTGCTTAATTAATTAAGTTCCAATGACTCGCCCGTCGTAAACGCGCTGTTTATTGGTCATGAATATCATAAAGATTATTTATGCTGCGTTTGAACGGTCGTAGCCATCATTCTGTCATACAGCTAACGCTAGTTCAGGAGACAGGGTTTCTACTGACTCTGTGAATTTTGATTAACTCAATAAGTCCCTCTTATTCTCTAAGTCCATTACTGGACATAAGCCTCCCGCTTGCTCGAAGGGCTGCCATAATCCTAACACGCAGCAGACGGATTAGTGATCGAAGTGTCGATGTGTCGACAGGAGATGCTTGCTGCTCATCTTTTATAATATATAAAAAAAAATAAGTAAGATATAGTAATAAAATAGGTTTACTCTTTAATAAGTATTTATTTGACCAAAATACTTGTACTATAGCTATAATATAAGTAAGTACGGTTACCAAACAATGTATAGATTAAAATCTACGCACTGACTGTACGGTGCGTGTAACCAAAATCATATCAGCGTTGTTTAGAAAGGTTAAAAACCGATGTGATCTTTCCTGTTGTATTGTTTCATCTCGCTCCAGCTCTTCACAACTGCAGATATACGTAACAGGGATGTAGATTCACAAGCCAGCCTGTTGTTCAGACCTACAAAGATTCGTTTTAACTCGTCCATGCATTCTTGAGTCACAGATGTTGTTCGGGCAGCTGACTCGACTAAATTAGTCTTAGTTGACCGGTGTAAATATGGCTTTAGCTGGTCAGCGAGTAAACAATAGTTCTGTCTGCTGAAATGAATTGCTGGAATACCAAAACATTTTACGTAGAGTATGAATTAAAACGGATAAGAAGACTCAAGAGTTGAAGCCAATTATTTGGTCTTGAAAGTACGTTTGAGTTGTGAATAATCCTACTAATATTATAAACGCGAAAGTTTGTAAGTATGGATGGATGGATGGATGGATGCTTGTTACTCTTACACGCTCTAAGCAGTGGACCGATTTGGATGAAATTTGGAATAAATATAGATTGTAACCTGGATTAACATATATGCTACTTTATATCTCGAAAAAATATCGGGAACGGGAAAAAACTGCTACGCAGGCGAAGATGCGTGCGGCCGCTAGTTTTCCATATATGGCAATCTTGATATAAACTGTTCTATCAGATATTCCTAAAATCCAGTGCTTTAATGTTCTGTTTTTTGAAAAGAAAATACCTCTGATAAAAATAGAATTAAACACAAAGAAATACAAGTTTTGAGCAATTTTTTTTATAGAACCAAGTCGTCAATTGTATGTCATATAAATTAGTACCTACCTGTTTAAAAACCATCGATTACTATCGGTTACAAAAAGTTAATTTCGTAGTTTTGAACGTTTAAAAATAGATGTGAGACTACAAAAAGTAAATGTACTTGTTCAGTTTTGGGTTTGTGTATTAGTTATTTTAGTAACTGCACGTAAATTATCTCGTAATAATTCGCCAGTAGGAAGTTATTTGTTTCCACAGTAGTGTATAGGTATACCCAATAATCGGTTCAAACTGATATTTTCATCTTTACAACCCATTTATCACTGTCTGTCTAATTTTATGGGCTCTAAGTAAACTCAAGGCAAATGGAATTTAAATTGTGCAAGAAGCTTTCAATATTTTACTGTAAACTTATTGTGTGTGAACCTTGACAGTAGCTAGGGGCAACCTTCACAATAAAGCATATTTTTATGATTTTACGCGATGCATGGAATTATAGGCACATAACATCCGGTGAGTGATCTGATTGTGTTGTCAGTGTTTTATAAAAAAAAACTAAGCGCATTTAACATTATCTAGCCCCAAACTAAACATAGCTTATACTATGGGAACCGAGCTAATAGAATACTTATATAGTTTTTTTTGTAAATACATTCTAAGAATATAAAATACCACTCGGACAGAGAACAAACATCTATGTTTATCACATAAATATTTATCCTCGCTGGGGATCGAACCCAGAACCTACAGCACAGAAGGCAGAGCTTCTCTGAATTGTGAGGTCACACTCACACACATATTTGTTTTTGCACTGCTGTTTTTGCACAATACAAACAGTGATTGCATGCGGGTAAATGTGTTTGACCAATGAGTCAGCAGAGGGCCAATTCTCCTAAAGGCACATAAAATCATAGAATATAAATCTTTCGTAACAATAGACTAAATACTATCTCAAAAACAGTCTTCTAATTTGTGTTGGCACCACCTGGATTACGCGTGTCGGGAGATAAGAAGTTGACGCGTTATTTTGTAGGACTACTTAGTACCTTACCTACTCACTGACTATAGCATTATGTGGCCACTTTCGTGTTTACATCGTGAAGGGAATAATTTAATTTAGACCTTGTTATTGCAGAGGCTTAGTGTTGGGAGAAGTGATAATCAATTTTACCTCAAATACGAAATCTATGAATACTCTAGCAAAAAGAAGCACACGCTACATTCCTTTAAAAAATACTATTTTCTAAAAAATTTAAAAACAAAGTAAATAGTATAGTAAATAGGAAATGTTCTAAGAACCTCCTCTACCGTAAGGTATGCTGATAGAGAACTCTTTTTAGGGATAACGAACTATCAAACATTTTTCGGTGGCTTTTAATATAGTTTTTTTTTTACAGGTTATAGGTTTTAATGTTATAGTTTCATTCTCTATGGCTTTAAATTTCCCCATGCTGTCATGACCATGCTATGTGTGTTGATAGAATAAAAATAATACTTACATTTGTTGATAGACTGACTCGACTAAAAACTATTTATTAAAACTTTGACATTAGCAAAATTATTTGTTCGAATGACGGACAAGTGTAGAATAGAGAAGAAAATTAAACTAATCTTAATTTGACAGCAGTAAAAATGTCACCGTCTCTTTCATCAAACGCAGAAATAACAGAGACGGCTATAACTTTAGCTCAGTCAAATGAAGTTGGTTTAGGAAAATGAAACAGCAGAGTCGATGTCATTGTATAGTTATCATTGACTTATGTCAAAATTTGCATTTTACTCGCTTGCCTGTGTTACCCTTTACCCAAGTAATTAATAAATGACAATGGCCATACTCAGATTCTATTGACACAGTTGTTTATACATAATCATTCCAGATAAAAGCCAGCAATACCTTAATTAACAGCTTGTCAATTTGATACAACCCAGTCAAATGAGTCAGGGTTTTATGAAGTTGGTTTTCATACAAGTTTTGTAAATAATTTAAATCAAATCAAATATATTTTTAGTAGGATGTGAAAGTTTAAGGTAGATATATATGTAGGTATTTGTTTCCACTCTTTAACGGCGATGTAAGCTCCAAGGTATAACTTGGAATATAGGTAAGTACATAGTTTACTAAAGGGCAGTTTAGATGAGAAGAGGTGTCTCCTCAGGTATGTGACTACCGAAAGGATATAAAAACTTGCCTCATGCGAAAATCTGTTTGCAGCCGTGCTATAAAAGCTCACGGCCAGAAGATACTTGTGTTCAAAATTCATGCATATTCTCGCTCCAAATACTCTCCTCACTTGCTACTTCTTATTTGGGTACGTACCACGCGAGTGAAGCCGCTGGATACTTACTAGTAGTCTACAAAACGGTCGTTTTATGATGGTTGTCTAAACTAGAAAACTTCCCTTTATCAGTATGTTAACCGCCAATTTGATATTCGTTACTATTAATTGGTCTAGTTATTGCTGCAATGATTTGTAAATTGACCATTGGCGCTTCGATTTCGGTTCTGAAGCTGGCGCGATGAAGAAGCTGTGGATTTGTGCGCTGGTGTACATGACCCATCATGTAGGACAGACGGAGAGCTATGTAGTTGGGGCTGGATGTAAGTAGCAACCTGATGCTTTAGAGAGCCTGCTGAGTGCTGACTATACTTTGTTATAGGCGATGGTAACCACTTAACATCAGGTGGGCCATCTGCTTGTGTGACACTATAGTAGTAGTAGTAGTAGTGGCACTAGAACCATAATAAACTCTGAAGGTTTCCACAGTAAATGTCCGCTTCGCTCAAATGCTGCAAACCGACAGTAAATATCAAGTTCTAAGAGAAGATATGATTAAAGCCAACACCAGGAACCTGGTGTACCACTGCAGAGCTGACAAGAGCGATTGCGATGCCGCGTTGGCCAAGATGCGGTACAAGGCCAGCAAGCATTTCTACGCACTGGCCAAGGCTGTGGTAGACTATGTGAAGAACAAGCGCCAAGCCAGACCTACTGGTTATGTTGGTATGTATATCTTCAGAGACGAGGATGAACTATCACGTGACGTAAGACGAAGGTCTCATAATAAAGTAAAGGTTTCAACTGAAAAAAGAAATTCACAAGAAGGCAGTTAGATAAAGGGACTGGTTCCCTTTTGGAATTTCTTCATAGAATGTTGATGTGATGTTAAGGTAGATATATGTTTTATCAGCTATTAGGTTTCCAGAACACAATGGACCATCAATATTTAAATAACTGGTTTAACATTAACAAGTCTCAAAGGTTGCCTAGAAGAGATCTATCAGCGATAAAGTAGTTGCCCATTATTTTGCCAAATTGAGTATATGAGTTTCGTGTGTGATGTAAAGAGTTATCGTCCATATTCCAGGTACAGCCACCTTCTGTCAGGACAATATCTGCGTACCAGACACAGATCCACCCATCGTGTTCGGCGGGTGCTATACTCTTGTCTCATGCGGGGGAAACCAGACCTGGCACCTTGACCCCGTCGTCTACAAGAAGAAGCGGGGCAGATTCTAAAGCAAGAAGGCTTATAAGACCTGGCTCACCGCATCATGGCGAACGTACCAAACTAACCCCTTCCAGTAACTTCGTTCAGTGTTCTTTTAGTGCTGATTAAGATATGTTTATTTTCTTACCTATGGAGTACTGTTATTTATTCGTGCCTGAGGATAAAACTTACTGTTTTCCGACAAACTGTTTGAGGAAACCGGTTGTGTTGTAGCAGCGGCGATAGGCTTGCAACCTGTAGCGTATGTAAAACCAAATACTGTGAAATATGTGTACTTATGTACCTACCAAATGTAATATTTGGATGGAAATGTAGTATTTTGACCCATAGGGGTAGTCAGAACAGAGGTAAGTACTGCTTACCATTAAACATCCTCAAAGAATCTCGAGGAGATCGAGTAGATTTTAGTACGAAAAAATAGACATAGATACAACGCCAGTCATAACTTATCTTAAAAACAACACTTTATACAAAATGGTATTTTATGTAACCGTAAAAAAATTCAAGCATTTTACAAGAATCCAGCTCTCGATCGCACGATGTAACAAATTAGCAACGAGCAAAAAGGCCACGCGCACCTGTTGCATTGTGGCAAAACAATAGCCTAGTATTGTTAACACTATCAGATAGGAACAAGTGCTTTAAAAGACGTGTTTCGGACAGATCGCGGTTCAGTTGATAAACAATGGTTTAGACCTTACTGATAGCTATTGAAGGTATCGAACAGAAGGTCTAGAAATGCAGTTACTTGTGGTGTTGATTCTCTGTGGATATGCGACGGCAGAAATTAGGAATAGTGTCATCATGAATAAGTAAGTATTAGATCTCCTTATTGGAAGATATGCATACGTTAATTTTGGTAGAACAGTAGAAAATACCACCACTTTTTAAATGCATAAAGATAGAATCACATTAGACCCGCGTTGCGTGTCGAAATGCATCAGAAGCCAATCGGTCAGGTTATTAGAACTTCTATACAATGTGTATGGGACCGGTAGGCTTCTGACGCGTCGTGACATGCGGTGCAAGTCTAATGTGGTTCTGTTTGTCCCATACAAAATGTATGAGACTGTCGGCGCAGTCACCGCGGGGCGGGTCTAAGTAATTGACATCTAATGTCTCAATACTCGCAGAGCCTAAAAGGATTAGCCAAGTTAGTTATTTGATAAGGGTTTTTTTGAGGTTCTAGCTATTCTTGCATGACCGTTTTAGAGAAAATATTTTAGTTTAATCCTAAAACATCCGTTATGTTACTCACTTGCAACCTGCTAGAGTCTACCCACTAAACTATAGGTTGTTTAATTTCGAAGTTTTTGCATTGAATCCAACCAAAGAACTTCGAAACAAACATTGACCTTATTCCTTTAATAATCATCAACCAATATTCCAGGCTTACAAAAGTGAAACCAGTGGGGGGTTCCCTACATAACAAATTCCTTCCCCTCACTGAGATCCCACCCCCTCATGTACCACACGATTCTGGAGGTCGACGGCACATGGAAGCCGACGATTGTACTAAGAAGTATAAAGGTGAAGACGTTTTAGAAGAAGGAAGAGTAATAATAGAAGGAGAAGACTATATCGAAGGAGTAGCGAAGACAGTAGCAACGGTTATCATTCCTGACCATATTGACCGTAAGTACTATAGCAATTATATAATTTTAGTAGTAGTAGAGCTCTTTAGAGAAGGGCCTCGACCGGGTCAGTATTTCTACCTTACTTATTAGTACCTCCAAGCAGCTTGCTGTGTTCCGGTCTGAATGGTGTGGGTGCCGGTAAAATTACAGGCACATGATGTTCTTAGGTTGATGGACGCAAATCAGTGCATAGTAGGGCATCAGGATATCGAAAAAAACAACACTCAATCGGGCTAATGAGTTAAAGTTACGGTGGCTTATGACTGAACCGTGGTTTTTTTAAGAAATAAGGCTGCCGCGTTAGATAGTTACCAACAGGCAGGCTTACCTCATGTACGTTAGAAAAGTGTCCTACGATGAACTGTTCTTGTAATTCCACCAGCACCCACACCCGTCAAACTGACAGTAAAAACTGAATTCAAACCAAATAATATTATCTGCATAGTAATGCAGCTAAAGAACAAATATCTAGGCCTGTATTTTTTGTAGGCAAACACTTCGAAGTGACCACCCAAGTGCCCTACCTAACCTTGGGCCCTATAGAAGCTATCGGGTACCACCCGACCACGAAAAATAGTGACCACCCGGCTGAGTGCGAGAAGATATACCAAGACCACCTGGACGACCAGTATTCTAATGAGGACATGGAGTACTCTGAAGAGTCCCTGGAAATGGCTAGGATGCCTCTTTTCCCCAGGAATATGCCTTCATACTCTGCAGAAGCTCGGTTGGAGAATATGTATAGCGACTTTGAGGGTTAGAAGCAGTTAGATTTATATTTTTGTATGGATTTTTTAATTTATTAAATTATTTTCAAGAAAACTTTTAAACTTACCTTTCCTTTTGACAAAGCAAAACTGCTTGAAAAATGATGACTTGATAAGATGACTGCAAAAAAACGGCCACTGAATAGGGGTTCTATGAAAACGTCTGGCAGTGATAAGAGTACGCGACATTTACAAAGTGGTAACATTTAGGACGTCCGTCAGCGAGATAAATGGATGACATTGCCAAATTCGGAGAATGCAGAACGTCTGCGGCGAGATGGGTAGGCGATATTGTGAAAGTCAAACCAAAATTCTATTCTATTCTTTTCTATTCTTTATATTTAATAACTTTCTATGACTTATAGTTATTTTTGTAATCTATAGATTATAGATAACGATTCTACCATGTTAGAACTATGAACTACTTTATACAGGACCAGTTTGTAAGTTGAATTTGTTGGGTAGCTTCACGTCTTTGTCTTTCTCGTCGAAAATCTCCTCCGTGTCGTCATCATCAAAGTCTTCAATGTCCAGAGGATTCCTGTAAGTAAATTAATAAACTACTTCATGGAGTCAAAACAAAGGAATAGCTATATAAATATGTAACTAACGAAGCAGTCAACACACCCACTTAAAGTATATACGTAAATAGATATAACTTTTTTCCTACAGTCAATAACAAAATATTTCGTTCATAAATTAGCTACCTTTTAGTCTAACGTAGGTTTCAATGACAATAGTGTCGCATACCTATCGTTTCATAGGTAATCTTTACCAATTATAAGAATTGTTGACCTGACTGATTGACTAGCATATAGACAACGTACAGCCTAAACTACTCGTCGTAAAAACTTGAATTTTTTAGGGTATATTTGTTTTAGTACGTAGTAATGTACTAAACAAGAATTCCCAAAATTCAACCTCTAATTGGGTACAGCGTGAGTTGAAGCTTGTATAAAAATAATTTAGCGTATGCCAAGTTGCGATGGTTTCGCTAGTATAATAATATGAAAAGGGACACTTTATCATTGAACAATCGGTCCTAAGACCGGGTTTTAATGCCTGTAATAAATATAACCGCACCGCGGAATGCTAAAGTTATCTAAGTGATTTAAATTTCATCAGGCGAAATACGAGTAAAACTGGTGCTAGTGGAGATTTCGCAAATAATATAACACACTTACTTGTTCCAACTCATCTTGTGCCTTTTTCTGAAACAGTAAATTAGGTACTTAGTTGAATGACAACAAAAGATATAATAAGCATTTGCTTATAATGGAAATGGCCTCTTAGCGATCAACACAGTAGTCTATCTATAATATTTTACGCAAGTGACATTTCGGACAGGCCTAATTTTGACAGTCGAATTTATTTTAATACAACTTGCTGATGGAACAAACAGGTGGCCCACCTGATGGTTACCATCATCTATGACAAAACATTGCCTCGTAGGTCACGCTCGTTAGGAACGTCACCTACAATGCGTTACTCAGCGTCCATCAACCTGAGGCATACAGGTGTTAAGCTTCATGTGCCTGTAATTTCAGCTCCAAAAAAATTAGAATTGGGCCTTCGATTACACTCGTAGTTTAGTAATACCCTCACCTGTTGGTAGCTATGTAGTCCTGATCCATGTACTCCTCAGACACTTCAACGGACAGCGGCTGCCCTCGATGGTCTTGCAGTATTCCAAAATACCTCGGAGGTCTCGTCACCGAGAATAGAACAGCTGGAAAAGTAGGCAAATACTGTAACTAGAATTATTTTTTCGAACGGACTAATATGTTGGTATAATCGCCTGGAAATTTCCGACAGCGTTACCGGGCTAAAAGTGTTACAAATAAGCTAGAAAATACACAAGACTATTTTAGGCCCCTGTTGTCTGATGCTCCAGGGGGCGACCTTTTGCGTGTCGAAAAGTTTATCACAAACTTTGTCGTAATTTTTCAATGTAATACCGTACCTACCTAATGTCACAGAACAGTTTTGAGTACTTTTAAATTATAGTTGGCAAAGAACATTATGTAAAAAAGTTTGATTCGTAAAGTATTTTATCCATTCATCATAATTTACTTCTTATATATAAATAAGTAGTCATATACGTGTGTCTACAGGGTTATTACCACTGCCTCAAAGGTGCAGCGAGCAACGCTTTGCGTGCACCTACCTATAAGTACCTGCATAATAATAAAAAATCTATACCAATCGAAAAATCATTATCTTTTTGTAAAAAAAAATATGTTAGCAGGTGAGCTGTACTTTATAAGCGATAATTACTATAGTTACGATGCAGAAGTTAAATCATTATAATGTAATTATAAAATGTAATTATAATGTGTAATCATTATCATCATAATAATGTGTGTGTCACAATAATTATACTTACAGTCATCAACAGCTCGAATTTCCCGTAAAACTACCGATAAAATTATGAAAACTAAATGTAATTTTATTTCACACATCCTAATTACGTCAATAATTTCTTTATCAACTTAAAATTTTACAAGAAACAATTATACCAAAGCCAACAATTTTGAGTTAAGATAAAATTATGTTAGCATTATACCTAACAGTATTTCTTTACTCTATAGTTTTGTGTTTTTTTGTAACTGGCAGAATGCACAACTGTACCGTAACCAGTACCTAATAGTAAAAAGTAAGAATATTTGAAAGGTTGTAATTTCTATTAGCGCGAGAATGGACTACCTAATTATTGAGGTAAATTTGACTTTATTTGGTGTGCTTTCAGTATCCCGTTTAGGTAGGATGTTTACAAATTAAGTAATGTTGTTCAAACTTACAACACAGTTGTTTTCAGAAAAAGTTAGTAAGTACCTAGTTCCTACATATACATGCCTAAACTAACCTGCAATAGTTGTTTTCAAACAAAAATTGTAATACCTACTTACATACGTTTAGATAGGTATCTAGAAGGTCTACATATTGTGTATACGTCACATGATTATCACGACTGTGAGTCACGTGATAATCATGTGCAAAATGCATAGCTGATTGACGAATAATAACTCTTTATTATTCGTTAATCTCGCGAGGAACTGGCGTTTAGATTCACCTAGATTTAAGATGTTTCAAGATGATCCCTGCGGATATTACTGAATAAATGATTTTTGACTTGACTTGACTTCTGATGTAGGACACCAAACACCATGCCAAATCTTAATGAACGCATACATTACAACCAGAAACTTAAGATCACACAGCAGAACAAGCGCGGATCCACCGTTGTGAGCACGATGGCCACACCTACAACCCTAATAGACCTGTGACGTCCAAATATTTTCGGTTTTAGTTAGTTAGGTAGTTGTTTAGTTTTAGTTTTCAATCTTCATAGTTTTTTATGAATGGGAGTATGGTTTTAGGAACGGTATCTCCTCAAACCTTGCACGTTGGGAACGTATCCTACGAAGCACTACTGCCTTGAACATTAACCTGAGGCATACAAGTGTGCCGAAAGTGCCTGCAATTTCACCGACAACCATCAAAGCGTGATAGTTAGCAGCAACGCTGCTTGGCGACAGAAATAGATACCTACTGTAGTACTTTTCCAGATGAAGAATTAAAAAAATATATTCGTAGGTACTAGCGGCCGCTCGCAGCTTCGCCCGCGTAGCAATTTTTTCCGTCTCCGTTATTTTTTCGGGATAAAAATAGCCTATATGTTAATCCAGGTTACAACCTATTTTTTTTTTTTTTTTTTTTTTAACCTATTGTGTCCCACTGCTGGGCAAAGGTCTCCCCCAAAATCCTCCACTGGTCCCGGTCTTTGGCGGTCTCCCACCAATCTTTTTTGTGGGTGTCGAGATCGTCCCGCCAACGTCTTCTCGGCCGGCCCGGTCGTCGCTTCCCATCCTCAGGCGTCCAAGGAGTGACTATTTTCGCCCACTTTTCGGGTTTCATGCGACTAACGTGGCCAGCCCAATCCCACTTGAGCCTTGCTGTTTTGCTCCCTACGTCAGCAATGCCAGTCATTGAACGCAGCATTGTATTCCGCACCCGGTCGATGCGTTTGAGGCCGAGAATACTACGTTCCATTGCCCTCTGGCAAATCTTAAGCTTGGATTTTTGCGACTCTGTCAGTGACCAAGTCTGAGCACCGTAGGTTAGGACGGGCAGGATACACATGTCGATGAGTTGGCGCTTAAGTGACAGCGGCAGGTCGCCTTTCATATGCTCTTTCATGGACCAGTAGCTCTTCCAGGCGTTCTCGATACGGCGACTGATTTCCTTGTCCTGCCTGTTTTCGAAGCTTGCTAACTGGCCCAAATAAATGTACTCATCGACGTACTGAATAACCTATATCTATTACAACCTATATCTATTCCAAATTTTTTTTAAATCGGTCCACTGGTTAGAGCGTGAAAGAGTAACAAACATCCATCCATCCATCCATACTTACAAACTTTCGCGTTTATAATATTAGTACGAGTAGGTAGGATCTCGTTTTTGTAGAGGTTGGCGGTTATCTTCATAGAAAAGTCATAAACGCGCGCATCGCACTTGTGTAGTGGAGACATGATAGGAACATCTAAGTCAGGACTACGAGAAATGAAGGAATCACAGGTATAACTATAACTAGTAGATTGCTTGCCATAAGAGCAAAGAGCTATTTTAAAGGCGAGAGTATTTCTTTGAACCCAGAGCGCGCAAAAGTTCTGATTCCTAAAACTGACTTTTGGGTTTTCTAGGCTATAAAAAAATTAATAATAGGTAACTACTGGCCAAGTGCGAGTCGAACTCGCGCACGAAGGGTTCCGTACCATTATAGTAATACCATATATTATAGTAAAAACGGCAACGTTTGTGGTACGAGAGCCCCCTTCAATATTTATTTTATTCTGTCTTTTAGTATTTGTTGTTATAGCGGCAATAGAAATACATCATCTGGGAAAATTTCAGCTCTCTAACTATCACAGGTCATGAGATACAGCCTGGTGATAGACGGACAGACAGACAGACAGGCAGACAGCAGAGTCTTAGTAATAGGGTCCCGATTTACCCTATGGGTACGGAACCCTAAAAAGGAAAAAAACTTTTAAAATTTTTTTTTGTTTGTTTGTACACGCATCACGCAAAAAACTACCTGCTAATAATTAGTATTTATGCAATTTGCAGAATTAGTTAGCTTATAGTTACTTAAAACTAAGTATAGGTTTCATTGAGCTGTCATCCCTAAAACGGGTGTAAAAAGGGGATGAAGTTTGTATGAAAAATTCAAAGAACAACGCAGACGATGCAGGTGTTAAATAAAGTTTGAGTAAAATGGTTCTTTTTTCTTCAAGTACTAAGCAGGCAAACTAAAAACTAAAAAGGTCTAATTCACACAAAAAAGGTCCATTAAAAACTGTTGTTTCAAAAACTTTATTTGCAACTACTCTTATGATCAAACTATCTTCTATAGAAAAGGTTGCCCTCCCCGCCCCACAACCGCCGCCCTCCATATCCAATGAGATCCTGACGAAGACCGTTGTATTTCTTGAAGAACAGCTTTTTCAGGATCCGTTTCCGGCGCTTATCCTCCTTTAGGCAGGACTCCAACTTGTCCATACATACGTCCTCTCTACAAATAAATTAAGAATTATATTAGTACAATATATTCAACAGTAAACTATTTGTACATTTTGTACATAGTTAGTAGGTAATCTTAGTCATACGATCGAGGATATCTAAGAGGGGTAGTCAGAGGTATGTCCAGATATGTAGTTGTTATTATCATCAGTTCATCATGAGGATATAAGCCTCCCATTTATGGAAATTTGTCACTTTGTGTTGCTAAATCTGTGCATTTTTTAGTCCGTCCCTTAGTTAAATATTTGCAGTATCGAAACCTGCTGCCCATGTTCAGATCTGTGCCTACGACACTCACTCACTGACTGCTTAGGATAGTCAAAGTCAAAGTCAAAAGTCAAAACCTATTCTATGCCACTACATCCACACAGTCACATACACACCTCCACACAACACATATCCTTTTAGCCACAGTACTTTATTATTTATTTATATTTATGAGGCAGTATTTTATCATCTTAGGTATAACCATTTTACTCTGACAGTAGGCAGCTTCCTAAGTTCTAGTGCCTCCTAGCATAAGTCCACGAATTTAAGAACCAGAACAAACAGTTCAAACAAACAACAGTTCAAGTTCAGTATTCAAACAGTTTTAGAACACATACTTGTAGTTCTGATCGAAGAGCAGTTTGACCGGCTCGGTCTTCGTAAACTTGTCTGGAAGACGTGCTCCCGGCGGCATCTTGGCCAGCTCCTTCATAATGCCCATGATGGTGTTCTCCAGTTGGGCCAGCTTTGGCACCATCAGCCTTTTTATTACCTGTCAAACAAAGTGGGCATGTGAACATAATAACTTCTTAAAACGTAATTAACCCAGAAGGAATAATGTTTGTATTAAGTTTTTATAGTTATTGTACGTCAGAAACGGATAAACCGTTGCTCCTAGTTTAAGTTTTATACATCTTTATGTACTACACAGTTATATTTTTGCGGCTTTGGTATCACTGCGGCCATATGGCCTATTGTGATCAAACACTACACAGTTACGCAATAAAGTATTTATATTCTGGCACACTCGCCTCACTCACTGATCGTCAGTAGACGGTAATTACCTACTTACTTACTATGATATTATGGGAAATATTACGGGGATGTCTTCCGCGCTTGGGAATCATGTTCCGCTCACGTTTGAGTGGTTAGGTCTTATATATTGTTCAGTTCGTACCTACCTAGGTAGACAAAATATGAAACGATCAATGGAGATAGCTATGGTATAATCGGAAATAAAAAAATCCGTAGAAGAAATCCAAGGCCACCGTCAAGGCCGTCTAACTCTTAGAACCGAAATGGGAAGACGAAAAGTCTATCACCCGTAATATTAGGTAGGTACTGCAGGTTCCAGGTATTATATTTGCTAAGCTGTTAATAAGCCACGGTGAAAGATTGAGCCAGTAAATAAAACACTGGTCAAGCAATAAAATAAGTAGTACTCTTACTTTTCCACATCTGTTTCCAGTTTTGCAGGGTGTTCTGAACCGTCTACCAAGGTCCATGGTCGGCAGGTTCTGTACCTGGGTAATCACGTTAGAAAGCGTACCTGTTGCAGTCTTCTGAGCTGAAATTTGTTAGAACACTATAAATGAGTAGGTCTACGAGCTACGTAGGTATCTGATGATTAAAATATTTAAACAGCAGAGGGCGGATTCTGAGTTTTGTACGTTTTGCGGAGACTGGATTTCGAATTTTTTGGAGATACGCTAGTGCCCCCATATGCCGCTAGGGGAGCTTATCGTATCTTCACACAAAAATTCGAGCTAGCAAACCGAAATCCGGTAAACGAAAAAACTCAGAATACGCCTACATACCTATAGGTAGGATAAACTAGGACTAGCCAGGACATGAACCTACGATTAGTAGCTCTGAGACGTTCATGGTATGGTCGAAGAACGCACCCTTAAATATATGGTCAGTCGTGGGTTCAAATCCCACTTTCGAAATTACTTTTGAGATGAAAAAATTTGTTAGGTAAGCAAGTACTACCGGCTACAGATTAAATAAAGCATGCATGCATTTCCTGGCTATGTCTCTTACCCATTTGAGCTTTCTTCGTTTTGCCTTGTCGTGCTATTTCGGGCTTAGATTCATCCGAGTGTTTTCCACCGTAGGCTAATGAAATTAAGATTATAGTAGAACATGCAAATAAGTATTTTTTCAAATTCATTGTGGAAACGCCACCGCTGACTTCGGCAGCCAAGGGAAAAAGAAGGGTCCTTCTTGATTAAGAGCATGTTTACAAAATAATTGCCATTGTACTCGTAGTAGGTCGGTACCTATGTACATAACCTATAGTTAGGTAGGTAGGTACTTCCGTTTCTCACAATGAGACCTAATCAGTAGGTACCTACCTACTTATTGTAAGTAAGTAGGTGGGATACGGGTTAAATAAAAGATAGGGAAGTACCAAACCTTTGATATAATATGATCAAAGGTTAACAATTAACAAAAGTCAAAACTAGAAAGAAAACCTTTTTATTGACCCAAGCATGCCTAGTATATAATTATTAATTCCGTTCGTTTGCCTGCCCATTTACACTCGTAAACTTAAAACTATGTTATACAATGCAAGTAGCTTTATAGTATAATACTATTTAGTAATGTAGTACTAGTATCTATAAGTATATTATAGTAATGGGTACTGTGGAGTCCGTTTAATGTACAACCAGGGAACATACAGTCTGGGAAATCACAGCCAGGAATGCAGGCAGGAATACCAGCGCATTCCTGGCTTTGATTTCCCGGGCTCAGTGTATTCCATGGTTGTACATTAACCGGAGTTGAACTAATCATAACCTTGAACTTCTAAATTTTTTATCTAGAAAAATAATGTCACGTGTACATGTACTCGTCTCTATTAAAAAAAGTACTCTGTGCTCGTCATTTACCTCTCCTCCTTGACCTCCCTCAAGTCCCTCAATCAAATTAAGTTTTTCGGCTGATAGTATTTCTCAATGCGAATTACTAAATAGTTTTTAAATGGAAGAAGACAACAAGGGTAAACAGATAAACACGAAAAATGGTATCAGGAATAGATTACAAACAGAATTATCTAATAACTTTTCGTCTTACGTAAATGTTACCCATATTGATTTATCTGCAAGAAATATGGTTTCTCTTGATGATACAGTTCAACTACCAAATAATTTATTGGAGCTGAACCTCTCGCATAATAAATTAACGGAAGTTCCGGCCGCTGTTTATAAGCAAGAACTGAAGAAATTATATCTCTCTCACAATGCTATTCAATATTTTGACGAGACTCCTGCCTTTTGCCACACTGTCGAGCAGCTGGATATGTCTACCAACAACCTACATGGACCCCCTTACTGGATATGGACTGAAAAACCTAAAAACCTGACTCTGGTAAATCTTAGCTGTAATACAAATATAACAAAATCATTTGTCAATTATTACCTAGAAGAGTTATTGCAATATACAACACTAGTACTCAAAGTAGACCTCTTTAACTGTGGTTTTAATACTAAAGATGCTGAACTTTTGGCAACATTTTCTAATGCAAAAACGGTAAACTTTGGGTCTGCTGACTATGCATATCATGGGGCCAACATTATTAGTGAAGTTCCAAATAAGGGCTTAGAAAAATGCTGTGATATAGAACAACTGAACTTGAGTAACACATGCATTCACACTATAAACAGTAGCATAGGTATGCTGAAGGGTCTTCGTGAATTGTATTTAGCATGCAACAACTTTAATATACTTCCAAATGAATTCTGCAGTCTAGCAAATTTAGAAATATGTGTGCTGTCTGGTAATGAAATTATATATTTACCTGATGACATGTACAAATTAGAGAAACTAGAGAGATTTTATATAGATGGCAATCAATTGTGTATGCTACCAGACAAGTTTCTTGAATTACCAAATTTGAAAACATTAGACCTTTATGACAACCATTTGTATGATGTTTTGGAAGACTTTTCACATTTGCAAGAGTTTGATGTGGCACTGAACTATATGGATGAACCTGACAATGTAGATTATTTAGAAAAGAAGGAAAAATTAAGGCTACTGCAGGGAAATAGGTGTGATGGGAGGTATTTCATTTTTTAATTACTATTTCTTTCAAAGCTTACTCAACAAAATCCCCAAAAACAAACATTAAATAAATTTCTTATTTTAAGTTCAACTACAAAGTGCCTGAACTGGGGTGTGATCAACTTTGGTTGACAAACTGATTTTATCTATGGAGATTCATCTATAGCTAGCACGGAACTAGCCTAAACATATTTTATTGAGTGATTTATTTATTTAACAATAATTATAACACTGCATTATAGTCTCATACCAATATGTGATTGGCTTTTTGACAGTTTGACGGTAAATTCCGTAAAACTTCTCAAATTTATCATCCTAGCATTTAACGAAGTTGCATGCTAACAATCTCAATAAACTCCTATACAAACTCAAGAATTTATGTCAAATTTTATCTATCAATACATCCATGCTTGTGATGATAATTTCCTATTTAATAAATAACTTAATAGGTATGCTGGTTTTTATCAGAGTATTCTGGGAATATAGCTAATTTTTTTTTTAAGAATACTCTCAAATGTGTAATTTTTAGAAGACCTGAAGCACCTGAGAATGAGTCCTCCGGTACTGAGAGTGATGATGAAGAATATTATAGAGAACTTTTCGATAAAGGAACTCCAACTCCAGGTACCTACTTAATACGTTTCTCCTGTGTGCGTCAAGTAGATATAGGGAATGGGTAAAAACCCATTCATTCCACTCGGGTCATAATCGGGTGATTTGGGTTTTAATCCGATTTTAACTCATTTTCACCCACCATTTTTAAAAATGATGTTGATGTTGATTATTTTTGTTGAAATGGTTTTGTTTGTTGATATTTTTATTATTCCTCTATAGATTCAGTGGTTTCGCCGCATACGTAGGCACAGCCAAACAGACGAACTTGATGTACCTAATAAAACTGGATTTTCTCATTACAGAATCAGCAAATCCCGAAAACAACCACTCCAGATGCTCAAGTTCCTCAGAGGACTGGGACTCCGACTCCCACTGGATACCTCATTACATAAAACCCCTCCCCTGTGCTTCTCAAGGGTGGATCCAATTCATCAAGCAGAAGATGCAGGAAGGAAATTTTTGTCCAGCTGATGCTCATGTGATCTCAATCAGTGAACAAGTTCTATATGAAAGGAAACTTAGACCACAAGTGGAAACTGAATGTGTAGGACAGTTTGACGATTACTCGAGTGATGACTCCTGATGAGTTCATGGAAGATCTACTCACATGGGAGAACTATCAGCATGGGATATATATTTTATAGGAAAACTGCTGTTGTAAACTGTCCAAGTGTTACAAACCACATTATACTATGAGCTTTGCGCATCGGAGTACATCACCCCATAACAGATCATAAAGGGGGCCACTGTTTATTTATTTATTGGTTATTGTAGATGAGCAGCTATGGCTGGTATACCTAGCATTAATAGAGCTGTAATAAATGTTGTTCGAAAACATTTTTCAGTTAACTAGTACCTCTTTGGACAGCAATTTGTGGTGTTGCATTGTTTTAATGCGGTGTGTGCAAAGGCTTTATGCAAAACCCACTATGTTATACAAATATATAATGAATTCTCTTTAGCCATCACAGAGTACAAATATTAAAAATAACTTCTAAGAATAAAATAAGTGAAATTAAGGTTTTCCTTATTACCTAATCAAAGTTGTGATACCAATTTTTGTATTACTTAGGTTGGTTCTATAGAAAATTGTTCCTGTAGAATCAATTTTTGAATTTGTTGAAACTTTGAGATCATTTAGTAGGTATACAACAACCTCAGTCCACAGCCAAAATCATACATTAAATACAGTTATATGCTCTAATATGGTGCTACAAAATATATATTTTATGCTATGTTATAAGTTATAATATAGGCTAATAACACAGGTTTTAGGGTTCCAGCATAGAATGTTTTATAGACCCGTTCTGCTATCGCTACAATTAAAAAAAACAATGTCACTGCTATTTTTCTCTGTTTCGGCTCTAAAAGCTTTGGATGTGACTTTGTACCTTATTAATACTAAATACGTGGCCAGTAATTATAATACAAACTGTTATTTACTTTATAAATAAATACATAGTTTTCTTAGTCTTAAGTGCATGACTGCATTCTGAAAAATGTAACTAGCTACTTTCCTTGTGTAATAAAATGTTTTTTTTATTTGTTATTCATATTATTTTCAATGTCTCTTTCAGTTCCTTTAGTATAGCTTCATAAATATTATTTCTATTCTCTCTTGTAACCTGAAATGGAAAGATATTTTGCTAAGCTTAATTACTTAACTACCTGAATATAAAACATTTTATGATATACCTACCCCTTCTGGGTAAGCAGGTTCTAGATTATAAACGAAAGTGAGATCAAAAGATTTTCAGATAGTCAATTCTGAATGAAGACTTACAGTCCAGTATTTTGTATGTGCAGCATTCCTAATTTTTTCTATAAGAGGATCACTCCGTCTAAAAGGTATTGTAGCCAAAACCATTGTGTTTGATGTTTGACAGAAAATTTCCTTTATTTTAGACTTAAAAGGTGCACTGAAGAACTCCATTTTTCCAATTTCATCAATTACAAGTACATGTGGCTGTGTATGAACTGACTGAAAAGAAAACATTATCCGTTTGAATGATTTGTAATTGGCTAAAGGAAGAGGAACCACAGAAAAGTCTGACTTTAGGAAAGATGCGCAGAGTACAGAGGATAAATAGGTAATACCTTTTCCAAGCTGGGCAATGCAACAGCTTCGAATTCCTGGACCAAAACACCATATTTTCCAACCTTACATTTGAAAGAACCATTCAACTGTGCCTCATCTCTAGCCAATCGACCTCGGATTCCATCTAAACTGACCACATCAAAGCCATCTCTTGCACTGTTCCTGCGGACTTCTTCAGTATAAAAACCAGTTGTTTTAACACTTTCAACTGCTAAGGAGGTCACTAACTTCTTAATGAGAGTGGTTTTTCCTACACCTGCAAGTATTTGTAACTTAAATCAAAAGCCTGGAATAATAAGAGTCATAAACTATCCAAATCCACTAACCAGGTTCACCGGTGATAATGAAAAACTTTGTAGTATTTGCCATTATTTTGAGTAACTACAAATAAATAAAAATAACTGACTAAAAAAAGGAAATCAGTGCTGGCTCATGACTATGCTATGTTTGTTTAAAATTTAAATAATAAACCTAGTTAGTGTTCTGTGTTATGTTATTCTTTTCAGTTGGTAACAAGTACTCTGTGGTAGGTACCTACCTACCCTACACTTATAAGAATGTACCTACATAAATTTTGTATGGGCTGAAAACACCACCATGGAATTTAATGTCAAGATTACTGGCTACGCTTTCCATGGTTGTGAAATGACGACGGCTTTCCATTCCAATAGCATAACATCAAGTTATCATCATCTACCTACTTCATTCATTCACTCTTCCATCGATTCCACTTCCACATTCCACTCACAGATAATTATTATATAGATAGATTCCTTTTCTTTTTCTTATCTTTTATCATTTTCGTTTTGGATACCGGGCGACGTGTAGTGTGGAGTAATATTTTTTATAATGGCTTCTGCTGGCTCTCTAACACGCGTTCTGCTTGGCAAGAATGTGATCAGCAAAGGCAGACTGGCTATATCGAATACCGGTTCCCATAAATTCTACAGCACTGGTAAGAACATTGGACTTGTTGGCAGTTTTACTCGTTAGCCTATGTATTATACATCAAAATTATATTTATTCTATATAAGTACCTACCTAGGTAGGTACATAATTTAATATCCTCTATATACCTAAGGTACCTACATGTTATGATAAATAGAAATGATGCAGTTTATAAAAAATACTGCTTAGTAAAAATTGGAATAATAAATCATTGTTCTCAATGATTACTGTATTCAGGGTGTTAACAACCTTGACTGATTGGACTCCACTGTTATCTTATCACTGAGTGAGCAGTTTATTATGTCATTCTAAGTTACCCTACCTACTGCCGCAAATTGAGATAATTGTAAGCACCTACCTATTTCTGCCAAAAATAAGTGTCAAAGTACAGCTTGGCTTGTCACTATTATTTTCATACAATACAAACATTGTGGGGTGATGTTCCAAAGGTTAAGGGACTATTGTTTGTTACAGTCGTGTGTAGTGTAAGTATTGTATAGTTATCTATTTATTTATTTATTTACCTATATTTATAACTAGTGGTAAAGGTGATGTGCAATGACATGAAGAACTTGTTTAGGTATATTAAATTCAATATAGTTACTTCTTAGATCATATAAGAGTTACTTCTTATTCCTTGTGGTGATTTATGCTCAAAGCTGGGTTATTGAATCTATCAAAGTTCAGAGATTTTTATTTTTTATGAAAAAATAACCACAAGCATAGCTACTGTGACAACAAGCAATCACTCCACAGAGTTGGTATCATAAAAAAGTACTCTGTGGTTGGTATCAAAGAATAGGTACTTTGATAATGTTGTAAATGTTGTGCAAGGAGTATAGTTATTATAGTTGCATTAAAAATGTATATTATGTTGTACTGTTGGCGTTACCTAATAAATAAATAAATAAATAATAGAATAGACAATGTCTGTGGCTTCTGAATGAATTTATCTATAATATATAATTTTCTTTGTAAATAAATATAATCTAAAATTATAATCACTATTTTTTAATAATAATGTTGAATATTTTTAGACAACATCATCTAGCCCCAAACTTGTGATATGGGAACCAGATGACTGATAAAATATGTATATACTTTTTTTGTAAATACATAAACATTTACATTTATTGTTCTCACTGGGGATCAAACCCACCACCTACAGCACAGAAGGCAGGGCTACATAAACTAGAGCTGCATGATGAGCTGAGATGGCTGTCAAATTATTTTGTTTTGCTTTTTTACACTATTAATTTTTCATAAGATGCTTTAGAATGGTACCTAGTATCTAATGTCATAGTTAAACTTTTATTCTAATTTTATATGTATAAAATAAATAAAATTGAAATATTTAATTTCTAGGTGCAACATATGAGAATATTAAAATCGATGTGGCTGGTGCCAAGAAGAATGTCGGTATCATCCAGCTGAACCGGCCGAAAGCCCTAAACGCATTATGCAAGCCGCTGTTTGTGGAGCTCGGCCAGGCAGTGAGGGACTTTGACGCCAATGACTCCATTTCTGCCATCATTATTACCGGTATAAACCATAATTTCTGCTACTTATTTCTGGATCACTGAGCCATAATTACTAGAACAGAGAATGTTGACTGCCCAGACTTTTGAGACATACTTTACCAGTCTATATAATTATAGGCTGGTTAATGAGTAGTTTTTTATAGTATGTAGTGAGGGTAGGGACTGACATAGTCGTAAGTCGACTCAACATCCCTTGAATTAAATTAAATAAAATATTACTGGAACAAACTTTGTATTATCAGAGATTCATATTAGATGAACCAATAATTAATTGTTGCTCAAATTAGGTAGGAATCCCCTTAAGTCTTGGAAACTAAACCTGATGTGGATGCTAACTATTGGCCTCTTATACAAACTTAAAAGTCACATAACAACATAAAGATCACACAACTACTTGGCATAGATGTCAAGTAGTTTTCTTTTTACAACTTTTTTTATAACATTTATAACAGAATTCGATGGCTATTAAATTTCAGGTAACGAGAAAGCATTCGCTGCCGGCGCCGACATCAAAGAGATGCAAAACAACACATACAGCACCAATCAAAAGGCTGGATTCCTTAAAGAATGGGAAGATGTATCCAATTGTGGGAAACCAGTTATTGCTGCCGTCAATGGGTTTGCTGTGAGTGCCTACATTATTTATTTTGGGAAAGAAACTATTTATTAAAAACATGTTTACTTAGGTGCATGTATATGGTATACATGCACCTAAGTAAACATGTTATAGCATAACATGGTAAACAGTATACCTAGGTGTGCATGGTACCTCCAGGAACGTGCAACGGCTAACAGTCAAATACATTTAGTGTAATAAGACTATTTTGTTGAAATTCCTATTTATCAACCAGCAATGACCGTTCGGTGGCCGCAAGCGCAACGGCCGGGCAGATGTTCGCGATTTCCTTTAGGTTGGTGTTTCGTCGTTTTTAATAAGATATTTATTTTATGGTTTTTTGTCGATATTAATGCTGAAAACACGGAAAATATAGACATAAACTGTCGATTTTTTTGCGTTTTTTTTTGTAATCAGAATCATGGTCTGAATGCGCAGTTTCAGTTTTCGGAAGCAGTCTTATTATAATAATAATAATGCTCGACAATCCACACAGTATCATCTAGCCTCAAGCTAAGCAGAGCTTGTGTTATGGATACTAGATGACTGATATACATAGTAGAATACATTACATACATACATACTTTTTTATTATACATAGAAAATACCCAGAACACCCGAAATAAATATTTGCAGATCGTACAAAGATCGTACAAATATTTATTCCAAGGCGGGAATCGAACCCGCAACCTCCTGCGTCGCAGGCGGACATTCGCCCGCCGCGCCACATCGGTTGTCAAATTATTACACCAGGTATGTTCTAAAAAAACTTGTAATTACATAGGTACTTGTTTTATGTTCAGCTTGGCGGTGGTTGCGAGCTGGCAATGCTATGCGATATAATCTACGCGGGCGAGAAGGCCAAGTTCGGCCAGCCTGAGATCAACATTGGCACTATCCCCGGCGCGGGTGGCACCCAGCGGCTGCCTAGATACGTCGGAAAATCAAAGGCAATGGAGATCGTACTCACTGGCAACTTTATCGACGCACATGATGCTGAGAAAATGGGTGAGTGATCTACAGACGAATGTATCATCAAATTAAAAAAAACTGGCCAAGTGCGAGTCGGATTCGCGAGTCGAAATCTATAATAAAAACGGCAAAAAAACACATTTGTTGTATGAGAGCCTCCTTAATTTCTTTTCTGTTTTTTAGTATTTGTTGTTATAGCGGCAACAGAAATACATCTGTGAAAATTTCAACTCCCTATCACGGTTCATGAGATACAACCTGGTGACAGGCGGACAGACAGACAGACAGCGGAGTCTTAGTAATAGGGTCCCGTTTTACTGATGTCGCTGCGTAAAATGTCTTTCAATTAAAATATATTGCAAAAGGCAGTATAAATTAAGTATAATAATAAAAAAAAAATTCAAACTAAGAACTCAAATAAGGCAGATGATATTGCAGTATTTTGAAAGTGACATTTTATTGACGACCGATGTGGCGCGGCGGGCGAATGTCCGCCTGTGACGCAGAGGTTGCGGGTTCGATTCCCGCCTTGGGATAAATGTTTGTACGATCTGCAAATATTTATTCCGGGTGTTCTGGGTATTTTCTATGTATAATAAAAATATCTATTTATGTAAAATAGTATTATATTAAGTATATCAGTCATCTAGCACCCATAACACAAGCTCTGCTTAGCTTGGGGCTAGATGATGCTGTGTGAGTTGTCCAGCATTATTTATTATTATTATTTATTATTTCAGGCCTTGTCAGCAAGGTGTTCCCGGTCGAGAAGCTTCTAGAAGAGACTATCAAGCTGGCAGAACGCATTGGAACACACTCACCTCTTATTGTGAAGATGGCCAAGCAAGCTGTCAATCAGGCTTACGAGACAACGCTTACAAGCGGCTTGCAGTTCGAGAAGTCTGTGTTCTATGGCACCTTCGCCACGGTAAGCTAAATAAAATGTATTACCTAGTATACGCGACTTAGTCCGCGTGGAACTATTTTCTTACAAACATTAACCCTGTTGTACCTGTTTAGGGGTCAAATTTGGAAAATTCCTTTCTTAGTACTCAGATCTCTTAGTACCAAATACCTACTTGAGATTCTTTTAGATTATCTAATGGGGGTAGTCAGAGGTACGTCCAAAACATTTGGTACATACCCATATTTTTCAGTAGTTGAAATTCCATACGTCACAGGTTGCAAGCCCATCGCCGCTGCTAGAATATCAACTGGTTTCATCGCAATGTTTTCCTTCACAGTTTGAGAGCATTGGCATGGCACACATGAACTTTTCAATAGAAATATTTGTTGGTTTTCGACCCCGCCTTCTAAGGTCGGGTTCGAATTCGGTTGTACACCAATGTAATTTGGCTGTAACTTACAAGCACAGACGGTAGAGTATTACCAACTGAGTTGTGAGGTCATTGTATTATTTGTACAATCTGCAAATATTTATTCCAGGTGTTCTGGGTATTTTCTATGAATAATAAAAAATATCTATGTATGTAATGTATTGTATTAAGTATATCAGTCATCTACTACCCATAACACAAGCTCTACTTAGCTTGGGGCTAGATAATGCTGTGTGGATTGTCCAGCATTATTGTTATTATTATTAACGTATTTATTAATTCCAGGAGGACCGCAAAGAAGGTATGACCGCATTTATCGACAAGAGGCCGCCCGTCTTCAAGAACGAATAAATCGTCAAGATTTTATAATTTTAAGGTATATTTACAGAATCATAAGGATCATGTAAGCTCAAAGTGCAATTATATAAATCGTTAGGTTTTTATGAAATATATTGTTATACACTGTAGTGAATGTTTTGAAAATTAATAATATATAACCTACACCCCTATTTAGGTGTCGTAATTATGACTGTGGTGGTCTTGACTTAGAATAGGAATTCTCGGTCATCTGCCATGATGACGTAGAAGGCGACTTTAAGGATACTCTTATAGTAGACCTATTATAGGAAGGGTAGGTACCTACTGAAGGGCTCGTTCAGGGAAGTAGGTACTGCCACCGAGTAGGTACCTACTCGCGCACTAATATTTAGATAGGGTGCCGTGATTACACAACCATGGAATGCGCAGCCAGGAATTTGTGTAAATTTTGGCATCCAGGCTTTGGCATGGCTTTCCAGGCTATACAAAATTTTGTACACTCTTGGAAAACACGGCCATGGACAGTTTTATGAAAACTGTGGTGAATGTAAAGCAGCACAGAACACTTTTAGCCATCTAGCTAGTTGGTTTTAGGCTAAAAATATGGACAGGGTGGTTCGCGATGAGAAACAACAGAACTTTGGGTCTGTTGAAGTCGCTGTGGGAAGAGTAAGTCCTCATCATAACCGTTCAAAAGCTTATTAAACCGACGATGTGGCGCGGCGGGCGATTGTCCGCCTGTGAAGCAGTAGGTTGTGGGATCGATTCCCACATTTCAATATCGTCAGTGAAAACAGTACAAATTTTGTGTAATTGATTGCTATTTTATCATGTCTTCTATTAGTTTCTTATTCTATGGTTTTAGGAATTCCTGGCCGTGTATTCCCAGGCTGTACAACCATGGATTTTGTGTACATTTTGGCTGCGTTTTCCTGTCTGCGTATTCCTATGCCTGCGCATGCCTGGCTGTGTATTCCATTGGTTGTACATTAACCGGACCCGGTAATGTACATAAATAATTGAATTGATTAACTTGTTTGTTGGATTTAGTTGGATTATCATAATACTTTACAGTCGTAATGATAAGTTAGCTAGATTGGTGGTTATTTCTCCTTGCAAGAAGATCAAAGTTTAATACTTTGGATACCGCCGCTCCAATGTTTTGGGATCATGTGTACCGTACTCGTCACATCATGCAGGAGTTTGAGGACTTAGAAGTGCATAAAACCAGTGTCTCTGTGTTTGTAGCCCTATTTTATTTAGAAATGCTTTATGTATTGATTATGACTTTGTCTATTTTGAATCGGTTGAACCAAAACCTACCTGCGTAGCCTGGTGATTTATGTAAGTAGACGTAAACAAATACTGTAAACATGGGTTGTTTTCATATTTTGCTCATATTTTTACATCTACTTGAAGTGGTTGCTGAACACTACAAAAATAGTTCATATTTGTCTTATAACTTTCAGACGCAGAATTAATTATACTATTCTAAATATCAATAAAATGGTTGAGCCATCCTTTGTAAGACTTTACCTTGCCAAAAACTGTGAGGACAGTAGGCAAGACATCTATGTAGATACATGTCCGTTTGTAGAACATCAACTCAATGGTATAAGATATCTACACAGAGCATGGAAAAAGGTAAGAAATCATTAAATGCATGAGAATGAGTATATGAGAAATCAAATTTCTAATCTAAGGATTAGGCACTTGGTTTTTGATTAACAGTTTACCAACAATTAAATTAATTGAATAAATAGCATGAAAAAACCTTAAAGGTTTGTGCTGGTGCTAGAGTAATTTATATGATAGAATAGGACATATGACTCCAGCTATTTCTTGTTTTACACCACTTACTGATAATTAATTGCACTTGCTAGAAAAAGCAGTTGGCCCACTTGATAATAAGTAGTACCCATCACCTATACAAAGCATGGCCTCACTAGTCGCACATGTTAGTAAAAGACTCCACGTTCCTCTAAATTTCTGCTGTTTATTACTCTTAAGTTTTTTGTTATTTACCAAAATTTCTGAAGTGCTTAACACTAGAATTTTTTTTTAATAACAAGTTAAAAAAAAGCAAAGATTAAGAGTTGATATATCAACTGTTTGTTTGTAATTCACAGAAAAAACCAGGAGTGATAATAAATGATCCTTCAGGCTATGGAAAAAGAGTTCAGACTGTTTTGTTCTTGAGTGCTGTTGTGCCAACATTGGCTAAACCTGTTCTTATCCTCTGCAGAGAAGGCTCAGAGCTGCAGTGGATGACTTATTTTCAAGAGTGGACTAAGATTTCTAATGGTAACTTCAAATTCTATATCTATTGATATTTTTCATACCGTCATGCAAAAAGGGCCCACCAGCGGCCTAGTTGCAGAAGCCAGTCCACTTACTAACATAGTTTTCATAACTAGAATAGCTTATTGCATATCCTACTTGGGCGCTATATTTTTCTTTTAAATTCAGTATCTTGGAATAAATAATTCTTGGTTTGAAATCAGCCTAAACCATTTTTTATGCAATCTGCTAATGTTCAATGGTATCATCGCCTAGGTCACATAGGTGTTAAGCTTCATGTGCCTGTATTTCACCGGCATCCACACCCTTCAAGGCCAAACATAGCAAATTGCTTGGTGGCTGCCAGTTACTAAAAGCGCTACTACTACTGTGGGACTAATATATGGAGAGGTCTAAGTATAGCAATGGACTGATTTAGGTGAGTGATGAACTAATAATAAAATATGCTTTCTTGGTTCCAGATGTTTCTATCGAGCAATCAAACCCATTTGCAAAGAAGAAGGTTATCATAAGTACAACATATGCCGCGGTTGCGTTTGCTAAACGAGAATGGAGCTTATTAGTAGTGGATCATGACCTTATATCCAAAGATATACAGAAATCGAGACTTAAAGCTGATTTGACGGTCTGGATCACTTCTTCTCCTATAAAGGTAATATTACAAATATCCCCCTATCAAGGGGAACGTCGTGGGTTCAAATCCCGCTTGAGGAAAATCATTTTTGGGAGAATATAAAAATCTTTGTGATTTCCTTAAGTGCAGGTAAGCACTATAAGAACAAATAAACTATGAATATTACAAATACAATAAATAGGTATCTACCGTATCTAGATATGTACTTACCAAGTTATAAAATACCTTTGATTTGATACATTACTCGTATAGGGCGGCTGTGGCTGTGGGCCATCGACAGACTAGTCCGTTGGTTGGACAATTTAGCTACAACCACCTGCAGTACAAACGTGATAGGTGTGTAAGGGGCCGATATAGATTTTCTAGTGTAGTTTTGAGTCACTACCAAAGTGTAAACTGTATACCTGCTATATCAAAACTCATTTTAATAAATTGACTTTCAGGAGGACTTAGCTAAGTTTTCTTCTTTCTATTCTTGGGTTTACCCTAAAGCAAAATTCACCGCTGAAAAGTTCAAAATCAATAACAAAGATCTGAATGACGTTCTCACAAAGACGGCTATGCTAGACGCATTTCTGGAAGATATTGTTTTAAGGAGAGATTGGGGCGTGACACCGTTTCCGAAATCTCAGGTAAATCCTACGGATATTATAAAACGTGATATAAAAAAGTTTAGATGTTAGGGTATTGGCTGCATTATATTTTGAAAAATTTACAGGATCCAACTTTAAAAGGCGAAACAAGCCCTGTAAGAAAAATGTCTTACATTCTTATGACAACAAAGTGCCTTAAAATTTGTAACAAGGTGGAACAAGATGACCAACCTGATGTTAAGTGGTAACCATCACTTATTATACAAAGCATTACGTCGCAGGTCAATCTGGGGCATGGGGATTAAAACCTCACGTACCTGTTGTTTAACCGGTACCAATACCCTTCAAACAGGAACACAGCAAGCTTGATGGCAGAAATAGGCATGGTGGTGGTAGTACTTTCTCACACGAGCCCTTCTCTAAGAGCGCTACTACTACTACATTGCATTTTCACACTCCCTTAATCTTTTTCACAGATATCAAATTTAGATAACACCATAGACAGGTCAAAGAGTGATCCAAAAATTACAAAAAAGAATAAAGATGCTACTGGGACTAAGATCAAGCGGTCTAAACGAAAATCTGTGGAAACTGCTACTGAAAATGTTGCTAATAAAGTAGCAAGAACTACCAAAATTAAAAATACTGCAGAAAATAACAGTGAAGTGTTTGACATTGGTAATTTTGATAGTGACAAAACAACCAAAGCAATTCAAAATGCTACAGTACATTTAGCTGAAAACATTAATCCAGGTGATATCAGTGATCAAAGTGATGAAGATGATTTTACACTTTTAAGTCGTAAAAGTAAAAAGCACAATGTTTTGTGGGACAGTGATGAAGGTGAGAATGAACATATAAACAGAACATCTACGTCACGAAAAGATGAAAACCGAGATAATAAAGAAAATAGCACGCAGTTAGATGCAAGTGGAGAGAAACTCCTTAGGTGGGACAGCGACACAGACTCTGAAAATTACCGCAATGATTTTGTAAATGGGATACCTACTACTAATTTTAGCTCAAAAATGGGTAAGCCAGAAGAATCAGCTAAACCTAATCGTAACGCTGAAGTTTATGATGTAAATGAAGAACCTGAAAATAGCGGCAGTTTAATAAACAATGAGAATCTAGTAAAGTCATTGCATCCCAATGATATTGATAATGAAATCATAGATGAAATAAATCCTGTAAAAAATATCAGCGAAGATCTCTTTTCTACAGATTTTACAACAAATAATCGTAACGCTGAAGTTTATGATGTAAATGAAGAACTTGAAAATAGCGGCAGTTTAATAAACAATGAGAATCTAATAAAGTCATTCCATCCCAATGATATTGATAATGAAATCATAGATAAAATAAATCCTGTAAAAAATATCAGCGAAGATCTCTTTTCTACAGATTTTACGACAAATAATGAAATCAATGGTGTTGTAAAAAAAATTATTTATGAGACAGAAAGTGTGGACAACAAACTACCCTCAAATCCAAATGATTTAAAAGTTAAGAAAATTGTTTACGAGACTGAAAGTTCGGAAAACAAACTGTCCACAAGTTCAAATAATTTAAACGTCAAAGAAATTGAAAATGGTTTACCTGAAAACCCGAAACATGTTGAATTAATAGAAAATACTAATATACCAGTAAATGCAAAGTTAAGTAGTTTCGAGGCAAAAATGAAGGAGCTTGAAGAGCGTACAATGAAAAAGTACAAAGGATCTTTCTTAGATAGTATATTTTGAAGACTTATTTAGGGTATTAAGATTTATTTTATGGAGGTATATATATACATAATGTACTCACTTACCTCAAAGGGGGGTACCCCTTTGAGGTAAGTGAGACATCCTCGAAGAATCTCGATTAGGTACTTGGTACTGAGAGATTGGAGTCGTAATGTTATTTGTTTATTATATTTTTTTTCACCTAACGTAGGATGTTTTTTGTATTTAAACTAACGATTTATAGACATGAACTATTACTATTCCAATGTATTTTATTACTGTAGTTACTTATTTTCATTAACTTATAACAAATTTATTTTAGTTCAACTAAAACCTTAGAACCCCCGGCAAAGCTATTAGGTACCTACCTAAAAGCTTCTTTCTTCTTTATGGTACCTTCCCGTCATTAACTATTGAAGAAGTTTCGCCGAGGCTAGCTGTAATAACTAGTTGTAGATAAGAAAAGACAGTGAATTAATTTCCATTAATTTAATATGTCATAACATCAACAAATTCATTGCTGTCCACATATAAGCTACCTTTGAACTGCATCATTGTAAATATATTTATATTTGCTTAGGCTAATCTATACATGTCATAAATAGGATTCATAGTTTACAAACAATGAAATATCGCAAAAATCTATTTACAAATTGTAACAACATTAAGTACATTATAGATATTTAGTTCCGTTTATTTTATAATAAGTAAATTTTGGAATGTTATTTTAATTAATAAATGTTTCTTAAAAATATTTGTATAATTTCAACAATACCTAAATGTATGTTTATGTTGGTTTAAAATCCGGATAAATTAGGCTTAATGTCGTTAGCCATAGAACATTATTACTTTACCTTAGAATGTAGAAATAATAAAAATTTCAGAAAATACAGATTTGTACAGTAAATATACTATAATTTCACACAACCCATCATAGGAACACTATGAGTTAATTGAATACATAATT
This sequence comes from Electrophaes corylata, assembly GCA_947095575.1. Classification (NCBI taxonomy): domain Eukaryota; kingdom Metazoa; phylum Arthropoda; class Insecta; order Lepidoptera; family Geometridae; genus Electrophaes; species Electrophaes corylata. The sequence continues at coordinate 1,854,337 of OX352711.1, read as the reverse complement.
AACGTTGCTACATTTAATCTCATTAAAAAATAATATCACCAACATCTTAGAAAAACTGTTCAGTTTCTGCGATGGCCTGGCCTCGGCAGTAAATGGAATTAAAACATATTGTAAAACCAACTTGTCACAGTCACAACAAAAAAATACAAATATCTGTCTAAAAAAGTAAGGTTCTACCACAGATGAAAGAAAGACGGGTTTTCCTATGCTACAAAATGTAGTAATCAGTTTATGATCGAATCCGGATGGTACTTTCTTATGCAGGGTATTTGAGATGAGGCAGCAAGTACTTACATTGTAAACATCTTATAAATGGTAACCTCGTCCGGTGGTAACCGCAGTCCATCTTCGCCGACCGACTTGAATCCGGACTCTGCTGATGGACTAGCCATGGAAGAACACGTCCTGGGGCAGATTTTCCTTTTGGTGCTGTTTGTTACTCGCAAACAGTGATATAAAGAGTGGCTGATTGATCTTCAGCGGTTCAGGGTGCCAGCTTTTACGGTTAATTTACAGCTTGTACGGTTAGTTTACGGCTTGTACAGTTAGTTTACGGCTTGTAAGGTTAGTTTACGGCTTGTATGGCTAACACCATCCAAGGCTACTCTGTAGAGAGAATGTCGGTCGGTCTTTGTAGACTATAATATTTTTAAATTATATATACCTATATTTTTTAGCCTGCCCCGTCTTAAAACTACATTCTGTATATCAGATAGCCACAAGTTGTTAGGTCACTAACAGTGCAGGTACTCCGCCACAAAGACGCGGAAGATCTTGTTTAGGTTCTCAATAGTTCTGAAATCCAGCGCGGTTATATCATCACCAGCGGTGTGCCATATACTCGGGAACGGAGAGGGAATTACGTGGAGAATATCCACATCTGAAAAAAAAATTGTTTATGTAAGGTAAATTAAATTTTATGATCTTTTGACCAACGTACATTCAACATAGAAGTTTTAAAAACATGTGAAACCGATTAAATTTTTACTTGGACAACATTTTTTCGGGAGCCAACATTTCAAGGTAGGTACCTATATTTATCTTAGTGTGTAGAGGTGTAGAGAAAGGAATTCTCGAAATTCAACCCCTGCCGAGCTAAGATGTGCAACGCGAGATATGTCGCGCTTGACACCAGATACTTTTTCTATTGATGGAAATTTAAAAAAATTTTGATAAAAGACCCACAGATAAGCTGAAAATTAGCATTAAGTCTTCATTTGAAAGAACTATGTAGATTTTTGGCACTGGCATGTTAGCACAGGAAGATATAAAGAGATATCTCTATTTTGCACGAGATAGCGAGTAAGACATAATTTTGTTCCGCTGCACATCTTAGCCGTGCAGGAGTACAGCGGGGTTTGAAGTTTGTATGATAAGCTACGCGCGGACGATGTTACGTGTTTCCACGAAAATATATTCAGCACTTATGTAGCATGTAGCATTAATGTACCGAACATATGTAATATGAGTTATCGGTACAAGTACCTACGATAAACCAGTAGTAAGTAAATGCGCAACAAAATCTCATAATTTATTTATGATCCGTGACGCGATCGATGTAAGCATTAACTTGTGCGAAGATGGTGTAGCATTATAGATTTAGTTATAAACAACTTGTTCATTGAACAAGCAGATGGCCCACCCAACGTTAAGTGGTTACTATATCCTATAACAAAGCATTGCCTCCTAGGTCACGTTCGTGGAATTTATCTTGCCGGGTTGATAGAACTTCGGGTCATTTCACCGGTAATAAACACCCTTCAAACGGGAACACAGCAAGCTGCTTGGCGGCAGAAATAAGTATGGTGGTAGTACTTCCCCGGACCAGCCCTTCACTAGATTTCTACTACCAGTCCTTTGGTATAGCGGGATCTATTCTCTTGTCGATCTACGTTGTCACGACATGTCCAGATTATATAGAGGTACAAAGTAAAAAATATATTAATGTGGGGCTTTGTTCTTATAATCCACCAAAATCAAAATTTAATGTATTTGAATCAAAGTCAAAGTCAAAAAGCATTTATTCAGAAAAGTCCGCAGGGATCATCTTGAAACCTGTGAAATCTAGGTGAATCTAAGCGCCGTTCCTCGCGACCAAGCCTAGAAGAATATTATATTATCCTGTCTAACATACTTGCATTTGCATTGTGCAGAGCAGTGGCTAGTCAGACATATCTACCAGGTAAACATTACGTGATACTTCCTTTAAACACCGATCAGTCACAATGGGAGTCTACAAGTACTCCGCAAAACGATAAACACAAATTTATTTAATACATTACGCGGCAACGCGAATAATCTCGAAACGTAGTACCTTATGTCTATTGTTTTGCTATATACACAGCTAGCAAAACGCGCGACTTCGTCTGCAAGTTATTTTTATAAAAACTTACGGTACGGTAACGTTACGGTGGTTGAATTTGAGAAGAAATTCCTTTCTTAGCACACCAATAAGACGAATATACCCTGAAAATTTAAAGTCTCTACGACCAGTGGTTTAGGCTATTGTCTATAAGTATGTCAGTCAGTCAGGGCAAAGATTCTTAAAATTTGTGTAGATAAACTCCGAGTACCTACGAAAAACACCATAACTCTCGTATCCGTTGTCTATTGGGAACGCACCGCTTACTAATAATGCAATGGAAAATATCTTGAAAACTTACTTTTTCTCATGAATGGAATGTGGTCGTCTTCGATACTGGCCCCTGAACTCCTCAGCCTAAAGTAGTTTTGCTCAGCTTTGCCTCTGTAAATAATATTTGTTATCTATACTATAACTATTGGTTTTGTGAGGATAGTACACCTCGCTTACCTATGTAGACTTTTGTGCAAAATAGGGGTACAAGTTTTAGCGATATCTCGCGTCTTGGTCCTAGAAAGTCAAATCTGGGGTCTACGGGTACGTCTCGTGAAGGCAAAGAGGATTGGTATAAGTAGGTATACATTTTCCGAAAAGAATAAAAAATTTAAAACAATATAAATCCTTAGCTAGACAGGTTTTTTCGTATTTGGGCTGAAGTGGAATTTGCCGTAGTTAATAAAAATAATAATAATGCTGGACAATCCTCACAGCATCATCTAGCCCCAAACTAAGAGCTTGTGTGGGTACTAGATGATTGATATACTTAATACAATACATTACGTACATACATATTTTTTATTATACATAGAAAATACCCAGAACACCCGGAATAAATATTTACAGATCTTACAAACATTTATTCCAAGGCGGGAATCGAACCCGCAACCTCCTGCGTCGCAGGCGGACATTCGCCTGCCGCGCCACATCGGTCGTCAAATAAAAGGAAGAGTGGATTTATTTCCCGTTCAAGTTAGTCGCTTAAGAGTGCCTATCTGCTATTGTCATCAGTTCTACACGAAATTAGTGGAACGCGCGCGACTTCGTCCGCGTGGTAATTATACAAACTTCTACCCCTCTTGTACCCATTTAGGGGTTGAATTTCGGGAATTTCTTAGTTAGTACACTTCTACGCACCAAGACGAATATACTCTGAAAATTTCAAGTTTCTACGACCAGTGATTCAGGCTGTGCATTGTATATGTCAGTAAGTCAGTCAGGACAAAGCTTTTTATAATTGGTATAGATGTGTGGGATCAATATACTTCTGGTGCGCGGGCCTAATACGTACTTGGAGTACCCGTCCATCTTGTTGAGATCAGCCAGCCGCTGCTCGGCGGCGGCAAGACGCACGTACCACTTCTCCGTCGATTGGAAATAACTGAAGAATACCGGGTCTGGTGCGCCTAGCAGGTCCAGAAGTACCAGGACATCCTGCATACATACAATAATCTCTTTATTCATTAATCCTACTACTACTATAATTTTTTGTGTTTTCTTTGTTGGATGTCCTACAATAAATAAATAAATAAATAAATCTGGATCTCTTTAAGGCAAGAGTGAATAGGTGTTTTCTAGACCGTTCTGCTTCATCGACACTTACCATCAGGTGAGATTGAAGCCAAGGGATGGTCTATTAACGTTAAAATAAAACCTCCAAAATAGTATTTATTCAAGCCCAAAACTATTAACTAATCTTCCATAATCTGAGATTATAAGGTGTACAAGATTAGCGTCGTGTTCGCGGTTCTTGTGTCAGACCGACTGCCGTCACAGCTCAGCTGATAGTAGCTCCTGCTGCGCTATAGGTTATGGGTTCGATCCCCACCAAGAACAAACATTTGTGTGATGAACACAGATGTTTGTTCTGTGTCTGAGTATTATTTATGTATTTATAAAAAAAATATTGAAGTATTCTATCAACTAGTGGTTCTGTGAGAAAAGTAGACCTCGCGAGCCCTATAACTATGCAATAACAGACACTTTCCCCTTTCCCAAATTGAAATCCGTCCATATATAACGATGGATGGAAAGGGCTCAGAATCGTTCTTCCTGGAAACGTGTGTGGGAGGCCTATGTCCAGCAGTGGACTTCTATAAGCTGCTGATGATGATGATGATGATAACGTTGTTACAACAAACTTCACCGCCATTTCCCCTCCTCCAAACCTCTCATGGTTTTTTTTGCAACATCTTGTGTAGAATGCAGTCCTTTAGTGTGACTCTCAAATTTTATTGAAATCCGTCGATATATACCACAACTGCCAACTTTCCCTTTGTCACCCCAATCAATAATCGCGATCGAAAAAAAAAAAAAAATTATATAATAAAGAAACTTGTGTGCTAATTCGCGCCAAAATTGGTTGAAAATCTGCATGCGAAGAACAGACAGACGGGCAAAAGCATTTTTTGGCCAATCTGGAAACTGAGACTATTTGCACTTTCGGTCAATAAGTATCTAGTTGTCATAGGACGAGCATTGCTAAGTTTAGGGCTAGATAGCACTGTGTCAAATCTATGTTAGTATTTAAAAAAAATTACGACCGACATTTCAACTAATCTTCAAGAACCAAGCTAATTGGCGACCATAACATAAATTTTATAGCCGTAACGAATTACTTTTGTTTAAATAATATATGAAATGCATGACTAACGTTTTTATTGTTGTTTAGCTTAGGTATTAAACATCTATAGTTCTCTAATTAGCGCTATTAACTTCTATATTCTAGACCCTAATACCGAAAATATGCTTGCAATGTAATGATATATTGACTGGCCTCACAGCCTATTTGGTTGTAAATAAAAACTGGCCAAGTGCGAGTCGGACTCGCGCACGAAGGGTATCCTTATCTATATAAAAACGGAAAAAAAACACGTTTGTTGCATATGAGCCCCCTTAAATATTTATTTTATGCTGCTTTTTAGTATTTGTTGTTATAGCGGCAACAGAAATACATCATCGTGAAAATTTCAACCCACCGGATTTGAACCCACGGTCTTAGGATCAGAAGGCGAGTCACTCCCAGTGGAGCACTGATACTCTTTTCTATGTATAGTAGGTTCAGCTAATCAGCAATAATTTTATGTCCAAGTAAGTTTGTACTATTATCGCTAGCCATGTTATCATTAAATTTCGTAAGGTTACAAACAGTTCATGTTCTATCTCTGCCACCACGCAGTATTATCCTCTGTACTATGCATAAAAACAGATATCAATATAATCAAACTATTGTGCAATTTGAATAAAAAAAACTACCTACTTTCATATTTTTATAACACCCAATTGTTTTTCGAAAATTTATAGATACTGTCTTACCTTATACTTGTCAACGTTATCTAACTTTAATAATTTTTTAGTTATTTAATTTGTAATTTATTTTATAACGAACGAAATCACGAATAAATTACCATGAGTGCCGTTAACGTTTTCAACGTTGAACATAATGTCAGATTTATTCGTGCTTTTTAGTCTCATTTCGTCTCACGTGATCCAACACCACTCATTAGTTTCAATCTGAATAAATTAATTTATTATTATACATTTACTTAGTTCAATGCAGATGTAACTTAACGAATATCGCTTCGTATGCTATGCATGAACAAAAATACAACAAATTGGTTCTTCATTGTCATGATAGCTATACTTATGTTTTATTCATCTCACAGAACATGAAGGCCATAGGTAGAATACATAAGCCTATTAACTACACTACAAACCTACAATAAACCTTTCATGTTTTGAGTAATGATTCTGATAGGTATACTTACGGACATATGCTTAAATTTTAAAATCTTACACGGGTATTGCAAACAGTGATAAGGTACCCTATAAAAGCTTTAAGCTTTTGAATATGAGATTATACACACAAAAACATAGTTTCAATCTAAGTGCTTCTTGTGCCATAGATATATGCGAACTTTTTCATTCTATAATAAACATCAATATTAGTATTTTGATCTTTAAGCAAGCGTTGAAGTTGACAAATAAAATATAACTTTTAATCGGCCTTTAGAATATGTGTTTTGAAATTACTAGCTTTATGTGTACCTAGCTGTAAGTTTTCTTAAAATTATAAAATTAAATAAGTTGGTGCAGCAGACTGTACATTCATAAGCAAAAATTTATTGAATGTAGAAAGAATACTTACCATCCTTTTGAGATGGTTGGCTCCATCTTTGTAAGGAGTGTCATGCCATTTCTGTGCGAGGTGCCGCGCTCCGTAGATAGAGTCTGTGGGACCCCACTGCCGAAAAGCCTCCTCACCATCAAAGAAGATAAACATAAGGCTGAGATTGGACTGTTTCAGTGGAGTCAGATGTGATGACATGACCTTTGCCAAGTTTATCAACATGGTGCATGGAACTGCCGAATCTGTGGCTCCTGTTATGAAATAATAAGTAAACTGATGAATAATATTTGTATAAACTTGTACTTAAAGTAGGCTCACAACTATGATCCTCAGATATCCTGGATTTTTGTATTTTATTCAATTTGCTGATGGAACAAACGGATGACCCACCTGATATTGAGTGGTCACTTATAACACAGCATTGATATGCAAATCATATTTATTAGGAATCTACCTCTAGAATAACTCTGCATCCATTAACCTGAGGCATACAGGTGACAAGCCTCATGTGCCTGTAATTTCAACAACACACACACTTCAATACCAGAATACAGCAAACTGCTGCATTTAGGTTGTAGTGGCAGAAAGAGGAGTGGCAACCATCCAATATATTACCTACTCAAGATACTCTCAGAATTTAACTGAGTAAGATGGAAGCTGCAGCATAGTCCTACTAATATTATAAACGCGAAAATTTGAAAGTATGGATGAATAAATGGATGGATGGATGGATGTTTGTTACTCTTTCACTCTCTAACCAGTAAACCTATTTGGATAAAATTTGGAATAAACATTGGTTATAACTTGGATTAACATATAGGCTACTTTTTATCCCGAAAAAATAATGGGAACGGGAAAAAACTGCCACGCGGACGAAGCTGCAAGCGGCCGCTAGTATTCCATATGTGACAAGATGTAAGTTCATTGACTCTGCAAGATACTAATTGATTTTCTCAGTGTTCTCCTTCAACATTTGAGAGCCTTCAACAATGGCCTTGCATATTATGCCATAACTTGTTAGATAGTGAACCTTAGGGTCAGAGGGTGGGGTCACTGCCACTAGAAGTCTAATAATCCATTGATCCATCCAAATTTTATACTAAAGCAATCAAGGATTCAGCCGAATGAATAATACCTACTTCACATACCCATAAAAACATGCTCCCTTGTATATTTGCTATCATAATGGCACGCCAGGACCAAGTAACGATCAGCATTAGGGTTCAGCTTTGCAATTATGTTCTTAAAGTTCAGAGTGCCGAACACTGGAGTCTGGTCCGGAAACACATTTTCAGTGACATCCCAACCTAGATCCCGCATCTTTTTACTGATGAAGTTGCCAACTTTCTCATGGTTGGGTGTACCTACCACCCTTGGTATCAATATTTGATCCAGGGTATTTCTAAAATGTTCCATGTCAGATAAATCAGCTAACTCTTTCACATTTTGATCAGTTAACTCTTGAGCTTCATGGAAATTCTGAAATAGGACAGTAAAATATATAATGATCCACAGAGCTAAAAATGCGATACCTATCAGGAATTAAACATAGAAAGACTGAAGGCTAGGCTTAGTTTAGCAAGGTCGACTAGGCTAAGCCTAGCTATAGGTATTGTAGGTACCTACTTATAAACAGGTCCAGCTATTTAGAAAAGGTCAAAAGATAGATATTCCCAACTAGGTACCTAACTATTAATTTTTCCGTAATGAAGCGATTGTGTTGTGTTCACTTACCTTTTCCTCGTAAAACTTTAAGCTTTTAGCACTTTTACCACTGTTTACAAAGGCTATACACAGGCTAACAAGCGTAAGGTAAATATAAGTTCTATTCATCTTCACGTGATTTACCCAGCTTTAGAGCGATAAAATAACGGTACCTATACGACAGTAGATTACACGTTTATTTATGCTGTCCCTCTGCAGAACCACTTTTTCACAGTCTAAAAGTAAAGCAGTAATAGTGAAAGGAAAATCCAAGGACCTCTGCAAATGAGAGTCGAGTAAAATCGTAGTAGGTAGGAAACAATTAGATGAAACCACAAGCGCGCTTACAAAACGACCAGCGCGAGCGAAGTGACTTTATGCGAAGTGAGCACAGAATACTTTGCATCGGTACAGACAGACAGAACGGAAAGAAGTGAGTGAGCGACGGACTGACTGCTCTGCCTGCTGCTAGCTGAAGGACTGAGGAAGGTTCACAGTTCACTGTCACTCCATGTTCACTTTGTTTATGACTAACTGACACTGACTGTTGTTAGTTGATTTGTTTTTTTTTCGCCCCACGGGAGCAGCGTTAGTTGGGTACCGTTAAAAAATGAGTTGCCGTATCTATTCTTTTCATTTATTTATTATTTTTATTCTAAACAAGATGTCGCGAAAAAAGCCCAAAATAAGGAGACAAGGGAAATGGGGGAAGAGGACATTTAGTAGATTTCAATTTTCAGAAAATTTATATCTACCTGCCTATGCCAATCAGTCAACGCAGTCCTCTTTGCCTTCGCGCGACGAACCCTTAGACACCAGGGAGCTGAGGGCCGTTCACGTAAATCTGTTAGCTTCAGCTTTTGGATACGAACCGAAATCTGTTACTATCAAAAAGGAGCGATCAGATCATGTAATTCTGCTAGTGCTTACAGAAGATACCAGCCCCCTGATTCAACTTTCTAGGAAACGCGAGAAATCGCTATAACTTGTACCCCTTGGTAACTATTGGTTCAAAAGTCGACTTAGGTAAGCGAGGTCTACACACAGAGAGAGGTTCTCACAGAACCACTAGTTATATTGGTAGTAGTCTAGTAGTAGTAGAGCTCATAATGAAGGGTTCGTCCGGGGAAATACTACCTACCACCATGCCTATTTCTGCCGCCAAGTTTGAAGGGTGTGGGTGCCGGTGAAATGACAGGCACATGCGGCTTAACCTTAACACCTGTATATTAGGTTGATGGACACAGAGCAGTGTATCTATTGTAACAGCAATACACTGCTTTGCAGCAATGCTATGTTATAGGCGATGGTAACCACTTTACATCAGGTGGGCCATATGCTTATTCCATCAGCAAATTGTATAGGTACCTACCTACTTAAAAAAATTAGGTAGATACCTACACTACGTAGGTAATAAAGCTAGGCCTAAGGTACCTACCAATACTGATGAGTGCACCAGTCCACCTCTCAAGCCTTATAGTGGCTCTATCAAAGCAAATCCTTTAGGCATTGTATAAATTAGTCCACTGCTGGACGCCTAGGTCCAATAGTAGACTAAATTAAGCTGATGATGAAATAGGTACATTCGGTACCTACCTACTTACCTAAAGTAACCTTTTGCTCTCATCTTAGGTAGGTACCAACCTTACTCTGTCTCAAGGGAAATAAGAACATTTTATTTGGATTCTTTATTAGGTTGGGTTTATTGACTTACGTAGGTACTATCTACGTAGTAGGTATACCTACAATTATTTATTGTGTTTTGTAGTAGTAGGTACCTACATAGTGTAGTAAATAAAAATGGTTGCGTAGGTACAGTCAGCGTCAAATTGATATGAGCGTCTAGAGTAGTCAAAATGATCTGAAAAACATAGGTAAAAGCAATTTGATATACATACCTACGTAGTTCGAGTCATCATATTGTTGTAAGCAATCAAGGTGTCCTATAAACTCGTAAATCAAGATATTAGTATAATATATTTTACTTACTTGCTTAGATTAGTTGTTCGTGCGCAAACTTGATAACTTAATAAATTTTATAAAGTAAAGAGTGCAATGCAGCTATTTACGAGTATCTAGATAATTATAAAAATAAATAAATAACATCACCGAAGACACCAGACCAGAGGCACAAGGTAAGTCAGTCGTTTGGTTGATCTAAAATGTGATTTCTTATAAACTTTCCCAGTTCTCTATCGTACCCGACACTGGATTTGAGGCGGTATTGCGTGAGGTAAATCTGCGCATCTGCCCCTATCCGCACTCGCAACGGGCCGCGCGGGTAGATACGCGACGAGAAGACGACCTCACCGTCGCCGCAGAATACTTCCACCGAGCTGCGGTCCACGAAGATGCGCCAGTAAAGATGGCCGGTAGGCGCCCAGTCCGCTAGCCTTACTCCGTCCACTCCGCCGCGGTCTACGCCAACCATTCCTCGCGCAGCCCAGTACGATATCTTGTACTGGATTTCGCCTTCCCATTCCAGCGTCAGTTCCGCGTCATAGGCCGAAGACGTCGAATTAACGAGCAACTCGAAAGACTTAGCACCCGCATCGAACATCTCCCCCGGTGAGTACCACGCATTTTCCGCCATCTCCACGCGTAGGTTGACAAGCTCCCGCACAGGTGTCTGTAGAAGTCGGCCGCGTCGTCCGAGACGAAGCTCGCGAACGAGAGACATCATACCCGCCCAACCATCGGGTGCCTCATCGAACCTTCCTTCCCACATTCCGAGCCACGCCACGAGCAGCCGCCGCCCGTCAATGGCCTGCATCGTTTTTGCAGCATAGAAGTCGTGCCCCTTGTCCAACTCTTCATATGTCGCCGTCGAGACCTCTAGATCCTCCAATCGTGCCGAGCTGCAGTCGAACCGGCCAAGCACGTAGCCAGTCTGCTGCAGGTTACGGAAGCGGTCTCCGTCCGCCTTAATGCCTTGCACTGACAGCAGAAGCACGCAAAGTCCATCCAACTCGAAGAGATCAGGGCTTTCCCATGCGTGGCCCATGTCGCCGAGCGAGCGCGCCACGGTGCCATTAAGCTGCCATGTGTATAGATCCGGTGACGTGTACAGAAGGAGATGTCCGCGGTTCGCGACTGTCGCCCCCACCAGCATGTACCAGGAGTTGCGGTGGTGCCAAACTTTAGGATTGCGAAAATCGGTGACATACGATGATGGTTTTTTGACGACTGGGTTGTAGAGATACTTATGGAACATGATGGCGTCTGCGCTGACGGCGACGCTGTGCGTAAAGCGCGTGCTGTTGCCGATAAGCACCTGGCCAGTGTAGTAGAGTACGAGGTAGCCGTTGTGTGGCACCGCGCTGCCGGCGAGGCAGCCCAGCCGCTCGTAGGCCTCTCTCGGCAGTAACGCGGCCGGGTAATGCGCCCACTGGACTAGATCCGCGCTGGCTGCGTGTCCCCATGTTGCCGGTCCCCACGCACCATCATATGGGTGATATTGGTAAAACAGATGATACTTCCGCTTGAAGAAGACAAACGCAGCCGGGTCGTTTAACCAGCCAAACGGTGCGTGCAGGTGGTATACTGGACGGTATCGCCTTCGGAAATTATGTTCTGAGTTCGCGAGAAAGGCTTGTACATGACGAAGGTCCACGTGGGCCGATAACGCCTCAGCGCTCGCCAGTAGAATTACAAACGCGAGCACTTCCATCTGAGACAGAATCCCTCTTCACAATGCCGCATAAACTGCCTACTCGAATTAATTTACGCTTTGGGGCTGGGCGGCACAATAGAAGTTTACAAATATTATTTGAAAGCAGATTGTCTAATCGTAGATCTCATGAGTTTGTTTGTGTAACATATAAGAAGTAAATAGTGGTAATTCTTGCGTACGATTCCTAGTACAACAGATGGGTGATGTAATGTTTGAATTATAACAATGCGTTCATCTCATTCTTAGATTAGGTCTGGCAGACAAAAAGTTCCTGCATACACAACACACTTATAGCTTAGGTTTATACAAAAACATAGAAGACAGTGTTCAGCAGACCATGACCATGAGTAGGTTAGTTTGGTGTGGGTAGTCAGGCTAAAGTATAAGAGGCATCATGTGTGTCTCACTCAGTTGTCAACGTGTTTTAGGTGGAGTTGGGTTTTTGTCTTTGATTTCTCTGCAGACGGAAGGGCGGCGCGGCGGCTAGACATCAGAGGTGAGTAGGTACGTTTTCTGTGCACTCTACGAGCAATCTAGTGGTTCGATTCGTTCTATTTTGATCAGTTTATTTGCAATTCCGCGCCACAATTACCGATAAGCGTTACGGCAGCAATGCGCGAACCAATTGCAACTAGATAAACAGAATTTATAAAATAAGCGCCGCGTTGGTTGCTGAGAGAAGCACCTCTGAGCCTCTTTGGTACTTATAGTTTTGTTAAACTATCTTATAATGTTATAACCGCTGAGAAATAAAGGTTCTCGAACGGCGACCACGAACCAGAAGACGAAGTGCAGGACGCCCTACTAGGTACCCAATCGACTGACGATATTGAAGTCGGTGGATGGAAAGGGCTTCTTCCCGGAAACGTATGGGGGAATGTCCACTGCTGGACATAGGCCTTCTACAGACTCTTGGTGATAATGATGATGTTATTATGTAAGTGGGTGCATCGAAGTATTGCAGTCCACTGCTGGGTCGCAAGTATTTTTTGGTGTACATGCTCCATGTGTTATTTTGACTAACAAAATCAGTTCTAACGCCCGACAGGGGCGTTTGACGTGTATCCATACAAAAATCATACATAATATATATACACATACTGCCTGCCACCGTAAGTTGTCGCTACATCCAGTCCAAGGGTATCCTACGCTAGGTTTGCCTAAAAGCGATACACTGATACCGGGCGATAAATTCCACGTGTAAAAAAAAACAAAGATGTAGGGTCTGTACCCTACAATCTTATAGAGTTAGTTGTTGTTGAGAGATCAGTAAAATAATAAGTTAAAGTTCACTTGTTTAATAGTTTGTAGTTTAGTTAAGGAGCTGATTTATGCTATGACGTGTAGTCGTTTTGGGTGGTTGTCGTCAACTCAACGTAATTGAATGGAAAAACCACGTTATAGCATAAAATGCTGACCCGCGAGAACATTTTGTACCTACTAATACTGTGCGGTTTGCACAAACCGTACAAGCGGTTTTCCTGCAGGGGTATTTTAGTCATTTCGGTTCAGTATAAGTAGCTTACGATGGAAAAACACGTAATTTCAAAACGATTTATATTCCATTTCGGTTTAGTATTGGTAGCTTCCGACAAATATTCCGAAAACGCTATTTAAAAAAAAATCGTAACTCGTTTAGGTACAAACTATAAAAGGTAGGTATTGTTGGAATAAAATATCGCTGTATCGTGGTAAATTATATTCTTTATAACAGTTATTCAATAACCCTAAACATAGATATACCAAGATCCAACATTTCCAATAAAGAAATACGAAAGATTACTTTATAACATAGTCTTACTTATTGCCAACACGGTATATTTGTATCACAGTGCTATATTATGACGTCATTTTACAAGTACCTAACCCATAATATACAATCTTATTTTATAACTTACATAATGGAATGTATCATAATTTGCAAAACTACCTACCTACTACCTATAGGTAAACGTTTGACGGTCAAACGTTTTTTGGTTAGGTGAGATTGCGGTCAAACTTTGACCGCAATCTCACCTGTAGGCGTATTCTGATAGATACGATAAGCGCCCCTAGCGGCATATGGGGGCACTAGCGTATTTCCATACAAAAAACTCGAGCTCGCAAACCGCAATCCGGTATCCGCAAAACGTAAAAAACTCAGAATCCGGCCTCTGATCTTCTTCTTTCGAGCCATTGGCTAAAACGAATTAATTATAATGTGAGCCCAGTAAGAGGCGACTTCAAAAGCGCGTCCTGTTGCCTGGTACAAGTCTTCTCATGTACAGGTCAGGCAGAGAGAACAAGAAAGAGAATAGGTGCTCCATAGTTTGTATCTCTCCGCAGTTACATTTACAGGATTGGTCGATATAGACCCACTTGGAAAGGTTTTTTTCACCTGATGTTAAGTGATGATGCCGTCGATGGTGTTAGACGACGTTACATCCTAGTAAATACCTATCTACTCACTTGAATCTAGAATCTCAGTCTAGAATTCTAGGATAGAATAGAGCATTTTATTCAAGAGTGAACTCACACAAGCCAGAGGTTTTACCAAGAAGGCCTGACCGTTATATAAAAAAAACAATATGTCATAAACTATTAATATTTTTAAATCTACTACTAATAACTTTTTTTATACTTACAACTATTTACCTATTCTTTTACAGATCCATATTTATTCGATGATTGAAGATTTGCCTTGGTATAATTTTTACTTGAAATACTACACTACCTACTTGTATAAATGCTACACTTTAAAAAGTCTATTAAATAATCATAGTCTTGCATGGTGTTCCCTCTTATCAAAGACCAAAAGTTGAACAAGCTAAATTGGTATTCAAAAAACCAAAGAAGTTTTTGATTTGAACGAGTTTTAAATTAGATGTCAAATCGGTTTTGACATTATTGGACTATCAAATCGGGAATCTAATATTTTTTTTTAACTTGTTTTCAGAGAAACGGGTATGAGAGCACAAAGCTACGGCCCTACCCTCGGTTGGTAGCTGACGGGTAGGTAGTCTTCTACTTTTCGACCATCTTGGTATGGAAAGTCCGGGTAAGAATTTAACATTAGTTCTTTTTTTCAGTTTCAAGTCACGTGGTTTGCCTTAATAAATGCCGTGCAGGCTGGCCTCTCGTTCAGTAAGTTTTCCTTTACGCGGTGGACTCGTAATATGAATTAAACTTTAAGCCTCACGGGGAATGGGGCGAGTTCTGTAGCTCGCGGGGCAGTGGCCGGCAGGTAAAAGGTGTCGCTAGTGCGGCCTGACGGCTGCGGCGGAGTGCAGCTGCGTCCACAGAGCAGCGAGGCGAGCGTGCGCCGCGCCGCGGGTCTGCAGCGCCTCTGCCGCCGCGTCCACAGCTGCTAGTCCGTACGCACGCGCAACACAGCCCTCCTGGCGACAATACAACCTCTTTTTTAAATAAATACTGACACACATTTATCACAACACCATCTAGTAAGCTTGCGTAACTTTTGTTGCAATCAGAATACTGTAGCAAGTATCAAATATGACAGATATGCTTATACAGTTACGCAATCACCCCCCCAGGTAAGTCATTTTTTCTGAATTTTAAGTCTATCGCCCGGATGCTCAAACGCGTCTCAGATTTAATCACGTCTCAAGTCGCGATTTTTTATGACAGTTTGCAATGAAAGACTCAAAAATTCGTCACTTGAGACGTGATTAAATTTAGGTTGGGTTTGAGTTTTCGGGGATAAGCCCTCTAATAACTATAACGTAGGATGTACCTGATGTGCGGCTCTGAGCGCGTAGCGGTGGCGTGCGCGCAAGGCTGCGGCGGGTGGTGCCCTTGCGGCGGCGGCACGTTCAGCGTGCAGGCCGCGCGTCAGGCGCGCGCACAGGCCGCGGTACGCGCTCAACGCGTCCAGCGCGTCCGCAAGCGCAGGAGGGCCGGAATCCGCTCGCTCATCCTCCGCACCGGCCGCTAACCTGATAAAGTTTATCATATCATGGCTTCCCAGGGGCAATCGGCAAGCGGGTGCCCAACAAAGATTACGCCCATTACGAGTTAAAAAAATACCACTAGTGAGTATGTATGTTCAGTGTAGCTCTTAGTGAAGGGCTCGTCCTGGGTAAGTACTACCACCATGCCTATTTCTGCAGCCAAAAGCATTGCGATGTCGGTGTAGCACTTGTATTATATGCGTCAAGTTGATGGACGCAGAGCAGTGCACCGTAGGGCACGTTCCTTACAAACGTAACCTGCGAGGCAATGCTTTGTTTTAGGTGATGGTAACAACTTCACATCAGGTGGTGGAAGGGATCAAATTCGTTCTTACTGGAAACGTATGAGGGACGCCTACCTCCAACTGTGGACTTTACAAGCTATTAATTATAGGTAGGGGCGGGTCTAGTAGTAGTCTTGTAGTAGTAGTACTAACTGCGCGGCGGCATGCAACGCCCTGCGGGATGAAGGCGCACACAAGGCCGCGAGCCCTGCTCCTAGCTCCCGGATGTCAGCTCGTTCATTCTCCACTCGGCGGGAAGCTACAACCAACACATTTCATTAGTAAAAGGCTCACTAATAACGCGTTTAAGTAAAATGAACAAAATCAGTAGAGCGGCCGCGGTTGTAAATCAAAACAGTTTTTTTTTATACAACAATGTTGACAAACAACCTTACGGCCCACATGATGGAAAGAAAGAAAGAAAGTTACCGTAGCCTATGGAGGCCTGCAACACCAGAGGAATCACCTTTTGAAGCCTTTTTTGAAGAACCCCATACTATTATAGTCCTTAGGGAAAACCTCAGCAGGAAGATCATTCCACAGCCTGAGTGTTCGCGGGAGGAAGTAAAAAACAGTATTTCTCAACTAGGATTCAAAATAATAAATTGAATTTAATAAATAAATAGCTTTTGCCCACGACTTCCTCCTCTTACTAACACTTATTGGTATATTTTGGCCAATTCACACAAAATTTTATAGCTGGACAATCCACACAGCATCATCTAGCCCCAAGCTAAGCAGAGATTGTGTTATGGGTACTAGATGACTGATATACTTAATACAGTACATTTACATACATAGATATTTTTTATTATACATAGAAAACACCCAGAACACCCGAAATAAATATTTGCAGATCATACAAACATTTATCCCAAGGCGGGAATCAAACTCGCAACCTCCTGGGTCACAGGCGGATATTCTCCCGCCGCGCCACATCGGTCGTGTATTAATTATATTGGATTAGTGTTGAATGGGTGGTAATTTAAGATTGGCACTACTGACCTCTTTCAAATATCTGCGCCAGGCGGGTTAGTCCTAGCTGCATCAGGCGAAGCTCTTCCTGCTCCGTTTGGAAAGCGGCCTCCATCTCTTCCGTCGACGCGTCATCCTGGAATATATGAAAATCAATCACTAGAAATACTATCATGATTTGAATACCCAACACGGTAGGCATCCCCACGGAACTCTTAGTACCAAGGTAGGACGGTAAACAGAGGTAGGTCCAGATCTTACATTTCGCAGTAGTTCATACCTGACAGGTTGCAAGCCCATCGCCGCTGCTAGAATACTAACTGGTTTCCTCGTGATGTTTATCTTCACAGTTTGAGAGCGCTGGCATTGCGCACTAACATTTTTCAAACAGAAAAATCACCTGATGTATGACCTGATTTGAACGCATTTTTTCCGGTCGGATTCGAACACACGACCTTAGGATCAGAAGGCGGGGTCACTCTCATTAAACCACTAGAGCTCTCAATAACATACAACAAACAGTGATACTTAAGTATGCTTAAGTTTTTTCTTTTTAAATTATGTTTAGTGGTGAAATTCAGATATGAAACTAGATGTAGGTACTTACTACTATATTCCAAGTTATGAGACCTATTAAATAAAATTCAGATGTTATTAATAGCACAGATCAAGCTTTGACCAACATGCAACTCTAAAAACATCAGCTTAGGTGCTATGTTGATGTGTAAGACTCACATCAAGCTCTGTGGTTCCTGCAAGAAGAAATTCGTCATGCCTCGGCTTGTCCAGCTTAAGGCTAACCTCGCAAAGAAAGGCGCGTAGGTCAGCGTCATGGGCCAGCACTGGGTGGCGAGCGGTGAGCGACAGCCAGCGCTGAAGAGCCTCGCGTCTTCCTTGAAGGAAGTCTTCGCTGCCGCCACCTACTACGACACGCTTTGGCGGCAATCGGCATACGGAGCTAAATCAAATATTCGTTTTTTTTTAATGAAACAAGCGAATGGACTTAAGTGCTAGTGTAAGCATTGTTTCACAAGTCAGGTTCAACATCGCACCAAGCCTACATAAAATAATAAATATTTGTGAACATAGAAACTTAGGATAAAATTAATTGAAACTTTGAGAAACTGAACAAACATCAATGTTTATTGCACAAGACATTTAAACTTGGAGGGGATCAAACCCACAACCCACAGCCAGAAGAGGCTAGATAAAACCATAAAAAACCAGTTGTAATTATAGGGCATTAAACTATTTGATAGTTAAACAATGCATCTTTTTGCTCTGTCATTTTAACAAAATTTTAAGTATAATGAGAATATTTGCTGATTTTCATGATTAACTTACACTTAGAAGCACTTAGAACTTCAACCAGAGATATGTATAAAATTGAACAAATACAAATATGCTGTTAGGCTAATATAATATGAGCAATATGTTCCTTACCGATATGGATATTTAACTGATAACACATCATAGAGCTGTGCGAAGTCATTATATCTGCGGGTAACAGTAGTGCCATGCCGTCTTGAGCTGACATAATATTCACAGTGCTTGATAATCAGTCCTTTCCTCTCAGGAACCAACTCAACACCAATCACATCAGTTGATTCAAGTTCTTCATAAGTCACATTATCTGAGCTTGACATATTAACTGGAAAATGATGGGATGTTTTTATTATATTGAAACCTGGTTATTGTTATTGTTAGCGGACTATGCTAATCTCTGTAGGTATACTAAAAAATGTACAGAGCAAAGTGTTATCAATCAAATAGTACAGGAAATAGGTATTGATAACTGACCAGCAAATTTTATTTTTTTCTAAACCAAGTTAGCTGCGAGTAAGGCATTAGCAACCTGAAGATCATCATTTGTGTCTACTTCCAAACTATCAATTGGTGATATTTCGAATACAGTGCAGCTGAAAGTAAAATTATTTATTTTAGTAATTGAACAAGAATATGTAGCACATGAACACAAAACACCTGTGTCACCTCATTTCACCTGTATGTACCTAAGGTAGGTACTTAATGTTTTGGTACAGACAAGTAAAGTAATAGAGTGGATTCTTGATATTACTCAGGCAGGGGGCGGATTATCAACCGGATTAACAAATCTTTCGTAGTCATGTTATGTGTGACTGGCTGACTCGACTGATACTTACTTTGTTGATTACGAGTGGCAGTTATTCGTGGGACTTTTTTTCTGTTAGAAGCCCAAGGGTTTCTCTATCTTGCTCAGTTTAAAAACGCTAGACTAAAAAGAAATTAAATCACACTCGACACGACACTTACCTATCGATTGAATTGTTTGATCGTCGATCGACAGACGACGACTGACAGACGGACAAGTGACAGTGAGTTCTGCCTGACATATGTTTGACGTTAAGATATAGAATGACGGTGATGACGATCAAAGAATATGGACTAAAAGATGACGATGACCTAACCTAAGAATATGGACTAAAGACCTAACAGACTATAAAAAAAAAAACTCACGCACGCACTACCTACGTGTTGTTCTGCAATGCATGAACTGCATGTTCCGTTTGCAGGTTCCTACTTTTTATTTATTTATATTTATTTAGCCAGTTACACTGAGTGAGATTAATCATTATGCTGTATGGTTTGTTTGGTTATAAGATGTCTCTCAACTCAGTGTGCCTTTTGGCAAAGGCCTCCTCCAGTAGTTTCCATTGCCTCCTATCTTGAGCAACTCTTCTCCATTTGGGTCCCGCAGTAAATTTTAGCTCATCTTCCCAACGCATTTGTTGTCGTCCTCGACATCTCTTGCCATCTCTTGGATACCAGTTTGTTGTAATTTGGCTCCACTTTTCTAGTGTTGATCTCAACATATGGCCGGTCCATCTCCATTTTTGGAGGTCTATTTTAGGAGGCAGGTTCCTACTAGTTTATTATAATTCGAGTGAGGGACTCACTTGTTATTTTGAAACCAGCCTTCATTTATAAGTGATTTCGTAGCAATATAAAATGCGCCTGTTTCCAAAAATTCTCCACTCCAATCTTGCCTCCGTGGTCTTTTATTCGTTTCAAAATTAAGAGGTTGAAGCTTTCCCCCACGTATTCCCCAGCGAAGTTTACGACTTCTGTAAAACATAATGATATCAAGAACAAGAATATTTGTCAACTCGAGGGTAGACAGTGAACTAATTACACAGTGATTAGAAACCTACACTACCTCGTCACCGAAAAGATGCAGTCATAAGCCTTTGGCTCCCGTAACTTAGTTACAGCACCTCTAAGGTGCAAGGGCTTTATCAACGGGGACGTAGCTTGCATTAAAACTAGCACTTCTACATCAGACCGTTGGGATAAAAATTCCGCAGCTCCCCATATTGACGGTGCCCAATCAGTAGCAGTTACAGCACTTCGATGAAATACGGACACATTACCTGAAAAAAAGTTGGGAAGCCGTAACGTAACTATATAAGTAAATGTGGCAATAATCGTTATAAAACGTTGTATAATGATACAGGATGATCCAATTAAATTCAAATTTCTATTTTGAAGATAGTAATTTTTTTGACTACCTATTAGCTTATTTCTTTGCAAAATATAAAAGTGCAGTCATACTAACACTTAAAAGCTTCCAACGCAATCAAAGGGTGATCTGTAGAAACTGTAATATCCACAATCCCAGCACTTCTCGCTATCTCTACGGTGTTTCTGATCAAGCTCTTTCCTCCTACTTGTTGTAGATTTTTTAGACGAATACCCTTTGATCCTCCTCTGGCAAGAATGAGAACTGCTGTGCTTGTATCACCAATTGTTGTTAAAATTCCAACGTAACTGTGATGCCACAAAATTGAGTTAGTAAGCCGAAAATACCAGACAGTAACATACAACACTTATAGATAAAGTCCGCAGACAAGAGCCTAAAATGTAAATGTAAATAGGTAGGTACGGATACCTATAAGTTCTTATCAATATACAATACAGGCAGTAGGTACTTACATAATAAGTAAGGTGAAGATCCACATAATAAGCAACCAGCAATATTTGGATTAGTAAATTTCACAGTTGGATATTTATTTCCTAAACAATTTTATAAGAGGTTATTGTAACCCACAGCATATTTTATTTAAAGATTAAAATCCATATTTTGAACTTATTTTGTAAGACTGCACATCACAAAATCCAGAGTAGCCACGACTAAGAGGTCATTATTCAATTAAGAATACTCAATAACAGATAGGATAGGGGACGGACTATGTACGCACAGCACCTTGGATAAAAGCCCTGATAAGCATAGAGCAAACACCCTACACATGACCAAAGTACAATGATACTGTTAGGTAGTTTAGTAGCAATGCTACTTAAGTGCCATTGGTATTTCTTGGGTGGAGTATTTGAATAAAACGAATGTGTAAGATACAAACGATACCTAGATAAGTATATTAAAACACAAGTAGGTAGTAGTACATTCACTCTTCAATATCAAACGCGGCGTCTCGGTGAATAACCCAAAGGTGATAATTTGTTGTATGCTGCGACGGTCTCAACAACTGGCACTTTTATTTTTGGTTTGGAATCTCTCTTAGATTTCTCGCCTTTGGTCGATCCTTTAGAAGCATTGGATCGTCCTGAAAATTATACAAATGCCTTTTATATTACCAACAAAAGTGTGTTGTATAACAAAGAAGTTGGTATCCGACTACCGGTAGTTTGTTGGGATTAACTGGTACAATTATTGACAAGGAAATAGACCATGTAGGTCCATACCCCATAAAAAAAGGTTTAAACCACTTTTAAATCAAATCAAATCAAATATATTTATTGCGTCAAATATATTTATTTACGTAGCATAAGTGTTTATCCTAAATATTAGTTGCTTATGCTAGAAAAAAAAGCATACCTAGTAAGTAATTTGTTTCTTATTAATAGTCCAAAGATTGTTGTTTCTTACCTGAAGCAATTTTTTCACCAGAAATACTGGGA
This sequence comes from Electrophaes corylata, assembly GCA_947095575.1. Taxonomy (NCBI): domain Eukaryota; kingdom Metazoa; phylum Arthropoda; class Insecta; order Lepidoptera; family Geometridae; genus Electrophaes; species Electrophaes corylata. The sequence continues at coordinate 1,832,307 of OX352711.1, read as the reverse complement.
GGTTTTTCCTGGCTTCGAGTGGTGCTGAAGCCGGAGACAGTAGACCTGGGGGTAATTACGTTGCGTATTTGATTGATCAACTCGTTTGTCTGTTAGTATTTTTGGATAATCGGAAAGACTGCGCCATATTTTCGCACGTTTTTGTACTCAAGTTAACCATTATGTTAAGTCCAAATCAGCTATTGGTACAAAATAAATAGTAGTTTTATACAGTCAATATTTACTGCGTTCCTGCTTATACACTTCACTTCTAAAATTTTACTAAATAATAAAAATGTTTATTTTGTCAAAAAGTTCATAAATTTAGAATTCAGTATATTAAGTAAGTAAAACTAACTACAGAATTGTTTTGTGGTAGACACTAAACTGGAACATGAAGATACGGTCTGTGGAACTGTACTAACCAGTAACATGTACCTACCTTTACCTTCTAGTATAGGCACCAGCTTCCAAAACTGTTACTACGCTCCTTAATTATGTTATCTGTCGGTCTATTAATAACTCTTACATACCTGGCTGTTGAGCACTGACTGTCTATTCCAAGAGCATCAAGAGCGCGCATCCGCTCTGCTATTTGTTCATTGATGATCTCTCGGTGGGCACCGCCCTGACCGAGGTACTCCATCTCAGCCAGCCATTCTGCACGCTCACGGATCTGTGTCACCACTGCAAAAGGATGTTATTTTGTTGAACCATATTCAAATGCGTTATACTTAATACATTGCAACGTATAATATAGATTTACGACTCATAATAGTTATCTCAGAAAAGGTAGATCTATAGTTCTCACACTCATTCCATTTTTGTTTTTCAGTGGGCAATTTCTTTTCCGCATTTTTTTTTACTCTTTGGCCTGACATTGGGGCAGGAAGCACCTGCTCGGGGCTGTCGCCATACGCCATTGTGTTAGCCAACCTATCTTTTAGTTTTTCTCTATCTTCACCTTTTTTTATTGGGCGGTATCTGAAAATAAAATCAAGCAGACGAATGGTCAAAAGGTATTGTTTTTTGTTATGTACCCTCGCACTAGGCATTGGCGTTACTACCGTATCGTAGGTATACGTTCAGTGTACGGTGAAACCAAACTATGCATATTACATACGTAAATTGTTATTACCTAGTACTAGTGACCAACTAACACTACGCATCCTTACTTTGTAGAATAGATAGTAGGTCTCATCTATGAACTCACGAATCGTCATCAAGGAGTCCGGTTTGACGAATGGCGGACAATGAGCGGCGGCGCGAGGTTCGCGGGCGGACCACAGGTGCTGTTGAGACTGCGCGTGTGGGATTAGGAGGGCTCGCTTCACGCCGCAAACCGTAGACGCTGCCATGACGCAATTTCGTATCAAGCCTAGACTCTTCGACCAGCACTGTAGGTACATTAAAACTATCTTTATTTTGAGAGCATCAGTAGTCTACTGTGAGAGACCCCGCCTTCGAATCCTATGGTCGTGGATTCTAATCCAGTCGTGTACCAATGGAGTCTCTGCCCGAAAAATGTATGTGCGCAATGCTAGTTCTCTCAAACAGTGAAGAAAAATATCACGAGGATTACTAATGACTTTCCTGTGGAATTAGTCGGCTAGGCCATGAGGATGGTATACAGTATGCATGTTAATGGTCCATCTAAAATCCTATCCCAGACATTACAACGTCCCTTAAATAGAGGAACGGTTAAAATGGTCGCCTCTCTATCACAAAGTACGTACTTACTAAGTATTATTCTACTTAGAAAACGCTCTATAGATCATCTAAATAAAATATATGCAATAATGCCTGTTTCATGACTTCTATCTTATTTTATTTGGTGGTTGTGCGAAAATTAGCACGTGGAAACAAAAATAACGATGAGTTCATTATAAAATATTAAATTTACCTTTTAGAAACTGTTGCTGTTCGGTTGAACTATTTGCAATATGTGAATGAAAGATTCCGCCGTGAGGTACATTTTTGCTAGGCCATGTTATGGTCACGAAACCGTTAGCATCGGGCGTTTCCATTCTAAACAATTTTCACCAAGCTTTCACCAATTTGCCTAAATATATTGGGAATAAGTAATAAAATCACCTTGCTCAAAATAAATGGTAAGATTTTTATTTTATTTTACTTGGATGCTAATTTAAATGCGTAAATCAATGAATAGTAAAACGTCACTGGCATAAATACAAACCGCGGACAAATAGACCATACGATTGCCTACTATTTGCTATGTTGCTATGGTAACAACCTTTAGTTATTATTCTAAAGTAACAACTCTAATATTGATCATTGATTGATATCATGCCATGGTAACATTATGGGAAACACACATGAAAAAGTTTAAATTTTTTGGATTTTTTTAGATTTATCCCATAGAAATTGCATTTCTAGTTTGTTTTCAATCAAAATAATCCAGTAAAAAAAACAAAAAAATTTCTAAACTTTACTTCCAACTTTACCCGTGACTCAAGTTTTTCAAGTCGTTTCAAGTTAGATCATTTTAACCTCCAGTTGGTAGAATGCAAAATTTAATGCTATTGAAAATTATTTTTATAACGAAAACTTTGGCGCCAACAACGTTGTTTCCGGTAGTTTTAGATTCAAGCAGTCAACCAAACAAAATCTTTATTTGCCTTAACTGCTTGCTTCTACTGCTTCCAATTCTTAACCATCACCACCAATCACCAAAGCACCCAGCGCGCGCCTCTTCCTCTGATTACTGACGTGACGACGGACGGCCTGTCTGAAAGAAAAGAAAGACTGACTTGACTTGGGAGACAAGAGCATCACGACGGTTGACTACTGATTATTGATTAAAGACACTAAAAACTGTTGGCTTTGAGTACCTAATTGTAATCTAACTAGGTTCACGATGGAAAATACCATCGAATCAACAATGAAAAAATTAAAACTTCAAGAACATGATAAAGAAGCTAAACTTAAAGAAAAACGCACACGTAAGTAACAGTGTATATGTGTCTTGGTTCCTTTAGACCTAAAAGTTAAAAAGTTTCCAAATTTCTGTTCCAAAATACAACGATAAAAAAATATAGAAGAGGCATTGGTGGTATCGCTGAACCGTGGTTTGCGCGACACCTTGTCACAAGCGACCAAACTAAAAGATGACCACCTGGGAGCGATAATACGGACCGAGGCGCTCATATTGCGGTTAGATTTGGAGAAGGCACGACGGAATGCCCTAAGCGGTTTGTTAGAAGACACTCAAAAAGAACTACAAATACTCCAAGAAAAATCGGTGAGTCTAAGCTAGATAGCATATTCGTGTACCTAAGCTAGTTAGTTAGGTATATTTTTTATACCTATGGCATTGAATTTCAGAGCACAATCTAAATTCATTCCTACCTAGCAGATATGGTGCGGCGCTTGCAAGCAATACTCCGCGTTGAGTTACCGATACCGCGCAATACTAATAATTCAAATCACAACACGATACACCACAGATGTCAAATTTGTTCGTGACAGACTGTATTTTATCAAATAAATAAATAAATTTCAGATGCAAGGAGTTTCAACTGTTTGGAATCTACGCTCTCGCCTCTGTAAATCTGTTCAGAATGTGTCTGACCAGTGTGATGTGTGGGCGTTATTCACTAAGCCCAAAAGCCACCCCATATTACCCCGACCCCATACTAAAAGAGCTGTCATAGAAATAACACACGAGGGCTGCGATGATAGACTGACAAAGGCTATTGAAAGGCAAAAGAAGGTGCATGCTGAACGAGATCGTCTTCAGAGCGAACCAGATACCGGCGAAGAGTTTGTGCGGTATGTTTTCAGGGAGGAATTTAGGAGGATATTAATGTTCAAACTGTACTCTGCTCATCTTGGGGGCTAGATAATGCTGTGTGAATTGTCCAGCATTAAAAAAATTACAGTAACTTTCTGCAAATGTTAATCACTGTTTGATCGGCGATTTCCCTAATCAAATTATGTACCTACTTACCTACTAGGTACAATACTATGATTGATTTACCTAAATGAACAACTACTCTACATTAGCATATTGCTAAGTGGTGACCATTTTTGTGAATATTTTCTTTTTTCATGTTTGTTCGCTTACCTATGCATAGTTATTAGTTATAAGCTTTTAATGAACCTGTAATTTACTTTACTTAACAATCGCCCCTGTATGAGGCGTACATACAAACCCCCTTCAACCCAAAACACAGCAACGCTGCTTGGCGGTAGAAATAGACATGAAATACATAGCTGAAGTTACATTTTGTTTACAGAATAAAGAATGCTCTTCGTTATTCGACAGCCATGGCAGCTAATCTTAAATAGAAAACCTCTCACAGACACATGCCACATACATCACCTAGGTACTGTCGTTTTGTATTTTTATTTTCCATGTAACAGACACCATTCAAAAATTGCCTTTTTAGAGACGTCAGTCAAAATAATAATTACCTATAGATTTATGATTCTAAGATATCATATCGTTTGTCTTTCCCCATCGTCAAACCTAATTCCTGTGTTCGTATTAGTAATTAGTTCAAAGTAACTCAGATTTCTGGCTGTCCACTTAGAGAGCATAAAGTAGGTAACAAATACATTCATTATCGGCGCATTCATTTGCGCGCCACGCAGTGGATATATAAAAAGCAGCCTGTAGGTACCTACTTACTTTGTTTTTTTTGTTTTTCGTGAGCCACGTAGCATCATAATCCATGGTCATGTAGTCCTTATTTTATGGTTTATTTTATTCCATGGTTTTAAATTCCCAACATGTGACAAGAATGTATGGCCATGGAATAGATATGCAACCTAGCAAAACGCGACCAACGACGTGGGAAGAGCATTCAATCATGCTTCAATCAAAAGGTTGTTTTTCCATTTTTCTATGGGCTGGAAAATACAGCCATAATGTATCAAATCAAAATCTAAAGCTTTTAATCCCTTTCTAAGTTTTTCATGGTTGTGAAATAATGACACCTCTCCTCTACGTCATGTTACCTACGCATTAAAAAAGTACCTAGGTACCTACTACATACATACCTACTCTGTGATGTTACGTAAAAAAAAAACTTGGGTTGCGATACACAAAACAAGAAACAGAGGCTTAAAGCGAAGGCTAACTAAATTACTTGATCCTATTTTATATATTGACGTCGAATAAGCTCAAGTTCTTTAAAAATATAAATCATCAAGGAAACCACTAAATACCGACAATTTGTCTAAGCTTAAGATCTAGCCATGCTTATAAAAATTGCACAGCTGAACAAGAACCTGCTATGTTTACGGTATGTTGAGTTTAATGAACTTTTGTAGATGAACAACAAGTTAGTTATGATCGGTACCTTCTACCTTTTCGTCTGTGAACGAAATTTGCACAAAGTAGCGAGCGCAGTGCCAATACGTTTTTTTGCAGGTTTCATAACACCCCAGGCTTGATCTTTATGTAGCACTACATCAGGTCAACTAAGAAGTCAACTTAGTTTACTTTATTTAGTTACTATAACATATTTTTATTTTCAGAAACTGTTTAGGTACACAAAGAAAATTTAGATGGTTCTGTAGCAAAGTTGAAGTAAATGCAAATGAACCCATAAAATTTTCAACCAGTAGAGCCGCCAGTAAAACAGTTATTCCTATGATAAAAAATAAAAATGCTGAAGATATGCCTTGGTATCAACCTTACTGTGTGGTTAGCAGTGTAGCTGTATTTCTCATATATTTCTGTATATTGCGAGAAGAAAATGATATGGATTTAGAATTTAACAAAACACTTTATGATAGAATTCATGGATTGGAAAAAGAGCAGTTACTACAAACATATAGATTCAATATAGAGCATGGGAAAAGTGTTGTTGAGATTGAAAACAGGCTAAAAGAAATTGAGGAAGAAGAACTAAAGGCTATGTCATAAATTATTTTTATATGCAGAGCTAAAGATCATGATGACTATGCTATCTCTAGATGAATATACGCTTACCAAATAAAACAAATTTAATCATTACATACATACTTTTTTATTTTAATTAAAGTGTATATAACCTACCTACTTATTATGGCATTACTTAGTGGCTGCGCTGAAATAAGAGTTGCTTTAGGTGCTTGATGTTTTGTTGACATCAGAACTCTGGAACATTAACATCAGGGTTCTGATGTTGATGGGATTTGATTGCTCTAGGTCTAGGGGCTATCAAGTGATATAGATTTAGTAGTTTCACAAGACACTACTACAGTATGTATGTAGGTTGTGCACTACAGTGCAGCTGCCACAGCACCTGCATTTCTATTTAAATTGCTGTATAGAGAAGAGTGTAATGTTACAAGTTGGGGTTGAGCGGAGGGGTAGGTTACAAACCTAGATTCCCAGTTCTCAACCTTGCAAGAACCCAATATCTGGGGCTATCTATGGCTTCTTTTCAATTATGGATTAAATAAAACAATTGGATTCCCTAATTAGTTTAATTCTAACGCCAAAATCATGGATTACACATTACAATAAGAGTGCTTAGAAAAGATTGAACTCCAGCAACATCACACAAGTGATTATTTCTATTTATTGAACATCGACACAAACATACCACTAAAAATTATTCTACCTGCTTACATGTCATACAATTACGCTTTTTTAACACACATTACTTCCATGTACCCCTAAATAAAAATAATGTAAAAAAATCAGTTCTGCTGCATCCTACAATAATGAAAACGATGATAAATCATTGATGAATCAAGTGTGAAATAATTGTTACAATACAACTAGAAATTTGAATTAAATATAACTTAGTCATACATCTTAACAGGTAAATTAAGCACGCTCTCCACGGATTCGTCGAGCGAGCTGGATGTCTTTAGGCATGATGGTCACGCGCTTTGCATGAATAGCACACAAGTTGGTGTCTTCAAACAGGCCCACAAGATAAGCCTCGCTAGCCTCCTGCAACAAAATTAGCATGAGTAAATATAAAATGTCCATGAAGTGGCAGGTTCTTAGTACCCCTACTTATGTACTGTTATTCATTAAATCCAACTACAAAATTTAATTTTATGCAACCATGTTAATAATTAGACAGTTTTATTGCGTACAGACCTGTAAAGCCCCGATAGCAGCAGACTGGAAACGTAGATCAGTTTTGAAATCTTGCGCAATTTCTCTTACAAGCCTCTGGAATGGCAGTTTGCGGATGAGCAACTCAGTAGACTTCTGATAACGCCTGATTTCACGGAGAGCCACTGTACCCGGGCGATAACGATGAGGCTTCTTGACTCCACCCGTGCTGGGTGCTGATTTACGGGCTGCCTTCGTAGCCAGTTGTTTGCGAGGAGCCTTTCCTCCAGTAGATTTACGAGCTGTCTGCTTGGTACGTGCCATTTTTCACTGAAATGCAACAAACAACTTTTTTATTTGGAGGGAACTGGAGAGAAGAATGTATCGGCGTGAAGATACGTATCCAAGAGAAACCGTGATAATTTTCAACTCTCTACATACATAGGTTAACGACATATTACAAATTCAAACAATTATTACCTTTATAGATGAAGAAACGCGAGATTTAATTTTTTAAACACAGAACTGCTTCCTCACAACAACTGATCATATGCTCAAGATGGCGTCAAAGAGAATGGCGGGCGAAACTGACGCTATAATACTGAACGCCGATTGGTTGTCCTTACTTGCTTTAAAGAGTTTTGATTGGTATTTAAAGCGGTTATGTGATTGGTAGATGCTATCTAACATAGCAGCAAGACGACGCCGCCGACGCGCGCAACGGCGCAACTCTGCAAATCCCTACTTTCCTAATTTTTTGATTCAGATAAAGCTTAGTATACACTTTGCTAGTTGATTTAGATACGATTCAAAGATTGATTGATTTAAAAAAAAAATTAATATCGGCTGGCTATCGACCACATCATTATGATAGATGCTAAGAAAATAATGATGTAGGTACCTATTTTATTTAATTTTTCAGTTGTAGTTTTATTTTATATCGAGAGTGTCGGACTGAAGATCAGCAGATTTGTGATTTCGGAACATGAATGTTGATAGATATGTGAGTAGAGGTAGACCAAAGAAAAGATGGATGAACTGTGTGAAAGATGACATGGATAAGAAAGGAGTGAGTACACTGAGTACAGATATGACGACTGACAGAGGAGAGTGGAAGAAAATAACATGTTGTGCCGACCCCACATAAAGTGGGATAAGGGCAGGAAGATGATGATGAGTTTTATTTTATATAATTTCCTCAACGTTATGATAGAATCGCATTACGTTCCGTTTTCCGTTGCGAAGGTAGCAGGCAAAACAGTCCTAAAAGTTTAGGTGTTAATCCGGCTAAACTTGAGAGCGCACTGTTATTTACGTGATAAAAGGCGTTTTGAATGTAGTTAGGCACCTAAATCACGTACAATTTTGTATGTCTAGTTCTAGTCTAGTTCGTTTAATATGTACCTAAGTTTTGCGTCGTTTTATTTGCTTGTACAGTTTGGTGTGCAATCTATTTATTTCTTTTATTTATATTTATCACAATAGGCCTAACATTACAGAGTACTCAAAATCGTTATGTCTAGGACATTACTAAAGAAAATATAAAAATGTATTATATTTTGCTAGCGAAACACGAAATAGAAATCATTGACCATAGTTTATCGCTTGACTTGAGAATGGGAACTTAGTCTTAATTATAAGGCTACTGTTACACATGCTCATTACTAGCACGAAAGCAGTAGTAGCATGTGTATTGAAAACATTGCTAATAATGAGCATGCTCATTTCGAGTTTGCTCAAAAATCGACGGTCGTGCGATTTTTTAGCATGCTACCTGCAGCGCGGGTCGAGGGGGGCGTGCTTTTAGCGCATGTGAACAGGTTTGCTTATTGAGCATGCTAGTATCGAGCAGTCGTTCGCAACAGGTGCCGGTTCAGGTTTTTTGCCGAGCTGATATAAGCTTCTGGATGCATTGCATCGCCAGAAAAAGGATGATCTTATTCAGCTCCATACGAATAGCTGTTTGATTATCCATGGCTTTGTTTGAACTGAGACAGAGAGCGAGAGAGCATGCTATAAAATAGCATGTGTAATTGGAGTGTTTGCTTTGAGCATGCTTATTCAGGAGCATACTTAAAACTAGCATGCTAATTGCTAGCAAATGTAAACTACTCATCAGCATGCTCATATTGAGCATACTCAATAGCACGCTTTTTAGCATGCTATCTTAGAGTATGTGTAACAGTACCTTAAGTACGGGAATAACGCATAATATTCTTTCCATAATATCAAGATATAGATGTAGATATCATATCAATACATACTATGGTCATGTTTTTCCTCATTTATGCTATGGGATAATTTTTTGGGGTAATTCAGTAAATGTAAAATCTGTTTTTATGATGCAAAAAAAATGTATAAGAGCCATATATAAAATAAATAGTATCGAATCTCTTAGATCTGTTTTTAAACAGAATAACATACTCACTGTAACTGGGATATTTATTCTAGAGATTTGTATCTTTGTAAAAAACAATGTAATATATTTCAATAAAAAATCTAGTCGATCTGATAATTTACGTAGTAAGCACAAATATAATTTAAGTATTCCAAATAAATAATACAATATTTTACAGAAGTACATATTATACAGCTATAAAAGTATATAACCATTTACCAATAGATCTAAAAGAGCTAAATGGAAATTTGTTTAAACTTAAATTAAAAAAATGGCTGATTGATAAAGTTTACTATAGTCTACAGGAATACTATGAGACCTAGTTTGGGCTGTAATTAGTTTAAGAATATGCCTAGAATTCAGATTATTATAGGGATTTATGCTACTTACCTAATATTGTACGCCCGAAATGGGTAGGCTGTTGAGACTAGTTAGTTATACCAATGTATGTACCTAGTTCTAAGATCTTTTGTACACAGTTTTACAATAAATGACTCTTACTCTTACTCTTACTCAACATCTACAGGATATCTACATGGTTGAAAAGCTAAATTAAAAATATGAGCCAGAGATGGGTTTTTGAAAGCCTTGAGTATGATAATTATGTAGGTATGGTGGGATACTATGCAGGAATAATACTACTTACAAAATTTTGCTGAGAAACTAAACAAAATATGGTGGAGGAAGGATTTATAAATAAATTCAAAATGTTATATGTACTTTACTTCAGTGGAGTCATAAAATTAAGATATAATGAGTCGATCGTACTACTTTTAACTCGTTGATTTTTTTACTACTTTTCTCTCGTTGCTCGTACACGTAGGTACAGCACAAATGTGAGCACCAAAATAAAGGCTAGATTAGACGAGCATAGTTCCAACATTATGTTTAGGAAAAAAATAAAAAATGTCTGATTGGTTTTGTTTGTCTGTCATGTCATGTCATGACATTGTTGTGCGCCCAAGTCAAGGCTATTTTTATCAAAATATTAGTGTTTGAAATGAAAAGAAAACTACAAGTTGTTTGTTATTTCTACTTTTCTAAAATAATAAAAGTATTCACGTGATCGTATATTTACAATAAAATTAATTGTTGTTGGCGAGCGTGCCCTGCGCGTAGTGAGAGGCGCATTATTAGTTTTCCAAAATGCCGTCGGAATCAAAACCTTTGTTAGCAGCTCAAACAGAAAAACCTAATCACTATAAGTAATTATTATCTTCTGCCAGATTTACTTGTTTTTTTGCTATCAACGATAGTTTCACTGGATCTTTCGTTGTAATAATTATGTTTTGCAGATATTTGAAGGAGTTTCGAGTGGAACAATGTCCATCATTCTTACAACATAAATGTACACAACATAGGCCGTTTACATGTTTTCATTGGCATTTTAATAATCAAAGAAGAAGAAGACCTGTTAGAAAAAGAGATGGGTCTTTTAATTACAGTGCTGATAACTATTGTACCAAATATAATGAAACTTCAGGAATTTGTGAAGATGGTGATGAGTAAGTACAAAGTTTTGTTGCTGTACTTATACCACTACAGTTTTGGAAATACAACTTTAGTGGCTGGCTTCACACCTCAGTCCGTTGTAGTTTGATCCCCACCGAGAAAAAACACTTGTGTATTGGACATAGATGTTTGTTTTTTATCTGGATGATAAATTGTATTCAACTCTAAGAATTCTACCAACTATCTAGTTCTCATAGTAAAAAAATAGAAGAAATAGCTTTACAACTTTAATCCCCTGAAATGGTAGATATCCCCTCAGATTCCTAGTACTAAGTACCTATTTGAGACTCTTTGAACATCTCAGTAGTCAGGTAGTTAAAAGTATGAAATATTACATTTGGTACATACAGTTTGCAGTATAGAAATAGACTTTGCCTATAGTAAAAAGACTTAGTTTGGGGCTACATGTTGTTGTGTTAAATGTATGTCAGTCTTTATTGAAGTAATACTTCAAATGCGACTTCCAACAAGGTTGTGTTAAACGTTTAACACTACCATGGAGGGGGTATGAAAGCACTGTTCTTTCTCTTTTTAGAAGTTTTACTTCAGTCATGTGGTCTAAAGCACACTCGTTTTAAAGTGTATTGGTTTCAAATAAGTCTGACGTAAATAATAATAATAATATTGTTGGACAATCCACACAGCATTATCTAGCCCCAAGCTAAGCAGAGCTTGTGTTATGGGTACTAGATGACTGATATACTTAATACAGTACATTACGCACATAGATATTTTTATTATGCATAGAAAATACCCAGAACACCTGGAATAAATATTTGCAGATCATACAAACATTTATCCCAAGGCGGGAATCGAACCCGCAACCTCCTGTCGCAGGTGGACATTCGCCCGCCGCGCCACATCGGTCGTCATATCATATCTAGAAGAATGTAAGCCATCATAAGCTATAATGCCAATTTTTTTAATTTAATTGGTGTTTAGACTGATGTAAGCTAGCAAACCCCTTCCTACAATGATGCTGTAGACAACTGGGTCATAGGCGCAGCATAACTTATAAGCAGCTCGTAACTTTTTGGATCTTAAATAGGTTTAATCAAGGTAAATAATTAATATAGCACTGAATACACATGCATAAACACAATATCATCTTATTAGTATCTTTTATCTAGTGAGTTATCATGGCCTGTTTTACTTATTATTTTCCCTATTATGTGAGGTTGCTGGATAAGGTATGCATGCCAGATGGTACCAATGCAATAATTTTACAACTTGTCCTTTTTACAAATTAAAAACTAAAGAAAAAAAATGTGATGCATATTATTTTCATTATCCTAGATTTGCATAAGTAAACTGTAGTAATATGTGTAGATGATTTTATACAGCATCAGAAGCAAAAAACTGAAAATAAATAATAATAAAAATAAAAATGCAAAAACTAAATAACTTTTTTGTTAAATTCCACCCGGACGAAGTCGCGGGCATAGCTATTGTATAATAAATACTTTATATTTCTCTTTCTAACAGTTGGTTCTTATTAGACTGATTCTTACAATAAGTTTTAATATTACTACATTAACTCTAGCTTCCTTTTCATGCCATGATTTTTCTTCATTTATTTGCCTTTTATAAAGATATGTCTAATGTTTATAAGGATAATGCTCCTAGAGAGTTGTATTGATAGGATGTTCATATAAATGACTAATAATAAAATTGATCTAGGCATAGGTGCATTTAAGTTAGTAGATTGGTACTATTGCAAATTTCCCATATTTGCAAGGCAGTTAGATTTTTTACGCATATTTTTGTGGCCATTTTTACACAACAATGTAGTTAATTCTTCTTTTACATCTTATTTCCATTAAAATCCCATTTTCTTACTTACAACTTCAATCAATTTTAAGTTCCTCCTGTTTTTGAAACTCATTTGATTTGAATACTGGGTGTAATAAAACCACATCCAACAATATTCCAGGAAAGTGTAAAGTTACCTACAATAAGGTCTTATAGAATACCACTTAACTGACAGTCAAATATATTGAGAATAATGGAATATAATAAAGTTTAACATACAGTATGCACAGAGAGACAACAACACAGTAAATGAATAATACACATCAAATACAATGAATTCTTATACTATAACACCTACTTACTAATTTACTTAGATTATTTGGCTGGAATTCTTATTTATCAACCAGCAATGTATTCTATATATTATAATAAGCAATGTATGTATTTATCGTACAGCGGTCAATGACCGGGCGCGATGGCGGCGACCGCTAGGGCAACACACCGGTCAGATGATCGCGATTTCCTTTGGATTGCTGGTTTTGGTGATTTGTCTTTTCTACGCGATTTGAAATAAGATTATTAGATACTTATATTTATTTTCGCGTTTTTTTTATCAGAATCATGGTCTGATTGCCCAGTTTCAGTTTTAATTACACCCGGTATAATAGTGATCTGGTGGTTAGACAGATATATTAAACAACGCATAATTACAGATGTCCATACCTACATCGAACAGCGGGCGATACAGAGAGGCGTTATCACCTACGTTACTATAAAACTTGCATGTGCGTTCATGATACGGACGCGCGGGGCTTATGCGCTAAGAACGGTGCACATTGCGCCTTTGCGCATGGAGGCGTGGATCTACGGCCGCCGGTGTTGGACGCAAGGGAGCTACAGCCCGAGCAAGGGGAAGACGAGCACGCGCCTAACGCACTCGATCGTGAACGGAACTTGATGCTAGAAGACCCTAAGTGGCAAGGTACAATACATATTAATATTATCTAGGAGACCATTTTAAAAATCTTTGTCCTGACTGACATATAGACAACCCACACCCTACCCTGTGGCTGTAGAAATTTTCATTTTCAATACAACTTTAGTTACTTTCATTGTAATTTGCTGCCTAGTTACCTACATTTATTACTGACTAGTTGACCTGCTCGCGACTTCGTTCGCGTTTTTCGTACAAACTGTATCCTCTTTTTACACCTATTGTAGGGATGACAGCTCTATGAGACTCATACTAAGTTTTAAGTTGGACTATAAGCTAACTAATTCTGCAAATCGCATTAAAGTTCACTCAGTATTTTGGCGTGATGCGTGTAAAAACTATCGTACATTCACAAAATAAAAAATTTTTTAAAGGTGATTTGTTCTTTTGGCTTTTTTTTTAATACTATTAGCAAGATTTCAGAAAAGTATCTTTAATGTACAGACTTTTTGACTTTACAGTTTTATAGTATAAATATAGACTGATGATTACTACATTTAAATTGGTTTTCCAACAGATACGAATTATGTTCTGTCTTCGTACAAAACGGAACCGTGTAAGCGACCACCGCGGCTCTGCAGGCAAGGTTATGCCTGCCCACAATACCACAATAGTAAAGTGAGTTACCTACCATTATCTTATCGTATATTATTCGTACCGCACCGGTGCCGGTGGTCCAGTGGGAGTGATTCTGACTTTTGATCCTAAGGCCGTGAGTTCGAATCCGCCCGGAAAAAAATGTATGTGTGCAATGTCAGTGCTCTCAAACGGCGAAGCAAAACATCGTGAGGAAACCAGTAAGTATTCTAGCAGCGGCGATGGGCTCGCAACCTGTCACGTATGGAATATCAACTACTGCAAAATGAGGGTTGTACCAAATGTAATACATATTTGAACGTACCTCTGACTACCTCTATTAGACATCCAAGAATCTCGAGGTGCTGAGAAATCTGAAGGGATATCTAACGTGCCTGAGGATTACAGGCGTGGAGCTATTTTATTTTTTTGTTTATTATATTATTGTAAGTTCTCATCAAATTTTAACTTTCGTATACAGATTCTTATCATTTATATAAGTGTGATATAGCTAATCCGATTCTAATGAATTCCACGCTTGTGAAGTCCTAAGAAAAGTGGCCGTGAAACTAATTAAACAAGCGTAGAATTTCAGAATATAGACGTGCATTCATGTTGCATACAATCGCGCTATTTTCTTACCCTACCACTAAAAAACTCAGCGTAACCTCGAAATAGTTACACCGTGTTTTGTCTGTTTAGTTCTAATTTGAAACTTCCTTTCAATACAAAAGACGAAGACGAAGAACACGGTGTAACGAAGAACCAACATGTGAAATTTTCCGACGGATGACGGCCATAAGAACCGAAACCGGTCGTGTCTTTTGAGCAATAATTTTCTTAAATCAAAGCAGAAATAGGTACTTAAGGACGTCCCAGGACGAACTGTTTCAAAAAAGAGGTTTTTAAAACTCTGTTTATCTGTATAATCCCTTGTTCGCAGGATAAGCGGAGATCACCGCGAAAGTTCAAATACCGCAGCACGCCGTGTCCCAACGTGAAGCACGGCGAGGAGTGGGGCGAGCCCTCCAACTGCGAGGCGGGCGACGCGTGCGCCTACTGCCACACGCGCACCGAGCAGCAGTTCCACCCCGAGATATACAAGTCTACCAAATGCAACGATGTCCAGCAGGCGGGGTACTGCCCGCGCGGACTCTTCTGCGCCTTCGCTCACGTCTGCAGTGAGTACTTCTTATCCAACATTCAACTTCAATGCGCCCCCGCTCCACCACTCGCTCATTGGAAATTGTTTACGTTTCGTTTCAGGCGAAGAGGCCGGCGCGCTAGGTCGCGAGCTCGGCGCGCTCGAGTGCGGCACCTCGCTGGCCGAGCTGCTGTCCTCCGCCTTGCCGCCCAACGGCGAGCATCCCCACGTCAACGGACAGGACAGCGAGTGCGCCTCCACCTCGAGCGGCGGCTCCACGCACGCGCACGCGCCCTCGACCGCGCCCACGCTCGTGCCCGCGCCCGCGCCCGCACCCGCGCCCGCGCCCCTGCCCGCCTGGCCGCCGCGCGCGCCCGCCTTCGACGCGGCGGTGCTGCAGGAGGTCGTCGGCAACGCGCTCGACGACCTCTCGCTCGACGATCCCCTCAATCTGATGGCCGCCTTGGACCGCGACCTGGCCGACGCCGAGCCGTCCTTCGCCGCCTCCGCGCCCGTCAACATCCCGCGCGCCCCGCTCCGCGGCTTCAGCCCGGCCGGCGGGGGCGGCGGCGGTGGCGGAGGTGGGGGCGGAGGCAGCCCGCTGCCGCCGTTCCTCCGCTACGCGACCGATGCGGAGCGGCTGTTCACGCAGGGCGCGCGGCCGGCGAGCTTCGGCGCGACGCCGTTCGAGTTCTGCTCGTCCCCGGGGGCGAGTGCGGCGGGAGGAGTGGAGCTGACGAGATTGCGCGAGGAGGTGGTCGCGTCGCGCGCCGCCGTAGCGCGCTGGGACGAGCGGATCGCGCAGGCGCGCACGGCGTGCGAGGCGTGGCGTCGGGAGCTGGACGAGGCGCTGCGCAAGACTGCCGCGGCGGAGCGACAGCGCGACGAGGCGCTCGCGCACGCGCTGGCGCTGCGCCGCGAGCTGGGCTCCGGCGCTGGCGGGGAGGGGCGGCGCGAGCTGCGCGGCTTGCCGCTGAGCACGCTGAAGGCGCTGCAGGCGACGGCGCGCGCCGACCTGGAGGACATCGAGAAGGCGCTGTACCACGAGACGGCCACCAAGTGCATGGTGTGCGAGGAGCGCGCGCGCTGCGTCACGCTGGCGCCGTGCAACCACCTCGCGGTGTGCGAGCCGTGCGCCGCCGTCGCCGTCGACTGCCCCTACTGCCGCACTCCGCTGCGGAACTGATGCGCCGAGCCGTACAGGTACCACGCTCACTTGTCCCTCTTCTTCTCCTTCTCCTTTCCTCTTTCACCACCTGTTACGTTTATCCGACGATTTTTAAGATTGAAACTGATTCTACCGAGTACCGTAGCAACTGTGAAATGAAAATATTAATAACTAAAGCGATGAACCTTCGGTCTGCGGATGGGTTTTACCGTCCTCGATCGAATCTGTTTGATTTAAGCCCGAGTTACATTCTTCGATTCAGAATTAAGCTTCCTCGATTCGCGGACAAGAAGACGTAGAGTGCGTAATATTGATGTCTATTTTTATACGTTTCGTAAAAAAGTATTTTGGAAAAGAATATTCTGATGACACCGACGTCTATATCCATTCACACAAACGGGGTGGATGGAGCTTTTTAATATAAGATAAGTTGTTGCTTTAAGTCGGCAACAATATAATTTATTTAGAGTGTTTGACGGTACGAAATTTTTTTTTAAACAAACAAATTAATGGATGTTGTGTACACATCGTGGCTGCGATGTACGTATTTATTTGGGTAGCGGTATAACCAACGTTTTTTTTCTATTTTAACGTGCCACAAATCAATGTGGCTTGATCCGACTAATAAAATAAATAGACAGATTAAATTTTGTAGAATAGATTAATCAGGGATTGACTAATCAGAAGCAGTGATTGGATAATTGTCATAATGTAGTAAGCCTCAGTCTTGTGATAGGTGGTTGAATATCTTGTAGACTTTGAAAAAGGTTTGTTGAAATCTGTTTTATATTTTTAAACATTTACAGGGCGTAGCACGAATAAATTTAACATTATGTGAAGTCAGCGTATCATATGAGCAATGTAACTCAAATGTCAACATGATACGCGTACGCCACGAATGTCAAATTTGTATATGCTAGGCCCCCTGTACGTAATTACAAACAAATTATAGCTTAATCGTATTGTAACTGTTCAAATATGGCATTGGCCATCAAATTTTTGATGGCGGTGGAAAACATGCATAAAATTTGTGCTTATAAAAGCTAATAAACTTATAAATCTTTAATACAGTTTAATCTTGGAATTCCTAAAATATATAAAAAAATAACTTCGTAATACAATAACAAGAAGAAGATAATTGTTGTCAGTATTGAGCAGTGCAGTCAAATAATTAGCTAACATAAGGACCAATAATGTAACGAAGAAAACTCTTTATAAACTTAATTTACTAAAACTGTTTCCGTGATGCGTTTTATTCTGCTATTCTATTTTTTTAAAAAGCAAATTTGAATATGTTCAAAGTAAAGCTGTTTTGTAATTTTTATAAAACCTTTTTCACATATTTTATCTAAGTATTTACAATAATATAGATTTTATATTTAGAATAAGATGCAATTATATAATTTATAATGTGGACAAATATTGTGTGTATTTTTGAAATTGATCTTTAGATATTGTAGTGTGTTTTTAAATATTTAAGTGAAGCTGTTCAAGAGTTGTAGGATTTTATTAGCTTCTGTTGAAAAATACAAAACTTTAAATATATCCGCGTCGAATCTTCCGCCATTGTTGATACTTTAAATAGAGTGATTGAGCTCGATGTCTACTCCGAAAAACTATCGACGAAGGTTTGGTATTGACGGTTTGAGTTACACTGCGAGGCAACGCAAGTAATCACAGTCGAACAGGACAGAACGACAGCAGAAGTTTTGTTATGTGTGGACACGAAATGGACTTGCACAAAACAGAAACCACTAAAACAGACTTAGAAAATACAAGATCTCACACGAAATGAACTTGCACAAAACATAACAGACATAAACTCTAGCTCTAGCGTGTAACTTCATCTGCGTGAAGTATTTTTTTTAAATAACAACCCCTGCTTTCCCTGTTTAGGGATTGAATTTCGGGTTTAAAATCTGGTAAAGTGGGTTTTGAAGAAAAATACGTCGTTTCTGTTCAAAATTTAAGGGAAATATCCTCGGTGAAATCAGGATCATCATAATATACTTTCATTTCAACTGCTCACACGTTCACTCACTGCTTTGTGTTAAGACCTGAGGTAATGTTAGTTAAAATGCTACTGAAATTACGCAGTTTTCAAAGATACCTAACCACTCAGTGTAACTGAAATTTAACCGCGCAGAATTACTCAAAACGTCAATTACGAAACATCGAAATCGTTTTCGGTCTAGACACCATCGCTCTTTTTCTCTTTGTTGTCGATCCACCACTATTAACTCATTATAAAACCATGATTAATCAGTAATCAGTAATCGATTTCGTGACTATTTTCAATTAAAATCTATAATAATCACGGTTACTGAGTATTTTTAATACGACACTACTCAATCCGAGTGTTGCGGAATGCGGGCATCAACGCAAGGCGACTATATGGTCAAATGTTTACCTGCGCTTTGATACAGATCAATAATAGTTGTAGCAATCGTTGAAAGCTTTTAATAGTTGTTGAAATCCAAAGAAGTTGCAAGTTCAGACACATACATGTAGAATACTTAGCGGCAAACAAGTTGCCCTATCAGGAACCGCGTGACTAAGCTGCTTAGCCGGGCTAAGATGTACAATGTGAGATATGTCGCACTTGACTTGAGATATTTTTTCTATTGGTTAATTTAGAAATGGTAGACAAAAGATCCATAGTTAAGCTAAACATTAACTATAAACTCTGTCTTCTTTTAATAGATCAAGATGGGTTTTGGCACTGCCATCAGCACAGTTGATTGGTCTCACAGTTAGTAGTAGCTCTGCTTTCTGCGTTGTAGGTTCTGGGTTCGATCCACACCGAGGACTGACATTTGTGTGGTAACATAGATGTTTTTTCTCTGTCTGGGTGTTATGTTGTATTCTAAGTATGTATTTACAAAAAAAACCATACATAATTGTTCTATCAGCTATCGGGTTCCATAACAATTCTGTTACTCATATTTTTAGATTTTTTGTGTTCTTTAACTGATATAACTGGGTTTTCTGTATCGGCTAAAATAAATTATTAAATAAATAAGCTTTGCTTAGCTTGGGACATTATCTAGGATGTGGCGTAAAACCTTCTACAAATATTTATTTAAATTATTAAAAATAGATATTATAGTATCTATTTTGCACAAGATAACAATTTAAGTAGACAAAATGCTGTCACGTTGTACATCTTAGCCCTGTAGAACGGAATATTCGTTCTACAGGGACGTGATTCATTTTTATAGCTTAATGAATATTTATCGATAATAAATCGATCCGAGCAATCGATTTGTAATGTTGATTTTCAACGTTTAATGTATTTGAATTGAATCTAACGCATTTTGTTAATTAACATTCCCTAATATTTTATAGTTGTGTTACATTGGTGTTGGTAGCTATCTATCTAGTTGTAGGCTTCAAAGTTTTACAATTTTTATATTCAGTGCAGATGAATTTAGTCCTATAATATCTATAGACTAACCATACTGTAGGTAACCATACTGTGTGAGTGGGTACATTATTATGTTGTTACCTAGTCCTACCATACTGTATTCACTTCATGCCTACTTAAAAGGAAATAAATGAGTTTTATGGTTATTTTAATTATACTACTAATAAACTCAGCGTAGCAATAGTTACACTATGTTTTGGCTTTTGCATTGGAAAGTTTCAAATTAGATCGAAAGAGACAAAACATGCTCTAAACTATTCAAAGGTAATGCCGAGTTTATTAGTTAGGATTTTAAATTTGACAATGATTTTTCTATCTTATTAATGGAAATAAAGTACTTATATATAACAATGGTTTATATCCGCCGACGTCGGGTTTTAGAGCATTGAAATTTATACTCTTTTTGGATATCATAAAATACTAGCCAATTTAAAATTTCATCCGCGCCGTCTACTGATTTGTACTGGCCTTTAAAAAGCTCCCACATAAAAGTTATAAAAGGTTGTATACATTGCTCCGTAATTCAACGATGACTAATGATATTGACAATGTACTTACATTTCATAATCTCCGCTATACCTCACAGATAAGCGGTTAAGAATGGAAGCACCAAATTTCTAAATAGAAAACAACATAGAGTTTTTTTGAAACATGTATGATCGATTCTCGATTCAGAGTAGTTGCAATAAGGACCAGAGTCGTTTGAGGCGTGGAACAGCCGTGGTCGCTATCACGCTGCTGTACATATCATTGTCTAGCGGCGACTACTGGGGCCGTATCATCACGTCTTACTGCGATTCTTAAAATGAATCGTTGTTTTGGACAGATTCGATGATATTTATTCCGTCGCAATACGGTTCATATTGTGTCATCAAATGCTTATAACCTGAATGCGAATCATCAATATTTACCTATTCATCTGACCTTTGCACATCAACGCAATTTGGGTAATATAAATCGAAGCGAAGAAAACTACAAATCTCAAACGAAATATTATGGGTGTTCGGTAGCCCTTAGCGACTTAGGTGTGAATAAAGGCAAAATCACATTAAACCAGTCGCGCGTGTTGTGACGCGTCAGCTTAACGGTCCCATACATTTAATCTGTCTTAGACAGTAGATGCGGGTCTATGCGGTTCGTTTATAGTGTGATTCTCTTATAATACTCGCATATATACTTGTTACATAACATTTACTTGCATTTCGTCTACAAATTAATAGAGAGATATCGGAATAACAAACTTGTCGATTTTTATCTAATAAGCTCTTTTTAAATAACAAGCCGAACTATAAAATAAGTGTCTGATCAAACAATTATGTATTTCCACATTTTTTTTTATATAAAAAATATTTACGTCTAAGGTACAATTTGTACGAACATTTTGAATTATTTTATATAATTGTAACAAAATTTGAAGAATGTAGTTGTAAGACGTAGATTTAAGTAGAGTTTTCAAATTGTAATGGACTTCATTTGTAGCAGAGATTCAGTGTGTTAAAGGAAAAGCAATAATTGAAACTTCATACGCCTTTCAATCGGAGAATATTTCGTGTTGGGTCCGTAAGGGAGAGCAGAGCTAGGTATAATATATTTTGGAAATTGGTAAGCATATACAAATATACACATGAATATATATTATCTAATAAATATAATAGTTACTGCTTTTCTTTAGTGGACTATTTCAATAGTTTTATGTATAACGTGTCGACATGGTACATTTTGCTTTTTTGGCTTAGGTGTCATTCGGGTGGACCCTATACTGGCATTGACAGTAGATAAAGGCTCAAAAATATACTGACGATTTAAACATATATTATGAATCTGAAAATGTCAGTTGTTCTTGCTGATAATCTGATGGCAGGCCTATGTCCAGCTGCTTCTGCTTAGCTGATGATGGTATATTTATAATTACAATATTAAGTATATTTGTTAATATTTTTATCGGCAGACTCTGGTGGCATTACAGTAATATTGGCCTAAAAATACTAGGTACCTAGTTTTATAATTGCACAAAAAAAAATATTTTAGAAGTACCTAAAATAACAGTTATGTACGGTGTAGAGTCCAAGATGGCACCCAGCCTTGTGAAAATAATTGTTTAATATTGCGCGTCGTAAATGTAATATTAAGAATCAAAATGTTCTGTGTGGCCATAGTTTGTAGTATAGCTTGATAGTGTTTCTAATGAATGACATATTTAAATTAGATATTAAACATGTATTAGAGTTATATTTATTTTTATATTTTATTAAAAAATATAGATTAACGTTTATATCAATCAAAACTGTACTTTGTACCTACCTAAATGTAATTTTTCTTGATCTTTATTTATATTGAATTTGTTTACCTGTCTTCATTATAATGTAACCATTGAACTGTTATACCTTAAATAACTTCACTCATAAAAAACAGGTAAGTATTTGGTGAATGTCGGTACCCCTTAATCGGTATTATAAAATACGTAAAATAATATTGGTAAAGACTGTACTGTCAGCTGCATTAGAATATAAAATTTATAACTTTAGAAATGATGTCACAGCCTCATAATAAATATTTACGTGCCAAATACTTAAAATAAGTGATTTCATTATTTTTTAGGTTTTGCTGTGTAAGATTTTATTGTAATGCTGTGACACAATTGAAATTTATAAATTGTATACATTATATTGCAGCTGACTGTACCAATATTACAAGGGCGGCCGTGGAACCGTAGCGCGATTCGAACACACCTGTTGAAACGGTCCGATACGTACTTGTAATATCGGTGAAGGCATCGTTTTTTTATTAGCGTTAATCTAACAGCCCCTTTACCATCGCGTCTTATTGCGTTAAATAAACTGAATAGTTCCGTTTTGACAGATTTGATGAAACAATGTAAACCGTATCACAACGGAATAAATGTCATGGAATCTGTCCAAACGGAACGATTCAGTTGAGGTCTTAAACTGAATCGCAATAAGACTTGATGGTAGAACTGATCTGTGTAAGAGCATGGTTATAACTCGATGTAAAGTCCGCCTGTGACTGGTTGACTCTTACATGTGAACTTTTTTGTTAGCAATCAAATTAAGATTGTCTAGTTATATTGGTTTTGGTGTCATGTTTAGTTCTGACACAGTTAAGATGAAAGCTTTACGATATTAAGGTTAGTCACAGCATTCACACTAGCTATAATTCCTGCCTTGAGTGGATATTAGTCACAAAAATAACTAAGATTCAGGCTCCTTAGGATGATAATCCAACAATAACGTGTCTGTTGAAGTGTCTCATTCTGGTGGACGCCGTTGTGGTAAAAGTGTTCGCCCACAGACGCGCATGCCGCATTTTTACACAAAGTATCAGCATTTATTTTTTATACGAATCATTAAAAGACGGTGCCGTGTTGTGGACACGCAGCTTTATATGCATTGTTGTGACTCACTGTTATCGTAACGCGGATTCGTGTCGTACAAACAGATACCTAAGCTCCATACTAACCTATCTTTATAAGCATACCTTTGTTTTAATGGTTATTATTACGATTCATATACCCTAGAATATGTTTATAGCTTCTTTGCATACCTTTATTTCATAATAATCAACGTTTTTTTATTTTTTTTATTTAATCATTAGGTAGGTAGGCCCAACAAATTTTTGAAATTTATAAATTGTTAATTAGGATTAGATTGTAGAAGTTTAAATAATATTATACGTTTGTATTCGCTGGAAAAAGAAATAATAGCTTTTTTATTCATATGAATTGAGTTCAAGTTTAAAATATTATTGTGACATATTTTGATGAATGTAGGTTCAATGGAAAAATGCATCATAGTGTTAATAATTTTATAACCTAACTTGAACTAAACATCTCGAATACTACTAAGGTTCATTGAAATACGATTTGGCATTGTTAATCGTAATCGAGATTCAGGTTCCTGCGCCCGCCAGCGAACAAATGTGCGTTAACCTTATTCGCCAACATTCATCATCACAAAAATTATGTGATACAAACGTGTAAGGTAAGAGATGCGACATTTATAGTTTTTAATAGTTAGGTAGGTTTTATTAATAAATTTAAAATTCCATTCAATAACACATTGTTTTATTTCAAGCCTGTATTTCCACCTAAAAGAGAATGTCTTTAGGTAATGTCACGTAGGCTGGTCGACTGACTTAGGCTATCCAGGTTGAAAGCATCCGTAAGTATGCACAACGGATCGTATTGTCATATCTCGTTGGGCCACAGTTTTAACTACCCTACTAGATGAGATTATTATCTGGGAGACCATGGTCTGTCGGAAGTCGGCGTGCTACTAACAGATGCGCTTATAATAAAGGAACGGGTCATAAGTCCACTATTATAGAATCTCCAGATCCCCGGCCCGGGCAGTAGTAGGCAATTAAAACATCTAAATAAAATTCAAAAACAAATTTTGTTTTCAAAATATTTTATTAAGAAGGATTGATCAACAATAATAAAAAAAATAATGACAACTTAGCCTTAAATTTTACACACAAACAGCAGAGAAAATGAAGACTAAAATCAATTCATATTTTCGGAGGTTATCTTTGTCTCACTCTGGCTGCAATGTCGCAAGTAAATAAAACAGTGCGAGATTGCTATAATAAATAAGTTTTCTTACACACTTTTACAATAGGTCATACTTTATTTTCACACATTTTCACGACATTTTACAGCTCCGCAGCAAATAAGCTGTAGGTACCTGTACCTAATAAGCTGCCTTTAGCACAATATTCACACTTAGACAATACATTTACAAACTTACAAACAGGTTAAAGACTTCCTTAGTGCGACCTCGTAAGCAACTAACGACGGTTAACGGATACACCGTTACGTTAGTTACACCGTCAATGAATAGAATATATTATTCTTATCTACTCATTGGTTAGTGAACCTACATTCACATGTATCGCTAACTTTGTTTGCGACGTCCGTAGCGCGATACTAAAACAAATTTTAATGTTTGATATCATTTACGAAAGCTGCGCGCAGCGGGCGACACGTGAACAAAGCCGGCGGCCGAGCCGATAAATCGTACACACGTAGGCGCTATTTGGCGAGTGTTGTGTTGTTATTATATAAAAACAAAATAATAAATATAATCTCATTTTTCACATCTAAAGAACTTCATAATTGAAAAAAAAAACATTTTTTAATGTGACAACACTCGGTGAGAATTGAGCCTTATTAATATTCTATACTCTAGATTTTTAACCTTCTTCGATACGCTATTTAGATAATTGAAGTGCCTAGGCCCTTAAACATTTTAGGCGTTTAGCGTAGGCGGTACATAATTCAGAGTCTCTAAAGGAGAATCTAAATATTGTATACATAAGCCACAAAATTCGTGCGTAAATTGAATTTACTTACACAAATCTAAGATATTGCTGCATATATTATAATCTATATTACCGAATATATTATTATTTATTACTAGACCGTTGCTAAAAGCTTTATATGAGAGCAGCGTATCCGTTTCCGTCGTATTTCAACCAGTTTTTATACTTTTAAGCCTTAAGCTTCCGGTCAAGTGGCGCCACCTGGCGGCCGCGCGCAGTTTTGCTTCGTAAAATGTACCGCGCCATCTTGAAATCATTGGCGTTTTGTTTCCCGTCGAAGCAACATGTGTCCAGCAGCTATCTCTGCGACGACAGTTGTTTTAAAAATATTTTAAATCTGTTTCCTTATAGTGTTAATCTATTTAAAGTGATATTGTACTCTTCATACTGTGCAAAGGAATAAATCGTGAGTACCTTCTATTATAAAATAGTTGTGCGTGATCGATTCTTTTAACGATTTTTTCGTTGTGATCACGTGTCTTTGATTTAAAATTAACCAGTTTACTTGTACAGGCTTAGCATCTGTAACAATTTTAAATTTTTATTGTAGTCAAACCTGTTCGATTTTCAGTAAGATGAGTTTTAATTTTTTTCAGTAAATTAGCCTTTGCGAAATATCAAACGTATTTATTTTGCAACAAATTAACCACAAGATATGGCTCCTACTACAATTAGTACCAGCCATAGCTCGGGTTTGAAGTATTTCCAGCAGAGCCTATTAATCTAGCCAAAAATGGAACTCCCACTGTTTTTGCCGTAAGATAACCTCACAACGTGGTTCGAACCCTCAAAACATTTTTATTGTCTGTTAATACGAATAGAAATGTCATGCTGAGGCTATAATTAGTTTGGGTGGTTAGCTGGGAAATATAAATGAAATTAAATGAAATTAAATTGAATCATTTATTTGCTGAAGTATGGTGCTTACTGGTGAAATAACTTCCTAGACAGGCATTGTATTTACAAAGATTGTTAATGTTAAAGTTACGACAACTTTTATCAAGCTATCTGAAGTTCAGTGCTTTGATTAGAAATTAAGATATTCTCGATATCCTAACGATGTACTATCATACTCTTCGGTAGTATAGTGGTAGGTAAGTATCCCCGCCTGTCACGCGGGAGACCGGGGTTCGATTCCCCGCCGACAAACTCCAGGTATAATAGACCTGGAAACAAACAAAAAGGGGAAAACGTCTTACGTCAGTTGACACTCGCTTATGCTTGTATAAAATAAATTTTTAATTTATTAATCTTTTAACAAAAATACTGCGGTATTGCATTTGTTATATTCTTAGGCTTTCCATGTAAGCGTTAATCTGAAGTATTAGCAAAGAGAAACCTTTATCTTCAACTTTGCTCTTTATTATTTTCATAAATTTTACGAGATCTTTTTTAACAAGTTTGCGGGTACTCAGCTAAAAGTAACAAATACATAAAGATGTTATTACAAGCATAAGTGAATGCGTCACTGAGTAGAATACCCGTACAATTCCTACATTTCTCGGTACTTACCTACTTGGGTGTTTGAGTGCGAGCAAACCTGGAAAAGGTGCAAATCTTTTCTGAGCCAAAACTGGTTCTGGATGGTGAAATCCAATCGAATTTAATAACGACCACCCCTCGCGGGGGTAAGGCGTTTGTACAAGAACTGTGTTCTCGAAGGTGAAATCCAATCGAAGTTAATAACTACCACCCCTCGCGGGGGTAAGGCGTTTGTACAAGAACTGTGTTCTCGAAGGTGAAATCCAATCGAAGTTAATAACGACCACCCCTCGCGGGGGTAAGGCGTTTGTACAACTGTGTTCCATCGCTCGGAACTCAATGAACTTGTAATTATTCTGGCCATCTGAGGTACACAAAGACCTGTATCGTGTACATCTCATATTTTGGCCATCAATATCTGGTGGGTTCTTACTAGAAAATCTAAACCAAAAACGACCGCCCC
Source organism: Electrophaes corylata (assembly GCA_947095575.1). NCBI lineage: Eukaryota > Metazoa > Arthropoda > Insecta > Lepidoptera > Geometridae > Electrophaes > Electrophaes corylata. Next base: position 1,805,045 of record OX352711.1, on the reverse strand, counting down.
TCGCGGGGGTAAGGCGTTTGTGTAACTGTGTTCCATCGTGTGGAACTCAATGAAGTTGTAACTAATCTGGCGTTCTAATGTACGCAAAGACCTGTATCGAGCACATCTAATTTTTGGCTATCAGTTTTTGGTGGTGTCTCACAGGAGAAAGCCAACCAATAACAGCCGCCCTTCACGGGGGTAAGGCGTTTGTACAACTGTGTTCCATCGCGTGGAACTCTTTAAACTTTTAATGACCCTGGCCTCCTGATACACGTACATACGTGTATCAAGTACACCCTCGCGGGGTTGATGTCACCATAACCACTTTCAATACAAGGGTCAACTCTCTGATGCTCAGTTTGAAAACTGTAAGTACACTGGCATAGTTTTATTTTATAATAAGAGGCTCGTCGCCCGTGGCGCGTGCCTTAAAAGCGTCCCAAGTACGCTCTATGGCCCCGAGCGGGGTTAGAAACCAACATATAACATCTAGTAATAGTTGTTACTCGTAATGTTAACAAGAAAGCCAGTTAACACACTTCCACTCTCAATGAAAAGAAAGCACTAAAATAAAGATTGAATATAAGCGTTGCCTTGTTTATGCATACCTCTTTTACACACTGTAAAAAATGGGTTACACATTTTAAAAGCATAGTACTTACAGTACAATGCTTTCGCTTTCGTCATTTCTATTTCTAGTGGTGCAGTCTGATAGGTCAGCCTATCATCATCATCATCATCATCATCAGCCTATATTAGTCCACTGCTGGACGTAGGCCTCTCCCAAGACGTGCCACTAAGCCCGGTTTTCGGCTCTTCTCAGCCATTATTAGCCTTAGTATAATCCCAAAGCGCTACACGGTCATTTCTGTTTGCCAAGCCTTTTACCTGATAAGTATAACAAAGATTCCGGATTTTGTACAAAAACCTGGCGTATTATACAAAGTGAATTTTTCACGAGCGTACTTCAAGGTAGTAAAGTCCTATAGCTACTTTTTACACCTTATACAAAGAATTTTTTGAAAATACTTTACTTTTGTTGACCAGATGCCAAAATAATTTTTTGAAGATACTGTTTTTACCGAACGAGTTGGATGGCTAAGACAAAAGGTTAGCTATTGATATCGTTAATCGTGTGAATCTCTGCGATCACAAGTCAAAGTCATAAGGCATTTATTCCATGAAATCATAAAGATAACTTATAATTGTGCTAGAGCTAGGTGAATCGCATCAAAGTATTGCCATGCTTTATTGAGATAGATAGATACATACTTTATTAAAATTGTATAGACTATAAATTTAAGAAACGCAATTTCTTCTAAAAAAGCTATCAGTTTATTAGATCAATTTCAAAGACTGATTTTTCCAAATTCATAAAATGCATTTTCTGGAAAAAAAAAAAAAAAAAAAAAAAAAAAAAAAAAAAAAAAAACCTAGTGCCTGCTAGTTATTATACACGCTAGTCAGAGCCAAGCACCAAGCACTTACCTAGGCACAGTGCGACTAAAGGATTCACTCCGAGGACAATTCCGAGGAGGGAAAATTTACTAAAACATGAATAATTTCATAGGTAATCATGATTGTCCAAAATGTTCTAGGCAGGTATCAAATCATGCTGATAATTTTTAAGCCATCGCCATCCAGTATGGTATCTATTACCGGTCGGTGTGGTTTGCTAAGTGGCGAAATTTCAAACACTGACTTGTCCGGCTCTAAATCCGCATATTGCAATCTAGTGTAGACTACCTTCTCTTTATTATCTTATGAACATGTAATAAATTTTACAAATAGATTTATTTTAGTAAAAAATACGTGAGGATAGTACAACTATCCTTGAACTATTTCATGGTGCGTTCAGTGTTCTGCGAAACTATACTAACTCGCATAACAGCTCACATCATTTTACTATCATAAATATCCCTCGTAATATTTCCTCATGGGAAATTACATGTTGACGTGCGAAACTCAAAGTCTAAGCTGTGGAGAAAAATCTAGTTTACAGGATTTTCGTTGATTCACTGCAAGTGTGGAAATACGAGGAGAAATGTGAAATATAGACCAATTGGTGTAATTACTGCCGCGCACTGCCATATACCATACATACCATACTGCCATATATTTTTAGCTCATGTATGCTTCGATAACATGTGGCGTGAAATCGTTAGTAGTACTGCATATGTTAAATTTATCTTTGTGAGTTATGATGACCCAGACGCTTGTCTCTTAAACTCTTACGTTTAGTTATACAACTGATTTTAAAAAAGTTTCCGGTTTGGGACGCTGACAAACTTACTTATATTTCAAATGATTCTATTGTCATTTATTAAAATAGTCGCACCACGCACCCTAACTCAGGAAGACACTTATATGATCAGCCCTTGCGATAAATCTTACTTGCAGTTGATCCTGTTCCACATTGGATCTAACAATAGTTCAAAATTAATATCCAAAATATATAATTTGGTTTCAATCATTACACTATTTACTGGTAATTCTAAACTCAAGATGAATCGTATTCACATTGGATCCTATTCCACATTAGATCTACTGATACTATCACTTTATTCGACAGTCTGTTCAAAACTGATTGCAGTAATTATTATAAATAATTCCGTTGAAAATTATTATCAGAATTACTGATAATTCTAATTCCAGTATATTTAGGAATAGAAGAAACTATAAGTGGAATAAAAGGCTTTACTCACTTATTATTTACAGTAGTAAAGTATAACATAAGGCCGCATTACGCACCGTCATAGCAAGCTAGGTCAAAATGTTGTATAGGGAGACTGCTACATGACATTTCCGTACTTTAGATCCACGATATCTACTAAGTGGGATCAAATATTATTTCCCGACAATTTTTTTTGCCTGAGGGGTTTATCAATCAGATGGTGGGTACCAGCACATTCACATGTGATAGGTTATAAGCAAGTACCACTCCATTCTTACAAATCGTCCGGTTGAAGCAATAACTGAGCTTAATAACCCTTTCAAATAATAAAGTGTTAGTAGCATGATGATTTACGAAAACTTTCATTGTTTCTGATTATAATATAATCTGATCTTATACAAGTAATTACACATTACAATTACAAGTAGTTATTGTAAATAACTGCAGCGATAGTAACTGATCTGTACACTACATATCAAGTACAATATGTGATGTGTTAATAAGTTAATAAAACATAAATTTTAATTTTCTATTCTTAGTAGGTACCTACCTACTTACTATTGTAAAATATTTTAATGTCACATTGGCACTAGGTTACCACCTATTTCTTACAAGTGGCGACACCAGGCGATAACAAACAGGTCTCATATAAAGCTTTTAGCAACGGTCTAGTAATAAATAGCAACGTTTTACCTGAAATAAAACGTATATTTAATACTTACCTTGCTAAAAGCTTTCACTTTTATCTCTGCCTGGTGAAATTAAGCCAATGGTTTCAAGATGGCGCGGTACATTTTACGAAGCAAAACTGCGCGCGGCCGCCAGGTGGCGCCACTTGACCGGAAGCTTAAGGCTTAAAAGTATAAAAACTGGTTGAAATACGACGGAAACGGATACGCTGCTCTCATATAAAGCTTTTAGCAAGGTAAGTATTAAATATACGTTTTATTTCAGGTAAAACGTTGCTATTTATTTATATTAAATGCTTATAACTAACGTTATAAATAGAGGCCGTATTGCGAATTGATGAGAGGCAATTGGCAGTTTTTGATAAATTATGAAATATAACCAATAATATATTCATCTTTTACATTTAATGCAGCTACCTGTACACAAAAATGCAGTTATCATAGAAAAAACTTTTGAAAACAAACATTTTAGATATTTTGGTTAAAACATAGATAAGTTCTACATGTAATGGCGCATATAGTGAAACAAGTTTTTCGACTAACAGCTCACATTCGCATAAAAAAGGCAAACAAAACATGTGCTGCAAACTGTATATCCGCGTCAAAAGATGATTAAAAAAATAAATGCAATAATGCAAGCCTCATATCAAAGCTTATACTATGGGAACCAGATGACTGATAGAATAATTTAGTACGTTTTTTTTTATAAATACATACATAGAATACAATATAACACCCAGACATCTGTGTTCATCACAAGACTTACAATAAATTGTGAAACATGTTTAGAAGCAGTGCGAACATAAACTAGCAATTGTTTTGTTAGCATAACAATTTTTGCGTAACATGTCTAATTTTGGTGCAAACACACAGTTAGTGCCGACTGTACAGCGATACCAATCATAAGTGTGAGACAGTGACCATTTATTAATGCACTACTTGGACGAATGATTCTATTATTAAACTATAACTAAATGTTAGCCTTACAATTAGAACTATCGTTGTGTGAAGTGCACTTAGTGTAAGGTATGTCTAAAGGTTACGGGTTACAGTGACCTTTCATAGTTTTTTCGTCTCATTAAAATCAAACTGTCCTTATACAGAAGAATAACTTTGAGTCGTCAGCTAAACTAGGTAAATCTAAGCGCCAGTTCCTCGCGACCAATCCAAAAAAGGCAACAAACTTGGCTTGAGTCCTAAGTTAGCTTACAAATCTCTTTATAAAAAAATCACATTAAAAATACACAACATAACGTGACTAAATGATTTAATAAATATTTGACGCTTTGAATATAGCGTTTTTCGAGACAGAACATTTGAAATATAATAAAAATCATGTTATTGAGTATATCTGTACACTTTTCTTTCGTGTGAACACTTAACATAAGTCATGGATAGCGTTAATTAATTAAAGATAATTCATATTATAATAAACAATAGAACGTTTAAAATCAGTACAATAGTCTCTTTTAGTCAAACAAATAAAATACATGCAAAATTTAAAATACGGGTTAAGGTTAAACAAGTCGGTACGTTGTCCATACAAACGCTGTAAGTGTTTAATGTCTATTATTTATTAACGTGCGTCCGAAGTTAAGTTTGATACTGAATTATCTTGCCATTATCTAGGTACGTTACCCTATATGCTACAATAAAATCAGTTTACCTTGAAAGTTACAAGCGTTACAAAATTTAGTACTAAATCTTTCGACGCTTGTTACTTTCAAGGTAATCTGATTTTACCGTAGCATATAGGGTAACGTACCTAGATAATGGCAAGATAATTCAGTATCAAACTTAACTTCGGACGCACGTTAATAAATAGTAGACATTAAACACTTACAGCGTTTGTATGGACAACGTACCGACTTGTTTAACCTTAATGGTAAAAAACAACCATTTTTAAAATACAACTTTAAATGCATACTAACTCTATGCGTAATACTATAATAGATGTTTCATTTTTACTTAGTTTTTACACTATAATAATTGTTAGATTATCGTGCTGTTTCAATAAAGCCATTTATTTATCTGTAATTAGGTTTTTAATCATAAATACCTAGATTCTAGCTCCGTTGGTAATCTAAATAAGTAGTAAGGTTCTTTGTGAAGTATATTCTGCTACTGCTACTACCACCATGTATATTCTGCTGCCAACAACAACAGAACAAGCATATATGTTCATTACACAAATGTTTGTCCTCGGTAGGGATCGAATCCACAGTCTACAGCACAGAAGGTAGAGGTTACAGCCGCTAATTTATTTAATTTATTATGTTTAGGTTAAGTAAAATATTTTACAATAATTTATTAATCAACTATGACAAGGCCCTTGTACAGCCGCTAAAGTACAGTGTTACCTAACAAAACCAAGTGTCCCCAGTGTTCCAATGGTGAATAAATTATATGAACTATGAACTACTAACTGAGCTGTGAGGCCAGTGAGTAGTCAGTAAGCAGGCAGTAATAAACGCTATTTAAATTAAAAAAAATATTTGCTTAGAATATCTCATGTCACTGTCATTACTTGCTGATCAGAGGTGGCAACACTTTCATTAAACATTGTTTATCTTCCCACATTTTTTTTATAAGTAAAGCCATTTCCCCCCGAAAAAACAAATACTCAAATGCATCTTAGATTTAAGGTCATCTCAAGTCGCGATTTCTCGACAGTTTGCAAAGAAAATCTCCAAAAATTCGTTACTTGAGGCGTGTTTAAATCTGACATGCGTTTGAGTATTCCAGGGTTAGTGTTTTAGTTTGGTTACATCTAGCGTAAGAGACTATCTACGGCACTATAGCACACGGCGTTTTTTATCCGCGCAGATGACGCGCACTGACGCAATTCAAACGAGATTCAGTCGCAGCCTTGTAACCTATGCACACTAATCGATACAAATGCAACAATCTACTTTCTGGACATCTAGCGCGCCGTAAACACGCGTTCGTGAAACGCGCGTCGTCTGCGCGCATAAAATACTTCGTATGCTTAGGCTCGTATGTTTTGAGTCGCAAATCATTAGTTTATTCTTACAAATAATCAGATCTTATATTTGAGTATTATAGGAGCATTGCAAATATTTATACATTAAGATAATTGACCATTTGAAGTAAAATTAATCAATTAAAAAACTTCGGCCTTTTCGGACGAATTTTTGATAGACTTTCATTACAAACTGTCAAGAACTCGCGACTTGAGACGTGATTAAAATTAAGTTACGTTTTAGTATTCGGGCGCTAGGTTATTTAAGACCATTTTGAATGAGTATTTTAGACGGAGGTCCCGCGTCGCTCGGCGTCTAGTGTGACGTCCTCGGGGCTGGCGAGGTCAGCGCGCAGGCGGACGCCGCGTCCCGTCAGCGTCCAGCGACACGCACCTCCCACCCCGACAACCCCCCTCTCCACCCTGGAATTATTATTGCCTTTCTTTATAAATACATTTTTTGACGTGACAATAAATCGATAAACGCCGGCTGCACGCACGAAAAAGTGTCCCGTTACGCTCATTGTAACGTCCGTAACAACAAATTTTTTTTCTCGTTCAGCAGCGGGATAATAAATAAATAATCTATACCAATTATAAAAATCGTTGTCCTGACTGACTGACATGTAGACGCACAACCTAAGCCACTGATCGTAGAGACATATTTTGAGGGTCAAATCAAACCGGGTACAGGGGGGTTTGAAGTTTGTAGATCACGCGGACGAAGTCACGCGAGTTTCGCTAGTACTCAAATAAAATTAGCAAAATTACTTCGTTTGTCTTGCGTTTGCTTATTACCGACAGCCGTCACAGCTCAGTTCGTAGTAGCCCTGCCTTCTGCGCTGTTGGTGGTGGGTTTGATTCCCACCGAGAATCAACATTTGTGTGATGAACATAGATCTTTGTTCTATGTCTGGGTGTTTCTTCAACCCTCCCTGTTACTAGTTTAGGGGTTAAATCTTGGGAATTCCTTTCTTAGTACACACGTCTTTACACCGATACGATTATACCCTGAAATTTATCTCAACGACCAATGGTTTAGGCTGTGCATCGATTATATGTCAGTCAGTCAGGACAAATACTCTTTTAATTGGTATAGATATAAAATAAGTAGCTCTTAGAGGTTACAAACGAAGGGGACGAAGGGAAATAATTGCGCATAGCCAGATCATCATTAGTTTGGGAAACCTTCCCTGCAATTGAGGGGTTTGTTATTTTCCTTGTAGCCTCTTGTCATGTACTGTGGAGGTGATGGAAGTTATTCTAAGCCGAAACTACCTCGGTCAAAAGTATGGATATCAGTTTTGTGTAGTTAATAATTTACCTGCATATCTGTGGCCGTTCTTCTTCCTCCTCAGCATCAGAACTGGATCCAGTGGAACTGCCACCGCCGCGGTACCGTTCCACGCTATCTGAAATTCCAAAGATGCTCAGCTGTTGTTTGAGGCACGGTAGACATTAGCGGATCCTTTTGAAAATGTCAATACAATCTATACCAATTATAAGAATCTTTGTCCTGACTGACTGACTTATCAAAGACAATACACAGCCTAAACCACAGACACTGGGTAAGTGGAATATCTCTATAAGTGAAACCAATTTGCAGGTCCCTTGATGTCTCACTTAACCAGGTTTCACTGTACTTAATATTGTTATTTTACTTTATACTATATTTTGACAACCAACGTGGCGCGGCGGGCGAATGTCGTCGACGTGCGACGCAGGAGGTTGCGGGTTCGATTCCCGCCTTAGGATAAATGTTTGTACGATCTGCAAATATTTATTCCGGGTGTTCTGGGTATTTTCTATGTATGTAATATATTAAGCATATCAGTTATCTAGTACCCATAACAAAAGCTCTGCTTAGCTTGGGGCTAGATGAAGTTGTGTGGATTGTCCAGCATTATTATTATTATTTGTCTTTTTGTGAATAAATTTCTTTAAACTTATATAATATGTAAAAACAAAACCAACGAGCTAGTTAACTATACTGTATAGGTACCTCTTTTATCATCCGAGTCTGGAGCGTCTTCTAGAGTTTTCAATATTTGAGCGCACAGCTCTGAATCCAGCGGGACAGGATTATCGGAGTCTCTGTTGAAATATTCAAATTAATGCTTCTCATTTTCTTATTCATATTCTAAATATTCTATATGTGGATGGAACAGATAGAGCCTATCCGATGTTGAGTGGTTACCATAACTTATAACAAAGCATTACCTCGCACGTTTGTCAAGAACTTGTCCTACGATGTATTGCTCTGCGTCCATCAACCTGGTCATACAGGTGTTAAGACTCATGTGCCTGTAATTTCACCGGCACTCACACCCTTCAAACCAGAACACAGCAATGCATCATTGCTTGGCGGCAGATATATGTATGGTGGTAGTGGTAATACTTCCCTGGAGGAGCCCTTGCACAAAGCGCTCTACTACTACTAAACTACTTTATTTATATAATTACTACTATCTACTATGTCTTTAGTAGTAGGTAGAAGAGCTCTTATTGAAAAAATCGTCCAGGGAAGTTGTCTTGTAATGGAAAGACTTGGGTATTCTTTATATTGGTTATGCACATTTAGCGCGTTAACAGAAGTACTACCACCATGCCTATTTCTGCCACCAAGCGGCGCAGCGTGTTCTATTTGATGACGCTGTTGGAAATCGCCAGGCGATTATACCAGCATTTTAGCTCATTTGATAAAAACGGCATTGTGTATGAGAGTCCCGTTCAATATTTATTTTGTTCTGTTTTTTTCGTATTTCTTGTTATAGCGGTAAGGGGGCGTCCATAAATTACGTGAGGCGTTTAAGGGGGGAGGGGGTCGAGTCAAATCTCATCTAATCTTACGTTGGAGAGAGGGGGGTCGAGGCAAATATCACGCAATTTTTTTCCTGATTGAATAAAAGTAAATAAAAGCACGAAGCAAATTTTTTTTTTCTTTTTACAATAACAATCTAACGCGTTTACGTAAGAAACACACATTTTGAACAATCTCACGTGAGATTGGGGGATGGGGGAGGGGGTTGAATAAAATCTCACGACATCTCACCAGGGGGGGAGGGAGGGACGGAAAATAAAAAAAAACACCTCACGTAATTTATGGACGCCCCCTAACAGAATCTGTGCAAATTTCAACTCTCCAACTATCCCGGTTCATGAGATACAGCCTGGTGACAGACGGACAGAGAGACAGACAGCGGAGCCTTAGTAATAGGGTCCCGTTTTAACCTTTGAGTACGTAATCTTAAAAAAGTACTTTGATAGTAATGACCTGTTGTGTAGGACTAGTGCGACGGTAGCGGGATGAGGCAGAGGCGGGGCGCCGTGCGCGCGCGGGCTGAAGGCTTGCAGGTCGAGCGCGGGCGGCGGCACCCGCGGCGCGCCCCCCGCGCCCCACGCGCCCGCGCCCGCCACCAGGTCCGGCGGCGCCGTGCGCAGGCAGCGCTGCTCCCAGGCGCGCGCGCCACCCCCGCTCTCCAGCGGCAGCCGCGCCGTGCCCTCCTCCAACGGAGCTAGGATGTCTGGATCGAATGCCTGTACTTACAAATACCGACGTATTACTACGGGTTAAGGTAAAATCCAACTCGGATCGGCAGCGTTCGGGAAATTATGGCACATCTTTTCGTCACAGTTACCGCAAAACCTCAAGACGATGACTTATGGAACTGAGACGTGGTCGCTAACTATTGGTCTCTTACACTAGCTCAAAGTCGCACAACGAGCTATGGAGAGAGCGATGCTGGGAGGTTCACTGCGATAGAATCAGAGATGAGGAAATCTGTAGAAGAACCAAGGTCATCGACATAGCTCTCAGAATCAGCAAGTTGAAGTGGCAGTGGGCAGGCCATGTAGCTCGTAGAACCGACAACCGCTGGGGAGTTAAGATTCTCGAATGGTGACCACGAACCGGAAGACGAAGCGTAGGACGTCCTCCTACCCGATGGACTGACGACATTGTGAGAACAGGGGGAAGTAGATGGATAGGATCTAACGGAAGACCAGCGTGGGTTGTTGCCAACCCGCATCATGCTGAGTTAGGTTCCATTTTGTAACACTTGGATTATTGTTAATTGGCTATTTGTTTTTTTTAATGTTTTTTGTGTGTTGCAAATAAACGATAATTCTATTCTATTCTATTCTATAGAAAAAGCTCAGAATCGTTTTTCTTGGAAACGTCTTCTCAGAAACGTGACCTAATGTGCCTGTAATTCCTGTCCTGATGTATAAATGCCCTGAATTAAATATGTTGGGTAGTTAATAATTGAGTTATATCCCATAGTATAATGCAGTAGTACCTCAGAGAGTGTGTTGGCTGCTAACGCGGTGTAAGCGCCGCACTCGAGGCCGCGGCGCGTCCACCAGTCCTCGCGTCGCGACTCTTCTCCCCACACGCGCGCCAACTCTGCCGCGCCTGCTTCTACCGCCGCCTTCAAACAATACACGTAATTGGTAACACAAGTGCTGTTGATTCTATGATAAATAAAATTATAAAAAAAGTTAGGTCAGCAGAGCACCTGTGGTCTAGAAGGAGCGACCTAGCCTTCTGATGCTAAAGTCTTGTGTCTTCTGAAGCTAAAGTCTTGTCACTTGACACTGATTTGGATCAGTTAAGCTATCTTCAGCTCATTTGCAACGGTCTGTAGATAGCTCAACTGTTTCATAATTATATATTAGCTGTAACTTTCTTTGTAAATAAATGTAGATTATATAAATAAGTATTAAGATAGAATGTTGTGTACCGTGAGGTCACGTGGCAGTAGCCGGCACCGAGCCCGCGCCGAGTCTGACAGCGGTAGCGCCAGCGTGCTGCGCCGAGCCGACACCTTCTCCCGCAGCGAGTGCACTAACTCGGCGCATTCCCTTTCCAGTTGCTTGTACGCGCCCGACTGAAACAATAATGCTAAGCTTGTTTCAAACGAGCGTTCAATCTACCCATAAATGCGATTTTTAACCAACGAAAAAAGAACACAGATTTTATAAATCTATACTAATATTATAAATAGGTAAAATTTGTGAGGTTTTAGGGGGTAATCTCTGGATCTACTGAACCGATACTGAAATTTCTTTTATTTTAAGCAAGTGAACTGTTGTTCACTTGCTTAAACTTGCACTTGCGTCATAGGCTATTGTTCACTTGCATAAGCTATATTATCCAATAAAACACTTTGTGGCACTGTAATTTCCAACACTTATTTCCGCCTCGGTTTGGGTATATATGAGAAAGCTAAAACGCAACGAGAGCGCGTTCTAGGATCGGACATTTATACTAGCGACATCTAGTTTGAAATTTGGAACTATTTGCGTGTAACTATGAACCTTTAGTTTAGACTCAATTAAACAGCTATTAACCTAAAAATTGAAATTATACCCCGGAAGAACTTCGAAGAGTTCGTCCGAACTCTTTCAAAATGAACTACTCTACTGTTGATACGAAAGCTGGTCTAACCCCCGCTTTCGCTTCCTCCTGTGCCTTGTTACCTTGGCTATCTGCACAGAGAAAGGTCCGAAGCATGCGTCCACGAAGTGTCGATAGTCGCGCAGTGGGCGTTCGATGGCGCGTTCACAGGCGGTGCACCAGTCCGCTAGCGCTTCTGACTCGGCGCGAGCGCACGCCGCCGCTACCGCTTGTGCGCATCTGAACATGTTACAAAAAAATATCCACCTGATGTTGAGCGGTTCCCTTTGCCAATAGCTATTTCTACATAGTATTTAGTAAGCTGTTGGTCAGCGTAGAATATAGAAATAAATAAAAAGTAATATTAAAAATACTTTCCATTTTTAATATTACTTTTTATTTATTTCTTTCGTTCGTCCCCACGTTGTATTGTCCCCATCGAGGACGAGCGGGAATTAAAAATGAGGACAAACGCTCCTGGAGACAAAATTCCCCACATTTTGCCCCCAGGTGCGTTCGTGCCCATCGTCCACGAGTGGGAATAAAAAAGGGTGACGAATTTGGGGACAAAATGTGGGGAATTTTGTCTCCATCGGGGACGAGCGGGAATAACCCGTGAGAATAGTAAAGTAAAGTTTATTTAGGCATAATAATAGAGTACAGAGGTAGATACATTCAAATTCAAATAGTGTAACGTAATGAATGGATGGAATGACGTTAGCAACTGACGTGAGTTGATATCTGGCCGGCTGCGAGTGCGCGGGGCCGGCTACGCGCGTGCAGAAGGCGGAGTCGTGCGCGGGCACTCGCGCGCCGCGCAGGATCACGCCGCGCCACGCCGCCGCCTCCCACCCCGACCGCAGGCAGCACCACACCACGCCACCTGTGTTACAACGACACACACTTACAAATATATGCCACACATTTTATATATTCCATTTTTTTAAGGATCTTCAGATGCCTCACCTGATGTTAACTATTGATATAATATAAAAAATCTTTTATTTCAAACTATTTTCAACCTATAAAGTCATTGTGATTTCTTTAAGTGCATGTAAGCACTATTACACAGGCCCATTCTGGTCTAGGCTAGCAAGCGATAGATGTGGATGGAAGATGCTGGAGGAGGCCTTTGTGTCCAAAGACACGTTAGGACAAGACTTAAATTAAAACAAAGTGAATTTTATTTTATTATTAGAATATATTGTATAAGGTTCTTTTTTAGCAATAAAGGCTTTGAAATTGAAGCACTATTAAAACTAATTAAGCAAGGTGACATCTCTCGTCGATTCAACTAAATGCAATTTTTGTTATCGAGCAGGCTTTGATAATAGTATATCGTCAAAACCGTAGATGGAGCTGTATAATTATATACCCTAAGAGTATTTCGTCAAGTGGAATTAAGCTCTTGGTTGTGCAGTTAGTTAGCACAACCCCGTAACCAGGAGAAGGCCGTGGGGTCAAATCCTACTCGAGGGCATAACTTTTGGATCTCTAAACTGTGTTCGGTACTTCATGACGTTTCAAGATAACTCACAGAAGAATAAATGTTTTGACTTTTGGCTGGAGGGCGTTGTAAGAATATTAAAAAAAAAACTTACCGACCAACATGAAGAGTGCGCATAGTGGACAGAGTACCAGAGCGATGATTAAAGCACACAGCGGCTGTAGCAGTCCCAGCGTACACACGCGCCACGCACTCGCCTCTAGTAACGGGAACCATCTGCCAATAAACAACCTTGTACATTTTCCTTTTAAAATATTTTTCAACTCTTGTGGATGTCGTAAAATGACAAAGGAAAGCAGCTGGATCTTCTGTGCCAAATGGGAATGGCATAATAGTAACCAGAGGATACAAGCGCGAAAGGTGACGTGAGAGGACCGAACTCAAACCTACGACCATAGGATCATCAATAAAAAAAAAAAACAGCTAAGTGCGAGTCGGACTCGCGAACCAAGGGTTTCGTACAGTTATTTATAATAAAAACGAAAAAAAAACACGTTTGTTGTATGAGAGCCTCCTTAAATATTTATTTTATTCTGTTTTTTCAGTAGTTTTATAGCGGCAACAGAAATACATCATCTGTGAAAATTTCAACTCTAACTATCACGGTTAATGAGATACAGCCTGGTGACAGACGGACATACAGACAGATAGACAGACAGCGGTGTCTTAGTCTAAGCCTCCTCGACCAGTCAGTCAGTCAGTCAATCAGTCATGACCAAGATTCTTATAATTGGTATTGATTGATTTATAATTGCTTACCTAAAAGGGCACATCAGCGGCCTAGTTGCGGAAACCAGTCCGCAACCAAGTACCAAGTAATTGCTTACCTGTTTATTCCGGGGCGTGGACAGTCCAAATCATACACCAGAGACATAAAAGCATGCATCAGCAACGCCATCGGCGGCACCCACAGCGGTGCGGTTACAGCCGCTACAGAGCTCACGCAGCTGATGAGAATGCAAACTGCTGGTAGTATAAGCAGTAGGACCAATGATCCTAGGATGCCGATACACCCGTATTGCCATACTCTGTGCGCAGCTCGACTCACACCTTTACCTAAAAGCCCTACAAAAGAACCTGATATTTAGTGCTGCATCTTACATTCCGGTTTATTTTACAAAAAAACCGATGTAAATTTGAAAAAAATCCTACTAATATTATAAACACGAAAGTTTGTAAGTATGGATGGATGGATGGATGGATGGATGTTTGTTACTCTTTCACGCTCTAACCAGTACACCGATTTGGATGAAATTTGGAATAAACATAGATGATAACTTGGATTAACAATAGGCTACTTTTTATCCCGAAAAAATAACATGCCGGGAAAAAACTTTCACGCGGGCGAACCTGCGAGCGGCCGCTAGTATTTTATATTTGGAAGGTTGTACTTTCAAATTGACTTATTGAAATTTCATCAAAATCAATGCAGCAGATTTTTTGAACATAACAATTGGAAAATCTACCCAAAATTATTAAAAATCTGATGGTTAGTGTTTAATTTTGCACCGACCATGGTAGTTCCGGCAATAATTTGAAAATTCTATTTTTATTTAGAAAGACAGACAGATATACTTTCAGATTAGTCCTATAGATATTTCGTAAAAGTGGTAATTCAGTGCCAAATAACGTTTTAGTTTTTCTCTTTCGATCATTATTTGACACTTCCTATTAAGGTGGAACAAGTCGTTACTATTTTCATTATCTAGGCACGGCAAGATAATTCAGTATCAAACTTAACTTCGGACGCACGTTAATAAATAGTAGAGATATTCAGTTACAGCGTTTGTATAGAAATAGTAACGACTTGTTCCACCTTAAAAGTCAAAACGCGTATAATTTTTTTTTGTTATTGCTAGATAGTTGATTTAACAACAAGGTGCATTTATATACATTAATTATTATCTTTATTTATTACCGCCGTAGACAGATAAACCAATTACTGCAAGAGCCCATAACCTAAAGTATCTGACTACCATGACATAAAAGAATTTCAACGTTACGCTGAGTGAACCAGGGTTAGAGTTCAAGAGTTTCCAGCGGGTACTAGCGGGTTAGCTCACCTGTATCAGGCTCTGTTTCAAACCGGCTGCGTTGCTTAGAGACATATCGCCATAGCACCAACAATCGATACCATATTGTATCCGTTTCGCTACTGCGCTTAGGAAAAAGCGTTCCGTTCACCTGAAATCACACTAATGTTACAGCAGCGATGGGGTTGCAACTCACATATTTCATACATTTGTAGTCAAAAATAAATTATGTACAGTCAGCTGCATTAGAATGTATACAATTCGTAACTTTCAAAACGGTATCAAAACCTTATAGTAAATTCTTAAAAAGTAAAAATTCGTAAAATCAGCTGATAAACTCACTTATTTTTTGAGTTTTTGTCCTGTAAATAATAATTGTAACGCTGTAAAATCTTTCTGTAAGTTACGAATTATATACATTCTAGTGCAGCTGACTGTACAATACAATAATTGTACCTATCACTTTTACATTTTGTTGTTTTACACCTTAGCTAGAACGTATTTAATATAGACAAAATAACTCTAAAAAACCGGCCAAATGCGAGTTGGATTTGCACACGAAGGGTTCCGTTCCGTACCATTATCTATAGTAAAAACGATTTATTGTCAAAAAAGGGAAGCTATTGTCAAAACACTGTATTTGGGCGCCATTTTTTCAAAAGGAAATAAATGAGTTTTATTATTATTTTATTATTTTTTCAATATGTCGGCGTGAGCGACCTAGATGAAAAAGGTGGAAAAGTTAAAATCGAAAATCAACAATTTGCTAAAGTACCTGTGAGAGTTCATAGTCGGGTATGAAGGGCGTGGTTCCAACTAATGTGCGCAGAGAAAGCGGAGAGCACCACGGGACCATCACGCCGAGCACGTACATCAAGTTCCACGTCCAACTCCACATCCTGGGATCAAACGACCAACTCTTTTAAAAGCTAACTCACTGGCTAAAATGAAATAAAATAAACACAAATGCATTGGCACCATGTTGGCAATCATGGCCTCTTCATAATTTTTTTTTTACGACCGATGTGGCGCAGCGGGTGAATGTCCGCCTGCGATGCAGGAGGTTGCGGGTTCGATTCCCGCCTTGGGATTTGTCCGCCGTTTGTACGATCAGCAAATATTTATTCCAGGTGTTCTGGGTATTTTCTATGCATAATAAAAAATATCTTTGTATGTAATGTATTGTATTAAGCATATCAGTCATCTAGTACCCATAACACAAGCTCTGCTTAGCTTGGGGCTAGATGATGCTGTGTGGATTGTCCAGCATTATTCGGACAATCCACACGGACTTCGCGGACGGGCGGGTGTTTCGGACTTCGGCTATTTCAGCTAATAGAGCCCTCAGAGACCAATAAATTATTACTTTATCTAAGATATCGTTTTGTAGGGGGTAGTTATGTAGTGGTCATACCTGTGGCATACGTTAGCCAGTCGCCAGCCCGGCCATCGAGTGGTCGTTTCCCGTGTTGTTTCCATTTTGAGTAGGTATACCTGATAACAATGGAAGGATAATCCTTACTTATATATAATACTAGTTAAGCGCACGCGACTTTGTCTGCGTGTAGCTTTTATCGTACAAACTTAACTCCCGCTGTACCATCCGCTCTAGATAGAGGTTGAATTTCGAGAATTTATTTTTTAGTACACCCAGCACAATTTTTTTACACTATATAGCAGCAAATACTTTTGGTAGAATGTTTGCATGGTCAGGGACACCAGCCTGGCTAAGGTGTGCATCGCGACAAAATTATGTCTACTCGTTATTTCGTGCAATATAGATATATCTCTTTATATCTCCCTGTGCTAACATGCCAGTGCCAAAAATCTATCTCGTTCTGTCTAATGAAGACTTAATGCCAATGTTTAGCTTATCAGTGGGTCTTTTATCTATAACTAGCGACCCGCCCCGGCTTCGCACGGGTGCAAATGTACAATGCTGATACTAAATATACCTACCTATTACAGAATGTCCTTATAAACGACATTTACAGCTTTTTTGTCATTAGACAATACAAACATATTTTGTTTAGAGGTTACTCTTGAAAGAGCGACATATAATTGACCATGAGAAAAACACTCAACTAATATTGAAATTTCAAAAATGTCCATCAATAGAAAAAGTATCTCGTGTCAAGCGCGACAGATCTCGCGTTGCACATCTTATCTCGGCTGAAGTTATACATACCGGTTGACTAGGATCAGAGCGCGGCGTTACTATCGAGGTATGTCGGTGCGTCAGCACGGTCGGCATAGTGTCAGCGCGTCCGCGGAAGTGTCTCGTGACGCGCCAGTTCAGCGGATGCCACAGCCGCGTGTGCCACTCGAAGGCACGAGTGGGCGTGCGAGCCTCCGCCAGCTCGCGGACCAGCAGGGGCTCCCGCTCGCGAAGGAACGCCAGGTCACGGAGGAGGAAGTATCTGCCATACAAATATTCAAGACATGTACAGTCAGCTGCACTAGAATGTATACAATTCATAACTTTCACAACGGTATTTCAGCATAACAGTGAGCTCTTACACCTCAAAGAGTAAATAAATAAATTATAAATAAATAATGCTGGACAATCCACACAGCATCATCTAGCCCCAAGCTAAGCAGAGCTTGTGTTATGGGTACTAGATGACTGATATACTTAATACAATATACTATATTACTAACCAAATATTATGTAAAAATTGTATGGACCTATGTCTGAAATAAATTATTATTTTTATTATTTAGTATTTGTAGTATTCTTTCTTAGTACACCTCTACGCACCAAGACAAATATACCCTGAAAATTTCAAGCCTACGAGCAGTGGTTTAGGCTGTGTGTTGTCTGTTTGTCAGTCAGTCAGGACAAAGATTCTTATGATAGGTATAGATTACCGATGCATAGGTAGTCGATGGGTCTCCAGCTTGGCCACGACGTCTTCATGCGTTGCCCAGCGCAGCTCGTGGTGCAGCCGGCGCGACGCCGCCGCCAGCCGCTCGCGCCGCCACGCGCCGCAGCACGACAGCACGGGGTGCGACACGCGCAGCCGCGCTTCCGCCGCACTCAGTCCTGCCTCTATGCGACGTCGGACACCTTCCTCGGCACTATCAGTACACAAACACAACTCAAAGTCAAAGTAAAAAAGCATTTACTCAGTAATATCCGCAGTGATCATCTTGAAACGTATTAAATCTGGTGAAACCAAGCGCCACACTAAGCGTTACTTGTAGTAGAGCTCTTAGTGAATGGCTCGTGAAAGGCTTGTCCAAGGAATATTACCACCATGCCTATTTCTGCCGCCAAGCAACTTGCCGTGTTCCGGTTTGAACGGTGTGGGTGCCGATAAAATTACAGACATATGAGTCCTAACATGAGGTAATCTGCTTGTTTCATCAGCAAGTTGTACAACAACTCACCGATCATAGATGGCGGCGGCGCGTAACTGCGCTGCGAGCAGTTCGGGGATGTCCGGGCCGAGTGAGGCGAGCGGCTCGCTCGCGAGCACGGCGTTACACACTCTCGTCACGTACTCGCTAAATGCCGCGTCACTCACCTCCTGTAAACATAACAAAAGGACTAAAAATATGACAATAGTTTAAAATAAAATAGGAACAAACCAGCCTCAAAAGTTTCTTACTACCAGTACGAGTAGAATGAACCTCGCCTCCATGGGTTGTTGTATATAACAGCAATTCCATGGTGCCAGTCCAAAGCCTGGGAAAAGTAGCGATGGCCCAAGGGGGAGTGATGCGCGGCAGCCCAATGTCACATTGCACTGCTAGGCACCGCTTCCCTATCCCCATCCCCATCCCCAACCCTATCCATCACACTCCACACATCCTACACCAACTCCCACGATCCCGACCCAGTCCAAAGTACCCATCCCATCCAAAAGTCCGCTACGGGGCAATGTGGTCCAGTTCCGTGGGCCTGCCATCCAAAATAACAAGGATTGTCAGGTGGGGGTGGACCACCTACGTCACGAATGCTGTGCGTAGGGGGCCCGTGAGGGAGGAGGAGTAGGCCTGGAGTTTGAGCGGACAGATGTCTCTTTCGCAACACATCTCTTCGGTCGGCAAGAGCCTTCACCCAAAACGGGAGGCCCCCGGTAGAGCCAACCGGGGGTCAACCAGCATTTCGGCCAGCCATTGGCTGCCGACGGCTAGAGGGGGGGGTTGATGAGGTCTGCAGTCGGCGGTGCACGCCATGAGACGGGGCGATCAGTGGTTGACGCCCGCTCTGGTGGTGCCGTGCGGACTCGTGGACAGCGCAATCACCATCTCTATACCAGACCGGTAACCCTGGTGTACATAGTACATCCCCAGGTGCGGACTCCATGGAGGGTGGGGAGCCGGTATGATGAATTTTACAGACAGAGGACAATGGCAAGTAAAAAAATAAGCGACCACAGTGTGACCCCCTGTACAGGGGAGGCGGTTAAGGATTTAGAGGCGGCCTTTGCGGCCCCTCAATCCAAAACTGCTGCCTGGCAGATAGTTGAATCGAAAGGCAAAAAAAATAAGGGCAAAGGAGTCGGGAAAGGGGTCCGGCCTATGGCCGTGACTCCGAGTACCAGCGTCCGACCTCCCAAGGTGGCGTCTGACGCACCGGGGAAGAAAGACGCTGAAAGACCCCAAGACAAGCATCAGCAAGGGCAAAGAGAGGCAAAGCAGGCTGCGCCAAACACCGGTGCCCCTGCTAGGAAATGCCCCGGTCCGAGCTTTTTCTTTAAGCAGAGAAGACAGGCAAGAGCAACGGAGGTGACCACCCCCGAACCACAGCCCCCCACGGTGAGGCCTTCGGGCTTACCTCTAATAACCACTGTAGGAGGCACGGGTAAGGGGAAGAGGTCACGCAAGCACGGCAATCGCAAGAACCGTCAGAGGCGCGATAAAATAGCGATAGCCAAGGCATCGCATGCCCCGGTACACAACGAGCCGTGCAAGCGCTCCCGAGCAGATGACACGGTGTCCCCACGAGGGGAACATAAAAAGCAGCGACTAGATACACGAAGGCCCACCCCCAGCTATGCGGAAATTGCGCAGAGCAATCTTCAAGTAGCGGTGGTCAGAGCCGATAATCTACAGTCGACGGAGGAGCAGGCCACCCTAGTGAAGAGGTACCTCGAGCGTCGTATACTGGAGGACGTCAAGGATCCCAGTATCGACTTCTCGCCGCGGTTCCAGGGTAGGCCCCTCATCACTGAGGGAGCCCTGAAGCTGTGGTGCGAGGACGAGCCTTCGCTGGAGTGGCTTACTGCTTCGATCAAGCAGCTACCAACAGAGACATGTCCAAAGCTAAAGGTCGTGCCACAAAGTGAGCTCACCCGAAAGATTCGGGCAGCTCTCTTCATCCCAGAGTGCACAAACACTCTGGAGGACACTAGTCTAGTTCTGGCCGACCAAAACAGATGGGCGGAGATTAGCACTTGGACAGTCTACACACACACTTTACAGGAAAATGACATCCTTTTCGTGGCTGTGGGTATTCCGGAGAAACTGGTTCCCGAGGTCATGAGGAGAGGCCGCAGGCTGGCACATAACCTGGGGAATGTGTACGTCCGTTTTTACGGTACGGATGGATCCCTTCAGGACGCACCACCAGCCGTAGCACCCACAGTCACGGCCCCCATACAGATGGATACGCACACCAGACCCAGCACACCAAGGGAGCCCGAGGCCGGCCCAAGCAGCGCAACACCAGGCGTACCCCCACACTCATCACCCAAACCATCGTGCTCGAAGCCGGTGGAGGAGATGTGTGTGGAATTGCAGGGACTTCTGGACTCGGACTCGTCGGAGGAGGAGGAGGGCAGCCGCAATGATGGCGACCCCGACTCCCTATTATAGCATCGTCCAAAGCAACCTCCAGCACAGCCTCACTGCAACGGCTAACCTACGCAGAGTGCTGGAGGCAAGCAACAACAAGACCATCGCCCTGATCCAGGAGCCGTGGATCAGGGCAGGGCGTGTGTGTGGTCTTAGCAACTTGGAGGGTAAGTTATTTTACGACACCACTAACAGCAAACCGCGCGCGTGCATCTATGTACCGCGTAACACAACAGCAGTGCCCCTCACCGAGTTCTGTTTCAGGGACCTGGCGACAGTCAGACTCCGGGGAGATATCGGGGGGGAGGTTGTAGACGTCACGCTTGCGTCAGCTTACATGCCCGCTGACGATGAAGCACCCCCAAAAGACGTCGTGGACCTGGTAAGATACTGCGAACTAAACAATCACAAACTCATAATCTCAGCAGATGCAAACGCACACCACCCCCTATGGGGTATGCAAACGGCTAACAGCAGGGGAGACGATCTGGTAAACTTCCTGTTCACTACTACCCTCTCCCTAGCAAACAAGGGCGCGGAACCAACCTTCGTAACGAAGAGATGCCGTACAATCATTGATCTCACACTGGTATCAGGTAACTGCACGGATATCGTGCAGAAATGGAGAGTCTCCAAGGAGTCATCCTGCTCGGACCACAAGTGGATCACATACGAACTATCACTAAGCACCTCAGAACCAGCACCCACTCGGAATCCACGTAAAACGAATAAGGTACAGTTTGTCAACTCTCTCAAACAACGCCTAGGCGATTCCGAAGAAACGGGGACAAACATAACAAACACGACAGCAATAGACGATGCAATTCAACACATTACCGACAGCCTTACCAAAAGCTTTGAAGACGCCTGCCCTCTGACTGTCCCCCGATCAGGAGATGCAGGTAAACAAGGCTGGAGCAAAGAACTGGATCGGCACAAAAGTAAGGTACGGAAACTTTTCAACAGAGCTATGAACACATACGACGACACAGACTGGGACGAATATAAAAAGGCCCAAGCCACCTACAAGAAATGCATACGGCGCAGCAGCCGGCGTAGGTGGAAAAACTTTTGCACTAACATAGAATCAAACTGTAAAGCTAACAGAGTCCGGAAAATCCTAGCTGCGGAACCCAACCGAGAGATAGGCTCACTTAAAAGGCCGGACGGCTCATACACTAAAACAACAACGGAAACCAACGAGCTCCTCCTCCGCACACATTTCCCAGACTGCCAGATAGACAATGAGAGCTGCTGGCATGCACCTAGCACGGTGACGCCTACGGTAAGTGACTGGACAGTCGCCCAGGCGGTGGTAACGGGGGAGAAACTAAACTGGGCCATAGGAACATTTCAACCATACAAGTCACCTGGTTTAGATGGGATATTCCCGGCACTTCTGCAGTGGAGCAAACAACACCTAGCCAGAATGCTAGTAAACATTCTGAGAGCCTGCTTAGCTTACAGGTACGTGCCACTGCTATGGAGAGAAGTCAGGATACTCTTCATACCAAAACCAGGGAAAACCGACTACACCGATGCAAAAGCATTCAGGCCGATCAGCCTAACATCCTTCTTGCTAAAAACTCTAGAAAGGTTGTGCGATCGGCACATTCGCGATAACATACTCGTACGAACACCAATACACCCACAACAGCACGCATACAGTGCGGGTAAATCGACAGAATCAGCCCTGCACGTAGTTGTGAGTAGACTGGAACGAGACATAGCAAATAAGACCCTGTGTCTAGCAGCCTTTATTGACATAGAGGGTGCCTTTGACAAGACAAATTTCAACAGCATAAACGCAGCGCTGCAGAAGCACAGGGTAGAACCAACGCTGGCAGACTGGATCATAAACATGCTGCAACTCCGAGCGGTAAGAGTTGACACCGAGGGGAAAACCAGGGGGGTGGTGGCGAGGGGCTGCCCGCAAGGCGGTGTCCTCTCACCACTGCTCTGGAATCTCGTCGCAAATGATCTGATCACCAAGCTGAACTCCCAACGCTTCTTCACGGTGGGCTATGCGGACGACCTCGCGATTCTCATTTCAGGACACTTCGCCAGTGTCGCGTGCAACTTAATGAGCAATGCGCTAAAAGTGGTCGAGACATGGTGTATAGAATATGGTTTGACCGTGAATCCAACAAAAACAGTTTTAATAAATTTCACTAACAAAAGAACCCTAGGTTCATATCAGCTTCCCTCCCTTTTCGGCACACAACTTAAACTGTCGGAAGAGGTAAAGTACCTAGGCATAACACTGGATAGCAAACTAAAGTGGGCCACGCACCTAGAAAACAAAATAAAAAAGGCCACCATCTCCTTCTGGCAGTGTCGCAAGATGATTGGCAAAACATGGGGCCTTAGCCCAAAAATAACCCTATGGCTTTACAACACTGTAATCAGGCCTTCACTTGCGTACGGTGCCATTGCATGGTGGCCGCGAACTAGACAAGTAACGGTCACAAACAAGCTACAAAAGTTCCAGAGACTAGCATGCGTGGCGATCACGGGGTGCATGCGGACAGCCCCAACGGCAGCCCTTGAAGCCCTTATAGGTCTCACACCCCTTCACCTGCATGTACAACAAGAGGCAGCTGCGGCGGCCTTCAGACTCTGGGCTTTGAAGCTGTGGCAACAAGATACACTGGCACAACACACCAACATCATAGAAGAATACGCGAAAGATAATCCGCTACTACTCTCTGTGTATGATAGGGTACCAAAGACACGCATAAACACCAAGAGCTACACCACACAACTACACGAGGAGCCGAGTGACAACCCTAACATACACGAACTTAGGATATACACCGATGGCTCCAAAATGAACATAGGCACCGGCGCGGGTACGTTCTCGGAAGACCTTAATATACACAAATCCGTATCCCTGGGGGCACACAATTCCATTTTTCAGGCAGAATGTGTGGGCATAATCCAGGCTGCGAGCGCGGTACTGCGGAGACAGGTAACTGGTCACAACATCAGAATCCTCTCGGACAGCGCCGCTGTACTACAGGCTCTAAACAGGTACGAACACAACTCCGGACTTATGCTACAGTGCCACCAGCTGCTGGAAGAAGTATGTAAGTCCAATAACATCACTCTACAATGGATAAAAGGACACAGTGGATCCAGAGGTAATGACGAAGCGGATGGGCTGGCTAGGCGAGGCTCGGAACTGCAGACAGCAGGGCCGGAGCCGAAAATACCACTACCTTTTAGCCAGATCCGCTCCTGGATCCGTAACCGAACAGCGAGGCTCCACCAAGAACACTGGGCAAGTACACAAGGTTGCAGGCAGTCGAAGGAGGCTCTCCCGTCATTAAATCCGAGATACTCCCGAAAACTCCTCAGCCTCAAGCGTGACAAACTCAGGCTTATAGTCGGAGTTGTCACGGGTCACTGCCCTCTTAACAAACACCTATTCAATTTGGGTGTTACAGACAGTCCACTGTGCAGAGGTTGCATGCTCACAGAAGAAACTGCTGCACACGTACTCCTGGAGTGCAGTAGTGTGGCAACGTCACGTGCATGCCACCTCGGAACACCGCGTACACCTATGGAGGCCTGCACCAGCATCAGCGAGCTGCTGGCCTTCCTGGAGGACATCGGGTGGCTGGACTAGCGACCATCACCCATCACGCAAAAAGGGCCCACCAGCGGCCTAGTTGCGGAAAAAAGTCCGCTCACCAAGTACCAAGTACCAAGTACGAGTAGAATGAGAAATATTGTGACATCGTATCATATCACGCATGGAGTCTCAAATTACTTTTACGTACCGCCGTAGCTCAATTCAATATTATATATGCGTCATAGCTTGTTCCTTTATTTATTTGAAAATCTCTATGTGTCGTAGCTCATTCACTTATTCGTATACGTTGTAGCTAATTCCTCTAGGCGTCTTAACTTGTTTTTCTACGCGCTATAGCTCATTTCACTACTTCTACGCGCCGTAGCCCCTTTCACTACTTCTAAACGCCGTAGCTTCTTTCTATCCGCACCGTAGCCCATTTTATTAATTCTACGCACCATAGCTTGTTCCTCGATACGCCGTAGGCCATTTAGTTTCACCTACGCGCTGTAGCTGATTTATATCTAAGTGTCGTAGTTCTACGCGGTGTAGCACGTCATATTTAAGTAGTTTACCTTCTCTATCTCCTTGAGCGGCATCTTCTGGCTAGCGAGTTGCGCTGCGTGTCGTTCCCGGAAGTGCAGGAACCAGCCACGTGACTCCCGCTCTAGGATGCTCTGTAGTGCTGCCGCCGCGCGACGTAGCACGTCACGTCTGTATAGTCTCAAGTCCACCTGCGAAGGTTTATTACAAGCTTTTTTAACTTTACTAGTTATTAAGAGTACCTACTGAGAAGATAATGCAGGAGTGGACTCTGCCCGACATATAAACCTACAAAATAGTTTCATAACTGATGGCAGGTATACACACGATAATAATAATAATGCTGGACAATCCACACAGCATCATCTAGCCCCAAGCTAAGCAGAGCTTGTGTTATGGTTACTACATGACCGATATACTTAATACAATACATTACATGCATACATATTTTTTCTTTACATAGAAAATATCCAGAACACCCGGAATAAATATTTGCAGATCGTACAAACATTTATCCCAAGGCGGGAATCGAACTCGCAATCTTCTGCGTCGCAGGCGGACATTCGCCTGCCGCGCCACATCGGTCGTCACAAGTTATGGCTGAGACCGATCTTCTTTGTTTCGCTAGTTGTAAATTTTTAGACAAGTAAAACTAAGTGTATTTAGTTATTACCTGTGTTCGCTGCGGCGTGGTGTATAGAAAGGGAACCCTGGGCACAGGGCGGGGTAGTTCACGGGGGTTCGCTTTCTCAGAGGCCGCGCGTCGCATCGCTCGACTCACCCACGCAGCCAGCACTGACACGTCCTCTTGATGTTCTGGCTAAACATTTATTTATTTATTTTATTTATTTATTTATTTCTTTTTACAATGCCCTAACAGTAAAAACTAAATTGACATTGTAAAACAACTTCTTATAGCTATTATCCTAAAACAACATTAAAGCTCTTTCTGTAAATTTCGTCAATGAAACCACAAAAAGGTCAAAGTCATCCTCTTATCAACATAACAACCCGTTTCCCGTTAAAAAGTAGAAGTAAGTAGTAGGCCATCCATCCATACTTACAAACTTTCACGTTTATAATATTAGTAGGATACCTAATAATATTAGGCACTTGTGTTTTAATAAAGAAAGTTATAAATAATATAAACAGACATACCTTGCATATAAGTTCAGCAACTAAGTATCGGGATCTCTCTTCTCTAATTTTCTTTTCAAGGTCTCGTGCCTCCATTGAAGGCATACCAATGATGAGATCCAATACTCTGAAAGAGAGTATGGTTTGTAAATTGAATTGGGTCCGAACCCACAACCTACGGAAGGCAGAGCTACTACTAATGTTTTGTCGACCAATAAACAAAAGCTAGATTATTCTTACCGATGAAGTCCATCAAGCAACGCCCTCACCCCAGCTCGCACAGACAATGGCTCATCCCTCAGCAGGCGATCTCTCGCCACGATCAGAATGATGGCCGCAGCTCGTGCGATATACGTGTAGAGTTCCTCCCTCGCGCGCACTCGACCCCGTTGCAGCCACCCCGCCACTCGCCACACGTGTGTCTGTCCCGGGAAGTGCCGAGAGGGAACTTCGAACTCTCTGTTGATGAATTATCATTTGCTACAGTGCAACCTCGTTATTTTAAAAAGGTTTATCGTTGGAATGCAGCATTAGTAATAATATACTTTATTTCAGGCCACACGATAGTTATTTATATGTCTACGGGCCATAAAAATTAAAAATTCTGTGTCTGTGTCGCGCCTTTCAAGCGGTTTTTCGCTAGGTGAAGGAATGCGTTCAACCAGCGTCCATGGTCACGCGCACATCGGTTATCGCTATTTGTAGGTAACGGTGTGGACAAGCACCTACAAAATCATTGGTTAGAACTGATCGCCACGTACAAGTCACTGGTAATTTATTATTATGTATTTTCAAAACTAGATTTCTTATAAGCGGCTTTTCCTACGAAAACTTTTTTGTGAAAACTTGTTTCAGATATTTTTTTCGAAACTTTGTATATACTGTTATTCTTAAAACTTTGTTTTTCTATAACTACCGATATTCTGTGATTATATAATCTAAAAATGTTGAAATGTGCGAGCGAGATAGTGGCTTACTGGTATCAGCGTCTCAAACCATTATGTACAGTAGACTTATCATACATATTTTGTAGGAAACATACGTACAATCATGCGTAGCAAATTATGTTGTCAACATACAAAAGTACCAATGAATCCATGCTCTTTCACAGTGCGTATCATCATCATCTATATCTAAGGATACCAATTATATAAGAATCTTTGTCCTGACTGACTGACATACAACGCATAGCCTAGACAACTGGTAGACTTGAAAATTTCAGGGTATATTCGTCTTGTTGCGTAGAAGTGTGCTAAGAAAGGAATTTTCAAAATTCAACCCCCAAACGGGTACAGCAGGGGTTGAAGTTTGTATAAAAATAACTTCACGCGGACAAAGTTGCGCGGGTTTCGCGGTTCAACCTATGTTAGCCTACATATCATAATTAAAAAAGATACGAAAAATACAGTTCATAGGTCATTTATAATTATTATTTTGAGGTTATAGCGCTCCCGTGTGCAATGACTCTAAATATGCCATACTATTTTTAATAACAAACAACTACCTACATTTGAGTTGGTCATGCTTCCACATTCACAGACTAAATACAAGATAAGATATATTTTTGGCTATATTAAGAGCGCTAATATAACCAGTAGTTAAATGTATACTTAAATGTTAAAGGTCTTCGATCAAATGATATCCCTAAATAACGAAAGTTTAAGCTAATTACAACCATATGACCAAATAATGGTGAAGCAGCTTTATGCTGAGTAGGGCCCTTTTTGACTCATTAATGCTGGTTGGCATCCACAACGTCTAGGTACCTACCTACAGTTTTTTTAAATTGGGTTGGTAGGTAAGTAGGTATCTACTCAATTAGGTAACTTGTTGTATTTGGTCTTTTTACGTTTATGTGTTCTACTTACTGTGCCCATCTGTCTAGTCTAATTTCTTTCTTTTTCTATTTTGGTGTATCTGTGTTGTGTATCCAGTGTTAATGTATCAAATAAATCATTTTCTATTCTATTCTTTTCTATTCTAATGTCACTAACGCCCGAATACTCAAACGCAACTTAAATTTAGTCGCGATTTTTTAACAGTATGCAATGAAAGTCTGTCAAAAATTCGTCACTTGAGACGTGATTAAATTTAAGTTGCGTTTGAGTATTCGGCCGTAATTGTCAAAACAAAATAGGTCACTTCTCAATTGAGCTCTTTTACAAAGACGAATTTTTTGCACCGACCCTATATTTAAGGGTATCATTGATCGAAGGTATACGTACATACAATATTATATAGTGATGGTGAAGTATAATTACATGACATAAAATATGTTCTAATGTGTGATATCATGCTATGCTGGGGGGAAACATATTGGCGCTATACGAACTCTATAATTTAGCTTGAATATAGGTCAAACACACGTTAAGATAATGTTATTATTTATAAGTCCTAATAAAATTAATACGAAAGTTTCGATATTAGGATATTTAAAACTGAATCACGTTGTAGCGACTGGACCGATTTGGATAAAACTTTGATAGATATAGTTCATGACGGTGTGACGGGCTGGAACAAGTATACCATATTTTACACATTTTACGTCCAAAGTTAAGCAAGCAGCGGTTCGTCCCCGTTTCGCATGGGTTTTAGTAAGGATCCCAAATTTTTTTGAAAATATAATAACGCTTATAGATGTCACCCGGGGATAGCTTCCCAACGATGAAAGAATTTTTCAAATCAGTCCAGTAGTTTCGGAACAAACAAACAAACATCAAATCTTTCCTCTTTATAATATTCGTATAGAAGAGCGAAATCTACTATGATAAGTTTCTTAATAAGATAATATCGAGTCGGCGACTAGTGTCACCTTAAGTTAAGAGTACGTATAAGCGCCAATACACACAATACACATATAGGTAAAGTAGGTTATCCACATACCCCCGTTCCCGTATAGATTCCAATTGCTTAGCATTTAGCATCTTGGGCTTATATGCTTGCTCCTTGTGCAGGCTTTATGAAAACAAACATTCCTATACAAATGCGTTACAATTCGATGTACATTACAAAATTACAAACACGTACAAAGGTTTTTTTAAATATCCCAGATTAGATAATAGTGTT
Source organism: Electrophaes corylata (assembly GCA_947095575.1). Taxonomy (NCBI): domain Eukaryota; kingdom Metazoa; phylum Arthropoda; class Insecta; order Lepidoptera; family Geometridae; genus Electrophaes; species Electrophaes corylata. The sequence goes on along the minus strand of OX352711.1, from coordinate 1,775,651 downwards.
TATGATACACTATCAATAAAATAAAAAATATACAAAAACATATATTATAAAGAAATTTAATTAAATGATAGATGCATATACATATAGAATATGCAGGATCTATATTATTATAAATCATCCTTTACCCTGTAAGCAGGGTACAATATGCTATTGCTTATGCAAAGGCATAAAAATATGTCAAAAGATACATAAACTACATATTGATCAATGAGCTATGACAAACATGAATGGGCTAAAAAAAGCAATGTATTTTTTATACGACTTTCTGATTGAACAAGCAGATGGCCCATCTGATGTTAAGTGGTCACCATCACCTATGACAATGCAATGCACTGCTCTATCCGTCCATCAACCTAAGGTATACAGGTGTTATGCCTCATGTACCTTATAACACGTTTGTAAGTATATGCTATAAGTTATAAGCATGAAAGGTGTAAACTATAAAAGCAATGTACCTATAAAGACATGTGTTACGATGTCTATATGATTCATTTAACTTAATGCTATGTAAGTAATATATAAGTAAGTAATAATACACAAATTTATCTTTAACCTTGGTCATGAACTGACTGATTGTTAAACAACGTGCAGCCTAAACCGTCGTGGTCATAGAGACAACATTTTCTATATTTTACCTCAGGACTAGAATAAATAATAAATATTTAAGGACATTTTTACACAACATCATCTAGTCCCAAACTAAGCATAGCTTGTACTATGAGAACTAGATGGCTGATAGAATACTAACATACGTTTTTTTTAGTAAATACATACTTAGAATACAATAATAACACCCAGACACAGAACAAACACCTATGTTCATCACACAAATGCTTGTTCTTAGTGGGGATCGAACCCACCACCTACAGCACAGAAAGCAGGGCTACTACAAACTGAGCTGTGACGGCTGTCAAATAAGAATGCTGTCAGAAGGCGGAGTACACTAGTGATTTCACATAAATCTATCTATACCAATTATAAGAGTCTTTGTTTTGGCTGGCTGACTGACATATAGACAACACACAGCCTAAAAGCTTGGTCGTAAGGTTAAAATTTTAGAGTAGGTTTATGTTGGTGCGTAGGGAACTCTCAAAATTCAGGACACAGCGGGGATTTGAAGTTTGTATGAAAATATCTTTACGCGTAAAAAGTAGTAGCAAAAAACAATATAAAAACATCTGTCGACAGACTTCCTAGAATCTCTCTTCTACGTTACAGTATCTCTTCATAAACTAGACATCACGCATGCATAGAAATATGATAGTGTATGTACTCGCAATCATGACCTATAAGCGCTAAGTATAGATACTATTTGACATTCGAGATGTACAGAAGCCCAACGAAGCTGATCGAATATCGATGAAGGTGTGGATTACCAAGATATAGAAACATACATGTCGTAATAAAAAGTAAAGTTTGTACGTCATCATTAACATTAACAGCTTGTAGAAGTTTACTGCTGGACAGCCTTCCCCCATATGTTTCCAGGATGAACGATTTCGAGCCCTTTCTATTCACCGACTTCCTCCTTCCGACGCATCGTCTTCCAGTTCGTATACGACATTCTAGAACCTTAATTCCTCAGTAGTTGTAGGTTCTACGAGCTTTATACCCCACTCAAGTTTGTACGTTATGTCCTAGTAGCAAACTCTGACAGAGTTATCAGGCCAGAGTTCGTAGTGAGTTGGATAATGTCACATCTCATTGGTTGACACTTTATATTAGCCAATAAGATGATAGATTGATGACTTACCGGCCAATTAGCGATCATTGTCTTATCCGTAAAGAGGTGATACAAATTATAGTGGATTTTTACTTTTATCAATAAATACAGTTTATGCGTAGAAACTTAGCTTAGGTAAACCAGTTTTGTCAATCGTCTTGCCTATTGTACTTAATAGAAAACCTATTGTGTCTGAAATCTCACTGTCAGTCTGCGAACAGTGCCAATTATTCATTTGTAACCTACCACCGAGCCACCGCCGGCCAGCGGCATCGCCCACTATATAACAGACCGGACAATTCGAATCAATTTAAGCTGTGAACTCCGGACGCTCATACATAACTAACATGATGGATCATTGATACGGGTTGTATTTTTTTATTGACCTATAGTGTCCCACTGTCCACATGTCTCCCCCGAAATCTTCTACTTTTCTCGATCTTGGGCGATTTCCCACAAATCCTTCTTAGCTTAGATTTACCTAGATTTAAGATGTTTCAAGATGATCACTACACCATCATCAACCTACATTAATCCACAGCGGACATAGGTCTCTCCCAAAAGATACCGGTCTGAGCCCGGTCTCTGGCCCTTCTCATCCAGTGTTTGCCAGCTTTCTTTACGATTTGTATTAAATAAAGACTATAGCACGGACCTGTGCGACGCGACGCATCATTATTACAAAAAGTACTAACATGTGTGTATCCAAACAAAAACGTGGGACACCAAACAGCGTACAGTCACCGACAAAATCACAGAAACATCTGTAATATCTTTTTCGTAGTCGTGGTGTGGTCTTTCTTTGTCCTCCATGACTGCCTGTGACTGTGGAGCTCCTATACAGTCTATGGCTCACACGCTCATCTGTCCCTTGTGCCCCAACACCTGCACAAGGGACGAGCTTAACAACGCCACACACAACGCTATAGAGGTGGCTAAATTCTACTCGGACAATATATAGGTGTACCATTGACACGAAAGAAGAAGAAGAAGTAGTCGTGGTCTCAGCTTAGAATAGAATAGAAATATTCTAGACTGCATTATATTGAGTCAGAACTACTTCATACTAAGAGATCTGGGGGAATATATAACGTGTCTGGGGATTAAACTCGTAAAGATATCGAAGATATTTTTTAGGACCGTCGTGTTTTAGACCGCCTCATAATTTTTACTGTAAAAAGTATAACTGTAGAGCAAAACCGCGGTTTTAATATTATTATTTCGCTCTCTAAGAGTCGTTTTAAATGGCTACGAGCTATACATATACAATTATCACTATAGTATATAAAATTATACATTAGAAAAAACAAACAATCAAATAAATTATCTTCATAAGTTTAGTTAGATGAAAAAAAGCACTTAGTAGGTGCTTTTAAAACATATTCCATTTTTGTCACCAACTGTACACAAGTGACAATGTGTATTGTGTGTGAACCACAGAATACTACAGTATGGCTATAGTACGAAAGTTCGAACACAAACCAACTAAATGATATTAATGAGTCTGGAAGGGACAGTTTCCTTTGTTTAAGTGCTTTCAATTTGTGTTCAGTAAATGTGACAGTTCAACATGATCAATTAAGTTGATGTTTAGGGCAAGTTTGTATTCTAGTAGCTGAATGATTAAATGTAGATATTGATCCATATCTGATATTGACGACCGATGTGGCGCGGCGGGCGAATGTCCGCCTGCGACGCAGGAGATTGCGGGTTCGATTCCTGCCTTGGGATAAATGTTTGTACGATCTGTTCTGGGAATTTTATATGCATAATAAAAAATAACTATGTATGTAATATAGTATTGTATTAAGTATATCAGTTATCTAATACCCATAACACAAGCTCTGCTTAGCTTGGGGCCAGATGATGCTGTGTGAATTGTCCAGCATTATTTATTTATTATATTTGCAGCAAAAATCTGTGTACACACCTGTACTATAATGCTGTAGGGTAGGACAACCCGTACCAAGCAAAGGCATACTGGCTTTATATTTGCCTTTATACCCTTTTGCTAGCTTAGTAACTTTACAATCATGTCAGTAATAAATTCAATGAAGATTCTGAACTAGTTAGAAGCTACTTAGAACTAAGCTATTTATGATGTTGGCTATAAACAAAATGATTGAATCTTACCCCTTATCCCGGATGGAGTATAGTTGCTTGGGGGACAGTGGTTGGGGCTCGATCCCAGCATCCAGTGCAGCTGCATCCAGCTCATCGCATGGAGGTGGTATGATTATGTCAGAAGGTTTGTTACCAGGCCCGGTGAAGCGTGATGGTGGGAGAACTGTGACAATTTTGATTAAATAACAAGTTAATTGATTTATGTAGTACTAGAGGCCAGCTTCGTTTCTCCCGCTCCCATTATTTTTTCGGGATAAAAAGTAGCCTATGTCCTATTTCAGGTTACAATCTATATTTGTTCCAAATTTCATCCAAATCGGTCCACTGGTTAGAGCGTGAAAGAGGAACAAACATCAATCCAAACATTCACATTTATAATATTAGTAGGATTTTGCCAAGTTTTATAATATCTTATAATAACCAATTCAAAGTGTATTTTATAGATAACTAGCCACCAATATTATTATCATATTTTAATTTTTTATTTTTATGTAATTGGTGATGGAACAAGCTTATGGCCCACCTGATAGTAAGTGGTTGCCATCACCTATAACAAAGCATTACATTGCAGGTCATGAACATGCCCTATAATGCAGTGCTCTGTGTTCATCAACCTGAAGCGTACAGGCAACCACACCCGGAACACAGCAAGCTGCTTGGCAGCAGAAATAAGCATGGTATAATATGTAAGGATTTCCTTTCTGGGCTCTATTATTCTTTCTACCCTGTTCCTGTTATTTATTAAGACAAGTAGATATTTATGCTAATAAACAAAGAAAGTTGAGCGCATTCTCACCAATAGGGAAAGTTTTCCAATGATAAAGGAAATCTTCTGCCACTTGCTTGATATTGTTAACTAGCTGCTCTACCTCGGGCGGAGCGCCGATCAGTTGCACATCGAAGTGCAGAGGCTCGCGCTCTGGCGGTGGTGCCTCCAGCTGCAACGAGCTAGGCCGAGCCGCGCGTTCACCGTCACCAGACATATTCACGCGATCACCAACGACACCCGCGCGACCCAGGACGGCTCAGCTAGACAATTCCACTAATCGCATAATGATCTCCGACGCCGCAGTGGGCGGAGATACCACTTGACCGCTTATTGTTTTATTTACATTATTTCTTTGTGGAGAGATCGTCTGTCGGGTTTGCCATAAGTTCCAGCAGCAGCCGTGAATTAGACATTCAGATGTGTTGCTTTGTTTTTTATTATTGTTAGTTGGGAGTTTTATTATTTGTTTTACCCCCGTAAACGATCTAATCTAATTCTCTAGAGTCAAATAGATATATACAACATTTGAATTGAAAGAAGGAAATCGTCCACCTAACTACACTGCACAAAGACAATTTAAGCACTACGTTAAAAGGCTCGAGACTTCCATGGCACCAAAAGACTATGCTAAAATGAGTAAGAAGTTCAAACAAATCGCTGCTCCAAATTTATGAGTAGGTAAGTAGGTATCTATTGAAAATGAAAAATATTTGCCACCTTGGTGGGTGACAGTGTCAGATTGACATTTTGACATCCCTTGCAATTGCTACCAACGTGAAAAATATGAAACCATAAAAAAAAATTGGCAATTTGTCCCATAGGCAAAAAAAACGTTTAGTTATGTATGAATTATTTTCTCACTCAAATACCGTCATTTATTTATTTGACCGCTGACTGTCCACACTACTAATATGTATCTATTCTAATGCTGTTATAATATATGTTCAACTACTACCTATCTATATCCCTGAAAAAAAACTAACATTGGCCATTACATATAGACAGTGTACAACCTAAATCACCGTTGGTAAAGCCTGCAGGGAATATTTATCATCATGGTACGTAGGGGTATAGGTATTAAGAAAGAAATTAATTTAAGTTCAACCCCTAAAGGGAGCAGCGGGGCTTGAAGTTTGCATGAAAATAGTTTCATGAGGACGAAGCCATATATGTTTTCATTCAGTAGGAGCAGTGCACTAATCATGTTTTGGATGCTGCTATCATTTAGTAAATTTCTCGATAGTTTATATTTTCACAATGCTGGAATTTGTCACCTCACAATTTGGTATATTTAATTATACATACATTTCCTGCTAACTTGATGGTGTTTCAGCGGGAACCGTTCCCAATCACTGCACCTTAGGGGTGTCAGACGTACCAAATTGCTGGTACGCACACTAGTTTTTGGTGTCTCGTACCATGTACCAAAACTACTCGGTCTTTGTATGCAAAAATACCAAGATTAGCCGTTGACTAACAAAAATACACCGACAATATAGTATATTCAACAAATTTTTGCTATTTAGTATTTCAGATAAGAAATGTAACATCAAAAATAAATATTTTAAAGGGATATTTCTTTTGTGCCTTCGATGGTTATTGCCCTCAAAATTTTTAAATCTGAGATGCGATTTCCGGCAGTGTTTGTAAAACAGTGTTAGCAGCGCCACAGTGGAGCACAAAGGTACTAGTTTTGGGTCTTGGAGCCAACTCGGCCGGCACAAGGTTTTCTCAGTGGATCTAATATCCCCTGCTGTAGGTACCTTTCGGACTACTTCTTTCAGCGATGTAAGTCGTATAATTATGTCACTTTCACACAAACCAAGTTCCATCAAATTTTGTGTATTACATCTGTGGCATTACCTATCGAATGCTATCGAAGATTAAAATTTTCAACGGGGGAAATGTGAGAACCCCGACAAAGCCGTGTGAGATTTTCAGCCAAAGTAATTTCACATCAACCGAATGACCAGTGGGCTGAATCCGAGTTTTGTTTTGTTTTCCGAATACCGAATTTCGGTGCGCAAACCGAAGAAGGAAGAAAAAAAAGGAAAGAAAAAGTTTGCAAATTATTGTAGTGCCAACTTTCTAGACAGACTACATTACTTTACTTTATCTATGGATACAGCATACCTCGGAATACCCACTCGGTTTTTTCTTTTCTTTCATAGATAAAAATAAGTTGTCAATGTCAATGTGGGTGATTTGATTTTGTTGAGTTGTTTGTTGTTTGTAAAATACGGGTTTTATCTACTAAACTCATTTGCATTTGGTGATAATTCGACACATTCTAGTGTTTTTCAGTATATTAAATATAGCTGCACTGCAGTATCGCTTCAAAGATCTGGAGTACGTCTGTTCCTGAGCCATTAAGATAACCGGATTAGGTATGTCCTTTATTACTCTGTTCTGTTTTTCTTACCGCTCGTGCAGTGCATTTGGAACAAATATTTACTCCTGAAAATAATTACCTAGTTATTGGTATGGTAAGTGTTAAGCTCGACTATTGTATTTAGTAATGTTGTGAGTAACAACAGTTATCTTATCACTTTACCTTTTTTCAGGTAGCAATGGAGGCGATGGACATCCAGGCTGTCGAGTCTAAACTGAGTGACGTTACTGTGACCGCTATACCCATGAGTGGAAAAAATATGCACAAAGATTTGAACCATGGTGGAAACAGTCATGCAACCATATCCACAGTTCCAGCTTCATCACCTTCATCGGTTGGCAAAGACAAAGACAATGGAATGTCGAAATACGCTCAGCTCTTAGCAGTTATTGAAGAGATGGGTAAGGAAGTAAGACCCAGCTACTCAGGCAGCCGTAGCTCTGCTGAGCGCTTGAAGCGTGGAATTGTACATGCTCGTATCCTTGTACGAGAGTGTCTTATCGAAACTGAGAGGTCTGCTCGACAGTAGTTCCGCAGGGATATAATGTCACAGTCAATTTTTAGGAAACCTAGAAGTTATAAAGGTTAATGAGTCAAGATATGTAATTCAGAGAAAACAGTTGTTAACATTACCAGTTCTTTGTCAAAGTACAGCTGACTACAAACTTAAAATCAAGATTATTGACAGGGTCCTCAAATACTAATTTTAAATCCACAATTTTTTTTATTTTAATGAGTGGTTCAAAAATCTAGATGAAGAGGGAAGTGGGAATAATGTAATGGGCCGAAGTTAGAATACAAGCAAATCCTTCTATCACCCTTATTGATCCTATACCAGAGATTTTGGAGACAGAATTATGAAATGTCAGTTAACTTTTAAACTGGATTATTAGAAGGGATTCATTGAAAGAGTTTTACAACTATGTCCTGAATGAAAACAGGCTGTGATCAAACATTTATTGTGAACATCTACCTCATACTACAAAATATACTATATTTAATATTTTTATGCAATTTTTTAATAAAATGTGGCATAATTTCGCTAATCGGTGCACAACATCGATTAAAAATAGTAACAAATTTTTTATTAAGAAAATACACTTATTGAGCAAGCATAGTATCTTTTGCCCAATATGAATCTGGCAAAACTATATTTCAAGGGAGTATATTAAACTCATTTTTTTCTCAAATTTTAAGTAAAAAGTCCTTTTAGCAATATCTTTATTGATATTATTAATTTAAAGTAAGTAAAGTTTTAAGTCAAACAAATTGACCTCATTATGTGTGCATAGCATGTAAGAAAATATGCTCACTGTTTTTTGGTAGTTTTGTTTGGATTAGATTTTAAGTTGTATATAATTTAGAAACCTTTATACAATTAGTTGTCATGTTCAAAAGATCATATTACCTACATTTTTTAATAAAAAGGTGGGCCAATGTAGTATACTGGTAAAAATTGTTATTCATCAAACTTTTGAATTATCAAGTACATAGAATATTTCAATAAGTATTTACATTTCAAATATTTCTATGCAATATTCAAAAATTATTCAAAAATATTGTACAGTACTTCCTCAAAGGGGGACTATTGAAGATATGTTATCACAAGAGGCATTTTAATCCTCATAGTGTTCCTCCAAGGAGAGCCTGACCATTTTCAAAGGTAAAGGATGCTGATTGTATTACATGCTATTTTAAATCATGTGACAGTTTTGTTATGGTAGATGGTATGGCTCAGATATCTGCTTGGAAACTGAATGTTGGAGTACTTTTCTAAACCCAAACGCAGTCTGTATTTCGTTTTGAAATACAAGCTTAGGTCAATATTAGTAGTAGTAATAGGACTCTTTGTGACATAGTCGTGAGTGGAAGTACTAGTGTTACCACCATACCAATTACTACCACCAAGCAGCATTGCTGTGTTCTGGTTTGAAGGGTATGTAAGTTCCAGTAAGGTTACAGGCACATGAAGCTTCACACCTGTATGCCTCAGGTTGATAGACAATGACAGTGCATTGTAAGGCACGTTTGTGACCAGCACAGTAATGCTTTGTTATAGGTGATGGTGACTACTTAACACTGGGTGGTCCATCTGTCAGTTTGATCTATAAGTTCTTAAAAAAAGTATCAGAAGTTCTATAATTTAAAATAGCATGTACACATATCCTCAAACAATAGTTGTATTGGCCCAGTAGCCATCAAGTATACTTCTAGAAGAATAGATAATAAGAAAAGATTTACGAAATAGTTTTAAACATTTTATTAAACTTGTAAGTTACCATTATAGAATAAAATGTACTTAAATGTTATTGTAATTCTAATTCCTGTAATGTCTGCTGCTTGGTGTTTTTTACGTTTTAGATTTTCTAGGAGACTAAAAAAATTTTAGATTCTTAAAAGCTTAAATGATAATTTATGACCATCGCTAGTATTTCATGTTTTAAAGATAAAATTCAAATACCTACTGAATGTTTTGAAATTATTATTTTGTAAACCAAACTTATACCAGAATTTTGTAAATGGATATTAGGTAATCTATTCAATTTTGTTTTAATGTGTTTTAAAATTAGTAGTAGCACTCTTATTGTTTCGTATGCACTGTGGTGTATTTGTTGAATCATCTTTGTAGGTGTTGTAATAATTATTATGAATTTAATTGGTAGAGGAAATCCGGCATGCGAGCATGTCGGTGCGATGTGTATACGATTGGAAAGAAGGTATACTTACTAAGATTTAAAATATCATTCTATTATTGAAAGTTCAGATTGTGAACTTGTTATAATTAAGTAATCCTGTTTTATGCTAAAACGTGGTTTATGTTAGACTACTCTTAAGCTTATTTTAACACATGTTACTCAGTACTTTGAAAGCTGTAACTTTACAATGATTTTTATGAATAAGCGTGTTATTAGTCTAAGGTTTCCATAATAGATGCGACCTTTACTGGTGAGATCATGGAACTTCAGCCGACAAACTTGTCGCGTATCGAAAAACTGATTTTATCTATCTACACCCTATAAAACCCTGTTTTATCGAATTTACGTCAAATTTTATTTACGGCCATGCTTGTGAGTTGTGATGCTGACGTGAAAGGCGTTTCTTTAAATTCTTTATGTACTTTTGCTTGGATTTAAAAATGTCAAGTAGTCGCCACCCATACTCACCATTCTGCATCGTGCTAAGGTCTATAAAAATAAACGTAGCATTTATGTTGCGATATCGCGGGTAACATTGCAAAGGCCATGCAAACAATAATTCAATTGAGGTGTTGACGAAACTTTCTTGTAGGTGTGGTCTAACATAAATCATTCTATTCTACTAAAAAGAGCTTTTTCTCCCTTGCTCCTTGTCTCAAAGTAAATGTAAGAGGTGAACCACAAAACAGTACAAATCTAGAGTAATTAAATTGTATTTACTGTAATTTTACTGAATTGTTCGATGCGTAGCGTTAGTCTGCCGTATTATTCGTGTATGGACATATTTTTATTATAATAAATGGGTCTAATTAAAAATGCTGTTTTAGTTGCCTAAATTTTATGCCTTAGATTTCCGGGTTTTAAGGTTGGCGGGTTCATGGTTTCGCATTGTGGATCCAAAATGAAGATGCGGGTTCGAATCCCGATTAGCATGGCTCCTTTTAACTTTTTATTGACAGTAGAGGTAGTAAAACTCGTATCTTCCGGGGAAGTACCTATTACCACCATGCCTATTTTCCCCGCTAAGCAGCTTGCTGCGTACTGGTTTGAAGGGTGTGGGTGCCGGTGAAATTACAAGCCCACCTCTGTATGCCTCACGTTGATAGGCTCAGAGTAGTGCATCATAGGGCACGTGCACGTGACGGTCATGGTAACCCTTAGACCACCTGTTCTATTAGCAAATAAAATAAAATATATTGCTTGCAAAGCTTCTGAAAGAAATCAGATAAATCTGGCTGCCTACTAAGGGAAAACCAAAGATAAAAAAATTAAATGAGATCTCTTCCTTTCCGATCCTTTAGAGTCACGCAATGCTCTTAGTTTTATCGTTGACACATTCTTTGTTCCTTACTCAGTCGCTAGATGGCTGTGAAGTGGAATACCAGATGGCGTTGGCATACAGGCTGCAGCGCGGACTCCGCGGAGTGGTGTCCCGTGGAGCCTTACCAGCATCTCCTTGTTACTGGCACTTACCAGCTCACCGAGAACGATGGTGTGTAGTATTTCATAAGGAGCCCCACATATTTCCGACCAATAAACAGGTTGTAAGTAGATAGTTCAGTGCCCGGCAGCTATGGTAACTAATATTACTTACAGTTAATATTGCTTACAGTGTTAGCAAGTGTTCACATATCATATGACTACTTTATGTCGACCAGTGAGAACCTGTTATTGGCTTTCTGGAGCTACTACTAGAATTTAAGTAAATTTACTTAAGCTGTTGGTTTTCCCATAAATAAATAAATATAGCGGATCTAGCGTGTAAGACTCGAACTTCAGCGTTTAGGGTAGAGCTACTACGGGTGAGACGGGTACGGACCTATGGTAGGGATCTCCATGCTGGCTGGTTTATTAAGAGGCATTACCGATGTAAACGAATCTTTCAGGCTCAAATGTGATTGGACCAAACTCCCCGTTCGGTAAACGGATGCCTTATACACCTTGGGGTTAAGTAAGTAAGAAAAGGGTAGTTGCTGCGACTCACCTGCTGTACCCAGCAGCAGCAGCTAATTAAGGTACAGCAGTGAGATAATTAGGTACCTACCTACCATATTCTTATCTTTCTCAGGTGCAGTAACCAAAACGCAGACGAGGCTTGGTAAAATATATCTCTTCACTATCGACGACACCACAACGGAGTTATCTCCTATTCAGACCATCGAAACATCAGGAATACTCGACCAGAAATGGTGCTATCACAGAATACAAGACCGCCCAACATTAGCTGTAGTTACTTCAGTAGGGGCTCTCCAGCTGTACCAGCTCTGGGACGAAAATGGAGAGTTGAGATTAAAACTATGGATGGAACATGCAATTGGTGAAGAGGTTTTGGCGCTGTCGCTCGATTGGTCAACGAATAAAATGCATTTAGAAGAACCAAAGCTAGTCGTCAGTGATTCTTCAGGAAGCGTTACCGTTCTAAAAGTAGCTGAAGGTTTGGAAGAGATTGGGAAGTGGAAGACCCATGGCTTTGAAGCGTGGATCGCTGCTTTTAATTATTGGAACACGGATTTGTTTTATTCAGGTTTGTTATTCATGTAGGTATACCTATATGAACGTGCAAGGTGATTTCTTGGTCTTAACTATGTAGGTAATTAAAACGGTAGGTTTTGTAGGTTGCCCGATCTTAAAGCTAGCAGATAACTATCAAAATTATCAGCTAGGTAGGTACATGGAAATTGGTAGATCGTTAAGTGTACAAGATTAGTTAGAATTTTTTTTTTAAAGTAGAGCTCTTAAAAGGAGAAGTATTACCACCATGCCTATTTCTGCCGTCAAGCAGCTTGCTGTGTTCCGGTTTGAAGGGTGTGGGGACCGGTGTAATTCTGTAATTATGTCATGTGCCTGTGCACATGAGGCTTAACACCTGTACGCTCATGTTGATGGACGTAGAGTAGTGCATTGTAGGGCACGCCTCTTACGAACGTGACCTACGAGACAATGCTTTGTTATAGGTGTGGTTAGATCGAAAGGGGATAAAACATGTCTAAATTCCAGGTGGAGATGATTGCCTGTTCAAGAGCTATGACCTGAGAGTGCCGAACGGTGTGGTGACCAACAAGAGCCATGAATCCGGCGTCACCACGGCGCGGAGTCATCTAGACATCGAACATCACTTGCTGACTGGAAGGTGATTATACCAATTTACCTACTTTATAATTATTAACAAACGACTCCTGCTTATTTTAAGCAAGCTAGGCTACAATCAAAATTGTTTCACTATTTTTCGAGATAGTAGAGCTTATTGAAAAATTCGTCCGGGGAAGAACCTACTACCACCATGCCGATTTCTGCAGCTCGCTGTAAGAACCGGCAAGAAACTTACGGTTGTATTTATAACATTCGAATCTTATATTACAGTTACGACGAGAAAGTCCGTTCATGGGACACCCGTAAGCTGAAATCGTGCATCACAGAGACTCAAGTCGGCGGAGGCGTGTGGCGGTTGAAATGGCAGCCCAAGTCAGACTTAGTAGCGGCAGCTTGCATGTATGGCGGCTTCAGAATACTGCGCGATGACGCCGTCGTGGCGGAGTATATGGAACATGAGAGTATATCCTATGGTGCGGATTGGTGCCATGGGGCAGAATATATAGCTACGTGTTCGTTTTATGATTGTAAACTACATATCAGTGAAGTCACTGTGTCGGACGTTTAACCGTGATATCGGGAAATTCTTGTACGAGACAAATTTTTCATCAGCATTCAGCCTGATTTTTTCTTATTCACCTTAGCTTCAGGATGATTCAAAGTGATCAATAAATGCTATTGAATATCTTTTGACTTTGACTTGGGCCTATACGATTTTCCCGTAAGAACGACATTGACTCTTGACAATACACCACTGCCACCAGCAATCTTTTCAATGTCGTGGATCCTAAGGATGTGGGTACCTTCTACTCTTCGTTCTCCGGTTTATTTCCTCAATCTTACCGACGAGGTATGTCCAAATATTAGATTTGGCAGATACTCATTCCATACATTTGGTTTGACAGGTTTTTTTTTATGTGAGTACGAACTTCAACAGTGACACGCCTAATATCAATATCACGTACGCACAACAACTTTCGGCAATGCTCTCTGAATGTACTCATATCGAACCGGCTATTAAACCTTATTAAACTGCATGCCTGTCTATTTTCAATAAAAAATATACATATATTCATTTTAAACATGTTGTATTTCAATTTGCTTATAATGTCATGATAAATATAATTTATAACAATTACATACTTAATAAAGTAATAATTTGCCGTAAGTGATAAAAAAATCGTACACCATTTACAAATACGAAGGTTTTGGGTTGCTGTGATCAGATTCCTTGCGTCTTGTTTACAATAATTTCTTTAAAATCACTCTAGACTGGCCTGGCTCTTCCTAAGATAAATTTGTACCTTAATATTTTCTAAATAGAGTCTATTTTTCCTAACCACTGGAATTAAAGTACAAGATAATTCTGCCACCGCATTTCAGACATGAAGATATCTTAGTTACTTCTTTTTGTGAAATTGTTCAAATGTTTGTCGCGATACTTTTTTGCATTATTTAATAAAACACAGCTATACCACCCTCCACCAAAGGACCCCTCTCATCTAAACTATAGCTATCTCTACAGTATTCCTTACATACTTTGTATAACAGATTACAACAGTAGACACAACATCTTGTCAATAAATTCCATTATCTAACGCCAATCATCCATTGGTACCCATTCTCTAAATAAGACTAGTCGAGCTAGTGCGTGTGCTGTACAATTATTTACCAAATACAATCTAAAACATTACTAATTAGAAACATTATTATGAGAAACATTTAGAAAATTATCTATGGCTGCCATCATCGAGGCGCGCAAAACATTTGTACAATCTCACTTATTTTAAGCGTAAATTTGACGGTATAAATAACCATTATTATAAGATCTACACCACTCTGTGTTATATTTACTTTATTAATTAATTCATTAACAATGCAGCATGGTGTCACATTCACTCATCACCAAGCTAGAATTGTAATTGTAAAACTTTCATAGATCCCAAACAATTTCATTAATTTTACAAATCACAAAACACCATTTATTAGACTAGTTCCTCCTACACAAATGGCAACTGAACACTTGTAGTTTACAAAAATGTATACTCAATATCATATTTACCTAAAACATTCATGTTACTGCATTGTCATAACTTCATGGAAAATATATAAAAATATGTCATGAATAAAACATGTTTTTTTGAAATTATCGTTAAAAAAGAGAAAAAAATACCTTTTTCGTAAAAACCTGCTTGTAAAATACTGAGAAATGGTCGAGAACATATAGAATTAATTACAATTACCAGCCTCTCGCACGAGCGATGTCTCGAGCTAAAGTACAGTTGCCTCACTCGCATATTGATAAAATATGCGTTCTTCACTCGCGAGTATAGATTTCAAAATTAACTAACAAATACTGAAGTAACACCTTTGTCGCACGACGATCGTTCGTTATTTATACACAGCGGGCTATGCTTCCAGATCCTATATACACTACAACTATATTTACAGACATTCACTAAACTCGGTCCCGGTCGAGCATAACAATTGTGTACAACTCATTGATAAATCCTCCAATATCTATACAACAAACAAAGAATGCAGGGGTTAAGTAGCTTCATGTTTATCTACATACACTTAGTTCATAACGGCAGGTAATATAACTATCACAAAATGAACCCGGTCGGCTGTTGGCAGCGATACCGCGCGGATATTCTCGTCCAACTCGCGAATGCGTCCGAAACGAACTTAGCGCGTCACTGAGCGCTCATTGGTCAACACTTTCTCGATACTAGGGCGTGGCGCGTTTGATCGAGGGGTTTCCCTAATTAAATTATATGTACATGGTCGTTGCGCGTTGTTGAACACCTTAAGTTGTAAGAGCGTGCTGACGGATGAGAGCATCTGACCGCGGAGATTCTGCTCCGACATAGTTAGCTAGTTTAACTGTACACAACATAGTCGCACATACTGTTTTTGCCTTCACTTTAAGCTTATAGGTTAGGGAGCGTTCGACCGCGTCACTGGGTTTCTCCAATGCGTGTGACCGCGACGATTCTCCACCAAGGTTAAACTATCAGAGCCGCTTTCGCGTCGAGCGTCTGTTCACAGGAGCAACAGGGTGCGATGCGTCAGTCGACTCGGAAGGCCGGCCGGCATCAGGTGGAGCGCTGACCGCGGAATTGCGTACGGAGTCGTAAGGCGCGCGGTCACTGAGCGCTCATCATTGGTCCGAGCGCGGCGGCGACGAATGAGCGGGACAGAGCGCTCGGAAGTCCTCCTCGCTCAGCCGCCAGCCGTGCTCGCGCGCGCACGGCAAGTGCGCACGCGCCGGACATGCTCTCGCACTGGAAAACGTAAATTACGAATTAGTGGTGGTATTTCACAAAGTAAAATACATAGAAGATCTATTTAAATATATGTATCTATCAACGTTTATAAAACAGCTTAGACTAATTATAAACTGCAATTCTGTGTGTGAAAAAAAGTGGAACTCGTAACGTCGATCTGTAAGCGTTTCCTCCGAACTGGAGGTACTAGTACTAGTCGCTCCGAACTAGTACCTGGTACTAGGTACTAAAGATCGCACGCTATCACGCTGCACTGGATGGATGGATGGATGGATGGATGGATGGATGGATGGATGGATGGATGTATGTACGTATGTATACCTGCATGCGAATGGCGCCGCGTGTCGCGCGCAGTATCGGCAGCGCGCAGGCGCGGCGCTCCACACGGCGCGCGCGAGCCCCCACACGCGCGCGCCGCACGCCACCACGCCGGGCGCCCACACGCCGCACTCCGCGTGCAGCCACGCCTCCGCCGGCGCGCCGCTCGTGCCGCCCGAGATGCACGTCGCACGATGCCGCGTCGCCTCGTCCAACGCTCTGATATATACAAACACACGCGCGTTACTCACGGCACATATACACAATACTTCTACATAAATGATCTAGTATTATGTACCTGTAGACATAAACAAATTAAACAAACTCGATCGGTAACATAAACAGAGCCTTAGAGATTCTATAGTGTTTTATACCTATAGATTCATACACGGTAGATCTTCTGGTAGATACCCTGCATCAAACCTTCTGTATAGCGTAAGTGACATAACAGAAGCATTTCGTGCCAAACATGTAATCTATACAAATTTTTCTAAGGCGTTTGATATAGTCGACCATTCAAATTCTAATTGAAAAACTGGTTAATGCCGGGGTTAGCGGGTCTGTTGAGGTGGTGTGATTCGTATTTACGAAGCCGCTTCAAACTAGTGAATTTCGAGGCTTCAAGTACCCTGGAAGAACAGTTCCGTCAGGTGTATCCCAAGGCTCGTAACCGGGGCCTATATTTTTCTGGGTTTAGTCAATGATTTATGTGACACTATTACATCTTAAACTGATGATCTTAAACTGTATAAAATCGTCTGTTCTCTTGATGACATAACAAAGATTGGTAAATAACGAATAAATTAAACGTAATTAGCTTTCTAAATGCATAGGGGCTCGCTAAATACATAGTGATCGTTGTGTAAGCGGGTTTTAAAAGCTCATACGTAAGTCTCCTAAGGTAGAGTTACCTGTACTCTGGCGTGTCGGTGTCGACGACGTAAGGTCCGAAGAGGTCTCCCAGTCCGCTGGCGTGCGGCGGTCGCGCACAGAAGGCGCACAGCCACGTGAGGTCGCGCGTCGCGGCGTCGTACCGCAGCCCCAGCGTGGAGGCATGCAACCCGCGGCGTCGCGTGTCCCCCGCCGCCGGCCCGCAGCCCGCCAGCACGCCTCCGCCCGCGCCCGCGCCGCGCTCCCGCCGCCGCCCGCACTCCTCCTCCTCGCCCGTGTGGGAGTTCATCACGCACACCGACACAGGAGAGCCCTCCGATACACCGCCGCGGATCTATCAACAAACAACAATATCATTTGTTTTAGTTTTAGGTAATTAGTACTACCTACTACCCTGCTCTTCCCAAGCTATGGTGTTTGTTGCCTTTCAAACTAGCATGCACTAAGCATGTTTTAAATTAAGGTAAATTAGATTATTTAAAAGTGTGACATTTTATAAATCAGTATAAACAACATATCTGTGACATTATTATTTTTATAATTATTTATAGTTATATGTTGATTGGTGCTTCTGTAATCGTACTAGCTAAAAAAATAAATAAATCACTTGTCACTGTTGTATTTATTTATTTATTTATAACAATAAGTAATTTGCTACAGTTCTGTAGAAAGCTACCATTGTGGTAATACATAAATGACTAAAGGAAGTATTCTGTTTTCTTTATTAGTTTATAACAAGATAAACTCACTTGTATGTAAGGTCCCCGTGACTTGCCAGAGCTGGCATTGCTGCCGGAGTCATACTCCTTGGAGTCCTTGGGCGCGTCCTTCGCTTTCTTCGGCTTAGCGTCGGGTTTCTTCCTGGGTCCCTTCCGGCGTGTCTGTGCTTCCGTCCGTGCGCGCGTCGCTGTGGATTTCCGACGCTTACTCGCCGGTGCCGGGTCTGAACAGAGATATTTTATTAAGTCATTTAACTTCATACTATACATTTTGTATTTTTCTAGATAGATTAAGATAACTATTTATTTAAAATAAAACCCAGAGAGACGACTTCACGCTCTATGGACAACATAGAAAAAAAATCGCGAGAATTCGGTAAATGGATAAGACTCAAATTGGAGATATGCCTATATCCTTCATTTATGGTTTCCATAGAGTAACAAACCTTTCGCAGTATCCGTTTCCTGGGGTTCCTCCAGTCCTGCGAACATCTTCTCCAGCTGATTCTCGACCTCGACGAAGCTAGCAGCGGCCGGCTCAGTGGGCTGCGCGTCGGGCTCCGCCGACTTGGCCTCCGAGGGCGAGGTCACGGGCACGTTGGCGGCCTCCGACGCCGAGTCCGCGCGCCGCCGCGGTGCCGCGACACCTGTTACTCCCACAGGCGCTGAAAGGGTCGTTTCAATTAGCTCAATAGGTAGAACAGTAATATATAGTGTAATATTATATTATCTAATATTAATATATAAATAGTAAATACAATGGAAAGGTTATGTCGGCGGTGTCGTCGCTGAATGCAAATGTGTGTTTTTATAAATCAAAACAGTCATTTTAAAAAAGCCAAATTGGCTCATGTCTCAACTGATTGCTTGATGCAGCAGCTGAGACAGGTACCAATGACTAACAGCACAGCGGATGGAGCCAATGCAGGACACTTTCATCGAGGCAAAAATACATTGATTAATAATAAATATAATAATAAGTACAATAGATGTGGAAAATCAAGGAAAATATACAATAAATAATTTACAAGACGGTTTACAGGTCACCAGTTTTCGCCATCAGAGCATACTCACTCGTCCGGTCGGGTTCAGGTTCGTCTTCAAGCCGTCGCTCGGGCTCAGGCTCGGGCTCGGGCGCGGGCTCGGGGCTCCCCAGCACGCTGTGCAGCTTGTCCACGGAAAGCAAGGGAGGTTCGGCAGGCGCAGGGGGTGGCGGGACGGTGCCGCCCCCCGCTATCATCGCCGCTATGTCCGCTATCGTCTCCGCTGAACCTGCAATAAACAACGACATTGATCATAATCAACACTTGATACGTCTAATGCTAAATATAAATAAACTAGTGGTTCTATGAGAATAGTAGACCTCGTGAGCAGTAACCGACACTTTACCCTTTATACCAAAATTGAAATCCGTCTCTATATAACTCTACAGTCTACATCAGCGGTCGGCAACCTCTTGGCAGGCAAGGGCCACAAGGTGGCAAAAGGCGGGTCGCACTTGTGATATTAACCCTAGAAGCCTATGCTTACGTATATTTTTTAAGTATAATTTAATTGGTGATATTCCATAGAAAAAATAAAAATGCTATTAAAAATATAATTGTTATAGCATACGGAATTTAATTCGTACACGTAATACTAACATTATGTTATTGGGCTTTATAGCGAGAAAAATAACCACCGTAAATGATTCAGAAATGAAAACTACAAAGTAACTACGCTCGGAATCGTAACCGAACGTTTTAAAATGTTCTTTATCGTTACCTGATCGTGTTTTTCTTCTCGACGACTCTTCGCATATTCTCGGCGAGCTGTGTGGATGCGGCGAGGGTGGTTTGGACGAGGGCGGCGGGTCGTACACCGGCCTCGGTGTGGGTATCACTATCGGTGGCAATGGTATCAACTCTGGACCATTCATCTTCGCGTGTTCCGTGTCTCCGTTCTCAATGGGCACTGTGGAATCATAAATAATACTTTACACCTATAGGTGTCGACGACCGATGTGGCGCGGCGGGTGAATGTCCGCCTGCGACGAATAGTGGGACGAAAGAGGAAAAAATAAAAAGTCTGACCTGCCACAGGAGTCCTATGTAGAGGTGCAGGCGCGGGTGCGGGCGCAGGGGCGGTGGGTGGGGCGGGGGCGGGGGCGGGGGGCACGCAGGGGGGCGGCGCGAAGGGGGGCGCTGTGGGCACGCGCACGGTGCGCTCCGGCTTACGCTTCCGCTTAGAACCAGGGGGAGCACCGCATGAGTCTGTTGAATCCTGGAACATTGTAACAACATATATGATGTTAGATGATGCTGTGTGATGATGATGATGCTGTGTGATGATGATGATGCTATTTATTCATTAGGAAGTTCATTATTATTATCATATGGTGGCTAAAGAACCTGACAACATTGTTTCTCGATTTATTACATTGTGAATTCGTATACTTTATGTATATATTCACAATATATATGTACATGTTATTAGATACGTGCTCTGACGGGCAATTACCTTGTGCGACCCAGGTTAGAACCGTACATTAAAAGTAGCACTAGTAAAAATGTTTATTCCTTAAATATTTCCTTAAAAGTTTATAATTTATTTTTTTATCGTTAATAGACTATCCTTTGGCTTCAATCTCACCTGATGGTAAGTGACGATGAAGCAGGACGGTCTAGAAGACCGTAGGAATATAGAGAGAGCATATACCTCATTGGAGGAGGGCGGTGAGGGCGTGTTGGCGGCACGTGAGTGCACGATGACGGAGTGCGGAGAGGGCACGAGGCGCTCCAGCAGCGAGTCCACGCGCCGTGGGGCTGCGCGACCTATCAAACTGTAAACACATTATAAGTATTACTACGGACATCTTTTAGAGGACTCGTACGAGGAAGAACCATGCCTATTTCTGCTGCCAAGCTTAAACATTTACTTATAATTATAACCTTTTGTGGTTACCATCACCTATGAAAAAGCATTGTCTTGCAGGTCACGTTGGTTATGAAAGTGCCCTACAATGCACTGCTCTGTGTCCATCTAAAGGTTTTCATCAGAATTTATCAGTGATCTTCGCGCATGCTATGCCGAAATATCGGCAAACAAACCCATCCAAACAATTTTTTTTTCATGGAAAATACCCTGTTTCTTACAAAACCACTTAAACTACTAAAAATACGGCGCCTTGAAACTGATCAAACAGTTTTTCCTCACAGGTCACGTTCGTTATAAACGTGCCCTACGATGCACTACTCTACGTCCACTGTGAAGCCTCATGTGCCTGTAATCACACCGGCACCCACACCACACCCTTCAAACCGGAACACAGCAACTGCTTTGCGGCAGTAATAAGTACCTCTTATGACGTGCCCTTCACTAAGAGCTCTACTACTACTATCGTGTATACTCAGATTTCAGGTCAAGAGTTTACCAAACATAGAAATTCAAAGTCTATTATACCTGTTGATTGATGTATGTATAATCAATTACCTGTTGATAGTAGGCGCATCTCTCACAGAGAGCGCTGGTGAGGCTGGATGCGGGGCTGGAGGGGTCGACCCGTTGGCGCGCGAACCGAGAGAAAGGTCCAATGACCCTTGTCTAGCGAACGACAGGATATCATCAGCGCGGAGACGTGTCTCTGAAATATTTTTTAAATTAGCGGACATTATATAAAGAATGAACCCAAATAAGATTACAATCTAGCCACAATTTACGTTAATTACTATATTCCAAGCATGTGTACACAGCAAGTGTAATCTTTACTAATAATAATAATAATAATAATGCTGGACAATCCACACAGCATCATCTAGCCCCAAGCTAAGCAGAGCTTGTGTTATGGGTACTAGATGACTGATAAACTTAATACAATACAATATTACATATATAGATAATTTTTATTATACATAGAAACACCCAAAACACCCGGAATAAATATTTGCAGATCGTACAAACATTTATCCCAAGGCGGGAATCGAACCCGCAACCCCCTGCGTCGCCGGCGGACGTTCGCCCGCCGCGTCACAGCGGTCGTCATAATATAAATTATTAATAATAATATAAATTTGAAAGTTTATATGTTTCGATGAATGTGGCTCACTCACGCTCTTACTTCTGGATCAATTTGGATGAAACTAATAATAAAAATAGTTAGTAACGTGCTACTTTTTATCTCGAAAATTTTACAGGAACCGATTAAAACGGACGAAAAAGCCCTAATCTAAATTTTTAAACATAAAATTTAGATATATTGTTTTTACGGAATTTGTCTTACCTCTGCCAGCACCTAGATGTTGGTAAATATCGACTGGAGGTCCCTTCATCTCACCTGGTGAAGGAGTACCCCTGTAATTCAAATTGTTTCTATTTATTTTATTATAGTTTTTATACATGGACGACTCGACAGACATTTTAGTAGAAAACTCTAAGTGGTAGTTAGACTAACCCTTTTAGAGTTTTATACGAAAATAAATGCCTGGGGGTTAAGAGTGCAATATAATAGCTACCTCATAATGTGTTTTTCCGGGGGCGTAGGGGTGTGTCGGTACATATCCGGCGGCGTTGCTGTGTGACGGAACACAGAGTTACCCCCTGCACTTTTCATCGCCTGGAAAAAAAAAATTTGCTTTATAACATAATACTAATTAGTACTATTTTTGTTCCTGATAAAATCAGAAGCCCGTGAAAGAACCAAGGTCATATAGCTCTTAGAATCAGCAAGTAGAAGCGATAAGAGGTCATATAGCAGAGCTGACTACCGCTGAGGAATAAAGGTTCTCAAATGATGACCACGATTCGGAAGCCGAATAGTAGGACACCCTTCCGCCTGATGGACACTAATAGGATCGCGGGAAGTCGGTGGATGGAGATGCTCAAAATCAACTGTAAATGTATAGAGTAGGCCTATTTTCAGCAGTGAACTTCTACAGGCAGATGATAACTATTCAGCAGTACATATTTAGTTTTAGTAGTAAAGTCTTTTTTGAAGGGCTCATCCGTGGAAGTACATCGCGACCAATCGAATCTAAACAATATCAACAGAATCTTTTGAAAATATAGTTTTACCTGCAGACCCTGGAGAGGATCAGGCGGTGATGGTGCAGGCAGGTACATGTGCGGTGGTGGAGTAGGGGTATGCCACGTGACCCCCCGATCATTCAGGTGAGCAGGGTTCAGCTGCTGACTCCGAGCCAGAAGATTTGCCATCTGCATCTGAAAAGTTTGTACTAGTTTTTGTTATGTTTCCTTGTACCTACCTACCATTGACATGTAGACATCAAACTCATCCCAAATCATAGTGTGTGCAAATATAAAATTAAAAAACTCCTTCCTTAAGCACTCCTTTTTGTCAGTCGTCATCTCCATACTCACTCTTTTTTTATCCATAGCACCTTTCACACAGTTTATCTATATTTTTGTTGGCCTACCTATACCCACATATCCATCCAAATTCATATTTATCACTCTTCCTGGTTACAAGACCTCTGCCCCTCCTCATGAGATACCAACCTCCCGCCCATACCATGCTACTTCAAACTTCCTTTCATGTACTCATTTCGTATCTTATCCATTCTAGTCACTTCATACATCCATCTCAACAATCGCATTTATGCCGCATGGACCTAAAGGTCTTGAAACCTGTCACCATATCACACTTTACTTTTAATGTGCTGATAAACTATAACATCTTTAAAAATTTGGCTATATGTTTAGATGTTAAAGAATTTTAGAAGTACCTATTTATTTGCAGCAAGACAAAACAGTGCATTAATATCACTACGTCTTAATTGGTACATAGCAAATTATTTATACATTACCGAAATAATCTAGGCATTTAAAAAATTGAATCTAACTAGTCTTTATACTAAGCAGAATACCTAAAAAATGTATACTAAGGTACCTTCTTTCGCAAGGAACAGGTGCTTAGTCTTGACGTTTTACAATGATCCTTGAGGATATTACTGAATAAATGCTTTTTGACTTACCTCTTAAAAGCCAGAAATAGTATAGAATTATCTGAAGTTTAGGGTACATAACAGATACATTTAAACAGGTTTACCAGTGAGATTATAACTGCTGCTTACAACCCGAAATGATTTAGTTTTGGTTAAATGTATGTTGAATATTGAACACAACATTTTGCTTATTGCTTTGCATACTGAATATTAATTGATTGGATACCTACCTATTTAGTAGTTGTGTCAACAGGTCACAGCATAAAAGTATTTAAATTTTTTTTTCTTTGTTTTTTCATGTTATTCTGCTTTGTGTTGGAAGACCGTAGATTTTAAAAAAATGAATGAGTATTCAGACAGAGATAGAAACATGAACTTCTCTATATTCACTAAATAATTGCTGCATAGGCAGCTTTTGTGTTACCTGTGTTGCTGTTTTTTATAAGCTAAAAAGCATCAGTTGAACATGGTGCATGATGTAGCAACATGATGTCTAATAATGTATAGAAGTAGGTTAGATCCATTATTTGTATTTACACTGTTGAAGGAAACTAGACACTCTCTAGAATATTCTAAGTTTTAGTATTTTTGTTTGTGAGCAACATTCACTGCCAATAGGTGTGTGTGTATTATCTTCACTAGCTTCATAGTGTTGCATTGTTGTCAATCAAAACAGCTGATTGGTAAGAATGCACTCTCCCACACTATGAGGCAATGTGCAAACCAAACAAAGAATGCGCGTAAACTATCGCGACTATTTGCTAGACGTGGATCACAACACATTTCAAGGATGTATTATATTCATGTATTTCATGTAGACAAGTGTTGAAACATGTGATTGTAACTTCTGGCAGGATATTGCGAAAACATAATGAGTGTAAATAATAAAGGAAAGATAATCACAACCTGCATAGCTGGGTTCCACCCGGAACCCAGCTGCGATTGGCGACCATTTGGGTTGTGTTGCGAACCAGACATGATGCGCTCGCACTCGATGCGCTTGTTTACAATAGGTGTTCAGCGTCGATCCAACAAGCGCGCCCTCAGTCCACCATACTGATGCCGGCAATTTGTATGCCTTCGCCCGCGTAACTGCGCTGCCGTACGACGTGTACAGAAAATTCTGAAACGGTTTCACATGCACACTTCCTAAGTCCGAGTTTCCACTGCATTCCACATGTATACTGTGCGAGCGACGCTACTCGCGTGCTGTCAGAGTCCACTTTTTTCAAACGAAACTAATTTTATTTTGTGCATGGTATGGTGTTCACGAAACTGATGCTCACTTCGCGTGACATTTTGAAAGCATTCAGGATTTGATTTTAGTCACTTATGAAGAAAATAACACTTTGGTTTAGATTCATTGAATAGCAAACAATATAACTGATAAGATACAACGGTTTATTTCACCCCTAAACAGCACAGAAAACAAGAAAACGATCAAACTTTTCCGCAGAATCGCCTTCACAATGGTGGACGATTGAGTTTTTTTAAAAGCTCTTGCACGCCATCTATTGAGGATTTTGAGTAACATAAACATTGTCGGTAGAACAGTTTAGCGGAAGTAATTAAGTTTTGTCTATGGTATACAAACCGATAGCTAGGTAAGACCGGTGATGTTTTTAGCATATATCTTTTTTGTGTATTACATTAGTCCTAACTTGAAGGATTGAAGACATAAAAAATGCTTTGATGATATAGTTTCAAATAGTTGCTTTAGTTATTGTGACATTTAAATTGCCACATCCCAGTCACACTCTTTTGAATTGAGGGCCGACCCGATAGGCGTAACATTATTTAATCTGTGGAGCTACACACGCCTAGTTCGTTGCCATAGCGACGTTTGTTTTGATTTTGTAAAGTGAGGTTATTGTAATACCGTAGAACGCCAATAGCGTATTTGTACTTGTACATCTCGATATATAAATCTATTTCAATGAGAGAGGGCGAGTTAACTAAGTTTTTAGTCTCATTCAGTGGTCAAATTGAGCATGTAACTTTTCCAAGTGGTGTTTTCGACGACTTTCTATATGTTCAGTATGATGCAGTGTGGGGTCCGGACTGGGAGCCTATATCAGGGCTTTCGTCAGGGACTAGCCAGATGGCTCGAGCTGGAAACGATCCTGAAAAAGTGTTCTTCAATTTGCCCATCGAAATGGTCTTTGGCAGCACGAATGTTTCTGGCTGTAAGTATCTACCTACCTACCTACCTAGGAATTTACCCTACTACACAAAACTAAAGGGTTTTGAATATGAATGGACCGTTCTACCTAACCTAACCTTATTTGCATGTACTTATACAAAACCTAATAATTTCCTTCTAGCAAATCAGCGTTGAAAAATGTTGAAGTTGATACCTATATAGGTATACTTACTTGCTCTAATTCCACAGGGCCGCAGTTAGTGCTTACCGTGAGGGCACAGAACCCCCTCAGTGGGGACTCACTAAGAGGCTACGCATTGGCTTTACTGCCGCCCATTACTGGCCCCCGCGTAATCACCGCATCCTTACTCCGACCCTCGGCATCGTCAGTGCTTGGGGAGTGGCTGGCCTGGGCCACAGGGAGATATCCAGAACTGGTGGATCCTAAGATGCTGGCCAGCGGAAAAGACAACTATTGTAAGAATTATCATATACCTACCTACTTCGATTGTTGATATAATAGGTAGGTACTTTATTTTTTTGTAAATACATTTTTAGATTGCAATAGTAGGTATAACACGCAGACACAGAACAAACATCTTATGTTCATCACACAAATGTATGTTCTCGGTGAGGATCGAACCCACAACAAAGCTGTAAGCAGGGCTATTACAAACTGATCTGTGACGGCTGTCATAGTCAGATGAATGAAGCCCGGCATTTCAATACCGTTTGGATGTGCCTCTGATTACCGCACTAAGACGTAATCTGAGAGTCATTCGTAAAAGCCTATTATTTGCATGTACTTATACAACTGCATGTACTTGCATGTACTTTTAACTTCTTTTAATTTTAATTTTGTTACCCCTATGTAACTTTTAGTCAAACAGAAACTTTTTTTGTCATTTACTATTTTAGATTGTATTATAGGCACTTCTATTGTCTATTGTAAACCTAATCTTTAATACCCTTATTGGGAAGGAACTGACTCCTGACATACAGGTAGCCCTAGTTTAGGAGTCAGGACTTCATCTGCAACTGTAACATTGGTTTAATCAATAAATGCCTTATCTTATCTTATCTTATTATTTTTTCATTCTTTCTTTAGTTGTAAGTCAATAATATTTTTGAAATATCAAGTTATTATTAGTTTTCTATTCTCTAGAAACCGTTACCGCTACAAATTAGTAGCTTTGATTTTTGTTTAAAATAAATTAAGCGTGAAATCAATTAGGCACAAAGTAGCTTGGCGTCATTAAAACACGAGAAGATATAACAAAATTATGACTCGTAATTTTCACAGTAGCGGTAACCAATTTTTCAGCACAAAACAGAATACCTATATAATGGACCTATAAAACTAACCTATTTGACAGCCATCCCAGTTGGTAATAGCACTGCCTTCTGCGCTTGTAGGTGGTGGGTTCGATCCCCGCCGAGACACCATGCTACTACGAACTAAGCTGTGACGGCTGTCACGGCTATGTCGGTGTGTTGGTAAATGCGGAAGTAAAAACTCATTGTTTAGTTTTTTGTTTCAGTGTTGCGAACGGAATCATACGGCATCGTGACTTTAAACATATCAATGGTTTCAAAAGATTTGAGGAAACTTGGTTACGACAACCAACCTGCTTTGTACTAAATAAATAAGGTAAATGCTGCATCCTCTAGGCCTCATGGAAAAGCCCAATTGAATTGACACTCGGGGTTTTTAAAACAAAAACATACCAGATAAGTTGGTTAAAGTTACATAACGCTTATTACTATTACCGTACTATTTTTGATAAGCTAGTTATTACGATTAGTAACTTTGCCAACGGGCAAAGTTTATGATGGAACGCAGTCTACTAAGAATCTATCTAGTAGATACAATATCTGATACAATCATAAACTCAACACTGCGAGCACAAACTAAGGTTTATGATGCGATCAAAAAATCAGCGCAGCTCAAGTGGGACTGGGCTGGCCACGTCTGTCGTATATCTGACGATGTTTGTGCTAAGACTACAGCTGATTAGGTGCCCACTGCAAGATGTCCGCGCGGAAGACCACCACAGAGAGCGTGACGAGTTGGATGTACATCTTCCAGACTGATCCGACATTTCAAGGGACAGAGAAAGTTGAAAAAAGGGTGGGGAGACCTTTGCCCTGTAGTGGGAACAGACACAGAACAGGCTAATAATCTATAAAAGTTAATCTATAAATCTATGAATCTTTGTCCTGACCGACTGATTGACTAACTGACTGACATAAAGACAACCTAAACCACTGGTCGCAGAAACTTGAAATTTTCAAGATATATATTCGTCCTGCTGCGTAGAGGTGTACTAAGAAAGGAATTTCTGAAATTCAATCTCTAAACGGATATAACGGTTGAAGTTTGAATGAAAATAACTTCTCGCGGACGAAGTCACGTGCGTTTCTCTAGTAAATTATAAATAAATAGTGATTACGAGTACAATATGAATTTATGCAAGTTATCTATACAAATAAATAAAACTGAAGTGTCTGTTTGTAATCTATACAAATAAATAAAATTTAAGTGTCTGTTTGTAATATTAAAATAACCGCTTTTTACTACATGCATAGGAATGTACCATACGATGTAATATACGATACATATACCAAAATAACATTTTTTAAATTTTTGTCTGTCTGTCTGTCTGTTTGTTCCGGGTAATCTCTGGAACGGGTGGACCGATTTCGACGGGACTTTCACTGGCAGATAGCTGATGCCCAGTACTAAGACTTTTCTTCCTACTCCCCCAGATATAAGGAAAGTCTATGTCAGTGCTCTCAAACGGTGTAGGAAATCATCGTGAGGTTCAGGTTAGCATTCTAGCAGCGGCGATGAGCTTGCAAAAGGTGGTGTGCCAAATTTATATATCTAGACGTACCTCTAAATACCCCCATTAAACATTCTCAAAGAAAATAGAGTCCGTACTACTTAGTACTCATAGATGTGATACTAGGCCCCTGATGGGCAATCGGTTTGTTCCATTACTTTTTTTATTAAAAAAATCATCATGACAGTGCTATTTGACCCTAACACAGTAAAGGTACCTACAGGTACCGATAGCAAATTACGTGTAATTACCTCCAGGTGTTATTATTACCCGCATTAGCGCATGCTCTCAATGTGAGACTGAAATGCATTCTCATGTTAAATATATTGAAGGTTCCTAATAATAGACCCCATTAAGTACTCCGTAGACTTGTTATATAAAGTATATTTGCCGCTTCATTGCGTAGCAAAATAATAATCGATATTTATTTGTTTCATTTCATAATCATAATCATATTTTACGCTTTTTGACTTTGACTAACGCAAAAGACAAAACGCGGTGTAACTATTTCAACGCTGCGCGGAGTTTATTAGTACCAGGGTTAAACTATTGCCATCTCTTACAAATGGGTAATGATAAACAGTGACAAAACTCAAGAAAATCATTTTCGTTCAAATCAGGATGCCACATGTACCTAACACTTTCATTTCACTTTTTCCTCAAGTAATTTTGGATAAAATACAATCAAAATTACTCACCAGAACATAACATACGCTAGGAAAACAATTAAAATGAAAGGTCATTTTAATAAATGACTTTGACTCATGCTCTATAATTATAAATTACTAGGGTTTACTAAGGATCCCTAATTTTTTTGAAAATATATAGCCTATGTTACCCGGGGATAGTGTAGCTATCCAACGGTGAAAGAATTTTTCAAATCAGTTCAGTAGTTTCGGAGCCTATTCGATGCAAACAAACAAACAAACAAATAATCAAATCTTTCCTCTTTATTATATTAGTATAGATATAGATAGTATAGACGTGTTAATCTACTCTACGTCACTTGACGTGTGCTATTTAGTATTTACTCAATTTACTCATCATTGTGCATCATGAATTATGTATGATCGATGTCTTAGAGGCTGTAAGTTTTGTAACGTCATAAGACATTTTCCGGCTGTCTCGGAAGTCTCCGTGCAAGGCCGCACGTTCTAAGCCGATACGATTGTTGTTTCTACAATAGAGGTAGGTATCCCGCTAAGTTGAGGACAAAACTAGCAGACAAGGTCTGTAACCTTGCCTAATCATGTTGCCTATTCTAGACTAGTATTTGTCTATATCTACCACAAAAACTTACTTAACTAGGATACTTACCTACATCCAAAATATATTAAATGATCTTTCTGGGCAGTCGGGTGAAAATTGGTTACATTTTGGACTATGCTAAAAATGAAACTAAACATTTGAAGACAACACCACAAACCCAAAGTAGGAGTTGAATATATTTTTTATTCTCTACTATGGCTTTTCCTGACTAGAAAAAGGTACACCGTGTTTTATTTTCAAATTTGTTCGAAAACGATTGCACACATATGACTATTTTGACTTTATGCAGAGTTTATTAGTAGTAGTCTTAGATTGTGTTTATTAGCCATAGTAGAGAGTAAAAAATATAATTATGTATTCAACTTCTACTTTGGGGTTTGTGGTGCTGAGTACCTAATTTAACGTTTCACCGGGTTAAATAAGGCAGGGCATGTATTGCATTTAATGTCCAGTTCCAATACCCTACGAGCGTCCGTTAGTCGGGTCTACGGTTCGTTGCCTGTCAAATAAACTTTCACTTTATTGGCCAGTGTTAATTGTCACTGTAACAAGGCCCAGACAACAAGCAACGAAACTCCTCAATAATACCACACTAATGAAAGGACATCGATAGGTTAAATCTTCCTTAGGTACCTTTTCTTGTATTATTATTGCTGGTTCAGTTCAGTACTAGAAAATGCAATTACAAAATATGTTGCCTTATATGCAAGGAAAGCCCCTGATAAATTCTACTGTTGTCCAAGAAAGTTTCCTCATTACAAAGTAGAGGTATAGTTCAAGTATCTATAGGTAAGTATAATTCTGTACTTTCCATAAGTACGATGGGAAAAGTGCGCAAGATGTTCAAACAAGAATAAGTATCTGAAAGCTCAGATTCATAAGATCTACGCTCAGAAACGATAAACGAAGTTTCGTATTGTCGGTTTGTAATACATTGCAGGGCAATTTGGTAGCCGTTCCACAGTAAAGTTGTCACTGCTTGGCGTGCCGTGTATTGTAACTCAAAACGACAACACGAAACTTCGTTTATCGTTTTTAAGAGTAGGCCTACAGTATAGTCATATGGTTGGATGGAAGTCCCGCGTCTTGACGTAGTGCGCATTTTACACGGGTGGCACTATTCGGATGGTCACCCACGTGAGTGACCGCTTAGATTTGCTCGATCGGATCTATTAGGATATTAAATCAGAACGGTCTAAATTTTTAATTTTTCTGTATCCATCTCTAAAATGCCCACTGACCCAGACAAAAGAGACTATCTCCCACAACACAGGTTTTTACCTAGGTTGGGAGCTATAGTGATCTCAACTCAACCTTTTAATTTCTGAATTTTCTTGTACATCACTTAGTAGGTAATTTTCTTTTCAGCGCTAACTAACTTATAAAGCGTAATTTAATATACATAAATTATTGGTAAATTCCACACTTTAAAATTATCTACGTGTTAGGAAATTATTTCAAGTTTTACATAAGTGCTATGCTACCTACTCACTAGACGGCATTTCACACTTATTTTCTTCAGTACCTACCTAGTACTTCAATAGCTATTTATATATTTAATTATCACGGGTTAATCCAATTACACTAATTAATTCAGAATGTACCAGTATACCTACATCATTTAGATATCACATTTTGAAAATAAAATAAAATAGATAAACATAACAATCAAGAATAATTTGAATAAACGAGTTATATTTAATTTAGTACTAGCAAAAACGCGCGCGTCTTCGTCCGCGTGAACTTACTTTTACACAAACTTCAAACTCCGTTGGTTTAGGCTGTGTTTCGGGTATACCTTTCTTAGTACTCCTGACTGACTGACTGACATAGTGATCTATCAACGCACAGCCCAAACCACTGGACGGATCGGGCTGAAATTTGGCATGCAGGTAGATGTTATGACGTAGGCATCCGTTGAGAAAAGATTTTGATTAATTCTATCCCCTTGGGGGGATAAAATAGGGGATGAAAGTTTGTATGAAACTTAGTCAATTTTAAACCGATCGGGCTGAGACTTTGCATGCATAAAGCTACTATGATTTTATCCTGAAAAAATAACGGGAACGGAAAAAAACTGCCACGCAGACAAAGCTGCGAGCGGCCGCTAGTATATCCTGTAAATGTCTAGGCTCTACGGCCAGGGGTTTTTAGGCTGTGCGTTGTCTGTATGTCAGTCAGTCAGTCTGTACCTACCTAAGAATATGGACTAAAGCAAATGGACAAAGTTTCTGATAATTGGTATCTATTATTATTATTAATATTATTTTATAATATTATAAGAAGGAAAGATTTAATTGTTTGTAATTTTTGAAACTACTGGAGCGATTTGAAATTTTTTTTCACCGTTGGTAAGCTACACTATCCCCGGGTGACATAAGCTATTACATTTTAAAAAAATAGGGATCCTTACTACAACCCGTGCGAAGCCGGGATGGGCCGCTAGTAGAGAATAAAGATGGTCCATTAATAAAACACTTATGTACTTAACAAAACAAACAAACCACTCAATTCGGTATATTTTATTATGCACTTATTTATACTTACTTAGTACCCATCAAAATTAATTTTGTCCAGTAAAATCACGGGTCACTTAATAACGTCATTTACGGCACTAGGATAATTGGAATAATCAATTGATTGAAAAGAATTAACAAAAAAAAAAAAAAACTTTATTTATTTATTTATTTCTTGGAAAACCAACAGCTTAAACTAACTTAATAACATTGGAATAGAACCGGAAAGCCAATTATAGGTTTTCACGTATAGAATTTGGTCATAATACAATTGCTACTGTGAAAGTCCTATTGAAATCTACTAAATGTTAAGTAAAAAACAAGTTAAATATTATGAAAAATTGCTAGTGTTACCTACTAATTACTACATATTTTATTCGCTATTGAAGAATTCACTGTTCAGCCGCTGTCTAGCTGAACCAACACTCGTGCAGAATAGATCTAAATCTAGATGCTTATTCAGCTTATTGAAGTTTGCACTCGCTCGCCACAGAAATGAGTTTTGCTTATAGTTGACTATTAATCAAGTAATTACTTTTTTGTCGTGGTCTTATAAATTCTTGTACACCTACTTCCTAGGTTATGCATATGGATTATTTTTCTATCGATAAAGAGGATATTCTGTGTGACCCTAGGGTTACATGAAATATTCGCCTACAAGATGTTAGAAATTGACATGATGACGTGTTTTTGTGACGTCAGCTTTGTGTTTGGTTTAGGAGAATAACTTCTCCAGTTCTCAATGTTAGAAACACACATTTGTTTAAAAGTAGGTACAGGTAATCATAACTCATACTGGATGCTTGGTACTCTCCTTGCTACGCCGTAGCTACGAGGCTACGTGGCGTAGCAGTCCGTAGACTTTCTTCTACGTTCGTCGGTAGTTGTCAATGAACCTGTAGAACTCCCAGTTCTTGCTAACGCTGAAAATATATCGAAAATAACGGAGAAATTTTGATAATTGTTTTTCTAGAACAAACTTTCAGACCATGATCTGGTCCTGAAATATCAAATTTTAAACAATAGAGAAAGAACATCCATAAAATAGTTATCTAATCGTTCTATCATAAACATTTGTTTTTATGATAAAACATTTCAAAACAAGCATATGTCTCTCCTGATGTTGAACAGCTTTATTATAACGATTGCATACTTCTTTAAGTCGGAACCTTACGGACAAACAATCACTGAATTTATACTATAGTAGCGCAGTAAAGCCTAATCTTAAGGGTGCGCATACGCAGCGCTCGAGGTTACATTTAAGCCTGTTGCTGTCATGCCTTGGACACAGTACAGTTCACCGCTCCACTAGAGTCGGCCGGCGGCGGTGTCGGTTGTATTATATCGACTCGATAAAATAAAATACTAATAACTAAGTTCGTCCTGAATCCTGATTGGTAGTGTGGCGTGACGTCAGTGGAGCCTTCAAACTTGTATCAGAAGCTGCTTTCTTTCGGATACCTTTGGAGCATTAAGGTTTGTGGTTATTGTACAAAATATTTAAAATGTACTATGGTTTTTCTAAATGTGAAATCAAGTATATTTTATGCAGTTAGATAATGTATAACTCACTTTCACTCACATTTTAAATTGTGTTAGTTTATCTGTGAGCACTGGTCTAGTAGCACCCGGCGCGTTTTGTAGGTTTATCTATGTTTATTGATACGGTCTGAAGGTGGGTTTGAATCGAGCCGTACAAGAAACATATAAATAATGTAGGTATGTAACAATGTGTACTCTCAATCCTACGACGGAAAAAACTGACAGAAAACCCGTAGTTTAAGAAGACTAGGTTAAAAGTACTTCTTTCTGTCTCTTATCAATGACTAATGACAAAACAGTGACAGAACTCATTTTAAGCAACGTTTAAATTTAAATAACGTTTATAAGTATGGGTTTTAATTTAGATATCTATTATTTATTTATAAGAATACATTCTTACATGGCAATTAAAATAATATACCTAAAATAAAACGAATACCTACCTCTCAATGGGTAGGTACTAATAATCTGTAGTAGGTATGCTTAGATCAAAACTTGAGTAATATTGTAGAAGCAGGATCAATATCATCAAAAAAATCATTTACCGTAGATTAAGATGAAAGGCTCGTCCGGGGAAGTACTATCACCATGCCTATTTCTGTCACCAAATAGCTTGCTGTGTTAAGGTTTGAAGGGTGTGGGTGCCAGTGTAATTACAGGCACATGAGGCTTAACACCTGTATGCCTCAGGTTGATGGACGCTGAGGAGTGTATCGTAAAGTACGTTCCTATCGAGTGTGATCTACGAGGCGAAACTTTGTTATAGGCGATGGTAACCACTTAACATCAGGTGGGCCATCTGCTTGTTTTATCAGTAAGTTTATTAAAAAAAAAGATCTGCATATCAGGCTGCAACAACTTGACTGTGGAATGGGTTACCGAAGCCCCGCAGTGTAACTCAAATCGACAATAAGGCACTTTGTTTAACATTTTCAAGAGCTGTTGGAGAAAGTACTTTGTTATTATCAGTATCTTATCGATAGCAAATAAGCAAAAGATAGTCAATAGACTATCTTTGTTGATACGATACTCTTTGGTGGTAAACTAGGTAGGTACGTTTACGATTGTGTAGTAAAGATCGCGTTAGATCGATGACGAATCCGAAGATATTGGAAAATCGCGGGAAGTCGGTAGATTTCAGGTAATATAAAAATCTTTGTAATTTCGTTGAGTGTAGGTACTGAGCTAACTTGCTGATAGAACAAGCAGATAACTCACCTGATATTAAGTGGTTACCATCGCCTATAACAAAGTATTGCCTCGCTAGTCACGCTAGTGAACGTTTAAACTTTTTCGTAGGTAAGCATGCTATTTTTACTTTGCGTCTGCGCAGAATTCTGTTCTGCTTTGTCAGTTCTATTACTTTTTATGTGGCTAATAATTTAGCAATAATTACCACGATCAGTCCATAAAACAAGACTAGGTAGAACTTGTTTTAGATTCGTAAAAATCTATACAATGTTATTTGAGAACAGTTCGAACAGTCAACTAATATAATTGCGATATTAAAGGATTGAGCAAAACAAAATTACCTGTCCGGTACTGAAATGGTACATTGATACAAACATATATTTTTTTGTTTATATTAAAACGATTAACAACCGGCTTAGCTTTTTGGCACAGCAATTAAATATTGATGTGCAAAAAGATAGACCGGTTTTATTTAGTTTTAAATGAAAAAAAAAGTAATTGCTTTTGAGTTTTTAATCTTGTTTTACAGCTCTAACTATATAATAGAGTTATTAAATACCTACCTAGTGACTGTTTTTGTTCAACTCATATCTCACTAATGACCTTAACTTGTAATTTGTACTTGTGATAGAATTTAATTATTTTTTATACTTTATATATGTGCACCTCTTTCTAGCCTAAAAGGTTTGCTGAAAGAAAACTCTAAGTTAGGGTTAAGCTCGCCTATGTACATTTTCTCTATATATGTATTTTTTTCTATGTATTGTTTATGTGCAATAAATAATTAATAAGTAGACTAAGTTCTCGCACAAATCAATTTATTTATACACATTGTAGACCTAATATTAGCACCGCACCGAGAGCACCGGTGGTGTAGTGAAAATGATCTCACCTTCTGATCTTAAGATCGTGGGTTCGAATCCGGTTGCGCCAATGAATTTTTCGGTTTAAATAATGTATGGCAATACTAGTGCTTTCTACAAACGTGATTTTTTGCCGTTTTTATTATAGATACGAAACCCTTCGTGCGCGAGGCCGACCCGCACTTAGCCGGTTTTAAAATTTACCATGCTAACGTACCTATATTATTTACAGTATAACAATTTGACACTGTTCTGAGTTGTCCCTGAAAAAGATAAAATGATCACAAAGTAAGTCCACATGCATCAGTCATGCAAGATAAAAAAATTAGGGCAAATGTTATTATATCTGCGTCTATTTACGACTCCAGAGGCCGAAAACATTATTATCTGTGAGACAGGTTATGATTATGTATACGACATCGTGGATGTGATCGTGATGGTGGCCCTTCCGGTGACCTATGGGAGGCCTAAGTTCAGCAGTGGACTTCTGTAGACGGCTCACAATGATTTAAAACAAGTATTGCGAGTTGTCTATACTTATACTTATATACTTAAAGAGGAAAGGATTGATTGTTTGTTTGTTTGTTTGCAATTGAATAGACTCCGAAACTACCGGACCGATTTAAAAAATTCTTTCACCGTTGGGAAGCTACACTATCCCCGGGTGACATAGGCTGTATTATAATTTCAAAAACAAGGGATCCTTACTAAAACTCGTGCGAAGCCGGGACGGACCGCTAGTGTTTTATTGCCAACGAATATACAATATAATATTTTATATAAAAAAAGAGTATTTTATTATTAGCTGATTATAAGCAGTAGGTTTTATAAATAAAAAATATGTAAATTTTTGTAACATTTAAGAATACTCTGAATAAATCTCTGTTTATTAACCCCAATGTCATTGCACTAAGGTCAAAAACATCTACAGTCATGTAGTATGGTTACTGCATAGTGATAAATAAATAAAAATAAATAATGCTGGACAAACCACACAGCATCATCTAGCCCCAAGCTAAGCAGAGCTTGTGTTATGGGTACTAGATGACTGATATACTTAATACAATACATTACATACATAGATATTTTTTATTATACATAGAAAATACCCAGAACACCCGGAATAAATATTTGCAGATCGTACAAATATTTATTCCAAGGCGGGAATCGAACCCGCAACCTCCTGCGTCGCAGGCGGACATTTGCCCGTCGCGCCACATCGGTCGTCATCTGATAGAATAGCTTATTGCAAAGTGACCAAAACGGACCAAGACCGTTTTGGTCACTTTGCAATAAGTTTTTGCTGTCACCTAGTAAATAATGTCACTAATTGTCAAAGTGGTCACTTCTCAAGTCAGCTCTTGCTCTTATGTACCAAAACGGATTTTATGCGCTGACCCTATTCCTAGGGGTATCATTGATCGAAGCGTTATATTTATTTATTTATTTACAGAAAACACAATTTGAGCTCACAGTACAGACCAAAGCGCCCAAAAGTTATACATAGATTTCACTTAATGTCTAAATAAAAATTATTAAAAAAATATATATATTATACAACAATGTCAAATCAAATATTAATAAATTAATGTCAGGTTTGAAATAATAAAAGGAAAATACATTATATATTATTTTATTATATATTATTGTAACAAAAGGTTTACTCTAAACAGAACTAGATGTAGCCACTAGTAGATTAGAACGCGCTATCGTTGCGTTTTACTATTTGAATGACCTGTCTGTAAATATTAAATATTGTGGAGTTCTCTCAGGTAGCTAAATCTAATGCGGATACGGATTCTCCGGACCAGTTAGATTGGAGTTCTCTCAGGTAGCTAAATCTAATGCGGATACGGATTCTCCGGACCAGTTAGATTGGAGTTCTCTCAGGTAGCTAAATCTAATGCGGATACGGATTCTCCGGACCAGTTAGATTTAGAGTACGATCATCCTCAGCCCTTAAGTTGGCGGACCGGTTCCCGGACCCTGACAGACAGCGCGAAGGTTGATCCTTGCCAATCGGTGCACTTTACCGCGGTCTATTGTCGTCTCCCCTGCACTATAAAACACCGTCCCACGTAAAGTGTGTTTTATTTACGCCGAGTCTCCCTTACATTTGGCGCCCAACGTGGGGCCGTGGGATCATGTCCCAGGACGCCTCCGGCGCCGGGACTCCCCAGGGACCTACACTTAGGACGAGGCCTCGGCGGGTTATTATCAAATCGTCATCTTCATCAAGAGCGGCGAAGAGGCGAGTTAAGATGACATCCACCAACGTAAACATGTCACCGGAGCAACTGCAGGAGCTAGTAGCGTCCATCACGACAGCTGCAATGCAGGCAGTTACGGCAGCCGCGGCGTCAGAAACAAGGACAAGCGGTTCCAAGAAGTCGGTCTCGGACACAACTGTGAGCTTCAGCGGTGCAAGAGATACCTGCACCTGGTGGCTGAGTGTGAAGAGCGGCATCGAAACTTGGTTTGCAAAAAGTCAACCGCCTGACATGTTGACTGAGGTGTTCGTGGCAAATAATCGGGCGCTGCTCGCGCAACTACCAGAACCAGTAGTCTGCCTGCGCCAGTGCAACCTATCAGGAAAAGAGGACGTCCTAAAAAGGCAGCGGCGATGCCCACGGAAATACTTCCACGTAGGCAACGAGGCAGACCAAAGAAGAAAAATTAAGCGTTTTATATGTTCTACTCGTCGGGACGCCATCTTGAACATAGGGGGAGAATGTAACAAAAGGTTTACTCTAAACAGAACTAGATGTAGCCACTAGTAGATTAGAACGCGCTATCGTTGCGTTTTACTATTTGAATGACCTGTCTGTAAATATTAAATATTGTGGAGTTCTCTCAGGTAGCTAAATCTAATGCGGATACGGATTCTCCGGACCAGTTAGATTGGAGTTCTCTCAGGTAGCTAAATCTAATGCGGATACGGATTCTCCGGACCAGTTAGATTGGAGTTCTCTCAGGTAGCTAAATCTAATGCGGATACGGATTCTCCGGACCAGTTAGATTTAGAGTACGATCATCCTCAGCCCTTAAGTTGGCGGACCGGTTCCCGGACCCTGACAGACAGCGCGAAGGTTGATCCTTGCCAATCGGTGCACTTTACCGCGGTCTATTGTCGTCTCCCCTGCACTATAAAACACCGTCCCACGTAAAGTGTGTTTTATTTACGCCGAGTCTCCCTTACATTATTTTATTATATTATTTTATTATTATATGAGAGACATCTGAACGATGAGCGAGTTCAAGCGTAAATATGTATAATTTTTTTTACTTAAACATGCAGTAGTATTTAAAGGGACTAAATATGCAAACGCATATACAATATGCATATGCATATAATCCGGTCTGTAGTAATTAATAATCCTGTATCTATCCTTTGTTACATTACTACTAGAGAAACGCGCGTGACCGTCTGCATAAAGTTATTTTCATTCAACCCCCGCTGAATTTCAGCGATTCCTTTCTTAGTAGGTATACCTTTATGCACCAAGACGAATATACCCTGAAATAATCACATCTCTATACGACCAGTGGTTTAGGCTGTGCGTATATGTCAGTCAGTCAGTCGTCAGGACAAAGATTCTTATAGATAGGTATAGATTTAGCATTCAGTCATAAAGCAAACATCGTCCATCAAGTAGTATTATAACTCTTTGTATAGGGCTCGTCCGGGAAAAATGTTGTAGTCTATTATGGTTCTGCCGCTATCGTTTTTCATATTTGTTTTTATACATCTGTTTGTGTTCCAAATAAACATATTTTGATTTTGATTTTTGATTTTTTGCTGTGTTCCGGTTTAAAGGGTGTGGGTGCCGGCGAAATTACAGGCACATGAGGCTAAACACCTATATGCCACAGGTTGATGGACACTGAGGAGTGCATTGTAGGGCACGTTCCTGACGAGTGTGACCAACAAGGCAATATTTTGTTATAGGCGATGGTAACCACTTAACATCAGGTAGGCCTTCCACTGCTCTATCAGCAAACATAAACAAAAAAAAATGTGTGTTCTTGGTGGGAATCGAATCTACAACCTAAGCGTGGAAAACCGAGCCAACGAGCTGACAAATACTAATTAGCTTTCAAAATACATGAATTTTACTTGAATATTGTATTTGAATTGAAACATAATGAATTGGTTCATGATAGTGAGGTTTTTATCAATTTTCAAAACTTGTTTTGCAAGGTAGTAGATTACCTACATAAGTACTTTACTAATTGAGTGGATCTAATTTAAAGAAGTTTTATCGAGTCTAACTTGTTTAACGACGTTATGGAAATATATGGTGTGAAAGACTGTATCAACGGAGACATGCTAAATATAGACCGCGAATTTAGGTATTTACTTTTGAATAAATAAAACGGTATTTACGAGATTTTCGTTTTTAAATGTCAAAAACAGTGTTCGCATAACTCATTTGACCACTATTATCATGGTAAACTAGTGAAATCGCCCACGACTTCAACCGCGTGAAGTTATTTCCATTCTTGCTTCAACTCCTGTTGTACCTGATTGGGGGGTTAAATAATAATAAAAAAAAAAAATGCTGGACAATCCACACAGCATCATTTAGCCCCAAGCTAAGCAGAGCTTGTGTTATGGGTACTAGATGACATATATTACATACATAGATATTTTTTATTATGCATAGAAAATACCCAGAACACCCGGAATAAATATTTGCAGATCGTACAAACATTTATCCCGAGGCGGGAATCGAACCCGCAACCTCCTGCGTCGCAGGCGGACATTCGCCCGCAGCGCCACTATCGGTCGTCAAATTATTGAATTTCGGGAATTCCGACCAACGCACAAAGACGATACTTACCCTGAAAATTTCAAGTCAACAACCAATGGCGTAGTGGTTTAGCCTGTGCGTTGTCTATATATGTCAGTCAGCCATTCAGTGAGGACACACACTCTTATAATGGGTATAGACGAAATTCAACCTCTAAAAGGGTACACCAGGGGTTAAAGTTTTGAAGAACCCCATATTATAGTCCTTAGGGAAAACCTCCTTCCTTCCTTAGGGGAAACCTTGTATAAAAGTAACTTCACGCAAACTTTGCGAAGTCACGTTAATCGGAATTAGTTAAATAGAAAAAAAATATTTAATTTAAGAACCAGGGCCTTCCTTTTAATTATCAGGATGATTCATAAATATATGCAAAGAAACAGTACCAGAAACGAAAATTATTTTCCTTATTCGTGACTATCAGTATAGACTATTAGCAAGGTAAGGTCAGTGCACAGAGATTCGATGATACATTTAAATAAATAATTGTTTCAATGTCTTTCGGCGTTGAGGTAAATTCATACCAATTTATAAATGCATTCGACCGCATCATCATTTAAACTCTAGGTGAGATTACGGTCCAGCGCTTGCTTATAAACTATAACTAAAAAATGCGCAACTAAACTGGTTGAGATTTATATCGCAGAGATGACATCCTGGAGGTGGACACAGGTTATTTTTAAATATAACGTACGCATTAGTATTTTTTTTCCATTAAATACTTCTGCAAACCGCGATGTAGTTCACATATTACATGTTGAATTTCTCGGATGATATAATTTGAAAGTGCTGATAGATTCTTAGATAGCGATAATAACCATGAACTGAAACATATAGTCTATGTGTTTTGGTCTATATTATAGACCTTCCATCCAAAGGACCCGGACTTAAGTCACCGGAAATCGATGGCTGAAAAAGGTTCAAAATGCTTCGATCGGGATGGGGCTCTCTTACTACGAACTTCTTCAGTCTGATGATGATGTAATACACCCAGCATTTAGTTTCTAGATAAAAACTAATCTTCTGCACTCTTGTGAAACAAAAAAAGAACATCTAGAAGTAGTAGAAGCTCTTAGTGAAGGGCTCGTCCGGGGAAGTACTACCACCATGCCTATTTCTGCCGCCAAATAGGTTGTTATGTTCCGGTTTGAAGATTGATGAATGCTGAGTAGTGCATCGTAGGGCTCGTTCCTAACGAGTGGGACCTGCGAGGCAATACTTTGTTATAGGCTATGGTAATCACTTAACATCAGGTGGACCATCAGCTTGTTCCATCAGCAAGTTATATAAAAAAAAACTTGAACACTGACATAATTAGGCGCGCAAATGACATAGCTATATTTCAATATTATTTGTAGTACCTACTCGCTTATTTCAATTGCCCGTCTACGCTCCCTATTTTTCCTACGCACCCTCTACGAATTTTATGCACCCTCTACATCCTTGCTACGACCGTAGCTATTGCGAGGACGGACTACTTATAATAGGGGCTCAAGTGTGTTTTTATCATAGCGTTTTGATGTTTCTAATGTGACCCAAGATCATAGTTATACATACTATAAAGTGTTCGAGCAGTGTTGAAGATTGGTAAAGTTTTTTTAAAACAGTCAACCTGATATAGCACGTTGTTATCAAAGAAACAATGAGTTTAAAATAACTCAGACATTTAAAACAATAGTAAACCCATTACCTCGAAACCGTTTGCTTTAGTATTTCTATAGAAACCACCTACTTTGTTCAGTGTTTACCAACAATACTGCCATTTCCTACCTTATCCAAGTCGAATCATTCAAAAATACAATTCATTTATTGAGCTTCATTATTTATAATATTATTCATAAAAAGAAAAGGATCATACAAAAAAACGGTAGGAACCAAGCCAAGTTTTTTGCCTGTTCTTCTAGGCTTGGTCGCGAGAAACTGACACTCAGATTCTAACTAAATAATCCCTAGCTTATTGTACATAAACACTACACTTGTTAAATAATGTCGCCACATTTTCTGAGTCATGAAAATCAGGAATTTTGCTCTTATGTTCAAGAGCTCTATGACTTAGGTATGGAACGTGGTTGCTAATTATTGGTT
The DNA here is from genome assembly GCA_947095575.1 of Electrophaes corylata. Taxonomy (NCBI): domain Eukaryota; kingdom Metazoa; phylum Arthropoda; class Insecta; order Lepidoptera; family Geometridae; genus Electrophaes; species Electrophaes corylata. The sequence continues at coordinate 1,732,434 of OX352711.1, read as the reverse complement.
TCATACACGAACTCAAAGTCGCTTAACGGGCTATGGAGAAAGTAATGCTGAGAGTATGCAATGCACTACGAGATACGAGTATAATCAGAAATAAGAAAATCTGCAGAAGAACCAAGATCATAGCTCTCAGAATCAACCAGTTGAAGTCAAAGTCAAAAAGCGTTTATTCAGTAATATCCGCAGGGATCATCTTAAAACGTCTTAAATCTAGGTGAATCTAAGCGCCAGTTCCTCGCGACCAAGCCTAGAAGCCTGAAGTGGTAATAGACTGGCCATATAGCTTGTAGAACCGACAACCGCTAGGGAATATAGGTTCTCGAATGGCAACCACGAACTTGAAGACGAAGTGTAGGACGCCCTCGCATCCCATGGACCCGATAACCAACAACCTCAGATGTAAATGCCACTATAGTGCTTCACTGTACTCATCATTCTAAAGGGCAACTTTGGAGAATGTTTTAGATTGATTATGAATGAAGCAACCCACGCCGATCTACCTATTTACTTACTGACATTATGTTCTCGTTACTCGTGATACTGACGATGAAGACACACCGTTTTAACCACGTTTATTGTTTTTCTAATCTCAATACTCTTTCATGAGTCAAGCTCAGGAAAAACAAACAAGACGTACTCTACATTATATTACAGCAAACCACATAAGTAGGTGAAGTGTTTACATGTAGGTACAGGTATTGCCAGGTATTTTTGGTTTTTACCTGTAAGTGGGAATTACAGGGCATAAGAAACAATATGCCTATTTCTGCTGCCAATAACCGTTGCTGTGCATAAGTCTCAACACTGGTATGCCTCAAGTTGATGGACGCATGGTAGTGCATTGTAGGGCATGTGCTTAACGTGCGTGACCTACGAGACAATGCTTTGTTATAAATGATGGTTATTTCTTTCCTCCATCAAGTTCATGAACCAAAATTTAGATGAATTTTACAGGTACGGTAGACAGCATCCGTTCAGAATTCTTTGTACAGTCAGAACCGAGAAACGATCGGATCGAAAAATACATGGAATCATGAAATCAGTTGACGGGCTTTTTTAGTATTTGCCCTGGAAATATCTAATCTAATCCTGTGACATTTTGAAACTTTCAAGTTGGATATATCTCAGCGCACGTAGCTGACAAGATGTCCTAAGAGATTTATTACAAGTCTTATTTGAATTCACGTAACGCCGAAGTTAACAAACTTTTTTTAGTTTTCATAAGAGATTTCTCATGTACTCGTACTAAACTTGTCGACCGCACCGGTGGTCTAGTGGGAGAGGCCCCGCCTTCTGATCCTGTGGGTTCAAATCCGGTCATGCACCAATGGATTTTTCAGTTCGAAAAATTTATGTGCGCAATGCCAGTGCCCTCAAACGGCGAAGGAAAACATCTTGAGGAAACCAGTTAGTATTCTAGCAGCGGTGATGCGCTTGCAACCTGTCACGTATGGAATACTAACTACTGCAAGATGTGGGTATGTACCAAATGTACTATCTGGATATACTTGATTGTGAAGTGTTATTTATTCTTAAAAATACCTTGGAATACTTGGGTTATCATTTTATCTGTCTACTTAAGTCTTAAACATTTATTTTATCTATTACACTGATGACACTATCTCAATTGCTATGTTTGTTTAGGGACTTTACCCATAAATCTAAGTACTAGGGCACGCGCGCAACTTTGGCTGCTTAAAGCTATTTTCATACAAACCTCAACACCCGCTCCACCCTTTAGGGGTTGAATTTCGGGAATAGCTTTCTTAGTATACCTCTATGTACCAAGGCAACTTGAAAATTTCAAGCCTCTAGGTACAATCAGTGGTTTAAGTTTTTCGTTGCATATATGTCAGTCTGTCAGTCAGGACAAAGATTATTCTTATATATATACAAAAGTAGATAATCATTTCTTTTTTCTAAAACTAAAGTATTCTGTTTTTCTTTGTAGTTTTAAATCCATTCGATGAAGAACTTTACTAAAGACGTCAAACTATTTGACGCGGCCGGAGTCACGCGCTTTTCCACTAGTCATCATTGTTTATAATTTCTTTATTAGTAGGTAGTAAATCGGCTAGCAGTGATCACAAAAGGTGGCAAATAAATCATATTTGAATAATATAGGATGTCCCCTGTAACAATAGATAGTTAAGATGCATTGTTTACTGTTGGTGATCATTGTAGATCAATGTGGCCTTGGTAAAGCTGTTCTTCGTGATAGTTTGTTTTTCAGTTCTAGCCTTAGTGAAAACGACTAGGTGATGGAACAAGGAAATGATCTATTTGCTGTTAAGTGGTTACCATTACCATTACAAAGTTTTGCCTCTCAGGCCCTATGATGCACTACTCTGCGTCCATCAACCTGAGGTATACAGATGCTAAGGCTCAAGTGCCTGTAATTTCACCGGTACCTAAGCTCTTTAAACCGAAACATGGCAAGCTGATTGGCGGCAGAAATAGGTACGGTGGAAGCACTTTCCCGGACGAGCCATTCACTAAGAGTTCTTCTAAGTACTAAAAAAATACAATAAAAAAATAACTCTTTAAAAATGGTTTTACATTTGTTTTAAAATTGATCCTGATGTTCAGGTGCGAATGGGCATACCACCGCTATGAGATAATCATGCAATTTACAACCGCCGCTGTACCCAGGTAGGAGTTAAATTTCGGGAATTCCTTTCTTAAATACACCTCTATATACCAAGACGACTATGCGTAAAAATTTAAAGTCGTAGAGTAACGGGAAAAATGTGACGTATGGCAAAGAATGTGAAGACATGACATGTAGATAAGAAAGAGATAAATACAAACAATATAGGTAAATGAAATGACCATCAGAGGCTCAGTCACGCAGGGTTAGCTATGGCGGTATTGATAAAAAGCAAGGGCAAGGTTTATGCGGGAACCTTACGCGATAAGCGACAAAAGTACCGTCTGTTTGTAGGTCGAGGACAAGAAAATATAAATACGGAAAACCAGCGAAAACGCGCGCGTATAAAGTTTCAATCTCCGCTGCACACGTTTAGGGGTTAAATTTAGGGAATTCCTTTCTTAGTACATATCTTTGCCCAAGACGAATATACGCTGAATTTTATGTCACTATGACCAGTGGTTTAGGCTGTGCGTTGTCTTTATGTTAGTTAGTCAGGAAAAAGATTCTTATAATTGGTATAGATTGAAATAAATTAGACTGTAGGCACATTACGTCCGTGTCGCGTGTTGCGACGCGAAACATATCGCTATAACACTAGAGCAGATCCGATATAAAGCTGAGCGATATGGTACAGACTGCTCGCTTAACTCGTCTATATTCTAATTAAAATCTAAGGAAAACTGGGTACACTACCGCTTTTATCTTTAGCTCTAAACAACTTTTTTTGTATTAAATCTAAATACTATTCGGAAGAAAACATGTTAGAGAACACAACGACCATGGAAGTAAGAGTATCTCTTCAGTACTTATTTTTAAAAAAATATAGAGACTAGAGAGCCTTCTCTTTTAAAAGCCGGTTAAAAACGACGGTACACGCTACTTCACACGCACGGGTGTAGTGTACACACTCGCATCCCGCTCGTCGATAGGCACGGGTCTAATGTAATCCTGCCGCCATGCTAAGATGGTGGTCGGAGCAGCCCTGAATTTGTCAATAGGCCGTATAGGCCGCGTCCTAGGGGCGGCAAATTTCAGAGGACGATAACTCGATTTCAGAGGATAAAAGTCAAACAAGTTTACTGGTTTTCTCATGGTTTTTTTATACGAATACGTTAAACCCCTATAGAAACTCATTCATATCGAAAATTACCATTCCTAGGTACCTACTGCTAGCTACGGTTATTGTACCTATTTATAATATCTACTGCGTGAGTGATGGATGAGAGCGGTGGGCGGCAGTGGACTTGGGGCGGCGGAAATAAAGTGGCCTACACTAAAAAAATATATAAATCCGGCACAGGGTCGGAGAATGAGATACTCGTACGTATGTTAGATACCCGTACCATCAATACTCATGGTTGAACGGCTGTTGCAAATAACCACTTAGACGCCACTAGCTTTTCACAGACTATAAAACAAAATTAAAATATTTGATTTATAAAATATACAACAAAAAATTGCAAAAAACAAATGACATTGAAATGTTTGATTTCGTTCATGTTTTAGCAATATTTTATTAGCTAGCTAGTTATGCAAATATCGATATTAACTCAACTATTGAGACAAGGTCGATTCACAAAAATAAATAATAATTTTGTTGTATTGAATCCTCTATAGTCTTGCTAATAATAAATTATAGGCTAGTCACTAAACGGCTTGGTTCATGGCCTTGCAATTATTTATTTAATAAATATAGGTAGGTGGGTGTAGGTAAGATAAATATACATATCTGACCTGACACCAGCAAAAACCAGCGCCAGGGCAGGGTAACTACCTACTACTTTTTTTTGACATTTTTACACAACATCATCTAGCCTCAAACTAAGCTTGTACTATGGCAACCAGATAACTAAAAGAATAATTATAAATGTTTTTTTTTGTAATACAATATAATACCCAGACACAGAACAAACATTTATGTTCGTCACACAATAATAGATGGATCAATGTTGATAATAGGTAGATGGCGTTGTTTTCTTTTGACAGGTCACTCTTCTTCTCTTCTTTTTGGGTCAAAACCAAATAGTAGGTAACTAAAAAAGCAACGTATTGCTTTGCATATTTTTATCCGAGCAAAAAAGGTTCTCAATTAGGCTAATGGCGACCACGATCCGGAACACGAAGCGTATACGCTTCGTGTTACAATACGTCCTATAGGACGTATTGTTAGGACCGCGGGGATTCGATGAATGGAAATGGCACAGAATCGTTCTTCCTGGAAACGTATGGGGGAGGCCTATGTCCAGTTGTGGACTTCTACAGGCAGCTGATGATGATGATGAATGCAAAGGCACCATGTTTATAAACTCCTTTTGGTTCTTTAGTGGGTAATAAACTTTTTATATACCTAGGTAGGTACCTTTAGCGTTTTTTAGTGTTTAGGTAGGTAGTATCCAAGGCAGATACTTAATAGTGATAAGTTTGGTCAGCAGCAAACAATTATAAACAAGTTATAAACAACAATACAAAAAGTCGAGTCACTTGAGGTTTGAAAACCGCTTTTTCTTTTTATTAATGTGTAGATAATGGGCCCCTCCATCCTATTCTATCCTAGGCCAGGATCACTATGGTAGATAACTTAAGTAATGAAAGAATGTTTGAATTCCAGATGAAGCAATTGTTGCTGGTGGTGGTGGCGGTGGCAGCCACGGTGGTAGGGGACAACCTCCCCCCCTCCTGCGAGCGACCGGTCTACTGCGACAGCAAGCTGCTTCATCACGTGCAGTTAGCGCGCCTATACCCAGACTCCAAAACCTACGTCGACCTACCCTTGCGAATAGACGAAGCAACAATACTCGCCGCCTTCAACGACTTACTCAATGAAACTAACAACAACCCCACTAAGGAACAATTATTAAGCTTCCTTTCTACATATTTCGACACTGATGGGGCAAATGAACTCACGACATGGACTCCAACAGATTTTAAACAGAATCCAGAGTTTGTTAGCAAGATCTGCGATCCACAACTGAGGCAGTTCGCCACGGATATTAACAATATTTGGCCGACCCTCGGAAGGAAAGTAAAAGCTGAAGTGTTCGAGAAACCCGACCAGTTCAGTCTCGTGCCTGTAACCCACGGCTTTATCATCCCCGGTGGGAGGTTTAAAGAGTTATACTACTGGGATGCATACTGGATAATTGAAGGTCTGCTTATCAGTGGAATGGAAGAAACGGCCAAAGGTATGATAGAGAATTTGATAGAGCTGCTCGAAAAGTTTGGAAAGATTCCGAACGGCAGCAGGTGGTACTATCAAGAGCGCAGTCAGCCACCTCTTCTCTCGGCGATGATGATGCTATACTACCAGAAAACAAACGATAAAGAATTTCTATCGAAGCACATTAATTCCCTCGAAAAGGAGATTAATTACTGGCTGGATACGCAGTCGGTGAATTTCACAAAGGATGACAAAGTGTACACCCTTCTCCGATACTTCTCTCCGAGCACAGGACCTCGTCCCGAGTCTTATTTCGAAGACTACGAAGACGCGCAATCGTTAGATTCAAGAAAAGACCACACCGATTTTTACATCGATATAAAAAGCGCTGCTGAAAGCGGATGGGACTTTTCCTCACGCTGGTTCGTGAGCCCTACTGGTGATAACAACGGTAACCTGACCGATATTCACACGCGGTACATCATTCCCGTCGACCTGAACGCTATTTTTGCTGACGTCTTATGCAACGCCGCCTCCTTCTACGCCATCTTAAAACATCCCCGCAAGGCTGCCATGTATAGTTTGAAAGCGGAAAAGTGGAGAAATAACATTGAAAAGGTTTTATGGCACGAGAAGGATGGGATTTGGTATGATTACGATATGGTTAACAATAAACATCGCCAATACTTCTACCCGAGCAACATGGCTCCCCTGTGGAGACGCGCTGTATCCAAAGATTTGGTAAAGAAGCATGCTCCTAAAGTCTTAAAATATTTGAAGGTGTCTCAAGGCCTCGACTACCCCGGTGGAATCCCTGCATCTCTCGTGAGGAGCGGAGAGCAATGGGACTTTCCTAACGTCTGGCCTCCAGAAGTAAGCATCGTTATCAAGGGTTTGGAGAACATGAACACAGAAGAAGGAAACAGTTTAGCTTTCCAGCTAGCGCAAGATTGGGTCAGGATTTGCCACAAGGGTTTTAATGAAAGTAAACAGATGTTTGAGAAGTATGACGCGGAGATTCCTGGGATGTTCGGCGGTGGTGGAGAGTACAATGTGCAAGCTGGCTTTGGCTGGTCCAATGGTGTTGTGCTGGAATTCCTCGATAGGTACGGCAAAATAATGACCGCCAACGAATCCGATGATAATAAGATTGAAAGCGATTCTTTAACTCTGATAAATGAACAACCTCACGCAGACAACAAGGCGAGTCAATTGGACCCTTTCAGCGTGGTGCCTTTGCTTATAGGTGGAAATTATATGGCTAGGTCATAAAGATCTCTGAGGAAACTAAACGAATTTACGTAGTAGTGTCAATGTAGTTTCCAATCAACGAATTATTTATTTTTAGTAGTCTATAAAAAAAAGGTTGTGAAAACTATTCTAAAAGCTAAGTAGCTGTTGTCTAATTTGTGGTGTAGTGCCATAATTGTTAAATAGTTTCAGTACATCTCTACCCACCTAATTCATATTAGGTACCAATAAAATTAATAATGTAGGTAACTTATAACTTAGGCTAACAATCGTACCATTGTTCCTTATCAAAGAATGCAAATGAAACGAAATAGTAGGTAATCAAGATGTCTGTAAGATTTCAACATTAGTGACTTAAGTATGTACTACTACAAAACACCGAGATAGTATTTTCATTCCGGAGCATTTAATCGTGTTATACTCGTAAAACCAATCCTACAACTTCAAATTGTAAGTCTTGAAGTGGTTAATTACGGGTATTATAATAACATTTATTATATTTATTTTACTATATGCGAGGACTTCATAATTTTCAAATTACTTTCATACTTTTGTACCTAAAGGCAAAATCACATTAGACCAAGCGTGGCGTGACGCATCAGAAGTTTATATAAAAAATGCATTTAGTTATGAAATACAGGAAAAAAAAATCATCGTAAAACAACTCTCCGAAATTCGTACGTCCAACGGATGGTGCGTATGGTCGATATCGATCTCAGTCGACTCTCGATCGACAGAGGAGAAGAGTCCTCTGTCTAGGACAGGAGATCGTGTCTAGTGTGATCCTACTTTTAGTCCATCAGACGTTATACAAACGTTATGACTGATGTAAAAAATTTAAGACCAAGGTCTAACACGAGGCACTGCAAACTGTGGAAGTCTTTGGTTAACTAGCATATAAATTATATATTTGTTTTTATATTATGGGCCCTGTATTTATATTGATTCCACTGTGTTGTCTGAAATAAATTATGTATTATTATTATATACTAGCTGATTAAGTAATCGAATGTGAAAATAAAGGCTGTGTCTTAAAATAGTTTTTTTATACACTGAGAGCACCGGTTTCCTGATGACCCGGGTTCGAATCTGGTCGGGCACCAATTATTTTTGTATTTGATGTAGGTACCTAAGTATATTAAAATGTATAAACGCAATTCTTTTCACAAGTTTTCTCAAGCGGTGAAGGTAAACATCGTGAGGAAATGAGTTAGTATTCTAGCCGCGGCGAATACTTGTACTTATGAGCCAAATGTAATTTTTTTACGTAACTCTTGACTACCCTCTTTGACGTCCTCAAATGATCTTGGATTGGTATTATCCTTGGTATATTAGTAGGTACCTCGTACCGTGGTTAGATTAAAAACGAGCTATATGACCACTACTCTAACTCAAATCAATGATTTGAGTACCTACCTACTCATTTGATTTAATTTGATTACTACTCTAACTATACAACTTAGTGATTGGTGACCTTGGTTCTTCTACGGATGTGCTAAATTCTGATTCTATCACATAGAAAAACTCCCAGCATAGCTCTCTCCATAGCCCGATGTGCAACTTCCGACTTGTGCAGCGTTGGAGAAATTACGGCACATCTTATAGATAGATACCGCAAACCCTCTGGATCTCTATAACCTGTGTGTGATACCAGTGACCGATGGAACTGAGACGCGGTCGCTTACTATCTCTATAAATATATATAACTCTTAGGTGACTGACTGACTGGCATAGTGATCTATCAACGCACAGCCCAAACCACTGGACGGATCGGGCTGAAATTTGGCATGCAGGTAGATGTTATGACGTAGGCATCCGCTAAGAAAGGATTTTGATTAATTCTACCCCCAAGGGGATAAAATAGGGGATGAAAGTTTGTATGAAACTTTGTCAATTTTAAACCGATCGGGCTGAGACTTTGCATGGTATGATCTACTATGATTTTATCCCAAAAAAATATCGGAAACGGGAAAAAACTGCCACGCAGGCGAAGCTGCGAGCGGTCGCTAGTTGGCCTCATAAATAAGCTGAATATACGCTACAGTAGTAGCGAAACTGCTATTTTGTCGCATGCTATACCTACCTATCTCTCGTTATGCGCCATGGCAGCAGCGATAGAGTGCATTACAACGTCAGTACTGTCGTGTCGTGTGTAATTTCAAAACTACAGGCATCGAGATGCTAATCTCATGGTATCAGCCACCTCGACATAAATAGGTATATCGTCGACGTACACGACAAGCACGTCACGCGCAAAGCCAATGGACGGTAGTTCAAATTAGGTCTCGTGGTCCTCGATGAGACGATCAGAGGGTACAATAAATTCGACACTTGTGGTCTAAGTGTCGAATTCGAGCCCCAAGCTAAGCAGAGCTTGTGTTATGGGTACTAAATGACTGATATACATAATACAATAGATTACATGCATAGATATTTTTATTATACATAGAAAATACCCAGAACACCCAGAATAAATATTTGCAGATCGTACAGACATTTATCCCAAGGCGGGAATCTAACCTGCAACCTCCTGCCGCGCCACATCGGTCGTCAAATTTAAATGCGGTATAGATTACTCGATTCATCGATTGCGGTTGCCGCGCAGTGTACTGATATCGAAATTGTTTGTGCTTAGCCCTCAAACCCCCTCAGATCTGGTTTACCCGATCAAACACTCCACCATCACTGCTTTGAATGCGGAATTATCTCACAATTTCACTAACAGAGTCTAATATAGACGCATCGTAAGAACCCTTGGTTTAGGTAAGCCACGACTAATCTATTAAAAGTCACGTCGCATTATCAACCTGCTAAACATAAGGCTCTTCCATATTTGGGAGGGACATACGTCACGCTTAGCAAGTGGATTAGTGTCCGCAGTGTGTATTACTGCAGTATTATGTACAGTCAGCTGCACTAAATGAATGAATGAATAATAATAATAATAATAATGCTGGACAATCCACACAGCGTCATCTAGCCCCAAGCTAAGCAGAGCTTGTGTTATGGGTACTAGATGACTGATATACTTAATACAATACATTACATATATAGATATTTTTTTTATTATACATAGACACCCAGAACACCCGAAATAAATATTTGCAGATCGTACAAACATTTATCCCAAGGCGGGAATCGAACCCGCAACCTCCGCGACATCGGTAACCGTTCAACATTACGTGGACCGTCTGCTGGAGTCATAAAGTTTTATCATAAAAATAAGATCCGTATTAGTGATATTGATCGGGATGTTACTGGTTTAATAGTATTGCATGTGGGGAATCATAATGGTTACTTAACATTACCTACCTGTTTATGAATTGCAAAATCAGCGAAGATATTTCTGACATAAGACTGTAACTATTTTGGTCTGAACTTTATTTTCCTTATGAATACTACACATGAGGTAAAAGATCCAAGATCTACCGCATGTCGTTATGTCTCTTAATAACAGTTGTTAGTCGGTAACTACATAGTAGTTTCGTTATTAACTATGGTTATTATTCGAGACACATTAAAAAGACAATTTAAAACAAAGATTTGTTCACACTCGTACGCCTCAGGTTGATGGACGCAGTGTAGTGCATATCGTAAGGGCACGTTTATAATGAGCGTGACCTGCGAGGCCATTGCCTCGCAGGTCACGCTCTACATTCGCAGCATTCTACACGCAGCATTCTCTACTATAGGTAATGGTGACATTTATCATCAGGTGGGCCATTTGCTTGTTCAAGCAACAAGTCAAATAAAAAAAAACTAACAAAATTAACGAAGTGAACGGTCATATCCCCTTCACTGCAGCCGTGACCTCCTGCGGTAGATAGAGGACACATTTCTGCTAATTACTATAAATTGGATATTAAAACTAAGTGCAGTAAGGGCTCTACCAATACGCTAAGGCTAGTAAATAGGAGCCTATATTATACAACAAGTGACTTTTTTATTTTATTGTTGCGGTAGTCAGCCTCAGAATAGAGCAGAGCAATAGAAATAAAAATATTAAAATATCAATGCATACGAAGGAACACCTAGCATCTAGTAGAAAAGAAACTATAGTTTCTTTCCTACTAGGTGCTATATTACCTATGTGCATAAGACGAGGTCATAGACAAATCAGAGATAATACGATACTCTATGGACGATACTACTCCTTCGTTATCACGGCACGGCCGCAAATTACTTATTTAAGCTTCTTGTGAGGGCACGACTATCCTCGGCTATACATATCGGCTATCACCTTTAATCCTTATTCTAAGAAAGACTATCACAATGCAACTGACGCAGCTGTCATATTGAAGAAATGTAATAGTGTTCTGCAGTGTTCTGTAATAGTTATGTATTTTCTTTCAGTTCAGAAACATTAGTAAAGTACTAATTATTCTATGGTAAAGTATGTACCTACTCTGTGGTGTTCTTTTCCTGCAAGCTAGGGCACAGAATGCTATCACAGCTAGAAGAGGGGCACGTGCGATTTGTTTACGTAAAACGAGGTCGGGATCGGATACTGTGAGCGCGTCCGCGAGACCTAGCGACCTACATTACACGTTTTTATGTGTTTGTCGCTCGCACAGTAATTTTATATGAACGTGTTTGTCTACCCAGTGCACTGAATAAGTAAAAACTTTAAAGCGTCAGTTGCAATAGTGGTGCAGTGTGCTGCTGTGCAAAGTATGAACTGAACAATGATGGGTCGATCGCGTACTACGGGTTCACTGCTCGCTATTGCTCACTGATGACGTTGATTGACATGGATCGCGAGTGGGATATCGGTCGAAGACGCGACGGGACGGGGCGGGGGCGCGGCGCGTGGTGCAGCCACTCGCTCCGCGGCGCTCGTCACCGCATGCCGCGTTCAAAGGTTATGCTTATCGCAAACTTCCACCGGTAATACACAGTGTTAATGATGCTGAAACTACGAGTGAAATTGCGGTGCTTACCTCTAACTTTGGGATTGCTCGGGGCTTACGCACACGCTTTCTCATTCGTCCCAATCTGCCAGTCTTCAATCTTCTGCTCCGGTGAGCTTCTCCGCAAGGTTCAACTCGCACGCATCTTCCCCGACTCGAAGACGTTCGTCGATCTGAAACTCGTACATTCGGAAAATGAAACTTTAGTAGATTTTGAAAAGCTAATGCTTGACACCAAGAGTAATCCAACGCGTGAACAACTAGCCGGTTTCGTAGATAAGAACTTTTTGGAAGGAATGGAGCTCGAAGAATGGATGCCGTCAGACTTCAACCCAGAGCCACCGGTGTTAGATCAGATCACAGATCCGAAGCTTAAACAATTCGCGAAAAATGTGGTCGCTATTTGGGCAAAATTAGGCAGAAAAGTGGCATCTGATGTCGCTATAAATCCTGACAGATACAGTTTTCTCTATGTGCCCAACGGATTTATCGTGCCTGGAGGTCGATTTAAAGAGTTGTATTACTGGGATTCGTTTTGGGTCGTTCGTGGACTCCTCATCAGTAATATGACGCAAACGGCTAAGGGTATGATTGAAAATCTTTTACACCTCGTTGAAAAAGTCGGATACATCCCGAATGGCAGTCGAATTTATTACCTCGGCAGGAGCCAACCACCTCTACTCGCGGCGATGGTAGCCAGCTACTTCGCCGCTACCGGTGACCTGGGCTGGCTGGAAAAACATGTACCCACCGTGGAGAAGGAATTAAATTACTGGTTGAATAAAAAGAAAGTAACGGTCAACGTGAATGGATCAAATTACATGCTTCTACGCTACATGTCTGATAGAAGCAGCGTCGGCCCTCGGCCAGAATCCTACTATGAAGACTACACGAGTGCTCAAGTGTTGCCATCTGAGGATTTGCGAGAAGACTTTTACCACGAAATGAAAAGTGCTGCGGAGAGTGGATGGGACTTCTCGACGAGATGGTTCGTGACCGCTGGTGGTGAAGCCATCGGCAACTTGACCGACGTGCATGCAACAAGAATCTTGCCTGTTGATCTCAACTCCATTTTCGCTGGTGCCCTCGAACTAGTAGGCGACTTTCGTAACCGTCTAAAAGACAGACGCGAAGCGCAGAAATGGTGGAGCCTAGCTAAATACTGGCGAAATGCCATCGAAAACGTCTTGTGGAACTCTACCGATGGCGTGTGGTACGACTATGACGCTGAAGCGAGGTCTTCAAGAAAGTACTTCTACCCAAGCTGCGCAACGCCTTTATGGGCGGGAGCTATCGAGCAGCACGAAGCCCCAAAATACGCAGCGAAACTGGTGAAGTATCTCCTTTCATCCGGTGCACTCGATTACCCGGGCGGGGTGCCAGCTTCAGTGTTGCATTCCGGCGAGCAATGGGACTACCCGAACGCCTGGCCGCCTCTGCAGAGTATCCTGATTGGTGGTTTGGAAAACAGCGGTTACGACAAGGCCAGAAAACTAGCGAGAGACCAGGCGTCCGTTTGGCTGCGGGCGAACTATATCGGGTACAATCACTGGCAGAAAATGTTTGAGAAGTACAGTGCTGTGCAGCCGGGTCATCAGGGAGGCGGGGGAGAGTATGGTGTTCAAGATGGCTTTGGATGGACCAATGGAGTAGCTTTAGAGCTGCTGCAGAGATATGGAAAGGACATCACTCTTCACGAAGCTCCGGCACTACCGTACGGGCGGCTAGTAAAGCAGGTTTAAACCGGCTACAGTACCTAAATAATGGAAAAACACTGACTTTATTTAAATAAAATTTATAAAAGTATTGTTATCCAGTGACAGTGCAACATTTACAAAATGTTGAATGCGTTCAGAGTACAATACAAAAGAAGTAAAAACCTAATGGAAAGTACTCAATGACCGACTGATAAAAACAGGATATTATGCCTAATTAACTTATATTAAGTACTTATCTACGCAACTACATATAATGTAATGTGTAGGAGTATATGCTACGTATTTTCTGATGTAAACATAATTATAACTTAAGTAGGTAAATAATATTTTTGCTATGAGTGTAGGTACCCAATACCTAATTATTTATACGATTTAACTAATAAGTACAATATTGGAAACTATAAAGGCTAGTTTCTTCCTTTTATCTTTAAAATACTGTTGTTATTTAACTGTTTGCTTTTCCAAAGTAAAATCAAATTTATATAGGTAGGTAGGAAAATAAATATTTTATTATTATCCTAGAAATAAATATTTTTATGATTTATCGAAGTTTTAATCAATAGGTAAATAACCTTACGACTCCTAGGTAATGCAACTAGGTACCTAGTTACATAATCAAATGATGATTAATCAAGTAGGTAGGTATGTAAGCAAGCGATTTTAATTATGCTGATGTTAGAAATACGTTTTGTAAACAATTTACTTTAACTACTTTTTTACTAATTTTTTAGGTGTCTAAACTCTATCTAGAGCCTTTGGGTAATAACTTCGATGATTCGATAATATAAGAATCTAGACTTTGAAATACATATGATAAACATCACTATTAATTGGTGGTATTGTTTTTGAAATAATTACCCACCGTACCACTATGGGCGGTAGTACTACGGTTAGTCTGCAGCAATCTTTGACCTGACTGACTGACTGACTGACGTATAGGCAACGCACAGCCTAACCACTGGTCGTAGAGGCTTGAAATTATCAGGGTACTTATCTTTATTTGTCTTAGTGCGTGGAGGTGTACTAAGAAAGGAATTCCCGTAATCCAACCCCTAAACCACAGCAGGGGTTAAAGTTTTATGAAAATAGTTTCAGGCAAAGTCGCGCGCGTTCTGCTAGTTCGTAATGTAATGTATTACATTATATTTATTTGTCTTTTAATTTTCCTCCGTTTACACCACAGCGCAAGTTATTACAACTTGCTTAAATTATGCTGAGTTGGGACCATTTTACAAGGTATCTCTTGAAACGACGTACCTATGTAGGTATTTATTACATATTTAAAATTATTTAGACTAAGTATTTATAATTTTTGTATTAGATTTGTATTATAGGAAAGTTTCTTTTATGTTCGCACTTACCTACTTAATATAATAATAATAATGCTGGACAATCCACACTGCAGCATCATCTAGCCCTAAGCTAAGCAGAGCTTGTAAGAAGGATACTAGATGACTGATATACTCAATACAATACATTACATACATAGATATTTTTTTATTATTCATAGAATATACCCAAAACACCCGGAATAAATATTTGCAGATCGTACAAACATTTATCCCAAACGTCAACCAAACCAAACAAGAATCAAACCCGCAACCTCCTGCGTCGCAGGCGGACATTCACCCGCCGCGCCACATCGGTCGTATTAATTGTATACAAAACATTTACTTGCGCTGTTATATATATGCCATATTCATGAGTCACGACTGTATCCCAAATTAGTTTATGTTATCGGGTACTGCCTTTTATATTTATTTTTCCGACGTTTCGGCTATGTTGCAATAGTTTTTTCAAATTTAAAGACTTAATCTGACAAAATATAATCAATGCTTAAAATTATTACCATCTCTTATCAATGGGGTGTGTAGAGTGGCAGGACCCATTTCAATCTTAATAACGTCTATGAATAAGTATCGAGATAAAACTCAACGCCACGTTTCGGATAAGACGGCCTTACACTGATAAAGAGTGAATAGATAATTAGATAAGCAACCGCTCAGTGAAACTCTCTTATTACCTATGTTCCATTGTATTTTATGCAAATAACTTTCGCTGTTCCTTACACATATACCTACGTAGGTAAGTACTTACTTTCGTTTCAGAGGACGGATTCTGAGTTTTTTACGTTTTGCGGATACCGGATTTCAGTTTGCAAGCTCGAATTTTTCGTATGGAGATACGCTAGTGCCCCTCTATATACTGCTAGGGGCGCTTATCGTATCTCCATACAAAAAATCGAGCTCGCAAACTAAAATCCAGTATCCGCAAAAAGTAAAAACTCAGAATACGCCTGCTGAGGACAAACATTTAGCCCCTACCTAACCTACACCTATACTGTCGAGAATATAGGTCAACCCACCCAAATGAAATGCATGATTTATTAAAACACTGTATGATTTTACTGAAACTTTATTTCATAGAATAAATAGGTTCAATGTGACTAGACTGGCGATTAAAAACATCCTTAAAACTACGGCTACGTAGGTATGGTATTTATAATGTGTTTTGGCTTGCATAATACCATTTTAAGAATAAGAAAAGGAATGATTCAAATAATACTGCGTCCTACAAATTCGAACTAAAAAATAGCGGGTTATAATAGTTATGTTAGGGTGCGTTTCCACTGACGCGCAGTGCAGTGATGTGTAGTCGAGATGTCTAAACAAACGATTTAAAATATACATCTTAATGCCTAGTTCATATACGAGCACCCGTTAGTAGCACTACAGATGGTTTTATATTCTGTATGCTCATGAAACGATGGTCCACCTGATGATAAGTGTGGTTACCGTCACTTATAACAAAGCATTGCATTTCAGGTGCTAAACCTCATGTGCCTGTAATGTCACTGGCATCCACAATCTTCAAACCGAAACAGTAAGCTGCTTGGCGGTAGTAGAGCCTTTTTTTATACAATTTGCTAATGGAACAAGCATATGGGCCACCTAATGTTAAATGGTTATCATCACCTATAGCAAAGCAACAAAAGCTCTACTACTACTAAGGCTATCGTATCTGCCAGATAATCTTTTATCTCATTAGGTGGCAGTTCACAATAACCAACGCGATGAGAAATCATCTAACAGACTACGGATCCGTAGAACGGATGATGTTAGCTTATAGAGGAACCATTAGACCACAGTGCATGCTATATTATTTTGTAATTATGATCACACAAAAGACAGTAGAAATCAAACCTGTTGTGAGTTTCTTGCCTGTGCTTATAAGCTTGGCCGGAAAGAACTGAAGTCTAGATTCATCTAGCTCTAACCACCCTATAAGCTACCCTATACCCTATAAGTAGTTGAATAATTCCGTTTTGTTTTTACTTTTCTAGTGTAAACTGCCAAGGAGTGGAACTACCTATTTGTCTTCAAGAGCGTAACAACTTAGGATGAAAACTCCCAAGTCCTAAGTAAGACAAGAGTGAACAAGTAGATTATAGCTAAGCGTGCTCCGCCTTAGACTTCAAAGCATTTAGCTATAAAAAAACTGATTAGTTGTCGGGACTAGTTGATTAGCACCGCCCGCTCTGCGTCAGTGTAAATGCATCCATTGTGAGGTCCTAGTGAGACTCAGTGCTCTAACTTCTAACAACAACGTCGTGAGATTGCAATATGGAAGGTATATTCATAAATTATGACATTTACTTACTGTAACTTCAAAGTCCATAACATAATGTTGTTTCATCACTGTTACAAAACATAAGTTAAAACATTATCGTCTAAAAGTTTGAACATTTAAAATAAACTAGTGTCCGATCAAAGCGATGCCTCATAGTCGCTGACCGGAGTGACGCAGGGTAGTTCGGCGGTGCCCTGCATCCCAAATTCGGATTCGTACAATGCTTGCTGGATCTTCATACGAGCGACGGCATTCTGCTTGGAGTTCAGGCGTTTAAGAGTGTTTGCACAACTCAGCAGGAACAGCTCGTCGGGATCGCTTCTGTATGGTAAATGGAGATATTATAAAACATTTTTATCGTTATTTTATGAGTTTTATATGGATACATAGCACGGTCTGTAGATAGCTCAATTGTTTCATATGTATTTTGTACATACCATTATAAATACCTATATTAGCTGTAATTTGATATTACTTTTCTATACTAATAAAGAGGAACGATTTGATTGTTTCTTTGTTTGCATTGATTAGGCTCTGAAACTACTGAACCCATTTTAAAATTTTTTTCACTGTTGGGAAGTTACACTGTCCCCGGGTGACATAGGCTATATTATATTTTCAAACAAATTAGGGATCCTTACTAAAACCGAGATGCGCCGTAAGTTATTAGATAAAGTTCTAGTGGGAGCAACCAGACCATTTGATCCTAAGATAGTGGGTTCGAATCCGGTCGTACACCAATGGGTTTTTGTCCGAAAAAATTATGTGCGCCATGCCAGTGGAGAGCACTGAGTGATAACAATAACAAGCAGTGAAGGAAAGCATCGTGAGGAAACCAGTTAGTATTTCAGCAGCGGCGATGGGCTTGCCACCTGTCCCGTATGGAATACCAACCAGTGCAAAATGTGTGTAGGTAGTAAATGTAATATTTGAACGTCTTAGGTATCCGTGACGAATTTTGAGTGGGAACTTATACTAACTGACCTGACGATGTCTACCGCGTCTAAAATATTGGAGCTATAATTTCAAGTCTCTACGACCAGTGGTTTATGCTGTGCGTTGTCTAAAGGTATGTAAGTCAGTCAGTAAGAACAAAGATTCCTATAATTTATAGGTATAGATCAAGGTTTCCCAACCTTTTCTGCATGGTGCCCCCCTTCAGATTATAAAAGTATTTTCATGCCCCCCTATATTTTTTATCACTGTTTATTCTAAGTACCTTATCGAACAAAATAGTGACTTAGCAGTTAGTTCGGCCGATTGGAACTAGATGGCGCTACTTAAACTGTTTGTAAGAATTATAATTAGATTTAAAAATCTGAACACTTCATGCCCCCCTTAAGAACTCTCTACGCCCCACCAGGGGGGCACGCCTCACTGGTTGGGAAGTCCTGGTATAGATAGATATTGTGAATCAGTGACAAAGCAACAATTGGATACCTACGTACTTATTGCAGACACAGTTGCTATTCTCATCACCGCTGGAGTTGGTGCGAGCTCGCTTGGGCGATGGTTGAGGGGAGGAGTGGTCGTAAGCGTTCTCTCCCATGTACGCCAGGTCTGGGAGACACTGGATGGAATGTAGCTTCTCATCCTCTGTCTCTGAGTCGGATACCGCTGGTGGTGTGCTTCTGTGGAAGATATCTTAGCTGTATACGCATTACCTACTAAAAGTATTTGCACAATTATTGAGTATGAGAACGTAGGCTGATTTTAAGTTTTTTTTCGTTTTCATGATTTCGGTTTCCGAGCTCGAATTTTTTGTATGGAGATACGCTAGTGCCTGTGCATGTGCCGCTAGGGGCGCTTATCCGTATCTCCATAAAAAAAGTACGAAAAAAACTCAGAATCCGCCTACGGGTTAGAAGGCCAGGTCAAGAGTACCCTAAGCCGACGAGATTGTATGAAGAATTTTATGAGAGTATTAATTCATTGAAAAGGGGTAGGTATGACAGTATGCAGAGACCACGGAATTTCACTTGCTACGATCAGGTGGAATTCCGTGGTCTCTGCCTACCCCTATGGGAAATAGGTGTTATTTTATGTACGTTTAGCTTGGATAGCGCTGTGTGTAAATTTTCAATAACCTTTAGGTACTAGGCGAGGTTTTCTGAATCTTTTCTGAAAAGTTTTGAGTAGCAGTTGATAGCGTAACCAACATTACATATCTGACACAAAATGTCAAAACTTTGCATCGCAGATGATTCTTTATTCTTTATTGTACACAGAAATTACATCACAGGCGAGCTTAACCCTTTTTGACTTTACGCAGATACTGAGCGAAGGATTAGCGCGGATGAACATGAGGGAGAGAATTCCATCGCGGAAGTCTTTGGATGAAAATCAACATCATTCTTTCTAAAAGTCATTCTTCCAGCTCAGTCGTCTTCAAACTGAGGATGAGTAAGGGAATACATAAATGGAGTGAAACACTTACTCCTCAGCCTTAGGCTCCATGACATGAGCCTTCAGGAACTTCATGACGGTGACGTAAGGCCAGCGTGTGCGTCCTCCGCGCGTCCTCTGCAGTTTTATATACGAATCGCGCAAAGAACGCCAACGCTTTTTGCATTCTGTTTCCGTAGCATGAGATCCTGGATTGGGAGAAATAAATCGAAATGTAATAACCTAGTTAATTACTTCAGGCGTGACTTTGCGGAAGTCAATTGTAACAGTATGAAATCGAAATATATAATGACGATTAAATATATAATAACAATAATAATATAATAACAATCCACACAGCATCATCTAGCCCCAAGCTAAGCGGAGCTTGTGTTATGGGTACTATAGATGACTGATATACTTAACACAATACAACATACATACATATTTTTTTTATTATACATAGAAAATACCCAGAACACCCGGAATAAATATTTGCAGATCGTACAAACATTTATCCCAAGGCGGGAATCGAACCCGCAACCTCTGCGTCGCCGCGCCACATCGGTCGTCGTTACTGTTCCGCCACAACCGCCAAAATCCCATCAAAAAAAAAATTGTAAACGTATTATGTGCAACTCCTACAGCACCTGCAATAAAGTTAATATCTTAATTAAAACCTGCAAGAGTCATAACTTAAAAGCACAATTATAATCTGCAAAATATAGAATAAATTGTTTCTACGTAAAATAGTTATCTTACTATTCTTACTAGTAGTTGTTAAATCATCTTTAGTAAGTTAGTGACGAGTACGATTTCCCCTGCCCGCGAATCGGACGGAGGCCGAAAAACATCTACCTACTATTTAGGCAGCTGCGTTGCCTCGCGTCTGTACGTTCGGCATTCGTTTTTGGTCGGTCAGCTCGGCAAGTAACTACACCTCTCGAAATATTATTATTTAATATGAACATAGCCTCAGACTTACCTAAAGAATTCAGTACTTCTTGAACCTCCTTCCAAGCTTTATCTCTTAGCTTGGTCTTCTTAAAACCACTCACCGACTTGTCGTACAAAATCGGCCTCTTTTCTACCTCCTTTATTAGGTCTAGTTCGTTCATTTTTACAACTTTCTTGACTTTTTAGTGAACAAAGTATTTTTCAAGTATTTTCCACGAGTAATCCAGTATTTTATGTAGCGGGATTATATGTATACCTACACGAATTTTAGATTCGTCTATGTCGGAAAACACTTTGTGATGTAACACTTTGGTAACACAAAATTTACTTAGATTCAATAACTGTGCAGTATAAATCGTAATTATTGATGATTTTACTCTTTGTTATGCCTTCCCGGACGTTTCTAGAACACTGGGGTTGTAAACGAGGGTGCGGCGACCGTCGACGCGTGTATTATCGAGCGACGCGGCAGAAGCGGCGCTGCGGCAACCCCCTGCGGCAAATACCCAACCAAATCTGAACTGTTTCCATTTAAAATAGAGGTCAAAATCGAATGAATGTGATAAACGGAGGGATAAATACAATTTCATATAATTTGTCTAGGTAGCTATAATCTACAAAGACGCGTAGGCGAAAGTGGTGAGGTAGGGTGTTCGTTAGGTTACCTACGTATCGCAAAACACAACATGTGAAATTGTTATTTCTCAAATTACGCCTGACATGAAAAATTATAGTGTAGACCTTTGTTTGTTTTGCTAAAATAAATGTTATAAAATAGTCTTCATAATAGGTATAAGCTAATGTAAAGTCAGTGTTTTTGTTTTTCTTTATTCAGAATTGTTACAAAAAGAGCGATAGTCTGTAAGATCTAAGAAACTCGAAATTTTCAAAATGCTGTGATATCAATCAATATTAACTTGAAAATATAAAGTAAGTAGATAATTAGCGTAGTGGCTTTTTTAATATGGAGGTTGGTTAGTGAGAGCAACCCCTCTTCCTGATCCTGAGGTTGCGGGTTCGAATCCGGAACCAGTGGACTTTTCCATTCGAAAAATTTATATGCGCAATGCCAGTGGTCTCAAACGGTGAAGGAAAACATCGTGTGGAAACCCATTGCTTAGTTGACTCCACACGTATCACGTATTGTATTTTTCGGTTGGTGGAATTAACTGTTTATAGTAGTAGTAGAGCTCTTATCTTTCTATCTATCTATCTATCAAACTCACTTTCTGTGTAACAGCATTTCAAGCGCACATAAATATACTCACATTTCCGGGAATTCGTCCCGGCCGTGTTCCGTCAGGGACGGGGAAAAAATTGGTTACGTACAAATTGTACGAATTTGTTCACACAGCTCCGTGTCAGGCGTCAGTGTCCCGGCGTCTGACGGGAACACTGAAACCTGAAACGGACAACTCGGAACATGAATAGCCCTGACCCGGAAATGTGTGGTCTGTAGTCTGTTATAACGAATCCACTTCTGGATTTGAATTATCGGGTGTACATTAACGTGCTGTACATTAACTGGACGTACAATAAATGGACTCGTGATTGAGTATGTTATTGTACAACTCAACTCACTCTGTGGAATTCCACTGAGTGGAGCACCACAGAGTACTTTTTTATAGACTGGAGGAAGTTCAGTATTTTCATCACAAAATACTTTGATAGCGGCTAAACAAATAAAACTCGTTCTCTGTTTTTGCTGATTGTTTGTTTTGTGGTTGGATAATTTGGAAATCTTTTGGTAGGTGTAAGTGAGTGAAGTAGGTGTGTGAACTTCACAAAATACCTACCTACCTTAGATCATTTACTCTCTAGATACTGCTTGAAACGCACCAACGCATCGAAAAAAATGTCAGAGTACTGTACTCCGACAAGTCGCTCCCCGCCCATCAGTGTCAATTGAATTTTCATGGCGGACGGTCACATCTCTGTATAAACATTTTGTGTCTGCAATGGCGAGTTGTACAATAAAAGTGTGCAGAAACTACAGAGGACGATTAAAAATGACAAGTGAAGTGTCCTTCCATCAGTAAGTATCTAAATTTTAAGTTTAATTCCAAGTAATTTGATAAATATAATTCAAAAATTAGCGCGTATTATTTCAACTCGCACTTGACATGTTTGTTAGTGTTGCAAGGTTTTGTATACACAATTCCCCATGTGAGTGCGCGATTGTCGTTTACTTATGTTAGTAACAGACTATGAAAAAGAATATACATAAATCATCATCATCATCCTCATTAGGTACTCAATAAAGTTTACTGCAGGACACACTCGTAGGTCTCGTGTGCACTCTACTTATATAATTATGGAAAAAGCGCACGGCGCTGGTGAGTTTTATTTCAGACTCAGAAATCGGTCAAGTGCGAGTAGCCCTGAATATTGTTTGAAGGTTTTACTTCTGCATTTTACTGTTCATCCGATTAGGCAGTTAGTACAAAATTTTTGCTATGTGGTTGTGTATGTACCCAAGAGGATTTTGACAAAAATGGTCAAGTGCGAGTAGGGCTTGAATATTTATCGTTGATTTTCTTATTTTTAGACATTTTTTAAGCTTTTTTAATATGGGTATCGTTTTCGACCAATTTCAAAGATGACATTAATTTTGTAATTCAAGGTGGTGAAAACTTTTTTGTTTTTTTTTTACCAATACCAATTTTTTCCACTAAGTATCGTTTTCGACTAATAAAGGGCCTAAGTATATATATTAGCACTGACCTTGACCATAATTATAGTAACTATGTTACATTTTTTTTTCAGAATTCCAAGTGATCCTATCCAAAAAAGTAAATGGGTGAAAATTATACAGAAAAGCTGTATTTTAAATTTTTTTTAAAACCAGGTGAGATGAATGCAAAGCGTTTTGTCGTACAATAAAAAAATACTTATATATTTTTGCTTTTTATTTGCTTTACATTTTATTTTACAAACAGTCATAAGATTGTTAGTAACAAAAACAGACCTAAGAAAATCAAATTCATAACCCGACTTCCCCTTGACCATTTTTCGGCAAAATAATTCCCGGGCACACATTTAATAATTCACAAAGCGTAGTTGAAAGAACCATATTTGCATTTTATAAATGAAAAAAATAGTCAATTATTCATGCCCGACTCGCACTTGACCAATTTTATATGTCCGAAACTGTCTCGTGCTAAAAAACGCAGTCACATCTTACTTAAAAACCGGAACCTAAATTTGATCTGTTTACCCCATAAACTGGGAAACACATTGTCAGCTGGTAATGTTACGCACGCACACAGTGACAAATATAATGACGTGGCATGAGTGTAAGACAATGTGAGCGCGTGTTGATGTATGGGTGACACGCAAACAAGTTTGCCTAACTTGGCCTATTTTTTAGGTACGCGCAGCGTTGCCAAGTCAGGGTAATTTACCCTAGATTTAGAGTAAAATTGAGATGACAGGGTAATTTTTAGGGTAATAAATTGTTTAGGGTAATCTTGAGGGTAATTTGCATATACTATAATCTTTTGTCCTTAGCCTATGATTTTTGCACTATGCGTAAACTAAATCGATTCATAGTCTTAGTTTATTCCATTCCACTCCATGCGGCACGTCACTCGCTTGTCATGTCATTGTCTATGTCAGTCATTTAAGTTCAGTTCAGTCAATCACTCATTCATCATTTTTTATATTATTATTGTTAAAAACTTAAATGGCGTCGTCTAGTAGTAGTATCTCTCGCGATCTGGTGCAAAAAAATACACTCAAAAGTATTGTAAAGAGTGGGATTACGATCCTAATTTGAGAGGCATGTATCAATATAAATGTCAGGACATTTTTACACAACATCATCTAGCCCCAAACTAAGCATAGCTTGTACTATGGGAACCAGATGACTGATAGAATACTTATATACTTTTTTTTTTTGTAAATACATACATAGAATACAATACAACACCCAGACACAGAACAAACATTTATGTTCATCACACAAATGTTTGTTCTCGGTGGGGATCGAACCCACCACCTACAGCACAGAAGGCAGGGCTACTACAAACTGAGCTGTAACGGCTGTCAAAATATATATCATATTTAATGAAACGTTGACTAGTTTTACTGATAATATAGGCTTTTTGGTAAGCATTCTAAGTAGAATACATTTTTTATTTTATTTTCTTAAAAACCTTAGGGTATTTTAACAAAAATGTTGTGAATCTAGGGTAAAATTAATCAGGCTTTGGGGTAAAATGAAAATCTGGGTTGGCAACACTGGGTACGCGTTGCAGGAGTAGAATCTATCTAGAGAGTAAATGATCTAAGCTACCTACCTACATATTTTGTATCACACGAAAGATGATTTTCTTGCCTTTTATTCGTGTGCAGTGCAGCTGCTGCTTACAAACGTCTTACATAGTACATACGGTCAGCTGTGTCACATACTAACAAATAGATGTAGGCTTATTAGGTTAGTTTCATGCCTGCCTATATTTACATCCATTCCTGCCTGACGTTCCTTTGACTACCAATGATTTTGCATTTATAATATCATTGTTGATTGAACATCTAATTCGTTGAGCTTACTGTATAATATTTTACATAATTACATACTCAGCTGCTAATAGTGCATTGGTTGTCTTAGGTACCATTAAATAAATAATAGTGCATTAAATATTATGAGGTAGGTACTCCAAGTTTACTGCCTAGATTTAGTTTTATCTATGCATACAAACAGTTTTATGTTTACAGTTGGTAGATAAGAGGATCAATTTCCATTATTTAGTAACTTGTACCAGTTGTTTCGTCACCGCATGTTGAAAATGTCTTCACAGGTAAGGAATACTAGTTGATTTTACAGACTAACATTTTATATAAATCAGGTGAATGCTAAATATTGGAAGTGAATATGTGTATACACTTTTCTAACTCTTTTTATTGCCTTCGTACCTAAATTACATTTCAAAAGTACAATACAAAGGAAGAATAAGCATAGTATTCTTTGCTTTACCTTTTGTTAAATATTAATTTACTTATTGCAAAAAATATCAATTGTAAACTGGTAGAATCATCATAAGATCATAGCAAGTGAAAATCCATGGTGTCTGCCTACACCAATGGGAAACAGGCATGGTTTCATATATGTAAATTTTTTTTTAAATTTCCAGATAGAAAATATTGTGAATGCCTACAAAACCCTGGCAAAAATACCATCAATAGCCGGTGGCAAGCTGAATCGAGCCGGCAACAGAGTTTCTGCCAAATGGAATATCCGTGCACTGGATAAAGGGAGGAACACTAAATATTCCTCTAGCTATGTTCTGGATAATAGTCTAAAGGTTGTTGCTCAGAGTGACTTTGGTACTGACGTCAGCAATGAGTAAGTTACTGGTAAAAATACTGTGTTTTCAGTTTTATTTTTCTAATAAACTTATAAACACAACAATATTTTGAGAACAAAGTGTTGTGATCAAAAGAGCCTTCAAGGATAAGAACCAGTCATCATCAACAGCCTGTGAAAGTCCACTGTTGGACATAGGTCTCCCATAGGTCTCAGAAAGACAATTTTCCTCGATCCCAACTATGCCAGTCCATCTGGTAGGAGGAGTCCTACGCTTCAAACCTAATCGACCAGTTCATTTAAGAACCAATATCAAACAGTGATGACAAAGTGCTAGCAAGCTGGCACAAAATGTAGTAAATAGACTAAAACCCAATTTTCACGTTTTCAGGTTGCTATCATCTGTGTCCCCGCAAGAGACTTACAAAGCATTAATTCGCGAAGAGAAAAACGGCAAGGTTCCTAAGAAACAGTACTTGGAAGTATGGAACAAGAGTACTCTACAACATTGCATAGATCTGACTGCTTTGGACTTGCACGGCGACGTGTATGCAGACTGTAAGGCTTTATATATGCTTTTTTTGCTTGACATTTAAAAGCACTGAACAATAAAACCCAATACAAGAGATGGAATTTTAAAATTGCCTCGTCGTTATCTAAGCTTGTAACTAAGTATATTTCATAGTAGCTTAAAAAGAGACAACTGGTGGTCTAGTGGGAGTGACTTCGCCTTCTGATTCTAAGATTGTACGTTCGAATCCGGTTGTGCACCAATGAATTTTTCTATACGAAGAATGTATGTGCATATTGCTAGTAGGTACTCTATAGTCTATACTACTACATATAACGGTGAAAGAAAACATCGTGATGAAATCCGCGGGTTAGTTAGCTCTGCACGTATTGATCATGTTCCTGTGGAGGACTGAGTTGTGAGGATGCAATAGAATGTTGGGCAAATCTACTACATCTAAAATCCTGTCCCAGGTACTATAGCAGCGTTCCGTGAATAGAGGACAGTTCTAACGCTTATGGGACAGTATAAATTATCTACAATTGATGCAAGGGTCTGTTCACCTTTTTAAAATGACATCACTCGTCGGTTTAACTGGAATTTAACTACGGTAATCGAATTTTCGAGGAATTTTTGTGTGTTCAAAACTCGGTTTTTATAATCGTGCATCTTTTTCCAGCTGAGTTTGGCAGCCTGGATTGGACGCAAGATGAGACCGCGATAGTGTACGTCGCAGAGAGGAAACCGCCAAAATCGGAGCCTTACATCAAGCGAAAGGCAGAAGAGAAGGCCAAGAACGACGGCAGCGGAGAACCGGTGCCGAGTAAGGTAAGTAAGGCCACGCAGGCCTCAGACTTAACAATTTAAGGTGGCACTAGCCGCCGACTTGAACTCGTTATGGTCGAGGCTGACGTGCAAGCCATCTCACTTTAAATCAAATCAATTCAAATATATTTATTGCGTTCATGTTGTGTGAACAATAAATTTGAGCTTCAACATGAGCCTACTCACCATTTTTTTTTTACTTTACATCATGTGAGGAAGTGTTAGAATCAGGCTTAACTTTAAACGTTCGTTTTCAAACACAATTACCCCTTAACGTTGGCGAGGAAAGAATTGTGCCTAGTGTCACCTTAAGCCTTGTAATTTTATGATACCATTTTGAAAGCTTTGCTTAGTTTGGGGCTAGATGGTGCTTAGTAAATAATAATAAAGATTTCTGCTTTCAGGGCGAAGAGTTCTTGTACAGACAAGACTGGGGAGAGCAGTTAGTGGGCAAGTTTTCATCTGTCATCGTCGTTTGTCGATTGCCGGATGAGAATGTTACTGTACTGGATCATTTACCCACAGGCGACTGTCCCGGACAAGTATGTGCATTTATATTTTTAAATTACCGTCATCTCTATTAGTAGTGTAGTAGTATAGTAGTGTAGTAGTAGTAGAGCTCTTTGTGAAAGGGCTCGTCCGGGTGTGTACTATCACCGTGCCTATTTCTGCCGCGAAGCAGTGATGGATGAAGAAGTCGATGGATGGAAAAGGAAACGTATGGAGGATGCCTATGTCCAGTAGTAGACTTCTACAGGCTGTTGATAATGATGAACACTTTATTCAGTTGAAAAAGTTTATAGTAGAGGGTGTAAAAAAACATAATAACGAAACTTTTATTCATCAGGTTAGATTCACGGCAGATGGCGCTAGTGTGGTGGGCGTGGCCTGGCCGACAGAACCGCGCCGCCTCGGACTCATCTTCTGCACGAACCGACCAAGCTATATCTTTTCTCTCACTCTAGCAGGAGAGTTGAGTAAGTAGAGAATATATCTAATTGTACGGTTATTATGGACGTGCCCTACGATGCACTGTTCTGCGTCTATCAACCTGAGGCAAACAAGTGTTAAGCCTTATGTGCATCTTTTGTATAGGTACATAACACCGATCCGCTTGCCAAACGTTGTGACAGGCAAACCTTCCCAAATATGCGAAAGGCCTTTGCTCAGCGGTGGATTTATTTAGCCTGGTGATGAGCGACGACGTTTGTTAAAAAAACATAAAAGTCATGTAATACTTACAGAGAAAATATCAAGCGAAGGTGTAGCTGTTCGTTCGCCGCGTTTTAACTCTTCTGGGGACCTGCTGTGGCTGCAGCGAACTGCCGGCGGGCCTCATCACGCCTGCCACCAGCTAGTAGCTAAAAAACTTGACTCCGTGAGTATCCGACTCGAAGAAATCCGGCTTGAAGAAATCCGGCTCGAAGGAATAGGCTTTAAGTACTATATTTATACAAGCTTCTACACCCTGCTGTACATCTCGGGCTGAATTTTAGTAATCCCTGTTTTAGCACAAAATCTAAACTGTTAATAGCTGTATATTCCCGCAAGTCAATTAAAAACACGACTATATACATATATACTATATATGTATTAGGTACATAAGATTATGGGGTCCGATTCGTAGTCTATGGACTTTTTTTACTTTATGGCTTAATCTTGCTTGGTTTAGTATCAAGGCGCCTGAGAGGTCTACCGTGCTGTGTATTTAAACCGCTATCCCCATATCATAATTCCAAAGTATTCAAAGTTTCAAAGTAAAGTATTCAAAACAATAGATCAATTAATTCAACATTAAAACAACCATCTCTTTCCCGCAGGAAGAAGTGACGACTGTGATAGACATAGTACAGAAAGAGACGGCTATATCTAATGGGTTATTCAAGGGTCTTTATTGCCAGAGTCTACCGTCAAAGTGTTTCAGCGTGGATGGACGAATAATATTCTCCACTCCTCAAGTCCATGAAGTTCGTATTTTCGTTGCTGATATTGGTAAGAATCGTTCTTCCTTAGTCGACGTTTACGCAATAAGACGTCATTATCATCATTTTCAGCCTGGAGAAGTTCACTGCTGGACATAGGCCTCATACGTTTCCAGGAAGAACGATTCTGAGCCCTTTCCATCCACCGACTTCCCGCGATCCTAACAATGTCGTCAGTTCATCGGATAGGAGGACGTCTTTCGGTTCGTGGTCGCCATTCGAGAACCTTTACTTCCCAGCGATTGTCGGTTCTACGAGCTATATGGCCTGCCCACTGCCACTTCAACTTGCTGATTCTGAGAGATATGTCGGTGACCTTAGTTCTTCTATGGATTTCTTCATTTCTGATTCTATCTCGCAGTGAAACTATCAGAATCAGTCTCTCCATAGCTCGTTGTGCCACCTTGAGCTAGTGTAAGAGACCATAAGTTAGCGACCACGTCTCAGTTCCATAAGTCATCACTGGTAACACACACTGATTATAGACCTTCGTCTTGAGGCTTTGCGGTAACTGTGACAAAAAGATGTGCCGTAATTTCCCGAACGCTGCCGATCCGAGTTGGATAATAAGATGTATGTAGGGAGTGTGTTTAGGATTAAAAACATACATATATGTATTCTATCAGACATCTGGTTCCCATAGTAGAAGCTATAGTTAGTTTAGGGCTAGATGTTGTGTAAAAAATATCTCTAAGTGTTTATTTATTTACTTGGCCCTCTGCTAGTTTATAATAGTAATAGTGTCATTCTTTCGTCAACAGATGGCGGTAGGATGGTCGATATCTCTAAAAGCGAAAAAGGTTCTATGTCGGTGCTTGATGTGAAATCTGACGTCATTCTTGCTACCTTCTCCAGCATGAGTACTCCCGGACAAGTAAGGCCTTTGGATATTGTAGATAATTTATGCATGCCCCTATATATACATACTAGCGGCCGCTCGCAGCTTCGCCTGCGTGGCAGTTTTTTCCCGTTCCCGTTATTTTTTCGGGATAAAATCATAGTAGCTTTATGCATGCAAAGTCTCAGCCCGATCGCTTTAAAATTGACAAAGTTTCATCCCCTATTTTATCCCCTTGGGGGTAGAATTAATCAAAATCCTTTCTTAGCGGATGCCTACGTCATAACATCTACCTGCATGCCAAATTTCAGCCCGATCCGTCCAGTGGTTTGGGCTGTGCGTTGATAGATCACTATGTCAGTCAGTCACCTTTGAGTTATATATATTTAGATATACCGGTGGTCTAGTGGGAATGACCCCGCCTTCTGATCCTAAGGTCATGGGTTCGAATCCGGTGGTGCGCCAATGGATTTTTTCTCAAAAATTTTAAGTGCGTGATGCTAGTGTTTTCAAACGGCGAAGAAAAACATTGTGAGGAAACCAGTTAGTATTCTAGCAGCGGCGATGGGCTTGCAACCTGTCACGTATGGAATACTAAGTACTGCAATATGTGAGTATGTACCAAATGTAATATTTGGACGTACCTCTGACTACCCCCATTAGTCATCCTATAAGAAATCCTATAGTATGGTAAATTCCTACTCATCGCATAAATAACGGTTTTGTTTCACATCGAATTTCCTGTTTTTTGGGTTCCGTACCCAAAGGTAAAACAGGACCCTATTACTAAGACTCCGCTGTTTGTCTGTCCGTCTGTCACCAGGCTGTATCTCATGAACCGTGATAGTTAGAGAGTTGAAATTTTCACAAATATGTATTTCTGTTGCCGCTATGACAACAAATAGTAAACAACAGAATATATTCACAAAAAGCTTCACTACTACTAAAAAGCATTTCCTCAAATTGTATAAAAAAACGAACTAATTAACTTCCACTCAAAAATCTTCCACTCAGCGTGATTTTCGGTAGGATAGATACACAATCTCCTTAATTGTACAGCTATTCGTGGCAAGATTACCGTCAAAAGGCAGCGAGGCGGACATCAAGTGGGTGCGAGTGAGTGAGGTAATCGAGGCCCCGCCTTCCGTCGCTCTCTCTGTCGCACAACACTTAGAACTCAAGCATGACTCTACTGATGACGTCAGTAAGTACCTTACAGTGACATTATCTAAGAGGAAAGAGAAAGTTTGCATCCAGGTGCTAATAAATAAATAAATAATGTTGGACAATCCACACAGCATCATCTAGCCCCAAGCTAAGCAGAGCTTGTGTTATGGGTGCTAGATGACTGACTAAGTAGCGAAACACACACAAGCCTAGACGCTACAGCTTTTTAATGCTGGTGGGACAAGCATATGGCATAGATAGATAGATAGATAGAAAATACTTTATTGTACACCACAACTTAAGGATAAAACAAAAATAAAAACTTAAAATAATGCTACATACAATGGGCGGTCTTATCGCTAAACAGCGATCTCTACCAGACAACCTTTGGATGGAATGGACTCAAGAAGTTTACAAGGGGTGTGTTCGTTTATGGAAAAATAATAATACTAAAATAAATACTAGATAATTTGAATTAGTCTACATAATAATAATAATATACAAAGATAATTGGTAAGGATGGAATAACAAGACAAAATACATACTTGATGTTAAGTGGTTATATAAGCGACCGTGTAGCCCCATCCACAGTACTATAATCCGATCCGGCTTGAAATCCGAGCGGGCTTACTCTCACGTTTAACGTTTGGAATAATATAAAAATGTAGTAGTAGAGCATTTAGTGTCTGCGGCGAATCACTGTGACCCCGCCATACAGGCTTTTTAGTCCTAGTGTGGGGAACGAGTCACCTAACGGTACTGTACCATGGTTTGTGTATTATTTTTAAGTAACCTTAAGTACCAGCATCTGATTTAATTTGAATAAAACTATTATTATTATTATAGTGAAAGGCTCGTTCGGGGAAGTACTACCACCATGTTTATTTCTGCCGCCAAGTAGCTAGCTGTCCGGTTTGAAGGATGTAGGTGCCAGTGTAATTACTAATTACAGGCACACGAGGCTTAACACCTGTATGCCTTATGTTGATGGACGCAGAATAGTGCATTTTAGGGCACATTAACGAGCGCGACCTGGAAAGCAATGCTTTGTTATAGGTAGTAACCACTTAGCATCAGGTGAGCTATCTGCTTGCTCCATCAGCAAGTCACATAAAAAAAATTATTTTAATTATTTTACAAAAAGTACAAATTTATAATGGACGGATTGTTGACTTGGTATTGGCGTTATGTACTCAAAAGATGCTGCTACTTCCTGGTGTGTTTCCTCAGGACCTCCATTTCTGTGAAAACCTTATCAAAATCAGACCATTCGGGAGTCATTGGTGTTTTTCTTTGCAGATACGTTTTCAGCGTTATATTTTGAACCGGAACGCGAAGAGAGTAAGAAGCTACCGCTGATAGTGTGGCCACATGGCGGGCCTCACTCCAGCTTTGTTGATGCTTTCTCGATGGAAGCTGCACTATTCAACATGCTAGGTCAGTTTATTTATTTATTTAAAAACCTTCGCACAAATTAATGTAGTACTAGGTCAGGGCTGGCGAACCTTTACGTATCAATTTTTTTTGTGCTCGGTGGGAATCGAACCTACAGCCTACAGCACAGAAGACAGAGTTACTACTAACTGAGCTGTGAAGCCAATGAAGTATTTAACGCAACTTTGAACTTAAATAAGTATGTACCACAAGTATGCTTTGTAAGCATAGTTTGTTTATTCAAGAAATTTAAAAACTTTATTTTGATTTAATACATTCAGTAGTTTTGTCATTAGAATACTTCCACTAATATTAGTAATTTTTGAAGTGTTTTTTAAGCATTTTTTTAAGCCTAGCTTTTATCTTTTTATCCTCTCTCGCATGATATAAGGTGAGATAGCATGTATATTAGCCTCTCACATCGCCGAGTTAGAGTCGATGACTAGTGCCATCTTAAAACGATATCTTCACAAAGTATTAACTAAATAATACTAACCCTAAAAATCACTGTAACTAGAAAATAATAATAAATATTGGTGGGAATTTCACACAGCGCCATATAACACTAAACAAAGTAAAACTTGTAATATTGCAACCAGCTTACTTATGATATTAGACTAAAAATTCATGCAAGTGTGTTTGCATGAGAATTTACTAGTAGATTGTTTTAAAGAAATAAATACTTGTGGACATTTTTACACAACATCGTCTAACCCCAAACTGAGCATAACTTATGTTTATATTTTATTGTGACTATCCAATTTGAAATCTAAAAATTTAAACCTTCTACCAAAAGTTTTTAAGTTGTATATGGAATAACAATAAGCGTTTAATTAACGTATCACTTGGTGATTGAGTGAAATGTAAAAATTTCAGGATTCGCATCCATACAAGTAAACTACCGCGGTTCAACCGGCGCGGGGCAATCTTCAATCAATTACCTACCTAGCCG
This sequence comes from Electrophaes corylata, assembly GCA_947095575.1. Classification (NCBI taxonomy): domain Eukaryota; kingdom Metazoa; phylum Arthropoda; class Insecta; order Lepidoptera; family Geometridae; genus Electrophaes; species Electrophaes corylata. Next base: position 1,698,759 of record OX352711.1, on the reverse strand, counting down.
CTGCGGCGACGCCGACGTAAAAGACTGCAAACTGGCCACAGATGTGGTAATGCAGAGATACCAGATAGATTCTAAAAATGTGTTCCTTACTGGTGGTTCGCACGGAGGCTTTCTTGTGACGCACCTGAGCGGACAATACCCGGACTTGTATAGCGCTGTGGTGACTCGCAACCCGGTAACAGATGTCGCTTCTATGTATAATTATACGGATATCGGTGATTGGTAAGTAATAAATAAGATAGTAAGTAAATAAATCATGTGGTTGTGACTCGTAAATGAAAGGCGAATCACTTTAAATTACCTTTATTGAACAGAGAGGCGAGTTGACTTGTAATTTTAGCTAAAGATGGCAGACAGACAGACAGACAATTCGGTGTTGCCACCTACGTGCCTGTGCTGCCAGTCATTCCTAAATAATTCTTTATTAGTATAAATTACTAATATATTTTATGACTCTAACAATGTCAGGCGTGTTGTCGATCTCTTTTTTAGGAAATTAAAAGAAAGAAAAAGAAATAGCTTTACGACTTTAATTCCCAGGCACGGTAAATATCCTCTCAGACCAAGTAACTACTCGAGATTCTTTGAGGATTTGATAATGGGGGTAGCCAGAGATACGTCCAAATTTATATTAAAATTTAGGTATGTACTAAATTTTCTTTTGCAGTAGTTGGTATTCCTTACGTGACAGGTTGCAAGCACATCGCCGCTGCTATAACACTAACTGGTTTCCTCACGTTTGAGAACACTTGCATTGCGCATACTTTTCGGTTGAAAAACCATTGGTACACGATCTGTTTCGAAACCACGGCCTTTGGATCAGATGGTTCCTATCCTCTTTATAGTCCAAAAACCGAAACAGCTTTTCTGAAGTTGTGTTTGAAATAGCAAGAGGCGGTAAATGAACGTGTCACTTAGTAGTTTAAATACTATTTTTCTATCGATAAGAGATACAAATAAAATAACGCTATTTTAGGTACTGCATAAATAAACATAAGTCTACGTAAAAATAATATCGTTCTACTAAAACTTATGCATACATAAATAATTTGGTACTTTGTGAAGATATCTACTATAGATACATTTTGCTGTTAAATCTTGAAAATCGAATCCTAATGTGACGTAATATTCCATCTTGCTCTTACCACTGCCAGAAAGAAAGAGACAAAATACTTATTCGTAGGTTTCGCTGTACTAAGAGTGAACTACCGCGGTTCAACCGGCCAAGGCGACGCTGCAGTCCGCTGTCTAATCTCCAACGTCGGATCATATGACGTAGCTGACTGCTATCTCGCTCTAACCACTGTGCTAGAAAGAGGTAGCATATCAAACGTGGTGCTATACGGCGGTAGTTACGGGGGATTGATCGCAGGCCATCTAGCGGCGAAGTATGATGAGTTTGAGGCAGTGGTGATGAGAAATCCTCTAATAGACTTAGCGACGAAAGGCCACTATGCAGATAACTCTGATGGGTGAGTTTGTATTAAAATTGGTTCTCTTTGTTCATCAGTTATTATTATTTATAGTATCATAGACAAATTTGGGTTGTTATTAGACAAACATTGTAACATACTTGTTTGTATGTATTTTGAGGTTAGTTACGTCAGTTAGCTACGTCATCAGTTAGTTATACCGTCAGTTATTTACGTCGTAAGTTAGTTACATCATCAGTTGGTTATGCCGTCATTTAATAAAAATTGTAACATGAGCGTTTGTATGTATCAGAGGTTGAAGACAAAGTTACATCATCAATTAGTTACGTCGTCAGTTAGTTATATCGTCAGGTTTTTACGTCGTAAGCTAGTTACGTCGTCAGTTGGTTATGTCGTTAGTTAGTTACGTCGTCAGTAAGCCCTCGAAATCTTTAGCTCATATGAAATCTATAATAATATAATTGCATAAATGAAGATTTTCGAGTAGGTACTTCGTACTAAGAGATCTGAGGGGATATCTACCGTGCTTGGGGATTAAAGCCGTAATGCTATACGTAAAACATTCATTTACCGTTTACTCATTTATTTCACAGAAGTTTAAAATAGTTATAATAGTAAACAAAAATTATGTCGGTCAGGACAAAGATATAGATAAGGATATAAAAGTAGTATATATATTATTAGTCGTATATTTCGTACCGTATCTTTACTCACTATGTAAACTTTGGTGCAAAATTAACATTATCTATTAATATTATAATTTAGACGCATCACGTTCTTACCTTAAGTAAGGACCGGTAACATCATCTTAATTAAAACAGTCTGAACGCATTGCACAGGTGCGCAGTAGAAGCTGGCTTCGAGTTCACCGAGAAAGGTCCCGTATCAGAAGATGATTTGCTGCGCATGCGACGGTGCTCGCCGCTTGCGCACGTGCACAGAGTGCGAGCCCCCACTGCACTGATGCTCGGGAGCGGAGACAAACGTGTTCCTCACTACCAGGGACTTGAGTATGGGAGGAGGTTACGTGCCAATGGGGTCGAAACAAGGTCAGTTTATACCGTTTATATAAAATACTTGTTGATAGAACAAGCTGCCCCTTAACGTAAGCTCTTATGCAGGCAATTTTGCATGTCAAGTGCATAAAAATAAATTGCTTATAGTCCAGTCGAGTCAGTAAAAAAAGTAAAATCGGCTGTCGTTGGTTTTGAAGAAAAAGATGTCGTTTCTCTTCAAAACCTAAAGATTTTCGTTGCCATATACTACACTTTTATATCAACAGATTTTAATTCAGCTAAGACCTTAGTAATGTCAGATAAAATATCAACGAAATTTGACATCAAAACTTAAAATAACTAGAAAAACAGAGTGAAAAAGTCATGTTGTTTCCAATGGTGACAGAGTTAATCCAGTTGTTTTAATTGCAGAGTGTACATGTACGACGACAACCACTCGCTGTCTTCGACACCGGCTGAGATGGACAACCTTATCAACGGCGCTCACTGGTTCCTCACGCATTTGAAACAATAATATATATCTCAACTGATCGATTCAGTATACTAATAAGGGGGTGTAATAAGACTAATTCCGAAAACTGACACTGTGCATTCAGACCATGACTCTGATCACAGAAAAAAATAATAAACGGGCCAAGTGCGAGTCAGACTCTCGCACGAAGGATTCTGTACCATTATCTATAATAAAAACGGCAAAAAAATCACGTTTGTTGTATGAGAGCCCTTTTATATATTTATTTTATTCTACTTTTTAGTGTTTGTTGTTATAGCGGCAACAAAAATACATCATCTGTGAAAATTTCAACTCTAACTATCACGGTTCATAAGATACAGCCTGGTGTCAGACGGACAGACAGACTGACAGCGGAGTCTTAGTAATGGGGTCCCGTTTTACCCTTTGGGTACGGAACCCGAAAAAACACGAGAAACATACATACGCAATACACCGCTGGTTGATAAATAGAAACTGCAGCATAAACATCGTATTTCTCTAAATCTATTTGACTGTCAGCCACGTGGTATTTTATGAGATCTTGTGGTAGGTAACTTTACACGTTCTATGATTATTCGGAAGTGATCTTATTACACCCTTTATAATAATAGTAAGAGTGCAAGTCAATGACTGAATTATATTATCAGTATCTAGTTTTTAATTTCCAGATGATCTGGATATATACGCAATATTTGTAAGTTTATAAAGCTCAGTGTATTGTTATGTAAAAAAAAACGCGTACTAAGAATCATGATTTGAAAGTGAAACGCATTTTTCTAAGAATCGGACTGATATTGATACGAAATTGATTTATTTTAATAACATGCATTAAAAAGAAAATTACATGATAGGTATGTATGAAACAGTTGAGCTATCTGTAGACCGTTGCAAATGATCTAGAGATAGCTCAACTGATCGAAATCAGTACCAATCGGAAGCGTCCCCATAATTGTAAATTTTATAAACTTTATCTAAATAGTTCGTTGGTAAGCTAGAAAACCATTTATATAGTCAAGATTTTAATATTTTTATACCTAAGTAAATAAAGTTAAATTTCATTGCGATATAATGTATTTTAATTTATTGACTGGCTTTATTGCTAATGCTCTAGCCCCTGCGCTGTAGGATTGTGGGTTCTATTCCTACCCCACGACACTGGACTAGAGGAACTTGCGCATTTTTTTTATACTACTTGCTGATAGAACAGGCAGATGGCCCACCTGATGTTAAGTGGTTACTATCGCTTATAACAAAGTATTGTCTCGTAGGTCACGCTCATTCAGAACGTGCCCTACGTACGATGCACTGCTCAGGTGTTCTGTGCACCTTATTCCTGTTCATGTGACTACCTAGATATACCTAATGATCCCTAGTTTTACCTACAAATTTCCAGCCGTCACGGTTTAGTTACTATGTTTAGTTTGGGGCTAGATGATGTTGTGTAAAAATGTTCACAAAATATTAAAAACAAATATTTAATCTAAATATTTTGGATATAAACTTGTGATATTTACCATGATAAAAATAAAAAGTTAATAAGCAGATTAAAAAGTTATATTAAATCGAAATGTTAGCATTTGTATTAAATCCTAAAGGAAGTAGAGTTTAATGCTTTGAATTCTGGCGACCTATCCACCACCCTACCGAAACAAGACCCATTATCGAAATTACCAGTAAAATAACAAAGAACCTGCACTTCAAACAATTGCACCAAATCACCCAATATGTCGAACACTTATTAATTACAGACTAATCGTCTGGCAAACACCCCTGGACATATTGCGTCACTTATGGGGTGAATGGGGTAGGATAACACGGGCACATGTCGTGAAGCACCTGTCATGGCAAACGAAGGGTGAAACGATCCTAAAAATCGGTCTTTTTGGAACGTTAGACAAGTATATAGCAGGGCCAGCGATGCAGTCGAATTATTTACTACTAGCGGCCGCTCGTAGCTTCGCCCGCGTAGCAGTTTTATTCCCGTTCCCGTTATTTTTTCGGGATAAAAAGTAGTCTACATGTTAATCCAAGTTATAATCTATGTATATTCCAAATTTTATCCAAATCAGACAGCTGGTTAGAGTGTGAAAGAGTAACAAACATCCATCCATCCATACTTACCTACAAACTTTCGCGTTTATAATATTAGTAGGAAGTAGGATTACGGGTTAGTAAGTGCAAGAAGCAAGAAACAACACTAATAATTATAGTACTTAAAAGCTGTCCCGATCTTAGTCCTAATGAGTATAGCTAGTAGCAGTGCTAGTAGGTAGGCGTAGACATCGGAGAGCATGCATACCGTGCCTGGAAATTAAAGTCGTGAAGCTATTTCTATATAATTATACCTTGAGGCATATAATATAATAAATTTATTTAGAACAAAAGAAAATGTACAACATGGATTTATAGCATACAAAAATAGCGATAGCAAACATAGTTATAAGTTGTACAGTTGACAAAAAATAACGGGTTCGTTAACTCCTAAACTAAGTTAAAACTTGTGTTTTTATTTAAGTGTAAACCCTAGTGTGCCTGTAATTCCACTAGCGCTTACACACACAACCGGAACACAGCAAGCTGATTGGCGGCAGACCTAGGTACCTATGGTGGTATATTAGTTCCGAGGACGAACCCTTCACTACTCAAAATATGTGCCTGTAGGTACCTATCATCATCACAATCATTTGTCAGCTTTAATGAGCTCATTGTTGGACATAGGCCTCTGAAATTTGAGAAGTTTTACGTCTCTCAACTTAAAACTTGAAACTAGTTCCAACAACTTACGACCAGCTTTTTAACTCCCTAAGTTTCGTTAGGCTGGCATGACGTGAAAATTGCTATAGCATCAAAATATAAGTAATAATACAAGTAATATTACTTGTATTATGCTTAATTATTGCGAGCATTCCTTAGAATGCTCGGAATAATTCTTAGTTAAGCCATAAAGTAGGTAGTTAATTAGCAAGTGACATTAGCACCCATTTATCAAAATGTTGACCGTGACACCAGGTCATCGACCTAACGTTGGGTGACTATAAAAACCCAATCTGTCTAGGTAGGTACTACTTCAAAGTTTTTGAGGGTGGTGACCTTCCTCTTTCCCATAATATGGTATATTCCTAGGTACTCATTGCATAGATAACAGTTTCTCAACGAACATTCCTGTTTTTTTGGGTTCCGTACCCAGGGGTAAAACGGGACCCTATTACTGTACTGTACTACTGACTGTTTTTTTATGGTGCACCTCAGCCAACCTTTTTATTTTTAAATCATCTTCATCCAAAGGTTGCCCGGAAGAGATCGTTTTTATTAGCGATAAGACCGCCCATTATACATGCTCTGCCGTTGTTAATTATTGTTTTCTCTCATTTATAGTTTGTAAGGTGTACACTAAAGAATTCATCAAGTACCTATCTATTTTATCAGTTATCTGGTGCACATAATACAACTAGAGTTGGACATTAAATAAATGTGTATTTTTATCAATTCCGTTTAGTTTCTGCCTTTGATTTACTTTTGCAGTCGTAATAGATACCCACCCTAACGGTCGAATACTCAAACGCAACTTAAAGTTAATCACATCCCAAGTGACATATTTTTGACAGAATTTCATTCCAAACTGTCGAAAATCGCAACTTGAGACACGATTAAATTGACTATGTTTTATTATAATCTGCTCAGTCACTGTCACTAGCAATAAAATTAGTAAGAGCTTGGGGTAGTGGTTGGTGGATTTTTATAATACTAAAGCCACAAATCGACAAACAAGTTCCTGCGCTTACAAGTATAAATCTCCCGCTATTTTCACCCCCTATCTTATAACCTGCTCACTACCCGTGTCGGCAGGTATGGTACCAGCCACCCGAACCCCGAGCATAGAATATGCTGTAGTCGCCCCGAACCCCACGTAATAACCTACCCATAAAAATTTGGCCGTAAAGTTATGTGATAGATGGTTTGTAAAATGCAATCAAAATTAAACGTGCATGATTTCGTAAACAAGTGGAATGGTTGACTTTTCCAAACGTCATACATAGACATAGACATTTGTTTATATACTAAATAAGCACACACAAACCAACAAAAACACTAAGACATCAAAGAAGAAAGATATATTGAAGAAAGATCGTTGCTTGAGCACTGCGTCGTGTTTCTGTGTGCTTCAAGCAGTACAAGGGCTTCGACTCAGCATGATGCCAAGCTACTGTGTGGAAGCTAGGCGCTGGTTTTCTGTCGAGACCTTTATACCCTGTTTCAGCATCCTGCGAGCGTCCGTTAGTAGTACTACGGGTCGTTGTCTGTTAGTAAACTCTCACAATATTGACCAGTGTAAGTAATCTTTAAGCTACCATACCTGAGGATTGAAGTCGTGAAGCTATTTCTTTTTTTTTTATTTTCATTAACGGACTCATCCCACCGTCGGACGAACCGGGAATTTGTCGTTTGAACAGACCGTTTTTAATCCCTACACTAAAATAAATTAGTAGTAACGTGCGATTTGTGCTAACGCATTGGATCTCGTAGCCGCATGTTATCGGCCGCTGTGATTTTTCTAAAGAGAATCGTTAAAAATAAAGACGGGTTGAGATTCTAAAAAGCTTTAAGCTTGACACTTTAAATAAGCCCTAAATTTAAAATATTATAAATACAAATAATCGAAAATATATTAATACCCCAACAGGCTGTAACCTCACGCTCCATAGCTGTAATAGGTTATACGATTCGGGACAAAGAGGTAACGGGGGAGGTACACGACCTTTGGTAATAATGACCTCTAGCTAATTTGGCTGGGCCGGCGACTTATTTGGAACTGGCTTTCATGAAATTGTTTTCTCAAGTCTGCGTACTTGAGTGTGACCCCACTTCCTAGAGGTTAGCGCATCCTCAAGGATCAAGGAGAGGACCGTGGGTTCCAATCCCAGTGGGAGGCAAAACTTTTGGGATAGGTAATATAAAATCTTTCGGTGAGTAAAAGTAAATAATAAATAATGCCGGACGATCCACACAGCATCATCTAGCCCCAAGCTAAGCAGAGCTTGTGTTATGGGTACTAGATGACTGATATACTTAATACAATATTATATTACATACATAGATATTTTTTATTATACATAGAAAATACCCAGAACACCCGGAATAAATATTTGCAGATCGTACAAACATTTATCCCAAGGCGGGAATCGAACCCGCAACCTCTGCGTCGCAGGCGGACATTCGCCCGCCGCGCCACATCGGTCGTCGTAAGTAAAAGTAATATTAAGTTTTTACCTAATAATTATTAAATATATACGTTATTATTATTATATAATATATAAGTTAATTTATTTTAATTTAATAAGACTTAATTTGAGCTTTCTCCGTGCACCGACTTCCCGCGATCTTTAATACAATGTCTTCGATTTATTTGGTTTGGCAAACTATCTTCCAGCTATTGGCTTTGTCTTCCAGCTCAATGCAAATATCGTGGACGTATTGCGGAAGTACCCGCAGCGTTACCTTTGTGGCTTGAGTAAGCAATTGATAAGACAGCTAACACAGAGTCGCATTAAGTCTCAGGAGGCAACTTAGGTAGTAGGTCCGCTAGGTAGTCTGTTATGCAAATACTATTGTAGGTAGATAGTGAATTTAAAATTTTTACATTATTTCATCTACAAACTTATTACCTAGTCCATAAGTATTATTTTAAATACTTTTGGCTAAATTGACGTTGAGGGATCCTTTAAAATGGCCAATAAGTTTGGTGCCGTCTTTTTTGCGAGAGTGTTTAAAATTAGTAAGAACACTTCACGTTTAAGTCTTCACGCAAGACCAACTCACAATACCTGCTGATAATGTCCTAGAATCCCACCATGTTCTTTTTGAACTTAAATTTTTTCTATACATATAAGTATTCCCGAAACCGCATGGGTCTTGGCGTCTTCCATTGGCCACATGTTGTTCTTGGCTGAACCCATCCTCTAATTATAGAAATGCGCCAGACCGTTTGTGCTGGCGGCATCCCTTACCTCCAACCCTGGCCGATAACCGTGACTAATTGTCCGGAGCTATCAGCGATGCGGGCCGGCCGGCTGCCCTACGGCGGAAAAATATCGACCCACACACACACACCTGTCCGTCCACTGGGTATGAACGTAGTCGGTACAGTGGGACAATGGGGCTCGCGCACCTGCTTGCCACTAGCGAGCGCGCCGCCGCACCGCACAGTCACCACCACGCCACCACAAGCTTCGATCGTTGACCAAAGCGACGTCATTGCGACCGATCGATCGTCCGGCATCTTGGATGGTCACCACCCACCACCACTTTCTGGTAAGTTGCGTCTCGTTTCTCAATCCAAATTTTTCAACTCTTCAGACTTCAAACTTGAATTCCAATAATTAATTTTATTCCGATTTATAATTATTTTGTATCAAAATGAGTCAATGCTGAATCAAAGTGGGGTAGTATGACTCATGTAGTGTGGTAACATTTTCAGGTGTGCGATGTAGCGCAAGATGCACATAACATCGGGACTATCTCCAGTGTCCGGCGAGTTGCTGGACCCTTCCATCAACTTCTACGGAGATGCTGGCGACCAGTGCGGGACCGCATATTTTGCGATCGACCACACCGTTCCCGAATCATCTCACACGGTCGAGATAGAATATGTCTACGAGCAACCTGAAACTTACACTCATCAAACAGTTATAAACCCAGATATTCCTAAAGAAACGGTTCCTGAACAAAAGAAAGATGTCTCTAAGAAGATACACACAAAACACAAGCCGGAGAAGATGGCGGTGGACGAATCAGAAGGGGACTTGACGAATCTCACATGGCTGCAGAACATAACGAACATAATGCAAGTCACGCAGTTTCCTTTTCCCATGCCACCGAGTCCGCCAGTCAAGCCGCCACCGCAGCCACAGAGCACGAGACTTGAGAAGTTTAACAAGACGATTGCGAAATGCCAGAAAGATTTCACGGAGAACAAGGAAGAGTATCAAACGAATCATGAGATGAAGCCGCCGTATTCCTACAGCACTATTATTTGCATGGCCATGCGCTATAACAACGACAAAATGACACTATCGGCTATCTATTCCTGGATAAAGGATAACTTCAAGTACTACAGGAAGGCAGACCCCACATGGCAGGTGAGTTATCTAACCTACAGTAGTAGGGTTCCGTGTGATTTAATAAAGGGCTAATCAGCAGATTAGATTACGCGTAATTGGATCGCGCGGATGGATTAGACAGTTGAGTGCTCGATTGATGAATTATGATGATAAGTTTTGTTCACATCAGAGATGGGTGTTTCATCATAGACCAGTTTCTTAGTTATTTTCAGAATCTGGGACACAGAACAGTTATCTTCTCAAGACGATTTTAATTCAATTTATATTGTTTCAGAACTCCATTCGACACAATCTGTCGCTAAATAAAGTTTTCGTGAAAGTGGCTCGATCCAAGCAAGAGCCAGGAAAAGGAGGTTTCTGGAAGCTAGACTTGGCTCACTTAGAAGGCGGGTCGCGCATATCCAACAGACCTCAGAAAAAGAAGAAATCTGCGCCGAAACCAGTGGAAAAAGACAGTGTAGTTATCCAGCAAGTAGACATGGAAGAAATGGTTAGTGATGCGGCTAATGCTGTCACGTTGCACCTACCAGATTTCAACCTGGGGAGCGTCCAGCCGCTTGATATAGATTTTCAAGCGCATGTCGGTGCAAATGTGATAGTTGAACCTACAGAGCCACCACCGCTGATCCCTGAAGATGTACTCTCCTCGCTTCTCATGACGCCCACAGACTGGGATGACCTTCAACTTGATATGCTTGACAACTACTTGGATGGGTGTTTCAAGTAAGTTTTGTGGTTTTAATCCGTAGGTTTTGGAAGTGTAAACATAGTGACTTAAATAAGTTTCATAATGTTGCGGATTTGACATAGGACTGCTATAAAAGCAATCAGTTGCACTGTGTACATTTTTCAGGTGTTTCGGGTTGTTTGTGGCTGGATTTAATTATAATTTCTCTAGTCAAATAATGGCTAAAGCGAAAGATTGCCTAAGAAACTAGTTAGGCTTAGATACTTTTCTATCGTGTTAAGTTTTAGAAATCTTGGAAATTGCACAATTATTATTAAGCGTAATACAAGCAATTTAGGAAAAATAATAAGAAAATACGCAAGTATCAAATACTTTTATGTTTTTGGTCTCAACTACGCAGTAGGTACTTTGCTCAAAAGAAGCTCATTGATTTGGACAGAAAGTCGACATTAATAATAAATAAATTTGCCAGTATTACATGATAATGAATTGAATAATCTATACAAATTTTGTTGCATTGATGTTATGATAAACATTTAAATTTTTTCTATACATACTTATAAAAACGATTTCATGTTAATTAAGGCTTTGTAGGTGATATCCGTCCAAAAAGCACAATTTTTCTTTAGAAAAATAAAATTAACTTAAAAAAGTAATTAATATTTAAATAGAGACGTAGAAAATTATGGTTTATTTGGGACGTATTTACCGTGCAGTATTATAACAATTTATTAAATTGTATAGAATGTATTTATAACTATTGTTTATACTAAATAATGTAATGTGTGGCAATACTTATAGAGTTTTGAAGCATTATCAGTATTCCGTCCAGAATAATTATATTAAGTATTGAATTAAGTAAGTAACCTACTATTTTATTGTGAGCAGTGAACTGCAGTTTTGTTGCTCAGTGTATTAGGTACGTTTGCCTTATTGCGTAGGTAGGTTTAACATTGGCAGATCTTAGGAATCGATAAAGGGTTTGGAGCCAATAGGTACATAATATACCCAGTTAGGGTATTATTATAGAAGCCTCTATTATCATCTTAGTTCTCTATTGCAACATCCTAACTAGACCGGACCGATATAATTAGAAAACATGCAAAATTGTATAGCTAACTAGGATCCCAATTTTTTTTGAATATATAAGTAATATAGCCTATGTCACCGAGGGATAGTGTAGCTTTTCAACGGTGAAAGAATTTTTCAAATCGGTCCACTAGTTTCGGAGCCTATTCAATGCAAAAAAACAAACAATCAAATGATCAATCATAGTATAGATAAAGCAAAAGTTATAGATAGATAGACTGTACACCATTAAAACACAAAAGTAGAACAATTAAATTAGGTACAACTAAAAATCGGAGGTACAATGGGCGGTCTTATCGCTTTTAGTGTTATAAGTGTATCTTTAAAAAGAATTAAGGTTTTAATAATAATAGGCATTCATATAATTTTCAGTGTGATGTGTAATTTTAAATGCAAAATATAATTTATCGTACATTTATCAATTTTATTTCAAATTGTAAATGTTTTACAGAATATATAATTGAGAAATATATGGTCTGTACCCTATCGGATAAAAATGGCCTTATCGACCTGTTATCGGATAAACAATGTTTAAACTTGTATTACCATAACATCAGGTTGAAGAAGTCCAGTGCTGGACATAAGCCCTAATACGTTTCCAGAAAGAACGATTTTGAGTTCCCGCGATCTTCCTACGCGTCTTAGGGTTCGTCTTCCGGTTCGTGGTCGCCATTGAAAAACCTATTTTTTCCAAGCGGCTGTCGGTTTTATGTTGCTGATTCTAAGAGCTATGTCGCTTACCAAATTGGTAATGGCAAATGGTGACATAACAATATTTAAACTTATTCACACATTTATAAGTCCTACCCATAGGGATAATACATTATTGTAACAAACTTTGTGTGCCTTACCTTACATCATAGATTCTAGTCATTCAAATGTTTGTCCTAGATATGTAGAGGATAAGACAAAAATATTTTTTAGATTTGTGTTTCCTTCAGTATTTTTTATTGTACACTTTAGAGAGTCCTACTAAATGAAATGCTAGCCTGTCAGGTATAGCATTTTTTAATTAGGAAATATGTTAGTAGGTATTGTAAACTATTTGCACAAATAAAACATCTCGATCAATAAATATAATTTATTATTTACTTAGAATAAGACGAGTAACAGTACCTATGTTTGCATTTTCTTTGTATAGTTTATTTTTAGTTGGAATAAATACTAGTCGTCTTTAAAGTAGAGTAAGATTATCTAGGTATAATAGTTTCGATTTATTTTATTTATTTGTATTATTTTTACACAAACTTACTGTCAAATGTCATAGTCAAGGAATCGACAATGAGGCGCCAACTTATGTTCTCAACTATTTGTACTCAGTCGCGAGTGGCGCCACTATCTAAATTTGTGAAACAAAAGAGCGACAAAATTGAAATGGCGTCATTACTAACTGAAAGGTAAGTTGGCGGGTAGTGACTTTCTGATACTTCAATATTACACAAAAAAACGTATATGTAGGTCGTCAGTATAACTACATAGGCAAGTGTCTGATAGCAAAGGAACAGTTTTGAAATGAAATTATGTATTGTGTGCACAATATTTAGTAAGTAAATTGTGTGTAACTAATGTTATATTAGGTAACTACTTTTGCTTATGTAGGTTGAAAACGTATAATTTAATTTATATATTTTTAAATCTTGTAGTACTTTAGGTACCAACTTAACCCTATTCTTTGTCTTATCTTTGGGTTGAATGAATACTAAAGCCATCACACCCGCGCCGACAAATTGTCCACTTTTTCGAGTTGACGCGGGTATACAACTGAATTTAGTGTTGCAATAATTTCCTTTGCTTCATAATTTCCTATTACTTAATCTTATGATTACCTATTGTACTTATACTATAATATTTTTAAGGGCTGATTTACTACATGATTAAAATAGTTTTTCCATCGACCTTGCGGTAAAAGGTGTTTCAAAGTCGGTATGCGATTTCCTGGGCGTTGTGTTGTGTTGATTTAAAACACTTAATTTATAGTCTGGTGGGTAAATATGACGATGTAAATCAGCCTTAACATTGCTCGATAAGCTCAAACTGTTAGATACATTTTTTGGCGCACTTTTTGTGCATTTGCCATTTGTAAGATACTTGCGGTATTCAATGTCTAGAAGTGTCCTTATTAATGTCAATAAATGAATTATTAATTAATTTGTCTTTTATTGTCTGTGTCAAATGTCCACCGATTTTCATTTAGGTAGGTACACATTTCACAAATCCTTTTCGTTTTTCTCTAATGTTGTTAAACCTAAATTTTAAAACTAGGTTTATCTAATTTGGATCAGTTTCAATTGTTCTTCATACATTTTGTAAATTTTGGTACTGGTATTATGAAGGTACAAAATAATAAGTTATCTACAAACAAAAATATAAGTACCTAGTACCTATTCTCGTTGAGAATATCTATCACACAACACATACATAATGTAAACTCTCATACAAATAATCGCCCTTCAAACAAAAACTAGGTTTATTGGATCTAGTATTCAAGTTTAAAGTTGTTTCAAAAAAAACGCTAGCCATCATAGCCACAGCTGCGTTTATATTACTACTTGGCATCGTAGGCAGCACTGATGCATCTGCGACATACAATTTATTTACCCCTATTACTTTAAAACTATCATCTACTACACTATTTTTCACACCTGGCAACCCCATAGAGCAAGTACCCACAGGATGGTAACCGGTCAAAGTGAAATGTCTGATGTAGCATTCGAAATACGAATCGCTGAATAGATGTTTGTCCTCACATCCTGGAAACGGCGTAGGATTCAAATGAGCCCCAAGTTTCACCATTGCATCAGTTTGTATCAATTTCAACATTACTTTTAGGCCGTCTATAAGAACTTGAATGTCGTCCTTGCTGGATAAATATTTAGGATCAAAAATTGGAGGGGTTTTAGGATCTGTGCTTATAATATAGACCTCTCCTCTGCTTTTTGGAAGTAAAACTAACGGTAAAATAGCAGCTACATATTTATCAAAGGTCTGAGAGAAGTATTTCTGCCAAATACTATCTTTTATGCCAAGATTTTTACTGAACAAACTGCCTCTATCTGAGGATAATCCTACTGGCAGCACCATGAATTGAATATCGGGGACTTTATCATTTTTAGTTGACACAAAACCAACGGCCTCACATCCAGAAGTTGTCATGGGCCCTCTTCCATTGTAAAAGTACCAAAACACAGTGACTGGATTAATCATGTCAAGTGCTTGGATGGATACAGACTTATTGAAAAGAACCAAGTCTAATCCAGTAGCAACGTGATCTTGTAGGTTTTTCCCCACTGGTAATACTTTCACAATAGGAATATTAAGACTTTTTAATACGTTTTTAGGTCCTATACCCGATAATTGCAGTATTTTCGGTGTATTTATTGCGCCTGCTGATAAAATTACACCTTTCTTAGCGCGTACTTTATACTTCTTATCCAATAAATCTACATTTACTCCCTGAGCTGTATTGCCATTAAAAATAACACTTTCGACTAACGCATTAGAAACAATGTGTTTGGAAAGTAAATTATCTGATATCGTCCATCTTTTTCCGTTTTTCTGGGACACTTTACTCTTCATAAAACCCTGTTCAAAATCTTTTGAAACTGTATCGTAACCAATTTCTTTAGCTGCTTCTAAAATAGCATCAGCTAGTTCACTTTGGTATTGAATATCGTCTAAGTGAATCATGTTATTTTCTATGAAATCAAACTGACTTTCAATGAATGTCTTACTATGCTTATTGTGGAACCACTCCACGTAATGTGATGTGTTGCCTCTGACATGGATCATGTTGTTTAGTTTTGAGGATCCTCCAACTATTTTTCCTTGTGGAAGTCTGCATATCTGGAAGGAAACAAAAAGGTGATATTATCATCAGGATAAGAAAAGGCTTGCAACATGTCACGTATGGAATATCAACTGTGATATGGGAGGACTGTTCTTGGGAGATTTGCCGTAGTCACTACGTTTGGCAGGCGGATTTGTGATGGCCTATCTCCCCATCTCCTTAGTTACCTCTATGCCGTTTGCGTAGAAAACCTGAGAGAGTAATCTTCTGTTTCTGTATTGAATTTTTTTATCTAGAATAAGAAAGTACCTTAGAAACATGGTGTGGTGGTAATTGAAAGGGGGTCAAAAAGCGGTTACCGATACGTGAGACAACCTGCATAAATGGACGTACGGGGCAACATCGTCAAAGTAGCTAGACGTAAATGGCCGTAATGGACGTATGGTAATGAGTGAGACTAGCCACTTTCCGAGACTATCCTCTTTGAAACCAGCGCAGGATCGTGAAAGCCTATAATATGAGTGGGTGGAGGCTGTGAATGATGATAACAAAAATAAAACCAGTAACAAAGTATGACAAGCTTACATTATTCTTCATAGCCCAGCAGGCGTCTATCTGCGGTATACTCTCATACTGCCAGTCGAAAACCGACCGGTGGTGAAAAGGTCCAAGCACCGGTATCTCCAGAAAGGCATGACCCCACCCTCCAGCTTCTAGGACCACGAAGCTGTAGTTTGTTTCTGTCGCCAGTCTGTGCGCGATCACGGAGCCTGCAGTTCCAGAACCAACTAAAACATAATTAGGTACCTATCTATTATTGTTATTTATATTCTGTGAAAGCGTCAGCTAACTCAACAAAAGAAAACGATCAAGGCCGAACAATGGCCCTTCATACCAAACTTAACCACCTAGGTAGGTAGGTAATCGCTTTTTAGGAAAAAAACTTCCAATTTCATCACCACACTTGATTAAGTTGGTTCTTAGTCATCTTCAGCTTACTGCTGGACTGCCTCCCCAATATTTAGGAAGGTTTGCCGTAGTCACTACCACAGAACATATACCTATATCCTTACGAAGTTAGAAGTTACCACGCTCGGCAGGCACTTGGTGACCGCAGAGTCGGTGTTATGTAGGTAGGTACCTACTCAGGAAATAATATAAAAAAATCATTTAGGTAGGTACCTAGGAGGTTAATTTAATTTTAAAAGTGTAAGGACCAACACTTACCAATAACATAATCATATTCTTCCAGCAAATCTATACGGTAACCTAATTTTGCACTATAGTAGAAAATATAACTGAACAATGTAAATATATGAACACAAATACTGAACAGAAAGAATTGGAAACAATATAATGGGGACATTTTAGTGCATTTTATAACAAATGAATTTATTTTAATTTAAAAACTTAATAAAATACTTTGGTTTGTTTACATTTTTATCAGCTGAGATGAACTGTCATGCATGGCATTTCTGTTTAGGGTGGCCGTTCTTAAAATACACTTTGTACTGCAAATGGTAGATTTTGGTAAATAATCTTTTTTTTTTTTTTTTGTGGCATCTGTCCGTCTTGCGGACAATTTTTTGCCAATGTCAAGTGTGGATTGAATAAATTCTTTTTAGTCAAGTCGAGTCGGTAAAAAAGTAAAGTCAGCCGTCATCGGTTTTGAAGTAAAAGATGGCGTTTTTCTTCAAAACCAAAGGGAAACATTTTCGTTGAAATCAGGATGCCTCATAACACACTTTCATTTCAATTGTTCACACTTGTGCTAAGACCTCAAGTAATGATGGTTAAAATACCACCAAAATTACCCATCAGAACTTAAAATAACACTAGAAAAACAATTAAAATGAAAATACAATGTTGCTTCCGAAAATGACAGAAAACGAATCCATAAACAATCTTATTTGCAACCAGAATAACTATTTTTAGTGTTGGCAATAATACTTTTAGACCCAAGCTCCCTCAGGTAGACCATATAGAGGTAAGTGGGTTGAGCAAAGACAAAGTAAGACGCAAGAAAGGTTCAGTAATAAGTAGTTATTAGAAATAGCAAAGAGGTTGAACTCGAGATAAAAGCATAGGCTACTAATATGCGCCTACAAAAAATTTAATTACAAATATTGATTTATCAATGGAAACTCAAGCAAGTTATAAATAATTATATATTTTTAATAGAATTCATTTTTTCTTACGTCTAGATTGTAATAAATAATACTATTTCTGAATCATATGAGTAAAATCTGTGGCTCTAGTTTGAGCCTATCTATTGTTTCCTGAGGCATACAATATGTGGGATTGACAAGGTTTATACTAGTATTTCCAAGTAGGGATAGTCCAGCTAGTCCAAATAACGTATGAAATGGGTCTGCAACATCGCCTGGTCGGTCGCTGAAGCCTCCTGTTTCTGCGTCCTGACAGGCAAGGATAAATTCTTCTAATGTCTTCTTGTCTACCCAGTGTATTCGGTTCAGCATAGATAGAGAAGACATCACCCACCTGCCAAATATTATATAACATTAAAAAACTACCACTTCGTAGAATATATTTAAGTTGGCTACACTAACTTTTTTAACTATAATGCGGCAAATTTAAATAAACGCTAAAGTGTGACACCTTAGTATCATGTACTATTGAAACCTACTAATAAATTATCAGCAAGGTTAAAGATTTTATATCTATAGAAATTTAGCAGGTAAAGTTATAGTACCAAGAGTAGCACAAGTCAGGTAATTTCTCTGGGCGTCCGTTCAGCCCCCCGCTGGGCAACTGCCGCTCACACAGCCACCACGCTAGCTCATCAGCCTTCAACGCGTCCAAGCGCTTGCATATAGAGAGCGTGCCCACACAGCAGTAGATAAGACCTAAAAGTATAAACTTATGTAAGATGGCTAATATAGGAGAACAGAATATTTTTTATCTCGTTATAAAATACAGTTTTCAATTTGATAATGGGTGAAATCCCAGCAGAACAAGCAGATGGCCCATGTTTACTATTACCTATAACAAATCATTAGGATTAGGATTAGGCAGATTAGGAACGTACGCTTCCATCCTGAGGCATACAGGTGTTAAGCTTCATGTGACTGTGATTACACCTGCATCTACTTTCTTTAAACCAGAACACAACAAACTGTTTGGTGGGAGAAATAGGCATGGTGGTAGTACTTCCCCAGATCAGCCCTTATGTGGTCTACTACTATTATTTATCTATCTACAGACTATAATCGCGCCACCAGAGTAATTGTAGAAGACAAATTATTCACCAGCATGACTCTCGGAGCCAGGTTTAGATCCGAATCCTCCATCGAAGTTCATGCAGTTGAGAACAAACTCCACAGCCTTGTTGACGTTGATAGCATCCAAGCGGTTTAGAAGTGAGAGACACATCACAGCACAGAACGAGAAACGTGTATCCACCTCACCCCATTTATCACCTGCAAAAGTTACTCAGTAATACAGGTGTTATTTATGTATCCACCTCACCCCATTTATCACCTGCAAAAGTTACTCAATAATACAGGTGTTATTTATGTTATCTTTACCAGTTACAAAAATGTTTGTCCCAACTGACTACATAATTAGACAATGCACAGACTAAAGTACTGGTTTAGAGACTTAAATATTTCAGGGTATATTCATCTTGGTGCATAGAGGTGTACTAAGAAAAGTATTACCAAAATTCAGCCCCTAAACTCTACCTCAAGTATTTAATTTAATTAATTTCTAGTTGTGATTATAAGTGTCACTGAGTTTTATTTTAGGGCTTACCAAAAAAGCTACCGTCTTCCTGCTGCATTGCCTTCACATATCGCACCACTCCTTCAACATCAATAGCATCCAGACGGTCACATATTGCCAACACCTTTTGTAAAAAAAAAAACAGCTATAATAAGGTATAAGAACTCTAAATTCACATAAGGATGACTAGACCATCAAAACACAAGGAATCCTAGCATAAGGAAGAATCCCAGACCCTTTATAAATTTCAACAAGTAGCTTATTAGTTGTATAGGTACATAATAACATAATAAATACAACAATAATGTCATGAAATTGTTAGTGCATGCACCAGGAGTGGTGTATTCTTTTAGATGCTTTACACCACTCCAGGATATCCCCTATTCAACACCCACAGAAATGAAATGGTTTTATTTTTATTAAGTTACAACCACCATAGCAAAAACCTAGGAACAGTCAATAAGCAGACGTACCCGAGATATAAAACAAAGGAATGATAGAACACATCAGATGTTCAGTTGTTTTGTTTACCTGAACAGCACTCAATGTGTACAGCATGTGTGGGTCATGGTCTTTGCTAGCTGATATTCCCCCACTCTCGCTTTCTTGGCAGGATGTGATGAACTGTATAATTTCTTCTTTAGGTATTCTGTTGACAAATAGTCTGTAAAATAGCTACGACTTGCCAGTCGTGTTTTACCAGAAAAAGTGGGTTGATTAAGGATACAAAAGATAAAGTATTGGGATAATAAGATACTTTTAGATAGCTCTATCTAGTCTCAAACTAAGATAGACTTGTACTATAGAAATAGCATAAACGTCACAAGAGTAATCACTCATTAGGGAACCCACAACATAGGATGTGAGGACATTTTAACACAGAAACATTGAACAACATTTAGATTAATCCAGGCTACGACTGGATAACACTAAGATAAGACTACACCTTGCCTGGGAATGACATGTACTTACAGGTATTCATGACGAACAGCTGATCTAAGGCGATATAACTACGCAGAAGACGATTTGAGACTATTTTCAGGCATTATTCCTTGGTAGTTAGACATTACCTACCTGGTCGATTGGCCCATTAGCTCCATCGCAGTTAGAGTCCAGTAAATACCGGACATTCGTATGTATTCCGTCATACAATACTCGAAGTCATCATTGTTCAGCATGCTATAGTGAGCAAGGTAGTCCGAATGCTTTTGGAGTAATAAACTTTTTGGTCTATCTTCTTGAAGGACCACATCTTTTGTTGTACTAGCCATTGAATTATATTTATTGCAGGGATCTAAAAGATTCAACTCGGCCAATTTCAGTTTTATTTAGTAGGTAAACAAATAGGTACATTATTAAAAAAAAAAATATGAAAATGTGACATTTGACGTACCTGACGTTTATAGTATTTGACGGTGATAGTTTGGTGACAAAACAGTATTGCAAATAAAAATAATAAATATTTGTGGACATTTTTAGACATAAAAATAAACTGTTATAATTAATATGAGTAGGTATTATAAACTAGTGGGGGGAAAAAAGGTACACTGTCAGTACTTTTGTTAAAACTTAACATTGTAGTTCATTCTAGAATGTTCTTTTGTGGTACGTGTCCGTCATTCGAAAAATTTTGCTAATGTCAAGTGGGTTGAATAAAAATAATTTCAAGTCGTTTCGGTCAAAGAATATGGACTAAATTCGGTAAAAAAAAGTAAAGTTGACTGTCATTGGTTTGGAAGAAAAAGATGGCGTTTTTATTCAAACCCAGGGAAACTATTTCGTTCACCAGGATGCCACATAACCTTGGTTTACTCGTCTAAGCACAAAACACTTTCATTTTAACTGTTCACACTTGTGTTAAGACCTCAAGTAATGATGGTTAAAATGCCCCCGAAATACACATGAACTTAAAATAACACTAGAAAAACAATAAAAAGAAAAATACCTACAATGTCGTTTCCAAAGATGAAAGAAAACGAAGCCCCCATCATTGTATTTTGTCAAATAAAATGATCTTATTTTTTTAAAATCTTTATTTATGTTGAAGGTAAGCACAAACATTTTGTGCTTATTTTTGAACTCTAGAATACTTAACCCTTAATTTACCCAAGCACATTTTTTTGCTATTGGTTTTTGGGATGTCAGATGCAAACAGAAGAGGAAACAAAAAGAAAAAAAAATCTAACTTTATTACTTTTTTAGATAATGGACGTCCCCTATACGGGACGTTTATCGGTTTGCAAAGAAGTAGTAGTCGTTCGAGGCGTCCCGTATACTACACATTTCCTAAGATGTAGAGATTTAGAACGGCTAAGAAATTAAACAAAAACTTTAAAAATGATGTCGAAAAATCTGTTTTATTATAATAATCAAAATCTACATTGCATTTTTAGGTTTATTTGGTAAATAAAACTTATTTAATACAATTTTTTTGGTCTTAGATTATCTGAAAGTCCAGAAATCTGGTTCATATACGACGGCATTTTTTTTATTCCTATGACTAAAACAACTGAAGTAAAATCTTTTATATTTATTAGTTTTTATAGTGGTAACCTACACTATGGAAAACTACAAAGGTTTTATTATATCTCAAACGTAATGCACAGAGTGGGATTTGAGCGGATGGGGCTAAGCTCCGACGACGCAGTTGGTTGGAGCATCCTCATATTCAGAGGAGGGGACGTGAGTTCTATCACAGATATTTTCTAAAACTCGCCAAAGGTATATTTTTATTAATAATAAAGACCTGTTACATAAATTTTGAATCAAAATCTTCCTTTCTTCCTGTCTTGCCTTTTGCATGCACCTGTGCCTAGGAACTGTGTCTTGCACTTTTTTGTCAGCGTGTTTACTACAATATCAGCAGTAGCTAACCTTTTTTTCGCACCTCGTGTTAGACAGTATATGATACTGTGCAGCAGAAAACAATACAGCATATACAGGTGTCGTAGTTGAAAACACAACAGGCGAATTTGAGACAGGATCTGAGAGAATAATATTGAATTCTTTGAGACACCAAAGATGAGATGCCGGACAGATCACGGATCACGGATGCGTAATAGGGATAGGTATTTGAAAAATATATGTGGTTTGTTTTATAAAAAACACATCTTATTATAATAGGTAATAGTATCTTTGCCGTCGTTGTCTTAATGTCATCTGAATTTTGATTCTCGTCTAGTAAATCCAGCCTCTCTATCGATGAATTAATCGATGGAGCTCCTAAGGAGGGACAATATTGCTCGTTTTTGCTTTTATTGAACTAAGATACTATCGTCCAATGGGGTATCTTCAGCAGTAACTAGCACCACAAGCTTCCATTCTCCTGAAAATTGAAAATTCTGTTCTGAAAACAAGAAAAAAACATAAATGAAGCACATAAACACTTTACTACACCTTTCGTAAAAGGAAAAACCAGTTCTAATTCTGTATTCTAACTCATTATTTGAATACTATGTATTTTTTGTGATATATAATCAATATTTAAAAAGTTATAATAAAAATTTGCAACTAATGTTCCATTTCTTGAACTCTACGTTTCAAGAAATGTGAAGTATACGGCACGTTGTAAAGTATGGTCAGAACGCTACGTAATAGGAAATGGGAAGAATAGGGGACGTGTGAATTGAGACCTATGTAAAATGAAAATAAAGCAAATAATTGGCATAACGTTTTCGTACGCTTGACAATTTATTCAAGCACTATATAATACTAAAATATTTAATAAGGGTGTCTAAGAAGAACATAATAAAAATAAATACTTACCGTGAGCGCGTGCGACAGGTCCTCCTTCCTCAATGTTATAATGGCCACCAACGGAAATTCCAGAAACGAATAGTCTCACCGATTTTTTACATAAATTTAGTTTATATACGAAATATTCTCATATAATAATAAGACAAATAAACTCATTATTTTAGACGCTAGATTTTTTTAAAGATGATGTCCCGTATTCTTCCCAAAACTAGATTAAGGGTTAACTCGGTTCTAATTAATTTACAGGCCAGACAGCGTGGGCGATAGTTGGTATCTAGGTAGGTAGGTACCTACCTGGTAGGTGGTACCCGTAACCTAGATCTAAACTCCCTAGTTTTGCTATGACCAAGAAATTGTCCAATAAAGTTTTGATTCCCATTAAGTACCTACCTGCTACCTAGGTATTTCAGTTTCGCGATCGACGGCAGATGAACTTTATTCTATGCAGTAAGTAAGGGATTGTGATATCATTTGTAATTATTTGTTTTTTTTTATGCTAATCTTGGTGAAAAAGTACATGGCCCACCTGATGTTAAGTGGTAGCCATCACCTAGAAAAAAACATTGCCTCGAAGGTCATGCACGGTACGTGCCCTACGGTGCACTACCCTGCGTCGTTCAACCTGAGGCATACTGGTGTTACACCTCATGTGCCTGTAATTTCACTGGCACCCACACCTTTCAAACCGGAACACATCAATGCGAGCATTACCTACTGCTTGGTGACAGAAATAAGTACGGTGGTAGTACTTCCCCGGGCGAGCCCTTTCACAAAAAGCTATAGTTCTATTCTGATTAGGTAATTAGTATGTCACAATAGCATGTTGAAGCTTAAATTTATTGTTCTAAGATCTCTACACACAACATGAAAGCAATATTTCAAATTGACTGGCGGGACTCAACCCGTATGAACTCGAAAGAAAGCGTAGCATTGGCAGCCGTTCCGTAGCACTGCTGAAGAGATACTTCTACGAAAGGTAGCGTAGGTTACGATTAGGCTACGGTGAAGACTGAAAAGGAGTTTTGTGGCTTTTACAAGGTTTTTCGTAAGTAGATAAGATAAGTATCCATATTATTAAGATTCCCGGTATGGCGACGCATCTATATAGATATCAAGTATGGTAGTAGTAGATTCGAAAACGTATTTAAATTTCCTACCAACGCCGTCTGTACAGGGTCGTTCGCTCCTTAAACTGACAAGTACAACATCTTTGTTCAGCAGTCATGCATAATCGGAGTGGCGGCAAGTAAATTAACGTCTGAATGCACTACTGTGCATATTCAACCGAAAGTAAGTCTGGCTGAAGTCTAGCGTAGGCGGGAATATCAATGAACTATTATCAATTTTGAACAGTTAAAAAATATCTTTTGCACTAAAATGTGCGGCGGCGGCAGCGCGGCAATCGGTCTGTAACATTCTACCACTTTCTACCACGTTCTACTGCTTTCAATAAATCACGTTAGAAAAAAGAACGGTGGGGCACGAGAAAACAAGCACTATAACTGGGATAAAACCGTCTTCAAATAGCGTGGAATGCTAATGTACCAAACCTTACACTCCTTCTTTGAGCTAGTAGAACTGTGAGACCTTTGGTTGGCTTCACATCTCAGTTAGTAGTAACACTGCCTTCTGTAGGCTGTGGGTTCTATCTCCACCGAGGACAAAAATTTGTGTGATAAACGTAGATGTTTGATTTCTGTCTGGGTGTTATATTGTATTTGTATATGTGTTAAAAAAAAATGTATATTCCCGATGTTTTGAGAAAGGAACATTTATAAAAGGGACCTTTTGCGAAAGGGATATTTTGCAGAAGGAACGTTTTGTGCCAAAACCCTTTTATGTAGTTAGATATTTTATGTACTTACTTGAAGTAGGTACCTACCTAGTTTTGAATTTGGAACCAATTTTGATAAAAAAAACTCAGATATTGTTTGAAGTAGCTTTGAATTTGGAATTAATTAAAAAAAAAGGTATACCTATGGTTTTGGCGCATAAGTTTTATTAATTCAAATCAGTAATTCCGAATTCAAAATTACTTTAAAAAAATTCTATCTTCCTGATAATAGTATACCTAAAGGTTTGTTTTAAAATCCGTCCGTAGCCGTTTCGGGCTTTCAGTAAAAAATATATACCTAGTCACGGTAATGATGGAGATCGGCGATTATGCTACGTCATGTGATTATCTCGCTCAAGTTTCTAGCTTTTTTTTTGTTTGGATTTACTTAAGTAGGAACCTAGTTCACGACATTTCAAACCACTCCTTGTTGACCCCCCCAGTACAGATAGCACTATCAGATTACTCCAGTTATAAACAGTTAAAACTAATAAAGTTGTAGCTATATGGGTACCTACCCATCCGTTAGCTGAGCCCGACATTGCCCTATCATAAGCAACAGTTAGTACGAGAACTTGTCATAGACTGTGTAGCAGTTTGTGTGTGACATGGCATAGTTGATGTAGTAGTCACTACTGTTATCGAAGTCAAGGGGCAATAAACAATAATGTAGATAGTGTGTTACTGAAGATAAAGAGGAGTGTACACTGTACACTATATGTAGGCCGGTAGGTTGGTGTATCATCAGGGTGAAGAAGTCTGCTGGTAAAGGCCTCGTCAAACCATTTCCAGCCGGGCTAAGGTGTTCATATTTCTGTAATGTATTCACCTCATTATGTTTATTTGTCACTACA
Source organism: Electrophaes corylata (assembly GCA_947095575.1). Taxonomy (NCBI): domain Eukaryota; kingdom Metazoa; phylum Arthropoda; class Insecta; order Lepidoptera; family Geometridae; genus Electrophaes; species Electrophaes corylata. The sequence continues at coordinate 1,672,947 of OX352711.1, read as the reverse complement.
CTGGAGCTAGGTAAAGAAAGAAAGAAAGAAAATTCATTTATTTGGCCCTAAAAGAAAAACAACAACAGCAATGTTACATACATTGCTGTATGTTGTACATACTACAACATTATTTGTAAAAAGGATGACATAAAAAGCGGTAGGAACTAAGCCGTTAAGTTTCTAGACTGTTCTAGGCTTGGTCGCGAGGAAATGGCTCCTAGATGCACCAAGTTACTGTTTTAAAAAAGATCACTTTGATTCTATGGACTAAATGCCTTTTGACAATGTGAGTATATTTTTCTATTAGAACACATGTAAGTATTTGTAGACAATAGACCCACAGATATACAAAATACTAGTTTTTTTTAATTTTGAGAGAATGGCGAGGGGTTTCTTCGATAAAGCGAGTAGACAAAATTTTGTCGCGTTACACATCTTAGCCCTACTGAACGATTTTGAGTCTTCGCCAACCACAAAAGCTCCCGCAATCTTGTCACAATGTCGGTCTATAGGGATTTCGTTTGGCTTGCCTAATAAATGAATGCTAAATTGCAAAAGAAAACTTAACTTTGAAAGTAAATTTATAAGCAAGAAAATGAAATTAGCTTGAAAGGCGCGTAGAATAAAAATAAATGCCGTTGGTTGGTTGGTTTCCGTGACCTAATAAGGAAGTGACCTAAGAAAGTGGTTCCACCGCGAATCGATACAAATAAATAAATAAATAATAATAAATAATGCTGGACAATCCACACAGCATCATCTAGCCCCAAACTAAGCAGAGCTTGTGTTATGAGTACTAGATAACTGATATACTTAATACAATACCATATTAAATACATAGATATTTTTTATCAACAAACAATACGATATTTTTTTTTTGTACAAACATTTATCCCAAGGCGGGATCGAACCCGCAACCTCCTGCGTCGCAGGCGGACATTCGCTCGCCGCGCCACATCAGTCGTCGGTATCCTACTTAATATTATGAACGCGAAAGTTTATAAGTATGTAAGTATGGATGGATGGATGGATGAATGTTTGTTACTCTTTCACACACTAACCAGTGGACCGATTTGGATGAATTTTGGAATAAATATAGATTGTAACCTGGATTGACATATAGGCTACTTTTTATCCCGAAAAAATTACAGGAACGGGAAAAAATAGCCACGCGGGCGAAGCTGCGAGCGGCCGCTATTTTATGCCGTATACCCTCTGTTAACGCCATCTGTTGGCGACGTCGAGTACTACTTAAGTTATTTTATAATGACTACAATCATCAGTACTTATGAACTAGCGCCACCGTGCATCTTTATTTTATCATATTTTTACATGAAAATCCAAAAAATGCAAAGGTTTGTAAGTAAAAATGTTTACCGCCCAACGAAGTGGGCAAGGGTCAGTTAGTAAGAGAATAATGTCTTGCCAATGTCTTTGTACAGTGAGTACTGAGCCTAACAATTAATAAACTTGTCCAACTATGCGCTAGTATCGCATCTCAGTGTGCGCCCGAGCGTTGATCATTGTTTTCTGTTCATACAGTGCTAACGGATTTCAAAGCAAATGTAAGTGCTGTTCGATTATAGCCTCTATCACTGTTGCATAAGAACTCTGGGTTGTTTGTTCCATAGGTTGGATTAGCTCAGAACTCACGGAACCGTTTGGTTTTACCATGTTCTCGTATTAATGAAATGCGTTCCTTCGATATTGCAAACACGCAAAAAGTTTACAGTAACATAGAATTTAAAGAGGTAAAAGTTATAGAAATAAAACAAACACATAGATAACTGCTTATGTAGATGAGTAGCTATGTAATATATCTACAAAACCACGAAATTGATAACACCCTTTTTTGTAAACTTGGTTGATACCTACGTAATTTGGCAGTGTTTTGAGTAAGTAATTAAAAATATGCTAGTTAGTTACTTTATTAAATATATTCTAACTGTTAGAAAAGAAAGAAAGGAAATGGCATCAACTCAAAGTTAGAGTCAAAAAGCATTTATTCAGTAATATAATATGTGTATTACTGAATATCCGCGGATATCCGCAGGGATCATCTTGAATCTCGATCATCATGACTACGGTAGATATTCCCTCCGATCTCTTAGTACCAATTGCCTACTCGAGATTCTTCGAGGGTGTCTAAAGGTGGTAGTCAGAGGTACGTCCAGATGGGTACATTTGGCACGTACCCATCATTTTAGTTATTCAGTATTTTCTATTTTCCGTAGATACCGTGCCGTTATTTAGTAATTTTTATCAACCTAGATCATAAATTTTTATGGCAAAGATTAAATAAATTGCCCAACAGTACCGAAAATGTCTTTTGATAAAATCTTGAATTTCTTGACGAAATAGGTTTTATTATAAATCTTATTTTATATGAACTCCATGAACTGCTTTAAGGATTCAATGTGACCTTCAAGTCTTAAGCTATTTTGTATACATTGAGCTTAGAATGTTATCGTACTGATAAGTATGTACCTACCTACATCTAAACAAATAAATAAAATTGAAGGGTCTGTTTGTAATATTAAAATAACCGCTTTTTACTACATGCATATGAATGTATATGCGATACATATACCAAAATAGCATTTTTTAAAATTTTTGTCTGTCTGTCTGTTTGTTCCGGGTAATCTCTGGAACGGCTGGACCGATTTCAACGGGACTTTCACTGGCAGATAGCTGATGTAACAAGGAGTAACTTAGGCTACTTTTTATCCCGAAAAATAACGTGAACGGGAATAAACTGCCACGCGGGCGAAACTGCGAACGGCCGCTATTTTATGCAGTATTAACGCCATCTGTTGGCGACATCGAGTACTACTTCAGTTAAAATTTGTAAGTAAACATGTTTACCGCCCAACGAAGTGGGCACGGGTCAGTTAGTTAAATATAATATTCGTGGCTACTGCTGGTGAAAAGTACAATATCGTGTAATTAAGGAGTAACCGTGATCTCGATAGTATGTTTGCCTAATTATCTTTTTGACGACCGATGTGGCGCGGCGGGTGAATGTCCGCCTGCGACGCAGGAGGTTGCGGGTTCGATTCCCGCCTTGGGATAAATGTTTGTACGATCTGCAAATATTTATTCCGAGTGTTCTGGGTGTTTTCTATGTATATTAAAAAATTTCTATGTACGTAATATATTGTATTAAGGCGGTGGTACTCGCCAACGACCTTGAGGAGTCTGTCCATACTGAGTTGCACTGCCGCCCGTCGCCCGCACAGGGACCCGCGCGCATTCCATTTCATATCGCATTCAAGAAATAATTGTTTGTAGCCTAATGAATTATTAGCTCGAACTGCCAATTGTTCACTTTGTGATAAATACATTGACAAATATTTGTGTGAAAAAAAAAACTAAAAATCAATACCGTTTAGAAGAAATAACCAAATTTAAAATAAAAATTGCTTCACTTTGGATATTTTTTTCATAAAGTAATAACATAGTTAGAAATATTTCAATTGTTCAAATGAAAATTTAGTCTTTAATAAGCAATATGTATTTTTTTTGGACATTTATACTCACTCATCAAAGAGAAATAACACGGAGAAAACCTCTCGTTGGCGGATACCACCTCCTTAAGTATATCAGTCATCTAGCACCCATAACACAAGCTCTGCTTAGCTTGGGGCTAGATGGCGTTGTGTCAAATGTAGACCAGTATTTATTAATTTAAAAAACCCCAGATTCCAGATGACAGTAAAAGACTAGCACTAATGTACCAAAACATAAAAATTATATTTTTTGAGTAAGATTATGAGATGTTAGAATTGAGCATTAAGTCCTCGACTCAGATGAGCGAAGCTGTACCTAAAGGCGAGGCTACACTGCTGCGTCAGGCTCAAGAGAAGTTCATCGCCAGCTTCGGAAACCCGTCCACAGTTGCGGCAGCAGCACCAGGGCGAGTCAACCTTATCGGCGAGCATATTGACTACTGCGAGGGATATGTGCTACCTGTGGTCTGTATAATATACACTTAATTTCCACTGACACGAAGTGGCGTGGTAACGGACTCAAAGACAAAGTCCTTCAAAGTCAAAAATCATTTATTCAGTAATATCCGCAGGGATCATCTTGAAACGTAATAAATCTAGGTGAATCTAAGCGCCAGTTCCTCGTGACCAAGCCTAGAAGAACCGACCAGAAACTTACGGCTTGGTTCGTACCGTTTTTTTGTATGATCCTTTTACTTCAGCTTTAATTCATTTAAATCCTAAAGATCATTTAGAAATGTATTAAAGCTAGGTGAATCTAGGCGTCAGTTTCTCACGACCAAACCGCTAGGCAAGAAAGCAGAAAAAATAAAGAAGCACAGGCAAAAAACTTACAGCCTAACCTTTTTGTGTGACCTATAATATAACTATAAAACTCCAGTGACAAGCTTAGTGACGAGGTAAAGATGATCAATCATGTTATTTGAAATACAAACATCATGATTAATCGTTGTGTATAGACCCCTTAGTGTCTACTTCACAAAATAGTAAAATAAAATTAAGATACGCTGCGCAGTAAATTAAACTCGACTAGATGTAGTGTGTGTTTGGTCAGTATAGTCCTTTCAGTCTGGTTTACACATCTGAGGTATGGTTACTTAGAAAATAAGTTATAGTCGCTTTGCCGCGCAGTGCAACTCAAAATTTTAATACGAACCATTGCAGACCCCAAGCCTTTGCACCATGGAACTCTTTCGTCATTATTTTATACTTTTTGCGTTTCTTCTTCTCTTCTCTATTACACTCACAGAACACTTATAACCTAACGGAATGGCACCTGTTTGAAAATGCCACCAAAATTACACAACAAGTCTGAATAACACTAGAAAAACAATGAAAAAACTGTGTTGATTCCATAGATGAAAGAAAATATATTGTTTGCGAAACAGACCTTGAACTCTCAGTTTATAGAATCGTGATTGCGCTGGCAGATAAATAAAACAGTCGTGCCTGTCATTCTGTCAACAACTTCTATCATGCACCCCTCAGAATAATAACTAAGTTATAAATAGTTAGTGGAATAACTAAGTTATTATTCTGAGTCCCACCTACACTTAGCACAGAATATCTAATACTACCTCATAAAGGCGTAAACAATCGCTACCTACCTAATTTGTTTTCAAATCAAATAATAATTATGAACTTTGCCAAAATTTTAACTTAAACCAGATTTATATTGCTAACTAATATTGATGCCGAAGAAAATGCCTAAGTTATTTTTCCTACCCGTATTAGCAGGTGTCTTTGTAGCCCAAAGTAAATTACTTACTTTTAAAGCCTTTATCAAGAGTAATACGGTTAAAAATTATGGCTTTATAATCTCTAAAACATTGTGCAATTTGTCCATTATGAAACAAGAAAAGTTTTCCTCGAGTCTAAATTAATTTACATACTAACAACTTTGCCAAGAAAATAAGCTCAATTGAATAAATTTTACTTGGCTTAGTAGTTCTGCGAATAGTAAACCTTCTTATTTTAGTTGAAATCTAAAACTGATAGGTACCTTGCTGCATTTTGAGGAGCTGCTCATCACTTCAAAGATCCTCACTAAATGTTTATGACATCAACTTAAAGTTTCTTTCAGGTCTGTTCGTAAGGAACATGCCGTATGAGGCACTTTTCTGCGTCCATCAACCTGATATATACCGGACTACAGCAAGCTACTGGGCGGTAGAAATAGGCATGGTAGTGCTTCCTATAAAAATCTCGCGAACGCAATACGTGGCGCAAGTTACGTCGAACGTGTGATCTGATCCCAAAGACTATCATTATTATCAGCATGTAGAAGTCCTCCACTATAAGTTTCCAAGAAAATGTTTTTAAGCTTTTTCCATCTACACCCATCTGGAGAGAGGGCATTATAATCTTTGAATACTCATTCTGAAGATAAAGTTATTCAGATTAATTATTCCTGTAATTCCTTCTTTCCAGGCTCTTCCATTCCTGACTGTTATAGTAGGATCTCTCAACAACACAGACCAATGTCGTGTTATATCTGTCCTAGCCTCAGGCGAGGAGCTGCAGACCAGTTTCCCTACGCCAGGGTCAGTGCCGTTGAAGCCAGGGTTGCCTGCTTGGGCGAACTATGTTAAAGGAGTTGTGGCTAACTTTCCTGGTAAGTCTCAACATTGAATGCGAGCATCACTGCTTGGCTGGAGACGGTGGTCTTTCTTGGATAAACTCTTTCATAAAGAACTCTCTACCAACTATTCTTGAGTCAAAATATTTAGGTTCATTTTGACAGCCGTCATAGCTCAGTTTGTAGTAGCCCTGCCTTCTGTGCTGCAGGTGGTGGGTGTGATCTCAAACGGGTAAAGTAAATAAAAACGGTGAGGAAACCAGTCACAGGCAACCTGTCACGTATGGAATACTTACTACTGCCAAACTAGTACTAATATTAAGAGTTGGTGCTTAATAATAATATTAATGCTGGACAATCCACACAGCATCATCTAGCCCCAAGCTAAGCAGAGCTTGTGTTATGGGTACTAGATGACTGATATACTTAATACAATATTATATTACATACATAGATATTTTTTATTATACATAGAAAATACCCAGAACACCCGGAATAAATATTTGCAGATCGTACAAACATTTATCCCAAGGCGGGAATCGAACCCGCAACCTCTGCGTCGCAGGCGGACATTCGCCCTTGGTAGGCATTAAAATATCTGAAAAGATATCTACCGTGCCTAGAGAGTACAAAAGTCGTGAGGTTGTTTCTGCTTCTAAGTTCTATTTATTTTAACTAAACTCTTGCTACAAACTTCGCGTTCAACAAAAGTCGTCATACAAAGCGTGGGTTCTTACAGATGTTAGCAAAGCCTACACGTTTTAAACTGAATTGCATGGCATTATGCGATTATTCCGTTCAATTAAGTTGAAAGCTGGTGATAGGAAATCCTTTTAAAGCTGATGTTCCTTAGTAAGTACAGTCGTCTACATTTAGATCATATTATAAAAAATCGGCCAAGTGCGAGTCGGACTCGCGCACAAAGGGTTTCGTTCTATTATCCTACTAATATTATAAACGCGAAAGTTTGTAAGAATGCATGGATGTATGGATGGATGGATGGATGGATTGATGTTTGTAACTCTTTCACGCTCTAACCAGTAGACCGATTCAGATAAAACTTGGAATAAACATAGATTATAACTTGGATTAACATATAGGCTACTTTTTATTCCGAAAAAATAACGGGAACGGGGAAAAAACTGCCACGCAGGCGAAGCTGCGAGCGACAGCTAGTCTTTAATAAAAATGGCAAAAAAATCATGTTTTTTTTATGAGAGCCTCCTTTATTCTGTTTTTTAGTATTCATTGTTATAGCGGCAACAGAAATACATCATTTGTGAAAAGTTACACCTACAGCGTCCAACTTATGTTCTAGGCCTATTTCTACACTGGCCTGAGTAGTTGTTGACTAGGGGTTAACTCTTCTGTATGTGTAACGAACCCAGGTCGTTGTCCATGCTTTGTCGTTCACAAATCTATCCGCTCATCGCTTGCGTTTCTCGTAGAAGCTATCGTGTAGCGGAGAAAACTTTTTCGACTATTCAGTCCTCGGTGGTAGACAGTTGTAGAATAAACGTGTAGAAAACTGAACAAAAGTGACGGCGATTACCATTAAACCACAGCAGGAACATGTAAATATTTGGTCTCATCGAGGTCAAGTCAAAATAAAAATACATTTTACAGAATAACAATGGTAATTTATTTATGAGACCACTCCTGAAAAGAAGGTGCATGCACACAGCCAACGCATTCATCGATACCTAAAGAAATATCTTTATAAAAACAGGGTTCAGGTAAATACTCAAAAAACGATAAAGTTTTATATTTTCTTTTCGCGTAAAGTCCACTACTAATAAAGATGACTACTATTGAGTGGTACGTTGGCACCACAACTCCACAGACTTCACAATTTGGACTATGTACCTTGTTCATCAAAAATTTAAAACTATTGAAAAGGCATTCGACCGGAGCGTAATCTATGGGCAATCACAATATATTTCACATAGATTACGAGTCTCCTAGCTTGTGCTATCAATGTAAATGATGTCTACCGAATTTGGCCGTGTGGGAGCGTATGTTGCGTACGACAGACTGCGCGCGGCATGCAAGGCAGCGACGACTTGTCTGTGGAACGGCCACCAACTTTCCCCGCAGTGTAAAACGACAATACAAAACTTCGTTAATAGTTTTCTGGAGTAAACACCCAGCTCATATTAAATCAAGGATCTCTTTGAAAAATAATATTTACAGAAGCACTTAAAGCTGCTATAAGTTTTGATTTTAAATAATGCAATAACCTTACATTTTCTCTGAGAGTTTACGCTGACTCAGACAAGATTAAGTATAATTAAAATAATTGTATAGACCTTGGGTGGGATGGGAGGCGACGACCGGCCCGGCCGAGAAGACGTTAATGAGACGATCTCAACACCCACGAAAGAAAAAAACTAGTAAAAAACCGCCAAAGACGTACAAGTGAAGGAGACAATAGAATAATAAAAAAAGAATAATAATTTACCTTTAGACACTGACAAACACATACTTGAGTACAAAGTACATTTTAAAAATATATGACTGTTGGGGTGTTAATTTATTTTATTTGCAGGTAAAATCAATGGCTTTGACGCAGTTATAGTATCAGACGTGCCGATGGGCTCCGGACTTTCCAGCAGCGCCTCAGTCGAGGTGGCTGTCTTCACGCTGCTTGAAGGACTCACTGGGATCAAAATTGAGTACAGTACCTATTACCTACCTAAAACAAAGATTAAATCATCATCAACAGCCTATGAAGTCCACTGCTGGACATAGACCTCCCACAGACGTTTCCAGGAAGAATAATTTTGCACCCCTTCCATCCATGGACTTCCTGCGATCCTAATAATGTCGTCAGTCCATTCGTAGGAGGGCGTTCTACGCTTCGTCTTCCGGTTCGTGGTCGTCATTCGAGAACCTTTATTTCCCAGCGGTTGTCGATTCTAACAGCTATATGGCCGGAACCACCACGGATCTTTTGGTACCACCGAAACGCTGTATAAAATGGTCGGTTGATTTAAAAATATTCCGCTACCCGAGTCTGGAAGTTTAAAATATGGGAAATTTTCGGTCAAAATGTTTTTCTTTGGAATTTTTTCATGTTATCACAAACATTTCACAGATAAAATATCAACAACTGAAATAGTAACCTTTTTGAAATATTTCAATAAAAGTAATAGTAACTTTTTTGTTCAAACTGAGTATGTTTATTCAACGTTGAAGTTGGGGCCTGATCCTGACGGATAGACGCTGTTTCTAAAATTACGCCTTCAGATGCAATTTTGTAAACCTAGTGAATTACGACTTGAGTTAAGGTTTGGCTCGCTCAATAAAGACAGTGATGTATACCGTCGTTTTGAGTTAGGGAAAAAAATATTGGCGCTGTAAATAACAGTGTTATATTTATAATATAACGGTGTAAAGCTGTGTCTAACAGATACCACAGAGAGTTCGTAAAAATGTAAATAGATATACGTCACTTTGTAGATATAAATAAAATAGAAAGTGCGATGTGTTTGCCATTTTTTACGTTTGTAATTTAAAATACAGTGAGAACAGTATACATGAGCGTTTATGATTGATTGATAGCAATTTATTTACAAATTTTGCAGAGATATGGTTGCAATAATATAATAATAATAATGCTGGACAATCCACGCAGCATCATCTAGCCCCAAACTAAGCAGAGCTTGTGTTAAAGATACTAGATATACATTACATACATAGATATTTCTTATTATACATAGAAAATACCCAGAACACCCGGAATAAATAATGCGAGGCAATGCTTTGTTATAGGTGATGGTAACCACTTAACATCAGGTGGGTCACTAAAAAAAAGTTACCAATGCTGCTAAGTGATGATTTGGGCTCACATTCCAAATATAAGAGAGACCCATGTCCAGCAGTAGACTTCTTTAGGCTGGTGATGAAGATGATGCATAAAGGTTTGACATGCATGGATGGACGTGAGTCTGAATATCCTTATATCTACGGTACCTGAGAAGAGCAGTCATGAGATAATTTATTTTGGTTTCTTGGGTTAGAAATTGTAAGTCTATGTATATTCATAAGGATCTTATGAATATACATAGATAGATAGAGATAGATAGATAGATCTTGACGACCGATGTGGCGCGGCGGGCGAATGTCCGCTTGCAACGCAGGAGGTTGCGGGTTCGATTCCCGCCTTGGGATAAATGTTTGTACGATCTGCAAATATTTATTCCGGGTGTTCTGGGTGTAATGTTAAATATGGGTAAAATAATGGGTAAAATATGTATGCATGTAATGTATTGTATTAAGTATATCAGTCATCTAGTACCCATAACACAAGCTCTGCTTAGTTTGGGGCTAGATGATGCTGTGTGGAATGTCCAGCATTATTATTATTCTACAGTGACGTGGAAAAAGCGAAACTGTGCCAGAAAGCAGAGCACGAGTTTCCAGGTATGCCCTGCGGGATCATGGACCAGTACATCGTCACCATGGCGAAAAAAGACCACGCATTGCTCATAGACTGTAGGTGAGGTTATATTTTACTTAATTACCTGATGAGGCGCGGGTACAAAAGTACACCTATCTATACTAATTTATAAAGAGTCAAAGTTTGTGAGTTCGTGAGGTTGTAGGGGGTATCTCTGGATCTACTGAACCAATTTTGAACATTCTTTTACCAATAGAAAGACGTTATTTGTGTCATAGGCTATGTGTCGAAAAGTTATAGGTAAAAATGTTTACCACCCAACGAAGTGGGCACGAGTAAGTGTATGATTCTGTTGAATTCTGGACGCAATTTCGTTTAGCGAAAATACTTTTGTTCCACCATCAGAGACATAAAAAACCTTTTGTAAACAGATCGTTAGAAGCAACCCTAGTGCCGATGAACACAGGTGACGCTGTGGTGCTGGTTGTAAACTCCAACGTGAAACACCAGCTCACTGGTAGCGAGTATCCTCAGAGGCGCGCGCAGTGCCACCAGGCAGCTGAGAAACTCAACCTACCATCGCTCAGGGACGCCACCGTCAAAGATCTAGATGGTAAGTGCTTTATCAAGCAAAGTGCCTAAGAATGGATGTATCGATAAATAAATGTTGACATAAATTCTCCTTAAATTGGAGTGTTATCAACATTTATCGAGATACTACCATGGAACTTGGTTAAGCGTTAAGTCGATAAATTCGAGAAGTTCTACCGAATTTATCGACAAACTGTCCAGAAAGAAACTAGTCTATAAAATATGTCAGGGTAGTTCTGAGCTAGTTAGTTAGATAAGATCAGTCTGTCAATATGGCTTTGTCGACCGAGGTTCCATGACCTCACCCCGAGTTTGCTGGTTTTTTTATTATGTTTGTGTGGTTTTTGTATCACTACCCTTCGACAGTGCTCATCAGGAATACTACAACTGTCCGAACTTTGCTCGTATACAAAAAAATGTGCATAATTATTATATCAATTCTCTGGTCGCCAAGTCGCCACAGAATAAGATTTTCTTAGTTAGTTCGTAATAATAATAATAATGCTGGAAAATCCACACAGTATCATCTAGCCCCAAGCTAAGCAGAGCTTGTGTTATGGGTACTAGATGACTGATATATACTTAATACAATATATTACGTACATAGATATTTTTTTATTATACATAGAAAATACCCAGAACACCCGGAATAAATATTTGCAGATCGTACAAACATTTATCCCGAGGCGGGAATCGAACCCGCAACCTCCTGCGTCGCAGGCGGACATTCGCCCGCCGCGCCACATCGGTCGTCAAACCGCAAACATTATTTCTTTATAAATACCACTTATAAAAACCCCTGTTTTGTCTGATTGACTGATATATAGACAACGCACAACTTAATCCACCAGTTAGTTAGACATTTTGGGGGTATATTGGTCTTGGTGTTATACTAAGAAAGGAATTTCTGGAGTTCAACCCCTAAACGGGTGCAGCAGGGGTTGAAGTTTGTATGAAAACAGCTTCACGCAACGTCCCGCGTCCGCGTCCCGCACATCATCATTATCATTAGCTTTATACCATACCTGTCCCAATGATGTACACGATTTTTACTTTTAGCTTAATTTAATTAAAAACATTCGAAAAGTTAGATTCGGTTCAAACACAAATTTGGCGAATAACTTCTCAACGTTTTTATATGTAACATTAAATAGGTACTTATCTATACAAATTTCTAACCTTCATTTCGACTAGATGACAGGTTTTATATTAAATATATCTAAAGTTCAAAGTGTCAAAGAAAATCTATTTATACCGGTTGGGCAGAACTCGGATTGTTTGAAAGTTAGCCTGAATTCTTTAAGGCGGTGGTACTCGCCAACGACCTTGAGGAGTCTGTCCATACTGAGTTGCACTGCCGCCCGTCGCCCGCACAGGGACCCGCGCGCATTCCATTTCATATCGCATTAAGAAATAATTATTTGTAGCCTAATAAATTATTAGTTCGAACTGCCAATTGTTCACTTTGTGATAAATACTTTGACAAATATTTGTGTGAAAAAAAAATACAAAAAATCAATACCGTTTAGAAGAAATAACCAAATTTAAAATAAAAATTGCTTCACTTTGGATATTTTTTTCATATAGTAATAATATAGTTAGAATTATTTCAATTGTTCAAATTAAAATTTAGTCTTTAATAAGCAATATATATATTTTTTTGGACATTTATACTCACTCATCAAAGAGAAATAACACGGAGAAAACCTCTCGTTGGCGGATACCACCTCCTTAAAAGCTTTGTGTGTTGAAATGTGAGGACGCGGCATACTGGTGTCCCGCCAAATTGAACGAAACCTTTTATAACATGTTCAAGACATTCTTGAGGCTCGTATTACTTCTTCGCAACCAACGTTACATGCGCTGAAAATACAAATTATGTTTCAAAGAATAGAAGCCAAATATCTAAATGTAAACAAATACCCAGATGTTGTGTGAAGTGTTAGTATATTGTCCAGCATGTTGTCCAGCATTATTATTATTATATTATTTAAACTTTCGCATTCGGAACACATTTTGAGAACTGATATTACATGAGCTTTTTATGTATTTATTTTCCCTTCGTTTCAACACGACTATTGCAAGATAGCAGAAATGTCGGGAAAATAAATAAAGAAGGTAATACGCGATAAATTCTCGAGTAAAAAGTAATAAGTGGTCAATATATTAGTATATTAGTTTAAAGTTACTGTGAAATTTTGTTAGAGTAGACATACATTTTTGTGTCAGTTGAAAAGACTTTTCATTGAAATAGTAAAGATAACTGAATCTAGGCGACAATGCTTTCTTGTAGTTGATGGTTAGATCTTAACATGATGTGAACCATCTGTTTGTTCCATCAACCAGTACAAAAATTGGTTTCAAGCGTATAAATAGGACCTATATATTTTTGCACGATGTTCAGCCCTTTTAGGTGAACTAAATATTATGACAAGTCTACTGACTTTCAAGTGAAGTATTTACTTTGAACGCCTGAAATAACTGTGGCCCTTACCGTAAGCTCTTAGTTCAATTACTAACTGTCAATAACGACGCCAAAACGGCCGTTACTATCGTGCTTGACAGAAAGCATGTCTTAATTTTTTTTTGTACTAAGTAATGGATTCCAGATTTGTACGAAGATGCTCTCACATCCATTGTTCGGGCCTGTTCTGACTGAACTCACAGTAACTCAGATAATAAGGCAGACAAACTATCAAGCTCACAATTGGCCCTTAGACAACTACGCTAGAATATACCGGGTGTAATATGACTTCCGAATACTCCAGGAACGTGTAAACTTACCTACAGCACGGTTACGTTACCTTATAGGCATCCAACAACTGAACTTTATAAAAAATGCAATGTACTATCGGTTAGAAAACTATACGTCTATCAGTGTATCAAAAAGTACCATATAAATACAGTTCCAGATTTGCCACTTTCTACGAAAAGGATCAAGAAATGCCCTATCCCAAGATTTAAAAGCACTTTTGCACGGAGACAATACACGATAACAGCGCCTAAACTATATAACTTAGTAAACTCAAAAATTAATTTAAGGATTCTCAATTTGCATAAACTTAAGATACAAGTTACGGACTGGCTTAACTTGCATGATTACGACAGCACTGAAAAGTTTTTCGAGACAATTGTTTGAATTGTTGAAACCCAATACTGTCATGTAGTCAACTAATACTAATCCAAACTCACATCTCGGCTCTTCCACTTCGGTATACGACCACAGATAGACAAACACACCTCTACACACACCCCCCCCCCCACCCCTACACCCCCCCCCCCCCACATACACCCCCCCATGCACACACACATCCCACATGCACACACAACACCCCCCCCCCCATAAACATACATCCCCCCCACACACACACCCCCACCCTCACTCTTCTGACCGCATGCTCACACACACCCCCCCCCCCCCCTTCCTTCCACCCACACACATACGTGCACGCTAATTTTACATAATACTATTTTATATACACATAAACTTAACACTCCACAACAATACTCCACATGCACATCCCCTTTTTATTATTTATATTGCCCTTGTTACTTGATTAGATTGTAAGATTACTAGATAAGATTATTTCTTGCTTGTTTTTTTTTTTGTTCTTCTTTTGTTTTTTTACTATTAGGTTGTGTACTATCTTACTGGGAGAATGCACTGTCTACTGTAACACAGTTTATTCATAAACTAAAACAGGAGACAGAGTCGACTTTTATATTTGGTAACACTTTCTTTTGAAAAATAAACATTTGTATTTGTATTTGGTTATATAGAATACGGCTTGGCTGACAGTCAAATACATAATAATATAGAGTAATAGGATTATTTTGTTGAAATTTTTATTTATCAGGTTTTCCATGCAGCGGTCAATGACTGCGGGGTAATGGCGACCGCGACATCAAATGATTGTGATTTCCTTTAGATTGCAGTTTTTGGTGTTTTCGACGTTTTTACTCGTTTTTAAATAAGATAATTTGTTATTTATGTTTATTTTACTGTCGAAATTAACGCTGAAAACATGGAAAAAAACGGACAAAAAGTGTCGGTTTATAAATAATAATAATAATAATAATAAATATTGCTGGACAAGCCACACAGCATCATCTAGCCCCAAGCTAAGCAGAGCTTGTGTTATGGGTACTAGATGACTGATATACTTAATACAATACTATATTACATATATAGATATTTTTTTATTATACATAGAAAATACCCAGAACACCCGGAATAAATATTTGCAGATCGTACAAATATTTATCCCAAGGCGGGAATCGAACCCGCAACCCCTGCGTCGCAGGCGGACATTCGCCCACCGCGCCACATCGGTCGTCGTCATGTCATCGGTTTATGTGTATGTATGTCGTTTTTTTTGTAATCAGAATCATGGTCTGAATGCACAGTTTCTGTTTTGGGAAGTAGTTTTGTTACACCTGGTATACTATTTTTCAAAACGGTGTTACAATAAATACTTAAAAAATAAGTGAACTTATAGACATAGACATAGACATAGACAATTATTTA
Organism: Electrophaes corylata; assembly: GCA_947095575.1. Classification (NCBI taxonomy): domain Eukaryota; kingdom Metazoa; phylum Arthropoda; class Insecta; order Lepidoptera; family Geometridae; genus Electrophaes; species Electrophaes corylata. The sequence goes on along the minus strand of OX352711.1, from coordinate 1,657,357 downwards.
TTAGCCACAAGAACACACAGCATTATAATTAAGTACCTATACATACAATAAAAATAAAGAATAAAGAAACAATATTAATGTAGGTAATAACATTATTTAGAAAATTAATAAAAAAAACACATTATACTTAAGCACAAACAATTTTTTTATTTTCCTAGGGTAATTTAATAATAACAATTTAAAGTAATACCTACTGAACAATAATCATAATAAACAACAATAATTCCTAATAATAGCGCTGTGTGCTACAGCACACAAAAGCAAGCTTAAAAAAAAAAGCTGAAGTGATTTCATGATTATTTTGCTGAAGAAGCGTTGTTGTAATACCATTATTTTTATGTCATTGCTAATGGAACAAGCCGCCCCCCTGATGTTAAATGATCACCTATAATAAAGCATTACCTTGCAGTTCACGATCGATAAAATCGTTTCTTACAATGCAGGTGTTAAGTCTCATATTGTGCCTGTAACTTCAATAATTAGGAATTGTATTTATTTGCATATCTCCATTATCATTATCATCTGTCTGAATGAGTTACTGCTGGATATAAGATTTTCCCGTATTTAGTCGGGTTTGCCATAGTCACCATGGCAAGGGAATTGGACTCCATAAAAAACTTTTTTGTTCTAGAATTGTCAAACCTCACCTGTGATGGGCTGGTACTTATGCGGGCGAGACACGTGGTCGATGAGATCGCTAGAACCGTAGAAGTGGCCAAGAGACTGAGAGAAACCGACTTGAAACGAGTGAGTTACTTTATTTTAAGTTCTGCCCATATCTATACCAATTATAAGAATCTTTGTCCTGACTGACTGACATATAATAATTATAATGCTGGGCACTCCACACAGTATCATCTAGCCCCAAGCTAAGCAGAGCTTGTGTTATGGGTACTAGATGACTGATATACTTAATACAATATATTACGTACATAGATATTTTTTATTATACATAGAAAATACCCAGAACACCCGGAATAAATATTTGCAGATCGTACAAACATCTATCCCAGGGCGGGAATCAAACCCGCAACCTAGGTTTAAAGACTTTATTTCTCACAAGAACTATAGTTCACTTAAGGTGAGATACAAATTTAAAAATAATTTATTTAATTTATGTGGCTAGTGCCAGAGCATGCAAAAATAAATCAAACAAACAACCTCTGCGTCGTAGGCGGACATTCGCCCGCCGTGCCACATCGGTCGTCATATAGACAACACTGCTCGTAGAGACTTGAAATTTTCAGAGTATATTTGTTTTGGTGCGTAGATGTGTACTAAGAATGAAATTTCCGAAATTTAACCCCTAACCGGGTGCAGCGGGGGGTTGATGTTTGTATAAAAAAAACCTTAGATTTTTTCGCTAGTTAATAATAAAAGTGACTTTGAAATAGTTACACCGTGTTTAACCTTTTGATCGATAGAATGGTTCAAATAAGATCGAAAGAGACAAAACATGCTGTAACTAACGTTACGCCAGGTTTATTAGTAACAGGGTGTATATGTATCTCTGCTTGTTTCGGGAAGTACTACCACCATGACTATTTGACTTGCCGATGGCACAAGCAAACAGCCCACCGATGTTAAGTGGTCACCAAAACAAACATAACAAAGCCCTACCTCGTAAGTCACGTTCGTCATTAGGGCTTACAGGTATCCGGGGGTCAGGTAAGGGTTAGGCCTCACGTGCCTGTCATTACCCCGGCACCCACACCCTTCAAACCGGAACACAGCAAGTTGCTTGCCGGTAGAAATAGGCATGGTGGTACTTCCCCTGACAAGCCCTTTACTATTCCTAAATATGTATATTTGTTGAGCTACCTTTAGATCGTTTGCAACGGTCTGTAAATAGCTCAATTCATTTTTGTACATACCATTATAATTACCTGTATTAGCTGTAATTTTCTGTGTAAATAAATGTACCTATATTTGTTTGAAAAAAAACGAGTTGTGTGCATTTAATATGTTCGATCAGAAACTACGTTTATGTACGGTACATCTTCGTATTAAGAGTGCATGCGGCCTTGTATGAATTGAAACTGTTTCCTTCCTTACGATCAATTGTTACAGGTGGGCGAGTTATTCTACCAATCCCACGATTCTCTTAGCAAGCTGATGCAAGTGTCGTGTGCTGAGCTGGACCAGCTGGTGGACATTCTCCGCGGTGCGCCCGGCGTCTACGGCGCGCGTATGACGGGTGGCGGGTTCGGCGGCTGCGTTATATCACTAGTAAGTTAAAAAAAACGGGAAATTTGGCACATCTTCTCGTCACAGCTTCCTCAAAGCCTCAAGACGAAAGTTTATAACCAGTATGTGCCAGTGATGAATTAGGAAACTGAGACGTAGTCGCTAACTATTGGTCTCTTACACAAGCTCAAAGACACACACTGAGCTATGGAGAGAGCGATGCTGGGAGTTTCACAGCGAGTTATAATCGAAAATGAGGAAATCCGTAGAAGAGCCAAGGTCACCGACATAGCTTTCTGAATCCGCAAGTTGAAGTGGCAAAGTAATAATAATAATGCTGGATAATCCACACAGCATCATATAGCACCAAGCTAAGCAAGAGCGTGTGTTATGAGTACTAGATAACTGATATACTTAATACAATACATTACATACATACATATTTTTTATTATGGATAGAAAATACCCAGAACACCTGGAATAAATATTTGCAGATCGTACAAACATTTATCCCAAGGCAAGAATCGAACACGCAACCTCCTGCGTCGCAGGCGGACATTTGTCGTCAAAATATAGCTGTGTATTGTATTTAATACACAAACTGAACTGGGATAAATGTTTGTACGATCTGCAAATATTTATTCCGGGTGTTCTGGGTATTTTCTATGTATAATAAAAAATATCTATGTAAGTAATTTAATATTGTATTAAGTATATCAGTCGTCTAGTACCCATAACACAAGCTCTGCTTAGCTTGGGGCTAGATGATGCTGTGTGGATCGTCCAGCATTATTATTATTATTATTATTATTTATTATTACTCCATCTTAAACCGTGTCTATGATTCACTGGACACTGAACACTGGTGAGTTTTTATTGTTTTTCGTTTCAGATAGAGAAATCGGAAGTGGATAACGCTAAGAAACGGATCCTATCGCAGTTCAAAGGGAACCCGGTGTTCTTTGTAAGCCAGCCTAGTGATGGAGCACGTTTGATCATTCAATAAAATATTTTTTCTATAGAGATTTTATTTTCTATGGGAAACGGGAAGGAAGAAAAAATTGTTTTTTACGATTTACTCTTTTTAGGGTTCCGAACCTAGAGGGTAAAACAGGAACCTATTACTAAGATTCTGCTGTCTGTCTGTCTGTCTGTCTGTCCGTCCGTCTGTCACCAGGCTGTATCTCATGAACGTTGATAATTAGAGAGTTGAAATTTTCACAGAAGATGTATTTCTGTTGCTGCTATAACGACAAATATAAAAGTATAAAATAAATATTTAAGGGAGCTCTCATACACCAAACGTGATTTTTTGCCGTTTTTAATATTGTTAATTCTCCCTTACTCCCTTGTTCCTTTGTCTACTGGCAGAGGAACTTTGACACATACCCATAATTTGTAGTAGTTGGTATTCCAAACGTGACAAGTTGAAGACCCATCGCCCTTTAAGGAGTAGTAGCTACGGCGTAGCATAGTGCTACGGTTTCAAAAAAGTTACGTTTGAAAGCAACTTTCCACGAGCATCGTTATTTGGTTTTAACATAAGTTATTATAAAAATTTAAAACCATTACTAAGTAAATTATATTTAGGAATGGTTGCATAATTTTTTATCACTGTTTTGTCTAATTATCAGTAGAATAACAGTCAGTATTCTACCAAAAATAAAAGTTGTAAATGGAGGTTCCAAATTAGAAAAACACAGCGAGACACAGTAATGGGACATCCGGTAAAATGGTAGGAAAGAACGACAAACTAAGGCCTCAAATCACCCAAACACCTCTCATTTGGTCAGGATTTAAAAAGTGAGTAAAACCATAATTCGTAGCTGCGTGCTACGAATTACTACGAAGCGCTACGACAAACGCTACAAAGTAAGGACATCAAAGAGGCTTTTTTCTCATCTCTAGAACATAGAATCGCTCCATTCTCTCTTCAGTGTCTCGCGAACGGTCGTGGCAGAAGCACGTGCCGAGCGTTGAAATACCGCGGTTCGACCTTGCGATGTTGTCGATGTAAACAATGAACGTTTGTTTGAATTCTAATTGTGTTTAAACTGTGAAATTCGAGTTTTAAAAGTACTATAAGAGTGATTTGTTGATTTAGGACTGAAGAAGTAAGCAGTTTTATTTTATCTATTATGTTAAAAATATAAGCTGGCCCATAAATATCATATAAATATAATTAATTGCACGAAAAAAAACATTACAATTTTAAAAATAAATTGCCTAGAAGTCTAAGAAAATGGTGCTATATTTTTATTCTTTTGTCGATATTAAAGTTCCTACGCACTGTTATGTAACGACATAACAACAGCAGTTTAACTCTAAGAGAATTCATCTCGCAAGTAGGGAACTCCTTTTCTACTGGGTATATTACTACATTACCCAGGAAAAGCTTTCAAAAAGGTTTTGTTTCGGATAGAGCTTTTAATGAGTTTTTATCAACTGGCTGGTCCGACGAATTTCATACTTTTTTTTTAAATTCTGTTTATTTTTTTTTGATTAAAACCCTGTGTCGATATAACGCATACAAAAAAAGAATTTTGCAATTTGGTGTAGTTGTTCGGAGGTTATAAAATAAAGATTTCTGTCACCAAACCGTGTTACTGTGTTCCAGTTTAAAGGGTGTTGATGCCGGTGAAACTACACCTGTATGCCTCAGGTTGGTGGACGCAAAGCAGTGTATCGTAAAGCACGCTCCTTACGAAGGCAAAGCTTTGTTATAGATGATAGTTTAAAATCAGGAGACGCATCCGCTTGTAACATCAGCAAATCGTATTAAAAAGTTAGAGTTATTTTACAGAATTTACAGTTGCAAGAAAAAATATGTGCGTAGGAAAACATCTTGAAGAAACCTGTATACTAGCAGCGTCGATGGGCTTGCAATCTGTCAAGTATAATAATACCAACTAAAGAAAGTGGGTTCGTGCGAATATTATTCGGACGTTTTTTGAACTATCTCTATTACATCTTTAAAATAATCTTAAGTGAAGTACTTCATACTAAGACACCCTAACCCTCAATCCACCGTACCGTGCCTTGGAATTAAAGTCATGAAGCATTTTTTTTATTTATTTCTAGTCTATACTAATATTCTAAAGAGGTAAAGTTCGTGAGGTTGTAGGGAGTAATCTCAAGATCTACTGAACCGATTTTGAAAATTCTTTTACCAATAGAAAGCCATGTTATTTGTAATTGTCATAGGCCGGAAAAATGAAAGGTAAAAATGTTTACCGCCCAAGGAAGTGTGCACAGATCAGCTAGTAAGTGAATAAAGCTAGATAAACAACTATTAATTAAATAAATAACCTTCAGCTCATATATTTCCCTAGTGGCTTACACCCGTATATCCAAATTGATTAAGTATCTTCTTGTGGCTAAAAGTTCATGCAACTTTCGGCTAGGCCTAGTTAATTAGCATTGGTTATATGATTTTTATATGAGTTGTTGACGGAACCAAGTAAAAGGAATTCCATCCAAAACATAAATGTGAAATGAGCCAAGTTAAATAGTAATAATAATGCTGGACAATCCACACAGCATCATCTAGCCCCAAGCTAAGCAGAACTTGTGTTATGGGTACTAGATGACTGATATACTTAATACAATACATTGCATACATAGATATTTTTTATTATACATAGAAAATACTCAGAACACCCGGAATAATTATTTGCAGTTCGTACAAACATTTATCCCAAGGCGGGAATCAAACCCGCAACCTGCGTTGCAGGCGCACATCCGCTCGCCGCGCCACATCGATCGTAATATCGTGGATAGATAGTAGATATATTTATTTTATTCAATATCAGCCGATAGACTGACGTCATTTTTAGGATTGCAGGAAGTCGGTAGAAAGAATTGGCTTAAAGTTTTTCTTCCTGTATAATATATACGGGGCCTATGTCCAGCAGTGGACTTCTACAGAGTATTGATGATAGTGGAATGTCAAAAGTTATAGTTTCTTTGTCCAGTGTATGTTTTTTATTTATTTAATATGGCACACAAAACAGGATACAACCAAGTTCGTTCGTGTTCGTAGTCCATACACGCCAGTCTTTCCACTTACCTGCAGGTAAACTCATCTACTGTCCTTATTGTCGTACCTACTTGTTATTCATGGAAAACCGTTGTTGTAAAATATTTGTTTAAATTGTATAAATTTTTAGATTAAACTTTCATGAATGTTTGATGTTGGATGCATATTATAGTATTATCCTGGTCTTATATATAATATATGTATTTTTTTGAATGTAATTGCTGATGGAACAAGCTTATGGCCCACCTGATGTTAAGTGGTTACCATCGCCTATGGCAAAGCATTGTAGGTCACGAACGTTCATATTATGGTTATATATAAGTTTTTTTATTATTTATATGATTTGTTAATTGAACAAGTAGACAACCCACCTGATCTTAATTTGTTATCATCAACAATAAGGCCGGCACCACACGTTGGCCCCAACGCTCGTACCAACGTTGGACTGCACATTCGGTGAGGCGTACACACGTTGGCTAATAAACTAGTTGTGTCCCGTCAGGGCCAATGTGAAGATGTCTACATAAATGGAAACTGCTCTGAGCGCTTTCATAGTACTGAGTGCACATTTATATCTGTTACTATGAAAAAATAAAAAAAATGATAAATAAATATATAAAAAAATAAATAAAATGATTCTCGCTTTTTTTTTTAATCTTCGATCGAGAAATTCATTCCCATATTCTGTTGAATAGTGCGCCATACATCAGCTAATACATTTTTATTTTTATGATCCTTTCGAGTTGCGTCCCATATTATTGGATGTGCTTGATAAAGTTCAATTAATTCTAGGAAGCCATTCTCGCTCGACGTGCGCACTCGCTGCGTGTTGCAACAGAACTGAGTAAAGCGCCAACGTGTGGATAGATATCGCGAACGTTGGCGCAGATTCCTTTGATAAAACCGACACGAGCCGGCCAACTACCAACGCTCGCCCCAACGTTGGGACCAATGCCATTTTCTAGATCCACACGTTGGACGAGTAGCGTTGGGGCCAATATTGGGGCCAACCTGTGGAGCCGGTGTTACAAAGTAATCAGACTTTGAACTTTATTCCAATAGAGCTAGCCGCCCCCCCTCCTCAAAATCTGAAAGTTAGTTGCTGAAGCGCCTGTGCCTATAATTTCACCCGCACCCACACCCTTCGAACCGGAACACAACAACGCTGCTTGCTGGTAGTACTTCCCCGGACGAGTCCTTCACTAAAACAATAAAGATAAAATGTTATTAGTGTTTCATTGGGGTTAGCTCCATCTTCTTCATCTTACACCACACATGATGCCATGCCATTGATGGCTACCTACTATTTTCTCCAAGACCGGTATGTTTTTAGCTTGTATTATTTCTTTCTGACTGACTGACAGCCATAGGTATAGACAACGTACAGCCTAAACGACTGGTCGTAAAGACTTGAAATTTTTAGGGCATATTTACGGTATTTAGGGGTGAGGTATATATAATACCCCTAGTATTGAGTGCGTGGGGTGGTACTAAGAATGGAATTCCTGAAATTTAACTCCTAAACGGGTACAGCGAGGTTTGAAGTTTGTATGAAAATAACTCTACGCGGGCGAAGTCGCGCGCGTTATCTATAAAATTGCCGACTCTTCTACTTACTACTACCACCGAAATATTTTATCTATAAATTTTGTGGACGGAAAAAGAAATACGTTGAAAAGGAGGTTGTTGACAAACATAGACTCAACACAATAATATTGCTTCCACGGGTATTCTCTCGTTTCTTGTTTCTATTTTCAGGTTTTTATGTAGGTACCAAATAAAATGGTTATGGTATAGGATAAACACTGGGTACTTAATAAGTACAGACGCTGAATGAAAGCATCGTTTTTGAAGTCTTATTTTCCCTTTAATAGGATTAGAGGCTCAAAGACAGATAAATAAGTACAGAGTAACTGAGAAAATACCCAATGTAGGGGCTTATTTTGTTATTTTAACCATTATTCTTATTTATTCATAACTATTAAATATCAACAGATATATGTGAAAGTGTTTAAATTAACCAATATATTATAGTTAGATTTAATATTGGTATAATAGTAGTAGTGTTTTTTTTTCCGTGTTTTTCCCTTTAGCCTTTATTTTGTAACCGTTGTACGTTTTGTCAATAAACTTTTTCATTTCATTTCATTTCATTTTAGAGCTCTTTGTGAAAGGGCTCATCCAGTGAAGTATTACCACCGTACCTATTTTTGCCGCCAAGCAGTGATGCTCGCATTGCTGTGTTCCGGTTTGAAAGGTGTGGATGCCAGTGAAATTACAGACACGTGAGGCTTAATACCAGTATGCCTCAGGTTGGTAAACGCAAGGTAGTGCATAATAGGGCACGTATCTAATGTGCGTGACCTATAAGGCAATGCTTTGTTATAGGTGATGGTTACCACTTAACATTAGGTCGTCCATATTCTTACTCTACCAGCAGAAGCGTAAAACATATATTATATTAATATGACCTAAACCAATTAAAAGAACCTTTATCCTGACTGAGTGACTGACTTTAGGCAACGCACAGCCTAAGCCAATGGTCGTAAGAACTTGAATTTTTCAGGAGCTGCTTGAAATTCAACACCGTTACAACGGGGGCTAAAGTTTTTTTATTGAAATATAACATTTATATGTATTTCATTTGTTTTTATTGAAAAATAAAAATAACGACTATTAGAAAGTATACTTTTTTGCCGACCTATATTAGGCATACGATTTGAAAAATATAGAGATTTGAGTCTCCTGAATAAACAAACTTTTGCATCTACTCTAGATGATTTATTCAAAGACATGATTCACTTAGAGCTTAATTTAAAACCTTGAGAGTCTAAAAACCTTGCACCAAGCACTACAGTAGTGCTAAGAGCAGGGTTTTTAAACCCTAGGGTTTGGCGTCAGTCTTATCAATACGAAAAATATTTTGTCTGTAAATACTTCGAATACAATTCAACATACTGTTAGGGGACTCCCTCCAGATACTGGGATAGCAAAACCAAACCAATATTTTAAATAATCTGCCATTGAATTAAATCGTATCACAAAAAAGGTACTTACATGAATCTCTATTATAGCACATCACATTCCTTTACCTTACAAAACTATCGACCGACTCCGACCCGATCCCAAGACAGACTGCCACGTTTCCTACCGCTCTTTCTTAACTGAACGTCCGACTGTCGGCCATCTTGTCTGTCAAGCAGACTACCGTCAATCTCCGTCAGTATTTCCAGTACAATTACAGAAACTTCTACCATAAGTCATTTGCAAAAATGTCTCAAGTAATCTAGTATCTTACAATACAATATGTAAAAGTATAAAATAGACTATTAACTATGCATATTACTACTTCGCCACTTAAACCTCTATCAGTTAAAAAAATTGTAAATGTGCAACTCCTACAGCACCTGCAATAAAGTTAATATCCTAATAACCTGTAGGCGTAATTACGTAATAGCACAAAATTATGGATTCCAACCCTATCGCCGTGGGAAGAGTGGGAGGGTAGGCAAGCCTAAGGAAATGCACCAAAGGACGGGCAGCAGCCTAGAGTGATGACTACGGCCAACCCCCTCAAATATAAGGGAAACCTTGGTAAATAAGCCACCTGCTATGTCCATATGACTTCTTGACAAATAAATAGTTAATCAACAATTATTTTATTTAATAAATTCATTAATTAAATGAAAACTGGAACACAGTAATATGTTTCCACAATAATTTGAACTTGAAACGGTACGAGTATTTACGTGGTCAAAACAAATGATTATGCTGAAAAAGAAAAAGGTCAATGGCATTAAAATGACTCGCCCTTGGCAATACTTGTTTTATTTGAATTTGGAATTCCACTCGATTCGATTTCCAAGTGATTGAGTAGCTTCTAATGGATCTTTTTGTAATGAAAATTAAGCACAGCTTTAGGACGTTGATCTTAAGGCAATGCAAGCTGTTTTATCTACGCCACAGGCTATATACAAACATCTAAACATTCGAATAGCCACTCCACAATGCTCCATCTTAGATCATTATATGGAATTTAAGACATAATATAGGTAGGTGGGCTTGAAATTACTTCCACTACCCACCTGGTTCTGTGTAAATTGAAAGAGGCTCTATATTTCTATTTTGCATACACGTCACATAATTAGATTGGCACCATTCTGTAGGTTTTTGATATATTTACATAGTATAAAATGAAGTCGCTTCCACTGTTTGAGCTTAAATCTTTTAAACTACACAATGGATTTTGATGCAATTTTTAGCTAGAATTAATAGATAGAGTGGTTCAAGAGAAAGGTTTATATGTATAAATACATATATATTATAGTAGAAAAGCCGAAAAACTCAAAGTGTTCCACCATCCAACAAAGTGGGCACGAGTAGTTATATGTATTAGAAAAAAATAGCACATAAAAACGGTAGGAACAAAGCCGTGAGCTTCTCCCTGTTCTTTCAGGCTTGCTCACGAGAGACAGTGCTTAGATTCACCTTACTCTAGACTGTTCTGAGTGATCTTTTGGTTTACTGAATTAAATACCTTTTGATATAACCTGATAGTAGGTATATTATTATATGATTGCTGATGGAACAGGTAAATGGCCCACTTGATGTTAATTGGTTATAGTATAACAAAGCTTTGTCTCATAGGTCACGTTTGTCTGGAACGTGCAAGGCAGTAGGTACATCATAGGGCACATTTTTTTTACAGTTTATATAAGTTAACGTTTGACCGCAATCTATAGGAAGCAATTTTTTGACTCAGGTGATGATCACCACTTGACATTAGGTGGGCTGGACCATTTACTTATTTCAACAGCGTCTGGCATAAACAAACCCATAAAAATGAATCCTTGGGTACCCTTGCACTAAGCGACAGTCCTATTTATTTTATATTAAGGGGTAGGTCTTAACTAGGTCACTAGTGCAAGGGAATACGGGTTCATTTTATAGTTTTGATTCGTTTTCACTGACACGGCGTTCGGGCCGCAGGATAAAATAGGATTTATGTTTGTTTATTTTAAAACACGTACATAGGTTCTGGGTACAGCGTTGGTACAGTAGTACCAACTCAAATTTTTAAGAACGTCTTAAGTAGTCAGGAGTACGTACAAGTAGTATTAAATGATACTACATACACATATTTTGCAGTAGTTAATATTCCATTCGTGACAGGTTGCCAGCCCATATTTTTTTCGTACAAAAATCATTTAAACGACCGAGTTTGAACCCACGACCTTAGGATCAAAAGCAGGGTCGCTCCCACTACACTACCAGTGTTCTTTCAACGCATTATTATTAGGTGGTATCACAAAACACGTTTGCGATTTAACTTTCACGACAGTTTGTAAATGGCGCTTTGAATGCCAGAGAGTACACTCTTAGCATAGATAGCTGCAATAAAGTACTTTACCATTGTATCTAGGTAGTTAATTTCGTTTTATCTCAATTCAAACTCGAATCTATTACCGAATACCTGAAACGCGAGATATGTCGCGCTTGACACGAGATACCTCTTCTATTGATGGACATTTTAGAAATATGGATAAAAGACCCACAGATAACCTAAACATTAGCATTAAGTCATGTGCATGCCTCCAGCTTCCTCATATGGAAAATGCAGATTCTGAAAATGCCAATATTTAGTTCATATTTAGTACCATCATAGATTACAACCATAATTTAGGTGCCAAAAAAACAACGACGCTACAAGCCTTTGAAGGTGTGTTAGCTGAAGTAACATGCCACCAGCTTCCTCATTCAGTGTGGGCAAACGAGTGCTGATAGAGCTATAGAACAAACGCTAGCATTTAGTACCAGATGAGTGCACTAGGTAGCAAAATTTCCAAACCTGCAGCTAAAAAACTCTCGGAGTTATAAGACTTCATCAACGTGTAAGCTGACGTACCGTTATTTCAGCACGCACATGCTGGTTCTCTGAAACGGCTGCAGCTATAGACACGGTTGATATCTCCAGATTCAGTGCATAATTGGTGCCAAAGGTACCAAATATTTGAGGCTTCTAGGTTCAAAACTCTTTGAACTACAGGCTTTTAGCAACGTGTAAGCTGGGGAAACGTTTCTCCAGCTGACACATGCTGGATCTCAGAAACGGTAAGAGATAGAGATTCGGTTGATATCTCCAAATGTCAATATGAATTAGTGCACTTGGCACCAAAATTTTGGAGTCTCTAGGACCAATAGTTACATCACAAGAAGCAAAAAACCATTTAACGGTCAACAAATTCAAACCAGTTTTCGCTTCTATAAAAGCGCGGCGTTGCCGCTCTGCACGCTACAATAGCGAGCGAACATTATGCTTGTTCTCTGTCTGTTTTCATATCTGTCTCTGGATACAACGTGTGTTGCCAGTTCAGTTTTAGTAGGTCGATAGTTTTATTCGAGTCTTGTCAGAACAGGTATTATAGGTACGAGGTACTACTAAATAGGTACTTTATTTTGTCTAGTTTAACCAAATAAAATAGGAACCTAATTAGGAAATTGGGTTTGTATGTACTCAAATAGTTGATTTGACGACCGATGTGACGCAGCGGCCTGTGACGCAGAAGTTTGCAGGTTCGATTCCCACCTTGGAATAAAAGGTTTAAACGATCTGCAAATAATGAATCCGGGTGTTCTGGGTATTTTCTATGTTTAGTAAAAATTTATGTATGTATTTTTGTAACGTCAGATTTGGAATTCAAAATGGCGGGTGCAAATGATAATACAAAAAACTGACATGGGTGTCTTTTTCGACTAATTTGGGGGTGCTGATTACGAATATCTGGTCAGATTTGAAATTCAAAATGGCGGATACACATGATGATACAAAAAATTTATAAGGGTGTCTTTTTCGACTAATTTGGGGGTGCTGATTACGAATATCTGGTCAAATTTGAAATTCAAAATGGCGGGTACAAAAATGGTACAAAAAACTGACATGGGTGTCTTTTTCGACTAATTTGGGGGTGCTGATTACGAATATCTGGTCAAATTTGAAATTCAAAATGGCGGGTACAAAAAATGGTACTAAAAACTGACATGGGTGTCTTTTTCGACTAATTTGGGGGTGCTGACTACGAATATCTGGTCAAATTTGAAATTCAAAATGGCGGGTACAAAAACTGGTACAAAAAACTGACATGGGTGTCTTTTTCGACTAATTTGGGGGTGCTGATTACGAATATCGGGTCAGATTTGAAATTCAAAATGGCGGATGCACATGATGATACAAAAAATTTATATGGGTGTCTTTTTCGACTAATTTGGGGGTGCTGATTACGAATATCTGGTCAAATTTGAAATTCAAAATGGCGGGTACAAAATATGGTACAAAAAACTGACATGGGTGTCTTTTTCGACTAATTTGGGGGTCCTGACTACGAATATCTGGTCAAATTTGAAATTCAAAATGGTGGGTACAAAAAATGGTACAAAAAACTGACATGGGTGTCTTTTTTGACTAATTTGGGGGTGCTGATTACGAATATCGGGTCAGATTTGAAATTCAAAATGGCGGGTGCACAAGATGGTACAAAAAACTGACATGGGTGTCTTTTTCGACTAATTTGGGGGTGCTGATTACGAATATCGGGTCAGATTTGAAATTCAAAATGGCGGGTGCACATGATGGTACAAAAAACTGACATGGGTGTCTTTTTCGACTAATTTGGGGGTGCTGATTACGAATATCTGGTCAGATTTGGAATTCAAACTGGCGGGTGCACATGATGGTACAAAAAACTGACATGGGTGTCTTTTTCGACTAATTTGGGGATGCTGATTACGAATATCTGGTCAAATTTGAAATTCAAAATGGCGGGTACAAAAAATGGTACAAAAAACTGACATGGGTGTCTTTTTCGACTAATTTGGGGGTGCTGATTACGAATATCGGGTCAGATTTGAAATTCAAAATGGCGGGTGCACATGATGGTACAAAAAACTGATATGGGTGTCTTTTTCGACTAATTTGGGGGTGCTGATTACGAATATCTGGTCAGATTTGAAATTCAAAATGGCGGGTGCACATGATGGTACAAAAAACTGACATGGGTGTCTTTTTCGACTAATTTGGGGGTGCTGATTACGAATATCTGGTCAGATTTGAAATGCAAAATGGTGGATGCACATGATGATACAAAAAATTTATATGGGTGTCTTTTTCGACTAATTTGGGGGTGCTGACTACGAATATCTGGTCAAATTTTAAATTCAAAATGGCGGGTACAAAAATGGTACAAAAAACTGACATGGGTGTCTTTTTCGACTAATTTGGGGGTGCTGATTACGAATATCTGGTCAAATTTGAAATTCAAAATGGCGGGTACAAAAAATGGTACAAAAAACTGACATGGGTGTCTTTTTCGACTAATTTGGGGGTGCTGATTACGAATATCTGGTCAAATTTGAAATTCAAAATGGCGGGTACAAAAAATGGTACAAAAAACTGACATGGGTGTCTTTTTCGACTAATTTGGGGGTGCTGATTACGAATATCTGGTCAAATTTGAAATTCAAAATGGCGGGTACAAAAATGGTACACAAAACTGACATGGGTGTCTTTTTCGACTAATTTGGGGGTGCTGATTACGAATACCTGGTCAGATTTGAAATTCAAAATGGCGGGTGCACATGATGATACAAAAAATTTATAGGGGTGCCTTTTTCGACTAATTTGGGGGTGCTGATTACGAATATCTGGTCAAATTTGAAATTCAAAATGGCGGGTACAAAAAATGGTACAAAAAACTGACATGGGTGTCTTTTTCGACTAATTTGGGGGTGCTGATTACGAATATCTGGTTAAATTTGAAATTCAAAATGGCGGGTACAAAAAATGGTACAAAAAACTGACATGGGTGTCTTTTTCGACTAATTTGGGGGTGCTGATTACGAATATCTGGTCAAATTTGAAATTCAAAATGGCGGGTACAAAAATGGTACAAAAAACTGACATGGGTGTCTTTTTCGACTAATTTGGGGGTGCTGATTACGAATACCTGGTCAGATTTGAAATTCAAAATGGCGGGTACAAAAAATGGTACAAAAAACTGACATGGGTGTCTTTTTCGACTAATTTGGGGGTGCTGACTACGAATATCTGGTCAGATTTGAAATTCAAAATGGCGGATGCACATGATGGTACAAAAAACTGCCATGGGTGTCTTTTTCGACTAATTTGGGGGTGCTGATTACGAATATCTGGTAAGATTTGGAATTCAAAATGGCGGGTGCACATGATGGTATAAAAATGGTACAAAAAACTGACATGGGTGTCTTTTTCGACTAATTTGGGGGTGCTGATTACGAATATCTGGTCAAATTTGAAATTCAAAATGGCGGGTACAAAAATGGTACAAAAAACTGACATGGGTGTCTTTTTCGACTATTTTGGGGGTGCTGATTACGAATATCTGGTCAGATTTGGAATTCAAAATGGCGGGTGCACATGATGGTACAAAAAACTGACATGGGTGTCTTTTTCGACTAATTTGGGGGTGCTGACTACGAATATCTGGTCAAATTTGAAATTCAAAATAGCAGGTACAAAAAATGGTACAAAAAACTGACATGGGTGTCTTTTTCGACTAATTTGGGGGTGCTGATTACGAATATCTGGTCAGATTTGGAATTCAAAATGGCGGGTGCACATGATGGTACAAAAAACTGACATGGGTGTCTTTTTCGACTAATTTGGGGGTGCTGACTACGAATATCTGGTCAAATTTGAAATTAAAAATAGCAGGTACAAAAAATGGTGCAAAAAACTGACATGGGTATCTTTTTCGACTAATTTGGGGGTGCTGATTACGAATATCTGGTCAGATTTGAAATTCAAAATGGCGGGTGCAAATGATGGTACAAAAAAATGTTATGTGTGTCTTTTTCGACTAATTTGGGGGTGCTGATTACGAATATCTGGTCGGATTTGAAATTCAAAATAGCGGGTGCAAATATGGTGGCGGGTGGTCAGACACCCTTATCAATTTTTGGATCAAATCTGACCAGATATTCGTAATCAGCACCCCCAAATTAATCGAAAAAGACATCCATGTCAGTTTTGTGTACCATTTTGGTACCCGCCATTTTGAATTTCAAATTTGACCAGATATTCGTAATCAGCACCCCCAAATTAGTCGAAAAAGACACCCATGTCAGTTTTTTGTACCATCATGTACACCCGCCATTTTGAATTTCAAATCTGACCAGATATTCGTAATCAGCACCCCCAAATTAGTCGAAAAAGACATCCATATCAGTTTTTTGTACCATCATGTGCACCCGCCATTTTGAATTTCAAATTTGACCAGATATTCGTAATCAGCACCCCCAAATTAGTCGAAAAAGACACCCATGTCAGTTTTTTGTACCATTTTTGTACCCGCCATTTTGAATTTCAAATTTGACCAGATATTCGTAATCAGCACCCCCAAATTAGTCGAAAAAGACACCCATGTCAGTTTTTTGTACCATCATGTGCACCCGCCATTTTGAATTCCAAATCTGACCAGATATTCGTAATCAGCACCCCCAAATTAGTCGAAAAAGACACCCATGTCAGTTTTTTGTACCATCATGTGCACCCGCCATTTTGAATTTCAAATCTGACCCGATATTCGTAATCAGCACCCCCAAATTAGTCGAAAAAGACACCCATGTCAGTTTTTTGTACCATTTTTTGTACCCGCCATTTTGAATTTCAAATTTGACCAGATATTCGTAATCAGCACCCCCAAATTAGTCGAAAAAGACACCCATGTCAGTTTTTTGTACCATTTTTGTACCCGCCATTTTGAATTTAAAATTTGACCAGATATTCGTAATCAACACCCCCAAATTAGTCGAAAAAGACACCCATGTCAGTTTTTTGTACCATCATGTGCACCCGCCATTTTGAATTCCAAATCTGACCAGATATTCGTAATCAGCACCCCCAAATTAGTCGAAAAAGACACCCATGTCAGTTTTTTGTACCATTTTTTGTACCCGCCATTTTGAATTTCAAATTTGACCAGATATTCGTAGTCAGCACCCCCAAATTAGTCGAAAAAGACACCCATGTCAGTTTTTTGTACCATTTTTTGTACCCGCCATTTTGAATTTCAAATTTGACCAGATATTCGTAATCAGCACCCCCAAATTAGTCGAAAAAGACACCCATGTCAGTTTTTTGTACCATTTTTGTACCCGCCATTTTGAATTTCAAATTTGACCCGATATTCGTAATCAGCACCCCCAAATTAGTCGAAAAAGACACCCATGTCAGTTTTTTGTACCATTTTTTGTACCCGCCATTTTGAATTTCAAATTTGACCAGATATTCGTAATCAGCACCCCCAAATTAGTCGAAAAAGACACCCATGTCAGTTTTTTGTACCATTTTTGTACCCGCCATTTTGAATTTAAAATTTGACCAGATATTCGTAATCAACACCCCCAAATTAGTCGAAAAAGACACCCATGTCAGTTTTTTGTACCATCATGTGCACCCGCCATTTTGAATTCCAAATCTGACCAGATATTCGTAATCAGCACCCCCAAATTAGTCGAAAAAGACACCCATGTCAGTTTTTTGTACCATTTTTTGTACCCGCCATTTTGAATTTCAAATTTGACCAGATATTCGTAGTCAGCACCCCCAAATTAGTCGAAAAAGACACCCATGTCAGTTTTTTGTACCATTTTTTGTACCCGCCATTTTGAATTTCAAATTTGACCAGATATTCGTAATCAGCACCCCCAAATTAGTCGAAAAAGACACCCATGTCAGTTTTTTGTACCATTTTTGTACCCGCCATTTTGAATTTCAAATTTGACCAGATATTCGTAATCAGCACCCCCAAATTAGTCGAAAAAGACACCCATATAAATTTTTTGTATCATCATGTGCATCCGCCATTTTGAATTTCAAATCTGACCAGATATTCGTAATCAGCACCCCCAAATTAGTCGAAAAAGACACCCATGTCAGTTTTTTGTACCATCATTTGCACCCGCCATTTTGAATTCCAAATCTGACGTTACAAAAATACATACATATTTTTTTACTTAACATAGAAAATACCCAGAACACCCGGATTCATTATTTGCAGATCGTTTAAACATTTTATTCCAAGGTGGGAATCGAACCCGCAAACTTCTGCGTCACAGGCCGCTGCGTCACATCGGTCGTCAAATCAACTATTTGAGTACATACAAACCCAATTTCCTAATTAGGTTCCTATTTTATTTGGTTAAACTAGACAAAATAAAGTACCTATTTAGTAGTACCTCGTACCTATAATACCTGTTCTGACAAGACTCGAATAAAACTATCGACCTACTAAAACTGAACTGGCAACACACGTTGTATCCAGAGACAGATACAAAAACAGACAGAGAACAAGCATAATGTTCGCTCGCTATTGTAGCGTGCAGAGCGGCAACGCCGCGCTTTTATAGAAGCGAAAACTGGTTTGAATTTGTTGACCGTTAAATGGTTTTTTGCTTCTTGTGATGTAACTATTGGTCCTAGAGACTCCAAAATTTTGGTGCCAAGTGCACTAATTCATATTGACATTTGGAGATATCAACCGAATCTCTATCTCTTACCGTTTCTGAGATCCAGCATGTGTCAGCTGGAGAAACGTTTCCCCAGCTTACACGTTGCTAAAAGCCTGTAGTTCAAAGAGTTTTGAACCTAGAAGCCTCAAATATTTGGTACCTTTGGCACCAATTATGCACTGAATCTGGAGATATCAACCGTGTCTATAGCTGCAGCCGTTTCAGAGAACCAGCATGTGCGTGCTGAAATAACGGTACGTCAGCTTACACGTTGATGAAGTCTTATAACTCCGAGAGTTTTTTAGCTGCAGGTTTGGAAATTTTGCTACCTAGTGCACTCATCTGGTACTAAATGCTAGCGTTTGTTCTATAGCTCTATCGGCACTCGTTTGCCCACACTGAATGAGGAAGCTGGTGGCATGTTACTTCAGCTAACACACCTTCAAAGGCTTGTAGCGTCGTTGTTTTTTTGGCACCTAAATTATGGTTGTAATCTATGATGGTACTAAATATGAACTAAATATTGGCATTTTCAGAATCTGCATTTTCCATATGAGGAAGCTGGAGGCATGCACATCATTAAGTCTTCATTTTACAGAACGAGATATGTTTTTGGCACTGGCATGTTAGCACAGGAAGATATAAGGAGATATCTCTATTTTGCACTAGATAAGGTGTAGACAAAATTTTGTCGCGTTGCACATTTTAGCCGGGCAGGTGGTTTTGTGATTCGGCTCCCCACCAGCTGAACCCCTTCCACGCTACCTGATTATCCAGTAGACTTGCCCGTTAAGCATACCCTCCGAGACCTAGACCCGTTTTAGGTGACCCCGATGACACGACCACTGACACAAATGCGAAGGTCGCCTCATCAGGTCCGGACACAGGATTCACTCCACAATCGCACCTACCCTAGCGGGATCGAAGACGCATCATCCCCGTTAACGCCACTTCCTAAGTGGTGCCCTTGAGGTCGTTGCCAACAAATCAGTTTTGTATAGTAGCGTAGCACTTTTTACGCTCGCCAGTAGCTCGGTAACGCTGTCGGAAATCGCTAGGCCCCCTACAACAGCATTTTAGTCCATCCGAAAAACCTTACTTCGTGTAAACATAACGCTATCGTCGTTGCATCGTGTTGATATTATTATTATAAACGCCCTTATTCTTTGTAACGATACCTACCTATAATTTTTGTTTTATGACCTATGTAATTTGCATGTTCTTTTTATATATCGGTCCGCTCTACTCTATTGCAACACCCTTACTGGGTATATTATGTGTATTGGCACAAATTTTTTTATCTAGTCCTAAGATCTGACAATATAAGGCAATAAACATACTGAATACTGAATACTGAATACATAATGTACGATATTCGCATGAGGAAAAGTGATTATCGCCTCTGAGATTGTATGTGGCCGTATAAATAGCTGCCGATAAACTCGAAATATATATTCCCAGATATAAGTTGAGCCAGAGATTCTATTTTGGCCACTTTAAGGCCAGTGCCCACGCTTGCGTCCATAGCATTATTCGAAAATAAGAATGAAAAAAAATCTTTACATTTATTGAACACTTATATTACACGGGTATTTATCGCGTATTACCTTTTTTATTTATTTTCCCGACGTTTCGACTATGTTGCAATAGCCGTGGTCGCGGGCAGACTCAAGTATTTAAGTATAAGTGTTCAATATGTGTTCCGATCGCGAAAGTTTAAAAAATCTTTACATTGTATAAAATGAATGTTTAGCCAATTCTGGTGTACATACTTAAAGTACAAGTCCAGTGCTCAGCTGAGCGATGCTGAAGATGGCAAGTCGTAAAGCCCACGGTTCACAACTTGCCATCTTCATTGTCTTCAACAATCTGGGGTGGGCTTTGGTCAAGGGACAAGTGGGTCAATTGGTCTTTTTATTTTTTTATATTGATGACGATGGTGATAAATGAATAATGGTGACGAAATACTAATTGTATTGAAAAAATCGCTGGCAATTAGCAACGTCGTGGTAATTTCGCACAATAGCGAATGTAGAAATCATATCGCTTCGAAACGAATGACATTGGCTAGAGGCGCCGTTTATGAATGTTTTTAGTCAAGTTGACATTTCAACTTAATTAAGAAGTAAGTTCGCGCTGGAACTTAGTTCATATCGTCTGGATGTGCGTAAAATGTCTGGTTAGAAAGTAGTTTATGTGAGCAGACGAAGACAAATAAGAAAAATGTCATGACCTTCATTCTCAGACACGGTATATTGTAATTCAAGTTAATATGGAGATCATAACTTAGTTTTTCTTTCTTGCAGATTTTGTTCTCAATGAAGAGTTCTCGCCAATAATGTGAACCACAATGTCGTATCAAACCAAACTACTCTGCATTATTCTCCTCACCATCAGAGAAATACAAGCTAAACCGACTGACGACTACCTATCTCTATCCCACGGCAAATCGGAGAACGAAACCTTTGAAATAGACAAAGACGACATCTATCTCTCCAACACCACTGAAAAAGATGTAGCTACGAATACGCTCCTAGATAAAAGTAGATGCGAGACAAACGCTACATTTGAGGAAACTCCATACACTGATACCAATAAACTAGACTCAGTTTATTTGAACAATATTTATTCCAGTGTTACAACGAATCTGATTGAAGAAAACTTGTCTATAGATAGTATGGGACTGGACGGATTAGACTTGTATGAAGTCGTGGGAAGAGATTGCGGAGCGGCGAAGATTTGTCCGAACATGAGAGAGAATTGGCTGCATAATAAGACAATCACCATTGGGTTTCTAGGCGCGTACCGACGTAGCCAGGTCAGTGTTTCTTTTATATCTCCAATTTTGTTAAGTGCTTTCGATATTGTATTCGATACATAATACTTAAATAATACGAAAATATTATGTTCATGTCGTAAACTAATATGAACAATACGCCTATAAAATTTACATAATAGGTGTATAGGCTTATCATATTTTTTTAGTATAAATCTAAAAGAGAGAAATCTACTAGTTTTTTATTAGCTATTTTTATTTCACAAATGATTTTCACCAAATTTATGAGAGCAGCATCTTTCTATATATAAAGTCAGCAAAGGACCGTCGAAATCGGATCTCTTCAGAGATATTTTAGTTGGCCCTTTTTTACCCTCTTTAGCCAACAATCCCCGATGACATCTAAAACAAATATAATGATTTTTAAAAATAGAACAACTAAAATAAACAGCATCAATATTAATTATTCTGGACATCAACTTGAATAAACTATGATAACAAAATTTCTAGGCCTAAATATTGATTCTTCGCTTAATTGGAAAACACACATAGAATATTTTTGCTCTAAAATAAATAAATTTTCATATGCTTTATATATGCTCTCAAAGACTGCAAGTATTTCGACTACAGTAACTGCATATCACGGGTATGTAGCATCCCTTCTAAGGTATGGTGTCATGTTCTGGGGTAACTCTACCGATAAAGAAATGGTATTTAAGGCACAAAAGAGTTGCGTAAGGGCAATCTGCAAGCTGAAACAGATTGACAGTTGCAGACCATATTTTATTAAGCTAGGCGTTCTAACCTTACTCTGCCTTTATATATTGGAAGTAGTACAGTTTGTAAGGAATAATCTTAATCTTTTTGTACATTTTAAAAGCAGGCGCCAGAATTAAAAAATCCACTGTCCTCTAAATAAAACTGCCTATCTAAATAATAGTATATTTTGTATGGCGCCAAGGCTTTATAACCACTTACCTAAATATATAATAAAAATAACTTCCAAAGAAGTGTTTAAAAGTGAACTCAAAAGGTTGCTTTTACAAAAGGCCTACTATAGTATTCAAGATTATTTATGTGACAAATTTGATTCTTGACATAAGTAATTTTTTTTTTAAATAAGTAATTGAATTCTTTGACATTAATTATTTAACTTCTTTGACATTTGTTTTAATTGTTATCCTTTAAAATGTTTAAAATATTGCATGCAATAAAGCTGACTATGGTAGATCTATATTATTAATTTGACATCTGTATTATGTACCCATTTTCGCAATAAATAAATGAAATTGAAATTGACAACAAAAACTTTAGTTTTAGAACCTGTATACCAAGTCGTCTGGATCTAGACCGATTCTATAGGGTAGTACCAACACAACAAACTGACACAAAAAGTAAATGCTAGACTTGAATCTTGAATCAAAGACTTCTCTCGCTCGGTCTGTCGGACTGACGTCATAGACAACCCACAGCCTCAGACACTGGTCTTTAAATTCAGAGTACTGACTTATAAAATATTTTGAAGCGTAGGAGTCTTCTGAGAAAGTAAATTTTCAGGTTCAACCCTGAAGGGGCATTGGTGTTTGAAAACAAAGTTGCGCGCGATTTACATATTTTGATACCAAGGGTAGGAACCAAGCCGCAAATTGGTAGTGTTTTTCTAGGCTTGGTTGCGAGAAACTGGCACCTAGATTAACCTAGTTGAAAGACGATTTAAGGTGATCCTTATGATTCCATGGAGCAAATGCCTTCGGACTTTAAATTTATTTTAATTTTATTCTAGTTGTTTGGTTTGAAGGGTGGGGATGCCGGTGATGTTATAGGCACATGAGGTTTAACACCTGTAATCCTTAAGTTGATGGACGCAAGGCAGTGCATTGTAGGGCACGTTCCTGACGAACGTAACCTGCGAGCTAATGCTTTACATATTGGTATTGTATATATTCTTGCAATATTATTGTGGTAGGCAATGGTTACCACTTAATATCACCCCACCCACTGACAAGTGGCATTTGCATGTTCCATCAGCAAGTACCTGGTGTAAAAAAAACTTTTCTAAACAAAGTATAACATTTAAACATTTATGATATTTTGTATTTGTATGCAAGTAGGACAAAAGCGTGCAGTAAATTCGTGCGACAAAACTATAAATTACTTTTTGTTTAGCACAATGTTCTTGTGATAAAGTAAACTTACATTGTGACACTTGGCACGTGGAACGAGCTGATCTACTCTTGAAAACATTTTTTTACTTGTTTTTGGAACAAAAATGGCCCACTTGATGTTAAGTGACTACCATTTAATAAAGTATTGCCTCGCTGGTCGTGTGTTATGAACGTGCCTAACGATGTACTGTTTTGCGTCTATCAACCGGAGGTATACAGGTGTTAAGCCTCAAGTGCCTGTAATTTCACTAGACATAGACATAGACATAGACATTTGTTTATTTACTACCAAGACACACACAAACCAACAAAAACACTAAGACATCAAAGATGAAAGATACATAAAAGAAAGATCGTTGCTTGAGCACTGTGTCGTGTTTCTGTGTGCCACAGCAGTACAAGGGCTACGACTCAGCATGATGCCTAGCTACTGTGAGGAAGCTAGGCGCTGGTATTCTGTCGAGACCTTCGATCGATACACCTTGTGAGATTTTTATGTAGTGTTGTGTCAGAAAAATAAAATAAGAATAAATGATGAATAGTTAAGTTGGGAATATAATAAACAATATTTTGAAATAAATAAAAGTAGGGTAAAGGATATATTTATCAGCGAAAGCTTGTTTTTCAGGATAAGGTGTGTGTGTTACCGAGAGTTCTCCTGATAACACAAGTCTCTTAAGAGCCAGGGTTTCACAGGAGAACTCATGTGTGTAGAATGTGTTTGTGTGCGTTCTTAGGAAAATATACATTATACATACATATACATATTTATATCCATAAATATAAATAAACGTAGGTAGAATAAACCATACTTAACAACAGTCTAGCAAGTAATGTATTTTCATTTCGATGACCGATATGGCGCGGCGTGCGAATGTCCGCCTGCGACACAGGAGATTGCGGGTTCGATTCCCGCCTTGGGATAAATGTTTGTACGATCTGAAAATATTTACTCCGGGTGTTCTGGGTATTTTCTATGTATAGTAAAAAAAAAATTTATGCATTTAATGTATTGTATTAAGTATATCAGTCATCTAGTACCCATAACACAAGCTCTGCTTAGCTTGCGGCTAGTTGATGCTGTGTGGATTGTCCAGCATTTTGTTTTAGTAAGGAGAAACTTTTTACTTTTGACCCGTTTTACTTATACCAGCTTTTCAGACACAGAAAAGGTCAATATATGTAGAGCTAACTAAACCGCGGGCTTACTTACAATATTTTCCTTTATTACGAAGGTAAACCCCTCCAAGTATAGCGAGGCCTTTGTCCAGCAGTAGACTTATATATACATATATTGGGAGTCACTGGCATTAAATTAGCCAGAATGGAAAAGCGTAGTAAGGCGTAATATCTATACTTTTAAGGATGAACGAAGGCGCAAACTAGATTTAAAACGCAAGCTACAAATTAATTATAAATATGTCAACGGTAATCGAAAATGCACGTTAGATGCTAAATTGGATATTCAAGTCATCTCAAATTACCTACACCAAAGGCAACTTTTATTTTTATTTTATTATTATTTTATCAAGTAAGTATTTATACTTATTTACAAAAAAATATGTATTTATTTTTGGTATGTACAAAATACATATGAAACAGTTGAGCTATCTACAGACCGTTGCAAACGATCTAAAGGTAGCTCACCTGATTTAGATCAGTGCCAATCGGAAGCGTTCCCAAAACACTGGCTGCATTGCCACGCTGGATGCATGCTAATAGGCTGCGCCGGATACTCACCAGCCCTCGGGTTACGCGTGGCTTTGATTTATTATTTAATATTTAACTTGTAATGTTGTTGTCTTTGGTGTGCGGTACTTGGAAATCAGTTTGCTCACCAATTACCAAATCACCAAAAACAACAACAATAAAAGTAGAATTAATTAATTTCATCCAAATCCAATTTCATCCAATTTAATCTCATCCACTGGTGAAAGAGTAACAAACATCCATCCATCCTTCCATACTTACAAACTTTCGCGTTTATAATATTAGTAGGAGATTAGATAGAATTTTATACCTATCATAGTTTTATATAAAAACACATCTTTATTTCACGTACTCTAATTTTTAACACACTTATTAGCTTAGTATGTATATTTCGATCAAACTTCACTCCAGAAAATCTCTGACGCAATGCATGAGTTTGTGATAGGATAGTTTACTTTGTTAGTGGGGTAGGAGGGGGATAGGGGGAATATATACGTGCTTCCAACGGCAAAGTCAGGATTCTAATTACTATGTTACCATGTTATTAGAGTTTTATTTGAATAGTAGTAGAGCTTTTAGTGATGCTCTGCTCTAATAGAAAATACCCAGAACACCCGGTATCAATATTTACAGATCGTAAAAACATTTATTCCAAAGGGGAATCGTACCCGCAACCTCCTACGTCCCAGGCGGATATACGCCCTCTGCGCCACATTGGTCGTCGGTTTAACCTTGTTATTAGTTACATAACAAGTATAAATTGGCAATATGCGTAATAATATGGGTTTCAAAAGTTCCTTTGATAAACATGTGCGCTTATTTCCGATATTAGGGTATTACAGTTATTTTGTAAGGAGTACAAAACCTTTGTAAGAAGTTTGTTTGAAGTTATGCTACAAATATCACAATATCTCTTCGAAAACTCTACAGGCAACTTTTAGTAATACTGGTATTATTTATGAGTTACATACATACATATGTAATATACTAGTTATACCCACGATTTCGTTCACTCTTAACAATTTTCTAAAGCCGTTGTGTATGTTGTGTTATTCATCATCATCAGAGTCATAAGTCACCATCAGTTCAGAGTGGACTTTTACAATAGTCCACCCTGGTCATTGGCGTTTCCGATATGTTTCCTAGAATAACGGTTTTGAGCCCTTTATATCCATCGCTTTCCCGCGATCCTAACAATGTCGCCAGTCCATCGGGTAGGAGGGCGTCCTACACTTCATCTTCCAGTTTGTGGACGCCATTCAAGTCAAGAACCTTATTCCGCAGCGGCTATCAGTTCTATGAGTTATATGGCCTTTCCACTGCCATTGCAACTTACTGTTTCTGAGAGCTATGTCAGTTATCTTGGTTCTTCTATAGATTTCCCCATTTCTGATTCTATCTTTATTCTTTATTGTGCACAGAAAATTACAGGAGTAAACTTAATATATTAAAACATGTACAAAGGCGAGCTTAACCCTTAAGAATTCTCTTCCAGCAAACCTTACGATAGAGAGAGGTGAGATCAAAAGTGGGTACGTGTACAAAATGTATATAAGAGATTTACCTACATACTATCTCTATCTCTTAGTGAAACTCCCAGCATAGGTTTTTCCATAGCCCATTGTGCAATTTCAAGTTTGTGTATAATAATAACAATCGATAAAAATGTATCGGTAGTAATAGCTTGCAAGAGAAGTTATCTTTCTAGTTATTCAGTAAAAAAGTAAAGTCAAAGCATATTTTATTCAGTAATATCCGCAGGGATAATCTTGAAACGTCTTAAATCTAAGTGAATCTAAGCGCCAGTTCCTCGCGACCAAGCCTAGAAGAACAGGCAAGAAACTTATTTATTATTTGATTGAAAGTATTCTATTACCGTCTTTATATTTTAAGCTATTTTTACCAAATTAGATCGAGATTCGACGATTTAGTAGTGAAAGTTTATAAGAGACAGACATTATTTTAAAGGTTGCCTGGCAGAGATCGCTTTTAGCGATAAGGCCGCCCATTGTATTACTGCATTGTTTACTTTATATTCTTTATAAAATGTGTGCACTTTACTTGTGGTAATCAATAAAGAGTTTTCTATCTATCTATCATTTTGAATTTATTCTCTTTTGCTCGTATTTTGACCTTCATGGATGTAGAGTTTGAGCCGAAGGCTGTTGTCTAGTAAGGTAGATAGGTACTCAGTATAAGGTTTCCTGGTAAACAAACTCTGATGAGCAGCGCAACTTTGTTTAGCAGTGAATGCCTAATAAAAAAGTTCACAAGAGTTATGCAATATTAATTTTCGCATAATTAAAAACTCTTGCTGTGTCTATTGTGCTGTGGTGTATAAGTGGTGGGTTCGATTCCCACCGAGAACATTTGTGTGATGAACATAGATGTTTGTTCTGTGTATCTTATATTGTAATCTAAGTATTTATTTAAAAAAGCATAATAAGTATTCTATTAGTCATCTGATTCCCATAGTACAGTCAGCTGCACTAGAATGTATACAATTTGTAACTTTCACAACGGTATTACAACCAAATAATGAACTCTTACACCTCAAAAACAAAAAAAAAACATGAAAGGACAATAGGCAAAAATGAATGGAACCTGGGACCACCCTCCAATAGTAATAAAATGTATGTCGTTAGATAGGTCTATTCAACCGGAACAACTACTGCTATGACAGTTTTGCTGTTACAATTGTCCGTTCAAAGATATAAGACATATAAGTTTTGATAAAGTGTTAAAATAAATAAAATATTTTTATTAAAATATTTTATATAATATCTAATTAGTACAGTAACATTAAAAAAACATTGTTAGAACTGTTATAGGGTCTCTATTCTGGTATTTAGGATACATAAACAACTCGTGTCCGACCGTGACTACGTATCTTATGGGTTATCTATAGTGACGTTATTTAAAAACATTGCTGGTGCATTAAACCCTTCATGAATCGCACACCCTAAATACCAGATTATTGATATGTGTGCACATGTGCCCATCGTTTGCCTTCCTGATAAGCATGTACAATATTGTTCTATAATGTTGCCTTCATTTGGGTTGTTGCTTAATAATATATAACAATAATATATGATGACCTCTTTTATTTGAATAATTGTTGTGTAAATATTTTTAGCACCTGGAATTAGCATTGGAATAAGGTGTAGAAATACTGGTCTTACAGCGGTAGTACCTTATACCTTCTGCGCAGTAGGTTGTGAGTACGATTCCCATCGAGAGCAAATATTTATGTGATGGTTATTATTTGTTATGTGCGTGGGTTTATACTTTATTTGAAATACGCGTAAAAATAACGTAAATAAGTATTCCATCAGCTATCTCGTTCCTTAGTACAAACATTTTTTTGCTTTGAAACATTTTGTGTTGAACATGTTGTAAAACATTCACTTGTCTAATATTTCTGGTGCAAACACACAGTTAGCTAGTTAGGCTTTTTTTTTATTCAATTTGTTGATGGAACAAGCATATGGCCCACCTGATGTTAAGTGGTTACCATAGCCAATAACAGAGCATTGGCTTGTAGGTCACGTCAGTTAGAAGCGTGCCCTACAATACACTGCTCTGCGTCCATCAACCTGAGGCATGCAGGTGTTAAGCCTCATGTGCAATTACACCGGCACCCACACCCTTCAAACCGGAACACAGCAAGCTGCTTGGCGGCAGAAATAGGCATGGTGGTAATACTTCCCCGGACGAGCCCGTCACTAAGAGCTCTACTACTACTAAACGAAGAAAGCTATATTTGAACCTGGATTCTGCTTACAGACGGTGCTGGGTGCTATGCCTCTAGCGGTGGCAGCTGTCAACCGAGAGCCAAGCCTCCTTCCCGGCTTGAAGCTAAGGTTCGTGGCTGCGGACATTGGCCCCGCTCGACTTCCCATCTTGATGGATAAGGAGAGCTTGTCTTTGAGGTGAGTAGAAATCAAAGAAGAGAAGAGAAAAAAAAAAGGTTTTTATATAAATAATGCCGGACGACCCACACAGCATTGAAAGCATTGCCTCGCATTGAAATTGAAAGCATTGCCTCGCAGGTCACGTTTTTTATGAACGTGCCCTACAATGCACTGCTTTGCATTTAAAAGACATTTGCCTGTAATTTCACCGGTATGAGTACCTTTTAAGGTTAAGGTGTGGGTACCTTTTAAATCAGAACACAGCAAGCTACTTGGCGACAGAAATATGCAGAAATGAAAAGATCCAAAGAGGAATAGAATGGCTTTAACAGGTTGGGGCACAAAAGATGTGAATTTGGTTCTTGTGGCAAGATGAGAGCTTAAATTACGGTGAACATATTTTAATGTCCAACACGGATCTGTGGCTTCAGAACTAAAATATGGTCTCATACTCTGGGATATCTCTGTGTAAACACCGCCCTGGGAATCTTTTATGAATTAAGTTTCTTCGCGAAATGCTAACATTTGAGTTTCTGCAATATCCGTCTTCATTTTACGATCTTACTTACAGTTTGTTACAAAATACATCAAATTATTTGTAGTTACATTTTCTTTTGAACATTCTTTTGGTTTGTTTCACACTTAGCTAGATAAAAACAAATCTATTCGGAAATAATACTCTTCCTTAGCAAAGTAATGGACGCAGAGTATATTAGATAGGAAAAGCTCGGGTTACCAGTATTCTGTTTATTCCAAAAAGTCTTATTCTCATAAAAGTAATAGATTAAAGAATCAGAAAGATATTTTTCTATGAAAGATAGAAATAGGTACTACTTTTAACATACATTGAATTAAAAAAATACAAGTCGCATCGGGAGTTAAACTGGCACCAAATCTGCTACAGAAATCAAAGTTAACTGTGTGCTAGCTAGTAGTAAACTTAACTGACCAGAGGTCATTACCCCTGTATGATTGGCACTGATCCTCGCATATATTGACTTAGGTCGATCGTGGTCAATTGCCCAAATACCAACAGTCAGAGGCTCATAATAAAATCTTCTATAAGCTATGCAGTGTACATAAACTGTGTAAAGAAAATCGGCTTGAAGTGGGTTATATACATTTTATTAAATTGATTTATAACCCTGCTAATAGTAAATTGTTTTAATTTTATTTGGGAAACAAATTGTACAATAGTAATATATTTAAAATAATATTTAAACCAGCGTTTCCACTATAAAGTCATACATTATAGTGCGTGAACAGACTGATAATTACAAATTTAATATTTAGACGTAGGTATGTCTACTATCGACTTCCCGCGGTGCTTACTATATCGTCAGTCCATCGGGTAGAAGGACGTCCTACGCTTTGTCTTCTGGTTCGTGGTCGCCATTCGAGAAACTTTACTATTATTAATAACCTTATTCTTACTGGTAACGTACTTCAACAAGCTGATGATGAGATGATGATGTCTACAACCCCTGTTTGGCACCCTTAAAGAATCTCGACTTGGTACTACGTGTTAAGAGATCTGAGGATATCTACCATGCCTGGAAATTAAAGTCGTGAAGCTATTTCTTTTTTCTTTTATTTTTCTTCTTTCCTTCAGGGTGATGACTCAGATGCGTGACCTAGGCGTGGTAGCGTTCTTCGGACCTGATGGTACCTGCCATACTGAAGCACGACTAGCCTCAGCATGGAACCTGCCTCTCATCTCACACGTAAGTACCAATACTAATTCATTATAAGTTTGCCCAAACTGAAATCTCGTTTTTTATTCGCAAATTAGCCGTTACAATAAAATATCACATGTAACAAACATCCAGGAAACGTACTATACTGAACAGCCTTCTAGGTGCAAACACAGTATGCACAATTTATCATTTACACTCTCTTTGTACAGTCAGCTTCACTAGAATGTATACAATTCGTAACTTTCAAAACGGTATAAAAACTTTACAGTAAACTCATAAACAGTAAAAACTAAATTAACTACTAATTACTAAATTATGAAATTAGCTGGTAAGTTCACTTAGTTTTTGAGTTTTTGCCCTGTAAATATTAATTGTAACGCTGTAAAACCGTTCTGTAAGCTACGAATTGTATCCATTCTCGTGCAGCTGACTGTGATTACTTTAAAAACAGAAAAGACAAAATAAAATACATATAACAAATAATATCTTGAAAGGTCTTTGCGATTGAGCTGTAGTACGCTGAGAAGTCATTGAAAATCGGAGCCCGCGTTACAGTGGCTTACAAAATTTTACTATTTGGTCATATAGAAACTAAATAGGTACGAAAAACAAAATAAACATTGCATAGGAATGTATGAAATCCCTTTCATGGGACTTAAAACTAGGTCAATCTAAGCGTCAGTTCCTCGTGACCAAGTCTAGAAGAACAGGCAACAAACTTGGTTCCTACCGTTTTTTTGTTTAATCATTTTACAGAGTAATATTAATGTAAATAAAACTCCAGCTTAGGGCAAAGAATGTAAAGGCAATAATACACCAAAAATTCAAAAGACAGCAGTTAATAATAATAATAATAATAATGCTGGACAATCCACACAGCATCATCTAGCCCCAAGCTAAGCAGAGCTTGTGTTATGGGTACTAGATGACTGATATAGGTACTTAATACAATATATTACATATATAGATATTTTTATTATACATAGAAAACACCCAGAACACCCCCCCCAGTTACGCTTCAACTAAAAGTAATGCTTACAATCTATTGAATTTAAAAAGAATAGTGCAGACATCGCAAAATTAGATGTTAGCGTTTGTTTGTACTACTTCCATCTAAACCGCTGATAAGAATTTTGGCACAGAGATCACATAGATTTTTGATATACGGGAGCCGGCTCCAGACAAAAACAAAGACGCCAGAACAAAGGCTAGATTTTATTGATCTGGTTCGTCATCAATTCTTAACTCATAGCTGAATCTTTGTCTTAAATGAATAAACCGTTACATCGCAGGTTACGTTCGTTATGAACGTGCCCTTCAATGCACTGTCCCACAACCATCAATCTGAGGCATACAGGTGGTAAGGCCGTGCCAGTAACCTAGCCGGCACCCACACCCTTCAAACCAAAACACAGTAAGCTGCGTAGCGACAGAAATAGGTATAGTGGTATGGCGGTATTGGTAGGTAATATATATAATACTAGCTGACCGGTGCCCACTTCGTTGGGCGGTAAACATGTTTACTTACAAATCTTAACTGAAGTAGTACTCGATGTCACCAACAGATGGCGTTAATACGGCATTAAATAGCGGCCGTTCGCAGATTCGCCAGCGTGGCAGTTTTTATCAGTTCCCGTTATTTTTTCGGGATAAAAAGTAGCCTAAGTTACTCCTTGTTACATTAGCTATCTGCCAGTGAAAGTCCCGTCGAAATCGGTCCAGCCGTTCCAGAGATTACACGGAAAAAACAGACAGACAGACAAAAATTAAAAAAAATGCTATTTTGGTATATGTATCGTATATACATTCCTATGCATGTAGTAAAAAGCGTTATTTTAATATTACAAACAGACACTTCAATTTTATTTATTTGTATAGATTTTGTCATAAAACTATTTTACATTATGAATTAATGTCCTTTTTATAAAACACCTGCGTAGAGAGCCGACCTCGCGTCGGAGCCGCGTGGGTACCTCCTAACTCATAGATCAAAACTACTCCCCTGCACGCGCACTCCCAACTTGGTGACGCTCACTTCGCAACGAATTAAAATATTACGATTATCGTAATATTTTAATTTCGCCATAACTTCAAAACCAAACGTCCAATTCTAATCATTTACAGACCAAATATTATCTACATGAACTGTACTTAGTGATAAAATAATTTATTTCGATAAGGATTAATAGTATGAGTAAAATAAATGCGTTTAAATGTAGTCCAAAAAAAATTGAAGATTTTTAAATAAAAAAATGGTTGTTGTGCCTCACTCGACATAGATAGGTATAGTGTACCGCTGACTTTTTTGTAGATATTTATAAGATCTACAATTATTTAGAACATTTTATGGTTCTATCTTTTATAGTTTAGGCAGCGTACGCAAAATAAGTAACTTTTCTGGTTGATTTTTTACACCTTGTGTCTGAAAAACCCAAATATTTTACGGAACGCTATTTTTTTCCAAAATAAAATATAGCCTATGTTATTTAGTGATAATGTAGCTTTCTAATGAAAAAAGAATTATTAAAATCGGTCTAGTACTTTTTGAGTTTATTCATAACATACAAAAATACAAAAATACAAATCTTTCCTCTTTATAATATTAGTGTAGATCAATTTCAATAGTCTAACAACTAGGTGACTCTAGTCGCCAGTTTATTTTGTGAAGGACTCGTCCTCCCTATTTCTGCAACCAAGCAGCTTGCTGTGTTCCAGTTTAAAGAGTGTTGGTATGGACACTGCGCAGTGCATCGTACGGCACGTTTCTAACGAGCGTGACGTATAAGGCAATACTTTGTTATAGACGATGGCAATCACTTCACATCAGGTGAGCTATCTGGTTGTTACATCAGTAAGTTGTATAAAAAAAGTTTGGAGTTGGAGCTAGTTCAATCCCAAGAAT
Organism: Electrophaes corylata; assembly: GCA_947095575.1. Lineage (NCBI taxonomy): Eukaryota > Metazoa > Arthropoda > Insecta > Lepidoptera > Geometridae > Electrophaes > Electrophaes corylata. Next base: position 1,623,424 of record OX352711.1, on the reverse strand, counting down.
TTCCCAAGCGTCCATCTATATAGATCTTGATATTTAATAGTAAGCTTTTGAAGAAAGTTTTCGCTCTATTACATTTTATAGTTGGCTGACGTCGCCTGGGACTTTGGTTATAGAAGGGTACACATTGCCCTACAAAGGAACCTAGTGGAAACAGCCAGTTTAACTTTGTTATTTGTGAACATACGAGTATATCAAATCTATATCTTACTAATATTATAAACGCGAAAGTTTGTATTTATGGATGGATGTTTGTTACTCTTTCACGCTCTAACCAGTAGACCAATTTGGATGAAATTTGGAATAAACGTAGATTATAACTTGGATTAACATATAAGCTACATTTTATTCCGAAAAAAAATGACGGGAACGGGAAAAAAACTGCCACGCGGGCGAAGCTGCGAGCGGCCGCAAGTCAATTATAATAAGCTTTGTCATGAATGACTGAATTATAGACAATGCACAGCCTGAAACGCTGGTCGTAGAAACCTGAACCCTATGAACCATTAACCTAGACGTTTTTCTTGTGCGTATACCTATAGGAACACAGGAATTCCCGATATTCAACCTCGAAATCGATTCAACGAGGGTTAAATAGATAGATAGATAGATAACTCTTTATTGTTTACCACACCGAAATATAATACAAGAAATTTACACGATTAGGCAAAACAATGGGCGACCTTAGAAAGCGATCTCTTCTAGGCAACCTTTGAACGGAAAGAAAATTACGAACTAGAATTGACGGCGGTGTAGTTACTACTGGAAAATAGGAGGGTTTATGTCTGTATACAAATAACTTCACGTGGCCGAAGTCACGCGCGTTTTTGCTAGTTTTCGTATACACTTTTATACAGATGATATACCCTAACCTCTCGACTTTAAGTAATGGATAGCTTTTTGAAACATCTTCACTAAGATTTGTCCTTCGTTTTCTTTCATTTTTGAAAGCAACATAGCTTTTAGCGCAATGTGTGAGTAATTAAAATGATAGTGTATTGTGGCATCCTGATTTGAATGAAGATGTTTTTCTAAAATTTTAATAGTACGCCACCTTTGTGACAAAATTTTACTTGACTTGACTAAAAACTGTTTCTTAAAACACTTAATATTGGCAAAACTGTTTGGCAGAGAAGAACTTTTCTGAAAACTTTAATTATCTAGCCTTATTTACGTCATGTGTGACGAAGGCTTTTACTACAAAGTAATTAACTATCCATCAAATACCTACCGTGCAAAAACAAACTAGCCTTGCTGTTTATTAGTAGCCGCCCCAGTGCGGAGGTAATTTTGATAACATCAATATTTAAGCGCTTTGTTATTAGTTAAATTTAAGGCACTTTTGTTCCAGGGCTTTTTCAGTCTTATTTCTTTCAGAAAAACATATAAATAAATAAATAATGCTGGACAATCCACGCAGCATCATCTAGCCCCAAGCTAAGCAGAGCTTGTGTTATAGGTACTAGATGACTGATATACTTAATACAATACTATATTACGTACATAGATATTTTTTTATTATACATAGAAAATACCCAGAACACCCAGAATAAATATTACAGTACAAACATTTATCCCAAGGCGGGAATCGACCCGCGACCCCTGCGTCGCAGGCGGACATTCGCCCGCCGCGCCACAGCGGTCATCAAGCTAGTATAGCTAGATATTTAATAGGTACAAAAATAAAAAGGTTTTTTTTTATACTATTGCTCGTGGATCAAGCATGGTCCCCCAAGTACCAAGATTACTGCTGTCATCACATTATAAAAAAAAAATACATTATGTATAAGTGACATATTGTTTTTCTATTTCTAACTGTATTTATACGGAGTTTCATCCGAATCCTGAAATTAAGGACACATAAATTCAAACAGCTTAAGTTTTACAAACTTACAGAGAGATACATAAGTTTAGTTTCACTGCTCAAAGTGTCTCAAATCATATTGGTTATCTATTAAAGTAATCAAGTCTCAAGAGATCTGAAGGGATGTCTGCCTCAGAGAAATATAGTTTTAAAGAAATAACTTCACGACTTTAATCCCCAGACGGTAAGTATGGAATCTCTTACTACCAAATACCTACACGAAATTATTTGGGGATTTCTGAAGAGGGTAGAGGTACGTCCATATATTACACTAGCGGCCGCTCGCAGCTTCGCCTGTGTGGCAGTTTTTTCCCGTTCCCGTTAAACTTTCATCCCCTATTTTATCCCTTTGGGGGTAGAATTAACCAAAATCCTTCTTAGCGGATGCCTACGTCATAACATCTACCTGCATGTCAAATTTCAGCCCGATCCGTCCAGTGGTTTGGGCTATACGTTGATAGATCACCATGTCAGTCAGTCAGCCAGTCAGTCACCTTTGAGTTATATATATTTAGATTTGGTACTTACATACCGACATTTTAAAGTACCTAGTTGGTATTATATATGTGAAACGTGAAAGGGCAAGCCCATTACCGCTGCTATAGAATACTAACAGGTTTCTTCACGATGTTTTCCTACACAGTTTGAGAGTACTGGCGTTGTGCACACACATTTTGGGATAGAAAAATCCATTGGTGTATGACCCGATTCGAACTCACAACCTTAGAATCAGAAGGCAGGGTTACTCCAACTAGACCACTGATTCTCACCGGTGCTTTCGTAGGAGCCCTTGTCTTCTGCGCTTATGCAGTGGTTCGATCCTCACCGAGAACAAACATAGGTGTTTGTTCTGTGTGTTACATGAATTCTAAGTATGTATTGTCAAAAAACTATATAGATATTCAATTAGCTATCTGGTTCCCATATTTTGATTTACTAGACATGCAAATACTAATCTAATTTCGCTGCTTAACGTCACGTTTTTTGCAGATAGCAAAAATAAAGAAATTTGTTTTTTCCTTAATTTTTCAAATTAGTTTAATGAAGATAAGCTTGTTTTTGTTTTGTTTCTTTTTATAACTAATTTAGACTTCAGGTATCATAGCTGGAACGGTAATTAACAATTTTAACCTTCTGCTAGTATCTGAATTTCAATTTACAAGACCCTTTAGCCTCGGAGTACTATATTTTGCGTTGTTTGTAGTGGTAAGTAACTACGAAATTGAAATGAATAATAATAATAATGCTGGACAATCCACAGAACATCATCTAGCCGCAAGCTAAGCAGAGCTTGTGTTTTGAGTAGGTAGATGACTGATATACCTAATACAATTACTATTATTATTATCATACAAACTCCAACCCTCACTGCACCTATTTAGGGCTTAAATTTCTGGAATTCCTATTTTACTACATAGGAAAACAAGACAAATAGGTATATCCTGAAAATTTTAAATTTCTACGACCAGTGGATCGTGGATTTTAAGTTTCTACGTATGTAGGTACTTGTGGAGTATTTAAAAAACCATGAAATAAATTGTAAAGCTCAGGTATACTTTGAGTATTTGCCGTATAAATATTATAGGTTTGTGTGACATCTTCCTGAAAGTTACGAATTGTATACATTCTAGTGCAGCTGACTGTACTAATAAACGTGTACTAATAACGTCGTGTAATGTTGAAAATAATAAATAATAATAATAATAATAATGCTGGACACTCCACACAGCATCATCTAGCCCCAAGCTAAGCAGAGCTTGTGTTATGGGTACTAGATGACTGATACACTACATACATAGATATTTTTTTTATACATAGAAAATACCCAGAACACCCGGAATAAATATTTGCAGATCATACAAACATTTATCCCAAGGCGGGAATCGAACCCGCAACCTCTGCGTCGCAGGCGGACACTCGCCCGCCGCGCCACATCGGTCGTCAAATACACCGTTAATAGTTACACCGTGTTTTGTCTCTTTCGATCTAATTTGTAACTTCTTGTCAATGCAAAAGATAAAACTTTACGCTGCCTTTATTTGTACCAGAGCTTATTGTTATGTTGTATTATTTGCATCAAATGCAGCTGTCTGTACAAAATAAAAAGTCTGAAAACTACAAATGATCGATTTTTAATGTCGTTATCGGCGTGGATTCTTTTTCTTGCCTGTTCTTCTAGGTTTGGTCGCGAAGAACTGGCGTCTAAATTTACATAGTTTTGACGGTTATAATAAATAAATGCCTTTTGACGTTGCCTTGACTTTGTTTTACTTACCAGAAATGTGCTGGCGCAGACAACACGCACGACAGATCCGGCCTGGGTGGAACGTTCGCACGAACTCTCCCACCCGCCTACAAGGTCAGCAACTCTGTGGTGGCGTTACTGAAAGCCTTTGGATGGACCAAGTTCGCCGTTGTAGCAGGAGATGACCATACTGCAGCTCAGCAACAAATGGAAGCCATTAAGGTAAATTTAAATATATACACGCTATGGCAGTTGTTACTTTGCCAGTAATGAGCGAGAAACGAGTAGAACTAGAAACAAGTAACACTAGCCACCGTCCATCTTGTTATCAAAACTTACACAACATATAGGTTAGGTTATGTTAGAACATAAAAAAAGCGAAGCGAGCGTGCTGTGGCAGCAGCCGCCGAAGCGCTAAAAGAACTGTTCGTGACGACGTAGATATTATAACGGCCAGTACCAAATTTGTAAGGTACCGTCACCAATATAAAGTTAGGCACGTTCAAGTTTAATATGAGAGGTGCGCCGTTGTAAAAAAAGCTTTCAACGGTTCACCCAGGTGGTCACATGAAGTGGACGTTGGGTAAGAACCAAAAAAAAGTTGCTAGCTTTCTTAAATTAACGTTTGACAGCTCGCTGTCCATTTCGGTCGATTGGTCTTAAAAGCCATCCCAAAATCTGTCCAAAATGTACTATCGACACTTTATTTTGGCTAAATTATCTGTCAAGACAAGTACTATAGTGAGAGAAAGAAGAAGAAGAAGCTCATACAAACTCAAAAAACCGTGTTTTACCCAGCACTATTCATCCACTTTTTGAATTATACAATGGATTTCCGGAATGGGTAAACTAAATGAGTCGTTACGTAGCAGTTTATCCATATGAAAGGATTAAATTGTTTCAGCTTTGTGAAGTAATTACCGGCATATGAGGCGTCGCACCTGTGACCTTCAAGTTGATGGAAACATGACACAGCTCCGTAGGGCACGTTGTAGTACCTACCTAGTGGTAGTGCCTTACACCGCCGATCGCATCAAGTAAGATTGCGGTGAAGCGTTTGCCTATAAATATCAAAAAAGATACAGTCAGCGATACACACTTTCTTAGCAATTTCAGTTATTTATCGCCGTTTTTATCCGGATTCAACAAGGCAATGGCCGGATTATTGGAGTGTAATGAATCTTTGAATAAAAGGTCAAGAGATAATTCAGCGACTGATGAATGTGGCGCAGCGGGCGATTCTGCCTGCGACGCAGGAAGCGGGTTCGATTCCTGCCTTGGGATAAATTTCCGGTTTTCTGGTACCTCGGACGAGTCCTCCACTAAGAGGTCTACTACTACTAAAAAGATAAGTAAGCAGCGATAAGCGGAAAGGTGCGGGTTTGATTTCCCCGGGGCGGTACAAATGTTGACATAATCTGAAAATTATACATGTTTGGTATTTTACAAGACTAAATCTGGTTTTCAAATACGTTCATCCGGTTGATTCAATTGCTCTTAACTGTACGATAAAGTAAACAGGCCTTTGTTTGTTTTATAAACTAACGAAACGCACGCGACACGTGAATTTATTTTTTACTAGCGGCCGCTCGCAGCTTCGCTCGCGTAGCAGTTTTTCCCGTTCCCGTTATTTTTTCGGGATAAAAAGTAGCTTGTTATGTTAATCCAGGTGACAATCTAAATTTATTCCAAATTTCATTCAAATAGGTTCACTGGTTAGAGCGTGAAATAGTAACAAACATCCATCCATCCATACTTACAAACTTTCGCGTTTATTATATTAGTAGGATACAAACTTCATCCCCCGCTGTAGCGGTTTAGGGGTTGAATTTCAGAAATTACCTTCTTAGTACACTTCTACGCACCAAGACAAATATACCCTGATAATTTCAAGTCTCTACGACCAGCCTTCAGGTTTGGCTGTACGCTGTCAATATGTCAGTCAGTCAGTCAATCAGTCAGTCAGTACAAAGATTCTTATATAGAAAGGTATAGATAAAATATACAACGGTCAGGGACAACTTATCACTCGTACCCGGATTTCTTCGCAATGTTTTTCTTCACCGTTTGAAAGCACAACGCTCACGCTAACAGCGGCAATAGGCTTGCAAATTGTCACGTATGGAACTAACTGATTAATAACTAAGAAAGTATCTAGCTACTGCTATAATGAAGTACGTGCCAAATGTAATATTTAGACATACCTCTGACTATCCCCATTAGACATTCTCAAAGAATGTTGAGTACTACTTGGTATTAAGAGATCTGAGAGAATATATATCGTACCCTGGAGATTCAAATCTTGAAGTTTTTCAGCGAGGGTTAAGTAACCGTCCACCCTTCGTCTCTTTATCTGATTAAAAGACGAAAGTGGACAGGCAAACTTCAGGATGGATAAATTAATCAGATAATACAGTTAAATATAAATATAATGCGATTACAAAGACTTAGTTATTTTGGCTGCCTTGTAGATAGATAGATAGATAGAAAATACTTTATTGCACAAAAAAAAATAACAGTACAAAGGCGAACTTAATGCTATGAAGCATTATCTTCCAGATAACCTTTGTGTAATGTGGAAAAAAATCAAATCAAAAATCTTAATTTATAACTTTTATAATTTATATACACCGGGTGTAATAAGACCGCTTTCGAATACTCTAGAAAAAAACGTGTTAAGTCCTCTACAACAAGGTCTTATAGAATATAAGGTCCACTTGGCTGACAGTCAAATACATTGAGAGTAATACAACTATTTTGCTGAAATTCCTATTTTTCAGCCAGTGATGTATTACGCCAGGGACCGCGCGGTGCCGGTGATCGTGGATTAACGCACCGGCCAGATGATAGCGATTTCATTTAGATTGCTGTTTTTGGTGTTCTATAGTTTTTACGCGTTTTTAAATAAGATAATTAGGTACTTATGTTTATTTTATGATTTATTGTCGATATTGATACTGAAAACTCGGAAAAAGCATACAGAAAGTGTAGATAATTTTTCGCGTTTTTTAATTTTTTTGTAATCAAAACCGCAGTACGCATGATACGCAACGTACATCAGTTTTTTCACAACGGCTCACCTCTCAGCTTAAACTTTAACGTGCCTAACTTTATATTGGTGACGGTATACCTCAGAAATTTGGCACTGGCCGTTAAAACGTCTACGTCGTCACGAACAGTTCTTCTGGCGCTTCGGTGGTTGCTGCCGCAGCACGCTCGTTCCGCTTTTTTATGTTCTAACATAATCTCACCTATATGTTGTGTGAGTTTTGATTACAAGGTGGATGGATGGTGGAAACTAAATATTTCCCAAGGGTCACTCAGGTGAACAAAGGTGAGTCGTTGTAAAAAAAACTTGCTACGGTCCACCCAGGTGGGCTCAGGGAGGTGGACGGCAAGAACCTCTTATTTTACTCACGCTCTATCGTTTTACTAAAATGTTTTTCTTGATCTTGTAACGCAGGATCTGGCCCAGCAAAACGGTATGTCTATTACAACTGAGCATCGATTTGCTGACTACATACCGCGGTACATATCCAAGATGGAGAGCATCGTGGCTCAGACGTATTACAAAACGAGAAGTAAGTACCTTACCTTCGTTTATCGTTTCTGAGAGTAGACTTACTACTCTCAGAAACGATAAACGAAGTTTTGTAGTGTCGATTTGAAATACACTACGGGACAAGTATCACGGCCTAGTTGACGCTGTCTAACATGCCTCGTTATGTATCTCAAAAAGACAATACGAAACTTTGTTTACCGTTTCTAAGAGTACACCTCCTGATTTCAACTGTTTTAGCTAAATAATTAATGATGAAAATTTGATCCCATAGTCTACGTGTTCCTGGGAGAGCACATAGCTCTGGTTGACTTTGTGAAGGTTCTACAGCGGCGGGGGTTGCTGGCAAGGGGGGAGTACGCAGTAGTGGCTATCGACGATGATATCTACGACCCTAGCTCCTCGTCTATCACTCATGCAGGTATTTTTTTTCTTTTTGTGGCATGCGTCCGTCATTCGGTCAATTTTGTCAATGTCAAGCGGGTTGAATAAATTCTTTTTAGCCAAGTCGATTCGGTAAAAAAAGTAAAGTCAGCCGTCATCGGTTTTGAAGAAAAAGATGGCGTTTTTCTTCAAAACCAAAGGGAATTTTCGTTCAAATCAGGATGCCTCATAACACACTTTCATTTCAATTGTTCACACTTGTGCTAAGACCTCAAGTAATGATGGTTAAAATACCACCAAAATTACCCATCAGAACTTAAAATAACACTAGAAATACAATTAAAATGAAAATATAATGTTGCTTCAAAACATGTCAAAAAACTAACTCCCTGGTTCGTCATTCGACAAGTAATTTTACCAATGTCAAGATTTTAATAAGTAATTTTTTCAAATTCTGTCAAGTCGGGCTGTATTGAAGAAAAATATGGCGTTTTTATTCAAATCCTAGGGAAACCTTATTTATTCAAATAAGAATGTTACGTGTATTACGTGCTTCATTTCAGCTGCTCACACTTTTTATGATAAGACCTCAAGTAATGTTGATTAAAATATCACTGAAATTACGCAATAGAAAAACAAACATGAGAAAAACTATTCAAATGAAAAATCAATGGTGCTTAGAAATATGATAGAAAACCAGACACTTTTTTAGACTATAAGCAGTATTGGTTTTAAAAAAGGCTCTTTACATTAAAAATATAAATGACTTTATTGTTTCCAAAGATGATAGATAAACATGTGGATTGATTCGATGTGACACAGACTGTGAATACGACTCTTCCATTGTCATCAAACTGTACATTGTGTCGTAAATAGAAAGTGTCTTAGATATGTTAGAAAAGCGTATTACTTTTTAGTGTAATATAAGTTTAAGTTATTTTTATACAAAGTATATTTATTTTTATACCCCACCGTACCCGTTCGGGGGTTGAATTTTGGGAATTCCTTTCTTAGTACACCTCTATTGCATTGAGACAAATTTGAAGTCTCTACGACCCGTAATTAAGGCTGTGCGTTGTTTATATGTCAGTCAGCCAGTCAGTCAGTCAGTCAGGACAAAGATTCTTAGAATTAGTATAGATTACAAAATCTTAGCCCGTTAGGAACTTTTATTCTAACTACCAAAAGCTTTTGGTTGATATGCACGATTAGGTACCAAAGGTTAAATTCCCTAATCGTGGTCACTGAACGGTATTTAAACATCCATTAAAAGTGTTTACTGATGTGTGAGTCAAGGTCATCTCTGAACAGTTTAAGTACATAGAATTCTGCAAAGTTAGAATTGGGTAGGTACTGATATTGGTTATTTGTTTACTAAAACATTATTGTTAGTTTATATGTCATTACATATGTAATGTACAATCAATCATCTATACAATTTATAGATGTGAAAGTATGTCTGTTTTTTTATGCTACTGGCTGATGTAAGAACCAAAAGACCCACCTGATGTTAAGTGGTAACCATCGCACTTGTTTTCCGTAAGGGTAGGTAGAGACCACGGATTTCCACTTGCTACGATCCTAACATACCTTTTTTGTAGGTTAAATGTTTTCTGTTGTAAAAACGTAGAATACAATATAACACCCAGATGGAACAAACATCTATGTTTATCACACAGATGTTTGTTCTCGGCAGGGATCGAACCTACCATTTACAGCGCAGAAGGCAGAGCTACTACTAATTGAGCTGTACGAATAAGTATGAATAAAAGGGCTTTATCAGTTAGGTTTCTATTATTGTGCGTATTTTTGAAGTAATACTTCTAATGCGACTTCCAACAAGGTTGGGTTAAACATTTAACACTACCATGGAAAGGGTATGAAAGCACTGTGCTTTCTCTCATAGCCAGTTACGTTTCGTATATTCAAGAAGTTTTACTTCAGTCGTGTGGTCTAAAGCACGCTCGTTTTTTTTACTAGTAAACTTCTAACCACTATTTATTTTGACAGAACATCTCGGACAGAACACAAGTAGTGACATCCTGGCGTTCAGATCTGTGCTGAAGCTCACACCATCATTTCCAACAAATCCTCACTATACGTAAGTCCTTATTATCGTCATCATCAACCTATTAAAGTCATGTAGGTAGTTCATTTCTTTTTTTTTTATGTATTTATAGCTCAGCTAAGCTGAAGTGGGATTGGGCTGGCCATGTCTGCCGCATACCAGCCGGGCTAAGATGTGTAACACGAGATATGTCGCGCTTGACACGAGATACTTTTTCTATTGATGGACGTTTTAGAAATTGTTGATAAAATACCCACAGAGAAGCTAAACATTAGCATGAAGTCTTCATTTGACAGAATGAGATAGATTTTTGGCACTGGTATGTTAGCATAGGAAGATATAAAGAGGTAGGTATCTTTATTTTACACGACATAACGAGTAGACAAAATTTTGTCACTCTGCACATCTTAGCCGGGCTGGTGAGCTGTGGGTTAAGATAGCCACCGATTGGCTATATTATTATTATTATATTATTATTATAGCTCCCCTGGAGCTACTTCTTTCTACTGTGGATAACTTTGAATGAGCTTACGTTTTTCGTCAGGGTACTTTGTCAAATGATCCGAGCGCTGTCGGCGGCGCCACCGTTCTGCGTGCCAAACTACCACAAGATCTTCGAAGATGCATCAGTAAGTAGCTGACCCCATCACTATCAGCTTGCGAAATTTCACTGTTGGACATAATTGGAGACGTTTGCCATTGCCGGACGGCACTGACATGGTGTTACAGAAACGTTTCTAGAAAGAACGATTTTGATCTTTTTTCATCCACCAACTATTTTTAATTAAGCTACGGCTGGTGGATGAAGCTTATGAAGTTAAGTGGTAACCATCACCTATAACAAAGCATAGCCTTGTAGGCCACGTGTTCTATGAAGCACTATCTTGCGTCCAGCAACTTGAGGCATAATCTGCCTGTAATTTCACCGGCACCCACACCCTTTAAACCGGAACACAAGAATGCGAGCATCACTGCTTGGCGACAGAAATAGGTACGGTGGTAGTACTTCCCTAGACTACCCCTTTCACAAAGAGCTCTACTACACTCAGAGCTACTAGACACATGCTGGGGTAGTGCTGCTAAGACCTACATGATCCAGATTGAGAGAGCACAGCATTCGGTCTTAAAGGTTATGCTTCGAAAGCCGTACAGGTATCCTACAACCAATCTGTATGCGGATGCTGGAGTTCTCAGTGTGCGACAACTTTTTATTCTCAGAACTTCCCTCGCTGTTCACAGATCCGCTATTTCTTCCTCTGAGTTTAAGATGGTTTCTAGCCGTAGAGTTTATAGACTTATAACACCATCTGTAAATACTAGGTTTGCTCAAAGAGTCGGTTATTTTAATAAAGTATACGTTTATAATAAGGTTTTGAAGTCTTGTAATATAAAAAACAAATCGGTAACTGAAGCAAGACGTTTAATATATAACTGGCTTGCTTCATTAACTTATGATGGAACTGAGGAATTGTTACACTTTAACATTTAAGTTTTTTTTTTTGTATGTATTTTTTTTTTTCTAGTTTACTATTTAGAGTTCATTTGTTTTGGTATTTTCTCCCTTTATAGTTTTAATCAATTATACCTACCTATAGTTTATTTTGAATATGTATTTTATTTTATAATAACATTTCTGTCTGCTGAGCGCTGATTCACTGTCTGTTTTGTGGTATTCTGGTTTCCTCGATACAGGCTTTGCCTAGTGAGGAAACCGATGTGAATATACTTTTGTTGTAATAGCTCTCTGCAAAACATACCGTTTCTATTCCTATTTAGCTATACTACTTGTGTGATACTTGTGCCTACATCTTAAGAGATTTGTGTTTTGCTGAAATATTTTTTTTTTTTTTTACTTTTTTTTTTACTTTTACTAGAGTTCTACGACTACCCATGATCTTTACAATATCGTCAAATAATACTCAACAAAAATTCTACAAGCTATTGATTACTTTTCTGTACATCGGATTTGATGATTAGAAGAAATTTGCTTCATTTTGAGTTGAGATGTATAGTTTGAGTAATGTTACGTCACCAGCGATATTGAAATGGCCATCATTAATTATTTAGGCCTCTTCGAGCAATGCTGTTACTCAATCACTAACTGTTCCCAAGGTTAGCACGAAATAAAACGGTTTATCTATCTGCCTATCTATCTAATCTACCTATCTATCACTTAAAAAATAAAAGTATATATAAATGCTTAAATACAATAATAATAATAATGCTGGACAATCCATACAGCATCATCTAGCCCCAAGCTAAGCAGAGCTGTGTTATGAGTACCTACTAGATGACTGATATACTTAATACAATACATTACATACATAGATCTTTTTTATTAAACATAGAAAATACCCAGAACACCCGGAATAAATGTTTGCAGACCGTAGGGACAAACATTTATCCTAAGGCGGGAATCTAGCCCGCAACCTCCTGCGTCGCAGGCGGACATTCGCTCCCCGCGCAACATCGGTCGTCAGAAAAAAATAGCACTATTCCGCCACATCAATCCCTATAAGTTCAAAAAATTGTTGTTGTTATATTGCTGTAACTGTGCAACTTTTACAGCACCAACAAATACCTACCTATTAGTTAGATACTCGTAGCCACTTAACATCAGGTGGGCCATCTGCTTGTTCCATCAGCAGGTCATATAAAAAAAATGTGTGTGCTTTTAGACCACACGACTGAAGTAAAACTTCTTTAATATACGAAACGTGACTGGCTATGAGAGAAAGAGAGAAGAAACAGTGCTTTCATACCCCCTCCATGGTAGTGTTAAACGTTTAACGCAACCTTGTTGGAAGTCGCATAAGAAGTATTGCTTCAAAAGAATTTGATAGGGATGGGGTGCGTGTTGAATATCAAATAAATTCGTGCTTTGTCTTCAGGTCCCGATCGAAGCAGCCCATTTGTATGATGCTGTGACTCTGTGGGCTCGCGCTGCTACTGCGGCAATGAGAACTGGACTCCCGCCAACAGATGGAGCCACTTTAATGAAGCTACTGAGGCCTACTACCTACCGATCTGTCCAAGGCTTCGACGTAAGTCAAAAATTATCATATACAAGCGAAACGCGTGCGACTTTGCCCGCGTGAAGCTATGTTCATACAGACTTCAACCCCTGCTGTATACGTTTAGGAGTTGAATTTCGGGAATTTCTTTCTTAGTACATCTCTACGCACCAAGATGAATATACGTCTCTACGACCAGTGGTTGTAGGCTGTGCTTTGTCTATATCCCAGTTAGTCAATCAGTCAGGACAAAGATTCTTATAATTGGATAGGTTTTTCTTAAAATTATTATATTTTTTATAAATTATTCATGCTTTTTATATAAATTTAAATATTGCACGCCTAGAAATAAGCATTGAAACACATAATATAATAATCGACATCCTATTAACATATATTTCATGCAATAAATATACTTTGACTCTAACTGCATAATCATCTTCGGAAAAATTTGACTTTTTCATTTTAATTGTTTTCTTAGTGTTATTTTAAGTTCTGGTATGTAATTTCGGTGATATTTTATCAAAAATTACTTGAGGTCTTAGCACAAGTGACATCAATTGAAATTGAAGAGTTATATGAGACATCCTCCATCCTCCACCCATTATTTTAGTAAGTAAGTGGAGTGGGTAAATGTTTTTTGTTTTCTGTATTTAAGTTCCGTGTATGTATTTGTGTGCGTCAAATAAACGTATTTCTTTCTTTCTTTTATCTTGATTTGAAAAAAATTTTTTCCTTGGGGTTTGAAGAAAAACGCCATCTGTTTCTTCAAAAGCAACGACAGCCGACTTTACTTATTTTACAGACTCGACTTGACTAAAACATAATACAATTCACTTGACATTGACAAAATTGTCCTTCGAATTCTGGCGAATAAAATAAATAAATTATTATAACTGTGAAGCTAAAGTGATCTTTGTGATTTTAATAAATAAGAGCTATTTTGGACGTTGGATTCTTGAATTTGTACAGCCTGGGCAAATTCAAAATTCAAATGTATTTTATTGGAACAGAAACAAAGTTTTACAAAAAACATAATTATGGCAAACGTTGACTACTGCAAAAGTTAAAAACTATGTAGGTAGCAGTAACTCTGAAAGAGTTCTCCTGATAACGCGAGTCTCTAAGAGCCAAGGTTTCTCAGGCCAACCTAGCAACATGTGTTAGAGAATGTGGGGGGATTTGTGTGTGTGTAAGAGCGAGAGAGAGAGAGAGAATGTGTAATTTTTTTAAGATGAGAATGTGCGGTTAGGGGTGGGAGCAAGGGCAAATACTTACTTCATTTTTAATCTTGTCCCAATTACTACAGCGTCAGTAATTAGAGGCACGATCGAAATACTCGTCTCTGATGCTGTATAAATTATTTACAATAGACGCAAAAGCCTGTTTACTTTTTTGCTTTATATTCATTTAGCTAGTATTATATAGTAGGATAGATATAATACTAGCTAAACGCGCGGAACTTCGCTCGCTTCGCTTCGCTAAAGTTCAAAGATAGGGATGAAAGCTCAAGAAAGTTCTTCCTGGAAATGTTTACGCGAAGCTTATATCCGGAAGTGGACTCCTTGTTCGTTACCTTCGCCTGCACCAAAGTATTGGCCCGTAGGTCGCACTCGTTAGGAACGTGCCTTATAATAATAATAATAAGTCCACACCGCATGTACGGTACTAGATGACTGATATACTTAATACAATACATTATATATAGATATTTTTTATTATACATAGAAAACACCCAGAACACCCGGAATAAATATTTGCAGATCGTACAAACATTTATCCTAAGGCGGGAATCGAACCCGCAACCTCTTGCGTCGCAAGCGGACATTCGCCCGCCGCGCCACATTGGTCGTCATAATGCACTGCTCAACGTCCATCAACCTGAGACAAGGTGTTAAGCCTCGTATGCCTGTAATTACACCGGCACCCACACCCTTCAAACCGAAACACAGCAAGCTATTTGGCGACTTCCAATATATTAAAATATTGACGTTGAATATTTTCATGGAAATTAACCGGCAAATTTTCCTATTTTAAATAATGTTAAATAGGTTTATAATTAGAGAGGTGGGGTTGTTTGTAAAGGCTTGTTTTCAATGACCCAATTAGTTAATTCTTCAGAAAACACATCTTAAGAAGTAAACTTTGCTTGTACCTACCTATCTCTTCTTATATATAAAAATTAATTGCTGTTCGTTAGTCTCGCTAAAACTCGGGAACGGCTGGACCGATTTGGCTAATTTTGGTCTTGAATGATTTGTGGAAGTCCAGAGAAGGTTTAAAAACTGAATAAATATGGAAATGTCGGAATTAAATAAGAATAAAAATAAAAATGGAACGAAGTTCGCGGGGACAGCTGCTACAAATAAAAATTACGGACAAACATTTAACCCAACGCAAAAGCCCTACTAACTAAACTAAGGAAAGTTCTATCACATAGACAACAATAGATAAGAGCCCGTCCGGGGAAGTACTACCACCATGCCTATTTCTGCCGCCAAGCAGCTTACTGTGTTCCGGTTTAAAGGGTATGAGTGCCGGTGAAATTACAGGCACATGAGGCTTAACACCTGTATGCCTCAGGTTGATGGATGCTGAGTGGTGCATCGTAAGGGCACGTTTATGATGAGCGTTACCTACGAGGCAGTGCTCTGTTATAGGTAATAGTAACTACTTGGCATCAGGTGGGCCATCTGCTTGGTCCACTCTTTTTGGTCTTTTGAGGTTAAAACTTCTTTTTTAGTACACTTCTACACATCAATACGAATATACCCTGAAAATTTCAAGTCTTTTTGACCAGTGCAGTGTGTTGTATTATTTTTGTATATTTATATGTTTTTCAGTCAGTTAAGACAAAGATCTTTATAATTGGTGTATTGTTTTACTTAGCGTTAACTTAACCATGCTTTATTATTGTTATTTTTCTTTTGATGTTCTTTTGAGTAAGTATAAAGGTCTTATTTGGGTCATTGGTTTCAACCAATGGATATGTAAAAAAGTTTGCCTTGTTTAATGAATGTTGAATGATTAGGTACTTAATTATTATCTATTGTAACACTACCAACCTATTGATAATCTACCATAGTTTTAAGTTCATATTAAGTACACTGTGAAGTTCTTTATGAGTGATTAATAAAGTTCTTTAAACCGAACTAATGTATTTTATTTCTGAGCGCCTATTCAAGATGATCCCTGCGGATGTTACTGAATAAATGCTTTTTGACCTTTGACTTTGACTATTAAAAAAGAATTTCGTGTAACACTACTATATAAAAGAACATCTTACCTCCTTATATTTTTACGTATCAGTAAAACTATGGTTTACGGTCGTAGTTTTAGGTTCTTGGTAATGTTTTGTATTTTTTTATGTTCAGTTGTAACATCAGTAGCAGCCTTAAAAAGTAACGATGAAACCGAGATGGAATCTTTAGTTACTTTTGTTTTATAGCGAGTCAGCGCCTATCGATCACGCCACGCCTTGCTGCTGTGTGGATCTTTATGGTTCCTTACGTCAATTGCAAAAACATAAACCCTTATAATAAAAGACGACCGATGTGGCGCGGCGGGCGAATGTCCGCCTGCGACGCAGGAGGTTGCGGGTTCGATTCCCGCCTCGGGATAACTGTTTGTACGATCTGCAAATATTGATTCCGGGTGTTCTGGGTATTTTCTATGTATAATAAAAAAATATCTATGTATGTAATGTATTGTATTAAGTATATCAGTCATCTAGTACCCATAACACAAGCTCTGCTTAGCTTGGGGCTAGATGATGCTATGTAGATTGTCCAGCATTATTTATTTTGATTTTTTTTATAGTAACCATTTAACATCAGGTGGGCTATCTGCTTGTTCCACCAGCAAATGGTATAAAAAAATCACATGAAAAGGTACAAACATTCGTAACGTAAAAATATCGTATAAGAAATACCGTATAAAGAATACATTTTACCAGGTTAACATGGACAAGGCTGGCGACGCAGAGGGCAATTTCACGGTGATCGGGCTGGTGGCTGATACGGCAGCTCCCGGGGGCTGGAGTGCGCAGCCTGTGGCTACCTTCAGATACGCTAACAGCTCTGTCTTACTCCCGGTAAGGATACAGCTTCTTTTTAGTAGTAAAGCTTTTAGTGAAGGGCTCGTCCGAGGAAGTACTACCACTATGCCTATTAAATATATCAACCGAAAAATATAATAAATTTTGTTCAGAGTCAGGGATTTTTATAAATACTTTTTTGGTAATAATCGAAAAGTTTTGTCTAGGTTCAGCTTAAGTTTTCGAGAGTATTTGTTTGAGACCCTGTATTTTACAAATATTTATATTTTTGCAAATAGTCTGACGCTGAGGGTTTTACCAGTTTAACTTTCATCAGGAGTTAGTTGGAGCGAACAACATAGCCTGGATAGGGGGGAAGCCCCCAGCCTCAGAGCCAGCTTGTGGCTTCGACGGCGTCAAATGCTCCCTGCCTCATGACCCTGGAGTATTATCAGCAGCAGCAGCAGTCGCTGCAGCAGCTATCCTGGCAGCAGCACTGCTTGTGCGTCACTACAGATACGAGCAGAAGTTGGCGTCAGTGCTATGGAGAATCGAAGCTAAAGATCTGAAGTTCATACCCTCTAATAATAACAAAGTAAGTACAATGGAAGTAGTAATGCTTGTAGAGCTCTTAGTGAAGGGCTCGTCCGGGGAAGTACAATCACGATGCCTATTTCTGCGTGGTCGCCATTCGAGAACCTTTATTCCTCAGCGGTTGTCAGTTTTCCGAGCTCATTAAGTTGTGAGGCCAGTCAAAAAGCCAAAAAGCAACACAAAGAATTAGTGAGAAAAAACCTAACGCGTCCCGTTTTAAAGACTCATGGAACTAGTGAGTAAATAAAGTCACACTATTTCCATGAAACAAACTCGCGGTGGAAACAGTGAGATTGATCTGTTATCCCACTGTGGATTGTAGTCTGTCACGTAACCTTTCATCTCATTGGCTCTCAAAACCTTTTTAGAATTTTCTCAGTACGTTGGTACTCGGAACCTAAGAAACCTACAAAAAACTCGCATCCCAACCATTTAGATAAAAGTCCAAAAGAAAAAACATACTAAAGCCTTAAACTTATAGCACCCTTATTTTCAGTTAGGGTTATTTTTCTAGCTTCTCTAGTGTGTACACTTGAGAGCAATGAATACTGGTCACCAAGAAAAGTCCTAATAACTCCAGTTCATTGGAATGTCGATGTAGCCGTTAACGGTGAACTTGCTTACTCCAGATATAGCTAAGTTGATTTGTATAAAGCCGTCACTTATCTCGTTGGGGTCTCTTATCCATTGGAATAGAGTTTCAATTGAGTAAAAGTAGAGTAAAGAGGTCTTTGTATATACGGTAGATGATATAAATGCTTGAAGGGTAGTTAATTGATTCAGGCGTGACTTTGCGCAATAGTACTATATATTAAATCGTCTATTTTTAAAATATTGCTTGAAGGGTAACTTTTCACTCATGCAACCTATTTACGGGACGTTGTAGTACCTTGGACAGCATTTTAAATGGACCTTGCCCTTTGCCATTCTCACAGCTTGGTTGGCCTCATCCATAGGAAAGACTTATTTAGATACTTTGCCATAATCACCACAATTGGGTGGTGAATTGTGTCGGTGTACACAGGAGACGCTGTTCCCTATATTCTAGTGCGTGGCCTTAGTCGCCTTCTTTGATATCCTTCAAAATAAAAATAAACTTCTTTTGGAATTATGTTTTTTTTTGGATAATAGTGATTCCATGGGAAATTATGAAGTAGCATGCAGGTACTCTAGCCTTATTTTCGGTATAATTATCAAGGTTAAAGCTAGTAATCCGAGTTCCAGATTAAGTGCTCCCGAGTGTACGTTTTGTTTTCCGGTCGTACGTGTATGGCAGTAAAGTTAAGGAAACAATTTGTCCAGATATAGATTTCAATTCCACAGCTTTAACAATTGTATTTATAAGCAAATTATTCGCTACCCTAATCTTATTTGGCTTTTCTTGAAGATTTTTAAACTGGAAAGCTGATTTCAACTGTATTTAGTGAGAGGTAACGTTTAATACAACGTGACAGTATGCTTAAAAATGAGCTCCAAACTTCAAAATGTCTCAAAGAAAATTAAGTTAAATTTTCTGATTTACGCGGATGATGTAAAAATTTTTACTAAAATCCAAACACAGCAAGACTGCGATGACTTGCACCGGGAAATACGCGCGATTCAAGTTTGGAGCGATGTAAATCGTCTTTACTTTAACATATCTAAGTGTCAAGTAGTCACCTTCACCCGTTCCTCACATAGTAGGTATTCTAACTCAGTATGAACTTCGTAATGAGGTTATCCCTCGGAGCAATTCGGTAAAAGACCTTGGCGTTGAATTTGACACAAAACTTAACTTTCACAACCATATCCACACCCTTACTGTCAGCTGTTTCAAAAGACTAGGTTTTGTATCCCGTAACTGTAAAACCTTTAGTAACATACGTGCCGTAAAACTATTATACACAGCCTTAGTACGATCGAAATTAGAATACTGTACCTCTGTCTGGAACCCGTACGAAGTTACATATTCACTGATGTTAGAGAAGGTTCAAAAAATAATTTTTTAAATCGGTCCAGTAGTTTCGGAGCCTATTCAATGCAAACAAACAAACAAACAATCAAATCAAATCTTTCCTCTTTATAATATTAGTATAGAAACACTAATAACTCTAGAATATAAAAAGTCTAGATTTCAACTTTCAGGAGTCAAACTCAAAACTCATCTAGATCCTAGACACTTAACTACAGTTCTTAGATAACAGATTTTTCTATGCTATGGGAGCACAATAAAATGGGGTTTAGACGAGAGGTTTTCGGACAAAACCCGTTCACGAACGAACACAGTTACCTACTTGAACTGTGAAAACTATTGATTTTTGTTTAACACCGTCGTGGGTCACCAATGTTCCTTGCGGGATGAATTATTGAGAGAAACGTTCTCAGATTGACTTTTTATAATTTAGGTAATTTTCGGAAAAATATTACAATGGCCGTAGCCAGGTATGAAAACATATTTAGGTTATATCTACTATCTCTGTCTGTCGTGGAGAAGCGCGTGTCGAGCCCGTACGTCATACCAATTGACACCTGTCAATTGACATTGACAGAAGGCTGCCCGTCATTGGCCGGAACATAGATAGTTTAGTTAGTCAGTTAGTATTATACAATGTTAAATCTAGTGTTATGCTAGCTTTAGTGCTCATACGTAATTATTTTGGTGATTTTGCGGTACATATTTGTTGCAGTCGACAACCGCAGCCCACTATACCTATATGCTCACATGTACTACTATCGAAACGCGCGCGATTTCGTCCGCATGAAGCTATTTTCATACAAACTTCAACCCCCGCTGTACATGTTTAGAGGTTGAATTTCGGGAATTCCTTTCTTAGTACACTCTACGCACCAAGACAAATATACTCCTAAAAATTTCAAGTCTCTACGACCAGTGGTTTAGGCTGTGTGTTGTCTATATCCCAGACAGCCAGTCAGGACAAATATTCTTAGAATTGGTATAGATAGATTATATTGACGTCACGTTCAATACTAGGTCAAACATTGTGGTGGGGATGCCTGCTCCAGATATTCCTAGCTACAGTAATTCAATTCCGCAAAACGATAAACGAAAGTATTGGCATTTTGAATTACTCTCGAGCTGTAATTTTAATAAAAATGGCGCAGTGAAAACAGCGGTTCGTTCACGCTTGCTCGACTTATTTTTTTTTATACAACTTGCTGATGGAACAAGCATATGGCCCACCTGATGTTAAGTGATTACCATCTCCTATAACAAAGCATTGCCTCGTAGGTCACGTTCGTTAGGAACGTAACTTACAATACACTGTTCTGCGTCCATCAACTTGAAGCATACATGTGTTAAGCCTCAGGTGCCTGTAATTTCACCGGCACCCTCTCTCTGTAGTTTCAATAAACAAGCATATGATCCGCCTGTTGTTAAGTAGTTAGCATCACCTATAACAAAGCATTACCTCGTATTGATTCATTCAGCGACTTCGTTTCGTCTTCTGATCCGTGGTCGCTAATCAAGAAACTTTATTTTCCAGTGGTTATTGGTTATACGAGCTATAATGGCCTGCTCAACTCAATTGGCCTATTTAAGGATTTCTGGATTTTCTAATTTCTAATTATATTACGTAATGAAACTCCCAGCATAGCTTTCTCTATAGAGTACATAAAAGCAATAATTAAATACAAATACAATACTTCTCATTAATATGATTGTGCCGAATGGGTCAGGCTTAACGTGACAGAAATTATATCTAATCTTCTTCGACTTTTGGTTGATTATTTTTTGTGCTGCCTGATTGTCTGTTCATTATATTAGGTACTAGAGTCGCGTCCCGACGGGTTTTAGTAAGGATCACTAGTTTTTTTGAAAATATAATATAGCCTTTGTCCTCCGGAGATAGTAAAAGTTCCCAACGGTGAAATAATTTTTCAAATCGGTCTAGTAGTTTTGGAGCCTATTCAATTCAAACAATCAAATAATTGTGCTCGCTATTAGCCTTTATCTTGACAGTAACTATCTATACTAATATTATAAAGAAGAAAAATTTGATTGTTTGTTTGCATTGTATAGGCTCCAAAACTACTGGACCGATTTAAATATTTCTTCACCGTTGTGAAGCTACATTATCCCTGAGTGACATAGGCTATATTATATTTTCAAAAAAATTAAGGATCCCTAAAACCCGTGCGAAGCCGGACCAGTTTATTTATAATTTAAAGACCGTTTGTTTTGCTATAAATCCCGCGTCTGAGCTATGAGGCGCAATGATCCCGACCGGCTTAGCTTTAGGCACGTCTTCTAGCTGAAGATCGTGCCCATTTTTATAAATATGGCAACTTACGAATAGACACAAAGAAACTGAAAATATATATTTTTTTACTTATTTATATAAATAACTAGTAGTCCGTCCCGGCTATGCATGGGTTTTAGTAAGGATCCCTAATTTTTTGATTCTATAATATGGCCTGTGTCACCCGGGGATAAGGTAAAAATTTTTTTCAAATCGGTCCAGTAGTTTCGGAGCCTATTCAATGCAAACAAACAAACCTACTATCCTAACTTATGTGATTTACGAAGCATTGTTTTTTTATGGTTCTGTACCCAAAGGGTAAAACGGGACCCTATTACTAAGACTCCGCTGTCTGTCTGTCCGTCTGTGACCAGGCTGTATCTCATGAACCGCGATAGTAAGGGTTGAAATTTTCACAGATGATGTATTGCAAGCTGATGGCCCACCTGGTGTTAAGTGGTTACCATCGTCTATAGTCTATATTTATATTCAATTTTAAAAATACATGAATATGTTGTTTTAACGTAATACACAGGTGCTGATTTCACTATCATATCACCTTAAGGACGGTAATAAATTTTTGATGCGCTCGAATTTCGGTATTTGAGCAGTAAAGTACCGCACGCACACATTGAAACCGCTTTATGCTCGACTTTATACATAAATTAACTAATCTTGGTACTTGAAGGATAGGTTGGTATGTTGTATGGAACCGCCCAGTTCTTATGTGCTATCCGTAAAGACAGATATATTATTTATAACTTTATACCATGTTTATATATACAGCTGTGATTCCTGTTTCGGCAAAGGTTCCTGAAAAACCATGAAATTCGATACATACGTCCTTAAGTAACAGATAATGCGAATATCGAACCTCTCTCACGTCACACCTAAGCGACATCCGCCGCGGTATAATATTTGCAAAGGTTTGTTTAGACTGCGTAAATAAACACAAAAATATGAATTTATCTTTCATCGCGAGTCGTTTAGATTTGTATGAATCCGACGGCGCCGAGAACGATATTTTTATAGCCATCTTAGCATAATTGCTAGCTGAGAGGATTGGACGTGACCTTTTTATATTACTGTGGAAGTAGAGCGCTTGAGGTGGTTTTAGACACTAAAATTACGTTTTTATGAAGTGTTATCAAATATTTATTCCTAAGCCCACTGTTGAATAAAGTTTTATTTCTCTCAATTCTAAATTTACATCATCAGTTATCAATGCGAGTCTTCTTAAACGGCAATGAAAACATCCTGAAGAAAGTAGTTAATAATAATAATAATAGTCATTTATTTCAGATTTTTGTCCATATAAAAAGTATAGTAATAATAGATACATAATAGCTTAAAAGATAACACAATACACATAAATATACAGGTCAAAAAAACCAGTCAAAAAAACATAGTGCTGCAGTAGGTAGGCAGATACCTAATCTATTTATGATTCCCACTGTGGTGCACAGATAACCAATGGCGAAAGAAACAATTATCTGGGCATTCAACAATTGTCTTCAAAATGACATTGTTGGATGCACGTAGACGAGACCAGAACGACTCGATACGGGCTCTGAGGATAGCATAAATAGCATAGGATAGCATAATAATATTCTAGCAGCGACGATAGGCTTGCAACCTGTCACGTATGGAATATCAACTACTGCAAAATGTGGGTATGTATGCACCATTCTCAAAAGGTAATGAAAAACATGATTGCCTTAACATGTTTTCTGTCATGCAAATACCTTATTAAGTTAGATTGGCACCACACTGGAGCTTCATTATTTACATTATTATTACTTTGTGAAAGGATCATACAAGAAAACGGTAGGAACCAAGCCGTAAGTTTTTGGTCAGTTTTCATAGGCTTAGTCTCGAGGAATTATCTTAAAACGTCTTAAATCTAAGTAAATCTAAGGATTTACCTAGATTTTACACGTCTTAAGATAATCCCCGCGGATATTACTGCTTTTCGACTTTGATTTTTTTGAAAAAGTATTTATTGCTTTTTTACTTTGACTTTGATCCTGAAGAAAGCAGTTGTTATTCAGCGACGATAAGCTTGCAACCTGTCACATATGGAATATTAACTACTGCAAAATGCAGGTATGCACCAGGCTATATTTGGGTACCCTTAAATATCTACTACGGTATTATGAGACCGAAGTGGATATCCTGCTAGAGATTAAATTCATAGAGCTGTTTTTTTCAGTTTGAAAGAAGTCAACTGCTGGAAATAGGCCTCTTTTATATATTTTCAGGAATAATCACTCTCTTTATCCTCACCGACTTTTTGCGATCCTATGTAATATTGTCAGTCTGTGTGGGGAGCATTCTTGCTCGTTTTCCGGTCCGTGATGTGTATGTATGTATGGTCTATGAATATCTGGGTCACAACGGGCTATAAAGAAACCTATTTTTGGAGTTTCATTGAAATAAATCTATAATATAAAGGAAATCGTGTTAGGTACACCACTTATAACTCAAAAATGGCTAGACATTTTTTTTTAGATTTTTGTGTCTGTATTTATACATAAAGATGTCGTGTTACTTACACTACTTATAACTCAAAAATGGCTGGATAAACTTTTTATATTTTTGTGTTTTCAGATTTATCTTTGTCCAGGATAGGATAATAAGTAATAAAAATAAAAATAATGCGAAACAAAGTTCGCGGGGTTAGTTAGATATCAATAATTATGAATTCATAAAATAAGTAAATTTATCTTCTCAAGTGTTTAAAACAAAAGACTTTTCCCTTTTATTGCTTATAATTTGGACGAATAGAGATAATACGACGTTTACCGCCCAGCAAAGTGGGCAGGAGCTAGTTAAATCATAGAATAGAAAATTGTAGAAGATCTAAGCCCACTAACATAGCTCTCAGAATAAATAGAAGTACTCAATACATTTAGTGAAATGGCAATGGGCAGGCCATATTAGCTCGTCAAATCGATATCAACAGGTTCTTGAATGGCAACACAAATCAGAAGATGAAGTGTACAACAAAAATTAGCCGCTTAGTGATATTTTGATCATCCTAAAAGTTATGTTTTTTACAAGGTGGTTACAGTATCTTACGATATCGAGTATATCGGTATAGAGGGTGGTTTTTTGAGAAGGGCGGTCATGGACAAGTCCAAAAACACGCGATTTATAGAAAAGTCGTGAAAGAAGCCATGCTCTCATTTTACAAAAAACCATCCTGTATAGTGGCGTTCTTGATTAATTATTATTGCAGGCTCAGTTCCAGGTGGCATTGCAAACTGCTAAGTGGCAATTGATTAAGTTTAAGTGCTTGTAATCTAGCTAAAAGGATTTGTGTTAGAATTTCGTTGGATTGGATTGGTACTACACTGGAACATCGTGTTGTATTATTTTGTAAAATTGTACTTAAAAAATAGGAAATAGAAACTAAGCCTTGAATATTTTTGTCTATTCTTGTAGGCTTGGTCACGAGAAACTGGTACCTAAATTCACCTAATATATTATAAGCCAAAGACAAGCCTCAAGACACATACTATAATATGTGTATGTTATCAATGGATATTTATGTACAGACGTTACATGACTGATGTAACTGAGACGTGGTCGTTAATTATTGGTCTCTTACACAAGCTCAAAGTCGCACAGCGGACTATGGAGAGAGCGATGCTGGTAGTTTCACTACGAGATACAATCAGAAATGAGAAAATCCGTAGAAGAACCAAAGTCACCGACATGTCTCTCTGAGTCACCAAGTTAAAGTGACAATGGGCAGGCCATATTGCTCGTAGAACCGACAGCCGCTGGGGAATAAAGGTTCTCGAATGACGACTACGAACCGGAAGACGAAGCGTAGGACATCCTCCTACCCGATGAACTGACAACATTGTAGGATCGCGGGAAGTCGATGCATGGAATGGATTCAAACTAGTTCTTCCTAGAAAGTTATGGGAAAGGCTCATGTCCAGCTGTGGACTTCTATAGACTGTTGATGATGATGATATAAACCAAACTTATGTTATCAAACGTATGTATCTACATATCGCACATTGATTTAAAACCAAAGTTATGATTTTAGGCAGTTCCTCGCAACCAAGCGAACAAAACAACAACTGCTTTTGCCAAGAACAGGCAAAAACTCGACGGCCTACCGTTTCCTTGATCCTTTTTACCAGCATTTGGTAATTTTTCAACAGAATTATGTGAATCAAGAATTGGAGCCGCGTCGGGCACACACCACCATAGCTGTGTACAGAGGAAACATCGTGGCCATCAAGCGGCTGCAGAAGAAGAGCATCGACGTCACCAGAGCAATCAAGAAGGAACTAAAACAGGTAACGTTCTCTAATCTTTTTAACACGTTTTAGAGCACCGTTGGTCTAATAGGAGTGACCCCGCTTTCTGACCCGGTCGTGGGTTCAAATCCGGTCGTACACCAATGGATTTTCCGTTCGATAAATTATAGTAGACTTATAGTCTTAGTTAGGGTTAAAAAGAAATTAAATAAAGTCACGAATTTATTCCATTCATCAAGGATGTCTGAGGTGGGTAGTCAGAGGTATATCCAGATAGTACATTTGGTACCCATATTTTGCAATAGCTAGTATTCTATACGTGACAGGTTGCAAGCCCATCGCCGCTGATAGAATACTAGCTTATTTCCTCACGATGTTTCTCTTCACCGTTTGAAAACCCTTGTGGCACATTAACATTCCATAAAAATAAGGAGTTAAAAATATTGTTGGTAAGTACACAGGGTTGGCTTTCAGTAAACCCTGGTAATGAGCCAAAGAAATTATTTATATCAACCTATTACCATGACTACTGATCAGAAAAACAACATTCCCCATTTTTCTCATCTCCTGCCGCAGTATCTTTTTGCGAAACAGTTTCCTGGAACTTTCACCTCAAAGAGAACAAATCAATAGGAATCAGAGTACGGACTGACTGACAGACAATCAGACTCGGTTTTTGCACGCGGAAGGCATACACCGTAAACTATGTAATTAGTTTAGACGACGGCGGGCGAATGTCCGTCTGCGACGCAGGAGGTTGCGAGTTCGATTCCCGCCTTGGGATAAATGTTTGTACGATCTGCAAATATTTGATAAATATTTGACGACCGATGTGGCGCGGCGGGCGAATGTCCGCCTGCGACGCAGAGGTTGCGGGTTCGATTCCCGCCTTGGGATAAATGTCTGTACAATCTGCAAATATTTATTCCGGGTGTTCTGGGTATTTTCTATGTATAATAAAAAATATCTATGTATGTAATATAATATTGTATTAAGTATATCAGTCATCTAGTACCCATAACACAAGCTCTGCTTAGCTTGGGGCTAGATGATGCTGTGTGGATCGTCCGGCATTATTTATTTATTTTATTTATTTATTCCGGGTGTTCTGGGTATTTTCTGTATAATAAAAAATATCTATGCATGCAATGTATTGTATTAAGAAAATCAGTCATTTAATACCCATAACACAAGCTCTGCTTAGCTTGGGGCTAGATGATGTTGTGTGGATTATCCAGCATTATTATTACTATTATTTTATCATTATAATAATAATACTTACTTATTCTGATACGGTTAGCTGCATTGATATTACACTACCGAACTTTAGTTTTTTTTGTACACATAACTTTTCAATACAAGTGCACGCAAACATTTTTTGTAGTTATCGTACGTACGTATATACGTACGTACGTCGTACGGTTGACACATAGGTCCATATTCTTAGGGTTGACGTTAGTCCATATTCTTTGGGTTGACGCATGTTGACGCCATTACATTTCTTCTTCTTTTTTCTTATTTTTTCCGGTTTGTCATTTGACAGACAATAAACTGCCAATGTCAAATAAATAACACTCCTTCATTTCAACATTCTTCTTTTCGATACTTGATTAATTTGTCTAGATATTATGTATAGGTACCTAAGTATTTGTATAAGTATAAGTATTTGTATCATTCGTGTAAATATAATAATATGTACTATGTAATTATGTTATCTCGCCCGTGACTTCACCCTATTAAGGTACAGACTGAAAACCAGCGCTTCTCCCAGCGCTACAACGCTTGGGAGTGGCATTTAAGCTGAGCCTGGACCTGTTAGGCCACACTCACATAGGGAAAGGCAGATACTCACATTGTAGTAGGTAGGTAATGTTCCTATTGTGGGGAAATGTTTGGAGTTGGTACAAATGTGCTCATTATTGGCTACTTATCTACTAGGTTTCCTAGGTAGGATTAGGTAGGTACCTAGATTCTAATCTATTGTTTGTTTTTTGTACCGACTTCTTGTAATACAAGTTCCTGTTTATTGTAAGTACTTACCTATGTTATGTTGTCTCTTTTTCGCTACTTATTTTTTACCTTTGTTTGTATGCCAACCTATCTACCTCTTTTAGATGTAATTTTCCTTATGTGTATGTGTGTCAAATAAACGTATATTCTATTCTATTCTTACTGTCAAAATGTAGTACACATTTTTTTAATTTCGTACAAGCAAACACGTATGTACAAAGCAAAAGCCTAACAGAAAGAAAACGCGAGCAAGCACTTGTTCATAATCGATATCGTTATGAGACGTTTAACACGTGTTCTCTGAGAATACCATTTCAAGTGTTCACGATTCATAATAATATTCTGAGAAATAAATTATATTGATGAAGAGCGAAGATTTTTGACAAAAATACTGAGAAACCTTGGCTTTTTTGTTATAAACTAGCGATCAACCCCGGCTTCGATGGGTAGATACTAGATAGATAAATTAGATGGTAGATAGAAAAGAAGTTTCTATGATTTTTTGGTGCTTAAGCCTGGGTTCTGAGACTTCGTTTTATTTTTCGTTTTAAAAAATTCGTCGGTTTATTTTTGAACATTAAATAGTAGGTCAAATGAGTTTAGTAATTTATTATACACCTTTATAGCAAACACATATGTGTATCATTTATCAATTTTTAGCTAGATTAGAATCGATTTTAATTGTATCTACCTAGTTATATCTTAATAACTAGGTAGATACAATTAAAATCGATTCTAGCAGGTCTACGCTTAGAAACGATAAACGAAGTTTCGTTTTGTCATTTTGAGTTACACTACGCGGCATGTCTGGTAGTGACAACTTGACTTTTGACAGTTACCGAGTTGCCCCGCAGTAGATTACTAAGTGACTACGAAACTTCGTTTATTGTTTCTATCCATCCATCCATCTTGATTTGAATGAAAAGGTTTTACTTAAATTTTGAGGCGAAACGCTATTTTTTCTTTAAAACCAATGACAGCTGACTTAACTTTTACTACTGACTCTTCTTGTCTATAAACTATTTATTCAATCCACTTCACATCGGCAAAATTGTCTGTCGAATAATGGACACATGTCATGAACATGCCATTACAAAGAAAAGAAGAACATAATAACAATCTGTTATTGATATTGAGATAGGTTGCGTTTAAATAATATAAAAGACCGAATACAGTAAATTTCGAAATATAAATAAACAGATTGCTACGTTTTCTACGCTTTTATAAAACGCAACTGTTAATTTTATAATTCAATGCGTATCAATATTTATGTTCCGAACTCGGATATTCGAACATCGAAACATAAATAGCCCGTGCTACGGCGTAGCCTCTCGTAGATATCTACGGCGTAGTAGCTCTACGGTATTGCGTCATTGGAACAAGAACAATAAACTCGGGTTCTGAACTTTTTCTAAGTTCTTTGAGAAACTGTGTTTTTGAACACCGTTATATCATCAAAGAATAATGACGCGACGCCGATAGTTAGTCCGTGGTATGTCTGGGACAATACGCAACACAAGTGCCCATTATATTGTAGAACCGGTTCCGTTCTTGCATTGTTTTTTTAGTTACATATAACATATAAATTACAATATAACACCTATCATCATCATAGTCCACTGGACGTAGGTCTCTCCCAAGACTAGCCACTGAGCCCGATTTTTGGCTCTTCTCATTATTTGCCAGCTATATTTTGCAGATCATCACTCCATCTTGCTGGAGGGCACCCTACACTACGCTTACCTAAGCGTGGTCTCCATATAAGTATCAGTTTTCTTCAACGGTTTTTAGTTGCACGGCAATCATGGCCGGCCCACTGCCATAACACTCAAACTCAACAAATATCAATGTTCATCACACAAAATAGTTGTTCTCAATAGGGATCGAACCCACAATCTACAGCGTAGAAGACAGAGCTACTGGCCTCACAGTTCAGTTAGTATTAGTTCTGCCTTCTGTGCTGTAGGTTGTGAGTTCGATCTCCATTGAGGATAATCATTTTGTGTGATGAACACAGATATTTGTTCTCTGTCTGGGTGTTAAATTAACAACGTATTTTCCTATAGAACAAACAGCTTAGACAGCTGTCATTTTATATTCCTTTTATTATACTTATACGGATTCTTAATGGCTTTTTTTATGATCGTTTCCCGGGATCCTGAAATTCCTCTGAAAGGAGAGACTACTTTAAAGTGGCACCCAACATCACTTCGATACTCAACTTAAATTTATTCAAGTCGCGATTTTTAACAGTTTTCAATGATTCAATGAAAGTCTGTCAAAGATTCGTCACTTAAGACGTGATTAAATTTAAGTTGCGGTTGAGTATTCGGCTGTCTAGATGTATACACGATTTTAATTCCCAGGCTCAGTAGATATCTCCTCAGACTTCTTAGATTTTAAAAACCTTGAGTTCGTTATATTAGCAGTAAGATATTTAGAGGCTTTTTGAGGGGTTAGTCAGAGGTACGTTCAAATCATTACATTTTGTTATATACAGGATGTTCTCATGTTTTATAAAAAAACCTTAGAATAGCCATCAAAAAAGTGAAAATTGAGGCAGTTTTTAGAGCTTTAAGAAGGTACATAAAACCTACGTTAAAAAGTATAATACTAATACCTTTTAAAAGGATATATGGTATACACATTAATATTCAGTATGAATTATACGATTAATCCTTTGGGATCCGAAGTAAACACCCAAATATGTCATTTTGATGTAATAAATTAACGTAGAAACATTAATATGACAAAAATACTCTAACCCTGAATTATTCTGGTGTTCTGGGTATTTTCTTTGTTTAACAAAAAATATGTATATATGTAATGTATTGTATTAAGTATATCAGTTATCTAGTACCCATAACACAAGTTATGCTTAACTTGAGGCTAGTTGATGCTGTGTGGATTTGTTTTGTTTTTAAAAGTTCTCTATTTAAAATGTTCTTAAAAAAAATTGAGATTTGCTTAGTTTGGGGCTAACACAGTCTCAAATGTCCACCAATAATTTTGTTCTGTGTATAACATGCAGATTCGTGAGCTTCGCCATGAGAACCTGACAGCCTTCGTGGGGGTCTGTGTCGAAAGCGGTGCTTCCTGCATAGTGTCCGCCTACTGTTCCCGAGGCTCGCTAGCCAGGGTCCTAGCTGACAGAGACCTTCACCTGGATGATATGTTCGTGGCCAGCTTAGTCGCAGATCTGCTGAGGGGACTGACGTATCTACACGAATCTACGCTGATCTCTCACGGGAACTTGACTTCGAGTAACTGCTTGGTGGATAGTCGATGGGTGCTGCAGATTGCTGATTATGGTCTTCATAGTTTGAAGAGTGAGTACAAGATTACCTACCTGATTTTTTACCTACAACACCTACTTGAAATTCTTTAAGAAAAGTATAATATAGTCAAAAGTACGTTCAGATAGTACATTTGGTACGTACCCACATTTTGCAATAGTTAGTATTCCATACGTCAGGTTGCAAGCTTATCGCCGCTGCTAGAATCCTAACTGGTCTTTACGATGTTTTCCTTCACCGTTTGAGAGTACTGGCATGTACCACAGTAGAACTAGCAGATATTTCACTTTCTCTAAACAAGAGTTTAAACTAGAAACATCTAGAAAAGTTGCCTCGCTGGTCGATAAAAAAAAATCTGTTTCTTATGTCGTCATCATAACTTGGCGGAAAATGCAGGTGGATGCACGGACTCCGAAGACGCCTTACGCATGGAACGTCGCATGCTGTGGCGGGCTCCAGAACTGCTCCGAGACCCGAATCCTCTGGCGAGAGGATCACAGCGAGGAGATGTTTACTCCTTCAGCATCATACTGTACGAGATACTGGGCCGCAATGGACCTTGGGGAGAGACAAATTTGACTAATACTGGTAAGTTTGGTTTCGATGAGTAGCGTTTTTCAACATGATTGCAAGTAGGTATATAAAATACAAATAAAAAAAGAAATTTGTTTACGACTGTACTCCCCCGGCATGGTAGATATTCCCTTAGATCTCTTAGTGCCAAGTACACTCGAGATTCTTTGAGGATGTCTAAGGAGGCCAGAGGTGTGTACAAATATCACATTTGGTACATACCCTCATGTTGAAGTAGTTGGTATTCCTTACGTGAAAGGTTGCAAGCCCATCGCCGCTGCTGGAATTCTAATTAGTTTCCTCACGATGTTTTCCTTCACCGTGTAAGAGTCCTGGTATTGCGCATATAATTGACGCGTGACCGGATTTGAACCTGTGATCTTAAAATCAAAAGGCGGAGTCGCTGCCACTTGGCGGTGATACAATAAATATTTATTCACTAATCCAATTTGACGGACTAAAATAAAGTAGAAATAACTTGTATTGCGATTACAAAATGTTAGTGGCAAATAGTTTAGACATGTAGGTATTTGCATGACATAATAGAATATATTTTTAGTATCTAAATTACAAACTTTTCCAGCAACAAAAAAAAATTAAAGATACTCGTTTTAAAATGGCACTTGTGCATACAAGTCAGGGACGTTTTATAAAAACTTGTTACAGAAATCATAGGCCGAGTTCGGCATCCTATTGGAGGAGTACTCTTCAGGCCTCCTCTAAGCGGACTGGTGGCAAGGCCATCTGTCCTAGCTGTCCTCAACTCTTGCTGGAGCGAGCGGCCTGATAGGCGACCTGATCTGCGACTTGTCAGGATCAGGCTTAAGGATATGCACGCTGGGATGTAAGTTATTATTGGATGTAACTTTTTAGTTTATTGG
Source organism: Electrophaes corylata (assembly GCA_947095575.1). NCBI lineage: Eukaryota > Metazoa > Arthropoda > Insecta > Lepidoptera > Geometridae > Electrophaes > Electrophaes corylata. Next base: position 1,590,382 of record OX352711.1, on the reverse strand, counting down.
GGACTCGGTACCACTATGGCCATTATATTAGTGCAGTGCGTAAGTACGCAACACACGAGATTAAGTGCATTGTAAGGCACAATTTTATCGATAGGAACGTGCCCAAAATGCGGTGCATTAACATCTGTGTACATCAACCTGAGGCATGCATGTGTTAAGATTCATGTGCCTGAAACATACTTATTTGTCATCTTCAAGTGTAGAGTTTTTAGCATTGTAGAACCTAGACATTCCTGGTATTTTTGGATAGTTTCATGTATGTTATTCAACAGGAAAACCAACATATTCGACAATATGCTCGCTATGATGGAGAAGTACGCTTCGAACTTGGAGTCGCTTGTGGCTGCTAGGACCGACCAGCTGTTGCTGGAGAAACGCAAGACTGATGACCTTCTCAACCGAATGCTGCCACGGTAAGTGAGGAGAGGTTAGACTAGAACGTAACTTGTTTAGCCTATAAATTATTAAACTACCCACGCCTCCAACTCTCTACTTATTTTTTGCATACCGTAACTGGTCAAACATGTTGTTTCTCCTTAATTATTTGTTACCTATTTAGTCCACACATGTTCTTTGGCAAATAAATATCTTTATCTTTATCCAATAACTCAGCGCTCTCGATAGCACCTGGCTTGGCCAGAAATAGGCATGGTGGTAGTACTTCAGATATAAATTGCTATAGTTTTCAAAAAAACGGTTATATCTCTTTAGCATTTATTCTTATATTCTCCATTTTAATTTCAGTTTGTGTATATGTTTTTAACCTGTGAAATGATTTTGAAAATAAAGTTTTGTATACGTATTTACAGACAGCACCAATTAACCCGAAGTGGACTACTATTGTCTTGTAAAAACGTGGTGTAGGCTCTTACTTTATTGTCATTTCCTTGAAAGTTCTTGTAACGTTATTATCAGGTTTCAATGCGTATTATTAAAATTTGTTACGTAAATAAAATACTTACCTATTTGAAAATGTTTTCGAGTACAAATGTTTATGTTAATGAAAAATTAGATCTCAGTCTTTCATGCTCTTTGATGTCAACCTCCGCTTAAAATAGAAAAATATACCTTTCTTCGGTAGTCAAGTCAGAAGTATGTATTTATTGTTAGTTATATGCCTGGGTGTTATGTTGTACTCTAAGTATTTATCATCATCATCATCAACAGCCTGTAGAAGTCCACTGCTGGACAAAGGTATCCCCCATACGTTTCCAGAAAGAACGGTTCTAAGCCCTTTCCATCCATCGACTTCCCGCGATCCTAACAATATCGTCAGCCCATTGGGTAAGAGAACGTCTTACGCTTCGTCTTCCGGTTCGTGGTCGCCTTTCGAGAACCTTTATGCTCCAGCGGTTGTCCGTTTTTAAGAGCTATATAGCCTGCCCATTGCCACTTCAACTTGCTGATTCTGAGACTGACATCTCTGCGACGCACACTACGCACAGTCTAGAGGTCGTAAAGACGCCATTTTCAGGATATATTCGTCTTGGTGGGTGAAGGTGTACTAAGAATTCAACCCCTGTGAATTGAATTCAACAATTTCCGAAATTCTACCCCTAAAGAACAGCGGAAGTTAACGTTTGTATAAAAATAACTTTACGCGGTCGAAATTGCAACCGTTTAGTTACTACTACTAAAAATACTTTTAATAGAAAAACAGGAACAGAAAAAGCGTCACGACTTTAATCCCCAAGCACGGTACACATTTCCTCAGATCCCTCAGTACTAAGGACTTCAAGATTCGAGAGGAGGAAGGGGTCGAGATCCTTCGAGGAAGTCTAAAAATATTTTTATCGCGTGCGTTTTTACTAATATAAAAATGTCGAAATAGTTTCACAACCTTAATCCCAGGGATTAAGGTTGTGAAACTATTTCGACATTTCCTCTCAGATCTCTTAGCATCAAGAAGCTCCCCTTAGATATCATCAAAGAATTCCAAGTAGGTACTTGGAATTCTTTGATGATATCTAAGGGGAGTAGTCAGACGCCCAAATATTACATTTGGTATATACCCACTTCTTGTTATTCCTACGTAACAGCAGATCTAAGAAACGATAAATGAAGTTTCGTACCTACTGTCGTTTTGTAATACATTTCGGGGTTACTCGGTAGCCGTTTCACAGTTATGTCGTCAGTTCCTGACATTCCGCGTAGTGTACCTCAAAACGACAATACCAAACTTCGTTAATCGTTTCTAAGAGTAGGCCCTGATTTCAAGCCCTCTTCTAGTGTTTGCTATAAATAGAATTATTTCCATCATCGATCAAAATTGCTCGGCGGATAACTGTTAGCAAAAGTCTGCTACCAACAGCTATTTTCTTAAGTAATTATACCAAGTGAAACTTGATGAAAAGTGATTGAACACAAATTCGATCAATCACTTGAAATGTCTCATAAACTAAGAAACCTTCCAATATAGAACGGTTGCCGAGGCTCTGAAGAGAGGCGAAAGGGTGCAGGCTGAGAGCTTTGACTGCGTGACCGTATACTTCAGTGATATCGTCGGCTTCACTAAGCTGGCTGCTACCAATACACCAATGCAGGTAAGTTGATCTTTGACGATTCCTATCAAGTGTCGTGTCGTGTTGTTTCCTAGTATTATACACTTTATACCTACTTTGTAAAAGGTTAAATCGTTTTTAGCAAATTCGAATATTTTGAAACAAAAGATGGCGTTTAAAAAGGAGGAGGTTCTCAATTCAAAAGTTATTTTTTTTAATGTTTGTTACCTTAGAACTTTTGGCTGGGTGAACCTATTTTGAGGATTTTTTTTATTTGAAAGCTGGTGCTTCTTGTGTGGTCCCAGTTCTGACAATGGCATCCATGAGAAATTAGAGTCGGAATTTTATATTATTAAAACCTAAGAGTAACATACAATACTCTCCCATTAAAGTGCTCACACTAGCAAACATTGAACTAAGACTCTATATTTTCTAAGAAACATGAGTTTACGGAACAATTACTCAGATAGGTATGTATTATATTAGTTTCTAAGCATAGGTACTCCTTATTCTTACAATAGAATAGTTATGTTCAGAGGTCCCGATTTGTTATAATAAATTCAGGGCCTCTGTAATTTGGGTATCAATGTGACTTACCTATTTGTGATTGTGTTTTGTTAAGGGCGGCTACATATATGTACTACCTAGATATACAGGTGAATTTTTGGGCATTCTAAAATAACAGTTAAAAATTTTTTTATAGAACAAAGACATAGGTCACCTGTTGTTGTGTGGTAACCATCACTTATAAATAAAAAACCGGCCAAGTGCGAGTCGGATTCGCGCACGAAAGGTTCCGTAACCTCCGTGTGGTATTTATAATAAAAACGTAAAAAATCACGTTTGTTGTATGAGAGCCCCCATAAATATTTATTTTATTCTGTTTTTTTAGTATTTGTTGTTATAACGGCAACAGAAACACATCATTTGTAAAAATTTCAACTCTAAGTAACACAGTTCATGAGATACAGCCTGGTGACAGACGGGCAGACAAACAAACAGACAGACAGTGGAGTCTTTGTAATAGGGTCCTGTTTTACCCTTTGGGTACGGAAGCCTAAAAAGTATTGCCTAGCAAAGCACGGTCACTCAACAATAAACCGCCTTGCACCCATCAACTTGACGCACACAGAGACTTGTTATTACACTAGCACCTTTACTCTTCCAACTTAAATACATTAACACTGATTGGCGGCAAAAATAAGCACACGAAGGCTACTACGAACTGAGCTATAACGGTTGTCTATGTGGTCTCACCATAGGTATGTAAAGCTATTGAATGCGAAGGTGCTTCAATACGTGACAAGTTTACTGGTTAATTCAGTAAGTTTTGACATAATGAAGAAGCGAGTTCACGCTTAGGAATCTCGATAATTACGAATCACAGAGATAGGTACAATAGACATTCTACCCGATACTTGGTAATGCCAGTACTAAAACTTTGCACAATAGGTACCTACATAATTACGTAGGGCTTTAGTACCAAGTACCAACATAATACACTAACATTTAAGTGATGAACTTTGATGTTTGTATTCTAAGTATGTAATTACAAAATAAAACTTAAGTATTTTATCAGTCATCTAGTTCCCATAGTACAAGATTTGCTTAGTTTGGGTCTAGATGATATTGTGTAAAAATGTTCACAAATATTAGTTTTTTATTTTATTGTAGGAGAATGGGTTTTTTGTTACTATGGAAACCAGAAGACTGAAAGAGAACTTATATACTTTTTTGTTAATACATGCTAAGAATACGTTATCAACGAATAACACCCAGACAAAGCACAAACAAATATGTACAGTACACAAATGTTTGTTCTCGGTGGGGATCAAACCCATCACCTACAGCGCAGAAGGCAGGGCTACTACTTTCAGATAACCGTTGCGTTAACTATAGTAATGCTAAAAATAAAAACAAAATATTACAATCTAAATAATAACTCAAAGGTGACTGACTGACTGACTGACATGTGATCTATCAACGCTCAGCCCAAACCACTGGACGGATCGGGCTGAAATTTGGCATGCAGGTAGATGTTATGACGTAGGCATCCGCTAAGAAAGGATTTTGATTAATTCTACCACCAAGAGGATAAAATAGGGGATGAAAGTTTGTATGAAACTTTGTCAATTTGAAACCGATTGGGCTGAGACTTTGCATGCATATTTTATCCCGAAAAAATAACGGGAACGGGAAAAAGCTGCCACGCAGGCGAAGCTGCGAGCGGCCGCTAGTCTTGTAATAAGTCGTGAGGCTATTTTTTTCTGTAGTTATAAAGTGTTTATTTTACAGGTCGTGGAGATCCTGAATGATCTATATACATGCTGTGACGCAATCATATCCCACTACAATGTGTATAAGGTACGTCATCGACCTAGATAACATAGACCTGTAAATACTATGTGAACTAGACTTTCCCAACGTGTTTACAACTAGCTCATGCTGGGACAAAGACCGTTTTGAGACTCAAAATTTGTCTTTTATTTTTAATACTTACATAATTTTTTTCGTTGTTTGAGTTACATATAAAATATTCTCATTCTCATTCTCATTTTCATTTACTCATTCTCATTCCCAGCAAATGGTACTCTTACTCAGCAGCTCAAGCAGCAAGTAGAGCTCTTAGTGAAGAACTCGACCGGGGAAGTACTACCACCATCACCATAATCATATCATTGATATAGTCTATAGAAGTCCACTGCTGGACACAGGCCTTCCCCACACGTTGCCAGGAAGAATGATTTTAAGCCCTTTCGATTCATCGAAAATTAAAACAAGGTAGTAGTGTTTGAAACTATTGAAACATTTCAAATTGAATTATATTTTGATCGTTTCTTACCTGTAAAATAAAGAAAAATAGGTTACTTCCCTATGCTAGGTTATTCTGAACGCTACTCTAGAAAATTTTTATTTGAAAATTATTTTTTATGTATGTATTTACCTAAGATTGTGAATTCGGTTCGGTTTCCTACACAAACCATTCATTTTGAGCAGCAAGCATAATGATTAAATTTTCTCTCGATTATTACAAACGCGGTCTGTTGAATATAATTCATGAATACCGCCTGGGGGTAGATAAGGGTGTAAAAATACTAACCCTGAAAACTTAAATAATGCCTTCGGCATTATAATAATAATGGTTCACTCCATTATTTTTGATCGATTGCCACTGACTAAAATGAAAAAGAAATTGATTAGTTACCTGCTGAAAACCCGCTTTCTGATCCTGTAATTTTCTAATGTTGTGTTCATCTGGGGTTAAACCTCTTTATTTGTGTAGTTTATAGCAGTACCTACCAGCTCCCTTGTTATAGGAAAAATCGACAGGCGAGGGCCCCGCGCGATTTGACATTTGTGCAGTTACCGTATCGTACCAATATCCAAGTTACAATGCGCGGCAACTAGGCAACACACCGCAGTTAAGTTACCGATACCGCGCAATGCAATTCAAACAACACGATACGCTTTCGCCACAAATGTCAAATATATTCGTGCTACGGTTTCGTTAAATTTTAAAAATATGCCGTTCAAAATAAATATTTATTTTAGAGTGGTTTTTGTACACCTTGGAATATTGTTAGTTGGTATTATTGTGGAAGTATAAGGTTGTTTTGGAATCAAATGGGTGTTTTTGCGGTTCTGAAACCCGAAAAGATACCCTGTAGTTTTGCCATGCACAAACATATTGTATACTGATATTTCAGTTGGTCTAGACAGGCAGACACGTTGTCGCGTCATATAATATAACACGCAACCTAAACGGCTGGTCGTAGAGGCAGGCATTTATAGGGTACGTTTGTTTTGATGCTTAGGGATCAAAACAAACTACTACTAAGAGAAGAATTCCTGAATTAACCCCTATAGAGGTACAGTGGTGGCTAAAGTTTGAAATAGCTTCACGCAGACAAAGTCACGCGTGTTTCCACTAGTATAGTAGGTATATAATGAAAGATTTTTTATAAAGATAGTTATTACTACGACTTATTATATGATGCAATATTACTCTAGCATGACGGAAAAAAATAAACTTAAAACATTCTAGTTCAGATGGTCGGACTAGTTTTAAGATATAATCCTCTAAAATATATAGGTAGAGTGGGTTTAAACCCCTGTAAACCCCTGTCATAGAGACTTTAATCTTGGGTATATTTGTATTTGTGCGTAATGGTGTTTAAGAATTCTCAAAATTCATTGCTTCAAAATTGCTGTATGTTCCGTTCCGGTTTGAAGGGTGCGGGTTCATAAACATGCGCATGAAAATGAAGACCTGTAGGCTTCAGGTTGATGGACGCAGAGCGTACATCGTAAGTAACGTAAAGTGCGTGAACTGCGCGACAAAACTCTGTTGCCATTTAAAAAAAAACAAAATAATTAAATATATGTATTGATAATAATATCAGGTGGACTATTTCATGTTCTTTCAGCAAGCATCAACAAAAGCAAAAAGCTCGATACAGTAGTAGGAGACGAATTTGATCGGATTCAATTTGTCCTGGTTAAGTTAGAGGTGCACTTTCATTCAGTAGGTCAAATGATACTAGAAATTTCCAGGATAAATCTATTCTTAGGGTAGGTCAGCACTCGGGTCACGAGGAGTTTATTTATCAATAGGACATCTAACAAAGGAAACACGAGAAAGTTGAAAGTTACAAAAGCTACTTAGAACTACTTTGTAGTCTTCCAGTTATAGCTTGCCACAGTGAAACTGTGTACAACTGTTCGTGTAGCTATTTTAATACAAATTTCAACCCCTGCAACTACCCCTTTGAGGACGCGTTTTATTTTCTTTTTCATATTAATTTATTCGGTCACTTTAGGGACTTTGCTGAACACTTAGTTGCGTCAATTTGATTACATAAAGTAGAACTTAATAACATATCGTTACATAATTAGTAGCAGCTGTATAAGGGCTGTCAAAAAACTAAGATACAAATTAAAAGAACATATATCAAAAATACTTAAAATGTAAAATAAATCACTGATTATTTAATAATAGTAATAATAATGCTGGACAGTCCACACAGCATCATCTAGCCCCAAGCTAAGGAGCTTGTGTTATGGGTACTAGATGACTGATATACTTAATACATGACATTACATACATAGATATTTTTTATACATAGAAAATACCCAGAACACCTAGAATAAATATTTGCAGAACGTACAAATATTTATCCCAAGGCGGGAATCGAACCCCAACCTCCTGCGTCGCAGACGGATATTCGCCCGCCGCGCCACATAGGTCGTAAAAAAATACACAACCCACATCACGTATTGTATTAGTACCTACGTTGTGCTATCAAGTATTCTGTGGTATGTAACTAGGTCGTTAGATACCGTTTCATGACAGAAAAGTTGATCAAAATATAAAGACTGAAACCAGCCATGTAATAACGATTTATGATTGATATTGGTTTCATTGAGATTAGGTATACTCCCACCCGGTGGAGCGACGACATTGATAAAATCGCATTCTGGAAATGTATAAAGTGTCCTTCTGATGATGATGATGAATGTCAATTTTTGCATCATTACAAGTCAGCCTACAACTGCACGAAAGGTCTCTCCCAAGATTCGCTACAGAGCAAGGTCTGCGATTCTTCTCATCCAGTGTGTGACAGCTACATATCAGAAAAATCACATATCGTCACCAAACCTTGCTGTGTGGTGGAACGCGGTGGTGACCCTGCATCCGTGGTGATCCCGGCATAAAATATAACCCCTCCATCGCCTCTTATGCAAGTCGTAAGAGGCGACTAGAGAACGCACCAGAGCAACAGCGTCTTCTTTACCAACACTGCGGCTTAAACAAATAAATCAATTGGTTTATTTGTCACCTGCGTCACTCTGGTCGTTAATCTCTCAATCGTGGTGATTAAAGCAAACCCTGCTAAATATGGGAGGCTTGTGCCCAACGGATTACTTATCTAAGCTAACAAAGAAAACAATGATGATATGTGTGAAAGCAATGTAGGTATATCTTAGTTTTTGTCCCATTCACGGGTGTGAGCGACAGTTGGGAGGTGAAGACTTCAGCGTCTATCTTAATCAGGTAGCAGGTATTTTAGAGAAAGACCAGGTCTAAAGTATCCTGAACCGTATATAAAGACTATCTTTACGTAGCTGCTGTATGATGAATGTTATAAGAGTAAAGTAAAAGAAGCATTTGTATGTTGGGATCGTAATAAATGAACATCTGTGGTCTCTGTCTACATCTATGGGAAGCAGGTGTATTTTTATGTATGTGTGTATTTTCATCTAGGTGGAAACAATAGGAGATGCATACATGGTGGTGGGAGGTCTGCCAGAGCGGTGTTCTCGGCATGCTGCAGAAGTGGCGTCCTTGGCGCTTCATGTCCTGGATGCGGTACCCAAGATCAAGACCGCGAGACTTCATATAAGGATTGGTAAGTCTAATTAACATAACACAAGCTCTGCTTAGCTTGGGGCTAGATGATGCTGTGTGGATTGTCCAGCAAAAAAAAAAAAAAATTAATCTACTGGATCACAAAGTTTAGGACGCGCGCCCTCCCTCCTGATGGGATGAACCGAATAATTGAGCTACTTTTTTATAATAATGAGTGCATTTGTACAGAGTTCAATCAATTGACACGAAAAAACTTACGGGTGATTATGACCTCATCATGCATCCAAATAGGCCTTTGCATCTATTGTAGATGATTTATCATCATCATCAGATGATTTATACAGCATCAGAGGTAACTTTTTCAATCCTGTCTCTATTTACGGGACGCTGTAGTTAGGGACAGAATTTTAGTAGGTTTTGCCCAGCACCAATTCCATCCTCTCTAATACTAATAGAAAAGTTCATTGGTGCACAACCGAATTCGAACCCACGGCCTAAGGATCAGAAGGCGGGATCACTTCCACTAGACCACCGGTGCTCTCCTCATGTTTATATTAGATGCATTATTGTGGGCGGAGGACCTTACTCATTCGGTATATGATGAAAGTGTTAGAGTTCGAGCGTTTTCGGCATGTTTAAGCTAGCGGTTAAAACAGCATTCAAACCAAAGTTTTTCATATTCTACTATTGATACCTACGATGGACACGATAATGTGTGTATTCCAACAGGAATCCACAGCGGGCAATGCGCGGCTGGAGTGGTAGGCGTCAAGATGCCACGTTACTGCCTGTTTGGAGACACAGTGAACACCGCAGCTCGCATGGAGTCGAGTGGAGAGTCGCAGAGGATCCACATTAGCCACAGCACTTACACGCTGCTGAAAAAGCACGGCGGCTACCACTTCAAGGAACGAGGCATCATCAATATCAAGGTGGCACTATAATCAACTCACTGATAAAGCAACAAAATAGTCTACCAGAGTAATCAACATCAAAACGGTCGGTTCAGTAGACTCACAGAGGTCACTTTGAATCGTCTTACCAACTGGGTAGGGAGACAGCTGAATCTAGGCGCCAATTTTTCACGATCAACCCAAGAAGAACAGAGGCCCTACCATCAAATTTATTGCAAAGATATTGATCTTTCATACAAATAAAATAGAACATAGATACATAGAAAACTTTTTATTGTACACCGCAAGGGCATAACTAATTAAAAGAAAATTTATAGTAGGTACAGCGAAGTAAAATGGCCAATCTTATCGCTATGAGCGATCTATTTCAGACAACTTTTGGACCACCCTTTTGAACCTGACAACCTTTGTTTGAACATGACACCTAATCAAAGTTTTGATCGAATGTTTTCTAAGCCCGCAGGCGTAGCGCAGTAATTACTTCTCAGATTGCTGCTCAGTTCAAAGGCCATATACCTTTAGAATAAATACTATGTATACATATTTGTGGGCATTTTTACATAACATCTTCTAGCCCCAAACTAAGCATAGCTTGTACTATGGGAACTAGATGATTGATAGAATACGTACACATGTTTTTTTCTGTAAATACCTGCTTAGAATAAAATATTATAACCCAGACAGAGAACAAACATCTGTGCTCAACACACAGATGTTTGTTTTTGGTGGTGATCTAACCCACCACATACAACGCAGAAGGTAGCTAGGTAGGTACTACAAACTGTGCTCTACTACTACTACAACTAGTTTTTAAGTATTTTTATTTTCATTTTACAGGGCAAAGGAGACATGCGCACGTGGTGGCTAGTGGGGGAAAAACACGAGAGGAGGAAAAACTCATTCTACAGATATCGTAAGTTCTGACAACTTTCAGGGGGCCAAGCATTGGTAAAATTGACATTTGTGGCGTAAACGTATCGATTTGGATTACATTGCGCTGCATCTTAATGGCATCGATAACTCAACTGCGGCGTATAACATAGTTCTTAAGCAGTGTACCTCTAAGTAAGAAAGAAAAGAAAAAAAAGAAATAGCATTACGACTTCAAGCCGTGAGCACGGTAGATATCCTCTCCGATATCTTTGTACCAAGTAGGAGGTACCTACTCGAGATTCTTAGAAAGAAAGAAAGGAAGAAAAAGATTTTATTTGTGACGGCTCACAGTATTACAAAGGGACACAGACATTTTTAAATCGAACATAGATAAGAACATAGATAATAAAAACACAAAAAAAAATGAACATTTGGTACATACCTACATTTTGTAGTAGGTAGTTAGTATTCCATACGTGACATGTTGCAAACTCATCGCCGTTGCTAGAATACTAACTGGTTTCCTCACAGTGTTTTCCTTCACCGTGTGACAGCACTGGCATTGCGCATATAAATGTCTCGAACAAAAAAATACATTGGTACACGACCGGATTTGAAGATGGGGTCACTCCTACGATCTGCAAATATTTATTCCGGGTGTTCTGGGTATTTTCTATGTATAATAAAAAATATCTATGTATGTAATGTATTGTATTAAATATATCAGTCATAGCTCTTCTTAACTTGGGGCTAGATGATGCTGTGTGGATTGTCCAGCATTAAATAAAATGCATTTTTTTGTTAGGTAGGTACATTATGTACTTGTGTTATTTTGTTTCCATAATTTACGATAGAAAATCGATTGACAATACAAATAAATCGATGTTTCTAAGCAGGTCACCTCACTATGAAGCTAATTCAGACAGATGTCAAATGTGGCCTATTATATTGACCCTACTTATGTCCTTATCGGTGTAATATTATACCTACTTCTCTCTGGCTGTTTCTATTCAGGGCTGTCTCTTTGACCTCTATAAACGACATGACAGTGACCTCTTTGTCCTATGAACACATTTGGGTTGGTTATAACGCAATAACTTTAGGCTTAGTGTCCCAGCGGCAAAAGTAGATGAATATTTATGTGAAATTCTAATTTTATAAAACAGGTTCACTTTTGTCAGTGTATAACACAAGTAATAATTTTGTATTTTATATGAAAATCCGTCTGGTGCCATAACGGTTAAACGGTAGAGGGGAGTTATGAAGCCGTTCTAAGGCCTACCCATAGCGGTCACCCATTCAAATAGTGACCACAAGAATGTTGCTAAAATTATGAAAAAACAGAAAGTCTTATCACTTTGATTCGCATGTACGGTAGATATCTCTTAGGGCCTGTCAACTGAGGATTTTTTGAGGATGTCTAAAAATAGTAGTCAGAGGTACATCCAAATAGCACATATCCACATTTAGCATTAGATAATATTCCATAAGTGACAGGTTGAAAGCCCATCGCTCATACAAATACAAATGTTTCATGATAGAACAATAACTCTTTACTCACGATGTTTTGCTTCACCATTTGAGACTACAACTTGTTGATGGAACAAGCAGATGGCCCACCTGATGTTAAGTGGTTACCATCACCTATAACAAAGCATTGCCTCTTAGGTCACGCTCGTTAGGAACGTCGCCGACGATGCACTACTCAGCGGCCTAATGTGCCTGTAATTACACCAGATAACGCACATATATGATTTCAAACAGAGAGAACCTATTTACCACGAGGCAAATCACCAACCAGATGGTCAAATGACATTGTAAAGGCAGTGGGACCTCGATGGATTCGATTAAATAGATAGAGAAATTAGTGCACGACCGCATTGAACCCACGACCTGAGGATCCAAAACAAAATTCTTATCTTTTAAACTAAGCAATGGTGATATGGTTATAGGTGATGGTGTTCGTTTGTATCTGATTAACTTCCCAAAGTCTTTTTTCGTATGTATTTAATAACATTTTCCGTACAAACACATCCAATTAAGTAGGTAAGAAACACAATATTTACTCTGTTGGTCTAAATAAATAAGTAAGGTGCCAAAGTCTACGATTTCACTCGATTTCTGAAAATATGTCACAAACTGTCTAATTAAGCTTTTATGACCTGTTTAATCAATCAGTGTCTACTATCAAAAGGTCACCGTGATAGGTTCATAAGGCTTATCGTTCGCCCTTTGCACTATTAATTAACCATCTAGTTTCAAATTCTAGCCGAATCTAGTGACAGATTTTTTCGCGTTCGGTTCAGGTGGCCTTACAAGTTTTATCATTTTTAAAAAGGTGTACCTACCATGTTAAGCTGACATAATTACATTGCGCGATTGAGATAACCATACGGCCGAATGTTGCCTCGTTGCCGTGCAGTGGGTATGCACCAAAAATATTGTTATGTGTAATTTAGCACAATATAAGTAAATATTTTAACAAATTTTGGTAGGTACAGATATTAGGTAGTGGAAACACACGGTGACACTGATGACGGTACGATAATTTACGTAACAAATATCAATCTCCTTGGGGCTAAGTTTTGGTACGGGTCAACGACTCTTAAAGCTGGAGCGGACGTTACCTCTGAGGCAGAGACGTTCGGATTAAAATAGAATAATTACACACAATTCCACGATGATATTGAGAATCGAACAAAATAGAGCAATCATTTCTTATTTGTTTGCGTTTCACAGAAATAGATCCAGCCCAGAGCCAAGAGATAGACGAGCCGTGGTGGGACCCAGAGCGTTCCATCCTCAACATTCACGACCGTGCTCTCTTGTCCTGCGGGGGCTCCCTGGGCCCCGGCTCCGCATTATCCTCCCCCGGCCCCCCTGCTTGCAACTGCTTCATCCCCCCTCGCGACCACCACTCGGCGCCCGTCGTGCTGTTCTGCGACGACTGACGCTAACCAACGGCGAACGTCAGAACAGGATTCGTAGACGTTGTAGAAAATAAAGAAGTTTATGCCAAAAGATTTGGACACGGTGAAAGTGCTAGTAATTTTGAAATTACTAAAAAACTTACTTCAGGAAATCTATTTGATAAAGTTCTCGAGTCGGATAATAAGGATACAGATGACTTTGGTGAATTTAAATGTGGTAGTGATGGTGAAAAATGTTTGGGAGATAACGATGAAGTTGAAGATTCAGGTTATAAAAACAATGGTGCCGTAACAAATGAAAATGAATGCGATAGACACAACAATATACAAATAAACACAACGCATAGTCGTGTAGATTTCAGTGATAAAGAGTTAGATAATGTCTTCAATGGGCGAGAAGTAAAGAGTATGATAATAAAACGCGGAGAGTATCGACTTTCTAAAGCTAAGAACAAACGAGTCAATTTCGATGAAGAAAAAGGGGAATCTTTAGAAAATATTGTAAGTGTACTTAATACCATGTATCTTAAAAGTGAACATGACATCAGTGATATTTTGAAGAAAGAAAGAAAAAGCAGTGCTATATTTTTACAAAATGTTCTCGAAAGTCATGAGGATTCTATTAAAGTTAGTAAGAAAGACGATTTGTGTGCAAAATTTAAAGAAGAAAATAGTGTAGACGAACTTCCTCAGAATAGTAAAACGTATAGAGATATAAACGAATCCATCAATACAGAAGTCACTGATAATTATAATGCATTTAGATATGTAGAGGATAGATTTAAGGAATATAAAATGGTATACGAATGTACAGATGATGTAGATAATAGGGCTAGAGAGTTGGCAGCATTGCGAAGGCTGTATAGCATTGAGGTTGATAGGAACTGGTTGTAAATAAATGAACAAGAATCAAACTAACTTTTTACCTTCGGGGATCATTCGTAGAATATTTTTAGTAAGTACGTACCTATTGGAATTTGTAAAAATAAAATAGGTACGCACTATTTTCGGAAAAGCCCTATATAACCGACCTACAACTTCTATGTGCAACAAAATAAGAAAATGTTATAGGTACATATACGTATAGGGGTACCTTAGAGGTAAATAATTAAATCCATGTCTCTAATGATACTATTCATAGGTTTTAAGTAGGTACCTATCATCTTTATTTTTATGAGATGCGGTAATTAGGTACTTATGTAATTTAATTTGATTGCTTGTTTGAATTGAATTTTTTGACCTCAATAAAGTTTTTCATTTAAAAAAATTAATTATAATAGTAAACACAATAAAGTACTTATACCTAGGTACCTACCTGAGAGTGAAGTCAGAGTCGCAAAGTGAAATTACTCGTGTACAGCCGTTTAACATATCTACCTATTTCTTGTGGTAGAAACTTAAGGAAAATAAAAAAATACATAAACCTAAGGATAGTGTAGGTTTTATACCTAGCTTGGGAGAAAAATGTGGGCCCAATTTTGCTGACTGAAATGTGTTTCGTCGTTTTGATTAAAAAGTTAGTGGTAAAAATAAGTAGGGTACCTACCTTTGGTTACCTAGCAAAAGTGCGTCCGGAGAAGTACTACCACCATGCCTATTTCTGCTGCCATGGTAGGAAGGGTGAAATTGCAGGCACTTTATATGCAAGTAACATCTATAAGCCTCAAGTTGACGGACGTAGGACTGTTTAAGGCACGTGTCTAACCACAAAAATATAGGGTATTCTTTGTTCCGTGTTTCTAATGAATGTGACCTTTAGTTCAAGTCATGAATAGTTAAAAAGTTGATTTAAAATAAATTTATTGCATACATAATTTAAGGATATGTGTAGTTAAAACCATGTTTTAAAAGAAATATTATTTATTCTGTGGTGTTAAATCAATGTTTCTAAATAGACATTTACATATGTACAAAGAATAAATTAAAATATTTATTTACAAGAAAATTCCAGCTAATACAAGTAGTTATAATTGGTTGTACTTATGTGTGAAATATAAATGTAATTGATATTATATTTAGTTCTAATAATAAGTATGTACTTTGTACAACATTATATTATATACAGATTGTTGTCTAAACTAAATGTATCACAATGTTGTCTGTTGTTATAAAAGTTTTATAAAAATAAATATTTATTTCATTTTAACCAGGTACAATAACATTTACTATATCTTAGGTTTCTTTTTAACTCTCTAGAGACAAGATCTGAAACGAGATTATTCAACTGAGGACCAAGGTTAGCGACATAAGCCAAAGAACTAGCAAGCTGAAGTGGCAGTGGGCCGGTCATGTCTGCCGAAGAACCCACAACCGCTGTAGTAAACAAGTTCTGGAGTGGGACCACGCTTAAACGTAGTGTAGGACGACCTAAGACTAGATGAACTTGCGCAGGGTGGCAGGCAGTACCTAACTGAATGGGAAGAACCCAAGATCGCGCTCAGTGGCGCGCCATATGAGAGACCTATGTCCAACCGTGGACTGCGATAGGTTGATGATGATTTTTAAGTTAGACTTGAATATTTATAAAGTAAATAAGTATGCATAGAATAGTATCTTCTGATGAACTCTGGACCTGGATGTAGTAAGAGGCAATTAGGGCAACACACTTTGTAATATGCAGCAGCGTCTCCTGAGTACCTAACATTAACACTGTGGTCCTGGGGTCACCAATACCTACCAAGTCCCTCAATATGACCTATGTTCAGCAGTGGACTTAATCAACTAATAGTAATAAAATCAAAATAATAACTATTGGCAAACATTCAAACAATGCCGTCTTATGCAAACCTTGAACTATGTACTTTTTTGTAAATATAATATACATGGTGGTTTTGGAGAAGGGCAATTTAAGGGAGAAGTACTACTAAGTACTGAATATGCAGTTATTGTTTTCTTATAAATCGAGGGCATGACTCCTTTCATGACTTTTCTTTAACTCATGTGGTTTCGAAATTATCCATCACCCCCCTTCTCAAAAAACCACCCTGTATATAACCAACTTTAATCTATACATAAAAATCAATTTCTGTGTGTTAGTCTAGCTAAAATTCAAAAACAGCTGGAGCGTTTTGAATATTTTTTTTGTTTTGTTCCCTCTGACTCAGGGATGATTTATATATAAAAAAAACGAAGTTCACCAGGTCAGCTTATAGATAATTAGGTATGTACTTTTTACTTACATCTACTGTTACAAGCCACTTAACATTTACTAAGTTGTAACACTTCTCTATCACAGACATGTATAATAACTAACGAAAGTAGTCTATGGTACCACCCACATCTTCCAATCTTAATGGGTTTGCTGGTTGTGCAAATACTTGCTCTCAAGGAAAGCACCGTGAGGAAGAGCTCGGCTTGTGAGCTCTGCACATATTAACCATGGTTTTTCTATGGATAAGGCCAACTAAGCAATATATTTTTACATAGCATCATCTAGCTAAACAAAGCATAGGTATAGATGCTGGGCAAGCCTACCCCATCTAAAATTTTGTCCGAGGCATTACAACATACTGTAAATAGACGGATGAGTAAGAAAGTCGCTCCTGAATCGGAAGATTGGGTAGTAGGTACCATAAAGTTTTTCATTGGTTGCATCAGTCAAAAGAATATAACAATAATATTGACTAGAATACTGACTTATTTCTTTAAGCCCCGCAACCTAAGCTCCATTTCTAGAAATGCCTGCATTGATGGGTCTTCCACCATTTTGAGGATCTTTTCACTGACCTCCGGGCCAGCATCTGTCATTTTAGTAGTGATAGCATCTGCCCATGCTAAGAACACGCAGTTGGCACATCCAGAGCGGCAGCAAGCTGTCGGGGGCTCATCTATAGAGGCCTGGAATTGAGAGACTTGAAATCAATTTATATTAGACTAATTTAAGTAACAAATCTTGTACTTAGATCTAAATACGATCTCACAGCAAACTTTCGTACAGCAGGTAGCCAGTAGGTAGAGGTAAGCCTAGTAGATTTGAAAGTTGTGAGAGCCATCAACCAGCTTATACAATCTCGAGAGAGAATAGCTGACTGATAACTGAGATGTTTTTAATGATATAATGTGCTTAGCAAGCGTCAATATGGGTTGAAATTACGAAGTTTATGCGTACCTCTCTAGCTATTTTCTCAAGTTCCTTTTCTCTCTCTTCATTGATTTTATCTACATCAGTAACACAGAACCTGTGTTGAAGGTTATAACTTTGTCGTGCAATAGATCGAAGCGGCATGATTTTGGATTTCTGTAAGTATATAAAAAATAATTGATCTCTTTCAGTCGTTTCAAAATTAATCTACTTAAGTAATTTGTTAGATAGGTATGTCTACGTACGTACAATCATTTTGGTAGTTTGTTGATTGTTGTGAATTTTCGACTAATTTAAATTAGTTACGTAACACATTACGAAAAAAACCAAACAACTACGATAAACTCAGACTATGGCTTAGCTGCACAGACAGAACACATTCGAGTATATTTAAATAATTAGATAAATAGTAGGTACCTAAAATATTAAAATAAAATAACTGACGTAGATGTGTTTTATGAAACTGAGTTCCGTGATTACACAACCATGGAATGGAATACACAACCTTGGAAAACGCAGCCAGGAATTTATGTACATTTGGCATCTAATTCCAACTGATTGACATAGCTGATCCAATCAGGGTTGAACATACGTAAAAAAACGTTGTAACATATAATGTACAACCATACATGTCGTATACATTTTGACTGCGTATTCCTTCCTGCCTGTGCATTCCTAGCTTTGATTTCCCAGGCTGTGTATTTTATGGTTGTACATTAACCGGACTCAGGTGCGGGTGGGTAAAAAAAAAAAGAGTTCGATGACCGCCCGGAAGCGTTTTGTTCGTCATTTTTGATCGACTTTTTCAGACTTTTTTGTAAAGGAGCAATTTAATTTACGGTGTTGTGTTTCTAAACAGTGTTTTCCGTTTGTCTAGTCTAATCGTCTGTGGGGAAACATCATAGATGTGAGTAACTAATATAAACTATTTGAATCGGTTTCAAATTTGTCCGATGATAGCATTTTCCAATTACGGCTCGTCAATGACGATGCCGCTAATTTCTGCCATCTAAATTATTTATCAGTGTAGGTACAGAAGCTTTGCTTTTTTGGCATTCATTATTAGCTTGTTTCGACTCAAACAGCACATTATGGGTGGTTCCTGTTAGTAATAACGTTACTTTACTTAAGAATGGCGCTCTAGCTTCCATTTTCCTGCCAGGCTAGGTTATTATCTACACTTCTAGTGAAATATAAATTCTACTCTTGAAACATCGGTCACTAGGTTGGTTTTTCGAAGGATCTCGGTCACCATGAAGGTTTATATAGGTTATGAATATAATGAGCATCGTATGATTCATAAATACGAATCAAATCCATGATGCGCGGATTGCGCGGCACTGAATACAAAATCATGGACGTCTCTTGGTAAACAAACATCCATTCTAAAACAAAATTAATATTTTAAAGGACCCTTTTTAGCACTATGACATGGGGATATTGGGTATATCATGCTCATCATATGGTCTAATAGAAATATAGGTAGTACCTACATTTATCACATATTAGGGCACTTTAAACTTCTTACTTACCCTGTATGTAAGGAACCATACAATGACAGGCATACATTGTTAGGATTTCAGATAAATCACATGTAAGTTGCATGCCGGTATTATGTCATTTATTCCTTGCATTTGATAAATATCTAATTTCACTAGAAAATGTCTGGAGACCCTGAAGTACACACTCCTGATGAGACTCCAGAGGAGGATGAAATCAAATCCTCATACAAACCACCCCCGGAGAAGAGCATTGAAGAGATCCTAGCTGCCGACCAGGAGGATGAGTCACTCCGGAAGTACAAGGAAGCGTTGCTCGGACAAGCTCAAACTGGGCTTGTTATTGTTGGTATGTACAACTTTATTATATCATAAACAAATGCTAATAATTACAAGTCATAGACATTCTCTCCGCCAAATACTGATGTTAATTTCATTTTCAGTCTCATACTGATGGTTCAGAAACTAATATGACATGAGATTCACTGGTTTCCTCCTTGTTTGAAGTATATCAAGACTTATAAATCAATTTATCAGCTACTCAAAAGAGAAACCCTTAAGAGAAATCCTGCAAAGACCCCAGAAAGCTTCTAAGCTTTTAGGAGGAGCTAAATATGGATACAGGAGTCCTATCCTATATGTAGTAGTAGAGCTCTTAGTGAAGGGCTCGTTCGTGGAAGTACTACCACCATGCTTATTTAGACGCCAAGCAGCTTGCTGTGTTCCGGTTTGAAGGGTGTGTGTGCCAGTGTAATCACAGGTACATGAGGCTTAACACCTGTATGGCTCAGGTTGATGGACGCAGAGTAGTGCCTCATAAGGGCATGTTTATAATGAGCATAACCTGCGAGGCAATGCTTTGTTATAGGTAATAGTAACCACTTAACAGCAGGTGGGCCATCTGCTTGTTCTATTAACAAGTCACAAATAAATTTATAAGAAGTAAGGGGAGTCATATAACAGTAAGAAGATCTAGCTTGCTTGGTTATTCCTGATTGGCTAAGTTATACCCCTTAGAATGGGTGGCAGTTACATCTGAGAGTTTCTGCGTTTTGAAGTGCTCATTCAACCATTGGTCCCAACCTAATGCACCAGAGGTTGTCCACTAGTTTATATGAATTGACTTACTTTCAGTAGAAGTTGTAGAAGTAGAGAAATGTTATCATGTTCCTAAAAAGATGACTTACAGCTTATCATGTTATCAACAGATAAGGCTGTATCGTTTCGCATGGATTATCTTATCACCTCACTTGATTGTATGTGTTAGTAAACAGAATAAAATTACCAATTTCAACTAGAATCGTACATATTTACTTAATTTGATCCTACTAATATTATAAACGCGAAAGTAAGTATGGATGACCATTCATCCATATGTTTGTTACTCTTTCACGCTCTAACCAGTTGACCGATTTGGATGAAATATGGAATAGTTATAGATTACAACCTGGATTAATATATAGGCTACTTTTTATCCCGACAAAATAACGGGAACGGGAAAAACTGCCACGAAGCTGCGAGCGGCCGCTAATATATTATACATGCTTTAGTTGTATTAGGGTTCTTTGTGAGAGCTTGTCTGAGGAATTACTATCTACTATCATCATGCTGACTGCCAATAAGCACAGCCCGTATTAGTGAAATTATAGGCAGACGAGGTGTTACATTGGATGCAGGGCACGTGGCTCATGTTCGTGACCTGTGATGTAATGCTTTGTTATAGGTTATATTACTGATTAACATCAGTTGGGTCGTCTGATTGTTTCAGTAGTAAGTTGAAAAAGGAAAGTATAAAAAACGTATGTAGGTATTAATTTTAACAGAGCTTCCAATTAAACTTGAAGTGGGTATGATAAAATGGCTGTGGTGCTCCTGACATAGAATAGGATCCTCTCCATCATCTCCCACTGATGTCTGTTGTTAGAGGCATCTTAAGTAATGTATCCAGAGATGGCAACATAAATACAGACATGGTGGTAGTACTTCCCCGGACGAGCCCTTCACTAAGAGCTCTACTACTTCTAAACTACCTATGATAGAATAAGTTAAAAAACGTGTGACAAAGCCATTGGGCGAATAAAAACATACAGTCGCAATGATACGAACAGGATAAACATTTGATTGTAAGTACATGCAGTGGCATTGTGCTGATAGGAAACTGTACTAGTAGCTTTGCTTGTTTATCAACAAGTTAAGGTACGTTCATATGGGTGTGTGACCGGAGGCTTATACCACAACTGGATTTTTCATGCACGACTTGCCGATAGATCGATAGGAATTTATTTCTTAAAATTGTAACAGTTATTGGTTTATAGTGGTTCTATTTCTATGTCATAACCTATGTTAAGTTTGTCTAAAGACTCATTTACAACAAAAAATAAATTCTAAAAATCGAGAAACAAATACGTACAGCATTATATTATATTAATCCATCTATCTATACTAATTATAAGAATCTTTGTCCTGACTGATTGACTGACATATAGACAACGCACAGCCTAAACCACAAGTCGTAGAAACTAAATCTTCAGGCGATATTCATCTTGGTGCGTACAGGTGTACTAAGAAAGGAATTCCCGAAATTCAACCCCCAAACGTGTACAGCCAGGGTTGAAGGTTGTCGTAGGTCACACTCGTTAGGAACGTGCCCTATGATGCACTACTCAGCGTCCATCAACCTGAGGCATACAAGTGTTAAGCCTCATGTGCCTGTAATTAAACCGGCACCCACACCCTTCAAACCGGAATACAGTAAGCTGCTTGGCGGCAGAAATAGGCATAGCGACAGTACTTCCCCGGACGAGCCCTTTACAACTACTACTACACGCCTACTACTCTACTAAATAATCAATTTCTTGTACAGATGCTGGTGATCCGCGTAAGGTGATCGTGAAGAAGCTTGCCCTCTGCGTGGCTGGGCGCGACGACCTCGAACTTGACCTTACTGGTGACCTTACCGATCTCAAGAAACAGGTTAGTTACCATCGACGCTTACGCGTCTGAAATACCAACTACTGCAACTAAGACTCCGCTGTCTTTCTGTCTGTCTGTCTGTATGTCTGTCTGTCGGTCTGTCTGTCTGTCGCCAGGCTGTATCTCATGAACCGTGATAGTTAAAGAGTGAAATTTTCACAGATGATGTATTTCTGTTGCCGCTATAACAAAAAATAAAAAACTACCATTTATATAGACAACGCACAACCTAAACTGCAAATTTCTATGACCAGACACAAAGATCACACAAAAAACGGTAGGAACCGAGCCGTAAGTTTTTTGCCTGTCCTTCTAGGCTTAGTCGCGAGGAACTGGCACCTAGATTCACCTAGCTTTAATACGTTTCTAAGTGAACTTTAATATCTCAATGAATAATGCCTCTTTGAATTTGACAGCAGTTTTACTATAATTTGTAATTTTCACGGTATATTTATTTTGTCTTGGAGCGTTCTTAGCCCTTCTATTCTAAAAAAATCTTAAATCTTCAAATCCTAATAGGTGCAGCGGGGCTTGAAGGTTAATAATAATAATAACGCTGGACAATCCACACAGCATCATCTAGCCCCAAGCTTAGCAGAGCTTGTGTTATGGGTACTAAATTACTGATATACTTAATACAATACATTACATACATACATATTTTTTATTATGCATAGAAAATATTCAGAAAACCCGGAATAAATACTTTCAGATTGAACAAATATTTATCCCAAGGCGGGAGTCAAACCCGCAACCTCCTGAACTGCTTTATTTCATAAAGTTGAACCACCATAACTCGTCCCAAAGCTTATAATAATGGCGGTTACAACAGACCTTATCATATTTCTCACGAATGTTTCCTGTTGACGTGGTTATTATAATAATAGTGTGCAAGTTAGGTATATTCTTTATTTCGCATTTTGTTCCTCATGGAATTTTATTTACATTTTACTATCCATAAAAACAATACGTAGCGCCATCTAGCAAGCTACATAAGAACTATCTTGTTTTTTTATACAACTTGCTGATGGAACAAGCTGATGGCCCACCAGATGTTAAGTGGTTACCATCGCCAGTATCAAAGTATTGCCTCGTAGGTCGCACTCGTTAGGAACGTGCCTTACAATGAACTACTCAGCGTCCATCAACCTGAGGCATAAAATAAAGACCTAAAAAACAGAATAAAATAAATATCTAAGGAGACTCATACAACAAACGTTTACTTTGCTGTTTTTATTAAAGATAATGGTACAGAGCATTCTCGCGTGAGTCTGACTCGCACTTGGCCGGTTTTTTAGTCTAGTCTAGATAGACTGGCAAAGTTACGAGTCGTTGAACTGGTTGTATTCTTGGAACTGTTATTCAATACTGACCTAATTTACTATTTTAAACTGATTTATGAATATCTCAGTTTCATAAACAGATTTGGTATCTCATTAAGATTTAACCTCATACACACACACAAGTCTAGGTCTCGGTTGCGCAATAATCTTGATTAGTTTTATTTAACTAAACACGTTTACCAAGATAAACATGCTTAGCGTAAACGTAATAGTGGCGTAATAAACGTAATATCCCTAGTTTCCTAAAAGAAATTTAGGTGCTAGCTTTAGTGATAGTGTTATGCAAGCGGGCCTTAGTGTAGGCGCTGTAACCCTAAATTTACACAAGCCATTTCTTTTTTTACTAAATTTAATTGTTAGTTAAACAGCAAGGCTCAAGTGGGATTGGGCTGGCCACGTTAGTCGCATGAAACCCGAAAAGTGGGCGAAAATAGTCACTCCTTGGACGCCTGAGGATGGGAAGCGACGACCGGGCCGGCCGAGAAGACGTTGGCGGGACGATCTCGACACCCACAAAAAAGATTGGTGGGAGACCGCCAAAGACCGGGACCAGTGGAGGATTTTGGGGGAGACCTTTGCCCAGCAGTGGGACACAATAGGTTAAAAAAAAAAAAAAAAAAAAAAAATTGTTAGTTATTATATTGATTATGAATGTGCTTTGAAATAAGAACGAATTTAATTTGAATTATAAATTTTGATGGCGAGTGGCGATTCGCTTGCAACCTGTCACGTATGGAATACCAACTTCTACAAAATGTGGGTATGTACCAAATGTAAAATCTGGACATAGCCTCTGACTACCCCTTAGATATCCTTGGAGAATCTCGAGTGGGTACTTTGTACTAAGAAATCTGAAGGGATATCTACCATGCCCGGGAATTAAACTTGTGATGCTATTTTTTCTATAAACGTTCATAATCCTGCTCTTAATTAAAATGAGTCCTGTCACTGTTTGATATTACCAATTGATAAGAGATGGCAATAGTTTAAGCATGGTTTGTCTTTAGACAGATTTTTATAAGTTAAGACGGTGTAGGTTTTTTTTATTACAATGTGCTGATGGAACAAGCATATTGCCCACCTGCTGTTAAGTGGTTACCATCGCCTATAACAAAGCATTGCCTTGAAGGTCACGTTCTTTAGGAACGTAACCCACCAAACACTGCTCTGCGTCCATCAACTTACATCGGTACCCACACCCTTCAAACCGGAACACAGCAAGCTGCTTGGCGGCAGAAACAGGTTAATGACATTTAGGTATAAGTTGTTCCTAGTTAGTTACGAATGTTATGTATGCTAAAGCGTCTTGTCTGTTTTCAAGGCTCAAAGCTGAACCGAACTATTTTTTGTTAGTGCTTTTATTTTTATTTTTATACAATATGCTGATGGAACAAGCATATGCTTGCCACCTGTTGTTAAGTGGTTACCATCGCCTATAACAAAGCATTGCCTTGTAGGTCACGTTAGTTAGGAACGTGCCCTACAATACATCGCTCTGCGTCCATCAACCTGAGGCATACAGGCGTTAAGCCTTGTGTGCCTGTAATTACACCGGCACCCACACCCTTCAAACCGGAACACAGCGAGCAGCTTAGCGGTAGAAATAGGCATGGTGGTAGTACTTCCCCGGACGAGCCCTTCACTAAGAGCTCTACTACTACTAACCACCACCAGTGATTCCAGCTTTTTAAAAATGCGAAGCTATATCAAAGCTATTCATCAACCAAAGGCACTTCACCTGTTTGAAACAAATTACCCAAGCGACAGGTGCAAAACGCTGAAATTTAAGGGGCTGTTTCGTTACACGTAACATCATTTTTCTAACCATAGATACTACGTAGACTTACGTATTGAATTCTCTAGAACTTTTTAGTTGTTTTAAAAAATATTCATATCAACAAAAAAAGATAGCAACAGACTTATTGACCATTTTAGCTAGTTGATTCCTCAGCGACCACTAAATACTTTGCTTGCATTCTTTTCGTAGTTTTGTTAATTTGTTATTAAACTAA
The DNA here is from genome assembly GCA_947095575.1 of Electrophaes corylata. Classification (NCBI taxonomy): domain Eukaryota; kingdom Metazoa; phylum Arthropoda; class Insecta; order Lepidoptera; family Geometridae; genus Electrophaes; species Electrophaes corylata. The sequence goes on along the minus strand of OX352711.1, from coordinate 1,564,886 downwards.
GTCGAGTAGTTGTGTTTTGTGAGTTGCTGAATTTCTGAATAGAGATATAACCCGTTTTCATATAAATTGTAACTACAGTTATAATTTTAGCAGCGGTGTGTGCTTTCACCCTGTCACATACAAAATTGTGCAAAAAGGTTATACAATTACTAGCGGTCCGTCCCGGCTTCACACGGGTTTTAGTAAGGATCCCTATTTTTTTTAAATGTAATATAGCCTATGTCACCCGGGGATAGTGTAGCTTCCCAGCGGTGAAAGAATTATTCAAATCGGTCCAGTAGTTTCGGAGCCTATTCAATACAAACAAACAAACAAATCTTTCCTCTTTATAATATTATATATATATATATATATAGTATAGATAACTTAACCATCTATACTAATGACTGACATATAGAGAACTGGTCGTAAAGTTTCAAAGGATTTCCCGAAATTCAACCCCGAAACGGGGACAGCGGGGGTTGAAGTTTGTGCAACCGAGTTGCACTAGTAAAGCTCTCTTCATGATCAACTGCGCCTTAATTTGTAGTAACAAACGCACTTGGCGTCCGTCCAATCGCTGAACCGCTAGATACAGGAAGTTTTTGTAACTGAAATCTAGTCGAAGAAAGTAATAGCAAAGCTATTCGTGAAGGGCTCGTCCCTACCTACCTAAGGGAAGTACTACTTCTGCTGTCAAGCAGTTTGCAGTTCTGGTTTGAAGGGTGTGGGTGCCGGTGAAATTACAGGCACATGAGGCTTAACACCTGTGCCTTAGGTTGATGGACGCTGAGCAGTGCATCGTAGGGCACGTTCCTGGCGAGCGTTGCCTGCGAGGCAATATTTTGTTATAGGCGATGGTGACCACCTTAACATCAGGTGTATCATCTACTTATTCAATCAGCAAGTTGTATAAAAAAATGTATACACAATTTTTTTTTTATAGCTTGTCGCTTGGTCCAAGCTTCGTTTATTGCGACTTAGATAGTTTACTGCTTTAGAAAGTGAGTTCCGTATTTCCTTTTTAGGGTTCCGTACCCAAAGGGTAAACGGGACCCTATTACTAAGACTTCGCTGTCTGTCTATCTGTTCGTCTGACACCAGGCTGTAACTCATGAACCGTGATAGCTAAAGAGTTGAAATTTTCACAGATGATGTATTTCTGTTGCCGCTATTACAACAAATACTAAAAAACAGAATAAAATAAATATTTAAGGAGGCTCTCATGCAACGAACGTGATTTTTTGCCGTTTTTATTATAGATAATGGTACGGAACCCTTCGTGCGCGAGTCCGACTCGCACTTAGCGGTTTTTTTTATCATAATGTTGTGATATTGTACTCCTGCATTTCTCAACAAACTTGATTCATGTAGCACCTTAACTTGTCGTAACAGCCATAGTCTGAAAGTCTGAACCGTTTTTGGCATCCGTCCAATTGTTGGATACAGGATGTTTTTACGCGAGGCTAAATCAAAACTGTCCATTTTATTTCTTCCTTGTGTTCGCTTGAATCTTTGTCAAGATCAGAACTATAGATTAAGATCGGTTTGGACTGTCCAGAGTTTTTTATACGACTGAATTCTTATGGACCACCTGGTGAGTGATAATCATTAACTATAACAAAGCTCATCCTCTTAGGGCACGCTTCTGACGTATAGAGCACGTTTGCATTGTCAAGCGTCCATCACCATCATTGTAATAATAATAATAAATAATAATAATGCTGGACAATCCACACAGCATCATCTAGCCCCAAGCTAAGCAGAGCTTGTGTTATGGGTACTAGATGGTATATACTTAATACAATACATTACATACATACATATTTTTTATTATACATAAAAAATACCCAGAACACCCGAAATAAATATTTACAGATCGTACGTACATTTATCCCAAGGCGGGAATCGAACCCGCAACCTTCTGCGTCGCAGGCGGACATTCGCCCGCCGCGCCACATCAGTATTTGTATATGAAGAACAAAATAATGAAGAACAAAATAATGAAGATTGGCTTTGCACTTTGTCTGTGAAAGTCTGTCCGTATATTAGTTTTACTATTTTGCCTCAGGGCTCTACTAATATAGCAGTGGTCATATTATGGCCATACTAACTATACCTAACGCATATTTTTAAAAAGTCAATACCAACTCCCATAGTGATCGTTGCGTACCTACATCAGAAGGCAATTATTCCTACTGTGGTCTGTTAATGTTGCTAAACCCCGATTTGCAGATATACCTTATTTAGAAAAGTAGGAAAACCAGCTAGAAATCTCACTAAGCACTCATAAGCCGGTTTAGCTGTGTGCAAATCAAACTAGTAGGTTCCTAGGCATTCTATCGGTCCCCACTAAGGCCCATAAATGATTCTGTCAGTGCAGTTTATCTTATTTTTAAAAGCTGCACTACAGATCCACAAAGATGTCTAATTTTGAATGTTGAGTCACTTTCAGATATTTTTCCGCGACATTAGAATTACAAAGATTATCCACAATTTAGTGGGTCAGCGCAGTGTACCGAAATAGCACGTGTACTAAAATATGCATTAAAATAATACCTGGAAACCCTATGCACGCTGTAACAAACTTTTCGCTATGTTTCCACCGCAGCGCCGCCGCCGTGTCGCCGATCGCAGACTAATAAAATTATAAACTAGCATTCTCTAATTCTTTATCGTATTTACACAAAAATATTTAAAAATTGTGATTAAAAAAACGACCCGTATCGACTATCTCAGACATTTTGTATGGGGTAGACAGGGAGCAAACCTACGCCGTCTGCTATAATCACTTCTATACAAAATGTATGGAACAAATAGCCTATTGACGCGTCACGACATGCAGGACGAGTATAATGTGATTCTGTATTTTCCCTAAAAAGATTGCTAGAGAATGGTAAATAGTGCTACAGCAAACTTCCCCCTTTTCCCCCCTATTTTCTGCCTTATCAAATAATAATAATAATATAATAATGACGATCGTTAAAAAAGTTAATCAAAGTAACTTTTGTGCCAATTTTCGTAAAATCGGTTGAAAATGTAACCTGTAGGTAGTGTAGGTGAGAAGAGAGACAGATAAGCGGATGAAAGAATTTTTAGTCCAATTTCGAAAATGAAACGCTCGCTTCGCTCGTTTGGTCAATTGACTTCGTAGTGAATGTCATTCTTGATCCCATGCCAGCACTACGATAATACACATTCATAATAATCTGAATATTATTCGCGAATATTCGACAGCATACTATTTGCAGTAAGTGTCGTATGAGGGGATTAGTGACGTCATGACATTATGGCGTCAGAGATGCTTGTGATCTAAAAGCCTTCACTTCATAATATAAAGATGAGCATTATAGCATACATCTCATTACATCTTTCCATAGAAATCGTCAGGAGTCCACGCACGCAACTATAATGTATATTTTTACATTTTCGTATCTTAAGATTCAGAGCGGTATGAAAATATACATTCATATTTCGATACATTGGAAAGTAGTAGAGCTCTTAGTGAAGGCCTCGTCCTAGAAAATACTTAGTGGTGGTGTAAGTGATGCTAAGGGGTAACCATGACCTAAAACAAAACATTCTTAAAAGTCTGGTTCTTTAGGAACGTGTCCGATGCATTGTCATGCGTCCATAAGGCATACACGTACCTCGTGTATCCGTACGTATATGTTAAACCACATCTATATCTATACCAATTATAAGAATCTTTGTCCTGACTGACTGATTGGGATATAGACAACATACCGCCTAAACCACTGGTCATAGAGACTTGAAATTTTGAGAGTATATTTATCTTTGTGCGTAGAGGTGTACTAAGAAAGGAATTCTTTAAATTCAACCCCTGTGGTACAGCGGGGGTTGAAGTTTGTATGAAATTAGCTTTAGAATAGAAGCCATTTTATAATACCACTAATATTATTACTTTTGTTGTTTCCAGGTGTTTGTGATAAAGGAGGGGGTTCAGTACAAGATAAGGATCGATTTCATCGTTCAACGCGAGATTGTGCATGGACTTAAATACGTGCAGAAGACTTACCGATTGGGGATGTCAGGTAAACATAACAAGCAAAAAGATATAGTTTTTAGTAGTAGAGCTCGTTCAAAGTTAAAGTCAAAAAGCATTTATTCAGTAAAATCCGCAGGGATCATCTTGAAACGTCTTAAATCTAGGTGAATCTAAGCGCCAGTTCTGGGAAGCTAAAAGCTGGAAAGCTAAGCGTTCTGGGAAGTACTACCACCATGCCTATTTCTACCGCCAAGCAGCTTGCTGTGTTCTGGTTTGAAGGGTGTGGGTGCCGGTGAAATTACAGGCACATGAGGCTTAACACCTGTATGCCTCAGGTTGATGGGCGCAGAGCTGTGTTAGTGGGTTACGTTACTAATAAACGTGACCTACAAGGCAATGCTTTGTTATAGGCGATGGTAACCACTTTATATCAGGTGGGCCATATGCATGTTCCATCAGTACATTGTATAAAAAAAAACAACAAGCAAAAGATATAAGATTTGTTTTTAGTAGTAGAGCTTTTAGTGAAGGGCTTGTCCGGGGAAGTACTACCACCATGCCTATAGTGACCTGCAACGTAATGCTTTGTTATAGACGATGGTACCCACTTAACATCAGGTGGGCCATCTGCTTGTTCCAACAGAAATTACATAAAAACCTCTGGAGACCCAGTGAGAAGAACCTTGTCTAAAACCATGTGGTAAAAATTAATATTTGCTATAAATTATATATATAATTATAGCGAAACTTTGTTTACTAGTACAGTATTTGTGACAATTATTGCAATGCTGATGTTTTAAATAATAATAATGCTGGACAATCCACACAGCATCATCTAGCCCCAAGCTAAGCAGAGCTTGTGTTATAGGTACTAGATTACTGATATACTTAATACACACATACATGCATAGATTTTTTTTATTATGCATAGAAAATATCCAGAACACCCGGAATGAATATTTATTCCGTTCAGATCGTACAAACATTTATTCCGAGGCGGGGATCGAACCCGCAATCTAATGCGTCGCAAGCGGACATTCGCCTGCTGCGCCACATCGGTCGTAGATATTTGTTCTAATGACAAATTGTATTTTTCCACGCGCTCCCGAAGTGTCCGGTACGTACTGACTATTTAGTATACAAGTGTAGTCTGAACGCCATAACGTGCACACCTTTTAAATCAATGTATTGTATGCTTTATTCATAATGAACTCTATGTAAATTGAAATACATATCAAAATATTGATCATGTTAAATCGATTCATATTAAGAACTAACTACGCTAGCACCAAATCGTCTTTGCACCTTGCTCAGGTTACACACGAATGTATACTTTAACTTGGAGAAGATAGATTTGATTCTTCCACAATAGTTCAATGCAAGGACCAATAATAAAATAATAATAATAAATAAATAATGCTGGACAATCCACACAGCATAATCTAGCCCCAAACTAAGCATAGCTTGTGTTATGTACTAGATGACTGATATACTTAATACAATACAATATTACATACATAGATATTTTTTTATTATACATAGAAAATACCCAAAACACCTGGAATAAATATTTGCAGATCGTACAAACATTAATCCTAAGGCGGGAATCGAACCCGCAACCTCCTCCGTCGCAGGCGGACTCTCGCCCGCCGCGCCACATCGATCGTCAATGTTATATACTAGCTGACCTGCTCGCGTTTTTCATACAAACTTCATCCACTTTTTACACCTGGACGCATGGTAGTGCATCGTAGGGCACATACCTAACGTGCGTGACCTACAAGGCAATGCTTGATGTTACCACTTGACAATCAGGTGGGCGGGAGATGTCTCTGGAGACATCCCCGGGAGGTCCTATCCATGCCGTGACCACCTCAGCTATGTAATGTTATAGGTTTTATAAACTAAATGGCGCTTGAAACTATTTGAAACTACACTTGAGGCTTCACACCTGTATGCCTTTTTTATAATTCCATCCTTTTTTATAGGCGATGGTAACCACTCAATAGCACATTGCTCCATCAGCGAGTTGCATAAAAAAAATACATGTAGTTACTAACACAACATTCTAACGTTTCAGTGGACAAGATGACCCATATGGTTGGATCGTACCCGCCTAAAACGGAAATCCAGTCTTACACCACGCCCCTTGAAGACGCCCCATCAGGCCTGATGGCTCGAGGATCTTACACCGTCAACAGCCTCTTCACAGACGACGACAAAAACATCCATCTCCAATGGGAATGGAGCTTCGAAATCAAAAAAGATTGGAAAGATTAGACTGCTTGGCTTGTTATCCAACTGGGTTGGACGTGGCTGAATGAATACCCTGGCCACAATACAGGCTCTTAAAACATGATCGCGAGCGATATTGAAACTAGCATCGGCGTGATAGCGCTCAAATTCCATTATCGACTGATTTATAGCGTTCAATGCAAGCCATATTAAATCTTAAGTCAGTGCAAGAACGTTTACTATCGAGTCACAGTGGAGCTTCTCTTAATGGTTGTTCATTGTGCCATATTTCAAATCGCTACACTCAGTTTTAGAGCGATGCAGTGATTCTGGATTTTAAAATTACGCACAGGATATCTTAAAATGGCAGTTTATGTCCAATCCAGTGAAATGTGTCGTGCATAGTGGCTGACTTATACAATATGGTATTAAGTAGGTATTTCAAAATCTTATTCTTCCTTTTCGTAGTAACTTTGATATTATTCGATATTGTAGAAAATTATGTTCCTTCTCTTTTGAAATTTTCAATATTGATTATTGTTGTAAGATTAGTTTTTTCGATGCATGGTGGAAGAATTTTTAAAAGTTTTTTAACCTACTTAGAGTAAGTAAAATACAATAATGCGCAATAATTATTAATTGTCACAATTTGTAGAAATCAGTCTACTATTTGATATCGGCACATTATGCTTTGTAAAGCATTCCTAAAGCATTTTTAAGCCAAGCTATATTATCAAAGGGCTTGTAGATAAGTTATGTAAAATTATTCTAAACGCTTAATCCATTGGAAGCGATAAAATAACCGTATGTTCAAATTTTATGGAAAAATATATCTATTTAGTATATCGGGCACAGTTCGCTATGAAATCAAAGTGCAAGTACCAACATAGTATTAAAACTTAGGTAACGGTGCGCTGAGATAAAGAAAATATATATTTTTAATATTTTTACACAATATAACTTCTAATATAACTGCCAGTCTCAAAAATGGCAATAATGAAGTATTATCGATGTATAAGCGCTGTGGTTCCCTTTTAGAAGTTATTGTTAGAAATAAGCGTTTGCAATAAAGTACATTTTGTATTCCCGGCTAAATACTTGATATTATAGATATAGGTAGTATAGCATTTATATACGTTGGGTTGAATAGATAATATTGCTTGTGCGTATATTGCTAATACAAAAGCATGCTGTTATAAGTTGAAGCACAACCGTGCTGATGCGTGCCTGTAAGTAGACCCTGAAAGGTGCTTTAATGTCGATGTCACCACTGATCCTCAACCATCAAGTAATGGATCTTTAGAAGTATGACATTGTGTGTTAGGTTGAGTCTATATACCTTGCGTTTCAGTAAATCAGTTACGTAAAGATTCTAACTATCCAAATGATACCATTTTCGTAGATAGATTTTAGTAAGTTTTCTGTTAGGGCGATATAAGGTTGGAAAAATAACATCAAAAATACAGACCAAAGTCGTTTTTAGTAGTTGTTTCGTAATGCGGCGATTGGCTTGCAACTTGTCACGTATGGAATACTAACTACTGAAAATGTGGGTATGTACCAAATTTAGTATTTCAATGTATCTCTGACTACCCATCAAAGAATCAAGTAAGTACTTAGTACTAAGAGATCTGTGTGGGTATCTACCGTGTGATTCTGTTTTGTTGTTTTATGCAAGTGTTTTTGAAGTAATATTTCTTATACGACTTCCAACAAGGTTGCGTTAAACGGTTAACACTACCATGGAGGGGGTATGAAAGCACTGTTCTTTCTCTCTTTCTCTCATAGCCAGTTACGTTTCGTATATTAAAGAAGTTTTACTTCAGTCGTGTGGTCTAAAAGCACACTCGTTTTTTTACACAATAAGCGGGATACAGTGTGCTCGGAACAGAAAACTCGAAAACTTAAGTCTGCGATAAACAATCAAAAGTACATATTTACACAATGAAGCTGGGGTTCAACCTTCTTATGCAGAAATTAGACTCGAAACCATACACATAGATAGTTGAAACCTGGTTCATAGATAACTACTAATTTTCGAGAATTACATCAAAAAAACGATGCATTTTTGGGTTTCAACTATTTAATGTAAGTAAAGTTCAAACATAGGGTATGTTTAAACTGTAAAGTTGGTATATTTTTCTAGTATGAATAAGAGAAAATGTAAAACTTAGATTAACCTACCTACCTGTATTAAAGAATTGTCGTATATTTTAGTATTTAGCCATTTTTTCTTATTTTGTCTGTCGTGGAATAAGCTCGTTAATTTTATGAATTAATCTTATATAATTACATATTTTATTTCTTTAATATGTAAAGTTTTATGCAATGTAATAGTTTGGCCAAAAATAAAGCTTATTTATTCAATGCGTGTTAGTTATTTCTAGATTAAATCCTATTTACTATTATTACAGTTCACTTGGTGGTAACTGCATAGCTAATATAGCTATAAGCACACATACAAACACACCCCCTCACACTTTGCCTTCTGCGTTGTAGATTGTGGGTTGTAGGGAAACATTTTTCTGATGAACTGGGTGTTCGTTCTTTTTCTGGGTGTTATACCTAAGCAGGGCTTGTGTTATGGGTACTAGATGACTGACAACATACAATACATTACATACATATATATTTTTTATTATGCATAGAAAATACCCAGAACACCCGGAATAAATATTTGCAGATCGTACAAACATTTATCCCAAGGCGGGAATTGAACGCAACCTCCTGCGTCGCAGGCGGACATCGGTCGTCAATATTATTACTGTAGTCTAAGTAGGTATTTATTAAAAAAACGAGTTATCCGGTTCCCGTAGTATTTGAAGTTATTTTCATATATACTTCAACCTGCAACTGTTTGGGGGTTGAATTTCGAGAATTCCTCTACGCATCAAGATGAATATGCCCTGAAAATTCCAAGTCTACGTGGTTTAGGCTGTGCGTTGTCTATGTCAGTCAGTCAGTTACGTTAGGACAGAGATATTCTTGCATAAAATTGGTATAGATTTATGTTATGTAGCTATTAACACATCTAATATACCTAATATATTTGTTAGGAATTCTTTTAGCATAGTTATCTGCTGTTAAAATAAATGTAATTAAGTATATAATTGATAGATTTTTTCATCCAATAATTTTTTATCGTAACGTCACTACTTACAGTAGAGATATCGTAGTGACGGAACGTTAGATTGGTTTATTGTCATAATCCCTCTAGGTAGGTACCCTACCTACTCTACAATAGCATCAATACAAGACAGAGGTCTAAACCTAATAACAGACATTCCTCAATTTAAATATGTGCAAAACACCTTGTACAGGCATAAGAATGCAACAGCCGGTGTAAAAAGGATGAATTATAGAAACTGGATTGATGTAGAAATCCCTAAGTATATCAGTTTTGTGGGAATATAATATGCTATTTTTGACTAAGCCAATAAGTACTTAATGTAATTACAAATGTTGTGTGTGCCTATCTAAATTACTGGTTGTGTTTGCCAATTTAAATACCTCTTGATCTAGAATTACTCTACCTAATCTAATTAAAATTTAATTTAATGAAAATTTATTTTTTTTATTTTAAAAGGCACCGAGTGTGGAGTGATAATATAAAATAAACAACTTACCAAATTATTTTTAATGTCATAATCTTCACCAGCCTGGATTAACCATGTCATGATAGTGGGAAAAGCGCCAATAATTTTTTGAAGATTGTCATAATCCTCACTGGTGGGGACAGCTTAGTGGGGATTATCACAATAAACCGTTAGATTGATTTACGTGGAATAACTATACATACCTACCACCTGGGTCCTAATTTAGAGCAATCTTAATTTTTACGAGGAATTCACTCGCAGAAGTGTCAAAGTTAAAACATAGCGTCTATAAGTTCAAATATACTACATACGTATTAGTATATCATCATCAACAGCCTGTAGAAGTCCTAGCTGGATCCTAGCCTCCCCCATGCGTTTTCAGAAAGCACGATTTTGAGCCCTCTCTATCGAATTCCCGCGATCCTAAAGGCGCGTCCGCTGCGCCATATTTTGAACAGAACATTGTTTGAAAACATTGTTCAAAACATTTCTCGTCTGCTGCGACTTTAGCAATGTTCACTAAACAATGTTCAAAACTTGACAGACAAAAAAAATAGATTTGGAAATAAAAACTATTTTTAACAATATCGTCAGTCCATCAGGAGGGTGCCCCACGCATAACGGTGATTTCATGGTTTATTTAGTTTTTAATGAAAAAGCCAATTCTGTGGAAAATATTAAATAAATGTTGCCTGTACCTACGACATCGCCGTGATAAATCTAACTGTGCTTGTAATGTCACAGTGCTTATTATAGAATCTCATCCATATGAATATCATAGATTCTGCTCTTCTCGATTCGTCTGGTTGGCTTTTTCTTCAGTGTGAGAGCAACCTGGTTGTGCGTTTTGGTCGTCGGGCAGTAGGCAGTCAGTCTGGTGGGCACGTAGTTTGCATGCAGTAGTTTCAGAGGTGATAAGAGCTAAGAGCTCTACTACTACTAATTCGATAATCCACAGCATCATCGTGGTTTCCTGACCTAATTCCACTTCATGTGGTTTTGGCACGAAATTTTAGTCCACTGCATCATAAAAAAAATATCTATTATTGCGTTGTGGGTCTGTTTTCCTACTCGGACAATGATTTGACAGCTTTGTTTTCTGACCTGGAATTCTTCTCTTAACATTGACATTCTCGATCATATAAACACCGTTCTTCCCCAGCAATGTGGATATGGTCCTGGTGGAGAACTCCCGGGTCTGCTCCGATTCAAGAGTAGGTGCATCCGTGGCCACGCCCACCACGTGGGACATGTTCGCTGATATCCACTCTGCTAACTCATAGCTTAAACCTGGGAAGAATACAAGGTGTAAAAAGACTACTCATGTAGTGAGGTACCAAGCTCTGTATATGTATAGCTAGATACATTGCATACGACGAGCTCCTACAAAATATATAACGTGTCCCAAAATTCAATGATAAGCGGGTGGACCTACTCATGACTACCTAGTACTTGAGAAAAAATAAGAAAAAAAATTGTTTTGAAATTACAACTCAATTGAATTATTTTTTGTGTAAAATCTACAAGTATTCTGGGATTTTAAGGGTTGATGTACCTAGATAACTTGTCGATACAAAAGAAAATCTGATATATTTAAAAAAATGTGGTCATGATAGTTAAAAATATTATAAGGGGTGTTAAATTTTCGATAAATTTTAGAATTAGTTTTGTAATTTCGAAATAAACTGAGATATTTTGTTTTTCTTTTTTTTCTTAAAACATCCAAAACATACTTCGTTACTCTCATCACCTGGAATCTTACACACGCAGCTCCGAAGTTTGGAGTTGGAGTCATCATCGTGCCATCCAAACTTGAAGAGCAACAGGGTAGGCCCCTGAGGGTCTCGCTTCAGCACCTCCCACTGCAAAGCGACCTCCAGGGATAGAATAAAGTTATTGTGAAGTGCAGTCATTGCACTCGCATCTATTACAGCCACTGAAAACATAACGTCTCAATTAAAACATCACACTAAGTAAATTCATCAAAATGTATCTACCATATAGATAGCTAGATTTTATTGCATACAATTAGTAACTTTCAAAATGCTATCACAGCATTACAATAAGCACAGAACAACTAGAAAACGGAAGAACTAGAACACCTGGACTAGTGAGAATGACCTCGCATTCTGGTTCGAATCCGGTCGTACACCAATGGTCAGTTCTCTCAAACAGTGAAGGAAAATATCGTGAGGAAACCAGTTAGTGTTCTAGCAGCGGCGATGAGCTTGCGACCTGTCCAACTGTCCTGTTGCGACGTATGGAATACAACCACTGCAAAATCTGGGTACATACCAAATGTTATATTTGGACGTACCCCTGACACCCTTAGACATCCTCAGAGAAAGAGATGAGGGAATTCCGTACAGTGCCGTAGCAGTTATGCTTACGTTCAGTGAGGAAGTACTCTGATGGTATGACAGCTGGATGCATGGACTCCACTGATGCGATATGCTCGAGATGCATCGCGGTGCCGAGGCTCGGGTTTCCACAATTAATGCACATTTTCCTAGAAAATATCTAAATTAAATTGGCCCGACTGTATCTAGAAGGTTCCAGGAGGTTCCAGGGTATGGTAGAGATCACACTACGTATAAAATCCCGATGAAAGCGCTGTGAGGTACTGAAGACCATGGTTTAGGACAGCCTTTACATATTCCTATCTCCAATGGAACCTATTTTCCAGGTCCATTGGAGTATGTTGGATAACACAATGTTAGATTATCTACATTGTATCTCCACATAAAATACAATACAATGTTGGATTATCACCATACTTTTGTTTTTAGAAGAACTAAGCCAAGAGGCTTGGTTGAGAAGTACCTACTGGGCCCTAGTCTCATTTGTCTTTAGCATTTCATAGAATAACAACTTTGGCTTTTTTGGTTGCTTATCTACAAACACGCTTCAAATACTTGGCAATGCCATATTTTGCGGTAGATTTATGAGAGGTAGACAAGTGCATTTAGCATCTAAACTATTTTGCAAAAAAGCTTTTTCTTGCTCATAAGTTACTCTAGTTTTGTTAGAAAACAAATTGAGATAAATATTCCCAAAAATAAAGAGCTTATGAAAAGGGTTCTCAATGGGACAGTGAACGGAACAAACGTATAAAAAATCACGAAATGTTTCATTTAAATCGTGAGCTACATTCTAGGTAAAAAATAACTCACCATTGCTTCTCTACAGCACTGTAATACTTTGACAAGTCCTTCCAATTCGTAGGATTAGTGAGATCTATTATATCTATCTTTCCTAGATCATTTGCTGATGCTTTTGTAAACCCCACCAAACATTGCAACACTAATATACCAATTGTCGACAGCATTGTGAAATAATTGGATTTAATCAATAATGATAATATCAAAAAAGAACTTTGAAATAACTTCTTGTTTTGCTGTTGGATAGGCATCTAGAACTGTTAACGCCTCGGACAGAACATCAACTGTGAATTCTTTGTTCCCTCTGAAGGCTCTGATTTTCTTTTGAGGAAGTAATAAATATACAATTAGGTCATCGTATTGTTCTAGTGTTATCGCTAGGTGCATCATCAACAAGAAACAATAAGTATTATTACAAGACAACAAATTACTTATTTTGAAGTTTGAGTACTATCATCGCCAAAAATTCTGTCTTCCAAAAATGTACCCTGCATTCTCTGTGATTTAAACTGTTGGTACTTATGAATTTGATGTTATTATTACTATTATTAAAGTCGCAAGGCTGCTTCTGCATTCTTTTACTCCTTAAATACTATGTCTTTGCTTACGTCGTCGCGTAACTTAACTTACTAACTACTGCAACCAAAATCACCGCTGACTTACACCTACTCTTAGGTATCTTTAGGTATCTGCCTATTAATTCATTTCTATTACTTTTTCTGACAAGATCATAGATCTACTCGTTTATTTAAATTTAATTGCTATTGATTGCTATGTTTTTTCTGTTTTATATAATTTTTTGACATGTGAAATATTTAATCTCATTATTTTTAGTGTATATATTGACATTGTGAAATAGTTAGTGTAAATGGATTAACCCATGCTACTTATTAAATAAATAAATAAATTAATCTTTCAAGATCTTGTGTTAGATCTCGTCTGTCTACATTTATCTGTGTCTATCATCTGTCTGTGTTCATGGTACTTACAGTCTTCAGCCTATATTTGTATAGGTAACTACTTTTAATCAAATATCATCGTGATATGTTTTCCTGATAGTACTAAGTCGTCGATAATCTAATCTAAATGTCATCTAGTGGTTCATTAACATCACGCATTTTAACGATGCTTTGCTGATTATTTGGGGGGTTTGCTGTAGTCACCATGGTCAGCAGGCGGATTGATGACTGCATCAACGTTGCCGTAGGATATGCTCCTGGTGTTACCTTCTTAGTCGCCTTTCACGACATTCACGGTTAGTGATGCGAGGGGTCCTCGTATTTTATGCCTCGATCACCACAGCGTGTATGGTGAATGATTAACCAGCTGCTGTGGGGTGTGCCTAAGCAAGTGGTAGTGTAGAAGAAAGAGAGGTTCTTGCTCTTCTACCACTTTTCAGTAGATGGGTACTCGTAGTTTCATTAGTTTCTTGCCTACGGTGTATTTTACATTTTAGGTATGCTAACATTGTTGGAAGACGGTCGGCGAGCGTTTCCGGATCCAGAAGGTCTTCTCTTGGAAACGTTAAACGAAGTTTTGTATTGTAGTTTAGAAATACACTGCGGGTCTCGGTAACCCACTCCACAGTCAAGTTATCGCTGTCTGACATACCGCGCAGTCTAACTCAAAACGACAATACTAAACTTCGTTCATCGGTTTCATGAGTAGACGCTGTTATTTGACGCCATTCTATTCTATGTATAATGTGTTAGAAAATATGAGATGATTTACAAGGTAGGTAGTCTAGTCGTATTTCAGTAGGTATCTTTAGGTGTATTAGATCTTAGCCAACCTTATTTGTAAAAGAGTTTGTTGATAACCACAACACGCTTATTGGGTAAATATAATGCGAAAACATTAGTGAGTGAGTACTACTATACTTTATAGGACCCTTATCACATGTATCATATGACTAAACCATTATAAAGGTGGCGTATTAGATTGGATTAGATTGATTAGAAACCGGTACAACGTACGAGTGAAGTTAGTTTCATACAAGCCCCTGTTGTACCAGTTTAGTGAATGAATTTCAGGAATTTCTTGTTAGTACTTACCCAATAGTACCTACCACCAAGATAAATATCAACCTTAAAACATTAACTACCAGCGGTTTAGGCTGTGCGTTGCCTATGTCAGGCAGTCAGTCAGGACAATGATTTATATAAAATGAAAATATGTAGATGAAGATAAACATTTTAATAAAGAAATGGGGAAAAAGTTCATGTTATTTATCATAGGACCCAGGGTAATTTCGATTTGGTTGGTATCTGAATTGTATTATTTATTTTATCCAAACTAATGGACATAGTTCCTATCTTAAAACGCATTGTATGTAAAAGGTTGTAAGGAAGTATAAAAAGAAGATAACTTTGATAATGCTGACTGAACCTGTCTATATAAAAATAAATTAAATTGCATTCCAACTGAAAAATTCAACAGTTTGTTTCAGTCTTCAAATCGACGCACAAGCCAGTAATCGGCAGTGATTAGAAGCGATTAAATCTAAAAACAGCGTTCGAAAGCTAGATAACGAAGTTAACAAAAGAGCGAGATTTCATGAGAAGTTGTCAATAGTCGGCCAATTGTCGACATGCTCCGATTTGTGGTACTTTTGGCCGCGTTTGTCGTGGTAGCGGCTAGGCGTTCGCCCCGCGCTGATTATGTCGAGAGCCTTGTAAAGTCCCCTGAGGGATCCCGGTTCTCTGACAATATCATTGAAGATGCTCTTCTTGATGTGGTAAGGTTTACTATTAGCCAATCGATTGCTTTCTGATGTACCTAGGATGCAGTTCTTTTTTTGTATAAAGTGCTTATTGGTTTTTGAGACTATGGTAATTCCCGATCTACTGTAACAGCTACTTATGTTATTATTGTTTCAAGAGCTTCAAAATATATATTTTTTTCATCTAGATTGAGGGTATATTCGCAAAATACATAAAATTAGGAGCAGATTTGATTGTTACATCTTTATTTACATAATACCATCTTTGAGCCAGTTTTTCGCCAGTAAGTTTATTTAGTTATTGGTAATTAAAATGGGTAGTCAACGTCCTAAGATTTGTAGTCTTTTAAATAACGATTGCTGAAAAATAATTCTACATATTAGTTTTCTTTTCATCATCATTATACCTATTTAGTAGTAGAGTTCTTTGTGAACCAGTTCGTCGGGAAAGCACTACCATCCATTTTTGCGGCCAAACAGTGATGCTCGCATTCTTGTATCGGTTTAAAGAGTGTCATTGCAGTTACAATATCAGTTGCGGTACATATATTACCTTTAATAAGAGCTCTACTAAATAAAACATCTCTACAGTCGGAGCAGTAGTGTTGAAAGTATACCTATTAATCGTACGGGGAAGTATACTACACCTACCATGCTCATTTCAGTCACCAAGCAACGCTGCTGTGATTCACGTTCGAAGGGTGATATTTCGAAGGGTGCCGGTGATTTTACAGGCACACCTGTATGCCTCGGGTTGATGAACACGGAGCAGTGCATCGTAGGACACGGTCCTAAAACATGTGTTTCGCGAGGCAATGGACAAACTTTCAAGTTGATAGCAATAGACGTGAAATGACTCCGCTGGTTCCTAGCTAATAAAGTTTATAAGTAAATTTTGCAATAGATAAATAAGTAGGTATATAATACCAACCGATAATGAAACACGGAAGTTATTAGTAAAACGGCACATTACAATGAACCAGTTTGTTTGATTCTTCAAGGGCAAATAAATAAGGACAGTGCTGGTAAGGTTTCTGTTTTTTCGTACTGTAAATTGGATTTTTAACTTTAGTCTTTTCCATTTCAGACATTATGAAAATTAAGTATTTCAATCGGTTTGCACCAAAAAACGAAACTACCATTTATAAACATCTTTCTCCTGACTGACTGACACACAACCTAATCGGCTGGTCGTAGAGATACTTGAATCTTTCATAGTAGATTTTTGGTCTTTCACGCGGACAAATTTCACGTTTGTTCCACTCACTACCATATATATCCTAAACAAATACCGATAAAATCTTATCTGCAAACTATCAATTTTTGGATAAAAAAACGAGTGCAGTAAAATTGTAATTTCAGCAAAATTAAGCTCAGTGTGTCCCTAAACTATTCAGATACTGAGACGAACGAGGTGTGGATTTGATTCCTGTGGTTAAGGTGCTTGCATATGCGAACATCTGTAAACTAATATTACAGAGCATTCTCTTCAATATTTGTCTTTACATCGCAGTGGTGGTCCTGGCGTTTAGAAAGACCCCAATAAAATGGTGATGACGAATCAGAATATAAGCAGTAGCATCACCTGAGTAAGGTGCATTGCACCAATACACCTGCCAAGCGTGGTAACTGCCCAAACGTGAGGAATGCTGGTGGCAATGGTGTCTACTCGTGATTTCTAATACTCATGACAAGCATATCCTTAGCATAGGGTTAATTAAGACTTTGCTTTTTGACTTTTGAAAGTTTTGAATGGCCTACAAAAGTGCTATTGCGTTCAGAATTAAATGTTTGCCTTATTTCATTTCAGCCAAGCCTCATTTATAAATATGGTTACCCAGTCGAGGTGCATACTGTGGTGACAGAAGATGGGTACATTTTGGAGATGCACCGTATTCCATTCGGCCGTGATGGTTGTAGTGGTGAAAACAGGCCCGTAGTTTTCCTGATGCATGGACTGCTTTCTTCTTCCGCTGACTTCCTGACCATGGGCCCAGGGAGTGCTTTAGGTAAAAAATACGGAAGGTGTTGCAAATTAAACATCGTTCAGCATCATCTAGTCTTAGTTAGATTTATGATTCATTGCTGCACACTGCAGCATCACCCCTAAATTTCCAGGAAAAAAGATTTTTAAACCATTTTCGTCCATCAATTTTCTGCGAAGTCCCGCGGTCTGATATTACAAACCATAGTTTAGCCTCACCATACCTTACGTTAAGCGGTACATATTTCTCAATACCCCTCAAAATTGATAATTCTGAGAGCTATGCCAGTAATCTTAGTTCTTATACGGGTTTCCATCTTGGTAGGTACTTTTTAGTACAACTCTCTCCACGCGAGCGTGCACCGGTGCAAAAAGTTTTACAGCTGATACAGTCGAAGCATTTCAGACTGACAATAAAAAAAGTCTAAATACTGAAGAAAGATACTTAGAAAAACTAACCAGATAAGGTTAGTTTTTCTAGAAATAATAGAAACTACAAAAATTCTTTGTTCCCATTGTAAACTCTATTGGTAATAGTGATCGTGGACTTGGATCTGATTACTCAGAATTATCTAGGATACGTGCGCTATATTATCTACTAACAAACACCGATTGCTAATTTATATCGCACGTGCTTGTTTGGCGCGTCACACAATACAGATAAATCACCTCGCGTCAGCTCTACGAAAAACTGATATATACCTATATTATATAAAGATAAAAAATGTTTATGGCCTAGTCTTCTTACAATATAACAATACAATTTTAACATAAGTCCGTAAATAATAATAATATTTTACTAATCATCGTAGATTAGATAGGCAAATTCATTCAGATAATATCGCGATACCT
Organism: Electrophaes corylata; assembly: GCA_947095575.1. Classification (NCBI taxonomy): domain Eukaryota; kingdom Metazoa; phylum Arthropoda; class Insecta; order Lepidoptera; family Geometridae; genus Electrophaes; species Electrophaes corylata. The sequence goes on along the minus strand of OX352711.1, from coordinate 1,546,348 downwards.
AAATCAAAATAGATGATGTAGGAAATCAAACCAACTTAACAGTAATGTGGATAGATATACCTACCTACAAAGTTAAAATGGATGAACCTACTGCGTAAATAATGTCAACAGTCGTGATTTTGTAATAAAATACTGAACTTGTAGGAATTTAATGTAGGAGCCTTAAATTGAGCAGATATTGACAAGAGCTTTCTCTACAGGCTACCTCCTTGCGGACGCTGGCTATGACGTCTGGCTCGGCAACGCCCGCGGTAATTTTTACTCCCGTCACCACCAAACGCTCAACCCTGACAGTATCCTCAACAAGGATTTTTGGCGGTTTAGCTGGGATCAAATCGGAAACTTTGATCTTCCCGCTTTCATCAATCAAATTCTTATTGAAACCAAACAGGAGAAAATCCACTACATCGGACATTCACAAGGAGGGACATCTTTTCTGGTGTTGAACTCGCTTAGACCGGAGTACAATAACAAGTTCATATCCTTCCAAGGACTGGCTCCAGCTTGTTTCTTTGACTACAACGAGAATGCGATGTTTAATACCCTGGCTGAATTCGAGAGTGTCATCGAGGTAACTTCAAAATATTTTAGAGCATTTTGTTCGTGTTGGCTTAAAAGACCTAAAACCTTTATATCTTAGGGAGATGGACGCAGTGCAATCCTCTTTCTCATTGGACGTGTTTTGCGTGATAGTCCCATCGTTATCCACTACTACAACATTTTGTTGCTCATTTGCTTATTTCGCTACTAATGCTTCGATTGTTACTTTTTAGTAGTTGGCTTCAGAACAACCTAAGTCAGCTTAAAAGTATAGACAAATAATGTTACAGCACAACCTATTTAAGGATAGCTTTTATCAGTTTTTAATTTAGCATTATTTGGGATAAACCTTTTTCTTTTTTTGTTTTAATTATAGATGAAAGCACATTTTTCTTATTTTATTACAAGAGATTTATAAGCTTGCATTCGTTGCATTCATTTTCGGACGTCTTTGAAAATTGGTACCTACCTAGTGAACGAAATAAGCGACTTAATATCAGAAGGCCTCTACCAAATTGCATGATGTTCTGCTGTTCCAGAACGTAGCCTTCGCGCTGAATGCCCAAGAGATCTTCGGCAACCAAGAATTCATCAACAGACACTGTGTCGAAGGATCCATCTTTTACAATATTTGTCGGACTGCCACCTCCGGCTTGTTTAGCAGAGAGTATTACAACTCGGTAAGTTGTTCCTATTACTCCATAGAAAGAACGCTAAGTATCTCCTCATAATATGGTTTTAGAACACCACACCACTGAAGAAAAATCAGAAAAAAACGAATAGTAGAACTTTTTGTAAATGGGTTCGTCCAGAAAAGTACTACTTGTTTTTTCGCTCAGTAGTGACGACATTACTATGTTCGTCTGTGACGGGTGTTAGACGGGTACTAGTGCAACCATTTCAAGTTATGAAACCAGTACAGACACATGCCTAATTCGTTTTTATTAATTAGAAATAAAGATTTTAACGATCACCTTCAAACTATTTACAAGAATCTCTATTACTCCATCCTACTTGAGTTCCTCCATCCTAAATTGATTTCGTTTCTCGTCTACAGACAATGCTGCCTGTGATTATGGGGCACACACCCGCTGGCGCCGCCATTCGTCAAGTGGCACACTACGGACAGAGTATTCGCTTCAAGACCTTTCGACGTTACAACCACAACGCACTCATCAACCTCAGAGAATACGGCTCTTTGACCCCACCAACTTACGACCTTTCTCTTGTCACCACCCCTACTTATCTACACTACGGGTTGAGCGACAATGAAGTCGATTTCAGAGACTTTCTTAAGCTAGCTGACACTCTTCCAAATGTGGTGTCTGTCAACAAAGCTGACAGAGATACGTTTAACCATTTTGATTTCCTTTGGGCGGTGGACGTCAAGGAACAGATGTATGACTATATTTTAGCACATATGAAAGATGCAGAACAGAGATAACTTTAATATTATAAATTAAAAAAATTATGAGTTAGTCGTGTGAAACTGGTTTTATAAACCTGAGTTTTGGGTTAAACCAGGATTGATTTTATAGACCTTTTTAGGTTAAAATTGGTTAAATCACGCTGGCTTGTTCACTTGTTTATTATGCTAAGTACAAAAATGTTTTGTTTGAATTTGACTTTCTTTCTTTCAAATCTGCCTATAAAAACATTAAAACGCCTCACAAAGGTTAGTTTGTTGAGCTGTTACATTAAAAAAATTATAAATTTTAAATGTTGCTATCAATATACAACAGAGAAATGACAGTGGATCAAATTGAAACCTTGAGAAACCCCGTGTAATTATAATCATAAATGTGGAATAAAATAAAAGTAAATAAATGAATCGTAAATATGATTTATTTAAATAAATACAGTAAAAAGAAAGTAATAATATATAGTAATAATAAGAAAATAATAAAAATAAACAAAAAAGTTTTTTATAGATCAACTTACGCATGCAAAAGAACGTTGTGAACTCAAAGTAGACCTTGGCATACAATAAATAGAGTTGAAATTTTATATGTAATCTTAAGTAAAATTTTGCATGTCAGCAAAATTACCAAGATATCGCTGGCAGTTATAACGTGAGCGAATTGAGATGTAAGCTTATTGACAGTTTTTGGGATGTACCACTGAGATAAGACTGCTTTTTTAGAGTAAATATTTTAACACATACCTAAACATTTTGTTTACCTAAGTACCTAGTATAATAATTTAAGAAAAAATATTTGCAGAATTTTCATTCTGGAGTAGATTTTTCCCAAAAACTGTACCTACAGTCTAAACTGAAAAAGTCCTAAAGGGCTATATTGCACTAGTCCTATAATTAGTTACAAACACTTAAATTAGTCGTTGGTCATGAATACGCTATCCGTTTTTGTACACGACGTGAATTTTCCTTGCTTTGAAAAACTGAAAATTTAAGTTTTCCCAATATTCCCAGAAAACTTGAAGTATCTTGAAAATTTTGAGTGGATAAACATCTATCACTCACTGTGATAAATAGTCTATCTTTTGCTTAAAATCCAGACTTGTACAAAAACGTAAACAAAAACATCTATCAATATAGTCCAGAAGGCATATCTGTGACTTTATGAACACCAAAACCACTAGAAGTACCCATTGGAGAAAGAGTTCTCTTCAAATCTGCATGAGAGTGTGTTCCTGTCATTACCAAACTTGTCATACTAGCTGGTGCATCTCGCAACATAGACCCTGAATAAAACCCAGCATTGCTAGGCCCTCTTTTAACCAAAAACGTGGAACTATTAAAGCCTGAAGAGTTCTCAAATGAAGATCCCAACTTGGAGTTAGTTATGAAAAATTTAGGTTGATCACATTTAATCGGTGATTCCTCTTTGGTAGATCTTTCGTACTTGGAAGGTCTACTTGTTCTAGGAATAAGTGGAGATTCTTTGCCAGCATCACTATTGGGCCTAGAGCAAGAACGTTGTCGCTTTTCGTAAGGCCAGATTGGCTTTTTGGGCTCGGAAAGTACAACAATATCAATCATTGAATTCAGACCTTCGTCAATTCGATCCAAGCTTTTTGTCAGCTTCTTAGACTCGATCAAGCTAACGATTTCGTCAACACGGCTGCATTTTGAACTAGATCTTTGCATTGATGACATTTGAGACTCTGTGTAAAACATGCTTTCTATGTATTCTCTTTGACGAGAACCTTTCTCTGAAGTTTGGAATGACTCGCTTCGTTTTATAGACGATTTTCTACTCTCCTCTCTAGACCTTGTTTTAGACCTCTTCCTTTCTTCTTTCTCTGTTGAATTGAAAACAGCTCTAGCTTCATTGAAATCGAAGCTAGTTATAGATGATTTTTTAGTTACTTGGTTGTTAGTACAACGTGATGCACTTAGCAAAGAGTCTGATCCTTCATCGCTGGAGTAAAAATTATCGTCGTATAAGTCTGGAGGCTTATTGTATATTCCTTGGTCTACCGGTGGGACAAATAAATGCACTAGACTTTTAGCCTTTCGAGGAGGATGCGGAAGGATCTTGCATGGGATGATTTCGGCTTCTTCATCATCTTCCATACTATCGTCAGGATATTCACCATTGCTTTTTATCTGGATGCTGTGTCTCGTGCTAGTTATTGAGTCTTCTTTTTCTGAATCACGATGTTTTTGACATTCTAAGGCGTTGATAGATACATTGATTTCAGAAGTTTGGTTGCATCTAGAAGACCTACCATCAAAATTTTCTTTATATTGCTCGGATTCAGCATGATTGACGATATTCCTAAGTTCTTGTATAACTTCATCTATCGTAGTTTCCTCTTCTTCATCAGATGATTTCTTATCGTTCTTGGGTTCTATTTTTTTGTGAATACGTTTGTTCCTCATGAGGTCGTAGGTTTCATTCTTTACGCTAAACACCTCGTAGACCATTGATTCTCTTTGGGGGTCGCCTTCTGGGCTCAAAGATCTTTCAGAGGAACTTATTCCTTCGTCTTCTGGTGGTGATGATTCGTCTGTAATAAAATACAATGGTTTGTAGATTATAATATCGCTCAAACATTTAATAACTAATCTAACAGCGTGAAGTTACAAAAACTTGGTTTGGCAACTATCACGTACTACCAAGGTTGCTGCAGTTTTTACAAAATGCTTTACTTCTACTAATTATCATCGCTGTGTTCTTTGTAACTATTATATATGTATGAAGTATAAAATATACTGAAACACAGTTTTTTACTAGTTCGGCAGCTTCTGGATTTGAAACTTTATCTCGTAAAACTTTGTCAATAAAAAACGCTTATTATTATGTACGTAATATGTTTTATATATGTATGTAGGTACGTGATTTAAGTGAATGTTGTCTTACCCCTATTTTTATGCACCGAGTTTTTTTTCTTTACTAAGTTCTTCTTTCTGTTTGAGCTGCCATGCTCGGACCGAAGCGTTGATACTTCTTCTTGCAATTCACAACATTTCTCTTTTAAGCATTTCTCTAATGACAGTAAAATTCCCTTTTCTTCCTGTAGAATCTGAAATATATTTTTAGGATTAATTTCCTATAGTTTATATATCATTTTCAATTATTTGGCAGACTGTTCTTTAAAAATTAGAATCTTTAAAATATTTCAAGGATTTAGGCCCTTTAATGCTTTTGTTAAACAATATTCTACATTTGTTTGTTTCTTTCCCGGCTCGGTCACGTCGACCTTACCTATTTGTACTTTTTTTGCTACTGCTGGTAGAACAAGCATAATGGCCCACCTAATGTTAAGTGGTAACCATCACCTATATGTATAGGACGATTTTGTAGGTCACGTAAATAAGGTACGTGCCCTACGATGCACCTTACGATCTACCCTGTTTCCACCAACCTGGTGTTAAGTCTCATGTGCCTGTAATTTCACCGGCACCCACACCCTTTAAACCGGACACAGCAATGCCAGCATCACTACTTGGCAGCAGAATATGTATGGTGGTAGTACTTTCTTGAACGAGCCCTTTCACTAAAAGCTCTACTACTACTTCCTTGTACTCTGTTTCTTAAATTTAGGGATTTCTTAAATCAGTTTTACCTTCACCCTCTTTTCAAGTAGATCCAGCTTGTTCCGCATATCGTCCTTCTCCCTCAGGGCCTCTGTTGCCGTTTCGCTTAGCGTATCTATATCAATCAGCTGCTTTTCGTAGTTTTCTATCTCTTTCATCACATGTGAGTTCGGAGCTGGCAGCTTGGCTACCATCTGAAAATACAATTGCAAATGAGAACATTACTTCATGGTTGTCTACGCACAACACTAGTCTAGCGGTGCACAAGCACTGCACTAGGGCGGAGAAGGGGAGACGCGGGGAAGGCAGGGGAGAGGATCCCCCCGTCGCCCGCACATCTGCATCCGTCGAACGGCACGCGCGGGAGTCGCATTGTCCTGTGCAATTTTCATTTTTATATTTTAATACTGTACCTAATCCAGAAAGTAAACGATTATAAAAGTATTTAGTTTTGTTATTATACAATGGTCTTTATTATACATGGCAATCCTACTATCCTACTAATATTATAAACGCGAAAGTTTGTAAGTATGGATAGATGGATGTTCGTTACCCTTTCACGTTCTAACCAGTAGACCGATTAGGATGAAATTTGGAATAATTATAGATTGCAACCTGGATTAACATATAGGTTACTTTTTTCGCGAAAAATAACGGGAACGGGAAAAACCTGCGGGCGCAGCTGCGAGCGGTTGCTAGTCACTCATAAATAAGTCTGAATGTAATGAACTTATCAGCTAATTTAACTTTTTGAGTTTTTACTGATTAGGAGTGTACTAGGTATCAAAATACTGTTTTGGAAGTTACTAATTGTTTAGGTTAACGTATTAAATAACTAGCTGTAAGTTTTCCTAAAATTGGAAAGTCAAGGTCAAAAAGCAATTCTTGTAAGAAACTTAAAAAAAAAAATACTGGACAATCCACAAAGCATCATCTAGCCCTAAGCTAAGCAGAGCTTGTGTTGTGGGTACTAGATGACTGATATACTGAATACAATACATTAGGTACATACATAGATTATTCTATTATACATAGAAAATACCCAGAACACCCGAAATAAATATTTGCAGATCGTACAAACATTTATCCCAAGGCGAAAATCGAATCCGCAACCTCCAACGCCGCAGACGCATATTCGCCCGCCGCGCCTAATCGATCGTCAAATAAAATAACTCTGTAATTCTTCTTCTTCTTCTTTTATTATATGGCTTTTCAGCGGCTGAGGGTTGCCACGAATTTGCCAATGTCGAGTGTATATAATCTTAGAACAAAAAGGTGGAGATCTGAGTACGGTAAAACACTGTAATTTTACCTTCTTCAAAGTTGTGATATCTATAGCAGCTTGCTCCAACTCTGCCTGGATATAAAGCTTCCTTTGTGGCGTCGGTGCACTGATCAGCAATGCGTTGATGAACGCCAATCCAGCTGCCTGCAGGTCTCCAGAACCTCCAGAACTCTGGAGCATGCCAACAAGGAACCGGAAGCGAACCGGCTCGCCGTATCGCAGGCGTAAGGTGGATAACGCTTCAGAGACCTGGTTGTGGCCGCTGGCTGGTGGATAGCAGGCTTTTGTTAGAAGCTGGAATAACAAAAAATATTTTATTAATTATTTTATTTATTAAAACATGATATTTGAAGTTTTTAATGTAGGCATTTAGATAATTTTCAACCCAACCTATACAGAATAACCTAATACGATAGAGACAGCTTATGATTTTCTAAATTAATACCTTATAGACTAAAAACACATTAGATCAATTATTAATAAGAGCTCTAAAATCAACCAATAATTGGAATGGAAGCCAATAATAATAATAATCAGTAAGTAATAATCTATCTAATAAGAAAAAAAGTGCTCGTCGGCCAAGTGCGAGTTGGACACGCGCACGAAGGGTTCCGTACCATTATCTATAATAAAAAAGGCAATAAATTTACATTTGCTGTATGAGAGTCCCGTAAAATATTAATTTTATTCTGTTTTTTACTATTTATTGTTATAGCGGCAACAGAAGTACAGTCAGCTGCACTAGAATGTATACAATTCGTAACTTACAGAACGGTATTACAGCGTTACAACTAATATTTACAGGACAGAAACTCAAGAAGTAAGTGAACTTATCAGCAAATTTCACGATTTTTAAGTTTTTACTGTTTAAGAGTTTACTATAGTTTTGATACCGTTTTAAAAGCTATGAGTTGTATACATTCTAGTGCAGCTGACTATACATTATCAATGAAAATTTTAACTCTAACTATCACGGTTTGTACGGATAACAGCCATTCTTTCTGTCTTACCTGTAAAGCTAAAACCCTGGATTTGTTGACAGTGGACATGATGCAAACTGTCAAAGTGTAAACCCCATTGGAACCAGACACAAGGCGCCTTACGCAGTCAGGATACCTGCTGCAACAGCTCCAAAGGCACTGTCTGAAAGCAGTCATTTAATGGCTTTATCGCCAGGGAAGAGGCTAAGGTTGCTTTCTCACCATAGATCATGTGAGAAAGGGTTAAATACATAAAATTCATTTCAGGAGCTTCCATTTCCTTTTGAGGTCTTTCATTTCATGTGAAATTTCAGTGATATTTTATTAAACACTAGCTGATCACTGCTTGGCGGCAGAAATAAGTAGGGCGGTAGTACTTTTCCAGACGAGCCTTTTTACAAAGAGCTCCATTACTAAATAATAAGGTTGGACAATCCACACAGCATCATCTAGCCTCAAGCTAAGCAGAGCTTCTGTTAAGAGTACTGGATGACTAGTATACTTAATACAATACATTACATACACATTATATTTTTTATTATACATAAAAAATACCCAGAACACCTGGAATAAATATTTACAGATCGTACAAACATTTATCCCAATGCGGGAATCGAACCCGCAACCTCCTACATCTTAAAATAGAGCTTGACAATAAGCTGAGAACTTTGTTTTTCTAGAGTATCTAAACCTTGTTTTGTCTACAGATTTCCAAAAACTAGACTAAAACTCCCAGCACAGCTAAAAAAGAAATCACAAACCAGAAATAAGAAATCAGAAATAGGAAATCAGAAATCGGAAATCGGAAACAGGAAATCGGAAATTGGAAATCAGAAATCGGAACTCAGAAATTTATTTGCTGAAGAAGAAGAAGGTAGATTGTAAAACTTACAAACAAGCCAGTTCATCTAGCAGTGGTCTTCTTCTCACAGCAGGTGGACCCCTGGCTCCGTCTCCTGACTGACTCAGTTGCACGTTGCGCAGAAGTTCAAGCAGTAAAGTAACGCCATCTAGCGGCTCGCATGCAAACTCTTGGACAAAACTGAAAATAGATATATGTAGGTAAGATATTTTTAAGCAACATCATCAAGCCCCAAACTAAGCATAGCTGACTGATAAAATATATATTTTTAATACATACTTAGAATACCATAATTAACACCCAGACAGAGAAGAGACATCTATTTTCCACGCACAATTAATGTCTTGGTGGGGATCGAACCCACCACCTACAGCACAGGGCTACTAAAAACTGAGCTGTGACGGCTGTCAATATAAAAAATGCAATTATTTATGGTTGGCATATAAATGTAAGTGTACACAAAATGACAAAAAGAATAAAATAGAAGACTGATAAGACAGCTTTAGGCTTTTAAAATATGGGCATGTGTCAAGTATAGATTTTGGAAGTGCCTCTGGTTACCCCCATTAAATAATCTCAAATAATATTTAGTTAGCACCACGTGGTACTAAAAGATCTTAGGAGATTTCTACCGTACCGAAAAAAGTTATGGGCTCATGATATTTTTTTAAAATCTTTGAAAATGTAAAAAAAAATATGCCCTGTTATATGTTATGACGACCGATGTGGCGCGGCGGGCGAATGTCCGCCTGCGACGCAGGAGGTTGCGGGTTCGATTCCCGCCTTGGGATAAATGTTTGTACGATCTGCAAATATTTATTCCGGGTGTTCTGGGTGTTTTTTAACGATGAATGAATGAATGAATGAAAATTCTTTATTGTACACCTTACAAGCTAGAGAATAAAACAAAGAAACAATAGTATTTAATAATAGATAATGTACAATGGGCGGTCTTATCGCTAACGATGATCAGAAATAGAAGATCAGCACCCGTATGCTCAATTATTATTATTCCAAAACTAGCTGTGAGACGAAAGCCTATTTAATGCAGGTTTAAAAATGCGTAATTAACTTATTCCATAACTAACTCCAGTTTATAACTATTATTACAAAGAAAATTACAAAATAATAGAAATGAATAAAGAAAATATCCCCAATTAGACGGCACAGGACTCGCAATAAGCTTCACTGTGTTATTTGACGACATAAAATTACGTATCCGTAATTACAGAATAAACTCTCGAAGTCTCGGGTTGGAATGGGATAAAGGTTTTAGTTGTGGCTATAAAGCAAGTCGATGGCGGGATATCGTGAGGCGCGCCACTGCCCTAGACAAAAAAAAAAAAATTAACATGATGACCACGACCACTCTGCCAAGAGCGTAACGACTAAGAAGAAGAAGATAAAGCAAGTGGTAATTTGTCTACTGTGTGTGTGTATAATAATTATAATGCTGGACAATCCACACAGCATCATCTAGCCTCAAGCTAAGAATAACTTGTGTTATGGGTACTAGATGACTGATATACTTACACAATACATTATACTTACATAGATATTTTTATTATACATAGAAAATACCCAGAACGCCCGAAATAAATATTTGCAGATTGTATAAACATTTATCCCAAGGCGGGAATCGAACCCGCAACCTCTTGCGTCTCACATCGGTCGTCATACGAAAGAGTCAGAAAAGTGTGCACTTTCCTGACGGACTCTTTTATAAAGACCTTTACAACTACTATTAATTGATTGACTAAGCAAAGTTTATGTTGTAATAAAAAATATAACTGCTTAAGGCATTTATATCTAAGCATTTCTGCGGCCACATTATAAAAACTGTCGGCCTTTTTTAGTCTTAATTTAGTTAGCTTATATTTATAAAAACTTGTCCGCTATCGCTTATGATAATAGCCCAACTGTAATCTAATGGCGTAGGGATGTCCCATTATAGCATTGTGCATCTGTATAGGGAGGAAAATAACCACTATAACTAGGCATGTGACACTATAGTTCAGCGTTATAGGAAAATGAACTTTATCATGATAAGTTTAGGTCAAATATTCATCATCAGACTAAGTCTAAGTAGTAGTTGAGTAGTAAGTTTTAGTTTAGAGCTCTTAGGATTAGTTTGGGACTAATGTTGTTGTATAAAAACTTCCACAGATATTCCCAGTTTATCTTTTAATAGGCTTCTGCCTACTGGAGTGGAAAGAAGAGGTTCGAAACAAATCCAACGCGTGACTAGCTCCACACCACCCTGGTCTGTTCCTGGTCTTCGTTCTAGTGATATTGAAAGATAGGCGGCTTAAACTGGCCATTCAGAGAATATCATAGACTACAAAAAATATCACTTTTCTATTGTTGTTCCCAACCCGATGGACCGCGTTATGGTATTGTTAAGAACACAGAAAATGGCTCAAAATCGATCATCCTGGAAACGTATAGGGGAGGCTTATTTCTATCAGTGGACTCTAAAAGGCTGATGATAATGATGACGATGAAAATGTTGTTAATAAGTGCGACTTACAAATTCCGAATTTAGCGATGCTAAATGAAGATATCGGACCATTAAAAACTTCTTTATTAAATTGAGATTAAACTTTTTATGGAGAAGTTTAACGATCAACTAAGTAACCTATTTATGGATTATAAACTGAACTATAAAACGTAACGTAATTTACGTAATTTAAACTTCACAAAAATAAATGAATCTAGTTTTATTAGAATTGCTACCGAGCAATATTTATTTTTACTTTTTTTTTAAGTTTTTAAAGTATAGTAAGTATAAGATAGGCTCCCGACTGTGTGTACAGTCAGGCGCAATAGAATGTATACCATTCGTAATGTAAAATAGTGCCACAGTTATACTTTAGTATAAATATTTATCATGGTTAAAACTAAAAAAATAAACCTAAAAACTGTTTTGCTGTCTAAAGTACATCTCCATGTGGAGGGCATAGCCCAATGCCTATTCCCTCAAACGGTGAATGAAAACATCGTGAGGAAACTAGTGAGTATTCTACAACGCCGATGGGCTTGCAACACAAATACCAATACTTTCTATTGGTAAGCTCCCTACAACGTTACAATCTCACAAACTTACTCACAATAATATTAGTATAGATAATGGTACGGAACCCTTCATGCGCGAGTCCGACTCGCATTTGGCCGGTTTTTTTTTTATTTTTTTACTTCTGATGACCCCATTGCCCCATTAGACATTCTCAAAAATCTTGAGTCGATACAACTTTGTACTAAGAGATGTAAAGTGATATCTATAATATGTAATGTATTGTATTAAGTATATCAGTCATCTAGTACCCATAACACAAGCTCTGCTTAGCTTGGGGCTAGATGATGCTGTGTGGACTGTCCAGCATTATTATTATTATTATTATTATTATCTACCGTGCCTGAGAATTAAAGGTACGATATTTTTTTTCTCTCTTTCAGTTCTCGTTGGGGTAGGCGCCTCTGAACCGTTTGCCATAAACTACGACGGTAAGTCCGTAAATCCTTTTTTCATCCCATGCACTTAAGATAATTTCCAGTTCTACCACAATGTCCGCGTCTCCACTAATGAGATAACAGAAACTGCGATAACATGATCAGTTTAACGGCCCATTAGGACTTAACGAGCTGATAAAATTTAATTAACACCTAGATTAGATCCATAACCTGTGGGTAAGTAAGCTATTTTAGCTTTTGTATAATGCTTACATTGTTGCTTAGTATGATACAGCACAAGCTGTAAGTTTCATGCTAGAAGTCAAAGTCAAAGTCAAAGTCAAAAATCATTTATTCAGTAATATCCGCAGGGATCATCTTGAAACGTCTTAAATCTAGGTGAATCTAAGCGCCAGTTCCGCGCGACCAAGCCTAGAAGAACCGGCAAGAAACTTACGGCTTGGTTCCTACCGTTTTTTTGTATGATCCTTAAGGCCTAGTCAAGTTGCGTTCGCCTATAAACGATTCTATTTTTACGGTAGAAAAGAAACTTTTTTTTAAGCTCTTTACTAAGAGCTCTACTACTACTAAAATATATATTATGTTTATTTTTACAGTATGCCTAAACATTTCGACTACCTAGGACAAAATATAATTTTTTTTCACGGGTCAAACTGAAGTCTATGGCGAGATAATCTTATGTTATTGGCAGACATGTGTGCCTTATGTTAATGTCAGTCTACCACTTTTACACTATTTTATTGGAAATGACACTACTACTGCTGCCTTTTTCACTTTTAACTTAATTTTATTTTTGACTCTCTACAATACATAACAGTATCAGTAACGATTAATGCCTGCGCTTTTTTTTGTGTATTTTACCTTAGGTGACAGCCAAAGTTTATTCGCTTCGAAGTTTACTTTGTAATCGCCGAAATTACTATAGATAGTATTCTGTATTCTTAGGCAATAGACCAGAGTGACGTGGGGAAATTGCCAACAAATAAGTCAATAGTACGTATAGTCATATAGAGCGATAACGAAAGTAGAAATCTAATCGCTTTGAAACGAATAACATTGGCTATAGGGGCGCTGGATTCCTCCATAACTAAATCATAGCATTTGTATTAAGTACAAACCTTGGAAACGATAATCGGAGATCAGCTCGAAGCTTCGTCAGCAGTTCACTGGGTGTTCCGAACTGACGCAGGCTCATCTCTTCTCCTACGTTCAGGCAGGGGTTCCTGGAATCACAGATATACCACCGTTTTTACCGCTCAACCCACAAAGAGTTAAATCTAAACAACGAAACGATATTTTTTCACTACGTCGAACCCAAGAATTTTGCGTAAAACTGAGTTTTAAAATGGTTAGTGGCTTTCTTTGGAGTACTAGTAAAGAGTTTATTTATTATTTATTTATTTAATTCTTAATTGCACTAAAACAAATTGTACAAAAGGTGAGCTTAATGCTCGATAACATTTTCTACCAGCCAACCTTGACAGGTGAGAAACAGCGGTTGGCGTGCTGAAACTTAACATTAAAAGGTATTACATATCTACTAAGAGTTCTTTGCGCTTCTAAAAAAATGGTAATATATACCTGAAGTCCTTGCTACCCTGGTTGGGCAGGGTCCTTGCCTTTCCAGTGTCTTGCCCCTGGTCCAGTTCGTACAAACTGGCAGCACCTGTTTTCTTGCCCCATTTCTTGAGCGACGTAGCGTAGTCTTCAGGGTTGTATATCGGAGGCCGCTGCTTATCCTGTAACGAAGTAAAAGATATATACGATCTTAATTACGGAAGAGTTTTGTAGTGCCATCTAGAGAGCTACATAGGTAGGGCACGATCCTAACGAGCGTGACCTGCGAGACAATACTTTGTTATAGGCGCTGGTAACCACTTAACATCAAGTAAGCCATCTGTTTATAAGAAAGTTTTATAAAAAAACTTGAATTTGATGAACTTTCATTACGAGAATTGGGCCTCAATTAGTACATTTACGCATCCATCAAACACTGAACGCCATCGTGCACGCCGTCATGGACGCTTGTTGAATGCGTTTGTTAGTCTTCGTTTAGTGGTTGAATCATTTATTGACTATTGCTATCGAATAAAAATCACATCTCAGGCAAAATAGATGACAAGTGCTTTGTGAGTGCAAGGTAGTATCTTTTCCTTCGTTAACTTTACAGTAATCAATCATAACCCGATAAAAACAATGTGGGCTATACATCAATTAGACGACAAAGTCAAAAAAATGTTCCCATGACCACAATACAATGGCAAGTTGACATCAATTAACGAGCTATATACCTAATTAAAACCATCTATCTAACATCAGTTTACTTGAGGTAATTACCGAGTAACCTTTTCAAATACCGTTTTGAAAATTGTATTTATGGGGCAGTCAAAAATATCGTTTTTGGTTTTTTAACTCAGAATATTAAAAAAAAGACTTTCGATAAATTCATTTAAATTGAGTTAACAGCCGTCACAGTGTCACAGCTAAGTTCGTAATAAAATTTAAACATTTCTAGACACAAATATGTACAGGTAAACATTATAATACAACGTTTAACAAGTTGTGATTTGAAAAATAAAGAGAACTTACCTAATTTTAACTTTTGTTTTACATTAGGAGTATTATTCAAAAAGTACTTTTATTCCTCGAAAATTTAAAGTGGAGTACTTAGCGATATTATTCTTAAAACCTCCTCTAGATAGGACCAAACGATCAGGAGTAAGATGGTATTTTTATGTAGATATATTTTAACATAATTTTGAAGTCGGTTAAAATATAAATCGCTTACACTCATGCTCCACCTTCTGAGAACTACATTCCGCGCGGGCATCAGTCATGTTCACAACAATAGCTTCGTTATGACAATTCTAAACATACGTTTTTAGAAAGCAAACACTGCTTGTTAAAATTTCATATTTTCACACAAAGATAGTAAATACATAGACTATTGGTAGATCAGCTCAGATTCAGTTTTTGCTTGAATTACCTAGTTTATCTTCTCACAAACACAATTTTTTATGCTTTGATTGAAAGTATATCTAATTTCCTTTTGCCATCACTAGAAAAAATCGAGAGATAATGGACTCTCCATTCAAATATAGAACACAATCAAAAACACAAAGAAAATGAGTTTGAATATCGAATACTTACGAATAAAAAAAAGAAGACCGGCCTTTTCGGTTCGTTCCAAGGACCACATTATTAAAAAATAAGTAGTTTGAATATCGAATGGGTACTTCCTAACAAAGAAAAGATGAATAGTTAATCGGCCTTTTTGGTTCGTTCCAAGGAGTCCCACCGTGAATAATAGGTCAGCAACGCATCAACGCGCTCCCCTGTCTTGCCATGTCTAAGAGGTCATTAAAGTTGAATCACCTTAAAATTATTTTATTACAAAACTCACAAACCGACTCTTCAAAGCTTATGTACCTACTCATTTTATGTAATTATTTAAATCTACAATAAAATAGATTTAATTCCTTTCGATGATTGCTACATTTCTTTTTTAATTATTGAAGGATAAGTATATTAAAAGTTTAAGAAATAAGGTGCGACACAGGTAGGTATCAATATTAACATACAACATACAATTGAGCTTCAAAAGTGATACTAAGTACAAAAATATTTTACTAAATATTTTATTTAATAAAGTATACATTATTTTTTTATTTGCAGCTCTTAATTTTATTTAATTACTTTAGGTACTTAATTTTATTTCTTCTTTAATTATTCCCATAATTACAATGTTAACAACAAAGACAGCATTGTTTAAGTGGAATAATTTGTGGTTGAATAGCTCATAAAAATATTTTCCAAATGTTTAAAACGATGCTCAGTAGAGCACTCAGTTAATTATAGTAGAATACGCGGACAATCATGAACTGTCATTACATACAATGAATAAAGAAGTAAAACTTGCGAGCTTGTGTAGCTATAGACTAAAAATACATCTTTTCTTAACAATTACAGTTACGTAAAGATACTAAACTACGAATCGTCGGATTAATTGCAGAGCATAAGAAAGTTAGGGCCATTTTCGAGGTTGACGAACGGAACGATGATTATTATGCGTTTTAATAGGTTGTTAGGACGTTTGGCATAAAGCAGGCAGTATGTAATTTATTTTATAGCAATGAAGGATAGAATAAGATAAAAACTGCGCTTACAGACTGAAGTCACAGATGTAGCTTCGAAAGTAGAATTGGCCCAGTCATGTTGGCCTTGCCATTCGAATTTCAAAATCACCAAATCGTTTTCCATCTTATTTATTCCTTTTTTTTAAGACTGAAAATACAATTCCCGTATATATTTTCAAAATACAGATTTTTAATTTGATGTTTTTTCACATCACAAATGTTGTACTTATTAAATTAAAGCAAATCATATGTTGACTTACAGAAGCCACTATAATTTGTCGTGTGTTTCGATTTGCGGAACTTCCATGCCTATTTCTGCCGCCAAGCAGCTTGATGTGTTGCGGTTTGAAGGGTGTGGATGCTGGGGACATTTCAGACACATGAGGCTTAACACCTGTATGCCTCAGGTTGATAAACGCTGAGCAGTACTAGTTACTTAGTACAAAAATATGGAAAATAATGCTATCTGTCAAGCACAATATCAACGGCAATGTTGATGTCGTTTTTGACAGTTTGCAACTGTGCTATAAGAGGGGTAGGGGTTGCTGAATATGGTTTTATGCAACTGCTTTCACGATAAAGTGAGCTTTAAAATATCTCGAGGAAGATCTAAAGATGCAAGTCCTAATTCATTTTGTTTTGTGACGAAAACATCATGACGATGTTATCTCTCTTCAAGCGCAACAATTTTCAAGCCGGAAACATGAGATGGATAATTGTATCTAATAATAACAGCGGTTAGAACGAGAGCGTTGATTGTATAAAAGAGAAAGGTGATTATTATCTGTTTTGATTGCATATTTTTGGTTTTGGTTAATTAGATTTGCAGACATGCGAGAATCTATGCTTAGAGGTCTTAGACCTATACTTAGGAGCTTTATTATTTTATTCCAAGGCAGGAATCGAACCCGTAACCTCTTGCGTCGCAAGAGGTTGCGGAAACCAAGCCGTAAGTTTTTTGCCGGTTCGTCTAGACTTGGTCGCGAGGAACTGGTGCTTAGATTCGCCTAGATTGACATTTTAAGATTGTCCCTGTGGATTTTACTGAATGCGTATTGACCATGTTTTTCCTGTGGAATAGACTGACTAAGCTGTGAGGCGCTAGGCAAGACTATTCTATCTCAAAACCTGTTTTAGGCACTACAGCATTTTACAGACGAACTTAAAATAAAGGCACGATTGAAAAAGTCGCTGATCCTGTTTATACTATCCACAATATAATGCAAAGGTCTGCTTCCTTTACATGTCTACATATCCAGGCAGGTGATGATGAAAGCAAGTCCCGTGAAATATCGGCATCAGATAAACCAATCAACCTCATTCAATCATGATTATACCTTACGCAACGGCACTTGCACGAAATACCGCCATAACCACAATTAAACATAGGTACATCGGTCACACGCTCTCGTTTTCTGCCACTTTTTCTTTGACTTAAAGCTCAGAGTAATAACAATACACGTATTTATTTAACCTATGAAATGGTCATCTTTACTACGAACTTACTTACTTTTACTGTGCCTTTTTTCATTTTGTTATTTTTATTATAAGAATTAGATATTCTTGGTAGATCAAAGAGAGCAGTGACCTGTAAATTTCTAACCAATAAATAACTATTGACTATTAATAAAACTGTACAGGTCGAAAAGTCAGTACTTACAAAATAAATCTCTGAAATCTTGCTAATACTAACAAAATAAGGTTCATGACAGAAGGGCAACCCTGGGTTCAATAGTTTGTCATGCTTTTATCATTACCATGAGCCACCAAGTAGCTCGGTCCGAATAGGCCAAAACAAATCCGAACAATGGATACGAGGGCGTCTTCGTACAAATCCGGAAACCGTTACTAAAAGTTCTTGTTACGAAGTTATTGTCTTTTAGTACAAAAACATCCATAAAATATCTAAGCACGATAGCAACGGCAATTTTGGCGTCGTTTCTGACAGTTTGTAATCATGCTATAAGAGCTCACGGCAGAGAAGCAGGTCTATAGCTTGCTAACTCTACTCTGTAATTTAAACACACGGTCTGTCTATTAGATTTAAAGCTATACGAATACAATAAATGGATGTGAACTACCGCGAATTAATGATGAGAAATGGAGTTGGTTTCAATTGGATTTGCAAAAAGTTATTGAATGTATTTCACAGATTATCCCACAGCGTTTGTCTAGATCAAAAATTTAATTAACAATCATTTATTAAATTTTAGATAGATAGTGGATGAGACATGTTCAGGTTAAAGAGTTTATCCGGGGCTTAACCAGCAAATCGCGACACAGTTTTTACTTCTGCGATTTTTAGTTTTCTTTTTTGTTTCTATAAATAAATAAATAAATAAAGCAGTTCTGGTAACCAAGTACTAAGTGCCGAGTAAGTGGTATAGTGTTTCCACTTGAAGAGAACATGAGAGTAGCATATTCATGGTTTTCCACCACGGGTCATGAGAACGACGCAACTGGTGGTCTACATACCTTGGAAACCGGCTCATCGCTCCACCCTCCGCAGCCTGCCATGCCTTCCAGCAGTGTCAGCTCACTGCAACAATAAACATTTTTAATAAGTAACAAAATTGTAGCAGCATACTTGCAAAAAATCAATGTCGTTTTAAAATTAACAGAAGAGGTTTGATTTTAAAATTATCTTGAGTTCTTTTTTCAAAAAAAGTTCTTACAAAACTCCTCACGCTAGACAGTGTCGGGTCCGAGCCGAGTGTCGGCCGTAGCCGCAGCGTAACAATGATGTAGACATTACAAAGACTCCGACTCGCCTCGGACCCGTTACGGTCTAGCGTGAGTCATCCTTTAACCTTCGCAAAGAACTTCAAGTTTCGTATTTTTAATATTATCTATTTGTAATCTATATATATAAAAGAAAGTCGTGTTAGTTACTTCACTTATAACTCAAGAACGGCTGAACCGATTTAGCTGAAAATTGGCAGGGAGGTAGTTTAGAGCCAGGAGAAGGACATAGGATACTTTTTATCCCGAAAAAATAACGGGAACGGGAAAAAACTGCCACGCGGGCGAAGCTGCGGGCGGCCGCTAGTATATAATATAAATCCCGTGCTAGCTACTGGATCGATTTGGGTTGTTTGTAAACTGGACTAACCATATATTTTTCCCCAAAAGTCATGGGAACCGAATAAAAAGACCGAAAATACCAAAAATATATCTCGTTCTGTCAAATGAAGACTTATAATGCTAATGTTTAGCTTATCTGGGGGTCGTATCAATATAACTTCTAAAATGTCCTTTAATATAAAAAATATCTCTTGTTATAAGCGCGACATATTATCTCACGTTGCACATCTTAGCCCGGCTTCCAACTTAGAGCCAACACTATCATTAAGTAGGTATTCTTGCAAAATTCTTGCTTCATCGA
The DNA here is from genome assembly GCA_947095575.1 of Electrophaes corylata. Taxonomy (NCBI): domain Eukaryota; kingdom Metazoa; phylum Arthropoda; class Insecta; order Lepidoptera; family Geometridae; genus Electrophaes; species Electrophaes corylata. Next base: position 1,526,684 of record OX352711.1, on the reverse strand, counting down.
AAACACAGCTATCAGTTTTCTCAAATAATAGAAACTCGAGTTTTCCGCGGGCGATTCGTCTAATGGCTGAGCTGTGTTGAAAGTGGGTTAAACTCTCCTATCGACAATAAAGTGAATAACTGATATTAGTGGCCTGTCACTGGATCAGGATAGAAAATATTTGGCCTTGATTTTGAATCTCGAACACAATGGTCTTCGAGTAGGAAACTGATTGCATAATAAAAGAAGATTCTAGTTCTGGCACCAATCACTTCATGTTAAGTCGTGAAGGGGTTTCGGTTTTTATTCTTTGTCTTGATACCATGATCACGTAGGTAAGTAAACCCTTTGAAGGTTATCAAAATAAATAGTATTCGACGATCGATGTGGCGCGGCGGGTGAATGTCCGCCTGCGACGCAAGAGGTTGCGGGCTTGATTCCCGCCTTGGGATAAATGTTTGTACGATCTGCAAATATTTATTCCGGGTTTTCTGGGTGTTTTCTATGTATAATAAAAAAATATCTATGTATGTAATGTATTGTATTAAGTATATCAGTCATTTAGTAGCCATAACACAAGCTCTGCTTAGCTTGGGCTAGATGATGCTGTTTGGATTGTTGAGGATTATTATTATTATTATTATTAGTGTTCTCAGGGGGTGTTGGTAAAATAAGTTCAATACACGATTACAACTGTCACAACTATATTGGAAATGGAACCTTTCTACACAACTAGTCATTACAAAACCATCAAGAAATTAATAACAGAAAATGCGTCGGCGCACTTTCGTGCCGGTCTTCCGTCTCTCTCCCTCGACCTAAGATATCTCACTCTATCTTTTGACATTGACATCCGAGTAGTATTTGGCGGTGGGAAACTAGTATAACCGCGGATCGAAATATGTGAACGGGATGTGGGAGAGACAAAACAGATAAATCTCTCATACGTCTATGTTTCCAGTAAAATACTGATAGAAATTATCATAGAGCGGAAATGCCTGAGCATACCAAGAACAGTTTTGGGTCAGGAATAAGTAGGTTTGCGACTGTAAGGTGTTATTTGTTCGACATCGCCAGAAAACGGTGCTTTGGGCCCTGTACACCGTTACAACACAGCAAGTTTACTCTTAAAACTCACTTGCATAGTGGTCACCAAATAATACTCTTTTTTTTTAACAATAATAGACTATCCTTTGGCTTCAATCTCACCTGATTGTAAGTGACGATGAAGCCGACGATGAAGCAGAACGGTCTAGAAGACCCCTATTCACTCTTGCCTTAAAGAGATCCAGATTATAGTGTACTTTGTTGGGCATATTTTCCAGGTCATAGTTTTTTTTTATTTAACAATACGAAACTTCATTTATCGTTTTAAGGATTCCGTACCAGAAGGTTAAAACGATACCCTATTACTAAGACTCCGCTGCAATCTGTAATATATATTCATTAAAAGAAAGTTTAAAAACAACGTACAGAGCATTATTTGGTGACCACTATGCAAGTTGTCACGAAATTGTAACACTTTTAATATTTTTAATCTAGATTCTTTAACCAATTAGTTATAACCAAATTGATTTTGATCGGGTTATAATGAAAGTAGTAGTAGAGCTCTAAGTGAATGGCTCGTCCGGGGAAGTACTTGGTGGCAGAAATAGGCATGGGGGCACCATGCCTATTTCTGCCACCAAGCAGCTTGCTGTGTTCCGGTTTGAAGGGTGTGGATACCGGTGAAATTACAGGTACATGAGGCTTAACACCTGTATGCCTCAGGTTAATGGACGCTGAGCAGTCTATATAGGTTGCGTTCCTAACGAACGTGACCTACAAGGCAGTGCTTTGTTATAGGCGCTGGTAAACACTTAACATCAGGTGGGCCAAGTGCTTGTTCCATAAGCAAATTGTTACTCCTCGACTACACACACACACACACACACACACACACACACCCTCACACACACACACACACACCCTCACACACACACACACACACAGGCGCTACTTTCAAACTTCCTCTAATATACTCCTTACTTCCTCTAATAGTACAGACATCAATCCATATCTAAAGACTTGACGACCGATGTGGTGCGGCGGGCAGATGTCCGCCTGCAACGCAGGTGGTTGCGGGCTCGATTCCCGCCTCAGGATAAATGTTTGTACGATCTGCAAATATTTATTTCGGGTGTTCTGGGTATTTTCTATGTATGATAAAAAATATCTATGTACGTAATATATTGTATTAAGTATATCAGTCATTTAGTACCCATAACACAAGCTCTGCTTAGCTTGGGGCTAGACGATGCTGTGTGGATTGTCTAGCATTATTATAAAAAAAAGTACTTCCAGCGACAATCAACAACAAAGAATCGAACCCGGGACTGACTTCTCAGCTATTACTAAGCCATCTAGGTCTTTAAATGATTACTAGAAAGCCAAAAAGCTAAAGGTTTAGCGTAAATCAGTCATGTAAAAGCTTTCAGCTATAAACAGTTTATTGACTATTGCTATTGAAATAAGATTTAACAAAATAAATTAACTTGCGCTGGTATTCAAGCGTTGAACGTACGCGAGAGCTTACTTGACGAACAGGCCCGAACACACCCGAACACACTCAAACAGGCCCGAACAAATCCGAATAATAAATATGCAGGCATTTTCGTATAAGGAAACTACGGCTTGCTCCTACTGCTTTCTCTTGGGACCCGTTTTACAAAATAAATAATAATAAATATTATAAATATTGACAGACATTCACATAACATCTTCTCGCCCCAAACTAAGCCAAGTTGTACTATGGGAACCAGATAGCTGATAGAATACTAATATACCTTTTTTGTGAATACATACTTAGAATAAGTACCTACCTACTAACATAATAACGCCTAGACACAGAACAAACATCAATGTTCATCACACAAATATTTGTCCTCGGCAGAGATCGAACCCACAACCTACAGCACAAAAGGCAGAGCTACTACTGAGCTGTAAGGCTAGTCGATCGGTGGCTTGAAGTGCCTGATAGATATAATATCCCTTAACTATTTAAATAGTTCTTAAGTACGAAGATATAGGAATGTCTACCGTGCTTGGCAAATAGCCGTGAGCTAATTTTGCTAACAGTCAGATAACAGTCTATGATGTACGCACTTACCATACCGGTAATACTAAACCAGTCGTTAAATTAACGGTTAATCAATATTTCTATTGATGTAGGTAATCATTATTGCTGCAGTTAACATCGTTTACTGACAATGAAATGATTATAACTTATTTGGCTCTGACTACACCATCTCCCATAGGTTCTGAGCTCAATCCCTCAACCATAAATTCTGTTGCCTAGCAGCTTGCTGTGTTTCAGTCCGAAGGGTGTGTGTTCCTAACGAACGTGATCTATGAGGCAGTACATTTTTATAGGTGATGGTAACCAACAGGTGGGCCATCTGCTTGTTCCATCAGCAAGATGTATAAAAAAACTATGATTAGTCTGGTGTATAGACTATTTTAAAAATGTTTCATACATAACGTTTGTGTATGCAATCCTACAAATATTATAAACGCGAAAGTTTGTAATTATGGATGGATGGATGGATGGATGGATGTTTGTTACTCTTTCACGCTCTAACCAGTGAACTGATTTAGATGAAATTTGGAATAGATATAGATTGTAACCTGGATCATAGGCTACTATTTATCCCAAAAAAATACGGGAACGGGAAAAAACTGCTAGGCGGGCGAAGCTGTGAGGGGCGCTAGTCATATATATGTAGAATATAAAAACCTATTGATACATGAATGGATTTGAACCCACAACCTACTCACCACACCACCAGTGCTGTATTTTTTGATTGCATTGCGTACAATCTCATGTATTAACCTCTGACTATTCCCAGTTCGATTTAAACAAAGTACACATATAATATTCAATTCAACATAACAACTAGTTCTATCGACATTGTGCTAAATTGACTCCACTGATATTAGAATTCTTGAAACGGCAGCGAGCAATTTTCCATTATATTTCCCTTGCTTCGATATAAATATATAAAACTTTGTGTCTTACTGACTGATTACTTACGAATGTTGTAGACGTAAGTATGTGATGCACAAACCTACAAATGTAAAATACAAATAGGCTGGACATGTGGCAAGAACAAATTACAGAAGATGGAAGGAAAACACTGTTTTAGTAGTAGTAGAGCTCTTTGTGAAGGGCTCGTCCGGGGAAGTACTATATACCACCATGCCTATTTCTACCGCCAAGCAGCTTGGCACCACACTGGAGTTTCATTATTTACATTATTATTACTTTGTAAAAGGATCATACAAAAAAACGGTAGGAACCAAGCCGTAAGTTTCTTGCCGGTTCTTCTAGGCTTGGCCGCGAGGAACTGGCGCTTAGATTCACCTAGATTTAAGACGTTTCAAGATGATCCCTGCGGATATTACTGAATAAATGATTTTTGACTTTGACTTTGACTTGCTGTGTGTTTGAAGGGAGTGGGTGCCGGTGAAGTAAGAGACACATGAGGCTTAATACCTGTATGCCTGGTAAAAAAGGCTGGATTATCTCAATATGTTACTTGATCAGAAAACAGATTCAGGCAGTGTAAGTTTTTTGATTTTAATAGTTTAAGTTTTTAGGCTTAGCTTGGGGCTAGATGGCGTTGTGTGAGTATAAAGAATATAACTATACGATTTGAAAAACCCTGAAATGTCAGATATAATTAAAAGAAATAATTAAATAGATCATATTTCCTTAGAAAAATGTGTGAACAAAGTCACGCGTACACCACTAGTCGCACATAAAATAACTTCTACGCCGACTCACGACTCTTGAACGTGCCCAAAGTCAAAACAGGGGCGTATTCAGGCCGGTTCTTTTACTGGCCTTAAAATGGTATTATTTATTTATTTGATAAAAAAACTATGCACTGTTTTGCGTCTATCAACCTAAAACATACAGGTGTTAAGCCTCATGTACCTGTAATTTAACCGGCACCCACACCCTTCAAACTAGACTAGTATGGAATACTGACTATTGCAAAATGTGGGTATGTACCAAATGTACTATCTGAACGTACCTCTGATTACCCCCTTAGACATCCTCGAAGAGTCTCGAATAGGTACTAGGCAGGTTCATCTAGGCTTGGTCGCGAGGAACTGGCGCTTAGATTCACCTAGATTTATGACGTTTCAAGATGATCCCTGCGGATATTACTGAATAAATGATTTTTGATTTTGACTTTGACTTTGGTACTAAAAGATGGGAAATATCCCCATATTTACCGTGCTTGGGAATTAAAGCCGTGATGCTATGTATTATTTATTTAATTTAAAAACAGCTCATAAAATTATACATCAAGTACGTCCCTGCGTCGAGGACAAAAATATGTGCATGTAAGGTGTAAAAGATCATTCCCCAAAACTGAAAGTGCGTTACAATCCTATACTATAACTAAAATTTAGTACTAATACTTTAATGTGAAAACTAGTGAGCTAGTAAGTAATACAGAAGCATGATCTAAGCCTGATACTAATAAGTTCGGTGGAGCGTTGTAATAGTTACGCCGTGTTCTGTCTTTGTGTCTGTCTCGTGTCTTGTCTTGTCTTGCAGTAACATGAAAGTTCATGTTAGATCGAAAGAGGCAAAAACACAATGTAACTATTTCGCGGTTACGCCAAGCTTATTAGTAGTAATTTCCGGTTATAAATAAATAAATAATAATGCTGGACAATCCACACAGCATCACCTAGCACCAAGCTAAGCAGAGCTTGTGTTATGGGCACTAGATGACTGATATACTTAATACAATACATTACATACATAGATATTTTTTATTATGCTTACAAAGAAAACATACAGAACACCCAAAATAAATTTTTGCAGATCGTACAAATATTTATCCCAAGGCAGGAATCGAACCCGCAACCTATAATGAAAGTAGTGAGTTTCGTTTATGTTTTCATAAGGAGTAATTCTTTTACACCTTGTGTGGTATAAATCGTCGCGCGCCCGCTTGCGGTAGGTCAAGTCACAACGGTACTCGCCTCATAATATGTTTCCGCTTATTTAATAAGCCAAATAAACAATTTACGGTCTGAAACTGTTATCTAATCTATGTCTAGGTGCCATTTTGAACACGCAGTGAGTGCAGAAGTTCCCTAACATCTTATGTGAGCAGGTATTTTTGAATTGTTACTAGAGGTTTATCATAACCAAACATCCTCAGTTTGATGTGTTTGCGGATGGCTGGAAGACGATTGAGAACGAGTTAGCCTAAGTTTTTGTGAGAATGTTGCATAAAATTTGTAAATTATGTACCTAAGTTAGAAATAGTGTGCTTGTATCTAGATATAATATATATATTTTTATTTTGGGTTATTCCCGTTGAGTCACACCCTTTCAGTCACACTGTGACACAATGGGACGAAAAAATTTCGTTGAGTTACACCTGTTACACATTGCGACTTTTATTTTCCCATTGAGTTACACTGTTACCCAACGGGGAAAAAAAAGTGGCGTTGTATCACAGGGGTGACTGAATGGGAATAAATAAATAAAATATGTCGCGTTAAGTCACACTAATTAATTAAAGTTAAATTTTTAAATTCTTTATTGTACACACAAATGTTTACAAAATGGTGAACACAAGAAACATGTACAAAAGCGAGCTTAATCCTAAAAAGAGTTTTCTTAAAAAAAATTATATGAACTTTATTAATCAAATTTTAAATGAATTTGTTAATTCTTGAAACATTTTATTATTTGAAGAGAATTATCATTTTATTCTATGAGTATATGTTTCTAATAATTATTATTGAAAATTTTAAGAGTTAATTATTTGGACATTTTTACACTCATTTTATTTATTTTAATCGTGGCAACCTTAAATATCTGTTTTTCTCTGCAATGGCAACCTTTAAATCTACTCAATATCTAATAGTACTCATTATCTTAGTATATTTATTTTCATCAATAAAACTGTTTTATTTTTGTACTTTTGTATTGGGAAAAAAAAGTTTCGTTGAGTTACAGTGTTACTCAACGGGCACGTTTTCTTCCCATTGTGTCACACCCTCGGTATCAGTGTAACTGAATGGGAATAAAAAATTCCCGCTGAGTAACACTGTAACTCAACGAAACTTTTTCGTCCCATTGTGTCACAGTGTGACTGAAAGGGTGTGACTCAACGGGAATAACCCTTTATTTTCTTACGTAATGTCCTAGACATAACTCATACATCATAAACATACTCTGTAATGTTAAGTCTATGTGTATATAAATAAATAAATAAATCATCCTAAAGAACGTGGCATGCGAGGCAATGCATTTTTGTAGGTTATAGGTGATGGATACCACTTATCATCAGATGGGCAATCCGCTTGTTCCATCACCTGTGAGTGGTCTAGTAGGAGTAACCCCGCCTTCTTATCCTAAGGCCGTGGGTTCAAATGCAGTAGTGCACCAATGGATTTTCCGTTAAAATTTATGTGCGCAATGCCAGTCCTCTCAAACGGTGAAAAAACCAGTTCTAGCAGCGACGACGGGCTTGTAACCTGTCACGTATGGAATGCCAACTACTGCAAAATTTGGGTATGTACCAAATGTAATATCTGGACATACCTCTGACTATCCCCCTAAAACATACTCAAAAAATCTTGAGTAGGTACTGTACTTGGATATTAAGTCGTGATGCAATTTTTTTTCTTTTCTTTGATCTTACTTAAAAAATAGTAGGTAACTAAGTTTTGTCCCATAAGTTGTCAAGCTTCTTCTGCACAACCTGTTTTATATAATATAATATAAGCCAGTTTTATTCTGGCTAAGTATTTATAGTACAGTATTCGGTTGCTAGGATATTAGCTAGCTAGTATTTAGTTTATAGGTAACTTAGGATAACTTCTGGTTGGGGTCAAAGATTACATTACGATAAGATTTCAATGTATTTTCTCAAAGGGATTTTAATTTGAGATAATCTTTAGCCTGTGCTAGCTCTTTAGCGGCTGAATCAATTTCTATAAGACTATTTCAAATACTAGAGATTTTGTAGGAATTGGTGTAATTTTTTTCCAGGTGTACAGTCCGCCGCAATAATGTTTTATAATGTAATGTAATGGTTACTAACATAGTATATAAAATAGGTAGGTTTACTAACAATTATGGTGAATAACCAAAATAAATAATTTGAATTTGAATAATTCTCAACTTTTATGAATGAAACTAAATATATTATAGAATAATAATATAATTCAAACTTTCCTTATTATTCCTATTACGGAAATAAACCAATTGTTATGCCTTTTTTTATGTTATAGGTTCTTCTATATTAAAAAGATGGATACCTAAGCCTAAAAAGCAAGACTACACCCTCGGGTCACTGAACCAAAGCAGTGACCAAGAGAGAACGAATTATTCGATTCCCATACCGAAGTACCGTAACCAATAAATTGTTTATTGTCTGTGCTATTTCGCAGAAATACTGCGGGTCTATTGTCTGTGGCTTGTGCATGGAATAAAACTCTTTATGGTCGTGCTCTATGGTTTGCTCGGAGGAAAAATACAGGACTCAAGTGTTTTCTACAAATTAGTACAGTTTTTTCATTTTAATTGTTTCTCTAGTGTTATTCTAGGTTCTGATGTGTGGTTTCGGTGGTGTTTTAACCAACATTACCTGAGGTCTTAGTACATGTATGTATATACCTCCTTAAATTAGGGAGAGACTTATGTCCAGGACTTATTTAGACTGATGATAAAATCTGGTTATAACTGGTTCCCATAGTTTTACCTAGTTTTGTGTGTAATTACTCACTAATAGGTAAGTACTCGGTATGTTTTCAAAGGATCTTTTTCTTCTTCTTTTTTCCATGAACTGTCTGTCATTCACAGACAATTTCGCAAATGTCAAATGTATAAATAATTAGGTTTCAAGTCAAGTTAGTAAAAAAAAAGAAAAGTCGGCTGTCAGGCTTGTAGAAAAAAATGGCGTTTCTCTTCAAAACCAAGGAAAACATTTTCGTCCAAGTCAGGATGCCACAATACACTAACATTTCAACTACTTACACTTGTGCTAAGACAATAATAATAATAGTTAAAATACCACCGAAATTACACAACAGAATTTAAAATAACTAATAAAGTAAAAATAAAAATACTATGATACTTGGTTCCGAAAATGACAGAATACTAATTCATCCGTATAGGTGTTTTATAGTGACAAGTTATCTAAACGATATAACAATAATGTGATTGTCAACACTTAAAAGAACTCGTTCGAAATTTAAATCTGACAGTTATTGCTCTCTCTATTTGTTAGTGTATTTTTTACGAGCTTTCTTCAAACTTTCGTCAAGTTTGCAACAACATCAAAAACAAGATCAAAAAACTGGATCTACAAGTAGACATAATCATACACGTTAAATTTAGCATTATTAAAAAGAGTTATCTTTCTATTTTTTAGCTCGGCTGCAAATGCCAAACTGACGACAAACTTCTCTAGCAAACATTAAAAAAAAATCAAAAAAATATTTTTTTAAACATGGCTGTTTGGTTGGTGTTTGGCTGTCTTCGTATTTTATTTGGCTTCCGGATTTATACGAAGATGCTCTAGTATTTGTTGTTCGGGTCTATTCGAGCCTGTTTGGGTCTCATTTTGAATTACGAATGCATCGAAACATTTATAAAAGTCAAATTAACGGCTCACCCGTTTGTTCCTATTTACTACGTTAGATGATGTTGTTTAAAAATATCTACAAATATTTATTTATTTTTATTAACCCAAGCACGAATTAAAAAAAACTAGCTTAATAATGCCTTTTGATAAAGAACTTATCTTTACATCGTATTCGTTTTATATAGTCGATGCTATAAATATAACTACTTAAACGAAAGGTGTAAAGTACATTTTTCCCATACATTAGTTACAGGCATATGAATGAGGCAATAATCTAGCGGATGTATCTAACAGTGGATCTCAACCATTATTTATAAGGCTTTGTAGAACCGGGTGGTCTAGTCGGAGAGATCCTTCTGATCCTAATGCCGTGGGTTCGAATCCTTAAAATTAACAAATTAATTTTTTCATAGCAAAGTGTTGAAAAGTTATTATCAAAATTACCTTAAGAACATGGGCGAAGTTATAATTCTTACAAATATTTGCAATATTTATAAAATACTCAAGCTGATACATTTCTAGTAGGAAACGCCTCCAAAGACCACTACAAAAAATTAACTACTGTTACTGTTAGTAATTTTTTTTAATTATTTGATTTAATTATTGCATAGATGTACATTTTTATATGCATCATGCCTCCCAGATGTTATTAGGAATGTATGCAGCAAATTGGTTATTTAAGTTCGATGTTTATACCACATTGAAACATATAAATGAATTACTATTGTGATGACCAATGTGGCGCGGCGGGCGAATGTCAACCTGCGACGCAGGAGGTTGTGGATTCGATCCCGCCTTAGGATAAATGTTTGTATGATCTGCAAATATTTATTCTGAATGTTCTAGGTATTTTCTATAAAGAATAAAAAAACCATGTATGTAATGTATTGTACTAAGTATATCAGTCATCTAGTACCCATAACACAAGCTCTGCTTAGCTTGGGGCTAGATGATGCTGTGTGGATTGTCCAGCATTATTATTATTATAATTAAGCTTATTATAAGAAATAGATAGTAAGAAACTTTGAGAACCTGAGTGCTAGACTGGTTTACGATGCACATTTTATGCGACATTGTTTTATATTGTATGGAAACGGCAGCTGGCTCCTAGACTAAGAGATTCCAATACAGCTGATAACTTTGCCGCTAAATACTTATAGTCTTATTAGAGGATTAAAATCATGAAGTTATTTTTATAAAAGAAGCCGTCACAGCTTAGTTCGTAGTAGTCCTGCCTTCTGCGCTGTAGGTGGTGGGTTCGATCCCCACTGAGAAAAAACATTTGGGTGATAAACATAGATATTTGTTTAATTAATTTTGATTCAGGTTTAATATATATCTAAGATTAGCTATCTTATATCTATCTGAGAAATGGGCAAATATAGCAACTTCTTGGGTGCCTGAGGATGGAAGGCGTTCGGGACGGCCAAAGAGGCGCTGGCGAGACGATCTTTATGGTCAAGGGAAGGTTTTTTTTATTTTTTATTTATACAATTTGCTGATGGAACAAGCATATGGCCCACCTTATGTTAAGTGGTTACCATAGCCTATAACAAAGCATTGCCTTGTAAGTCACGTTAGTTAGGAACGTGCCCTACAATACACTGATCTGCGTCCATCAACCTGAGGCATACAGGTGTTAAGCCTCATGTGCCTGTAATTACACCGGCACCCACACCTTTCGAACTGAAACACAGCAAGCTGTTTGGCGGCAGAAATAGGTATGGTAGTAGTACTTCCCCGGACGAGCCCTTCACTAAGTGCTCTACTACTACTAAAACTAAGGATTGGTGGGAAGTCGCTAAAGATCGAGAAAGGTGGAAGATTTTAGGGGAGACCTTTGCCCAGCAGTGGGACACAAAAGGTTAAAAAAAAAAGTTTACAAAAACTTTTTTTTTCTTGTAAGGGCAGTTTTTTGTATAAATAGTTTGAGAAATCTTTTTCGCTTAGCTCGATGAACACACAAAGATACGCTATCGTGTTTGCAAATAGCAGCAAATCGAATGCCTTATATAGACGACAGGACGCGGGGGAATAAAATGTAGGTTCCCTGTTTCCGAACCGGTCGGGACAAACGACACACTCGTTTCCGCTGACAACTTCTTAGGGTTGTCAACAATTAACAGGAATAGAATAGATAGATAGATAGATTACAGCTTTATTGTACACCATCAAAACAAAAAATAGAACAATTAAATTACAACTAAGAAACCAGAAGTACAATGGGCGGTCTTATCGCTGAAAGCGATCTCTTCCAGACAACCTTTAAATGAAATGAAATTAATTTAGACAGAATATTAGATGGATATCAAACAATGAAGGAAAACATCGTGAAGAAACCAGTTAGTATTCTAGCAGCGGCGATGGACTTGCAACCTGTCACATATGGAGTACCAACTACTGCGAAATTGGAGTATGTACCAGAAGTAACTTTTGGACGTACCTCTAACTATTCCCATTAAACATCCGTAATGAATATCGAGGTCTATGGGGATATCTACAGTGCTTGGGTATTTTGAGTTTCTATTTCTATTAGATGGATATTACACACAGAGCTACTAACAACTATGCTGTAAGACTTATGACTTACTAAACTTAGTGTAAAGCTCTTAAGTCTTCACTAAAAGCTCTACTATTACTCGTCGTCGTAGTACTTGGCTCGTCTGGGGAAGTACTACCATACCTATTTCTACCGCCAAGCAGCTTGCTGTGTTCTGGTTTGAAAGATGTGGTAGGTAATGTTAGATTATTTACATTCATACTATGGTATTTGATCTTCATCGAAAAACTCGAAGAAACTGTTGGTGACCACTTAACATCGAGTGGGTTATCTTACATTTGGAACTCACATAAAAATTTAAGGCCAAGAAAAGAACAAAACAAATTATCTTACTGTAGAATGTAGCTTATAGAATATAATCATACGCTTGTATCTTCCTATCTTCCCTCGGGAACTATCTGATTATGAAGCAAGCTTGTTCTGTTTCCATTAGATTAAAGACTTTTTATCTTTTAAATGGCTTTTTATCTCCAGATCGTTTGCAACGGTCTGTAGATAGCTTAAGTGATCCAAATCAGTGCCAATCGGAAGTGTAGCCAAAATACTGGCTGTATTGCCACGCTGAACGGCAATGCTGATCTGCTGAGCCAGATACTCACCAGCCCTCGGGTCCTGCTTTTATAAAGTTACATTTTTATGTTTTTTATAATCAACTTCTAGACTTTTAAGATTCCTATCAAAGTACTAGAAACTGGCCGAGCCGGAATCATAATCGTAATTGCTATCAAAGTTGCAGAGTTTCATCCGAATTTGTTTATTTTTAACGACTTTAGATTAGATCTCTATTATAAGAAAAAAATACTGGAATTTAAAGCACTTTTTCAAGAGACAGCTTCTCGAGTCGAAATCTAGCACTTAGATTTACCTAGTTTTACGACATTTTAAGATGATCCCTACGGATATCTTCACAGCAATAAAACTGATGATGATAATGATAATGGTCGAGCACCTTAGTCGAGTACTCTGTTCTTTAAAGACATTTTTCTGAAATCTTACTAATAGTACTTAGATAAAACTAGCCAAGTGCGAGTCGGACTCGCGCACGAAGGGTTTCGTACCATTATGTATATTAAAAACGGCAAAAAAACACGTTTATTGTATGAGAGCTCCCTTAAATATTTATTTTATTCTGTTTTGTAGTATTTGTTGTTACAGTGGCAATAGAAATACATCATCTGTGACAATTTAAACTCTCTAACTATCACGGTTCATGAGATACAGCCTGGTGATAGACGGACAAGCAGCGTAGTCTTAGTAATAGGGTCCCGTTTTACCCTTTGGGTACAGAACCCTAAAAAAGGCAAATAAATAAAAACGACTATTAAACATAAAAATGTTTGTACGATTATTTGTACACGCATCATGCAAATACTGCTGAATCAACATTGTTGCGATTTTCAGAATTACTTAGCTTATAGTACAACTTAAAACTTAGTATGGGTTTTATTGAGTTGTCATCAATTCATTTAATAGTGTCCTTGGACTATTTTAAACTTATAAAATATTAATTATCTTATTGAATTAAAGTATTGCTTTACAAGTTTGCTACAAATCATAATGATAGCTGTTTTAGAATCCCAAGAGTCAATGGAAACATTCCCTCGATTTATCGAATCAGACTTCTGTTTTGATTAATTTCATATTGAAACGTAAGATTGTATTTAGCTATACTTAATAATAAGTTATGAGTCCTTTTCGATGAACGTCTCCACAACTTGATGGTAGAAATAGGCATGGTGGTAGTACTTCTCCGGACGAGCCCTTCACTAAGAGCTCTACTACTAAGTACTAAAATGTGTGTGTGTGGTTATGTAGTAATGTGGTATTATAGGTACATTATACAAAGCCCTCAAAGGTAATGAAAGCATAATAATAATAATGCTGGACAATCCACACAGCATCATCTAGCCCCAAGCTAAGCAGAGCTTGTGTTATGGGTACTAGATGACTGATATACTTAATACAATACATTACATAGATAGAACACCCGGAATAAATATTTGCAGATCGTACAAATATTTGTCCCAAGGCGGGAATCGAACCCGCAACCTCCTGCGTCGCAGGCGGATATTCGCCCGCCGCGCCACATCGGTCGTCATAAGTAATACTTATGACGTCATTATTCGTACGTTGCATGCACCATGTCTGCAGTTATAGTATACTTTGAATTTTTAATATTTACTTTAGTTTAACATAGTCTTTAAGTCTATACTAACAATTCTATAGATCAATGCTATCTGAAATAAAAATATTATTATTATTATAGGTTCTGTTTTTTACATATGACATAACACAGATACTTGAAAATTGTCTAAACTATTAATTTAGTTCATGTCTATTAAAAAAAAATGTTATTAGATTTAAAAACTTCAGATTAACAGAGTCGTTCTTCGAATAGGGCTCTGGATAGACGAGTTCTCATTTTATTTTAATCTCGAGGTGTCAGTCTCTAATTGTAGGGGATGCTTGTGATTGTACCGTGTTTATGTAGCTTTTCGATTGCATTTTATGTACAAGGAGTGCGCCTTAGGGCTTTAGCAGATAAATGACGGAGAGAGCAAAGCGATGTCTGGCAAAATTTACTTTTCTCTGTCAGTTTTTTAAGTACTGGTCGTATTTTACTACAGTTCTGGACGAAACTTTGTTTAAAGTTTTCTTTGTCGTCGGGGATTTCTCTCTGTCTTCTCAACAGTGAAATAATTTTTCAAATCGGTCTAGGAGTTTCGGAGCCTATTCAATGCAAAAAAACAAACAATCAAATCTTTCCTCTTTATCATCTTAATCAATATATATATAACTCAAAGGTGACTGACTGACAGACATAGTGATCTATCAACGCACAGCCCAAACCACTGGACGGATTGGGCTGAAATTTGGCATGCAGGTAGATGTTATGACGTAGGCATCCGCTAAGAAAGGATTTTGATTAATTCTACCCCCAAGGGGATAGAATAGGGGATGAAAGTTTGTATGAAACTTTCTCATTTTTAAACCGATCGGGCTGAGACTTTGCATGCATAAAGCTACTATGATTTTATCCCGAAAAAATAACGGGAACGGGAAAAAACTGCCACGCAGGCAAAGCTGCGAGCGGCTGCTAGTATTAGTATAGAAATAGATTGAAGGAATCGAAAGTTCTTTGAAATTTACTCATGTTCATGTGGCCAAATGTTATAATAAAACAGTACAAGTGGTTTGCAGGTGATAAGCGATCACATTATACAGAACAGTCCCGTTAGCTCACCTTACACAAAGTGAGATGAATCTACGCGTCCCAGGGTCATTTGTTACGCTGGACTTGAAACACATTGCACTGTACATGAACACAGTAGCGCAATATAGTTATAATAATGATAATAATAATGCTGGACAATCCACACATCATCATTTAGCCCCAAGATAAGCAGAGCTTGTGTTATGGTACTAGATGACTGAAAAACCGAATACAATACTTACATACATAGATATTTTTATTATACGTAGAATACTGCTAGGGTGTTAGTGGCTGTATTCAACAATACCCTTCTACTAATAACCTTGTCGTAAGCTCGAAATAGTTGCACCGTGTTTTCTTTCTTTCGATCTAATTTAAAACCTGTCAAAGTGAACAAAACACGGTGTAACTCATTTACTATTACGTCGAGTTTATTAAGGGTAAGGGTACGGGTTTAACTTTTGTGCAGTTATCGTAAATTCAGTGATTTTCTGCGGGTGTAGCAATTAATGAATTTAATAATTGGTTTAATTCTATCAAAGAACAGAATTTGTATTATGACTCAGCTTCTATCGTCTGCGTAACAAAGTTGCATACCTTTCGAAGTTTCACTACTGGTCTGAGTTTTACTATGTTGTCCCGTTTGTGCTGACATGTTCTCGTATTGGAGAGTTATCGATCACGTGGTGAGGAAGGAATGAAGGAATGGAATGGATTTGCATTTTATTCTACATTTATCGTGTTGTTTTCCATAAAATATAACAATTTTAAAAGTTTAACTCTATGTTTCAAACATATTTTGTATCATTGATTGAAGAGTTTGCAATATTTGTATAGAAGTATTATTCATTATTTGAGGTGGTGTACAATATTCTACAAATACAATATTCCATCAATTAAACACGATAGTTCTATATTAAGAGTTTTGCTTAGTTTGGGACTAGATGGCGTTGTTTGAAATGTTTTCGCATAAAAAAAATATTTATGTAATTTGTGGAAGCGCGCGTAACATATTCGCGTGTACCCATTTTCATATAAACTTCATACTCTGCTACACCAGGACTTAATAGGGCACAATAGGTTAAAATTTCAGAAATTATTTTCTATGCCTACAAATACTAAGTAGTTTAGTAGTAGTATAACTCTTAGTGATAGGCTCATCCGGGAAAGTACCACTACCACCATGCCTATTTCTGCCACCAAGCAGTTTGCTGTGTTCCGGTTTGAAGGGTGTGGGTGCCGGTGTAATTACAGACACATGAGGCTTAACACCTGTATGCCTCAGGTTGATGGACGCAGGGTAGTGCATTATAGGGCACGTTAACGAGCGTGAACTGCGAGGCAATGTTATGTTATAGGTAATGGTAACCACTTAACATCAGGTGGGTCATTTGCTTGTTCCATCAGCAAGTCACATAAAAAAAAGGTCCAATTATCTTGCAGGCTGTGCGTTGTCTTTAAATCAGTCAGCCACGAAAAAGATTCTTATAAGTGGTATGGATAGCTTACCTACTCTATTTATTAGTAAAGTTCTAGGAGTAAAGTTTTCTCACAAAACTATTTATAAGTAAACAGTTGAAAGCCGCAAGATGAACTAAATTAGTGCACTCTCACAATCTAGGCTAATAGTTATCGATAACAAAAACGACCACTAAACCACGAGCGAACGCGCTGTCATTATGAATGAGTGTCAAGTGTCAATGTCAGTGAGTCGCTTGGTTCTTGGTAAAAGATAATCTACTGGATTCATTGCAGAAGCAACATAACTTTTTCATTTGCATTGTTGAAGTAATACTTCTAATGCGACTTCCAACAAGGTTGCGTTAAACGTTTAACACTACCATGGAGGGTATGAAAGCACTGTTCTTTCTCCAGCCAGTTACGGTTCGTATATTAAAGAAGTTCTAAAGTATTTTGTGGTCTAAAGCATACTAATTTTTTTTAGTGTTCTTTTAGGTTCTGATGTGTAATTTAGCAAAAGTGTGAATAGTTGAAATGAAAGTGATTTGAACGAAAATACTATTACTATCGATAACTATCTATCAAGTAGGTTTTTTTTTTATTATATTTAGATCCGGCGTGGGCCCGATCGGCCCATAACTACGAAATACAGGCAATCCCTCAGTGGGCCGTACGGCCCACGCGCAAGTTGCAATTATTTTTTCAAGTTTGTGGTGTTGATAGCCAAAATACGTTGCAAGTGCGGGTAAGGATAATTCAGAAATGAAATGACCTGTCGATTGATAGGCTATTCTTTATGGGTACAGTAGAAAAATTCTTTTTACTTGTGTGGTAAAGTGAGTGAAATCATAGTGCTGCGTCAGTGTCGGTTTGTACTTTGTATGAAATGTAAACTAAGTTCGCGTTACGATTTATTTGTTTATTTTATGTGCAAAGAGTAGTAATAAAGTGTTGTAATTTGTTATTGGATATGTAAACAACGCCTAGTGATCGTTATCTTGAAGTGGAGTTATAAAATTGAAGTGTTATGAGCACTTGAAGTGGGCATGCCGTTGCCAAGGACTTTTTTGTGTGATGTTTTTTTGTTTGATGTTTTTTACAATATTCGTCAGGACTAGGAAGGTATGGTGTATTGAAATATTACTATGATAAATTTTCTTACTTATAACGTAAGAACTACTGTGTAACAGCTATCGTGTTATTTATAAATTACATAATTTTGCAACCGAAAAAGTCATTGACCTTACCAGAACATTCATGATCCAATAATTTATTATTTTTGTATGGGGAGTAAATAAACTACATGATAACATTATCAAAGCATCATTGAGCAACATAATAGCATTTATTATTTCTTTATAAAGTGTGTGTAAACAACTAAAACATATAATTTTCTGAACTCTCTCTGTTTTTTTACCATCACCATTTTTCCACACATAACGTCATTAATTCCAGTTAGATTTGTCTGTTGAAATATAAAGAGTCTTGTTGGAAATTTCATCTAAATTCTTGTAATACAAACAGTTTTCTAATTGGTGCCATAGTTTTTGCGTGGCAATCAATTTAGTGAACATGTGTCCTCAGCCGCCATTTTTTTTGTGCAATATACAACTCAAAGGAGTTTCATATTTCATTCAAATACACTCAGTAACTAATGGCTGAATACTCAAACGCAACTTAAATTTAATCACGTCTCAAGTCGCGATTTTTTGACAGTTTGATGACGGCCATTAGGCACCTTTTTAAAAGTTCAATTATTGATACAAACTTACGTAAATTCTATCAACCTGACCTACCTCGAAAGTGAGTTGAATCCACGAACTAAGGTATAAAAATGCTCAGTAAAATTATTAGAAAGTGCTCTTCAGCGATGACTGACCGTTGCTTTGAAGATGAACAAAGAACTTACTTTCTTCCGATGATCAAGCTATTTTTAACACATTCTTGTGTTAATCATCACCATCATCATCAAGACCCTGTAGAAGTCCACTGCTGGATATAGGCTTCCACTTTACGTTTCCAGGAAGAACGATTTTGAGTTCTTTCCATCCATCGACTTCCCGCGGTCCTAACGATATCGTCATTCCATCAGGTAGGAGGATGTCTTACGCTTCGTCTTCCAGTTTTTCCGGTTTATCCCAAGGTGGGAATCGAACCCGCAACCTCCTGCGTCACAGGCAGACAATCGTCCGCCGCGCCGCATAGGTCGTCAATAATGTCTCTGCTGTTTTTATATTGTCTTCCCACCTTTAAAAAGATCGACGTCTCATTCTCATCCCTTCCCTAGGGTATTTCGGTTACATCTTTTGCCTATTTTTCTTTTTTCCTTCTTAGAATATTGCCTGCCTACTATTTCGAAGTTATAGCGAGTTTATTAGTAAGTCGTCCGTTCAAGGGTAGGTTGAAGTTACGCGATATGATAACTTTCCAGCGATAATTATCGTGTTGTCGTCACCGTGACGGAGTAAACTCATCTTTGGTCACTAGTACTTCAATAATAGCGAAAGTTCGGTTTCGATTCAGTAAGTGCTAAACGGTAGGTAGCTTATTAATTGCCAGCGCCTATTAAATAGGCAAGTAGTTTTATTAATAGGTGTCTGTGAGGGGATTGTCCGGGGAAGCACTACCACCATGCTTGTTTCCAGCTTGCTGTGTTCCGGTTTGAAGGGTGTGGGTACCGGTGACGTTACAGGCACATGAGATTTAACACCTGTATGCCTCAGATTGATGGACGCAGGGCATCGTAGGGCACGTTCATGATGTACGCGATTTGCAAAGCAATGCTTTATTATATATTTTTATACTGCACTTCTGAATGTATAATATATACATAGGCCTTAGTTTTTATAGTTTTTTGAATTATTTTATTAGTAATATTAATTTTAAATATTTCTTGCTCATTCACATTTCTGTTTACTATGATATTTCAACATAATTTGGCCAGTAAGTTTGTTTTTTTCTTTTTAAGTATATTTCTTTTGTTGATTTTTTACCACACCGTTTTTTTTAAATGGCTACTTCAAAGTTTGACTGTCACCGTACATCGAACGTCGGGGTAGATTGAAAACCAACCCTGCGTTAAAACGAAGGTTCTTACGCAGAATCAGTACTACTTCTATTGTCAAACTTGTAATTTAGTGATAAATTGCAGTGGTAAATAACGATATTATAGGAGCTATATGCATGAAAAAGTAAATAAAGGAATCGATTAATGAAGCATTGCCCTCTGGTAGTGAGTGTGCGCAACAACCGTGAAGAAGAGTAGGTACTACGCACGTTGTTTAGGAAATACACTTGGAGTCTCGTATATTTAGCGTCTCGTATTTTCTAGCCCCAAGCTAAGCAGAGCTTGTGTTATGGGTACAACTAGATGACTGATATACTTAATACAATATATTACATACATAGATATTTTTCATTATATACATAGAAAATACCCAGAACACCCGGAATAAATATTTGCAGATCGTACAAACATTTATCCCAAGGCGGGAATCGAGCCCGCAACCTCCTGCGTCGCAGGCGGACATTCGCCCGCCGCGCCACATCGGTCGTCTAAATAATAAGAGCTTTAATGGTCTGCTGCTAGCATTTATGTACTTAACAAAGAAACGTGCATAATGATAACGTTAATAGGTAATCACTGTTTTTTTCTTGTTAGGTTTAATTTAAACGCAGAATGGTATTTGTACACCAAAATTCTCTGAAATAGATAGCTCTTAGCAATAAGGCAGCCCATTATATTGCATCACATTGTATGTTGACTGTTTTTGTTTTGTATTAATCTATATCTTCTCTATATACACAAAGAAAATCATACAGAAACAGTAAAAAGTGAGTACATACAAAACAGTGATAACAAACAAAACTAACAAAAAACACATGCACAAAGGCGAGTTTTATCCCTAAAAATAGTTTTTTTTCAGCAAACCTTTGAGCTGAGAGAAATTTTAAAATAAAAAGGTACTTGGGTACTGTCACTAAAAGCAATACAAATGAGGCTTTTGTCTCAATGTCTCGTCTGAGCGATATGGCGACAGACTCGGCCAACCGAGCCGCCACGATTTCACCGAATGATCAAATTACTCGGAACCGAATTATATTAATTAATTTTCCAGAACAATGGAAGTGTCAACAAGAACCTACTTAAAAGTTATCAAATATGATTGTTGCTGAAGACAAGCGTAATACGTTTTTTCAATGAATCGAGGATATTGTAAAGATTACAGAAAGATATATAAAATAAGGAATAACTTGACAAATCTAATGCCTAGGCACGATATTTTTCCCCATTGACGACCGCTGTGGCGCGGCGGGCAATTGTCCGCCTGCGACGCAGGAGGTTGCGGGTTCGATTCCCGCCTTGGGATAAATGTTTGTACGATCTGCAAATATTGACTCCGGGTGTTCTGGGTATTTTCTATGTATAATAAAAAATATCTTTGTATGTAATATAGTATTGTATTATGTATATCAGTCATCTAGTACCCATAACACAAGCTCTGCTTAGCTTGGGGCTAGATGATGCTGTGTAGTTTGTCCAGCATTATTTATTTATTTATTTATAGATCACTACCAAATCTTGAGTCAGTACTACTACTGTGGTCAAGTAATACTGATTCAAGATTTTTGAAGTGAAAACTTCTTTAGGCGCTTTGAGCACTCTTCGGGTGAATAAAAATCATGGAACTCGCGGCATCGTTACCGAACGCTTTCTATGAGCTACATGTATCATCATCATCAGCCTATAGAAGTCCACTGTTGGACATAGGCCTCCCCGACATTCACCCGCCGCGCCACATCGGTCGTCAAAAATGTATGTTAATATTTATTTATTTACTTTGTTTCAAAGTCAAAGCCAAAAAGCATTTATTCAGTAACATCCACAAGGATCATCTTGAAACGTCTTAAATCTAGGTGAATCTAAGCGCCAGTTCCTCGCGACCAAGCCTGGAAGAACCGGCAAACCTGCCGTGGTTCTTACCTTTACAAGCCTGGGTACTTTCTTTGCACTATGTCCCCGTAATGACTTTGTACTGCATTACCCTTCAAGGTAAGTAGTGCATTGTTTGATCAGCCATTGTGTGGTTCACACTAAACGACACTTCCTGGGGCTATTGTTCACGATAATGAACGAGCTGCGTAATGGGTTCGAGGATCTTGAACTTAGTCAAAACATGGGCATTCCAGCGCGAATGTTACTTTAGTGATCGTCTCAGTAACAGTTGATGGCACTTTCATGACCACTTTTGAAATGAAATATTTTGAAATGAAATTCGATCGATTTTGTTTGAAGGAGCACAGATGTTTAATAACTTACCTAATAAAGTCAAAGTCAAAGTGAAAAAAAATAACTTAAAAGTGTGTACTAATTATCCTACTAATATTATAAACGCGAAAGTTTGTAAGTATGGATGGATGGATGTTTGTTACTCTTTCACGCTCTAACTAGAGGACCGATTTGCATAAAATTTGAAACAAATATAGATTGTAACCATTAACATAATATAGGCTACTCTTTATCCCAAAAAAATAACGGGAACAGGAAAAAACTGCCACGCGGGTGAAGCTGCGAGTGGCCGCTAGTATATTAATTCTGCTCCGTCCCTGCTTCACAGGGGTTTTAGTAAGGATTCCAATTTTTTTTTAATACAATATATTCTGTCTCTCGGGGATAATGTAGCTTCCCAACGATGAAAGAATTATTCAAATCGGTTCAGTAGTTTCGGAGCCTATTCAATGCAAACAAACAATCAAATCTTTTCCTCTTTATATTAAAACTACTATGTCCATAGTAGTACAAAAGCGAAATCTCAAGTTCTAAAGAGTTTGTGATCTGTGATGTTAAACAAAATTTTAATGATGTACAAGTAAAACAGTTTTGAAGTTATAACTCTGGTGACGCAACGTAATAATGATATACGGTCGGCTGCATTAGGATATATACCTACACATAATAATATTATGTGAGTATCTGGCAGCTTGAGCTTCCTTTAGATCGTTTGCAACGGTCTATAGATAGTTCAACTGTTTCATATGTATTTTGCACATACCAATTATAAATATTTGTCATCATCTTCCTGCCCTTATCCCACACTAAGTGGGGTCGGCACAACAGGTTTTTTCCTTCCACTCTCTTCTATCAGTCGTCATTTCATTCACTCCTTTCTTACTCATATCATCTTTCACGCAATCCATCCATCTTTTCTTTGCTCTTCCTCTGCTTTTATAACCTTTCACATCCATATCTAACACCAATTATAAATACCTGTATTAGCTATAATTTTCTTTGTACAATAAATGTATTAACTTATTATAATACGCATACCTACATATTATCTATGTTGCATGCGTCATTAGTATTATGTAACTTCCAAAATGGTGTCACTCCAATCTCTTTGTACCAAGTAGGTACCTACTCGAGATTCATTGATGATGTCTAAGGGGGTAGTTAGAGGTACGTCCAGATAGTAAATTTGGGAATAGTTGGTATTCCATACGTGACAGGTTGCAAGCCCATCGCCGCTGCTAGAATACTAACTGGTTTCCTCACGATTTTTACCATCACCGTTTGAGAACACTGGCATTAGACACATAATTACTTTAATAAAAAATTCATTGGTGCACATCCAGATTCGAATCCACGACTTTGGGATTAGAGGGCGGTGTCACTACCACTAGACCTCCGGTGACTTAGATCCTACTAATATTATAAACGCGAAAGTTTGTAAGTTTGGATAGATGGATGGATGTTTGTTACTCTTTCACGCTCTTACCAGTGGACCGATTTGGATGAAATTTGTAATAAATATAGATTGTAACTTGGATTAACATATAGGTTACTTTTTATCCCGAGAAAATAATGGAAACGGGAAAAAACAGCCACGCAGGCGAAGCTGCGAGTGGCTGCTAGTAATATATTAATAATAAAAATGCTGGACAATCCACACAGCATCATCTAGCCCCAAGCTAAGCAGAGCTTATGTTATGGGTACTAGATGACTGATATACTTAATACAATACATTACGTACATATTTTTTATTAGGTATACATAGAATATACCCAGAACACCCGGAATAAATATTTGCAGATGGTACAAACATTTATCCCAAGGCGGGAATCGAATATACTAAAAGTTTAAAAAATGTATACATCTTAATGCAGCTGACTGTTCATTACATAGCATCTAACTATGCCAACTCCCAAAGTCATAAACAAAGTTCGGAGCAAAAATGATTCAAAGATAATTTACTTCCCACATTTAAAGCTAACTGGATACAAAGTACCGTTACGAAAATACTATTTAGAAAAAATCAGAGCAATATTGAGGAACCTGTTTTGAAGCATAAGTTAGGCAGCTTTGTTAATTAAAACTGTCAAGTGTGAGTTGAACTCGCGCACAAAGGGTCCCGTAGCATTATCTATAGCAAAAACGGCAAAATAATCATGATTTTGTATGAGAGCCCCCTTAAATATTTATTTTATAGTGTGTCCGCCTGCGGCGCAGGAGGTTGCGGGTTCGATTCCCGCCTTGGGATAAATGTTTGTACGGTCTGCAAATATTTATTTTGGGTGTTCTGGGTATTTTTTTTTATAATAAAAAAATATCTATGTAAGTACCTATGTAATATTGTATTGTATTAAATGTATCAGTCATCTATAGTACCCATAACACAAGCTCTGCTTAGCTTGGGTTTAGATGATGTTGTGTGAATTGTCCAGCATTATTTATTATTATTTATTCTAGTTCTTAGTATTTGTTGTTATAGCGGCAACAAAAAACGATCATACCATTATCTGTGAAAATTTCAACTCTAACTATTACGGGATTCCTGTCATTTAACCCCTAAATGGGTACAGCGGGAGGTTTTATAGAAATAACTTCACGAAGTCGCGTGCGTTTTGCTTATCACCTTCATCAAAGACCTACCATAAATCTGGTTCAAGATAAATGTCACAGGGAAACAAAGGGAATGGCATCGCGACCTTATATTTAAAGCCAGAAGAGTCAGACTGATTCACACTGAAAGCGGGTAATCATTTACATTATATTATATAACCGATGTGGTGCGACAGGCGAATGTCCGCCTGCGACGCAAGAAGGTTTGATTCCCGCCTTGGGATTGGTGTTTGTGCGATCTGCAGAAATTTATTCCGAGTGTTCTGGGTATTTTCTATGCATTTTAAATACAACCGGCCAAGTGCGAGTTGGATTTGAGCATGAAAAGTTCCGTAATACGGAAAAAAATCACGTTTGTTGTATGAGAGCCCCCTTCAATATTTATTTTATTCTGTTTTTTAGTATTTGTTGTTATAGCGGCAACACAAATACAATCATCTGTGAAAATTTCAACTCTCTATCACGGTTCATGAGATACAGTCTGCTGACAGACATACAGTTTTAACTTTTGGGTACGGAACCCTAAAAAAAGATGAAAAAAACAACAAACACTTTTTTTGTTTGTACACGCATCACGCAAAAACTACTGAATTACTATTGATGCGATTTATAGAACTAGTTAGCTTATAGTCCAACTTAAAACTGAGTATGAGTTTCATTGATTTGTCATTTTTAAAACGGGAGCAAAAAGGGGATGAATTTTATATGAAAACGTGCACGAAGTTGCAAGCGGGTTACCTAGTACGGAATAATTCGCTTCCTGTCTAAATGCGGTCATGCCTCAACTTGTTCAGTTAGAACAATACGCTTTTGTCAATGTTCCCACACGCGTTTCCTGTTGGATAGCACCCACTTAGAAATGACAAGGATTGTGAATTTGGCCACCAGAGCGCTGATTGAAAAGTTGTGTTAGAATAAGTGGTAATTTTATAGGTTCTTACCTCTTGTCCACCTCCCTGAGACCATCTGGGTGAACCATTATAATAATAAATAATAATGCTGGACAATCCACACAGCGTCATCTAGTCCCAAGCTAAGCAGAGCTTGTGTTATGGGTACTAGACGACTGATATACTTAATACAATACATTACATACATAGATATTTTTTTATTATACGAATGTATACCTAACCAATGAAACTTTGTTTTAAAAACCAAAGTCAAAAGCATTTACCCAGTAATACCCAGTGATCATATTAAATAGTTGATGACCTATGTGGCGCGGCGGGCAAATATCCGCATGCGACGCAGGATATTACGGGTTCGATTCCTGCCTTGAGATAAATGTTTGTATGACATTCAAATGTTTATTCCGGGTGTTCTGGGTATTTTCTGTATGTAATGTATTATTAAGTATATAAGTAATCTAGTACCTACCCATAAAAGCTCTGCTTAGCTTGGGGCTAGATGATGCTGTGTGGATTGTCCGGCATTATTATTATACTATAGTTTTAAAGCTAGGTTAATCTAGGCCCCAATTTCCCGTGACCAAGCCTAGCAAGAACTAGCAAGAAATGAACCCAGGCTTAATAAGTGATTGTTATATGATGTATAAGCAAAACCTACTGAACACCCTCCACAATTTTCCAGGTCAATTTATTCAATTCAATTTCAATTCAATTTTCTGGTCAAAAGACCTTTAAGTTGGTGGGCTGTATAGTTGCATTTTACAAAGTTCTTTACAAAAATATCGTTGGAATCTTCTCTTGCGGTGAGCGCACGCCGAGTTATGCGTGTGCGCACGTGACAGCGTTAAAGGTGTTTTCTATAAATACAAACAACTAGTGTTAGCGCGCGTGGTTTTGTCCGCGTAAAACTATTTCATACAAGATTCAACCTATACCAAGACAAAATAAATTATGAAAATGTAAAATTTGGACGTACCTCTGACTACTTCCATTAGACATTCTCAAAGTTTTTTTATATAATTTGCTGATGGAACAAGCATATGGCCCACCTGATGTTAAATGGTGACCATAGCCTATAACAACGCATTGCCTTGTAGGTCACGTTAGTTAGGAACGTGTCATACAATACACTGCCCTGCGTCCATCAACCTGAGGCATACAGGTGTTAAGCTTCACGTGCCTGTAACCACACCGGCACCGACACCCTTCAAACCGGAACACAGCAAGCTGCTTGGCGGCAGATCTATATCTGCCGCCAAGCAGCTTGCGGCTTGGGGTTGCGGTGCCCCCATGCATAGGCATGGGGGCACCGCCCCCATGCCTATGCATGGGGGCAGTACTTCCCCGGACGAGCCCTTCACAAAGAGCTCTACTACTACTGCTACTACAATGCCTCCCTTTTGTTTCGTTTTGTAGCAAAGTACGAAAGTGGATAGGTAGGTAGGTAGGTACTTGCTTTGTATAGATAATATAGTTTTAAGTTCACGATTGTAAGTAGGTAGGTAAACGATCATGCATGTAATATCTGTGTGGGTCAATAAAAAGCTTTTCTTTCTTTCTTTCTTTCTTTCTTAAATTCGAGCAGAACTTGGTACAAACAGTTCTGAAGGAAAATGTAGCGTGTTTAGGGATGAAAGTCGTGATCATGAGATTTCTTTTTTTATGTTTTTGAATACGCTATGGGTGAATAAAAAGTTACATCGTTTTTGTAACGGTCACCTTTTGCGGCGGCGGTGTACAGTCAGCAACATGCGTTGATTCCCATTCGGAGAATTGTGTAGATTACTTTACTTACGTGTGGTATGAAACAGGAATCGAAAAACATAGCGGTGCGAAACGGAACAAATTTTGCTTGTGGTGCGAAACTGTGGTGCGAAACAGGAATACGTCGATTTTTTTATTATTGTCCTAATGTTATAAATCACACTATGTCAGATATTCCAAAACAGGCAGACCTCAGCTTAGTAGTGGTTTATTGTGTTTTTTAGTATTTGTTGTTATAGCGGCAACAGAAATACATCATCTAAAAATTTCAATTCTCTAACTATCGCGGCTCATGAGACTGGTGATCGATAGTGACCGTCGGTCAGACAAACAGACAGACAGCGGTGTCTTAGTAATAGGGTCTCATTTTACCCTTTGGGTACGGAACATAAAAAAAAATATCCTAGCTTCATTTATAGATAGATAATGTCGCTGACAGTACTATCGTTTCTAGTAGAAAAAGTGGTGGCGAGCAGTCACGGTTGTACAGTTAGGATCATAAGATTACACTTTTAGTTTTATTTTACTACACAGTGAGAACTTTAACACCTTTGGCTTTCTTCCAGGCTTGGTCTCGAGGAACTGGCGCTTAGATTCACCTAGATTTAAGACGTTTTAAGATGATCCCTGCGGATATTACTGAATAAATGCTTTTTGATTTTGATTTTGACTTTGACTTTGACTTTGACTTTCTTCTACTATCGCCTCATGCTTTGTTGTACTGACTGTTTTTTAAGAGCAAACTAAGCAAAGCTTGTACTATGGGAACCAGATGACTGATAGAATACTTATAAACATTTTTTTTGTAACACAATACAAATTTGACAGAAAATGCCCATCCATGGCATTTCTCTGTCAAAAATCTGTCAAAAAAAGCGGATTCGTTTTCTGTCATCTTTGGAAGCAACATTGTATTTTCATGTTAATTGTTTTTCTAGTGTTATTTTAAGTTCTGATGGGTAATTTTGGTGGTATTTTAATCATCATTACTTATGGTCTTAGCACAAGTGTGAACAATTGAAATGAAAAAGAAGTGAAAGGCATCCTGATTTGAACGAAAATGTTTCCCTTTGGTTTTGAAGAAAAACGCCATCTTTTTCTTCAAAACCGATGACGGCTGACTTTACTTTTTTTACCGACTCGACTTGACTGAAAAGAATTTATTCAACCCACTTGACATTGGCAAAATTGACTGATGCCACAAAAAAAAAAGCCGATACTATGTCCCATAGAATAAGCTATGTCCCACTACAGTTAGACAATAGGCAGCTTACAGATCATCCTTTGGCTACAATCTCACTTGATGATAAGCAATGGTATTCCAAAAACAAACAAAAGATTCCTTATTGCCTTAAGCTCTGTACACTTTCTAATCACCGATCTCTTTCTAATCCTTCATCTCTTTCTGTCAACGGTTGAAGTCTATAATTTTGTGGTATTATAACGTAATATGTAACGGATACCATGATTATAGTTTGCATGGACTGGTTTGATCGAGTTTGCGCACTTTGCACCCTCATAAGTACGGTAGCTATTCTAACATATCATAAATAAAATAATAATAATGCTGGACAATCCACACAGCATCATCTAGTCCTAAGCTAAGCAGAGCTTGTGTTATGGATACTAGATGGCTGATATACTTAATACAATATCTTGCATGCATAGTTATTTTTTATTATACATAGAAAATACCCAGAACACCCGGAATAAATATTTGCAGATCATACATTTATCCTAAGATGGGAATCGAACCCGCAATCTCCTGCGTCGCAGGCGGACATTCGCCCGCCGCGCCACATCAGTCGTCATACTTTACAGGATAAAAACTGAAAATGAAACAGCATCACGACTTTATTCACTAAGCACGGTAGATATGACCAAGCAGTTAGTATTCTAGCAGCGGCGATGGGCTTGCAACCTGTCACGTATGGAATACTAACTACTGCAGAATGTGGGTATGTACCATGTGTACTATCTGGACACCTAGATTTAAGACGTTTCAAGATGATCCCTGTGGATATTACTAAATAAATTATTTTTGACTTTGACTTTGACTACCCTTAGACATCCTCGAAGAATCTCGAGTAGGTTATGATAATGGATGGAGGATAATGATTCTTATAATTGGTATAGATTAATAAAAGTATAGGGATATTTATTTTATCATTATATAGTTTCTCCCGCGACCAAAACAATAACCAGAAGCTATTTAAATTAAATTATAGCTATTTTCTCTTTGATCCGACATAGCATAGTCATGGTGGCTCGTATGTAATGGTTGCCATAGAAGTAAGAAATGGTGGTACCACCAACATCATTATGTTCTTGGTATGATTGCCTTGCCTATTGGCACCACACTGGATCTTCATTATTTACATTAGTATTTGTCATTTTAATTACATAATTTAGACGATCGATGTGGCATGGTGGGCGAATGTCCATCTGCGACGCAGAGGTTGCGGGTTCGATTCCCGCCTTGAGATAAATGTTTGTACGATCTGCGAATGTTTATTTCCGGTGTTCTGGATATTTTTATGTTTAATAAAAAATATCTATGCATGTTATGTATTGTATTAAGTATATCAGTCATCTAGTACCTATAACACAAGCTCTGCTTAGCTTGGGGCTAGATAATGCTGGGTGGATTGTCCAGCATTATTTATTTATGTATTATTTATTTATGCAGGTAATATTTGATTTTTTACGCTGAGTATTTGGTATTAAACTAGCTATCTGGTTTCTGTAGTACAAGCTTAGCTTAGTTTGGGGCTAGAGGGCGTTGTGTACATGTTTACCAATATTTATTTACTCTATGACATGAGAGCTATGGATTTTGAGTAATAAGATAAAAAATACATTGTGTCCATTGTTTTAAAATATGCACTTCTGAATCAAGCCTACACTGTGGCGAGCACGTGACAGTCATGCGCATGAGTCGGTGCTTTTGAGACATTTCAACTCACACATCGACGGCCCCACCGAATAAACGTGTAAAGTGAAAATCGCAACTTTACAGGAAAAATAAAAAACATAAAAAAAAATATAGCTCATTATTGATTAGATGTACGTCAATACAATGTATAGACAAATTAAAGGAAAAAAATATATCTATATTTCGTTAAAAAAACCGATAAGCTAATATTAATGATTTACGAGAAATTAATAAAAATGCCTTTTACATTTTTATTCTAGTAACAAAATTTTGGTATGCTATGTTTACACTATTATTCGTGGGAAATATGTTATTACCTAAAAGTGTAACTTATTAATGCCTTTTTGTTCTATGGACATAATAGGATTTGTCAATGTTAGTATTAGGTAGTTACACATCGGCAAAACTCTTTACAGTTACAGCATTTTTTGAATTTCCGACGAATAATATTCTAAAGTAAGTTTGCATTAAATGTATAAGAGTAAACGGTGTGCAAAATCACATTGTTGCAATATTCGTGTGAGTTTAGTGTTTTTATTTTCCGTAGAATAAACATTCGAAGTACGCTTTTTTTGATTGTTTTCGTTAAATTTATTGGAAAATATTTCTGAAAAAAATTTAGAAGGTGTATTTTAAATCGACACACCGAAAAACAAAAAAAAAAAAAATTACGGTAAGAGCTCTTACACGTTTATTCGGTGGGGCCGTCGACATTTCATTATAACTGTGTGTGAACCGTATCTTGGTGTAGAAATTATATTTGGCAGATACAGGTCATCAGAAATTCATTAAAACATACTGAGTTTTCTTAAGTGAATAAGAGTAACTTAAATACCAATCTGATGATGAAAAAAGTATTTATCAATCTGATGTTGAGCGGTTACCTCGGTCTATAACAAACACATCACTTCACAGACATCGTTCACGAATGATACCACATCAGTCATAAAATAAGGAAACGTGATAAAAAAATAATCGTCCGTGTGAAGTGATTTAATATAAACTTCAACCCCTGCTGCACCTCTTTAGGGGTTGAATTTCTTCGTAGGTACATCTCTGAGCACCAGTCTGTATCTTATAAACGGTGGTAGTTAGGGAGTTAAAATTTTCACAGATGATATATTTCTGTTGCTGGTGTAACAACAAATACTAAAAAATAGAATAAAATAAATATTTAAGGGGCTCTCATACAACAAACGTGATTTTTGTGCCGTTTTCATTATATATAATGGTACGAAACCCTTCGTGCGCGAGTCTGACTCGCACTTGGCTGGCTTTTAGCAATACTTCAGAAAAATATCTTTCGACCTCTATCATTTTATCATACTATAGATGTAAATTACTTTTATGTAATATATTCAAATTATATTACCGTGATTGCAATCTTTATTAATTTTAATTCTCTAACCGTGCTTGTAGGCTTTGTGTGGGCTGAAATATATGAATACTAGTTTTATAACTAGTACAGTAATGAAAGTTGATATGATATAAATCAGGCTATAATCACTGACAGTTTGTGAAACTCTGCGCTGTAGGTGGTGGGTTCGATCCCCAACGCGAACAAACATTTGTGTGATGAATGTAGAAGTTTGTTCTGTCTGGGTGTTATAATATATTCTTAGTTTGTATTCACAAAAAAAACGTATAGTAAGTATGCTATCAGTCATCTGGTTCCCATAGTAAATACCGAAGAGAATATAAACTAAACAAATAATTTAGTAATCAAAACACAACTTTTGGAAGTAGAATGAAAAATAAGACAATAGCTCGAAACAACGTTTACTTTTTTTTGTCGGAAGTACAAAATGTGCTGTAAAAATATAGAGAAAAAAAGAAATATCAATTAATAAGTAATTCAATTGACTATTTTTTATCCAAGTCTATTCAAAAGTTTATTCACATGAGAAGTATTTGTATTGTTCAAATTATCTTTCGAATCTTTCAATTTCAAATAAAGAACGAAAGCATTGAGTGACACTGTTTTATGCCAATACTCGGAATGCTTGTTATTCATTGCGCAATTTGATCGACACTAAAGTATTTTTCTCTAATTGAAGCAGTAATGGTTATCGCACGTAGCGAAATGGCTATTTGATAGCGTGTGGAAAGAAATGCGGAATCGGTGCATTTGGAAAATGTGAAACCAATTATTTTCCGGGCGTAAAATTTCATCATAACTCACAGCTCATAAATTACGAGCTACTTTAAATTCGCCCACTTCGTTGGACGGTACAAATCTTTGATTTTTTCGGCTTTTCTGTACTATATTATGCATGTATTATACATATAAACCTTTAAATATATATAAACCTTATAATGCTGAAAATTACATTAAAATCCATTAAGTAGTTTAAAAGATCTAAGCGAACAGACAGCGGAAGCGAATATATTTTATATTAGGTAAAGATACTTGTTCATGTACTTGTTCATGTCTTACTCTTAGGTCTTACCGTACCTACTTACTATATTTAAATCATAGTAATAACAAACCTTTAAACAGATCAAATGTAGAATGCCATCATACCTGTAACAAAAACCATTGTATCAGTACACTTGTCTTGTTTAAGTACAAGATTTTTTATCGTAAAAATACGACCGTGGCTATCAATCATTACCTTTAACAGGTATAAATTAATATTATTGGTATTTTTTGCTATATAATAACCAAGTGAGCAAAGCGAGCAAAGCGTCTCTGCTTACAGGTCGTATTTTATAATTGAAAACTCAGTATTACCTATGTCAGTCAGTCAATAGATTCTTATGATCTGTTTTTTTTTTATAATAATACTGGAAAATCCACACAGTATCATCTAGCCCCAAGCTAAGCAAAGCTTGTGTTATGGGTACTAGATGACTGTTATACCTAATACCATACATTACATACATAGATATTTTTATTATACATAGTAAATACCCAGAACACCCGTCATAAATATTTTCAGATCGTTCAAACATTTATTCCAAGGTGGGAAACGAACCCGCAATTTCCTGCGTTGCAGGCGAACTCGCCCGCCGCGCCACGTCAAATTGATAATAGATATATTGCCAAACGCCTCAACCTATCAATTTAAACGACTATCAATTAGACTGAAGTCATGAGTATTGATCATGCCACGATTTATAAAACAATAGCTTGCGTCATGTATACCAATGATGGCTTGTCATGAAGGGTACAATATGTACTCAATAATATATGTTTCGTGAGAACAATATATCACTAGCGTACCTGATGTTAAATGGTTACCATCACCTATAGCAAAACATTACCTATCTCACGCTCATCATAAATGTGCCCTTACACACTTACTTATTACTTATTTATGAGTAAGTTTTTAAGTAGTAGTAGAGCTCTTAGTGAAGGGTTCGTCCGGGGAAGTACTACCACCATGCCTATTTCTGTCGCTAAGCAGCTTGCTGTGTTCCGGTTTGAAGGGTGTGGGTGCCGGGGATATTACAGGCACACGAGGCTTAACACCTGTATGCCTCAAGTCGATGGACGCAGAGTAGTGCATCGTAAGGGCACGTTCATAATGAGCGTAATAAACTTGCGAGGCAATGCTCTGTTATAGGTAATGGTTACCACTTAACATCAGGTGGTCCAGCTGCTTGTTCCAGAAACATGTCGCATAAAAGACATAAAGAAGACACTTCGCTCTTTCGGTCAAACAAGACTGCGCTTGATAGTAATGATATTTAAGCCAGACACATACCTGTCTCGAATTACATAAGCCGGAATTATTTGATAGGATATAATATAGTGCTTTACTTACAAAAGTCTGACAAAAAAGCAATGCTAACTTAATTATATAATCTTTATTGTTTACCAACCTTTTTGTTTAAAACTGATTACCTGTCACCTTGTTTGCAAATTAATGAATACTGAATTATTCTGAGAATATACTAAAATATCATTAAATTTGATGTTTCCTTTGTTATTTACAGTATTAATTAATTTTTAAATTTATTTGCGATTACAATCGAATGTAATAATCTGAAATAAAAATAATTGAAAAAAAGGTCAAAAACTGCAGTTTGAAAACAAAGTAATTTTATAATATGTAGCTATGTTCAATATTTCTGTAAAACAATAAAAATAAAAGTAAAAAAATCCTATTACAGTTTCTTTTCATGAAAACATTTGCCTCACTGGCAGAATCGAATCTTTTCAGCCGTTAGCCGGTAAGGCCCAGCGCCCATTGGCCGCACGGCATGGGAAGATATTTTTTAGGCGACGATTTAAAATATAACCTAATAGTATGAAAATAAAGTTAAAAGCTGTCGATACGGCATGCCTAGGCATACTGCGGTATTGTTTTTGTACCTACGACCGTTAACATTGAAATTTCAAGTTTATTTTCATAGGCAAGGTATTTTTTTACGACTAATAAAAATATCATAACCTACTAAGGATATATTTTAATTTGTCATAAAAAAAGTGCAATGGGCGCTGGGCCTTAACCGCCAACGATACTCTGTTAAAATCAACATATTAAAACCGTTCTTATGTAAATATTATAATTTCATGTCAAATATATTACTTTCACAACAAGTAGCCGTCAATTTATTGTGTATCAAATTATAATATCGCATAAATTAATAAATTAATTGCATAATAACATCCGTATGTGTGATAATAAATCAAGGCATGGCATATTAGCCCTGTACCATGAGCTCTTAGGCCCAGCGCAAGCCAGCGGAGGCACGGCGTAGATACTGAGAATAAATCAATTATTGAAAATGCCAAAGATGTTTACACTCTTTACACTGCGACCAGCCCGGCTAAGATGTGCGACGCGAGAAAATTATGTCTACTCGTTATTTCGTGCAATATAGATATATCTCTTTATATCTTCCTGTGCTAACATGCCAGTGCCGAAAATTTATCTCGTTTTGTCAAATGAAAACTTGCTAAGGTTTAGCTTATCTGTAGGTCTTTTATCTATAATTTTGAAAGTGTCCATCAATAGAAAAATTATCTCGTGTCAAGCGCGACATATCTGTTGCATATCTTAGCCCGGCAGAACCGCGCTTCGCCGTGCTTCCGCTGATGTGCTCTGGGCCTTATAGCACGACTGCAAACTGTCAAAATGACAACTTTCGTGCTCGAGAGCAATTTTTTTTAGATTTTTTTGTACCAGAAAACAATAATTTAATAACACAAACTTTCGGATGCCGTACCCATTATTTGGGTAGGTATGCTCTTTTTTTAGAGTTAACGCATAGTGTAAAACGGGACCCTATTACTATGACTCTGCTGTCTGTCTATCTGTCTGTCTTTCACCAGGCTGTATCTCATGAATCGTGATAGTTAGTTGAAATTTTCACAGATGATGTGTTTCTGTTGCCGCTATAACAACAAATACTAAAACACAGAATGCTCTCATACAACAAACTTTTTTCGCCGTTTTTACTATAGATAATGGTATGAAATCCTTCGTGCGCGAGTCCAACTCACACTTTGGTAGTGACGTTTAACGCAACCTTGTTGGAAGTCGCATTAGAAGTATTACTTCAACAAGCTTGCTAAGTTGACAGATTATTTATGAGTATGTATATACTGGTAAGAGAGGTTGTATGCATAAATTATGAAAGTATTAGTTTATTTTTACTTTTGCTGGCAAATCCAGATCATTCCGGTTTTAAATAACTACCGGTGACGTCATACTTGTTCCCCACATGCTTGGACCGTACCCATGTAAGTTCGTTTAGAGCTTGTGGCAATTACGAAGGTATTTTTAAAGGTCCTCACGATGTTTTCCTTCGCCGTTTGAGAGCATTGGATTTGCACACATAATTTTTCGGTAAAAAATCTATTGGTACACGACCGAATTCGAACCCACGATCAGTAGGATCAGAAGGCGGGGTCACTCCCACTATACCACCGCGGCACCGGTGCTATTGGCATTGCGCACATAAATTTTTCGATAGAAAAATCCGTGTACGACCGGATTCAAACCCACGACCTTAAGATCAGAAGGCCGGGTTCACTCCCACTAGACCACCGGTACTAAATAAATACGTAGAAAGAAAATTTTAAAAAGTTTATTATCTAGTTAGAAAATGGTGTAAAAAAGCCTAGAATTTGTAAGAAGGATTGTGTTTCAATCAAGGCGTGATTGCTGGACATACGTCGATGCGCATGAGTGGATATTTATCACAAACTAGTGGATAATGTATGACAAAACTGTTCACACGATACTGATTCTAGTCTTTAATATTTCTTTATAAATATAAAATATTTCTAATACAACAGCGGCGATAAATTGCAACCCGTCACGTATGGCATACTGATGTAATGTTTGGACGTACCTCTGATTACCGCAATCAAACATCCATAAAGAATCTTAAGTTACTAACACTTGGTACTAAAAGCCCTGAGGGAATATCTACCGTGCTTGGGAATTAAAGACGTAAAATTGTATGGGAGAGTTACAGGTTCCTGGTTGTCATTTGGTTACCTTGAAGTTTAAAGGATGGAACAATGAGATGGCTCACCGGATCTTAAATGGTTACCATCACTTATAACAAAACATTACCTCTCAGGTCACATTCGATAGGAACGTGCCCTACTATGCACTACCTTGCGTTCATCAACCTGATGCGTTTATTAATCCTCATGTGCTTTTAGTAACATTCTTTTACTTCGTAAAAAAAACAGTGCGTGCAGTTATTTTCATACAAACTTCAACCCCCGCTATAGTTGGTATGGTATTCCATAGGTGACAGCCTGCAATTTTATCACTAAAATGCTAGAATTCTAACTAATTTCGTCAGTATTTTTGTCACCGTTTTTGACACACTTCCAGAGTACAAAAATTCAAAGATACACGACTAGACCTTGAACCCACGACCTTAGAAATGCTACCACTAGACACCCAGTGCTCTTGCCAAGCACTGTCTAATTAATATCTATGATGTAACTTTATGCCGGAATAGTTTCCAAATTCCAATGCTTAATCTTCATGTATTATGTACATTAGATTTGACATATAATAATAGGGTTCTTGTACTGAATTCGTTAGTAATCTAGACTTAGCTATTAATTTTAATTCACAAATTAGTTCGGAGAAAACGAATTTGCATAGTTTTTGATTGAGTAAGCAAAGCGAGCGAAAATTTCACAGGCAACTGGAAGGTGTTATTATAATGTTTGCACATCTTTTTTTTTTATCCAAACTGTACGGAGCTTGGTATAATATAATCCTTTATTTATGTCAGATTATGAATTTTTTATGCTACTGCTGGTAGCACAAGGATATGGCCCAGCTGATGTTAAGTAGTAACCATCACCTAACAAAGCAGTACGTGCCCTAAGATACACTACCCTGCGTCCACCATCCTCATAAGTTTTAGGTAGGCCATGGCCGTCTGGATGAAGCGAGATCTTCAGTAAAGTAGATCAAAAGTTGTATTCTTTCTTGTCTTATTTACATAGTTTTGATGATCTTAGTTTTTTCACGAATCGTATGATGTTGATAATATATTTGCTTTACATAAGTTTAACTTTCGTTTGGCAAATCTAATCTTCAATATATCACCATGCTGATGAAAATGTGTGTACTTTCTCCAATACAAGCAAGTCACGGAGTAGAAAATACTGCAGCGTCATAAACATGAGTGACACTAACTTGTAAGCAAAAACATCAATGAACGAAGTATGAACGTTTCGATTTCTAAGGTCAATTTGGTCATTAGTTGCGGAAGAAAGTGATGAAAATGAGAGTGAGTTACTGTAAATATTTAATTTGGAATGCTTCGAACTTTTGTGATGCAAATAAAGGTAAAAGTTAAAAAAACCTAAAGAGGTTGCTGAGGGTTCCCCTATAATGACAGATAAGTATGTTGCTATCTCTTCTTGATGACAGAAAAATGACAATGACAAAAAAAAAAATTATACAGCCGCTAAAAAGTGTCTAAGAATTTGACTTTTTACGTGCCGGGCTAAGATGTGTAACGTGAGATATGTCAAGCTTGAAATTAGAAATTTGTTTGCGTGAACATAAGTACAAATACAATATTATTGGTGTTGGGGGGTTACATTAAATATTCCATTATGTCTTAGGTACTATAAAATAGTGCGCAAATATCAAACAATCATTCAATCTAAGATCTAACAAAATTACTTTCATTCTTAATTTATCCATAAGTGAAATGATATGATAGTACAGAGTATATAAGTCTATGTCTAAAATATGTGCTGAAATCCAGACCATCAGCGTAACTACATACTCACATATTAATTAATTCTAGATACTGTTTCTATTGGTGAACATGTTAGGAATTGTAGATAAACAACCGAGAGATAAGCTTTCAAAGTTTTTTTTGACAGAGCGAGATAGTACTGACATATTAGCACAAGTAGACATAAAGAGAACGAGCAGACAAGTTGTCATATTTCACGTCTTAGCCCTTGGTCTCAGATCAGCAAGTTGCAGTCAAATTTAAGTACTAAATTGACATAGCCTTAAGTAAAAAAAAGCTTGAAACTGGATCTTCAATCACGTTAGACATTTTATAAAAACTTAAAAAGTTATAAGTATTCGTCTATTAATAAAAAAATCAACTATTAAACAAGTAAACTTATAAAAGACCACATACCATTATCATTCATCCACAAATCGCTGCAAAACAAAAGTTTCCACCAGAACTCAATGAAACTTCAATCAAATGACTCACGAAGAAGAATCATCTATATTACATAGTCATGCTTTACAAAAAAATAAAAAACTAACAGCGATTACTCGTTGTAGAGCAAAAAGCGTGGAACGGAACGCAAAAACGTAAAAGAACGTAAGAAGTGCGTTCGGAACGATGTGGTCAGGAGATAGGCTTGTGAAATGGAGCGTTAAGGTTCGCGGTAAAAGAAAAAAAAATTTCAGTGCCAATGCCACAAGAATTTACAACGATGATTTTATACGTGTTTCATAATTTTAGGGGCAACATACAACTAAACACAATACTTTTGAAGTAATACTTCTTATGCGACTTCCAACAAAACAAGGTTGCGTTAAACGTTAAACGCTACCTTGTTGGAAGTCACATTAGAAGTATTACTTCAAAAGCAATGTTTATTCTGAAAATGACAGAAAAATACCACTGTAATGTGAGAGAGGAAAAAAAACTGAGACTAGAGCTGTAACAGGTGTTAATATAAGCAAAACATTTAAAAAAACTGTGCGCATGTGCAAGGAGTAACATTTTAGTGTTTTTTCGCAATAGGAAACAAACAAATTAATACTGATTTCTCATTATCATTCATCATAAATTCGTAGGAAGTATAGGAAGCGTACTAATGCGAACATAATTATAAAAGGCAAAGGTTTCTCGGAAACGGTGGCCGTTTTATGGCCACCATTTTGAATGAATGAATTTTGAGAGCTCCGGTGGTCTAGTCAAAGTGAGACTACCTTTGGGCAGGATGTGGGTTCAAATCTGATCGTGCACTAATTGATTTTTCCGTTCATAAAATGTATGTGCGCAAAGCCAGTGTTCTCAAACAGTGAAGGAAACTAGTTAGTATTCTAGCAGCGGCGATGGGCTTGCAACCTGTCAGGTATGGAATACGATCTACTGAAAAATGTGGGTATGTACCAGATGTACTATCTGTACGACCTCTGACTACCCCTGATAGATAAACTTGTGTCCATAACCCCAGCGTATAGAAATCTAAGTCACAGACGAAGCCATATGCTTTCGCACTAGCTAACACCAATGAAAAAGTGATTCATATTCTCAAACATTTCTTTTGCTTTCCCAGCAGAACACCATAGTAGTTTCAACCTTATCACAAAGTGTTAAGAGCTATTATGGAAATAAGTCAATATACTAAAAATTATGTCTTATTGATGCAACTGTGCAAACATTTGTTGTGCAGAATGTGATAAAAACAAAATTGAACCTTATTTTGCCAGAGATAAGAGCTAAAGATTGGTATGAGGATTTAGAAAGCCACGTGGGTAATTGAATAACGTGATCTACAGCAATCACTAGATTTGTAACGGTTTTTTTTTTAATTCCGTGATAGTCTTTCCGTGATAGAATCGATTTATATCTACACAATCTAAGTTCACCTTGGTTTCCTGGAAACGATTCGGACACGATTGCGGCGACCGTCATTTGACCGGCGTAACGGTAGGTTTTGGGTTCAACCCCCACTAGAACGAACATTATTTTATGTGATAAGTATAATGTGCTTTCTAAGTCAGTGTTATATTGTGTGTCCGTGTAAAACTAATAAAAAAACTTATTCATCTTGGTACCTCGCAAGAAGATGCATAATTACTTAACATCAGGTGAGATTGCGGTCAAACGTTTATCTATAAAATGTTAAACATACCCTATTAGAATTAAATAGATAAATAATTATTTTCATCAAAAAAACTTAACAAAACATAGGTTAAAATAATGATGAGGTCTAAAGGTCACCACCAAAATTCACTAATGGGGCAAAGGTCATATCTTAATACTCAACTGCCCAGATAGAGGCAGTGTTTGATAGAATTTTACGGCTGTTATATGACGGTTACTTATTCACAGAAAACCATTAGGTGCTAAAGAATTTTGAGATACTGTTATTGATCTAGATTATGCTAGGCCCGTTAAGCTTACTTGAAGATGCGTGTTTCTATAGGTCATGCAGTTTCCTGAAGAATCGGAGAAACTATATTTCTGAGAATAAATCAAAAACCACTGGATTTGTAATGATTTTTGCAATATATACTATAAGACTGTCCTAAAAAAGTTTGTTGGATCAAAAAGTTTGTTTGTTTGTACATTAAAAATATTTTTCTGAAACCTTGCTAATATACTTTTCTAGTAGCAAAACGCAAAAAAAGGATCGACAAATTTTTGGTTTTTTGTTCATTTGTACGAATGTTTGTAAACGCATCACGCAATATCTACTAAATCAATATCGATGCGATTTACAGAATTGGTTAGTTTATAGTCCAACTTAAAACTGAGTATGATCCGAAAGCGGAACTACCGGTGCTCCTAGAATAATAATAAAAAGGAATATCAACGAAATTTTTTTTTTTTATCATTTTATGTAAGAGACATGCTTTAAAATCGGTGGGTACCTTACTTACTTATTTCCATAAAGCACATACTAATAAAATAGGCATCCAGTGTAATATTTTAACCTTCCGAGTAGCTATAAAAACTACCGGTTATAAATGCATAAATGCTTTCATGCAAATATCATAGCTATTAGTACATTTACATGAAACTCATGCATAAATGTATGATACACAGAATGTTTTGTCCACTGCAATAATTTCCTTATACATCAGCCCTTTCATTCCCAACTTTTGCATATAAATTGCAACCATTTTAGCCGCCATATTGTCGGCCATCTTGGGAGCCGTTGACTATTATATTCAAATTAGGAACGCTGAGGCTTCTTTGTCCCATCATATTTGGAGATGTGTGATTAGACAAGTGAGAATGGGGCCTAAATATAGGTTTGGTTACATTGCGTGTTCAAACCTAAGGCAAAAAGGATTCAAGTAATGATTCTCAGAGATGTTTAATGATTTAAATATTAAATTGTATGCTTGAGAGTATAGAAATTCCGTAGTCAGAGTAATTTTATTGCTTTTCACATACTTTTGTGTGCTTATTTTATTTAAATCGTTCTTTTTTAACCAGTTCATTTAGTACTTATCAATTATTATTTAGTTTAAAGTAGTAGAATTACATAAGATTTAATTAGATTTCAAGAAGAGACAATTCTTTTTGTAAAAAAAATAGTTTTAAATATTATTTAAAACGACTTTTGGTCAGTAAAACGATTTTTTTTACAAACAGAATTGTCTCTTCTTGAAATCTAATTAAATCATTCTTTCTTTGTTTCAAAATTTCAAAGAGTTGCATTATTCAATCGTCTCACAATCTCTCTGTAGACATAGTTATATTCTACTAATTATAACGATGGTAAAAAAGTTCAAACTTTATAAAATTGTCAAAACTAATGGCCAGGTCACGTGGTCTTTTTTTGACAATGAATATGAAATACACATTCATGTACTCTCTGGTGATTCGAAAAGGTTTAAACTAGTGCTAACCTCTTTTTCGTGGAACAGTAACATTTGTCAATGTCTATTAGCATAGCATTCTATAGATCACTCCTTATACGAACCACCCTGATAGATCACCTATTTGGTTACATAATTATTGCGCTCCTAACAAGACTCTCCCTTAACAACAACAAACGACCTTGTGCGCAGTTCTTATATTCTAAAATTATGTTTAGCACCACCTAGCGAGCAACATAAAAACTAGCCTGGATCATGTTTACCTAAATCTGTTGGTTCTAGGATCCCCAGCCAAAGGGTCCTCGTGGAAGATTTTTTTTTGATTTTTTAAATAACTTGCTGATGTATGACCTAGATGACCCACCTGATGTTAAATGGTTACCATCACCTATAAAACAGCAAAGGATCGTGCCATACGATGTACTGCTTTGCGACTATCAAGTTGAGACACAAGTTTAAGCTCATGAGCCTGTCTTCAAACCGGAACACAGCAAGCTGCTTGGCGGCAGAAATAGGCATGGTGGTAGTACTTCCCCGGACGAGTCTTTTACTAAAAGCTGACTGCATTTTTCAGTCGTTGCCGTCATGTATCGTGGCTCGGAGTATGACAAACCTCACCTTAACACATTCTTCCAGCAACTTCCATAGAAAGCACTACCGCGTACCCCAGGAACATATCTCTACATTAATTAGGTTTAATCAGTGTAACTTTGTTACATTTCTTGGTTTTTCTCCCGTTTTTGTGCCATTGAGGCTGAAGACGGAAAATTTCATTGCTTTCTAGTCACATTACATTGCAATTATGTGCCGTAATAATAAAGTTAAGTACCTACATAATTATGTTAAAAATATGTACTTGTAGTATACGTACATGCACTAGTAGACGACCGATGTGGCGCAGCGGGTGAATGTCCGCCTGCGACGCAAGAGGTTGCGGGTTCGATTCCCGCCTTGGGATAAATGTTTGCACGATCTGCAAATATTTATTCTGGGTGTTCTGGGTGTTTTCTATGTATAATAAAAATATCTATATATGTAATGTATTGTATTAAGTATATCAGTCATCTAGTACCCATAACACAAGCTCTGCTTAGCTTGGGGCTAGATGATGTTGTGTGGATTGTCCAGCATTATTATTATTATTTAACGCCTAGATGTATAATGTATCCTTGTGTACAATAAAGTGTTACCTATCTATCTATCTATTTTTAGACCTAAATGCGAGTTATGTTCTTAACAGTTCTTTCATTTTGTTATCTTTCCTTACGTTGCTGTATCCATGTTTTTTATAATTATATTATAATAGAGAAAAGAGCGCAATTTCACCAGCGTTACGTTATTTTCAAAGAAAATTCAACCAAATTCTGGAATTTCTTTCTAAGTACACGTTTACGTACCAAGCCAAAAATACTCTAAAAATATCAAGTGAATTTACCTAGTGGCTTAAGTTGTGCGTTGTCTAATATAGATTCATATAGGTTGTATTCCAATGTACAATATACAGTATAAGATTATCTATAACTTACCAAACGAAGACAGATAGCCTCTAATACACACTAGATAGATAATAATAGGTACAAATAGGCGCGTCGAAAGTACAGAAGCTGTCTGGCAGGCTGTACCGTTTTAACAACTCTACAATTCCGGTACGGCTGTACTAACTGTTGCTTAGTCTATGGCACAGCGGTAGTATTTACTTAGTGGTACTATCGTCGTGGAAGCAAATTATGTGTGGGAAATCGGTATATAACCGGCAATGATTGGAATTTAAACGAATTACATTCCACCGTAAATAATAATAATGCTGGACAATCCACACAGCATCATCTAGCCCCAAGTTAAGCAGGGCTTGTGTTATGGGTACTAGATGACTGATATACTTAATACAATACATTTCATGCATATTTTTATTATAGATATAAAATACTCAGAACACCCGGAATAAATATTTGCAGATCGTACAAACATTTATCTCAAGGCGGGAATCGAATCTGCAACCTCCTGCGTCGCAGGCGAAGATTCGTCCGCCGCGTCACATCGGTCGTCAAAGTGGTTTGGATAAATAGTTTTTAGTAAAGTCGAGTTAATAGAAAGTAAAATCGGTTGTCCGGAAAAGTATAAAATTTTTAAGCCTCACTTTAAAAGTGTCGTCCCACGCATCTATATTCAAATCAATGAAAAAGCCATAATTTTACTTAACTATCAAAAGATCTATAAAACCTTCATCACATACTAAAGAGGTTAAAATAAAATAAAAGACATGAATAAAATAAATTTAAAAAAACATGCACTTAGCTGCGTACATTTTATGAAGGCAGGTGTAATGCATTTTAAATACTCTTATTTGAAAAGTACCGCTGCTACGTGCCGATGATACAGTACACGCCATTTAAACATGCAAGCAAAGTTATCTTTTAAATATATTTTAGCTAATCAATTAGTAAAATATATTTAAACGACTACCCTGACAACGCACGGGTCATTTTTTCTACAACTTGCTGATGGAACAA
Organism: Electrophaes corylata; assembly: GCA_947095575.1. NCBI lineage: Eukaryota > Metazoa > Arthropoda > Insecta > Lepidoptera > Geometridae > Electrophaes > Electrophaes corylata. Next base: position 1,481,749 of record OX352711.1, on the reverse strand, counting down.
GGAAATGACCTACCTGATGCCAAGTGGTAACCATTACCTATAACAAAGCATTACATTGCAAGCCACATTTGTTAGGAACGTGCCTTTTTTAGCCATCCCAGTGTCTATACTAGTGTAATATAAATCTTCAATGTGTGTTCCGATCGCAAAAGTAAAAAAAATACAGCCTTTTATTAATTACTACAACAGTTTATAATAGTTCGACTGAAAAAGAAAGAAATTTGGCAAAAGCAAACTAACCTACTTGCTGTCTGAAATGGCGTGTACTGTGAATTTAAATGAAATAAACATTAGAAATGTTATTTTACGAAACAGGCATTATACACGTATTAGTTACTACCATTTATAGTAAACTGATGGAAATAACTGAGAGTTTTCTTTATCTTAGTTTAGTTATTTTAAGTACATTAAAAAAATAAGCGGTAGACATCCTTCAGAAATCTCAATGTTTACCTAGATTTTATTATTTTCTATAACATCCAAGGGTCTAACAGAAACATACCAAGTCAAAATGTCGTAACTTTAATAACAAAACGTAACAACATAAAAGACGACCGTTATACAATTTCAGATAGTTAAATGGCTATTTGACTGGCAGTAAACAAATAGTGAGCCAATAAAACAAATAAAATGGCTTGGAATTTGAATAAGTATCTGAAGACGGTTTCTGTGGCAGCGAGTTTATGACCAACAGGTTACGATTACGCTGTAAGTATGATGCAGTAGCGACAGCAGTAACAGAGCGACAAATGTAAAAAAGTAAAAAAAGGTTACCGCTCAACATCAGGTGGGCCATATGTTTGTTAATTTTGTTCGTTTCTTCCACTTCATTCTGTCAGCCGTCATATCCATACTCACTCCTTTCTTATCCATGTCATCTTTCACATACTTAGTTTAATAAATATGTATTCTATTCTATTCTCAGTAAAGTACAATTAGGTATGACAAATGAAACAGTTAAGCTATCTGCAGACCGTTGGAAATGATCTGAAGATAACTCAACTGATCCAACCAGATCTAATTAGAAGCGGCCGCGTACGCTGATTGTATTGCTAAGCTGATAGGTTAATATTTTATAACTTTTATTAAGCGTTTTTTGTATCGTGTTTTGGTTTTTCTTGAAACAAAAATTACTTTGAATTCTCTAACGGTAAAATGGTCTTTTTTTAACATATTACCTCCGGAAATCGTTACTCCCGCGGTTACCTCACAATCCATAAATTAAATTCCCGTTAAAAATTGAGTTTAAAGGTTCTTTCATCATAGCGACGAGTTCAACAGTTAAAGCAAATATTAGTAAAATCTCTTAACAGTCGCATATATAGTCCTGATTCCACGTAAGGTGGCAAACGGTGAAGGAAAACATCGTTATGAAACCAGTTTGTATTCTAGCAGCGGCGATGAGCTTGCAACCTATCATGTATGGAATACTAACTACTGCAAAATGTGGGTACCTATGTACCAAATGTTAGCTGGACGTACCTCTGACAACCAACCTTTCACATCCTAGAAGAATCTCGAGTAGGTACTTACTTACTTACTAAAAGATCGGAAGGAATATCTACCGTGCTTGAGGATTATAGCCGTGATGCTATATTTAATTTTTAAAACAAACGTTTGGTTTTTTTCTCCATTTCTTTGAAATAAATTATAGCTATTAAAAACACATCAAATAATAAAAGTACCTACATTATAATTATCATAAAAAGTTACACAAAAACAGACAGACGTAACGTAACAGACAAATGCCATTATGCAAAAACCATCTGAGGTCAACAACCTGACACCTGTCACAACTGTGAGCACCTGTACGGAGTATGTATACAGATAGTTGAGGTAACCGCTCAACATGAGTTGGGCACTGCTTGTGTTGCCAGCCGGCCTCACTATTGTGAGCTCTAGCACGGTTGCAAACTGTCAAAAACATCGCCAAAATTTCCGTTGCTATCAACCTGACAAAAATTGACAGGTAACATTGTTTTACATTTTTTGTACTAAATAATGGATTCCGGATTTGTACAAAGATACTCACGTATCCATTGTTTGGGTCTATTCAAGCCTGTTTGAACTGAGCTCTCGGTACAAATAATAAGGTAAACCAACTATCGAGCTTACGGTTATAATAACATATAAAAAAATTGTGGACATTTTTAAACTAAGCATAGCTTGTACTATGGGAACCAGATGACTGATAGAATACTTATGTACTTTTTTTTTGTAAATACATACGTAGAATACAATACAACACCCAGACACAGAACAAACATCTATGTTCATCACACAAATGTTTGTTCTCGGTGGGAATCGAACCCATCACTTACAGCACAGAAGGCAAGGCTACTACGAACTGAGCTGTGACGGGTGTCCTCCTAAAGAAGTCCTCTACTGAGCCATATATTTTCAGGAAGAAGGATTTGAAGCACTTGTGATTGTCACAATGACGTCGCTCCATCGAGTGGGTAGCATAGCATCCTACGCTTCGCAGTCGGAGAGACACATAAAAATAACTGTTACCTAAAATATAAACAAATTGCATTTTACATGTTATGTTTACATGGAATGCAAACATAATATATAACGTGACAATGCTTATTTCTACCGCCAAGCAGCTTGCTGTGTTCCGGTTTGAAGGGTGTGGGTGCCGGTGTAATTACAGGCACATGAGACTTAACTCCTGTATGCCTCAAGTAGATGGACGCTGACCAGTGCATCGTAGGGCACGTTCCCCACGAGCGTGACTTACGAGGTAATGCTCTGTTATAGGCGATAGTAACCACTTAACGTCAGGTGCCATCTGCTTGTTAAATACTAAAAAACAGAATAAAGTAAATATTTGGGCTCTCATACAGGAAACGTGATTTATGTGCAGTTTTTATCATAAATAATGGTACGGAACCCTTCGTGCGCGAGTCTGACTCGCACTTGGCCGGTTTTTTTATAGATATATGACCACAAAACATTGAATAACGTAAACTGTATAATATAAAAGAGATTTCCAACAAAAACCATCGCACATGAGGAACTCGCCAGTAGGTACTGTCAGCAACATAATACCAGTGATGACTTTTGGAATTGACAGTGATGATTCTTGGAACGTGGTCGCTAACAATTGGCCTGATACACAAGCTGAAAGCACAGGCTATGAAAAGATTTTGCTGGGAGTTTCACTACGTAATAAGATCGACGGTCGAAGTCGCAGGCAAAAGCTAGTACTCAATTTCTCATCACGTGTTAGAAGGTAAAAATCTTGTAGTGGATTTCGTCAGGCTGTTTATGATATGTGTCAAAAACATGTTTTTCTTCTGATTGTCAAAGAGGATTGAGGCTGACTGTACTAAGATCTTGTATAAAAATGTATCGGCCGAGTGCCCACCGAAGCGTGCTGTTATGCACACGTAGGTACTAGTAGGTAGAGATAGCATAATAACTACATGTGTTTTAATCTATACTTATACACTTATAATTTATAAAGAGATTTTATATCATCCCAAAATTTATTTCCTCAAGTGGGATTTGAACCCACGACCTTCCCTTTGATACGGGGATGCGATAGCCAACTTCACTACCACTTTCAGTGCAGGTAAGCACTATAAAAACTAATAAACTATATAATTTATAAAGAGGTAAAATTTGTGAGTTTGTGAGGTTAAAGGGGGTCCTACTACTGAACCGATTTTTAAAATTATTTTACCAATAGAAAGCCACGTTATTTGTGAGTGTCATAGGCTAATGAAAAGTAAAAATACTTACCACCCATCGACCGTAGCCCAAGTACCTAGTTGACCCGTTCGCGTTTTTCATACAAACTTCAACCCCTTTTGACACCCGTTTTAGGGATTGTTTTAAGTTGGATTATAAACTAACTTATTCTTCAAATCACATAAATATTGATTTAACAGTTTTTGCTTGATGCGTGTGCCAAACAAGCATCTTTTTTTTAAGTTTTCGTCTATTTGTCTTTTTTGAGTACTATTTATAAAGATTTTAGAAAAAAAATCTTTGAATCGAACCTATTTCTGCCGCCAAACAGCTTGCTGTGTTCCAGTTTGAAGGGTATGGATAGACACATGAGCGGTGCATCGTAGGGCACGTTCTTAATAAGCGTGACCTACGAGGCAATACTTTGTTATCGGCGATGGTAACCACTTCACATCAGGTACCCATCTTAGTCCATCAGTTTGTATTACAAAAAACACTGTGAGAACTTGAATTTTTATCATCAACTTAATTAACATTTTATTATATCACAAACTGAGATTGAACCAAAATGCAATAAAAAACCGTCTCACTATAAAAATGCTATAACAACAATTAAGATGCTGACGGTACATTTTATAACCGTAAAATTAATGTGAAGAGCTACTTTCTTCGTCATAACAGCGACAACCAAATCTCACCAATACCACTGTTCAACAAATTAAAATACCACTACTGTATTTTCTGAGAAGCGGCCGGCGTTGTGGCATCCGTAATAAAGCGGTAAATATTTATAAAAAGACAATATTGACGTCACAATGTGACAGCCATCACAGCTCAGTTCCTTAGTATCCGCGTTTTATATATTGTATATCCACGCAAAGCCCTTTTTTAACTATAGGACCATACGCACGTTCCATCTTGACGTACGTCCCGCAGAGGTGACACGAACATTAAATAATTATAGCTCACAGAAACACTTCACAATTTTCTAATATGGATTTTTCTTTGTAAACGTATTTATGCAATTCCTATAGCACCTGCAATAAAATCAATATCTTAATCGCCGATCTCTCACCAGAAAGGATTTCCTTGTCAAAATAATAATTAATAATAAAAAAAACTCATTTATTTCCTTTTACAAAGTTGGTACCTAGATAGGTATGATGTGAATACAGAGTGTAGGATTTAACTGACAAAAGAAACAACATACAACGTACCCACTTTGCAAGGGACTGTGCAAACGGGGAAAATGTATTAATCGTCTTAATTTTAGTGCTTATGTCGTAAATTACTATCATGGGGTCATTAAAGTACCGATGAATAAATGTCTATAACCAGTTTTACGATTTCTTTCGCCTCTATATTACATTGCAACTTAAAATTATGCATTCAGATGACGTTCAACGTTTTTTGGGAAGTTCGGAATATATATCGTTTTCGATGAACAATAAAACGTTTTTAGTGTCAATGTGTTTTTATTTGTAGCCGAGTGGAAAAGGTAGATTGTACAAGTTTGGGGCGAATTGCACTTAACCAAAAATGCCGCACTAGGTCACATCGTACTTATTAATAAAAAAGCTTTGCATCAACAAAAATATAACTTTGGTCAAATGATTGTTTCGCCTGGTCTAATTTACTGCAGCATCAATTTTCTATAGCGAAATAGTTTTGTAACCTTATTTCATCCCAATTCTAATTTTCTAATGATTATGCCACAGAGTTATAAATATTATTATTGTTCCACTTAAAAATAATAGCTGGAAACTGATCTTAGGTATTCGATAGTTGTGCAACTGTCGATAGACTTATTACACATTTACGCAAAGTTTAATCGTTTGCGATAGAATAATACTGGTATTTTTAGATGCACGTCAAGATTAGAAGAGTTTTGTGTGAAAGAATTCGACTGGGAAAGGACATTACACCGATTTCTGCCGTTAAACAGTAAGCGTTCCGTGTGCAAGTAATTAAATTGAGTATTTTCAGAAATCTCACCAGCTTACTCAAAAGTGAAGAAAGGTATACGAAATGAAAGATTTCACGCGCGATTGAGAAAATCGATGTCAAAAATTTAGCAAGCATCGTCTCTACATTCTAATGAAAATACATACCTGCTTAAATACAAAATTGCTAGCGATTGGATTGACCGATTTGGATGAAATTTTGAATAAATATAGATTGTAACCTGAATTAACATATAGTCTACTTTTTATCCTGAAAAAAATAACGGGAACGGAAGAAAACTGCCACACGGGCGAAGCTGCGAGCGGCCGCTAGTATTTTATATATCAAAGTCAAAAGAATTTATTCAGTAATATCCGCAGGGATCATCTTAAAACGTCTTAAATCTAGGTGAATCTAAGCGCCAGTTCCTCGCGACCAAGCCTAGAAGAACCGGCAAGAAACTTACGGCTTGGTTCCTATCGTTTTTTTGTATGATCCTTTTACAAAATAATAATAATGTAAATAATGACGCTCCAGTATAAACTTCATCATTTATAAATTGATTTGATCTTTTTGATTTATAAAAAGGTATATTTTTTATTACTTTGGTAATAAAAACTGGAAAAAATCCACTTCACTTCCACTTCAATCCAATCCACTTAATAAAATTTAATCCAAATAAATGTTGAAGTCGGTTTAACAAGATTTGTAAATTAAAATATCTTGGTTTTATTGAAAAAGTCTCATAAACTTGATTGTTTATTTCAAAAAATACCAGGCTAATGCTCATTTTAGTTATTATTAGTGATAGCGTGAAGGCTTACATGCTAAAACGTTATAAAGCTTTACGTTATTTTCGCGTTTGTGATCTATTTTTAGAGAATATAGTAATTTTTGTGTAGTGACTATACAAACTTTACTAGATATTCTCTAAAATACCAATAAAAATGTGTTTTTATTGGTATTTTTGAGAAAACACCCCAAACAGAACAAACAACTGTGTTGATCCCACAAATAATTATCCTCAGTTTTGATTGAATCCATAACCTATTGATTGTATGTGTACCTACTTATTGTTTATATGGACCTTGCGAGATCAAAATTTGTAAGAAGCAAATATTGGCAAGAAAGAAAAAGAAATAGTTTCACACGTTAATCTCTAAGCACGGTAGACATCTTCTTAAATTTCCACCTAACAAAGGTAAGTAACCTAAGATTCTATGAGGATGTCTCATGGGGGTAGTTAGAGGTACATATAAATGTTAGTTACGTGACGATACAGGCATGTATCGTATCAAACTTCTTTGTTATTGACCTTGATAAATGACCAAACTATTTACTAACCTTTAGAAATTAAATGAGGTAAGTTTACCTGCCTATAAGCTCGTAAATTTAGTAGTTTGCTGTGTGGGTAGATAATAAGGCTAACGTCATAATATTTACGGAAATACTTAGAAAACAAGACACTGAAGCAAAATGATATTTTGAGATAGAATATTTAGAATATTTTGAGGTAATAATAGCCTGAAAATTTCAAGCCTCTGAAAATTTCTATGACCAGAGGTTTAGGCTGTGCATTATCAAATATAATTCAGTCAGGATAAAGATTATAAAAATATAGATAAGTATGCCATACAGTAATAAAGTGACCGACGGGTGCTAGTGTAGAAATACTAAGAGCGAAAGAAAAACTTCAAAAAAGCGCGTTGAACTCTTTTCTATGAAGCAGTAGGTAACTGTTATTACACAGTAGCATATTTTAAAGTAATACATTTCAGTGTTTAATAGAAACCTTAATTTACCGTTCAAACCACTTAAACAAATTTGAATATTACATACTTATTTAAAAGTATCATGAATAAAAACTAGATTTAAGCCGTACATTTTTAATTACAAACAGATTAATCCATTCTGCCAAAAATATTAGATGATAAAAACTTAGCTTGTACTTACATAGATCCAAAGAAAACAATAAAAACCTTATTAACCTTCACTTAAAAGTCACAAACACCGGTATTCTGTTAATAAATTATCACAAAAATACGCGCCTGTCCGTGCGCCACGACTCTCACCGTATGACTGAACTTAACTCAAGTTCGCCGCATACTCTTGGTGCCTATATCGCTTTTGTATCGTTTTGTAATCGCTAGATAACGATTTTACTATACAGAGACTTGCTTCTGTAGAAAATTTTAATAGTGGCAGTAAGTAAATTTGTAATTTTTAGTTTCTATGATTTTCTAAAAGGTAAAGAAAAATAAGTATGAATCTTTGTAGCATTTTAAATAATAATCTTCATACATACAAACATGAACGTTAATTAAATTTAAATATTGCTGAAATGACTCCTGTAACTGTTTCTCATTACACATTGATAAGAGAATGACAATAGTTTAAACATTGCTTATCTTTTGACAGATTTTTATTAGTAAGGCTATAAGTAAAAGGAGAACTAGAGGAATAAGTACTCATAAACTTGACATTTTGTGGCGTAAATTTATCGTACTGACATTAAAGTTTACCACAAAAATACCCCTTTTCCAGAGTTGGCCGCTATTTTAGATATATATCCTCTAAATAAAAAATACACTATAACTAAACTATGTCCTAATATAACAAAATAAAACAAATATAACATTAATTTAGAAATGATTGAATAGAAAGTTGGCATGTCAAATGGTTCCAATTTACAAGTCAAGTGAAGAATTTCTGAATTTGTACCCCTATAGGTGCAGTGGGTGTTGAAGTTTGAACTGTTAGACGTCTACCAACCTATGGTATATAAGTGTTAAGCCTCATGTGCTACAGGTATTTGACCGCACATTTTTCATACCAGAAAACTATTTATTTATGCATCACCAACAAAGTATGCACTGTGGTAATATAAAAGTGAAACTAAATAGTAAAATTTAAATTAAGTACTTAATAGAAAAATCATTTTCTTATTATCAAAGCTTCATCACATTCATTGGCTCTGAATTAAAACGCGATGATAACGCTCATCTTGCGATACGAAAACGACACTGCGTCACCCAACGCTTGAATACCGACGTGACGGCTCCATTGATTGCCGGCGCGTTACTACGACTACTATTGCAACTCACCAAAAAATAAAACAAAATACTTACATTTTTGAAGTAATACTTCTAACGTGACTTCCAACATGGTTGGAGTTTTTTTTACACAAAATTCATATCTAAAAAGATTTTTTTTGTCTAAAAAGCAATTAAACTTACTTATTACATGACTGGACTGTAATGCTGGCAGTAAAGAAGCGTGGAAATGAAATACTTCGTTACTTGGAATATTTAACCCACAAAATATCAGTATCAGATTTCATCTACAGGTTAGAAAACGAACAGGCCCTGATGCCAGTCAGTCAGCACAAAGTGTTTTGTGATTGGTATAGATTAAAATCTATCACGACAAAGATTCTTAAAAATTGGTTTACATCATTCTAAATAAAACAAAAAAACGAGTGTGCTTTAGACCACACGACTGAAGTAAAACTTCTCGTAACTGGCTATGAGAGAAAGAGAGAAAAAACAGTGCTATTATGCCCCCTCCATAGTAGCGTTAAACGTTTAACGCAACCTTGTTGGAAGTCGCATTAGAAGTATTACTTCACTAATTTCCGAAATTTAACCCCTAAAGGGTTGTAACAGACGTTTCGCTAGTAGGTATTTATAATTTTTTTTTGTGAGTAAAAAATGAAAACGCAGTGAGAAATCAGAAATCAGAAATCAGAATTTTATTTGCTTGAACACAGGTACAAATACAATATTCTTGGTGTTGGGGTTTACATTAGATATCCCATTATGTCCTACTGTAAAAATAGTGTGCAAATATCAAAAAATTTAATTGAGTCTAACATTAATCAAAATCATTCAATTCAATCAAAATTACCTACTCACAATGTCAATTTATACTAAGTCAAATTACATGAAAATATTAAATACCATAATCCAAATATATAAGTCCAAATATCCAAATATGAGTTGTACCAGTAGTAGGGGCATAGTAAACCTAGCAGCATCTCCAATCAAGCAATACCGTTGCATGTTTATCTCTGCTCGCCACCAAATGGATCTGGTTTACAATCAGCTAAGGTATTCGAAAACTCCCTGGAAACTCACAAGTTCACTATTGGAAAGTCACTCGGGTACTCGTTGGTTTTAATTTAGAAAACCAGGCATTTAAAAAAAAGTATCAGAATATAAAACAAAAATTATTTTTTGTAGTGTACGTGAGTGTAAGTAAGTATTAATTATATTTATTTACAAAGAAAATTATAGCTAATACAAGTATTTATAATTGGTATGTACAAAATACATGTGAAATGAATTGGATTGAGTGAATATACTTTTAAGTCAATTTAATTAACTCTGCATAGCAATTTGCTAAAAATCATGTGTGAACTAAACAGGTAACAAATAATTAAGAAGAAACAACATGTTTGACCAGTTGCGGTATGCAAAAAATAAGTAAGTAGAGAAATGGCATGCAACATAAAAAACTAACTACAACTTATCATTAAAAAATTCGTCGAGAAACATTTTGAGATCAATAATATTTTAACTTTTTGTTCATTCTGGTTTCTGGACAGTTTAGGCAATTTATTATATATTTTAGGAGCAATACTAACAACTGTTTTTGCTACTAACAACACGTAGGTTGAAGTTTGTATGAATATAGCTTCACGTTTCAGTACACTTACTCGTAGCATAGCCACAAAGCAACGCGTGAAGTTCTCAGGGAAGTGAAGAAATTCTTGCAGAATACCACAGCTGATAAAAATTAGATCTGACAACTGTCAACTGGTGTGAAAAAATGTGGATGCTGCAGATGGAATCTGGTACCGGTTCGATGAAGTAATTATCGGCTTGAAAATGCAGAAAATATTTTACAACTCTAGTTCTCTTACATTTACTAGAAGAAAAGTTATTGAAGTAATACTTCTAATTCGACTTCCAACAAGGTTGCGTTAAACGTTTAACACTGGAGGAGGTATGAAAGCACTGCTCTTTCTCTCTTTCTCTCAAAGCCAGTTACGTTTCGTATATTAAAGGAGTTTTACTCCAGTCGTGTAAGCACACTTGTTTTTTTAAATACAAAGTGTCATAACTAAGTGAAAAAAACAAGTTAAGTGAAACTTTTGGGCAATTATCTCTAGAAAAAATAACTGCAAAACATATAATACATACATATTATAGCACAGAAAAGAGAAAAATTCAAAGATTTGTACCGACCAACGAAGTGGGCACGAGTTAGCTAGTTTATAATAAATTCAGAAAAATATATTTCTGCCCTCTATTGGCATTTATCGAAATCGGCTTAAGAAAATGTAAAAATAGGAACTGCGCTTTCGAAACACGGACTGTACGCGCTTATGTAGTTCACCCAACCACTGATAGATGGCGCTTATAAAAATTCACCTTGTAACAGAAAATTATTTATCCAAGCTTCAACAAAGCTAAGTTCATCTGACTGCCGCTAGATGACATTTGATATAGTTTACATTTTATCAACAAAAAAAGTAATACCTAAATAGTAAGCAAACCTTTGTACCTATAATATTGAAATGATGTATAGTGTCAAGTTCTTTTTCACTTATTACTATTTTATTTTATTCGTTATTTATAGGATGTTGTATAAGTGAGTAAATAAAATACTAAAGTACATTGATACCTACCTAAAACAAACAAAGTAGATGTGATTTATAAAACACTAGCTAACCGGTGCCCACTTAGTTAGTCATAAAATATATATAACCTATGACACTCAAAAATAACGTGGTTTCTATTGGTTAAAAAAAAATTAAAATCGGTTCAATAGATCCAGAGATGACGACCAATATGGCGTGACGGGCAAATGTCCACCTGCATCGCAGGGGGTTGCGGGTTCAATTCCTGCCTTGAAATAAATGTTTGTACGATCTGCAAATATTTATTCCGGATGTTCTGGGTATTTTCTATACTTATATAATAAAAAATATCTATGTATTGTAATGGGTGTATTAAATATATCAGTCATATAGTAGGTACTCATAACACAAGCTCTACTTAGCTTGGGGCTAGATGATGCTACGTGGATTGTCCAATATTATTACTATTACTAAAAAGATTACCCCTACAACCTCACAAACTTTACCTCTATATGACCTTAGTATTAAATAAATAAATCATAAATCATAAATCATTTTATTCGTATAGTAGTATACACGTCAATTAAATTAATTATTTTATATTAAAATAATGAATACTAGTAGTATATAGATGGAGTATATAGATGTCCTACATACCTACCTATAGGTATCGTAAGAGGTGACTAAGGAACTGTGCACCAAGCAATGAGTGTCCAAGAGATAAATCCATAGACCTCCAGGTTCGACAGCATTTTGTCATGGTCTTGGCAGGCGGATCGGTGTATGCAGTACGGTACGGTACGCTGATGCCCATCTATTACGTTCCCGAAGCCGCATCATACGACCTTCATGAAGAATGGAGAGGTCTTAATCGAAGTCGGGGTCACCACACCCTTGCACCAACTGAGGTCACCAATTTATCTGCCAAGCCTGGTCGATACGGTAACCTCTCTAAAACGTGTGAATGGAAGAACTCTGATGAATCCAGCAGTGGAATCATTTAAGCATTATGATGATGATATATACCTTAAATATATAAAACTAGCGCCCGTTCTCAGCTTTGCCCGCGTGGCAGTTTATTTCCCGTTCCCGTTATTTTTTCGGGATAAAAAGTAGCTTATATGTTAATCCAAGTTATAATCTATGTTTATTCCAAATTTCTTCCAAATCGGTCAACTGGTTAGAGCGTGAAAGAGTAATATCCATCCATCCATCAATCCATCCATCCATACTTACAAACTTTCGCGTTTATAATATTAGTAGGATAAATAAGTAATATTTTTATTTGTTACTAACATTTTTGAATAAAGTTATTTACAAACCAACCCCAAGTTCCAAAATGAACGTAAAATAAGATGTTTACAGTATCTTTTCTCAAGAGAAAATAACTTGAACTTAACGCCGGAGTAAGTAAGAATGCTCAAAGGAATTCCTACAATATCGCTCAGGGTTATTGCAATTATTCCTAAGAATTTCTTTGCAAAACATTCAAGAAAATGTAGCTTCTTTTCTATGAATAATAAAGTGTATTTTTGCGGTGAAGAGTCCTTGTTAGAGTAAGAACCAGTTTATTATTTTTATACAAAAATATAAATGTATTATTTTTGTATATTATATAAATACCTTTATAAATGCGCGCGGTTTCGTCTGCGTGAATTTATGTTTGTACAAACTTTAGCCCTCGCTAAAGGGTTACCGGCAAAATTTCAATCATTTTTTTAGTATACTCCTTTCAAACCATCACAAATATGCCCTAAAAATTTCAAGTCTCTACGACCAGTGGTTTAGGCTGTGCGTTGTCGATATATCAGTCAGTCAATCAAGATAAAGATTCTTATAATTGGTATAGATTTAACTTTATATTATGTAAATAACTGCATGCGAGCATAGTTTCTTGAGGTTTTACTAGTCTAAATCTACTAAATAGTAGGATAGAATTTGCAACCAACTCGCTAGCAATTTAATACCTCCCTCACTAGTGCTAAGTATACTGTTTCCACGCGACTACACTCAGCAATTTCCCGTGGTTTAATTGTTTTCTTCAAGTCTTAGAAAACGGAGGAAGGGTATTAGTTGTATTGGTTTTTAGCACTGGGTACTGCGATTGGTTTTCCGTCTGTTTTTCTAAAGTGTAAAGCAGGAAAGGTGTAGTTTGTTTTTTTACCCCTGGAGAGGTGTGTTTTGTAGGTATTTGTGGCATTTAAACTCAGCACCGTAGCTTTTGATTGGATTTCCATCTGTTTTTCTAAAGTGTAAAGTAGGAAAAGTGTTATTTATTTTTTTACCCTTAGAGAAGGGTAAATTGTATCTGTGCATTTTGATGTAGCATCGTAGTTTTTAAATAGATAAACCAAATTTGAAAACGAATTTCTGTTCAACAAGTAAGTGGCTCAACTTATGAGATTGGCAAACTTAACTTAGATTTTTTTTACATTAATGTGATGTACAGGCATCCTACAGAATCTAGATGTGTACGTTCGAAACATACATAACCTGCGAGGCATGTTTTGTTTTACGTAAAGGTAACTTCTTAAAATCAGGTGGGATCTACATGTTCAAGTTAAATAAAAAAAATATAATGTCCATCAAGATCTATACTTACCAAAAATCTGCCTTAAAACTTTATGCCAGAACAAAAACTCTTCCGTTCAGTACCTACTGCGCAGTTTCTTTTTTATTTAAAATTCTTTTAAGAAACTCAACCAACAAAGAGGAATTGAAGGTTTACCTTTCCTTGATGTGCGGGCTCATTACGTAATAGAGCTAATACTGGCGCTTGCCGCTTTATAGTGGTGCACACTGTCGGAAATAATACCCTCTAGACCCCATAATAGAACCCCATGTTTTATCACGGTATGCAAGTGGCTTTTGACACAAAAAAGAAACCACACAAACTTGAATTGATTAATTCTGGTGTTATTTATTATTTATGGTTAACCGGTAGTAATTTTTTCTTTCTAAACCTAATAAGAAAAACTTACCATTAATGGGTAATGCCAAACAGTGACAGTTAAAAAGTAATATTTATAAATAACATTATCTATCTATTGTTTATATTTAAACAATAGATAGACCGAGTGTCCGCCTGCGACGCAGGATGTTGCGGGTTCGACTCCCGCCTTGGGATAAATGTTTTTGCGACCTGCAAATATATATTCTGGGTGTTTTAGGTATTTCCTATGCATAATAAAAAAATATCTATGCATGTAATGTTTTGTGTTGAGTATATCAGTCATCTAGTACCCATAACACCAGCTCGGCTTAGCTTGGGGCTAGATGATGCTGTGTGGATTGTTCAGCATTATTAATATTATGCTCTATTGTGTCCAGTCCGGTGACGCGTTTTTACAAAACGAACGATGCTATTCGCGCCGTCGTTAGTCTATATCTCATCCGGTAAGCCATAAAACGATAAAACTGTCATGTTGAACCAGAGTCCAGTTGTTGATTGGCCTCCGGTGGGCAGTGTCTATTCTCTAGGGAGAAAAGAGAGATTGCAGGAAATCTAACAGAATTTCCTTTTATTTTTAACTAGGTTCCACCCGCGGCTTTGTTCGCTTTGTGACGGTAATTGCTCACATCAATATTAAAAGCTGCTATTTTATGGGGAAAAGCTTATATTATAGTTGTGCAAAGCGCATGAGTCTTTGAATACTTAACTGAAACTAAAACCCCTTAAGTATTTAAAAATATGTTTCAACCCTTGAGGTCAGGGGGATGATCTTTTTTTTTAAACAACTTACTGATGGAACAATCTGATAGCCCACCTGATGTTAAGTGGTTATCATCGCCTCTAACAAAGTATTGCCGCGTAGGTCACGGTAGTTAGTTACGTGCTCTACGAGGTGAGGTATACATGTGCTAAGTCTCATGTGCCTGTATCTTACCAGCACCCACACCCTTCGAATTGAAATACAGCAAGCTACTTAGCGGCAGAAATAGGCATGGTGGTAGTACTTCCCCGGACGAGCCCTCCACTAAGAGCTACACTGCTACTAAAAGGTTTGTGGAAAAGTAGCCTATACCTATCTCCAGAATTAGTTTAGTGGTTTAGCCGTAAAAAAAACAGACAGACAGACCTTCGCATTTATAATGGATTTGTGGTGGGAGTAAGATTAGTAGAATAGAATGGACTGACTACGTAAATCTTAGTTTTGTGGATTAAATTGAAAGCTGGGCTTCAGTAAAGCGACTGCCATCTGCCTAGCGTAGATACTACGGCAAATTTCCTCAAATTGCAGTGCTTTAGTGCAATAGAAACTGTACCTATATTCATACACATAAGACCTGAGTACATCCTCATCATCATCAGTCCGCTGGACATGGGCATCCTATACGATTCCACTGTCCCATTCAATTCCCCCATTTGTCCATCACAGGGCAAGAACTTGCCCTGCTACGGTGTAAGCTACGGCAGCGCTATTAAGAGGCGTAATAACTTTGTTCTAGCAAAAGGCTTACTACCTATATGTATCTCATTATAAAATAAATGTAAAATTTTGTATGAGAATAAATGTCTTTAAACCTAATATGACCTGTATGAATGCTCTCAGCTCTGTTATAGATGATGGTAGCCGGTTAACATCTGGTGGATCATCTGCTTGTTCAACTCAGACAAAGTATGCTGCCAATATTGTGGTAAGAAAACAGACTTAAAGTTACAATCAATAAATTATCTACCCTTTATAAAGTATAATCTCTTTAAAAATGCTTTCTATCGAGTTTTAGGAAGTTACTTGAAAAGCAATTTAGCTGACAATCTGTTATTTTGGTTCTTAAGAATTTACGACCGTCATCGTGGATACCGGCGGGGTTATTATTAAATATAATTTTGCCGTTGTTGGTATTCTAACGTGCAATGTGAGTTTGTACCAAATGTGACATGACGACCGATGTGGCGCGGCGGGCGAATGTCCGCCTGCGACGCAAGAGGTTGCGGGTTCGATTCCCGCCTTGGGATTAATGTTTGTACGATCTGCTTTTATTCCGGGTGTTTTAGGTATGTTCTATGTATAACAAAATATATATGTGATTAATGTATTGTATTAAGTATATCAGTCATCTAGTACTCATAACACAAGCTCTGCTTAGTTTCAGGCTAGATGATGCTGTGTGGATTGTCCAGCATTATTATTATTTAGCTTTTGAGTTCCACTACATAAATATTGTGATTGGTTGTTGGTCATGTAAGTATTACGGTCACCGTATCATTAATAATGCTGGACAGTCCACACGGCATTATCTATTAGCCCCAAGCTAAGCAGAGCTTGTGTTATGGGTACTAGATGACTGATATACTTAATACAATACATTACATATATAGATATTTTTTATTATACATAGAAAACACCCAGAACAACCGGAATAAATATTTGCAGATCGTACAATATTTATCCTAAGGCGGGAATCGAACCCGCAACCTCTTGCGTCGCAAGCGGACATTCGCCCGCCGCACCACATCGGTCGTCAATTACTGTCGCTATTTCCAAAACCCCGAGTTTTCCCAAAGTTTTCGCATTTATCACAGCGACAACGATCAAAGGGTGCGGACAGGGTTGTTTTTTGCCAGGACCGCGATCTGCTTACCTGGAAACAAGAAACGTTTTTGTTAGCCTTTGTTTTTGTGGTATTAAGGTCGAGTTTAAAATAATCACTGATATCAGTTTTGGGCAAACTTTGTGGGCAATAGCTCATCTACATGGAGGTTTGGCGTAAGGGCGTGTTTATACGAGGCAAAATATTTTGCGCGGTCATCAATTGCCAAAATACGTTTTCCTAGTGTCCGGCTTGCTTGCACAATAATTAGATTTAATTTTATTTAGCTAATCACGTTTACCAATACAATGTTTACCGTAAACGTAACTTAATTTTCCTTGTTCAAGATGTTAAACGTTATTAGCTTCCTAAATGCATTTAAGGGCTCGCTAAATACATTTAGCGATTGTTGTGCAAGCGGGCCCTAGTATCGTCTCCAGTTTTTAGGTAACAACGTTCAAACTCTTATTATATTATTATAAGCCATCAACTACGCGGCCGCCACTCGAAATCTTTTGCGTCGTGTAAACACGCTTACAATACAATACAATACAATTTACAGTTTAAATCACTTACAAAATATGTTGGAAAATCTAATGTTATTTTAAGTTCAGTGATTTGAAGTTGAAATTTTCGTAAAATAACTATACTAAAACAATAAAATAATAAGACATAACCGTTTTTCTAAATTAGATTGCACTTTGTTCTTATTTTATTCACTTTGTCATAACTGACAAATACGATTAAATATCTCCATGTAAATGAGTCATAGTCATTAACCGGTGAGAATACGCCTATCTAGATTAATTTATCAGTGCCAAAAACCAACGCAGCTAAGCAAGCAATATTAGTAAGGTCTAATGGTGAAAAGTAAAACGACTGACAGAATGTTTGAGCAGGAACTTATAAGTTAGCGTGGTACGGGCACATCATGAGGTATAACACCAAAAGAGTGGATCGATGTGAGGCTCATCATAATCATAAACAGCCTGTAGAAGCCCACTGCTGAACATAGGGCTCCATACGTATCTACTTCCCACCCTAACAATGTCGTCAGTCGATTGGGTAGGAGGGAGTTCAACGCTTTGTCTTCCGGTTCGTAGCCGCGATTCGAGAACCTTTATTCTTCAGTCCTTTCACCTTTTTTTTGCTACGTGTCAAACAAGTGTATGGCCCCCTGATGTTTAGTGGTAACTATCACCTATAAGATGAAGATCTGATGATGAAACACACCTGACACAATCCTGCGCGCAGTTCCGAAGCCGGCAGTAGCTGCAGCTGCAGCCGGAGAAGCAGGAACCAGGGTCTGAGTCTCCCAGACTAACAGAGTCGAACCTTCGCGGCAAGGTTTCGCCACAGCTTGGGGCAGTTCTGGAACCTCGCCATCTGAAAAAACAGTTTTTTAACCAGCAAATGGTCTACCTGATGTTGAGAAATGTATGGGTCAGGCAGGCCCAGCCGTAGACTTCAGTAGGCTGATGGTGAATGACTCACCTTGCACTTTTTGTATCCACATGTTCCACCACCACGTTCCAGGTCCTGTGTATCAGGTACAAGAGGAAGAGCACGCGCGAGGATTCCGCGTGAGAAGGTGGATCCTGCCGCCTGCGCCACTTCCGGCTCGTGGTACTCAATCCATTGCCCATTGTGTGCTTTACATAATTTCGTATATTCTGGTATGCTGAAAAAAAAACAACATTTGAAAAAAGTGAAATGTAGGCGTGTTTTTGCCACGCAAAATTTTGGCGGCAGAAGAAAGGGTGAGTAAATTGTAATCTAGTTTAGAGCGGGGATTTTCTTCCAAACTGTCACGTATAGGACACCACTTACTGCAAAATGTGGTACCACAAAAAAGTCAAAGTCCAAGTCAAAAAGCATACCTATATTCAGCAATATCCGCAAGGACCATCTTGAAACGTCTTAAAGCTAAGTGAACCTAAGCGCCAATTCTCAGTTCTCTGGTCATAAAGACTTTTTCAGGATATATTTGTCTTGGTACTAAGAAAGAAATTTATGAAATTCTATAAGTGCAGCGGGGGGTTGAAATTTGTATGAAAATAGCTTCTTACGGACGAAATCGCGGGCATTAGTTACTTAAAGAAAACAACGTTTATAAAAGTTCCAACCCTAACATAAAATGACTAGCTCATTCGAAATGTGTTACTAAATTTCCTGAAATATCCTCCTTTTCAGCGTTATACCCACCTGCTTCCCGTGGTATGGATCTTTGTTATATCTTAAGCTCTTCATGAAAAATGTCCGTGGGGGGTAGTTTAGTGCCTTCTTTGTGCATTGTAATAAACATGAATTTATTTACGAGGGAGGTTTTATAGTGTTGTCTTGGGGTGTAACGTATTTAGAATTTTATTTTACAAAAACTTAAGTTAATTCTTCTGACTGACTAAAGAATGTTTTATGCATTTTGGTTTCAGTCTAAATTAGTCCCCTGCTAGACCGAGATTTGGTTTGTCATTGTCACCACACTTGTTTTTTTTTAGTTGCATGTGTCCGTTATTCGGACAATTTTGCCAATGTCAAGTGGGTTGAATAAAATACTTCTTAGTCAAGTCGTCGGTAAAAAAAGTAAAGTCGGCTGTCATTGGTTTTGAAGAAAAAGATGGCGTTTTTCTTCAAAACCAAAGGGAAACATTTTCGTTCAAATCACGATGCCACATAACATACTTTCATTTCAACTGTTCACACTTGTGCTTAGACATCAAGTAATGATGGTTAAAATACCACCAAAATTACCCATCACAACTTAAAATAATACTAGAAAAACAATAAAAATGAAAATACAATGTTGCTTCCAAAGATGACAGAAAACGAATCCTCGTCACCACACTTAGCAGGAATCTGCCGTATGCTTGATGTCACGTATGTCACAACGAGAAATGATATCATCATGTTGATATAATGTACGTATCTCTGTTCCCATCCCTATTTATATTAAAGTTATACCACCTCCTGTGTTCTAAAACGAAAAAGCAATATTTCTTCTTATAAAATTGTATATGCAGATTTTGCTTAATAGCTCATAGATAATTTTGATAATTTGACTGGTACCACAGCTTAGCTAGTAGTAGCACCGCCTTCTGTGCTGTAGGCTGGGGGTTCGATCTCCACTGAGGACTAACATTTGTGTGATGAACATAGATGTTTGTTCTAAGGTGTTATATTATATTCTAAGTACATATTAACAAAACTGTTTAAAGTATTCTATCAGTCATAGTACATGCTATAATATAATACAATAATGCTGATTGATCCACGCAGCATCATCTAGCCCCAAGCTAAGCAGAAATTGTGTTATGGGTACTAGGTGACTGATATACTTAGTACAATACATTACGTACAAAGTTATTTTTTATTATATAAAGAAAGTCCCCAGAACACCTGGAATAAATATTTGCAGATCGTACAAACACTTATCCCAAGGCGGGAATCGAACCCGCATCCTTCTGCGTCGCAGGCAGACATTCGCCCGCCGCTCGACATCGGTCGTCAAAGCTATGCTTAGTTTGGGGCTAGAAAGTGTTGAGTGTGTGTCAATATTTATTCATGTAAATCGTAAGTGAAGTATTTGTGTAGTGTCCATTATCTCCCATGAATGTCGTTAAGGTAAGATCCAATCAAGAAGTAAACAAAACAGTATCTCCTGAATACATAACACCGACTCAAGGGTATGTTGATTGGGGATCCAATCCGTTTGCAAAGCATAGTTTATCCATCCTAAGGTTGCCTGGAAGTAATCGCTATCAGCGATAAAGCCTTGTACTTTGTTAAATCGAGATTTATAAGCTATCCTTAAGTACAATAAAGTGTTATCTATGTTATATCTTCTTCAGAAGAAACTATTCTCCTATTATTACGTTTTAGTTTTATATCTGATATATATTTTTTCAATATCTACTTTGTGTTTGTACACCTACCCACCACTACAATCTGCTCTCTCTATCTTCTAAGGTTTGCTGGAAGAAAACTCTTTTTAGGGTTAAGCTCGCCTTTGTACATGACCGCTGTAAAAATAACTGTCTGTATTTGTGTGTACAATAAAGAATAAATAAATAAATAAAACTAATATATGGCTAAAACTATCCGGGAAAGTGCAGCACCAGTAGATAAACCGGTTAGAAAGTCTAGCAGCTCGTCAATTACTATGCTTAGCTAATGAGCTAAAGCAGTAATGTATACTTATAATAATGGTTATTAGACTCCACTTCCTGACCGACTAAACTGAGAAGTCTAACCTCGATAACTATATTTGCTACCTAGATAGTGAAAAGTACCAGTCTAGTGGAAGTAGTTGTAGAGCTCTTTGTGAAGGGCTCGTCCGGGGTAGTACTACTACCATACCTACACTGAGAAAAATGGATTTCGAGCCTAAGGTTAAAAAAGACTTACACCGTTGAATTGTAATTACGCTGGGCGAGTTTGTAACGCTTACGTTAGTTGTTACCTTTCAAAGTGAATACGTCAAAATGATACCGTCTATTACACTTACACAGAACGACCGGAACAACTTTATAAGACGTTTCTGTTCGTTTTTTGCCTTTAAACGAACAAAATCGCCGTAACAACGGCACTTTCCGCTTTTCATTTTTCTCAGTGTATTTTTGCCGCCAAGCAGCTTGCTGTGTTCCGGTTTAAAGGGTGTGGGTGCCGGTGTAATTACAGGCACATGAAGCTTAACACCTGTATGCCTCAGGATGATGGACGCTGAGTAGTGCATCGGCGGTGACGTTCCTAACGAGCGTGACCTACGAGGCAATGCTTTGTTATAGGTGATGGTGGCCACTTAACATTAGGTGGGCCATCTGCTTGTTCCATCAACAAGTTGTATAAAAAAAAAAGTGATCTCGCGACCTAGGGTGCTTTAGCAATGCCAGTGCTATTAAACGCTGAAGAAAAGTACTGAGAAAACCAGTTAGTGTTCTAGGAGCGGCGATGGGCTTGCTACCTGTCACGTATGGAATACCAACTACTGCAAAACGAGTGTATGTACCATGTTTGACGAATGATGACACGCTGTCTAAAAACGTAAAGGCTCGTATTTGAAAATGTATTATTTTTACAAAACCCTGAATTTTTATTTAACTTGAGAACAATTATCACGAGGAAAGGGAAGTAGCCACACTCTGACCTAAGTAATGAGTGTTGTCACTGATTCAATACCAAAGGATTCGGCTGATATACCGATGGCGACTTATAGTAGGAGATATCTAAATCACATTAGACCTGCCCCACATGTCGTGACAAATTAAAGCCTATCGGTCTCATATTTGTACAAAAGTAATTGCACTAATACATACGATGCGGCTTTGTTTTTTCTGTTGCCGTCTCTGTCTGTCCCAGACAATTTATACTAATATTATAAAAAAAAGATTTTGATTGAAAATACATTATTGCACAAAAAAAGTAACAGTACAAAGGCGAACTTAGCATCTGCCTGAAGAAGTACACCACTTCTTAGACTAGATATAAAGCTTACCTAGAAATATCAGTTTTGCGCCTTCTTTACAATATCTGTCTGACTGTAAATCTGCAGTAATATAAGTACAGTGATAAATCGAATCGTGAGGTCTAGAATCAGGGGGCTGGCACAGTGCCTAAAGCGCAGTCCGATTTGGTTAATGTGGGAAAAACTCGTACTTTAAAAGGTAATGAAATGCAGTGGTGAGGTGAAAAAGATTGCATACCTTTTAAAGCAAAGGTTAAGCAAACAAACAGCCCATAAATTTAATATGTAAATATTTATGGATATATTTACTCATCACCTAGCCCCAAACTAAGCATAGCCTTGTACTATGGGAACTAGTACAAGCTGACTGATAGACTACTTATACACGTTTTTTTATACAATCTTAGAATACAATATACACCTAGACATAGATCATACACTATGTTCATGAAACAATTATTTGCCCTCGGAGATCGAACCTGCAGCACAGAAAAAGCTACTTTCCTGTGCTGTGAAGCCATTTATCATATCCTACTAGACTTGACATCATGAACACAAAATGTTGATCGAATTTTTAATTTAGCTTTTAATGTCTTCTATGTACGCAGTGACTGTGAGTTTGCTTTGATATTATCGTACAAACCGCGCTTTTCAGCGTTCCGTACCCAAAGGATAAAACGGGACCCTATTACTAAGACTCCACTGTGACAAACGTTATTTTTTGCCGTTTTTATTATAATGGTACGGTACCCTTCGTGCGCAAATGCGTCTTGCACATGGCCGGGTTTTAAGCCCTGTTTCAATATCTTACAAGCGTTTGCTAGTATGAATCATTACTAAGCCCCGCTTTTACAACAATGGCCTTACAAAAATCTGTGAAAAGGTAAACAATGCTTAAGTTATAGCCATATTTTACAAATAAGTAAAGATAAATAGTGGCCGGGCCATTTAGGACAGCAATATTTTAATTTAAATATCGTTTATACGTTTTTGGAACTTGATGTGGAAGGGAAAAAGTGTCGGTAGTTTAATAAACAGTGTGTATGATATATCGCGCGGGAAAGAAAATAGAAAGAGCTGTATGTACAGTCAGCTGCACTAGAATGTATACAATTTGTAACTTTCGCAACGGTATTACAGTAAAACAATGAACTCTTACACCTCAAAAACTAAAAAGTCATGAAATTTTTGCTGATGTCTTCACTTAATATTTGAATAATTGTCGTGTAAATATTTTTAGCACCGCTGTGAAACCATTTTGAAGGTTAAAAATTGTATACATTCTAGTGTAGCTGACTGTACTTACTTTTACGAAAATTAAACTTTCTCCCAAAATGCAAAACAGAAGATCCCACGTATGTAGGTATACCTACTTTATCTTCGCTCTTTGTCTCATTTTAAACAAAGTTTCTCACATATGAAGACTCAATGAAAAACGATAAGCCACGTTAAACTTTCATTTGGTAACCATTGACCTCTGCTTGTCTGCTGCTTCTGTAACTGTTTTTGCAGACAAAATATATAAGCAAATGGGGACTGCGAGATGTCTCTTGGCTGAACGCGATTGCAATGCTCCCATCATGTAGGGGCAATACATTATCTAAGTTATATTAATACAAGTTTTTTCTTTTATAGACAATCCATACAGCATCATCTAGCCTCAAGCTAAGCAGCTTGTGTTATGGGTACTAGATGACTACAATACATTAAGACGTTTCAAGATGAACCTTGCGGGTATTACTGACTTTGACTCAAAACTAATGGTAATATCCTACCAATCAGAATTTGTTTGTTTGCTAACTTAAATTGAGACTAAAATAGTCAAAACTATTTCATTTTATCCTGTTTCCAATTGTCTCCCAATCGCGTAATGCTATAGTTTTATCAGTTATAGTGTACCTTAGAATAGAAAAGCATAACGATGCTCTCCGTATTATTACAATCGTGGTATTTGCATGTATACAAATGTATAAGCATTATTCTAATATGCCACGCTTTTAGTGCAGGAGCTCACGGCAAGTTATATTCAAAATATCCAATTCTGAGAATGACTAATACGCATAATGATGTCATTATTATTGGCATTAAGTCACATTCCAATATGTAGAATAACGCATACGCCAAACGACTAAAACGCTTAATGAGCAATGACTAATACGCATTTTGACCCTCAGTTTTGACTAATTTCTTTAATTTTTTACATTTCCTGTCACATTTTACATTTTGGCGTTTCTCGTCGACTCTAGTGTTGGCCACTTAATTATCACGACATCATAGCGTTTTTAACGCCATTCTTAATACCATTGAAGGGCCCAATTCTAGTAGTGTTAATCTAGAAACTTACATTTCAGACACGCCCAATTTCGACCATCAAATTCTTGTTTCAATATAACCTCAGTTCAAAAAAAACGATGAGAATTGGAACTATGGGCAATGTAGTCTATAAATCTGAAAGGTTGACTGCGGATGCTTCCGTCTACCATCTCCTAGTCTACAGTAATTGCTTTTCTTGCTAGTGTACTGTTCTAAGGTGATGCATCAATACATACAGGTGATAAATGTAATCGTTATGATCGTAAACTGTGATAAGCTACGATTCAACACACAACAGAATACTAAGTCTGACGACCGATGTGGCGCGGCGGGCGAATGTCCGCTTGCGACGCAAGAGGTTGCGGGTTCGATTCCCGCCTTGGGATAAATGTTTGTACGATCTGCAAATATTTATTCCGGGTGTTCTGGGTGTTTTCTATGTATAATATAAAATATCTATATATATGTAGTGTATTGTATTAAGTATATCAGTCATCTAGTACCCATAACACAAGCTCTGCTTAGCTTGGGGCTAGATGATGATGTGTGGATTGTCCAGCAATATTATTATTATTATAAGTCACTAGTGTAGTAGTCATCATCATCATCAACAGCTTCTAGAAGCCTGCTGGACATAGCCCTCCCCCATACGTTTCATGGAAAACGATTGTGAGCCCTTTCCATTCATCGACTTTCCACGATACTTTGTCTGTCCATCGGGTAGGAGGACGTCCTACTCTTCGTCTTCCAGTTCTTGGTCACCATTCGGGAACTTTCACCGACATAGCTCTCAGAATCAGCAAGTTGAAGTGGCAGTGGGCAGGCCATATAGCTCGTAGAACCAACAACCGCTGGGGAATAAAGGTTCTCAAATTGCGACCACGAACCGGAAGATGAAATTGACCGGAAGAAAGGAAGTCCCGAAATTCCCGTGTACAGCGGGGGGTTGAAGTTTGTATGAAAATAGCTTCACGCGCGTTTTACTAGTGAATACTAGTAAATTGGTATAGATATAGATTTAAGTCCAACATTCAAAAGGAATGCAATATTCATTTCGCTTGCACATGCTATGTTTTTGCGATTTGCAAGCAAATTATTTTATCCTATAGTCATTAGAGTTAATGGAAAGAGAGGGCGACAGAATTGCATCCGCAGATGTAGATAAATTGAATTTCTTTTTAATGATGCAAGGGAACTTGGAGAAGGCGGATTTATCGAGTTTTTTTATGCTACTCCTGGTGAAACAATCATATAGACCACCTGATGTTCAGTGGTAATCATAACCTATATCAAAGCATTGCCTTGTAAGTCATGTACGTGCCCTACGATGCACTTCTCTACGTCTCTTAGAACATGTCTTCACACGACGATATTATCGCGGCAAGAGTTTAGTAGTAGTAGAGTTCTTTGTGAAGGGCTCGTCCGGGGAAGTACTACCACCATGCCTATATCTGCCGCCAAGCTTGCTGTGTTCCGGTGTAGGTGCCGGTGTAATTACAGGCACATAAGGCTTAACACCCGAGCCACTTTGGTTTGCGCTGGTGTGAAATAAAATCCAAAAACTATTTTTCAAAACTGAACCGGAACACTTATTAATATAGGTAGCTGTTTGTAACCATATGATCTAAGATAGGCGTGGTAATGAATTCTACGAAATATATGAATTATTTTCATCGGTAAATGAATAACTTGATCAACCGCGAACTTCCTGCTAGTGTAATAACCGTATCTATGAGTTTCTGCTCTTTTTATTAAGATTGGACAAGCAATAATGATATTGAACAACTGATAATGATAAGAAATCTTGGAGAAGTGGAATGGAACGCTGTATCAATGCCAGTTTTTGCAGACTGTTGTTTTTTACAGTATTGGCAACTTCTACTCTTTTTTTTACTTTTTTACACAGCATCCAGTCCCAAACTAAGCATAGCTTGTACTATGGGAACAATAATGACTGATAAAATACTTATATGCTTACTTTTTTTGTAAATACAAACATAAAATACAATATAACACCCAGACAGAGAACAAACATCTATGTTCATCACACAAATGTTTGTTCTTGGTGAGGATTTAACCCACCACCTACAGCACAGACGGCTGAGCTACTACGAACTGAGTTATGACGGCTGTCATACAGATCTTTACAATACATTTTAGAATAAAATCTCAAGGTCTTTACACACAATCAACGTCTTCTAAGTTAGGTTAAAACAAGGTAGCCTCTACGCGAGAGACAAATCGATACAAAGTATAAAAATCATTGTCCTGACTGACTGACTGACATTTATGAGTCATGACATACCACAGCCTAAACCAATGGTCGCAAAGATTTCAAATTTTCAGGGCACATTCGTCTTGGTGCGTAAAAAGTGTACAAAGAAAGGAATTCTTGAAATTCAATTTCTAAGCGGGTACTACGAGGGTTGAAGTTAGTATAAAAAAACTTCTAGCTAGCGTATCTTTTACTTGCGAAATGTAGATGAAGTCGCGCGTGTTTTGTTAGTTATTATACATATAAATCTTTTGCTAGATAATTTATTTTGTATCAAACCATAGAACACATAGGAATGGATAAAAGTAGAATGGAGTGGAATGGATAGAATGGAGTGGAATGGATAGAATGGAGTTTTCGCTCAGTTAGGACCAGATGGTGTTTTTGTGAATTATATAATATCCATCAACATTACATAATTTGAGTATATTTAGTTAAAAAACTATGATGCCGTTATGTCCCTTACACAGGTAACTGACAGTTTGTGTGAAATAAATAGAAAAGGTGACAGGTTACGAATGACCTGTTTTTAGTGAGCGTTTCCTTCCGCTAATAAGTACTGACAGTTATACGAGTGAGTGCACACAGGCGGAAGCGATAAGAGAAAAGGTTTTTTCCATGTTCGAAATTTGAATTCATAAACCTTGCTTTTTAAATTTGCAAGGTTTGTGACGTGGTTTTAGTGATGATAACCGTTAATGGATATAGTGAAACCTTCTTTTTGAACCTGTGTAGTTGTTTGTTTTGTTGGACTTTTGTCTTGGTTATGCCTCACATAGGCCAGGTTCACAGTAGCTTGGACTGATGTGCTTACCGTCCCGAGAAAAGTTTTTATCGATGTTCGAAATTTGAATTCATAAAACCTATTTTTTAAATTTGCAAGGTTTGTGTTTTGGCTTTAGCGATGATAGCAATGAATGGATGTAGCATAACCTTAATTTTTAACGTTTTGTTGTTTTTAGATTTGTTGGACTTTTGGTTTGGCCTTAGTTATACCTCACAAAGGCCAGGTTCACAGTAGTATGGATCGACGTGTTTGTGACTGTAATGGATGTGTGGAGTGACAAGGATAGATAAAATAAGAAACAAGTAGGTATATTTGAGGAAGTTTGCTAAGTAACGCCTATAACAGACAAATTGAAGAGTAATAGATTAGCGTGGTATAGACATGTCATAGAGAGGGAAGAAAGTCATATAACGAAAAGAGTTTTAGATATAAATTTAGATGTTTATAAAAGTAGAGGTAGACCAAAGAAAAGGTGGATGGATTGCTTGAAGAAAACCTTTGTGCCGACCCAACTCAGTGTGGGATAAGGACAGGAAGATGACGAAGATTATTACCGACTCAGTTCGACCCGTGATCATGGCGCATGCAACTGTGCCAAAATATCGGGAAACAATCAAACTCAAAAATCATAGTAAATATCCCGTTTCTATCCAAAACATTTAAGTATCTTATTTAAAAACACGTAAAAACGATAAATCACAATTTTTTGATTGAAATTAAAAAAAAAAAAACTAGATACTTAGTCTATTATTTCGTAGACGATTACGTCATAACATAAAAACGCTTAAGCTTATAAATTGAGTATCGATAAATGAATGATGAAAAGTCGGGGAATATTCGCCACAATCGGTGCGCGAGCGCATCCGTGCAATTAAACGAGTAATTGTATAGAATATTAACGATATCGATGTAAGCTCTTACCATATCAGTTTAAAACTAGTGAAATGCACGCGACTTCGTTTGCGTAAAGCTTTTTTTATACAACTTCAACTCGAGATTTAATTTCAGGTGTTTTTTTTTGTAATTCACAAAAAATCTTATAAGTAGTATAGATTAAATGAGGAAGTCTTTTAAAATGAATACCAGACTATAATTTAAGTGCAGCAGAATAATAAATATTTTATGGATATTAACTACGACTCCTGCTGTGATATTTGATGTGACATAATAATAACTAATAAGTAGGAAGTATATAGTTTCTATAGTATTAGTATTATAGAAATAGAAGTAAGTATTATAGAAGAATGGAAAAAAAAGAGATGAATAAAAAGAAATTAAAAAATATTAGTTCAACAAAGGAATAGTTATTAAATATTAAATAAATATTTCTCGACATTTTTACACACATTATCTAGCTCCAAACTAAGCATAGCTTGTACTATGAGAACCAGATGACTGATAGAATACTTATATACTTTTTTTTTGTAAATACATACTTAGAATACAATATAAACCCAGACACAGAACAAACATTTACGTTCATTACACAAATGTTTGTTCTCGGTGGGGATCGAACCCACCACCTACAGCACCGAAGGCAGGGCTACTACAAACTGAGCTGTGACAGCTATAAATCTGGAGTAAGTACTTAGTACTGATGTGGGGAGGATCTATCGTGCATGAGGATTAAACTTTTTTTCATATCACAACGGAAATACGGGTACGAGTATAACACACAACTTGTTTTAGATAATTAGATTTACTGGGCGGTATGTCAGATCCTACTAATATTATAAACGTGAAAGTTTGTAAGAATGGATGGATGGATAGATGTTTGTTAGTCTTTTACGCTCTAACCAGTGTACCGACTTGGATGAATTTTGTAATAAATATAGATTGTAACCTGGATTAACATATAGGCTACTTTGTATCCCAAAAAAATAACGGGAACGGGAAAAAAACTGTCACGCAGACGAATCTGCGAGCGGCTGCTAGTGATTATAATTACGCTGACTGCACAAACTTGACAGTTCGTGAGGTTGCGTTAAATGTCAAAGTCATTAGACGCGCCCGCAGAATGTCATTGGTTTTGTAATTTGACATTATAAATTCTGTATAACTGCATTTCATAATAATTTGCAAGTCTTATAAGTTAATCTTTATTAATATAAGCGCATCTAAGATAATCTTTATTAATGTAAGCGCATCTTATTATATTATCAATAATAATAATATAATATAGCTTATTTTTAATTTCTAGACACGACAGTCCCCTTAGATATACTACCTACTCGAGATTTTTTAAGGATGTCTAATGGAGATAGTCAGAAGAATGTTGAACTATTACATTTGATATATACTTATCTACTTTTTGCAGTGGTTTGTGTTCCCACTTGATGGACTGACGACATAAGAAAGTCGATGGATGAAAAGGGCTCGAAATCATTCTTCCTTAAAACGTGTGAAAAAATACTACTAGCCAAAAAATGCAATATTTCCCCACCACAAGTTCTAGTGGTAAATACACTGAGTTGGCAATACTAGAGCGCATTCCCACATTTTTGAAATGTGACCATCACTAGAACACATTCCAAATTTGAATTTCAAATAGTGTTCTAATCATAATAATAAACGTTTGAAAGACAAACGCTCCAACCGAACCGATTATTTAGAAACTATTTTTGAAAGTAAAACAGATTTAAATGGTCGAATTATTTTGTGATTTTCTTAGTACTCGAAAGAAATTCATATCAGGTCTTTTAATAAGTAATTATGTACATTTTGTTAGGATATTTGAAAATGTAGAAAAGGTCATGTACTTAGCTTGAATACAACATACAATTATTTGTAATGTGGGTAGGCAAACATTATCAGACAAATTAAAACCTGTGGCGACTCGGAAATGGCCCGATTGATCCATAAATTATTTAAGGGTTAACCTATTAACAATTTTGTTAACCCTTAACAATTTTGTTAGAGATGAAATAAAGCTTATTTAGTATTAGCTCTGCCTTCAGTACTGTAGGTTGTGGGGCTTGTGGGTTCAACCCCCACCAAGGACAAAAATTGTGTACTGAACATGGATGTTTATTCTCTATGGGGGTGTTAGATTGTATTTTATGTATTTACAAAAGTATAAAAGTATTCTATCAGTCATCTGGTTCCCAATAGTACAAGCTATGCTTAATTTGGGGCTAGGCGTTGTGTACAAAATATCCACAAATATTGATTTTTTATTTTCCCTTTTTATTCGTCTTTGGGATCGGAGAAACTTGTATTTTTTCTCAACTTTCCAAAGATAAAATGAATAAACCATAATAAAGAAAATGTTCCAGTTTCATTTCACGCAAAAACTTATGCTATGCAATAAATCAGATGACAGTTAGTTAGCCCCGTCTATCACAGATTCCGTGTCACCGTCTATCATAGAACCAGTAGAAGCAAGTTTTTTCTGATGGATGGTGTGGGTTAAACCGCTTTTTCTAAGAATGTGTAGACTAGTCTTGAAGTACAGTCAGCTGCACTAGAATGTATACAATTCGTAACTTACTGAATGGTTTTATAGCGTTACAATTAATATTTACAGGGCAAAAACTCAAAAAAAAGTGAAACTATCTTTTTTCTCCTTCTTCTAATTTCATGGGTTATGAGTTTTTACTGTTTATGAGTTTACTAAAAGTTTTGATGCCGTTTTGAAAGTAACGAATTGTATACATTTTAGTGCAGCTGACTGTACCTATGTGATGATGTACCTGTACCCACTCAAGATCCTTTGAAGATGACAAGGGGGTAGTCAGAGGTACATTCAAATATTATATTTGGTACATACATAAATGTGTGGAGGATGAATAAAACTGCACCATATGAAATTCTGTAAGCGTAAATAGTATTTTTTACCCAAAGGGTAAAACGTGACCATATTACTAAGACTCTGCTGTCTGTCTGTATGTCTGTCCGTCCGCCACCAGGCTGTATCACATGAACCATGATAGTTAGAGAGTTGAAATTTTTCACAGATGATGTATTTCTGTTGCCGCTATAACAAAAAGAAGATAATATACTAAAAAATAGAATAAAATAATAATTTAAAAGGGCTCTTATACAGCAAACTTAATTTTTTGCCGTTTTTACTGTCGATGATTGTACGGAACCCTTCGTGCGTGAGTCAGACTCGCACTTGGCCGGCTTATTGATATGTTATGAATAGCAGTACTCTCAAAACGGCGAAGGATCTAGTGGTGGACATGTACAGGCTTGTAATGATGATGAAGATTTATAAGATACAAAGCTGGTTTTATGCATTTGATAAACATTTATAGCAAATTTCTAAATTGTGTAACATTTTATCATTATCTATGCACAGAATGTGGCCTTAGAATTTAAACCAGCTCAGTTAAACACAATTTATGACGTTCTAAATGTATTTTTACTGCCGGTTAAATATTTATAAACCATTTGGAAAAGTTCGTTTTTCGTGTGTGGAAAAGTTGGTTTTTCGTGTATTTAAAAAACCGGCCAAGTGCGAGTTGGACTCGCGCACGAAGGGTTCCATACATACAAGGGTTTTAATTAACATTTCTTTGTAAAGATTAGTCCTTATCAGCAACAAAACACAGGTTTATTAATACAGGATGTCTTTTTTTTAAATCGTTCGTGTCGATTTCCAACAAAAGTAAAAGATAAACTAAATTGCAGTTATTGTTTTCTTATAAATCAGGGGCATGGCTTCTTTCACGACTTTTCTTTAACTCGCTTTCTGACTTCACCGCCCTTCTCAAAAAACCAGGCTGTCTATCGAAATAACTCAGTTTTACTTTAAATTTCCGTACTTACATTTCGACTAAATTTCATACATGGTTTCGAGTTTTATCTATCTAATAAAAACTTTTAGGGTAGCTAAAGATTTACAGCCTTATAAGCAATATTGCTTAAAGTTAGCCCTGTCGCTATTTGTCATTATCGATTAGTAAGAGATGACAATAGCTTAACTATTGTTTATCATTTCATAGGTTTTGATAAGAAAATCAATCGCTAAAACTTCAAACTAGTACATATTATGTCGTCCCAATTTAATTTAAGTATTCTAAACTTTTCGGGCCAATCATAAACGGTTCTTTATTCAAAAATGTGTTGGCAGTTATAGATTTTACGGTGGTTTTAATTGGTTGGGTCACGTGACTTAGTGATTTGAATTTGGAACATCTATAGCAGTTGGTGAAGTCTTTGCATCCACATTCCTTTGACTTTGTGAAGTTGATTGGCCTTTCATTTCAGTATTGAGTTTAATCCCTTACTATTTGTGTGTAGAACTATTTGGTCCTGGGACCTTGAGACAAAGTTCGCTCGGTTGAAGATATTCCCTTTTCGCTAGAGGATACACATTCTAACCTTGTCCTTGGGGCTAGAAGGCGTTGTGTGAATGTTTGTCAATATTTATTTATTAAAGAACATTGATAAAAAAAACGAGTGTGCTTTAGACCCACACGACTGAAGTAAAACTTCCTTAATATACGAAACGTAATTGGTTATGAGAGAAAGGGAGAAAAAACAGTGCTTTTATACCCCCTCCTTGGTAGTGTTAAACGTTTAACGCAGCCCTGTTGGAAGTCGCATTAGAAGTATTACTTCAATAAATCTATATCTAAGTGTTATAATGGTATTAGTATTTTTTTTTAAATATGTAGGCTCTGGATACCATCGGTAATCAAGAACAGTCTAGAAGAGAAATAAAAAAGAATTATTTCTATAATCCTTTTCAGTAGAGAAACTCAGTTAAAGTTGTATCCAAACCAAGATCAAACTCCAACTAAACTTCTGACAAAATCCGCATGCATTTAATTCCTGGCATGGTAGAAAACCTCTTAGTCTTGAAATACCAAGTTCAAGGGTATTTTATGATAATGAGTGGTAGTCAGAGGCATAAACCAAACGCATATTTGGATCATGTAGCTATATAAAGTAAGAAATGTTCTAGATATTGTTATTATTCCTATGGTTTTAAAGTCACTTCGCAAGTCCACGTGAAAGCCTAAAGTATTTGTTCCGCAAATACATTACCATTCTCATCTCATGTAATAAATCACAAATGGGCGGGTAGCAGCTAGCATGCAAGTAAATACGTGCATCATTACCTTTAGTACACTATGTTTTACATTCCAGTGTCATTCATGCACATCGACAACAAAAATTCACAGAATTCAATTCACTAATCGATTTGTTTTTCACTGATTAATTCAATTCTTCGAATTCAAATTCGGTATTGTAATCGAATATAGTGTAATTTTTCACAGTGTTATCACTTTGAATTTAGAATTAAATGTTCGTATTGTTTTTCGAATTAAGAATCAAATTAAACATTTAAAACACAGTTTCAATTCAGAATTTTGTGTATGTTCGTATTGTTTTTGAGTTAATTTGAATTTAGAATTTGCTAAACACAGTCATATTAAAATCACTTTTAAATTTTGCGTACAATTTCTTCAAAAAATAAATCACTTTTATATAAAAAGTATTTGTTTTGAACCGTCACGTTTTTTTGATAAAACAATGCGTTTGGCATAGAAACGCGCGTTTGTGTGGGAATGACCTACAGTACTGACTGATAGGATAGCCGGCGCGCGCGCACCAGTGCAGTAAGCATTCGAAAACTGTGCTATGGCTGTAAAAGTATTAGTCTTGATACTTTGGCGAGAAGCGTGAGTATGTTAGTAGATTTATCTGTAAGTACGCATATTTGTGTGTATTTTTATTAAGTACTAGCGGCCGCCCGCAGCTTCGCCCGCGTGGCAGTTTTTTCCCGTTCCCGTTATTTTTTCGGGATAAAAAGTATTCTATGTCCTTCTCCTGGCTCTAAACTACCTTCCTGCCAATTTTCAGCTAAATCGGTTCAGCCGTTCTTGAGTTATAAGTGAAGTAACTAACACGACTTTCTTTTATATATATAGATAGGATTTTCTTGCACTTCAGCTATAAACTTCTCTCTCTAAAGCTCTAAGGTTTGCTGGAAGAAAACTCTTTTTAGGGTTAAGCTCGCCTTTGTACATGTTTTTTGTGTTCACTATTTTGTAAACTTTGGTGTACAATAAAGAATTTAAGAATTTAAGAAACTTTAGTCTTAGTAATCTATACAAATAAATAAAATTGAAGTGTCTGTTTGTAATATTAAAATAACCGGTTTTTACTACATGCATAATGAATGTATATGCGTTACATATACCAAAATATCATTTTATTTTTATTTTTGTCTGTCTGTCTGTTTGTTCCGTGTAATCTCTGGAATGGCTGGACCGATTTCGACGGGACTTTCACTAGCAGATAGCTGATGTAACAAGTAGTAACTTAGGCTACTTTTTATCTCGAAAAAATAACGGGAACGGGAAAAACTGCCACGTGGGCGAAACTGCGAACGGCCGCTATTTTATGCCGTATTAACGCCATCTGTTGGCGACATCGAGTACTACTTCAGCTAAGATTTGTAAGTAAAAATGTTAACCGCCCAACGAAGTGGGCACGGGTCAGCTAGTATTATATAATATTATTATGTTTCAGAAGTATCCGTATTTTCTGAGTTAATAAGGTAACCTTGCATATTTTTTTGTAGTCTGTTTATTATACATCGCGCCAATATCCCTCGGTACGCCTCATCTTCGTGACATGTTTTTTCTTCCAGTCTCTCTCAGAGTCCTGCCAAGTCATATGACTAACATTGACAGGTCAGGAGTTTCACACTGACAGTTGCCTAACCACTTGTGTACATAAGACAGACAGATGGAAAGGGCTATATATCTTCTAGATAGATACGAAGACTACACATACCATACTTAGAATATAACTCAGAGAACAAATACCTATGTTCATTACGCAAATGTTTGTTCTTGGAGAGGATCGAACCCACACCTTACAACGTGGAAGTTGGTAGTTACCGAATTTCCATGCCTGTTTTACGTGATGATTACCACTTACTAAGCATTTATTTTTAAATGAAAAACTAAATATAAGTAATTACATCAGTCATTTGATTCCCATGCAGCTTGCTGTGTTCCAGTTTGAAAGGTGTGGGTGCTGGTGAAATTACAGGCTCATGAGGCTTAACACCTCAATGCTTCACTGTGATGAAGAACGCAGTGCAGAGCATCGTAGGGCACGTTAATGTATAAACTATACTTAGTTTAAGGCTAGATGATGAGTAAAACTGTTCACTAATATTTATTTTATTTTTATCAAGTATCAAAGCTGTTTGTTCGCAGAAGTCTCATCCCAGGAGAACTAACGCACCGCCACGCATGAGTATAATATCGTCTTTTAAAACCATTGTACACTACGCAACTGTAATTTATTCAGTCGCAAACTCAATTTATCTCTTCATTTGAGCGCTGGTGATTAAAGAAGGGTACAATACTCAATACAAATGGTATATCATTGTTTTTATGTAAGAAGGTATCACATGGACCCTGGATAGGTATTGTAATATGGTACCAGGAAGAGGTTATAAAGTAAGTGGGTTCGATCCCCACTGAGGACAACTATTTGTGTGATGAACATAGATGTTTGTTCTCTGTCTGGGTGTTATATTGTATTCTAAGTATGTATTTTCAAAAAAAAAGTATATAAGTATTCCATCAGTCATCTGGTTCCCATAGAACGAATTTGGGGTTAGATGATGTTGTGTAAAATGGCCACAAATATGTGTGTGTAGGTATATATATAGGTATATATAATAAAAATAATAATGCTAAATAATCCACATTGTATCATCTAGCCCCAAGCTAAGCAGAACTTGTGTTATTGGTACTAGATGACTGATATAATTAATACAATACATTACATATAGAGATATTTTTATTATACATAGAAAACACCCGGAATAAATATTTGTAGATCGTACAAACATTTATCCCAAGGCGGGAATCGAACCCGCAACCTCCTGCGTCACAGGCGGACATTATGGATGGTAGGATTCGTAATTTTACGTGACATGTATACCGGGTGTAATAAAACCAAATACTGAAACTGCGCATGATCATGATTTTGATTACAAAAAAAAAACAAAAAAACAAACGAAAAAAAGTTAGTACTTACTTCTTTTGTTTTTTCCGTGTTTACAGCATCAATATCGACAATACACCGTAAAGTAAACATAAGTGCCTAATTATCCTATTTAAAAACGCGTAAAAATGACTTATTAGGAGTTAGTCTTAGACTTATAGAAAATGGAAATAGGAATAGAAAATATTTATTGACACCCACACAAAACAATATAAAAAACACAAACAATAAAAAGGAAAGTGGCGAAAAAAGGCATAATGCCAAGGAGCACAATGGCTCATATGGCTCAGACTTAGTCATCGGCTTAATAATATTCCTATTGCTTTTTCTTACGGATCATTAAATAGTAAATAATTTAAAAAATACATTATAATGAATTCAACTTATACAAAATATTTACATAGAAACTAAAACTTTACATAAAAGCATCATAAACATAAAACCTATTAATACTTTGCAAATATAAAAAATAAAATCTTAATGTATTTATTATCTTAATGTAGTGAAAGTAAATAAAATAAATAAAAATTAGTAGAGGAAAGGGCTCATCTGGGAAATTACCACCATGCCTATTCCACCATGCAGCTTGCTGTGTTCCGGTTTGAAGGTTGTAGGTGCCGGTGTAATTACAGGCACATGAGGCTTAACACCTGTATGCTTCACGTTGATGAACGCAGAGCAGTGCATCGTAGAGCACGTTTCTAATGTGACCTGTGAGAATGCTAACGGTTACTCCACTTGAAGTTGAGCAGCTAGCTGGTCCACCTGATGGTAAGCGGATACACTACTTAATTTGAGTAACCTCTGATTGCCCACGTGACTCCGAGACAGTCGTCCGACAAAATTAAAAAGCTAAATATCAAAACAAATCTTTTAAAATGCTGTAAGACCGGTTAAACTTGTTGCTGCATGCAATGTCTAGGACTACGAAATGTCAAACGTTTTGCCTCTTCTTCTTTATGACACTTGTCCGTCATTCGACAGTCAATTTGGGTAATGTCAAGTGTTTTAAAAAAATAGTTTTAACCAAGTCAATCAAATTTTGCTATCACTTTTTGACTATAGTAATAGCGTTTATATAAAAATCGATTTTCATTTAAATCAGAATGCCACAATACACTTTTGCTCACACGTTGTCCTAAAATTACTAGTAATCCAAAAATACACAGCAGAACTCAAAATAACACTAAAAAATAAAATTAAATGAAATACTATAGTCCTATTGATAAAAAAGAATTTTTTTACATTTTGGTTCCACAAGTTGTGAGTAGATGCTTCGATAATAAAAACTCACAGTAGCGAAGTTCTTAGGGCTTTTATTGTATTACCAAAAGTTTTTAGGGTTCTGTACCCAAAAGGTACAACGAGACCCTGTTACTAAGACTTCGTTGTCTGTCTGTCTGTTCGTCTGCACCAGGCTGTATCTCATAAACCGTGATAGATAGACAGTTGAATTTTTACAGATGATGTATTTCTGTTGCCGCTATAAAAACAAAAACTACAAAACGGAATAAAATAAATATTTTTGCCGTTTTTACTACAGATAATGGTACGGAACTTTTCGTGCAGGAGTCCGACTCGCACTTGGCCGATTTTTGAAACATATTTGACATGGTTATAGTGTCAGCTCCCGTGAGTAGCCCGGAGAGTATTATTATAATTACAAACATGAATAAACAAAATCATACAAATCATAAATCTGGTTAAGAGAGTCGGCGACACGGACGGGTAGCGGCCGCGGGTCCTTGTTAACTTTACAGTAATTAACTTAGTCGCCGGCAACTGGTGGTACAAGTTACAAGCTATGTAATCTTATGGAAAGCCTATTTGACGACCGATGTGGCGCGGTGGATGAATGTCCGCCTGCGGCGCAGGAGGTTGCGGGTTCGATTCCCGCCTTGGGATAAATGTTTGCATGATCTGCAAATTTTTATTCCGGGTGTTCTGGGTATTTTCTATGTACAATAAAAAATATCTATGTATGTAGTATATACTCGTATAGTATTGTATTAAGTATATCAGTCATCTAGTACCTATAACACAAGCTCTGCTTAGCTTGGGGCTAGATGATGCTGTGTAGAAAACATCCAGAACACCCGGAATAAATATTTGCAGATCGTACAAGCATTTAACCCAAGGCGGGAATCTAACCTGCAACCTCCTGCGTCGCAGGCGGACATTCGCCCGCCGCACCACATCGGTCGTCACACCGTCTGTCGGTAGTTAGTACTCAGGAGATGAGATGCTGGACCATCTCTTGGTGAGTTCTCTTCCGCTTGTTTATCGACAAAAACATTTGAAAATAATAGCAACTTCATTAGTCCATCGGGTAGAAGAGCGTATTACGCTTTAACTTCATGTTTCTGGTTATTTCTAATTCTATTTTTTTGCCTTCTATCTATCTATCTATTTAGCCCGTTTGCACCCACTGCTGGATATTTTTGCCTTATTGTAAATATATAATGTTAGTTGAAACACTATACCTACTTT
Organism: Electrophaes corylata; assembly: GCA_947095575.1. Lineage (NCBI taxonomy): Eukaryota > Metazoa > Arthropoda > Insecta > Lepidoptera > Geometridae > Electrophaes > Electrophaes corylata. The sequence continues at coordinate 1,442,616 of OX352711.1, read as the reverse complement.
TTTCCGGAGGAGGGCGTTGATGTCTGTGACACAGTTTTTTAACTTCTACAGATGTCATCGTTTTCAAAATCAATTTATTGTATTATGTTTTGTATTCCTAATAAAGCTAAAGCTATTATTATTATATATTAGTTTTGTTTCTGGACCCTATTTGAACTTTAATTCGCCATCGGTTTTTTTTTTATTGACTTTAGCCTTCCTTTTCACAAAATTTCAGTTTTAAAACAGGTAATATACCATTCGCCTATACTTTAAGCTACGCCTGTATTGGGTAGCAAAAGCTAATAAGCTGTAAATACAAGCCTTGAGAATTTGTGCCAGAAGTTAGCGCGATATATGGGGTTTCTAGTTCAAGATCCCGTGAGAATTAGTAGGTAGCGTGTACTGTATCATTTAGTATGCAAAACTACTTATTTGTTGACTCGTAAAGCTAACCTATTGAGAACAGAACATAATAGGAAATGTGTTATCTATATTTGATACTAGTGAATCGCTCGACTTCGTCCGCGTAAAGCTATTTTCATACAAATTTAAAGGAAAATATGGTAAAGAAACCAGTTAGTATTCTAGCAGTGGCGATGGGCTTGCAACCTGTCACGTATGAAACACCAACTGTGGAAAAATGTGGATATGTAGGTACCAAGTGTTCTATCTGGACGTGCCTATGACTTGCCCCAATAGACATCCTAAAATCTCGAGAAGGTACTAAGAGATCTGAGAGGATATAATAATAATAATGCCGGACGATCCACACAGCATCATCTAGCCCCAAGCTAAGCAGAGCTTGTGTTATGGGTACTAGATGACTGATATACTTAATACAATATTATATAACATACATAGATATTTTTTATTATACATAGAAAATACCCAGAACACCCGGAATAAATATTTGCAGATCGTACAAACATTTATACCAAGGCGGGAATCGAACCCGCAACCTCTGCGTCGCAGGCGGACATTCGCCCGCCGCGCCACATCGGTCGTCAATCGTGCGATATCTACCATGCCTTGGAATTTTTTATTGGTATAGGTTTCTATCTATAACAATTATAAGAATCTTTGTCTTGACTGACTGACTGACTGGGATATAGACAGCGCACAGCCTAAACCACTGGTCGTAGAGACTTGAAATTTTCAGAGTATATTTGTCTTGGTGCGTAGAGGTGTACTAAGAAAGGAATTTCTAAAATTCAACCTCTAAACGTGTACAGGGGGGTTGAAGTTTGTACGGAAACATCACGCGGGCGAAGTCACACGCGTTGCGCTAGTCTACTTATAAAATGATCTCAATTCTGAATAACTGGGCAATAATCCGTTATTCCGTAGTTTACGATAACTATCATCCAATTTCATGTTGTATTTAAACTAATTGCAGAACGGCGTCATTGCTTTGAAATTGCTAATTAATATTAAAAGTAAATGAACTTTCATTTTTTTTTATAGCCAGTTCATTTGATTTATTGTGAGCTAACTGCTTCCCTACCGTGAGCTCTTTTAGCATGATTGCAAACTGTCAAAAACTACGCCAAAATTTCCTTTGTGCTTGACAGATAGCAATGTTTTAGACTTTTTAATACATAGTCTAGTCATCATCATCATCATCATCAGCCTGTAAAGTCCTCTGCTGGACCTATGTGGCGGAGGCCTTTGCCTTCCCCATACGTTTCCAGGAAGAACGATTCTGAGCCTTTTTTATACATCGACTTTCCGCAATCCTTACAATATCATTAGTCCATCGGGTAAAAGGATGTCCTACGCTTCGCCTTCCGGTTCGTGGTCACCATTCGAGAACCTTTATTATCTAGCGTTTGTCGGTTCCACGAGCTAGCTACGAGGTTTTTCTTACTATAAGGCTATATGTCTGTAAATTAACTGTTAGATATTGCAATTAAGGTCGTATTTGTATTTGTTGTATGAGAGCCCCTTAAGTATTTATTTTATTCTGTTTTTTTGGTATTTGTTGTAATAGCGGCAACAGAAATACATCATCTGTGAAAATTTCATTTCTCCATCACGGTTCATGAGATCCTGAGATACAGCCTGGTGTCAGACGGACAGATAGACAGACAGGCAGCGGAGTCTTAGTAATAAGGTCCCGTTTTACCCTTTGGGTACGGAACCCTAAAAAGTAAAAGAAACAACAACTTAGTTTTAAAAAATCTTTAATAATACTCTACAACTTTTGTATCTAAATACAATATTTACAATCTTAATTTAACTTAAACAATGATAATGTCACAATACTTAATTGTCACTGTTTAAAATAATTATTCTAAATAACCATTGTTGGCAGTAATAAGGCAGTGATATTTAGCCAAGTTGAGTATTCTAAAATATTAAAATATTTATTATAAAAAGCTTCAGGTAATTCAAGAACTAGATACAATCACAAAAAATGCACAATAATAAAACAATATAAACCATTATTTGTTGGTTTTTATAGTGCTTACCTACACTTTAGGAAATTATAAAGATTTTTCACAAAACATTTTAAGGCTGATTTTATCGGGTTCGATTGGCCCTCGATAGCGCAGTTGGTTAGTGCACCCTTATAGCGGATTATCAAGGGGAGGGTCTCGTGGGTTCAAATCCCACTCAGGGAAATATTTTTTGGAATATTATAAAATCTTTGCAATGTGAACAATCAAAATATCTAAAGAAAATGTGATGTATAGGTAAAACTAATGATTTAGATACATTATTGTGCACTTTTGAGAGAGATAAGGCACTTAGAATATATGGGAAGGAACTTAATGAAAGGAGCTACTAGATATGAAACTATTTAAAAAAAAACCAGACAAAGCCGGTCAAAATGTAGCTTTATGGACATTTTTACGCAACACCATCTAGCCCCAAACTAAGCTGAACCAGAAATCTGACATAATAGTAACATACTTTTTTGTAAATACATAGGTACAGTCAGCTGCACTAGAATGTATACATTTCGTAACTTACCAAATGGTTTTACAGCGTTAAAAGTAATATTAGCAGGGCAAACACTCAAAAAATATGTGAACATATCAATATCACAATTTTTCAGCGTTTACAAAGCAGCTGTTATAAAGTGTACTATAAAGTTTTGATACCGTTTTGAAAGTTACGAATTGTATACATTCTAGTGCAACTGACTGTACTTAAAATACATATAACACCTAGACACAGAACAAACATCTATATTTATCACGCAAATGTTAGTTCTCGCAGGGGATCGAACCCACAACCTACAGCATAGAATGTAGAGCTGAGCTGTAATGGTTGTATCTATCTATACTATAACATTATAAAGAGGAAAGATTTGTTTGTTTGTTTGTATTGAATAGGCTCCGAAACTACTGGACCGATTTGAATAATTCTTTCACCGTTGGGAAGCTACACTATCCCCGGGTGACATAGGCTATATTACATTTTCAAAAAAATTTGGGATCCTTACTAAAACCCGTTCGAAGCCGGACGGACCGCTAGTATTGAATATGCATGTAAAATTTGACAGTGTGTATTCTCACTTTCTATAAGTTCCAACCGTATAAAAAATATAATTTATAAAATAGATACAAACTAAGAATTCATCAATATGAATTGACAAGTAATTTACATTATATCACATGAATTCTTTTATTCTACGAATGAGCAGAAAACAAATAAATAAAATAAATTGTTAGACGTATTCATAGTATATAGAAATACAGGTGGTCGTTTATTTAATTAACCTTATTTTTACCGACAACATGAAATAGCAGTTAATTTTAATTTCAAACCTACAACAGAATCATCTTTGACTTTTACATACCTTTTTGAACTTTTGCAACGTTTTCGTTTATTATCCGCCTCCGATATAAATTTATTACTTTTTACAGAAAGACAAGACCAAAAAAAAACGAGTGTGCTTTAGACCACACGACTGAAGTAAAACTTCTTTAATATACAAAACGTACCGTAACTGGCTATGAGAGAAAGAGAGAAAGAACATTGCTTTCATACCCCCCCTTAACGCAACTTTGTTGGAAGTCGCATTAGAAGTAAAAATACGAGTGTGCTTTAGACCACACGACTGAAGTAAAACTTCTTTAATATACGAAACGTCACTTGCTATGAGAGAAAGAGAGAAAAAACAGTGTTCTCATACCTCCATGGTAGTGTTAAACGTGTAACGCAACCTTGGAAGTCACATTAGAAGTATTACTTCAAAACAAAAATATACAATAAATAAACAAAATGATCTGATTACTGATTTAAAAGTTACATGAACAGAGGTTGCTATACTAACTGTTGATACATCTGTGGTATATCTATCGCTTAGCTGCCGGCGCCTGAGTGTGATGTTGACAACCTTCCACATTCTCTGGCCAATCACAGACGTTCTCATTAAAGTTGAATACTAGGTTTGCAGGACAAGGCATGTGATGTTTCCTTTCTCCCTCGCACATGTAGTACATAGTACAGTCTGCTTTGTCGGCGTGGTAGGAGATGTGGCCGTCTTCTTCTTCACAAGTGACTTCGGTGGCTGGAATGAGATAATTTTGATGAGAGCTTTATAAACGCGAAAGTTTGTAAGTATGGATGGATGGATGTTTGTTACTTTTTCACGCTCTAACCAAGGGACCGATTTGGAATAAATATAGATTGTAACCTGGATTATTTAATTGTTGGATTGGATTGTACTTTTTATCCAAAACGGGACGAAAAAATAACGGGAACGGGAAAAAACTGCCACTCGGGCGAAACTGCAAGCGGCCGCTAGTAAATAATAAATAAATATTTGTAGACATTGTTACACAACATCAGTTAGCCCCAAAGTAAGTATAGCTTGTACTATGGGAACCAGATGATAAGAATACTTTTAACACCTAGCTACAGAACAAACAGCTATGTTAAATGTTTGTTCTCGGTATTGATTGAACTCACTACCTACAGCGCAGAAGGCAGGGCTACTATGAAGTGAACTCTGACGGCTATGAAAGATATCTAGCAATAAACAAAATCAAGTGTCGGCCTATATTATACCAAGTTAGTATTCAAGCAGCGGCGATGAGCTTGCAACCTGTCACGTATGGAACACTAACTACTGCTAAATGTGGGTGTATATCAAATGAACACACATGGATCTGGATATACCTCTGACTACCTCCTTAGACATCCACGAAAAATCTCGAGTATGTTAGTACTAAGAGATCAGAGGGAATATCTACCGTGCTTGGAGAATAAAGTCATGATGCTATCTCTTTCTTTTCTTCTTCATATTTTGAAGAGTTCAATACTTACGGTCTTTAGTAGTGTACTGTCCATTGGGGTTTGAAGACTCGTAAGGTCCGTCGTATTCAAGCCGTACTTTGTAATCGCCAAGTTCCTGCTTCATGGCTGTGATGAGAGGGTATTTTCCAGTTCCGCATGATCCTCTGAAGTCATCCATGTCGATAGACCAGACCATGATACCACCGAAGCCTTCTTCTTTGAGCCATGCCATCTGTAAAACGTTACAATGTTATCAAAATAATAATAATGCTAGACAATCCACACAGCATCATCTAGTCCCAAGCTAAGCAGAGCTTGTGTTATGGGTACTAGATGACTGATATACTTAATACAATACATTATATGTATACATATTTTTTATTATACATAGAAAACACCCAGAAAACCCGGAAAAAATATTTGCAGATCGTACAAACATTTATCCCAAGGCAGGAATCGAACCCGCAACCTTCTGCGTCGCAGGCGGACATTCGCCCACCGCGCCACATCGGTCGTCAAATTGATTGATTGATTGAAGGGGATATCTACCATGCTTGGGAATTAAATCAGTGATGCTATTTTTTTATTTGAACCTAGTACCTTTGTTTTCAGCGATCTCTCATCATCGAATCCAACCCACTGGTCTTCTCTGTACGCGAAAGGCACCATTTGTTCGTTGTCCCAGACCAGAGTGGTATTGTCTTCACGGAGGAACTCACAGATCTCGTAGTATGACATGAAGCCTGCTTCGTTGGTAAAGCGACCTGCTGCACCTGGAAGATCAACTCACATCAGCTAAAGAATTCAGTGACCGAGAAATCAAGACTTCAACAAATAAAAATAAATCGCAAAACATTTTTAACACTTTGGTTGATAATAAACCTTCACGTATTTCTTAAGCTCAATATGACTAAGAATAATTTGATTAGTTGAAATAAGATCTCTTACGAAAGTTGATCCATATCACTAATAATAATAATAATAATGCTGGACAGTCCACACAGAATCATCTAGCCCCAAGCTAAGCAGAGCTTGTGTTATGGGTATTAGATGATTGATATACTTAATACAATACATTACATATATACATATTTTTTATTATACATAGAAAACACCCAGAAAACCCGGAATAAATATTTGCAGATCGTACAAACATGTATCCCAAGGCGGGAATCGAACCCGCAACCTCTGCGTCGCAGGCGGACATTCGCCCGCCGCGCCACATCGGTCGTCAGATAGGTCACTTTGGTAGATAATAAACCTTCACGTATTTCTTAAGCTCAATATGACTAAGAATAATTTGATTAGTTGGAATAAGATCTCTTTCGGAAGTGGATCCATATCAGTCCGGGTCCAATCAGGATCCGTATCACTATGGACCAGAATCTGGAACTAGAAGGTTGAAGAATCTTACCACCACCAGAAGCAGGGGCGCCAATGTCGAACTGTGTATCGTTGATGAGAGTGAAAGACCGTCCGTATGTAGGCATACCGATCATCAACTTCTCCTTGGGAGCACCTTGGCGAACCCATTCACGAGCTGAATAGTCCTGTAGTAAATAATCATGGTTAGGAATAAGGTTGTGTGTTATAATAATAATAATAATAATAATAATAATAATGCTGGACAATCCACACAGCATCATCTAGCCCCAAGCTAAGCAGAGCTTGTGTTATGGGTACTAGATGACTGATATACTTAATACAATACACTACATATATAGATATTTTTTTTTATTATACATAGAAAACACCCAGAACACCCAGAATAAATATTTGTAGATCGTACAAACATTTATCCCAAGGCGGGAATCGAACCCGCAACCTCTGCGTCGCAGGCGGACATTCGCCCGCCGCGCCACATCGGTCGTCGGTGGTTATAAGACTCAAATCAAATCAAATCAAATATTTTATTGAGTAACTTAATCTATTGTGTCACAATATGGTTCGAAATCTCCTTTTAAGTATATAAATACCTGTGTTAGATCTCACTCTTCCGTAACAATTTTTTTAAAGACTAAGTTTCAATCGTGCTAGTTAATAAATGTGATTTTACTAAAATTAATTTATACAATGCTAATTTAGTTGTTATGCCTAATAAATTTTTACAAAAAAACTTAATTTTTATTGGGAGGGGGTGTGTGGGGGTGTGTATATGAAGGTGTATAAGAGGGTGGGGGGGGGAGGTGGTGTGTGTGGGTGCTAATGTGTTCGACTGGATTCAAAGACACGACCTTAGGATTGAAGGACAGTGCTCAAAAAGCGATCGAAAACATATCTGGAAGTCCGTCGCTTAGTTAGCTCTACAGGTATTGGTCATTTCTTTTCTGTGAATAAGGCCAACTAAGCTTCATCATCATCATCCTAAAGAAATCCACTGCTGGACATAGGCCTTCCACACGCTTCCAGGAAGAACGATTCGGAGCCCTTTCCATCCATCGACTTTCCGCGGTCCTAACAATGTCCTCAGTTCATCGGGTAGGATCGTCCTACGCTTCGTCTTTCGGTTCGTGGTCACCATTCGAGAACCTTTATTTCCCAACGGTTGTCGGCAACTAAGCTTAGTGCTGGGTAAGTCTACTCCATCTAAAATCTTATCCCGGACACTACGCGTCCCAATAAAGAGATTCAACGAAGCATGATTGAAAAAATTGTCTTTGGCGCTGTATAAAATAGGTGGAAAAGGGTGTAACAATCCCTGCTTTTGAAACATTCTTACCACAGTGAGTTTCTTCTGGTAGCTAGTGGCACTTTCAAGTGGGAAGAGGGGGCTGTTGTGTCCGACTTGGCGTTCCCATTGACCGTGGAAGTCATAAGTCATCACGTTGATGAAGTCCTAGAACAAAATGCAGTTATTATTGATGTTCTCAATTATTTCAATTAAGTTGTGGTGGTACAGCTTAGAATAGAACTCCTTGATCAGTCTTGGTGTCTTTTTTTTGGTCTTCCAAAGTGGACAGGAGGTAGACAGTAGTAACTCTTGAGTATTTAACACCAGTATCACGGTGATCATCCACCTTTGAAGCGTGGTGTCTACACCAATTCTTCTCAAATATAAAGGAGGTTTATATCTAGTGACTTATTATCAGAAATTTTTTTGATGACGAGAGAACCACGCGTGACTTCGTCCGTGTGAAGCTATTTTCATACAAATTTCAACCTCCGCTATACACGTTTAGAGGTTGAACTTCGGAAATTCCTTTCTTAATACACTTCTACGCATCAAGATGAATAAAAATTCAAGTCTCTCCGGCCAGTGGTTTAGGCTGTGTGTTGTCTTTGCCCCAGTCAGTCAGTCAGTCAAAGCAAAGATTTTTATAGATGTAGATCAGTTGGTATTGATTTTCTATTATTATTTTTAATGGCCTTAGGTTGTTCCAGTCACTAAGTATTTTTTACTTACCAAGTACTTTGAGATCTCCGGAACGTCGTACCCAGCAGCAATAGCCTCGAAGGAAGCCGGCACAGCAGCAGTCAGCAGCAGTCGAGGCTGTCCAGAAGTCTTGGCTTCACCTTCGAACGCTGTACGGAGTTCCTTCAGAAGAGAAACGAAAGCAGCACGGTCGTCACCTCCTCTGCAACAAAATCATAAAAGATTAATTATCTAGGTATGCCTACAGTAACTAATTCTTACTTTTAATTTGTCAAAAGAATTGAAGGCAATGCTAGCAACAAGAGATGTCGTAATTTCAGATATCATGCAGGTTTTGATAGAATATCGTCAAGACTGTAGGTGGAGCCACCGTCGTTAAAGTACCGTATTAGAAACATCTCAAGGCTTAATTGGTCGGGTCCGATTGACCTCTCGATAGCGTAGTTATTGGTTAGCGCATTTTCATATAAGGGGAGGGTCGTGGGGTTGATATCTGGAAAACAAAAAAACACAGACTCGGCCTACTGTATGAATACCCATAAAGGTTTTTACCTCGGGTACTCCCAGTCTACATCCAATCCGTTGAACTGGTAGTCGCGCAGGAACTCAATGGCTTCATACACGAACTGGTTCATGCGGAACACGTTGGAAGTGAGCTCTTTGAAGGGTGTGGAGCCGAACGCCCATCCACCAATCGCAAGAAGAATCTGAAAGAATATGGTGATAGAATATGAAAATAGTCTGGAAATGAAAAAATTCAATCCTTTGAAAAAAAGAGTCCATTTGCTGATGAAACCAACAGATTGCCCACTACTGGTTCACCTATAACAAAGTGAACGTGCCCTGCGAGGCAATGTCACAAGACACGTTCTCTAGGTGCGTGCCCTACAATACAGTGTTCCGTGTCCATCAACCTGAGGCATACAGGTGTCTGTAATTTTATCGGTACCCACACCCTTCAAACCGGAACACAGCAAGCTACTTGGGCGGCTGAATAAGGCATAGTGGTAGTACTTCCCCAGGCGAGCTCTTCACTTAAGGCGGTGGTACTCGCCAACGACCTTGAGGAGTCTGTCCATATTGAGTTGCACTGCCGCCCGTCGCCCGCACAGGGACCCGCGCGCATTCCATTTCATATCGCATTCAAGAAATAATTATTTGTAGCCTAATAAATTATTAGTTCGAACTGCCAATTGTTCACTTTGTGATAAATACTTTGACAAATATTTGTGTGAAAAAAAAATACTAAAAATCAATACCGTTTAGAAGAAATAACCAAATTTAAAATAAAAATTGCTTCACTTTGGATATTTTTTTCATATAGTAATAATATAGTTAGAATTATTTCAATTGTTCAAATTAAAATTTAGTCTTTAATGAGCAATATATATTTTTTTTGGACATTTATACTCAATCATCAAAGAGAAATAACACGGAGAAAACCTCTCGTTGGCGGATACCACCTCCTTAAGAGCTCTGTGACCTGTCCTGAATGTTTTGTTATAGGTGATGGTAACCACTTAGGAATAGGCGGGCCATGTGATTGTTCCATGATTAATTCGTATAACAACATACCTTTAAGTCAGGGTTTTTCTCCCTCAACGCGACGACTTTGTCGTACATATCAGCATCTTTTTCATCACCTTCTGATAGTTTGTGATCTTTTAGCGTGGCGAAGGCGTAGATGAGATGGGTGCATAATTTAGGATCAACGTTCTCTGGGCTGAAACGGCCGCCGCTTGGACGTTTAGAAGACCAGGATGTGAGGTAGCAGAGGACTTGGGGCTCGCGTTCTGTTGAAGAGAAAGATTTATTGTAAGAAATACGGCACATACACATCTGCTGATCATAGACAGGATCGTAATAAGTAACTCAGTGGAATTACTCCATTTAATCAAAACGCCGGTAAATAAACGAGATATTAAAATAGTCTATGCAAAACTGTAAGATAACATTGGTTGTTTAAACTTAGCAAGCATAATTTATTTTAAACTTTCATGAATATCCAACTTTTTCAGTGCATCAGAAACTTTTTCAGATTAAGAAACTTGAGTAAATAAGTAAGCAGATCCATAAGACTACAAAGATCCATAAGAAATAATAGCCCTGTTGGACAGAACCATTATTATTCCCAGGTTACAAATTGAACTGGATTGAAATCTAGGTTTTTTTAAAACTGCGACCGACATAAAACTGCCGTGATATAAAAAATCCCACATATATAAATAAATCATATTTTGTGGATATTTTTTACACAATATCATCTAGCCCTAAACTAAGCACAGCTTGTACTATGGGAACTAGATGATTGATAGATTATTAACACGTTGTTTTTATAAACAAATACTCAGAATACAATATAACACCCAGACAGAAAACAAACATCTGTGTTCATCACACAAATTTTTGCCCTTGTTGGGGATCGAAACCACAGCTTACAGCACAGATGGCAGAGCCACGTCTATCTGAATTGTGAGGCCAGTCAGCAGGTCATAATAAAATTGATTTATGAAAGTTCCTTGAGCTAAAGTATCTGGTAAGTCTGTTGCCATTATCTTTTCGTTGACATGACGCATTTTAGTAGTAATAGTAGAGCATTTTGTGAAAGGCTCTTATAAAAATTACTGACACTATCTGACACTGTTTGATGCGTATTGATATCTTCGCTCATTGTGTGAGCCACATTACCTACGTCACAGCAGCTTAAAAAGTCCAGTGCTGGACATAGACCTTCCTCGTATTTAGAGTTTGCAGTAGCACAGTTTTGGTGTTTAGCTCAGAAGTTGCTGCTGTCATAACCTGATGCGTTTCCTCAATCGATTTACGACATCCATGAGAGTTAATGGAGATATTTTATTGAAGTAATACTTCTAATGCGACTTCCAACAAGGTTGCGTTAAACGTTTAACACTACCATAGAGGGGGTATGTAAGCACTGTTCTTTCTCTCTTTCTCTCATAGCCAGTTACGTTTCTTATATTAAAGAAGTTTTACTTCAGTCGTGTGGTCTAAAGCACACTCGTTTTTTTTCTAAACCATGACTACCAAAACACAACAACGGTGACCCGTTTCAAAGAAACAAAAGCCAAAGTAAATTGTAAAACGTGAAGCTTGAGAAGTGTCTTGTCATATTTAAATATTTTAAACAGGTGCTTCAATGAAAGTTTCTTCAGTAAAAGGGTGCTGAAATTAGAAGCGTTTTTGATGTTGCTTGCAATCATCTTAGTTCGCAGTTCAGCAATGTACTCTAAACCGGCACCGAGATTACTCGTTACCAATGAAAGAGGGATTTGCATATGAAGTGTTTATTTTTTGTGTTAGTAATTTTTGCATATCTACTATAATACTACTATAGTACTATAAAATCGCTATTTGAGACGAATTAAATTTAAGTTGCGTTTCAGTATTCGGGCGTAAGGCTTATTAAATACTAATTTATCTACTTAAGTAATTTCAAACTGGCAATTCAATCACTGAGTCAACTTACCTTGATTCTTTGTGACAGATAATCATGAAAAAGATTCGTCAATCAATCTTTGGAAACTAAATTGAACTGTGAGAAAGAACGGTTCGTGATTGATTGGTTGCAAAATTGATTTATCTGATTGTGATTTGATTTTTTGAATTAGCACAGAATAATACTGCATTTAGCTTAGCTGTGTATTGATTTAGAGGAATGACAATGATCAGTGGACTTGATGGTTTCAAAAAAACTATTGGTGAATTCATATAATACGCTACACTACACGGCATGTAACGCAGAACTGTTGAACTGTCTCCGAGTAGACTCGCTATAACAAAATAAGACTTTTCGTATCGACATACGAAGAACAACGAACCGGGCGGTGCGTTTCGACAGAGTTGTAGAGAAACAAAGTTTGAACTACCCAAAAGTATGATGTAACAAAAATCAAGCCATTTATTCTCAACCCGTAAAGTTCACAGCTGAATCCGGGGTTCCTGCAAGGCCTGTGTGACGTTAACATCTAAAATATGTTATTTATCACCGCTCCTCTCAGAAGCACGTAAAAGCACCTTCTTGTTGAGACCTTTAGAGGCAAGAACGCCATCATCTAGACAAGTGACAATCACCATCTGTCAATGGTGGTTATGTTTCAACGTTTCTCGAACTTATTGTAACTGTTCTAAACCCAGGGACCCAAACCTCGTAATTTTTTTGAGCTCAGATGAAATTGAAACAAAAAATTTATTGTTTGAATTGGGCCTGTCTGAAATATCAGTTTCAAAAAATGCCATTTCAAACACGCCTAGCATTTGACGATATTTTGTTACGAGAATTGGGTCTCAGTTTTTAAAACTAATCGTCATGAGTATTCTCAATTTTCAAACCTGAGCCATGTGGCTTGAAAACCACAAATAAAGGACTATTGAACTAACAATAACAGAATGCCACAGCGTGCATAAACTAGACTCAACTAAAATAGAAGAAACTAGACTTTATGCAATAAATAAAAAAATGGATCTAGAATCTGAGGTAATTAATACGCCTAAAATATTATTCAATTAAAAGAGGTATATTCATTCATTGATATTCAAAAGTCAAAATAAATTCAGAATTCAAACTCCATAAAACCAAAGTATACTTTTAATAAAAAATAATCTTTTTACTAGGTGAATCTAGGTGTCATGTATTCACTATCAGAGTAATTTATTATATATCTAGTATCTATAATAGTATTTTATTTGATCGGATAAAAACGTGACACGAAAACTATCGTTTTCGATAGTCTCTTGTTTAGTAAGGCCACGTCATAAACTTGAAAGTGTTAAATCAAAAAAGCTATTTGCTACACAACCAGGAAGACTTGACCTGCCCCGACCGTATACATCGTGAAAAATACATCAAATCTAAAGTCGTGTAGTCTACATCAGGGTTCATTGTTTTCTGGTTGGTAGAAACACTTGTACCTAAAAGCGTTCGATGTTTCAAACTTTTAGAAGCTGAGTGTGTCGCCAACTTTTCTAAAGACTTTCCAAATGTGCTCTTTTTGAAAAAGCCTGCTGCGTACAGATTTGAAGGGTTTTAGTGCCAGTGCAATTATAGCCACATGAGACTTGACACTGTGTATTTCGACACACGTCACAGCTTAGTTGATAAAAGCTCTGCATTATATGCTGTAAGTTGTGGGTTCGATCCCCACCTAGAACAAACATTTGTGTGACAGAGTTTGTTCTGTTTTTGGGTGTTGTAATGTATTCTAAGTATGTATTTGTAACAAAAAACAGCTATCTGGCTCCCATAGCTTCGCTTATTTTCGGGCTAGGTGGCGTTGCGTGAATGTTTTCAAATATTAATTAATCCATGCTGTCGAAAATACGTAAGTACGTGTAGAAAACCCTCCCCTGATTACGTAAAATAGCGTAGCAACAGCGATGGCAGGGAACGAAAAACAAGGTACGACCAATCGCATCACTTAACATAAAAAAAACATATTACGAAATTTAGGTTTCCCCTAACCTAAATTTCGTAATGTTAAAAAAATGGTCCTATGTGTAGCCGATAGGGGTATCGGCTACACATAGGACCATTTTTTCAACATTATTATCTTTTTGACGTCAATCTCATCTGATGGTAAGTGACGATGAAGCCGACGATGAAGCAGGACGGTCTGGGACCTTGGACTTATGGTGGACTTAGGTTAGAGACGAGATGATACAAATTGCTATTGAATTGTCGCGAAATACGTAATCAGAAAGCGTTATTTAACAGTTCGTGCTCTGGAAGTGACTTTTGTGGCACTCCAGTTGATGTTTGTCGCTGTTGGTGCCAGACACAGTCTTCAAGAAGTTAAGTGCATTGTAAAGTGTGACTTGCTCTAAGTGCTACGTACTTTGTCTTTGTCTAAGGTACGTTGTACCTTACATAACTTTAAAACATTGCTTAGAAAACATTACCTACTGCTTTAGGAATTTACTATCTGGACTTAACTCTACTATCCCTCTTACCATCCTCGAAGAATCTCTAGTACTAAGAGGTACATGGTACAAAGAGATCGTAATAATAATAATAATCATAATAATAATAATGCTGGACAGTCCACACAGCATCATCTAGCCCCAAGCTAAGCAGAGCTTGTGTTATGGGTACTAGATGACTGATATACTTAATACAATACATTACATATATAGATATTTTTATTATACATAGAAAACACCCAGAACACCCGGAATAAATATTTGCAGATCGTACAAACATTTATCCCAAGGCGGGAATCGAACCCGCAACCTCTTGCGTCGCAAGCGGACATTAGCCCACCGCGCCACATCGGTCGTAAGGGATATTTACCGTACTTCGGGATTAATTTAAGCTATTTCCTTTTTATTTTCTTTTGAAATCCCCTTAGTAATATTATGCTGTTTGAATAAAAAATAAATATATTCTGCTTGTGTTTATTTATTCTGCTATTTTTCAAGCTCAGTACTGATTTCACTCGCATTTGGCAAATTAATTTTATTCCACAAAAGTTCCGAAGAAACCTCAAAGGAAAAGAAAGTACTTCCAACCCAAATGAAATTTATAAGCTATGCATGAAATTCTGAAGTAAATACCTACTGAAGTAGGTACAACTTATTACAAGACCAGAATATAAATGACCTTGTTTTATACTGAAACATTTACTTAGTGTTGCCACAGCATTTCCTATGATTTTTTAATTTCAAATCACTTGTACCTACTTGGATGTTTTTTTTGAGCAAGTGATACAATCGTCGTATTTGTCCGTTATGCCTTTCCATGGGTTCGTTAGGAACGTGCCCTACGATACACTGCTCTCTGGCTATCAATCTGGCGGTAACAGCTTGTTATTTCAGCGGCACCCACACCTTTCAAACCGGAACACAGCAAGCTGCTTGGCAGCAGAAATAGGTATGGTGGTAGTACTTCTTCGGGCGAGTCCCTCACTAAGAGCTCTATTTCTACTTTTTTTTTCTTCGTCTTGACTTCTTTAGGCTGACGGTGAAGAAGTAATCAGGTTTAATGAGTATTATTAGGATTATATGTTTTATCCTGTGGACACTGCAATTTGGGGGAGTTTGCCGTAGTATCGTAGCATCTATATTTTGTTTTGTATATTTGTTTGGTTTTGTAGCAAGCTTGGTACGTAGGTAGGTACTTGCTTTATATAACGTAGTTTTAAGTTTACGAATGTAAGTAGGTAGGTAGGTAAACGATCATAATTAATATGGTGTCTGTTTGGGTCAATAAAAACCTTTCTTTCTTTTTTCTTTCCTTTTTGTTTCAGTCGAACTAGATAACTGCCGTAGTTGCGTGCTTGGCAGCAAAATAGACATAGTAGTACTTCTCCGGACGAGCCCTTCACTAAGAGCTCTACTACTACTAAAAGTGTAGCAATTCAAGCAAGCTACGACTTAGTCGTCTCAAAAGCTTTATAGTAAATAATCTTTTAAATTTACTACGCTGTGAGTAATTGCGTCCAGTGCTCATAAACTAAGCTGTATAAAAAACTTACTGTTCTTATCCGAGGCAGCATTGTTTTTGATGATGTGTTTCGCCTTGGTCGGTTTCTTAACCTTCTGCAGCACGTCTGAGAGGCTGATTTTAATTGGTTCAGGCTTTTCGGTCTCTTCGACCACCACGCTGGATGCTACTTCAGACCAGTCGATGTCTTTCGCGTCTTTGCCTCTTGAAATGCCACGGAGTTCCTCCCTGGAATGACATTCAGGTACTAAATATAGGGATCAGGATTGTTAAAGATGATCCCTGCGGATATTACTGAATAAATGCCTCTTGACTTTGACTTTGACTTTGACTAAACCTTGTTTAATATAAATAGGATACGGAATATTAAGTGAAGGCAACTGTAGGTAGTGCCACTGCTTCACGATGGTTTACGAATACCTACTGTTTATTAGATAAATTCTCTTTTTTAACGAATTACATGCTAACTTAAACTCGTTCTACTCAACCATGTTTTGTATCATAGTAATGTACCTCATAGCTCCAATAAGCGGATACTTGACATCCCCACCGCAGACGTCACCTTTAAAGTCGTCCATGTCAACAGTCCATACCATAGCACCTCCGAAACCATTGTCTTTCACCCATCTGTTAAAAACAGTCAATATGAGATCAAGAAAATAATTAAGTTCTTCAAATAATAGTCGTAGCGTATTTTTTTGTTAAAGGCAATGTAGTATACCAGCAAATTGCTCAATCAATGGTTTGTGGATAGATAGTCCTACTAAAACAAATTTGAAAATACCTCATCTTGTGT
Source organism: Electrophaes corylata (assembly GCA_947095575.1). NCBI lineage: Eukaryota > Metazoa > Arthropoda > Insecta > Lepidoptera > Geometridae > Electrophaes > Electrophaes corylata. The sequence continues at coordinate 1,425,756 of OX352711.1, read as the reverse complement.
CTGATAGATCTTTCGTCATCAAATCCGATCCACTGGTCTCCGTGGATGGCGTAAGGTACCTTCATCTCGTCATCCCAAACGTAAGCGCCTCCGTTTCTCAGAATTTCACAAACCTGTACAAATTCAATTAGTTAGTTTTATAATATAAGCACTATGTTACATTTCATTTGTTACTCATGGTAGTTAAATATAACATAAAGAAAATTATAATCAATAAAATTGGTGGCGTAGTGGTAGTCGTGGTTTTGTCAGAAAAATACATTGTAATTGGTGTATCTCAAGGGACTCTACTAGACCCATCTCTGTTCCTTATGTCTTGTTTTGTCAATATAGGTGATTTTTAATAACATGGATTTAGCACAAAATTCATTAAGCAAATGTAAGCTGCAAATCAAGTTTTATTTAAATCCACACCGTGGGAGTTTCAAAGTCAAAGGCAACATTTTCGGGGCACTTATTTGGCAAACATGAATTAAACAGCCTCGTATCTATGTAAATTAGTCCTGCTGATAGAAAAGGCACTTCAAACTAGTTTGGAAATTTAATTACAGTCAAAGAAACCCAGTTAGTACACTTTATTTTAAAAATGGATAAATTCATAATTTGAATCAGTCTCGCGTTTTATAGGATACGCTTCGCTAATTACTATAGCGGTAGTTAAGTTAAGACGACTTTTGGGCGGCCTTGGCATCATCAGATTTGACAACTAATTGCATTTGTTAAACTTGTCCAACCAAGGGACGTGAAAGAAATGACTGCTACCAAAATCATTCGCATCCAACGAAGGTGTTATTGAAAAAAGGGGTTTTTATTTATTGTCGTTTAATGCACCAGCTTTTTAATAAAAGCTGTGGTCAATAGCTCTACAAACTATGCGAGTCGACCCATAATTGGACAGGACCGGGCTTTGAATTGTCGGCGATCCGAAGCCAAGTTGTTTACCAGAGGACCGGTCGAAGTAGGGGCAAAGCTTGACTTGGAGATCGATAGTGCATAATTGGTTTACTATTACATCATCAGTCTGAATGAGACCACTGCTTGCTCTGCTGAGACTGCTAATGCGTGTTAATGGTTACGCTTTTGGTTAGAAATTTGCCACTTCCACGGGCAGTGTCCGTGGCTTGGTTTAGGCCATACTTTATGCAGGTAGTAAAGCACAAGGGGCACAGGAACAAATGAGGCATAGACTAGATGGGAGCTTTGCAATCTCCGTCATAGCGGTAATGTGACAGTTTGTTTTATTACTACTACAGTACCAACAGTACCATTGAAGAGTTTGTTTTGGACTAACGTCAGTTAGCAGTTCGGACTATTTTAATTTAAAACCTTTTATTTGGGTGTATTTTTTCCAGTTACGTACAGAAACCAACCGAATGAACTGATTTTCATGAAATTCCCAAAATCAGTTTTCAAATAACGAAGTTCTGAAGTAACAACCAAATTGAGAACCTCCTTTTTATTTAGTAGATTCAAAACGGTTGTTGCTGCTTTTTTAATTAATTACAACGACATCGTAGTTCAATATTAAGTAATTACACATTGAGTTTTATTACATAATTAAAGTTCTATACCTCGTAATAAGCCAGGAATCCTCCCTCCTTCGTGTACTTCCCCTCCTTGCCTCCCCCGCTGGCTGGAGAATTCACTTTGAAGTTGTTTGGGTTCGACAGGGTGAATGTGCGCCCGTACGTCGGCATACCTTGAATTGAGATAATCTTATTTAGCTGTTGAATACCGTTTTCTTACTTGACTTTGTTATTCAAATTTCACTTTTTCCGTGTAGGTACTTTTCATTTTTCATTTCATTTATTCATAAACAATTAAATTGAATTGTATTTGCAATTATGGACACCACAACATATAGATACAACAAATTAAAATTAAATTAATTAAAAACTATGCACTGAAAATGTCAAAACTGACAATACCAGTACACATCTGTAGTTCGTTTTAGAATAAAATTATTTAAAAAATCAAAGAAGTGTGCAAAGAGTTGTATGAAACGAGCATTTATAAAATGCATGGAATAGTAGATTGTTATAAAAGGAGCTAAAATGACCCATTATATAGCGAGGGAGTAAATAGAAACCGAGTTTTAGTGGGTTTTAGCTCCGTGTGTTACCCTATACTTTTCACTTCTCTTGCTCATAAAGGCCGTCATTTTAGCATACCAACATTTTCACTATTGTAAAATTAATTACGGTCACTACCAATTCAAATTATGCAATTAGAGAAAAATTATAAAGATTTCGCGCCAATGTCTTTTTTTTGTTTCTTCTGTAGCCGCAACACATTGCATGCATTCTACCAGAGATCCGCGATTTTAGTTCCATTTTCAAAATTATAATGAAGTTCTTTTTTTATAAAACAGTAATAAGTCGAGTCTTTATTCATGATTACTCTACTTATGACTAAAAACTTTTTCATTTTTGTAGGCTCATTGTCATTTGACACACAAAAATAAAATAAAAAAAACTTTTTCCCTTAGAGGATGAAATGCTATTTTATCCCCGCTCTGGTATGCTACAATGACGGCCTTTTTGAGCAAGAGAAGTGAAAAATATATTTGACATTTGCCTAATGGCTCCATTGTTTTATTTTTTGACGTATAATACGCAGGGGCGTCAAGATGCCCACATATGGACTAGCAAGATTTTGACAGAATTTATTGCTTCTCCACATATTTGTTTATAACTAATAATCTCTGTTTTATTTCCATGATAAATTTATAGTGTAATTGGTGTGTAACCGCTTTAATTAAATGTAAATAAATAAATAAAAATAAAAAAATGATTATATTAAGTATATGTAACAGATAATAAAAGAATCATGCAAAAAAGTCTCTGTATATCTTGTAAAGCCTGGCTCAAGATAAGGTATGCATTTTTTTCAGTATCCAGCTCAAAAACAGATCCAAATATAATTTAGAACCAAATTTTAATAAAATATTTATGTAACTTGATTAACAATAAACAATGGCACAGAAATAGGCATGGTGATAGTACTGCTACGGATAAGCCGTTCATATAAACCCCTTCTAAAATTACTCTCTTGGCTATTTAACATTTCCCTCTTCCCACTAACCAATAATCAGTTTCTCCTTAGGAGCTCCAAGTTTGACCCAAAGATGAGCAGCGTGGTCCACAGACAGTTGTTTTCTCCACTCAGAGTCAGATGAAGGCGCGTAGAGGGGCGCGTTGTGACCTGCTTGCTTCTCCCATTTGCCGTGGAAGTCATAAGCCATGAGGTTGATGAAGTCCAGGTAGCTAGAATAAATAAATAAATAAATAAATATGTCAGGACATTTTTACACAACATCATCTAGCCCCAAACTAAGCATAGCTTGTACAGTCAGCTGCACTAGAATGTATACAATTTGTAACTTTCACGACGGTATTACAGCAAAACAATGAACTCTTACACCTCAAAAACTAAAAAACCATGAGATTAGTTGATGACCTTACTTATTTTTTGAATAATTATCGTATAAATATTTTTAACACCGCTGTGAAACCATTTTGAAAGTTACAAGTTGTATAGATTCTAGTGCAGCTGACTGTACTATGGGAACCAGATGACTGATAGAATACTTATATACTTTTTTTTTGTAAATACATACGTAGAATACAATACAACACCCAGACACAGAACAAACATCTATATCCATCACACAAATGCTTGTTCTCGGTGGGGATCGAACCCACTACCTACAGCACAGAAGGCAGGGCTACTACAAACTGAGCTGTGACGGCTGTGTGTGGCTATGAAATTTGAAAAGAAGTTATAACTCTGTGATAGTAGGTAGTTAAGGTAGCCAGAGGTATCTTAAAATAAGACTCCTCTATTACCTTCCGAAAGGAAAACGGTCTTATGGTAGATCCCCAACAATATGGACTGACCAGTTAAAGAGGGTAGAGGCCATATAGATGGTAGAACCGACAACCGCTGGGAAATAAAGGTTCTCGAATGGTCACCACGGATTAGAAGATCTATGTCTAAGATGCCTTCCTACTCAATAGACTGACGACATTTTTAGGATGGCAAAAAGTCGATGGATGTTTTTTTTTGTACTAGAAGAAAATAACTTCGGCTTCAAACTTTCAGTAACGGATTCCGGATTTGCACGAAAATGCCCACGGATTCACTGTTCAAATCTGATTATGCTTGTTTGTACTAAGGTATTTGGTGGCTCACGGTACGGATAATGTCATGACAAACTATCAATCTCACGGTTACCTAGATTTGATGAAATCTCTGCGCGTTCAACAAAAGTGAAATACAAAAAATACTGTCCTGAAATATCTAAACTTAATATACCTACCACTACACAGAAACGAGGGAAATCTTAAGATGCTTTCCAAACTCTCGACCCTATCATTATCAGCAGTTTTCAAGTCCCCTTACGGGATGCCTGTCGTTATTGGGCTGTACGAACACATTTCTAAATAAATATCATACAACTTCCTATCAAAGGCAAAGTCAAAAATCATTTATTCAGTAATATCTGCGTATCATCTTGAAACGTCTTAAATTTAGGTGAATCTAAGCGCCAGTTCCTCGCGACCAAGCCTAGAAAACCAAACCTATGGGCTCCTTACTACTACTTGAAATATCTTCATAGATACCTGTTTCTGGAGTAGGTATCAAGTTGTCTGAGAATATAAGGTAGATTTTTTTTAAACGACCTTTTTATGGGATGGAAGTTAATGTCCCACCTAATGTAAAACCATCACCTATAGCAAATTATTGCTTCACTGAAAATTCTCCCGTAAACGTGCCATACAATGTAATGCCATGCGTTCATCAACTTTCACACCGAAACAACAACCCTGCTTTTCGGCGGAAAAAACATGACCTACAGTAGTTTTTGTAATAAGTCATGTTTAAAAACTATCTACTCCATATAAAACTAAATTATTGAAATTTTATTCACAAGCCTTAATTCTAATTACGGTCGAGTTTCAAGCGAACAAAATAATTATGTAACCTAATATTTTACTGCCATGAAATTGTTCAGAATATAATTTACAGTCTAAAAGCGAACTTTATACAGACCGACAGACAACTGACAATTCGATAAGGACCCAGACATTAAATAAAGGGAGTTCTGACCAAAATCGTGTAAGACTTAGAAAACATTTTCCCCATAAGACCGAACCGTATTTCAATGGTAGAGGAACGAAAGCTTCGTAGCAAATTTCAGCAGTTACATTGACAAGTTTGTTTCCAGTTGAATGTAGTACTTCTTGAATGTGTGAAACGTATGGAGTGGGTAGAACAATAAACAACGAATATTAATCAGAGTATTTCATGCGACAGTATTTTTTGTGTCTAATTTATTTATTTGGGTCAGTTTAGATAGCGGCCGTATTGTCTTGTTTTGTCATTTTACGAGTGTAATTTAGCCAATTGTGTTTCAGTTATGTATTTTGTTGTATTGTATGCTTCTATAGGCAAGTAATGTCTGTTGATATATACTGGGTGTAAGAAAACTACTTCCAAAAACTGAAACTGTGCATTCAGATTATGATTCTAAAAAAATACGTGAGAAAAAAACAACACTTAATGTCCGTTTCTTCCGTGTTTTCAGTATAAGCATCGACAATAAATAATGTTATAAACATAAGTATCTTGTTTAAACGCGTAAAAATGACAAAACAGCAATGTAAAGAAAATCTCGATCATCTGATCGGTAGGTAGGTACGTTGCTTTGGCGGTCGCCGCACCGCCGCGCGGTCGTTGACCGCTGTACGGAATACATAGTTGGTTGATAAATAGGAATTTCAGAAAAATTATCGTATGAGAATTTGACAATCAGCCAAGTGATATTCTATAAAATGTTGTTCCTGGAGTTTTTTTATGCTAATACTGGTGGAACAAGCATATGGCTCACCTGATGTTAAATGGTAACCATCACCTATAACAAAGCAATGCCTTCGTCACCAGGTCACGCCTGTTAGGTACGTGCCCTACGACACACTTCCCTACGTCCACTAACCTGAGGCATACCTCCTCCTCCTCCTGAGGAACCTCATGTGCCTGTAATTTCACCGGCACCCACACCCTTCAAATCGGAACACAGCAATGCGAGCATCACTACTTGGCGGTAGATAATAATAATAATAATAATGCTGGACAATCCACACAACATCATCTAGCCTAAGCTAAGCAGAGCTTGTGTTATGAGTACCTACTATATGACTGAAACATTATTTATTTCTTTTTTAGCCTAAACTGTCCCACTGCAGGGCAAAAGCCTCCCTACCTTTTTTCCAACTTTCTCGGTCAAGGGCCAAGTTGGACCAGTCTGTAAGATGCACATCTAACTCGTCACGCCATCTCCGTGGTGGTCTGCCGCGCGGACGTCTTGCATTGGACACCCAATCAGTTGTGGTCTTAGCCCAACGATCGTCAGACATGCGACAGACATGGCCAGCCCAGTCCCACTTGAGCTGTGCAGATTTTTTGCTCACATCAAAAACCTTGGTTTGTGCTCGCAGTGTTGAGTTTCTGATTCTATCGGATAGTCGAACTCCTAGAAGACTGCGTTCCATAGCCCGTTGGCAGACCTCGAGTTTGGACCTTTGTTGAAGTGTCAAAGACCAGGTCTGTGCACCGTATGTGAGGATGGGGAGAATGCACACGTCCATGAGTTTGCGTTTAAGACAGAGTGGAAGTTCGCCTTTCATTTTTATGAAACATTACATACATAGATATTTTTTTATTATACTTAGCAAATACCCAGAGCACCCGGAATAAATATTCGTAGATCTTACAAACATGTATCCCAAGGCGGGAATCGAACCAGCAACCTCCTGCCTCGCAGATATACGTATTCTATAACCAGTGGTTTAAGGCTGTGCGTTGTCTCTAAGTCAGTCAGCCAGGACAAAGGTTCTTTAAAGTAGTATAGATTTAAATCATCTGAAGTCCTCACCTAGCCACGGCGGGTACGTCGTATCCACTCTTGATGTTATCAGGTCCAACTGGCACGGCGGCTGTGAGGAGTAATCGAGGTTTCTTTACTTCTTGGGCTTCAGCTTCGAAAGCTTCGCGAAGTTCTGGAACAATAGACATTTATCTATACAAATAAATAAAATTGAAGTGTCTGTTTGTAATATTAAAATAACCGCTTTTTACTACATGCATATGAATGTATATGCGATACATATACCAAAACAGCATTTTTTTAAATTTTTGTCTGACTGTCTGTCTGTCTGTTTGTTCCGGGTAATCTCTGGAACGGCTGGACCGATTTCGACGGGACTATCACTGGCAGATAGCTAATGTAACAAGGAGTAATTTAAGCTACTTTTTATCCCGAAAAAATAACGGGAACGGGAAAAAACTGCCACGCGGGCGAAACTGCAAACGGCCGCTATTTTATGCCGTATTAACGCCATCTGTTGGCGACATCGAGTATTTGTACAAAATGTTTACCGCCCAACGAAGTGGGCACGGGTTAGCTAGTTTTTAAATAAAAAAACTCTTTGGTGGTGGATAAGTGGATATAACTTAGCAGTTTTTAACTCTGTTACTATATCTATACATTTTTTTTAATTAATCTTACTGATCCAACAAGATCATGGCCCACCTGAATCTCTCGTAAATCATGCTCATAAAGAACGTACACTACGATACACTACTAAGCGTCCATCTTCAGGCATTTAGGTGTTTAGCCTCATGTGCCTGTAATTTCACCGGCACTCACACCCCACAAACTGAAGTAAGCTGCTTGGCGGTAGAACTAGGCAAGGTGGTAGTACTTCCCCGGACGAGACCTTCACTTTGAGCTCTACTACTACTAAAATACTACTGCAATAAATATCATACTATATTACGACTTTGTTTGCATATGCTCAGTGCACGCAGGTTATATTCACCCTGAAGTCAGCCATTCGACTGCACAATTGATTTTTTAGAAAGTAGGAGTACCTACCGCGCAACAAAACAGCTAGCTTCAGACTGGCCAATGAATAACACTCGAATAAATTGTTTAATTTTTAATCTGGAATTGTACCACGCATGCACATATTTTTTCTCGTAGGATTATTATTTCATATTATTGGCTAATATCGTAAGCTTGCCAAATATCGTCAAACGTTTGAAATTCGAATGTTGCAGGAGGCAGGATAACCATTCAAAACTTTCATCGAAGTTCTGGCAACAATGTTACGTGACACATTTTTAAAAATAGAACTGTTTTCTCAGCCAATGAAATAAAAGAGTTTATGTTCAAATAGTTCTATATTTAAAAATGTACCAACAATAGGTAATACAGTTTCTTGTTTTTTATTGGGTGGTTATACTCCAAAAAATGACTCGAGACTTCCATTCTACCAAATGAACATGAATCACTTCTATAAATGAGAAATAGTCCAATTCACGTCAGATGTAGACTAAGCTTCATTACATTTAGACTAAACTTACATTTAGAAGCATTTAGACGATAAACTTAAATATAATTAATACATTTAGACTAAACTTAATACAAATTTGATGTATTCGAGTTTCGCATGCTATACCCTTCTTTTACTCGTATTTCAAAAATGCATAATCCTCGTTAGCTTAGATTCACATCCTGGCTCGTGGAACCGAAATTAGCTTAGCATAAATTACACTCAAACTTTAGCCTTTGCAGGAAGATTTATGATCCAGCTTTAAATAGGTAAGTTATTAAATAAATGTTTGTAGACCTTCCACATAGCACCGTTCAGCTCCAAACTAAGTAAAACTTGTCCTAAAAGAATCAGATGACTGATATAATACTTATATACTTTTTTGTAAGTACTGACTTATACTTAACTACAGAGTATCTAAGTTCGTGGTGAGTATTGCATTCATCATCATCATCATCTACTACTGGACTACTATAGGCCTTCCCCTCCACGTTTCCGGAAGAATGATTTTGGGCCCTTTCTAACGATTTCCCGCGATTCTAACAATGTACTTAGTCCATCAGGTAGGAGTGTACCCTACACTTTGCCTTCCGGTTCTTGGTCGCCATTTGCGAACCTTTATACCCCAGCGGTTGTCGGTCCTATGAGCTACTTTGCCTGCCTATTGCCACTTTAACTTGCTGATTCTGAGAGCTGTCTGCGACCTTGGTTCTTCTACGGGTTTCCTCGTTTCTGATTCTATCTTGCTAGATTAAGTATTTGGTCAGAAATCAAAGATATATTGACTTTAGTTGCTAACTTTGACGACAGTAATTATATAAATCTAACTGGATCTTAATCTCATTAAAATATCACTATCTAATAGAAATCGCTGGCAGCGTATTCCAAACGCTTCCTGGCAGCTCGTATTTTTGTATCACTGGTTGTTTTCCGGTCACACAGAGTTAGGTCAGTGGCCGCAAAGATGGATTATCAATCCATCATGAAAGAAATAATAATAATAATACTCGACAATCCACACAGCATCATCTAGCCCCAAGCTAAGCAGAGCTTGTGTTATGGGTACTAGATGACTGATATACTTAATACAATACATTACATATATAGATATTTTTAATTATACATAGAAAACACCCAGAACACCCGGAATAAATATTTGCAGATCGTACAAACATTTATCCTAAGGCGGGAATTGAACCCGCAACCTCCTCCGTCGCAGGCGGACATTCGCCCGCCGCGCCACATCGGTCGTCAATTTTCCATGATGATGATGAGTTTAAAAAGCAATTCTATATATCTGAACACAAAACACATAAGTGTAACTTCCCAATTCTGCTCCCGTGCTCTCTATATACATTTACTTTCAAAGAGGCTTTGGGAACGCAGGCCGGTTTAAGTAACCGTGACAAACTCACAAGGAAGACAGTAAATGCATTTCGACAATTTCCCGTTTGTGAGGATCAAAGACTCCTCCGTGAGAAGTTCCTCACAAGCGTGGAAGTCTAATGTTTACAGCGAAATGGTTTATGCGGGTGGAATTTTGTTATATTTACTGAAAACGAATTGAAAGACGGAAAAGTTTACGACCGCCAAGTTAGCGGCCGCTCGCAGATTCGCCCGCGTGGCAGTTTTTCCCGTTTGCGTTATTTTTTTAGATTAAAAGTAGCCTATATGTTAATTCAAGTTAAAATCTATGTTTATTCCAAATTTCATCCAAATCGGTTTGCTGGTTAGAGCGTGAAAGAGTAACAAACATCCATCCATCCATCAATCCATACTTACAATATTAGTAGGATTATATTTTTGTTTGGGCATGTAAAGAAGGATAAAAGAAGATTGACAAAAAGGTGCATTAGAAGAGGTTGAATAGAACTGTTGGAATGGGAAATAGCGGATAGGTGTCATAAAAAAGAAAGAAGAAGAAGTGAAGTTAGCATTGCTTTGCGTGTGCCTCAATATCGTGTTAAGTGAGTGCATGCACGTGAGACTTAGCACCTTGATTGAATGATTGAAGGGAATATCTACCGTAGGTACAAAATAAATGTATTTTCTTTCGTTTTTTCTTTCACCTTTGCATCTCAAAACTGGTAGCTGCTGAGCAGACCTCTTTTTAAGAAACATAACCCAATAAGAATAGCGGGAATTTATACTTTTTAAATTTGTGAGTTTATTTGACAGGTTAAAGTCATAGTACCTACTATTATCAGAAGCTGGTAGAATATTGAAACAAGGCATTAGGACAAAGGTTGCCTGGAAGAGATCGCTTTCAGTGTATATTTCCTGTATTATGTTTCTGTGTGGTGAACAATAAAGAGTTATCTATATATCTTTTTATCTATTAGCTCGATAATACATTACAGTTTTGGGAATTTCAAATTTTTTTATGAGAACAAGTAGCTCACTTGATGGTGAGCGGTTTTATCTGCTTATAACAACTGCGTTACCTCACTGAGCAGATTCATTTATCTTTAGTTGCATTTTTGCACGATCGTGTTCAGGATTATCCTTTCACAATCATGACGCAGAAATCCTTCACAAATGATCTTCGTGGGAACAACCGAAACGGATATAGCGAGTGTTAAAGTTTGCTGAAAATAACTTCAAGCGGACGAAGTCACGTGCATTACGCTAGGTATTCATATAAGCGAAATATTTAATGCCAGCACGCTCTATGTTAAAGTTTATAAAAAGCTAAGAAATGTCAACCAATATTCATTTATTATTATTTAAGTAATACAAATATTTATGTACAAAATGCATTTAAGCCCGCTTGCACAACGATCACTTGTGACGTTGACGACCGATGTGGCGCGGCGGGCGAATGTCCGCTTGCGACGCAAGAGGTTGCGGGTTCGATTCCCGCCTTGGGATAAATGTTTGTACGATCTGCAAATATTTATTCCGGGTGTTCTGGGTGTTTTCTATGTATAATAAAAAATATCTATATATGTATTGTATATTGTATTAAGTATATCAGTCATCTAGTACCCATAACACAAGCTCTGCTTAGTTTGGGGCTAGATGATGCTGTGTGGACTGTCCAGCATTATTATTATTATTATTATCACTAAATGTATTTAGCAAACCCTTAAATGCTGTTTGACCCGTTAAATTGAGTTAGATTTCAGAAATTTTTCCTTCAGCTCGAGCAATAAGACGAATATACCCTAAAAAATTCAAGTCTCCACGACCAGTGATTTAGGTTGTGCGATGTCTATATATCAATCAGTCAGTCAGTCAGGACAAAGATACTTATAATTGGTATCTATAAATTTCTTAAATAATTTGTTAAAATTAGACGAAGCAAGAGCGGAATCTCATATAAACTAGTATTTCATACATAAAAGCCACATGTGTTTCAGAAAAAAAACCTCAGTGAGAAACAGTGAAAATTACAGACAACTTACTTACAACTACTTACATTTACAACTTCCGCACGGATATGGCGGCGGAAGAGTTATGTAAATACTATTAAAACCTTAGATATAACGAATAATTATGATTAGTTAGAGTAGAAATTGATTGGTGTTACATAATTTTAGTAACTTTTTGAAGTAATACTTCTAATGCGACTTCCAACAAGGTTGCGTTGAACGTTTAACACTACCAAGGAGGGGTATGAAAGCATTGTTCTTTCTCTCATAGCCAGTTACGTTTCGTATATTAAAGAAGTTTTACTTCAGTCGTGTGATCTAAAGCACACTCTTTTTTTAATACAATTTGCTGATGGAACTAGGCATAATGGTAGTACTTCCCTGGACGAGCCCTTCACTAAGAGCTCTACCTTTCTTTTATAGTAGTAGTATTCTTTGTGACGAGCGCGTCCGGGGAAATATATCATGCTAAGACGAATTAATCATTGTGGTTTATTCGTCTGAGATTATCATGCCTATCTCTGGCACCAAGCAGCGTTTTAATTTGAAAAGTTGAAGCACTGGTGTCTTTTAAGAGTATGTTTTGACATTGATATTAATTTTCTTTCCATAATTATTTTAACTGATAAAATAAGTAGGCTAAATACGTAGTTAAACTTCAAACTATACAAACGATCTAAATCGTTATACCATTCCTAGTTAATTCATTTAGTTATCAATGTGAAAGCTAAAGGGTGGGGTTCATGTTTAAGCGTAAATGATGAAGGGAGTAGAAATTAATCCCTACAGCAATAATGATCTATACCCCTAAGAATCTCTGTCTCGTCTGGCTGACTAGTATATAGACAACGCACAGCCTAAACCACTGGTCGTAGAGACTTGAAGTTTTAAGGGTTTGTCTTGGCGTGTATGGGTGTACTAAAAATATGGTTATTATGCTTTTCGATGGGGGGCACTTCTCACAAAAGGATAAAAAAGGGGCTGAATATTTCCGGGCTGTGAAATCCTTTTTTTTAGGGTACGGGACCCTATTACTAAGACTCCGCTGTCTGTCTGTCACAATAACTAAAAAACAGAATAAAATAAATATTTAAGGGGGCTCTCATACAATTTTTTTTGCCGATTTTATTAAAGTTGGTAGGTATCCTAAAAATTTGCTGAAGATCTAATGAGGATCTTCAAGTACAAGCACTTCACACACACTATTGGCTCAACATTTTTTCGGACAATATGATAATATCTGTGGTATTTATAAAATTACTAAACTGCAAGTCTACTCGAAAACGATAAATAAAGTTTCGTATTGTCGCTTTGTAATATACTGCGGGGCAACTCGGTAGCCGTCAAAAGTCAAGTTGACGCTGCCTGACATGCCGCGTAGTGTAAACGGACCTTTATTTATCGTTTCTGTGACCTGCAGATCTAGAAAAAGTTTCAACAGCTTGTTAACCTATTTAGAAGGTTTAAAGTTCAAGAAGAACAGAGAGGATAGAAATCGCTTACAGTATGACCACACCATAAACACACCAATTCAAAGTCAATGTTTGAACAACGTATTTAAGTTAATTCATTGTTGACACCGAATGTGATGTTTTCAAAGACTTGTAACTAATGAAAATACCTTTATGTCCGTAAAAGGAACTTAAACTGAGCCAACCGTCATAAGCGTCTAACAGCGCGACCCAATTTTAATTTTAATATCACTTTATTATGATACTAGTAGTCCGTTCCGACTTCGCACGGGTTTTAGTAAGGTTCCGCAATCTTTTTGAAAATATAATATTAATATAGCCTTTGTCTCCTGGAGATAGTGTAGCTTACCAAACGGTAAAAGAATTTTTCAAATCAGTCTAGTAGTTTCGGAGCCTATTCAATGCAAACAAACAATAAAATCTTTCCTCTTTATAATTTTAGTATAGATAAATTAAAAAATAGTCAAGTTGAGTAGCTAACCTGGCTTATGTAACCGTCTAGAACCCTAGGTATTAGACAACAATTAAAATAAACATTTACAGGTATATAAATTAGGTTGAAATTAGTTTGAATTCTATTTCGGATTCCAAATTCAAACCGCAACTGTTCCAAATTCAAGTCTGAAACCGACCACTGCATTCGGCACATTTCGAATGTAATCTATCGTCCGATATTGCAATATCTGGCGCGTCTAAATATTGGCAGTGGCCGCGGCCAGGTGCGCTAAGTAGACCTATAAATTGTATAGAGGAGACTTTGGTCTGAGTAAAACATTGATATAAAAGTAAAAATAAATAGCGGTAAGGTGATGTTGATGATAAAAGACCTCGGGGCCGATCAAACTGGCGCAGCGGGCAGGTCATTAAGGCTCTCATTGGACTTCCTGTCACCTTCACCCTGAGATAAGCTGAAGATAGAACAGCGTGGAAACAGCGCGTCACAACTATGGTGTTCATGACTCAGTAATAAAGAATACGACGAAAAAAGTACTAAAAGTACTAAACTTCCGTAGATGAACACTTTCTACCACCACCACTACTGAATAAGTAACTAATAAGTATCGATGAAATGAACAAGATTGGTGTAAGTGCCACTTCTGAGCGTGCTTAGTGCTGCGCGTTCTATCAAAACACAATTTATCGATACGTATATCGATAGACCGTGTCGGTGGCTGCCCGATGTTCCGCACCTGTCGCCGGGTCGCGTAGTGAATGGAATATTTTTGTCGATAAAATTTTAATTGATTCTTTGCTGCATGCATCTGTTATTTGTGATTTAATTTTGTTTTTGTATCTTTGAAATAAAATATGTACCTGGCTATTTTTAATCAACAACTTCTCAATGTTATTGGCAAAATATGGCAGAATAAGGATTTAAAATGTATTTGCGTGTATGAGGATAGATTAACCTTTTAACTCTTCATCTTATTAACATTTAAATTATTGGGTCAAGGCAAGATTAATGATATGCATAAAACTGAGACAAAAACAAGTAATTTGACACAATTCTAATTTTGAACTTTTTGCTTTGAAAATCATGTAAATTCTTGATCGATTGAGGTTTATACTGATTCCGTTATGACTGTGTATAAATTAAATTAAATTTAATTGATTGAAATTTGATATTTAAATATTAAGTAACATAAACTGTTGAAATATTTATTTTGAAATTTTAATGTCAGCAATAAAAACTTATACCAATTTTTGAGTAAGTAAGTAGTGTTTCACAGATATTTCATTTTCATGCCAAAATAGTTACGCTATGCACATGCGCGCGTTATAACGCGTTATAAAAACGTGTAATTTTTTGGTAAGTACTTTTCAATAAAAATTTGTTAATATTTGCGCGGAGTTTCAATTTATTTTAAGTAGGTAATCACCTCCTTAAAAATAAATTGGGTTGAAAATGTTTTTTTTTTTCATTTTATTAAGTTCTAGAATACAAACGACAAACCAATACTTCACAGAACGTGCAATAATAACGCTGACAATAATAATAAATTCTTATTACTCACAGATCGTGGCACAAGTTGCGCCCAATTAGCAATAATCGATAAAATTAAATGATCGATAACAATAGCCATCCCTAACGCTGCATCTGGATTCTGAGCACGTTTCAACACAACTCCGTCACGACTACTCTGTCGTGTTTTAGTAAAATGCTGGCTTTTTGCGCAAATTATAGGAATTTTGCAATAAAGCGTGATGGACGGACGCTAACCTAACCCTCCACGGCAGTTGGGTAAGGATCCTAATATTCGATGGAAGGGAATATGAGACTTTTATTTTTTTATTTGATTTCTGATTGGAAATATAAATCTTTTTGAGGACTAATACCTACTTGGACAAAACCTTTGTGAGGTTCTGTATGCTTAAGCATTTTTCGGTAGATGGGTTGGATTTGTCTTGATCGTGATCATAATATATAATATATAAAATAATAATAATAAATAAATAATAACAAAACATTGCATTCTAAATTACCAGAACTAAAATGTACTGTTCTGCGTCCATCAACCTGATACAACTTTTTAAGCCTTATTTTCCTGTGGTTTACCAGCACCTTTTAAAACAAAACACAGTAACATTGGGCGTCAAAATGTGGTGGTAGTTCTTTTCCAGACGAGACCTTCATTAAGAGCTCTACTTATTTGTTTACGTGGTGACCGCAAAATACACAGTTATTAGGACAGGCTGGTAAAATACAATCCTCACTATTTACATAGAAACATAATCACTGAGCTAAGCAACCTCAAGAAGTCACACTTACCCCAGAACTATCGGATTAAAGTAATTAATTTCACCCCGAGGGAGAATTGATTGTTATTCTGTGTGCGTTACAGGGTAAAAGCCTTAAGTCTTTTAGATAACGGCCGTCAATGTGCGGCCGTCATGTAAAAGTATACGCGGAGTGTTTTTTTTTCTCTCAGTTTGGCCTTCATAGCCCACGTCACTTATCACTTTAGCGTCTGTCTGGTGCTCACAAACGGTGAAGGAAAACATCGTGAGGAAACCAGTTTGTATTCTAGCAGCAGTAATGAGCTTGTAACTTGACACGTATGGAATACTTATTAAGGGAGAGGATATCTACTGAGCCTAAGGATTCAAGTTGTGAAGCTATGTAATTTTTTTCTTTGTGGGTCTAATGAGAGTATTCAGAAGTACGTCCAAGTGTTACATTTGGGACACACCCACATTTTACATAAGTGTTCGTAAGTTACGTGTCAAAATACAACAAGCCCATTCAGTCATCATCAGCCTGTAGAAGTCCACTGCTGGACATAGGCCTCCCCCACACGTTTCCAGGAAGAACGATTCTGAGCCCTTTCCATCCATCGACTTCCCGCGGTCCTAACAATGTCGTCAGGCCATCGGGTAGGAGGACGTCCTACGCTTCGTCTTCCGGTTCGTGGTCGCCATTCAAGAACCTTTATTCCCCAATGGTTGTCGGTTCTGCGAGCTATATGGCCTGCCCACTGCCACTTCAACTTGCTGATTCTGAGAGCTATGTCGGTGACCTTGGTTCTTCTACGATTACAACACTACTACAACACTACACTACTACTACAAGCCCATTACTGCTGCTAGAATACAAACTGATTTTCTAACGATATTTTTCTTCACCGTTTGTAAGCACTTAGCATTGCATGCATAGATTTTTCCAGAAAATCAGAAGATGGGGTCACTTCCACTACACCACCGGTGCCTTTAAAAAGCATTCGCCGTAAAAAACTAATACGTATTTGATCGAAGTAATTTAGGAAACTGCGGTTTTAGTCAGGGTAGGATGGGGTGTGTTGGGCTACCACAGTGTGTCTTCAATTACGTGCCGAGCTCGTTAGTCTGCGAATGTAAGGGATTATACACTTTATACTATCTAGTTTTGTAATGGACACTGTATTTTAGATTATGGGACACATTTGGTCGATGATGAGTTAAATGAGTACCGTTGGTCTGGTGGGAGTGATCTCGTCTTGTTATCTTTAAGTCGTGGGTTTGAGTTGGGTGGTATTTTATACGTGACGGATTGCAAGCCTATTGCCGCTGATAAAATGCTAACTGGTTTCCTTACAACATTTTCCTTCATCGTTTGAGTGCACATATGGGGCACATAATTTTTTTCTCTAGAAAAATCCATTATCCATTTTAGTATACGACCACATCCGTATTGAACGAACCCACGACCTTAGGATCAGAAAGTCGGGTCAGTCCCGATGCTACCATATAGAAAGATATGAATTGTATATATTCTACAGCTATTTATTTATATTCTAGTGTAGTTAACTGTACTATCTATCTTCTATCTAATCAGCACACATTCACCCACTACTGAGTGAATACCTTCTCTTTAATCGAATCCATCGAGGTCCCACTGCCTTTACAAAGGCTGGTGGACTGCCTCGTGATATATGATCCTCGCGTGGCCACCACTCGACTGACTGTACAATATGGTTTAATATAGCAGTTATCTTCATCCCTGGGGCTAAATCAACAAGAATCAAACTCAGCGAATCCAATTTCACTAGCTCATTAGATCCGTGACCTTATTACGAAATGAATCTATCTTGATATTCTAAGTCAATTTTCATTCACTCAAGTTTAAGCAATAAACATTACTTGTACGTTTGTTCTGATTGGGGATAAAACTACTACTACTAACATAATCTATTTGTGAGATGAATAAAATTTTATGGCATAAAATAATATTAAAATGTCTACTAGGTGAGCTAACTGACCTATGATTCCAGTAAAGATTACCAAAAAAAAGAAAAAACTCAATGTTATTTTTACGACAATTTGTATCATCTATGATACAGTATATAGTGAGAGAGAGTGAAGTTTTCATGAGATACAAGTGTACGTAAGTTCCCCCACTGTACCACTATTTGTCACCCTCGATGTAATTACATCGCGTATACCTTATTTTCGTAAAACAGACACTGTCATAAAACTACCGTCATTTGACAGTTTTATATTATCTAGGGTATGAAACAAAAAGAAAGAGCATCACGACTTTCATCGCTAGGTACGGTAGATATCCCTTTTAGATCTCTTAGTACAAAGTTCTCATTCAAGCTTCTTCAAGGATATCTAAAGCGGTAGTCAGAAGTACGTCCAATTATTCCATTTGGTACTCACCCATATTTTGCAGTAGTTGGTATTTGTTTGTAACGATATCTGCGAGGCAATGCCGTTATAGGCGATGGTAGCCATTTAACATCAGGTGGGTAGTTTACGTGTTCCAGCAGCAAGTAGTATAATAAATATAAAAAAAACCGGCCAAGTGCGACTCGGACTCACGTACGAAGGGTTCCGTACTATTATCTATAATAAACGGCAAAAAAAAACACGTTTATTGTATGAGAGCTACCTCAAATAACTCTGGTGACAGACGGATAGACAGACAGCGGAGTCTTAGTAATAGGGTCCCGTTTTACCCTTTGGGTACGGAGCCCCAAAAAACAACGCTGCTAAAAAAATTACAGCAACCATATTTTCTATTCAAGAACTCTATTTATGTCTGAAATGCGATCGCAAGATCTTCTGGACCAGAATGAAAGGATAACTCATGCAGGAAACCTTGACATTTTGATAAGGTTAACTATACATATATACAGCTTCAGCGGCATTTCCGTGTCGACCGTCATATAGCGATTGTAGATTTGATTTTATTTGATGGCAGAATATATTTTACAAATCTGGTAATCTATTCTATTAAAATGTATGACGACCGATGTGGCGCGGCGGATTGCGGGTTGCGAAAGGTTTGCGGGTTCGATTCCCGCCTTGGGATAAATTCTTGTACGATCTGCAAATATTTATTCCGGGTGTTCTGGGTATTTTCTTATGTATAATAAAAAATATCTATGTATGTAATGTATTGTGTTAAGTATTATCAGTCATCTAGTACCCATAACACAAGCTCTGCTTAGCTTGGGGCTAGATGATGGTGTGTGAATTGTTCAGCATGATTATTATTATTATTCTAAATAAAAATCTTTGTACTGACTGACTGACATACAGGCAACGCACATCCTATTTATTGGTCGTAAAGATTTGAATTTTTCAGATATATTCAGGTGTACTAAGAAAGGATACCCCTAAACGGCTACAGTAAAGGTTGAAGTTTGCATAAAAATAACTTCACGCGGGCGAAGTCACGCACATTTTGTTAGTGATATGGTGATGGTGATCACTGAACATCAGGTGGGCCATCTACTTGTTCCATCAGCAAGTTGTATAAAAAAACTAAGAATAACATCCAGAATTTCTGGGTAACTTTCAGTGACAAATCTTTGTCAAAGCTTTTTTTTATATAAAAAGGAAGTAATTTATTTTATAACGGAAGTAATTAGTATATACGAATATTTTACATCTAATATTTAAACTATCTACCTTATATCTACATATTTTATAATAACCCTGTTTTCTAACTGCGGGTCTTTACAAAATTTAGAGCAATTGACAAATTAATTTATCAAAGTTAAAAGTCAAAAGGTACCTACCTACTTATTCCATAAAATCAAAGTAATCACTTATATATATTCGTTTTATAAATGTAGTTCTTCGCGACCAAGCGTAGAAAAACAGGCAAAAAAACTTACGGTTTGGTTCCTACCTTTTTAAGTGTGTTTGTAACTAAATACATATTTGGGTATAACAGAGAATTTATTCTAAGCAAAACCAGACGTAAAATTTATCCAGAATACATCCTATCCATAAAATACAGGAGAACAGAAGATACAAGACTGCGTCCGGAATTCAAATCAGCTTTGTTGAGTTCTGAAGGAAAAGGTAGATTTTATAAAGCATAGAAGCAGTCTAACTCTACTACTAGTAAAATTGGCGTAACCTTGAAATAGTTACGCCGTTCTCTCTTTCTATCTAGTTTGAAACTTTTTGTCAATTTAAAAGACAAAACACGGTGTTTTTCGATGTTACATTGAGTTTATTAGTTCCAGGAAAAGTAACATATTGGCATAATTCGTTATTGCTTGACATGACAATTGCGCTGCATGAACGCATCGAAAACACGCGTCGCTCTCTTATTTTTTTTTCATTTCCTTGTAAAGGTTTTTGCCCTAAAAAAAGTAAACACTAGAGTTAACCCTGGATTACACCTATTTCTCATCAACAGCTGAGACAAAATCACATTATAACCGCGCCGCGTATCATGACGCGTTAGAGGCCTATCGGTTCCATACATTTTGTATAGAAGTAATATAAACAATAACTAAAGATACAATAAAAATTACTTATAATATAATTTGGTACGCTTTCTACAGTTTAATAGGAAAGTCGTAAAACAAACAGATAGGTACCTAGTAGTTTTGTTGACTCATAAACACGCATTTTAAAAGTTTATTATATTTTTTTCAGCTTATATATTTTGTATTTTTCTACTACCAATATCGTTAGTATAATATAGTAGAATGTAAATTTGCCTAAAGTAAGATATTTTTTTAGGATAGACGTTAAAAAAAATACGCTAACTAGCTAACCTTCTCGACAACATGCAAACCTCCCTCTATGCCTTATAATATATGTGATGTTGGTTTAAAATTCTTCAAGTAGAGCTTTCAACAATAGTTTCGTAGATTTGTGTTGTTATTCGAGAAATAACTTGTGGTTTAAAAATAAAATGCTAGAAATAAGACTCTTTCATACTGCAAGTGACAAAGATGCAAGTAATATTATTGCATGTGAAAGAGTGAGATGATATATTACGCGTCTGTTACTACAATATTACTAACAAGTTATATTGATTGGACATGGATTGGACGGTCTTATAGTAAACCTACAGATAAAAAATATTTAGATTAGTAAAACCTTTTCCGTAAAATTGTTCGACAGCATGCCTCAATCTTAAAAACATGTTTGGTATTTTTACTAACGCCATCACTTCTGGAAACTGTCTTGATTGAAAAAATCTTACCTTTCAGTAGAAGCACGTAGTTCTTCTTATCATCACCACCCTTCGGGTACTCCCAATCAATGTCCAATCCGTCGAAGTTCCGGTCGCGAAGGTAAGGGATGGCTGAGTAGATGAAAGTTTGGCGAGCGTAGCGAGTTGCTGACATCTCCTTGAACTTCTGGGTACCAAAAGACCAGCCACCTGGAGAAAAAGAATCTATCAGTTGGTATTTTGATTACCCTATTTAGATCTAAAAATGCATAAGTACACAGCTAGATTGTGACGTACTAAAACTGTGAAGAATGTAGACATTGCGAGCCTTTTCCCATAACTGAAATCCGTCTACATAAAACTACAGAAAACTTCGCCTTTTACTCTCTTTCCTACTCTCTATTGTGTTTTTTTTTTGCCACATCTTGTCTACACTTATATACTAATATTAATCTATACTAATATTATAAAGAGGAAAGATTTGATTGATTGCTTGCATGGAATAGGCTCCGAAACTACTGGACCGATTTGAAAAATTCTTTCACCGTTGAGCTACACTATCCCAGAGTGACATAGGCTATATTATATTTTCAAAAAAATTAGGACTCCTTACTAAAACCCTTGC
The DNA here is from genome assembly GCA_947095575.1 of Electrophaes corylata. Classification (NCBI taxonomy): domain Eukaryota; kingdom Metazoa; phylum Arthropoda; class Insecta; order Lepidoptera; family Geometridae; genus Electrophaes; species Electrophaes corylata. The sequence goes on along the minus strand of OX352711.1, from coordinate 1,403,980 downwards.
GAAGCCAGGGCGAAGTGTATTATAAAGTCCTTAGTGTGCCTCTCAACTTTAATTGAAATCCGTTGATAAATAACCTCTCTGAAGAATGCTATCTGTATGCAAGAAGGTAGACACAAACGGTTATAAGAATTTGTTGGCCAAACTTAAAACTGAGAGACTTTGCTCGGTCAAATGTGCCTCGTTTCCATACGAATTAAGAAATTATAAAAATCGAGATATTCAATCATAGAAAAGGTCAATTGAATAGGTGTTAGATTAGGTGATATTTATTTGACATATGATTTTGTTTTTTTTTTTAATTTTAAAATGTGTTTCCGCGATGTTATGCTTGAATTTATTACCTATCAAACTTATTTTTATAATATCATCGAAAATCTGAATCCGGTCGTGCACTAATGCAATGCCAGAGCTCTCAACGGTAAAGGAAAACATCGTGAGAAAATCAGTTGGTATTCTAGCAGTGGCGATGGGCTTGCAAATAGATAGATGACGACCGATGTGGCGCGGCGAGTGAACGTCCGCCTGCGACGCAGGAGGTTACGGGTTCGATTCCCGCCTTGGGATAAATGTTTGTACGATCTGCAAACATTTATCCCGGGTGTTCTGGGTATTTTCTATGTATAATAAAAAATATGTATGTATGTAATGCATTGTATTTAGTATATCAGTCATCTAGTACCCATACTCGTACCACAAGCTCTGCTTAGCTTGGGGCTAGATGATGCTGTGGGGATTTCCCAGCATTATTATTATGATTATTATTATAAACAGTCACGTATGGAATACCAGCTACTGCAAAATGTGAGTATGTACCAAATATAAAATTTGGACGAACCTTTGAAAGGGGAACCCTTAGTCGTCTTCAGTGAATCTAGGGTAGGTACTTGGTACTAAGAGATTTGAAGAGATTCTACCGTACTTGGAAATTAAAGTCGTGAAACTATTTCTTTTTTTAGGGTTCCGTACCCAAAGGGTAAAACGGGAGTTAAAAACGGGAGGGTAAAACAGTTTGCAATGAATACAGCCAAAACTTTGTCACTTAAGACGTGATCAAATTTAAGTTGCTCTTGAGATTCGGATGACTGTGTGGTAAATTTAACCAATATTTATTATTTAAACAACGCCTTAGTTTTAAAACCTTAAACCTGTTGGTGAGAGCTATTCTATTTCTGTAGGCGCTTCAATATTTTACTAATGAAGTGTTTTTTTATCGGCGCTTTTTATTCTACGAGATAATTTTAAAATATTTAATTGTGTTTTTTATTTTTAAGAGTGAATAGTGTTTTTTTTAGACGATCTTTCCAGGAATGGTATGGGAAAGACCCACGCGTAGCTGATGGTGTTTTGTAGGCTGATGAATAGAAAATTATTGTTTGCACATCTCTAGTTTCTTTTCACACTTCAAGTGTCCTTAAAAGCTGTAATATGAGACTAACATTCTGTAATTCTGATGAAATAAAGACGAGATTGAAACTTTTTGATTATTGTTAGCTACGTGATTTGCTACGCTACGCTTTATGGTACTATCAAAATTATTGTATCATGACAAAATATATAATTATCCATAATACCTTGAAGTTCTAGCATAGTTTTTTAATGTAGCTTACAAATATCACCAAGAAACTATGGTTTTCTCACATTGTGGATATTACGGCGGTTATAAAAAGGGCTGAGCTTGTTTTAAACTATTTCAACGGTATGAAAAATACACACGATAGGCTTTTCATTTTGCCTGAAGGTTTTACATAGTTTAACAATAACATGATTCAACATGAACAAGCATTCTAGAACAATACTCCGATTAAAACAATTAGTCGATAATTTCACAACTAGTGAAGTGAAAAAAGTAGCGTGTCGATTTTGTTATACAACGGAATCGTGGATTGGCACACGTATTGAGAACAGTTTTTGCGCTCCCTTGAAATAGTTGAAAATGTGCCTCGCGTGGGAAACAGTTCCCGTAGTATGGTAGAAAAGTTTTTCTATCGATGAATGTACATTTCTTTAAAGAAAATAAAAAAAACATTTTCCATTGTTTTTACACAACATCATCTGCCCCAAACTAATAGTTTAGCTCATACTATGAGTATGAGATGACTGACAAAATACTTGCATACGTTGTTTTTGTAAATATGTACTTAGAATAAAATATAGCGCTCCGACAGAGACCAAACATCTGCGTTCGTTACACAAATGTATGTCCACGGTGGAAATCAAATCCACAACCTACAGAACAGAAAGCAGAGCTCCTACCAGCTGAGTTGTGAGGTCAACATCATTATTGTATTCATCGATAACTTCCCTCTTTTCTATCGACAGACAACATCCCTAGTGTATTGGTTTCGGAACTTTGTTTGTGGTAGGTCTATTGCCGACGCTAAACAGAGTGTCTGTTAATGAATAATGCATAGACCGTTGTTACAGAGAGCGCTAACTTCGCTGGAAAACAGGATCGTTGCTAGAGATAGTACACAAGGTCGTATAAATACTTATAAAACTCATCAGACTATGATGCAATATCTATGAATGGGATCTTTCTGTTATGAATAATGTCATGAATAAAAAAAAACTTTATTTTAGGCTAAGACTTTTGGTACGCCAAATTCTTCTTATTAGACAGCATTAGATTTTTCTTTTGTACAAGCTTTTTTTGGGCCTCTTTTTCTTTTATCTTTGGACGCAACACCTCAGCAATGCAAAGGTTTATAGACGCTGAGCAGTGCATCGTAGGGCACGTTCCTCACAAACGTGACTAACGAGGTAATACTTTGCTAAAGGTGATGGTAACCACTTAATATCAGGTGCCATCTGCTTGTTCTATCAGCAAGTTAAATAACAAAAACCCAGCTTTTTAGGTTTAATTGTTTTTTAGTGTTATTTTAAGTTTTTTTACATAATTTCGATACCTGTGGTCTTAGGGCAATGTTTGAGTGATTAGAGTGAAAGAAAAAAAACTACTGTGGCATCTTGATTTGACTGAAAAAGTTTTTATAGGGTTTGAGTTAAAACGCTATTCATTGGCAAAATTGTCTGTTGAATGACAGACAAGAGCCACAGAGAAGAGAACCTTGATGCGATATAAGTTAAATAAATAAAATTTATTTATTTTTAGCCTATCCTGTCCCATCATCATCATTATTGCCCTACAACATCTATTACAGATGATTTACACTGCAGGGCAAAAACCTTAATTTTTTTTCAAATTTCTCTGTCTCTTGCCAAGCATGTCATGTATTTATTTTATTTATAAAAGGGAACAAAAAATATCAGAATACAATGCCTTGCTACGACCCTGTATAAGTCTTCAATATTTATTCTGGGCCTTGGATCGTATCCCCAAAATTGGCACTTTTGAATCGTTTAGCCGAAACTCAGATTGGTTACAATAAGCTTATAGGCTTATTTGAAACTTTTTTATGTAGTTAGTTCGTTATTACCCGCGTATTTATCGGCTAACGGTTTAAGCAGGGGTACATTTCAGGCTGGGGTTGGGCAGGGGTAGGTCAGTGTTTGTTTGTTAGGTGGTATGTGTTAGCATCCCAACACAAATAAATATAAAAGGTAGATTAACTATGTTCAGTTATCTGGTTTGGTTGTCTATACTAGAAACTTTCTGTGAATCAACTCGTATTGAGAGCAAGCGAGCAGCCATTATGGTTTTGTACGTAGACGCAATACTTTCTTGTCCAACCATCTTGTGCATACTTAGTTAATTACAATAAAAGTTTTATCTAGCATCCAGCACAAGTGTTTTACCATCAAGGTCCAATCCTTACACAAGAACTAGCCTCATCATCCTATAGGCAACAACAGTATGAATTTTCTAAATAGTATGTATCTTAATACTATCTTTAAAAAGCACCGGTGACCTATTAGTAGTGACCACACCTTCTGATCCTAATGTCCTGGGTTGGATCCGGTCGGGCACCAATGAAATTTTCTGTTTCAAACATTTATCTGCTCTAAAACGGTGAAGCACAACTTCGTAAGGAAACCGGTTTGTATTGTAGCAGTGGCGATGGATTTATAAATGCGAATGTGGGTATATACCAAATGGTATATCTGGACTGGTCCTCAGACTAAACATGGAGGTTTTCAGACTAAATAATAATAATAATGCTGGACAATCCACACAAATGATTAAAATGATCAGATATTCTGATTAACTTACCAATAGCCAGAAGAGTCTTCAATTTTGAATTCGCCTTCTTCAACGCATTGATTTTGTCGTACAACCCAGTTTTGCCGTCTTTTGTTTCATCATTGGACTCGAAGCTGCTAAGTTTGCCCTTCTTCAGCCATCCGAAAGCGAATATCACGTGGGTGCAAAGATCTGGCTGGATATCTTCTGGGATGAACTTGCCAATTTTTGTCCGGTATTGAGACCAGTTGGTGTAGTAACAGACGATCTGGAGACAAAAAAAAATATGTATTAGATTCTATTTAACTGTACAAAAGTTAGTATATTTTGATTCTAGTAGAGTTTCCTATGTATCCTATAATTTAGTAGGTTTTAGTGAAAGGCTCGTCCAGGGAAGTACTAGCACCATGTCTATTTCTGCCGCCAAGCAACTTGCTGTGTTTCTGTTTGAAGGGTGCCCGACGCAGAACATAGTAGGGTTTCTAACGAACGTGATTTGCGAGGCAATCAATGCTTTGCATTAGGTGATGGTGACAACTTAACATCAAGAAGGTAATTTGTGTCATTAGGCTATGTGTTTCACGATGCAACTGTTTCGCGTCCATTAACCTGAGATATAGAGATACTAAGCTTTGTGTGCCTGTAATTTCCGGATCTTTAAAGGGATGCAGCAAGGGTAACTCGGTTATACAGCCATCGTAGACTGCCCGTAACTGTGTTTATAATCAAAATCTACAATACCTACAGAACTAGACGGCGATCGATGTGGCGCGGCGAGCGAATGTCCGCCTGCGACGCAGGAGATTGCGGGTTCGATTCCCGCTTTAGGAAAAATGTTTGTACGATCTGCAAATGTTTATTCCGGGTGTTCTGGGTGTTTTTTATGTACAATAAAAAATATCTATGTATGTAATGTATTATATTAAGTCTATCAATCATCTAGTATCCATAACACAAGCTCTGCTTAGCTTGGGGCTAGATGATGCTGTGTGAATTGTCCAGCATTATTATTATTAACTAGGCAAAATTTTTGATACCCATTTGTTTTACATCTCCCGTATATTTTCATCATACAAACGGAACCTTTTGATACAAAATAATCAATACCGGGCCCGGTACGAGTGAGTGAGCAGAACCAATTAGAAAGGGGCTGCAAAACAAATAGGAATGGGCACGTCGGGCATGTTTGGATGCAGGGTGGGTACGTGACGACAAAACTACGCAGATGACTACACACTAGACGGTAATGTGTGGATGACTTCCAGATGCAGAATCTACGTTTTAAGGGATTTTTTATTACTTTGTAAAAGGATCATACAAAAAAACGGTAGGAACCAAGCCGTTTCTTGCCGGTTCTTCTAGGCTTGGTCGCAAAAAACTGGCGTTTAAATGCACCTAGATTTTTGACGTTTCAAGATAATCCCTGCGGATTTTACTGAATAAATGCTCTTTGACTTTGACTTTGATTTAGTGATTGCAGTGGCTTAAAACTGGTCAAGGAGGTGAGAATTTATCAGACAGGCGACTCGTGGTACTACTAACAGACGTTCGTAGGATATTGGAACTAGACATAAAAATATACACGAACCTACAGTAAGCAGATAGACACAATGATATGTACAGTCAGCTGCACTAGAATGTATACAATTCGTAACTTACAGAAATAAGTAAACTTATTAGCTAATTTTACGATTTTTGAGTTTTTACTGTTTAAGGTTTTGATACCGTTTTGAAAGTTACAAATTGTATACATTCTAGTGCAGCTGACTGTACAAGGAATTTCACGTTTCATATTGGAATTTCTGTATCTTTATTTATTCTGTTCTAAGTTCAAAAATGCCAGTTCGTTTAACACTAAAAGCATTTGTTTCATAAAAACCATTTTAAATCTTAAACAAAGGAAATAAGATCGCTTTCTGCAGTTTAAACTTTACGATTTGAATTTCAGTTTAAAGATACTTGCAAAATATTTATTCTTCCTAACGAGCAATAAAACACGGCAATATAGTCTCTATTGCTCAGTAAGTAAAGTCCATTAAAACGACATTAAAGGGTTTCCAAGTAAGCAAACACTCATTTTGAAGGCCAACAACTTCACTTTTGCGTTCGATAAGCTCATTCATATCCGCGTTGTATCCTTGCGTAGCAATTTACCATTTACATAACTAAAGTATTTCCTGTAGCCTCTATTCCATAGGAGTAAGGTCTAAAATCTCTCTTTGGAAGCACATTTTTCGGGATCAAAAGTTTTTGACGCGGCGTTCTACAAGGTTCGACGCTCAGACCACTGTCTTTTCTGATGTATGCGAGAGGTATTTAAGTAGATTGCCTTTCTAAAGAATAAGAACTAGTCTCTTATAGGTGAAGGAGGACTTCTTAAGTAGTTTGATTGACTGGCTACCCATATATTTAATTATCTAGAACTTGTTATGACTAGAGCTAACAATATAGTCATTGAGTGAGTCACAAACTAATGAGACCAATTTATATAAAACTACGTAATTTTATAATTTTAAACATGTTGCCACTGTTTATAGAAACCGACTAATAATACTTGTGATTCAACAGTCCCGAATTCAAATTGAATACAATAATTTATTAAAGGATCATACAAGCCGTAAGTTTTTTGCCTGGTTCTTCTAGGCTTAGTCGCAAGAAACTAGCGCTTAGATTCACCTAGTTTTAACACATTTCAAGGTCACCCCTGCGGAATTTTTGACGTGCTCTACAATGCACTGCTCCGCGTTCATCGACCTGAAGCGTACAGGTGCTAAGCTACCTGTACCTGTACCTGTTATTTTTTCAGCACCAACAAGCAGCATATTAACATACTGATAAATATAAAAGTTAGAAGAACACTTACTTTATAGCCATCTTTATCTTTATGGTGATCTGTGGTCACTGAGTTGTCAAGAGCCGCTGAGGACTTCCGACTGGAGAGCGTTGGCCGACCACGTATCTTTGGCCTGTTCACACTAGCTGATATCACTTGATCTGTGGACCTGGACACGCTGGTTGACACTGATGTAGAGACTTTACTTGGCTTCCGTATTCTTCTTCGAACACCTGAAAAAAGAGATGTAAGATTTTTATAATGTTTTAAATTACATGTACCTACAGCTAATTTGACGAGAAATTTTAACCCAGCTAAAGTGAAAGTCATCAGCTTGTTACAGTATTTAAATTTGTGTTGCATGTAATTCATCTTTTGAATTGTCTTTCTATTTAAGGTTCAGTTCTTGTAACGAAATATCATCAAATTCAAGTTTTGATCGTGTCAATTTCCAAATGACACGATTAATCTTCTACACTGCCATTTCAGATGGCCGTATTATGACATCACACATTCTAGTTTCAATCTCGTCTCAGCTCCAAAATTACGAGAATTGGGACTCTTTTAGTAGATTAAAGCAAAGAAAATGAAAAGTTATAGAAACATAGAGGTTTTTTTCTAAGTTTAAGATATTCCGGTGAATATTACGGAATAAATGTTTTTTTGGCTTTATCTTTGACTTTGACTTTTGTTCAGTATCAGGCATACAGTCTCGTGTGGCTGTAATTAAGCATGGTGGTAGTACTTTCCCGGACAAGCCCTTACTTGAGGTGTCGGTTGTCGGCCATCTGCCTGATCTACCAGCAAGCCGTATAAAAAAAAATGAGCCGTCAATCGTACGCGACGTGCATCGAATCTCCAAAAGCCAAATCTTTAGGTACTCAAGCAATCTTTGACTTAAACTGGTTTGATAGCTTCGGAGAAACCAATATCTTTTGAAACTAAATCGTTAAGAAACGTTTACTATATATTGTTGTCGAATGGCAAACAATTTGAGACGCGAATTGCTCTTTTATTGGCTGTGAAGTTCAGTTTGTCTGAAGCAGTCCTAAAGATTTCCAATACCTTTTATACTATTTTGTTAAATTATGGAGACGAGTTAAAAAAGTAAGCTCTTTTTTATCTGGTTACGGGATTTTGTCATTATTAATCAATTTCCTTTTAGCAAAACAGAATTTACGACGGCCGATGTGGCGCGGCGGGCGAATGTCCGCCTGCGACGCAGATGGTTGCAGATTCGATTTCCGCCTTAGGATAAATTGTACGATCTACAAATATTTATTCCAGGTGTTCTGGGTATCTTTGACTAAAAAAAAATTGCTGTTGCTATGAAAGTTTTCACAAATACAAAAACTGCTTAAAAAAAACGATTTTCTCAACAAACGGTACAATAGAAGTTCAGAAGTCTGTATGTAAAATATCTCCTTCACTATTTACCAATAATGTTCCGAGTGATAAACCTCGCTCGCAATTCAAGAGCACGTGAGTGTATTACGTCGTGCATTGTAAATTCTTCCATTTTGATAAAAAGTAAATTTTACGAATAAAAGTTTTCGAATGCGACTACGGACCATGTAGAATAGTAAGGAATTTTTTAACCAAAGTAGGTATTACTTATTATATATTATAAAAGAAGAAGATTATTTATTATATATTTATATATTATACAGTTTATGATGGCCGACGGCCGTAGTTTAGCAGTAATGATAAAAGTCAGCCTTGTAATAAAGAAACATAAGAGTGTTTGATGACCGCTAATTCTTAGAAAAAACAACTTTATCAAAACAGAGAACGATTTAGATAAATCAGTATGCAAATGCGTGCGTTCTTTCATGAACAACATAAATCACGAACGAAAGGTTACTATGGATGAGACACGAATTAAATCAAAATGGTATTTATTCAGTAGAATGACAAGGCCTACTTTGAATTATCTTACAAACTAGGTGAATCTAGGATCCGGTGAAAATATAGGATACAGAGAAGAATATATTATACAAATAAGTTACATAAGTACTTTTAAAGGTAAAAGATAAATTATTCTAAACCCAAAGTTATGATCCGAGTAGGATTCAATTCCACGACCATTCCCTTGATACCGGGACGTGAATATAGTCTGGATGATTTATGAGCAAAACACAGTGCAATCTCGCTTACGTCAGCTGTACATATTACTCTAAAAAAATCCCACAGTAAAAACGGTTGGAACCAAGCTGAAAGATTCTTGCCTGTTCTTTGAGGCTTAGTTACGAAGATTAGGGCCTAGATTTACTAAGTTTTAAGATGTTTTTTATAGTTAAGTGAATAAATGCCTTTTAGACTTGACATTATTACCTATGTTAAAATAAAAATACTGTAAAAAAGCTTGTACCTTTTTACAGTACTCAAAGAGAGAGAAAAAGAGAGTTTATAGTCACAAACCTTGTCCATACTAATTTAACGGTATGTACACACAAAAACGCACGGCTTTGCAGAATAAATTGTGGGATTTAAAGCTATATATCTTTGTGAATTTAGGCAGAATCAGGACGTGTGCGATTGTGGATGAAACTGTTTTACAAACGAAATCAACATTCATCGATGCTTACATGCTTTTGGATTCCGCATCTAGAGAAGTGCAAATAAAACCTTTCCATTAGAACCAAGTCGTAAGCATTTGCTTGTTCTAATCCTTGATCGCGAGAAATTAATAATAATGCTAGACAATCCACACTGCATCATTTAGCCCCAAGCTTAACAGAGCTTGTGTTATGGGTACTAGATGACTGATATACTTAATACAATACATTACATACATACATATTTTTTATTATACATAGAAAACACCCAGGACACCCGGAATAAATGTTTGCAGAGAACAAACATTTATCCCAAGGCGGGAATCGAACCCGCAACCTCTTGCGTCGCAGGCGGATATTCACCCGCTGCGCCACATCGGTCGTCAAAGATTGCATAAAGACCTTTTACACGTCGCTATGTCTACTAAATGTTTATTTTTAAATAAGTTTCATCTAAATCCAATCAACATGCATACAAACATACAAAACAAAACGGTTTTAAGTTGCTGCAGGAATACTGGACCACTTCACTCTCTCGATCAAACATTAAAAAATACATGTTTTTATTATAACACTTACTGGTTGAGTTTGATGTGGGGGCGATGACGGCAATAATGAGAATGATGGTAAACGCCCACCGCAGCCACGTTGGAGGCCACTGTAACAATAAAATAATCTTTATTGGATATGTACTTTTATTTAATAAAAAAAGTTATACAATTTACTGATGGAACAAGCATATGGCCCACCTGATGTTAAGTGGTTACTATAGCCTATAACAAAGCATTGCCTTGCATTAGTGTTATAGGAAAATAAAGCTCTTTTTATATATTTTTTAAGATTTAGGATAGGATATGTGGATCGTGATCACGCAACTTTAGAGTTTAAAAGACTTAAGAGATCAAAGTCAAAGTCAAAAGGCATTTATTCAGTAATATCCGCAGGGATCATCTTAAAACGTCTTAAATCTAGGTGAATCTAAGCGCCAGTTCCTCGCGACTATACAAAAAATGGTAGGAAACAAGTAATAAGTTTAGTATGTCTGTTCTTCTAGACTTGGTTGCAAGGAACTGCTCCGTATGCTCGCATAGCATGATTGCAAACTGTCAAAAACCACGCCAAAATTGCCGTTGCTATTGTGCTTGACAGATAGCATTGTTTTACATTTTTTAGGGTTCCGTACGCAAAGGGTAAAACGAGACCCTATTATGACTCCGCTGTGTGTCTGTCTCTCTGTCTGTCTGTCTGTCCGTTACCACGGTCACGGTTACCCGTCTTGCGCTTAGATTGTGGACATTTTTACACAACATCATCTAGCCCCAAATTAAGCTTAGCTTGTACTATGAGAACCAGATGACTTATAGAATATGTACCTACCTATATAATTTTTTTTTGTAAATATATAAGCTATGGAACGTGATGGTAAGCCGCATAGAACACAGTTCGGTGTTCTGTGGTAGGCCCCCAGTACCCAAACCCTAATCAGGACAACCATCGCGGCATGTCATTGCGTTATGTTCTCACATGAATAATGTATTTCGGATTTACTGGAATTGACTGCGCGGAGAATAGGATAGACATACCTTGGAGGGTATCACTAAATTGGCTATTATGTTATTTATACTGAAGCATTGACCTTGTTATAAGAAAGGTTTTTTTATACTGGTGGAACAAGCAAGCCCACATGATGTTAAGTGGTAACTATCATCTATAACAAAGCATTGCCTTGTAGGTCATGCACGTTAGGTACACCAACCCGCGTCTACCAACCTGAGGTACTATACTAGTGTTAAGCCTCATGTGCCTGTATGTCACCGGCATCCACACCCTGCAAACTGGAACACAGCAATGCGAGCATCACTGCTTGGCAACAGAAATAGGTACGGTGGTAGTACTTCCCCGGACGAGTCCTTAAGAGTTCTACTACTACTGAAACTAACGTCCCTGGAGATTTAAATCGTCAAATTCTTTCTTATGAAGTAATACTTCTAATGGCGACTTCTAACAAGGTTGCGTTAAACGTTTAACACTACCATAGAGGGGGTATGAAAGCACTGCTTTTTCTCTCTTTCTCTCATAGCCAGTTACGTTTCGTATATTAAAGAAGTTTTACTTCAGTCGTGTGGTCTATAGCACACTCGTATTTTTTTCTGTTTTTCTGTTCATTCATAACATTAATTATAATGGAAGAAATTATAAAACATTTTTTTCTATCGCGTTTCAGTCCGCACCATCGTTATAAAAATGACGTCACGTAAGAAATTAAATACTAATTATTTTATTATCTCTATTCAAAATAACACTAGAAAGTAAAAACTTTCGTATTGTTTGTTAATTAACAACTTATCGAATTGCATCGTAAGTAAAATTTCTATTTACATAAATATAAATTACTAATGTAATTACTAATGTACGACACAAAACGTGTAATTTTCTCGACTGTGGTGGTCATGGTGGAATAGAACCTGCTACCGTGAACTCTTTTAGCACGATTGCAAATTGTCAAAAACTACTTTAAAATTTTCTTTGCTATCGTGCTTGACAGGTTGTAAAATAAAAAAAATAGCATCATGACTTGAGTCCCCAAGCATGGTAGATATCCCGACGACAAACGACTCCAAATATAAATTAGTCCATAGTTTTATGAAGTCGACACCCAGATATCATGTTTGTAACATAGTTGTAAAAGGATATTTTATTATTTAATTTTCCTAGTGGTTTATGGGCCAGATGTGGCCGGCCATAGCCATTATTTTTCTGTAGCGTTGAATTATTTCTACAATAAACCCACTACTATTTTTCATTGAAAATATTTCAAACTAGAAAATGCCTGATGGAAATTTATAATAATATAGTTTTTCAGTATTTGGACAAAAATATCGTCTATTTTTCATAAAAAGTGAATGTATCTTTCTGGCTGTATAAAATAGCATTTTACTTTCATAATCCAAATAAATAAAGCTTAAAAAACATTTTTCAATAATTTAAAATCTGCTTGTACCAACTTAATAATAAATCAGATTTTCGTATACCTTATGCTTCCCTGTTTTTTGTACTTTTAAATATGAATGACTAAATTAATTAATGCTCTTAAACTTTGTTAATAAATTATAACATAGATAATAATTCAAAGCGCGACGAAAAGTACTTTATTGTTTGTATATAAACAAATAAAAATATTGAAAAGTTTTAAATTCGCAACAACCGGTCCTAATTAGGGATGCAGAGTTACAGAGTTGTTTCCACAGACAAATCAAAATCTAGATCAGTCACATTTAATTTAAATTAAAAAACGTTGGAATACTGACTATTTTTTATGAGCAAAACTACTGAAAACATGCACGCTACTATGTTGATACACTTTTCAAAACCAGTCACACTTTAGGGGTTGAATTTCAGGAATTCCTTTTCTAGTGTGGTGGTAGTGTAAATCCTATGGGTTTGGTGCAACACAGGCGTAGCAGTAAAAACACTCGGATAAAGTTCCACTCACTTCAATTGTTTATTTAAGATAGCACAGTTTTTAGAGGAAGCACACAGCAAACAGTTCATAGAATGAAGATGAAGAATAAGATATGAGAATATGAGATACTATAGAAAGCACAATTGCAAAGGAATGCGTAAGTATTTTATCGAGACAAAGCGACGTGCGTTTAGAGCGTGAACGTGAGATCCACTGTCGGAAGGTGGGCGCAGACGCGGTCGGTAAAGCGGCTAACCGGTCTACCAATGGCTGCGCGTGAGTCGGTAACAGCAGTGTTCGCAGCGGACGGCGAGATCTTTACGCGGTACGATATTTGCGCTCACGACTGCCTTCCGACATTACACAATATTCGGTAAGTACAATATTTATCTTAATATTAGAAGCTAAGTTTTACAGTACAAGTTTATATATATTTAATTTATTTATGCACGTTATTTATGTTATACTATTTGTTATACAATACTACTTATTTTATTTATGTATATTTATTATAACGTGATTACTACTAATGATTCATTTGTTTTATGTTTCAGATATCTATCCCAGTACGTGTAGGTGGAGTAAGTACGCCACACCACTCCCCCCTTGAGACCGTCTTACGGGCGATAATAATTAGGTAAACGTACTGTTCTACCAGAACGTGTTTTCTTTTCAGGTGGACCTGGAGGTGGCACGACATCATCATTGGACAAACTCGGATCATCGGATGGAGGATCAGCACCATCGGTAAGTATATAGGCAGGTTTCAGTCTTTCTATTGACACTGTAACGGATTTCCCTTTTATAAGTAGTGTAAAGACTTTTTCGTTCCTTTTCAGTACTACATGTGGTCCGGTGTAAGCAGGCTGAAGTCCTCCTTTTACGGCGTCTTCTCTGAGGTAAACGTGAGTACTAGTTGTTAAGTCCTTGAAAACGAATATAGACTTCTTACAGTGTCTGGCTGCTGGCTGCGGTTGAAGGTTCTTGGCAATTAGTCTTAGCCGAGCCATAAAATCTGTTATATCGTTCGTTTTTTCAGTGGATGGTACGAATAATTCCCCAGGTAATCTAAGTGGTTCACCGTAAACTAATTCTGCTGGAGAACTTTGGATGTCATCCTTGAAGGCGCTGCGGATTCCGAGTAACACCAGTGGCAGTGACTCAGTCCAGTTTGGGTTACGGTGACAGACGATTGCGGCTTTCAATTGTCTATGGAATCTTTCCACCATTCCGTTACACGCAGGATGGTAAGCAGTGGTTCGCTTGTGTTCGAAACCAGTCATTTCAGCCAGGTGTTTGAAAAGGGACGATTCAAACTGCCGTCCTCTATCAGTGATTATGGCAGTAGGGCAACCGAAGCGTGCTATCCATCCGGATATCAGGGCCTTGGCAACCGTTTCTGCGGTCATGTCTGCTATAGGAATAGCTTCCGGCCATCTTGTAAATCGATCCACGGCTGTTAGACAGTATTTGTAGCCGTTGGATACTGGCATGGGTCCTATGAGGTCTATGTGCACAGTGGAGAATCTGGCACGTGGTAGTTGGAATGTTCCAGGAGTCGCTGATACATGGCGTGTAACCTTCGCTAGTTGACAAGGGTGGCATGTCTTCGTCCATTCACGACAATCTTTGCGTACGCCGGGCCATACATAGCGCTGAGCTACTAACTTTGCAGTTGCGTTAGCGCCAGGGTGACTAAGAGAGTGTAAGCTTTCAAACACTTGGCGTCGAAATGGGGTTGTCACGAAGGGTCGCAGTACTTGCATGCTGTCGTCACAGTACAGTTGAACCTGTGTTCCTGGAATGGTTGTTTTGCGTAAGGTAAGTGATGTTTCACCATCTAGTAGACTTTTTAGTTCTAAATCACTGTCTTGTGATTTTGCCAGAAGTACTAAATCGACAGGCTGAGACAATGCTTCGATTCTGGAAAGTGTATCCGCCACGACGTTGTCTTTTCCGGATATGTGTCTTATATCGGTAGTAAATTGAGATATGTAATCTAAGTGTCGAAATTGTCGTGGTGAACATTTATCCTTTCTTGTAGTGAACGCAAAACAAATAGGCTTGTGATCCGTGTATATGGTAAAATGCCGAGCTTCCAACATATGCCTAAAGTAGCGAATTCCCTCGTAGATCGCGAGTAGCTCCCTATCATATGGAGAGTATTTAACCTGCGATGTACTTAGTTTCCGGGAAAAGAAAGCTAGGGGTTCCCACACGTTGTTTTTGTATTGGTGAAGAGCAGCACCCATTGCCGTGTCTGAGGCATCAGTCACAACTGCTATCTTAGCGTTTAAATCTGGATGCGCTAGTAGAGTGGCTTGACATAAGCTACTCTTGCACTCTTCAAATGCATTTAACGCGTCGCCTACGATGTTCACTGGATGTGATCCTTTCACATTGTCAGTGAGCAATGCATGTAGCGGCGCTTGAGTTTTAGCTGCTCCAGGGATGAATTTGCGGTAAAAGTTTAGCATCCCTAAAAAGCGTCTCAGTTCTTTGACGGTTTTAGGTAGTGGAAATTTACTAATTGCTTCGACTTTTGATTCTAGTGGCTTTATTCCTGCTGATGAGACCGTATAGCCTAAGAAGGTCACTTCAGAAGCTCCGAATACACACTTCGAAGTGTTTATTACCATGCCGTAGTCACGGAGTTTCTTGAAAAGCTGTTGCAGATGTTCTTTATGGCTTGTTTCATCTTTGGAAAATACTAAAAAGTCGTCTAAAAATGCGTAAGTGAAATCCAGGCCTCTCGTCAGTTCATCAACGAAGCGCTGGAAGGTTTGACCAGCGTTTCTGAGACCAAAAGTCATGTATGGGAACTCAAACATGCCAAATGGGGTCGATATGGATGTCTTTGCTATGTCCTCGCTGCACACTGGGATCTGGTTATACGCCTTTACAAGATCGATTGTGGAAAAAACGTGGCATCCAGAAATGTTATGCGTGAAGTCATGGATGTTGCGGATGGGGTAGCGGTCAGGGACAGTTCTCGCGTTGAGCATTCTGTAGTCGCCGCATGGACGCCATCCGTTGTCCTTCTTCGGTGCGAGGTGTAAAGGTGACGCCCATGGACTCTCTGATGGTCTTGCAGTTCCATTTTTGAGCATGGCTTCGAACTCTTTCTTGGCAATAAGCAGTTTGTCTGGAGCCAAACGACGTGGAGAGCAGGATACTGGAGGTCCAGGCGTAGTCCTGATATGATGCATTGTATTGTGGCTGATAATGCGATCTTTGCCAGCTGGACGCGTGATTTCAGGAAACTGACGTAGCAATTCGTGGAATTTTGAGTCGCCGATCAATGTCTTCACAGAAGAAATAGTGCTCGACGATGATCCTGAAGCTGCTGCTGTAGTCAGTGTAGTTGTACTGTCGATAAGACGTTGGTTTCGGCAGTCGACTATTAGACCGTAGTATGATAAAAAATCGACGCCGATAATTGGTTTTGTGACATCTGCCACTATGAATCGCCAGCTGTAGTCCCGACGTAGACCAAGATTCAACTCGAGATTGGCGAAGCCGTAGGTCATAATGTTTGTACCATTCGCTGCATAGAGTTGGTATTCATCGGTTGGAGATCGGCGCTCACGGAGCAGAGTACGGGGAAAGACGCAGAGGTCGCTGCCGGTGTCAACGAGAAACTGCATCTTCGATCTGCGATCCGTCACAAACAGGCGACCAGGTATGTATTGGCTATCGGATGTCGCCATCACCGACTGCCTTGGTAGTTTTCCGATTTGTAATCACAAGGCTTTACACAGGAGTTAGCATGTTTGCCATGTTTGAAGTGATACCAGCATACCGGGAATTTTCGATAGTTGGACTGGGATCTCGTAGTCTTCCTGTCTTGGCTACGCTGCCTGGATCTCGACCTTGATGTATGGTCTCGTGAAGAAAGCGCTTGGACTTGCCTTGAAAGTTCACTGATTTGGCGAGCCATCGATTGAAGCATATCTGTGGATGCCGACGCTTCTGCTACTTGTGGTGTGCTCGGTACAATTTCGTGCACACTGTCAGCTAAGTCCGCCAGCGCTTGGAGATCAGATGTCTTCTGAGAAACGATGATTGGTTGCAGAGCTGTTGGCAGGCGGCTGGTCCAGATGGTTTTGATAAATTCTTCTGGAACGGTTGGTCCGGCCAGTCGTTGCAAATGGCGCATGAACTGGGAAGGCCGACGGTCGCCGAGCTCTTCGTGCATGAGCAATTGCTTCACTTCTTTTTCTCGAGATGCTGATAGGCGTTTGATAAGTTCGCTCTTTAAACGCTCGTATTTCCCCGTCTTTGGTGGTGACACAATGATATCTTTCACTTCGGCGGCATATCGATGTTCCAGGTTTGAAGTGACGTAATAAAATTTTGTGTCGTCATCCTTAATGCCGGACAGTATAAAGTTACCTTCCAGTTGAGAGAACCATACTGCCGGCTCTTCTGCCCAAAACGGAGGTGGTCGCACTCCGACTCGAAAAAGTCCGGTTTGATCGTACGATGTAAATGTCTTTTTCGGATCGACATCTTTGTTAGATGTTGACTCATCGCCATCTTTGCTTTCCATGATATTCTCTCAGAAATGTAATCGCTTACGATTTGTATGCTCCTCTTCCTTTTTCAGCGGGGTCACCAGTGTGGTGGTAGTGTAAATCCTATGGGTTTGGTGCAACACAGGCGTAGCAGTAAAAACACTCGGATAAAGTTCCACTCACTTCAATTGTTTATTTAAGATAGCACAGTTTTTAGAGGAAGCACACAGCAAACAGTTCATAGAATGAAGATGAAGAATAAGATATGAGAATATGAGATACTATAGAAAGCACAATTGCAAAGGAATGCGTAAGTATTTTATCGAGACAAAGCGACGTGCGTTTAGAGCGTGAACGTGAGATCCACTGTCGGAAGGTGGGCGCAGACGCGGTCGGTAAAGCGGCTAACCGGTCTACCAATGGCTGCGCGTGAGTCGGTAACAGCAGTGTTCGCAGCGGACGGCGAGATCTTTACGCGGTACGATATTTGCGCTCACGACTGCCTTCCGACATTACACAATATTCGGTAAGTACAATATTTATCTTAATATTAGAAGCTAAGTTTTACAGTACAAGTTTATATATATTTAATTTATTTATGCACGTTATTTATGTTATACTATTTGTTATACAATACTACTTATTTTATTTATGTATATTTATTATAACGTGATTACTACTAATGATTCATTTGTTTTATGTTTCAGATATCTATCCCAGTACGTGTAGGTGGAGTAAGTACGCCACACTAGCATACCCTATGCACCATGTGAAATATACCCTGATGATGTATATAAAATACTAGTAGTCCATCCCGACTTTGCATGGGTTTTGGTAACGATCCCTATTTTTTTCTAAATTTAATATAGTTTATGTCACTCGGGGATAGTGTAGCTTAACATCAATGAAAGAATTTTTCAAATCGGTTTAGTAGTTTTGGAGCCTATTCAATGCAAATAAACAAACAAACAATCAAATCTTTCCTCGACGACCAGTTTTTTCTGATAAGTTAATATACATTGGTCAATTGACTTATGCTGTATAAGTATTTCCATATTTAATATTATACCAGATCTATGAATATAAAAAGGGGGAGATCCGACAGCGGGAAAGTTTTCAAGCGCGTCTGTTATATCCAGTTTTTGTTTGAATTTTCAGTTTTGTAATTCGCCTTGCCAGGGGCTGTTAAATTGTTTATGCATTTTAACTGTCTAGTTAAAAGTGCATGCAAGTTCATTTATAAAGCTTGAGCGATAGTGCATAGTCTTGCCGTCCATTCTACGGTAGCGGGTTCAAATCATCTTGTATTAAGTTCGTATGAGCTTATAAATACAAGCTTACTTATAAAGTGTTCATTTAACATTGTTACCATAGACTACAGTTAGATAATGTTAAGCTTACCTACAAAGTGGTTTTTGGCCAATCTCGAAACTGAGACGCTTCGCTCGCTTCGCTCGCTCGGTCAAAAAGGCAATAAACATAATGAATACTTTTTTTTTACAACTTGCCGATAGCACCAGTACCTAGATGACACACCTGAAGTTAAATGGCTACCATCGCCTATAGTAAACCATTGCATCGTAGGTCACGCTCGTTAGTAACATGCTCTCCAATGCACTCTCAGCGTCCATCACCTATATAATGTGAGGACGTAGGCGTCCTATCTCATGACATATATAGGCCCCGTGTGCCAATTATTTCACCGGCACTAACACACTCTGTAATACTAATACTACTGATATTAATCCTGACTCCTTTGTTATAGCTTGACCTCTACAACCAGACGTGCCTTACGAAGCACAAAAGCATCCTGATATAAATGCCATCGAATTCAACGTTGATAACGCTTCATAACGGAAATAGAATCAGCACTTCTCCTGACTTTCACATCAGAGAATAATTCATTGTTCATTTAAAACGGCACAAAATCCTGAGTTTAGTATAAAAGTGTGGGTTCATTTCGGAATAAGGACAACCGCTTGGGGCAGTTTTAATTTAAAATCACTATTATCCCAAGCCGGTACAGTTTGCAAAAACAAACAAAAATCAACAATGGGCAACAAGCGAAATTATTTTGTCTAGAAATGCCTGCAATGTCGTTTTTGTAAATAAAATATGTGTTCTTTTTTAGCGCGTATTTTTATAAGTAACTATGTACTAATAACAACTTTTATGAGTACATAGCCTGGTCTAATTTTAAGAGTTTTTGCTATGGAGAGAATAGACATGAAATGTCTATTCGGCTCATTGTCTATTCATGAAATGTCGGATTCTGGCTAAGGTTTCTGATTGGGGTACTGCCAATCTTGTCTCCTTCAATGCAACGAAAACCCAGGCCTGTATCTTCTCCGCAAAAAAGAGACCTTTTCTCCTGAATCCCACGTTCCAAGACGTGTCTTTGCCGTTCTCCGACCATCTGGAGCTCTTGGGTGTGAGCCTCTCTTCTAATTTAAACTTTGGCTCACATATAGAATCCAGGGCTAAAGTGGCTGCTAAAAAGCTAGGCATCCTTTCTAAGGTAAGACAGTACTTCACGCCGGGACAGCTTCTCAATCTTTATCAAGCGCAAGTCCGATCGTGCATGGAGTACTGTTGCCACCTATGGGACGGTTCTGCCAAGTATCAGCTGGAAGCCTTGGACTCTATTGAGCGACGAGCCAAGAGAATTATAGGCAACGACCAGCTGTTTGGCTCGAAGCTCTATAGTCTTGAGCACCGTAGACGTGTTGCCTGCCTATCGGTATTCTACCGTATACATTTTGGTGAGTGTGCGCAGGGATTACATGACCTAATTCTTCCATCGCCCTTCTACCTCCGGACTACCAGACGTACGGATAGGTGTCACCCCTTTATGGTTGATATCCCTCATTTTCGCACGAAGCGTTTTGCTTCCACATTTCTAGTGCAGACTGCCAAGGAGTGGAACTCTTTACCGTCGTCGGTGTTTCCGGAACGTTATAACTTGGGAGTTTTCAAGACAAGAGTGAACAAGTGGATTATAGCTAAGCATGCTCCACCTTAGGCTGCATCTACACTTTCCATCAGGTGTGATGGCAGTCAAACGCTTAGGTATCAAAATGTAAAAAAAAAAAAAAAAAAGTTTCAATGTTTTATGGTAAAATACTAATTGTATAATACTTAATAAAAAGTGCACAATATTTCTTTATCATTTGAAATGTTTTTTTTTATTATGCTGATGGCCCTGCCTGATTTTATGCTTATGCTTATGATGATGAACAAGCATATGGCCCACCTGATGTTAAGTCATAAACAATCCCCTGTAAAACAGCATTGCCTTGTAGGTTACGCACATTAGGTACGTCTGGGGAAGTGCTACCAACTTATTTATTTCTGCCGCCAAGCAGTAATGCTTACATTGCTGCGTTCCAGTTTGAAGGGTGTTGGTGAAACAATAAGGACACATGAGGCTTAACTCCAGTGTGCCTCAGGTTGTTGGACGCAGGGTAGTGCATCGTAGGGTGCGTTCCTTACGAGCGTGACCTGCGAGGCAATACTTTGCTTTAGGTAACAGTAATCACTTAACATCAGGCCATCTGCTTGTTCCATCAGTAGTTCTCATAATAAAAAACAATAAAGCAGATGAGTCTGCTGACGGTACAAGGTAAATATTAGCACACATTTCAGGAGTGAGGTTGCAGCGGGTGTTATTTATAACAGGGTCCGTATGACCCTTCGTAACCTGATAGTGTTGAGTGAAGTATGGCTGGGAAATATCCTTTATAATTCCTTGCTTTTTTTGAATAAAACACACGCAAAACATTTACTAACGTGTACAACAGTAGATATTTTAGTGAAGGCTTCGTCCAGGGAAGTACTACCAGAGTAAGTTAAGGCTCACGAGGCTTAATATATACTACCATGCCTACTTCAAGCAGCTTGCTGTATTCTGGTTTGAACAGCATGGGTTCAGTGAAACTATAGGCACATGAGGCCTAATACATTTATGCCTCCGGTTGATGAACGCAAAGCAGTGCATCGTAGGGGACATTTCAAATTGCGAATAAAACCGGGCATAAGATTTGTATTGCGCCTGAAGATTAAGTCATGTCTCTGTTTTTGTTTTACTAAAATATAAAAAAAAATTAGCCTTGAAGTTTCAGAGGAATTTCAAACTTATAATTTATAAACTACATATAATCTATTTGTAACTGACCAGCTGAGTGCGTACAAGCCAAGGTTGAACGAAAGGAAAGGAACGCAAAAACAGTATAGAGTAGCCGTTGTACAGAGACAGTTGGACAAAGGGACTGAGAAAATGTTTTGTTTTAAAAATACTGTGTTGATGAATCAAGAATTTATTCAAAGCTAGTAGATTCACCCTGACTACGCACGAGATGAATGTGACTGACAAACTAAAACCATCCATCCACTCCGACAAAACTTGGTCTCTAGTCTCTAATCTAGTCTCAAACTAAGCAAAGCTATCAGATGTATAATATAATACTCTAATACTTTTAATTGTTCATTTATAGAATAATATATAACTCCCGGACACAAAACAAACATTTGTGTTCATCACACAAATGTTTGTTCTGATTAAACCCACAACCTACAGGAAAGGTGCAGGAAGCAGAGCTACTACCAGCTAAGCTGTGACGACTGCCTTATTTGATTTACTACCTCATTTCATTATGAAGTTACCTTCACCTAGCAATAGTCATAAATGCGAAAGTTGGATATTTGTTTGTGGTTTAATCATACCGTACAATTTTATTACTTGAAATTTACTGTCTCCATGCTTGCAGCATTGGACCAAAATAACTTAAAACTTTTTTCTTGAAGACAAGTTTTTATAATACAATAAAACTTTTACTTGTTTTATTCAAATCATATATACATAAACTATTTTATTTTAAATACTTTACGGTTATTTGTCAACGTTTATAATTTTAGTAGTTGTTATGTAAAGTTAAATAAATAATAAATGTTTATAATGTAATCAAATGATGCAGTAAAAATCAAATTATGACAAAATAACAATAAAGTGTTAATAAATCACTTTCCCCTTTAGTGTCATTAAAAAGACAGCGAGCATTTTATTTTATAAGCAATTATACTAAATTTTGTATGCGGTCGAACCACGTGGCCAGAACCTTTTTTTTTCATGCGATTGCTGACGTAACACACAAATGGCCACTTGATGTTAAATAGTAACCATTACCTAAAATAGCCCTGCATATTACGTTTGCCCTACTCTGTGTTTATAAATCTCAGAACTGATATACTAATACAAAATGCTTTGTAATGATACGTCTATATGGTTTGGTAAAGAAATGATAACTCAAACTAATAATAATAACGCTGGACAATCCACACAGCATCATCTAGCCCCAAGCTAAGCAGAGCTTGTGTTATGGATACTAGATGACTGATATACTTAAAACAATACATTGCACACATAAATATTTTTTTATTATAGGTACATAGAAAATACCCAGAACACCCGGAATAAATATTTGCAGATTGTACAAACATTTATCCCAAGGCGGGGATATTCGCCCGCCGCGCCACATCCGTCGCCAAAAAAACTTCTTAGATGCTATACAAAATTTATTAACAGTTCTTCAATACTGTCACTGATTTTACGGTTGCTTTCAAGTGAGTAACTCTTATTTTACTCTCCTCGGATTGTCCACTTGATGTGAAGTCGTAGAAGTTTCGCTCTAGATGCTTTGGTGGCTTATATCAATCGAAGGTCCCAGAAACGCACCAAGAAAGGTAAGGCCGCGGGCGTTAATAGTTTTCTTTAAAAATTATGCTCATTGGCTTAGTCTCAGTCAAATAACACCTTGGTGTTACAGCAATAACAAACTGAATAGTAGCGTGGGTGTTTTATTAGATAACTGTCAAATTACAAAAGCAAATAGTTTTGTTGTAATATTTTGTAAATGCTAAAGGGTAATGTTGACATAACACTCATTGAGTGGGCTTGATTTCAAATTAATTTAATACGTGGTATAATGTAGTTTTGTATTTTATAATTACCTAATTACTTAGCATTTATGATGGAATTTTGTATTAACTAAAAATTGTGTTAATGAATTACCAACGAACTTTTAGAGTAATATATTTTACTAGTTAAAAAAAATTATTTAAGTTGATTACTCATTATTATTCTAGTCTAGATATTCATAAAACTTGGATAAAGACAAGCTTTGAAAAAAATTCCACACAGCGCTATTTAGCCCCAAACTAAGCAAAACTGGCCATATGGGAACCGAATAATAAAATACTTAAATCCATAGAACACAACATAATACCTATATCAGTTTTTTAATAGGTTTACCGTTACCTGGACACAATATAAATTATACAGACCAAACGATACGGACCTTCATGCCAGTTGTCTCTATATTGCCCTACTCTACGTTAATCGAACAATAAGGTCACCACCGCACTTAACATTAGATAGAACTAGTAAAATAGGTATACTTTTTACGATCCTTGTCACGCAAAGTTCTCATATGCAGTAGTGTTGTGACAAAAACAATGCATTGTCATTGTGACCTTAAAATGTCGTGTGACTATGACCCAAGGTCAAGATTTTAAAAGGAACAACACTAAAATATTATTAACGTGATAACGTCTTATAAAATGATGAACGCCAGCTGCACGCACGAAAAAGTGTCACATTCTGCCTGAGCCAGCGTGCAAGCGAGAGCGCGGAACATGTGATAGAGAGGCACGATGTTTTTTTATGACGTACAATTATCGATATATATAACCGATTCTACAGGCAACCATTTTTTTGTATTAAATTGGCGCCAAGATATTTTGATTTAATTTGATTTATTTTACTGTGTTTTAGTATTTGTAGAGGCAATGCTTTGTAATAGGTAATGGTACCCACTTAGCATCAAGTGGGCCATCTGCTTGTTCCAGCAACAAGTAATTTTTTTTTTATACATAGAAGATATTAAGAAACCCGGAACAAATATTTGCAGATCGTACAAACATTTATCCCAAGGCGGGAATCGAACCCGCAACCTCCTGCGTCGCAGGTGGACATCCGTCCGCTGTGCTACATCGGTTGTCAAAATTAAAACATTGTAAACAAGTTTCTACAAGATACAAGCTTGGATAACCTTAACCTGATTGAATTATTTTTGAAATCCTCGATCTAAAAAGATAAAGTATGGGAAATACTACTTTGTGCCAAAATATACAAATAGAGATAACTCAATGAATTTTTCATCCCATAAAAGTTTACCCCAACAATTTTCCCGTAGCAAACACTTCATCAAAACATCCCGTTCTATGCAATTTGTAATTTGAACTCTACCCTCCTTAAAATAAGGGCAATGCAGTAAACGAAACGCTTAATCTCACTGCTCGTTCAAATTTCATTAGCAAACTGTGCCGTAGTGCTTACAGGGTGTAAAAAATATTACCCTTTTTTTATATTAAGTGTGGCAACATTTTGTGACTATTATAGTACAGCTCTCTAAAAAAATTGACTAGCCCGGCTAAGATGTGCAGCACGACAAAATTTTGTCTACTTGTTATTTCGTGCAAAATAGAGATATCTCTTTATATCTTCCTATGCTAACATGCCAGTGCCGAAAATCTATTTCGTTCTGTCAAATGAAGACAATGCTAATATTTCGCTTATCTTTGGGTCTTTTGTCTATAAGTTCTAAAGTGTCAATCAATAGAAAATATATCTCGTGTCAAGCACGACATATTGATGATCGATGTGGAGCGGCGGAAAATGTCCACCTGCGACGCAGGAGGTTGCGGGTTTAATTCCCGCCTTGGGATAAATGTATGTACGATCTGCAAATATTTATTCCCGGTGTTCTGGGTATTTTCTATGCATAATAAAAATATCTATGTATGTAATGTATTTTAAGTATATCAGTCATCTAGTACCCATAACACAAGCTCTGCTTAGCTTAGGGCCAGATGATGCTGTGTGGATTGTCAAACATTATTATTATTATTTTAAAACATGCCATCTGTGACACATAGCTCAATAATTAAAAAAAACATTACTTGCATTTGGTTGTTTCAAATTTATTAAAAAAATACCGCTTGTATTTTACTGTAAACTAAGAAGCCTATAAGTACGTTAACGAACGTAAAAATTAAATCGCTTCAGAGCGTATTTACATTATCTACGCTCCTGAGGTGACCCTATATATTTTCTTTTTTAAGCTTTACACAGTTTTAGAATGAAGACTTGTTGCACCCTGCACTATGTACAAGTATCAGGGACACTGTGACCCACGTCTCTGAATGCAAAAACAACATTAGACCAGACCAGATAAATTTCCAATGAGTCCAGCCTTTTTTGCTGAATGCAGCTCGTGCCGAAATTATAGTCAATAGGGACGGGATATTAATAAAAAAATCACTTATTTTATCGATATTAATTTTTATAAACTCTGTTTTGTATTGTAAAATACTTGTGACTTTTTAATATTTATATATGTACCTTGTTTTATCTTTTGCATGATAATAATAACAAACTACATTGCAGACAGCTCAAAAACTCTGATGTTCTGTAAATCTGTGACGAAAAGATTAAATAAAACCAGTCAAGTGTGAGTCGGACTCGCGTACCAAGGGTTCCGTACCATTATCTATAGTAAAAACGGCAAAAAAACACGCTTGTTGTATGAGTGCCCCCTTAAATATGTATTTCATTCTGTTTTTTAGTATTTGTTGTTATAGCGGTAACAGAAATACATCATCTGTAAAAATTTCAACTCTCTAACTTTCATGGTTCACGAGATACACCTGACCTGCCTGGTGACAGACAGACAGACAGACAGCGAAGTCTTAGTAATAGGATCCCGTATTACCCTTTGGGTACGGAACAATAAATAGAAGTAATACTATAATTATACTGTAATGTATTGCCATCGTCTCAAGCGCCGACGTCACGACAGTTGGCACGCAGCCGTCGTGCGGAGTGGTTGTGTGCGTGGTGCGGTGTTGGTGAGCCGAGAATTATCTCTAAGATATCTAGATAATACATGTGGCGACGAGGACAAAAGTGAGTACCTAATATAAATACATAATAATAAAAAATAAAAAAACAAAAAGTGAAAGTGGCAAAGAAGGTAAACATATTATAATGTAGTACCAAACCGGTCTCTTACTTGATGTTTTATTGACTTGTACATTCTAATGTAAATCGAACCTACCATAACCTAAAGTAAAAACAATTAAGCCTACCTACCTACCTAGCAAGAACTCGAGTCAGAACAATAGAAAAGCTATTGTGCTTGGAATCTCAGTATCCGAGTCATTAAATACTTTGTAGGTATGTTTATATTCATATATTATGGGTAATAAAATTATGTTGACATGTTTTGCCAAAGCTACAATAACAATGAAACTACTTTTACGTTTAAATAACTACCTGTGGTAATATTGACGCAGTGTTTACCTACTATATGCTACGGTTCACGCAATTAGCTAGTAATAAAATATCCTGGGTTAGAGATAGTGTCGGAAGTTGTGGAAAAATGTTGAAAAATTAATGACGGTAGCAACGCAAGTTGTGAAGCAGACAATGTTCTGGCCATTAAATTGGAATCATGTTGTTAAACATAGGTACAGCCACCAACTTAGCGAGGTATTTGATATAATGCATTGAATTGGCTTATGTATGTCTACTGTACCGATATATATAATAATAAAAATAAGCAGACACCGTCTGATCGTTAAATCGAACTGGTATGAAAATAAAATTCATACGCAAATGTTATCAAATGTAGGTACATAAGTATATTAGACAAGCAGTGGCTACCTATGCCAACTGATCATTAAATTGATGTGCAACCTACCTAAAACCTACTAAGTGATTTGACAAGCAGATTTAATCTGAACATTTAATTGTTTAACTGAAAGAGTTACAGCAGATGATTGAATCTGAATCATTAAATTGATCGTTTCAGGTCGCCCCAAAACAAAACATGTCGTTAACACTGACACTGGACAAGTTTGACTGTGACGGAGATCCTACTTCTGTAGGTGTAAGATGGGAGCGCTGGAAACGGGCCTTGTTTATTTACTTAGAGGCATCTAACATTGAAACGGGTCAAAAGAAAAGGGCAAACCTTCTACATTTTGGCGGCTTGGAACTGCAAGAGGTTTTCTACAATATACCCGGAGCTAACGTTGTTGCTGCAGATGATGTAGATGTTTTCGAAGTGGCGATATCAAAACTTGATGCTTACTTTGCCCCAAAGCAAAGTAAAATATACGAACGCCATATTTTCAGACTTCTCAAACAAGAACCAAACGAAAAGTTTGAGAAATTTGTTGTGAGACTGCGACAACAAGCAGATAAATGTCAGTTTAAAGACCGAGACGAGAACATCATCGATCAAGTAACGGAAAAATGCTTCTTAAAAGCACTAAGAAAGAAAATACTTCAAATTGGAGATGAAATAACACTAGATAAAGTAATTTTGGAAGCAAATACGTTAGAATCAGTAAACAAACAACTTGATGAATTTGGAAGCATCGCACAAGGAGATTTCAATGGTACAAGGAATGGCACCCAAGACATCAACGAAGTGGGAAGCAAAACTAAAAAGGTTTTTATCAGGAACAGAAATGAGCAAGGATGTGGTAGGTGTGGCAACACAAAACACGCTTCAATGAGTATAGATTGCCCAGCCAGGAACAAAGAATGCCTAAAGTGTGGTTTGAAAGGGCATTTCAGACAATACTGTAGAACAAGACAAACCTTTAAAAGAAAGATAGAAGGAGAAGAAAAGACAAACAATACATACAAACAGAAAAGAAGTTACACACCTACACACAAATCAGGAGTAAATCAAGTTAGTGACCTTGAAATAACAGAAGAGGAAAAAGAAACAGAGTATGTTTTTCATATCGATGACGACGTAGAATTTGACTGCACTATTGGAGGAATAAAAACCAAAATTCTGGTGGACTCTGGCTGTAAACAAAATCTGATAACCGAAGAAACCTGGAAGATCATGAAGGAGAAAAAGATTTGCGTATATAACCAGAAAGCTAATCCAGATATAAAATTCATGGCTTATGGGAGTGGCATACCTTTGAAAATTAAGGGTTCATTCGAGGCTCACATACAAATTGGGAAGAAGTCAGAAAATTCAATTTTCTATGTTATTGTTGACGGTACAAGGAACCTGTTGGGGAAAACCACTGCAATGTCATTGGGAATACTCCGGATTGGTCTGAATCTAGAAGACGTAAATCAAATTGAAAACAAAACCTTTCCGAAGTTCAAAGGTGTGCTGATCAATTTGCCAATAGATGATTCAGTAGCACCCGTATCACAACCTTACAGGTATTATAAACTTCATTATTATTTTTGTTAATGAGGATTGAATTCTGATCAAGTAGATATTAAAGTTGATTTGTTGATTTAATTCTGGTATTATTATTTTCATAGGAGGATTCCCATACCTTTAGAAGCTAAAGTCAATGCCAAGGTCGAAGAGCTTTTAGAGAGAGACATAATAGAACCAGTCGTAGGATCTTCGAAATGGGTCTCACCAGTGGTGCCTATTTTGAAGAAGAGTGGTGAAGTGCGGCTTTGCGTAGATATGCGACGAGCTAATGCGGCTATCGTCCGCGAAAATCATCCATTGCCAACAATGGATAAGTTATTACCCAAAATGAAAAACGCTAAGTATTTCACAAAACTAGACATAAAAGATGCGTTTCACCAAATCGAGATACTACCCGATTCGAGACACATAACAACATTCATCACAAGTAAAGGGCTTTTTAGATATAGACGCTTAATGTTCGGGATATCATGCGCACCAGAAATCTTCCAAAAAGTAATAGAACGCATGTTATTGGGCTGCGAAGGGGTGATTAGTTTTATCGATGATATTCTGATATTTGGGAAGAATCTACAGGAACATGACATAAGACTTAATAAAGTGATGGAAGTTATAAAGAATAACGATGTTCTTTTGAGTAAGGACAAATGCATTTTCAGGAAAACGGAAGTGAATTTCTTGGGACATCATTTATCAGAAAATGGGATAAAGCCGCTAGAAAAATACATCTCAACCATACAAGAGTTTAGACCACCTAACACCATCGGGGAACTTCAAAGTTTTCTGGGACTGGTAAATTACGTGAGCAAATGGATCCCCAACTATGCGACGATAACGGAACCTTTAAAAATATTACTCCGTAATAAAACTGGAGATAGATCAGACATTAAAGATCGCTGGGGTTCAAACCAACAACTTTGTTTCGAATCGCTTAAACAAAATATGACAAATATACCAACCCTTGGATTCTATGATGTAGAGGATCAGACAGTCGTTATAGCGGATGCAAGTCCCGTTGGATTAGGTGGGGTTTTGATCCAAATAAATGATAAGGGACCTAGAATCATTGCATATGGCCATAAGACCTTAACAGAATGTGAACGCCGATACTGTCAAACGGAGAAGGAAGCGCTGGCTTTGGTGTGGGCTGTAGAGCACTTCCATATATTTCTATATGGTAAAGAGTTCCAGCTGGTCACCGATCATAAGCCACTCGAAGTTATTTTTGGCATAAAATCCAAACCGTGCGCTAGAATAGAAAGGTGGGTTATGCGCTTGCAGTCGTACAATTACAAAGTGGTTTATCGACCAGGTAAAAGCAACATAGCAGATTCCTTATCTAGGCTCTGTTTCGGTTTAAACACATCGACCTCACATATAAAAGATAACCACATCTACCAAATTGTGGAATGTGCGAGACCGATAGCGGTATCACTCAACGAAATAATAGATTCTTCAAAAGAAGATACGGAAATAATTCAAGTCAAAGAAGGAGTATATAATAACAAATGGGTGGATGATGTAAAACTGTACAAGATATTCCAAACTGAACTTTGTTTCTATGAGGGCATATTACTGAGAGGAACTAGAATCGTGATACCCTCCCAGCTCCGAGATCGAGTCCTAAAAGCTGCTCATGAAGGACACCCAGGGATAGTAGCGATGAAAGCAAGACTGAGAACAAAAGTCTGGTGGCCTAAGTGTGACAAAGACGCCGAAAATATGGTTAAATCATGCAAAGGTTGTACCTTAGTATCAGCACCAAATCCACCAAACCCTATGAAACGTCGAGAGCTACCAGAAGAACCATGGGTTGCTATTGCCATAGACTTGATGGGGCCGCTACCTACCGGAGATTACCTATTTGTAGTGGTCGATTACTACAGTAGATACAAAGAAATTAAGATATGTCGAAAAATTACATCTGCTGAAATGGTTACCCAACTAAAGGAGATATTTAGCCGGTTGGGAAACCCGACGTCGATAACAGCTGATAATGGAAAGCAGTTCACAAGTGAAGAATTTAGAACATTTCTCAAAGAAAGAAATATTCATTTGTATAATACGATACCGTATTGGCCTCAACAGAACGGAGAAGTCGAAAGACAGAACCGCGACATCTTAAAAAGACTAAAAATAAGTCAGGCCGAAAAAAAAGATTGGAAAGAGAGCTTATTGGAGTATTTGTGTATGTACAACAGTACACCACATTCAGTTACCGGCAGAACACCATCCGAATTATTCTTTAAAAGAGTTTTCAGAGATAAACTACCAATGATGAGAGACATCTCTCAAGGATTAACAATAGATACAGAGGTGAAGGACAGAGACCAAGAAATGAAGGAAAAGGGAAAAGAATATGCTGATAGGAAAAGAAAAGCTGAAGAGTGCAATCTAATGCCAGGAGATAAAGTATATATTAAGAATATGATAAAGGATAATAAACTAAGCCTAAACTACGATACGACAACACATACGGTAGAAAAAAAGGTTGCAGGAGATGTACAAGTACGAAACGATGAAACCGGCCAAACCCATAGAAGAAATGTGGTACATCTCAAGAAGATACAAGGGGAATGGAAAGTTTGTCATGACAAGAACCCAAACGAAATCAACGATAATATAGATGAAGAAACAACACAGGATAATGGAACGAATATATGATTAATAGGTATATTTATCAAAAGTACATCAATCACAAACTAAGAAAAATTTAATTATAACTAAACTCTTAAACTGAATACTTGAAAGACTAAATACTTAAATCTAATTATAACTTGATACCATAACATTATTTTATTGATTTAAAAACAATTAAAACAAAAAAGGGATGTAATGTATTGCCATCGTCTCAAGCGCCGACGTCACGACAGTTGGCACGCAGCCGTCGTGCGGAGTGGTTGTGTGCGTGGTGCGGTGTTGGTGAGCCGAGAATTATCTCTAAGATATCTAGATAATACATATACTATGTGCCTTTAAAATTTGATTAAAATCCGCCGATAAATAACGCTACAGCAAACATTCCCGCTTTTTCTCTTTATTTTCTCGTCAATAAAAAATCACGATCGCCAAAAAAATTTTAGTAAATTAAGAAACCCGTGTGCCGATTTCGTCAATATTGGTAAAAAAATGTGACTTGTATGTCAGAATAGACAGACTGACAGACGAACAAAAGCGTTTTTTGGCCAATCCCAAAACCGTGGCGTTTTGCTCGCTGGCTCGGCAATTACTCGTTACAAAACGAGTTCGTTAACTTGAATTTTGATGCATTAACCTTCAGCTAACGCTAATGGTTATTTAACAGGCGATCTAACTACCTGAATATTTGTTGCGATATGTATATTTAAAAATTATGACTTAGAGTTAAAATAAAGAATACGCCACTAAATAACATAAATATTTCTGTCTTGTCTTGCCTCGCTTTGTCTACACATCACTAAGAGAGATTAGCACAACTAGATCTAGAGCCTCATAGTGTCATGTTTTTAGGGTCCCGTTTTACCCTTTGGGTACGAAACCCTAAAAACATGTAACGGTATTAACTGTTGGTTGTTTTTTGAACATAAGTTACTAACACAGTTAAAGTATTGTAAACAACCATTATGATAAAATTTCGTTAAAGTTTTAGTAACGGGTGATCGTTAGTTTTGTAGTACGATGTAAGGCGTAATTAGCAAACAACGACAAACGTAAGGACGAAGTAGAAAAAAGGTTAATACTGTGTACTTTGTTTAAATGTTACATACAAGTATATGTCATAGTTTAGTAACTTGAGTGTGAACTGTATTACCAGTGTGTAAAATTGCTCACGGTTCGTTCACATAATTTTACATGCTTCTGCGCAGTCTGCTAAATGACTACTCTGCAATATAAAATAGCTCGTGGAAATTGCCTAACTCTGTTTGCTAATCTCTTTTATGAATATGTACAAATGTGACCAAATGATTTATTAACCCGTTTGTGGTTTTATTGATTTGTCATTCAAGGCTCTGGGAAAAAAAGGTGGACAATCTTGACTCCGATACTCTTGATATTAATTGTCAAAAATAACAAACATAAAATAACAATTGTTCAAAAATATAACATAAAAAACTGGCCAAATGCGAGTCGGTACCATTATTTATTTTATTCTGTTTTTAAGTATTTGTTGTTATAGTGGCAACAGAAGTACAACCTCCTTTTTAAAGACTTTTATCGATAACCTTATTTTAAGCACCTATCGACCTCATCTCTAGCCAACGACACGTTTGGCCAAAGGCACTGCAGTGAAGGTAATTTGAAATTAGCTGGCTGCTTGAAATCAATTATTTATAAGATTACTAATGGGGACACTATTTCAGAGTAGGGAAAACTGTAGCAACACTAATGAGGTAAACTCAGTTTTTTATTGACCGAGCGAGCGAAACGTCTCAATTTCAAGATTGGCCAAAAAATCTTTTGTACGTCAGTCCGTTTATCTTCGCTTACAAGTTGCATTTTTCAACCGATTTTGACGAAAATTGGCGCACAAGTTTCTTAATTTATTTAAATTTGTATTCAATTGTAATTATTGATTGGGAAAAAAAATTGAGGGGGAAAAATATTCGTAATTTCGCTCTACTTCTGCGATGTAGGTTGTAGAAATCCTCGATAAAGACCAACAACTAAGGTAAGAACGAAACCTCTCAAAAAAGGTTTTCTCTTGAAAACAATAAGTGAAGTCATTTTGAGTTACACTGCGAGACTCGTAATCAATTCCACGGTCAAGAAATCCATTTATCGTTTTAAAGAATAACCTCGTAGATTAATTGCTCTCAAGTGTACATACTCGTATAGGCATGGGTATAACTAATTGATCGTATAATAATGTAAGAAGGAAAACTTTGGAATAGGAATTCAAAGATGGATGCTGAGATCTTGACCAACTTACTGCACTACTTAGTAGTTATAAAGACACTGTATGTACTATCTTAGTAGTTGTACCCTCTGTAGGCTTAGACACGTTTTAGGTGACCCCGATGACACGATCACCGCTGCTGACGCGGCGGTAATCATGCTACTAATTTAGCACAATCTCAACGACCCCGCCAATGGGGTCGAAAAATCCCCTTTAACAGCCCTCCAGGGTGAAGACCTATAATAATAATAATAATAATAATAGACAAACTAGTATATCAAAGTCAAAGTCAAATCAAATCAAATCAAAATATTTTATTGCGGAACTAAAAACGATGGGATACCTAATAGCAGAAAAGAAACGATGATAGCTATAATAGTTATTAAAACTGTGTCGTAACCATCAAGTCAAAAAAAAATTTTACAGTAATATCCGCAGGGATCATCTTGAAAATGTCTTAAATCTAGGTGAATCTAAGCGCCAGTTCCTAGTCTAGTCTTAGTATTTGTCATCTAATACCCATAACACAAGCTCTGCTTTGCTTGGGGCTAGATGATGCTGCGTGGATTGTCCAGCATTATTATTATTAACATCCATGGGAGGTAATGGAACATATTCTAAATCAGAACTACCACGTCTTAGGTCTATATATGACGACCGATGTGGCGCGGCGGGCGAATGTCCGCCTGCGACGCAGAAGGTTGCGGGTTCGATTCCCGCCTTGGGATAAATGTTTGTACAATCTGCAAATCTTTATTCCGGGTGTTCTGGGTATTTTCTATGTATAATAAAAAGTATCTATATACGTAATGTATTGTATTAAGTATATCAGTCATCTAGTACCCATAACACAAGCTCTGCTTAGCTTGGGGCTAGATGATGCTGTGTGGATCGTCCAGCATTATTATTATTATTATTATATTTTTTCGTGAAACACGGGCATAAAAATGAGTATTTTCAAACCGCAGTAATAAATCGGCAAGTGAAATATTTATTTAGAAATTGACAATTATTACAAAGTGGCGGTAACTAGAGCGCAGAATTCCGTCACGCACGCTTTTGAAGAGTTAACGCGCAATGTGGTGTAAAATGCGAAAGAAAGAGTAGTAGTAGAACTCTCTGTAAAAGGGCTCGTCCGGGGTAGTACTACTACTCGTCATCGGGGTAGTCCGTGAGACGATGATAACGTTAATTTTCTAACGTCAAGCAATGTTTTTTATACAATACAATAATGTATGCCTACTTCAGTTTGTTACCTAAAAAGAATCTTTGTCCTGACTGACTAACTTAAAAACAATACACAGCCTAAATAACTGGCCGTAAAGACTTGAAATTTTCGACTTGAAAAATTCAGAATATATTCGTTTTGGTGTATAAATTCGACCCCTAAACGGGTATAACGGGGCTTGAATTACCTTCACGCGGACAAAGTCGCGTGCGTTCCTCTAGTTGATTATAAAAACCTTAAAAAAATTAACTTAATTGAGGACATCACTTATAAGTAGCACAAAAAGTAAAAGATTTGTCCTACAATTGGCGAACTTATCGCCGGTAGCGATTTCTTCCAGACAAAGGTTGGTTTAAGTACCTAAACGTACAACTAATGTTTTACATCAGCGACTGCGAAAACCTTGTCACACTGCCACATCTTGCAACTTACGCCAGCATCTGTTATCAAGTACATCTATTAAGCTAAGTTATATGTATGCAAAAGAGTAGGTACACATACATTTCCATCTGTTCCAATTTCTTTTTTCTACACGTTTGTATGTGAACCGAATGGCAACACTGCTTGGCTTTGTGCCGCTTTTTGTGATTGTTATGCCTTGAGTTGATAAAGTATTGTTTTATAAACTGTACGAAGATAGCACAAATGAGAAAATAGATACTGAGAGACGAAAAAATTAAAAGTAAATCTCTCAAATATCTTAGTACCAAGTAGAGACTCAAGATTATTTGAAGATGTCTAATAGAAATCGCCGGAAGGATCATATAATGCTTCCAAGAGTTCGAACCAATCTTGGAAAAAGGGCAATATGTTTTGAAGGAGTACAAATTTATAACAGACTACCGAAAGAAGTGAAAAATGCGAAGTCGTACAGTATGTTTAAAAATAAGTTAAAAATACATATATTAAATGACAATACATTATTAAAATAATAAAAATAACATACTGCATAGCTTGCACTGTGACATGCTGAACGACTCCGCACATTTTAATTACTATCTACCTTCTTATTATGCTATTTTTGCAGATAACTTACGTATTGCAATATTATCCTATGTTACCTACCTACTTTAATTACCTACATAGTTTAGCTGTAAGAAATGTTATACATTAGATTTATATTATTTCTCACCAAGTGAAATGTAATTTCTTCTGAGAAAATAAATATTCTTTAAACCTAAATAGTCAAAGGTACGTTCAAATATCATTTTTATCTTCTATCATGTCTATGGTCAACACAAATAAAGTTTTCAAATAAAACTTGGCCACCTCGACAGAATTGTCTGCAGGGTTATCAAGTTCGTCCCTTGTGCAGGTGTTAGGGCGAAAGGGATAGGTCAATATGTAAGTCATTGACTGAATTAAGGCTCCGCAGTCGTAACCAGTCAAGAAAGGGATATTCCCCATTCGCAAAAGGTGTTTTCTGCAGCGGGAAACTTGGGTCCGGAGTCGGTTAATAGACTTTTAGACTGGCCACGGCAGATCTTGACTTGGGGGCAGGTGTTCCTGAGGTGGGTTGAAATCTATGATTCTTGGAAAGCTTGAAGTCGTACGCATAAAATTCTTACCATTTTTGAATCGGCCTCGTTTTGGCACATAACCAAAATTTGCTGTAATTTGTATTCCATACGTGGGCTTGCAAGACATCGCCGCTCCTAAAATACTAACTGGTTTGCTCATGATATTCCACACGAAAGTCACCTACATAGCTCTTAGAAATTAGCAAGCTGAAGTAGCAATAGACTGGCAATAAGTTTGTAGACCGACAACCGCTTGGCATAAAAGGTTCTCGAATAGCGACCACGAACTGGAAAACGAAGCGTTTGAAAACTCATTTACATTGTTACAATAGGAAGGCGGTGGATGGAGAGTGCTCGTTCTTCAAACTAATGGCGATGATTTAGTAGTAGAGCTCCTTGTGAAGGGCTCGTCCGGGGAAGTACTACCACCATGCCTATTTCTGCCGCCAAGCAGCTTGCTGTGCTGTAAAGGGTGTTGGTGCCAGTGTTATTAGCACACGAGGCTTAACACCTGTATGCCTCAGGTTGATGGATCAAGAGTAGTGCATCGTAGGACACGTTTTTTGAAAATAAAAATGAAAATGAAAAAATATTTATTACAGCAAAACACGACACGAATTACATTACAACAGAGTACATACAGGTTTAAAAATAACTTAAGGAGAAAGGGTTCTTACAGTTCAAAGGTCCTGTTTGCTGACTGATAAGCATAATCTAATTACCTAATATGATATGTTTATAAGCGTGACCTGCGAGGCAATGCTTTGTTATAGGTAATAATAACCACTTAACATCAGGTGGCCCTCTGCTTGTTCCATCAGCAAGTCACATAAAAAACAAAGATAATTTTGATACTCGCATCCTCAGATAGAACCTACTTACTTACTTATATTCTTTGAGGTTATCAAAAGGAGTCACCCTTGTGGATCCATAAACAATCTCTGCCTTGGGAGTTTGCGAGATCAAAGGTTTTGATCGAGTCTGTTTATTTAGGAAAGGATCTTGTATTAGAACCTCTTTGGTTTTTTTTTATCACAAATTTAGATTGAGTTTTACCTCAGTAGTGGAATAAAATGATAATGAAAATTTTGTATCCCAAATCAACTATTGTTAGTTATATTATGAAAATACTAGCTGACCCTCGCGATTTTGTCTACGTTTTTAACACAAATTAATTCCTTTTTAGGGTTCCGTACCCAAAGGGTAAAACGAAACCTATTACGAAAACTCCGCTGTCTGTCTTTCTGTCCGTCTGGCACCAGGCTGTATCCCATGAACCGTGATAGATGTACAGTTTTTTTGATTTCTACATTATTATTAGTATAGATTGCTTCAGTAAAAAACCCTAAACCTACTTCAAAAGTTTTAATACTCAACTTCCTTGAGAAATTGTAATTATATCACTGCAAAATCATAAAGATAGTGTGATAAAAATATTCTCACATTGTTTTTTGCTGTTCTTACGTGTTTCTTTGGTAGCGTTCTATTTAACCAAGATGTAATAATAACACGAACTGTTGAAGATGTCACTCAGTTTTGCCCGCGGTTTCACTCATATAGCACTTATATAGTAACAACACTGGCATTTTTCCAGTATCTGCACAGACTATGTTAATTAAGATTATGTTGAATAAATTATTGATTTTTTATTTAACAGCCAACAAGAAACACAAAGAAAACCTCTGACTGAGAAAAAACATACATAAAAAACGAAAAATAAAAAAAAATGCATCGATCTCTTAGAACCAAATACCTACCTAATTCGAGATTCCTCGAGGATGTCTAAAGGGGGTAGGCAAAGGTATGTCCAGATGGTACATTTGCTACATACCCACATTTTACAGTAGTAAAATGATGATTTCGAGGGGAAAAGTAAATTCAAACTTATTTTCCACACAAATATAATATATGGGAGATGCAAGATATCAAAATCGTTTCTAAGCTACTTCATCTTCCGAAGAGCCTTTTAACTAGTCCAATATATGATGACAAATACAACCAGACATAGATAGACAATTCTAGACAGAGCTGTCAAGGTGGCCTCTCGCTAGGGTTTTCTTGCTTTTGCTGGGTCAGTTTGTGGTGTAGGTACGTCACCCAGCTGGTAGATACTACGTACTAATCTGTGAGTTGGCAGGCAGACAGGTTTGGCAACTGGTTTTGTATCCAAGTGACATTTACAAGCGGTGGCTTGCGTCAGCCGGTAGCAAATATAGGGCTTTGATTCTGTTCCTCAAGTTGTTGCATTGACCATTCAGACGGTAGCATGTTTGAAGTATAATTGGTACCTGTGTGCAAAATACAACTGAAACAGTTGAGCTATCTACAAACTATCGGTACTCTCATCCTTCAAACCGGAACACATCAAGCTGCTTGACGGCAGAAATAGGCATGGTAATAATACTTCCCCGGACGAGCCCTTCACTAAGAGCTCTATTTCTACTAAGTACATGTACTTGACCTAAGTTATCCTTATTACTATCTAATAATTATGTACAGTCAGCTGCACTAGAATGTATACAATTATTATCTTTTAAAATGCTATCACAACATTAATTTAAACTTTTAGACAGTAGAAACTCAAATACCATGTAATCAGTTGGTGAGTTCACAATGTTTTTGCATTTTTGCCCTGAAAATATTAACTGTTACATTGTGACACTATTTTGAAAGTTACGAATCGTATACATTCCAGTGCAGCTGACTGTACATGTAAGCAATGAATAAATCTATACCAATTATAAGAATCTTTGTCCTGACTGGCTGACTGATTGGGATATAGACAACGTACAGTCTAAACCACTGGTCGTAGAGACTTAAAATTAAGGGTATTAGGGTAAATTAGTCTTGCTGCGTAGAGGTACGTACTAAGAAAGAAATTTTTGAAAATCGACACCTAAACGTGTACAGCGAGGGTTAATAATAATAATCATAATGCTGGACAATCCACACAGCATCATCTAGCCCCAAGCTAAGCAGAGCTTGTGTTATAAGTACTAGATGACTGATATACTTAATACAATACCATATTACATACATAGATATTTTTATTATACATAGAAAATACCCAGAACACCTGGAATAAATATTTGCAGATCGTACAAACATTTATACCAAGGCGGGAATCGAACCAGCAACCTTCTGCGTCGCAGGCGGACATTCGCTGCGCCACATCAGTTGTCTATAATGCATGCTAAATGCCTATAGTGCATGCTATAGTGCCAGTTTCGGCATCTTATGGTATTCACCGTAAGTCCCACAACAAACGGCAGTACAAACAGTTATCCAACCTGTTACAAAGCGAACGAAAGTAAAAGTAGTACGCGTTGTACTATTACATAACGGACGCTGTCTGCCCGGATTGATTGTCGAGGTGGAATAATGATGTGGGAACTATGGTGTAATCATGCTACACCATCATTTTTTATAACACGACGATCAAACTGAGTGGCTACCGTCAACTCGGTTGTTCGCTTGATTAAAAAACGAGTGTGCTTTAGACAACACGACTGAAGTAAAACTTCTTTAATATACGAAACTGGCTATGAGAGAAAGAGAGAAAGAACAGTGCTTTCATACCCCCTCCATGGTAGTGTTAAACGTTTAACGCAACCTTGTTGGTAGTCGCACTAGAAGTATTACTTCAATAACCCATATCTTAAGCGTCCAAATGTCATGTACTAGAAGGGTCATGGTACGGATGTTTAGTAATGCGTTCAAAATACAAAATTATTGTATAACTAGGGGCCGCTCGCAGCTTCACCCGCGTGACAGTTTTTTTCCCGTTCCTGTTATTTTTTCGGGATAAAAAGTAGCCTATATGTTAATTCAAGTTATAATCTATGTTTATTCTAAGTTTCATCCAAATCGGTCTACTGGTTAAAGCGTGAAAGAGTAGCAAACATCCATCCATCCTTCCAATCCTTAGATCATTTACTATATGATCTAAGTTCCAATCATACTTAGAAGCTTTCGCGTTTATAATATTAGTAGGATGAGTCCCGAAAACATCCGAACCATCTGAGCATCTTCGTACAAATTCGGAAGCTGTTACTGAATGCTCCTGCTACGAATTTTTATCTAGTTTTCTTGTAGTTTTTCTAGTTTTTTGTCTTCTAGTACAAAATCTAAAACAATCATAGCTGTCTCGAGCACGAAAGTAAGGCGTCATTTTGACAGTTTACAATCGTGCTATAAAAGTTACCTATAAACATGAACGCTATAGCAATTAAAAAAACCTTTGTCCTCATTGACATTTTAGACAGCGCACAGCCTAAACCACTGGTCGTAGAGACTTGAAATTTTCACGGTATGTCCAGCAGCGGATCCTTTAGGCTGCTGATGATAATTATATCCATGTTAAAACTTTTCCGCTAGCATAGTCTCT
Source organism: Electrophaes corylata (assembly GCA_947095575.1). Taxonomy (NCBI): domain Eukaryota; kingdom Metazoa; phylum Arthropoda; class Insecta; order Lepidoptera; family Geometridae; genus Electrophaes; species Electrophaes corylata. Next base: position 1,363,136 of record OX352711.1, on the reverse strand, counting down.
ATAATGTTAAGTCTTTAGTATTTTTCCCCTGAGCTTTCCATTATCACCCAAATCCCATAAACCCCTAGTGGCACTAGTCCCTATAACTGGTTTCCCAACGGTAATGCTAGCGGGATCTCATCCCGGTAACCCGGTCGGCGACCGGTTCGTAACGCGCGCGTTTTATACGGTATCCATAATACCGGGATTACCTGACCTGGAGGGTTAGGAACCTTGTATACTACACCCAGTAATAACAAATCTCACATTTATTATTTAAACATGGCATAAAATGAGTACTGCCTCTGACATGTTCTAACTTGGTGGTAAGAAATGGTATTTTGTCAGATCATTTATCATTGGCCTCAATAAGTTCATAATTTATTTTTTTCATAGTGCTTACTTGCACTTAGTACCGTATTAAAATATTCCTAGAGTTATTTCGTCAAGTGCAATTAGACTCTCGGTAGCGCAGGCAGTTAGCGCATCCACGTATCAAGGGGAGGGTCGTGGATTCAAATCCTGCTTGAGGGCATTAGGATAATATACAAATCTCAATAAGTTCACTGCAGAAATATTAGACCTTCCCAAAACTTAGGGAGGGGCTTAACCATACTCAGCCCCCATGGCAGGCAGATTGATGACTGTAGTGTCTGTGTTAAGTACTCATATTTCATACCCTCTCATATAGTCGAGATTCGAACCGGAAACCCATAAGATTGATTGGCGGGATAGCTGCAACCCATGCAGTCTTCTCTTCCAATATGTTTATACAATGATGTTCAGATTTGGTTAGAAAACCCATAAGATTGATTTGCAGGGTCGCTGCCACCTGGGGTATCATCCAATATGTTTATACGTCGGTTGCTTAGCCTTAATCCTTGTGTACAGGGTTCTTTATCAGTACCTACTGACCGGCTTGGTATGTTGCTGGAATCTGTGGCTTCACTATGTTGTAATGTAGGTTACGGGTTTAACACGTTTTCGAAATTACCTGTACTAACTAAAGTGGTAGTAGAACGATCACAATATAATGATATTTTGATCTTTATCTACGCTATGGAAAACTATGGTATTGGAATTTGTGAGCTCATTGTGAAAGAGTTGTGAGAATCACGATGAAATTATCTGATTCTGCACTAAGTATTGCTGTAATCTGTGCTGACAAGTAAAGTTACAGCACATTAAACCTTTACGTCTCTTTCTGTGCTGTAGGTTGAGGGTTCAATACCCGCCGAAGACGAGGATTTGTGTTATAAGCGTTGATAACCTATATCTATCTAATCTATACCAATTATAAGAATCTTTGTCCTGACTGTCTGACTGACATATACACAACTACGGTAAGAATGACATTTTGGTTTACAAAAGTGTTTTCTATAATCTGGTTTGGTCAACTCTTGATGATTTCTTTACTAGCATCGCATAATATTATCAAGTTAATATACATAGAAATGACCACTATTCAGCTTATTTTATAGCAGTGGCGCCACTATCCCACTGATATGTATTTTATTAGTCTTTGGACTTTCCATTATTTTATTGAAATGACATAACAATAATATTTGTTTTAATTAACATAAAGCCACCTATACACGGCCAGTTTTTTTTACATAAAACGTATCATTTGGCTATAATATCGTCAACATCCTAAGAAAATTACAGCTTATAATTTAGAGCCTGCGCACACAGAGAGCGGTCAGGAGTTCCGAGTTCTAGTGACCGTTGACCGCCCAAGAGTTCCAACGCACACAAGCGGCGTACAAATTCTCGAGTTCTAGTTTCGTTTGGGTCTTTGCACATGCAACATGTCACTAGAAAGTTCGTCATCCGATGTAGAATTATTGCTCTTGTGGAGCTCAGCAGCTTCTAAGAAGAAAAGGAAGTATTGGATGCACCCAATTTACACAACGCGAGAAGAACAAGGCGAATTCAGTAATATTTTTTAAGTATTTTTCCCTATAACAAAAGACATTTCGAAACTTAGCTTGTCTATTGAACCTTGTATGAGTAGAATTTCTAACACTGATATTAATTTATTCCATAGAGTATCTACCGTGCCTAGTATTTATGGCGTGAGCCTATTTTATTTAATTAAATTGGTCTCTTGCCATTTTTACGTAGTTTAGCTATATCTATTTTAACAAACCTATGAATCATTCTCTTCCAAACTCATCAGACATCGCGGAGTTCCGGAGTTCTCTGTCTTGGCGGGTAAAGAACTCTTGGAACGCGAAGTTCCGCTTTGACCGCCGCGGTCAGACCGCACGCTGTGTGCGTTGTTGTTAAAGACTCAGTATATTCTAATGAACGCCGAACGCAGAACTCGGAACTCGGAACTCGGAACTCCTGACCGCTCTCTGTGTGCGCAGGCTCCTAGAGCTAAATTGCCACAGTTAAAATTTAGGGAATCTCTTTCTTTGTACACTTCTACGCACCAAGACGAATATACTCTGAAAATTTGAAGTCTGTTAGGCTGTGGCTGATATATGTATAGAAATACCACTTAAATCTGAATCTCTAGGGCAAGAGTGAATAGGTGTCTTCTAGACTGTCCTGCTTCATCGTTGGCTTCATCGTCACTCACCTGGTGAGATTGAAGCCAAAGGACAGTCTATCGATGATAAAAAAAACAAGTCGTGTGGTCTAAACCACACGACTGAAGTCAAACTTCTTTAATATACGAAACGTAACTGGCTATGAGAGAAAGAGAGAAAGAACAGTGTTTTCATACCCCCTCCATGGTAGTGTTAAACGTTTAGCGCAACCTTGATGGAAGTTGCATTAGAAGTATTACTTCAAAAAAAGATGTTTGTCAGTCAGTCAGGATAAAGATTCTTATAATTGGTAAAGATGAAGTGTCTTGTTTTCGGTAGGTAAATAATTTGATAATAGATCGTATTATAGATACATCGTGTAAAGGCCGATTTGGACTAGTCTACATTAAAACTTCTAAACCAGTTTATGGCAACTACATATTTATAAATCAATTTCCGCATTTGCAAGTTCGAACCACAAAATATCAATGTCTTATAAAGACGTGCAATAAGTTTTTAGGGTTCCGTACCCAAAGGGTAAAACGGGACCCTATTACTAAGACTCCGTTGTCTGTCGCTTAGATTCACCTAGATTTAAGACGTTTCAAGATGATCCCTGCGGATTTTACTGAATAAATGCTTTTTGACTTTGACTTTGTCTATCCGTCTGTCACCAGGCTGTACCTCATGAACCGTGATAGTTATAGAGTTGAAATTTTCACAGATGATGTACCTATTTCTGTTGCCGCTATAACAACAAATACTAAAAAACATGTCAATAATTGTAGGGGAGCTCTTTATAAAGGGCTTAATCAGTTTTTTCAGACATCAGTTTTTTTTTGAACAGAAAAGTCGTGAGCTCGATAGTTTGTTAAAATGGTATAAGTATAACCCACGAAAATAAACTATTGTAATGATCGTTTGAAGTTTCCTTGACTTAAAGTTAGTGGCGGATATAAATTAATTTGAATTTGACCCATGGGTCGAGGTGTACAATAACTTTGGAATTGTATAATCTTTGTATGCATTATGCATTAAGCTTAGAGTTTTGACAGTTTTATGATGTTTTTACTGTCATACGAGACAGACGTAAAGGTTGACTTTTAATTTAGCAGTTTCATCATCATAAGGAAACTAGTTTATATTCTAGCAGCGGCGATGGGCTTGCAACCTGTCTTGTATACCAACTTAAAAAATGGGTGGGTATTGTACCAAATGTACTCTCTGAACGTAACTCTTCTAGGCTTGGTCGCGAGGAACTGGCGCTTAGACTCACCTAGATTTTTCACGAAGATTTTTGGTGATTTTTCACGACGTTTCATGATGATCCCTGTGGATTTTACTGAATAAATGATTTTTGACTTTGCTTTTTGACTTTGACTTTGACTACCTCTATTAATGAAGAATCTCAAGTAGGTACTAGGCACTAAGAGATCGAAGGATATCTGCCGTGCTTAGGGGTTAGTCGTGATGTTAATTTTTCTTTGATGATGGAAATAATATTTTCAGATATGACGCGATTATGACTATAAATTACTCAAACATATATTAAACACAGATATTGCCTACTTTTGACTATGACTCATAATTGGTTAATTTAACCTTGATCTTGACTATTTTGATAAATTTTATTTATTAAACGAGGTGGGCGGGTTTTTAAATCTAGACCTTCAAAAAAGTGTTGAGCCAAAAAGATTTTTTGTTGTTTGTTGCTTTTTTACCGTCGCCTACTAACAAGAAGTTATCTAAAAAGGTTTTAAAAAACAATTATAAAAAAAAAATCTTTGTCCTAACTGACTTGACCGCGCGCAGTCTAAGCCGCTGGTAGAGACTTAAAGTTTTCAAGGTTTATTTGTTGTTACAAATACACTGTGCAATGGCCTCAAACGGTCATTTCGGATATTGCGGAATTAAATGCTTTTTGACTTTGACTTTGTGACTTGCCAACGGTGAAAGAATTTTTCAAATCGGTCCAGTAGTTTTGGAGCCTTTTCAATGCAAACAAACAAACAATAAACTCTTTCCGCTTTATAATATCTTCTTAATATAATCCTACTAATATTATAAACGCGAAAGTTTGTAAGTATCGATGGATGGATGGATGGATGTTTGTTACTCTTTCACGCTCTAACCAGTAAACCGATTTAGATGAAATTTGGAATAAACATATATCATAACTTGGATTAACATATAGGCTACTTTTTATCCCGAAAAAATAACGAGAACGGGAAAAATCAGCGCGCGAAGCTGCGAGCGGCCGCTAGTATATTATAAATTACGCGTCACGCTATTTGTCCGCGATGGACTCCTAAAATACTTAACCGATTTTTATCAAATTTACACACCGTGTGCCGTTTGATCCAACTTAAAAGATAGGATAGCTTACATCTCAATTTTAATATTATATTATATTTTCAAAAATGTTAGGGATCCTTACTATAACGACCGATGTGGCGCGGCGGGCGAATGTCCGCCTGCGACGCAGAGGTTGCGGGTTCGATTCCCGCCTTGGGATAAATGTTTGTACGATCTGCAAATATTTATTCCGGGTGTTCTGGGTGTTTTCTATGTATAATAAAAAATATCTATGCATGTAATGTATTGTATTAAGTATATCAGTCATCTAGTACCCATAACACAAGCTCTGCTTAGCTTGGGGCTAGATGATGCTGTGTGGATTGTCCAGCATTATTTATTATTTAAAGCCCGTGCGAAGCTGGAACGAACCGCTAGTTAAGTTTTTTTTTTTATACAATTTGCTGATGGAACAAACATTATGGCTCACCTGATGTTAAGTGGTTACCATCGCCCATAACAAAACAATGCCTTGTAGGTCACGTCACGTTAGTTAGGAACGTGCCCTACAATACACTGCTCTGCGTCCATCAACCTGAAGCATAGGTACAGGTGTTAAGCCTCAAGTGCCTGTAATTACACCGGCACCCACACCCTTCAAACCGGAACACAGTAAACTGCTTGGTGGCAATAGGCATGGTGGTAGTACTTCCCCGGACGAGCCCTTCACTAAGAGTACTACTACTACTAAATTTTAAGTATAAATATTAGTATAAAATAGTACCTAATAATTAGCAAAAATTCAATTAGTAGATTTAAATCAGAAAACCCATTCACTTGGACTATAAAAATGTCCTTATCACCCGACCTTCGAAGCCCAAGATGTTTGAGTTCAATCAAACAATTATCACCTTTATTACAATGCATTAAGATAGTTATCACTGCATAATAACAGATGCATACGAATTCAGCATAGAGACTTACAAGACAAATTCATTCATAATCTAGGTGAAGATAAAGTTTATTTTTCAGTGAGATAACAGAAGACTTTCAAAGTGTTTTTGCATATTTACACTGCAGTTGTGTCAGTGGAATTTCACGCTTATGGTAAAGGTAACAAGGTTTATTCTAATTTTCAAGTGTGTGGTTCTCGTTTCCGGTAGAAACAATAGTGAAGGCTGATTTGTCCAGTTCATAAACAGCTTATTTTAAACAACACGTTTTCTTTTTTTTTTTTGGGAAAAACAAGGGTATGTTCCACCTGATGTCAAGTGGTTACCATCGCTTATAACAAAACATTACCTTGCAGGTCACGTTAATTAGGAACGTGCCCTAAGATTCATTCTGCATCCGTCAACCTAAGGTATACAGGTGTTAAACTACATTGCCCGTAATTTCACCAGCACCCGAACTTGAACACGCTGCGCTGCTTGGTGGCAGAAATAGGCATGGCGGTAGTACCTACTTCCGCGGACGAACTTTTCGCAAAGAGTTATTACTACTAATTTTTACTGTACCACCTCATAGACATGCATGATGTTGTTTTGATCCATAAAGGTGAATTTACGCTAAACCAGCTTTCAGAATATAGCTCATAGAACCAACAGCTGCTAGGGAGTAAAGGTTCTCGAATGGCGACCACGAACCGGAAGACGAAGCGTAGAACGTCCTCCTACCCGATGAACTGACGACATCGTTAGAACCGTGGGAATTCGATGGATGGAAATGGCTCAGAATCGTTCTTACTGGAAACGTGGGGGAGGTCTATGTCCAGCACTGGACTTTTACAGACTGCTGATGATTATGACACTAAACCAAACCGGGCTTAGATAGCAGTAGAACCCTTAGTAGAGTGAGAAAGAAGTGGATTTCCGAAATTAAGGTTAAACAAGTCGGTACGTTGAAAGTTACAAGCGTTTCAAAATTTAGTACTAAATCTTTCGACGCTTGTAACTTTCAAGGTAATCTGATTTTACTGTAGCATATAGGGTAACGTACCTAGATAATGGCAAGATAATTCAGTATCAAACTTAACTTCGGACGCACGTAAATAAATAGTAGACATTAAACACTTACAGCGTTTGTATGGACAACGTACCGACTTGTTTAACCTTAAGCCCCTAAACAGATACAGCTAGGAATGAAGTTTGAATATTTGAATTATCTAAAGTGATCTAGCTGCTACTGAGCTGTGTCTCAGGATCGGAAGTAATATGATTATCTTCACGGTTAGTTTGTATCATAGGGGCAGCTGCCAGCAAGGACGTAATGTGTGAAAGGAATTGTTTTTATCTATTACGAAACTCGCGACAAGCTTGCGACTGGCGTAAAAAAAAAATATTAAGCCACCGGTCGTATACACTTGAAATTCAGGGAGTTTTTCCTTTTGGTACGTAGACGTGTACTAAGAAAATAATTCTTGAATTACAACCTCTGATTGTGCAGCAGGGGTTGAAGTTTGTATGAAACTAGCTACACGGGAACAAAGTTCTGCGCGGTTTCTCTGGTGAAAATAAAATAATACAACTTATTTATGTTTCAAAAAGAGTCAATTCCTGTTTTTTCGTTCCGTGATGTCAAAGGAATCGAACCGAACTAAAAGAGGTCGAGGTCAACGCACCGTCCGATGATCTTCGAAGCTCGTTTATAGGATTCCTTGAGCCTGGAATACCCTTATAACTTCCGATTTTATGAACCTAAACTTTTCATTTGACAGCCGTCACAGCTCAATTGATAGTTAGCTCTGAGGACAGTTCTCGTAATGAAATATCGTAAAATTCAAATTTCGAACGTGTCAATTTCTAAATAAACTTTTAAATCTTTGATTTTTGATGACCGATGTGGCGCGGCGGGCGAATGTTCAGCTGTGACGCAAGAATTTGCGGGTTCGATTCTTGCCTTGGGAATGCGCGTAAATGTTTGTACGGTCTGCAAATATTTATTCCGGGTGTTCTGGGTATTTTCTATGTCTAATAAAAAGAAACTATTGTATGTATTGTATTAAGTATATCAGTCATCTAGTACCCATAACACAAGCTCTGCTTAGCTTGGGGCTAGATGATGCTGTGTGGATTGTCCAGCATTATTATTATTATTACAAAATTTTAAACTTTTTTAAATTTTGCTTTACTGCAAAATGGTGGTATGTACCAAATGTACTATCAGGGTGTACCTCTGACTACCCTGCTTAGGCATCCTCGAAGAATCTTGAGTATAATAATAATATTAATAAATTTATTTATTTCCATATCCAAAGTTACATTGTTTTATCAAGGTTGGGGCCTCCTTTTACGACCTATGTGGCGCGGTGGGCGAATGTCCGCCTGCGACGCAGAGGTTGCGGGTTCGATTCCCGCCTTGGGATAAATGTTTGTACGATCTGCAAATATTTATTCCGGGTGTTCTGGGTATTTTCTATGTATAATAAAAAATATCTATGTATGTAATATAATATTGTATTAAGTATATCAGTCATCTAGTACCCATAACACAAGCTCTGCTTAGCTTGGGGCTAGATGATGCTGTGTGGATCGTCCGGCATTATTTATTTATTTATTTTAAGTAAAAAATATTTGTGACTAAAGGTACTTGTTACTAAGAGATCGTGATTGGGGATCATAGTCGTGATGCTATTAAATGGTGTATAAAATTGATTATAGGTATAGTAATCGCTATATTTATAAACGTTATATACATTTCAATATGCTTAAAGTAAAACTTATTATTATTTGTCATTACTTATTGGTAAGAAATACATTGCTTATCTTTCACAGGTTATTATAAAATAGGCTAAATTAGCTTGATGTAAAGTCGTATCGGATGGTCTAAACATCTGACAGTTACGGGGCATAAGTTTTTTTTATGTTTTTAGTTCGTGTAAATGGTAAAGAAATTCAATGAGATTTTGTGCCGGTTTTAAAATTTTACGATTGAATCCAGAAGATGGGATAAACTCCCTTCAAACAACAGGGATTTACTTTATTGAATGCATTTATAAAAACTTTTCTAATTTAAAGGGCTCATTTGGGAGATGGTTTCTTTCGGGATTAGAGAAAATTGCTTTTGTATTATTACAATTTGAAACCGAAGCTCTGGCTTGTACATTAAAACTTCTGTTATACAAAAATAAATAAGTCCTTTTGAGGTATTATGTTACTCAAGGGAAAGTAATAACAGGAAACCATACTTAAGCTTAAAGAAAACGAAATTGATCAATCAAATAAAAACAATACTCAATACTCAATATATTTATTGCTTTCACATAATAATAATAATATAATAATGCTGGACAATCCACACAGCATCATCTAGCCCCAAGCTAAGCAGAGCTTGTGTTATGGGTATTAGATGACTGATTACTTAATACTTAGTACATTACATACATAGATATTTTTTATTCAATATAAAAAAATTCCCAGAACACCCGGAATAAATATTTGCAGATCGTACAAACCACCGCGCCACATCTTTGGTTTGGATACAAACATTGTTCTTTTGTGTCATCACATGTACCCTGAATAGGGTATTAGTTACGGTCTGGAAATATTTATTCCGGGTGTTCTGGGTATTTTGTGTGTATTATAAAAAATATCTGTGCCTGTTATGTATTGTATTAAGTATATTAGTCATCTAGTACCCATAACACAAGCTCTGCTTAACTTGGGACTAAATGATGCTGTGTAGATTGTCCAGCATAAATATATTATTATTATTATGTGAATGCAATAAATATATTGAGTATTGTTAACATTATTATTATTAAACTGACATTTTCTGGCCGGTTGAATTTTGACATCACAAAAATTAATCGTATTCTAGTCTCAAATTCATCTCAGCTCCAAAAAAATACGTGGATATAATTCCATTTCTTTTTCGGCGGAGATTGAACCCACAACTTACAGAGCAGAGCTAAAACTAACTGAGCGAGTAAGAAATATATAAAACTTGATACCCTAATTATAAAGTCTGTTGTACACGTTTCTCATCAACCAGAGACGCCAATTATCAACTTTGATGACATCAATTAACCATTAATTTCCTATCAAGAGCTTTAATATTTTAATGAAACTTGTTAGCGGGTGCTGTCATTATAAATATCAGGTTTTCAAGCAGTAGTTAATTGACTGTGATTAAGACATAATTGTGTTTAAATTTGAGCCTTTGAAGAATAAACTGGTAGATTAGTACCCGCGCTGGAAAATTTGAGCTTAGCAGATAAATAAACACTATTTAAAACTTTAACTAGCGGTGCGTCCCAGTTTCGCACGGGTTTTAGTAAGAATCCTTAGTTTTTTGAAAATATAATATAGCCCATGTCACCTGGGGATAGTGTAGCTTCCCAACGGCGAAAGAATTTTTCAAATCGGTCCAGAAGTTTTGGAGTCTATTCAATGCAAACAAGCAAACAAACAAATCTTTCCTCTTTATGATATTAGTATAGAAGAATAGACTAGCGAAACGCGTGTGACTTCGTCCGAGTGGAACTATTTTCATACAAACTTCAACCCGTACACGTTTAGGGGTTGAATTTCGGAAATTCCTTTCATAGTACACTCTACGCACCAAGACAAATATACCTACTCTCAAAATTTCAAGTTTCTACGACCAGTGGTTTAGGCTGTGCGTTGTCAATAAGATATCAGGCAGTCCGTCAGTCAGTCAGGACAAAGATTGTTATAAATTATATATAAAATAGTTTTTTTTTATACAACTTGTGGGTTATTCCCATTGAGTCACACCCTTTCAGTCACACTGTGACACAATGGGACGAAAAAGTTTCGTTGAGTTACAGTGTTACTCAACGGGAATTTTTTATTCCCATTCAGTTACACTGATACCGAGGGTGTGACACAATGGGAAGAAAACGTGCCCGTTGAGTAACACTGTAACTCAACGAAACTTTTTTTCCCCAATAAGTTACACCTGATTACAAGAGTTTAAAAATAAAACAGTTTTATTGATGAAAATAAATATATTATAAAAACATACGTAACTAAGTGTCTTATGTTTAAATTTGAAAATTTTAAATTAAAATCTATTAAAATCAGTCTTGTATCTAGTCACCATACTACTAATAAAAATAATACCTATTAGTTTATTAGAAACACATACTCATAGAATAAAATGATAATTCTCTTCAAATAATAAAATGTTTCAAGAATTAGCAAATTCATTTAAAATTTGATTAATAAAGTTCATATAATTTTTTTATAATTTTTTTTAAGAAAACTCTTTTTAGGATTAAGCTCGCCTTTGTGCATGTTTTTTGTGTTCACCATTTTGTAAACATTTTTGTATACAATAAAGAATTTAAGAATTTAACTTTAATTAATTAGTGTGACTTAACGCGACATATTTTATTTATTTATTCCCATTCAGTCACCCCTGTGACACAACGCCACTTTTTTTCCCCGTTGGGTAACAGTGTAACTCAATGGGAAAATAAAAGTCGCAATGTGTAACAGGTGTAACTCAACGAAACTTTTTCGTCCCATTGTGTCACAGTGTGACTGAAAGGGTGTAACTCAACGGGAATAACCCCAACTTGTTGATGGAACAAGCAAATGGCCCACCTGATGTTAAGTGGTTACCATCACCGATAACAAAGCATTGCCTCGTAGGTCACGCTCGTTAGGAACGTCACCTACGATACACTACTCAGCGTCCATCAACCTGAGGCATACAGGTGTTAAGCCTCATGTACCTGTAATTACACCGGCACCCACACCCTATTAAAATATCTTATAGTTATACAAAATACTACTATCGTCTTAATTTTTCGTGTCGCTTCTGTTGGCTTTGTCGTGTTTGTCGAAAGCTGAGAGTTTAATTACTTCTAGCTAATCAGCAGCTTCCAGACTCCTCTGAAGATAAATGTTTGAGATTGAATTTCTTTTGAGCTTAATTAGTTAAAAAGTTGTGATGTTTATAAATAGTCTTATTATAGTAGGAGTAATTCTTTCTAATGGAAATATTTATTTTTAAAATAATAATGACATGACGACATGACTATTATGACAATTTTGCCTTTTGAACTAAATTTAAGAAAAGTCCCGCAATCTACCTTCAGATCGTTTGCAACGGTCTGTAGATAGCTTAACTGTTTCATATGTATTTTTTACATACCAATTTTAATACTTGTATTAGCTGTAATTTTCTTTGTAAATAAATGTATACACTTGAAGTATTATTTAAAAAAAATATTGGAATAAAATAGTACATTCAAAAAAGGACATCACTTCGCACATTTATCATAGGTGATTATTCAAATATTTTGAGAAAGGCGAAAGGCAAATTCAGTGTGCCAGTGAAAGCGACGCTAAGTAAACTAGGCCACTATTTGGAAAAGCTGGCTGGCATTGAATTGTAAATATTATGTATTTTATTATATTTTATTATGTATTTTATTTATTATTTTTTGTCTTGCAATCACCTTATTAAGTTAGATTGGCACCACACTAGAGTTTCATTATTTACATTATTATTACTTTGTAAAAGGATCATACAAAAAAACGGTAGGAACCAAGCCGTAAGTTTCTTGCCGGTTCTTCTAGGCTTGGTCGCGAGGAACTGGCGCTTAGATTCACCTAGATTTAAGACGTTTCAAGATGATCCCTGCGGATATTACTGAATAAATGATTTTTGACTTTGACTTTGACTTTGATTATTTTGTTTTACTATCAAAGATAAAAACACTTTATTGAACATAACAAGGAGAGGAACGATGGTCTAATGAGAATGACCCTGCCTTCTGGTCTGGCCTTTTCCGTTCGAAAGTTTTTTGTGCGCAATGCTCGTACTCTCAAACGGTGAAGGAAAACATCGTGAGGAAGCCTGTAGCTAAGTTAGCTTCGCACATATTGACTATACACATAATGACGACCGATGTGGCGCAGCGGGCGAATGTACACCTGCAACGCAGGAGGTTGCGGGTTCAATTCCCGCCTTGGGGTAAATGTTTGCATGATCTGCAAATATTTATTTTGGGTGTTCTGGGTTTTTTCTATGTATAATAAAAAATATCTATGTATGTAATGTATTGTATTAAGTATATCAGTAATCTAGTATCCAAAACACAAGCTATGCTTAGCTTGGGGCTAGAAGATGCTGTGTGGATTGTCCAGCATTATTATTATTATAATTAGGGTTACAAGTATTGCCTCTGACGCTGTATTAATCGTCTACAATAGATGTAAAGGCCTGTTTACTTTTTGCATTGCTAGTGGAATAACATTCTACACTCCATAATACTTTTTTAGAGCTTACAAGAAGAGCGTAAACTAGTGTAACAATCTTATTGCAACGCTGTTGCTTAACCCTTTCATGTAGTGTTATTCACTTTGCCCAACCCTGGCTTGCAATGTCCGTTCATGCAACATGAACAGTCCGCTGCATGAACAAGCTTTCTTTTTGATTGATTGATTGATTAACTCATTATTAATAATAATAATAATAATGCTGGACAATCCACACAGCATCATCTAGCCCCAAGCTAGGCAGAGCTTGTGTTATGGGTACTAGATGATTGATATACTTAATACAATATATTACATACATACATATTTTTTATTATACATAGAAAATACCCAGAACACCTGGAATAAATATTTACAGATCGTACAAACATTTATCCCAAGGCGGGAATTGAACCCGCAACCCCTGCGTCGCAGGCGGACATTCGCCCGCCGCGCCACAGCGGTCGTCAAAGAAGTACACAAAGAAGTAATAACACAATAGGTATAACTATAAATACTGAGCACAACGGGCGGCCTTATCGCTAAAAGCGATGTCTGTTCTACAGTTCTTGCTGCCTGTTATACCGCGCAGTGTAAATCGATTGATGAATCCAACAATACCCATCTTTTTCACCTGATGCTAAGTGGTAATCGTCAGCTGTGTTAGGCAAGTCAAATTAAAAAGCATTTATTTAACAGTATTCGCAGTGATCATCTTGAAACGTCTTAAATCTAGGTGAATCTAAGCGCCAGTTTCTCACGACCAAGCTGTGAACCGGCAAGAAACTTACGGCTTGGCTTAAAGATGTATTTTATCGAAATTAGCTATGTTTTGTTAAATTATCAAGTTGGTCATGTACTCACGCAGATATCATAAGTGGGGATCTTCAGGCCAGGTTTAACCAAAGGTCAAAATGTCAACATACCTGTGGGTAAATAAACATTTCTTTAGAACAATGATAAATAGAAGGTACAAATACATAAACGACGTGATTTGAAAACACGACCGCGATTTACTGGTTTTGTAAAATTCTGTAAAAAGTTTGTAAAAATCTATTTTTAGAATTAGCTAAACTACAAAGCACTAGAAATATCTCTAATAACTCTCAATACGACAAGTTTATCGACCAAAGTACCACGATTGCACCCAAGGGCACAGCACCGCACAGAACACACACACAGCACAGCAGGGACTGTGACAATATTTTATACTAACACTAGCGGCCGCTCGCAGCTTCGCCTGCGTGGCAGTTTTTTTCCGTTCCCGTTATTTTTTCGGGATAAAATCATAGTAGCTTGATGCATGCAAAGTCCCAGCCCGATTGGTTTAAAATTGACAAAGTTTCATACAAAGTTTCATCCCCTATTTTATCCCCTTGGGGGTAGAATTAATCAAAATCCTTTCTTAGCAGATGCTTACGTCATTACATCTACCTGCATGCCAAATTTCAGCCCGATCCGTCCAGTGGTTTGGGCTATGCGTTGATAGATCACTATGTCAGTCAGACACCTTTGAGTTATATATATTTAAGGTATAGAACAAAATACATATGAAACAGTTGAGCTATCTACAGACCGTTATAAACGATCTAAAGATAGCTCAACGGATACAAATCAGTACCAATCGAAAGTGTCCTTTAAACACTGGCTGCATTACCACGCGGAATGGAAATTGTAATTTTGTACATACCAATTATAAATACATACTTGTATAGCTGTAATTTTCTTTATAAATAAATTTACTACACAGATAGATATAAATATTTATACATGTTTACTAATTACTGGTATAAGTACGATAAATGCATGTAGATTTATTCACCATAGTAAGTAGCTAGTAATAGTAATATATTTCGGATATATTAAGATGTATCTTAATACCTTGAAGGTTACCTTGTCATGGTTATTTTAGAGATTAAATATTGTATTAAATTATATGATATTTCAACATAAATATATTTATCTCTATAAATTAAAATAATTTGCCGAAGTGTATGTACGCGCATAACTTCTGAACGACTGCACCGATTCTGATAATTCTTTTTTTGTGTTCGTTAATTGTCAGGACAAGGTTTGCATAATGTTGGATTATATAAACGCAATAGAATCTTTTAGGACTAGTCAAATGTCACTGTCATCCTGACAGTTGTAACTTGTTGTGTCAAAAAACATCTTGTATCTCTCTCTATGGCGAACCGTGCTCTTCTGTGCTTCGTATTGTTGCGCTCCCTGATTAAACCAGATAGAAGAATAATTTCAAAAATCGGATAATTTTTCATTTTAAATTATTGATAATCCAACGGATTTGACTGGAAAAAAAATATGGCGTTATGAAGTTTGTATTACAGTTAGTATTTTATATTTAAGGAGAAAACAAAGCAATATGCAATATAATAACATCATCACCACATTAATTCCTACGCATGGTAGATATTCCCTCAGATCGATTAGTACCAAGTACCTACTCGAGATTCTTTGAGGCTGCCTAAAGGGTTAGCCAGAGGTACCAGTTATATAATAAGACTAGCGGTCACTTCGCCCGCGTGGCAGTTTTTTCCCGTTTCCGTTATTTGTTCGGAAGTAACCTATATGTTAATCCAGGTTGCAATGTATAATTATTCCAAATTTCATCTAAATCGGTCCACTGGTTAGAGCGTGAAAGAGTAACAAACATCCATCCATCCATCCATCCATACTTACAAACTTATAGTATAGTAGGATATATCTTATAACAAGTTTTAGTAGTAGTAGAGCTGTTTCTACCGCCAAGCAGAGACTCGCATTGCTGTGTTCCGGTTTGAAGGGTGTGGGTGCCGGTGATATTACAGGCACATAAGGCTTAACACCAGGGGTAGTGAATCATAGAGCACGTACCTAATATGCGTGACCTACAAGTCAATGCTTTGTTATAGGTGATGGTTACCACTTAAAATCAGGTGGGGCATGCTTGTTCCACCAGCAGTAGCCTAAAAAATATAATTTATTGTTTCTTCTTTTTTTATTCAAAATGTTGACTTAAAATATATCAAATTAATAGTTTCCGCAATAAACAGCTTCATTAGTCTTTATTCTTAAAAAATGACATAAATCTATAGACCAGACCGTCATATGTCCTTACCGACCAGTCGGCCTTGCAAACGCGTGTATAGCTTTCAACACAAGTTACCCAATAAAACAACCACTATAATCTGCCCTATCCTGCTCTACCAACCTCAAACAGCATCATCAAAGACTGGGAGCTCTATCTAAAGTGGTAGTAACAGAACAAAGTTACGCTGACCCTCGGTCCAATATGGAGCTCGAACGCAATGGTCAAAGCAATGGAGGTTTATTTACGGTGGTGTTGCAAAGTGACCGTGACTGTATGTGACCGATTGTAAGCTCCTTGGTGATATTTCGTGTGATACTTTAAGTTTTATTTAGTTTTTATGAAGCTAAGCTTTCTGTATAGCTCAACACGATCACAATAAAACGAAATATTTTCCTTCACTGCAGACAATCAACAATTTAATAATAAACAAAAAACTGACTAGCGATACTGTATTCATTGGTATTCCGTGCCAAATTGACATAAACTACTAAAGAAAACTTCAGACACTGACTGATACCCTAAGAATATGGACAAAAGTAAATAGAAATGCAGCTATAATATCAACCTAATACCTACACTAGTTTATGTATAATATGTATATGTTAATCTAGGTTACAATCTATATCTATTCCAAATTTCATCCAAATTGGTCCTCTGATCAGAGCGGGAAAGAGTAACAAACATCCAACCATCCATCCATGCTTACAAACTTTCGCGTTTATAATATTAATAATAAATAGGTAGGATAATAATAAATATTTGTGGACATTTTCACACAACATCATCTAACTCCAAACTAAGCATTGCTTGTACAATGGGAACCAGATGACAAATAGAATACTTATAATATGTGGTTATGTACCAGTACTGGACGTTCCTCAGACTAACCTCTTTACACATCCTTAGACCGTGTTTGAGGATGAAAGTCTTGATGCCTTTTCTATTTTCTCTTTCTAAGATGATTTTTTTGTTGAAACGGCTATGACGTGGGTTCAAATCAATTTGTAACCAATGTGCTATGTATTGTGTAATGTCTGAAACGCTTGAGTCCAATCAAATTGTTTATTTCATCAATAGTTTCACAACTTTTATATTATTATTCTCTTTATGTGTCTACAAAAAAAGTCACGGTCAAAGACTAGGTATCTTTTATAACAACAAAATGAATCTTTGACCCGACTGACTGACATATAGACAATGCAACAACTTAAGGCTACACTAGTCGGTACGTTGTCCATACAAACGCTGTAAGTGTTTAATGTCTACTATTTATTAACGTGCGTCCGAAGTTAAGTTTGATACTGAATTATCTTGCCGTTATCTAGGTACGTTACCCTATATGCTACAGTAAAATCGGATTACCTTGAAAGTTACAAGCGTTACAGGATTTAGTACTAAATCTTTCGACGCTTGTAACTTTCAAGGAAATTTTTATTTCTTCAAAACCGATGACGGCTGACTTTACTTTTTTTACCGACTCGACTTGACTAAAAAGAATTTATTCAACCCACTTGACATTGGCAAAATTGTCCGCAAGACGGACAGATGCCACAAAAAAAGAAAAAAAAATCTTATAGAGTATCTCAAAAAATATGGACATTATTCTATGGTATCTCCGTCATGATGACGGGAAAACCAAAGACTAGTCTAGTCGTTTGTCAGGAAGTAATATCTATATAGAAAGGTTCACCTTATTGAACCGAGTGTGAAAGTGCGCGAAAGTTGTGTCAACAGTGCAAGAGGCACCTAGCTGCGGCAGACAACTCTTTGACCGAGCAACAGACAGGTTTGGTACGATACACACTTTGAACGAGCGAGAAAACACCTCAAAAGTACGATCATGAATTTCAGGTTTAGGTTTAACGCCTAATACTTTCTCAAGTGACGAATTTTAGACAGACCTTTGCAAACTAATAATAGTTATAATAATGCTGGACAATCACCCAAACTAAGCAGAGTTTGTGTTATGGGTACTAGATGACTGATATATTTAATACAATACATTACATACATAGATATTTTTTATTACACATAGAAAATACCCAGAACCCCCGGAATAAATATTTGCAGATCGTACAAACATTTATCCCAAGGCGGGAATCGAACCCGAAACCCCCTGCGTCGCAGGAGTGCCGCTATTAGAATACTAACTGGTTTCCTCATGATGTTTTCCTTCACCGTTTAAGAACACTGGCTTATGCTTTAAGAATATAAGAACCATGCATTACTGTTTAACGTACGTAACATATTATTATGTAATGTCACGTTGAAATACATAGCACGCACATATTATGTGACAATAGAGTGGTCTTATGTACAGGAAGCCTTTATGTACAATGGAATGATACGAGTATATTACATAAGCTATGTTTTAATAAAAGTAACGCTTTTTATACAACTTTCTGATGGCACAAGCATGGCCCACCTGATGTTAAGTGGTTACCATCTATAACATAGCATTATTTTACAGATACTGGTCTATGTCCACCAGGAGTTAAGCCGCATATAGTTAGCAGTAATTTCACCTTAGCCAACCAGTTTTAGTAGGCTCCTCTTCGAAAGATTGTCTGGAGAAGTTTTTTTAGCGATAAAACTGCCCGTTATGAAAACATTATAAGTAAAACCTTTAACTTAGTATTCTAGCAGCGGAGATGGGCTTGCAACCTGTCACTTATGGAATACCAACTACTACAAATTGTGGGATTTTTAGAGAGATTTTTTGTTAATTCGAAATTTTTGTGAATTTTGGTGAAATTACAGGCACCACCTGCATGCCTCAGGTTGATGGACGCAATGCTTTGTTATAGGTGGTGGTAACCACTTGACATCAGGTGGTTCATCTGCTTGTTTCATCAGCAAGTTTTATAAAAAAAAAATTACGAAACCTCGAAGTAACAAACACCTGGGTCATGGCACTTTTTGTGATATTTGTTGACACTAAACTAAAAACAAGTCACACTTAAAATATGTACGATTTTTTTGTAACGGTAAGAGCTCAAACGCATTAGACTGCATGGTTTTTTTTTATACTACTTGCTGATGAAAAAGCAAATGGAACATGTTGTTAAGTGGTTACCATACCACCTATAACAAAGCATTCTTGTATAGGTCACGTTATTTAAAACCACTTCCTTCAAACCAGGATACAGCAAGCTGCTTTGCGGCAAAAATAGGCATAGTCAGATGTAAGACACAGAAATAGAAACAGACTCACGATTTTGAATTTTCAGGCACAGTAGATATCCTCTCTTAGTACCAAGGAGCTACTCGAATTTTTTTGAGGATGGCTAATAGGGTTAGTCAGAAGTTCAAATATTACGTTTGGTAAATACTCACATTTTGTAGTAATTGGTATTTCTTATGCGACAGGTTGCAAGCCCATCGCCGCTGCTAGAATACTAACTGGTTCACAATTAAAAATGCATTTGTTTCATTATAATACGAGCTAAAGTAATATTGAATCAAAGATGTTCAGTAGTTGGTCGCGCAGTTAGGTCGCGTAATGCGTTTGAGTTCTAAACCAAATTAGGTAACTATTAACCATCAAACAAATCCGTAAGACAAAAGTTACGTAAATTAAATAAGTTTGGCATACTTTGTGACCGCAGCAGTTAAATAAAATAAAATTGTTTTATCTCAGTGACCGTTTTTAAATAATACTTTGACTTAACCTAGAATTTCGTAATAAAAAACATCGCTTTTTGTGTGGGTGGTTACCCGGCTGAGTGGTCCTCGACAGTCGCAATAGGCCGATTTTGTTTTTCATATAATATAATAATAATGCTGGACAATTCACACAGCATCATCTAGCCCCAAGCTAAGCAGAGCTTGTGTTATGGGTACTAGATTACTGATATACTTAATACAATACATTACATACATAGATATTTTTTTATTATGCATAAGAAATACCCAGAACACCCAGAATAAATATTTGCAGATCGTACAAACATTTATCCCTAGGCGGGAATCGAGCCCGCAACCTCCTGCGTCGCAGGCGGACATTCGCCCGTCGTGGTTTGTTTTTTTAATTACTCGTTACTTATTCTTATATTTTGGCCAATTTACACAATATCTTTGTAAATTATATAGTCTGTGTTATTCTAAGGTATAAGCTATTATATTGTTAAGTTTCATTAAAACCCATTGAGTAGTTTTTGCGTGAAATGTAACAAACATCCTTACATTCATCCATACTTACAAACTCTCGTATTCATAATATTAGTAACATATATTAGGTTTGGGTGGGGCGGGGGCGGGGGCGACCACCAGTACATCTTGGGTTCCTGACGGACGGCGACCTCGGGGTCGCCCGAAAAAGCGTTGGCGAAACGTTCTGGATGCCTTTGAAAGGACGTGGTGGGAAAGGACTCAGAAAAGAGAGAGCTAGAAGTCTTTGGGGGAGGCCTTTGCCCAGCAGTGGGACGAAATAGGCTAGGAAATAAATGTATATATATTTTGCATAAAAGTTACCATACCATTACTGTAAACAAAAAATAATTGTGTTTACAAAAAACAGTTTCACTACGCCGATTACATAATTCGTGAAATCGTTGAAATGCTTGCCTTTTAAGAAATTACAAAATATAAGTGTACCGCGTGTCTTAATTTGTTTTCAAGTTTTACATAATAATTAATTATTTTTGCATGAATTGGGATATTTTAACAGATTTCTCATTAGGTATGCAAATGTGGTAAAAAACCGGCCAAGTGCAAGTCTGACTCGCGCATAAAGGGTTCCGTACCGTATCTATAATAAAAACGACAAAAAAACACGTTTGTTGTTTGAGAACCCCCTCAACTCAAATACTTTATTTATTCTGTTTTTCAGTATTTGTTGTTATAACGGCAACAGATACATCATCTGTGATAATGTCAAGTCTTTAATTATCACGGTTTATGAGATACAGCCTGGTGACAGACGGACAGATAGACAGACAGCGGAGTCTTAATAAAGAGTCTTGTTTTACCCTTTGGGTACGGAACCCTAAAAAAGAAGTTAGCTGTCGTTTTGAAAAGATGGCGTTTTTCTTCAAAATCCAAGGAAAATATTTTTGTCAAATCAGGATATCACATTTCATAATTAAACACTTTAATTTCAATTGATTTAACTTGAACTTAAAGTAACACTAGGAAAACAATTTAAATAAAAAAGTTTTTTTCTGAAAATGACAGAAAATCTCCTTACAGCTTATTTAGCCTAACCCACAAGAAAAACATGGTAATCTATACTAATTATAGGAAAATCTTTGTCCTGACTGACTGCCTTATAAACAACGCACAGCCTAAACCACTGGTCGTAGAGACTTGACATCTTCAGGATTTATTCATCTTGATGCGTAGAGGTGTACTGAGGAAAACCTTTCCGAAATTCAACCTCCAAACGGGTACAGCGGGGGTTGAAGTTTGTATAAAAAAAACTGTACGTAAAGTCCCTCCGCGCGGAAGAAGAAGTCTCTTTCTATTCCCCCTCCATGGCAGTGTTAAACATTTAACGCAACCTTGTTGGAAGTCGCATTAGAAGTTTCACTTCAACAAGTTTACGCAAACAAAGTCGCGCGGGTTTGCCAGTTAGGTTTATAAAGTGTATGGCAATATGATTAAGATGGTATTAGACCTTGTTTTAAGCAAACACTATCTTGCCTTGTCTATCCTTTGAAAAAAGAAAGAGCTAGCATGTTCTTTACTACAAACTAGTTAGCTTAATAGAGGCGTTAGAATTTTATAAATAAGGTGAAACAAGTTTAGACGGAAACCTTGTAACAACCTCTGACAAGATCATTTAGTTGCGCATACGCAGTGTAAAAGACATAAACGCGCTACGAATTTAAGTTTTGAATATTCAATAGACCTACCTAGCTAATTAACTTGTTAGTTCTTCTCCTTCTTCTTGTAACCAGCACCTGTAGCCAATGTAGGTGCCGTGATTACACAACCATGGAAAACACAACCTTGGAAAACGTAGCCAGGTATTTGTGTACATTTTGGCATCAAGTTCCATGGTCGTGTATTCCATGGTTGTGATTTTCAACACCTGTTTGCGTCAGGTTGATAAAAACAAGGCAGTAAATAGGGCAGATTCAACGAACGTGACTTGCAAGGCAATACTTTGTTAGAGACTATCACAACCACTTAACATCAGGTGGGCCACCTCCTTCCATCAGTAAGTCAAATAGAATATAATTGTAAGTATGATGTTAAATTATTTATCACTAGTGTGTGATCTATTTTGTTGAGTACCTACTCAAAGATCTATTGTTACCTTTAAGTCCTCATAATCATGCAGTAACCAAAACTTTCCCCTTTCCCACCGATACATATAACGCTACAGAAAACTTCCCCCGTTCCCCCTATTTTCTCCCAGATTGAAAATCGCGATTGATTAAAAAATTTACATAACAGAAAGAACTTGTGTGCCGGTTTTTATCAAAATTGGTTGAAAACTGCGACCTGTAGGCGAGAACAGATAGACAGACGGGCAAAAAAATTTTTGGCCAATCTCGAAACTGAGTTGCTTCGCTCGCTTTGCTTGCTTGGTCAATAAAGCAATAAATTAATATATCCAACGTTTGTAGGATGAATTTTAGCAATAAAATTAGATCATTCAGAACAATGAATGCAATCAGCTGATCTAGTTATACTGAAAGATCTATATGTAGGTACTGAATTGGTCGGCATATTTACGAAAACCCACGTAGCGATGGCATAAAATATAATTTACTAGAGGCCACTCGCAGCTTCACACGCGCGGCAGTTTTTTCCCGTTCCCGTTATTTTTTCAGGATAAAAGGTAGCCTATGTCCTATTCCAAATTATAATCTATATTTATTCCAAATTTCATCCAAATCGGTCCACTAGTTAAAGCGTGAAAGAGAAACAAACACCCATCCATCCATCCAAACATTCGCATTTATAATATTAGTAGGATATAAGTTTGTAGAAACATGCGCTATTTTGCCCGCGTAAAACTGTTTTTATACAAACTTGAGCCCCCGCTGTGTCCTTCTAAGGGCTAAATTTCAGGAATTTCAAATTCTGAATTTTAAATTATTTCAGCGGCACTCACGCCCTTCAAACTAAAACATAGCAAGCTGCTTGGCGGCAGAAATAGGTATTGTGGTAGTACTTCCCGTGATGAGCCCTTCACTAAGAGCTTTACTGCTACGAGGGTTACTTTGTGGGTACATTTTAAAGCCCTATATAAGAGCCCCTACTACTACTAAAAAGTTTATAAACAGTTACTTTAGCAAAATTTTTCAGTTTCACAAAATGTTCTGCTATCTCTACTATCTAATAACATGTGTCGCAAGCCAACGCTCCGACAGACAGACTGACGAACCGTGAATACAGTGAAAACGGCTAAACACCGGCTTTCATACTTGTATGTACCCTCAACACTGGTTTGTGACGTGCTAGAAACACAGGCGCAGCCTATATACAGTATGTGAGGCTGGGGGAAGAATAAGTTGAAAAAACCGGCCAAGTGCGAGTCAGACTCGCACACGAAGGGTTCCGTACCGTAATAAAACGGCAAAAAATCACGTTTGTTGTATGAGAGCCCCGTTAAATATTTATTTTATTTTGTTTTTTAGTATTAGTTGTTATAGCGGCTACAGAAATACATCATCTGTGAATTTCAACTCTCTTACTATCATGGTTCATGAGATACAGCCTGGTGACAGACGGACAGACTGACAAGGGAGTCTTAGTAATAGGGTCCCGTTTTACCTTTTGGGTACGGAATCCTAAAATTACGTTTTTTTTAAAAAGTATCCGTTAGATGCGTTTTTCCTCGCACCGGCCTGCAGTGCGAGTGGCTGGAGGATAAATAGGCGATCGATTTTCAAAAATTGTTTGTTGGTTGCGTCTTTTCTTTTTTATGCTGATTTATGCGCTTTAGTCAGTGTGAAAAACACCAGTTGGTATTCTAAACTAGTGCTAAGGGGACTGTGTTGCATTATACTAATACTGTACCAATTTACCAATTAGGGCTTCAATTGGATTTAAATTCAATTTGCAAACAGTGATTTTTTTCTGGTGAAAGAAAACACCGTGAGGAAACCAGTTAGTAATCTAACAGCAGCGATGAACTTGCAACTTGTCACGTATGGAATACCAGCTACTGCAACATGTGAATATTATGCTCAGGGAAATACATGGACGTACCTCTGACTATCCCATTAGACCTAATTGAACTTAGGCCTCCCCTACATCATCCCCTATGGTGATCATCATGACACCTAAGTCCTCAAGGATTTACGAAATCTGTTTTAAAAGAACCAAACCAGCCACTCAAATTTCAAGCATTTTTGCCATGTTTACCATTTTGCCAAATTTCAGCCAGTCAAATGCTGATCAATAATAGGATGAGTTTGTGGTATTGTTGTTTTGAGGTTTGAGGTTTGTTTTAACATAAATTGACTTGTTTTTCTGTACTCTGACATTCTCTAGGGTAATATATAATTTAACCGTTTAAATGTTTTTACAATCTGCAAATATTTATTCCGGGTGTTCTGGGTATTTTATATGTATGATAAAAAAAAATTGTATTAAGTATATCAGTCATCTAGTACCCATAACACAAGCTCTGCTTAGCTTGGGGCTAGATGATGCTGTGAGGATTATCCAGCATTATTATTATTATTTGTTATTCATTTATTCAACGCTACAGCAAACTTTCTCTCTTATCTTCTTCTTTTCAGTTTTTTTGTATCATCTTGTGTAAAATAACGTCCTTGGGAATAACTGAATGTGCTTGTAAGCTACATACTAGGTATATTGTATTCTGCGGCACCCGCGTCAGACGCTTGGCGGCGGCGGCGGCGGGCGACGGCGTACGCTTTCGCCCGCTGACGTTCTGTTGCCGCTCCTATCAGTCAAAGCGGCAACGTCGCGCTTACAACGCTGCATTGCATTGGCCTGCATACAAGCGTCGCTTCACCGCCAGTCGCCCAAGCGTATTGCAAAACTCACAACGTCATGACAGCTGCAGAGTTTGTACAACTAGTGAGACAGTACCCATGTATTTATAATAGTGATTTACCTGATTACGCGAGGAAAGATACAACTGAGAGAGCATGGCAGAGGGTAGCTGATGAGCTATATTGGACTGGTAAGTGCTAATCTTTGTACCTACAGTATGGTGCTCCCGATAACGCGCGCCGCCGGCGTTTTTTGCAGCGTAGCTACCAGTTGCTTGGGTAGGAGCGACGTACCTACATTTTTCGGGCAGTCTTGCAGAAATTCGTCCAATTTTATTAACAATATTGGTTACACCAAAGATTTAAATCGTGGTAACACAACATCATAGCCAGTTTTTTTTTATGATATACCTACTAGCGGCCGCTCGCAGCTTCGCCCGCGTAGCAGTTTTTACCCGTTTCCGTTATTTTTTCGGGATAAAAAGTAGCCTATATGTTAATCCAGATTATAATCTATATCTATTCCAAATTTCATCCAAATTGGTCAACTGGTTAGAGCGTGAAAGAGTAACAAGCATCCATCCATCCATTCTTACAAACTTTCGCGTTTATAATATTAGTAGGATTATAATTATGTACGGTCAAGTTCAAAAAATAATTTCACTTCACGTCAAAATAATATTAGTACTTACCTTATTAATTAGGTAGGTACCTACCTAGGGTAAAATAATATATCATTGCCGGTCAGTTCTAGCAGTTTTAATGCGACGTTGCATGATCAGTGTGGAAAGGCGAACTAATGAAGGAGGGTGGGGAAACATCAGTCGATAATCGATCGACTCTGTTTGAAGTGCCTGGTACCTGTACCAGCCAGATATTTGGTTGGGTTTATTTATATAGTGCAATATTTTGTTTTATATTTTAATTTTACTTACATGAAATTCTGTCCCAAGCTCTAAAAAGAGATACTATTGAAAAAGTCAATTTAAAATCATTTGGCCATTTACCTTTTATGGCTATCAAGTTTCAAATGAGCTGCAAAATTTAAAATAAGGAGGGATTAATAATACACCTATATAAAAAAATTGTGATCTACGTGGGTCCTGGGGATTCAAGAGTAACACCCATTTTAATCTACTTATTTTGTTACAGTATCTGAGTGTAAGGATAGATGGAAAAACATAAGAAATGGCTATGTCAGAAGTTTGAAACCTAGTTATAAGGGCATACCAAAAAAGCCGTACTACCTATGCGATGAACTACAATTTCTCTTGCCATACATCAACCCAGCCACAAACATTCAAATAGATTTAGTACAAAGAATGCCCAAACCAAAGGAAGAAATAAAAACTGAGGTTGATGAGACACAAGACCAACAAGATGGAACAGAAATAGTAGTTAGTCCAGACATAAACCGCGTAAGACAACTCAGAAAACGCAAAGTCAAGTTCCCCAAAAAGAAAATTCCTACCGGTAATGTTGCCAAAACTTTCAACACATATCTTCAGAATAAAAAAACTAAAATGGATGATACGAGGAAGATGTTTTTGTTCAGCTTACTGCCTGACGTGAGGAAACTGAGTGAGGAGCAACTGGGAGTGTTCAGGATAAAGGTTCTGCTACTTCTAGAAGAAATAAAGATGCAGTCAAGTACTGGTTTGCAAGAACTGTTAGAACAGATGAAGTAGAATTAAGTTTTAATAATAGATGTTAAAAACCTTTCGACCGCTCTGATTTTTCTAAATTCTTGGAGAAGGATCTTGCCAATTTTCGAAGACCTATGTTTCATGAGATATGGTCAATAATACATGCTGAAAAAATCTACATGAAAGGTCTCGATTCATAATTGCTTACAAGAACTTATTTTGATTATTAATTTTGTATATCTAGCCTTATGATGCATAGTTAAGATGTTCTGTACAAAAATTTGTTAAAAAAAATTGTAATGTTCCTTTAATTCTTTATATTGTTGAAGTCGTTCAAATATAAAAAAAAGACTGTAATTACTGTAGGTATTGATTTTTTTACTTTTTTGCTCATTTATGGCTTCTATCTGTCATTTTGATGGATAATCTTGCCGGTATTATGTAAGAAAGAAAGAAAGAAAAAATATTTATCTGTAATAATAGACGGGCAAAACACGGGACATAAAAATAGGTACGTATTTGGGTACAACACAATGTGAAATAAACAATATAGACAAAATCAAGGTACAAAAAATACAAAAACGAAAACTTGAACGGAATTATGTGTATATATATCAATGTTATCATACTGGATGTAATAAGATCAATCTTGCTTATATTTTATTATTATTCGCTTATTTCTTACGCTCATATTGTTGATCTCGTAGAGAAAAATGTACATATTTAATGGGTTCTTAGATCCCTTAAAGTTTTCGGAAGTGGTTTATAATTATAAAGATCCATAGTATTGTTGCTTGTCTGATAAGCTTTCATCCTATTAACTCCATTCATTTAATTAACGGTAACATTGGCCAACAAAATAAGAGCTTATGTGACAGGCAACCCTGATTATACACATGTAGGTTATTGAAACCGGGCACACAAATACGTCAAAAAGACTGTCATTTGTGTTGAAACATATTGTGAAACATTTAAATCTGGAAAATGGCTCTTTCGTCATTATTTGTATTTGTGACGCAAATAAATATTTGTCATATCTATTCTACTCTTTCAATTTAAAAACCAATTCTTTTGTTCCTTTTTTATATAGAAGTTACTGAAACAGATGGCCCACCTGATGTTAAGTAGTTACTATCGCCTATAACAAAGTATTACCGCGTAGGCCCCTTAACCCTGCAATGCACTGCTCAGCGTCTATCAATTTGAGGTGTACAAGCCATGTACATATAATAACACCGGCACCCATACTCTTCAAATCGGGTTAGTTGTTATTGATTGGTTATATTTTGTGAAAACTATTTATTTATAACATTATCATACCTACAACACTCAGGGCGTGTCTAATGTGATTCTGTCTTAACACTGTTTATTTTGTTTTCCTGTGAATTTCAATTTTTTTTTAATAATAATAAAAATAATCTTGGAATAAAATATTGGCCAAAGTCATAATAAAAGTCATAAAATCGTGATAAAAGTGTTAGATAGCAGATGTTACAATAAATCACAAAGCGTAACGAAGAAAGTTTGTTCTTGACCTACTTTTTAATCTGATTCACGACTGAGCTCCGATCCGTACCAAGTACCTATTTGTGATTCTTCGAGGATATCTAAGCGGGGTAATCAGAGGTACGTCCAGATAGTACATTTGGTACATACCCAAATTTGCAGTAGTTAGTATTCCATACGTGACAGGTTTTAAGCCCATCGCCGCTGCTAAAATACTAACAGGCTTCCTCACGATGTTTTCTTTCACCGTTTGAGAGCATTGTGCACATAAATGTTTCGAATAGAAATATCCATTGGTATACGACTGGACTTGTTTGTATACTACAATTTTATGAATTAACGAGCTTCTAATACCAATCGGTTAAGTCCAAAGATACCTATTTCCATAAAAAAACAACATGTACACAACTATAGTAAATGTAAAATAAGTGACGGAAAAAAATATAGGTAGGTACATGGTTTTTATCTTACTGACGGAGCAAGCAGATTGTCCACCTAATGTTAAGTGGTGGCTATGCACCTTAAAAATGTCTCTACGCTTGTTGTTTTTTAAGCTAGTTGTGATCTAAACTGCGTCTTAAGTTTAAAAGCTTTCGCGTTTTGTATGTTTCTTGTACTAAGAAGTAGAAATAGGTGTTTAGGGTATATTTTGTCTTGGTGATATAAAAAAATTTGCAACACAATCACTAAGATTTTAAATTTAGATATTACTAAAAGTGAAATAAAAAATTAATAAATTTTTGTGGTCATCATTACACAACTAAGCTTAGCTTGTACTGTAGGAATCAGATGACTGATAAAATACATTCTCGTTTTTTTTGTAAATACAATACACCAGACAGAAAAAACATCTATGTTCATCATACAAATGTTTGTTCTCGGTGTTAGTTTTTAGTAAAATTTCTTCATGTGCGGACAAAGTAGCGCGCGTCCGCTAGTTATGTGTTCTTCCCTAAATTGATCTGATACTTATTATGGTTAGTTTTTATTCTTCTCACACTCATACTCATACAAGGTAAATGCGTCATCGGGCATAGCGTACACTAAGCATCAAAAGTAGATAGTGATACAATATTTTTTAAATAATCCTACTAATATTATAAACGTGAAAGCTTGTAAGTATGGATGGATAGATGTTTGTTACTCTTGCACGCTCAAACCAGTGGACCGATTTGGATGAAATTTGGAATAAATATAGATTATAACTTGGATTAACATATAGGCCACTTTGTATCCCGAAAAAATAACGTGAACGGGAAACAACTGCCGCGCGGGTGAACCTGCGAGCGGCCGCTAGTTATAAATATTTTTGATAATTTTGACACAAAATTTAATTTATTATTTTACTTACTTTTACTACTTTGTGTTTTTTGTATTGTTTTGTATGGTGGCAATAAATGTTATTCTATTCTATTCCATTTGACATCAGGTGGGTTATCCGCTTGTTCTATCATCAATGACAAAAAAAATCTTTAAACGTAGCTATGTGTTTTAGGGTATTTTTAAGTGTAGGCACCTGCTGGCCCTGCTGGGGGTGTCTTTTTGTGTGTGTGTTGTGTTGTTTTGAATAAATATCTATTCTATTCTAAAACGTCATCAATTTCTAACGCTGACTGTGTATGCTTATCAGTCGGAGCGCTAACTCCGCGCACGCTGCGCTGCACGCAAGCTTCACCGCCAGTCGTCTACGCATGTTACGAAGCGGACCACGTCATGTCAGTTGAGCAGTTTATTAATATTGTAGATCGATTTCCGTGTATTTATAATCGTGATTCGCCGGACTATGCGAGGAAGGACATAACTGATGCTGCATGGCGGGAGATAGCGAATGAGATAGAATGGACTGGTAAGTGGTATTGACCTTTTGTAACCTTGTAACTTGGGCACTGATTAAATTAGTTTTACTTTATTTTTTCCGTATTGTCCAGAGAACACCGGTGGTTTTGTGGAAGTGATTCCGCTTTGATCGTAAGGTCGTGGGTTCAAATACCGTTGTGCACCAATGGATTTTTTTTGTTGACAAAATATGTGCACAATTCCAGTGCTCTCAAACGGTGAAAGAAAACATTGTGAGGCTTGCAACCTGTCACGTATGTACAATACCACATTTTGCAGTAGTTGATATTTACTGCAAAATGTGGGTTTGTATACAATGTATCCTGACTAGGCATATCCTACAGCAAATAAGGAAGAGATATATGTCACTGAGCTATGACAGCTGTCACGCATGATATTTTTTGAGCATTTACCCGGTACGTGTATATTAAAAATAAAAACACCATTTTATTTATGCTATGGCCTAGATTCACACACATTTAAATTTGACTACACCTAAACCTTTAATTTCAGTCAGCACCTAATACATTAATTGACCCATTTTTTTATCTATTAATATGTAACTGTTGTATATATTATACACCTTCTATCTTTTGCACTTGTTTTGTTACAGTTACAACATGCAAAAAAAAGTGGGAAGCTATCTTAAAAGACTATTCAGAATTTTTAAAGTCATATAGCAATATAACACCGGAGAATCTCTACTATCAATACAAAGATTTGCGATTTTTGCTACCGAACACCCTACAGCCAGATACCAACACACAAACCAACAAACAATCTACTTACAAAGAAACTAACATAAAAACGAACAAACGAAGATCACTTAGTCCTAAGGAAGAAAGAGACGAACCAGAATTGAAAAAGTTTAAAAAGGACATAAAAACAGCTGAATCCAGACAAGCTGAATCCAGGGATGATGACATAGTATCAGAGTTTCAGAAGAAACCTGAAATAGAAGAAACTAATCCTAGGAAAAGATTCCTCCTCAGCTTACTGACTGATTTGCAGAAAATTAGTGATAAGAAATTTAGCTTGTTCAGGATTAAAACTCTGATGCTTCTTAAAGATGTTAAAGATCACAGTAATAGTTGAGGTTGAAAAATTATTAGGTATTCTTTCAACTGACTTCAAAAAAACCAGGAGACTCATAATTGTATTTTTTTGACGTTTGTTAGGTACTTTAGAACTTCATCATACCAGGGGTCGAAGTAGGGATTAAAGTCATATTACCAGAAGAGTGGTAATTACGAATGTAGGTAGATAAGTAAAAAAATGGAGGTACTGTGTAAAAGATGACATGGATAAAAAATGATTAAGTATAGAGATGACGGCTGATAGAGGAGAACGGAAGATGAGAACCAATTGTGACAACCTCACATCAAGTGGGACAAGGGCAGGAAGATCCTCTCGTTTAGTAAACACCGACACTTCGGCCAATCCGCCAGCCAAGCTTGGTGACAACGGCAAACACTCCCAAATATGGGGTATGGCTCTGTTCAGCTGTGGACTTATTTGAGATGATGACACTGCATTGTATTAAGTCCTAATACATTGCACTTTATTTATCTAGGTTTTTTTATTCTAAAACTTGTTTACAAAGGTATCGTACCTAAAATAAATATAAACAAATGTTATTTGTGTTAACAAAGGTAAATATAAAATGATATCTTTATTTTGCACGAGATAATGAGAAAATTGGTCAAAATTTGGTCACCTTGCACGTCTTTCCCCTACTGGCTTTTCTCTTAAACGTCTGTTACGTTCTCTGATAGTGTTATTTGAAATTAATACTTACGGAAATGCGGAATGCGAGTGGTGCTCTCAAACGGTGAAAAAAAAATATTGTGAGGAAACCAGTCAGTATTCTAGCAGTGGCAATGGGCTTGCAACCTGTCACGTATGGAATGTCAACTAAGTACTGCAAAATGTGGGTATGTAGGTACCAAATATAAAATTTGGACATTCTCAAGGAATCTCGAACAGGTAATTAGTACTACGAGATCTGAGTGACTGTCTACCGTGCCTAAAGATTGAAGTCGTGAAGTTGATTTTCATACTTTCAGCATCCGCTGTACCCTCAAAGGGGTATATTTTAGGTATTACTTCTTATTTTAAGAACATCTGACGACGACTGATGTGGCGCGGCGGGCGAATGTCCGCCTGCGACGCAGGAGGTTGCGGGTTCGATTCCCGCCTTGGGATAAATGTTTGTACGATCTGCAAATATTTATTCCGAGTGTTCTGGGTATTTACTATGTATAATAAAAAATATCTATGTATGTAATATAGTATTTATTATAATGTATGTAATATAGTATACAATTACACAAGCTCTGCTTAGCTTGGGGCTAGATAATGCTGTGTGGATTGTCCAGCATTATTTATTTATCTTTCTCTTTTTATAGATAACTGTTTCTAACAGCCCTCCTACTTCCCTAAATTAATCTGTACAAATATTATTATTCACGCAAGCGTCGCACACACACACAAAGTTTAGATATTACGTCATTGGCGCTTGGCGTACATTTAGCATCAAAAGTAGGTAACGAATTCCACAAGTTTTCCAAGTATTCTATTCTATCTACTTGATGAGTTTACTTGTTTTTAGAATAGAACAGAATAGAAAAAAATATTGTCAAAAAAACCTTCAAATTATTAAAATAAAAATGACAAAAACGGTCAACACTAAGCATTTGCTTAAATAGTAGTAGAGCTCTTAGTGAAGGGCTCGTTCAAGGAAGTACTACTACTGTGTTTATTTCTACCGCCAAGCAGCTTGCTGTGTTCCGGTTTGAAGGGTGTGGGTGCCGGTGTAATTACAGGCACACGAGGCTTAATATATGTATACCTCAGGTTGATGGATGCAGAGTAGGGCACGTTAACTAGCGTGACCTACGAGGCAATTGACGACCGATGTGGCGCGGCGGGCGAATGTCCGCCTGCGACGCAGAGGTTGCGGGTTCGATTCCCGCCCTGGGATAAATGTTTGTACGATCTGCAAATATTTATTCCGGGTGTTCTGGGTATTTTCTATGTATAATAAAAAATATCTATGCATGAAATATAATATTGTATTAAGTATATCAGTCATCTAGTACCCATAACACAAGCTCTACTTAGCTTGGGGCTACATGATGATGTGTGGATTGTCCAGCATTATTATTATTATAATGCTTTGTTATAGATAGGTATCACTATCACATCAGATGTGCCATCTGCTTGTTCCATCAGCAAGTCACGTAAAAAAAATTGCTATAGAGACAAAACCACTTTTAGCGCTTTTTTGAGTATAATTGTGTTAGTATTTTTTGTACTACTGTAACACCATAAGCCCTGGTGGTTCTGGCTTAGAATAAGACTCTTCCTTGTCGTGGATTCCTTCCATGGATGTCATAAAAGGCGACTGAGGTAACAACACGCATCAAAAGATGACCAGAAGCATTTCTTGAGTACTACCGACACTGTGTTCACCAATCCACCTGCCAAGCGCTATCAGTCATCTGGTACAAGTTATGCTTAATTTGGGGCTAGATGATGTATGAAAAAAATGCCCACAAATACAAATTTATTTATCTTTCTGACATAATCTAAACGGGTCGCACAGCCTAGACAATTGGAAGCACAGAATAATCTAATACAATTTTTACGATACACCAAAGTAAATATTCAATGCATAACAAAGCAGAAACTACATTAAAACTTCCTTATATCAAAGTAAGGGAAGTTCTGAAGTAGTCAAACAACCAACTGTTCAAGACTCTCATTCATATTAACGATTTGTTTGTCAATACATTTGAATACCTAATAATCAACGTATCATTTCATTATAACATAAAAGTATTTAAAAGATATTTACGACGAATATAGTAAATATTTTGGTGCAAACTGTAAGCTTATTATGTTCATATTATAAATAAAAATAAATAATAATAATAATAATAATTGACACACATTTACACAACGCCATTTAGCCGCAAAGTAAAAATATCTACTTACAATCATAATTTAAATAATTACCCAGATAGAACATATGTCTTTTGTATGGAAGATAACTTCACATAAACAAATTCGCGCTGAATTGATATATTTATTTGTTTTGTTCCGAAATACTCGACCACGTCTAATGCCGACTGTATTTGTTATCGGTCAAAGCGGCAACGTCGCGTCGCACTGGCAACGCTGCACGCAAGCTTCGCGCCTGTCAGTCGCCTGCCCGCCTTACAAAATGCTTGACGTTACGGCAGCTGAGCGCCTTTTAGACATTTTGAGAGTAAATGAAGATGTTTTTGCGTATTGTTTTCTTAATGATTCGAGTAACAGCAAATCTATAGAGGAAGCATTTAGTGTAACGGCAAAGGAACAAGGTTGGAATGGTAAGTACTGAATTACCTACCTATTTATTTAACCACACCTATATTTTTCATTCTATTTTACTCTGAGACTTGAAATACAATCTATCTATAGCAAGTATAAACAACGCACAGCGTAAACCGCCGGTCGCAGATATATAATTTTTTTGGCGTAAGTATGTTTTGTCTATCTACGTAGAAGTATACATAAGGAAAGAATTCTGAAAACAATCTTCAACCCTCAAGGGTTTACGCAGACAAAATCGCGCGCTTTTTTTCTAATAATTAATCAATAATAGATAGGTACTTCTTACTTAGGTATTTTAAATTTATGAACAAAAATTTTATCTGTAGTATGCTATAGATATGGTAAAGGTATGTTTTCATTCTTGCTAATGGAACGCTTATGACCCACCTGATGTTAAGTGGTTACCGACATCTATTAACAAACCATTTCTTTGCGTGCCATACCATGCACCTCTTGGCGTTCATAAATCTGGTCTCATGAACTTGTATTTTGACCGGCACCTTTCAAACCGAAACGCGGCATAAATACTTAGACAAGCCCTTCTTTACAAAGTATACTACTACTACTTCATTCTGTTTCAGTAACAACATGCAAAAACCTTTGGGATACTCTTGTGAAGGACTACACAGAATATTTATCTCCGAGTTTAGATGGCTTACCAAAAGAGCCGTGGTGCTTAAGCGAAAAAATGAGTTTTTATCTGTCAGACATCTCAATTCCACTTAAATACGAGCATCTTGAAGAACGAAAACCACGGAATGAGGAAAATAAACCTGAAGTGAAAAGGTTACAAAGAGAGGATAACAAGAATACAGAAGACAGCAGAAAAGATACCAAGACACCGCCATCTAGGAAACCCAAAGTCAAGCGTCTGCAAAACGAAACTGCGCATGAAAATGGTCTTCCATCGTGGATGAAAGATAAGGTGAAAGTGGATGATTCCAGAAAGATGTTCCTTCTCAGTTTGCTGCCGGATGTAGAGAGTCTGAGTGATAAGCAATTGGACGAGTTCAGGCTGAAGGTTCTGTGGCTAATGGAAGAAATTAAGGAGTCCTGATATCCAAGAACGAACCAGAAATAGTAAAGAACTGATAAAATTCCAAAACAACGATTTTAAGAATATGTTTAACTTGATCATGGTATAGAAATGAGTAGTACCTACGTCATGTTATGTTGCAGGTTCGATCCTCGTCCGAGACAATCATTTTGTACATTTGTTAGGTTTTATAGTGCTTACCTGCATTTAAGGAAATCATAAATAGTTTTATATTATACCAAAAATTATTACCTCTAGTGGGATTTGAACCCACAACCTTTCCCTGAATCTTAGTTAACCTTGAGTTGGTTAGCGCATTCCCGTATCAAGGGGAGGGTCATGGGTTCAAATCCCACCCAAGCGACTAATTTTTGGGATAAAAATCATACTTGTAGATAAATTATGTTTTAGTTTTGTACGGGTATACCATAATATTAAGTAGTATATAAATATTCATTTTGGTATTTGGTTACAACTTTTTTATTAAGTTAAACTTTACACAGTACCTACGGCAAATCGCGACAAGATGGCGGTATGCAAAATATTTTACAGAGAAATAAATAAATATGGAAACGTTTGAGACAGCACTATCTCCAAAGTATTACTTATATAAGTACTTTCTATGCATTAACAAAAATAGTACAAGCTAGGTATGTTTAGTTTGGGGCTAAATGATGATTGTGTAAAAATGGACACAATATAAAAATATATTATATTATTATAGGTACTTTCATAAATAAAAAAAATTACTTTACGCCTTCAAGCCCCAGCACAGCAAGTCCCTCTAATCTCTTGGTACCTACTTACTCAAGATTCTTTGACAATGTCTAAGGGGTTAGTAGCAGGTACGTCCAAATATTACATTAGGTATACACCAACATATTACAGTATGTGACAGGCTGCAAGCCTATCGACACTGCTAGAATAGTCATTTTGTGATTTTTACATGATTTTTGAAGGCAATGGCGCTTAGATTCACCTAGATTTAAGACGTTTCAAGATGATCCCTGCGGATATTACTGAATAAATGCCTTTTGACTTTGACTTTGAAATGGAATTGCACTTAATTTTTTCTATTATTAAAAAAGTCTATTAGCGCACGACCAGATTCGAACCCACGACCTTAGGATCACCAGCGGTTCGATTAAAGGTTGACTTTCGGTATCGAGGATTGTTCTACAACGGTTCTCTTACCGAAAAACAATGTTAACAATCTATATTTATATATTAATATCGTTATAAATAAATAAAATCTATGAGGAAAACGAATAATATTTTTATAGCACCTGCTCGAAACAACAGATGGCCCACTTATGTTAAGCGGTTATCGTTACTTATAACAAAGCTTTCACGTTCACGGTCGTTAGGAGCGTGCCCTACAATGCTCTACGTTCCATTAACCTGAGGCAAATAGGTGTTAAGCACCCACACCCTTCAAACCAAGCAAGCTGCTTGATGACAGAAATAAGCATGGTGGAGTACTTACCAGGACAAGCCCTTTATTAAGAGCTTTACTACCACTAAATCTTACTTAAATCCCCGGTGGCTTAGTGAGAGGGACCCGTTGTCTGATCCTAAGGTCGTGGGTTCAAATCCGATCATGCACCAATGGATCTTTGCGTTGGAAAAAATTATGTGCACAATGCCAGTGCTTTTAAACGGCGAAAGAAGACATCGTGAGGAAACTAGTTAGTATTTTAGCAGCGGCGATAGGCTTGCGACCTGTCACGTATAGAATACTAATTACCGCAAAATATGGGTATGTGCCAAAAGTACTTTCTGGATGTACCTCTGACTACTCTCCTACGACATCCTCGAAGAATCTCGAGGGACTAAGAGATCGGAAGGGATATCTACCGTGCTTAGGGATTAAAGTCGTGATTCTATTCATTTTTTTTTCTTTTTGTTTTCTAACTGCAGGTTTTACGATAGGTACAAAACAGAATATTAACTAGGTACACAGACTTGTTTTATTAAATTAGTAAGAATTTTATTATGCGTTTTTTTTTTAAATATTTATTTACTATAATTAAATGTTTTAAACAATATAATTGAGGCTCTGTCTCCTGGAAAAGCGTTAGCTGTGGCCCAGAAAACAGTACTCTTCCAAATGACATAGTTATATTAAACATTTATGACTAAAGAAATAAAGTTGCGAAATGGTTTTATTTTTTTATTTATTTAGTGGTCCGCCTATTTATGACGAATCCGAATACAAGAAAAATAGATTTAAGTTTATTTTTAAGGCAAATTTCATTATTTTATCCTCAAAGTTTTAGGTTTTTTTGTTTAAATGACTAATAAAGAAACTTTGCATTGATTATTATGCAGCGTCATACGTAACTTTTCAATCGTGCCTCTATTTAAGGGATATTGTAGTGACAGGGTAAGATTTTTGACAGAGTAGGCCTTGCACCTATTCCATCCTAACAGCTTAGTCAGCCTATTCCACAGAAAAAACGACTGCTAAACTCTTTTAACAAAACGTCGAAATATTAATAAAATAATGCTGGACAATCCACACAGCATCATCTAGCCCTAAGCTAAGCAGAGGTTGTGTTATGGGTACTAGATGACTGATATACTTAATAAAATACATTACATACATGCATATTTTTATTATACATAGAAAATACCCAGAACACCCGAAATAAATATTTTCAGATCCCAACACAAAATCAAACATTTATCTTAATACACATCGGTCGTCAATACAGTAAATACCAGGTACCAAAGCATCATAAACCTCATTTTGTAATAAGCTATACTGAGCTAGACCCTGAAAAGGCTACCTTTCAAATGTCATGTGATCTAGCTTGCACTGTTTTTCACTATTGGGCTTAAGTCTCAAATGGTAGTTTAGTATGTACGTCTACTTAGTCATTGGCGTGTTTAGTTTTATATTTTACTAGCTGTCGCTTGCAGCTTCGCCCGCGTGGCAGTTTTTTTCCCGTTCCTGTTATTTTTTCGCGATAAAAAGTAGCCTATATGTTAATCCAAGTTATAATCTATGTTTATTCTAAATTTCATCCAAATCGGTCTACTGGTTAGAGCGTGAAAGAGTAACAAACATCTATCCATCCATCCATCCATCCATACATTTATTCATTCGTACAAACTTTCGCGTTTATAATATTAGTAGGATAGTTTTTAATCTTTATTTTATTTCTAACAATAAACGCGTATATTTTTCAGTTTCATAGTATAGCAACTTATAAAAGGCAAAACGCGTTGTGTGAACGCAAACCGATTTCTACAAGTCGATTGTTCGCCACTTTCACTCAGAGAAACTGAGTTTTTGTAGCGGCAGCGGTTGCGGATCTTGAATGTTGAACGTGTTCGAGTACAATTTTTTAAATTTCAAAGCAGGATTTTGAATTTAGAATGCACTAACTTTACTAGTATGTTCGTGTTTATTACTTTTAAAGGAAGAGGTTTGATTGAGAATCTAAAAAATTTTTGAATATCGAATACAGAAAAAAGATGGAATTAAGTTCTTGGTCGCTGTCTTTCATGAACAAATAAAGCATTTATGTTTTTAAAAAGCTGTTGAAGTAATAGGTTATAAAATAAAAAAACAATAATGGTAAAAAAAGTTTGAATATCGAACACAATAAAAGGAGGAATTAAATTCTTGGTCGCTTGCATCATCAAAATAAGCATTTGTGCTCAAAAAAAAAAGCTCACGAACGCATCAATTATAAAATAAAGAATATTTTCGAATAAAAACCGAGGGATTAGTTTAAATATTTCTTAATACATCGATAGTACTGATTTGTTTAAATAGATAAGTGGGCGTTGAAAATTTGTGATTTATCTACTGCTTCCAAAGCCAAACAATGGGCCATGACTATCTGCATTCACCATTCATCGTCTTGCTCTAGTTACTATACAAACTTACCAAA
This sequence comes from Electrophaes corylata, assembly GCA_947095575.1. NCBI lineage: Eukaryota > Metazoa > Arthropoda > Insecta > Lepidoptera > Geometridae > Electrophaes > Electrophaes corylata. The sequence continues at coordinate 1,323,770 of OX352711.1, read as the reverse complement.
AACTACGTGCTTTTACGCACAATTAGAAATGTAGAACACTCGCATTTTTAATAATTTTGGTAAATGTGCATAAATGGAAAATAAATAAATTTATTCGGTGAAAAAAACAGGGTTTGCGCTCATAATGTTTTATTTTATAAAATATAAGTAACAGTTTTTATTATAAATTACACATTATATACAGATTTTTTAAATTCAGTTAAAAAAAAACTAAAATATACAGACGTATTCTTTAATAATTTTGCGCAAAATAGCAAAATATAGCATTACAAGCAACTCACCATTTTATCAGATATCCTTGAGCAGGCACAGTGTAACTTTCAAAAATACCAATTCCGCACCACTAAACTTCACGTTATTGGCCACAGAAATCCCACAATTTTTCGAATGCTTGAAAATCTGACACTCACAAAACTATGTTCGATATTTGAAAAAAGTCGATAAATTAAAAAACAGGGATCCCTTATCGCCTGTCCGGTTTGGAAGACAGTTGTGGACTGACAAGTAAAGCTGTTAACGATTCTGTTGGTGCGCTTACGCCGATATGCGGATCTAACTGTCTTGACGGTTGTGCTTGAATTTTGATTTGAAAATGAGAGTGCTTTTTGTTGTGGGGTATGAGCTGTGTGTTATGAATAATTAACCTAATTGGCTAGAGGTCAGTTTAGTTATGATTTTTTTTATTAAATATAAAGTATGTATTGGTGCTAACAACTTTATGTTAAATGTACTAATTATGAAAATGTTTAGAAGTATTACTATTAAAAGAAAACTTAAGTATAGATAGATAGATAGAAAATACTTTATTGTACACCACAACTTAAGGATAAACAAAAATAAAAAACTTAAAATAATGCTACATACAATGGGCGGTCTTATCGCTAAACACTACTATCACTAGTATAGTAATTGTAGAAACAGAATAATTCTCACAGAAATCAAAATAACAAAATAACGGCTGTTGCCGTATAATAGGTAGGCAAGCAGGTACCTAGGTAGGTAGGTGGTAGGCAGAGACCACGGGTTGCTACTTGCTGAGATCCTAAAAACCCTTTTTTGCTTCATTCACATTAATAACATTCTTCATACATGTTTGGTTTTCGGTACTTTTGACTTGGCCTTTCTCTAAAACGTCTACCTACCTATCTGATTTGGATATGTACGCCAAAGTCTTCCCCTCCCAAAAGCCCCATTTACACTTGCCTGATAATAATAATAATGCTGGACAGTCCACACAGAATCATCTAGCCCCAAGCTAAGCAGAGCTTGTGTTATGGGTACTATAAGATGACTGATATACCTACTTAATACAATATATTATTACATGCATCGATATTTTTTATTATACATAGAAAAAACCCAGAACACCCGGAATAAATATTTGCAGATCGTACAAACATTTATCCCAAGGCGGGAATCGAACCCGCTACCTTCTGCGTCGCAGGTGGACATTCGCCCGCCGCGCCACATCGGTCGTCATGTTACACTTGGTTTGTCCATTTTTTTTCATCCATCCTTTTTATACCTAAACCATCTTAGCATTTCTTTCTCTACTCTCAATTCTCTCATTTACTCTCTCTCTCTTACCTAATAAATTGTGATAACAATAAGTATCAAGAAGGCTACAGCCACAAATTACATATGTTTTACTCAAAGTAAAATCTGTACAGTTCCTTTCACCCCTGGTTTTTGTACACAGCTCATTATTATAAAGCTTAATCAGTCCAGCAACTTACGAGTTTAATAATAATAATAATGCTGGACAATCCACACAGCATCATCTAGCCCCAAGCTAAGCAGAGCTTGTGTTATGGGTACTAGATGACTGATATACTTAATACAATACATTACATGCATAGATATTTTAATTATACATAGAAAATACCTAGAACACCCGGACTAAATATTTGCAGGCTTATAATCTGTGGTAATCACGTAAAAATATATTTATCCTTGTATCTTTGTCTATTTTGTGTATCTGTGACATATAATTTCAACTAAATTATGTTTAAAAAATTTAATTTAACTACAATTTTAAGCATGGAAGGATTTTGTATGAATCTAAAATAAGGTTTAACAATAAAGTTAAGTAATAACCATTATTTACCTTATTAGCATCTGCTGAGAGGATACCGTTTTCCGTCATTGTTATTTTGACATGTTTTAAGTTCAGAGCCCCTACGTAAAAAAACATTAAATTAGATAATTTTTGTAACAAAAATAAATATTTCTCTATTTATACTTATTTTCAGTGTGTATCTCAAAGATAAATATCCGTGGTCTCTGCCTAACCCTATCGAAAACAGGCGTTATTTTAAATGTATGTATGTATCTCAAAAATGTATCTGCTATGTACTTAAAGCTGTGGTTCGTCTCGGTTTGAATACAAGCTGCATACTCTCAAAAAGCACAATGGCTCATTTAGTTTTGTTTATTTTCCAATTAAAAATAATTCGTATTGTTTTGCAAAGAATGTTGTTCGTTTCCCGATTTTTGTATTTTCTTAGTCAAAAACAAAATCTGTTTAATTTATGGAACAAAAACAAGGTATGAACTTATACCTGCCAAATCTAAGAAAATACGTAATTCAACTAGCAAAACGTGTGTGACTTTGCCCATGAAGGTATTTTACATATAAACTTCAACCCCTTGCTAAAATCAACCCGTCAGCGGTTGATTGATTGCGGGTTCGATTCCCGCCTTGGGATAAATGATTTTACAATCTGTTAATATTTATTACGGGTGGTCTAGGTATTTATATATATAAAAGTTTATCAGGTATCTAGTACCCATAACACAAGCTCTACTTTGCTTGGGACTAGATGATACTATGTGGATTGTCCAGCATTATTACTATTATTATTTACAAAGCATTGCTTCAAAGGTTAAATTCATTAAAAACGTGCCCTACGATGTACTTCTCTGCGTCCATCAACCTGTGGCATACAGGTATTAAGCCTCATGTGCCTGTAATGTGACCGGTACCCACACCCTTCAAGCAGAAACACAGCAAGCTGCTTCGCAGGAATAGGCATGGTGGTAGTACTTCCCCGGACGAACCCTTCACTAAGAGCTCTACTACTACAAACTTGCTTCCAATATAATGACGTCATCACGTAATGACTTACGACAAGCTATTCAATCACAATAAATTATATTGCAAAGTCAATCTACACGTCATTATAAAAGCGAAAGTAAGTACTTCCGGTAGTGCACACTCACCAAAAGTAGCGGTGAAAATGCCGCCTCCATTATTATGTACCTCTGGATTGTGACATGTCTAAATTAAAATAGGTAATCATATGTAATCATAGGCAAATAGCTGTGTTTGTTTCTGTAGGTATTTTATAAGTATTCTATCAATGATCTAGTTACAAGCTTTGCTTAGTCTGGGGTTAATTATCTTGTGTAAAAAATTTGCGATAGTATTTATTATTTATTTACCATACTTGTCTTATTTGTTACTTAAACTTAGGATTGTATTTGATATGTATATTTATATTGTATGCTATTTATTTAATTATGTTTATGTATTTTTATGACATAATTAATATTGAGTATGCGTAGAAATAATAGTCCTGTAATCAGTTTTTTATGACACCGCCTTGTTATGATTATTTAAAATCCAGCCCATCCAAAGGTTGTCTGAAAGAGATTGCTCACAGCGATAAGACCGTCTTTGTTACTTCGCTGTACCTACTTAAATTTAATTTGATATGTCCTATGTACAAGAAAGAGTTTTCTATCTTTTTTTTCTGACGACTGTACCTACATTGTTCTCAAACTTTTGTTGAACTCTGGACTAATTTAGGATACTACTAAATTGCCCCTTGCTTCTGAATTAACCGGGAATTCTAGAAAGCTTTAAGACAAAAGAAAGTAATTTTCAACAAACACACCTTTTGTTTGTTAAAACAATAAAAACCTGAATAAGAGATAGTGGCCCACTGTGTGATGTTTTAAGGCCGCTGTAAACACGGTTAAATACCTACTGCAGCTGATGACAGCAGTCACAGCTCAGTTCGTAACAGTCCTGCCTTCTGTGCTGTTGGTGGTGGGTTCGATCCCCACCGAAAACAAACATTTTTGTGATGCACGTAAACGTTTGTTCTGTGTCTGGGTGTTATATTGTATTCTAAGTAGGTATGTATCTACAAAAAAAGTATGTAAGTATTCTATTCATCTGATTCCCATAGTATGAGTTATGCTTAGTTTGGGGTTAGACAATGTTCTGTGAAACGTCCACATAATATTTAGCTAAAACTACCGATAAGTAAGAGTATGTTGCTATTTTTTATTGTTATTTGCAAGCTTCAGCGGTCTATGGTACAGATGTGACGTTTTTTTATCAACATGAAAGTATCGTGAAGAATATTATAAATAGCCGTTTTAGTATTTGTATCGATCTATATCAATTAGACAAATATTCTGGCTTACAAAATAAACACAACGCAAAGCTTAAACCACTGGCTATAGACACTTGTATCTTTTAACGTATATTTGTCTTGGTCTGTAGAAGCGTAGAAAATGATTTTCAAAACTCAACCCCCAGTAGGTACAGCTAAGGTTGAAGTTTACATGAAAAATTACTTCACAGGAACAGAGTCTCTCCTGTCCGATGGACTGACAACACGACACAAACCCCCTCCCGTCTATCATGACGTCTAAGATATGAGTCTAAAAAGTGTACTGCAATGCTGTGACACCACTTTGAAAGTTACGAAGTGAATACATCTTACTGCAACCGACTGGACTTATACGACTGCTCTACTAACCAAAATCAAGCCGTCAAAAATCCGGCCTACCATTGCGTGACCAATTTATCAAATTAGCCAACGAATTTCGACACGTAAAGATAAATACAACAAAATTACCGATTGGGCTACCGATATACAGATTTAAAACATCATGCATTCATTGAACTCTCGCCAGGGTCTTCTAAAATCTAATTCAGTCAAGTTACGGTCGTAATATGAACTTAAAAAGCACTGTGCACTATTTCTATACATGTGCACATCCCCCCACATACACACACCTCACATATTCACCCTTCTATGTATTCATAGTAATTTGTTTTTATTTCCCTATAAAGAGAAATTCTCGTATTTTCTCATCGTGATTTTTTTGTATCTTCTATTTTTTGTTATATTGTTAGTTATTAGAACAAATATACTCATTGGCTTAGGAGTTGGGCGTTGAGACTGCATTACAGTTTTAAACTTTCGCAGTTTCATCGTTTTACTTTGTAATCTATTCACTATGTACATTGTTCTTATTATTTGAATGGCCTTACAGCATTCTAGCTTTTCTATATTTTTTCAGGATTCACAAGTATTTTTTTACAGCAAAACTTCAGAGGGACGGTCTTGTAACCCGTATTTGCTACGCTGACAGTAACCAGACGAATGCTAGAATAATATTAGAATTTACAGGGATAATGTAAGTATGTTTTCTCTTATCTTTGGGAGCTACTGTGACTGTTTTTATAGTGTTATTTTCAATTCTGTGGTGTAATTTGGTGACATTTTAAGCAATTATTTCAAGTCTGTTAGCAGTTAAAATGAAAGTGTTTCCTTGAGGTTTTGAGCGGCAATCTTCTGTTCAGGCGCCATCTTTTGTTTTGAAACCAATGACAGAAGACTTAACTTTTTTCTACTAACTAGATTTGACTAAAAAGTTTTTGTTTATGAAAAAAAAAATAAAAAAAAACTACGTTTATTTTTAATTTTTCTGTAATTATGAGAACCTCTACTTAGAAAACTCTACTATAACGAGTCTTTGACACAAAACTATTCGCACTAGTGGACTGTGGGCCAACACCAGAATCCCCAGACCTCGGACTGACTACACAATTACCTTTTCATAGAACAAAGGTGCAAGAACCCAGAGAGGTGGGGGAGGTCAGTAGAACTGGTTGTAAGGAACTACTTTCACTAGTCGTTGGTTTTGCAATTGACCTTAATATTATAAAGTTGTTGCAAATTGTACACTGGGACGATTTAAGTTGCAATGGGCATACATTTATATATATTAAATATATTAAAAACAAACGGATACGTACCTATATTTTTATACAAACTTCAACCCCCGCTCTACTCCTTTAGGGGTTGAATTTCAGAAATTCCTTTCTTAGTACACCTTTACGCATCAAGACAAATATACCCTGAAATTTTCAAGTCTCTACGACTGCGTTGATATATCAGTCAGTCAGGACAAAGATTCTTGTAATTTGGTATAGATATAAATTTCTTAGTGATCATTTAGTATATAAAAATTAATAAATAAACCCAATAAACAGAATTAAATAATTTCAAATATTATACATAAATATAAATAGAATATGAAATAGACCAATGATATTATACTTGACGACCGATGTGGCGTGGCGTAGTATCTCTCGTATCAAAGCCTAGTAAGGCTTTTCATCACACTCGTTCTTTCACTACCGGCCGCCTTGTAATGATTGACAAACAGTTATGCCATTACGGAAATGATGATTACAGTAATGATGCTGGACTTGGCCAAACGTAACATTTCCCACGAAAGAAAGTTAATGACCGAAGATGTAAATATTCAAATGAATCATCAGATGATTTGCTAGAATCATCATCGAATCATGGAGAAAGGTACACAGTCATAACATCGATGATTCATAATTATTGTGTGATACACGCTTAGATACACGTCAATGTTAGTTCTGTCTGGTTCTAATAATGTAGAAAGTGTACTGGTGTAGTAGAAGCGACTCCGGTTTCATCCTAGGGGCGTTGGTTCGAATCCTGTAGTGAATCAATGGATTGTTTTATTCGAAAAGCTATGCTACTATGAAACTAGTTTTTTTTTTTAATTATTACACATCTTATTCATCAGCACTAAAACGACACTGGACGAAGTAGCTGCAAGCGGCGAGCATTTGGTACGGTCGCTTCATGATAATTATAATTATGATAGTTATAATCCTAGCAATAGAGATAGCCTTGCAATCGGTCTTATATAGAATACCTAATCACTATGACAATGTGCTTAATATCCTTTGCAATATCGCAATGATCGCGATCGAGAATACTTGCAGGGGTTTTGGCATACATCTGTTGATTTAAAAGGGGTGTTAAAATATGCATAGAAAATAACTATACGCGAACAAGGTCGTATCAAACTCACATGTGTATTTATATTTATATAAAGCAGTAACGAAAGGTTCTAATACCAGTCTAACGTAGGCGGACATGGGACATTTAATACAGGAAGTACACACCGGTTTACCGTGAAAGCCTTTGGTGAGAAAAAACATTAAATAGACGAATGTCCAATTACGCCCCGAGGTGTGGCTGTTATAAAATAGTGTAACGTAATAACTGGCTTGCTACTTGGTTTTATACTCTTTCTGTGTGAATGACTCCTAAAACACCAGAAGGGTAGAATTTTACGGGTTAAATTAGCCCCAAGAAGTTCAATACTTATACCCCCCACTGTAAATTCCAGAGAATTTTTTTGAGTAATACTTCTAATGCGACTTCCAATAAGTTTGCGTTAAACGTTTAACACTACCGTGGAAGGGGTATAAAAGCACTGTTCTTTCTTTTTTTTTCTCATAGCCAGTTACATTTTGTTATTTCAGTCGTGTTGTCAAAAACACACGTTTTTTTTATCAAATTATCTAAGCACACATAATTGAACAAACCAGTGTGTTTCCCTCATATATTTTATAATAAAAATGGTGTATATTTTGAAACATAGTATATACCATTGCTATTTCTGTGATGAAAAATAACATCTGTATGTTCCACGTGATTTTAAATGTTTTATTTTATACAAACCGCGTGAAGTTATTTTCATACAAGCTTTAATCCCCGCTGTTCACTACGGAATCAAGAAATAATCGGAATATTTCTTAGTACACCTATACGTATCACAAAACAACAACCTGAAAAATATACCCTGCAAAGATCATATCTCTACGAACAGTGGTTTAGGGTCTGCATTGTCTATATGTCAGTCAGGACAAAGATTCTTATAATTGGTAAAAGTTGGCTGGTCGTCAAAACTTTACATTTTTAGGGTATATTTGATATAAAAATGTACTAAGAAATCAATTCCCTAAAATCGACCATTAAAAGAGTGCTGCGGTGGCTGAAGTTTTATGGAAAAAGCTTCACATGGACGAAGTTGCGCGGTTACACTAAAGTTATTCGTATAATATATTTAACCTTTTCATGTGTTTCTGACCTTCTTAGGACCTTGAAAAGGTTTGTATATGAGGAAGCTGAACTCTGTGAGGCTAGCAGCTTTTATGATCTTGACCAGAACCTTTCATGCGCATCAAAATGACTGCCTTATTAACTTTTTTTTTTCGAACGGACTAAAATGCTGTTACCTATAATCGTCTGGCCATTTCCGACAGCGTTACCGGGCAGCCCTACTAACAACTCAGCAGTATAGCCTAAGATATCAAAGATCATAAAAGATATCTAGATATAGTAGCCGACATGGAAGTGGAGCACTGATATCTTCTGTGGTTGAGGATTACAGTCGTGATACTAAATATTGACCGATGTGGCGCGGCGGGCGAATGTCCGCCTGCGACGCAGAGGTTGCGGGTTCGATTCCCGCCTTGGGATAAATGTTTGTACGATCTGCAAATATTTATTCCGGGTGTTCTGGGTATTTTCTGTGTATAATAAAAAATATCTATGTATGTAGGTAATATAATATTGTATTAAGTATATCAGTCATCTGGTACCCATAACACAGGCTCTGCTTAGCTTGGGGCTAGATGATGCTGTGTGGATTGTCCAGCATTATTATTATTATTATTTATTTTTATTTTAAACTCAAAAACAAAGAACGCTTTCGAGTTTCAGATAAAAAAAGATAAAGAACGCGGAAGTATGACTCAGAATCTCAAAAATAAAACTTCTTCATAAAAATTAAAAGCTGAGAAAACCATCTGAGCTTAAAATTTTGAGTTGACAGCCATACTGTTTTTTTTATTCTTAATATTTAAGGACTTTGAGTCACTGAGCGACTATGTCAGCCCAGTAAAAGCTTTTCATCAAAACTACCTACGAATTAATATTAATAATATTATAAACAAATCTGCAAAGTGTCCTAGCGGCCTCGCAATTTGAGGCTCAAAATGATGTTTGCAATTCACTATGCCCTCCTTGTTTATCAATGAGGTTTTATACAGTTTAGTTTCTTAATAAAATAATGATCTATGGATATGAATGAGTCATACTGTCAACAAATGCCAATTTGTAACACGATACTGTAATTTGAATTGCTCCAGAAATAGTGAAAAATTGATTAAAATTGGTAACATTCCACAGGATATAAGCCTAATTTAGAAGAGATATTATATAATGCAATATTGAAATCTCATAGATAGGTGAAGATGTCGAAAAAAAATGTTGAGGCAGCGAAGAGCATGTTGGTGTTTGAGGTGGACCCCACAGAATGTCCCTTCAGAGAGTTCAGAGATAATGAATTGGCTGTGGAGTTCTGGGGCCTGGTAAGTAAATTTATCCGTAACAGTTCCAATAATAATATGCTGGACAATCCACTCAGCATCATCTGACGACCAATGTGGCGCGGCGGGCGAATGTCCGCCTGCGACGCAGAGGTTGCGGGTTCAATTCTCGCCTTGGGATAAATGTTTGTACGATCTGCAAATATTTATTCCGGGTGTTCTGGGTATTTTCTATGTATAATAAAAAATATCTATGTATGTAATATAATATTGTATTAAGTATATCAGTCATCTAGTACCCATAACACAAGCTCTGCTTAGCTTGGGGCTAGATGATGCTGTGTGGATCGTCCGGCATTATTTATTTATTTATTTATCTAGCCCCAAGCTAAGCAGAACTTGTGTTTTGGGTACTAGATGAGTGATATACATAATACAATACATTGCGTACCTACATATTTTTTATTATACCTTTATAAAAAAAAGAGCTGTCACAACTCAGTTCGTGGCTCTGCCTTCTACGCTGTAGGTGGTGGGTTCGATCCCCACATATTGTATTCTAAATATTATGTATTTACAAAAAAATATGTTAATAAGTATTTTATCAGTCATCTGGTTCCCATAGTACAAACTATGTTTGTTTGGGACTAGATAATGTTGTGTAAAAATGTGCAGAAGTATTTATTTATTTTATTTATTATTCAAGAAAACATGTTTTCTGTTGTGCGTTTGAAGATCATTTGCTTTATCTGTTGGGGAGGTTTGTTTAGTTATTTTTGTAAATAGTTCCAGTAATAAAACAGGTTTTAACTATGGAAATTACGAACACGTTTTAATTTGCTATTTTAAACCACATGACAGTTATACATAATTGGAATTTAATATACAGACAACTAATAATGTAACTTATAGTGTAGGAACTTTTATGGGTTTGTAGGTACTTTTATTGCTGTCTCTTTTTGTTTACGTCAGAGTGACAGTGATAAAAAATTTTATACTTCTGCTATAAAGTGAAATATTCTATGTAAATATATTAGTAGTGTAAGATACTAGACTACTTGAGACATTTTTGCCAATGACTTTTGGTAGAAGTTTCTGTAATTGTACTGGCAATACTGACTGAGATTGACGGTAGTCTGCTTGACAGACAAGATGGCCGACAGTCGGACGTCAGTTAGGAAAGAGCGGTAAGAAACGTGGCAGTCTGTCTTGGGATCGGGTCGGAGTCGGTCGATAGTTTTGTAAAGTAAAGGAATGTGATGTGCTATAATAGAGATTCATGTTACTACCTTTTTGTAATACGATTGAATTAAATGGCAGACTATTTAAAGTATTGGTTTGGTTTTGCTATCCCAGTATCTTGAGGGAGTCCCCCTTACAGTAGGCTTAAAATAAATTTTAAGTTCCTTATTATGTTTTTGTAATAAGTAATGTCGGATAAGTAGGTACTCATAAATAATGTTTTATTTTGTTATTCAATGTGTCTAAGTTTTGGTATCATTTTGTTTTTGTTTTAATAAATAGTTTTGCTTGAATTTCAATTCGATTTACCGACTACTTTTTTACTTGCCTTGACCTAATTGTATGCTGTGTGTTTTTGTGGCCAATAAATAATTGTCTATGTCTTGTCTATGTCTATGACTATTAATTCTCACAACCGGTCATTATCCTTGCTAAAGTCTAACAAATGTGACATTGGAGGCAACACTGCAAATGCCATTCAACAAGAATTGAATTGAAGTTTCAGGGCATGTAGTAATAGAGTTCTTAGAAAAGGGTTCGTCCGGGGAAGTACTACCATCATGGCTAATCCTGCTGTCAAGCAGCGCAGCGTGTACCTACCGGTTTGAAGGGTGTGGGTGCCGGTGAAATTACAGGCACATGAGGATTAGTATTTTACTTCAGGTTGATGGACGTGAAGTAGAGCATTGTAGGGCACGTTCCTACCGAACGTAGCAATGCTTTGTTATAGGTTGCTTATTTCATCAGCAAAATGCACTAAAAAGAGCCTATTTTAGGCTTATTTACAATCAATATGAATAACAAATGTTCATTATATTATTATATTTATATGTAACTAGTCCGTCCCTGCTTCACACGGGTTTAAGTAAGGATCCCTAATTGTTTGAAAAGTATATCAGTCATCTAGTACCTACCCATAACACAAGCTCTGCTTAGCTTGGAGCTAGATGATGCTGTATGGATTGTCCAGCATTATTACTATACTATCTATTTGTACTCTGTTAAAATCTAGATTTATAAACTATCCTTGTGTACAATAAAGTGTTTTCTATCTTTCTATCTACTATTACTATTGTTCTCAGGGTCCTGCAGCCTGTAGAGCAGCAATCCTCATGAGCAAGACGGCACCGAAGCCCCCGGCTGACTACATCTGGGTGGATGAACAAACGCAGCCGCTTCCACGCTCAGTGCGACAATACTTGCACGGCTGGATCAGAGCTGAAGAACTGGCCGAGAACCGGTGGGAGGCGGAGGTGGTCATTTTTGAGGTACTACTTTACCATTTGTTAGTTTTTATAGTGCTTACCTGCACTTGAGGAAACCGCAAAGATTTTTATATTATCCCAAAAAATATTTTCTTGAATGAGATTTGAACCCATGTTATAATTAACAGGAGAACAACGGTGGTAAAATGTCGGTGATGGACATGCAGTTAAGCCACGCCCAGGTGCTGATGAGGTCCTCGTTCTGCAGACGAGTGCTGTCAGCTTGCTTCATGCTGGAGAGGGCTGAGGGTTTGATGGTAAGCATCTTTCTACTTTACTAATCATGTATTTAAAGACTCCATTACGTCGTTACTGCTGAACCAATTTGGGTGAAATTTGAAATGATACGTGACTAGAAATATGAACGTCCTTTGATATATCTATAATAATAATGATAATGCTGGACAATCCACACAGCGTCATCTAGCCCTAAGCTAAGCAGAGCTTGTGTTATCAGAATCAGAATCAGAATAATCTTTATTGTAAACTGTTGAAAGTATTAGATGGTAGGAATATAATTGTTATAGTACAAACAGTCTGCCCTACTCGAGCGTACAATAGATATGTTTAAAACACTTAACATAGGCAATAAAATTCTATGAGTTTAACAATAATAAACTAATTATTAACTTACTAACTTAATATTTTAAAGGAACTTTATTTACTTATAGTATAACTCTTAACACTTATTTAAATACTCTCCTAAATTATAAAATACTTCCGCTGTAAGCCATTTTTTTAAATTATTACTAAAGGCATTTCCGTTTAATGTTTTCAATGATAAAGGTAAATGGTTATATATTTTAATAGCCGAATAGTACGAGCTTTTTTGGAACATGCAGTTATTTACCTGTGGAATACAAATATTATGTTTATATTTATCGCGCAAATTTCGTTTGGAAGAGGTTACAAAAAAATATTCTTGATTATTTTTAACAAACATACATATTTCATAAATATATATTCCGGTTAGAGTTAATATTTTTTCAGTTTTAAATAAATTACGTAAAGAATCTGTGCTGCGTAAATTATAGATTGCTCTCACGCATCTTTTTTGAAGCAGAAACGTGTCGTTAATATTTACCGAATTACCCCAAAAAATTACCCCGTAGCTCAACTGAGGGTATATTATTGCTAAAAATGCTTATTACGGGTATGTTTTTACCCGTAATAAGCATTTTTAGCAATCGTTTTTGAACATATTCTCGCAAGAACTGACAGAGCATAGGTGTATTGAGATAATTTAACGTTTATTTTGCTTATATGAGCTTTCCAGTTTAAGTGAGTGTCAATCATTACACCTAAGAATTTGGTTTCATTTGACTCTTTAACTGCAATACCTCTATTTTTAATGCTAATATTTAGAGGTTTGGTTTTATAATTTTTAAAATGAATATACATTGTTTTATCTACATTTACTTTTAAATTTATATTTTCTAACCAATTTACAACGTTTTCTAATGTATTATTTACTTCAAGTTCATATTCATTTTTGGATAAGTTTGTTTTTGGGATAAAAATTGTGGCATCATCAGCAAACATTACAGACATATGATTTGTCGTGTGAGGTAGTTCATTAAGATATATTAAAAAAAGCAGAGGTCCAAGAATGCTTCCTTGGGGCACGCCGAATTTGATATTTCCTGACTTTGAGAAAACTTTTTCGATAGTTTTAGTGTGTCTATTAAACACATCCAAGGCAGTGGATTGAGTTCGACCTTGTAGATAGGATTCTAAAAGTTTTAATGTTACACCTCTTACACCTACATGTTCCAGCTTTTGCAATAAAATGCTATGCACAACACAATCAAAAGCTTTTGATAAGTCTAAGAATAGCGCTATTCCAGTATTTTTATTATTTAGATGGTCCCAGACTTCTCTGAGCATTTTAAAGATGGCCAAAGAAGTATGTTTACCTTTTTGAAATCCAAATTGGTTTTTACTAAGAGAATTATTATACATAAAAAAGGATGTTAACCGTGAGTATATAATTTTTTCAAAGATTTTAGAAAAACTAGTAAGCAGGGCTATCGGTCTGTAATTATTTATATCATTTCTTAAACCTTTTTTGTACAGGGGTTTTATAATAGCTATCTTGAGACTTTCTGGAAAGCAACCAGTTTCAATGCTCAAATTTATAATAAATACTAGGGAGTCAACAATATGTTCTATAGAATATTTGATGACTTGGATAGGAATGTTGTCATGGCCTGAACTCTTTTTGTTTTTTAATTTGTTAACTACTTTTTTAATTTCTGTCGCATCTACTGGGATCATAGATATACTATTTGAACTGCGTGCTGTTAGTGGTTTAAATGACTCTAGTTGATTTATACTATGACAGTTCATATTTATAAAATATTCATTTATTCTTTCGGTTATAGTTTGTGGTTCTGCTATGACTTGATTAGCTATTTTAATAGTGTCTATTGATGTTAAAATACTATTTGTTGAAGAAGTGTGCTGCTTAATAATTCCCCATGTGGCTTTAGTCCTATTTGTACTTTTATTTATGTATTTAATATTTGAAATTTTCTTTGAGTGCCTTACTACTTTTTTCATTATTTTGTCATATTTTTGGTAAAAACATTTACTTTCTTCCGATTTATTTAGTTGACATTGAAGAAGAAGGTTGCGCTTTTTTTTACTAGATATCACAATACCTTTTGTTTTCCAATTTGGTTTTTTTGTATGAGTAACTTGAATTTTTTCAAGCGGAACACACAAATTAAATATGAGGTTATACATTTCCGAGAATTCAGAAAAAGCTTTATCTGCATCAATGTGTTGATATAATAAATGTTTAAAATTAATTTGCTTTAAGTAATATAAAAAAATATCTAAATAAGCATCTATGTTTCTTTTTTCCACATACCAAAACTTTTCGTGTTATGTTTTTATGTTATGGGTACTAGATGACTGATATACTTAATACAATACATTACATACATAGATATTTTTTATTATACATAGAAAGTACCCAGAATAAATATTTGCAGGTCGCAAACCCGCAACCTGCGTCGTAGTCGGGCATATGCCCGCCGCGCCACATCGGTCGTCAATATGAATGAATGAATGAATGAAAAATACTTTATTGTACACACACCAGACACTAGTAATATAAAACAAAATAAAAAAACAGTTATAAAATGGAAGGCACAATGGGCGGCCTTATCGCTTAGTAGCGATCTCTTCCAGGCAACCTTAGGATGGAGAGGATTAAGACAAAAAATGGAAAATGGTCGGGGGTGCAGCAAATGAGAAATAAGAGAAATCTATAAATAAAACAAAACTTGCAAACAAGATATAGGTACATATACATAATAATAAACAATAAAATAGTTATATAAATAGATAATAAACGAATATAGGTACATAATAATAAATAATAAACAATAAAATACTTATATAAATAGATAATAAACTAATATATAGGTACGTGTATAGATATATAATACAGTTTTTATAGTGAAAAAGATGAGTGAAATTGTGGACATCTAAGACAGGTCTGATAAATAATAGTCCTTTAATTTAATTTTTTTTTTTTTTTTTGATATGTTAATCCGACTAATATTATAAACGCGAAAGTTTGTAAGTATGGATGGATAGATGGATGGATGTTTGTTACTCTTTCACGCTCTAACCATTAGACCGAGTTGAATGAAATTTGGAATAATATAGATTGTAATCTGAATTAACATAAACGCTACTTTTTATCCCGAAAAAATAACGGGAATGTCTATGTGTTGGAATCTTGAAATGGATGTAGGTTTGCAAATTTTGTTCAGGTGGAGCACCAGTGGGAGAACTTTGTGTCCAGCATGGTTCCTGAAGGTTGGAGGGCGAAGTACCACATCTACTCTCCTGGTCTGAAAGCTGGAGGTGGTCTTCAGCATAGACCAGGATTGTCTAAAAATGGTAAGGCATCTTGACACTTGCCGCTCGAGGTATAAAAAACACTACTTTAACCCCCAGACTTAGTAGATATCCCTCAGATTTTTTAATACCAAGAAGTCAAAGTTTAGTTATTGCTGATTTAGATAATGGTAAGCTGGTTTTTTTTTTAATAATTATTATGCTGGACAATCCGCAAAGCATTATTAGCTCCAAGCTAAGCAAAACTTGTGTTATAGGTACTATATAGATGACTGATATACTTAATACAATACATTACATACATAAATATTTTTTATTATGCATAGAAAATACCCAGAACATCAGGAATAAATATTTGCAGATCGTACAAACATTTGTCCGAAGGCGGGAATCGGACCCGAAACCTCCTGCGTCACAGGCAGACATTTGCCTGCTGCGTCACATCAGTCGGCAAATATTGCAGAAAAGTAAGCCTAACCATGAAAACAGGTATATAAATAAGTTTTTTTTCCAGGGTGCTATCTCGTTCGGCTTTTCTTCCTTGGGGCCTGGCGCTGCGTTTGGGTCAGTGACCAGGTTCCAGTAGACGCCACTGACTCTCCCCTGCTCCCGTTCTCTCCTCTCCTCAGCCACCTCCCACCAACTAAACCTGGAATCAAACCGGCACCGGCAACAGTGACTGCACCTACAGTTTATCTATGGCCTTTATTACTTTGTAAGGTATTTATTCGAACGTCGATATTTAACTTAAAAATTAATTAATTTAAAAATAAACTTCTCCTCTTTACCCCTCCCCCCCCATTTGGCCCCCAATCAAAAATCGCGATCAACAAAAAAAATTAAGAACTCAAGAAATTTGTGTGCTAACTTTTGTCAAAATCAGTTGTGAAATGCGACCTGTAGGTAATAACAGACAGCCAGACATAAGCATTTTTGGCCTATTTCGAAACTGAGACGCTTTGCTCGCTTCGCTCGCTCGGTCAATAATAATGATAAGTATGCACCTCCTTAGCTCCTATTATGCATTGCTTCAGCAAAACACTTTCTCATTATGAATTCCTTACAACCACAAGTCCTACCAGGCCTAAGACACGAACGGCAACGCATAGTATAGTCAAACGCAACTTAAACTTAATTACGTCTCAAGTCGCAATTTTTTGACAGTTTGCAATGAAAGTCTGTCAAAAATTCGTCACTTAAAACGAGATTAAATTTAAGTTGCGTTCAAGTATTCGGCCGTAAGTTTACTAAAACTGCTAAATAATCCTTCACTCTATGTTTAATTTTGCTAAAATTACAGTGCGACATGCATGCTTCTTGAGTGAACATGCTCTGGGAGATAATGCAATTATTATAGTCTCGCTCAACATTAGGTGGGTCATTTGCAAAAGGATATCGGCTTATAAATCGGTCTGTATAGATAGAGGACGATGTTTTAAAGATTATTGAAGTGTAAACTTCTTTAGGCGCGTTAAGCACTTTTTGGGTGAACAAAAATCATGGAGATTTTTATAAAATCCCAAAAATTATTTTCCTCGAGTGGGATTTGAACCCACCATTTTGATTGCAATTTCGGTTATTGAGCACGCTTTGATAGTATTACGTCAAGCATGTAGATGGAGCCACGGTAGCGATAGTACCGTATTAGAAACATTCCAAATCTTATTTTCGTCGAGGCATATGAATCCTCGGTAGCGAAGTTGGTATCGCATCCCCGTATCAAGGGGAAGGTCGTGGTTTCAAATCCCACTCGAGAAAAATAATTTTTGGGATAATATAAAAATCTTTGTGATTTCCTTAAGTGCAGGTAAGCACTATAAAAACAAATAAACTAAAAATCATGGAACTCGCGTCATCGTCACCGAACGCTTTCCATGAGCTATACAGGGTGAATTTTTGAGACAGGTCAGTAATCTTTAAATTATTAAAGGGTGCTATATATTTCATTCGATCCTGTTTTTTAAACAGATTAAAAATTTCTACTAGACCTGAGGTTTGAGTACTAGAAATGTCAGAAACTGCGAAAAAAAAATTCCATACTGTATCCATACTGTATGTTTGCAGTGTAGTGTGTACTTTTTCACTTCTATCGGCAGTCCCCAAAGTCCGCCTTACTTTTATTGTTTTTAGCAGTGACAATTTGCAGGGCCTGCTAACTTGTGATGATTCTGTGGTATCCAATTATTGTACATTTTGCGGCTGTAAAATAATAAATCTTCAACCGGTAACGCAACTAACAGCTATTATTGTCATTTCCTTTCTAAATGCAATCGTTTATGCGTTTGTTACGTGAATAGATCTAGTGTGGTAGTGGGTATTTTTACTGTGTTTGCATACTTATTGTTTACTACACTACACCCGTCTTCTATAGTTCTCACCGAATCCAGTCCATCCAAAGGTAGTCTGGATGAGATCGCTTTGAGCGATAAGACCACCCATTTTTTTTTTTTTTTTTTTTTGTGTTATATGTAAATTCATAACATGTGGTGTGCAATAAAGTGTTTTCTATCTATCTATCTATAGATCCTACAGGTACTAATAGTCATGAGGTACATAATACTTGGCAAAATAAATAAATACTAGAAGCGCTGTCACCCTAAAGGGACTGAATTTCAGGAATTCCTTTCTTAGAATTTTTTTTTATGTCTTGCTGATGAAACATATAGCCCACCTGATGTTATGTAGTTGTGTTAGAGGTCTTGGTGAAGGGTTCGTCTGGAGACGTACTACCTCACAGCAAAGCAGCTTGCTGTGTTCCGGCAAAAAAAAAAGCTGCTTGGCGGCAGAAAAATAGACAACCCCGCTATATTCAGAAGTATACGAAAAAAGTATCTACGGCTAACCGTTAAGGCTGTGTGTTGTCTTTATGTACGTCAGTCAGGATAAAGATATTTTGAAGTACCTAGTATAAAATAGAAGTCTAGTGTTTGTCACGGATTTCAAGTAAAATAATTGTTGTGGTAGTCATAGCAAATACACTTCAAGTTTTGCTCTTAAATTTCTGTCAGGAACCACAAATCAAACTTTTCCTGTGTCAAAAAATTACTGGTCATATATCTATGTATCTGCCAGTAGCCAGGTAATATAATTAATATATCTGCCACTCATTGCTAACACCTAACTTGAGAACTGTATTGAAGAAAAATATGATTAAAAAAGCATCATAACTTTCCCAAACCACGGTTGATATCTCTTAATAATAATAATAATAATAGTGCTGGACATTCCACACAGCGTCATCTAGCCCCAAGCTAAGCAGAGCTTGTGTTATGGGTACTAGATGACTGATATACTTAATACAATACATTACATACATAGATATTTTTTATTATACATAGAAAACACCCAGAACACCCGGAATAAATATTTGCAGATCGTACAAACATTTATCCCAAGGCGGGAATCGAACCCGCAACCTCCGCGTCGCAGGCGGACATTCGCCCGCCGCGCCACATCGGTCGTCAAAAAATCTTATAGTAGAACATTTAACTCCGCTATTCTTCACTGATGTTTATGTACCTACATATTTTTACTGCATAATATAGTAATACAGTACTTATCTTGTAGTAGACATTCGATACGTGACAGAAAGCAAGCCCATGACCGCTGCTAGTTTACGTACTCTCTCTCACCTCTCACCGTTTAAGAGCACAGGTAATGTGCTCATAATTTCTGTGAATCAAAAAAATAGAATTAAACTATAGAGCCAGCCGCCATAGCTTAGTTAGTAGTAGCTCTACCTTCTGCGCTGTAGGTTGTGGGTTCGATCCCCATCATTATATAGGTGCGAGACAAATTTCAAACGACCTTTGGGTCATTAAGCGGGGTCGCTTTATACCATTTAAAAATCATTTAAGAACGGTCTTAACCTTCGGTATTTATGAACAGGCGCTATTGAAGCTAGCAGCTCCAGACATGAACTCCGACGAGGAAACCGACACTGTGGAAGACGAGACTCTGCCTGAGTTTGACGTCATGCACGCGCTCACTGGTTGCATGAGCTTGACGTATCATGTGCCTGGTAAGAGCTATTATTTGAGCATTTCTGTGCTGTAGATTGTGGGTTCGATTCCAACTAAGAACATCTGTGTGAAAAACATGTATTTGTTCTCTAAAAGGGTGCTATAATATTGCAGTAAAACTTCTAATGTGACTTCCAACAAGGTTGCGAACGTTTAACGCTACCATGGAGGGAGTGTGAAAGCACTGTTCTTTCTCTCTTTCTCTCATAGCCAGTAACGTTTCGTATATTAAAGAATTCTAATACTTCAGTATTCAGTCGTGTGGTCTAAAGCACACTCGTTTTTTGTAATCTAAGTATTTACAAAGAACCGTATGTAAGTATTCTAGCAGTCATCTGGTTCCCATAGTACAAGCCATGCTTAGTTTGGAGCTATTATAGCCAGATAATGTTGTGTTAAAAATGACCAGAAACATTTATTCACCAGTTGAATTTCAAAACTCTGTAAATAAATTGTATTTCTATTTCACCCAAAAGAAGACTCGACTATTTGCTAGCTCACTTACTCTCATACGATAGTTCATAAAAAAGAGACGAACATAATAAATTTTTATTTTGTATACTGTATGGTTTTCTACACAACATGGCACAACAGATTCTAAGCCTTAAGGTGGTTCGATTCGGGTTGGCGCGAAATTCAAATATTTTTGTGGTTTTTAATTTTTTCTTCGTTCCACAAGGAATAAAACGAGCGGAAAAGTAATTTGCCGCAAATCGTAAACTACTTTCTATGAACTCATGATAAACTCAACTTCGATTCATTGATATTTTTGGAGCATTTGGGAAAATAAGAAATTTTCTGCTAAAAATCAACATATACCCAAACGCTCCCAAAATACAAACGAATCAAAGTTGGTTTTATCATGAGTTCGTAGAAAATGGTTTACGATTTGCGGCAAATTACTTTCTTGCTAATTTCATTGCTTGTGGAACGAAGAAAAAATTAAAAACCACAAAAATATTTGAATTTCGCGTCAACCCGAATCGAACCACCTTAAATGGAAATGGGCTGGCCACTTGCAGAGGTTACCACAAAACAGATGGTCCCAAATAGTGACAAATTGGCTGCCACGGAATAAAAAACGCAAACGAGGACGACCACTAAATAGATGGAGTGACGACATTGTAAAAATTGCTGGAAAATTATGGCTCAGATTAGCCAGAAATAGACAAAATTGGAAACATCTGGAGGAGGCTTTTACCACGTGTGGGTCCCATACACTACCAACCCCATCAAATTATTTTATTTTATTTTAGAGAATAGTTTAAATTTAAAAGTAATTTTTGTTTTAATTTTAACTTTGATAGAATAATTTAGGTAAATAGTGTATAGGAAAATAAAGCTCATTTTATTTTATTATGGTTTTCTATATCAGATGCAGAAAAAGTTTGGAGGTTACTCACAGCAGAGGTTCCAGTCTTCTTCTGGGATGAAGATGATGACACATTAGCCAGTACTGTCAAGTCCAGGAGTACTAAGAAACCAGCAGCAAAAGAAGCTGTCGTTTCCAGAGTAAGTTACATCACAAACTTATTTCAATTATTTTCTATCCCACCAAAAACATAAATGTAAAAAACTGTTTGGCTGTGGGCTTCACCGCAAAAAGAATGGAGATCTAAATGAGTGCTAAGTTTAATGCAAATTCTAAATATGTATTTATAGGAACAAAATAACATTATGAACAAGTATTAAACTCTATTTCTTTGCTTTATTGGATACGTATAACAATTGCTGTTATTTAAAAAAAATGTGAGATCTTAAAGTAGGTTAGATTTGACTTTGTTTATTTATTAATACATTAATATTAATATATTAATTCTGATAAAAACTGACCAAGTCAAATCTAACCTACTTTAAGATCTCACATTTTATTAGATATTTCTCGATAAAAAAACAATAACTGCATATTGCATATTGACAACCGATGTGACACGGCGGGTAAATATCCGCCTGCGACGCAGGAGGTTGTGGGTTCGATTTCCGCCTTGGGATAAATGTTTGTACGATCTGCAAATATTTATTCCGGGTGTTGTGCGTATTTTCTATGTATAATAAAAAAAAACTATGCATGTAATGTATTGTATTAAGTATATCAGTCATCTAGTACCCATAACACAAGCTCTGCTTAGCTTGGGGCTAGATGATGCCGTGTGGATTGTCCAGCATTTTTATTATTATATTTAGTTTTATTTTAAACCTTTTACTTTAATTAAATAGAAAACCCTATTGGGTTATGACTGGATTTGAACCCACAACCTTAGGGTTAAAAGCAGGGTCACCCCACTAGACCACCGGTGTTTTTTTAACTTTTCATCGGTTTTATAACATTTAATAGGAAGTTAGCTGTTGTTTAGAAAGTACATAACATTACCTCCACAATCAAGTATTATAAAATACTTATATTCATAGAAAGCTTTATTATGTAAAAGTAATTTTCCCAATTTACTTGACACTGTCATAAAATTGTTATTATACCATTCTCACTTAAAATCAATTATTTATCTCTGTTAACCCCCGTCAATCATTACATTTGGCACTAACCCACATTTTGCAGTAGTTGGTGCTCCATACGTGACAGGTTGCAAGCCTATCGCCGCTGTTAAAAAGCTATAATCAGTTGATACGTTCACTTATTTTTCGAGTCTAGTAAAAATGTTTTTCTTAATTCTTAAATTCTTGTTACACAGGAATATTTACAAGACAGTGATTAAAAATAACATGTACAAAGGCGAACTTAACCCTAAAAAGAGTTTTTTTATAAAAAAATTATTTTTATACTTTTTTATGCGACTCGTTGATGGAACAAGCTAATGTCTGTCTTGTTTTATTATGTAAACACACAATATTATTATTAACATAAAAAACAAACACGATATGTTTTTTTTAATACACGTTGCTGATGGAACAAGCTGATAGCCCACTTGATGTGAAGTGGTTACCATCGCCTATAAAAAGTATTTCCTGTAGGTCGCGCTCGTTAGAAACGTACCCTACGATGCACTACTCAACATCCATCAACCTAAGACATACAGGTGTTAAGCCGCATGTGCCTGTAATTACACCGGCACCCACACCCTTCAAACCGGAACCCTTCAAAACAAGCTGCTGTGACGTCAGAAATAGGCATGGTGGTAGTACTTTCCCGGACGAGCCCTTCACTAAGAGCTCTACTACTACTAAATTTTACGAACTCTCTGGTTGCCATAGTATTAATAATTCACTGACGTTTTGTGTATTTTTTTTTTGTATATGCCTACTTCATATGTAAAACAAGTCTACATAGTACCTAGTATAATATATTTCACCTGTAAGCACCATACTTCAGCAAATAAACGATTTCATTTCTTTTCAAGTCAAAGTCAAAGTCAAAAATAATTTATTCAGTAATATCCGCAGGGATCATCTTGAAACGTCTTAAATCTAAGTGAATCTAAGCGCCAGTTCCTCGCGACCAAACCTAAAAGCATTACAAGCTTTGCCCAGTTTGGGGCTAGATAGCGATGTGTAAAATGTCAATATTTGTATTTTCTTGCAGCGTAGTTCAATGACCACCATACTAATCGAAGATTCAAAGAACCATGCCCCTTTCTCCCTACCCGGCATCACTCCTGGTCATGAGATGACCCTCCTTGTCACCATGGCAAGAGACCTGCCGCTGAAGAAGCCTCTTCCAGAACCTGGTAAAGCCAGTTTTTTTTACCCTTTTTTTTATACAATTTGCTGATGGAACAAGCATATGGCCCACCTGATATTAAGTGGTTACCATCGCCTATAACAAAGCATTGCCTTGTAGGTCACATAGCTAGGAACGTGCCCTACAATATACTGATCTGCGTCCATCAACCTGAGCATACAGGTGTTAAGCCTCATGTGCCTGTAATTACACCGGCACCCACATCTTTCAAACCGGAACACGCTGCGCTGCTTGGCGGCAGGAATAGGCATGGTGGTAGTACTTCCCCGGACGAGCCCTTCACTAAGAGCTCTACTACTACCCCAAATAGTAAAAAAAAAATAACATTATGACTTTGATTCCCATGCACAATAAATATTTAGATCTAACAACAACAACAAGTAGTACTGTCTCAAAAATATTTGAGGATGTCTAATATACATGTACCTACTCTCATTAGTCATCCTCAAATATATTAAATTGGTTTTTTATTCCCGTTCGTCCCCGATGAGGACTAGCGGGAATAAAAACGTTGGACATTCTTTTAATTTTTGATAT
Organism: Electrophaes corylata; assembly: GCA_947095575.1. NCBI lineage: Eukaryota > Metazoa > Arthropoda > Insecta > Lepidoptera > Geometridae > Electrophaes > Electrophaes corylata. The sequence goes on along the minus strand of OX352711.1, from coordinate 1,299,665 downwards.
TACTTATATTTTATTTATTTATTTCACATGTGCACTAGTTATTTCATTTCGTTAATTAATTGTTTTTTTATAGAATAATTACAACGACCCATCTGATGTTGAGCGTTTGCCTTTACATATAGCTATTGTGTGATAGTATTCAGTAAGCTGTTAGTACGCCCAGATAATATAAATAGAATAAATAATGTTAAAATTTAAAAGGTGTTTAAACGGTATTTTATTCCCGCTAGACCTCATCGGGGGTGAACGGGAATAAAACACGGAGACAAATACCACCAGGGACGAAATGCGGGGATAACCAAGAAGATGATATTGACTATTATTTTAGACGTTGCGTTTTGGAAGTACTACCGGTGGGTGGACTGGGCGAGACATCACGGTCTATACGAGGCCTACGACTGCCCTAGGACGCGGTTCCTCAAGGTCAACGGCCTGATGAAGCTATCGTATGCTCCTCATCTGCTGGACGTCCAGAGCACGGAATCTGTAAGACACTTTTATTTTACCTCTTATTCTATTTGACTATGTATTCAGTTTTTGAGAGTTATTATTTGTACACTAGTTGACGACCAATGTGGCCTTTGACGCAGGAGGTTGTGGGTTCGATTCTCGTCTTGGGATAAATGTTTGTATGATCTGCAAATATTTATTCCAGGTGTTTTGGGTATTTTCTATGCATAATAAAAAATATTTGCGAATATAATGTATTGTATTTATTAGTATATTAGTCATCTAGTACCCATAACTCAAGCTATCCTTAGCTTGGAGCTAGATGATGCTGTGTGGATTGTCCAGCATTATTATTATTATTATTTATTTGCCCCAGACATTCGCACATCGGTCGTCTTTATTTATTGTTTATTTATTTATTAGATTCTAGTTTTCTGACAACCTGAATTACTGACTATTTTCTTGTTCTTTTTAAAGTCGCAACAAATTTACTAGATGAGGTTTTCCGTTCAATTTTGCAGAGTAATAGGATTGGGATGGTTTTGGATAGTTGCCATGTTGGTCAGTGATGTAGGTATACTAAATGGTCTCTAACCTAGCATATTTCTTTTAATACCTCCCTTATTGAGACAAGCGTGACTCAGACGTTCATTGTAAATTGTTTAATACAAATTATAAAACCGGCAACATATCAAGAAACTGGCCAAGTGCAAGTTGGACTCGCGAGCGAAGGGTCCCGTACCAGTCTATTGCCATCTCTTTTTGTTATACATTGTCAGGGAATATAAACAAGGCAAATTTCTTTATATTTGTTAACTATTTACTTTTCTATTACCTACATTATGCTAGTTAACTTGCAGATGTTTAATACCGACGCGCACTCCAAGTCGCATGCCAGATTATAAGCCGATAACTGTAACCATTAATTTGATTTTGTTACAGATTACTTTCGGGTTTAGGGAAGAGCAGGATAAAACAAATCCCCCACCGGTAAGACTATTATTTATTGAGTTATTCGAGGAATTTTAGTTTAACATTTTAATAAGGACTACAATTTACAGAATATATAAAAAAAGTTTTCTGCTAGCAAAATTCTACTATACGCTTAGTTTTTAATACTTACTTTAGTACTTTATTTTATTGGTTATTGAAAGCAAAGCTATGTACAATTTAAGTAATAGCTACTTAAATTTTATCATACCTATTACCCTTATTTATGTAAAATATACGCCTAATAGCGTATATTTTACACGGAAGGTCACTCCATAAAATACGTCGAAGCTAGTTAAGTTTTATTACATTTTTAACTCGACTATAGCATACAGACAACGAGAAATTTGAGAAGTTTTACCAAATTTATCGACATTCTGAAAAAAATCACTATAAAATATGTCGAGACCAGTTCTATGCTAGCGGGTGTAAATAAAGTTCGATAGATAAAAACAGGTCAATACGACAAGTTTGTCGACTAAAGTTCCATATAGTTTATATTATACCACTCTATAAAATGAATCTCTTATTTGTTATAATGTAGATAAAGAAAGGCGCAAAAGATCTTAACAGATCTCAGACTGGAAATTCAGCAATGATTCAGCAGCTGAAAGACGAGCTCAAGGAGTGGATTCAATATGATCCTGTAAGTTACATAACTTGGTAAAATTACATTGAACGAACCCGCATGGACAGTTGACTATCTCAGAAATTTTGTATAATTGTAATAATAATGGTGGACAATCCACACAGCATCATATAGCCCCAAGCTAAGCAGAGATTGTGTTATTGGTACTAGATGACTGATATACTCAATACAACGACGGCCCCACCGAATAAACGTGTAAAGTGAAAATCGCAATTTTACAGGAAAAATAAAAAACATAAAAAAAAATATAGCTCATTATTGATTAGATGTACGTCAATACAATGTATAGACAAATTAAAGGAAAAAAAATTATCTATATTTCGTTAAAAAAACCGATAAGCTAATATTAATGATTTACGAGAAATTAATAAAAACCCCTGTTACATTTTTATTCTAGTAACAAAATTTTGGTATGCTATGTTTACACTATTATTCGTGGGAAAATATGTTATTACCTAAAAGTGTAACTTATTATACCTTTTTGTTCTATGGACATAATAGGATTTGTCAATATTAGTATTAGGTAGTTACACATCGGCAAAACTCTTTACAGTTACAGTATTTTTTGAATTTCCGACGAATAATATTCTAAAGTAAGTTTGCATTAAACGTATAAGAGTAAACGGTGTGCAAAATCACATTGTTGCAATATTCGTGTGAGTTTAGTGTTTTTATTTTCCGTAGAATAAACATTCGAAGTACGCTTTTTTTGATTGTTTTCGTTAAATTTATTGGAAAATCTTTCTGAAAAAAATTTAGAAGGTGTATTTTAAATCGACACACCGAAAAACAAAAAAAAAAAAAATTACGGTAAGAGCTCTTACACGTTTATTCGGTGGGGCCGTCGACAATACATTACATACATAGATATTTTTTATTATTCATAGAAGATACTCAGAACACCCGGAATAAATATTTGCAGATCGTACAAACATTTATTCCAAGGCGGGAATCGAACCCGCAACCTCCTGCGTCGCAAGCGGACAATTGCCCGCCGCGCCACATCGGTCGTCACTTCAGATGACTTCACACGTCAGATGACTGATATACTCAATACAATACATTACATACATAGATATTTTTTATTATTCATAGAAAATACTCAGAACACCCGGAATAAATATTTGCAGATCGTACAAACATTTATTCCAAGGCGGGAATCGAACTCGCAACCTCCTGCAGCATAGGCGGATATTCACCTGCTGCGCCACATCGGTTGTCATAAATAAATCTACAATTTACAGCACAGAAGTGCCAATTAAGAATAATGATTATTTTCTATACCAACTGAATTGTAAGGCTCTTAAAAGTTCATGTACTGTTTCGTTTAAATTCTTTGTTAAAACTTTGCCTGGCAAAGATTGATAGTATGACTTGTAAGGAACATTGTGATAAATGATACTGCAAGATTACATTTTGTGACTTACGGGTCCCTTAAGGCTGCAGTGTAGACTGACGAGCGCTGTTTTATTTATAAAAAGGAAATTCCATGCGGTTTCATCCACCTAGAGTATATTTAATACAAAAACCATCCAATCAATAAATGACTACAATAAATCGTTAAATTAGTCTTACCAGCACCACAAGCATACATGTATTGATAGATAAAATTTTACATAAATTGAAATTTATCGGGATTGGGTGCCATGGAACTTAGTAAAATTCTAAGTCGATAAATTTGAGAAATTTTATCGAATTTATCGACAAGGAAATTATTCGATAAAATATGTCAACACTAGATCTGTGCAAGCGGGTGTAGATAAAATTTGATAAATAAAATCAGATTATCGATATAAGTTTGTCAACCAAAGTTACATGATCGCAACCCAGTTTTGATTATTTTTGTCATTGTTTGAAGCCTTAGTTATTTTCCTCAGCTGCAAGAACTGATCATAACCACCAACGTGATCTACTTCCCATCCATGTTTGAATTCACATCAGCTGCCAGTTGCCCCCCAGTTCGCGTCACGAAAGCAGCTCCAAATCGTGCCATTGACGTAATTGCTCCAAAGATTGCTCCACTCTACCTGCAAATTGATGGACCTGACGACAACAGACTGAGGCTCTCACTAGCCATGCTTCACCCAAGGATCTTGATCAACAGTGGGATACCGATTGTGGACCATATTGAACCTGCATATTTGATCCTGGAGAGGTTTGATTGGTTTGGAGATTGTGAGGTTCCTGCAGCTAAAGCGTTCGTGCAGACGAGAGGGTATAATTCTGTGGAGGTAGACTTTCTTCCTGGAAGACATTTTTGCCGGTTAGTATTTCCTAATTACTTAGACAAAGAATTTATCAAACAAGGTACTCGATGGCAATGCGAATGCCATACAGTTAGAACTGACAGTCAACACATGGGGAATGAGGATTTCGAATGGAGACCACGAACTCTAAGTATTTCTTATTATCAATAGAGCGGCCATATTAAAAAATCGGTGGAAACTTTTTATCCAAGTAAGTATCGAACTCTGGGGATGAAGGCTTTCCTTATGATGCAATGAATATTATAAGCCATGAATAGATTGAAGCGTGCTTTCAGATTGATTTGTATTCCCAGAAGTTTGCCACTAGTACCATAGTGCATAGTATTCATGTTATAATCATCATCATTAACATCATGGGCAGATTAAGTACAATAAGACTTTTACTCGTTCAAGTTCCGGAGCGGCTCGTACTAACCCACTGCTGAGCTTAACTCTAATAGTAATCATGTCACCAAAACAGAAAAGGAGTATAAAAGCTGTTAACTATGAAATGCAACAGTAGATGATGGTAGCAATAATGATTATGATTGATTTCAGACTTTGGGTCCACTCTCGCATGAACTGGCATGTTATGCTCCTGAGCGAGTCTACTCTACTTCTTGGCTCTCGGGACCTTATAGAGTCAGCAGCAGTTCGGGAGTGCCCATGGGCAGCTAAGTTTCTGAGCAACCTGGGCACGTCTTTCACCAATTGGATTCGGGTGAACCGATCTAATCCTGCTATACTGACTGTTGATAGAGAGTTTTACAGGTAGCTATTCTTATTACGACATCATCTAGTTTACAACCACTGGCAATTTTTCTAAAAGTATTTTATCAAGAACTAATTCAGATTTTCTTTTTGTCGGTCATCTTGTCGTATTGTTTTGTTTTGGAATATTTTCATTTTCTCTAGTCCTCTTACTTTTATGACTCTGAAATTGGCTTTGTGTTCTGAAAAATACCACAAAACCTTAACTGTGTTAAGCTGTGATAACATTTTTTATTGTTGGACAACTAAGCGTTTAACGGCCGAATACTGAAATGCAATTTACATTTAATCACGTCTCAAGTCGCGATTTTTTGACAGTTGGTAATGAAAGTCTATCAAAAATTCGTCGCTTGAGACGAAATTAAATTTAAGTTGCATTTGAGTATTTGGCCGTGAGAGACTGCCATCACATCAGATGGTAAGTGTAGATGTAACCTAAAGTGAAGCACGCTTAGCCATGATTCACTTGTTCACTCTTGTCTTGAAAACACCTAGCTTGTAACGTTTCGGAAACACCAACGACGGTAAAGAGTTTTACTTCTTCACGTTCTAACTGTTTTTTAAGGTCATATCAACCAGATCTGTTTTGGGACTCGGAAGTAGTAGGCTACAACCAAGCACTCCTCCACTGGATGTTCCGACAAGCTCTTCAGTCATTGATTACCAAGCGCCTTCCAGTTATGGAGCTCAGAGCCATCTGTACAGTTCTCAGACATTACTTCTGTGACCCTGACTTTGGGCTGCCTCCGAAACCAATTCCAACCAGATCTTTGAGAGACATTGTTGCTTTGGATCCTTGTGATTGCGTGATGCCCGAGGTTGAGGAGACAGAAATAGTTGAAGAAATAACGGAAGAGGAGGTAAAGTTATCATCATCATCACCATCAGCAAACAGAAGTAAAATGCTCGACATAGGACTCTCTGATACGTTACCAGGAAGAACTATTTTGAATCTTTCTATGCACTATCTATCTGAGCATATAGCAAATATATAAACCTATTTCTTCTCGTTATTTAAATCATAGTAAATTAAAACTATACCCTGAAATTTTTAAATATTAGCCAAAATTCTGACCGTAATATGTTTACGGGTACCAGAATTTTTCGAATAATTATTCTTTATACGAAAATAGCATCTAGTGGGAGTGACCTCACTTTCTGATTCTAAGGTCGTGGGTTCAAATCCGGTCGTGCACCAATAAACATTTCTACTGAAAAAACTATATGTGAAGAAAAACATCATGAAGAAATCAGTTAGTATTCTAGCACGCAACCTGTCACGTATAGATTACTTTCTTAACTTCTGTAAAATGTGGGTATGTACTTAATGTCATATTTGGGCGTTCCTCTGACTACCTCCATAATCATCCTCAAAATATCTTGAGTAGGTTGTGGTACTAAGAGATCAAAAGGGATATCCACCGTGCATAGGAATTAAAGTTGTGAAGCTATTTCATTTTTTTAAATGGACCATAACCCTCAGATACTAGAGGTCCCATAGAATCCTGTTTTCTTACCCTGCAGAACGTGGCTGAAGAAAAACCCCTAGTAGACCCTCTAACCATGAGTCGGCTCCTCACCCCTCCCATAGACCCAATAACCTCCCAAGTCTGCGAGCTGGCCACAGAGGAACTACCCTGCGGAATCCTGAAAGATGAGCGGGAGAAGGTGATCAAAAGGCATGAGGCTGCTACCTTCATCCAGGCACATTGGCGAGGAGCTTGGGCAAGAAAGTGCTTAAATGAACATGTTGTTTTTGCGCCTGACACGCTTAAGTCTGTAAGTACATCAAGGTAATATTCAACTCTCTTACTAATACTTTGCTCCAAAAGCTTGTTGTAAAGAGGTGTAGTAAAGTTCAGTGTTCAGTATGTTTATTGCCTATTATCTAAGTAGGTTTAACATTGTCAGATCTTAGGACTAGATACAATTTTTCGTGCCAATACACATAATATACCCAGTAAGGGGTAAGTTTGACCCAACCTGTGCTTAATCTTTACCCGATATATTGTCGTCCATATCGATACAACAGAGTAGGTACAAACACAATTTCCACGAATACATAAATACAAAAAACAAATACACAGAAACATGGTAAAACAAAGACAAAACTAAATACAACATTAAAATACTAGTAAAAAATTAAAAAAACGACAGAAGAAGAAACCTTGTTTAAGAAGTCATAACTTATCAGTAGCTAAGTACGTCGTCTCAAAAGTTATAACTAAGTACTTGTAACTTATGTATTCAGATGAAGAGTATGGTTGTAAAGCTACGGTGCTTAACTTGCTTAGCACCTTTGCTCACAAAGACAAGGTATTAACAAGGGCGTATAAACTCAAGTCGTCAAAACTTTATGAACGCAAAGACAGAATCATATTAAACCTGCCCCGTGTGCCGTGACGTGTCATAGGCTTGACGCGTCACGGTCCAGTTTGTATAGAATTAATTACATATAAGCAGACGGCGTGGGTCAGCTCTCTTTGTCTCTGTCTGTCCCATACAAAACCTCTGAGACAGTCGATGTGGGTCCACGTGGGTCGTGTTTAGTGTGATCTGCTTTAATTCATATCTCCTTGCATCTTGTAAAGGACTTTCATATTAACATTTAGATTAAAAAGTGGTTCAAAAATAAGCATGGTGGTAGTATTTCTCCGGACGAGCCCTTTACTAAGAGCTCTACTACTACTCTACTCTGTTTCCCGGAAGTGTAGGCAGAAAACACGAAATTTCTCATTCTTAATACTTATTTCATCGTATTTTACAACAAAAGTGTTAGAATGGATTTCACGAGAGGTAAACGGACCAGACTGGATGAAACAGGCTAGGCCTGTTGATCAACCCTTGTGCCTAACAAATTTATTATTTAAATTAATTATGTTACGCGCCTATCTACCTTGACATATTTTTTGTTACTATGTGAATTTATTTCTTTTATCAATGGATCGTTGCGTCTGAATCAGTGAATGAATTTTGATTTAATTTAGTAAATTTTATTTTAATTATACTCCTGAGCTGTCGTATTTATTCTCATAGCTTTCGTTTTAAAACTCAAAAATAGAAAAGCAATAATTTCTCTTTAAAAGCAGAAGCACTCAGCTCAAAGGTTCCTGTAGCGGTAACTTCTTATCAAAACTTTCCACAGACGAGCAGAAGTTTTAATCAAAATTAGCAATTCTAGCTTACTACATTCGTTCAGACGAGGCATAAGTGGAGTACAGTTAGAACAGCTGGTATACTTTTGCATGTCCGCAGCTGCTCCTGAAAACAGAAAAACTATTTAAGGCCTCAGACTTTTTGAGGCTTTATTTAAAAGGCTTATATGAAGAAATACTACTGCAATGTATAAATCTGCCATAAGTCAGGGTGCTCAGGAATACCTGCTGAGTCAACCTGATACACATAAATGTTAAGCTTCGTGTGCCTGTAATTTAACCGGAACCCTTCAAACCAGAACACAACAAGCAGATTGGCGGCAGAATTAGACATGGTATGGAGTAGGTTCTACGGATAGTGGTAGTAATTCCCCTGAACTAATTGACTAGTTACGTTTTTATTATTTTTTAAATATTAGAAATGAACCAGCTAATATGATGTGCTAGCTGTGTAAGCTGAGTACTTACTGCGCCTGCATTAACATTTAGTTCATCTGTTAAATTACCATTTGCAGTGAATTTGTTCTTAGTTTTGCGGTAGTTCCAATTCTAATAAATATTTAGATCATTTTACCGAACGAATGATTGAAGAGAGTAGAAAAGTGCTACCACCAAGCAGCTTGCTCGCATTGCTGTGTTCCAGCTTGAAGGGTGCTGGTGAATTTACAAGCACATGAAGCTTAGCACCTATATGCTTCAGGTTGATAAACACTAAGCAGTACATTGTAGTTCAAATTTTCAACGAGCATAACCTACGAGGCACTGCTTTAATATAAGTGTTGGTAACCATTTGTTATCAGGTGGACCATCTGCTGGTTCCATCAACAAGTAGGATAAAAAAGAGAGTGGACCCTTGTATTGACTTTTCCTTTTGTTCCAGATAATGGAAAACGTCTTTGGCAACTTAGAGTCTCTTTCTGCTCTCATGAACGAATTCTTCGGGATGTATCCTGGAGCTAAGCAAGCGTATTCCGTTGCTTCTGCTCTAAGCGGCGTTTACGGCTTAGCGCAGCACCATGGTTCCTCGTCCGTCACTCCAAAATGCAAGTGGATCCCGTACTTCCAAGCTGTGTTCTACTGCCATGGACCTGTGAAGGTCCACTTTGACATCCATAGCAGTCTGCAGCACAGTACGGTGGCGGTATATAACAATGATACTGGAGAGCAAATGCCGCAGACATATAACGCGCATCTTACGTTCGATTTTGTGATGAATAATTATGGGTGAGTCTCCTTCAGGGTCAGGATCGTGCGTGATTCTTTTCTATTTTGTGAACGTATTGGGTGTATATTTTATATAACTCTTAATTCAAAGCGGTCAGTGACTTCATAGTGTCTGGGCTAGCAAATCAAAGATACACTAGTGATAACTATGTAAGTTGCTCAGACTTGGTCCATGACAAAATCAAGACTCTTTGGGGTAAACTCTCGTGGCATAGACCGCAGTTTAAGTTTAAAAGTAGCCAAACCACGTGCAGAACCACTGCTTCAAAAGCATCTAGCCTATAATGGGGGCTGAAGACGTCTAATGACGCATACCTGACAACTCACTACATACAAAGCGATGTGTGAAAGACACAATAAGATGGAAGGACGACTTTGAGTGACTCATACCTTGCATAAGCATGGCCTATTGCAGGGTTAGGTCGTGAATAGTAAAAATGGTATTAATTCCAGCTACACCGTCATGGCCCATGGAACTTTGCACCAGCCAGCTGGCATCAACTTCGATGCCCATTGGCAGCTCACAGTCCTCACCTCCATTGACGGCCTCTTCCACGTCTGTGACAATGATTTAGATGGTTGCAAGGAACAGCCTCTCCAGGCAGCGTTCAAGCTGCACATAGACGAGATCTTCCTCCCAAATAGGAGGAACATTTTGGGAGGCATTTTGGTATCGGTTACTAAGCATGAGGCGATCAGTTTTCGAGCCGCTGCTACTTCTCCTGATGTTAGTGTCTTGATTTTACACATTACATCTAATGTTAAAATAATGCTGGACAATCCACACAGCATCATCTAGCCCCAAGCTAAGCAGAGCTTGTGTTATGGGTACTAGATGACTGATATACTTAATACGATACATTACATGCATAGATATATATTTTTTATTATACATAGAAAATACCCAGAATAAACCCGGAATAAATATTTGCAGATCGTACAAATATTTATCCCAAGGCGGGAATCGAACCCGCAACCTCCTGCGTCGCAGGCGGATATTCACCCGCCGCGCCACATCGGTCGTCATCGGTTAGTGTTTTTAGATTAATTAAAAAAACTTAAAAGTTAACTGACAACTGGAGTCATCTGGTTGTAAGACTTATATTTAAAGTGATTCTTATAATTTTTCTGAATGAAAACCGTTTTGATTTTGATTTTAATATTGTAAACTCAACAGCTGGAAATAGTAGCCACACTGCGGACGACAAGTCCAAACAACGAAGTCCAAGAGCTAGGCCGTTGCAAGGGCAAAGGCGAGATCCACTGGCCATACATCAGACTAGAGCCAACTCCACCACCTGACATTCTATCGGTGAAGAAAAAATCCGTATCGCATGCAAATCTGGTAATAATAGTGTTTTTTGATAATGAAGTCTATTTTTGTATCTAGAATAGTTATAATAATCTTTGTCTTGGCGTTAAGGTTAAATATCTAACTCGCGACTTGTCCTGGCTTTGCACGGGTTTTAGTAAGGGTCTCAAATTTTTTTGAGAATATAATATAGCCTATGTCACCCGGGGATAGTGTAGCTTCCCAACGGTGAAAGAATTTTTTAAATCGGTCCAGTAAATTTGGAGCCTATTTAATGCAAACAAGCAAACAAACAATCAAATTCTCCGTCTCCTTTCTTCTTTATAATATTAGTATAGATGTAAACAAGCTACCGTTAGTATTCATCCAAATGGTTGCTTGTCAGAAATACCCAATACCAAGTGTTTCTTAGTAGTATACGAGTCGTTGCCCATCAGATAATTCTCATCTCATTGAACAGTGTAAACTGTCACTAATATTAGCCAATGAAGTGTAGGCTTAATAACACAAAAGCGTAGTAACACTACGGACTTGTAATTTATCCAAACCGAGTGTAACCTTTCATGTAATTGGTTTCCGTAACAGGGACTGTTTTTACACTAACTAATGATGGAGGGTTTTTCGACAGGCAACGATACATAGTTTTACTACCGGATGCTCGTAGCATATTGTAACCGGGAATAACTGATGAGATAACACACAGCCTAAAGCACTGGTTTTTTTTTATACAACTTGCTGATGAAACAAGCAGATGGCCCACCTGATGTTAAGTGGTTACCATCACCTATAACAAAGCATTGCATCGTAGGCCACACTCGTTAGAAACGTCACCTACGATGCACTACTCAGCGTCCATCAACCTGAGGCATGCAGGTATTAAGCCTCATATGCCTGTAATTTCACCGGCACCCACACCCGGAACACAGCAAGCTGCTTGGCGGCAGAAATAGGCATGGTGGTAGTACTACCCCGGATGCGCTCTACTACTACTGAACTTTGTGAGCATGGTAAACGAACAAATTTCTTAAAATCAACTCAAACTTTAAAGGGATTGAATCAGCAACCGAGAATTGAAGTTCATATAAAAAAAGAACCCAACTACGCTGCTTGGAAAAGGTGTGGTACTTCTCCGGGCGGGTCCATCACACACAGAACTCTACTAGTATTAAATACTTGCTTTCAGAATGCAAAAGAGTTAGGCATGTTAAGTGCACGCTCGTTGAAAGCTCCAAAACCTACAAAACCATCCAGCGCAGGAAGGAATAGATCAATGACCAAGGTAAGAACACTTTACTTTTTAGTATACATGCGTTCGTAAAGTCCCATCCGTTTCCCATAGAGTTAAGTAGTCAAAGTCAAAGTCAAAGTCAAAAGGCGACCGATGTGGCGCGGCGGGCGAATGTCCGCTTGCGACGCAAGAGGTTGCGGGTTCGATTCCCGCCTTGGGATAAATGTTTGTACGATCTGCAAATATTTATTTCGGGTGTTCTGGGTGTTTTCTATGTATAATAAAAAATATCTATGTATGCAATATAGTATTGTATTAAGTATATCAGTCATTTAGTACCCATAACACAAGCTCTGCTTAGCTTAGGGCTAGATGATGCTGTGTGGACTGTCCAGCATTATTATTATTATTGTTATTATTCATACATGCTCGTCGGTTTAGAGTACTCTTTGCCCGGTCTTTCTCTAAAACGTCTGCAACCTAGTCGAGATACTCACGCCTAGGTCTTTTTTTTACAATAGTCTCATTGACACTCACCTGATGCACTTTTTTGGCCAATTTCTTTTCATGCTCAAACCATCTGGTATCATATTTTTCCATCGGTTTCTTTCATTTACCACCTTCGCTTACTGACAACACTGAGATCTCTGTAGTTTTTGCAGTTTATTTTCCTTGAAAAGTGGCAGAGTGGAACAATGACAGTCTTTTTTTTATATAATGCTGGTCAATCCACACAGCATCATTTAGCCCCAAGCTAAGCAGAGCTTGTGTTATGGGTACTAGATGACTGATATACTTAATACAATACATTACATATATAGATATTTTTTATTATACCTAGGAAACATCCAGAACACCCGGAATAAATATTTGCAGATCGTACAAACATTTATCCTAAGGCGGGAATCGAACCCATAACATTTTGCGTCGCAAGCGGACATTCACCCGCCGCGCCACATCAGTCTTGTACTAACTATTCACTCGGCTGGCACTCCAGCACAAATTAAAAAGGTTGATTATGATGTCATGTCCAGCTTTAATCCTATGATACCCTGCAGCCTTTTTTGATGTTATGCCATTCAATTCATTCAGTATTTCGTTTATTGTAATACTATTTTCCATACGCACCTCTTCTTGTTAAACCAAGTTAAAAAAAAATTGTTTTATCCTTCTAATACGCATTCATCATGTATTACCTACTATGTCGCCATTCTGATCACTGATGAACTCGTTCTTCGATTCTTTATTCGATTTAAGAGTTATAATATTTTATAGCTAAGAGACCGACCAATGCCGGTTGAACCAAAGCAGTATTCTATTGAGTAAGTCCTTTACTTCTCTGTACTTGTAGTACTAGTTTGAGGAAGAGCTAAAAAAAATTAAATTGTAACAAAAACAACCGACTTCAATTTTTCATGGATGCCATTGTCAGAACTGAACCAAATCGAAATGGAACCACAAGGGAAGCACCAGCCGTCAAATAAAAAGAATCGTCAAATTCGGTTCACCCAGTCTTAGGAACCGATTTTGATGATTTGAGGAAATAAACATAAAAAACATAGTCGAATTGAGAACCTCTTCCTTTCTTGAAGTCGGTTAAAAAAAAGTAAAATCGTAAACTATATACCCATAGTACAAGAATGTTTGCTTAGATAATTAGTTCGTAGATAGCTGCAGTTTTTTTTTCTAGCTTTTGTCGTACTACTCAACATAAAATACTGTTACTGCATCTACGGTTTCTCATAAAAAACCGAAATTTATTATAATTATTATTATAAAACGGTAAAAAAAAAACACGTTTGTTGTATGAGAGCCCCCTTAAATATTTTTATTATTCTGTATTTTAGTATTTGTTGTTATAGCGGCAACAGAAATTTACAGCCTGGTGACAGACGGACAGACAAGCAGACAGGCATACAGACAGCGGAGTCTTAATAATACGGTCCAGTTTTACCTTTTGGTTATGGAATTCTAAATACATCCCAAATTTAAATCCATCCTGTTTTGTCTTCTTTGTCTCTACCATCCTCTGTATTTTCTTAAGAGTGACCGCTCCTGTTGGATGGCCTCTCACTCTGGCGCAATGGAAGCGTGTGGATGAAGTCAGGAACTCACAAGAGTACTCCAAAGTTGAAGTGGCTTCCAAGAAAGCGACAAAGGAAAAGGTCAGCAAAAAAGAGGCTATGCAGTTGCCCGTGTAAACGTAACTTAGCGTTAAATAGTGTAATAGATTAGTATTATGCATTTTTTATCTTACTCTTCTTACTATTGTTATACCGGGTGTAATAAAGACTAGTTCCGAAAACTGAAGCTGCGCAATCAGGCCATGATTTTGGTTACAAAAAAGTATAGAAACGCGACCGTTTTTTCAGCATCAATATCGACAATACATGATAAAGTATACAAAAGTACCTAATTATCTAATTTAAAAACGCGTAAAACGACACTAAACTAAAAACAGCAATCTAAAGGAAATCGCGATCATCTGACCGGTACGTTACCCTCTTGTTTGCCGTCATCGCGCGGTCATTGACCGCTTTACGGAATACATCGCTGGTTGGTAAATAGAAACTCTAGCAAAATAATCGTATCACTCCAAATGTATTTAACTATCAGCCTAGTGTTATTCTATAAGACTTTGATGTAGGTAACTTTACACTTTCCTGGAGTAGTTGGAAGTGTTCATATTATACCTGGTATATAATAAATAAATAAATAATAAATAAATAAATAATAAATAAATAATGCCGGACGATCCACACAGCATCATCTAGCCCCAACCTAAGCAGAGCTTGTGTTATGGGTACTAGATGACTGATATACTTAATACAATATTATATTACATACATAGATATTTTTTATTATGCATAGAAAATACCCAGAACACCCGAAATAAATATTTGCAGATAGTACAAACATTTATCCCAAGGCGGGAATCGAACCCGCAACCTTTGTGTCACAGGCGGACATTCACCCGCCGCGCCACATCGGTCGTCGAATATACCAATCATCAAGAGTTTTTGCCCTGACGACTGCCAGAGTGATATCTAAATAACGCACAGCCTAAACCACTGGTCGTAGAGCATTTAAATCACACAAATGTTAGTTCTTGATTGGGATCGAACCCATAACCTATAGCGCAGAAAGCAGAGCCACTACCAACTAAACTGTGTTGAATTGAACACGACGACCGATGTGGCGCGGCGGGCGAATGTCCGCCTGCGATGCAGGGGGTTGCGGGTTCGATCCCGCCTTGGGATAAATATTTGTACGATCTGCAAATATTTATTCCGGGTGTTCTGGGTATTTTATATGTATAATAAAAAATATGTATGTAATGTATTGTATTAAGTATATCAGTCATCTAGTACCCATAACACAAGCTCTGTTTAGCTTGGCGCTAGATGATGCTGTGTGGATTGTCCAGCATTATTATTATTATTATTATTATTATTAATTTCTGTTCAGCCTGCATCAGCAAAGGATAAGGATAAACTTCCACCACCGTCGTCTGCCTCCCAACCCCTACCAGACGACGCGTATACAGAGCTGGAGTGTTCTCTAGCCATCACCGGCGGTGCTTACGCGAGGCGTGATGATGTAAGGGATCTGGAGTTTGCAGCATCGAGGCGTGCCTGGGACGCAAAGGAACCAGGGCGCAACCTCAGGGGGGCCCAGATCAGGTATAATATCACCGTCATCATCATCATCATCAGCCTGTAGAAGTCCACAACTGGACAAAGGCCTCCCCCACACGTTTCCAGGAAGAACGATACTGAGCGTGTGTGAGCTGTGAGTTTAAAAAACTTCTATTTTTACTTGGATGAAATTTTTTGGGTGAATTGTTTTCAATTATTTTGATTTAAAACACTGCTTTACCAATTTTGATGAAAAGTCTATGGGATCAATTTGAAAGAATGTCCTTGGAAATAAAAAGATATTTTCAAATCGGTTTATAAATAACTGAGATTAAGGAAAATAATTGCATCGTCGGCTTATTGGGTTGGAGATGTGGGTTCTGCCAAACTAATCTTCTCTTACTAATCTTCCGGATTCTAAGAGTCTGCTATGTCTTTGGACGGCCCAGAGTTATAATATTTTTTCATTTTTTCAGAAAAGAATTCCGTACGGAGTTTTTAGAAGCTCTGCCCCCACCACCTTCAGAAAGCGCGCTAACGGTGACTGAGGTAAAAAATCAACTATTAGTGGTCCCTATAAGAACAATTGGCCTTGCAAACCCTTCTAACCATGCGATAACCGACACTTTCCCCCTTCCGTCCATGGAATCCGTCCATACTTAACGCTACTAACTTCCCCCTATTTTGCCCCCTTCACTCCCAACTTTTGAATTTTTTTTACTATATCTTGTGTAGACCTTTTTACCTTAGCGTAAAATTTGTCCATATTATAATGCTACAGTAAGTTTATCCCTATGAAAAAATAAAAATGAAATATTTAGTACTAAATCTTGTAACGCTTGTAAATTTCAAGGTAATCTGATTTTACTGTAGCATATAGGGTAACGTACCTAGATAACGGCAAGATAATTCAGTATCAAACTTAACTTCGGACGCACGTTAATAAATAGTAGACATTAAGCTCTTACAGCGTTTGTATGGACAACGTACCGACTTGTTTAACCTTAAATAAAGAAGTAAATTAAATCTGTCGATAAAAAACGCTATGTATTTGTCTTTGTATTTATCAAAATATGGTTTCCAGGAATTTTTCGGGGAAGAATTTGAAGGTGAAGACGATAGAAGTAAGTAAAAATTGTTGTATGCTTGTTTGATATGCCTTGTTGATGGAAAAACAGATGGCCCACCTGATGTTAAGTGGCTACCATCAGAACAAAGTATTGCCCCCAACATTCTTTTAGAACTTTCCCTATGATGGAATGCTGTGCGTTCATGAACCTGGGGCATACTGATGTTAAGCATCATGTGTTTGTATACCTGCACCCACACCCTTCAAACCGGAACACGCTGAGCTGTTTGGCGGCAGAAATAGGTGTAGTACTTCAGAGGAGCCCGTCATTAAAAGTTCTTCTGCTAACAGTTCTAGTTTCTTTTGCGCAGAAGACCAACCTCAAGTCCAGCAAGGGCCGACACCTGTATCTGAAAGTGGGAGTGAGTTTATTAATCCTATTAATTGTTATAAAGTCGAAAGTTTGTAAGTATGGATGGATAGATGGATGGATGTTTGTTACTCATCCACGCTCTAACCAGTAGACCCGATTTGGATAAAATTTGGAATAAACATAGATTCTAACTTGGATTAACATATTAGCTACTTTTTATCCCGAAAAAATAACGGGAACGGGAAAAAAACTGCCACGCACTCGAAGCTGCGAGCGGCCGCTAGTGTTGCAAGTGGTTGCGGGTTCGATTCCCGCCTTGAGATAAATAAATAAATATTTGAGAACATTTTTACACAACATCATCTAGCCCCAAGCTAAGCATAGCTTGTACTATGGGAATAAGATGACTGATAAAATACTTACATGCTTTTTTTTTGTCAATACATACTTCGTATACAATATAATACCCAGACACAGAACAAATATCTATATTCATCACACAAATGTTTGTTTTCGGTGGGAATCAAACCCACCACCTACAGCGCAGAAAGCAGGGTTACTACGAACTGAGCTGTGACGGCTGTCATGTATGTACGATCTGCAAATATTTATTCCGGGTGTTCTGTTAGTGATAATACTAATATGTAAGAAAACCACGTTTTAAAACCCTATCCCAGGCACTACAGTGTCCCGTAAATAGGGGTACAAGTGAACAAATCATCTACAACAGATGCAAAGACTTGTTTACTTATCATAACGGCAAAAACCTTCTTTTTCTTCACAATTTTTGCCGCTTTTGTCTATTTTTGATGACCATAGAAATTGTTCTGCTTGAACTGAATTATGAATATAAATTGTTACAATCTTTAGTCAGATCTCATAAATCTTCCACGAAGGCTGCGAGATCATTTTGCGATATGATAATTTATCACGAAGATTTTTATATTATCCCAAAAGTTGTTCCCTCAAGTGGGTATTGAACCCATGACCCTCCCATTGATACAGGTATGTGCTAACCAACCTGTGCTTTTTGTATGAGAACCCCCTTTAGTATTTATTTTACTCTGTTTTTAGTTTTTGTTGTTATAGCGGCAACAGAAATACATCATCTGTAAAAAAATTTAAATCTCTAACTATCACGGTCCATGAGATACAGCCTGGTGACAGACAGACAGACAGAGAGCAGACAAACAGACAGCAAAGACTTTCGTCACGTTTTACCCTTGGGGTACAGAACCCTAAAAATTTTAAATTGAATATAATTTTAAAGTGATGGAGATGACTGTGGAAAGTGAAGAGGAAGCCAAGTTCTTGACGATGCCAGAACAGCTGAAGGACAAGTTCATCCCACTCTACTTCCTACCGTTCTGC
The DNA here is from genome assembly GCA_947095575.1 of Electrophaes corylata. NCBI lineage: Eukaryota > Metazoa > Arthropoda > Insecta > Lepidoptera > Geometridae > Electrophaes > Electrophaes corylata. The sequence continues at coordinate 1,281,189 of OX352711.1, read as the reverse complement.
ATGAAAGAGAAGAACGAAGAGGAAAGGTATCTATCATAAAATAAATTTATAAACTATTTTAATTTTTTTTTTTATAATTTTTATTTACCTATATATATTCTTAGAAATAATTGGGCTGCTCTCAAAAGGATGGTCAAATGTTGAGAAAATAATATGAAAGAACAATTCAACAGAATTTATTACAAAACAACTATTAAAATGACAGCAATTATGAAATCACTTAGGAACAAGTCTGATTGCCAATGGCGACCAGTTATCAAGCCTCGCATAGAATTTAACAACCCTAGAGGGTTATAAAGACATTAGCGTCAGCATGGCTTGAAGCCATAAGGTCTCGCACAATAATGAGCAACGCCGAAGCGCTGCCAGCCGTGTGCCTCGGACGAAAGTCCGAGTGAGACTGCCGTTGTTTTTTTTTTTTTTTTTTTTTTTTTCGAACGGACTAAAATGCTGGTATAATCGCCTAGCGATTTCCGACAGCGTTACCGGGCTACTGGCGAGCGCAGAAGGCGCTACGCCATTACAAAATTGGTTTTGTTGGCAACGAGCACAAGGGCACCACTTAGGTACGGACCTCGGCTTGGGCTGTTGCCGGAGAAGGGAGCTACGGAGAGACTCTTCGCCCTGAAGGGGCGTTAACGGGGAGACGTCTTCGACCCCGCCGCCGGGGTCGGTGTGATTGTGGAGTGTTTCCTGTGTCCGGACTCGATGAAGCGACCTCCGCCGCATTCGCGGCGGTGATCGTGTCATCTGGGTCACCTAAAACGTGTCTAGGTCTACGGAGGGTAAGACTGCCGTTGTGCCGCTCGCTCCGCCTTATATAGCCAAGCGCCGCTCGGATGATCGAGGCGCTAGCAATGACGCGGCGCGTGAGTCACCATGTTGTTGTTCCGCGCACCGTGCGGTGTTGCCAGTTGCAGATAGATGTTGCCAGTTGTAGGTAGATGTTGCCAGTTGCAGGTAGATTCTCTAACACGGCCTCTCCTGACCGCGAGGCGCCCTCGACCGCTTGACTTGCGATAGACACCTCGGAATCTAGGAGGTCATGAGCAGGTTAATAACTATCTGCAACACACAAATAAAAGACTGAGAGTATCTAAAACTTCTCAAATCTGAAGTCTGAAGCCAACAAAATACTGTAAGCAAAACTTTTTAACTTTAATTCCATAACAAGCCAAAGTGACTCGAAAGTAACAATAAGAAAACAATGGATCAGTTTTTTAAAGCTAGAACAGACTCAGATGTCATGGACGCAAGCGTGCACTCAAGAGTCCACCACAAAGATCCTGTTAGCAATACACGTAAAGGTCAAACATTAACCTACAAGGCTTCAAAGGAAGTTAAAAGAAAAAGCATGACGAGTTACAGAATCTGGATTTCCATAACTTGCCACAAAATACTCAATATTGGCTGAAATGATAAAATTACCAACACATCATTATTTTTATGTAGAGGTGAATACCTCGGCAAAGTACTGGGTGTAATGAGAACGACTTATTGGTGAACCAGTAAAAATTAAGGTTAGATGCATTACAAATAATTAAATTTCGAACTTCCATAAGTCGCAAATACATCAAAAGATCTTCAAAATAAGAAATGTAAGAACATAAATGTATTGTGAGTAATTTGATTTCGAACTCCCATCACTGACAATACATCAAAAAGGTGGAAAACTGACATGGGGAATACATGTCATTTTCGTGACCTAACGCACGTTGACTATTCACCAATCACAACACTACTGTTGTTCGAAGCCGGTGACATAATCAACTAGAGTCATTCACATTCATGAAATTTCAGGTAACATAGCTTGCGCCACTTACATTTCATGAAACTTTAGTGACACAGCTTTTGCCATTCACACGTAACATAGAAAACGTCAGTAACACACCTCAGATGAATGAGCTACTTACAACGCTAACTACTTACAAACATACATTCGCCACGAAAAGCAAGCCAAAATGTATGTCAATGTCCACGCACATCAGCTTACAAGCATGACATAGAACACGTTCGATACTCGTCAGTACCCAACGATATCTATTCACAAACGTAAGCCGTGCAGAAACACGCGTAGTAGCACGTAGCAAGACGTCATTGAGCACGCGTCACAACACGCGTGCGTAGGCTGCAGGCGAGGGCTGACTGAGCCCCGCGCAGCACCGCGCAGCTAGACGTGCAGAGGCACGCATCGCACCACGCGAGCGTCGCTGCAGGCGAAGGCTGACTGAGCCCCTCGCGCAGCACCGCGCAGCTAGGCGTGCAGAGGCACGCCTCGCACCACGCGAGCGTCGCTGCAGGCGAAGGCTGACTGAGCCCCTCGCGCAGCACCGCGCAGCTAGGCGTGCAGAGGCACGCATCGCACCACGCGAGCGTCACTGCAGGCGAAGGCTGACTGAGCCCCTCGCGCAGCACCGCGCAGCTAGGCGTGCAGAGGCACGCATCGCACCACGCGAGCGTCGCTGCAGGCGAAGGCTGACTGAGCCCCTCGCGCAGCACCGCGCAGCTAGGCGTGCAGAGGCACGCATCGCACCACGCGAGCGTCGCTGCAGGCGAAGGCTGACTGAGCCCCTCGCGCAGCACCGCGCAGCTAGGCGTGCAGAGGCACGCATCGCACCACGCGAGCGTCGCTGCAGGCGAAGGCTGACTGAGCCCCTCGCGCAGCACCGCGCAGCTAGGCGTGCAGAGGCACGCATCGCACCACGCGAGCGTCGCTGCAGGCGAAGGCTGACTGAGCCCCTCGCGCAGCACCGCGCAGCTAGGCGTGCAGAGGCACGCATCGCACCACGCGAGCGTCGCTGCAGGCGAAGGCTGACTGAGCCCCTCGCGCAGCACCGCGCAGCTAGGCGTGCAGAGGCACGCATCGCACCACGCGAGCGTCGCTGCAGGCGAAGGCTGACTGAGCCCCTCGCGCAGCACCGCGCAGCTAGGCGTGCAGAGGCACGCATCGCACCACGTGTGTGCCGCCTTCCGCACCCTGGCCGACTGGACGCCGCGCTAGCACGACATCTCGCACCCGCACATGATGTCGTCGGGAGCTGCACTCACGTGTAGAGGTGAAGTGGTTTGCGTGATAGTTTGACTGAAAAGTAATAAAATACTTCAAAACACATCCGGTTTTCTTATTTATGCTCATGTGATTTCGTAGAACGTCTCACCTCAGTTTCGTTGCTAGGCATTTACGCTTTCACAAACGCTTCGACTTGATACTTGCTCGGCTTACCTGACCATTACTGATCGTTTGACCTACGTAATGTTAATCGGTAAACAAGTAAGCAGAAGATCAAATATTTTCGACCTTTGATGATGCTGATTGCATCTATATTTTTTTACAGCTAGGTATCTCGTTCAAAACTGACAACCGACTTAGCAGGTACGACACTTAGCATTAGCACTAGATTGTATTAAACAACAAAGCAGAAAGAAGACGCTGCTCGTACACAAAACTGCACTTGGGAGTAGCTATGACTAGCAGTACGCCATGCGGCTCGCTCGACAGAGCCAATGTTAGTAACGTAAGCAAAAGACACAATGGTTTTGGCGCCGTCTAGACTGCGCGCTCCAACCCGCATTGTCTGCGCTCGCGCTGCGACGACTTCGACAGCGATCTAGAACTAGTCGATATGTACGAAGCAAACTAAAAGTTTTGACGAGTGAGGTTATTACGAGAACTATCATAATATCCACGTGAACTACGGGTAGGTAATTGAACGCCTAGAGACATAACAATTTGTCTCGATGATCGATCGAATGATTCTGTCTCCAAGAAGATATCGACGAAATACCGTAACTTCCGTGTGAAACGGCGCTCACAAGATCTACTCCTTCTACCATCGTCAAATGTTTCTCGAGTAGGTATATCACGAGCTTTGAACAAAATCACGTCCTTTGTATTGAACATAACCTTATCCGACACTATTATTTTTACCAGAAAATAAAATGAGACTTACCACCAAAACTACACAAATTATTTTCGACACAAACACCATGTGCTCAAAGTCCCAACAAAAACAGGCAAAACTACAAGATTCAGATATATAAAAAGTAACAGCTCGATTCCCAAATGTAGTTAAAAAACTCTTTGTCTTCCTGTGTAGATCGGTACTAAGAATAACAAACGTGTCTACACTTTTCGATTCCAAAACTATGAAGCAGAGGGTAGTTTTTTTTTAAAAAAAACCTTCACGTTCAAAATAACACGATGTCGTCATCCACGTAAACCACAAAACGACAAATCGATATTAAGATATGCCAAAACATGATTCGAATATACTGAAAAAGCGCTGGTTACACTCACAAACGTTTTGAACCCTTCACTAAAAATCTATGTCAACGTTGGACAAAATACCTCAAAAACACAACAAGCAAGCAATGCTGCTGGTATTGCACGACGAATACAGGTAATAACGTGTCAAACTGATTGCTCGACTCAGCCACGTAGATAGCAAAACAACTTTTTATTTTTTTAAATTCTTCATTGTCTGCGCCGATACTGCGACCCTAAAACGTTCACAGCCATACCAAACAAAAAGGTAACCTGGCAAATTTAACCGTTAAGTTTGGGAAAAAAATAAAAGTGCCGAAGCACAAAATTTTAACAAATCTCTAATCTCGTTCATAAGAAATCGATACAGAATGGATTGGAATCCCACTTCTGATCTTAGAAATAATTGGGCTGCTCTCAAAAGGATGGTCAAATGTTGAGAAAATAATATGAAAGAACAATTCAACAGAATTTATTACAAAACAACTATTAAAATGACAGCAATTATGAAATCACTTAGGAACAAGTCTGATTGCCAATGGCGACCAGTTATCAAGCCTCGCATAGAATTTAACAACCCTAGAGGGTTATAAAGACATTAGCGTCAGCATGGCTTGAAGCAAAATAATGAGCAACGCCGAAGCGCTGCCAGCCGTGTGCCTCGGACGAAAGTCCGAGTGAGACTGCCGTTGTGCCGCTCGCTCCGCCTTATATAGCCAAGCGCCGCTCGGATGATCGAGGCGCTAGCAATGACGCGGCGCGTGAGTCACCATGTTGTTGTTCCGCGCACCGTGCGGTGTTGCCAGTTGCAGATAGATGTTGCCAGTTGTAGGTAGATGTTGCCAGTTGCAGGTAGATTCTCTAACAATATATATTTTTTTTTTTTTTTTCTTACTTTTTGTTTTTTTTTCTACCATTAAATAATGTTATAAGCCAATCTACAATTTTTTTTAAGTAAAACTTGCAGATGGAACAAGCTTATGTCCTACCTGATGTTAAGTGGTTACCATTGCCTATAACAAAGTGTTTTCGTAGGTCACATTCGTTAGGAACGTGCCGTGCATTCCTCAGCGTCTATCAACCTGAGGCATACAAGTGTTAAGCCTCATGTGCTTGTAATTTCGCCGCCGGCACCCACACCTTTCAAACCGGAACACAGTAAGCTGCTTGGCGGCAGAAAGAGGCATGGTGGTAGTACTGCCCCGGACGAGCCCTTCACTAAGAACTCTACTACTGTGTGGGTCAAACTTTTACCTCCTGGCAACAGCCCAAAGCAAGGTCTGTACCTACCTATGTATAGTATTGACGTATTACCAGCAAACAAAATTGTTCCATAACATTACGCCTTTGCGTGCTAGTAGCCCAGTTTCGCAGTTTTTATTATTCATCATCATCAACAGCCTGTAGAAGTCCACTGCTGGAGACAGGCCTCCCTCATACGTTTCCAGGAAGAACTATTTTTAACCCTTTTCATCCAGCAACTTCCCGCGATCTTAACAATTTCGTCAGTTCATCGAGTAGGACGTCCAATGGTTCATCTTTTAAGTCAAGTTTAAAGTTGTTAACTTTAAACTTGATTTCCCACAAGTAGCATTCTGGCGCTTTAGCATTTTTTCCTTTCCACTGACGATATTATTCTTTAAATTTAAGCACTAGAACTACTTATTACTGTAAATTATTTGTACACACTGCGAGAAATAAAAGGCTTTTTTATTTATTTTTATTTATATTTTCTACAGCGTTCTGATAACCTCAGACATGGCAGAAGCAGCTAAGCAGGACAGACACGCGCGCATAGAAGCAGCCATTGACCGCATGAGAGAACTCCAAATGTACAATGAACTGTTTGTGCTGGGACGCCAGAAGAGTCGGTGCCGTCTGCTGGAGACATTGTTTGTTGGTAAGTCATACTTCCTTAACGCTGTTTCATGTAAGATTCTCTTCAAGGCTTAGCTTTGGAAAGGTTAGTAACTAAAAAAACAGGGCTCTCGATGTTGAGCTCTAGTGTGATGTAAAACGAATGAATGAATATTTTTGTCATTTTTTCTCATTCTCATTCATTGTCATACATTCTCATTTATTCTCATTCATTCTATTTCATTCTCATTCATTCATAGTATGATGTAAGACAGAATACAGATTTCAAGAAACTGGATGGTGCTGGAAGCATGTTTTTAGATTACTCTGCTCAATGACTTCTATTTCTGTAATGTCTTTTTAAAGTGTTCAATCAGTGCTTTCAAACAGTGAAGAAAAACATTGTGAGAAAACCAGATAGTCACGTATGGAATACTAACTACTGCAAAATATGGGTATGTACTAAATGTACTTACTATCTGGACATACCTCTGACTACCTCCTTAGATATACTCGAAGTATCAAGAGTATGTACTTGGTACTAAAAGATCGGAGGAAATATCTACCGAGCTTGTATTTATATATTTTACAGAGTTATTTTTTGGAGATTTTAAAGCTCTGTACTTTCTGCAGACTCTCAATGGTGTCCAGAGTTAGAAGGAGTCTACGAAGAAAGAGCAGATGCGATTGCCAAAGAGACCCTCAACAGAACACTATCTGCTACAAGGAAGAAAGACGCTTTAAAGACAGAGAAGAAGAAGTAAAAAGAAGCATATTAAGTAGGAAAGTTTTTGTTGTAAGAAAAGTTTTATTTTAAGTTGTGTTTGAATAAGTTAAAGATTTGGTTTTACAGAACAATGAGTTATATTATTTCTTCTTGGCTAAAGCATGAGGTTTGTCGATAAACCATACCTATTTCTGCCGTCAAGCAGTTTGCTGTGTTCCACTTTGAAGGGTGTGGGTATCAGCCAAATTACCAGCGGCTTGATAATTAACATTTGACTTGAGAAATATCATTGTTCTAGGCTTGGTCGCGAGGAACTGGCGCTTAGATTCATCTATATTTAAGACGTTTCAAGATTATCTCTGCGGGTATTACATTATAAATAATTTTTGACTTTGACTTTGACTAACACCATGTATGTCTCAGGTTGATAGACAAGAGCAGTGCATTGTAGGACATGTTCCTTGTAAACTTGGGCTGAAAGCTTCTAAGGCTGTAAGGTAAAGTTTTGTCATAGGGGATGGTAACCACATTCTACTTGTTGCATCAGGTCGTACATACATACATAAAATCAGGTCGTATAAAGAAAAAAATCACGAAAAATCCGGTTTGAAGTGTGTGGGTGCCAGTGAAATTTCAGTCACATTAGAATTAACACCTGTATGCTTCAGGTTGATAGGCGTAGAACATAGGCGTAGTGCATTGTAGGGCACGTTTCTATTGAACGAGACCTGGAGGTAGTGTTTTATTATAGGTGATGGTAACCACTTAACAGATGTGCATCAGGTCGTATAAAAAAATATCAAAAAAAACCAACCTCTTAGTCTTGTGGTCACATTGTTAGGAGCTTGACTGCAATGCCAATATAACTCAGTAGTTATGTCAACAGAATTTTCCAACAGAACAGATAGGAATAGTAGAGATAAGTCAGATGTAAAGCATAGTATTTTACGTCACAGAACTAATGGTAAAAAAACCCAGTAGTTCTGTCAGCAGAACTACTTAACAACAGGTGGTAAACGAATATTTAGTGCTAGCCTAGTGACAGTTGGTGGATAGAAGTTCTTAAGCTGATGGTAGTAGACCAACCAGTACTCGTGTAAAATGAAATGCTATCTTCAAAAGCAATAAATGGAGAGCATATGACGAGTTTCAATACTTTGAATGCAAGCGATCAGATGCTCTGCAATAACTGTATTGATTCACTGCTCTTTGGAGAGAGTAGATTTGGCACCAGATAAGACAGTACCCTACCATTTTATACGACAATCTGACGTATTACCATGCATATTAAGAAGTCATTAAAAATGTTTTTGTAATTTTTAACTGCATAATACTAAGCGGAATAACCAGAAAAATATAAATAGATAGAGAAACACTTCATCCACACATCCTCACAGCTTAGTCAGCCTATTCCATAGGAAAGACATGGTCATTACGTGTGGAGCTGGCTAAGCCACGGGTTTCTTCACTGTTTGAAAGTACTGGCATTGCGCACAGAAATTTTTCAAGCTTAAAAATCCATTGATGGCACGGCTGGATACGTACCCACAACCTTAGGATCAAAAGGCAGGGTCACTCCCACTAAACCACCGGTGCTCTCAATCAATCAAGCTTATACATAATAATAATAATACTGTACAATACACACAGCATCATCTAGCCCCAAGCTAAGCAGAGCTTGTGTTATGGGTACTAGATGACTGATATACTACATTACATACATAAATATTTTTATTAAACATTGAAAACACCCAGAACACCTAGAATAAATATTTTCAGATTACAAACATTTATCCCAAGGCGGGATCGAACCCGCAACCTCCTACGTTGCAGAAAGATATTCGTCCGTCGAGCTATATCGGTCATCCGGGGCAGCCTCATCTGTACTACCTAATCTTTATCAATCTGGCCCAGATTCACTGGTGTTATTGGATTTTGGATCCTCCATGTTTCTCTCAGTTCTATTATACCATAATCTCTAATATTTTTGGATTACTGTTTCCTCTACCGCCTTTGTTTTTGAAGGGGAGATTTGTTTCCTGTTATTGTAGGTATCTATAAAACCATAACAAGAAAAAATATAAAAACACTTGCTTTTATTCCACTGTAAAGATTTACGTTTGATTAGAGGTATAAAACTAAATCACACTAGTTCTGTTAGATCTCTGTGGCGTGATGGGATACTGCAAGGCTGTGAGGCGACAAGTGCGGGTTTGATTATAATCGAACCCGCACTTGTCGAAATACATAGTTACACCGTGATTTGTCTCTTTTAATCTTGTTGAAACTTCCTATCAACACAAAGATAAAACACGGTGTAGCTATTTCAACGTTACACTGAGTTTATAAGTACCTAGATAAAACTAGAAAACACGTTTGTGATCGACTCACAAACGTGTAGACGTAAAAAAATTCGGTTTAAGAACCGACTCACTGTCCACGACCTGTTACGGAGAAAATAAATATCAAAGATTTTATATCAGATAAGCACTATGAAAACTATATTTATGGATATTTTTACACAACATCATATAGCCCCAAACTAAGCAAAGCTTGTACTATGGGAACCAGATGACTGATAGAATACTTATATACTTTTTTTTTGTAAATGCATACTTAGAATACAATATAACGTCCAGACAGAACAAACATCTATGTTCATCTCACAAATGTTTGTTCTCGGTGGGAATCGAACCCACCACCTACAGCGCAGAAGGCAGGGTTACTACGAACTGAGCTGTGACGGCTGTCAAACTATAAAATAAATATTGTTAGAAAACCAGTTCAATTTTAGTATGTCATGTACAATAGGTACACCGAACCCTTGACTTTAGAATCAGAAGGTGTAGTTGCTCCCACTACACTATCAACGCTCCTCTATTTATTCTGCTGCAAATTCCTTTGCAGTTATTAATAATTAATGTACACTGTTAAACACACTCTGTCGCCATAATGGGTTCCTTGGAGCAGGTTCGGTAAGAGAATACACTAGAGCATACATTTATAATGACCTAACCCAACTCCTCGTTGATATGAACCCAATCTAAGTGCAGTTTGGTACCTTATAACCGGCAAGTAAATTGAAATACTAGTACAAAAGTAGATGAATAGTTTTGGTTTATAAATTACATGAATAACTAGCGAAACGCGTACAACTTCGTCAGAGTGAAGTTATTTTCATAAAAGTTTCAACCCGTTTAGGGGTTGAGTTTTGGGAATTTAGTTTTATATTTAGGTATAGAATTTTGCTTACTACAAACACTTCTACGCACCAAGACGAATATACCCTGAAAATTTAAATATGTGTTCTCAACGGGGATTGAACCTACAACATGTAATGCAGAAGGTAGAGAGTACTCTTCTTCTTCTAGCGTGTCAAATGGTTACCTACACTTTACTGGCGTAGAAATTCGCCACTTCCACGGCAGTGCCCGTGGCTTGAATTAAGTCCTCCCTTGTGCAGGTGGTAGGGCACAAGGGGCACAGGAGCAAATGGGGCATAGACTGGATGGGAGCTCCGCAATCGCATTCAGTCCGTGAGAGTACTAACAAAGCTGTTCAAATTTTGATCAAAGTTTAGCTTTATTATGAAGACTAGAAAAACGCGCGCGTCTTCATGCAAACATAAACATAATTTCGAAATTCTTTACACCTTTCCGCACCAAAACAAGTACCCTAAACATTTCAAGTCTCTGTGACCAGTGGTTTAGGCTCTAAGTTCTCTATATGTCAGTCAGTCAATCAATCAGTCAAAGATACTTATACTTATATAAGTATAGATAGATTTACATAAACTGGTATTGAATAACTGAAACTGGCAGAGCTAAATAATAAGAAAGAAAGAGATAAGAAATGTGTAAATTCAGGCTTATTACTTGTGGGAACAACTAGGAAAATAAATAAGGCCACGTCAACTATAATCTCTAGGCACGGTAAATGTTCTAAAAAAAGAAAATCTTCGAAAATAACAAAGTAGAAGTAATTTCATAGATTCAAATGTCGTCTCGCTTATAAATAAGTGTAAAGTGAATAGTATTTAAGTGAAAAGTGAATACTTAGTTTATAAAACACTTTGGCTCGGTCCCGGGGAATACGCTAAGTGGACTTTGATGGGCGGCTGCTAATGGCTGCGGCAAAGGCGATAGACTGAAGCGATTATACACAAAACTCGAAAAACAAAATCGCTTCCTATGCGGTCCCACTGACAAATCTTGTAGTGAGAATACTATGAGTAAATCACAAGACTATATTCACTAACTGCTCTTTTTTGTCCATCCCTTTTCCATTTGCGGTCGGGTGTCGTCACTTTTTTGCGCCAAGACTTTTTGGACTGTCGGCTCGGGTAATTGGGCTTTTGAGAGGTCTCTTTTTATATTGATGGCGATTATTATTATTAATGGCGAGCGGCTTCTTCTTCTCTTTACTCGCTATCTGCTATTGTAAAAAGTACGTAGATATAAAAACTTATCCTGCGAATATCCGACGAAATTGTTGATTGGTGTAAAGTTAGGTAAAATTAGGTATATTGAGGTAAAATTTGACCGACTGACATAATAGACAACGCACAGTCTAAACCACTGCTCGTACAAACTTAAAACTTTCAGGGCATATTTTTCTTGGTACATAAAGGAGACTATGCTGAAGCATAGCCTGTAATGAGTTCGAAATGATGGTGGTAATGGTGCCTTAAAGATTCCTATCTTTGAAATTTAATCCCTAAGTAGCAGCGGAGTTCCTAAGAAGCAGGCGACACAGTATATTTTACTCCTGCGGATATCATCGTTTTTTCATATTTGTTTTTATACATCTGTTTGTGTTCCAAAGAAACATATTTTGATTTGACTGAAAAAAAAATTGAAGTTTGTATACGAATAAAAGCATAAGTAATTTTATTTAAATAAAATGTATCTTTAATTATACCAACCGCCCTTCAAACCGAAGCAAAGAAACGATAGTTGAAGGAAAAAATATATGCCGCTAGCTCTTCTAAATTGGACCATTACCACCATCATTCCCAACTCATTACAGGCCATGCTTCAGCATAGTCTCCGGCAGCCAGCTGGAAAGGCCTGTCAGGAATTATGTCTCCAGATTGCAAGGAACTGTCAACTCGTGTGACTTGCAATTATTGGCTGAAGACTTAGTGGATGGACTTCGTCTAACTTCGGTGAGCAATCTTATTGGTCCTTATAAGGTCCTGTAATTGAAATTTTTTTTGTTGATTCCATACGTGATAGTTTGCAAGCCCATCGCCGCTGCTAGAATACTATTGGTTTCATTAACCGTTTGAAAACACTAGCATAGCACTCAAACATTTTTTGAGCAGAATTTTTCGGTTTGCGACCGGATTTGAACCCATGATCTTAGGATCAGAAGGCGAGTTTGCTGGACCACCAGTGTAGATAGACTTTATCGTTTAAATATTAAACTGCCCCATTGTAGAGCGCTCCAGGCTTGTATCATGTTCTGTTTTAATAAACCCTCGCCCGACGACACCGCAGCTTAATAGGTTTCGTCGCGTGCATACTGTTTTGAACCTAGATAGACTAGATTCCTGGAGTGAAGTTAATCCTACCGAATTGGGAATTATAGAGTACTAGCGGCCCGTCCCGGCTTCGCACGGGTTTTAGTAAGGATTTATTTAGCCACATTCACACAGGGAAAGGCAGACTCACTCATAGCGTTGTAGGTAAATACTTATAGTAAGGATACGTTTGGATTTTGTACAAGGGTGCCCATAATTAGATACCTATCTACTAGGTTACCTAGGTAGGCTAACCTGGATTCTGATTTTTTGTTTGTTTTTCTTTTGTCGAACAGAAAATTCTATTGGTGCGTGGCTGGATTCGAACCCACGACCTTAGGATCAGAAGGCGGGGTCAATTCCACTAGACCACCGATGCTCTACCTAAGTTTAGACTGTAAAATAAACACACCAATACCCTTACTTATAAGGAACATCGTACTTGGCACAATATTCTTACCATTGTGTCATAAAACAATAAGATAATTTAAACTTGCATACTGACATTGCTAAATCAATACATGAGTGCGACATGGTTCTATGTGACGCATTGTGCGGACTTGTTGGAGACCCATGTCGTTTGAACAATCACTGTCACCACGATTGTTCAGGCAGGGCTGACAAGCGGTATTTTGGGTAAGATTTCATCACGAATCACCCATAAGAATCTTGGTCCTAACTGACTGACATATAAACAACGCACAGCTTTAACCACAGGTCTTTAAATTTTCAAATTGTAAATTTATAAGCTATCTTCAAAGTCAAAGTCAAAGAATATTTGATTTTTGACGACCGATGTGGTGCGGCGGGCGAATGTCCGCCTGCGACGCAGGAGGTTGCGGGTTCGATTCCCGCCTTGGGATTAAAGTTTGTACGATCTGCAAATATTTATTCCGGGTGTTCTGGGTATTTTCTATGCATAATAAAAAAAATATCTGTGTATGTAATGTATTGTATTAAGTATATCAGTAATCTAGTACCCATAACACAAGCTCTGCTTAGCTTGGGGCTAGATGATGCTGCGTGGATTGTCCAGCATATTATTATTTTTATTATTATCTTGGTCCTGACTGACTGATTTATAGACCAACACACATCCTAAACCATAGGTATTAAAATTTTCAAATTGTAAATTTTTAAACTATGGTTTTTATCAATATTTTGGATAAAAATGGGATATTTACCATGATTTTTAAGTTTGATTGTTTGATACCATGTTCAAATCGACCCGTACTAGACCGATACTAAGAATACAATATAACACCCAGACAGTGAACAAACATCTAATTTTTAAAACAGAAAAATCTATTGGTGCACGATCGGATTTGAACTCACGACCTTAGGATAAGAAGGAAGGGTCACTCCCACTGGAACACCGCTGCTTTCAATAACAACCCATTTTAAGCACAATAACGACAAGCCCTGCCTTCTGTGCTGTAGGTTGTGGGTTCAATTCCCACCGAAGACAAACATCCGTGTGATCACCATAGATGTTTGTTCTCTGTTTGGGTGTTATATCGTATTCTAAGTACAAGTAAGTTCTAAGGGTACAAGACATCCTCAGAGAAAGCACTTGGTAATAAAAGGTCGGAGGGATAGCTACCGTGCTTGGGAATTAAAGTCGTGATGCTATTTCTTCATTTGATTTTTATTCTAGGCGATGGCGAAATAACAACCCTACACTATTCTCAAGTTGGTTAGTAGAGCATATTGCGAACTTTTACACAAAGTTGTACCTTTTGTAAAGAACTATTGTTCCATAGTAGTAGTTCTCTATGCTCTATATTCTGTTGTATATGGTTGTAGAATATTCTTTTAGTTAGCGGTTCTTTGTGGTTAGAATTTAGTAGTATTTTTTATCTATTTATTAATTTTATTAAGGATCGCCAAGAAATAATACACAAAACTTAAACTAGACTCAAACAAAAATAGCACGAGTCCAACTCGCACTTAACCGGTTTTTTTAACGTTTTGCTAGCCATAAATAAAAATAAATACAAAGTTTTAGCACAATTTACCTACACAATCAACAGAGTTACCTGAAATAACAAAAAACAACATTTAGAGCCTTTACTTCTAGTTTAGATTATATGCCTTCTTTTAAATATACAGGAAATTAATTACTGTTTTACGTTTTTCTAAAATAACTATAACCTAACTTTTTCCTCATAAAAATCACTTCCCAACTGACAGTAGGTGTCACTGACATGACACTGACATCTATTAGAGATCTAGATAATAAACCCATAAAGAAAAGGAAGGATTTGTTTTCTGTCATCTTTGGAAGCAACATTTTATTTTCATTTTAATTGTTTTTCTACTGTTATTTTAAGTTCTGATGGGTAATTTTGGTGATATTTTAACCATCATTACTTGAGGTCTTAGCACAAGTGTGAACAATTGAAATGAAAGTGTGTTATGAGGCATCCTGGTTTGAACGAAAATGATTCCCTTTGGTTTTGAAGAAAAACGACATCTTTTTCTTCAAAACCGATGACGGCTGACTTTACTTTTTTTACCGACTCGACTTGATTAAAAAAAATTTATTCACATTACATCATTGTACATTATCTATTATTGACTACTATTGTTTCTTTGTTTTATTCTCTAGCTTGTAAGGTGTACAATAAAGAATTTTCATTCATTCATTTATTCAACCCACTTGACATTGGCGAAATTGTCCGCAAGACGGACAGATGCCACAAAAAAAAACGACAGTGTAGTAATAAATATACATTTTACTGAGTTTAAGAAGTTTAAACTTTTCAGTTTCACCCCTTTGAAAACCTTACTCCATTCAATTTAGTTTGGAACTTCATAATCTTGAATTGATCTCAGGCAGTTAAACTTTGTCTTCGGCGTATAAATCAATTTTCTTTCCAACTTCTCCCTCCTTCGAAGTTTTAATACGTGTATGTCATCAGTGTTTTTCAACGATAACGAGCTTTTATATTTAACTAGCGGCGCGCCCCGGCTCCACACGGGTTTCAGTAGGAATCTCTTTTTTAAAAATATAATATAGCCTATGTCACCCAGGGATAGTGTAGCTACCCAACGGTGAATAATTTTTTCAAATCGGTCCAGTAGTTTCGGGGCCTATTCAATGCAAACAATCAAATCTTTCCTTTTCATAATATTAGTTTAAATACCAATGAAATGAAATGAAATGAAATGAAATTTGATAAAGAATATAAGAACCAATTATAAAAACCTATGCCAGTGCTTCCAAGCAGTGAAAATAAGGGTTATTATTAATGATTATAATAATAATACTGGACAATCCACACAGCATCGTCTAGCCCTGTGTTATGGGTACTAGATGACTGATATACTTAATACAATACATTACATGCATAAAAATTTATTGTTATACTTACATAGAAAATAGCCAGAACACTCGGAATAACAAATATTTGCAGATCGTATAAACATTTATCCCAAGGCGAGAATCAAACCCGCAATCTCCTGCGTCGCAGGCGGATATTTGCCCGCCGCGCCACATAGGTCATCAACTGATTGAACTCAGAAATAACACATGTGCTTGTATCAACTAAAATGATAGGCACATTTCTCATCAAACACGGATGACTGCCTTCGTGTAAAGCAGAGTATGAACATTGCAGCAAAACCAATACTATCCATCCATATGTTTTGTGGGTCGGCTGACAGAGGATTGTGAGTGTTTCCATTTTACCACGACATTATCGAAACATAAAGGTTGTTAGGTCACAAACGTCATGAGAGGACCGGTGGCCTACTGGTTGAAAGATTGTAATAAATTTTCAATTTCATTTTGCTCCATACTAGACTATGTGTGTGGCTAGATATTATGGTGATAATGACCACTGTGCTCCTCGTTGATGTTCGTGTCCTCACGCAAGGCCCTGTCTGAAAACCAGCGCAGCATTGCACACCATGTTCAGTGCTGCATACAGCTGAGGCAGGGACCTATTTAACTACCCTGCTTGGGAATTAAAGCTGTGATCCTATTTCTTTTTTTTTCTTTTTCTATTTGTACATACGTCATAGTACATTCTGTTACAAATACAAGTTATGTATGAAAGATTAGATTAGTTGTTTTTATAACTTCTAATCGTGCTAGATTTAAGGAATTATAAGTATTTTAAAAATAGGTACTTATTGATTATAGAAAAATGTAGTGCTAAGATTACTGTAGATAATTTTAGACTGCTATTTTTAAAAAGCATATTTTTTGAGCTTGTGTATGAGATCAATAGTTAACGATCACGTCTCAGTTTCATAATTCACCATTGGTAACACACACTGACTATAGATTTTCGTCCTGAAGCTTTGCGGTGACTGTGACGAGAAGGTGTGCCGTAATTTTGACGACCAATGTGGTGCGGCGGGCGAATGTCTGCCTACGACGCAGGAGGTTGCGGGTTCGATTCCCTCTTCCTTCTCCCTTCTTCTTCCCTTGCTTGCCTTGGGTTCTTGCCTTGGGATAAATGTGTGTACGATATGCAAATATTTAATTTGGGTGTTCTGGGTATTTTCTATGTATAATAAAAAAAATATCTGTGTATGTAATGTATTGTATTAAGTATATCAGTCATCTAGTACCCATAACACAAGCTCTGCTTAGCTTGGGGCCTAGATGATGCTGTGTGGAATGCCCAGCTGCTCATCCGAGTTTAAAAAATACTGGTATAACTTTGACATGTTTCAATGGAAACAAACAACATCACCTACCCAACTCATAGTATTAAACGGTCAATATGCATCGTGAGAGCCGACACGAGAGTTGCATGTGTGAGTATATTAGGTGTCTCTGTGTGCAGGCCCTTGTCTACAGATGGTCGGTAGAAAACAGTATGTCATAATTTTACCATAAGAGTAAAATATTTAAAAATTTCAGTACCTACAGAGTTATAAATAAAAATGCAATTTTAAATTATTAATTAGTATTCTAGCAGTGGCAATGGGGATGTATGTCTCAGGTTGGTAGACGCAGAGTAATGCATCGTAGGGCACGTTCATAACGAGCGTGACTTGCGAGACAATGCATTGTTACAAGTAATTGTAACCACTTGACACCAGGTGGGTCATCTGCTTGTTTCATCAGCGTCACACGAAAAAAACTAATTTATAATTTTTTAGATCTAATAAAAAAAATGTTATTTGCAAACATAATTAAAAAAAACAAATAGTGAAAGAAAACAGTCCAAAATAATGTCATAAAATTAATAAGCCCACAGTAAAAATCGTGGGTTTATCCTTACAGGGCTTTTCTAATATAAACTGCAATTTCATAGGATTTCGTCTGCGTTGGTGTATCAAAGGTATTATCTGCCTTTGGCTGTCTCGGAAATTTAATCTGTCGTTCAAACATCACAGCACATCTTACTTAACAGGATATTACTAAAGTTTACTTTCTGGAAAGCTAATTCGGTACATACCTACATCAATTCCGGTTTTAAACTTTCAATGTCAAAGAGGTTTAAATCGTTAGAAAAGAAAACATCACGATTGGTATGCAAATAATTAATTTCTTCTATTTTTAACACACTTTCATACATTAGATTCATCCAGCTCCTCACACGCAATCAAACGGTATTAAAGACCTATTTTTTTAACAAAGTAATCTACTGTTGCATGATACATTCTACTCAATTAGAGCGTAGAGCGGCAGCGAACCCATACTATTAGTATTATAACACTGGCACTCAAGATAGGTGGTTGGTTTTTCATTAGACCGAACGACCTGTCCATTACCAAACGGTACGAAAAAAACATTCGAAATTTAAATAATACCGCGCGAATATTACTTTTTTATTTTAAATTTACTTTTTTCAATGTGTTTAGGTTTTGGTTGTGTGCGTGACTAGTGCGAGGAAAATTCATTTCGTAAATTGAATTACGGAAAAGAATCAACATTCGAAATTTAAATCAGCGAATGTAACCTCATTTATTCGCAAGCGTGTGAGTGGTTTCATGTGTGTGCTGGTGAGGGATTATGTTGTAATCGAATTAGGAGTAGATAATTAGATTAGTTTTGTTGCGAGCCAAGTTACGGTATGTCACGCAGTGGAATGTAGCTCTAATTTTTGAGGCCAGTGTGTACTTGTGTAGTGTTTTGTTTTTATATTGTGCCTGGTTTGATTGTATCTACATTTTCTTGAAGAAAATTTTTAATTCTATTTTTAAAAACCTGTTGATACAGTCCATTACAGAGATTCAAGTTTTTTTAAGTGTTTTTTTGTTATTTCGTAAGTAAAATCATCATCATCGGTAATTTCGATCGTGATTTGTTATTCATAACTTAATAGTGAAACAATCGTGCCGAACCTTCATTTATTATTCAACTGACATTAAAAGCAACGTTTACACTGTCTCTATTTAGATGGGGATCTTCTAGTAATATTTTCATTTCATTATTTCCGTGCTTTAGAGGAAACATTAAGAAAGCTATCAGCCTGTTCTACGACTCTACAAGTAGGTGATGTTCCCAGGCTATAAAGTTCTCGCTATAGCTTAAGCCATGGCAAATGTCTGAGAATTTCTTCATGAGAACTGGCCACTAGCCAGCAGCTCATAGTACAACTCAGTATACCAACTCGATTTTTATGTTCTTTTTTTCCTAAGGAAAATGATAAAAATACCGGTGAACACATAAATATTAGTAGCTGTATTTATGCAATCGATACTCGGCAGCCATACTATCGATTCGATAAACGTCAAGCCGTTTTTAATCACTACATGAGGTTAATTATTTTATTGAAGCAATCGTTGCGGCGATAACGTCACACAAACCAAATTGAACCTTATTATTCAATAATAAAGTCTAAATTCGTGAGTGAGATTGTCTATAAGTAGGTTATATTGCTTATGCAATAGTTCTATGATTTATGATCAGATCAAGAGAGTTCTTATTTCAAATTAACTCCCAATGCATTATTAGGGTTGGTACCTATTTGTATGTCAAAAAGTGTGATTACTGCATAGAACAAGGTCTGTGCCTATTCTGTGGTTTACTGCATCGTTTATTTCTAAGATCTATAGAGTTGTCAAAGTTTGGCGTGACAGTTTTATATATAAAAAAAACTATGAGCTTCGTTTTCTGTCATCTTTGAAAGTAACATAGCATTATTAATTGTTTTTCCCGTGTTATTTTTAGTTTTGCTGCGTAATTTCGGTGACATTTTATCCAAAATTACTAGAGGTCTTAACACAAAGTGTGAACAGATGAAATAAAAGTGTATTTTGTGGCATCCAGATGTGAATAAAAATGTTTTCAGGAAAGTTTTTGAAGATAAGCGCCATCTGTTTTTCCAAAAACCAACGATAGCAGTTTCCATTTTCTTACTGACTCGATTTGACTAAAAACTCTTTTATAAAACATTTCACATTGGCAAAATTTACTGTCGAATGATCGAAGAAAGAAGAAGTATACGTATGCATAGTATCTGTGAAGTATACAGACTATATTTGTTTCAGAACCCGCCAAGCCACAACCAGCTTTAGAAACTCCAAAAAGGAATTCAATTTTACTAGGAGAAGGAAACTAGACGTGAGTTATATCTTTTTCTACCTTTTACCCATCTTCAAAGGACCGTACCTATTTCTGCCGCCAAGCAGTGATGCTCGCATTGCTGTGTTCTGGTTTGAAGGGTGTGGGTGCCGGTGAAATAACCGGCACATGAGGCTTAATACCTGTATGCCACAGGTTGATGGACGCGGGTAGTGCTGCGTAGTGCACGCAATTAAAGTAGATACGTGACCTACAAGACAATACTTTGTCATAAGTAACGGTTATCACCCTGCCTGACAATCGTGGTGACTATGACAAACCTCCCTAAATAGGGGAGGCCTGTGTCCAGCAGTAGGCTATCATTGATCGAAGACAGCAGTAAACTAACTTGGCTTTGAAAAAAAAGCAATATCACGCCTTTAATTCCCAAGCACGGTAGATATCTTCTCAGATCTCTTAGTACTAATTACCTACCCGAGATGCTTCAAGGATGTCTGACTACCCTCTGGTGCACGTCCGAATTCGAGCCCGAACACAGCATCATCTAGCCCCAAGCTAAGCAGAGCTTGTGTTATGGGTACTAGATGACTGATAGACTTAATACAATACATTAGATTATAGATATTTTTTATTATACATAGAAAATACCCAGAATACTCGAAATAAATATTTGCAGATCGTACAAACATTTATCTCAAGGCGGGAATCGAACCCGGAACCTCCTGCGTCCTGTGTGTGTGTTTGTAATGTATTTCAAAATACTCAGAAAATAGTTTCAAAGGAAACCGTATTCCCAGAAAAACAGTGTTCGTTATTCTAATTAAAATAGGAAAAGAAAATAATATTCTTGGAAAAATTCTATGAAATCGGGTTTTTCTTTTGAAATGTATTTATTTTAGTTGCTTCTAGATTATGAGCTGTACATTTTTAATAATCTTGAGCTAATTAACCTATTTTAATCTAAAAAGTTTACTAGTTTTTGTCCGCGGTTTTGTCTGTCTGTTTGGGGTTTTGTTTTCCACTCCATATTTTATCAAATTGAATAAAAATTACACTTTTAAGAACCGTCACAGCTCAGTTAATAGGTCTGCCTTCTGTACTGTAGGTTGTGGGTTCGATTCTCACTGAGGATAAGCATTCATGATGAACATGGATGCTTGTTCTCTGTCTAGGTGTAAAAATGTCCATAGTTTGGTTATTTTCATTTATTACCAGCGAAACGCGCGTGACTTCGCCCGGGTAAAATTATTTTCATACACAACTTAAACTCCCAGTGTACCGATTTAAGAGTTGAATTTCGGGCATTCCTATCTTAGTATACTTCTACGCACCGATAGTGGCGGATGTACCCAGTAACCTGAATAGGCTGGAGCATAGGGCGTCAGATTTTTGGGGCGGCAAATTTGGGGCCCAACTCTCTTTTTTGTGTTTCTTTTTTTGTGAGGTTTTCACTAAGGACTATAGTATGGGGTTCTTCAAAAAGGGCGTTTTAAAATTTTTAAAGGGTCGGCAACGCGCTTGTAATTCCTTTGGTGTTGCAGGCGTCCATAGACTACGGTAACCACTTTCCATCAGGTAGGCCGTAAGCTTGTTTGTCTACTTTGTTGTATAAAAAAAAAAAAAAAAATACCTCACATAAATCAAAAAGATTTATGCATGACGGTTTTCACATTCTGATGTTTCACAAAAGTCTGCATCAAATTTTACTTGTGTATTTAATACTTACCTACTTGAGAAATATTCCCAAAAACTATTTAACGTGCAATTTCAAAGAAATTGTTGGATTGTAAAAATAACTAAGGACATGACAATTGTAGAGGCAAGGACGGCAAAAACTTTTCGACCCTGTGTTGTGTGACCCTGTGTGACCCTTTTCAGCCTATACCTTGAAAATGTGTAAATCCGCCACTGCCCACCGATGAATATACCCTGCAAATGTCAAGTCTCTATAACCAGTGGTTTAAGCTCTGCGTGGTTATATATCAGTCAGTCAGTCAGGACAAAGATTCTCATGATTGGTATAGATTATTTTTATTATTACTTTGCTCTATAACTTTTTAATAAAATAAAAATATAAAATACTTTTATTTCGAGCACAAAACTCATCATCATTCATCATCATCACCCTTATCCCACTGTACGTGGAGTCGGCACAGCAAATTTTATCCCTCCATTTGCCTCTAAAACTATAAAATTAATAAAACTAATAACAATAAATTGGAAGTGGAATAGAAATTGTTTCAACTTTAATATGGCTCATCAACTTGGCGTCACTATTGACAACAAACTTTCCTGGGGATCACATACAGAAACGGTTGCAAAACGGATACGCAAACTAATCTACGTCTTTAAACAACTACGATCTGTTGCAGATCACGCACTTCTCATGCAAACATATAGGGCATTGGCGGAATGTATCTTGAGCTATTGTATATGTTCATGGGGAGGGGCAGCCAAGACCTTCATGATCAAAGTAGAACGAGCACAGAGAGCTCTGCTTAAAGTGGCAATGGCCTTACCTTATAGGCATCCAACAACTGAACTTTATAAAAAATGCAATGTACTATCGGTTAGAAAACTATACGTCTATCAGTGTATCAAAAAGTACCATATAAATACAGTTCCAGATTTGCCACTTTCTACGAAAAGGATCAATAAATGTCCTATCCCAAGATTTAAAAGCACTTTTGCACGGAGACAATACACGATAACAGCGCCTAAACTATATAACTTAGTAAACTCAAAAATTAATTTAAGGATTCTCAATTTGCATAAACTTAAGTTACAAGTTACGGACTGGCTTAACTTGCATGATTACGACAGCACTGAAAAGTTTTTCGAGACAATTGTTTGAATTTTTGAAACTCAATACTGTCATGTAGTCAACTAATACTAATCCAAACTCACATCTCGGCTCTTCCACTACGGTATACAACCACAGATAGACAAACACACCCCCACCCCCCACATACACCCCCACCCCCCCCATGCACACACACATCCCACATGCACGCTAATTTTACATAATACTATTATATATACACATAAACTTAACACTCCACAACAATACTCCACATGCACATCCCCTTTTTATTATTTATTATATATCACTGCTTCATTATTCGTATATGATTACAACAAGTAGTATCCTTCTACATGCTAGGTAATATCGCACCTTTTTTAAAGATTAAAAAACTAAATTCAAACGCATTCTCTGTCATCTCAACCCTAGACCACTGTCATGGTATTTTCTCATTCTTTCAGAGTACTAGTAGCCTTAACAAAACTTTCCATGATTGAATGGGACACGCTATGTGCCAGGGTGGGTGGGTGATCATATACTCTAATGAAGCAATTCATATAATAATGATCGAACTTCACTTGGAAGTTCGTTTGATCATATATTATATTTCACTGCTTCATTATTCGTATATGATTACAACAAGTAGATGTTAAGAGCAGAAAGTTTTGAAATTAAACTCATAGTAAACGAAGTTATAGCTTTATTTATGTAACAACAATCATTAATTATTCACCTTACTATGACAAACACACAGACCGGGCGAATGCCCCTTCATCTAGAACAGTTCTATTATAGAAACGAGCAAACAAGTTGGATGAATTAGACCAGCCTGCAGTTTCGCGAATAGTTTCTATACTGACACAAGCAGAGCTCGCGGCCGAAGTAGACGCGTGCCGTGTACTGTGAGCACCAAATACACTGATGTCAATACCGCTCTCTGACAGAACTTGTTTAATCCATCTGCTGATGGTCTGCGATGTAGCAGCCTTGTAAGGCCGCTTGTGCGTTATCAATAGATTATCTATTCTTTCGGGTCTTATATTCTTAGTTACGGAAATATAATCAGAGAGAACTGTAACCGGACAAATACTTATATTTTCTCTAAAAAAAAGGCAGGAATAACACTGGCTGACTTCTACCCGGAGCCGATGTCTTGATAATATCTGTTATAATAATGGTAATACCATTGTCTGAGGATAATATACTGCCTAGTTTGACAAGGGAAAACGTCTGGACCCTGTGAGCAGTACAAAGTGCTAGCAAGATCACTAGGTTTTTTTTTTTTTGTGATCCTTTCGAGTGATAGTTCAGCATTAGGAAACCATGTTGAAACGAGATTTAATACCACTTGAGGATCCCAAGTGCTAGAATACCTGGGCCTCGTAGGCCTTAATTTATATGCACCTTTAAGGACGCGTTTCACGCAATCATCAGAACCGATATTATTGCCTATAAACACTGACAATGCTGAACGATGAGAATTGAGACTGCCGTACGCACAACCATTGTTAAATTGTGCTGTTAGAAATGAAAGTATACATGTCTTGGCAGGCTCAAACATATCAATGTTGTTGATGTGGCAGTATTGCCACCAAAGCTTAAGTGTAGTGCTATATTGTTTAATTGTACCGTCAGAGAGCGATGATAACATCAATGTCGACGCGTCTGCACAGGTCCCCCTGCGGACGAACGACTGCCGCAGAGCCTCGCGACACCCAGGGAAAGGTTCCTGTGCAAGGGATGATGATCCCTGAAATGAGATTGCAAAAGGTTTTTATTGGGGCTTAAACAGTATACGTCTGAAACTATCAAGTTTTGTAATAGTGGAAACCATGGTTGTGATGGCCAGTGAGGATACACTAGTATACCGTCTGTCTTATCATCAATAATTTTCCTAAGGCATTTGAGAATTAAGGAAAATGGTGGAAACGCGTAAAAATAAGCTAAGTTCCAGTTCATCGTAAATGCATCAACAGCCACTGCGTCAGGATCTTGTTTCCAAGAAACAAATTTGGTACATTTCGCGTTGTCCCGAGATGCAAACAAGTCAATTTCCGGTTGGCCGAAGTATTGTATAACACCACGGAAGGCCTTATCAGGAAGTGACCATTCCGTATCCGGATTGACTATTCTGGAGGCGGCGTCCGCGTAGTTGTCTTTGGTATTTACGTACGAGGCAAATATCCAAATATCGCGTTGCTCACACCAACTCCAAAGTGACCTAGACAATATTTGTATACCTCCCATACGATTTACATAACTGATTGCAGTCGTGTTATCTACGCGTAATAATATTGCACAGTTGGTTACATTCTTAGCAAACGACTTCAAGCCCAGAAACACCGCCATCAATTCTAGGTAATTAATATGACTGGTTTTTTCTGTGGCCTTCCATTTACCATTGACTTCAATATTCTTACAGACCGCGCCCCAGCCCGTTCTGGAAGCGTCAGAATATATTTCGAGTGCAAAATTTGGTTGCCTCATAAAGTTGGACGTAATATTAATATTTGTAGACCACCAATGCAAATCATCTAATACAATGCTAGACAGTTTAATCTTGTCCTCATAGCTGTCGTGCCTAAGTAAAGCTAGGAATTTTTGTCGCTCTAAAATCTTGGTGTACATCCATGCGTACTTAGCTGCCGGACAAGCAGCAACCAATACGCCTATAAGTTGAGCGAACTCGCGAATAGAACATAATGGTAATCTAGTAAACTTTGTAACCAACCAAGCAATTTTTAAACGTTTTTCAGGCGGAAGGCATATGCTTAGGCTTTTAGTATTGTATATAAATCCTAGGAATTTACAGGATTGTCTCGGTGTCAAATCGCTCTTATTGTTGTTGACGACAAATCCCAAACAATGGAGCAACTTTATAGTTTCTGTAACGTTTTCCATGCACTTGTCATATGTATTACCGATACATAAAATATCATCTAAGTAACACACCGACTGAAAACCACGATACCTTAAATAAGTTATAACCTCTCTCATGACCTTAGTGAACACCCTAGGAGCTATAGATAGGCCGAACGGTAATCCATTAAATATATAGGTATGTGTTTTAGCAGAGTGAAATGGCTGAAACTGAAAGCTTAAGTAACTACAGTCAGAAGGTCGAATAGGAACAAGAAAGTATGCATCCTTCAAGTCGATGGTGGCTAGGTATCCATCACGTGGTATGAGTTTACATGCTGTACGATAATCCTCCATCTTAAAATGAGAAAATACCATGACAGTGGTCTAGGGTTGAGATGACAGAGAATGCGTTTGAATTTAGTTTTTTAATCTTTAAAAAAGGTGCGATATTACCTAGCATGTAGAAGGATACTACTTGTTGTAATCATATACTCTAATGAAGCAATTCATATAATAATGATCGAACTTCACTTGGAAGTTCGTTTGATCATATATATTGCCCTTGTTACTTGATTAGATTGTAAGATTACTAGATAAGATTATTTCTTGCTTGTTTTTTTTTTTTTGTTTCTCTTTTGTTAACTCAATTACTGTTGAAGGGGTGTACTTTAAACACAAAACCTTGTATCTCAATCTTATTAACAATTTACTCTGCCAATCCTTCCTCATCACCCAAAACAATCATCCAACTTCTTTCCTCAACCGCTAAAATCCGTCTCTCCGCTCTTCTTCTTTTTTTCTCACTCCTCTGCTCCTGTCACAAATTACACGACAGTCAAGTGACAGTTGGCTGACAGCCCGTCATGTTTGTCGCTACAGACGTCTCGGCGGTTGTTCACTACCGCTTCACATGAGCGTTGCCAACACGGCCCTCCTGCAACGTGCATGTCCTCAGGCACGCTTCCCCGTAGTAGTAACTAGTAATGTTACATTTGCGCCGCCGTTGTGCATCGCATCCGTCACCCGCCGGTGGATATGTAACTAATCTGAAAACGCACAGAAATTAAATTCTCACGATCCGCTCGGCCTATCGTGATGCACGTATCTTGCTGAATACATTTCACCGTATTTTAAATTCCTTCAATTTTCGTGCATTATACAAAGTTCATTCAACTATTATTCTATTAGTTCACTTAATAGATCAGCACATGGACTATATCAGCTCACAACCAGTTCAATAAGACGACTGAATCAGTTCACTCTCATTGTCCTAGCCGTGCCTGTATCAGCTCACAACCAATTCCATAAGACGACTGCATCAGTTCGCTCTTATTGACTTCACCGTGACTGTGTCAGTTCACAACCAATTCAATAAGATGACTGCATCAGTTCGCTCTTGATCTAGCGGTGACCGTATCAGTTCAGAACCAGCTCAATAAGATGACTGCATCAGTTCGCTCTTATTGATCTAGCAGTGACCGTATCAGTTCATAACCAACTCAATAAGATGACTGCATCAGTTCGCTCTTATTGACCTAACAGTGATTACATCAGCTCCCAGCCAGTTCAATAGGACGACTGCATCAGTTCACTCTTATTGACCTAACCGTGATTACCTCAGCTCCCAGCCAGTTCAATAAGACGACTGCATCAGTTCACTCTTATTGACCTAACCGTGATTACCTCAACTCCCAGCCAGTTCAATAAGACGACTGCATCAGTTCACTCTTATTGACCTAACCGTGATTACATCAGCTCACAACCAGTTCCATAAGATGACTGCATCAGTTCTCTCTTATTGACTTAGCAGTGAGTGTATCTACATTTTATATATTTATTTGGGGTATAACTATGCACATCCGTGAAAATAATAATCATCGCTTTCACAATATATCTATTAAATAGAATTTTTACTAACTACCTGTATTGCCAACACGCCTTTCATACAGTTAGTTGACATTGATACTAATGTTAATCAATATTTTCTGCCGCCGCCACCCCATCATAAGCTTTTTTACTTCTTCCGTCATTGGATTGGTTTAATGACTTTAAAGTTGTGGCAGCTGTAAAACCTGATGTTTGAGGCATAATGTTTGGAACTTGTGATGTACTCTTTGGGACAATACTGTCACAAAAATTACTGCTCAATTGTTTACTTATTTTTGGTTTGTAAACTCGACTATGCAAAAAACCAGCGAGACTGTTGCATGATATTGGGCTGCTGGCTTCGACAGATGCAGTAATATTACTGTCACCTATATTCCCTAATATTATTGACACTGTATCTTGATCTGTAAAGTTTAATGACAGTGAATCTATTTTTGCTTTTTGTTCAAAATAAAAATCATATAAAGACTGATTCTCTTTGGGTTTCCGGTCAATAATTTCCCTAAGCAAATCAAACATATTCCTTTTTACTGTAAATGTTGCTAGGAGTTTATTTTTCCAATCTACCCATAGCCAAGCTGTCCATGCATGTTCCGTGCGCAAAAGCGAATCGTACCATATTTTAGAGGAGCCTTTGAGCTTATTTAAAGCTTGATAACGGATCATACTGTCCGCCCATGAAAAAGTTACTGCGTATGATTCAATCACTTTTAGCCATGCACTTATATTGTCGGTCAGCGGGTCAAACTCTGGTATCATATTGTTTAGAGTAATATTGTTACTTGTACTCACAGTTCCGGCATCATTTTTGTCTGATACCTTTAACCTTTTTATAGCCAGGGGTGGCGCACGCGGTCTACTGCCACTACTGCTGCTCGTGCTGCTGCTACTGCTTGACGATGAACGAGCACGTCTTCTTTTATTATTACGCTTACTTTTGCGTTTGGCTCTCACTCTACTTTTGTTACCCATCGTTAATTTGTCACGTACAAATACAACAACGTGAAGTTCTGCTCACTTCTGATGTTAACTCAATTACTGTTGAAGGGGTGTACTTTAAACACAAAACCTTGTATCTCAATCTTATTAACAATTTACTCTGCCAATCCTTCCTCATCACCCAAAACAATCATCCAACTTCTTTCCTCAACCGCTAAAATCCGTCTCTCCGCTCTTCTTCTTTTTTTCTCACTCCTCTGCTCCTGTCACAAATTACACGACAGTCAAGTGACAGTTGGCTGACAGCCCGTCATGTTTGTCGCTACAGACGTCTCGGCGGTTGTTCACTACCGCTTCACATGAGCGTTGCCAACACTTTTGTTTTTTTACTATTAGGTTGTGTATACTTTACTAGGAGAATGCACTGTCTACTGTAACACAGTTTATTCATAAACTAAAACAGGAGACAGAGTCGACTTTTATCTTTGTTAACACTTTCTTTTGAAAAATAAACATTTGTATTTGTATTTGTATTTCTCTACTAATAACCATTTACGCTGTCTGTCTGTGTGTTTACACTAGTAACTCTTTTACGGCACAGATGGCCAACTTTGAGTCTTTCAAGCACCTTTTATGATGAACTAATATAGTTACCGACACGGCTTTGCTTTCAACATTAAAAAAACATGCCTAAAATTAGATCAAAAGGGTTGTGAGTAAAACGGTAGTAATTAATTGCTAAATTATAATGAGGAAAAGGCATAAAACTGTTTTTATTACTTCTTAGAAAAGATCTTGAAATTAGTTTTATTTATAAACTAGTGGTATCTTGCGCGGTTTCGCTCGCATCTTCTTTTCTTACATCTATCTTTACATTTAAGACTTCTTATAAACCTCTTAGTGCTTTTCGAAACGAGCAACTTCGTCGGCGTGAATTTATTTACATACAAACTTCAACCCCCACTGTTTAGAGGTTGAATTTTTGAAATTCATCATAAGTACACCTCTACGCAACAATACAAATATACCCTAAAAATTTCAAGTCTCTACGACCAATGGTTTAGGCTGTGTGTTTATATTGTTATGTCAGTCGGTCAGTCTCAACCAACTCTTATAATAAGTATAAATTAAGTAACTAAATCTAAATATATATAACTCAAAGGTGACTGACTGACTGACTGACATAGTGATCTATCAACGCACAGCCCAAATCACTGGACGGGCTGAAATTTGGCATGCAGGTAGATGTTACGACGTAGGCATCCGCTACGAAAGGATTTTGAGTTTTTCTACCCCCAAGGGGATAAAATAGGGGACGAAAGTTTAACGGGAACGGGAAAAAACTGCCACGTAGGCAAATCTGCGAGCGGCCGCTAGTAATGAATACAATGACAAATTTCAAAAACTACAAGAGCTACTGTGCGCTAGTCTGGGTGCGAGCTTTCAAAAATCACATGTCTTTAAAGTATTTGTGCCAAATTTCAAACCTCTAGACTGAAAATCGATACGGCTTTGACGACTTACCTCATTCGAATCCATCTGTCTGGATCAGGGGTCTGATTAGGTTTCGGCAAACAAGCTCCTGATGAAGATATAACTCAATTTCCCTCGGTCCGCTCCACTCCACAGGCGAATTAACACCCTGTTTCAAACTTCACTGATTTTGTGCACAATTTAGATAGATTCTTTACTAATTGACAACGCGTTGCTTCTGGTCCATTCTAATCTATACATATTAGAAGAATCTTTCACTGACTGACTGCTGGGCAAAGATTTGCAACGTGAGATATGTCGCGCTTGACACGAGATACTTTTCTATTGAATATTTTAAACATTAAAGATAAAAGACCCACAAAGCTAAACATTAGCATTAAGTATTCATTTGACAGATCGAGATAGATTTTTGGCACTGACATGTTAGCACAGGAAGATATAAAGAGATATCTCTATTTTTCACGAGATAACGAGTAGACAACATTTTGTCGCGTTGCACATCTTAGCCGGGCTAGCATATAGACAAACTACAGCTTAAAGTGCTGGTCGTAAAGACTTGAAATTTTCAGGGTATTGTTTTGATGCGTAGAATTGTACTAAGAAAATGTACTAAGAAGAAAGAAATACGTGAAATTCAACCCCTAAACGGATACAGCGGATGTTGAAATTTGAATGGAAATGCTTCACGCGAACGTAGTCATGCGCGTTTCGCTAGTAATTTATATTTATACGAGTTTAAGAGCACTGATAGCCTAGTGGAAGTACCCCGTCTTCTGATTTTAAGCTCATCAAATTGGGTTCAAGCCCGGTCGTGCACCAATGGGTTTTTCTATCAACAGTCAAGGAAAACATCATGAGGAAACCTGTTAGTATTCTAGCAGCAGCGATGAACTCGCAACCTGTCACGTATGGAATACCAACAACCGTAAAATGTGAATACGTACCAAATGTGATATTTGGACGTACCTCTGATTCTTCTGAAAGAATCTTGAATAGGTACTTGGAAGAGATCGGAAGGAATATCTACCGTGCTGTTCAAAGTCATGAAGCATTTTTTTTTACTTCACCCCGAACTGACTCAAGATATTTTTATATATTGTGCCAGTTACTTTAGTACCTACTAAAACACGAAGAAGAAAAGTAAAAACAAAACAATCAGAAAAACAAAATACCGTTTAACTATGTTGAGAATACGACGAGTTTATCAGTAGTAAGGAAAGTCACTCAGTCTTGCAAATAGGTGAATCTAACAACAAAATTTCATGCAAATTGGATCATTGGTTTGAAAGTTAGACTCCAAAATAACTATAATTAAAACAAACAAAGTAAAATCACGTTATTTACACTTGATGTTACGCCGTCTAAATTGACCCAGGGCGTGTCAAAGGAAGTTATTGCACAATGCACAGAGCATACGTGAATAAGGTTGTATCCGTCGATATCTTTGACGTGTGAACTGAACTCTAACGCCCTCTCTGTCTCATGCAGGGAAACAAAGGAACAACTCAGACTGGTATTGCGCCTTAATTCATTAATTTTACAATTATTAGAACACGGAATAATATACTGTAATACAAGCTCATAGAGTTTATAATAGAATAAGTGAGAGTAAGTAACTTGGCGCAAGCTAGCTTCAGTGTACCTAAAGGGGTTGTCATAGAAACTATAAAGTATTGCGCGCGCATGGTACACACTAGCGCAAAGCACACTTGCAGAGTTTTAGTGTGCGTGAGTAAGACGAGTAGCATAGTACAGGTATTGATAAAAGTGCTCGTGGAAAATTTAATTTAATTTATTTACTACAAAAAAGGTTTTTTCGCATAATCTATTTAAGAAAAATATTTATTATGAAATCATTAGTAACTGTGAGTTGTATTTATTAGTTGCCTAAAGGATAATTTGTAGGAAAGATATTGAGGTAAAAATGCATTGAAATAAAGAGATAAAAAATTCAATACCTTTTTAATTTTTACTATTGTAAAATGCGACTTTTTGATACAAAATATAATACAATACAATACAAAAATTATTATACATTTTGCAATAGTTGATATCATTTATCCAATAACTAATTTGATAGACTAAAATATAATGGACCCCACACTGGAACTAACCTGTATCGCGGAATACCTAGGTACTTGAGGTTTACAAAATGTATGTGTGGCGGACAATCTAGACTTTTTTGTATTATGGAGCAAATAATAATAAAAGTTTCAAACTATAAATACAGCAAAAAATGTAATCCTAAACAATAAAGTAAAAAATGATTAAACATACAAATACATGCAAGTTTTTTTATTTTAGATTTGATCGGCATCTTCATAAAACATGTTATTCAAGTTTTTTTTATTTACAAGAAAGTTATTGTGTGACTTTACATGTTATTCTTGTCGGATATAGTCTTGTAGTCTTGTATTATAACAAAGTGGTATTCAAAATGTACTAACTTAATTTTTATTTGATTTATTTGTATAATTAGAAAAGTTTCAGTCAATTATACTAATAATTCATTAATTTAGAATTTAACAGAGATAAAAAAAATAATCAAATAGAAATATGAATATGTAACAGGTATGAATATGTATATATATGTATTGAAACAAACTTACAATAAAGTTCGTAAACCATAAAATACGAAAAACCACATCTCATCGCGAGTGTACGCAGCGCGTCCCTGATACGTCCAACGATACTCATTACACCGTCTGTATATGTGTGCGTTTCGTACTACAGATTCTGCGCCATGGACCCCAGTATACTCGCAGCCATGGACAAAGAGGCACTGAAAAAGCAGATTGAGAACATGAAGTATCAAGCTTCGATGGAACGTTGGCCACTGTCTAGAAGCATTGCCGCGTGAGTAAAATTATTTTTATTAAAAACAAACCAGTGACGTCATGAAGTGTGCAATTAGGCCGTTCGCCCGGGAGTGGTTCCTGCTGTGTCAAGGGAAAATGGTGCTTTTTGTAACGCGGTGGGGTGTAGAATTGCTTGGTGCAGCGGACGGGTAGGCGTTTGTCGATATAAGGATTTTTTACTTCTAATATTAGAATCTTTTTACACCTTGCTTTAAATCTTTGTTATTTCTGTCCTATTTTCTTATTACTCAACTTAACTTGTTAAATTATTACATGTGGTTTTATGTGTTAGTTTAAATAGTACTTACCTAAATACTTACAAATTTCCTATTGATTCTATTTTACGATTTTTTGGTACATCCACTTCCTATGTTGCCTGTTTAGTTCGAAGAAAATGGTCGCTGTTAAACAACTCTCTTGAATCATGGAATTCACAGAACGGTACACAAGCTATTGTGTGTTAATCATTATACAAAACCACGATTTCTTGTATGTTACGAACGTCTTTATTATACGTATTACAGAGCCCAAAGACAGAGTTTTAGGTTTTCACAGTTAGAATCGTGTAGGTGTAGGTACATGTAATTTTGAGTAGCAAAATCACCCCCTTTCCCGACAGGGTTTACAAAAATTACACGTGAATTGTGTCCACTTAAAAATCTCGGCCCTTCCATACGTTATTTAAATTTAAATATTACTTAAACCCTCTCCTGTCTCTATTTGTCACTACCTTTTGATAAGAGATAGCAATAGTTTAAATTTAATAAAAATAAATATTGGCGCACATTCACACAACGCCCTCTAGCCCCAAACTAAGCAAAACTTGTACTTTGGGAACCAAAAAACGGATAGAATACTTATGTAGGTACTTTATTTTGTAAATACAAGAATACATATAACACCCAGACACAGAACAAACATCTATGTTCATCACACAAATGTTCTCGGTGGGGATCGAACCCATCACCATAGAAAGGCTACCACTGTGATGGCTCAAATAATAACAGCTGACAGAAGCGAATGAAAGAAGAGAACATGTGCCGATTTATATAAAGTGGGATAAAGACAGAAGATTATAAGTCTTTTATAATCCATCAATCATTCAAAGTGGTGTTTTTTTATACTTTTTATCCTTACTGATAGATCGTACAGATGTCCCATATGGTACTATCACCTATAACAAAGCTCTACAACCAAATATTTGTGTGATGTACATAGATTGTATCTGAATAATCCTGGAAAAATCGATTCGATCAAGGAAAGATTAGATTTTTGGTACTAAGAGATCTAAGGGGATATCTACCGTGCTTTGGGATTAAAGTCGTAAAGCCATCGTGATTTTATTTTTCTTTCATTTAGTTGTGGTTTTTTATGGTTTTTGTGGGCTGTCACAAATTTGCCAACCTAATTTAAAGTTTCAAGGTTATACGGTTCCTGTCATAACCATTAACATAAACATGACGTTTTTTAAACTATGGTTTAACTACTAGTGGAATTGCACGCGACTTCGCTTGCCTTTAACCATTTAGAATATAATAGAATATTTAGTATAAGACTAGCTGACCCGGCGTACCCCGTACCTTCATATTTTTTCCAGTCGCAGACTAAAGACATGTAAATCAGTTAGATAAATTCAAATCAGTTGGATTATCAATTATTCCATGTATTGACATGTTTGATGTATTAAAAGCAATTAGCCCGTTAAATTAAAAACAACTAGATTTCAAAAAATCTGTTAAATTTTTTAAAATTTTCTTTTGTACAAACCTTGGCCTAACAATAACAAACACAAAAAAATATCCAATTCTATAAATATCTTACGCACCAAGATGAATATACTGTGAAAATTTCAAGTATCTACGACCAGTGGTTTAGGCTGTGCGATGTCTATATTCCAGTCAGTCAGTCAGTCAGTCAGGACATAGATTCTATACCAATTATAAAGTATAGATTTACATTGGTTCAACCGATTTCCCATACAGTAAAGTTATGTAGTACGTTTTCAAGCTATGGAGGAACAACCATAAACCAAGAAAGCCAACAAAAAGCTACTGTAAGACCAAAATACGATAACTTTTTTTTATATAATTGATGGAACAAGCATATGGCTCACCTGATGTTAAGTGGTTACCATCGCATAACATTGCAGGTCACAAACGTGCCCTACAATGCACTCCCCTGCGTTCATCAATCTGAGGCTTCACGCGGACGAAGTTGCGCGCGTTTCGCTAGTATCTAAATAATTTACTAACACTGACAAAATTTTAAATGGGACATAAATGTGATACGCTCTCCTTCATCTCTGAAAGCAAACCCAGCTTTTTAATTTAAATTGTTTTCCTAGTGTTATTTTAGGTTCTGTTGTGTAATTTTGGTGGCATTTTAACAAACATTACTTGTGGGTTTAGCACAATGTGAGCAATTATCATGAAAGGGTATTGTGACATCCTGATTTGAATTAAAATGTTTCATACAGGCCTCCATACGTTTCCAGAAAGAACAATTTTGAGCCCTTTCCATCCATCGACTTCCCGCGATACTGATAATGTCGTCAGTACATCGGGTAGGAGTAGTGAATTGCAGTCTACTCTTAGAATCGATAAACGAAGTTTCGTATTGTCGTTTTGAGTTACACTACGCGGCATGTCAGACAGTGACAACTTGACTTTTGACAGCTACCGAGTTGCCCCGCAGTATATTACAAAACGAAAGAAGAGGTCTAAGAGTTTGAGGTCGTTTCTAAGAGTAGATCTGCTGGATCAGAAATTTTCTTCTAAATCCTACTAATATTATAAACGCGAAAGTTTGTAAGTATGGATGGATGTATGAATGGATGTTCGTTACTCTTTCACGCTCTAACCAGTGGACCGATTTGGATGAAATCTGGAATAAATATAGATTGTAACCTCGATTAACATATAGGCTACTTTTTATCTTGAAAAAATAACGGAAACGGGATAAAACTGCCACGCGGGCGAAGCTGAGAGCGGCCGCTAGTGTAAAATACAAAAGTCTCTGAAACGAATGGAAACTAAATAAATGCTTTTAGACTTTGACTTTGACTAGTTTCTACTAGCGTTGCCTGACTTTGTCGATCGGAGTGACCAAGCTACGGTTAGAGAATACGCATTGTATGTTACCTATAGGACTCTGGGGCTTTGCATGCCGCATGACGTATTTCATGTTACGAAAAATCAATAGCACTCCGCCGGCCGTTCCCTTTCTTGCATTCATTACAATTTAACAGACTACCGACGTTTTTATGCTGTTTGAACTGATGTAATTAAGACTGATGGTGTAATGTAAGTAGGTAATAAGATGATTAATAATATTTATTGCGGAACATAGTTTAAATAAAGATATTCAAATACGTAGAGCGGAATCTCTGTTACTAAATTGGTGTACAATAATAT
Source organism: Electrophaes corylata (assembly GCA_947095575.1). Lineage (NCBI taxonomy): Eukaryota > Metazoa > Arthropoda > Insecta > Lepidoptera > Geometridae > Electrophaes > Electrophaes corylata. The sequence goes on along the minus strand of OX352711.1, from coordinate 1,245,069 downwards.
TTAACCATGCAATCAAAAAATATAATATGTAATAAATTCAATTAATCAAAATTAAACACCATGAAATAACAACCTGAATTTAAATAATAAAAATGTCAAAGTACCATCAAGTTAGTAAGTAATGTCAATTTAATAATTAATAATAAATTTATAGAATAAAATCATTTTTTCTCTAGCCCCAAACTAAGTATAACTTGGACTATAAGAACCAGATGGCTGATACATATATACTTTTTTTGTACATATATACTAAGTCTATAACTAATACAGGTATTTATAATTGGTATGTACAATATACATATGAAACAGTTGAGCTATCTACATACCGTTGCAAACGATCTAAAGGTAGCTCAACTGATCCAGATCAGTGCCAATCGGAAGCGTTCCCAAAACACTGGCTGCATTGCCATGCATGCTGAATGGCAATGCTGATTTGCTGTGCCAGATACTCACCAGCCCTCGGGTAATATAATATATCACCCAGGCAGAGAGCATAAATTATGTTCATCACACAAATGTTTATCCTCAGTGGGGCAAACCCACAGCTTACATCGCAAAAAGTAGAAATAGATCCAGCAGAGGCCGATCAAAATTTCAAACTTTTATGTTGCTGATGCAGAAGTAAAATATTTTCCGAAGGAACGCGTTATTGTTTTAATACAAAAATAGATAAACACAGAAGTGTAGAAAGACGTATGGCCATGTGAAATAAACGCTGAGTTTTATTTCATAATCTGAAATCTAATAATAGATTCGCCCGCGTTAGCTCTTTGGCGATTAAATTTACAGCAGAGGTGAATGACCATCCTATACTGTATTACTGGTGCTTTTTTGGTTACTATCATCATTATCCTGCCCCTAACGCACTCTTTTTTTTAACCGACTTGCTGAAAGCAACATTATTATGGCTTACATTATAAAAGGGAAAAAACATAGAAATAGTATCACGACTTTAATCCTTAAGCACGGTAGATATTTCCTCCAATCTCTTACTACCAAGTACCAACTCGAAATTCTTCAAAGATGTCTAAGAGGGGTAGTTAGAGGTAGGTCTAGATAGTAAATACATTTGGTACATACGCACATTTTGCCGGATTCAAACCGGAACACAGCAACACTGCTTGGCGGCAGAAATAGGCATGATTATAATATATAATATCTACTATATTATTACCAATAATTTATCCTTATTTACTTCACTTATATAATAATTATTATATAAGTGAAGTAAATAAGGATAAAATTGAATAACCAATTTAATTATATTGGTTTTGGTGTCGCCGTTATCAATTTTAAATGATTTCCTGAAGCAATATGTACTAAATAGGTATTATAAATTAAGCAAACTGAAACGTAAGAACAATAGTAACAATAAATAACAAATACAACAGTGAGTTATATCATAAAATCTATACTAATTATACGAATCTTTGTCCTGACTGACTGACTGATTATAGACAACGCACAGCCTGAACCACTGGTTGTAGAGACTGAATTTTAGCGTATATTAGCCTTAGTGCGTAAATGTGTACTAAGAAAGGAATTCCTAGAATTTAACCCCTAAATATGTACCCAAAATCATTTTACGTTTATGTCGACCCTGATTTTTAACCTAACGGAATGTCTACCTGTTTAGGAATCTCTGGTCTAGGAGGTTCTTTACAGACGAGTTGTTCCCGTTGAGTTAAACCTTTCAGTCACACTGTGACACAATGGGAAAAAAACGTTCCTGTTGAGTAACAGTGTTACTCGACGGGCACGTTTTCTTCCCATTGTGTCACACCCTACGGTATCAGTGTAACCGAATGGGAATAAAAAATTCCCATTCAGTAACACTGTAACTCAACGAAACTTTTTTTCCCTATTAGATACACCTGATTACAAGATTATATAAATAAAATAGTTTTGTTGAAAATAAATAATATATTTTTTGAACTATTTTGAATCAGACCACGTGATATTTTGATTCGTCAACTGTAAATTCTATGCGTTTCTGACTTTTAAAACAGACAGTAAAACTTCTCAAATCTATCAACCTAGCGTTTAACTAAGTTCCATGCTATCAATCTTGAGTTAAAACGGGGGTTTATCGAGAGCTTATGTCAAATTTTATCTATCGATACATTCATGCTTGGGCACCTCAACAGATAAGTTTGTGGAAGTTCTGCTTCGATGAAACTAATCTCAAAACATAACTATGTATATCACAACACTGCGGTACTCTAAAAGTTTTCTCTGTTCAGTATTATACAAAAACACCATACGAGCCACTTAGTGAACACTGACCTAAAAACAACTCCCCACTTCCCCCTTGGCAAGTGACAAGTGGGGGCGATTCGGCAACACATCCCCATGCCACAGTTGAACGACAACCAGTATGAAATGTTAAGTGATACGAATAAGTAAGAAATAGACAGCCTCACGTCTTTTAATCCTTAGACACAATAATCATCATCCCAAAAAATATTGAGTCAGAATACTGACAACTTGGTACTTTTTTAGTATCAAATAGTAACTTAATACTAAAAAAAGTACTAAGTGCCCATATGACAAAAAGAGTGATGTATATACAGAAGAGGTAAAAAGGCCCTGGACGACCACCACTAACCTGGTTACAAATAATAAAAAATGACCTGATACAGAGCAACATAATAAACGAAATGACCCACAGCCGGCTATGTGGCGTAAATAAAATAAAAAATAATGCTGGACAATCCACATAGCATCATCTAGCCCCAAGCTAAGCAGAGCTTGTGCTATGGGTACTAGATGACTGATATACTTAATATAATATAATATTACATACACAGATATTTTTATTATATATAGAAGATACCCAGAACACTTGCAGATCGTACAAACATTTATCCCAAGGCGGGAATCGAACCTGCAGCCTGCGTTGCAGGCGGACATTCGCCTACCGCGTCACATCAGTCGTCAATAAACTGGGATAGTACCCAGGAGAAAGAAGAAGAAGAAAAAGAGTACCAAGTAGGCCAACCGTTTTCAGTTACCTTTAAGGTTGGCAGGTAGAAAAAGCTCATAGCATTAAACCCCATCTTTTGTACACCTGCTTTTTTATAATTGTGCAATAAAGTTTCACTAAAATAAATAAGCCAATAAGTAATACAGACCCGAGACTCACATTAGGGCGAATAAATAAAATTGAAAATAAATATTTATTGTATTAAAACTCCTGACCTTAATACCTGGCACGGTAAAAATGTTAAAATAAGGTTAATTCCTATTGACCTACTTCGGAATCAATGCGAAAGCTTACTTATTTGGGTATTTGACTACCACATAGTGGCTGGGCCAAATTAAATGTAACTTAGAATAGATAATAGTTTGTTGCATGTATATTTGGTGAAGAAATACATCGTTAGGCGATGGGTTTGCAACCTGTCACGTATATAAAACCAACTTATGCAAAATGTGAGTATTTGGTCGTACCTCTGACAACGCCATTAGATATCCTCAAAGGATTTTGAGTTAGTACAACATGGTACTAAAAGATCTGAGGAGTTATCTTCCGCACTCTGGAGTCAAAGTCGTGAAGTATGTACCGTTTTTTTAATATTAAAACCAAACAATATCTTTATGATTGGTATATGAAACTTTCTTAAAAGTAGTGTCAATGTAAAAAAAAAATTGGTAAGTGCCTTATTATTGGCGCTACATTTTAGTAGTAGTACTACCCTTTGTGAAAGGGCTTGTCCGGAGAAGTACTACCACTGTACCTATTTCTGCCAAGCAGCTTGCTGTGTTCCCGTTTGAAGGGTGTGAGTGCCGGTGTCATTACAGGCACAAGAGGCTTAACACCTGTATGCGCCGGATACTACATCATAGGATACGTATACATGCGTGACCTACAATGCTTTATTATAGGTAATGGCTACTACTTAACATCAAGTGAGTCATATACTAGTTCCACCAGCAGTAGCATAAAAAAAATGTAATTATAAAAAAACTCACGCTGACTATACTAAAATACAATATACTGTATATTGCAGCGTAATTAACTACTAGAAGTAGTGTAAGTAGTTCAGAATAATGTTACATGAGCCAGAATATTTATACAGGAATGTAACATTTTGATCTGTTATGTAATCAACACATAAACTAATAGTCCGGCCTATAAACCAGCCCACACACATTAGGAACACTTTGACAGCTCATAAACAAACAGTTAAATTACCCTACTTATTTCCTAAAACACATACATCACTATCATCAGCACTATATAGGGCTTATATCCTAGTAGACACGCTGATAATATGAAAATATGAAACACTAGCGGTCCGTCCCGGCTTCGCACGGGTTTTAGTAAGGATCCCTAATTTTTTTGAAAATGTAATATAGCCTATGTCACCCGGGGATAGTGTAACTTCCCAACGGTGAAAGAATTATTCAAATCGGTCCAGTAGTTTCGGAGCCTATTCAATACAAACAAACAAACAAATCTTTCCTCTTTATAATATTATTATAGTATAGATAAAATTTTAAACGTAAAGGTTTTCAGAAAAAAACAATTAGTTAGCCTTTAAACCCGCAATTCTACTAGACTAAGTCGCAAGGAACTGTGTTTATATTCATCTTAGCATATTCTAGCTATAAGACGTTTCATGATGTTCCCTGTGGATGTCTATACCAATTATAAAAATCTTTGTCCTGACTGACTGACTGACGGACACATAGACAACACACAGCCTAAACCACTGGTTGCAGAGACATATTTGTCTTGGTGCGTAGAGGTGTACTAAGAAAGGAATTCCCGAAATTCAACCTCTAAACAGGGTTGTGGTTAGTATGAAAACTTCACGTGAAAGAAGTCTCGAAGACTGACAAAAAAAATGCTGACAATTTGACAGTACTGGCATGTTGTATCAAAAAATATCAAACTGGTTTGGACGAGAATTTTTTTGATATGCTTCGTTTTTAGTGTTTTTCAGACGTAACCCTTTTGGTTTATATTTTATACTGTGGCACAAGATGGTGATTTCACCCTTATGGCTGCGTGTATCCGATTGTACTGTTAAGAACATACCCTTGGGGTTGGAATGTTGGATATTGCTAAATATTTAAGGTGAGACTTGCCTCTGTGAACTACTTAGAGCTAGCATCTTTATCTATACCAATTATGATAATAATAATAATGCTGGACAATCGACACAGCATCATCTAGCCCCAAGCTAAGCAGAGCTTGTGTTATGGGTAGTTACCTACTAATAGATGACTGATATACCTTATACAATACATTACATACTTAGATAATTTTTATTGTACATAGAAAATACCCAGAACGCCCGGAATAAATAAATTAAAAAAAATAAAAGTGACGCAGGAGGTTGCGGGTTCGATTCTCGCCTTGGGATAAATGTTTGTACGATCTAGAAATATTAATTCCGGGGATTTTGGGTATTTTCTGCCGGTTTTCCGGTTACCGGTTACCGGTTTTCTATCAGTCATCTAGTACCCATAACACAAGCTCTGCTTAGCTTAAGGCTAGATGATGTTATGTGGTTTGTCCAGCATTATTATTATTATTATTATCCTAATGTCGTCAGTCCATCGGATAGGAAGACGTCCGACGCTTCGTCGTCGTCTACGTTCGTTTTATCGTTACTGTAGGTGTTAAGAGAGTTAAATTAGTAATTTGAACTTCGAGTCAATCTGTGTGGTTCATATTAGGTCAATTTAGACCTATTAGTGTTTGTTAACAACTTGTAAATGCAAAGGAATGTTAAAGCCAGGTTCTCAGAAATACCTTTAACATGAACCTGAATGACTAGATATTTATACGAAATGCTGATAGAACAAGCCACCCACCTGATGTTAAGTGATTATCATCACCTATAACAAAAGTGCCGCGTTAAAAGTGCTCCGCGTCCATCAACATGAGACTTACAGGTGTTAAACCTTACGTACGTGTTGCTGCGTCTGCTTGGTGGCAGAAATAGGCATTGTAGTAGTAGGTACTTCCCCGGACCACCTCTTACTAGGATTATGTTTAAAATTGGAGTGACTGAAATGAAAAATGAAATGAAACTGCAAAATGTAATGAAAAGTGGTGGTTATTTCCGTCACCATGCTTAAAATACTCGTTGGTGATCGTAGTATTATTATAAAATTATTTATTTTAACAACTAAGTATATTAAAAAAATCATACTTTCAATTATATGTATTTTTCAGTTAAATCACGAGATCTCCTTAAAACATAATTATTCTAAAAGTTTTGTTCAAAGAAAATTCTAGATTTAAAATTTGATTTTCAAAGAACTTTAGTTTCTTGAGCATTTGAAACTTTTTAGATTGTTCTGGATGCCGCTATATGACGGCCGTCAGTGATGCCGCTATCTAAGAAATCCCTCAAGTGCCCTAGTTACAGCACTTTACGGCTGAAACAGTAAGCTATAAAATCTGCTCCAGATATACATCCTAAACTAGTGTCTATAACAATGCTTTATGGGCTATTTTCGAACGTGCGTGGGTTACTATCGCTTGTATTAGGTATATAAAATCTATTTTATTCGTTTTCACATAGAATGAAGAACAAAACAGTATCGTTCAAAAAGAAGCGATAAGTCTTGCTTCTTTTGCACTTTCTTTTTGTTTAAGAGCCCCCTTCAATATTTATTTTATTCTGTTTTTTAGTATTACTTGTTATAGCAGCAACAGAAATGCATCACCTGTGTAAATTTCAACTCTATTACTATCACAGTTCATGAGATACAGCCTGGTGACAGACGGACAGACAGCGGAGTCTTTGAATAGGGTCCCGTTTTATCCCTTGGGTACGGAACCCTAAAAAAGAAAAAACCAGTGTGCTTTAGACCTCACGGCTGAAGTAAAACTTCTTTAATATACGAAACGTAACTGGCTATGAGAGAAAGAGAGAAATATCAGTGCTTTCATACCCCCTCCATGGTAGTGTTAAACGTTTAACGCAACCTTGTTGAAAGTCGCATTAGAAGTATTACTTCAAAAAATATCCAACGTTTACACTGTTAGTGGTGATGATGACCATGCTTGGCAGACGTAACACCAACGTGTGATGGGGGTCATTTTCTATGGCAGAACTGGCTACGGTTAGAGTCAGCTGTAATATTATATCTCTCTTAGGATTTTATCTATTAGGTCACCGATATAAGTACGATAGGCTATAGATATTGTTTTTATGGCAAGTGCGAGGTTTATTGCATAGATAAAAATTCCTGGAGCTTTATTAAGTACTAGTTGCATCCCATGACTTCGTCTGCGTTGTTCGTTTTTGCTGACTTGGCCAATTTACACAATATCTTTATAAATTATAGCCTGTGTTATTCTGATGTATAAGCTATGTTATTGAAAAGTTCCATTAAAAACCATTCAATAGATTTTGCGTGAAAAAGTAAGAAACATCCATATATAAAAACAAATAAAATAAAAATAAACTTTCTAATATTTGGTATTGTATATTTTTTATTATTATAATATATTTGGTTACATATCATCTATAGTTTTTCAACTATCTATTTTCTAGTTAAGCAAAGCTTGTACTATGGAAACCAGATAAGGGATAGAATACTTATCTATGTTTTTTTGTAAATACAAACTTAGAATCTATACCAATTTTTAGAATCTTTGTCCTGACTGACTGGCACAAAATGAAATACATTTATTTAACACACAAAACAGAGTAGGTATAACAGAACAGAGAAACGTAAAGAAAGTAAACAGAAAGATAGGAGACACAAATAAACCAAAAGTACCAAGGTAAGTAGGTACCTTCAAGTAAAAAACCTACCTATGTACCTACTATGATAAAAAGAGGAGTAAATGCAAAAAAGTTGTGCCAATTAATCGTGCTCTGTGTCTCGTGTGGTTAAATCGGCTCTGTCTCAGCATATGCTACCCCACGTGCCTGAAATGTGACATGCGGCAGCACTAATTTTCAGGCAACGCACAACCTTAACGGTTGGTCGTAGATATTTGAAATTTGCAGGTTATATACCCTGCACAAATATAGTACTAATAAATTCCTGAAATACAACCCCTATAAAGTACTGCGGGTGTTGAAGTTTGTAAAAAATTGCTTCACGCGCGAAGTCGCGGGCAATTCCACTAGTACAATGTAACATCTAATGTAGAGAAAATTAACTAAAGTGATTTAATCTGATTTAGTTGAGTAAAACCATTTGATAATGATCATCGTTAAATGAGCAATTCAGTACAATATAAAATATGTAGTTAATGATTAAAAAAATTTATCGAGTTCCCTAACAAATAAATTACCAATCATTATAATTAGTACTAAATGAAACGTACCTAGTCGAAACGGTCCCATTATATTTTTAACGATCATTAAAACCAGAACCGTTAACTTTTACGTCCAAAGTCGTTAAAATAAACAACTGTACTGAATAAAAATGTACCTAAATTCTTTTAAGTCTTTTTTTAATAAAATTTGCAAGAATACCCTCATTGTTTTGTAGTTATACTCATTTAGTAGTAGGAATTACGTAGTTTTGTTAATTTTTTTTATAATGCTGGACGATCCACACAGCATCATCTAGCCCAAAACTAAGCAGAGCTTGTGTTATGGGTACTAGATGACTGATATACTTAATACAATACATTACATGCATAGATATTTTTTATTATACATAAAAAACACCCAGAACACCCGGAATAAATATTTGCAGATCGTACAAACATTTATCCGAAGGCGGAAATCGAACCCGTCCTCTTGCGTCGCATGCGGACATTCGCCCGCTACGCCACATCAGTTATCAAAAAGGCATGACTCCTTTCACGACTTTTCTTTAACTCGCTGGGTTTCAGTCTTGTCCATCAGCGCCCTTCTCAAAAAACCACCCTGTATATGAAATACTTCTGAATATCATCTGTTAGTCCACGCTGCCCGAGTATCCAGTAGGTACGCCCGCTAAACGTAGACCTAAACACTTTTTATGTGACCTAAATGATACCGCCGCTATGCAGTGGAGGTTGTCTCATCAGGATACAGGAAACATTCCACAATCACACCGACCCTGGTTACGGGGTCGAAGATGTATTCCCGTCCCTTCAAGGCAAAGAGACTCCGTAGCTCCTTTCCCTATAAGTTCATACTTAAATGGTGCCCTTGTGCTCTTTGCCAACAAATCATTTTTGTATAATGGCGTAAAGCCTTCTGCGCTTGCCAGTAGCCCGGTAACGCTGTTGGAAATAGCTAGGCGATTATACCAGCTTTTTAGTTCATTAAAAAAAAAAACATCTGTTAGTCCTAAGAACCCCCAAGCCAAAGACCACTCGAACGACCTTCCTTTTCGTTGGAAGACATAAATTCCAACTTTGGTCTCCACACCCTTATCCAGGCTGAATATGGTTATAAAGAATTTATATTCGTCTACAGAATAAACCAATTATAGAAGCCAAACAGAATTTATGAACCCTCTTTGTGAACAGTATGGATTTCTATTAAGGCGCCTGAATTTTTAATCGGTGTCTGATTGGGCTATATGATTGGCTGTGGCCAATTTATTATAATTTATCACAGTATCCGATCCGATATGCCTTGATTACATAAACAGAAAACAGAAACAGTTTCACGACTTTAATTCCCAGGCACAATAAAAAAAGTGAAAGTGTTCTGATGAAAAAACTACTGAATTTATTTCAGTAAGCATTCAAATTATTTCAAAGTAATGTTATTTAAACTCTTGAGTAAATAAACTATGCCTATAAATACTTTGACATTGTTACTTTTACTCCGTGTGGAATTCGAGAATCTAAGCGCCAGTTCCTCACGCCCAAGCCTAGAAGAACCGGCAAGAAAATATTGCCGGTTCTTCTAGGCTTGGGCGCGAGGAACTGGCGCTTAGATTCACCTAGATTTAAGACGTTTCAAGATGACCCCTGCGGATTTTACTGAATAAATGCTTTTTAACTTTGACTTTGAATTATTTTTGTTAAAACTTGCGTTAAAACTACGAACCATTCGAGGCTCAAAAGCAACCAACACGAATTACCTATTGTTTAGCACGTTGCAAGTCTTCAAGGTTTTACGAACTATAGTTATTATAATTACACATTGTATTTCGCTTATCTGTGTCTAGTGTATTCTTATACATCTGTCTCAATTCGGTTGTCTGTGTCTTATTCCAAGGTTTTGGTATTATTCTTAACCCTACATTTTTCTTTTTTCTTATCAATGTTTTTTTTCACTGCTGAGCAAAGGTCTCATTTCAATTTTACCGACGTTTCGGCTGTCTTACAATAAATAGTGTTAAACGTCGATAAATACGCGATGAATGTCCGTGTAATATAAATGATCAATAGGGTGTCAGGTATTTGAATATGAATGGTAACGAAATTTAGCATAAAAAACCGGCCAAGTGCGAGTCGGGCTCACGGGCGAACATTTCTGAAACATTATCTAAATCTGATAAAAACGACAAAAAACACGTTTGTTGTATGAGAGCCCCTTTATATATTCATTTTATTATGTTAGTTTTTTATTTGTATTTTTTGTTATAGTGGAAACAGAAATACATCACTTGTAAAAATTTCAACTCTCTATATATTACCGTTCATGGGATATAGTCTGGCGACAGATGGACAGACAGACAGATAGATTTGGGTACGGAACCCTAAAAAACACCAAGTATACCGGTTTTGCACAGTGTTTTTCCCAATTTAAATTTGATCGTATCGGACACTGTGCGTAAATACCCATTTTACCGTCCAATACCGGACGAATGGATTAATTTGTTCCCGGGCACCGTATAATAAATCTTTCAGTTCGATATTGGAGTTAAATTACTTGGATGTCCGCACGAGCTGCGTACGGAAGTTGTTTTAAATTGAACATTATTCTGTTGAGAATAAAGAGGATTATTCTACGGAAATTGAGTTTTCATAAGCAGCATCACGAAATATGAAGCCTTAGGTGTGGCTTGAAATGAAACTCGTACTTGCCTCTGTAGGAATGATCTTTTAAGAAAAATAAAGCCCCAAGAAGAAGGATAGAAGAAAGGCGTTTAAGCGAGGGTTTACAACTAGTAAAACATATGGTTTGGTTCTTTTTTCGTTTGCTTAGTTCACCGCTGCACCATTATTCGGGGTTGAAATTTAGAAACATGAAAAATAAACCCTAAGAATTATGTTATATTCATTTTAAACTTAGAGTAGGTCAAAATTATTTCCCATTATTGTACACGGACCTCTATTTTCACTGTATAATAATAATACCTAATTGTATAAGTAGTAATAATGCTGGAGAATCCACACAGCATCATCTAGCCCCGAGCTAAGCAGAACTTGTGTTATGGGTACTAGATAACTGACATACTTAATACAATAATCTTTGTACGATCTGCAAATATTTATTCCGGGTGTTTTGGGTGTTTTCTATGTATAATAAAAAATATCTATATATAATGTATTGTATTAAGTATACCAGTCATCTAGTATCCATAACACAAGCTCTGCTTAACTTGGGGCTAGATGATGCTGTGTGGATTGTCCAGCATTATTATTATTAATACATTACACATACATTGTTATTTTTTTATTATACTTAGAAAATACCCATGCGAAGAAGTACAGTATGTGAAGAAGCCATATTTATGAGAAGCCACTCCAAAAAGTATTTTTGTGCTACAATATATTAGATTAATAATAACTTCGACTGTTTTTCTCAGCAGTTCGTAATTATCATCACTTATTTTTGGTTTTTACCCGTCCAGTGTTCTAACATGTATATTTGCTTCGTTTATTCGTATATTATTTTTCATAGTTTCTTGTTTTTCTAAACCATTATTTACTACGAACCATAATAGTGTCTCAGATAATCTTTCATCTGTATCATTAGGGTAATTAATCATTTACATATTTTTTTAACATTTTTACGCAACATTATTAATAAATATTATTATAATTTTTTTTTGATATAACACCCAAACAAAGAACACACATCTATGTTCATAACACAAATGTTAGTCCTCATAAACCAATGAGATTTTAAGAAGTGCCTACTCAAGATTCTTTGAGGATGTTTAAGAGGGGTGGTCAGAGATACGTCTAAATATTGAAAATACACGTGCGCAATTTCAATGCCTTTAAACGGTGAAGGAAAATATCATGCGGTAACCAGTTAGTGTTGTTACAGTACAGGACCTGTCACGTATGGAATACCAACTTCTGCAAAATGTGGATATGTGCCAAATGTAATAACTTGGACGTACCTCTGACGTTCCCCTTTAGACTCATAAGAATTTGAGGCGGTATTACTTGGAACTAACATAATTATGTGAAATAAAATCGTGACATTTTACATACATATTTGTATAGATCATAATTTAACAGTTGAGAATAGGGTAATATTTTTGAATTCAAAAACTATTGGAACTCGGTCTAAAACCACAAACTGTGTTGTAAAAACAAGTAACTAACAAGTTCTTTTTATTTCAGAATGCGAGAGTACGTGGAGGAGAACGAGAAAAACGATCCCCTCATACACGCTCCTGACAAGAAAAACAACCCCTGGGCTGAAAAGGGGAAGTGTATCATCATGTAATAATACTTTAGCCCACCAAACATCACCAATAATGATTAGTTCAATGGCCACTAATCACGACTATTACAAGCTGTGGAAGAACATACCTACACCACCAGATTCTATCCTGGGAGTATTCCTAACATAATAATGACCTGTGTGGAAGTCGCTGAATTTACTTCTAACTCAGAATGGTCGCTGCAGAAACAAACATAAGCATATGCGGTTTCCAGCCAATGCTCCAGTTCAATCAGTGAGGACTATGTGCCTAAATACCTGCACGAGGAAAGACATCAACGCAGCCATAGATAGCTCTTGAGGTGGCCACTTATTTCTATAAAATTATTTAACTCAGCATATTGGTAAGGTAGGATAGTTCGATGACCACGGCGAGAACCGTCTGGTATCCTGGGATCATCTCGAAGATGCTCAAGACAGAGATACAAGACCTACCAGACAAGTTAATATAAAGCATGATGCAGTAACTATCTGAATGTAGAGATTAATTTTGTTTTTCGTAGTATTTCGTTCCCAAATAATTCTAGTCCTTAAAATAAGGAATGTACATTTCGGCTGCGATTGCAAGAATGTACTTATGAGTGTTAATTTAAAAGGAAAATTTTAAAAAATGGTTGTAAATACGTTAAATTTTGTATTTCTAGTATAGATGTTGGGGGTTGTAGGAGAGCGAAATCGTAGTTGGAAAGTCAAGGCATTGGTAAACGATGGAATATATAAAATATCTCAACGGTTACAACCGAATTTTGTTTAACATATTTTTATTTACAACGACGAGAAGTTGCCTTGAGAGTCTCTTCTATTTCATTTGTTATAAAGAACCCGTACAGTTACATCCAAAAAAGCAACTTCCTCTTTCGTCTGTTTGGATGGGCTGCTGTGGATTCTTCTCTGCGCCAATCAAAGCTCCCACTTTGAACGGACTCATGGACATACAAGTGAACTTTGCCATCGTATTATTAGAAATAAAAACTAAATATGGATATTCGAATTTTTTGAGCTCACGAATGTCCGTATTTAAAAAGATAATTAAATATATAGGGTTAAACTTGCACGTCACAACTTAGCATGTGTTTGTGGAATCACTAAATTAAGGCGAAGATGTAAGTAAAGTTATTGGCAATAAAGGAAATGTAGTGGAAGGATAAAATATCGGTGTAAAAGTAGAAAATTCTTAAAATAAGGAGTAAAGGTAACATAATCTTGTTTGAAACCATATTGATAAGCTGATTTAGGATACTTTTTTATAACTTGGGTACATTCCGCAGTGCCACTATCTTGTAATGCTTCTACAATTAGCTTTTAGCGTTCTCTCTTCTCTTCTCCAGTTTCGATATCATAATTTTCTTTTAATTATGCGACTGTGTCCTTAGCTTCATCGAAATTATGATTAGCTATCTCAGATTAAATGAAATGTTTTATTTCTCTAAATATAAACATAAAACCTAAATTTAAAATGACTAAAACATAGTTCTTTAGTAGCTTAATATAAATCGAAATTGAAATTCTACCTTTCGACAGCTATTTTACCATCTAATGTAGTTTCCAAAATAAACTTTCTTCTAAAATCTAATCTAAGGTTCTTGGGGTTCTAAATATTGAACATTTCGCATTTGTTAGTCCGTAGGTGATTGAATTTTTCGGACGATTCCTTAAGAAATGTTCAATACTATTTATCCCGTGTAGTGCTAACCCAGTATTCCATTTAAAGGATTAACTAAATCCTGTTTTCGAATAAATAGAAAAACTTAAACTTACGCACTGTAGATAAATTATAATTATAATAAAAAAAACTTAAATAAATTACTTAAAACTATTAAATTTAATCTTCCTTCCCTTTATCATATCTTATACATGAAGTATGAAAAAATCATTCTGGCTGTGACGATTTTGTTCGAGTAGATGCTTCACATCTTTAGAGAGTTAACTTTTTTGTATATCTTTGCGAGTAACGACAATAATTCATTCACATATTGCAGCTAGTATTCATCAGTATCACTGACAAGTTCTTTCTCGTTAGCACAGTGTTACACTTTAGTAAACCATTGTAAATTTTTTAAAACTTCAAATATTTTGTCATCTGCGACTTTTTTTTCTGCATTATCGTTTGATCTATCATCTTTTTCATACTATCCCTTCTTAGTATAATAATAATCTAAATTTAGAAGTTTAGCGAGTAACATTGTAGTGTTAGTATTAAATAAGAAATGAAAATCAAAAGTTGTTTGTTAATTAATGGTATGATAAAATTGCAATTCAGAATATTAATCTTAGAATAAAAATAAAAAACTTTAACAGTTAAATAAATGGTTTAGTTTAAATAAGGTATATGAATGGTAATGATGGCAAAGTATCACTAATTGTTATTATTCAGTTGTTTTGAATTTTCAAGGTAACAAACCGTCGGTTTATTTAAGTTTTATTGTCAACATAATTTATTCCTGTTACGCTAAGTTTAATTTTAAACCAAAGAATATTGTCTTCGATTTTGCATACATTATTTATTTTCTATAGACGTAATAATTGGCTATGTCGTATTGTTTCATTTCTAATGAAGTACCAGTAAAAGTAATTTTTCATGGATTAATCCAAAATTTAATAAATAGATAAGGGTGATATTGGAAATGATTTTTTTAGAATCAATAGCTGTAAGGTATCGTATGTTATATTAATTATGTAATCAGTAATCACTGAAATAAATGAAAAACCCTTTGTGTTTGTTTTTATTATCTATTTCCCTACTAAATTGGCTTAAAAAATGCCAGTTTATATTGACCGTTTTACTTACTATATAGTCGATCTCGGATCCCGTAGTTCCTAGGAGATTTGAGCATTTTTCAATGCATTTTTAATCTTACCTACTTGTAAGTAACACCTTGTTTTAAGTACACATATTATTTTCTATTGTAACACCTTGTTTTAAGTACACATATTATTTCTCTACGATGTTCCGGGATGCTCCGAGCTTGGAGTAATAGAGCTTTTAGTAAAGGGGTCGTCCAGGGAAATACTACCACCATGCCTATTTCTCCAAGCAGCGCAGCGTGTTCCGGTTTGATGAATGTGGATACCGATGAAATTACAGGTATATGAGGCTTAACTTGTATGCCTCAAGTTGATGGACGCAGAGCAATTCATCGAAGTGTTGCAAGGCAATGCAATGAAATTCTCTTACATAGTGAATTTTAAGCTCTCTATCGTATAAGGTTATCACGTAAAGGTAAGGATGAGAATGATGTAAATAAATAAAATAAAATAAAGAAATAAAGATCTTAGATCTTTTTAGTTATTCTTGGCTGTTGAAGTTGGTATTTTCTCTGTCTCCTGAAAACAAATATGTGTGATGAACATGAGTGTTTGTTTCGTGCCTGGGTGTATATTGTATCCTAAGTATGTATTTACACAAAATATAATTTAGTATTTGTCTGGTTCCCGAAGTACAAGCTTTGCTTAGTTTGTGACTAGATGGCGCTGTATGAAATGTCAACAACTTTTTTATTTGAGGACTTCTTTCCAACATCCCACAAGCGTTCACTAGTAGTAATAAATAAAAAAGTCAAGGAGAAGTATTATAAATATAAATATTGACACACATTCACACAATGCCCTCTAGCCCCAAGCTAAGCAAAACTTGTACTATGGGAACTAGATAGCTGATAGGTTACTTAATACATATTTTCTTTGTAAACACATACTTAGGATAAGTACATGTAACACCCAGACACAGAACAAACATATTACGTTCATCACACAACTGTTTGTTCTTGGTGGGGATCGAACCCACCACCTAAAGTGCAGAAGGGCTACTAGAAGAGCTGTGACGGCTGTGTTGGTCGGATAAATCTTCTAGTTATTGCCTAATATTACGATAGTAGTTTATACTGGCAAATAAAATTAGTTTGCAAGGTAACCCGTACTACTAACGGATGCTTGTAAAATATCGGAACCAGGTATTAGTCAAGGGCACAAGTTTACAATGCTTTTCCTTGACTTTTTAAACGTAAAAAATCAAGTCAAAGCATTGTAATATCAAGTTCTTACCGTCAAGAACTATTATGTTACTTATAAGGTTTCCAATCCTGATATAAGAGTCCTGCTTTGTGACCTGGAAGTAATCTAATAACCAGACTACCCTTAATCACGACTAGTGTTTGCGTCTTAGCAGATAATCAGTTCCTACCTAATTGTATTTCATTTCTACTTGATCTAAAAAAAACGAGTGTGTTAAGACCACACGACTGAAGTAAAACTTCTATACGAAACGTAACTGGCTATGAGGGAAATAGAGGAAAAACAGTGCTTTCATACCCCCTCCATGGTAGTGTTAAACGTTTAACGCAACTTTGTTGGAAGTCGCATTAGAAGTATTACTTCAAAAAAAAATATATATATATTTCTTTAACCCAAGGTACAGTACATACCCCATCAAATCTCTTAGTAACAAATACCTACTCGAACTTCTTTAAAGATGTTTAAGAGGCTAGTCAGAGATACATCCATACGTGACAGGTTGCAAGCCCATCGCCGCTGAAACCTGAAGCTAGAATTGAAACACTCATTACACATATTTTTTGCGTAATTTGTGGTACCTATATGTTATTTTTAAAATTTCAAATCAGCTCTTGTACTGTTTGAAGGTAAATATAAATGCTCCTTTAAAAAAAAATTGAGCAAAAAATTACTTACTGCTCGGATTGCTATTTTTTTTATTCGATTTGAATGAAACCTAGCAGGAATATGTATAGCCTAGAACACTATTAAGGATATTTATCCAATAAAATAAACAGGTGGAATAACGGTTAGGTATTTTATCTTACACTGTCAGCACGCGAGCACAACCACGGGTAGCAGGTTGCTCTATGTCCAACAAAAATATCAATCAAGAAAAAAACTTTCAGAAAAGGTTTGAAGCATTTTAGTATACATAATATAGATGCAAAATAATATAGTCTTTTAATATAATATTATTGCATTTTGTCCAACATTATTAACATATACGATTCAATTTCTGTTATCTTTGAGAGCAACATTATTTTTCAATTTTAATTGTTTTTCTAGTGTTATTTTAGGTTCTGATGTGTAATTCCAATATTACTTGAGGTTTTAACAAAAGTGTGAACAGTTGAAATCGAAGTGTAGCATGTGACATCCTGATTTGAACAAACATGTATTAGGTTCTGAAGAAACACACCATCTTTTTCTTCAAAACCAATGGCAGTCGGTTTTACTTTTTTTTACTGACTCAACTGGACTAAAAAGTATTTATTCAATCCACTGGCAATGATGAAATTGTCTGTCGAATGAAGGAGAGATGCCTCTAGAAAGAAAAGAAGAGATAAATACGACAGAATAATCCAATTTTACATCTAATTTTTATACATTTGGATTAAACTTAGACTTACTTACATAGGTACGTAGTAGAAGTTGAGCTCTTAGTGAAGGGCTCGTCCAGAGAAGTACCTACTACCACCATAACTCTTCTGCCGCCAAGCAGATTGCTGTGTTCTGGTTTGAAGGGTGTGGGTGCCGGGGAAATTACAGCCACATGAGGCTTAACACCTGTATGCCTCAGGTTGATGGACGCAAAGTAGTGTACTGTTGGGCACGTAACTAACGACGGTGACCTACAAGCTAATGCTTTATTTTAGGCGATGGTAACCACTTAGCATCAGGTGGAGCATTGTTCCATAAGTAACTTGTATAAAAAAAGTACATTTTATTGTTTTCAAGTCGTAGAAACTACATACGTTCTAACAATTCTCGAAAGATCATGAAGTATGTACTAAGGTGTAACTACTAAAGTGTACAAGGGGATTAAGGGATGGCTACCGTGCCTGCAAAGTATAGTTTAACTTTTTATTGTTCACATTTGTTAATGGAAAAGTTACGCCATTATCACCCCAATTATTGAACCCCAAAGTCAAAAGTTTTAAATCCCATGTCATTACTGAGCTGTGACTAATGTTGCCCTCAACTTTGTGATTATTAGGACCGCTATGTAGGTATATTACTAGTCGCTACACGCGGCTTTGTACCCGGGTACTTTGAACCCACGTGGTATATACCTACTATTATGGAGGAACTTGTATTTATTCAATAAATATGTTATGTACCTAACTCAGGTTTAATGCTGTGTTTCTAATTTGGTATAAGGTAGCCTTTGCCCATCATACAATAATGCTTAGCGACACAAAAAGTACTTTTTCTTATTCTTAGCTAATTATTCTTTTTTATTATTATATAATATTTTTTTTATTGTATTTATAATGGTGATGGGTTCGATCCCCACCAAGAACAAACATTTGTGTCATGAACATAGATGTTGTTCTGTATCTGGGTGTTATCTTATCTTCTATGTATGTATTTACAACAAAAAAACCATAACACCATACCATACCATTAGCATAAGTATGATATCAGTCATCTGATTCCCGTAGTACAAGGCTATGCTTAGCTTAAGTAAAAAATAAAAAAAAAACAATGTAAAAACGTTCACAAATATGTAATTTTTCTCTAAGTATTGGTATTACTTATGTGCTTAATAAATATTTATGTTCTTTGTCGCGAGTCCTTTACAAAGAGTCCTTCTAATACTCCTATATTTTCTTTCTGCAAGAGCGTTCTAAACTTTTTTCTTTTCTCACAAGGTACTATTCTTCGCTCTAACGAGACAGGCAGACACAAATCAAATGAAACCCTGCAGATTTTCCCCACGAACTTTCTGGAACTCTGACATGGACTTAATGAAAAGAGTTTTAGAAGAGAAAAAACTATTTTCTACTTAAAAGAAAGGCGGAAAAAGCATTTCAACGTCCGAGAAATTGAACGCAGCTGAACTGTGAATGCAAAGAAATAGTATTGAATTGGCAGTTGGATTAAAATTACAATTCAATTTATTACAAGTTACTGTAGAATACTCAGAAATAAAGATCAGTCAGTATTTAGATCAGAAATAACAGTATTAAATAAATCAGTAGCTGATAGTAACCACTTAACGTTAGGCGGATCATCTGTTTGTTCAATCAGTAAGTCTGTAAGTCTAAAAAATGGTATAGAAAAAACCATGCCGATCTTACTTTTAATTATTTATGAATATTTTTGTCATTTGGCCCTAAACTAAGCATAGCTTGTACTATTGCAACCAGATGACAGATTTTTTTTGAAAATTCATGCTTAGAATACAATATAACGACAGAGAACAAATATCAATTATAATAATCTTTGTCCTGACTGACTGATATATATGACTGATTGACTGATATATGCACAGCCTAGAACACTGGTCGTAGAGACTAGAAGTTTTCATGGTAATATTAGTCTTGGTGCGTAGAGGTGTACTAAGGAAGGAGTTTCCAAAACTCAACCCCTAAACGGGTACAGCGGGGGTTGAAGTTTGTATAAAAATTCTTCACGTGCTTCAGAGTGAAAGTCAAAGAGCTAAATGCTCTTTGACTTTGACTCAGTAAAATCCGCAGGGATCATCTTGAAACGTCTTAAATCTAGGTGAATCTAAGCGCCAGTTCCTTGCGACCAAGCCTAGAAGAACCGGCAAGAAACTTACGGCTGGTATCTATCATTTTTTTGTATGATCGAAGACGAAGTCGCGTGCGTTTTACTAGTGTTTGTACATGAAATGCCAGATTCATTGTGAACTGGTAGGAATGCGGGTTGGGACGCTGAGTAGGACACGTCGTTGGGTGGCCGCCAAGAGACTGCAGGCTAGGTAAGCTGTTATACAATCAGGCTTTCAATAGCTTCATTTTACAGTTGGGATTTCGCTAAATTGGTAACAAGAAAAAAACTACTTAAAAGCACTATTTTACTCAGCTGGTAACAAAATAAAACCGCCTAAAGTAAATCAAAAATAAACATAGACACACATTCACATGCATTCACACATTCACAACGCCCCAAACTAAGCAAAGCTTACACTTTGGGAACCAGATAGATGATATAATACTGAAATGCGTTTTTTTGTAAATAAATACTTGGAATACATATAACACTTAATTTTTTTATATGATATATTGACATATTCTTGACACAGCGCCACTTATTCACAAACTAAGCAAAGTTTGTAGTATAGGAACTAGATAACTGAGAGTACTTAAATATTTTTAAATTGTGAATTCATACATAGAATACATATAACACTCAGATACAAAACAAATAGTTGTATTCATCATACAAATCTTTGCCCTCGATGAGGACTGAACCTATGTCCTACAGCATAGAAGGCAGAGACAAACTGAGATGTGAAGGCTGTCACAGCTCAGATACATGAGCACTATTTTGCTAGATTAGTAACATGAATAAAACTATTTTGCTAGATTTTTATCAAGAATAAAACTACTTTTATGTAATTAATTTAATAGATTAACCTTTGGCGCATAAACTTGTAATTAATTACTTATATTAGCTTTTACCTTTCAAAGTGAAAGATAATTTATTCAATGAGTTTACGAAAACGTAATTTAATTAATTAAAATGCTCTTTGACTTTTGATTTTCTTTTGTGTATCTACAGCTTAATTTTCTTCATTTAGTCTCATTTTGAGGCGATAGGTAAATAATTAGGTAACTTTTACTTAGATGACATTCTGAGTTATTTTGATGATTTCTAGTTATTTATTTACAAAGAAAATTATAGCTAATACAAGTATTTATAATTGGTATGTACAAAATACATGTGAAACAGTTGAGCTATCTACAGACCATTGCAAACGATCTAAAGGTAGCTCAACTGATCCAGATCAGTGCCAATCGGAAGCGTTCCCAAAACACTGGCTGCATTACCACGCTGAATGGTAATGCTGATTCGTTGTGCCAGATACTCACCAGCTCTCGGGTCACGCGTCGCTTCGACCAGACGCCCCGAAAGAATTTTAAAAACCCGGAGGGCCTCGGTACCCCACGGACCTATTTAAAAACCAAACTACTGAGCTGATTTTGATGGGATAAATCTGAAAGTACATCCTTTCAAATGTTTCTTTAAATCATCTTTTATGTGATTGCTAATGGAACAAGCATATAACAAAGCCTTGCAGGTCACGTTTGTTTAAAACCTATAATGCACTGCTCTGCGTCCATTAAGATGAAGCATACAGGTGTCAAATCTCATGATTGTGCGTGTATTGACACCGGCACTCAGAAACTTTAATGTCAAAGTCAAAGTCAAAAAGCATTTATTCAGTAATATCCGCAGGGATCATCTCGAAACGTCTTAAATCTAGGTGAATCTAAGCACCAGTTCCTCCAGAACACGCTGGCGGTACGAATAGGCATGGTGGTAGTACTTCCCCAGACGAGTGCTTCACCAAAAGTTCTACTACTTGTAAAGTAAATGAAAGAAATCCGAGATAACAAATAAATAAATATATCACCGAATTGAATCTCTTTACTTTTTTAGAGTTCGTTGAAAAGTAAACACGTTTTCTAATAAAAACGAGACGGCAAAATCCTGTTCCGTACAGGCACATAGGGTTGAACGAACCAAGAGCTGTAGACAAATTGTTTTTGAACACGTGAGTACGGTCAACGACAAAAGTAGTTGAACATTTCCGGTTTATGACATTGTTAAATTTCACAAACCGAAAAACTTACTTTTTATTAGAGTTTTGAACTTTGACGATTCTTCTATCTGTTAACTGCATTGGTAACAGAATATACAGTATTAAGTTTGGCCTGGCATTTCAGTAGTAGCTCTGCCGTTTACACTGCAGGGTTTAGGTGTGGTCTTTACCAAGAACAAACATTTGTGTGACACCGTGTTTTGTAAGAATTCTTGTTTCAATCTCGTCTCAGCAAAAAATTACGAGAATGGGCAATTATAAAACAAAAAAATTTAAACCAGATAAAAACAGAGCTAAAAATGTACCTATCATGTTTTGGCGCTACCTGTACATTGACCTTTTCTTCCGGACTTGGCAGATACAAACCAAAATGTACACTAATTTTCACGACACACAAAATCCTGTGGATTTCTGTTTTTCCTGATAATAAAGTCAGGTTTAACTTATTAAAGGGTTTTGCGACACATTTAGCGAACCCTTTGGCCGGATGTTTTGGTTTCAGCTGAAAAAAATGGATTACGGTCATAATGTGGTATTTTAAAGGATCCTGCTTATGTGAGTTATATCTATTTAAACCTTGTAATAACATGGGACTCAACAAATAAACAAGAAGTTGGACGACCGATGTAACGCGGCGGGTGAATGTCCGTCTGCGACGCAAAGGTTACGGGTTCGATTCCCGCCTTGGGATAAATGTTTGTTCGATCTGCAAATATTTATTCCGGGTGTTCTGGGTGTTTCTTAATAAAAATATCTATGTATGTAATGTATTGTATTAAGTATATCAGCCATCTAGTACCCATAACACAAGCTCTGCTTAGATTAGGGCTAGATGATGCTATGTGGATTGTCCAGCATTATTATTATTATTATTAGTTTGATTATTTTTTTCATGCCATATCAGACAGACGAGCGGATGGGCCACCTGATGGCAAGTGATTACCGTCGCCCATG
This sequence comes from Electrophaes corylata, assembly GCA_947095575.1. Taxonomy (NCBI): domain Eukaryota; kingdom Metazoa; phylum Arthropoda; class Insecta; order Lepidoptera; family Geometridae; genus Electrophaes; species Electrophaes corylata. Next base: position 1,221,987 of record OX352711.1, on the reverse strand, counting down.
GACACCTGCAACACCAGAAGCGATGTGCTGCCAACGACTCTGAGGGAAGACCTAAGGTAGAAGCTCATTCCTTACACTTACACGTGCGTGGTAAAAGGGACTGTAAAAAACGAGTGGTTTTTTTATGTGACTTATCACTGGACGCCGGACGGGCAGACGGGCCACTTGATGTTAAGTGGTTACCATTACCTATAACAGAGCATTGCCTCGCAGGTCACGATGCACTACTCTGCGTCCATCAACCTGAGGCATACAGGTGTTAAGCCACGAGGCTTGCCTGCAATTACACTGGCACCCACACCCTTCAAACCAGAACACGGTACTTGGCGGCAGAATTAGGCATGGTGGTAGCATTTCTCCGGATGACGTCTACTAAAAGTTTTAATATAATTAGAGTTTGGACGACTCTGAATAAATTAAGTATCGTTTCGAGTTTCACTGCGCGGGATGTCAGGCAGCGACAACTTGGCTGTAGAACGGCTACAGAGTTACCCCGCAGTGTAACTCAAAAAAACAAAGAAACATCGCATTTTGTTTTTAGAGTTCCCTGAATAGGTAAAACGGATACTCGACAAATGACAAAGCGTCAAAGCTTTGTCTCATACAAAAAGGCTGACACGAATATAAAAGCAGGTATCCGGTTTGTTTGTGACAGTAGACTAACAAGTGCAGTGTCAAGTGGCTTGGCCTAGTTACTAGCTTTTGTTTGCGTTTCGAAATAACTAGTACCTACAATTTTTGTCTCTTTTTATTTGACCTCGTCCAAACCAAAAGGTATTTTAGGGTTAGGGGTTAGTTGGTATTCTAAACGTGACAAGTTGCAAGCCTATCGCCGCTGCATGACCTTAAGATTAGAAGAAAAGCTTACGAAAAAGCAATCAAAAATATAACAACCAAAAAACCCTGTTTTTTTTCATATAATGTATTGTTATTTTTAATGTATTTAGGAATATGTATTTTTGCACCCTGTATTAGCTCGGAAACATTAATAACAATATTTCAACGTAAAATTGTGTATGGATGACGACAGAGTGATAGATTGTTCAGCGACTACTACGTAAAACGATAGAAATGGGTCGAACTGATATTCCAGTTACACTGCGCAGCAGCGTTGTAAGCGATCTGCAGTGGAGCTGTCGTAGTCGCACATGCTACGCAGTGCAACTCGAAGTATTAATACAAACCATTGCCTAACGTTTTGTGGAGTAGACATTTTGTCACTATTTTGTATCATCACATTTCGTGTGTGAAATATTGTAAGTCGTAGACGTCTACGAGCTACGAATTTGCTACGGAGCTACGAAAATTTTGAAGCTACGAGAAACATTGTGATTTCCAGTTCTTATCCACTGTCCACCACATGAGACCGGTGGACCATTGAAAAGTTTTTTTAAAAGATAAAACACAGTGTTTAATTATAACGTTACACTTATAAGTACCTAGGTTAAATTACACTTTTAAATTTATCACACAAACGTTTGTCGTCGGTTGAGGTAACACGCACAACTCACAGCGCCAAAGACAGCTATTACCAACTGAACTACGAGGCCAATCAGAAAACATTCTTAATTAATGAATCATACTTAGATTACATAACATGAAGTGGTATTTTCGCAAATATGAACCTTTTCTATTTAGTCTAATGGACATGACCAAATTAGTGTACCCGCACACGGACAACAAGCTATAGCCACAAAACGCCGCAACCAATTGCGTGTCTGTGGTCGCGTGAGACAAACCAGCGCTTGTCGCTTTGTGTGGCCGCCACCAGCTAAAACGTCACACGGAGTGTACAGTCAGCTGCACTAGAATGTATACAATTCGTCACTTTCAAAACGGTATCAAAATCTTATAGTAAACTCTTAAACAGTAAAAACTAGAAAATCTAGAGATTAGCTTATAAGTTCACTTATTTTTTTGAGTTTTTGCCCTGTAAATATTAATTGTAACGCTGTAAAACGATTCTGTAATATGAATCTTCTGTTATCTGTAGTTATGAATTGTATACATTCTAGTGCAGCTGACTGTACTAGCGCATACTCCACCCCTCTCTTACTTACATCATAAAACTTAACTTCTTAAAGAAGGTGCAAATGAGTGCATTCATACTCCTCATACATTTAATTGTTATCACTCGAGCTATAGATAAACTAGCAAACCGCGCGCGACTTCGCCCGCGTGAAGTTATTTACTTACAAACTTCAACCCCCGCTGTGCACGTTTAGGGATTGAATTACGGGGAATTCTTTCCTAATGTATCCTGAAGTCAAGTCTATACGACCAGTGGTTTAGGTTGTACGTTCTCTATATGTCAGTTAGTCAATCAGTCAGTCAATCAAGACAAGGATTTTTATAATTGGTATAGATTGGTATAGACACGGTTTCAATATCTTGTGAGCCATCGCTTACAACAGCGTTTCGTGGCTGTCCGTGTGCGGCGTCACTAAGTGACCAAAACAAAGATAAACATTTCTCATAAGCGCCATCTCATTTGGAACAAAAGCCTGAATTTTCGGACCATGCCTGGCGACTCATTAGCGTAAAAGCCTTACGAACATAGACAAATGGAAAAACTTCTGTAATCATTTATGTATTATACTGGCTTCGTTATAGAACTAGCTTCTGCCTGCGGAACCTGTGGCCATAGACAAAGTAATTTTCTATTAACGTTATCATCGTAAAAGCTATCTTAACATTACGAGGTTTTTTTATAGACCTGATGTTAAGTGGTTACTATTGCCCAGAACAGAACATTACCTTGTAGATCACGCTCATTAGAAACGTGCTTTACGATGCACTACTCTGCGTCCATTAACCTGAGGCATACAGGTGTTAAGCCTCGTGTGCCTGTTATGTCGCCGGCGCCCACTCCCTTCGACCCGGAACGCAGCAAGCTGCTTGGTGGCAGAAATAGGCATGGTAGTAGTACTTCCCCGGACGAGCCCTTCACTAAGAGCTCTACTACTACTATTTTGTTGTTATAAACGAATTTTAATAGTAGATACTAGAGTGTAATCTCACATGACTTGACGACCGATGTGGCGCGGCGGGCGAATGTCCGCCTGCGACGCAGAGTTTGCGGGTTCGATTCCCGCCTTGGGATAAATGTTTGTACGATCTGCAAATATTTATTTCGGGTGTTCTGGGTATTTTCTATGTATAATAAAAAATATCTATGTATGTAATATAATATTGTATTAAGTATATCAGTCATCTAGTACCCATAACACAAGCTCTGCTTAGCTTGGTGCTAGATGATGCTGTGTGGATTGTCCAGCATTATTATTATTATTTTTTTTAAGCTGAGGCGAGATTAAAACTAAAATTTGATTAAATTATGTGATAGTTTGCTGGAAGAAAACTCTTGTTTGAAACATCAACTAATAAATTCATCTTAATCTTGAAATATTTACACCATACTTTATCTCTCTCGATTTCATTTATTTCCTGATATTGACAGTAAATTTGAAATGAAATAGAGAGGTGTTCATTAGTAATGGGATAAAATAGCATAAGGTCATAACTGTAAAATAATGAGCTTTTAATGAAGAAGATGACGTCATCAACACAGCAAGCTGTGTTTCACAGTCTTTTATAAAAACTGGCAGGTGCTATTGAAGCTTCGACCCTATATATACGCATTCAGACGTATCTCATAACGTCGGGATGTCATTGGTTTTGAAGATAATGATGACGTTTATCTTAAAAACCTAGGGGAACCATTTTTGTTTATCAGGATGCCACATATTACACTTTTGTTGCAATTGCTCACAAGTTATGCTAAGACCTTAAGTAATGTTAGTTAGAATACACAACAAAAATTAAAAATAACTCATTAGAAAAACAACTAAAATTAAAAGTTTGATAGAAAACTAACGTACATTCAACACAACGTTTTTCATTCTCAAACTAAGCAATGCAATGCTTGCATTAGAACCAAATAACTGATAGATTAAATACATTTTTTTATTAATACATACATTATGACACCCAAAAGAAAAAAACATTTGTAGTCAACACACAAATGTTTGTTCTCGGTGGGGATCGAACTCAAGCCCTACAGAAGACAGAGTTACTACCACTGAGCTGTGACGGTTATGATGTAACTTTAAAAGATGTAAAAAAATGGATAACTTTTTTAAGCAACTTGAAAAAAGTAGGAGATTAGATTGAGTTCTGTGTAGTAGGGGCGAACCCAAGCGACGCATCAACCCCTAGACAAGGGGCTGCGTCCCTTGTCTGAGGATGTGCTTCTCTGCCTGTCGGTGCTGTATGCGTAACACCACATTTTGTTACTATTGGTTTGGTACGTGTTACAAACGCAAGCGTTTTTAACAGAAGTAGAAATCTTAGTGAAGGCTTGTCCGGGGAAGTACTAATGTAAGATACTAGAATACTTGAGACATTTTGGCAAATGATTTTTGGGAGAAGTTTGTTTTTTTTTTTTTTCAGGCCTGTGTCCGTCTTGCGGAGAATTTTGCCAATGTCAAGTGGGTTGAATAAAACACTTCTTAGTCAAGTCGAGTCGGTAAAAAAAGTAAAGTCGGCTGTCATTGGGCTTGAAGTAAAAGATGACGTTTTTCTTCAAAACCAAAGGGAAACATTTTTGTTCAAATCAGGATGCCTCATAACACACTTTCATTTCAATTGTTCACACTTGTGCTAAGACCTCAAGTAATGATGGGTAAAATACCACCAAAATTACTCATCAGAACTAAAAATAACACTAGAAAAACAAGTAGGTACCACTACTTTGTTAGTGGTAATGGTTACCACTTTACATCAGGTGGGCCATATCCTTGTTCCACCAGCAGTAGCATAAATAAATTAATAAAACGCTTTGCCATATCAACTGGACCACCAAGCGTCTATAGAGGACAAACCACACCGCAAGCATGCTACAGCATCAACCTCTTAGGGAAAACCAAGAAAATTGTGGACTTGCCTTGTAAGCTCCATGATACCACGAGACAATGCTTTGTTATAGACGATGGTAACCACTTAAGATCAGGTGGGCCATCGGATTGTTCCATCAGAAAGTCACATAAAAAAAACTACCTCCTTATACGGATTCGGATGAGCTTGGTTATGTATCTTGGTGCTTTAGTTAGCTTAATACAATTGTGAATGAATTTTTTCACATGATAAATTAAATTTATTTTTGTAATATTTTTTTATCATTTGTTTTTTCTATTTCTCAGTTTTGTCTCTCAAACGTGCGATAAGTGTAGTGTGACCCTGAGGATAAAAACTGTAGCATGTATAGCTCCAGGATGCTTTATGCTCAGCATGTATCCGAGGCGTCTTTTCCAGCTTCTCATTACACCAACATCTTGGGTTCATCTTAATGATGACACAGTTTTTTTATACATTACTGATGGTAAGACTTTTTTATGCTGGTGGAACAAGCATAAGTAAGTGTGGTAACCATCACCTATAACTAAGCATGGCCTTGTAAGTCAGGCATGTTAGGTACGTGCCTTATGATGCACTACCCAGCGTCCACCAACATGAGGCATATTGGTGTGAAGCTTTATTTAAGCTAAGGTGTAAGCCTGATGACCGATGAGCGCGGCGGGCGAATGTCCGCCTGCGATGCAGGAGGTTGCGGGTTCGATTCCCGCCTTGGAATAAATGTTTGTACGGTCTGCAAATATTTATTCCGGGGCTCTGGGTATTTTCTATGTATAATAAAAAATATCTATGTATGTAATGTATTGTATTAAGTATATCAGTCATCTAGTAATACCCACAACACAAGCTCTGCTTAGCTTAGGACTATATGATGCTGTGTGGATTGTCCAGCATTTATTATTATTATTATTTGCCTGTCATTTCACCGGCACCCACACCCTTCAAGCTGAAACACAGCAAACTGCTTGGTGACAGAAATCAGCATAGTACCTAGTACTTCCCCGGACGAGCCCTTCACTCTACTACGATTCCATTTTCTTATTTTGAGCACTTATTTATCAACTTCCCGCGATCACAATGTCGTCAGTCCATCGGGTAGGTTTTGTGGTAAAAGACCGGAAGACGAAGCGCAGGACCTTTGTTTTAATATAATAATAATAATGCTGGACACTCCACACAGCATCAGCTAGCCCCAAGCTAAGCAGAGCTTGTGTTATGGGTACTAGATGATTGATATACTTAATACAATACTATATTGCATGCATAGATATTTTTTATTATACATAGAAAATACACAGAACACCCGGAATAAATATTTGCAGATCATACAAACATTTATCCCAAGGCGGGAATCGAACCCGCAACCTCCTGCGCCGCAGGCAGACATTCGTCCGCCGCGCCACATCGGTCGTCATTTGCCGGTATTTTACTAGTACAAAGTAAATATTCAATATCCTACGAGAGTACAAGGAACAGCATGACAAACTGCGGCATTAGCATTCTAATCTGTAGAGAACAGATCGAATGGCGCACTGCCAAGCTGTGTATTGCAGCTTGTGGTGTTTCTTACTATCTTTTAGGATTGTCGACCAACTGCAGATATACAGGGTGAAACATTTAGATCTGGGGGGTAAGCACGAACGAATTCCACTTTCGTATCGTAACGGTCCGTAAACCTAACGTGAATACGTTAGGCGATACATGGTAGCACGAAGGACAACCGATTTACTAACTTCCTATCGAATTACGTTACTTTACAGACCTAGCTATCGTTTTCTTTACGTACGTAATGCTAAAAGTGTTCGTGCTTCCAATTTAAGTTCTATTTACGCACGATAGAGGCGCTGTGCAAAATCTTATACATTTTGGTAACGTTAGCGTGACGCTAGCGTCACGATAGCCAGTTCGTGCTTAGGCCCCAGCATGGGAAATTCTGAAACTATAAGACATACGAAGATCTGTTCTTAGGAATCATGTCATCAATTTTAGTAACAAGAAAAACTGCATTCATATATTTAAAAAATATTGTACCCAGCTCGGGAATCGAACCCGGACGTTTTGAAAAATTAAAGTAATACTATTTCTATTAAGATATCGATGCAGTAAATATTCCTGTGAAAGATGATGTCTAAAATTAATAAAATGCATTGTTTTAATATTCTTTAATTCATGTTCGTAGGTGTTTGAAATGACTACCATTTTTTTCAGTACAACATTCAATTCGTTTAGGTGCATAAAATTGTTTCTATGGTTATTGTCTTATGAGCCTTTGCTAGTGTAACAACTTGTTACATCCATATTAGTCACTAGCAGCCCCCTACCGTGAGCTCCTGCACTTGCACTGTTGCAAACTGCCAAAAACTACACCAAAATTGCCGTTGCTATCGTGCTTGACAGATTGTTTTCAATTTTATTGTACTGAGTAAAGGATTCTGGATTTGTACGTAAATCGTACCCATGTTCGGGTCTGTTCGGACCTGTTCGGGCTGAGCTCACGGTATAGATAATTAGACGAACAAATATCTTTTTTGATTGTAGAAAGCAGCTACCACCAACTGAAGGGTAAGTTTCTTGCCGGTTCTTCTAGGCTTGGTCGCGAGGAACTGGCGCTTAGATTCACCTAGATTTAAGACGTTTCAAGATGATCCCTGCGGATATTACTGAATAAATGATTTTAGACTTTGACTTATCTCAGTAGTAGTAGCTCTGCCTTCTGCGCTATATGCTTTCGATTCGGTCTTCACCGGTGGTTTTCGGCCGCCGAATCTTAAATAACTCTCTAACTATTACGGTTCATGAGATACAGCCTGGAGACAGACGGACAGATAGACAGACAGACAGCGGAGTATTAGTAATAGGGTCCCGTTTTAACCTTTAGGTACAAAACCCTAAAAATCTTTTTACGATAGTAGTTACTTAACAATAGGTTTTTTCCCTTACACGATACTGGTTTTAACATAAGAAATTCTGGTAATTAAGTTATAAATTACGAGGCGGCGGCCTACCTGGTGGTTACTGTTTACCCACAAAGCATTGCTGCATCAAATCTTGGCCTGCAAGGTTTGTTATAGCTATAATAATAAGAATATTATTGCTGGACAATCCACACAGCATCATCTAGCCCCAAGCTAAGCAGAGCTTGTGTTAAGGGTACTAGATGACTGATAAACTTAATACAATACATTACATACATAGATATTTTTATTATGCATAGAAAATACCGAAAACACCCGGAATAAATATTTGCAGATCGTACAAACATTTATCCCAAGGCGGGAATCGAACCCGCGAGCTCGATTGCCGCGCCACATTGGTCGTCAGCTAGTACATTTCCACGACCAAGTAGTTGAACAAAAAATCTACTTAGGCGATTCTTTTATATCAATGCTATGACTAACAAGTCTTATAAACTGAGCAATGTAGACGGGGTTACAATAAATCTAATGTTTTGCGATAGACATGCTTGTTTCTTCTAATATCGGGAGTGGTATATTTATGACTTGATGCAAATACAATGCCTTGCCAAGTTTTCGAGATTCCTACCACAGCAAAACAAATCCCTGATAACCTTGAATTAAAAGTCAAAAACCTTTATTTACAAGGAAAATTACAGCTTTTACAAGTGTTTTCGGTATAAATAAAATACATTAATAATAATAATAATAATAATGCTGGACAATCTACACAGCATCATCTAACCCCAACCTAAGCAGAGCTTGTGTTATGGGTACTAGATGACTGATATGATTCATAGATATTTTTTATTATACATAAAAAATACCCAGAACACCCGGAAAAAGTATTTGCAAATCGTTCAAACATTTATCCCAAGGCGGGAATCGAACCCGCAACCTCCTACGTCGCAATCTGACAGCCACCCGCCGCGCCACATCGGTCATCGGTCACATAGTTCTATATAAAACAATAGAGCTATCTACAGACCGTTGCAAACGATCTAAAGATAGCTCAACTGATCCAAATCAGTGCCAATCGGGAGCGTTCCCAAAACACTGGCTGCATTGCCACTCTGAATGGCAATGCTAATTCGCTGAGCCAGATACTGACCATATATATATATATATTATATATAATATAATATATTTAAGTTCTTGGTATAATTGCCTTTCTGTCTTGCATTCAGTTAGATTGGCACCACACTGGAGCTTCATTATTTACATGATTATTATTTTGTAACAGGATCATACAAAAAAACGGTAGGAACCAAGCCGTAAGTTTCTTGCCGGTTCTTCTAGGCTTGGTCGCGAGGAACTGGCGCTTAGATTCACCTAGATTTAAGACGTTTCAAGATAATCCCTGCGGATATTACTGAATAAATGCTTTTTGACTTTGAATTTTACTTTGCTCTCGGGTCACGTCAAAATGTATTTGCATATGGCCCTGGATTTGCAAACGCAATTTACGATTTGCAGTGCTATATAAACTGACAACTTTGTACTGTAATACTAAGACCTAGCCTAAGAATATGGACTATAAGACTTAGCCCTCGACTGCAAACTGTCAAAACGACGCCTAACTTTCGTGCTCGACAGCTGCTTACTAAGACCCCGCTGTCTGTCTGTCCGTCTGTCTCATGAACCATCATAGTTGGAGTTGAAATTTTCACAGATGATGTATTTCTGTTGTCGTTATAACAACAAATACTAAAAACTGCGTTTTTCCTATTTAAAATAGCGTGAATTTGGCGAAATATCCAGTCGGATATACGACCGTCAACACCGGATATCCGGTGGTCTCTGGAGAGCCTGATTTATACCCTCACTTGAAATCTAACTGCAGACCAATTCTCAGGTGATTTTTAAATTGTTTCTGGTAAGATAAATGGACCTCTCATGCGCGTTGTGGCCTGTGTTTTAGCGACTTAGGGTTCCCGCACACGGGCCTCCGGCCACAACCACAAAACGCCGCCACTGGCTTATTTCCTGTAGTTTTCATACATTTTATATGGGCTCGCCGCACACGGTTGACGCCGGTAGCCGCCACACGCTTTTTCTCACATTTGTTTTCAAAACAAAAGAAGCTGGAGGAGGCTTTCACACAAAGCGGAGTCCTTACATGCGAATAGAACCGCTATGAACTAAGTTATGGATGCAACCTAGATTAAGTCAAACTTTTTTATATATCTTTTTTTTTAGTAAGCAGGTTGCTTTTATTTAGTGTAAGGAAATGTATGCTTTTTTATTTATTATTTATTAATAAAAAAAATCGCTTTCTTTACTTTCCAAAGGGCCCCAAATTCGTTTGTGCCCAAGGGCCCCAGCATAGTTTCAGACGCCCTTGCGTGTGCGGGAACCCTTATTGCATCGATGTGCTTTCTGTGAGAGTTTGTCCCAGAAGGCACTTCGCTGTTATCATCATCAACAGCCTGTAGAAGACTTAGGCCTCCCCACACGTCTCCAGGTAGAATGATTCTGGAGACTTGTATTACAGATTTTATTTTAGCAAGCTCCAGTCCCTTGCAAAGTCGCTTCATCGTCACTTACCATCAGGTGAGATTGAAGCCAAAGGATGGTCTATGAACGTTAAAAAAAAAAAAAGTAGGTACATTGTGTGTTGTTTTTTTAGTCATAATTTTTACACACTGTATCTACTTCATACCTACCTACCAACTTTGTAAAAGGAAATAAATGAGTTTTTTATGTTATTATTATCATCATCCACCGACTCCAAACTATCCTAATAATATCAGTCTATCGGGTAGAAGGGCGTCTTACGCTTTGCCTTCCGGTTCGTGATCGCTATTTGAAAACCTTCCCCAGTTGTTGTCAGAACTATATTTCGCTGTAAGAGTCAACACGTGGCGGCCTTTCGTCCCAAACTGATGAGAGGTTGTGGAATATTAAGCTGTGATACAATACAAACTAGCCTGCATGCGTATAGCAATCGTATTCTAAATATCACAGTAAAATATTTCCTGTTTTTGTAGGAGGAAGTGGCACCGACCATGATCTACCGTTCTAAGGCATTAATTAAAAAAATATAATATCTACATATATAAAAAATTAATTGATGTTCGTTAGTCTCGCTAAAACTCGAGAACGACTGGACCGATTTGGCTAATTTTGGTCTTGAATTATTTGTGGATATTCCAGAGAAGGTTTAAAAGGTGAATAAATATGAAAATGCTCGGAATTAAATAAGAAATAAAAATACTGCGGAACGAAGTTCGCGAAGTCAGCTAGTACTAAATAAACAAGCCATTTGGCACTTTTTTGCTACAATTTGGAAGTATATTTTGGAAGCATTCTAAACATAGTAGATACCTAACGGCGGTGGTACGGGGCCATACCGTTTCTGGCGTAAGTTTCTGGCTTGCTCTTCTAAGTTTGGTCGTAAGGCACTGGCGTCTAAATTCACCTAGCTTTAGAACATTTTAAGTGATTCGGATACTGAATAAATGCTTTTTGACTTTGACTTTTTCTTATCTTTGGCCCAAATAATACTACCACCGTATCTATCTCTGTCTGTGAGCAGAGTAACTCGCATTCTCATGTTCTAGTTTAAACGGTATGGTGGCTGGAACAATAACAATGAGAATCTCATATACCTGCTGCTGCTGAAAGTGACGGATACTCTAGATGGAGCCCTAAGGCTGAGTTTTTAGATACACATAGATAATGTCGTGTACACAGTAAGACTAGTTCTCTAGCTTTAGCAAATTGCGAGGAATTGGCGCTTAGATTCACCTAGCTTTAAGTATTTCAAGCTGATCCCTGCGGATACTACTGAATAAATGCTTTTTGACTTTAACTTGAGTTTTCCTAACGCTTCTGTCAAACGTGTCTATACAAAATCTATACAAAAATTACACATAAACCGTGTACTTACGGTTGAGGCTCTCAACTCAATAATCTCGCGTGCACTCTCACCACACCCTATTATGACTTAGCTATGTTGGACCCCAGCCAGGTATCATCCTAGAACAGAAAAATAACATCATATGTATAGATAGTACGAGAGTAGTAGATCTTTGTAAACAGGCTCGTCCGGGGAAGTACTACCACCGTATCTATTTCTGCCGCCAAGCAGTGATGCTTGCACTGTTCCGGTTTGAAGGGTGTGAGTGCCGGTGAAATTACAGGTACATCATGACACCAGTATGCCTCAGGTTAGTGGATGCAGAGTAGCGCATCGTAAGGCACGTACCTACAAAGCAATGTTTTGTTATAGGAGATGTAACTTTAACATCAGGTGGGCCATATGCTTGGTCCACCAGCAGTAGAAAACAAACCCTTTTGACACAGATAATCTAACTTTACAAATAAATTGGCCAAGCATGAATCGGACAATGGTCCGATTCATGCTTGGCCAATTTATACAAAACCAATACCAATACCAATGCCATTTTGTTTTGGCCAATAACAGTAAACAAATAATTAATTAAGATTAGATAGCCTCATACTGTCATTTTTAAGTTTATTGAATTTTGTGTATTTTTAATTTGTAATTTTATTGAATGTTGTGATATATGGATTTTTGTTATCTAAAAAAAAATGCATACAATACAAAGCTATATGACTGGCTGTGGGTACAGCATTATTAGTGGTCGCAAAAACCCTTTTATTTCGCTACTTTTTGTTCAAAGTCTAAAGTCAAAAAGCATTTATTCAGTAAAATCCGCTGGGATCTAAGTAAATCTAATCGCCAGTTCCTCGCAACTAAGTCTAGAAGAACCGACAAGAAACTTAGGACTTGGTTCCTACCGTTTTTTTGTATGATTGATATTGATGTTCAATTATAGGTACAGGTAACGATGAAGGAATCAACATGAAAAAACCCGTAACTTAGTCAGCTCTGTACGTATTGAGCATGTCTTTACTGTGGATTAGTTCGACTAAGCTGTCTCAAGCACTACAGCATCCCATAGATAGAGATATAAGTGAGAGTTGCCTCTGACGTTGTATACCTACGTTGTATCAGTTACGGTAAATGCAAAAGCCTATCTACTTTACTGTATGTCTATCATTGTTCTTCTTCATGATGATAGTGATTTGTAGCAGTTATTTCTGTGCAAAATAAATATTTATGTTTGCAATGTATGAGCATAAAATACCACGGAAAATAATAACACTCCAACTAACCACAATAACACGAAAGCTGTCTGTTTGTCTGATATTATATAAATATTCTATTAGGTGTCTGGTTTCTGTAGTACAAGCTTTGCTTAGTTTAAGACTGAGAGTGTTATAGTACCAGGCAAATGAATTTTAAGTAAAAAATTGTATTCTATCAGTTATTTGGACCCCATAGTATGAAGTTTGGAACTGGATGGTAAAATGTGTGCAAAATTTCTTTAGTTTTGACTGTCTGCCTGTCTTTAGCTGGTTCGATTCCTGCCTTGGGATAAATGCTTGTACGATCTGCAAATTTTTATTCCGGGTGTTCTGGGTATTTTCTATGTTTTATGTATGTAATGTATTGTATTGAGTATATCAGTCATCTAGTACCAAAACACAAGCTCTGCTTAGCTTGGGGCTAGATGATGCAGTGTGGATTGTCCAGCATTATTATTATTTAATTTTTTTCTGTCTATAAAATTGTTACAGCGCACCGGTGGTCTGGCGGGAATGACCCCGCCTTCTGATACTAAAGTCGTGGATTCAACTCCGGTCGTATACCTCTGGATTTTTTTATACTAAAACGTTTGTACGCAATGTCAATGCTCTCAAACGGTGGCAGAATACATCGTGAAAATACCAGTTAGTATTTTAGCTTTAGATGGCGAGCACTGCTAAGTTTAATTAAAAGCCAAATGTAATAGTTGGGATTATCTGACTACCCCCATAAGACATCGTCAAAGAATCTTATGTCAGTACAAGTTAGGGATATCTACGGCTTTTTTTTACTTTCTGAAGTCACAGACGACAACTAGTATGAATTAAATACAAACAAATAATAATCATAACAGTATTTGTAAATATTGATTTACTATTAATGGCTGAATATATTTTGTTTAATCACTCTTACTTTGTGCCTGTGGTGGATATATAAAAATTTTTTTTTTATGATTAATTAATTAAATTTGACGAGACAATTTACATTAGAAGCAGTTCATTTAAAATGAGATTTAAAAGGTATGTTTTTAAATAAGTCGTTTGAAAATGAAGTTTTTTTTTTATACCTACCAATATACGGGTACGGGTACGGTATATAATAGTTACGGGTTCGATTCCCGCCTTGGGATAAATGTTTGTACGATCTGCAAATATACATAAAAAATAGCTTTGTATGTAATGTATTGTATTAAGTTTATCAGTCGTCTAGTACCCATAACACAAGCTCTGCTTAGTTCGGGGTAAGATGATGCTGTGCGGATTGTCCAGCATTATTATTGTTTTAAGAGTTTTAGAACCAAAGAGGTCAAAACGGTAGTGATAAACAACTTCGTCCATCCGTCCATTGCGACTTTTTTTGAAGGAAATACTAAGGCTATTTCTTTGAAATGCGGTAAAGTTTTAAAGATGCCTTATAACAAAATAGGTTTGAAATGTATTGATTTGCAAACCAGTTTCTATATATAAGAAATAAGTTTCACGGTCGTTTTTTATTATTATTTATGATGGAAAATACGAAATGCTGTAAATATTTCTGAAAAATAAAACAAATTTTACTTAAAATATTTTATATTATCCAAAACACTATTCTCTTGATTTGAACCTACAACCCTCTCTTTGATACGAGGATGCGCTAACCAAATACGCAATCGAGAGCTTTACGAATCGGACCCGAACAATATTTTCTGGGTTAATATGTCTTTTTAATTTCCTTATGGTGCTTATAAAAACTACCTAAACTACTAACTAAAGTTCTAGTAAATAGCAGAAGTCAAAGTCAAAGATCAAGATTAAACTACCCAATTTATATTTTCTATATACTACATATATAATTATTTCTTATAAAGTACATAGGAAATTATTGTGTAGGTAACTTTAAATTATATACTTGGCGTCGAACCTTTGGCGTACAAGTCGACTAGCACGGTATTGTTAGGAAAAAGAAATAGCATCACGACGTTACTCTTCAGGCACGGTAGATATCCCTTGAGGTCTCTTATTACTTAGTACCTACTCGTGGTTATCTAATGGAAGATATCCAATGTGGGTAGTCAGAGGTATGTCCAGATATTCGGTACAAACCCACTTTTTGCAGTATAATATGAACTTTTCCATACGTGAAAGGTTACAAGCCCATCGCCGCTACTAAAAATACACTAACTGGTTTCCTCACAAGGATTTCCTTCACCGTTTGAGAGCTTTGCGCACATAAACTTTTGGAACAGCAAAATCCATTGGTGCACGACCGGATTCGAACCCATGAAAGATAAGATCTAAGGATCAGAAGGCGAAATCACTTTCACTTGATCACCGGTAATCTAAACTGTAAGTTTTGTTTCATTTAATGTTTAATTCTGTTTCAGTTCCAATGTTCAATCGGCGCTCCTGTGTTGCTTCGTGTCTTCGCTATTTCTAATTTGCAATTGTTTACAGTACGTATTTATTGAGTAGCTGTGATGGTTCCCGTTTAGGATTTGAGGCCAGTGTTGTGAGCTGTTTTCTCGTGGTCCCAGGATTTTGTCCCATTAATGGGACCACAAGGGAGAACTGTTTCTCGTAGTCCCATTCCTATGCTCAGTAACGTATTTATCCTCCTGTATATAGGTATTCTTCGTCAAATAAGAATAAGAATAAAAAACTTTATTTGTAGCAATATATGTACAATTAAATAAGCGTTAAGACTAATTAGCCGTTAGTCAAGTTAGCTTTAGACCGAGTTTTTAATAAGTCTAAATAGCGTTTTGCCTCAAATTGATATTTCTAGTATCAAACTCTAAAAATGCAGTTCTTTTTCGAAAGAGCTCGTTCGATAAAGTACTACCACCGTGCGTTTCTACCGCTAAGCAGAACCGGCGCGTTTAGACGGCGCGAAAGCTTTCGCGCGGCGGCCGCGCGGCGGCCGCGCGGCGGCCGCGCGGTTGGCCGCTTGACAGGAATTTGAACGTTGCTTTCTAGAATATAAAGACGGTATTCGATATTGATGTTGTCAACCGCGCGGCGGCCGCGCGGCCGCCGCGCGGTTGGCTCGGTATCAGGGAATTTCAACGTTTTCGTCTAGTAAATTGAGTTGAAATCACGGTGGCCGCAAGCATAGAAAAATTTTACCCGAACAAATGAACAATGATTTCATGGGTGATTTCAAAAAAGATCGTAATACATTTTTTTTATGCGAGATTTTAATGCAGAATAACATCCAGTTTGATGGTTTAAATATCCGGCACTGAAATTTTATTTTTATTTTATTTAATGATTTATTTTATGTTTTAATTATACGGTTTGAGTGTAAGGGCCTTGCCTTTGATACCCTTCTATGTACCAAGACAAATATACCCTGAAAATGTTAAGTTTCTACGACCAGTTTACATTACGGTTTAGGCTGTGCGTTGTCTATTAAGTCAGGACAAAAGTTCTTATATTTGGTAAAGATTATCCACATATACCGTTGATAAAGCTGCCGTCTGTGGACTAGATCCGTGTTGAATTCTTTTTCTAGTATTTCAACCCAAACTGCATTTTTGATATTTTTTGTGCTGTCTTATTTCTGCCTCTTACGGCTGATAGAGGGGAGCCACACTCATACAACCACTCTGAAAATACCATTGGCGAGCTTACTAATGTATGGTTTCTTGTCGTCAACCTCGCAGATTTTTTACTTAGCTAACATAAAAATAAGGACCTAAAATCGAACGTACTTAAATTAGCTCGAATGGCGTAACAACAGCTGATCACCACTTTATATCTTCTTTTGTAAGTCAATCTCAGTTTTTTGAGTTTCAAAATATATTAAACAGCATATCACCACTTTATTTCTTCTTTTGCAAATGAATCTCAGTTTTTGAGGTTTAAAATATTTTATAAATATAATATGATTTGAAAGAATAGCTTGGCTGAATATTTCTCCCTTTTGTCAAGCATTTCACACTATAGGTTACCAAACCACAGGCAGTATTGTGATTGAGATACACTCAACCTGAAAACCGTGGATAATTTGATCTATCTCTCTTATAATAGAAGCTCAGCTCCATAAAATGTGAACTATTGAAATATCACTCACTTAGAAAAGAAAGTTATGTTATGATAATATATGTAAATTTTCCTACGCGATGGAATCAAGAATTATGAAATCCGTAGAAGAACCAAATCACCAACATAGCTTTCAGAATCAGCAAGTTAAAGTAGCAATGGGTATTTATCTCGTAGAACCACAGAGCAATAAATGATTCTCAAATGGCGACCATGAACTGAAAGATAATGCACAAAATCCAGTGGGCCAACGACATTGGGGTTGCGGGAAGTTGGCGCAAAAGTTAAATTAGTTCTTCCTGAAAGCGTAATAGTAGAGACCTACGTGGGCCAGATCAGCAGTGGTGATGATGATGATGTTGGGTTCTATAAAGTTTGAAAAAAGCAGATATGATCTTATTTAATATTACCCACAGTATCATTCACTGACAGCATCATTTTGATGATTTTGACTTACTTAACCTTTAATAATTTGTTGGTCCCAGGGACCCCAAGGTTAAAAAAAATTATTTTTTTTGTCCTACGTTGCGATAGTTTGTTATTAATTGTACTTTTTAACATTAAAGTTTTTTGTCAGTTATCTTCTAGTAAGAACTTGATTATCAAAGAGTTGATTAGCCTCGACATCATTATGGTGATGAAGATTCCGTATATTGTTTAGTGGCATCATGGACAAACTCTCTATGTTAATGTCCCGAATCCCTATAGAGATCGTTATTTTGTACATAGCCTTCCACAGTAATCCTCTTGCATCTTAGTTGCAACTCAATGATCAGGTCATAGTCTACCTTCTTATACTATAAAGTTGAGCCTTTCTTTTTATATTTAAGAAAGAAATAGTTTTATGACTTTATTCCCCAAGCACGGTAGATATCCCCTCCAATCTTTTAGTACCAAGTACCTACTCAAGATTCTTCGAGGAAGTCTAAAAGGGTAGTCAGAAGTATGTCCAGATAGTACATTTGGTACATATCCACATTTTGCAGTATTCTATTACAATTTAATCCATTATATTTATTTTAACTTGATCGTAATTCATTGAAAACGATTCAAACACTGCATACTAAAGTTCAAGTTGATCCCTAGCAAAGAGTGTAGGGGATACTCAAGTTATGGTTAAAATCATGTTCCGAGAATTTTATAGTCAAACTAAGATCATTTTTATTATTTTCAAAATTGGACCCCTAACTTGAAAAAAGGGGTTAAAATGTCTTCATTTTACTTGTGTCAACCGCGTAGTGACCGCGCGGTTGGCTGCTTGACAGGAATTTGAACGTTATTGTTTAGAACATAGAGACGATATTCGGTATAGATCTCTCAACCGCGCGGCGGCCGCGCGGCCGCCGCGCGAAAGCTTTCGCGCCGTATAAACCCGCCCTGCTCGCATTGCTGTTTTCCGGTGAAATACCAGGCACATGAAGCTTAACACCAGCATGCCTCCGGTTGGAGGCAGGGTAGTGTATCGAAGGGCACATACCTAACGTGCGTGACCTACAAGGCAATGTTTCGTTATGTTATAAGTGATAGTTACCGCTTAATATCAGGTGAGCCATATGTTTATTTCACCGTAGTAACACAAAAAAAAAACAGTCGAGTGCGAGTCGGACTCACGTATGAGTTCGTCGCTACGAAATATTATAAAGAGGAAAGATTTGATTGCTTGTTTGTTTGTTTGCATTGAATAGGTTCCGAAACTACTGGATCGATTTGAAAAATTCTTTCACCGTTGGAAAGCTACACTATTCCCGGGTGACAGAAGTTATATTATATTTTCAAAAAATTAGGAATCCTTACTAAAACCCGTGCGAAACCGGGACAGAATATCTAGTCTATAATGAAAACGGCAAAAAAATCATGTCTGTTGTATGAGAGCCCCCTTAAATATTTATTTTATTCTGTTTTTTTTAGTATTTGTTGTTAAAACGGCAACAGAAATACATCATCTGTGAAAATTCACGGTTCATGAGATACAGACAGACAGACAGCGGAGTCTTAGTAATAGGGTCCCGTTTTACTTTTTGGGTACGGAACCCTAAAAGAAACAACACCCTCACTTAACCAACATGTGCACCAAAATATGTGGGAGCTCTTTATCATAGTACCATAGAGTAGTCAGTAGTGGACATACTCAGCCCAATAATGATGATTATACTTAGTTGTAAGTAACTCTTGCTTAAGTATTCAATATTTTTTAAAGATTCACATGGATCGAAGACGATAGTTTCTATGACTGTATCGTCGGCGTTGTACTGGACGGACAGCCTGTTGGCATGGCGGTCATAGTTCGCACTCTTGCCATGCTAACGTCTGCAAGCCCTCTAGATCACAAACACTGGACAGAACCTTGGGGAAATGAACTTAGCGAGGAAAATCCTAATCCGTTGAAGGTGAGAACATATAATTATGTACTTAGTTCAAATAATATAATGATCTTCATGACGGATTGTTCAAGACAAATTTTTACAACTTCTATGCAGTGAACTATGAATTTAGGTTATTTTGTGATAAGTTGAAAGGTTATTTTGTTAGCTTTCAAGTGATATCAAGAAGATTTCTCTTCATTCTTTTTTCTTTCATTTTTTCATTTCATTTCATTTCATTTCATTTCATTCATTTCATCATAGATTACAACCATAATTTAGGTGCCAAAAAAACAACGACGCTACAAGCCTTTGAAGGTGTGTTAGCTGAAGTAACATGCCACCAGCTTCCTTATTCAGTGTGGGCAAACGAGTGCTGATAGAGCTATAGAATAAACGCTAGCATTTAGTACCAAATTGACTCACTAGGTAGCAAAATTTCCAAACTTGCAGCTAAAAAACTCTCGGAGTTATAAAACTTCATCAACGTGTAAGCTGCCGTACCGTTATTTCAGCACGCACATGCTGGTTCTCTGAAACGGCTGCAGCTATAGACACGGTTGATATCTCCAGATTTAGTGCACAACTGGTTCCAAAGGTACCAAATATTTCAGGCCTCTAGGTTCAAAACTCTTTTAACTACAGGCTTTTAGCAACGTGTAAGCTGGGGAAACGTTTTTCTAGCTGACACATGCTGGATCTCAGAAACGGTAAGAGCTAGAGATTCGGTTGATATCAATATTTTGGATAGAAACGGGATATTTACCATGATTTTTGAGTTTGATTGTTTCCCGATATTTTGGCACAGTTGCATGCGCCATGATCACGGGTCGAACTGAAGTCTTTGGCAAGAAGTTACATCGGTTCATCGGTTTATCTCCAGATGTCAATATGGATTAGTGCCACTTGCCACCAAAATTTTGGAGTCTCCAGGACCAATAGTTACACTAGCGGTTCTGTGAGAACAGTAGACCTCGCGAGCCCTTATAACTATAGAATAACAAACACATTCCCCTTACTTATCGTATCTTGAAATGTGGCGAAGAGTTCTGCGGTATCTGGTTTTTTTACTGAATATTTTTAAACATGACATGTATAACAGTAATAACAGCCTAGCTGAACATCATGGCGAGTGCAGTTAGATAACTGTGATTATGAGTTTAGTTAAAACTATTTTGTATGTTTGAATGTGGTGGCTGGTGCTGGGATAGTCGAAACTATTTACCAGTATTTAACCGTGACACCAATTATAGTAAAAAATCTCTCAGTTTGTTTTTAAGCTATTAGACATTTTCGGTTGTGGCAGAGAGTGCTGCGGTAGCTGAATTTTTTTAACTGTTTTTTAAATTATGATTGTTTACCGGCTATAAATGACTGTGATTATGAGTTTGGCTTAAAAAACATTCGGTATGTTTTAATGTGGTGGCGGGTACTGTGGTAGTCGAAACCTTTTACCTGTATTTATTAACCGTGACACAAATTACAGTAAAAAGTCTCTCAGTATGTTTTAGGTAAACCATTAGGTATCTTCGAGCGTGGTGGAGAGTGCTGCGGTAGCTGAAAATTTTTAACTATGTTTTTTGCCATGACATGTTTAACTGTAATAAATAACAGTAGGTAATTAAGATATTGGTTTAAAAAAAGTATTTTAAAAAGTTTTTATTTTTCCCTAAAAAACATCGCGATCGACTTGAAAAAATTAAATAAATCATTAAACTTGTGCTAATTTTCGTCCAAATCGATTGAAAAATGTGCGACCTGTCGGCGAGAACAGACAGACAGACGGACAAAAAAATTTTTGGTCAATATCAAAACTGCAATGCATCGCTCGCTTTGCTTGCTCGGTCAATAACCATGCAATAATCGATACTTTCCCGTGGCTTAACAAAACTATTTCATTGAGCAAAATAGGGGTATTAGTTTTAGCGATGACTCGCGTTTCCTTGGTTTTAGCCGTTTGTCTCATAAAGGTTTGTTTAATTGGAGTATGTAGGTACACATTTAAAAAAAAAAAAACAATTCAGTAAACTTTGTCCTGTTTTCCCCCCTCCACTCCCGTTTTCTGGATTTATTTTTGTAACATCTTATGAAAAATAAAGTCCTTATTGTATTTCTCAAATTTGATTAAAACCTGTCGATAAATAACGCTACATTAAACTTCCCCCCTTTTCCCCCTTTTTTTACATCCAATCAAAAATCGCAATCGACAAAAAAAATCCTTTAGCTCAAGAAACATGTGTGCCAATTTTTGTCAAAATCGGTGGAAAACTGCGACCTGTAGGCCAAACCAGACAACCGGACAAAAGCATTTTTGCCCTAACTGGATCCTGGTTATTCTTGTTGGACTTTTTAAAAAGACCTTTCATAGGCGCCTACATATCAGCCTGAGTCCATCTCGCGACCTTGTGCTTGAAAGTATTTTTATATACCCTCAAGACCAAGTCATTGAACTATAGGTCCCCGTTCACAATGTCGAGAGCGACAAGGGATCGCCGCTTCTTCGGCTCAACCACCCGCAACGACAAC
Organism: Electrophaes corylata; assembly: GCA_947095575.1. Classification (NCBI taxonomy): domain Eukaryota; kingdom Metazoa; phylum Arthropoda; class Insecta; order Lepidoptera; family Geometridae; genus Electrophaes; species Electrophaes corylata. The sequence goes on along the minus strand of OX352711.1, from coordinate 1,200,092 downwards.
TTCACTGCCATTTTCAGGCGCTCTTCCGATGCCGCAGAGTTGTTGGGACGACCACACCTGTGTTTTCCACCTTTCGAACCTTTCCGATCTGTGCCGCAATCGCTACTGGGTCTATCGTCCGCTGAAGTTCAGCTTTCGTGGGCTCTAAGGTGTTGCTCTTGGCCTCCTCTTTCAGATAAAAGGCGAGGAGCGGATCAGCATTCACGTTCAGATACCTTGTAGCAATGCCCTTTCAGTCTTCAGAACGTTCGCGAAGCTCACTGGCACCACGTCTGCCCGGGTAGTCTGGACGCTTGACTGGACCGTGCCTGAAGCCAACTTGGCTTCAACCAGGTCTGCGCGTCGCTCCGCCTCGGACAGCTGCATCTTCAGAGCAGCCACTACTGCCAGAACGTCCTGGGTGTGCCCGTAGATGTGGCCCACGTCGGTTTTATGTCATCAAAAACATAACTTGTAAAAAACCCAAGTCTCGCAACTCCGTTTTCATACGGTAAAAAGTTGTGAGATCCATGTAATACCAAGCCCAATAAATAGATTGACTTGGCAATCGCATGAAAACACAATGTATCTCACAAGTAATACATATTATATTAAATTAGATTGTTTAGTGCGATTGCCAAGTCAACCTATTTATTGGGCTTGGTATTACATGGATCTCACAACATTTAACGGTAAAAAAAAATGAGTTGCGAGGCTTGGGTTTTTTTACAAATTATGTTTTTGATGGCATATCATTTTTTTTGTAGGTAAAATAAATAAAATCACACTGTTACACATTCATCTCTTTCAAATACCATAACTTTCGTCTTATTTACATTTACTTCCATTTATTTTCTCTCAAATGCTCTATGCAACTATAGAGAAGACATTTGATGAGCAACTCATTCATTCTCAGTCCATATTCACTATCTTTCAAATCTTGCAAACAACTACCCATGAATAGATTAAACAACCATGGTGACGCTACACATCCCTGTCTAATACCTTTATCGATGCTAAACCAATCAGAGTATGACCCATTAATCCTAACGCAAGCACTGGAATCCTCATAGAGAGATTTCAGCGCCTGCACCAGTTTGCCACTCACTCCATAAGTGGATAGCACCGACCAAAGTTCATTCCTCATCACTTTATCTTTTCCAAATCTACGAAAGCGTAATAGACCCTTTGGCTCTTGGTCAAAACGTTCTCGGCTATGCCTTGCAAGGAAAAGACGGTCCGTACATCCCATACATCTAAATCCCGCTGGTACATCCCATATATTTCCATCGGTTTCTTTCACAACTCTTTCAATCAATTGCTTTCGCATACAGTTTGTTGGCAATACTGAGTAGGTTAATATCTCTATAGTTCTTGCAGTCTTGATGTGAGCCTTTTTCCATGCACAAAACTGTTACCCACTGGAACTGGAGTGGAACTATGACAGCCTTACACCAATCATTTGGCACTCGACCACTCTCCAGTGCAAATTGAAAAGGCAACACAACTGACTCGCTACTACGCCCTGTCCAGCTTTCAAAATGTAACTGCAAATGTAATCATATACATTTATATGGGATTACAAAGTTATTTATGTAGTTGGTGTATCTAGAAAACTGGACCGATATCTATACAAATAAATAAAATTGAAGTGTCTGTTTGTAATATTAAAATAACCGCTTTTTACTACATGCATATGAATGTATATGCGAAATATATTCCAAAATAGCATTTTTTTTAAATTTTTGTCTGTATGTCTGTCTGTCTGTCTGTCCATTTGTTCCGGGTAATCTCTGGAACGGCTGGACCGATTTCGACGGGACTTTCACTGGCAGATAGCTGATGTAACAAGGAGTAACTTAGGCTACTTTTTATCCCGAAAAAATAACGGGAACGGGAAAAAACTGCCACGCGGGCGATACTGCAAACGACCGCTATTTTATGCCGTATTAACGCCATCTGTTGGCAACATCGAGTACTACTTAGTTAAGATTTGTAAGTAAAAATGTTTACCGCCCAACGAAGTGGGCACGGGTCAGCTAGTCTACACTAATAATAGATAAGATAGAGGACTGACGTCACGGACGTTGATACGTTGACATACACTAGTACATTTTATTGGAAAAATTGTTTGAACACGAGTGCATTTAAGCTTAAACTGGTAAAAAGTTGTGCGTCACTTTCGAGTCCCGCTGGGTGAGTGTGCGCCTGTCACTCCGTACCTGTTTACCTCTATAAAACTAGATTTTATAGAACACTATCACAGATTGTTTTTTATATCTCGAGGGTAGTCGTAATAATACCGCGCCATAGACAAGCAGATATGTGCTTTTATCGATCTTAGCAGCGCCATCTATTGCTGAGTAGCAGGATCTAGGTGGCGACATCTGTGTCAAGTTTGGTGAACTACATTATCGGCTTAATTACAAAACCTTAAACCCAAGATGGGCAAATCATCGTGTGTAGCTTGCGGAAAGTTTTTATCACCAATAGGGGGCGCCACTTGTAGTATCTGCGCGGCTATTTACCATAAAGCTTGTGTGTTGATTCAAGGCTCCGTGACTTCCGGGTGGGTTTGCCCTGGCTGCAAAGTGAAGCAGAAGAGAGGCGATAATAGCGAAACCCTTGTTAAGAATGTATCTGAGAATTCTTCCTGCTCTACTTCTGCGCAGGTGACGCCTCAGGCTCCCGCCCCGCCCTTAGACACCGAAACGCAGGAATTGCGTCGTGAAATCGCCGAATACATGGCAGAGTTACGTGCTTATCGTAAGGATATGGCAGATTTCCGGAGCGCGGTTGTGGCTATAAATAAGAGGTTGGACGGGTTTGATCGGCGCCTTGAGACAATTGAGCAGAGGAAGCCTGCCGCAATCGAGGTGGTTGAACTCGAAAAAACGGTGGCACAGCTTAAGAACGAGTTGAATGATAGAGACCAGGAGGCGCTAATACAATATAGTCTAACAAATTTACTTATTTTGCGTACGCTGCCTAAACTATAAAAGATAGAACCATAAAATACCAAAATAACACAAGACAAAGACAAGAAATGACCACTGAAGCGGAGGTACTTGAGACACCGGCCACTTCTAACCATTTCGTGTGAGCATCTAACAACACGAAATAATACTTACTTCGATACGGTCCTAAAAAATCTACATTGAGTCGCGACCACGGCTCAGCTGGCCAGGGCCACGAGTGCAAGGGCGCGGGCGGGGGCTGGTCGCGCTGGGACGCGCATGCATTACACTCACGACATATTCGTTCAATGTCTGCATCTAACCCCTCCCACCAAAGGTAGTTTCTAGCCGCTTGTTTCATTTTGACGATGCCTATGTGGCCACTATGCAACTCTTTTAGAACGGTACTTCGTAAGCTAGCAGGAATAACAACTCGACAACCCCAGACTAAGCAACCATGTTCTATAAAAAGATTATCCCTTTTTAGAAAAAATATTTTTTCTTTTTCGCACTCTAAGCGTTCCGGCCACCCAAACTCTTATTCAGCTGACGATCCCTTTTTGTTTCTACTTTAACTTCATAAACAGGCAAAACATCTTGAACGAAATTCAAATAACTTCCCTCTAGAATATCTTCATCATAATTATGCCTAACCGTGTGCTCTAACGGTAAACGAGATAAAGTGTCGGCATAACAATTTCTAGATGACGGAATAAAATCAATATCGTAATCATAGGCAGCCAATCGAACCGCATATCTTTGCAAACGGCTGGCGGCAGTTTGAGGAATGCCCTTATTTTTACCAAAAATATAACTAAGCGCCCTATGATCGCTTCGTAACAAAAAATGCCGTCCGTACAAATATTGATGATGCTTCGTCACTCCGAATATAATAGCCAAGGCCTCCTTATCAAGCTGCGAATAATTTTGTTCGTGCGAGTTGAGAGTGCGCGAAGCACAGCTGACGGCGCGTTCAGAGCCGTCAGGGTAGCGATGCGACAGCACGGCGCCCAGCCCGTACGAGCTGCTATCCACGGAGAGGATGAGCGGCAACGTCGCATCATAATGCGCTAGCACCGGACTACTACTTAAAACGCTTTTTATTTTGTTAAAACCTATTTCACATTGTTCGCTCCAGACCCAAGTAACATCTTTCTTAAGGAGCTCGTACATTGGTTTTAAAATGTCACTCACATTGCAACAGAATTTTGCGTAAAAATTTACGAGCCCCAAAAAACTTTTCAGCTGCGAAACGTCTTTTGGTACTGGTGCCGAAACAATGGCCTCAATTTTTTTGTATCCGCATGTAAACCGTGCTTATCTATTCTGTATCCCAAGTAAGTGACACTTTCTTTAAAAAAATTCACATTTAGACCAATTTACGCGTAAACCGGCATCTCTCAATCTAATTAAAACTTTTCGTAAGTTTTCTAAGTTATTTTTAGCATTTAGACCGCTTATACATATGTCATCACAAAAAACCACCGTTGACGGCAATCCACTGAGAATTTCTTCAATAATTTTTTGAAAATTTTCTGGTATACATTTAATTCCAAATGGAACCCGTTTATAAACCCAAGTACCTACGTGAGTTGTGATAGCAGTCATCGGTTGCGAGTCTTCTGTCAAACAAAATTGCTGATAAGCGTGGGACAAGTCCAATTTCGAGAAAACCACCCCTCCCGCAAGTGTTGCAAAAATCTCTTCAATACGAGGGAAGAGGTAATGAAAATCTTTTAACCGCGGATTAATAGTCGTCTTATAATCTCCACATATACGAATATCGCCATTCTTTTTGACAACCGGCACGATAGGAGTTCCATAGTCTGAACGGTCTACTTTATAAATGACGTCATCGCGCTGTAATCTTTCAAGCTCCCTTTCGACTGGCGCGCGTAGCGCGAGCGGTAACGGGCGAGCCTTTACATACACAGGAGTTTTATCAGACAAATGCAATTGCATGCGAATTTTACAAGTCCCAAGCCCATCAGCAAACACTTCTGGAAACTCATTCCGTAGCAATTCAACAGTACAATTACGTTTGTCATCGGTTAAATTATAACATTCGCTTATGTTTACATTCAAAACTCTTATCCACATGCGACCCATCAAAGGCGGGCCTCCATTTTCAATAATATACAATGGTAATAGATGCGACACGTTTCCGTAGGTGACCTTTACATTTATAAAACCTAACGGTTTAATGATCTCACCGGTGTAAGACTTCAAAACTAATGATTTCTTATTTAGTTCGATACCGTTGAATTGGCTATCATAGCAAGATTTTGAAATCGCTGAAAACTTAGACCCAGTATCCATCTCGAATCGCAATGCAGACGTTTCGATTTGCAGGTCGACATAATATGGGTCGTCTCCGCCGTCGCAGGAAAGATTGTAAAAATTAACTTCTTCAGAATCAGAATCAGAGTCAACCAAAAAGAACTGACCTTTCGACTTGCTCGAAGAATTCGTTCCGCGCCCACCTTCGTACTTACGACACATCACTTTTAAATGCCCTTTTTCACCACAATTATCACAACTATGATACTTAAATCGACAACGAGCCGCTGCATGTCCGTCCCGGCCGCACCTGGCACAGGGCGCAGCTTGCCGTTGCTGGGCAGGCGCCACCTGCGTGCTGGCCGCTGGCTCGTCACCGCCGCCGCTGCCGCCGCCGCCGCGCTGTTGCTGGCGGCGCGGGGCGCGCGCCACGGCCACGCGGTGCAAGCCGTCGGGCGCGCGCTCGCCTGCGCCGCCGCCGCTGCCGCCGCTGCTCACCGCTGACGTCGCCGCATGCCTGTCCGCCGCTTCCAATGCCAATGCGAGCTCGATAGCCCGCTTGTAATTCACGTTCGGCAAAAAACCTGGATCTCATATCCTCGGAATGCAAACCGGAAACGAATTGATCTCTGATGTTCACCTCCAAGGTGCTGCCGAAGTTGCATGTTTTAGCTAAATGCTTTAAACTTTGTAGATATTCATTGACGGTCTCCCCCGATGCTTGCTTTCTTTGCCGATAAACGTGACGTTCTGCGATCTCCGACCTTTGTGGCTCGAGATGTTGCTTCATTATTTTTTCGAGCTAATCGAACTTTTTAGTTTCTGGTAAATCTGGTGCACACAAATCACACATCAGCTCGTAACAAACCACGCCGACATGAGTCACTAACACCGCTACGTGCAATTTTTCGTCGATGTTATTGAGCACCACAAACTGTTTCACTCGCCTACAATACGCGTCCCAATTATGGGTACCTATCTCGAACGTCTCTATTTTACCGATAGGCATTGTGGAACACGAAATGAGAGCTAATTAGGTAAGAAAATTTCGGCTGCGCCACATGTAATGTTCAATGAAACACGGACTATCGCAGACTGGTTTATTGTGCGGGTACTTATGTCTAGCGTAGCAAACAGTACTACCCTCCATACGAAACACTACAGTTCTAAATAATTGTAGATCTTATAAATATCTACAAAAAAGTCCGCGACACACTATACCTATCTATGTCGAGTGAGGCACAACAACCATTTTTTTATTTAAAAATTTTGTTTTTTTTTTGACTACATTTAAACGCATTTATTTTACTCTTACTATTAATCCTTATCGAAATAAATAAAATATTTTATCACTAAGTACAGTTCATTTAGATAATATTTGGTCTTTGAATGATTAACATTGGACGTTTGGTTTTGAAGTTATGGCGAAATTAAAATATTACGATTTCTACTGCACGGCCCGTTGCGAAGTGAGCGTCACCAAGGTGGGGGTGCGCGTGCGGAAGTTTAGATCTATGAGTAAGGTACCCGCGCGGCTCAGCCGCGAGGTCGGCTCCCTACGCAGGTGTTTTATAAAAAGGACATTTACTCATAATGTAATATAGTTTTATGACAAAATCTATACAAATAAATAAAATTGAAGTGTCTGTTTGTAATATTAAAATAACGCTTTTTACTACATGCATAGGAATGTATATACGATACATATACCAAAATAGCATTTTTTAAAATTTTTGTCTGTCTGTCTGTTTGTTCCGGGTAATCTCTGGAACGGCTGGACCGATTTCGACGGGACTTTCACTGGCAGATAGTTAATGTAACAAGGAGTAACTTAGGCTACTTTTTATCCCGAAAAAATAACGGGAACGGATAAAAACTGCCACGCGGGCGAAACTGCGAACGGCTGCTATTTTATGCCGTATTAACGCCATCTGTTGGCGACATCGAGTACTACTTCAGTTAAGATTTGTAAGTAAACATGTTTACCGCCCAACGAAGTGGGCACCGGTCAGCTAGTTACAAAATATTTTAGTTTTTCCTTGATGTGTACAATGAATACTAATTGAATTCTAAATTTGAAGCTTCTATGTCTGCTAGAAGTGCTTTAGACTTTTGATGATCGGTCAGTCAGTCAGTTAGTCAGTCAGTCAGTGAGTGACAAAATTAAGAAACTAGTTATATTTGACTAGTTATAATTTTTAAGCTACTGGTTCAAATTGAATGAAATTTGAAATATAACGTGTTTATACAATGGGCAATAATCTGTTCCTAATTCTAATAAACGATCTAACAATTGCCTCGCCAGATGCTGACTATGTCATGTTTGCTGATGATGGATGCCTAATAGTCTCTGCTGAAAACCTATCCGATTTGAATATTAAAATTAATAAAGTAATGAATGAGGTCGCAAACTGGTTCTGTTCGAACGGGATGGCACTCAACGTCGAAAAGACTAACATAGTGCACTTTAGACTTAGGACTAGTAAAAATGACAGTAATAATACTCTTAACGTGGTATGCAATGGTATATCTGTTCCTCAAGTAAGCCACGTTAAGTATTTAGGCTTTATTTTAGACGAAACACTAACATGGGGGCCGCATATAGACTTAACCTGTGGTCGTCTATCATCTGCATGTTTTGCACTGTCGAGGCTCGTAGGCAGTCTCAATATAGAAAATACAAAAAAGGCCTATTTTGGGTATTTTCACTCGTTGCTGAGCTACGGGGTATACCTGTGGGGATTGGCAGCTGAGAGGGAACGGCCATTCAGACTTCAAAAGCGTGCTGTCAGAACACTGTGTGGAGTTGAATGGGACCATCCTGCTAGAGAACTGTTCAAGAGAACCAAAATACTTACCCTACCCTGTGAGCTTATTCTACAAGTTGCTAAATACATGAGGAAGAATCTTGAACAGTTTCCTGAGCGGGCTGATTCCGATACTCACGGCTACTTGACGAGAGGTCGACACAAGCTTCGGTTGCCACACAAACGGCTTTCTAAATCCCAGAAGCAAATAGACTTTCTAGGTGTTAAAATCTATAATAAACTTCCCCACTTTATAGTAGAGACCAAAACTACCAGGTCGTTTATAAGTAAATTAAAATTACTCTTACTAGATAGGGCCTACTACACAGTGGATGAATTTATTGCAGACAAATTCAGTGCTGCTGACGACATTGATCCCTCTTCCAAAACTTCTCAAATGTAAGCGTGTACCAATCGTAGAATTATATATAGTACCTATTGTGAGGTATAACTATTGATTACAAAGTAGGTACCTATGTATATTACCTATAATCTTAATTATAATTTATTTTAAAATGACATGTAAGAATATATCCTTATTAATAAATGATTGAATTGAATTGAATTGAATACCTGTTTGGTTACTGAAAATTCAGGCTTCTAGTTTTATCCACAACCATGTTATTGGGAGTCAAAAACGGCCTGAACTGCTTTGAGAAAAAGATGGTACGGCGGTGTCGCGTTTTTGCTCAACTTTGCGGGGGCACTGCCGTGCCCCCTGATTTAGCTTCAAGCTTGGGCCCGAAACAATGCCCGTGATTTTCCTCAGGGCGTCCTTAACGCTGTCCAGTTCTAATTTGGTGGCCTTGGAGACCTGGAACTCTTCCACAAGGTTCTCCTGGAGTACGGTAGCTACCGGAGTCGCTGGGACTGCTGGGCCAGTTTTGAAGCCAGTCAAACGCCGACATTATCCAGGTACTGTCTAGTCACTGCAGCGGTATGGTGACGGGCAATATCGTGCATTAACAGAAAATCTTCGCCAATAAAGCCAGCGTATGGGCATATGGCCTAGAAGAATGTTGTTGATGTATTTTGCTGCGGTTAGTCCGCCTCCTGGACCGCCACCAGGTATGAAAATTAGCTCCGTTTTTGCTTCAATAGAAATCCCCGTCTAAATCATACAAGAACCACCCATGTATGCCACTGTTTCCGCAAAACAGCAGTGTGCAAATCGCTTTCCCGGTCTTATATAGACTCTACGTGGACGGTTGTTACCATATATGCACATTCGTCCAAGAACCAGGACTCGACTCCATTGCTTCATATCCAAATATAAGTTGATCACGACCGGTCTTGTCGGTGGGCTGGAGACATTTTAGGTCCCGTGACTGGCTATTTTAGAGTCAAGTTCACTTCTATAAGTCTTCGTTTGCTTGTCCACTTGCTCAGAGCCCTTCCTCAAACTTCTATGAGCTGCTGCTGGACGTCAATGCCGCTCAGGTGTCGATTTTGGAGAGAAGTGGTGACAATAAATCAATCATGATACAAGACTGGCTTAGGTAAATCCGTCGAGCGACACTACGCTGAAACAACCCTTGCTGAATTAGGTTGACGATTAGAGCGGCTTTCGTGGCTGTGTTTTCCATTGTTCTTATGTTCAACTGTTTCAAATAAAGTAAAACATTGGACTGGTGATCAATTTTCATAAGCACCCACTTATTATAGACTTCAAAACAAAAAACTTTGTTTAAAAAAGTATGATTTTCTTAATACGTTCCATGGCACAAGGTGAATACTTATTGGTTATAGTATAAAAAGAGTTTGATAGCTTACAAAATTATCTTTTAAATGCTATACCACAATCTCTAGTTCGTTGGGCTGAAATTGTTAAAATTTGTCTTGATCAACTTACGATGAAGCGATTCCAGTTTAAAGCTAATAATAATAACTGGCTGCTACGCCTTCACTTGTTCGTCAGTATGACTTACGTCAGAGACTACTATTCCACCAGCCTCTTGGATAACTCTGGAATAAAAGCCACGCCTATGGACTCCACGGAAAGTTTCTACTGCCGTAGTCTCCACACCCGCTCTTTCGATTTGAACAATAGTTGTGAAGTCACCAGCGTTTCAACACATCTAGCGTCCCACACCATAGTGAACAAAACCACACCATAGTTTTTGTCAGTGGTGACGCATGCGTTTCTGCTGTCGCTGCGTTATTCATACAGTATAAAAAGTTACAAGTTAAAAACCATTTATTCAGTAACATCCGCATCATTATTGTACCATTAGTCAGAACCGGGGATATTTCTAATAAACGTAGGTGTGAAAAGCTACTTGCGTCGACGCACTGGCACTTTCCCATTTGTCGAGGACATCCGCTAGGTTTAGGGCTAGCGTGGCGGCAGATTTTACCAAGGATCTCAAGAGGCGCAAATATATAGGTCTCGACAGAGCCTACGCATTTGCTTCTCTTGGGGTCGAGAATCTAGGTAGTGCTCTAGGCCCGTGAGGTACTGAGTGGGTTTAAAAGATTCTTTCTGGGTCGAAGCAACGCGTGACCCGAGGGCTGGTAAGTATCTGGCTGAGCTCGTCAGCATTGCCATTTAGCGTGCCATGCCGTGTCCACCTGCGACGCCGGAGGTTGCGGGTTCGATTCCCGCCTTAACATAAAAGATAAATAACTGCAGATCGTATTTTCTATTTAAAATAAAAAAAATGTATATGTATGTTATGTATTGTATTAAGTATATCAGCCATCTAGTACCTATAACACAAGCTCTGCTTAGCTTGGGGCTAGATGATGCTGTGTGGATTGTCCAGCATTATTATTATAATAATAATAATAAGTCTTTATTTCAGACAGCTTACAGGTCCTTATTAAGGAAATACACAATTATTATTATCTCTAGATCGTTTTGTAAATAGCTCGACTGTTTCGTGTATTTTGTAACCAATCTCCCTTGTGATTTCCTGTAGTTTTGTATGTACTAAAAAACAACAATTTCGTAACATTAACTTTCAGTACCTCACGGATTTTGGACTTTAACTTTGACTTTGATTGGCATCAATCCATTGTTCGGGTCTGTTTGGTTTTGTTCGAGCCTGTTCGGACTAAGCTATTTAATTTTGGTGGTTCAGGGTACAGATAATTAGGCAAACAGGCATGCCACACTATTGATCACGGTTACCTCTTTTATAGTATAACTTGAACGAATGTAGCCATTCTGTAACAAAATGTAGTATAAAGCGATTTATGTTGAGCAAGCTATATTATGTACAATCTTATAACTTTTTTAGATTTATGAAATCGATGGTGCATGGAACAAAGCTAAATCTTGGCCTATAGACCGAGTAACTGGGAACCAATTGAACAGGAACCAAAGGCGGGTTAGGGTAGGCTTTGACTCCCGTCACTCCACGGTCTATGATTACATGTTCTTAGCTATAGACATGAGAACCCATAATTATTCGAATGATAAGCCAAAACTACGTTTGCCCTACGCTGTGTATTTGGCTTTGCTTGACTCAAACTATGACCCATACGGTTGGAAGATAGCTGCATTTGGTTACACCGACCGGGCTCACGTTAATAAAAGTCTAGCGCTTGTAATCACGACTTACAACTCGGAAACACCGCTGGAGAACTGCGATGAGTGGATCCCGCGGCCTTGGGGCCGATTCCTATGTTTGAACAATGTCGACAACTTCCCAGGCATACAGTCCGGTGCAGCCCTTTTCAATAGAAACCTGTTGTACGGACTTGGCGCGTTCGAGATAACCAAAGGCACTGAGAGTATATTAGTGTTTACTGATATGCGGTACTATAACGACAAATTTTTTTGGGTGTATACTTTATATGATTTATGAAAAAAAATAAGATATCACATCTTAATTTTGTAGTTTAATTGGTTCCCGATATTTGCATGTGCTAACGTGTCGAAAAACAATCAAACTCAAAAATCATGTATTATATACCCAGTTTCTAACTAAAATAAATTTTACAAACTAACTCACCTGATGATGTGATTTCTACCAGAGATTTGGATTGATCCTAATCCGAATCTTAATTGCAGTGACATATTAACAGAAGATGACATTTCATTGTTTTTTTAACTTTAATTTGACGATGTCTTTTCTGTAGATAGTCCGAATAAGCTGTGAGAATGGTACAGGTCCTAGACAAGCCTACTCTATTTCAAAGACTCTGTCTCTGGTATTATAGCGTCACTATAGCGTGATTATTGATTTTATTGTTTGTATGTACCTACAGTCAGCTGCACTAGAATGTATACAATTGGTAATTTACAGAATAGTTTTACAGCGTTACAATTAATATTTACAGAGTAAAAACTCCAAAATCTTGAAGTTAGCTGATAAGCTAACTTCAAGATTTTTGAGTTTTTACTGTTTAAGAATTTACCATAAGGTTTTGACACCGTTTTGAAAGTTACGAATTGTATACATTCTAGTGCAGCTGACTGTACATTGACTGTGATTGAATTTTGAGCGAAACGCGCGTGACTTTGTCCGCGTGAAGTCTTTTTAATACAAACTTCAACCCTCACGATATCCGTTTAAGGGTTGAATTTCGAGAATCCTTTCTTAGTACACCTCTAAGTACTGAGATGAATATACCCTGAAAATTTCGAGTTTCTGCGACTAGTAGTTTAGGCTGTGCGTTGTCTATATGTCAGTCAGTCAGTCAGTCAGGACAAAGATTCTTATAATTGTTAATAATCGTTAAAACTTTGTAATAGTAACTCAACTTAGCAGTAACTAACTAGTGGCTCTTTAAGCACAGTAGACCTCGATTACTTATGTAAACTTTTGAGCAAAATAGTGATTTACGTTTTAGCGATCACTCGCGTTCCCTTGGTCTCAGCAGGTCGAATCTGGTGTCTACGGGTTCGTCTTGTGAAGGCGGAGAGGATTGTTTAGTCTTAATTATCCGAAAAAAAATATAAATTGAAATCCGTCCACATTAATCTTGGATTTTTTTTGCAACATCTTGTTATTAGTGTGCCTCTCAAATGTTATTGATAAAATGAAATGAAAAGTATAGATTTTTTTGCTTATTTTTATTAATTTTTGTAAACAAAATCATGGTCTAAATACGCAGTTTCAGTTTTCGGAAGTAGTCTTATTACACCCGGTATATAATTATAGTCACATAAAATTAAGATACATGAATAATTTACTATTAAATTATGATTATACTCTTACTTATAGTAACGTAGCTAACTAGGTAGACAAACAAAATGCCAAATATAGCATTATACAATATTACGAAAAGGTATTTCAAATGTCTTTTTAAACCAGAAACATTTGTTATTTTGATTGTCAACAAAGTTGCAAAAACGTTTATAATGTATATAAGTAAAAAATCAAATATTTTGTAAGATAACTGACATTATATAGCTGGATGTATACAATGTTTATGTATGGCTAGAGAATAATAAATAAATAATGATAAACATTCACACAATGCTCTCTAGCCCCGAACTAAGCCAAGCTTGTACTATGGGAACCATCTGATTCCTAGCTGTTAGATTACTTATGTACCTACTTATTTTTTAAAATTAACACCCAGACAGAAAACAAACATCTGTGTTCATCACACGAATGTTTGTCCTCGGCGGGGATCGAACCCACCACAGCGTAGATGGCAGGCTGAGCTGTAATGGCTGTCAGAGTTGTAGATACATTAATAAATGGAGGGTAAGAGTGTAATCAGTGTTTCTTCTTTTCTTTCTTTCAATAAATTGTATCATAATTATTATGTGTTAATGATAGAATGGATGTGTTTATTTTACTTTTCATTGTTTGTATTGCTATTCAAGCTTCTTTCTAGTATAAATAAATAAATATTGACACACATTCACACAACGCCTTCTAGCCCCAAACTAAGCAAAGCTTGTATTATATAATATACTGCAGTATATATAACTATAGCCGTTGTTTTATTTTATACATGCACCTGAAAATAAGAGAAACCGTTTTTGAAGTCTCGATATACCAATTACAAGAATCTTTGCCCTGACTGACTGACTGACTGACATTTAGACAACGCACAGCCTAAACCACCGGTCGTAGAGACTTGAAATTTTCAGGGTATATATGTATTAGTACGGAGAAGTGTACTAAGAATTTGTTAACCGCTGAGGACGGAGTTATGCAAATTCCTGCAAAACTTGACCTCTATACCTATATGGGTATCCTAGGGATTGAAGTTTGTATGAAAATAACTTCAGGCAACTCTTCAAACTCGCGCATGTTTCGCTAGTAATAAATATTACTAATGCTGGAGAAAATAGGTTCTGAAATAACGACTACAAGCAGGAAAACGCAGCGTATAACGTTCTCCACCAGATGAATCGACGTTGCTAAGATCGCGGGAAGTCGGTGGATAAAAAGGGTTTAAAATCGTTCTTCTTGAATACGTAAAGAGGAGGCCTGTGTCCAGCAGTGGACTTCTACAAGCTGATGACGATGATGGTTTGAAGTTTCCAGGTCTTGTGGCTGCTACCACCGTTGGAGATAACATAAATCTGTACGGACGTATGGACGTATGGATATCCCTCCCATCCGCATCAAACGCTTTGCCTCAACTTTTATAATGCGCACAGAAAAGGAATGGAACTCGTTGCCGTCGTCTGTTTTTCTGGTTATTATTTAGATGTTTTCAACAGAAGAGTGAATAGGTATTTTCCTGGTAATCGTAGTACACCGTCCACTGCATCATCACTTTCCATCAGAAAGCCTACTCTTATGTACGATTCTCACTTATCGGCCCGCATCGGAGCGCATTTTAAAACTTGCTGGAGGATATTGAAACATCCAGAAAGCAGTTAAGTTCCTTATTTGCATGCAATTCACGCAGCTTTGAAGCCGCAGAACTCCGCGACCCACTCGCGCACGCGGTTGGTTGCTCTCAGCAACATTCGGCTGCTCTCGGCTGCTCGCGGCTGCTCGCGGCTGCTCGCGGCTACTGTCTCGGCTCGACGCGTCCGTTCGGCTGCAGTCAGCTGCAGTCGCATTCGTTATCGTTTTAAAATGGGTACCGATGAAAAACTTATTACGTTAGTTTAAAAATATGAGTGTCTTCCTAATATTGATGAATTACGCAACGTCAACATGAAAGCACTGAAACGGGCTGACTCCGACGTGGTAGCACTTAGCCACTTCATAAGATCGTGCCATCATCGGATACGCGCGCATGCGCTCGGTTTCCAGTGGATTTTAGCCGTCAGGCGGCTCCGGTCCGGTCCGGTCTCTGCGCTCCGTTGCGGCCCGGCAACTAAGAATCGTACATTAGAAACGACAAATGTAGTTGCGTATTGGCGTTTTGAGTTACACTACGCGGCATGCCAGGCAGTGACTACTTGACTGCGAAACTGTTCAAGAGTTAACGTGCAGTGTATTACAAGACCTTAGATCATTTAAATGATCTAAGTACAAGACAATACGAAACTTCGTTTATCGTTTCTAAGAGTAGACATGCTACATAGCTTTTTAATGTAAATTGTTTTTCTAGTGCTATTTTAAGTTCTGCTGTGTAATTTTGGTGGCATTTTAACTAACATTACTTACTGTATTGTGGCATCCTGATTTTAATAAAAAACCCTACGTTTGAATAAAAACGCCATTTTTTATTCAATACCGATTACAACCAGTCTTGACAGAGTTTGACCGACTTGACTAAAAACTATTTACTAAAAATATTTAACTTTGGCAAAATCCTCTGTCGGATGACGGACGGGTGCAATAGAGAAAAAAAGAAGAAGAACCAGCAAAAATCTTGGATAATATCAGCCTAGTATATCAGCTGTGTCACAGATGATGTATTTCATGCCGCTATAACAACAAATACTTAAAAACCGAATAAAATAAATATTCAAGGGGGCTCTCGTACATCAAACAAGATATTTTTTCCGTTTTTACTACAAATATTGAATAACGAAACCCTTCGTGTGCGAGTCCCACTCGCATTTGGCCGGGTTTTTATGCAACTTGCTAATGAAACAAGCAGATGGCCCACCTGATGTTAAGTGGTTACTATTGCCTATAACAAAGTATTGCCTCGTAGGTCACGCTCGTTAGGAACGTGCCCTAAGATGCACCATTCATCGTCACTATGCCTCAAGTTGTTGAGGCATACAAGTGTTAAGTCTCATACACCTGTAATTTCATCGGCACCCACACCTAACAACGAGTTTAGTAATAAGTATTTATTATTTTATTGTAAGTATTTGTTATTGTGTTTTTTGAATGTGTAGTTATGTAACTTATTGTTGTCTGAAAAAAAAATACCTTTCAAATAACATGATGATTATGCTGGCGAAGAAGCCTAAAGCAAGCATAATGAAGGCTGGTGCAGCCCCGCCCAGAGCGAGAGCCCGCGGAGAACTACCCTCGCATGACACAGGGCGGGCGGTGGTACGGCGCTGAACGCAAGACACTATTCCACGCTCCAGGAGACGCGTGAGGCTGGAAAGAAATACCCCAGGAACCTTACACTTAAGGTGGAACAAGTCGTTACTATTTCCATACAAGCGCTGTAACTGAATATCTCTACTATTTATTAACGTACGAGTACGTCCGAAGTTAAGTTTAATACTGAATTATACCACACCCGCAAAGGATAGCTGGTAGATAATGCTATGTAGCATTAAGTTTGCCTACTTTTATTTTAAGTTGTGCAATAAAGAATTTTCTATCTATCTATAAGGACGACTCAAAAACACAAGCCCAAGTAACAGACTAGCAACAAAGTTTCGTATTGTTGTTTTGAGAACACTGCGCAGTATGTCATGCAGCGACAGTTTGAATGTGGGATGGGTTACCGCGACACAAAACGACAATACGAAACTTAATTTATCGTTTTCAATAGTAAACAAAGTTAATTGTGGCTAATAAAATGTTACTACACTATAAATTAATTCATAACAGACACTACTGTCAATTACGTCAACTCTATCCGTATGAATTGGCCACTATATTATTTTACTGAAATTTAAAATTTTACAAATTTAATGTGCATATCTACTATAAATATTTATGATAATTTTAATAACATTGTTGAATTAAATTTTCCATGCCTTGACATGGTAGAATTACATTGAAACAAATACAATACTGCGACATCTGTACCTATACATGTAATTTAGCAAATAAATAAACTTTTACTTTGGCTTTAGATCTTCCGGGCTTGCGTTTTTGAGTCATTAGACGACCGATGTGGCGCGGCGGGCGAATGTCCGCCTGCGACGCAGGAGGTTGCGGGTTCGATTCCCGCCTCGTGATAAATGTTTGTACGATCTGCAAATATTTATTCCGGGTGGTCTGGGTATTTTCCATGCATAATAAAAAATATCTATGTATGTAATTATCTATATTGTATTAAGCATATCAATCATCTAGTACCCATAACACAAGCTTTGTTTAGCTTGGGGTTAGATGATGCTGTGTGGATTGTCCAGCATTATTATTATTGTTATTAATTTTAGGGTTCCGTACTCAAAGGGTAAAACGGGACCCTATTACTATGACTCCGCTGTCTGTCTGTCTGTATCAAGTTAATATCCATCAGGTACCTCCAAGATAAAAACTCCTTGTAAGGGCTGTCTTTCTGAACGCCAGGGTAAAGGAGTGTTTTCTCCATGGATTTTAAGGATCCTAATTCACAAAGCTGACTCTGTGTGAATGTTTTAGATATGAGCCGGTCAGCATTGTCAGTTTCAGTGTGGTAGGCGTACCCTGAAAATGAGAATGCAGAATTGTTTCAGCTAAGTAAAGACATTTGTAGAAGCAGTTCTTAAGGTGGAACAAGTCGTTACTATTTCCATACAAACGCTGTAACTGAATATCTCTACTATAGCGTCGAATGATTTAGTACTAAATCTTTCCTTGCTTGTAACTTTCAAGGTAATCTGATTCTACCGTAGAATATAGGGTAACGAGCCTAGATAACGGCAAGATAATTCAGTATCAAACTTAACTTCGGACGCACGTTAATAAATAGTAGAGATATTCAGTTACAGCGTTTGTATGGAAATAGTAACGACTTGTTCCACCTTAAGGGCTCGTCCTGGTTCTTGTCCTGGAACTGTGTAGTTACCTACAAGGTCGTAAAGATTACCACCTGGCTAACAGGCACATACGTTGTTGTAAACCAACCAGAGCAACGGTTCTTATCATCTGACCTCACAGCTCAGTTAGTAGCAGCTCTGCCTTCCGTGCCATGGGTTCGATCCCCACTGAGGACAAACATTTGTGTGATGAACATAGATGTTTGTTCTCTGTCTGGGTGTTATATTGTATTGTAAGTATGTATTAAAAAATTAAAAACGTATATAAGTATTCTATCAGTCATCGAGTTTCATAAAACAAAGTGTGCTTAGTTTGGGGCTAGATGATGCTGTGTAAAAAAAGTACCAACTCGAGATTCTTCAAGGATGTCTAAGGAGATTAGTCAGAGGTACTAGAGGGTTTGTGTGTGTGTTGTGTCTATATATTATTATATTTTATTACTAGAGGCCACTCGCAGCTTCGCCCGCGTGGCAGTTTTTTCCCGTTCCCGTTATTTTTTCGGGATATTCCAGATTACAATTTATATTTATTCCAAATTTCATCCAAATCGGTCCACTGGTTAGAGCGTGAAAGAGGAACAAACATCCATCCATCCATCCAAACATTCCCATTTATAATATTAGTAAGATTATTAATTGGTATAGATTGGCGACATAAACATCATCTTCCTATCCCTCTTTATGTGTCGTAGGCACAATGTTCTCTTGTCATAAAAACATGAAACATCTCTAAACTAGTTACCTCCAGCTTTCACCAAAGCGATGCCTCTTTCCAAGGGTCTTAAAATATTATCTTTCCTCTTCAGAATCTTATGACGTATTTTGTCTTCAATTTCCATGTTCCTTTTATTGTAGTAATAAATACCAGGGTTCTGAAGAAAAAAATGTAGTTGGACTGTCTTTCTGAACACAAATACTTAAAAAATGATCTAAAAATTTTTTTGATCCAAATAACCAAATCTAACGATTCCCAACTGATAACAATGAAATGACATGAATCTTGACCACTTTGTCAAGAGTGTTACGACTGAGAAGAACCATCCTTACTCTGAAGTCATCTAAAAAACGCTTTTAAAGATTGGTAACACGCGGTTGTTCGCTTGATTGGTTGACCCGTACCGAAAGCCTCCAAATGTCATGTATTAGCAGGGTCACGGTACGAATGTTTAACATTTAGTCTATGTCTATGTCTAACAATGGATACGATGTCTAATAATGGATCTTTGTACAAATTCAGAAGCCGTTGCTGAAAGTTCGTGTTACGGAATTATTGTCTTCTAGTACAATAAAATCTAAAACAATTCTAACTGTCGAGCACAAAAGTTAGGTGTCATTTTGACAGTTTGCGATTAAAGGGCTCAGGGTAAAGTGTAGGGACACATGTACGGTGATTGATTGAAAGATTGTTAGTTAATTGATTCAGGCGTGATTTTGCGGAAGTCCATTGTAATATTATAAAGTAGACGATTTAATATATAGTACTATTCCGCTACTTCAATCTTTAGATATTGACACGTGTTTCGCTTCTCTACGAAGCATCCTCAGGAAGATCTTGACTTGCTGTGATACGGCTATCATCACATCTTGGACACGCTGTAGTGGTGACTCGTATCCGTTGTGCTTCGTAAGGCGTGTTGTCTCGCCGAGCGCTCACCAGAAAGATGCTTCATAGAGAAGCGAAACACGTGTCGATATTTAAAGATTGAAATAGCGGAATAGTACTATATATTTAATCGTCTATTTTATAATATTGAAAGATTGTTGGTATCTCACCGAGAGCCACGACCTGGTGTAGCCAACGTCCTGGTAGATCAGATCGAGGGGACTCTCCATCAGTTCCTGCAGGCTAGTTATGGTTGGTGGTGGCCCGTTCAGCAGCCAACTTACAACGCTACTGGTATAGTAGTTGTAGATCAGGACACAGGATAAGCCAATAATGAACAGAGCCAGTTTTCTTGCTGCAATTATAATAACCGTACCTATCAGCACCCTTCTACCCGATGGATTGACGACGTTGTAAGGATCACGGGAAGTCGAAGTTAATGGATGGAAAGAGCTCAAAATTATACTTCCTGGGGTAGACCTTGGGTTCCTGCCCGACGGCCTCGGGGACGCCCAAGAAAGTGTTGGCGAGACGATCTGGACGCCTTTGAAAGAAGGTCGTGAGAGAAGGCTCAGGAAAGTGAGGAACTGGAAAACTTTGGGGGAGGCTTTTGCCCAGCAGTGGGATGAAATAGGGTAGGGGAAAAAATTGTGCCAATTTTTACCTGTAGATGGCCTTCTAGTCAGCTGCACCTCATCTTCAAAAACTGCAATGAAACAGAAAATAATTCTTTTTTTATGCTACTGCTGGTGGAACAAGCATATGGCCCACCTGATGTTGAGTAACCATGAGGTAACCATCACTTATATAACAAATCATTGCGCGTTACACGCACGTTAGGTACGTGCTCTACGATGCACTACCCTGCGTTCCCCAATCTGAGGCATACTGGTGTTAAGCTTCATGTGCTCATTTACAAAAGTCGTCTAGGAAAATTGTAATTTTTCTTAAGTGTTTAATAAATACGTACGTTTTCCATAGTTCAATCTTTGTTTAGTTCGGTCCTAGATGGTGTGGTATAAAATATTCACAATCCGAAAATATTTCCTTTAGTTTTTGAAAAGAAACGCCATTTTTTTTTTAAAACCAACGATAGTCGTCTTTACTTTTTTTATTAACTCGACTTGGCTAAAAAGTATTTATTTACTTAATCCACTTAACATTGGAAAAATTGTCTGTTGAATAACGGACAAATACCATCGATGATGATATGAAGAAAATAAGAACATACATTGCTGGCAAATGTTCGCAGTCACAGAGAACACTGCATACTGGACAGATGATGGACGCTGCTCTAACTTAGCTGCCGCTACCAGTATCACCATACACAGCACCGCTATGCCAACAGTGCTGCGCCAAGCATCACCACTAAGGGGTCTGAGGAATTGGTTTTCATACTTTCCTGGCCCAGTAGTAGGAATTCGAAAGTAATATCTGGTTCTGCAATTATAAAAATAACTTCTAATAATAATAATAATAATAATAATGCTGGACAATCCACACAGCATCATCTAGACCCAAGCTAAGGAGAGCTTGTGTTATGGGTACTAGATGACTGATATACTTAATACACATACATTACATGCATAGATATTTTTGATTGTACATAGAAAATACCCAGAACACCCGGAATAAATATTTGCAAATCGTACAAACATTTATCCCAAGGCGATAATCGAACCCGCAACCTCCTGCGTCGCAGACGGACATTCGCCAGCCGCGCCACATCGGTCGTCAACACATCTCTTGGTACCTTAAAACTTTTGAAAATATCTAATAGGGGTAGTAAGAAATATGTCTAAACACGTACTGATTCCCATGCATAAGAGTATCGATAGATAAAATTTAATTTCTCGATAAAAAGGGGTTTATCAAAATTTATGGATCTAATGAACTTTATGGATGGATATGCAAGTAGAGGTAGGCCAAAAAAAAGATGGATGGATTGTGTGAGATGATACGGGTAAGAAAGGAGTGACTGCAGAAATGACGGATGATAGAGAGAAATGGAAGGAAAAAACCTGTAGTACCAACCCCACATAGAGTCGGAAAATGATTATATCGAAATTCATGGTAGCATGGAACTTAGTTAAACGCTAGATCGATAAACTCGAGATGTTTTATCGAATTCATCAATAAACTGTCAGCAAAGAAGCCACTCTATAAAATGTGTCGAGGTTCGAGGTTTTGTGCTAGCGGGGGTTTCAATGAAATTCGATAAATAAAGTCAGTTTGTCGATAAGACAAGTTTGTCGACCGAAATTCCATGATCGGACCCCTGTTTTTACAACTTATCATGAGCCATCACAGCTCAGTTGGTAGTAGCTATACTTTTTGTGCTATAATAGGTTGTGGATTCGATCCCTATCGAGAACAAAATTTTTGTGACGAATCCAGATGTTTGTTCTATTTTGTGGTATATTTGTTTGTTTGCCGTGGTATATTCTATTCATATGCAAAATGCGACTTGTAGGCGAGAACAGACAGACCACGGACAAAAGCATTTTTGGTCAGTCTCGAAACTGAGACGTAAATAATGTAAAACCAAATCATGGGGAGACCGTTGCGAGTGTTCTTGTTGAAGTAATACTTCTAATGTGACTGCAAGGTTGCGTTAAGCGTTTAACACACCATGGAGGGGGTATAAAAGCACTGTTCTTTCTCTCTTTAGAAGTTTTACTTCAGTCGTGTGGTCTAAATCACACTCGTTTTTTTTTTACTTAAGGACGTAGGTATCGAATTTCGTGGTTTTTCAGGAACCTTTGCCGAAACAGGAATCACAGCGGTATATATAAACATGGTATAAAGTTATAAATAATATATCTGTCTTTACAGACAGCGCATAAATATCTAAAGCAATAAAAGCAATAGCAAAATTTTTACAACTAATTTAATTTATTAACTACCAACCTATCCTTCAAGTACCAAGATTAATTAATTTATGTATAAAGTCGAGCGTAAAGCGGTTTCAATGTGTGCGTGCGGTACTTTACTGCTCAAATACCTATATTTGAGCGCATCAAAAATGTATTAGCGTCCTTAATAAAAACTTACTCAATAGAAGTCAAAGCTGGATAAATGTAGCTAATTTTATAGGTGTATGGTGATCCGATCCTTAAAACTGATGTAATATCTTGCTCACGAAAATACAGAGCGTCACCAGCAATCTGAAAACATAAAATAAAGTAAAAGATTGCATCACGACTTTAATCCCTTAGCAGGGTAGATACCCCCTCTGATCTCTTAGTAGGTTATCACTCGAGATTCTTCGAGGATGTCTAAGGGGGGTGGGTAGTCAGAGGTACGTCCAGATAGTACATTAAGTAGGTACCCACATTTTGCAGTAATTGGTTTTTGAGCTGGTCCAAAAAGTGTTTTAAGCTTGAAATTGTTATTGCTTACTATCCATTTGAAATACCAGATGACAATATGACATACATATGTAACCTTTTTATGTTCATTTTTATCATATTGAAGAGCATTTAAAAACAGCTGACTTTACTTAATTTATTTACTGGTTCGACTTGACTAAAGACTATTTATTCAATCTACTCGACATTGGCGAAATTGTCTGTCGAATTACGGACAGATACCATACAGAAGAAAAGAAGTAGAAGAAAAATATCGAAAGTAGACAGCCCAGCCTGCAAAGGCTACCTGTCCTAAGACAAATCAGCTGCACACGTAGTCCTGGAATGCGAAGGCGTAGCGACTCAATGTAAATGTATCCTTGGAAACCCAAATCACTTCTCCACGCCTGTGAAGCTTCCAGGAAGCTTTTGTACTTTTGGGAGATGTGAGGCTGGTTTCAAACTTACCCTGATCACGCTTCACGCCTAGTAGACTACCTTTGAGTCTTAAATGCGGATCATCATCATCATCATCAACCTGTAGAAGTCCACTGCTGGACGTAGGCCTCCCCCATACGCTTCCAGGAAGAACGATTCTGAGCCCTTTCCATCCATCGACGTCCCGCGGTCCTAACAATGTCGTCAGTCCATCGGGTAGGAGAACGTCCTACGCTTCGTCTTCCGGTTCCGGTAAATGCGGATACAGGAACCCAATAAAAGATACAAAATCTAAACAATTTTTTGTAATATTTCATTCGTTTTTTAAGCTTCTTTTACAGCTTTTTTCAAGAATGCCTCGTCACTCATTATTAAAACAAGTTGTGTATTTTTTTAATATAAATGTTTGAAACTTACAGTTGAATTCCTTTTGTCAAAATTGTTTATCCATCGATCAGCTAGTGTGTGGACGAACCTGTAAATTATAACTAGTGTTTCAGCTTAGTTTTCAAATTCATCATCTTTTTGTCGTTATCCCACTTTATGTAGGGTTGTCATATGTTCCAACACTCCATCATATCAGTCTTTATCACCTTACTCGTTTCTAATCCATGTAATCTTAAAAATGGTGAAGGGAAATACCGTGAGGAACCCTGTGGCTTTGTTAGCTACGCACATATTGACCTTATCTTTCCTGTGGAATAGGCTGACTAAGCGATTAGGTGCTGGGCAAGCCTACTCTATCTATAATCCTGTCCCAGACACTACAACGAACGTCCAGTAAATAGAAGCTTGTTTGAAAAAATCTCTGATCTGATAAATCATCTACAATAAATGCAAAGGGCTGTTTTGTATGTGTAACACATTTTATTAGGTATGTTTATGTAGTATGCGTGATGAGTGTATGTGATTGTGTGTGATCCAAAGGCATTTCCTGATGACAATAGTATCTGCAGTTTGGGTGTGTTATCAGAGTGTGTATTCCGTTGATTTTAAACCATTTGTTGATGGACCACATGCAAACCGCACCTGAACCATCCTCTGCATGTGTAGTCTTTAAACTAGGGGTGCAATCATGAAACTACCGTCGACAAACTGTTTTTATCAATCGAATTTTATCTACCCGCTAGCACAGAACTAGCATCAACATTATTTTATCGACTGGTTACCCTGTGGACAGCTAGTCGATTAATTTGGTAAAATTTGAATTAATCGACCTAGCGTTTTACTAAGTTCCATACTTCCATCTCGATAAATTTCGATGAAACCCTGCTTAATCGAGAATTTATGCCAAATTTTTTCTATCGACACATCCATGCTTGGGCACCTTGTGAAGTGGTTCAGGCTGATGATGCAGGCATGATAATGAAGGTTAGTTTTATAGTAGGTACTTGATATTATGCACTTCTGCAACGACCATTAGGATGATGGTAGATGTCCTCGTGATGGTGGAAACTCCAGGAACTGCTTCCACGCTTGTTAGGATGTTCGGGTTGAAGTCCGCTGGTGGTACAGTTGCCTGTTAATTACCAAAATTGTACAGTCACTTGTTCTAACATAGATAAAGGCTTATTGTTTTTACCCTTTATCTTATAGCTGTATGCTGTAAAAATACTTAGATTAGGCAACAGAGGTGCGATTCTGGTTTAAACCTTAATCTGGTAATCTTAATCATAATTCTGGTAATTCTAGATACTGATCTTCTTTGGTTCTTTGATTTTATACATGTAACTCTAATGACTTTAGAGTTACATGTATTAAATCAAGCCTACCTACTATGTTAAACACAGCTTCAATTTTTTTTTTTTCTTCTTTGCTTTGTGTTATTTAAAGGAGGAAACTTTGCTGATTCATGTGTTGCTTATGTTTTTAATTTTTACGGATTTATTGTCCTGTTATTTCCCAAATAAAAACGGTCCCACGTGCATTGTCACTTACAACTGAGACCATTCTCATTGGCCATTGTCCGAAATTCCACCTCCTGTAAAACTTGCATTCGTTTAGATCAGCACTGAAGCTCAAGGTCAAACTCCATGATCCCGCATCAAACACCTTTAAAGTACCACCTTGTTCTTTACCAAAATTGTAAATATCAAAGAGGCTGTATTGCAAAATATCTGGAAAAAAAGTAAAAATTTACTACCAGTATTATTTTTTATTGAATACTATATTGCACTATGAAAAGTAAGTGTATAAAAGGTGGGCTTATTGCTTTGAGCATTTTCTACCTGCCATTTTCTAACCTAACGCTGTAGCATAGACATTTTGAAACAATCTTGGGTAAACAATATTCAATAAATAAAATAAAAAATAAAAAACCTATTTATTCTATAAAATAATGATTCACATTTCATTTCATTTTTAATTAATATTTACATCATTACATTGATTATAGATTGATTATTTGTAGATTATTTGACTACAAATAATTTAAGATAATTTATACTATTGAAGGGATAGCCTGTAAACTATTTTTTAAGGAAACCGTATACATGGACTTTTCTGACGATTTTTTTTTTCATATTTATCAATCCATACAATTTTAAGTTTCATATTCCATACCTCTTTTCACTCCCATTTTGATATCAGCATTGACACTTATGTTTAGACGCTTCATTATCTCAAAAACTTCTAACCCGTGGTCACCATTAACGCCACATTTCGTAAGAATATTGTTTTTAGTTGTCACATTTCGTTCATTTTCATCTATTATTAGCCATAAGTACTGAGAACCAAGCCACATGTTTTCTGAAGCCTGAAAAACAAGACATACATAATACTATACTAAGAAAGAACGCGCGTATTCATCCACGTGACGACCGATGTGGTGCGGCGGGTGAATGTCCGCCTGCGACGTAAGAGGTTGCGGGTTCGATTCCCGCCTTGGGATAAATGTTTGTACGATCTGCAAATATTTATTCCGGGTGTTCTGGGTATTCTCTATGTATAATAAAAAATATGTATGCATGTAATGTATTGTATTAAGTATATCAGTCATCTAGTACCCATAACACAAGCTTTGTTTAGCTTGGGGCTAGATGATGCTGTGTGGATTGTCCAACGTTATTTTTATTATTATTTATGGTGTGGAACCTATTTTGGCTGACGAGACTCACAGTGAAGAGTACGTCTTCGATATTCCCACAGCTGGTCTTCAGCATTACTCCAATGTTGGTATACGTCTGCAGGACACACTGTTCCATATCCTGATGCCATCCAATTTTGTTGGTTGCTAAACTTGATACTGCTATGGAATGGTTAGTTGCCAACTTTGCGAATTCTTTGCTCCCTGAAAAACACAAAGTTCTACATAATAATTGTAATGGTGATGGTTATATCTTAACATCGAGTGGGTCATCAGATTGCTCCATCAGTAAGTGGCATAAAAAACAGTTGTATAAATAAAACAGGCTTCTAAAAAACCTCGTTTTTTTTCTTTTATAAGATCCATTTGGATTTTATTTTGTTCTGACCTTAATGAAAACTTTGTTTGCTTCGTCATCATCATCATCCTAAATAAGTCTACTGCTGGAGGTCTCTCCAAGGACGCTTGCCTATGCTCACGCTACTTCTATTGGTAATCGGGGGTTTTTTTTTATTGAAATATCATCATGATTTTAATCCCTAAACACGGTAGGTAGGTATTCCCTCCAATCGAATAGTACCAAGAGAATCTTCAAGGATGTCCTAAGGGGGCAGTCAGAGGTACGTCCAGATAGTACATTTGGTACATACCCACATTTTGCAGTATTTAAAATTCCATATGTGACAGGTTGCAAGCCCATCGCCGCTGCTAGAAAATTAACTAGTTTCTTTACGATGTTTCCCTTCACCGTTTGTGAGAACTGGCATTGCGCGCATAAATTTTTCGAACGGGAATATCCATTGGCGCACGACCGGAATTAAACTCACAACCTTAGGATCAAAAGTCGGAGTCACTACCGACTAGGCCACCGGTGGCCTTTTTTTTATTTTTATAAAGTCTGGTCTGTCAAGTTTATTCTATACTACTAGTACAACTTTCAGTTCAGTTGTTGTTAGGTATATTATTTTCTTTTGATTATTATTCTTTTTGACATTATTCTTCTTTGTTTAAATTATTGAATTCGCACATGCATTTTATGAGCTATGTAAATTATTTATTCGTGTAATTGGCTGTAGCCGTTCAAATAAAATAAATAAATAAATTGAACCTGCTACAGGGTCATCAAATACATTCAATGACAATGTAAGTGTAGGTCAAATAACCAAATAGAAACAAAAATCTGAGAGTTAACCAAATTCACTCACAATGAAAATCATTTTCGCAGTTCATTAAGCAAACAAACGGTACATTTCTCTCCCTAAAGTAGTTAACTGAGAACAGAATTGAGTCGTGGAACCCTAAAATGGCTGCGGGGTAAAGCAAAAGTATGTACCACATTGGACAGCCTCGAGACATGCTCTGATTGGCTGATTCGAAAACAGAATTCTTATAATCAGTGGAGTACAGTCAGGTGAGGAAATATTTTATGATATCAATGTTTTTTTATTAATTTATTTCATTTCTCCTGTTCTGGATTTAAATTGTGACCAGCCATTCCATGAATCAGAATTGAGAATGGTAATGAATAAATTTGAGTGGCAGTTTCTTCGATGTTAGCAATATTTAAGCCAACAGAGCACCAGCGGCTGACCGGAGTGATCCTAAGGTCGTGGGTTTGAATTCGGTCGAGAACCAATGCATTTTTTTTTTTGAAAACATTATGTGCATAATTCTAGTGCTTCCAAAAGGTGAAAGAACACAAAGTAATGAAACCAGTTAGTATTGCAATAATATTGCAACATGATAAGAATACCAATTACTGCAAAATGTGAGTGTGAGCCAAAATGTAACATCTGGAAGTACTTCGGATGAATTGAGAAAATCTCTTAAGGTCGAAAGATTTAGTACTAAACCTTTCGACGCTTGTAACTTTCAAGGTAATCTTCTTCTACTGTAAAATATAGGGTAACGAACCTAGATAACGGCAAGATATTTCAGTATCAAACTTAACTTCGGACGCACGTTAATAAATAGTAGACAAAAAACGCTTACAACGTTTGTATGGACATAGTACCGACTTGTTTAACCTTAACTCTAAATCTCTAACCGCAAGGCCGCCGCGCGGTTTGCCGCTTTAACACGGTTTGCCACCGGAATTTGAACGTTTTACCCTAGAAGATAGAGACGGTATTTGGCGGACACTCGGTACTATATTTCTCAAACGCGTGGTCACTGCGCGATATCTTTCGCGCCGTATAAATGCGCTCCAAAGCGGGGTTTCAATTTTTTTTAATACAACAAACAAGCTTACGGCCCACCTGATGAAGAGCGGTTACCGTAGCCTATGGACGCCTGCAACATCAGAGGAATCACAAGCGCGTTGCCGACCCTTTAAAAATGTTAAACGCCTTTTTTAAAGAACCCCATACTATAGTCCTAAGTGAAAACCTCAAAAGATCATTCTACAGTCTAAGTACCTACTCAAGTTTGTATGAAAAACTTTATGGAACGAAATTGCGCCCCTTTCCGTAAGTATTTGTTTATTTTTATTTTTTTAAATCAAACAGTTCTGACTGTACCAAACAAATAAATAAAGGTAATTTGAAATCGTATTTTCTTTGATCCAATTGAAATGTCAATGTCACGGTAAAGCCTTGGTTCTTTATAAAATGGTGGCCGCCTTATTATGACCGTATAAGACGTACAACCTCTTTTTTCTATTTTTTATACTAAATACAGATAAATAAAAATAATCAATCCACACAGCATCATCTAGCCCCAAGCTAAGCAGAGCTTGTGTTATTGGTACTAGATGACTGATATACTTAATACAATACTATATTACATACATAGATATTTTTTATTATACATAGAAAATACCCAGAACACCCGGAACAAATATTTGCAGATCGTACAAATATTTATCCCAAGGCGGGAATCGAACCCGCAACCTCCTGCGTCGCAGGCGGACAATCGCCCGCCACGTCACATCAGTCGTCATGAACCAGCAGATGACCCACCTAATGTTAAGTGGTTAACATCACCTATAAAGTAGCATTGCTTTGCAAGTCACGTTCATCAGGAACGTGCCCTAAGATGCACTGCTTTGCGTCCATTAACCTGAGGCATACAGGTGTTAAGCCTCATGTGCCTGTAATTTCACCTAATGAGTTAGTAGTACTAGAGCTCTTAGCGAAGGACTCGTCTGGGAAAGTACCTACTACCACCCATGCCTATTTCTGCCGCCAAGTATCTTGATGTGTTCCGGTTTGAAAGGTATAGTTACCGGTAAAATAGTGACTTTGGCTAGCATTTTTAAGTTTTATAGGCTGATTATTTTGCAAATAAAATACATATTATATTAAATAAGCTACAAATTAATGAATCTTTTAAACTCTTTTGTACTAAATTTCATTAAAAGCGGTTCAGTAGTTTAGGCATGAAAGCGTAACAAACAGACAGACAGAGTTACTTTCGCATTTATGACATTAATAAGTACTAGTGGAAACGCCCGTGACTTCGTCCGCGTAAAGCAATTTTCATACAAACTTCAATCCCGCTATACCCCTATAGGGGTTGAATTTTGAAAATTCCTCCACACCAGCACAAACCTACCCTGAAAATTTCCCCTTAGTTTTGTCAGTGGAATTAACCCCGTGTGAAAAAAAGTTCTTGTTATTTCAGAAACTGTATCTTGGGTTTCAAATGGATTTATTATCGTTCAAATTTGACAGGTCTATTGGCAAAGAGGGTAGAGAGAATTTTATGGTGGCTTTACTTTGATTTTGTTGTTCTGATTTCCTTTTTGATAAACATTTTGACGTAATAATGATAAGGAATTAATTCTTGCAACGAAATATCATCAAATTCTAGTTTCAATTGTGTCTATCTCCAAATAGTATTATCCGAAACTGCTATCTCACGCAGGTATTATAATATTAATAATAATGACTCTTATTTAAACTTAACAGTAATTGGTACATTTTTTTAGGTTACATAAATAGGTACTGAATGAGGTAACTAATTGAGGTCAGTACCTGACGTAGCTCTGTCTCTAATGAGCCTGTATTGTAGGGTCACAGTGATTCGCTTCGGACTCTTATCATAAAAAGTAGTTACAAGTTTGTTACAAAAATGGCAATACTGCCATTTGATTATAATGGCAATACTGAAATTTGATATCCAAATTTAGTTGCAATCACGGGCTATCTGCTTGTTTCATCAGAATATTGTCTATATAGATTCATCATCTTCCCACATCAGTCCTTCGGGTAGGAAAATGTTTTACGCTTCGTCTTCCGGTTCGTGGTCGCCATTTGAGAACCTTTATTCACCAGCGTTTTGTTTTTAAAAAATAAAAGTTAACATATGAATGTAATGTCAGTCAAATCGAGTGTGTTTCAATAGTTTCCGTAAATTCGTTAGCAATTAGCCAGAGATTAGGATACCTACTAAAAATTAAATGGTATATAGATAATAGATTATATACAAACGAAAACCCACTCGTAGGTACATTATGAAGTATTTGATAATGACTATAGTCAAGAACATGCATTGAAATATTTTATTCGTCACGTTTTGTTGTTCATCGGAAATTGATATCCAAATGTTATCAATATTTAGGTAAATAATATGGATGACATTATTCCTTTATAAAACCTAGCCGGGGAAAACCCTAGTCAATGCTCATTAACTTCACAATTAAAACCCAGAAAAAACTGGAAGACTACTTTTATTTAGCTTTAACCTTGATCCCGTATCGCCGTCTTTTTCTACCACGCCGCACAACGTGGTATGAAAGAGATCGATATATTACCGCTGAGTCATACCACGAGCTCTGTTGTACTTGCTTGTATCTCCATGAGGTCAGTTATCGCGCTACAGTTTTGCGAGTTGTTTGTTTGCAAATACGAGTGAAAATAAGTGTTACAATGGGTGTAACGTGTCAAATACTGTTAAACAAAAAGCCTGAAGGTATTCACAGAGCTGGACAAGCTGTTACAGGGATGGTAAAGTATGCAGTGGATAAACAGACTAAGTTTAAAGCAGTAACGCTCTCGCTACTTGGCACTGGATATTGCTCATGGAGTGAATCAGATTCTGATAACAAATCTACTACCTACTCCGGATCAGAGTCATATATAACCATTAACATAAACCTGAAAAAGGGACAAGGGTTTTTGGACACCGGAATT
The DNA here is from genome assembly GCA_947095575.1 of Electrophaes corylata. Taxonomy (NCBI): domain Eukaryota; kingdom Metazoa; phylum Arthropoda; class Insecta; order Lepidoptera; family Geometridae; genus Electrophaes; species Electrophaes corylata. Next base: position 1,168,425 of record OX352711.1, on the reverse strand, counting down.
TCATACGAGTATCCTTTTGAATTTTACTTACCAGAAGAACTTCCGTCATCATTTAAAAACTCTACCTGCACGATAGCGTATCGCATTCAGCTTAAATTCGAGAAACCGGACTTTTTCAGTGCCACCAGTGTTTTCAGCACTGAAATACCCGTTTACGGCTACGTCGAACCAACGGTAGAAGGCCCAGTTATATTTGGCTTAAATAAAACACTTATGAAACTATTCGCCGAGAACAAGCCTGTGGTAAATTTGAAAGCAGAAATCGGAAAGACTTGTTTAACTCCTGGCGAGAACGCACATCTGGCAATGGTCGTGAAGAATGATACAGATGTAGTACCGTCGGTAAGAACTGATCTGTACTGCCATACGAAGTACACAGCTAACTGCGGACGAACAAAGATCACAAATACGAAAGTAAAAGATTGCAGTTCTGATAGCACTGAGGTACCTGGACGAGGTGTGGCTGAGTTTTCTCAAACTATCCCAACAAGCCCAAGCTTGTACTCTATTTCATCAACAGTAATGACGAAAGAATATAAGTTAAGAGTCACAGTCAGGCTTCCAATGCCGCACATGAACACTTTTGTGGACATGCCAGTAGTCATTGGAGAAAGAAAAGGAAGACCAAGTATGGATGGAGTGGAGATTTTAGGAGAAAAGGGAGAATTGAGTACTGATTCCGTGGAACAAAGAAACAATACTGATGACCCGCCTTCGTATTGGGAAGTGATGTGTGAGGACAAAGTGAGTGAGAATAAATGAAGCAAGTACTAGTTGTACAATATATGTAATACAGCTGACCCGTGCCCACTTCGTTGGGCGGTAAACATTTTTACTTACAAATCTTAACTGAAGTAGTACTCGATGTCGCCAACAGATGGCGTTAATACGGCATAAATTAGCGGTCGTTCGCAGTTTCGCCCGCGTGGCAGTTTTTTCCCGTTCCCGTTATTTTTTCGGGATAAAAAGTAGCCTAAGTTACTCCTTGTTACATCAGCTATCTGCCAGTGAAAGTCCCGTCGAAATCGGTCCAGCCGTTCCAGAGATTACCCGGAACAAAACGACAGACAGACAGACAAAAATTTAAAAAAATGCTATTTTGGTATATGTATCGTATATATATTTCTATGCATGTAGTAAAAAGCAGTTATTTTAATATTACAAACAGACACTTCGATTTTATTTATTTGTATAGATGTATAGATGACTAGACTAATTCTAGGTGAATAGCTTAGGGGAGGGGGGGGGGGCAAGGAAACACAGGCATAATGTATGTCTCAGGCGGATGCAGGGTATTGCATCGTAGGGCACATATCTAACGTTCATGCCCTACAAGGCAATGCTTTGTTATAGATGATGGTTACCACTTAACATCAGGTTGGCCATATGTTAGTCCCACAGGCAGTAGCATAAACAAACGGCTTACGTGTCGCGAATCAAAAAATTTTGAACAAAAGCTTATGACTATTTTCAACATAATAAAACTCAGGGTGCATATACTCGTTTTAATATTCTGTAAACTTTTAATTACTTTCCTAAATATTTGGCAGAAGCGAGTGATTTACCATGATTTTTGTGTTTGATTTCAACTCCGTAAGTATAATCCCTATCTAACAAAATATTGACCAGTATTGAAATATTTGATAGTTTAAAAATTATAATACTTAATAATAATATAATAATAATCAATTCTCAAGCTCACTATTTGCAGACTAAATTAGTTTTATTTAATTAATTATTACTGCACTGCGTAAAAGAATCAGAAATCAGAAAATCTGTAGGTCTATGGAAGAACAGGCAAGAAACTAACGGCTTAGTTTTAACCGTTTTTCTGTGTAATCCTTTTTACAAAATATCATAAAATTGAAGCTCCAGTGTGATGCTAATCGAATTTAGTTAGATGTATGGAAAAACTATTTAATTTAAATGTAAAATGGCCTAAAGTCTATTCTGACTGGAATCTAGTGGTCTGTGTACGTGGCTTATTCAACTGTGAAACTATTTACTGAAATACTCTCACTGAAATACCTACAGGGCCAAATGTATTTTATTTTCTATTCTAAATCGTGTGTAAACACGTAAACTAGTCTTATCTGACCATTAAAGTGATGGGGGTACGTTAGCGCGCACGTTTACTTGAAAGATCGCCGGCTACACTCTACGATTGCAAATACAGCTGGTCTACTCTTAGAAACGATAAACGATGTTTCGTACTGTCGGAAATACACTGCGGGGCAACTCAGTCAAGGTTCCTCAGTCAAGTTGACGCTGTCTGCCATGCTACGCAATGTAACACAAAACAACAATACGAAACTTCATTTATAGTTTCTAAGAGTAGACCTACCGAACTAAAGCCGAAACACACGACCTTGAAGGCCAATAGGGGTTTTGAAAAAAAAAATTGTTTTTTTATGTAATTTAAAACATTATTATCAATTATATGGATATTTAATGCAAAAAACTTAAAAAAAATTGTGTGACGTGTGTTTTCGGTACTGGATTCAAAAATTAATTTTTGTTTTGAAATAACTACTGCGAAAAATATAAAAAAATAGTTTTGTTAAAAAACTTATATATGATCTTATCATTTACCGCAAAACAAAATTCCAAACCCCAATTCTCGTATTTTTTGAGCTGAGAAGAGACTGAAAATGAAAAAATGAAATGAAATGAAATGAAATGTCATTTCATTTCATTGTCACACACACAAAACAGAGTAAAACAGTAGGTAGGTACAAAAAACACAGAGGAGGTAAAGAGAAACATAAAGGAAGTAAAACAGGAAACAGGAAGGCACAAACAAATCAAAAATACCTAGGTACCTAAGTAAGTACCTTCAAGTAGGAGACCTACCTACGTACCTACCTACTATAAAAAAAATAACGAACGATAATGTATAGGTACCTACTTAAGTGCAAAAAAGTTGTGCCAATTAGTCGTGCTCTGTCTCGTGTGGTTAAAACGGCTCTTTCTCAGCATTATGCTACCACACGTGCATGGAAAGTGACATGCGGCAGCGCTGATTTTCAGAAAGACCCAAGTTTAGAGGAAACTCTTGGGCTGATCCCGGCGAAGCTACATTAAGAAGGTCAAGGTAAATAAAAGACTACAGGTATATAATAAATAAATAGCAAAGTGATAAATTGGGTAGTACAAACAAATCAAAAGTTAAATAAACAAATAAATAAATACATAACTCTACACAGGATAGGTAAAAATCGTATCCCCATCTGTGGTAATATTGGGTGAATACTCTGTGGTTGCTTGCGTGAAATGACGTGGCAGCGCGTGGCAGGCTTGTATTCTCTGTCTACGTGGCAGGCAATACAGTTAATTTATAGGCAATACGGTGCAAAGACTTGCAAAGTTAACCTAGCCATTGTCGTTTTACAAGTATTTGATTGTCGAAATTGGGCCAGTCTGGAATATCAGTTTTGAAGAACACCATTTGAAGATTGACGTGATTGAAACTTGAATTGGACTATATTTCCTTGCATTTGTTTCTTGGATGTAAATCAGCGTTGGATAGGTGATAGATAGACAGAAGATAGATAGAAAACACTTTATTGTACACCACATTACGATAAACACTACAAAACTAATACACATTTATAGAAAAAATCATTAAGTGGAATACAATGGGCGCGATAAGTTCCTGTCTACCCATTAAACATTTTGTGCTGAGCTGACACCAAGTTGACGAAACTCTATCTATACTGACGACAGATGTGGCGCGGCGGGCGAATGTCCGCCTGCGACTACAGAAAGTTGCGGGTTCGATTCCCGTCTTGGGGTAATGTTTGTACGATCAGCAAATATTTATTCCGGGTGTTCTGGGTATTTTCTATGCATAATAAAAAATATCTATGTATGTAATGTATTAAGTATATCAGTCATTTAGTATCCATAACACAAGCTCTGCTTAGCTTAGGGCTAGATGACGCTGTGTGGATTGTCCAGCATTATTATAAAGTAAAGTAAAGTAAAGTAAAGTTTATTTAGGCATAATAATAGAGTACAGAGGTAGATACATTCAAATTTTTACATAATATGTTCAGCACTTAGAAATAGAATACCTAGATAAGTACTGTTCCCCGCACTCTGTCGAGCCTGTATAGCGGGAGGGAGCGGATTATTCTGATATAATGAGACACAAATCAGAGACGACGGACACATCGTCATCATCATTACCAGCCTGTAGAAATTCACTGCTAGACATAGACCTCCCCCATGCGTTTCCAGGAAGAATGACTTTAAGACTTTTCCATACACTGACTTCCTGACCTGACTGATGTCGTTAGTACATGTCAAAGTCAAAGTCAAAGTCAAAAATCATTTATTCAGTAATATCCGCAGGGATCATCTTGAAACGTCTTAAATCTAGGTGACTCTAAGCGCCAGTTCCTCGCGACCAAGCCTAGAAGAACCGGCAAGAAACTTACGGCTTGGTTCCTACCGTTTTTTTGTATGATCCTTTTACAAAGTAATAATAATGTAAATAATGAAACTCCAGTGTGGTGCCAATCTAACTTAATAAGGTGATTGCAAGACAGAAAACATGTTAAGACAATCATACCAAGATTTTATTATACAACAGAAGTTCAAAAGACAGCACACGCTTCCCCTGTGGGTGTCAGTTCCACGGGCTATAAGGCCTATGTCGGTGACCTTGGCTTGAAATTGGATTTGAAATATCCCGTTTCTAACAAAAATGTCACTTTATCGTTATTATTTCATGCGGCCCTCCCACCCGTTGTCAATATCTTTTATAATACTACTTACATATCGAGATTATGGAGGAATATCCCAAGCCACGAGGGAAATCACATCTCTCTAAGTATATTATGACATTGACATGTAGAATATTAAAATGTATGTTTGTTTACATTTGAGCTAGAACTTCAAATGTTTGGTTATACTAAACACCTTCCAAAAATCTTTGGAAAAAATTCGTACTGTGTAGAATCAAAGTAGCTCTTTCCTTCACGCAAGAACCTTCTATACTGAGCAGGTTCTGGGTTCGATCCCTACCAAGAACAAATATCATGTGTTCCTAACACAAACGTTTGTTTTATGTATAGATTCTAAGAATGTGGCTGGAGCTTATAGTTGACCGACCGAGAATTAGTTTAGCTATCCAAACAGATAACATTGCCAGCCTTTTGAACACACTTTCTAACGATCGATGTGGCGCGGCGGGCGAATGTCCGCCTGCGACGCAGAAGGTTGCGGGTTCGATTCCCGCCTTGGGGTAAATGTTTGTACGATCTGCAAATATTTATTCCAGGTGTTCTGGGTATTTTCTATGTATAATAAAAAAAATCTTTGCATGTAGTGTATTGTATTAAATATATCAGTCATCTAGTACCCATAACACATGCTCTGCTTAGCTTGGGGCTAGATGATGCTGTGTGGATTATCCAGCATTATTATTACTTTCTACGGTCAGTGATTTAAATTCTATTCTCTCTTATAGTAAGAACCTGACAAAGTTAGAAGACAGCGTTATTTTATTTGTGCAAGTCGTTATGTTAAATATTTGTGTGAAATAATGTGCGTTATGTAGTAAATAGTTACAGAATACAGTTATAGATTTTTTTTTATCGAGTCGAGATCGAGTTTCACAAGTCTATACTAATAATTATATGGGTCAATGCTATCTGAAATAAGTCTCGAGATCAAACAAATACTTAAAGCTGCAGGTTTCGATCTTAGGACTAGCTGTTTTTCGCATGGTCAGCTTTACGTCGCATGCTCACGAGTCACTGACCCTCAAAACATATTTATTTTAGCACCTGATGCAAATACTCAGAGCTTCGTATGTATATAAATTTTGTAATATTTTTATATCTTCAGTATTTTTCTATTTTTCCTGAAGGCCAAAAGCAAAATACAACGCGGACGAAGTCGTGAGCGGGTCAGCTAGTTAAATAATTATAATTTGCTCGCTCAGTCGTTGGACCTGCCTCTGACTACGTATTTTTTTGTTGTGTTTGATTTTATTTTATCATCAGTCTAAAGAAATCCTCAGGTTCTAGTAATTGGTATATCGAGACTTCAAACACTGTTTCTCTTATTTTCAGGTGCATGTATAAAATAAAACAACGGCCATAGTTATATACTGCAGTATATTATATAATACAAGCTTTGCTTAGTTTGGGGCTAGGAGGCGTTGTGTGAATGTGTGTCAATATTTATTTATTTATACTAGAAAGAAGCTTGAATAGCAATACAAACAAAGAAAAGTAAAATGAACACATCCCTTCTATCATTAACACATAATAATTATGATACAATTTATTGCTACTGATTACACTCTTACCCTCCATTTATTAATGTATCTACAACTCTGACAGCCATTACAGCTCAGCCTGCCTTCTGCGCTGTGGTGGGTTCGATCCCCGCCGAGGACAAACATTCGTGTGATGAACACAGATGTTTGTTTTCTGTCTGGGTGTTATATTGTACTTAAGTATATTTTAAGAAATAAGTAGGTAGGTACTTACATAAGTAATCTAACAGCTAGGAATCAGATGGTTCCCATAGTACAAGCTTGGCTTAGTTCGGGGCTAGAGAGCATTGTGTAAATGTTTATCATTATTTATTTATTATTCTCTAGCCATACATAAACATAGTACCTATACATCCAGCTATATAATGTCAGTTATCTCACAAAATGTTTAATTTTTTTACTTATATACATTATAAACTTGTTTTTGCAACTTTGTTGACAATCAAAATAACAAAATGTTTCTGGTTTAAAAAGACATTTGAAATACCTTTTCGTAATATTGTATAATGCTATATTTGGCATTTTGTTTATCTACCTAGTTAGCTACTTTACTATAAGTAAGAGTATAATCATAATTTAATAGTAAATTAATCATGTATCTTAATTTTATGTGACTATAATTATATACCAGATGTACGGTGTGTAGACTACTTCCGAAAAAATTGCGCATTTAGAGACCATGATTTTGTTTACAAAAATAAATAAAAAACAAGTAAAAAAATCTACACTTTTCGTTCATTTTTTCAGCATAAATATCGACAATACATGATGAAATAAAGGTAAGGACTGCACTTAGTAAAAACCTCGTTTCTTACATCTCTCTCTATCTCTATCTTTAAGGGCTCTACTCCATGGCTTGCCTAGTAGGCTAGTATAATTTCAAAGACGGTTGTCAAATAATTGTTACTGAATAAATTAAATCAATGAAATAACGCGAGTTACGTATGCTTATTTATTATGAATCGAGCAAGCTATGCGTCTTTTTGAGATTGGCCATAAGTGTTATTATCTGTCTGTCTGTTCTCACCTACAGGTCGCATTTTTCAACCGATTTTGATAAAAATTGGCACACAAGTTCCTTGTTTTATTTAAAACTTTTAATTAATCGTAATTTTTGATTGGAAAAAATAGTGCAATATGGGAAAAGTTTGATGTAGCGTTATATCGAAGGATTTCAATAACGTTTGAGAGGCACACTAATAACAAGATGTTGCAAAAAAAATCCAAGATTATATGTGGACGGATTTCAATTTATATTTTTTTTTCGGATAATTAAGACTAAACAATCCTCTCCGCCTTCACAAGACGAACCCCGTAGACACCAGATTCGACCTGCTGAGACCAAGGGAACGCGAGTGATCGCTAAACCGTAAATCACTATTTTGCTCAAAAGTTTACATAAGTAATCGAGGTCTACCGTGCTTAAAGAGCCACTAGTTAGTTACTGCTAAGTTGAGTTACTATTACAAAGTTTTAATGATTATTATCAATTATAAGAATCTTTGTCCTGACTGACTGACTGACATATAGACAACGCACAGCCTGAACTACTAGTCGCAGAAACTCGAAATTTTCAGGGTATATTCACCTCAGTACTTAGAGGTGTACTAAGAAAGGATTCCCGAAATTCAACCCTTAAACGGATATCGTGAGGGTTGAAGTTTGTATTAAAAAGACTTCACGCGGACAAAGTCACGCGCGTTTCGCTCAAAATTCAATCACAGTCAATGTACAGTCAGCTGCACTAGAATGTATACAATTCGTAACTTTCAAAACGGTGTCAAAACCTTATGGTAAATTCTTAAACAGTAAAAACTCAAAAATTTTGAAGTTAGCTGATAATTCACTTATTTTGGAGTTTTTACTCTGTAAATATTAATTGTAACGGCGTAAAACTATTTTGTAAATTACCAATTGTATACATTCTAGTGCAGCTGACTGTACATACAAACAATAAAATCAATAATCACGCTACAGTGACGCTATAATACCAGAGACAGAGTTTTAAAATAGAGTAGGCTTGTCTAGGACCTATACCATTCTCACAGCTTATTCGGACTATCTACAGAAAAGAAATAGTCAAATTAAAGTTAAAAAAACAATGAAATGTCATCTACTGTTAATATGTCACTGCAATTAAGATTCGGATTAGGATCAATCCAAATCTCTGGTAGAAATCACATCATCAGGTGAGTTAGTTTGTAAAATTTATTTTAGTTAGAAACTGGGTATATAATACATGATTTTTGAGTTTGATTGTTTTCCGACACGTTAGCACATGCAAATATCGGGAACCAATTAAACTTTAAATTAAGTGTGATATCCTATTTATTACATCAATATTTTTTTTTTATTATTGTATGTCTGTAAACACCGCCCATAGTTTGTCTCTATAGTACCGCATATCAGTAAACACTAATATACTCTCAGTGCCTTTGGTTATCTCGAACGCGCCAAATCCGTACAACAGGTTTCTATTGAAAAGGGCTGCACCGGACTGTATGCCTGGGAAGTTGTCGACATTGTTCAAACATAGGAATCGGCCCCAAGGCCGCGGGATCCACTCATCGCAGTTCTCCAGCGGTGTTTCCGAGTAGTAAGTCGTGATTACAAGCGCTAGACTTCTTTTAACGTGAGCCCGGTCGGTGTAACCAAACGCAGCTATCTTCCAACCGTATGGGTCATAGTTTAAGCCAAGCCGAGCCATATCCACAGGGATGGGGTAACGTACCTTTGTCTTATCATAAATCGTATATTGCCTTATTCTGAAGTCTACAACGAAGTATATGTAATCATAGGCCGTGGAGTGACGGGAGTCAAAGCCTACCCTAACCCGCCTTTGGTTCCTGTTCAATTGGTTTCCCATTACACGTTCTATAGGCTGAGGTTTAGCTTTGTTCCATACTCCATCAACGACATACATCTAAAAATGTTATAAGATTCTTAATTCTCAATTCTTTATTGCACACAAACAATATATAGAAAAAATACATCTAAAGAGAACATGTACAAAGGCGAGCTTAACCCTGAGTTTTCTTCCAGTAAGCCTTTGAGGCTAGAGTGAGGTGACTATAGAGGTAGGTTCGTGCACATACAAAACTATTAAAAACAACCAAATTGTATCACAAGTACCAATACATACATAAATGAATACATAAAGAACAATGGGCAGATTGGGACCACCCTCCAATAGCAATAAAATGTATATTGTTGGATAGGTCTATTCAACCGAAACAACTATTGCTATGACAGCTTTGTTGTTGCAACTGTCCGTTCGAAGATATAAGACTTACAAGTTCTGAACATTGCTGGTTCATTTAAACCCGCAATGAATTGCATGCATACTAATATATTCTGTCTTAACGGCTACCAGTTCGACGTCATCTTAGAGAAAAACTCCATCACTGGGCAAGAGATGTACCTAATGATCCAAGAACTGCGTTAGCCATATTATTAACAAAACTTAGCAAAAAGACAACTTGAACGATATTTAGCAGTAGCTCGTGAATGCCTAACTAATGAATATGTCACACAACACTTAGGACTGGATCATATAGATAGTAAAAATATTTTGGCTAAAAACCTAACAATTCCAAAGGACCTGTTTGGGAATAAAGAAAATGATTCTGATATGTGATGGAACTTACATTTATATAAACTTTTTATTCCAACGATTGTCATATAGTTTACATAAGTTCCAAAACTTATTAAAACCGTTTTTGATCGTTGCATCAGATTTGTACATCATTGATGTTATGGGACCATTCGCTGCCACAAAAACTGACGCGAAAATCATGCTTATCTGGAAGGCGAACGATGGGCACATGTACACACATTATATCAATAATCTGGTATTTAGAGACGTCACTATAGATAACCCATAAGATACGTCGTAGCGGTCGGACACGAAATGTTTATGTATCCTAAATACCAGAATAGAGACCCTATAACAGTTTTATCAATGTTTTTTTAATGTTACTTTACTAATAAATCATTATTATAATAAAAAATTTTATTTATTTTAACACTTTATCAAAATTTATATGTCTGAAATCTTCGAACGGACAGTTGTAACAGCAAAACTGTCATAGCAATAGTTGTTCCGGTTGAATAGACCTATCCAACGACATACATTTTATTGCTATTGGAGGGTGGTCCCAGGTTCCATACATTTTTGCCCATTGTCCAATTTTTACAAACTAAACAAAATAAATATACTTACCTACATATATATTTAACCATAAATACCTACAATTTATATAATAATAAATATATAAATAAATACATAAAAATACTTATTACTGTTCATAGAAACACATAGTGCTCTTTTTAGTTTTCTCACACGTTCCTCTTAAATATGCCAAGCGGACTAGCGCGAATATTATGGGGTAGGTAGGTAATTCCACAGTATAACCGCTGATACCGTGAAGGAACCACCGTAGCGGCTAGATGAATGCTGAGGAGTTTTTAGTAGGAGGGACATTGAGGACCTGCATGGTTCACCACGTGGTATCAAAAATTCAAAACGCTCACGGAGGTAAGAAAAGAAGGATAAAGTGGACAGTGAAGAATTTTATAGAGAATTAGATGTGGTGCATAGGTAGTGTATAAAATGAAACTAAAATATTCTTAGGAATTTTTTTATTTGTTTCTTGAATCACAGATCAATAACATCATTAGTTAAAATAAAACACCATACATTTACCAACGAAAATAACGGATATAAAATCAAATGAAGTAGGTATTCTTCTTATGGTACTTTTATATTTTTCATAAAAGTTAAATATAAATGGAATACCTTACGCGCATTGTGCACGTGAATAGCAAAATTATTTTAATTAAAATCACAGTTTAATTACGAGTATCATTTGACATAAAATTATACAGATGTCATAAATAAAATCTTAATATAAAAATAAATACTACGACTAATACGGATTTAAAAGTCCGTTTTACTACAAGAAATAAAACCACACATCAACTTTCACCTGATATGGCAAAATACAGTCTTACTTAGTCTTGCTTAAGGCGCCCCGCCTTGGTGGGGCAGAGTGGAACAATTTGCGCAGTCCGAATATGAACTGGATGCACAAGTTTTGAAGGCGCTCGAGTTTATTGGGAAGTTCCTCCGTGACGTCAAAAAACAGACGTCAGCATAGTCTATGAGGGGTAACATTAGGGTTTGAGCGAGAGTAATTTTAGTTTTACTGTACTTCATAAGACTAAGAAAAATACCCTTGTCAACACATCTATTAAAAATGTAGGCTAGGCGTGGTGCAATATCTATAATAATAAAACTAAGTACTTTTGTAGACATTCCCCATAAATCTTCAGTAGCTTTTATGTTAAGGGATTTAAATGTTGATACAATCTTATCAGCATTAATGTATCTGAAACTAAAGACGTTCTCATATTTTTTAACACTAGTTTCTAATAGAGCTGTCGCTCTAGAAGCTGAGTAATTTAAGCATTGAGTCAAAGCTTTAGGTATACAGGCGAAATAATTATCAAAAGCGTTTGCGACATCTATATTTTTAGTCAAAATTTGATTGTTTACGTTTAACTTGATCTGTTTATTATGCGGCTTTGATTTGCCCGTTTCGTTATTAACTATCTTCCACGTTGCTTTAACTTTATTTGTAGATTTTTTAATTTTATTTCTTATATGCAATGATTTAGCAGCTTGACAAACTTTTTTGAAAATTTTAGAGTAGTTTTTGATGTGTAAAATAAACGCTGGATCGTTTAGCATTCATTCCCTAGCAGCATATAAATCGTACAGTTTGTTCCTACTTTTATAAATACCTGGTGTCGCCCAGTCAGTGAACTTGACACTAGCGCTAGCTTTACATGTTTTTAGTTTAAATGTATCATTGTATTCTTTATTTATTTAATTGAACAAATTAGTGTAAAGCTCGTTCGGGTCAGCCAAGCATGGCATAAGGGATATGTTTAGCTCAATACTGTTCTGAAACTTCTTTATACGGTTGTTTGTAATAGGCCGATAGTTAAATACCTCGGGTTTATCTACTACACCATAAGGAAACCGAGCGCTATGACCGTAATGATCGGAACCCAAATGCTTAACCACTGATTTAGTAGCTGGTATATGATTGCAAAAAAATTATCAAGACAGATGGCCGATGTTGGTGTCACCCTTGTTGCGTCTTCAAATAAGTGGTCTAGGTTAAAACATTTAAATAAATTTAGAAATCTTTCAGATAAAGGATGAACAGATATATCTATAATAAAATCTCCGCAAACTATTAAAGTTTTGTTACAATTATACATTTTTATCAAAACATCTTCCATAGTGGATTCATTCAAGGTGAAGTCCGCATCTGGGGGGCGGACGATGTGCCGCTCCAGCTCCACACACGACAGTTCAATAATTCTCTCAATACTGAGATTTGCAATGTCTTTACGCTCCCTACATTTCAAATTATTCTTTACAATAATTAGTGAGCCACCACGTATAGCACTCTTGCGGCTAAAAGAGCTCGCCACTCTATATTTATCAAAATAAGGAAGCAACTCAAGTTCTAATATCCAGTGTTCTGTAATACACATGATATCCACATTAAAACAATTTAAAAATAATTCTTCTGCTAATAATTTGCTGGGAAGGCCCTGCATATTTTGATGTATAACATGTAAAGTGCCTGACTTTTCCATTGTCGAACACTCTAGTTTAAATGTCGGGCAATAGGCCCTACTGCTCGTAGGCCCTTATTAGTACTGCTACTAACTACGGGCTTGTCTAAAGACTGTGTTATAGTACTTATAACAAGATCAAAAATATTATATGCTAACAATTTAGTAATCGTTATTTTACTGAGTTTACTTATGTATACAGTATCACTAGTCAATATAAAATTTTCAAAAAAGTTATTAGTGTCAAAATATAAAATGTCACTATGACGATATATCAAATTGTACAAAATTAAGTTTAAAAATATTCTGGTTTTGCTGTGCACTATTAGCATTAGAATATGAGAATGCACATAAAATTAGTTTTCCCAACCCTAGTCTCATCTTTTCTAGCAAAGTTTATACCAATTTAATTATTTCTATGTGCTTAACACTCCTGCTCTCCCCTAAATGCACTATTAGAGTAGTGTCTTTGTCAAGGCTCCTATCATACAGAATACTATTTACAAAGTAGCTTATAGGAGCACCTGGATAGCAGTTGTTTGTTACTGTTTGTCCTAGTTGACTGTAAAGTAGCAGTCCCATCCCTATCCCTACCCTGTCCGACCATAAAACAGTTTTCCGGGGGTACATCTACCAGAGTTGACTATTCCAACAGTAGACTGTGCAGGTGGTGCCACAATAGTCTCAGTAATTACAGCCCCTGTCTGAGATGCTAATGAAGCCCCTTGCATCACCGCGCTTGTCGGTGGCACAAGTGGCACCACCAGTCCAGAAGTGGCTAATGTAGTGCCAGAGAGAGACTGTTCAGACAGGAAGGGATCTGTCTGTGAGCTACTTTCACACACCTGCACATACACACTTTCATCATTCATTATTTGAGCTATATTTGAGAAATTATGCTCAGATTTCTTTTATTCTCGGCTATATATCATGAAGTGATTTTTCTAATCTTATTATTGTTGCAGACATGTTTTCTTGTTCAATTGATTTTAGCAGGAATTTAGTTCCTCAGTTAATTTACATTTTTCTTTGCATAGTTTAGCTTTAGTTAATATGTTTTTATGTAATCTAAGTTTTTTTCTGACTTTTTTATAATGTTACTAAGTTTGACATATTTTTTATTCTGTTACTCCCTTTTATTACTGGAAATACACCCTTGCCCTTAGGCGTAGTTAAATCTACTAATGACAGGTTTGGGTCACCATTGACCAATTCAGTCTGAAATCCACTATAAATTGTCCGATATTGACACATGCTGCACCGAAACATAATGTTCATTTTTTTATTTACACTCATATAACTCTTGCTTTAAGTCCTGGATCTTCTGCATTGCCAATTCGTATGTATCATGACACTGGTTTACACGTTTAAGTTTAGACTGAAGGCATTCCATTTGGTCGCATACATCTTCATACTTAGTGACGAGCTCGGCCAGTTGTTTTTGAGAGTTTTGTTCCGGCTCAGGATTCCCAACATTTCAACCTCACTCTCATCTCGTTCTAATAATAATTGTGTTTGAACCTCCTTTGATTCTTTGAGCTCCGCAGTTGCCACCTTCAGTCTTGCTTCTAAATCACGTGCCCTCCTAGTCATGGTCAAGGTGGTGTGCAATCTGAAACACAGTGGTTAGCAAGTTAGTATGGTATCTAGAAGGTAGCAGCTGAGTATTTAGAATAGACAGAAAAATAAAAGAATAGAAGTAAAGATCAAAATTATATAGTGGAAGACAGTAATTAGAAATACAGAATTGAAAGGAATTTGAAAAGAATTAGTACATAACACTTGCTAAACAATAAAACTTAATTCTTATTTTTATATTTATTTATACTACTAATTAAAAGCAAAGAGGTTTGATTATAATACTTAGCACATAATTAAAAATTGTTCATGACAATAGGTTAAAACTTTAGCAATAAATATGCTTATTAACAAATAAGATTAGCATAGGTTTGAAAGTATGTGTTACAGTTGTTGGTCAGTAATCAGTAAGTTAAATGAAGTTTATCTGTACAAACAAGTACTGGTTTCTATTTGGTAGAAATAAGTTGGGTTAGTTTAATATTGTTTTTTGTTGGCTAAATTGCCTGTGTCTGGTATAGGTAGGTGGTGTATATCTGTGTGAGGCAAATGTTTCGGATATCAGCTCATGCTTCCACCAAAATTGTCAAGCAGAGAGAGTGCGAATGAGGCCTTTGATGTAATGTAGAAATAGAAATAGAAAAAAATAGAAAAATATTTATTTACACCACACAAAACAATACAAAGAACACAAAGTAGATATAAAACTAAAAGGAAAGTGGCGAAAAAAGGCAACCACTCAGCATATGCCAAAAAGCGCAATGGCTCTTATGGCGCTGGTTTTCAGTCGTGCCGAAGTGTACGTGACGTGACTCATCAGACGGTTATGTGCCGGCCGGTGAGCGAGTGTATTTGAATTGTATGTGTTTGTGTTGTGTTAGTTAGTTGTGTGGGTTAGTAAATGTGGATGATAGTGAACACAATACTCCCCAGGCTTATCGGCGGTCTCCAATAACAGTAGTCCTGGTTTCTTGGCACAGTTCCGCATAAAATTCGTCCTTGTAATAGGTACACAAATCAGTTCACCACTCGTTTTTGAAAAGTTTAATACTTTGTCGCACTATTACTGTTCCTATGTATTTACACAGTTTATATTTAAGTATTTAAGTATAAACAATATGTAATATGCATTTTAAGTAATAAAAATAATTAAGTATAATAAATAAGTAATACTATTTTATAAACAATATCTATGTTAAATTCATCTCAACACTTATATCTAACATTGACATTAATAAATACTCAATACCTACTTAGAATTATTATAGACTAGCCGACGGGGCGAGCTTCGAACTGCATATAAAAGTTGTCTTCTTTATATCCTCTCACCTGTTAAACTTGTTTTTTTTTCGAACGGACTAAAATGCTGGTATAATTGCCTAGCAATTTCCGACAGCGTTACCGAGCGGCTACTGGCGAGCGCAGAAGGCGCTACGCCATTACAAAAATGGTTTTGTTGGCAACGAGCACAAGGGCACCACTTAGGTGCGGACCTCGGCTTGGACTGTTGCCAGAGAAGGGAGCTACGGAGAGACTCTTCGCCCTGAAGGGGCGTTAACGGGGAGACGTCTTCGACCCCGCCGCCGGGGTCGGTGTGATTGTGGAGTGTTTCCTGTGTCCGGACTCGATGAAGCGACCTCCGCCGCATTCGCGGCGGTGATCGTGTCATCTGGGTCACCTAAAGGTACACCTGGTAAACTTGAACTCCTACAAATATTTAAAAGCCAAAATTGGGCAAATCGGTAGTTATCGAGTTTTGGTGAGACTGACAAGCGTAAATTAATTTTTATACACAAATAAATAAACTAATGCATACTAAAAAGATAGCCTAACTGGAATGTCACGCAAAATCACGAATCTTAGTATTCTAAAAATAGTACATGTATACATGTATACTACCTACCTACTTTATAAGCTCGGCCTGGCTTCTTGTTGCTATAGCCTATTCAGGGTCCATGTGATACCTACTTACACATGACAACAATGTTTGTATCCAACCAAAAGATTATCATTAGGTCAATGAAAAACCGTTTACAAGCTGTCATTAAGGCCAGAAGGGGGAGTATCTTCAAACTAAGAAATTATATATCTTTTTGATATCACTTGATAGCTAACACCTAACCTTTCAAATTAACACAAAATAACCTCAGTTCATAGTTCACTGCATAGAAGTTGTAAAACTTTGTCCTAAACAACCCGCCATGAAGATCAACATATTTTAACTAAGCACTTTTATTTTAGCAAGCATATATTCTCACCTGCAGCGGACTATAGGAGCCAAGAACGTTTCCCTGAGGACTTGTCCAATTTTTGTGATCTATAGGGCTTGCAGACGATAGCACGGAACGACCGCCAATTCTGACCCCCATGCCAATAGGCTGCTTGTCCAGTACAAGGCCGACGATACAGTCATAGAAACTATTGTCTTCGATCCATGTGAATCTTTAAAAAATATCGAAAATAAGCAAGACGAAGACATAACGAAGCATTGTCTTGTAGGTCACGCACGTTAGGTATGTGCCCTACGATGCACTACCCTGCGTCCAACCTGAGGCATACTGGTGTTAAGCTTCATGTGCCTGGTATTTCACCGGAAAACAGCAATGCGAGCATCACTGCTTGGCGGTAGAAACGCACGGTGGTAGTACCTACTTTATCAAACAAGCTCTTTCACAAAGAGCTCTATTACTGCTGATAATACTAACATTAGATTCTTGTGGTTTTGATGATGTTTAGAGTAAATGGAAACGGGACGTCAACATGTGTTGACCTCTACTCTTGTACACTCTTGTACACACCCCCTCCTTGACCTCCCAGTAATTCGCTCAATCTCATCCTGCAAGAAGTGGTTAGAAGACCGTACCAGTGGATGGGCCTTAACATCTAAGTACTTCATACCACCACTATGGTCGCGTGGTAAGCGTGGTGGCAGACTTCCCTAAATATAGGGTAGGTAGGTACGATAAGGTACGGTTAGTATTCCAGCAACGGCTATGGGCTTGCAACCTATGGAATACTAACTACTGCAAAATGTGGTTACGTACCAAATGTACTATCTGGACGTACCTCTGACTACCCCCCTTAGACATCCTCGAAGAATCTTGGCTAGGTACTTGGAACTAAAAGATCGGAAGGGATATCTACCGTGCTTGAGGATTGAAGTCATGATACTATTTATTATATTTATAGGTACGGTAGCAATTGAATAGAATTGAATAAGTCTTTGTCTAGGAGTGGGCTGTTTTAGGCGGATGACAAGGAATTGACTAAATAATCGTTTCATGCGTTGTTGGCTATAATGTACTAGATTTATTTTAATTGTATATTGCTACAAATAAAGCTTTTTATTGTTATTCTAAAATTTTTGGTGATAACACCACTAAGAACTAGACGATTCAAAAAATAGAAGTCACCCACTACTTAATTTGTGATACGGTTGGTATGGGGTTCATTGCAGGAGGCCTATATTTTTGACCTAGGGGGTCTAGGAGGACTAAGCGCTCATGCCCACACTGAGAAAAATGAAAAGCCAAAAAGCCGACCAAACGTAACAAACAAACAGAAACGCCTTATAAGGTTGTGCCGGTCGTTGGTTTTTTGCCGTAAATTTTTCTCAGTGCACGAGACGGTTATAAGATGGCTCGGTTTTTTGCCGGCGCCGGGTAGAAACCGTTTGAGCTTGCACACAAGATGATTTGTACACGACCTGGTTTCATGAAGGTGCAGCCTTCATTCGCTCTTTTTATTCTGTGAGTTGTGAACGTATAAAATGTTGACGACGTTTGTTTCTATAAATTTCCGCAGTCTTATCCCACAACACCACTGTTTTCTCGTGGTCCCAGGATTTTGTCCCATTAATCAAAAAACAGCTCACAACACTGGCCTCAATCCTAAACGGGAACCATCACAGCTACTCAATAAATACGTACTGTGAACAATTGCAAATCAGAAATAGCGAAGACACGAAGCAACACAGGAGCGCCGATTGAACATTGGAACTGAAACAGAATTAAACAAAACTTACAGTTTAGATTACCGGTGGTCAAGTGAAAGTGATTTCGTCTTCTGATCCTTAGATCTTATCTTTCATGGGTTCGAATCCAGTCGTGCACCAATGGATTTTGTTGTTCCAAAAGTTTATGTGCGCAAAGCTCTCAAACGGTGAAGGAAATCCTTGTGAGGAAACCAGTTAGTGTATTTTTAGTAGCGGCGATGGGCTTGTAACCTTTCACGTATGGAAGAGTTCATATTATACTGCAAAAAGTGGGTTTGTACCGAATATCTGGACATACCTCTGACTACCCCCATTGGATATCTTCCATTAGATAACCACGAGTAGGTACTTTGTAATAAGAGACCTCAAGGGATATCTACCGTGCCTGAAGAGTAACGTCGTGATGCTATTTCTTTTTCCTAACAATACCGTGCTAGTCGACTTGTACGCCAAAGGTTCGACGCCAAGTATATAATTTAAAGTTACCTACACAATAATTTCCTATGTACTTTATAAGAAATAATTATATATATATATGTAGTATATAGGAAATATAAATTGGGTAGTTTAATCTTGATCTTTGACTTTGACTTCTGCTATTTATTAGAACTTTAATTAGTTTTTATAAGCACCATAAGGAAATTAAAAAGACATATTAACCCAGAAAATATTGTTCGCGTCCGATTCGAAGCTCTCGATTGCGTATTTGGTTAGCGCATCCTCGTATCAACGAGAGGGTTGTAGGTTCAAATCAAGAGAATCGTTTTTGGGATAATATAAAATATTTTAAGTTAAATTTGTTTTATTTTTCAGAAATATTTACAGCATTTCGTATTTTCCATCATAAATATAATAAAAAACGACCATGAAACTAATTTCTTAAATATAGAAAACTGGTTTGCAAATCAATACAATTCAAATAGATCCCAACTCAACCAGTTTGAAATTTTGACCCATGCATTTAGAACCTATTTTGTTATAAGGCATCTTTAAAAGTTTACCTCATTTCAAAGAAATAGCCTTAGTATTTCCTTCAATAAAAGTCGCAATGGAGGGATGGACGAAGTTGTTTATCACTACCGTTTTGACCTCTTTGGTTCTAAAACCCTTAAAACAATAATAATGCTGGACAATCCACACAGCATCATCTAGCCCCAAACTAAGCAGAGCTTGTGTTATGGGTACTAGACGACTGATATACTTAATACAATACATTACATGCATAGCTATTTTTTATTATACATAAAAAATAGCCAGAACACCCGGAATAAATATTTGCAGATCGTACAAACATTTATCCCAAGGCGGGAATCGAACCCGTAACCGATATTCACCCGCCGCGCCACATCGGTCGTCAAATATTGGTAGGTATAAAAAAAAAACTTCATTTTCAAACGACTTATTTAAAAACATACCTTTTAAATCTCATTTTAAATGAACTGCTTCTAGTGTAAATTATCTCGTCAAATTTAAATAATTAATCATTAAAACAATAATTTGAATATATCCACCACAGGCACAAAGTAAGAGTGATTAAACAAAATATATTCAGCCATTAATAGTAAATCAATATTTACAAATAGGTACTGTTATGTTTATTATTTGTTTTAATACATACTAGTTGTCGTCTGTGACTTCAGAAAGTAAAAACCGAAGATATCCCTAAGTAGTACTGACATAAGATTCTTTGACGATGTCTTATGGGGGTAGTCAGATACTCCCAAATATTACATTTGGCTTTTAATTAAACTTAGCAGTGCTCGCCATCTAAAGCTAAAATACTAACTGGTATTTTCACGATGTATTCTGCCACCGTTTGAGAGCATTGACATTGCGTACAAACGTTTTAGTATAAAAAAATCCAGAGGTATACGACCGGAGTTGAATCCACGACTTTAGTATCAGAAGGCAGGGTAATTCCCGCTAGACCACCGGTGCGCTATAACAATTTTAGAGACAGAAAAAAATAAAATAATAATAATGCTGGACAATTCACACAGCATCATCTAGCCCCAAGCTAAGCAGAGCTTGTGTTTTGGTACTAGATGACTGATATACTTAATACAATACATTACAGACATAAAACATAGGAAATACCCAGAACACCCGGAATAAATATTCGCAGATCGTACAAGCATTTATCCCAAGGCGGGAATCGAACCAGCTAAAGACAGGCAGACAGTCAAAACTAAAGAAATTTTGCACACATTTTACCATCCAGTTCCAAACTGCACACTATGGGGTCCAAATAACTGATAGAATACAATTTTTTACTTAATATTCCTTTGCCTGGTACTATAACACTCTCAGTCCTAAACTAAGCAAAGCTTGTACTATAGAAACAAGACAGCTGATAGAATACTTATATAATATCAGACAAACAGACAGTTTTCGTATTATTGTGGTTAGTTGGAGTGTTGTTATTTTCTGTGGTATTTGATGCTCATACATTGCAAACATAAATATTTATTTTGCACAGAAATAACTGCTACAAATCATTATCATCATGAAGAAGACCAATGATAGACATACAGTAAAGTAGATAGGCTTTTGCATTTATTTTCAGAGGCAACTCTCACTTATATCTCTATCTCTGGGATGCTGTAGTGCTTGAGACAGCTTAGTCAACCTGATCCACAGGAAGCACATGGTCAATACGTGCAGAGCTGACTAAGTTACGGGTTTTTTCATGGTGTTTCCTTCATCGTTACTGTACCTATAAATAAAACATCAAAATCAATCATACAAAAAAACGGTAGGAACCAAGTCCTAAGTTTCTTGTCGGTTTTCTTGGTTCTTCTAGACTTAGTTGCGAGGAACTGGCGCTTAGATTTATCTAGATCCCTGCGGATTTTACTGAATAAATGCTTTTTGACTTTAGACTTAGAACAAAAGCTAGCGAAATAAAAGGGTTTTTGCGACCACTAATAATGCTGTACCCTGACAGCCAGTCATATAACTTTGTATTGTATGCATTTTTTTTCAGATCACAACATTCAATAAAATTACAAATTAAAAATACACAAAATTCAATAAAATTAAAATAAATAAATAAATAATGCCGGACAATCCACACAGCATCATCTAGCCCCAAGCTAAGCAGAGCTTGTGTTATGAGTACTAGATGACTGATATACTTAATACAATATTATAATACATACATAGATATTTTTTATTATACATAGAAAATAACCAGAACACCCGGAATAAACATTTGCAGGTGGTACAAATATTTATCCTAAGGCGGGAATCGAACCCGCAACCCCTGCGTCGCAGGCGGACATTCGCCCGCCGCGCCACATCGGTCGTCGAATTAGATAGACTGACGGTCCTATTCATGCTTGGCCAATTTATTTGTAAAGTTAGATTATCTGTGTCAAAAGGGTTTGTTTTCTACTGCTGGTGGACCAAGCATATGGCCCACCTGATGTTAAAGTTACATCTCCTATAACAAAACATTGCCTTGTAGGTACGTGCCTTACGATGCGCTACTCTGCATCCACTAACCTGAGGCATACTGGTGTTATGATGTACCTGTAATTTCACCGGCACTCACACCCTTTCAAACCGGAACAGTGCAAGCATCACTGCTTCGCGGCAGAAATAGATACGGTGGTAGTACTTCCCCGGACGAGCCTGTTTACAAAGAGCTCTACTACTATCTATACATATGATGTTATTTTTCTATTCTAGGATGATACCTGGCTGGGGTCCAATATAGCTAAGCCATAATTGACGACCGATGTGGCGCGGCGGGCGAATGTCCGCCTGCGACGCAGAAGGTTGCGGGTTCGATTCCCGCCTTGGGATAAATGTTTGTACGATCTGCAAATATTTATTCCGGGTGTTCTGGGTATTTTCTATGTATAATAAAAAGTATCTATATACGTAATGTATTGTATTAAGTATATCAGTCATCTAGTACCCATAACACAAGCTCTGCTTAGCTTGGGGCTAGATGATGCTGTGTGGATTGCCAGCATTATTATTATTTATTATTATTTATAATAGGGTGTGGTGAGAGTGCACGCGAGGAATACCAACAATTCTATGGGTCAATGCTATCTCGCTATACTTTGCTCGCTCAGCCAGCTATTAACATTAAAAAATATTGGACCTGCCTCTGACTACGTACTGTTGTGTTGTGTTTGATTTTATTTTATCTCAGTTTAAAAAACTCCATCGCTAGGCATACATTGAAGCCAAAGGACTGTCTATAAATAATAATAAATAAAAACATATTTTGGAATAATCATTTTAAGCTACTTCTATCTACGGATGTTTTTTATTCGACTTTTTGATGGAACGAGTTAATCACCTGATGTTGAGTGGTAGCTATCACCTATAGTCATTGCCTTACAAGTCGTGAACGTCAGGAACGAGTAATTCACTAGCATGCGTTCATCAACCTGACCCATACCGGCACCGTAACTTGTTCTTCGCAATGTCATCGGTCCATAGAGCAAAGGGCTTAAACATATGCTTCGTTCTGTTGGTTATTTTTTTCAAGAACCTGTCCAAAGGTCAACAAGCAAAATGACCGTATTTTATTTTGTAATTCTATGATATTAGTCACGTGCAAGAAACCTCATTTCAAAGCCACCGTCCCGGCTTTTCTGGCTTTGGACGTGACTACACCCCTTATTACTAAAGAACACGATACAAAGATTTTTATGTTATCCCAAAAATAATTTTCCTCGAGTAGGATTTGAACCCACGACCTTCCTCTTGATACCTTCTTTGAACACGGATACAGTTGCACAAAAATTTATAAACTTGTCAAAACATTTCGCAGTCATTTTTTTTACCTATTGTGTACCACTGCTTGGCAAAGGTCTCCCCTACGCAGTCATAAATAATAATAATATAAAATAGCTGGACAATCCACACAGCATCATCTAGCCCCAAGCTAAGCAGAG
The DNA here is from genome assembly GCA_947095575.1 of Electrophaes corylata. Taxonomy (NCBI): domain Eukaryota; kingdom Metazoa; phylum Arthropoda; class Insecta; order Lepidoptera; family Geometridae; genus Electrophaes; species Electrophaes corylata. The sequence goes on along the minus strand of OX352711.1, from coordinate 1,144,988 downwards.
CTTGTGTTATGGATACTAGATCACTGATATACAATACATTAAATACATAGATATTTTTTTAAACATAGAAAATACCCAGAACACCCGGAATAAATGTTTGCAGATCGTACAAACATTTATCCCAAGGCGAGAATCGAACCCGCTTGCGACGCAGGAGGTTGCCTCCTTCGTCGCAAGCGGACGTTCGCCGGCGTTTCCTGTGCTTGCCATGGGGATAGGCAGAGACCACGGATTTTTAGATTTCAGCATCTAATCCTTTAATGAGTGGCGTATGAGTGAATGGAGCAAATACCTTTTTTGCTCCATTCACTCATAACATTCTTCATATATGCTCGTCAGTTTAGGATACTCTTGATTTATCTTTTACTAGCGGCTCGTCCCGGCTTCGCACGGGTTTTAGTAAGGATTCAATTTTTTTTGAAAATATTGTATAGCCTATCAGGGATAGCGTAGCTTCGCAACGGTGAAAAGATTTTTCGAATCGGTCCTGTAGTTTCAGAGCCTATTCAATGCAAACAAACAAACAATCAAATCTTTCCTCTTTATAATAATATATATTCCTTTTATATTCCTATTTCATTTCATTTCATTTCATATATTATATAATATTATAGTATGGATAATTTTGGATTTAGTATGGATTTTGGTTTTGTCGATGGACTGACGACATTGTTAGGACCGCGGGAAGTCGATGGATGGAAAGGGCTCAGAACCGTTCTTCCTGGAAACGTGTGGGGGACGCCTATGTCCAGCAGTGAACTTCTATAGGCTGATGATGATGGTAATGGCTAATTTGTATATAAATAAGGTCATTAGTGAATAAGGGGGTTGTCCGTCTTGCTTCATAAAGTGAAAAATGGGTCTAGCTTGGTTACTGATTCCAGTGCCTACATGAAGGTTGAGCCCTGCTTTGCATGTAAATGGGACTTTTGTAAATAACAAAAAGGTTGTCTGCAAAGAGTTTTTGCTAAAGAACTTAGTATCATATTTTACTTTATAATAATAATAATATATTAAAGCTGGACAATCCACACAGCGTCATCTAGCCCCAAGCTAAGCAGAGCTTGTGTTATGGGTACTAGATGATTGATATACTTAATACAATACATTACATGCACAGATATTTTTTTATTATACATAAAAAACACCCAGAACACCCGGAATAAATATTTGCAGATCGTACAAACATTTATCCCGAGGTGGGAATCGAACCCGCAACCTCCGCGTCGCAGGCGGACATTCGCCTACCGCGCCACATCAGTCGTCAAATGTATGGATACGCATAATATTTTATTACACATGTATGTATCTTTCAGCTTTCGAATTTGCTGTAAATTTTGTAGCTACAGCACAGTTGATAGTAGTTCTGCCTTCTGCGATGTGGCTTTGGGTTCGATCAAACAAATCATAAACTTATCAAAAACTTTTTTTACGGTTTATTTTGAATAGTAAAACTAAATGCATTTACTATCCTACTAATATTATAAATGCGAATGTTTGGATGGACGGATGTTTGTTCCTCTTTCACGCTCTAACCAGTGGACCGATTTGGATGAAATTTGGAGTAAATATAGATTGTAATCTGAAATAGGACATAGGCTACTATCCCGAAAAAATAACGGGAACGGGAAAAAACTGCCATGCGGGCGAAGCTGCGAGTGGCCTCTAGTATTACATAAATCAGACATACCTAGTTACTTCTCGCTAAGAGGTAAATCAAATGACCAAACCTTGAAAGCCTTTCCGCTTTAAGACGAGTAGGCGCATCAAGCGTTTCGGTTCCACCTTCAATACTCTATACTCAATACATTTATTGATTTCACATGGCTTAGTTTAGATACAAACATTGTTATTATGTGTAAGTAGATATCACATGGACCCTGCATAGGGTCCCCCTTCATTATGCCAACCGCTAAGGAGTGGAACTCATTGCCAGCCTCTGTTGCTCCTGACCACTATAATCTGGATCTCTTTAAAGCAAGAGTGAATAGGTCTTCTAGACCATCCTGCTTCATCGTCACTTACCATCAGGTGAAATTGAAGCCAATTGATAGTCTATTAATGTTTATTTATTTATTTATTATTATGTTACACCAACAAAGTGAACACCAACATTATCTTTAGGTACAACATTACATAAATAAAACCAGATAAATGCCACCTCAATTATAGGTGCAAACTACTATTAATGCAAACTACTATTATAAACATACTACCAATAATTGGACCAGTTAAAAGAAAGATTAATTACATAATGAAATAAAAGGAAGTAAATTAATTATACAAAGTTGCAGTTGCAGTAAACATGACAAAATCAATCTTATAAAAAAAATATATATATATAATTAAAATAAATTCATTAATTATTATCAAAATATCAGTTAAAAATAATTATTAATTTGTGCTTAAATGTGAACATGCGATCTGAAAAAATATCTATTAAATAATGTTAAAAAAAACCGGTCTATCAAAACTCGTAGAAGTTTCACTAACTTTCCTAAGCTACCTAAAGTGACCGTCTGCCGAACTGTATCACCTAAACTTAAGTAGTCGCACGTTGAAATTCGATTAACGCTATATAACAGCCGCTATAGTAAAGATTATAGGCGCTTGATGACCTGCTTTTTAAAACGGCCCACCAGCGGCCTAGTTGCGGAAAAAAGTCCGCTCACAAAGTACCAAGTATCAAGAAAGACTTCACGGTTGCGTTAGATATCCCTTGAGATCTTTTAGTACGAAGTGCCTACTCGAGGTTATTTGAGGATGTCTAAGGGGGGTAGCAAGAGGTACGTCCAAAAATTACATTTGGTACATACCCACATTTTAAAGTAGCAAGTACCTACTACATACGTGACAGGTTGCAAGCCCATTGCTGCTGCTAGAATAATAACTGATTATGCTCACGATATTTTCACCGCTTGAGAACACCGGCAGTGCATAAATTAATTTTACAGCAGACAAATTCAATATTATCATTTAAACCATCCTTAATCTATTCTCAATCGCATTAACTGCGTTTCATCTAGCCAATTTCTGTATCTGATAGAAGTAGAACCACAGTGTTTAAGGTAGCTGTAATGGCTGTCAATCTATCGCACGTTGAAAACAAAGGTGACACTTAACAAAAAACTAAATTTTTCAGTATGGCCATTTAAAGTTTTTGTAATTTTTCTGGGATCAATAACTCGACTATAAATTGAAAATGACGTACTGTTGTGGTTTTAAATAATAGTTCAGATATTATTTTATCAGTTTAGTTGATTTTAATTAAATTATTCGGTAGATATGGCAGCAAAAATTAATTTAAAAAAATGTTCAGTAAAGTGCCACTTTTGCTCTAACATTATCAAGTGTTGTTTTGCGTAGTGCCTTAAATTTCAAAAAAGTACAAGCATAGTGCCACTTTTCTTCTGAAACTGACAAGTATTATTTTGCTTAAGGCCCTTAGACTTACTGACACTACACAAAATATGACACTTTTTCACTTACCCCACGAACAGTTATCGCCGGTGTCCGGGCACAAACTGGTTTAATGTCGGTTTTTGTTTAACAAACCAGCTAAAAACCTTAAAGTATGAAGTGACACATGGTGACGTCTAGGGGTGTCTAAGTGAACTATAAGGAAACGGATCTTTGGAGATGACGTAGTTTTTCCCGTAGATTTCAAATGTCGCTGTAACTCAATACCGCCAAATTTTGGATAGTGTCACTTTTGTTTTCAACGTGCGCTATGTTTATAAATGTGTAGGCAAATGATTTGTTTCTTGTTTACCCACATTTGTGAACTTATCCTACTTTTTAAGTATTTGTACACTAACTTTTTAATAACTTTTATGTACAAGCCTATTTAATATTTGAATATCTCATTAAGTGAATTTGTTTGTTAATTCTTTTGAGATAATAAATTTCTTTAAACCAAAATAAGAAGTGAGCCTACCCATTGACAAAATCTTCATTACAACAAAGATTCGAGATCTGAAATTAGGCACAGGCACTTTTTTAAAAGGTTTACAAGCACTGGAGAATAGGTTCTTAAGGTTAAACTAGTCGGTACGTTGTCCATACAAACGCTGTAAGTGTTTAATGTCCACTATTTATTAACGTGCGTCCAAAGTTAAGTTTGATACTGAATTATCTTGCCGTTATCTAGGTACGTTACCCTATATTTTACAGTAAAATCAGATTACCTTGAAAGTTACAAGCGTCGAAAGAATTAGTACTAAATCTTGTAACGCTTGTAACTTTCAAGGTAATCTGATTTTACTGTAGAATATAGGGTAACGTACCTAGATAACGGCAAGATAATTCAGTATCAAACTTAACTTCGGACGCACGTTAATAAATAGTAGACATTAAACACTTACAGCGTTTGTATGGACAACGTACCGACTTGTTTAACCTTAACTGGCGAACATGAACCGGAATGAAGCGTAAAACACCCTCCTACCCGCTGGACTGACGACATTGCTAGAATCGCGGGAACTCGATGGATGGCAAGGGCTCAAAAATATTCTTCCTGAAACGTATGGGGAAGACTATATCCAGCAGTGGACTTCTACAGGTTTTTAATGATGATGATGACTTATTAACAATTGGTCTCATACACAAGTGCTGGGAGAGTTTTACTGCGAGATAGAATCAGAAATAAGGAAATCCGTAGAAGAACCAAGGTCACCGACATAGCTCTCAGAATCAGCAAGTTGAAGTGGCAGTGGGCAGGCCATATAGCTCGTAGAACTGATAAACGTTGGGGAATAAAGGTTCTCGAATGGCGACCACGAACCGGAAGCCAAAGCGTAGGACGTCCTCCTACCCGATGGATTGACGACATTGTTAGGACCGCGGGAAGTCAATGGATGGAAAGGGCTCAGAATCGTTCTTCCTGGAAACGTGTGGGGGAGGCCTATGTCCAGCAGTGGACTTCTACAGGCTGATGATGATGATGATAATGATGACTTTTTAAGAATATATTCGTTCACTATAAAACGGCAATATAATTTGACAACACGCACAAAGAGTTGTAAAAGAACTGACGTCAATATGACAGTGGCAGCATCGTTGGAAGCCTGCCTCCCAACGTAATAAACCCTGTCCACGAACACTCGTAAATCTTTGAACAGGCTATCCAGACTTCGAGGTCAATAAGACAGCTGGCTCAGTTACCACCATCTTCCTACTGAACCAGCATTTGGATGAAACGATTTGGAGGTGAGTACGATCAAACAAGTTTTCTTCATCCACTCTCTTCAATCACTTTAGTAGTAGTAGAGCTCTTAGTGAAGGGCTCGTCCGGGGCAGTACTACCACCATGCCTATTTCTGCCGCCAAACAGCTTGCTGTGTTCCAGTTTGAAGGGTGTGGGGGCCGGTGTAATTACAGGCACATGAGGCTTAACACCTGTATGCCTCAGGTTGATGGACGCCGAGTAGTGCATCGTCGGTGACGTTCCTAACGAGCGTGACCTACGAGGCAATGCTTTGTTATAGGTGATGGTAACCACTTAACATCAGGTAGGCCATCTGCTTGTTCCATCAACAAGTTGTATAAAAATAAAAATAAAAATCAGCCTGCCTACCGTGAGCTCATAACGATCGCAAAATGTCAAAAACGACGACAAATTTGCTCCTATCATGTTTGACAACATTTTTTTTGTATTAAGTATCGGATTCCGGTATGTACGAATGTGCCTTCGTATCCATTGTTCGGGTCTGTTCAGGCCAAACTGATAACTAAGCAAACAAATTATTGAGCGGTTACCCCTTTTTTCATCACTCACTTTTTCTACCAATGTCATCTATCTTTTCGTTGGTTTATGTCTCTACTTTTATGACTATCCATATTTTTACCTAACACTCTTCTCGATATATGACTTTCACTCTTTTGCATGACATGGCTATACCATACTTACTTACGTATCATCTGGCATTGGTATTATTTTCAAACATCTAATATCGATACTCATTTCATATGATCCATCTTTGCTCATTGCAACCTATTTCCGCTATCAACTTCAGTTACAGAATTCAGTAAATCATAAAATGGGATAACGGAAGATTATTTCATAAAATCAGTAACTTAAAGCTTAACTTAGTAAAGCCGTAACTTTTTTGACAGTTCTTCTAGGCTTGTACGCGAGGAACTGGTGCTACGATAGCACTGAACTTAGTCCCCTCCTTCATACCCCCTTCACAGTACCCCTTTGGAGGGTATAACCATCGTCACCATTGCAGGCAGATTGGTGACCGCAATATCAGAGTTTACTCAGGAGATGCTGTTGGTGCATTCTCTTACGCATCACAGCTAATTGGTCTAAGTTATTTCTGAATGGCTTTTTGAACTTGACTTTACTATTGAAAGTGACCCAGCTATTCAATCATTTGTGGACGTCAATGCCTGATAATCCTAAAGTATAGCTGCGGAGGTATTTAATTGTGTTGAACTAAACCCTGCTCACCTCAATTACTCGCAGCTTCTCGGCTTAGGAAACTCGTGTCAATGCCTGTAATTGGTTAGTTTTATTAGTCTCTGATGGAACAAGCAGATGGCCCACCTGATGGTCCACCACCGATTCTAACAAAGCATTGCCTTGTAGGTTGAGTTCGTTAAGAACTGGTATACGTCTATTAACCTGATGTGTTAACCGCCATGTGCCTGTAATTTCACCGGCACCTTTCAAACCAGCTTGTTTCAAACCTGTGAGGATAGTATAGGTGTTGGGCAAGCCTGCTCCATCTAAACCCTATTCCAGGTCCAGCTACAACGTCTTGTAAATAGAGATAAGAGTGTCAAGTTTCCCCTGACGCTTTAAAAATCATCTGCAATAGATGCACAGGCCTGTTTACTTGTCAAGCACTTGTTTTTTTTTCGTTTACAATGTGAGCTAGTATTTTTTTACCAGGCTAGATCTAAAGGTCCCTGGTTTCGGCACCAATGTTTGTTTCGCCCTTTTGGGCATTTGTAATAATGAAAAACTGTTTGAACTGTACTTTTTGATTTATTTTTTATGTCATACACATTACAGAGCTGAAAAACACGGGAGCATAATGTTGCCACTTTGGTATACTCAATTGCGCTTTTTTTTATTATATCATAGACAAATTTATATTATGGAAGTAAACAAAACATTAAAGCATTAAATAAAAGCCAGACGGGATAAACTTTGATAGATAATCAATAAATTACAACAAAAAAGTCCCAAACGATTAATCCAAATAAGAAAATAATGCCTACTCTCTAAACTCTAGCTATCACCCCCGTTAACATTATCGGCAATAAATCAGGGGTAGTAAGCAGAACCGTTTTAATTCCGTGTTCGATTGGCTCGTAAATCGTGGAGGTCGTTTAGACCATCCCTTGTCGCCGAGACTTTTAACCCCTACTTGCAGTGTTTACTTTTTAAATGGGTATTTAGGAAACGAAAAAGGTAAAGTACTAAATCATTTATTTTTTACAGTTCGTTTTTATTGGCGTGTTTAGTAGTTGCTATAAAAAACGCATCAAATTAGTCTTTACAATTAAACCAGCTCAAGGAAAGAAGGTATGAAAAGCGTGCCGGTATAACTAACACCTGTATGCCTCAAGTTTATTAACGCAGGGTAGTGCATCGTAGGGCACGTTCTAACAAGTGCGAAACAACTTATTTATCGATAGAGGTAGAGTAAAGAGTTGGTAAGGGAAATACTACCACTATACCTATTTCTGTCGTAAAGTATCTTGTTGTGTTACAGTTTAAAGAGTGTGATTTCACAGTTACCTGTATGCCTCAGTTTAATGGACGCTGATTACTGCATCGTAGGACATGATCTTGACGAATGAATGCTTTAAGTGATGGCAACCACATAATATCAGAGGCATAACTCTCGTAATTCTTTAGAGCTGAGACGAGTTTGAAACAAGAATTTGATCATTGGACTCGTCTGAGTATATAACAGTATCAAAGAATACCATTTGAAGATTGACAGTTTATAAAAGGGTAGAGCATTTTGTTAAAGGCTCGTCCGGGGAAGTATTACCACCGTACCGAATTCTGCCGCCACGCAGTGATGCTCGCATTGCAGTAGGTACTGACGCAGTACGCCTCAGATTGGTGGACGCAGGGAGTGCATAGCAGGGCACATTTAACATCAGGTGGTTCATATGCTTGTTCCCCAGCCGTAGCATAAAAAGAAAAAAAAGAAAAATTGGGCCCCAGGTGAGCTATCAATTTGTTCTTTCAGCATCATACTAATATTATAAAGAGGAAAACTTTGTTTGTTTGTATTGAATGGGCTCCGAAACTACTGGACCGATTTGAATAATTCTTTCACCGTTGGGAAGCTACACTATCCCCGGGTGACATAGGTTATATTACATTTTCAAAAAAATTAGGGATCCTTACTAAAACCCGTGCGAAGCCGGGACGGACCGCTAGTGTAGTATAAAAACGTAAGGTGATATATTACACCACAATAATACCCTTGCCCAAAGAAAAGTACGAGTCCGCAAAAAGCGCCACCTTGTGCAAAGTTTGTTTTGACGACCGATGTGGCGCGGTGGGCGATTGTCCGTCTGCGCCGCAGGAGGTTGCGGGTTCGATTCCCGCCTTAGGATAAATGTTTGTACGACCTGCAAATATTTATTCCGGGTGTTCTGGGTGTTTTCTATGTATAATAAAAAAAATATATATCTATGTATGTAATATAGTACCTATTGTATTAAGTATGTCAGTCATCTAGTACCCATAACACCAGCTCTGCTTAGCTTGGGGCTAGATGATGCTGTGTGGATTGTCCAGCATTATTTATTTATTATTTATTTAAAGTATTTCTCGTTTTATGCAATAAAAAATGTATATTTCGTCTGGTTATACATTTTCTAAGCTCATCCATAAACGCAAAACGGACATGGCAATCCAATTTCATTTCTATTCCATTACCCATTATTGAATCCATTACGATGTCCTCAAAGTGGATTGCGTAGTATGCTCTTGTAGCGTAGCGGAAGCTTGGCCTGATGTACCTCATCATTTTTACATGCCAACAGTATGTAGAAGTCCACTGCTGGACATAGGCCTTAACCATGCGTTTTTACGAGAGCGATTTTGAGCCTTTTCCATTCTCGATCCTAACAATTTCGTTCGTTTATCAGATGGGAGGGTGTCCTAAGTTTCGTATTTTGATTTCGCCAGCGGTTATTGGTATTGTCTGCCTATTGCTACTTTAACTTGCTGATTTTGAGAGCTATGTCGATAACATTGTTTTTTTACGGATTTCTTAGTTTCTGATTCTATTCCGTATTAAACTCCCAGCATAGCTCTCTATATAACCTGTTGTAACTTTGAGCTTGTGTATGAAACCAATAGTTGACAACCACGTCTCAGTTCCATAAGTCATTTTTTTTTTTTTTATCCACACAGCATCATCTAGCCCCAAGCTAAGCAGAGCTTGTGTTATGTGTACTAGATGACTGATATACTTAATACAATATTATATTACATACAGTCATCACTCTAGGTACTACACTGTCATACACGTACTGATTACTGACAGTTACTGACAGTTTTACTGTATAATTTACCGTATAATAATTTTCCAGAAAATAATTAAATGTGCTATTGATCAGAACTGATTATAATAATAATAATAATAATAATAATGCTGGACAGTTTACACAGCATCATCTAGCCCCAAGCTAAGCAGAGCTTGTGTTATGGGTACTAGATGACTTAATACAATACATTACATATATAGATATTTTTTTATGCATAGAAAACACCCAGAACACCCGGAATAAATATTTGCAGATCGTACAAACATTTAACCCAAGGCGGGAATCAAACCCGCAACCTCTTGCGTCGCAGGCGGACATTCGCCCGCTGCGCCACATCGGTCGTCAATATGGCAATATGGCAACCAGATAGCTGATAAAGTACATATATGTATATTTTTTTGTAAATAAATACATACTTAGAATACCTACAACAGCTAGACACAACAAAACTTATGTCCATCACACAAATGTTTATTCTCGGTGGGGATCGAACCCACTACCAACACAGAAGGCAGGGCTACTACTATCTAATATCGACGACTGTCGATATAAGTACAATGAGTATAAACAATACACGACGTGGTAAATATTGCGGAAATCGATGGATGGAGAGGGCTCAAAATCGTTCTTAATTTGAAATTTACAGACTTGCAGATGCTTATGAACTTCTTTAGGTTAATGATTTTGACCAAACAAGAAAACTCAACGAAGATTATATCTAACAAAAAGACATACTTGTAATATCATCCTGTAAGTATCCTTTTAGGAGCCTCAAAGGTTTTCTATGAATTATTATCTAAAAACCTTTTCTTAGTTATGTGTAGCAAAAACCAGGCTGTTATTCGAAGACATGAAAAATGAGAAAGTTCGGATATCGAGAATGGTAAGCTTGTAGTGACGGTCGATATTATAACCGCCGTAATAAAGCAATTTTCAGATTTCATAAAAAAAACAACGAATTATATAAGTTTACTATTTTGGTGAAGAGTAGGTACTAGTGGTCTAGTGTGAGTGACCCCGCCTTCTGATTCTAAGGTCGCGGTTCAAATCCAGCCGCGCACCAATGTCCACCAAAGCTGTTTTCCATTCTAAAAATTTATGTGCGCAATGCCAGTGCACTCAAACGGTGAAGGAAAACATCGTGAGAAAACCAGTTAGTATTCTAGAGTGGCATCGGGCTTGCAACCTGTCACGTATAGAATACTAGCTACTGCCAAATGTGGGTAGGTACTATCGGGACGTACCTCTGACTACCCCCTACTCTACTATTTGTAAGAGATTGGAAGGGATATCTATCGTGATTAGAGATTGGAGTCTAATAGATGCTATTTCTTTTTTTTTTTCTTTGACGGCAACCATAAACTTTCACCGCTTTTTAAGAAACAGTCTCTTTCGAAAAACAGTGAATAACGCTCGAAAGCAACTCAAAGAAAGATCACGGAGTAAAAAGAAGTATAAGATAAGGAGAATATTGATTTAGTTTTTCATATCACTGGTTCCTTTTTTAGCGTGAGGTCAGTGACCAATGGTGCTAATCTACCGTTGAATAGAATATACGTTTATTTGACACACACACATAAGGAAAATTACATCTAAAAGAGGTAGATAGGTTGGCATACAAACAAAGATAAGAAATAAGTAGGGAAAAAGAGACAACATAACATAGGTAAGTACTTACAATAAGCAGGAACTTGTATTACAAGAAGTCGGTACAAAAAACAAACAAAATATTAGAATCTAGGTACCTACCTAATCCTTCCTAGGAAACCTAGTAGATAAGTAGCCAATAATGAGCACCATTGCGTAAAGATCGAGCGAGAGGGCGGCGTTCATAGTGCTCGAAAGTTTTCGCGCGGCGACCGGATGCTGCCACTCGGTTCAGAAAATCACTACCGAGTACCCGCGGTTAGCTGCTTGACAGTAGGTCTACTCTTAGAAACGATAAACGAAGATTTGTATAGACTTTGAACGTCGTTACCTTAGTAAACGATACTCGGTATTGATTATCTCAACCGCGCGGCCACCGCGCCACCGCGCTAAATAACGCGCCTTCAAGTGATCTAAGATATTTTGGTAATTTGGACGATTTAGCTTTATATTTTTTCAAGTATAGCTTTCGAACCGTTAATCTGACCTGTCCCCCATACTTTCTTAGCACGGTTGAAAACTGTCAAAAACGACGCCAAAATTGCAGCATTGTTTTAATTTTTTCGAAATATATTTTTTTTTTAATAATAATATCTATTATTATTAAAAAATCGTATCTATTATTCCTGTTCAAAGTATTATTAGATAAACAAATTATCCCTCTGCATAATTATTTGATACAAATATTTAAAATGGGGTGTCAAACAATTTGTTAAATGAACCAATTGCAGACCAGACGTTGTTCAGCTTAGATTGGATATCATCGCTGCGGTTTGAAGTATTTTTGAATGACTTTTACTTTTATTTTTTCATATTTTTGTATACCTACTACCTACCTACTATTTCTTGTACCTGCTAATAAATTCTGCGTAACGTTGCAATAGTATCACCGTGTTTTGTTTTTTACATTGACAAGAAGTGTCAAATTAAATCTAAAGAGACATCATACATAAAAATCACCTCAAAATTTCAGTTCAGGTACTTATAATTTTAAGAATACTAGTGTCTACGTACCCTCTTTCACACAAAGGCATTGTTCGGTAGGATAATAGCACTGTTCTGCAGTTAAATCATTGCATGCTTAGTGTCATTGCACATGCACATGTTTTTTAAAGGATAGCGTGATGTTTTGTCTTTGGTCTTTAACCCCAAATGTATGAATGTTTTTTTCCACTGTAGTTATAAATAAATAATAAATAAACAACATCATCTTACCCTAAAAAAGCAAACTTGTACTATGGGAATGAGATAACTGATAGAATAAAACATTACTTAATTTTTTTTAATACATTACTTAAAATATAATATAACACCCAGACAGAGAACAAACATCTAAGTTCATCACAAAAATGTTTCTCCTCGGTGGGGATCAAACCCACAACCTACAGCACTAAGGGCACAGCCCGGCACTCACACCCTTCAAACCTAAAAATAGCAATTCGAGCATCACTGCTTGGCGGCAGAAATGGTCCAGTGGTAGTACTTCCCTGGTTAAGCCCTTTCACGTAGAGCTCTACTACTACTAAAACACTACTACTACTCATTGAGAGGCAGCGATACCTTGGCTGAGAACGATTACAGAGTTGCCCTGCAGTGTAACTTTAAACGTACGAATTAAACATCGTTCGTCTATCGTATTGTGGCAGTTTTTCTGGGCACTAGGTACTTAGAGAACCTACAGTGGAATAAGTAGCCATGTGTATGTGAAAAGGTTTTTATGACGTATATGTTTGTACTGTAGTATGAACGTTGGTATGAACAGAGAAATGGCGGCCATAACTCTGCATACCGCGTCGCGTTGTATGGCTTTGGCATCTGCGTTCTCTGTTTTCTAATGTGCCTGCGATTGCAATATTATATTAAGGATATCTGCCCTAGATCTGCGGGATGGTTCGGGCGTCCCATGATCCCTCGGCCAATAGATCGGCCTGCATAATACCAAAGGGATCTAAATATTTAGACATAATCATCTAAAATTAAAAAAAATGCCACATAGGTTATTTTTCTAAAAGATATTGCACAACAAAGTTCAAGACGAACACGTTATTCTCGTGCCAAGTGAAGGTGTACAAGTGACATAGAAAATTCAAAACTCACAAAAGACAGCATAAACCGCACATTTTACTGCGCTGCCGAAATCCAGCGGAATTTAAAGCAAATCAGTTTTGGCAGCGACGCAAGCTGGCAACATCGGCGATGCCAACGCGCGGACCGGTTGTGGCTAAAACTTTTGGAGTTGCATACGATGTTAAACTATACATGGCATGCTGCAGGGTTTTCTAAGGTAGGATTTGGCGCGTAATCTCAGAGATACGTCTAAACGTTACATCTGGCACAAACCTATATTCTGCAGCAGATAAATCCTACTAATATTATAAACGCGAAAGTTTGTAAGAATGGATGGATGTATGGATGGATGGATGGATGTTTGTTACTCTTTCACGCTCTAACCCATAGACCGCTATAGTTAGGCTACTTTTTATCCCGAAAAAATAACGGGAACGGGAAAAAAACTGCCACGCGGGCGAAGCTGCGAGCGGCAGCTAAGTATTTTATATAATAGCCGGACTAAAACTCTATTATTTATTTTATTACATACATAGCCCGGTCAATTTAGATATTCGAAGTTACATTAATTCCCACCAAGCTGAAAATCAGTATGATTGTTTAAAATATGATTAAAAATAAAATTTGAAAGTTCCCCATCTTTCCCCTGTATGGATTTTTTTTTTATTCAAGGTCAAAAGTAAAAAAAATGAGTTTTTCACGGGTTTTACCAAAATGGTAAGTTTTATTATAAAAATACCAAGATAAAAATTGTAGATCATTAAATTATCTACAAAAATTTTTTTCTTTGTACTTTTATGATAAAACTTACCATTTTGGTGAAAGTTGCAAAAAACTAATTTTTTTGACCTTTGACCTTGAATAAAAAAATTTCCATACATGGGAAAGATGGGAAACTTTCAAATTTTATTTTTAATCATATTCTAAACAATCATACTGATTTTCAGCTTGGTGGGAATTAATTTAGCTTTACTCTTATTTTTTGGTCTAATTTGACCGGACTAATAAAATCAATCGATGATTTTGTCATATTCCCGTCACCGATATTTTTTGTCATTGTAACCTGGTAATTGATATAAAAACCACGTCACTTAGCCCATTCCTATATATCCATAAGCTCTGCAGAATCCATTACACTATTTTGAATTGTTTATAAAACGACATAAACAGACATTTTAGCAGAAGATGCTCCGTGACAGCATGGAGCTGCAACATTAAGCATTGGGACACAATGTGTAAGAGCCTCTCCACACAAGATAGAAAATGCCTGGCATTTCGTGTTTTCGGTTTTGTATTGTGGATATGCCGCAAGCTGTTGAAAAACTTTACAAACTAAATTAGAAGGTGAAATAAAGAAACCAACTTGGTCACTGGGAGCCCAATCCAATTCGACGAAATACTCTTAATGACATTATTTGCTATTGTGCTCGACAGATAGCATTGTTTTGATTTTTTTATTCTAAGTAACTAATTCCGGATATACGAAGATGCTCTTGTTTGAACTGAGCTGACGGTACAGATAATTAGGCAAACAAAATATCGAGCCCACGGTTACCCTTCTGGATTGTGGATTTGGGGCCCAATTGTCTTAACGAAATATCGTCAAATTCAAGTTCCAATCGTGTCAATTTCCAAATGGCGTTTTTTGAAATTGACATTTCAGACAAGCCCAATTTTGACAACCAAATTCATGTTTCAAACGAAAATTGAGCCTCTGAGGGTTCATACCAACTCTTAACTTACATTTAATATGTGAGTAAAGTTGCGAACAGAGTAAGGAGCATGAACTAGTTACCATACCAACATTGTGTTGCCTAGGTACTACATTTTTAGTCGATGCGGTTTACCGGCATGCGAGAAATCCAACCGACGGTGTGTCCGACTAAATACAACTGAAATAAATGCAATAGGCACTCAAAGTAGGTAATTTAAGTACTCAATAGCTTCAAACTATGCGAGGCCTATTCTCCTAACAAAATATCGTAAAATTCAAGTTTTGTTCGTATCAATCTCCAAATTATTCTTTGAAACTTACATTTCAGACAGGCCCAATTTCGACAATCAAATTTTTTTTTAATGTACTATTTGCTGATAGAACAAGTATATGGCCCACCTGAATTTAAGTGGTTACCATCGCCTATAACAAAGCATAGCAAGCAGTGGCCTACAATACACTTTATTTATAAATGAAATGAAATGAAATGAAATATTTTATTTGCGAGAAACATGGTTAGGAGTTCTTAAAGTTAGGCACAGTATCACATATTTCACCAAATCACTGGCATGCAAATTTAAATGGTTGGTATACACTGCTCTGCGTCCATCAACCTGAGGCATACAGGTGTTAAGCCTCGTGTGCCTGTAATGACACCGGCACCCATCATACCCTTCAAACCGAAACACAGCAAGCTGCTTGGTTGCAGTAGTAGGCATGGTGGTAGTACTTCCCCAGGCGAGCCCTTTACTGACAGCTCTATTATAACTACTATTCTTGTTTCAAAATCTCGTTTCAGCTCAAAAAAATTAAAAGAATTGGTGAGAATTGTGAGTGGGAAGTAGTAGAGTTTCTTGGGAATAAAATCGTTTGGAGTATTTTTTTCTATTCTACAAGCAGATGGCCCACCTGATGCCAAGTACTATCATCATCTACGACAGTAGCTTCTTTAGGTACGTGCCCTACGATGCACTAACATGCATCCATTAACCCAAAGCATACAGATTGTAGACGCGCTCGCGAACCTGAAAACAGAGAATAAAAATATACAACAATTAAATATAAAATACAACAAATTAATAGAAATGTGTAGGTAGGTATGAAAAATATAATATGTACTTACCTTACTTCAATCGAATAAAGTGACGTCTACCGGCCGTTTGCGCGCAGATGAGTAGTTAAAAACAGTTCGCTTGTGAACCCGATACAGACAACTACCTTGTCTACGCGCGATCGCTCGGTACTCGTTTTCAAACTTACAAATAGTTGTTTTTAATCCCACGACGCCTCACCACTCCACGCACCTATCCCTAACACAGGTGTTAAGCCTCATTTGCCTGTATTACACCGGTACCCACGCCCTTCAAACACACTTCTTGGACACACGGACATATTACTAAAGTGAAAACCACTATCTTTTAAACCTTGAGGTATTTTCATTATAGTCCCTAGATCATTAATTAAGCCAGTGTGTTGATAAATACAATGTAATTAGCAATGTCTCGTCCTGTTCTGTGTGGCCATTTTCATTCGATACTGTCATACAGCGTCTTGCTATGAGGAAAGCTTTAGCAGTTCTCAACAAACGATTTTTCAAGCAATCAACTGACTAGTTACCTACTCAATATTTCCCTCAGCAAGTAGAAGCGGTATATAGAAGGCCGCTGGAGCAAGAGTTATTGCATCCACACTCACTCTACTGTAACTTACAGTAGACCTTGTGTTGTGTAGAAGTGACACATCAAAAATTAAGAACAGTGGACCTCAGGAGCCCTTATAACCATGCAATAACCGACATAATAATATTTCCATTTTCCGAAATTGAAATTCGCCAATACAGTAATCTCCCCCTTCCATCCTCCTTGCCGCTTTCACTTCCTTTTTTTGGTGTTCATTTGCAACATCTTGTGCAGAAAGGCTCCTAAGAGTGCCTCTCAAATTTGAATAAAATTCAGCGATAAACAACGCTACACCAAACTTCCTCTTTGCCCCCTTATGTTCAGACAAACCAAACACCGCGATAGATTAAAAAACTTAAGGAACTTGCGTGCCTATTTTCATAAATCGGATGAAAAACATGACTTATAGGCGAGAACAGATAGACATACGGACTAAAGAATTTTTGGTCAATTTCGAAACTGTAAATACTTCTTTGACATGACTAGCCGTTACACGACACGTTCAGGATCCATATCTGTCGCTATTTTTTTGTATCTCAGCTGATATCTAAGTATCTTGTAATAAGGGAGTTGGAAGGATGACTTTGACTTTAACTTTGTAGGCAGTACTTACAATACAATACAATACAAATACGTTTATTGTCATAAAAAAAAACGATGCATAATATATGGGTACAAAAATATCACTAGATTACAAGTTTATGACAATAGGAGTAGACTCAGCGCTAATTCTGCGTAAGAACTTTCGTTCTTACGCAGGGCTGGGTTTCAGTCTACCCCGACGTTCGATCTAAGGTGACAGTCGAACTTTACAGTAGTAATTTAAAAAAAAAAACGGGCTAACCAAAAAAAAAATCGACAAAAGAAATACAAAAAGTGACCTACTGACTATATTAGGTTGGAACACTAAAATATATACAAAGGTAAGTAAACATAAAAAAAAAAGGAAAAATATTAGAAAAATAATACTTGCTGTACTTAACCTAAATAAAGAATAAAAATAAAAAACACTTTGCCTACAACTAACCTAGGTATCTATCTACCTAATTAGCAGTAAAGTTATAAGGTACGAATTTAAAAAAAATCTGTTAAGGCAGTTCTAGACATTCTAGAGTCTATAATTGTTGCGATCGATGTCCAGCAGAGTGGAAGCGGAAATACGCTTGGGGCTTTGATGCGCCGAGTTCAGTTCTCGAGTAGCTTGTGACTTTCTGGAAGCTCGAATGTGACACTCTAGAGGGGTAACCGTGAGTTCGATCATTTTTTTGCAACAAGCAATGCTTAGTTTGGGGCTAGATGATGTTGTGTAAAAAGTCCACAAATATTTATTTATTTAATACTAACTGGTTTCCTAACGATGTTTTCTTTCTATGCTTGAGTACACCGGTTGATATGAGTTATCATTCTCACTTGGCTTTACAGTAAGACGAACCAAACGAGTCATATCAGCGAGGTGGATCCGATAACAGGTCAAGCCCAAGACCTTATGCAAAACCCAAGACTTTATGCAAAGAAAACTATTATTATGGTTGTTTGCCCTGACTCACTGACTGACTGACTGACTAATAGACAATGCACAGCCTACGCTGAGGTGACTGATCAAAGATAATTGAAGAGTAAAATGTAAATGTGTGTCCTCAAACGAAACTCTTTCTCTCTGTACATGTTGATGACTTTTACACGATTATAGGCAGCAAAACCGCTTCACTGATTTTTTTTATGCAACCACCTGATGTTATGTGGTTACCATCGCTTATGACAAAGTATTGCGTCGTAAGTCACGCTCGTAAGGATCGTGATCTACGATGCACTGCTCAGCGTCCATCAACTGGAACCCACCCCCTTCAAACCGGAACACAGTAAGCTGTTTTGCGGCAGAAATAGACGTGGTGGTAGTACTTCTTCGACGCCCTTAACAAAGTGCTCTACTACCTACTACTGCCACTTCCACGACAGCGTCAATAGTATGCTGGTCGTTGCGCCTGATTGGTTGAATTCGGGCTTCATCAGTTACTGGAAGGCAAAACTCTTACCTATTCCCAAGTTAGTGACCCAGTGACAACAACCGCTTTTTAAAGCCTGAATTTAACATGTCAATCTTAAATTAATCACCAAATTACCTTTGTTTCAGGGTCCAAGGACCAATAGATGGTAGTCGGAAGTTGTCCATATATAGTAAGTATTTTATCAATCATCGGTTCCCATACAAGTTATGCGTAGTTTGAGGCTAGATGATGTTGCATACAAATGTTTATTTTATTTTTGAAATTTAACATCTGAAGTGTGGCTTGAAGTTTGTATGGAAATAGCTGACGAGCAAAGTTGTGTGCGTTCCTCTAGCGTCCTCGTTAGGTATTCCCGCGGTCTCTCGCTTTTATCAGTTACTAGGTACTTACAGTGTATAAATAATTTGATTAGTCGATTGCTTTTAACTTAGTCTTGGTTGAACGAGGGTGGAACATCTGCTTTATAATTGTTCAAACGTAAATTTTTTTGCTAAAATGATTGCTAGATCAATTTTTCTACTGTTTTTTCTCAATTTTTTGACGATTTACGGTGAGTTTAAATAAAATACATTAATATAAAGGCCTTTCTATAATATTAAACTAGATTTGATTAAATACTCTTAGATAAGAAACGTCCTACATAATTTGGAATTTGGTAAAAACTGGTTTGGTCCTGTATTTTTTTTGTGAAATCTCTCTTGCAAGATGTTTTTTATCTATACTAATATTATAAAGAGAAAAGATTTATTTGTTTGTTTGCATTGAATAGGCTCCGAAACTACTGGACCGATTTAGAAAATTCTTTCACCGTTGGCAAGCTACACTGTCTCTGGTATATTTAAAAAAAAAATGGGATCCTTACTAAAGCTCGTGCGAAGCCGAGACGGACCGCTAGTTTTTATATAACTAATGATGATGATAAGTGGTAACCATCATCGAGCATTACCTTGCAGGTCACGTACATTAGGAACGTGCCCTACGGTGTAATGCCACTGTAAAAAAACATAGCAAAAAGTATTTTTTTTAATTAAAATAAACTCACTGTGCATTAAATGTACTCGTAGTATGTTCATATGTAATTTTTTAATTACTATCTAAACATACATAACGTATAAATCAACTGCTAACTACGTTACAGCATACCAATCTATATTGTGTTTTAATTTTTTTGATGACCGATGTGGTGCGGCGGGCTGATATCCGCCTGCGACGCAGGATGTTGCCGGTTCGATTCCCGCCTTGAAATTAATGCAAATATTTATTCCAGGTGCTCTGGTTATTTTCTATGTATAATAAAAAAATATCTATGCATATAATGTACTGTATTATGTATATCAGTCATCTAGTACCTACCCATAACACAAGCTCTGCTTAGCTTGGGGCTAGATGATGCTGTGTGGATTGTCCAGCATTATTATTATTATTGTTATAGGTGCAAAATTTAGATTTGACTATACGTTCACCAAGTCCGTGGAAGGATGGATGAAGTTCCATCGGGTGCCTTTGACATGGAACGACGCTAAGCTTCTATGTCATGCTGAAGGTAAAATCATTTATTATTATTTATTTTGGGTCTGCCGCGTCGCCTTCTCGCTGTGTCAGGAAGCCAATCGGTGGCTATCTTTGCCCACAGCTCACCTGGCATGCGGCAGAATCCCACTTCAGCTTCGCGGCTTTTGAAGCTACGTCAATGATCTGGGTCAGAGAGCGCAGTTCGGTGTTACGGATTTTATTTATTAGCATGACACCCAGAATGCTGCGCTCCATAGCACGTTGGCAAACCTTAAGTTTGGACTTTTGAAGTTGCGTCAATGACCAAGTTTGCGCACCATAGGTTAAGACTATTTTCATCGACTATTTTCATAGGGACTGGAAAATCTTAACACAGGATCGGAATGTGTGGAGGGTTTGGGGGGAGGCCTTTACCCAGCAGTGGGACACGGAGGGCTAATAAATAAATAAATAAAATTTATGGCAGTGCTCTCAAACGGTGAAGGAAAACATCGTGAGGAAACCAGTTAGTATTCTAGCAGCGGCGATGGACTTGCAACCTGTCACGTATGGACAATCAACTACTGCAAAATGTGCGTTTGCATCAAATGTTAATTCTGGACATACCTCTGACTATCCCCCTTAGATATCGTCGAAGAATCTAGAGTGGGTACTTTGTATCGAAAGACCTGAAAGGATATCTATTATACTAACATTTATTTACAAAGAAAATGACAGCTAATACAAGTATTTATAATTGGTATGTACAAAATACATATCAAACAGTTGAGCTATCTACAGACCGTTGCAAACGATCTACCGAAGAATTGAAGCTTTTGAATCAAAACTGATGAATCAAAACAAAATAAAACGGTTTTCAGTGAAAGCGTTTGTTTGAATTCGATATTTTAGATTTTTATGACCACCATTAAAATTAAAAAAAACTACATATGTTGCATGATTACTTAGAATGGTTTTATAACTAGGTGAATCTAGGTGCCATTATATGACTGTGGGATGTCTAAAGGTTTGTTTGTTCTTGCAGGAGCAGTTCTGATGTCTCCACTAACTCAACAGTTGCATGACACGATGGTCGAGTTTGCGACAGAACACTCGGTTCAAGCCATCTTCACCGGGGTTCATACCACCTTCTCCAAGGGAACATACGCTTCTGTCGAAGGTGATTAAGGCCTGAGCAAAAACCTTTGATCAAGTTTTGGCATTTTTAAGTTTTTTTTTCTACACAATTTGCTGATGGAACAAGCATATGGCCAACCTGATGTTAAGTGGTTACCATAGCCTATAACAAAGCATTGTCTTGTAGGTCACGTTAGTTAGGAACGTGCCCTACAATACACTGCTCTGCGTCCATCAACCTAAGGCGTACAGGTGTTAAGCCTCATCCTGCCTGTAATTACACCGGCACCCACACCCTTCAGACCGGAACGCAGCAAGCTGCTTAGTGGCAGAAATAGGCGTGGTGGTAGTACTTCCCCGGACGAGCCCTTCACTAAGAGCTCTACTGCTACTGAAAAGTAAGTAAAAGTATTTCTCTTCCTCCATCCTCTCCTCTCTATGGCACCTGTCCGGCATTCGACAGACAATTTTGCCAATGTCAAGATTAAATAATATAAATAGATTTTTCACTTCTATTGCTCAAAAAGGCCGTCATTGTAGCATACCAGAGCGGCATTTCATCCTCTAGGGGAAAAAGTTTTTTTTTTAATTTTTATGTGTCAAATGACACACAAAGCCTACAAAAACGAAAAAGTTTTTAGTCATAAGTAGAATAATCATGATAAATGACTCGACTTATTACTGTTTCATAAAAAAAGAACTTCATTTTAATTTTGAAAATGGAACTAAAATCGGCGATCTCTGGTAGAATGCATGCAATGTGTTGCGGCTACAGAAGAAACAAAAAAAATACATTGGCGCGAAATCTTTATAATTTTTCTCTGATCGCAAATTGAATTGGTAGTGACCGTAATTAATTTTACAATAGTGAAAATGTTGGTATGCTACAATGACGGCCTTTTTGAGCAAGAGAAGTGAAAAGTATAGTGTAACACACGGAGCTAAAACCCATTAAAACTCGGTTTCTATTAGTAAAACTACCTCGATAATGGGTCATTTTAGCTCCTTGTATAAAAATCTACTATTTAGTCAAGGCGAGTCAGTAAAAAAAGGAAACTCAGCTGTCATTGGTTTTAAAGAGGAGGATGGCGTTTCTTTTCACACCCTAACCAACATTTTCGTTTCTCTAAATTATTATTGTGTGTTAGTATGTTTGTCCTGTGTCATCGTTATGACCATCATCATCATAAGCCTGATTGAGTCCAGTGTTACATAGACCTTTCATATTTTGAGGGGTGTGCCGTCTGGTACATTCCCTGAGTTTCCCTTTACAATATCCAGGAAATATGTTGGAGGATTGTGAAAATTTGATGTGTTTCAAGAGTCAAATGAGCAAAGGGGTTCATTAAATGTCGTGTTCCAAAAGCAGGAAAACCAGTAAGAAATATTTTATAATAAAATAAAAGTAAGATTTGTTAATTCATTCTAAAATACATTTGTTTTTATTCTAGGTTATTATTGTTTGTAAGATACAACGGCTATAGTAAAATTGAATGTGATTCTGTGTTGCAAAATTTTGTCAGGTTCAATGACTTCTTATATCAAACTCGGTCAGAAGGTAGACTTGATATCTTGGACTGTCAGTGTTCTTAGCATGGTTCAATTATCTAAGTAGGCACCTAGTACTCCTAACCAAACTTTCGTTGCCAGATACTTGATCATACTACCTTCAATTACAGGTGTACCACTGTCAAGGCTGCCCATCAGCTGGGCGCAAGGCGAGCCTGATAATTACCAGAACTCCGAGAACTGCCTTGCAATGCTGACCTACGGGAACGGCACCATAAAGGATACAGACTGCAATGACGTCCTTCCGTTTATCTGTTATAAGAAAAAGACTCATACGCTGGTGGTAACTGGATGTGGAACGCATGATACAGGTATGAAATTAATTAAATTGTAACTTTTAGCAGTAGTAGAGCTCTTAGTGAAAGGGAACTCTTACCCGGGAAAGTACTACCCACATGCCTATTTCTGACGCCAAGCGTTATACCTCAGGTTACTGGACGCAGAGCATCCAGCATGGCGCGTCGTAGGGCATTGTAGGCTTTGTAGGTGACGTTAACCACTTAATATCAGGTAGGTCATCTGTTTGTTTCAAATAATAAAAGCCGAAACTATAATTATGGTATACTAACAAGGATTCCTTTTACTGGACGTCATGAAGTTCGTAATAAAATAATTCAGTGCATCATAGGGCACATGGACGTGCCCTACGATGCACTGGTAGTACACGCGCATTGCACTAGTGTAACAAATGTTTTTAAGTCTTGTTCTATTGTATCAGTGATTGAATGGATACAGATTGTAATTCGGTTGTATAAAATTATTGAGTGTTTTGTCTTCCAGAGTACAACTTAGACAAACGCACAGGAAGCTGCTATAAGTTCCACCGACGCGGACTGATCTGGTCCCAAGCGCACATGACCTGCATGGCTGAAGGAGGACACCTCGTCGTCATCAACAGCGACCAGGAGCAAACAGTCGTGAAAGAGATCTACTCCAAACATCCTGACAGCGTGATATTATCTAAGCACCCTCAGTATGCATCTATCGGCATCTTTGATTCTAGAGACGGTGGCTCTTGGATGACTATTCATGGTAGGCACGCTATTTTTCAAACATTACCATCAAGTAGTAGCAACAAGAGGCTCGCAGGCAGAAACTTGACCATAAGCTTTTCTCATGGATCACCCAAAACAACCGATTTCTAAGGGCCATCGTCCCTCGGATAATCTCACATACTTTTGGATAAAACTTGTCCCTATACCAATCGTCATCAACCTAAGTCCACTGCTGAAAATAGACTTGTCTTCTTGAAAGGGTTTGCCGTAGTCAAGCGTCACAACGCTTGGCAGGCGGTTTGGTGACCGCAGTAGTATTATAAGTACTCAGAAGATGAGCAGCACATCTCATGGTGGGGTCCCTTAGTCGTTGTTTACGATATCTATGGTAGGTAATAGAGGGGTCCTATATTCTAAGCCAGGATAATAGCCATGGCTATAATAGTCTATTGGCTCACAATTAGCTGATTAGCATCGCATGGATGAAAGATTACTCGGTGGTAAAATGCTATGACCGTTAGGATAGACTACGGATAGACCTTAGTCTATCCTAACGGGCATAGTATTTTCTTGCCTATTTGTTTATTGCTAGTTCTGATTCCGTAGAACTAGTACCTTTTTGATCTATCGTACAAAATAAAAGTGCGCATAAATTTTAGGTCAAACTCCGAGTGAAGCTGGGTTTGACCGATGGTACCCTGGGCAGCCTGAAAACGCCACGCAGCCTCTTGGAGAGTTTTGCGGTGTAACCGACAGGGGGAGTGCCCGACTTCTTGATGCCCCTTGCAACTGGCTCGTGCCGTTCATATGCGAAAAAACTCCGGAAAGCCTTGAAGACCTTGAAGACTTTTACTGATATTTTCCTCGTCCACATCGTAAGCCATAATAAATTCACTGCTGTACCCATATGTGCCTCCGCCATATGTGGGTGTGTTTGCTATCGTCCATCCACCATGCTTGGCAGGCGACTCGGTGACTGCAGTGTCCGTGTTCAGATAATAAGAATCTTTGCCATGACTGGTTAGATCCTGAAAATTTAAGTGTACGAGCAGCGGTTCCCTTCTTAGTGCATAGAGATGTATTAAGAAAGATTTTTCTGAAATTTGACCCCTAAACGGGTACATTAGAGGTTGTATGAAAATACCTTAACGCAGAAACGTCGCGCGTTTTATTTTTAGATGAACCTTCCGTGATCAGACTACCCGTGGTTGACTGATATTATCTAACTACGTAGCAGGAGTCATTTTTTCATGGTGAAGCACCGTTTATATGTGAGAATATGCGATTATCAAAAGAATATTAAAACTCGCCTCGCGTAACTTGTAGGTGCGAGAGCGCCTGGATACTTTGAAAAACATACTTAATCTCGCCACAAAACCTCTACTCATAATATGAGAGGGTTCGGGTTCATATTATGAACACAGTGATTAACCAAGAAAAAGATTAAAAACAATTATTTGAAATTATAGTAATATTCAATTAATTCAATAATAAAATATTAATGTTTGATGAAAGATATTTTTTTTTTTATTCCGTTTTAGATCAAACTTTAAATTAACTTGTGACTTATCTTAGTAGTCGGGCTTTTTGTAGTAATCCTTATTGTAGTTTGCACTCTTTTTTGTACCTATATACGACAAAAAGCTCAAGAAAAAACCGGTGACATGACGGAAAAAACAGACGAAAAAGTAGCTGAAAATGTGCACCTTAATCAAAAGTCATAGCAAACCTAACTGGGATAATGTTGATGTTTATTTTTACATTGAAACATTTTATTTAGTAGTATTTATATACTAATTAGACTGCTTGAGAAAATAATAGTAGTTAATCATGTATACTGTAGTTATTAAGTGTTGACTGACTGACACATATACCACGCATATCCTAAATCACTTTACGTGATTTACTACGTAATGAATAGGTTAGGTTATATTCATCTCAGTGCGTAGAAGCATTTTTTCTTTCCAGAGAAGAATTTCTAAGAACATAATTCCTAAAATTCAACCACAAACGTGGGGGTTAAAACTTGTATGAAAATAACTGCACCTGGACGAAGTGGTTTCGCTAGTAAATTACGAATGAAATAGATCCTGCCAAAAGTGGATCCCAGGAAATTGGATAGCAACCACACCACATAAATTCCACTATATAATATATACACCTCTCATAAATTTAGATTGTAGCGACGACGCGACGAAGAAGGAAGGGAATAGTATAATGGATAACTTAGAGTTATGGAATAAACTTTGGGTCAAAATACAATTTTAATAAAGTGATTGAACAACCATTCTTGACCTGAGAGTAGCCTCTGTCTAACATAAAGCACATCTCCATAGGACGCGTCCTATAAGGAATTGCACTTTGTCCACTACTGTAGAAAGTTTTTTTATACCACTTGCTAATGAAACAAGCATGGCCCACCTGATTAAGTGTTTACCATCGCCTTTAACAAAACTCACTCTGTACTGCATATTAAGGCGCTAACCTAACGTGTGAGACCTTTAAGACAATGCTTTGTTATAGGATGGTTACCACCTAGCATCAGGTGGGTCATCGCTTATTCCACCAGCAGTAGCATAAAAAGAACTACCACAGTTATTTTTTAAATGTTGGATGTTTATTTTTAGAAATCTTAGCAATGTGCACTAGATGAAATGGTCAGGGCAGGCTTGCTGGAAGAATACTCTTGTAAACGTTAAGCTCCACTTTGTACATGTCCTCTATACATGTGTTAATTTTTTTTGTATTGTTTTTGTGCGATAAAGAATTAAATAAGGCAGTGTTTTGTTTGACTTTAGTATTTTCCTTTATATTTTAACTGAACCCTAACCTAATAAGATAAATAAAAAATAGAATTATCAATATGAGATAGGAAGGTTAAAGAGCAAACACCAAATATCTCGTATTTTTACAATACATAACAAAACAGTCTACAATCTTGCAAGAAACTGTCAACATGTGGTTGAAAATTGTGCTACTCTCTGTCTTTGGATTCACAAATTCTGTAAGTAAATTGCTTTTATTATACAAGTTACTGTTACTAGCAGATGGCCCACCTGATGTTAAGTGGTTACCATCACCTATAACAAAGTATTGCGTTGTAAGTCACGCTCGTTACTAACGTGCTCTAAGATGCACTGCTCAGCGTCCATCAACCTGAGGTGTACAGGTGTTAAGCCTCGTACCTGTAATTTTACCGGCACCCACACTCTTCAAACTGGAACACAGCAACCTGCTTGGCGGTAGAAATAGTCATAGTGGTAGTACTTCCTCGGATGAGCCCTTCACAAAGAGCTTTAATACCAGCGTAAAGCCTACTAGGTCTTTTTATATAAATGCAAAGGTATTTAGAAGCTATCACCTTAGATTGACATACATTCTTCAGACCTTTACTTTTGTTTCAGCTGACGACCTCCTTTGACCTCCGAGGAGTTATCCATGGCGATCGTATGGCTGGTGTGCCGCTTGGCTCCTCGCTAGGAGCTGGCGAGGTGGACGTGGAAGGTGTCTGCAGCCAGTCCGGCTTGGCTTGTCAGAACTGCAGTCAGTCTATTACTTGCATTGCGTTGCCAGTTGGCTGGTTAAAGGTATAGTAAAGCTTTCTCTATAGGAAACAAAGGGAGACATAACTTCATGACTTTAATTCCCAGTCTCGGTAGATATCCCCCAGATCTTTTAGTACAAGTCAAGCTAGACTTTTCGCGGATGTCTAAGGGGGTAGTCAGTGATACGTCCAAACATGGTACATACCTACGTTTTGCAGTAGTTGGTATTCTATACGTGACAAGTTGTAAGCCCATCGCCGCTGCTAGAATACTAAATGGCTTCCTTCGCCGATTGAAAGCACTGGCATGGCAGCTCAAATTAATGGTACAGAATCAACAAATGCGCTTATTTTCCAGGTTCCTTTACAAAAATGTGCTGAAGGTCAAACCTGTAATGCCCATCTTGGAGGATGCTCC
This sequence comes from Electrophaes corylata, assembly GCA_947095575.1. Classification (NCBI taxonomy): domain Eukaryota; kingdom Metazoa; phylum Arthropoda; class Insecta; order Lepidoptera; family Geometridae; genus Electrophaes; species Electrophaes corylata. The sequence goes on along the minus strand of OX352711.1, from coordinate 1,117,193 downwards.
TCAACCCCAGTGCCGGAGTGTGATGGTGGGAAGGAGTACAACCACAGTTGTGAACAGGTACTTAAGTTTAAGTGCTAGAATCAGGTTTGAAAAAAATCAAAAAAATTTTGGTCAAATGTAAAAAGCTACTGTGGATCTACATTAAGATGAGAAAAAGGACGAATACTATTATAACATAACGTCTGCGTGAAGCAGCAGAGGTTGAAGTTCCTATAAAATAATAGAAATTTCAACCACTGCTGTACCCTTTTAGGGAGAAAATTTCAGGAATTTTTTTTTAGTTCCATACGCAAGACCAAGATGTATTATATTAGGAGAGGTATTATCAGTCAGTCAGTCACTCAAAACAAATATTCTTGTGATTGGTATAGATTAATATCATAATTGTAAATATCAGATAAATGGCTACCTGATGGTTTTATGAGAACAGTAGACCTCGCGAGTCCTTAAAACCATGCAAAAACTGACACTTTCCCCTTTTTTCCAAAATTTTAATCCATCTACATAAGCAACAACCTCTTCCCCATTATTTTCGCTAGGAATCAAAAAGCGTGATCGACTAAAAAATTTAAATAAATCATTGCACTTATTTGCCAATCTTCGTCAAAATCGGATGAAAAATGCGACTTGTAAGCAAAGCAGACAGAGAAGAGAACAGAGGACAAAAGCGTTGTTTGATCAGTCTCGAAACTGAGACGCTTCGCTTGCTCGGTCAATCATTTCAAGCATATGATTTTATATCGCACATCTTTAAGCACCAAACAAAACATTGCTTTGTAAATATAATCCGTGCTGAGATAATCTTGAAAACAAAGGTCAAGGTACAAGCTAACTAATAAAACCGTTATTTCAATACCTCAGGCCCTTCCTGGGTGGCCTAGTTTTAGATAAAGACGTAAATTGCTTTTTCATAGTCTGTCATTACTTATAAGTATGAGGCAGCAATAGTTTATGCATTATTTTATTACATTTTTCTTCAACATATATCCACCCAATGCTGAGTAAAGGTATCTTCCAATGCACGCCATTCCCTTCGTTGTTGGGCTTTCCGCATCCAGCTCCTTCCCGCAACTTTGATCAGGTTGTCGGTCCATCTCATTTGAGGTCTGCCCACATATTTATGGCCAGTGTGGCCAATTATATGCATATTTATCCTGACTGACTGACTGACTATAATAGACAATACACCAGCCTAAGCCATTGACAGCCAATAAAAGGTGACTAAGAGATGGGTAGCAGAAAGCATCAGAAAATGAGCAGTGGCATCTCCTAAGGACATAAATATAGTCTTCTTACCAAACGTCATGACTACGGCAGACTTCCACGATGAACACGAAAGAAAGACGGCCCCCAGTTCTCAACAGTTTGTTATTTCTGGTGTAGGTGGCGTCCGATGACATTGTTGAGATCGTTACTTCTTCAGGCTGGTGTTGATGATGATGATTACTTAATGTATAGCATAACATTTTAAATTTTTTTTCTAGGTCGGCATCTTTCCTGACGCTCGATCCTGTAGGAAGTTTCACCTCTGCTCTCCTCCCCAAGGCCTGCCCGATGGAAGACCAGCTACCCATGGGGTTGCACTATGTCCTAGAAACTACGGATACAACCCACAAACGGCACAATGCTCGGTAAGAATACTAAAAAGCGTCCAAAAGAGACAGTACTCTGTTCTCTTTGTCTCGAAATTGAACTTAAGTTTACCAAATACAGCTTTGTTCATCATTCGAATCGCAATTGAGTAAGTATAATTTACTTTAAACAGTTAGGATTTTAATACTTCAGCTTGTGTATAAACCTTATAGTTAGCAACCCCATGTCATCACTGACTGACACGCACTGAGTAGACCTAACTAATTAACAAAGACCTTCGTCTTGTGGCTTTGCAGTATTTGTGACGAAAAGATGTGTCGTAATTTCTCTACTCTGCTCACCCGAGTTGGATTCGTCAGTTGACCACTTTGTTGAAGTCGGACTTACCTTATTGTATAAGTTACTTTCAAAAGTGCCATGTTTAAGTCTGCAATAATTTAATAACGACAAGTTCATCGGCATGCCTACCTCTACTCAAGGATTTTTTTTATTGTAAGAAATGGTATTTCATTGCAGATCAAACTTCCACACGGACAATGCAAAAACACCCCTGTACCTACCTGCGTCAAAGTCGGTGATTCAGGAGCGGTCAGATCATCTCTAAACCATTACTATGTGTGCCTCATGAAGGAGGGGTCCATCCAGCCCCAGATCTTCATCTGCCCCCACGGCTGGTACTTCTGGGGAGGTTTCTGCAGACCAGAAGCCGCACCTGGGTCGAGTGCGTCTGGTGAATCGAGTACATCCAACAGTGAAGAAAGCACTAAGTGTTCGGGATCAAGTTTGCCCCAAAACAACGCTAAAGCAGTGAAACCTGCTGAAGTTACCACGAAAAAAGCAGTTTACAAAGTTGATACTTTTTTCTCGACTGAAAAACCGACCACCTACGCAGCAGATACCTTTTTGGCTGATAAATTTGATCTATCCAACTACGAAACAGTGGACGAAGACGCACATAGAGGGGAAAACAATGATTTTTATTCCAATGAATCTTTTAATAATTAGTTTCGATAAAATTATAATTATTTGTACGATAAATGTAATGTTGGTTCTCTTTATAGTTGTATAATGTAGGTACTAGAAAAACGCGTGCAACTTCGTACATGTAAAGTACTTATTTAGGGGTTGAATTTGAAAAATTATTTTCTTAGTACACCTATGCACTAAGACAAATACCCCTAAATTTCAAGTCTCTACGACCAGTGGTTTAGGCTGTGCGTTGTCTATATGTCAATCAGGACAAAAAATCTTATATAGATACTAGCTGACCCGTGCCCACTTCGTTGGGCGGTAAACATTTTTACTTACAAATCTTAACTGAAGTAGTACTCGATGTCGCCAACAGATGGCGTTAATACGGCATAAAATAGCGGCCGTTCGTAGTTTCACCCGCGTGTCAGTTTTTTCCCGTTCCCGTTATTTTTTCGGGATAAAAAGCCTAAGTTACTCCTTGTTACATCAGCTATCTGCCAGTGAAAGTCCCGTGGAAATCGATCAAGCCGTTCCAGAGATTACCCGGAACAAATAGACAGACAGACAGACAAAAATAAAAAAAAAATGCTATTTTGGTATATGTATCGCATATACATTCATATGTATTTAGTAAAAAGCGGTTATTTTAATATTACAAACAGACACTTCAATTTTATTTATTTGTATAGATATAGATATAAACAGAAAAAAGTATAAACGGATCGTTTCATTCATCTGTCAGGTTACAGGTCAGGTTTGGGAGAGGATGATGTTAATATCTGATATTTCTTGGCTCGTAGGTCACCTTCGTTAGAAACGTGCACTACAATGCACTACTCTGTGTCCTTCAACTTGAGGTATTCTGGTGCTAATCCTCATTTGCCTGTAATTTACCGGTACCCACACCCTTCAAGCTGGTACACGCTGCTTGGCGGCAGAAATAGGCATGGTGTCCATGGAAGTACTACCACTTCCATGGACGAGGTCTTCTCCAAGAGCTCTTCTACGGCTAAGATAAAGATAGATTTCTATTCAAGTTTGAAAAACAATCACCATCCATCCTCACGACCTCCTGAAGACAAAGGACTTATCGCTGCGATCTCTTCCAAGCTTCGCTCAGTTGGTGTATGGTACAATTTAAAGGCATTTTTCTTTTTTGTATAAGTTGGAGAGCATAGGTGGTCGAGTGTGAGTGACCCTGCCTTCTGACGTTCGGGGTTTGAATCCGATCGTGCACGATTTTTCTCTTCAAAAAATGTGCGCAATGCCAGTCCTCTCAAACGGTGTAGGAAAACATCATATGGAAACCAGCTGCAGCGATGGGCTTGTAACTTGTCGCGTATGAGATTTTAACTACTGCAAAATGTGGGTATGTGACAAATGACATATTTAGACGTACCTTTGACTACCCCTATCATTGTTCATCCTTACTAAGAGATCTGAGGGGGTATTTACCGTGATTGGGAATAAAAGTCGTGAAGGTATTTTTTTTAGGGTTTCGTACCTACCCAAAGGATGAAACGGGACTCCGCTGTCTGTCTGTCCGTCTGTCTGTCTCATGAACCGTGATAGTTAGAGAGTTGAAATTTTCAAGGATAATGTATTTCTGTTGCCGCTACAACAAAAAATACTAAAAACATTTATTTTCATGATTATTTTTATTACAACAAAAATCATAAAATTTGGTCCAGCCGTTCTTTAACACGACTTCCCTTCGTGCGTGAGTCCGACTCACGCTTGGCCGGTTTTTTATAAGTTAAGAACAAAAGTGGCTATCGCTTATCACGTGTACCACGCGTGCGCAGGGCCTAACGGTGTAAAAAAACCTACACCTCTGACATTAGACACTGGAATTGCATCAGAGCTATAGTGCGATCTGCCGTGGGAAGCTTACCTATGGGCTATAGGCTATAGCCATACAAAGCTTTAGCTGCCTTAGCATAGAGACGGCTCTTAAAATATAACCCAAAGAATAATTTTTAACCGACTTCAAAAAAGGAGGAAGTCCACAATTCAACTGTATTGAAGTAATACTCAATACATTTATTGCTTTCACATGGTTTAGTTTGCATACAAACATTGTTGTTATGTGTAAGTAGGTATCACATGAACCCTGCATAGGGTATAGCAACATGAAGCCAGGCCGAGGTTATAAAGTAGGTAGGTAGTATACATGCACTATTTTTAGAATAGTAGGATTCGTGATTTTGCGTGACATTCCAGTTAGGTACTTCTAATGCGATTTCCAACAAGGTTGCGTTAAACGTTTAACACTACCATGGAGTGGGTATGAAAGCACAGTTCTTTCTCTCTTTCTCTCATAGCCAGTTACGTTTTGTATATTAAAGAAGTTTTACTTCAGTTGTGTGAAAGCACACTCGTTTTTTTTATTTTTTTATGTTTGTTACCTTAGAACATTCGACTGGGTGAACTGATTTTGATGATTCTGTTTTTATTTGACAGCTGGTGCTTCCCGTGTGTCTTATTTGATTATGTGTCGGTTTTTTTTTGTTAAAATTTTATAATTATATTATCGTAAAAGTTTAATAAAACAGATTTGTAACCACATATCTTCTATGATATGACTTTCATCGTGTTACATTAAAATTGAACAATAAACAGTTTTGACTACTTTAAAATTGGGGTATTCTCGCTCGGTTTTTACAGGCACATGAGTCTTAACACTTGAATGCTTTGGAAACCACTCAACATCAGATGGGCCATCTTTTAGTTCCGTTATTAATTAAAATTAAAAAGATATAATATTTACATTTTCATCATTAATTGAATTGCTAATGCCTTATTGTGATAACAGGTACCTAGGTACTATAGTAATAAGCTGATCATAAATATGTTTAAAAAGGTCAATATTCTGATTAATGGCATTAAAAACACTAGACACTTGTTTACATAATCGTGTTTTATTCATCCGCTTAGTGAATTTTTTAATAAAATTGATAGATCTTATTCGATAAAACCAAGCCGGACTTTAAGGTAATTAAGATTCTGCAAAATTAATAATGATTCAATAATACTGGATCATTTTATCATTTTTGGCCACAGCTTTGCTTACTTGCTATCCTTATGCAAAGTAGCTTACAATGCTCCGGGTTGCGAACACAATAAATTCCAAGTTATATCAAAATTGGTCCAGTCGTAACAGCGTGATTAAACCAATAATAAAAATCGGCCAAGTGCGTGTTGGACTCACGCACGAAGGGTTCCGTACCATGATTTATAATAAAAACCTGCGAAAAAATCACGTTTTAATTATAAATCATATTTATTTTATTCTGTTTTAGTATTTGTTGTTATAGCGGCAACATAAACACATGCATCTGTGAAAATTTCAACTCTCTTATTATCACGGTTCATGAGCCTGTTGACAGACGGATAGATAGTCAGACAGTCGGAATCTTAGTAATAGACGTTTTACGCTTTGAGTTCGGAACCCTAAAAAAACAACTTTCATAAGTATTTACTGAAGTTTATACAAAATACATATGGGTTAGCTCAACTGCTATCTACAGACCGTTGCAAACGATCTAGAGATAGCTCAACTGATCCAAATTAATACCAATCGGAAGCGTCCTTGCTGGCTGTATTGCCACGCTCACCGGAAAACACAGAATATAAAAATTAGTAAGTAAGTATAAAAAACGAGTGTGCTTTAGACCACACGACTGAAGTAAGACCTCTTTAATATACGAAACGGCTATGAGAGAAAAAAAGAAAGAACAATGCTTTCATACCCCCTCCATTGTAGTGTTAAACGCTTAGCGCAACCTTGTTGGAAGTTGCATTAGAAGTAGGTATTACTTCAAAAAATAATATTTATGGATATTTTTACACAGCATCATGTAGCCCCAGACTAAGCATAGCCATGTACCATGGGAACCAGATGGCTAAATATACTTATACTTTTTTTTAAATACATACTAGAATACAATATAACAACCAAACACAGAACAAATATCTATGTTCATAACACAAATGTTTGTTCTTGGTTAGGATCGAACCCACAATGCAAGAGGCAGGTCTACTACAGGAGCTGTGACGGTTGTCCGTTATTTATTAAAATTATTAGAAGGATTATGGCATTTAAATAACCAACTTTCGCGTTTATAGTATTAGTAGAATTATTGTAGGTTGTATTATATATAGTCTATAACGGTGAAATATAATTATATTCAAGATGCAGAATAAATTAAAAGCTAATAAACTAACTTGTTTTAAATTTTGTCGGTACGGTCGATTTATCTAATACCAGCGGCCACTTGCAGCTTCGCCCGCGTAGCAGTTTTTTCCCGATCCCGTTATTTTTTCGGGATAAAAAGTAGCCTATATGTTAATCCAGGCCTATATGTTGTTATCTATTCCAAATTTCATCCAAATCGGTTCACTGGTTATAGCGTGAAAGAGTAACAAACATCTATCCATCCATCCATACCATCCATCCATCCATACTTACAAACTTTCGCGCTTATAGTATTAGTAGGATAATTTAATGTCCTGTCAGTTTTTATAACTTACGGTATTTGCGGATTCAGTTAAAACCGAGTAGAATTTGTTTTTTTGTTCTTGTAGTTGTAATTGTGTAATTTGCATAGCATTAAGAAAAGCCCACTCCATACAAGTGACGCCCTCCGCGAGTATTTTGTCAGCCGAAATGCCACGCCAGTGCGGTGCAAATCTACTACGGACCGCTATATACTGTACTGAGACTTATAATCTTGATACTTGTGACTAGAACTACTTAGAATTATAAACATGGTTATTTGAATTAATGTTTTTCCGATTTATTTAGAAATTGAACTAGCTATTTAAAACTAGCTATTATTGAAGTAATACTTTTTATGCGACTTCCAACAAGGTTGCGTTAAACGTTTAACACTACCATGGAGGAGTATGAAAGCAGTGTTCTGTCTCTTTTTCTTTCATAGCCAGTTACGTTTCGTATATTGAAGAAGTTTAACTTCAGTCGTGTGGTCTAAAGCACACTCGTTTTTATATGGATGTTTTAATTTTATTTCACTTTTTTTGTTTATTTGTTTTTTTTTTAGGGCCAAATAAACGAACTTTCTTTCTTTCTTCTTTTTTTTCTATTTTAAGAGTTTTTTTTGTTTCGTAGCGAGCTTATACATTATGTATGGTAGGTATGTACTATTAATCGGTGTAAAGTTGAAATAGTTACACTGTGTTTTATCTATTGCATTTATAAGAAGTTTCGAATTAGATCGAAAAAGACACTGTAACTAGATCGAGGTTACACGCGAGTTTATTAGTAGTAAGGGGGGGGGGTACGTTTTACGACTAGAGCTTCATAATATTCGTTGGCAATAAATCACATAACGTAGGTACCATTTTTAACAAAAAATATAAAATAGTATGTACGTAATCTTTTTTTTTTTATCAGTGATAGACCGTCCTTTGGCTTCAATCTCACCTGGTGGTAAGTGACTATGAAGCTGACGATGAAGCAGGGCGGTCTAGAAGAAACCTGGAAGAACCTGGAACCTGGGGGAAGGAATCTGGAGCAATAACTAATGTAGAATTCTGAAAATTTCAACGAATGACACTGGCAGTGTTGTATTTAACAGTTTGGTAATTCATTAAATTGTAATAATATTATGTCTGTGTCATTGGTGTACTTTTTTTTAACCACAGACTCTTTATGTTGAGTAAGAAATAGAAATCAGGCGAGTGAGTTGAAGTTGGTTGGTAGGTACTTACCGATAAAATATCGATAAGAAAAAATCAAATCTTGGCAAAACCAATTTAACTGTTACAGAAAGTAATGGTGCCCAATAAAATTTCGCGACCGCTATTAAAAGTATCTCAGCGCATACGTCCCCCTATTTATGAAGGCACACATTTACCGACAAAGCCGTTCGACGGAGCACCTCACTACAGCTACAGACCATTCATTACTCCAGCATCGCAACAGATGCACTCGGTACGACACTAGCTGTTCCAAATTTGAAATTTATTTATTTCTCTAACTGCGCTAAATATTTCGCGAGCCGAATTTTCCTTGTCATTTTGACAAGCTGTCAGTTTCCCGCGCCATTTTCCCGATTGCGTATTTTTTCGGCCAGTGTTTTGTTTGTTTTTTTTTGCGCACTGTGAATGCACGAAGGTTGATTTGCTGTTTTTCCGGGCTGAATAAAAGGTGAGTTGAATAGTATTTTTTATAGATACTAAATAACACACAATGGGTAACAAAATATTTTTGTACAATAGCCCCGTCTATTGTTCACAAATAAAGCCAAAATAGCTTAGAATTTTGAAAAGCAACATGTGATTGATTTGAGTCGAAAACCACAGAAATAATACCAACACGTAATATATTATTATAAGATAATTCTATAATTTCCCTGTTTAGTTTGTAGTCAGCTAGTAATTAAGACGTAAAGGGTTGGTGGGAGACCTCAAAGGAAGATTTTGGAGGATTATAACTAAATGAATTATATCGACATACATTTGACCAAACGCCTACTAGACCCAAACTAAGCAAAGCTTGATACAGGAACCAGATAACTGATAAAATACCTTAATACTTTTTTCTTCTAAAATACCCATAAAGAATACAGTACACCACTTAGAAGAAACATCTGTTTCTTACACAAATGCATGTCCTCGGGGATCAAACCCGCAACTTAGCGCTGAAACAGAGTTACTATCAACAAAGCTATAACGGTTGTCAAAATGAGGTTCATACTAATCCTTAATAATCAACTATAATAGCTTCGATCAGTGATACCCCTAGATGACGGGTCACATTCACATACAAAATCATAGCAAAAAGCTGTCCGCTATATACTTAGACAGTTACATTTGTTTACTAATGAAGTGAGAAAAATTTATAAACAGTTTAAGTTCAACCTTGTATAATAAAAAGTATGTAGGTATGTGTGTAATGTATTGTATTAAGTATATCAGTCATCTAGTACCCATAACACAAGCTCTGCTTAGCTTGGGGCTAGATGATGCTGTGTGGATTGTCCAGCACATAAACAAATAATATCTAATTTTTTTCTTTACCAAGACGGGTTTTTTGCGCCGATCCTTTATCTAGGGGATATCATTAATCGAAGTTTAATAGTATGTAGGTAATTTAAAAGCTCGTGTAACCTAAATAACTTTATTAATGAATACATAATTAATTTATAAACATAATATTATACAGAATGAACGTGATTCCGACATAACAGCTAGGTATTCAATAAATTTAAGAATTTACGATTTTATACAGTAGTTGCTATCTAAATTTGCTTGTAAATTTTTCGTTCAATCCTGCCATCTTCTCTTGGTGAATTATGCCCTTTTCCAATATTCTACGAGCATCTGTTAGTAGGGTTACGAGCCGTTGTCAGACAAACTCTCACGTAATTGCTCAGTGTATTAAAAGACGTGACTGTTTCTATTAGACCACCTCTTATAGAAGGAATCGTTAAGTTAAATGGAATTTAACATTCAGGATGTCTAATGGAGTTAGTCAAAGGTACGTCCAAATATTATATTTAGCACCCACGCACCACCGCCTACCCACATTTTGCAATAGGTATTCCATACGTGACAGGTTGCAAGCCCATCGCCGCTACTAGAGTAGTAACTGGTTTCCTCACGATGTTCTTCACCGTTTGAGAGCCGATTGTGTAGAAAAATATGTGCGCGACCGGAATTTGAAGTTACGACCTTAAGATCAGAAGGCGGGTTCATTGCTACTAGACCACGCCGATACTTTTATGCAACGAAAGTTAGGTTAATAGAAGAAAATGTCTAGAAATTAAGTATCTGCACGCTGCAAGCTTTCTACTTCTAACATCTATATAGACTTTCTCTAGGCCTTGATGTACCGACGCCGTGCCGACAGATAAATCAAGACAATCCGGTCGTTTTATTACTTAACTCGCGACATGTTTGGTGCAAGCAATCGCTTCTCTCAAACTTCAAGGTTTGAAGCCGGTCGTGCACCAATGGATTTTCTGTATGAAAAAGTTATGTGCGCAATGCCAGTGCTCGCATACGGTGAAGGAAAACATCGTGAGGAAACCATTTTATACTCTAGCAGTGGTGATGGGCTTGCAATCTGTCACGTATCACCAACACTGCAAAATGTGCCGAATGTTAATTTCGACGTACCTCTGATTACTCTCCTTAGACATCCTCGAAAAATCTCGAATTGATAATATATGAGATCTAAGAGGATAATGTATCGTGCTAGGCGATGCAAACGTAACATACATACAAAAAATAATAATAATAATAATGCTCGACAATCCACACAGCGTCATCTAGCCCCAAGCTAAGCAGAGCTTGTGTTATGGGTACTAGATGACTGGTATACTTAATACAATACATTACATACATAGATATTTTTATTATACATAGAAAATATCCAGAACACCCGGAATAAATATTTGCAGGTCGTACAAACATTTAACCCAAGGCGGGAATCAAACCCGCAACCTCCTGCGTCGCAGGCGGACCTTCGCCCGCCGCGCCACATCGGTCGTCGTCAAAAATCGTAATTGTCTAGTTTACGATTGTCGCGGACCGTTTGCGTATTACATGATAAGAGAGCCGACATCTATAAGATATCTCTTTTATCACACCTACATACATGTCCTACGTTGCACTACCCTACACCTCATCTACCTGTAATTTCACCGGCACCCTCACCCTTCAAACCAGGACACAGTAATGCGAGGATCACTACTTGTCGGGAAATACATTATAAAATAATAACAATAACATACTGCATAGTTTGCACTGTGACATGCTGAACGACTCCGCATATTTTAATTGCTATCTACCTCCATAATCTGCTATTTTTGCAGATACCTTAGATACCTATTGTAATATTATCCTTTGTTACCTACCTACTTTAATTACCTACATAGTTTAGCTGTAAGAAATGTTATACATTAGATTTATATTATTTCTAACCAAGTGAAATGTAATTTCTTCTAAGAAAATAAATATTCTTTAAACCTAAATAGAAATAGGTAATTTCCAATGTCAAGTGAAAGTGTTGCTGATCTGTTAGTAACCTATAACCCTGCCGTCTAACCCTAAGGCCGTGGGTACAAGTGTATGCACCAATAGATTTTCTATTCGGCAAATGTGCGCAATGCCTGTCAAACTAGTTTTTCTATACAAAGTCATGTTGGTAAGTGGTTCAGTGGTTTCCGCAACTTGTGGACACTTGCAATAGAGGTAGGCGCAAATTTCCACTAACACGAATAGGCGGCATTACTCACTTTCGATTTGCCGATGATATAGTTATCACGGTGGAATTACTGGAAGACCTAGTAACATTACTTAGAGACCTTAATATTGTCTCCCCATCAGCTGGGTCCCATAGTTCTCAGGATCAGCGAGTTGGTAATTATAGAGCCGTTGGGGAATAAAGGTTTTCGAATGGCACGAACCGGAAGACGAAGCCTAGGACGCCCTCTTACCCGATGGACTGACGACATTAGGACTGCGGGAAGTCCATGAATGGAAAGGGTTCAAAATCTTTCTACCAGGAAAAGTATGGAGGTGGCCTGTCCAGCAGTGGATTTCTACAAGCTCTTGATGGTGTTAATGATGAGGTGGGTCTTAAAATGAACATGAGTAAGACGAAAATCTGGTCGCACCCGTGTCGGATATTGGGAGCGATAATATCTTCTCAATCAATCTTTAATTTTTGATACCCAATGAGGTTTTAATATCATTGTTGGTAACGGCACCATGTTCCTAATTCTATGAACGGCACTTCGTTATTATTTTGTGTCTGTAGTCTTTTTTTTTTCTTTTGTGTCCTGTGTCCGTGTTTCGGACAATTATTTCGCCAATGCCAAGTGGGGTGAATAAAATAATTCTTAGTCAAGTCGAGTCGGTAAAATAAGTAAAGTCGGCTGTCATTTGGTTTTGAAGAAAAAGATGGCGTTTTTCTTCAAAACCAAAGCGAAACATTTTCGTTCAAATCAGGATGCCACATAACACACTTTCATTTCAACTGTTCACTCTTGTGCTAAGACCTCAAGTAGGTAATGATGGTTAAAATACCACGAAAATTACCCATCAGAACTTAAAATAACACTAAAAAAACAATTACAATGAAATTACAATGTTGCTTCCGAAGATGACAGAAAACAAATCTGAATGGAATCTGACGTCTTCTTCTTTTTCTTTCTGCCTGACACTTTGACACTGACGTCAAGTCATGCCTGTTATGTCATAACAAAACTCTGGTTCGCATTCCGTCTTACGCAGATTATATTCTGTTTAGATTTTTTTTTTTACCTATACTGTCCCACTGCTGGGCAAAGGTCTCCCCCATAATAAATAAATAAATTTATCGTCTTTACTTGGCTAATTATGGCATGCGCCACTGTGCGGCGTCGCTCTCACGCGACCGGAGACCATGTTCTTCATCTTTTTAGAACATTTTTAAAATACTGCCAAGACAGACACACACGCACAATTAGTTATGATTGACGCAGCACTTGATGACGGGATGACGGATTGAAGTTGAAGTGGCAGTAGGCAGGCCATATAGCTCGTAGAACCGACAACCGTTGGGGAATAAAGGTTCTCGAATGGCGACCACGAACCGGAAGACGAAGCGTAGGACGTCCTCCTACCTGATGGACTGACGACATTGTTAGGACCGCGGGAAGTCGATGGATGGAAAGGGCTCAGAATCGTTCTTCCTGGAAACGTGTGGGGGACGCCTATGTCCAGCAGTGAACTTATATAGACTGATGATGATGATGATGACGGAGCACCAGTGGTCTAGTGGATGTAACCCAGCCTTCTGATCATAAAGCCGTAGGTTAAAGTATGGTTCGAATCCGGTCGTGCACCATTAGTTTTTTCTATTCGAATAATGTATGTGCGCTATGCCAGTACTCTGAAACGGTGAAGGCAAATATCGTAAGGAAACCAGTTAATACTCTAGCAGCGGCGATGGGCTTGCAACCTGTCAGGAATACAAGCTACTGCAAAATGTGGGTGTGTACCAAATTTTATATCTAGACGTACCTGTGACTACCACCCTTCGACATCCTCAATGAATTTCGAGTAGGTACTTGGTACATATCTGAGGGAATATTTACCGTGTTTGAGAATTAAAGTTGCGATGCTATTCATGTATAATTTTTTTTTTTTTTTTTTATGATTGACACTTTGATACACTTTGAACTCTTCTAGCTATTATATCGAGAACGAACTAGCATCTATTGGTTCCTATAATCCACCACGCCACAGAAGTCACAAATTAAATGTTAAATAAAATCATGAATAACACATCTACTATTTATTTATGATGCATTTTGTAAAATTACTTAGTTATTACCGCGTGCTAAACGAAGGTTTTTAAAATATAGCCTCTTTACCGGATAGTTGACAATTTGTTTCAAATGACAAATTAACTAACTATTATTTTAAACATCCATGGCACGAGGCCAGTTTTTATTCACCACAGATAATCGATTAATTATCTGTGATTATGTCAAACTATATCGTGCAAAATAGTGTCGCACTTTAGCGTGATATCAATAGTTTAGTTTTTGTGATAATAGGTGCAGAAAAACTAGCTAACCTAGCATGAGCTGCTACTACTATCGTAAGTGAGGTTTTTGTTGGTAGATCGTGTCATGAACAATCAAATAGATTTTTTAACTGACTTCAAAGAAAGGGCTCAAACAAAAGGATATCTTCTTTATTCTTCAACTAGCGGCCGCTCGCAGCATCGCCTGCGTGGCAGTTTTTTCCCGTTCCCATTAAACTTTCATCCTCTATTTTATCCGCTTGGAGGTAGAATTAATCAAAATCCTTTCTTTGCGGATGCCTACGTCATAACATCTACCTACCTGCATGCCAAATTTCAGCCCGATCCGTCCAGTGGTTTGGGCTGTGCGTTGATAGATCACTATGTCAGTCAGTCAGTCAGTCAGTCACCTTTGAGTTTGATATATATTTAGATATGGCACTTGTCAGTCATTAAATTCAGATAATTTTGCCAATGTTCTTGTACGTTTTTAATGAATAGTTTTTAGTCAAGTCAGTAAAATTTTGTTAAGTCAGGCTTCTGTTTTGAAGAAAAAGATGGCGCTTCTCTTCAAAAAAAGAAATATTTTCGGTCAAATCAGGATGTCATACCATACACATTTTGTGTCAAGACTCAAGTTATTGGTGAAAATGTCATCGAAATTACACAGCAAAACTGCATGAGAAAACTATTAAAATGAAAAAGCCATGTTTCTTCGAGATGACAGAAAACAATTCGATCGTAATCTTTTTGTTTTTGCCTCAGTAATCTGTCATTTTCTCTATCTTCTGTCATCTAATAAAAATCGGTTCAGTAGCTGTTAAATCAAATTAACTGGAAAAAACCTACCCAAAATGTGTGACGTAAAAGTTAAAATCGGTTTCATACATTTTTTAAACTTAATTTTCATCCCTGCAATATGAACATACTATCCTACTAGTTCAAAGGTGAAATGCTTCGATGTTTCTATAACCTACATAGATAGAACATATTTTATTCAAATATATACCGCGTGAAGTTATTTTTATACAATTTTTAACCCCCACTGTACCCGTTTAGGGGTTGAATTTCAGATTCCCTTTCTTAAGACACCGACGACTGTACCAGCGGTTTAGGCTGTGCGTTGTCTATGTTAATTAGTCAGTCAGGCCAAAGATTCTTATAATTGGTATAGATAAATTATATGTTTTAACCATTAGCGTAAGTAATGTGTTTTTTAATGTTTTATTGGTATGTAGGCGTTTCGTTTACAAACGTCAAATACTGACCAATAACGAGGTTTGATAGATATTGGCCTTGCCTTTAAATATTTATTTAAATTGTGATTGTCATTTTGAATAATTTGCCAATGTCAAGTGAGCAAATTAGAAACAAAACACAGTCTATTCTGTCAAGTCAAGTAAGTTCAGTCCATTGGGTATGAGGCATCCAACGCTTCGTTTTCCGGTTCGCGGTCGCCATTTGAGAACCTTTACTCCCTAGCAGTTGTCGATCTGACCAATAAGGCCTCCCTATTGCCATTTCAACTGAGCTGCTGATTCTGAGAACTATATCGGTGACCTTGGTTCTTCTACGGATTTCCTCATTACTGATTCTATCTCGCAGTGATAGTAAGTTCAGTTAGCTGCAATAGAATGCATACAATTTTTAACTTTCAAATGGTTACGAAATGGTAGTGCCTTTAAAACTTACACAGCAAAAACTCAAAGTTAATGAAATCGGTTGCTGAACTGACTTTTTTGCGTATCTGACATGTAAATATTAATTAAACACTATTTTAAAATAATAATTATATATAATTGTATATATATATTCAATATAATACACAAATATATAATTACTATATTTATTTATGAATATAAATTCAATAATTAATTACACAAGCATTATTTTTTTTAGTAAAGGATTGAAAAGTTATGCTATACCTATCATCTAATCATCTGCAACAGATGCAAAGGTTTATTATATTTATATGAACCCGACGTTTACTAGTGCTATAGAATATTAGAGAAAATAACTAAATAAGTATGTGTCTGTGACCACTTGAGGAATAATGCACTTGTTTTTTTTATTAATAATTTCGTTTATTTTATATAACGATAGTTACTGATGTAAATAACTATTAATATGTACATCGTTTTATAGAAGTGATTAGTAAGGCTTTTATCAAACATATTAGCAAATATTCCATTCAAAAAGCAATGGTTTTCATTTTTATAAAACACGTGGTAGGCGTTGATGTCAGTTGTTTACGTGTCACTATAAAAGCGCTGCCACTTGCGTTGCGGGGGGCATTCTGTTGTCAACCGTCGGACCGAACGGAGCTCTGGTACAAAGGAAAATAATCGATGCTGAGACAGTGAATTAATTATTATTAATTAATTGTTAGAAAATTATTATTATTTAAAAAAAGTTTAGTATATTGAGTGATCGCTAACAAAGTAAAGTGTCAAAGTATACTAAGGTATGTAACGTTATTTACATTTGCTAGAAAATACATAGACTTGTTCTGGTGAGGACTATCGCTTAGTTTACTTAGATTATTTGTGTTTGTATTTGTATACAATAAAGAACTGAGTAACAAAGGCTTGTGATGTATATAATTTATCAAACCCATAAGTGGGTAGAACCTATAACCATGTACCGGACAATATTAGGCTTTGGGACCCTAGGAATTACCTAGTATGTCTTGTGTTTCCAATAACGGCCTATGTGGGGAGTAGGTACTGGATACGTAGTTCTTCAGTATTCGGAAAATGATATTTCTTCTGCACATCTTAACTGTTCAATAGTGAATTGAGAGTATTATAGTCTACTAGCGGCCGCTCGCAGCTTCGCCCGCGTAGCAGGTTTTTCCCGTTCCCGTTATTTTTTCGGGATAAAAAGCTAACCTATATGATAATCCAGGTTACAATCTATTCTATTCCAAATTTCACCCAAATCGGTCCTCTGGTTAGAGCGTAAAAGAGTAACAAACATCCATCCATTCTTACAAACTTTCGCGTTTATAAAATTAACAGGATTGATGTAAGTTAATAAACACATTATATACTCTTTATATACATAAAAAAAGCTAAAAGAAGCAACATCGAAAGTTATACTTCTGACTTTACCAATAGGACTGCAGTTTGCTTCGTGCTATTTACTTACCTACGATCAAGTATGCACACTTTCTTTGTCGCGCCAAGCGAAGGTCAATAAATGTAATCACGAAATGGTTTAACCAGTATTTCTGCGGTTTTATATGCATTCAGATAACTAGTACGTAATCAGAGCAAAACTGAAATCGTACAAAGCCTCAAAACGAAAGTCTATAATCAGTGTGTGTTAGCAGTGATGACTTATGGAACTGAGACGTGGCCGCTAACTTTTAGTCTAAGCATAAGCTCAAAGTCGCACAGCGGGCTATGAAGAGAGCGATATGTATGTAGCGAAATATAGTACTATTTTGTCACTTTCCCTATAAGTTCAACAAATCGTAAGCGTATATGTGCAACTCCTATAGAACCTTCAATAAAGTTAATATCTTAGTAAAAACCTGCAAGCTTCTTCAATCATAATCAAAAAGTAATCACGCAAAAGCACAATTATAATCTATAAATTTAAATTTAATAAGATTATCGACAAGTGTTTCGCTTCTCCACGAAGCATCTTTGACGACGGATGTGGTGCGGTGGCGCGTCAGGCGAATGTCCGCCTACAACGCAGGAGGTTGCGGGTTCGATACCAGCCTTGGGATAAATGTTTGTACGATCTGCAATTATTTATTCCGGATGTTCTGGGTTTTTTCTATGTCTAATAAAAAATATTTATGTAGGTATGTTGTATTGTATTAGTTCATAGTTCATATAATTTATTCACCATTGGAACACTGGGGACACTTGGTTTTGTTAGGGACACTTGGTTTTATTAATTATATCAGTCATCTAGTACCCATAACACAAGCTCTGCTTAGCTTGGGGCTAGATGATGCTGTGTGGATTGTCCAGCACTATTATTATCCTCAGAAACCTCAGGCCGTATGACAGATGACAGAACTTTTTAAATCACAAAAATCAAATGGAGTTTTCTAACTTATCGTTGGAACCCAAAACGTTTTCGAACTAAAACAATTATTATTTTTAAATGTTCTTTTCAGTAGGCTTCAGTAACTTTTGCGATAAAATTTAATTATAAGTAACCAATTCAGAAAAAGTTTAAGAGTAAATCTCTTTCTTGCTGGGCACTTTTGATTATTTACAGCAATTATGTGGTCTGAGCCATTAACTTCTAGATTAATTAACAAGACTGTTTAGCCGAAGACTCGGGCTCAGAGGGTTCCGTACAAACAAAAATGAAGTATGTATGTAAACAGGAAACATTCCAGAGTTCCAGACACTTTTATCCGCAGATTATGTCATTTCAGTTTAGGCATAAAAATCTAATAAGTACCCCCATTTTTTTAACATTTTCATCCATTTGTATCATAACTGAAATTACTCCAAAAAAAGTTAGTTTGTTTTATGACTAAGTCAAAGTCAAAAGGCATTTATTTCATAGAATCAAGTCATCACTTGAAATATAACTATTAGGTGAATCTAGGTGTCAGTTCCTCGTGACCCAGCTTAGAAGATCAGGCAAGACCGCCTGAAGCGGGAAGTTCCTTCTCCGCTTGTGTGTGTTTCTTTATGGTCACGGATTTTTCGGAAACATCTTCTAACTGCGGCCATAAGGGTGTGTCGGTAATAGAGCTGACACCACCATATCTTTAGCTTTCTACGTGATAAGGGACCTAGTGGACATGTTGTAAGCGGAAGCGGGAAAACAATGAAAAGACTGCCTCTCCCGTAGCCTCTTGTAGTACGGTTGCAAACTGTCAAAAACGACGCCAGCATTTT
Source organism: Electrophaes corylata (assembly GCA_947095575.1). NCBI lineage: Eukaryota > Metazoa > Arthropoda > Insecta > Lepidoptera > Geometridae > Electrophaes > Electrophaes corylata. The sequence continues at coordinate 1,098,206 of OX352711.1, read as the reverse complement.
CTTTACTATCAACATATTGACACGTATCATTGTTTTCCTTTTTTTGTTCCAAGTAACACGTTCCAGATTTTTACGAAAATTCCTTCGTATTCATAGTTTTGTTCGGACTGAGCTCACTATACAAATAATTAGGCAAATAAATCATCAAGCTTACGGTTACCCCTTTGAAGTATGTATATGACGACAGCCTGCTTCAAAACGAAAAATATCGCCTAAAAGAATAACATTCGAGTATATGTTGAAGTTTCACACGTTTTTCAAACCTTATTTCTAATTATCCTATGTTATTATTATTATATTGATTATAAAGTAGAAAGAAAGAAAGAGAAAGAAAATACATTTATTTGACACATACAGAACGGACAAAAAACAGGTATAAGAAGTATAGCTACCTAGCCTACCTGGGAACATAGTTACAAAGAAAAAAGTGCAAGCTACGCTTAGTTTGGGGCTAGGTGATGTGTTAAAGATGTCCACAAATAAAAAAAACGAGTGTGCTTTAGACCACATGACTGAAGAAAAACGAAACGTAACTGGCTATGAGAGAAAGAGAGAAAGAACAGTGCTTTCATACCCCCTCCATGGTAGTGTCAAAGGTTTAACGCAACCAAGTTGAGAGTCACATTAGAAGTATTACTTAAAAAAACAATCAAATCGCTTTCCGCTATCACTTAAAACCATATTTGATAAAGTTAGGGCCGCACTTTATCTTAAACGAAATCTTTAGGTGCGTATCGATTGCTACTTAACGAGGTTACCGCAGGGACTTGTCGCTATCACGCCAATAAAGGGCTTTAGTTCTACTAATCTTAGCACCAGTTTAGACTTTAGTGAATCCCCACAGCCAAAAAGCATTTATTCAATAATATCCAGGAATCCTATCGCTTAAAACCGCATAGAATCGCTTAAACCCAATGTAAAGTGTTTTTAGTAAATAGTTTTTAGTCAAGTTAGTCAAATTCTGTCAAGTTGGGCTGTCATTAAATAAAAAAAAGTTTTTATTCACATGCTAGAGAAACATTTTTATTCAAATTCAAAAAAATATAATGAACTTAAATAACACTAGAAAAAAAAAGCCTTTGTTGCTTCTAGGGATTAATGAAAACAAGTCCCCGAAAATACATTCCCGAAAATGGTTTCAAAGAGAAATGCCATCTTTTATTGACCAAGCGAGCGAAGCATCTCAGTTTCGAAATAGGGCAAAAATGTGTTTGTCCGGTTGTCAGTCAGTCAGTTTGTTTGTTCTCGCCTACAGGTAGCATTTTTCCACCGATTTTGACGAAAATTGGCACACAAATTTCTTGATTTATTTAGGTTTTTTAGTCGATCGCGGTAGTTTTTTTTTTTAAATGTATGCCTTCTTACACCAATTAAACTATGCAATTCTCTCCGCCATTACAAGACAAACACATAGACACCAGATTCAACCTTCTAGAACCAAGGAATCGCTAAAACCCTGTTTTGTTCAAAAGTTTACATAAGTGGAACGGATTTCAATTTTGAAAAGGGGAAATTGTTCTTTGTAAGAGCCACTGGTTTTAAGACCACAGCCTAACTTGCCAATATTTCCCCACTCCCATCAAACGGGAACACAGCAAGCTGCTTGGCGGCAGAAAAAGATATGGTGGTAATACTCTACAGTACAAGAGGTCTACTACTACTAAACCAATATGGCTTCAAACAATATCTTTCGCCAAAAATATTAGCTTGGTTCAAGAGTCAACAAAGGAAACCACTCATAAATTTAATCTACGGAACCTTATAACGTAGTTACCCTCCCCCTTCGCTGGTTTATTTAATTAAAAAATACCTCTGCTACCTTTAAAAACACTTTGATATTAGATTTCACTACCGACTTCAGTAGATTTATTAACTTTTGCTACTATAGTAGTGTCAAAGTCAAAGTCAAAGTCAAAGTCAAAATCAAAAATCATTTATTCAGTAATATCCGCAGGGATCATCTTGAAACGTCTTAAATCTAGGTGAATCTAAGCGCCAGTTCCTCGCGACCAAGCCTAGAAGAACCGGCAAGAAACTTACGGCTTGGTTCCTACCGTTTTTTTGTATGATCCTTTTACAAAGTAATAATAATGGTTAATTTGACGACCTAGTGAATTTGACGACCGATGTGGCGCGGCGGGCGAATGTCCGCCTGCGACGCAGAGGTTGCGGGTTCGATTCCCGCCTTGGAATAAATGTTTGTACGATCTGCAAATATTTATTCCGGGTGTTCTGGGTGTTTTATATGTATAATAAAAAATATCTATGTTGTAATGTATTGTATTAAGTATATCAGTCGTCTAGTACCCATAACACAAGCTCTGCTTAGCTTGCAGCTATATGATGCTGTGTGGACTGTCCAGCATTATTATTATTATTAATTACAGGCACACTCTATGCCTCAGGTTGATAAGCACAAATTGGTGCATCATAAGCTTAAAACAATTCAGTTCCAGGGGTATCAAAGCTCTTAAACGGTACTAACTACTGCAAAATTTGGAAGAACCTCTGATTATTACACACTAGCGGGCGCTCGCAGCTTCGCCCGCGTGGATGTTTTTACCCGTTCCCGTTATTTTTTCGGGATAAAAAGAAGCCAATATGTTAATCCAGGTTACAATCTATATTTATTCTAAATTTTATCCTAATCGGTCCACTGGTTAGAGCGTGAAAGAGTAACAAACATCCATCCATCCATCCATCCATCCATCCATCCAATAGAATTAGACATTCCTAGAGTATATCGAGTAGGCACATGGTTAGTAGGCACCTGGGAATTAAAGTCGGGAAGCTATTTTTTTTTCTGTTTTACAATTAAATTCAGTTTTGTAAGTAATGGTTTTAGTCAAATTGGGAATTTTAATCCTTTGCCAATTTGATTAAAATCTAAAACATACAAAATAAATGAGTAAATAGCATCACGATTTTAACCTAAGGAATGTCTAATTTCTAATAGTCAGAGGCACGTCCATACTTTGCAGTAGTTAGTATTCCATACGTGACAGGTTGCAAGCCCATCGCCGCTGCTAGAATACAAACTTCTTCCTCACGATATTTTCTTTCACCGTTCGAAAGCACTGGCATCGCGCACATATTTTTTTCGGAAACGGAAACGGAAAAATCCATTAGTGCACGACCAGATTTGAACCCACGACCTTGGGATCAGAAGGTGGGGCCACTCCCACTAGACCACCGGTACTCTTAATTAACTATTAAAAGCACCAGTTAATCGGAGGATAGCTTGTATAATTTTTCGTTTACTATAACAGAGGCAGTTGACCTAGAGTAGAATATACTGCTTGAATGATGTTCTAACGGTGTCTAACCACTTCCGGGTTCAAGGTACCAATTCGGAACAAATGCGGGGAAATCCCATTTAAGGGGCTTGGTTATTCTAGAGACATTTCGATGCGTGTCATTTCAAATAACACTCTAAGCCGTTAGGATAGTGTTGAAAACAACGTGTGTTTTGCCGACCCGTGGTGCTTACGCCACTGCGAGGGCCGAAATGTGTCAAAATTGCATTTTCAAAATAAAATGACGCGAAAACAAAAAAATATTTAATTATTTTACACTTTGAAGCTTGAATTTGACATAAATTTGAATATACAATTCCAAATCAAACTCAAGATATTTGAGTTCAAAGCTGCCGGCAATGTGAGTTGAATTGATTTAATAGCTCGGGTATATTATCAGATTATGATGCATACATATTGTACCTATAGTGCACCGCACCTATTTCTGCCGCCAAGCAGTGTTGCTTGCATTGCTGTGTCCCGGTTGAAAGGGTGTGGGTGTCGGTGAAATTACAGGCACATTAGACCTAACACCTGTACACCTCCGATTGCTGGACGCTGAGCACTGCATCGTAAGGCAGGTTCCTAACGAGCGTGACCTACGAAGAAATATTATAGGCGATGGTAACCACGCAACATCTGGTGGGCCATCTGACCTGAGGTATACAGGTGCCTCATGTACCTGTAATTTTACCAGCACCCACACCCTTCAACCTGGAACATAGCAAGCTGGTTAGCGGCTGAAATAAGTAGACAGTAGTACTTCCGCGGACGAGCTCTTCACAAAAACTTCTACTACTGTACTGAAGTTACATCGTAGGTAAATACTACTAGCTCTCAAACCACTATAGTAGTCTTACTTTGGGCCAATGTACTAGTAATAACATCTTTGGCTACCTAGTGTATAATAATTAGAGTACATAACGGCTGTGGTTCCGGATACGATGACCCATTGCTCCGGATCAGACCGGTCTGTTGGGTCTATTACTTACTTACATCTTTGTTTATTTGCTAGTTGCTTTAAACGTCTATTACATACGACAGGTGTATACAACTCACTGCTGACCAATGCCTACAAGACAGATATTACCAACAAATGTATATTTATAATAATGATGTATTTATTTTGAAACAATTCAGTGATAACAAAAATAGGAAAATGATAATAACTGAATCAACGCCTACCTCCTTATTCTAGATAACAGGTTCCAAACTTATGCAAAGGGACGCTATGATACATTTTATAAACGGAGAAAAGCTACTTATCTTATATAATAACTAATGCACTAACCACTTTTACAATAATTATATCTAAAAATATTAGTGTGGGTTTTTAGGGTTCCGTAGCCAAATGGTAAAAAACGGAACCCTTATGGATTCGTCATGTCTATCTGTCTGTCCGTCCGTATGTCACTACCACTTTTTTCCAAAACTAAAAACTTGGTAAGTAGATGTATTCTGTGAACTACATTAAGATTTTCACGCAAAAATAGAAAAAAAAAAATGGGGGTTCCTTTGGTTCTTTTGAGAGTTTAGGGTTTACAGAAGTTGTTCTATACATAACCACATACAGCAGTGGAAGTGTGAGTGACAAAAAGAGGGTTTTAATTTTACCTGATAACTGTCTTTAAATTCTCGGTCTCGTCATAAGACAGAGACTCGAGCCAAGGTAAAAGTTTTAATTTACTTTTGCATGCAGTATGACGATATTTGACACACAAGTTCCTTGATTTATTGAAAAAATCTGGTCGATCGCGAAATAAATGAGAATGGATTTAATTGTTAATAAGATCACATAGTTTTCACATGAGGCTTAACACTGTATGTCTCAGGTAGATGGACGCAGAGCAGTGTATTGTAGGACACGTCCCTAACTAACGTGACCTACAAGGCAATGCTGTTATAGGCTATGGTAACCACTTCACATCAGGTGGACCATAATGCTTGTTCCAACAGCAAATCGTAAAAAAAATATTTATTAACATTTTGGCTAGAAACGGGATATTTACCATGTTTTTTTTTTGTATCCCGTTTCTAGCCAAAATATTGATCAAAGCCATGATAGTTTAAAAAGTTATATAGATCACATATTGGCGGGCTGGGTGGGTTTCTCCATTTCTGACGTCATTACTACAATGACATTCTCGTTTCTTTCCTATCTAAAGGCTTCGGTTCACAGAACAGCCCAGTTACAGAATACACGGAGTATTACCTGGCACGCAGTAGGATGTTCGTGCGGCGACCACCACGCATAAATTAGAACACCCCGACTTAGTTTGTGACGAGGTATTTCTTGCAATATTTTTCTTCATTTTAAATATCTTCAAGACTTTAATTCCCAAGCACGGTACGTATCCCCATCAGATCTCTTAGTACCAAGTATCTACTCGAGATAAATAAATAAATAATGTTGGACAATCCACACAGCATCATCTAGCCCCAAGCTAAGCAGAGCTTGTGTTATGGGTACTAGATGACTGATATACATAATACAATACATTACATACATAGATATTTTTTATTATACATAGAAAATACCCAGAACACCCGGAATAAATATTTGCAGATCGTACAAACATTTATCCCAAGGCGGGAATCGAACCCGCAACCTTTTGCGTCGCAGGCAGACACTCGCCCGCCGCGCCACATCGGTCTTCTTCTTCTTCTTCTTCGGATTCTTTAAGGATGTCTATTGAGGGTAGTCAGAGGTACGTCCAATTATAATATTTGGATATTTCATTTGGATTATGTAATACTAGTTAAGCCGTGTCCATTTCGTTGGACCGTACAAATCTTTTTAGATAATAATCTATGTATTATACGTAATTAAACCACCCACATGAATCACTCTATCTATTGCTGAAAATTGCATTAAAATTTGTTGTGTAGTTTAAAAGATCTAAGCGAACAGACAGCGGAAGCGACTTCATTTTATAATATGCAAAGATTTGGACGTAAGAGTAGGTATTTATTGTCTTTTTTTTTATGTAGTAGTTTGTAGTCTCAACTTCAAACTTATCTCCTTATCTGTTCTGTCAGACATAGCAATATATTTGTGTATATACATTTAGGTATTTATGTAGAGCACTGACTCAACAGGACTCAGCGCTAATTGTCGAATCCTATTCAAAGTAACCTGACATTATATAAGTTCGGAGAAATACCTAAGTAAATAAGGTTATGTATTTTATAACACGGTGTAAAAATACTACCGCTGAAACTTAAGCCGGACCTTTGACTGTTTTCTATTATTATTGACTAGTCCGTCCTGGCTTAGCACGAGTTTTAGTAAGGATTCCTAGTTTTTTTGAAAAATCGGTCCAGTAGTTTCGGAGCCTATTCAATGCAAACAAACAAATAATCACATCTTTCCTCTTTATAATGTTAAGTATAGAAGTGTAGACATACAGTTGAGTTATCTTAAGACCGTTGCAAACGATCTAGAGATAAATAATATGATAATTATTATGTACGTTATTTTTGATACAAGCTGATAAACTTCTTTTATTAAAAATTTGCATAAAAGCTTGCAGTATCAATCAGTAACAAGCCGGTTGACATTGGTTTGGTTACCAACTTTGCACCAATTTCACATTTTTTTTACAAAAAAAACGCTACAGGTTTTTAGGGTCTGTACCCAAAAAGTCATAATTAAACCCTAGTACCAAATCCGCCCGTATGTCTGTCCATCTTTTCTAATCGTATTATATCCCGAAAAAATAACGGGAACGAGAAAAAACTGCTACGGGGGCGAAGCTGCAAGCGGCCGCTAGTAATATTATTAATAAGAAAGATTACATTTTTTGGTTAGTTAGTTGATCGTAGCTAAAACGTACGATGTACTGTAAATGATTTTATAATTAAAAATATACAAGAGCAAACAAAAAAACACATATAAAGTGCCCAGAATACGTGTTTCTCTATAAATAGTTTCAAACGTTATTTTGTTTTGATAGTAAATTTTTTACATACTTACTATTATTTCTTGTAGTGTTATAATATATAACAAATAAGTTTATAGCATAGATTTAGTAACTTTACTTGATATCAAAGACGAATTCAAATAATTTAAATTACTCTTTTACACCTTTTTATTTTTAGCTTACCTTTTTAACCCAATCGAGTTTAAATACGAACTGAATACTACTGTAATTTCAGGGTCTACGACTATTAAAGATTTGGGGGTCGCATTCGACAATAAACTGACCTTTCATAAGCATATTACGACCGTGACTAAGGAATCAGTCCGTCGACTAGGTTTCGTACTGCGAATTTATATACCTCTTTCAAGGCACACAGATAATAAAAAAAAACATTCTCATGTAGCGAATGAAATGTAAGAATAATGTTGGTTGGATATCTCTATTTAACCAAAAAACTCCTTTTTATCTTGTAAGGAACCCTTACTTTGTGAGTCCGACATGCACTTGGCCAGATTTTTAACTCTTAGCAACCGCGTTACCTTGAAAGGGTTCGCGATTTTAATCTGGAGCAATTACACAAGAATGCTCTACTTTTTAATTTACACCTTATTTCGAGGGGCTTAAGAGATATGTGATTTCATATTTTTTAAGAACAGCGGAATTTGCCACTGTATCTACCTTGGTTTTAAGTTACCAGTAGGTACTTACAGTTAGGTATACTTATGTATATTATGTAAAATGCTTCTGTTTGGTTTCAACAATGTATTGAGAGAGTTTGTTTGTCATTATCATCATTTCACAAGACCACGAAGTGTGTAAATTCTTGCAACGCGATTGTAAAAAACAATATTACGAATGTCCTTTTGTATAGCCCCGCTATACAGGTTCCTATAAAGCCAGTGCGGGAAACAAAACAAATCAAAGATAACTGTGAGCTTGATAGTTTGTTTGCCTAATTATCTGTACCGTGAATTTAGTCCTAACAGACCCAAACAGACCCGAACAATGAATGCGAGGGCATCTTCGTACAATTTCGGGAACCGCTACCTAATACAAAACAATGAAAACCAAAGCTATTTATCAAGCACAATCGTAACGGTTATTTTGATCTGCCTGATTAACCCTTGTGCCAAACAAATGTATTATTTAAATAAATTATGTTAAGTGTAACCTACCTTTATCGTCTGATTCCTTGAAACTGTGAATTTTTTTACACACTTTGAAATTTTGAATCGTCCTTAACTTGCGAGGCTTACTGTACTTTTGTTTAAAAAGTATCCACTCAAATTAAGAATACTCTTAAAACATCCATCTGTGTACAGTCAACAGAAAGAAATTGGTTAATCTTGCGTGACAGGCGGAAAGCATCTGTTTGTGCACAAAGTAATAAGCTCTCAGCATCTTTTGTTGCTTTTTCTGCGAAAACGTTTTGTAATCATGATAATGTCAATTTCTAAGACAGGAGCATGATAATATTTCAAAATACTTAACAGTTGCCTTCTGCGTTGTAGGTTCGATGCCCACTGAGACCAAACATTTGTGTGATGAACACAGATGTTTGTTTTGTCACTGGGTGTTATATTTTATTCTAAGTGTGTATTTACAAAAAAAAGGCATGAATTTATTATTTCTCAGATCGATCCCTTTACACTTAAAATAAATGGATGTGCTACCTACTTATCTTATTAAATCAAATTTATGATATTTAAATCATCTTAATATATCGTATGGTCTTTTGACGGGCCTCACAGCTCAGAGCAGCTCAGCCTTCTGTGCTGGGTTCGATCCCCACCGAAGACAAACATTTGTATGATGAACGTTAGTTGTTAGTTTTCTGTCTTAGTGTTATATTTTATTCAAAGTATGTATTTACAAAAAACATTTTATTTAATATATTCCTTCGGGGCTAGATGATTTGGTGTAAAAATGTCTACAAATATTTATTTATTATTTACTGGCAAAACGCGCGTGACTTCCGCGTTATGTTATTTTCATACAAACTTCACCCCTTTATAGGCGTTCCGTTTAATTCCCTATAGGCATTTAATTTCAGGAATTTCTTTCTTGGCAAACCTCTACGCACGAAAACGAATAATTTTAAGGCTCTACAACCAATACTTTAGGCTGTACGTTGTCTATATATCAGTCAGTCAGTCAGGACAAAGGTTCTTATAATTGGTTTAGATTATTCTTGAGACCTAGATCAGAAAATGTGAGTAGCATCAGACTACTTACTGCTTAGTTCCTATCGTGATCCTTTTTACAAAATAATATAACGTGAAGTAAGTAAGTAAAATAATAATATAATGAGGTGTATGCAATATAAAAATATGTAAAATATAAAAATATGTAAAAGCAAGCATGCCAAAAGCGCCATCTTTAATTGTCGGTTTCATGTTACACTTTAAATACTGTTACTAACTGTTTATTCTGCTACGGATTCGGACATGCTTGTTCCTTTTAATGCCTCGTTAAAAAACCTATTGGTATTTTATTTGCTTTGATCGCTTCTCGGAGTCGTTCAGATTTTATGCAACGGATTTCGACTTAACAGACAGAAAAATTGAAGAAACTTCCTTAATAAAAAAAATTCAATACTAAGTCTTTGTCGGTTTTTTTGACACTGAAACGTGAATCTAGGCTGTATTCTTCTATTATGATACTAAAAACTGATAGGGTAGATACCTACCTACCGCAGGTAGGGGGCAGTTGTTATTAACTTTTTTGTATCCATCTTGCTACTGTAGATTATAATAAAGAAAGGCCTTACAGGATAATAAAAAGAGGATTACTTTTATTATAACATAAAAAAAAGCTGTATTTCTCAGATACGGTACTTGGACTAATTTGATGTATCGGTTTAAAGATCAAAATGTATCCAAAACTTGCCGGGAAGAGATGGCTACTGATTGACAAGGCCGCCCATTGTACTTTTTGTAATAGCTATATTTTTATTAATATTTTTAATATATAAAGCGTTCAATTAAAGCTTAATTTATAATTGTTTTATACAACTTGCTGAAGGAACAATCAGATGGTCCACCTGATCTTAAGTTGTTACCATCGCCTATAACAACGTATTGCCTATAAATTATACGTACGTTTAGACTAAACCGATGTTAGATAAAAAAACTCCTTAGCTGATTTTATTTCGACCCACAAATAAAGCGAGGTACTTGGTCAGCCTAGATTATTATATAAAATAAAATAAGTAATATCAAACATTTTTATAAGCACGAACGTGATTTTTTATTCTCGCTGGTCCTCGTCGGAACCAAACGGAATATAAACTTGGGAACCAGCAGGAATTATTCACACTTAATAGAACTCTATGCAATTCCAGAAACAAGATGTCCCAGAACTGCAAGTCCACGTATACCGCAGCCACGACAAGGGATGCAAATAACAACACCCTGTATCATGGTGGACCAGCGCAAGGGTACGGGGGTAGATACCCTCCTGCGGGGGTCACTAGCAACGGAAATTATCAGGTAAAAAAAACTTCTTTATCACACTTCCTCTAGTACTTATACTTTTTTTTTATTTATTTTTTTTACACTAAATTAACTTTAGAGAGCCAATTACAGGTTCTCACGAGTAGGCAATGCAACATACACAAAACGTATGAAGCTATAATAAAAATAAGGGATACAAACTAATAAAATGACACTAAGCGTATAAAGTAGGTACCGACGACGACCGACCGATGTGGCGCGGCGGATGTGCATGCCTCCAGCTTCCTCATATGGAAAATGCAAATTCTGAAAATGCCAATATTCAGTTCATATTTAGTACCATCATAGATTACAACCATAATTTAGGTGCCAAAAAAACAACGACGCTACAAGCCTTTGAAGGTGTGTTAGCTGAAGTAACATGCCACCAGCTTCCTCATTCAGTGTGGGCAAACGAGTGCTGATAGAGCTATAGAACAAACGCTAGCATTTAGTACCAGATAAGTGCACTAGGTAGCAAAATTTCCAAACCTGCAGCTAAAAAACTCTCGGAGTTATAAGACTTCATCAACGTGTAAGCTGACGTACCGTTATTTCAGCACGCACATGCTGGTTCTCTAAAACGGCTGCAGCTATAGACACGGTTGATATCTCCAGATTCAGTGCACAATTGGTGCCAAAGGTACCAAATATTTGAGGCTTCTAGGTTCAAAACTCTTTGAACTACAGGCTTTTAGCAACGTGTAAGCTGGGGAAACGTTTCTCCAGCTGACACATGCTGGATCTCAGAAACGGTAAGAGATAGAGATTCGGTTGATATCTCCAAATGTCAATATGAATTAGTGCACTTGGCACCAAAATTTTGGAGTCTCTAGGACCAATAGTTACATCACAAGAAGCAAAAAACCATTTAACGGTCAACAAATTCAAACCAGTTTTCGCTTCTATAAAAGCGCGGCGTTGCCGCTCTGCACGCTACAATAGCGAGCGAACATTATGCTTGTTCTCTGTCTGTTTTTATATCTGTCTCTGGATACAACGTGTGTTGCCAGTTCAGTTTTAGTAGGTCGATAGTTTTATTCGAGTCTTGTCAGAACAGGTATTATAGGTACGAGGTACTACTAAATAGGTACTTTATTTTGTCTAGTTTAACCAAATAAAATAGGAACCTAATTAGAAAATTGGGTTTGTATGTACTCAAATAGTTGATTTGACGACCGATGTGACGCAGCGGCCTGTGACGCAGAAGTTTGCGGGTTCGATTCCCGCCTTGGAATAAAATGTTTAAACGATCTGCAAATAATGAATCCGGGTGTTCTGGGTATTTTCTATGTTTAGTAAAAAATATGTATGTATTTATGTAACGTCAGATTTGGAATTCAAAATGGCGGGTGCAAATGATGGTACAAAAAACTGACATGGGTGTCTTTTCCGACTAATTTGGGGGTGCTGATTACGAATATCTGGTCAGATTTGAAATTCAAAATGGCGGGTGCACATGATGGTACAAAAAATTTATATGGGAGTCTTTTTTGACTAATTTGGGGGTGCTGATTACGAATATCTGGTCAGATTTGGAATTCAAAATGGCGGGTGCACATGATGGTACAAAAAACTGACATGGGTGTCTTTTTCGACTAATTTGGGGGTGCTGATTACGAATATCTGGTCAAATTTGAAATTCAAAATAGCGGGTACAAAAATGGTCCAAAAAACTGACATGGGTGTCTTTTTCGACTAATTTGGGGGTGCTGATTACGAATATCTGGTCAAATTTGAAATTCAAAATGGCGGGTACAAAAAAAGGTACAAAAAACTGACATGGGTGTCTTTTTCGACTAATTTGGGGGTGCTGACTACGAATATCTGGTCAAATTTGAAATTCAAAATGGCGGGTACAAAAAATGGTACAAAAAACTGACATGGGTGTCTTTTTCGACTAATTTGGGGGTGCTGATTACGAATATCTGGTCAAATTTGAAATTCAAAATGGCGGGTACAAAAATGGTACAAAAAACTGACATGGGTGTCTTTTTCGACTAATTTGGGGGTGCTGATTACGAATATCTGGTCAAATTTGAAATTCAAAATGGCGGGTACAAAAAATGGTACAAAAAACTGACATGGGTGTCTTTTTCGACTAATTTGGGGGTGCTGACTACGAATATATGGTCAAATTTGAAATTCAAAATGGCGGGTACAAAAAATGGTACAAAAAACTGACATGGGTGTCTTTTTCGACTAATTTGGGGGTGCTGATTACGAATATCTGGTCGAATTTGAAATTCAAAATGGCGGGTACAAAAAATGGTACAAAAAACTGACATGGGTGTCTTTTTCGACTAATTTGGGGGTGCTGATTACGAATATCTGGTCGAATTTGAAATTCAAAATGGCGGGTACAAAAAATGGTACAAAAAACTGACATGGGTGTCTTTTTCGACTAATTTGGGGGTGCTGATTACGAATATCTGGTCAGATTTGAAATTCAAAATGGCGGGTGCAAATGATGGTACAAAAAACTGACATGGGTGTCTTTTTCGACTAATTTGGGGGTGCTGATTAAGAATATCTGGTCAAATTTGGAATTCAAAATGGCGGGTGCACATGATGGTACAAAAAACTGACATGGGTGTCTTTTTCGACTAATTTGGGGGTGGTGATTACGAATATCTGGTCAAATTTGAAATTCAAAATGGCGGGTACAAAAATGGTACAAAAAACTGACATGGGTGTCTTTTTCGACTAATTTGGGGGTGCTGATTACGAATATCTGGTCAAATTTGAAATTCAAAATGGCGGGTACAAAAAAAGGTACAAAAAACTGACATGGGTGTCTTTTTCGACTAATTTGGGGGTGCTGACTACGAATATCTGGTCAAATTTGAAATTCAAAATGGCGGGTACAAAAAATGGTACAAAAAACTGACATGGGTGTCTTTTTCGACAAATTTGGGGGTGCTGACTACGAATATCTGGTCAAATTTGAAATTCAAAATGGCGGGTACAAAAAATGGTACAAAAAACTGACATGGGTGTCTTTTTCGACAAATTTGGGGGTGCTGATTACGAATATCTGGTCAGATTTGAAATTCAAAATGGCGGGTGCAAATGATGGTACAAAAAACTGACATGGGTGTCTTTTTCGACTAATTTGGGGGTGCTGACTACGAATATCTGGTCAAATTTGAAATTTTTCAAATCTGACCAGATATTCGTAATCAGCATCCCCAAATTAGTCGAAAAAGACACCCATGTCAGTTTTTTGTACCATTTTTTGTACCCGCCATTTTGAATTTCAAATTTGACCAGATATTCGTAATCAGCACCCTCAAATTAGTCGAAAAAGACACCCATGTCAGTTTTTTTGTACCATTTTTGTACCCGCCATTTTGAATTTCAAATTTGACCAAATATTCGTAGTCAGCACCCCCAAATTAGTCGAAAAAGACACCCATGTCAGTTTTTTGTACCTTTTTTTGTACCCGCCATTTTGAATTTCAAATTTGACCAGATATTCGTAATCAGCACCCCCAAATTAGTCGAAAAAGACACCCATGTCAGTTTTTTGTACCATTTTTGTACCCGCCATTTTGAATTTCAAATTTGACCAGATATTCGTAGTCAGCACCCCCAAATTAGTCGAAAAAGACACCCATGTCAGTTTTTTGTACCATCATGTGCACCCGCCATTTTGAATTCCAAATCTGACCAGATATTCGTAATCAGCACCCCCAAATTAGTCGAAAAAGACACCCATGTCAGTTTTTTGTACCATCATGTGCACCCGCCATTTTAAATTCCAAATCTGACCCGATATTCGTAATCAGCACCCCCAAATTAGACGAAAAAGACTTCCATGTCAGTTTTTTGTACCATCATGTGCACCCGCCATTTTGAATTCCAAATCTGACCAGATATATTTGTAATCAGCGCCCCCAAATTAGTCGAAAAAGACACCCATGTCAGTTTTTTGTACCATTTTTTGTACCCGCCATTTTGAATTTCAAATTTGACCAGATATTCGTAATCAGCACCCCCAAATTAGTCGAAAAAGACACCCATGTCAGTTTTTTGTACCATTTTTTGTACCCGCCATTTTGAATTTCAAATTTGACCAGATATTCGTAGTCAGCACCCCCAAATTAGTCGAAAAAGACACCCATGTCAGTTTTTTGTACCTTTTTTTGTACCCGCCATTTTGAATTTCAAATTTGACCAGATATTCGTAATCAGCACCCCCAAATTAGTCGAAAAAGACACCCATGTCAGTTTTTTGGACCATTTTTGTACCCGCCATTTTGAATTTCAAATTTGACCAGATATTCGTAATCAGCACCCCCAAATTAGTCGAAAAAGACACCCATGTCAGTTTTTTGTACCATCATGTGCACCCGCCATTTTGAATTCCAAATCTGACCAGATATTCGTAATCAGCACCCCCAAATTAGTCAAAAAAGACTCCCATATAAATTTTTTGTACCATCATGTGCACCCGCCATTTTGAATTTCAAATCTGACCAGATATTCGTAATCAGCACCCCCAAATTAGTCGAAAAAGACACCCATGTCAGTTTTTTGTACCATCATTTGCACCCGCCATTTTGAATTCCAAATCTGACGTTACATAAATACATACATATTTTTTACTAAACATAGAAAATACCCAGAACACCCGGATTCATTATTTGCAGATCGTTTAAACATTTTATTCCAAGGCGGGAATCGAACCCGCAAACTTCTGCGTCACAGGCCGCTGCGTCACATCGGTCGTCAAATCAACTATTTGAGTACATACAAACCCAATTTTCTAATTAGGTTCCTATTTTATTTGGTTAAACTAGACAAAACAAAGTACCTATTTAGTAGTACCTCGTACCTATAATACCTGTTCTGACAAGACTCGAATAAAACTATCGACCTACTAAAACTGAACTGGCAACACACGTTGTATCCAGAGACAGATATAAAAACAGACAGAGAACAAGCATAATGTTCGCTCGCTATTGTAGCGTGCAGAGCGGCAACGCCGCGCTTTTATAGAAGCGAAAACTGGTTTGAATTTGTTGACCGTTAAATGGTTTTTTGCTTCTTGTGATGTAACTATTGGTCCTAGAGACTTCAAAATTTTGGTGCCAAGTGCACTAATTCATATTGACATTTGGAGATATCAACCGAATCTCTATCTCTTACCGTTTCTGAGATCCAGCATGTGTCAGCTGGAGAAACGTTTCCCCAGCTTACACGTTGCTAAAAGCCTGTAGTTCAAAGAGTTTTGAACCTAGAAGCCTCAAATATTTGGTACCTTTGGCACCAATTGTGCACTGAATCTGGAGATATCAACCGTGTCTATAGCTGCAGCCGTTTCAGAGAACCAGCATGTGCGTGCTGAAATAACGGTACGTCAGCTTACACGTTGATGAAGTCTTATAACTCCGAGAGTTTTTTAGCTGCAGGTTTGGAAATTTTGCTACCTAGTGCACTCATCTGGTACTAAATGCTAGCGTTTGTTCTATAGCTCTATCAGCACTCGTTTGCCCACACTGAATGAGGAAGCTGGTGGCATGTTACTTCAGCTAACACACCTTCAAAGGCTTGTAGCGTCGTTGTTTTTTTGGCACCTAAATTATGGTTGTAATCTATGATGGTACTAAATATGAACTAAATATTGGCATTTTCAGAATCTGCATTTTCCATATGAGGAAGCTGGAGGCATGCACATCGCGGCGGACGAATGTCCGCCTGCGACGCAGAGGTTGCGGGTTCGATTCCCGCCTTGGTATACATGTTTGTACGATCTGCAAATATTCATTCCGGGTGTTCTGGGTATTTTCTATGTATAATAAAAAATATCTATGCATGTAATATAATATTGTATTAAGTATATCTGTCATCTAGTACCCATAACACAAGCTCTGCTTAGCTTGGGGCTAGATGATGCTGTGTGGATCGTCCGGCATTATTTATTTATTTATTATTAAGTACCTATAGGAAAACATGTAACTAAAATTGGGCAGTAAGTAAGTTAGGGTTTTACCCATTTTCTTTTGCCTCTCAACTCAGTTGGAAGTAGCTTTGTGGGTTTGATCCACTTGTTTGTGGGTTCAAAATTTGTGTAGTGAACATAGATGTTTGCTCTATCTGGATGTTTTATTGTAGTGTAATTTGCAGTACTTGCTTTGTCTATGTATAATAAAAAATATCTATGTATGTAATGAGTTATCTAGTACCCATAACACAAGCTCTGCTTAGCTTGGGGCTAGATGTTGCTGTGTGACATTATTATTATTTAAATCAATGACAAAATCTGCCTAAAATAGAAACTTACTTGTTTCCGTATAAACGAGGAAACGTTTACAAAATTGTTAACAACCAAAGAAGGATTCTTCATTAAATTTACTCTGAAATTCGACCTTATAATGATGTAAGTAAAGTCCTTAAAAACAGCTCTATATAAAGGCGTTCACTAATTCCAGGGCCGTAGTTAGGGAAAAGTTGGGGCAAAATTAAATTATACTAGGATTCAGAACGGGGTTCGAAATTGTTTCGAGCAATCTTATTCTGATAGAAATTGTTATAAAAAAAAAGTATCAGCTTAACATCGCATGAACCATCAGTTGGTTCGTCATCTAAAAAAATAACAGAGAAGACCTACACCTAAATAAAACCAACCGGCATTTAGAAACCCAAAATACTGTTTTAATGGCAAATTTTAGTTGAGATAATTATATGTTATCATAATCTTATGCTATACCATTCATAGCGCATATCATTATGAAGAGCTGCACTCTCGTTTACGTGTCAGGTTTTGTTCTATTCTTGCCTTATTTGAGCTATGCTTGGGACTGTGCGGTTTTTTTATACAACTTGCTGATGGAACAAGCAAATGGCCACCTGGTTATCATCGCCTATAACAAAGTATTGCCTCGTAGGTAATGCTCGTTAGGAACGTACTCTACGATGCTCAGCGTCCATCTACTTGAGGCATATAAGTGTTAAACCTCATGTGCCTGTAATTTCACTAGTACGCACACCCTTTAAGCTGGATCACAGCAAGCTACTTGGCGGCCGAAATGGGCATGGTGGTAGTACTTCCCTGAATGAGCCCTTCACTAAAAGCTCTACTACTACTTAAATGAAATGTCCATTGTACTGATTTAATGTATACCCCCATCCTGAGTCCATCACTGTTCAAAAGCGACCTTATTTAAGTCGTCCGGTGAGTTTTGCCTCCATTCTGTCACTCGTCGACGTCCTGAGATTATAATTATAAAATGTGGAGCAGTAGCGATCGGCATCGTAATATATAAAATAAATATTAAGGGGCGGATTGAATATTCGAATATGCAAATTGTTGCGTAAGATGATCAGAACAGGTGCAACTGTATACAATGAATATGCATTTTATGATTAGACAACAGTACTGAAATAGAGTGGAACGATCAAAACTCCGTGTGGGTTACACGGTCATAAATAAATAGATCGATATTGGTATTGACACAGCTCAGTCAGTAACGCTGTCTTCTGCACTGTAGGTTGCAGGTTCGATTTATGTCATGCGTTTATAGTAAAAAGTATTTAAACAGGTACCTATTGTATAAGTTATCTGGTTCCCGTAAGACTTTATGGACTGACGACATTGTTAGGATCGCGAGAAGTCGAATAGTAAAAGAATTTTCAAAATCGGTTCATTATCTTATTATAATATAAGTACAGGTGAAGCTATGAGAACTAGATAGGAGGGTGTACCAGAGCAACTCCCAAAAACAAATTGTCGAATCCTTTTACTATAGCATTTGTCTAAAGCTTTATAGAGACTTAAATAAAAGTGCCTCTAACTCGTAAGATAGTTGCCAGACGTCAGTCCAAATCTATACCAATTAGCAACTTCGTCTTGAGTGACTGACTTACTGACATATGGACAACGCACATCATAAACCACTGGTCAAAGAGACTTGACATTTTGAGGGTTTATATTGTCTTGGTGCGTTGAAGGGTACTTAGAAAGGAATTTCTTATATTCAGCCCCTAAAAGAACATAACGGGAGCTGAAGTTTGTATACAATAGTTATAAAAATAATAGAAGTTAAGTACATTTAAAATTCTAGTGGTCCGCCCCGGCTTTGCACGGGTATTTACAGGTACGCAGCGCACGCGATGTAAAGAATTTTTCAGGTTATTTTATTTACACCTTGGAGTTTTAGTAAGGATCCCTAATTTTTTTGAAAATATAGTATAACCTATGTCATCCGGGGATAATGTAGCTTCCCAACAGTGAAAGAATTTTTTAAATCGGTCCAGTAGTTTCGGAGCCTATTCAATGCAAACAAACAATCAAATCTTTCCTCTTGATAATATTAGTATATAGATAATATAGAAAAAAGGTATTTTTTCAGCATCTTTTTTGTGTTTATCTTCAGCTCCACATGCTGTGCCTTAAGAGAGCCTTTCTCCATAAGCGATAATGGCCCACCTAATTGGAGCGGGCCTCGTTAATTTCGACAGAACCACCAATCCAATTTCTACAGACACCGTTGGGCAACGTATCGAATTACAGTGAATTTTGCAATGAACTTATACTTGTGTTCACTATAATAGGTACCTGTATATTTTTAGATAACTTTAAGGGTTTCAACCCCTAGAATTAACAAGTTGAAGTGACAGCGAGCACCTCCCCTACCATGAACCCTTATAAAGCACGTGTCAAAAACGGTGCTAAAATTTCCGTTGCCATTGTACTTGACAGATAGCATTGTTTTCCACTAAACTAATAAAACTAATAATAATAAAAATAATTATAATAATAATGCTGAACAATCCACACAGCATCATCTAGCCCCAAGCTAAGCAGAGCTTGTGTTATGAGTACTAGATGACTTCATGAAATACAGCCTGGTGACAGACGGGCAGACAGACAGACAGCGGAGTCTTAGTAATAGGGTCCCGTTTTACCCTTTAAGTACGAAACCCTAAAAAGAATATGCTAAGGAAAGAATCTCTGAAATTCAGAATTTAAGTTTATGCAAGTAAAGCCAAGCGCGTTCCTCTAGCTAGTTACTTGATGTTTTAGATGGGTAAGAGGAAATACTTAAATTAATACTTTAAAATCCTTTGCAGTCTTCCGCCGGATTGTTGTTCTTTTCTTTCGGAGACCTTCCGAAATTGGGCTTACCCATCTTTTCAAATATTTAGTGAAACCACCAAATAAAAGATTTATAGAAAAAGGACGCTGCCGTCTCCAAGAGTCCTTTTTTCATAAATCTCGTAATATTCAATGTGTAGGAAATGCACGGACGCATAATATATTCAACACTAAAGTCAGTGTTTTTGATTAATGATTGCTGACAGACATAAAAGCCCAAACTCTCAAACGGTGACAGAAAACACCGAACCTTTATCTGAAAAGATGAATAGGGATAAGTACCCAGTGGCGTAAACTAAGTCGGGTCATTTTTAATTTTCTAAGTTATTTTAAACATCTTTTTGCAGCTGACTGTACCTACCTAGTATTACTACCGTTGGGGACAAGACATGGGAGAGTCTAATAAGTACTATTTTTTATTTGGTGGAACAAGCATATGGCCAACCTGATGTTAAGTGGTAACCATTACAAAGAATTGCCTTTAGGTCACTCATATTAGGTGAATACGTGCCCTACAATGCACTACCCTGCGTCCACCAACCTGAGACATAGACATATACTGGTGTTAATTCTCATGTGCCTGTATTTTCACTACTTCCTACTCTTAAGTAATGTTTAGGTTCTAAGACGCATATAGTCTAGTTTATCAGCCGTTTATGTTCCTACCTATTCGTCTAACTTTGTGTCGTACGTTTCTTATTCTTTTAGGCTTGTTTGTGAGAAATTGGCCTACTTATTTATTATTTACCTGGGTCTCACAAACGATCCCTGCAGATATTACTGAATAAATTCTTTTTACTATGACATGGTTATCTAAGAGAAATTAGAATCATAGTGTATTGTGGCATCCTGATTTGAATAAAAAAGGTTTCCAGTTAGATTTTAATAAAAACGTAATTTTTTTATTTACTTACCTATTACATTAGTTTTTATTTACTTTTTATTGGTTTTCATTTCAGGCTATTATTGGAACTGACAGAATTTATCTGACTTGACTAAAAACTATTTAAAACAGTTGATATTGGCAAAATAGAAACTATTTTATCTTTACCTACCCACAAGTAGATCCTGAGTTCGTTTAACCCCATCATAGGTCCTATTTTGACTGTGTCAAGAATCTATTTATCAAGACTTAATAGATTGCTTCGACGAAAAATACTTACCTACGTGTCAGGCCGTAGCCGCCACATAGAGTAGGTAGATACCTACCTACCTAACCTATAAGCACTGATGCGCAAGTGATTGCCAATCTACCAACTATTCATCAACTAATGACCTATCAACGTGTGTTGCAGCAAGTGACGGCAAAAGTCCTATTCGGCAGCGTCACATCGATCAACGACCTCAAGAGGCAGGACAAAGTCGAGCGCGAGACGCGACGGTCACACTAGCGACATCTAGCGGCAGGCTGGTGAGTTGATAGTTCTACAACATGTTAAAAGATGGCGCTGGACAGTACTTATACGCAGATGGCGTTGTGATTGAAAGATCGTAGTTCCGATGGTAAAAGTTAGATGGCAGCTATAATAATTATAATTTTTTTAAGCTGCATTGTCATATATATTTTTTTATATGACTTGTTGCTGGAACAAGCAGATGGTCCACCTGATTTTAAATGGTTACCATTACCTATTACAAAGCATTGCCTCACGCTCATCATAAACGTGCCCTTACGATGCACTACTCTGCTTCCATCAACGTGAGGCATACAGATGTTAAGCTTCATGTGCCTGTAATTAGGTACATCGGCACCAACCGTTCAAACCAGAACACAGCAAGCTGCTTGTCGGCAGAAATAGGCATGGTGGTAGTACTTCCCCGGGCTAGCCCGTCAATAAGAGCTCTACTACTACTAAAATGAGTAGGTACCTAACAGTAGTGGAAATAAAACTATTGTAAATAGGTAATTTTCTCATTTCAGGTGAAGAACGAGTGTTAAGGAGCTAATATGGAAGGAGTGATCTCGGAAACAGAGTGTTATGTCCATAATAATTACAAATAAGTCTATATTTTTACCTACATTTAGATAAATAAATAGTCATACTACAGTCAGCATCAAAAGTTCATTACATTTTCATTTTAAGATCGGCCCTTAAATTTTTACTTACTTACTTTTTTTTTACTATATTACCGTTTTACTTCTCAATCATAATTTGAAAAATTACATAAAGACTGCTGTTTTTATTAATAAAACATTTTAACTTTATATCCAACTATGATTTTCTTTTGATGTTGCTGGTACCTTATTTTTATCGTAGATTTTTATATACTGTTATAAGTTTGTAAGAGATTTTAATGACTTGAGCAAGTAGGGGAGATGATGAATTTACAATTTGATTCCCGCCTTGGAATAAATGTTTGTACGATCTGCAAATATTTAGTTCGGGTGTTCTGGGTATTTTATATTTATAATAAAAAAATATCTATGCTACATGCATAATAATAATACTAATGCTGGACAATCCACACAGCACCATCTAGCCTCAAGCTAAGCAAAGCTTGTGTTATGGGTACTAGATCTGATGTACATAATACAATACATTACACACATAGATATTTTTTATCATGCATAGAAAATACTCAGAACATCCGGAATAAATGTTCGCAGTTCGTACAAACGTTTATCCCAAGTTATTATTAATAAAAGTAATAATGTGTTTCACTTGCAGAGTAATTTTAATCACGGGAGAGTGAATTCCTCTCGAAAAGAATAGTCCTAAAATCCCGTGAAAATAAAGTACCGTCTCTTTTAAAATAAATTAAGTACGACTTGTGACTCACACATATCGGCATTTGTTGTTATTTATCAAAAATATAAGAATAAAACAGGTATCTACCAGTTATTTGGATTATATTTTTTATCAATAGAAAACATTATTTAACCGATAAAATACACGATTTACAATCGATTACACGATCAAATTGTTAAAAATCAGATGTTAAGGTTTTAGATAATTTTTTATAGCTATTATATTTTTAGTACTTATTAGGATAATATTATAGAGGTTTTTAATTATTTATATGTGTTTCTTTCTGCCTTAGCTGCGTCCTTTGTCTCCGCCCATACATACGTTTAAGCTAGACTAGTGGAAAACTTCGCGACTTCATCCGTGTCAACCTACACCCCTACAGCCGCTACTACCTACAAATTTCAAAGCCGCTGCACCCCTTTGAGGGTTGAATTTCAGGAATAACGTGCAACGCAGTGCATTAAGATAGTGCAGTAGTAGAGCTCTTTGTGAAGGGCTCGTCCGGGGCAGTACTACCACCATGCCTATTTCTGCAGCCAAGCAGCTTGCTGTGCTGCGGTTTGAAGGGTGTGGGTGCCGGTGTAATTACAGGCACATGAGGCTTAACACTTGTATGCCTCAGATTGATGGATGCTGAGTAGTGCATCGTCGGTGACGTTCCTAACGAGAGTGACCTACGAGGCAATGCTTTGTTATAGGTGATGGTAAACACTTAACATCAGGTGGGCCATCTGCTTGTTCCATCAACAAAATGTATAAAAAAAAATGATATTCCTTTACATTTTTTATAAACGTATGAAGCAGATGCCACTTATGTTAAGTTAGTCATCATCATCTACTATAGCAAAGCATTACCACGTAGGCTACATTTGTTAGAAGCGTGCCCTATGATGCTCTGCTCTGTGTCCATCAACAGGCATATAGGTGTTAAGCCTCATGTACGGTCAGCTGCAAAAGGATGTATACAATTCGTAACTTACAGAATGGTTTTAAAGCAATTATTATTTACAGGGCAAAAACTCAAAAAATAAGAAAACTATGCTAATTTCAAGATTTTTGAGTAATTATTGTTTAAGAGTTTACTATAAAGTTTTGATATCGTTTTGAAAGTTACGAATTGTATGCATTCTAGTGCAGCTGACTGTACCTATATTTCCACCAGCCTCCTTCAAACCGAAACAGCAACGGTACTTGACGACAGAAATATACCTAGTAGTACTTTTTTGGACGAGCCCTTCACAATCCTTAGGTACTACTTTTCCCGACCTAACTATATAAACAGAAAGTTATTGAAAATATACACTAACTAGCGGCCGCTCGCAGCTTCGCCTGCGTGGCAGTTTTTTCCCGTTCCCGTTATTTTGTCGGGATAAAATCATAGTACATAGCTTTATGCATGCAAAGTCTCAGCCCGATTGGCTTAAAATTGACAAACTTTCATCCCCTATTTTATCCTCTTGGGGGTAAAATTAATCAAAATCCTTTCTTAGCGGATGCCTACGTCATAACATCTACCTGCATGCCGAATTTCAGCCCGATCCGTCCAGTGGTTTGGGCTGTGCGTTGATAGATCACTATGTCAGTCAGTCAGTCACTCACCTTTGAGTTATTATATCTTTAAGATATCCTATGCAAGTCTCGTCGAAGTGATAGCCAAGCCGCGTTGTGAAACGCATTAAAGGCTCGTGGTGACGTGACATGGATGAAAAAATATCTGACCGTCACCTAATTTACTTAGTTACCTACGTGGTCTATTAACACTGCGCCACTAGATTGTTCAATGCAAGTAACTAAAGTAGATTTAAAAATATAACAAACTGTACAAAATACAAAGTAATACTAAAAAATGACTCAAATGAACTGGCCAAAACGTTAAACGAAAATGTAACTTGGACCAGAGGATCTAACCAGTCCCAAATTAATTGTCTAATGTATATAGATGTTTATTTTGTGTCTGGGTGTTTTATTGTATTATTCTTAGTATGTACATACTTAAAATTAAAATAAAAACAAAAAATATTCTATCAGTCATCTAGTTCCCATAGTAGGTACTAGCTATGCTTAATTTGGGGTTAATGATGTTGTACAAATTTCATAAATATTTATTTAATTAGATGCCGACTTCAAATAGTTCCTGTGCGAATTTATTGATAGGACTAAAACTACTAAAACTACATAAAAGGGAATCAAACTCAATATACCAGAGCTCTATCCTAAAAAAACTTATTACGAGTGATACACATACTTTGTACACAAAAAATATCACAGTATTAAAACCTATTCAAATTCACATGAAAACTCTTTACACATATAATGGCAACCTCATTAGAATCAGAGAACTAGAATAGGAAATTCAAATAAAGAACAAAGCCGATTGCATTTTGTTTGTCTCGTAATTTGTGTTCTCTCTGGAAAATGTTACTCAAATAATGTTGTAACTGCGAGCGAATTTAATTAATTTACGAATAAAAAAAGGTTTGGTTTGTTCCTCCATCGTGTAAATACTGTTAGATACCAATATTATCTGTCACCGGTCAAAAAAATAATGAATCTATTGTTACCTAGGTCTGACAAATTGTTTATTTATTGGACCACCGTGCTACAGACAGGCACAAAAAATACAGCTTTTGTGTGCTCGAGAGTAGCTCTATCAAATCTTTATAATTCGATTTAAAGCCAGCTATACACTACATACACTGAATAATTCATGACCGTACCTAGCTTGATTGGCCATTTTTAGGGTTCCGTACCCAAAGGCTAAAACGGGACTCTATTACTATTACTAAAAAGCAGTGAGCTGCCGATCTATGAATTCAACCAAATAATTGGTAGGATATAACAATTATTTGTACCTCTAAGATTATTATTTTTCTAAGGCTAAGACATAGGTATTTTATGAAGATTAGAAATAGCATTACTACTTTAATCCCAAGCACGATAGATACCTCCTTAGATCTCTTAGTACTTACTAAGTACTCACTCGTGTATGTCTAAGAGGGTAGTCAGGTACGTCCAGATATTACACTTGGTACATACTATTCGTAGTAGTAGAGCTCTTAGTGAAGGGCTCGTCCGGGGAAGTACTACCACCATGCCTATTTCTGCCGCCAAGCAGTTTGCTGTGTTCCGGTTTGAAGGGTGTGAGGGCCGATGTTATTACAGGCACATGAGGCTTAACACATGTATGCCTCAGGTTGATGGACGCAGAGCAGTGTATTGTAGGGCACGTTCCTAACCAACGTGACCTACAAGGCAATGCTTTGTTATAGGCGATGGTAAAAAAAAGCTTCATTTTGCAGTAGTTGGTATTCCTTAAGTGACAAGTTGCAAGCCCATTGCCGCTGCTAGAATACCTGGTTTCCTCATATTTTCCTTCACCGTTTGAGAGTACTGGTATTTTATTTTATAGGTGTGGGAAATAGCTTTTAGAAATTGAATACCTACTTAAAGTAATAATGGGTTCCTAGTTGAATACAAACATACGGGTTGCCTCATATGATACCCATACCTACGGAACTTAGAAGAATGCAACAATAACGAAATAAATATATAATGTAATCCTACAGCCTACTAATATTATAAACGCGAAAGTTTGTAAGTATGGATGGATGGTTGGATGGATGGATATTTGTTACTCTTTCACGCTTTAACCAGTGGACCGATTTGGATGAAATTTGGAATAGAATAGAACAGAATATATCTTTATTCAGCACACGACACACAAGGAGACAGCACAACAAGCGTATACACTTAATTTATCTAGGTACAATAACACACTTAATCTAAAACCTACCTACCCACCTAGCTCACAAGTTTATTTATTTTATTTATTTATTCAAATAGGTTAAGCATTACAAACTTACAAAAAGATACATAAGTCTAGATTAAATGTAAAGTACTAATTGGTTGGAAAGTTATATATAGATGTAGGTAAAACAATAATACTATATACGATTAATATAATGTAAGTTTGCAGACAAAGTCGCTGTTCAGTCAAGTTCTACCCTCCGTACTAGTTTGCACTGTATGACGGTAGACGGTAGACGGTTTATCGAGTAGATGTGAAATATAAGCCTAAATAACACTGTGAGGAGCATGGAATAAACATAGATTGCAACCTGGATTAACATATAGGCTTTTTATTCCGAAAAAATAACCGGAACGGGAAAAAACTGCCACGTGGGCGAAGCTGCGAGCGGCCGCTAGTATCTCACCTTACATCATGAGAGAAAAGTTAGTTAAAGTTAGTAGACACTTGAGATTTTATGGTATATATTATTCTTAGTGCGTAGAGGTGTACTAAGAAAAGGATTCCTGAAATTCAGCCCCTAAACGGGTACTGCGGGGGTTGAAGCTTGTATAAAAATAACTTCACGCGGACGACGTGGCGCGTTTCACCAGTAATAAACATATTTATATTTATCTCGGGTTAACAGTATGGTTATTTTTATTAAGTACCTCATCAAAAGCTTAATTTAACATATCGTATTACTACAGTCCACAGCACAAAACATAAAACAAAAAACCAGACAAAAAGTGCTAAACAATAATGTATCGCTGTTACCGAAAAGTTTAATCGAATAACGGGCCAATTATACAAGCAAAAAATACTTGCAAAATGATTTACTCTCGCGACGAACATTCAGTGTGAAGGCGCCAAAAAAGCTCATTTTGCCACAAAGCAAGAACGCAAAGATCATCGCTCGATGTCCTCACAGAATAATCTGCAGTTTCTACAACAACTTGATTAAAATAGACGCTTGACTTAGATGCGTATGAAATTGAATCGTAAAGTTTGGTTGATAAAAACGAGATTACAAAGTTACATTGACTAGATAATCACCGTCGCTGGAAACCAAGCTTTTGATCACGCAATCTCATCTCTCAAGCTACATTGAATTTAAAACCAGCGTGATACAGCTTATATTTCGTTAAAGGGTCGATCTGAAGTGGTACAGGTCTCGTGGGGTCTTATAACAGTACTTTAATCACAGCAGCCTCCAGACATTATGTAACTGCT
This sequence comes from Electrophaes corylata, assembly GCA_947095575.1. Lineage (NCBI taxonomy): Eukaryota > Metazoa > Arthropoda > Insecta > Lepidoptera > Geometridae > Electrophaes > Electrophaes corylata. The sequence continues at coordinate 1,070,620 of OX352711.1, read as the reverse complement.
AGTCCTATGGTGGATTCCATCATACCACAACGCGGGGTCGGGAAACCTTTGCTGTTAAAATAGATTTTACCCGCGAATTTTAGCTTTTTAAACATGGAACAAAGTCCTTGACATTCATCACCGTTATAATTCAAACCTGTTCTTATTTCAAAACGGTGTGAATTTATTTTTTTGTGACTTTACTCTTTCATCGTAATGTTTTTAAATTAAATATAGCGGTTTTGACAACCTCTACTTTTGTAGCTATTAGAATTGTAAAAAACTTCATAGTAGTTATGATAACTTGGTTATAATGGAAGTCATAAGGTTAGTACAAGTAGTATTTAGAATAAGACCCATTTCTCGCTGTAATTGTAGTCCTCCCTCTAAAAAGCCCTTTGCGCAGTTTGAGTGAACGGGACAGCAATATAACTGAGGCTAAAATTCTCAGTAAAATTGGTCACTGGTCTTTGGACGTTTTTATTCTAAGAACAAGTCCTTTGCAAGTGTTATATTCGATACAAGGTGATAAAAAAAAATTTTGGTTATACGTTTGATGATAGTTCCTAAAGCCTGGTCTTGTAACTAACCTAGCTTCACCATTAAACGATATCGCAAAGTGGGCCTTATAGAAAAGAGTTTTATTGAAAAACAATTTAAGATATTTTGAAATTTACATTGTTGTCGAACATAAAACTTAACAAAATTGATTTAAAAATTAATGATATTAACCTTATCTCTTTGATTAGTTATTTCACATAAATCTGACTCATTGGTAACATGTGCTCTATTTAGGTATTCAGTCTGAAAGGCCAAGGTTCTTCGGCGTTCATATTTGCATAATGGGATAATACCTACCTGCGAATCTTTGCCAGTTATACAGGTTCTATTAAATGTGAATGTATATAATTGAATAAAATCTATATTAAGTGGCGCTTAGCAGTATTTTCTATTTAAAACCACGTTGCGTCATTTCAAAGAAATAAGAAAAAGTTACTACCTTATAAGCTTGTGAAATTATTGACTCATTTTGCAAATACAATCCTTTGTCCTTGTGGTGCTGACCACATAGAAGAAGTGTCATCATTTTTGGTAAAAGGTTGTATTACCAACTGAATTCAGTATTTTGTTTCATACATTAAACGAGCACCCGTTTTCTTTCAGATATAAATACATCTTCATAGTATTATTAACGGTGGCAACATCTGTTAGTAATAAGAAAATAATTAACAAAACTTTGTCACACAAAGAAACGTGTCCATTTTCTAAGATCATAGAAGACATTTTTAAAGTTAACAAGAGCCAGGGAAACACTCAAGTGAACAGTAGTGAGAGAGCAAAACTATTTCTTCATTCTATAGCCAATATAACTAGTGAAAATGATGATGTGAGTCAGGAAAAGCTTGTTGATGATATAATAGCAGCTATCAATAGAATAAAAAACAATTTAACGGCAGAGAGTAACAGTGAATCAAAATTGAATGAAGCTATTATATTGATTCCGGAAAGCAAAGTTGCAAATAATGCTAAAGAAAGTATTAAAATAGTAACACAAATTAAAAGTGGTATAGAAGAAAAGAAAGATATTCAGAATAAAACAGAAACACAAAGTTCTAAGACCGATGGAACAAATTACGTAGAAATACTGACTATAGAACCAAATAATACACACAAAAATAATGTGTCGTCGACCAATATAATTGAAATTCTTAAACATTTAATGCCTATGATTAACGCGACAGCCACCAACGAACTACATAATATAACAATAATAGAAAAAAATATAAATAGAAATCACTCGTACTCAACAAGTAAAAATGTATCTACTATAATCGTAACTTTTTGTGATAAAGATAACACTACGAGTTCCAATACCACAATAGGGACGGATAAAAACTCTGGTTCTGAAGTTGATGATTATGATTATTATGGAGAAGACGATGATGATGATCAAGAATATTCAGAAGTGTCAGAAGGCGATAAAAGGGAAGTTCTAGAAGCAGCTGATTACGGAATGCAAAAGATGCATGAGCTCTATAGTATTTTGGAGCCAAAGCTATACTCCATGGGTAAGAAAGTTAAAATTAAATAATGAGTTACTAATACCTGGCTTATATTGAACAAAAATTCTTAATAGATATGTATAGTGAGTAAATAGAGTGTGAATCAATAGGACAGTAGCAAGTCATCTTGGCTTGCAAACTGACTTACAAGTGGATTCAAAAATAACCGTTCTCGTTTTTTTGGGCAAGTATCACCAAATCACAAGTGTCTAACGATGTTGTTCGTCCATTTCGACGGAGAAATGCCACTTGACTCAATGTAGTGCGTGTAACATACACTGTTTAGACGCTTGCTACTTGCTTCTCTTCTGGCACATGCAACTTTTTGGGTCCTCAACCAATATAAAATAGATTTATTGGCGGTCTCAATCAATATTAATAATCACATAATGGTTCTCAATTTTCGTCATGAAAACTTAGGATGAAACATCTTTTGCCACATAATTTTCTTAACGGTTTTTCATCCAGTTGAAATATTTTTCTAAATGATCAACTAGATGTATTTTCAGTAGGTTTTTTTTTTCTCATATCATTTCGGAGTATCTTCTTCCGCCAGGGTTCTGGCTAGACAACACCAACCCGGCTCGTTACGTTGCTGCCTTCAATGCGCCTTCGGAAGACTCTGCCAGGTTCACCAGATACGGCTACGCATCTCTCCAGGCTTCCGCTAAGCTGAAAGAGTTAATCAGGTTAGTGCTTAAAGTAAACAGGTATTTGATGCATATACAGTGTTTGGTGTTACGTTCCAACTTTACACCAACAAGTTACAGGCCCAAATCCAGTCTTATATGAAAGAAGAAAACTTTTTTTGCGATGGGAACTATTACCTACAATACTAAACACATTTACAAAGGCAACAGGGGTATTTTCATATATTATAGGGTATGTTCATGACCTGCAATGTAATGCTTTGTTAAAGGCGATGGTAACCACTTAACATCAGGTGAGCCATAAGTTTGTTCCATCAGCAATTACCTTAAGAAAAAGGAGATTATACAAAAAAAAAACACTATTTCAAGTAATTCTGGTATAGAATTTCATAAATTATCATTCGAATAATATCTCGCTTCTTTTATTACACCTCTGTCATCTAAATACTACTAACTTATTTAAGTAAGCTTCTAAACTTAGACTGATGAGAACTTACATCCCGTTTTGTAAAACCTGACTCTTAAAACGTTTAAATAGACGATAATGTAATTATTCAAAGAACTTGGTGTCAGTGACCATCCTTGTCACGCAATTTTGCAAAACGCACGAAGAAAGCGAGTATAGTGATTTTGTATCTTTTAGAATCTTGTTAGTAAATAGTAATAAAAATATTACAGCATGTGCTTTTTTATCGTTTTCTTTGCACTTGATCGGTTTTTCTTCTTTCTGGGAAGAAGAAAAAGAAAAAAAAGAAAGGATTTGTCCACTGAGGTGTTTGGCTAGAAAACGAATGCATCCTAGATTTAAGACGTTTCAAGATGATCCCTGCGGATATTACTAAATAAATGATTTTTGACTTTGACTTTGACTTTGACATCAACCAATCTCAACCACCGTCGGAACGAAGACGTTCCTGGAAAAGTTGATTCAGAATTTAGGGTTACGACAGATTGAAAAAAAATAAGAATTCAACCCACTTTTGAATTACCACGTCACGTAAACAGCCTCAATAAGCCCACTGCAGGATATAGACCTCCACCTTATTTTGAGGGTATTGGGTGGTATTGGCATAGTCACCACGCTCGGTAGGCAGGTTGGTGGCTGCAATGTTGGTGTTTAGTACTCAGGAGATGTCGCCTCTCACGACAGATGAGAAATGATTGAGTATTGTAGGCCGGGACCACCTAAACAAAATACCAGCTAGTAAATCAAGAAGCTTGATAAAAAAAACACAATTTTGGCTCAACATCTTCATTTATTTTTTCCTGCAGTCGGTTGTAACAAGCAATATTTTATGATTTTCTCTCTCGTGCATTTATTAAACACGCACATGATTTGGGATGGTTTTATTATATTTTTAAAGGCAATAAGTTGCGAAATATACTTTCAGAGATTGCGTTGGTTTTTGACAAATATCGATTTATATTCAAGCTGTTCATAATTTATTTAATTAATGATAATTCTGCCCAAAATCCAATACCAAGCAAAAAAAGTTACATTACTTATGGGCAGTTGGTTCTCAAACATTTTACAACAAATTTAATCCAAGTCATCATCATCGACCTGAGTCGGTTGGACACAGTTGGACACAGGCTCCATGAGTTTTCATGTAGAATCGTTATCAGCCTTCTCCATCCATCATACTTCTCGCAACCCCAACAACATCGTCCATCGGACCTACGCTTGATCTTCTGGTTATTAGTCACCATTCAAGAACCTTTATTCTCCAACCGATTGTCGGTTCTACGATATGGCCTGTCGATTCCCATTTTAACTTGTTTCTGAGAGCTATATTGGTCCGCTCAATGATGTTTCGGCAACGATCGAGAGTCAGCATTAGGAAACTGAGGCTTAACAGGTTACTGATGGCTCACTTCCTACCAGGACGTGGCGCAACTACTCATAAAACTGTAAATGTTACCAGTAGCATTTTGAAACTTAATTGGCGTGCAATCGAAGATACTTTGCGTATTTTTATCAGTACAATTCTAAAAAACCTCACATCAAGTCAAGCCTCACGGCTGTGAACCGCACCTTGGGGTCCAGGTGCAATAGATGTCCACTCAGATTTGTGTGGAAATGTTACTTATGCCCCAATCATTGAAGGATGTTGAAGGGACAGAAGTGGTTACATTTATACATACATACCATTACATTTATACACATACATTACATTACATTTATATTTATACATGCCCACATTTTTTTGTCATTGTCCTCAGCCTTAATAAGTCCACTGCTGGACACAGGCCTCCTCTCAAATTTGGGAGAGTTTGACATACGAGACGGGTTTTCGGCACTTTACAGTACCTACAGCATAAGATGTAACTATTTTGCACGAGATAAAGAATACAACATTTTGTCACGTTGAACATCTTACCCCTACTGAAGACCAGACGTGTAGAACTAACGTTGTAATAAATGAAATTATTTTTGGTTTATTAATTAATATACTGCAACGACATCGCGTGACGAGACCGTTTTGGTATATTTTAAGGTTCCGTAAAAATTTTGTGAAACCATCAAAGTCATTGTTGTATTTAATTGACTGGCTTGAAAGCTCACTTGGTAGTAACTATGTCTTCTGTGGTGTAGGTAGTAGGTTGTAGGTGTGATCCCCACGGAGGACAAACATTTCATAAACACAGACACACAGATAGAATAATAAGTAATAAAAATAATATATAATAATAAAAATAAATTAAATTTATTCGTGCTTAGGCCCTCTGTACTTCAAAAGGCACATGCGTCTGACTTTAGTGGACGTTAAGCCACGATAAAGATTTAAAAAATCCTCATAAGGCTTTGCTCATACGAATTTTCAGTAACTAAAGCCATTTTCATACGGAACCTTCTTATAGAAATAGCGCTTGTCTATATTTCCAACTCTGTCACAATCTTAAAAACCGCTATATACTACCCAGTAACCATTTCTACTGTGTGCCGCTATGTATTATCTACAGGTATTCGTATATATCACATAGCGGTAGTTTCATCAATATCTGCAAATAGTGACAGCCGCCACAGCTCATTTGATAGTAGCTCTGCTTTCTGCTCTGTTGGTTAGACATAGACATTTAGACATAGACATTTGTTTATTTACTACCAGACACACACAAACCAACAAAAACACTAAGACAAGAAAGAAGAAAGATACATAGAAGAAAGATCGTTGCTTGAGCACTGTGTCGTATTTCTGTGTGGTACAGCAGTATAAGGGCTTCGACTCAGCATGATGCCGCGGCTACTGTGAGGAAGCTAGGCGCTGGTATTCTGTCGAGACCTTCGATCGATACACCCTGTGAGATTGTTATGTAGGTGTTGTGTGTTGTAGGTTGTGGGTTCAATCCTCGCCGAGGACAAACATTTGTGTGATGAACAATGAACATAGGTTCATAACATAAACTTTTGTCCTCGGTGAGTTTACATAATTATCAATATAATACCCAGTCACAGAACATACATTTGTATGTATGTGTACACCTGGATGTTATTTTGTATTCTAAGTATGTATCAACAAAAAAAGTATTCCATCAGTTAGCTGGTTCAAAGTACAAACTGTGCTCAGTTTGGGGCTAAATAGCGTTGTGTCAATATTTCATATTAATTCATATGTCGCAGCCGGTCACTCAGAACGAAACGCAAGCGCCATCTGTCGTGCGCTTTGACAGAGTCGAGGTGTCATCGCTCAACGAACGGACCGGCTCTGTTCAGTCCAGGTTCAGTCTGAGCCCGGTAGCCATCGAGTGAAGACGTCTCGGAACTGTCCTCACGTTTCGTCTGTGTTTAGTGACGTAGTCGTGTACCTACCTAATCTGTGTAAAGTAGGCCTAATTAGATTATACAGTGTCTCGAATAACTCAGTCCTTATTATTTTCACGAATACCCGCACTTTGCCCACAAAATGACAGACAATGGCTCTAAAAATCCTGACGCCCCGACACATATTTATCTGATTCCTAATATAGCAAGTTGCTATGTCCAGCAATGGATTTACTAGACATGGAGGAGCCAATGCCCAGCAATGGATTTCTTGAATCAGAATCAGTATAATCTTTATTGTAAACTATAAAAATGTATAAAATGTAGGTAGGAATATAATTGCTAAAAGTACAAGCAGCCTTGAAGCTGATGATTATGATATAATTTAAATGTTTTGTTTGTGCGTTTTGAATGTAATCTAAAGCCTTCCACCGTTTAAGACCTTAATCGTATGATAAAAAATTGTATTTTTGTTTACCGATTAAGGATGATTCGGCCGAATCATTACGTGATTAACGCGTGGGACGTGATTAGGTAACACGTCTCAAGTGACGAATTTTTGACAGACTTTCATTGCAAACTGTCAAAAAATCGCGACTTGAGACGTGATTACTTATTGTAACCATCATTACTTGAGGTCTTAGCCAAAGTGTGAACAATTGAAATGAAAGTGTGTTATGAGGCATCCTGATTTGAACGAAAATGTTTCCTTTTGGTTTTGAAGAAAAACGCCATCTTTTTCTTCAAAACCGATGACGGCTGGCTTTACTTTTTTTACCGACTCAACTTGACTAAAAAGAATTTATTCAACCCACTTGACATTGGCAAAATTGTCCGCAAGACGGACAGATGCCACAAAAAAAAAAAAAAAAGTTGCGTTTGAGTATTCGGACCTAAGATAGATTTATAACGGCTGTTCTAGGGCATTTGACAAGGTCATTTGATCATGACATTTTCATGCACTACATTTTATTTTAAAGATTTAAAAAAAGCTCAGTTTACAAGAAAAATAGGTTCTTTTACAGTTTCTTACTATGAAATTAAGTTTATTGCATTAAATATGGTCGGGTTACAGATGCCACTAGATAAAATAAATATTGCTAAGCATGCAACCAAAGGTATTGCAGGCTTAGTTTATGTCACTTATATATATTACACGAGTATTTATCGCGTATTACCTTTTTCATTTATTTTTCCGACGTTTCAGCTATACCCGTGTAATATAATAATAAATAAAATTTGTTTACTGTCGTAAAGTTTTTGTAACAGACATCCAATGAAGGTCCCTGACTTCTGAACTAGGGTACAATGACCTGTGTTACAGAAGTGGGATATAAGTCTTAATAAAGGTAAGCACCTAATTACTTAATTTAATTTAATTGTTATATTTATAAGCTAGAATTACATAGACAAAATTGGAGCTGTGTGAAATGTTAGTTTCAAAGTTGACACGATCGAAACTTGAATTTGATGATATTTCGTTAAGAGAATTGAGCCTCAGGTAACTTGACCAACAACCACCGGTGGGTGGTGGTTGCTGGTAAAAAAAGCAAAATAAAACAAATAAATAGGTAATACTGGACAATCCACACAGCATCATCCAGCCCCAAGCTTAGCAGAGCTTGTGTTACGGGTACTAGATGACTGATATACTTAATACAATACAATATTACAAGCATAGATATATTTTACTATACATAGAAAATACCCAAAACACCCGGAACAAATATTTGCAGACCGTACAAACATTTATCCCAAGGCGGGAATCGAACCTGCAACCTCCTGCGTCGCAGGCGGACACTCGCCCGCCGCGCCACATCGGTCGTCAAAAAGCCTTCCATCACATATAAACCTATAGCTGCGGAAACTAGGCATCTTCCTAAGTACCAATTTCCTATGTAATCTAGCTAATTACCGATTGATATTTCTGATACGGACAAATGTATTTCTCGTGACTTATAAAAACAAAATAATCAATTATTATAGATTTAAGAATTTATACCTTGACTGATTAATCTGACTGACTGACATATATAGACAAGGCACACACAATACAATACACAATAATATTTTATTTATACTTATAGATTTTGCAACAGACATTTTACTGGTGGCGCCCGCATTAGGACAAGCCGGATAACCGGTTTAGAAATAACTGCTTACCAAATTATAAATAGAATTAAACGCTGTGACAGGATACGATAATGTTAATAAGTTAATTAAAATAATTAGGCACAGGTCCAGTGGTGGTTGAAGTAAAAGAAAACAAGAAATGAAAGAAAATCAAAATCAAGAACGAAAATCAGCGCTGCCGCATGTCACATTTGATGCGCGTGGGGTAGCATATGCTAAGACAGTCAAAGTCAAAGTCAAAAGGCATTTATTCAGTAATATCCGCAGGGATCATCTTGAAACGTCTTAAATCTAGGTGAATCTAAGCGCCAGTTCCTCGCGACCAAGCCTAGAAGAACTGGCAAGAAACTTACGGCTTGGTTCCTACCGTTTTTTTGTATGATCCTGTTACAAAATAATAATAATGTAAATAATGAAGCTCCAGTGTGGTGCCAATCTAACTGAATGCAAGACAGAAAACATGCTAAGGCAATTTAACCACACGAGACACAGAGCACGACAAATTGGCACAACTTTTTTGTATTTACCTGCTTCGCTTTTTATCATAGTAGGTATGGGTACATAGGTAGGTTTCTTACTTACCTACTTACCTAGGTACTTATTTTTGGTTTAATTCCCAGGTACGGTAGATATCTATTTATTTATTTATTTGAGTCACCAACATTGTATACACCAATTCACTTACAACAATTTAAATATTAAAAAAACAATTCATGCCTAGTGCTACAATAATTATAGGAGACAGACAGCGAGCTGTTAGGACTAGAGCGAGAGCGAGTTAAAAATAAAATGATTGAATTTAATAAATATAGAACACAGTTAAAAATACACTTAAAATTACATTTAAAATGACAATATTAAGATTAAAACTACCTATAGTTTAGAATTTCTATAAAATATAATAAATTAAAATTAGGCATATCCCCTCAGATCTCTTAATACCTGGTTGAAGTTTTTATGAAAATAGCTTAACGCAGGCGTAGTCGTGCGCGTGTATCTAGTTAGTAATACCAATAATGATAGGATGTACAAAGTATGTTTCGTAATTTTTTTTATCGCATAATTACAGGATTTGACAATTTTATTAGTCTGCGTCGTATATATATATTAGATAATAGTAATAATAATAATAGTTCTAGACAATCCACACAGCATCATCTAGTCCCAAGTTAAGCAGAGCTTGTGTTATGGGTACTAGATGACTGATATACATAATACAATACATTACATACATAATTTTTTTTATTATACATAGAAATACCCAGAACACCCGGAATAAATATTTGCAGATCGTACAAACATTTATCCCAAGGCGGGAATCGAACCCGCAACCTTCTGCGTCGCTGGCGGATATTCGCCCGCCGCGCCACATTGGTCTTTGCAGGTGAGATTACTACCAAAAAATATATCTAAATACCAATTATATGAATCTTTGTCCTGACTGACTGACATTATAGACAGCGCACAGCCTATATCCAGGTTGCAATCTATAATTATTCCAAATTTCATCTAAATCGGTCCTCTGGTTGGAGCGCGAAAGAGTAACAAACATCCATCCATCCATCTATCCATACTTACAAACTTTCACGTTTATATTATTAGTAGGATCTGTAAAAATACGTTGATATAAAGCACGAGGCCTTTTCACCTTGAAATATATGAGGCAGTCTTAAATCCAGTGATGATGAAAATGTAGAAACCTACGGCGAAGCAGTCGTGAAAGCCAACGCTATAGAAAGCTCAATGGATCGACTGGTTATGTTCTGATAGAACTAAGTGTTTACCTGTGTATGAAAACTACTTCTCGTAACTGATTACGTATTTGGTACATGCACAAATTCTGAATTACTAAACCTTCGGAATCGAATTGAATCCGTAGTTTTTAAATCAAAATAACTGAAAAAAACACCCAGAATAATACTTTGTTATGGGCGATGGTGGCATCTGCTTGCTCTAACAAGAAATATTTTAAAAGATTCCTTTTGGAAGTTCGAATGCGTCTTCACTAACACGAATGCGCTCAGCAAGAAAACGAGTCTGCCTAGTCTATGTATGGAAACTATTTTTATAGCGAGCCTGACTAGTCTTTAGGTGTAGAAACTGTTTTATAACACCGGAATTAGGATGTCTTTGAAGGAAGCAATGCTTCAGCGACTACCTCCTACTTTCAAACTAGGTACGCGTAAGTAAATACTCAAGTCGTTAGATATTATATACTAGCTGACCTGCTCGCGACTTAGCTCGCGTTTTTCATACAAACTTCATCCCCGTACACGTATTACACAATAACTACTGTTTTTATAGTTAACTGGACTATAAACTTACTAACTGCAAATTGCATCAACATTCGTTCAGTTTTTTTGGTGGCATGGTGGTAGTACTTCCTCGGATGAACCCTTAACTAAGAGCTCTACTACTACAAAATGTACTACTTACTACTGGTTCGTAAAATTTAAGTGAGTTTACTATTAATAAAACATTTTGGACTTATTTGAAGATCCGCTTTAATCCATAACTATTTTCTAACGAAACTGGCCATTTCTTTGCTAAATCCAAAGAAAATGGATATTTAATATCCAAAATTAATGTACTCCGTCACTAACTATAACTCGGTTTGTCCACAGTGCAATACCCCCTAAATTGCCTACATCTGTATAGTAAAATAAAATAATCTTTGTCCTGGCTGACAGTCTAATCTAAACAGCTGGTCGTAGAGACTTAAAATTTTGAAGCTATGTTCTTTGGTGCGTGAACGTAAGCATTTCTGAATTCTGAATATATCCTGCAGATAGTTTTAGACTTCATATTGGCATTGTAAATTTTGTAATTTGTGATTGTGTTTTATATTTATTCAATTCAATCATTTTATTTTTAACCCGGTCTTGCTCTAGTCCTAACAGCTCGCTGTCTGTCTCCTATAATTATTGCGACATTAGGCATGAATTGTATAAATATTTAAAGCAAATTGGTGTATACAATGTTGGTGCCTCAAATAAAATAAATTTCACACTTATATTATACGGGTATTATATTAATATTTATTATTTTTTAGGTGATACATTAGAGTGGATTAAAAATGCCGGTGTCGGTGAAATTACAGGTTCCATCAGAAATAAAAAAAGTTTGTAAAGCTTGGCACGAACGAAGCCGCGAGCGAAGCCACTAGTTAACACAATACAATGTGTATACACACGTTACCTTTCACTTTCAAGACCAAGGTCCGACTTTCTCTGCCAACTCCACCGCGTGCGCACTTTCCATTTTACCTTGATGATAGCAGTATTGCGATTGTAGATATTGCTTTGTATACAACTCTATAATCATCCAGATATCTTTTTGCTTCAGTTCTCCTACCTTTGTTGAGAGGGAGAAGACAAGAAAAGGAATACGACATAGGTCTTTGTCCACCTGTCGTGTCTACTCTTTTTGGTGTCTTCCTTAGTAGTGGTGTCTTTTTTAGTAGAAGTAGAGCTCTTAGTGAAGGGCTCATCTGGGGAAGTACTGCCACTATATACCTATTCCTGCCGCCAAGAAGCTTGTTGTGTTTTGGTTTTATAGGGTGTGGTGACCACTCGTGCTCAATAATCCAGCTAGCGATGCGAACAAAACCTCTTGAAGAACTTGGGTCATTTTGCATCGATCAGGCGATCAGCAAAGACGAAAATCAATAGTGAACCTGCTTTTATTGCATAATTTAATAAAAAACTAATAATGCACAGATTATATAAGGTACCGTACTAGCAAACTGGTAGTCTATCAAATCTAATCGTTGTCACTGACTTAAAATAAGTTGTAACGAATTTTTCTTTTTGTTGGGTTTGCCGATAAAAATTCTTAAAATTGTATATTATCCCAAAAATTATTCCTTCGAGTGGGATTTGAACTCACGACCCTCCCCTTGATACGGGGATGCGCTAGCCAACTGCGCTATCGAGAGTTGAAACAACTCGAAGAACTGCCTTGGAATTGTTTTTAATATGGTACTTTAGCGACTGTGGCTCCATCTAGGTGCTTGACCATACTATCAAAGCTTGCACAATAACTGAAATCGCATTCAGTTGAGTCGACAAAAGATGTCACCTTGCTTAATGTTATATATTTTTTGTTTTTATAGTGTCTACATTATATTTTATATGTAATGATATGTTTATAGTTATACACACAAAGATTTTATATTATTCCAAAAAAAAAAATCTCTCGAGTGGGAATGCAGGTAAGCATTGTAAAAACTCAAAAAATATGAATTTTGGCCTGGCCAGGGCGGCGCAGTCTGGACCGTCTGGGACCCCTGGGCGTTCCGAGACGCAGTCAACACTGTTGCAGCCAGGATTATCTACGTGAGAGGCCGCCTAGATCTAACACAACTTTTCACTGGTTCTCCTGGCGTTATTATACAAGTTGGACCTTACAAAACTATTATTGGAGGTGACGCCAACGCTGAAATTTACGGAGGAGGTCTTTCTCTACATAATCAACAACATGTCATTATACAGAATTTAAAATTAACCAATGCTATTTCGTACGCTGCTGGCGAGCAACCCAACGGCAACGGTGGCATCATCTCTCAAACACCTGGCGCCTGGTCTTTGGTTGACGCTATCGGTGTAATTCATAGTGAGAGAATATGGATTGATCACTGTGAATTTTCCGACGACCCGTGGAATGCCGCTGCCACTCCCGAGAACCAGAGAAGACACGACGGGTTGATCGACATCACGCAATCATCGAGTTTAATATCAATCTCTAACAGCATTTTCAGAAACCACAACCTGGTCAGTTTGGTCGGAAACTCAGATGACTTAGTAGCGGAAGACACTGGCAGACTGAAGGTCACATGGTACCTCAACTGGTTCCAGGGAACTGTTCAACGGAACCCCAGGGTCAGGTTTGGAGAAGTGCACATACTCAACAACCTGTACACTGACGTCAGAGACTATGGTGTCGGAATCGGACGCGATGCGCGTATTTATGCTGAAAGAAACGTGTTTATTAATACTCGCCGTGCCTGGGGTCTTGCCTTAGCCAGTCCGAATCACTCGGGTCACTTATTCAACGATAACAACCGGCTGACAAACAGTGGTCACGATTCTAATGTGTCCAATAACGTTAATTGGCACCCTAGCCAGCGCTACGGATACAACCCTATGAACGAAGGCAACGTCGAAGCTCATGTCAGGAGATACGCCGGTACCTGGTAGAATTCAGGATGTTACACAATTTCTTAAAACGAATAAAATGTAAAAATTGGAACAACTGGCACGGAATATAACGTTGATATGAAGATAATGTATTTTACTAAAACATACCATATGTAAAATCACGCTTGTTTTCCATAAGGTTAGGTAAAGACCGCGGATTCGCACTTGATAAGATCCTGATTATACTTCTTTTACTTCATTCACTACATGCTCGTCGGCTTAGGGTACATTTAACTTTCATAAAATCATTAGTAGTTAAATAGTTAGTGAGTATCACTGGATGCAGTGTTCGCACTAATTCGATAAATCCTAAATAATTTTGTCATGGCGCTTTTATTTATAGAATGAAGTATAGGTACAATTTATTTTTGGTGATGAAGTTACCTTTGACTGTTGCACTAGGAAACTTCTGTGATGGCATAACGAAATTAACAGATTTTGGAGTCTGTGCCAAACCTTTAACCAATTTAAAGAAACGTCTGGACTAGAGGTCGATTGTTTTGCACCGTTTGAAAAGGTTATGGCTAAATAAAAATAACCTTAAATTAGTTAGGTTACCTTATTGTGCAGTTTTTTGAAGGTGGTTTATAGTTTGCACTAAAAATATTATATTAAAAATAAATAAATAATAATAAATATTTGTGGACATTCTACTCATCTAGCCCCAAACTAAGCATAGCTTGCACTATGGTTATCAGGTGACTAATAGAATACTAACATACTTTTTTTTTGTAAATATATACTTCGAATACTATATAACACCCAGACACAGAACAAATATCTATGTTCATTACACAAATGTTTGCTCTTGGTGGGGATCGAACCCACCACCTACAGCACAGAAGGCAGGGCTACTACGAACTGAGCTGTGGTGGCTGTCAATTTTTTAATTCTTTTTAAAAGGCATTTTGTGATAGGTGCCCAGGATCTCATGATAGAGGGTAATGGCTGTTAGCACATATTGAATAGTTTTTATCACAAAGTCAAATTTATATTTTTCACCTTTTGCTAGCAGCTATCAGTTTTTTTTATCTAAAAACAGCTTAACTACAAAAATATCGACCTAATCACCTCATGGAAACTAATTACCTTATTATCTTCAGTATAATAATAAATACTATAGCTAATCGATAGTGCAATCAGTTTTCATAATGCAGCGGTACATCGCGTTGTCAGCTGTCATCCTCGCTGTGTCCGCACTGCCAACTGACATAGGCAGCAAGGTAAGCAATGTTAGCTTAACGAACCAGGGTCTGGCTGGCTTCGGTGCCGCGACCTACGGAGGCAGAGGCGGCGCGGTCTGGACAGTCTGGGATGCCTGGGCGCTCGTAGAAGCCATCGACAGTCCTGCCCCTAGGATCATCTACGTTAGAGGATCCATCGATATGACACCGCTTTTCACTGGTTCTCCCGGCGTTCTTCGACACATTGGTTCATACAAAACCCTTATTGGAGGTGATGCTAATGCTGAAATTACTGGAGGCGGTTTTAGGCTATCCAACCAGCAACATGTTATCTTCCAGAATATTAAATTTAAAAATGCCATATCTTACGCTCCTGGAGAACAGCCGAACGGTAATGGGGGTATCATCTCCCAGGTGCCCGGTGCCTTCTCTCTGATCGACAGCATCGACATCAACAATAGTGAGCACGTATGGGTCGACCACTGCGAGTTCTCCGATGATCCATGGGACTCCGCCACTACGCCTGAAAGCCAGAGAAGGCACGACGGTTTGATCGACATTAGACACGGTTCCAGCTTCATCTCCATTTCCAACAATATATTTAGAAACCACAATCTGGTGACTTTAGTTGGAAACGCTGATACGACCGGATCCCAAGACATGAATCGACTAAAGATCACTTTCTACCTGAACTGGTATCAGGGAACTACTCAGCGCAACCCCAGGGTCAGGTTCGGAGAGGTGCACATTCTCAACAACCTGTACACAAACATCCGTTCCTATGGCGTTGGGATCGGGGTTGCTGCGCAAGTCTATGCCGAAAGAAACACTTTCATCAACACCCAGCGCGCTTGGGGCTTCGCCGCTGGTACTCCAAACCCGATGGGTTACTTCTTTAACGATAATAACCGGCTGGTTAACAGTGGCCACGATACCAATGTCCCCGCTAACGTGAACTGGCACCCAAGACAGTATTACGGTTACAACC
This sequence comes from Electrophaes corylata, assembly GCA_947095575.1. Lineage (NCBI taxonomy): Eukaryota > Metazoa > Arthropoda > Insecta > Lepidoptera > Geometridae > Electrophaes > Electrophaes corylata. The sequence goes on along the minus strand of OX352711.1, from coordinate 1,054,662 downwards.
CAATGAACGAAGCCCTTGTGGAAGCCCACGTCAGGGCATATGCCGGCAACTGGTAGGTTTTCAAATTTGTTACATTTTGTAGGGTGCCTTTATTTGTTTACTGTAAATAAAATAAACGTTATAAAAATAATAAAAAATTATTTGCACCATAACCATTTTATTTTGATAATATATTTTATTATATAATTTTTGTCGCCAAGAAATATTCAAATCAAATTAAAATAATTTCAATCTTTAGTAAGCTTTGCTTAGTTTGGGGCTAGTTGGGGTGTAAAATATCTACAATTTCGTATTTATTTATTAATATGGGCTTAGATCATTTAAATGATCTAAGAATATGGGTTCGTACAGTTATTTTGGTAATGACATTTTGAGCTGTGATACTCAGTTATTAATTGTTATCAGGTCGTGAAGTCATGGAATTTTCAAGTTATAAAATAAAAACCAACAAGGTAGTTTGTATGAAAATAACTTCATGCGAATAAAGTTACGTATAGGATTATTACGTACGATACCACCAATAAAATATTTGCTAAACTCTAGAAGACAACGGCCGGTAATCTCTCAGTGACGAGATAGAATAGCCGATTATATTGAGTCAGGGTGGTTGCCCAAGAGGGGTGTTGACATAACTTGATTGAGAAACAAATTGTAGCATGGGAACCTGCCCATGCTACAATTTGTAATAAAACAGATAAATGCAAGAATTTGAGGAAAAACAAACAATCGTGTCGTCAAGCTGTCACAAATATTGATGTCATTTTCTCAAGCCACTATTCGTACAAAAATTGTCTTTACAGTACATTGATTGCCTTTACGCTTATCGCGGACCTGTTGCGAGATATGTAATCAAATAGCACTTTTCCTATCCCACTATTGTACAGAAAACTCACTGAAGTTTTTGTATTAAGCGTTTCTATTCCATAGAAATAAGAGAGCTTGTTTTATAGTTGACAAAAAAGTGGAACCACTTTTCATCCTAGGGTATTCTTCTCTTCCATTCGGCAACTAACATAATTATACATTCGTAATGTCTGTATGTGTTATCTCGCATATAGTATTAATTTAAAAAAAACCGTTTTACCCTTTGGGAACCCTAAAAAGATGTCGCCAACATCTGTTGGCGACATCGAGTTAAGATTTGTAAGTAAAAATGTTTACCGCCCAACGAAGTGGGCACGGGTCAGCTAGTTTATGAATATTATTAATATTACCTTAGGATTTGACTGACTCGTCCAGACTAAAAATTTTTTATTCATCCATTTCAAACTGGCAAAGTTGTTTGTCGAATGATGGACAGGTGCCATAAGGAGAAAAAACTTGTTTATAGCCAGATGAGGTAGGTACTCTACGCTATACCAATGCGCATTGGGTCTAGCTCTCACGTGATTGCAACGTATAAATTATAAATGCATTCACTCCCAGACTTTCGAGTACACACTCACTTTACTGCGTCTAGCTTTCCTAAGAAGCGTTATGACGACCGAAATATAATACCTAGTGTACCGACATCATACATTATTATATTGTGGCTGTGTGTTGGTATATACACGATAAATAAATACAATATAGAATAATACAATATAGAGAACAAACATCTATGTATATGTATGACTTTTGAAACTGCAAAATAAAAATTGTGGGTTAAAATATCATGACACCGATGTCATAAACCGATTTCTGCTTTAAAAGAACTCTTCTTTGAACTTAACCTTAGTTATGATCACTAGTTCAGTGTTTATTCTGGACTAGAGAATACTTACAACGCGGACGTAAAGCCTTGATGTTCGCTAGAGACGTGCCCTACGATGCACTGTTCTGCGTGCTTAAACCAGGGCATACAGCCTCATGTGTAATTTCACCGGCACCTACACCTTTCAAACCGGACCACACCAAACTGCTTGGCGATAGAAATAAGCATGGTGGTAGTACTTCCATAAAGTAGCACTTTGCTATAGGATGGTGACCACTTAACTTAAGGTGGGAAATCAGCTTGTCCAACAGTAGTATAAAAAAACTCTGGACTATATTCCTAATAGTTTAGCCTAGCGTGTCAGTGCTTGAATATTAAATATGACACCATGAGGCAAGGTTGCCTGACAGAAATCGCTTTCAGCGATAACGCCGCCCATTGTACTTTGTTAATCTGGTCTGTTTTTAACAAATTTTCCTTGCGTACATTAAAGTGTTATCTATCTATCTATCTATCATTATTTGTTACTTCTACTTGATGCTGGCTGCTGGATCAATTATTCAATAGCCATTGGACCTTGACGATAGCGGTGGGTTACGTCATCACCATAATAAAAAACAGGACAGTGTCGTCAACTTTAGGTGGTCATGCAGTAGAAAGGCACCATCATAGGTTCATTGCCATTGCGCAGTTTGATGAAACATTTTTAGGAATTTTTAGAAAATATGTAGCTAATAGAAATTATTCCATAATTACTATACTTACTTATTATTTTTATATTGCATATAAATAGATAACCGGTGAAGGAACACACCGTGAGGAAACGTGAAGGTTAGTATTCTAACAGGGGCGATGGGCTTGCAACCGGTCACATATAGAATACCAACTACCGCAAAGTGTGGATCCAAACCACCAAATGTAATATTTGGATGTAGGTACCTCTGACTTCCTCTTTTATGTAGTGATGCTCGTATTGCTGTGTTCCGGTTTGAAAGGTGTGGGTGCCGGTGAAATTACAGGCACATGAGGTTTAATACCAGTATGCCTCAGGTTGGTAGATGCAGGGTAGTGCAACGTACCTAACGTGCGTGACCTACAAGGCAATGCTTTATAGCGATGGATACCACTTAACATCAGGTGGACCATATACACTCATGGACAAAATTAGAGGAACGGTACAAAAAAGAGACATCGGATGTTAAAATATTTTTTTTGTATGTAGGTATAAAAACTATCAAGTACTTTATTCATTTATACATTTTTAATGAAAATAAAACTTACTTCAGTAAAAACACAAGACTAATCATCATAAATCTCAAAAATGACGTTTTTTAAGAATTAATTATTTGAGACCCGTTACAGCTAAGTTAGTAGTTGCTCTGCCATCTGCGTTATAGGTAGTGAGTTCAATCCCAACCCAGAGCACACTTATTTGACATTAACTTATCTAATACTTAATTATATGAAATTGCAAACACTTGCGTATAATTTATTAAAAACAGTCTGTCATAATGTCATAACTACTTGATTTTCGTAGAATGTACCGTGATTTTTTATAGCGATCATTATCCAACATTAGGTAGCAACTATTACTTTTATCATTCAATCTCAGTTTCTCTTCGCGCCATACATTCTTCGCTAATTTAAAACCAATTTGTTGCATAAGAGATGTGGATTATTTTATCTGGTTTTGGTCGTTGAACCGCGCTTTCACGAAATGCTGACTTCGCTTTCACCGGTCATGTGAACTTTGAAGCTACAGCAGGGTTCACACAGCAATCACCAATGGCGTCGATAATGCTGTAACAATATCCCAAACAAAGTACTCCATCGGTCCTGTCTCTCTGATTATGTTAAACTATCTAGCCCGTGTCAAAAGGATTCATAAAATATGAATCATTGAATAAAATGAAGTATTTATTTATTTATACTTTTATTGATATTATTTACCACATAAACGCACATTATATTGACACAATTTTTATCTATACCAAATATCGAAAAATATTTGGCCTCACTGACTGACTGACATATAGACAGCGTATAGTAACCCACTGGTGGTAGAGACTTGAAATTTTCAGGGTATATTCGCCTTAGTTGTAGAGGTGTACTAAGAAAGGAATTCCTGAAATTCAGACCCTAAACCAATATAGCGGGGGTTGATGTTTGTGTTAAAATTTATTTTAATACAAACTTTCGCGTTTCACTTTTCGCTATTATATATAATACAATAGCATAGGTACTAATCAAACATTTTGTTTCTATAACTAACTGGTAGGACTTTCGGTAGGTTATTGAAAAAAAATGTCCTAGCGAGTGACTTGGGGCAAGTTGTATACAGTTATTAGTTTTAAAAAAAGGTGGCGGGACTTTCTTCAAGACATACGGGAAATATTTTTGTTCATAGCAGGGTATTATCACATAATATACCTAATCAAATATAGGTACCTAGGTACCAACACTGTTATTCCAACACGCACCACTCAAAAATAAAGCCGTCATTCAAAGCACGGTAACATATTTGGTCGAAAACTTAATAGTCGATTGTTTAACAAGGGACTGAAACGAACCAATTCATACAACTAAGCAATAGATATAAAGCAACAATAAAATATCTGGTAAAAGAAAACTCTTGTCGAATAAAACGGATTACATTGAAATTAAAGAAAATTTGCCAGTAGCAAGTAATTCCCACTATAATTTTCTTTAACAATAAACCAGAAGTTGCAGTAAATTGAAAATCGATAAGAAGCAACACAAGAACGAGGAAGAGACGTGTGCACGCGACATTAGCACGACGCTAGTTAACTATAACTTACATAAACAACTACTGTATGTATTCAAGTATATCGAGACTTGAGTACGCACAATTTAGTTCTCAATATAAAATTGCAAAGAAATATACTCTTGTTTCAGTTAAACTAAGGTATGTCTTTATTGACCTTATTTTTTTCTAGACTAATCTCGCTAGAGACTGCAAAGTATGAAAAAAAAATATCAAAAAGGATATTCCGCATCCGCATCCAATTTTTCCAGGTTTTGTTCAACTACCCTCACGATTTCATACAGGATGTCCATAGAATAAGTTTTCTTTGCAAGTATATTTTGAGAAAACTCCAATGGTAGGTATCAGCAAAAATTACACTTTTTTAATTTCTATTGGTCTAGTGTACTGCATCTAAAATCCTGTCCTAAGCACTACATTGTCCCATAAATATTTATTTATTTATTTAGGTTCGCCAACAGCGTATTTTTACGTATTATATATACACAATTCTTGCATAAACTTATAACTTATTGGCCTTATTCTACGTGCATAAACCTTTTACAGGCAAACACCACATGCTAGGATAAGAAATAGGGATATGAGTAAACCGTTTTCCCTGGTATATCATATATCCAAAGCATAATTATATGCAAAGGTCTAAAGCCTAATCACATATTGGGCATTTTTGGAGCTAAGACGAGATTGAATCTAGAATTTGATTGTTAAAATTGGGCCTATCTGAAATATAAGTTTAAGTTAAGTTTCGAAGAATACCATTTGGAGATCGACACGAATGAAACTTGAATTAGGTGATATTTTGTAACGATAATTGGACTGTTTACTTACTTATCTGCTAACTTTGTACTGATAGTAACAAAGTCAATTGAACAAAATGTCCAGGTAATGATAATTTCTAGCTATCTAGAAAGTAGCCGAACACCCATATTAACTACTTGGATACTTTCTAGATACCTACCTTACAAGAGCTAGAACTACTTTATGTTACTAAGTGGGTACACAAGTTTTTGCTACTTGAGACTTTCAAACTAGAAAACAAATAAGATGCAAAGTGCCTCTTATAAACATGTTAACGAGGGACTCATTAATGAACGCTAAGTACATACACTTTACAGTTAGTATACAGAGTGTAGCTTACTAATAATGTTTTAGTTTATTTGTTTATAGTCAAAAGGCATTTATACAGTTGAATCATAAAAAAGATACGTCTAAAATCTGCGTGGCGTTCCGGTCGCTCGACTCATCGGCAGCTAGGACATATTTTTGCAATGTCTGTACTATTCTCTTATTTGAATTCATTAGATTGTAAGCATAGCGTGTGCTGTATTTTGAACTTGTGTTGTATACTATGTTGTTGTTGTCATACCAAGGTATAATTGCCTTAACATGTTTTCTGTCTTGCATTCACCTAGATCAATGACGTTTTAAGATGATCCATGCGGATATTACTGAATAAATGACTTTGATGAACAGAGTGGGTTTTTTTCTCTTGGGCGTTTTACTGTATTTATGTATACATTTACAAAAAAGTATTCTAAGTTTATATTCTATTAGATAAGTCTAAGTTTTAAGAATACTTACTAGCTTTACTTAGTTTAGATTAGTTTAATTATCGTAGAAATATCGTCAGATTCAAGTTTCAATCATATCAAGCAATCTTTGTAACTGCCATTTCAAAAAAAATAATTTTTACAATAAAAAACTTGTTTCAATCTCGCCTTAGCTCAACAAAGTACGAGAATACACGATGTCATGATGAACAAATCTAGTGACATCCTGTTGTTATTAATGTCAGTACCTTGGCTTATTATTGTCAGTGCATCATCACCGGATGCAAACGCTAAAATCTTCATATTTACATTCGTATGTCACAATTAAAAAGTTGTTTAACCCTCAGATTATGTTTTAATATATTAAATTATGAATTCAAGGCGATGAATTATATAAAAAGATGTATCTATGAATAGCGTAAAATATAATTCCCTCCCCGATGAAAAAAACAGTTTATTGATTGCTTAAGAAATAGAACCTGACATTTCATGATTTTGTACTATATTGTAACCAGTATAGTTATTCTCACATACACTTCAACCCCCACTTTTCAGAAAATATTTTTTGTACACCTCTACGCACCAAAAGAAATATACCTAATACCTGGAATATTTCAATTCTCTATAAACAGTGGTTTTAGCTGTGCGTTGTCTATATGTCAGTCAGTCAGGAAAGATTCATAAAGTTGGTATAAATTAGTCATGTTATCTGTGGTTTGCGATCACTGTGAAGTGTTATAATTTTGCGGCTGACACCATTATCAAGTTTTATTGTCTAACTTTAGAATCAGATGAAACTGATCGATTGATTCTGCATCTCTGACAAAACCAAATAATACCGTAGTTGCGCATTGGGCAAAATTCCATGCGCAATAATTTTGCCATAGACATTTTTTTTAATCAAAATAATAAACAAACAGGCAGGCTGGTAGGTAATTTAAATCATGTAACGGCGCGTTACTTCATTTAACCGCAAGACCGATGATAGATACCTACTTTATGTAACGACCTACAACTAAATTAAATAAAATTCGAGATCACGCCGCGCGTAAGCAGGACATCGGTATATGTATTTAAAATAAACCTTTTTTTTAAATGAACGCTTGCATATATGCATAATAATAAAATAAAGGCAAAGCTATCTATACCAATTATTAGAATCTTTGTCACACAACACAGCCTAAGCCACTGGTAGTACAAACTTGAAACTCTCAATGTAAATTCTTCTTGGTTCGTAGAGGTGTACTAAGAAAGGAATTCCCGAAATTCAACCCTTGAACTGGTACAGCGGGGTTTGAAATTTGTATAAAAATAACTTCACGCGAAGTCACATTTGTTTCGACAGTTAAATTTAAATTTCAAAGGAAAAACTTAGAATATTTTTTCTTTTGTTTAGTAGTCGTTAATGTAAAAAGTTCGTTAGGGTTAAAGGGTGCAGAAGCTGATATACAGTAATCACAGGAATGAACGAATTAATGAAGAATACTTTACTGTACATACACCAGACGCAAGTAATACGAAATAAAATAAAAATAACAGCCCAAAAATTAAAAGAACAATAGACGGCCTTATCGCTCAGTAGCGATCTCTTCCAAGCAATCTTAGGATGATTGATACAAGGCAGAAGATATAACAAATTATGCTTCGTCAATCCTTTTCTTCAGACAGATAAAAATGCTAGAATAATCGTTGAACGATTTGCGATCTAATCCTCTTGCAATAAAAACAGTCTAGTAACTTCTAAAAACGTCTAGTATTTAGGCTAACTAGTTTATCCGTACTAGTTAGCCAACCACAATTGATAAGTTTCGATAGCTCTACGGATGAGTGAGCGAACGTAAATTTTCGTCACAAAAGACAAACCAGCATCGATCGGGCATACCTACCTAAGTACTACACCAATCCTACAAAAATCGATGTTCCATTGTATTCAGGTCAATTGTCTTGGTTTTTCTAGTTAGGTATTTTTGTGTAAAAATGTCAGTGTGACGAACAAATTGAATTCGTTGCGTTGGCGACACCAGTTTGTTTAATTTAAAAATGTAATTGCTAACTTTTTGAGCTGAAATAACAAAATGTGACTTTCGCTTGCCGCTCTAGCTTTGCATTTTGCAAATGCACCTAAATAGATGCATTTTCTATAAATGAACTAAATGCACATTTTCATCATCCTAGCAATCAAGTGTCAAATAGGTTAGGTATTATTTATATTATTAGTTTTTTGCCATTAGACTCCCCAATGAACTCAATGCAAAGGGACAATCGATTGGTTCCAAAACTAATCGCTGCGCGCTCAGCCTTCCGTGGCAGTTTGTCAACACACACCTTTTCAACTTATAATTACGACACATCGCTGAAGAGTAGTGGTAGTATTTGAGCGCTTGATTCTTTCTCCATGCCTTAGTACCGCGGTGTCGCTATGGCGGCCGAACGTACAATACGCACCAAATTTAAAACGATCTAGTCATATTTTTACAAGACTGAAACACCTGACTGACATGTGACTGTGACCGTGACTTGTGACTTGACATGACCAGGATTGACTTTGACAGAAATTTTACTGTTCGGGAGCAGGAAATGCAGGTGAATATGGATTATAGTTCATAAGATCATCAGTCGCCTTTAATTACAACTGTATATAATAATGAGATTATGAACATTAGGGTAAATTATTAAGCTGTCAAAATAGTATGTACTATTTACAGCATTGTAATAAACTCAAAAATCATAAAATCAGATAGCAATACATTTTAAGAGAAGTTAGGTTTTCAAGGGAATTTCATTTGGAATAAGCTCAGTTTTTTGCTGATTTAATATCACGTTGACTTACCTTCATTATTCGCAGTCTATAACACGCAAAATAAAAAATAAAGAAAGAAACGAGTACCTATACATTTCTAGATTTGTTTTGTCACTGACGTAGTTTAGAATTCGAAATAACTAATATTATTGTAGACAATATATTAATACTCTTGTGCTATATTTGCTCATATTTTATTCAAATTATCTTTATCCTGCCCTCAACCCATGCTTCCTGGGATAGGGCAGAGTTTCTTCTTCCTAAGAGACATTAAGGTATGTCTCTTCTATCAGTCGTCATCTCGGTGCTCACAATTCATGCCATATTTTACAGACTAAGTATTTTCCGTGAATACTTTTGTATCCACATCCATGTTTATTAATAGCGGCCGCTTGCAGCTTTGCCCGCGTGGCAGTTTTTTCCCGTTTCCGTTATTTTTTTGGGATAAAAAGTAGCCTATATGTTAATGCAAGTTATAATCCATGCTTATTCCCAATTTCATCCAAATCGGTCTACTGGTTAGAGCGTGAAAGAGTAACATACATACATCCATCCATCCATCCATCCATCCATCCATACTTCCATATAGTAGGATTAGGGCTAGTTTTTACGTGTGATTTTGCCCGCTGATCTGTATAAATTATATAATGTGTTATTTTGATGTATATGAGCTATATTATTGTAGTTTCATCAAAATCCAGTAGTTTTTGCGTGAAAAAGTAAAAAACTTCCACACATTTATACAATCTTTTGTATTTATAATATTAGTAAGATTGCCATAAATACCTTAAATCTATAGTCTTTCAGTTACAGGCCAGAGTAACAGGTCAGCTACCAACAAATTGACTACTCTTACCGCACATTATTTGCATCTCATCATCGATATTACTAACGTGCGCATAACGATGTTACAACACAACGTAATGCCAAATCACAATCACAGTACCTCCATGTCATAATCGTAGGTGCGACAATAGTGATGCTACCGTGCGGTGCGGTGAAAGTATTGACACTTTCACCGGCATTCGAGGATTACATGAACGGACGTGGGTATGCGTTAAGCGTCATTAGATTATTTCATACGACGGATGTTATTAATAGTAGATTGGTTTTATATTGACAATTTGATCAGTCTAGACCATTTCATTTTTATATCACTACTTGAATTCTAGAGAAAAGAAAACTAGGAGCTTACTTACTTATTAAAAAGCATTGTGATTGGTGGATGAAAATATCAACACCCTCGTATTTTTATTGGTAGAAAGAAATTAAATAAGTACTTACCTAACCTTACGATACAGGCCAAAAGCGAGCGCGTTGAAGTCTTTCGTATGGAAACTGGATGCACCTCATCTGTAGGTAAACTAAATAAAATGACCAAACCAACCAAACCAAACCAAACCAAAACCAAACCAAATTATCAGTTTTTAAGGATATTTTACATTGTTCATCATATTATGATGATGATAATTATGATTTTTAAATTAAAATCTACGAAATCAGCCTAAACTTCAAATCCCACTCGAGGAAAATAATTTTTGAGATATTATAAGCACTATAAAAACTAATAAACTAAACTTAAAACTCTTTTATTCAGCCGGGTTTACCCGATGTCTGTCTGGTTTAGTCTGGTTGTTTCGAATAATATGAATATTATTCACTGCATCATCATCATAATCAGCCTGAAGATATAGTTGAGCACAAGACCTTCCTAAGTAATATATCCATTTCCAAGATGATGAATACAGTCCAGTTCAATACGTTTACCTTTTTATGAGGGCATAATCATTTGAGTTTGATTATATAATTTAGGTGAAGAGTATTATGTTATGTCTTATGTCAAATATTTAAGTAGAAACCATGATAATAACTTTCTCTGCGTTGCGTTGGTGAAACATCCAGTAAGGTGCTACTTTGAGATTTCGAAACTACTTTTACAATTTAGCATAATTTTTACTTTCCCTTGAAACTTGCATTCGCGATCGATTCTACATGTATGCGCGTCGCGGGTTCAGTTCCAATATGTCGTGACAATAATGTAATGTGAAAATAATCCTGAATAGTGAATTCTATTCGCAAATCTACTTATACCTATAAACAAGTGACAGTAGATACATAATACAATTAACAAAGTTAAGTAACATTCTGTTCGGTCAACAAGTTGGATGGGTGGCCAATAGTAGTAAATGTTTTGGAAGGCTAGTTTTTGGTTCTAGTATGTAGTCGCTAGGACATTACAAAATTACAAAGCCTTCATCATTATCATCCACAGCCTGCTTTTACCCTGGTGTCAGATGTATTTGCTCCAAAACCTTTTTCTAGTCCGACATCCTAACATCTGATCATCTTTTTTTTTATAGGTATGTTACCAAAGTCCATAAAAACATAATAAAAAAAAGGCACAGGTCGTAGAAACTTGAAATTTTCAGGGTACATTTATCAAGATAAGTGCTTAGAGGTGTACTAAGAAAGGAATTCTTGATGTTTTTTTGAAAATTAATTTATGGACGAAGTCGCGTGTTAAATAACGATGATCCAAGGTTGATCCAGTGATCATGACATTATGATTTCAATAAGACGTTCCAAGTTCCAAGACTTTGCATAAATCAAAGATTGGACCGATAAGAATTACCTATTCAAAAGGTCAATTCCTATGCTAATAAACAGATCATCTGTTTGATATACTAACTTTATTTTCGTTGATTTGCTCTTATAGTTATACCTACTAAAACCTGGCAAATAGGATTAGATAAATATCTGTGATCATTTTTACACAACATAACCTATCCTCAAGCTAAACATAACTTGAACTATGGGAATCAGATGACTGATACTTACATACGTTTTTTTTTGTAAATAGGCAGGTAGGTACCTACATACTTAGTTTACGATATAACACCCAGACAGAGAGCAAACATTTTTGTTCATCACACAAATGTTTGTCCTCGGTTGAGAACCCACTACCTAGAGAGCTACTAGGAACAGAGCTGTGAGGCAGATTTATTCTTTAGTGACCTTTAGTATACCTATATTTACTCAGAAGGTATCACAAAACTTGTTGTGTTTATTGAAGCATTTACTTTGATTAAATATAGTTTAGATATTGAAAATGCGTGTGATTTCACCCCGTTACACCTTTTTATCGGTACAATATCAGAAATTCGTCTTGGTTTATAAGGGTTTCTTAAAATTCAACCCCTAACCAGTTATACAACTGAGGTTGAAGTTTGTATAAAAATAAAGCACACGTTTCGCTATTATATTTTCGTACGTATTAAGGTGCTTGCATAGCCTTATGTGTGTTTGTTCTTCCAGTGGCAACAGCGATGGCTTAGAGGGCCGCACGGAAGATGCCCAATTCCCCACAGCCAGCGCGCTTCGCCAGTCTGCGCTCATGCAGCATTGCCCCCTCAAGGGCGTCCCGAAGTGCCCTCCTGCTTCTAAAAGGTATTTACAGTTCTACATTATTTTGTTACCATACTGTGTCTGACTAAGTTTAATGTGACTAAGCATTAAACTTCTATCAGACAAACTTTACAGCTAATACTTTATTAACTTTACCTACAGCTTTATAACTACATACTTAGTTGAATATGCCAAATTATTTACTGCAAAACATGATTTTTTGAAAATGCTAGAAAAAGCAACACCACTTCAACAACACTTTTATAGATACCGGACTCACGACGGAACATGCAACAACTTCCACCGCCCCCGATGGGGGTCAACCATGACACCCGTCCAACGCTTCCTTCGGCCCTCCTACTCCGACGGCCTCCAAGCCCCGAGGCGATCTATCTTCGGTAACACCCTTCCTTCAGCTAGAGAGATCAGTGCCCTGGTCCATGAGAGCCATAATGTGGAGAGTCCAGGGATCACTCACTTGCTAATGCAGTGGGGACAATTCCTCGATCATGATGTGACTTCGTCTTCTCAGTCAAGAGGCTTTAATGGATCGGTACCAAGATGCTGCAAAGATGGCGGCAAGGATTTCGTTCCTAAGGAGTTCATGGTGAGTTTTAAATATAAGGTGATAATAAACTTAACTAAGTAGGTAGGTGCCTACTTAATAAGATACCTATCTTGAGTTCAGTAGGTACGTTAATTAGTAGGTACGAAATATTTGAGCTAAAAATGAATGATTTACATTGATCTACTTTTGCTTGGTCAAGAACTAAAAGCCTCTATCACCTTTTCAGCACCCCGAATGCTTCCCCATCGCGGTTCCATCATCAGACCCATTCTACGGACCCAAAGGCGTGCGTTGTCTGGACTTTGTGCGTTCGTCTCCAGCCCCGCGCGACGACTGCGCGCTCGGATGGCGCGAGCAGCTCAACCAGGTGTCCGCATACATCGACGGCTCTCCGCTGTACGCCAGCTCGGCGAGGCAGTCCGACAAACTCAGACTGTTTAGAAATGGTACGACAACACAACATGAAAGCGGTTCTTCGAAATCCTTATGGAACCCCATAAGAAATTTCTACTTTCTAAGCGATTGTTGTTCTATTCTACTTTAATCTAATATCTGGTGATAGTAGGTAGGTAAGTATTAGTATTCTAAAGAACTTCACAATGGTCAATACCACATTGTGGTTCACTAAAAGAAAAGTGTGAAAAAACCCTATAGGAACGTCGTATCGACCACGTAGGTACTTTCCGACAACCAGCATGTGTAAAAAGCTGCTCATGACGCTGTATAAATAATCTGAGTACTTACCTTTTCAAAGGCCTGTTTACTATTTTATAATTTCGACAGGTATGCTCCAATACGGGCGCGTTCAACAACGTCGTCCGATCCTACCACCCGAGCGACGCGACGATCTCTGTCGAGGAGGTGCAGTGTCTACTGACTGTTTCAAATCTGGAGACGCCAGGGTCAACGAGCACCCGGGCCTGGTCGCCGCTCATATCGTCTGGCTGAGGCAGCATAACAGGTACCTATAGGCTGACTTGGGAAAGTGCATGCATCGTTTCCAGAACTAACTCTCCGTGGTTTCGGAAATTTGATCATGACTGTAATCTCCAAGAACGGTAGACATCACATTCCTCTGACCTCTTAGTAGGTAGATTTTAAAGCTATAGGTATGTGATTTTTTAAGGAGGTTGACAACGAATCCTAAAGTTCAGGTATATAATTTAATGCAACATTTCGATTATTTCACCATTTGCCTGCCACATTTCGAACGTGGCTGGTAACTCAGTATCAAAACATAAATTAAATTTTCCAAGAGTTGTTTAAAATAATTATTTGTATTCCCAGAATGGCACAAGAGCTGGCCCATCTCAATCCTCACTGGAGCGACGAGAAGATATACCAGGAGACGCGTAAAATCGTCGGGGCTATGGTTCAGCATATTACGTACCGGGAGTTCCTGCCTGTTGTACTAGGTTAGTCCGATTACTTCATTTCAGGAGCTACCCAGAGTTTAGTAGTATAGGTAGGTATCCGAAAACAGCGCAAAATACACTACACTGCGATTTCTTCCATTTCCAGGATATTGCAGAATGCCTGGTGGTAGCTCTTTGTTAAAGTAAATAATATGATAAAGTTGTATGTTGTAAGCTTAATTCCGTCATATTATGCAGAATGTAACAGATCTCTTATCCGGAAACCGAAGATCAGATTATGACAGTTTTGGGAATAAGTCCTGCTTGCTATTCTAAATTTCGTTAGTAATCCGGTATTTTCAAATAATACAATAGGTAGGTACTTAGGTACCTAAACCTTTTTATTTCACATCTTACTTTGTTCCAGGATCAGACGTGATGGAAATTTTCGAGCTGGAGCCTCAGAAGAAAGGTTACTCTAAAGATTACAGTCCCAAGATCAACGCGAGTCCGGCCAGTGCATTCGGCTCCGCAGCATTCCGCTTCGGACACAGTCTCGTGCAGCCTTCCATGATGCGCTACGATAGGTTCCATCGACCTATTCACAATAGTAAGTCCATCGCTATTCACATCGTCGAGCTGATTGAATAGAATATCAATTATGAGAATAAGAAGATAACCTATTATGAGAATCTTTGTCCTGACTGACTGACATATAGACAACGCACAGCCTAAACCGTTTGTCGTAGAGACTTGAAATTTTTCGGGTATATTCGTCTTGGTGTACCTACCTGCTTAAGAAAATAGTTCTCAGACCCTTAGGATTTTCTAATATTTTATCGCACTCGCAACGGCAGTCGAGTAAGATTTTAGAGTAATTTTTTTTTTTTAATACAACTTGCTGATGGAACAAGCAGATGGTCCACCTGATGTTAAGTGGTTACCATCACCTTTAACAAAGCATTACCTCGTTGGTCATGCTCGTTAGGAACGTCACCTACAATGCATTACTCAGCGTCCATCAACCTAAAAATAAATGCCCGCATCCTATATGTGACATGAAAAAAATGTATCAGACGCCAGTTCGTACTCAGCTCAGGTACAGGTACCCTGCTGCAGGTTATATTTTTGGTGCAATACAGAGTGGTGAGCCCTAGGTCCGTTCTGCTTCTCTGGTACTGTAATGTAGGGACTATAGAGCACGCTAGATTTAAATTTACAAGTTTCGCTCTGACTTTGTGCTTCTTTGTTCGTTACTTTAGAGTATTACTTTCCAGATGTGTCTCTCCATATGGAGCTAACGAACCCATCCAACATCTGGAGCATGGGCGCAGTGGACAGACTCCTCCTCGGCATGGTCAACCAGCCCATTCAGCGTCGTGACGAGTTCATCACGCACGAACTCACCAACCATCTGTTCCAGACAACCAGCACCGGTTTTGGAATGGATCTAGCTGCCATCAATATTCAGGTATTTACTTGTCATTTTAATAGTTTAAGCTAAGGCCGATCCAGGTCATTCAATGCAGAAAGTTATAATCGACTATATCAAAGTATAGTGAAGTTACGGATTCCTTAAGACATGCCACACCAGTTCTCCTGTCTGCTGTATACAACCACTTGCTTGCACGCATATCATCATCATCATCAGTCTGTAGAAGTCCACAGCTGGACACAAGGCTCCCCTACATGTTTCCAATAAAAACAATTTCGAGCCCATTTTATTCCCCGACTTCCAGTTGGTATGCTCAGCGACAATAATATCCTGGGTATTTTTTACAGCGAGGGAGAGATCACGGAGTACCACCTTATACGTCATGGCGGGAGCCGTGTGGACTCAGTGTGATCTCAGGGTTCGAAGATCTGTTCAAAGTCATGCCCGCCAGAGCTGTGAGGAAACTGAAGGTGCTTTACAGGTAGATATCATTCAAGTCACTACCTACCTAAACTTATGCACCATACCGACAAACTACAAAACCAATGAACTCTTTCTGAGGGCTGATTCTGAGTTTTTTTCGTTTTCCGGATACCGGATTTCGGTTTGCGAGCTGGAAATTTTTGTATGGAGATACGCTAGTGCCCCCATATGCCGCTAGAGGCGCTTATCATATCTCCATACAAAAAGTTCGAGCTCGCAAACCGAAATCCGGTATCCGGAAAACGAAAAAAACTCAGAATCAGCCCTCTGGGCATAAAACTACCAAATTACTTACAGTTATTTCAAAATATTTTTAACAAATACTATTCTTATTAAAAAATTCACCAAACTGATAGTTGATTTACATAATTGGTTGTATGAGACCACCTCCTTGCACAGCCCTTTACCCTTGCAGATCCCGCTTAAATCAGACCAGCTATTATGGATCAGGGCCTTACTTCCTCTCTACTGAATCGATAGCCGCATCTTCTTTGTTAGTCTAAAAATAGTTTTTAACTATAAGGTAGTCTCAAGATATTCGAAACGGTATTTAAATGAAAGATATACACAATACTCGTAAAGTAACATAATAACTGTGTTTCAGGCACGTTGACGACGTAGACCTGTTCACGGGAGGCATGGCAGAGAGACCAGTAGTCGGTGGATTGGTCGGACCGACGTTTGCCTGCATCATCGCCCAACAGTTCTCTAACCTACGCAAAGGCGACAGGTTTTGGTATGACTAATAACATATAACAACAAGAAATGTTTGAAATAATTATGTATAAAACAGCAATGTATGAAATAATTAAATTTCAGGTACGAAAACGGAGGTTTCGATTCATCATTCACACCAGCGCAGCTTCAACAAATACGAAGAATATCATTCGCGCAAGTCCTTTGCCGAACTCTTGACACGATTGACGACATTCAACCCTTTGCTTTCCTCTCTTCCGACCACCCCAACAACGACAGGATATCCTGCCAGAACGGACTGTTAAACAATTTTGACCTATCCCCTTGGGTCGAGATAGACTCTGAATCAGACAATGATATAAGAAAATCTGACCGCAATACTGAAAAACCGCGAAAACCGACGACTACTAAACCACCTACAACTACAAAAATGAGTAAAATTTCTAGCAGCAACAATAACAGACCCCATCATGACAGTGCTAAAACTATAAACGTGACCCAAGAACTGACTGACGGTGTTAACACTAAAGCTAAAGACAGTGATGATAAACTTCACTTTACATTCAATATCGACAAAGACGACAAAGTTAACAAGACCGTACCGATAGACGATAAACTTGACTTCAAAAATAAAAGTAAACGTTTTGACGACACTGATTCTAGAAACAAACCCAGCAAACAGTACTCTGACTCAGACTATGACTATGACGACGAGGAAGACACACAAAGCGTACAATCCGTAGTGATCAATCAGGGCCCACAAAAACGACCTTACTATTACCAAAACCAAAACAAAAGACCCATTTTGACTGTCACAGAAAATACCAATAAATACACATATTTGATTAACTACGTGCCCAGACCGACTGAATCCTACAGAAGGACCACTAGGAAGACTTATAACAGAGATAGGGATAGAGACATTGTTAAGGTGACTTATCAGACTTATGACGACACATATAAACGACCAAACAGACCTTACTACCATAGACCTGACTATAACGACAACTACAGAAACAACAGACCAATGACACGCACTACTGCGCAAGAGAATCTTCATTCTTCAGCGAGATCCAACGACTATAGTGAACGGACTACTGCACATTCCATGACATCTATTAGAACTGAATTAAAAACGGATAAAAAACCAGAGTCGACAACAGAAAACATTTACAAATTAGTGACTTTCGGCTACGTAGGTAACTACAGAGGTGACATGAATGACAAAGTAACTCTAAGAGCTGACAAAGTAGAAGCCAAACATGGCGCTATTAGCAAAGATTTCGTTAAAACAGACAACAAAGACAAAACGAATTCATTAAAACTAACGACTTTTTACATGTATGACTCTTCAACCATACCAACTTTACAAAGATCGACGAGACGGAATGACGATCATGGAATCCTTCACACAAAAAACAACAAAAAAAATATGCCGCGATATCCTGACCCTGACGTAACATCGACTAGCAAAGAAGAACCACTAAACAAAGACGTGACAAGACAACCTAACAAGCTTACGACTGAGAACGCACTAAACGACAGAGACATTCTTAAAGAAAACTACAACAATCCTGGGATTCCTCAAGCAGATGCTGAAGAGCGATTATCTTTGGACAGTATGCCCGAGTTGGACAAAACAGAGTCGAAAGCAGCAGCCAGTAAATTGAAGGTTAAAGTGAAGAAACCTTCCAAACCAGCACAGACCCCTTCAGTGGCTTTTCAAGTTATACCGAGTGAAATAAGGTGAGCTAAAAAACCAAGCAAATTACGTTTTGCCTAACACTATAAATAACGTAAGGATTTGCTGCTTTGACCATGAACACTGTCTGATACTTTCAAACACTAGATTTGATATTTTTTTATTACAGTCCTTCTCAATGGGCAGTTTACGAAGAGGATTCAAACCTGCCGGAGCAGCTACCTCACAGGTCACCGCCGATCAAGACTGACCCTTACGCACTGAAGGAGATCCCTAGGCCCATAGCCTTAATCGGCCTTAGGAGAAGACGGCCAGGACTGTTTTGACATTGACTGTCTGATTAGAATAAAAAAATAGACTAAAAAAAGTTAAGTATAGGTAACTATTATACAGGTAGGTACTCAACTCACGCACGTTTACAGGCTCACATTTATATATTTTTTGACATTGGATATTAGATGGACTGATTTTCTTTGACTGGACTGTATGTATATTTGTTAGCGAAAATATGAAGTAGGTAGGTATGTAGATACTACCTATCTTAGAGATTCAGTAAAAAGTAAACTGAAAGAAACAAGAATTAGATTAGGCATTTCGTTTTGACCGAAAATACCGACTTAAAACTAAATGACCAATTTAAAAGTATTTAGTACCTACGCAAACTCGGGCTGACTCACTATATTACAACCAAGACAGACATTGTAATTTTTGAGACTAACTGCTGACTAAGTTGACCGACTTGTAAGAAGACTGACAGATTTAGTGACAATGCAAAATTAAATGAACAATCCTGACTGACTTTTACTTCGTGAGATATAGATATTGGACTAAAACGAATTGGACTGTACCGTCAAACTATGTGAATTATTGACGGCGACTTACCGATTGATTTGACCATTTGACCACAACATTATTGACTTGATTCGAACCTGATTTACTACATTTTGACATTTTGACTAACAACAATCTTGACTGACTTTTACTACGTGAGATATAGATATTGGACTGTACCGTCAAACTATGTGAATTATTGACGACGACTTACCGCTTGATTTGACCATTTGACCACAACATTATTGACTTGATTCGAACCTGATTTACTACATTTTGACATTTTGACTAACAACAATCTTGACTGACTTTTACTACGTGAGATATAGATATTGGACTGTACCGTCAAACTATGTGAATTATTGACGACGACTTACCGCTTGATTTGACCATTTGACCACAACATTATTGACTTGATTCGAACCTGACTTACTACATTTTGACTGAACTGGACGGTATCGAGTGTTACCGTCTCACAAGTTGCGCTAACTATTTTTCTGTAATGTGGCTCAAATTTTTTTTTTGATTGACTGCTCTTATCGACAAAAATGAAAACGAGCCTAGACTGACTGAAAAGACTAGTCCTTATCCTAAGGAAAAGACTGACAGATAATGACCATACGAATAACCTTATTCTAAGACTAGACTAGAGACCGATGACGTGAAATTTGACTGTTCGAAAGACCTGACGACAGATGCTTACTTGTTTACTTGTGGTTTAAATGTTAATTTATAAATTAACCGGACAATTTTAAGTACCACCCCACACTGACCTATATCTAGAATTTTTGATGTTTTCTGATTGTACTTGTGACTTTGATTATTATTACTCGACTGAACAAGTTGTGACAAAATTGACAAAAAAACGATAAAAATTGTCCAAGCACAAGGACTGTGCTGGGCTGAACTGGACTGGAATGGAATGGAATGGACTATACTAGACTAGACTGGACTGTACTAGACTGGACAAGGACTGGAATGGAATTTAACAAATCTACAGACGAATGGTCGACTGCATTAAATTACATTACTCCAATTTGACGGTTTCGCCTAGCTGCTGACAAAATGGTTCACAATGTGAACATGACTAAATGACCAACCACGTTGGACCATAGAACGAAATTTTTAAAAGTGACTGACAAATCGACATTGTTAATTTTATTGACTGACTTCTTGTTAAAGGGTTTCTTGAAACAAAACTGACTGTTGACTGCTTGACTGAAAATTAATTGACTGACCCTAACGAGTAGGATTACCTACTTTATTTATAAAACAGATTTTGATCATTTCTGTTTTTGATATGAACTACGAGTACAAGAGAATGTGACTGTGACATAAGATAATTAGACTTACAATTTTACGCTAGAACGTCTAATTGGCACAAGGCACTGCTTGGAAACTGATTTACAAACGAATTTACGACAAAGTAAATACCTAAACAGATCTCATCAACCTCGACTGACATTCTTATTGCAAATACGAGTAGGTAGATAAACAAATAGGTTACTAAGTAGGTACTAAATAGGTAGGAAGATACGCAGGTTACGAATTAAAATACTTAATATTATGAATAAATTCTTCATTATTTAAGGTTGAGGTGGTTCAACCATTTGACTTTGTTTAAACATGGAGGAGGTACCACCGAAAATGTATCACTAAATAATGTATGAATAAAATAAGATTAAAAGTATGTTGATTGGTTTATTTATAATTCTATAAATGATAACACAAGTTAATAAATTATTTAATATACAGCTAGTTAATAATAACATTTTATTTCGGAATAATAGTATACTTAATAGGTAATGCATACGTTTAACACCTTTAAATAATGTCTCTTATTTCCGAGTGCCTGGTACCAGCCCGTCAGGATATAGGTAGGTAGGTACCTAAGTGTTCTACGAGTACCAGATAGTAACTATTTGGCTCTATTTTTTATTGCGAATCAGAGATTTACAGATAGAACATTCTTTAGTGCACAAGGTACGTAGGCAAACTTAATTCGGAATAGCTTTATCTACTAGCTAATCTTTGGGTAATAACATTTTTAATAAGGTAGTGCGCATTAACTTGGACAGGTTCTGACCTTAAACCTACCTACCATTCAAATAAAAACTACACCAAATCAAAGGAACAAAAATAAATATACTTAAACATGTTTCTTATACAAACTAATAGGTAACAGACTAATAGGTAAGTACTTAAAAATAAATAGAATTATAATATATACAATCATAATATCATTAAGTACCTAAGTATATCAATCATTATGTCCATCCAGCGCCGTTTTTGAAGAATGGTGCCCGTCACTGAATGAGTTATAGACGAATCCCGCGAGTTGAATCACCCGTAGGCCCATATAAAATAAAATAAATAAATAAATAATGCCGGACGACCCACACAGCATCATCTAGCCCCAAGCTAAGCAGAGCTTGTGTTATGGGTACTAGATGACTGATAAACTTAATACAATATTATATTACATACATAGATATTTTTTATTATACATAGAAAATACCCAGAACACCCGGAATAAATATTTGCAGATCGTACAAATATTTATCCCAAGGCGGGAATCGAACCCGCAACCTCTGCGTCGCAGGCGGACATTCGCCCGCCGCGCCACATCGGTCGGTTTGATAGATAAAACTATAGAATCTTATAGATATACAGAATCTGTACAAGTGCATCCACTTATAGATCCACTGGTAGATACACGTATAGTAAGCCGATTACATTGAAAGTACAGGCACACGAGGCTTAACACCTGTATGCCTCAGGTTGATGGATGCAGAGCACTGCGTCGTAAGACGTGTTCCTAGAGAACGTGACCTGCGAGGCAATGCTTTGTTATACGTTTGTAACTACTTAAATTCAGGTAACTATATTATCTGCTTCCACAATCAGTAAGTCATATAAAAAAAACATTAATGACAAGAAAGTGTTTTGTCTCTGGGTTATGAGCGAATAGGTATGCAAGTGCAACGGGCGATTACACACACCACTCACTCAGGGCAACTGAGACATTGCTGCTGAGTAGAATGACTGCTGCTTCCAAGTTTGCTGAGTCTCATAGCATTGATAGCTCATGTTGTTGTGTGAATGTCACTAGTTTTTTTTTTTAATTTATTAATTATTAATCTAGTGTGAATTCCCCATGCCGGGCAGCAGTCACCGTGGGGAATCACGACTGCAACCCTCCAGCGATTCAACCGCTACTACAACTACAATGTCGAAGACGACAACCTCAAAAAAAAACCAAAACAACAAATACAAACAAATAAACTTTTAAAAACAAAACCATACAAACATTGCAACTTTGAATGTACTAACGTTAAGAACAAATGAAAGACTCTGGGGAACGAAATCAAAGTATATGAAGATTTTATTTCGGATGCTGGAGGAGGCCTTTGTGTCCAAAGACACGCTATGACAGGACTTAAACTAAAACAAAGTGAATTTTATTATTAGATATTGTATAAGGTTCTTTTTAGCAATAAAGGCTTTGAAATTGAAATTGAATCTAGTGTGAATAGTCAGAGATATCAACTATTAATAGGTACCTACATGTTCTCTTTAACTGATTCAAACCTATTCAAATCTATTGTATGCTTCTTTTGCAAGAAAATAGTCTAAAACTAAAAGTACTAAGCCTTACTTGGATATCCCAATTGGGCCAATGTTGCCATTTCATGGCTAAATGCAGAAAAACTAAAATTAAGTAATCTATGTTGCTGACTGTATCTACAACATTTTTTATATTATTTTGGAGTAAATATAAATAAATAAGTACCTACCTACAATGATTTATGGTTATAAAAATATAGTTTAAAAAGTTTACTGACAGATTAAGCAAAAATATTTCAATTTTACTTATCAAGATCATAGTAGCACAGATCCTTCCAAATAAATCCTAGTGTAAATGTTTCAAATACCTTGCATAAAAGTTTTTCATTATCAACAGATGTTTTTTTAACAAATATCATCCATCAAGAATTAATCACGCTCAGCATAATACTGGGCTAGTGAAGCTACCAACTCCTGGGCCAGTTCTGGAGTGGCAGCACATAGCACCCTTCGAGACAATAGATCTAACTTGCCACCGGCGGGATCGATACAGACTCCTCCAGCCTCTCGAACTATTATATCCCCTGCAGCAATATCCCAAGCATGGATTCCAAACTCAAAGTTAGCATCTGCTCCACCCAGAGCTACCATTGCCATATTCAGTGCTGCTGACCCCAAGCACCTCACCCCATGTGCACTATCAACTACCATCTTGAAGTTTTTAAAAACAACATCTTGTTTCTCCGAATTGCGACTAGTACCAGCTTCAAAAGTTATCAAGGCTTTACCGAGCTCTTTTATATTGGACACGTGAATTTGCCTGTCATTATAGAAGGCTCCTTGGCCTTTCTTGGCTGTGAACAACTGTTGAAGCATAGGATTGTAGACAATACCTGCCACTGCTTCTTTGTTGATCGTCAGACCAACAGAAATGCAGCTATGAGGAAAACCGTGGATGAAATTCATCGTGCCGTCAACAGGGTCTATAATCCAGGTAGGGTCATCGGTCAGCTCGCATTTACCTCCGCTAGAGACGGTCTCTTCACCGATGAATTTGTGACCAGGGAACTTAGCTTTGAGCCCGTTTATTAGAGTATCTTCGACCTTTTTATCAACCTCGGTTACAAGGTCAATGTCGCAGGATTTTAGCTCGAATGATTTGCAGCCGTTAACGTGATCGGTTATAAGGTTTCCGGCCTTTTTCACGAGGCCTAGCGCTGCTTCAAAGTATTCGTTAACGGCAGCGGCGTCACACATTTTTATAGTTGAACACCGAATCTACAATTACGTTTTCTAGGTAAGAAAATGACAACAATATTGTATAGTAAATCGAATCAAATTAGGTAAATGTAAAAAAATTTCTTTACGCACAAAAATTATTCTTCTGTACTCTGTGAACACATAGTAAAAGTACTCTGTGCCGATGTAATGTAACAAAGTAGGTAACTTCTGTGGATCATTCATTCTCAGTAGCTCCCTAGTAAGTAGCAGTGTCGCCATCGCCAGCGCGTGTTCCCCAAACAGAGTACTTAAATAAGTGCTTGTTAAACAACTACCTATTTTAGCTTAGATTTTAGCCTATATTTAGGCACTTACCAAAAACCATAACTGATAAACAAAAAAAGTGTTATTTATGCAAGCACTCATTTGTTTATAAACTGTGTGTGATTTTTCCTATTACATATTTTATAAAAATAATATAATGTAATAGGAAAAATCATCTAGATTCTGATAAACACCGGTTTTTCAATGAGCTCCCGTACCAAGTCGGAAAATGCATATTCTATCTATGTAATGTAATGGTGTTCCTTTTACTCGTTTAGGTACCTACGATAGTTTTTAAATCATTGAAATCGCTCCATTGGTTGCGAAGATATTACATATTTTGTACCAGCTAACCGCGGGGCGGCCGAATAGCTCATGTCAGGGAATCGTGACGTCTCGATTCTCTTTCGCACGCGCGCGCGCTTTCCGCCATTCATTTATTAAAGTTCACTCGATCTGCGCGGGTCGTGTTGTGGTTTAAATTAATTTTTTTTTAATAAAACCGCTCGGATTCGGCGGCTAGCGCTGGGTCATTGTGACATGACGTCACAATGACTCACCGCTAGGCTGTTCGCGCGGTCAGTGCGCCTCGTTCGGTATTTTGCCCATAACCTAGTCAATTTTGGCCGTAGAAAAAAATTTTTGCACCTTATGTTTTAGTTTCTGAAGGCCTATAAAACTGCATTCATAGATAAAACTATGACGGGTCCCCATTGGTTTATTAGTTCTCGACTTTGTGGAAGATTGAGAAGGGAGTGAAAACTCAACCGGGGAAGAATGAGGTGATATACTTAGAGACGACCTCCGTGGTTGTTGTATGGTGGCTTGAGCTGTCAACAAGGAATAGTAGGTACTTTTTTTGTGTAAATTTTGGACCCTCGCAATTCAAGCGGTATAATGGGGATTCTATTGAATTAACCTATAATAATTGACGACCGATGTGGCGCAGCGGGTGAATGTTCGCTTGCGGCGACGCAAAAGGTTGCGGGTTCGATTCCCACCTTGGGATAAATGTTTGCACGATCTGCAAATATTTATTCCGGGTGTTCTGGGTATTTTCTATGTCTAATAAAAAATATCTATGCATATATTGTATTGTAAATCAGTCATCTAGTATCTATAACACAAGCTCTGCTTAGCTTAGGGCTAGATGATGCGTTGTGGATTGTCCAGTATACATATTTAGTATTATTATTAAATGAATGAATAAAACATTTCAGGGGTTATACACCTACGATCTTGTGCTGGACTAACTTTTTGGATAGGTGCTTTTAACAACTTTTAACAATTTTTTTTACATTTTAGTTAAAAGTGTACACAATAACCACAGAGTACTAACTACTATTATAGACTGACAATAACCCCAGTTCAGCCATCCCATTTTTTGTTTCATTCATTGACTTGGCAACACTAAGAGAAAAAACAGCTGCTCCTCTAGGAGTTGTAGAAGAGAGAGGAAATAAATTTAATGTGAATAACATTAATAATATAACTTCTTTATTTTAGGACTAAAAAAAACCCATAAATTGCATACAGGAACACAAACATTAACATTATCTCAGTAATTGAATTGAAAAAATGTCTCAAATAGCAGTATGTAGAGTTTGCTTAGCTGCTGATGTCGTCATGCACCACATTAGGAATACACGGGTGCAAGAAGTATTCGAGAATCTTACAGCTAAAAAGGTATTAGACATCCCAAACTTTAACCCTAAAAATTAAATTTATCTACGTACTGTATTATGATACAAGACTGGCCTCAGCTGTTATTCTCTAGCTCTACCTTCGACAGGAATAGTGTGCATTCAATTCCTACAGCTGGTCTAACATTTCCATGGTCTATGTAATTTTATAGTCGATCTGGGTCTATATATGATACAAAAGGGGACCTAATAATGGTCAGATCAGAATCATGGATCTAGCAATCAGTCGGAACACTTACTTAATTTTAAGAATTAATGCTCGCTTTGTGAAATTTGCAGTATTGAAATTGTGACTATCCATTATTATTTCAGCTTACAGAAAATAGAAGACCTGAAACAATATGTTACCTTTGCTACTCACAGTTGCAGAAATGCAGGAAGATTCTGGACATGTACAAAAAAACTGAAAATATATTTGAGCAGCTCGCAAATGGTGGCATTGAAGTAAGTTAACCTGTGCTTCTAGTCAATATCATTTAATTGTTTCGAAGCAAGTTCTACATAGCCTTGCCTAGTGATCGTACAAGTTTCTGCACATAGGCTGCTGGTGGGCCCTTTTTGCATGATGGGTGGTGGTTTCTAGTCTAGCCACCCCATATCCTCCATCCAGGAAAGCCAACAGCTCGCTTATGCTGGTGCAGGCCTAGGCGTACTCTGTGTTCCGAAGTGGTATGCTCGTGAAGTTGAATTGAGTTCTACATAGATTGTCACTGTAAATTACTATTGTTTTGGTATGTAACATATTAATTAATACAGTGTAATGTGGAATCTTTCAAAAACAACAACTTGTTTATAATTTTCTACTGCACGGAGTGTCCACAAACAACTGAGTTTACTGAGTTTTGACAGCATTTTATATTAAGAGGTGTCATCTGATTCCCAAAAGTACAAGCTTTTGCTCAGTTTAGATACACCAATATTTATTTAACTACATTCAAAGTTTGATTCAATTTAATTTTCAGATAACTGAGAACACACTTTATTTTCTAAAAAGAAGCAACATTATAAATCGCTTGGTTACACCTGTAACACATATAGATATATTACCAGTCAATGGCATGCGCAATACTAAAGTTGAAAATATAAACCAAGTGACGGTTAAAAAGGAAAAAGAGGAAGCAGTTGAAGTTAAAGTTGAACCAATTGAGTATGACAACATTTTTGAAGGTATTTGATCTTTTTTTAATTATTACGTAGGTACTAGTATTTGTTTGTATGTTTTTGAAATACCAATACTATCTTTTTAGTTTTTTATAGTAACAAAATGCTAATGCCATCAGTGCTCTCAAACGGTGAAGGAAAATACCGTGAGGAAACCAGTTAGTATTCTAGCAGCGGCGATGGGCTTGCAACCTGTCACGTATGGAATACTACTGCAAAATGTGGGTATGTAATAATAATAATAAAATAAAAAGCTCTAAAATCCTGGCACTACAACGCTCAATAGAGGCACCATTGAAAAAGTCACCTCTGACGTTGTATGAATCATCTACAATAGATACAAGGACCTGCTTACTTATTACTAAAATTTATAAAAAATTTCAGGAGTTCTTGATGATAACTGTGTCAAATCAGATGAAAGCACGGACGATAGTACTTTGCAAATGGAACCCACACATTCTAGATCGAAGATGAAGCATAGCAAAGGTAAGAAAAATATAAATAAAAGACATACAAAAAGCAATTCCCTAAAAGCAAGTGAACCAATTGTAATCAAGTCTTACACCTGCGATATTTGTAAGAAGACATTCAGAAATAGAGATTATTTTAAGCGACATATACAACACCACACAACTGTGAAACTATATACTTGTGCAGAATGCAATCAAAGGTTTACTTTTAAAAGTAATTTAGACAAACACCGACTTATGCACTTTGGAAAAAGATTGACTTGTGACTTGTGTGAGAAAACATTCTCTAGAAGTGATCATTTAAAGCTTCATAGACGGACACACACTGGAGTAAGACCATATCCCTGCAAAATGTGCAGTATGAGGTTCACAACCCCAAGCAATGTTCAACAGCATATCAATAGTGCCCATAGCAGTGAGAAACCCTTTGTCTGTGATGTGTGTGGTAAGCCTTTCAGTCGAAAGGGGAACTTGCAGGAACATTACAGAGTCCATACCGGTGAAAAGCCATATAATTGTGATAAATGTGATTTTAAATGTTCTCATAAGACTAATTTTACAAAACATGTGATTAAAATGCATTTAGATTGCTGATGACATTACTCAAATGCCATCAGAGCTTTATTCTTTATTTATTATGATTATTCTTTAATTAATATTTATTTAACTAGTGGATATATATTTTATATCCTCTGCATGAATATATTTCTAAAACTGGTCTAAACTTTAAATTGTGTGTTGTCTATATGTCAGTCAGGACAAATATACTTAATAAGTGGTATAGATTTAGAGCAAATTTTAATTACTTATGTTAATTATTATTAGTATTACATACAATGTTACTTTAATTGTCCTTTTATAATTAAAATAAATAATTAATAATATTATCTTTATTAAAACCTAAGTAAATCAATAATAGTGTTTAGTATTGTATTGTTTTATAATTTTAATGAATCAATTTTAATTTCAATTTTATTTATTAAAAATGTATTGTATAATTTTAAATAATAAAGAATGTATTCCACGCCTTATTTATTGTTGCATTTAGTAGGTATTGTTTCCCTCATTTTCCCTAAAGAGTATGGCAGTCATTTTGCATAACTAATGGTAATGATCCGAAAATGAGTAAGGACTAATCCATAAAGGGATGTGTTTACTAAAAAGTCTACTACAAGATGATAAATAATGTATTAGGTACTTAAAATAACAGAATAAACTCGTTGGAATAAAACAAATGGTTAAAAATCATGAAAAATTGTAATTGGCATACCAACTTGTTACAACCTATGGCCAAGTTTACAATTAAATCAATGTTGTTAATTAAATATAATATTTAAGTAAAATATGTTTATGCTTTAATGGTTTACTTACATTTAAATTTTATATTATTAATTAGAAAAAACTATAATATTGATAAAAAAGAAATGTCGTTTAGACTCGGTACACGTAAAATGCTTGTATAAAATACAGTGATTTATCAAATCAGCGATAGGCCTCCGCGAAGACATCCTTTTACGTATAACTCCATTTAAAAAAACCTAAGGCCACAGTAATTACTACGAGTCTATAGAACAGCTAGGTATCCTAGAGAATATACTATTCCATAGGATTATTCTAGTCTATGACATAAAGCAAGCAGAGTGCTAGAATAGCGCTAGCGTCTCGCAAACATGATACTTTCCCGATAGTAATTTACATTATTCAACTGAATACTGTATTTACATTTAAGATGTTTTCTCGAGTCGTAAGATCAAATCAATAGGTAAAAACAAAAGAGGGGGATCGCGACGGCGCTGGCACATCGGTCTATCACATTATTTATGCACCAAAACTGGAATAAAATGGTTAATCGATTTAGGCGTGACTTTGCGGAAGTCCATTGTAACAGTATAAACTTGACGATTCAATATATACTATTCAACTATTCCGTACTATATATATTTAATCGTTTATACTTTTTTTAGAATAAATTGATAAGAATTGGTTTAAATCCTTAGAACAGACCCCATCAAATACTTTTTATTGTTAATATATCTGTTTATAATTCACTGAATGTACAAATTTCTCCAAAATACCGAGTATCAAGAAAATTGAGTCTTTCTACGTGCGTTAGATGCGCGTGCGCCGACCGCGTCCCCTCGCCGAAGCTAACATGATCACTTATCAACTATCTATAAGATTTGTATGGCAACACACCCAGTGAATGCACTGACTATTTACATTTAGAGAATGGAATCGACTTGAGCACTTCAAAGGGGTCCAAATATTGTCGCAGAACAGTCTTCAACTCAGTCGCGTTAAATGCATTATAAAAAATCAGTTACGTACTTTTGCCACGCTAATAATACTTTTATATAAAATTTCATTATCATATCACCAATGGAAAAAGACGCCAGATGTGGTAAGTGGCAAATCTCGATCAA
The DNA here is from genome assembly GCA_947095575.1 of Electrophaes corylata. Classification (NCBI taxonomy): domain Eukaryota; kingdom Metazoa; phylum Arthropoda; class Insecta; order Lepidoptera; family Geometridae; genus Electrophaes; species Electrophaes corylata. The sequence goes on along the minus strand of OX352711.1, from coordinate 1,024,490 downwards.
AAAGGAATGTTTAGATTTAATACTGGATGAACGTAGACTTTAACTAGCTATTTTATCAAATGCTCAAAGACTCCCAGACAGTTCCAAAGAAAAATGCAATCTTTTAGAAAATTGAGCACCCAAGTTGCGTCTGAGTTGTGTTGGCAGTAGAAATATGAACAAGCATTGTCGGTTTAAATCTAAGCGTCTTTTATATAAAATTTGACATTTTCATATTTCTACATGTAGTAAAGAATGCGCCGGAATAACAATAAGTATATAATACAAAACGTTGAGAAACAAGTACACAGTACGCAAAGCTATTGCGGTCTGCTAATAACCATACAATAATATCGTTTTAGGGTTCAACTCCATACAGCAAAAGCTTCAGCAATGCGCTTACAATGACCCACTGCTAAAGCTTGAGTTGCATAGTTAGCACACCCACAATTAGTAACTTATACAAAAATCAACCCAATGTTTGGTTTTTACAAAATATTCGTACAAATTACTAACATTACGCTCAGACATGATAATTTAAACAATTAAGTACATACAGTATTTTGGTGTTTAACTTTCTACTGTCCCTAACCAAATATCAAATAAAATCATGTGTAAGCATAACTAACATGCACTATTCCAGAATATTATATTAATTTTCAAAGACTTTATTTCCTTCATAAAAAAAATTGTGCAATTTAAAAATTTAAATTAAAACAGAGTCAGATTTCTACCAAGCACTGTAAAAATACCCTCAGACCTCTTAGTTTTAGTACCTACTCAATATCCTTGAGGATGTCTAAGAAGGTAGTTAGAAGCACGTCCATACAACACATTTGTATTGTTTACGTTCGTTTGGTTTTATACAATTTGCTCTTGGAACTTACAGATGGCCCACCGGATGTTAAACGGTAACCATCTACCATTTCCTCGCAGATCAAATTTGTTAGAATTTTTGTTTTTATCCCAATTGGTTATGGGCCCATACTGGCTTGTAGTAACTAAAAACGAGTACCTAATGTTTTAGCGATCTTGTTTTGCTTATAAGCTCTATTTTCAAGTTGCTTAGGTCATGCTACGCTAAATCGCAATCTCCAGTAACGCGCCTATACTTAAAAGCTGTTTTGTGTGGAATAAAATCGCGTTTTATTACAGTTAAGGGGCTGATACGAGTTATTATATGTAGCATAACGATATAGTTATAAACCAGCCTTACTTTGATGGGAATTCGACCTGAAATAGCGAAGTGCTTAATGATAACTGCTCAACATCTGGTGCGCCATCTGATTGGCAAATGTACATATGAAACCAAACTGGAGAATAACTGAAGCTGGTTCAAATCCCACCTAGTCGGTTTTTTTGAGATACTATATCTTTGTTACTAACTCAAGTAAGGTATATTTTTTTAATGGGCACGCAAATTGTCCTTCTAGACACTTTAAAGTCTTAATATATAAATTTCGTAAACATTATAAACAATTGTAAAAAAGTTATAGAAAACACAGATAGACATCTCCTCAGGTATTTTAGTAACAAGACCAAGACTGAGGCTATTTAAGTGAGGTAGTCAGTGGTACGTCCAAAAGTTAAGAAGCCTAATAATCTAGCCTAGTGCATGTCACTTGTAGGTGTTCTATTCGACACTGTTGGTGGTATCATTGACGTCATCAAAGGATTCATCTCCCGAGCCGCCGCCGGGCGCGAGGGAAGACCTCTTTATGCGAGAGGATGAGGAAGTGCCGGATAGACCGATAGGACCTCCTTGCCGTCTGGAATGGAAAATAAACTTGTTAAATAATTCATTTCATTTCATTTATTCATTCACAATTATTTTATTAATCATATTTGAATATTACTTATTTGAATAATAATAATAATGATGCTGGACAATCCACACAGCATCATCTAGCCCCAAGCTAAGCAGAGCTTGTGTTATGGGTACTAGATGACTGATATACATAATACTATACATTACATACATACATTTTATTATACATAGAAAATACCCAGAACACCCGGAATAAATATTTGCAGATCGTACAAACATTTATCCCAAGGCGGGAATCGAACCCGCAACCTCCTGCGTCGCAGGCGGACATCAAAAGAATTTAATTCCCAGCCACGGTAGATATCCCCACAAATATCTTAGCACAATGTACGATTCAAGATTATTTGGGGGTCCAATGGGATAGTCAAAAATCACGCCTGTTTCTCATGGGGGTAGACAGAGACCATGGATTTCCACTTACTACGATCCTGACATACCTCTTGCCTACCTCTGAGACTTTTGATGACACAGTTCAAATCAGCCAACCAGCATGCATTATTATAACTCGCTGCGAAAACAACATTGAAAAGGACGGACACGGTCGCTACAGCTCCACGAAATAACGACCAAACTCAGTTATCGTACAATTCTGTCGATACATTAGGTAGCGAGAAATTTAACTGGCGATAGTTTTGAACGAATGGTCCTAAGAAGCGTGTTCACAACAGCTTTCCAGTCATCATTCGTTACTACCGTAGAACAAATTTACGTTGCACGAATTCCACATATCGTACAAGATACAAGACCACTGCGTTAGCTTCTTTGAGAATTAAATTGGCGCAGCCAAATGGATATCGACAGAACTGTTCAACCGCCTTCTGTACATAGTCGATTCAGTTATTCCATTATCCTAATCTAACAATCTGACAGTGCCTAAACTATAGCCGTCCTTGTTGTTTCCGTTTATAAGAGGCGGCAACATTTTAAGAGCTGTAAAATTAGTTAAGGGTAATGAAACACCAGGATCGACCCCAATTATCAATCAAATAAACCATTCCAAAGGACATCACAATGATTTTGAGATAATGATAACTTGATCTCTGCAATCTATGATTATCAATAAGAATGATCCCGACACAATAAAAAGACTGAAAATTCAATGAAAAAACGACCAACCTTCCCAGGGAACCTATTTCTAGACTCCATGATAGTGTCTTCTCTAGCATAAAGTCATAAGTTTACGACGTATTTAAAATATGAACCTTTCCTTATCTTTGTGGCTTTCACGTTAGCAATTCGTATTTGCGTCCTGGTTGCGCATGTATATTTGTGGGACCTTGAGTGAGATAGAACGATGCTACAGGAAACTACAGAGAACACAAAAGTTCAAATAGTTTTAAATCTGTACACTCTTCACAAAAAATCCGTCTCAGTGTGTTTGGAAGGGTCCAAACTCTGAACTTAGGGCATTTTTAGATTTTACAATTGCTTCTTTTAGGTTTTTCGGAAAAACGAGTAACTCTTCAATTAAAAAGTATTTTCCTTGTATTTTTAGATTATTCCACTGAAACTATAAAATATTTTCTCTAACTTTCATTTAAATTAGATAGCAATACACTTATTAGCTATTTATATTATTTGTATTGAGTTAGTGAGCTTTAGCGATCAATATTAGACCAACGTGGTCTTACCACAAAACGCCGTTTAAATCTTAAAACATTCTATAGCCATGTCTCAAAAACTGTGTCCCTGTCTGTACGAGACCCATTTGTAAGAAATGGTATTATATTTTGGCATTTTTTTGTGGTAAGACTGTAAAGGCTGGATATTCCCTGACACATTTAAGCTGTATGGTTATTGACTGTATTTTGTCACTGTCACTTTAATGTCAACAAAAAGAGATGGCAACAGTCTTAGCTAGAGGACCTTAGCGTCCAATATGATTAACACTTTTAGCGTAAGATCTTTAGCGTAAGAAGACACTAGCACTGACCAATTTCTTCACCCAGAACACAAGCCCCAGTGTATCTGGATAACCCCAGATGGTTTACCTCACTGGTGGTAAGTCGGCTATTCGCTATCTCCCTCCGACATGGAGACTGACGGTCCCCTAGTTACAGACGCGCTCTGGCGAGTCTGACGAGGTTCTACTGAGCTGTTGAGGAATTACAACATTTAGAGAAAGTCGCCATAAATACAAATCTTGGCGATAGGAATCAAACCTTTGGTGATCATTTTATTTTTCTAGTCTTAGCAGTATCAAAATGTACATAGATATTATTATTATTATTAAGAGTAATCAAAAACATCATAGAGATTGTAATAATATAATTGAAATAAGTTAGTAGGGTATATAATTTAAGTAATTTCTGTAACTGTTCATTTTTAAGTACTTATCTGGCTACCTTTAAGGTTGGCAGGTAGAAAAACCTTTTGTACACTTGTTTGTACCTTACGTTTAACCTTTTGTACCTTATAATGCGTAATAAATATAATTATGCAATAAAGTGTTCGATAAATAAACAAAAACTATTGTATATCGTGTTTTTATAGATTTGATAATTAGTAAAAATATCAATTTATAATGAATAGGTATTAAATTGAATAGACATCATTTTTTTATGCATTATCAGTCAGTTAATAGGTATCCCATTACGGTATTATTTAGGCTTGACTGTGTGCAAAAAGCGTACATTAAACTAGTAGATAAAACTTGGTTTGTGTACTGCAAAGATATCATATCATCACCAAAGTTTTGAAGTAAATTCTCATTAGTTAGTGTTTAGTGTGTTCACCTGAGTTTGTTCCGTAGATTGGAGCATTCTCTCGCCATGGTCTCGTGCGCCTCCAACATGTCCTCGAGCTCGCGCTGCGCCTTGCGCTTGCCGACCTTCTCCCGCTGGACCTCCTCCTCCGCCTCGTCCAGCTGACGCTTTAGAGTCTTCACGCGGACGTTCATCTGGAATGTACAATTCTCTATTACATCTGTATCTTAATTGATATAATTACCTAGTGGGAAAACACGTTCATCTGGAATGTACAATTCTCTATTACATCTGTATCTTAATTGATATAATTACCTAGTGGGAAAACACGTTACTGTTTGAATATTGCATACAAACTAAAACTTCCGTTGCACCTTTTTAGGGGGTTGGACTTCAGGAAACAACAACGAATAAGTCCTGACAATTTTAAGTCGCTATAAGCAGTAGTTTAGGTTGTGAGAGGTTCAATGTCGGTCAGTCAGGACACGAAATCTTATATTTTTGACTAGCTGACCTGCCCGCGACTTCGTTCGCGTTTTTCCAACCAAACTTCATTCCCTTTTTACACCCGTTTTAGGGATGACAGCTCAATGAAACCCATACTAAGTTTGAGGTTGGACTATAAGCTAACTAATTCTGTAAATTGCATCAACATTAATTCAGTAGTTTTTGGGTGATGCGCGTATAAAGAACCATATTTTTAAAGATTTTTTATCAAGTTCAGAAAAATATCTTTCAGGTACCTAAAGACCTTTCAACCTCTACAGTTTTATTATAGTGTAGAATAGATGTACATCAATTCACTTTAAACAATTTAAAATATGACAAGATTTACAAAAACTATTGTTTATATGAGGAACGTACATATATAGTTTATAGTTTCTGTACATAACTTAAACTTGTACATACCTTCTCGATCTGTTCCTTGTACTGGTCAGCATGTCGCCGTTCCTCGTCCAGCTGCAGCGCCAGCTCCTTCATCTTCTTATCCAGCTTGCGCGACGCCTTCTGCTGAGCGAGCCGCTCGCGGGACTCTGCTTCGAGCTGCTCCTCCAAGTTCACTACCTTCAGCTCCAGAGAGGTGATGACGCCCTGGTGATGAAGAATACATGTAAGTAACAGTGAAGTGCGGAACGCGCCCTACTTCACTCGCTATTTTTACACCCCGTTGTACCCTTTTAGGGGTTGAATAAGCCACAGAGACTGACTCGAAACGAACTTTAGTGATATTGTTTTATACAATCGCATTCATACAATTCTACAAATATAACACAAGCTCTGCTTAGCTCGGGGCTAGATGATACTGTGTGGATTGTCCAGGATTGTCCAGCATTGTTATTACTAGCAACCTGAGGCATACAGTTTAGTCTCATGTTCCTATAAAGTATTGGAACCCACACCTTTCAAACCGGAACACAACTAATAGCTCGTTGGTTGAAACAGACATGGTGGTTTCTGTGGAATCTTCTAGCTCCTTAACCCTGCGTACGTTACCTTGGTCTTGGTCCTGGCTTGCGTCTCCAGCTCGGCAAGCTTGGCCTTCAGTTCCTTGTTCTGTCGCTCGAGCACCAGTTTGCCACTCTCGAGCTTTTGCGTTGCAGACTTTTCTGTTCCAAGCTCCATAGTCACTTGGTCGATTTGGTTCTGGAGACAGAAAATACATTTATAATTTCGTGCCACAAATATTAGAATCCCGTAAATAGGAGCATTGATGAAAATACTCTTGCTTTAACTAAAATAACTTCTGTAAAACAAGGTAATACTGTAATTTGGTACTGTAAGTATCAAATGTAATGTTTGGACGTATCTCATGACTACCCCTCTTAGACATTCTCAAAGAATTTGAGTAGGTAGGTACTTGGTACTAAGAAATCTGAGGCGGTATCTACCGTGCCTAAGGATTAAAGACGTGAAGAAGAAGCTATATAATAAAGTAAACATTTTTCAGCTGTCCCGCCATGGAATAAAACCGTCCCACCACCCACACTGTCGCTACCACATCCACAGGGAGTGATACAAGGGTTCTTGGGGGCCGTTTACCTCAACGGGCTCAAAGGGGCTGAGCAGCAGCATTTCCTGAGTACTTAACATCAATTCTGTCTGCCATGAGTGGTGACTGCAAACCCCTCAAATTTGGGGAAGCTTAATGATGCTGATAATAATTGACCGACCAAGCAAAGCGAGCGAAGCGTATAAATTTTGAAATTGGCCACAAAATGCTTTTGTCCTTCTGTCTGTCTGTTCTCGTCTAAAGAACCGCTATTATAAAACAATCGTTATAAAAAGTATCGGAAGCTTCTAACGAATATTCCGAAAACGCTATTTTAAAACTACCGAAAATCTTTAGCGATTCTGCTCGGAATCGTAATCGATCGTTTTAAAATACCCCTGACAGCCCAATTTTTCTACCGATTTTGGCAAAAATTGACACATATAGTTATCAATTTTTGATTGGGGGGATAATAGAGAGAAATTTTCAAATTTCTCCGCGTTCTAAAGTTTTCATAGAACCACTAGTGATAAATAAATAGGATAATTAAAAGTATGTACCTGTGACTTCCTCAGCCTATCGTTGAGGATCTCATTGTTAGACTGTTCCTCATCTAGATCCTCTTCAAGCGCCGCTATCCTCGCTTCGAGCCGTTTCTTCTCATCAGTGAGAAGCGTGCCCTGTAATTACAAATGAATAATAAAGCTTTGTCAATTTTCAATTACGTGCTTTGTTTAATAACAGTGTAGGTACTAGACTACTTTTTTAAATAGTAACAGTGCAGGTAATAGTAATAGTGTAGGTACCTTGCTAGTAGTATTATTGAGTTCATCAAGCAGGTCGTCTCTCTCTGCCTCCGCCTGCCTTCGGGCGCGTTCTGCTGCCGCGAGCTCTTCGCCATGCTGTAACGCTTCTGCCTCCAGAACCTGCCGAAACACATACAGTTAGATAAACGCGCGCCTCCTCGGGTGTACAGGGGGATGTTAGAGGGGGTGCAGTGTAGGTACCTTGACTCTGCGCTCGGTGTCCCGCGCGCTGGCGGCGGCCTCCTCGCGGCCAGCGCGCGCCTCCTCGGCCTCGCGCAGCGCCTCCTTCAGCTGCTGCTGGAGTTTCTTCAACTGTTTCGTCGCGTCCTCCTTCAACTGGAAAGCAACATCGCTCGTTACAAGATTGCCACCACGTTGAAGCTTCATTTTTTGCATTGCTTATATTATTTTCATTTTACTGTTTTAGATTGTATTTTCAGTACTTTACTATTGTCTATTGTAAACCTTATCTTTAATTCCCTTATTGGGAAGGAACTGACTGCAGCGTATTTTAATTTTAACATCCAAAATAAATAACATTAAATACATTACCTTATAAACCTGTCAAAATATGAACAATAAAGGCCTTGGGAGTCCTAAAACCTCTATCACCAAATCTATACCAATTATAAGCCTCTTTGTCCTGACTGACTGTCATATAGACAACGCGCAGCCTACACCACTGGTCACAGAAGCTTAAAATTTTCAGGGTATATTCGTCTTGATGCGAAAAGGTGTACTAAGAAAGGAATTCCCGAAATTCAACCCGTAAACAGGTATAGCGGGGGTTGAAGTTTGTATGAAAATAACTTCATTCGGACAAAGTCGCGCGTTTTGGTAGTTAGCTCATACAACCTTGATATAGTATAAATTATGCCATAGTATAGTTGCAATACCTTATTGGCAAGGTGTAATGCTTGTTCAGCGTCTTTGAGATCGCCTTCCAGCTTCTTCCTAGCGGCGAGTGCTGCGGCCCTCTGCTTCCGTTCTTCTTCAAGCTCGGCTTCGACATCGCGAAGTTGCTTCACTATGCCGCGACGTTTTTCTTCGCCTGCTTCTTCTTTAGCCTACAATAAAAAACACATTTTAAAACTTACGCGGGAGTGATAGAGACAGGTATCAGAGAGACCGGACTGTAGAGGAATTTTAATCTGGGTGGATTACTGTAGCCAACACGCTTGGCAGACGGATTGGTGACCGCAGTATTGCACCTAGTGCGTTCCTCTGATATCAATAGGAGGTGGTGGTAGGTTTTATTCTAATCCGGGAACATGGCAATTAAAACCTTAGTGAACAGGAATAAAGTACAAACCTGTAGATCCCTTTCAAACTGTGCGCGCATAGCTTGCATATTGACTTCCAGCCTCAGCTTAGCGTCTTCAGTCAACTGCAGATCATCCTCGATCTCCTCGTTCTGTGCCTTGAGCTCGGCGAGCTGCGACTCGAGAGCTCGCTTCGCTTTCTCTAGCTCGTGGACGTTCTTGTCGGCCGTGCCTTGCGTGTTCGCTAGCTCGTCTAGCTCCGATTGGAGGAGCCGTTTCGTCCTCTCTAATTCTTCCACCTGTGAATAAAAGTTGTTTATAATAAGTCGTGAATGTAAATAATTAAACAGTTAGCATGTGTTCAGTATTATATACTTTTGTGTCCAGGAACGAGTTAATTTTTTATTTCAAAACTGACAAATCTAGATTGGAAGCTGAATACTATGTACTAACAAAAAAAAACAAGTATTCTATCAAATATTTCATTCCCATGATACAAATTTTGCTCAGTTTGCGGCTACGGCGGTGCGTGAAATGTCTGCCAGTTCTTATTTTGTGTTTTTCCTGTACGTGTTTTTGTAAATACATACTTAAACTACAATATAACACCCAGACACAGAACAAACACAAATTCATCACACAAATTGTTGTCCTCTGTGAGGATCAAATCCACAACTTACAGCACAGAAGGTAGCTGGGCTGTCAACAAATCAGAATTTCTAAATAGTGTTGTCTCACCTTTTCAGCAGAGTCGTCTAGTTCCCTGGTGAGAGATAGCACTCGTGTCTCCTTCTCCCTCGCTTCTCTCTCGGCCTGGTCGCGCTCGGCCGCGTATCGCTCGGCTATCGCTCGTTCCTCTGCCACCACCTACAACAAGTTATACTATATAACAACACACGCCAATAACATTTATATATCATTACTAGCGAACACGAATTCGTCCGCGTGAAGTTACTTTTATACAAACTTTTTTTTATACAACTTGCTGATGGAACAAGTAGATGGCCCACCTGATGTTAAGTGGTTACCATCGCCTATAACAAAGTATAGCCTCGCAGGTCACGTTCGTTAGGAACGTGCCTTACAATGCAATACTCTGCGTCCATCAACCTGAGGCAAACAGGTGTTAAGCCTCATGTGCCTGTTATTTCACCGGCACCCACACCCTTCAAACCGGAACACGCTGCGCTGCTTGGAGGCAGAAATAGGCATGGTGGTAGTACTTCCCCGGACGAGCCTTTCACTAAAGAGTCCTAATACTACTAAGACATTAATGTAAGAGTGAGATTACCTTATCGAAGCTCTTCTGCTTCTTTTCTAGCTCCATCACCTTTGACCGTTGCGCCTCTAACTCAATGTTGGCGTCTTCCAACTCAGCTTGAATCTTCTTCTTGCCTTTATACAAAAATATATTACTTAAAACCTGTTATAACATACGAATCTAAAATGGCGACGCTAATCATTACCTTAATTATTATTACCTATATTATTTTAATAAAAAACATTTCACTGTAGTGCACCGGTAGTATGGGAGCGACGCTACTTTCTGATCTTTAGTGTGAGTTCGAATCCAGGCATGCGCCAATGAATTTTTTTATAAAAAAAAAAATATATGTTTACCAATTGATATGAGGGGATATCTACTATGCCTAAGGATTCGAGTCAAAAGATACCTTAATCGAAAAAAATATCAAGGAAAACAATTGGCGGAGATATATGTCCCACCTGATGTTGAGCAGTTACGAAGGAGTCACGTGGGTATACTTACTCTTGTCAAGTTTGTCGTTAGCCTGTTGCAGCTCGTCGATCTGTCGGTGTAGAGCCTCCACATCTTTGCTCAGCTTCTTCCGCTGTTCTTCCAAAATGGCGGCGGTTTCCGCTTCCTCTTCCGCCTTCTTCTTGGCATCGGCCACTTGTAAGGTAAGTGCTGCCACCTGGTGAAGAACAATGTCGTTAGTAAGACTTCCTTATAGTCGTGAGTTTGAAAAATAAGCTACTACTTAGGTAGAACATTTGGTGGTAAACATTTTAAATTATTTTATTCAAGTATCATTGTCCATTAACGGGAACAGGATCAACGGGAATATCGGGAACACACCGGTGAAATTGATCACCATTTTCGTTCAAATAAAATTCACGCTTAGAATCGTTTTTTAGTTAGGTGAATCTACGGGTCTAGGTGACGCCTGTTCCTCGAGTCTGTACCTAGAAGAACGGGCAAGAAACTTACGGCTTGCACGGCGGAGGTACCGAAAATTTCTTATTCATCATAATTTTGAAGAGAATTTAAAACGTAATGTGGTAATAAGTAACTAATGTAATGATAATAGTTTCTCACTTGTTTCTCGAAGTTTTTCTTCGCCTCCTCTTCCTCTTCGAGCGAGTCCCTCGCTTGTTCCAGCTGTTGCTCGATGTTCCGCAGCTTGGTCTGCAGAGCTAGCTTCTGCTTCGTCTCCTCTTCTAGTAGTGCCTGGAAAGTCAACAAAAATATGTTTAGTATTTTTTAGGGTTCCGTACCAAAAGGGCAAAACGGGACCCTATTGCTAAGACTTCGCTATCTGTCTGGCTGTCGGTCTGTCCGTAATGAGGCGAAAACAAGAAAACATATAAAGGCAACATGTATAGATCTAGTACTCGTAGAGCAGTCGTGTAGTGTATGTGTAGAGAGTGTAGTGTAGTGTAGTGTTGTGTACCTGTGCCTCGGCATGGTGCGCGGTGGCGGCGGCGGCCAGCTTGCCGGCCGCGGAGGCCTTCAGCTCGGCCGCCTCCAGCGCAGCCGCCGCGCCCTCCGCCTCGCCTTGCAGCCGGACGCACTTCTCCGTCAGCTCCGATCTACAACCACAAACGTCCATGTTAGCGACGGCGCGAAGCACCCCGTAGCGTTTTTTATGGAAAAAATGGGGAGTAGTGTGGGCACTGACCTGGCTCTGTCCACCTCCTGCAGTTTAGCAGCGAGCTCGGCCAGCTGTTGCTCCGCTTGCTTCCTGCGTCGCTCGCCCTCCGCGCGCGCGGCACTCGCCGACTTCAGCTCCGTGGCGAGGTCCGCGTTCTCGGCTTCCAGAGACTGCTTGGCCTTCTCCAGAGCTGCAAATGGAATTTCATCATGTTTAGTTCAGTTTTAAGCTGGGCATGTGCTGTGCTTATTGACATCAGCCTAAAAAGTCCACTGTTGGACGTAAGTCTACCTAAATTTCAGGGGGTTTGCCATTGACCCCACGCTTGTCAAGGGGGATGGGTAACCACAGCCTCGGTGCTGTAGGCAGCAGCATTTGTATGCTCTGTATCTCTGATCTGCTGGCGGGTCCCCTCAGTTGTGTTATAGCCATGAGGTAAAGACTGCAGCAGGGATCGTCGAAGCGCCAGAAATAAACTACACTCCACTTGCATCTCAACAATAAAATGAATGTGAAAAATAATTATAACAATTTAATGTTTTCACAACATTTTAGAGGGAGGGTCTCCTACCACCCCCTTCTCTACCCTATCACTCTCAACCCTTTTAAAAAAGAGATATTAGAAATTTCTTCCTGAGGAAGTAGGCAGACCTATCACAGAAGCATCACATCTCCTCTCCGGCGAGCTGTCACTCTTGCACATAGTCTGCCAGTAATCCCTCGCAGAGTTGAACGTACTGCCTTCCTCGTGAAACGTAGACTCCACTTCGAAGTTGTCATCTTTAGACAACCCGAATTTCACGTTCTTCTGTCTACGCTCTTTTAGAAAAGCCATTTTGCCAAATCACATAATATTTTGTTACGATAAATTAGTATAAAATTTTAGTAAATATTGCAGAAAATATGTGTAAGTTTTTTGATGTATTCAGAAAATTGACGATAAGTGAAATGACGGATAGGTGTTTGTATTTTGAATGAGGTATGACACAATACCTCATTCAAAAATGTTTCAAAAAGTTTTTAGCTAAAGTTTTTAGGTAGATATGTATCTTCGGTTATCTTCTGTCAGGTCAATAACCAAGTCATTTAGCCAGATAAGCCTACTTTCTCATATACCTTTTCCTGATAAACTAGCAGAGGTTCATTTAATGGTAGTAAACATCATCCAAAACAAAGCATTGCCTTGCAGGTCACGCACGTTAGGATCGTGCCCTACACTGCCCTGTCTCCATCAACTGAGGCATACCTACATGTGTTAAGCCTCATGTGCCTGTAATGTCACCGGCACCCACACCCTTCAAAACTAAACATGCTGCCGCTACTTGACGGTACAAATACATGGAGGTAGTACTCTCCGGACGAGTTTTAAAAGTTGTCCTACTACTAACATTTGTAAAGTTCTCCTCATTATCATAACGGCACAGACAAAAACAGGATAGAACAGACTTTGCGCTTTTATTTGAAACTGGCGCTTAGGGTCACCTAGCTTTAAGTCGTTTCAAGATGATCTCTGTAGATATCTATACTATAATAAAACTGTAGAGGTCAAAAAGTCTGTACTAATGATATTCTTTACATTAAAGATATTCTTCTTAAATCTTGCTAATAGTACAAAAAAAAACTAAAAAAATGTTTGCTTGTTTGTACGATTGTTTGTACAGGCATCACGCAAAAACTATGGAATGAATATTGATGCGATTTGCAAAATTAGTTAGCTTATAGTCCAACTTAAAACTTAGCATGTGTTTCATTGATTAAAAATTAAATTAATTAAAATTAATTGAGCTGTCATCCCTAAAACGGGTGTAAAAGGGGGATGAAGTTTGTAAAAAAAGCGCAAACGAAGTCGCGAGCGGGTCAGCTAGTTATTGAATAAAATGCTTTTTGACTTTGACAGTAGTTTTGTTATTTTATAAGGGGTCATGTAGGCACTCTAAGGGCAAAATAGAGAGATAGAAGCCAAGTGTAACATTCAAAGTGAACTTACCAGCTTTAGCCTTCTTGATCTGCTCATGTTGCTCGTTGAGTTGCTGCAACTCCTGACTGTGTTTGTGTCGTTGCTCGGCGAGCGTGGCTTCGTGAGAGCCTGATTCTTCCTCGAGGTTCCGCTTCAGCACCGCTACTTCTTGCTCACGCTTCGAACGCAGTTCTTGTTGAGCTGGAAATAACGATCATAATCTCAACATAGTCATAAAGATCAGATCTACATCGCATAGCCTCAATATTTATGTTAATAAGGGTGATTTTACAATGACGTATTATGGAACCGAAATATGGTTATTATTATTAGATAAATATAATAATTAAATGCTAGAATGTAGAGAATTCGACCAAGTGCAAACCTCTTCGTCGGATCTATTGTTTCATAGCACGCCAACCACTCTGTTTCTCACCTGTCAAGGTTGGCTCGCAGAAAATGCTATCGAACATTTAGTTCACCTTTTGTACATTTTTTTTAAGTGCAATAAAGGATTCAATAAAAATAGATATAAAATAGATGATGCGTAAAAATGTCCCCAAATATAATAAGAATAAGTGTGGTACCGGCAGTGGTGTCCAAGGAGTCGAGCAGCTCGCTCTTGAGCGCCTCGAGCTCCTCGTTGAGGTCGCGCTTCAGTTTCTCTGCCTTGGTGCGCGCGGCGCGCTCGGCGTCCAGGTCCTCGTGCGCGTCGGCCAGCGCGGACTCGGCCTCGCGCGCCGCCTTCTGCGCCGCCGTGCGCAGCGCGCTCTCCTCGTCCGCGCGCGACATGCACGCCGCCAACTCCTCCTCGCGCTTCGCTGTTAATTAGAAAGATAATATAAGATAATATAATTTATTAGGATCAAGAAGTACATAGTAAATATGTATTATGCTAATCGACATAACATAGATCTGTAGCTTATTATTATAAGAAGCTACGCCTTACGCTAGCAATGCAACGTATCTATGCAGGTACATATGTAATTAAATTAAATGTTTATTTGCGAGAAACATGGTTACGAGTTCTTAACGTTCTTAACGGCACGGTATCACATATTTCACCAAATCACTGGCATGCAAATTTAAATGGTTTACATAATTATCAATATTATTATCAATTGACCATAACAGTTTTATTAATAATTGACGTAACGCGCAGATGCATCATTTACTACATCCAAAAACACAGTACAAACCGAGCCGTAAGTTTTTAGCCGGTCCTTCTAGACTTGGTCGCGAGGGACAGGCGCTTAGATTCACCTTGCCCGTTTCAAGATGATCCCTCCGGATATTATTGAATAAATGCTTTTTGACTTTGACTAGACACGTCAAAGTGAAGAGCATTTATTCGGTAATATCTAAGGATTATCCTGAATATTCTTAAAGCTGAGTGAATCTTAGCGAAAGTTCCTCGCCAGAAGAACAGACGAGAAACTCACATGAAAAGTCAAAGAACATTTAATAAGTAATATCTTGGGATTATCGTAAAAGTAGGTAAGCTGGAACGTCACGCGGTCGCGTGGAACTAGAACCTGGATTCACCTAGTTTTAAGTTTTATTGTCTTGTGCAGTCAGCTGCACTAGAATGTATACAGTTTGTATCTTTCACAAAGGTATTACAGCAAAATAATGAACTCGATCACCTCAAAAACTAAAAAGTCACGAAAATAGTTGACGACCTCATTTATTTTTTGAATAATTGTCGTGTAAATATTTTTAGCACCGCTGTGAAACCATTTTAAAAGTTACAAATTGTATACATTCTAATGCAGCTGACTGTACCTAAATACAGTTGAACAGCATTTTAATCAACGAAGTTATAAACAATTCTGTAAGTATTGAGTGATAGGGGATAAACAAGTTGCACAGTAAACAAACTTACTGAGCACAATCTGTAGCTCTTCCACCTGGGCCTTCCTCTCGGCGAGTTGTTCCTTCACATCTTGCAGTTCCGTTTCTAACTTCCGCTTCGCTCTGTCCACTTCCTGCCTCATTTGGTGATCCTGGTGAAACAAAATTATATAAATAAAAAATATTTATGGACATTTTTACTCAACATCATCCCCAAGCTAAGCAGAGCTTGTGTTATGGGTAAGTACAATGACTGATATATTTATAACAATACATTACATACATAGATATTTTGACGTGACAACGCCTAATAAATCGATGAACGTCGGCTGCACACAGGAAAAAGCGCTAAACGAGCGAGCGAAAGGCACGTTCGGCTTGCGCCGCATCTAACTCTCTTCCACTCGATTGGCCTATGCCAATCATGTGTTATTATGCTGTCACGTTAAAATATAGTCCGTAAACCGACTTTACAGACAACCAATTTTTTTTATTATACATGTTTTTTTTATTAACCAGAACACCCGGAATAAATCTTTCTATAAATATTACATTTATCCCAAGGCGGGAATCGAACCCGCAACCTCCTACGTGCAGGCAGACATTCGCCCTTGCGCCACATCGGTCGTCAAAATAGTTAATAGTGTTATAAAGATAGTAAACTTACCTTTAGTAGTTTCTCTTCCAGTTCGGCGATGGCAGATTCCTGCTTGGACTTGAGTTTGCCGAGATGCTTCGCCTTTTCTTCTTCTTCCGCCAAGGCCAGCGAAAGGTCATTGGCCCTTTCTTCTAAGACCTGCAGAATTTACCGAAAACGTTTATCATTGTCTTATGCTATTTAGAAATTGTATTTATTAATACATATTTTTAGGACAGATATATTATTTTTTTAAATTACGATTGGTACTGATTATTTTATTTAAAACAGTGTAAAATATAAATATCATGACCAACATCAAAATCTAAATTAACTTTAAAGTGTTAAATGTATGATAACTTTGAACTTGTACTTGATGTTTTAGTAAGTACTTGAAGATACAAGTTCCTTGAAGATACATTTTAAGTAAGACTAAGGTAATCCTGTTATCTACCTGTTAAACTACTGGAACCGAGACTTCCTTGTATATAATCGCATATCTTGTATATCTCTCTTGTCTGTGCTCACGATACAGATTTTTTTATTTAGTGTATCACAGGTAACTAGAATATGGTCATAAACAAGACAATAACCAATATTCTAATTATAAGTATCTATTTTTAAACGACGGTTGCGTTCTGCTGTAATTTTACCTTCTTCTCTTTGAGTAACTTCTGGTTGGTGTCCTCACTCAAAGCCAGCTCTTCTTCAAGCTTCTTGATTTTCGAGTCGCATTGCACTCGCTCTAACTGCAGCTTCTGTCTCGCTCCCTCTTCTTCCTCCAACTGTTCTTCTAGGTCCTGTACAATTTGAATAGTCAGAAAACATTTTGTGACCAAGCTCAGTCTTGGGGTTAGGTTAGTGCCATGTACACGGCTTATTTATAATATTTACATGGACACACGATGTGCCCTGATGTATGAGTTAGGAGAACTGATTTAGCTAGTCAAAATAACACAGGACACTAAACGTGTATACTAGAGATCACAGTTGGGGCTCAGACTTTGTTTGAAACTCGTTGCAGGAGACAGAACGTTCATTCTTCTAGGCTTGGTCGCGAGGAACTGGCGCTTAGATTCACCTAGATTTAAGACGTTTCAAGATGATCCCTGCGGATTTTACTGAATAAATGCCTTTTGACTTTGACTTTGACATTCAAAATGCTCATCAAACATGTGCCAACAATGTAGCTATCAGAAGATATAGCGTACCGAATACTTCCAAATACCTGTATATTAAGCTGGAGTCGTTTCTTCTCCTGCTGCAGAGCATTGCACCTTTCCTCCTCCTCTTCGATCCTTCCCTCCAGGTCGTGCAGCAGCTCCTCCAGTTCCTGTTTCCTAGCGGCGGCGCGCGCGCGGCTCTCTTCTGCCTCCGCGCACAGCTCCAACTCCGCCTGGAACAGATATGGTGAGTTCATCATCATCATGGTTGCAGGGTATTCAGTACCTCTAGGCAAGAGCCAGAAATTTATAGAACATAATATGTGCTTTTATTTAGTATATAATATTACACATTTTAACAGAAAAACAACGAAAGTTATAGATCGTAGATGGACCCAGAGCGCCAGAGCAGTGCATCATGGGACACGCTCCTAACGACCTTCGAAGCCATGCTTTGTGTGGGCGATCTGCTTCCTTCATCAGCAAGTCTTATAAAAAACCTCACCTGTAACTGCTCAGCCAACTGTGTCTTCTCAGCGCTGGCCTGTTGGAACTTGTTCTCGTACTCTTGGCAGCGTTTCATCTGGTTATCCAGACGGTCGCGGATCTGCTTCAGCTCGTCTTCCTTCTGCGTCAGCTTCTCTTCCTGCTTCGTTACTTCTAGAAGAGGTTTGACCTGGAAAATACATACTAGGGTATTAATTCCTCAAGAAATAGGCTCTCGGGACTGCGGTTGTTCGGATGTGTTTTAGAGCATTCTAGCCATGTAATAAAAGGCTCATACCACCATACCTCAGCCTAGTCACTGTCTAAATTCTAGTGCAATATTGCCTTAAGTATCTTTGAACGGTGAGATAGTATAAATCTCATGTGAAAATGTGTAATAGATAGGTTACAAAACATACCTTGAGCAGGCTTACTATTTTCCGTATACGAAACGTAAACAAGCTCATTTCTTCCAACAATAGGGTTCACTGAAAGGCGTGTGTTAAATAACTGAGCCCTCGTATGTGAAGCATATCATAACTTGATAATAATAGAAGTATATACTGGCTTGTTTTCAAAATAGTTCCTTACCTTGATGTACAGTCGCCACCACTGCCAGTTTCGGAGCTTCAAGTACGCAGCGCAGTTCCTCTGAATAATCCTGATTGCGTTCAACTGCTGCAGTCTCTTCTGGTAGTTTCTCCTCGCGAGGAACCCTCGGCAAAACGCTTGGAAGTTCACAATTAGATCTGTTATCTTGTAATCACGCTCCTCTTCCAAATGTGCCAAGACTCCAGCTCGGAAAAAGATCTTCGACTGTCCCACTCGGTACAAATTATGATCCAGTTCTAGAGCTTTGATCATCTGTTCGCATGCTTTCTTTCCGTCCATGAATCCTTTCGGGATTATATTAGGAGTGAGCAGTTCGTACCTTTGTCTGAACTCCTGGAAAGGAATTCTGTTGGGGAAGCCCTGTCTGCAAATACGGATACCCTCGAGCACGCCGTTGCATCGAAGTTGGTCTAGAACTAGTGGTGCTTCGATCTTGCCCGCTTTCTTCTCGTGATTCGGAATGATACACCTCACGAAGTTCGGATTCGTGTTTTTGAGGGTAGCCATCAGCTTAGTCAGCTGCTCTTTGTACAGCTGAGAGACTGTTCTGAACATACCCTTACGAGTTCTTGCACCGAATTGGGTGTCAGTCATCGCTTGCTGCGCCATGCCGACAATTTCTGCGTCCTTCCAAATATGGCACACAAAAGGATCCTGTGACGATTGAAGAAGAGATACTACGTTCTCGTTCAGAGGATCCATGTTCTTCATCAGCCACTTCTCCGCTGAGTAATCCACCTTGCCAGCGTAGTGGATAATGGCAAAGTCAGCGATTCCACGGAAGTCGGTCTTCATAAACTTGGGGTGGACGGAATGCGCCGAGACCAGCTTCTCGACAAAGGTTTTATCTGTGGCTTTGGGGAACCAGCACTCTTCGTCTAGCAAAGCCATGATACCCATGGGCTTGTCGATGAGGTCGATGGTCGGCTGGAGGTCGAGACCGAAGTCAATAAACTTCCATTCAATGCCTTCCCGCTGGTACTCTTCCTGTTCAAGGATGAACATAGTGTGATTGAATAGTTGTTGGAGTTTTTCGTTCGTGTAATTTATACACAACTGTTCGAAAGAGTTGAGGTCGAATATTTCGAAACCAGCCATATCGAGGATACCAATGAAGGAGGCTCCTTGCCGTTTCGTTCTGTCCAGGGACCTATTAATTCTATTAACTAGCCATCTGAACAAGCGTTCGTAACATGCTTTGCCGATGGCTTCTACTGAGAACTCGACTTGTTCTTTCGTTTGCGCTTTCGTTACAAAATCGCGGCCCACTTTTATTCTCGGTTTCAGGAATGCCTTGGTCATTTCTGTTACTGACAAACCTGAAAGAAACAAAGTTAATATTACAATCACGATCTTTTTCAATTACTTTTAAGATTGGTCAATAGTGATGAGTTTCTTACCAAGCAGGTGTGCAATTTTTTGTGCCACTGTGTTGTCTGGTAAAGTGGCCTGATCCGAATTCCTTTCTTGCTTGAACTGCATGGAACCGAACAGCAGAACTGCTGATACTATCCTAAAGATAGTTTTGAAGTCCTCATTGTTCATTCCCATAATATGCATGGATTTGATTGTCGCTTGGAACTCCAAGGCATCGTCGATCCCAGGTACTGGAACAGCACCGCTCGATAGGAAGGGGTAGCTCTTGGGGTCTTCTAGAATATAATCTGCTTTCTGTTGCGCCGTCGCTCCAGACAGGAGTTGGTAGAAGATGTGGAATGTCCTTTCGTCTTTAGCTTGTCTAATTGCTCTCGATTTTTCTAATAAGTACGTTTCAATATTCGCGCCCGCTATGTATCCTGACGCGTCGAAGTTTATCCTTATAAATTTACCCTGGAAACGTCAATAAAATAATCAAATTGTGAAGAAATAAAGAGTTGGATAAAGTCAATTTGACAGATACTTACAAATCTGGAGGAGTTGTCGTTTTTGACCGTTTTCGCGTTACCAAAAGCTTCTAAAATGGGGTTTGCCTGCAGCAGCTGTTGTTCCAATTCGCCCTATAAGGAATGTTACTATAACTCTGGCCTGGTATTTTTAAATCGTGTAACTAAGTTGTCAATCAAGCAATATATCATAAACACTTCCAAACGGAGGTAACGCTGACCACATGTTGCTGAATGCATTATATTATATAGATTTAAAATGTGGCTATTACACAAAAGTTTGAATGTGCTCTGATATAAATATACAAATTTGTCACTTTAAAGCCGGTATCCACGCAATCAATACCCTTACACTTTGTTCAAAAATAATAGTAAAACAAAAACCTAATGTAATTTCATAAAAACGCACATAAACACGCCCAGTGCTCAGCTAGTAGGCGAAGGGTCACTGATCACACGTTTAACAACTTGCCAGTTAGTGTTATGTCCTTCAGCTGTCTGGGGTGGGTGTTATCAAGTGTATTTCGTACATTTTTATGCTGATGATGATGGTTATGATTTTATATGAAAAACAAATTGTATTCAAAACCAATACAAAAAAACCGATGCTCTATACTAATAAGTTACGTGGATAACGGTTTTAAACTGACTGACATGTGGATTTGTTTAGACTTTGTGTATTCTCATACTAAGGAAACTAGCAACAGTATGTTTCTAGGAATTCGTAGACAAAAAAAGATGTATATTTTCTTAAAATGTAAAAACACAAAGTCTAAATTAGTCAGAACACACCAATGAAAATAGCTCATTACCTCAAATGTGGGTCCGTTCGACTACGATGACGGATAGCGGCGTGAAATGAAAGGATCAATTGTTAATGAAAGGGTTAGATGATGGTGAAGACAAGATAAAGTTAAACAAGTACAACTAAATGTTAGATCATTAAGGCTGATGTTAAAATTAGCAAATACACCCTCTAAGCAATAGCTTTATGAGGTAATGCACTCATTAACGGTAGAGGTCTGCTCAACATCAGATTGGCCTCCTGCTTGTTACATCGTGTTAAATTGTAATCTAAGTATGTATTTACAAAAAAACTTTATTACTTTTTTTACAAAGATTTTATATTATTCCAAAAATTATTTCCTTAAGTAGGATTTTGATATTATAGCGTCAAGCATGTGGATGGAATCACGGTAGCTATTAAAAACCTCCCAAAACTAATTTTCATCGGGTTATTTGAATTTTCGATAGCGCAGTTGGTTAGCGCAACCCCGTATAAAGGGGAGGGTCGTGGGTTCAAACCCCACTCGAGAAAATAATATTTGGGTTAATATAAAATCTTTGTGATTTCCTCAAGTGCAGGTAAGCAGTATAAAAACTAACAAATTTACTTTAAAATATTATTTCTGATATCTGCGACAGTTTCATATTTCTGCAGGTATCATCGTTCTTGACTTTTAGTAAACGAGTATATTATTTTTGCTTCCTACATATCAAATATTATTTGATTCATTTGATTTGAATATATCGAGACAGAGTCAAAATTATAAAAAAATTTAAAGCTGATGCTACAGAGGTAGAGGTAGATTTCATAGCGGCCAAAAATACTAGATTTAAGTTCAAGCTGAACAATAGGAATAACTTAGTTTAAGCAACACTAATTAGTAATGTTACTCATTAGAAATATATTAGTTAAATTTTAACGAGACGTGTCACACATTTTTATCGCTCTAATTTGGTATCTAAAACTAAAACGATTGATATAAGTCTATCTTATCGATGAAGCGTAATATATTTGCAAGTACTATTGATGATTACATATATTATATTACATTCAAAGCATGTGGAAAATAGTGGTAAATTGTCTTCTTCCGCAATTTCGAGATAATCAAAATACATGGAACTTTTTTAGATACAACTTTCTGATAGAACAAATAAATACTGGTACTGACCTACAAAGCAGATCATGCCCTAGGTTCATCAATCCGAGACACAAGTGTCAAACCTCATGTGTGAATAAACTGAGAGAATTTGCCAACTTGATAAAAAATAAAGACTTACGTATGTCGAAGACAAAATACCACTCAATGATGTAAGTTCCCAAAATGTGTGTGAAAGTGAAAGATTATTATACTATCTAACTAACTTACTATGATCAACTGTGGTATCGGTCCCTGCAGTCCGGAGTAGCGGGTATCGTGGAAGAAGAGAAAAATAAAATATATTACACACGTGATAGCTCAAAAGATTTAAATTCGCAGGAAATTATTTATAAAAACAGAAAAAGTATTTAGGTACAAGGTTTACTTGTAAATATTTAATCAAACTTACATATACTTAGTCTAAAATCATGTCTAGCAACACTAATCGTGAACGGCACAGCAGATGTTTTTAAATTTGTCAATGTTTGCCTTGAAGAGCATCTCAGAACATCGCAGCTACCATTCAACCATCATTTGAATGGTGGTCAAATATGTGCTCTATTTCTTACTAGCTGACTCGGTGAACTTCATGTTACCAACGTTTTTTTTATATATATAAATCATCCATGAGTCAGAGGGAACCAAACAAAAAAAATTCAAATCGGTCCAGCAGTTTTTGAGTTTTAGCGAGACTAACGCATATGCATTGATTTTTATATAGAGATATCATATAACATATACATTGGCAAATTTAAAAACTCTTACCGTATCGTCCAGCTGTGAGGAAATGGCTTTTAAAGTATGTGCTGTAAGTTTCAGACGGACAGACAAGCCACCTTCCCGTGCAGGGGTGCCAAAGAGCTCAATTGTACAAAATTATCAAACTCATAACCACACTTGTAAAATTACTACCATTACATAATCATTTAGCATTAAACGTATTACAAGTTTCGAACACAAAATCAATTTTCAACGATGTCAGATAAAACCTAGGTACTAGCTTTCATACATTCATTAGTCAATTTCGTTCTTACCCGAATACGATGATCGAACCAATAAACGTTGGATATCTAAAAAGTTTTAGTTCATATTATTTGTAGTAAAATAATTATAACAGAGATAACACGAGCTGAAATGAGGAAAGAAGGTAAAACCGCGATCACATTAGCAACCGGCTTAAACTCTGCGTGACTCACACAAACCTATAAACATAGTAATCACGCCATTTCTCACGGCCCAAACAGACATTTTAAAACTTATTTACGTATTAGACGATACTAGTCATTTTATTTCAACACCACGTTTACTCACTCCTAAATAGGAATTCAAGTCTCGATGAGTAATCTGGGCACGGCACATATGGTTATTTCACTTGATATTCGTGAAATCACACCTAATACATCACATTGGGTCTTTGTCAATTAATTGCACAGCACTATTTGAAAGGAATGCGTTAGTTTAAATTATGTTTCTCTAAAAGGCGATAGTAGATTTATTATAGGACCAAACTTAGAATCGTTTACGTTTTTGCATTTAATAGTTCATAGAATTTAGCATCCTTAATTTCATTCAATTATAAAAACCGTATGCTCTTATATGGTTTATTGATTTTAAATCAAAATTGATGGTCTACCATATGCTCTCTTGGTTTCTTTCAAGCAGTTTCTTTCAAAATCAAATCTCACCTTACATCTTTTAGTTTCGATTTACTTTCGAAATTAGTGACCAAAACCCATAAATTTGTTCATTCTCCACAGTTATATTATATACTTTTTCATTATGAAAAGAGGTAACTTACCGCTCCTGAACCCTTAGGTTTTGAAGCAGCGACGTACGCCAAATACTGAATAACTTTTTTCGTGTTTTCAGTCTTGCCAGCACCTGATTCTCCTGTGCATAGTATTGACTGATCTTCTCTGTCTGAAAGCAGAAGAGAAACACCATAAATCTTATACTAAAGAACTCAACTGTAAATTATCCTCAGCTCAATCTAAATCTATACAAATAAATCTGTCTGTCTCAAAGTCAAAGTCAAAGTCAAAAAGCATTTATTTAGTAATATCCGCAGGGATCATCTTGAAACGTCTTAAATCTGTCTGTTTGTTCCGGGTAATCTCTGGAACGGCTGGACCGATTTCGACGGGGCTTTCACTGGCAGATAGCTGATGTAACAAGGAGTAACTTAGGCTACTTTTTATCCCGAAAAAATAACGGGAACGGGAAAAAACTGCCACGTGGGCGAAACTGCGAACGGCCGCTATTTTATGCCGTATTAACGCCATCTGTTGGCGACATCGAGTACTACTTCAGTTAAGATTTGTAAGTAAAAATATTTACCGCCCAACGAAGTGGGCACGGGTCAGCTAGTCTTTAATATTTTTCCAAAAGTGTCGTTTATTTTTATAATTTTATCGAAACCCAGAACCTGTTTTTCAAGCTAGGGCTTTTCTCAAAATCAAAAGTTAAAAAAACGTTTCGCTAATTTTTCCCATTCTTTCGATTCCACACAGTAACCATCTGTCCGGAATTCCCTTTGCAGTGCCTTTGATTTACTACGTCTCTTTAGTACATATGTGCGAGTACGAATATTTGTCGTGGGTAGGCGTTTCCTGTTACCTATGCGCTGAATGCATTGCTCATTAGGTTGAGCGCTATCTTCCTTAGTGATGGGATCAGGAAGGTTTTCACAAAATCTTGTAAGTATTGTGATAAACAGAAACCATAATTAGTTTTTTCACAGTGCTTAAAATTAATTCAGTTCCAAAAGAAAAATTTATATGAAACCAACTTAAACTCAGAATCAGTAACTACGAGTATCGATAAGGTAGCCAAGACAATAAACTAATCTCTAAAGAACATGTCAATCAATTTGTCTCGCAGTGAAAATAAAGTCGCGCCCAGGTTGGTAGTCGGCTGCGCCACAAATGCTATCAAATAGTTTCAAGCTAAACTTGCTAAATTGGTTTACAAGAGAATACACCTACTTCAAATGAAGTATTATTTGTATGTTAGTTAATAATACGGATTTCCTCAAGGAGTTACACTAGGGCCGCTTTCATTAGTAATGTTTATATCTAAAAATGCCAAGGATCTTCGAACAGCACTAGCATGGCGTAGATAAGCGACCAGTTTAGGGACGGGTCGTTTGTCTAATTGTTCACTAATGGCCGCACCGCCCGATACGGGAATGAGTTATGGCACGACTATAGTGATAATCCACTCCTATTTCGAGTTTTTTTAGCCGTTGTACTCTCGTTATGCTTGTGTTTTTGTGCGAATGCTAAAGCGGGTGTAGAATCGCTAGCATACAGTTAAGTGACAAGCGGCAATTACTTTTGATTGACAGCGTGCGCCGCCGTGCTCGGAACATAAGTTTTTGACCATTATAATACCCAATACCGAAATGCTACATCGCATAAACGCAGGACACTTGGTAAGAACACAAAGTATGGCCAAGTGTTGAAACCTAGAAGCATACAAACTAACCCCAGAATACTCAAACGCATCTCAGATTTAAGCATATCTCAAGGTGCGATTTTTTTATTTTTTGAAATCACGGGGGTATATGTCGCATATGGTGTGATTCGGCACTTTGCCAGTGAGCGAAAAGGTAGAATCAAAGTCATAAAGCATTTATTCAGTAATATCCGCAGGGGTCACCTTGAAACGTCTCAAAGCTGGATGAAACTAATCGCCAGTTCCTCTCATCAAGCCTAGAAGAACCGAAAAAAAACATACGGCTTGGTTCCTACCGTTTTTTGGTATGATCCTTTTACAAATTAATAACAACAAAGTATATAAAGTTGATAAAGGCACAAAGAGTAAGTCTAACTTCTCAGCAGTTGACAGCGTGCTAGGATATTGATAATATACTTATTTTTACCACTTACTGACGAAACAAGCAGATAGCCCCATGAGTTAAGTAGTTATAACAAAGCATTGACAAACATGACACACACATTAAAATGCCCTGCGACGTCCTGCGTCCAAAACTTAGCATTAAGGTGTTCTGTGCCTGTTATTTCACCAGGACTCACACCTTTCAAACCAAAACACAGCAGCGCTGCTCACAGTAGAAAATAGGCGTGGTGGTTGTACTTCCCCGGACGAGCCCTTCACAAGGAATCCTACAACTACTAACATGATTACAGCTGTCTGGGTGCTGATCTGGGTGTTTTATATATTCTAAGTATATATTTGCGACGCAGGAGGTTGCGGGTTCGATTCCCGCCTTGGGATAAATGTTTGTACGATATGCAAATATTTATTCCGGGTGTTTTCTATGTATAATAAAAAATATCTATGTATGTAATGTATTGCATTAAGTATATCAGTCATCTAGTACCCATAACACAAGCTCTGCTTAGCTTGGGGCTAGATGATGCTGTGTGGATTGTTTAGCATTATTATCATTATTATTATTATTATTTATTTTATTATTTTTATATTATTATTTACGAAAAATATACATTAGTATTATCATATATCTCAGTATATCAGCCATCTGGTTCCCATTGTAGTGAGTACAAGCTTTGCTTAGTTTGAGGCAAGAGGGCGTTGTTTATCAATATTTATTTATGCGTTTTCCGTTTGGAAACAAGCTGATTCTACTAACATTTCCGCTACCGCTTCTTAGCGAAAACGCAGCCTTATATCTTAGTTTACAGAACAGTCTATTAGTAAGTACATTTTTACGTTATCACATGTTATAACTCAAGACCGGTTAGAGCGCTTAGATAAATAAATAAATAGCAGAAATAAAGTTTTTATTTTCCTTTTTGCAATATTCTGTTTTATATAAACATTTTAACAATACTCTTGTAAAAGTACCAATTCGTATTTTATAACTCTTTAATATAAGAAATACCTATTCATATTTCTGTTGTTCCGGTTTGAAGAGTATGAGTGCCGGTAAAATTACAGGCAATTGAGATTTAACACTTGCATGCCTCCGGTTCACAGACGCAAAGCAGTGCATCATAGAGCACGTTCCTAACAAACGTGACCTGCGAGGCAATGCCTTGTTATAGGTGATGGTAACCACTTAACATCAGGTGGGCTATTTGTTCAGTTCCATCACCTAGTAAAAAAGATTTATTTATTTACAGAACTGAATGTTCAGGTTTGTCTGAACTTCAGTCTCTGAAGAGCAAAAGAAGAATAAACAAACCTTGTAACATAGAGCGGTATGCTGTGTCTGTGATGGCGAAGACATGTGGAGGTACCTCGTGCCGTTTGATGCCTTTATACCTCTCCATAATCTTCTCCGTGTAGATGGGTAACTTCTTGTAGGGATTCACCACCACACAGAAAAGGCCTGAGTACGTCTGTGGAAAACAAAGAACGATAACGTTAATCAAAGTAAAAGTCAAAAATCATTTATTTAGTAATATCCGCAGGGATCATCTTGAAACGTCTTAAATCTAGGTGAAACTAAGAGCCAGTTCGCCAGTTAGTTTAAGTCACATCAAAAAGGGAACTTTGGATCATTACTTTTTGAAGTAATACTTCTAATGAGACTTCCAACAAGGTTGCGTTAAACGTTTAACACTACCATGGAGGGGGTATGAAAGCAGTGTTCTTTCGCTCTATCTCTCATAGCCAGTTACGTTTCGTATATTAAAGAAGTTTTACTTCAGTCGTGTGGTCTAAAGCACACTCGTTTTTTTATATATAACTTGCTCATGGAACAAGCAGACAGCACCTGGTGTTAAGTGATATCCATCGCCTATAACAAAGTATTACTTCGTAAGTCACGCTCTTGAGGAACGTGCCCTACGATGCACTGCTCAGCGTCCATCAAACTGAGGCATACAGGTGTTAAGCCTCATGTGCCTGTAATTACTGAGTAGATATGGATGATTGTATTGGGATAAAACGAACGGATAGGAGTAAATAGAGTTTATCGACTTTTAGTACAACTAACGGACGCTCGTAGGATATTGGAGCCGGTAGTACTACTCTACAACCTTTACGAGAAATGTCTAAAAATAAGCGATCATGAATCATTGATATTTGCTGTGGTTTGCTTATTTGGTTTTCTCTTTTTTATTTAGTCACTGATCGGAAATTCCTAACTTTCATACATCGACGCATAAATTTATATCCGTTGAGTCATTTTAAAAACTTCATCAAGAACCATTGGTTTCTTAAAACTAATTGATATAAACTTTTTTATATGACTTACAAATGGAACTAGCAGATATACCACCTGAGCGATTACCATCACCTATACAAATCATTGCTTTTCAGGTCACGTTCGTTAGTTACATGCCCTACGATGCACTGCTCTACGTCTATCAACCTGAGGCATACAGGTGTTAGGCCTCATGTGCCTGTTATTTCACCGGCATTAAACCGGAACACAGCTTTTTTCTGTCGCCAAGCAGCCTGTGCTTGGCGACAGAAAAAAGCGGTGGTAGTACTTCCCCGGACGAGCCCTTCACTAAGGACTCTAATACTGAACCCTGGTTAGGTTTTGAGTATTTTTATACTGTTAAGACTGTCAAAATTATCATCAAACTTTTCATTCTCATCACCATTATTGCTTCGCGGTCGCTCTGCAAGTAAACACAGTATAAAGTGGGTAAAGTTCGTATGCTAGTGGGCAACTCTGTTGATAGAGAGTAACGAAGTTATCTGCCATGGCTTAACGTCTACTAATAGCCAGGAACGACCGGACAATCTATCACCACACCACGAACTGGATTAACGGATGGTTTAAATTGTCCTCTAGATAGAAAGACAGCGCAAGCTTTGCCAAATATAATAAACTGATCCACACAATCCTATTAGTGACGACCTTGATCTTCGTAATCGCCTGATGGAAACAAAAGTTCAATGACACATGATTCGCGGTATTTGTTTAATTAACGAATTTAATTTTTGGACGATACCAATCATGTTTTTTTTTCTAAATAAGTTAAAAACTTGAAAACCCGATTTTAGATTTTACATCGAAGATTAGCTAAATAAACAAAACCAAACAACTAAATTTCTATGGGATCAATTCTCCAAATTTCCTGACTGACTGACATAAAGACAACGCACAGCCTTAACCACTGGTCGTAGAAGCTTGAAATTGTCAGGTAACCTTTCGTCTTGGTGTAGAAGTGAAAATACGGAACTTTACGCGAAAGTCGCGCTCGTTTGCTAGTCGGTTTATAAATGACGAAGTTCTGGGGTAACCAACAAAAGTGAAAAAAACGGATTTCCTCTTTTTGAAGGCGGTTTAAAATAGGATTTAATAGATTAGGATATAACTTAAGAAGGACTAAGAAATCGCATCAGGAGGTCATCCCCATGCTAAGCATGGTAACTACGGCAAACCCCCAAATATGGTAGAGACCTATGTCCAGCAGTGGACTTACTTAGGCTGATGACAAAATCATTTGACGATCGATGTGGTGCGGCGGCGAATGTCCGCCTGGGACGCAGGAGGTTGCGGGTTCGATTGCCGCCTTAGGATTAATGTTTGTACGATCTGCAAATATTTACTCTAAGTTTTTTTGATATTTTCTATGCATAAAAAATATCTATGTAACCACAACACAACACAACACCCATAACACAAGCTCTGCTTAGTTTGGGGTTAGATGATGCTGTGTGGATTGTCCAGCATTATTAACTCTCGGAATGTGATATAATATAGCAGGGAAAATTGGATTAGGTTAGATTCTCAGGCCACGTTTTGTTTTTTATCGTAATGCCTACATTACGCCTAAGAATCCCAGGAATCCTGTCTCACCGGCGGAGTAAAGCGAGTTAAGCTGACAAACCAGGTCAAGTAGTAACCCTGGCTGACTATAAAATCGGCGCAAACAACTAATTAGTATGAGAGTTTATTACTTGGAACTAATTGGTATACGCTGTAAAATTGTGACCTGTGTAGTATACCTACTTCTTTAAATTATTTTAAACTAGCAGCCGTTCGCAGCTTCGCCCGCGTGGCAGTTTTTTCCCGTTCCCGTTGTTTTTTCTGGATAAAAAGTAGCCTATATGTTATGTTAATCCAAGTTATAATCTATGTTTATTCCAAATTTCATTCTAATCGGTCTAATGGTTAGAGCGTGAAAGAGTAACAAACATACATCTATCCATCCATCCATCCATACTTAAAAACCTTCGCGTTTATAATATTAGTAAGATACTCAGAGATAACTTTAGTGAAATGCCTATATTTTACATACCATACATAAATCACATGAGACATTACGACATGAATGTGCTCTGAAATCAGTGTATTTGCTTGAACATAGGTACAAATATAATATTCATAGTGTTGGGGTTTACATCTGTGTGGGGTATCAGGTAACGTTTGTTAACAGAGGTAACTGCTCAATATCAGGTGGGCCATCTAATTGCTTCGTCACTTTTCTCACTATAACAAAGCATTGCCTAAACGAACGTGACCTAAAAGGCAATGCTTTGTTGTAGGCGATGGTCCACTTAACATCAGGTGGGCCATATGCTTCTTCCATCAGCACATTGTATAAAAAAAAAGTTGCACATCTACAATGCTTTATCTACATTCGGCAGCTTCAAAAGGAGCTATGACAGATAACACGGTAATAAACAAAAGATAAAGAGATTAATTATGCAAATCAATTTACCATTTGACCCGACATCTAACGGATATCTGCGTAACATAGCGAAAGGACATTGCAATCAATCTATGAGTATGAACTGGTAATAAAAGTGATAAGGAAGAGTCAAAGTCAATATTTTTTAGGATTCCGTACCCAAAGGGTAAAACGAGACCCTTTTACCTACTAAGACTCCGCTATCTGTCTGTCACTCTGTCACCACCTGTATCTCATGAACCGTGATAGTTAGAGAGTTGAAATTTTCACAATTATGTATTTCTGCGTTGCTGCTATAACAACAAATACTAAACTATAGATTATTTTACGGGTAATTGAAAAGGTAAACGCCCACAAACAAGAACGGAAAACTGGTAATAATTTATGTAATGAAACCGAAGTACGCAATCTAAATGAGACATTTATATGCAAAACCATTTTGGCAATTCTTGTAAGACGATAAAGCATATCAGCATTGTCGTTGGAAGTGTAAAGACATTTATTAAAACTTTCTAAAAACTTGACAAACTAAACTCTTTCGTAAGCATCACTAAATAGGTCTTATTTGCATTAAACATTGTCTATGAAGATACGAGTTCTTTAATACCAATCATTATTTTAATTAAAGTTTCAAATGGGTAACTGTCTGTCCCAGGCATTATCGTACTAAGCGTCTCGTAAATAGAAGCAAGAGTAAAACATTGCTAATGGATGGTAGGTACTGTATTAATAATCTACAAATTAGAAGGAAAAAACCTGATATGATGATTAAACAATCAGTAGGTAATGTAAGTAATCAAATAGGCCTTATTCAACAGTTATCAAGCCAAAACCACACCAGCCGATAGTCATGTCGAAAGAGTCGCGACCACATGCCCAGTTGTGAAAGGCACAAAAACAACAGCGACACAGTTTCCACGAGCGGTCACCCTTATTTGGTCGTGTCAATTCGTCTCCTTTTATGGATTTACTAATACATTACAGTTCAAATGTGCGTTGAAAATATATTAAGCGTTTAATATTTCAACGACCTGTTCAAAGATTGATTTATTTTATTAATTAGCTGTCCAATTTTTAATAAGCCACTGCTATTGCAATTCTTATTACCACACATCGTACGACAGTCAGATCAGATATTTTAAATTTCAAACCTTATTCAGAAAGGTCATTGTTACTTCCATATGCGGGCCTCCTTTTGTCAACAAAAATAACCTCAGACGAAACCCTCGATGTGTCATCGGCACGCAACAAAATGTTCGCTCATAATGGAAAGGTGGGTTTGCCGCTAGCGTAACATTCGCAAAACCGGGTGTGAATGACTCAGAGGTTCACTATTACAACCCTCTCCGAAGAGATGCAGGAAAATCTGTATTACAATGAGCTAGGACTAATTTCACCACAAAGTGGATCTAGTAAGGTTCAGGCTTAAAAGTGCCTGACACCTTATAATAAATGGTTACATTTTGATGGGGTTTGGAACAGATACATTTACTGACTTGAGAATTGCTCTGTAAACATTGAAATGTCAAATATTTCAGCAAAAGAGTTTCTGAGAAATATTCATAGTGAGGAACCTTACCTCAGCCACAATAACTACAGACATTTTAAACATCATGTACCATGCCTTCTTTCAAATTCTGCCAATGACCTTCTTCTGTCCTGACCAATTTTTGGCTGACATATTAGACAACTCTCTTAATAACGTAGAGGATATTAAGAAAGGAATTCCTGAAATTCAGCAGTTGGCGTTAAAGTTTGTATGAAAAAAGTTGCACGCGTCGAAATCGCGCGCGGTTCTAATAGTATGCCATATATTTTGCATAGGTTCTACGTAGCTATCGCTAATTTGAGTTATCTTAAAGATTTAAGATAAGCGTATATAGATAAATTTGGTACACATGCGTAGTGTATCTTCATATTTAAAAATATCCACACATTGATACTTTTGAATGTCCTAAATTTATTGAAGGTTACAGTAAATGATACAGATGGTAGATTGATGAACTGACACTAATGAACATGAGGTCAGTAACAAAAGACGCAATCTGTGCCACGATGTCGAAATAGAGATCTATATATGGGCAAAGGAATCGTCATTGGGCAAATAAAAGTTAGAAACCAAAATAGTACATGTCGAAAGATTTGTATAGATGTTTAGTGTTTGACTGAAATACACAGTCCTGAACCTTTATATTTAGTTTCAAAATGTATTATAACTAAGAACATCTAGAGATACTATTACATTGCTGAAACTGTAGTTAGATAGAACAGAATAATTATCATAATTAATTAATATTCTTCCAGTAGCGAACATGGCTGTACATTACTTCTTTGAACATGAGTCACGAGCGATAGCAACGTGAGCATCTGTGCAAGCAACTAATGGCAAGGCCGTACGAGGCCGGCTTTTAATTACTGCACTATAGAAAACCTCTTCAAGACACGCCTATTATTTTACTATTCATAAAATGTATGTTTTATGGCATAATATCCGAAATACTAAAATGCATTTTCATTGCATCATATTTAATGTTTCGTTACTAGGCCTACTCTAGATTTCACATTCATTGCTTTCATACTATAGGTGTAGTAATGAAAATTTATTTATTTCTGTAGCCAAATAAACAATACATAAATTTACAGTGTGGAGGCCCTCTTTTAAGTAAGAATATACTTGTGTTAGAGAACCTCGCTCTGCCATATCCATTACTTATGGTTACAAAAATTAAACTAAGACTATAAAGCTAATATTTATGTAGTAGCAAACATGGAACGTTTAGTTGGATCAATATTATCATGGTTGACTGTCAATGTTTGGTCACACTGTAACTATTTTTTCGGATTTTTACTAAAGCTAAGAATAGCTACAGTATCTTGTATAATCGGAAGCATTTAGTAAAAGCATTTCATTCACCTTCGGATTTTTATTATATTCATAAACGTTAATCTATAATCCTTCAAATTAAACATTTTTATCTCCTCCTAATGAATACGGCCTCCAACATAAGTTTCTACTCAGCCGTAAAATTGAGGTAAACAACACAAAACCAATTAATGCTGACATTATTCAAAGAAGAGATAATCCTTATCTATCGCCCACATAACGTTCTTAAACTTATTTTAATTCTTACAAATGTGACGGTAAGGTTGAAATTTCTTCGTTGAAGTTTTGAGTGATGTACTGAGCATGTATGAGTCAGAAACAACAAACGCGTTTACGGGTATACGAACATATACAGAAGATCATACGTGACTTGAAAGCTGCGGCCATATTTGGTAATTTAACTGTTTTGATATAGTCTGCCTTGCGGTTTTCGTTTCATGTAGAACAGTGTTTTTCTCATATACAAATTCTTGAATATCTTTCTAGATAGTCATCATTAGTGTTGACAGCTGTTTTAATTTATTTCACTCGTTTTGGTCCTGTTCGCTTTCAGGACAAATTGATCTGAAGATAACCAAATTTTTCTGACAAACTGTTTCTTGTCATTAAAATTTCCTCTTAAAGACAATACAACATGATTCGCTGGAGAAGCGTTTCTATGTTTATCATTATTTTATTTACCATACTATAGTACCCAATTTTGCTGTCACTACTTACATTACAATTAATCTACTTGATATTTAAACCTACCCTTTACTATAAAAACAAAGTAAAGTTTTTTTTAGTGGCACTTTCTTTCTAACTCAAGTGGAAAATTTAGAGTCATGCAATAATTCAGCCAATTCGCCTTGTCTTTGATAGGTTTTCCTTTATAATTTCATGGCATGATTTTATCCGGACTGGATCCAGACAAAATTACATGCCGTCAAATAGTTCAAGATCTTGAACCATTGATTTGACAGCATGTAAATCTCATAGCAATTATACTTCAAGTTAGAACAACAATGCCCTCACCCACGCATACACCAAATCGGCAAAACAAACAGACCGACATGATTTATACTATCAGGCTGATGTAGTCAGTAATATTGGACACAGCATTTGTTTACACCATCATTTATCATATTCCACTGTCATGTCTGCTTCTGCCTCACGTATTCAAAGTTCAATTGGACCAATGCTCTGTTGCACATGAAAGTGTTGAAAGAGTAAACGACAATGGTCTAAACATCTCCAGCTTTTCTTCTATGATGTGTCTTTGTTTTTTCTAGATCGTGTATGCCTAAATAGTTAATTAACTGAGTGCTTGATTTTCTCTATCAAATTGTTGTTATTCCTCTACAGGTCGTATTTTTATTTGCCTTATGAAATTCAATTTCAATGGGGTTTCTTTTATTAGAAAGGTTGTAAGTTGTTTTTTTCATAAAAAAACTAGTGAAGATCTGATGCGAATCTTAATCTGATGAACAGAGAGCTTCTCAAAATGCAGTAAATTGTTCAATTATAGATTTGTACTAAAAAAAGCTTGTGGTCGTGATGTTTGCGCAGAACTACTAAAAAATAAATGTCTATTATCAATCTTAGGACTTATACCGTCAGGGCGCACAAGGTATGCCGCGATAACTGATAGATAAGCCTACATTGGCTGTTTGGAGTGCAACATAAGTGTACTTTTTTGCTTATCAAGCAAACAAGCTCTCCTTTCATTTTTAATTGATAAATGTTTATCAAAGTTGCTTTGCGTTTGGTTGCGTTGTAGGTTCGTTCAACTATGCAGGATATAGGCAGATAATAAATAACAGTACTATTGAGTAAAATTTTCACTCTGTCTTTGTATGAATCTGACTGGAGATCAAAATAACAATTTGATAGCACACACCTGCATAATTAACTGTACATGCTCTTGAACGGACATTTTCGGAATTGAAATAAGTCTCTTTATAATCATTTGAAACTTCACATTAGGTGATAATAAAGCTCATTTCTGATTGTGGGTTAATTTCAGTGACACAGCCGTGATATAGGCTCGTTTCGCATATCGCATCCGCTCAGATAGCCGACCGACTGCATTCTGCTGTTGCTCTTGTATGTGATTCAGATGAATCAATGTCCTATTAGTTAAAAATAAACTCAATGAAAAATAATAATAATAATAATGCTGGACAATCCACACAGCATCATCTAGCCCCAAGCTAAGCAGAGCTTGTGTTATGGGTACTAGACGACTGATATACTTAATACAATACATTACATACATAGATATTTTTTATTATACATAGAAAACACCCAGAACACCCGGAAAAAATATTTGCAAATCGTACAAACATTTATCCCAAGGCGGGAATCGAACCCGCAACCTCTGCGTCGCAGGCGGACATACGCCCGCCGCGCCACATCGGTCAAAAAAAGGAAGAGTTACATCGTATTTACTCTTTGGTACTACTTGCGAGTGTTCAAATTCAATGAACTAAGGTTCATATAGAAGTTATACCCACATTAATTACTAAAACTGCAAAAGTGTGTATGCCAAAACGAAATTTACTGATCTAGATGAAAATTGGCAAAGCTTTAATTCTCGAGAACATAGAATACTTTAGCCATACAGATAGTGGTAGTAGGGTTCGCCCCGGGAAGGACCACTACCATGCCTATTTCTACCGCCAAGTAGCTTGCTTGCTTGCAGCTTACGGTTTGAAGGGTGTGTCAGTAAAATTACACCTGTATGCCTCAGGTTGATGAACGCAGAGCAGCGCATCGTAGTGCACGTTCCTTAAGAACATGACCTGCGAGCAATACTTTGCTGTAGGTGATGGTAACTACTTAACATCAGGTAGGCCATCTGCTTGTTCCACCAAGTCAAATAACAAAAAAGGAATATAATATGCTTCTAAGACGAAATGCATAGCATGTTGCCAGCAAATTGAAAATTACACGTCCAATTATCAAAACATGTACGAGTGACGTCAGCACTGGGTAGTTTCATCATCGATGATCTAACCTAACGATGTATCTAATCTTGGTTTACTATGATGTTTTTGTAAGGGCGAATAAACAAGGCGGACCTTGAGGCAGGGCCAGATTTGGCGTGGGACATGGCGGTTGTAACATATAATTGATGAATTCAATACTGATTAAAAATTACGAAAAGTAAATAAGCAATCACTGTAGCTGCAACGTGAAGAGGGCACTACCTGTGGACTACGAAAAATACTTAACTGATACTTCTGTAGGGATCATCTTGAAATGTCTTAAATCTAAGCGCCAGTTCCTCGCGATCAAGCCTAGAAGAACCGACAAGAAACTTACGGCTTGGTTCCTACCTTTTTTTGTATGATCCTTTTACAAAATAATCATAACGAAGCTCCAATGTGGTACTAATATAACTTAATAAGGTGAATGCAAGACCGAAAACATGTTAAGGCAATCATATGTCGTGTCGTGAGTACTTTCTCGCTAGTAGCAACTAAAATAGAACCGTGTGATCGATGCCCATTATTAATTCCAGCAAATATGCTTCAAAGCACTTAGTTGAATTAAAAGCGCTTTCCCTGCAGCATGTCCATCGGTAAATGACTGGTCACTTATGCAGGGAGTGGCCACGAACTCATAAACAACACCGATAGTACGAAGAACTATCATTTCTTCTGTGCCGAAGGACAGTGTACAAAAAACTTGTTTACATTTTTTAAGCTTTCACTAGTCGATATCAGAGTCGAATCAGACGGGTTTGGGGGACGTTGCACCTGTCTGGAGAAGGGGACTCGAACCATAGATTAAAGCAACAGTTACTACGAAAAACTTCCGTCGGCCACCTGTCGAAATGCAAGCTTTGTTGTCTCTGAAAGAAACGAGAGGAAAATTTCTATCGGAAAATACATTAAAACGTTATCGAGATGAATATTTAACGCTGCACTGAAGGTAAGAATAAATTGGATATTTCAATAACTTGCAATATGATTATAAAACTTCAAACAAAACGCAAGAAACGAAACAAAATATTGGCATGGCACAGTTTAGGCAAAGGTTAGACTTTGCTGGCTGGTTTATGAGATCTGCAGACACGCACATTTCAAGACATTTCGGAATAGGTATATCGAATACGCAAAAATTCACAAGCTAGAGAAGCTAGTCTTTTGAGCTTTTTTTTTTTTTTTTTACTATTTATAGGTAGACGTTTGACCGCAATCTCACCTGATGTTAAGTGATGATGCGGTCGACGATGTAGCACGTTTACCTAGAAGGTACCTATTCACTCTTCTCTTGAAAACATCCAAATTATATGTGACTGGAAAAATAGACGACGGCAACGAGTTCTATTCCTTTGCTGTGCGCATTATGAAGGTTGAGGCAAAGCGTTTGGTGCGGAAGGAAGGGATATCAACCATAAACGGGTGTCTCGTCTCCGTGCGCCTGGTGGTCCGATGGTAGAACGGGGACGGGGGAACCAGGTTGTGGAGCTCCAAGGCACACTCGCCGAAATGCATCCTGTAGAATACCGACAGACTGGCTACCTTGCGACGATGCTCAAGACTAAGAAGCTTAGACTCGACTAATGCATCGTCGCCTATAAGCCTTTTGGCTCGTCTTTCAATGACTTCCAAGGCCTCAAGCTGGTATTTGGCAGAGCCATCCCAAAGATGAGAACAGTACTCCATACACGACCGGACTTGCGCTTGGTACAGGTTCAGAAGCTGTCCCGGTGTGAAGTATTGCCTCACCTTGGCTAATATGCCTAGTTTTTTCGCTTCAATTGTCTTCAGACATGACATTAGCAGGGCAGCATTTCTCCAGTCTAATACAATAGACAGTGCAGTGTCGTCCGGTCGGCGTCGGCGTCAAGTTGTCGCGTGCCAATTTTCCGGTCTGACGCGGAACCGGTCTAGCGGGCGTGCCCTTGCAAACTCTGGTGCTTTATCGGGCTGAGTCTGCAGCGGAGAAAGGGTTGAGAAAGAAGAGCAAAAAATTGACGCACCATTTCATTGATCAAAGATTTCAAAGCATTAAGGTCACTGGCCTAGTGTCTGCATTATTTTCTTACAGAACATAGGAGTTTGAACTGAATGGAGGTTGTACACATATAGCAGTCCTGATATAGTTCTGAAACTCATTGCTTTTTTTTAACATTAATAAACTGTCCTATGTCTTTAATTTCACCTGGTGGTAAGTGACGATGAAGCAAGACGGTCTAGAAGACACCTATTCACTCTTGTCTTAAAGAGATTCAGATTATAGTGTTCAGGAAAAACAGCTTAAACCTTGATGGCGTTAAAAAATGTATCCTTATCTAAACTATACGTACAATTACCATGAATCAGCGCAAAACTGGAGCACTTTAAGGTCTCATTCGGAACAGATTACTGGCTAAAACCACCACTAGCGTCATATGCGCGCTACAACAGTTGGTTTTCCGAAAACAGAACGGTTACCGATAGAAACCATCGTATGATCATGGCGATCATGCGTCATGCACTTGACACAATTTTGCCAGCCACCTGCGTGATTCATTTGGATATTCGAATAAGCTTGGCTTCGGTAACTTTTTTAATCAATAAGAAAAACTATGACAACCAGTTAGCAGTTGCATTATCTATATGCTATCAGTAACAAATATCACAAAACCACGCTATTGAAGTAAGAGCGTTTCAGTCTTTAAAGTTTTCGTTCAACTTTAAGGGTCTTCTGAGAAAGTTTCAAAACAGATTGTAAATTCACAACACATTGGAAGCGAAGTCACTGGTATCGCTGACCACGCAGGTATTCTAATTGTAATTCCAAAGGTCCACTCATTAAAATTTAACATTATAACGAAGATTGAAGACCACACAAGCAGTAAGTCGTAGTCGCAATCAGTTAGCAACAATGTCAAACGGTATTTGACCCAATAATGCCTAGATAAATGCATCTGTGATTTGTTGCAAATTGACACACTTGCAGTCGAAGGCTGGCTAGAATCTCAGTCACGTAGCGTGGACATTAGAATAATTACATGGTGTAAAAATGCATGTTTCGAATACTTTTGAGTAGTTATTGCACGTATTTAGTTGTAGCATAAATAAAACAGGATATTCTTGCATATTAGACAACTTTTGGCTAACCGCAAGTTTGAGTGCAGTTTTTGTTATTTAGGGTTTCTAAGAATGTTTAAATGCTGTATTTGTCCGAAGACAATACACAACAATAGGCACAATATTAATCAATTTACTATACGCGTATTCAATACTACAGGGCGCGGTGTATTATTTTCCTCATCATCATACCCTCTTCCCAAGAATTATCAAACATTTAATACTTATAATGTGATGCATTGCTCAAGAATTTCCTTCAAATCCTTTTCTATTGCGTATAGTTAACTTTCAATAATAATCATTCACATGTTATGTGTGCAGCAATATTACTATTATCAGAGAAGCGCGACTCAGAAAGCTGTGATTCACTTATCAGGTATCCGCATATCATTTAGGTCAACATAAGATCCTTTGCTTTGACTCATTGTAGAACCTTAAAACTTTAGAGTTTCGGCTTCATGATAAGATTTATTCAGAGTATTGTGAACCTATTATTAAATCATTATCATAAACAAGACTAAAGCATTCAAATAAATTAAATATTGGTAGAGTTGTGAGTTGCGGGTTCCATCGACCAATAGAACAGAAGGAAGAGCTGTGAGGCTCGTCAAAATTTAGCTACAGTGACTCACATTATCAATCGGTTTTCTATTTTTGTAATTTGTATCGAATTACTTTTATACTAACCATAAACTTCATCTTAACTCAACCAATCAGTCCATACTTCAAGAGAGTGCATGCCTACTTTCTTTGACACGTGTCGTCGCGTCTTGCAGAGGTGTCCGTAGCACGCCTGGTGCAACAGGGAAAGTATGAGGGCAGAGCACGTGGCAGATGGACAGACCAAATCAAGGCTGTCATTGATGTCCCTCTCTAAAGAATGCACTATAAGAGCAGCAGAGCGACGCCAGGAGAGTGATGTGACGACCACGACGACGAACGAGCAAACAGGAGATAAACTTATTGTTACCGATTTTACAACGAAGCATGATTAGTAAAATATTTACATACAGACACAGCTTTTCAACCTCATCATTTTTAAAATACGTTATCTTAAAAATTATGAGAAAGATACAACTTAGCTTAAATCTAGACTAATAGATGACGACCGATGTGGCGCGGCGGGCGAGTGTCCGCTTGCGACGCAGAAGGTTGCGGGTTCGATTCCCGCCCTGGAATAAATGTTTGTACGACCTACAAATATTTATTCCGGGTGTTCTAGGTATTTTCTATGTATAATAAAAAATATCTATGTATGTAACATGGTATTGTATTAAGTATATCAGTCATCTAGTACTCATATCACAAGCTCTGCTTAGTTTGGGGCTAGATGATGCTGTGTGGATTGTCCAACATTATTTATTATTTATTTATTATCTAAACATTACGGTTAGTCAATTTCATGATTTCATGATCATTAGACGATGGCAATAGATTAAGCATTACTTATCTTTTGGCAGATTTTTGTGATGCGACAGAATATGTTTCGTATCTGATCATATGCTACTTGACTGCCAAGGCCAGACATTAAGCCAATTTGAAAACTATCATACATTTAGCGTTAATTAAAGAACATGTCTGTCTAAAACTAAACTTTGTACGTGCTCTTCGTCATTGTTTGATAAAAGTATACCAATAACAAATTACTCATGCACGAACTAATTATATTTAAATGTGCACGTAAGCGATTCTCGCGAAAAAATATATACGTTAGCAAATACATTACACTGAAGGTTACCTATAACAAAAACTACAACTTCAGTATAGTAGGCTGCGTACAATATGAAGGTTTGATTCACCAGGCGATCACCAGGTTGTTTTGATCAATTTCCATTGTATAGTTGTCTGGATGTCATCAACTACCTTTTATTGAGAACACAATAGCTAACTAGAATAGCACTACCAAGTTCTGTCTTATTCGCTCCATGTTTAGCGCGAAACTCTGCGCCTTTTAACGCGTTGTAAATAGCTCATTGTTTTGGCTGACTCCGAGTGCGTTGACCATCAGGGTTCATTGCGATTGACCTACGGAACACCAGGGCTGCAAGCTGCCAAGAGTAATCAAACGTGCACTTTACGAGGCGTTAAGTAACACTTTCGGTGATTTGTTATTGATTTGTAGTGTTAATCTGGTGACGGAATAAGATGACAATTTGGGGTGAAGATTTCAATTCAGGATGCCAAGAGTCTAATTTTAAGGGTCTCTATAAATAAGATGATCTAAAAATATACTCTTGTTATTTTGGTTGGTAGTGTAGCCTGAATAGGTATAGTATAGAGTTGTATTCTGGTTTGCCATACCGACTTCGGAAGCCGAAGAAAAATTATGTGCGAAGTTTAGTGCGTAGTCCGAAACGCTCTTAGCCAATTTGTTATTTATAAAACCATTCTGGAGCCTTCATAAACAGTTTACAAAACTCAGAGCATTGACCCTTTATTATTGTTAGCACCTACCTTATTTAACATGCTAATGATAAAGAGCTGCGGAAATTAAGAACGACCAAATGTTTTCTTATTTTCAACATCTCTATTACCATCATTGCAAGTACGGTACTGATAGAGTATTACTCAAAGAAAGTGGTGACTATGCGTTTCGTTAAATGGAAACTCAAATTATGCTACAGAGTTCAAAATATAAACTATCCAGAATAATATATAGTTATAGTTTAAGAGTAATTCGAAACAAAACAGAAAACAAGTTACCACATAAATGTGGGAGAGAAAAAAGAGTTTGTAAAGAAGATCACAGAGAAACAGATCTAAGTACGAATGCAGAAATACTGCAGAAGAGACTACAGTTCAGTTGGTAGAACTTAATATAAAACAGTTTACTCCAAGATAAACGTAGAGATACGATTGCTCAAATTGTAAAGATAATTTCAGTTAACTAAAGTAGATAATCAAAATCCAACGATTCAAATGATTCACCACGTGACATTTGGCACATGTTAGCTTATTGGTCGCGCAAAACCGGACAGATACTAGAAGCGACCGTTACGGTGACTCACGATGAGGTTAGTCTTTTGTTTCCATGCTAAGCTTAGCTACATATTACGAGCAAAAAGTATTGCTAGACCTACGTGATAATCACAACATTAACGAACAAAGTTTTGGAAGTCTCATTAAGTGTTTAAGATGTCGAGGTCATAACAGCGATTCAGTAGAAAGTGATGAGCTAAACTGAAATAATTATAAAGCTGGCCCTCAGGAAAATGCAACGCTACGTAGGGCACGACAGTCTTGTAAGTAGATGTACTAGTGCGTGTTGTGCCCAACAACCCGAGACGCAAGGTCCTGCCCTTCAAACCGGAACATTTTACAATGGGATTGGATTCAGAGATTTTTTTAGTGACCAAAAGTATGTAATATCACAGTGACATTGCACCTAAAGTTTTCAAGTACGAAATCAAGACTACAGCGAATCCGAATTGAACATTTATTAGCGGTAGAATCTACAATTTAAATTTACAACAGCAATTGGCGGCACTTTATGAACGCCATGAACATTTTGTATCATTAGCAAGGACGATCTTTACGACTTCGAAGCTAAAATGATAGTAATTTCACACGGGTAACACTGTAAGCACATTTTACAACCTATTCCAGCGTTTATGACAGCAGCAAATGGGCAATATGTTAGAGGAGAGACAACTGACTGAAGCAACGAGCCACTAGGCATTTTGCCAAGTTTGCCAGAAAGGATAGGTCTG
This sequence comes from Electrophaes corylata, assembly GCA_947095575.1. Taxonomy (NCBI): domain Eukaryota; kingdom Metazoa; phylum Arthropoda; class Insecta; order Lepidoptera; family Geometridae; genus Electrophaes; species Electrophaes corylata. The sequence goes on along the minus strand of OX352711.1, from coordinate 981,268 downwards.
TTACATAAATCATCAGGAGTAAATTTTATACTCCCTTCCTCCAAAAGACCTCATTGTTGTCTTGTATAGACAAAGGGCATTAGGGCAAGGGTATTGATAAAGCTAAATTCTGCGTAGTTAGGCTTCTGCGTGGAAGGGTTTTCCACTACAGCTGCTTTGTTTTCCAACTATACGTTATAGATATGGTCATTATATCGACATGTAGATTACAAAACATTAACAACCACAAATTCACAATGGCTGTCGTAATAGTATGTACCTTGGCTACTACTAATAATTGTCCGACCGCGTGGCCGCTAAGATTGGGGTCATGGCATCGCTATTGTCTTACGTTTCCTATTAGTGATCAATAAGAAAGTTCTGTTAAGAATTTTAAGCCCTGACTATGAACGAATACATGGTAATAACCACATAAAAATTCCACTTACGGCCATCCGTGAGGAATATATTCAATGTGAATACACAATCAACGTTTTGACGACAAAGCTGTAGTGAAACTGAAAACCTTGCTTCGGTAGCAAACGCTGTGTGAGAGATCTAACCATCATTATTATTTTGCAAATTTTCAATTAAGATTTTTGTGACGAAAAAGTGCTCTAAGCTAAAGTTCAGATATACTACTGTAGAGGCAATGAACTATTCTTTAGGAATTAATACCTAGATTCGAATAAGAATTGTACAAATAGCCAAAATGACAGATCAATACTTGAACTACTTTCAAGTCTTAATTTGATAAATAAATTACCCAGTTATCTCGCAGATGTTTAGCCTCTGAAGTCTACGTCCAGATGCTAAATTTAACCATTAGAAGTAAATTGATCGAAGATAGTGGAAGACCTCTAAAAACGTGTATATTTATGTTTCCTCTCAATTAAGCAAATAAAACAACAGTGTTGAGACAAGATAAAAAGCTAAGTGACAGACATGACACACACCCAGTATTGTCACGTAACGTTGACATGAGAACGTGAGAAACTCTTCACGTGTAGTGGAACTTAAAGAACACTAATGAGGAAATTACGCAAGTTATTTAAATACTCCGGGAATATGATAAACATATTTAGAACATTGAGGAAATCAAAACAAAGTTTGCAAGCCTTATGATGATTAATAATGCATTTTTAGCTTAAATACATACAGTACATAAATTACAATATGTTAAATACCAAAATAATAACATTATGCATACAAATACATACACGATACAAAAAATACTTATTTTATTATTACAGTTATAAAGACGGATAGTGTTCTCTCACATTCTTCTTAAATATGCTAAGCCATGGAGTAACGCGAACAGTATAAGACAGAGTTCGGCCGCAGGATCAATGTTTGAACCAAAATGTTCTATATTCAAACTGATCTGAACTAATCTACCTATACTTTCAGGTAGGACCCAGGGCTTTGTGAGACCTGATCTTAATTACTTACAGATAGCTTGTTTTCATACCAAGCTGTGCCGATATACTTGTAACGTTCAAACTTCCTTTTTAATATCAAGGTCAATAGGGTTATCAAAGCTGCTCAAATCGTGTGGGCGTTAGTCTCATCCAGTAAACTCTAGCCTAGTCTATCTTGGGTTGTTACTTTCCAGATTCTTACTGTTATCTTCAATTGCCTTTATTGATCTATAGCCTTCAGAGTTTCAGATTACATTTCATTCTCTAGCCTCCGTTTACTGCTGTTTGTCTCTTAGAAGATGCTCCAGACATTTTTTTTTATTATTGCAAAAGTCTCTACGAACGATATAAAATGATCAAATGCAAAAACTTACTGCAGAACAGTCATAACCGCATTAGAAACAATTTGAATATAGCTTATTATCCTGTTATTCAAATCGCTTCAACACAATGACATTCGCACATTTCGTGTAGGACGTTGAACTAAAACGACCTCTGGCTTACGAAAATTACAGGTTCGATATCGGCAAATATTTGGTTATACAATAACAATATTTTGATAGGCGTTAATACCACCGACCGATATGGCGCGGCGAGCGAGTGTCCGTCTGCGACGCAGGAGGTTGCGGGTTCGATTCCCGCCTTGGGATAAATGTTTGTACGATCTGCAAATATTTATTCCGGGTGTTCTGGGTATTTTCTATGTATAATAAAAAATATCTATGTATATAATGTATTTTATTAAGTATATCAGTCATCTAGTACCCATAACACAAGCACTGCTTAGCTTGGGGCTAGATGATGCTGTGTGGATTGTCCAGCAATATTATTATTAATATTATTTGCACTAAGTAGTATAAAGTTAGTAACTTATATAGCTTGAGATGAAGTTTCAAATCAAAAGTCATGCTTTGTTTAGATTGATCTTGGACAACCAGTATGAAACTCATAAAAAGTTTACATAATACAATACAATTGCATTTTAGTACTTAGTAAAGTTCAAGCCAACACAAAATGTGGTTATCAATGTTTCTACAAAGGAATTAATACACAACAGTAGTATGTACTCCTTGTTATGTATGTATTAATTAGTCTCTTGATAAACAAAACAAACTGCATTTATTGACCTGTTTAAAGTGCGCTCATCGTTCATAGATTGAGTTTCCTTAAAATTTATTGTTTTAAATCTGTCAGTAAACTTAAAGTTATCGAAGCAGCGAAATTTAAACTCATAATTTTACTACGTTACGTTATCTTGATCACACTAAACTTTGGTCAACTTATGTCCAATTTCTATCGTGTTCCATTCGATAGTTGACCTAACTTTAAGTCGGAAAAGTTATTATTTGATTGAATCATGTAGTACCTAGATTAGCAAACAGATGTTGGTGATATACGAACGGTAAGGTGGCTAGTTGAAGATAAAAGAACTTATTCAGGAACTCGAAGATCTGATCATTACAATGGTGATAGAGTACCCTTTGCTTTTTACATTCGATAAACGTCTTTCGTGATTATGGTTAAGGTTTAAACAATAGATTCTATGTTCCAAATAAACTGCACCACGAGTGAGGCCTTAAAACTTATCAATTCAATTATAATTCTAGTTGTTCGATAAGGAATTCCACAGGATGACATCACTGTGAGAGGCTGAGAGGTTAGCGAAGAGGTCAAGCAATTAGTGTATTTGAGTTTTAATAACGGAACTAAACAAAGAATAATTCATCGTATAGATATTGTGGTGTAGCAGGCAAGGAAAGTGCGGGTTCACGGCCAGATACTTGCATGCTCTGCAAACGTATTTATTTCAGTCCTAGATGTTGTGTTACCATTTACACAAGTTCTTACTTATAAGAACTACGAATCTACTAGAAGGTAAGAACTTTTGTCCTGACTGACTGACATGTTATAGACAACGCACAGCCTAAACCGCTGGTCGTAGAGACTTTAATTTTTTAGAGTATATTCGTCTTGGTGCGTAGGGGCTAAGAAAAGAATTCCCGAAACTCAACCCTAAACGGGTACAGCTGGGACTGAAGTTTGTATGAAAAATAACTTCACGCGGACGAGCGCGCATTCCCACTAGTTCACGGATCACCAATTAGTTGCGGACTATTTGTCTGAAATTTGGAGTAAAATTGGTGCAAGCTATTGACAATTAGTCCGGGTAATGTGGGGGATACATTTTTATTACGTACTCTGTAGTTGTTGTTGTTTTACGCGGTCCGCACAAAATAGGTTGGTTAGGATGCGGACCGTGGTCTGCCATTTGGTGACCCCTGCACTAGTTTATGATATATTTTAAAAATTGATTCATTTTCGTTTATTCACATAGGTACTGCATAATATTCCTTCTGTGTACTGTTTGTTAGAGCAGGATAGCAAGTTACCATTTGATCATGCATTGTACCATTGTATTGCATGTGGTCTTGTATTTGGACACTAATTACATGCTCAAGCGCTAAAGTACAAGACAAACCACTAAGCTATTCGAAAATAAAATTACCAAAATTATTCGCGCCATGTTCCACATCCGGTACCAAACTGCCATATTGTCATTCGAAATTCGAAGAACGTGCGCGTGCGACGACCTTCGCCCGCAGAGGGCACTGTGGCCAATGGGAGGAGAGGAGGTTTTTGAGGAGTCATTAGGGTTGACTCTTGAAACGAACGTTACTTTCTCGGTGAAATCTAAATGGTATCGCCAATGGTGATGCTGTCGATATGCTATGCTGCAGATATGCAGGGTATTCTCCGCTTAAATACTGGCATGGAGTTTGCCTTCCGATTTTCCTTTCAAATTCCTTTGACTTCGCTTACTAAATCCATATACATTTTTTTGACACACCACATGCTGAGACAATAATTGTATCATAGATAGTTTAAATTGTATTTTAATACAACTAATAAAAGTGTTATTCTGTAATAGAGCAGCCCTAAAATCAAGCCACGAACTAGGTAAAAAAAGTTGAGACAACGAAACGTTAGGCATTGTCCTTGACGCACCTTGCTACAATTCCAGTTAGATTAGACAGACACGGTCAGTGATCCTTATCCCTGAAGAGATAAGGTTCATTTTGAACACAGTTTTTTTAGGTTTTATGGGTAATATTTAATAATTCAGTATGGGTGGGACTACTTGTTAAATATGGTGTTTGAACAATTCAGCTGTGACAACAATATCGATTGTTTGACAATCAACTTAAGGATTTGCCACTGATAGACTGTAGGTATCAATATCATGAGACTATGAGAGTAATAAAAAATACAATGGTCTAAGAACACAATTAACTAATCTATTACTTAATTGTGAACTATGGTGAAAATATTAAAAATATAACTGTAACAAAAATTACAACCATACGATACAATGAACAAAGACAAAAACCTTAAAAGGGTCATCTAAGTCCACAATCAACACTATAAACACAGATCGAAAGTACCGACAATAACACAAAAACTATAAACAAAGAGAGACGCAACGAGTGTAAAAAGAACACAAGACAACCTCCGACCCGTTCCGTTTCGAAACGTCGAAGCCTTCGACCATAGTGGACAGGTCTGCATGAACTTTAAAGTGTGCTTATATAGCTCTTTTAATGGTAACTGACTTCGTTTAATAATTTTACAGTTATATAAGGGCGTCACGTCATCACGGCCTAAGACGACTGCTAGATATAGACCTCCAATATATTTCGAGGGGTTAACCAAGGTTGGTAGGCGGATCGGTGACCGCGGTGACATCCATGGAAGATGATTGAGAGGTTCTATTCTGAACCCGACCTACCACAGCCACTAGGGATAGGACTAACTACTCAAATTAGTTTCTTATTGTAGAGATGAGTACAACTGACGACCGATGTGGCGCGGCGGGCGAATGTCCGCCTGCGACGCAGAGGTTGCGGGTTCGAATATTTATTCCAGGTGTTCTGGGTGTTTCTATGTATAATAAAAATTATCTATATATGTAATGTATTGTATTAAGTATATCAGTCATCTAGTACCCATAACACAAGCTCTGCTTAGCTTAAGGCTAGATGATGCTGTGTGGATTGTCCAGCATTATAATTATCATTAAATATTATTATTACATTAAAATTATTAAAATTATCTCTGTGAATCTAGCTCACCTTCAAATAAACCGTTTGTACGGAGTTGGCAAAAAGTTTTTTGATCTAACTTGTGATATTCATAACTTCTCATTTCAGTTTCGACAGGTTTATCCATGATGTATTCGATGTGAACAACAATTACCAGCCAAAGCGACACTGGCAGACATGTTACTATTATATAAAATTTAATTAGTAACACTAGTTGCCGTTTAATAAATTAATTAATTCTGAAAGGTCAAACTTCTAGCTTTCACAACTGTTATTTTAAAAATAAATTTTGTACTTTTACGGAGAAAAAACTAGTTTTCATCGACAACGACACATTTAATGGTTCACTTTATAATGAATGTGCTTTATTATTATCAGGCAACAGTCAGACATAACCACTGCCATGTAGAGTAGATAGTACATCTCTGTGGCATAACATTGTCGGGTCGAAATGACATGATACATCTGAAAAAGTTCACTACTAGCACTATTCCAGGAAGAACGATTTCTAGCCTTTACTGGTTCATAGAGTCCAACGCCGCTTCTAGGGTAACAAAAATATAAAATAGATGAATAAATATATAGTACTATTCCGCCACTTCACAATCTTCTACGGTTCCCTCATTTCGTAGTAAAACGTTCAGCATAGCTCTCTCATAGTTACACAGCCAGTTGGATATATAGGGCAGTAAATTACAAGAACCGTCAGGACTAATAAAGAGTTATAAAATATAGAAAAACTACGGCTACCGATGTGAAACCTGCGACCGATATACCAAATGCTACGGTCAACGGTACCAAGACCGGTTCCCAGATCCGAGACAAACGCAACTGAACTCTCTGGTGATAAAATATAACACGTCAATACGGGGTTTCTATAGATGTTTGGGGATATTAAAATGTCGTAAAGATATAATACTGCAGTGAAATAAAAATTAAGTATCATAAAATGCAGAGTTTATCCTTTCTGGTATGACGAAGAAAGACTTACAAAAAATTTACATGAATTTCGATACATTTGGGAGAAATACTAACATGAAATAAAACTATTAGTAAGCTTTCATTAACAATTGAACTAAGATGTGAATACTCCGGTTAAAGTAGTCAAAAATTATGATGCAAAATATAGAAAGTGATGCTTGAAGTGAAGTAAGAAGTAAGTTGTGTAAGTTTAGTTTGATAACTGAACATAATAAGTTTCAAAAATACTTCGATCGCGAAAGTTTAAAAAATACTATAATAAGTTTGTATAATAACCGTTTTATTAACAGTTTATGTTATAAGATGATTATGCATTTTCTCGTTTTTCTATTTGAGAGATAAGAAAGTTGTCACTTAAACTTTAGACATACATCAAAGATCATATAACATCGCTATCAGCCATATTTAAACATAGTGATACAATTTTCATTGCAAATCTTGTAAATGTAGTGACAGATAGTGACAGCTCATCGATAATAGTGCATGAATAGGCATGCAATAAGGATGTATCACGCGTGCCGAAGACAATGCTTGGCAAACAGTCGAGCACGTCTCAAGTGGAATAGTACTATGCTTGGTGACGCCATGTCTTCGAACATTCACCGGAGACAATAGAAATTATAAACAGGAAGTTATGGAGAAGGTCGTCAATGATAGTAGCAGGGCAAATATAATCCTGAATTTACCGATATTATACCTAAACTAATGTAGCTTTTATTTATTTAAAGTTCGTCACTAGTCAAACAAGTCAGTTACAATTAAATAATATGGTGCAGAAAAACGATCACGTTTTGTAAGACCATTGCGACCATTGCGCTACAATTAAGATAAATTCAGAACACGCAATTGTAATCGGCTCTCGTATTAGATGGACTATACCTTCGATAAATGATATACAAATCGAGAATATTACGATTCATTCAACCAATCGGAGGATTCCTATTATAGTAATCAAAGAGCCGAGATATTTCCGACGCAAGTTAATGAGCGAACGAGGATCTGAGACGAGACTACAGAATTTTAATTGATGGACAATGGTCCTCTTTCACACTGAGATGGCATACTCGAGAACCGTTATAGCCAGAACGATTACGGCACCTTGTAGTTACATCGGACCCGGTCCTGTCTGACCAGATGGCATTAAAGTCGACCCACTTACCGAAGGTCCACCCGACCGGACCGCATGAACCATGTAAGGAGTTTCAGGGTTACGCAACACGACTGATTCTGCATCGATAGTATATTGTTCCGAATTGCGCATTTTTATCTCGTCAAAGATCTGGGGCGAGTTTTGTGAAACTGTCATCTTAAATTAAATTTATGAGAATGTCACGACCGACATGCCCTTAGACGTGTGAAACATGGGGTCGATTTTTAAGATTAAAATAATGAGCGAAGAGATTTTCAACGTAAAAGTGTATTTAAGGTAAGAAGCTGCTGCTGTAGACATTGATATTTATGTATTTAACCGGATAGACCTAGAACATGAATATTTACTATGTAACCGAGAAGAATCGATAATGCAGCCTGATTAGATCAGATCTGTGGACGACTGAGATTTGCTAATTACTCGAGAGCGAGTACAAACAAAAGGTATATAAAATAACTACATGCAGTCTAGATTTCCATTTAATTCCACACGCTAATTAGCCCTTAAATGTATCAGTTTCAAGAATGTCACTACAAAATTTTTAGCACGATGTCAATATCGAGATGTGTGACACGAAATAAAAAATGGTTTTTAAATGGTTCTATGAGAGCGTTGATTGCGCTCCAAAACTGTTTACAGTTAATCAATGCAGCATCATCTTTAGAGCTAGAAACAATTCGTCAGAGGCAACTTCTGGTCGCGAGTAAGCCGACCGTGCGGGACTCGTGAAATCTTATTGATCATTTAAGAGTATGTTTGTGGATTTCATCACTTTTCATACTGCTAGGCAAACTGACCTAAGTTGCGATGAACCGATGCGAATTCACGACTCAACGATATCACTTAGGCTATGTCATGCACCTTTTTTTATTGTACTATTTATGATTTGTTTAATGTGTAATTTTTATATTTCAAGGTTAGAATTTCAGACACAATTTAAAATGTTATTAAATAAATGAAATTGACTTAGGGTATTATGTCTACTTTTATCACAGCTGTAGAGTTAAAACATGGATTGAGATATTTTTTTAAAAGTCGCGTCTGATATCTTTCAGCTTTATGGACAGCCGTGCGCTGGCTCAGTTTCCCAACGGTGATACATACAAAATAGCATATGGCGTCTAAAACATCGCCTTATAAGGTGTGCACATATGGACCGATGGCTTGAAGCTCAGCACGACTTGTCTGCTAAAATATGTTGCCTTAAAATAGGTGATATGACTTCGCTTACAAATTGGTGTCAGCTGTCAATATGATTAATTCGAGGTAATTTTTTTGTGGTCAAACATTGTCGATAAACTGTAAAAAACGTGGCGTTACAACAAATACTGAGCTTGACCAACGCGATAAATATCACACTGCAATAAAGCGTTAAATTTACTAACCAACAACGTCATAACTCAGAACAGAACAAAAGAAAAATTGATTATGGTAAAACCTAAAACGCAAATTGAAGTCTTTGTGAGCTTGTTAAATTAAAAGCAACTTTCGCTTATCGCGAATAAGAGAGCTAATCGCCTGTCAGGTGGCCAGGTCAAGATTCTGATGAGCATGTGCCTTTGTCTTGAAGCCCTGTCCCCCACCTCGGTGCATCATTTCGCATGAACATTTGCTATATTGAAATGGTCCTACACGTCATCTGTTTCCATGCGCAATATTAATTTACAACTGTACGATAAGTAACATTCGTTGCCATTTGCTTCTTGGACATCACTAATTTTATTTATGAGCTCTTTAGAATATAAAATGGCGACTGGGAGATAAGAATCTTAGTCCAGACTGACTGACATATAGACAACGCACAGCCTAGACTTGAAATTTTCAGAATATATTCATCTAAATGTGTAAAGGTGGGAATCCCCGAAATTCATACACGAGTACAGCGGGGGTTGAAGTTTGTATGAAAATAACTTCACGCTGACGAAGGCGCAGGAATTTTTACTAGTGTAATATAATATTGAAATGTTGTTTACGGATTTGATAAAGCAATCATTCGTGGACATGTTATTGGAGATGGGGACCAATCACGATTACGATCAGGGCCAATTATGTTACGTTATAGGTACTTATGAGCAAACCTTCGCAAAGGATCCAATTACTTCAAATGGCATATTGGTTCGGCAGCCTATGATGTCGTCAATTACAGATCAAGTAATGACAACTTGACGAATACGGTAACAGTTTAATTTGCAGTTATTTATTGGGTAAATAACTGATTTAAAATACATTTAGTAAAGTTGCACAAGTCAGTAATTTTGTTGACCCACATTACTGGCTTGGTATGCAGATGCACCGTACCTACCTTTAATACCTACATGGTATTGCAATGCATCTCGTTAAGCCTTTACATAAACTTGTAATGTAATACAGGTTCTCAAATATTGAGAATACTTTCAATGTGACACAAGGCTTTGCCGACGCAGAATTGCATTATGTAGACATTTCGACAGGTAATAATTAAGATACCATGAGTATAACGCTTTAAAAGCTTAGGCCCGCGCCCTTTTAGTGCCTATAATATAGATTTACGACTTGCCGTCTAGACAACACAAAATAGAAACCGCTACCCATATAGCAATTCAATTTATTGTGAGTAGACTACAACTTAGTCCAGGTTCGGAACACTTTCTTGGTACAAACTAAATTAGGTACGAGTACTTCTGACATTGAAAACATTATATACTTGCACAAACCTATTAAGATTCTAAATGCGTTTGGCCTCTACAAATGTGTATTTCGGGAATAGGTAGGTAATTTAAAAGCAAGTCAAAACACCTACTTCATCTTGTTATAAAAATTGTTTCATGAATGTAATATAAACTATACCTACAACTCATAATAAGACTTTAATAATGAAACATTTTCTAAGTGAATAAGCCTTTGAAATATTTCAAGAAACTTAATAAATAAAAAATGAGGTAGTCCCGTCTATAATTATAATCTATGATAGGTACTATATCAACCATCTGGTTCCCAATAGTACAAGCTTTGTTTAATTTGGAGATAGAGTTGTGTGAAATATTAGGTTACCTTATTACCTTATATATATTAGATAGATTGGCACCACACTGGAGCTTCATTATTTACATTATTATTATTTTGTAACAGGATCATACAAAAAAAACGGTAGGAACCAAGCCGTAAGTTTCTTGCCGGTTCTTCTAGGCTTGGTCGCGAGGAACTGCGCTTAGATTCACCTAGATTTAAGACGTTTCAAGATGATCCCTGCGGATATTACTGAATAAATGCCTTTTGACTTTGACTTTGACTATCTAGTCTATGGATACCAATAATATGATCGTTTCCAATCCCAAAACATACATACTACACTATCGTAACTAGGAATGTTTCACGATTTAACAACAGGTTCATTCATAGACCTTCCTTAATTTTACATACACGTGCATCAGAAGGCGTCGAGTGGATCACGTTTCTAAGAAGACTACAATATACCAAACAAGCACAATACAGATACAAGTACGCAAGATGTGATGTTTGTAAAGTTGATAGTTTAAATTAGTCAATAACAACCTCAGAAGGTGAATCCTAATTTTAACCCATTCCAAGATAATTTTGGTAGTTAGATTTGCGTAGGCGCGATCTTACGAAAGATAACAGAATTTGAGTGCCGGTACTAATGTCACAATAATAACATTTTAGAACTATTTTACGAGTTCATTACAACTCTACAAATGTTTACGTTGGTTTGGTTGGACACATTCCTCGAATGCTATACGATTGTGATTTTCTTTCATTCATACAAATCGTTTTAAGCTGGCGTTGGTCTGGTAATATAAATAGCAAATAGTGATAGATAGACACGTAAGAATAGAACGTGCGCGCGTCTTGCAAATGTTTTCGATGTAAAAACGATAGTTACATCATCTGGTCTTAATATAACCGGCTCTAGACCATCGCAAACGCATAAATTGCGCGTGACAGCTAACACTACAAATGAACTTTTCATTACATTTCAGCAGTCTTTAGATCCAAACCTTGCTAGTTCTATATTTTACTTAAAATACGATTTGTGTTGAACGTGATTGAGTACTTATATCATTTGGATCAGAACTCTTCAAACTGCAGCTTTAAAGGATACGATTGCCAACCCAATGCGTCAAATAATGCAGCATCAGCATCCGCATTGCAGCTGACCAACACATCCATTTTAAACTGGGAATGCAGAATGCAGCGATGCATTTTTCAGCTAGTGAAAGTTTGGCTTAAAAGTTTTAGTTCCAATCCTAGTCTTATCTTATGGCAAAGAGTATTTCTTGTAGGTGTAAATAAAATATCCCAATGTTTATCTGCAATGTATAAAAAATAAAGCAAAAGTGATATAAATTTCAGAGTCACAAAAAAATGCTATAAATTATATTGATTCTGCAAACAATGTGAGTAAATGCCACAGTAAAAGCTGAAGACGCCATCGGTGTAGGGTTTCAGTACATTAACGCCGCCAGTCGACTGCCAAAACAAACTTGTCATGTTTTCATACAGTAACTATACTTTGTTTGTACTTTGTCTGTTCGAGTGGCCACACAAACTGGTAGAGTCGTTACGAGAACCTCATATTTAGATCTAATCTTAAAAATTTTAATCGAACTTGGTCGCGCTTAGATTCACCTAGATTTAAGACGTTTCAAGATGATCCCTGCGGATTTGACTGATAAATATAAATGCTGATAAATGCTTTTTGACTTTGACTTGAATATAGAATTGCATACAAATAGGATTAACGTACTGAAAAGTAGGGAAAAGTATATGATGAAACGAAGGAAAGAAGCAGCTTATCTCTCTTCCACATCCAAACAAAGTTACTGTAATTTGTCTGCAGATCCTGAAACCCCTCTTCGACGTTAGAAAATTACAGTCATATGTCGGCATAATATCCTGCGTATTTTGTTGAAAGTTTCATAGCCCTGTCTGCGCTATCTCCCCTCTCCCGCAGGGATCGTCTGGATAGGGTGCGGCGAGACTGCGGTATACAGGTAGCAATTGTATATCATCGAATTATACAGGTGAGCTTACAAGAGACTTAAATTAAGCTTTGGTCTGAAGTATTTTGCAAGAGCCTGAGTTTGAAAGTCGTATATGTAGAATGTATTCCTTTTCAATTAAAAAAAAGTTTTAATAGAATATTTTTGAATGGTCCTTCCATCGGAAACAGCGGAACTTATAGAATGTTTTTGACATGAGTTTGAAGGCGTTTCAGGTGACGAAGTGATGTCAACGTGAAAGTATTCCTGCATCTTATCAGAGTTGATCGATAAGAGAGTATGCAGATAAGAGATATCGCCCATTGTTGCAACGGAAACAATCGCGGACGTAGGGCATCAACTACTCCGCATGGAGCCTCACATTATGCTTGATAAAAACTCACAAAATGACACACTACAAACGGGTATGATGTAATAGGAACAAATAATGGACAATCAATTGTTTCGCAGATGTTCTATTTTAGGTGACCCACGCGGTTTTGCTATCACGATTAATTCCATTGTGCGTAACAGTAAACTGTTATACTATTAATTACGAAGGCACCTACCACTATACACACAGATTATTCGTAAGATATGTCACAAAAGTGTTTGATAAATAGCTTGTCGAATTTACCGACAGTTGACCTCTATATAACCTGTACCTATATCTAATAAGCAACGAAAAATACCTCATAAAGCTGTGAATTATGTTGTATTAATGACATAAAACCAAGAGATCCAGATCGCTCACATTTCTATGCAAATCGACGAGCAGATCCTTCCGAATGAAAGAGTTATTTTTGTGATGGTGTAGATGCGGGTGAGTGTTGTTTACTAAGATATTTCGCACACATGGTGAAGGTATCGGCGGAAAACGTGACTGACGATGGATACCATGAACAACAACTCGAGGAAACTTACCGCTTTTGGCAAAGATTCGTAAACAGAAGACGATTTTGTTGCATTTTGTTAGAATGTCGAAGAAATCTTTCGGAGAGCTGTAATTTCTTCGATATCAAACTATTTTCTAGCATCATTTTAATATGACATGTAGTGTTATCAACTTTTGCCAAAATAATGGTTCTTGTTACAACAAATAGTTTACATCGTTTGATATTATCAGCTAAAAATCGAAAAGCTAGGAGAGCTTTCGAGGGGAAAAGGAGAGACCAACAGTAAAGTTCGCCAAAGTACCAGGATGTCAGAACATCTGCGGAGTTTAAGCGACGAGTACAATATATTCGCGTGGGCCGCCCCTCTCCTCCCGGAGTAGGGTCAACGACTGCTGCGGCCGTTTCGGCCGGCGGCGCACCTCACCTTGACATTCATCTCAAGCACAACGCTTTAGCCAAACGTTTGAATTAACCCGGACAACTTTCGAACGCCACCCAACGGTTCACCCTTGTTGGTATCAAACGCCTACGCAAAACGGTCGCTTCGCACTACGCATTGTAGCGATGCGTGATAATCCGCTTGAGGTTTATGGGCGCCTGGTAGATTGTGCTCGCTCTGATGAAGAAATTGAAATGAAATCTTGTTTTGGCGGACAATGACCAGCATAACTGACTGTGGTTTGAATCTGATATTTCCTCAGAGATTACTTATTTATTATTTATAATGAACGTGACAAAAAGATGTCCTACAGGACGCCTTTGTGTAGCGACTACGGGAATAAAGATGGACTCCTCCACGGCAAAGACGACAAACATAAAGTAACCAACATGACGCAGCGTGCACACATTCACGTAACCTACTAGTGGTGTAAATCGAACCGCAAATCTCTCGCCTGAGGTCAATAATCTCTTGTTAGAAATTATACATTCGCAACTTACCTTATTCGAACATGCGTCACATGCCTTTAGCGTTGATCACCTGTATTGTTAAGGAACAACCTAGTCGATTTTAAAAACCAAACAGTTTGATCCCTTCGTAGTACCTACTCGGGATTTTGTGACATGGTAAGGTGCTCCGTTAAACTAAGACAGCACTCGTTATTGAGAGTCATCTCAGACTCAACTGTGTAAAACCACAAAAAATAGTACTACGCTAGAGGTAGTAGCGACTGACGACACTTTCTGGGGCAGGGCAGGCCAGGGCATTCAAAATCATCCATCACTGACTTCATGCAGGGTCATTTACTTAGACCCTAGATCCTCATTGTAATAAGGAACGAAGGGAATTTACAAAATAGCGCCTCAAGTGCGCAAAGTGGAAGAAGTCCATGAATAGATTCAAATCGTTCGTCTCATAAATATGAGAGGCGGTTCAGTTCTGTATAACATGGTAACATTACGTTCCCAGCCACCATTGTTACAAAATAAGGTGACATGATTCATATGGGGTAAATTAATACAGAGATTTAAACCACCATGCCAACCAACCACACCTTGCTTAGGAGGAAAACGGCAACAATATGAATGACCTCTGTGAAAATAGCAAACAATTTGAATAAATATTACCTAAGTAGGCATGCAACTTGATGATTAAAGTTGGAGAATATTAAGTTAAATTATCGTTTTTTCCTAAAGTACCAAATGAAATATTTGGACGAGAATCTTATCCTTTTGAGTATGAAATGAAATATTTCGACGTGAATCTTGTAATTTTTTCCAGAGCAACAAATTAAATATTTGGACGTGAATCTGATCTTTTTTTTTATAGAACCAAATGAAATATTTGGAAGTGTATCGTGTTTATTTTTTAGAGCATCCCTTGAAATATTTGAACGTGAAACTTGTCAACTTGACCACAATATGACAGCAAATTGCCACTTCATTTTAGTTAGGAAAACTAAACACAGACTGCTGCACTAGGATTTAAAACGTTCAAAATTTGTTATTGCAGCATTTAAATAAACTCTTACACGCTCAAACTCAAAAATGAGGGAATCAGTTGGTGAGTTCACTTATTTTTATGAGCTGTTTCCCTGTAATTATTGTAATTGTTAATGTTTGTCTGTGAAAATAGTAAATAAATAATAATTGTAATGCTACTGGCTGTGACACCATTTTGAAAGTGACGACTTGTATATATGGCTACACTATGTATTGTTGAAGTAATACTTCTAATGTGACTTCCAACAAGGTTGCGTTAAACGTTTAACACTACCACGGAGGTGGTATGAAAGCACTGTCCTTTCTCCCTTTCTCTCTTTCTCTCATAGCCAGTTACGTTTCGTATATTAAAGAAGTTTTACTTCAGTCGCGTGGTCTAAAGCACACTCGTTTTTTTTATGCCTACCTACTTACTACTGGTTGCCCGACCAGATGACAAGCTGTGATAAGTACCTAGTTAAAATAACCTCATAGTCATTCATTAATCAATATATTCGCCGCTAATAGACCATGAAATCCTTTGATTTGCATGACAAAGGCAGTTACCTGGTACATAGTAATCTAGGTAGATACCTCCGCGAACGTTTGAAGGATTGTTCGCGTTTCAGCAGTACTTTAGGCTCTTCGAAAAGGGTGCTTTGAAATGTTCAAAGCATAGAACTCAGAAGTATTCTGTGGTTTAAAGGGTCTGCAACGCGCGCGTTTGACTACGATAACTGCTTTCCATCAGGTGGGCCGTATGCCAGTATCAAAAAGCCAAGTGATATAGGTATTTATCTATACTATACAATAACGAAAAACGGTAGGTATAGTGTAGGAAAGTATCGTGAGGAAAAAGGTATTCCAGCTTTACAACCGGTCACGAATGGAATACAAGCTACTGTAGAAACTGGGCATGTTATCAATGTACATAATATATATATATATATATTCTTTTCTTTCTTTCTTTATAATAGATATTGTACTAAATTTTAGTTGTAGTAGAGCTCTTTGTGAAAGGCCTCGTCTGGGAAAGTACTACCACCGTAACTATTTCTGCCACCAAGCAAGTGATGCTCGCATTGTTGTGTTCCGGTTTGAAGGGTATGGATTCCGATAAAATTACAGGCACATGAGACTTAACACCAGTATGCATCAGGTTACGCAGGGTAGTGCATCGTAGGGCACGTACCTAATGTACGTGACCTACAAGGCAATGCTTTGGTGATGGTTACCACTTAACATCAGGTGGGTCATATGCCTGTTCCAACTCTCTCTCTCTGGCCAAAGCAGCCGCGTGAGAATGCTAGCACACCAAAATCTGTACACTAGTGCACACGCTCTGTGACACGGTAAGTTAAAATATTTCCTATCCAAAACCATCATTTAGATTTAACCTGTTAGACAGGTATGGTCACAGGCAAGGTCGTTCTATCATACCAATCCTACTAATATTATAAACGCGGAAGTTTGTAAGCATAGATGGATGGATGGATATTTGTTACTCTTTCACAATCTAACCAGTGGACCGAATTTGATGAAATTTGGAATAAATATAGATTTAGATTTTATTATTATTTTTAATTTAGATGTTTTCCTTTGCCGTTTGACAGCACTGGCATTGCGCCCATAATTTTTTTTCACACTTAAAAATCCATTGGTGCACGACCGGGTTCGAACCCACGACCTTAGGATCAAAAGGCGGGCTCACTCTCACTGGACCACCTGTGCTTTCCAAATGAGAAAACCTATATTGCCATTTTTTTTTAATTTTAAAGCGAAATTTTTTAACGCATTTTATTGATAAACCTGATCCTTAGGCACCTATATCAACAAAAAACAGACGCAGTACGTATGAATAATCTTTTAGTAGATAAGATTACCTATATTGATACCTACTACACTTCATACAAAATATTGTAGACTTCAATATTCTGTGGCATAAGCAATTTTTCTATGACTCTACCTAGAAGCATTGTAAACTCATTAATATTTCTCAGAATTTTACAGTAATTGGGTATTGAACATGAATTGTGTTGACAACAGTACAAAACCTGCAGAATGGAAATAGAATTTCGTAACCACGCACTGTGTTACATCAGGTGGTCTATTCACAAAAAAATTTGCAGCCTAATTTGCTGCAACATATGGGTAATAGATATATTCAAAATATAAGTTAATTTTTTTATACCTACCACTTGATAGAATCAGCTGATGACCCACCTGATGTCAAGTGGTAACTAACAAAGCACCTATCACCTATAACAAAGCATGGCATTGCAAGTCACACACCTTAGAAGCAACACCCTGCATCCTTTAACCTGAGGCACACAGGCTAAAAGCTTTGTATGCCTGTAATTTCACTGGTAACCACATCATTAAACCTGATAATGATCACCTATAATTAAATTTAAAAAAAAACAGTCAAACAAAGATTCTTATAGCCAACAAACTCTGAATCCTGACTTGTCTGATGTAAAGATAACCTTTAGACAAGCCATCTGTCTATTCCTCACCTATTCCTTCATAAGCAATAATTCAACTAGCCAGGCCTTGGTTGAATAATTTATGTCATACCCAACAATTATTTTATAAATTATATAATTGTACAACTCCAATAAACATAGCTGTGAGAGAGGTCCACTCATTGCAAGCCTTATAAGTCCTCTTAAATTGGGACTCGAGGCTTTGAAAGGTAATGGCTGTGTTAATGTAGTTTGTGTCATATAAACTTAAGACTTATTAGGACTTACTTCTAGATTCTACAATATGAGTTGTGATATTGCTTGCTTTATTAATATTATTAAGTAATAGATTACAACAAGACTTACATGCTGAGTGTTCTAATAGTTCATAAGTACCTACCATATCAGGGAAATTTTGAAGGTGTTTCTGATTTTTTTTTCTTCCATTTCAAATTTCATAATCCTGAGAAGTATCTTCATACCAAATACTCATAGATTTTTTATGTTGACATTTTTTATAATTTTTACAATGCATTATAACATATAAAAGTTAGATATTCACTACCTTTTTAATCATTTTTAATATGCATTGCATTAGAGGTTAGATATTATTAAAAGGGCTTTTCTTAATTGTAAAAAATTAGAAGTTGGTACCCTACTTTTGTACTTTTAATAATAGGACCTTTTTTGACAAGAAAAGGTTGGACAACTAACAATAAAAGTATATGTAATGTATTGTATTGAGTATATCAGTCATCTAGTACCCATAACACAAGCTCTGCTTAGCTTGGGGCTAGATGATGCTGAGTGGATTGTCCAGCATTATTATTATTATAGATGGGATCCATATTTTTTTAATTTTGAGGTATGGAATCCTAAACGTGAGGTTGGTACTACTTATTTATTTTAACTAATTATAGCCTATACCTAAAATAGTGTTGGTGTTGCAAATACTTAAATAGTTTTTCTTCCTTTTTCTTCATCTTTCTAATCAAAAACTCAATTAGGTACTCAAACTTTCTAACAAGTTTACATACTCATAGAACTTAGTTTTTAGTTCATAGAAACTTTATGATAACTTTTAGCGACTACAAACTTTCAGGCAACTGGGTCAATGACTGTTCATGATTTAATAAAAACGAATGTAGCTTTAGATTTACAAGGCCCTGTTGAACCACAGAAAAGAGGGGACTCTTCTAATACAGGTCTCACGACTTAAAA
Source organism: Electrophaes corylata (assembly GCA_947095575.1). NCBI lineage: Eukaryota > Metazoa > Arthropoda > Insecta > Lepidoptera > Geometridae > Electrophaes > Electrophaes corylata. The sequence goes on along the minus strand of OX352711.1, from coordinate 962,156 downwards.
GAAGAGATCTCAACCCAAAATTATGTAAAACTTGTAATTGCTGAATAAAAACATTTTGTTTTTTTTTTATGATAATTAATCATTTCGTTGACTGACTGGAAAATGTTAACATACCAGTTTTACCTATAAGTCAAAATGATCAGACTAGACGATGGATTTATGAGCATGAACAGAGTAAATTGACCTTTACTATGAATGCCAGTGTATTCACTTAGACTCCTTATCAACTAGGACATATATATTATAGTCAGGAAATACTCACATAAATGAGCCCAGAGTAGTATCTGTCTTTGATGTTGTGCAGGACAGATGCCTCATTCAGACAGGTCAGCTCGGCCATATCTTCTACTTTATCAAACTTCGGTGGATTCATCTTCTGGATATCATCAATCGGCACCAGTATCCGCTTCCCCGACTCCGCAATCTCAACCTCCACTTCATCTCCTCGCTCCCCCTTGATCCCGGCAGCCACAAAGCCCTGGTTTTCATGAGGGACCCACACCAGCCGCTTTTGCGACCATTCCGCCTGCGTGGCCGGGTCATTGAAGCTGTTTCGATCCACCGAGAGGTACCGGAGCTCCGGGTCGTTTCTGTCCATGTCCACCATCGCGCCGCTCGATCACGCCGCGCGCCCTAAGCTGCTATAACTCAACACCGGCACTGGACAACACATTAAACGGTCGCGGCGACCGACACTGCACCCTCACAACACGCTTTTATCTTCACCTCGTTGGCGATGTTCTTTAGCTACGCGCGTGCCGTGATACCGTGACCGCGCACAGCGCTGACTCGTGCGAAATGACGAAAGCGACTGACTGAACGCCGACGGTTACGGGTTGGTTGGAGGGGTGGACTGAACCGGTCGACGCCCGAATTCACGTTGAACTTTGCCAAAATTCGTGCGTAATTATCGATGTAACTAATACCACAGAGTTAAACAAGTAATGATCAGAATTTATCATGCACATGGCATAATTTAACTTAACGCAAACAAGACACTTTATCACTGTATTTGTAGAATAATAGCTAAGCAATGCCCACAACGATCCGCCGACACTTCTTTCTTCTTTAGTGTCGTTCGTGTTTGAGGCATGTTGTCAACTACAATTTTTTGAATATTGTTATAAAATTCTTTACATTTTCATTGGCCACATGGATGCAAATATACTAATTATTAAGTTCTGCCAATGAGAGAGCTGAAATTGGACAGCTGTCATTAAACTGTCATCATGTGCGTAACAGAAAACTAACTAAATAAAAGCGCGTTCATTCTTACAAAAGTCGCGTCGCGTTCAAGAAAATAAAGCCAGGGATGGATGAACTGTCATAGATGGAGTCATTAGTAGCTTCAGCTATTATTTCTGAACGATCACAAGAACGTCATCCTGCCTGGCAGTAACTAGCTAAATAATCAGCTTTTGTATTCTATGCCTTATAGTTTTACCTTGAAAGATGATTTCGCAAAACCATGGATTTGTTTTGACGTAAACCCAACCCAGAAAAGACAAAACAAAAGGTTAAATAATTTTGCGGCTTGGTAAAATAACCTAAACCAAACCGAGAGTCTATACAAAAATAAAAGAACACATTGCATTATTCACATCTTGACAAACTTAGATCAAACCTAAAGCTGATTGAATCAAATTAATCAAATCAAACGCGGGGTGAGCCGAACCGTTCGGTTTGTTATTTTTGTGTTGGTTCCATTATATCATAATCAAGCAGATCTCACTTCAATTGAATGAATAAATTGAAATTGAAATAAGTAGATATTAATTAAACAGTGAGTCGTAAAGAGAACTGCTAAAACCTAGTCGCATCGCATTGCATCTGTGTGAAAAGAAATAAACTAATATAGAGTCCGTTCATCCTTCTATTTATTTCTCCTAGTAAAGTGTCGCACGCAGTGTCGCTAGTTAATTTCGCTCTGTATTTCCGTATTCGAAGTAAATATTGTAGTTGGCAGTAAATTAGCAATGGCTTTCATAGTTGATTTGAGGTCTGATACTCTGACGAAACCGACTGAAGCCATGAAGCATGCCATCGCGAATTCAGCGTTAGGAGATGATGTGTTTGGAGAAGACCCAACAGTTAATGCATTGGAGGGTAAAGTGGCTGCCTTGCTGGGCAAGCAGGCTGCGCTGTTTGTGCCCTCTTGTACCATGGCGAACTTGATTGCTGGTAAAGTATACTTATCCTTTACTAAAGACATAAAAGTAGGTACTTATTCAGATGAAGTTACATAACTTAACTTTATGGTAAAAAACCAGTTGTAGTGTTATCTGGTTGTTGACCCAAGACCTCTCCCAATCTGTTCCTCTCATCTAAGTTTTGTATACTTACCTACTTGAGTGATGTTTACAGGTATAGGTAGGAAGGTAATATTTAGTAAACTATAAACTTTATAACACTATTTGCTAATAATGCATATTTAACCTGCTGAGTAGCACAAATTTAATAGTCTTTAATTGAATAATTTAAATATTGATAAACATATTGTCATCTTACCCCAGTATTTAAAGCTAGTATTGATAACTGATAGAACACTTTTTTATACACTTTTTGTAAATAAAAAAGTTGTTAAGCCTTACTATCTTTTTTGTATGATTTATACAGCGTCACAGGTTATTTTTTCAAATGTGCCTCTATTTAAGAAGGTGGTTGTGCCTGAGACAGGATTTTAGATGGAGTAGGCTGGCCCAGCACCTATTTCATTCTTACAGCTTAGTCAGCCTATTCCACAAGAAAGACATGGTCAAAATGTGCGCAGCTGACTAAGGCACGGTTTTCCTTTATCGTTTAAAAGCACTGGCATAACGCTCATCAATTTTTTGAAAAAAAAATCCATTAGTGTATTGGATTTAAACCTACAACCTTAGTATCAGAAGACGCTTCCACTAGACCACCAGTGTTCTCACCATTATGTTAATACTACTTGATTTAATATAACACATGAAAAACATCTATGTACCTGATTTCAGTAATGGTTCACTGTAATAAGAGAGGAGCAGAAGCCATAGTGGGTCACCAATCTCATATCTTCAAGTACGAGCAAGGTAAAAATGTAAATAAATAGCTACCAGCTAGTAGCCAGGTACCAGGTAGTAGTAATAGGTCAGTTGAGCTACCTTTAGATCGTTTGCAACGGTCTTTAGATAGCTCAACTGTTTCAATGTATTTTGTACATACCAATTATAAATACTTGTATTAGTCATAATTTTCTTTGTAAATAAAATTCATTATATAGTATAATAATAAATAGCTGTACGACTTTAATTCCCAGGCACGATAGATATCCCCTCAGGAATATTTCTAAAGGGGGTAGACAGAGGTACGTCCAAATATTACATTTGATACATACCCACATTTTGTAGTAGTTGGTCATCCATATGTGACAGCTTGCAACACCATTTCTGCTGCTAGAATAATACTGGTTTCCTCATGATGGTTTCCTTGACCGTTTGAGTGCTGGCATTGCACACATAACATTTCTGATAGAAAAATCCATGGTGCACAATCGGATTGGAACCCACAACATTAGGAGACCTTTATCTAGCATTTAGGCTATTATGTTGATGAACTGCTCTACATTTGAATTCCTTTTTACATGAGTTTTTATCATTAAAACATACTACCAGGGGGTGTATCAACGTTAGGCAGTGTCCTGCTCTCAACAATACAGAATGAGAAGGACGGCACGTTTGATCTTAAAGAGTTGGCGAAGAAAATACGAGGATCGGATGTACACGAGCCAATTACAAGCATGGTGGCTGTCGAGAACACACATAATGTCTGCGGGGGGAAGGTAAGACTATCTCACTTGGTCTATAATACTTATTAGCTAGCCCGTGCCCACTTAGTTGGACGGTAAAAATCTTTGAATTTTTCAGCTTTTCTGTAGGTACCATAATTTGTATTCTATTTCATTTTATACTATGTAAAGATAATATGTAGAGACTCGAGACTACCGCACCAAAAACATGTGCGCAATGAAAGCTTCTCGAACGGCGACCATGAATCCGTAAGGCGAACCGTAGAACGCCCTCCCATCCGATGGATCGACGTCATTGCTAGAATCTCAGAACCTGGTAAATAAAAAAGCCTTATCATCGTTCTTCTTGGAAACAGGCAGGCTTATGTCCAGTACTGGTCTTCTACAGGATGATGACTATTTCGTGTACACCACGCTAAGTTGGGTTGGCACTTCTAGAGCTTCATTATACATTATATTTTCTTGGCTCAGTCGCGTGGAACATCGCCTAGATTTAACTACCTTTAAAACTGATCCTTAGGCCCACTGACAATCTGATTTAATTTTATTTAGCTAATCATGTTCACTAAGTTTAACATGTTTAGCATAAATTTTCTTGTGCAAGATGTTAAACGTAATTAGCTTCCTAAATGCATTTAGGGGCTCGCTAAATACATATCGTGGTCGTTGTGCGAGCGTGGCCTTAGAATTGTAATGAATAAATGTCTTTTGACTTTAAATTTTGATGTCTACATTAGAAATATAAATTTAATGAATCACAACTGTTTCTTCCAGGTGATTCCACTAAAGTTCCTGGAAGAGCTAGGTGCGCTGTGCAAGGAACGTTCGCTCGCCCTGCACATGGACGGTGCCCGCTTGTTCAACGCATGCGCCTATTTAAAAAAGGCACCCAGCATAGTCGTTAAAGACTGCGACAGCATTTCAGTGTGTTTCAGCAAGGGCTTGAGCGCTCCTGTAGGGTCCACCCTCGTGGGATCCTATCATTTTATTCAACAGTAAGTAACGTAGTGGTATATTAATACCACTACGTTTAATTCAACAGTATGCAATGTACCACTACAGTTACTATGGGTGTGGTGGACCGCTCTCTTACCTACCAAGGTTGTTGTAAGAGGCAACTAAGGGAATGCACTAGAAAATGAGTAACAGCATCTCTTTAATCTCTTTTTGGTATTCAACTCGGATACTGCGGTAAAGCCCCCTTAAATATTTATTTTATTGTTATTTTAGTATGTGTTGTTATAGCGGCAACAGAAATACATCATCGGTGAAAATTTCAACTCTCTTACTATCACGGTTCATGAGATACAGCCTGGTGACAGACGGAGGGACAGACAGACAGCGGAGTCTTAGTAATAGGGTCCCATATATTGTGCCTATATTCTTCAAACCGAGATACAGCAATGCTCACACTACTGCTTGGCGGCAGAAATAGATACGCTGGTAGTACAGTTCCCGGATGAGCTCTTTCACAAAGCGCTGTTATTCCAGAGCTCGCCGCGTCCGCAAGGCACTGGGCGGTGGTATGCGTCAAGCGGGTATCCTCGCTGCGGCCGCTATCGTCGCGTTGGATGAAGTCAGGCCAACACTCGAGCTGGACCACAAGAGAGCTATGCGCTTGGCCCTGGGTATGTCTAAATTCACATTATTTATTTAGGAGTATTATTAGTCTATTTTGCTAGTAGTAGAGCTCTTAGTGAAAGGCTCGTCCGGCGAAGTACTACCACCATGCCTATATCTGCCGCCAAGCAACTTGCTGTGTTCCGGTTTGAAAGGTGTGGGTGCCGGTGTAATTACAGGCACATGAGGCTTAACACCTGTATGGACGCAGAGCAGTGTATTGTAGGGCACGTTCCTTACTAACGTGACCTACAAGGCAATACTTTGTTATAGGCTATGGTAACTACTTAACATCAGATGGGCTACATGCTTGGTCCATCAAAAAATGTATTAAAAAAAAAACAATTACAAGAATCTTTGTCCTGACTGACTGACATATACAACACACAGCCTAAACCACTAGTCATAGAAACTCTGGGTATATTCGTCTTAGTGCGTAGAGGAAGAAAGTGATTCTCGAAATTCAACCCCTAAAGTTAACATAGCACCCCTTTAAGGGTTGGATTTTGCTGACTGAAGAAAGGGTTGAAATTATGGGCTAATAATAATATATATCACAGGACATTTTTACACAACATCATCTAGCCCCAAACTTGTAGGTACTAGGTACAAAAATAGCTGGTACTAGGTGTGGGAACCAGATGACCGTTATAATACTTATATACCTAGGTACTTTTTTATTGTAAATACATAGGTACATAGAATACAATATAACACCTAGACACAGAACAAGTATCTATGTTCATCACACAAATGTTTGTTTTCGGTAGGGATCGAACCCACCACCTACAGGGCATAAGGCAGGGCTACTACAAACTGAGCTGTGACGGTTGAACTTTGTATGAAAATAACTTCCCAAGTAGGTATTTTACGTTTGTACGTATGTTTTCAGTTGTTGAGGGTCTATTATCAAAATTATTCTCCGTGGACGTACAAAACCAGCATACAAACATGGTGTACGTGCGGATCGTCCCCACCAGCGAGGTGACGGCCACCGATCTCGTGACCAGACTGGCTCAAGTCAGCCTGGAGGAGACAAGGGTTAGTTCCATTCCATTCTTAACTCAGCAGCCGTTAAACCATGACAGAGCCCATCAGTTCTAATTATATTTTGACATTCCGGAGCAATAAGACTCGTTGAGCGGTTGGTCCCGGCTATAACAGCCGTTAAGCCATGACGGAGGCCATCAGTTCTAATTGTATTTTGACATCCTGAAACAATAAGACTCGTTAAGCCGTTGGTCCCGGCTATAACAGCAGATAAGCCATGACGGAGGCCATCAGTTCCAATTGTATTTTGATATCCCAAAGTAATAAGACTCGTTAAGCCATAGGGTCCGGCTATGGCAGACGCTTTCATGCTTTACCTGACCTGACCTGTTTATTTTCACATGAGACTTAGGTAAGACCTCAGGTTCCATCTGGTTTGAAGGGTGTGGGTGCCGGTGATATAACAGTATGTCACCGGAACCCACACCCTTCAAACCGCTTCACTGCTCGACGGCAGAAATAAGCATAGTGATATGATAGTACTTCCACGGTTAAGCCCTTCACTAAGAGCTCTACTACTTCTACTAATACTCAACTACAATATTGACGTATACTTGTTTACAGCATGACTGCAAAACAGAAAACGACGAAGGTATCATAGTGAAGGCGCTGGAATGCGGTCAAGATGACAAGATGGTCCGGTTCGTGCTCCACAGGGACATTGGAGACCAAGAGCTGTGGCTGGCCATTATGAAGGTCACCTATGTGTTTAGAGAGTTTGAAACTAACGCTCAGAGATCTAGGCAGGTCTAGTGTTGCGGCTGCGAGGTAAGGGTGCTGTTGGTGAATGGCACCTCTAAGGCTTGCACAATCTGATTTAAATTTATTCAGCTAATCACATATTGAAAAAATAAATATATCGAACTACACGGGTATTTATCGCGTTTTACCATTTCTTCTTCGATTCGGCTATCGGTCGCGGGCAGACTATTGCAACATAGCCGAAACGTCGGGAAAATAAATAAAAAAGGTAATACGCGATAAATACCTGTGTTATATGTGTTCAATGTGTGTTCCGATCGCGAAAGATTAACAAATACTAAGCTAATCACGTTTACTAAGGTGTTTAGCGTACACGTAAAAGCGACTTAATTTTCCTTGTCTAAGATGATAACGTAATAACTTTCTAAATGGGATTCGCTAAATACATTTAGTGATCGTTGTGCAAGCGGGCCTTAGAATGTTAAACAAAATCATTTACTATGATTTATAAAAAGCGCCGTTTTAAAACAATTAGGTTAAAAATAAGAAAGAACTTGAGAATGTGTATTCTTGTATTGGTTTTTATTCATTTTGATTGCTACCGTTTTATACAGAGATTTCGTTTAGAAAAAAGAAAAGGAAAGAAATAACTTTAGTGTTTTAATTCCCAGGCATGGTAGATACTCCTCGAATCCTAATCATAATCCCAAGTAGCACAGACTCAAGATTCTTTGAGGATGTCTAAGGAGTAGTCAGAGGTACGTCCAAATATTACATTTGGGACATACTTACATTTTGCAGTAGTACCTAAGTATTCCATACATGACAGGTTGTAAGCCCATCGCCGATGCTAGTATACTCAACCAGTGAAAACGATGAAAACATCGTGAGGTGGCTTCAAGCGGCTTGAGGACACTAGCATTTTATAAATGAATTTATAATTGCTATTTCCATAATGTTTGTGTGTATGTATGTATGTTTCATGTATGTATGTATAAACAATTATAAGCTCTCTGTTCCCACTTATCGACTCACTAAAGCAAGCAAATCCTTTTAGTGAAATGTGCACCTAGTCTATTTTATTTTATAATTTTAAGAAAACTTACAGCTAGGTACACAAAAATCTAATAAATTCAAAACACATATTCTGAAGGCCAATTAAAAGTTTCCACTGAAAGCTAGTCTAGTGGGAATGACCCCGCCTTCTGGTCCCTAAGGGCGTGGGTTCAAAACTATTCTATTCTATTGTGGGGTCAACTAGTTTATGACTTTCTGTGTAATTCTCCTTGATAGGCGCTAGGTCTAGAAAGGAAAAATTGAAATAAAAAAGTCAAGTATGACAAAATGAATTTATTTTCTCTAATATTATAAATGCATAAATAAAGACATAATATTCAGTTAAGCTTTACAATGATGATATTGTTTACATGTAGAATAATCTTAAGACGATAAAGTGAATTAGCCTAAGTTTCTGTGAGAATATTATACATATTATTTTGTAATGTAGATTAAAAAGTGTGTTTGTGCACGGATTGTTTTATTTTCTAATCAATGTCCTAGACAACAATTTGGAGTACTCTATATAATCTTAGGTCTATATGTAAGTTAATAAATAAATCGTGTAAATTGTACAAGTAGCCAAATATTGTGTTACGGATATACATACTTTGTTATTTTACATAGTTGGTATTATATAGGAAATATAATAAATAATCAATTTAATACGAAACATGTCGTTTTATTTAACATGAAATAGACAAGTGGCACACATCTAAAATAAAATTAAAAGTTATATTTTTAATTACGAGTACAGTCAGCTGCATTAGAATGTACAAAATACGTTACTTTAAAAAAATACATTGCAAATATAGAAAAGTATCATTAATTTAATGGTTTTAGGTGTGTAGTTCTAAGATTTCATTTTGAAAGTTACGAATTGTATTCATTTTAGTGGAGCTGACTGTACATAATCTAATGTTATCTTAAGGTAAGTAAAACGCACCAACATAGTTAAAAATATTCTGTTTTGGAAAATATGTCATCACTTTTGTATTACAGTGGTATTACACCTGTTCTGTTGAGTAGTTCTGTTGACAAAACTACTGAGATATTTTCCCCCATTAGTTCTGTGACTTAAAAGACTATGCTTTACACCTGACTTTTATCTCTACTATTCCCACCTGTTTTGTTGAGTAATCTGATGACAGAACTTCTGGTAATTTCTCCGCATTACAAAATAAATTATGACATTTTGAGTGTAACCATCTTAGTTAGGAAGTATTACTAACAGTTTAAGTACAGTCTGTACTGACTAAAACTTCTATGATTATATTAGATGTTAGATGCTAAACTAGTATTTTACCAATGATTATGCTAACTCACTTAAATTTACTTAACTTAAACGCTTCAATTATTTAAAAAGATTTAGACACACTGACTTGCAACTTTTTTGGAGGTTAGATTATATTACCTTGGGTATTGTTACCGGTGGTGAAGCCAACAGTTTAATACTTAGATTTACTTAAATATAACTTAAACGCCACTATTATAATCACATGGGCGTGTATCATGTCCTTAAACTATGCCCGGCATATCACACTCGTTTATTTTAATAATTAAAGTAAATACCTTTATGGCCATAAAGTTAAAACGTTAAACTATGATAACATTATACCATACGGAATCCGATTGTGTAAGACGATTGGTTTAAGAAAAAATTACTTCAGAAATGTGCTTATAACTTCTACCTACTCTAGTAAACTTACTCACAGCCGCTATATAATCATCACCAGCCTGTAAAAGTCCATTGCTGGACATAGGCCTCTCCCATACGTTTCCAGGAATAACGATTCGGAGCCCTTTTCATCCATGACTTACGCGATCCTAACAATGTCGTCAGTCCATCGGGTAGGACGTCTTTCGTCTTCCGGTTCGTGGTCGCCATTCGAGAACCTTTATCCCCAGCGATTGTAGCGGTTATATGCTACTGCGTAATATATAGTACCTATGTATCAGTTCATTTCGTAGCTACGGTCATTTATTTGAAAGACAGGTCTTGTGGCCTAAAGTGGGATTTGAAAAACCCACAAGTGCTACCTGCACTTAAAAGCACTATAAACACTAATAAATTAAGAACTATTATTGGATTATATTTTGAAAAAATATATGTACTACAAATTCAATAAGAATACGTTTGGTGTAATCATCAGACCCACAACCCGATTCCGAAATGGTAGAATTTTCTTAATTTAATGCACCCGGATAATTTCCACCAATATTAAGTAATTTACGTAGGTTAATAAATACCTATACAAAAAATTATCTAAATCTTAGTAATAATACTTTTCTATAAAAATATACTATGGCTAATGTTATTTTAGTACTAAAACTACCTAACTCGTGACTGCATATAAGTACAGTTATTGTTTAATTCTAAAAATGCGAAAGTTTAAATGTTAATATACTTGGATAGTATAAAATAGTGGAGTAAATATATAAAGTACTATTCCGGTAACCCGGTAACTGGAACCCGATATCGCTAAGCGATTAAATAAGCATTTTAGTCCATCTGGAAAATAATTACATACAATGAAATTTCAGTATGTTTCTATATAACTATACTTGTATATATTACTCGTCTATTTTATACTTTTACAATGGATTTTTTTTTTGTTTCGACTTGACTAAAATCTATGTATCATCTACGTGACATTGGCGAAATTGTCTGTCGAATTACGGACAGATGCCATAGACAAGATGAAACTCAATAAGTAATGACACTGCCTCAGATTGTCAAATTGTACAATTACGAAAAAACAAGCGTTTCTGGTTTGCCAAGCAATGGGTGAAATCTCTTTTGATCTGTTTTAATGTGAATCCGTGATTTCTCTTAGTACTAAGGTACCTCAAGAATACCCAAACGCATCTCAGATATAAGCTCAAGTCGCGATTTTTTGATAGTTTGAAGATCTGTCAAAGTCGTCACTTGACGTTTGTCACGTGCTTAAATTTGAAATGCGTTTGCGTACACATATTCGCTACCTACTTATTATGTTAATATCACTTATATAACCTTACAACCGCCAGCACTATATATACACACTGGCGTATTCGTCTTATATCTAACTTTATCTGGTATATTGGATCATGCTACCAATGGGCTGTCTATCTCACTTGCGATAGACATCTACAGCTAAAGTAAAATCACTTAAATAAAGAAACTAGTAGTACTTAAAAAATATCTTAAAAGCTATATTATAAAAATATACACTTACAAAGTGCTCATTATAGCTAATTGAATATAACCAAGTATTCATTACTGATATCATTATAATTAAGAATTTAAAAAAGTAATGTATATCATATACCTATATATCATCATTAATTATACTAAATTAATACTTAACACGTTATATTCTATAAAAAATCTTTTAAAGGCCGTTGGGTCGGGTCTAATGATTTACAGATAAAAAAATGGCTATTATTTATAAAAAAAATAATCTAATATCCCGGCGCTAATCATTACCTCTCACTCGCTCGCATAGTGTGCGAGTGAATCATTACAGAAGGGTAATGATTCAGGGGGGATACTGTCTTATTCACAAATGAAAAATTAAATACCTATAACTATTTACCTTTACTATCCATGCCCGAACTATACTTTACACAGGCAACTTTTAAACTTATCATTAATTTGTGGATCCGTTCTTCCCGATACTATAACTAGGAACTCTGGCTACATTATTAAGCACTTGATTATACACCTTGACACTTTAACATACTCTTAGCAAAAGTTACTACTAACGTGCTGAGTAGAACTATTTATAACTAATAAAGTGACTTAAAAAACAAGAAAATACATTTATTACTCGTAATAACCAAAAGGTAGGTAATTAATTAGTTTAAATCTATAAGAAATTGCTATAACCTAAGCTTGACAAGTAACCAGAGTTTTTTTTTACAATTTTAACTTATAATAAGTTTTCTTACTTTAAACTTACAAAAGATAATAAACAATATTGAAATCTGTTATAGGCATTAAGTTACCTACTTATTATAAATTTAAACTTAATATAACTTGTATTAACATACCTATATTTTCATAATATCACAAGAAAAATACGAAAATAAGGGATAGCGTCTACAAGTAATATAGTCTAAGGGATACAACTGCGTCTATAAGTATAAGCATAGGTAAGTATAATATAAAATGAGTTAAGTATAAGCATTCTATATGAAATATAAGTGCACACTAAAGTTTTTCTAGTTAAATAATTGGGCAGTCCCAATCTAATTTTTCTACAAACTTAAACAGACATTTAACTAAGAAATTAAAATCAATTAATACTGATCAGCTGGATATCTCTAGATCGTTTGCAACAATCTGTAGATAGCTCAACTGTATTATATGTGTTTTGTATATAGAAGGCTTATCCGATGCACACGCAGCAAGGTAAAGACAGAATCATAAGACACGACCCGCGTCGGCTGTCTCAGACATTTTGTATAGGACAGACAGAGACAGAGCGAGCAAACTAGTGTAATCATTTCTATACAAAATTTATAGGACCGATAGGCTTGTGATAATGATCATACCTTAAGATATGGGATGACATAGATAAATTAAAAAAAAGAACTTAGCGTAGACTATTTTGTTCACTCCACGCCAGCATCAACTTCTGATGATCATCAAAGCCGTGGGACGCAATAACGTCTCTATAACCGTCTCTGTCATACTTCTTCTTGTAAAAGTGGAATCTCTCGCAATGCGTCAAGGTAACACCAGCTTTTCTCGCCAATATCCCCAAGTAAATATCATCAAACCTAAAATGCTTTACGAAAAGGCTGGCTATATACAAAACCTTCATTGTGCGCGTATTTAGTACAAAAGCCCCAGCAGTAATGTACGGCGGCCATTTATTCCACGGATACTCTTCTAAAGATACTCTCCATTTGCTAGTATAGACTCTATGTGGACCAGACTTGAAGACGTAACCGGCAAAAAGATATTCATCTTGCGTCGTGTTGGTGTCTGGTCTCTTGCTAACGTAATTTAAGAGATTTTTAACAGATATATACATATCATCGTCTGTAAATAAGTAGTAGTCAGCGGAAGAACAATGTTCGTAAATCCATCGAAAAGTCATCATAGTTTTAATTGTATTATTGAAGTATGTATCGAGGAAATCCATTTGGATTATATCCTTATTTTCGGCCATTTCTGTCTGGATCTTTCTTTGTGTATCTGAGCTGGTGCCTACACCAAGAAAGAATATAACTTTGACAGTGCGTCCGGGGATAATAGCCTTTTGTCCATATGTCTTTCTTATAGTCTGTCTGTGTTCAAAGTTGTTCATAGCTGATTTGACAGCTATAAACAGATCTAGTTTCTCAACGGTACTACATTCTCCTGAGTTAGTTAAGTACCTATATGGGTAATAGTTAATAGCTGCAATACTAGGTTTTTTCCCCGCTAGGACATCTTTCACTAAAGGTTTGATATCAATGTTCAATGGATAGTCAAAGCTATCGTCGAAACTCTTGGAGTTGATATAATCACCAATGCCGAGGAAGAAGTATAAGGAATACAACACTATAATGGTGATGAAGAATATCTTCAAGTTTCTGTGCTTCATTTTGGAGATTCATACGAGATTCTGTTTCACTGGTTACATCTGTAATAGACAAAGATCAAATACAAATCTACCAATTATTTATAACCTTAGGTATGTATAACTTAAGGTAGTTATAACCAAATATTTTGTGTGAGCCAAGTTTGAAGACAAAGGTACAGTCAGCTGCACTAGAACACTAGAGTGTATACAATTCTTAACTTTTAAAATGGTTTTACAGCGGTGCTAAAAGTATTTACATGGCAATTATTCAAGTGAGTAATATTAAGTGAGGTATATATAATTTCATGACTTAGTTTTTGAAAGAAAGACGGAAAGAAAAAAAAGAAAATTCTTTCTTTCTTCTTACTGTGCTTCGGGTAAGACGTGATGCTATTTATTAAAAAAAAAAGAAATATAGGAAATATTTCTTTTTTTGAGATTTGATAAAGTAAAAATGTATCACCTGCTCACAAAGAGGTGTCGACTGAGGAGCTGATGGAGACGGGAGGCAGGTAGTGGCTGCGAATCTGTGTGTGCAAGCGTGCCACCTCGCCATCCAGGTTCTCCATGTCGCGAACCATTTGTGTGAACTGCACAATACCTGGACAACAAAATAAATGTACACTAACTATACTTTTCCCCCTTAGATATCCTTGCAGAAACACGAGTGGGTAATTTGTACGAAAAAATTTGAAGCGATATCTACCGTGCTTGGAATAAAAATCTTTGTTTTCAGAATCTTTATCTTTACTGACTGAGTGACTGACATAAAGACAAAGCATAGCTTAAACCACGGACTTGAAATTTTCTAAGTATATTCGTCTTGGTGCGTAGAGATTACAGAAAGGAATTTCCAAAATTTATCTTCATCCAGAATAGGAAAATAAGTAGTAAAAATAATAAATAATAATTAAAATAATGCGAAACGAAGTTCGCGGGGTCAGCCAGTATAGTAATAAAAAATAACTTTTTCAGGATGGTAATTGAAATCTTTGTGAGAATTACCTTCTCTGGAGTTACTGAATCCGTGACGCTTAATAGTCTCCATCTCAATCTGGACCACCATGGGGAACACAATCTGCATCAGCTTAAGCATCTCATTGCCCGCAGCTTCTTTGGCCTCATCCAGCTTAGATGCATAGTCGGGGGACTCGAGCGCATCCATCACTTCTCCGAGAATCTGACGCATTTGATCCACCGTTATGCTTTGTGGAGACGCCATTAGTTAGAAAACTGAAACATAAATAAATATTTGTAAACATGTTAGTGAAAGTCAAAAAGCATTTATTCCGTAGTATCCGCATGGATCATCTTGAAACGTCTTAAATCTAGGTGAATCTAAACGCCAGTTCCTCACGACCAAGCCTAGAAGATGATACCAGCTAAGTAGATTGTATTATGGAAACCATATAAATAATTGGTAGAAAACTCAATACTTTTTTGTGGACGAAGCGGTGGTTATGGTGTTTTGTCTTTTGCGATGAAAAGAAAGAAATAACTGTGTACCTAATGTAACAGCCTGTAGAACTCCACTGCTGGACATAGGCTACCCGTATGGAGAGTATTCCAGGACGTGTTCATATTGGGTGGGTTTGCCGTAGTTACCACGCTTGACAGGCGGATTGGTGACTTGAAATTTTCAGGGTATATATAGGTATTTGTACTGGCTCGTAGAGGTGTCCTAAGAAATATATTTTCGAAGTTCAACCCCTAACGGGATGTAGCGGGACCCGAAGTATGTATGAAAATAACCGCGGAAGAAGTAGTTTAATATAGGTATTGTTTAATTACGTATATTCAATTACCTAGGCATTATAAAAAATCTGTTTTCTAACTATACCTACCTACATAATATAGTAAAAAAACCGAGCTCGAATCACCGACCACAGAAAGTGTGCCCTAAAGGCTGGCTGGCTTTTTGGATAGCTAAGCAAATCTATCGTTTCAATGATTTTTAATAAAAAATAACTGTAGGCGAAACATAAAGCTTATATAGGTATCCTACCTACATATACCTACCTAAACTAGGTTGGGAAAACGACAATTTTAAATAACCTACTTTTCCAACAAAGAGAACTATAGGTAGGTAGGTACATAGGTTACACAGAGGTGGACTTACCTACCATGCTTAAAAACTTCCACAAAACTACTAAATTGAGTAATACTAAACATTACAACACAAGTATTACCCATTTTGATTATCTATCACATGCACTACATTCTCAGACCCAATGCACAAAATAACACGAGAAGGTATTGCAAGGCGTCTGCGCGTACTTATCGATTGTCTCCGAGTCCCGCCCGTGTCCCTGTTTCTCGGCTTACGTAGAAATGGAACGCTCTCGAACGTATTCCTACATCTATCTTTATAAATACCTGTTATAGAATCTTTGTCCTGACTGACATATAGGCGGGTTTCTTCACGATGTTTTCCTTCACCGTTGTGAGGGCTCTGGCATTGCGCATTATTTTTTTCGAATACAAAAACCCATATTTGCACGACCTGGTTCGAACCCACGACCTTAGGATCATAAGGCAGGCTCGCTCCCACTATACCACTGGTGCTCTACATATAGGCAACGCGCAGTCTAAACCACTGGTCGTAGATACCTACTTGAAATTTTTAAGTTATATGCGTTTTGGTGCATAGAGGATAGAGGTAAGTACCAATACCTACCTATTATGGAATTTTCGAAATTCAAGCCTTATAAGGGTACAGGGGGGTTGAAGTTTGTATGAAAATAACATCGCGCAGACGAAGTCACGCGCGTTTTCTCGAGTACCTATTACCATAGAATATCTTACTAAACATACTTACATTACCTACTAAATAAAATAAATACTGTATGTTCACACTAACACTACCAATACATATTACACAGGATGTATTAGGTATGAATATTTTTTGTAATTATGACAAACATTTACTGCAGTCATGATATAGAACAGTGTGCTATAAAGTTTCCAATAACCCTCCACTGACTGCTCTTGTTTAAAATACAAACACATGTACACCTGGATAGTAACCTAGATGAGATACAGAACCTCTGTAGGTGCTTTTAAGATAGACGACGTATTGTCATCATCCAACTTCTCATCGATAGTGATCCTCCAGCACTATCAAAATGCAAACATGTGGAAACCAAGACAATACCTTACAGAAATGTTACATAACCAACAAGTCTTATCATTTTTAAGACAGTATGAAAATGTTAGCCATTCATATCACTTCGCTTTATTTTTTATTTGGTATTTCTCTATAAGACTATCAACCTACTCATAGTCACTTCGTTTTTGGTGCATATCTATTTTAAGTTTGGACAACCAATTAACCATGTATTCATTGCTTTATGGGAATGTTGAAGGTTTCAACTTAGTTAAACTTATTGGCTAATACTAGGTTCTAAAATCCAATCCAATCCTGGTTTTTTATTTTAAAAATAAGTCTTAAACTTTTGTGGGTGTGTATTTTAAAACAGAAACAGATAGATAATAAAGATAAAATAGAAAGAATCAAATAGATACCTAAGATAGAATTCTAAACTACAACTATGCTAACCATTAGTAAAAATGGCAAGTAGGCTACACTATGATTAAGAATCTCAAAAACCAATCAACTCACAGGCTAGCTATATTCATCCACCAGGCATTGCAGAGCAGCTGGAGAGCAGTGGCCACTTGAGACAAGGTGGTGAATATCTATAGGTATGTAATATAGAAATAACTAGATTAGAATCAGTCAGCACAAGTCATTGGGTATTCATTCATGTACTAGTTAGTTATCCAACTTGACAGTTTTTATTTATCAGTAGCGGCCGCTCGCAGCTTCGCCCGCTTAGCAGTTTTTTTCCGTTCCCGTTATTTTTTCGGGATAAAAAGTAGCCTATATGTTAATCTAAATTATGATCTATGTTTATTCCAAATTTCATCCAAATCGGTCTGGTTAGAGTGTGAAAGAGTAACAAACATCCATCCATCCATCCATACATACTTACAAACTTTAGGATTAGATAGTAGGATTTAGATATTGTATGGTAGCCCTGGCTTAAAATGCAACCCCTTCATCACCTTCCAGTAGTGTCCAATCTGCCTATCGCGCGTGGTGACTGTGGTAAACCCTCCCAAACGATGTATCTAATCTACGAGCTCTAATCTATAGTAAAATCGGTAGGTATGCTTTTGTGGAACCGTGTGTAATCGAATCTCGCGGTCGCACACGATGGTTGAGGTTTTGCGCGAGTGTCCGTCTTTATTTCATCGCCCGGCCAACTTAGACACACAGAGGCACGTCGCGAAACGGAAATACGTAGAGTGAGCGGAATCTAAGCAAAGGGAGCTCACCGGGTTAGAGGTTGTTCGTGATGTGACGAGGACAAGTTCCATCAGTCCATACACTCCACCAGCTGGGTCAGAGACACAGAATACTTGGTATATCGGAAAGAACTGCACAGTCACAGAATAATATTGCCCACGATACTCTTACAAAGGAATAAAAGAGAAAAATCTATTTTGATGTTGATTTGATTAATTTTGATTCGATTGATATGATACCACAGAGTACTAAATTTTTACTAAAATAAACTGGTTGATTTGATATTATAATAAAGGGTGCCGTGATTACACAGCCAGGAATGTGTAAGTATTGGCATCCAATTACGTGGTCGTGTTTTCCATGGCTGTGCCGTACAAAATCATGTACACTCTTAGAAAGCCCAACCATGGAAAAGGCAGCTGTATTCAATAGTCGTACATTCTCGTCACATGTTGAGATTGTCTAAGCATGGAGTTGGATGCCAAAATATGACATATTTTCTTTAGCAGAGGGCTGAGCAATGGTTACTAATTCCTGGGTGGTATACATCTTGTTGGAATCAGTGAAAGTTATAAAAATAAATAAATACATAAGTGCAACTACTCAATGGTGTACAACCATTGAGTATTTCCTGTATTAGAAGTGTACGAGAACTTACGACCATGGAATACGAATTTCATGGTAAATTCCCGGCTGTGCTTTCCCAGGATATGCATTCCCAGCACGTGTCAGGATTACAGACGCAGCAGTGCCAGACTTTACATCTAGGCTGCTTATTCCTGGCTGCATATTCTTGCCTGTGCATTCCATTGTTATGATTTCTCAGGTTGTGTTTTACAAGGTTGAAGATTAACGGGTCTGTAAGGCTGGATTTTCTTTGCTTTGTTTACAAAAAAGTTGAAAAGAAAATGTACCTATATCAATCGAAAGTGAAAAATTCAAACTATTACTCTATTCTTTAAAAAATGTTCTTAATAACGATGTCCTAGTAAAATTTCTCTAGGTCTATGTGTATGTGGTGATGATAACAATAGGTACCTCGTAGGTTTATCTGTACCTATGAGTAGATTACTGAGTCCATAAATGTCTAAAAACTGAATCATAGCAATACTTTCCTGTAGTTATGATGATGCGAGTAATTTTATAAATTTTATACCACTCTGCGTTATTTATTTACGCATTAAATAAACTTTATCCTATTAAAAGTTCCTGCATAATTTAGTTTGACTGCTATTAAAATCTGTACCATGGATGAAGATATAATAGGTTTTGAGGAGATGGAGCAGAGACCATCGAGCCGCCGTACCTTGACTTCGAGGAGCAATGCTGCGAGGCAGGTGGCAGTCAACTTCATGCCATCCCGGCAACTGCCTTACAGTAAGTACCTACAATAACTTCATGTTTGTTTTTCATGCTTCATAACCATTTATTGCCCCACTTTATATCTAAGAACAAAGAAAATCTCTGCGAACATTTCCCTGCATTTTCCAAAGGTAATATAAATAAATAGCATCACAACTTTAATTTCCAAGCACGGTAGATATCCCCTCTGATCTCTTAGTACCAAGTATACTCGAGACTCTTGGAGAATGTCTAAGGGGGGTAATCAGTAATACATTTGGTACGGTCCCACATTTTGCAGTAGTTAGTATTCCATATGTGACAGGTTGCAAGCCCATTGGCGTTGCTAGAATACTAACTGGTTTACTCACGATGTTTTCCTTCACTGTTTGAGAGCACAGGCATTGTACACATACAGTTTTCAAACAGAAAAACCCATTGGTGCATGACTGGATTTGAACCCACAACCTTTGGATCAGAAGGCAGTCGTGGGTATAAATCAATATTGAATACATATTAGAACAAAAGGAAATAAAATTCAAATTATACTAGACTAAAATAAAAACTAAATTAAATAATGATTTAATTCAGAGGTCATCAATATTATCAGCACTAAAGAAGAAAACTACTGAGACACAGTCTTCTCTATACATTTTCAAAGAAGCCTTATCTTCTGGCGATTTCTTCCCCTATCTTCGCCTTCTGGGTGCTATCGACACCTTATAATTATTTACAGACTAGCGACTCATCCTGGCTTCGCACAGGTTCTGTAAGGATTGCTTTTTTTTTTTTAAATATAATATAGCCTATGTCCCCCGAGGACGGGGCTCTCCGATGTAGCTTTCCAATGGTGAAATTTTACCTCTGAGCCTATTCAATACAAACAAACAAACAATCAATTAAATCTTTCCTCATTATAATATTAGCATAGAAGTATAAATAAGCTATGGCATTCCCTGAGGTCAAATTTATTAGTAATTGTGTTTGTACAAACAACATACCCTAAGTAACTCTAATTAAATAAACAACCATGAATCATTCTACAGTGTGCTCTCATTCTCCGAAGTGTATGGTTTACCTTGTTGGTTAAAAATACCTTTGCAACATAAATAAATACCTTTAAACAGATTCATCTTTACTAAACCACACCTGAGTTTATGGTTTATTTAGATTACAGTACAAGTACCTTCCTACAATATTATCAGGTACATGGTGATGTAGTCTAAAGACAGTTTAAATCATGCTTTATAATAAGCGTTCGTCATTTGAAATGCAGGATATCAGTAAGTGATTCTTTTTGATTTTTTATGACAGTGATGTGCTGAATAGAAGATTTACTTCTTAAGGGGAGTAGTACTGCCTGATAAGAGCCATCCATCACCTCTGTCAGGATATAAGTGTGATTACTGCACGGGGATGTTGTAAGAGTCGGTAAAGGCCGAAAACACACTGAGCGTATCTTGCGCCGCGTTTCTCAATATTTTAATAGTGTTTATTAAGATCTATGTCCGAACATCGCCTAATATGCTTGGTGTGGTTTACACAGACACCACCAGAGACCAGAAGTTCACCAGAAAACGTTTGAAGGTGAATGATGATGTTGAAATTGTAGGCTATTTCGTCATGCCTACACGTCTGAAGCTGCAGCTTAGGTCTGCAGTAACTTATGCCCAGGCATTAAGGTTAAACAAGTCGGTACTATTTCGTACTATGTCGGTGAAAGATTTAGTACTAAATCTTGAAACGGCAAGATAATTCAGTATCAAACTTAACTTCGGACGCACGTTAATAAACAGCAGACATTAAACGCTTACAGCGTTTGTAAGGACATAGTACCGACTTGTTTTTGTGATCCTATTTCATCATGAGTTTCTTGCCTATTCTTCTAGACAAGGTCGGGAGGAACTGGTGTCTAGATGCACCTAGCTTTAAGGTACAAGTTGATCCCTGGATATTACTTCTTATTGTCTTTGTCTTCTTCTTTTCTTCCAGGCACCTTACGCCTCCGACGGAACAATTCTGAGCAGAATGCATTGCTAGACGAATTGATCGAGGTGGACGACCCTGACTCCGCCAGCAAGCAGGCAGATATCATCGTCCGGGAGATGGAGCAGCATCAGGTGCTGATGGAGGACAACCTTGTGTCTCAGGAGTTGAGGAGGTAATTGCGATTGTCTGATCGAATAGTTTTGTAAGTCTCTTGTCTGGTCTTCTAAGTCTGGACGCGTGGAATTAGCGCCTTTTTTTATACAACTTGTTGATGGAACAAGCAGATGGCCCACCTGATGTTAAGTGGTTACCATCGCCTAAAACAAAGTATTACCTCGTAGATCACACTCGTTATTAACGTGCCCACTACTCAGCGTCCATCAATCTGAGGCGTATAGGTATTAAGCCTCGTGTGCCTGTAATTTCACCGGCACCCTTCATACCGCAACATAGTAAGCTGCTTGGCGACAGAAATAGGCATGGTGGTATGTAGTACTACCCAGGACGAGCCCTTCACTACTATTATAATAATGGAGGAGTCCTATTTCAAGCCGGGACCACCACATCCTACTGCTAGGTACTAAATTATTAGCATTGCTTGTGTTTGCATGGAACAAATGCCCTTTAACTTTGAAATCTACTTTGAAGTCATGAGTATAATAACTTGCTCTAGAGAGGCGCTCCGTGACTTGCCTCAGGGTATGACGATAAAGAGGAACGTGCGCGCCAAGCTGTCCGCTTCAGTCAGTCTGCGCTCGAAGCGAAGACCGATCTCCATGTTCAAACGAATGAAGTATCGTGTCAGCTTTGCTTGGAAGCGGGTAAGCAATATTTACAAGCTTTGCTTAGTTTGGATTGGGGCTAGATAGAACTGGTTGGATGTAGAAGTACGGTGTACGGTTTTACCTTCACTATGCGAACCGCTAAGGAGTGGAACTTATTACCGGTCTTTTCCCTGGACCACTATGATCTGTATCAGTGATTAGGTGTCTTCTAGGCTGTCCTGCGTTATTATCGGCTTCATCGTCACTTACCACCAGGTGAGATTGAAACCAAGAGACAGTCTATTTTGACGACCGATGTGGTGCGGTGGGCAAATGTCCGCTTGCGACGCAGGAGGTTGCGGGTTCGATTCCCGTCTTGGGATAAATGTTTGTACGATCTGCAAATATTTATTCCGGGTGGTTAAGTATATCAGTCATCTAGTACCCATAACACAAGCTCTGATTAGCTTGGGGCTAGATGATGCTGTATGGATTGTCCAGCATTATCATTATTATTATTGACGGTTAAAAAAACATTAAAAGATTCTTGTTCCGGTTTCGATCAGGTTACCGGTTTATAAATAAGGCAGTTGTATTGTAAGTTGCATAGCTTATTACCCGTTGGCCTAAATAAACATCGGTCATTTGGACGAGTGACCGCCAGTATGGTATTTCATCTGAGCGCCTCTGTGCAGTGGCGTAGTTATCGTAGGGCCAGGTGGTACAGTGCACCATGTCCCTGGAGCTCAGGGGGCCCTCTAGCCTAAGCTTTGAAAAGAGATAAGCATAAAAGAAAAGAGTGAAAAAAAAAAAAAAAAAAAGAGTGTGCTTTATACCACACGACTTCTTTAATATACGTAACGTAACTGGCTATTTATTTATTTATTTTTTGGAAGACTTACAGCACTTTTAAACATATTTACTACAGCTAATCTAGAAACTAAAGGCTAATAACAAGTCTCCACTGTTAGTGATGGCTATGAATGAGAGAAAGAAAGAAAGAACAGTGCTTTCATACCCCCTCCATGGTAGTGTTAAACGTTTAACGCAACTTTGTTGGAAGTCGCATTAGAAGTATTACTTTAAAAAATCTTGTGAGCATCTTGTGCCTCTCGAGCCTAACGACCTGCGCTTCGTTGAAAAGTCAAAGTCAAAAAGCATTTATTCAGTAATATCCGCAGGGATCATCTTTGATCGATTTGTTCTCTATGCACCGGGGCCCTTGTTCACCTAGCTACGCCACTGCCTCTGTACTTCAGAGAGCATGTTGTCGGACCTCCCTCTAGCGTTCGCTTATATTCTTATTTCAGAGTCGAGAACGTGTTCGAGACGCAATGTTTTCCATCGAACTGTGGTACGAAGCTATCCGCGATATAGAAGGCCAGTTCGGCTCAGCCGTAGGCTCTTACTT
Organism: Electrophaes corylata; assembly: GCA_947095575.1. Taxonomy (NCBI): domain Eukaryota; kingdom Metazoa; phylum Arthropoda; class Insecta; order Lepidoptera; family Geometridae; genus Electrophaes; species Electrophaes corylata. The sequence goes on along the minus strand of OX352711.1, from coordinate 938,581 downwards.
CTGCATGGTGCGGCGGCTGTTCGCGCTGAATCTAGCGCTTGCAGCGCTGTGGCTGGGCTTCGTGGTGATTCCTCAAGCGCTGCACAACGAGGCGGTGCCTGGTGACGCGAGCGAAGCGAACTGGCCTTTAGATTGGATCACCGGGAAGGTAAGATATGACACTATAACGTGACTGGCGAGCAAAGCGATCAAATGAGGGTGTTCTGCGTGATATGGACAGTTATTTTGACGACCGATGTGGCGCGGTGGGCCATTGTCCGTCTGCGACGCAGGAGGTTGCGGGTTCGATTCCCGCCTTGGGATAAATGTTTGTACGATCTGCAAATATTTATTCCGGGTGTTCTGGGTGTTTTTTATGTATAATAAAAAAAAAACTATGTCGGTATGTAATATAGTATTGTATTAAGTATATCAGTCATCTAGTACCCATAACACAAGCTCTGCTTAGCTTGGGGCTAAATGATGCTGTGTGGATTGTCCAGCATTCTTTATTTATTATTTATTTATTTATTTGCGCTGAATCTTGTTTTGGTTTGAAGGGTGTAGGCTTGGGATGTATGTAATGTAATGTACTAAGTATATCAGTCATCTGTACCCATAATACAAGCTCTGCTTAGCTTGAAGCTAAATGATGCTGTGAGGATTGTCCAGCATTATTATTACTAATATTTATTATTATAAGTAAATGCTTTTTTCTATACTTACATACATTTTTCGAATAAAAAAATCCACGACCGGATTCGAACCGGATTTTAAGATCAGAAGGCGGTGTCGCTTTCTCTGGACCACGGGTGCTCTATTCTCTGTACTTATGTCTCTATCTCATGTGTTTCTTACAGGGTGGTATGCAGAATTCCCTGATGTTCTACGGGCATTACCACCACGGTTGGATAGAGCCGAGCAGACGTTACAACATGGCGTTCGCGTACTTTTTCACCGCAGTCTCTTTGTACCTGGCTTTCTTCGGGCTGCTATGCTATAAGTAAGTACCGTAGCATTCGTCGATATTTGTAATCGATCGAGCGAGCAAAGCGATCGATGACGACCGATGTGGCGCGGCGGGCGATTGTCCGCTTGCGACGCAGGAGGTTGCGGGTTCGATTCCCGCCTTGGGATAAATGTTTGTACGATCTGCAAATATTTATTCCGGGTGATCTGGGTATTTTCTATGCATAATAAAAAATATCTATGTATGTAATATAGTATTCTATTAAGTATATTAGTCATCTAGTACCCATAACCCAAGCTCTGCTTAGCTTGGGCTAGATGATGCTGTGTGGATTGTCCAGCATTATTTATTTATTTATTTTAAGAACTTTGACAACTTGGGCAATTAAATATATACTTAGACAGCTACATTTGTCTACTAACGATGTGAGAAAAAAAATGTAATAAATAGTTTTAAGTTCAACTTATTACAACCATGTCACCTAGTAAATAATATAGCATTATTTATTAGCGTTTACCTATAGCATGTAAAAAAAATAAAAAAAAAAATAATGTCACTAATTTTCAAATCAAACTAAGACTTATTTACCGAGGTTTTTTTGCGCCGACCCTATATCAGCGGTATCATTGATTAAAGGGTACCCTTGTGTGTAGGACTGCAGATTCGTACCGACGCAACTTCATAGAGACATCGGGAGCGCTGAGCCACGTGTTTGCCAACAAGGTGTTCTGCGGATGGGACTTCGGAGTCACAGCTCCTCGGGCGGCGGCTCTCCACGCGCACAGCATCTACAATGAGTTCAAGGTTCGTACACAACACATAAGACGAACCTTGTATCTGTTATGCTACAGCAAGTTATTAACAAGTTCAAACACGTTCAAACCACTCGGCGTCTCGCAGTCAACCGCACGAACTTTGTCGCGACAAAACACTTTGATGTGCGGCAATTTACCGACAGCGGCACGAAGTACATTCGTATTCGCGAAGATGATTCGCGATAGGACGATTTTTTTGGCCAAACGTGTCGCGACAACGCAAATCTTCGCGTTATCGCGATAGTGTGACCCCAGCATTAGTAACTTTGAACATTCTAGAAAGATATTTAAATTATCATCAGTTTGACAACATTTTGGACAGTTACGCCGAGAGAGTACCGGTGGTCTAGTGGAAGTGACCCTGCCTTCTGATCCAAAGGTCGTAGGTTCGAATCCAGCCGTGCCTCAATAGATTTCGTGTTCGAAAAATGTATGTGCGCAATGCCAGTGCTCTTAAACGGCCAAAGAAAACATCGTCAGAAAACCAGTAAGTTGCAACCTGTCACGTATGGAATACTATATACCTACTGCAAAATGTGGGTATGTAGGTACCTACCAAATGTTATATCTGGACGTACCTTTGACTCTTAGATCGGAGGGGATATCTACTGTGCTTGGGAATTAAAGTCGTGATGCTATTTATTTATTTTTCTTCCACAGGAACTCCTAAACGAGCAAAACAAGAAGCAAGCTTCACTATCCTTCTGCATCCGACTCGGTCAGTGCTTGACGAATATAGTCGTTACTGCCCTTGTATTAGGGTGCATTGGTGGCGTTCTCTACGGACTGTGGCTGCTTTTAGAGAAGGAGACCTGGGAACTGCAGTTGTCTCTCTTACTCACTCTTGTAGTGTCTGTCTGTCCTGCTTTGTTCCATACTGTGGTGAGGTAAGAATCGTCTTATTAAGGGCGTACCGTGTGTTTTGAGCCGAAACAGGTCCTACAATTATGGCTCCCCTAAGATTCCGAGATGAGTAAATATAATAAAAGACATACAAGCTGCTTCACAAAAGACTGCGCTACATTTAGGATAAACTTGTATATCTTCCAAGACTTTTTTATATAAATTCAAAGGGTAAAATACCTCTGTGCCATCATTACTCTGTACTGGTAGGTAACCTGCGAATATGTGTGGGAATCACACACACCAATATTGGGCGCGCTGTCAAATTTCTGAAAACGGAATAATTCACGGACATGATACAGGTTTAAACTATTTACTAGGCGCTGGTGTTTTATTTTATAATATACTAGCGGCGGCTTGCAGCTTCGCCCGCGTGGCAGTTTTGTCGCGTTCCCGTTATTTTTTCGGGATAAAAAGTAGCCTATATGTTAATCCAAGTTATAATCTATGTCTATTCCAAATTTCATTTAAATCGGTCTACTGGTTAGAGCGTGAAAGAGTAACAAACATCCATCCATCCATACTTACAAACTTTCGCGTTTATACTTAATAGTAGGAAATAGAATTGATGTGGGATTTGTATTGGTTTTAGATGTGAGTACTACAATCCGCGTACGGCCCTGTACGTGACCTTAGCGCGAACCTGGCTCCTGGACATGGGAATTCTGGTGCTGCTACTGGTCTACTGGTCCAGGTCTCATGACGAGGTAAAATATATTCTGGGAACTCTGCATCAAATTTTGGAACTGTATTTTTAGAGAGCTATAGAAAAAATGCAAAATTTCATTCAACCATTAATTTATTCATAGATAAATAGAGAGCAAATACTTTATTTTGCCAAAAAACTGTACAAAAGTGAACCTATATTGAACATTATATATTATATATTGAACACTATATGAATACATACTTAGAATACAATATAACACCCAGACACAGAACAAACATCTATGTTCATCACACAAGTGTTTGTTCTCGGTGGGGATCAAACCCACCACCTACAGCGCAGAAGGTAGGGCTGACGGCTGTCAAAAATAAAATTGAATTGTATATTAGTATGTATTTGTATCAGGACTGACTGTTTGTTTGTTTATACAATTTATTTATTTGTGCTTGCAACTCGTCACACGGATGACCCAACTACTGCAAAATATGGGTATGTGCCAAATGTAATTTATTGCGTACCTCTAATCCTCATTATACTCGGTTCCAATATACTACGAGCGTCCGTTAGTAGCGCTACAGGTCGTTGCCTATCAAGTAACTCTTACCAGGTCAGTGTAAACTGTCTCTGTAACATCAATTAATGCTCTCCTGACAAGCAATTCTTAGTGATAGTAACGGACTGTTAGATAATGGAGCCGGGTATATAACATTGTCAAAAAAGAGTAGGTACTTGGTTCAGGGGTTGTATTACAGGAATTCCTTTCTTAGTACACCGCTTCCCTACAAATACACCCTGAAAACTTCAAGTCTGCCAGCGGTTTAGATTGTACATTGTCTATATGTCTGTCAGTCAGACAAAGGTTCTTATAATTGGTATAAATTGGCGCGATGTGGCACAGTGGGCGAATGTCCGCCTGCGACGCAGGAGGTTGCGGGTTCGATTCCCGCCTTGGGATAAATGTTTGTACGATCTGCAAATATTTATTCCGGGTGTTCTGGGTATTTTTAATGTATAACAAAAAAAAAAACTATGTATATAATGTGTTGTATTAAGTATATCAGTTATCTAGTACCCATAACACAATCTCTGCTTAGCTTGGGGCTAGATGATGCTGTGTGGATTATCCAGCATTATTATTATAATTTTATATTTGGTATAATTTATAATAAGTTTTTCTTTATGTTATTTTGTTCCTTTCAGTGTTGGGAAACTCGTTTTGGTCAAGAGGCATATCGCCTGGTGTTGCTCGATACAGTGGTGTCGTTGTTAGTGTTGCCAGCTGTTGAAAGTATTAGAGCTTTTATTTATAAGTGAGTTTTATTTAATTTTTTGTTATATTTTATTATTTTTTATTAGAGTAATATTAATGCTCTCAAACGGTGGAAAATAGGAATCTAAATATATATAACTCAAAGGTGACTGACTGACTGACATAGTGATCTATCAACGCACAGCCCAAACCACTGGACGGATCGGGCTGAAATTTGGCATGCAGATAGATGTTATGACGTAGGCATCCGCTAAGAAAGGATTTTGATTAATTCTACCCCCAAGGGGATAAAATAGGGGATGAAAGTTTGAATGAAACTTTGTCAATTTTAAACCGATCGGGCTGAGACGTTGCATGCATAAAGCTACTATGATTTTATCCTGAAAAAATAACGGGAACGGGAAAAAACTGCCACGCAGGCGAAGCTGCGAGCGGCCGCTAGTTTCAGCAGTATAATCGCATTACTCTAATTCTATTCAACTGTCAGCCAAGTGGTACTCGAAAGTGGGTTTATTACACCCGGTATAATAGAATTTCGGTTATTGAGAGCTTTGATAATAATATATCGTAAAACCAGTGGCCCCAATGGTACAGACTTAAAAATTTCAGGCATATATTCGTCTTGGTGCGCAGATGTGTGCTTAGAAAAGAATTCCCGACATTCAACCCCTAAACGGGTACAAGTTTGGGGGAAGTTTGTATGAGAGTATGCGGTCGAAGTCGCTCGCGTTTCTCTAGTCTTTCCTGATTTCCTGTTATTTTCTGTTACATAGATTGAAACCCAAAGGCGACGCTCCAGAGTTCAATATCGCGTACAACTCGCTAACACTTATCTACAACCAGTCCGTGCTGTGGTTCGGCATGCTATTCTCGCCTTTATTGGTAGCTATGGTAGCGATCAAATTCCTGCTGCTCTTTTATGTGAAGAGAGCGTGTTTACTGCACACCTGTCAGCCGGCTAGGAAGGTAAGTTATTTTTATCCATTTTATTACACTGTGAGGACAAAGTCAAAGCCAAAAAGCATTTATTCAGTAATATCCGCAGGGATCATTTTGAAACGTCTTAAATCTAGGGAAATTTAAGCGCCAGTTCCTCGCGACCAAACCGTCCAAGAACACCCAACAAACCTACGGCTTGGTTCCTACCGTTCTTTTGTATGATCCTTTTAACAAATACGTAATTTTTTATAATTAAATCAATATATATTTTTATTATGCATATGAAATACCCAGAACACCCGGAATCAATATTTGCAGATCGTACAAACATTTATCCCGAGGCGGGAATCGAACCCGCAATTTCCTGCGTCGCAGGCGGACATTCGCCCGCCGCGCCACATCGGTCGTCAGGTCAGTTTCTAGGTTGATGATGATGATATTCCCGCAGGTGTGGCGTGCTGCGCAGACGCAGACGGTGCTGTATATGCTGGTGACGCTGTCACTCTTCACCACGCTATTTGTCATTGGATCCTTATTCTTAAGGTACACTATCATAACTTACGTATTAGTTTAGTAGTAGAGCTCTTAGTGAAGGGCTCGTCCGGGGAAGTACTACCACCATGCCTATTCCTGCCGACAAGCAGCGCGTGGGCAGCGAAGGGTGTGGGTGCCGGTGTAATTACAGGCACATGAGTCATAACACGGTTCCTCACAAAGGCTGCGCGTGGGCTCATTTTTCAATGAAGCTAATACAAAAAAGTGAATATAAATAGTAATTACAATGAAAATGCAAAAACAAAAAAAAAACTAAATTATTATTATTGTTAAGTAAATGAAATGGATATGTATGCTATAGCAAAGTCTGCATTGAGCGATGACATTACTAGATAAGTACGCAAGTTTGTGTGACTGCGGTCAAGTCCATTGTAAGAGTATTTGTACACTAGACTAAACGATTAAATATATATGGTTCTTACAAAATGTGTAAATCGTTTATATAATCGTGTATAGTAAGTCAATTGTTCCTGTGGATGCTTCGAAAAGGGAACGTGTCGATATCTTATTAAGTTTAAATCCTACTAATATTATAACGAATGTTTGGATGGATGGATGGATGTTTGTTCCTCTTTCACGCTCTAACCAGTGGGCCGATTTGGATGAAATTTGGAATAAATATAGATTGTAATCTGGAATAGGACATAGGCTAATTTGTATCCCGAAAAAATAACGGGAACGGGAAAACGCCACGCGGGCGAAGCTGCGAGTGGCCTCTAGTTGTGTATAATTGTACTTTTAAGTAATTACGCTTGCAGACTTCGATAATTGATAATGGATCACATGCAAAATCGTAGCTAAAAGCTGACCCCGTGAATATACTTAGACAGCTAAATTTTTTTACTAACGCAGTGATAAAAATGCATTATACCATATCAGAACTAAGTGATAGTCAAACAGTATTAAGTGATAACACGATTAGGCAGCCTTATTATAGTATAACGGTAGTCTGTTTTTGATTGATTACGTGAGATTAATCGCGATAATACCAAATAATGATAAAGTTTTACCTTTTTAAACAAACACAAGCTTAAATTGGTTATAAGCCTAAACACGTTTTGCTATTTATCTTATACTAGCGGCCGCTCGCAGCTTCGCCTGCGTGGTAGTTTTTTCCCGTTCCCGTTATTTTTCGGGATAAAATAATAGTAGCTTTATGCATGCAAAGTCCCAGCCCGATCGCTTTAAAATTGATATAGTTTCATACAAACTTTCATCCCCTATTTTATCCCCTTGGGGGTAGAATTAATCAATTGGGGGTAGTATTTCTGCCGCCAAGCAGCTTGCTGTGTTCCGGTTTGAAGGGTGTGGGTGCCGGTGTAATTACAGGCACATGAGGCTTAACACTTGTGTGCCTCTGGTTGATAGACGCAGAGTAGTGTATCGTAGGGCACGTTAACGAGGGTGACCTGCGAGGCAATGCTTTGTTATAGGTAACCACATTACATCAGGTGGGCCATCTAGTTGTTCCATCAGCAAGTCTACGTTTAATTAAATTCATTTATTGATTTAAGGCGACTAAAAAGCGACCTCATTCAGGCTTTTATCGTAGTAGGGCACTTCCCTAACGAACGTAACCTGTGACAACGCTTTGTTATAAGTGATGGTTACCACTTAACATCAGGTGGGTCATCTGCTTGTTTCACGACGCTTATTTAACGCCATGTTTTGTTTATCAGGATGCCATCAACACACTGCGGCCCGTTCCGTGCCTACGCTCACGTCTATATGGTATGAATATATTAGTTAAACAGCCGGCTAAGATTTTGTCAAACTTTTGTCTACTCGTTATGTCGTTAAGTCGTGCAAAATAGAGATATATCTTTATATCTTTGACTACCGATGTGGCGCGGCGGGCAAACGTCCGCCTGCGACGCAGGAGGTCGCCGGTTCGATACCCGCCTTGGCATAAATGTTTGTACGATCTGCAAATATTTAATCTGGGTGTTCTGGGCATTTTATATCATAGTGGATTTCCGGGGATATCCACCATGCTTAGGGAAGTAAGTAAAGTCGTAAATCTGTTTTAACAGGTAGCTAGCGAAGGTGTGCTTAAAATCTCTGAGCGTTATTGGCTGGGGAGGCTAGTGAGCTGGCTAACGCGCCCGGCGGTCATCGGCTTCGTTATGTTGCTGCTATGGTATGTATAATAATAATAATAATAACTTTTATTTAGACTTAATAGTAAATGGTACATTTTTTAGGTTACTTAAATAGGTACTAAATGAGGTAAGTACCTGACGTAGCTCTGTTCGTCGTATCTCGTATCTACATTATTGGTCTAAGAAAGTTCACTGCTGGACGTAAACTTCCAGATAAGGGGGGGTTGCCGTAGTGTCCACGCTTGGCAGGATGAAGCTTCTACAGACCTTGGTGTGATACCCTGAAATTTCGAGTCTCTACGATGACTGTTTTAGACTGTGCGTTGTCTATGAGTATATGTCAGTCAGTCAATCAGTCAAGATTATTATTAGTATTGGTTCATCGATAGTTATAAACACTATAAACTTTTGCTTTTACTGGAAATGTTTCTTTGATAATGTGTGTTATGTGGTTAGTGTGTGCGTGTACTACGCGTGCGCGTGCGCGAGTGCGCAGCGGTCCATGGCGTCGCTACTGCGGCACATGCTGCGAGTCCAGGCGAAGGACAAGGACTTCCTACTCACTGCTATCGGAAAGGTCTCGAACGGAGGTATGGATTATATTATACTAGGATCGTTACATTTTATGACATTACTCGACATCACATCACATCACATCACATCACATCACAACACATCACATCACATCACAACACATCACATCACATCACATTACAGGCATCGTAGCTCAATTAGTAGTAGCTCTGCCTTCTGTGCTATATTTGTGGACATCTAGCCCCAAACTAAGCATAGTTTACTATGGGAACCAGATGACTGATAAAATACTTATATACGTTTTTTACAAAGATACAAAGACACAGAGCAAATATCTATGTTCATCACGCAAATCTTTGTTTTCGGTGGGGATCGAACCCACCACCTACAGCGCAGAAGGCAGGGCTACTACGAACTGAGCTGTCATTGATTGTCATTTTTCCCATGACAGGTTGCCCCAATTATTTTTCCTCGACCCTTCATAATTTCCTTGATCATTTCCAGAATGGCTGTACAGTCCCAAAGCTGAGGAAGGTCCAAACAGTCATACCTGGCGTTACCTGAAGGAGGTTCGTAAACCTTCCAATTCCAGCTTCCATTTCGACGCGTCACGTCTCAGCCGCTCCTTTGCAGAGCGACCCAAATCTTACACAAAAGAAAACAGACCTACTTCCAACGTTGCAGAGAGGCCGAAGTCGAATGACGGAGACACGGATAGCAGTTTTAGCTGGCAAGGTAGTGGTCATGATTTGAGTACTGTTGAGTCTAGGGGAGAGAAAAACGCCGTTTAGGTGGAGAGTGAACTCTTCGAAGGATATAATAACTAGCCTCGTGTAAAAGTTTGCCTGAAGATTCTCGCACTTGATAATAATAATAATAAATAAATAATGCTGGACAATCCACACAGCATCATCTAGCCCCAAGCTAAGCAGAGCTTGTGTTACGGGTACTAGATGACTGATATACTTAATACAATACTATACTATATTACATACATAGATATTATACATAGAAAATACCCAGAACACCCGGAATAAATATTTGCAGATCGTACAAACATACATCCCAAGGCGGGATTCGAACCCGCAACCTCCTGCGTCGCAGGCGGACAATCGCCCACCGCGCCACATCGGTCGTCATATCCATCAAAATGATATCAAAGTCAAAGTATCTATGACTAGTTGAACCGCACGTGACTTCGTCTTAATGAATTTATCTTAGGTCATCGTTCCTTGATTTAAAGTGTCTTTAAAATTACAATGTTTTTATACTTATTGCAAGCAGATAACCGACCTGATGTTAAGTCGTAACCATCATCTGTAACAAAGCATTATCTCGCAAGTAACGGACGATACAAAAGTGCCCTACGATGCACTGCTCTGCGTCGATCAACCTGAGGCATATTTCACCGGCACTTAGATCCTTCAAACCGAAACACAGCGACAATGCTTGGTGGTAGGAATAAGATTGATGGTAGTACTTCCCAGGACGAGCCTTTCACAAAAAGCCCTACCATATACTACTATGATCTTTATGATGTCCTCTTGATAAGACTGTTTAGCTTTATTGTTTACTATTTACCCATTATTGGTCAAAGACTGGGATATATTAGGATACTAAGATCTTGTATCTTTATTCCGTTCTCAAAGACGTCCAGCTTCTCTCTTTCATTTAATGTGTGGTAAGCCGCCTTGTCTCTCTGTAATTCCTTTAATTTATATCAATTGCATAATAAATAAACTGTTGGTATATGAGTTTTATCTAAGTTTAAGGTTGAATTAAAAATTTAAATTGATTTTTATATTATCCAAAAAAAATGTAAACCCCGAGTGGGGTTTGAACCCACGACACTCCCCTTGAAACGGGGATGCGTTAGCTACCCTGGATCTGAGAACTTTTAAGGAGGAAGGAATAAACAAACAAACCGAGTCAGTGGTTATGTATGTGTGCCAAAATAACTAATGTTGTGCTTCCATGTCAATTTAGACTTTTATTTGTCAAATTTAATTTAAGATGTCTATACAAGTAATGCATTATATCAATAATAATTAATTTAGTTAGAATAAGTTGTTGGTTTTATAATAAACAAAAGTTTGAATGTAATTTAATGTAGTTTTATTTTATGCGCCATAAATCTTATACCGAGGTAAGTTGGCTCAATACGTATTGACCCTATTTTTCCCGTGTATTAGTACGATTAGGAAAAATAGAATTAGCTTCACGACTTTGATCCCCAGGCATGGTAGGCATCCCGTCAGGGTTCCAATCATGGAACTTCGGTCGACAAACTTATCGTACCGACAAACTGATTTTATCTATGAAAATTTATCCACATAGAACTAAACTTGACATATTTTATCGAGTGGTTTCCCTGTGGAAATTTTCGATAAATTCCGAGCTTGTCGATAAATTTCGTAAAACTTCTCCAATTTATCGACTTAGCGTATGCTACCAATCTTAATAAATTTCGATAAAACCCCGTTATATCGAGAATTTATGTCGATGAATTTATGTACTTATCTATAGATACATCCCTGCTTGAGCACTAGATCTCCTAGTACCAATAACCTACTCCAGATTATTTTCGAATGTCTAATGGGGGTAGTCAGAGGTACGTCCAAATATTAAATTTGATACATTTTGCAGTAAGTAGCTAGTATTTCCTAATTTACTGGTTCTACGCCCATCGCCGCTGTTAGAATACTAACTGGCTTCCTCACGATGTTTCCTTCGCTGTTTGAGAGTATTCTAGCAGCGGCGATGGGCTTGCAACCTGTCACGTATGGAATACCAATTACTACAAAATGTAGGTATGTTCTAAATTTATTATTTGAACGTACCTCTGTATAGCCATATAGCTCGTAGAACCCACAACCGCTGGGGAGTAAAGGTTCTCGAATTGCGACCACGAACCGCAAGGCGAGGACTATAGTATGGGGTTCTTCCAAAAGGGCGTTTTAAAATTTTTAAAGGGTTGGCAACGCGCTTGTAATTCCTTTGGTGTTGCAGGCGTCCATAGGCTACGGTAACCACTTTCCATCAAGTGGGCCGTAAGCTTGTTTGTCAACTTTGTTGTATAAAAAAAATTAAAAAAAAGGCAAAGCGTAGGACGTTCTCCTACCTGATGGACTGACGACATTGTTAGGATCGGCAGTGGACTTGCAGGCTGTTGATGATGAAGATGATGATAAGTTAATAACAAGCAAAAAAGTATGCCTTTCATATAATCTGACGATTGACGCTACCGCGCTCAAGGAATGTTGATTATGCTGTTTCTATTTTTTTATATTTTATTTTCATTTTTTGGTCCAATCTTGAATGTATGATTTCAAAAAGCTGACAATAAAAATAATGTGTTTTTAGTTTGTTTTCCGCTTATAAAATTTTGCGCAGCTCGCACAGCGTAGCGTTTTTGACGTGTGCGCTTTACGAGCTCACTTGAGAAGTGATTTAACTTTTTTTTGTCTATACAATTTGCTGATGGAACAATCATATGGCCCACCTGATGTTAAGTGGTTACCATCGTCTATAACAAAGCATTGCCATGTAGGTCACGTTAGCTAGGAACGTGCCCTACAATACACTGCTCTGCGTCCATCAACCTGAGGCATACAGGTGTTAAGCCTAATGTGCCTGTAATAACACCGGCACCCACACCCTTCAACCGGAACGCAGCAAGCTGCTTGGCGACAGAAATAGGCATGGTGGTAGTACTTCCCCGGTCGAGCCTTTCACTAAGAGCTCTACAACTACTAAAACTTATTTTGGTAATGACATTATTTACTAGGTGACATGGTTGTAATTAGGTTAAACTTAAAATTGTTTACCATTTTCTTCTAACTTCGTTAGTAAATCGTTAGTCTAAGTATATATTCACGCGGACAGCTTATAATATGATTTTGTATATTATGTGACCCGTCACCTAGGGATATCATTGAGCGAAGATAAAAACTAACAAATAAAAAAAATAAGGTAATAAAAAACCTAGGTACGTAAGTACCTTCGGAGGTGTAATTATTATTCAAATGAAATAATAGATCGTACCTACCTACGTTCACTTAACACACAGGGTTAGATAAAATATTACCATAATTCTGCTTTTAAAAATCTTTATTTAAGTTTCGTTTTCTTTCCATATTTTGTAGTTAGATAGTCCTATCACCAGATTCCAGCAAGATGGCGCACATGGTTTTCAACATTACCGATTGCCAGGGAAGGATGGTTGAAGTACTGATTAGGAGTCCATCTGACGTTCGAGGGCACAGGGTCAAAGCTACTGTTAATTAGCTCGTTTCTAACATCAAGTAGGTTACCTATGGGGTTAGGAACGCCGTCAGGATGTCTCCAAGCAGCGCGGCTGTTTCTGAAAACGTTTCTCTCAGCGTAGATCGAAGCGCCTGCACCAACCCCGATTCCGTAGCTTCCTAAATCGGTAAACAAGTTGTTCATAACTTGAACTTCACCATAGCGAACTCTGGGGTTGCGTTGCCTGGTGCCCATGAACCAGTTGCAAATGATAGATACCTTCAGTCTACCGACATCCTGGGCGGCGTTGTTGTCGTTGTGCCCGATAAGCATATTCTTGTTGTGGTTTCTGAAGATGTTGTGAGAAACTGTTATCCAGTTGGATGCTCGCTTGATATCGACGAGACCGTCGTGACGCATCTGCGCGTTGGCGATGTTGTCCGCGATCCACGGATCGTCGGCGAATTCGTTGTGGTCTATCCATACGTACTCGGCCGTTTCACAAAGGATCGCGTCCACTTCTGTGAACTCTCCCGCAACCTGGTTTATGATCCCTCCATTTCCGTTGGGTCGCTCGCCGGGTGCGTACGATAGAGCGTTGTGGAATTTGATGTTTTGTATGATTACCTGCTGATTGTTACGCAGCCTCAAGCCACCGCCGAAGATCATAGCGTTGCGGTCGCCACCGATGATGGTTTTCCAGGAACCGACGTCTATGATGACTCCGGGGGAGCCGACGAAGAGTACGGAGAGGTCTATTCTTCCTCGGACGTAGATAATTCTAGCGGCGTTCCCGGAGACAGCATCACGCAGTGCCCAGGCGTCCCATACGGTCCAGACGGCACCACCAGCGCCTCCGCGGGTCCCACCTCCGACATTAGCAAAACCAAAACTTCTTTCAAAACGGCTAGAGTAGAGCGTCGCGTTGAACGCTTCGCTGTCCTCTTGCTCTTGCTGCTCAGCGATGGGGGTGGGCAAGGCCTGCGCACAGAGTACCACCGCGGCTAATGCGATAAACACTTTCATCATAAACCTGTTGCTCTTATGCCTATTGAACACTAATTAGGCAGGTCACTTTGGTGCTAGGTGTTTTTTGTTTATATAGGTATCGACCAGGGTTAACGATGATAAGGAATTCTGGAAAAAAATCTACATTCGATCTAATGAGTTGATTAAGACTGTAGGTACTTCTGTTATTTTATGATATGGACTAGCGAAACGTGCGCGTCTTCGTCCGCGCGAAATTATTTTAATACAAACTTCAACCCCCGCTAATACCCGTTAGGGGTTGGCTTTTGGGAATTCTCAAACATGCCCTGATATTTCAAGTCTAACGACCAATGATTTGGGCTGTACGTTATCTATATAACAGTCAGAGACAGTCAGGACATAAAATGGTATAAATCAGGGGTCACCAATTAGTTTCGCTCGGGGTCCGTTGTAAGAAATGAAATGACTATCGCAGCAGTACGCACAACATTTAATAAAAAATAATATTTATTAATCGTAATGACGGAAATAGCAAAGGTATTTTTTTACCTAACAATGAGAAAAATGTAATTTTTTTCATTGTTAGGTTTTGTTTCGTACTACCTTAGACGAGTTTACTCGTCTAAGCGTACTACCTATATGGCTGAAGATTGGAGTAAAATTGGTGCAAGCTATTGACATTAAATCCGGGTAATGCGTGGGATACATTTTTATTAAATTATGTACTTTGTAGTGCATGTTGTTGTGTTCTCGCAGTCAGCACAAAATGGGTCGGCGGAGGTTCGGATGCGGACCGCGGTATTGATATACCGGTATAGATAGAAAGGTAGGCATAAAGGCTGAAGCTAGAATCAGACGAGACTGAGCACCTTAGACGAGTTAAACACTCGTCTAAGTTTAGCACGCCTGGCATGGGATCGAACCCACAACCTACAGGACAGAAGGCAGAGCTAACTAACTGAGCTGTGAGGCCAGTCCTCATGATGAGTCATACCTGTATATAAGTGTATATAATTAATATATATCATATGTCAACCAGCTCCCGTCAGTTTGGGTTCCACCCCTCTCTCAATGTTCTAAGGACATTAAAAACAGTAAAATAAAAATTTTCTACAATCATTTAATCAACTACATGAACATTAAATCATAAAAAATCAATAAAGTTAACTCATAAAAAATCATAAAAATTAGTCCAGCCGTTCTTGAGTATTTATAGTGGTGTAACGAACACGACTTTCTTTTACATATATTTTGATAGATTTTGAAGTCAGTGCGTAACATACAAAACTAATTCAATATACGGGGTGTTGACCTTTCTTTTATTGTTTTCAGTGCTAAGTAATTTTCGTTAAACTTTTTAAGAAAAAAATAAAATTCGGCAATCACGAGCACAAGCAGCGAGAAACCTACACCACCGTAGCCGTGTCGAGCCTATTGAATGTTGTGTTTATCGGAAGCGTGTAAACATCCCTTGAAGATCGAAGTAACACCTACACTTCGAGGTAGGCAATTTTTTTCCATTTGACTATAATCGTCGAGAAATTGATATTTTGAAAGTCCCTCATTATTGACCCACCCTGTACGTGTTTCTCTGTGATTAGATTATTAATCAGCTTATTTTTAAATAACATTCAGTATGCATTCAGGCTTGATCAAGGCAGTTTCACACCAAAACTATGGGTAATGCAAAGCATGTTTTTTACTGTTGTAGGTAGGTATACTGTATTTTGACTGGCCTCACAAGGCCTCACAGCTCAGTTATCCCCACCCAGAACAAACATTTGTGCGATGAACATCGATGTTTATTCTCTGTCTGAGTGTTATATCGTATTCAATTATTTTGGCACTGGCATGTTAGCACAGGAAGATAATCATCATCATCATCATCATCAGCCTGTAGAAGTCCACTGCTGGACATAGGCCACACGTTTCCAGGAAGAACGATTCTGAGCCCTTTCCATCCATCGACTTCCCGCGGTCCTAACAATGTCGTCAGTCCATCGGGTAGGAGGACGTCCTACGCTTCGTCTTCCGGTTCGTGGTCGCCATTCGAGAACCTTTATTCCCCAACGGTTATCGGTTCTACGAGCTATATGGCCTGCCCACTGCCACTTCAACTTGCTGATTCTGAGAGCTATGTCGGTGACCTTGGTTCTTCTACGGATTTCCTCATTTCTGATTCTATCTCGCAGTGAAACTCCCAGCATAGCTCTCTCCATAGCTCGTTGTGCGACTTTGAGCTTGTGTACGAGACCAATAGTTAGCGACCACGTCTCCGTTCCAGGAAGATAATAATAATTATTAATAACACAGCTCTTTTAATTGACATTGCCATTCCTAACACGCACAACTTACAGACTACTATTGCAGAAAAACTGTCTAAGTATATTGGTCTTAAGAATGAAATCACTCGCATGTGGCGGCTCCGTAGAGTTTCCATAGTTCCAATAGTTTTATCTTTCACAGGTGTCCAAAACAACAATTTCAATCTCTTGATTTATTAGATCTTCCAAAACACACGTGCTCTTCTACAGAAAACAGCTATACTAAACACGTGTGAATATAACTTTTAAACTATCATGGTTTTGATCAATATTTTGGATAGAAACGGGATATTTACCATGATTTTTGAGTTTGATTGTTTCCCGATATTTCGGCACAGTTGCATGCGCCATGATCACGGGTCGAACTGAAACAAAACTGAAACTGAAACAAAAATCATGGTAAATATCCCGTTTCTATCCAAAATACGTGTAGTAGTTCGTAAGTTTTTGCAGAGTGAACTTGGTGCTGACCGACGACCCCCACAGTAAGACGTAGGTAGCATTGATGTGCACTTGGCCTAGACCCGTGCATTTCATTAAATTCTCGGGTTTTGCCGTTAAAACGAGTAGAAAGATATAACAATAATAATAATGTTGGATAATCCACACAGCATCATCTAGCCCCAAGCTAAGTAGAGCTTGTATTATGGATACTAGATGACTGATATACTTGATACAATACATTACATACGAAAATATTTTTTTATCATCCATAAGAAATACCCAAAACACCCGGAATAAATATTTGTATATATCCCAAGGCATATATTCGATTCAGGGAATCGAACCCACAACCTCCTGGCGTCGCAGGCGGTCCTTCGCCCGCCGCGCCACATCGTCGTCGGGAATATCTACTATGCCTAGGGAAGTAAGTAAAGTCGTAAATCTGTTTTAACAGGTAGCTAGCGAAGGTGTGCTTAAAATCTCGGAGCGTTATTGGCTGGGGAGGCTAGTGAGCTGGCTAACGCGCCCGGCGGTCATCGGCTTCGTTATGTTGCTGCTATGGTATGTATCTACATTATTGGTCTAAGAAAGTTCACTGCTGGACGTAGACCTCCAGATTAGGGTTGCCGTAGTGTCCACGCTTGGCAGGATGAAGCTTCTACAGACCTTGGTGTGATACCCTGAAATTTCGAGTCTCTATGATGACTGTTTTAGGCCTGTCACGTATGGAATACCAATTACTGCAAAATGTAGGTATGTTCTAAATGTATTATTTGAACGTACCTCTGTATAGCCATATAGCTCGTTGAACTGACAACCGCTGGGGAGTAAAGGTTCTCGAATTGCGACCACGAACCGCAAGGCGAAGCATAGGACGTCCTCCTACCCGATGGACTGACGACATTGTTAGGATCGGATTAGCAGTGGACTTACAGGCTGTTGATGATGATGATGATGATAAGATGATGATGACAAGCAAAAAAGTATGCCTTTCATATTATAATCTGACGATTGGCGCTACCGTGCTCAAGGAATGTTGATTATGCTGTTTCTTTTTTTATATTTTAATTTTTCGATCCAATCTTGAATGTATGATTTCAAAACGCAGACAATCAAAATAAAGTGTTTTTAGTTTGTTTTCCGCTTATAAAATTTTGCGCAGCTCGCACAGCGTAGCGTTTTTGTCGTGTGCATGTTACGAGCTCACTTGAGAAGTGATTTAACTTTTTTTTTATACTATTTGCTGATGGAACAATCATATGGTCCACCTGATGTTAAGTGGTTACCATCGCCTATAACAAATCATTGCCATGTAGGTCACGTTAGCTAGGAACGTGCCCTACAATACACTGCTCTGCGTCCATCAACCTGAGGCATACAGGTGTTAAGCCTAATGTGCCTGTAATTACACCGACACCCACACCCTTCAACCGGAACACACTGCGCTGCTTGGCGACAGAAATAGGCATGGTGGTAGTACTTTCCCGGACGAGCCCTTCACTAAGAGCTCTACAACTACTAAAACTTATTCTGTTTTGACAATTAATGTGTTGTTAATTAAAGGTGAAATGGTTGTAATTAGGTTAAACTTAAAATTGTGTATCATTTTCTTCTAACTTCGTTAGTAAATCGTTAGTCTAAGTATATATTCACGCGGACAGCTTCTAGCTATGATTTTGTATATTATGTGACCCGTCACCTAGGGATATCATTGATCGAAGATAAAAACTAACAAATGAAAAAAAAACAATGTAATAAAAAAACCTAGGTACGTAATTACCAGCAAGGTGCAATTGTTATTCAAATTAAATAATAGATCGTACCTACCTACGTTCACCTAACACACAGGGTTAGATAAAATATTAACATAATACTGCTTTTAAAAATCTTTATTTAAGTTTCGTTTTCCTTCCATATTTTGTAGTTAGATAGTCCTATCACCAGATTCCAGCAAGATGGCGCACATGGTTTTCAACATTACCGATTGCCAGGGAAGGATGGTTGAAGTACTGATTAGGAGTCCATCTGACGTTTGAGGGCACAGGGTCAAAGCTACTGTTAATTAGCTCGTTTCTAACATCAAGTAGGTTACCTATGGGATTAGGAACGCCGTCAGGATGTCTCCAAGCAGCGCGGGTGTTTCTGAAAACGTTTCTCTCAGCGTGGATCGAAGCGCCTGCACCAGCCCCGATTCCGTAGCTTCTTAAATCGGTATACAAGTTATTCATTATTTGAACTTCACCATAGCGAACTCTGGGGTTGCGTTGCCTGGTGCCCATGAACCAGTTGCAAATGATGGATACCTTCAGTCTACCGACATCCTGGGCGGCGTTGTTGTCGTTGTGCCCGATAAGCATATTCTTGTTGTGGTTTCTGAAGATGTTGTGAGAAACTGTTATCCAGTTGGATGCTCGCTTGATATCGACGAGACCGTCGTGACGCATCTGCGCGTTGGCGATGTTGTCCGCGATCCACGGATCGTCGGCGAATTCGTTGTGGTCTATCCATACGTACTCGGCCGTTTCACAAAGGATCGCGTCCACTTCTGTGAACTCTCCCCCAACCTGGTTTATGATCCCTCCATTTCCGTTGGGTTGCTCGCCGGGTGCGTACGATAGAGCGTTGTGGAATTTAATGTTTTGTATGATTACCTGCTGATTGTTGCGCAGTCTCAAGCCACCGCCGAAGATCATAGCGTTGCGGTCGCCACCGATGATGGTTTTCCAGGAACCGACGTCTAGGACGACTCCGGGGGAGGCGGTGAAGAGTACGGTGAGGTCTATTCTTCCTCGGACGTAGATAATTCTAGCGGTGTTCCCGGAGACAGCATCACGCAGCGCCCAGGCGTCCCATACGGTCCAGACGGCACCACCAGCGCCTCCGCGGGTCCCACCTCCGACATTAGCAAAACCAAAACTTCTTTCAAAACGGCTAGAGTAGAGCGTCGCGTTGAACGCTTCGCTGTCCTCTTGCTCTTGCTGCTCAGCGATGGGGGTGGGCAAGGCCTGCGCACAGAGTACCACCGCGGCTAATGCGATAAACACTTTCATCATAAACCTGTTGCTCCTATGCCTATTGAACACTAATTAGGCAGTTCACTTTGGTGCTAGGTGCTTTTTGTTTATATAGGTATCGACCAGGGTTAACGATGATAAGGAATTCTGCAAAATTTCTGCATTCGATTCGATTGCAATGAGTTGATTGAGATTGTAGGTACTTTTGTTATTTTATAATATGGACTAGCGAAACGTGCGCGTCTTCGTCCGTGCGAAATTATTTTCATACAAACTTCAACTCCCGCTGTACCCGTTAGGGGGTTGGCTTTCGGGAATTCTCGAACATGCCCTGAAAATTTCAAGTTTTTACGACCAGTGCTTTAGGCTGTACGTTATCTATATGTCAGTTAGTAAGTCAGGACAAAAAAATAGTATAAATCAGGGGACACCAATTAGATTCGCTCGGGGTCCGTTTTAAGAAATGAAATGACCATCGCGGTCCGCACAACATTTTATAGAAAAAACTAATTTTAAAGTCAGTGCATATCATACAAAACTAATTCAAGATATTATGGGGTGGTGAAGCTACTACCTACTGAAAAGGTTACCTTTCTTTTATTGTTTACAGTGCTAAGTAATTTTTGTTGAACTTTTTAAGAAAAATTTAAAATTCGGCGATAATAATAATATAATAATGCTGAACAATCCACACAGCATCATCTAGCCCCAAGCTAAGCAGAGCTTGTGTTCCATAACACATGTACATGGGTACCATGTACTAGATGACTGATATACTTAATACAATACATTACATACATAGATATTTTTTATTTATTTTTTATTTATTTATTTGAGTCACCAACATTGTATACACCAATTCACTTACAACAATTTAAACATTAAAAACAATTCATGCCTAGTGCTACAATAATTATAGGAGACAGACAGCGAGCTGTTAGGACTAGAGCGAGAGCGAGTTAAAAATATTTTTTTTTATCTCGAGCACCTATTTACACGATCGTAGCCGTGTCGAGCCTATTGAATGTTGTGTTTGTCGGAAGCGAGATCGAAGTAACACCCACACTTCGAGGTAGGCAATTTTTTTAGCGTTCAGTAGCGAAAATGTTTGAAGCCTACTGTTGAATACCTATATAAAATTTGACTATAATCGTCGAGAAATTGAATTTTCAAAAGCCTCCCTCATTATTGACCCACCCTGTATACGTGTTTCTTTGTGATTAGATTATTAATCAGCTTATTTTTAAATAACATTCAGTATGCATTCAGGCTTGATCAAAGCAGTTTCACACAAAACTATGGGTAATGCAAAGCATGTTTTTTACTGTTATTAGGTAGGTTGTAGGTAGGTATACTGTATTTTGACTGGCCTCACAGCTCAGTTAGTAGTAGCTCTGCCTTCTGTGTTGCAGGTTACTCAATACTCAATATATTTATTGTCATCACCATGGTGGGTTAGGATGTACAAATTTCACTTAGGTATAGTTCTAGAATCACATGTGAGCCCCTTTAGGGCACTACAATAGTAGGTTGACAAACCGAGGTTTTTCGTTTTTTATAGATTACACAGGTTTTATAATTTAGCTCCATCATTTATATTTTACACTCAAATTAATTTGATATTGTAATTATAATTGCATATTATTCCTTCGATTTTTTTTTTTATTTATTTATTTAAGTATTAAAATTTATTATTTTATTTGTTAGGTGATTTTATACATTTTATATTTAATATAATGTCAATAATTAATGTTTTATATAATTTTTAGCTGTAATAAATTCTAATAAGATTTAAAATATGTCACTTAGTTTTAACGCATTAAAATGAGATTATGGGTTCGATCCCCACCCAGAACAAACATTTGTGCGATAAACATCGATGTTTATTCTCTGTCTGAGTGTTATATCGTAAGGTCTTTGTAAGGTAAACGTGGGGAAGTCCGTCTACGCCCTAAATCCGTCTAGCGGCAATAACTTCCATGGAAGAAACTTGACAGACATTTTTTTGCGCGTTTTATCTATAGCTGGAGTGTGACGTCGAAATATAAAAAAAAAAGTGGAAAATCTAAGGAGTTTTCGACTGTCTATGATAACGTAAGGCATTTACAGTTCCATGAATTGACTTCTGGTGTTAGATTCATTAGGCATTAATTTCCACCACCATTTTGTGTTAAAATGTAAGTTGTCATAGGTATATGCCAGGATTTGAATAAAATTTAATTGTATAAAAAATTGTATTGCACTTTATTTTATAGTTGTGTTAATATATGATTGAGCTCTAGATAAAAACTTTAGAGCTTGGTAATGCCTACAAAAAGTCAGCGACCGTATATTTCTTTTATAATTAAGTCGCAAAAAGTAGTTTTTTATATTAAAAAAATAATTTAAATCGTTAGGTCGTGTTTATTGATATATTATTAATAATTATGAATTCCTAACTAAATAAGTATATTTATCCTTTCAAGTACTTGAAACCAAAGACCCTATATCTAGGGGTATCATTGGTCGAAGCCTGCATACGCGTAAAGAACTTAAATACAATTTTTTTTTTTTTTGTGCCATCTGTCCGTCTTGCGGACAATTTTGCCAATGTCAAGTGGGTTGAATAAATTCTTTTTAGTCAAGTCGAGTCGGTAAAAAAAGTAGTCAGCCGTCATCGGTTTTGAAGAAAAAGATGGCGTTTTTCTTCAAAACCAAAGGGAAATATAAATACAAAAATATTCTTCTTTTCTTCATACTGGCATCTGCGTCCGTCATTTGACACATAATTTCGCCAGTGTCAAGTGGATTGAATAGGTAGTAAATAGTTTTTAGTCAAGTCAAGTCAGTAAAAAAAGTCGGCTGGCATTGGTTTTGAACAAAAAGATCTCTTCAAAACGTTAGGAAATACTTTCGTCCAAATCAAGATGCCACATATCTAAAACACTTTTATTGACTTATGCTATCAAGTAATGATGGTTAAAATGTCACCGAATTTACACATCAGAACCTAAAATAGCACTAGAAAACAATTGAAATGATAAAACTATGTTGCTTCCAAAGACAGAAAACGAATTGACTTCTTGATTTATGGCTTCTGTGAAGAAGTCGATTCGTTTTCTGTCATCTTTGGAAGCAACGGAAGCAACATAGTTTTATTATCCAACTTCTTATTCTTCTTTTGTTTTGTGGCCTTTTTTTAGCGGTTGAGGGTTGAGGTTGAGGTTTACTGAACTTAAAACAAATAGTCGCCTTTTCTGAGTTTCATCCAACTTCCAAGTTAGATTGGAATCGGATATTGTAAGGTGGGTACTTTTATAAATATTAGCCTAGCCAGTAACCTCAGAATGAGGACCACAAAGTAGGTACTTTTTATATACAGATGAGGACAAAGCATCCTCCTTCACTACTAGCCTACTCGTTGACGCTGTCACCGTTGCTATAGCAACACGTGTATAAAAAAATTGTTTGTCAATAATACTTATATTTACTTATTATTGTTGTTTGTTAGTGACGTCATACGACAAAAACAGTGCAGGTACTTTAATCTAATAGGTTTGTGTTGTTTTGGTGAGTGTGCTTTACCTATCCTTGTGTTATACATAACACACTCAAAAGCGGTGCGCGAATATAGAGTGGCGCACAGTTTTTCATTTCAAGTGCTGATTGACGACGAAGGCAATGGCAACGCTCATCGTTGTATCTACGTGATCCGGTTCAAGAACCACCGCTAGAAGTAATAGCGTTCTGTGACACTGCAAGTTGCGAGATTAGTACTGGGCCGGTAGGTATCCGTGGTTTCTATAGTTGTAAGAACCTCTCGTAGCTCAGGCCAAGCTAAAATTGCAGTGATCAGGTCATTTTATAGGTTGTAGAACTGACAACCCTTGGGTAATGGGTTCCCTAGTGACCACAAATCTGAAGAATGAATAAATAAATATTCACACAACGCCTTCTAGCCCCAAACTAATAATAATAATAATGGCGGGCAATCCACACTATCATCTAGCCCCAAGCTAAGCAGAGCTTGTGTTATGGGTACTAGATGACTGATATACTTAATACAATACATTACATACATAGGTATATATTCTTTTTTATACATAGAAAATACCCAGAACACCCGGAATAAATATTTGCAGATCGTACAAACATTTATCCCAAGGCGGGAATCGAATCCGCAACCTCCTGCGTCTGAGATTATAGCTTGTTATAAGTACCTACCAACTACAACGTACTTAGTCTTCTACTCACTTCTACTTACTACTCACCTACTCTGCCTACCCTGGGTGTCTAGCCTGATAAACGAAGTTTAGTAATTATGCATTTTAAGTTTTATAGCTCCTGATGACAGCATCAGTACCTACTGCTCTGCTACTACTCTTCTGTGTCTCCTGTTATCAGTACACGGTACCAGTATCATCTACTATGGATGCAAAGGCTTGTTTTAACCTTCATTTTAACCAGGTGAAAGATGGCCAGTGGGGATCGTAAGCGTCCTTTAAACAAAAAAGCAACCCCTAAGAGTGAGCTCAAAGGGGAGAAGTGTCCCCCACGGTTCTTGATTCCGGCAAGAACGCAGCCTCGCCCTCGTGATTTGACCAGGTACTTATTAGCAGTGTTCTTCGCTATAGCAATACTACAGCATTATGCATAGCAGCAGGTATTAATTATAATTCTTAAAAAAAAGAAACCGCGAAAAGTGGAAGGAATGAGGGCAGATCATTGTCCTGCATTGAGCAAGTAGTAGAAAACAGTAGCAAGTAGGTATGTTTTTCGCTGTTCCTCTATATACTTGGGGTCACATGGAACGTCGGAGCCTTGATCACCATTTAAAAAAAATAGCTTGCAAGTAAGTTGTCACCGTCGCCCATAGACATCAACGGTACTGGAGTTATCGTTACGTTGCCTACCCTGAAAGACTGTTTCATCTTCTTTTTGAAGGAGTTTATGTCGAGTGGCGTCCATTCAGTCGCTGATATGTTTGAAAGTACCATGCTCTGCCGCCATGCAGCTTGCTGTGTTTCAGTTGAAATTACAAGAGGCTTAACACCTGTATGTCTTAGGTTAATAGATGCAGAGCATGCATCGTAGGCGGGCTTATCATTGTTTTATCTGTAAGTTGAGTTAATCTGCGGTTTAATCGTATGTACGAACTAGTACAAGTATTCCATGGGTCCAATGCGTGTGGATAAGCTCAATCCCGGTGCCGAGTTAAGCCGTGGTAAAATATCACCACCGGTGTTAGCTTACATGATCAAACCTGGTATAAAAGACGCATTTCAAAGTAATTTTAGTGATTCTATACTAATGTTATAAAGAGAAAAGATTTGATTGTTTGTTTCCATTGAATATGCTCCAAAACTACTGGACCGATTTCAAAAATTCTTTCACCATTGGAAAGCTACACTATCCCCGGGTGACATCGGGTATATTATATTTTCAAAAAAAATTGGGATCCTTACTAAAGCCTATGCGAAGCCGGGACGCGCCGCTAGTATTGCATAAAGTCAAAATCAATTAACATCTTACAAATTAATAATAATGTAGAGAATGAAACTCTAGTGTGGTGGAAATCTAACAAATCTAATAACGCGAAGACAAGAAAACATGTACCTAAAGGCCATATTACCCATAGCAAGAACATAATACCTATACACACGAATTCATACTGATAGAAAATAAAAAAGAAATAGTATCACGACTGTAATCCCCTGCACGGTAGATATCCCTTCAAATATTGTAAAGTAGCTGTTTTTTTATATAGGCAGACTAAGTATTTTAGTGGCCACTTGATTTGTTTTGTTGACCTTAATTTACCTAACCTTCAGGGCCGGCTATGATGATGAACTGGAGAAAGACAGTAGGCTGCTCAGAGCTGCTAGAAACTATTATCCTGAAGGTGAGTAATAAGTATTACAGTAATAATACTGAGTAGTACAATCTTTCTATAATATATAGTTGTAGGAATCTTGGTCCTGACTGATTGACTGACGTATTGACAACACACAGCCTAAACCACTAGTCGTAGAGCCTTGAAATTCAGGCTATATATATTTTGATGCGTAGGGGTGTACTCAGAAAGGAATTCCCAAAATTCAACACCTAAACAGGTACAGCGAGGGTTGAAATTTGTATAAAAATAACTTTACGCGGACGAAGTCACGCGTTTTTCTAAAATAAATTTTATTGTTGTATTACTTCAAAACCTTACCTATTTTGATTGTAAATTGGTTTGCACTATCTAACTACTTATCTTCATTTTAATTTTATCTACTGATAAATAGAAAGGTATCGATATAGTTATATCGACAAATTATATCTGCAGTAAATCGGTGGAATTAAATATAATTGATTAGTTCCGTTTTATAGGTACTACAGATACCAGCAAATATATGATTGACTCAGGTTTAGAGCATAAGAACACGGCGTGTTTTATGCGCGCGTTAACGCAATTAAACCGAGATTTTTTTATACTTTCTATGGTCATCTACGGCGCCGTAAACGCGCGTTCGTGAAACGTGCGTCGTCTGCGCGCTTCAAATACGCCGTGTGCGTACTCTTTGGTTAGGTCTTGACTCTTAGGTTTGAAGCTTTGAAGTTTAATTTATCCTTTGAATTAATACATAAATATTAGTGGTCATTTTTACACAACATCAACCCCAAACCAAGCAATTCTTTCCTGTATGGAGCCATTGTGGACCCGCCGTCTTTCTATGTCGTCTTTCCTAGCATGTATATAGTCTTCCTTTGAATCGCATAGTGCATACCGTCATAACTATAATACATGTAGGAAATTCTAAGCCTGTCTTACTTGCGTACTGTCTTACACTGGGAAAACATATTAAAACTGCCGAAGCGCGCGCCGTCTGCGAGTTATTTTCTTTCTTACTGTACTAGTAGGTATAGCGTGTTTTGCCCTGCTTTACCCGTATAGCGTACTTACGCTTACGTGCTGACACTTGTCAGTCAGTCAGGACAAGATTCGTAAAATTGGTACTTAAATGAGTTCTCTATGGTTTCATGTGTATATTTAATAACTTAAGGCGAAAGCATTGGCGGCTGCAGCGAGTTCCCGCCTCTCATGCAAGCAAAGTCCTGGACTAGAGGCGTGCCTTACCGGGATGGCATCAACCACGCCAAGCCAGCTGACTCCACAGGTACCTAACCTTTTATCAATGTACCAGGTGCCCAAACACTGCTTGGTGGCATCCACGGACGAGCCCATTAACAAAGAGCTGTACTACTGTCATATATTTTAGGAAGTGATATCAACACCTTTTTACCTTAAAATTACATTCATATTTCCACTGCAAATTATAACTAAGAATCTTACTCACCTACGTAATTTTTGTAGGCAACTGCTATACCCTAGCAACTAAAACTCTGCGTTCAATTAATATGCCCCCGAAGCGGAGGCCGCCACCGAATCTGTACGGGCCGATCGGGCCTAATGGTGAACTACGCTTTCCGCCGCTGAAACCGTGGGCTGAGCGAGAGAAAGAACGACTAGATGCTATTGAAAAGGAAAAAGGGAAAAATAAATTACAAAAAGGTAAACGCTCTCTCATAATTTGTTAGTTTTAATAACTCGTAAGTAAATGTAAAAGACTTAATATGTCTATTTAAATGGTTCTAGGCTTAGTTCTACTAGGTGATTTGGTATCTGGCGATTATGATCGAAGGAAAGCCGCAGAAGCTAATGCCAAACGAAGGAGGATCGAGAAGAGGAAGCAAGAGAAGGTCGAAGCTGAAATCGCCGCTAAAGAAGCTCTAAGAAGGTAAGCAAACATCATCCAGCTATATGTCTGTTACATTCCGGAGTCTCGTCCAAAGAATGAAAGATGTGGGTGCCGGTGAAATAAACGTTTGATACCGCTAGCCGCAAATTGTTACTAAATAAACTTGAATATATTGGAAACAAAGACACTGCCCTAAAATGTTTCAGTCGTAGGCACCTGTCAAATGTCCTTCTGTCACTAGGCTGTATCTTATGAACCGAAAGTTAGAGAGTTGAAATTTTCACAGATAATGTATTTCTATTGCCGCTATAAAAACAAATACTAAAAAACAGAATAAAATAAACATTTGAGGGGGCTCTCATACAACCAATATGTTTTTTTACCGTTTTTATTAAAGATAATAAATAGTAAGGAACCCTTCGTGCGCAAATCCGACTAGCACTTGTGCAAAAACAGTGAGAGTGTAAATATTATTTAATTATTTATGACCTTTATTGGTACTGTGAAATGCTAATACGATAAATTTGCGTTAATTGTGAATGTACCTACGTAATTGTGAATGTACCTACGTAATTGTGAATGTACCTACGTAATTGTGAATGTACCTACGTAATTGAATGACACTTGTTATCTTTTGTGGTATTATTAATTAATTCTCATGTACCTAAGTGATATTGTATTTATCTTTTTGAGCGTAAATGATTATTAATCTGTAAAGAAATTCCATGGAATTCATACCTATAATTATATATATTGTATTATATGTATTGTACCTAAAATGTAAATCCGTTTTGGGCTATATGTTTAAATCTTAAGTACCTACCTAAGTAAGTATTTTTATTGTTTTAAAAGAGCTGTGGATTTTGTTAATACTTAATTAAATTCTACTAATATTATAAACGCGATGGATGGATGGATGGATGTTTGTTACTCTTTCACGTTCTAACCAGTGGACCGATTTGGATGAAATTTGGAATAATTATAACCTGGATTAACATATAGGCTACTTTTATCCCGAAAAAATAACGGGAACGGGAATAAAACTACCACGCGGGCAAAGCTGCGAGCGGCCGCTAGTCTAAAGAGGAAAGATTTGTTTGTTTGTTTGTATTGAATAGGCTCCGAAACTACTGGACCGATTTGAATAATTCTTTCACCGTTGAGATGCTACACTATCCCCGAGTGACATAGGCTATATTACATTTTCAAAAAAATTTGGGATCCTTACTAAAACCCGTGCGAAGCCGGGACGGGCCGCTAGTAAATAATAAATAACTACCGTTTTTTATGTTCCTTTTTACAAAATGATTCGATAGCAACGAAGTAGGCAGTAGGCACTAAGCTGTGAAGTCAATCAACGTGTTGAAAAAATATGTTTTTGATCGTACAGACATTTAGAAAAGTTACAATTTGAGCTACCTCGTGACCCGGACCAGCAGAAAGTGGAAATGCTGAAGGTCACAGAGGAAGAGCATTATCGCTACATCCATCCCAAGGACTTGGAGAGGATAAACTACTATTTAGCTACGGTAAGTGTTTAAGCCACCGTGGCGGTCCCGGCTTAGAATAGTGCATGTATCAGGCGAGTTAGAAAAACATCCAGGGAATAGGAAGCAACATCTAGTTTCAGTAGTAGTACCTAGAGCTTTTAGTAAAGGGCTCGTCCGGGAAAGTACTACCACCATGCTTACTTTTACCGCTAAGCAGGGTAGGTTACGTCGAAATATGACATTTGGTACATACTCTTGCATTGCTTTGTTATAGGTAATGGTAACCACTTAACATCAGGTGCGCCATCTGCTTGTTCCATCAGCAAGTCATATAAAAAACTTATTTTGCAGTATTAAATAAATAAATAAATAATGTTGGACAATCCATACAGCACACATATTAAACCAGTTACGATGTTTTCATTCGCCGTTTGAGAGGACTGGTGCTGCGAACATAAATTATTTGATAAAAAATCCATCCACGAACCCACGAACTTAGAATCAGAAGGCGGAGTGACCCACTAGACCATCGGTGCTCCGTTTTATGACCACATAGTTTTTGTTGTTTGTTTTTCGGTTCTTGCCTTTTGACCCCCATGCTTATCAGCTGTGCAGTGGCGGCTTTAGGAGGTAGCGAACGGGACAATCGGCTGGGGCCTCGCTCTTGAGCAAATTTTCAAAAATATTGATTTTTCATTATACCTAAACCAAACAACCAGACCTACATCCGCATCACATACTTTTCACAAAGGACAAGGGGCCTCGCAAAGACCTGCCGCCCGGAGCCTCGCAATGGGTAAGGCCGCCGCTGCAGCTGTGGTATAACTTTTAGGCTGTATCCGGTATCCAGATCCCAGACTTTCCAATAGAGTTATACAAGCGTGCGAAAATCCAAGTGGACAAGCAGACAGCTGCAATCAAGAAGCGACTGTTGATACTGACGTACCAAGCGTGCGTGAGACAGAGTGAGGTTGATATTAAGGAGTTCTTCATCATGGCTATGAAACGGTCAGAATTATTTTTAATTACCTACATCAGTCTTTTAAAACGAGTAATGGAGAATAGGGTTTTGCTTAAGAATATACAAAACTGAAGAAGGAAAATGTTTGGGCATCTGTGACATGACAGCTACATACAAAACATTGTTGAAGGAAAGGTAAAATAAAACCGAGGGAGAGAAAGGCCAAAAATAAGTTACAGTCAGATAAAGGGTGAGGTTGCTGTCATGTCGTATACAAAGAGATCAAGGAGGCTGCATTAGAAAGAGTAAAATGGAAAGAACTGCATCGAAACCCCTACAAGAGTTTTGATACAGTTAGTTTAAGCTCTTAAATCGAAGAAGAAAGTCTTTTTAATTCTTTCATATGATATCGGTCCTTGACAGGTCTATTGACAAGTTTAAAAAGCTTACCAATACCATTTAAGCCCGTAGGTTCCTAAAAAGAATTTAAAAAAGCAAGCAATAGAAAAGCAACCTTGTGAAAGATGCTGTGTAATTCACTTAGGGCACGTCTTCAGTGAACGTGTGATAATGCAATTGTCCAAGGTAGAAGTAACCACTCTACATCAGGCGGTCCTCTAGCGCCACTAAGCAAAGCTTGTAAGAACCAGATATCTGATAGATTACTTATATAAGTACTTTTCTTCTTTTAATTTGTAAATACACACCCACAATACATTATACCACACAAACACAGAACATGCATTTATGATCATCACACATGTTTGTCTTCGGTGGGGATCGAACCCAGAACCTACAGCGCAGAAAAATTAGCTACTACCAACAGCGCTGTGACGACTATTTTCTATCATCCATTCTCATAAATGAAATCTACGACATGTATACCGCTTGGGAATCCATGAGCCTATTTAATTTTGACAGATGCATAGTATCCTACATTCTCGAAGACCCTAGTGAGCGGGACAGGTTGAAGATCGCCTTTCTCCCTCCCTTATGGCCGTCGCACACGGTGCGCGCGCCGATGCCTTGGCACACCACGCTGGTCCGCGCGCGTCAAGCTATGCACTACCGGTACTATGAAGGCAACCCTGTCCTCATCGAACTCAGAAGAATCTGGCATGACAAGTGAGGCAAAACCTGACAAATAAAACAATCTAGAGACCGTTACTGCCCCTGACTGATCCTGGCATGCGAGGCAGCGACAGCCGGATTGTGGAGCGGTTACTGAGTTCCTCCTCAGAGTAACTCAAAACGTCAGCACAATACTTCGTTTACAGCTTTTCGTGGTAGACCAATTGGTTTCTTCTAGTTGATATTAGTAAAAGTACCATGGGACCGAAATAAATGTTTGGTTTTCACGTGCTGCAAGAATCAAAGACGTAGCTTGGGATTGATTTCTACAACAGAATTGATATGATTTGAAAATACTTGTCCAGTTTTATTTGGTCCATAATGATGTAGTGGAGATCACTGGTGTGGTGACGGAGTTTTAAGCCGCCACATGGCCTCCGTCATCGCTTAATTACTTCTGGAGTCGGGACAATGTGGCTATTCTATTCTATCCTATTCTTTGAAGCACGGAAGTGCTCTGCTGGCAAAATACCACTAGCCGTCACTCCAAAATACCACTAGCCGTCACTCCAAAATACCACTAGCCGTCACTCCAAAATACCACTAGCCGTCACTCCAAAATACCACTAGCCGTCACTCCAAAATACCACTAGCCGTCACTCCAAAATACCACTAGCCGTCACTCCAAAATACCACTAGCCGTCACTCCAAAATACCACTAGCCGTCACTCCAAAATACCACTAGCCGTCACTCCAAAATGATAAATCCGTAAAACTTTGGCCAATAACTTATTTGAATTTCTTTTAGCGGATGGACTTATCCCTTTTTAATATAATGTCTAATAGTGAACTCATACAGGCTGTTGATTAACCAATTACGCTAGGAACGCTTCACAAATGACAGGGTTGTAAGTGGTTCTGTATTACAGGTACCAAAACATGTATATTTGCGATATGAACAAAATGCAAGAAGAAGTGCCTTTCCCACAATACCCTACCGAGTTCACAGACCATCTGAACAAACTCTGCGCAGAGACAAGAGCAGAGTTGACAGATAACTGGTTGATAGATGTTGCTGATACCATGATCAAGATGAGGAGCCATTGGTCTGTCTATGTGGCGAAGAAAAAGAACGAGTCTACTTTTCAAGTGGAAACGTTTTTCAAGTAGGTATATCTACCATCATTAGCCTGATTCTCCAATTTTATGGCTAGAGTTTATAGTATCCTACCAAGCGACAATCCTCAGGTTACCAGGGTACCGCAGTGTCGGTGTTATGTACTCAAGAAATTATGCGGTCCATCAAAGTCAAGTACCCACACCCTTCAAACCGTAACTAGTTCTAATTAGTAGTTGTAGAGTTCTTAGTGATGGGTTTGTCCGAGGAAGTACTACCACCGTGCTTATTTCAGCCGTCAAGCAAAAAAAAATGGTTTGTCATAGGTGTGGCTACCACTTAGCATCAAGTGGGTCATCTGTTTGTAACATCAGCAAGTCGTACAACAAAAAAAAGGAAATACATTGATGGAAACTGCGCAATTTTGATAAATAGTCGTTGCTCGCTTTACTCATCTTTAAGATTTTTGGCATCCTGGCTATTTTGTCTTATATATAAGACACAGATTAATATGTATATTAATCTTTCACAGATGTATCCATGGTTTAATGTCTAAGCAAGTTCGGGACTTGGTCGAGAGGAGTGTCAAACATTTTGCAGAATACTTCTCGTATTATTATGTAAGTTAAAACACCTCGGCATTATATAGGTAAGATAGTAGGGTCTCTTAGTGAAGAGCTCGTCCGAGGAAGTACTACCACCATGTTAATATCTGCCACCAAGCACCTTGCTGTGTTTCGGTTTGAATGATGTGGGTGAAATTACAGGCGCTGAAGCTCAGGTTTGTGGCCACAAGGTTATCATAGGATACTTTCCAAGCATGTGTGATATGCCTTAAGTGATGGTTACCACTTAACATTAGATGATCCGTCTGTTTGTCGGCGCTTAGCACTCAGGAGATGCTACTGTCATGACCACACACCGTATTGTAGTA
This sequence comes from Electrophaes corylata, assembly GCA_947095575.1. Lineage (NCBI taxonomy): Eukaryota > Metazoa > Arthropoda > Insecta > Lepidoptera > Geometridae > Electrophaes > Electrophaes corylata. Next base: position 905,536 of record OX352711.1, on the reverse strand, counting down.
AGTACAATACGGTGTGTGGTCATGACTTGAACCGGAAGACGAAACGTAGGGCGCCCTCCTTCCCGATGACGACGTTATTAGGATCGCGGAAAGTCATCGGATAGAAAGGGCTTGAAATCGTTCTTCCTAGAAACGTATGACCTATGTCCAGCAACGGACTTCTTGATGATGATGACGAGATGCTACTACACGTATCGGGGTTGTTTTTTTAAATTACCTCTTATGACATGTATGGGAGGTAATAAGGGGTTCTATTCTATCCCGGGACTACCACGGCACACGCATTCAGTTAGAAGTTTCTGCAGGATGGCAACCGCTACAGCGGCCCCTACAAAGACTACACCTTCATCAAGCAGCCTCTGATCCGCATCAAAGTCGTGGGCCACCCGGGCACCACCAACATAACCTTCGACCCCACGCCTGACCAGATGAAGGTGCAGGTGGCCAAGTGGTTTCACTCCATCATCAATGTCAACTACCAGCTGCCCAGTGTTGATGCAATCATGTATCCGGGTAAGGCAATACAGGTTCTTACCGCAGACTTGATCGAATAGGAAAACATAAAGGCTATGAAAAAGTGTGCGTCATATTATGTTCAACTTACTATCAGCCTTAATAAACCCATGGGTGGAAATATTGGCTTCAATCGCACCTGATGGTAAGTGACGATGAAACCGACGATGACGCAGGACTTTAGCACCTATTTACCTCTCTCGCTTTAAAGAGATCCAGATCGTCAGATTCGTTGCCGGCGTCTGTTTTTCCTGAACACTATAATCTAAGTCTCTTTAAGGCAAGAGTGAATAGGTGTCTTCTAGACCGCCCTGCTTCATCGTCGGCTTCATCGTCACTTACCATCAGGTGCGATTGAAGCCAATATTTCCACCCATGGGTTTATTAAGGCTGATGAGTAGATCTGCTGATTCTGATGACATAGAAAAACACCCAGAACACCCGGAATAAATATTTGCAGATCGTACAAACATTTATCCCAAGGCGGGAATCGAACCCGCAACCTCCGCGTCGCAGGCGGACATTGGCCCGCCGCGCCACATCGATCGTCGGGGTTCAATGAGTTCACATAATAAAGAGGGAACCGAAACATGGTGCGAATGGGTGGTATGCTGACCAAGTAAGGGTGGTACTGCGCCTCTTATACGATATCCATGGAAGGTATGAAATCACAGGCACATGAGGCTTAACACCAGTATGCCTCACGTTGATGGACGCAGAGCCGTGCATCGAACGGGCACGTTCCTAACGAGCGTGAGGTAATATTTTGTAATAGATGATGGTAACCAATTAACATCAGGTGGACCATCTATTAGTTCCATCAGCAAGCTGTATAATTAAAAAAAAAGTAAAGGTATGGCTCTCCACTACTGTGTTAAATAATTGTCTTATGGCAGGTGCAAGTCGGCCAAAGCCGTATCTCATGACAGTATACCCTGACGAGGCGTACATGGTGGATGCCATCAACGCGTCTGTCCGGCACCTCAGCGCCAACAGGCCCGGCCCCGTCAGCTTCCTCTCCAGCTACGAGGAGTACTTCTACATCCTCGATGGAACCGCTGAGAGGGAGCTGCAGATGTTCTTTGCACAGGAACCGGCGCCTTATCTCAAGGTCAGTGTCCAGTTTCCGTCTGATAGTTTGGTGAATAATTTATCATCTCATTGCATAATGTAAATCATCGTCCTATGAGCTGTTTATATCTGATAGACTTCAACCCGTAGTGCTTAATACTATTAAGTTAATAGTACGAATTAATTGCTTAGTTCGTAGGTATCAGTTTTGAAAATCTAATAAAAAAAAGCAAGAATTATTTTGCCGCATGTCAAGCGACTTGTGGGTAAAAACCACCACAGAGTGGATCCCACCCAACGGAACTCGACGACGTGGAAGGCCCAGGAAGAGATGGCGCGATGAGCTTGTGCCTATCTAAGATCTTGGCTTGTAACAGCGCTAAATCGCGAAGAGTGGAAGGAGGTAGGGGAGGCCTTTGCCCTGCAGTGGGACAATACTGGCTGAAAAATAAATAAATAAGAATTATTTTGTAATTTACTTACCATCTACCATCGCACTGCTCGCCATAGGCAGGGAGTTCATCCTCACACCTTGGAACCTGGGTGGTCGCGCACCGTGCGGTTTCAGAGGAACTTCCTCCCGCGAACACTCAGGCTGTGGAATGATCTTCCTGCTAAGGTTTTCACTAAGGACTATGGTATGGGGTTCTTCAAAAAGGGCGTTTTAAAATTTTTAAAGGGTCGGCAACGCGCTTGTAATTCCTTTGGTATTGCAGGCGTCCATAGGCTACGGTAACTGCTTTCCATCAGGTGGGCCGTAAGCTTGTTTGCCAACTTTGTTGTATAAAAAAAAAAAGTAATTATTTCGTGGTTGAATTGAACAGAGTTTTGTTCAACCACGGTAAAGCTTTTATAAAACGTGCGTTTTGGTCGGGCCCGGACATTCCCCAGGACTACTCGGCCCGTATCTATATGTACGAGGAGCTCCGGGACGAGATTCTGTTCCTCCGACGAGATATTCCACTAAACATGGTGATGCTGGACTGCGGGCCCATCAACGACGCCATGTGGGACGTCATCAACGGCCTCCGCCAGTTCATTGTCGACCACTTTATAGCTATCAATCGGAAGTGGAACCGCTCGTGAGTAATGCTTTGTTTTTAATAATAATAAATAAATTATAAAAACTCATTTATTTTCTTTTACAAAGTTGGTAGGTAGATATGAAGTGAATACAGTGTGCAGGATTTATATGATTAAAAAGAAACAACATACAAATGCACCCACTTTGCAAGGGACTGGAGCTTGAGAGAGGTTTGTTAATAAAACCTGTAATACAAGTCTCCAGGTCCTTCCACCATGGACATTGGATCTCATTTAATAATTTTTTTTACACAATTTGCTGATGGAACAAGCATATGGCCCACCTGATGTTCAGTGGTTACCATAGCCTATAACAAAGTATTGCCTTGTAGTTCACGTAAGTTAGGAACGTGCCTTGCAATACACTGCTCTGCATCCATCAACCTGAGGCATACAGGTGATTAATTTGATGATTAATATGACCTATACCAAAAATTTTAAACATTTTATAAGGCATAAATATGCATGAGATTTGGAGACACATCGATTTATGTCCATCTATAAGTTAAAAAAAACTATATTCTCTGGAAAATCACCGCGTACCGCTTGCAACTGGGGAATAAAGGTTCTCAAACCAGAATACAAAGTGCAGGATGCCCTAACACCCGATGGAATAACGTCGATGCTCGCGTTAAATCTTAAATGAAGAAGGCTCAGGTCCACTATGTCCAGTTGTGGACTTCTACAGGTGATATTGTCCTTTGCAATCTGACTCATCGATACATTTTTTCAGACCCCTTCTTCTAGTCTTGGTCGCGAGGAACTGGCGCTTAGATTCACCTAGATTTAAGACGTTTCAAGATGATCCCTGCGGATATTACTGAATAAATGCCTTTTGACTTTGACTTTGATTGAGACAATTGAGGTATTATAATCACCAACCACCACCATTATACCAACTGACTTATAGCATCTGCAACGTGTATGAGGAGATGGCAGCGCGGGCCTCGGAGACCCCCGAGACCACTGCGCAGCTGGTCGACCTCATCAACTACATCACGGAGTGCCGAGACTGCGCCATGTTCGACCTGCGGGAGAAGTCGCGCACAACTGCCGAGTATGTGCTGTTTCTGATGAATCACGCTCATCTCAATTGTGAGTGATTTGCTAAATACTCATCTTTTTATCTAAGTACCTATGTGCTCATATTTACAGTTTGTAGTAAAGCATTCCCGCTAAACTTGCCCAAACTAAGCTTTTCTTGGTTTGGGGCTAGATGTGATGTGTGTATTTTATGAATATACCATTAAAAAGTGCTTGAACTTTTGATGCTTGCAAAATTGTCTGTCGAAAGACAGACAGATGCCAAGAAGATATATGTATGATATATAGATGAGAAGAAGAAGAGGAAAACACACGACCTTAGGACTAGAGACAAGATTGTTACGACTAAACCACCGCTTGTTTATTTTCCATACAATCAACCCAAAAACACTTTCAGTTGAGGATATAAACTTAAACACTCGCGTGTTCCTCTGGCCGTTGGATATGGAGGAAACCATCGACCTGACCCTCAAAACCCTCAACACCAAAAAGACGATGGCTGAAGATAAGCTGCGCTCCCGCAAAGCCATATTTGAGGAGAAACTGAAGAAGCATGAGAAAGATCTGGAGCTATTCCGGAGGTTCGATCCTCCGCTGCTTAATCTGGACCTGTTGAAGGAGGTGGTGGGGAAGGTCGATGAGATCAACAACAACTTGGTGGTAAGAATATAATATCAAGCAGCGATAGGTAGTAAAAGTGGCAATAGGCAGGCCTCGAAGAACCGTTAAGGAACAAAATTCCAAGAAAATACGTAGAACGGCTCCTCAGTGAATAGACCGACTCATCATCATTAACAGCCTGAAAGAACGACAGAGTTCACTGCTGGAAATAGGCCTAATGGGGCTTTCCAGGAAGAACGGTTCTGAGCCTTTTCCAACCATTGACTTTTTTTTTATATTTGCAGATCCGTACAAACGTTTATCCCAAGGCGGGAATCGAATTCGCAACCTCCTGCATCGCAGGCGGACATTCGCACGCCGCGCCACATCGTCGTCAGAAATGATGAACATAAATGTTCTATTTGTTCTTTAAATTAATGATGATGATGTAGACCATGAAAACACAAGTGCGTACTAAGTAGTAGACAATAAATGGTTGAAGATGCAGGGTTATGGTAGATACCACTTACAAATTAAGGTTCACCTTATCTACGACCGCATCAGAAGTTAGGCAGCAGTACTGAGTACAAGAGCAGGACAGCAGTGAACTCAGGCTGATGGCAAATTATTTCTAGGGTGACAAACACGAAGCGGAAGACATAATAAACGAAGAAGTGCTTCTCGACCAAGAAGTGTCAGTTTACTTCAGCCTTCAGACCATGCTGGGTGGCGTGGAGCCTTTCCACAAGCTGTGGCATACTGCCTTCGACTTCTACGATGGATATGAAAAATGGTAAAATAATATTTTTTGCATGCTTGTACTACTATTTGGCCAACTAATATCGTAATATCTAGACGAAGTCTTTTTCTCTTAGCTGTTATGACCTAGTCTGCAGAATTTTCGATGATTTTGTCTACGCTGTAGATAGCGTAGATCTATTCTACGCCGTAGAACTAGTTTTATAATGGCGTAGACTTAGTCTACGCTGTAGATAGCGTAGATCTATTCTACGCCGTAGAACTAGTTTTATAATGGCGTAGACTTAGTCTACGCTGTAGATAGCGTAGATCTATCCTACGCCGTAGAACTAGTTTTATAATGGCGTAGACTTAGTCTACGCTGTAGATAGCGTAGATCTATCCTACGCCGTAGAACTAGTTTTATAATGGCGTAGACTTAGTCTACGCTGTAGATAGCGTAGATCTATTCTACGCCGTAGAATTAGTTCTATAATGTCGTAGACTTAACCTACGCTATAGAGCGTAGATTTATTTTACGCCGTAGAACTATTTCTAGCAGAGCAATGCATGGTAGGGGTACATTCTTAATGACCTGCGAGGCAATGCTTTGTTAGGTGATGGTTACCACTTAGCATCAGGTGGCCCATCTGCTTGTTATTACAGTAAGCCTATAAAAATATAATCCAATAAGACATTACCATTAACCCATTGAAAAAAAATGTAGGCTTACAAATTAATGATCATCGTCATTAAAAGGTACCACGGTCCGTTCTTCGGGTTGGACGCGGAGCAGATCGCCGAAGATGTAGAGGCATGGTGGAAACTGCTTTACAAACTTGGGAAGCAGCTGTATGAGTTCCCGGGTGCCAAGCGCATAGCGGACATGGTGCGCAACAAGGTGGAGAAGTTCAAGGTTCTGCTCCCCGTCTTGTGCGCTATCTGCAATAAGGTAAGTTCTTTTCTGATGTCATTACCATTCTTGCCTCTTTCTCCCATTGAACCTCCAGGGGGTCCACGGATTATTAGTGTATCTCTTGATTTTTTTCGAATGTAAATGTACGCCAGTGGTCACCCATCCAAATGGTCTGCGCAAAACGTTTCTTAACTTGACCAAGCAAATAACTCCTTGAAAGCTTCTTATAATAGTGTATCAAGATAACACTCGTGGTAACTTTTTTGACCAATCCATTTTTCTATTTAGGGTATGCGAGATCGGCATTGGGCCAAAATCAGTGATCTCACTGGAACCGAGGTGGTCCACGACCCTGAGACTTCTTTAGCTGACATGGTGGAACAAGGAGTCCATGTCTTCACGGCGCAGCTTGAGGAGATCGAGCAATACGCTTCCAAGGAGTACTCTCTTGAGAAGGCGTTGAATAAGATGAAGGAGGAATGGGTGGGGATCAAATTTGAAGTCATGCCTTATAGGTATGTCTTATTACTGATTTTTATTGTTTGTGTTTTAAGGTGTTTGTTTTATACTACTTGATACTAAAACAACTGTATAACTTACCTGATGTTAAGCGGTTACCATCATAAAAAGCATCAAAAAAGCAAAGCACTGCCTCGCAGACCATATTCATTATGATTCCTACGATGCACTGCTCTTGAGTCCATCAACCTAGGCATGCAGAAGTTAAGCCTCATGTACCTGTAATTTCACCGGCACCCATACCCTTCAAACTGGAACATAGCAAGCTGCTTGGTGGTAGAAATAGACATGGCGGTAGTACTTACGCAAACGAGCCTTTCACTTCATCATCATGCTGAGTTAGGTTCCGATTTGTAGCACTTTTGTATTATTGTTAATGCCTGTTTGTTTGTTTTTATGTTTTCGTGTGTTGCAAATAAACTTTTATTCTATTCTATTCTATTCTATTCACTTGGAGCTCTACTACTACTAAAACTAAATTAAGTAAGTTTTCAGTTTAAGCGGACGTTTTATTTAATAGCAGGAACAAATAATGTCGGTGTCAAATATGTATAAAACATTTCTGATTTGTTAAATTAAAATTTTTCTTTCACTACTTTTGATAATTTTATCCTTCCGGCCGTTTCCACAACTAAATTACGATATTAAACTTTTATTTTACTTTGTAATAACACCATGTTCATAGAATAACTACCATTATCTTTACTTTTTGTCCAGGGACACAGGTGTAGGTATCCTAACAGGTCTAGACGATATCCAGCAGCAGCTAGATGATCATATCTTGAAGTCGCAGACCATGAGAGGGTCGCCTTACGTCAAAGCGTTTGAAGCGGACATGGTGGCTTGGGAGGAGAAACTGATATCCATGCAGGATATTCTGGACCAATGGCTGATGGTAAGAACACCCTGAAAACTCTTTTGCTCTTTCTGCGAACTCTGATGCTCTTGTTTAGGGTAGTCGGAGCAGTACTATCACTACTGGTTTTCATTGCTGTGTTCTGATTTAAAGAGATCCATACCCTTGGGAACTAGTACATCTAGTACCCATAACTCAAGCTCTGCTTAGCTTGGGGCTAGATGATGTGGTGTGGATTATCCAGCATTATTAAATCCAATCAAAAATTTGAAGGGTTTTCATTTGCTTGTTATGTTTCTCCGATCTGCATCCTCACTTGTGACGACCGATGTGGCGCGGCGGGCGAACGTCTGCCTGCAACGCAGGAGGTTGCGGGTTCGATTCCCGCCTTGGGATAAATGTTTGTACGATCTGCAAATGTTTATTCCGGGTGTTCTGGGTATTTTCTATGTATAATAAAAATATCTATGTATGTAATATATAGTATTAAGTATATCAGTCATCTAGTACCCATAACACGAGCTCTGCTTAGCTTGGGGCTAGATGATGCTGTGTGGACTGTCCAGCATATTATTATTGTTATTACTTGATCATTTCTACCCCACCAGTGCCAAGCGACCTGGATGTACCTCGAGCCAATCTTCTCCTCCGAAGACATAATGCGTCAGATGCCAACCGAAGCACGCAACTTCCGCGACGTCGACAAGGAATGGAAAACTATAATGACAGCTACGCAGAAGGATCCGATGGTCCTCAAAGCAACAGACTTCCCTGGCTTGCTGAAGAAGCTGAAATACAGCAACGCTTTGCTGGATGATATACAGAGGGGACTCAATGATTATTTGGAGAAGAAGAGACTCTTCTTCCCGAGGTTAGTTCTTCATCATCATCATCATCAACAGCCTGTAGAAGTCCACTGCTGGACATAGGGCTTCCCCAAACGTTTCCAGGAAGAGCGCTTCCGAGCCCTTGTAGCCGAGTTGTATGAGAGCCCCCTTAAAAATTTATTTTATTCTGTGTTTTAGTATTTGTTGTTAAAGCGGCAACAGAAATACATCATCTGTGAAAACTTCAACTCTCTAACTATAACGGTTCATGAGATACAGCCTTGTGACAAACAGACAGACAGACAATGGAGTCTTAGAAATAGGGTCCCGTTTTACCCTCTGGGTACGGAACTCTAAAAAGCTCGTTTTGTATACAGGCATGGTTTGTTCAAGTATGGTTCTCCAGATATAAACTAATGTTATTCACTATATTATTATTTGTTTGTCCATTGCTTTATTTTGAAATATGAATCATGTCGCAATCATTTTTAATTCGACGGTATCTTAATTGAATGCAATCATCGGCAATCATGCACACATGTGTGCATGATTGCGATCACGATGATTATGCATGATCAAAAAAGGTGTCCTAATATTAACGGCCATTTTATAATCGCGCGAATTCTGCATCGTATTTTATAATCTGGCTCGAAAGACCAATATGTCCGAACCGAAGACGACCGATGTGGCGCGGCGGGCGAACGTCCGCTTGCGACGCAGGAGGTTGCGGGTTTGATTCCCGCCTTGGGATAAATGTTTGTACGATCTGCAAATATTTATTCCGGGTGTTCTGGGTATTTTCTATGTATAATAAAAAAATGTATGTATGTAATGTATTGTATTAAGTATATCAGTCATCTAGTACTTACCCATAACACAAGCTCTGCTTAGCTTGGGGCTAGATGATGCCGTTGTCCAGCATTTTTTTATTTTTTTTTTATTTTTTGTTTTATTATGTACGGGGACTCTGCTTATCCCTATACAAAATACTGATATTTGATATGATAGTTGATGGGACCGGGGAAATGATTGAAACGATTGCTCTCTGTTTATAAGTGTTTGCAACTAACATTATTGTAAAGAAAAGTACTTGCTATACACAATATGATTCCTTATGCTGAATGTGCGGGTTGGCCTGTACAATAGATATTTTTGTGCCATTCATCGCAGGTTCGTGCTAATAAAATTAACGAGTGCGCTTTCTAGGTCTTTTAGTAGTAGCTTTTAGTGAAGGGTTCGTCCGGGGAAGTACCACCATGCCTATTTCTGCCGCCAAGCAGCTTGTTGTGCTCCGGTTTGAAGAGTGTGGGTGCCGGGAAAATTACAGGTTCATGAGGTTTAAGACCTGTATTCCTCAGGTTTATGGACGCAGAGCAGTGTATTGTAGGTTACGTTAACGAACATGACCGACAAGACAGTGCTTTGTTATAGGCGATGGTAACCACTTAACATCAGGTGGGTCATATGCTTGTTCCATCAGCAAAAAGAGAAGAGATAAACAGAATCATGTTTTACTTCCAGATTCTTCTTCCTCTCCAACGATGAACTCCTAGAGATTCTGTCTGAGACGAAGGACCCGATGCGGGTACAGCCTCACCTGAAGAAGTGCTTCGAAGGCATATACACTCTGGACTTCAACGCGAATAAGGAGATAGTTGGCATGATATCTGCTGAGGGAGAGATCGTTAAGCTATCAAGCAGTATACAACCTGCTGATGCTAAGGTCAGTATTTTTATACTTAACTGTACCGAAAATTATATGTAAGAAAATGAGGTGCGATTGATAAATAGTTTGCTAGCATTATCTCATTTCATTGTATGTAGTTACAATAACTTCATATTACTAAATAAAGTACAAAAAAATTTAATTGAATATAACTAACTAAATAATAGGTCAGCACATTACTCTAATCTAGCATGCAAATTTAAAATAAAAACACATAATAATTATAATTTACCGACCTACCCAAACTATTTCCTATCAGTACTATTACCCCATAGTATTTGACAGTAGTTAAGCGATGAGTGTGCATAAGTATTATATGCACTGGTGGCAGTTTTTAACTTAGGTAATACCTAAAAGCTATTTTAATAATTATTATAATTTATGATATGCACAGTAATATATACAATAAATAATTAATATACATTATTATTGTAATAAATAAAAGTTTCACTATTTGATACGCCTCAAATTACATTTTTTTGAGTTGAATGTTATGTTATTTGAGACGTGTTATTGTTGACAATCTGTACAGGGCATGGTGGAACGTTGGCTGCAACAGCTAGAGCACCAGATGATGGTGTCTCTGCGGGACGTGGGCACGGAGGCGCACATTGCGTACCCGGTCAGCGTGCGCGAGGAGTGGGTGCTGGCCTGGCCCGGGCAGATCGTGCAGGCTGGCTCCTGCGTGCAGTATACTACTGAGGTATGCCTAGCTACAGCATCAGATATCATTTGTAATCTTTGTCTAACTACTTGGGATAAATAGTACAGTAGTAGTAGAGCTCTTAGTGAAGGGCCAAGCAGCTTGCTGTGTTCCGGCTTGAAGGGTGTGGGTGCCGGTGTAATTACAGGCACATAATGCTTAACACCAGTTTGCCTCAGGTTGATGGACGCAGAGCAGTGCATCGTAGGGGACGTTAACGAGCGTGACCTACGATGCTTTGTTGTTGTTGATAGGTAATGGTAACCACTTAACATTAAGTGGGCTATCTGCTTGTTCCATCAGCAGGTCACTGTTTGTACGATCTGCAAGTTTTTATTCCGGGTGTTCTGGGTATTGTCTTAGATGTATAATAATGTATAATAAATATGTATGTATGTATTGTATTAAGTATATCAGTCATCTAGTACCCATAACACAAGCTCTGCTTAGCTTGGGGCCAGATTATGCTTTGTGGATTGTCCAGCATTATTATTATTAACTGCACCAATAGTAGTATACTAATATGATATGGGCTTGCAACCTGTCACGTATGGAATACTAACTACTGCAAATGTGGGTATGTACCAAATGTACTATCCGGATGAGCCAGCTGCACTGATGATGATGATGCATACCTTTCAAATGACTGTACCTCTGTCTACCCCCTTCAGACATCCTCAAAGAATCTCGAGTAGTTACTTGGTACTACGAAATCGATTGATGCTTGGGGTTTCAATTCTTTTTTTTTATATGATATCAGTCATTTGGTTCTCATAGTACAAGCTATGCTTAGTTTGGGGCTAGGTGATATTGTGTACAAGTGTCTATAAATATTTATACGACGATATAAATATTATAATATAAATATTATGACGACCGATGTGGCGCGGCGGGCGAATGTCCGCCTGCGACGCAGAAGGTTGCGGGTTCGATTCCCACCTTGGGATAAATGTTTGTACGATCTGCAAATATTTATTCCGGGTGTTCTGGGTATTTTCTATGTATAATAAAAAGTATCTATATACGTAATGTATTGTATTAAGTATATCAGTCATCTAGTACCCATAACACAAGCTCTGCTTAGCTTGGGGCTAGATGATGCTGTGTGGATCGTCCAGCATTATTATTATTATTATTATTATTATTATTTACACACTCCACAGTCCACACTCGTGGTCGGGCCGTCTAGGCTAGGTCGCGAGGAACTGGCGCTTAGATTCACCTAGATTTAAGACGTTTCAAGATGATCCCTGCGGATATTACTGAATAAATGCTTTTTGACTTTGACTTTGTACGGCCCTTATAAATACATACTTTGTGTTGAAAAATTAGTATTCTAGCGGTGATGGGTTTGCATGTCACGTATGGAATATCAACTAGGTACCATATACGTAATATTTGGACGTACAATCAGCTGCACTAGAATGTATACAATTCGTAACTTTCAAAACGGTATCAAAACCTTATAGTAAACTCTTAAACACTAAAAACTCAAAACTCGTGAAATCAGCTAATAAGTTTAATTATTTTTTAAGTTTTTACTCTGTAAATATTAATTGTAACGCTGTAAAACCATTCTGTAAGTTACAAATTGTATACATTCTAGTGCAGCTGACTGTACATCTGACTACCCCTCTTAGACTTAAAGAATCTCGAGTGTAAGGCATAAAGGGTGATCTGAGGGGTTTAATTCCAGGCGACTGAGGCTATTACCAACTTCGCTCTGCCCGAGCTGGTGCTACGATCCACGGAGCAGATTACAGGACTGGTGTACCTGGTGCAAGGGGAACTGGAACCGGGTAACAGGATTACTGTGGAGGCACTCATTGTGCTTGATGTGCACGGTAATTTGTTCTTTATATCCAGCTAGTTAAAGCTTCAAATGTTACTTGGGTTAGATAGATAGATTATAACTTTATTGTACACCATTAAAACACGAAATGGAACAATCAAATTACAACTAAGAAACCAGAAGTACAATGGGTGGTCTTATCGCTTAAAGCGATCTCTTCTAGACAACCTTTAGTAGTGATAGTTTATGTCAATAAAGCCGGCCAAGTGCGAGTCGGACTCGCGCACGAAGGGTACCGTGCCATGATCTATAATAAAAACGGCAAAATAATCACGTTTGTTATATGAGAGACCCTTAAATATTTATTTTATTCTGTTTTTTAGTGTTTGTTGTAGCGGCAACAGATATACATCATCTGTGAAAATTTCGACTCTAACTAACACGGTTCATGGAATATAGCCTGGTGACAGACGGACAGACAGACAGACAGACAGCGGAGTCTCAGTAATAGGGTCCTGTTTTACCCTCTGGGTACGGAACCCTAAAAATCAGCACCTTATTACGAGATCGAGAAGCCTTAGTTTTGGTCGTTCTGATAATTTTCAGGGATAATCGATAGATTTCATGAGCGATACAGTTATCTGTAATGTGAATCTATCAAAATATTTTTGTATAATCACATATCTCTGAAACCATGTATTTTGTACTATCAAACTATGATTACTGATTATCAATATTTCACAATCGTTACTATTACTAAATCGATTCTTGTCGGATATGGGCTGCATTTCCTTGTCTAGTTTACACTGGCTAATGAAATGGGCAGTAGTAGTAGTAATAGATAACAGTAGTAGTAGAGCCTTTAGTAAAGGGCTTATCCGGGGAAGTACTACCACCATGCCTATTTCTGTCGCCAAGCAGCTTGCTGTGTTCCGGTTTGAAGGGTGTGGGTGCCGGTGTAATTACAGACACCTGTATACCTCAGATTGATAGACTCAGAGCAGTGTATTGTAGGTTACGTTCCTATTAAACGCGACCTACAAGGCAATGCTTTGTTATAGGCGATGGTTACCTCTTAACATCAGGTGGGCCATATGCTTGTTCCGTCAGCAAATTATAAAGTTACCTACAAGGTCATAAATAATACCACTCAGCTGACTGATAGTCAAATAGATTTAGAGTAATACGATTATTTTGCTGAAATTCCTATTTATCAATCAGCGATGTATTTCGTACAGCACCTGCCGCCGCTCGGTCGCTGATAGGCCGCGAGAGCAACGCATCAGATGATCGCATTTTCATTTAGTTTCTGTTTTTTGTATTTTGTCGTTGTTTTTAAATTAGATGATCGGGTAGGTGCTTATATTTTATTTACGGTGTATTGATGCTGAAAATACGGAAAAAACGGACAAAATGTGTCGATTTATTTTCGCGTTTTTATAATCAGAATCATGGTCTGAATGCGTAGTTTCTATCTATCTATATATCCCAGGTCGGTCCATCCTTGAAGAGATGGTCTCCCGCAACATCCTTGAGGTCACCGACTTCAACTGGATCTCTCAGCTGCGGTACTACTGGCGCGGAGACAAGATGTGGTGCTCCATGATCACCACGGAGGTGGAGTACGGGTTCGAGTACCTCGGCAACATCGGCCGACTTGTTGCCACGCCGCTCACCGACCGCTGCTTTAGGTATGCACCTGAATCTTACAACTCCAATACATTTAATAATAATAATAATGCTGGTCAATCTACATAACATCATCTAGCCCCAAGCTAAGCAAAGCTTGTGTTATGGGTACTAGATGACTGATATACTTAATACAATACATTACATACATAGATATTTACATTTATTATACATAGAAAATACCCAGATCATCCGGAATAAATATTTGCAGATCGTACAAACATTTATCCCAAGGCGGGAATCGAACCCGCAACCTCCTGCGTAGCAGGCGGATATTCGCCCGCCGCGCCACATCTTTCATCGAACCTGACCCGAGATTAACTCTTAGGTTTAAAGAATATTTATTTTCACAGAAGAAATTACATTTCACTTGGTGAGAAATAATATAAATCTAATGTATAACATTTCTTACAGCTAAACTATGTAGGTAATTAAAGTCTCTGTGGTCGGTACTTCATGGCTGAAGATCGTGATCACTGGATGTCTTCGTAATGGAGTGGACGGCTTGTCTCCAGCGCGTTCTGTTAGTCGCCAATTTGACAACTTCGTAAAACTGGCTTTTACCCTCTTTAAGCTGGTCAGTCCATCGAGTTGGAGATCTACCACGCGACCGCTTTCCTTGTACATTTCCAACGATGACCAGCTTTTCGAGGTTTTCGCCGCCGCGCCTGGCTATATGGCCAAAGTACGATAGTATACGGCGGTGACAAATCGTGGACAACCTATCTTTAACTTTTAACTGCGACAGAATTGATACATTGGTGCGTTTTGCAGTCCACGGTATTCGCAGCATTCAAGCAGCAGGTAATTAAAGTAGGTAGGTAATAAATTCTCTCTTGCTTTATTGACTAGTAAATAAACCTTGACAGAACGCTCATGAGTGCTCTGAAGCTGAACCTGGGTGGAGCTCCCGAAGGACCCGCTGGTACTGGCAAGACGGAAACCACCAAGGATTTAGCGAAAGCAGTCGCCAAGAAATGCGTGGTCTTCAACTGCTCCGACGGCCTGGATTATAAGGCACTTGGAAAGTTCTTTAAGGTATTTTGGACTAGTTCTTTTTTATGATCACCACCGGTGGCTTAGTGGGAGGTAGCGACCTGTAGCGGCCCCGCCTTCTGATCCTCTGCAGTGCAATTCCAGTGCTCTCAAATGGTGAAGAAAAACATTGTCAGGAAACCAGTTAGTATTCTAGCAGCTGGCTTGCAACCAATTTTGGAATACCAACTTCTGCGAAATGTGAGTACGTGACAGAGACACTGTCAAATAATCTTGAGTCGGTACTATGAGATATGATCTTTCCTTCTGGAAGAAATCGCTTTCAGCGATAAGGCCGCCCTTTGTACTCTGTTAAATCTAGATTTATAAGCTATCCTTGTGTACAATAAAGTGTTATCTATCTATCCTCCCACGGATGTTTGAGCATGCCTCTCTTTACATTTCTTCTCTATTTAATATCTTCAAGGTTTTTTATGCTACTGCTGGTGGAACAAGCGTATGGCCCACCTAATGTTAAGTGTTAACCATTTTATAACAAAGCACGTATGCCCCTACAATATTCTACCCTGCGTCCACCAACCTAAAGCATACTGGTGTTAAGCCTCATATTCCTGTAGTTTCTTAGAATTGGCCAAGTTTTTCAAAGAATGTCTAAATGTCAAGGAATTATTATAATGATTCCTTCTTATGAATCCAGGGTCTAGCTCAGTCTGGCGCGTGGGCTTGCTTCGACGAGTTCAACCGCATTGAGCTCGAGGTGCTCTCTGTGGTGGCACAGCAGATCCTCTCCATCCAGCTCGCGATCCTCAGGAGGGAGAAGCGGTTTGTGTTCGAGGGAACCGAGATCAGCCTTAACCCAACCTGCTCGGTCTTCATCACTATGAACCCTGGGTAAGTCTATCGAAAGTATGTTTCTACTTGATAACTATTTTCTGCTTTATCTGCACGCTGACTTCGACGTCAAACGCTTAGCAGCGTTGCTATTTTCCGGTTTTAAGGTGCCGGTGAAGTTACAGGCACACGAGGCTTAATACCGGTATGCCTCAGGTTGATGGACGCATCGTATCAAAGGGCACGTTTCTAACGAACGTGATCTGCGTGGCAATGATTTAATATAGGCGATGCTTCCTTAACATCAGGTGGCTCATTTGCTTGTTTCATATAGTTATTTGACTAGCCTCACAGTTCAGTAATAGCTTTGCCTTCTGTGCAGGCTGTGTGTAAAAATGCCTACAAATATTTATTTATTTGCCATGACTTTTAGACGTACCTCAGAAGATCTGTAGCCTTTAGAAATCCTAGTAAGTGTCAGGTTTTTAGCATCGTGAGAGCTAAAATGTCTGCCGTGTTTGTGGATCACGTGGCCCAATACTTAATGTATATCTACAGGTACGCTGGCCGTACAGAACTGCCAGACAACTTGAAGGTGCTGTTCAGAACTGTGGCAATGATGGTTCCAGACTACGCTATGATCGGAGAGATCACTTTGTACTCCAACGGCTTCGTAAACGCTGGACCGTAAGTCTTTCAAGACCCACCTTCAATGCAGTCACTGGATGCCCAGACACAGTACATTTTCTATTGTTTGCAACTTTTTTAAATAAAATGCTGTTTCTCAAACGCTGGATGAAAAACACTCTGAGGAAACCACCAGTTGGTATTTTAGCAGCGACGATTGGCTTGCAAACTGTCATATATGGAATACTAACTACTGTAAAATGTGGGTATGTGTCAAATGTTATATTTGGACGTATTTTTGAGTACCCATCTTTGGCATCCTCAAAGAATCTTAAGTTGTTACTTCTTGGTGAGGTCCTAAAACATCTGACAGGATATTTACCGTGCCCAAGGATTAAAGTCGTGAGGTTGTTTTATCTTTAATTTATAAACATTGGCACAGTTGGTTAATGTATCCAAGCATTCCCATATCAAGAGAAAGGTCGTGGGTTCTCAAACTATTCAGTTTATGACTTAAAAAAAAATGCTAACGATTTGTATGTCTGTAGATTGGCACGTAAGGTTGGTTAATGCATCCATGCATTCCCATATCAAGAGGAAGGTTTGGGTTCCCAAATTACTCGGTTCATGACTTAAAAAAAATGCTAACGATTTTTATATCCGCAGATTGGCACGTAAGATAGTGCAAGCATACAAACTATGCTCGGAACAGTTATCCTCACAGAACCACTACGACTACGGCATGCGTGCGGTGAAGTCAGTCCTGCTGGCTGCTGGAGCGTTGAAGAAGAACTATCCGGATAAAGACGAAGCCCAGCTTGTGCTACGAGCCATTATCGACGTCAACATGGCCAAGTTCCTTTCACAGGTAACCTTGACACCTATGCTATTTACAAGTCATTGTTATGAGCCTGAATAAAGAGGTTTACCATAGTTACCAGGCTTGGCAGTCGGATTGACCGTAGTATTGGTCAACAGTACCCAGGGAGTGCTGCTGGGAATGCTGCTGGAATCCATGGAAATTGACGGTCAGGTCCTATTACAAAACCATTATTTATAAAGGCTATGTGCGTTTCGTAAAAATAAGCAGATCCTTTACCATCCTCTCCAACCATGCTTGGTCACCAACTAACCGACCACTGGCAGAATACTAGTGTTGCACTGTGTCCCAAATGGTGGTAGGCAAATAACCTCCTCCATGTATCCAGAAATAAAGATTTTGTGCCCGAGTATCTATTGACTTCTCTTAATCTTCATAATGTCATCAATTTATCAAGAGGGGGTCATTGTTTTGGACAATGATATATGTTGTATAAGGTAGAGCTATATTATATTAGCTATCCAAAGAGGAACCGTTGCCAGCCTTTTGGGCACACTTCCTGCGGTCAGTGACTTAAATTCTGTTTTCTACCTATAGTGAAGACCCGCACTTTACTATAGGTAGAAAAAGTAATGATAAAATATGTAGATATAAGGTAGATAATTTAAATATCAGATGTAAAATATTTGTATATACTAAATTACTTTCGTTATAAATAAATAATAAGGTAGAGCAATACATTATTTCCATAGGATGTGCCATTATTCATGGGTATCTACTCGGACTTGTTCCCCGGCGTGGACGTCCCTCAACCTGACCGCGCGGAGCTGCTTCGTTGCATCAACAAGGAGATGGAGAAGCGAAACCTGCAGCCGACTGAATGGTACCTTGAGAAGATCATCCAGGTAACTTTTAGTCTCTCGTAGTAGTGATAGAGCTCTTAGTAAAGAGCTGGTCTGGGGAAGTACTACCGCCGTGCTCAAGTAATGTTGGTTATAACGCTACTGAATTTATACAACAGAACATAAAATGACACAAGAAAAACAATTAAAATGAAAAAACTGTTGCTTGCAAAGATGACAGAAGACGAATCTATTTTGATTTTTCTCTGACATCGTCTGACATCATGACCTTCTAAATTTTATGCAGATAAGACCAATTGTTCTCACACAAACAAACAATACTGATTCGCCTAAGTTCTTTGAGAAACCTGGTAATGGTGTTACTGTTTGTTGTAACCAGATTTATGAGATGATGCTCGTCCGGCATGGCTTCATGGTGGTAGGACCACCGATGGGTGGTAAGACGCAAGCATACCAGTCCTTAGCCGACAGTCTGCGAGCACTGCAGCTGATGAAGCCACCACCGCGGCACAAGGAGTTTGGAGCCATCTACAGGATCATTAACCCGAAGGCTATTACTATGGGCCAGCTGTATGGCTGCTTCGACCCTGCTTCTCATGAGTGGTAAGATTGTGGTTGAAATTCGTACGCCAATTGGCCATATCAGGTACCACCTGTTTACCGTACTCGTCACGCTTGGCAGGTGAGTAGTTGGTGACCGCAGTGTTGATGATACTCAGAAGATGTTACAGCTCATCTTCTGGTGCGTTCTTTACGACATTATTGACAAATACGGGTGGATTTTAAGCCGGGACTGCCACAGGAATGATTACAAGTTTCATCCAATTCGGTTCAATCCATGCCTATTTCTGCCACCAAGTAGCTTGTTCGGTTTGAAGGGTGTCGGTACTGGTAAAATTACAGGCACATGAGGGCTTAACACTTTTATGCCTCAGGTTTATGGTCACTGACCAGTGCGTCGTAGGGTACCTACGTTCCTAAAGAGCGCAGCCTGCGAGGTAATGTGTTGTTGTAGGTGATATTCACCACTTAACATCAGGAGGGCCATTTGCTTGTTAGATCAACAATCGCATTAAAAAAACGATGCATATCCTGTCATGGTATGCAACTCTATCATATTTCTTGTATTTACTAGCTAAAGCCTTACTATCCCAGGTCTGATGGTGTCTTAGCCATTGCGTTCCGCGAGTACGCCATGTCGATAACTCGCGACCGCAAGTGGATTCTGTTCGATGGGCCAGTGGACGCCGTGTGGATCGAAAACATGAATACAGTGCTTGATGATAACAAGAAACTATGCCTCATGAGCGGCGAAATCATTCAGGTGAGAATTCCATAAATTATTAGTTTTTTTATAGTGCACTTAAGGAAATTACACAGATTTTTATATTATCCCAAACGTTATTAAATTTGAACCCACTCCCCCTTACGGGAATATGCTTACCAACTACCAAGAGCTCAATCGCACTCGACTAAATAATCCTAGAGATATTTGTAGACAGCACTAAGCGACCCTGTTGCTCCAACAGTTCTGAGGATATCACCGATAAATGGTCGCTTAGCTCTCGACAGCGTAGTTGCATAGCAAGGGGAGGGTCGTGGGTTCAAATCCCGCTTAATGGTTATACATTTTGGGATAATATAAAAATCTTCAGATTAGAATAATAAACAAATACTCACATTAGACGAAAACGCCTTCTAGCCCAAAACTAAGCTAATTTTGTGCTATGGGAACTAGGTAACTGATAGAATACAATATATTTTAACACCATGACACAGAACAAACGTCTGTGTTCGTCACACAAATATTTGTTGTCGGTATCGAACCCACAACCTCGCAGAAAGAAGAGCTACTACTGAGTTGTGACGGCTGCCGAAATCTAAATATATATAACTCAAAGGTGATTGACTGACTGACTGACATAGTGATCTATCAACGCACAGCCCAAACCACTGGACGGATCGGTCTGAAATTTGGCATGCAGGTAGATGTTATGACGTAGGCATCCGCTAAGAAAGGATTTTGATTAATTCTACCCTTAAGGGGATAAAATAAGGGATGAAAGTTTAACGGGTACGGGAAAAAACAGCTACGCAGGCGAAGCTGCGAGTTTATTTATAAAAAAGTGATATTGTAGATGACTAACAAAATGAACCTGATCTTCGAGCCGGCTGACTTGGAGTTTGCGTCTCCGGCCACCGTCTCTCGATGCGGTATGATCTACATGGAACCAGAACAGCTGGGTGAGCTCCGTTAATTCTATTTACAAACGGTCAAGAAAATTCACGCGGATTAGAATTAAAACGAACTGATGATTCGTTTTTGGGGTTCCGTACCCAAAGGGTAAAATGCGACCTTAATACTACTGCTTAAGCTGTCTCTCTGCCTGTCTGTCACCAGGCTGTATCTCATGAACCGTGATAGTTAGAGAATTAAACCTTTCACAGTTGCTGAATTTCTGTTGCCGCTATAACAAAAAATACTAAAAAATAGAGTAAAATAAATATTTAAGGGGGCTTTCATACAACAAACGTGATTTTTTTGCCAAGTAAGTATAAGATTAAAAAAAAAACTAAATATGCAGTTAACGTTTTCTTATAAATCGAGGGCATAACTCCTTTCACGACTTTTCTTTAAATCGCGTGGTTTCGGCCTTGTCCATGACCGCCCTTCTCAAAAAACCAACCTGTATATATTTAATTGTCTATTTTATACTTTTACAATGTACTTCAAGGTGGAAAAGTTGTGCGTGAATCAAATCACGTCAATACACTGAATTCATGATTCTTGAGTCTTATTGTGTTAACCTGAAGAAGAACCTTTATTTGTGTGTAACTTTGTTTCGGGCCAATTAAATGATTTTCCTTTACAAGAGATGTGTTGTGTTTAGGTTGGAGAGCATTCCTCGAGTCTTACAACACGCATCTGAGTAAGAAGCTGATTCCTGAGCAGTTCGAGCTGATCCAGGAGCTGATAGACTGGCTCGTGCCGCCCATCTTCGAGTTCCAACTGCTGAAGTGCCAGCATTTCTCGTACGTGGGAGAAATTCACCAGTTCTATGTGAGTACCTTCTTTTTACATTATTATTATTTTGTAACAGGATCATACAAAAAAATGGTAGGAACCAAGCCGTAAGTTTCTTGCCAGTTCTTCTAAGCTTGGTCGTGAGGAACTGGCGCTTAGATTCACCTAGATTTAAGACGTTTCAAGATGATCCCTGCGGATTTTACTGAATAAATGCTTTTTGACTTTGACTTTGACTTTTTTACTGATGTGGCGCGGCGGGCGAATGTCCGTCTGCAACGTAGGAGGTTGCGAGTTCGATTAAATATACATAGAAAATACCCAAAACACCCGTAATAAACATTTGCAGATCATACAAACATTTATTCCAAGGCGGGAATCGAACCCGTAACCTCTTACGTCGCATTTGGACGTTCGCCTGCCGCGCCACATCGATCGTCTATGTTGTGTAAATATATTGTATAGATTTAATTTGCATAGATATAGATTTACAGATACTTTTGTTTGTTTTGTAGTCGTTCTCTCGGCTGTTCACGTGTCTGCTGGAGGGAGAGTCGCAGTTCAGCACAGTGTGGCTTCAATGCACCTTCGTGTTCGCCCTGCTGTGGGGCCTCTGCGCTACCATCACTGGTAAGCTTTACATCTGCATGGAGAAGAATAGTAAAGCTTAATGTCTATACTTTTGAGGATGAACGAAGCCGCGAACTAGATTTTAAACTTAAACGCGAATAACTACCACCATATACTACCATTTATGCAAAAATCAGCATAGCTCAAGTGGGACTGGGCTGGCCATGTCTGTCGCATGTCTGACAATCGTTGGGCTAAGACCACAACTGATTGGGTGCCCAATGCAAGACGTCCGCGCGGCAGACCACCACGGAGATGGCGTGACGAGTTAGATGTACATCTTCCAGACTGGTCCAACTTGGCAAGGGGCCGAGAAAGTTGGAAAAAAGGCTAAAAATAAATAATAAATAATATACTACCATGCCTATTTCTACCGCCAAGCAGCTTGCTGTGTTCCGGTTAATGATAATCGGATTATATTCAAAAGAAGATTTATCACTAAAAAAACTAGTAGGTATATTTAATGTTGTTTATCAAACTATATCTAAAGTAAAAGTTGATTATTATTATAAAACTATGATTGATGGTGATTCAATATCAGATACTTTATTCAGAAACTATTTATAGTTGGCGCCTATCATTTTTTCGTAATAATACTATTAACGTAAGAGATACAATCTATCTATGTCTATACCACAAATATTCTTGTTTCCTTACTGACTGACTGACTGAGATATAGACAACGCACAGATTAAACCACTTGTCTTAGTGTTTAGAAGTGTACTAAGAAAACAATTCCTGAAATTCAGCCCATAAAACGGGGGTTGAAGTTTGTATGACAATAGTTTCACGTAAATTAAAACACGGGTCTTTTCACTAGTTAATATTAGTAAGTAATTATTGGTACCTTAAATATCTTGCGATGTCTATAGTCCTAAATCATAGACCAATTCCTAAATATAGCAAAGCTTATTGTACTATAGGTACAAGATACATACTTTTACCCGCTTTTTTTGCTTCATCCACAAGCAAGTCTTATACAACAAACAGACGTAGGTACAGTTCAATAGTAGTGCTTGAATAAGCACAGACCAACGTCCAAAGTCTTTGATAAATTTAGCTCAATCAATCAATAATTGTTATCAGAGTAATTGTCACATAGGAAAATTACCAAAGTTTGAGTTACTTACATCAAAACGTACAGAAACCGGGCCGTTGTCTTGTTATTCCTTTAATTTAAACCTTACAGGTACTCTAGCGAAAACGCCGCGCTAACCCGAAGTCGCAAACGGGTCACCTAGATAAAAATAAAACTTCAAGTCAACCAACCCATTTAGTTAGGTGTAGGAAAGACTGAAATATGTAAAGACAATCACGTCAAAACATACACTAACAATGTTCAAGTAAATAGTGGTACAAATTGACGACCGATGTGGCGCGGCAGGCGAATGTCTGCCTGCGACGCAGGAGGTTGCGGGTTCGATTCCCGCCTTGGGATAAATGTTTGTACGATCTGAAATATTTATTCCGGGTGTTCTGGGTATTTTCTATGCATACTAAAAAATATCTATGTATGTATTGTATTAAGTATATCAGTCATCTAGTACTTACCCATAATACAAGCTCTGCTTAGCTTGGGGCTAGATGATGCTGTGTGGATTGTCCATCATTATAATTATTATTATAAATAAAGTTCAATAGCAAACAGTTTGAGCACGTTCCGGTCTCGGCACGTTAGGTGTAATAATATTGTAAATCAACCGTTGATAGATTACCTTATAGACTTATGTATATCATTACGATCTGAAGATGCAATGTTTTGATATGAACCTTAATCGTAATTCGAATTACGCATTTTAGATTAGGTAATAGGTAAGTAAATAAAATAAACAAGCCTTTGTACCTATTGTAGATGATTCATACAGCGTCAGGGAAAACTTTTCACACATGCCCCTACTGTGTGGCTCTATAGTGCCTGACACAGAATTTTAGATGGAAGTAGGCTTGCCCTGCCCGGCTAAGATGTTTAACGCGACAAAATTTTGTCTACTCGTTATCTTGTACAAAATAAAGATACCTCTTGATATCTTCATGCCACTGCTAACATGCCAGTGCCGAAAATCTATCTCGATCTGTCAAATGAAGACTTAATGCTAATGTTTAGCTCTGTGGGTCTTTTATTTCTAATTTTTAAAATGTCTATTGATATAAAAAGTATCTACATACCTATATAGTGTCAAGCGTGACATATCTCACGTTACACATCTTAGCTCGGTAGGACCTACACCATTCTCACAGCTTACTCGGCCTAATCGGCGCGGTGGCGGCGTGATTGCCAATATAATATCAGTACAAGTAGTACCTATATATTATAAGAATTGGTATCAATACCACCTAGAAACTACTAAAACAGTGCATGTTTTTTATACGAATTGCTGATGGAACTAACAGATGACTCACCTGATATCATCACAAAACACTGCGGCGCAGATCATGTTCGTTAGGAACATGCCCTACGAGGCATTACTCTGCGTCTCTACCTATTTCTGCCGCTAAACAATCCTCGCATTGCTGTGTTCCATGGTGGTAGTACTTCCCTGGACGAGCCCTTTACTAAGAACTCTACTACTGCTAAAATAACATGGGAATTTCCACCGAAGATATCCAGCATAATTTTTTACCACTATTATAAATTTTAAAAATGGAGATTGATTATGAGCTGCATATTTTTGTGACAGGTGATAGTCGCAAGTTATTTGACCTCTTCTTCCGGAAACTTCTCGAGGGCAGCAACGCAAATTACCCAAAACCGAAGTCTTTCAAGCTGACGAAGAACCAGCTCTTCCAGGACAAGGATACTGTCTTCGACTTCGTTTACGATAAGCGGAATAATGGAACTTGGATACCTTGGGTTGAGCTGGAGAAGGAGGTGCCTCTGCCGGCTAATGCTAAAGTAAGTCTTATGGGCTGAAGAATAAGGTGCTACTTACGTGGTTAGAATCACAGCTAAAATTATCGCGATTCTTCATTTTACAAGTTTTGTATACACGACAAGTCAATCATCATAATCATAATCGTCTTACAACTTTAGTTCTCAGTCCGGTAGACAGATATTGCAGAAAGCTCCATCTGAACCAGTTATTAAATTTTTTGTCCTGACTGTCTACCTGACATATAAACAACGCACAGCCTGAACTCACTGGTCGTGAGACGAAATGTTTAGAGTAAATTTTGTCTGTGTGTGTGCCTAGGGTTGTATTAAGTTACTCCTCAAAACTAACTCCTAAGGTTGTGCAGCAGGATTTGAAGTTTGTATGAAAATAGCTTTGCATGGACGACGTCGCAAGCGTTTCCTCTAGTACCCCATATTTACTATTTACTAATTTATAAAGTTTATCTTCTTAGGTGAACGACCTTATAATCCTCACCAACGAGAACGCGTGCCTTCGCTACTTCGTCTCGAAGATGGTGAAGTACAAGATACCGATCCTGCTGGTCGGGCCCACCGGCACGGGCAAGTCATCTCTGGTCCTCAACTTCCTCCTCTCCTTGCCCAAGGAGAGGTACATCACGAATACCATCAACTTCTCGGCCAGGACTACCGCCAATCAGGTGAAAAGATTAACCTTTTTAACCACGTCGCAGACCGTGGTGTTATGAGTAAAACGTGTGTGTTTGTCTTTGACATGGACACCGGAAAGCTTTCGCCATATACATTTTGTACTAGACTCCGCAGACGGTAAGAATTTTCAAGAACCAAACGTCTGTTCTGTGATACGGTCATCAAACGCAGAAAGCGTTCTCTCCAAACACTTTGTTCTAGACTTAGACTAGCCTAGACCATAAAGTAACTTTTATACTGGAGATAGAGGCATCATTCAAAGATTTGAGCGTGCAGCGACATCTCGTGCTAATTTGGGCAAACTTTTATCTATAGAAACCTACCTACCCAGTACCCTATCATATACCTATATTATTTTCTAGTCGAGGGGTGGGTTACTACTACCTACATACTTGGGAATGCTATGAAAACATAAATGCACATTGTTCATAATTATGATATTTATTTTAAATTTACACCTTTTCTGTAGCTAATAGGTAATCATAAGATATTTTTGCACACACAACACGTTTGATCAGCTCTATTCATCGCTGGAGATCGCAGTATCGCCGGTAACCAAATTACAAGCCAAATCCAAGTCCAGGTGGAAAAGCAGTAGTTTATCAGCAAAGGCCGAATATACGGAGTCCAAACACAGCACAGTCATCGTACAAATATCACTAATATTACCGGGAAGAGCATGTGAAAGCTTTTTTTAGGAAAATGTAAAACAAACACAGACACAGAGCAAAACGGTAGACATTATTAGTGTTGCCAGCGTGTGTTTTCAAAAAAGACCGAAACCCAATTTGCCAGAGACCGATATCTGACTGCAAAGGCTGAAATTTCAAATAAATAGTAAAAAATCTGGCATTAAATAGCAAATGATTATCTCACACAATTAGTAGTGTGGGGACACTTAAAATGCCAATATTATTAATATAAAAACTTTCTAATTACTTAACTTATTTTTGCGACATCTATTGATAATTTGGACAAACTTTTCTCAAATACGGCACATCACATTTGTATTGAGTGATAACGCCATGGCCTAGACCCACCAACCTAAGGCCTACAGGTGTTAAACCTCGTGTGCCTACAATTACGCCGGCACCCACACCCTTCAAACCGGAACACTCTGCGCTGCTCACAGACAGGAATAGGCATGGTGGTAGTACTTCTCCGGCACTTCATGGCTAGGTCCCCTCCATCAGCTCTCATGCATGTGGTAAGAGCGAACATTTTCTCAAGCTTTGCTGTTTTTTGGCTGTCCTGCCAGAAGGTGGCTAAAGCGAGAGTGAAATAATGAATATGTTCTACAAACCTGGTTTCAGACTCAAGATATAATCATGTCGAAGGTAGACAGAAGACGCAAAGGTGTTTTTGGTCCTTCTATGGGCAAAAAGGTTTGTTTTATTTGGTATTTCCTTACACCATCATCAGCTTTCTGAAAAAAAGAAGGTATAAGTATTCTGTCACCCAGTTATTTGGTTTCCATAGCACAAGCTTTTTTTAGTTTAGGGCTATAATGGTGCTAAGTAATATTTCCCCAATCTTTGTAATAATTATTAATCAAAGGCTTTTTAACAGTTTTACTTGTAGGTCTCTACGAGTTAGTTTTCCATGTTTCCATGTTCCATTATTTCAACCATACTTTGGTCCAACTCGCTGTTAACATCCTCCACAGTGTGTGTTATTCGTGGATGACCTCAGCATGCCGCAGAAGGAGACCTACGCAGCACAGCCGCCGCTTGAGCTGATCCGACAGTGGATCGACCATGGCCACTGGTACGATCTCAAGGAGATGGTCAAGCAGGAAGTAGTCGATGTGGTAAGAACTTCTGTTTCTGTAAATGAATTTCTTATTAATTGCTGGCACTATTAACTGGCAAAACCGAACTATTTTGAAAATGTTTGTTGTGCCGACCCTACATAAACAGGTTTCACATTTCCGTGTGAATCTCGAGTCAAAGTCAAACTCAAAAAGCATTTATTCAGTAATATCCGCAGGAATCATCTTGAAACGTCTTAAATCTAGGTGAATCTAGAACGAGGATCTAGGAGAGTCAGCGTTACAGTTCAACAATGCAGAGTTATATCAAGAAGTAGCAATAGCAGTAAAAAATGAGTCATTTCTTGTCTATTCAACAAATCTGTCGCTATTGTTGTATGTCATGCTGTCAATAAAGTATGTAATTTTGCTCCATCACCAGCTATTCGTGTCAGCAATGTTGCCGCCTGGAGGAGGCTCCAACCTGATCACTTCACGTCTGACACGGCACATGCTGCTCATTACTCTCGACTCCTTCGAAGACAACACCTTGAATAAGATATTTTGCACGATCATGGATTGGCATTTTGCGAAAGGGTTTAATGATACTCTTATGAGGAGTAGCAAGGTGTGTATCAACATTTATTATAGGTTGTTGGTATCGAATGGTTCCCGACATTCACTAAAAAGCCGAATCTTTCCTTGAGCTCCACTCGCTTGCTTTTTTTAGTTTCTAACATAAGCTTACCTATATGTTTTGCGAGTTTTGATAACAAGGTGGACGGTGGAAACTAAATATTTCCCAAGGATCAACCAGGTGAACAAAGGTGAGCCATTGTAAAAAAAGCTTTCAATGGTTCACCCAGATGGTCTCGGGGAGGTGAACGGTGGGTATTTTAACTTTTTTTATTAAAGCGAGTTGCTGATGGAACAAAACAGGTGGTCCATCTGATGTTTAGTGGTAACACACGTTAAAAACGTTAATCACGTGCCCTACGATTCACTGCCCTTCGTCCATCAACCGGAGACATACAGGTGTTAAGCTTCATATGCCTATAATTTCACCGGCATTAACACCCTTCTAACCGAGACACAACACCACTGCAGCAGGAATAAGGATGGTTGTAGTACTTATTATTATTATTCTAGACGATAGTGTCAGCAACAATGGAGGTATACAAAACAGTGACTGTTCAGTTCCTACCCACGCCGAGTAAATGTCACTACCTGTTCAATTTGCGTGACTTTGCGCGCGTCATCAAGGGAGTGCTACTCGTCCCGTCTACACATATGAAGGAGATTAACAAGATGGTGGTGCTGTGGGTACATGAGACCTACCGGGTGTTCTATGACAGGCTGGTGGATGATGCTGATAGGTGAGATACACTTCTTTACTATCCTTTAGATAACGCAAATCCTCAGTGGGTTGCCAGTAATAATTTCATGCACAAGTTGAAAGTCGCACAAGTTGAAAGTCGCACGAGTTGAGAGTTTCACTACAAGATAGAATCAGAAATTTCTCCAGAACAAAGGTTAGGTATTGCTGATTCTAGAATTATACGTATAGCTCTCAGAATCAGCAAGTTGAAGTAGCAAAGGGCAGAGCATACAGCTTGTAGAACTGACTACCGCTGGAAATTTGGGACTCCAAATGACGACTACAAACTTAAAAACGAAGCGTAGGATGACTCGCCGTCCGTTGAACCGACGATGTTGTAAAGATTGCGAAAAGTCTGTGCATTAAGAAGGTTCAATCTCGTTCTTCCTGAAGATTTATGGCTTTATCTTCTCCGTCGTGACTCGTCTGGTGTTGTTTATTTAGGATTTGTCTTTATGGATTCCCATACGAAGCCTGATTGAAATCCGCATTGACTTGTAAGTAACTCCAATCGATTGGTATAACAGCTTGCATACCAGCTACTGAATCACCAACATTGTGTCCTACAGGGTAAAACTCTTTGACCTGGTCTACAAAGCAGTCTATGGCAATTTCCGTGTACACATGGATCAGGTGATGAATGAGCTTGGCTACATCCCCGAGGGAGAGAAGTTGAGCAATAAACACGCTGCTAACATCTTCTTCGGGAACTACATGGAGCCTGACGCTGATCCTAAGATTTATGATCAGGTAACGTTGGAATTTGCAAGGTAACCCATTTCACCTGTGGATCTATATTCATACTTCAATGAGGAGGCCATGGCTTGTAAAACTGACAACCGATAGAGAGTTAAGCTTCTCGAATTGCATCCACGAACGACGAAGACGAAGACGAAGCGTACTGTGACCTTTCACCAAACAGCTCTAAGTTCAATCCCAAAGTATTTAATGTACTCCAACTCTAAAAAAACCAGAGTCACCTAGTTTAAGATTTTACTAAATTAAGACTAGTTTGATTGATCTAAATCTGCTAACTGGAGGTATTGGGAAGTTAGCGGTAAGTTGATGACCAGATTAGGCTCAAAATGTTTTTACTGGAAACACATGAGGACGATTTACGTACAGCAGTAGACTTATTCAGGCTAAGAACCAAAAAACCCTAATATCTGTAATTCTAAGATACGGTAAATAACCCCTCACTCTTGTCTCAAGTACCTATTCAAGATTCTTTGAAGATGTTAAAGGAGGCGGATAGTTAGTTACTTATTATACTTAATCTTTTACAATATTGTACTATAGGTGTTAGATCTCGAAGATATGGCGGTGAAGATGGAGTACTACCTTGAGGAATACAACGTGGTGTCTTCATCTCCGATGGCACTGGTGATGTTCCGGTATGCTCTCGATCACATATCGAGATGCACTCGGGTGCTGTTGCAGGATAACGGTAAAGTTTATTATCTATCGTAACCAAGAGACCAACATCTTCAAAATCAATAAATCTGGCAGAAACAGGCACATGAATATAATTTTTTGTTCGGCTGCTATTTTAAGAGGTTTACCGGGGTTACAGCCCAAGGCAGCTGAGATGCAAAGGGCTTAAGTTTGGCAGAATGAATGCTTACTATTTGTCTATATAAAACAGAGCATGGTCTACAGAAATGTCGGGATTGTGTAGGTACCTACTGTCTATTTATTTCATTCAAACAGTCTACCGCATCGTTTAACCCGATATCATCATAATCAGCTGGGTTAAGCTCACTGCTAGACATATCATATAGAATGCTTGGGGTATGATATAGTTAACACTCTAGGCAGGCGGTTAACACGCTTAAGTTAACTCAGAAGATTCTGTGACCCATTCCCTGATGCGTTTCCTTTGTCATCTTTTACGACATTCACGGGAAGTGATAAAAGTCCTTTTCTTCTTGTTTTAGGTAACCTACTTCTCGTTGGAGTCGGTGGCAGCGGTAGAAGTAGCGCGGTCAAATTAGCTGCTAGCATTTTGGAAATGAACGTTATACAGGTAAGCTTCCGCTAGAAGCCAAAAGATCTTGGTAATCTAGTCATAGACATGAACATAGACAATAAATTATTGGCCACAAAAACACAGCATATAATTGGTTCCTGATCCTAAGGTCGATGGCTCACATCCCGTCATACATCTATGGGTTCTCCACGTCGAAAAATGTGTACTCTCAAAGTGTGAAGGAAAATATTGTGAGGAAAGGTATTCTAGCAGCGACAATGGCTGGCTACCTGTCACGTATACCAACCAACTAACCAACCTTATAGTACCTTACCTTCCGTTCTTCGATATTGGTAAGATGGTATAGTGCTTGAACTACAAATTGAAACATAATTTATCTTGTGTGTGGTTAGATCGAGATTTCCCGCGTGTATGGCCAGACGGAATGGCGTGATGACATACGAAGAATGCTGATGAAAGCGGGTATTATCGGGAAACCGCTTGTCTTTTTGTTTGCTGACAATCAGGTGAGCTTTTAAGAGTACCCACTTGTTACTTACGCCTGTCAAACAGTAAAGGAAAATATCGTAAGGAAACCTGTGGATTACGCCTTAGTTGGATAGTCAAGATACTGGATAAGCCTACTCCTGTCCCAGGTTTTATAGCGTCCCGTGAATAATGAGTGTGGAAGTTCCGGGGCAGCGCTGAGTAAATCATCTACAATAGATGCAAAATCCAGTTTTGGTACTTTAGCTACTGCTTTTTTTATATGCCAAAGACGCTACCTTGGTACTTTAATCTGGTACTGGCCAATTATGAAGCTTTCCATATAATAGTCCTTAAAGTCCACTGCTAGACATATCATCAACTATAACATCCATAGTAAAGCTTAGAGTCTGTGACTGCGGATTCCTCATCAATGGATGCAATGTCCCACTTGCTTGACTGTCCCCTGTGCTCTAGGTGATTGATAGACCACCTGCACAAGGGATGACCTTCCAAACACCACAGACCATGGATACCAATGTTACATCGAAAGTTTATTTAGATTGGTATACCTTTGACACGCAAGAAATAGTAAAGTGATCAATAGATTTGTTCGCGGGTTTCTTTTGATTATCTAAATTTCTATTTGAGCCATTTTTGTATAGATAATGTATGAAGGTATGGTTGAAGACATCAACATGCTCTTGAACACTGGCGACATCCCGAACCTGTACGGGATGGACGAGAAGGTGGAGATCCTGGACAAGATGCAGGCAGCTGTCAGGGAAGCGGTGAGATGACACCAACTGTTATACAATCTACCATTTGTTTCTTACCAACACTCACTTATTTGTAGTTATCCAGAAATCTAATAGAGTTCAGTTGGTAGAAGCTTTGCTTTCTGCGCTGTAGGTTGTGAGTTCATCGACAGATAAGCATCTGTGTGATGAGCTAAGTTGTATGTAATGTTTGTTCTCTGGGAGTTTTTTTGTATTCTAACCCTACTGTTCATAAACTCGAAGTAACGTTGAAAAGTTACACCATGTTTGGTTTTTAACCTAAAAAAAGATCAGAAATAACATCTCAACTTTAATCCCCAAGCACGGTAGATATTCCCTCCGATCTTTAAGTACCAAGTACCTTCTCGAGATTCTTCTAGGATGTGTAAGGGGGGGCAGTCAAGTGGTAAGTACGTCCAGATAGTACATTTGGTACTTACCCACATTTTGCAGTAGTAAGTATTCCATACGTGACAGGTTGCAAGTAAGGGTAAGTACCTATTTATTCACAGAAAATCTAATCTAACGTTTTATTTATTCAACACTTTATTGCACACTTATAAAAAAAGTGTACAAAAGACGGGTTTGATGCTTTTTCTACCTGCCAACCTTAACTGTAACTGAAAAAAAGTTACAAATTCCTATTTATTTTTCAGGGCAAGAAAATAGAAACGACTCCGCTAGCCATGTTCGGATTCTACGTGGAACGGGTGAAGGCAAACCTGCGCATCGTGATGGCCATGTCTCCCATCGGAGACTCGTTCCGGAACCGCCTGCGCATGTTCCCCTCGCTCATCAATTGCTGTACTATTGACTGGTGAGTTAGTTAACTATATTGACCACCGTTTGACGACCGATGTGGCGCGGCGGGCGAATGTCCGTCTGCGACGCAGAGGTTGCGGGTTCGATTCCCGCCTTGGGATAAATGTTTGTACGATCTGCAAATATTTATTCCGGGTGTTCTGGGTATTTTCTATGTATAACAAAAAATATCTATGTATGTAGGTAATATAATATTGTACTTATTAAGTATATCAGTCATCTAGTACCCATAACACAAGCTCTGCTTAGCTTGGGGCTAGATGATGCTGTGTGGATTGTCCAGCATTATTATTATGATGGGGTTTTTTTTATCTCAAAATATAAATATTTCGGTAGTAATGAAACTCACGGGCCTATTATTATTATTATATTGGTCATCAAGCTATTTTCACGGAAACTGAAAACTATGCTACAGTTATTTAGGTAACTTGATTTATTAACAAAGAAAATTACAGCTTTACATAACATGAAACATTTGTATATATGAAATAGTTAAGCTCTCGTTGAAAACGCTACACAGTGTGAAAATACTCAAAAAACGGGTATTGTTTTTTATTTGACTATTCGACAGCATAAACTGTTTTGAGTTACTCCCAGAGGTCAATTCAGCTTAGAACCAGGGAACCCTTGATTTTTTGCTCACATCAAAAACCTTGGTTTGTGCTCGCAGTGTTAAGTTTCTGATTCTATCAGATAGTCGGACTCCTAGTAGACTGCGTTGCATAGCCCGATGGCAGACCTCGAGTTTGGACCTTTGTTGAAGTGTGAAAGACCAGGTCTGTGCACAAACAAATGCTTTTACTAATTTGCAATCAAATTTCAGGTTCACAGCATGGCCACCCGAAGCTTTAGAACGCGTCGCGTCCATGTTTATATCCAAGATGGAGAACGTAGGGGATGAACTGAGGATCGCTTGCGTGGAAATGTGCCAGCTGTTCCACATGAGCGTGGTGGCGCTCAGTGACAGGCGAGTGACATTTGATTATGCGAACGAGCGAACGAAGTGTTTCTGCTTCAAGTCTAACAAAATCTGCTTTCCTCTGTCAGTTTGACGACCCATGTGACGCAGGAGGTTGCGGGTACGATTACCGCCTCGGGATAAATGTTTGTACGATCTGCAAATATTTATTCCAGATGTTCTGGGTATTTCCTATGTATAATAAAAAATATCATGTACGTAATATATTGTATTAAGTATATCAGTCATCTAGTACCTAATAACACAAGCTCTGCTTAGCTTGGGGTTAGATGATACTGTGTGGATTGTCCAGCATTATTATTATTATTATTATTAGTTTGTTGGTCTCTACAAGTCGTATTCTACAACTTATCTGGGTGAAACTTGGTGTGCAGGTTTTATGACGCCATGGTTTTTTTGTCGTGGATTTTGGATCGGAGGGGTAGGTACTTCTTTCTTTCCCCTTCCTAAGAGGGGGCTACCGAATATCTCCACCTTATGATACCCATTTCCCATGGTTCTTTTTCTGTTTGAGCTTTAAGTTAGTATCATAAGAGTTTCGTAAAGATCTGATAAGGATCTTCGACGCGATGAGCAGAAATGTAGTTCACTTTTAGATTTTACTGTTTTATTTCCAGGTTTTATTCAGACCAACGTAGGAAAGTGTACGTCACTCCTACTAGCTATTTGGAGTTGATCAAGGCTTTCCAGAGTCTGTACGCTATGAAGGTGAATCAGATCACAAATTCCAGGATACGGTAAGTTATTAGAGTTTTCCTTAAATTATTGACACAAATTACAGCTTTTAATTTTTGTATATATGCCTACTGTGTATTGATTTGAACGACGTTGTCTGTATTGAATGAAACTTTTGACTTTGAACTCTGACATTGACTCCGATTTAATAGATTTTGACTTTAGCTTTGATTGTTGACGGTTATCACAGATACGAGACGGGCCTGGAACAGCTAGACTTCGCAGCTGGGCAGGTGGCCGTGATGCAGCAGCAGTTGATCGACCTGCAGCCACTGCTGGTGGAGACATCCGACAAGACAGAGAAGCTCATGATAAAGATCGAACAGGACACTGTCGTTGTTGAGAAGCAGAAGGAGGTACGGTCACAGCAATCGTACTAATATTTAAAATAATTGTGAATAGTACTTGGTGGTGAAGAGTTTGAGGTGGTTCCAGCTTAAAACAGAACCCCTTTGTTTTCAACACCAATAGGTTGTCGCAAGAGGCGACTTAGGGAGCACATCTGAAGTACTAACAACCGATACTGCGGTCACAAATTTGCCTTTTAAGGTACCAAGGTGCCGGCAAACATATGGGATGCCTATGTCCAGCAGTGGA
Source organism: Electrophaes corylata (assembly GCA_947095575.1). NCBI lineage: Eukaryota > Metazoa > Arthropoda > Insecta > Lepidoptera > Geometridae > Electrophaes > Electrophaes corylata. Next base: position 870,610 of record OX352711.1, on the reverse strand, counting down.
CTTATTTAGGCTGAAGACAACCTATTCTATATGAATTTCACTCGAGAGAGAACTATTTTCTGGGCGACAGCCAACGCTTGTCCAGGAGACAGAGCCTCAATTTACTGTTGGACATACTTTATAGTGGTCAATAAAAAAAATCTATTCCTATTTGGCTAGGCTTTTAAAATTTTAGTAATTCTACTGGTAGATTTTTCCTTGCTCTCGGTTCAGTTTCTTCGCACAGCACTAGTGGTACGATTCTCTCGTAAGTCTTTTTCGTTTTCTGTAACAGATAGTAGGTGCTGATGAGGCATTAGCCAACGAAGCGGCGGCAGCAGCACAAGCCATCAAGGACGACTGCGAGAGCGACCTGGCCGAGGCCGTGCCAGCTCTGGAGGCAGCCTTGAACGCCCTCAACACCCTCAAACCTGCTGATATCACCCTCGTCAAGTCTATGAAGAACCCTCCGGCAGGAGTCAAGCTGGTGATGGAGGCTGTGTGTGTGATGAAGGGGATTAAGGGGGATAGGAAGATGGATGCTAATGGTAAATTTTCAAAATCCACAAACCAGCATGTGTATGAAATACTTGTGACGTAGCTTACTTGGTCTTTCCTTCCCAATCTAAAAGTTATGCATAATTGGGTCTTCATTTGGAAAGGTGACCACTAGCAATAACGTGTGAGCGCACTTTCAGCTGTCGGTGCCAGCTTTAGCAGTTGTTAAGCTATGATGGAGCCCTGAGGGCGGTCTTATAACTTTGACGTCAGCAGCTCAACCATAAAACACTATTTACAGTCTTGAAAATTTGGGTTAACCACGCAATAACTCTGTAATCGTTCCACAGTCAAGGTTTTACTGCCTAGCATGCCGCGCAGTGTAATCAGAATAAATACGGACTTTGATAAACTTCGTCGTTTTTCACGTTAGAATTTCAGATTTTGCCACTATCTCGTCTGATCTTACTGTGGAAATTTACAACCCCATATTTGATCGAGCTTTCTTATTCTAAGTATCTTAAGTACTTCAGCCCGTAAATAGGCGCATGGATGTCCACTGAATCTTGAATAGATGCTTAAAGAAGTAAATTTCAGGGAAGCCATTTGAAGATTACTGGGGCCCCTCGCAGAAGATGCTTGGAGACATGAAGTTCCTGGACGGTCTACGGAACTACGATAAGGACAATATACCTGTTCCTACAATGAAAAAAATCAGAGACAAGTGCGTATTATAAGTTGTATATTTTATATTTGAACTAAGTTTTCAGGAAAATACTGTTGTGACTTTATGGCAAGAATACAAAACATAACTTCTATAGTACAACTTATAAGTTTTTAATGAGATCTGTTCTAAGAGAGCACCGTTGGTCTAGTGGGACTAACCCCGCCTTCTGATCCTAAGGTCAAGGGTTTGAATCCTTCAGTTCGAGCACCAATGAGGGTTTAGTGTTCGAAAAACTCTTGTGTTCTCAAACGGTGAAGGAAAATATCTTGACAAAACCAGTGTATTCTAGTAGCGGCGATGGGCTTGCAATCTGTCACGTATGGAATACTAACTAATGCAAAATGAGGGTATGTGCCAATCTTGTACTAAGAGATCTGAGGGGATATCTACCGTGCGTGGGGATTTAGTCGTGTTCCTGTTTTTTGTTTGTGTTCTCTGGGTGTTTCGGGAGTTCACAGGCAGGCGTTTTATATATTTGCTTTGGTGCATTTTTGTTAGGTACATACCGGACCGTGAGTTTGACCCGGCTGTGATCGCGAAGGTGTCTTCCGCCTGCGAGGGTCTCTGCCGCTGGGTCAGGGCCATGGACGTCTACGATCGAGTGATAAAGGTCAGATCTTCAATAAAAAAGAACACTCTATTCTTATAATTATTCTTCCTATTAAAAGTTGCTGTCAAAAAGTATGATATCTTCTTGTTTGTGTCATGAATATATATACATAGATCTTAGTTTGGGGCTAGACGGTGCTGTGTGAAACGTCTAGAAATATTTATTACTAGCGAAACGCTGCGACTTCGTCCGCGTGAAATTAATTTCATACAAACTTCTACCCTTCTTTTATGTGGTATAGATTTAGCTTCTTTTTTTTATCGTTGTGTGTATTTGAGATTGCGGGAGGCTAGGTATCCTTTCAGCCCTTCTCTTAACTGATAGTTGGTTGTCGCAGGTGGTAGCGCCGAAGAAGGCGGCGCTGGCCGAGGCGGAAGGTGAGCTTCAGTTGCAGATGAACACGCTCAACATCAAGCGGGCTCAGCTGCAAGGAGTCTTGGACAAACTACAGGTAAAGACCCTTTCTAGCAGTCCACTATAATTTAAATAAATATTTTGACCTCATCTAGACGACCGATGTGGCGCGGCGGGCGAATGTCCGCCTACGACGCTAGAGGTTGCGGGTTCGCCAATGGATTTTTCTGTTTCAAACGGTGAAGGATTAGTCTCCGATAGCGTAGGTGGTTAGCGCATCCCCATATCAAGGGTAGGGTCATGGGTTAATATTTTGTAGCACCTCTACAATATTACTATGCGCTCGTAGACTCCTACAAACGTATACCTTCTTCCACCAGGCTCTAAACGATGAGTTTGCTGAGATGACACGCAAGAAGAAGGGGTTGGAAGATGAGATAGAGCTGTGTTCTACGAAGCTCTCCCGTGCTGAACAGCTGATCGGCGGCCTGGGAGGAGAGAAGACCAGATGGACCGAACTGGCGAGACAGCTGCAAGACCTACTTTCCAATATTATTGGTTAGCTACTGCGAACTAATGAGCTATGACGGCTGTCAGTCATAGCTCATTAGTTCGCAGTAGCTCTGCTTTCTGCACAGTAGGTGGTGGGTTTGATCCCCACCGAGAACAAACATTTGTGTGATGAACATAGGTGTCTGTTCTGTCTGTATGATAATATAAATAGCTGTGAGAGCATCGGTGGTTTAGTGGGAGTGACCCCACCTTGTGATCCTAAGGTCGTGGGTTCAAATCCGGTCGTGTACCAATGGATTTTTCCGTTCGGAACATTTATGTGTGCAATGCCAGTGCTCTCAAACGGTGAAGGAAAACATCGTGAGGAAAACAGTTAGTATTCTAGCAGCGGCGATGGGCTTGCAACCTGTCACATACTAACTACTCCAAATTGTGGGTATGTATCAAATGTACTATCTGAACGTACCTCTGCCTAACCCCCTTAGACATCCTCGAAGAATCTTGATTACTTATTACTAAAAGATTTGAGGGGATATTTACCGTGCTTGAGGATTAAAGTCGTGGTCCTATTTATTTTTTAATCACTTTGTGTTGGTTTCAGGCGATGTGTTACTGTCTGCCGGGTTCATCGCATACCTGGGCCCCTACACCGTCAACTACAGGCGCGAGATTATACAGATGTGGAATGAAAGGACGCAGAATTTGAGTGAGTGTATTTTGTGATCGAATTAATTTTATATTTGTCTCGTAAGAGTATCGTGTTGACATTTTATTAACATAATAATAATGATAATAATGCTGGACAATCCACACAGCGTCATTTAGCCCTAAGCTAAGCAGAGCTTGTGTTATGGCTAGATGACTGATATACTTAATACATTACATACATAGATATTTTTTATTATACATAGAACACCCAAAATTTATTTCAAGGCGGGAATCGAACCCGCAACCTCCTGCGTCGCAGGTGGACATTCGGCCGCCGCGCCACATCGGCCGTCACATTGCGCGACAGCCATAACTCAGTTGCGAAGTGTTGCCTAGTCTACGTCACGAATATCAAATCTGTACTCTCTGCCTATTTCTGCCGCCAAGCAGCTTGATATGTTCTGGCTTAAAGGGTGTAAGTGCAGGTGAAATTACAGACACATGAGGCTAAAACTGTATACCTCAGATTTATGAACGTAGGGCAGTCTATTGTGGGGCATGTTAGAATGTGTCCTGCGAGATAATGCTTCAGTGATGATTACTACTTAACATCAGGTTCACCATCTTCTTTACCAGCGCCATATGAGCCATTATGCTCCTTGGCATATGCTGAGTGGATGCCTTTTTTCGCCACTTTCCTTTTTAATTTTATATCTACTTTGTGTTTTTTGTATTTTTCTGTGTGGTGTCAATAAATATTTTCTATTGCTATTTTTATTTCTATAAGTTGTACCTACTTATAAAAAATATAAAAACTAGGTCGGTTAAACCATAATGTTTCAACGTAAAAGTTCATTTCAGACATTCCGTGCTCCGAGACGTACTCCTTGGTGACGACCCTGGGAGAGCCTGTCGTTATCCGAGCGTGGAACATCGCGGGTCTGCCCGTCGACGCTTTCTCTATTGAGAACGGTATCATCGTAGCCAAGTCTAGACGGTGGCCGCTAATGATTGATCCGCAAGGTAAGATCTCTGCGTTTTGAAGAGGTTTCCGGAAAAATTAGTACAGACTCAAGTTTCTTTGAGAATGCCTAATGGGGGTAGTGGTACGTCCAATATTACATTTAGTGGCCCATATTACAGATGAATGAAGGAACCATACCTAATATTGGTATTCCATTGGTTATACTTACTGGTTTCCTCAAAATGACAGAGCACTGGAATTATGCACATACTTTTTTCGTATAGTTATATCCATTGATGCACGATCGGATTCGAACCCACTACCTGAGATTCAGAAGGTGGGGTTTGCACTCACTTAAACACCGGAGTTTACACTGAATTTTGGAATGATGTAAAGCATGTGTCTATTTCTAGAACAATCTAACAAATGGGTGAAGAATATGGAGAGAGAAAACCAGCTGAAGGTCATAAAGTTGACGGACGGTAACTATGTAAGGGTTCTAGAAAACGCCATTCAGCTGGGCTTCCCTGTGCTGATGGAGAATATCCGGGAGCAGTTGGATGCTGTATTGGAACCGGTGCTGTTGAGGAATGTCTTCAGGTGCTTAACATAAACCCTTTATTATAAAACAAAAATTGGCCACAGGTACCTAGATTAAACTCCTTGCTGACCAAAAACCTTATTGACAGGTCCGGTGGCATAGACTGCTTAAAGCTAGGAGATAACATCCTGGAATACAACCATAGTTTCCGGTTTTACATCACTACGCGGTTGAGCAACCCTCACTATCTTCCAGAGATCGCGGTCAAGGTATAATATCAGAAAATTTTTGCAAACTGACATACATTTAACACAACGCCAGTACACACACACAGTTTATACAGTATCAGAGTCGACTTCCACAGGAAAGACATGGTCACGATGTTTTTCTTCACCATTTGAGAGCACTCTCATGACGCACATAAATGTACAGGGTTTGATCAGACCCTTTCTTTAATAAATATGTAGATTTCTAGTTTTGAGAAAGTACAAGGTTATTGCGCTCAAACTTTTTTGCTAGATATTTAAACCTGTTTTTGAACAGTTGATAGATAAGAATTTTTTTAGAACAGGTCCACTTTATGTATAGGTTAGAAAATAGCATGGACTTTTGTATTACTTTCAGGTGACAATGCTAAACTTCATGATAACACCACAAGGCTTGCAAGATCAGCTGCTGGGTATTGTGGTGGCACAGGACAGGCCTGAACTGGAGTTGAAGAAGAACCAGCTCATTGTAGAGGGAGCCAATAACAAACGCACTCTCAAGGAAATTGAAGATCAGATTCTTGAGGTGAAGCACTATTTTTATTACTTTGGCGCAGTTTTGAAACTGCTAAAAACTAACCACGAAGTACACATTTAGGTGTTAGAAGTCGTAAGCGATAATTAACTCAATTAACATTCTACAGGTGTTATCATCAGCCGGCAACATCTTAGAAGACGAGTCAGCGAATCGGATCCTTTCATCATCCAAGGTCCTCTCGATAGAGATCACGGCGAAGCAAGCCGCAGCTGCTGTGACAGAGATAGAGATAGACGAAGCGAGACTGCTATACGTGCCGGTGTCGAAACATAGCTCTGTCTTGTTCTTCTGCATATCAGATCTAGCGGCCATTGATCCTATGTACCAGTACTCACTGAACTGGTAAAATCTTTACTTATTTTTTAGATGGAAAAAATATAATCAAACTAATTTTTGGAGTTCACTGATGCATTTGATTGCATTTCGTTTGAAAAAACATAATTAGTTTTACATTTTTATTATACAATGCTTAAGAATCTGCCAGGGTTTCAGCTTTTCATGATATGTTTATAATCAATATCATAGAATAATGTTTATAAATAACTATAACTACTGATAACTTTGAGGTGTCTCTCAGGGACTTAAACGCGTTCATCTCCTTATCTACGCTATATTTATAGTATTTGTGCAATAACACTATGAGCGGATGTTTTTGGTAATACAATAAATAGCCCAATATAAGTACTTACATGGTATTGAAATTTTACAGATACTTCTTATTTTAATCATCACTTCTATGGTTAATTTAAGGTTCATAAACCTCTACAACCAGGCAATCCTAAACTCTCCTAAGAGTGATGACCTCGACGAAAGACTATCAGGACTTAACGCTTACTTCACCAAGAGTATCTACGAAAATGTCTGCAGAAGCCTGTTTGAGAAGGACAAGCTTATATTCTCTCTTGTTCTCACACTCGGGATTTTGAGGCCAAAGGTAGGAAATTTAAACAAAGCTATTTTAAACTTCACACCAAGCTGAACACCACAGCGTTCTGTGACGATTTAGAACAGTAAGGTCTTAATTTTAGCATGACAGTAATCAGTAAAACCGTCATCACTGACAGAAGAGGCATCCATCCCTTTACTGTCAGTGAAGAAGATGGATATAGACTTTTGGAAAGATACTAATGACAAGAAGATAATAATGACGCGATAAACATCTTTCAATTTCAACCTTTAAAATAACAGTTTTTCCAATACCACTAGAGTTTTTGTTCCTGGCTCCCAAGAGAGCTGGTTTCTTTGGTTCTTTTCGAGTCTAGCTGTTTAACCTGATTGCTGATCTTTGTTCTCTTAGGGAGACACAAACGTGCACCTGACAGGTGTATGCAGGCTACTTACCTGCGGCACTCTTTTCTTATTCCAGGGTGTAATTGACGATGAGCTAGTAGCATTCCTGCTGACTGGAGGAGTGGCTCTGGACAACCCTTTCGAGAACCCCGCTCCCTCGTGGCTGTCCGACAAGGCGTGGTCGGAGATAGTGAGGTCAAGCAATATGAGCGGGTATGTGAAAGGATTTTACCTTAAAATCTTAATAATGATGACTTATATTGAACCACAATAATTATATTACCAATGATTTATGCAGCGTCAAGTTTCTATTTAAAAGATTGCGCCAAACATCAGGTCAGAAAACAGCACTGACTGCATACCATGGTTATGTTGCCTCAGTGTTGAGGTATGGTTTGTTACTTTGGGGTAATTCGACACACATTAATAGGGCATTCATTGTACAAAAAAAGTGCATTAGAGCAGCGTGTGGTGCTGGTCCACTTGACTCATGCAAGCCATTATTTATAAAATTAAAATTGCTTACGTTGCCTAGTCTATATATATTTCAGGTATGTTGTTTCATTATTGAGCACAGCAAATACTTTGACAAATGTGAGGATAAAGTGAATTCAAAAATAAAATTAAGGGACCCTACAAGATTGTTAATTCCGGTTCGAAAAACTGCCCTAAGCCATAAAAATAGTTATATAATGTGTATAAAAATTTATAATAGAATACCTAAGTCAATAAGAGAATTACCATATAAGAAATTTAAAACAAAGTTGTTTAATTGGCTAGTCGATAAATGTTTTTATAGAGTCACAGATCTGCTCAGCTAACACTCAGATTAAAATGTATATAATTATTGAAATGTTTAATTAATTACTTTAATAATGTACTTATAAGTAGATATTTAGTTTTTGCATGCTGGGCTTCCTAGCGAAATGTGTGGGTCAAATAATCAAGATAAATAAGTTCACCATGTACCACATTTCCAGCAAATAAATAAATTTCATTTCATTTCATTTCATTTCATTTATTTGCCCCGACTTAAAAGAAAGGTGTTATAAGTTCGTAGCTTTAGTGCCGCTTGTTTGTTTGTGACCTCGTCGTTTCAAATCAATGCTGTTTTTCCTATATGAAATGTTTTGGAGGTTTTTTTATCTTTTGGAGATTTGTTTTGTAGGGTTTTGGAAATTGGAAGTTTTGTATTGTTTCAGCCTACGGGGTTTCAAAGAAAACTTTGAGAAAAATATGGCAGCTTGGAAGGAATTTTACGATCTCTCAGCCCCACATGAAAACACATTTCCTTCTCCATACGAAACTATAAAAGGCATTGCGAAACTTATAATTTTAAGGTAAGAACATAAGGACTACCATAATGCCTATTTCTGGCACCAAGTAGCTGGTTGAGTTTCGGTGAGTTTCGTGTGAGTTCCAATGAAATTACAGGCACACGAGTCTTAACACCGTAAAAATAAAATGCTGAAACCGTACTTTAGCTATTGGTTTTCCTTTAAATTAATAAATAACATAAATTCCTACAGATGCATCCGCCCGGACAAACTAATTCCCCTCGTGCAACAATACGTAGTGGAAGAAATGGGCAAAGTCTACATCGAGCCACCTCCCTTCGACCTCGAGAAGTCATACAATGACAGCAACTGTTGCTCACCTCTGATCTTTATATTGTCAGCTGGCTCCGATCCCATGTCAGGGCTGGTCAAGTTCTCTATGGAGAGGAAGGTCGTCAGTTTTGAGACGATCTCACTGGGACAGGGTCAGGTAAGACTAGTCAGACCAATAATAGTACTAGCGAAACGCTGCGAAGCTATTTTCATACAAATTTCAACCCCTATTCCCAGATTCACCTAGCTTTGAAACGTTTCAAGATGATCCCTGCGGATATTACTGAATACCTTTTTGAGTTTAACTTGCTTCTCCACCAGGGTCCGATAGCAGCGGCAATGATAAACCAGGCCATCCAGACCGGAGGGTGGGTGGTCCTACAAAACTGTCACGTGATGGACTCCTGGATGGGTGAGCTGGAGCGGATCTGTGCCGAGGTCATCGTGCCGCAAGTCACCCATCCTAACTTCAGGTAAGTTAAACACCTGTTTTCAACAGTTTTATAAATAGGAGGTTCTCAATGCAGTTGTTTATATTGTTATATTTATTTTGATAGAATCATAAGAAAACCGTAGAAATAAAGCCGTTTTTTGCTTATTCTACTAGGCTGGGTCGCGAGAAGCTGGTGCCTAGATTAAGGTACCTACCTAGCTTTAAAACGATTTTGAGTGTTTTTTTACGAATTCAATGAATTCTGGATAGGTGGACTTGTGATAGGTGGATTGGTGACCGTAGTGTCAGTGTTCAGTACTCGAGAGATGCAGCTGCCCATCTTCTGTGTTCTCTTATGTTCTTGCTTCTTATGGCATCTATGGGAGATGATGGAGAAGTTCCGGTCTAAGCTAGTTACTGGGAGTAGTTGGTGCAGCTGAAAAAATATTTTGATGTTATAATAAGTAAGTGTGATTGTGAAAATACTGCTAAGAGTAGACACTTACTTACAGATGTTGGTTGACCAGCTACCCAAGTAGAGCTTTCCCCGTCACTGTTCTTCAAAATGGTAAGTTCTTCATTATTCTTAAATTCTATAGGTAAGGGAACTTCTATAAGAACTGTAGGTAAGGGCCTCGGGTGTGTAACCCATCGCCCTAGCATCTACTCGCAGATACTACGATCCCTAGGTCACGGGGCTAAAACAAATCGCCATGACATGAAGGTTGCTTTCAGCTCTATTGATATTTGATGTAGGTATCTTTGTAAATTATGATTCTGGGTAGCTAACTATCCTAACGCTTGCTTCGCCTGCCAGCTACGATTAGGTTCCATTTAGATTGTAAAAAGTACACTTGGGTACAGAGCATTCACCTAGCTCATCATAGCCAGTATTGGTGTTAAGTAGGTACCTACTCAAAAGATGACGCTGATCTGGTGCCTTCCCTTAGTGATCCCTCACAACACTCATAGGAGGTTATGGAAGGGGACATACGCGTTCAAAATAGTTTTTTTTTACTATTTATATGTATTCATAGGTAGGTAGGTATGAAACAATAACTAAAGATCACTATATCCTGTATAAATTTTAGTGGCTCGCTTCTCTCACCATTTAACTCTAACCATTTCTAGGTGTAAAAATGACAAACGAGGCTCCAAAAGGTCTCAAAAACAACATCTACCGCTCGTACATATCTGACCCGATCTGCGACCCGGAGTTTTACATCTCCTGCCCGCGGACCGAGGATTGGCGACGGCTGCTGTTCGCGCTGTGTTTCTTCCACGCTATCGTGCAGGAAAGGAAAACTTTTGGTCCTCTCGGATGGAACATTCAGTATGAGTTTAACGAGAGTGATCTGCGAATCTGTATCATGCAGTTGCAGGTAATTATCTTTGTCATTATTCTACAACAATTCTATCGTCGATGGGCTAGAGGGTGCGATCCCGCCTTCTGATCCTAAATGCGTGGGTTCGAATCCGGTCGTGCACCAGTGGATTTTCCATCGATAAATATATGCGCAATGCCAGTGTTCTCAAACGGTGAAGGAAAACATCGTGAGGAAACCAGTTAGTTTTCTAACAGCGACGATGGGCTTAGATTGACGCTTAGATTCCTTTAAGCTAGCCTACGAGTACGATTGTGACGCATCATGCAAATACTATAAATAAATGTTGATGCGGTTTACAGGTTAGTTAGCTTTTAAAACTTAGTATGGGTTTCATTGAGCTATCGTCCCTAAACCTGACTTAACTTATTGACTTCCTGTAGGTAATTAAAATATCTCTATTTTTTTTTTATTCTATGACATTAATATTGAATCTAGAATTTTTTATGTGTAATATTGCATGCTGTACCTATAGTGGAATATGGTAGATCTTAAGTTTTATAAAATCTAAACATGTATTTCCCACCCATATTTGCAATAAAGAATTTTAATTTGAATTAAAACGGGTATAAAAAGGTGATGAAGTTTGTATGAAAACCGCGAACGGAGTCACAAGCGAATCAGTTAGTTTAGTAAATGAATGATTTTTGACTTTACCCTACGATACACTGCTCCGCGTCCATCAAGCCGAGGCATACAGTACCTCATTTCTGGCATTTGCTATTAGATGTTCCTGACAGAGTATGCTGAGACGCCATTCGATGCCCTCAACTACTTGGCAGGGGAGTGTAACTACGGCGGCAGGGTGACGGACGACAAGGACAGACGACTCATACTCTCTCTGTTATCCTTGTTCTACAACGAAGAAGTTACTAGTAACCCTGAGTACGCTATAATTTTAAACATTACGTTTATACCATCATTATCATCAACAACTTGTAGAAGTCCACAGCTGTACAAAGGCCTCACGCATACGTTTCCAGGGAGAATGATTTTAACCCAGGCAACATGCTCACGTGAATAATGACGTCAATTTTACGGCATCGAAAGACGTCGCATCACGTCATTACAGACGGCAATTTTGACGTGAGGATGTCACAAATTAAGGTGTCATTAATGACGTGATTAACTTACGTGATTTTGACGACAGCTATAACGTCTAAAATGTCGTCGTATTCGTCGTGACTAGCACGTCCTACATGGCGTCAAATTTGTCGTGATTAGGTTACGTGATTTTGACGTCGACTATAACGTCTAAAATATCGTCGTATTCGTGGAGACAATCACGTCCTAAATGGCGTCAAATTTGTCGTGATTAGCTTACGTGATTTTGACGTCAGCTATAACGTCTAAAATATCGTCGTATTTGTCCAGACAATCACGTCCTAAATGGCGTCAAATTTGTCGTGATTAGTTTACGTGATTTTGACGTCAACTATAACGTCTATAATGCCGTCGTACTTGTCTTTACAATCACGTCCCAAATGGCGTCGAATTTGTCATGATTTTGACGCCATTTGGGACGTGATTGTCAAGACAAATACAAGGACGATAAAACGGTCTTCGTAGGCTGGCAACTTACATCAAGTTTTCGCATCGGGATGAATTAATCTTCAGGTGTGCGTATTCCTAGAAGTATTGAATTTCTTCATGTGAGATAGCGGGATAATTAGTGTGATAATTAAAAATTTTAATATAAGTACAGCCATTTAATGTCCTTTCTGAAATAAACATTTTAATTTGATTTTGATATTATTGCACTTTCAGTCTTTCGGCTGGGACAACTCTTTAAAAATTGATTATAACTTTTTTTCTTCTACTCTGCTTACATAACGAACACTAGATTATTTTCTTTTCTTGTATTCTTGTGTTTTAGCCATATCTTGATATCGTTTTCTACTTCTTTTTCTGTTGGCAGTTTGAACATCCGTTTCACTGTGCCTAGAAAAAATATACAATAATAGATATTTGTTTTTGTAACAATAACAATTAGGAAATAATAGTAAAAAATCCTTTATAATTACAAAAAGTATCTTTTATACTTACAAAAGATTGTAGTCCTTAAAGATAATCCTTTGAAGGCAAATTTTCCTTTTTTTCTTGACTGTCCAAGTTCGGGAAACAGATGCAAATTATGTTAAATAGTTGCACTGTAAATAAATATAAAATCAATCAGTCATAATTTATACATAAATCAGGAACTTCTTTCTCAGAACACTCCTACATACCAAGACAAATACACCATGAAATTTTCTAGTCTCTACAATAAACCCGACCAATGGTGTTTAGGCTGCGTGCATTGCCTTTATCCAGCTATACATTGGCCAGTCATACTGCAGTTTAAAACCGTTACGCAACGCAACCAATGAACCAACTAACCTGTTACTTGCAGTTTGTACACTAAAACGACACTGGAAACAATAATGTGCAGATATTCATTCTACAAAGATATACCTACAATGGATTCTAACCTAAAATATTTAAAGTGCCAGACACCGGTGAAAAATAAATATGTGCCTACCTAGCTAGGTAGTAACAACTCGATTGTACTTACCAGTCTCGAAAAAATTCCGCTTCAATTATATGATAGGCCAATTTTCGCCTGGATGTTCATGTTTGACTAGAAGTTTATTGTAGTGAGCAGAAAACTTTGAGTTAAGCCACATACATACTTTTACCACTTCGGAATCGTAAACTTTTCACTACCAACTGACTTTTATTTATAAATTCATAACCAGAACATAACACAAGTCCTCTAACAGCTTCAATTCTCTGCTTATCGTTTCTTTCGAAAAATGCCGATGCTGACAACCAAATTCCCTCCATAAAAACTGTCACACCGTTCGAGTCCGGTTAATGTACAACCATGAAACACAGCACACACAGCCCGAGAAATCACAGCCAGGAAAACGCAGACAAATGAAAACGAAATCCACGGTTGTATCCCATGGATGGAATTGAATTGGTCGCCAATTCCATCATGAAATACACGACCTAAGAATTGGCGACCATTGCTCTGATTGGTCGAACGAAAGCTTTTGCTTTGTTTAGACGCAACTAAAGATTCAAGTTGTACCCATCCCATTTTGAGAGTAGTGTAGGTAGATCAAGCCATTTTTTTTTGGCACTTCGGTGGCTGCTGCCGCAGCACGCTCTCTTCGCTCGCTCGCCTTGTGCGTTTTTTTTTATGGTCTAACCTAACCTATCCGAGTCGGATTGGAACTAGAAAGTGAATGCAAACAAAGCGTAGGTTTTGGCATCCAATTCCATGGTTGTATAATCCAAGGGTGTACAAAATTTTGTACGACCTGGAAAATATAACCATGGAATACACGACCATTGAATTGAATGTCAAAATGTACACGATTTCCTGCTTGCATATTCCGAGGTTGTGTATTCTAGGTCGTACAAAATAAAAATATAAAATTGTAATGTAATCACGTACCAATTTAATAACAACCCTACTACTATTTACTACTTGGTGTACCTATAGTTGGAATAGTTACACCGTGTTTTCTCTTTTGCATTGACAGGAAGTTTCACATAAGATCGAAAGAGATAGAATAGGAATCGGTGTAACTATTCCAACGTTTCCAAGTCCATATTCTTAGGAGCTACATAATATAGTGGAGGGCAAAGAATACCTACTTTGATATATCGGAAAGTGGAGGGGATGGTGTCTGCGCACGCACGGGTATTGTCGCGTTCTAAAGTAAAAGGCTATTGTTTTGTAGTACATATTTGTTTTATTATATAAATAACCATGATAGGTATATAGGTACTTTATTAACTACTACGTACCTACTTTGGTATGTTTGCTTTAGCGTATTTATGGACGGATTTCATTCAAATTTGAGTACACTAAAGACTTAAGTGTACACAAGATGGTATAAAAAAAAGAGAAGGATTAATCATTTTTTCAGAAAGTGTATACCTGCCTCCCTATAGCCATCAGAATACACAGTCTTTTCCGCTTTCACAAGACAAACCCGCAGACACCAAATTCGACCTCTTAGGACCAAACGGGAACGTGAGTAATCGCTAAAACATACACCAGGGGAAAATGTCGGTTATGCATAGATAAGGGCTCGCGAGGCCATAAATAACGTCATTTGATGACGTTATTTATGGCCGATGACGATACACAGCGCAAGGTTACGTCATTTGATGACGTTATTTATGGCTAATGACGGTACACAGTGCAAGGTCACGTCATTTGATGACGTTATTTACGTCAAATGACGATACACAGCTTATTGTCACGTCATTTGATTACGTCATTTATGGCTAATGACGATACACAGCGCAAGGTCACGTCATTTGATGACGTTATTTGTGGTTAATGATGATACACAGCGCAAGGTCACGTCATTTGATTACGTCATTTATGGCTAATGACGATACACAGCGCAAAGTCACGTTATTTGATTACGTCATTTATGGCTAATGACGATACACAGCTTAAGGTCACGTCATTTGAATACGTCATTTATGGCTAATGACGATACACAGGGCAAGGTCACGTCATTTGATGACGTTATTTATAGCGAACGACGATATATAGCGTAAAGTCACGTCATTTAATTACGTCATTTATGGCTAATGACGATACACAGCGCAAGGTCACGTCATTTGATGACGTTATTTATAGCGAACGACGATATATAGCTCCAAATCACGTCATTTTTTTACGTCATATACAGCAAATAACGTCATTCTTTCAAAGATGACGTCAGTTTGTCGTCATTTTTCACGTGAGCATGTTGCCTGGGAAGCCCTTTCCATCCGACTTCCCGCGATTCTAACATTGTCATCAATACCTACATCGGGTAAGAGAACGTCTTACGCTTCGTGTTCCGGTTCGTGGTTGCCGAACCTTTATTCCCCAGCGGGTGTCGGTTCTACGAGCTTTTTTTTTTATACAATTTGCTGATGGAACAAGCATATGGCCCACCTGATGTTAAGTGGTTACCATAGCCTATAACAAAACATTGCCTTGTAGGTCACGTTAGTTAGGAACGTGCCCTACAATACCCCGGTCTGCGTCCATCAACGTGAGGCATACAGGTGTTAAGCCTCATGTGCCTGTAATTACATCGGCGCCCACACCCTTCAAACCGGCAAGCTATATGGCAAGTTCTTTCAACTTGCTGACTCTGAGAGCTGTGTCCTACCTAGGTTCTTCAACGGATTTCATCAATTAAGTGCATAAATTTCACATGGTTTTTTTAGGTTGTGTAGGTATTGTGTCCTCTAGGCTTGATCGCGATGAACTGCCGCAAATTCACCTAGCTTTAAAACGTTTCAAGAAGATCCCTGCGGATATTTGAATAAATACTTTTTGACTTTATTTATAAGTGACGTGAGTGATTTTGTTCAGTTACTCGTTCTCCCCGAGCGGCGACTACTGCATGCCAGCCGCGATGGACTACGGCTGCGTGCTGGAGCACATCCGCGCGCTGCCCATGATCGCACGCCCCGAGGTCTTCGGCCTGCACGACAACGCCGACATCACCAAGGACAACAAGGAGGCCAATGCCGTGAGTGTCCTACATCTCGCTGTGATAAGTCGTTGAAGCAGGTTTTGCACAGTCTTTTTTAAAGTCTTTGCAGTTCTTTTAACGCGTACGAGTAACTTGTGGAACGATTTTCTGCAATACTTCTCCTCTGGGAGAAGATTTCAACATGGGGACCGTCAAAAACCGGGTAAATCTTAAAAAGCCGGCAGCGTCTTGGCGTCAAGTAAGAAGCCTCACATAACGACCTAAAAATCTCCGAAACTATAAAAGCACTATATCTGTGCTTTAGGCACTGGTAATCACAGTTTTATAGCATTCTCCAAGATACGGGTTTCCAAAGCAAGGCTTCCAACTGACGCACATATATTGGGAGGCAATCTATACCAATTTTGAGAATCTTTAGTATGACTGACTGACTGGGATATAGACAACGCACAGCCTAAACCACTGGTCGAATAGAGACTTGAAATTTTCAAAGTACCTAGATACTTCTGTTTGTCTTGGTGCGTCGAGATATAGGTACCTACTAACAAAGGAATTCCCGAAATTCAACCTCTAAATGTATAATAACAAAACTTTAACTTCTTTATAATCGTTTACTTTCTGGATTAGGTACAGTATTAAAATATAAAATATGATGATGCTAGTGTTGTGCGTAGACACTAAACG
This sequence comes from Electrophaes corylata, assembly GCA_947095575.1. Lineage (NCBI taxonomy): Eukaryota > Metazoa > Arthropoda > Insecta > Lepidoptera > Geometridae > Electrophaes > Electrophaes corylata. Next base: position 854,066 of record OX352711.1, on the reverse strand, counting down.
TGTAGGTATAGCGGAGGTTGAAGTTTGTATGAAAATAGCTAGGTACTTACCTAGACGCGGACGAAGTCGCGCGCGTTTCGCTAGTTTAGTTTATAGGGTACAATGGTCAAGTAAAACTGTACTAAAATATCATCATCTTCCTGCCCTTATCCCACCTTATGTGGGGTCGGCACAACATGTTCTTTTCTTCCACTCTCCTCCATCAGCCGTCATATCTGCACTCACTCCTTTCTTAATCATGTCATCTGTCACACAGTTCATCCATCCAGTTCAAAACTGTACCTACCTACTAAAATATAATGTTGAATAAATAAAGTTAGGTAAGTATACAAGTTGTAAATATAATCGGTGTTGCAGTTGCTGTACGGGTGCCTGCTGACGCAGACGTCGGTGATCGCGGGCGGCGGCGGCGGCGAGGGCGAGGGCGGCGGCGGCGTCGTGGACATGACGCGCGACATGATGGCGCGTCTGCCGCGACAGTACGACGTGCTCGACGTCTCGCAGCGCTACCCCGTGCAGTACTACAACAGCATGAACACCGTGCTCAAGCAGGTAACCACCTCACTGCAGAACCACATCACGCCCGCCCGGCGTGTTGTCACGCGTCGGAAGCCTCAAGAGAGAAGTCATAAGGTCGCACACATTTCGTATAAAAGTACACTAGAGCAGACGGCGAGGGTCTACTTTTTCTGTCTTTGCTGATAACATTGTGCTTCGAGTAGGCAACTTTGCACCGGCAAAGAATGGGAGAGTCCAATTCTTTACCGAAACCCCCCAGGACAGTCTCTACTAAGGACTAACCAGGAAATGGGTCACCCAACGGCCCAGTCCCCGACAGTTTTGCTTTTCCTGGCATAGGTCGCCACCTATGCCTGGAAAAGCAAAACTGAATTGACCGCCGTCAATGTAAATGTTGTGCAAGCCTATAATTGGTACACATTTTATAGAGTATTGTTATTTTAGTTGTACCTATTTAAAAAAATGTATATTATGTTGTACTGTTGGCGTTGCCTAATAAATAAATAAATGTAGACGACATAAATATAGGATCGTGAAAGCCGGTGGATGGGAAAGGCTCTAAACTGTTTCTGATGGAGGACTATGTCCAGCGGTGGACTTCTACATGCTGTTAATGGTGATAAGTCCACTACTGGGCATAGTTATAAGAAGAAACGGAAGAACGGTTATAAGCTATATTATCCATCCACCGACTTGCTGAGAACCTAATGTCGGCCCATCTATTGTTAAGAACCTTAATTCTCCAGCGGTTGTCGATCTACGAGCTATATGTCAGTCAGGTACCTACACCTACTGACAAAGTACACCTTACACGGTATCATGCTCTATTCGAGCAAAGCTTAAGCGAGGAAACCTCGGTCAGTCCACCATTTGTTTGGAAACCTTGAAGTGAGCCTTGTCGTCTTGAACTCCTCAGGAGCTGATCCGGTACAACCGTCTGCTAGCCGTGGTGAGCCGCACGCTGCACGGCGTGCACTTGGCAGCGCAGGGGCTGGCCATCATGAGCGCGGAGTTGGAGCAGTGCAACAATGCCTTCATCAAGGGCACGGTGCCGGCTGGCTGGATGTCCAAGTCCTACCCATCGATGAAGCCTCTTGGATCTTATGTAGCTGATTTCCTAAACAGGTAATAATAAAACTGGCTCTTATATTTTCCGTCCCGTAGTCCCGTCATAGAATAGGACTTATGCATCGCTTTTTTATACAACTTGCTGATTGAATAAGCAGATAGCCCACCTGATGTTAAGTGGTTACCATCGCCTTTAACAAAGTATTGATGCACTGCTAAGCGTCCCAACAACCTGAAGCATACAAGTGTTAAGCCTTATGTGCCTGTAATGTCACCGGCACCCACATCTTTGAAACTGGAATACAGAAACGGATGCTGCAGTCACAAATCCGCCTACCAATCGTGGTAACTACGAAAAACGTTTCCAGTGGCGTTTCCCCAAATAGGTACAGAGTGTAATAAGACTACTCCTGAAAACTTGGGTCAAAGGAAATACATGGTCAACACTAAGCGGGTTTCCTCACTGTGTTTTCCGTCGCCGTTTGAAGGCATCGATCACGCACATAATTTTTCGTCGTTTTTGATACAGTCGTGAGGCCGTTTCTCATTTTTAATCTATAGTGGATTTAGCCTATAACGCATCCGACATGCGACAGATATAGCCTGCCCAATCTACTACTACTAAGTACTAATTATTTACCTAAAGTTAAACAACAGTAATCTAAATACCAATATTTATTACAAAAGTGTCACAACACACTGTTAATACGATAAATAGTGTTCGCTACACAAATGTACACTTTGTACTCAGTCTAATACTTGTACTGATATCTGAGTAGCAATCAGCTAGCTATAGAACAAAGTCTAGTATTTTGAACACTTATATTACACGGGTATTTAAATAATAAATAAATAAATAATGCTGGACAATCCACACAGCATCATCTAGCCCCAAGCTAAGCAGAGCTTGTCCAGCAGCAGAGAGATTTATCGCCCTTTTAATTACCTTTTTTATTTATTTTTCCGACGTTACGGCTTATGTTAACATAGCCATAACATAAAAAAGGTAATACGCGATAAATACCCATGTAATATAAGTGTTCAATATGTGTTCTGATCGCGAAAGTCTAGTGTTTTTATTTGATGAAACCACAGAATGTCACACAAAATACGGTAGGAATCAAACCGTAAGTTTCTTGCATGGTGAAAGTTATCGTTTCAAGTTATTCAAGGTTAAATGGCATCTATGTATCCAAATCGTGAAGATTACTTAGAATCTTTTTAAAGCAAGGTGAATCTAGGCGTAAGTGTCACGCGACCATGCCCAGGCAAGACTTAGGTACGAATTGGTTTCTTGTATGATCCTTCTTACAAGATATTAATAACTATGCCTAATGAAGCTCATTTTGACTACTCAGGCGATGTTAAAACTTATGAAAGTATGAACCACCTACGATCTTGTTGAATTTGCGCTTACTTTAGAGACAGCCTAAACAAAAGAACAGCATTTTACTTGCTTGCTTAGATGACGTGGTACTATAGCTTGCTATTTGTTACTCTTAAAATATTTCTATGAAGTTTTAAAAGATAATGCAAACTAGACTGAAATGCTACATAAATTCTATCCCAGGTATTAATAAACTCGGGGTAACGTTTAAATAGTTAGTGTTTTGTATTTTGCATCGACAGGAAATTTCATATTAGATCGAAAGGGACCAAACACGGTGTTAATATTTTAAGGTTACAGCGAGTTTATTATTAGTAGGGTAAGGCCTGAGTATTGAGTTTCAGTTGTGCTCACTGTTCTTTTGTAAAAAGCGGGTCCGTTTTTTGAATGAGTTTTGGTTAAAGTCTCTATTTTGAGTGTGATGAGGTCTTTCAGGCCTCCGAACAAAATTCCATTTGGTAAATCGGCTCGCAATTATACCAAAACAGTAAGCGTAACTCAAGACTTGGAATACTAATATAGTAACTGCTTATTAGCACGAGCGTTATATAGCGTTATAGTTAACAATCAAGTCGATTTAAATTAACAAATCAATATAAAAATAAAAATAAATTTGTATAACTAACTAACTGTTCTGAGTGTTTTCTATGTATAATAAAAAATATCTATATATGTAATGTATTATATTAAGTATATCAGTCATCTAGTACCCATAACACAAGCTCTGCTTAGCTTGGGACTAGATGATGCTGTGTGGACCGTCCAGCATTATTATTATTATTATTAATTGCAACTTTTACTTGGATTACATATTTTTTTACAATTATTTAAATTTAAAAACTAAATTACCTACTAAGCCGATTTTGATGAAATTTCTAAAGGACCAATCTGAAAGTGTAGCCTAAAAAATAAATTACCAATTCGGTTTATAAATGACGAAGTTCTGAGGTAGCAAACATAAAAGATAAACAATACAACCCGAATTAGTAGTGTATTCAAAACCTAAACTAATCTAAAGAAATTACCTAAAAAATTCTATAATTTTATATATTTCATAATCAACGAAAGATATATTTTTATATGAATAATTATTTTGTCGATAGGAAAAAAGCTACGACAGTTAATTAAAAAACCAAGATATCTATTTTAATTCTATAATACCTAATTTTGATACATCGCTTAGCTACCTAAAATGAGATAAATAGGCCTCAAATAGAGAGCATTCTAAAATCTTACATCAGCCGTATAAAGGATCACTAAATTCTAAACGCTAATAAACTACACAGCTAAACTACTCCTAATTTTGCTATGCTTAAATTTTTGTACCATACGTAAATTAAAATAACACCAATAAAATTAACACGGTTAACGAAATCAGAAAATTAAACAAGACATTAAATTCAGGAACGACAATTTTACCGATTAAAATCTTTGACAACCTACAAATTGACAACACAGAATTGCACCAAGACCTATAGATAAACGTCCGCCCGAGCGATAGCGTAACGCGAAAACGTCAAACGTGTGAAGATGTCAAAGCCGAATCATGACGTCTAACCATTGCTACAATTAATTTGCTGAATTATTTCCGTTTGACAGATTCTGTGATTTATGCCGTCGTGATACGGACCATATTTTACGAATTGGTCCATTATTTTATAACAACAGCTAAGCAATACGCGTTGAAATAGTCCATAATACGGGCCAGGGTCAATGCTATTCTCGTACAATTGCCCGGCAGTTTTCGTTTAGGAGGAAGGACGTTTGTCGAAATAAGTACATCAACCTTCGGACTTCTTCGCTAGATCCAGTAACTTATTCATGAGCTCACCGCCAAACGATTCGCGGTATTTCTGGCTAATGTTATTTAACAAGGCGTAAGGCGTTTCATAATAAGCGTGATCAGCATTGTCTAGAGACATGTTATCATGTCTTTTGCCAACAATTCGGAAGCCAAATGCAGACATTTCTATGCAGTAATCCTTGTTTTCAAGAGTCGTGAGATTGATTATAACACGTTGATTTGTGCTCTTGATTTTGGTGGAGATGCTGGCGGATTTCACGTGTTTTCTGATGTCGTTGATGGTCGCCTCAGCTTCTTGTGGCCAGGTCTCGTCGCTTAGGACCTGGTCCGTCATTCTGGAAAGAAAGAAACAATCCTCAAATTCCGCTTATGACCTCCTTAAATATTTTTCCAACATAAATTAAAACATTTATTTATATTGAATCAATCAATATTTTTTATTTTTGATCAAAAAATATTGATTAAAACCGCAATAAGTTATTATGTTAAAATAACATTACATATTATTATAATCGTATTCGCAAAGAAACAAAGACACTTGAACAGTATAATTAGTCTACTTTCGTCACAAACAGACAAAACGCTTAGAAACTTGTATCATGTAACTTTCGGAACCTATTCAATGCGAACAAACAATCAAATCCTTGCTCTGTATAATATTATAGTATAGATAACCTAAAAGCTTTTAGTTTATACTTTTCAGATATCACGCGATCGTAACCGCGAGAAGGTAGCGAGGAACAACATAAAGCCTATTCTGATATAGGCACTAAAGTACAAACAAGTCTGGCATCGATAACACATTCTATTTCCAAAGTATCGAGCGGTGGTGGACGCCTACTCGGAAATAGCTTCTGTCTACTTACTACCTAACCTACATATACGAACGCCGGGTAGTTATAACACAGGTCAAAGTTTATTGAAACTTTGCGACTGCTTGTTTTCGTTGTTGCCGATTGAATCGGGGCATAATCGATTTTACAAGCTCGGCATAGGTTACCTAGGTTGTTTGAACTTGTAAAGTTACTAATTATATTATCGACTTACATAATTATCATCATTATTATTATTATTGACGACCGATGTGGCGCGGCGGGCGAATGTCCGTCTGCGACGCAGGAGGTTGCGGGTTCGATTCCCGCCTTGGGATAAATGTTTGTACGATCTGCAAATATTTATTCCGGGTGTTCTGGGTATTTTCTATGTATAATAAAAAATATCTATACATGTAATGTATTGTATTAAGTATATCAGTCATCTAGTAAGTACCCATAACACAAGCTCTGCTTAGCTTGGGGCTAGATGATGCTGTGTGGATTGTCCAGCATTATTATTATTAGTCTTTAGAAGTTTACTGCTGGATATAGGCCTGTCCTATAAGAATCTAAGAACGATTGCGAGCCTTTTCCATCCAGCGACTTCCCGCAATCTTAGCAACGTCGTCGGTCCATCGGGTGGGAGGAATCTGCTTACAGTATAAATATGACAATTATAAGAATCTTTGTCACTTGTACCTGAGTACAACGTACAACCTTAACCAGCAGGTTGTACAAAGATATTTTTTGAAATGTAACCCCTAAAAGGGTACAACAGTGGTTGAATATTGTATGAAATAGATTCACGCAAACAAAACCCCGCGAGATATAAAACATAAAAGTTTCGAGAAGATAACTATTGGGATCATCAAATCCCAATGGATTTACAGGCCCTTTTTCCAGCTCTTACTATTTCTTGCTCAATTGGATATTTTACATCAATTAGTGACGATCACGATCGTAGCCATCTTGCGTGGCTACTTTTCTTGTTTTGGAGCAGACGTGGCCAGCACAATCACAATTCAGTTGTGCTGATTTTTCTGTGACGTAAATCTATTTTCCTGGTAGAAACTAGTTAAGTAACGAAGTCGCAGGCATATCACTAGTTGAGCTCACTCGTACCCACTGACAAAATAATATAAATGTTAGCAACTGTTTATCCCCCACAGGCTAAAGTTCTTACAAGACTGGATAGACGAAGGCCCCCCCATCGTGTTCTGGATCTCAGGGTTCTACTTCACGCAATCGTTCCTGACTGGCGTGCTGCAGAACTACTCGCGGCATAACAAGATACCGATAGACCAGGTGCAATTCGAGTTCGTTATCACGAGCTTTGAGGCTGAGTGTGAAGAGGAGCCTAGCTTTGGAGTGTATTGTAAGGTGAGGTGTCTTTTATATTCAGTTACTTTGGGGGTGAATGTTAATGCAGAGTATTCCAGACAGAATAGATTTTCTATTGTGTTTCGATCAGAAGTGCAACTCACGTATTTTTTTGCTGATACGAGATTGAAGAATTTGATTATTAACATTGGATATTTATGAAATATCAGTTTCGAACATTTGGAGAACGACGCGATTGAAACTTGAATTTGATGATATTTTGATAAGAGAATTGTGCCTGTATAGCAGATCTGTTAAATACACGAAGAGTTTAATGGCAGTAGGAAATTTGAACTTTTGGACGGAAAGAGGCCTTATTAAAGTAGGTTAGTAGTTTCGCCTCGTCTTTACTATTACTGAGATACAGGCTCTTTATGACGCCTTAAGAAATCGTGGTAGAGCTCATGATTTTGGAAATGGCTGCACCGATTTCCATAAAAACTATATTAGACATCTCATTGCACTTTTTTGTGGCCTCTTACGTCATCCACTGGTTGACGTAAGAGCCACAAAAAAGTACACAGAGGATGGGCAGCGGTATCTTCAGAACACATACTACCACTATCTGTCACAATCTGTCTGTCAAGCATGGTGACTACTACAAAACCCCTCAAATATGGAGGAGGCTTATAACCAGATTGCTCAGCAGTGGACTTATTTAGGCTGATGAATTATTCACAATTTTATAAACCTTATTTGGAACTGGCGCTTAAATTCGCCTAGCTTTAAGACGTTTTAAGGTGATCCCTGCGGATATTTCTAAATTAATGCTTTTTTACTTTGATTTTGTTAATTTTACAAGCAGCAAACTCAAGTAATGGACAAACAGGATCATGAACACAGTGTGTTCATTTGGGTATGTTTTAAGGGCATGTGGCCATAGATGGCTGTGTTTGACTTTGAAGTCTAAGCATTGACTAAGCTTTTTAGACCAACTCACTCTGCACCTGGCTGGACCATGCCATTGAAATTGAACCCTATTTATAAGACTAATGAGTTGAATTTATGCAAGTCAGTGTCTGTGCATGATCTGGGGTGGGCTATGTTTTATAAGCCCATATTCAGCTGAATTGTTGTATAAATAAATTTTAAATTTAACGGTTGAATTGTGAAACCACATTTACTCAACTTTTTAAGCAACCTGCACTGCACTACTGTAAGAAAGACGTGAGCTTTAGTTGTAAGAAGTTAGATAATTTTGTGCATGTTTGTCTTGGTATGACATTTTTAGCATAATAACTCACTAAAACTTCATTTATCAAAAGAAATCATTGAAAAGAGAAAATATTACCATGGTTAACTTTGCTGAACTTGAACCTACACTTGTCCATGTTTTTTTGGCTTAATCTTCAGCACTTATAAATCTGCAATATTGATTTTTATTCACTGTTTTATTATAAAAATAATAACAAGTGAAATTGCATGTGACTTCACTCATGAAGCTTTTTTGTATAAAGTACAACTCTTATAGAGGTTGAATTAAGGAAATTCCTTACTTAGTACATCCATATACCCTGGAAATTTCAAGTCTCTAAGAGTAGCAGTTTAGGCATATAGACAATGCACAACATTGTCCATATGCCAGTCCGGACAAAGATCCTTATACATATATAAGAATCTGTATAATATCTTATACATATACAGATTGGTGATCCAACAGATCTTGATACAAAAAGTTCTTATAACATCCACCAAATCAAGGATAAAAATGAAACCCATGGCACAGAATGTTTAAATTAAATAAGATTATTTCTCCACAGGGTATTTTCCTGGAAGGTGCAAGATGGAATCGGCAAACAATGCAATTGGACGAGTCATATCCAAAGATACTTTTTGATACCATTCCCATAATCTGGTTCCAACCAGCAATGATAGCGGACTTCAACCCGCCCCCATGCTACTTCTGTCCTATTTACAAGACTAGTGAGAGGAAGGGTGTGCTGGCCACTACTGGACATTCCAGTAACTTTGTCATGTATATAACCCTGCCTTCGGATATCTCCCAGCAACATTGGATTAACCGTGGTGTAGCTAGCTTAACACAGTTAGATGATTAGGTAGTTGTACCTTTAATTAGATTTACTTATTTTGTATATCTACTTTTACAGATGTTTTAATTCAAGATCTGATGGCTGTTATGGTCTGTTTCGATTAGGTTTTGAGGCTAAATTTACTTAAGACTCTACCTGTGACAATATTTTTAGTTACACATAATTCAGACTGCTGTTACTGTGATAAACAATATCTAGTCAAATTGTTAAACTAATTAAAATAATTCATTGATAATGAAGTGTTTCTGTGTTTCTTAAATGGAAGATTTGTTTCTATACTAAGGCTCCAATATGGGAGGGCAGCTGGGAAGTTGGAATGCTTCTGTCTTCGGAAAATTCTGTTCTGTATTTTGAAAATTGTATTTTATCTACAAGTACTACTATGAACTTAGGGTGATTTGGATACTTAAATTAAAAAATTGGATACCTAGTTTTTGAAATGATTTGATAAGTATTGTTTGGAAACTAAATGTCTCCCGCTATCTTCCCCCCATCAAACCTATCTATTTTAGTATTTTCTTGTAGCTATGTTTGCAATCAAATACGAAAGAAGAAAACTTGTCGGCAAGTAGATAGATACCTACATGCTACATACTTGAATTAAACAAATAGGAAGAAAATTTATAAGTACCTACCTACTTCATTTAGAATCTAATTAATGATACACTGACGTCTCTGTTAAACATAGAGGTTTCGCGCTTTCCTCCGATCTGACGTATAACTATTTAACTCACCTGCTCTGCTCGTCCAAAAAACTCAAGATTTATCCAGGAATCAACAGCTGTAGTATAAAATCAAAGGTTTGTTCATAAACAAAATTAGACCAGCTAACTAATGTCGTCAGAAAATCAACAAACAAAATCTAGCGGTAAGTAATAAAACTATGAATGAAAGGGAGTCAGGAAGGAAACGAACAGAACAGAACATCAAACAATTTTTATTTTGTTTTGAAACGTCAATCAAATCAAACAGAACGGGTATCATCATTTCACATCCATAGAAAACAAACCCGTGGAATACACAGCTCTGAATGTGTGCGAGATGCCAAACGGCGGATCTGACTCAAATTTTGTTTTATGGCCTAAAAACTACACTAGGTGCGAGCAAGCGGAGTGAATGTACCTACTTAGGTAGCGGTCAGCCACCAGTGGCATTTTTTTGTATTAATTTATTTTTAAATTTTCTGAATACCTACCGAAAAATTGATAGAAAATATAATATTTATAGTCTGCACTACATTGACCGATTTACAAGATCAAATAAATAAATAACTGTTTGTGTATATTTTTTACACAGCATTATCTAGTACAAAACTAAGCAAAGCTTGTATTGTATAATGGAAACCGGAATGATTGAAAAAATACTGTGTATGAACAACTTGCTTAGCCCACAGCCCGTGTTGGAGCGCGCTGCGCTGCGTGCTTCCAGGCGGTTTGCCAGGCTACGTGGCACGCATAGAAACGCAGCACCTAATACTTTTACTTATATTTTTTAGGTTTTGCATTTTTAAGGGTGTATATTTCAAACACGTGATCGACCCCACTTAGTGTGGGATAAGGGTAAAAAAATGATGTTGACATTTCAGACACGCGTTACCAGATGCAGCAAGGAAAATGTACATTTCAATTTATTTACATACAAAATAGCATTACAGAAGTCCGTGGTTGTGTTTTTCCAGGTTATGCATTCCGTGGTACGTGCTACTCATCCACGGGTATGGACTATCCACGGGGTAATCTAGGGATTTCATGTTTTCTTGTACATCAATGCCAGGCTTTCCATGGTTGTGAACTCGTAAGTCGTGCTTTCCGCGCTTGTACAATAGCTGGACTCAAAAAAATACCATAGTTAAATAGAGTTGGGATAATAATAATTAAAGTAGACTTACTTATAAGAGAATACAACTAAATAATTCAAACCATATCGAGAAAATAGTTTGCAACAATGTAGGTACGTTTGTAATTGTGTTAAGCAAACAAAGTACCTTACTTAATAGTAGTAGATAGAGATTCGTACTAGAAATGGTATGTTAGTCTTCAAACAATGCCAAGTACTCCTAGATGACGGGTTACATACAAAATTATTGCTAAAAGCTATCCACGTAAATCTATGCTTAGATTTGAACATTTGCTTATGTACTTCTAAAGTGAGCTCTTATTTACCGTGGCGGATTTTTTGCGCTAACCCATATCTAAGAGTATCATTGATCGAAGATGTTAGTAGATAAAATAGGCTACCTACACAAAAACACACGCTTACTCACGACATTGCTAGAATCATGGGAAGGCCGTTGGATAGAAAATGCTTAGAATCATTCTTTCTAGAAACTTATAAGGGAACATAGATACTTTATGTATATTTGTCTGTTTGGCCTTGTATTGCGGCTGGGACGTGACTTTATGAAAAGACAGACTTGGATTCAAGAGACACCATTTATTCATTCTGTTTTACTCTAAGCTTACGACTACAGTCCCTACATGACATTATCTCTAACCAACTCTTGTTCGACATGACAGATGACATTTGACAAAACCATAGACTACAACATGCCCCTTTTTGAGACTTTGACAATTGACATTTCGAACTGAATGTAAATACTTCAAAGTTGTTTACATTTTTTACAGAAATAGATTTCTAACTATTTTACTGTTTTACAAAGACAGGATAATTATTTAACTAATTGAAACATGACATATGCTTAATTAACTTAAAAATAGTAATTACTGACTAACCTAAGTGTTTTTTGTGAAGTGCTATGATTACAAATATTTTATGCTTACATGTGACATTGTTTTTTGTTTTTATATTAAACACTTCTATACATCAAATAGTTTTGTTTTCTTGATTAATCTTCCTCGACTACTATAAACTGGTGTATCAGCTATAGGTACATTTTGAGTTGAACTTTTCTCAGTTAACTCTTGAGAACTATTTTCTGTTGAATAAGAAGTTGACGGTGATTGAATTTCTGAAGAATGAACTGAGATTACACTGTTTTTTGAATCATTACTTGAACTATTTCCTTCTACAAGTGTATCATCATGACTATCTACTTCTTGATTAGCATTCACATCTACAAATATTGGAGATTCCATTACCATATCATCAGAGTGAATAGATTCATAAAATGAATTGATAGACTGATTTGACAAGCTAGAATTTGATGTTTGACTACCTGACCTTGACCTAGACTGAAGTGGTTTATAAATTAAATATGTTATTATCTCATCATTCTCTTCCTTTTCCTCCGACTGACTGTTTGACTTTATTTTATGACTTGGCTTGTGACCTGACTTGGAGTAAAAAGTTTTATTTGACTGAAGTGAGTTATTTGACTGACTTTGACTATTTTTTAAATATGACTGTGTTTGTGACTGACTCGACTTCGACTGAGAATATGACTGATTTTTATATTTCATTAATTTGACTCATAGTTCAAAGCATTTATGACATACTGATGGTTTACTTCATGACTATTGTTTTCTGACTGACTTATCATACTTACTTTATTTGTATTGCTATCTTTTTTGAAAAAGCAATATTTAGCAAAATGATTTGGTTTTTTGCAATTTGAACACATTATTCCTTCAGCAGGGCACTTGAACCTGTGAACTTGACCACACCTTTTACATGTTTTATGTTTAGGTGACTGCGACCGTGTTGAAACCTGAAAGCTAGAGTGATTATTATTATTTCTTGCCGGAGACTTTGACTGGCTTCTTTGACTTGATTTGGCTGCTCCTTTTTGACTGTATGACTTGACGGCTTGAATTGTCTCTTTTTCCACTTTAGTATTAGACATTTGCAGTTTTTCAGATTCTCTGTGAGAAATCTCAATGCTTTTAGCAATCTTTATGGCTTTTACGATTGTTAATGACTCCTGTTGCAGTAATCTTTCTTGAATTTTAGGGTTTTTTATTCCAATTACGAACATGTCGCAAATGAGCTGTTCTTTCAAATCTTCAAAATCGCATCTTATTGCCATATTAGTTAATTTTGTGACGTACTCATCGATTGATTCTTCAGACTGTTTAGTTGTAAAGAAATTATACCTTTCTACGGTTATATTCTTGTGTGGGAGGAATTTATCATCGAATTTTGAGATTACTTTGTCTAGTGTTAGTGACGCATCTTTTCTATCTAGACCAAATGAGTTGAATATTTCTATACAATCATCTCCAATTAGACTTAGAAAAATTGCTATTTGACGGCTTACCGATTCTTTGTCAATCGAGTTAGCTTCGAGATAGATTTGGAATTTCTGCTTCCATCTTCTCCATGCAGTAGACATCGCTGACAAATCTGAATCCAGCTTTAGCGGTTTGATCGTGGCGGTCATGACCACGTTGAACCTTGGATCGTCCATTTTTATCGGCTTTTCTTCTGACACCATGTATATTTGTCTGTTTGGCCTTGTATTGCGGCTGGGACGTGACTTTATGAAAAGACAGACTTGGATTCAAGAGACACCATTTATTCATTCTGTTTTACTCTAAGCTTACGACTACAGTCCCTACATGACATTATCTCTAACCAACTCTTGTTCGACATGACAGATGACATTTGACAAAACCATAGACTACAACACTTTACATCTATGTTTACTAGTGGACTTCTACACATTGTTGATGCTGATATTGAGGTTTAGCTGTGTAGTTGAGATGAGATAGTGAGATCGAATAATCGATCAAAAGTTGCGTAATTTTATCGCTTACCTCCCCTCCTCTCTAGTAAATCCACAGCTATCACGTTCCATTACACGAAGTGCTACAAATAGTGTACTCTATAAAAAATATTTTCCATAAATACATTCTTGGATTGTCACAAACGTTATTATTAATTGCTATTGAATATTCACTCTAAAATTTTATATGAAAACATGGCCTAGTCTATATTGTATCTACACTCACTCGAGATTATAATATCCTATGTTAGTATATTTGTGTGAAATGGAACGTTAGCATTATTATTTCCTTGTTGATGAGTAGCATAGATGGCGCGGCGATCTTGTAAACTGCGAAATACTGATTTGACTGACGTTTTTGGTTATTTTTGTTCTCGCCTCGTGTTTACTTTAGTATCTGATTTCGGTTCAATTGCGAAAATTCTGTTGTGCAACAAGATAAACTCTATCTATTCAATCACAGTTACTATCGCGGCACAAAACACTATCGATTGACTGTTTCATCCGGACATAAGTATATGTACACAGTTCTATCACGTGGTGGTGTGGTGGTTTATATAATTCTTGTTTACCGCACAAGCAGAGAGTTTGCGCATGTGCGTCCCATCCGTAACCTCAAATCGTGAAGGCAAGGGTTCGGCAGGTTCCGGATATCCGGGTCGCGAGGCGGCGGCGACGGTCCTTCCTTTAGACCTGTGATGTGCCGCTGTGCGGACGAGCGGCTCGCGTGCGGACTGCTTTGGTGATATCGTTCGCGTGCCTGTCATGGCCCAGACTCAGTTCACGCGGAGCTCGGAGAGCGACGCATGGGCGCTATTGTCGCTGAAGTCGACGCCGCCGTCACCGTCGAAGGTGCAGTGGGCGCAGGAGCCGGCAACGCTGGCCATCGCGCGGCTCGACGGCCGCGACTTCGAGTACCTGATCCGGCAGAAGCGCGTGGTGATCGGTCGCAACTCGAGCCGTGGCCAGGTGGACGTTAACATGGGACACTCGAGCTTCATATCGCGTCGCCACCTGGAGCTGTTCTACGACCACCCTGAGTTCTACCTCACGTGTAACAGCAAGAACGGCGTGCTCGTCGACGGCGCATTCCAGCGCAAGGGTGCCGCCGCCATGCTGCTTCCCAAGAGGTGAGTGCCTTTCTCACCCCTCCTATCTCCCATTGATAAGCCTTTACTATTTACTCATTAGCTTTTGTTGGTAAACAAACTTATTTGTTTATGTCCTACCCACCTGTTATTTTGATTGTTGTTTAATGTAATTTTTGTTAGAATAGATTTTGTTGTTGACACATATGGTCTGAGGCACCTCATTCTTATTACATCTGTTACCTACTTTCAAAATAACACTTTCCAAAGTCACTATAAACTTGATTGTACTAAGTAGTGAAACTTTGAAACTTGGAATAAAAATCACAATTTTTTGTAAACAAACAAATTTAGGTTATAATATTTCTCAAATTCATTACACTTGGCATGATTACTTACTGATAAGACTATCAGCTTCTTAGTAATACTATTTATTGTTTATATTATTTGAGGATTGGCATGAAACTGATGTAAACATACTTAGTTATTGTGTGGCATTATTTGGATGATGCAATCTTTAAGTGTGACTTGAGGGTTAAAAGTCATGATGAGAAGCATTTTGTTTGTGAGTCTATTTGACTTGAATGCTTACTGGTACCGGCTTCTTATGTGTCATATTATTAAGAATGACACATAAGAATTATTCTATTATGTAAGGAAAGTAGGAAACATTAAATGAAGTTGGGTTGTTTTGTGGTCATAATTATGCATTAGAGAGCATTTTAGTACCATGTAGATGAAACTGAAGGCAGCATCATATTCTTACCCTCACCACACTCAAAGTGGTTGATTCCCACATATTTCAAGTTCTACTTTTATTGATCAGACCTCATTTTTTTTGTTTCTTCATGTTCATCTGCGATCAGTTCTCTGGGCTATGACGAGGTGTGTTGTGAGTGGTGTGGTTTGCAGGATAAGTGGCCCAATGACTTCCTCCTTTCTCTTACAAATCAAGTTGTCTTTTTAGCCTCCTAGGACACTTGATGGTTGTTAATTTGACTGCTATGCTGTTTGCTATCAAACCCATCTTTGCGATTGAAAAAGGCTTGGTTTCTTCAGCAACTGTTCTGTGTTAATTTCAAACATGTTCATGCAATTCTATGTTTTTAAAAACATGTATATAGGTACTGTGGGTTAAGTGAATTGTTAAAACGGCTACGAAATAAATAATTTGGTCAGTGATTTCAAGGCCTCCCTGCTTGTTTGTTTTCTGGTACATCTGAGTGCGGAATTCAAAATACCTATAACCTAAACAAGGTGTGCATTTACCTACCTACCATTGATAAACCCTCTAGTTTTAAGGAAGGAAAATGCCTGTGGAAGTGTTGATAAATAAACTTGTAATATTTTTGAAGATTTAATTGCGAATGCACTAACCCATACTTATTATTAACTTTGCTATGGTTAAAATAAAGCGAAGCAGACAGCTTCCAGAGGTCATAAATCTAAAGTAGCCCATAGTGATCAAGACTAGCAGGCAACAGAAATAATTGGAAAATGTGGAAGAGGCTTTTAGTAGTGTCCAAAAAAAAAGGGACGGGACTATCAGTTTTGGTGTAATAATTATGCTAAACAGTGAGGCTTATTTGACAGCAATAACCACATAGAATTTGCACACCATTAGTTGGTAAAAATATGTGGAACTAGAATACTTGTGACATCATTGTACTTATACTACCATATTTTTCTGCAAATAAATGAATTGAATTGAATTGAAAAAAAATTGAAATGAAATACTATTAATTGAGCAATTTTCATCTTTTAATAGGTTTTATAAGTAAGCGACTCGTAAATCGGTTTTAGTTAGATGCTAGTTGCATATTTTGCTTAGTCTAACTGATTGACTATATCACGTGTGATCACGACGAAGTGTTGTATGTAATTTAAATTTGAGGTGCAAGCAGTACCCCATAGGTGCAATATAAATAGAAAAATAAAGAAAGAAATACTTTCTATATGCAGTGTAAAGACAGAGACTGGCCAGTTTTTCTATTTGTGTCACATGTGCTCTGTCGTGGTTAGAACGACCTTGCATTCTACTTACATGCTAGTAAGTGGACTTACAGTGCAGTAAACAAAAGCAATGTCGCAAGTACAGTCAGCTACACAGAGTATACAATTTCATAGCGGTGATGAGTTATTTTTGAAGAATTTGGTAAGCTGTGTTTAAAGTTTTGATAATGTAAATAAAAAATAAATATTGTTGGACATTTTTACACAACATCATCTAGCGCCAAACTTAGCATATCATGTACTATGGAAACTAGATGACTAATAGAATACCTATAACACAAAGACAGAACAAACATCTATGTTCGTCACACAAATGTTTGTCCTTGGTGGGAATCGAGCCTACAACCTACAGCACAGAAGGCAGGGTTACTACTAACTGAGCTGTGGGGCAGTCATGTTTTCCTTTTATGTTCACACTTATCTACCAATTTACAAAATAACATTTTAGAATTAACTGTGGTATAGATAATGTATAAAGTACCTAAATAATGTCAAAATAGCAGTTATATCGACGTATTAGACAACGCACGGCCTAAAAAACTGATCGTAAAACTGGCACCTTTAAAATACATTTGAAACAGATCCTTGTGACTGACTACCCCCATTAGACATTCTCAAAGAATCTTTGAGATCGTTAAACCTAAAGATCTCACTTTTTTGGACCTGACGCTAAATTGCGGTGGCTTTTAAATTGGTCTAAACATTGAGGGCGACTACCAAGGGCTTAGCTAATCAGGATATGTCGGCCCTTGTGTAACTCGTCCGTTACATCTGTTAAAAGCGTAGACCTTGTGTTTTTATTTGTCACTCGTTTCTTCTTGGTCACTAGTAAGTGTAACTAAGATTGATTTGACTCATACTGAGAACCTTACTATGATTTTTGGGTTCTGAACCCAAAGGGTAAAACGGGACCCTATTACTAAGGCTCCGCTGTTTTTCCGTATGTCACCAGGCTGTATCTCATGTACCGTGATAGAGAGAGGAAATTTTCACAGATTGTGTATTTCTGTTGCCGCTATAACAACAAATACTAAAAAACAGAATTAAATAAATATTTAAGGGGGCTCCCATACAACAGACATGATTTTTTGCCGTTTTAGTTGTAGATAATGCTACAGAACCCTTCGTGCACGAGTCCGACTCGCACTTGGCCGGTTTTTTTTTCGGTTCCTAGCGAAACAAGTGCAATTTCATCCGCGTGTTTATTTTCATACAAATTTCTACCCCCCACTGAGCCCGTTTAGGGGTTGGAGTTTGGAAATTCCTTTCTTAAGAATTACACATTTACGCACCAAGACCCTACATACCCTGACATTTTTAAGTTTCTGACTATGTCAGTAAGGACAAAGGTTCTTATAATTGGTATCTAGATGAATTGAGAGACCGTATAGAACTAACTTATTGATAAATCCGCTTGATGCTATATCTCATTGTGGTCGAATAAACTATCTAAGTAGCAAAAATTTATAGTACTACATAGCTACCTGCTCTTGTAAAGTTCTTTCTAGATGTCTAAAAATTAATGCACTAGGTGCTAATGTTAAACTATATTACTGTATGTACATTTTAGTACCTAGTCAGAGTATATTTCAATCAATATCACTTTACAAGCGCCATAAATCAGTGGTCTATGTTGTTATGATCGCCAACCAGCCGTGTCAGTCCCATGACCTCAATACCGTTCTGACTTGTACTGCAAGCGTCTGACATATGACGTGGATAGACACTAGGTCCAACGCAAAGTGTGCAAACCTTTCAGCACGGCGCGGCGCGTCGGCATGGCCGCAGACGGGTTTAAATTCATCAGTATATTCTTTTATAGCACCGTGTGACCTAAACCCGCACCTTACGCACGCTTTTCCGTGACCTAAGTAGCCCTTTTTTACACCGTGCGAAAATCAATCGCCTAACTTCACAGATGAATTAAAAAAATGCTTTTAAATGTCAGCTTGAAAATTCTCCGGGGCGGGTTTATGTCACATGTGCTATAAAATAGTATGCGATACGTGAGACCTAAGTAGTGTATTATTGCACGGCGTTGTATAACGCGCTAGCGAAAGAACGTTAATAAATATTTATGTTGAATTTACGCCATTATCTGCATAAACCCAACGTTTATTAGAGCATGTATCTTGTCTAACGCATTGTTCTAATACCCCACTAGTAGTTGCCTTTTAGGTAAACTGTCTATATGATTAAGGTTTATCCAACGATTGTTAGTAATATTATCGGACGCTTGTAAGATTTTGGAAGCGGGCATTACTCTTACAAGTGTCATTCATTGCGTTAAAATAACATCACTGTCGTGAAACTTCAAGTAAATATGGTAACACAGATTTTGGACAAGCCAAGTTCAAATTTATGCAACGTTCTTGTTATTATATTCACTGCATGTGACTAAAATGGACAATGATTCAGAATCTGATACTCAATTATTCAAAACTAGGGAGAGCCCCCTTCAGAAATGACGTAATACACCCTATGGTCACATCCACCTTATGTATTATACCAACTGAGCCATGTGATGCCGTTTTTGTGGTAAGAATCGCTGAAGTGTGAACATACGACAATAGTACCTAAGTACGTAGGTACCTGCCGTTTTCGAATCGGTATGTTCTAAGGATTATGGAAACTCAGGCGGTGAAGGAAAGCATTATGAAAATTCCCAGCTTAGTAATTTATTAGCTTGGCTTTATAGTTTCTGTAGAGGACTAAGAAGGCCTACTACATCTTAAATTCTATCCCGGGCACTCTAGCTTTCCATACATAAAGGCACAAGTAAAAGTTTCCTTCAAAGTAAATAATCAATATACATACCACAATAGATAAAAAAACTGATGCTTATTGAGCACTTTAAAATATTACTTGTCTGTAATTATTCTTGCCTTAGAATTCCATTTCATGATCACAAGGACTATTTTGAAACGTCTTAAAATCTGAACCACGCCAGTTCTACGACCAAGTTTAGAAAAACTGGCTACAATCTAACGGCTTGGTTCCATGACCTTAAACTCAAAAGATCTGCTGTTCTGAACAATGCATGTTGTAAACTGTAGTTTGATATATCGTACCATCTGCTGATGCCTTAAATATATTTGAATATGTCATCACAATCAACCTATGAAGATGGCTAAAGGACCAACTTGCAGCTGTCCCGTAGTAATAGAGTATGATCTTTAAATATACATCTTTATGGGAAGGTCCCTTATGGTAAATATAATCTTCCAAGAAATCCGAAAGAAAGTGTTTGGAGTAACTATAGTAAAGTCTAAAAATATGTGCAGTTAGAAATCGGGCACAATATTGGAAATGTTTTGGCAGACATGCGATGGAAGACATGAGTATTGTGCAGGTTTTAGAAAGGTAAACAAGCAATGTTATTCTTTATGCGTGTTCAATACAATAACACTTTTATTCTTTTGCATTTATAAGCGTAGTAGAGAAACACTATCCCAATTGAACTAACAAAATGAGAATGGTGAATGCAACTGTGATGCCGGTGATCGTTTTGACTGCATTAGCGATGTCCAAATCTTCTTAAATTTCAATAAAGGAAACTTTTCGACATTAACGGTCCCCTTTTAAAGTTTGCAAAGTGATGAATGTTACTGAAGATGTCAATATTATAACGTTGTTCCCATTTGCAGCACAATTTGGCTAAAGCAATGTGACTCTAAAGAAAGATACAACATCTATAGTGTTTTTATTTCAATTTCCCATGACTATTTTATCTTGTCATCAATTCACTTCTTTCCATCAAACCTGTATCTAATTATACCTGTGTTTCACCATTAACTACTTTACTTACCTCTTTACTTTTTCTGGGGTCGGCGTAACAAGTTTTTCTCTCCACTTGCCTCTATCATCCATCACTTACTTCTCTCCCACCTATGTAATTTTTCTCAAAACTTCCATTTTGGGGCTGGTTTATCTATTTACCCTGTAAGCACCCTTATTGGGTGTTGGCTTATCTACCACATTCATCTTAATGATCCTTATTTGTCTCTTTATTAGGTCTTTGCACTTATTACCTAGATTTTTATCGTTTTTATAATTTTACTGACGTATTTGGTTCCTAATTACAAGTATCTGAGTATTCAATCAGAATTTCACAGGTATCCGGGTAACCTTAACCGATTTTATGCCTCCATCCATTGAGGTAATTACTTATACCTACTATGTTTTAATAATATCTATCTCCTTCACAAACATCTTTTCAAGATGGTTCGATAACGTCATTCTAGTCTTTTATCAAGCGTGAAAATGTTAGTATCCTGTTATTTATTATGGATTTCATCAGCTAGCCTTGCAACCTCAGTTACTCTCTATTCAGTGGCTAGAAGACAAAAGAAGTAAAACGGTCAGTAGGCGAATACACCCACAATGACAGTGAAGCTAAGTTTACACCCAGCACGTGTTTACATGTTCGCCGTGACGAATCGTTTGTTTGTGCGTCTACTGGTTACGTAACTAGCGCCAGTGGCGACACAAGGTGTGGGATTACAACCTTTTGCGTCCAAGACGAAATCGGAATGTAGTAATACACTGAAATGGACTTTATTCAGTAAAATCTCATGGGTAACTTTGAGTCGTTTTATAAACTAGGTGAATCTAGGCGACCAAACCCTCAAACCAAGGAACTTTTTTGAGGATTAAAAGTGCTATTAGTAAAAGTTATTCCAGATCATCTATTATTTATATTTCAGCTATTATTTTTTCTATGTTCTGCCCAAATCTGTCAGCCGTTAGTCAAAGTCAAAAAGCATTGATTCAGTAATATCCGCAGGGATCATATTGAAACATCTTAAATCTAGGTGAATCTAAGCGCCAGTTCTACGTAACCAAGCTAAGGAGTGATTGAGGCACCAATACCCGTATATACAAATATTTAAAATCTAAAATTAGCAGAATAATCAGGAGCATTAAGAGTTTTACAGCTGTCTTCCTCATTAATTAGGGCCACTACTAACTTTAAACATGTTTTTTACAATATCCTCGGTCTACTCTACTTACCAAGTGTCTTGAGCAGTCGTTCTTAGAACCGGATTGAATAGGCCAAGTGGCAGCTTTGATCGTTATTGATGACGTTGCGTTGTTGATGTTGTTAGGTTCGTATTTGGGTGGTCTTTGTGCGTGAAGGATTCCAAGTCTGTACTAGGCGTGGCACAAGTCTCTGATGAGACCGTTTAGTTGACTGATAACGATGGCTGGTAGCGTATACGCGATATTTTACAGATCATTTGATTGATGGAGCGCATTTTGACACATGGATCCAACTGTGCATAGTCAGAATCTTTGTCCTGACTGACTGACAAAGCAAAGCCTAATAAACCGCAGGTCGAGAAACTTGAAACGGAGACTTTTCTGGGTATATTCATATAGGTGCGTAAATGTGTGCTAAGAAAACTGTGTGTGTGAAATTACAGGTACATGAAGATTAACAACTTTATGCCTTAGAATGATGGACGCAGAGCAATGCGTCGTAGGGCACGTTCATAACGAACGTGACCTGCGGAGCAATACTTTGTTATGGGTAATGGTAATCACTTAATTCAGGTAAGCCATCTGCTTGTTCCATCAGTAAGTCGCATTTATTATTAGTTAATCTTATTTTATAAGGTTCTACGTCGAAAAAAAACCTCTAGGATTGTTTTGAAACGACCGTTATAGTTTTGTTGAATCTTAGTCCATCGCCGCCGCCAGTTCCACGTGACTAGCTTTAGATAAATATTTTTTAAACGAACATTCAAGAAAGTTACGACTTGTTTTGTTGGCCCGTGTATTTACACGGCACGCATGCGCCGGCGGTTAGTGCAGTGCCAACGTTCTCATTGCGCAACGCCATGTATTGGTAAATATGGCAAGTGCTGCTCTGTGACATTCCTGCTTTTAACTGACAGGTTTCAAATTCTAAGGCATTTCCATGTCAGTTACCTATCTACAGTACTGACAAGACTAGTTGCTTGTTCCCTGCATTAAACTATGCGTAGAACATACCACAAATGCTTCAGTCGAAAAGCTAAAGGATCAGACAAAGGACCAAGCCGCAAGTTCCTTGCCTGTTTTTCTAGCCTTGGTCGCGAGAAACTGGTGCCAGATTCACGTAGCTTTAAGACAATTCTAGATAATTCCTGGATTTTACAGGATAAGTGCTTTTTGCAAGTCAAATATTTCAAGAAACTAAGCTAACTTTCACTAAATATGAACGTCCATGGGTACGAAACGTCGCGTGCTACGGTATGGCATTAAAGTTAAGGGTAAATAGAGGCATCCAAACAACGATTACGATAATGTCGTACAACTGAGCGCATTGCACTCATTGGAGTGGTAAATAGTGGCACGCAGAGAGTACTTACTGTATCTTGTTCGAGCTATGTGTTTGGCAGCAACCGTGTTACAAACCCATGTTTTGGAACTTGTCCAACAATGATGTTGTGATGTGACACTGGAATAATAACTCGAGAAATATACGGCCGTTTGTTTGTTTACTTTTCGGTTTATCACGTGATGAGGGCAAGTTTGGTTAGAAGGGAGTTTTTTTGAAATGAGATAAGCTTACGACAATCGCCAAGTCAATATTTTGGATAGAAACGGGATATTACCATGATTTTTCCGTTTCTATCAAAAATTCTAAAATCTATCGAAAATATTGATCGAAACCAAAAAAATAGTTTAAAAAGTTAAATCGCCAAGTCGATGTCGCAATGGGCAGAACCGACAACCGGTGGGCAATAAAGGTTCTCGAATGGTGACCACGAACCGGAAGACTACGCTCCGTCTTCCGGACGCCCTCCTTCCCGATGAACTGACGACATTGTTAGGATCACGCAAAGTCAGTGGATGGAAAACGGTTCTTCCTGGACACGTATGGGAGAGGCTTATGGCCAACAGCGGACTTCTACAGGCTGTTGATGTTGATGATGAAGCTTTTGACTCCAGCTACCATAGAATATCCTCTGTGATCTCCAGACACCTCTGTAAATCTCTAAGTATTTAACTAGTATGTTCTCACAGGTCTGAATATATTTAGGGATTTACATTTTTTACGTTCCTACGGCCAGTAGTTTAGGCTGAGCGTTGTCTATATGTCAGTCAGTCAGGATAGATCCTAATGATTAGTATAAGACAAAGAAATCTTACTTATAGAAAATATAGTTTATTTTCCTCACAAAATCATTAACTTATAAAAAGAATAATGTCGAAAAACGGTCACCACACCATTTGCTTAAAGGTTTTAGACTAGATAGATTATAAAATAGATCTGGTACATACGATAGTATCTAAACTACATTCTTGTGGACGCGTTAATATTTAAATTAAATTTTTTTTAAACTAGTTTGTGGTATGTAAAAGATTTCAGACCTAAAGACTTCCTACTTCGTACCCAGTAAGATTTAGCTGTCTTTTTCTGTACTCAAACCTTTGATAAAGAAAAAGAGCCATTCTTGTTTTCAGATATACCTAGATAAATATTTTTTTATGCTATTATTGATGGAACAAGCATTTTAGCCCACCTGCAGGCGGATTCTGAGTTTTTTACGTTTTTCGGATAACGGATTTCGGTTTGCGAGCTGAAGTTTTTGTATGGAGATATGATAAGCGCCCCTAGCGGCCCATGGGGGTACTAGGTAATCCGCCTGCCGATGTTGAGTGGTAACTATCATCACTTATAACAACGCATTGCTATGGAGGTCACGCATGTTAAGTACGTGTCCTACGACGAACTACCCTGCGTCTACCAACCTGAGACATAACACCAGTAAGCCTCGTGTGTCTGTAATTTCACACTACACTACTGCGTACACCGAAGAAACATACGACATTCGTTTTTAGGGAAACTAGATTTATCTTAAACGCCGTTCACACAGAAATATACAGAACTATAAATATCATAGCACACGTAAACATGAACGCAGTTTGTTTACAATTTATTTTCATCATTGATGTGAACAGAATACGATGCAAAGTCCAATCATTCATCAAATTATTACATAAACTAGTGTGTCCGCCTGGCTACGCATGGCTCGCACTTAAACTGTAAACATAAAACGAAAATCATCCAAAAAATGTTTCAGCACTGTGCTTAATTGTTAATGTGTACATAGGAAAAATGCTAAATACAAAGGCGAGCTTAACTCTGAAAATAGTTTTAGTACCAACTTACTTTTACTTACATATCGATCGGTTTTGTGGTTTAGCTGTGAAAACGGACAAGATAGTTACATTTACCCATAGATAGTATGGTTTATGAATATATCAATCTTGCAGAAAACGTTTGTCTGCTCGTCTGGTATGCTAATAGGTAAGTACATCGTGCCTATTTGTTTTGACGCCGCTTCTAATCGCCAGTAGTGCCTGAAGGTTACGACAGAATTATTTTATTAGCACACGTGTTTGATCCTTATTTGTTGAGGGTTAAAGTATGTTTTGCATCGCCTTTTGCAGTTCTGTTTATTATACAGGTTTGGTGACCCAGACTGGCGCATTCGTTTCTTATGAAAACATATTACATACTCGTACATTCATACCAATTTATAAATCGCAAAGTGTGATTTTTGTTACTCTTTGCGGCACTGAACTACTGATTTTCATCAAATTTGGCACAGAGAGAGCTTGTATTCTAGGTTTTTTTTGCACAAATCTTATTCGCGTTTTCAAACATGCTCAAATACTAAATCAACCATTAACCATATCCTTACTATCTTATCTCTTATATCTTAGAGAAGGGCTCGCTTGGGAAAGTACCACCAAAATGCCTATTAATTCTGCCGCCAAGCAGCTTGCTGTGTTTCGGTTTGAAAGGTGTTTGTGCCGGGATTATAGGCATATGAGGCTACATCCTACTAATATTATAAATGCGAATGTTTGGATGGATGGATGGATGTTTATTCCTCTTTCACGTTCTAACCAGTGGACCGATTTGGATGAAATTTGGAATAAATATAGATTGTAATCTGGAATAGGACATAGGCTACTTTTATCCCGAAAAATAACGGGAACGGGAAAAAACGGCCACGCGGGCGAAGCTGCGAGTGGCCTCTAGTGCCTCATATTAATGGACGCAGGTCAGTGCGTCGTAGAACAAGTTACTAACGGACGTAACCTGTGAGGTAATGCTTTATAGGTGATGGTAACCACTTTACCAGTTGAGCCATCTTGTTTCAACAGCGTAATAAACAGCATGTAATTATAATATCTAAAATTAAAACCCTTAACCGCACAAAATAGAAGATTAAGCTTTAGGAGCTACAAGGTTAGTCTATAGGGAAAAAGAGTGTTACCTGCGATTAAAGTCTGTTTTGTCAGCTGTTGCTAACCGGACAACTCTTCATCAACCGTCGGTCTACCTACTTATGGATGTTCTAGACTCAAATCCAGTCAGGTACCTAGATATAATTATATAAAGTCAAAAAGCATTTATTCAGTAATATCCGCAGGGATAGTCTTGAATCTAGGTGAATCTAAGCGCCAGTTCCTCGCAACCAAGACTAGAAGAACCGGCAAGAAACTCCTTGCCGGTTCCTACCGGTATTTTTGTGTATGATCCTTTTACAAAATAATAATAATTAAAATAATTCTTTCTTTATATTAAGATTTGTCTTAATGTAGGCTTTGAATTGCCGAATAGGCTAGTAGTATGTACTCGCAAACGAAGATAACTTAGCTATAAATCCCACTGCTTACTCAGCTTTGCACATATTAATTCAATTCAATTCAATTCAATCATTTATTAATAAGGATATATTCTTACATGTCATTTTAAAATAATTGACCACGATTAAGCGGAGTTAAAGGCGAAATGGATGCTGTAGGTCCCATCTCAAATGCTGGCGCAACATAGCAACATAGACAAAGCGCAGTCTAGCCACTGGCCGTAGAAATGAAAATTTCAGGGTAATTCGTCTTGGTGCGTAAAGGAAATACCGAAAATCAAGCCTTAAAGGGATACGACAAGCTTGATGTTTCTATGAAAATACGAAGCGCGCGTTTCGCTATTTTATAATTAATGCAATGTTTTTAAATAGGGCCAGTGGTATGTTAAGTAGAATTCCAAACTTTGTCAATCATACTATTTGTTTAATATTTAAATGAAACTTGAATGGTCTTCAAAAGGAGCCAAACTTGTTTGGGTCTATACTATACTGCGTATCTCATCAAAGTACTTATCTAGCAAGTTTGTTTAATGAATTCCGCACACGTCCATAATCCAATAAGTGCGTCTGGTTACTTATTACCTACCTATTCAGACGACGTTGGAATTATTTACTTATTCTAGGTATCTATCTAAACAGCCCATATTCACCCACTGCTGCGTATACAAAAAAACGGTAGGAACCAAGCCGTAAGTTTCTTGCCGGTTCTTCTGGGCTTGGTCGCGAGGAACTGGCGCTTAGGGCGCTTTCACATATAATGTCCGTTTTTACAGGATCCTTTTTAACGGATCCGTCGCTACTGGAGATAGTATTCACACAGCATTTACAGGATCCTTTTTAACGGATCCATCGCTACTGGAGATAGTATTCACACAGCATTTACAGGATCTTTTTTAACGGATCCGTCGCTACTGGAGATACGCTGTTGCACTTTCGTTCTTCAGTGTTCGCCTACTTTCAACGAGGATGGACGTTGTTGTGTTATATTGGTACTATCAAATAACTATAATCAATACTATCAATATCGCAAATGGCGGCTGTGTGCAGCACCCCACACCCCGCGCACCCCCGCGTGCCAAGCCTCGCATGGTTTTGATCCGATAAACGGATCAGTATACTGAATCCGGAATACTGTATTATGGTGTGAACTGGCTCATACAACTACATACGATAATAACACACACGTTTAAACGGACCTGTAAAACGGATTGTTGATTGTATACTGAATCCGGAATACTGTATTATGGTGTGAACTGGCTCATACAACTACATACGATAATAACACACACGTTTAAACGGACCTGTAAAACGGATTGTTGATTATTTTAGCGGATCGATATTTTTGACTGGATCCGGAATACTGTATTCTGTGTGAACTCGCTCATACAACTACATACGCGAATAATACATACGTTTAAACGGACCTGTAAAACGGACATTATATGTGAAAGCGCCCTTAGATTCACCTAGATTTAAGACGTTTCAAGATGATCCCTGCGGATATTACTGAATAAATGATTTTTGACTTTGACTTATAGGCCTCCACTTTAGCACACCACTCTTCGGCTCTGCGCCAATCGAATCCATAAGCCTTAATGATGACCTTTACAATGTCATCTGACATGGTCTACCTCACCTGTACCTACCTAACCTTGGAAGAAATCGCTTTCAGCGATAAGGCCGCCTATTGTACTTTATTCATTTACGCCTAGATGTATAATGTATCCTTGTGTACAATAAAGTGTTATCTATCTATCTAACCTTATAATATTCCTATGTCTTCATAAGAATAATTAACATTTTAGTAGGCTCATTCATGTATCGTTGTACTTTTAGAAAACTCATCAAGTGGATAAGTATTTTATATCAATAATGAAAAAAAACTAGGATTTTTAAAGTAATTTGGCTATGGGGGTCTGCGGTATCAGTTCATTTTGGAAAAGGGGTTTCTTGCCCTAAATAGTTTGGAAATCTCTGTCCTAGACGATGTTCATTCGCTATTTCTACATTCTGCAGTTTTTATACAACTTGCTACAGGTACAAGCCAACTTGTCAAGTGGTTACCATCGCCTATAACAGCATTACCTCGTAGGTCACTCTCGTTAGGAACGTGCCCTACGATGCACTGCTTAGCGTCCATCAACCTGAAACATATAGGTAAGCCTCACGTGTCTGGAATTTCACTGGCCAAATACATATCGTATCGTACAATAATAGTTATCGTTTGTCACCAGAGTTGAATCTAGTGTTCAAATAAAAATTTACTTTATATAAAGCATTTGAATGCACACCATAAAGCCAGTATGTAAAGCAAATACTTAGTCCGAATGCCCAATGGCGGGGCGATGTACTGGACCGGTAGAATGCAGTCTCGTCTATTTGCTCCCGACGACACAAAAGGTTCTGGAATCGCAACACTTGGAGACTGAGTGATGTGTATTTGTGCCGTAAAATCGTAGTTCAAGCACTTGAAGTTGGCTATGGTGTTTGTTTTCTTCTTTTTATATATGGCTTCTGTGGATCTAACTTCCACGTTTTGCCTACGCCAATGTCTATAAAATTAGTTACAGTACAATATACATTTATTGCTTTCATATGGTTTAGTTTGAATACAAACATTGTTTTTATGTGTAAGTAGGTATCACATGGACCCTAAACAGGGTATAGCAACATGGAGCCAGGCCGAGGCTATAAAGTAGGTAGGTAGCAGGTATAATAATAATAACAATAATATTGCTGGACAATCCACACAGCATCGTCTAGTCCCAAGCTAAGCAGAGCTTGTGTTATGGGTACTAGATGACTGATATACTTAAAATACAATACATTACATGCATAGATATTTTTTATTATACATAGAAAATACCCAGAACACCCGGAATAAATATTTGCAGATCGTACAAACATTTATCCCAAGGCGGGAATCGAACCCGCAAACTCCTGCGTTGCAGGCGGACATTCACCCGCCGCACCACATCGGTCGTCAAGGTATAGATATAGTATGTATTTTGGGATTGTAGGATTCGTGATTTTGCGTGACATTCCAGTTAGTGTATACTTTTTATTTTGTAAATTCATGCTTAGAATGCAATATAACGCCCAGACAGAGACCAAACATCTATGTTCATCACACCTACATCACAGAGGGCAGAGCCACTACTAACTGAGCTGTCAGGTTGCGAATTGATTGACTACCGCAGCTCAATCAGCGCTGCTACAAAATAGCGTTGTTTACTACATTTAACATGCGTTTACCAGCAGCATATCGGTATAAAGTTGTTATCTATTCTATGAACACATTGTTTGCATGGCGTGTCGTGGTGCACTAAAATACCTGGGTGCTTATCTCGACCCAGATCTGTGCCTAATCGCACGTGATAACAGCTTGTTAGTAATGCGTATTCTTATCTATAGTTTTTGACAGATTGTAGCCTCGCGATTTTTGAGATTTACAACTCAGTTGGTTAGATTCTCGGTTATGCTACGAAGGTGTTGAGTTACGGTTTAAGATTGATGAGTTTTTTTGCGATACACACAACAGTTTTCAAAAAATATCTGAATAAATAGCCTAAAACAAATATTGATATGTCCAAAAACCGAAGAAATGCCGGCTGGTGTTTCCAGATTATTCAACTAATCAGCTGATCGGTAAAAGGCAAGAGAGTTAAAAGGCCGAAGTCCAAAGCGCTAGTCTAGGCAAATGAAACCCTATTGTCAAACAAGTTCAAGTAGATAAAACCTTGGATTTATGCAGCGTCAAGTCTTCATAGCTCATGCCTCTATTTACGGGACTCTTAACGGTGCAATAGTTAATGCAAAAATATATGATTTTATCATAAAAAAATCGAAGCAAGATACCTACCGTTGGAAATTTTGTGCTGTGAATAATAATTTTGGTGACAAACACATTTCTTTCTGATTCATGTTCGATATCATATAAATTCAAAGAATTTTATTAGTTTTGTGTATTTTTCCGTTGCAGTAAACTCATAGTAAGGTAATGCACGGTTATACGATTATGAAGATACGATTCGTGGTGCTAATAACATATGCTCTTAAAAGGAACCGGGCTTAAAACTTATAAAATCAACTTTTCAATCTTTCATCGCAAAGCTAGTTAGAAAAGAAAAATACAACATAATGAATACCGAACCGTGACCGATATATGGAACAATGAAACGGCTGACGCCAAAACACGCTACGTTTTGACAGACAAAGAATAAAAGTCTTGCAAGTTGGAACAGACTAGACACGAGCACTGCAGCGGTCGACGACCTTCCAGAAAACATGGAACAAGGACGGAAACAAGGACGTAAAACGTATTACTTACAAGTACAGCTTTCAGTGCAATCTACTTTGAGGCAGTAATTTATAGTGTATTTTATCTGTCTACATACATGTCTATTACAATGCTTAGTGTGATACTCGTCTAAAACGGGCAGCTTTTTTGTTTCAGTTCCACTGCTAGGGAAGCAAGACAAATGTTATTTAATTTAAATCTACCCTTATTGTTACCCACATACATAATATATTTTTTGCGAGCTGTTTATAAGTAAAGCCACTATAAGAAATCAATATTTGTGGTCATTTTTACACAACATCATAGCCCCAAACTAAGCATAGCTTGTACTATGGGTACCAAATGACTGATAGAATACTTATATACTTTTTTTTGTACATACCTACTTAAAATACAATATAACACCCAGACACAACAAACATCTACGGTCAAACACACACATCACACAAATGTGATGTGGGTGGTGATCGAACTCGGTGGGGATCAAACCAACCACCTACAGCGCAGAAAGGCAGTGTTACTATTAACTGAGCTGTGACGACTGTCAACAGAAATAAGTTAATAAACTTGAAATTGACACCTTGATAAATTTTGTATAAAAGAAACATTGTGTCTTATCTATTTTCGTTCTTGATCTTTGGAAACGTTTCTGCTATTGCATGTGCAAGCGGAATGCTGCGGAATCATTATTTGGGTTTGTTTACCAGGTCAATTTGAAATGTATTTTATATCTATTCACTACGAATTATTTACAATAACAATACTTAGTGCAAATCAATAGCCTTATTGATTTTTTACCGTCGTAATATTTGGTCTGACTTCTGTTTCTTTTTTCGAGTCGATAATCAACAACTTTTTTATTAATTACTTACCACTTGTTTAAGTTACACATACAGCGTCCAACTTCTGTTCTTAGCCTATTTAAGGTTTTCCACACCGGCCAAGGTAGTTTTGACCAGGTCAGGTGGCTGAGAAGTAGGTGTAACGAACCAGGTGGTGGGGCATGGTCTGACTGATCAATTGTTATTGAGACCTATGACATCGATAAAATAAACATTTAAGTGTAATTCAGTTCATCGTTTGTCGAATGTATTGCGAACAGTAAATTTTAAGCACGAATGAGCCCGTTCTATAAACAATGGCAAGAAAAATGTTTGTGCATCGGTTTCCAATGTTAAAAGTGTCGTAAGCAACCCTGATGTATCTTGTTATTATACAATGTTTTCGAACGAACCAATAGCCGCATAATTTCATTCAGTCACACTAATTAGCACATACTCTAAATTCCTACATCTCTGCTCAACAATGGCAGATTTGAAATTAACGGCATCGTTTAGCTGTAAATAAGTGTCCGACCGACCAACTTGTAGTATTTTTAATTTTACGTTCGCTGCATTTAGCCTCAGACTGCTGTCACTACACTAGCAACGGTGCATTGCCAAAAATACTGTCTGTATGTTGTCATATAAAATAGCTAGCTGTGTAGTGTGCGGCGGTTATACGCTGTCGCGACCTATTTCGGATTCGCAGCTCGATTTGTTTTCAAAGGGTTCTTGGACAAAGGCATGCTTACATCCTCTTTGATGCGCTTGTGTACGACTACATTGTATGGTACCTATTCTATATCAGTTTATTTTTAACTCTTTTGAGATTATGCTCTATATTTTGTTGCTCTTGTGTGACGTATATATTTTGTGTGAAATGAATTTAGGTTTCCAGTTGTTTTTTGGGGCGTGATTAGTTTGACCAGCTTGAGTCTCGGATAGGTTACTTTTCATCTGTCACTGATGTCAATGTTATAGCAGGACAGATAGATAACATTCATGCCGCATTATTTTTAAATTAAAACCAGTTGGAACGTGACAAAATTCATTAGTTTTTTAGCATAGTCATTGTTTGCTATGGCAATTCTTTTGTACGTAGACAGAATAATTTTAATGTTCTAAATATTTTATACTACTGTGCATTTAACTATATTTTAGACAAAACCAAGGTTACTGATTTGGTAGGTATTGATATGATTTGATTCATTCGGTTTTGATGATTAATTTGTTAAATTACTGTAACAGGAAAAATAGGTTGTTGTTCTGTCTGTAATGCCACTTTCCTATATTGTACGTGCATCCATTACTAACACTACGAATCGTTGTCTATTGGATAAAGTAAATCATCAATGTTACATACTCAATGAGATTGGAGATAATCTGACAGACAGCGATTCCTAGTGTCAGTAAAGATGTTCTTAAAACAAGGAATCAAACAAAATTTGTTCAAAATATTGCACATTATGTACAAAATGTATCAGGTAAATTCATTGGCGATTAGTCACCGAATTGAGTGTGGTTATTGCGCTATAAAAAGTCTCCTTAATTACCTTTAATTCTCGATCAATCATTTAAACACACTATGGTAATTTTCGCGAGGAACTGGCGCTTAGATTCACATAGATTTAAGACGTTTCAAGATGATCCCTGCGGATATTACTGAATAAATGATTTTTGACTTTGAATAGAAAACTATGCTAAACTCAATAGTCCCGACATGATTTAGTTGTAAGTATTATGATAAAACTCTTGATTCTATGTTGATTTTTAAGTGCTCGCATCCACATACACAATGTAGGTAACATTTTGTTGCCAGAATTTGATTGTCATTGTCCTTGCTCTTGTCTCCGATAAATTTCCTCGATCAAAAATGCGATCTAGTGTTTTTGTTGGCCTACTCTACTCTTAATATCTTACTCAGTTTTCATACGTAGTTTTTTTGGTTTATCACAGCAAAGATATTAATATAGTGACACTTGTTAACCTTTCTATACCCGCGCCAAAAAAAAGTACAAATATACCCGCGCACGGTGCCTGGGACCGAAACTTCGAGTCCTTGTTTTTCGGTAATTTTGATAAAAAGCCTTACTCAAACTATGTTTTATTATTACTAAGGGATATATTTGCAAGAAATAAACCAATGCTATAGAAAATATTTGCTTTATTAGTAAATTATAGTCTTTTAAAACAATCTCTGAAAAAATGCTTCTTTTTCTTACAAGCTGCGAAATCTTGAGCAAAAACATAGTTATTCTCAAAAAAACTCGAAAATCTTAAAGATAATGACACGAGGAACAATATAAAAGCCTTTTCTTTCCCTTTAGATCATTTCTAGACTGTCTTCTTACTGGCATTGACGGAGCACTTTTGTTCCATTTTGTTCAATTATCTTTGCCGATGTAATAATTTCTAGCAGTTGGCACCTCTACCAGATCAACGTCAGAATCACTATCCAGCTCAGTATTACTTCCTTGTTCTCGCATTTCATCGTGATCCTCCACATTACTGTAGTTATCATCTTCATAGTTGGAATCCAAAAGTTCGTCCTACAAAATACGTCTTATGCGTTTTTGTCCGTTTTTCAGTCAATTTTCAAGCTAAAAGTAAAGAAAAAATATGTAATATATCATATATATATATATTATATACAACAGTTATACAAACAAACTTATAATTATATGAATAATAAAACTTATTACTTACCCAAAACTGTAACACCTATACCCGCGCCGGTCCCACGGACCGATTGAGGCCGTGTCCTGCGTCGCGCGCTACCCGCACCAACGCTCGCGTCTCACCAAATTGAAGATGACGACGAATCATGCAGCTACTAGGAAGCTCCTTGCTCTAGACTTATCCTGACGTGAAAAAAACACGGAAAACTAATATGTCGGTCTGACAGACCAACGCGCGGGTATAGGAAGGTTAAATGTCTCGTCTGTGCCCTCTTTATCTTACACCATGCATGTCCCACATCCTAATAACCTGTTCCAGACCGTCTTACATTCCATTAAGCCATGGCTTTCGCAAATGATGCGGTCACTGATCCCCTTGAGACAACATGACGCCACGCGACGCTGCCGCCGTCTTCATTGCATCCCGACTTTTGCGTACATCAACCGGATGGTATAACTATAATTGAACTATTTGGACTGCTATATTGTGTATTCTGGTATTCGAAACTATAAAAAGAAATTGGCAAATGATTTGTTTGGCTATACATATTTGCTGTTTATCTGTTATTAGTTCTATTTCATCCGAGTAAATAATCGTTGAGCGTTACCTCTAGACATTCATTCACGTAATGCTTACTAACCACGTTGTCTTTGATAACGGTTCTTTGGTTTGCATTGCCTAAAAACATGAAAGTAGTGAATTAAATTATAGCCGTTCTGGTTTTATTTACACAAATATTTAACGATATGTTTGCAACGCACCTCGTGCGTGGCGTGTTCACGTTCAATCACGTCTCCGAAGTGGATCAAACAGCTATATGGGAAATTCAATCTTACCTTCTCTATCTTTAGGTGAAGTTTCCTTCCTCTCTCGTTTTTGCTGATAAAAGGCACGTCAACTTAATTTTCCACCGTCTTCAGAATGTGTTATGTCCTTTTTGGTGTGCAGGTGGTTTGGGTAGCAACATGAATTGCTATCAATCTTTGTCTGAGAGTATGACCGTCAACCGAGTTCTCTTGTAATGTTTTGGCAGGTAATTGATATTTTTGCATTTAATATAGTCTGGGGACAATTTTATGTGCTGCTCGTATAGACTTTTCCGTGCAGTTTTTTTCAGAAAGGGAAATGTTGAAAATTTGCATGATGGATTTGGGAAAACTGATTTTTATCAGCTTGTTGTTTGCATGTCCAAAAACCGTTGAAAATCCTAGTTTAATACTTTATAGTACTGGAAAATTTCGGTGCTTATAACGGTGAGTCATGGTAATTTTGCACTATTATGCGCCAAGGTTCTTGTGACAGGACATAAGCCTCTCCCCACGTGTCGGCCCATGAATCACTCCAATCAATGACGTCACACAATAATAGGATGTAGAATACAGTATACTCCTATTTTATAGTATTTTTTGGTCGGTCTTCCGTCCATTCATTCGTCGGCTCTGCGTGGTTTATATTGTTTGCAAATAAGCAGCGTTCAACTGAAA
Source organism: Electrophaes corylata (assembly GCA_947095575.1). Taxonomy (NCBI): domain Eukaryota; kingdom Metazoa; phylum Arthropoda; class Insecta; order Lepidoptera; family Geometridae; genus Electrophaes; species Electrophaes corylata. The sequence goes on along the minus strand of OX352711.1, from coordinate 818,320 downwards.
TGGTCACTTTGAATGTTTGACGCCTTGCTTCCTTGGAATATCGTTTGTTTTTATTTTAACACTTCACAGCCTTTCGAAAATTTCCCGTACCGATAAGATGCCATCATTGCACTTCGTAATACAAATTTTTAAGACGTACTGTTTTCATCTCTTCTAAATAAGGATTTCTCTATTATGACTTGTGACTGTGACACGTGCTTCACAAATACCGACCGCCTCAAAATATGTCCACGAGGCAACCGTAAAATTTAGGTCACTCTTTGTTATATGATCGCTTTAGAATTGGCTTTGATCTTTGTTTTGGAATTTCAGCTACATTGTGTGTAAGTTCAAAAATCTCTGTAAATAAATATATTTTCAAAGGCATAAGAGCTGATATCGCATGGCAAATGAGCATGTCAGAAAGGAACCAATAAGGTTCGTGTTTGTAAGAGGTCTGTCTGTAGCTAGTGGTAGCGATTCGAGGGTGAATTCCTTTTTCATTTGACGTCCTAATTAGGGTCATGCCGAAGCTGTAATTGAAAGGCGAAGTTATCGATAAATCATTATGCTTCGAGCTTTCTATATTGGGTGTCTGATTTGATCAAAAACCTCTTCATGACTCGATGTCTCTGTATTGTCTTTACTGACGGAGGTAATAAATTTTTCCACAGTTACTGTGTTATTAATAGGTTATCATTATGTGCTAGGTACGTTACATACTATTAATATTTCCTTCACATTTTACAACGGTTATTTAAATGAATATTCTAAGTATTATAATATATTAAGTATTAGAATATTTATTACAATTAATTGTTCTCTGAATATAATTCATTATATTCAGAGAACAACGAGCTAGTTCCTTTTCTTATTAAATACTTTGAACTGAAGCCTCGTTTTAAGCCAAATAACATTTGGTGCGAGTATTTTTCTATTGAGTTGACTAATAAGGATCTAATGACGTCATTTCATTCCGTTTCAGATTCTATCTTTTGTTTCACAATTTTCGACGGTAGTGCCTTTCTACGGAACAGATAACGTGACACTCTTATCATTATTATACTACTAATTAACGGTGGCACGTAATTGAATATACAATCCAATTTCCAGAGTGTTCATCAAAACAAGAGTGATTTCGTATCACAAGAGATATTTCAGTATGATTCTCATTGACACACTGTCGGCTTCAATGACGTGGGTCGATAGCGGTACGTCACCAGCACCGATCAGCATTAGAAATAGATGTGACGATGTAGTTGAAATTATACATTATAAATAAACTGCCGATTCGGTAATTTTATGGATCGTGACGTGTTATGCAACTGTTGTTTACAGTCTAAAATAAACATAATAGCTATCTTGACAGTCTGGTATTGCTTGCAGAGTAATGAATAGTTTTAGACAGTTGATAGTTGACAAACTATTTTAGTTTTAATGGCTGTTTTTTACCTAATTACAATGATATTAGCTACTGATTTATCTGTAGACAATTTAATAAAGATCATTAAAAAAAAATTACATCTGGCCTTACTTATAAAATTATGTCGAAAATTTACAATGATTTAAATATTGACATCTCCTAGGAACTTCGAGGAATGGAAAGCTTTGAGTAGGTACCTACCGTTCGTAAGTAAATTAAACATGGCTTAAATGGTTTCCCGTCATTGTTCCCCAGCTCCAGAGTACTGTTTTCAACACATTGACACACAATGTTAGGTTACTCTCGATTGCCACATTTGATAAAAGATTGTTTGGTCTTTGCGTTTCAACATTTTCATATGAGTTTGCTGCCGTCATGTTGTATTATAATTATTTTATTTACGTTACGTTCGTATGGTGAATGACGATTGGAAATATCGCCATTTCGCCCATATTCATATAACCATGTTCTGACTTGCCTTCTTATTAAGTTAGATTGCCACACTGGAGCTTCATTATTTACATTATTATTCATTTGTAAAGGAGCTTAGATTCACCTAATTTTAACCCGTTTCAAGATGACTCCTGGATATAACTGAATAAATGCTTTTTGACTTTGACTGTAAGTCCTCTTTCAGCAAATCTTCTCATTGCCTTTTATGTCTTGAACCTTGTTTACTGCTCAATATACAATGAATAATCTAGTCTCCAATCGCCGCTAGGTAGAGGATTCAAATGTATTTTTTGACGTATTAGATATAGCTCAAAAAACATGTTTCTGAATACAAATTAAAGCCTTTGAAGACATGTTTTTGGGAGAAGCAAAGTACAGTGAGCATGCGCTATTTCCAGCATTATTTCGAAGTAAATACATTCAACCACATTTCATTTGACTGGTTGGTATCTGGCAGTAAAGTCCTCGCAGACATCTCAAATATCCCCGCGTCCGTCTATCCCGGCACAAACACGTTTTGTAAGTGTGTAAACAGCTTGAGCACACAAACCCCGCCGTGGATACTGCCACTTGGCACGCCTGAATTATGGCTTCAGATCTGATGTCGTTCGCTATGTCAGTTACTCTGTTTTATTTGGGACGACGGTGGAGAAAGCCTAATATCGACCAGTTTTTAGGAATACCAATGTTTAGGAGTATTGCGGGTGCTGATTTGATTGGATTTTAGGTTTTTTTGTGCCCGTGTAGCTTCTTTAGCTTTCCTTGGCTCTGCCCATCCCAACACATAATAATACAAAGCTAAGTTCAGTGTGATCAGTAAGTCCTGGTAACCCTGATCAAAAAAACTCTGTTGGTGGAGAATGGTTCAAGTAAGTGTACCTACTATACTTGTATCGCTCTCTGAATTACCAACAATCAGTTAGTTCTGAATAAAATAAAGAGATTTATTTAAATTCCACAATAAGTTACCTCGCTACTTTGCTCAGCACGCCCACGCATCGAACTCACTGTTTCTATAAAGATTTTTTCTAATATTTATTTAGATTCTTGCCCCAGATACTGTGTTTTTCCGCGTTCTGAGGAGAATGCGTGCCGCATAAACATTTTAGCGCTGGTTATTCTCGTTCAAGTTCGATGCTATGTTTTCATGGCCGATACCTTTTAACCGAAAAAAGTGACCTTCCGTTCATAGTAAAATTGTAAGATTTATTTTTAGGGTCTCGTACCCATAGAGTAAAACGAGTCTGTCCGTCTGAATTGTTTGCCGTTTTTATTATCGATAATAGTAAGGAACCCTTCGTGCGCGAGTCCGACTCGTACTTGGCTGGTTTTATTGTTTTGATGTGAAACTTTGTCGCATTGGCGTAGTTTTAAAACCTAATATATACTCACGAAACCACCACATTAGGTTAGTAATGTCTTTCATCAAATCGCTAACAATTTAGGAGGCTGTGATTGTAATATTCAAGACCCAATAGTCTACATTCTTTGTTTGGATTACGAGTCGGAAATTACCTTAGTGTGAGGGTCTCGTCTTGGGATTACGACCTTGGAGGGCCGTCGACCGGTGACGTCAGTGCCCGTACTTTGTACCCTAGGTTTGTTGCTAAGCCAACCCTCCAATAGAATGATATGATAATGGACATGGACTACGAACGTACGTAAACGATATCTGCTTTTTGAGTGAATATATAGATTCCGAAATCGGAATCTTATTAGTTGCTTGTTATAATCAGACGTTTGACGACCGACGTGGCGCGGCGGGCGAATGTCCGCTTGCGGCGCAAGAGGTTACGGGTTCGATTCCCGCCTTGGGATAAATGTTTGTACGATCTGCAAATATTTATTCCGGGTGTTCTGGGTGTTTGCTATGTACAATAAAAAATATTATATATGTACCTAATGTATTGTATTAAGTATATCAGTCATCTAGTACCCATAACACAAGCTCTGCTTAGCTTGGGGCTAGATGCTGTGTGGATTGTCCAGCATTATAATATGTACAAACATAATTATACAAAACACGCACGGTTTTAATATCAAGGGAGACTGCTGTCCGGTCCTTAACGCATTTATAAAATGAGTATAATATTATGTAGGTTGGTTTAGACTTCTTTAACTTCGATAAATATATTGATGTTGTGAACTAAAGTATACATAAGTGATATTTGGGATTATTTCTGACTTAAGTATTTGTATTTTGTTTCAGGTAAGACCATTATGATACCTAGTACCAGTGGAAGCTGCGACAGCAATACAGTAAAGTAAAAAGTAAACAGGCATTTGTGTGTATTGTAGATGATAATACTAGTATATCGCTTATCGTCAAGGGAAACATCACACATCCTATTCACGGTACCTAGTTATATAAAAATACAGTAATATGATAGAATATTACCCCAAAATATTATCCCATCTACGAATCTTTCTAGAAACGGTACGGTATTATTGTCTATCCTACTAATATTATAAATGCGAATGTTTGGATGGATGGATGTTTGTTTGTTCCTCTTTCACGCTCTAACCAGTGGACCGATTTGGATAATTTTGTAATAAATATAGATTGTAATCTGGAATAGGCTACTTTTTATCACGAAAAAATAACGGGAACAGGAAAAAACTGCCACGCGGGTGAAGCTGCGAGCGGCCGCTAGTACAATATATACCGGCGTGCCGGCGGAAATGATCCTACATCAGTTATTTAAATTGTACTATCTGAAGACATTATGTTTCTCTGGACACTGGCTTCTGAAACACAGGTTTGACTAGTTTGGGGGAGTTTGGATTATTAACTTTTGTATAAGTCATGAAATTGTTGTCATTTTGTATTTGCTATCTCCAAAAGCCTGAGCTCAAATACAATTGGCATTATAATGTCTCCGATTTATTCCCTGATTTGATTATGTATCTCGAATTACGTGATCTCGTCAAATCAATATATTTCTTTATTCCATGAATAGACAAACAAGTTTATGGCTCAGCGGATAGGAAGCGGTTACACTCTTCTTTTGATATCCGCAACGCTTGGTATTATTAATGCCTACCATGTCGTTGCCTACCATGAAGGAAACTCCTTATATTTTATTGAAGTGGTTCATATCATAGTTTGATGACATAGTAATATCTTTCACAGACTGTCGCGTCATCTATGCCTATAGGGTCAGGCAGGCGCCACTAGAGTATTCTATTCCCATTTTATACATACCTCGATGAATTGCTGACCCATTTGTTATTTCTATCTTGACTCTTATCGAGGGTTATATTCTTGATCGTTTGAATATTGATTGCCCGATGACCTAACTGTTCTAGAAATCTTAGGAATAGAATGTAATCACTTCGTAGAATTGCAACAAATAAGGATACGTTTTGAGCCTACAATTATCTTTGACGATAGCTACCTCTCGAAGAGATTTCGTTGTAATATTTTATTATTAAAGTTCATAGTAAACTAACTGCCTAATAATGCGTTGATAATTTATGTAAGCTTTATGGATCAAGCGCCTGTCCTTTTATTTGGTTCTAGTCTGTGGTTTATTTCATGTATAATCTGTCAGAAACAGAAAAGAGTCTCAATTCTGTTTGTGATTTCTGTGTGAGATCTGCAGGGATATGCCTGTTTCCAGACCGGTTTATATTTTGTAACAAAATCATTTGCACACTGCGTCATTTTCCAAAAAGTTAATAATAACCCATGTGCATGTTCACAACACCCCTTAGTATAATAAAGGGTGCTTCAAAGTGAAATGAGGGCGATTTTGAGCCCCCTAATAGATTGGACAGACAGGCAGTGTCCTTGTGCGCAAACATCACGGTTGGATGAAATTTATGGCGTTTTAAAACAGTAAAAATACAATATGTGCTTAAAAATACACACACGTAAAATGAATTCAAATCCTGAATTTGTTTATTCTTCTAAGCTGTAAACATTCTTAGCATGATTGTCTGAGGCTGACTTAGATGACTGTCTGATTGTCATGGATTTGTATACTTCGCACCTTCTATGCTATACGAGCATATAAATAACCATTGTGATTTCAGTAAGCGTACCTTGAAAATAAAAGTCCTTGAAACCAGGTAACCGATATCCCCAAACTTGCATGAAGCTTAAAGTACTTAGTTACGACGTCGTCCGGAGTTTCAAGACTGCTTCCCAAATTTGCCGGATAGCACCAAAAGGGCACCGGGTGAAGGACGCCTCATGTTTTCTGCTCGGAAATCGGCGATCGATACTCCGTCTGTTCCCTGACTATGCAAATATAAATCTTATCTCCTTTGTACAAAGTTTATTTTTGCTTTACGAAACAGTTTGTTGACCTGTTGGGTGTCTACGTGTTTAGAATGTGAGTGGCTGCAGTTTTAAACTGTTCCCATATTTCTAATATGATTTACGTTTAGGACTAAATTTAGCGTTCCAACTAAAATAGTTTTACTCGATAGCTTAAATAGCCTGTGGCTCTCTCCAGAATGCTATTTGTATCTCTGATTTCATCAATACCAGTTCCACTGCAATAGTATTTAGGGCTTTAGTGAAAGGAGGGGTTTGGGCCCTTATTCACCATGATAAATGTTCGTTGAGGTGATGAACCTAGAATGCTACGGACTGATCCACGTTGTCCAAATGTAGAGACGACTGGAGAGAAAGAAGGGAAACTTTGCCTTGCATTGGGAATTAGGACGCAAGTCCGCATTATGTTGTGACGTGTCTGACGGCGCAATAATGACGAAACATTTTGTGATTCTAGAAACGTCCTTGCGTTCGTATTATCAAGCCTCGGTTGGACAAGATGCGAGTCCTTAAGTTGAAATTAAACTAGGAAGTTTGTTTTTATTGCTTTCCAGTTCTGATTAAACTTGGACACTGCAACTTGTGCAGTGTTGTAAAACACTGAACTTCAGAGTCTGCATCTACTTTGAGATTCTTGTAAAATAGAACAAATGTAGGTACATATAATATATTTAAAACAAAGTTGTTTAAATTCTCTGTGTACAACATTTCATGCAAATAAATTTCATTTAAAAGTAAACTTAGTAATGGTGGTAGTGCTTAGCTAGGTGTCTCATTTCGTTGAAAATGTGACAGTGATGGTGTAATCTACCAGCGTATTATTTATTTATGCCATGATATCCATAAAACACCATTATTCTTCAACCATAACAACCCTTTAACCTCGAACTTGCCGCCGTAACATCAATTTGTGTCGATTGCTTTTATGACAAGCGTGAACTTATGGCTACGTCTATTTTACCACTTTGATAATCGATCATCGCCGTTATTGTAATAACCTGAGGGTCCTTTAAAAATTAGATGTCTTTATCATTTTTTACGTTGTCTATTTCAGCACAAAAAACAATTTATATTGTAAAAATGCTTGGTGTCTCTTTTCAAGTAAGACGAGTCTCTTTTTTACATGCCATAGCGTGAGAGGGTGAGATGACGTCATAGCAAGTTTCAGTAAATAAGATTAAATAGGCTCCTAAAGTCCCGTTGTCTATTCTCTGTCAGCTCGGCATCATTTCCTACAACTATCTTCTAATGAAAGAATACCAGCACTATTATTATTTACTAATCCAGCAGTTACGTGCCTCTAACCCTTGCCAAAGCAAATCCCACCCTGAGCCATACTTTTAAGACTCATTACAATGTCTCGCAGAGAGGAATGTAATATTAATACACCTCTCACTCCGTCGTAAACAAGCGCAGTATTGATTTGTTGTGACCTGAGTACTGCATGTTACTTAATCTGTGAGGGTCGAGTACTACGTGTTACATAATCTGTGGGGTCGAGTACTACGTGTTACATAATCTGTGAGGTCGAGTATTACGTGTTATCTAATCTGTGGTTTTGCTATTATAGCGTAGTCTGTGCCTTTGTTTTTGTTTTGCCGGCAATGTTATTTTATATTTTGTTTTCAACTCTGTTTACTTATGTTTGATTCTGATTTAAGATTCTGTCCACTAAAGCGTGAGAGTTACTTACTTACTGGGGTGAGCATGTAAGTCGTCATGTGTATTTCGTTCTCGTTCTCTGATTAAAGTACTCGTGTAGTCCGCCGTACCAGCCTTCTTCGTAACCTATTGCCTAACTTATACATTTAACTCTTGCTCTAAATACGGCTGATCGATACGATCATGACAGAGCGAACGATAACGCGCAGGTGCTTCATTGTTTGTACGTAACGCTATAGTGGACACTGACCTTTATACGTGTTGTGCTTCAAGCTTTTTCCAATTAATTATTTGCGAGACGGATTGTTTGTTTGGAATGTATTTAGGTTTTGGTTATTGTATCAAATAAATTTCGATAAGTAGACTGATCAGAACAAACAAATAAAGGTTCTCCAATGGCAACCATAAACCGAAAGACATTATTGAAGTCGGTGGATGGAAAGGGCTCAAAATCGTTCTTCCTGGACTCGACAGTTTGTTGATGGTGATAAGACTGAGCATGATGATGTTTTTGCCATTGAACAATGCAACTTTGCCATCTATGCTGTAGGTTGTGGGTTCAATCCCCACCGAGGATAAAGATTTGTTTGATAAAATTATGACGTTGTAGATTATTGTAGATGTTTGTTCTTTGTCTAGGTGTTAGGGTATATTGTATTCTTAGTCTGTATTTACAAAAAAAAATGCATGTAAGTATCCTATCAGTCATCTGGTTCTCATAGTACGAGCTTTGCTTAGTTTGAGGCTAGAAGGCGCTGTGTGAATGTGTGTCAATATTTATTTATTTAATGGTGACGGTACTGTTGAATATATCTTTTAATTATGACTTTCTGTGAGTTTAAGTACCCCTACAATGGTACATTCCGTTTTGATTGTTAACCAGATATCGACTTTTTTTTAATCTTACAACATATTGATGAAATAAGCAGATGGCCCAACGATGCACTGCTCAGCACCCATCAACCTGAGGCATACAGGTGTTAAGCCTCATGTGCCTGTAATTACACCGGCACCCACACCCTTCAAACCGGAACACGCTGCGCTGGCAGCAGAAATAAATAAATAATGCTGGACAATCCACACAGCATCATCTAGCTCCAAGCTAAGCAGAGCTTGTGTTATGGGTACTAGATGACTGATATACTTAATGCAATACAATATTATATACATAGTTTTTTTTATTATACATAGAAAATACCCAGAACACCTAGAAATAGGTATGGTGGTAGTACTTCCCCGGACAAGCCCTTCACTAAGAGCTCTACTACTACTAAATTCATTAGCTTTCTGTGGTTAAGTATGTCTACTATGGTACGTTCCGTTTAGATGTTATGACCAGATATCGACCGGTTCACGATAAGCTGGATTGAACGGAAATTGCTTTTATTTGAAGCGTCCTATTCAATGATTTTTGTTAGTCTGTAATCCCATGATCCTGGGTTTTCCGGATATTGGTTTGTAAGGGATCCAGTTATTTCAGAGTGAGTGTAAATATTCTTTTCATGATGATTTTTTAGTTATAGGGTACCATCGTACTAGTCTTATCATGCATTTAGTTTGTAATCCTATAAAGTGTAAATTGGTAGACGTACGGACGTTCGTAGACTGTAGGGTAGACGGTAATGATCACCTTACCATATAAAATGATCAGTTTTCACCCTTGTTATAATAAAACAAGGGTGAAAACCTTTGCATAAGCATAACAATTTCCAATATGAAAACTATCTTACCGACCAACTCGAAATATTTGAAAAAGATTCCTGAATATAAAGCAAACTGCAAGTTACTCCCGGTACGAAAAAACGAATGCAAGCGCACTAGAAGGATGTTCCACGGTATAAGTGTGAGCGAGAGGGAAGCCCTTCGTACGCCTTCGTTTGCTTTCGTTTGTTTGACGACGGATGAAGCTCGCTCGGAGGCAGTCTGCAGGTATTGATCGAAACTACCTTTACAAGTGCTAATGACTGATGTTTTGAGCGACGTTAATTTATAGGAAGACTAGTGGACCCGTCTAAGCTAGGTATTCATATATGTAACTAAAATAAAAAAAATTGCGGGCGTATGACAAGGACAACATGGCATGTGTACAACATTATCATCATCTTCCTGTAGCCTCTATAGCCTGTAGCCTCTATAGAGGCTACGGCTGACACAGGAGTGGGCATGTTTTTTTCTTCCACTCCCCTCAGTCAGCCGTCATATCCGTACTCACTCAAAGTCAAAGTCAAAAAGCATTTATTCAGTAATATCCGCATAGATCGTCTTGAAACGTCTTAAATCTAGGTGAATCTAAGCGCCAGTTCCTCGCGACCAAGCCTAGAAAAACCGGCAAGAAACTTACACATTCTCATCCATGTAATTTTTATTTATTACACAAAATCCACATCTCTTTTTAATGCAGTTAATCTTAATGTTAAAGCTACGGCCAATGACGAATTTAATTTATTTAGAAAAAGTTTTTAAAATACACTCGGATTTACATAACTATTATACAATGTCCACAGAAAAAACCTAACAAGCAGAGCAAATACATAGCTAACTACATAATACTGCAGCGTTTTAAGGTTTATGGGAAAGTAGCAGCCGCTCGCGGCTCTGTACATGCTTACAATATAATTTGTCTGACATCAATATGTAGGCGCTTTCCTATGATCGAAAGTTCAGGCACTCTACCTCCAGAGCTTCTTCAGTCGCTTTTATGCGCGTCCATCAACCTAAGGCATACAGGTGTTAAGCCTCATGTGCCTGTAATGTCGGCCACACCCTTCAAACCGGAACACAGCAAGCTGATTGCCGGCAGAAATAAGCATGGTTGTAATACTGACGAGCCATTCACTAAAGAGCTCTACCACTACTACTGTTTTATCTATATGTGTACTGTTCATGCATGCTTTATATCGCGTTAAACAACTTACTATTAACGAAACAGTGGTGCCCTAAAAACAGACTAGATTACCTAGACTAGATTATAATATGTATCTCGGCTTCCAGCACCCTCCAACATACAATAGTAGAAGCATTATATCATGTCCAAAGCTCCCCGCTGGTTTATCTAACTTCACTCGACAAAATGGACGTAAAATGTAGGTTTGGTATTTTATTCCCACACAAGCACTGTAAATTTCGATTTACAGAGAATAGCGAATGTTCTACAATACTTTCTTGTGATAAAGGATTCGTATTTCTAGTGAAGAAATACGAATTCCGTGTGGTTCTATCAGATTTTGAATTCTACCGTCGTTTGTTCGGTGAAATACAATTTATATAAAGTTATCTAGATTCCGTACATAAGCAAGGCTTGTGGTAGCAACTTTTTCATCATATGATAGTGGGTTCGAATCCAGTAGTGTACATGGGCCATTTTACAATCTGTGCGAGAAGTTATTGACTGTCTTGTCTGGTTCCAATATCTTACGTCCGTTAGTTATACTAAAAATAATTGCCTCATTGTCAGAAAAGCTTTCAACTCATTTTACTGTTACAACGGAAGCTTACATTGGCCAATGAGGTGAGAAGTAATAGGTACTAATGGCATTACCGGGAATTTGTAGACAAAATCACACAGCAAATAGCGAACAAACCAGCATTGTATTGTGTTTATTGTGTTTATTTAGTAAGGCTTTCAGATTTGGTAAATAAAAACCACACAGAAGTTTGCCCAGCTTGTTTGGGCTCGTTTGTTTTGGCATTTGTCGCGTTGCGTATTGCGTGGTGCATCACGCGTTGACATTTTGTGGTCGGTGGAAATCTGAGACCTAAATCTTAGATGGTAGTGTGAAGTTGATGGGCTCGTCGATTCACTAAAACTACTGTACTACCAACTACTACCCGAAGGCGTGGCCTTTGGGTAGTACTGTTGGTAGGTTAAAAATAAATAAAAAATATCTCGACATCTCAGTTCGGGACGAACTGCTAGTGAATAAATGAATAATAAGATAAAGAAGATGAATAAACTTCATTTGCGCGAACGTAGTAAGTACCTAGATTGTTTTTCATTTGTTGTAGAGTTATTGAACTGAACAGAAATGTAGGTATCTTCATCTGATACTACAAACAAAGTAATGGATTTTCCTCAGCTAGCGCAAAGTTTAATATTTGCTCTTAATTCTCGGGAAACCGCGCTATCTACAGTTAGTAATGTTGTCGTGGGTGGGTTAGGTATCTTATATGTAACTAGATCGTCGGTGAATTGTCTGTGAGGGGTTTACCTATCTAAGTAATGGGTTTAGTAAAGGTCGTTCCTACCCGAACAACTAACTGAGCTTGCAAGGTTCTGCCCGGGACGCTGAAGTGTCTCGGACAGGGTTTTAGACGGAGTCAGCGTGCCTAGCATTATTATATACCATCGTTACTGCTTACTCGACCTCGTTCACAGGAATACATAGTCAATCCGTGCTGAGCTGACTAAGCAACGGGTTTTCTTGAGGGTGTTTAGAGGTGTAAAAATCTAGAGGTACCTGATTCGACCTCACAATCTTAAGATTGGAAAGCGTGAATGCTACCACTAGACCACCAGTGCTCTAATCATCATCGTCATAGACAGCTCGTATTAACCCACTGCAGACGGAGTAGCATCGGTTTTAGGCTTTTGCATCCAGGTCTTTCCCTGTACAGCAACAATGTCATCCACCCATCGTCTGTTGGTCTACACAGGCATCTCTTGTGTCCTCTTGGCCACCACTCTGTCAGAGACTTACTCCACCTGTCATGTCAGCACCAAATCCTAAATCCTAATCCCAAAGTGCCCTACCCCGATCTAATACCAAGTCTAAATAAATACCCGTCAAATAGAATAACCAACTCCCACGTTTCAATATTACCACATTTCCAATTCTGAATTATCTTTTCCGTGTAAAATTGAAGCTTCCAGCGATTCAACGATACTACCTTTATTGATTTATCGTACTCACTGCACCGGCACTACGTAGGTACATAACGAAATGTATACTTAGATAGGTACTTGGTACTCGGGCGGAGTGTATATAACCAACATAGACTGGACGCGATGGCACGCGCATTGTCAATTTGCGAGTAATGGCTCAATTATTAACCTCTTTTTAAAAAGGAAGTTATCAATTTTAGTCTTAAATAATTTACGTGCGAAGTGCTAGTGCTTTCAAACGGTGAAAGAAAACGCAAGGTTTCCAAATACTGCAACAAAATATCAAAAACTACTAAATTTGTGTCTAATATAATGTTTGAACGTAACTCTGTCTCAAGATAATTCATTAGATAATTTCAAGACTGAGGTAAAAGTGAGATGTCTGATAGTCTATGTAGACCACTTCAACAGATATCAAGGTTTTTGGTCCCAACAATGAAGAATGTAGTAAATAGAGTTAACAGTTAATGGGAGAGGTCTATGACAAGCGGTGGGCTTCTAAAGGCTGATGATGATGAAGTAGAATAAAAGGAATTGTTTCCACACACATCTAGATAGAAAATCGACAATATACTAATATTTAATGTAATAAATGTTTTGCGAAACGAACCTTGTACTTGCTTTGACGAATTGAACTTAAAAAGAAAGCATGAAAGATTATTTTTAAACGAAAAAGATTGTTTGTGACAATGTTGCCCTATTCTAGGAATAACGTGATTGCCAGGCCACGAACTTATCGGAAAATTACTTGCTAGAATATTTAAACAGCCTTTTGAAGTGGAGCGAATCATTAATAATGAATTGTAAGGCAGTTTATTTCTATTTAAAGTGTATTCACTGCGAAAGAGTATTCTGGGAAATTTACCCCTATACTTTTAATAGTGCACTTACGGGTAAAATTCTGAGAATATTCCGTTGTATAAATTTATAGAGAAGACCTACCTTAAAATTACTTCTAACACTGTTGGTTGATACAATTAGTAAGGAAGATATGGCTTATTTCTTATTAAAATTCTAATCTGCGATCAGTCCACAGACGGCGACGTTGTGTGTTTAAAATATCCAGAATTGTCCAATAATATTAATTTAATCATATTTTGATGTACTGCTTATCAAAGTTAAATGCTTTACAATTTTGCCATTTCTTTGCTAAATAACAGAGGCGGACATTAAATAACTTTTTATTCTACTTTAGTCATGACTGTAAAACGCAATGTTTTTATGCACCTACTTGGCTAGACTGTAACGTCGAATCGAAAATTAGTCTGACCGATGTTCAACGAAGCTTTCACCCTAATGGATTTCGCATGGGCAACGTAGTGTATTGAGGCTTCATTTTCAACAATTTTGTGCGAATGTCGTATTGTTTGTGGTTTGGTTCTATACTGGAAGTTGAGGGCTACATTGTAAAATGTAATTGGACAAAATCTATACCAATTATAGGAATCTTTGTCCTGAATGACTAACTGACACATAACCACAGCCTAAACCACTGGTCAGAGACTCAGGGTATATTCGTCTTGATGCGTAGGGGCGTAGTAAGAAAGATATTTCAGAAATTCAACTTCTATACGGGTTCAGCGGGTAAAACCTCCGCTATTTAGTTTGTATGAAAATAATTTACACAGACGAAGTGCGCGCGTTTTGCTATTAATAATTATAATACTCTGAAAATGTAAGGACATTTACTGAAGCATAATATACCTCGCAGAACTCGTATTCGTTCTCGTATCTCAGTAAAAGGCTTTGTCAACCCACGTACTGTCGTAGGCGTCTATAGATGGAGATGTCTATTCAGCTCGGCTCGGAGATGGTTGCTATGGCTACAGTACAAAGTTAGTAGCATGAGCTAAAGCCGACGAACCGCAAGGGGCTTGGAGTAGAAAAGCTGCTTTTTCCACGACTTTATTTATAAATACTTACTGCACGAGCGCTTACTTAAGTCTCTACTTATGTATAGATTTTTGGAGTAAGTACTTAGTAACCATTAAGCGTATTTGGGTTTACTTAACCGAATTATAACAAAGTAAAGAAAAGTAAAAAATCTACTTTTTACATTTGTTGTAGATGATATGAAGCGTCAGGTGCAACTTTTTTACTCCCCCATTACGGGAAGCCTAATTAAAAACTGCCTTGGATGGAATTTTAAATTGAGTGCTTGCCCAACACTTAAACCATCCTCATGACAGTAAAACATGGCCAGATAAAAGCCCCTTGTTATTTACCTAGTACCATGTTGGGCGCCAATGTAAAAATGGCTTCATTAGTACACATAATAATTTGGTTCGGCGCTAGGCAACTTTGTGTTTATCATTATCCGTACTTCACAATTCTATTATCTCTAAAAATATAATTTTAGAAGTAATTAACATGCATACACTATCAAGAACAATCTTTCACGATGATACGAAGTTACTCAGGGGTTGTCATAGAGGTTTCCCTAGCTCAAATACGAACTCACTCTGGACATAATTTGGCATCAATGCTGTTTGATGCTGAAATGTTTTTCATATATGAATTTCTGGCATAAATTATGCTAAAACCTCCGAAATGCTTTTAGTAAGCAATGGTGAAAGCGCTCTACGAAGCACACATTTTATACCAACGTTATAATTTCTAAGTTAATTGCGTATACAGTTTCTAAAAAAGATTTAGCATTTCGTTTGTTACTGCATTTCCTTTTTTGGGCATCCGGGTAAAAAGAGCATGACGCGGCCAAATGTAATGTTTGACTACCCTCCTAAGTCATGGACCTTGATTATCCATCTGAAGAAATGTTTACCGTGCATAGAGATTACAGTTGTGAGCCTGGTTTTTTAAATGTGTTTTATTTACCTTACAGATGCACCTTACGGTTTCCATCTACAAATATTCGCCTGGAGTTTCAATCCTTGGTGGAAGATGGAGGTGCCGGCGGCAGTTCAGCGCCGATGCCTCCCCTCCGCATCACCATACCTGCGGACAGCGATGGCCGAAGCCCTGCGCCTTCTCCCACAGGTAATTAAACTAGACCAAGTGGGAGTAAGATGAACGGATGTTTACCGAAGTAGTTTAGCGAGTGGTACAGTCGTTTTACGCGCTTTACTGTACCCATATAAACGGGCTCAGCCCTCGCTGTCTTCTACAGGTAATGGAGCCAGGAAAAGTGGATAAAAGCGAAGATATTGGCTGTGAATTTTGGCAAAATAACAGCGTCTAACTACTAGGTATAAATAGTGGTGAGGTATACACCGAGTCGAGACCATTTTATTGCTATAGAACACAGGCACCTAGTGCTTATGTACTTTGTTTTGTCTTCACTTTTTGATCTATTTTGTATGCCTGTGTGTTTTTGTATAAAATAAATATCTGTCTAAGATGAGTTAGAGGAAAAGACGTTGTACGGTAGATATTACTTCGTATCTCAAGGATTTTAAGATCAATGAGATCTTAGACCCGAAGACATAAAGTTCTTGCGAATCTGAGCAACTCGCATAGTCAGACTTTAGTTACGGTGCTAGTAAAATTCACTAGGGTCACAAGATTCTTCATTTCGCATTTCAGGTACAATAAGTGCGGCCAATAGTTGTCCGACGTCACCGCGAGGAGCGGGCTCGTCAGGTCGACGGCACGTCGACTTAGGACTCGTGGCGCATTACAGTTCACTCGCGGAACCGCGACAAAGTTCTAATGGCACTGGGGTAAGAACTCTCACCGGTTTAGAAACCCTCAGCCGTCCCGGCTATTGATCCTGTGAGTGATTACTGGTTTTCTTCCTTTCATTTTGACAGCTAGCTACAGTAACAATATTACATCGCGTCTGAATAGAAACATGCGCGTTTGCATTACTAAATATCACAGGTGGATTCGAAGAATCCTGCAGCACTATACTGGCGGATTCTAATTAATTATGTACGTAGAAATTAAAAAAAATCAACTAAATGAGGCCACGTTCAGGGTTTCAGGGCAGTCAACATTCGGTGAACTTGTTTACACAAAACTCTGCTACTAAAACTACGCATGCTGTAGTTTGCCTTATCGGTAATGCGTTTAAAGTTGATCACAGACTGATGTTCCAGGTATCCCTAAGCTCAGACTCGAGCTACAGTAGCCGTGACGTGCGTGATTCTCGCGACGCTCGGGACACGCGTGACGACGCCAAGCCACCGTACAGCTACGCACAGTTGATCGTGCAAGCTGTGGCATCAGCTCAGGACAAGCAACTGACCCTCAGCGGTATCTACAGCTACATCACCAAGCATTACCCGTACTACCGTACTGCGGACAAGGGCTGGCAGAATTCTATACGTCATAACTTGTCTCTCAATCGGTGAGTCTTCAGCTTTCAGTCTCAGAACTTCCAGCAATTCAGAGTCATTATTCTAAGATCTACAAGCAGTAAGTGTGAGTGACAACTTTGAAACATCTTTGTGAATTTGTATGATCCACAACCAGTATGATGAAAAACTGAAGAAATCTTCCTTCGCCTCTACGAGGTATAAGAAGTAATTAAAACGCTGTCCGTGTAACCCGTGGGCTAAGCCCCTGAGCTGATAGTCCTTTTATATTAATACAAGTTGATACGGCTTTTGTCTTGATACAAAGAGTGGCCATTCTTATAGCATCAAGACTAGATAATGGAGACAGCATCTATCGTTCACTAAGATAAATCTTTGCTGTTCAACAAGACAAAAAAGCATCTAAGAACAGTTTAACTTTTAAAACTTCCATGGATTTGATCAATCATTTAGTTATCTGCCACGGTTAAGTTGCGTGCGTCATGATCACAGATCAAACTCAAAAAAACATGGTAAATATCCCGTTTCTAAACAAAGTTTAGATCAGTTCGTATCTCTACAAGCCTTATCAATTTTCGGGATGGACATAACTGAACATAGAAAAATAAGGGCTTTTTGGTGTAGATTTTATAGTTCATCATGCAGACTACAGATTTCCCTCTGTCGTAGGTAAATAAAGTATTATCCGGTTTCAGGTACTTCATCAAAGTGCCTCGCAGCCAAGAAGAGCCAGGAAAAGGCAGCTTCTGGCGCATCGACCCTCAGAGCGAAGGCAAGCTCATCGAGCTCGCCTTCAAACCAAGGCGTCCGCGAGGCGTCCAATTTCGAGCGCCCTTCGGCCTTTCCTCCAGGTAACACGCGTCCGACATCATCACTGCAGCTGCTTCGTCAATAACACTTCATTAGACAAAGCGACTGATTTTGGGTGGTCTTGGTCAGTTTTGTCGAATCACGCAATTCTGTACTCTCTGCTTGCACCCAGGGGTTCCTTTTACTAGGTCTCCTTCCGTCCAGTAGGCTGCAGTATTACGCTATAAGGTGCGTGACCATTATTATTTATTATTATATTATTTATTTATTATATTTGAAAGCATACCTACCCAAAAGGTCGTTTCTGTTCTGTAACTTAACATTTTATCTCCCTAAGCCTATCCTCTGGATTATGTCGGGTTGTCTACGTTGATCTAAATCTTGAGGAAACCAGAAAGTTAGCACCAGCGCTAGGCTTGGGTTACTACTGTAAAAATATAGCATGCGCTAATGGATAAACAAAAATTCTTCATTACAAACAAACTGAAAGAAAATCTGATATGTACAATGGCAGGTTTTTCGTTAGTAAAGAGATCTCTTGAAGATAACTTTAGGGTAAATAATATTACTCATTATGTAAGATAGGTATACCTCCACAAAGTATTAGGAAGTTTTAAGGTTATTTGTGAAAGGCTCGTCCGGAGAAGTACTACCATCATGGCTGTTCCTATAGTCAGGCAGCAGTATGCCTCAAATTTGTAGAAGGTGAATTGTAGGGCGCGTTCCAATCGTGCGTGACCTGCGAGTTATTCCTTTACTATATGTGATTGATACCACTTAACATATATTGGTTCAATCAAATAGTAGTTTAAAAAAAAATGTGTGGCCGTCCTTAGTGCGAATGGGCTTCTATTCCAGGTAACGATGGTTCGGGCTTAGTGCCCTGTGTAAAGGATCGGTTCCAGTGTAGTGAAGTCGTTTCTATGAGGTACTTAGTTTACTGGCAGACGTTATTAACTCATGATTCTGTAATTTAGTTTACTGTGGAAAGTATAATACAGGGTGTAATAAAGTTATTCGTGGAAACTTCTGGGAGAGGAAATGTCTGACAGAAATTTCTGAAGTAAATTTCTGACAGTGGGATCTGGAACAAAATGTATTATAATAATAAAACAAAAGAAGTTTACTTCAGGCACATTAAATAGTTATGTACTTACACAAAAAAATATATACTAGACCCATACGACTAACAAAAAAACAAAAAAAAACCATAAAATCATTTGAAAGTAAAAAAAAATAAAAGTAAAAAATTGTCACATTCTAATACATTACATTTCTGTCTGGACGGTTACTTTGAACATTAGACGATCGGTCTGATGTTTTTCTTACCGTCTGCGGGGTCTAGTATATGGCGAAGGTCTTCCAGTGAGCATCTGGGACTGACAGACGTTTACAGATTGTATACGACTGGTCTTAGTTGCCATTAAATGTGTAATAAAGAATAATTCTATGTATAATAAAAAATATCTATATATGTAATGTATTGTATTAAGTATATCAGTCATCTAGTACCCATAACACAAGCTCTGCTTAGCTTGGGGCTAGATGATGCTGTGTGGACTGTCCAGCATTATTATATATAAAGATTGGTTAAATTTCTAGAGGTGAATGGGGTACTTGCTGATACGCAATTTGGTTTCCGCCGAAGTAGGTCAACTAACGACGCAGTGCATTTGTTGGTAAACTCTATAGTACACAATTTAGATGAGAAAAGGAAATGTTTATCAGTATTTCTCGACCTGGCAAAAGCTTTTGACACAGTCTCTATCACACGCCTCATTCAAAAGCTAGAAAGGGTCGGGGTGAGAGGCCTCCCGCTGAAACTACTCGAGGATTACCTTACGCTCAGGACACAAAGGGTTAAGATCAACCACTGGCTGAGTGATGAACTTATAGTCGAATATGGGGTGCCACAGGGCAGTATTCTGGGCCCGACTTTATTTTTGGTGTATATTAACGACCTGTGCCAGCTACAACTCAGTAACTGCAACGTTATAACTTTTGCAGATGACACTGCACTTTTCTTTAGTGGAAGCAGCTGGGGGGACGTTTATGACCATGCTCAAAAGGGTTTGGATAAAGTGAGGGGCTGGCTAAGAGAAAATAAACTTACTTTAAATGTGCTAAAAACAAAATATGTCCCCTTTGCGCTTAGATCTAACCTTCTACCCCCCACCTCCCTATCTATTTCCGTACACACCTGTACCCGTGGTCAAATCACATGTTCCTGCCCAACCCTTGAAAGAGCAACCACTATAAAGTACCTCGGCGTGATAATTGACAATACCCTTAACTTTAAACCTCATACAGATTCTCTTGTTACACGCCTACGCAAATTAATATACATTTTCAGCTCCCTAAAACACATAGCATCCCGACGTGTCATAAAAATGGTCTATTACGCCTTGTGCCAGTCATTAGTAGACTACTGCATCACCTCGTGGGGTGGCGTTGCTAAGAGTCATCTAATTGAAGTGGAGAGAGCGCAGCGTGCCATCCTTAAGGTGGCTGCTGGTCTCCCGTTCCGATATAGATCAGCCGAACTTTACAAGCACTGGGACGTGCTTTCTGTCAGAAAATCATTTATACTGCAAATTCTGTTAAAAAAACATGGCGAACTTTTTTTCGACCCTGCGAGATTCGTATCCAAGCGAAGAGCGCACACTGTTTGCTTATCGCTAACGTTTCGTACTAGCCGGTCACATAACTTCTTTTGCTTTCTTGGTCCCTTTTTGTATAATAAAATTAATAAAACGCTAAATATATATCCACTAACTAAATTTCACTGTAAAAATTCTGTATCTACCTACCTTAAAACACTTAGCTACGATGAAACGGAAGTTCTACTTAAAGTAACCAAATAAATAAGTAAAATAATACAACTAAAACTTCTATTACTTGCATCACAACTCCCAGCGCATTCTGCACCTGTTTATTTACATAACATCTTATTTGGTCGCTCTGCCTTCTGTGCCGTTGGCTGCGGGTTCGCTCCTCACTGTTGATGTTTTGTGCAAATATCTACAACTATGTACATTTATATAAGTATTTAATTATATGGGTATATATATATATATAAGTATTTAATTATATAAGTATATATATATATATATATATGTGTTTAATTATATAAGTATTAAAAAAAAAAAAAAAAAAAAAAAAAAAATGGTGTGCTATCATTGTACTTGATTTACCTACTTAAATCATCAGTAAACCTCTCTTACACGTATTAAACACATCCAAATTCACCCATACTCACACTCACGTACACTCACCCTCACATACACTCAGACTCACTCACACTCATACCCGTTCACTTACACTCAGGCCCTTTGCGCCTCTTATCTCTCTTTGTACCTTTTTAAATGTTTAAACTTTTAGGTAAAGGTCAAAATAAATAAAATCCAATGTCCATGGTGGGAGGACCTGGAGACTTGTATTACAGGTTTTAACAAACCCCTTTCAAGCTCCAGTCCCTTGCAAAGTGGGTACGTTGTATGTTGTTTCTTTTGTCCGATAATTCCTTCACTCTGTATTCACATCATACCTATCTAGGTACCAACTTTGTAAAAGGAAATAAATGAGTTTTTATTTATTTATTTATTTATTTATTATTATTATTATTAAATATGAACAACTTTTTCTATGGACCCAACAGTGTGAGCACAAATAATAATAATAAATATGTCAGGACATTTTTACACAACATCATCTAGCCCCAAACTAAGCATAGCTTGTACTATAGGAACCAGATGACTGATAGAATACTTATACATATACTTTTTTTTTGTAAATACATACATAGAATACAATACAACACCCAGACACAGAACAAACATTTATGTTCATCACGCAAATGTCTGTTTTCGGTGGGGATCGAACCCACCACCTACAGCACAGAAGGCAGGGCTACTACAAACTGAGCTGTGACGGCTGTCAAATATCTGCCGTTTTATACATTCTAAATTACATTCACCATGATACCAACCTGCGCCATACACCAGTATGCCTCAGGTTGGTAGACGCATGGTAGTGCGTGGTAGGGCATGGTAGGGCACATGCCTAACGTGCGTGACCTATAAGGCCATGCTTTAATAGGTGATGGTCACCACTTTGTATCAGGTGGGTCATATGCTTGTTCCACAAGAAGTAGCATAAAAAATTTGCTAAGGTTGATTTTGTATATAACAAGTGATAGTTTTACGACCCCGAAGTTTTCAAGCGTACTTTTATTACACCCTGTATACCTATGGTTCTTATTCATATTCCCTAACTCTAAAGCGACTGGTTAAAAGAATTGTCACTGTCACTTTGATAGCATCAAAAAGAGATGGCAACAGACTTATTGGTGCTTTAACTAGTGAAGTCCTCAGCGACGGACATGAATAAAACCAATGTATTTAGCAAGTTTCGTTCACCAGAAAAAAAAGTACCATTATATAAATAGATAATTAGGTATTTCATTTAACATGTTTTCTAAAGTATTTCTAGGATTTGTAATTTATCTAAATAAGAGCATCGGTGGTCTAGTGGGAGTGACTTCGCCTTCTGATCCTAAGATCTTGGGTTCGAATCCGGTCGTGCACCAGTGGATTTTTCTATCGAAAAAATTATGTACACAATGCCAGTACTTTCGGTGAAGAAAAACGCCTTGAGGAAACTTGTTAGTTTTTTCTTATAATAATAGAAAAGATTATTGATCGAGTGAGCAAAGCGAACGAAGTTATAAAATTTACTGAGTAGATATTCTTAGCGTCTATCTTGTATTACCTCACTGAGTTGCATTAGCGCCACACTGGAGCTTTATAGAATACAGGTAAACACGCTTGCGACTTGCGAAAAAAACGGCAATACTTTTAGTAAGACAACAGAATTGACAGGAATTAGGGAATATGAACAAAACCGTTACTAAACCGAAAAATACGCACCGAATACGGCCCACCTATTGCTTAACGGCTCTTGCGGTTGTTATCTCATGACGCCTAAGAACTCTGTCGCCAGAATTGATCTCTAACGAACTTACAGTACCCTTAAATATAGTACCGTGCCGTGTTTTAGATAGTTTTGCTTGGTTGCTTGCAGGAGTGCGCCTACTTCTCCATCCCAAGTTGGCGTGTCCGGGCTCGTGACGCCAGAGGAATTGTCCCGTGAACCCACGCCCGACCTCTTCCCTGGAGAGGAGCACGACCAGCAGGTAACCAGTCCTGCTGACCACGTCACGGCATCAGTCTAAATAAGTCCACGTCCTCCCTGTATTTGTTGGAATTCGCCATGGTCACCGTGGTTGTCGTGTTGATCCAGGCTTAGGACCCCCAAGGGAGGACCAACACGGCCGAGAAGTCGTTGGCGGGACGATCTCAACACTGACGGAAAGGGTTGGTGGTAGACTTTCTAAGACCGAGCCGATTGGAAGATTTTTGGGAGAGACCTTTGCCCAGTTGAAAATACATTTAAGAAATTTCTTCCAATATAAATTAATACATTTAATGATGTCTTTGTTGTCAGGGTCGTGACCAGCGGCTGTCAGGTAACAACAACACGCCGCAGTATCTGTTCCCTCAGCGCAGCGGCGTCAGCCAATCAGCGCCCTGCTCGCCAGGTACCTCGCTCCGAGCCGAGAGCTTAACCGCTGCTGGGCCTAACATACACCTCCCTTGTAGTCCCTCACGCTGGGGTTCGAAAAAATACCCAATATGCCATGCCCCACGGGCCATGGATGAGACTACCACAGGACTTGCTCCGTAGGACGTTAACTTACAGATGTCCATTTTTCTCATTCGTCAGTCTTCTTATAGGCTGGAACTGATAGATTCAAATAGCTTTAAGGTTCTGAGTGATCTTAACGATTGACTTTGACTAACGTTATGTTGCAGGTCACGGCTTGACTTACAACGTGATGGCGGGACACCAGATCACGGTCGTGACCAACGGAGCTGGCGGCGAGAGGGAAGGTAAATATCACGAGCTGACTACATCAGCTAACTGAAAACAGTATTTTTTATGTGATGGAACAAGTAGACGGCCAACCTGATGTTAAGTGGTTAACATCACCTATGGCAAAGCAATGCCTTGCAGGTCACAATCGTTAAGCACTGAGAAAAATGAAAAGCCAAAAGTGCCGCTATTACGGCGATTTTGTTCGTATGAAGGCAAAAAACCGACCAAACGTAACAACGAACAGAAACGCCTCATAAAGTTGTTCCGTAAGTGTAATAGACGGTATCATTTTGACGTATTCACTTTGAAAGGTAAAAACTAACTTAAGCGTTACAAACTCGCCCAGCGTAATTACAATTCAACGGTGTAAGACTTTTTTAACCTTAGGCTCGAAATCCATTTTTCTCAGTGTAATCACTGCTCTGCATCTATCAATCTTTGGCATTATTTTTAAGCCTCGTGTGCCTGTAATCTCACCAGCACCCACACCCTTCAAACCGGAACACGCTGCGCTGCTTGGCGGCAGGAATAGGCATAGTGGTAGTACTTCCCCGGTGCTTCAAGAACTCTACTACTAATAGTGTTGTAATATTGTTATAGAAAAGTACGTGGTTGGCACCAGCACGGCCGGGAACCTGGTGTCCATCCGCGAGGACGAGCCGCCGCTGCTCTCGCACGAGCCTTACTACGCGTAAGTACTCCATGCTGTGGACTGTAGAGACTATTGCTCTTGCATTAGTAATAATAATGCTGGACAATCCATACAGCATCATCTAGCCCCAAGCTAAACAGAGCTTGTGTTATGGGTACTAGATGACTGATATACTAATACAATACATTACATGGATAGATATTTTTATTATAGAAAATACCCAGAACACCCGGAATAAATATTTGCAGATCGTATAAATATTTATCCCAAGGCGAATCGAATCTGCAACCTCCTACGTCACATGGGTCGTCAAATCTAAATGAACAGACATTGGAAGTGACTTAGACTGATTATAATTTGTTGATGTTCCAGCGGCAGCTACGGGTCGGGCGAGGAGGTGTGCGGTACAGTGGGGGGAGAGCTCGTCATCGAGGAGGCGCCTGACGACCCGCCGCACAAACGTGCGCGGACCAACAACGTCAGTATACATAACTGTAGTAGTAGAGCTCTTAGTGACGGGCTCGTCCGGGACAGTACTACCACCATGCCTATTCCTGCTGCCAAGCAGCGCAGCGTGTTCAAGCTAGAAGGGTGTTCACTGAGGATGGAGGAACATTTGTGTGATGAAAATGTTTGATCTGCGCCTGGGTGTTGTATTGTATGAAAGTGTGAGTTGTCTATATTCCAGATGGAGTTAGACGACCGGCGCGCGTACTGAGCCGCCACCGCCACGCAGTGAGCCGCGTGAGTAGTCACCTGTCACTGTCACTGTCACCTGACAGCTGTCACCTGTCAGCTGTCACGCAGAGCGCGGGCGCGCGTCAAACTCGCCCCTCGCTCGCGACGTCTCGAGTCACCGAAGCTGCGTTTAGGATGCAAACTTCGACCAATGAGGCTGATTTTTATTGTATTTATACTCGTCTGTATAATCGTATGGTGTCTGTGCATTGAAGGGTAATGAAAGGCTCACTGATAATCCTCATGCAGATATCACTCAAGATCTTTGAGAGTGTTAGTGTGGGTAGTCATTGGGGAGGTTTACGAGACTACGGTTGTGGTATTATTTTTTTTAAAAAGAAGTATCATCAATAAACTGACATGGAGTGATAATATGGAGAAAGATACAAAATATTTATTTGCTTATAACTTCAAGCTTAGTATTTTACGGGATTTCATTTAGTGATTTTAAACGTAGGCTTAAAATTATTTTTCACTTAGAGAACATTTGTTTGCAAATATTTCACAATACAACTAAATTTTAAAGATTTTATATAAATATAAAATAATCTTTGTATTAATGTTATATTCGACGCAATTCGCGAGTTCTGTTACTCAGTTAGTTTAGAATAATACTATGATAAATAATATAATAAAAGACAAAATAAACATTCAATACTCTTATGTACTTATCACTGAATGTATGTAATTTATTTAAAAAGTAGCAGTCACTATTTCAAGTAGCAATTTTACACTATGTATAACAAAATTTATGAAAAAAAAAGTTATGTACTTTATCTATGTATAGAATGCAAGCGTATTATATAAGTAGCTGATTATAATGACATTATTCATATATAATAAACGTAGCTTGTACAGTCAGTCTCGAAAGTTGATGACGTTTTCAGAATTACGTAATTATATATTATTAGCAGCTTCGTGTGGTAAAAGAAGTGTTTTTATTAATTTTTAGGCGTTTTGCTGACACGTTTAAGCAAGTTACACTTTTCTCCAGGCTTAATTCGGGGATTTTACTCGATTCCTGTAAATTTCAGGGCTAAGCCTGTATGTTATTTAGGTTACGAGCTATATTTATTCAGTCTCATCCAAATTAGTTCAGTAGTTTGGGTGTGTTTGAGCCACAAATATCCAAAACTTTCGTATTTTAAATATTAGTAGGATTGGCTCATTAGCGCCCACTATAGTTTTTCATAATTATTCTGTCAAAATTAGATAAAAAAAAAAAAACACATAGTAGGCTACAGTATAGTTGTGAAAAGAGGTTTCCACAATAGTTATTGTTATAATTGACCTACGAAGTAACCACTCAACATCAAATGGGCCTTAAACTTGTGCCATCAGCAAGTAGCAAAGTAGCATAAAAATAGGAGCACAATTGCTTTTCAATGCTTTTAATCTGAAACCCTTATCATTTTTTGATACCGACTGTACATAACATATAATTAAACTTATTGAAATACATAAATGTTACTACATATCTATGTATAACCAAATATTTGTATTGTACATGTACATGTAAATGCCTATTCCATACTCAGTAACTATCTAATTATTAGAATTTTACTTAAAATAGCGTTACAAGAACGCGAAAAATTGGTTGGGTTCGTTTTTCAGATCAGACCTTTATCAAAGCGGGTTTTTTCTATTTTTATAGTTTTACTAAAATAATCTACAGGGTGTAATAAAACAACTTCCTCAAACTTAGGGGTTAAAGTACTAAATAATAAAAACATTTTATGCCTCAGATTTATAAACGCAGGACAGTGGATCGTAAAGCACGTTCCTAATGAACATGACCTACGGTAATGCTTTGTGTGATGTTACCACTTAGCATAAAGTGGGTCATATACTTGTTCTATCAGCAAAACGTATAATACTGCCGTTTTAAATTTAGCCATAATTATTGAACTTTGGTATGCAACTCCTGTTTTTTTTAATGAGTACTTTTAACCCTTAGACGTTTTTTAGAGTAGTTTTATGACACCTTGTATGTATAATATATGCATGGCGATACTGACCGAAATAAGTATCACATTACACTGAAATGTTTGATGGGGGTTGAACAGTCCCCTAGATTTAGCGTGAATGATTATTGGCCCTCTGTTTGTATAGTGACTATAAATAATCACGCTAAATCCTGAAAGTTACTACTTTCATATTAAAACAGAGCTTTGTACAGTCAGCGACAAAAGAAGATTAACATTTCTGGTTTATAAACATTTGTTTTAAAACAGCAGAGAGACCGCGAAACCTTTATAATAATATAATCAAAACTTTGATGGTAATTTTTACAATCTACTGCTAGCTTCGCTCAAGTGAGCCCCTATCTAGGGGTGTCATTGATTGAAGATTGCTAGTATCAAAATCCTTAAATACTTATCTAGGGGATAGTTTATAAAAATTGATTTTAACGTATCAACTTAAGAACGTTCTAGATCATGCTAATGTCATAAAAACCACAGTTTTTTAATATACTAATTAGATGATGGAATAAGTAGATAGCACCTGATGTTGAGTAGTTACCATCACCTATAGCAAATTATTGGATTGCAGGTCACGTTCGTTAGGTACGTGACCTAGATATAGTGCTGTGCGTTAATAAACCTGATGCATACATACGATGGCTATTACATACTCATTTCATTCAATATGTAATAGCCATTTTGGTTTCACTGCGGTTGCTTTGCTAGCTATGTCTTGAGCTATAACTAATTGCAAACCAAAATTACAATTTCTTAACAAAATCCAGGGAAGTTGGGTATTGAGTAACAGAAATTGTTAATGTACTTTTGTCGCTGAATGTACTATTATATTAAGGAAGGTGTATTCATTGGATTCAAAGCCCATTGGTCGAAGTGACTCGAAGTGAGGATTGGACGCTAGCAATAATATACATAGTAACGATGGCGTACCTCCAGACTAGTTTATTGACATAATTATCAGTGTAAATTAGACCATACAGTGCTAAGAATAAAGTGTTGTTTTGAGTGACAAAACGTTTTAAGTTATCTAAGTTGTGCTGGCTAAAGATTTTCAAGTGAAGTGTACCCAATAGAAATCTCAATTCACTGTATGCTTGGACGGTCCGGTAAGGTTGTACCCAGTTGTACCCTATTAGCATGTTATACTCGCAATTCAATATTGTAACTACTTCTCTGGATTACAAAGGAGGTTACAACTCTCGTGGATTACACAGATCAGGCTGACGACGACGACAAAAGTCTTCTATACCACCCTTGCCAAAGGATAGGTCTTATTGTAAAACTTTGCATTAGCTTTTATGGTGGAACAACTCGTTACTATTTCCATACAAACGCTGTAACTGAATATCTCTACTATTTATTAACGTGCGTTCGAAGTTAAGTTTGACACTGAATTATCTTGCCGATATTTAGGCTCGTTACCCTATATTTTACAGTAAAATCAGATCAAACTTAACTTCGGACGCACGTTAATAAATAGTAGAGATATTCAGTTACAGCGTTTGTATGGAAATAGTAACGACTTGTTCCACCTTAACTAAGGACCTCTGTGTCAAAGGCTGCAATTAAAACTACCTAGAAATGTACACATTATAACTAATACATATCTATACCAACTATAAGAATCTTTGTCCTGACTGACTGACATATAAACAACGCACAGCTTAAACCACTGGTCGTGGAGACTTGAAAATTTCAGGGTATATTTGTCTTAGTGCGTAGAAGTGTACTAAGGAAGTTAATCCCGAAATTCAACCCCTAAACGGGTACAGCGGGGATTCATCCAAGCAGTTTAGCCCCAAACTAAGCAAAGCTAGAAACTTTTTTCTACATTCATACATAAAATACAATATAACTCTCAGACATAGAACAAACATTTAGGCAAATCAGTAACAAATTTGAAAAAAACAGCGTATATCAAAAATTTAACACAAAGAACTTATCTAATAATATTTTACTCAAACTCAAAAAATGACTTCAGGAAAAAAGGTCATTTATTGGATTAAAGACATTTTTCACAAACCACAATTCTTAACAACAAGACAACTTTTAGTTTCATTAATGAACGCTTGTACGATATTGGAAACGGGCATACAAGAAGTATTAAGGTTAAACAAGTCGGTACGTTGTCCATACAAACGCTGTAAGTGTTTAATGTCTACTATTTATTAACGTGCATCCGTCCGTCCGTCGAAAGATTTATTGCTAAATCTTGTAACGCTTGTAACTTTCAAGGTAATCTGATTTTACTGTAGAATATAGGGTAACGTACCTAGATAACGGCAAGATAATTCGGTATCAAACTTAACTTCGGACGCACGTTAATAAATAGTAGACATTAAACACTTACAGCGTTTGGACAACGTACCGACTTGTTTAACCTTAAGATATCTTGATTTAAATGATAAGTTTAAAAGGAAAACCATTTTCTTTGACACAAATGACAGTTGACGTAACTTGATTGACTGACTGACAACATTGAATTATTCATACTTAAAGTAACGGCGCAAGAAGTGGTGGTAGCGCGCATGAGAACTTTAGCCTGGCATATATTAAAAAAAAAGAGGTGAAAAAATCTGTGTAATCTACGAAAGTTGTTAAGATGTACTAAAAGCATTGCAGTTTAATATTTAAGTGTAATTCTAGTGAAATTGCTCAGGCAAGCGTCTGCCGGCTGTATGCGAATATTTTATTTCAATTTTATTTTGTATGTACACGAGCTTTAAAATCGGATTTTGTTTCCGAAACTCAAATTGACATTGTTTTCCCTTATTGTACATATTGCGCGGTTATGCCAGCTTCAAAAATATTATAACTTAATGCCCCTATGCATTAAAACTGACATTTTATAAGTTTCATTTGTCATTTTCACTGACAGTAAAAAAATTCAGGGTTTATAATTGTAGGGATAAGATTTCGGATGGGGACAAGCTGTATATAATGTTGTACTTCAGTACTGTCTAGTTGCCATGTCACCCCAACTTCGCACTTATTATTGGCAAATTGTCCACATACCTACCGTTATCCGGGACCCAAGCAGAATGAAAATTCATAAGAGATTCTTTTTTTAGTCACGCGGTAAGCCAGAGGACTTAATTTCATAAAACTAAACATTAAAATGAATAATAGTGCAGATGTAAGTAACAGTCTGATGCTTTTCCTTGTCTATTGCTTGAAAAAGAAAAGAGATGTAGCACTGAAAAAGGCTTGATGTTAAAAAGCGTGACATTCCGAACGGGCCACTCACCTACCAACAAATCAGCCGACAACTTGTCCAACTAGTGTGGCAATCGTGAGCCGTTCGTAGACTCCTTAATTCCAACTGCCCTGCTCTATTTTGGAAGTGTAAATATGGATGTAGTAGGTCTACTCATCATCAAAAAGTTAAGTCTGAGGAAAAATGTTACCCCGGTTACACAGCTCTACTCGTCATAAAACTATTGACTGTATCACGACAGTATAAGCCATCACATCTGTAAAATTAGATTGGTAGTCTAAGCCCTAGAGACTCTGATAAAGGCGTGATGGCTCTCCATCTCGTTCGCACTTACTAATAGCGGACGTCTATCTCGCTTGTACACCATCAATTTTAACTTGCGTCGGATCGGCATTACGTTAAAAGTACCTGTTCTTACCAACACTTCCACAAACATTTTTTCCTGGCGGATTTTTTAATCGTGAAGGAAAGAACGTCAGCAGAAACGAAAGTTAGGGCATTACGTAAGAAAGATATTAGAAAGAGAGAATGTTAGTGCATATTGACATAATGTAGGTACCTATGGGGCTAGTGTTGTATGGTAATTTAAATAATATTTTTGATGCTGGCGTTATTATAATGAACATGTACTAAGTGCAATGACTATTTTAAGCTTAGTTCAAATAAATACTTAATGTAACCTTATTTTGAAGCGTTTTTATTTAAATGTCAAATTATCCACCCAATAGTCACTTAGATTGTTTTGCGAGACTATTTATTTTTAAATTTTGGAATCTGGAACGATACTAAAACATTTAAGATACAAAACCACAGACGTTGGCACTGCATATTATTGACTGAACCAGAAAAGCGTCACTGCTTCAAGATAGAGATGAGTCTGATTTTACAATGTGACATGCGCATTGTAAAATCACCGATATTTTAAAATCATTATAACATACGATAGCGACAAAATCACATTATCATCACTCGGCAAAAATGATTGCGACTATCGATCGGCCGGTCACTGAGTGGGATAGTGATAGCATGATGCATACATGCAATTCGTGCGAATGGGATAAGGAGACTCGAGGAAATGAAATGATCGGACCATAGAATAAGAAGACTAATAGAAGACATGATAAAATAGCAACCAATTAGGGGCAAGTGCTGTTCCTATGGACGCTTGTACCTGTGGACACAATCGATTCCGACGAAACTAGCAACTCTAAAATTCTAATTTGAACGCTACCGTTTAGCTTTGTCTATGGTTGACAGTTTTGACGTGTCGCCATCTTTGTTTTCCGTATCGTTGTTTACATGCCGGCTATGAAAGATTTTTGCGCCAAAAAGTAAGTAATTTTGCATAATTTAAACAAGTTTTACCGTGAAAATACTAACGTTATCGGTTTGATCATGTTTGCAGTATGATCCATGTTGTTTATTGCTTAGTTAGTGCTTTTTTCGTGTCTGTCAGTCTGTTTTATCCTCAAAGATAGATCAGTTTTATTTTTTATGTCTGAATTTGAACCTATGGACAAAAATGTGAGTGTACCTGTGGACTGTCCACAGGTACAAAAGTGCCATAATGTTAACTTACAAAATCTAATAAGCCATTTTGTTTAATTTTTTCAGTGCATTTGTTCAGTTTTTCAGTTCTAAAAAAGCTGAAAAAAATAAAATAGCCGACCAGAAAACGGACAAGAAAAAAAACGCAAAAGCTACTCAAAAAATAATTGCTGTCAAAGCTCTTTCACAATCTGGTTCCTCCGAAGTTGGCACTAGTTGCTCCAAGAGTCATCCAACTCTTCTGTTGGCTAATAATCTTTCTAAGCCTGATCCTTTCAACGCACTTTCGAATGAAAACAACGATAAGCCTAGCGAAAAAAATAATCAAAATAATTAAACACAAAAAGTTATCGTTTGTTAGATGTATGAAGTGTAAATTTTATTCCAAAAACAAAAACCAAATGCTCAAATGTAGTTTTTGCAATCATATCTATGATATTTATTGTGTTCCGAAGTCACACAAAGAAAACTTTGAGTCTGATGATGAGGGTGAAGGTTTCATTTGCGTGGCATGCTTCGTATTAGACAATGATAACGATAGCGATGAATGTACTCAAAACTTGTATGAAACCTGTCGTAATGCATACAAATAAGTCATATTAAGTAATACAAATAACCAAGTAGGTATGTTAACGTTAATTTGAAGTTGTTTTTAGAAGTCTATAATTGTTTTTTTCTTTTTTATTGTCTAATTAATATGAACCGTCCCTAGATACAACACCGTCCCCAGGTACAATTTTACTGTACATAGGTACAATCGTCTGTTGTTCCTGTGGACAAATATGGTGTTTTTAAAAAATGTTGATTATCTTCGTAAGTATAAGTGATATTGAGACTATAATTTTAGTTTATGAAAGGCTGATTATCTATTAAGACATGGGATATGTTAAAAATAAAAAAAACATAACTAATTCAGATATAAAAAATATTTTATCCCAAATTCTGGAAAGTGTCCACATGTTCCGCACTTGCCCCTACACAAAATTTGTAGGTACTGTTTTCACTTACGATATAGAAATGGTACAAGAAAGAGATGCATACCAACTCTTAAATCTGTCTTTTGAACAGATATCACTAACATTTACGAATATTACGTAGTATTCCGTGTTGTTAGTGTTGTAACTATTTCGATATCGATAAATAAAGTAGGTATGTCTGTAGGGCTAACTACCAACTCTTAGAAACGATGAACGAAGTTTCGTATTATCGATTTCAGTTACACTGCAGCCAAATGCTTAGTTATTATTAATTAAAACAATAAAGAAAAAATCGAATCGAATGGCTCGTTTATCGTAAACACTTCATCGTAGAATTATATCAATTTAGGAAGGGAAAAATAAATAAGTCACTACGTTACTGGTTAGACCTTTTTTACACTCCTCCTCCTCGCGTCGTATACCTCATTACTGACGGTCGTGATTCCCCCGATGGTGATAAATTATTTTTCTCACGATGGCCCGCCATCTGTGCCTATCCTTGGCATTGTGAAGCGCATCGTGTAGCTTGGTGATCAGCGATGAGCGAATTCGGTCAGACCATCTAAGTGGACTTCGACCCCTCGGCCGCTTGCCATCAACTTTACCGGTCACCATGAGTTGCTCTAGGTTGTGTCCATCTTTCCGTGCGATGTGCCCAAAGAACTCAAGTATCCGCCGCAGGCAGATGGTGGATAGCCTGGTGGTTATGTTGAGTTCCTGGAGAATGGACACATTGGTGCGGAATGCCGTCCAAGGTATTTGCAGCATTTTCCTCTAGCACCACATCTCAAACGCGTCTATGCGGTCACGGTCGGCTTTTTCTTAATGTCCACGTTTCCGAATCGTAATTAAATAAGGAGAACACTAAAGTCTGAACCAGTTTCACTTTGGTTTTTCATGAGATGTTGCGATCAGTCCATATTCTTTGCATCTGAGACATTGCATTTTTGGCCATTCCAATACGCCTCCTTACTTCACCTTCGCAAAAGCCCGTGTTGCTGATGTAGGCACCTAAGTAGATAAAATCACTGACCCTTTCAATCGTCAGGGAGTCATTCAACTATAAATAAATAATGCTGGACAATAGTTGTACCATAAAACTGTAGTTGGTTTGTACGGTCCACCACCATCAGTTTGGTTTTGCCGTGGTTGATTTTGAGATCCAGCTCCATACTAAGCTTTTTTACACTAATTCCACTTCATTTCACCAGATTTAATCTGATAAATTGTTAATATTATTAACAATTTATCAGATTTATTAAGAGATTCATATTATGAATCTGTTAGCTTTATTATTGGAATATGAAAAGCATGTAGGTAAAAGGTACTTATAAATATTTCAAAGAACCAACTCGATTATTTATTGTTATTCAAATCGATTAATTTTGAATAAAGAAAAATCTATTTTTATTGAAAATTCCATCCCTACCTAATGTATTATTAGATGATTTTATCATTGATCATGTCACCGATATTTTTATGTCACTATCATTGATAACAAATCCACCCACCCCCTCCATCTTAGTAATCTAATAGGGCACTTTTTTCTACTATTTGTTTGTCACATAAGTACAAAACCGATACATATATGTCACTGTCATCCAGTCATTGATGATAACAAATTCACGCATAGAATAAGAATAAGAAAAAGAAAGAAACCCATATTCTTAGAATTCACCCATACTTTCATCTTAAATACATCTGATAGGGCACCAAAATAGGGTGGCCGGTTAAAAATTTACTCATTAGATGAGCAGTTTACTTGGATTATATAAAAAATGATAATCAAAATTACTGAGGAAGACAAACACACGATTTCCTCAAAACGTAACGATAGCGCGTTCTAGGAACGGTACAACTTTAGCAGCGACATCTAGTTCTGAAAAGAGAAAACCAAAATGACGCACATTCCATGTACATAAATTAAGCTTATTGTTATTCACTAGTACAGGAAAGATAACTTTTTTCTACTATTTGAGGGATTTAGGTTATAACCCACTTATGTACAAATAGTTATAGTGCGTTTTTCACGTATTAGTATTATCTATTCTACGTCTTCAAGCACACTCCTGGTAATAGACCAGGAGGGTAGAAGGCTTTAAAAATAATGAAAAGTGAAAAAAAATAATAGTAGGATGAAACCCATTGGGAAAGGAAGAGAATATTATAATAACGAAAGGAAAAATAATTTAAGGCCGATCCGAGGTCGGGAAGGGGGTGAGGGTGGGGTTTTAAGGGTAAAAAATGGTTTATCTCGATTTCCGGCAAAACTACAAGTCCTATGGAAAAAAGATGAATGATAAAGTTGTAAGTAGTAAAAAGATCTACAACTTTTGTTTTGTATATACACTTTTTTCACATAACCTCAAAATGTCTGTGAAAAATTCAAAAAACCGGGTTATTCCCGTCCACACCCTTTCAGTCACACTGTGACACAATGGGACGAAAAAGTTTCGTTGAATTACAGTGTTACTCAACGGGAATTTTTTATTCCCATTCAGTTACACTGATACCGAGGGTGTGACACAATCACACCTGATTACAAGAGTATAAAAATAAAACAGTTTTATTGATGAAAATAACTAAGATAATGAGTACTATTAGATATTGAGTAGATTTAAAGGTTGCCATTGCAGAGAAAAACAGATATTTAAGGTTGCCAGGATGAAAATAAATAAAATGTGTGTAAAAATGTCCAAATAATTAACTCTTAAAATTTTCAATAATAATTATTAGAAACACGTACTCATAGAATAAAATGATAATTCTCTTCAAATAATAAAATGTTTCAAGAATTAACAAATTCATTTAAAAGATTAATAAGGTTCATTTAATTTTTTTTTATAATTTTTTTTAAGAAAACTCTTTTTAGGATTAAGCTCGCCTTTGTACATGTTTTTTGTGTTCACCATTTTGTAAACATTTTTGTGTACAATAAAGAATTTAAGAATTTAACTTTAATTAATTAGTGTGACTTAACGCGACATATTTTGTTTATTTATTCCCATTCAGTCACCCCTGTGACACAACGCCACTTTTTTTTCCCCGTTGGGTAACAGTGTAACTCAATGGAAAAATAAAAGTCGCAATGTGTAACAGGTGTAACTCAACGAAAATTTTTCGTCCCATTGTGTCACAGTGTGACTGAAAGGGTGTGACTCGACGGGAATAACCCAAAAAACCAAGCTTATGGTTTTTTCTTTTGGAAACATCTTTTTATGTCCCAAATATACTGTAATTTATTTGATTTGAAATATTTATTTTTTCACCTTATTTTGACTTAATAACCGAAAAAGCACCATCATTTTCAATTGAAAATTCACCCGTCAAAATATCAGCTTGTTTCAAAAAATTGGTGTGCTTTCTGTTCGCTGAAATTTCTATTTTCCGATTGTGTAAAAAAATATGCATTACTAATAGTAAATCTTCTCAGAAAATGCAACGAAAAAAAAACTCGAATTCGATTTTTTTCTAATCTTTATTTACTACTTTGAGATATTTTTTCGGTTTCAAAAATTATCGACCCTGGTCTATAAACCCATAAGACACTTGTGCTTTCCCTCACACACACACACTCACTTTTTTACCTATTCATATGTTATCAATGCATTTTTTATACATATAATGCTGGATATTATTCTCTCGATTTTCTTCACTGGTATCCCCGATATGTTACTGGCACCATGGATCACCATCCTTCCATCTTAGTAATCTAATAGGGCACCAAAATAGGGCGGTCGGTTAAAAATTACTCATTAGTAAAATGAGTATTCTCTATGGTTTTTGATTTCAGTTTTACAAAATTATTGAGGAAGACAAACACGATTTCCTCAAAACGCAACGATAGCGCGTTCTAGGAACGGTACAACTTTAGCAGCGACATCTAGTTCTGAAAAGAGAAAACCAAAATGACGCACATTCCATGTACATAAATTAAGCTTATTGTTATTCACTAGTACAGGAAAGATAACTTTTTTCTACTATTTGAGCGATTTAGGTTATAACCCACTTATGTACAAATAGTTATAGTGCGTTTTTCACGTGTTAGTATTATCTATTCTACACACTTGTCTTCAAGCACACTCCTGGAAGGGTAGAAGGCTTTAAAAATAATGAAAAGTGAAAAAAAATAATAGTATGATGAAACCCATTGGGAAAGGAAGAGAATGTTATAAAAATGAACGGAAAAATAATTTAACGCCGATCCGAGGTCGGGAAGGGGGTGGGGGGTAGGGTTTTAAGGGTAAAAAATAGTTTATCTCGATTTCCGGAAAAAACTACGTCCTATAAAAAAAAGATGAATGGCAAAGTTGTAAGTAATAAAAAGATCTACAACTTTTGTATACACACTTTTTTCACATA
This sequence comes from Electrophaes corylata, assembly GCA_947095575.1. Classification (NCBI taxonomy): domain Eukaryota; kingdom Metazoa; phylum Arthropoda; class Insecta; order Lepidoptera; family Geometridae; genus Electrophaes; species Electrophaes corylata. The sequence continues at coordinate 781,136 of OX352711.1, read as the reverse complement.
ACCTTAAAATATATGTGAAAATTCAAAAAACCAAGTTATGGTTTTTTATTTAAAAAAAAAATCATTTTTGTCGCGACATTTGGTGGAAACTTATCTTTTTATGTCCCTAATACACTGTAATTTATTTGATTTGAAATGTTTATTTTTTCACCTTATTTTGACTTAATAAGGAATCGAAAAAGCACCCTAATTTTCAATCGAAAATTCACCAGTCAAAATATCAGCTTGTTTCAAAAAATTAGTGTGCTTTCTGATCGCTGAAATCTCTATTTTCCGATGGTGTAAAAAAAATTATATATTACTATAGTAAATCTTCTCAGAAAATGCAACGAAAACTCGAATTCGATCTTTATTTACTACTAGCTGACCCGTGCCCACTTCGTTGGGCGGTAAACATTTTTACTTACAAATCTTAAATGAAGTAGTACTCGATATCGCCAACAGATGGCGTTAATACGGCATAAAATAGCAACCTTTCGTAGTTTCGCCCGCGTGTCAGTTTTTTCCCGTTACTCGATATCGCCAACAGATGGCGTTAACATGGCATAAAATAGCGGCCGTTCGTTGTTTCGCCCGCGTGTCAGTTTTTTCCCGTTCCCGTTATTTTTTCGGGATAAAAAGTAGCCTAAGTTACTCCTTGTTAAATCAGCTATCTGCCAGTGAAAGTCCCGTCGAAATCGGTCCAGCCGTTCCAGGAATTACCCGGAACAAACAGACAGACAGACAAAAATTTAAAAAAATGCTATTTTGGTATATGTACCGTATATACATTCCTATGCATGTAGTCATCATCTTCCTGCCCTTATCCCACTTATGTGGGGTCGGCACAACATGTTCTTTTCTTCCACTCTCCTCTATCAGCCGTCATATCTGTACTCACTCCTTTCTTATCCATGTCATCTTTCACACAATTCATCCATCTTTTCTTTGGTCTACCTCTACTTACATATCCATCAACATTCATGTTCATCGCTCTCCTGGTTACATGACTTTCATCCCTCCTCATGACATGCCCATACCACGCTAGCCTATTGCTCCTCAATTTTTCCGTCACTGGCGCTACTTTCAAACTACCCCTGATATACTCATTTCGTATCTTGTCCATTCTAGTAACTCCACATATCCATCTCAACATTCGCATCTCTGCCGCATGTACCTTTCTTTCATCAGTCCCTTTAGTCGTCCAACACTCAGATCCATACAATACGACAGGTCTAATGATCGTTTTGTAAACTTTCTCCTTAAGTTTAAGGGGCATTTTTGGATCACACGTGGTTCCTGAGACCTGTCGCCATTTCATCCATCCCGCATTTATTCTGTTCTTCACGTCTCGGTCAATATCGCCGTCGTTCTGTATCAATGAGCCGAGGTACCGGAAATCGGAACAGACTGGTAGGGATACACCATCTAAGGCTATTGAGATAAAATTGGATGGACCACCGAAGTCACAAAACAGATGCTCTGTTTTGGTTCTACTGATCTTCAGTCCGACACTCTCCAATTTATCCCGCCATTTTCCCAGTCTGCTCTGGACCTCAAGCGCATCTTCTCCAACAAGAACAATGTCATCGGCAAACAGCATGCACCAGGGTGCCTCTTCCTGTATGTCTGATGTCAGAGCATCCATCACCATGAGAAACAAATAAGGGCTCAACGCCGACCCCTGATGCAAGCCTACACCCACATTGAACTTGTCGGTAACTCCAGCCTCAGACCGGACGTGAGTACTCGCTCGATCGTATATAGCTCGAATGAGCTGTAGTAAAATTCCTATGCATGTAGTAAAAAGCGGTTATTTTAATATTACAAACAGACACTTCAATTTTATTTATTAGTATAGATTTTGAGATATTTTTTCGGTTTCAAAAATTATCGACCCTGGTCTATAAACCCTGACTCATGAGATACTTGTGCTTTCCCTCACACACACTCAGTTTTTTACCTATTCATATGTTATCAATGCATTTTTTATATAATGCTGGATATTATTCCCTCGATTTCCTTCACTGGTATCCCCTATATGTTACTGGCACCATGGAAAACAAAGACGGGATCGAAGGCTCCCATCGATCCCAAGGCGGGAATTGAACCCGCGTCGCAGGCGGACATTCGCTCGCCGCGCCACATCGATCGTCAAACTATGTTTTAACTATCGCTCAAAACGTGGAAAGTACAATCGAGAGCACCTAATGAATCATAGTTTATTATGATCCAAGGAATTCAAAGCGGATCTTTATTAAGTAGTACTTATATCGTATCTACTTGGAGGTACTTGTACTTATCGATCAGTTATGTAACTTATTTATGCTCTTATTACAAATCATTATAATCTAATTAATAACAGTCAGTTACTGAAGCAAATATTTCAAGTATGATTATGTCAGACTGGATTTTTTTTATAAGTTACTTACCGAATTATGACTTACTAGCTGACCCGTGCCCACTTCGTTGGGCGGTAAACATTTTTACTTACAAATGTATTTTTTTGGATTTTCATGTATATGATAAAATAAAGATGCACGGTGGCGCTAGTACATAAGTACTGATGATTGTAGTCATTATAAAATAACTGAAGTAGTACTCGACGTCGCCAACAGATAGCTTAATAGAGGGTATACGGCATAAAATAGCGGCCGCTCGCAGCTTCGCCCGCGTCGTAGTTTTTTCCCGTTCCCGTTATTTTTTTTTGGGATAAAAAGAAGCCTATATGTTAATCCACGATATGCCTATATGCCTGTATGTTATGTGATATATTATATCTGTGGTATGTGCTTTTAGTATTTGGACGTACCTAGTTCTGACTACCTCACTTGTACATCCTCGAAGAATCTTACTTCTTGGTACAAGATACCTTAGAAGATATCTACCATGATAGAATAGATAGATAGAAAATACTTTATTGCACACCATAACTTAAGTAGGTACTTAAGTAAAAGTTTCCGATTTAAAAATGAAAAAGTACTTAGTGCTAAGTATTAATTTACGTGCAAACTGGAAAAAATATTTATAAATTCGCAGACAATGACTTTATCAGTGACGTCAAAAGTTAACCCTGAGGTCATCGGCAATAGTATTATGAGGAGCAATCGATCCATTCCTCAGTCTAATTCAACCCGTCATGATGTACAAGCACATCGCTCTACTTCTGCTAGCTACACAGCTCTCAATACAACAACCAACACATCCAGAAACCATCGCAGGAGACTGGAGCTTCACAAAGTTCATCGACGACCAAGGTAGCAACATGAACACATTCTTCCAGCTGCAGAACAAAATCGAAGGGATTCTCACCAGCAGCTACAATGGTGCCATCAAGATCAAGGATTCCGTGAATGAGTACGTCGAAGACCAGCAGAAGCTAATCGGGGACGAAGTCAACAAATACATAGTGAAGAGCGGAAGGAAATTTACAAACTCATTCTCATTCGAACCTGAGAGTCGACAAATAAGTGAGACAGAGAAGCTCGAAAACCCTGATCTGGTGCTGACAGTTCCTGCCATAGTACAACGGAATGGATACCCCTGTGAAACCCACACAGTTATGTCTCAAGGATACGTGCTAAATGTCCATCGAATACCACGATCCAAGAAGTCCATTACCACTCCGAGGGTTGTAGTACTTCACCATGGGCTATTCGCCAGCTCTGCGGATTGGATCCTGAACGGACCCGGTAAAGCCTTGGCTTACGTACTCTCCGACGCTGGCTACGATGTCTGGATGCCCAACATGAGAGGTAACAGGTACTCCCGAGAACATGTCTCATTGAAAACAGATACCAAAGCCTTCTGGAACTTCTCTTGGCAGGACGTAGCGGCCCACGATGTTCCTGCCATCATTGACTACATAAAAAAGGTGACGAGTGGTGCTAAGCTCGCATATATCGGACATTCGATGGGAACCACGATCCTCTTTGCAATGCTGTCGTCTCGACCAGAGTATAACCACAAGCTGGTAGCCGGATTTGCCCTCGCCCCGGTAGCGTTCATGTCCGACATCAAAAGTCCTCTCAAATCCCTGGCTCCGATCGCAAGTAACATGGCTTACATGGAGATGTTGTATGGATCTCATGAGTTTATTCCTAAGAACTCTTCCATAGGGGGCATAACGAGTTCGTGTCGCGGGGACAATATCGAAGGGACGGCGTGTAAGAATGCTCTCTTCAGCTTTTGTGGATACAACGAGAAACAGTTTAACAAAACACTTCTCCCCGTTTTCTTGTCTCATATGGGAACTGGCACGTCATGGAAGACGGTGGTACACTTCGCACAGGAGATTCAATCTGGAGGAAAGTTCCAGAAGTTCGACTATGGAGCTCATTACAATGATAAGCTGTACGGAACTGAGACACCTCCTGAATACGATTTGAGCAAAGTAACTTTACCTCTAAAGTTGTTTTGGGCGCAAAATGATTTGTTATCCAGTGAGAAGGATGTGAGATCTCTGTATGAGAGGTTACCTTCGGGGAGCGAAATGTACATGATACCTGATCCCAATTTCAATCATATAGATTACCTCTGGGCCATCGATGCCCCTCAGCTGTTGAACAAAGAAGTTTTGAAAAGTCTCGATAAGGCGTATAAAGAACAGTTTATTTTTAAGATTTGGTAAACAAGTTGTTTGTTAATATTCTGGGTAAAACTGACGCACACTGTGATAGCCCAACTTGGGCATTAGGTAGGAAGATAATTATTTTGTATTAAGTTATGATGTCATGCCTTCTGATAGGATTGTATTACATGGTATGAATAGCATTGTATTTATAAACTTATTAACCTATCACATTATTATTTTCTATTTCATCCTTACTACCTACTTATATCTGAATAGAAAATAAACCCGCGACTTTGTCTGCGTGAAGTTTTCGTACAAACTTCAACCCTCACTGTACCTCTATAGGGGTTGAATGTCAGGAGTTCATCACCTCTTAGCACACCTTTGTATACCTTTCGTTTTTCTATATCTCAGTCACTCAATCAGTCAAGACAAAGATTCTTATAAGTGGTATAGATATAGATTATTCGTTATATTAGAATACCATAGCCATAGTGGTGATGGGCTGTCACGTATAGAATACTAACTACTGCAAAATGTGGGTATGTACTAAATGTACTATCTGGATATACCTCTCCTCGAAGAATCTCGAGTTGGTACTTGGTACTAAGAGGTCGGAGGGAATATCTACCGTACTTAGGGAATAAAGCCGTTCTACTATTTCTTTTTCTATTTAGAATAATATTAGAAACAGGTTTTTACTGCAAAGTAATAGACTACTTACCTACCCGTCCATTATCCTTTCAAAATAGAATTTTCTTGTAATATTAGTTTCACAAAACGTAAATAACTGCATAAACCCACCTGCTACGGCGTCGTAGCAGCGTAGTAGCTACGTAGTAGTAGAAAATCTCGAATCAATTTCATAGCATGGGCAATTTCTCGAAGATTTTCATGTTTTGTCTGAAATTAGAATACATTTACCCTAGTAGGTACTTAGGAAGGCATATATAGACTTCGCCCGCCTGAAACTATTTTCATTCAAACGTACGTACGTACGTAGGGCACGTTCCTAACTAACCTGACCTACAAGGCAATGCTTTGTTATAAGCGTTGGTATACTTGACATTAGGTGGGTCATATGCTGGTTCCACGGCAAATTGTACTCATAAAAAAAAACGTCAACCCAGCTGTGCCCGATAAGAGGGTGAATTTCCTTTCTTAGTACGCACTAAGACAAATTTTCTCTATAACAAGTGGGTCTGGTTTTTTTTTTTTTTTTTTTTTAGTGGCATCTGTCCGTCTTGCAGACAATTTTGCCAATGTCAAGTGGGTGGGTTAAATAAATTCTTTTTAGTCAAGTCGAGTCGGTAAAAAAAGTAAAGTCAGCCGTCATCGGTTTTGAAGAAAAAGATGGCGTTTTTCTTCAAAACCAAAGGGAAACATTTTCGTTCAAATCAGGATGCCTCATAACACACTTTCATTTCAATTGTTCACACTTGTGCTAAGACCTCAAGTAATGATGGTTAAAATACCACCAAAATTACCCATCAGAACTTAAAATAACACTAGAAAAACAATTAAAATGAAAATACAATGTTGCTTCCAAAGATGACAGAAAACGAATCCCGTGGGTTTGGTTGTGCGTGGTCTATAATATTTCAGTAAGCCAGGACAAAGGTTCTCAAAATTGGAATACATTGTGATCACAGATGAAACCTACATCAACCGAAATGAAGTTAACACCTAATATGTACAAAATCCCAACAATCCCGGTGTTACGGATATAAATATCAGCAGGACAAAAACATTGTCCGCTTGGTCCGCTCCGTTTATCATTTGTCAACAGTTCAGCGTGAATTGATCCTCGGTATATCAACACATCCAGGTCTGAACTAAGGTTTATGTTCAGGACCAACTCGTAAAATTGGAAGTGACGGGTCTTACAGATCAGTTAGTAGTAGCTCTGCCTTCTGTGTTGTAGGTTGTGGGTTCAATCCCCACTGAAGATATACATGTGATGAACATAGATGTTTGTTCTCTTTATATTGTATTCTCTGTGTTTTTTACAAAAAAAGTATGTAAGTATTCTATTAGTCATCTGGTTCTCATAGTACAAGCTATGCTTAGTTTAGGTAGGCCTTATTAGTCAGTAGCAATCTTTTCCAAGCATCCTTTGGATGAAGAAGGTTCAGAATACGTATTGGATTAATATAGTCATTGTTGCTTATACCATCTATGTTAAGCCTGATTAACCCTGGTGACAAACAAATGTATTGAGTACTTATTTAAATTAATTATAGGTAACTGTGTTAATTCATTACTCTTATCCATGAATCTTTGAGTCTGAATCAATAAATGAATTCAATCTATCTATACCTTAGTATACCAATTTTAAGAATATTTGTCTGACTGACTGACATTTAGACAGCGCACAGCCTAAGCCACTGGCTTAGACGAGTGGTTTACTCGTCTAAGGCCACTGGTCGTAGGTATTGGGGCATCGTAAAAATATTTACTGAACCTACGCGAATGCAGCTCTGTCATATTTGTATCCATATTGACAACGGCCTTTAATGAAGCAGGGTAAATCAGGCTGTAATCCAGAGACCAGGGCTTGTGGCGAGTCGTATTACATGTCGTATAGCTTTCACGACACGTCGCTTCAATCAACAATGTAACAAAACAATATTCTTGTTGAAATAATTAATCAGGTCATGGATATAACATATTGATGTATACCTAACATAATTATTGTTTACTAGCGTCGTCCGTCTAGAAGTTATTTTCATACTTCTTCTACATCTTCAACCCCCGCTGGTACCCGTTTAGGGATTGACTTTTCTTATTACACCTTTAGACAAATAATAGGTACCTACTCTGAAAATGTAGTGTCTGTTTGATTGAAGATTGAAGACAAGTGGTTTAGGCTGTGCGTTATCTATATGTCAGTCAGTCATTCAGTCAGGGCAAAGAGCTGACCCGGTGAACTTCGAATTGCTAACGTTTTTTGAATATATAAAACATCCCTGAGTCAGAGGGAACAAAACAAAAGAAAAACAAATATAAAATAAAGGGGGCTCTCTCACAACAAACGTGATTTTTTGCCGTTTTTATTATAGATAATGGTACGGAACCCTTCGTGCGCGAGTCCGACTCGCACTTGGCTGGTTTTTGTTCTTATTTTTTAATTCACAATAAATAGATACCGCAACTATTATATATAAACTACACTATACAAGATGTAGGTACCTACTTTCTTCATTAGCGCTGGTTCCCAAGTTCTGCACTCACGATTTCCTCAGTCAACTTTTGGGAAGTGATGTGACATCACAACTGTCAAGTAAAGCTGCTCGCAGGAAAGATGTCGTAGAAGATAACTTCCGGGTCTTACCATAGTTTCAAACTTGGATGACGTAGATACATACTGATACGTCTTAGTCTGTGGTGGAGCGATAATAATTTGTTAAAGATACTTTGGTAAGTGACTGGGAAAACGAACTGTGTTCACGATGAAACATTTAGTATACGATTCCATCGACAGCTTCATCATCACATATCGTCCTGGAATCCAAGAATTCCTTTTATAATAACCTCAGCGTACAGAGACCACTCTGACAACATGATTTTACCGTAGTTATGTTGTGGTATGGATATAATACCTACTATACCTGTAGTCGGCTGTAGCAATAAGTTGTATAGGCACTTATTGCTACAGCCGACTACACAACTAGAGGCGCAAATGACGAAAGTGCTTAGAAAACATTTAAGATTAAATGAATCGGAAGGCGTTTCCGGGCGAATGAAGAATGTTGCCAGCCTCAAGTTTTAGATTAAACTCCAATGGAGGGGATAATTCGTTTGGTAGGACCATAATCGGCTTAAATATTTATAGAAAGATTATTATAATCATCAACAGCCTGTCCACTGCTGGACATAGGCTTCTCCCATGCGTTTCCAGAAAGATAGATAGATAGATAGATAGAAAATACTTTATTGCACAAAAAAATAACAGCATAAAGGTGAACTTAATGGTGTGAAGTATCTTCCAGATAACCTTTGTGTAATGTGGAAAAAAGTTGTGTCGGTAGTGCACAAAAGAAGATCGATTCTGAGCCCTTTGAATCCATCGGCTTTACGCGATTCTAGCAATGTCGTGCTATCGGGTAAGAGGGCGTCCTACGCTTGGTTTTCCAGTTCGTGGTCGCCATTCGAGAACCTTTATTACCAGCGGTAGTCGGTTCTATGAGCTATATGGCCTGCCTATTGCCACTGCAACTTACTGATTCTGAGAGCTATATCGTTCACTTCTGTTTATCTACGAATGTTCTCATTTAATGTATAAGAAAACACCGAATTAAGTGCCTACGCTAGAACTCGAGTAAAGAAAAGTATATCTGTCAGCAAAGCTGCATAAATAGGAGATGTTACCCGGTGGGGTTAGCCCGGAAACGACTTACGGGCCCCTAATATCCAAATGAGGTAGAAAAATTGAAGCTTCCTTCCGGCACCAGAATGTGATTTTTTCCCTTGTGTATCTATGTCTCGGTAAAAACCATTTTACTGTCAATGTCAAAAGAGTCGATCAATACCTCAACCATGCCTCAACCCCTGTAAAAGTTCGCCTTGTTATTATTATGCAGACTGATCTATAAAATGTTGGTTTATTCTCAAATAAATAAGAAGAAACTCTGAAGCACATGGTAATAAACTATCGCCGAAATCCAAAATCTATTGAAATCAAAATAAAAATCAGATTCATCTTTGATCCGCGTCATTTACCCCCATACTATAAACCTTATTTAAATTTAAATTATGCTTAAAATTGGTCTTGTCACTGTTTGTCTTTACACATTGGAAAGAAATGGCAATAGATTAGCATTGTTTATCTTTTGACAAGTTTTTATAAATAAGGCTATTAGTGATTTAGGGTTGCACTACACTATCTATAAAAACGAGTATTAACGGTAGGAAACCTAAAGATTAGTTTCCTTGTGTTGCAATGGAAGGATCTAAATTTTTTCGATACAATTATAATTTTTTGTTGTTGGGTCGATTTTCTCAAAATACTTTTGTTCATCTGTTTGTGCTTTTCTAGGACTAAGGGAACGCAAGAAATCGCTAAGACTTGTACCTACCCCTATTTTGCTTAAAAGTCTATGAGGCTTACTGTTCTCACAGAACCGCACTAGTTTTAAATTGGTCTCATAAATGGCGAATGATGAGCAAATAGCTACTCAACATGCAGTAAAGTGCTCGTGAGGTGAGAACTTGTTATCAATTTATAACCCTTTCGTTTCTGGGTCAGGGATGTGCTGTCTTATTTTTGTTTTAACTGTGGTTCCGTTGAAGAATCAGGTCAAATATATTGCCTGAAATTATACGACACAATTGGGAAATCACTCGTAAGAATGCAGAGCGTTTATGAACTGTCACAAATTGTCGAGAGACTTTCCAGAAGACAGTGAATTGATTGAACTGGAAATTGTTTTAATTAAAGTCATACAATACCAGCAGTATTTACAAAGCTCAATGCCAATTGAGTTTTAGTAGTAGTAGAGCTTTTTGTGCAAGTTCTCGTCCGGGGAAGTACTACCACCGTACCTATTTCTTACCGCCAAGCAGTGATGCTCGCATTGCTGTGTTCCAGTTTAACAAAGGATGTGGGTGCCGGTGAAATTATAGGCACATGAGGCTTAACACCTGTATGCCTCAGGTTGGTGGACGCAGGGTAGTGAATATACCTGACGTGCGTGACCTACAAGGTAATGCTTTGTTATAGGTGATGGTTACCACTTAACATCAGGTCGGCCATATGCTTGTTCCACCAGCAGTAGAGTAAAAAAAACCGGCCCAGAATGAACCACGGAAGAATACTCTAATGCATTGCTGAATTGAATTGTAAAGATGTGAATTCCTTTGCAAGAAAAACATGATCATTTTGTCAAGACGCTAGGAAAGCCGTTTTGAAGCGAAGAAATGTTCGCGCATTTGAAGTTTTTATTAAAATGCAAATGGATCATTGCAATATGTGGAGTGGAGTGCCACGTCGCATACGAACACCAATGTAGAAATGTTTTACTGCCAGTAGATTTATTTACCTATGGCAAATTGTTGCGAATTGTACTTTTGGTAGAGGCTCTAGAATCAGTCATTCCTCGATATGACGCTAGGTATATCAGAAGACTCGACGTTATAGTGCGGAGATTTTGCGTCAGCTACGGCCAAATTTTTGACACACTTTCACTGCAAACTGTCAAAAAATGGTGACTTGAGACGTGATTAAATCTAAGTTGCGTTTGAGTATTCGCTAGTTAGTCAAAGAGTTATTTTGAACTACTATCTGGATTTACGGATTGACGGACGGATTTAAGGCGACGCGGTCGTGTGATCAGCACCTGTTTATTATGTTAAAACAACATATTCATGTATTTTTTTAAATTGAATATTACATTTAAAAGGACCATCTATATTTCGGAGCGACCAGAAACACTCTTGATTCCATTGAGTTCAATAAAAGTTTACACAAAGTTTTACTAAAATCTCTGGCCAACCGACTACACCGAGGGTGATTTATTCGATTGTTAATCGAGATATTCCAACGATTTTTCTGTTCATGTGTTCCTTAAAAGATACGTAATCGTGTGCCGGAGTAATTTTTTTGTTAGCTAGCTTACTTTTTTATAAAAATAGTAGATAGCCTAAAATATAAATACGCGAGACGTACGTATACAAGCTCAGTAGCGCTTTGGCGCTTCAGGAGGCAGGGTCCACGTCAAAAGTCGTTCCGAGCAACTATACATTATTCTGTGGCTCGTTTGACAGTGATAATCACATAGTTACTATAGGTGTCATTTATTTGTCACAGTCAATACAAATACAACAAGACACAGTGTAACGAAATTACGGTTGGGTCATAAAATATCAACATCATCGTGTGGAAGAAGTCCATTAGTCTTAGGCGTTCTTTATCATAAGATACAAGCGATCGTCGGTTCCAAGGTTTGATCACATCAATCTTGAATAATGTACTAGCGAAACACGTGTGACTCCGTCCGCGTGACGTTATTTTCATATGAACTTCAATCCCTGCTGTACCCCGTGTAGGAGTTAAATTTCAGGAATTTATTTCTTAGTCTCTTAGTTCCTTGGTCTTTTCACCCAATAAGACAAATATACCCAAAAATTTCAATTCTCTTCGACCAGTGTTTTAGGCTGCACGTTGTCTTATGTTCGTCAGTTAGTCATCAGGATGAAGATTATTACTAAGTAGTGGTTCTATGAGTAGTAGTAGAGCTCTTTGTGAAGGGCTCGTCCGGGGCAGTACTACTACCTATTTCTGTTGCCAAGCAGCGTGCTGTGTTCCATTTTGAAGGGTGTGGGTGCCGGTGTAGTTACAGGCACATGAGGCTTAACACCTGTATGCCTCAGGTTGAGGGACGCTGAGTAGTGCATCGTAGGTGACGTTCCTAACGAGCGTGGCCTACGAGGCAATGCTTTGTTATAGGTGATGGTAACCACTTAACATCAGGTGGGCCATCTGCTTGCTCCATCAAAAAAGCAGTAGGTATAAATCGAAAAATGCGACCTGTAGGCGAAAACAGACCGACTGACACACGGACAAATGCATTTTTTTACTAATCTCGAAACTAAGACGCTTCGCTCGCTTGATCAATAATTGGTATATATTTATATTGGCTGTATAAGGTTACCAAGTAACTATGCCCCTTGTTGTCAAAATGTCAAATTCATATAATTTTTGAATCTATCTGAACTCATTACTGTTCATCGAAGCTAAAATTGACATAAAACTTGCACCAGTATAGATAAGGTTGAGATTTCTTTAACACCCCCATTTACTAGTGTTTTCGCTTAGATAACAATCGAATACAGTCGCGAGTTGTATTCTAAGTATGTGTTTACAATAAAAAGTACATAAGTTTTCTGTCAGCTAGTTTAGTACGGTGATAAGCACTCCAAAGGCGATAGGGCACTTTATTCCATCTACTTTTCTTAGTTGTTCCGTAAACATAATAATCTTATACCTTCCTTTGCAATCTGACACTGCCGATAATTTTTTTAGATCTGTTTTCTATCCAATCTAACCAAAAAAACAAAATTTTTAATGAACACCTATTTTGAGTTAGTGTTGAGATTTGTCTTGGAATACGAGCGTTGGTTTCAATTTGACATTTTAGATTGACAGAACATTGTCCAAAAAGTTCAGTTTGTGTAAGTGTGTACAATACTCTGTGGTACAATATTTCATAATACTTATGTAAAGATAAAATTTAATTTATCCATATTTTCAATATAAATCTATATATATAAAAATTAATTGATGTTTGTTAGTCTTACAAAAACTCGAGAACGACTGAACCGATTTGCCTAGTTTTTGATTTAAAGTATATGTAGAAGTCCAAAAAAGATTTAAAAGGTGAGAATAGTATTTTATATATTATTTTAAAATTTTACTATTACCATTATCACCCTGAAGACATAATCCACTGCAGAAAGACCAATGGGGGTTTTGAATTTTTTTTTTTTGCGGTAATTGAAAGGTCATATATGTTTTATTTTTTTTACAATAATTCAAAAGTTATTTCAAAATAAAAATATTTTTGAATCCAGTACCGAAAACACGCCGGCAGCTCCCGAACAAACCCGAGCGGTTTTCACTCATTGCAATAGCCGCGCACGCTGTACTGTTATTAGATAGCTATAAAATAATGACGTCACTATGTAACAACAACTATGGTGATCAATCATGGCGCGTTTATAGTCACGTGATTTTTTTCTAAATTTTCTAAATTTTTAATTTTCTATTATTAGTTTTTTTTTTTAAGTTTTTTGCATTAAATATCAATATTATTAATAATAATGTATTAAAATACATAAAAAAAAAATCATTTTTTTTTTCAAAATCCCAATTGTGAAACTTTTTATCCTCCGACTTCCCGTGATCCTAGCAAAGTATCGGATGGAAGAGCGTCCTACGCTTCGTCTTCCTGTTCATGGCCGACAATCGAGAGCTTTTATTCATCTGTAGTTTGCGGTTCTACGAGCTATGTCTGTCTGTTGCCACTTCAACTTGCTGATTGTGAGAGCTATGTCGGTGATCGTGGTTATTTTTCAGATTTGTTTATTTCTTATTCAAACCTATTGTAAGTTAAATTGTTGCTTTAGTTGTGGACACTCTCCGATTAAGCACATGAAACCCAAGTATAAATAACTAATAAAACTATACTCTTCCATATTTAATAATTAGGTTCCAGTCAGCATACGTATATGTATATACATATATGTAATTACAGGCACATGAGGCTAAACACCCGTATGCCTCAGGTTGATGGACGCAGAGCAGTGTATTGTAGGGCACGTTCCTTACTAACGTGACCTACAAGACAATGCTTTGTTATAGGCTTTGTTATAACCACTTAACATCAGGTGGGCCATATGCTTGATCCATCAGCAAATTGTATACATAAAAAAAAAAACAAACGAAAACTAAAATATGTGTCAGATATTTTTCAATAACATACACAGGAGTGCATTATTGAAAACCTTACGTATTTTTGACATCTCTAAAACTATGATTCTGATTCCCGTTCTGGAAGATGTTCTATAATCTGTGACATTTATTCTATCATATTACTTTCTTATATTTCATTTTCCAAGTGAAAATTTCAGTCATGTAGGTACATTAAATACATAGTGACATAAGTCAAACTTCAAGTCGATATACCACAGAAGATGTATTATTACCTGCTTTTATATTGTGAATTCTAACAACAATGTAAGAAAACATATTTTAGTAAACAAAATTATTGTTTATCGACTTTTACGAATGACGTGTGCATTCGCATCGAAAGTCAGAACCGCCGAAGTGATTTTGGTAGTGTTTGTCCACCGTCACGGAGAGAGAGAGAAAAAAGTTCATTTCACCTAATAATAATCCTACAAATCTTTATCAATGCCAACATTATAAAATATTATAAGAAAGCTGTACAGTCATATTCCGAAGCACAAAAACTCCTAATTTGGTTCAAATTCTTCAATTTGAGTTCAATTCGAATACCGACTTTTAGACACGTTTGAAAAGTTGATTCTGAATGGTTTGTCACTGACGTAATTTTTTAAATATGCTTCAGTCTAGAAGTAATTATCCAACATGAACTTCTTACAGTAAAATAAACGTTACCTTGTAATAAACTGAAATCAAACTCTCACTCACTCACCCATTACTCATGGTTCGGATCCGAATCGGATCACCCGATCCACGTGATCCTTAAAGACACGACAAAATATTGGACCGGAACTGGACAAAATAATATAGCGTACCAGAATATGAACCGGATGTGACGTAGCATAGCGCACAATTCAAGCACAGAATAAGTAATACTTAGTATCAAATACGTGAATTTCCAACTTACGTCAGGCAATGCCATCTCTGTTTTGAATTTGTTAAACTTTCGAACCTGTTTTTGACACAATTCTCTGAATGGGTAGGACCTTAAGCAGATACTACACCAGATGTGTAAGTGTCAAAAGTACCCTTATTTTCCAAAAAAATTTTAGGTTTAAAAAGGAAGGGAAGAAAGAGGAAGTTTGGATTTTTACGAGAAAGTTTTTTTGTAACCACCTGCGACTTGTACAACCGCGAGTCAAGGCTATCTATCAAGGAACGGTGAAGGGACGGTGGTACCGCGGCGGAAGAAAACTTTGGTTAGAATTATATGTCACTGTTTGTCATTATTTATTAGTAAGAGATGGCAATAGGTATTGAATTTGAATGGGAAGCCGTGAGGAATAAACCATAAGCGTCTCGTCTGGTCTAGACTCGATATTGAGGGATGTTAAGTTTAATTGGAGCCTAGTGGAATTTCCCGCAGTATAATTTCCTTTGGAGCGAGCCCGGATTGAAATCCGCAAAGTCATTAGGCGCCGAGAATACATACATAGGTATCTCCTTATTCAGAGTATACAAGCTCTCACGAACAAAGCGAGTAACGTAGAATTCATACTGTGGAACTAATTAGGGCCCAATTGCACTTATTTTACTACGCCTGATAAGTAATCTGATCATAAGTGAAATGTGCCTTATGCTGATCATCAGATTACCAAGTAGGTATGTTGCGGAAAAAACGTTTTCGGTCGAAAAAAAGTTTTAAATGTCTTTTTTTTATTTAAATTTAAATTAATTTACGTTGTCACTTATGTTATTTGAAATTGCATGCAAGTGCTCGGTTAAAGCAATATCTCATAAGACTCGAGACAAATTTTTGAAAAATAAAGAAATAGCTTTGCGATTTTGATCTCCAGATACGATGGAGCTCCTTAGATCTCTCAATACCGAGTAGTACCGCCTTCAGCTTCTTTGAGGAGGTCTTATGGGATCAAAGGTACGCCTAAACATTACTTTTAGTACCTATATACCCACATTTTGCCTCTATAAGTACTTGTTAGGAATATTTGAAATTTACCTAGCAGTTGATTTAGGTTTTTTGTCGATTAACGTAAGTACAAGATTTCGTGTGGATAGTAGATAAGGAAAGAAGAAAAAAACGTTTTGTAATAATTTGCAAAAATGTATACAGATAGGAAGGTCAAATGATCGTTTGACTATCTGTTAACAATAACTTCCTCATCATATCGCTTGTTATTTTAAGAGTGGGGTGATTGTTTTTATGCTGACGTAGGTATATAGGTCAATAATTGGCCTGAACAGATGATTTAGAGAAATAAAACGTAGTTAGGTACCTACGTTGGTATAGTATTGCACTGATCGATTATAAGAAGTACTATATGAGTATACTATCGGCGGCTTGCAGCATTTTTTTTCCCGTTCCCGTTTTTTTTCGGGATAAAAAGTAGCCTATGTTAATCGAAGTTATAATCTATGTTTATTCCAAATTTCATCCAAATCGGTCTACTGGTTAGAGCGTGAAAGAATAACAAACATCATCATCCATACTTACAAACTTTCGCGTTTATAATATTAGTAAGAAGTAAGATGTGCGGGAATCGGTTTGGTTCGACGTAGAATAAATATATAAATACGAAAAAAAATATGTACTACTCGATTCATCATCATTATCAGCCTCAAGAAGTCCACTGCTGGGTAATAATCCTCTACGTAAAATATAGTTTCTAACAAGAACGGTCTTGACTCTTTTTCGTTAAGCGTCCTCCCGCGACCCTACAGTATCCTCGATCATCGGTGGGAGGGCTTCCTTACCTTCGTCTTCCTATTCGTGGTCGCCATCCGAGAACCTTTATTCTCCAGCGGTTGTCGGTTCTACGAGCTACTATAGCCGTATTAACTTGCTGTTTTAGAAAGTTATGGTTCGTTTTTGGAAGACTTAGGTTCGTCTCGGATTTCCTCATATCTGATTCTTTTACGTAGTGAAACTCCCAGCATAGCTCTTCATAGCTCTTCATAGTTAGTAACCGCACCCAGCACCTTCCGATTCCCAGTGCCGATGACAAGGAATATCAACTCAACTGAAATTCTAAAAGGTTTTTTCAACAGAAAAACGTAAATTTTGATAAAGAGACACGGGGTTTTAACTGCGCTTGTTTGCGTAGAATCATTTTACTATTTTCGTTGATTTTAGAGCTAAACCCGGCATGCGTTGCAATACCACGTAAAGTATAAAGAAGTAAAGGGAAGTAAAGAGACTTAAAGAAAAGTAAAAAAAAGCAAAGAGTATAATAAACTAACGAAACGCGCGCGTCGTTATTTTTGTACAAACTTCAACCCGTACCCATTTATGGGTTGAATTTCAAAAATTACTTTCCATATCTCTGCGCACTAAGACGAATATACCCTGAAAAATACAAGTCTCTGCGACTTTTGGTTTAGGCTATGCGTTGTCTATATGCCAGTTAGTCAGTCTGTCAGTCAGGACAAAGATTCTTAGAATTGGTATAGATGCATAGAGGACAAACGTATAAAAAAAACAACGGCAAATGAAATATTCGTTTTGAACTTTATTTCGACCACGTCAATACTTATAAATTGAACGCGTTGATATATGTATTATTCTAGAACCCCGAAAGCTAGAAAAATCTATGGTTAGAAATGATTTTGTTCACTATGCAGTGATATATTTATTTTATTTTTATTTTTGATACTGGGATACTCGAAAAAACGATTAACAAAGTTTCAAATTGTTGTTTCGAGTTTCACTGCGCGATATGCTAGGAAACAACAACTTGAAATTGTGAAACAGTTTCGTGTTCCCCGCAGTGTAGGTTAAAAGAAAACTTCGCTATCGTTTTTCCGAGTAGATGCCCTGATCTTTGTTATTTCAATATTAGTATTCCTTCAGAAGCCCCTGCAGCTTGATGCTTACCTTATGCATACCAAGTACCTTGAACACGATATTTTAGACTAAACAATTTTGAACATCAAGGATTTTGTACAAAGTAATCTTTTTAAATTACATGCAAACATGGCGCATGTAATCGCCATCATTGCTTGTTATTATTTTTATCTACCCAATTCAAAGTCAAAGTCAAAAAGTATTTATTCAGTAATATCCGCAGGGATCATCTTGAAACGTCTTAAATCTAGTCCAATTCTTTTTAATTACTATTTTTCAAACACCTACTTTCAAAGGGTTTAGTTAACAAAAAAATACAAAAATATAGGTAGATACTAATATTTATATGAATTTATTTATAATTTTTATCACAGTTACAAACTTAGAAAATAATTTAGACCCTAGCAAAACTGAGTGTTTTTAAAAATACCATTTAAATATTTTATTTACAAAGGAACACTTCTGCTGAGCGTGTATGCTTCAACGTTCAAGTCTTGGGGGCTCAGGTTAGTTAAGTTCCATTCACCATCAGGATATGCCCTGGTGCTAAACACCACCTCACCCTCACCACAGAACAGCTCCAAGGAACTAGCATCGAGGAAGAGTCTCCAGGAGTGAGAGCCGATTGGTGACCACTCCACCTGTCTGATGTCTCCATTTCGGTCTACTACCACTTTACCTACTTCCGGGTCCCATCTTAGGAACACCTTGTCTCCACCGTTGCGGCCTTCAATAAGCAGCTCGATCTTCTTTTCTAAGTCACCATTGATGATGACTTCTCCGGTCTGGCTTAGTCCAACAACTTGGTTTTCATTCAGCTGCCCATTCATTATCGACTCATGTCTTAATGAAATCATTTCATCAAGAGGTTTCTGTAGAATTCTGTCGCCTACTAGGACGAGCTCCCTCACCATGGTCATCGCTCCTGCCCAGCCGTCAGCTTCCTCGGGGTGTGGAACCTCCCACATATTGAACCACGCAACCACGTACCTCTTACCGTCCTTTTCCATGGTTTGGCTGGCGTAAAAGTCATGTCCGTAATCCAATTCCTGGAACTTAGTTTCCTGGACAAACTCAAAGTTATCGTAACTGAAGTTTCCAACTATGAAGCCGGTCTGGTGAAGATTCTTATATCTATCACCGACGGGATCCATACCCTGAGGTGACCAAAGCAGGACGTGCTTTCCACCAAGTTCAAAGAAATCTGGACATTCCCACATGTAGCCTAGATCTCCGGTTGATTCTCCAAGGACTCGCAAAAACTCCCAGCTGATCAAATCCGACGACCTGTACAGTAGAACTCGTCCTCTTTGATCGTCAGTCTTGCTTCCGAGGACGACGTACCAGTGATCATCGTGTTCCCAAACCTTAGGGTCGCGGAAGTCTGGAGAGCCATTGGGAGCCGCTGGCAGGACAGGGTTACCCACAAACTTGTTAAACTCCACTCCATCGTTACTGAAAGCCAGAAACTGGGTTTCGTTGTAGTAAGGTTCTTTATCCGTGACTTCATGCGCAGTGTACATAAGGATCATAGTGGATCCGACGACGATAGCGCTGCCTGAGAAGCACTGTTCCTGATCGGGAAGGAGGGCTGTGGGTAGCGTTTTCCAGTTAACTAAATCTGTACTTGAGGAGTGGCCCCAGTGCATTGGCCCCCAGACTGCATCGTATGGGTAGAATTGGTAGAAAAGGTGATACTCCCCTTTGTAGTAGGAGAATCCGTTGGGATCGTTCATCCATCCCACCGGTGGGGCCACGTGGTAGTGGAGACGGTAGCGTAGGTTCAGCTCGGGCCTCTTGTTGGCGATGTACTGCTCCAATTCCTCTTTTTCCTGGTTGCTTTTCTGCAATACCTTCGGCTGCGCAACTGCGAGTACGCAGAGCAGAATGACTAGGCTTTGGAGAGTCATGACGTTGTTTGGGATATGGATGCTTCGGCTGGCTTATATAGTTATTGTACGAGAGATCGATAAGATAATCTTAAGTGTTTTGTTTGGCTCGAGGAAGTGTGAGAAGTAGGCACTCTACCCCGACAAGCAATTTAACTTTATCATGTGTTTTTAGTTTTTAAACTCTTATACCTATTTATAATTAGCATAGCATGCCTACTGGAGAATTGATAATTTTACGTTTTGTAAATATTTTTATGAATAATATAAGTATTAGTTCAGTATTTCTGGCTTCATTGCTCAGAAACAAAAATACAAATACTGGTCAAGTGCGAGTCGGACTCGCACACGAAGGGTTTCGTACTATTTTTATTCAAATCTATGATAATAACGGCAAAAAAATCACGTTTGCTTATGAGAGCCCCCTTAAATATTTATTTTACTCTGTTTTTTATTATAGATAATGGTACGGAACTCTTCGTGCGCGCGTCCAACTCGCACTTGGCTGGTTTTTATTATATTTAAATAAACTTTATCACACTATATACTGTGACTTGTAGGTTGTTTCATAATATGTAACACAGACGCAATAGTATGATTATAATAACTTTTGGTGCAAGTCATCCTTGCATTTAGGTATCTCTATCTTATCATTTTTGGTGAGGTCCGTGTGGTTTTTACACTTATTTTTACAAACTTAGTTTGAGATATAATAAAGGAGGAACATTCTTAATAAAACACACACAACTTTGACCGCGTCAAGTTATTTTCATACAAACTTCGACCTTTTTCTCCAATTAGTACACATCTACGCATCAAAACAAATAATTATATCCTAATAATATCAAGCCTCGACGACCAGTGGTTTAGGCTGTGCGTTGTTTATATGTCAGTCAGTGAGTCAGGACAAAGATTCTTATAGGTACATAATTGGCTTAGATCAATGATATTTTAATATATAAAAGAGGGGTTAAAACCATTGGTTTGTGTTTTTCTTATTCGCTTATGAAAAAAATTGTATTTGTAATTTGTATTTGTAGATAGATTGAATAGAACAAAATATTTTTATTGGACACACATAACGGAGTAAGTAATATATTAGATAATATAGTATATACTATATTACGTAGCTCTTACTAACATCTAATTAAAGTAAATAACCTATCTCAACTAAATCATAAATGTGCCTAAGATACAATACAATATTATTATATCATAGATAACACTAGCGAGAACGCCTGCGATTTTGTTAGGCAGGTTATGCTTGTTCCAACAGCAAATTGTATAAAAAAAAGTTTCAATTCTTCATCATCCGCTGTACTCGTTTAAGGGTTGAATTTCGGAAGTTTCTTTCTTAGTACACCTCTGCGCATTATGACAAATATACACTGAAAATTTCAAGTGGCTACGACCAGCGGCTTAGACTGTGCATTGTCTATGTGCTAGTCAATACAAAGCTAAGAATATGGACTAAAGTAAAAAAGATTTTTATAACAGGGGTCTTCTTCTTCTTCTTTTATTATCTGACTTTTCAGCGACGGGTTGCCACGAATTTGCCAGTGTCGAGTAAACTGGGGCCTAATTTTCGTAACGAAGTCCATATTCTTTGCAAAAAATCATCAAATACAAGTTTCGATGTTGTCAATCTCCGAATGGAAACCGCTTGAAACTGACATTTCAGACAGAGTCAATTTTGACAGTCACATTCTTGTTTCAATAAGGTAGGTACGTCACAACATAAAAAATATATACAAAAGTCACACCATAAAGTTACCTGACGCAAACATGGGTTAAACCAACCCGTCACAGCATAATGCCGCCACACCACACCACATAGTGATGTGAGACGCTGGTTTTCTTTCAGATTGCAGATTCTTCTCAAGCTTAACACAAAAAAAAGCAAAAATAAGTAAACTTGATATAACTTTTTAAACTATCATGGTTTCGATCAATATTTTGGATAGAAACGAGATATTTACCATGATTTTTGAATTTGATTGTTTCTTGATATTTCGGCACAGTTGCATGCGCCATGATTACGGGTCGAACTGAACAATCGGGAAACAATCAAACTCAAAAATCATGGTAAATATCCCGTTTCTATACAAAGTAAGTAAACTTGAGTTGACCTTGAAGAAACCAGCACTGTGGTTATTTTAAAGTGGCCCTGGTTACTGAGATGACTGCTGATGAAGATAAGATCAAAACAAAGATGATAGTGTAATTTCAAAGAACATTGACTACTGGTAACAAAAACGTCCAGATAATAGAAGATTCTTATCTTGAGCTACCTTAAATAGATACCTAGCTTTGATTCTAGTTATTGCAGATATGTAGAGTTAGTGACAAAAGTAGATGAATATTCATTTACAAGATAGCCGACGAATCCAATTCGGATGAGCAGCGTTTGGGAAATCACGCTACATTTTTTCGTTACAGATACTGCAAAATCTCACGATGAGAGTCTGTAATCAGCGATTGTTACTAGAACCTTTTCTGGGACGTCACTACTTGAAAAAATCGAAAATGCTGCCTCATTTTCAAGAGATCTTGGTGGCCTTGGTGATTGGTGCTGGTAACCTGGGATCCTAGATTACTATCCATAGAGCCAAGGTTACCGAAATAGCTCTTAGAATCAACAAAAGGTCAAGGCATATAGCTCGTAGAACCGATAACTGCTGGGATGTAAAGGGTTACGAACCAGAAAGCAATATTCAGGATGTCCTTTCCCGAAAAATCGATGACTTTGTATAGATGAAAAAATCGAGGGGGATAGACATAGACATAGACAATTATTTATTGGCCACAAAAACACAGCATATAATTAGTTCTAACCAAGTAAAAAAAATAAGAAAATAAAAATAAGTAAGTAAACAAAGTAGATAAGTTAAAATAAACAAGTGATTACAATAACAACAAAAACAATAAAATTAATAATATATTACACTACCAGTTTGAATAAATCAAGAAAATTACTGTGGAATTATAACATAATGCCTAATAATAGAGCTATGTGCTACCGCAGCAAAATGGCTCCGGATCAGCATTATGATCAGATCAGCGCTGTTATTCTGCCGACACCTCAGATAACCTGGATGCAAGTTTAAAGGTAATCTTTGGAAATATTTTTCTGAAGACACACCTGATGTTAAGTGGTTACCAACACCTATAACAAAGAATTGCCTCGCAGTTTACGTTCATTAGGAATGTGTCCTGTAATGGATTGTTTTGCGTCCACCAGTTATACCATCATCATCATCAGCCTGTAGAAGTCCACTGCTGCACGCCTCCCCCATACACTTTAGAAAGAACGATTTTGAGCCCTTTTCATCTATCGACTTTCCGTGATCCATACGATGACGTCAGTTCATCGGATAAGAGCGTCTTACGCTTCGTCTTCCGGTTCGTGGTCGCCATTCGAGAATCCTTATTCATCAACGGTTGACGGTTCTACGAGCCAGCCATATGGCTTATTATATACAGCCATAATACATTCTATATCCATCAGGTATACAGGTAACGTACATGTGCTTGTCACCAGTATCCATACCCTTCAAACTGGAACACAGCAAGATTGGCAGAGATAGATAGATAGATAGATTATAGCTTTATTGTACACCATTAAAAAGAACAATTAAATTACAACTAAGAAACCAGAAGTACAATGGGCGCTCTTATCGCTGAAAGCGATCTCTTCCAGACAACCTTTCAGATATGCATAGTAGTAGTAATTTTCCGGACAAGCCCTTCACCAAGAACTCTAATACTACACGTGGAGGCTTTAATCAAGCAACAGATTTCTTCAGGCTGATGAAAAAGAAGTTCATGTATTTTTGATGTCGACTGTACCTACTTGAGATACATGTGAGATATTCAATCAATATTGAGACGTCTCTGTAATCTTATCGTGTCTAGCCAGTGTGGTCTTGCAAATACCATTCCGCTGGCTAAGCGACTATAAAGTTTTAGATAAGCCTTCATGATAAGAGAACATTTGACATTTGACATCATCAAAGCTGCTCCTAGCCTAGCATCCTTTAAGTCAAGACTTAAATCTTGGCTCCTCGAGAGGGTGTTCTATAGTGTGGAAGAATGCTTAGCATTGTAGCCTTGTAATTTATTGTAATTTTACTAATTTATTATTCATTGATTTTATTGCTTTTAAAATATGGATATTTTTATTAGGTAGTTACCAATCTACCTACTCATGTATTAATTGATTTAGCTGTAAGTTAAATTTGATTATGAATTCTTTTCTTTTTTGTACCCTGACTTGTAATTTTTTAATTATTAATAAATTGATTATGATTATGATTATGATTATGAACTCCATCTTTTCTATTACTAAAACTCCGCTGTCCGTCTGTCACCAGGCTGTATCTCATGAACCGTGATAGTTAGAGAGTTGAAATTTTCACAGATGATGTATTTTTGTTGCCGCTATAACAGCAATACTAAAAAACAGAGTAAAATAAGTATTTAAAGGGGCTCTCATACAACAAACGTGATTTTTTGCCGTTTTTACTGTAGATAATGGTACGGAACCCTTCGTGTGCGAGTCCGACTCGCACTTGACCGGTTTTTTTATGCTACTCTTGGTGGGACAAGCAAATGAACCACCTGATGTTAAGTGGTAATCATCACCTATAACCAAGCATTGCCTGGCAGGTCACGCACGTTAGGTACGTGGGCACTACCCTGCGTTCACCAACCTGAGCGGCTCTGATACAACAAATGTGATTTTTATGCCGTTTTTATCATAGATACGGAACCCTTCGCGCGTTAGTCCGGCTCGCATTTGGCCGGTTTTATTTAATTTATTAACTCTTTGACAACAATAGCATTAAATAAATAACTTCAAACCACTAAGGTGTGTGTCTTCTTGGCTTGGTCGCGAAGTCCTGGCACCGAAGATTCTGAGTTATCCTTGGATATTACTGAATAAATGCTTTATGACTATAAACTAAGCAAATATATTTTATTTTGTGCTATCAGTCTGTGTGTGCACAGTAGAAAACGTGGCGTAGCATGTTCAATAAAAGTTTATAAACTTTAAATTGTGTTCCTAGTTAAAAAATTTGCGTGCCGTTTTTTATATGACTTATGAGTAGTAGTCAGTGACCCATTCCGGTTTCGCACAAATTAACAGTAGGTACTATCAAAACATACAGAAAAGGTTTCGCCCGGTCTCACTACTCCGTTGGGTAGTTCTTGCCTTATGGGTGGGTTTTATCCCGACCGGGGATAAATGTTTGTGTGATGAACATAAATGCTTATCTCTGCATGAGTGTTATAATTTATTTCAACTTACTTCCAGTTTTATTGTGATTACAGGCACATATGCCGGTAGATAGACGCAGAGCAGTGCATGCTTGCAATGCGTTGTTATAGGTGATGGTAACCACTTAGCATCAGGTGGGTAACATCAAGCTGATTCCATCAGCATGTCACATCAAAAAAATAGGTATGAATACATAATTATAAATAAATATATTGAAATGAAATTTACTTACTTGAAATGTGGTACACGGAGAAATTAAATATCTATAGCTTATTAGACCCACACATTTCATATGTACACACATACATGACATACATTTAACTCAATGCCATATAGCTCCAAACTAAGCAAAGCTTGTACCAATACCTAACCTTGAATGAGCAAATGACTGATAGAATACTTAATACTTTTTTTTTGTAAATACACACCTACATAATTATATTTTATATCTATGCTACTATGCATATATCTATACTATAATAAAACTGTAGAGGCCGAAAAGTCCGTACATTAAAGATATTTTTCTAAAATCTTGCTAATAATACTTAAAAAAAGCAAAAAAACCGGGATCGCGTTTAAAAAAAACAAATGTTTGTACTATTATCAGAATAAGTTAGTTAATAGCCCAACTTAAACTATGTTTCATAACTACTAAATTAATGTTGATGTGATTTTTATAATTAGTTAATTAAAAGCCCAACTTAAACTATGTTTCATTGAGCTGTAATCCCTAAAACTAAGTTTGTATGAAAAACACGCAGTCGCGAGTTGGCCAGTTAGTTATATAACAAGACACTTAAAACATAGTACAAACATCTAATTTCATCACACATCTTCTTCCATCTTCCATCGAGCTTCCATCTTCGGTCTTCCCTCAGAGTTATACTATGAAAAACTTTAAGAAACGGGTCTATCTTTTCCTGATCATCAGCATCGCTTCTGGTGGTGCAGGTGTCCATGGGCGACGGTGATCACTGACCATTAGGTGGCCCGTTTGCTCGTCCGCCTGCTATGGCATAAAAAAACATACTATGTATGTTCTCCGAGATTGAACCCACGACTCACAACCCAGAAGGTAAAGCTCCAACTAAGCTGTGGTGGCTATTAGAACTATTCAGGAGCCAATTATACGTAACAAGTTCCTAAATCTTAAGTTATTCAGCGTCAAGGACGTATGGTACATTTCCAGAACTCTCTGAAACAGTCTGGAAGCAAGATAAGCGAGACACCACTATTAATTGCAAGTTAACATTGTGGGACCGATTCTCAACGAGCTCACAACACGATTTGTACACGAATGAACAACTATCTACTCCTCCATAAAAACGTTTTTATAAGAAAAAAATGACAGAATAAGCTTTTTTTTGAAATGACAGGCAAATGAGGCTTAACACCTATATGCCTAGGCGTCGTAGATCAAGCATAAAAAAATCTTTGCTCCATTCAAAGCAAATGTTGGAAGCAATTCTTGGTTGTAAGCGACGGTAACCACTTAACATCAGGTGGGCCAATTGAGTATCATACAAACTTCAACCCGGCGGGGTACCTACTCGTTTAGCGGCTGAATTTCGGGAATTCCTCTCTTAGTTCACCTCTATACACCAATACAGGTATATCATAATGTAAATCCGTTATTGGTTATATGGTATGTATGTATGAAACGTTCTGTAATTTCTATGAGTTGTGGATTTTGTTATATAAATAAAATAAAATAAAAATAAAGAAAATAATCATATTTTATATTTCAAATATAAGAATGCCATTTTTTTATATTTGAGATCCTGCATTTGTGGTAATCTTTTAACTGTCTGTTTAGTCTATTCTGGCTCACAAGAATATCAAGGTCAATAGATCAATGCTGACCCGACGGTTATTTTGCTCCCTTGGCAAAAAATAAGGGCTTTTGCTTTTGTGGTTCTCGAAATACGTACCTACAGTAGTTTTTCCTCGAAAACAAAAGGTATACAAGCATTTTGTATCAGCAAAAACATGTAAGTAATATTGCTCGTAAAGAACTATAGTAGGTATCCAGTTAGCTTGATTAATTCTATGGCCGGTCGTGCGCGGCCGCTTCTCATTCTCACTAACTTTTCTTTTGACAAAATATACGACACGGAATAGATACTTAAATACTACTACTAGTACTACTATCTGGTTTGACTTGGCTTCACAGCTCAGTTAGTAGTAGCTTTCTGTGCTGTCAAAGTCGAAGTAAAAAAAAATCATTTATTCAGTAATATCCACAGAGTCATCTTGAAACGTCTTAAACGTAGGTTGTAGGTTCGATCCCCACCGAAAACAAACATTTGCGTGATGAATTTAGATGTTTATTCTCGGTCTGGGTGTTATATTGTAAGTATGTTTTTACAAAAAAAACGTAGTATATAAGTATAATAATACATGACGGAGACGCTGCTCCAGTATGGTCCAGCTGGTCGTCCGTGATATCTGCACTGATGACGTCACAGCTGTCTTCATTATGGTGATGACTCATGACCGTCGGCAAAACATAAACCGAGTCAAAGAAACATTAAATAAGCCAAAGAAACACCAAGAACGTTGTCACTGTCGTTTATTCCGCACCAAACAAATCTGGTTTTTACAGTAGGTCCGAACGGTGCGGCGGCTCGAGCCAGACTGACTGCCGTAGAGCGCACCGCCCGTATTTATGCAAAACACAGCCGCGCGCAAGCTACCTCGCCACTAAGAGTGTTTTGCTTTTACGCGTCTTGTTGTTTTTACAATCAATTGCTTAATGACCTTGATGACCTTAAAATAATGAATCAACGCCTAATTAGCTAATAATTCACTTAAAACTGAAACAAAACATTGTGATTTCAAGTAGCTCCGGCGTCTTGCTGACACCAATGTCGCCATTGCGCCGATATACACAATATGTAAATAAATAAATAAATAATGCTGGACAATCCACACAGCATCATCTAGCCCCAAGCTAAGCAGAGCTTGTGTTATGGGTACTAGATGACTGATATATTTAATACAATACACTACATGCATAGATATTTTTTTTATTATACATAGAAAATACCCAGAACACCCGGAATAAATATTTGCAGATCGAAAGTATAGATTTAGGTTACCTAGTAGTAATTTACCTGAAGGATATAAGGTACCTAATAATTATAATGCCCCAGCGGGGCTCATGTTGGACGCTATTTATTATGCACTACCGCCTAGCTAAACTTATTTTACACCATGAAGCAATTAACAAATAATTATGATAATTTTATACTCAATTCAATTATCAACTTGTTATAAACTTAGAATAGGTCCAATTCGCAAGTACCTAAGTAATGAGACACGTAGCTTAGAAATCGTTTCTCAAATAAATACTTTGTATAACTTGGTTCCAACTTATCCATTGTCTTGCTTGGAAGCTTTGAGTTGGAACACGCGAATGAGCTGCACTGTATAGTTATCAGCAGATAAGTTAAACTATATGAAACTAATCACTTATAGTGTTGAAGTAGTGAAGTGAAGCATTTTAATGGCACGTTGAAGCATATATTAGTTATTATTAATCTTATCGCATTTTAATACTGATTTTGACGAAAGTTGGCACACAAGTATCTTGATTTAGGATTTAGGTAAGCGTTATTTATCAACGGATTTCAAATTGGAGAGAAACACTAACGCCTTCATTCTTCACAAGATAGTGCGAAAAAATCCAAATAAAAGGAGTAGATAGGGGAGAAGTTTGCTGTAGAGTTATACATGGATTTCAACTACTAGTACTACTAACGGACGTCCGTAGGATATTGGACCACAAGAGAGACTCTAAGCATAGGCCTTTCTATACCCTCTTGAGTGAATTTCAACTTAGAACCCGACCTGCCGTGGCCGCGGTCGGCTACATATGTCAAAAGTTACCTATGACTACCCAAAAATATATACATACAAAACGTTCTTACAAACCTGATTGGCACCATTTTGCCACAGATTCAATCATTATTACTACCGGGTATATAAGGAAAAACATGAATTAACTAACATTTCGCTATGTTAAGTCGTGTGTTTTGTGAGTGGATTAAATAAACAAAAAATAATGTTGAAAAAACTATTGGTTTTAATGTTTGTGTACACTTTTAGTGAAGGTAAGTTTAATATTTTAACACTATTGTACTAATTCATATACGCTTGCATACCTGTGTACCTATTCTTTATTGAAATTTCCAATGCACCGAATAAGCGTAGGTACTTAAACAAAATAAAATTTTATTTTATTTTATAATATTAGAAAAACTTACCTAGAGCTAGTTAGTTAGGTACAATAATATAAAGTATAATGAAGGCCAATAACAAGTTTCCACAAATAATTAATAAAATAGCTAAGTGCATAATAGAAGAGGTAGACAAGATACACTTACGGAATTTATAACAAAATACAAAGATTAATCTTAATGAATTATTAATTATTATTTTCATTAAGTATGTATCTCTAGTTACAAAAATAATATAACATTATCCTATTTCGAAAATCCGAAACATTTTAGTGTAAACTGTTTAAATAAATAATAATTTATTAAATTTAAATTAATATTTGCTGTGAAATTTAATATCTACTGTGCTTTAACAGGGTTTATGTTTGAAACTTATCTATTATTTGTATCACCTTTCACAACATGAAACGCAAAACAAAAACATATTTTAAGCCCTATGAGATTATATAGGTGCTAGGTAGGCTTTCTCTATCGAAATAACTGTCCCAGACTCTACCGTACCCTGCCAGGGGTATACACGGAAAAAGTTGACCCTAAAGCCACTTTTATCCTATCAGAAAATCTTAGAACAGCTTAGAAGAGCTTACTTAACACATCGTACCCTTTCAGCCAAGTCAGCCTTATCCAAGACGCAAACATAATCTGAAATGCTGACGAATCTGTGGGCTTCCTAACGATGTTTCCCTTCACTGTTTGTGAGCACTGACTCAGATAAGTACCCTCACTAATGGTTGTATAGTGTTGATATCACTCTTATCTTCCTAAATTACTAAACTATTTATCTTCAAACCAGTTATAAAACGTTTTAGAGAAGGCCAGTCAAGAATACCCTAAACCGTGCATGTATGAAGAATGTTATGAGAGTGAATGTCCTGTACCACTCAGCCACGTAGTAAGTGGAAATCCGTGGTCTCTGCCTACCCTCACGGGAGTCAGGCGTAATTTAATGTGTGGATGTAGTTATATGAATCTTTATCCATACTGACTGACATAGACAACACCACAGCCGTAGAGACACAAAAGAAATTCCGGAAATACAACCCCCATAAGAGTACAACGGGGGTTGGAATTTGTATGGAAATAGCTACGCGCGGACGAAGTTGCGGGCGTTCACACTAGTATAGTTTGATATTTTTTGAGTGAATTGATACTTGCTCTATTATTTTTCTCTTGTTTGTTTCGATAGACCATTTTGTTTCGCATGAAACGATGATATTTTGTAATTACTGCCGTTGCATATTTTTTTGCATCCATGGAATATAAAAGTATGATTTTTAGTAAGAATCGCAAATGAAAACATCATAAATAGGAGTTTTATTGCAGGTCGCGTAAAATTTAAATTTGACTACACATTTGTTCCTGAGATAAATGGTTGGCTGAAGCTACATCTGGTGCCTGCTACGTGGAATGACGCCCGCCTGCGATGTCATGCTAAAGGTACTTCATTATTATCAGCTTGTTGAAAACCACTAAACTGGCTTGCTCAAGAGGTTTGCAGAAAGAACGGTTCAAGTCTTCAGCATCGACCGACTTTCCGCGATTAAAACAACATCAAGGATTGGGTAGGCGTTTTACACTTTTTCCGGATCATGATGACCATTCTGTTCCACCGGTTGCGGGTTCGATTCTCGCCTTGGGATAAATGTTTGTACGATCTACAAATTATTTTATTCCGGGTGTTTTGAGTATTTTCTATGTATAATAAAAAATATCTATGCATGTAATGTATTGAAGTATATCAGTCATCTAGTACCCATAACACAAGCTCTGCTTAGCTTGGGACTAGATGATGCTGTGTAGATTGTCCAGCATTATTATTATTCTAGACCTTTATTCATAAGCGGATGTCAGCTCTACACGCTATACGACCTGCTAATTACCACTTCAATTAAAACTTTCAGCGGGAATATTAGCGTCACCGCTCACTCGCACGCTGAAAGATGCGATAGTGAACCACATGGCTCGCCAAAAGAATGAAGTGCCCGCCATCTTTAGCGGCGTGCACGCAAGTTTCTCCAAAGGGGACTACTACTCTGTAGAAGGTACTACTACTACTCTGTAGGACTTACTGACACCCCATTTTTACTAAAAAGTTCTTTTTTTTAATACTACTTGCTGATGGAAAAAGCATATGACCCACCTGATGTTAAGTGGTTACCATAAACTATAGCATTGCCTTGTAGGTCACGTTTGTTAGGAACGTAACCTATAAATGCTCTGCGTTCATCAACCTGAGGCATACAGGTGTTAAGCCTCGTGTGCCTGTAATTTCACAAACGTTTAACGCTACCATGGAGGGGGTATGAAAGCACTGTTCATCCTCTCTTTCTCCCATAGCCAGTTACGTTAGAAGTTTCACTTTAGTCGTGTGGTCTAAAGCACACTCGTTTTTTTTTTGACTTGTTCCCTACCCAGAAAAATACTATCTGATGAACTTGCTCTGTGTGCTTAGTAAGTTTAGCTGAAG
Source organism: Electrophaes corylata (assembly GCA_947095575.1). Classification (NCBI taxonomy): domain Eukaryota; kingdom Metazoa; phylum Arthropoda; class Insecta; order Lepidoptera; family Geometridae; genus Electrophaes; species Electrophaes corylata. Next base: position 749,438 of record OX352711.1, on the reverse strand, counting down.
TTTGTAAGAAATTATCCACCACGATTAATTTAATTAATTTCCGACGACCGATGTGGCGCGGCGGGCGAATGTCCGCTTGCGACGCAAAAGGTTGCGGGTTCAATTCCCGTCTTGGGATAAATTTTTGAACGATCTGCAAATATTTATTCCGGGTGTTTTCTATGTATAATAAAAATATCCATATATGTAATGTATTGTATTAAGTATATCAGTCATCTAGTACCCATAACACAAGCTCTGCTTAGCTTGGGACTAGATGATGCTGTGTGGATTGTCTAGCATTATTTATTTATTTTATTTATTTCAGGAGTGCCATTGGCGAAGCTTCCAGTTACCTGGGCACCTGGTGAGCCAGACAACAAGAACGACTTGGAAAGCTGCATGGCCATGCTGAGCAACGGTGACATGATGGACGTGAAGTGTTCTGAGCCTCTCCCCTACGTCTGCTATAAGAAACAGATCAAAAAGCTCAAGCTGACTAACTGCAGGACTTATGATCACGGTGAGAGCAACTATAGCACTGTTGAGATCCTCCTAGCTTAGGCACTATACGAACGTCATCAGTCTAGATAAAATCATTGCTACACAAGCGCGGATCCACTGTTATGGGCATGCCCACAACCCTGATAGACCTGCGACATTTATCCATTTTGATATTCTTTGAACTTTTAAAACAATTATTAATATCTGTGCCCAGCAAACAGACACATAGGTATTTACTATTGTACAAACTAACGTTTTACAGGTTTATTAATTTACATCCTTTTTTTTATAAAATACATACATTGTTTGACTGGCCTCTCAGCTCAGTTAGTAGTAGCTCTGCCTTCTGTGCTGTAGGCCGTGGGTTCGATCCCCACCGAGAGCAAACATTTGTGTGATGAACATAGATGTTTGTTCTCTGTCTGGGTGTTATATTGTATTCTAAGTATGTATTTACAACAAAAAAAAGAATATAAGTATTCTATCAGTCATCTGGTTCCCATAGTACAAGCGATGCTTAGTTTGGGGTTAGATGATGTTGTGTAAAATGTCCACAAATATTTATTTATTTTGTATATGTTAGTTCTGTATCTGGGTGATAATATTGTATTTTAAATACCACCCAGAAACAGAACTAACATGTTATGTTCATCGCAAAAATGTTTGTTCTCGGTGGGAATCGAACCCACTACTTACAGCGCAGAAGGCAGGGCTACTACGAACTGAGCTGTGACGATTGTCCGGTATTGTACCGTTTGTTTCCCAAACAAATCTATACCAAGCATAAGAATCTTTGTCCTGGCCGACTGACTGACTGACAACGCACAGCCTAAAAACAGCCACTGGTCGTAGAGGCTTGAAATATATCTGTCTTAATATGTAGAGGTATACTAAGAAAGGAATTTCCGAGATTCAACCGCTAAACGGGTACAGCGGGGGTTGAAATTTGCGTGAAAATTACTTCACGCGGACAAGTCGCGTCAAAATACCAAATAAAAGCTAAGTTAAGGTCGGAAATATTTTTATACGAATAATACCTAAAAACTACAGTGCAAAAGTAATAATTAGCCGAAGATATGACTAAAAATAATAACCACAATATATAAAAACAAGGTTATCAACAGGATATAAGGTACTTTGAACTCTGCTATTATAAAGCTTGTTATAATCGGCCTTAGGGTTGATGGACGTACAGTAGTGCATTGTATGCCACGATTTTATCGATTGTGACCTGCAAGGTAATAGTTTGTTATAGGTGATGGTAAGGCTGTGCCTTGTCTAAATGTGACGACCGATGTGACGCGGCGGGCAATTGTCCGCCTGCAACGCAGGAGGTTGCAGGTTTAATTCCCGCCTTGGGATAAATGTTTGTACGATCTGCAAATATTACTTCCGGGTGTTTTGGGTATTTTCTATGTATAGTAAAAATATTTTTGTATGTAATGTATTGTATTAAGTATATCAGTCATCTAGTACCCATAACACAAGCTCTGCTTAGCTTGGGGCTAGATGATGCTGTGTGGATTGTCCAGCATTATTATTATTAGGTAATGGTTTGTTATAGTAACCTATTTTTTTATGTGACTTAATGGAACAAGCAAATGGCCCACCTGATGTTAAGTGATTACCATCACCTATAACAGAGCATTGCCTCGCAGGTTACGGCTCATTATAAACGTACCCTTCGTACCACTCTGCGTCCATCAACCTGAGGCCCTGGTGTTAAGCCTCGTGCCTATAATTACACCGGCACCCACACCCGAACCGAAACACGCTGCGCTGCTTGGCGGCAGAAATAGGCATGGTGGTAGCACTTCCCCGGACGAGCCCTTCACTTAGAGCTCTACTACTACTAAACATCAGTACCCATAACACAAGCTCTGCTTGGGGCTAGATGATCCTGTGTGGATTATCCAGCATTATTATTATTATTATAGTTTATTTGTTTTTATAGTGCTTACCTGCACTCAAGGAAATCACAAAGATTTTTATATTATCCCAAAAATTATTTTCCTCGAGTGGGATTTGAACCCACGACCTTCCCCTTGATACGGGGATGCGATACCAACTTCGCTACCGAGGATTCAAATGCCTCGACGAAAATAAGATTTGGAATGTTTCTAATACGGTGCTATCGCTACCGTGGCTCCATCTACATGCTTGACGTAATACTATCAAAGCGTGCTCGTGATTATTATTATTGTATGTCAGTCAGTGAGTCATGACAAAAATTTGTATTTGGTCTATACCAATCATTAATAAATTGTGTATTGTAAAACTGTGCACCATAAAGTAGGTAGGTACTTAGGTTTAGGTTTATCGCGGTTACCACATTTCCACGCTTAGTAGAGGGATTAGTAACCGCAGTAGGTATTGATGTTTATAATAATAATAACAATGCTGGAAAATCCACACAGCATCATCTAACCCCAAGCTAAGCAGAGCTGGGTACTAGATGACTAATATAGGTACTTGATACAATACATTACATAAATATTTTATATATTTTTTATTATACATAGAAAATACCCAGTACACCCGGAATCATAGATCGTACAAACATTTATCTCAAGAGATCCCATTTTTAAAACATCGAGATTCTTCGAGGAAAGGGGGTCGTCAGAGGTACATCCAGATAGTATATTTAAGACATACTCACATTTTGCAGTAGTTAGTATTCTATACGTGACGGTTGCAAGCCTATCACCGCTACTAGAATACTCTGACTACTACTACTACTGATTTCCTCACGATGTTTTCCTTTACCGTTTGAGAGTACTGGCAATGCGCATATAATTTTTTCGATTGGAAAAATCACGAAAAATCATTGGTTCACGACCGGATTTGAACCCATGACCTTAGGATCAGAAGACGAGGTCACTCTCACTTGACCATTGCTCTCTCTGTTACTGTTTGCCTTAACATTTTTTCTGTCTTGCAATCACCTTATTAAGTTAGATTGGCACCACACTGGAGTTTCATTATTTACATTATTATTACTTTATAAAAGGATCATACAAAAAAACGGTAGGAACCAAGCCGTAAGTTTCTTGTCGGTTCTTCTAGGCTTGGTCGCGAGGAACTGGCGCTTAGATTCACCTAGATTTAAGACGTTTCAAGATGATCCCTGCAGATATTACTGAATACTATATACGATGATTACAAGTAGGTAACTACGATAAAATCCAATATATTATTATGCACTGTTGGTTTAGTATAATGTAAGTTTGCAGACAAAGTCGCTGTTCAGTCAATTTCTACCCTCCGTACTAGTTTGCACTGTATGACGGTAGGATATCGTTGCTCATCCGAACTGGTCTTTGTGCCAATAAGTCACAGTATAAAATAGTTAACAGTTAGTTATCGGACTATTGGCAAGAATAGTGTTGTACACGTGTGTACAGTTCATCTTAAAAATATGTATTTATACATTACCTTCAATCTTGTTATAAGTAAATCTAATTAAGTAGTATTAAGTAAATGATTTTTGACTTTGTATTTAAACCCCACAGCATACTTAATGGAACCACGGACGGGAAGCTGCTACAAGTTCCACCGCTGGGGCCAGTCCTGGTCGCGAGCGTACATGACCTGTGCAGCTGAGGGCTCTCATCTGGCCGTCGTGAACAGCGAAGTGGAGTCTGAGGTCCTGCGGGAGATTTACGCTTGGAACCCGAATGATGTGATCACCGCCAGGATTCGTGATGCTGCGTTCTTGGGCTACCGGTTCTGGGATATCGACTGGATGACAGTAAATAGTACGTATTCAATTTTTTACATTATCTACTGGTATTTATTTAATCAGAGAGGTAGGTAGTGTCTCAATGTGTCTCATGTTTGACGACCGATGTGGCACGGCGGGCGAATGTCCGCCTGTAACGCAGGAGGTTGCGGATTCGATTCGCGCCTCGGGATAAATGTTTGTACGATCTGCAAATATTTATTCCGGGTGTTCTGGGTGTTTTCTATGTATAATAAAAAATGTCTTTATATGTAATGTATTGTATTAAGTATATCAGTCATCCAGTACCCATAACACAAGCTCTGCTTAGCTTGGGGCTAGATGATGCTATGTGGATTATCCAACATTATAGAAAAAAATCATCATGGTGTAGGTACTCAATACACAAAAAATAACATAGTACATACATACAATCGCTTGTTTCCCATGGGGCTAGGCAAAGACCACGTATTTCTACTTGCTACGATTCTGACATACCTCTTTTGCTTCATTCACTCTCATAACATTATTCATACATGCTCATAAAATTTGGGTACCTACTTTTGACCTGGCCTGCATCTAAAACGTCTTGTATCTGATTGAGATACGTACGCCGATGTCTCTTCCCAACAGTCCCATTCACACTCGCCTGATGTACCTGTTTACTACATTTATTTTAAATTAAACTAGCGGCCGCTCGCAGCTTCGCCCGCGCGGCAGTTTTTTTCCCGTACCCGTAATTTTTTCAGGATAAAAAGTAGCCTATATGTCAATCAAAGTTATAATCTATGTTTATTCCAAATTTCATTCAAATCGGTCTTCTGGTTAGAGCGTGAAAGAGTAACAAACATCCATCCATCCATCCATACTTACAAACTTTCGCGTTTATAGTAGGATTAATAAAATTCTTTCATTCTAGGTAAGACAATGCATGAGGCTGGATATGAGCAGTGGTACAAAGGCGAGCCTAATAACGGGACCCAGCCAGAGGGGGAGTCCTGTGTTGCCATGTATCGAGGGGGAGAGTTCAATGATGCCGCCTGTAGTTTAACTTTGCCTTTTATATGCGAGAAGGATGTAAGCTCCAGTGATGACTTTTAGACAATATTAGTAGAAGAACTGCGAAATTCTGTATTAAAGATTCTATGCCCTAACTTTTGTTTCATTTTTGTATATAACCATTCTTTATTAGAATAATTGACAGCCGTCACAGTTGGTAGTAGCCCTGCCTTCTGTGCTGTAGGTGGTGGGTTCGATCCCCACCGAGAACAAACATTTGAGTGATGAACATAGATGTTTGTTCTATGTCTGGGTGGTTCTATTCTAAGCATATATATCCAAAAAAAACGTATATTAGTATTCTATCAGTTATCTGGTTCCATAGTACAAGCTATGCTAAGGTTGGGGCTAAACGATGTTGTGTAAAAATTTCCATAAATATTTATTATTATTATTTATTCTCATAATTGGTCCTCTATAATTGCTATTGATTGATTGATAGAGATTAGCAACGTTTTACCTGAAATAAAACGTATATTTAATACTTACCTTGCTAAAAGCTTTATAAGAGAGCAGCGTATCCGTTTCCGTCGTATTTCAACCAGTTTTTATACTTTTAAGCCTTAAGCTTCCGGTCAAGTGGCGCCACCTGGCGGCCGCGCGCAGTTTTGCTTCGTAAAATGTACCGCGCCATCTTGAAACCATTGGCTTAATTTCACCAGGCAGAGATAAAAGTGAAAGCTTTTAGCAAGGTAAGTATTAAATATACGTTTTATTTCAGGTAAAACGTTGCTATTTATTACTAGACCGTTGCTAAAAGCTTTATATGAGACCTGTTTGTTATCGCCTGGTGTCGCCACTTGTAAGAAATAGGTGGTAACCTAGCGCCAATGTGACATTAAAATATTTTACAATAGTAAGTAGGTAGGTACCTACTAAGAATAGAAAATTAAAATTTATGTTTTATTAACTTATTAACACATCATATATTGTACTTGATATGTAGTGTACAGATCAGTTACTATCGCTGCAGTTATTTACAATAACTACTTGTAATTGTAATGTGTAATTACTTGCATAAGATCAGATTTTATTATAATCAGAAACAATGAAAGTTTTCGTAAATCATCATGCTACTAACACTTTATTATTTGAAAGGGTTATTAAGCTCAGTTATTGCTTCAACCGGACGATTTGTAAGAATGGAGTGGTAACCTATCACATGTGAATGTGCTGGCACCCACCATCTGATTGATAAACCCCTCAGGCAAAAAAATTGTCGGGAAATAATATTTGATCCCACTTAGTAGATATCGTGGATCTAAAGTACGGAAGTGTCATGTAGCAGTCTCCCTATACAACATTTTGACCTAGCTTGCTATGACGGTGCGTAATGCGGCCTTATGTTATACTTTACTACTGTAAATAATAAGTGAGTAAAGCCTTTTATTCCACTTATAGTTTCTTCTATTCCTAAATATACTGGAATTAGAATTATCAGTAATTCTGATAATAATTTTCAAAGGAATTATTTATAATAATTACTGCAATCAGTTTTGAACCGACTGTCGAATAAAGTGATAATATCAGTAGATCTAATGTGGAATAGGATCCAATGTGAATACGATTCATCTTGAGTTTAGAATTACCAGTAAATAGTGTAATGATTGAAACCAAATTATATATTTTGGATATTAATTTTGAACTATTGTTAGATCCAATGTGGAACAGGATCAACTGCAAGTAAGATTTATCGCAAGGGCTGATCATATAAGTGTCTTCCTGAGTTAGGGTGCGTGGTGCGACTATTTTAATAAATGACAATACAATCATTTGAAATATAAGTAAGTTTGTCAGCGTCCCAAACCGGAAACTTTTTTAAAATCAGTTGTATAACTAAACGTAAGAGTTTAAGAGACAAGCGTCTGGGTCATCATAACTCACAAAGATAAATTTAACATATGCAGTACTACTAACGATTTCACGCCACATGTTATCGAAGCATACATGAGCTAAAAATATATGGCAGTATGGTATGTATGGTATATGGCAGTGCGCGGCAGTAATTACACCAATTGGTCTGTATTTCATATTTCTCCTCGTATTCCCACACTTACAGTGAATCAACGAAAATCCTGTAAACTAGATTTTTCTCCACAGCTTAGACTTTGAGTTTCGCACGTCAACATGTAATTTCCCATGAGGAAATATTACGAGGGATATTTATGATAGTAAAATGATGTGAGCTGTTATGCGAGTTAGTATAGTTTCGCAGAACACTGAACGCACCATGAAATAGTTCAAGGATAGTTGTACTATCCTCACGTATTTTTTACTAAAATAAATCTATTTGTAAAATTTATTACATGTTCATAAGATAATAAAGAGACGGTAGTCTACACTAGATTGCAATATGCGGATTTAGAGCCGGACAAGTCAGTGTTTGAAATTTCGCCACTTAGCAAACCACACCGACCGGTAATAGATACCATACTGGATGGCGATGGCTTAAAAATTATCAGCATGATTTGATACCTGCCTAGAACATTTTGGACAATCATGATTACCTATGAAATTATTCATGTTTTAGTAAATTTTCCCTCCTCGGAATTGTCCTCGGAGTGAATCCTTTAGTCGCACTGTGCCTAGGTAAGTGCTTGGTGCTTGGCTCTGACTAGCGTGTATAATAACTAGCAGGCACTAGGTTTTTTTTTTTTTTAACTGATAGCTTTTTTAGAAGAAATTGCGTTTCTTAAATTTATAGTCTATACAATTTTAATAAAGTATGTATCTATCTATCTCAATAAAGCATGGCAACACTTTGATGCGATTCACCTAGCTCTAGCACAATTATAAGTTATCTTTATGATTTCATGGAATAAATGCCTTATGACTTTGACTTGTGATCGCAGAGATTCACACGATTAACGATATCAATAGCTAACCTTTTGTCTTAGCCATCCAACTCGTTCGGTAAAAACAGTATCTTCAAAAAATTATTTTGGCATCTGGTCAACAAAAGTAAAGTATTTTCAACAAATTCTTTGTATAAGGTGTAAAAAGTAGCTATAGGACTTTACTACCTTGAAGTACGCTCGTGAAAAATTCACTTTGTATAATACGCCAGGTTTTTGTACAAAATCCGGAATCTTTGTTATACTTATCAGGTAAAAGGCTTGGCAAACAGAAATGACCGTGTAGCGCTTTGGGATTATACTAAGGCTAATAATGGCTGAGAAGAGCCGAAAACCGGGCTTAGTGGCACGTCTTGGGAGAGGCCTACGTCCAGCAGTGGACTAATATAGGCTGATGATGATGATGATAGGCTGACCTATCAGACTGCACCACTAGAAATAGAAATGACGAAAGTGAAAGCATTGTACTGTAAGTACTATGCTTTTAAAATGTGTAACCCATTTTTTACAGTGTGTAAAAGAGGTATGCATAAACAAGGCAACGCTTATATTCAATCTTTATTTTAGTGCTTTCTTTTCATTGAGAGTGGAAGTGTGTTAACTGGCTTTCTTGTTAACATTACGAGTAACAACTATTACTAGATGTTATATGTTGGTTTCTAACCCCGCTCGGGGCCATAGAGCTTACTTGGGACGCTTTTAAAATGTTTAAGGCACGCGCCACGGGCGACGAGCCTCTTATTATAAAATATAACTATGCCAGTGTACTTACAGTTTTCAAACTGAGCATCAGAGAGTTGACCCTTGTATTGAAAGTGGTTATGGTGACATCAACCCCGCGAGGGTGTACTTGATACACGTATGTACGTGTATCAGGAGGCCAGGGTCATTAAAAGTTTAAAGAGTTCCACGCGATGGAACACAGTTGTACAAACGCCTTACCCCCGTGAAGGGCGGCTGTTATTGGTTAGCTTTCTCCTGTGAGACACCACCAAAAACTGATAGCCAAAAATTAGATACAGGTCGATACAGGTCTTTGCGTACATTAGAACGCCAGATTAGTTACAACTTCATTGAGTTCCACACGATGGAACACAGTTACACAAACGCCTTACCCCCGCGAGGGGCGGTCGTTTTTGGTTTGGATTTTCTAGTAAGAACCCACCAGATATTGATGGCCAAAATATGAGATGTACACGATACAGGTCTTTGTGTACCTCAGATGGCCAGAATAATTACAAGTTCATTGAGTTCCGAGCGATGGAACACAGTTGTACAAACGCCTTACCCCCGCGAGGGGTGGTCGTTATTAACTTCGATTGGATTTCACCTTCGAGAACACAGTTCTTGTACAAACGCCTTACCCCCGCGAGGGGTGGTCGTTATTAACTTCGATTGGATTTCACCTTCGAGAACACAGTTCTTGTACAAACGCCTTACCCCCGCGAGGGGTGTTCGTTATTAAATTCGATTGGATTTCACCATCCAGAACCAGTTTTGGCTCAGAAAAGATTTGCACCTTTTCCAGGTTTGCTCGCACTCAAACACCCAAGTAGGTAAGTACCGAGAAATGTAGGAATTGTACGGGTATTCTACTCAGTGACGCATTCACTTATGCTTGTAATAACATCTTTATGTATTTGTTACTTTTAGCTGAGTACCCGCAAACTTGTTAAAAAAGATCTCGTAAAATTTATGAGAATAATAAAGAGCAAAGTTGAAGATAAAGGTTTCTCTTTGCTAATACTTCAGATTAACGCTTACATGGAAAGCCTAAGAATATAACAAATGCAATACCGCAGTATTTTTGTTAAAAGATTAATAAATTAAAAATTTATTTTATACAAGCATAAGCGACGTAGCGACTGACGTAAGACGTTTTCCCCTTTTTGTTTGTTTCCAGGTCTATTATACCTGGAGTTTGTCGGCGGGGAATCGAACCCCGGTCTCCCGCGTCACAGGCGGGGATACTTACCTACCACTATACTACCGAAGAGTATGATAGTACATCGTTAGGATATCGAGAATATCTTAATTTCTAAGGAAAGCACTGAACTTCAGATAGCTTGATAAAAGTTGTCGTAACTTTAACATTAACAATCTTTGTAAATACAATGCCTGTCTAGGAAGTTGTTTCACCTGTAAGCACCATACTTCAGCAAATAAATGATTCGATTTAATTTCATTTATATTTCCCAGCTAACCACCCAAACTAATTATAGCCTCAGCATGACATTTCTATTCGTATTAACAGACAATAAAAATGTTTTGAGGGTTCGAACCACGTTGTGAGGTTATCTTACGGCAAAAACAGTGGGAGTTCCAATTTTGGCTAGATTAATAGGCTCTGCTGGAAATACTTCAAACCCGAGCTATGGCTGGTACTAATTGTAGTAGGAGCCATATCTTGTGGTTAATTTGTTGCAAAATAAATACGTTTGATATTTCGCAAAGGCTAATTTACTGAAAAAAAAATTAAAACTCATCTTACTGAAAATCGAACAGGTTTGACTACAATAAAAATTTAAAATTGTTACAGATGCTAAGCCTGTACAAGTAAACTGGTTAATTTTAAATCAAAGACACGTGATCACAACGAAAAAATCGTTAAAAGAATCGAACACGCACAACTATTTTATAATAGAAGGTACTCACGATTTATTCCTTTGCACAGTATGAAGAGTACAATATCACTTTAAATAGATTAACACTATAAGGAAACAGATTTAAAATATTTTTAAACAACTGTCGTCGCAGAGATAGCTGCTGGACACATGTTGCTTCGACGGAAAACAAAACGCCAATGGTTTCAAGATGGCGCGGTACATTTTACGAAGCAAAACTGCGCGCGGCCGCCAGGTGGCGCCACTTGACCGGAAGCTTAAGGCTTAAAAGTATAAAAACTGGTTGAAATACGACGGAAACGGATACGCTGCTCTCTTATAAAGCTTTTAGCAACGGTCTAGTAATAAATATAAATACCAGCCATTATAATATACCACAGTTTAATTGAACTGGTAGTAAGATTAGGTCATATTTATTTGTAAAATGGGAATAACCTAAATGCTATTTATCAGATAAAGTTAATTAAAATTACCCAAGAATAACATAGTAGATAAAGATATCTCACATTTTATGAACTGACGACGCGACGGTGGGTTTCACGTTCGCGCTCTTGATTGCACAGAGCAGAGGTTCTCAACTTTTTTTATCTACCGCCCACTTTGGAAATCAATAATTTTTCAAGGTCCTCCCATTTTTTTTCAAATCTTATAGCATATATATATTTAATTAAAGCGTGCTGTGGTAATCCAGTTTGGAGTTTAAGCTCTATTTTTATTATGATCATACAGGGCAGAAATATAAACTAAATAATCTATGTTATGTAGTAGGTAGATTTTAATTTCAGTAGATTTGTAAATATTAATTATATGAAATTACAAATCACTTTAACACCCTATATTTTTTCTGGGCCTCTAACCGGCCCCCTCTAGGTCTTCAGCGCCCACAAGGAGGCGTTATTGCCCACTTTGAGAAAGACTGGCTCAAAGGTTATATACACCAAATGCCTACAGCCTCTTTGCTTAACCTCTGTGTAATGATAACAACCCAATGGCCATGCACACATGCACTAAACACTACTGACACTACACTTACACAAATACATAGCTGCAGATTACACACTCACCTGCCCCCTATTCCCCCCCCCGCCTACTTAAAGTACCACTGAAAAACAACGCCTGGTCTTTTTTAATTTAGGTTTTACAGATCTATCGTTGCGTTACATGAGTGAGGTTTATATGCTTAGTATAGTGTGATAGAGGTATATCGATCATTTTAATCGACACCTTATCGACTAAGTAACACTAATTCAGTTTCCCTTGAACGCGTTATCGTTGTGATTGCAGTGTTATTATGATAAGGATTTACTGGATGCTTCATTTGATTCATTCGTGTCCTATAATCTGTGAGTTATAGTTCCATATAAAAATGCAAGGAATAGTGATAAAACTAAGTTAATAAGGTACTTTTGGAAGTTAGACAGTAACGTGTTTTGGTCAGTATATTAGTACCTACTTATTTATCGTCATCTTCATCAGCTTATCCACTGCTTCAAGTTTGCAATAAATCTCCATCAAAGGGGCGTTTGAAATAGTTGCCAAGCTGGGGATTGTAGATTGCAGTGTTGGTATTGGGACTGTAATAGAAGGATTCTATTTTAAGCCAGGACCCTCGCAATCATATTCTACTAAATATTATAACTGCGAAAGGTTACATGTTATTGCAGTCTTGCAGGTCACGTTAGTTGGCAACGTTCAATACACTGCTTTGCGTCCATTAACCTGAGGCATACAGGTGTTACCACCACCCTTCGAACCGGAACACGCTGCGCTGCTTGGCAGTAGAAATAGGCATGGTGGTAGTACTTCCCCGTACGAGCCCTTGAGTCCAAGTCAAAGTCAAAAATCATTTATTCAGTAATATCCGCAAGGATCATCTTGAAACGTCTTAAATCTAGGTGAACCTAAGCGCCAGTTCCTCGCGACCTAAGAGCTCTACTACTACTAAACATGTATGGAACTGTGGCTCAATCACGTTCTGACTACTGGAACGATTTCGATGAAACTCAAGATTAATATACTTGTTATCTGGATAAGCGTATAGGCTACTTTGTGTCTTGTTACATTTTCAAAACAGCCTGGACAAAAAGTATCTTAAATTTTGCAAAGCGCCTTAATATTGATGTTTGCAAAATTACTTCTAGCAGGCGTGAGTAACCGCGGTCAGTTGCTAGTGCTCATGTACTAGTAGTAGAGCTCTAAGTCCGCGCTCGTCCGGGGAAGTACTACCACCACCACACCATAACATCTAAATAATGGTGTTTTTAGGTAAGGAGCCGTCAAAGACTTCCAAAAGTGAAAAATTGAGTTCTCGAAAAGTTATTGTGTTTCAAGGGATAACCGTGAGTTCAATAGCTTGTTTGCCTAATTACCTGTAATGTAGGCTAAAAAGTATACATACATACACAGTGTACATATAGCTCATGGAAAGCCGATTTAACAAAATATTCTGTGATGGAAAGCGTTCGGTGACGGTGACGTGAGTTCCAAAAAGTGCTCAACGCGCCTAAAGAAGTTTTCACTCCAAAACTTAACAGAAGTGATGTTTACATTCTAAGATGTTTATTACAGAAAATGACGTGCTTTAACAGCACGTGTGCAGCTTACAGCCAGGGTTCAGCAGGAGTGGCTTTCACCAGCCTGGTTACTCATCTGCTGACTACCCAGTGCTTGTTGACGGAGGAATGGCCGATGGACTACTCCTACGGCCTTAGTAGTAAGTTTCCACATAGAATAGAATAGAATAATAGATTATTTGTAATATACCATAAGTGCTACAAATTAGAACCTAACTCAGCATGATGCGGGTTGGCAACAACCCACGCTGGTCTTCCGTTAGGGCCGGTTTAGTTGAGCGGACATGAAACTGAATACAAATTGTAGATACACAAAATACAACACATATACAAAAAGAAGTACCTAAAGCAAATAGTAAAACATTAGGTAAGCTAAGCATTTATCATACTACGCGTTTATTGCAATAATTAACTCTTTGTTTTTGTATAACTAGCTGATGAAACAAACGTCCCACTTAACATCAGGTGGGCGATCTTAAGTGGCAGTGCATTTTATATAAGTAAGCTTTGAATGCGGTCACGATGCTGGACTGGTGGACTACTCTGCTTTCATCAACCTAAAGCTTAGTAGTTTTAGTAGTGGTAGAGCTCTTTGTGAAGGGCTCCTCTGGTCCGGGGAAGTACTACTACCATGCCTGTTTCTGCCACCAAGCAGCTTGCTGTGTTCCGGTTTGAAGGGTGTGGGTGCCGGTGAAATTACAGGCACATGAGCATTGTATGCCTTAGATTGATGCAGTGTAAATTGTGAAATCGAGGCAAGACTTTGTCATAGGCAATGTTAACCACTTAACATCAGGTAGACCATCTGGTTGTTCCATCAGCAATTTGTATAAAAAAAAATCTAAGCTAACTTATTTAATTAAATTTAACCAGATGGCGAACATTTCGACTTCATAATCGTCGGTTCAGGCACAGCTGGGTCGGTGCTGGCAAACAGACTTTCTCAAGTCGAGAAGTGGAAGATCTTGCTGATAGAAGCTGGTGGTGATCCTCCTATGGAGAGTATTGTCAGTATTTTATTTAAATTAGTAACGCACAGTCTAATCTAAATCGTTGACGTCTTAGAAACATTTAAAGAGTAGGCTTCTACTCAAAATAATAGGCGTTGAAGTCAGGAAGTCTTCAAGTTATGGAAGAAGAATACGTACAGGAACGTATTTAGCCTCACAGCTTTGTTGGTAGTAGCCCTGCCTACGTTGTGGGTTCGATTCCCACCAACGTCAAACATGTGCAGGAGTCGAACCTACGTCTAAAGAGTTAAAAAAACGTTGCTACCAATACACCACTACAAAATAAATATACTCAACCGAGAGTTGAGTATATTTATTTTGTAATTACACATTTTGTAGTAATGACATGTCATCTTTATTCTCAGAAGCGTTCTTAGGTACCTAATCATGGACAGTCAATGTTGTTACACCCGTAATATTTTTGTTTTAGGTTCCAAACTTCTCAACCGATGTACTCCAAACCAAGCACGCATTTCAATATTACACAGAATTAGATGAAACAACGAACCGAGGCTGTGTCAACAACAGATCTTACTGGCCACGAGGAAGGGTTCTAGGAGGAACTGGCTCTATTAACGGCCTTCTCCATATGAAAGGAAGTCAGGGAGACTACGCTCCTTGGCATCTAGAAGATGGTGATGGTTGGGATTGGCCAAAGATACAAAGCTACTTCAAGAAAAGCGAAAAAGTCGTGGATCCGGCCATTATTAATGACCCAGAATTAGCTAAAAACCATGGCACTGATGGAGAGTTTATAATTGATCAGCTTAATTTTACGCACCCTGGAATAGCCGAAAAACTGACTAAGGCGTATAAAGAACTTGGACTGAAATATTTAGAGGATTTAAATGGCTCAACGCAAATGGGAGTTGGAAAGCTCCGTGGAAGTAATCATAAGGGTAGAAGAGTCAGCACAGCTACGGCATTCTTAAATCCAATTAAGGATAGAAAAAATTTAAAAGTGTTAAAGAATGCGTTTGTTTCAAAAATTGAGTTTGAGGGTAAAACAGCAAAATCAGTTCGAGTTGCGCTTCGTTACGGTGATGTCGAAAACTATTTTGCTAAAAAAGAAATTATCGTGAGTGCTGGTGCAGTAAATACTCCAGTACTGTTGATGATATCTGGCGTAGGGCCGAAAAGTATTTTAAAAGATAAGAAAATCGATGTTGTCGCCTCTTTGCCTGTTGGAGAAAATCTACAAGATCATGTGAGGATACCTATTCCAGTAACTGTAGATACAGGAGCTCAAAAAAGAGATGAAAAATTTTGGCTCAAAGCAGCAGCCGAGTACATGATTGACCAATCAGGGCCACATGCAACAAACTACGATCAGCCCAATATTAATGCTTTTCTTTCCGTCTCGACTGGAAATGCTTTACCAGATGTTCAAATAGATCATAATTACTTTTTACAAAATACTTCATACGTCCTATCTATGTGTAAAAAAACATTATCATTCATAGATCCAATTTGTAAGCAGTTCGTGGAGTTTAATTCTGACAAAGAACTACTAATATTCTACGTATCTCTATGCCGGCCTTATTCGAGAGGTAACATTTTAATAAGAGGAATCAATTCAATGGAACACCCAAAAATTAACTCTAAGTACTTTAGTGATGAGCGTGATATGGAGTTATTTATAAAATCTCTGAAAAAAGTAGTTGAAATTGTAAATACAACAACCTTCAAAGATATGAAAGCAGAAGTGAAAAGAATTCAGTTTAAAGACTGCGATGGCTTTGAGTTTTTAAGTAGTAATTACTGGGAGTGCATGGCTAGAACAGTTACCTTCAATGTCTATCATCCAGTAGGAACAGCTAAAATGGGTAAAAAGAAAGACCCAACTTCTGTTGTTGATAGTAAGCTTAAAGTGCATGGATTAAAAGGCTTAAGAGTTGTAGATGCAAGTATTATGCCAACAATTCCTAGTGTTAATACAAATGCTGCAGTAATAATGATAGCAGAAAGAGCAGCAGATTTTATAAAAGAGGAACATATGGTTAAAAAAAATGAAAAAGTAGAGTTATAAGAATAATAAATCAAAAATATTTACAGAAATCACTCCAAATGATAGCATTCTGCTGTTAGCTCATTTTTATTGACCTTCTAGTCCAAACTTTATTTTCACTATAAAAGTTGTGTAGGTACATAAAGATATTTTTATTAGTTTTTTTATTTTTAATCGTTAATATAATGTTTAACAAGAATTTTTAAGGCACCAACTTTTCTTTGCTAGTAGTTGACGTCCGATGTGGCGCGGCGGGTGAATGTCCGCCTGCGACGCAGAGGTTGCGGGTTCGATTCCCGCCTTGGGATAAATGTTTGTACGATCTGCAAATATTTATTCCGAGTGTTCTGGGTGTTTTCTATGTACCTATAATAAAAAATATCTATATATGTAATGTATTGTATTAAGTATATCAGTCATCTAGTACCCATAACACAAGCTCTGCTTAGCTTGGGGCTAGATGATGCTGTGTGGACTGTCCAGCATTATTATTATTATTATAGTTTGCCTCGAAATGAGATCCCGTAATATATTTTTATGCCATGCTGAGCTATTTTCTTAAGACCCTCAGTGCTTTTTCTCTCAATCAATAAATAACTCATAGACTCAAGTAGCGAATACAACAGTCTGTTTTTATTTTATCAAATATAACTTAAAATCAATATATACCCTTTGTTGTTGCCCTTCATACCTGTAATAAGAACTAAACCGTAAGCTAGTACGTGAACACAGTATTTTTACTAGCTGTGGAGTAGTTGTGTAGGTACACAGAACATCTATTAGGTAGGTAGCACAGAGTAGGTACTAATAAGTAAACTGTAGGTATCTAGGTACTTGTAAAGTGCTTGTGAAAGACGTCATGTCAGTAGGAAATGCTTGTGTTAGAAATTTTGCTATATTATTTGTTATTTGATCATAAAATTTTATTGACCGAAACATCCGTAAGTGTTTTAGATAAAGGTATCCTGCCGCTGGAAAAGAATTCAGTAGCAATTCAGTTTTATTTCGATATAGAGAATGAAGATAAGCTAAATGTTTGTAAAGTACGCTCAAGACCAAAAATGTGTTGTTTATCTGATAACGAGGATATTGACTGCGATATCATTAATGTATACGGAGACTATCACGATGCATTGAAACCAAAATACCGCGACACAGTCATGTTTACTTATCCAACTATAGCCCAACACGATCAAGTGGGCTACTGTAGCTTTATCCTAGATCATCGTTGTGGTAGAAAAAAAGTTAAAAGAGAAGCAGTGAAAATCCTTTTTGATACAAGACTCAAAAATAAATCACAGTATCTACTGAAAGGATATGTTCATGGGCAAAAAATAACTCCTTGTGAAACTATCGACCAAGACTCGTTGAATCTGTGCTATCCAGTGAATTGTGATATAAAGTACTCTGGCAGTAGACCATTCTATGATACAGAACTGGATAAATGTGTAAAAGCAGTTCAATGCATAGCAGACCCCAAACAAGATTTACCAGATGTAGTTTATATGCCAAAGAGCAATACCTGCAGAGACCTGAACAACCCACTGACTATTGCAGATATATACGCTATAAGCACAGGTTTAGGAACCATTACAGAGTCTCCAAAAACTGACGAATTTAAAATGACTTTACAGTCTAACTGCTCAACTATATCACAGAATTTAATGTTTTTAAGAGATTTGCTGTATGGCAAGCTATTTCCAATGAAGTTTAAGATGGATATCAGTAAAAGTTGTAATAAAGCAATCTTCTCGATACTAACCTGTATTATTGGATTGAGTTTAGCTCTACTAATATTTGTCATGATTATCAATGTAGCCGCTTGGGTTCTCAGAAAATGGGGTAGTGGAGAATTGAAAATGAAAATTAAAGATTTAAAGAAAAAAATAGGATCTAAACCCAAAAGCTGCATGAAGACAAGGAAGACAGATGATGAGGTCAGAAATAAGCTTCTAAAAGAAGTCATTGTGTCAGACCTACCTTTAGAACTGAGGGATAATGTGGTCGACATTTGTGATCGAATAGATAAAGAAGTAAAATGGAAGAAGAGGTGTAGAATGGGAGATGTTGGAAGTCAGGTGAATTTTGAGAGAAATGATGCAAGTGATACATCTACCACGTCCGATTTCGATTACGAAGAACAACAGAGACTACTTAAATGATAAAATTACGTGTAATTTACTTTGGTTAAAATATAAATATTATATACCTTATATTTTAGGCTTTGTTATGAATGACAAATTCAATGTATACTTAATATACGAAACGTAACTGGCTATGAGAGAAAGAGAGAAAGAACAGTGCTTTCATACCCCTTCCATGGTAGTCTTAAACGTTTAACGCAACCTTGTTGGAAGTCGCATTAGAAGTATTACTTAAAAAAAAACCTTTGAACTTTGGTCTCTGTTTCCACCTCATGCAACGGAGTGTACTAGTTATATAGGTAAAAATCTTTTTATACGACTTACTTACCATATAGAACAAGCAGATGGCCCACCTTTAACCACTTTAACACAGGTCACGTTTCATCAACCTGAGGTGTTAAGCCTCATATGCCTGTAATTTCTTCGTTTTTGTAATTTTTAAGTTTTGTTTTTTATTATAAACGTAGGTAACGTTAGTTCCTGTTGTAAAACATACTAACATACATTAATAGGTAAACAATGTCGATGATATGGTTTTAGTTTTATCATTCATTTTTCTACAGCTACAAAATACGAAAGGCAATGTGGCGCGGCGGGCGAATGTCCTGCGGCACAGGAGGTTGCGGGTTCGATTCCCGCCTTGGAATAAATGCTTGCACGATCTACAAATATTTATTCAGGATGTTTTGGGTATTTTCTATGTATAATAAAAAATATCTATGTGTATGTAATGTATTGTATTAAGTCAGTCATCTAGTACCCATAACACCAGCTCTGCTTAGCTTGAGGCTGGATGATGCTGTGTGGATTGTCCTGCATTAATATAACTATTATATTATGTAGATTTACTCTAGAAATTATTATTATTAATAGAGCAACGACACTGGTCATCTTTACCATCTATTCGCTTACTAGTTGTTCAGTATCCGTGGTCGACGCACGTTATGTCCACGGAACGCGCGATCTACCTGTGGCACCTGTTTGCCGACACTGAATGGCTCGTCGTGCGGTCGCTTTTCTTAGTTTAAAACAACCGGGGTTGCCTCTAATTGGTTTACATATAGCATTATTCATAATAAAATATTTTGTTATAATATTTTGTCTCGAAGTGAAAATCACGTTTTGTTCCAATAATAGGTAAGTAGCTGTTGTTTTGTTGATTATTAATAAATTTTGTTTTAAAATCAACTAAGTACTACTACTACTACTTTGTGTTACTATTGTCAAGAAAACACTTCAGCCAGTCAAGGTGCAAAAACAACAGCTAGGTAGGTACTAACCTACACTTCGAGGTAATGTGTTTTAAATTAAACGCAAAATTAAATAACTGAAGCAACGAAATAAGTATATCAACTAGTTCAGAAGTAATCTCTTTTTAGAGTGTAATGTTAATGTCTAATTGTATTCATCGATATCGATCCAATCGACGTCATCTTTGGACGCAACATTGTATTTTCATTTTAATTGTTTTTCTAGTGTTATTTTAAGTTCTGATGAGTAATTTTGGTGGTATTTTAACCACCATTACTTGAGGTCTTAGCACAAGTGTGAACAATTGAAATGAAAGTGTGTTATGAGGCATCCTGATTTGAACGAAAATGTTTCCCTTTGGTTTTGAAGAAAAACGCCATCTTTTTCTTCAAACCGATGACGGCTGACTTTACTTTTTTACCGACTCGACTTGACTAAAAAGAATTTATTCAACCCACTTGACATTGGCAAAATTGTCCGCAAGACAGACAGATGCCACAAAAAAAAAAAAAAGACACAGCTACACCAAGCTACACACAGAATCCTACATCACAAAATACTGCATAATATTTGAAAAGTTATTGACATCTGAAGTTAAGACGGATTTAATAGTGGATATTCATTCCTTTCTTGCACCTTGAAATGCCGTAAGTGAAAACAGTACATACTTACTGTATTGGTTGCTGCTTAGCAACCAATACAGTAAGTATTGGTTTAGTAGTAGTAGCACTTCTATATATACAGAGTACTTTTATGATTATTTATTTGTATTTTTTTTAGGTCTGCGAGTAATAGTATTGTGTGGAGTAGGTACTTCATCTGTGGAAGAGGAGACCAATATAGAGCGTTTCATCGGATAGTTTCTATGCCGTAATGTTGGCACCCCTGTCTGTCAACAATATCAACACGCTAGTCGTATCTCCAGGTTTTTCAAGGTTTTAGTAGAATTTCGTGAAAAAATTATGCCTAAAACATTAAAGAGTGGTGAAAGAGTGATGGTGTTGAAGGTGAAGAACTTTTGTGAAAGAGAATAACGTAACGAGGCCCCATAAGATGTGTACAAGCTCGGGTTGCCGCCATTTCAGGTTAGTAAAAAGGGTTACCAGCATCAGTTCAGTTAGGCCCTTCATCTATACTAAACTCAAAATAGCTTTTTTTGTATTTACTGTTATGCTATCTCCTCCCGATGTTTTAAATACAGTAAGTAAAAGTACTGACAATAGTCAGAGTCAGAAATACCTATATAGATTATACATGTACCTACCTACAGCGTTCTCTAGAGTTATCTCCCCAAATAGAAATAAAATAGAAAATAGAAACACTATACTTTAATTTAAATGTGCCTAGTTAATATATTTTTATAGAGGTTTTCTGGTGCGCTTTCCTTTACACTAATGATATAAAAATCAAGGGTTTGCCTATAATGACACTACTGAAACGAATTTAAGCGCTTGACTGATGTCAAACCAACGAAAAAAATAAGTAAATAATAAACATTAAATTTTGTTTTAGGAATATCTGAAAAAACAGTATCGAAAATCACCAAAGAAAGTGAGGTGGCAGCTTCAACTTCGAAAAAAACTACAACACCGCGCAAAAGTGGTCCTCGAAGAAAAACTCACGAACTGGATGACTTCGAACGGTGTGCTACTATAAGACATAAAATACATGAATTATTTATACCGTAATTATTACTAAATAAATGATTTTTGACTTTGACTTTGAATAAAAATAAAATTCCATTTTATTTCTCATTGAACTTATAGTTTTAAATTCCCTGCTTTCTTTCAAATATATTATTGATATGAACTAGCTGTTCCCGCGACTTCATACGTCGTGTTGTAATAGGACTTTCATAATATATGTACATGACTTTTACAACGGTTATGGCTATGAACGGTATCTTATTCGTATAACAGGTAATAAGTTGTAATGTGGATGAAATTTTGAAAACGGACAAGTTTATAACTTACATTAATATAATTTTTAGCTAAATGTTCGAAAGAGGAGATAGTAAATGTCATTACCTAAGGCGCATGCGAAGTCGCGGGTACATAGATACATGATTTTCCTGATTTTATGGTAGCACAGAATGGGTAATAATGACAACACTTATTTTCACTATTACCAACATGACGGCATAGGAACTATAAGATGAAACGCACTAGTATTAGTTAGTTATTATGTTATTTTAAAAACCATAATGTTCGGCATGATAATGTAGACCCTGTTAATCCGTTTCATTGGATTTCAATTATTGGGTGTACATTATCAGCCCGTACAATAACATGGTTTTATTCTTTAGTTCATATTCTTAGGTTTTATCATAGGGTTTTATTGTCACCTGTTGGTTATTGTACGGCTTGATAATGAACACCCTGTTATTTCTAAGGCATTATCAAATCGTCGGCCGTGACCTTTCGCAGTCACTTTCTAGGGCGAATCCAACTCGGATAGGTTAGGTTATGTTAAAACATTAAAAAAACGCGCGAGAAAAAGAACTGTTTGACTTATCTACACTAATTCAAAATGAGATAGTATAACTTTACTCATTGGTAAACATAATGAACGAAAGAAGCATAAGCTTCGAACAAAGCATAGATACAGCACAGCCAGTGCGCGGCAGTTGAACTCATGTACTAATAAATGGCTTCAAATTATCATGGCGTACATTATCATTCCGTACAATAACAACACATGACAATAAATTGATAAATCCTGATAAATCACATCCATTTTATGCACACCCGATAATTTACGGCCTGATAAACGAATCCACTTTTAGATTCGAATTATTGGGTGTACATTAACGTGACGTACAAAACCGGACTCATTATTTACTCAAGCATGATATCATAGAGTAATTTCAGATAGACAGAAACATAATATTTACTATCGATCACAGAGTACTTTTTTATAGAATCTATCATAGAATAAGAAGACTAGGAATCTATCACAGAGTACTTTTTTATAGACGGAAAGAATCTATCGATCGAACCGATGCTGCAAGCACTTTGCGTCTATCTTGGTGGCTTGCCTCAATTTTTTCAGTTATATTTGAAGAGCCTTCCTAAGAGTTCTGCAAAAGTCTGCAGGCTACCTGGGAATTTTCAACGTATACCTAGTCCATTGAACCAAAAGCGAAAGGCCTAATCTTGACTCTGCTGGACTGGCAATATCTACATAGTTCATTGTCTACATCAAATACCAATATGACGAAATGATAACAGTCAGCTGCTATAAGTTCCACCGCCTCTCCGCGCGGTTCGTGCGTCTGTGGAAGCAAGTACAAGTGGTCGCTGATTGGTTAGCTTGTGTACTTTCCGTGTTTTGCTGCCAGTGTGAGCCGCCTATGCCAGTATCTGATGGCAGCTCTGTGATGGAAGATCAGGTATTAAGTTTCTTTTATCAAAGTGGTAGGCTGGCTCTCTGTGAAAGGCTCGACCAGGGAAGTACTACTGCCATGTAGAGTTTCAGTTTGGAGAGTGGATACCGGTGAAATTGAGCATCAATACCTGCATGCTTTAAGTTGAATAAACCTGTTACATTATAAAAACGTGAACTAACGAACGTGACTGCAAGCAATGCTACGTTACAAAGTGGTTGTTCATTTGCTTATTTCATCAGTAAGGCCCTCGAAGATCATGAGCTTTAGTATACCAAATCTTTAAGTTTTAGTATACCAAAGATTTAGATGTCAACCTACCTGCATGAGGTTTCAACAGCACACACTGAAGCTATTTAAATTATTAATTTATACAGCAAATCATCGATCTTGAACAAGGCAGCGGAGAGCCACTGCGTCAGGACGCAACGTTGGAGACCAAGTCTGGTCAGCCTTGGGACCGTATCAAAGACTAGCAACACCTCCCCCGGCTGGTTAGAACGCTCTTGTGGGTAAAATTTACTTTTTTCGCAGACGACAAATCGTTTACACACTATCTTTTTCATCTCACTGCAGGTCAAAAACCTCCTTTCTGTCCAGGCTTTTATTTACCATGAATATTTTTATACCATGAACCAGCTGTTTCGGTCATCAGCATCTCCCACCTGGTAATCATGAACATCAACTTAAAAAAGTCTACTACCATGAGGCATGCCGAGTCATAGACCTGCCTCACATTAGATTATCAGGAAGAATGATTTTCAGCCAAATCAAATCAGTAATCAAAGTAATTTATTGCGTCACCTGAATTCGTAAAATTACTTTGTCGAGACAATTTTGAAGCAGCTATGCTCAGCAAGAAAACGACAAGAAAAAGAAGTTGCTCGACGCACCGAAAACGCCTGGAAGAGCTATTGGTCGATGAAATATCTAATGAAAGGCGAACTTCCACTCTGTCTTAAACGCAAACTCATGGACATGTGCATTCTCCCCATCCTCACATACGGTGCACAGACCTGGTCTTTGACACTTCAGCAAAGGTCCAAACTCGAGGTCTGCCAACGGGCTATGGAACGCAGTCTTCTAGGAGTTCGACTATCCGATAGAATCAGAAACTCAACACTGCGAGCACAAACCAAGGTTTTTGATGTGAGCAAAAAATCTGCACAGCTCAAGTGGGACTGGGCTGGCCATGTCTGTCGCATGTCTGACGATCGTTGGACTAAGACCACAACTGATTGGGTGCCCAATGCAAGACGTCCGCGCGGCAGACCACCACGGAGATGGCGTGACGAGTTAGATGTACATCTTACAGACTGGTCCAACTTGGCCCTTGACCGAGAAAGTTGGAAAAAAGGTAGGGAGGCTTTTGCCCTGCAGTGGGACAGTTTAGGCTAAAAATAAATAATAAATAAATAAATATGCTCAGCGTAGTAGGCATCTTCGTGGTAGCCTTCGCTATCCACAATATTACCCGCGATCTTCAAATTGAACTTGGTATCCAAGACAACACAGTGGAGTGTTTTTAATTACACGAATCTTCTAAATAGCGTCTTTCTATTGCTAAGATGGCGTGTGTCCCGGTACACCAGAGATAATAGAGCTGTATATCCTGCAAATTCTGCAATGAAAATTATGAACGACATCCAAGATAAAGGTACCTGTTTAGGTTCTGTTCCGGATATATTTTGTAATTTACTGTTGCACCTGAATTGAGACTAAAGGCGTCTATTATATATGTGATAATTACCACTAAACGTCAAATGGGCAATGTGTTTATTCCACCAGCAAGAAAATGCTTGTGGGATGATCTAACATTTGTAACTAGCCTTAACTTCTGTATTTGCACGAGCCTCCTAGAGGCTTAACAAACCTTACCTGGAATTTTTTAGGACTGGTTGTCGCGTACTTCAAGTCAAGTGGGCAGCTGATGCCAGCCAGATTTTTTAGGGCTACTTCATCCATGCTTCTACTTTTAGTAGTAGTAAAGCACTAGTGAAGACTCTGTCGGGGGAAGCACTACCACCATGCCTATTTGCCGCCAAGCAGCTTGCTGTGTTCCGGTTTGAAGGGTCTGGGTGCCAGTAAAATAACAGGCACCTAAGGTTAATAAACGCAGAGCAGAGTATCGTAAGGCACATTCTAAATTAACATGACCTGCGAGGCATTGCCTTGGTGATGGTAACCACTGTTAAGTGGTCAGGTGGGTCATCGGTTTGTACCATCAGTAGGTAGGTATTGACGCTGTTGTTCCTAGGATATAATTATAAATGACCTAATGGATGACTAGTCACATTCAACGGCCTTTATCACAAAATATTCATGGCCAACCAATCTATACGTCATACCCTGTTTCCTTTTCTTGGTTTTGGTTGCACACTCATGAAACGAACGCCTAGGTTTTAATTTTCATTAAGATAATTCTAAGAAATCCTTGAGGTTTTTTGCTATTAAACTTTGAGATTTGAAGGTGTTAGCTACTAGCGGCCGCCCGCGACTCCGCCCGGTGGAGGTCATTTTGCTAACATTTAGGCGCTTCATTTTAATAAAAAATGTTTTCAGTCTTTATCACTCGGTTCCTGTATTTTTTTGGGATACTAAAAAGCCTGTAGTAGCTATTTTTAATTAAGATGTTAAACCACAAACATCCAAACAACAATACATCTAAATGTCAAAATTTTTGCAAAATTTATACGATGATGTTTTGAGAATTGTTGAATGGACCTTTTCTTTTCAGAAGCCGTCACAGCTGTATCTCAAAAAGCAATCACTAAACAATAATCAGAGTTTTAGTTGTAATTTGTTAATTATTTTTATTATATTTTATTCTAGTACCAAGTTTTGTTTTTATTGTTGAAGATCTTTTTTTTATATAGCGAACATTCGGTCAACAGCAACATCGTCGACAGTGACTGCAGCAAACCCCCCCAAGTCTGGGGGGTGCCTTTGTTCAGCAGTCGACTTATCTAAGCTTTATGAACTTGAAGGTCAGTGGCCTTATCTTCATGAAAAAACTTGTTCACACCCAGACCGCCCGCACTCCATACCGCACTCAAAGGGACGTGGTGAGGGAACGGGCGCGCGGGGAAGAACCGCAATCGCTGCAAGGCTCGGATCGAGACGGAACTAGCCACCCAACGGCATTCAAGTGCGCTTGTGCGCATCTTATACTTTGTTCTATATATTTATCAATATCAATTGTACATTAATTTAAATAATATACGCTGTTATCAAGAAACATATTTTGTTATACCGCTAACAGGTAAGTACTTAGACTGCAAAATTTTATTGGTAGACAGTGGGGTTTCCTGATAATAATATATATTTGAACTTAAGACCTATGGAATTAATTAATTTATAGTCAGTTTAGTTGAACTTCGCTATCAGTTTTATCATTTATAGCGGTCACTTGCGTGCCCTTGGTCCTAGGAGATCGAATCGAAGAGGATTGCATAGGTAGGTATGTATTTTCCTAAAACAAAAAAAACACTTAAATTCTTAAATTCTTTATTGTACACAAAAATATTTATAAAACAGTGAGCTTAACCCTGAAAAGAGTTACACTAAAGCAAACTTTTTCCCTTTTTCCCTCTCCACTTCCGTCTTTCGCAACATCTTGTGTAGAATGGTATTTAGAATGCCTCTCAAATTTTAATAAAATTCGTCGATAAAAAACGCTACAGCAAACTACCCTCTTTTTCCCCCTATTTCACCGCAATAAAAACTCTCGATTGACAAAAAAATTAAATAAATCAAGGAACTTGTGTGCCAATTTTCATCAAAACCGGTGAAAAAATGCGACCTGTAGGCTATAACAGATAACAGGACAAAAGCATTCTATTCTATCTTGATGTGGCTTGTTGGCGCGCTTGGTTTCCCCTGGCTTAACAAAAGCTATTGCAGTGAGCAAAATAGCAAAATAGACTATAGATTAATTAATTTATAGCCAGTATAGTAGAATTTCACTATCAGTTTTAGCGATTACTCGTGCGCCCTTGGTCCTAGGAGATCGAATCTGGTGTCTACGAGTTGATGTAGGTAGGTATACATTTTCCGAAAAAAAATCAAAATCCCTACAGCTAACTTTCTCCCCTTTTCCTCCCTCCACTCTCCTCTTTTGGATTTTATTCGTAACATCTTGTGTAGAATAAAGTATTTAGAATGCCTCTCAAAATTGATCAAAATCTGTCGATAGAAAACGCTACAGCAAACTACCCTCTTTTTCCCCCTATTTCACCGCAATCAAAAATCTCGATTGACAAAGAAATTAAATAAATCATGAAACTTGTGTGCCAAATTTCATCAAAATTGGTGTAAAAATGCGACCTGTTGGCGATAACAGACAACTGGACAAAAGCATTTTTAGCCTACTCAAAACTGAGACGCTTTGCTCGCTCGGCCAATAATTAAAACGCAGTGAAAAATGTAACCCTGTCTCGACTAAAAGCAAAGTAAACTTTTTATGTTAATTCATTTTCGATCATGCATTTTTTTGTTTTCTTGTTATGCTAGGTACTCCTGGTAGAACAAGCGCATGGCCCATCTGATGTTAAGTGGTAACCATCGCTTAGGTATAACAAAGCATTGGCTTTTTATGTACTTATTGGTCTCTCACTCAATAGTTTTCATCAAAACTATTATTATGCTACAGACGGTAGAATTACATTAGACACAACCTGCATGAAACCGTGTTGACTATCTCAGACATACTGTATGGGACAGACAGAGACAGGGAGCAGATTTGCACCATCTGCTTCACCAAGTATGTTCATTAAAAAGATTTAGCTTGCTTAGTTATTTCTGACGGATTAGCTAAGCTTTACGCTGGTATTATTAGGATGGGTGGCGTTAGATCTGAAAGTTCTTTGTTTTGAAGGGCTCATTCAACTGCCAGTCCCAGCTTTAGCTGTTGTAAAGCCCCAACAGAGGCCTTAGGATGATGGCAAGGACCAGAGGTTTTCCACTAGTTTATATCAGTTGACTTGCAGTAAGAAGTGGAAAAAGTCGAATTAAAAGCAAGTTTACAATCTATTTTGTGCTTTACCTAATAGTTGGTAATAAAGTAAAAAAAATCAGTCTTAACGATAATAATTTAAAACAACATTTCTGATGGAAGGTTATCAATTTGTACAAACAAACATGTTGGTTGTATTCATTGACAACCCTCTGCACAAAATGTCTTCACATTAGCGAGGTACACCTTTCTGCAACTGTTTCTAGGATACTGTTGTGGTGCTTTGAATTCTACCTATCAGATATGCTGTCCCAATATCATTTTAAAAGTGTTATTATATTGGACGCGTAGGACATCCAGCGATTTTTTTGGCATACGTGACTCAAAGGTGTACATAAATGTTATCATGTTCCTAAAAATATGGCTTGCTGCTTGCTTGAAAGAAACTTATCATGTTATCAGCGGATAAGGCAATATAGTTTCGCATGTATTATCTTTATCACCTCATTTGATCGTTTGCTTGAAAGAAACTTATCATGTTATCAGCGGATATAGCAATATAGTTTCGCATGGATTATCTTTATCACCTCATTTGATCGTATGTAATAATTACCAATATAATTACCAATTTCATCTATAATCGTACCTATTTACTTAATGGGATATACTATATGTTTTAGTAGTAGTAGAGTACTTTGTGAGAGCTCGTCCGAGGAAGTACTATCATCACGCAGACTGCCAATAAGCCCAGCCGGTACTGGTGGAATTATAGGCAGATGAGGTTTAACATTGGATGCAGGGCACGTTGTTAACGTGCGTAAAAATTTCAGCTACCGTAGCACTCTCTGCCACGTTTGAAAATACCCAATGACTTAAAAAACAAACTCAAACTAAACGCAAAGACTTTTTACTGTAATTTTGATCACGGTTACGCACTGTTAATTTTTTTTTCGGCTACTGCAGCACCTGCCAGCACAGTTAAACATACTAAACAACGGCAACCGCGCGGAATAAGTCACAGGTAACAGGCATATAAAAATTTGCGAAATAAATTCAAAATGGGGGAGTAAAGGGAGGAAAAGGCGAGGGGGGGGGGAATTAGCTGTAGCAATATAAATTATGTATATGGACGTCGGTTATTGCATGGTTATAAAGGCTTGTGAGGTCTACTGTTCCGACAGAACCACTTGTTTACATGGCTTATTAAATGGGTAAAAGAACCCTGATGAAAGTTTCTGTTTATATGCAAATTTCAGACATTCAATGGAATTAACTTCATTAATTTATTTTCAGAAATTTTCAGCTTTCGTGTATTGAGATTCAGAACGAGATGGCGACTTTTAAAGGATTTGGGCCACTTGCTGTTTTAATTTTGCTTTACAATGTTTCTCATATTGAAGGTAAGTAATTTTATTTTGGTATTTATTTTTATTTATTGGCAAACCAAGAGCAATATTATTCGATTTCTTACAAAGTATCCAATATCATACAAAAATTACAGTGCGAGTTTGGTGACACAAAATTTGCTCTCTCTCTCTCTCTCTCTCTTAGGAAAACCATAGAATAAGTTTAGTCCTTATTCTATGAGGAAAACACAGAAAAATGAAATTTATTTCTAGGTGACTCTACGAACACACTCGGTTATACATTCAGTAAACAGGCTGATAAATGGATGAAACTGCATGAGCTTCCAGCAACGTGGAGCGACGCGAGATTCATATGCAAAGCGGAAGGTATGGTATACATACGTATTATGAATATTTATTTATTTTTTAAGTAAAAATTTAACTGATACAAAATCCTATACAATGTGTACCAATTAGAGGCATGTATAATATTTGCAATCAAAGTTATGTGCGTTGTGTGCTTGGGGGTGAGCGACCCCTAAAACCCTAGCGTTCCCCAACATGGGGTTACCAAATGCTTCTCAGTATGGGTGTACTTGTATTCTAAGTATGTATTTACAAAAAAGAATTTGAGTATTTTATCAGCTTTCTGGTTCCCATAGTATAAGCTTTGCTTAGTTTTGGTTTTATTGATGTTGTGTAAAAATGTCCACAAATATTTCATTATTTATATATATGACATTTTTATTTGCCAATCTTATATCCTCAGGAGCGGTTCTAGCTTCTCCGCTGACGAAACGACTGCGTGATGCCATGGTAGAGCACGCTTCGTCCCGCTCAGTTCCCATTATATTCACTGGAGTGCACGCCACCTACTCCAAGGGCGCCTATGCTTCCGTTGAAGGTAATCTACTATACATACAGCATGGGTTTGCATTACGAACGTAGACAGAGTCCACTTGCAAAACAACACTGTTAACTTACACCAACTTTTTTTGTGTTTCAACTTTTTAATGGACCTGCTTGCAGATGGCCCACTTGATGTTCAGTGGTCACCATTGCCTATAACAAAGTATTGTCTCGTTAGGAACGTGCCTTACAATGTGCTCAGCGTCCATCAACTGAGACATTCATGTGCCTGTAGTTTCACCGGCACCCACCCTGGACCACAGGAAACTGCTTAGCGGCAGAAATAGGTTTGGTGGTAGTACTTACTAAAAACTCTCTACTTACTAAAAACTGCACTTTATCAGATTTTTCTACACTTGTTTGTAAAGCTTCTTCCTTGTTGTTTTCTTTTATTAAACATCGTAACCATTCTTTTTAATACAAATTGTCTTTGAAGAAAATTGCGCGGTTGAAGTGGCACTTTGATCGTACCGTTTCCTCTGTAGTACTCCCTCACCTCTGATGCTGCACGAGCTGTGTTGGAACCAGCAGTAATAGAAACAGGCTAGGGTCTCTAATCCACCATTTCTAATATAGAAAGCTGATTTCATGACATGGGTTAAAAATGGCTGGGTTACTGATCTATTTATTGTCATCCTAAATTTTGTTTGACCTGCAGCTATGCCTTATCATTGGTTGTGCATTTTGCCACAGTCCTGCACCATGTTCATTCAAGTTTCACCCGCGAAACTGAAAAAAATAATAATAATAAAATGCAGTCTATCATGATAGTAATGATTGATTTTGATTAAAGGAGTACCGTTATCCAAGCTGCCGATCAGCTGGTTAGATGGCGAACCCAACAACTACGAGAACTCAGAAAGCTGCCTCGCGATGAACACTATCAGCCATGGCTTCATGGGTGACGTCAAGTGCACCGACGTTTTTCCATTCATCTGCTATAAAACGCAAGTAACTGTTGGGAATACCAGTTTATGTGGCACACAAGATGCAGGTACTTATATTGTTATTAAGAGGTTCTGCAAAAAAAGGAAAACAAACATTTATAAGCAGCCAAAAAAATTCAAAAATAATATTCAATTCCATCAAACTCAAAAAATATCTCATTTCTAATGATAATGTATAGCAAAAATACTCACAACTTATGTTATTTCGTTTTTACTTATCTCCAAAATGACTAAACGGGTTTGGATTGATTAATATCGGCTCGTATTCCTTATCGATATGATTTTGATTGCGGTATCAAATTATACCAATCTGATGGTATGCTCCGTTTTCTATTTCGTGGTTGCTATTCGATATTTCTTAAGAACCAACTGCACCTGGCGACCACGAATCGGAAGACAAAGCGTAGGAACCGATGAACTGCCAATATTGCTAGAATTACTGGAAGTCGGTGAATGAAAAAGGCTTAAAAACGTTCTTCCTGAAGTTCTAATAAGGGACGACTTTATCCAGCAGTGGACATTTACAAGTTGATGACGATAACGATGATGAACTACACCTAATTCCATGACGTATTGCTAAATGTATCACCATACTTTCAGAATACGATTTTGAGTCACGTACCGGGAAATGTTACAAGCTCCACCGCCGCGGCTTGATCTGGCCCCGTGCTTTTATTACCTGTATGGCGGAAGACGCCCACCTGGCTGTTATCAATAGCGAATCGGAATTCGAAGTTCTCAGGGACCTGTTCAACAGAAACCCTGAAAATTCGATCTTCTCCAGCCACAAAGAGTATGTAGCTATCGGTTTCTCCGACCCGAATGATGGCGGATCTTGGAGGACAATTCATGGTAAGATTTGTAGAGCATCTATGGTACCAACCATGAAATTACCTATTGGTTTATCAGTTGATGCCACATCATAAACAAAAATGGTTATTGTTAGGCATTCTATAATTATAAACAGTCATAATAACCCTATTGTATAAATTAGTTTTCCGTAACAGACTTGTACTCGTACATTAGTTGGATATAGGATGGTTATAGAAACAAAGATGCCTCTCTTTGTTTTATTAGTATCTTTACCAGAAGATATGAATGATTTGTGTGAAATATGAGTACCAATATGATGATTGATAGAAGAGACTGAAAGAAAAAACTTCATCACGCAAATGTTTGTTAAAACAAATGATGGTGAACAAAGTCAAAGTCAAAAAGCATTTATTCAGTAATACCCGCGGGGATCATCTTGAAACGTCCTGACCTAAGCGCCAGTTCTTCGTGACCAAATTGTGAGGCCTGTTATGATGACCAGCTTTTTTTTCTAGATGAAACCCTAGACGAGGCTGGGTTTGAACGATGGGCGCCTGGAGAGCCCAACAACTCGTCACAACCCTGGGGAGAGCTCTGTGGAACCATGTCTAGAGGCAGTGGAGAATTCAACGATGCCGCTTGCTTCTTGTCTTTGGCCTTTATATGCGAGAAGACACCAGGACAGTTCGATGATGAATCTGAAGTTTAATTTTACTCCAGGTGCAAAGATATCACTCCTGAAACTGAACTGTACGATATCCTAGGTTACCCAATTTAATTTGCAATATTTGTACCTACTAATATCGTGTTTTACTGCAGTAAATTAGGTTTAATCATATATTTTCTCAAAAGAATTTACAAATTCACTTACAGAGAAAACACAACATACCCTAGTAATAGCTTATTGCCATTAAGTGTAGTTCTAAATATGAAATTTATACAGTAATGAGCAATTCCTTGCAGGTAGATTTGTAAAATTCGCGCTGCGCACTGAGCACAGACCACATAAGATCAGGTCTGGAATATGCTTGTGCCATCAGCGAGTCAAATAATTTTTTTTAAAAACTTCTGTTTTGCCCAAAAAACACAGAATTAATACTTTCAATGCTCTGTGGTTTTACTTATATGTTTCAATATTTGAATTGGCACTATATCGGAGCTTCGTTTATATAAAAGATGAGTTATATAAAAGAGTGATTTTTTATACACGGTGAAATATTTGTCAATGTTTTTCTATAACAAACATTGTTCTTAAGGATGATTTTTAAAAAACATAAAAAATTTCGAAACAAATGTCACTTCCTTTAAAACAGTCACCACACTTTTTCACCAGTCCACATCCTTCAAGCAGGAACAGAGTAGGTAATGTGAGCATTACTGTTTGGTGGCAGAAATAGGGACAGTACGGTACTTTTTTGACAATTAAAAAATGTAGGTATACTTTTGTAGGTATGCTTAAATTAAGCATCAAATTGAAAATCAATGTCTTGTGTGTTATTGTGGGTCCTGTTTTCTCGCTGGTATAGAAATATCAGGCTGTGGTCTGAAACGTGTTTGCTCTAGAAAAACAGTTATTAAAATTAGTCCGTGTATAGTACTATAAAAAGATCTTTGTAGCTACAGTTATAGCATAATAAGCCCTGTACTCATCTTCCTTAGAGTGAAAGCGAAGCTTACTATTTATAGCGGCCTTATATTATAATGTGCCTATTTTCTTTAATATAATAAGTTTTTGGTTGGTTTAGGGTTTCAAAAATTCTACTGTTACTTAGAGACTATTGCTTGTTAATTTTTTGTTGGTTTAGGTGTTTAAATAAATATTAATAAATTACCCAAAAAGTGTTTCTTTTATTTCTTAGGGCATCTAAATACAAATGATTCACTGTTGGCATTTTTATCTAGAAACCCGTAAGAACGGGCATTTTTAACTGGCGTCACATCTCAGTTGGTACTTGTTCTGCCTTCTGCGCTATACGTCGTGGCTTCGACCCCCACAAAGAACAAATATTCGTGTGATGAATATACATGTACACGATACAGTTGCACAGTGCACATAAGTACACGAGGCGGGAGGTGGTAATGTGCTGTGCCTGTGTGGTTGGTAGGCTCACTCACGCGTAGTTGGAAAACGAGGATACTGTTTTTTTCTTCATAAAACTACTTCAAAACAGAACCAGCAGATGGGTCACGTGATGTCAGTTGGTAACCATCACCTATAACAAAGAATTGCCTATGTGGGGATCCTCATAGGTCACTTATGTTAGGAACCTGTTTCTATTCTTCTACCAGCCAAGCCAAGAGAACCAAGGAGTACCAAGTTGAAAATACGTAAGTTGGTACTTACCGCCTCGTCTCGCATTCCGCGCATGTCAAGCACACAAATTTTCCTGCTCGCTCCTCGTCTCGATCTAGAGAGAGACACAACACATAGGCAAGGTCAAGCTTATTACTATTTATTCATCAGCACGTTAGCCAGCTCACTCACAACAAGCACCTCGCCAGCATCACGAACACGAAGTGCGAGGAAGTTTACATGTGGAGAATTGAATTGTAGCGAGTATGCGCGTACGTGTGAGTGTGATGTGTGCTACGCGCGAGGCGTGAGGCAGTGGCGAAGATTGTGTTAGTTGCGTTGTGTTACAACAGTTCAGCTAAAGTGTGGGGCTCCCTCTTTTGAAAAAATGTGTTGATATAAAGGCATATTTGTATATGTTATATATGTTAGTGACAACATCTTTACTTAGTCTTGGTTGGATGTGCTGAGTCACCCAAGACTACTCGGGCCGAGACGGACAGCCAGCCACCTACCGGCCTTCAAGTGCGCGTGCGCATCTCATTATACTTTTGTTCTGTATATTTACCAACCTCAATTGTACATAAATAGTTTTTGTTATACCGCTTACACTTGTTGTAATAGGTAAGTACTTATGACTGCAAAATCATTTAATTGGTAAACAGTGGGATTTTTTGATAATACATTTGAACTTAAGACCTATGGAATCAATTAATTTATATTCAGATAGCTAAATTTAGTTACAACTTCGGTGTATTAAGTTGTGCAAGTTCGTGTTGGACGGTAAGCACTATTTTACTAGACAATACAGGTTTCTTATAAGTTATTTGCTGGGTGAGGTAAAGATCTGGTAGCGCACGCATTAGTACCAATCCTACCAGCTTCTGCCGCCCAGCAGTTATGCTCGTATTGCTGTGTTCCGGTCTTAAAGATAGTGCATCACAGGGCACGTACAGAACAAGCCACTACAAGCCAATGCTATGTTATATGTGATGGTTACCACTTAACAGGTGGGCCATACTCTTTTCCAACCAGATTATAGCATAAAAAAAATTGCGCTTGATCGAAAATGAATTGACATGAAAGTTACTCAGTTTTTAGTCGGGACGAAATTGACATGGCTTATTCCAGTTGAACTCATGTAGGTACTAATAAATGGCTTCAAATTATCATGGCGTACATTATCATTCCGTACAATAACAACACATGACAATAAATTGATAAATCACATCCATTATATGCACACCCGATAATTTACGGCCTGATAAACGAATCCACTTTTAGATTCGAATTATTGGGTGTACATTAACGTGACGTACAAAACCGGACTCATTATTTACTCAAGCATGATATCATAGAGTAATTTCAGATAGACAGAAACATAATATTTACTATCGATCACAGAGTACTTTTTTATAGAATCTATCATAGAATAAGAAGACTAGGAATCTATCACAGAGTACTTTTTTATAGACGGAAAGAATCTATCGATCGAACCGATGCTGCAAGCACTTTGCGTCTATCTTGGTGGCTTGCCTCAATTTTTTCAGTTATATTTGAAGAGCCTTCCTAAGAGTTCTGCAAAAGTCTGCAGGCTACCTGGGAATTTTCAATGTATACCTAGTCCATTGAACCAAAAGCGAAAGGCCTAATCTTGACTCTGCTGGACTGGCAATATCTACATAGTTCATTGTCTACATCAAATACCAATATGACGAAATGATAACAGTCAGCTGCTATAAGTTCCACCGCCTCTCCGCGCGGTTCGTGCGTCTGTGGAAGCAAGTACAAGTGGTCGCTGATTGGTTAGCTTGTGTACTTTCCGTGTTTTGCTGCCAGTGTGAGCCGCCTATGCCAGTATCTGATGGCAGCTCTGTGATGGAAGATCAGGTATTAAGTTTCTTTTATCAAAGTGGTAGGCTGGCTCTCTGTGAAAGGCTCGACCAGGGAAGTACTACTGCCATGTAGAGTTTCAGTTTGGAGAGTGGATACCGGTGAAATTGAGCATCAATACCTGCATGCTTTAAGTTGAATAAACCTGTTACATTATAAAAACGTGAACTAACGAACGTGACTGCAAGCAATGCTACGTTACAAAGTGGTTGTTCATTTGCTTATTTCATCAGTAAGGCCCTCGAAGATCATGAGCTTTAGTATACCAAATCTTTAAGTTTTAGTATACCAAAGATTTAGATGTCAACCTACCTGCATGAGGTTTCAACAGCACACACTGAAGCTATTTAAATTATTAATTTATACAGCAAATCATCGATCTTGAACAAGGCAGCGGAGAGCCACTGCGTCAGGACGCAACGTTGGAGACCAAGTCTGGTCAGCCTTGGGACCGTATCAAAGACTAGCAACACCTCCCCCGGCTGGTTAGAACGCTCTTGTGGGTAAAATTTACTTTTTTCGCAGACGCCAAATCGTTTACACACTATCTTTTTCATCGCACTGCAGGTCGAAAACCTCCTTTCTGTCCAGGCTTTTATTTACCATGAATATTTTTATACCATGAACCAGCTGTTTCGGTCATCAGCATCTCCCACCTGGTAATCATGAACATCAACTTAAAAAAGTCTACTACCATGAGGCATGCCGAGCCATAGACCTGCCTCACATTAGATTATCAGGAAGAATGATTTTCAGCCAAATCAAATCAGTAATCAAAGTAATTTATTGCGTCACCTGAATTCGTAAAATTACTTTGTCGAGACAATTTTGAAGCAGCTATGCTCAGCGTAGTAGGCATCTTCGTGATAGCCTTCGCTATCCACAATATTACCCGCGATCTTCAAATTGAACTTGGTATCCAAGACAACACAGTGGAGTGTTTTTAATTACACGAATCTTCTAAATAGCGTCTTTCTATTGCTAAGATGGCGTGTGTCCCGGTACACCAGCATTCACCAGCATCATAATCGAAAGATAATAGAGCTGTATATCCTGCAAATTCTGCAATGAAAATTATGAACGACATCCAAGATAAAGGTACCTGTTTAGGTTCTGTTCCGGATATATTTTGTAATTTACTGTTGCACCTGAATTGAGACTAAAGGCGTCTATTATATATGTGATAATTACCACTAAACGTCAAATGGGCAATGTGTTTATTCCACCAGCAAGAAAATGCTTGTGGGATGATCTAACATTTGTAACTAGCCTTAACTTCTGTATTTGCACGAGCCTCCTAGAGGCTTAACAAACCTTACCTGGAATTTTTAGGACTGGTTGTCGCGTATTTCAAGTCAAGTGGGCAGCTGATGCCAGCCAGATTTTTTAGGGCTACTTCATCCATGCTTCTACTTTTAGTAGTAGTAAAGCACTAGTGAAGACTCTGTCAGGGGAAGCACTACCACCATGCCTATTTGCCGCCAAGCAGCTTGCTGTGTTCCGGTTTGAAGGGTCTGGGTGCCAGTAAAAGAACAGTCACCTAAGGTTAATAAACGCAGAGCAGAGTATCGTAGACACATTCTAAATTAACATGACCTGCGAGGCATTGCCTTGGTGATGGTAACCACTGTTAAGTGGTCAGGTGGGTCATCGGTTTGTACCATCAGTAGGTATTGACGCTGTTGTTCCTAGGATATAATTATAGATGACCTAATGGATGACTAGTCACATTCAACGGCCTTTATCACAAAATATTCATGGCCAACCAATCTATACGTCATACCCTGTTTCCTTTTCTTGGTTTTGGTTGCACACTCATGAAACGAACGCCTACGTTTTAATTTTCATTAAGATAATTCTAAGAAATCCTTGAGGTTTTTTGCTATTAAACTTTGAGATTTGAAGGTGTTAGCTACTAGCGGCCGCCCGCGACTCCGCCCGGTGGAGGTCATTTTGCTAACATTTAGGCGCTTCATTTTAATAAAAAATGTTTTCAGTCTTTATCACTCGGTTCCTGTATTTTTTTGGGATACTAAAAAGCCTGTAGTAGCTATTTTTAATTAAGATGTTAAACCACAAACATCCAAACAACAATACATCTAAATGTCAAAATTTTTGCAAAATTTATACGATGATGTTTTGAGAATTGTTGAATGGACCTTTTCTTTTCAGAAGCCGTCACAGCTGTATCTCAAAAAGCAATCACTAAACAATAATCAGAGTTTTAGTTGTAATTTGTTAATTATTTTTATTATATTTTATTCTAGTACCAAGTTTTGTTTTTATTGTTGAAGATCTTTTTTTTATATAGCGAACATTCGGTCAACAGCAACATCGTCGACAGTGACTGCAGCAAACCCCCCAAGTCTGGGGGGTGCCTATGCAGCAGCAGTCGACTTATCTAAGCTTTATTAACTTGAAGGTCAGTGGCCTTATCTTCATGAAAAAACTTGTTCACACCCAGACCGCCCGCACTCCATACCGCACTCAAAGGGACGTGGTGAGGGAACGGGCGCGCGGGGAAGAACCGCAATCGCTGCAAGGCTCGGATCGAGACGGAACTAGCCACCCAACGGCATTCAAGTGCGCTTGTGCGCATCTTATACTTTGTTCTATATATTTATCAATATCAATTGTACATTAATTTAAATAATATACGCTGTTATCAAGAAACATATTTTGTTATACCGCTTACAGGTAAGTACTTAGACTGCAAAATTTTATTGGTAGACAGTGGGGTTTCCTGATAATATATTTGAACTTAAGACCTATTAAATTAATTAATTTATAGTCAGTTTAGTTGAACTTCGCTATCAGTTTTATCAGTTATAGCGGTCACTCGCGTGCCCTTGGTCCTAGGAGATCGAATCGAAGAGGATTGCATAGGTAGGTATGTATTTTCCTAAAACAAAAAAAACACTTTTAAATTCTTAAATTCTTTATTGTACACAGAAATATTTACAAAACAGTGAGCTTAACCCTGAAAAGAGTTACACTAAAGCAAACTTTTTCCCTTTTTCCCTCTCCACTTCCGTCTTTCGCAACATCTTGTGTAGAATGGTATTTAGAATGCCTCTCAAATTTTAATAAAATTCGTCGATAAAAAACGCTACAGCAAACTACCCTCTTTTTCCCCCTATTTCACCGCAATAAAAAATCTCGATTGATAAAAAAATTAAATAAATCAAGGAACTTGTGTGCCAATTTTCATCAAAATTGGTGAAAAAATGCGACCTGTAGGCTATAACAGATAACAGGACAAAAGCATTCTATTCTACCTTGATGTGGCTTGTTGGCGCGCTTGGTTTCCCCTGGCTTAACAAAAGCTATTGCAGTGAGCAAAATAGCAAAATAGACTATAGATTAATTAATTTATAGCCAGTATAGTAGAATTTCACTATCAGTTTTAGCGATTACTCGCGCGCCCTTGGTCCTAGGAGATCGAATCTGGTGTCTACGAGTTGATGTAGGTAGGTATATATTTTCCGAAAAAAAATCAAAATCCCTACAGCTAACTTTCTCCCCTTTTCCTCCCTCCACTCTCCTCTTTTGGATTTTTTTCGTAACATCTTGTGTAGAATAAAGTATTTAGAATGCCTCTCAAAATTGATCAAAATCTGTCGATAGAAAACGCTACAGCAAACTACCCTCTTTTTCCCCCTATTTCACCGCAATCAAAAATCTCGATTGACAAAGAAATTAAATAAATCAAGAAACTTGTGTGCCAAATTTCATCAAAATTGGTGTAAAAATGCGATCTGTTGGCGATAACAGACAACTGGACAAAAGCATTTTTAGCCTACTCAAAACTGAGACGCTTTGCTTGCTCGGCCAATAATTAAAACGCAGTGAAAAATGTAACCCTGTCTCGACTAAAAGCAAAGTAAACTTTTTATGTTAATTCATTTTCGATCATGCATTTTTTTGTTTTCTTGTTATGCTAGGCACTCCTGGTAGAACAAGCGCATGGCACATCTGATGTTAAGTGGTAACCATCGCTTAGGTATAACAAAGCATTGGCTTTTTATGTACTTATTGGTCTCTCACTCAATAGTTTTCATCAAAACTATTATTATGCTACAGACGGTAGAATTACATTAGACACAACCTGCATGAAACCGTGTTGATTATCTCAGACATACTGTATGGGACAGACAGAGACAGGGAGCAGATTTGCACCATCTGCTTCACCAAGTATGTTCATTAAAAAGATTTAGCTTGCTTGGTTATTTCTGACGGATTAGCTAAGCTTTACGCTGGTATTATTAGGATGGGTGGCGTTACATCTGAAAGTTCTTTGTTTTGAAGGGCTCATTCAACTGCCAGTCCCAGCTTTAGCTGTTGTAAAGCCCCAACAGAGGCCTTAGGATGATGGCAAGCACCAGAGGTTTTCCACTAGTTTATATCAGTTGACTTGCAGTAAGAAGTGGAAAAAGTCGAATTAAAAGCAAGTTTACAATCTATTTTGTGCTTAACCTAATAGTTGGTAATAAAGTAAAAAAAATCAATCTTAACGATAATAATTTAAAACAACATTTCTGATGGAAGGTTATCAATTTGTACAAACAAACATGTTGGTTGTATTCATTGACAACCCTCTGCACAAAATGTCTACACATTAGCGAGGTACACCTTTCTGCAACTGTTTCTAGGATACTGTGGTGGTGCTTTGAATTCTACCTATCAGATATGCTGTCCCAATATCATTTTAAAAGTGTTATTATATTGGACGCGTAGGACATCCAGCGATTTTTTTGGCATACGTGACTCAATGGTGTACATAAATGTTATCATGTTCCTAAAAAGATGGCTTGCTGCTTGCTTGAAAGAAACTTATCATGTTATCAGCGGATAAGGCAATATAGTTTCGCATGTATTATCTTTATCACCTCATTTGATCGTTTGCTTGAAAGAAACTTATCATGTTATCAGCGGATATGGCAATATAGTTTCGCATGGATTATCTTTATCACCTCATTTGATCGTATGTAATAATTACCAATTTCATCTATAATCGTACCTATTTACTTAATGGGATATACTATATGTTTTAGTAGTAGTAGAGTTCTTTGTGAGAGCTCGTCCGAGGAAGTAGGTACTATCATCACGCAGACTGCCAATAAGCCCAGCCGGTACTGGTGGAATTATAGGCAGATGAGGTTTAACATTGGATGCAGGGCACGTTGTTAACGTGCGTAAAAATTTCAGCTACCGTAGCACTCTCTGCCACGTTTGAAAATACCCAATGACTTAAAAAACAAACTCAAACTATACGCAGAAACTTTTTACTGTAATTTTGGTCACGGTTACGCACTGTTAATTTTTTTTCGGCTACTGCAGCACCTGCCAGCACAGTTAAACATACTAAACAACGGCAACTACTGTTCTGACAGAACCACTTGTTTACATGGCTTATTAAATGGGTAAAAGAA
Source organism: Electrophaes corylata (assembly GCA_947095575.1). Classification (NCBI taxonomy): domain Eukaryota; kingdom Metazoa; phylum Arthropoda; class Insecta; order Lepidoptera; family Geometridae; genus Electrophaes; species Electrophaes corylata. The sequence goes on along the minus strand of OX352711.1, from coordinate 707,738 downwards.
CCCTGATGAAAGTTTCTGTTTATATGCAAATTTCAGACATTCAATGGAATTAATTTCATTAATTTATTTTCAGAAATTTTCAGCTTTGGTGTATTGAGTTTCAGAACGATGGCGACTTTTAAAGGATTTGGGCAACTTGCTGTTTTAATTTTGCTTTACAATGTTTCGTATATTGAAGGTAAGTAATTTTATTTTGGTATTTATTTTTATTTATTAAAAAACCAAGAGCAATATTATTTAATTTCTTACAAAGTATCCAATATCTTACAAAAATAACAATGCGAGTTTGGCGACAGAAAATTTGCTCTCTCTCTCTTAGGAAAATCATAGAATAAGTTTAATCCTTATTCTATGAGGAAAACACAGAAAAATGAAATTTATTTCTAGGTGACTCTACGAACACACTCGGTTATACATTCAATAAACAGGCTGATAAATGGATGAAACTGCATGAGCTTCCAGCAACGTGGAGCGACGCGAGATTCGTATGCAAAGCGGAAGGTATGGTATACATACATATGAATATTTATATTTTTTAGGCAAAAATTTAACTGATACAAAATCCTATACAATGTGTACCAATTAGAGGCATGTACATTTGCAATCAAAGTTATGTGCGTTGTGTGCTTGGGGGTGAGCGACCCCCTAAAACCCTGGCGTTCCCCAACATGGGGTTATCAAATGCTTCTCTGTATGGGTGTACTTATATTGTATTCTAAGTATGTATTTTCAAAAAAGTATTTGAGTATTTTATCAGCTATCTGGTTCCTATAGTATAAGCTTTGCTTAGTTTTGGTTTTATTGACGTTGTGTAAAAATGTCCACAAATATTTCTTTATTTATATATATGACATTTTTATTTGCCAATCTTATATCCTCAGGAGCGGTTCTAGCTTCTCCGCTGACGAAACGACTGCGTGATGCCATGGTAGAGCACGCTTCGTCCCGCTCAGTTCCCATTATATTCACTGGAGTGCACGCTACCTACTCCAAGGGCGCCTATGCTTCCGTTGAAGGTAATCTACTATACATACAGCATGGGTTTGCATTACGAACGTAGACAGAGTCCACTTGCAAAACAACACTGTTAACTTACACCAACTTTTTTTTGTTATTCAACTTTTTAATGGACCTGCTTGCAGATGGCCCACTTGGTATTAAGTAGTCACCATTGCCTATAACAAATTAGTGTCTCGTTAGGAACGTGTACTACAATGTGCTCAGCGTCCATCAACTGAGACATACAGGTGTTAAACTTCGTGTGCATGTAGTTTCACCGGCACCCACCTCGGGACACAGAAAGCTGCTTAGCGGCAGAAATGGGTTTGGTGGTAGTACTTCCCTGGACGAGCTCTTCACTAAAAGCTCTCTACTACTACTACTACTTACTTAAAACTGAACTTCATCAGATTTTGCTACATTTTTTGTAAAGCTTCTTCCTTGTTGTTTACATCGTAACCATTTTTTTTTACATACAAATTGTCTTTAATGAAAATTGCGTGGTTGAAGTGGCAATTTGATCGTATCGTTTCCTCTGTAGTACTCCCCTACCTCAGGTGCTGCACGGACTGTGAGACAGGCTAGAGTCTCTAATCCATCATTTTTATTGAAAGCTGAATTCATGACTTTAAAGTGGGCTAAAAATGGCTGGATTACTGATCTATTTATTGTACAATTGATGTACAATTTCGTTTGACCTACAGCTATGCCTCATCATTGTTTGTGCATACCATGCTCATCCAAGTTTCACCCGCGAAGCTGAAGATAATAATAACAATAAGATGCAGTCTATCATAATAGTAATGATTGGTTTTGATTAAAGGAGTACCGTTATCCAATATACCGATCAGCTGGTTGGATGGCGAGCCCAACAACTACAAGAACTCAGAAAGCTGCCTCGCAATGAACACTATCACCCATGGCTTCATGGGAGACGTCAAGTGCACTGACGTTTTTCCATTCATCTGCTATAAATCGCAAGTAGCTGTTGGGAATACCAGTTTATGTGGCACACAAGATGCAGGTACTTATATTGTTATTAAGAGGTTCTGCAAAAAAAGGAAAACAAACATTTATAAGCAGCCAAAAAAATTCAAAAATAATATTCAATTCCATCAAACTCAAAAAATATCTCATTTCTAATGATAATGTATAGCAAAAATACTCACAACTTATGTTATTTCGTTTTTACTTTTATCTCCAAAATGGCTAAACGGGTTTGGATTGATTAATATCGGCTCGTATTCCTTATCGATATGATTTTGATTGCGGTATCAAATTATACCAATCTGATGGTATGCTCCGTTTTCCATTTCGTGGTTGCTATTCGATATTTCTTAAGAACCAACTGCACCTGGCGACCACGAATCGGAAGACAAAGCGTAGGAACCGATGAACTGCCAATATTGCTAGAATTACTGGAAGTCGGTGAATGAAAAAGGCTCAAAAACGTTCTTCCTGAAGTTCTAATAAGGGACGACTGTATCCAGCAGTGGACATTTACAGGTTGATGACGATAACGATGATGAACTACACCTGATTCCATGACGTATTGCTAAATGTATCACCATACTTTCAGAATACGATTTTGAGTCACGTACCGGGAAATGTTACAAGCTCCACCGCCGCGGCTTGATCTGGCCCCGTGCTTTTATTACCTGTATGGCGGAAGGCGCCCACCTGGCTGTTATCAATAGCGAGGCGGAATTCGAAGTTCTCAGGGACTTATTCAATAGAAACCCTGAAAACTCGATCTTCTCCAACCACAAAGAGTACGTAGCTATCGGTTTCTCCGACCCGAATGATGGCGGATCTTGGAGGACAATTCATGGTAAGATTTGTAGAGAAATGAAATTAACTATTGGTTTATCAGTTGATGCCACATTATAAACAAAAATAACAGTCATAATAACCCTATAGTATAAATTAGTATTCCGTGACAGACTCGTGCTCGTTCGTACATTAGTTGTGAAAATCGATAGGTTTCCATCTTTATAAGGATGGTTATAGAAACAAAGATGCTTCTCTATGTTTTATTAGTATCTTTACCTGAAGATAGGAATGATTTGTGTGAAATATGAGTACCAATATGATGATTGATGGAAGAGACTGGAAGAAAAAACTTCATCACGCAAATGATTGTTCAATTCTCACAAATCATGGCGAACAAAGTCAAAGCCAAAAAGCATTTATTCAGTAATACCTGCAGGGGTCGTCTTGAAACGTCCTGATCTAAGCGCCAGTTCCTCGTGACCAAATTGTGAGGCCTGTTATGATGACTAGCTTTTTTTTTAGATCAAACCTTAGACGAGGCTGGGTTCGAACGATGGGCGCCTGGAGAGCCCAACAACTCGTCGCAACCCTGGGGAGAGCTCTGTGGAGCCATGTCTAGAGGCAGTGGAGAATTTAACGATGGCGCTTGCTTCTGGTCTTTGGCCTTTATATGCGAGAAGACACCAGGACAGTTCGATGATGAATCTGAAGTTTAACTTTACTCCAGATGCAAAGATATCCCTCCTGAAACTGAACTGCTCGATGTCCTAGGTTACCCAATTTAATATGCAATATTTGTACTAATATCGTGTTTTACCGCAGTAAATTAGGTTTAATCATATATTTTCTCAATTGAATTTACAAATTCACTTAAAATACAATATATCCTAGCAATAGCTTATTCTAAATGTGAAATATATACAATGAAAAAATGTGAATCCTTTAAAACAGCCACCACACTTTTTCACCGGTATCCACACCCTTTAAGCAGGTAAAGAGCAATGTGAACAAAGGATCGTGTTTGCTTTAGAAATTAGAACGTGTATATATAGTACTGTAAAAAGACCTTTTTAGCTACAGTTATAGCATAATAAGCCCTGTGCTCATCATCTTTAGAGTGAAAACTATTTATAGGGGCCTTATATTATAATGTGCCTTATATATTATTTAATATAATAAGTTTTTTATTGGTTTAGGGTTTCAAAAATACAACTGTTACTCAGAGACTTTTGTTTGTTAATTTGGTTTAGGTGTTCAAATAAAAATAAATAAATTACCCAAAAAGTGTTCCTTTTATTTCTTAGGGCGTCTAAATATAAATGATCCACTTTTGCCAATTTTACCTAGAAACCCGTAAGAACGGGCATTTTTAACTGGCCTCACATCTCAGTTGGTACTTGTTCTGCCTTCTGCGCTATACGTTGTGGCTTCGATCCCCACCAAGAACAAATATTCGTGTGATGAATATACATGTACACGGTACGGTTGCACAGTGCACATAGGTACACGAGGCGAGAGGTAGTGTGCTGTGCCTGTGTGGTTGGTAGGCTCACTCACGCGTAGTTGGAAAACTAGGATACTGTTTTTTTCTTCATAAAACTACTTCAAAACAGAACCAGCAGATGGGTCACGTGATGTCAGTTGGTAACCATCATCTATAACAAAGAATTGCCTATGTGGGGGTCCTCATAGGTCACTTACGTTAGGAACCTGTTTCTATTCTTCTACCAGCCAAGCCAAGAGAACCAAGGAGTACCAAGTTGAAAATACGTAAGTTGGTACTTACCGCCTCGTCTCGCATTCCGCGCATGTCAAGCACACAAATTTTCCTGCTCGCTCCTCGTCTCGATCTAGAGAGAGACACAACACATAGGCAAGGTCAAGCTTATTACTATTTATTCATCAGCACGTTAGCCAGCTCACTCACAACAAGCACCTCGCCAGCATCACGAACACGAAGTGCGAGGAAGTTTACATGTGGAGAATTGAATTGTAGCGAGTATGCGCGTACGTGTGAGTGTGATGTGTGCTACGCGCGAGGCGTGAGGCAGTGGCGAAGATTGTGTTAGTTGCGTTGTGTTACAACAGTTCAGCTAAAGTGTGGGGCTCCTTCTTTTGAAAAAATGTGTTGATATAAAGGCATATTTGTATATGTTATATATGTTAGTGACAACATCTTTACTTAGTCTTGGTTGGATGTGCTGAGTCACCCAAGACTACTCGGGCCGAGACGGACAGCCAGACACCTACCGGCCTTCAAGTGCGCGTGCGCATCTCATTATACTTTTGTTCTGTATATTTACCAACCTCAATTGTATTGTACATAGATAGAGATAGAGATAGAAAATACTTTATTGCACACCATAACATAAAATAACAATTTACAGAAAAAAAAAAAAAAACTTAAGACTAGTATAGGTACAATGGGCGGTCTTATCGCTAAACAGCGATCTCTACCAGACAACCTTTGGATGGAATGAACTATGGGTAATTTACATGGGGTGCCAAATGTTTAATTGGAAACAAAAAAATAATACTTAATAATAATATTAATAATAAAATTGATGTGTAACTTTGTACACCTACATACATACATTTACTTATTTTACAAATTACTTACATATAGCTACTTATATACTGTTAAATTATTGAATATATTATATCTACCTACAAAATATGAAATGTACAAGGGACTACTAATAAATAATTTATTTATAATACATAAAAAATACCAAGTTAGTGACAACAAGTCAAATAGTGATCCTTGAGCATAGATTTGAATATAGGAAGTGATTTAGCGTGCCTGATAGCAACAGGCAATGCGTTCCACAGTCAGTACATAGTTTTTGTTATACCGCTTACACTTGTTGTAATAGGTAAGTACTTATGACTGCAAAATCATTTAATTGGTAAACAGTGGGGTTTTTTTGATAATACATTTGAACTTAAGACCTATGGAATCAATTAATTTATATTCAGATAGTTAAATTTAGTTACAACTTCGGTGTATTAAGTTGTGCAAGTTCGTGTTGGACGGTAAGCACTATTTTACTAGACAATACAGGTTTCTTATGAGTTATTTGCTGGGTGAGGTGAAGATCTGGTAGCGCACGCATTAGTACCAATCCTACCAACTTCTGCCGCCCAGCAGTTATGCTTGTATTGCTGTGTTCCGGTCTTAAAGATAGTGCATCATAGGGCACGTACAGAACAAGCCACTACAAGCCAATGCTTTGTTATATGTGATGGTTACCACTTAACAGGTGGGCCATACTCTTTTCCAACCAGATATAGCATAAAAAAAATTGCGCTTGATCGAAAATGAATTAACATGAAAGTTACTCAGTTTTTAGTCGGGACGAAATTGACATGGCTTATTAAAATGGGTTAAAGAACCCTAAAAAGTTTCTAATTGTATGCAAATTTCAGACATTCAATGGAGATTATTTATTTTCAGAAATTTTCAGCTTTCGTGTATTGAGTTTCAAAACGATGGCAGCTTTTAAACGATTTGGCCCACTTGCTGTTTTAATTTTGCTTTACAATGTTTTGTATATTGAAGGTAAATAATTTTACTCTGGTATTTATTTTATTTATTAGAAATAACAGCAATAATAACTTATTTTCTTGCAAAGTTTCCAATATCTTACAAAAATGACAGTGCGAGTTTGGTGACAGAAAATTTGTTCTTACTCTCTCTCTTAGGAAAACACAGATAAAGATTAAATTTATTTCTAGGTGACTCTACGAATACACTCGGTTATACATTCAGTAACCGGGCTGATAAATGGATGAAACTGCATGTGCTTCCAGCAACGTGGAGCGATGCGAGATTCATATGCAAAGCGGAAGGTATAGTAAATACATATATGAATTTTTATTTTTAGGTAAATATTTAATAGATACAAAATCCCTTAAAATATGTTCCGATTAGAGGCATGCATAACATTTGCAATCAAAGTTATGTGCGTTGTGTGCTTGGGCGTGAGCGGTTTACCCTCTCAAACCCTTGCGCTCCCCAACATGGGGTAACCAAATTTTTTTTGACGGCCGATGTTGCTTGTCTGGCGAATGTCCTCCTGTGACGGACGAAAATGTCCACAAATGTTTATATTTTTCTTTATTTATATACATAAATTTATGACATTTTGATTTGCCAATCTTATATCCCCAGGAGCGATTCTAGCTTCTCCGCTGACGACACAACTGCGTGATGCCATGGTAGAGCACGCTTCGGCCCGCTCAGTTCCCATTATATTCACTGGAGTACACGCCACTTACTCCAAGGGCGCTTATACTTCCGATGAAGGTAAACTACTAGGTACACTTACAGCATGGGTCTGCATTACGAACGTAGACAGAGTCCACTTGCAGAACAACACTTTTAACTTATACCAACTTTTTATTTGTTATACAACTTTTTGATGGAACAAGCAGATGACCCACCTGATGTTAAGTGGTCCCTATGGCCTACAACGTATTGCCTCGTTAGGAACGTGTCCTACGATGTGCTCAGCGTCGATTAACTTGATATATATACAGGTTTTAAGCCTCTTGTGCCTGTAATTTCACTGGCAACCACACCCTTTAAACCGGAACACAGAAAGCTGGTTGGTGGCACAAATAGTTATGGTAGTAGTATTTCCCTGGACGAGCCCTTTACTAAGAGCTCTATTACCACTACTTATTAAAAACTGAACTTCATCAGATTATTCTACACTTTTTGTAAAACTTCTCCTTTGTTGTATTCTTCTATTAAGCATCGTAATGGGTTTTTTTCTAAATATTGTCTTTGAAGGAAATTGCGCGGTTGAAGTGGCACTTTGATCGTACCGTTTTCTCTGTAGTACTCCCTCACCTCTGGTGCTGCACGGGCTGTGTTGGACCCAGCAGTAATAGAGACAGGCTAGGGTCTCTGATTCCCCATTTCTGTAGGAACTAATTTCATGTCTTCAACGTGGTTGGGTGGTTGGCTGGCTTACGGATCTATCTATTATCATCCACAATTTGGTTTAACCTACAACTATGCCTCATCATTGGTTGAGCATTATGCCACAGTCCTGCTCCATGCTCATCCAGGTTTTACCCGCGAATGATTGGTTTTGATTAAAGGAGTACCGTTATCCAAGCTGCCGTTCAGCTGGTTAGATGGCGAACCCAACCACTACAAGAACTCAGAAAGCTGCCTCGCGATGAACACTATCAGCCATGGCTTCATGGGTGACGTTGGTTGCAATGAAGTTTTTCCATTCATCTGCTATAAAACGCAAGTAGCTACTGGGAATACCAGTTTATGTGGCACACACGATACAGGTACTCATTATATTATATTGATTTAATATCTACTCGAATTCTTTATTGATATGATTTTGATTGCAGTACCAAATTACCCCGAGCGGTTGGGATGTTTCGTTTTCCAGTTTGTGGTTGCTATTCCATAATTCTTTAGAACCAACTGCATCTGGTGACCACAAATTGGATCGAAGCGTAGGAACACTCGATGGACTGCCGATATTGCTAGACTCTAGCAGCTAGAGCTATTCAGTGAATGGAAAAGGCTTAAAAAAGTTCTTCCAGCAGCTCTAATAGGGGACGACTTTATCCAGCAGTGGAAATTTGCAAGCTGATGACGATAACGATGATTAACTACACCTGATTCCACAGCGTATTGCCAAATGATACCATACTTTCAGAATACAATTTTGACTCACGTACCGGGAAATGTTACAAGTTCCACCGCTTCGGCCTGTTCTGGACCCGTGCTTTTATCACCTGTATGGCGGAAGACGCCCACTTGGCTATCATCAATAGCGACGTGGAATTCGAAGTTCTCAGGGAGCTGATCCATAAAAACCCTAAAAGTTCGATCTTCTCCATTCACAAAGAGTATATAGCTATCGGTTTCTCCGACCCGAATGATGGCGGGTCTTGGAGGACAATTCATGGTAAGATTTGTAGAGAAATAAAATTAACTATTGGTTTATCAGTTGATGCCACATCATAAAAAAATAGTTGTTGTTAGGCATCCTTTAGTTATAAACAGTGATAATAACCCTAAAGTTTAAATTAGTATTAGTGTGACAGACTCGTACTCGTTCATTAGTTGTGAATATCGATAGGTTTCCATTTTTATAAGGTTATATGTAGGTATAAGCAAAGACGCCTCTCTTTGTTTTATTAGTATCTTCGCCTGAAGATATAAATGATTTGTGTAAGTACCAATATAATCATTGATAGAAGAGACTGGAAGAAAAAACTTCATGACACAAATGTTTGTTTAATTCGTACAAATGGTGGAGAACAAACCCACAACATAAAGTGCAACAGAGCTATAAGCAACTGAGCAAAGTCAAAGTCAAAAAGCATTTATTATATTATAGTCTTGAAACGTCTTGATCAAAACGCCAGTTCCTCGTGGCCAAGTTGTGAGGCCTGTTATGATAACTAGCTTTTTTTTCTAGATCAAACCCTAAAAGAGGCTGGGTTTGAACGATGGGAGCCTAATGAGCCCAACAATGCGTCGCAACCCCAGGGAGAGCTCTGTGGAGTCATGGCTAGAGACAGTGGAAACTTTAACGATGCCCCATGTTTCTGGACTTATCCCTTTATATGCGAAAAGAACCCACCAAGACTGTTCGATGATAAATCTGTTGTTTAGAAAAGAAAATTTAATATTATTCCAAATGAAAAAAGACCACTCCTGAAACTGAACTTGTACCCAATTTAAATTACATTATCTATGCTCATCATTTTAGAGTAAAACAAAGCTTAATATTTGTAGCGGCCTTATATTATAATATGGTACTCGATTGATTCTCAGAGACCTGTAAATATTTTGTTGGTTTAGGGTTTCAAAAACTCTACTGTAACTTAGAGACTTTTGCTTGTTAATTTTTTGTTGGTTTAGGTATTTAAATAAAAAATAGTGACCCAAAAAGGGTTTCATTTATTTCTTAAGGCTTCTTTCTGAATACAAATAATCCACTGTTGTCGTTTTTACCTAGAAACCCAAAAACAGAACCCAGAAACATAAAAACAGGCTAGGCATTTTTAAGCCTCATAGCTCAGTTGTTGGTGACTTTCTGCGCTGTACGTTGTGGTTTCGATTCCCACCGAGAACAAATATTCGTGAGATAAACATAGATGTCTGTTCATTGTCGGACCAACTGAGCTGTGTAGTCTGTCAAGTGTATGTGGTAGGTACCCTCGACTTTTCCCAGCAACCGATCCCCAGCATCGGTAGATATCTACTGAGATCTCTTAGTACCAAGAAGTACTAACTCAAGATTGTTTTGGATGCCTAAGGGGGTAGTTAAGAGGTATGTCCAAATATTATTTCAGCACGTATGCACCACGTGTTGCAGTAGTTAGTATTCCATACGAGTCGGGTCGTTAGGCCATCGCCGCTAAAAAAATACTAACTAGTTTTCTCAACTGTTTGAATTATACCAACAAAAAGTTTTTAAAATTTAATTGACCGAGTGAGCGAAGTGCACGCATCGTCTCGGTTTCAAGAATGACAAAATTTACTTTCCTGTGTTGGTTGTTTGTTGGTACTCGTATTTCACAATGAATTTTGTCAAAACTTGTTATACAGGTTTGATCCAAATGATTATGGAATTTTGTCAGCGACAATTTCCTCTAAAAAAAAAAGGAAATAAGGTGAAAATATTCAGTGGCCCAACTACTGAATATCTCCACCCTCTGAGAGCCGATTTCAATAGCTAGAGAGAAATAGCACCACGACGTTAATCCACAGCCACGGTAGATATCCCTTCAGACCTCTTAGTTTTTTTTTATACAACTTGTTGATGGAACAAGCAGATGGCCCACCTGATGTTAAGTGGTTACCATCACCTATAACAAAGCATTGCCTCGTAGGTCACGCTCATTAGGAGCGTCACCGACGATGCACTACTCAGCGTCCATCAACCTGAGGCATACAGGTGTTAAGCCTCATGTGCCTGTAATTACACCGGCACCCGGCAGAAATAGGCATGGCATGGCTTAGTACAAAACCACTCATGATTCTTTGAAGATATCGAAGGGGGGTTGTCAGAGGTACATATAGATACAGAGGTATGTATATTACATTTGGTATAAACCCACATTTTTTAGTTGTTGGTATTCCATACGTGACAGGTTGCAAGACCATTGCCGCTGCTAGAATACTAATTAGTTTCTTTATGATGTTTTCCTTCACCGTTTGGCATGACACACACAATTTTTTCGAACAGAAAATTCCTAGGCGAATTAACCACCGAATTACCGAGTCATCCTTCTTGCCACCAACTAGGCTTTTTTCTACAGTAAACAAAATTATCTTGTCAGTGTGACCTCTGTTCTTGTAGACAACACAATGTGAAACAGTTTACGAAGTGTGCCGTACTATTCTGTAATAACTACACTGGCCGAACAGCTAATACTTTTTATCAAAAACCTCCTTTCTGTCCAGTCTTTTTCGGTATATTCTTAGTTCAGTATACCGTGAACCAGCCTTTACAGCACTTTCCACCTCGTAATCATGAACATCAACTTAAAAAAGGGCCGCCCTCCATACATTAGATTCTCAGGGAAAATGATTATTGCGTCATAGGGGTTCGCAGAATTATTTTGGTGATACAATTTTAAAGCAGCTATGCTCAGCGAAATATGCGAAAGTGTGGGTCAAATAATCAAGATTTATAAGTTCTCCATGTACCACATTTCAAGCAAATAAATTTAATTTAATTTAATTTCATTTCATTTCATTTCATTTCATTTCTATTTCATTTAATTTCTATTTCATTTCATTTCTATTTCATTTCATTTCAGCATGGTAGGCATCTACGTCGTAGCCTTCGCTATACACAATACTACCCGCGATCTTCAAATTGAACCTGGTATCCAAGATAACACAGTGGAATGTTATTCATTACACCTAGGCCTATGTCCTGTTGTCGACTTATCTAGGCTGTATATGCGAAGAACTGGCGCTTAGATTCACCTAGATTTAGGACGTTTCAAGGTGATCCCTGCGGATATCTATAATAATAATAATAATAATGCTGGACAATCCACACAGCATCATTTAGCCCCAAGCTAAGCAGAGCTTGTGTTATGGGTACTAGATGACTGATATACTTAATACAATACATTACATGAATAGATATTTTTTATTGTACATAGAAACACCCAGAACACCCGGAATAAATATTTGCAGATCGTACAAACATTTATCCCAAGGCGGGAATCGAACCCGCAACCTCTGCGTTGCAGGCGGACATTCGCCCGCCGCGCTACATCGGTCGTCAAAAGTCGTCAAAATCTGAATAAATGCTTTTTGACATTGACTTTGACTATGAACTTGAAGTTCAACGGCTCCGTCTTTATGCAAAACATGTTATAACATGTACTTATGACTGCAAAAGTCATTTTATTGGTAGACAGTTGGGTTTCCCGATAATACATTTGAACTCAAGACCTATGAATTAATAAATTAAGGTTCACATAGTTTAATTTCATAGCATCGGTGTAATAAGTTGTGTAAGTATCCAACAAGCCAATGTTTTGTTATAGGTGATGGTCAAATGGGCCATATGCTTGTTCAAGCTGGAGCAGAGTACAATAAACAAAAAAAAAACGCTTGATTGAATTTATTCCGTTTTTAGTCGGGACAGGGGTTCAATATATTTTCCCTGCGTTTTAAATTACATGGCTTATTAAAATGGGTAAAAGAACCCTAAAAAGTTTCTAATTATATGCAAATTTCAGACATTCAATGGAGACCAGTTATTATCAGAAATGTTCAGCTTTTGTGTATTGAGTCTCAGAACGATGGCAGCTCTTAAACAGTTTGGGCCACTTGCTATTTTAATTTTACTTTACAATGTTTTGTATATTAATGGTAAGTAATTTATTCTGGTATTTATTTTTATTTATCCAAAAACCAACAGCAATATAATTCGTTTTCTTACAAAGTTTTCAATATCTTACAAAAATGACAACGCTAGTTTGGTGACAGAAAATTTGCTCTCTCTCTAGGTCTCTCTACGCACACACACGGTTATATATTCAGTAACCGGGCTGAAAAATGGATGAAACTGCATGTGATTCCAGCAACGTGGAGCGACGCGAGATTCATATGCAAAGCGGAAGGTATAATAATAATAGTTCTGGACAACCCACACAGCATCATCTAGCCCCAAGCTAAGCAGAGCTTGTGTTATGGATACCTACTAGATGACTGATATACTTATTACAATACATTACATACATAGATATTTTTTATTATACATAGAAAATACCCAGAACACCCGGAATAAATATTTGCAGATCGTACAAACATTTATTCCAACCTCCTGCGTCGCAGGCGGACATTCGCCCGCCGCGCCACATCGGTCGTCAAAGTATAGTAAAGACATAATGAATATTTTTTTTATTTTTAGGTAAATATTTAATAGATACAAAATCCTATTAAGTATGTATCAATTAGAAGCATGCATAACATTTGCAATCAAAGTTATGTGCGTTATGTACGTTGTGTGCGCTGTGATTGGGGGTGAGCAACCCTCTCAAACCCTTGCGTTCCCCAACATGGGGTTATCAAATGCGTCACTGGAAAAACCTGTCAATTTTTTTTATTAATAGTATGTGAGCCCACGACACTAACCACTTTCTCCACTGGTTGAAAAATGCAGCAGTTGTTTCTCTTACATAGGAGTTGATGATATTTCGGATGAGCTTGGGTTTTTTGAGGAGATCGATCATACTAGACACCTAGGTACGAGGTGTCGCTTAACATGCTGCTGCGACTGATTAGGTTAATCAAGGGGGCTTGCAGCACTGCATTATCGTATCTTGCCCTCCCTTGTTTCGAGGAACAAATAAAACTTGGGGGTTTTAACATACTAGAAACCGGGTATTTTAATAAAAATTTTTTTTTTGATGGCGCTGCTTGGTTTTTTGGACTGCAGCATCGACGTGACTAATTATATATATACACTAGCTAACCTAGTTCGGAGCCAGTTGATGTTGTGTAAAAATGTCCACAAATATTTATATATATTCATGACATTTTGATTTACTAATATTATATCCTCAGGAGCGGTTCTAGCTTCTCCGCTGACGACACAACTGCGTGATGCCCTGGTAGAGCACGCTTCGTCCCGCTCAGTTCCCTTTATATTCACTGGAGTGCACGCCACCTACTCCAAGGGCGCCTATGCTTCCGTTGAAGGTAAACTACTACACTTACAGCATGGGTCTGCATTACGAACGTAACCAGAATTAATGGTGTACAATAAAGTTATCATCTATCTATTTATTTTATACCAACTTTTTTGTTATACAACATGTTTGGTTTAGATGGCCCACTATTGCCTATACCAACATTTTGCCTCGTTAGGAACGTACCCTATAATGTGCGCAGCGTCTATCAACCTGAGGCATACAGGTGTTAAGTCTCATGTGCCTGCAATTTCACCAGCACCCACACCCTTCAAATCGGAACACAGAAAGCTGCTTGGCGGCAGAAATAGGTATGGTGGAAGTATTACTCTGGACGAGCTCGTCACTAAGAGCTCTACTACGACTACTAAAACTGACGAAAAAGTGCACATCATCAGATTTTTCTACACTTTTTTGTAAAACTCCTCCTTTGTTGTTTTCTTTATTAAAAAACGTAATACATATTGTATTTAAAGGAAATTGCGCGGTTAAAGTGGCACTTTGATCGTACCGTTTCCTCTGTAGTACCTACTCCCCTACCTCTGGTGCTGCACGGATAGTATTGGAACCAGCAGTAATAGAGACAGGCTAGAGTCTCTGGATCCCTATTTCTGTGGGAAGCTGATTTCATGATTTATACGTGGGTTGGAAATGACTGCGCTACTGATCTATTTATTATCATCCACAATTTCGTTTGACCTACAGCTATGCCTTATCATTGGTTGTGCATTTTGCCATAGGACTGTGGTAAAATGCTCACCATGCTCATCCAAGTTTCACCAGCGAATAATTAGTTTTGATTAAAGGAGTGCCGATATCCAAGATGCCGATCAGCTGGTTGGATGCCGAACCCAACAACTACAAGAACTCAGAAAGCTGCCTCGTGATGAATAGTCATGGCTTTTTCGTTCATCTGCTATAAAACGCAAGTATCTGTTGGGAATACCAGTTTATGTGGCACACAAGATACAGGTACTCATATTATTATATTGATTATATCTATATTTTCCTTATCGATATGATTTTGATTGCAGTGCCAAATTATCCTGATCGGGTGGAATGCTTAGTTTTCCAGTTTGAATATTGCCAATATTGCTAAAATTACGGGTCGAGGGACGGAAAAGGCTCAAAAACGTTCTTCTTGGAGTTCTAACAGGGGACGACTTTATCCAGCAGTGGACATTTACAAGCCAATGACGATATTTATAACTACCTGTTTCCACAGCGTATAGACAAATGTATCATCATACTTTCAGAATACAATTTTGAGTCTCGTACCGGAAAATGTTACAAGGTCCACCGTTTCGGCTTGATCTGGCCCCGTGCTTTTATCACCTGTATGGCGGAAGACGCCCACCTGGCTGTTATCAATAGCGAATCGGAATTCGAAGTTCTCAGGGACCTGTTCAACAGAAACCATGAAAATTCGATCTTCTCCAGGCACAAGGAGTATGTAGCTATCGGTTTCTCCGACCCAAATGATGGCGGGTCTTGGAGGACAATTCATGGTAAGATTTGTAGAGAAATTAAATTATTTATTGGTTTATCAGTTGATGCCCTATCAAAAACAAAAATGGTTATTGGTATGCATCCTATTATTATAAAAAGTCATAGTAACCCTATGGTATAAATTAGTATTCCGTAACAGACTCGTACTCGTTCGTACATTAGTTGTGAAAATCGATAGGTTTCCATCTTTATAAGGATGGTTATAGAAACAAAGATGCTTCTTTTTTTGTTTTAATAGTATTTTGTCCTGATGAATGATTTGTATGAATTATAAGTACCTACCAATACGATGATTGATAGAAGAGATTGGAAGAAAAAACTTCATCACACAAATGTTTGATCAATTCACACAGATGATGGAGATCGACCATAACATATAGTGCGACAAAGTTACAATCAACCAAAAGTCAAAGCCTAAAAGCATTTATTCAGTAATACCCGCAGGCATCATCTAGAAAGCTAGGTGAATCTAAGCACCAGTTCCACGTGACAGATTTTTGAGGCCTGTTATGATAACCAGCTTTTATTCTAGATGAAACCTTAAAAGAGGCTGGTTTTGAGCGATGGCAGTCTGGAGAGCCCAACAACGCGTCGCAACCCTGGGGAGAGCTTTGTGGAGTCATGGCTAGAGGCAGTGGAAACTTCTACGATGCCCCATGCTTCTGGCCTTTGGCTTTTATATGCGAGAAAACACCAGGACGGTTCGATGATAAATCTGTTGCTTAGAACAGAAAGTGAATTTTACTCCAGATACAAAAAGATCACTCCTGAAACTGATCTGTACGGTTTACCCAAATTAAATTGCAATATCTGTACTCATCATTTTAGAGTTAAAACGAAGCTATTTGTATGCTTTAAATTATAAAAAATATGGTACTCGATTGATTCTCAGAGACCTGTAAGTTATCGGTTGGTTTAGAATTTCAAAAACTCTACTTTTACTTAGAGACTTTTGCTTGTTTTGTTGTTTTAGGTGTTCAAATAAAAATTAGTGACCCAAAAAGTGTTTCTTTTATTTTTTTAGGCATCTTCTGAATACAAATGATCCACTATTGCCAGTTTTACCTAGAAACCTATAAGAGTGCTAGGCATTTTTGACTGCTGACGGCTTAGTTGGTGGTGGCCTTCTGCGCTGTGCGTTGTGGCTTCGATCCCCACCAAGAACAAATATTCGTGTGATGAATATAGATGTTTGTTCTTTACCGGACCAACTGAGCTGTGTAGTCGGTCAAGTGTGTTTGGTACCCTTAACTTTAATCCCCAACATCATAATGATGAGTAGAAAAGCTCTTATTAATTTAGCTCCAAATGTCTATTTCATATACTATTTATCTTTAATCCTACTAATATGGATGGATGGATGGATGGATAGATGTTTGTTACACTTTTATGCTCTAACCAGTGGACCGATTTGGATGAAATTTGGAGTAATTGTAGATTACAACCTGGATTAACATGTAGACTACTTTTTATCCCGAAAAAATAACGGGAACGAGAAAAAACTGCACGGTGGGCGAAGCTTCGAGCGGTCGCTAGTTAATAATAATAATGCTGGACAATCCCCACAGTATCATCTAGCCCCAAGTTAAACAGAGCTTGTGTTATGGATACTAGATGACTGGTATACTTAATATAATACATTACATACATAGATATTTTTTATTATACATATAAAATACCCAGAACACCCGGAATAAATATTTGCTGGTCGTGCAAACATTTATCCCAAGGCGGGAATCGAACTCACAACCTCCTGTGTCACAGGCGGACATTTAGCTCGCCGCGCCACATCGGTCGTCAAATATATAATTATTTTTTCACTTCTCTTGCTCAAAAAGGCCGTCATTGTAGCATACCAGAGCGGGGATAAAATAGCATTTCATCCTCTAGGGGAAAAAGTTTTTATTTTTTTATTTTTGTGTGTCAAATGACAATGAGGCTACAAAAACGAAAAAGTTTTTAGTCATAAGTAGAATAATCATGAATAAAGACTCAACTTATTACTGTTTCATAAAAAAAGAACTTCATTTTAATTTTGAAAATGGAACTAAAATCGGCGATCTCTGGTAGAATGCATGGAATGTGTTGAGGCTATAGAAGAAACAAAAAAAAGACATGGGCGCGAAATCTTTATAATTTTTTATTTCATATTGTATTGGATTGTTTTATTTTCTCGCAATCGTAGTGAAAATGGTATGCTACAATGACGGCCTTTTTGAGCAAGAGAAGTGAAAAGTATAGTGTAACACACGGAGCTAAAACCCATTAAAACTCAGTTTCGCTAAAGCTCGGGAGTAAAACTACCTCGTATATAATGGGTCATTTTAGCTCCTTGTATAATAATCTACCCCACCGTGATGACACATGTGTTGAGTACAGAGTACAGCATTAGATCTCATATCTCTTGTCTGTGGTACAGCTTAGCCAGTACATCCCATCGAAGTAAGATTACGAAATGCACTCTTGTGTATTCTGTGAACCTGGTTTGAGGTATATAAAGATAAAATGACGTGTACCTGTTATCATTAACATACTGCATCATCACTTGGATCATCCATGTTTTGTTCCAAGTTATCATAAAACAACAACAAGTTATCATGTTTTATAAATATTTGTGTGTTTTAGTGTTTGTTTTCTCGTTTGTTGACGGTAAGTAAATATGTAGGTACTATTATTATATTTCATTTATTGGTAGTAAAAATCTGACACGGATGTCTACCGTGCTTTAGGGATTAAAGTCGAGATGCTATATATTTTTATTCGTTTATTTATAAATAACAAAATATATTTGTGTCTGGAATTAAAATTAAAATAATAGAAACTAAAATTAGAGGACATACAATTTTTATGAAAATAGTACCATTTTAATAATAAAACATCTACAAATTCAAGTTTCCATAATGTTCAATCGATGTCCAATCGATGGATGGAGAATGCTCAGAATCGTTCTTCTTGGAAACGTTGAGGGAGGCTTGAGTCCAGCAGTGGACTTCTACAGGCTGTTGATGATGATGCTGATGTCTAAAAGTATCAGTGAATCTATACTTACTAAATATTTTTATATAACGTCAAAAAACAGCAGAAGTTCTAGTCAGTATCCACAAAATTCTTATAGCAGATACAGAGTTCATCTAGTGAGTAAAAAAAGATTTGAGTTTATTTTTGAGCATGATGAACTTTGATCTTATTTGTAGTAGTAATTTATTACTGGCTTCGCAACTCAATTATATTAGTTCTGCCTTCTGATCGTAAGGTCATTGGTTCAAATCCGGTCGTGAACCAATGTATTTTTCCGTTCGAAAAATCGTGAGGAAACCAGTTAGTATTCTAGCAGCGGCGATGGGCTTGCAACCTGTCACGTATGGAATAATAACAATGCGAAATGTGGGTATGTACCAAATGTAGGTACTATCTGGTTATACCTCTGACTACTCCCTTAGATATTCTTGAAGAATCTCGAGTAGGTACTTGTGAGTATTGGAGGGGATATCTACCGTGCTTGGGAAATAAAGTCGTGTAGCTATTTTTTTTCTTATTTTTAGTTCATCTTTCCAGTTCAATAGATTCAAATACGCACGCCCAAAAAATTTACCGTGCTGACACATTCCAGCCAATGTTATGTCAATATTATCATTACCTTTAACCGTAGATTGAAACAACAAGGCATTTGTTTAACCTTAACAATAAGTTTATGCCGAAAACAAGTTTTGAAAGACATCTAATGTATTTTCAACTCTTGGGGTGAAGGTCGTCGTATCTTTTGCACTAATTATTGCGTTTATGTCGTCAGCGTGAAGCAAGTGTACAAAAAGGTTGGTAACCTAAAAGTATTTTCTACCTGCCAACCAAGATATATTTTCAAGGTACTTATTTAAGTCCTATGGAAATAAACCAAATACTGTTTGGTTCTAAATCTCGTAATAGAGTTATTATAGTTTTTTTCCTTACCAATTTTGACCTAGTGTGTATACATTTTCGTCTAAAATACACGCCTTGTAAGGGTAGTTAAAAAAAACAATAGTGCAGTTTTAGTTGAGATGCTATAAATAACATTTATTATCCTGAATTTTATTCCAATACGACCAATACACACGATTTTGCATACAAACGTACCACTTTTTAAAAACTGTTTCTCAGCGAGCGCCTACACCTTTCAAAAAGTGTCAGCTTTGTTGTTTCGGAGATTTCATAATGAGTGAGTGAGTACACTTCTCCTTTATATAATAGATTATAGGCGTTAAACGGGCATGCTAAGATGGTTTGGGCATGAACAGAGGATGAATTAAAGAAAATTGACGAAATAATTGCATCAGACGAGTGTAAATGAGACTGTTGCGAGGGGAAGATCTCGGTGTACGTACCTCAAACAGACAGCAGATGTTTGAGAAAGGAAAGGGCTAGAATACCCTAGCCCACGAGCACGTACAGGTATGAAGAATGTTATGAGAGTGAATGAGGCAAAAGAGGTTTGTCAAGACAGTAGCAAGCGGAAATCCGTGGTCTTTGTCTACTAGCAGCTGTGTTCTGGTTTGAAGGGTGTGGGTGCCGATGAATTTACAGGTCCATGAGTCTGTTTGCCTCAGACTAATGGAAGTGCATCGTAAGGCACGTTCCAAACGAGCGTGACTTACGGGTTAATACTTTGTTATAAGCTTGCCATCTGCTTGTTCTATCAGCAAGTTGCTTAAAAGATACCCCTATCAAAACCGACGACATTTTATGTCTGAACTATATTTTTTATGAACTTTCACTTTTTCCAGGTTCTCTTAAGTTTAGGTATGACTACAAGTATAGTAAAGAAGCAGATGGGTGGTTGAAGCTGCATCTGGTGCCTGCTACGTGGAACGATGCGCTACTACTATGCCATGCCGAAGGTTTTTATCTGATATTATCCTTATTGCCGACTATAAACAAAGTGTAGTTTTTATTCGTTTTATGCCACTTTTGTATGCAAATTTTTTTTTGTTCATTTTGATTGTGTTTTTAGTGTTCTTAGTTTTGTTGCTTAACTTTGGTGGTATGTCGAATCCGGATGCCACAATATACTTTCATTAAAACTGCTCATTTTTTGCGCTTTGACCACGAGTAGGTAATGTTGGTAAAATACCGTCGAAATTATACAGACCGACTTGGTACCTACGTGGTAGAGTACTTAAATTCGGGAATTCCCTTCTGAATAAAGCCCCCAACCAAGACCAGTGGTTTAGGCTGTGTGTTGTCTATATGTCAGTCAGTCAGTCAGTCAGGACAAAGATTCTTTTAAAAGGTATAGATTTAGAGACTTTTGTATATATTTTAGTTTATTAGTATTCTCATATGACTCATTGACAGGCGATACAATTCAGTTGGCTTTGCCTTCTAAGCTGTCGAATACAGGTTCCATTCTGAAATTAAGGTCTTCATAAGAGAGCTAAAGAGTGCACTGCCATGTTTAATTGTAAGTTCATTTATTTCCAGGAGCCATTCTTGCGTCTCCATTGACGAACAAGTTGCAGGAAGAAATGGTGAAGCGTGCATCAGCAGCCTCGGTACATACCATCTTTACTGGAGTGCACACCATCTTTACCAAGGGAGTCTATACCTCTATTGAAGGTAATTTGCCTAATTGGTTGAAAGCCCTTGGGTATTTATGAAATTTTCAGCATTTGAATGGCGTAAGAAAGAAATGCATATAAATAAATAATGCTGGACAATCCACACAGCATTATCTAGCCCCACACAACAAGCTTTGCTTAGCTTGCAAGCTAAGCAAAGCTTGTGTTATGGGTACTAGATGACTGATATACTTAAAACAATACTAAATTACATACATAGATACTTTTTATTATACATAGAGAACACCCAGAACACCCGGAATAAACATTTGCAGATCGTACAAATATTTATCCCAAGGCGGAAATCGAACCCGCAACCTCCTGCGTCGCAGGCGGACGTTCGCCCGGCCACGCCAAATCGGTCGTCAATCGTCAACATATCGGAGGCCTATGCCTAACAGTAGATTTCGTCAGGCTGAGGATGATGGCCATTAAAAGGGCCATTGACTTGATAAAAAAACCACAGACATCTCATTTGGTTGGTCCGAATGGAACAAGTTTACCCAAAATAAAATATATGATCAACCAGTTGGTTCGATTGGAACAAAACCCTTCATTAAATTACATTCTGCACAACTATTTGGTCGGTTTAGTTGGTTGGAGTGAAAGTCCTGCTCTTTTTAGGTGTTGCGATCTCGAGACTGCCGATAACCTGGGCACATGGAGAGCCCGACAACTATGAGAACTCCGAGAGCTGTCTCGTCATGCTGACGGGTGCCAACGGCGTTATGAGCGATGTCAAGTGCACTGACGTCTTCCCATTCATCTGCTATAAGAAGACTCAAGCACTGGTACTCAATGAATGTGGAACGCATGGTAAGATCATCTAAAGAGCTGAAAGATGTGACATCATCATAGCCTTTGGTTACGCTACAGCTACGTGTCTATTTTTTCCACCAAGCAGCGTAGTATGTGACTTGAGGAGTGTGGGTGCTGGTGAAATTACATACACATGAGACTTGACATCTGTATACCTCACGTTAATGGACGCACAACAGTGTTTTTAGTAGTTGAAGCTCTTTGCGGAGGGCTCGTCCGGGGAAGTACTACTAACATGCCTATGTCTACCGCCAACTAGATTTCTGTGATCTGGTTTGAAGGATGTGGGTGCTGGTGAAATTACAGGCATATGAGGCTTAACACCTGTATGCTTTAACTTTACGGACGCTGTTGCTCAGCGTCCATCAACACACCCACATTGTAGGTCTCGTTTTACTCTTTGGTTACGAAACTCTAAAAATGAGATAGGTATCTTTTTTGTTTATTTCATATATAATAACCGAGTAAATTTTGAAGAGGAAAATATTCGATTATAATTTAAGGTTCATTTAATATAGGAACAGGTTTTGATGTTCTTTGATCAAGTTTACGTATATATTTTGGCCGTTGCTTGATACGTTTGATTTTATACCCAGCCATACTGGTGGGAACTACACAGCGATCACAAACCCGAAATGGGACTAAAAAGTTTAAAGATAATTCTTAAATCTTATGACGCTTAATTATTGGATAATTGATATTAATTGTCTTTAAAACGTTTGTTTGACCTAAACGTTGGTTTTTTGATGGTAATCTTTTTACAAGGTATGTACAGTCAGCTGCACTAGAATGTATACAATTATTAACTTTTGAAATGCTATCGCAACATTAGGTACTATAAAGTTTTAATCAGTAGAAACTCAAATACAATGTAATTAGTTGATGAGTTCACTTATTTTTTGCATTTTTGCCCTGAAAATATTTACTGTTACGTGGTGACACTATTTTGAAAGTTACGAATTGTAAACATTCCAGTGCAGCTGAATGTACTTAGTTTATTAGGAATAGTATTTTTATTTTCCACTATAACTTTATCATCTGTATGTGTACTTTATAAATCTTGTTCTAGACTAAACTATCTTTGTGTACAATTAAGAATATATCTCTCCGCTGTGTTGAAAACAAAGGTTAAACCTGTCTGATTTTACTGGATCATCAAACTAATTTGTGTTAAATATCTACACATATATTTCATATATTAGCATAAATATTGTTAATTATTGTTTATTTGTGTAGGTATGTATTATGTATTTAGTTATATAGTGTTTTTTTTCAAATTTCTATTTTGAAGTGCACCTCAGCCAACATCCATAGGACAATTTTCTTTCAATCCAAATGTTGTTTGGAAGAGGTCGCTTTTTAGCAATCAGACTGCCTATAGTACATATATTCGTTTTCGTATATTTAATTTTTGTTAGTTTGTAAGGTGTGCAATAAAGAATGTTCATTTATCCATTCATTCAATGTGTTGCATTGCAGAATATAACTTCAACTCAAGCACGGGTAGTTGTTATAAATTTCACCGGTATGGACAGTCTTGGGCTGGAGCTAACAGGGTTTGCATAGCCGAGGGTGGCCATCTCATCATCATCAACAGCGAAGTGGAGGCTCAGGTCCTGAGGGACATCTACGCGCAGAATCAGGAGAGTACCATCTTTGCCAATCAACCCTATGCGTCAATTGGAATATACTATAACCAAGGAGATGGTGGAAATTGGATGACTATTCAGGGTAAGAGTTTTATGTAAAGAAATAAAGTGCGACAACTTGGTCCTCGTGAACCTATTTTATACCAGCTTCAAACCTTGCTGCACCCTATTAGTAATTAAGTTTCGGGAATTTCTGTCTTGAAACTTTCTTGTTATTGTACAGTCAGCTGCACTAGAATATATACAATTCGTTACTGTAATTGTAAATGTAATTAATTGTGAAATTGGCTGAAATGTTCTTATATTTTTTGAGTTTTTGCCCTGTAAATATTAATTTTAACGCTGTAAAACCATTCTGTAAGTTACGAATTGTATACATTCTAGTGCAGCTGCCTGTACATTACAGAATATGTTTTAAAATTTTTGTCGTTTATGAAATTTGTATAACTGCAATTCAGTTTACGCTACGCAAAAACGGCATTATTATAATCAGCCTAAAGATGTCCATTGTTGACTCCATAAGAGTGGCCTTATGAAGTCTTTTCATTTACTCAATCGTCTTCCCAATTCCAAAAACCTTCCATCGAATTTTACTTTATCTACAGAATATCTCTATTGAAAATAAATAAAATAAATAAATAAATAATTCTGGACAATCCACACAGCATCATCTAGCCCCAAGCTAAGCAGAGCTTGTGTTATGGGTACTAGATGACTGATATACTTAATACAATACATTAGATATATAGATATTTTTTATTATACATAGAAAACACTCAGAACACCCGGAATAAATATTTGCAGATCGTACAAACATTTATCCCAAGACGGGAATCGAACTCGCAACCTCCTGCGTCGCAGGCGGACATTCGCCCGCCGCGCCACATCGGTCGTCAATACCTTATAATACAGCTTCATTTCGTTTATAATTCCAGGACAGACACTAGTAGAAGCAGGATATGACAAATGGGAGGGAGGGGAGCCAAACAACGG
This sequence comes from Electrophaes corylata, assembly GCA_947095575.1. Classification (NCBI taxonomy): domain Eukaryota; kingdom Metazoa; phylum Arthropoda; class Insecta; order Lepidoptera; family Geometridae; genus Electrophaes; species Electrophaes corylata. The sequence goes on along the minus strand of OX352711.1, from coordinate 683,194 downwards.
GACACAACCTGGGGGAGAGTTATGTGGCGTTACACACAGGAGTAATGGTCGTCTGTACGACGTCTGTACGAGTCTGGAACGTGGACAAACGTGTCTGTTAGTACAGGCCAGATTAATTGTAGAAGCAGTGTCAGAGGCAAATCAAAATACATTTATTCAGGAATATTCAGGGATAATTTTTAATAATAGCACCGGTGGTCTAGTAGGAGTGACCCTGCCTTCTGATCCTAAGTCGTGGGTTCAATCCGATCGTACACAACATTATGTGCGCAATGCCAGTGCTCGGAAAAGGTAAAGGAAAATATCGTGAGGAAACCAGTTAGTATTCTAGCAGCGGCGTAGGGCTTGCAATCTGTCACGTATGGAATACTAACTACTGGCAAATGTGGTTATGTGCCAAAGGTCGTATTTGGACGTACATCTGACTACCCCTATTAGACATCCGTAGAGAATCTTGAGTCGATACTTCATGGTACTAGTATTCACCGTGCCTAAATAATATAACCGTGTTTAAGGTCGTCAAACTATTTCCAACTTTTCTATATACGGTATAGATATACCCAGTTTCAATATTCTGCTAGCATCTGTTAGTAGTACTAGGGATAACAGTATCTTAAACCTTGACTGTTACATTTACTTAGTAGTTAAGTCAAACCTTTTTTGGGGTTTTAAGCTTCTATTGATAAAACTGTATTTTTATTACTTAAATTTTCTATTCAAATGTAAAATAAAATGATGGCTCCAAAATAAATGCTTTTATTTTGATTTTAAATTTTGCAAGGGTGCACGTGGGTATGTATTTACAAAAAAAAGATTATAAGTATTTCATTAGCTATCTAGTGCCCATAGTACCAGCTTTGCTTTGTTTAGGGCTAAAAGGCGCTGTGTGAATGCGATTATATTTTTTATTTAAAGAATTATATTTAGGTAGTTATTAATTATTCAAGGGATTATAGGTTTTATCCCCACCAAAAATGAATAACGCGTGTTTTGAATATGTGTCAATAGTTTATATTTTTTAATAAATTGTGGAGAGATTGGGTTTAGGTAACTTTTGCGCTAATATACGATTGAACCCAAGACCTCTTGAATAATAATTAATCAATATTCATTCTTGTTGACTTTCAAAACGATTGTGTGGCATTAATTGACCAAGTGAGAGTCGGACCCCTTGGTAGCACTTACCTATTTTTTAGAAATGTTACCTAGCCAAAACTAGAAACAAAACAAAGCTTTTAGAACAGATTCTAAAAGGGAAATTTGTTGATCCGATACATTTTTGTTTTTAACTGACAATTCTACATACCAATTTATAAATCAGTCAAAACATAAACGATGCCAGATACCACACAGAAACAAAAAACTTAAACGAATAAACCTTCGCTTAAGGACAGGATATTTTAAGCAATATTGAAATCAAAGTAACGTCTATAATTGTGAGGGCAAATCCCCTATCTATACGGTTACTGGGTGTCTACTCTGAAAAACTGTAAGTGAAATTTTGTATCGTCTTAAAGTTGTTAACTGGCACAACACTGTGACAGCTTGATTCTGAAATAGCTACCAACTTGCCCCGCAGCGTAACTCTAAATAATAATGAAAAATATCGCTTATCGGAGCGTCGGCTCCGACCCTGGTCTATCTATCGTTAGTGCTTCAGGCGAAGACTCTCGCAAGAAAAGTGCACCGGCAAACTTAGTATCTCGCAGAGGTGTCGAAATAATTTTTCTTTATACAACTCGCTGATGGAACAACGTCTATAACAAAGTATTGCACCGTAGGTCAAGTTTGTTACGAAGTGTCTGTAACTTTAAAGAAAGAACAAAGAAAGAAGAAAGAAAAAAGATGAAAGAAAGTAAGAGAAGCTTTTTATTGACCGAAACAGACATTAATAATTATGATCGTTTTGAAATTACTGAATTTCACCGGTACCACACCCTTCAAACCGGAACATAGCAAGCTGCTTTACATTTACAGCGTTTTATTATAAGCACTAAGGGAATCCTGAAAAGTTAACAATTTCATTAATAAATGTAAATTCCAGACTTTCCTTATAAAAAGCAATTTTGTTTCAGAAGCACTTGCTATTTGAGTTTCATCATGTTTAAGACAGTAGCTATTTTATTCCTGTTGTACAATGTATCGAATATAGAAGGTGAGTAGTGTCACCTTACCGCTTCTTTAAATAAAATAGCTGATAAGTCTGTTGCCATCTCTTTTTATTGACATGAAAGTGACAGTGATAAGATGATTTTAAAAACAGTTTTATAGTGCCAGGGATTAGAAACAAAAAAATCGATAACATGGATATCTATAGGCTAAGTAACATACAGTTTAAAAATTTGTTAGTAATCAATAAAAATAAAATAACATTACTATTTATTTATTTATTAACATCATTCTCTACCTTTATAGGATAACTTTACGGTATAGAGCCTGAAATGAATACTTTGTAAGCCAAAAACACATTGAATAAATTACACCTACTTACTCAATAACAACAATAATAAAAACAAATTGCATCATGGCTTTAATTCCCAAGCACGGTAGATATCCCCTCCGATCCTCTTACCACCAAATAGGTAGGTACCTACTTGAGATTCTTCATGTCTAAGGGGGATGTCAAAAGTACATCCAAATATTACATTTGGCACATAAGTACTCTCATTTAGCAGTAATTGGTATTCCATACGTGACAGGTTGCAATCCCATCGCCGCTGCTAGAATACTTATTTCTTTCCTCATGATGTTATCCTTCGCCGTTTGAGAATTTTTCAAACAGAAATATCCACTGGTGCACGACTGGACTCGAAACAACGGCTTTTGGATCCGATAGCTTCACTTTTAAATAGAACACCAGTGTTTTTTATACCTACCTACTTATTATTATTATTTTTTATTTATTTATTTTCAAAAAGAAGGTTCATTACTTGAAATCACAATGTCAATAGTAAATTTTCACGGCATCCCCTTTATGTTCCAGGCTCTCCAGTGTTCAGATATGACTACTCGTATGCTCGAGGAGCTGGCGGGTGGCTGAAGCTACATCGGGTGCCGGCTGTTTGGAACGACGCGCTACTACTATGTCATGCCGAAGGTATCTGGTCTGATTAAAGTTCTGCATTAGCATCACAAGCATGTATCGATAAGATTTGACTTAATTTTTTTAAAGAAAATTATAGCTAATACAAGTATTTATAATTGGTATGTACAAAACATATGAAACAGTTGAGCTATCTACAAACCGTTGCAAACGATCTAAAGGTAGCTCAACTGACCCAGATCAGTGCCAATCGGAAGCGTTCCCAAAACACTGGCTGCATTGCCACGTTGAATTTTTTTTATGCAACACACGTTGATGGAACAAGCTGATGGTCCACCTGATGTTAAGTGGCTACCATCGCTTATAACAAAGTATTGCCTCGTAGATCGCTCGTTAGGTACGTGCCCTACGTTGTACTGTTCAACGTTCATCAACCTGAGGCAAATAGGTGTTAAGCCTAATGTTTTTTTTTTATATAATTGTGTCTGCAAATTCTCGATAAAATAAGGTTTTATCTAAATTTATCGAGATAGGTAGCATGGAACTTAGTTTAACTATTTTAAATTAATTATTGTATCATTATTATGTACTTTTATTCTTATTTGACTATGTAGTGTACTGTACCAATATGTCATTTTTATAATAATAATAATATAATAATAATGTTGGACAATCCACACAGCATCATCTAGCTCCAAGCTAAGCAGAGCTTGTGTTATGGGTACTAGATGACTGATATAATTAATACAATACATTACATGGATAGATATTTTATTGGTTTCTTAAACCGTTATATACAACGAATAAATAATAAACATAATTGACCCTAAGTCGATAAATTCGAGAAGATTTACAGAATTTATCAATAGGCCTTCAACATAGAAATCACTCGATAAAATATGTAAAGGCTAGTGTCAAATGCGGCAAGTAAAAGTCTTCTGCACTCCGCAGCAGCGACCGGTACAGCGCCGGTTTCCACCTTTGATCTGCCAACTTACTTTTATGAGTTTCCAGGGGCAGTTCTTGCGTCTCCGCTGACGCGCCACTTCCAAAACGAGATGATAGAACTGGCAACGTCATCTTCAGTACATACCATCTTCACTGGAGTCCACTCCGTCTTCTCTAAAGGAGTTTACACTTCTGTTGAAGGTGATTTACTTAAGTATTGCTAAGTCACGTCATCAGCTTAAATAAACCCACTGCTGGACATGGGCTTGCTTAGTGTTTGGGGGGGCTTGTCATAGCCATTAGTTGGCAGGCAGATTGGTGACACAGAGTTGGTGCTTATCTCCTGGGAGTTTGTCTCCTGGTGAGCTCCTCTAGTCGCTTCTTACAACATCAATGGGAGGTAATGCAGAGGTAAATCATCCTATCCTAAGCTGGTACCACCACAACAAAGTATCGCCAACTGTTATGAGAATAATGATCATCATAATCATTGGCAGCTTGTACTAACCCACAGCTGGGCATAAACCTCCCTCATACGCCACTCATTACGGTTTTGGACCTATTGTATCCAGGTCTTTCCCTGTACAGTGACGATGTCATCCACCTATCTGGCTGTTGCTCTGCCAAGGCCAAGGCCTCTCTTATATTCTCTAGGCCACCACTCTATCAGAGCCTTACTTGCTTACTTACATGAGAATAATGATCGAGGCTGTATACATTATGTACTTCTGTTCCTGAAAAAAGTAGGGTTAGATACGTGAAATTAAAAAAAACCATTATTGGCAATGATGTTAGCTATTTTCTTTTTAGATGTGAATGTAATGAATACACTAAATGTGGAAGTTCCACTTATAATCACCTTGCTTCCAGGCGTTCCAATTTCGAGGCTGCATGTAACTTGGGCGCAAGGGGAGCCTGATAACTATGAGGACACTGAAAGCTGCCTTGTCATGCAGGCAGCCTTAAACGGTACTATGGGAGACGTCAAGTGTACTGACGTCTTCCCGTTTATTTGCTATAAGAAGAAAACCCAAAATCTGATAATATCTGGATGCGGAACGCACGATAAAGGTAAAGAAATGAAATGACGACAGTATTTGTTCACGCTGCCGTGAGAAAAATTGGGTTATTCCTGGTCGTCTCTCTATTGACGTACGTCCCCATTTTTTATTCCCGTACCAAGTACAGTCTGTGAACTTACCAAATCATCGAAAATCGGACAAGCAGCTGTTCAACACTTTTGTTTAGACGAGCAAATAATACTGACTGATTTAAAGTACAACTTATTTTATTCCGTTTCTTCAGTAGTAAGTCAAGTAGACCAGACCATTAGACATCTAAATCCCAGGCAAAAACTATTACTTAAACTGAAAATCTCAGGATCTGATCTCTTTCTATCTTGCATAAGTTGGATTGGCACCACACTGGAGCTTCAAGTTATATAATTTTGCAAAAAAACGGTGGGCAAAAGAACAGGAAAGATTAATTCCTTGCCTGGGCTTTTAGGCTTGGTCGCGTCGAACTGGCGCTTTTATTTACCAATTTTAGAACGTTCTTATAAAATGTCTAGGATACCATTGAATAAATGCTTTAATTTGACTTTGAGAGCCTACAATCAGCCAAATTATCCCTGGGGCTGATAAGTTAAAACAGATATAAATTATACAAGCTTGTTAACTAATTCCAGAGTACATCTACAACGCAGAAACGGGAAGCTGTTACAAATTCCACCGAAGTGGGTTACCCTGGCACGGAGCTTACAGGACCTGCGTAGCAGAGGGAGGTCATTTGATCATCATCAACAGCGAAGTAGAGGCTCGAGCGTTGAAAGAAATCTACGCTAAGAATCCTGATAATACGATATTTGCCAAGTTTCCATACGCATCTATTGGAATATACTTAAATTCTGGAGATGCTGGATATTGGATGACTCTTCATGGTAAGATTGGTGGCATTGGTCCCGAGTTATTGATCCCGTAAGCTCGATTTTTTCCTACTACATTATTCAAGTAGTTGTTGTGTTCTTAAACTAGGAAAATAATCTGCGTGTGTACATATTTTGTTCTGTTATGATTTCAGGACAGACTCCAACAGAAGCAGGATATGACAAATGGCAGAGTGGTGAGCCGAACAACGGGACACAACCCAGGGGAGAGTTCTGTGGAGTTACACATAGGAATAATGGCTTGTTGCATGATGCTCCTTGTGACTGGGTCATGCCTTTTATATGTGAGAAGAAACCAATAAACGCTATTAATGAAGAGGATATATCAATCGCAAGTGATTAGTGAACAGACATCGTGGGTCTCAGCATCAGTGGTGTCGAGCTTTAGCCATATATGATGTTATTTGCTATGATATAATCATTTAGGCAAAACGAAAGCGAAAAATAAATGTAACTACAAACAATAGTTTAATGTGTATTATTGAAAACGGTTTTAATTTAAACTAATCGTTTTTATTGAATCACACTAAAATAACTTATCTGGTGGATCAGAAGTAATAAACAACCACAACATTGGTGGAGCTAGGTAGCATGTTCGAAATCCTGTCTCTAGTTTTCCAGATCTTCAAACAGACTGTTCGGGTTCTTCTCACAGATGAACGGTACGTGTACGTTACACCAGACGTCGTTGAGGTACCCGCTCCTGAAGATGCTGCCGCAAAACTCTCCCAAGTCACCAGTGCGCGGCATGGTTGCGTTGTCCGGCTGGCCGTTCTCAAACCGAGCAAACCCGGCCTGCTGCAAGGTTTCGCCTGTAAAAAAAGAAAGTAAATCTATTAAACTAGCGAAACGCGTTGTATTCAGCCGAATAAATAAATAAAGATTGCTAGACAATCCACACAGCATTATCTAGCCCCAAGCTAAGCAGAGCTTGTGTTATGGGTACTAGATGACTGATAAATATTACTTAATACAATACATTACATAATATACATACATATAAAATACCCAGAACACCCGGAATAAATATTTGCAGATCGTACAAACATTTATCCCCAGGCGGGAATCGAACCCGGAACCTCCTGCGTCGCAAGCGGACATTCGCCCGCCGCGCCACATCGGTCGTAAAAAATACATAGGTAATCTGTGAAAATGTCAACTCTCTAACTATCACGGTTCATGAGATATAGCCTGGTGACAGACAGACAGACAGCGGAGTCTTAGTAATAGGGTCCCGTTTTACCGTTTAGGTACAGAACCCTAAAAAGTAGTATCTTACCGTGAATGGTCATCCACGAGCCGCGCTCTCCCCAGTCATGGAAACCAATGCTTGCGATACCAGGATCTTTCGAAGCGATCAGAGTATCTGGGTTCTTTGCATACAGCTCCCGCAGGACTTGGGACTCCTTTTCGCTGTTGATGATGGCAAGGTAGGCACCTTCGGCTGCGCAAGTCATGAACGCGCGAGACCATGGAAGACCACGCCGGTGGAACTTGTAGCAGCTTCCAGTTCTGGCGTCCAGATTGTACTCTGATGATAAAAGTAAAGTACTTTTATTGTTTTTCATACAAGCTTAAAATCCCATTTTAGACCCGTTTTAGGGATGATAGCTCAATGAAACCAAAAAGTGTTACAAATTGGAACCTAACTCAGCATGATGCGGGTTGGCAACAACCCACGCTGGTCTTCCGTTAGGGCCGGTTTAGTTGAGCGGACATGATACAGAATACATAAAAAAAAAAATTCACCAAGAATCAATAAAACCCATGCTAAGTTTAAAGATGGACTATAATAAGCTAACTAATTCTGAAAATAGCATCAACACTCACTCAGTAGTTATTGCGTAATGCGTGTAGAAACAAACATTTTTTTAAAGTCGATTTATTTTATTGCCTTTTTATGTAGGTGTAAGATTACAGAAAAATATCTTATGCACAAACTTTTCAACCTCTTCAGTTTTACTATAGTCTTGATAGATAGAAGATGCGTGGTAGCTAAGTTAAATTAAAAAACTGGCCAAGTCCGAGTCGGACTCGCGCACGAAGAGTTCCGTAACATTAACTATTATAAAAACGGCAAAAAAATACATCATTTGTGAAAATTTCAACTCTAACAATCACGGTTCATGAGATACAACCTGGTGACAGACGGACAGACAGACAGACAGCGGAGTCTTAGTAATAGGGTCCCGTTTTATCCTTTGGATACGGACCCCTAAACATAAGGAAAAGCAAAAGCAGACTAATGGTAACAACAATAGCAAGATGATGCTAAAGAGAATTGGGGTTTTGAATATTTTTTTTGTGGCAAATGGAAAGGTCATATATAAGTTTTATAACAAAACTATTTTTAAATTTTTTTTTTCGCAATAATTTAAAAGTTATTTCAAAATAAAAATAATTTTTTAATCCAGTACCGAAAACACGCCATTCGCGGAATTAAATGGTCAGCATACCTTTATCGTGAGTACCACATTCAGATATTACTATACTGGTCTTCTGCTTGTAGCAGACGTAAGGGAAGACTTCACAGCACATGGCGTCTCCCATGGTGCCGTTGAACTGCGTCAGCATGACGAGGCAGCCCTCGGAGTTTTTGAAGTTGTCTGGTTCCCCTGGTGCCCATTTTATTGGCATCTTTTTTAACGGCACACCTTTAAAACAAAAGTAAATAAACTTATTCAACTCAACACATTGGATAGAAACGGGATATTCACCATGATATTTGAGTTTGATTGTTTCCCGATATTTCTGATTATTATTATTATTATTATATTAATAAAACTCAAAAATCATGGTGAATATCCCGTTTCTATCCAAAATATTGATCAAAACCATGATAGTTTAAAATTCCCCAAACACTATAAAACAAATATCCCCCGTTATATCCGTTTACGGGATGTATTTCGGGAATTCCTTAGTACACCTCTACGCACCAAGACAAATACGTCTACATATCCTGATAATTTCAAGTCTCTGGGAGTTATAATAATAAATAATAGTGCTGGACAATCCACACAACATCATCTAGCTCCAAGCTAAGCAGAGCTTGTGTTATGGATACTAGATGACTGATATACTTAATACAATACATTACATGCATAGATATTTTTTATTATACATAGAAAATATCCAGAACACCCGGAATAAATATTTGCAGATCGTATAAACATTTATCCCAAGGCAGGAATCGAGCCCGCAACCTCCAATACCTGCGTCGCAGGCGGACATTCGCCCGCCGCGCTACATCAGTACCGCGGTCGTCAGTTGTGGAGGCCGTGCGTTGTCTATGTCAATGTTTGAGTCAATCTGTCAGTCAGGATGAAGATTATGTAACGACAAAGATGGGATTCGTTCACAAAGTACTTTTTTATATACTGGATTCGTTTTCTGTCATCTTTGGAAGCAACATTGTATTTTCATTTCAATTGTTTTTCTAGTATTACTTTAAGTTCTGATGGGTAATTTTGGTGGTACCTATTTTAACCATCATTATTTGAGGTCTTAGCACAACTGTGAACAGTTGAAATGAAAGTGTGTTATGAGGCATCCTTAGATCATATACTCTCGAGGCATCCTGATTTGAATGAAAAACGCCATCTTTTTCTTCAAAACCAATGACAGCCGACTTTTCTTTTTTACCGACTCAACTTGACTAAGAAGTATTTTATTCAACCCACTTGACATTGGTAAAATTGTCAGAATGACGGACACATGCCACAAAAAAAAAACGACAAAGATTACCTTCAACGGAGTGGTAGTCTCCTTTGGAGAACGTTGAATGGACGCCAGTGAAGATGGTATAAGGGGCAGAGCCCTTCTCTTGGACCACGTGGTCTAGAATTGCAGATTGCAGCTCAGTGGTTAGCGGAGAAGCGAGGACACTACCTGAAAATTTCAGACCGATGTCACTGTCAATGTTGGACATAATATTAGTAAAGGGGTTGTGCTAGTCAGATCGGCAGACAGATTGGTGGCGGTAGGTCCTCAGGAGATGCAGTTTCCATCCCCTTGTGCGTAACTTTAGACGCGTTTTACGACATCCATGAAGGCAACGGAGCTTTTTAGGGTTCCGTACCCAAAGGGTAAAACGGGACGGAAATACATTTTTCTGTTATCTGTGCTTAGTCGCGAGGAATTGGCGCTTACATTCACCTAGATTTAAGACGTTTCAAGATGATGCCTGCAGATTTTACTGAATTAATGCTTTTTGACTTTGACTTTGACTTCGTGAAAATTTCAATTCTAACCATCACGGTTCATGAGATACAGCCTGGTGACAGACGGACAGACAGTCAGACAGCGGAGTCTTAGTAATAGGGTCCCGTTTTACCCTTAGGGTACGGAACCCCAAAAAAAAAGGAATAGCATCTCGACTTTAATTTCCAAGCACGGTAGATATCCTCACCAATCTTTTAGTACCAATTACTTGCTCAAGATTATTTGAGGATGTCTAAAGGGTTGTCAGAGTTACGTCCAAATACTAAAGGTACATTTGGCGTTATTACGCAAAAACATAATTATATAATTAACAAAATTTGACTAGTTGAATTTTGATGAAGTACCTACTTCGTCACAGGCTCTAAATAGCTTAGGTTAGCGTGATGATGAAGAGGACTTACCTTCTGCATAACATCGTTGCCTGGCTTCCTGCCACGTCGCGGGCACGTAGTGTAGTTTCAGCCATCCCTTTGCCTTTTCACTGTACTTGTAATCGAACCTAAACTCTTTGCTCGCTAGTCCTAAAAACAGAACAAATCTTTATCGATTTTAAAAAGCACTGTTTTGATGTAACGTGCTGATGGAACAAGTAGATGGCCCACCTAATGTTAAGTGGTTACCATTACCTATAACAAGGACTTGCCTCGCAGGTCACGTTAATGTGCCCTACGATGCACTACTCTGCGTCCATCCATCTGAGACATACAGGCTTCATGTATTTGCAATTTCTCCAACAACACCCTTCAAACCAGAACATTTCAAGCTGCTTGGCGGCAGAAATAGGCATGGTGGTAGTACTTCCCCGGACGAAATCAAAAAGCGGAGTAAGTCCCACTAGACCGCCGGTGCTTTTATAGTATCTAAAAGTACTAATATTTATTTTATTATTTATTTATACATACATCGTAAGATCCACGTTTAAAATGTATGAAATGTGTAAGTTGTATGTTTATTACAGACCAAATCGTTATGTATAAACTTACCAAAGCTACTCGTAAACACAAAAATAATACACAAAACTTCCTTTAGCATTATAAAAGAGTAATTTCACGTGTATTTTGACCAAGGAACACATTACAAATGTAAAGAACATATGTTTTTCCTCATAAAGATTGCGAAGTAGCTATGTATTCATCTGTGCACATACAGTATTGGTAGGTATGAGCGGAAACCTGATTTCAACCTATCAAAACCGCAAGAATTATCAAAACGAGTTTGTAATAACAAACAAACACTTATCTGGGTAAGTATTTTTAGGGTTCCGTATCCAATGGTTTTACCCTTTGGATACGTAACCCTATTACTAAGACTCCGCTGTCTGTGTGTCTGTCCGTCTGTCACCAGGCTGTATCTCATGAACCGTGATAGTCAGAGAGTTGAAATTTTAACAGATGATGTATTTCTGTTGCCGTTATAACAACAAATACACAGAATAAACAAACAGAATAAAATAAATATTTAAGGGGGCTCTCATACAAGAAACGTGATGTTTTTGCAGTTTTTATTATAGATAATGGTATGGAACCCTTCGTGCGTGAGTCCGACTCGCGGTTGGCCATTTTTTTATCTTTACAAGAACCGAAGAGTATTGAGTGCGTTGGTAAGTAGATTATCATGGAAATGCATACAACATGAGCTAAAGCCAAAGTCATAGTCATAGTTAAAGAATAAAGGCATCTTCAATCGAAGCTTGAAAACAACTTAAAGCTAGGCTATTTTACAAAATCTATACTATAATAATAAAAGAGGATGGAGTTTGTACGAAAAACACGAACAAAGTCGCGTGCGGATAAGCTAGTAATAACATAAGCTCCCGTGTGGTGGTTATACAACTAAGTGAGATGATTGTAAGGCAAATATGTATTAAGGTTGTAAGGTATCCCGGTGCCGGAGTAATTACAGGCACACGAGGCTTAACACCTGTATGCCGACCGATGTGGCGCGGCGAGTGAATGTCCGCCTGCGACGCAGGAGGTGGGTTCGATTCCCGCCTCGGGATAAATGTATGTACGATCTGCAAATATTTATTCCAGGTGCACTGGGTATTTTCTATGTATAGCTTGGGGCTAGATGATGCTGAGTAGATTGTCCAGCATTATTATTATTATTATTATGCCTCAGGTTGATGGATGCAGTGCATGGCAATGCTTTGTTATAGGTAATGGTATTCACTTAACATCAGGTGGGCCATCAGATTGTTCCATCAGCAAGTCACAAAAAATATACCAAGTAGCATCGGTCTCACGGTTCTTTGAAGATGTATTAGGAGTAGTCAGAGGTCGTCTAAATATTACGTTTGGCACATATCCATAATAATATGTTTCAGTATTTCGTGCTACATACGCGACAGATTGCAAGCCCATCACCACTGCTACAATACTAACTGGTTTCCTTAAAAATGTTTTTCTTCACCGTTTAAGAGCACTGGAATTGCGCACAAAAAATTACCTCATAGAAAATAAATAATAAGTAAATAAATATTTGGGGACATTTTTTTTGCACAACATCATCTAGCCCCAAACTAAGCATAGCTTGTACTATGGGAACTAGACGACTGATAGAATACTTATATACTTTTTTTTTGTAAATACATACTTAGAATACAATATAACACCCAGACACAGAACAATCATCTACGTTCATCACACAAATGCTTGTTCTCGGTGGGAATCGAACCCACCACCTACAGCGCAGAAGGCAGGGTTACTACGAACTGAGCTGTGACGGCTGTCTGAAAAAATTATTGGTGCACCGGATTCGAACCTATGACCTTTATCAGAAGACAGGTTTCGTGCCACTAGACCACCGATGTTGCTCACAAATTTTCCCTATTTATAAGGAAGGCATAAATTAATTAAAAAATTTACTAATAAACTTAATATAACAATAACATTAGTAATTATTGTTTTGTGCTGTTTTTTATCGCTCTTGAATTATTTTTTTACTATATTTTTCCTTGTACGCAATAAATGTGCATTATTTGTAATAATAGTTTTGTTTAATTAGTACTAATACATGTATATACACACGCGACTCTGTCCGTGTGAAGTTATTTTTTTAAGTTTCAACCCCTGTGGTGCTATGGGGGATGGATTTCGGAAACTCTTAAGTATTTTGTAGCGTGTGCGGTCTTTTGAACTTCTATGGTATTAACTCAGATTGGCACCAAACTAAAGCTTCATTATTTATAAATTCTAATACTATAAAGAGAAAAGATTTGATATTTGTTTGAATAGGCTCCGAAACTACTACACTGATTTGAATAATTCTTTCACCGTTGGGAAGCTACACTATCCCCGGGTAACATAGGCTATATTATAGTCTCAAAAAAATTTGGGATCCTTACTAAAGCCCGTGCGAAGCCAGGGTGGACCGCTAGTTCTTTATATTTTGAATAATTTGTAAAAAGATCAATTACGAATATCCGCCTGCGACGAAGGAGGTTGCGGGTTTGATTCCCGCCTTGGGATAAATGTTTATACCGCCTACAAATATTTATACACTACCGCCATGCATTTTGGGGCCGCTAAGCAACTTGCTGTGAAGGGTGCCGGTGAATCCACAGGCACATGAAGCACACCCGTATGCTTCAGGTTGGGCGAAAACCAGTTCATCATCACGTTCCTAAGAAATGTGACCTGCGAGGCAATGCTTTATCCAAAAGTCACATAAAAAAGTTTTGATGGTACGGCCTTATGTATGTTATTGTAAACTCCACATGCGTGTAAACTTGTGGTGTGAAGCGACATAATGCTGTGATGGGACCTGTTCGACCAATGTTTACGCAAGGGGACTTGGCACAGGGTGGTGCCGCCTACCCTACCTTATTTATTGTATGTTTTCTTAATGTTACTGCACTCCATTATACTTTAGTTAAAAACTATGTAAGTTGTCTTACAAAAGACTGACAGCCGCTACAGCTCAGTTTGTAGTACCTTATGTACTGTAGACGGTGGGTTCGATCCCCACCGAGAACAAACATTTGTGTAATGAACATAGATGTTTGTTCTGTGTCTGGGTGTTATATTATATTCTAAGTATGTATTTACAAAAACAACATAAGTATTCTATCAACCATCTGGTTCCCATAGTAGTAGCTATGCTTATTTAGGGCTAGATGATGATGTGTTAAAAATATCAGCAAATATTTATTATTATGCCACATGTCTGGGGTCATACCTATTGGCTTCTTGACGCAGCGAGAAGGCGACGTGGCAGACTCAAATGGAGATGGTGAAACGAGCTTGACTGTTTTCAGTGAGACTGGGAACTTGGTACAGGATCGGAATAACTGGAGGGAATGTGGCCTTTGTCCAGCAGTGGGACACGGAGGGACTTACTGTGTTGTTGCCTCTGTGTGTGTTGTGTGTTAAATACAGATTTTTCTTTATACTTATTATAATAATACTATTATTTATTCGGTGACGTTCCTAACGAGCGTGACCTACGAGGTAATGCTTTGTTATAGGTGATGGTAACCACTTAACATCAGGTGGGCCATCTGCTTGTTCCATCAACAAGTTATATAACAAAAAAAATATGATATAAAGGGGAAAGATTTGATTGTTTGTTTGGTTACATTGAATAGGCTCCGAAACTACTGGACTGATTTGTATAATTCTTTTACCGTTGGGAAGCTACAGTAACCCCGGGTGACATAGGCAAAATTATATTTTCTAAAAAAATTTGATTCTTACTAAAACCCGTGCGAAGCGGGGACGCGCCACTAGTCTATTATATTCTATTCTAACTTAGGAAATACCAATATGCAGCAAGTACTTCACTAAAAAAATACAGTCGTTTGATAGAATTTATTAAATCATATGTCGTACATGATCCTCATCTCCTGGTAGCACTTCTTGACACGCGTGTCGTATTGTCGCATGTCGCCACGCGTGGTTGCCGCACGGTCTGCGTCACGCGGCTCATAGTCGCACTTGCGGCATGGACAGCATGCGCCGCATTTGCAGAACGCACAGCAAGCATGCACTGCGTTCCATGCACCTGGATATAGAAAAAAACAGAGTCATGATATCCCCTCAAAAGTGTGATCATGATACTTGTATGGACAAACTGTTTTTATCTATCGAATTGTATCTACATCCGCTAGCAAAGTACGCTGATTCTGAGTTTTCTTCGTTTTTTGGATACCTATCGGATTTCGATTTGCGAGCTCGAATTTTTCGTATGAAGATACGACAAGCACCCCTAGTGGCCTAGGGGGGCACTAGCGTATCTCCATACAAAAAACTCAGAATCGGCCTAGGTACTGAACTAGCCTCGAAACAATTAATCGAGTGGTTTTCCTGTGGACAGGTTATAGATAAGTTCGGTAAACATTTTTAAATCTATCGATCGATAAATTTCGATCGAGAATTTACGGCGAATTTTATCTTTCAGTAAATCCAAACTTGGGCACCTGATCGTTTAGTACCAAGGAGTACCCACTCAACATTTTTTGATGATATCTAAGAAGTAGTCAGAGTTACATCGCTTCCACCAATCTGAGGTATGCTGCTGTTAAACCTCATGCGTCTGTAATTTCATTGGCACCCACGTACTTCCAACTGGAACACAGCAATCACTGCTTGGCGGCTGAAATAGGCATGGTGGTAGTACTTCCCCTGACGAGCGCTTTCACAAAGAGCTCTATTTCTACTAAATTAAGCTGATGATGATAATATGGTGTAATTACAGGCACACGAGGCTTAACACCTGTATGCCTCAGGTTGACGGACGCAGAGCAGTGTATTCTAGGTTACGTTCCTAAAGAACGTGACCTTCAAGGCAATTCTTTGTTATAGGAGATGGTAACCACTTAACATCAGGTGGGCCATATGCTTGTTCCATCAGCACATTGTATAAAAAAAAAACGCAATTATTTACCTAATTTTTTGGCCAATTCAGCGTATCTAAGATACGGTGTGTCAACTACATCATCGACGGGCGCCTGGCAGATCCTGACCACATGTGGAGTCAGGAAGGTGTTCCTTTCCTTCACAGTGACTCGCTTTGTTCGGCCGAAGAGCGGACAGGGGCTGTTAGGGTACACTTTCTGAAAAGAGCAATCAACAACGATTTTGTGACATTCCGCACGCCTTTTTGATATGGCTTTGTCGAAGCTTTTATAAGGAGTTCCTGGCTATAATAGTCTCTAAGCCATGACGCACGGACGACAAGCTCGTCGGCTTAGGGTACTCTTGACTTGGTCTTTCTCCAGAACTTCTTGTATCCGATTGAGATACGTACGCCGAGGCCATCTCCTCCCAACAGTTTCATCGACACTCGCCTGATGCACCAATTTCGTTAATCTTCTTTTATCCATCCTCTCTACATGCCCAAACCATCTAAGCATACCTTTCTCTACTCTCTCATTACTATGTCTTCTTTCACTCCACATTTCTCTCTTATCACACAGTTCCTCACTCTATCACTCAAGTTCACACCACACTACGCAACGTCATTTCTACTTCATTCATTTTTCTCTGATCCATTTTCTGCCATTTATATATATTATATATATTATTATTATTATTATTATTTGTTTGTATTATAAAATAAATCGTCATCAAACGTGCATAATCATAGATAAACTAATTATAATAAAACTTACCGTGGGCCACCTTCGAAAGCATTCAGCAATTGGTTTCCTTTCCAGAAGCAATTCTGCTGAAGTGTTCTGCTCTTGTCCTTTCCACTCTCTCCTACGGCTCTTGCATATGGGGCGGCATCTTTTTCAAGATAATTACGTTAGGTTACATGTTGCAAGAGTACTGGTGGGCAGTGGTAGAATCACCGTCTTCTGATCCTAAGATGGATGGCAATTCGGTCGTACACCAATAGAATTTTCTATTTGTAATATGTATGTGCGTAATGACAGTGCTTTCAAATGGTGAAGGAAAACATTGCACATAACATAATCCAGTTAGTTTTCTAGCAGCGGCGATGGAATTGCAACTTGTCACGTATGGAATACTAATGATTAAAGGGTATGTGACAAATGTAACATTTGGACGTACCTCTGACTACCGCACTAACGACAGCACTACAATCCACAGTCCAGAAAACCCTCTAGATATGGTAAGCTTATTAAGGCTGATGCCGGGATACTTACTGGCAAAGTTTGGCGGTTTCTTTAGAATCTCTCTTGAATTTCGGCAATTGAATCATCTTTTTTCTACCATCTCACTGAATTTCAAAATACTTTCTATTCTTCACTGATTGCATTATTTAGTTACCCTTTTGGCTGACAAAACCAATCTGACAAATACTTGGGAAATCTTTTTTTTTTTTTTTGTGGCATCTGTCCGTCTTGCGGACAATTTGCCAATGTCAAGTGGGTTGAATAAATTCTTTTTAGTCAAGTTGAGTCGGTAAAAAAAGTAGTCAGCCGTCATCGGTTTTGAAGAAAAAGATGGCGTTTTTCTTCAAAACCAAAGGGAAACATTTTCGTTCAAGTCAGGATGCCTCATAACACACTTTCATTTCAATTGTTCACACTTGTGCTAAGACCTCAAGTAATGATGGTTAAAATACCACCAAAATTACCCATCAGAACTTAAAATAACACTAGAAAAACAATTAAAATGAAAATACAATGTTGCTTCCAAAGATGACAGAAAACGCATCCCAATTTTTTTTATTGCATCTGACCGTTTTTTGACATTCAATTTTGCCAATGTCAAGTGGATGAATAGTATTGCATAAATAGTTTTTAGTCCGATCGAGTCAGACGAGAAAAAAAAGTCGGCTGTCATTGATTTTGAAGAAAAAGATGGCGTTTCTCATTAAAACCTAAGGAAAACATTTTGTTACCTAATAATGTTCCTACCTGCTGATTTTTTATCTTTAAAGTTGTTATTTAATTTCTAGTCTTCAGGTGTAATATTATGTATTCAAATAGTTTCTATCTAGGCTTAGGTACTTATTAACCTAATGTCGTTTTCTCTCCAAATGTTTGTTTTTTCACTTAAATTTTTTGATAAATAATTTCATGTTCTATTTTAAATGTGTAACTAGTGCCTTGAAATTCGTTCTGTAATGCTATTTTTTAAGTGAACAAATTGAAAATGACGATACTAAGTAATCCCTGGATATTAAGGTACTGAATAAGTGATTTTTGACTTGACTTAATGAACGAGTAATGGAGAAAAGAGTTTTGCTCAAGAACATTCAAAACCAAAGAGGGAAAATTTTTAGCCATCTTCTACGACATAACAGCTACATACAAAACATCATCAAAGGAAAGGTAGAAGGAACGCGAGGGAGAGGAAGACCAATAATAAGCTATTTGAGCCAGATAAAGAAGAAGGTGGCTGTCATGTTGTACAAGGAGGTCAAGAAGTCCGCATTAGAAAGAGCGAAATAGAGAAAATTGCATCAAACCCCAGACAAGAGCTAAGCTCTTAAATTTAAAGAAGAAAGAATTTGATTTGATAACACCGAATTTGCGGTCACCAATCTGCCTATTGTGGATGACTACAGTAAACCTATCATGAAAAAGGCTAAGGTAGTAGTGTAAGTGTTTATAAACCTATTTGAACAGTTTGCAACTGGAAGCCGCTTGGAAGGTAATCTTCGTAATGTACAGTGTAAAACACAATTATTACGCATGAGCATATTTTGCATGGCTCCAACAATATATAACAAAATACCAATATCTGTTCGTCGGTTGTCTTTAAACGAATTTAAAATTAAATTAAGTGACATATTAATAAGTAAAGCCTACTATACAATCAATGATTTTTTATGTGACCGAATTTGTAATTTAAATTGATATATCATTATTATTATTATTAATTAATTCTAACTTGGCTTTTAATGTTGTGTATTTTAATTTTATATATATATATATTTTTTAATTGACAAACCTAATTTCTTATTTTTAAATTTATTTAATTTGTATTTTCTAGATTATAATTTTATGTTTAAAGTGTTTGTATGCCCAAATGGCAGGATCTAGTGCTCTATATGTTACCCTTTAACACCTGATTGTCATACCTAGATACACAAACAATAAATGATAAAAAAAAGTGGTAAGGCCAGTAATGGACTTTCTTGGGCTGATGAAGATGTAAATGGACGGACATGACCACCATCTCAAATAACATAAACAAAAAATATGTTATTTATTCATTAAAATAAAATAAATAAACAACTAAAATAAAGCTATATAGAAAGGAACATGCGATAAAAACTATGGGATCATTTTTCTCTGCATCCCACATCGGCTGAGGGCTGGTGGATGACCAGGGGGGTCCATGCATCTACAACAATAATTATATAAATTTATAGGTATAAAGTATATAAAGGTAAAGGAATAAAGGTATAAGTATAACTAGGTATAATCAAGTTAGTGGTAGGTAAGCACTGACTAAGTTTCTAACGTATAAAATTATTTTAAAAACATAATTTCAATAAAATATTTTTTTAAGATTGATTTATAAATGACGTAGGTATGAAGTACCAAACAAAAAAAACTAATTGAGAACATCCTTTTTTTAAAGTCGGTTCTATTCAATCGACAACGCTGTCAACAAACAAAATGGTTGCTCTCGGTGGGGATCGAACCCACAACCTACAGTGTAGTAGGTAGAGCAATCATCAACAAAGCTGTCACGGCTATCTCTTGCCTATATATACCAGTCTAGGACCTGCTAGAAATAGCGAAACACTACCGGCCGAAAACTCAAACGCAACTTAAATTTAATCACGTCTCATGTGACGAACTTTTGACCGACTTTCATTGCAAACTGTCAAAAACTCGCGACTTGACACGTGATTAAAATTAAGTAAGGTTTGAGTATTTAAGGTTTGAGTAGGGCGTAAGATACTCACTTAGGATGCTTAATATCCCACTTATCCATCTTCCTGCAGAGGTCTACCACGGCTGGCGAGGAAGAAATCGCGGAGACATTGGTGAAGCAGGCCGTGCACGATCCACTGCATATGCATACTGAAACCAGGACGATATTGCTTGAAAAGCCTCATTTACTTACGAAGACTAACCCTGATGCTGTACCAACCATCCAGAACAGATGTGAAGGCCGCATGTATTGACAATTAATTTTCTGTGAATGGGGACCCGTCACAGTTTTATCTGTGAATGCAGTTTTATAGGCCTTAAGAAACTAAAACATAAAGTGCAAAAATTTTTTTTCTACGGTCAAAACTGACTAGGTTATGGGCAAAATACCGAACGAGGCTCACTGACCGCGCGAACAGCCTAGCGTTGAGATATTGTGACGTCATGTCACAATGACCCAGCGCTAGCCGCCGAACCCGCGCGGTTTTATTAAAAAAAAAATTAATTTAAACCAGAACACGACCCGCGCAGATCGAGTGAACTTTAATAAAATAATGGTGGAGAGCGCGAGCGCGGGCGAAAGAAAATCGAGACGTCACGGTTCCCTGACATGAGCTATCCGGCCGCCCCGCGGTTGACTGGTACAAAATGTGTAATATCTTCGCAACCAATGGAACGATTTCAATGATTTAAAAACTATCGTACCTAAACAAGTAAAAGGAACACCATTACATAGATAATATATGCATTTTCCGACTTGGTACGGGAGCTCATTAGGCCTACTAAGCTTTTTGGAATACTCTCCCTCATTCGATTCGTGCCAGCTCATGTCTTGACATTTTTAAGCGCAACGTAAAAGAGCATTATGTCTCCTTGTAATATAGTTATTGGTATGTATGTAATATATATTTTTATTTTATATAAGTACTTATTTATGTATATTTATTTAACACATTTTTAGCAAGTATATATTTAATTTTGTATGTATATATATCTTTATGTATTTTTACGTTTTAGTTTTATATCACATATATATTTTCTCACTATCTACTTTGTGTTTGTACACCTACCCACCACTACAATCTGCTCTCTCTATCTTCTAAGGTTTGCTGGAAGAAAACTCTTTTTAGGGTTAAGCTCGCCTTTGTACATGACCGCTGTAAAATAATTGTCTGTATAATTTGTGTGTACAATAAACAATAAATAAATAAAAATAAATAAGCTGCGAGAATGAGGGTGGCAGTGCTGGGCTATATATAAATAGCATCACGATTAATCCTCAAGCAAGGTTGATATCCCCTTCGATCTCTTAGTACCAAGTACCTACACGAGATTCTTCGAGGATGTCGAAGGGAGGTAGTCCAGATAGTAGATTTAGTACATACCCACATTTGCAGTAGTTCTACTAACTGTATTCCTCACGATATTTGCAGTAGTTCTACTAACTGTATTCCTCACGATATTTAGTACATACCCACATTTGCAGTAGTTCTACTAACTGTATTCCTCACGATATTTAGTACATACCCACATTTGCAGTAGTTCTACTAACTGTATTCCTCACGATATTTTCCTGCACCGTTTGAGCACTGGCATCGCGCACATCAACTCTTCGTGTAGAAAAACCCATTGGTGCACGACCGGATTTGAACCCACTTTACCTAAAACCTTGTCCCAGGCACTACAGCAGCGTCCCATAAATAGTGGTATGAGTATATAATTGCCGTGACCCTGTTTTAATCATAATTATTTACCAAAGTGTAAAGACTAGTTTTATTTTTAGAGTTCCGTACCCAAAAGGTAAAACGGGACCCTATTACTAAAACTCCGTCTGTCGGACTGTCACCAGGCTGTATCTCATGAACCGTGATAATTAGAAAGTTGAAATTTTCACATAATATGATGTATTTTTGTTGCCGCTATAACAACAAATAGTAAAAAAGAATAAAATTAATATTTAAGGGGGCTCTTATACAACAAACGTGATTTTTTGCCGTTTTTATAATAGATAATGGTACGGAACTCTTCTTGTGCGATTCTGACTCGCACTTGGCCAGTTTTTTAATGTTGATATCCATCAAAGCTCAGTTGGTGATCAGTGTTCTGCCTTGTGCGCTGTATATTATGGGTTCGATGACCACCGAGAACTAACAGAGGATTATAGTGGTCAAGAAAACAAACGTTGAAAAATGAGTTCCACTTTCAGCGGTTCCCATGGTGAAGGTAGAACCTAAACGCTTGGTGCGAATGGGAGGTGTGCATAGCAAGTAAAGGTGGTACAGAGCCGGGCATCTACTCACCTTATGATGGTAAAACTATCCTTATCATCATAGGGTGAGTAGAAGTACGATTTTGTAAGTTTTGTATACATAGGCATTGTATACATTCTAGTACAGCTGGGCTGTAGCTTGCACCGAAGCAAAGTACCTTTGTTTTTGAGCGAGGAAGCTCCAACTCGAGGCAATGCAGTCTCATTCTCATGGTACTCCCTGGAACCGAGGGAGCAATGTGACTGCTGCAGCTTGGCTTCGAACGTGCGGTCGATCAAACCTACGAATAATTTGGAAAGGTATTGACTGGCCCTATAGCCCAGTTAGTGATATCTCTGCCTTCTGTCTATGGGTTAACTTAGGATAACCGATGTGATGATTTTTTTTAAATAATACTGGACAATCCACACAGCATCATCTAGCCCCAAGCTAAGCAGAGCTTGTGTTATGGGTACTAGATGACTGATATACCTAATACAATATATCACATACATATATGCCTGGTAGAGATCGCTTTTAGCGATAAGGCCGCCCATTGTGTTACTGCATTGTTTACTGTATTATTCTTTATAAAATGTGTGTACTTGTGGTAATCAATAAAGAGTTATCTATCTATCTATCTATCTATCTATATATTTTTATTAATCATAGAAAATACCCAACACCCGGAATAAACATTTGTAAATAGTACAAACATTTATTCCAAGGCGGGAATCGAACCCGCAACCTCCTGCGTCACACAATCGCCCGCCGCGCCACATCGGTCATCAAAATTTGGGTGTTACTTGGACGTAATTATCTGTCCGGCCTTCAAAAGTTAGATTGGCACCAAACTGAAGCTTTATTAATGCTACGCTTTGTCGCCATTCAAGAACCCTTCTATCCGCTATCAACTTGCCCATTGCCACTTCAACTTGGTTTTAAAAGCTAATGAGTATAGTAGGCCACTACCTTTTCCCTCAACTATTTCCAGCATCGAAACTGCAGTCCGCTCGTGATGAACTGGCTCAGCGATTTCTATCAGCTCTGGCTCAAATAAAGAGTCACTCGTGTCAAGAACGTTTCCGTATATATTGGACTCCTGAAACAGTTTTATCCGTTTTCATTTCATTGCAAAATGATTCTGTTTCAACTGAAATCATTCTGAAGAGTGGAAATAAAATTAATTTAATCAGTTATAATCGATATAGTTTAATTTGTAGTAGTAAAGCTCATCCGGGGAAGTACTACCACCATATACCTATTTCTGCCGCCAAGCAGCTTGCTATGTTCCGGTTTGAAGGCTGTGGGTGCCAGTGTTATTACCGGTACATGGGACGTAACACCTGTATGTCTCAGGTTGAAAGAGTAGTGCATCGTAGAGCACGTTCATAATGAGCGTGTTTGTTATAGGTAATGGTAACCATTCAACATCAGGTGAGTCATCTGCTTGTTCCATCAGCATGTCACATTGCAAAAACGAAACGTGCGTACGTGTTGTTTTTGCAGTCAATTCCCGGTATTTTGCGAACTTCTGGCTTGGAAGAACAGGCAACAAACTCAAAATAAGTACATCTACTTGAAGCAGATTTCAGATCAGGCAAACTTACCGGCAAAACCATCAGCTGTTGCAGCTCAGGCTGACTGTTGACAAAGTCCCAGAAAGCGCAGCATTTCCTCTGAACATAGTCATTGTCAATATCCTCAACGGGTGTGAAGTCTAACACCAAATGCTGGGCCATCATTGGCTCTCCGCAGGACCCATCGCCAAATATGCTGTAGGTCTCAGGACCCCAAGGTTTGCTGGTAGATGTAGAAAATCCAGAATCACTCATTTTATATGTGATTGGACTTGATGATCCCATTAGAACATAAACAATTGAAGTAAGTATCTGAGTCACTCGTCAAGTGTCCAGGGTAAGCTTTTTATGATATTTTATATCTTCTTCTTCTTTTAGTTACAGCCATTATTTTATGCAGATGAATATAATACTGGGTGTCTACTCTAAAACGATAAATGACAATTTGCGCAGTGTAACTTGGTAGTCGTTCCACAGTGAATTTTATACTTTTACTAGCAGATCTGTTTCTGCGTTGTTTTTGGAATTGTTCATACAAATTTCATCCCCTTTTTACACACCCGTTTTAGCGATGTCAGCCTCACTGTGTTATCATTGCTATTATTATAATATAATATATAATATACCAACGCCTTGACAACGCTCCGGCATATATATTAATCATTATGATTATAATATTGTTGTTTTGTGTTACACTGCGCAGAATGTCAGATAGTAGCAGCTTGACTATAAACCGGTTACAAACTTACCCCGTTGTATAACCCAAACTATATTACAAAATTTTGTTTATCGATTTTCAGAGTAGACACCCTGTTTACTATTACCTACACACAAGAAAAACCTATTTCGTTGTAAAAGTGATTATTATACCTATACATACTCTTTGTTCATAAGTTGCACGTAGGTATAAAATCATTAAATTTTGAAGCTTGTGTCAAAAAAACAATAATAATTTTAAAGGAAGTTCGCAACAAAATAATTTCCAACCATGTCTTCATCCAAAGCAACATCATTAACTAGTGACCAAAACACGCCCGACAATAAACAAGACTTACAGAATACTCGAAAGAAGAAGAAGAATACTGATGTAACCCGGAATATTCCTATGGGATGCAGTTATCAGGTCGAGTGGAACACTACACCTTCAGAAACAACAAGAGAAGAGAAAGAGGAAGAGATTGAAGGTAAGCTTAGAACGTTTAGTAGTATGACTATTTAGGTAAGCCTTAAAATTTTAGAAAAATTAGGGCACAAGTATGCCTCAGTTGGTCGACGCAGGGCACTTCCTAGGGCACGTAGCTAATTTACGTGAGCTACAAGACAATGCTTTTGATGGTTTTAATGGCAATTGACAGTAAATTGACAATGGAGTTTAAGGTTGTGAAATTATACTTGGCGCTAGATGATGCTGTGTGGACTGTCCAGCATTATTATTATTATTATACCCCATTAGACATTCTCATAGAATCCCTAAGCAATTTGTTATTACTAAGAGATCTGAGGGGATATGAGATTAAAGTCGTGAAGCTATAAGCTATATACCCTATATATCATTTTTTTTATAGAAAAATCCATTGCGACCGGATTCGAACCCACGATCTTAAGATCAGAAGGCGGGGTCACTCCCACTAGGCCGATGCTCTATAATGCTGAATGCTGAATAATGCTGAACAAGTCACATAGCATCATCTAGCCCCAAGCTAAGCAGAGCTTGTGTTATGGGTACTAGATGACTGATATACTTAATACAATACATATTACATACGTAGATATTTTTTATTTTGCACAATAGTCCATTGCAAACGTTTTATTAGAATTTGTTGCCCACTTGATCTTTACACCAATTTCAGCAGAGCAACTGGATCTTGAAGAGTCTGCTCTCGGCCAGTTCTCCAAGCCGATCTACAAAGGTGAAGGGTTCCGCCGAGTTTCCGACTTCCAAGACTCTGAGTGCGGAGAGCCTGCCAAGAACCAGCATCTGAGGCTGGACTTCTCTCCAATAGAGGGGGTGGACGACAATGAATACATAGTGAACAAATGCCGGAAATTCTGGACTCTTATTGAACGGAATCCAAATATTAAAGGTCTAATGGCGTTGCCGGTTAGTACCTATACTTTGTAAGCTTAGATAGATAGATAGATAGATTATATCTTTATTGTACACCATTAAAGTAAAGTATATAAAATTACAACTTAAAAACTATTGGTACAATGGGCGGTCATATTGCTAAAAGCCAGCTTAGGTTTTTAAGAAACTGCTGTACCGGGTAAGACCACTTACGAATACTCCAAGAACGTGTAAAGTTACCTACAATAAGGTCTTGTAGAATATCACTTGGCTGACAGTCAAATACATTTAGAGTAAAATATTATTTTGCTGAATTTCTACTTATCAACCAGCGATGTATTCCGTACAGCAGCGGTCAATGACCGCGTGGTGGCGACGACAGAGAGCAACGCATCGGTCAGATGATCGCAACTGCCTTTAGATTGCTGTTTTTAATGTTTTGTCGTTTTAATGCATTTTCAATAATATAGATACTTGTGTTTGTTTTATGATGTCGATGTTGATGCTGAAAACACGGAAAAAACTGACAAAAAGCGTCAAAAGGTTAGTTTTAAGTTTTTTTATAATCGGAGCCATGTTCTGAATGCGCAGTTCTAGTTTTCAGAAGTAGAATTAGTACACCCGGTATATTTACTTCAAGAAATGATAAACAAAGCTTACAGCACAGTACACAGTTACAGCATGTCAGGCAGCGACAGTTACCAAGTTACTCCGCAGACAATAATACAAAACTTCCCTCTGTTTCTGTCTCTGCCTGTCCCATACAAAATGTTTGAGATAGTTGAAGCGGGTTGATGCGAGTCGTGTCTTGTGTGACTTTGTCTTAAAGGTGTTTTTGGGTTAGTCTTGTTCACAAAAATTACATGAAATAATGATAAAGTACCATCAAACTTTGCTGTGTTCCGATTTAGAGAGTGTGAGGTTCAATATAAGGGAGGCTTATACTCAGCAGTTGGGTTAATAATATTGGTCTAGTGATGGCATTTATCTCCAGAGTGCTAGCTGTTACCTTACTAAATTTTAACAAAAACGGTCTGGTGGTTTAGCTGTGAAAGCCTAACAGACAAAACTATGGATTAAATCCATTTTATTTTTCAGGTTATCAATAAGTGTGAAATCAGCCCAACCAAGAGTGTAAGTTTTCATGTGAAGAGTGAACCAACTGCTTTAGACTGGTTAAAGCAAAAAGGTACAACAACACTATTATTTATCAAGTTCTACTTGCTAGAATACTAACTGCTAACTGGTTCCCACATGATGTTTTCCTTCGCCGTTTGAGAGCAATAGTATTGCGCACATATATTTTTTACCTCGATCTAAGGATCAGAAGATAGGGTAATTACCACTAGACCACCGGTGTTCTTCTAGCAGTGGCGATGGGCTTGCAATCTGTCACGTGTGGAATACTTAGCAATGGTTTAATGGCTTTATAAATGCAATTGAACCAAACGCTGGTATTTTCCAGAGCTGATGAGCAAAGCCTTCAACACACAGCACAAGAAGCAGTATTGTGATGATGCCAGCGGCGAGAACTGCTCCACCTGGCTGTCACCGAAAGAAGAGAAAAAAAACAAAGCTGGTGAGTACTCTGTGCTGATACTGTGAAGTTTATTCTGCCTTTAATAATAATAATAATGCTGGACAATCCACACAGCATCATCTAGCTCCAAGCTAAGCAGAGCTTGTGTTATGGGTACTAGATGACTGATATACTTAATACAATATATTACAAACATAGATATTTTATATTATACATAGAAAATACCCAGAACACCCGGAATAAATATTTGCAGATCGTACAAACATTTGTCCCGAGGCGGGAATCGAACCCGCAACCTCTGCGTCGCAGGTGGACATTCGCCCACCGCGCCACATCGGTCGTCTTTTTTTTTGCCGTCTGCCTATATCTACCAATTTTATGAACCTTTGTCCTGACTGACATATAGACAACGTACAGCCTAAACTACTGATTATAGACTTAAAATTTTCAGTGTAGGTATATTAATCTTGGTGCGTAGTGAAACTCAACCCCTAAACTGGTACAGTAGGTTTTGAAGTTTGTATGAAAACATCTTCACGCGGACAAAGTTGCGCGTTGCGACAAAATTGTTTTTACTAGAGTATTTCCATATACATACGTCTCATTCAGATGGTTTTGCACCACACTGGATCTTTATATTATACTAACAAAATGCGACTTCCGCGTGAAGTTATTTTTGAACAGACTTCAACCCCCGCTGCTGTACCCATTTAAGGCATTATTGCTATTATTATTATAAACGCCCTTATTCTTTGAAACGATGCCTACATATAAATTTGTTTTGTGACCTATGTAATTTGCATGTTCTTTTTATACCTATATCGGTCCGCTCTACTCTATTGCAACACCCTTACTGGGTATATTATGTGTATTGGCACCAAAAATTGTATCTAGTCCTAAGATATGACAATGTTAAGTTAAACCTACTTACATAATAAGGCAAAAAACATACTGAATACTGAAGGGTTGCATTTCGGGCTTTCTTAGTACACCTCTACGTACCAAAATGAATATGCCCTGAAAATTTCAAGTCTACGAACAGTGGCTTAGGCTGTGCGTTATCTATATCAGTCAGTCAGTCAGGAAAAGGATTCTTTTAATTGGTATACATTATTTATAAAAAGTTTCAAGAAAAAATCAGTAGGAACTAGGCCGAAAGTTTCTTGCTAGTTCTTTTAGACGTCGTCGCAAGGAACTGCCACCTAGATTCACCTATTCTTTTTATAATTTGCTGATGAAACAAGCATATTGCCCACTTGATGTTAAGTGGTTACCATAGCCTATAACAAAGCATTGCCTTGTAGGTCACGTTAGTTAGTTACGTGCCCTACAATACACTGCTCTGCATCCACCAACCTGAGGCATACAGGTACCTCATGTGCCTGTAATTACACCGGCACCCACACCCTTCAAACCGGAACACAGCAAGCTGCTTGCCGGTAGAAATAGGAATGATGGTAGTACTTCCCCGGACGAGCTCTTAACTAAGAGCTTTACTACTCTCTAGTTTTAAGATCATTCCAAATAATTTCTTTGGTTTCATGGAATAAATATCATTTGACTGACTTTTTTAATCTGGTACACTTGAGATTCAAAATTAAGAGTTTGATTCAAAATGACCCTTATGACAAAGAAATCGAGGTCAAACTTTCAGTGGCACGTTTGCAATGTGTGAAATAGGGCGACCTGCTGTTTGGGGTATAAAATATTCAAGTCCCACGTGACCCGTTTTGCTTTCTGACAGACTATCATAAGACATTGCGGTGAGAACGCATGTGTAGACACGTAAGGGTTAGCGCAAATGCACTGCATGTTTTTGTAATGTAACTTGCTGATGGAACAAGCAAGTCTGGAGGCTGATACCGTAAGAGTGCGTAACCTGCGAGGTTTTTCCAAGATAATGGTAACCACTTAATATCAAGTGGGCCATAGGTTTGTTCCAGAACCGTCTAATAAAAAAAATTAAAGATGACACGTACTAAATTTTTTTTAGTATTAAATTATTCAAATTCAAAATTTAAATCAAAGTTCATAATATATGTAGTTTAAAGTTCATAAGTAACGTACCTACTTCAACATCTCACGGAGCACTTTCATATCATTTGATGATTTTTTTGACCACTTTGATAATGTTTGAAAGGCAAACAAAAAAGAATTTTCAAACTCGGTCCATAATCAACGTAAAAATCTAACATAGAACTTTATTTTTTTTTAAGTCGGTTTAAAAGTTGTTTATATTACTAATTCAGGTTCATCAGACACATCGACGCGCAGTGCTAGCCGAAAACGCGTCTTAGAACCCTCGAGTTCTGAGAACCTGCACTCCTCACAAGAACTAACTGCACTCTGCAAGCAGCTGGAAGAATGGGATTTGTCACATCCGAGGTTTCTTTAAAAAATTGTTTTACCACTTTGATTTTTTCAGCGCCATCTAGCAAGCTAGATAAAAACTATCCTGACTCACGTTTACGAAGTTTACATGAAAATTGAAGATGAATTGAATTGAATCTGTGATACCTATAGCTCTCAGAATCAGCAAGTTGAAGTGGCAATGTTCAGGCCATATAGAACCGACTGCCGCTGGGGAATGAAGGTTCTCGAATAGTGACCACGAACAGAGAGATGAAGCTAATAAAATTTAATTATGATTTAAAAAATATAGTTTCACCACTTTAATTCCCAGCCACGATAAATACACCCTCAAATCTTTTAGTACCAAGTTAGTACTCGAGATTCTTAGATAATGTCTAAGGGTAGTCAGAGGTCCGTTTAAATCCGACTAATATTAAAGTTTGTAAGTATGGATGGATGGATGATTGTTACTCTTTCACGCTCTAACCAGTGGACCGATTTGGATGAAGTTGAGAATAATGAATGAATGAAAAATACTTTATTGTACACACACCAGACACTAGTAATATAAAACAAAATAAAAGAACAGTTATAAAATGGAAGGCGCAATGGGCGGCCTTATCGCTTAGTAGCGATCTCTTCCAGGCAACCTTAGGATGGAGAGGATTAAGACAAAACTTGAAAAATGGTCGGGGGTGCAGCAAATGAGAAATAAGAGAAATCTATAAATAAAACAAAACTTGCAAACAAGATATAGGTACATATACATAATAATAAACAATAAAATACTTATATAAATAGATAATAAACTAATATAGGTACATAATAATAAATAATAAACAATAAAATACTTATATAAATTATAATTATACTTATATATA
The DNA here is from genome assembly GCA_947095575.1 of Electrophaes corylata. NCBI lineage: Eukaryota > Metazoa > Arthropoda > Insecta > Lepidoptera > Geometridae > Electrophaes > Electrophaes corylata. The sequence continues at coordinate 652,562 of OX352711.1, read as the reverse complement.
TTATATATTAGAATAATTAGATTGCGACCTGGATTAACATATAGGCTTACTTTTTATCTCGAAAAAATGACGGGAACGGGAAAAAACTGCCACGCGGGCGAAGCTGCGAGTAACCGCATTACATACCTACATACATTACATATTTGCGAGCATTACATATTTAATTTTGTTTAATATTTGTACATACATTTTGCAGTAGTTGGTATTCCATACGTGACAGGTTGCAAGACCATCGCCGCTACTAAAATACTTACTGGTTTCCTTACGATGTTTTCTTATACTGTTTGATAGTACTGGCGCACATAAATTTTCGGTAGAAAATCCATTGGTACACGACTGTATTATGATTTTACTAAAATTATCTAGCTGTGCGCCGGTTTTTGAATGTTAATAACAGATGAGAAAGGCTGTTTCCGCAGAGGTTCAGCTCTTAATATTAATTTACCACACGTGTGCGTGATATAACACAAAACAGAGGTTTTCGCATGATATACATTACTGGTAATGGGCTTCTATCGTAAAGCGCACAGTATAACAGGTGCGCAATCTGTAATGTTCTCAACAATTTCGTCGTGACACTTTCGCGCGGCTCGAGTTTGGTAACAGATGGTTTTGCTACGAACCTGATAGTAGTTTCATGCGGTAGGTTTAAGGCCACTAGACACTAGATCCAAATGCATATAAAAAAGGATGAACAAGGTGTGCTTTAAAAAAATCGGCCAAGGGCGAGACGGGCTCGCACACGAAGGGTTCAAGAGAGCCTCTTTAAATATTTATTTTATTCTGTTTTTTAGTATTTGTTGTTATAGCGGCAACAAAAATACATCATCTGTGAAAATTTCAACTCTAACTATCACTGTTCATGAGACAGACAGACAGACAGATCGCAGTCTTTACTAATAGGGTCCCGTTTTACCCTTTGGGTACGGAACCCTAAAAAAAGGCTTTGACACATTTTTATGCACCTATAACGCTATTTTGTGTGAATAAATTGAAATTGAATTAAGATTGAAGTGGAATCGGATCGGAATAGAATTGGAATTAAAATGAATTAGAATTGAAATGAATTGTAATTGAGTGGAATTTTATTATTATACCTATGGAATAATACGTAAACCAGTGTGTGGTGGCCTTAATTATTTCGTGGTAAGTGTGGTTTTAATACCAGTATGCTTTGTTTCAGGATCATGGATCCCCCAGGTCACCCCCCAAACCTAAGCCACGCTATGATGCAGATAAAGAAATAATAGATTGCTGTTTCAGTTAGAACTAGAATCAAAATAAGTAAAATTAATTAAAAAGAGTTATTTTCCTGGCAGAAATGCAAATATTTTATTGAATACTATCAGCTATGTTTAAATTTATTTTCATACAAACTTCAACCCCCGCTATAGCGTTGAATTTCGGGAATTTCTTCCTTGGTACGCTTCTACACGCCAAGACGAATATATTCTGTAAATTTTAAGCTTACGACCAGTGGTTTAGGCTGTGCGTTGTTTATATGTCAGTAAGTCAGTCAGTCAGAACAAAGCATCTTATGGTTGCATAGATTCCTTGCCAAGCTTAAAACTAGATTGATAGACATAGAGCATTGTATCATAAGGCACGTTCCTGACGAACGCGACCTACCAGGTAATTTCATAACCACTTAACATCAGGTGAGTTGTTTGCTTGTTCATCACGCCATGTCTACTTTCCATCATAGGACGAGTAGACGTACGGGTCAGTACCTCCCTTACTTGGTAAACATACCTTCCATTTGTAACAAGCGTTTCGGTTCCACCTTCATCATGCAAACCGCTAAGGAATTCATTGCCAGCGTCTGTTTTCCTGAACACTAATCTAAATCACTCTAAGGCAAGAGTGAATGTGTCTTCTAGACCGTCCTGCTTCGTTGGCTTCATCGTCACTCACCACCTATGGCTATGATGTGCAACGCGACAAAGTTGATCTACGGGGATTCGTTTTCTGTCATCTTTGGAAGCAACATTGTATTTTCATTTTAATTGTTTTTCTAGTTCCTGATGGGTAATTTTGGTGGTATTTTAACCATCATTACTTAAGGTCTTAGCACAAGTGTGAACAATTCAAATGAAAGTGTGTTATGAGGCATCCTGATTTGAACGAAAATGTTTCCCTTTGGTTTTGACGTTTTGACTAAGAATATGGACTATGGTTTTGAAGAAAAACGCCATCTTTTTCTTCAAAACCGATGACGGCTGACTTTACTTTTTTTACCGACTCAACTTGACTAAAAAGAATTTATTCAACCCACTTGACATTGGCAAAATTGTCCGCGAGACGGACAGATGCCACAAAAAAAAAAAGCATCTCGTGTCAAGCGCGACATATCTCACGTTGCACCGTTGCACATCTAAGCCCGGCAGGATATTGAAGACAAAAAATAGACTTTTGATGTAAAAAAAAATCCAGTAACTCACGCAGACTAATTATGATGATGATAATGAAGTGAGTAATTTGTAATTTCACGCATCACGGTTCTAATTTTAGCTAGCGTTTAATTGATAAAGTAATGCCTAAGCCAGACAGACGCGGGTGGGATTAAACAAAGCTAATTACGAACTGGACGGGCTTATCAGCGTTTGTGATCTCTTTTGTAATTGCAGCAACCGAGGTGAGGTTGAGAATTTCTTTGTGAGAATAATATATAAGCATAAAGCTGTCACAGCTCAGTTTGTAGTAGGCCTGTCTTTTGTGTTGTAGGTAGTGAGTTCGATATCCACCGAGAACAAACATTTGCGCGATGAAGATAGACGTTTGTTCTGTGTCTGCGTGTTATATTGTAATATAAGTACCTATGTGTTTACATTAAATAAGTGTATATAAGTATTCTATCAGTCATTTGGTTCCCATCGTACAAGCTATGCTTCACTTCAATGGTTCACCCAGGTCTCATGAGGTGGATAGAGAGTAAGAACCTGCATTTTGGGCATCTGATGTTTGTCATGTAGGTTATTTATTTATTTATTTATTTAGATAATTAGAACGGCTAGAGAGCCAATTACACTAATTTCTTATGCATTATATGAAATCTTAAAACAATATTACGAAATTATAGTTAGGAACAATAAAATTGAATTATGCGCGTTAGGTACGTACCCTACAATGCACTACTCTGCGTCCATCGACCCGAGGCATATGTTAAGCCTCATATGTAATTTTACGACTTCGACTAGGTTGCGGGTTCGATTCCCGCCTTGGGATAAAAGTTTGTACGATCTGCAAAAATTTATTCCGGATGTTCTGGGTGTTTTCTATGTATAATAAAAATTTGTATGTATGTAATGTATTGTATTAAGTATATCAGTCATATAATACCCATAACACAAGCTCTGCTTAGCTTGGGGCTAGATGATGCTGTGTGGATTGTCCAGTATTACTATTATTATTATTTCACCGGCACCCACACCCTTCAAACCGGAACACAGCAATGCGAGCATCACTGCTTGGCGGCAGAGATAGGTACGGTGGTGGTAGTACTTTCACAAAGAGCTCTACTACTAAAGATTAATACCAACCCTATTTATACGACCTAGTAGTTATTGACTACAGTCTGTAGATAATTATGATATAACTTTCGACCTCAGAATAAGAACTGAAGATATCCTTCGCCCGTCCACTTGGCGCACATCTGCCACCATCTGTGTCTGCTGAATTATTCCAACAAATCCTAGAAGTTGTGCAAAAAATAGGGAGAAAACTCGACAAGTTGCCAAACTAAAATTGGGGCTACAATTTTTTGGAATGCCTGCTAAGATTTAAAGTGTAAAGTAATAATAATAATAATGCTGGACGATCCACACAGCATCATCTAGCCCCAAGCTAAGCAGAGCTTGTGTTATGGGTACTAGATGACTGATATACTTAATACAATACTATATTACTTACATAGATATTTTTTATTATACATAGAAAATACCCAGAACACCCGGAATAAATATTTGCAGATCGTACAAACATTTATCCCAGGGCGGGAATCGAACCCGCAACCTCTGCGTCGTAGGCAGACATTCGCCCGCCGCGCCACATCGGTCGTCAAAGTCAAAGTCAAAGTCAAAAGGCATTTATTTAGTAATATCCGCAGGGATCATCTTGAAACGTCTTAAATCTAGGTGTATCTAAGCGCCAGTTCCTCGCAACCAAGCCTAGACCAAGCTTGCACACTGATTACACCCTTTGTCGGATTATAACCGGCTTGTAAGTTCTAATACCATCCGTAAGTAGTCCCAACGGATCGTAGTCTGCTAGATAATCTTTTATTTCATTAGGTCACGTCGCATTATCAGCCTAAGTACTACTTTTTAGGGTTCCGTACCTAAAGGGTAAAACGGGACCATACTTAGACTCCGCTGTCTATCCGTCTGTCGCCAGGCTGTATCTCATGAACAGTGATAGAGAGTTTAAATTTTCATAGATGATGTATTTTTGTTGCCGCTAGAACAAAAAATACTAAAAAACAATAAAACAAGTATTTAAGTGGGCTCTCATACAACAAACGGGATTTTTTTTACTATAGGTAATGGTACGGAACCCTTCGTGCGCGAGTCCGAATCGAACTTGGCTGGTTTTGTTTATTACAACCTGCTGATATAACAAAAATGGTCCACCTGATGTTGTGGTTACCATCGCCTATAACAAAGTATTGCCTGTAGGTCACGCTCCTAACGAGCGTAACCTACGATGCACTGCTCAGCGTCCATCAACCTGAAGCATACAGGTGTTAAGTCTCATGTGCCTGTAATTTCACCAGCGCCCACACCCTTTAAACCGGAACACAGCAAGCTGCTTGGCGGCAGAAATAGGCATGGTGGTAGTACTTCCTCGGACGAGCCCTTCACAATGAGCTCTAGCTAAAGCACTACTACTGAATATAGTCCTCCAAATTTGAGAGGTTTCCATAGTCACAATGCTAAGTATTTTAAGTATATTAAGATATTTAATGTATGTTTTAAAAACATATAAATTATATCATAGAGCAATTCTATCAGATCACCCATCTCTTTCTCACAGTATATCAAACATTATTATGTGGACTAATATTATTGCTACAAAATATTATTACGCGTCTACGGATGTGCTACGAGAGCTCTACGCACGTAGCAGTGCTACGAAGGCCTACGTGCGATGCTACATAATTTATAACGATACAACACTATTTCGTACATGTTGATATCGTTTATCTTTATCTTATCTCATTTCAGAAACTCTAGGGAATAAAGTTATTTGTTACTGACAATCTAATCTGCTGTTATTTTCACAAAGTAGCTCAAAGAATTGCTTCATATGACATGCACGTAACTAACGTGCCTTATATGGTGCTCAACCCAGAGCCATCAGAGGCATACAGGTGCCTGTAATTTCGTTGGAACCCACACCCTTCACACTGAATCACAGCAACGCTGCTTGGCGGTAGAAAAAAGTGCACATGGCGAGGACGCAGAACAATGCATTTTAGGGCACGTTTTTGAGGAACGTGGCCTGGAAAGTATTACCTCGCAGTAATACTTTATTATTTGTGATAGTAACCACTTAACATCAGGTGGGCTGTATGATTCCATCAGCAAGTAGTTAAAGAGCTGTTATTTTTTGTTTACCAATAAATTAATTATTGTAATTATTTTTATTGCCAACAACATCAGATTAACTGCCAACACCTATAAAACCGAAACACAGCAATCTTAATCTGGATATTCTATTCCCTTTTTATTCCCATGTTACTCTCGCAAGATCATTCAAATATCACTCACCAAAGTGCTTTCCAAAGCACTTTCATTTACTCACAAAAACGCCACATAGTTCTTACCTATTTTATTCAATCGACATGTAGGTCGTTTGTCATCTCTATCGTTTTACCACTGACGTTTTGTCTAACGGGCTTGGAGTCCTCAAATTACAAAATTCTCCTCAGTTCTGGACTAGACGTGGACGGGAACGCACGTGTGTCAGTACCGATAATTTCGCGTTTATTTCAGCACGAAAAATAAATACATTTTAATTGTTTCTACTATGTATAAATAACATTTAAAAGCAATAAAAACTGTTAGAATTATTTTGAAATATTATAAGTTATTTAGATGTTTTTTAAGTGTATTTGTGCAGTTTAAAAAAGTTTTTGTTTCCGTGCGTGTGATTTGGTGGCAAGTGTAGGCGTGTTTTGAAGAAATGTCTGGTAAGTGATACATATAAAAAATGTTGTATTATTCATAATAATAATACTGGACAATCCACACAGCATCATCTAGCCCCCAAGCTAAGCAGAGCTTGTGTTATGGGTACTAGATGACTGATATACTTAATACAATACATTACATACATAGACATTTTTTACTATGCATAGAAAATACCCAGAACTCCCGGAATAAATATTTGCAGATCGTACAAACATTTATCCCAAGGCGGGAATCGAACCCGCAACCTCCTGCGTCGCAGGCGGACATTCGCCCGCCGCGCCACATCGCGTTATTTCATAATTTTGTATGGTTTTGTGTTTGGTGGTTTAAAAACATAACATTTTGTAATAGTATGGTCTAAAAACAAACTAAGTTACTTTAAAGCAATGATACAAAATAAGCGACAAAAAACACTAACATATATACTTATATACATTCAACAAAAGCAACATATAGGGCATGTCTTTGGTTGACGTGCTCTTCAAGTTAATTGCAATAAGCAAAGGTAACCGCTCCAAATCTAGTGGGCCACAACGACGTCAATTTTAACGTTGTGAAGTCACATTGTTAAATATAATGACTAAGGGCCTATGCACACTGTTGGACATCACTTACTATTTAAAGTTAGAATACTTACATACTTGTTTTGTAAATACATACATAGAATACAATACAACACCCAGACACAGAACAAACATGTTCATCATGAATGTAATGTTTGTTCTCAGTGGGAATCGAACCCACCACCTACAACACAAGGCAGGGCTACTACAAACTGAGCTGTGACTCTACAAACTCAGTTGATTTGTGTATTTCGAGTCTCAGAAATGTATTGTCGATATCTAGGTCGCTTCCTGCTCAACTGTAAATTAAGATTGACGATATTGTAAGATATATTATTGTATTCACTACGCTTGTGGATTAGCCTTCTTAACGGATTGAATATGTTAAACAACAATCTGCTTCCGATTGGCACTGATCTGGATCAGTTGAGTATCTTTAGATCGTTTACGGTCTGTAGATAGCTCAACTGTTTCATATGCATTTTGTATGTTTTTTATGTTTTTTTTTTGTACTTGTTGTTTCATATGTAATTGTTGTTTGCGATTGGTAAATACCTGTATTAGCTGTAATTTTCTTTGTAAATAAATGTTTATGTATAAAAAAAAACAATCTGTTTTGTTACCATTTGGATGGAAGATCGTTAGTTTTTTATATCTGAAGCCCAATTCTCATAAAATATAATACACATATTGGATATGGAAGTTTGTATAGGTAAGTTTTCTTCCGTGTAAAAACAATCAAATAGTGAAAGTGTGCTATTTCCTTTCATTTTTAGCAATACTTTTGCTTGTAATAAATAATCTTTATCAGCAACAAAATCTATTGGTTCTATAATATAGGGGCTTTTTTTTGAAAATCATTCAAAGTCAAAGCCAAAAAGAATTTATTCAGTAATATCCGCAGGGATCTTAAAACGTCTTAAATCTAGGTGAATCTGAGCGCCTTATCGATTTCTGTCAAAAAAAAGGTTAAGGATAAAACGAAATATGTTGTTATTGTTTTCTTATAAATCTAGGACATGACTCCTTTCACGACTTTTCTTTAACTCGCGTGGTTTCAGTCATTACACCAGTACTATTCCACAACTTCAATCTCTGTAAGTTAAAAATAAATTGTAAATGCAATTCCCACAGCACATGCAGTAAGGTAGTATCTTAGTTAAACCTGCATGCGTTTCGTAAATGCACAATTCAACACAACAAAACACTTGCTGGTAGACTGAGTTCGGCTGTATTATGCAGTTCGCACAATATGGCTTACTGATGAAGCTACAGCTAGACTAGTATATTCTAGTTACTTCCATAGTGTAATATCGTATGGTATATTTCTCTGGGGGAAAGCTGCTGATTTACAAACTATATTTGTTTAGCAAAAACGAGCCATACGGGCCATTTATAAAATGAAATCGCGCGCCTTCTTGCGAGAACGTTTTAAAGAAATTCTCACTTTATCTCGCAGTATATTTATGAAAATCTATTGTACACTCATAAGCACATGCCACTAAACTTCGTATTCGGAAAATCAAAGCCTACATTTAGACAAATCTTATAAAAAAACTTGCCAAGTGCGAGTCAGACTCGAGCACGAAGGGTTCCGCACCATTATCTATACTAATATTATAAAGAGGAAAGATTCGACTGTTTGTTTGTTTGCATTGAATAGGCTCCGCAACTACTGGACTGATTTGAAAAATTATTTCACCGTTGGGAAGCTACACTACCCCGGGTGACATAGGCTATATCATATTTTCAAAATCCTTACTAAAACCCGTAAATTTTTACGACAGCCCCCGTAAGTTTTTATTTTATTCGGTATTTTTTTTATTTTTTTTGGTATTTGTTGTTATAGCGGCAACCGGGTCACTCTCAGTAGACAACCAAAAACCACAAAAAACGGTAGAACTAAGCCGTAAGTTTCTTGCCTGCAGGTCCACTCTTAGAAACGATAAACGCAGTTTCATATTGTTTTTGTAACACAATGCGGGGCAACTCGGTAGCCGTCAAAAGTCAAGTTGTCACTGCCTGACATGCCGCGTAGTGTAACTCAAAACGACAATACTAAACTTCGTATATCGTTTCTTAGAGTAGACCATCAGTTTTTCTAAGTTTGTCCGCGAGAAACTGGTGCTTAGATTCACCTACACTGACGTTTCAAGATGAACCCTACGGATATTACTAAATAAAATGCTTTTCAACTTTGACTCAAAGAGATCCAATTGCTCATGTAAGCATTCAGTTTTTCCTTTTCGTATAGAATTCAAAAAGTTATTATAATTTTACCAACAGATTTAAAGAAGAAGAAATAACATTCAAAGAACATAATGACACTGAAATTTAATTTCTTGATAGCCTTGGGCTTGGTTCTTGGGTACTTATTATTTAAGTGTACCTAATTTGTGTAGATTGAATTTGAAAGCTGTTCATATTTTACAAAGCAATATAAGTTCAAAGGTAATGGAAATAAAGTTTACAAGTTTGTTTTTAGTATTACCGGAAATATTGACGACCGATGTGGCGCGGCGGGCGAATGTCCGCTTGCGACGCAAGAGGTTGCGGGTTCGAGTCCTGCCTTGGGATAAATGTTTGTACGATCTGCAAATATTTATTCCGGGTGTCCTGGGTGTTTTCTATGTATAATTAAAAATATCTACATTATGTAGTGTATTGTAGTCATCTAGTACCCATAACACAAGCTCTTCTTAGCTTGCGGCTAGATGATGCTGTGTGGACTGTCCCAGTATTATTATAGTATTATTATTATTATATTATATTAACTAGAATCCACCAACTAGAAGAACCTTTGTCCTGACTGACTGACTGACATAATATAACGCACAGCCTAAACTGCTCGCAGAGACTTAGAATTTTCAGGGTGTATTTGTCTTGATGCGGAGGTGTACTGAGAAATGATTTATTGAAATTAAACCCCTAAACTGATAGAGTAGGGGTTGAAGTTTGTATGAAAGTAACTTTACGCGGATGTTGTAATGAGGTAACCATGTAACAAAGTATTGCCTTGTAGGTCACGTACGTTAGATCATGCCCTCGATGCACTACCCTGCGTCCACCGACTTGATGCATACTTTTTTATAAGCATAAGTGACTTGTTGCTGGAACAAGCAGATGGCCCACCTGACGTTGAGTGGTTACTACTACTTATAACAGAGCATTGCCTTGCAGGTCACGCTCATTATAAACGTGCTCTCGATGCAACCTAAGGCATACCATAGGCATATAGGGTTAAGCCTCATGTGCCTGTAATTACACCGGCACCCTCACCCTTCAAACCGGAACACGCTGCGCTGCTTGGCGGCAGAAATAGGCATGATGGTAGTACTTCCCCGGACGAGCCCTTCACTAAAAGCTCACTACTACTAACTACTTTGCATCTATCAACCTGAGGCAATATTACATCTTTTATATTGAATACTGATATCCTTATTTGGTAATACATACATACATAAAATCACGCCCATCTCCCATAGGGGTAGACAGACACCACGGATTTTCACTTGCTATGATCCTGATACACCTTTTTGCTTCATTCTATAAAATACTTCATACATGCTCGTCGGTCTAAGATCTTCTTGACCTGGTCTTTCTCTAAAACGTCTTCTTTCTGATTGAGATACGTACGCCGAGGTATTCTCCTTACAGCACAATAATATAATAATAAATAATAATAAAATTTGTTTATTGACAAAGTTTTTTGTAACAGATTCCTATGAAGTCCCTGACTACTGAGCTAGGTAGAATGACCTGTGTTACAGAAGTCAGTGTCTTCTCCCATTATTGGTCCTACCTACATTAGGTATGTGAAATAAACATTGGTATAACCAAGCAAGTAAAAAGCACATTTTATAGTCCTCTTAAATGATAAATATCAAAATCTAGAACTAAGTAGCTTTATTCTAGGAAGTAAGTTACAGGCAAAATATGTATGTATATGTAATGCATAACTATGAAAATATGAAACTATAGTAGAATATTACCTAGAAAATTGTAAGCGTTCTCTATTATTACGTATCTAAAGCTATTTGAAACACAAGGAGACACAATAAGTTATTGATACGGGATTTAAAAGAGAAAAATTGATACAAGGAAAATAGAAAATACTTTTTCCCTCGCTATTCTTATGAAAAATGAAACTATTGGAATGTTGATCCCGATTGTGTTCCGGGTTGAAGCCAGTAAAATAACAAAATCACAGGCAATGAGGCTTAACCTTCTTATGCCTCAGGTTGATGAAAGCAGAGCAATGATTTGTAGGGCACGTTAGAGCCGGCAACCGTGCACTTGAAAATTAAAATAGTAAAATAACTCATATAGAATAGCTAGGCAAAAGTCTACCTCAAAAATTTCCACTTGTTCCGTTCTTTGAAGGTCTCACCAATATTGTTGAAATACTTATTTTGACACACTAATTATACAAAATAATAAAAACTACTAAGAAATAAATTTAAATATAGACTAATAATAAATGATAAAATAAGTGCGAGTTGGACTCGCGCACGAAGGGTTCCGTATTTATATAGTAAAAACGGCAAAAAAATCACGTTTGTTGTATTAGAGCCCCCTTAATTATTTATTTTATTTCTGTATTTTTGTTATAGCGACAACAGAAATACATCTGTGAAAATTTCAACTCCTCTAACTCTCACGGTTCATGAGATAAAACCTGGTGACAGACGGACAGACAGCGGGGTCTTAGTAATAGGGTCCCGTTTTACCCTTTGGATACAGTAAAAGTACCCATAACACAAGCTCTGCTTAGCTTAGGGCTAGATGATGCTGTGTGGATTGTCCGGCATTTTTATTATATTACTTATTAGTAGCTACTACAAGGCCACCAGTTTCTATCGATTATCTGTTTAAAAATAACTCGATTCTGCTTGGATAGCTCGTCAGTCGGGATTAAAGCTTTAGTGGTACTAATGGTGCTTGCATAATTTATCTGACAAGGCTTTATAATACTATACAGCTAAACACCCACTGACACACTCACTGACTCACTCACTGACATGCCCGATTTCGTAGAAGGAGTAGAGTTGGGTATGGATAATGTTCTAAGTAAATGCTCCTACTCTAGAGTTGACCCAAGGAAAATTATTGGCGATCTGAAAAAACAAGATGGCGGCCGCGTCGATTTGCAAAATCGCAAACCTTGACCGATTTTGTTCGTTCGAACGTTGAATCCGGATAAAAAGTAAGAAAAATTTACAAAAATTTTAAAAAACAAATGAAAAAACAAAATAGCGTCGATTTATGTAGGTTTGAAATTTTTCACTTTTGGACCCCTCCTTTGGCGAATTACTTTGTTCAACAGACTTGCTATAGTGGCAACACTGATAATGCAGAAAGTTGCCGTACATGGCTGGCATTTCAGGAAAATTATGACATTTCAAAAAACAAGATGGCGGAAGCTGTGGCGGCCATTTTGAAAACTGGTGCTTTTTTTTACACTTTTCAAAACGATTTTTTAGCAAGTTGGAAACATTTGATCGATTAGCGTTGTATGGGTCGGTTGCGTGTTTCGAGGAGGAGTGTTGCCTGGTTTAGAAAAACTCCCCATTTTTAGGGTAATTTCCCAGATTTTCCCCAAAAACATGAAAAGTAGAAGGAGCTACATTTTGAATGGAGATTTGTCATAGCTGGCAAGACTTTGTCGGCCCACGTGACATTTGACTATTTTCATTTCCCTTAGCTGGCAACCCCACGAACCATGGGTGCTCTAATTTTGAGGACCCCTCTCGACTTTGGTGACCGACTTTGTTCTACAAATATTGGGGTATGTCGACCGTTCCACCACCGTCAGGGTGCTTGGATCCTGGACTCTGAATGTCAGTTTTGACATTTCAAAAATCCAAGATGGCGTCGGGTGTGGCAGCCATTTTGAAAAAAGTTGGGTTTTTACCAATTTTCAACTTGAAAAAGAAGGCTGCTGGCAACCCCCGACTTGATTGAGGTCTATAGACCGATTGCTCAACTCGACTGGGGGTGTTGCCTGGCGGAGAAATCTCCCCACTTTTAGGGTAATTTTCCCGACTTTTGACTGATTTGGTGATTTTAGGGCGTTTTACGACTTTTTTGGGAACCTTGACCTGTCAAGGTGTCGGGAAAACCTCGCGAGCTGCGTGCAGCGAGCGCAGCACCCAAAAAATTACCCCTTTTTTAGGGAGATTTTCCAACTCGTACTTTTTTGTAATTTTAAAGCGTTTTCGAACTGGATGTGGACTTTGAAGGCATTTCACGACTTGAATATGTTGCCTGCTCATAAAATTTCCCCTATTTTTAGGGTAATTTACCCAACTTTTGACTGCTTGGTGATTTTAAGGCATTTTTCGACTTTTTTAGGAACCTTGACCCTGTCAAAGTGTCCAGAGAGCCTCGCGAGCTGCGTGCAGCGAGCGCAGCACCCAGAAAATTACCCCATTTTTCGGGAGATTTTCCTAACTCGGACTATTTTGGAACTTTAAAGCATTTTCGAACTGGATGTGGACATTGAAGTCATTTTATGACCTGAATATGTTGCCTGCTCATAAAATTTTCCCATTTTTAGGGTAATTTACCCAATTTTCCACCTATTTGGGTCTTTTAAGGCGTTTTTCAACTTTTTTGGGGGTTGGGATTTTTACAAGTCCAGCACAAAACGCCCGCGAGTTGCTTGCAACTCGCGCACCACGCAACCTCTAGTTAGGTAAATATAGATAGCATTTCCCAGACTTTAACTGGACTGGCACACTAAGACAAGTTTTGATACTTTGTGAAAGAGTTCGTCCAAAGACCCAACCCTCATATTTGAGAAGGTTTAAACAAGAATTTGATTATCAAAATTGGGTCTGTCTGAATAGTTTCAAAGAATAACATTTGGAGATTTCAATAAATTAAATTAAATAACCACCGCTGTATTCAGTTAGAGAATGAAATTTAAATAAACGCCGGCCAAGTGCGAGTCGGACTCGCGCACGAAGGGTTCCATAGCATTATCTATAGTAAAACGGAAAAAATCACGTTTTCTGTATGAGAGCCCCATTAAATGTCTATTTTACTCTATTTTTAGTTTCTATTTTATCCTATTGTTGTTGTTATAGCGGCAACAGAAATACATCATCTGTGAAAATTTCAACTCTCACGGTTCATGAGATACCGCCTGGTGACAGACAGATAGACAGACAGACAGTGGAGTCTTAGTAATAGGGTCCCGTTTTGCCTTTGAATACGGAACTCTAAAAACGTAGGTACATTACATTCACTCTAACTGTGACCGATTTAAAAAGTTCTTTTACCGTTGGGAAGCAACACTATTCTTGGGTGACATAGGCTATATTATATTTAAAAAAAAAGGATCTTTACTAAAACTCATGCAAAGCCGGGACGGGTCGCTAGTTATAGATAAGACAGTGGGATAAATCAGCCCTTTAGACTGTATAGTAGCTATATAACCACCGCTATTCCTTTCAATAGATCTTACAAATTTTAAACGATTGTTCAAACGAAACCTTAATTAAATCCGATAAAATTAATGAGACTCTATTCTTAGTTTACAAGGAGCTCAGTGATTAAGTAAGACAATTCATTAATTTAAATCCAATTAAAAGAAATAGCTTCATGAATTTAATCCCCTAGCACGGCATTTTTGGTGAAGTTAACCATGGTTTATTTAAATATTATTTATTTATTAAGGATCGCCAAGAAATAATACACAAAACTTAGATTAAACTCAAACAAAAACAATGTCCCGTTCTGTGTTATCCACACAGCTAACATAGGTGAGATAATAAAACCGGCCAAGCCCCGGTGACAGTAACGGTGACAGTCGTCACAGCTCAGTTCGTAGCAGCCCTGCCTTCTGCGCTGTAGGTGGTGGGTTCGATTCCCACCGATAACATACATTTTGTAAGCATAGATGTTTGTTCTGTGTCTGGGTGTTATATTGTATTTCTAAGTATGTATTTAAAAAAAAGTATATAGGTGTTCTATCAGTCATCTGGTTCCCATAGTACAAGCTATGTTTAGTTAGGGGCTAGATGGGGTTGTGTAAAAATGACCACAAATATAAAAAAAAGTGCAAGTCTTCACTTTACCATTTTCTATAAAGGAAAATTAAAGCTATATATTTTAAAATATGATCTTTATACCAAGCCTGTAATAACCTGAGTGTAATGTTGTAGTTTGTTCCAGCAATTAAGCCCAATAGTGGGCAATAGAGGAGTATTTTGCCCACATTTACTGCTATTATGCTCTTAAGCTAAAAGCTTTTGAACACGCTACTTTTACAGGGACTTTATAGCTGGAGACAACGGGACAATACCATTTTATACATAGATATTGGATGACTAAATGGTCCCATAAGGCCCTGTGTAGACAGAGCAACTATTGCGGCATTAGGCAACCCTCAACTAGATTTTTTATTTAAGTGAAAATTAATACAAGCTAAGCTCTGAAGTAAACTTGGTTCTTTCCATCTGGATGCGTATAAGAGAGGCCTAGATAGCCATCACAGCTCAGTTGGTAGCCCTGCTTTCTGCGCTATAGGTGGTGGGTTCGATCCCCACCGGGAACAAATATTTGTGTGATGAACATAGATGTTTTTTTGTGTCTGGGTGTTATAAATATGTATTCTAAGTATACAGTAAAAAAAAGAAAATAAATATTCTATCAGCTACTTAGTTCTCATAGTACAAGCTTTGCTTAGTTTAGGGCTAGAAATATATGTGTGAATATGTGTCAATATTTATATATTATTGTGTCGAGTAGCGTCTACAGGATAATGATGATGAAAAGGCTTAAAATATGTTTCCAATTGGTTCTTGCGATTTTACTGAATACCGTTGCGTATGGTTTGCGTACAATTTTACTAAATCAATGATTTTATCGATCACACATTACCAATTTGAATAAAATTATGGTAATTCCTTATTCGAAGAACCTGTAAGAAAGTTACCCGGATTTTGTACGCTTCAGCGAGAGGAACAAAATTTACATTCATTATGGGATAAAAATCATGGCAAATTAACTTATGTAAAATTAGTTATAAAATATCGATCTCATTATTTATTTTATAGAATATGGAAAAGGATCGAGTGTATGTGTGTATTATAGTTTCTCCTGAATTCAACAGAAACCGTAGCTCAATAATAATAAAATTGCTAGACAACACAGCATCATCTAGCCGCAAGCTAAGCAGAGCTTGTGTACTAGATGACTGATAGATTATACATAGATTATAATAATAATAATAATAATAATAATGCTGGACAATCCACACAGCATCATCTAGCCCCAAGCTAAGCAGAGCTTGTGTTGTGGGTACTAGATGACTGATATACTTAATACAATACATTACATACATAGAATTTTTTTTTATTATACATAGAAAATACCCAGAACACCCGAAATAAACGTTTATCCCAAGGCGGGAATCGAACCCGCAAACTCGTCTGCCTGCGACGCTTCGTTGAAACGGGAAATTACTTGGATTGGGAGGTATACGCAGGATAAACACCGCGTCACCTGCACGGCAACCAGTAAGAATTTCGGCTTCAATAATATTACACTGCATCGATATTACTTTTAGTCACGTGCCTCGTTGCCTTTCTTCTTCTTCTTATGTATAATGAACACTGGGTAGTGCATCGTAGGGCACGTTTGTATCGTGCACGACTAACGAGACAATGCTTTGTCGATGTCAAACGGGCCATAGGCGGTAGTAAACTGTTTGAATTAAACAATTCTTACTATAACATCAAGTATTTTTTTAACAGGAAGTGTGCGTAAAAAGGGGATGTTTTTTACTAACCCACCCCTTTTGTTTTGCTTCCTGCTTCCTTGCCTAAATATACAGGAACTGCAAAATATGTTATACCCTCGTATATTCGAGATTTATTATGTCACTCCCCTGGGTATCCTATTGTTCTTTCATATTTCAGAGTTATATAACTTACAAGCAGATGGCCCACCTGATGTTAAGTGGTTGCCATGGCCTATAACAAAGAATAGCTTCGTAGGTCACGCTAGTTAAGAACGTGGCCTACGATACACCGCTCAGCGTCCACCAACCTGAGGTATACAGGTGTTAAGCCTCGCCTGTAATTTCACCGGCATCCACAACTTTCAAGCCGGAACGCAGCAAGCTGCTTGGCGGCAGAAATAAGTATAAATCTTACGTAAGCGTATACTTGCACCAAAACTTGAATCTATAGTTAGTTCTAAGATCTAACAATGTTAAGCCTACTTACGTTATAAAGCAATAAACATACTGATAACTGAATACTAAATACTGAAGTTATATTTACACCAACCCACTTGATAAAAGACCGGCTCATGATAAAAGATCAGGGGGGTTATCAGAAACTCTTCGTCCAAAATGTTGAACACTAACCCAAAGAATCTATACCTATTATAAGAATCTTTGTCCTGACTGACTGGCTGACATATAGACAACGCACAGCCTAAACCACTGGTCTGGTCCACTGGAGACTTTAAATATTCAGGGTATATTCGTATTAATGCGTAGAGGTGTACTAAGAAAGGAATTCTTAAAAATCAACCCCTAAACGGATACATCGGGGTTTTGAAGTTTGTATGAAAATAACTAAACGCAGACGAAGTCGCGTGCGTTTTGCTAGTGATACATAAGATGGTTCAACCTAAGCTTGTAGACCAAACAGTTACTGTCAAGATGTATAATATACTTAGTAATATCATACCTACAGCTGGGACATCATTTGACAACCGATGCCATAAATGAAAGAACACGGGTGCCTTGTTTCTGATTTACTACAAGCAGATGACTCACCTGATGTTAAGTGGTAACCATCAACATCAAAGTTTGGTAACAAAGCATTTCCTCGCAGGTTATGCACCTAAGAATGTTCAAAGATATAAGTTTGACCGACCTCTTCAGAACACAGCAAACTGCTTGACGGCAGAAATAGGCATGGTGGTAGCACTTCCCCGGACGAGCCCTTCACTAAAAAGCCCTGTGTGTACAACATACAAACATTATTCTTTTGTGTAAGTAGGTATCACATGGAATAGGGTATAGCAACATGGAGCCAGGCCGCGGTTATAAAGTAGATAGGTAGTAGGTAGGTATACATGTATTCTAGGCTTGGTCGCGAGGAACTGGCGCTTAGATTCACCTTGATTTAAGACGTTTCAAGATGATCCCTGCGGATATTACTGAATAAATGCCTTTTGACTTTGACTTTATTTTAGAATAGTAGGATTCGTGATTTTGCGTGACATTCCAGTTAGGCTATGTGTTTAGTATGCATGAATTTATATATAAAAATTAATTGATGCTTAGTCTCACAGAAACTCGAGAACAACAGAAACGATTTGCCATATTTTGGTTTTAAAATATTTGTAGAAGTAATATTTCTGTGATGACTAGCGTAGCGACTGTGCGTGTATTGGCGCGGTTATGAATCGCAGTCATAGCGTTATTTGTAGCTAACTATAAAATATAAACAAAAATTAATTTCAAAATAGTTTCTATTTTTTATACATTGAATACGAGTCGCTGACATGTGACATTGGTATATTTTGAACAGGTCCTGTTTTAAATTTTCAGTTACTTTTTTATCCAAAATATCAATTATACTAAGCCAATATCAATACGATCATGCTACGCTACACAACTGATCGAAATCATCATTCACTCCCAAAATACACAAACATTGGAAACTCATCTTAGTCTCGACGTACACGAAACACACACTACAGCCACAAGATACTGCCACCTGAAGCTGAAAGTAACCGCTTAATTAAAAACGAGTGGCCGCTACGTCATTTCAGTGGTCGATGTCGTCGGTGGCCACTGTCGTGTTTGTGGCGAGTGGCACTTTTCGGTCGATTGACGAAGCTAGAAACGGTGTCTCGTGCCAAGCCGACCACTGACTGGTATCAACAGTATACAGTGAGTTATTATATATTTCAAACGTAGACGTAGGAGACTTATATAACTACTTTAGAAAACACTCCTATATAATAATAAAATCAATGCGACAATTAAGTTGTTTGAATATTTAAGTGTATGGCTGTTTGTAGTTTAACCACGCTTTAAGGACATATCTATAATATAAAAATGAATCGCAAAATAATATAAAAATGAATCGCAAAATGTTCGTGAGCGCATAACTCAACAACGCCTGAACCAATTTGGCCAATTCTTTTTTTAAAATGTTCGTTGAAGTTCAAAGATGGTTTTTACGGCGAGAAAAATTCGAATAATTGCCGGAAAACCCCTAAAAACAGCCCTTTTCTTTTTCCCATACAAACGTTTTCTAACTAAAACGAGCTTTATTGCTATAACATAAAGTTCATATTGAATTTCAAGCACCCACTGTTGTTTAAGCAATGTAGGTATGTTCCTAACGTCAAAGAGTCAATTTGCACTTTATTACCTCTGCACAAAGTTCAAATTCAATCATATCTATCAAAACAGTGTACGTTGGAGCACAGATAAACAAAAAAAAAGAAAACGAAATCGAATAGTTCAATTTGGTCGGCTTCGCGATATTATTTCATTTGTTTTACTTTAAAATGTTTTCAAGTCATTACAATAGTCAAACAAAACCAGCGTTACCAAAAGTGTTTTATTATTTTAAGTTTTTATTATTTCATATCCTTATTTTAAATACGGCTTGAAGGATTTAACTCCAAGTCATATCAAATTTAAAAAAGTTGAAACAACAACAAACTGTCAATGTCAGTGTTTTTTTTTTCTTGAATTTTCGGTTACCTACTCTCTTTTGTCAATTGATACACGAAACAAATTCGTACCTATATAGTATTTTGTGCAGTGTTTATTGTGACAAAATAATCTATACAAATAAATAAAATTGAAGTGTCTGTTTGTATTATTAAAATAACCGCTTTTTACTACATGCATATGAATGTATATGCGATACTTATACCAAAATAGCATTTTTTTAAATGTTTGTCTGTCTGTCTGTCTGTTTGTTCCGGGTAATCTCTGGAACGGCTGGACCGATTTCGACGGGACTTTCACCGGCAGATAGCTGATGTAACAAGGAGTAACTTAGGCTACTTTTTATCCCGAAAAAATAACGTGAACGGGAAAAAACTGACACGCGGGCGAAACTGCGAACGGCCGCTATTTTATGCCGTATTAACGCCATCTGTTGGCGGATGGATGGAAGTGGCTAGCTTTATTCTTTAACAAGTTGTTACGAGAAGAGGCGATCCCGGACGAATGGTGCAACAGCTCGCTGGTGCCCATCTTCAAAAACAAGGGTGATGTACCGGATTGTAACAACTATAGAGGAATAAAGCTCATGTCACACAGTATGAAAATTTGGGAAAAGGTTGTAGCGCGACGGATGAGAGAAGAAAGTGAGGTATCACAGAACCAGTTGGGATTCATGCCTGGGCGCGGGACTATGGATGCCATCTTTGCGCTTCGTCAACTTTGTGAGAAACACAGACGAGTATACAAAAATTTGCATATGGTGTTCATAGATCTTGAGAAGGCGTATGATAGAGTACCCCGAGAGGTTCTGTGGTGGAGTATGAAAGTTAAGGGAGTGCCTGAGAAGTACATACAGCTTATTCGAGCTATGTACGATCGAGCGAGTACTCACGTCCGGTCTGAGGCCGGAGTTACCGCCAAGTTCAATGTGGGTGTAGGCTTGCATCAGGGGTCGGCTTTGAGCCCTTATTTGTTTTTCCTGGTGATGGATGCTCTGACATCAGACATACAGGAAGAAGCACCCTGGTGCATGCTGTTTGCCGATGACATTGTTCTGGTTGGAGAAGATGCGCTTGAGGTCCAGAGCAGACTAGGAAAATGGTGGGATAAATTGGAGAGTGTCGGACTGAAGATCAGTAGAACCAAAACAGAGCATCTGTTTTGTGACTTCGGTGGTCCATCCAATTTTATCCTAATAGCCTTAGATGGTGTATTAGGGATACACCAGTTTGTTCCGATTTCGGTACCTCGGCTCATTGATACAGAGCGACGGCGATATTGGCCGAGACGTGAAGAATTGAATAAATGCGGGATGGATGAAATTGCGACAGG
Organism: Electrophaes corylata; assembly: GCA_947095575.1. Classification (NCBI taxonomy): domain Eukaryota; kingdom Metazoa; phylum Arthropoda; class Insecta; order Lepidoptera; family Geometridae; genus Electrophaes; species Electrophaes corylata. Next base: position 631,758 of record OX352711.1, on the reverse strand, counting down.
TCTCAGGAACCACGTGTGATCCGAAAATGCCCCTTAAACTTAGGGGGAAAGTTTACAAAATGATCATTAGACCTGTCGTATTGTATGGATCTGAGTGTTGGACAACTAAAGGGACTAATGAAAGAAGGGTACTTGCGGCAGAGATGCGAATGTTGAGATGGATATGTGGAGTTACTAGAATGGACAAGATACGAAATGAGTATATCAGGGGTAGTTTGAAAGTAGCGCCAGTGACGGAAAAATTGAGGAGCAATAGGGTAGCGTGGTATGGGCATGTCATGAGGAGGGATGAAAGTCATTTAACCTTGAGAGCGATGAACATCAATGTTGATGGATATGTGGGTAGAGGTAGACCAAAGAAAAGATGGATGAATTGTGTGAAAGATGACATGGATAAGAAAGGAGTGAGTACAGATATGACGGCTGATAGAGGGGAGTGGAAGAAAAGAACATGTTGTGCCGACCCCACATAAAGTGGGATAAGGGCAGGAAGATGATGATAGCGCCATCTGTTGGCGACATCGAGTACTACTTCAGTTAAGATTTGTAAGTAAAAATGTTTACCGCCCAACGAAGTGGGCACGGGTCAGCTAGTACAACAATAAAATCGCAATAAATATAGTTTATGACCTGGGATATGTGCTGAGATAAGTTCTACTAGAACCAAATGAAATTAAATAAAATCTATTTTGACTACAAAGGAACGTAGTTGATTGCTGTTTATGTAAAATGTACAAAAAATATCGTCAATGGTTTGGTGGTGGCGGCGTTTTGTGGCGCGTGGCTCGTGTACGACGACCTTAAATGACGCCCGCACATATTTACACGGAAACGTTTAATAAACATGAAGCTGACCACTGAACATATCTACTTCTTGATTGACGAAACCAATTCTACGTTATTATTCTGGAATTCTGTAAAGTTTTTTTAGTAGTAGTAGAGCTCTTTGTGAAAGGACTCGTCCGGGGAAGTACTACTACCGTACCTATTTCTGCCGCCAAGCAGTGATGCTCGCATTGCTGTCCGGGTTGAAGGGTGTGGGTGCCGGTGAAATTACAGGCACATGAGGGTTAACGCCTGTATGCCTCAGGTTGGTACGCAGAGTAGTGCATGGTAGTGAACGTTCTTAACGAACGTGAATTGCGAGGCAATGCTTTGTTATAGGTAATGGTAACTACATCAGCAAGTCGAAAAAAAAACAGTTCTACCCGTAAAGGGGTTATTTTTCAAAAATCTTTCTAAAGTTAAACAAGAGAATTACTTACTAACGCATAGAAAAATTATACCCTTCACGAAATAAGATAATTAACCTTCAAAATGTCGAGTCGCTACGGTCTGACTTGTCTCTAGATAGATAAGATAAGATAATGTTTATTTCCAACAAAATATAGCCATAAGTACAAATATTATTTTACAAATCGGACTCTAGAATTAAAAATAACTGGCTTACACGCTGGTTTAGTAACTTTACCTTCCGCGCTAGTTAAAAACTGTGTTACGGCAAGGTAATGCTTCTCACCCAAAATTAACTATAGTCAATTTTAGTATTTTGACAGTAGTATTTAGTCTCTAGATCAGGACAAAGGTTCTTGTAACTGTTATAGATATATATAGAAATAGATGATAATCTACACACAACGAATCATCAGCCGTCGGATCTATCTTTCATCTCATTGGCTAATCACGATTACTTTGGCTAATGACATGAGAGATTGTGGTAATTTGCAGCAGAAGACATTCCTACAAAGGTATACTGGTTTTAGTATAGGCTATGCACGATACTCTCATTCTACCATCTTCTCGTAAGTCTCAATATCCAATTATAATATTTGACGACCGATGTGGCACAGCGTGCGAATGTTCGCCTGCAACGTACGAGGTTGTGGTCTCGATTCCCGGCTTAGGATAAATGTTTGTACGATCTGCAAATGTTTTTTTTTAGTACAACTTGCTAATGGAACAAGCATATGGCCCACCTAATGTTAAGTGGTTACCATCGTATATAACAAAGCATTGCCTTATAGGTACGAAATGGTAGTATTTCTCAAGACGAGCCCATCACTAACAGCTCTACTAATACGTTGAAATTTGTATAAAAATGACTTCACGCGGATAAAATCACGCGTTTCCCTTGAAGAAAATAAATCAGGCATAAGGTCAATAATAACTTTTCCTTTGTATATAAACCGCGTATCTACTTTAAAGTTTAAAAAAGTTTAATACAATGTAAATACTTTAAAGTAGATACTTACATCATGACGTCATGTATTAACTTTAAGTTTGTGCACTAGAGGGTAAAGGAGCGGAATAATCTGTAAAAAGTTTTATGTATAGTGCAGGAGCTAGTGAGCAGGAAGTCACCTACAAGCTATATATACTCTCAAGTAGTAGCTGCCTTCTGTGTCAAGCCAAGTCAAGTCTAGCAGCATTTATTCAGTAATATCCGCAGGTATCACCATGAAACGTCTTAAATCTAAGTGAATATAAGCGCCAGTCCCTCGCGACCAAGCTATGTAAACTGTGGGTTCGATCTTATTACTCTATTATCCTTATACTCTATTGTATAGTTGTAGGAAAACTTACAGCTAAGTACACAGAAAATTAATGAATTAAAATTACTTTCTGAAGGCCAATCAAAAGTTTGCACCGTGTTTTACCCTTTGGGTACGGAACCCTAAAACTAGTACTTAGGATGGTGATGTGACGTGACTTAATGAAATAAGAGATTATCTAGCAGACTACGACCCGTTGGGACTATTTACGGATGGTATTAGAACATACAAATAGCGGAGTCTTAGTAATAGGGTTCCGTTTTACCCTTTGGATACGGAACCCTAAAAAAGAAAACTATATGACGTAGTAAAGTAACTCTTAACTCTCGATCTATAAGCATACTCGTGCTACTGGCACGGTGTGAGCATGACTAATACGTTAACTTTGACTTTCCGCAACTTAGACCTCAAACATCTTCTAGCTTAACTTCACAAGTACTTAAGAAAGTTCGTAATGATAGCAACTTTGATGTCGGAGCTTTTAAGCTACCCTAAGCCTTCCGTCGTGGCTTAGCAACCGCTAGAGCCAGGACAGTTTAACGTTATTTCCAAAGCAATGAAGCGCTCAATGAATACTACAAGCGGTAACGCCTATATATGTGCCAAATGTGCCTCTAACTACCCCCATTAGACATCCTCAAAATAATCTTAAGTCGGTTTACTATTGTGTATAGTCAGCTACACTAGAATGTATACAATTTGTAACTTTCAAAATGGTTTCACAGCGTTGCTAAAAATGTTAACACAACAATTATTCAAAAAATAAGTAAGGTCGTCAACTAATTTCATGATTTTTTAGTTTTATAAGTGCAAAAGTTTATTGTTTGGCTGTAACACCGTTGTGAAAGTTACAAATTGTATACATTCTAGTGCAGCTGACTGTACCTACTTAAAAAACCTGAGGGAATAACATCGCGGCCACAAGAAAAAGACCAGGTTATTTTTATTAGATTCTATCATGAAAGCGTTATATTATTTTAAATTTTATTATCTTCCCTACGAAGTCAAGATAAAACGTTTTTTTCCAATAAAATGGAATTGTGCTATCGTACAAATGAATAGATAACCGTGGACAGATGAAACGATTAATTAGTGCGAGACTTGTTTACGCGAATCCTGAGTGCGTGACGTAAACGGACAGTGTTTGACTCACAGTGCGCTTAAACAGCTGGTGTACTATTAAATAAATAAATACTCCTGGACAATCCACACAGCATCATCTAGCCCCAAGCTAAGCAAAGCTTGTGTTATGGGTACTAGATGACTGATATACTTAATACAATACATTACATACACAGATATTTTTTTATTATACATAGAAAATACCCAGAACACCCGGAATAAATATTTGCAGATCGTACAAACATTTATCCCAAGGCGGGAATCGAACCCGCAACCTTCTGCGTCGCAGGCGGACAATCGCCAGCCGCGCCACATCGGTCGTCGTTGTGCTATCTAATCTATACCAATTATAAGAATCTTTGTCCTGACTGACTGACTTAAAGACAACGCACAGCCTAAACAACTTGTCGTAAAATTTTAAGGGTATACTCGTCTTAATAAGATAATGTAGAGGTGTACTAAGAAGGAATTCCTGAAATTCAACCCATAAATGGGCACAGAGGGGATCAAAGTAATAATTTTTTGTTTTATGGCTTGACTGAATACTGAAGTTTGTATGAAAATATTGACAGCAAAACACAAACTGTATTTATTCTGAGTTTCATCCTGAGTCCATCATAATACAGTTTTTTTTTTAATATAACTTATTGATAGAAAAAACCGATGGCTCACCTGATGTTAAGTGGCTACCATATTGAGTGGTATACAGATTATGAAATAAGACACACTGGTTTTTGTTATGGGGTATTAGATTTAATGGACTGATTGAAATGAACCAGATATAGTTAGTTGAGCTGTGGCTGGCCGTGGAATGTTTACACGATTATTGCAAGTGTACTCACGGTTTTATTTTCGGAGTGGACGGTTTGGTCACTTGATCTGTTGTCGCAGAGTTTTATGTTTTACCCTTATGAGCACTGGTGGTCTAGTGGTAACAACCGCGCCTTCCTATCGTAAGGTCAGGGGTTCAAATCGTTTTTTATTAAAAAAAATGTGTGCGCAATGTTCTGGGAAATGGTGAAGGAAAACATCGTAAAATACATTACTTAGTCAGCTCCGCACGTATTTTTACGTACCGTGTACTTTTTGTAGGTTAGTATAGGTAAGTAAAATTCTGGTATTGACCCTTAGTGGTTAAATAAGGGTATGACTAAAAAGTTACCCCTGACGATGTATAAATTATCAAATATTGATGCAAAGACTTATACCTATATTACCTTACGGCTTTTTTCAGGTACAACAAGGTCTTATAGAATACCACTTTTTATTTTGCCTATTTTTTACTTGTTTTTGGTGTTTTGTCTCTTTTACGCGTTTTCTATTATTAGGTACTCATATTTATTTTTTGATGTATTGTGGCTGAAAACATATTGATGCTGAAAACAGAGAAAGAAATGGCTAATTCAAGATTTCAGCTTAAGTTTCAATCGTGTCAATCTCCAAATGGTCTTTGAAACTGACATTTCACTGACAATTTTGATAATCAAATTCTAGTTTTAATCTTGCCTCAGCTCCAAAAAATTCGAGGATTGGGCCTCAGGCATAAAGTCTCATGTGCCCGTTATTTCACCGGCACCCACTTCAAACTAGAACACACTGCGCTATTTGGCGGCTGAAACAGGCATGATGGTAGCATTTCTCCGGATAAACCCTTCACTCAACTACTCAACCCTACTGATGCTTTAAGAGATCTCGAAGCGCCTTGACATGCATTGAGGCCTGCCAACAGGGTAGTTTTATTATTCCAATCTTACACTATTTTTTTCAACCCTTGGTACAGGGTGTCTAGAGGATAAGATAAGATTACTTTATCATTTCATGTTGTACAGTTAGCAGTATCTATGCCTATTTCTGCCGCCAAGCAGCCTGTGTTTCCATCACCTGTAACAAAGCATTGCCTTGTAGGTCACGCACGTCAGCTACGTGCCCTACGATGTACTACTCAGCGTCTACAACCTGAGGCATACTGGTGTTAAGCCTCATGTGCCTGTAATTTCCCGGACCTAGGCTTGGTCGCGAGGAACTGGCGCTTAGATTCACCTAGATTTAAGACGTTTCAAGATGATCCCTGCGGATATTACTGAATAAATGCCTTTTGACTTTGACTTTGACTTTGACCCTTCAAACCGGAACAAAGCAAGCTGCTTGGCGACAGAAATAGACATGGTAGTAGTACTTCCCTGGACGAGCCCTTTACTAAGAGCTCTACTACTACTTACTTGTTTCCTAGGAACCAAGCCGTATGTTTCTTGCCGGTTCTTCTAGGCTTGGTCGCGAGGAACTGGCGATTCACCTAGATTTAAGACGTTTCAAGATGATCCCTGCGGATTTTACTGAATAAATGCTTTTTGACTTTGACTTACTTACTTACTTGGTGCTAAGGTTTTTTTCCTCAGAGAAACCTTTGTCTAACAATAGACATCTTCAGGCTGTACACATCCTTTGATACTGAAAATTTTAGCACCTCATTTGCAGTTCAAAGTAACGAACTCAAAAGACCGAACGAATAAAACTAACATTTGATTTAATGAGCATGGCATCAAACGAGAGAATGTATCTACAGTGAATAGAGCTCTTGTGATAATAACGTGTTCATAAAATGAACTTTACGTATATGATAATAAGGCTTATATGAATGTAGATGTTGAAAAAGCTTTGTAAGTTTATTCTGTGTTAATGAGCTTTTTTAAGGTAAAATGTTTTATTACGTTTTCTTCTACCTTTTTGTTATATATTTTATCCAATTTTTCTGATAATGGAAAAAAAAACAGCTTAATGCTAGTGGAACAAGCATAATAGGCCCACCTGATGTTATGTGGTAACCATAAAATAATATATATTGTACTATGGAAACCAAATGACTGATATACGTAATATTTTTTATTTGTAAATACATACAATACAATAAAACACCCGGACACACAACAAACGCCTATATTCATCACAAAAATGTTTGTCCTCGGTGAGAATCGAACCCAGCCTACACAGAAGGCAGAGCTAGTACCAACTGAGCTGTGAGGCCATGAGTGAATCGCGTCAGCTTCAGCGAGCTTAACGTGGCGATTGGCTCCGATAGGTACATTAAGCCATATTAAAGCATTATAATACCTTTAGATAAAATGTGTTTCAATTTGCAGATAAGTTAAGTACTATAGATGGTAGATGGTCGGTATAATTCTAAAACAAAAAGGTTTGAACAATCCACACAGCATCATCTAGCTCCAAGCTAAGCAGAGCTTGTGTTATGGATACTAGATAACTGAAATACTAAATACAAAACATTGCATGCATACATATTTTTTATTATACATAGAAAATATTCAGAACACCCGGAATAAATATTTGCAGTTCGTACAAATATTTATCCTAGGGCAGGAATTGAACCCGCAACCTCCTGCAGGCGGACATTTGCCCGTCGCGCTACATCAGTCGTCAAATAAAGTAAATACTATTGAAATTAAACTCTATTGTAAAGTGAGACCACCTCATCTTGACCCTTGATCTTGGACCTGTATGCCTCAGGTTGATGGACGCTGAGCAGTGCATCGTAGGTCACGTTCCTAACGAGCGTGACCTACGAGGCAATGCTATGTTATAGGTGATGGTAACCGCTTAACATCAGGCTCCATCTGCTTGTTCCATCAACAAGTTGTATAAAAAAAAAAAAAAGTTAGAAAGCAATATTCTACGTAGCTAGTTACTAGACGTACTACAGGTACATTTCATCCAATTACGCGCCTCGAGCAGGAACAACGTAGGTATTACTACCTACCGCAATCTCCACAACTCATATCGAGAAGAAAATGTCCGTGAAACAACATTGAAGCAATAATAACTAGTAATATCGCAATAACTCAATTTACTACCAACTTGCCACACTACACTCTAGAACAGCTGGTTCATTATTTTCGACGACCGATGTGGCGCGGCGGGCGAATGTCCGCTTGCGACGCAAGAGGTTGCGGGTTTGATTCCCGCCTTGGGATAAATGTTTGTACGATCTGCAAATATTTATTCCGGGTGTTCTGGGTGTTTTCTATGTATAATAAAAAATATCTATATATGTAATGTATTGTATTAAGTATATCAGTCATCTAGTACCCATAACACAAGCTCTGCTTAGCTTGGGGCTAGATGATGCTGTGTGGATTGTCCAGCATTATTATTACAAACTTATTGTTGACGGACGGCGGCAATGGCTCTCGAGATATTATCAAACGTTGTTGGAATCACTGTGAAGATACTTTTGAGTATTTTATTGATTTATTTAACAAAATCCACAAAACAAAGTATACATTATATATTAAAAATGCATTTGGCCAACAAACCATATAAACAAATATCTTTTCACTTCCTTGCATCGACAGGCAAGTTAGGCTTCAACAGCCGTAAGCTATGAGAACTATAAGCCTTAAGGCGGTCTGAAAACTTCAACACTAGAGTAGAGCACTAGCAAACGAACTTACATGCTATCAAAGTTCGTTGCCTATCCCGAACACTTATTTCTACCGCGCTTGAGAAATTAATATCGTAATAGCATAGTAACTCACTTTAGCGGCTGCTGGAGAATAGCTGGTTTACTCCGAACTTAAGGCATAACTATACCGTGTAACCATAAGGGTAACATAGTTTTTTAGTTTTTATAGTACTTACCTGAAACCTGCAAGGACTTAAGGTTAAACAAGTCGGTACTATGTCCATACAAACGCTGTAAGCGTTTAATGTCTACTATTTATTAACGTGCGTCGGAAGTTAAGTTGAATACTGAATTATCTGGCCGTTATCTAGGTACGTTACCCTATATTCTACAGTAAAATCAGATTACCTTGAACGTTACAAGCGTCGAAAGATTTAGTACTAACTTCGGACGCACGTTAAATAAATAGTAGACATTAAACGCTTACAGCGTTTGTATGGACATGGTACCGACTTGTTTAACCTTAACCTCTTGTCGATTCAACTGAATGCAGTTTCGGTTATCGAGCAGGCTTTGATAGTATAGCATCAAAAGAGCATCAAGCATGTAGATGGAACCACGGTTGCTAAATTTCCGTATTCCCAAATCTTATTTTCATCGAGTAATTTGAATCCTCGGTGGCGAAATTGGCTATCGCATCCCCGTATCAAGGGGAAAGTCGTGGGTTCAAATCCCGCACTAGAAAATAAATTTTGGGATGATATAAAATCTAACATAGTCTTGTAGTATCACAGTAACTCAATTGGCTGCGCTGGGACGCGTTGTATTGGAAAGTGTTGAAGCTTATTGGAAAGTGGAATAAAACACCAGTAAAACAGTTTTCATGCAAAGAATTTTTTTCTGAAAATTTTTGCGCACCATTTCTTGAAAAAAATATGTGAATCTAACTAAAACGTGACATCCTTTTATTTTAACAATCTTTTTTAGATAGTGATCCAGCTGTTTCTAACGTTCACTGGAAACACACTTATTACTGAGCTAATATTGTTAGTTAACTAAGTTAGTTACTAAGTTCGTAATTAATTACGACGCGGTATTTGAGCTAAAAGTTATTGCAAATACTAGACATTTTAAAACTAACTAACACCTAGCTCAGTTGGTATCTCCTGTTTTTATGCCATAGCAAGCAGTCGGGCAGATAGGCCACCTGATGGGAAGTAGTCACCGTCGCTCATGGACACCTAAAACACCAGAGGCAACTTTAGGGAAAGATAAACCCGTTTTATAAAGGTCCCCATGTTGAAACTCTGTTGGGAAGACTGCAGAAGGAAGTTCGCTGTGCTGTAGGTTGTAGGTTCGATTCCTATCGCGCGCATTTAGTGCGACCATTGGCTGGTGGTTTCATTTGACAAATTCACTTACCTTTTTGTCGTTATACAGTCCAGTTTGATGTATTATTTTGTGACAGATAGGCAATACGGAATACGTGTTGCCTTATTCATGAGACCAAAATACGAAGCCGGCAGCTGGCTTATTATATAACGTTGTTTGCAAAAGGTTTGCAACAAGCGTGACTATAAATTATAAATTTTTTTTGCATTATTTTTATAATAATTATTATTAACCTATTTATTATTTACCAGTTTTAACTGCGAGCTCTTTGTGAAAGGGCTCGTCCGGGGAAGTACTACCACCGTACCTATTTCTGCCGCCAAGCAGTGATGCTCGCATTGCTGTGTTCCGGTTTGAAGGGTATGGGTGTCGGTGAAATTACAGGCACACGAGGCTTAACACCAATATGTCTCAGGTTGAAGGACGTGCTTCGTAGGGCACGTAGCTAACGTGTGTGACCTACCAGACAATGCTTTGTTATAGGTGATGGTTGGTAACCACACCAGCAGTAGCATAAAAAAAACTGTGGTTGCCATATAAATGCAATATCGTCTGCTGTCGCATTACTATCGTTTTCGCTACTGATTGCTTTACGTAATAAGTCAGCTAGTAGCCACAGCCATAGCCACCTAATGCTTTCCAGTTCTAAAAATCTCTCTATACACGCCAGGATTTTAGCTTTGACATTCGAGCATCTGTGATCAAAGGTCTCAATGAATAGGCACGGCGACTCGAAAGCAGCATGTACTGGAATTAGGTCAGTTCTTACTTGAGTAGGTATACCAAAAGCGCGCTTGACTATGACGTCATGATACCTACTGTCGTGTCCGTCATGTTCCGTAATATAGGAATAATTGACATCAAATATTCATATTGTTTTTATGGGGAGAGAGATAGCAATCAGATTGCTTATCCCGTTGAGGGGTTCATCATCGTGTAGAAGTCCACTGCTGAACATAAGCCTCGTTTATATGTATGTTTTAAAGTAAAAAAAGAGCCATTTCTGTCTACCGACTTCCTGCAATCCTAGGAATATCTTCGGTCTATCAGGTAAGTGGGCGTCTTACACTTCGTTTTCCAGTTCGTGGTTGCCATTCGAGAACCTTTATTCCCCAGGTTGAGCTCGTGAGCATGGCGTTTGACGCGTTTGACGTTTGACGCCATTTTGGACACTCACTCGAAATATAGTACCTAGTTGATGTTGTAAATAATGAGTTTAAGAGCTCTGCCTCACCAAGACGCCATGGCGACGTCGCCGGCTACGTATCCAAGCAGTTAATATTGAAATGTATGGTACCTAACTCACGTGGCGACGGTTTGGCGACGTTGCCAAATTGGAAGCGTGGCCACGAGCTACAGTTCTCTACGTGGCTTCTGGATACTCTGGCGACTTGGCGACGTTGCCACTATAATGTACACTCTGTACACTGTAGTTCTGCACGTCGCTCACTCAGTCGCCAGTCAGTCGCCATTTTGGACGCTCACTCGAAATGTAGTACCTAGTTGATGTTGTAAATAATGAGTTTCGATACTGAAAAATGTATAATAGAAATTCAAAACCGTCCTTGTATATGGGATAGTTCATCTAATGAGTATTTCTAAATTTTTCAGGATATTTTCGTAAATCTCCATACAATTTAATAAAAAAACCACTTCGGCTTCGATCTGATTTAAAAGGATGAACCCCTTATTTCCTTTTTTTCTATTTTTCTACGGCGTAGATAACAAAGAAGTGCGATTTCTTCTACATCCATTCTACAACTGACTGTCGAGACGCCATGGCCACTCGACTTGGCGACCTTCGGATGCCAGAAGTAGCCAGGCCTGCGCAGAGCTCTAATAGCCTGTCAATAAAAAACAACTTATAGTTCGTTCGTTGGTGCGCGAGTCTGACTCGCACTTCAGAAACCGTGACGTCTATTTTTAACCGATTCCAAAAAAGAAGGTTCTATGTTTGACTGTAAATAGATAAATAATTCTTTATTGTACGCTTCTTGCGTACATACATCATAAATCTAGGCATTAATTAATGAAGAACAATGGGAAGCCTTATCACTGAAAGCGATTTCTTCCAAGCAACCATAACTGTGTATATGTTTCTATGTGAACATATCACTGATTTCACTATTGATTATTTATACCCTAAATAATAGTTAGAGTGCAAACCACACGTATCTGACAACAATACGAAATTAAATTATCATAACAATTGTACAAACTACTAAAATGTCGAGTGTACTGTGTTATGAGTTCTACTGCCACAGGCGGAGTAAGAAAAGCTGTCACACTCTCGCTATTCCGGTTTTTACCCACTGTCCACCTCATGAGACTACCTAGGTAGAATAGAATAGAATAGATATTTATTCAACACAACACACACAAAGACACCCCAGCAGGTGCCTACATCTAAAAATACACTAAAACACATAGCTAAACCTACCCTACCTAACTCACAAAAACATAATTATTACGGATATTACTGAATAAATGATTTTTGACTTTGACTTTGACATTTATAAAATTTTAAAGATACTGATCATGATTTCTGGCTTGTGATTTACTGAGCGAGCGAAGCCTCACTTTCGAGATTGCTCAATATACGATATTGTCCGTCTATCAGTCTGTCTGCTCTCGCCTTTCGAAGAAAATTGGCACACAAGTTCCTGGATTTATTTAATTTTTTGTTGTTTGCAATTTTTGGTTGGTAGTGTAAAAAGAAGTTTTCTGTAGTGCTATTTTTGTCAACGGATTTCAATCACATTTGAGAAGTATACTCATACTAAGGACTTCGCTATATACAAGATTGAGCGAAAAAAAATCCAAAAATATTACATTTATTGCTCGCGAGGTGAACTGTTCTCACAGAACCACAAGTGTTAACTATACCAGCTGTGTCTGTATATATCTGTGGCTATACAGACATTATTCAGCGAGTAAACTTTACTCAATAATACACACGACTCAACCAACTGAACTAAATGAAGTTTTATTGCATTAGGAATGTACACAACATACCTCATAAATTTATATCATCATACAAACAAACGGTATAAACCAAGCCGTAAGTTTCTTACCGGTTCTTCTAAGCTTGGTCGTAAAGAACTGGCGCTTAGGTTTACCTAGATTTAAGACGTTTCAAGATGATTCTTGCAGATATTACTAAATAAATACTTTTTGACTTTGACTATAGTAGCGAAACACACGTGACTCATTCCGCGTGATGTTATTTGCATACAAACTTCAACCCCCGGTGTACCCGTTTAGGAGTTGAATTTCGGGAACTTCTTTCTTAGTACAACATGAATATACCCTGAGTTTTTCAAGTTTCTACGAAGTGACTTTGTCTATTATGACTAACGACATAACTATTTGTCCTGACTGACTGACATAATTTATGTCAGTCAGTCAGGACAAATATTCGTTTAAAACAAAACACCCAGACTGAGAACAAACATCTATGTTCATCACATAAATATTTGTCCTCGGTTTAGATCGAACCCACAACCTACAAGAAGGCAGCTACCTCTTACTGAGTTGTGACGCCAGTCGTAAATTATACAGCTATTCGTGACATATTGCAGTCCACAGCGTTCGCCAAAAGCCATAGCGTATACAATAATGCAGTCAAATAACCGAACAGTAACCCAGTATAACACTCGTAAACGATTCAGATGCTAATTTCAAAGTCGTGTTTGGCAAGGAACGCCCGGAGAATTTACGGCGGGTTTACCCTTACTTACCTTACTTGCCTTGGACTTACCCTTCGTGTTAAACGAACTTCAGTTCACTTCAATATTTGAGCGATAATTTCTCCAAAATTTGGACGAATCTCTGTTGTTTGTTATTAGATCTTCTTCTTATCGAATTGAAAATTCAACACTAATTTATATTGTAACAATAATACTACTGGACAATCCACACAGCATCATCTAGCCCCAAGCTAAGCAGAGCTTGTGATAAGGATACTAGATGACTGATATACTTAATACAATAAATTAGATACATCATTATATATTTTTTATTAAATAAAAAAACACTAGTTTACCTACTACAAAATCTACAGTGAACTGGCTTTTCTATTGTAAGTCAAGGGTGGGCGCTAATATTTATGCAAGATATCATTTTTTTTTTGTTTTTTGTGGCATCTGTCCGTCTTGCGGACAATTTTGCCAATGTCAAGTGGGTTGAATAAATTCTTTTTAGTCAAGTCGAGTCGGTAAAAAAAGTAAAGTCAGCCGTCATCGGTTTTGAAGAAAAAGATGGCGTTTTATTTAAAACCAAAGGGAAACATTTTCGTTCAAATCAGGATGCCTCATAACACACTTTCATTTCAATTGTTCACACTTGTGCTAAGACCTCAAGTAATGATGGTTAAAATACCACCAAAATTACCCATCAGAACTTAAAATAACACTAGAAAAACAATTAAAATGCAAATACAATGTTGCTTCCAAAAATGACAGAAAACGAATCCATCATTTATCTTAGTTTAGGTATTAGTGAGATAATCAAAAAATAACCACTGTTAACCGTGTCGCTGTCAATTAGCCGTAAGCATTTTTTTTTATGTTATTGTGTCATTTTAGTTACTAAGGTGTCAATAAAACCTTTTTTCATTTTTTTTTCATTTTCACCTACTTCCCCCCATCCCGTGTGTTAGTGAGTGGGCGTTGTACGTTTTGTAGATTCTTCGCACCCCTTTTTCCGCTATCACCTTAGCCGCTACCTATTCCAGGAATAGCGGAACTATCGGGAATTGGTGGCCGTTTTTCTTTCGCGTTCTAAAATACTTTTCATGCTCTATACGTAAAGTATTTTTGAACACGGGATAAACTATGATAAACTAATATTGTTGATTTCAATGTATATTTAAATATATTTGATGATGATAAAGATGATATTGCGAATGCCTATCCGCGGTGAAAACGTTTTATCCCGACTTCGTGACAATACGCCACAAATAAAGCTTATTTAAAATCCGGACAAATTTTCACGACTTACTTCGGCTTGTGTTTAAATTTATATTTTCACTTTGTTATAAATAGTTACCTATCGTCTACAGATAATAGAAAAATTAGATATTCAAAGATCTCGTGAGTGTATTTATACAAATAAATAAAATTTAAGTGTCCGTTTGTAATATTAAAATAACCGCTGTTAAACTACATAAACTACAAACTACATCATTGTTAAACTACATGTACCTATATGAATGTAAAAAATACAAAACCGAAAAAAAATCAAAATTAAAATAAAAAATTTAATATTAAAAATATAAAATACCTAAGGGGCTCCTAGTAAGGAGAGACATCTCAATGGGAGGGTCGTGAGTTCAAATCCCACTCGGGTATAACTTTTTATTATATTAAATCTAAATTGTTGATTACCTGATGCTTTATTTTATTTTAATTTCTCTATTTGATTGTTTTGATTGACCTTATTTCTTTTTTAATTTATTTATTGAATACATATGAAATTGTCATGTATATAATAATGCAAATATATATGAAAATTTCACGCCTGATACTTCAAGATGTTAGCCGTAATTGCATAGAACTATCATAATATGCAATTAACGATAATTTGATTTAATTTATCAAGCTAATGATGATGAAGATGAAGTGTTTGAACACCTTTGTATTCAGATCGCACTGGTGTTATTGAATTCGAGCCTCAATCAGCGCGAAGCCGTAGAGTTACTGAAACTACATTGATTACCAATTGAAACCCATTTGTGTGTAAAGGTGATATTTCACTTTGGTGTACCGTAATTGCGAACGATATCAATATATTTCTCCAAATATCATACTTATTAAAGTGAAATCAGCATTGCCATTCAGCGTGGCAATGCAGCCAGTGTTTTGGGAACGCTTCCGATTGGCACTGATCTGGATCAGTTGAGCTACCTTTAGATCGTTTGCAACGGTCTGTAGATAGCTCAACTGTTTCATATGTATTTTGTACATACCAATTATAAATACCTGTATTAGCTGTAATTTTCTTTGCTAATTAAAGTGAAAGGGGTTTTATTTAGTAATATTTGAGATACTAGGTGAAATGTGAATTCGTATAACAACAGCTTTTTAGCAATAAAGAATCGTTAAAAAGTTATTCTACAAAAATGTAAGTACCTAAATATTAAACACGCAATGTAAAACCAATCTGTAAGTTACGAATTGTATATATGCTAGTGCAGCTGACTGTACCTTAATATTTATTTTACAATTTGTAGGTATTTTTTATATAATAACCATGAAACCTCAAAATAACACCAAAATAACACGCTCATTAGAATCTGAACGCGTAAAAGGGATATGGGATACATACAGGATGTTATTAAACGTAAATATTGAGAATTAAAGTTCTCTAAAAAGTAGGCTAAATTTGAGTAAATTTATACTAAAGAGCCATAAACATTTAACGTGACTTCGTTGATTCGTGATTCTATTTTGAAAATTATTTTCTTAGTATGCCCTAAAGATTTTAAATCTCTACAGCTTAGGCTGTGCAATGTATATTGGTCAGTCTGCAATGCCTGTACTTATTCTCTTATTTGAATTCATTAGATTTGGTACATGCCCTACGATGCGTTCAAAGTCAAAGTCAAAAAGCATTTATTCAGTAATATCCGCAGGGATCATCTTGAAACGTCTTAAATCTAGATGAATCTAAGCGCCAGTTCCTCGCGACCAAGCCTAGAAGAATTACCCTGCCATTACCTACCCTGCGCCACCAACCTGAGGTACACTGTTAAGCCTCATGTGTGCGATTCACATTCAGTGTGAATTCAGTTAGTCATTGTGTGTTTTCAGCACAAGATTTTAGCACAGGATCAAAATGAGTGGAGGAAATAGGGGGAGGCCTTTGCCCAGTAGGGATAAAAAAGGTAAAAATTATATTATACTAGCGGCCGCTCGCAGCTTCACCCGCGTGGCAGTTTTTTCCCGTTTCCGTTATTTTTTCGGAATAAAAAGTAGCTTTTATATTAATCTAGATTACAATCTATATCTATTCCAAATTTCATTCAAATCGGTCCACTGGTTAGAGCGTGAAAGAGTAACAAAGATCTATCCATTCTTACAAACTTTCGCGTTTATAATATTAATAGGATAATCGGATACCTTATACTATTGGTACACTTATTTGAAGCATCCTGTATATAAAGCGTTATCGTTCAACCATAATGACACGCAATAAACACGATGTTCCTCATTTTGTCGGTAATGTGTTGTGTCAATGTTACATTTTTATCAAACCGTCCATTACCAACATAATAACTTTCAACAGATTATCAAGGGGTTTTATAGGGTTTTAAAGCCGGGGGTTGAACAATCCCCTATTACACACCCCTGATACGTAAGAAAGATAAAGAATATCTATGTCGTAACAAACGTAGGTACAACTTTTTTTGATATTTCTACTTTGGAAAGAGAGAACTGAAAGTCTTTGGGAGAAGCCTTTGCCCAGCAGTGGGAAATATTTTGACAAAGTCATCTATCTCCAAACTTAGTAAAGCTTGCAATTGGGAATCAGATACATACATAAATACAATACTAGACAGAGAACAAACATCTATATTCACCACACTAATCCTCGGTAGGGATCGAACCCCAACCTATAGAAGGTAGAGTTACTACTAAGTGTATGTTTTGTAGTAGTAGAGCTCTGTGTGAAGGCTCGTCCGGGGAAATACTATCACCGTGCCGAATCCTAATGTTTTTTCGAGTTTATTTCTTACTAGCGGCTCGTCCCGGCTTCGCACGGGTTTTAGTAAGGATCCCTAATTTTTTTGAAAATATTATATAGCCTATGTCACCGAAGATAGTGTAACTTCCCAACGGTGAAAGAATTTTTCAAATCGGTCCAGTAGTTTCGGAGCCTTTTCAATGTTAACAAACAAACAATCTAATTTCCTCTTTATAATATTAGTATAGACAATGTGCCTATCTATTTAAATGTCAAATCCTATGTGCATGCCTCCAGCTTCTACTAATATTATAAACGCGAAAGTTTGTAAGTATGGATGGATGGATGTTTGTTACTCTTTCACGCTCTAACCAGTAGACCGATTTGGATGAAATTTGGAAACAACATAGATTATAACTTGGATTAGAATATAGGCTACTTTTTATCCCAAATAAATAACAGGAACGGGAATAACTGCCACGCGGGCGAAGCTGATAGCGGCCGCTAGTAAATTATAATGGTTTTAGTACTGTTTGTTTACCAATAGAAATAAAATAGGTATATCTTTTTATTTCCAAAGAAGTATTTCTGGAAACTCCCTGGTTAAGAGCCTGTCTCCCGTTTTTCCGAGAAACTAAATATTATTCTATTGAGAAAAGGTTTCCAATCACTTCCCTTTTGATCAGTAGGGTTTCCTAGGATACCTTCCTAATTATACCTCACCCACTCCTTCAACCTGAGCTTATTCAAGGACTTGCTTTTGTACAAAACTGCTACCGTTATAACGGAAGTAATAAAGCGTTAGTGCTGTAATACATGCGTGAACTTGACGTGTGCCGTAAAACTGTAGGTATTGTAGTATTCAAATAAATTAATGAATGAGAACTCTTTATTGAACACTTTACAAACTAGAAAAAAAACAATAAAAGTAAACATCATAATGTACAATGAGTGGTCTTATCGTTAAAAGCGTTAACAGGTGAGCTTAGGTAGGTACAAGTAGAGAAAATGTGTCAATATTTATTTATTATTATTATTCGAAAGTCGTACCTTACTAACATATACAATTGACAGCGCTGAGTGGTAAACAACAGACAAACAAACTTTCTCATTTATAAGTGTGTATATATTTGCCTTGGACTGGCTTATATGTATCGTAAACCCACTATAATGAAATAAGTAAAATATATTTTCGCCTATTTTCACATAGAAACTGTAGTAACGACAAAATACCCGGGTTTTTCCACCTCTTTTTCTTTGTTTGCACGTAAACTAACATGTGGCTAAGCCTTAATAGGTCGGAACCGACCCAAACCCAAACTGGACTACTCTGTTTGGGTCGGTACAGTCAGCATTAACAATTAATGATGATTAGACTCAACTCTCTTTAATGGTTTTTTATCATAATTTACTAATGGAAGCTATTTTTAAAAAAACTTTAACCCCCGTTGCACCCATTTAGGGGTTTAATTTCAAAAATTCTTTTCTTATTATCCTCTTACGCACAAATATAATACATTAAAAATAATGAAATTAAGAAAAAACATAAATATCAATAATCTAAAATACGCAATGTTTTTTTTACACAACTTATTGATGGAACAAGCCGATGGCCCACCTGATGCTAAGGGGGTTCCATCGCTTATAACAACGTAGGTATTGCCTTATAGATCACGCGTGTAGGACTTGCCCTATGGTGTACGGCTCTGCGTCCATCGTGTGCCTGTTATACATGGTGCGTTTCCTCTGTCACCTCTCAAGTCATTTATGGGAGGTGATTGAGAGGTTCTTTTTTAAGCTGGAACTACCAAAGGCTACGCTAGCTACATTATATTATTACTTTATGGTGCTTAGAACAAATTTCGAAATCCTAAAAATACCATCTATTTTTGATACTGCCTGTACATCTTTTGCAAGCACCTTTTGACTTAACTAATAATAGTCATTGCCTTTTAGGCAAACCCAAGCACCCCTTTTTGCGCGGAAGGCTGAAAACAGTTGAATGGAAATGGCTTTTAATGGAAACGAGAAATTTTACAAATCGCAAGTCTGCATTTTGTTACAATTGATACTTTTTAAGTTCCGTTTAACGTTAGGGTTGTCAAAGTCAGCGAAAGTGACAAATGTACTGAAATACGGTTATTGAAGTGTGAAGTAGATTGTAAGGATTCATTTTCTGTCATCTTTGGAAAGAACTTGACTTTTTATTTTAATTGTTTTTCCAATGTTATTTTATGTTCTGATGTGTTATTTTAGAGAACATTACCTACTTGAGGTTTTAGCACAAGTATGAACAGTTAAAATGAAAGTGTAATATGTGGTATCCTGATTTTAACGAAATTGTTTATTAATAATTTGACGACCGATGTGGCGCGGCGGGCAAATGTCCGCCTGCGACGCAGAGGTTGCGGGTTCGATTCCCGCCTTGGGATAAATGTTTGTACGATCTGCAAACACCCGGAATAAATATTTGCAGATCGTACAAACATTTATCCCATGACGGGAATCAAACCCGCAACCTTCTGCGTCGCAGGCGTTCGCAATCCTTGCAAAAAAAAATTTTTTTTTATTTATATAACCTCCTACCAACCAGTAGCAGCGGTGACAAAACACATCACAGCCATATCTATTTAAAACCACCATAAAAAACAAAAACATAGAGTAACTACAGTATTGAACCTGGTTGTAACTTATACCATGATAATGTATCCAATAAATATGTTGTTTATGTAATGTTTTTCAAACTTATTTCAGTTCTGTTTTTGCGTTATCACAATACGCCCACTAAAATGTCTGTCTTTATTACTAATAGCAAAATAAAGTATTATCGCCGACTGACTCATGAACGGACGGCAACACATATATCTGTGCTAGCAAAACATTTATTATTGTCGACAACCCTAGGCGAAAATTTTCGCTGACAAATAGTTTGAATTTTATGTTCGATTCGAAAAGTATTCAGAAAAAGTACGTTATAAGTTTTATAGAAGATTTAGTTTTTATTGAAAAACTTTACATATTTGCTCAAGAATACATCGTAAAAAAACTTCGTGTCAAAATTACACATGAGCCGTATGTTATGACACTAACAATGTAAGAACTATTCGTATCAGACTTGAGTCTTTGTTCAAGATAAAAATCCCAAGACGCGAGAAAAATATTGTTAAACTGGAGCTTGTGTACTGTATTTGTGTCTGAACTTATTATTCTTAGAATATCGTACAGTACGCGGAAATCATCATGTTAAAAACATCCGCTGGAATTCTTTGTTCACTTGATTCTCGGTATAAGATTTTAGAGATACAATTGTTTGAGTTTCGAAAATACCCGTAATTTACACAACCTAATTAATAAGCATGTTTTACAATCGTAATTTTTTTATACAAATTACTGATGTTGCAATCAGATGGACAGTTGATGTTACGTGGTTACCTATTACATAGTATTGTTTCGCGTCCATCAATTTGAAGTTTTTTTTATACAATTTGCTGATGGAACAAGCTTATGGTCCACCTGATGTCAAGTGGCTACAATCGCCTAAAACAAAGCAGTACCTTGTAGGTCACGTATGTTAGGAACGTAGCCTACAATACACTGCTCCGCTCCGCGTCCATCAACCTGAGGCATACAGGTGTTAAGCCTCATGTGCCTGTAATTACACCGGCACCCACACCCTTAACCCGGAACACAGGAAGCTGCTTGTCGGCAGGAATAGGCATGGTGGTAGTACTTCCCCGGGCAAGCCCTTCACTAAGAGCTCTACTACTACTAAAAAATATTATCGTAAAGTGGACAGCATTACCATTTAGAAAAGAGGTTTGTTCATATCTCAAGATCAATACATGAGATGTTGTACTAGTGGGACAAGATGGTACAATTGGCACCGAACGGTACTGATTTGTCCCACTAGTACCATCATCATCATCATACACAAATCGGTTCCAATTGTATAGATTCTAAGGTATTTATAAGAAGAAAAGTATATAAGTATTCTATCAGCCATCTGGTTCCCATAGTACAAGCTATGCTTAGTTTGGGGCTAGATTGTGTTGTGTAAAAATGTCTTCAAATATTTATTTATTTATTTATTTAATGGTACTGCGTAATGGTACAAGTGGTCCGACGCGGTGCAGCCTGAAATGCTTTTTGACTTTGATTTAAAACAAGTAAAATGCACACGGTTCCACATGTACAGAAAAAATACTCGCGCTATCTCTCTTACTCATTCAAAGCAGCTCTGACCGTTGGTATGAACTACGGAATTTTTATTGAAGCATTATTCAGTCAGCTCGGTCGTAATTTAGAATAAACCGGCGTTTCACTCATCTTTCCATTACTTGGATCAATAAACAAGCGGATGAATCTCTTATCGTCGATATACACGTCTCATCCTGCGGTAAGGCTCGGCGCAAACCAAGCGGGAATCAACAGCAGCCAGCTACGAAGACAAAAAATTTTGTTTATGCTATGTGCTAATGGAATAACAAGATGGCCCAACTGATCTTAAGTGGTACCATCATCTATAACAGTATCTTGCAAGTTATGTTCGTTAGAAGCGTGCCCTACGATGCATTGCTTTGCGTCCATGAAGGACACAAGAAAAAGATATAAAAAAGGTATTTTTTTAACTTTTGTTGCGCAGTTTTGAACTTCAGTTAAAATTCGCCTTGGTTGTATATCATCGTCATAACCTAACCATCACAGCTCATTTCGTAGTAACCCTGTCTATTGCTCTGTAGGTGGTGGGTTCGATTCCCGAACATAGATGTTCGTTCTTGTGTCTAGGTCTTTATGTATTCTAAGTAAATATGTACAAAAAAAAGGTAAATAAGTATTCTTTTAGTCATCTGGTTCCCATAATACAAGCTACGCTTAGTTTGGGGTTAGATGATGTTGTGTAAAAATGTCCACAAATATTTATTAAAAAGCTGAAAGTAGCAATTTATCGTCTAGTCTGCGTTGAACCTTAGGTGATAATAAAGCATTATTATTATGGTGGGGCATAGCTGTTTTAGCCGTGATAGTCCCGAATTAGAATAGAATAGAATCACTTCCCATGGATGTTAGAAGAGGAAATGTTCTAGAAGATGGGCAACATTTCATTAGTACTAAACACCGACACTGGGGTCACCAATTTGCCTGTCCAGTGCAGTGACTATGGAAAACCCCCTAATTTGGGGGAGACATGTCCAGCAGTGGACGGATTTAGGCTGATGGCAATATATGAGCACGACTATAAGCCTGGACGGTAGACATCTTCTCAAATCTCATGGTAATATTTGAGAATGTCAAATTCCCGACTGCTGTATGTAATGCCTATTTATGTCGCCATGCAGCTTGCTATGTTCCGGTTTAAAGGGTGTGGGTGTCAGTGAAATTACAGGCACACGAGGCTTAACACCTGTATGACTCTGGTTGATGAACGCATAGCAGGTCTACTCTTAGAAACGATAAACGAAGTTTCGTATTATCGTTTTGAGTTACACTACGCAGCATGCCAGGCAACGTCAACTTGACCAAGATGCCCCGCAGTGTATTACAAAGCGACAATACAAATTTTCGTTTATCGTTTCTAATAATAATAATAATAATGCTGGACAATCCACACAGCATCATCTAGCCCCAAGCTAAGAGCTTGTGTTATGGGTACTAGATGACTGATATACTTAATACAATACATAACATACATAGATATTTTTGATTACACATAGAAAATACCAGAACACCCGGAATAAATATTTGCAGATCGTACAAACATTTATCCCAAGGCGGGAATCGAACCCGCAACCTCCTGCGTCGCAGGCGTACATAAACCTGCTTAGTAGTGCATCGTAGGGTACGTTCCTAATGAGTGTGACCTGCGAGGCAATGTTTTATAGGTGATGGTAAATCTGCTTGTAAATCTCCATTAGCCAGTCGTATAAAATAAAAAAATCTTTCTACGAGAGTCTCTTTGTATACTTACGGATAGTCGTTGTGAACGAGCCATATCGAAAAGGGTACCAGCTGACTACCTCTAAGCTGCGCCAAACAGTAAAGTGTGAGTATCTGAAAGCATGAAACGAAAATAAATTGGCTTAGAGTTGTGGGAATATCAGAGGATTATGTATTTGCATTTTAAAAAGATTTATTTAACGAGAAGCTTACAATCGTATTTTTAGCTTTTTGTAACACTGACAGACTTATTAGACGGGATAACAAGTATTTTATTGCTTTTTTGGGTTATACCTACATAGTCCTTGTTTCATACAAATCAGTTTAGCCGTTTGTGGTAATTGAGTCATAAATATTTAAAGTAATTCAAATACAATTGTGAAAATATTACAGTTTTGAATTGAAGCTTTATTATTGTTGTCAACAAAAATAAACAACATTTAAAATTAAATAGAATACAAAGATAACTGAATTTTGTGAAGCAATGAATCTCAGTTTCCTAGTAGTGTGGTTAGTAGTAGCCCCATCAAGACAATGAAAATATATTTAGCATTGAACTGGTTTCTTCATGATAATTTACTTCACACTGTTTGAGTACATTGTCTTGCCTACATTCATTTTTCGAACCGAAATTTTATTTTTGCAGGACGTGATTCGAACCCACGACTTAAAATCAGAAGCAACCCTTTCTACTACACCACCACAACTTTTTTTTATGCTACTGCTTGTTCCACCAACAGTAGCATGAAAAAAAGATAGCAGACGCTTGTAGGATACTGAAACCAGCCATATGTCACTAATCAATGTATTATCTCCAAGTTTCATCTAAATCGATCCAGCCACGCCTAACATTTAAACTTCTTACAATTTGCATTATAATAATAATATTAGTGGGAGATTCAGAACCTCGTTTCGAACCAAAATTTATGGATATTGTTCTTCTGTTTTTCACTTTCCTGTTATTTACAGGGTGTGAAAGAACCACCTTCATTTTACTTAAGCTTTAGGACAATTTAAAATAATCTGAGCATACCTTTGACTTAGATATCCTTAAAGAATCAAATAAGGCATATCTACCGTGCTTGGGGATTAAAATGGTGATGCTATTTATTTATTAAAATGTCGGTTCTAAATATAGCAGTTACTCGGACAAAAAATATCCCTTTGGCAGTGTCCGTGGGTTGAGTTTAAGAAAATTGTAACAATTTTATCATAGCCAGTTTTGTGCTTGGTCTTTTCAGTCAAGATTGAAAAGCATTTTTATAAAACTTGTTGATGAAACAAGTATGGTAACTTTAGACCCGAAAATATTGTGTTTTAAGCCCTTTATTACAATTTGAAGTCTGTAGATACCAACAAAGCGACTACGAAAAGGAATCTATTAGTACAATGGTACCAATTTTCTTTTTATGGTTAAAATGGGTACCTAACAAGTTTCAGCCATTCTGGTGAATTCTTGATTCAGTTTGTAGCCCAGGGTCCAGTTTTAATTCCAAGAAGTAGTTTTATTACACCCTATATCAATCTGATAATTTATTATAGCACCTACGTCATACTTTCCCGTCCATATTCGGTTACCATTTTCCGCGTGAAAGCCTTCATAGCCAAGGGTACTTATTAATAAAGCCTTGTCATTATAATAACACGTGTATTCCACCTTGAGTCTGTGAAATCACAGGCACATGAGGCTTAACACCTGTATTCCTCAGGTTGATGGACACAAAGCAGTGCAGTCTTGGAACTGGCACCTAGATTCACCTAGTTATAAGACCTAGATTCACCTAGTTATAAGACCTAGATTCACCTAGTTATAAGACCTAGATTCACCTAGGCTAGATGATGTTGTGTGGATTGTCCAGCATTATTATTATAGTCTAAGTCATCCATCTCAATATTCGCATCTCCACTGCATGCAACCTTCTTTCATCCGTCCCTTTGGTGGCCCAACACTCAGATCCATACAAATACAATACAGTAGCATAATATCTATCTAGATACGTAACACTTTCCAACATTTAACAAGAAGCTAAAAACGTGCAGTCATACATCCAATTTATTCATATAATGCGTATTTCACAGTGGGAATCCTGAAAGGGGCATTTTCAGACATTAAACATTTTGGCAGTTCCAAATCAGAAGTATTTTGATACTTCTTTTAGACATTGTTAAAAATCCATATAAATAATGAAATAAGCGAAAAAATACTAATTAGGGTTCCATTTCGTTATTAACTTTGATTTTTGACCGATTTGATTTTTTTTTTGTGTTTTCTTTCCTCTGACTCAGGGATACAATTCAATTCAATTGTTAATTAAATGGAAATTAGCACTAAGACCGACCTACGTCACGGACACTTCAAAAGTTTAAATAAACTTGTTGTACATAATATGTATATATTATATTATAATGGAAGCTACAAAATTGTTTTCACATAATTAAGCTCCGGAATTTACAAACACAGCGAATAAGCCTTTTAAATTGAAATAAATTAACACTTTACCATGTTTGTTATGTAAATCGAGTAAAGTTTTGTTTTGTGGGCAATTTACATGATCTCTTAAAAGCTGGTAGATATTTAGATGGCGCGAAGGATTTCACAACCAATACAGAAATCAAAACAAATATTGTCTCAATATTTTAGGTTAAAACGCAAAAAAAAACATGTCCTCCTTGTCCTGCGTCTTCTAATTCTATGGTCCTGCCTAAGGTCCTGCCCCCTAAAGCTCTTCTTCTTTTCTTCATCATCTGTCATTTGACAGAATTTTGTAAATGTCAAGTGGATGAATAAATAGCTTTTAGTTAAGTCAGTAAAAAAGGAAAAGTCAGCTGTCAATTGGATTGCAAGAAAAATATGGCGTTTTTTTTTTAAAAACTTTCATTCAAAACAATTAAAATAAAAAAACGAGTGTGCAACAACACGACTGAAGTAAAACTTCTTTAATATACGAAACGTAACTGACTATGAGAGAAAGAGAGAAAAAACAGTGCTTTCATAACACAACATGCGTTTAACACTACCATGGAGGGGGTCCATGGCAGTGTTAGTCGCATAAGTATTACTTAAAAAAAATATCTAAGGATGACAGAAAACGAATACTAATGTAAGCTCTTGTAGTACGGTTGCAAACTGTCAAAAACGACCCCCTAAAATTGCCGTTATGCTTGACAGATAACATTGATTTACATTTTTTTCTAAGTAATGGGTTCCGTTCAGGCCTATTCATATGAGCTTACGGTGCCTCATTGTTACCACTCTGTTGTGAGTAGACGAATTTAGGACTACGACACGATACTTTCACAAGTGGTTTACTCGTCTAAGTTTCACAACCATGCGAAATTATTTGCGTCGTATGAATATAAACACGCCCTTATTTTGTTTTCGTGATTGAACCCACGCTGTAACGAAATTATTCCTGTAAAAGATAAAAATAAAATTTTGTACACGAATTCGAACTTGAAAATATAAACGTAATATATAATTGAAGAAAAACATTGTATGGAAATTAATTATCAATGAGTAACCTAGAATAACCTTTAGATAGGTAGATAAATTAGTAACTCTTTGTCATAAACTAAAAAAGAACTATAAATACTAAGCACAACGGGTGACCTTATCTAAAGCGATCTCTTCCAGTCAATTTTTTTTTCCAATCAAAAGGGATAGACTGTAGTGTCTACTTATGTCAATGTCAAATGTTTTCATAACTGTCATACAATACCGGGGGTAGCTTGGTGACAGTGTGTAAATACCGTCCTTATAAATAAAAGAGTAATCTGTCTGTTCCTATGCCACGGTGTTTTACTTGTGCCCTACAAACCCGATATTTTCCATTGGCGACGAGGAAATCAAAAAAACGGCAGTGTACAAAAAAATTTAAGTACATAATATTAGAGAACATAAAATATTATTTAATTCAATGAAAAAAAATTATTAATAA
The DNA here is from genome assembly GCA_947095575.1 of Electrophaes corylata. Lineage (NCBI taxonomy): Eukaryota > Metazoa > Arthropoda > Insecta > Lepidoptera > Geometridae > Electrophaes > Electrophaes corylata. The sequence continues at coordinate 604,717 of OX352711.1, read as the reverse complement.
GACCGTGGGTCATTTGCTTTTTTCATCAGCAAGTTGCAAAAAAAAACCTACTTGAGCTTTTTTAAGGAGGTCGTTAGGTGGTCAGAGGTACGTTCAAATATTGCAATTCGTACATATACCCACATTTTGCAGTAGTTGAGTTGCTATAGAATACCAACAGGTTTCCGCATAATATTTCCCTTCACTATTGAGATCACTGGAATTGTGATCACATCTGTGTTATAGTTAACAGCTCATAATAATCATTAATCTATTATCCATTAACCCATTATATAGGTCTAAGGACCAACGCACACTAACGTTATTTGTCTGAAATGAGGCCACTGCCAAGCCGCCCGCGCCTCAAGTTTTGCGTTAATTTAAAATGCGTTTTAAAACAGGAAAGGTTCAAGACGAGATAAACAAATAGATTCGCAATAGCATTTAAAATAATCCTCACAGCTCAATATGTCTACATAATATTAAATGAAAAACCTACTTACTTATTAAGATAAAATAGGAATATGTACCTAGCTTATTTACTACGAAACGCAAATCAGTCAGTACAAAACGTCGTCAGTTCGTACAGAAGTGCGAGCGTGCGTGCGTGCGTGAGGCAAAAGGAGTATGTGATCACGATAGTAAAACAAGTGAGATAAACCCTCTACTGTAAGCTTTTACAGCACGACTGCAAGCTGTCAAAACGACGCCTAATTTTCGTGCTCGACAGCTTTGATTATTTTGCGCTAGTACACTTTTGCACACTCATTTAGGTATATATTTACAAAAAAACTTACAAAATGATTCCATCGGTAACTGGTTATAAAAGTACCAGCTCTGTGTTTGGGGCTTCTAATACTATCCAGCCCTATAATTTTTCGTTTAGGGTAGATGGTATTGTGTGAAATATCTACCAATATTTATTCATAAGTTAGGGTTCTGTGAAATAAATCTTATGGCAAAACTTGTGTGCGTCGACCTTTATTCCAATTTATATAGTTAACGGTATATTGTACTGTACATGTGAGAATTCAAACCAATTAGGGCTTAGAGTAGTTAATATTAGGACCTAGAGCATAAATTAAAGCGATTTGTCCATGCCTTGATTTTTTTTAAATTTTAATATAGCCGATGTCACCCGGAGATAGTGTAGCTTCCCCCAACGGCGAAATAATTTTTCAGATCGGTCCAGTAGTTTTGGAGCCTATTCAATGCAAACAAACAATCAAATCGTTCCTCTTTATAATATTAGTATAGATAAAATGAAATAATATATTTATATTTTGTCTCTTTTCAGATAATTTCAAACGTGAACATAGATAACGAAAATAATATCCAATTGGAACGGATGAAAATACAAACAGTAACTGTGACTTCACTTCACCTGTCTAGCTTCATACAGTAAGTATACCAAGCAAACTTCTTTAACGGTTTAACGTCGAGTGAGATTAAGGCTTCGATGACGCAGGTGGCTAGCCCATCCTCGTATGGATCACGAAGTTTTTCTTCACCATTGCATTGGCATTGCGCATATAATTTTTTTGGTGCACGGCCGGGTTTGAACCCACGACCTTAGGATCAGAAGGCGGGGTCACTTCCACTAGACGGTGCCCCACTAAAGATCAAAATATTTCTAAAAATCTCTAACTCATAAATTTTTGCCTCTGACTGTACATTTAAGTAAAAGTACATTTTCAATAAGCACCATAGATCAAGCATTATTCTATCAAACCTCGCGAAAAAATTGCCAAAGCCGTAATGCGTGAGTGCCCTTAAACTTGAAGGATCACGTACGCGCCCTTAACTTGGACCCTCAGCAAACTTCCCTAATCCATCTCAGACTCGATCTGAGATTAGCGAGATAGATCTGTATTATCTTGTTACTTGAGAACAGCTTCCAAATAGATAAAATGCGAGTTGGGTTTATTCAAGTGTTTTTTATCGTGTTTCTGTAAGTTTATTAACCCCGGGGAATAAAGAAATGAATACCCTCTGGTTTAGTGGTCCCTGTGGTCTAGTAGGAGTGACCCTAGCTTCTTATCCTAAGGTGATGGGTTTGTATCCGGTCATGCACCAAATAATTATTCGGAGTGAAAAAAATATTTCCGATTGGCACTGATCTGGATCAGTTGAGCTACCTTTAGATCGTTTGCAACGGTCTGTAGATAGCTTAACTGTTTCATATGTATTTTGTACATACCAATTAAATACCTGTATTAGCTATAATTTTTTTTACACAATGTTAAACGTCATGTGCCTGTAATTACACCTACACCCTTCAAACCGGAACACATCAAGCTCCTTGGCGGCAGAAATAAGCATGGTGGTAGTACTTCCCCGGACGAGCCTTTCACGAACTACTAAGCATTTAGCAGTGGGTGTCAGTCAGTCCGGTCTTGTCTCGAATGCCATGCCAAAAGGGCAAAAAAAAACCTCACTAAGCTAAGCCACTCGCTGCTGCCAAGGCCTAACTGGAATGTCACGCAAAATCACGAATCCTACTATTCTAAAAATAGTACATGTATACTACCTATCTACTTTATAACCTCGGCCTGGCTCCATGTTGCTATACCCCATTCAGGGTCCATGTGATACCTACTTACACATAAGAACAATGTTTGTATCCAAACTAAACCATGTAAAAGTCAAAGTCAAAAAGCATTTATTCAGTAATATCCGCAGGGATCATCTTGAAACGTCTTAAATCTAGGTGAATCTAAGCGCCAGTTCCTCGCGACCAAGCCTAGAAGAACCGGCAAGAAACTTACGGCTTGGTTCCTACCGTTTTTTTGTATGATCCTGTTACAAAATAATTCATTCATTCATTCTTCGTGTTAATGGCTGGTTATATTAATGTGCTCCAATGGGTAGCAACTTGTATGGCCTTGTCCGCTGCTTTTGTTAGGTCTGCTCGGGTGCAGGTGGATGGGCACAGAGCGCAGGAGAGCAGGTGCGGCATATTTTGCGTTGGGGCTCCGCACTCACACTGGACTTCGGAGGGATCTATTATACCCCACTTGGCTAAGTTGCTCTTGCAACGACCAACTTGGGTACGGAGTCTGTTGAGCGACTTCCAAATTGGCCATTGAAGATCATATCCAGGGTAATAATAATGTAAATAATGAAACTCCAGTGTGGTGCCAATCTAACTGAATGCAAGACAGAAAACATGCTAAGGCAATTATACCAAATAAAAATGTATACTCAAAACTCAATACAATAAATGTATTGAGTTTTGAGTATTGAGTGTACCGTGCCATGAAGCGCTGGTTTCCAACTAAAACCCAAATAGCGTGACAAAAAAAAATTAACAGAAGGTCTACTTTTAGAAACGATAAACGAAGTTTCGTATTGTCGTTTTGAGTTGTGGTATGCCAGGCAGCGTCAACGTGATTTTTGACGGTTGCCTAGTTAAATAAATAAATAAATAATGCTGGACAATCCACACAGCATCATCTAGCCCCAAGCTAAGCAGAGCTTGTGTTATGGGTACTAGATGACTGATATACTTAATACAATACAATATTACATACATAGATATTTTTTATTATACATAGCAAATACCCAGAACACCCGGAATAAATATTTGCATATTGCACAAACATTTATCCCAAGACGGGAATCGAACCCGCAACCTCTTGCGTCGCAGGTGGACTCTCACCCGCCGCGCCACATCGGTCGTCAAGTTGCCCCGCACATTACAAAACGACAATGTGAAACTTCGTTTATCGTTTCTGAGAGTAGACCTGCTGAATACTATAGAATAATTATAATAATAATAAATCTCTATTCAAAATTCAAGCTACACATTAAAAAATATAGTTCATTGTAATTCTACGCATGGGTATTTTGTGTGCAAATGTGTATTGCAGTATCTACATTAATTGCTAGACTTGTGTTGTAGATACTGAAATTATTTCCAATATCAAGTAATACATACATAACATAGCCATGTTATATGGTTGTTGTGTAGCACAAACCCGTAAGTACTAAGTATTTATTTTACTACAAATATTTTACATATTTTTATAACAAGTTACATTATGTACTAAAAGACTACATTAATCATATATACTAATATAATTAAATATATCAAGTAGAACAATGAAATAAATAATCAATTAAATAAGTTATATATTCCTCTAGTAATGCCGTAAAAAAATTGTAGTAGGTATTTGCAAAGTTTTCCAGTTTTAGGCACCTGTCAAAAACACGACATTCAAAGCGGATAAAACAGGATAAAACTAAAACTAATTTATCAGCCTTCAGAAACTGAAGATAAAGAAATGATGGAACAAACAGATGGCCCACCTGATATTAAATGGTTACCATCAACCACATACAGCATGCCTCGCAGGTCACGTTTGCTGAGTTATATTTGTATGGTACATATTGTGTTTAGTTATTGAACTAAACACAATACTGTGAGTTAATTACATAATTAGTAATTCTACCTTGTTAGGTACACAAAATTTAAACTAACAATATTATTAAAACTATCACAATTATTACAAATAGATTGTAAAATTAAAATGTCAGATAAAGAATTAAAAGAACAGAAAACAAATAATTGAATTAATTGTCAGTAGTTTTTCTGTTATGAATTTCTATATTTTGCACTATATGCACTATCGAGAATAATTATGTAAAAATTCCCGTACACCGAAAATATTCTCTAAAATATTTTCATCGACTAGAAAAAAAACTAATAATCTTTTGACGGTTGAACATAATTTTCTCGTAGGTACTTATCGTATTCGCGTAACCACGAATTAGTAACGCCGAGTTTTCACTCTTTCCGCATAATTTAAAACATCCTCTTGCTAAAAACAAAACACAGTGTAACTATATCAACGCTACGGCGAGTTTATTAGTATCAGGGTATTATTAAACGGACAAAAACGGACAAAAAATGTACGTTTTTTTTGTGTTTTCTATTTTTTTTACTTTTTCTTTCAGACATGACATAATTTTGTGCATGGATATTTTCTCAGGCTGTCACATTATTTAGGATTAACTTATTAAATATCCAAGGGAAGGCGGTGGACTCTTGTTCAAAACTTTATAATTTCCTGGCTGTCTCTGGAGAGATTAAAATGTTGGCCTCCACGCTCTTATTATCATAAATGACGTGGGAGCTACAAGTAGGTAGCTCTTAAGACTTTTTACTAGAAAAATATAACTTAACTAGGTAACAAAAAAAACGGGCGCGACTTTGTCCGCCTGTATGGTTATTTTTTTAGAAAGTTTTAGCTCCCGTTGTAAACGATTCAAAGTTCAATTTCGGAAATTTATCCTCTACGCACTAAGATAAATATACCCTGAAAATATTAAGCCTCTATGGCTAGTAGTTTAGGCTATGTATTACAAAGATATTATTATGTTACAAAGATTCTTAAAATTGGCAAAAAACCTAAAAATAACAGATAGTTGAACAAACGACTCCAAAGTTTAAAAATTAAATTCTCACAAATTTACGTCTATAAATTTTCTTTGCAAACAAAATCAATCTTTCCCAGTTGTTAGTTATAAGCTATTAGGCATTGCAAAGTGCATTAGTAATCCAATACGGCCCCTTTTGACTGAGTTTGGCAAACCCTCAAGCAAGTACGGGGTAGTAAGTAACGAGTTTACCAAGTGTTTTCTGAGGCGCAAATTGCTAGTGAGTCTGGAAGTTAGAGTGTTGATCGAATCTATATTGGATGCTTCCATTGGGAGTGGTACATTCAGTGCGGTGCGTAAAAACGCACCGTTGTCACTGCACGGAAAAAAGGATCAGAGGACTTGATTCCTCGGTATCTTCCTCGACAAGACATTCTAGGTCTTAGCTCCCTGGGGACCAAAGCGCCGCAATGTTATTGTTTCTCAACACCATGTTATAAAGACCAAGACTAAATTGTTGCGGTAATTAATCCGTTGACCACTTAACAGCTGTTTTGATACTATAACTTTTACTTGTAACTTTGATTACAACGCAGGAATAAATCTTGATCCATGCGAAGGCATATAACAGTAATAAAAAGAATAGAGGCAATTAAAAAGTCAATTTTTAACTGTCGTGGTTACAGACAGTTTAAAAAATACCAAAATAAATATTTTTTCTCAGCAATAACATAAATATCTCACAAAGTCAATGTCAAAAAGCATTTATTGAGTTATATCCGCAGAGATCATCCAGCCAGGAGAAGCGCCAGTTCCTCGCAACTAAGCCTAGAAGAACAAACAACAAACTTACGGCTTGGTTCCTACCGTTATTTAGCATGATCTTATTACAAATTAAACACAGCCTTTTACAATTAACAGAAACAAAAAATACCAAAAAGAACAGTTAATGTTTAAATTCTTGCAATTCTAAGAGTTTAGTATTCTATCAATGTCGCTAAGCCACAGTAACGCGTAGAATATCAACTAGGTGCTTTAAAAGTGGCCGTGTGCCAAGCAAATTGATTAACCTCTACTGCAGAGTTGCCGTACTACAAAATACCGCATTGTGTGTCCGAGTCCTTGCAGGATGAATTAAGTTGGTCGCTGTACGTCGACGGGATTGGGTCACAGGCGTAGATCTTATTTACTGAAGGCTGAAAATCCAACTGCGACATTACATTATGAATCGTTTTTAAAAGTGCAATCAGATTCTGAATTTTATGTCTGTTTCAAGGTTAAGCTTAGGGTATAAAATAAAAGGTATTAAGTAAAGGGTTAAAGATATAATACCACTCATAGTCACTAATAGTTTTGATAGTTAGGTAGATGTTGGAAAATACGGCCTATTCTATTTAAATCCACTGAATAAATCCATCGACGGATTTAATTCAACATTTATTCCACAGGCCCGCTAGGCCTCATTGTTTAAGAAGAGTCAGAGTTTTGGAAGATACGAAAGTAGCACGAAATGGTAACTGTGTTTTCTTTTATGACTTCCTGATTGAATAATCAGATAAGACACCTGATGCTAAGTGGTACGTATGCGTGGTGGTTAACATATAAATAACTAGCGACTGATCGGCTTCGCACGGGCTTTACTGAGGATCCCTAATTTTTTTTTAAATATAATATAGCCTATGTCATCCGGGGATAGTGTAGCTTCCCAACGGTGGAAGAATTTTTCAAATCGGTCCAGTAGTTTCGGAGCCTATTCAATGCAAACATACAAACAAGCAAATCTTTTCTCTTTATAATACTACTAGTATAGAAAAACCAGTAAAACATTGTTCTGTTTCTAACTTGTCTGACACCTGCCGTGTATCCAGACATGCATAATATTCATTATTTTGATTATTACCTTTACCTTTCTTACCGTATGATATTCTGCCTTCAAAGGTATCATGATACAAAATACTAAAACGAAATCACGTGTACAATATTCCACCTGAAAGCTTAGTCAATCTGCACCGTAATAGCTTCAGATAGAGTTGTAAATTGCATGTGCAGTAGACACGCACGGAATCTTATTAAATCGCAGTACCAAACCCGCCACCGCCGGAATTTCATTTTGAACGGTTAGCACTAATAGGCGTTCAGCAATTGTGTTCCTATTTGTGCTGTGCTATTTGAATGTACTACCGGATAGATAGTGAATAGCCATTTTACTACGTGAATGGGTACGTATATAAGTTTCACGCGCGGACGAAGGTGCCTGTAATAGAATGCAAGAGAAGAGAAAAGAATGCAAGTATCAGTATTTGGTGATAGTATGTATCTATACCTATTATCTATCCTTGAGAAATATAGTAGTAGTAGTAGCAGAGCTCTTAGTGAAGGGCTTGTTCGGGGAAGTACTACCACTATGCCTAATTCTGCCGCCAAGCAACCCGCTGTGTTCCGGTTTGAAGGGCGTAGGTGCCGATGTAATTACAGGCACACAAGACTTAACATCTGTATGCCTCAAGTTGATGGACGCAGAGTAGTGTATTACAGGGCACGTTTACGAGCGTGACCTGCAAGGTAACACTTTGTTATAGATAATGGTAACCACTCAACATCAGGTGGGCAATTTGCTTGTTCCATCAGCAAGTCAAATAAAAAAAATGAAAATATCTATCGTTTCGAAAAATCCATTGGACAGGTCATCCATAAAGATTCTTATAATTGGAGCAGAAAAACCCTTCCAAAAATTTAAATCAACCCACAATATACGGAAAAAATCTGTTAACATGCGTACGAAAAGATACATAACAGTCGTCCTAAGCCTCCTGATTTGAAGTCGGTTAAAAACAGAGAGCAAAACGCAAAGCTGATAAATTTTTACCATAAAAGTTTTGTTATATTTTTACCATACAATTGAGTCTATTCAAGCTCAATTCTATGCTATAGCGTTACTGCAAAGTATCATGGAAATAAATCTCTTTTTTTCAACCAATACCATCTTTATTTTGGCGCGTTGACAATAGACTGCTTGTTTGTATAGCCAATTGTCGACCTTTCAATTATAACATCAATCAATTTTGTTGTCAGACCCTGACAATAGACTGGCCAGACAAAAATGTCTCTTATACCCACTGCTGAAAGTTGAAGTTGAATTGGCTTTGCTGGGTTTAGAGAGGGCATGTACTTTGGCAGTAATGAATTTAATTAAAGTTTTGTATTTGTCCTAGTCGTATTTACTCTGTCGTTTGTATGTAGTTTTGACTGGTCTTACAGCTCAGTAACTCTACCTTCTGTACTGCAAGTTGTGAGTTCGAGCATGACCGGGGATAAACACTTGTTTTCTGTCTGAGTGTTTGGTTGTTTTTAAAGTACTACCGCGTGGTGGTCCTGGCATACAAAGAAAGAAAGAAAGACAGAAAGAAAGAAAGAAAATATATCTATTTCTCTCCAAACTACACATATTACACACATGAATGGACGAGCGTGCACGTTGTAGCATTATTAGACAGTTTTTAGACGACCGATGTGGCGCGGCGGGCGTATGTCCGCCGCACAAACCTTAATCCAATTTGAATAATATAAAAAATAAAACTGGTAATCAGTTTTTGTTGCTAACTGTACCTTGCCTTTTCACAGCCTGCATAAAGTAGATAGGACTTTTCCTTGTACAACCATAATAACTCCTCGAAATGGGATGAGGTGGGAGGGGAAATGTGTGTGGCTTTAAGAGGCCACCTAACGTGAACTGAGCACTGTGTGCCATTTGAAATTACGCACGTATCTTCATAGTTATAAAGTTCAAAAGAATATGCAATTTGCCGTGGCACTTACGACAGTTCAAAAAGTATACAAATAGTTTTTGTAATGTTATTTCGTATATTATAAAAACCCATCACATAGCGTGAAAACAATACTTTTTTCTTTATTTTGGTGAAAAACATATATAAACGCGGCAGGCATTTAGAGAGGTTTTAGAGCAACAAGATTAAATTAAAAATTAAAAAACCTCCAACACCTAAGAACACACCTTTCGAACAAAAACAAAACCAAAATCGGTTCATCCGTTCGGGAACTACGATGCCACAAACAGACACACAAACACGTGAAACTTATAACACCCCGTAGTTTTTGCTTCGGGGGTTACAAACTGTTTTTTTTTTTCAAAATGTTAAATATTAGTATGATTGTAAAGTTGCCACTTAAATCATTCACACTAGTTGCAAAGGCCTGTTTATGTGTAAATAAACAGGGCTTTGCATTGCAGTGGGGGTTGAAGTGTTGATGAACATAACTTCACCTGGATTAAAGCTGCATGTATAGCTGGTCACGTTTAATTTTTACAGATAAAATATTGATGCCTTATTGAGTTTGAAAGCATCTAAGCCTGACCTTTTCAGATTACGTACAGCCTTAAGTTACCTACATAATAAAGTGTCGTAAAAATATTTTTGGAAGCATGTTAGGCATTTTTCTTAGATAAAAAGTAAGTAACTTAGCATTTAATTGAATAACTTTTGCCTACAAAGATATTCTGTTAAGAAATTTTTGTTTTTTTACTGTTTTATGTTATTTTAGTTATAGTCATTTTATACCAACTTATGAATATTTGAGTAAACTCATGAATATTATGATATTTTTAAAATTGTTTATAAAATCCGTAGTGAAATTAGTTTTCTGTTATCTATTAATAATTATTACTTAAAAAAATCTACAAATATTCACAAAACGTCCTCTAGCCGTGGCGGACGGAAACTATTTAATTTACACGAATGCTAAATAAACTAATTATGATAATCTTTGTCCTGACAGACTGACTGACTGACTGGCTGACTGACATAAAGACAACGCACAGCCTAAACTACTGTTTATAGAGACTTGAAGTTTTCAGGGAATATTCGTCTGTGTAAAGAGATGTAAGAAGAAAGGACTTTTTTATACAACCTGCTGATGGAGCAAACAAATGGCCCACCTGATGTTACGTGGTCACCATTACATATAGTAAAGTGTTGCCTCGTAGGTCACTTCAGCGTCCATCAACCTGAGGCATGTGCCTGTTAGGAATTACTTAAATTCTACCTTTATTTATGTATGGCCTTTAAAGCAGGGTTGAACTTTGTATGGGAACAGTTTCGCTAGTTTAATTATTATGTCCTTCAAAACTGCAAGTGACGTGTCATACAAAAAGCATTTCAGGAACAGGTTCTATTATAAAACCACAGTATAAACAATAGTAACTAGGTAACCATGTAATTAAATACTTGTCAGATTTGTAAAGAAAATTATTTAGGAAGCTTTTAGTGTCCCAAACGCGGCTACTGGGTTAGTTATAGAATTTATTTATTTTATGTCATATTATAATGAAAATTATAATCGTTTTTTATTTTTAATTAATATATTAAATGCAATACTTGGAACTAAGGTTTAGTTTACAGCCTAGATTCACGCCGTTTGCTTTAGAGTTCTATTAGAAAAGTTCTACTAGAAGTGTTGAGTTCTGTTAGTGTTTTATGTTCAAACATAAAAAAAATACAGTTGAATTGAGAACCTCCTCTTTTCCGAAGTCGGTTGAAAATAGAATAGAATATACGTTTATTTAGCATAGGCGAATAACACACAAGCCTGACTTGATAAAACAGTAAAAAAATGTGTCCCATCGGCACATGCGTCAGCAATAGTATCTATGCTAAAATGGCAGCACAGCATAGATGGGTGTATTACCACTCAACGCTGAAACCAGGGAGGTATATGGTAGAATAGCAGTGACCGAAAAACAACACGTTTATAAAAAAAAACTTCTATACTCATAAAATGCTTTGTCCTGGTTGACTGACTGACGGATCAACGCACAGCCTAAACAGCTGATCGTAGATACCTGAAACTTGTAGGGGTAATGAAATGAAATGAAATGAAATATTTATTTGCGAGAAACATGATTAGGAGTTCTTTAAGTAGTTAGGCACAGTATCACATATTTCACCAAATCACTGGCATGCAAAAAATGGTTAACATAAGTAATTATTAATATTATTATCATTTGAGTAAGAACCAGGAGCAAAGTTTGTATGAGACAACGTGATTCCTTGGTTCCAATGTACTTTAAATTTTGCATAAACATTCTTTAACAGAATTGATGGAAGACATGTTTCGTATTTTATTGTACTACTAGTCCGTCCCGGCTTCGCACGGGTTTTAGTAAGGATCCCTAATTTTTTTGAAAATGTAATATAGCCTATTTCACCCGGGGATAGTGTAGCTTCCCAACGGTAAAAGAATTATTCAAATCGGTCCAGTAGTTTCGGAGCCTGTTCAATACAAACAAACAAATCTTTCCTCTTTATAATATTAGTATAGATGGAAACATGTTGTGTATGGTGTTTTACTAATACCATTGGGGAAACCTATCTACTTCCTTGTCTAACGTACGCATGTCAGATGAATCTACAGCGACAGATGTGGCTACAGGTTTGCCAGAGAGGTAGGTATGGAAAAAAGCTGTTTAGGTCTAGAACTCAGAGATAAAATCCAAAACTCAGAAATAAGAAGAAAACCAAGGCGAAAGACGTTGTTCAAAATCTTGGATCACTAAAATGGAAATGGAATGGAATACAAAACGAGAGATAGTCAAAAACTATTGTTTTTATAGCGAAGGCCTGCTAAACTATGGGACGATGATATCGTAAAAGTAGCGAGAAATATAAGAAGCAGAGTCGCTAGAGACCAAGAAAAATGAAAGAGCTGGAAGCTTTTACCGCTGAAAGTGGGTTGTGCACATAAGCTTTCTTAAATCTACAACCCTACTAATATTATAAATGCGAAAGTTTGTAAGTATAGATGTTTGCTACTCTTGCACGCAAAAACTACCTACTCAATGGATTGTAATAAATAATAAATAAATAATGCTGGACAATCCACACAGCATCATCTAGCCCCAAGCTAAGCAGAGCTTGTGTTATGGGTACTAGATGACTGATATATTTAATATAATACTATATTACATACATAGATATTTTTTATTATACATAGAAAATACCCAGAACACCCGGAATAAATATTTGCAGATCGTACAAACATTTATCCCAAGGCGGGAATCGAACCCGCAACCTCCTGCGTCGCAGGCGGACAATCGCCCGCCGCGCCACATCGGTCGTCGAATGTAATCGGTGTAATGAAACTTTACAATAGAATAGCTCATATAACGTCACCTATGGCGAACTCACGAATCTGCACGTTTCACGAAAATGCCGAACAGCTTAAAATGCTTTTAAGAAAAGCTTAAAAAAACATGCTTTCAATTAAATTAACAAAAATATATACACGTTTAAAATAGGTCCTTGTAAGCTATTTGAAAAGTGCATAAACACATTTTTTAATTAAGTTTTTTGCTCTCCTGTGAAATGTGTATTTTGCAGATTCGTGAATTCGCCATACAGGTGATGGTATCATAATAACACATAGGCTATTATTTATAAAGATATTGTGTGAATCGGAGAAATCATATCATTAAGTAAGTCGGAAAAAATGGAACACGCGGACGAAGACGCGGGTAACACAGCTAGTTAAAAATAAAAGGTATCACAGGACTATTTTAATGCATAAGTTAATTGGTATTAGAATAGAATAGAATAGAATAGAAATTTATTTTGTCTCTTAAGAATAACATACAATAAAATTTAAAAAGTAGTGACAAAAAAGGCTACCACTCAGCATTTGCTACAAGAGCATATAGCAGCTCTTGCAGCGCTGGTTTTCAAGTAGATGTAGGTAGATGTAGGTATAATATTATTTAGGTATAATGAAGAGAAAGAAATAATCGTATCGTACTAATATTATAAACGTGAAAGTTTGTAAGTATGGATGGATGGATGTTTGTTATTCTTTCACGCTCTAACCAGCAGGTGGATTTGGATGAAATTTGGAATAAACATAGATTATAACTTGGATTAACATATAGGCTACTTTTTATCCCGAAAAAATAACGGGAACAGGAAAAAAACTGCCACGCGGGCGAAGCTGCGAGCGGCCGCTAGTTTATTATAAAGGCGAAGATGTAAAAATGCTGTATTTCATAAATCTCCAAAGCTCTTGTGGTGAAAGGTCGAGGGTCTTGTGGTCGCGGACGGTGATAAAAACGATTTGTTATTGTTCAGTTTCAATAACGTTTGAGTTTTCTAAAATCGTGAATTTGTATTTAAAAAAGAAAGATATTTTTTTATTATAAGTACATAAAAATACCCAAAGCACCCGGAATAAATATTTGCAGAGCGTACAAACATTTATCCCAAGGCAGGAATCGAACCCGCAACCTCCTGCGTCGCAGGCGGACATTGGCCCGCGGCGCCACATCCGGTCTTCAAATTGTTTCAATATCTTTTTCTTCTTCAACCTATATCCACTCAATATCGAGGAAAAGTCTCTCCAATGCACACCAATCCTTTCCAGTTTTGATATAATAATAATAATAATAATGCTGGACAATCCACACAGCATCATCTAGCCCCAAGCTAAGCAGAGCTTGTGTTATGGGTACTAGATGACTGATACACTTAATACAATATTGTATTACATACATAGATATTTTTTTTTATACATAGAAAATACCCAGAACACCCGGAATAAATATTTGCAGATCGTACAAACATTTATCCCAAGGCGAGAATCGAACCCGCAACCTCCTGCGTCGCATACGGACAATTGCCCGCCGCGCCACATCGGTCGTCAAATGTTTTCTATGCTAAAAAAAATATTTTCCTTGCTTCTCTGTACGAAGTTGCAAAGGCCACATTGTTTATATTGTGTTTATAAGATATATATAAATGTAGATAATTACACTATTGCATTAGGTTAATTAATTGTGTAATAATAGTCGTTAGTTGAATAAATAAATAAACACTATCGTAAAAAAAAGTTAAGACTAAAAACCATCAAATGATAAGAACGCGAACTTACTGAAATAAAAAGTGCTGGACCTTGTCGTTTCACCCAAATAAAATCCATCAGCTGCGGAAAGGCAACTGAAACACCCTTTACATCACTAAACGGGTACTTCTAGTCTCTGAGATATCAAGATTTATGTCAGAGACCCGAGTTAATAATATAACAATAACAATAATGCTGGACAATCCACACAGCATCATCTAGTCCCAAGCTAAGCAGAACCTGTGTTGTGGATACTAGATGACTGATATACTTAATACAATACATTACATACATAGATATTTTTTATTATACATAGAAAATATCCAAATACACCCACAATTAATATTTGCAGATCGTACAAACATTTATCCCAATTCGGGAATCGAACCCGCAACTTTCCGCGTCGCAGGCTCTCGCCCGCCGCGCAAAATCGGTCGTTATAAAATGAAGAATTATTTCGACTATTTATATATATTATTGAACTGGACCAACTGAGGTTTGAGTACTAGAAATGTCAGAAATTGCAAAAAAACTTTTTCGATACATTTCGGTAAAAGAGTAAATTTTTCCCAAAATCTGTGAATGGAGTTCAGAATATCTTAAAAATTTAAGGCTAGTCTCCTAAAATCGTTTTCCTGTTTCTATAACGGTTAAGGTACTTGCCCTTACTGGCCCGTCTCAAAAATTCATTGGCCTGTATATGGAAACTCCACAAATAAGAATCTAAAACCCACTCTACTAGGTCTTAGACGTATTTTAATTCTCACAATGGGAGCCTAACCTAGATAATAATAATAATAATGCTGGACAGTCCACACAGCATCATCTAGCCCCAAGCTAAGCAGAGCTTGTGTTATGGGTACTAGATGACTGACATACTTAATACAATACATTATAAATATAGATATTTTTTATTATACATAGAAAATACCCAGAACACCCGGAATAAATATTTGCAGATCGTACAAACATTTATCCCAAGGCGGGAATCGAACCCGCAACCTCTTGCGTCGCAAGCGGACATTCGCCCGCCGCGCCACATCGGTCGTCAAATGAAAAATTCCTTTTGATAGTAACTTCCTAAGTTAAGACCGTGCCTTAACGGTGCTCAAGCACTTCTTGCCCCGACCTAATTACTTCTGAATGAGGGTCTTCCGCGCGCCATTGTTTAGTAAATAAATAAACGCCAGTCCTCTCAAACGGTGAAATATCATGAGGAAACCAGCGAATCTAGCAGCGGCAATGGGTTTGCAACCTGTCACGTGTGGAATAGCAACTACTGCAAAATGTGGGTATATAATCAAAATGTAATATCTGGACGTACCTCTGACTACCCCCATAGACATATTCGTAAAATCTCGATTAGATACTTGGTACTAAGAGATTTTTTTAGGGTTTTTAGGGCTTTTAGGGTTCCATTGGGGTAAAACGGGACACTATTTACTAAGGCTCCGCTGTCTGTCCGTTTGTCACCAGGCTGTATCTCATGAACCGTGATGGTTAGAGAGTTGCAATTTTCACAGATGATGTAAGTTTTTCTGTTGCTGCTGTAACAACAAATACTAAAAATAGAATAAAATAAGTATTTCAGAGGGCTCCCATACAACAAACATGATTTTTTTGCCGTTTTTACTATGGATGGTACGGAAGCCTTTGAGCGCGAGTCCAACTCGCACGTAGCCGGTTTTTTTTACAACTTGCACCCACACCCTTCACACCGGAACACGCTGCGCTGCTTGTCGGCAGGAATAGGCATGGTGGTAGTACTTCCCCGGACGAGCCCTTCACTAAGAGCTCTGCTACTACTTCTAAGGGAATATCTAGCGTACCGTAAATCTTCTAACGTATTTATAACTACGGTGTACTGTGTCCTGAGGGATGTTATTTTCATCAAACATCCTTATTCCAGATTCTTTGAAACTCATCTTGATTAAGGTTAAATAAATAAAATATCAGTCACTGATGTTTGAAAATAATCTTATTAGATTTTATTCGTTCATTTTTGCGAAGTAAATTTACATTAAAATATGATAGGTAGGTAAAATGTCAAAAGTTCATGTCAAATTACTCAGTACCTTTTGATGATTCATTTTCTTTCATGTTTGTGAGCAACATTTTCATTATAATTGTTATTCTAGTGTTATTAATGTGTAATTTCAAAACTGAGTTGGCATTGTAACCTACATTTACCTGTGGTATTAGCGCAATGTGTGAGAAATTTGAATGAAAGTGTATTGTGGCGTCTTGATTTAAATGAACTTTGGACACTGAGCAGTACATCGTAGGGCACGTTCCTAACAAATGTAACCTACGAGGTAATACTTAGTTATAGGCGATGGTAACCACTTAACATCAGATGGGCGATCTGCTTATTCCATCGGCAGGTATATAAAAAAAATGTTTCCCTAGGATTTTTGTTTGTGTCATGTGTCCGTCTTTCGGACAATTTTGCCAATAAAGTGGGTTGAATAAAATACTTTACTAGTCAAGTTGAGTCGGTAAAAAAAGTAATGTCGGCTGTCATTGGTTTTGAAGAAAAACTAAAAGAAAAAGATGGCGTTTTTGTTAAAAACCAAAGGGAAACATTTTCGTTCAAATCAGGTCACAATAAACTTTCATTTCAACTGTTCACACTTGAGCTAATTTAAGTAATAACGGTTAAAACGCCACCAAAATTACACATCAGAACTTAAAATAACACAAGAAAAACAATTAACATGAAAATACAATGTTTCAAAGATGACAGAAAACATTTCCTCTAGGATTTGAATAAAAATACCATTATTTTATTCACTAATGACAGCCCGACTTGACAGAACTAACAACTTTGCTTGACTTTGCTTGCTTGCTCACTTGACATTAGCAAAATCGTCTATTGAATGACGGACGGTTCGGAAAATAAATTTATAAAATTATTTCTTTGCTCCTGTATAAAATTATCATTTTCATAAATCCACTGGGTGATCAGTGATGCATAAAAGGGTTATTGTAGTTCTTTAAATAATGGTGGCGGACTATAGCAGTTGTAAATAGCGGAGACTAGATTTTTTTTTAAACTGACGATCGTTACTACTTTTGCACTATTACCAAAGCTATACCAACTTGAATAAATATTAAATAATGTTTTTTTACGAAATTTTATTGTCTACACGCCAACTGTATTACAATACAATTGTCTATACGTAAAAAAAAATGGGTACAAAGATTAAAATAACAGTTCACATTGATCACGTTCTCCAAAAATATGCATAGTTATTTTTATATTTCAGTCTTGCAATACTTTGTTACGATGTATTTTTTTATGAAACGACTATCCGTTAGCCACAGAAGAGTATTAGTACTTTTTATATGTGATACCTGATAGAACAAGCAGATGGCCCACCTGATGTTAAGTGGTTACTATAAAGCATTCCCTTGCTGGTCACGATCATTAAGAACTTGGCCTATAAGCCTACTCAGCATCTATCAACCTGTGACATGGTAGTAGTACTTCTCCGGCCGAATCCTTTACTAAGAGCTCTTCTGACTTTTTTTTTATCTTTTGACTTGATCTACTAAATAGTTAGGTTATTTAAGATGCCAGATAACCCGGCTCAAGAATAACGGTCGCTAAAAGAAGGTAACAGTATTTTTAAAAAGCAAATCTTGAGCCGAACTTGAATGGCCGAGTAAAACCTTTTCAGAGCTATTGGAGGTTTGGAATAACTATTACGTTATCTGTGGTGACATCCGTTGCCTTTCAGTTTTCAGTCGACACTTGACCTCAATAGCTAACCTTTCGCCCTTTAAAAACACTGTGAGGTTCTTTTAAATTATTTTGAAGCAAGGAATGAGATTTCTCGTAGTAAACTCTGATTTTCTTTGAGTTCGATTGTTTTTTTTCTTAGGCTACTGGTTCTTTCAAAGTCACATTGAATAGAATAAATAAAAGAAAGCAATGTATTATGAAACAGAAAGACTGCTGTCTCTTTGTCAAAAACAAATATTAAAAAAAAGACAAAATAACTATAATGTATAATATAGATATTATTCATTTTTTGTTTCTATAGTAACTTTTAACAGTATATAAAAAGTCCTATTATTAACTGTTCTCAATGTTATTTCAAAGTATATACATTTAAATTTTAATATTGGCAACCCTTACTAAAACAACATTAAAATTTACTTTCTAGAGCCCTAATGACTCGCTAGAACAAACTTACTTAAATTCTATCGCACGACTGACCATACAACTTGTAAGTACCTCTATGAACAAGCTTTTAAAACTAAATATAGTTACATATATTAAGTATTTACAATATCCTACTAATGTTATAAACGCGAAGTTTGTAAGTTTGGATGGATGGATGTTTGTTACTCTTTCACTCTCTAACCAGTAAACCGATTTGGATGAAATTTGGAATAGCTATAGATTGTAACCTGGATTAACATATAGGCTACTTTTTATCCCGAAAAAAAAAACGGGAACAAGAAAAAACTGCTACGCGGGCGAAGCTGCGAGCGGCCGCTAGTAGTTACATATATTAAGCCTATTTTAGCTTAGTAGCAGAAATAGGCATAATGGTAATACTTTCCTGGACAAGCCCTTCTACTAATATAGCTCTACCTACTAATATAAATACTACTTTATTTCATAAAAGTCACAATACACGTATAGAGACATAAATTGTGTAGAAAAGTACATAAATTATTTCTATTACCGCGTGTGACAATTTAATTTGGTCGCGTCTCTGAAGCCCTGCCATTTGATAGGATTCGTATTGTATTAGATACAGTGGGTCTACCATCAGCTGTCTCTAACTATTACTTACTAGTGGATGAGACAACAATATGCTCGAAACTTGGTCTACGAACATGCTACGAAATGTTGGACAGGGTAAAATTAAAGTAAAGACATAAACCAGCCAAGTGCGAGTCAGACTCGCGCACGAAGAGTTCCGGACCCATCCGTTCATAATCTACAATAAAAACGGCAAAACGAACACGTTTGTTGTATTAGAGCGATTCTGAGCCCTTTATATCCATTGTTTTCCCGTGACCCTAACAATATCGTGAGTCCATCGGGTATCGGGACCATATAGCTCGTAGAACCGACAACTGCTGGGGGATAAAGGTTCTCGAATGGCGACCACAAACCGGAAAACGAAGCGTAGGAAATGTATGACTATGGAATAAACCATAAAAATGCACCATTTGGGTTCCGTAGCCAAAGGGTAAAATGGGACCTTATTACTAAGACCGCTGCCTGTCTGCCTATCTGTCTATATGTCACTAGGCTGTATCTCATGAACCGTGATAGTAAGAGAGTTGAAATTTTCACAGATTATATATTTCTGTTGCCGCTAAAACAACAAAAACTAAAAAACAGAATAAAATATACATTTTATTTCATACAACAAACGTGATTTTTTTGCCGTTTTTAGTATACATAGGTAATGGTACGGAACTCTTCGTGCGGGAGTCCGACTCGCACTTGACCATCACTATTATAATAGGAACAAAGTAATTTTTTTGCCTATTCTTCTAGGTTTGGTCGTGAGGTACTGCCGATTTTTAGTGATCCCTAGGTATTACTCCATAAATGGTTTTTGCACGTGTTTTTGATATATTTTACGACAGTCGCATTCACGGTAGACCCACAGTTATTCGTTTGACACCCAATTTCGTTCACAAGACATGTTTATCTTCATAGATTTGGACTGTTGTGGGTTTTACAAGATTTACACCCGTCGATAATATACTGTTTCAACTTTCACAGCTCAGTTGGTAGCTCTATTTTCTGCGGTTGTGGGTTTGATTCCTACCATGTGTTTTTTGTTTATTTATTTATTTTATTTATTGAACACTTTATTGCACAGTTATTAAAAACAAGTGTACAAAAGGCGGGTTTAATGCTATGAGCGTTTTCTACCTGCCAACCTTAAACCTTTGTTATGTTAAGTAGTAACTAATTTGACGACCGATGTGGCGCGGCGGGCGAATGTCCGCCTGCGACGCAGGAGGTTGCGGATTCGTTTCCGCCTTGGGATAAATGTTTGAATCTGCAAATATTTATTCCGGGTGTCTGGGTGTTTTCTATGTATAACAATAAATATCTTTGCTCATTATGGTCAGTCATATATTTATTATTGCTCAATTCGTAGTAGGCCTGGCTTCTGTACTAGGTGGTGGGTTCGATCCCCACTGAAATCACAAATGTTTGTGTGATGAACATCTATGTTCATCACACAAACATTTGTGTGTGTGATGAACATAGATGTTTGTTTTGTGTCTGAGTGTTATATTGTATTCTAAGTATGTATTTACAAAAAAAGTATATAAGTATTCTATCAGTCATTTGGTTCCCATAGTACAAGATATGCTTAGTTTGGGGCTAGATGATGTTGTGTAAAGGCGTCCTGAAATATTGATTTATTTATTCATTGAACTATGTCGCTGCCTGTACCACTGCTAAGCATTTATTCTCAGAAGTACCTACAGCCCCTGCCATGCATTCAAAAGCCATCTTCAAACGTTACACAGATTACACCATAGCTACACACACGGGACACAGTAATGAGGCTATTAAGGCGCAGAAACCCTCTTTAAGGCTGTTCAGGAGAACATGGAGATGATGAGGATCCTTGGTTCAAAACTGTTTGCGTCTTAAAATAAGAAAATAGTAGCAAATCACTTACCGTTGACCGCGAACTTCCGCGAGCTCACGTTCACCTGCCACACGCTAGGTACACCGACAATCTTCACTGCAATGTGTTATATGACCGCCGCGACGGGATATGAACCCGCACCGACCGTAAAGAAGCCACCGAATTCTTAATTTCCAAAGTTCAAAATGCGCAAGCGTTGCGTGTGTTGTCCCGCCGATACGAGAATCGCCATCTTGCTTTTCTATTGTTCCGAAGATTGTCTTAGATGGCGCCACCACAAGCAGCCTGGCGAATCCAGCGCTGCATCCGTCCACGAATCGCCGACAAGCGAAAATGCCGCTAAATTCAAATTAAAAGGCGCAAACATCTTCCCCCCGAACCAAGGTTCCCTTGGTTTCTAATTTCCGATAGGTAATCTACATAATTTAGAAATGGGCCTTAAAAGGACCCCAGACTGAGTCTTAACCTCAGCTATCCGAACAACCCCATTTTTACCCGGCAATAATTTAACTAACCGACCCCGTTTCCAATGAGAAGGCGGCTGGTTATCTTCTTTAATTAAAACTAAATCATCTAGCTTTGGTGGATCAGTATGAGAAGTCCATTTGAACCGTTGTTGTAGGGTATGTAAGTATTCCGTGTTCCATCGTGACCAAAAATGTTGTGATAATTTTTGAATTTGCTGAAACCGAGACAACCGAGGCATCTTGATTTCTGTGTACGGATATTCCGGAAGTGCTACTAAAGATTGACCGATTAAAAAATGCCCTGGTGTCAAAACTTCGAAATCAGCAGGATCCGAGCTGAGCGGGCACAGAGGCCGAGAATTCATGACCGCTTCAACCTTGGTGAAGAACGTCGTTAGTTCCTCGAATGTCAACCGTGTGTCACCTATCACTCGCCTTGCATGAGTTTTTGCCGATTTTACCGCTGCTTCAAATAACCCGCCGTGATTTGGGCTAGAAGGAGCATTGAAAAGCCAGGTGATTTCTTGCCTACCGAGATGACGTTCAATATCCGAGTGGTGGTCACGAAGGAATATGTACATCTCTTTGAGATATCTGTCCGTTCCCGTAAAGTTAGTACCGCAATCCGACCGTATTAGTGAAGGTAGGCCCCGTCGGGAGACAAACCTAGTGAGTGTAGCTACGAAGGCTTCTATCGTTAAATCCGAAACAATCTCTAAGTGAACTGCCTTAGAACTTAAACATACAAAAACACACAAGTAACATTTTTGTATTTTAGCATTCCGAAGGGTACTCGTTTTGATGAAAAACGGTCCCGCAAAATCTGTACCGACTCCCACAAAAGGGCGTGATTGTTGGATTCTATCCGCCGGTAAGTCTGCCATGAACGGCTGAGTAGGGCGTGCCTTAGACCGATAGCATGGTATGCACCGAAATGTAATAAACCGAGTGATCCGCCGAACCGAAAGAATCCAATAAAACCGAGATAAAATAGCCGCAAGTGTATTAGCTCCGCAATGACAATAATTCCGATGATAATAAGTGACTAATAATTCCGTAAAATTACACTTGCCTGGTAACAATATCTGATGCCTAGCATCATATGACAAGTTTGCCGCATCTATCCGACCGCCGACTCTTATTATGTTATCCTTATCTATAAATAAGTTTAATCTCCGCAGTGAGTTTCTAATAGGAATGTCCGACCGTAAAGCTAAAATTTCATCACTAAAAAACCGTTCTTGAACCGACCGAATTAAATAAAATATGGCATTTCGCCGTTCCGAAACCGTAATATTTACCCCGTTAAATTTACCCTTATTAATCTTACTACCGAACCGTAAAATGTATGCCGTGACGTTAACCAACTTTTCAAAAGAACTATATTTTTCTAACAAATTAAATTCCGATTCTACATTTCCGATATGCACAGACTTAACCTTTAGCCCCGGTAATGGCTCCGTAGGTGGTTCTGTGTAGTTCCGTGGCCACTGATCTGGTGGCGCGCACAGCCACTGTGGCTCCCACCAGCTCGTATCAGTGAGCAAGTCCGCTGCTGTCGCACCGCGCGACGCTACGTCTGCGCTATTCATGGTACCCGGTATGTGTCTCCACTGAATAGCTACCTGAGACGAGTTTATTTGAGCTACCCGATTTCCTTCAAACACTTGAAGCTTGTGTGGCGGGATCCGAAGCCACGCCAAAACAATAGTGCTGTCACACCAACCCGTGACCTCTTCAAAATCCATGTCAGCTGAAGAATGGACATGGTTTAGCAGCGTAGTCAGCAACGTCGCTCCGCTCAATTCCAACTTAGGAATCGTACGATTTGACTTGAGTGGCGCAACTCGAGTTTTAGCAATAAGTAGACGTACAAGAACCGAACCGCTAGCATGCTGTGTACGCACATAAACCGCCGCCGCAAACCCTAACGAAGAACCGTCACAGAACCCGTGTAGTGAGTGACGAGCCTGCTTATCCGTCTTAATACAACGAGGAATAGATAGTCGCTGTAAGTTAGGTAGATCAGACGTAATTTCTAACCATTTACGAACGATATCCGGGGATGCAGGTGCATCCCATTCAATTTTACGTGAGTCATCAACAGTACCTAATAACGACTGCAATAAAAGCTTCATCCGAAAAACAACCGGGCAAACCCACCCGAGTGGATCAAACAACCGAGCGACCGTCGATAGAATAATTCTCCGTGTAATATTTTCTTCCCGAGGCAGCTGAAGCCTATACGTAAAATTATCTAATCTCGGGTTCCATTGAATACCTAAAATTTTTACAAATCCAGTGACGTCATCAGAAGTCTCGTCGAAAGTCCGAGGGGTCTCTAAATGATCCGGTGGCAGACCACTCAATAAGCGTAAGTCATTAGATGACCACTTTCGAAGTTCATAACCCGCCGATTTCATAAGTGCCGTTAACTCATTCCGTAGGTCCATAGCCTCTTGTAACGTATCCCCTCCGCCGTTTAAATCATCAACGTAACTCCTTTTAACGAGTAACCTAGCTGCCCTAGGATACCTATGTCGTTCATCACTTGCTAGTTGATGAAGGCAGCGTATGGCAACATAAGGACTCGATTTTAAGCCGTAGGTATTGGTCGTAAGCTCATAAAGTTGAATTGGATCCGATCTAGACGCTCTCCAATAAATAAGCTGGTATTTCCTATCAATGGAATTTACCCACGTTTGACGAAACATCATTTTTATGTCTGTGGCAAAGACTACTAGAGGTACCCGAAAGTTAATAATAATATCAGTTATGTCACTTTGTAAACGTTCACCCGAATATAAACAATCATTCAAAGACACTCCGTTGCTAGACCGTACACTACCATCAAATACAACGCGAATTTTATTTGTGTCCCCCGACTTCTTAAAAACCCCGTGATGTGATAAAATATAATGTTGCTCATTAGAATTAAGATTAAAATTGGATAACCGCATGTGACCGAGACTAATATACTCCGACATAAATTCTACATACTTGGTCTTGAATTCAGGCTGCCGTTCCATCCGACGTTCTATAGCCAAAAACCTACGTAACGCAGTTTGACTTGTGTCTCCTAGCTGATGGTTAGGTATCAGAGGCAGACGCACCGTGTACTTACCATCTGGACCGCGCGTCACAGTGGTACTAAACAATTTCTCGCATAAAATATCCGATGGATCCTTCACCGGATGCCCAGGAGGTTCCTCCGACCGCCAAAACCGTTCCACTTGGTCAGCTAAAGTGGCACCCGAAACAAGACCCGTTCTAGTCACCTGTAGTGAGGTTGCGGTCGACTCTTGCGAAGGTTCCGTAGGACCAAACGTTACATGATCGAAGATAGTGTTCAACGCATAGGGGCCGTTGACCTCTAACTCCACAGCTTGGTTTAATACTTGACCAAGAATGTCTGAACCCAAAATTAAATCTATTTGACCCTCACTACAAACGCCATCATCCGAATTGAATTTTAAATTTAATTTTTGAACCGAAATACCCATTTTTCGTGCTAAGTACGCAGTGGGATTTTTTAACAATGCCGCCGTAACCGATAATAAAGGTTTCCCTGTCCGCAATGGCCTAAAACTAATAGAAACTATGTGAGTACTATCACCCGTGTGTGTACCACCCACCCCAGTTAACCGAATAAGTGTGTTAAACCGCTTTAACCGTAGTGATGTAACTAAGTCACTACGTACAACACTGACCTCCGCCCCCGTATCTAACAAAGCAAGCGCCCGTACAAAATCACCGCTTGCCGCTTGAACCTCTATAACAGCCGTAGGTAAAATAACATTATACGGTAATGTAGGCGGTGAAGTGGTGGTACACATTTGCTGTAATTGCTATGCTTCCGAGCGGTGAGCCTCCGCAGGACTCTGTCCTCGCGGCGACCACCTCCGATATGAATCATTAGTACGATCGTCCCGGGTTCGATTCCAGCCGTTGCGTACATCACCGCTTTCAGTATGTACTTGATAGGCCGACCTAGGTAACGGTTGCGCCGGCAGCGGCGCTGGGCCCGAATAACGGGTCTGATCCGACCAACGAACGTGCGGGGTAGGTCCGCCCGCGCGGAACCCTTGGGTTCTCGTGAACCCACGATCAACCATTCCCCCCGAACCGTTCCATCTATCACGCAATGGATTATTTGGCACGTTCCTAGTACCTTGTGTCTGATCCCCGTTGATCGGACGCGAGTAGCTCAAACAAATCAAGCTATCATGCCCCGAGTGTCCGCATTGTACACACTGAACCGAACGTGTACATTCCGCCGCCGCATGATATCCGAAACATTTAAAACATAACCCCATAGTTTGCACTGCATTTTTACGATCAGATGTAGCTAAGTTCCGGAACTTGTAACAATCATACATTCTGTGGCCCGGTATATCACAGTAGGCGCATTTGTTAACACTGTTTTCATTACGTGAGAATTTACCTACATGTATAGCGCGCTCGCCTCTGCGAGGGCGCTCCGACTCCGAATAACAAACCGGTTCCGAGGCAGTGTCTAGCAACCTGCATTCATTGTTTATGAACTCTGATAATTGTTCGAACGTAGGCAATGTATTCCTATTCCCGCCGTGTAACTGTTCGAATCTAGTTTTTATGTCAACCGGCAATTTAGACAAGCTAATGTGAAAAAGCAAATAACTCCATTGATCCGTAGGTAAACCTAAGTTTTTTAATGCCCGTGTTGATTCTAGTAACGGGTTCAATATTTTCGCCCGAAGCCCTGAAGCTTGTTTCAGTGCAGGTAAATGCAAGATACGTGAAATATGAGAATCCGCAAGCAACCGGGTATTCTCGTACCTACTACGTAAAAGTTCCATTGCCGTATCTAAGGAGGCATCCACCATCGGTAGATGTTTTATCAGAGACTTGGGTTCCTTTTCAACATTGGAAAACAAGTAGTGGAACTTTTCCGTTTTCGAAATATCTTTCCTACTTAGTACAAGTGAGCTAAATAAACTAATAAAACTACTCCACGAAAATACATCTCCGTCGAAATTAGTTAGGTTGATACGCGGCAACCGAGCCGTTGGAGCGCTGTCCGTTGGTGTAAAAGTACCCGCCGCACTTGGAAAACCCGCCGCTAACGATTCTAATTTATTGTAAATCAATGTAGCTTGCTCGTACAATAGATCATATTTTTTAGTTAATTCTACACCAGAATCATCCGTTGTACAAGTATTCAATATGCCTTCGTATGCCTCGGTTAATGAATCGAAATACGTATTTAATTTCTGAAGCCGAGCGGCCATAACGCTAGCCGCTTTATTTTTACCTTCCGCCATTTCTAATGAATGCACAAGCCAATCGTTTTTAATTTTAAACTTACTTTCATAACCTTTTATAACCGACATGACGATGATAGAATTCCAAACTGATCACCAAAAATAGATAGATTAACCGAAATAAATACCGATGCGAAATTTGAAAAATACCGAAAACTAAAATCCAACACGTAGGTAGGAAGTAGATACGCGTGGCCCGAATAATCTTTATTTTAAACCCAAAACAAATGATCCCTACATCCGGCTCGAAGGAAAAATGTTCAGGAGAACATGGAGATGATGAGGATCCTTGGTTCAAAACTGTTTGCGTCTTAAAATAAGAAAATAGTAGCAAATCACTTACCGTTGACCGCGAACTTCCGCGAGCTCACGTTCACCTGCCACACGCTAGGTACACCGACAATCTTCACTGCAATGTGTTATATGACCGCCGCGACGGGATATGAACCCGCACCGACCGTAAAGAAGCCACCGAATTCTTAATTTCCAAAGTTCAAAATGCGCAAGCGTTGCGTGTGTTGTCCCGCCGATACGAGAATCGCCATCTTGCTTTTCTATTGTTCCGAAGATTGTCTTAGATGGCGCCACCACAAGCAGCCTGGCGAATCCAGCGCTGCATCCGTCCACGAATCGCCGACAAGCGAAAATGCCGCTAAATTCAAATTAAAAGGCGCAAACAAAGGCTTTTATCTTCTTCATCATCATCAGCCTAAAGAAGTCCATTGCTGGATATAGACCTCATTTATATGCTTCCAGAAAGACTGATGATGTTCTGTCCGTCTTTTGCCATATCATCAGTCCATTGGTTAGAAGAGTGAGAAGAGAAGAGATTTTTTTTATACAACTTACTGATGGAACAAGCATACGTCCCACCTTATGTTGAATGGTTACCATCGCCTATAACAAAGTATTGCCTCATAAGTCACGCTCATTAGAAACGTGTCCTACGATGCACTGCTCAGTGCCCATGAACCTGAGGCATATTTTCGATGACCAATGTGACGTGGCGGGTGAACGTCCGCCTGCGACGCACGAGGTTGCGGGTTCGATTCCCGTCTTGAGATAAATGTTTGTGCGATCTGCAAATATTTATCCGGGTGTTCTGAGTATTTTATATGTATAATAAAAAATATCTATGTATGTAATGTATTGTAAGCATCTAGTACCCATAACACAAGCTTGGGGCTAGATGATGCTGTGTGGATTGTCCAGCATTATTATTATTATTATATAGGTGTTAAGGCTCGTGTGTCTGTTTTCACTGGTACCCACACCCTTCAAACGGAACACAGCAATGCGAGCAAAACTGCTTGGCGGCAGAAATAGGTACGATGGTAGTACTTCCCCGGACGAGCCCTTCACAAAGAGCTCTACTACTAACAGTTGATTCGAGAATTATATTATATCTCAGTAGTTGTCCTTACAGATCTTGGTATTTATCTCAAAATAACAGACCTGACACAAGAGTATAATAACAGCATCCCCAGAGATGTCAAAACATAAATTTACAGAAATAAGTCTATAGAAAAAACGGACAAGGGCGAATGAGACACACGATGAGGATTCCGTACAACTAAATATCAGCCAGATTTTTTGTGTTACTAATGATAACAGTTGGATTTATATTATAACTAGCGAAACACACGCATTTTTGTCAACATTAAGTTATTTCCATATCAACTTTAACGCCAGCTGTAGCCGTTCATGAATTGAATTGTTGAATTTTGGAAATTCTTTTCATAGTACCTACACATCTACGCAGCAAAACAAATATACCCATAAAATTTTAAGTTTATCAACAATTGTTAAAGCTGTACGTTGTCTATATGCCAGTCAGGATAAAGATTCTTATAATATTGGTATAGATAAAATGATTTGAGGGGTTTTGTTTGAAGTGCGGAACCCTAAAAACATCTTACACCCCTTTATCCTGTTTTTATTATATGTTCACTCTCCATTAAGTTTGTTTTGTTTGTTTGTTTTCCTTGAAATTATTTTTTATACATTTTGGACATCCTACATTTTCTTATTTAAAATGAAATAATATTTTTAATTCCGTATTTGCTGCGCCTTAAGACTGATCATCTTTAAACCAAGGTTTTCGAAAATGCGGCATGTTGAAAATTATGACTAGTCTTTCTTAATACATACTTAGAATATAATATGACAACCAAACAGATAACAAACATCTATGTTCATTACATAAATATTTGTCCTCGGTGGGGATCGAACCCACAGCCTACAGCACAGAAGGTAGAGCTACAACTACTAACTGAGCATTCAAAGTCACGCCTGAATAATAATAAAAATAATAAAACAAGCTAAATCTTTCCAAATCTCACTTAGAGGTGAAGAGGGACTTGGCAAATATCACGTAATTATTTTCCTCGCAGAAAACGGTGTAAAATTACGTGGAAAATTATTTCTAGAATAAAATATGGCCAAACCTGAGACAATAGTTTAATTTTATGATTGTGATTTTAAATTACGGTAATATTCACAAATACTAGCCTTTGCTAGTCTTCGATAAAACTAATAGAACAAGTTATTATTATTATTATAAAGTTGTGTTTTTGTTTTTTTTTTCTCAATAATCCAACAGTTTTGAAGAATCTCGCGTGAGATTAGGGGAGGGAGGAGGGAGTTGAGAAAAATCTAACGATATCTCACAAAGGGGAGAAGGGGGGGTCGAAAAATTCTCAAAAATGCCTCACGTAATTAATGGACGCCCCCATATAACCATACCATGAAAAACATAGATTGTAAAATATTTTTTTTATATTGCGACCCTCATCACAATAATGTCCGCTACCACATTCTCGGAACGCCAAGTTCAAAGAATGTTTTCAGGAGAAAATGTCTTTCAGAAGTCAAATTGTTGCAAATGGAAGTAAAAGTAATAATGTACGTCAGTTTCGTAATAGACCTGACGGCATCACATTTTTGTGGTCTACTTTTACTATGTCCAAGGACGTGGGTTTGAATCTGCGTCGTGCACCAATGGATTTTTCTATGCTCTCAAACGGTAAGAAAAAAACATCGTGAAGAAACCAATTAGTATTCTAATAGTGGCAATGGGCTTGCAACCTGTCACATTTGGAATACTAACAAATGCATGTGCCAAAGCTAATATTTGGACGTACCTCTGAATACTCCTATTAGATATTCTCAAGGATCTTGCGTCAGTAGGTACTCCTTGGTACCTGAAATCATTATAATAATAATGCTGGACAATCCACACAGCATCATCTAGCCCCAAGCTAAGCAGAGCTTGTGTTATGGGTACTAGATGACTGATATACATAATACAATACATTACATACATAAATATTTTTTATTATACATAGAAAACACCCAGAACATCCAGAATCAATATTTGCTGAGCGTACAAACATTTATCCCAAGGCGGGAATCGAACCCGCAACCTCTTGCCCGACATTCGCCCGCCGCGCCACATCAGTCTTCTTAAATTCTCAGTAAAACCTAAATCTTTTTATGAATGGTTCATATTATAATATCTTTGCATGAATTACGTTCAAATTAATTAAATTTAATTAGGGTAAACTGGTTTGAAAAGCCCTTTTCAATTATCTATCAGTAAGTATCTATACGTCTGCGTAACGCGTGGGTTTTATATTCAAATAGTATATTATAATATACCATGGTATTAATACCTATTTAATATTAATGTATTTTTAGTAGTAGTAGAGCTCTTAGTGGAGGGCTCGTCCGGGGCAGTACTACCACCATGCCTATTTCTGCCGCCAAGCAGCGCAGCGTGTTCCGGTTTGAAGGGTGTGGGTGCCGGTGTAATTACAGGCACATGAGGCTTAACACCTGTATACCTCAGGTTGATGGACGTAAAGCAGTACCATCGTAGGGCACGTTCATAGCAAGCGTGACCTGCAAGGCAATGCTTAATTATACGTAATGGTTACCACTTAACATCAGGTGGGCCATCTTTATCGTTATCTTAGCAATCGCATTAAAAAAATCATCAAGTGCGATTGGGCTCTCTGTGGCGCAGTTAATTAGTGTATCAAGAGGAGGGTTGTGGGTGTAAATCACACTCGGGGGCATAACTTTTGGAGCACTATAAAACTTATAAAAATAAAAAGCGGCCATGTGCGAGTCGGACTCGCTCATGGAGGGTTCAGTAAGTAGTTCTTAGTTTCGGAAAAAAGTGGCTGTGACATACAGACAGACATGACGAATCCATAAGGGTTCCGTTTTTTGCCATTTGGCTACGGAAGCCTAATTATAAGCAAAATTATGTTTATAGAAACGTACGTAAGTTAACCATTTCGCACTTTTCTACTACCTACATTATCACACTAAAATATTATGTTGTTATTTATTTATTTATTTTTGTTGGTAGGTACACACTATCTTGTAGCACTGTGCTTAAGCAAGTAGGTACATCCTCAATCTTTGTGTGGAGAGTTGGTGCGTTTGTCTGACGTACGTCGTCACTAGGAACTGGTGCAGCTGAAAATCAGCGTTGGATAGGTAGATACATTCTACCTCTTCAGCATTTTGTGCTGAGCTGGCACCAAGTTGACAAAACATTATTCCTTTTTTTTTTATAGGAGGAATGGGTAAGAGCGCGGGACTTTTGTTTATGCCAATTAAATAATAAATAAATAAATAATGCCGGACGATCCACACAGCATCATCTAGCCCCAAGCTAAGCAGGGCTTGTGTTATGGGTACTAGATGACTGATATACTTAATACAATATGATATTACATACATAGATATTTTTTATTATACATAGAAAATACCCAGAACACCCGGAATAAATATTTGCAGATCGTACAAACAATTATCAAAAGGCGGGAATCGAACCCGCAACCTCTGCGTCGCAGGCGGACATTCGCCCGCCGCGCCACATCGGTCGTCTAATTAAGTAGGTAGTCGTGTTTTGTTATTTTTTTCCGTGTTTTCCCTTTATCCTTTATTTTGTAACCGTTGTATGTTTTGTCAATAAACCTTTTTATTTCATTTCATTTCATTTCAGAAAGAAAACTTGATGATAATGTTAGTTTGAAGATAGCTTTACCATCAAGCAAGG
This sequence comes from Electrophaes corylata, assembly GCA_947095575.1. Classification (NCBI taxonomy): domain Eukaryota; kingdom Metazoa; phylum Arthropoda; class Insecta; order Lepidoptera; family Geometridae; genus Electrophaes; species Electrophaes corylata. Next base: position 572,964 of record OX352711.1, on the reverse strand, counting down.
TCTCAATAGCTCTTTGATTGCGTCAAACGAACCCTAATCTAATTCGTGGCGTTATTGGCCCGTCTCAATCTAATGAACCAATGAATTTCCGAGGAAAAACATCTGAAAGAAAACGGTGAAGAAAATCATCGTGAGGAAACCAGTTAGTACTCTAGCAGCGGCGATGGGCTTGCTACCTGTACCCACATTTTGTAATAGTATTCCACAATGACAGGTTGAAAGCCCATCGCCTCTGTTACAATACAAACTGGTATAGCATGCGTATTTTTAAAGACTTTACTGTCCTTCCTGTATTCGACCGAGTTCGAACCCACTACTTTAGGATCAGAAGACAGCCTCTGCTATAATACTAACTGGCATTGGGCACGTACTTTTAAAGAAAAACCCTTTGCCATAGCCATGAAAAGGTTTTTCTATAATTACTTATAGTGTTACTAGTGGCCGCTCGCAGCTTCGCCCGCGTGGCAGTTTTTTCCGTTCCCGTTATTTTTTCGGGATAAAAAGTAAACTATATGTTAATCTAGGTTACAATCATACAAAAATCCATCCATCCATACTTACAAACTTTCGCGTTTATAATATTAGTAGGGTATAATTAAGTACATACGCAAATGATTGGAAAACTTTGTTACTGGAAATATTTTTTTTTTATTATTATTATTTGTCTATCCAGTACACGACCGGGTTCGAGCCCACGGTCTGAGGATCGGAATACACTTCCACTAAACCATATCATGAAAGCAAGATGAGTGTAAGTAATAGGTGTAGGTGGGGATATAAAAAGGCTCTGTCTGGGCTCAATGTCTATTTTAGACACCTTTAAATGTCTTTACTATACTCAATTTTCTATTGTATTTCTGTCTTTGTGCGATAAATGTTTTTCTAGTCTAGAAATATAAACTCAAACCTCTTTATAAACTCCCACACATGTATTGAATTCCTTCATTATATACCGTAAATGTTGTAAAACATGTTTTTGAAGTGCCAAGGTAAAACTTAAAATGCGACTTCCAACAAGGTTGCGTTGGCTACTCGGTAGCCGTTTGACTGTCTGCCTGGCATACCGCGTAGTGTACCTCAAAACGACGATGTTTACGCTCTATGAACTTATTTAATTTCTTTTTATTGAAGTAATACTTCTAATCCGACTTCCAACAAGGTTGCGTTAAACGTTTAACACTACCATGGAGGGGGTATGAAAGCACTGTTCTTTCTCTCTTTCTCTCATAGCCAGTTACGTTTCGTATATTAAAGAAGTTTTACTTCAGTCGTGTTGTCTAAAGCACGCTTGTTTTTTTATTGGCCTACACTAAGCTGGACGTTTCATAGAAAAAAACTTAAAAGTCGTAAAAAACCGGCCAAGTGCGAGTCGGACTAACGCACGAAGGGTTTCGTACCCATTATCTATAGTAAAAACGGCAAAAAAACACTTTTGCATAATTGACTTGTTAATGAAACAAACAAATGTCCCACCTGATGTTAAGCGGTTACCATCACCTATAAAACATTGCCTCACACGTCACGTTTGTTACTACCATACAAGTATTAACCCTGTAAGCCTGTAACCTGTAATTACACCGGCACCCCTTCAAACCGAAATACAGCAAGCTGCTTGGCGGCAGACATAGGCATGGTGGTAGTACTTCCAGACAACTGTTACGTACTATAATACTAAACAAGTACTTACAACAAAAATAGTCTACATAAAGTCAAAGTCAAAAAGCATTTATTCAGTAATATCCGCAGGGATCATCTTGAAACGTCTTAAATCTAGGTGAATCTAAGCGCCAGTTCCTCGCGACCAAGCTTAGAAGAACTGGCAAGAAACTTACGGCTTGGTTCCTACCGTTTTTTTGTATGATCCTGTTACAAAATAATAATAATGTAAATAATGAAGCTTCAGTGCCAATCTAACTTTGTTTTTTTATATTACAAAGTTGACACAAGCTTACGGCCCACCTGATCGAAAGCAGTTACCGTAGCCTATGGACGCCTGCAACACCAGAGGAATCACAAGCGCGTTGCCGACCCTTTAAAAATGTTAAAACGCTCTTTTTCAAGAACCCCATACTATAGTCCTGAAAATGCAAAACAGAAAACATGGTAACTGTAAATACACTGTATAATATCAAAGATATAAATCTAAGGCACCTAATTTGAATACCTGAATCGAATTTACGATGAATAAGATAAAATGGGATACGATTTTGATTTCGTTCAGGTATAACCCGAAATAATAACATCGCAGCGATTCGGACGGCTAATATCAGAGGTACAGTCAACAGCAAAACTAAATGTTGGTCGAGAAAAATTAAAAATATAAATAAATAAATATTTGTGGACATTTTTACACAACATCATCTAGCTTACAAGTGAGTAGCTCTTGGAAAAAATAGAAACAGCTTCAGATGAATCCACAGACATATATTTGGACGTACCTCTGACTACCCTCTTTGGACATCCTCAAAGAATCACGAGTGGGCACTTAATACTAAGAGATCTCATGGGAAATCTAATCCCACAAGATCTCCTATTATCAAGTGCCACTTATTCAAAGGGGCACTTGATAATGGATATGTAATCCCATAAGATCTCTTAGTATCAAGGGCCCACTCTAGATTTTTTGAAGATGTCGAAGTGGGGTAGACAGAGGTACGTCCAAATATTACATTTGGTACATATCCACATTTTGAAGTTGTTAGCTCATACGTGACAGATTTTAAGCCCATCGCCGCTGCTAGAATACTAACTAGTAAATAATAATAATAATAATAATAATAATGCTGGACGATCCATACAGCATCATCTAGCCCCAAGCTAAGCAGAGCTTGTGTTATGGGTACTAGATGACTGATATACTTAATACAATACTATATTACTTACATAGATATTTTTTATTATACATAGAAAATACTCAGAACACCCGGAATAAATATTTGCAGATCGTACAAACATTTATATCCCAGGGCGGGAATTGAACCCGCAACCTCTGCGTCGCAGGCGGACATTCGCCCGCCGCGCCACATAAGTCGTCAAATGTTTAATGAATTGCGTATGTTTTGCTAGAATAAAACATATGACGGTATGAGGTTGCGGGTTCAATTCCCGCCTTGGGATAAATGTTTGTATGATCTGCAAATATTTATTCCGGGTTTCTGGGTATTTTCTATGTACTTATAATAAAAAAATATCTATGTACGTAATGTATTGTATTAAGTATATCAGTCATCTAGTACCTACCCATAACACAAGCTCTGCTTAGCTTGGGGCTAGATAATGCTGTGTGGATTGTCCAGCATTATTATTACACGCAATTCCTGAATTCTGATAAGATATCATCTTCGACGCTGACTGTACAATCTTGCTGACTTTTGCTGGATATTATTTATTGCCCACTCGAGGGTCGCCATTTTTGTTTAACAATGTCTTTTTTTGACTATTGGAATGCCCTGACTTCTGCTGTCATGTTATTTTTACATTTGCTTCCAATCTATAAATAAAAAATATTTGTAGTTATTTTCTCAAAACATCATCATTTTGATATGAATGAATAATAATGCTGGACAATCCACACACATCTAGCCCCAAGCTATGCAGAGCTTGTGTTATGGGTACTAGACTGATATACTTAATACAATACATTACATACATCTATATTTTTATTATACATAGAAAACACCCAGAACACCCGGAATAAAACAGCAGATCGTACAAACATTTATCCAAAGGCGGGAATCGAACCCGCAAAATCTTGTGTCGCAGACGGACATTCGCCCGCCGCGCCACATCGCTGATGAAGTCATGCGCATTTTCAGTGATAGTGATTTACTACCACCCACTTAACATCAGGTGGGTTGTTTACTTGTTACATAAACAAGTGATATAAGAAGCGGCAGTGAAATTGACTCACAAATGTATAAGCATATAAACTTTCGCATATATGTATAAATAGAATGCCTATAGGCAATAATAACATAAGATTTCTATATTTTATTAGACAATGTATATTATTTCAACGTTTGTAGTAAGTACAGTCAGTAACAAAAATTGATATACGATCGATTAACAATTAAAAGGTAACCGTTAATGCTCTTTTTCTAGTACTAGTAGTAGGATAGTAACGGGATATTTACTATGATATTTGAGTTTGATTATTTCCTGATATTTTGGCACAGTTGCATGCGCCATGATCACGGGTAGAACTTAAACTCTAAAATGAAGGTAAATATTCCGCTTCTATCCAAAATATTGGTGTACTAGCGGCCGCTCGCAGCTTCGCCTGCGTGGCAGTTTTTTCCCGTTCCCGTTAAACTTTCATCCCCTATTTTATCCCCTTGAGGGTAGAATTAATCAAAATCCTTTTTTAGCGGATGCCTACGTCATAACATCTACCTGCATGCCAAATTTCAGCCCGATCCGTCCAGTGGTTTGAGCTGTGCGTTGATAGTCCACTATGTCAGTCAGTCAGTCAGTCACCTTTGAGTTGTATATATTTATTTGAGATATCTCCAGTTTTAATTTATTTAAACTTTTTTTTTTTTCCTAGCCTATCCCGTCCCACTGCTGGGCAAAGGCCTCCCCCAAAGACTTCCAGTTCTCTCTGTTCCGAGCCTTCTCCCACCACGTCCTTTCAAAGGACTACTTAAACCAAAAATCTAAAAATGTAAACGCTTTTCCCGCTGAGTGTACCTACATCAGCCACCTTATGAATGTTTTATGTTGGAGGGTTCTCGTATTATTGAATATCAAGTGGTTCTACCATAAATTTCAGTACCTTGTTAAAAATAACAAACGTTTTAGACGTGATAAAGATGCTACGTGTCTACGCTCACTCTGGAACGCATTACAGGGTGTTTAACGCCCGGTTTCAGTAACTTAACTTAACGAGTGTCCGTTAGTACATATTACTAAGAATCATCTTTCCTTCTAAGGACTATAGTATGGGGTTCTTCAAAAAGGGCGTTTTAAAATTTTTAAAGGGTCGACAACGCGCTTGTAATTCCTTTGGTGTTGCAGGCGTCCATAGGCTACGGTAACCACTTTCCATCAGGTGGGCCGTAAGCTTGTTTGTCAACTTTGTTGTATAAAAAAAAGGTAATTATCATCATCATGAACAGCATGTAAAAGTCCACTGCAACGCCTCGCCCATACGTTTCCAGAAAGAACGATTTTGAGTCCTTTGAACGCATACGAAGGGTTCCGCACTATAATCTTTAATAAAACCGACAAAAAAATTACGTTTGTTGTATGAGAGCCTTTAAAGAGAGAGATTTAAATATTTTGTTTTTTCTGTTTTTTTAGTATTTGTATTTGGCAACAGAAATACATAATCTGTGAAAATTTCAACTCTTTATCACGGTTCATGAGATACAGCCTGGTGACAAACAGACGGACAGACAGACAGACAGCGGAGTCTTAGTAATAGGGTCCCGTTTTGCCCTTCGGGTACGGGACCCTAAAAAATAACTCGGCTGTCAATGCTTAAAGAAAAAGATGGTGTTTCTTTTCAAAACCTACACATAAAACGGTACAAACACATTTTTATATTGAAAAATAAAAATCTACGAAATTAATTATTGAGGTTTTAAATGAAAAATCCGAAACACGACAAAGAGATTTTTTCTTATTGAAGATTAGCACAGAATTCTTATTATTTATTAAGTAGGTTTTTTACTGAAGATGAAAATATTAATATCTGCCGCCAAGCAATAATTCGAAGTCAAAGTCAAAGTCAAATAGGATTTATTTATTAATACCAAGTTGTCTTAAAACTATTGTCTTAAAACTATAAAGTTTTGTGTATACTGGGCGGCTTCGGTGATTCCTTTGGTTAAAACTGCTGATTAGTATTTTGCCATCTCTTCTTCTTCTTTAGAACCATCATCATCTTCGTTCTAGAGAGCACCGGTGGTCTAGTGAGTGTCGGAAGTCCTAAGGTCGTGAGTTCAAATCCGGTCGCGCACCAATAGATTTTTCTATAGAAAACTTTATGTACGCAATGCCAGTACTCTTAAAAAGTGAAGGAAAACATCGTTAGGAAACCAGTTAGTATTCTAGCAGCGGTGAAGAGCTTGCAACCTGTCACGTATGGGATACTATGAGTAACTACTGCAAAATGTGGGTGTGAACCAATGCACTACCTGGACGCACCTCTGACTACCTTTCTTAGACAGCCTCGAGAAGATACCTACACAGTAGGTACTGAAAGATCAGAGAGGATATCTACCGTGCTTGGAAATTACAGTGGTGATACTTTTTCTTTTTTTTTCATTGAAGGTGGCAAAATTTTTTAAAAGAAAGAAGAAGAAGGCACATGAGGATTAATACTGTATGCCTCAGATTGATAAACGCAGAGCACTGCATTGTAGAGCACGTTCGGGACCTGCATTGTAATACTTTGTTATAGGCGATGGTAACCACTTAACATCAGGTGGGCCATAAGCTTTTTTCATTAACAGTTACATAAAAAAAGGTAAATGTCAAAAGTTATGCCACAAAGAAGTGTAGATTTTAATAAGTATGATGAATGACTACATCAAAGACTTCCTGTAGCCAAATCTCTTTTGAAAGTGGCTGGAAGCGGGCATCAAATATTACATTCAAAAAGGTTCCTTTGGAATTTTATGATTAAAAATGTTTAAAACAATAAGATGTGAAATGCCTTTATCGCTATTCTTCTTTCATTGTTTTGACTTTATTGACTGGCCTCACAGCTTAGTTAGTAATAATTCTGCCTTCTGAGCTGTAGGCTGTGGGTTCGATCCCCACCGAGAACAAACATTTGTGTGATGTTTGTTCTGTCTGGGTGTTGTATTGTATTCTAAGTAAAAATAAAAACCGGCCAAGTGCGGACTCGCGCACGAAAGATTCCGTACCTATCTATAATAAAAACGGCAAAAATATTACATTTGTTGTATGAGAGCCCCCTTAAATATTTACTTTATTCTGTTGTTTAGTATTTGTTGTTATAGCGGCAACAGAAATATATCGTCTGTCAAAGTTTCAACTCTCTAACTATCAGGTATCAGACAGACAGCAGCGTCTTAGTAATAGGGTTCCGTTTTACTCTTTGGATACGGAACCCTAAAACCGTATATTAGTATTTTATCAGTGATCTGGTTCCCATATAGTATTGATGTTATGTACTACTACTCAGGAAATGCTACTGCCCATTTTCCGGTATGTTTCCTTAGTCGTATCTCACCACACCCTCGGGAGATGATGGAGGAGTCCTATTCCTAGCCGGAACCCCACGGCTTATAAGTAATTTTTAAAAGCAAGGCATAAAAAATTCTCAAAAATGCAATTTCTTTCCAGGTAACCTTCAGATGGTATTGAAACAATAATCCAACATGGAGTCAACAGAAGACGAATTTTACAACATCTGCTTAAACCTCACCAGCGAGGAAGCAAGACTCGGCGGCTGCAACTTCAGCAGTGAATACGAAAATGGAGAGCTCCTCGAGAAGGTGGTATCCAGGGTTGTGCCAATATTCTTCGGATTCATCGGAATAGTCGGCTTAGTCGGCAATGCCTTAGTAGTTCTCGTCGTAGCTGCCAACCCTGGAATGAGATCTACTACAAACCTGCTCATCATAAACTTAGCTGTAGCGGACCTTCTATTTGTTATTTTCTGCGTACCTTTCACAGCAACAGACTATGTGATGCCAAGATGGCCGTTTGGAGACTGGTGGTGCAAAGTAGTTCAGTACTTTATTGTTGTCACAGCACACGCATCAGTGTACACCCTAGTCTTGATGTCCCTGGATAGATTCATGGCTGTGGTCCACCCCATAGCGTCCATGTCCATAAGAACAGAGAAGAACGCTCTCCTAGCGATTGCTTGTATATGGGTCGTGATACTTACTACGGCAATTCCTGTAGGAATCTGTCATGGAGAGAGAGAATACTCATACTTCCATAGAAACCACTCCTCGTGCGTGTTTCTGGAGGAGCAAGGGTACAGCAAGCTGGGTTTCCAGATGTCCTTCTTCCTGTCTTCGTATGTAATCCCACTTGCGCTGATCAGCGTGTTGTATATGTGTATGCTGACGAGGTTATGGAAGAGTGCTCCAGGGGGGAGAGTATCAGCTGAAAGCAGGAGGGGGAGGAAAAAAGTGACTAGAATGGTCGTGGTCGTAGTAGTCGTGTTCGCAGTGTGCTGGTGCCCTATACAGGTGAGCAAGATTGAACATAATAATAATATAATATATAATTTATTTCAGGTAACAAATTATTATCTAACAATATTGGCCCATAAATACTTTAGAACTAACATACATTTATAATTTATAACTATAAGTAAGACGTTGCTTACTGTGGCGTATATTTGGTGTCTCGTGTCAGGCTTCCGATAAACTTCCTGAACATGAGACCTTTCGCCCAGAACCCGCTATCCGTTTATATCGATAGCCGATCAGTCAGTATGCTCTTACCACAAAGGAATTAAATATCACTTTCCATTACGATATCATCAGACTCAAAAGTTTACTGGTGCACAAAAGATAGAGGGCGTTCTACGCTTCCAGTTCGTGATAATTATTCACCGTATATAAATTACTAGCGGCCGCTCGCAGCTTCGCCCGCGTAGCAGTTTTTTCCGTTCCCGTTGTTTTTTCGGTATAAAAATCAGGTTACAATCTATATCTATTCCAAATTTCATCCAAATCGGTCCACTGGTTAGAGCGTGAAAAAGTAATAAACATCCATCCATCCATACTTACAAACTTTCGCTAAATATTAGTAGGATAATATGCATTCGAGAGTTTTAATGCCCCAGGAGATTCTACCAGCTATATGGTATGCATATTCCAACTCTAACATGCTAATTCTGAAAGCTATGTCGGTAACTTTAGGTTTTTTACGAATTTTCTCGTTTCGGGATTTCTCGGAAACCAGCACAGCTCTTCTACGCCCGTCGCACAATTTGTCTCTTGAGTATAAGAAAACTAAGTATGGAATATTAATTTGAGTGAGAACACTGATGTTTTTGCTAGTAAACCTCACCTTCCAACGTCTGCAGGCTGATGATTGTAACCTTAGGGATCAGAAGGCGGGGTCGCTAAATTGCTTCCACTAAATCACCAGTACCAAAGCCTCGATTCCCGCTGTGCCCTCGCAAAACGTAACTCATTTATCAATATACTCGTTTATAAATGTTAAGGTGAGTGTGTCTGTTTGATACAATTTTTCAGCTAAGCCACTGAACAAACTAAGATAAAGTCACGGAAATTCTATGGAGACGGGTTATTATGGTTTTTAACAAATAACGGACCAGCCATTTTTTCATATTTCAAAAACTATCGTCTCTTGCCATCGCTGTTTACCGAAACTTGTTTTGAGTTATTTTATTTTGACACTGACAACGAACCCACGGGAAACCAGGCGGGCTCATAAGTATTTTTCTAAATTGTCAACCTGCTACACTGGTTACGATAACCACTGATTTATGTTAAGCAGTTTCCTTGGCATGTTTTCGTAGAAGCATGTTGCGTCAATTCAAATTATGTCGATTAGCATAAATCCAGAGCGTGTTCTAAATTGCTTAGTATTAAATATACGTTAACTATAGCTGGGGCCCTATGTATCTAGGCTAGAGGGGCCCTAGGCATATATCAGAAACCCACCCTGTACTCGAACGTGCTCAATAGTTATCTAGTCGTCGTTTCGAAGAAACTGAGCCCCAAGTCTGAGATTTATTGGTTTTTTATTCTGGTGTACACGGTTCGTGTGCTCACGAAAACGCAATTTCGTCATGGCCAGTTTTGGTATCACTCAAGTCGCAATGGATAAAACCACATTCCAAGACATGAGGCTCTGCATCCACTAGTGTGGAAGCTCTTTGTGAGGAGCTCGTCCAGGAAAGATGTCTTTTTTTCTGCCGTCCAACAGTGTTGCTGTGTTTTACCGGTAAAACTTAGTCGCAGAAGGATTAAACCTCATTCCAAAACACGACTACATCCAGTTTTCGATTTTTGTCGAAGTGCAAGGGCTTTGTGCAGAACTCTTTCTAGAAAGATCTCTTTTTTCGCCGCTCAGCAGCGTTGCTGTGCGGTAATCTAACACCTATATGCCTCAGTTTGACCAGCAAGGCAAAGCTTTATGGATGATGATTATCACTTAATATCTTGTCCCATCTGTTTGTTTGATCAGAGAGTGGTATATAAGAAAACAGATAAAAAAATCAATATCAAAAGTAATGGCGTCCATTGAAAGGAGCTTTTGTCAGAATTGAGTGGCAATAGATTGGAAAAAGAGTAGGCGTTTGTAGGCGGCTTAAACTTTCTTTCAATTTCGTCCGAGTAAAAATCGATACAACATATAAATACATTTGAATCGCTTTGCAGTATGCTATGCTGGAGTTTCAGTATAAGGTAAATCCGAATTGATAAAACTCGTAGAAAACCCTTAAAAGATTTTTATATCATCCCAAAAATTATTTACTCGAGTGGAATTTATACCCATGACCCTAATATAAAAATCTTTGTGATTTCCTTAAGTCCAGTAACTTTCAAAAATGCTAAATTGACAGTGATTATTTCTAAATTGATTAGTAGTTGTGATATTTGTGAAAGGGCTTGTCCGGGGTAAGTCTACCACGGTGTATTTCTGCCGCAAAGCAATGATGCTCGCATTGCTGTGTTCCAGTTTGAAGGGTGTGGGTGCCGGTAAAATTACTGGCACATGAGGCTTAACACCTGTATGCCTCAGGTTGGTGGACGCAGGGTAGTGTTTCGTACCTAATGTGCGTACCTACCTACTTACACATATTGTAATTATGTGTAGTAAGTATCATAATCTTCCTGAAAAATAAGGTAGTCCCTTCTTCTGGCTGATGATTTGGCCTTTTGTTTGGTATGCCCTCATTCCGCATCACTGAATTTAACCCTGGCTAAGGAAAACATCGCGGGCATTAGAATTACTAATGTGTAAGCGATGTCGGACAACTGAAGCACAAATTCTACTTAGATTGTAACCAAAAGCCGAAACCACTGTTGATATTGAAGTGGAAATTTAATTTGGAAATTCAACTCAATTTACGATATTTTACCAAATCTGGGCAGCCTATCCCAAGATATATTAATATTTTGTAAGAAGGGTGACAAAAACCCGAGATACGAACCCGTACTTCTTGCTTGTTCTTCTATGCCAGTGCTTTCAAATGGTGAAGGAAAACATCGTGAGGAAACCGTTTAGTATTCTAGCAGCGGCGATAGGCTTGCAACCTGTCACGTATGGAATACCAACTACTACAAAATGGTACGTACCAAAAGTCAAAGTCAAAGTCAAAAATCATTTATTCAGTAATATCCGCAGGGATCATCTTGAAACGTCTTAAATCTAGGTGAATCTAAGCGCCAGTTCCAAATGTACTATCTGGACGTACCTCTGACTACCTCTCTAAAACATCCTCGAATAATCTCGAGTAGGTGCATGGTATTAAGAGATCGGAGAAGATACCTACCGTGCTTGGGAATTACTGTTTATTTTTTTCTATTGGTTCAACTAGTGAAAACACGTGCAAATTCAGCATGAAGCGGTTTTCATACAAACTTCAACCGCTGAACCTCCTTCGAGAATAAATCTCTTAATACAACCCCTACGACCATAGATATACACCCTTAAAGTCTAAGGGCAGCGGTTTCGGCTGTAAGTTGTCTGATATCACTTATCAGCGGGGTTACACAGAGGTTTTTTTTTAATGCTGGACAATCTACACAACATCATCTAGCCCCAAGCTAAGCAGAGCTTGTGTTATGGGTACTAGATGACTGATATACTTAATACATTAAATACATAGATGTTTTTTATTATAAACTAGCGGCCGCTCGCAGCTTCGCCCGCGTGGCAATTTTTTTCCGGTTCCCGTTATTTTTTCGGGATAAAAAGTAGCCTGTGTCTTATTCCAATCTATATTTATTCTAAATTTCATCCAAATCGGTCCACTGGTTAGAGCGTGAAAGAGGAACAAACATCCATCCATCCATCCGTCCAAACATCCGCATTTATAATATTAGTGGAATAGAAAACACCCATCGCACTTTTGACCAGTTTTAAACCTAATTTGATTATCCGTATAGAGGCATAACAATTTGCAAACCAAAGTTACCATTTCATTTCAAAATTCTGAGAAAAAGGACATTACAAAGCTTAAATTGTGATTACTTTTGTAAACAAAACGAATCAATGTAAATAACAAGATTTGGAATAACTTTTTCATTATCACGTGATGAGATTTCCATTAGGCCAAAATCTACAAAGGGTCGTTTGAAGTCAGGATAAATAAAAATAAATAAATAAATAGCGTCACGATTTTAATCTGTAAGCACGGTAGATATGGCGCGATAGACGACCGATGTGGCGCGGCGGGCGAATGTCCGCCTGCGACGCAGAGGTTGCGGGTTCGATTCCCGCCCTGGGATAAATGTTTGTACAATCTGCAAATATTTATTCCGGGTGTTCTCGGTATTTTCTATGTATAATAAAAAATATCTATGTATGTAATATAATATTGTATTAAGTATATCAGTCATCTAGTACCCATAACACAAGCTCTGCTTAGCTTGGGGCTAGATGATGCTGTGTGGATCGTCCGGCATTATTATTATTATTATTATTATATCCCTTCAAATCTCTTAGTATCTACTCGATGTTCTTTGAGGATGTCTTGGGGGTAGTTAGAGTTTTGTCCAGATATTACATTTGGTATATCTACCGTGCCTGAAGACTAATAACGTGAAGCTATTTCTTTTATTTGTTTCTTTTACTACCAACTGATCCCTCTGTCGAGTTATTCCCGCTTATCCCCTTATTTTGTCCCCAAGTGCGTTTGTCCCTATTTATATTAAAAAAACCACCTGATGTTGAACGGTTCCCTATGCCTTGTTAGTAAGCTGTTGGTCTGTCTAGAGTAAAGAAATCAATTAAATATAAAAAGTAATATTAAAAACTGAAAGGTCAGTCGTCCCCTTATTTTATTCCTGCTCATCCCCAATGAGGACTAGCGGGAATAAAAGATAGGGACGAATGCACCTGGGGACAAGTGGGAATAACCCTATCTGTCAGACCTATCTTCTTAAAATGACCCTGCATAGAAGATATCTACATTATCCGGTGTTTGTTCACACTAAACACCGAAAGCTGTCAAAAGGACCAACTAATGGCCACTTTTGTAAAGGGCACCCCACTTAGGAAGCATTTGAAAATGTATGCTCTGAATGAGACACCCCTTTTGTTTTTGTAATGTAGTTGAATATGTTCTGCTATAAACCTTATTCATATAAGGTTAAGGTTCATTGTTTTATGAGGCCGTCAAGAAAATTTAACAGGTTAAAAAATTATATCTTTGTAACGATAAGTAATCTAATAACTATTACTAAGGCTCCGCTGCCGGTCTGTCTGACTGTCACCAGGCTGTAGCTCATGAACCGTGATATTTAGAGAGTTGAAATTTTTACAGATAAAGTATTTCCGTTGCCGCTATAATAACAAATACTAAAAAACAGAATAAAATAAATATTTAAGGGGCTCTCATACAACAAACTTGATTTTTTTCCGTTTTTAATATAGATAATGCTACAGAACTCTTTGTGGGCGAGACCGACTCGCACTTGGTCGGTTTTTTAAATAAGATTCCACTAAGTAAGTAAGTAAGTATCAATCATTCACTCGGTAGTAAGTCTAAACTCGTGTGTATTCTAAGCTGCGCCTCGGGCTTTAAACTATACCCTTGTTAGCAATCAGTCACTTTGAACCCTCTGTAAACAATGTACCTACTATATCATTTGAACAAATTCACAGAGATAATAAATAGGTACTTACGTACATTAACTTAGACAGTTACTGAAATGAATATTATTTATGTAAACATGACATTCTTACTTTCATGTTTTAAACATAAAATAATTTAGTAGAAGTAGAGCTTAGTGAAGGGCTCGTCCGGGGAAGTTTTTGTATTTATAAGTAAATGAAACAAATCTGTAAGGGTCCCTATTTACGGGATGCCTAGAACTATATTTAGGATTCTAACTGATGATGATAAAACTGTAAGTACCATGCTTTGTATTCAAAACGTTTCAGTTACCTAAATAACATATTTCTTAGTTAAAATAAATCTTTACCATAATGAAGATAAATTTCCTCGGTTCCCGGTTATAGGTTGTATTCACACTGAGTTAAAAGTTGCTCCCACTTTATTATGTACCTACTCGTTACTCTCCATCCTAAGGTTGCCTGGAAGAAATCGCTTTCAGCGAAAAGGCCGCCCTTTGTACTTTGTTAAATCTAGATTTATAAGCTATCCTTGTGTACAATAAAGTGTTATCTATCTATGTACTTAGTGGTTCTGAGAGAACAGTACACCTCTTACCTATAAGTATAGACTTTTTGTGGAAAAATAGGGGTATAAATTTTAGTGATTACTCGAGTTTCCTTGGTCCTAGAAAGTGGAATCTGGTGTCTACGGGTTTGTCTTGTGAAGGTAAAAGTAGATTGGTATAGGTAAGTAAAAAAAAATTAAAGCTATGTATCTTGTGTTGGCAACGCTCATATGAAGTGGGAGTGAACAACCGCAGAGACGATTCGTTTTCTGTCATCTTTGGAAGCAACATTGTATTTTAATTTTAATTGTTTTTCTAGTGTTATTTTAAGTTCTGATGGGTAATTTTGGTGGTATTTTAACCATCATTACTTGAGGTCTTAGCACAAATGTGAACAATTGAAATGAAAGTGTGTTATGTGGCATCCTGATTTGAATGAAAATGTTTCCCTTTGGTTTTGAAGAAAAACGCCATCTTTTTCTTTAAAACCGATGACGGCTGACTTTACTTTTTTTACCGACTCGACTTGACTAAAAAGAATTTATTCAACCCACAAAATTGTCCGCAAGACAGAAAGATGCCACAAAAAAAAAAACCGCAGGGACGTCTGTAGCAAAGAATATGGACTAAAAGAGCGACATACATGACGGGCTGTCAGCGAACTGTCACTTGACAGACTTAAAGTTTGTGACAGAAGCAGAGAAGCGAGGAAAAAAGAAGAAGAGTGGGGAGACGGATTTTGGCGGTGGAGAAGAAAAGTTGGCTAATTGAGTTCGTGATAAGGTTTTGGAGAGTAAATTGGTTTTAAGATTGAGATGCAAGGCTTGGAGATTGAAGGACACCCCTCTTACAGCGGATTAGTCCGCATTTAGACTCTAGAATGGTCCATTATGTGTGAGAGAGTTCTGGCTACACCTGCAGCCAGCCTAACTCCTCCCAAAAGCTTCTTGGGGGCTTCGCAGGCTTGGAGGAGTGAGGGGGTTTCTTTGGATTTCTTGACGTTTGTTCGCTACTCCCTGGCATTCCAGCCGGGCTAAGATGTGCAACGTGATGTGATGGACATTTTAGAAATTATAGATAAAAGACCCACTGATAAGCGAAACATAAGCATTAAGTTTTCATTTGTAAGAACCGAGTTTTTTTTTAATTTTTTTTATTTATTCATCATTCTCAGCCCTACCTTTACAGGCTAACCTAATACGATAGATAGATAGATTTTTGGCACTGCCATGCTAGCACAAGAAGATATAAAGAGATATCTGTATTTTGCACGAGCTAACGAGTGGAAATATTTTGTCACGCTGCACATCTTAGCCAGGCAGGACTACGTGGGCAGACTCTTCTTCGGACAGGCAGCTTCTGCAGAGTGAGCTGTCTGTGGCTCTGATGTTGTAAAAGTGTTTGTTCAAGGGTGTGACTTGTCAAGGTCCCCACTATCGTTCTAAGGTTCAGCCTTTGTAGGTTTACTAGTCGACGAGTCAGTTGCGGTGTAGAAATTGAAAGCTATGAAAACTTTCCCTTTTTTCCCCTTCCACTACCCCGTTTTGGATTTATTTTCGCAATAATCTTGCGTAGTATAAAGTTCTTAATGTGCCTCTCAAATTTTGATTAAGATCCGTCGATAAATAACGCTACAGTAAACTTCTCCCTTTTCCCCTCTATTTTCCCCTTAATCAAAAGTCGCGATTGACAAAAAATTATAAGTCAAGGAACTTGTTTGCCAATTTTCGTTAGAACCGGTTGAAAAAGCGAAGTATCATTTAAGTAATAGTACCTAATAAGTAATGAGCCTGACTGACTGACTGACTGACTAACGTACACACAACGCACACCCGAAAATACTGGCTGTAGAGATTTGAAATTATTTGGGTATACATATATCAGTCATCTAGTACCCATAACACAAGCTCTGCTTAGCTTGGAGCTAGATGATGCTGTGTGGATTGTCCAGCATTATTATTATTTATAATTGTTACTGCTGTGTGGTAGGACGACCAGTAAAAATAAACACTAACTCTGGTGTTAGTGCATGCCTCAAGTTATGGTCGGAAGGTAAGGCATCGTAGGGCACGTTCCAATTGAACGTGGTCTCTGAGGCAATGCTCTATTATGGTAACCACTTAACATCAGGTAGTCGTACGTCATACGACGTCATTTTTTAATAAATTATGAATTTTATAACGTCGCGTGGAGACGTCTTGAAAACCCTTGAAAGGGTAATCACGTGACAGCGCATATTGTCCTTGTCATCTCATGTTAAAACCATTCATACCTTCATCCGAAACCTATATTGACCCTTAAAGCCAGTACTTCACGTCTCAATTTCCTTTGACAAAACTATACAAAACTCGGAAACTTACCACCACAAACTCTCTTTAACACGCCATTTTGAATCTAGTGTTAAGGTCATAAAGATCATTTTTCATTGTAACAATTTAAATGACACTTTAATGCTTCAGATTACAAGGGTTGGGAATTCACATTGTCGCACAATAATATTGTTATAGGTATCAGAAATACAAAATTAATAGCTTCAGGACTTAATCTCAAGGTACGGTAGATATCTCCTCAGATCTCGAGATTCTCTGATGATCTCTAAGGGGGTATCCAGAGGTACGTCCAAATATTACATTTGATACATTCCCATACTAGTAGTTAGTATACCATACGTGACAGGTTGCAAACTCAACACCGCTGTTAGAATACTAATCTATACTGATATTAGAAATAGGAAAGATTGTTTGTTTGTTTGTTTGCATTGAACAGGCTCCGAAACTACAGGACCGATTTGAAAAATTATTTAACCGTTGGGAAGCTACACTATCTCCGGGTGACATAGGTTATATTATATTTTCAAAAAAAAAGGGATCATTACTAAAACCCGTGCGAAACCGGGACGAACTACTAGTAATAATAAGTTAATAAAACGAATACCATTTAATAAAATGTATGAATCGTTATTTGTAGCACGTAGTGAGAGGCGCGTAGTCTACTTTTCTTAAGCGGCCTATAATCCACGTACACGGTGAATAAAATAACTTGTGAAATCCGTTCTATACCTTAATAAAACTAAAGGTCCAAATAATAATAATAGTAATAATGCTGGACAATCCACACAGCATCATCTAACCCCAAGCTAAGCAGAGCTTGTGTTATGGGTACTAAATGACTGATATACTTAATACAATATAATAACGTACCTAGATATTTTTTATTATACATAAAAAATACCCAGAAATACCTGTACATAAGAGGTATTTTTCTACAATATTACTAATATTATTTAAAAAAAAATCGGCCAAGTGCGAGTCGGACTCGCGTACGAAGGGTTCCGTACCATCCGTCTGTCACCAGGTTGTATCTCATGAACTGTGATAGTTAGAGAGTTGAAATTTCAGCAGCTGCCGATGGGTAGAGCCAAGGTAGAGCGACTGCAACGTCTGGCCACGCCAGTCACCAATATGTGCGGAATCAAGCAATGCCTCAGGTTTTCCTAACCGTATCGTGTTTTTAGTAGTAGTAGAGCTCTTAGTGAAGGGCTCGTCCGGGGCAGTACTACCACCATGCCTATTTCTGCCGCCAAGCAGCTTGCTGTGTTCCAGTTTGAAGGGCGTGGGTGCCGGTGTAATTACAGGCACATGAGGCTTGACACCTGTATGCCTCAAGTTGATGGACGCTGAGTAGTGCATCGAGCGTGACCTACGAGGCAATGCTTTTTATAGGTGATGGTAACCACTTAGCATCAGGTGGGCCATCTGCTTGTTACATCAACAAATTGTATAAAAAAAATCGTTTGAGAGTTTTTCAAAGACCACATGAAAAAACTCTCAACGATTGACAATTCTGAGAAAAAAAATAAAAAAAAAAAAAAAAATGTCAGGACATTTTTACACAACATCATCTAGCCCCAAACTAAGCATAGCTTGTACTATGGGAACCAGATGACTGATAGAATACTTATATACTTTTTTTTTTTTAAAATACATACATAGAATACAATACAACACCCAGACACAGAACAAACATTTATGTTCATCACGCAAATGTTTGTTCTCGGTGAGGATCGAACCCACCACCTACAGCACAGAAGGCAGGGCTACTACAAACTGAGCTGTAACGGCTGTCAAGAAAGAAATGCTTTTTAGCTTTGACTTTGAATAAAGGCCTTAATCTTTTGTTTGATTTTTCGGGAATAATCATTTTGCACCCTGTTACCGAGCGAAGACGTGCAAAACCACAGCCGTGAAACTAAATAAATGAAATCACGGTAATCCCAGCGGATGGAAAACGTTACACTCTCTCAAAGCTTGTGGAAAAAAGCTAAGGAAATAATGTTTCATCGTCATTGATCGAGCGAACATTTCTTCAACAACTTTGAAAAGATTTTCAATTACTTCTTCGCTGTGGTTTGGGTAAAATTGAAAAAATCAAGATCATTGTATCCTATATGATCAGCAATGGGCTTGTAACCTGTCACTTATGGTTAATATGATATACTAACTACTGCAAAATGTGGGTATATACGTACCGAATGTAATATTTGGACGTACCTCTGACTACCTCGGACCTATTAGATAATCTCGAGTAGGTACTTGGTACTAACAGATCAGAAGGGGTCTACCGTGCTTGGGAATTAAAGTTGTGATGCTGTTTTTTTTTTTATTGTTTGTGAACTTACGTAGAATATGCAATTACGTCATGTAATCAGCTCTATTAAGTCCACTGCTGGACATAGGCCTTCCCCTCAGGTATGAAGTCAAAGTCAAAGTCAAAAAGCATTTATTCAGTAATATCTGCAGGGATCATCTTGAAACGTCTTAAATCTAGGTGAATCTAAGCGCCAGTTCCTCGCGACCAAGCCGACCAAGAACCGGCAAGAAACTTACGGCTTGGTTCCTACCGTTTTTTTGTATGATCTTGAAGGAGGCCACGTTTACAGTAGATGCTGCTGTTCTTGCCCCCCTCTCTGTCTCTGCTGATCTCCTGGTGCATTCCTTAATCGCCTTTTCGACATCCATGGGGTCTAATGGCCCTCCATTATTTGACGACCAACGTGGCGCGGTGGGCGAATATCCACCTGCGACGCAGGACGTTGCGGGTTCGATTCCCGCCTTAGGATAAATGATTGTATGATCTGCAAATATTTATTCCGGGTGTTCTGGGTATTTTCTATGTATAATAAAATATGTATGTAATGTATTGTATTAAGCATATCAGTCATCTAGTACCCATAACACAAGCTCTGCTCAGCTTGGGGCTAGATGATGCTGTGTGGATTGTCCAACATTATTATTAGCTCTCATGATAATGGGTCCTATTCTATTCTAAGCTCGTACCACGGCTCCGCAATGACGAAATAAAAACTCTAAGATAATTTCCCAAAATATTCACCTTTGAACTGAAATCACACTTCTATAAACAGCCTAAAAAGGGTACGTTTATGCCCAAACAGTGTCGTAAAAACGGCAAGTACCGATGCGGAAGTTACCCCTATCTACCTTATGTGACGCTACATAACTACCAAACATTATTTTCAGGTACAGTCAGGGAAGAAATCACTGATAGTGACTTCGGTTGTTCTACCACACTTAGATATCCTCAAATAGATTTGAGTCGGCACTCGACAAGTCGATAAGATCCAAAGGATAACCGTGAGCTCAATAGTATGTTTGCTTAATTATCTGTACCGTGAGCTCAGTACAAACAGGCCCGAACAGACCCGAACAATGGATACGAGAGCACTATCGTACAAATCCGGAATCTGTTACTTTGTACAAAAAAATAGAATACAATGCTATCTATTTTTCCGGTCACGTATAATTTGGATGTTTTCAAGAGAAGAGTGAATAGGTAAGCGTGCTACATCTTCGACCGCATCATCACTTAACATCAGGTGAGATTGCGGTCAAACATCTACCTATAAATAATAAAAAAAGTCGTGTACGATTCCAACGGCAATTTTGGCGTCGTTTTTGACAGTTTGTAACCGTGCTATAAGAGTTCATGGGGCTGAGAAAATATCTATTGAGTCTAGGAATTATATTTTTTTCTTCTTTTCTTAATTATTTTGTACATGATGTGGTAGGACGTAATTTTTTTTTAGGCTTCATCGATTCACCTAGTCTACACACGTTTCTATGTTGATTTTTGCAACTTTAATAAATTGGCGCTGTTTCAAACTGTTGAACGAAACATTTTTGTCTTAATAGCTTAATAAATGTATGAAGCATATATCTCTTTGATACAAACTATGTAATACGCATTGTAGTTCGAGCAATTTACTGAACTGACAAAAAACTACTCAAGTCAAGTGACAACCGTCACAGCTCAGTCGGTAGCAGCTCTGCCTTCTGCGCTATAGGTATTGAACCCAAAAGGATAGCGATATTCACCGAGAACAAACATTTGTGTGTTAAGCATACATTAGATGTTTGATCTGTGTCTGGGAATTATTTGTATTCACAAAAAAACGAGTGTGCTTTAGACCACACGGCTGAAGTAAAACTTCTTTTATACGAAACGTAACTGGCTATGAGAGAAAGAGAGAAAAAACAGTGCTTTCATACCTCCTCCATGGTAGTGTTAAACGTTTAACGCAACCTTGTTGGAAGTCACATTAGAAGTTTTACCTACTTCAAAAAAAGTATTTAAGTATTCTATCAGTTATCTTGTACTATAACAAGCTTGGAGTTTGGGGCTAGACTGCGTTGTGTCAAAGGTACGTTGGTATATATTTACTTATTTATTCAAGTGTTAAACAATGAGTGCGTATGTTTTGCCTCTGACTGTACAAAACTACCTTATGTAACGGGACATAGCCTTCAAAATCGCTCGTCATAATGTAATCGAATTGGATCTGTTTTATGGTTTGGGTTAAAATGTATCGAAGAAGCGTATAGGACCCATTTCTACCAAGTTTTATGGCAAAAGTACCTTATATGTTATACACGATGTTTCAGTACGTAGTCTATAAAAAAAAGAGTTCATTCTTACGCCGAGAACAACAATTTTCTAGGCTTTTTGCTAAATTGGGAAACGTCAGTAAAGTTTTCGGCATAACATACATACATAAAATCACGCCTATTTCCCATGGGGGTAGGCAGAGACTACGGATTTCCACTTACTACGATGACATACCTCTTTTGCTTCATTTACTCTCATAACATTATTCATACATGCTCGTCGATTTAGGGTAAGTACTTTCAACCTGGCCTGCATCTAAAACGTCTTGTATCTGATTGAAATACGTACGCCGCGGTCTACCCTTTCCAACAGTCCCATCCGCACTCGCCTGATGCACCTGTTTCGTTAATCTTCTTTCATCCGTCTTCTCTACATCGGTGACGACCGATGTGGCGCGGCTGGCGAATGTCCGCCTGCGACGCAGGAGGTTGCGGGTTCGATTCCCGCCTCGGGATAAATGTTTGTACGATCTGCAAATATTTATTCCGGGCGTTCTGGGTATTTTCTGTGTACCTATAATAAAAAATATATATGTACGTAATTATATTATAGTAAGTATATCAGTCATCTAGTACCCATTACACAAGCTCTGCTTAGCTTGGGGTTAGATGATGCTGTGTGGATTGTCCAGCATTATTATTATTATTACATGCCCAAACCATCTTATCATACCTTTCTCTACTCTAGAGATAGACACATACTCATATTTTGCGGTAGTAAGTATTACGCGACAGGTTGCAAGCCCAATACCGCTGCGAGAAAAGAATAGGAAACTAGTTAGAGTTTCCTCACAATGTTTTCCTTTACCAATTGAGAACCCTGGTATTACGCACATTATGTAATCGAATAGAAAGGTCCATTGGTCCACGACGGGATTCAAACCTAACCTTAAGATCAGAAGGCGGGGTCGTTACTACACCATCAATGCTCTATAAATAAAATAGGTACTATAAGTAAAAGCAATAATGGCAGACAGTTAATGCTCAGGGATTTGCAATCATTTAATGCTTAGCTTATTCGGGTGAATTAGGAAGTTAAATCTAAATAGGAACAATAAAAATCTTACCGGCAACGGAACGAACACGAAAGCACAGAACAAACGGGTTGAAGCAGTTCAACCCGTGATCATGGCATGGGAAACAATCAAATCAAAAATCCGCCTCTCACGCCTCAGCCAGCATCCTTCTACAGCTCTCTGCAGTCCTGCGCCACAAACATCGTTATGAAAATTAATCAAATCGAAAACAAATACAAGCGCAGAGCTATGGAAAGTTTTAATGGCGTTCGTCGATGAAAAACGCCCCTATAGTTTTTTACTACTTCGTTCCGTATTTACTTAAGGGGCCATCTCACGTTAGCCGACCACCTCGACGCGCTATTAAAAGACTATTTTGGCTCTTAGAAGGACCAAATTAAGTTTACAAACTTGTTAAACGGTTTACTTGAATGACTTGACTTGATTAAAAACCCGATGAAGTTTCCCCGATGCTTTTTATTAAATCAGAATTTATCAATTTATATACAACGGAATTCTGAGGCAGCAAACAAAAAAACAATCAATATTATCATCATCATCACCATGCGTTTCCAAGAGAAGATCGAACCCACCACCTACAGCGCAGAAGGCAGGGCTACTACGAACTGAGCTGGGACGCCTGTCACAAATATGTGAAAATCTGTAAATTCCGAGTATTGACTCTTATACTGTAAGTAATAGCGTTCAAAGTCCTGTCAAGCGGCCACGCGGCGACCGCGCGGTCACCGCAGCAGTGATTACCCGTTTGACAGGATCTTGAACCTGGAATATAAAGACGACACTTGGTGGATACTGGGTACTGATTTTCTTAACTGGTCTGCAAAATCTTTCGCGCTGTATAAATGCGCCCTAACTCAGGAAACAGTGGTACCTATACTAAGTTATGCCATGTATGGTGTTTAAAAATAAAGATTTGTATTTAAATAGGTATATCTTTAATCAATGATATCCCTAGATGACGGGTCACATACAAAATCATAGTTAAAAGCTGTCCGCGTGAATATATACTTAGACGGCTACATAGTGTAAAAAAAATTATAAACACTTTTAAGTTCAACCTAATTACAACCATGTCGTCTTATTAAATAAAGTCACTAATTGTCAAAATAACGGTTTTTGCGCCAACCCTATATCTAGGGGTGTCATTGATCGAGAATTCTGGTGTTCTCTAACCAAACTGATCCCACCTAAATAGTCTGTAATCGATGCTTATTATAGGCCAATGATGATGATAATACTTCCAAATACAATGTGGAGTAACCAAGTGAAAAACTCTTTAAACTTATTCATTATTATAGGCTTCGTCCGTCAAACTAGGCGGGGGTGCTACCACGCCCCCGCAAATTAATTTAATTAGCTGTTGGTCCTTCGGAAGTTCTAACAATATAAGTTTAAAATAGTTCGTTTGTTTAGGGTTTATCATCTGTCCAAAGTTATATTTAAAACATTTCTATATTATTATTCAGAGCCTCACAGCTCAGTTGGTAGTAACTGCCTTTTGCGATATACGTAGGTAGGTATATGTAGGTGTGATGAACATAGAGATTAATCCCCAGATATCCCCCTAGATCTTTTAGTATCAAGTACCTACTTGAGATTCTTTAAAGATGACTAAAGAGCGTAGTCAGAGGTAAGTAAGTGCAATTACTCACTCTGGCGCCACTGAAAATCAGCGCTGAAAGAGCTGTTATATGCTCTTGTAGCAAATGCTGAGTGGTGGCCTTTTTGTCGCTACATTATAAATTTTACCTATTTATGTTATTTATACGAGACAAAATAAATATTTTCTATTCTATTCTATTCTTTCATAATAAATGTAAACAAATATTTGCATGTATTGTAGATAACTTATACAGCGTCAGGAAAAACTTTTACACACTCTAAGTAAGTTGAAGCGTAGCGTGTGCTGTTTTGAACTTCTGGGGCGTAATATTATGCTCTAGGCATAATTGCCTTCAGGTTTTCTGTCTGTGTACTCCTCTTATTAAGTTAGATTGGCACCACACTGAAGCTTCATTATTTGACTTTTTAAAAGAATCATAATATAAAAAACCGGCCAAGTGCGAGTCGGACTCGCGCACGAAGAGTCCGTACCATTATCAATAATAAACGACAAAAAAATCACGTCTGTTGTATTAGAGCCCCCTTAAATATTTATTTTATTCTGTTTTTTAGTATTTGATGTTATAGCGGCAACAGAAATACATTATCTATCTATCATTATCTATTATTTTGATTTTATTGTGGAAGTTTTGTTTGTATATTTTATGGATGGATTGTGATCTGAAATAAATGAATTATAATTATAATTAATTATCTGTGAAAATTTCAACTGTCTAACTATCACGGTTCATGAGATACAGCCTGGTGACAGACAGACAGACAGCGAAGTCTTAGTAATAGGGTCCCATTTTACCCTTTAGGTACGGACCCCTAAAAACAGAACCAAGCCGTAAGTTTCTTGCCGGTTCTTCTAGGATTGGTCGCGAGGAACTTGCACCAATATTCACCTTACTATAATAACATCAAAAAATGAACAAAAGTACCTAATTATCTTATTTGAAAACGCGTAAAAATTACAATACGCCAAAAACTGCAATTTAAATGAAACACGATCATCTGATTGGTTCGTTGCCTTCACTGCCGGGGGCAGGGAAGTGGAGGCTGGTCAACAAACGGGCAGCGATGAAGCGCTATACGCAATACATCGCTGGTTGATAAATAGGAACTTCAGCCAAAAATACGTATTTCTCTACATCTATTGACTGTCAGCCAAATGGTATTCTATGAGATCTTGTTGAAGGTAACTTTACACGTTTACGAGTATTTGGAAGTAGTTTTATTACACCCGGTATAGATGAACAGTGTTATTGATTATGAACCAGTGTGGTGATAAAAGGTTTATTGACTCCGAGTACTTTGTTCCAGATAATACTGCTGGTGAAGGCGTTAGATGCTTACAACATCACATTCTTCACCGTGACGGCACAGATTGTGTCACACGTCCTCGCCTATATGAACAGCTGCGTCAACCCTCTGCTGTACGCCTTCCTGTCAGAGAACTTCAGGATAGCTTTCAGGAAGGTAAGAAATTATGTAAAGGAACTTGACTGGTCTCACAGCTCAGTTGGTAGTAACACTGAAGCGAACAGGGACTTAGATTTAGATTTTAGACGTTTCAATTTGATCCTTGCGGATATCTATACTAATATTATAAAGAGGAAATATTTGATTGCTTGTTTGTTTGCATTGAATAAACTCCGAAACTACTGGACCGATTAAAAAAAAAACTCACCGTTGGGAAGCTACACTATCATGTCACTCGGGGACATAGGCTATATTACATTTTCAAAAGAATTAGGGATCCTTACTTAAACCCGTGCAAAGCCAAGACGAGCTGCTAGTTACTGAATAAATGCCTTTTGACGTTGACTCTGTCTTCTGTACAGTATGTTGTAGGTTCGATCCCCACTGAGGACAAACGTTTGTGTGATGTAATTAGATGTTTGTTCTCTGTATGGGTGTTATATTGTATTCTGAAGTATCTATTTACAAAAAAAACAAAAGTATTCTATCAGTGATCTTGTTCCAGTACAAGCTATGCTTAGTTTGAGGCTAAAGTCAAAGTCAAAGTGTATTTATTTGCAGAATTACATGTATAGGTACAGATGTCACAGTAATTCTACCATGTAATGGCATGCAAAATTTAAATTAACTAGATTATTCAAATTATCAGAACTATTTATATTAGATTTATTTAGCTAGATGATATTGTGTAAAAGTGTCCACAAATATTTATTTATTTACTAGCTGACCCGTGCCCACTTCGTTGGGCGGTAAACATTTTTACTTACAAATCTTAACTGAAGTAGTACTCGATGTCGCCAACAGATGGCGTTATCATCATCTTCCTGCCCTTATCCCACTTTATGTGGGGTCGGCACAACATGTTCTTTTCTTCCACTCCCCTCTATCAGCCGTCATATCTGTACTCACTCCTTTCTTATCCATGTCATCTTTCACACAATTCATCCATCTTTTCTTTGGTCTACCTCTACCCACATATCCATCAACATTGATGTTCATCGCTCTCAAGGTTAAATGACTTTCATCCCTCCTCATGACATGCCCATACCACGCTACCCTATTGCTCCTCAATTTTTCCGTCACTGGCGCTACTTTCAAACTACCCCTGATATACTCATTTCGTATCTTGTCCATTCTAGTAACTCCACATATCCATCTCAACATTCGCATCTCTGCCGCAAGTACCCTTCTTTCATTAGTCCCTTTAGTTGTCCAACACTCAGATCCATACAATACGACAGGTCTAATGATCATTTTGTAAACTTTCCCCCTAAGTTTAAGGGGCATTTTCGGATCACACGTGGTTCCTGAGACCTGTCGCCATTTCATCCATCCCGCATTTATTCTATTCTTCACGTCTCGGCCAATATCGCCGTCGCTCTGTATCAATGAGCCGAGGTACCGAAATCGGAACAAACTGGTGTATCCCTAATACACCATCTAAGGCTATTGGGATAAAATTGGATGGACCACCGAAGTCACAAAACAGATGCTCTGTTTTGGTTCTACTGATCTTCAGTCCGACACTCTCCAATTTATCCCACCATTTTCCTAGTCTGCTCTGGACCTCAAGCGCATCTTCTCCAACCAGAACAATGTCATCGGCAAACAGCATGCACCAGGGTGCTTCTTCCTGTATGTCTGATGTCAGAGCATCCATTACCAGGAAAAACAAATAAG
Organism: Electrophaes corylata; assembly: GCA_947095575.1. NCBI lineage: Eukaryota > Metazoa > Arthropoda > Insecta > Lepidoptera > Geometridae > Electrophaes > Electrophaes corylata. The sequence goes on along the minus strand of OX352711.1, from coordinate 545,880 downwards.
GGCTCAAAGCCGACCCCTGATGCAAGCCTACACCCACATTGAACTTGGCGGTAACTCCGGCCTCAGACCGGACGTGAGTACTCGCTCGATCGTACATAGCTCGAATGAGCTGCATGTACTTCTCAGGCACTCCCTTAACTTTCATACTCCACCACAGAACCTCTCGGGGTACTCTATCATACGCCTTCTCAAGATCTATGAACACCATATGCAAATTTTTGTGTACTCGTCTGTGTTTCTCACAAAGTTGACGAAGCGCAAAGATGGCATCCATAGTCCCGCGCCCAGGCATGAATCCAAACTGGTTCTGTGATACCTCACTTTCTTCTCTCATCCGTCGCGCTACAACCTTTTCCCAAATTTTCATACTGTGTGACATGAGCTTTATTCCTCTATAGTTGTTACAATCCTGTACATCACCCTTGTTTTTGAAGATGGGCACCAGCGAGCTGTTGCACCATTCGTCCGGGATCGCCTCTTCTCGTAACAACTTGTTAAAGAATAAAGCTAGCCACTTCCATCCATCCGCCAACAGATGGCGTTAATACGGCATAAAATAGCGGCCGTTCGCAGTTTCGCCCGCGTGTCAGTTTTTTCCCGTTCACGTTATTTTTTCGGGATAAAAAGTAGCCTAAGTTACTCCTTGTTACATCAGCTATCTGCCAGTGAAAGTCCCGTCGAAATCGGTCCAGCCGTTCCAGAGATTACCCGGAACAAACAGACAGACAGACAGACAAACATTTAAAAAAATGCTATTTTGGTATATGTATCGCATATACATTCATATGCATGTAGTAAAAAGCGGTTATTTTAATATTACAAACAGACACTTCAATTTTATTTATTTGTATAGATTATTTTGTCACAATAAACACTGCACAAAATACTATATAGGTACGAATTTGTTTCGTGTATCAATTGACAAAAGCAAACTGCAAACATTAGAGTAGGTAACCGAAAATCCAAGAAAAAAAAACACTGACATTGACAGTTTGTTGTTGTTTCAACTTTTTTTAAATTTGATATGACTTGGAGTTAAATCCTTCAAGCCGTATTTAAAATAAGGATATGAAATAATAAAAACTTAAAATAATAAAACACTTTTGGTAACGCTGGTTTTGTTTGACTATTGTAATGACTTGAAAACTAATGCATTTTAAAGTAAAACAAATGAAATAATATCGCGAAGCCGACCAAATTGAACTATTCGATTTCGTTTTCTTTTTTTTTGTTTATCTGTGCTCCAACGCACACTGTTTTGATAGATATGATTGAATTTGAACTTTGTGCAGAGGTAATAAAGTGCAAATTGACTCTTTGACGTTAGGAACATACCTACATTGTTTAAACAACAGTGGGTGCTTGTAATTCAATATGAACTTTATGTTATAGTAATAAAGCTCGTTTTAGTTAGAAAACGTTTGTATGGGAAAAAGAAAAGGGCTGTTTTTAGGGGTTTTCCGGCAATTATTCGAATTTTTCTCGCCGTAAAAACCATCTTTGAACTTCAACAAACATTTTAAAAAAAGAATTGGCCAAATTGGTTCAGGCGTTGTTGAGTTATGCGCTCACGAACATTTTGCGATTCATTTTTATATTATAGATTTATACAATGTCTTGTAAATATAGTTAAGTATGAGCTTAAAGATAAAACTTTTCTCTTCATACTTGATCGCACACAACACAATACGTTAGTAAAAAACACAAACAGAAAACTTACAAGACAGGGAGCTTAATTCTAAAAAAGCTCTCTTGTCCTCTTTGAAAGACGTTTCTTAGAAAATAAAAGTTCAGGTTAGTTCATCAAAGAATTCTATCTTTACAACTATCAGTAAATTTAGAGCAGTAAATAAAATACTAGGTAATTTAATTAAATACTGTGCAGATACCGCAATTTCTCTCGTCCGTGGCTTGCCAAAAACTTCGCCGAACGCGCTGCCGGAAATTTATTATTTACATACGAATTTATAATACGCTAACACTAGGTACCTACTGACTAATATAATTTTTCCTATTCACTCGTAAAGCGTTATAATAAATACGTGTAAAACTGCGGATTAGTGTCAATAATATCAGGTACACCAGGTATATCAGGTGCCTTGCGTACACTTCGAGCCGTATCAACTTAACCTTTGCTAACTATGCCACTTTTAAGCAGTCGTTTCTAAGAGTAGACCTGCAGGATTTTGGTCAAAGGGTTAGTAGTCGCCATCTGAGATCCTTTGTCTAGCTAACCTAACCTTAGCATCTGTCTAGATTAGGTATAACAAATTATATTATAGTACTAGCGAAATGCGTATGACTTCGTCCGCGTTTAGGTTTTTTCATACAAACTTAAACCCTCTCTGCATCAGTTTAGGATTAAAATTTCGGGAATTTGCTTAGTACAGACGCACCAAGACAAGTATATTTTGAAAGTTTCAAGTTTCTACGACTAGTGGTTTACGCTACATTGTCTATGTCAGTCAGTCAGTCAGGATGAATTATGGTAGTTCTTATAATTCGTAGAGATGGGTCCTGTATTTATTTACCGTGTTGCCAAAAATATTTTTGAAGTAATACTCCTTATGCGACTTCCAACAAGGTTGCGTTAAACGTTTAACACTACCATGGAGGGGGTATGAAAGCACTGTTCTTTCTCTCTTTCTCTCATAGCCAGTTACGTTTCGTATATTAAAGAAGTTTTACTTCAGTCGTGTTGTCTGTTGTCTAAAGCACACTCGTTTTTTTTTCTATGTTAATTTATTATCAGATCTGTGGTCTATTTGTCTATTATTTCTGGGAAACAGATGAGATTTAATGTGTGTTTTTACAAACAAAGAAACTCAACTGTCAGGTGCCACTCAATCAAGCTAAAAAACCTGTCAGGTAACACAAAAGGTTTTAAATCCTTTTTATGAAATAGGTGTGAACGTAGCAGCTGTGTTGGAGGCTTTGAATCATGAACTCGCTATGTGTTTTTGTTCGGGGTTCAGCCTACACAGGAGGGAATCATTCTGTACAGCTGTACAGCAGTAACGGGGTAGGTTTATTATACAACTAGCGGCCCGTCCCGGCTTCGCACGGGTTCTAATAAGGATCCCTAATTTTTTTGAAAATAATAGCCTGGGTCACCTGGAGATATACTTTTACTTACACATAAGACCAATGTTTGTATCCAAACAAAACCATGTAAAGGCAATAAATATATTGAGTATAGTGTAGCTTCCCAAGGCGTAAGAATTTTTCAAATCGGTCCAGTAGTTTCGGAGCCTTTTCAATGCAAGCAAACAAACAAACAACCAATCAAATCTTTCCTCTTTATAATATTATAGATTCAATGCAACTGTGGAACACCCATAATAGACGACCATAAATCAGAATATTGAATTTCAGGTTTTTACGTGCCCTCTATGCACTGATTTGCGTTAATCAACCTAGGGCATGCCTTATATGCCTGTAATTCCCAGGCGCAGTAGATATCCCTTAAGATCTTTTAGTAACCAGTATGGCTCAACAAAGCTTTTTAAATAATTGCATTTGTAAAAATGAGCTTTTAATTTCCATTCTTTGCAGTTATAGAAACCTTTGTTACATCTAAAGGTCATTTCTCCTAGGTTTCTATAAAATAATGACTTTAGTAGTAGTATACAACCTGGAAGAAATCATGTAGCCTAACAACGGGGATGGGCTTGCAGTCTGTCACGTATGGAATACTACTGCAAAATGTGATTATAGATATTCTCAAAGATTTCTGAAATAGGCCCTAAGAGATGGGGGGGGGGACCTGTACCTAGGGATTAAGGTCGTGAGGCTATTTCTGTTTCTGTCATATCTACACAACATCATCTTAGCCCCAAACTAAGCATAACTTGTACTACTAGATGACTGAAAGAGTACTGATATACTTTTTTTGTAAATACATGCATAAAACACACCCGGACAAAGATGTATGTTCATTTGTTCATCATACAAATGTTTGTCCTCGGTGAGGATCAAACCCACAACCTATCACAGAAGCCAGAACTACTACCAACTGAACTGTGAGAGCTTGTATTATTAAGCTCCAGTTTACAATGCACAGTACTTTCCAAATTTTCCAGAATAGACTCCGTTTCATAAAATAATAAATGCATGATCTAGCCCTTCTTCGCTATTAAATAAACAATCGCCTCTGACAGAACTCAACACTTTATTCAACATCAAAGAGCTGAATGTTTTAACGAAATTCTCGAAAATGCCTTCCATTTTGTTATGTTCAATCAAGTAAACAACTGTCAAAGATGACGGGCTCATGAATCATGTTAAATAAATTACTGACTGCCAACTTTTTTATGGAGTTAAAGTAGAGTTTCCCAGAAAATGGCTGGAAGCAAATTCTAGTGACGGAGTTTTTTTTATACAGCTTGCTGATGGAGCAAGCAGATGGCCCACCTGATGTTAAGTGGTTACCATCGCCTATAAAGCATTACCTCGTAGGTCACTTTCGTTAAGAACGTGCCCCAGGATATGCTGCTCTGTGTCCATCAACCTGAGACTTACAGGTGTTAAACCTCATGTACCTATAATTATAAACTGTGTTTGTTTTTTTTTATATATTAGCGTACAACATCTGCAAACAATGTACTCTAATGTAATTACAATCTAGCCATAATGTAGGTTAATGAGTAATTTTACGATGGCTTAAGTTATTGTTAATACGGTCGTCTTCTGACAATAAAAGAAGACGAAGACATTTGGTTGAATGCCGACAGAGAATGTACCTACACGATAAAATGCAAGAGATATTGCTAAAATTAAAAAAAACGTGTCTAATATTCAAGGTACTACCTAAACTTAGCTTAGGTTTAGTTTACCTTTCAAAATTCAATTACTTATCGGCAAACGTGCTAGTTTCAATAAACCTTTTGACAAAAATCCTTTTCAAAGGAGTCCCGGTTTGTCCTGTGAGGTCGGTACCTTTATTTTGTTCTTTGTTATATAAATAATACGTAAATATAAATGGTATTGTCCACTGTCGGCCGTCCTATCGGCGACTGCGGTTCAGTGGTTTCAAAACTTCTTGCGAACTTTGAATTTGGTTAGTGGTTTGAGTAATGTCTTGTAAATAGGTTATTAGTTTATGAAGGACAGAGAAAACGCGAGTTTACAACTTTTAATGTAAGCGTCTGTTTTATGTAAAACTTTTGCAAAAATCAATACAGTACTATGATTAATTAATTTTATGATACTACTTAATTTTATACTGGAAGAAAAGAAGGTAGCTTAACCCGTGTGAAACTACTTTTATACAAACTTCAACTCCCGCTGTAACCGTTTAGGGTTGAATTTCGAGAATTCCTTTCAGTTAGGACAAATTCAGGAGGAGGGAGGGTCGATTGATTAGTTATTTCTGGTATTTCTGCCTTTATTTATAAACTGTGAGTAATAAATTCAGCTGTAACTTTTTTTATAAAACTTAACTCATAAATGAACAAACACAAATTTGGAACATTTGTTGAAATGCACAAGTAATTTGGAGTCCCGCCAAAGTCTCGAAGTTTGTTTTCACTTACCTAATAATTCTGGAAAGATACGAGTTCACGTCAACAACTCGTTATTTGCATGTATATTTGTACAAGTTGTCTACAGTGAGCAGAAGTAGCTTAGCAGTTGTTGCTTTCAAAACTTGCTAAACACACATATTTCAATGATAAATATAATAAAAAGTGGTCAAAATTAGCTTAACAATTGTTGCTTTCGAAACTAGCTTAACACACATATTTCAATGATATTTTTTTGACCTAAAGCCAGAATTAGGAGTATTGGTATGTTCGTTTAGAGTGGTGCCGATCCAACGTAGCGCGATGTGCGCAAGATAGAAATATGCAGAGGTAAAACATGCCAGGGCTGACTACTTACCCTCGTTTTTATACGGAAAAAGCCACGAAGATAAATGGTTAGTACCTTCTTAAAATGCTACAACAAACGGGCGGATTATAATCTAAATACATTGAAGATAGATAGATCGATAGATAGATAGATAACACTTTATTGTACACAAGGATAGATTATATATCTAGGCATAAGCGAATAAAGTACAATAGGCAGCCTTATCGCTGAAAATTTTAGTACAAAAATAATAGCTTTTATTTAGAAGTTATGACACTTTAAAGTGTAAAGTTACTTATTCTCATAAGTTGTAAAGCTAGTTTTGCCAATTTTTTAGCCTATGATTTATTATTTATAATAAACTGTGAATACGAAGAGGCATGAGGTAATTAAGGCCTGTGAATAATGATGATGAAATAATAAGTGGGGTCTATAGGGGAAGGGAATGGATGAAGGTAGGAATGAGAAAGGGCTTAGGATATTTCTTTGAATATTAGGTATTTTAACTAGGTTTGATACACATGAGGCTTGACACCTGTATGCCTCAGGTGTATGATCGCTGAGTATCGTAGGGCACGTTCCTAACGAGCGTGACCTACGAGGCCACGTTTTGCCACCGGATTTTAGAATCCGGTGGCAAAACGTGGCCTCGTAGGTCACGTAAAAGACTTAGGTCTTTTACGTTTTCCGGATAACGGATTTCGGTTTGCAAGCTCGAAATCATACAAAAAATCTGTAGGAACCAAGCCGTAAGTTTCTTGCCGGTTTTTCTAGGCTTGGTCGTGAGGAACTGGCGCTTTGATTTACCTAGATTTAAGACGTTTCAAGATGATCCCTGCGGATATTACTGAATAAATACTTTTTGACTTTAAACTTTTTATATGGAGATACGTTAGTACCCCCATGGGCCGTTAGGGGCGCTTATCATATCTCCATGCAAAAAGTTTGAGCTCGCTCGCTTTCAGTTAGTGTGAAATCAATAGTTAGCGAATCAATAGTTTCCTTATGTTATCACCAATTATAGACTTCCATCTTGATGCTTTGCGCTATCTGTGAGAAAAAGATGTGGCACAACTTTTAAAACGCTAAAAATCCGAGTTGGATTCGACGATAAAAAATTTTTTATGGTTAATTAACTTAAATTTGCAGACAACGCCGTCGCTTGTTTTCATTGAAAATATTGGTTCGTTTCGTTGTGATTGAGATGCAAATATCCAAACATGGGTGATTTTATTTTACATTTTAATTTACTGTGTTTTATTTAAGTATACCAGACTGCCAAAGTTTCTTTCTTGCATGTTCTTCTGAGCTTGGTCACGAGATACTGGCGCCTAGATAAAGCTAGATGAACCTAGATTTTTGGCAATTCCAGATGATTCCTGGACATTATTACTAAATAAACACATTCCAGAGTTGAAATGAAAATTGACAGGTTACTTGCAAAGAAAATTATGCAAGCAGATGGTCATAGGTAGCCACTAGAGTCTGCCAGACATAAAGTACGTGCATTTATTCAGTAATATCCGCAGGGATCATCTTGAAGCGTTGTAAAATTTGCCAGTTTCTCGCGACCAAGCCTAGAAAAACAGGCAAAGATCTTACGGCTTAGTCCCTACCGTTTTTTGCAGGGTTTTTTACAAATTAATAAATAATGAAGCTCCAGTGTGGTGCCAATCTAAGTTAATAAGGTAAGTAGGAAAACATGTTAAGGCAATCATTCCAAGAAGTGTATACTAATGTAATTTAAGTTATGTATTCACGAAAAATAAACCTATTTTTGTTATACTATATTAAGTACTAGCGGCCGCTCGCAGCTTCGCCCGCGTGGCAGTTTTTTTGCATTGCCGTTATTTTTTTGAGATAAAAAGTAATCTATATGTTAATCCAAATTGCAACCTATAATTATTCCAAATTTCATCCAAATCGGTCCACTAGTTAGAGCGTGAAAGAGTAACAAACATCCATCCATCTATCTATACTTAAAAACTTTCGCGTTTATAATATTAGTAGGATAGGATCTCACTTCTACCTGTTATGAAAGTAAATGAATAGAAACCAGATGAAATAAAGATAGTCCCGAATTGGTGTTGGATAAAGTCTTGACCGTAATATCTTACGTGAATCTGCGGAGTGGAAAAGTAATAAAGGTAATAAGGTGATCAACGCTGACCCATCATTCTGTGATGTCTTGCGATAAGCGTTTGGCGGAGCGTGCATTGTACCGTTGGACGTAACGTGCATTGTACCGTTGGACGTAACGTGCATTGTACCGTTGGACGTAACGTGCATTGTACCGTTGGACGTAACGTGCATTGTACCGTTGGACGTAACGTGCATTGTACCGTTGGACGTAACGTGCATTGTAGCGTTGGACGTAACGTGCATTGTAGCGTTGGACGTAGCGTGCATTGTAGCATTGGACGTAACGTGCATTGTAGCGTTGGACGTAACGTGCATTGTAGCGTTGGACGTAGCGTGCATTGTAGCGTTGGACGTAACGTGCATTGTAGCGTTGGACGTAACGTGCATTGTAGCGTTGGACGTAGCGTGCATTGTAGCGTTGGACGTAACGTGCATTGTAGCGTTGGACGTAACGTGCATTGTAGCGTTGGACGTAACGTATATAAGCGTGTGCAATACTGTTCGGTGCAACATTTGCTAAGCAATTGCCAAAGTGCTCAAAGAATGCTTAATTTAGCAAGTTTTTATTACGTCAATCGTTCTTCTCTACTAACAATTTAAAGGGGAAAGATTGATAGTTTGTTGGCATTAAATAGGCTCCGAAACTACTGGAACAATTTGAAAAATTCTTTCACCGTTGGGAAGCTACACTATCTCCGAATGACATAGGCTGTATTATATTTTCAAAAAAAATAGGGATCCTTACTACAACCCGTGCAAAGCTGGGACTGGCCGCTAGTATTTCATAAACTATCAAAATCTTATCGTTTGCATTTTGAGACGTTGCTGACAAGGCTGCCGCAAGCATAACCGGCAGCTTGGTTGCTAGTACACCCGCGTGTGAGTGTAAAAAATAAATAAATAGCAATAAAATCCACACTTATAGAATTAAAAATAAAAGAGACTAACTATGAATAGAAATACGTAGGACAAAAGTACATTTTTCAGACATAATAGTAAGTAGAGTATACCTATCAGTTCCTTCACTTAAGTCAGCATCGAAGAAACTTTAAAACAAGATTCGAGTAACCACTTAAAGTCAGGTGGGCCTACTTTTTGTTTCATTTGAAAAAACGTGATATTCTTTTTTCAGTCGTTTTTCTGAACTCTGCTAAACGCCTGCGCCAACAACTGTAAGAAGCGACTTAATAATGAACGCCATCTTGTTAAATTAAAACATAATTTTGCTTTTATATTTTAGTTCAAAGAGCGTGTTAGCCAAACAATTTATTTAAGTGTCATTTCATGTTCTTCTTTATTGAAAGAGACAGGCCCTTTCACTAACGTTCTTTCCAAGCGGAATATTGACCGTCAGTGGATGTATTACTTAGTTTGGGGCTAGACGATGTTGTGTAATAAATTCCACAAATATAATTAAAAAAAAGGCGTACAGGTGGTTTACGTAGGTAGTATTGTTGTCTCGCTTCTCGCCCGCTCTGCTCTACTCCTTACGGTGGCGGCCGAAAACACTACATAAGTAAAGGTTATTTCATAAAACTTGGCATATAGTCTGGATTTACAGTCAGAACTGGTCACTGTTGACCCTAACGCCTCACTAATTAGCTTTACTACACCTAAGTGCAAAAGTGTATTTCCATCAATTAAAGGAAGTAACAAAATAAAAAAATATGTTAAGCTTAGTAACTTCATAAAAAAAACTGAACAGAAACTAAAAAAACATAAAAATTTATTCATTCAAGCTAAAATTAGCAAAGAAAAATGTCAATTACGAGATGAATTGAATTCCTGCCATGAATTGCTTGCAAGGAGTTCAATAGAACAAGAGAGTATGTCTGCAACAATTAAAAAATTAGAAAAATCACTTAGTGACATAACCAGGGATTATAAAAAATCTGAAGAAGATTTTTTACAAATTGCTGGAATACTGAATGACGATAGTGTATATGTACAAGTATGTAATAATAGCTCACAGACAGACTCTCCTAGGTGTGAACAGCTGCTTCCTGGCGCATCATTGGTCACTTCTGGACGGGTGGTGCCACTTGTACCTCATACAAAGGCTGTGCTACAGGAGGCACCACTTGTTGCAGTGGCGGAGCCTGTGCCAGCACCAGCACCTTTCACACAGTCTCCGGTCAGACTAGCAAATACTGGCAGAAAGACCCGGAGGACTGTTATATACTCAGATAAGATAGGAATAGGGATGGGCCTGCTACTTAATGATCAAGTTGAGCAGGAAGTAACAAACTACTGCTACCCAGATGCTCCCATTAGCCACTTCATAAATAGCATAGTTATGGATAGGTGTCTTGACAGTGACACTACTATGGTAGTGCAACTAGGTGCTAGCAGTGGTGTAAAGCACCTAGAATTAATTAAACTTGTTGAAACTTTATTAGAAAAGTTAGAATTAGGGCTGGGAAAACTTATTTTATGTGCATTCCCATACTCTAACTCGTTGAGTGCTCAAGAAAACCAGAACATTTTTAAACTCAACCTAATATTATATAATTTGACATGTCGTCATAGTGACGTCTTATATTTTGACACTAATAACTTTATTAGAAATTTTATATTGACTAGTGATACTGTACACATGAGTAAACGCAGTAAAATAACGATTGCTAAATTGTTAGCATATAATATTTTTGATCCTGTTATAAGTAATATAACACAGTCTTTAGACAAGCCCGTAGTTAGTAGCATTACTAATAAGGGCCTACGAGCAGTAGGGCCTATTGCCCAACATTTAAACTAGATTCTTCGACAATGGGAAAGTCAGGCACTTTACATGTGATACATCAAAATATGCAGGGCCTTCCCAGCAAGTTATTAGAAGTAGAATTATTTTTAAATTGTTTTAATGTAGATATCATGTGTATTACAGAACACTGGATATCAGAACTTGAGTTGCTTCCTTATTTTGATAAATATAGAGTTGCGAGCTCTTTTGGCCGCAAGAGCGCTATACGTGGTGGCTCACTAATTATTGTTAAGAATAATTTAAAATGTAGGGAGCGTAAAGACATTGCAAATCTCAGTATTGAGAGAATTATTGAGCTGTCGTGTGTGGAGCTGGAGCGGCACATCGTTGTGAGCGTTTACCGCCCCCCAGACGCGGACTTCACCTTGTATGAATCCACTATGGAAGACGTTTTGCTAAAAATGTATAATTGTAACAAAACTTTAATAGTTTGCGGAGATTTTAATATAAATATTTCTGTTCATCCTTTATCTGAAAGATTTCTAAATTTATTTAAATGTTTTAACCTAGACCACCTATTTGAAGACGCAACAAGGGTGACACCAACATCGGCCACCTGTCTTGACAATATTTTTTGCAGTCATGTACCAGTTATTAAATCAGTGGTTAAGCATTTCGGTTCCGATCATTACGGTCATAGCGCGCGGTTTCCTTATGTAGTAGATAAACCAGAGGTATTTAACTATCGGCCTATTACAGACAACCGTATAAAGAAGTTTCAGAACAATGTTGAGCTAAATATATCCCTTATGCCTTGCTTGGCTGACCCGAACGAGCTTTACACCAATTTGTTCAATTTAATAAATAAAGAATACAATGATACGTTTAAACTAAAAACATGTAAAGCTAGCGCTAGAGTTAAGTTCACTGACTGGGCGACACCAGGTATTTATAGAAGTAGGAACAAACTGTACGAATTATACGCTGCTAGGGAATTAATGTTAAATGATCCACCGTTTATTTTACACGTAAAAATCTACTCAAAAATTTTCAAAAAAGTTTGTCAAGCAGCTAAATCATTACATATAAGAAATAAAATTGAAAAATCTACAAATAAAATTAAAGCTACTTGGAAGATAGTTAATAACGAAACGGGCAAATCAAAGCCGCGTAATAAACAGATCAATTTAAACGTTAACAATAAAAATTTGAGTAAAAATATAGATGTCGCAAACGCTTTTGATGATTATTTCGCTTGTATACCCAAAGCATTGACTCAATGTTTGAATTCCTCTGCTTCTAGAGCGACAGCTCTATTAGAGACAAATGTAAAAAAATATGAGAGCGTCTTTAGTTTCAGATACATTAATGCTGATAAGATTGTATCAACATTTAAATCCTTAAACATAAAAGCTACTGAAGATTTATGGGGAATGTCTACAAAAGTACTAAGTTCTATTATAATAGATATTGCACCGTGCCTAGCCTATATTTTTAATAGATGTGTTGACAAGGGTGTTTTTCCTAATCTTATGAAGCACAGTAAACTCATTCCCTTGTACAAATCAGGAAATGAAAAAGATCCAGCTAACTATAGACCAATTTCGGTATTGCCTACGATAAGTAAAATCTTTGAAAAAGTTGTTCTTACTCAGTTGTTATCACACTTTAATCATACCGGGATACTTCATAGCCATCAGTTTGGATTCACCAAAGGTCGATCAACGACTGATGCCGGTACAATGCTCCTAAAGCATATATACGATGCCTGGGAAAACTCACAAGACGCGATCGGGGTATTCTGTGATCTGTCTAAAGCTTTTGACTGTGTGAGTCACGCCACTTTAATATCTAAACTTAAACACTACGGCATCCTAAACCGGGCAATTGACCTCATACAGTCTTACTTAACTGATAGAGTCCAAAAAGTCGATGTTGGCGGTGAGAGGTCTTCCGGGTCACTCATTGAAATGGGGGTACCTCAGGGTTCGATATTGGGTCCTTTTTTATTCTTAGTTTATGTAAATGATCTACCACATCTTATAGAGAATAGTAGTAAGAAAGAATGTGAAATAGTACTTTTTGCTGATGATACCTCCTTGGTCTTTAAAGTCGATAGACAAAAGAATGATTACAGTGACGTGAATGCAGCTCTGTCGCAAGTTCTTAACTGGTTCACCGTTAATAATCTTTTACTTAACGCTAGTAAAACTAAGTGCATTAAATTTACTTTACCTAATGTGGTCTTAAGCCCTACAAATATTGTATTAAATGGGGAGTCACTTAGTCTTGTAGATTCTACTATTTTCTTAGGGCTTAATATTGATGCAAAATTGCAGTGGGGTCCACACATAAAAACACTTGCTAGTAGACTGAGTTCGGCTGCATATGCAGTTCGCACAATAAGATGGCTCACTGATGAAGCTACAGCTAGACTAGTATATTTTAGTTACTTCCATAGTGTAATGTCGTATGGTATATTTCTCTGGGGGAAAGCTGCTGATTTACAAACAATATTTGTTTTACAAAAACGAGCCATACGGGCCATTTATAAAATGAAACCGCGCGACTCCTTGCGAGAGCGTTTTAAGGAAATTCATATTCTCACGGTAATTTCGCAGTATATCTATGAAAATCTATTGTACACTCATAAGCACATAAGTAGTTTTAAGAAAAAAAATGATGTGCACAGTATTAACACTAGAAACAATAATAAATTATATATACCAAAATTTAGACTGCAAAAGGTTAATGGGTCATTTATGGGGAACACTGTGCGATTCTATAATAAACTTCCACAAAATGCCACTAAACTTCCTATTCGGAAATTTAAGGCCTACATTAAGACAAATCTTATAAAGAAAGCATACTATTCCTTAGATAGTTACGTTAATGATAAATCGGCGTGGCCAGATGTTCCGCTCGCTCGACCCGTCGGCAGCTAGGATATTTTTTTGCAATGTCTGTACTATTCTCTTATTTGAATGCATTAGATTGTAAGCATTACTCTTAGTTGAAGCGTAGCGTGTGCTGTCTTTTGAACTTCTGTTGTATATTAAGATCTTGGTATGATTGCCTTAACATGTTTTTTGTCTTGCAATCACCTTATTAAGTTGGATTGGCACCACACTGGAGTTTCATTATTTACATTATTATTACTTTGTAAAAGGATCATACAAAAAAACGGTAGGAACCAAGCCGTAAGTTTCTTGCCGGTTCTTCTAGGCTTGGTCGCGAGGAACTGGCGCTTAGATTCACCTAGATTTAAGACGTTTCAAGATGATCCCTGCGGATATTACTGAATAAATGATTTTTGACTTTGACTTTGATACAAAAGCAAGCAAATAAACAAACATTGTTTTCGGCTGCTAGAATGAGCTCCGGAAATGTCATAAACTTACAAAAGTTCCGCAGAACTGATAGGATAATCACAATAAATACAAACCTGTTTGCTGACAAAATATGCGATCAAACGCTTTGTGCCTCGAAGCAAAATATTGAATCTTCTTTGAAACAGGTTGTCGATACGGTATTGATATTCAAAATTAGATTAACTTGCCGAAGAACAAGTATTACGGAACAAGCGAGTGGGAAAGATTGCGTTTTTTCATCGTAACAATTGGAATTTATGATTTTGGTTAAGCTAACTAGAAAACAGGGAAACACGTTTCAAAAGAAAAGTATTCATTTCTATTAGTAAGAAAAAACAGATCTTTGCGTCCATTGTCGATAATTTAAACAGCATCAGAGGTAATACATTTAATCGTGCCTCTATTCCCGGACAGGATTTTAGATGGAGTAGGCTTTCCCAGTCCCTATTTATCCTTACAGCTTAGTCAGCTTATTCTACAGGAAAGAAATAATCAAGGGCACCACACTGGAGCTTCATTATTTACATTATTTGTAAAAGGATCATACAAAAAAACGGTAGGAACCAAACCGTAAGTTTCTTGCCGGTTCTTATAGGCTTAGTCGCGAGGAATTTGGCGCTTAGATTCACCTAGATTTAAGTCGTTTCAGGATGATCCCTGCGGTTTTTACTGAATAAATGCTTTTTGACTTTGACTTTGAATTCGTGCACAACTAAGTCACGGGTTTCCTCACTATGTTTTCCTTTAGTGTTTAAGAGCACTGGCATTGCGCACATAAATTTTTCGATTATCTCTTATTGCACGACCGGATTCGAACCCACGACCATAGGATCAGACAGCGGGGTCGCGCACACTACACCACTGGAGATCTCGATTCTATTATAAATGTTAATTATCTAGTAAAATTTAAATAGGTACAAGAGCCTTTGTCCTTACTGACTGACAAAATCAAACTTTACGCTAAATAAGAAGTTGTTTATAAACACTGAATAGAATTTTATATTGGAAATACTAAAATAAAACAATACAGAATTAATCAAAGAAATTTATTAAAAGCGTCATTTACCAAGCTAAGTTTTAGAAGCAGCGTAGGGAAACATTTTTGGGAAAATTCTGCTACTAGGATTTGGCGTATCGCAAATCTTTCATCAAAAGATCTTGTTTGAGATAAAACAGAATTTTCTACTTATAAACAATGAGATTTCCTAGAAAGTGTTCTTAGCATTGGTGAGGATGAATTTAAATTTGGAAAATACAAGCAAATGACCCAGATTACGTCACAAATCGTAATTAAAACAAAAAAAAAACATTTTTTGGTTGACAGTTTCGTAAGTGTGACATTAAAAAAGTAAAAAAAAAAGTTAAGTCGGCTGTCATTGGTTTTGAAGATGGCGTTTTTTTCCTAAAACTCAGAGGAAAGATTTCGTTCAAATTAATTTCAACTGCCTTTAAACCTCAATTTATTGCCAGCTAAATAAAGTGTAGCATAAAAACACACTAGAAAAACAAATAAAATAAATAAAAACTATCTTGCTTCCAAACATGACAGGAATTTTCATGTAATTTTTGGTAACAACGCTTACTAACTAAATAAGTCAAAGTTAAAAAGCATTTATTCAATCAAATTGTTGACTGAAGCCACGGGTAGTTATAAGTTCTACGTTATAACAAGTACGTTCGTCTTCTGACTGTTACCTCTTAAAAACCAAATCAAAACTTTATCGTAGGAATATCTCACTAAAAACGAACCTTTTTGTATAAAAAGGCTAATAGAAAAAAATGTATTCTACCAGATGCGACCATATTAAAAACGTCACAATTTTGCCATGAATTCAGTAGTTTCGGCTTACAAAAATGATGGCCCTAGAAAGCTTACAACAACGGGATAAATGGATCCTAATGGGCAGACGTGCTCGTCATACACATTCCTTTGGGACCATAATCCATGGCCAGGCGCGTCTGGACGCCAAATTAACTTGGGGATCTACAACGCCATAACCAATAAATTTATAATCGATTTTGACTTGCTTCTCCGTTTTCTTATTGTAAATTGATGCCCGTTTCCAACATGCCACGATTATCTGACAGACACGAACGCGTAGTAACGTCCGTGTCTGTCAGATAATTTCTCACCTCATGGACCAGTTAAACTGTCACTATAACTTGCTGATGGAACAAGCAGATGGCCTACCTGATGATAATCGCCTATAACAAAGCTTTGCCTCGTAGGTCACGTTCGTTACGAACATGCCCTACGATGCACTGCTAAGCGTCCATCAACCCGAGACATACAGGTGTCAACCCTCATGTGCTTGTAATCTCACCGGCACCCACACCCTTCAAATCAGAACAGAATGGCGGCAGAAATAGGCATGGCGGTAGTTCTTTCCAGGGACGAGCCCTTCACATAAAGCTCTACTACTACTAAAAACTTTAGCCCCTGCTATAGCCAAGTATGTGTTGAATTTCGGGAATTCCTTTCTTAGTACACCTTTACACACTAAGACGAATATTTCCTGAAAAAAATCTGTGAGCAGTGGTTTAGGCTGTGCGTTAATTGTCTGTATGTCAAGTCAGTCAGTCAATCAGCCGGGACCAAGATTTTTGTATGGTAAGATTTGGAACCTGTCACCTATAACAAAGCATTGCATATACACTTAAAGAGCAAAACAGTGATATACTAAGTGTCCA
Organism: Electrophaes corylata; assembly: GCA_947095575.1. NCBI lineage: Eukaryota > Metazoa > Arthropoda > Insecta > Lepidoptera > Geometridae > Electrophaes > Electrophaes corylata. The sequence continues at coordinate 529,122 of OX352711.1, read as the reverse complement.
TCGACCTGTTGGTCTCTGAGATTCACAGATGTTAAGCCCCATGTGGCTGTAATCTCACCGGCATCAACACCCTTCAAGCCGGAACACAGTAAGCTACCTACTTAGCGACAGAAATAGGTATGGATTTGCAAACACTGACGCGACTTTGCTTATGCCTGCTTAAAGTAAAGTGAATGAAACAGGACGTTGTTATTATAATGGGACAATAGTCTACCGAAACATTTCGCCAATCTAAATTGGCTGAGTCTGGTGATAGCCAGTGACCAACAATCTCCGGTCCCGAGGTCCAACTTCCTCTCCGACAATCATATAGCCACGTACTTGGGTCGGAAGTGAAAGTGAAGGATTATGCAAAAAAGGCGAGTCAATCCACTTCAGCTTAGAACCGCGGGCGCTTTACGACGTCGATGGTTTTTTGATGAAGATCATCAATCTGATGTTTCCCGACGATTATGTTTGGCTTCACAGCTCTGTCAGTAGTAGCGCCTTGTGTGCTGTGGGTTGTGGGTTCTATCCTTGCCAAGGACAAATATTTGAATGATGAACGTAGATGTTCTCTTTCTAGTATTGTATTCTAAGTATTTATTTACAAAAAATACTTTTTTAGTTTTGACGTAAAATTGAATTAGGTATCCATATTTATAACAATAATAAGAATCTGGTTCCTGACTGAGTTACAGAAAACACGCAGTATGCTAGTAGAAACTTGGAACTTTCAAAGTATATTTGTCTTGGTTCGTACAAGTGTACTAAGAATTCCCGAAATTGAACCTCTAAACGTGTACAGCGGCGGCGGTCAAAGTTTGTTTGGAAATAACTTCATGCGGACGGATTCACGCTCGTTTTCGGTACCTTCGCATACTATATAGCTATTGAGTATAGTCATTTAGTAGCAGTAGTAGTAGAGCTTTTAGTGAAGGGTGACGCCCCCTTGTCTAGGGCGATGCTGACAAAGAGTCTAGTGATAGTTAGTATTTGATTTTCCACCGGCTTAGTGGCCGCGAGGTTTATAACTATTCACAACTAGTTTTTTAAGTTATCTGCTTTTAACTTAAAAGGTTCAATACTTACTATACCCTAGATAGTTACAGTAATGATAAATCTGCGTGGCCAGATGTTACGATCGCTCTACCTATCGACAGCTAGGATATAGTTTTGCAATGTCTGTACTATTCTCCTAATTGATTTCATTAGATTGTAAGCATTACTATTAGTTGAAGCGTAGCGTGTGCTGCCTTTTGAACTTCTGTTGTATATTAAGTTCTTGGTATGATTCCCTTAGCATGTTTTCTGTCTTGCATTCAGATAGATTGGCACCACACTGGAGCTTCATTATTTACATTATTATTATTTTGTAACAGGATCATACAAAAAAACGGTAGGAACCAAGCCGTAAGTTTCTTGCCGGTTCTTCTAGGCTTGGTCGTGAGGCTGGCGCTTAGATTCACCTAGATTTAAGACGTTTCAAGATGATCCCTGCGGATATTACTGAATAAATGCCTTTTGACTTTGACTTTGACTTAGAAATTCGTTTTATGACCAACCCTACTTTTCAAATACTGAATACGTCTGGGTTGGGCTGTGCTTAGATTGTCAAATAGTCAGTAACGTAGGAACTTATAAAGGTAGCTAATTTATACAGCCATTATAATTATCAAGAAAGCCATTCTTTTAATGGATTGAATTTCGTTTGGAAACATCAATTAGCGTATTAACGATTAGGTACTCAGCCCACTTCTGAGGAAATTAAAAACTTTATTAATTTCCCGCCAGCTTTCGGCAATAAATCAAAAAACTAATTAATCTTTTATTCATTTCTAAAACGCTTTTCGATTACGGCTTGACGTCAGGTGGCGCTCTCGTTACCGCACTTCACTGAATTATGTTACCAAAGCTTGCGAAACACCAACGTCATTTTAACACCAAGCCATCTTATGCAAGTTGCTGATGAAACAAGCAGGTTGCCCACCTGATGTTAAATAGTTACCCTCACCTCTAACAAAGTATACAGGTGATACTCGTTAGAAACGTACCCTACGATGCACTGCTATGTGTCTATCAACATGAGCCATCCCCATGTTAAGTCTCATGTGCCTGTAATGTCACCGACTCCCACACCCTTCAAACTGGAACACAGCGGCAGTAATAAGCATGTTGGTACTTCTCTGGACAAGCCCTTTACGAGTTCTACTACTAATCCCACTACTACCTATTACTTAGTGACTTATGCTACTATTTAGCCTCAAAATAAGTAAAGCTTGTAATATGGAAACCAGATAACTGATAGAATGCTTACTTAGATAATTTTTTTAGGACCTAAATACATTTTGACAGCCGTCACAGCTCAGTTCGTAGTAGCCCTGCCTTCTGCGCTGGTTCGATCATCACCGAGAACAAACATTTGTGTGATGAACATAGATGTTTGTACATAGGTAGAAAAAACATCTGTGTTCATCACACATGTTTATATCGATGGTAGAAAGGACACATGAACGGATATGACGAGACTATAAGGGTTTTGCCATTTGGCTTCGGAAGCTTAAGGGCGGAAACTTGATCATAGCGGACCGGAAATGGTCTGGCTGCACAGAGCTACACTTCATATGACGTCTTTTCATTTCCTAATAGAAGCATAGAGTACATGTTCTAAACGTTTTTCAAATATGGAATTCTGTGGCAATCTATGTATTTGACAGACTATAAACTATATCTACGGTTTTTTTATCCATTTTATTATATTTTTTTTATATAAAATAAAAATCTTATTGATTTCTTTATGTGCAGATAAGTACTATAAAACTAACAAAATATATCTATGGCTTGAAAAAATATACACAATTTTCAATCATCGTTAAAAAAAATAACTGGCCATAATTTCAAGATATTATTTCTATTTTACGGTTAATGAAATAAGTAAGAAGCGCACAATTATAATAGTAAAAATAGCCAAAGTAGCCAAGAATAAAACGAATAAAAATTTAAACTATATCTACGGTTGTTTAATACGTGTAAATTACGGGGAAATCAATAAAATTTTATAACGCTGCATTAACTTTTCTAGATGTTGTGGAACATTCTGACTGTTCAATATTTATCAATCTATTAACTCTATTTACCCATATAAAACCCATATGCTCAGTTTTTCATATGAAAGTTTCAGTAAAAATATTTTTTAATTAATTTTGACATCCGAAAACGGTAAATTGAAAAATCAGACACATTGATCCTCAATTCGTATGCAAATATATGGCTAACGAGATAGCCAGCCTGAAATGCACAGTGTGCAAATGAGCCGGCAGCGCAATTAGTTATCACGTCGAATCAAAGAGGGTCGTGGGTTCCAATCCCACCCTTCTTGGCCTATATATCCATAGGCCTATTCCAGTTCCTTCAACCTGTCGCGGTCTGACGCTAGCTCCACCCAATCTGACGCTTTGTGCCTTTTTATCATGTCATTTGCCCATATGTAGTAGTATGCCTGCTCCTCTTGTTTCTGTGAGACCTTTCCATGCTGTGACCAGTTTTGTCCATCTATCATTGGGCACCTATACAAGAGCCAGTAAAAATAAGAGCTAGTACAACGAATAAATTGTAAGCATCATAAACTTAATATACCCACGTAAATAATGTATCTTCTTTCTCAGGTAATGTACTGCCCACCACCATACAACGATGGCATCGGTCGTCCACAGGCGACAAAGACAACTCGCACGGGAAACGGAAACTCTTGTCATGACATCGTGTGAGGTTCGGCCCGCGGCCGCCGCGGCACGGTGGCAACTGAAGTGTGAACGCACCCTTAGAATAAAAATAAATTCAGTGACGTTCCGCGCTATTTGAAATTCGAATGTTTTATTCTTTTCTTTCTAAAGTTCTGGTTGTAAATAGTTTTTCCTCTGTTGTAAATATAACTTCATTTTTGAACGAAAAATATTAGGTAATTGTCTAGAGAAATAAGGTTTAGTTAGAAGTGTAGTAAATTATTTTATCGGAATGTATCAATAAAGAAATCAACTTAAAAATAATTAAATAAGTCAGTTTTGTAGAAAATTACCTGTAGAATGTAGGTGGGTAAGTAATATACTAGTTTTCTCGTTCATTTCTATATTTTGAGCCCAAATGTAGAAATGAGTGACAAAATCAAATCTTTTTTTATCTAGCTGTATCACATCGAATTAGATAGATTTATGAGAATTATTAAATAAAAACTGTGTTTTTAAGCTTGCTGTACATAATTAGATTCACTTATTTACTGTTATTGCAAAGACTATAATATACATTTAAGAATACTTAATACTAAACTTGTATATCCAATATACAACGTATATATTAGAAAATTTCTAGAATAAGTTCGTGTATATTTAAATTTAAAAATATCTACGTAAACGTAATGTTAATTATTATATATTTCAGTACAGTTTATGTAATACAATGTAATTCAAGTGTTATTACGATATTGTATCAGCTTTAACAACTCAGTGAATAATAAATGTTTTTATAATAAAATTGCTTTTTTAAATGAACGACTTTCATAAAGATATATAATAGTTTGCAAATAAAGTTGATACCTACTTGAAATCGATATCAACAAACTAAGTGGCTTCACAGCTTAGTTAGTAGAGGTTTGCCTTCTTTGCTATAGGCTGTGGGTTCGAAGCCCACCGAGGACAAACATTCGTTTGATGAACATAGATTTTTGTTCTCTGTTTGGGTGTTATATAATATTCTAAGTATGAATTTACAAAAATACGTAGGTAAAGTATTCTATCCGTCATCTGGTTTCCGAGCACAGCTGTGCTTAGTTTGGAGCTAAATGGTGCTGTGTTAAAATGTTCACATTTAGATAAAAAGTCAAATTCAATTGCAAAATGCATCTATCACTTAGAACATCCTTAGCTTAAAGCTTTAGCCTTAAAGACAATAAAAAATAATGCCATTTTTTCAGACTTTAAGCCTTGCGGCAGTTTAAAGCTCAAAGCGGAAAGCGTGTTTTTGTTGTTATTTGAAATTTCACGCATCAAGATGCTAATCTGGTAGCACTAGCAGCCTTTAATTAAAATTTCATTATGAATTAGTCGGTTTATACAGGGTGTAATAAGACCACTTCTGAATACTTCAGGAACATGTAAAGTTACCTACAACATTAAGGTCTTATAGAGTACCACTTAACTGTCAGTCCAATACGTTTAGAGTATTTTGCTGATAATCCAATTTATCAACCAGCAATGTATTCTGTACCGCGCGCCGGTGTCACTCAGTCGTTGACGGACAGCTAACCGGTTGCGAGGACAATGCACCGATCAGGTGATCGCGATTTCAGTTAGATTGCTCATTTTGGTATTTTGTCATTTTTAAATCCTACTAATAATGTAAGAATGTTTGTTACTCTTTTACGCTCTAACCAGTGGACCGATTTGGATGAAATTTGGAACAAATATAGATTGTAACCTGGATTAACATATAGGTTACTTTTTATCCCGAAAAAATAACGGGAACGGGAAAAAACAGCCACGCGGGCGAAGCTGCGAGCGGCCGCTAGTAAGATATATTTACGTTTGTTGATGATCTATTTTCGATATTGATACTGAAAATACGGAAAAAACTGTCAAAAAGTGTCGATTTTATTTTCACGTTGCTTAAATCTAAATGTGCAGTTTCAGTTTTCGGAAGTAATCTTATTACTCCCTGTATTGGAGGGTATTTTTAAACGTGTGTTGGATATTTTAAACTTGGCCAATTCTCGGAATAATGTTTTAATCGGCTCTCAAAAACGAGTAAAGTGCAGTAGTTAGTAGGTCGTTAGTTTTTATCGAGCTTTGGCACGATGCCAATTGTCGTCGAAAATACCTACTGAAGCCATAAAGATGGCGCCACTGTAACTTCAAGTGCACTGTGCAGGTGAGATAAAACAAACGGCATTTTGTGAACTTTGTTAAATTGTGATAGTTGTGATCCACACAGCATCATCTAGCCCCAAGCTAAGCAAAGCTTGTGTTATGAGTACTAAATGACTGATAGGTATACTTAATACATTACATAATAGATATTTTTTTATTATACTTAGAAAATACCCAGAACACCCAGAATAAATATTTGCAGTTCGTACAAACATTTATCCTAAGATGGGAATCGAACCCACAACGCAGACGGACGGTCGCCCGCCGCGCCACATCGGCTTCATCACATCTTGTGCATGTCGTAAGAGGCGTCTAAGATATATCAAGAGATATGCAGCAGCATGTTCTGCGTACCTAAGTAGGTATGTCTAAAAAACAAGTACAATAGGTGGCTTTATCGTTAAGAGCAATTTCTTTCAGATAACCTTTGGATGGAGAGGAGTAACAAAATCAGAAGACGTATCAGGAGAGAAATCACAACAAAACACAGCTTAGCCGGCTACATCCACAGAAAGCTAACTAAGCCGCGAGTCTCCTCACGATGTTTTCCTTCACCGTATGAGAGCAAAATAAACAAACATTTTACTTTTTACCTTTTACGTTCCTTACACTACTTTCTAACACGTTTTTCGTTCTAGCTTTTCAACTATTGGCAGTAAATAAGAGTAGAATGCGTCGAAAAATATTTTTCTTATACCTAAGCAACAAAAATAAAAAAAAAACTCCACAAACCCTAAAAATATACTTTTTAAAACATGGAGACCATGTTAACATAATTATATGGTTGTAAACGAAAAAGTTTTCGTCCTTAAAAATAATGATGAATTAAATGAGTCGGTAAATTTCAAATTGTAATAAGTCATACTTTGACAAATTGAAATTTACTACATATTATGTGAAAGTTGGAAAATGGCCCATTGAATTTCACAATTATGAAATATTTTGCTGGAATAACGTTATTATAGTCAGATAATATACCTTTGATGAAAAAAGTTAGGACTTATTGGCATTTGTTGTAATTTACATGAGATTATGATACATTGGTAAAAAATTGTATAGAACTATAGTTTTTTGTCAAATTTGGACCTGTCTGAAACGTCAGTTTCTAAGAATGCCATTTGAAGATTGAAATTAACGATATTTCGTTACGAAAATTGGGCCCCATGTCGAGTTCAGTGCAAGTGTAAACAAGTCGAAATATGGTAGTCCCGCTTGGCACTCGATCAACGCGTTGCGTCTCGATTACGTCAACAAACTCACGGAAGACCCGGTCTTAAATGCGCAAACAGTAATTCCATTTTCATCGATGGCCTTACCGGTACAGGAAAAACTCTTTTGCTGACATGATCGGAGCACATTTCCAAGGTTTATTTTCGTATTTCAAGATACTCTTCTAACAACACTGATGTCACTATTGAATTAATTGATGTTCTGTGATTGGTCGAAATGGACATGGGATTAACCTTTGCGGGAATATTGAAACTCCATACTTTTTTTTATTTTTTAAAGTGCTAAATAAGGGGAGGAACATGGGATCAAATCCTACTCGAGGGAATAATTTTCGAGAAAATATAAACACTACGTTATAAAATTTAAAAAAAAATTACATATGTAACGGATTTTTTTTAAGTTGTCTTGGCATTGTCGTGGTATTGACATCCTAATGTCAAAGTACCTAAGCTGAAATTTAAAAAGCGAATTCGACCAATTCAAAGAGTAAGATTTCATTGTAAACGGACTTATAGCACTTTGACATTTACCTACCCAAATGAGATATAATAAAAAAATGGCTGACATTTTGATAATAATTTGTGATAACGACTGAGTATGATTGAACTTTATTCATTAAACTTGAACAAAAACTGTAATTTATGAGCTGGCTCGCGTGTCAAGACGCTAAGGCCTTGATTTCTTACAAATTGTCGGTTGGTTGGTGAGACGGATTAGGTAGGGGTTTTACTGCAACACAATAAACACAAATCCTTTGTTAAATTAAGTATAAATTTGATTCTATGACACTTATTTTGCATGTTGGATTCTTCCTCATTCACTTAAGAAGAATCCAACTTATTAAATCTCCAGCGGTTATGAACAGGGATAAATAACAAACTAAATGCAAAGCAGAGCTGCTGTGTCATGGTCTAATGACACAGCATTATCTCGACATGATTAAAAAGTATATAGTTAATAATGATTAAAAAGTATATAGTTAATCAAATTAAGCCTCGTTACAACTGCAATTGTTTCGTAAATTGGTATAAGTTAGTCTTGCCTTACAATGATTAACACACGTCACCTTAGAGTTGGTCTATTCAATGCAGGCTCGCTAAACACGGGACACGATGAGTTCATTGCTGCTGTGGAGGAGGTCATGCCAGATATTCTGGCTATCAACGAGACCTGGCTAAGGACGGGACAGGACGAGAAAGCTCCAAAACTGTCAGGTTTTCGGTTGCGCCACTCTCCGAGACCAGAACATGTGCGCGGGGGGCGTGGTGGGGGTATCGGCTTCTATATACGCAAGGGCATAAGTGCACGTACTTGCCCTCACCCCACTACGTCGTCGGTCGAGCAGATGTGGTTACAGATGAATGTCAGTGGCATTCATCTCATCATTGGAACAGCCTATCGACCTCCTTGGCAGGATGTAAATATATTTCTCGATGCAATCACCGAGTCCATATCCTCATTTACTCAGTGTGACAAATTAATTTTGGTTGGGGACTTAAATATAGATCTTTTTGACGATGGTAGCAATAAAGTGAAATTATTCAATGATTTCCTTCACTGCCTAAATCTACACCAAGTAGTATCCGAGCCTACTCACTACACTGATCACAGTCAGACCCTGCTGGATGTTGTATGCACCGATGCTCATGTCCGGAAGGTGCTTGTCAAGCACATTCCTGACTTGGGAGCCCATGCAATGATTTTGACTGAGCTTGGTCTCAGACAAGCGAAAACACCCCCACGCCTAGTTACATACAGACCCCTAAAAAGTATCCTTATGGATCATTTTACCAATGATCTCAATAAACTTTACTGGGACTCTTTCAAAAGCATGACAGATGTTAACAGCTTGGTAGAGACACTAACACATTACATCACAATATTGTTTGATCTCCATGCGCCAATCAAAACAAGAAAGTTTAGGGACCCGCCACACCCGTGGATTACGGACACAGTGAGGATTATGATGAGTATTCGGGACGACTACCATGTAAGATATAAACTACTCAAAACAAAAACCCTTAGGGACTCCTACAAACAGATGAAACATTTAGTTATCGCTGCGGTGGTGAGTGAGAAAAGAGCTTACTTCAATCAGCATATAAATAATAATATCAAAGACTCAAAAAAACTTTGGAAAAATTTAAAAGAAACAGTAATACCAAATAAAAAACAGGCCATAGAACTCCCTCCTCAATTTGATAACCCCCATACAATAAATTCCCATTTTCTTGACATACCTGGTGATGGATGTGTTTCTATCTCACAGCTCACTTACTTCGAACATCACAGGTTTCACTCTGGTAATTTTTCGTTAAGTCCTGTAAGTGATGACATGGTTCTAGCAATCATCCGTAGTTTAAAATCAAATGCGCAGGGTATTGATGGCATCTCATTAGATATGCTGACAATGACTTTGCCTCAATCTCTTAATACAATAACCAACATAGTGAATAGATCTATCATAAGCGGAGTTTTTCCTGAGAGTTGGAAGGTTGCAGTTGTGAAACCGCTACCAAAGAATAATAATCCATCCTCCCTTCAAGACTTGCGCCCTATTAGCCTTCTGCCGTGTTTGTCAAAGGTTCTGGAAAAAGCAGTGAGCATTCAACTCACAAAATATCTAGAAGAGAATAGTATACTCCCGCAGGCTCAGTCTGGTTTCCGGAAAAGCCACAGCACATCAACTGCTCTTTTAGATGTTGTGGACAACTTGCTGAAGGCTCAAGATCAGGGGATGAGCAGTATTCTGGTACTTCTTGACTTCTCCCGTGCATTTGATTCAATAAATGTCCCACTTCTTTTATCCAAGCTGGCTTTCTATGGTTTTGATGCTAAGACGGTCCATTGGTTCCACAGCTATCTAGAAAATAGAAAACAGTATGTTGAATTGTCAATGCCGGATGGGTCTAAGGTGCAATCTGCCCTTCATCCTGTTCCACGCGGTGTCCCCCAAGGATCTATATTGGGGCCTCTATTATTTGTTCTCTATAGTGCGGACATAATTAATGGTGTCACACACTGTAACTACCATCTATATGCTGATGACCTACAGCTGTACATCTCTTTCCGCCCCCCAAGCTTGCTTGATGCTGTAAACCAAATCAATGAGGACATAGTACGGGTGGCTGACTGGTCTAGATCTAATTCACTTGTTATAAACCCCAATAAATCCAAATATATGTTGATCGGTAGTAAACACTATATCCAGAAGCTTAAAGACATCCCATTCAATATTATAGTGGATGGTGAGAATGTGCAGGAGGTATTGGAGGCAAAGAACCTTGGGCTAACCATGGATAGGGGTCTGCACTTTGAGAACCATGTAGTGGATAGTGTGCGTAATTGTTTCTATCGGTTGAAGCTACTTTATAAAATTCGACCATACATTAGTGAAACAGTTAGGATCAACCTTTGCGAGTCCCTCATTCTCTCCAAACTTAATTACTGTGATGTTGTTTATGGCCCGTGTTTGCTCAGTAAATCAGAGAAACTCATTCAACGGGTTCAGAATGCCTGCGCACGATTCTGCTTTCATATTCCACCACGCTCTCATGTCACTCCCTATTTAAACACATCAAACTTACTTAGAATGATTGCACGTAGGAAACTGCATCTAGCAGTACTTCTTTTCGGTGTGGTACGAAATGGATCCCCCAAGTATCTCTCGGAAAAGTTAGTGTGGGCGCAAGCACAGTCCAGGTTTCCTAGTAGAGCCTGCACTTTTGTGTTCGTCACGCCAAAACACAGGTCGATGGCATTCCGAGGATCCTTCAGATTTGCTGCCTCGAGATGTTGGAATGTTATACCTCCACCAATACGTGCCCTGAAAACAGTCAACACTTTTAGGACATTGCTCAAAAAGCACCTTTTTAAATTGCAAATCTCAACCTAGGCATCTAACACTCTCTAAACTAAACAATACTCATACAAAACTTAACATAAGAATACCTACCCTTGGTGATTGCACGAAGCGTCACCGCCCCTCTTTCGCCGCCGCCGCAGTCAGAATATAACATTATATCCCTTTTAGAAACAATGCATCAGTATTACTATTAAAATAATCAGTTTCCAATTTTTCCGCCTAAATCTGCCTTCATTTTGTCATTAAATTTTTCAGCTCACTTTCTGCTTCCTTCTTATAAAATCAACCTTTACAGCTTTCCTTCATTAGATGTAAATTCAGCACTTCACTTTCACTCTATACAATTCGGCTCAGCGCAATACTGCAATAAAATAAACTCAAACAAAATAACAAATCAGCCATTTTTCAATTTCCATAAAGATTATCAATTTTCCGCCCGCCCGCCTGTCGTCGCCGCTATTTTCATTGGCTCACAGCGTGACAATCTCGCATGCAGCTTATGAACGACCAATAGCGAGCCAAATGACCGAATGAAGCCAATCCATCGACCTGTGGCGGACTTGCATTGATTCTTGTAAAAAATTACCGGTAGATGGAGCTTTGCTGTTTACTTATACTGTTAAACTACGCAATGCATACATTGTAGTTACACAAATATTACGTTTCAATCAACGCATACAAGCACAAGCTTTGATTGGTTTGAGGCCAGAAAAACTGTTCACAAAAACTTATTCTTTTATTTTTAACTCTTTGTTTACATTTAGGTTGGTACCGTGAGGTTACTCGTCATAGGCCCTGGCAGAATACCAGTGTCGCACTGTGCCCCACACCGTGCGACTAATACTGAGCCAGGGACCTAATTGACCCCACCACACTTTTACTGCTGTTCTTTTACCGCCACTTATTTCAAGGTAGGTGCCTGGGTGGGTTCCTTCTGAATACCTACCTACCTACCTACCTTTTGTTTTTTATTTTTATTTTTTCTATTTTATTCTTGTGTAGCAAGGTGGGTACGTGGGTGGTGCCTACCTAGGTACCTACGTACTGCTAGTTTTAAGTTTTACGGATGTAAATAGGTATTTAAGTAGGTAAATAGTTGTTAATGTCTGTTTGGGTCAATAAAAAGCTTTTCTTTCTTTCTTCTTTCTTTCTTTCTTCTAATGAGCGTATGAGTGATAGTAATTGGTGATATAGTTACCACTTAAAATCAGGTGGGTCGTCATATCCATCCGCGATATCCGCAATTTGAGTGAAGCTATTGGTGTGCAAACTTCAACCCTAGCTGCACCCTTTAGAGATAAAACTGAGGAATTTACACAACTTCAGTACACACCTCCACACAGACAAAAATCTAGTCTTAGATCAGCTTAGACTATGCGTTGTCTATATTATGTCAGTCAGTCAGAACATATTTTTTTTTAAGTAATACTTCTAATGCGACTTCCAACAAGGTTGCGTTAAACGTTTAACACTACCATGGAGGGGGTATAAAATCACTGTTCTTTCTCTCATAGCCAGTTACGTTTCGTATACTAAAGAAGTTTTACTTTAGTCGTGTGGTCTAAAGCACACTCGTTTTTTTTACAAATGGTATGAACAAAAAAAGAAAAGAGATAGCTTCACGACTTTAATCCCCAAGTTCGGTAGATACGTGACAGGTTGCAAGCCCATCGCCACTGCTAGAATGCTACCCTATGCTATGCTAGAACTGTATGTAATGCCGAATGTTTCCTCACGATGCTTTTCTTCACCGTTTGAAAGCACTGACACTGCATACATAATTTTTTTCGAAAGAAAATATCTATTGGTGCACGACGGGATTTGAACCAGAATTACTTAGAATCAGAAAGTCTCCCACTAGACCACAAAGCTCACAGACGCCGGTGCGGTGATATAGACAGATTCTTATATTCCTTATAGATGGAAATAGGTGGGATTATGTCATGTTTACTTCAGCCCGTGACGTCATTTGATAGCTATTAAACGAAATGGCAATGAAAGGATTGCAGTTGGCAAATACCAGTCTAAAGTTAGACGCAATAAACCTGTTGTGACCTGAATAAACCGTCCAGAAACAATTGGTACAGTCGCCTGCAATTATATGTATACAAAACAATGTATGTGTGTAATATTAACATTGATATTGTGTAATATTGACAGCATGCAAAAGCAACATGTTTGTTTTCGGTGGGGTGTTGTGAATGATGTTTGTTCTTTGTCTGGATGTTATATGTGACGTGTTGTGACTGCGTGATATGTTATTATGCATAGAAAATACCCAGAACACCCGGAATAAATATTTGCAGATTAAATATTTATTTATAAGCATTATAAGGCGGGAATCAAACCCGCAACCTCCTGCGTCACAGGCGGACAATATCGCCCGCCGCACCACATCGGTCGTCAATATTCGTAATAATTTGTAAGAGGTTTATACAAAAAAACTTGAATCAAGCCGTAAGTTTATGTTCTTCAAGGCTTGGTCGCGAGGAACTGACGCTGACATTTACCTAGCTTATGATAATTCTAGTATTTAATAGTGTTGAATAAATGCTCTTTGATTTTAACTATATTATTATTATTTAATACGGTAAGTTTTAAGAACTAGATAGAATTTATATTAAGAATTTCTTGACTTGAATAAGCGAAGGAAACTGGGAAGGTTGGTAAATTCAATATCACAGTACCACAGAATAGAAAAAGTACACAGACTACTCATTACCTGAACCAGAGATAAAATAATAGTGGTTATATCGAAGCTTCACTTTATACACAATAACTGTGCAGGAGGTTGCGGGTTCGATACCCGCCTCGGGATGAATGTTTGTACGATCTGCAAATATTTATTGCGAGTGTTCTAGGTATTTTCTATGTATAATAAAAATATCTATGTATGTAACCCATAACACAAGCTCTGCTTAGAGTGGGGCTAGATGATGCTGTGTGGATTGTCCAACATTATTATTATTATTTTTATTATATGCGAATGAAAAATGTTTATGCGCAATGTCAGTGCTCTGAGACGGTGAAGGAAAACATCGAGAGGAAACTAGTTAGTATTCTAGCAGCGGCGCTGGACTTGCTACCTCTCACGTATGGAATACCAACTACTGTAAAATGTGGGTAAGTATTTGGTACTAGGATGTTGTAGTATTTAAAAGATATAAGTAAAACACCTTGTTCAAGTAGTAAGAAACAACTGATTTTATTATGCATACCCACATATACATTTATGCAAGTACCTACCTACATTAAGCACTTACAACATAGGAGATCTAATCGAATATCTGAAAATTTTGGTTCATACTTGATGTCCCCGTGATTTTGTAAGTCTTTAAAACCAGCGGCAGTAAGTCATTCAGGGCAAAGATTTCTATAATTGGTAATAGATACAATAATAGATAATAATAATGTGGCAATGGGCAGGCCATATAGCTTGTAGAGCTTATAACTGTTGGAGAATAAAGGTTCTCGAATGGCGACCACGAACCGGAAGACGAAGCGTCCGTCCTCCTACCCGATGGACTGACGACTTTGTTAGGACCGCGGGAAGTCGTTGGATGGAAAGGGCTCAGAATCGTTCTTCCTGGAAACGTGTGGAGGAGGCCTATGTCCAGCAGTGGACTTCTACAGGCTGACGATGATAATAATAATTGGTAGTGATGCTAGTTAAAGATATAAGGTACTATATATTTCTACTAACTTGGCTATGCTATTTATTTAAATATACTTCGACGTAGCTATATTTTTATGTTTAAATAATATTGAGTTCTAGTATAATATCATTTAAGTTTATTTTACAGTTCTTCTAGAGAAACTACCTGCGCTGGGTTGAAGTAAAGTTTTTTAATATAAACGGCGGTAGTATCAAATAACATGACATTTTATTCTACTGTAGGTTTCTTATTTATTTTCTAAATATATTAAAATCTCATCTCGTCCAGAAAAAAATTTACACACCTTGATCAACAAACGTAGGGCCCACCTGATGTTGAATGGTAATCAGGTACCAATGAGCTCCCGTACCAAGTCGGAAAATGCATATATTATCTATGTAATGGTGTTCCTTTTACTCGTTTAGGTACGATACTTTTTAAATCATTGAAATCGTTCCATTGGTTGCGAAGATATTACACATTTTGTACCAGTCAACCGCGGGGCGGCCGAATAGCTCATGTGACGTCACGATATCTTTTCCGCCCGCGGGCGCGCTCTCCGCAATTCATTTATTAGAGTTCACTCGATCTGCGCGGGTCGTGTTGTGGTTTTTACGTGAATATGCCGAACTATAAGTACTGTATAGTACCGAAGTGTACTAATACTTCAGTTAGTACACCTAAAAAACTATTTTTCAATGTGCCAAAGGTCCCGAAAGTGCGCAAAAAATGGTGCACTATCATGAAGAGGGATGACAAAATTCCGCTTTCGTGCCAAACTTCAAGATTTTGTTGCGAGGATCATTTTGATGTAAGTAGGTAGGTACCTCCATAATATACCAACTATGATAATAGTTGGTATATTATGGAGGTACCTACTTACATCAAAATGATCCTCAATCATTACTCGTGTGGTAAACAGGTGCGTAGGTAGCTTACTAAAGCTTGTTTACGAATGTTAAAGAAAAATACAGGGTCGTACCTACTAGGTATATTTCAATGAGTAAGTAAATGATAAAAAATGTAAGTAGTGAAGTTTCTAATAACCCTTCCTCGGTAGTCGGGTTAAAACCAGGGTCGTACTCAGGTCTAACTACAATAAAATGTGCCGTTCTCGGTAATATTCCCCAATGCGGGAATACAAGTTTCCCGGG
Source organism: Electrophaes corylata (assembly GCA_947095575.1). Lineage (NCBI taxonomy): Eukaryota > Metazoa > Arthropoda > Insecta > Lepidoptera > Geometridae > Electrophaes > Electrophaes corylata. The sequence continues at coordinate 513,320 of OX352711.1, read as the reverse complement.
ATATCGGGGATCATTTTGGGATTATAGAGGAATATTTCCATCTTGGGGAATATATATCTATCTCATCATCATCATCATCAGCCTGTAGAAGTCCACTGCTGGACATAGGCCTCCCCCACACGTTTCCAGGAAGAACGATTCTGAGCCCTTTCCATCCATCGACTTCCCGCGGTCCTAACAATGTCGTCAGTCCATCGGGTAGGAGGACGTCCTACGCTTCGTCTTCCGGTTCGTGGTCGCCATTCGAGAACCTTTATTCCCCAACGGTTGTCGGTTCTACGAGCTTTATGGCCTGCCCACTGCCACTTTAACTTGCTGATTCTGAGAGCTGTCGGTGACCTTGGTTCTTCTACGGATTTCCTCATTTCTGATTCTACCTCGCAGTGAAACTCCCAGCATCGCTCTCTCCATAGCTCGTTGTGCGACTTTAAGCTTGTGTATGAGACCAATAGTTAGCGACCACGTCTCAGTGCCATTAAGTCATCACTGGTAACACACACTGATTATAGACTTTCGTCTTGAGGCTTTGCGGTAACTGTGACGAGAAGATGTGCCGTAATTTCCCGAACGCTGCCCATCCGAGTTGGATTCGTCGGCTGACCTCCAACATATACCGGTACGGGTGCGACATGAGCATTTGACATAAGTTTCGTCTTACTCATGTTCATTTTAAGACCCACCTGTTGGGAGACAATATTGAGGTCTCTAAGCATTGTTTCTAGGTCTTCCAGCGATTCCGCCATTATGACTATATCGTCGGCAAATCGAAGGTGACTTAAGTGTTCGCCATTGATATTGATGCCATACCTATTCCAGGACACGAGCTTGAAAATATCCTCCAGTGCAGACGTGAACAGTTTCGGAGAAATTACATCTCCCTGTCTCACTCCTTTTTGCAACTGGATAGGATTTGTACTCTGGTCCTGGAGTCGGATAGTCATGGTGGCATTACTATATAGGCCTTTCAACACTTCGATGTACCGATAGTCAATTTGACACCGCTGGAGTGACCGTAACACTGCCCAGGTTTCGACTGGCTTTTTCATAGTCCACAAACGCTAAACAAAGTGGCTGGTTATACTCTTCGGTCTTCTGTATAACCTGCCGGAGCGTATGAATGTGGTCTATGGTACTGAAGCCTTTTCGGGACCCGGCTTGTTCGGGAGGCTGGAAGTCGTCTAGCCTACGAGCGAGACGATTAGTAACTACTCTCCTTCAAAAGGGTGTTATCACCTTTCTTAAAGAACAGTACCACCACACTCCTGCTCCATGCCTCTGGCGTCGTACCCTCGAGGATGAGGATATCTATCTATACATGTAATAAAACTGTAGCCAAAGTGAATGAAAAAGAAGTACTTACCCATGTAAATTTAAGCGCGACCGAAGTTGCGGGCAAAAGTGATATATAATAAAAAAGAAAAAATATATACCTGAATTTATTATATTTTTAGGTGGAAGCTGATAATAATAATAATAATGCTGAACAATCCACACAGCACCATCTAGCCCCAAGCTAAGCAGAGCTTGTGTTATGGGTACTAGATGACTGATATACTTAATACAATACATTACATGCATACATATTTTTTATTATACATAGAAAACACCCAGAACACCCGGAATAAATATTAGCAGATCGTACAAACATTTATCCCAAGGCGGGAATCGAACCCGCAACCTCCGCGTCGCAGGCGGACATTCGCCAGCCGCGCCACATCGGTCGTCATATGGAGAACTACGTCAAGTATAGGCTTGTGGGGAGGAATGCTTAGATTGAAGAAGGAAGTATTGCATTCCTGTATTGTATTCCTGACCTTGATTATTTATTGTATAATTTTTAAATAAATCTGGGTATAACCTACGACAAAATATAATTTAAATTCTTAGGGCTTATTTTAAACTTAACATACCTAACGCTTTCGTTTATTCATAGCTCTAAATTACGTGTCCAAAGAACTTAGGTAGGTACATTCCTGTCAAATTAAGTATTTAAGTCTAATTTTATTTATTTTATACCTACATAATATTTTTCTTTAAACCTTTAAGTTTCTACATACTTATCTACATACCAATGTTGAAAATAACAGCGTAGGTAGTTACAACAACAAACACAACTTCCCTGGCTGACTAACCTAAAACTTTTAGGTATTTTATAGGCTACTCCAAGTATGTGTACCTACCTACATATTATCCTGTTATTCTGATTAGGTTGATAATGAGATTTGTTTACCTCTGAAGTTTCCAACCATGAATTTCAGCGCTTGTGTAATTTAAATGATTACTAAGATAATCAAATACCATGAAGGTATCAACTTTAGGTAGATTATCGGATTGCGCTTGCTCAAAACCGATATCTACCTTATTTCTAATACTCATTTGTTATATTAAAATAACAACCTTCTAATAAAAACCTAATTAAATCACTTGGTGACGTTACGCTCCGTGTCGGATGAGTATCGCGAACAGAAACGCGGGGCGCGCAGTGGTTTGGCGGCTAGCGCTGGGCCTTTGTGACGTCATCGCTTCCGTTCGCGCGGTCAGTGAATCTCGTTCGGTATTTTGCCCATAACTTAGTCAGTTTTGGCCGTAGAAAAAAAAATTTTGCATTTTATGTTTTAGTTTTTCAAGGCCTATAAAACTGCATTCATAGAAAAAACTGTGACGGGTCCCCATTATAAGAAGCGCCTCCTACGCTCATAAGCCCATCATGGCTTTTTAAAATCCCCCGGATCTACATCTAAGTAGATGAGGAGATTGACATACCTATACACAGCATAAGATGCTTGTACATGACTAGTGGTAACTTATCACTGGTTGTAGAATACGGCAATGGATAACTCGTTTCCTCATGATGATGATTTCTGTCTTTGTATCATTGTGCAAACACTTTTTCGAACAGAAAAATCCGTTGGTACACGACTGAATTCAAACCCACTACCTCAAGGTCTCAAGGCCGCTTCCCACTAATGAATACCTACAGGGTATAAATAAATTAACCCTATTCACGCAATCGGTTATTTTACATATGGTAGGAAATCGAGTTAAAACCAGATTAAACCTCATTGCACAAGTGTTTCACATCCAGTATAAATTGAGACGTAACCAGGGTGAGTTTCTAGGTATCCACGTCTTCAATCAACTTGGTCACTTCAAACAAATGAAGGCAAAATCCATTAGTATATTTATTGGGTTTATAAGCAACAGTTTACCTAAGAAACGGTAAACGCTATATTACATAGCTAAGAGGCAACAAATGAAATAAGATTATTGCTTTCAACAAAAAAAAACAGCCTAGTGCGAGTCGGACTCGCGCACGAAGGGTTCTTTACCATTATCTATAAAAATGGGAAAAAAAACAATGTATTATGTAACAAAAAATGTATAATTTTCGCAATTTTTCCTCTATATGTGCCATAAGACGTTGCTTTGTACCACATTTCAAAATTCTGAGTTCACGGGAGTTGGTGTAGGTTTTGATTCCCTTGCGAGTTTTAGCATAAACGGCTGTATTTTTTAATTGCATTGGCTTATAAGTTTGATTTTTTCACAGCTTCTAGACTTGAGTATTTGATATAAATTTCAGCTTTCTATCTCCACGCGTTCCTGAGAAAAAAGGTCTTGACAAACAGACAGATGGACAACAAAGTGATTCTATATGGGTTCCATTTTTTCCTTTTGATGTACGGAACCCTAAAAATGAAATAAAAAATATTTAAGTAGTTTGATTTTTAAGTCAAAATATTAACTCTACTTGCTGCTATGCTACTACTACAAAAACAATTAAAGTAATGTCAAAATACGAGCACAACACTTTGAAAAATACTTCGCTAAGTTAATTAAAAGCGCCTGATGCTAGGATTGATGACATTAATCATGGCACTGTTATGGGTGCTAGAGATAGCTCCCTGATTACGTTTTTTGCGATAGGTCTGCGATAAGATTGCATTTACATATTTAGGTCTTACCTAGACACACCTCGATAAGTTAGATTGGCACACTAAATCTTTTGCGCCATATAAACGCGCCCTAAGGGCGTGTTTAGACGACACAAAAGATTTCGCGTAGCGGCCGCGCGGTTTTACCAAGATCGTCTCTATATTCTAGGTAACAACGTTCAAATTTCTTTCAAGCGCTCTAACTCTAGCTGTAATTTGTAAATAATTGACGACCGATGTTACGTGGCGGGCGAATGTCCGCCTGCGACGCAGGAGGTTGCGGGTTCAATTCCCACCTTGGGATAAATGTTTGTACGATCTGCAAATATTTATCCCGGGTGTTCTAGGTATTTTCTATGTATAATAAAAAAATATCTATGCATGTAATATAGTATTGTATTAAGTATATCAGTCATCTAGTACCCATAACACAAGCTCTGCTTAGCTTGGGGCTAGATGATGCTGTGTGGATTGTCCAGCATTATTTATTTTAATTGTATTAATCATTAATATATATTTTTTTGAAACAGGCACGGTAGTCTGACTTCATATCTCTAAGGTTATATATCTCTAAGGTTATATTCACTTAATTAAAAATTCAAGTTGGGTGCCCCGAGACACGTCTGAACATTAAATTTGACCACTTTTAAAAATTATTCCATACGTGACAGGTTGCAAGCCCATCACCGCTGCTCGAATACTAATTAGTTTCCTCGTGCTTTTCCCTTACCGTACAAAAACAATTGTTTTACAAAATTACTGTGCAAATAATTTAATTTATTCTGGGAATAGCTATAAATTATGTGTTAATTATCTGTGTAACGTCATGATAAATTATTTATTGCAAGACAAGTTGCATAATTAGTAAAATTGATATGAAAATTTCATAAAACTAAGTAATTATAGGATACTGAATAAAATCATAGTACTGAAATCTTCCAGACTTGGTCGCGAGGAATTGGTGCTTAGATTCACTTAGCTTTAAGACGTTTCAATAATAAAACCGTAGGTAGAGAGTTTGCACAAAAAATATATTTTTCAGATCAATAAAAAAAAGTTTTACAGCAGTGCAAAAAATATTTACTCAACAATTTTATTATTATTCAAAAAATAAATTAAATCATCAGCTGATTTCATTTATCGATAGTTTTTTAAGTTGTAGGAATTCATTGTTTTGCTGTCATATCATAGTGAAAGTTACAAATTGTATACATTCTACCGACGACGTTCATTTGACGATCGATATGGCGCGGCGGCGAATGTCTGCCTGCGACGCAGGAGGTTGCGGGTTCGATTCCCACCTTGGCATAAATGTTTGTACGATCTGCAAATATTAACACCCAGAGGTGTTCTGGGTATTTTCTGTACTTATAATTCTCTTCTTGTGACTCTCTGTGCACTTAAAGTAAGACGATTTATACATTTATTATATATTATTGGATATTATACCTTATATTATTTACCTTCGATTTTTTAGTACAAACTAGCAGTTTACCTCATGATTTTCATATTTTCTGCAGTTTATTTGTAAAATAAAGATGTCTGGTGCATAAATTACGTGCACAGAGGGGCACGTAATTATGCAAGGTTTTATAATAACTTATAATTTTTCTGCAGACTTTTGAACAGACTTCAAAATATTTATGTTTCAATAATCAACTTTTACTTGGTACAGTACAGTTTCAGTTACTTGATTTAAAAACCAAACTACTGAACCGATGTTGACAATTTTTTATAGGTCCATTAAAATTAAAATTGTCTTTTAAAAAAACCTAAATTTGTTTATAGATAACGGAGTTCAGAGGTAACAAAAATAATAAACTATCCGATAGCGCCAGTTTTGTTATTAAAACTGGTTGAAACTAGTGCTAAAGGACCTGTTTTGCATTCATACGAAGGATGTTGCTGGCGAAAGATTATTCATAATTTATGTATTCAAATTACGTTTTTTCGTATCATTCATGTATAAATAACAATGTTGAGGGTGTAACCTCTGTACTGCGGTCCACCACGAATCAGCAGCAGGTAACTTTATTATAATTATTAATTAATACTTTAAGTTACAAAATTCAAAACTTATGTTAGCCAAAATATTTTTTTGTCTTCTCTACCAGAGAAGACAAAAAAATATTTTCATGCATAAAAATCCTGGAGCTGTGGGCAAAGACTGCCACCGATTGGCTTCCTTAGACAGAAGGAAGGCGACGCGGCAGACCCAAACGGAGATGGCGGGACGAGCTTCGACTGTTTTCAGTGGGACTAGCAAAACATAAGCACAGGATCGGAATATGTGGAGGGAATGGGGGGAGGCTCTTGCCCAGCAGTGGGACACGGAGAGCTAATAATAAATAATAATACATAAGCTATTTTCTATGACTCGATTTCTAATACCAACGTAATATATTTCTAGTCATGAATTCCGCCCAGGCCGTGAGTTTTATAAAGACGATACAGCAAGCGTTCCAGGTCATCGCTGCTCTCCAGCTCACCGCTTACCTGTGGCCAGAACATGCTCATGTACAAGGTACGATCTACATCCGTACCGTTTTAGCCTCACGAGACACAAAGCAGGGCTAATTAGCGCCTGTAAATGTTTCTTACCTTCGTACTTTTTCCCGCGTATATATTTGTAACTGCTGTTGTCTCCCTGTTTTGTGTTATATAATGTGTGTGTTAAAAAAACTATTTCATTTCATTTTTAAGGTTCCGTACCAAAAGGGTGAAACGGGACCCTATTACTAAGACTCTGCTGTCTGTCTGTCTGTCCATGCTGTATCTCGTGAACCGGTAGTTAAAGAGTTGAATTGGCACAGAATCAGATGACGTATTTCTGTTGCCGCTATAACAACAAATACTAAAAAACAGAATAAAATATATATTTAGGGGACTGACAACAAACGTGATTGTTCTGTCGTATTTACTAAAGATAATGGTATGGAACCCTTCGTGCGCGAGTTCGACTTGCATTTGGCCGGTTTTTTATTCATATAACAACATAATAGTGACCAAATTACTTAGTGGAAATTTTCGGAAAAAAAACCCTGATTCTTACTTATCTCTTCTAACTTATCGTACCTGAAAATCTTAGTTAGATATTTTAGTGCGGAATTTTTAAATGTATCACAATATATCAGTGTTATCATATTTTGTAAGTATAATAATATAACTCTATTTTATAGCGTTCTTCCAAAGTAGCACCACCATACTTATTTCTGTTGCCTAGCATTACCTACTGCAGAAATGCATTGACACATGAAACTTAACACCTTTACCATAAAATGATGGTTTTTGTGCAATACCATAAAGGGCAGGTACTTGAGGAACTTGTTCTTACTAAGGTCATGAATTTTTTTTAGTAGGGATTAGTGAAATAATGTATCACATAAATATGTTTTAGTAGTTAGTAGTGCTAATGAAGAGCTCGTCCGAGGAAGTACTACCACCATTCCTATTTCTGCCGCTAAACAACATCGGTTTTAAAATCAATTCCAAAAGAACCTAATTAAAATACCTCTGATTGTTGTATGCTTGTGGTCGTTGACGACAACCGCATTTTCGTTTAGTTTCAACAAACGTTCAATCACGTGGTGAATGAAAACACGTAGAGCGAGCAAATTGTGTTTGTTCGGTGATGGCTGGCTGCTTACCTACTTCATAATTAGGTGAAAGCAGTTGTCAAATATTTGCTCTTTGGGTCCGCACCGCAAAGCAATGTGAAGGTTTGTTTTAAAATTTTGAGGTAGGTATACATGTTTTGTTTACGCGTGCATCTGCAACTCAGACTTGCTAACGGAACAAGCAGATGGCCCACCTAATGTAAAGTGGTTAGAATCATAACAAAGCATTATCTCATAGGTCACGCTCGTTATGAACGTGCTCTACGAACCACTCTGCGTCCATCAACCTGAGGCATACGTGCTATGCATCGTGTGCCTGTAATTACACTGGTAACCACACCCATCAAACCGGAATACAGCACGCTGCTTGGCGGCAGAAATAGGCATGGTGGTAGTACTTCCCCGGACGAGCCCATCACTAAGAGCTCTACTACTACTATTGTCAAATTCAAGTTACAAATGGTATCTTTAAAACTAACATTTCAGACAGGCCCAAATTCGAAAATCAAATTCTAGTTTCATTTCGTCTCAGCTTCAAAAAAATATGAATAATATGGGTTTCAAATAAATCTACTCAAAGATTTGCTGTAATATTCACCTATTAACGCATGCTCTTTTGGACACCTGCTTAGATCTACTGTTAAAACACGGCTCAGCTTGTGTAAGTGTGTGTGATTGTAGATGGAGCGATGTTCGACTTCATAGTGGTAGGCGCGGGGTCGGCAGGCAGCGTGGTCGCCGGCAGGCTGGCTGAGGACAAGAAGACCAGCGTGCTCCTCATCGAGGCTGGAGGGGACCCTCCTATAGAATGCAACGTAAGTCTAGGAACTAGGTCACTTTAAACACTGTTAAATAAAACTGAAATGGAAAGGTACAAAAGGGCTCTTTTTTTATGACAGAAATATGTGGTACAGTTTTGTCAATAGGTTCAAAAACTAAATAAAAGGTTTGACTTAACTACTAAGTTCTCGATTACAATGAATATATACTCTTATAGGTGTGCCTTAGTACCTTACTAGCTTGTACCTTAAGGTATAAGCTTTCTGAAGGGTTCGTCCGGATTATAAATGCAATAGTTTAGATTTTTGGGTATTTGTGACTCAATTACTTACTACTTGACCAATTTAAATGAAATTCAGATGATATAGTTCGTTATTCGGATTAATACATAAGCTTCTTTTATCCCAAAAAACCCAAAAAACGAGTGAAAAAGACCACGAGAGTCTTGGAGAAAAACACCGCCTAAATATTAATATTATAAAGAAAAAAGATTTTGAATTGGTGTACATACCATGCGATGACTCAAATAAATAAATAGGTAATACATATTTTAATGTAAAACATTTATTACAATTTCGTGTAGCTGACTGTACATAGCTAAAAGATAATTATCTGAATGTGAATGAATGAATTTATTACTTTTTGTTTTCATTATAACATTTTTAATTAAGTTTTGTAAGAAGGCTGGCAATGAGAAGGCATTGCTTATTTACAAAGGAAAACAATGTTTTACGACTAAATTTTATTCTTCTTTTGGTCTTATTAAAATTGCTGTTTCATGAACTTTTGTTAATATGAATTTTCTAATAAGAAATGTAATAATCTCTTACGCATTAAGGGATAGGCAGCAACACCACACTGAGTAAATATCACGCAGCCACTAATCCGCCTGCTAAGCGTAAAAACTACGACACCAATATCCCACCTGATGTTAAGTGGTTACCATGACCTATAAAAAAGGTTATAGGTCACGTTCGTTGCCCTGCGTCCATCGACCTGAAACATGCAGGTGTTAAGCCTTATGTGCCAGTAATTTCACCGGCACCCACACCCTTCAAACCTTAACACCCTTCACTGCTTGCCGGCAGAAATAGGCATGGTGGTAGTATTTCTCCGGACAAGCCCTTCGCTAAGAGCTCTACTAATCCTAAAATAATGATGAATGATGAAACAGCTTTAACGTAATGGTTTTTCAGATTCCGAGCCTCATGATCTACCTAGAGAAGAGTAGACTAGACTGGAACTACACGACTGAGGATGATGGGTTCACGCAGCAATGTCACAAAAACCACGTCGCCGATCTGATGCTTGGGAAAATGCTAGGAGGGACTAGTGGATTGAACTACTTACTGTACTCCGAAGGCAACTACCGAGACTACGACCACTGGGCCGAGGTTACCGATGACCCTTCATGGAGCTGGGACGCCGTCGATCCTTACTTCACCAAAGCCCAAAGATACGACGAGTATTCCATCTTCAATAAATCTCCTTTCGGTAAAAAGGGACGACTTGGCATCTCAAAGGATCATCGAGCTGATAACAGCACGTATATGAATGCGTTTGTAGAACTTGGACATAAGAATATACCAGATACACACGGGAAACAGGTCCCCGGGTTCACCAGGTCGATGTACACTATCGCTGACGGCATCAGGCAGAGCGCAGCTTACTCTTACCTCAAACCTATCAAAGACTATCCCAATTTACACGTCATGAAGAACTCCGTGGCCAAGAAGTTAATATTCGATGGCAATAAAAACGCTGTAGGTGTTGAAATAGTTACTGAAAATGGTGAAACGCTTACTGTCAAGGCGAGGAAAGAAGTCATTGTGTCTGCTGGTACGGTAAATACCCCAAAACTCCTTATGCTCTCGGGCATCGGACCTAAAGAGCACCTTGAGAGCAAAGGTATAAGTGTTATATCTGATTTACCAGTCGGAAAGAACTATCAAGATCATATAGCAGTGATCATCATTCACAACATGACGAAGATAGACGGCCCCATCAGGCCATTAGACCCTCGTGAATACCCTGCCCTAGTTTTCAACGGTTACGTGAATCTAGACAAGAGTAAAGATTATCCTGAATATTCTACAGTAAGTTTTGTGAATTATGCCAAGTATTTAGTACAATTTTGTACCGTTACGTATGGGTTGTATGAAGAAATATGCGATGCTATGTTTGCTGCTCCGAACACAAACCAGATGCTGTTCACTGTCGTGACAAACGTTCAGCCGAAGTCTCGAGGAGAGGTCTTGCTTCGTAGTGACAATTACAAAGACGCTCCTATAGTGAACACTGGCTATTACTCTATCTTGGAGGATTTAGATAACGAAGTGAAGTACATTGAAGACTTTGTTCGTGTCACGAATACTTCGTACTTTATAGAAGCGGGAGCAGAACTGGTTGATCCTAAGTTGTCGTGTTGTGCTGATAAAGAGTTTGGGAGTACGGAGTATTGGCGCTGCTATGCTCTCTGCATGATGACGACCAGACGACACTACGTTGGTACTTGTGGGATGGGAGCTGTGGTAGACAGTGAACTGAAGGTCAAAGGTGTTAATAACCTTAGAGTGGTGGATGCTAGTATCATGCCGACAATAACAAGAGGAGATACCAACACACCCACTATAATGATTGGAGAAAAAGCCAGTGATATAATCAAAAGAGACAACAAGTTAAAATTTTAAAGAATGGATGAGACGTAACCCTAAGCTCGATAGTTTGTCATACCGGTGAGGCACCGAATACCTCAGTCCGAACAGGCCCAAACAGACCTGAACAATGACGCCAGCATCTTCGTACAAATCCAGAATGCGTTCTTAAAGTTCCTATTATGAATTTATTTTTGTCTTTCGACGTTTAAAGGATTCCTCCTCTGTTTCATTTCCGACATTATAGCATTGCTCTCACGTAGTGGATACATCTAAATTTGTAAAATTGTCTTCTAGTTCAAAAAAATTAATTCAATCTTATCTGTCAAGCACGATAACAAGGCCATTTTTGGCGTCGTTTTTACTGTAAGAGCTCTCAGTAGGTACCCAGCCTTACCAGCCCCCCGGCAGAAAGTATAATTTATAATAATTTTATTCCGATTATGTTCGAAACACAATATAGCTCAACGTATATAGTTAGGGTAATCGTATACAATGGGAATAGTTTCAATGTTATGGTAGTTATTAAGTTTTTTCATATATTTCCCTATATTGTATTAAAACAATAATAATTGCTTTACACACTTTCACTGATAGACTTTCATATGCATAGATGGTATGAATAGACATAGATTCTATTACAATCCTTTCTTATGGAATACTATAACTGTATATTTATAATAATCGTTAGCAGACTATAAATAAACTAGAATTGTACCTAGCTCTTTATATCAAAAGAAATGTTATAGCAGACACTAATTGTAAAACTCTATGTTGAAATAAATTAGGCTTACAAAACATTCGTGTTTGTACTGAAAGAAATTAATAAGTACCAGTTTTCCAGCCGGGCTAAGATGTGCAACGTGAGAATATGTCGCGCTTGGCACGAGATATTTTTTTCTATTGGTGCACATGTTCAAAATTGTAGACAAAAGGCCCACAAATAGGATAAATATTAGCGCTAAGTTTAGATCGCTAATGTTAACACTGCTATGTTAGCACAGGTAGATATATAGGGATATCTTTATTTTGCACGAGAAAACGAGTAGACAAAATTTTGTCGCGTTTTCATCGTAGCCACTGCAAGACAGACAACACAAAGTTTTAAGTTTAAATGAAATCTGGACCAGTACCTAAAGTTCAGTCTATTTCCACCCAGTTCTCAATTTACCCACTGAACTCTCTAGTTGAAAACAAACTCTTAAGCATTTCCAATATTCATTAAACCCAATATCCAATCTAAGAACTCTGAAAGTAGGAACATAATTATGAACACAGTTCTTTATCCTAAACTTTCATTTACTAGATAAAATACATGTTTACATCATCAGCCTAAATAAAAGGCATTGCTATGTAAAATACTATGCTTCGGAATACTCCAGCTACAACAAAGTCTTATAGAATATCACTTGGCTAACACATTTATAGTAATAAGATTCATCATCTTCCTGCCCTTATCCCGCACTAGGTGGGTGGGTGGTATCTTCTATCAGTCGTCATCTCAGTGTTCACATTTATAGTAATACGATGTATTCCAGCGATGTATTCCGTACAGCGGTCAATAACCACGCGGTGACGGCGACCGTGGAGGCAATGCAGGTCAGATGATCGCGATTTCCTTTAGATTGCTGCCTTTGATGTTTTTAGTCAGAAAAAATACGCGCGCGTCTTCGTCCGTGTGAAGGTATTTTTATACAAACTTCAACCCCCACTGTACCTCTTTAGGGGTTGAATTTGAAAAAATCCTGTTTTTATCTTTACCTTAAATACCTGCATGTGCAGGTGTTTAGGCTGTACGTTCGGTCAGGACAAAGATTCGTATAATTGGGATATATTTCAGGCCAAGATCTATGATGCAGCCCAACACGGGCATACTTGCAGATAGTGAGTATTTTATTTTATATTTAGGTACAAAACTATCCGGCTATCCTTTGATCTAGCTAAAGAATTTTCCGACCTTTGAGTTTCCCAGAAAAAATAAACAACATCTGTCATTTCTATCAACCGGATTTTTTTAGAGAATTAATATAAAATATTGGCCAGTGTATACTCAGAATAACCAGAGCTTATTTATAGTCTGTGTAACGCAGTTAGCGGATGGTAATTCTTTACATATCGTCTTGATTTAACCAAACGAGCGAAGTGTCTCTGCTCCAAGTCTGGTAAAATTTCTTCCTTGAAAGTAATGCTTTGGTATAGGTGATGGTAACCCCTTTACTTCATGTGGGTCATCTACTTATAGTATAAGCAAGTCCAAAATGGTCGTTACCGGGAACAACCTAAAATCAAGATTTTATTCTTAACAATGGCGTAAAAAATCAGCGCGCTCCCTGGCATTACATAAAAGTCCTGAATTTTCAAAAGAACCTCCATTTTATATTCAGTACACGAATCTAATACTTAAGCTGGATTGGCAGTGCTCAGTTAAGGCACTGCTTGTGAATTTTATACTGTGGTTAAGGCTGCAGAGTACTTTTAAAATGGGGTATTTCAGCTCTGTAATAAGGGTAGGATCATTGTTACTGTTGTAATTTGGAATAAGGAAATATGAAGTACATTTTGAAAAAATACACGAATTAGACGAAGAATTCTGACCGTCTTAAACCGTAGTAATACGGCCGACATGGCTATAGTAATCTGTTTTTTTGCCTTATCGTGTATGCTTATGAGTTCGTACAAAAGCGCTTGGTTCAAGAGATTTCTATAGAACCAATCCGAAAGAAATATAATCCAATAATGAAAAATACTTTCAAATTCGTTTATAGATACCTGAGTTCTGAGGAGATAACAAACAATAAATTGCAATGAAATTGAGAACCTCCACTCTATTTTAAAGTCAGCCGAAAGCTTATTAATTGATCACAGCTACCGTTTTTAATGAATAACGGTGTTCATAAAATGGCCACAACAGTTTACTAAACCAAATCATAACACGTAAACAACTGACAAAGCTTACAGCACAAAGTACTTTTTATACTAGTCAATATTGGCACAGCATGACACTGAATATACTACCACCGGTTTTTCGTTTTCTGTCATCTTTGGAAGCAACATTGTATTTTTATTTTAATTGTTTTTCTAGTGTTATTTTAAGTTCTGATGGGTAATTTTGGTGGTATTTTAACCATCATTACTTGAGGTCTTAGCACAAGTGTGAACAATTGAAATGAAAGTGTGTTATGAGGCATCCTGATTTGAACGAAAATGTTTCCCTTTGGTTTGAAGAAAAACGCCATTTTTTTCTTCAAAACCGATGACGGCTGACTTTACTTTTTTTACCGACTCGATTTGACTGCAAAGAATTTATTCAACCCATTTGACATTGGCAAAACTGTCTGCAAGACGGACAGATGCCACAAAAAAAAAAAAAATACCACCGCATAACACAACTTTACAGTATCGATAACACAATATGTCATTCTCGTGACATTATTTGTTGAAAAATAACTCACGGAATAGAGAAAATAATCGAGAGGGCTTAAAATTGTTGTCCTATAAAATCATAGGGCAAGCCAAACACTGGACTAACTCAATACTCAATACATTTATTGCTTTAACATGGTTTAGTTTGCATGCAAACATTGTTCTTACGTGTAAGTAGGTACCACATGAACCCTGCATAGGGTATAGCAACATCGACCCAGGCCAAGGTTATAAAGTAGGTAGGTATAGGTGTTAGTATTTTTGGAGCGAAGGATTCGTGATTTTGCGTGACATTGCAGTTTGGCTATTTACATACTTTTACAGGATGATGATGATAACTAAATATCAAGCCAATTACATTTTGCAGAATTACATGTAAAGGTACAGACATTTCAGTGCATAATTAGTTTGATTCAATGTAGTTCTACAATAACGCATGCAACATTTAAATTAACAATTTTATAAAAATTAAAATAAATAGTAAGAATTAATCATAAAACTGCAGTAAAAAATATAAAATGGATTGCTCATCTATCTATATCTAACTGTAAAGGTAGAAAAGTCTGTGCATTAGAGATGTTTTTCTGAAAAAGGCAAAAACTCAAGATCTATTTAAAAAATGCTTGTCTGTTTGTACACGCATCACGCAAAAACTACTGAATGAATGTTGATGCTATCTGCAATTTAGCCTATAGTCCAACTTGAAATTTATACTAAATTTCAAGTTTTTTTTCAATAGCTAATTGCATAGGGTTTTATTGAGCTATCATCTTAAAACGGGTGTGTGGTGTATGTCCTATATGTATAGAGTTACACAGGCTCGACACGCACTTTATTCTAACACGTCCACTCTCGCCCATGGGCTCTCGTGACACTCACGTATGCGCTCGAGACAGTGAAGTGTCTGTACTATGTATGTTTGTGTATAGTGTAAGTAATATCATTATCAATAGTTATATATTTACATATATAATTTAGTACAATACCTAGGTAGTACATTCACAAACACTACATCTCTTTCTTATCAAAATAATGTTTATTTACTTGATTAGTGATTACATATAGGTTCTCAATCAAACCTAACATCAGAATTTAAAATGAGTTTTAATCACCATCTCTATAACAATTTGATACTTAATCTATGCTGCAGAAAATGTATGATGCAGGTAGATGATGATGTAGTGCTGTCATCTTGTAATATGTTCCTCAATGTAAAGTCACACCCGTCTCACTGTTACAAACCATACAATCACCAGCTCGAGCGTCTTCTACGATGTGTGGGGTTGAGTTAAAATACGTTGATTGTTTTTGTTATCTTTCCATAGTTTTCTTTTTCTTTTTTAATCAACTTTAACTTTCTCCTTCAACTACTTCTGTTGCTCCACGTTTTCTGTCTCCATACTCTTACTCTTTTTCTTTGTCTTTTTGTATTTTATATCTGTCCCTAAGTTCGAAATCGTTATCTATTCTATCAATCTACGTATGTATATTATATATTCCTGGTAACCGTATGAAGAGTTTGCTGTAAATACTAATACTTTAGTAAAGATTCCCTGCCTTAAAAGCTTCTCTTTCAGTGTGACCTATCGGTAAAGAGCATCACAACACAACTAAAACTTATAACTGTTTTACTGAATCGTCCCAGTCGTACTGATTAACGCTTTTCTAATACTGTTTATATCATGGTATTTTCTAAAAATTCTACAACTTCGCTCATCGGTATGGCAACCGGTTTAAAGTTTTTAACTATTTGGTCTTCATCTTTTGGTATCAGATAGGTAATCGGGATTGCTACATTTGTTTTGCCGGGTTTGTATATCGCATTATATTTATAATGAATGTAATCTCAGTACCCATCGTTCAGTTCTTGGTATACGGTTATATGGTTTTTTTGACTTGAACCCAAACAAAACTTCCAGTGCTTATGGTCCGTGACTAGTTTGGAAGTCTTTCTAAACAAAAATATGTTACAGTGTTCGGCCGCCCAAACCAGTGACAGAGTGCCACTTTTTCTGTTTGGCTGTGCGCAGTACGACTACGTCCTAATTATCGTAAGCATTTATTCTAGGCCCATTTGCATCGCTTTATACAAGAACGACTCCAAGTTAAAAAGGGATAGCATCTCCTACTTATGTCACATTGTAGTACCCTAAACGCTGTACTTTAGTAGTTACAGTTCAGCAAGGCATAGTCATGTTCTTCAGGCCATAGTTTTCCTAAAATCCCTTTTGCCCATCTGGTATCGTAGAAGTAAAAAGCTTAAAAAGGTCTGGAAAGGTGGCAGCCAATCAATATATTTTCCGAGTTTTCTCAAAGATCCGAAAGAAAGTACTTTCGAACATAAATCTTTCTTATTTCTTAATTCTTTATTGCACACATAAAATTACATTGGAAAAATACAAATAGAGGACATGTAGGTACAAAGGCGAGCTTAACCCTGAAAAGAGTTTTCTTACAGCAAACCTTTGCAACCTTTACAGCAATCTTTCAAAATCAAATTCCGTAAAAATCAAAATCCGAATCATAAATCTTTCTTAATTCTTAATTCTTTATTGCACACATAAAATTACATTGGAAAAATACAAATAGAGGACATGTAGGTACAAAGGCGAGCTTAACCCTGAAAAGAGTTTTCTTACAGCAAACCTTTGCAACATTTACAGCAATCTTTCAAAATCAAATTCCGTCCGTACAAGCCTTTTGTAGTCTTAAAAATATTTCGTAATATGCCTGAACTCTGGGTGCATTTCCACTAGTGAAATGCATTTTTACTGACTTTTCAATTTTCATGAAAGACAAAGAGTGGTTTCTCGTATCATGGCGGCGTGTTCACATTTTGTGTACCTACGCATAAACGTGATTCACCATTCCCTTTCATATTCAGTACTATCAAGGGGACATAATATCTTGATCGACCGCTATCCGGTTGTTCTTTTATGCTATCTTTTGCGTTATTTCTTTAAGGTATAATTGGTACACTAGACTACTTTTAAAGTTTGACTGTAACCTGAGACTGAAAGCCAGCCCTGCGTACTAACTAACAGTATGTTACGCAGAACTTGTGCTGAGACTACTCCAGATACTCCGTTTCTTTGACAATAAGCTTTTTTGTATTTGTATATTAAATCGTCAATAGCTTCGTGAAAAACGCTGATACTCCTACCCTTTTTGATTGTGTGCCCAATTTTAGAACATCCAAACTATTCTGTTCATTATCTTCAATCTTAGTTTTAAAACGATACCTGCACTGGCAATGATGTGTTACTGCCATATGCTAAGCATGTATTTTTTATCGGGTTATAGGCTTATACTTTCTTGTTTATAATTCCTCCATGTTTGATTTCTGTTATAAGGTCTAATCTGAAAACCAAAATTAATCAACGCATATTTTTTATGCCACCTACTGTGCATGTTATTCATTTGGAAAATGTAATGAGTCGAGATGTCGTCAAAATTCACTTGCTTTCATAACAATTCAACTCAGTTTCCTCGGTGTTTCCGTGATGTTTGACCAGCAGTACAATAGAAAATATCCAAGCTTGTTACAAATATGGCATTCTTCTTTGAGCTGGCATTGGCTGACGCATATTTGATGCATCTGCCGCTACCGTTTTTTATTTCACTGAGCCCTATCTTATTGACCTAAGTTCTCAAATGTTGTTTTAGCCACAATGAGGTTTATGTCTTGATTTTTGTTTTCAAGCTGTTGGTTTACCATTTCAAATGTGCCTGCTTCCTTTATTATTTTGTTTAGCATAACGCTGTTTACTGATGTCAATATCTTCTTACGTTCCTAGATCGGCCGATGTACACTTTTTATGTTGATGACTCTTGTTTCAGTAATATACAAATACGCCACTCATACACTTTAGGATTAGGGTTGAAAATATTCATCAGGTTTCTTAGTAGCTATTATGAATACATCTACATAACGTTGTTGGTTCAACTTTAGCACCCGGTAGATTTTATATCTTGAGTTTATTAGATCGAATACGACAGCAAAAGGTAGCAGAAGATAGAACCTAATGGAAAATGTTAGAGTAGGCCTATGCCAAAAGGTACACAGAGCTACAGGATATTATATAAGATACCAAACCTTTCATACCTACTTACACGTAGTTCTAAATAAACGGCTTATTATTTATTTATTTATTATTTAAATACCTATTCCATCTTTCCATTTTATAACCATTGAAAGTAGAAATGCTGTCACCTTCTAAGTACAGTCTTTTTAGTAAAGGGAATGTCGGTAAACTCGCCGTGTTTATGTAGGCCTGAGTTATATTTTTATTTTATTTTTAGTACCCGATGACTAAAATAGTAAAATATCAAACAATGAATCGTTATTGTATCACCAATCGAAACATCATTTCACCATCTGGTTTAATAAATCCTTCTTCATTTTTTTTAGACTAGTAATTAATAGGTAAATACTACCTAGTATTATAATAGCAACGCTCTTTCCAAAAAACTAAGCTCAATTTTTTATTAAATAATTAACTAATTTTCAATACTTAATTAATAAATAAGTAATATGTATCAAGCATGCAAACTTTTTGTACACTAATAAACAATCTACGTTCAAAACAGTTCGAGGTTGCCCCACATAAAACCTCATCAAACTTTTCAAAATTCGAATTCAAAATTCGAACTTGAATACAAATTCTTTGTTTCTTTTCTGATGGTTTTTTCAATAGGTGATACAAATAAAATATTTTAGATTGTTACTTGTAGATTACAAGTCACTTGATTTTCAATAGAAGTAAATACCTACCTGAGTAGGTACTCACCCCCTTTTTTTTTATCCTCGTCGCCATATGTGGTGTATGTCCTATATGTATAGAGTTACACAGGCTCGACACGCACTTTATTCTAACACGTCCACTCTCGCCCATGGGCTCTCGTGACACTCACGTATGCGCTCGAGACAGTGAAGTGTCTGTACTATGTATGTTTGTGTATAGTGTAAGTAATATCATTATCAATAGTTATATATTTACATATATAATTTAGTACAATACCTAGGTAGTACATTCACAAACACTACAGGGTGTAAAGTCAATGTCAAGTAAGGCCGGACACGAAGGAATAGGAAAATAGGTAGTAATTAGGTAAAGTAGATTCAGGAAAATCTTAAGCGTGGTGCCAAATTCATTTCATAAAACCCTTGATTCCTATTTTCAAACACCCTGTTAAAAATACAAACGATTTTACTTACCTATGCTCTATCCCACAAACGGGGGCAGGTAATTTCCTAAAAGGTAATTTATAGTGATTAGAAACGGGAGTTACCTACATAATTTATCCAATCGTAAATTTTAGAAAGGTCTTCGTGAATTCACCTTTGACCTCTACTCTATTATAAGTTCGGGTCATTAGCTGGATTGAAAACTACATTAGTCACGGGATAGGTTTTAAGCTGTTTTATCGTAAACATATTTAAATTTTGGTCAGAGCTTATGCGAAAAATTTGTAGGTCAGTTTGCCGTCCAAAAAGTTACAACGTTGGTTTATGATTTGCAACCAAGTCAAGCAATGTTTGTTTACCTTTTGGATGTGTGCTAGTGGGGTTTTAATCTCAAGAGCACTCTCAAACAGTGAAGGAAAACATCGTGAGTTGGTATTCTAGCAGCAGCAATGGGCTTAGAGCCTGTCACGTTTTTTTGTACCACAAAACATCTGGGTTCCACTAAATGTGGGTTTTTCCTTTTTGATCTCCTTAAAGAGTCATAAGGGTACTTTAAAGTTGTTTTATACTTGTTTCTTCCTGTTAGGTGTCCACCTTGAAAATTATTATGCTCTAAGGCAAATCCTTAAATATTAGCCAAAACACGATGAAATAACAGGCTCCAGGGTTATTGAAAACTTTATAACATATAGCTAATGAACTGACAGAACACTTCCGTTACTGACAGAACCATTGAATTAAATATTTATTTGTGGACCTTTCACACAACCCCGTCTAAGTAAAACTTGTACTATGGGAACCAGATGACTGATAAAATAAATACTCTTTTTGTAATGAGATAATAATTATAGTCTGTGTGATATATAGTCTGTGGGGATATGTACTTTGTCTACCCCACCAGATTATTAAACTTTTTTAAGCTTCCTACATCTTATCCAGCAGAAGAGTTTGAAATAAAAAACAGAGTAAGTACCTAAGGTGTTTAACTGTAGGTACTATAAATAAATCGAACTTTAATAAAACGAAATCACGTGTCTCTGGTGACGTCAGGCTGATCCCTCGCCGCAAATATTGAATCAGGTTCGAGTCTGGGTTAACGGAACCGAACAAATAATACTCGTACCTACGTATTCAACTGATTAGTTTTATATTTACTGTTTGTCTTGTTTCTCTAGAGATCGCTTAACCACGGCAGAGATCTTGAGACGGCCTAAAAACGTAAAAGTTTGCCACTAAGCTCCAGATTGCACTTTTCATTCGATATGATATTTTGTACATTATTAGTAAAGCATCATCTAGCCCCAAGCTAAGCAGAGCTTGTGTTATGGGTACTAGATAACTGATATACTTAATGCAATACATTATACATTACATACATAGATATTTTTTATTATTCATAGAACACCCGGAATAAGTATTTGCTGATCGTACAAACATTTATCCCAAGGCGGGAATCGAACCCGCAATCTCCTGCGTCGCAGCCGGATACTCACCCGCCGCGACACTTTAAGTAGGTATTAACATTTTACGTTAATACCTACTTAAAGTATCTTAGTTATTATTCTAAGGATAGGGCCCTCGCTATATGGTTCACTGACACTTGACAGTTTGTATATTTACAGTCTGTATTTATAAAGTTATATGGCCGGTGTTCAGGTGTGCACTGACGTTATAGGGCCCTGACACACGAGTAATTTTTGAGGGTAAGCTACTTTGTAACCTAACTACTATGTAAAAATGCTTTGATATAGGCGATGGTAACCACTAAACATCAGGTAGGCCATAAGCATGTTTCATCAGCAATTACATAAAAAACAAAAAAGAATACGTCATTGCCATCCGCTTGAAAAAAAGCCACTACTAAAGCAATCTTACCATACGTCCATAAAAAATATCTAGGATATTTTAATCTTTATCTATAGGTACCAATCATAAGAATCTTTATCCTGACTGGCTGACAAAAGACAACACACAACACTGGTCGTAGATTTGAAAATTTAAGGGTGTATTTGTCTTGCTGGGTAGAGATGTTGTTTATATGTCAGTAAGTTAGGACAAATATTCATTTTAATTAGTATTTTGGGTATCGCCATTTTTAGGGTTCCGTACCCAAAGGGTAAAACAGCATCCTATTTCTAAGACTCCGCTGTCTGTTTGTTCGTCTGTCACCAGGCTGTATCTCATGAACCGTGATAATAAGAGCTCAAATTTTCATAAATTATGTATTTCTGTTGCCGCTATAACAACAAATACTAATAAACAAAATAAAATAAATATTTAAGGTAGCTCTCATACAACAAACGTGACTTTTTTACCGTTTTTACTATAGATAATGGTACGGGACCCTTCGTGCACGAGGCAACTTGGCCTGTTTTTTGGATATACAGCGCGGCATGTCAGGCAGCGACAACTTGGAACGGCTACCGAGAAATACCGCACAGTATAACTCAAAACGGCAATTCTAACTTCGACATAATGGCCAGTGTTGACATAATGGTCCTTAGGTCAATATAAAGTTGCTCGTCTGTTAAGCCCTGCTTATAGCCCGAAGCGACGACGTCCAGCACCTGGATTTTCCAGTAAATTGTTACTGAAATATTTTACAATCTTGTGTCGTTAGGAAACGCATTTTCCCATTTTCCTGCTAAAATATCTCAGTATTTTCCCTTGTAAAACATCCGGCTAGAAATAGTGAAGGAAGTAGAATATACAATTCAATTTTCTCATTTTCTCGGTACTTACGTGATTCTTCAAAGGGTTGTATTAAAAAAATTGAGGATTTTTAAAAGGACGCCATATGAACTTAAACAAAAAGAAAAATATATCTATGTTATAATTCCGGGTAATATAAACATAACAGTAATTAAAGGCAAATCTAGACGTAACTCTGACTACCCCCTTGAACCTCCTGTAAAGTATCTTGAGTTCGTATTACTCGATTCATCTGTATGGTATCTGACCGTAAATTAACTGTATAAAGATTTCACAGCCGTCACAGCTCAGTTCGTAGTAGCCCTGCCTTCTGCGCTGTTGGTGGTGGGTTCGATCCCTACCGAGGACAAACATTTGTGTGATGAACCTAGATATTTGCTCTCTGTCTGGCTGTTATTGTATTCTATGTGTTTACAAAAAAAGCATAAAAGTATACTTTCAGCTATCTGGTTCCCTTAATACAAGCTTTGCTTAGTTTGGGGCTAGAAGGTGCTGTGTACACACACCACCACCTACAGCACAGCAGGTAGGGCTACTATAAACTGAGCTGTGACGGCTGTTAAAATACAATTATCTTTTCTCTTTTTGTTAGAGTTTTGCCTTAATGCTAAAGTATCATTAATAATTAATTGCCCAAGCAGTTATTCATGCTAAAATTATGACATCCTATTAAAAACCATTAAGGCACCTCTTACAGTAAAATGATACTTGAAATACTTCAAAACCCAGCTATGAGAATATAACGTGCAAATAATAGCTTTTTCCAGTAAATGGCTGGATACCTACCGGCTACATTGAGTTGCCAACAATGGAATTATAATATACTAGCGGTGTGTCCCGGCTTCGCACGAGTTTTAGTAAGGATCCCCAATTTTTTTGAAAATATAATATAGCTTATGTCACCCGGGGATAGTGTAGCTTCCCAAAGGTGGAAGAATTTTTCAAATCGGTCCAGTAGTTTCGGAGCCTATTCAATGCAAACAAACAAACCGCAACATGCTGCGCTGCTTGGTGGCAGAAATAAGCGCATCAAAGTCAAAGTCAAAAAGCTAGTAATAGGCGCAAAAATCACTTTGAAACATCTTAAATCTAGGCGAATCTAAGCGCCAGTTTGTATGGTATATGGTGGTAGTACTTCACCGGACGAGCTCTTCACTGGAAGCTGTACTACTATACTAGTCATATCATCCTCTAATCCCCTCGATTTATACTAAAAGACTTAGTTTGGACCATGACGCCATGAAGTCTGTAACACATTTCTAGCTCTCCTAACATAGGGTTTTTCTTGTAACCAGTTTCAATTTACTGGTTTTTTTATGACATGGTTAATAAATTGATGATAAAACGTATGGTGTATCATTAAGTTTTATTAAGACGTATATTTTATTGCTTTCTAATAGTGCGACTTCATAAAACTTTCTTAGACAGGGCTCAAGTACTTTCAGCATAATTATTAGCCTTTAGCACGATCGCTAGTGATATTGAAGTAGTTAGTATTTTATAAAGCTTTTTGTAGAAGGATTAGAATTTTTCAGCGGAAGTATCACCATTTTTATTTCTGTCATTAAACTTTCTCATTATGTTTATTACAGGTACTGAGACTTATTACCATTGCATTTCGAAGTGATAGATACAGTGCATTTCAATTGAGCTGTCCGCGTTACACATGATCTGTGAGATGAGGCCTAACGGTTCAACATAAGGTGGGTTTTTTGTTTTATAACTCTCATAAAAAGGCATTTTGGCCTGTCAAAAATAGCTATTTAAAGTCTGTTCATTCTCAGGGAAAAAAAACGTCATGAAGGATCTAGTTAGTATTCAGGCAGCGGGGATGGGCTTGCATCCTGTCACATTTCCATATTCCATACACACATATATTATGGTCACAGCATCACAGATCTTTTAATTTTTTAGATCTGAGGAAATATCTATCTTGCCTGGGGGGTTAAAGTAGTTTTTTTTAAATGCACGATTCCATGCCTAGTTTTTTATAGTTATTAAAAATTTGTTGTACACGATTGCACAATACATTTGTACATAGTAAGTACATACAATTCCTTATTTTTTTCACTGATCAGTAGATTGGGATAACAACAAAAGACTACAAGTACTTTTGTAATCATACTCTGGGATTATTTAGATTAAGAGAGTTTACAACGGGTAGCCTTTACCTATTAATCAAACCAGAACGGGTTCCAGGTACCGACCTACACAAATTGCGAACGGGAGGCCCATTGTGTAAGTTATTTTCAGAATTATGAAGGATCTACGAGAACCTATCTGTATTTATGACAATTACAGAGATACTCCAAAGATATGATGAGCCTAGATATTAACTTACCATCTTTCATAACGAGAATTCATTACCAAACAATGACTAAATATTGAATCCAGAGTAAGAAAGTAATTTTTTTCTAGAATCTCGAGCGTTAGTGAGGGAGTTCATATTATAAATATTACTTGCTTGTTATTTGCGAACTGATTTACATCGACTACGAGGACAACAAAAATGAGTAGTAGCTAGCTGTGTTTTTTTCTTGGCGGAGTTTTGTCTCACTAAATTTTTGGTACCGGGACGCTACAGCATAGGAATTGAATGTTCCAACTTAAGTGTGAAAAGCTGGATTATACATAAGCGTGCTTAAGCTGCGACTACACTCTCCACTTAGTCATCTTATAATAAAAGAAATAAAAAATATTCTTCCCAGCAACAGCATCTTCGGAGTTCTTGGCACCAATTTTGCGGTCACCAAGCCACCAGCCAAGCATGGTAACTACGGTATTTCCTTCATTTTCCCCAAATTTACCCTAATATAGAAAATAAATTTACTCTGCAAACAAAGTTGCCGCTATCGGTAAAATAATAATAAAGATTCTTGAAGGAAAAGCTAAATTTAATTAATAATGTATCAAAACGGATAAACCAAGTTATTTAAACTTGATTGAATAGAGTGTTGCCATTCTAAAGTTGAGATTGAGTATTGAATTTTGGCGAATGGCCTTTTTTGATAATCATCAATCATTTCGCGTTTCGAGGCGCGACTACACACGGGTTGCTAGACAGTAAAAAAACCGGAAAAAAAGAGAAAAAAAATTATAGTAAGTATAATTTTTTAGTTCTAACATTAACATAACATAACAGTAGGTATACCTGAACTAGGAAAACTTATGTCTCAGGCCAAAAATGGAATATACTTAATTAGAAACAAACGTAAATCCCACCTCATCGAAGTTTGAATGTTTGCGGCCCAATAGCGTTGCAAAGCCTGAACCTAATGAAACAAATTTTTACATATTACCTACTACCATAATGTAAATAATAGGGTCTTTTAAATACTATTGTCAGCTGCTGTGGTTGTTTTAGAATTATTAACATGAAATATGAGTAAATGTGGAAACGCTGTAGTTTTGCATGATTCTCTGTTCCTTGGCTTTATAATCGTTAAAGCTATTACACCGAGTAAAATGCTCTTTGTAGCACAAGAGCATTTTAATGGAATTGTCACCAGCAGTCGCTTATCCTATCTGATATTCTCTCATCTCATTGGCTAACCTGAACTAGACGTAGAGACAGCCCCCTTATTGTGAGCTTTTGTAGTACGGTTGCAAACTGTCAACAATGACGTCATAATTACCGTTGCTATCGTGCTTGAGGGTACTGTTTTCGATTTTTTTATATTAAGTTACGTATTCCGGACTGTTCTCTCCCGGGTCTATTCGGGCCTGTTCGGACTTAGCTCACGGTACAAATAATTAAGCATACAAGCTATCGAGCTCATGGTTACCCCTCTGGTCAATATGAAACTTGCTTCAGAAAAATTACAAAGATTAATTTGAAACTATGTAAACATAGGCGAATCTAGGTACCTGTTCCACCCGACCTAAACCTGGAAGAACAGGCATGAAACTTGCAGTTTTTTATCGTTCGGGAAAGATTTACTGTTTGTCTGTGTGTACACAAGATTGTAGAATTATTACTGCTTCATTAGACTGTAAAGCCTTTTCAAAGCTAGAATAAAGCAAGACATTATTTATTTGGCAACTAAGCACTTTATCCCTTATTCAGGGTTTATCTAACATTACCTTGGTATATCAGCAAATTGAAGTGACAGTAGGCAGAGACTTTAGCTCTTAGAATAAACAGCTGACTGACTGCTGGGCATTAAAGGACCTCGAATGGTGACCACGAATAATAAGACAAAGCGAAGGGCGCTCTTCTACCCGATGGACCAACGATATTGAAAAGATCGCAAGAAATCGGTGGTTTGGGAAGGCTGAAAATTATTCTTACATGGCAAAGTCAGAAAGTTTATCGGAAGCCTGATAAGAGAAACCAAGCATGCGTCACAGCAAGCAACGTCTTAGTTATAGTTATAGTTATGAGATGAGATATAGTATATATTATTTTGTATATTCTATGCTTCCTCTATTCTATTCTTCTAGGCTTGGTCGCGAGGAACTGGCGCTTAGACTCACCTAGATGTAAAACGTTTCAAGATGATCCCTGCGGATTTTACAGTCAATAAGCATTTATTCAAATGCTTTTTGACTTTGACTTTGACTATACACAGAGTGATAATGACAACATTTTCTTACATCATCAGAAGATAAAAGAGGAAGAATCAAAATAATACTTTGATGTGTCCGCCATCTGCGCTGTAGGTTGTGTAGATTTTTTCAGTACCTACCTATACTCGAACGTATTAATAAAAAAATTATAAGTGTTCTATCAGTTATAGAGATCGCATAGAGTTTTGCTAAGTTTAAGTTTAGATGGCATTGCGTGAAATAATATTTATTATGTTCGAAATTTATGAGCAGATTTAGGGGCAAACTATTTAAAATAAAGGAAAAAAACAAAAAAAACTTTCCTCGTGACCCAAAAACGACACAAATAAGGGATAACAATACAGGAATTCACTATTAATCGCCTTTGCGAAAGGCATTAGAATGCGTCGCCATTTTCATCCCGTTTTTGGTTGTTTTGTAGCAAAAGTAAAACTGATTGATTTTGTCAAAGGTTTGCGACCTTTTTGGTAAGTCTTTTGATTCCCAGCTTTTTTTATGAAAAGAAGTGATGTTAAGGTTTTATTTATTTTTACAAAATAAATGGTACCTATTATTTTGGAGTCTCGCACAAGTCACACTAACGGCGATAGGAAAATGAGGACAGAAAAGGATAAACGAGTACGTAGATGGACTCCTTAGGTTTTTTTGAGTTTTATTCATTTTGAGTTCCATTACGGGGTCTCTGTTACTCATTCCACAGTCAAGTTGATGCTGCCGATTGATAGATAGATAGATAGATAGATAGGTTATTATACACAGAGATAATTTGTTAAAATCAGACCAGGTTAACAAAGTACAATGGGCAGTACAATGGTATCGCTGAAAGCGATTTCTTCCAGGCAACCGATTGTTGCCTGGTCATCGTGAAGTGTAACTCAAAACGACAATATGAAATTTCGTTTATCATTTTCAGGAGTAGATCACCAGAGGTTAGCGGAACAAGGGGTAATATGATGGAATTTAATTATGGCTACTGGAGGCGGTTATGTAATAGCGGAAATTATAAGTTTAGAGTAATACAGCGTTACTTCTAAGATATTCTATAGATGAAACACGTAGGTGAACAACTTAACTTTTATATTGCAATATGTTTATTATTTATATCAATTGCATTTCCTGAGTCAAGGCAAGGATTCTCATAATTAGTGTAGATTGTTCTGCCATTAAATTTTTAAATATTATTTATTACTAGCTCGTCCCGGCTTCGCACGGCCTATGTCATCCGGAGAATATGTAGCTTCTCAACGGTGAAACAATCTCATTTTTCGAATCGGTCCAGTAGTATCAGAGCCAATACAAACAAACAATCAAACCTTTCCTCTTTATAATATTAGTGAAGATTTGTGTGCAAAATTTACCATTCGTACCCATTTTATCGCTAGCGGCATGGTTCTTCCATGTTTAGGGCAAGTTAAACTATCAACCTTGTCTCTAGCGGTCATTGGCCAAAACTTACTTACTAGTCTACTCAGATAACAGACCTAAGCCTAGGCTTTTACAGCTTACCAGTGTCCAGAGGTACACAAATAGCGTACGTGAGTAAGTAGTCCAGTCCATGCGACGTTTTATTGCGCTGTAAATCAGAGCAGACGTTAATGACGCTCACTATACCCAACACTGATTAATTTGCGTTTACTAAATTAAGGCCCTATTCGATAAACGACATAGGATCCGCATTACTGTTAGCTGATGTATTACTTACATTATCATATGCCTTATAGTCTAAGCAAGGCATATATCCGGCTGCAAGAATACTACGTTTATGTGTTTTTTAATCAAAATCATGTTTTTTAATATGATTTGTAGCAGAAATACTAGGAAAGCTGAGCCTAAATAAACTAGGATAGTAGATAGCCAGGAGAAAGAAGAAGATACCTTAAGAAGTAAGTCCGTAGTGACCAGTTCTGTTGAGGAAGTATTTAGGCCTCCCCAATGTCCGTCATGGCTTAACTACTGCTAGAGTTGGGTTGACAGCTCAACGTGCTCTCTAAAGCATGAAAGAGCTCAGGGTGTATGAGTAACAATACTAGCGGGCAACCATCCAAATCGTAGCCACGAAAAAAATTACTTAGTCTTTTGTCCCAACTGGCTGACTTATATTTGCTCTCAGTTCCACCATAACGAAACCTTCAAAGTCAGTCAAACAGTGTTTCTCGTCTAAGTGTTTATTCAATGGAATCTTAAAGAACGAACTCGTCCTACAGCTAACATGTACCTAAGTAGTACTAGGTACTTCGCGACCTAACCTTGAAGAATTGTCAAGAATGTTACGGTTTGGTTCCTACTGGTTTTTTTGTGTAATTGATATGAATTCAGTTATTTCTCACAGAGTTGTGTTCATTTCAAATCTCTAAATGCTACATTTCTGGTAGAAAACGTGTACAACAACTACTAACTATTTAACGTGATCTTAGAACACGATAATGTCTGCTTAAAACTAAGACGACTAAGTTGATGCATGATGCACTTAGTGATAAAGAAGTTTTATGTTTAATCGAGTCACTGTCACTTGCAAAATGCATTAACTTAAAAGTTTGCAAAGTAAGCGCAGATGGGAACATGAATATGTATACGTTTACTTTTAGTAGTAGGGCTCTCTGTGAAGGGCACGTCCCGGGAAGTACTACCACCATGCCTATTTCTACCGCCAAGCAGCGCAGCGTGTTACGGTTTGAGGGGTGTGGGTACCGGTGAAATTACACACAAACGTAGATTAACAGCTGTATGCCTTAAGTTAGTGGAGGTAGAGTAGTGCATCGTAGGGCACGTAACTGTATTTTATATTTTTTGAGTAATCCTTTTTTTTTAGATAAATGTATGAAGCTGCAGCGTGGTAACAATCTAAACTAAGATAAATGCATTATAGAAATACGTAAAGGTATTTATTCCGTAATATCCAGGGATCGCTATCTTTAAATCGTCTTAAAGCTAAATCAAACTGGATTATAACTGGCACCTGCCGGTTCCTCGCGATCAAGCCTAGAAGAACAGTCAACAAAATGTAAGAACGAATCGATTTTCTTAAGATGAAAAGTTTTTCTCCTAGCAAGTGGTTTTGTTTTGGGAGTCATATAATCCCCTAAATGGGCCCGTTGATGTCATTCTCGTCTTTATTACAACACGTACAGAGTTTAATATTCAAGTCCATGATTTCCCGAGGGACTATTAGCGCGAAAGAGCTCTAGATCTTGGAATTATCTACTTGTATACATTTCCACTCGCTTGTTATCTATTGGGAGATATTCAGTGTGGAAATAATTACATAAATGTAAGTATAATATATTATATATGGAACAAACTGGGGGTATGTTATTATAGTCCAGGGTCGCAGAGTTGGTCAAATAAAGTTTTAATAGTGTACAGCTTATGTGCAGTCTATATTCTACATAAAACGGGTGGCAAAAGTCTAATTGGAATTTTGATAAGTTAATAGTTTGTATTTCAGTTCATACTTACGTATAACATGAAATTGTAAGTATTTTTTGTTAGGTTTTAGATTCCATTATCTTTTGACATTTGCA
Source organism: Electrophaes corylata (assembly GCA_947095575.1). Taxonomy (NCBI): domain Eukaryota; kingdom Metazoa; phylum Arthropoda; class Insecta; order Lepidoptera; family Geometridae; genus Electrophaes; species Electrophaes corylata. The sequence continues at coordinate 482,921 of OX352711.1, read as the reverse complement.
CAATATCTAATTGTAGGACATAATGGAATATAATTTAAAATGTAAACGTCAACACTATGGATATTTTATTTGCTTGAACATAGGTACAAAATAAAAAACCTATTTTATAATAATGCTGGACAATCCACACAGCATCATCTAGCCCCAAGTTAAGCGGAGCTTGTGTTATGGGTACTAAATGACTGATATACTTCATACAATACATACATAGGTATTTTTATTAAACATAGAAAATACCCAGAACACCCAGAATAAATATTTGCAGATCGTACAAACATTTATCCCAAGGCGGGAATCGAACCCGCAACCTCCGGCGTCGCAGGTGGACATTCGCCCGCCGCACCACATCGGTCGTCGAGTTCTTTGATCGCTGAAGTTCGGTTATCGGCGTCAGTACAGTCAAATGCTATTAATCATACCATGCATGCAGTCACTGGCATGAGCTAGTGATACATTAAAGATATTGTTTGTAACATATTTCAGAGTGATTCATTCATACATGTGCTGGTTAGACGTGAAATATTGTCGGTAAAACGTACATAAATCACGACTTGAACCGAGATTTTGCCGAGTTGATGTTTTACATAACTGCCGAAGGGTTTAACAGTAGGAAACATAGACAATTTACTGAAATAAAGTTATTTTCTGCAATGTTTTCATTTATTTTCTGTTTTCGGTTCAATAAAATAAAACTATCCTAACGCCATCTAACCCCAAACTAAGCTAAGCTGGTATTAAGGGAATCAGATAACTAATAGAATAGGTACTTATAAACTACTACTTTCGTAAAAACATGCAATACAATATAACACCTAGACACAGAACAAACCTCTTTGTTCATCACACAAATGTTTGTCCTCGGTGGGAAGCGAACTCACGACCTACAGCGCAGAAGGCAGTTACTACTGACTTAGCTGTAACGGCTGTCACATCATTTTTTAATATACATAAGTAAAGTTCTCTACTGTACTGTCCAATGGATAAGACCAGAGGCTCTCAACCTTTTAGTTATGAGGGACCATTTGGGGGTTTAAATAAAACTATTTAAAATAGGTTTTGGCTTAGTTGGTACCAAGAGGTTTACAGTATTAGACGCTTCTTGCTCTGTACGCTACTACTAGCACTCCGCTGTGATGTAAGTACTTTGCGGACCACCGGTTGAGAACCACTGGTTTAAACTGACCTTAAAAACCTTGAACCGGCTTTTGCATTATCGACTGATCAGGAGCGGAGCTATGAATGATTAATTTGCCACGCTTTATCTGGCATATCAATTTCGGAATCCAATGAAGTTACAGGTACTTTTGAAAACAGGAATTTGATATTCAAATTTTGTGATACGAACGGACGTTTAGATGTTTTATTATAAAAAAATGGTTTTCACACACTTGCTATAACAAATGTGTGACGGATGAGCTTGTATGTTTTCTTGTTTTCAACAAGATTCCCCCGCCTCCCTTAATATCTTACATCTCTATGCCTCCCTAGTGGGGCGCGCCCCCACTTTGATAACCAATCTTCAACAGATTTCTCCTTTTATGGTTCTATGATTGTAATGAAGCTCTCGTAGCTATCTCCATGGACCATCATTGAGAATCAACCCACGCAGTATATTGACTTGTCTTCAGTTTATTTACCAGTTAGATTAATTAATTACTCAACAGCTGGATTGTACCAGTTTGAAGACGGTACCTGTATTTACCTTCATCGAAATGGCCAGAGATACCGGCAGTTTTATGATGAGTAACTTAAAACAGCATCATGACTGTAATTCCCAAGCACGGTAGATATCGCTTCCAATCTCTTTGTACTAAGTTCCTACTCGAGATTATTCGAAGAAGTCTAAGGGTACCGTCAGATAGTACATTTGGTACATACCCATATTTATCAGTAGTTTGTATTTCATATGTGACAGGTTGCAAGCCCATTGCCCTGGTTAATAATAATCTCTTATTTACCGTAATGTGAGCTCTGAGCTTCAATTACTTCGCACGACGACCCCTTCGCAAAGACCCTTTGCGAGAGATATCAGTTTCGGGGCAAACTACAAGTAAGCATATTAGTAACTACGTACCTACGTCCTTCACACCTCATTACGTTAAAATGTTGAGCATGGTAGATCATTATTTTGGCGTGTATTTTGCTGAAACATACAAAGCAGTAATTATTTTAATGGGTCAGTAAATTTGGTTACAAGGTGCCACAATGCCACTTACGAAAAACTTTAAGACCATTTTTAACGAGTAGAACCGAAGAAAGCGAAATGGTTTATAAAACCTGTTCTTTAGATTAATCTTCAGCGTAAATAAGCCCACTGCTGGACATAAGCCTCGCCCATATATGGAGGGTTTACCACTTTAACATACAAATTCTGCGAGCTATGCTAGTGACCTTGGTCAAAAGCCAAGTCTTATAGTCGTATATAGTCTTCATTTTTATTACTATAAAAACGATGCCCTACTGGGAATCTAATATAAAAATATTCTTGATTTTAATTATGTAAGTCATATTCTACGTTCCTTTGTTTCTGAGAGCTTTCTTCAAGCACCCTTTACTGTGAAACTTTACACTCAAAACTAATGTGCGTAATATTCTGTGCTTATATGGTAGGTATTTCCATTTAATTTAGAAGTGGGAGGCAACTTGTTTTTAAGTATCTTTTATTGAGGGATGGCTGCAATAAGTTTATTAATTTTGTTACCAAACTTAGCAATATAGTCAGCAGTCAGTACAGTTAGGAACATTCTATATTACAAAAGTTTCTTTATACTGGTTTATTATTTACTAGCGAAACGCGCGCGACTTCGCCCGCGTGAAGTTATTTTCATGCAAGCTTCAACACCTGCTGTACTCGTTTAGGGGTTGAATTTCTTTCTTTGCACTAAATCCAGTCCCACCGGATAGTCAGGACCAATATTCTTAAAATTGGTATATGTTTACAAAGAAAGTTTAAATAGTACCTGCAGCTATACCTACCTATAAATAGGTATGTACATACATAATACAAGAAACAATTGAACTATCTGCAGACCATTGCAAACGATCTAGAGATAGCTCAACTGGGCCAAATCTACTGATTTGGCGCAATCTGTAGCTTGTCCTCTTGCGCTTTCTGCAGCCACGCTGAATGGCAATGCTAATATGCTGATGCTGAGCCAGATACTCACCAGCCCTCGGGTCAAGCGTCGCTTCGACTACACACAGAATTAAAAAAGTTAAATATAAGTTCGACTGTATATTTCGAAAAAAAGGTCTATTAAAAACGGCCGCGATTTCGTCCACTTAAAGTTATTTTAATACAAACTTTTACAAACTTTACGACCAACGTTTAGGCTGTGTGTTGTCTATATATCATTCAGTCAGTCAGCAGGTCTACTCTTATAAACGAAGATTCGTTTTGTCGGTTTGAGTTACACTACGCGGCATGTCAGGCAGCGACAACTTGACTGGGAAACTATTCCAGAGTTGACGTGCAGTGTATTACAAAACGACAATACGAAACTTCGTATATCGTTTCTAAGAAAAGACCTGCAGGACAGACTTATAATTGGTATGGATATAGGTATTTACACTATTTTATCTGTACCACAAGTGGTAACACTACCAACAAACAAATTCTTTTACAAAAACATTTACTACTAATACAACAAATTGTAACTAGATGGTGTTGTTTAAAACTTATGTTCATTAAACTATGCAATATTTTGGTTTTAGAAGGTACTTACTGTGACATTACACAGTAAAATATATTAAGTAGATGCAAAGGAGCGCTAACTCTCCTAAGAACACCTGTGGTAGGTATAGTCAGCGATAAAAGTAGATGGACATTTCTCTTTTTTAAATATAAATAAAATTAATCCAGCATACTTTTGGCGGCGGTACGAAAAATTTATACCTACATTACAAGCAAAATATATAATTAAATTTGTTTGAAACACCCACATTTTCTTAGAAATATTTCTCAGAAGTAGAAATAAAATATTCTGCGCTAAACTGCGGAATGAAACGGAACTTCGATTTTCAAGGCCCACATTACTAAATTTATCATTATTTTGCAACATCCAGAGAAAAAAGGCATTTTACAAGTGAAATTCGTAATAAATTTTTGTCCTCACTTCAGAAACTGTGCTGTAGCAATAAATCGAGACAGGTTCTACCGAGCCCATTGAGTCTAAAAATGTACGTTCACTATACTATAGTATTGTGGCACAACACACATACAACATTGTGGACAGTTTATAGCTTGTCCATAAAGCTGCCTGCAGTGGCTTAGGTATTGCAGTGCGCAAACAATTCGCTATTTTATATATAATAATAATAATGCTGGACAATCCACACAGCATCATCTAGCCCCAAGCTAAACAGAGCTTGTGTTATGGGTACTAGATGACTGATATACTTAATACAATATATTACATACATAGATATTTTTTTTATACATATGCTACATACATATGCTATGTTATACATATTATCTATACTTATTACTTATATTGTTATAAAGAGGTAAAGTTTTTGAGATTATGATGTAGGAGGTAATCTCTGGATTTACTGAACCGATTTTGAAAGTTCTTTTACCAATAGAAAGCCACGTTATTTGTGCTAGCTATAAACCCAAAAAATTAAGATTTTTACGTGGTAGTCGGGTTTGCAAAGTAAGTCGGAGAAAATGGTTTCTTACGAGAGATACATGATTGAGTTCTAGAGAAAAGTTGTAGAGCTTGGTAATGCCTACAAAAAAGTTACTGACAGCATATGTCTAATCTATGTTTGTATGATAGAAATGGGATATTTACCATGATTTTTAAGTTGGATTGTTTCCCGATATTACTCAAAAAACTACTCGAAACTCAAAAATCATGATAAATATCCCGTTTCTATCCAAAATATTGAATAAAACCATGATAGTTTAAAAAGTTTTATATTTAAGTCACAAAAGCGTTACCCTTTGGGTACGGAACCCTAAAAATGCTTACCGCCCAACGAAGTGGGCACGGGTCATAAATAAAGAAGACCCAGCTCAGCGTGCAGTTAACTTCTCATCATTATGTGAGCTTCAAGTCATTTTTGGTGAAGGTACCAACTGCTCGTCTTTCGACCTTCACGGATGCAAAGTTTTGGCCTTATGTACAGGTGCTTCCGCGGCCGTCTACAGGATACCGCGAAACAGCGTACAACGGCGCAGGCAACTCATGAGGCGTTGTCCTAATAGAACGCGAATGCGCGATGCGAGCGATGCGACCATCGCGTGTTCGCGCGACGTCAAAAACTGGGTGTCCTAATAGAACGCGAATAGGCGATTACGCGAATCACGCGGGCGCGGTACCACGCCGACGTTTTCGCACGAATTTCAATTAGGACACCTATTCAAGTTCAATATGTTTGATCGCGCGTTCGTACGAACTAAGTTCGCGCGAATAGAGTTTCAAACATTTGAGTCGCGCGACCGCGTCGTGCGAGTGTCAGTTAGGACACCTATTAGAGTTCAATATGTTTGATCGCGCGTTCGTACGAGTAAAATTCGCGCGAACTTACGATGATCGCGCATTCGCGTTCTATTAGGACAACGCTTGATAGTGCTCATTTGCGTGGGCATATATATGTTGAAGGTGGTATATATGTTAGTCTCTAAGGTATATTATGGACAAGGAAATTGTTTTCTTAGCTTTCTGAAATAGATGAATATTATTATTATAGAACAGGCAAATACAGTATGGCTTAGTTGAGCGTGCTACACCGTCGACCGCATCACTTAACCGGTGAGATTACGGTCAAACGTTTACCTATAAACTGTAATAAAAAGAGCAGTCAAAACCTCAGTTTGCCAGAGTTCGGCTCTTTTAATCCTACTTTAATCTTATTTAGGGTCCGGAAAACGATAGACTCAGGGTTATACGAAAACATCTGTTTTAATTTTTATGAGGGCACGTGCACATGTTCGGAGAGGCGTCTTTCCGCTAGCAATGGTGTCTCCGGAAAAAGATAAACGAAGTTTCGTAGATCGTTATGCACAATGCGGGGCAACTCGGTACTTGTTCCACAGTAATGTTGTCCCTGCCTGGCATGTTAAACTTTTTGTGGCCAGCATCAGAGGTCTAATCCACGTATTTTTTTTTTGGAGCTGAGGCAAATATTTAGATCTGTTATAGAATATACAGTTTCCTGCAGTGCAAATGTACCTACCTAAGCCCAATAAAACAAATTGTGTGATTCATTTTGTACTGTTATCAGAGGGTATTGGAATCACTTTTTAATAAGAAACAATATTTTAAATAAAAATATGTTGTATGAATTTGGGAAGTATCTATAGCTATGGTGGTAGTACTTTCCCTTACTACAAAAAAACTTCTTGCAGCTCTAACATTCGATCGAGAAGTCGACGGCCCCACCGAATAAACGTGTAAAGTGAAAAACCAAAAAAAAAAACCGGTAAGAGCTCTTACACGTTTATTCGGTGGGGCCGTCGAAGTGTCTTCAGAATTAGTTTTGCAGATTGTCAAGGGTCCGCTTTACCGCAAGAAAGAAAATAGTTTAAATTTGCATACAATTGTGTTGGTAAGTACTAGCCTGGCAGCGTTGTCTTGTCCACAGACAAATTACAGCATTTAAAGTATTTAATATACTCAGTTCATTGTACGAGCCGTAGATTGAAATAGCTGGATTTGTCTTTTAGAGTCCCTTTGGCTTTTGATGAAAGCTCTGTAGTTTTGTAGTCTTGGTATTTTTATTTTGCATCACGAAACCAGCAGATAAATAAATAACTAAATAAACAAATATTGGCACACAATAACACAACGCCCTCTAGCCCCAAACTTAGCCCAGATAACTGATAGAATACTTATATACTTTTTTGTAAATACATACAAATAATAAAAAAAAAAAAATAATAATAATAAATAATACATATAACACCCAGAAACAGAAGAAACATCTATGTTCATCATACAAATGGTTTTTGTGGGCATAGAACCCACCACCTACAGTACAGAAGGCAGGGCTACTACAAACAGAGCTGTGTCGGGTGTGCGATGGCTCCTCTTACAGTATAGCATCAGAGGTAACTTACGGCTTGGTTCCTTCCCTTATTTTGTATGATCCTTTTACACTCCGATTCAGTCTTTCGGCTAGGAACCATCAAAAGTGGCAATGGGTTAGCCATAGTTCGTAAAACCAATAGCATCTGAGGAGTACAAGTTCTCGAATAGCGATCACGAACCGAAAAGGCCTGTTTACCTTTCTTGGAACAAGCAAAATAAACTTCGCACGGGACCTTCGTTTCACAAATAGCAATTTAATTTGTTTTAGAAGGGGTTAAGCTTAGTAGCAAGGACAGTAATTTACTAAAGCCAGGCTCTGAAGCCAGACGAGGATTTGAATACAAGCTTGTGCCCACGACTTCATCGCCCCATTTGTAGACGAGAAATGAGAATGTTTGTTATTAAATGTGCTATTTGTGAAATTAAACAAGTATTTACCAACCAGTTTTTAAATAATTATTCATTTTACTTATTTCTTTTATGCACTACGGATACAACTTTTTTTCACAATACCGTTCACCGTTCAAAAGCACTGGTATTGCGCACATAAATTTCACGAACTGAAAAATCCATTGGTGAACGACCGGATTTCAACCCACGACCTAACGATTAAAAGGCGGGGTCACTCCCACTAGATCACCGGTGAATTTTAAATATTTTATTAAAATGCAAATAAGGTGAACGGAGACATCGGTAATAATACCACTTTGAAGCACACGAGACTTTAAAGCTTAAAAATCAATCTCACACCAATTGCCATCGTAAAACCATTGCCACATAGGTTTTCTGTGGATGTGGAAAAAGTTTACACACAATTACTTTGAGTCAAAGTCAAAAGGCATTATTCCAGAGAATCAAGGGGAATCCAAGTGCCAGTTCCTCGTGACCAAGTCTAGAAGAACATGCAATGAACTCACGGCTTGGTTCCTACCGTGTTTTATGATAGATCCTTGTTAAAATCAGCGTACCAAGGATTCTGCCTGCCACATGGATCGTATTAAGGACGAAAATAATGGATATGCTGTTTTGGAAACGAAGGTTCTACAGTATGTAAAACTCGGGCACACGCGTCGTAAAATATGCCAGTAAACTTTATTGCGCTAGTAAACCAATGACAGTGACTTTATTGGTTTCACCTTGAATTTTTGTCCCTTTTTTGAAAACATGAGTATTTGTGCTAAGTTCGCAAGTTTAACGGCGCTAGAATACCAGTCAGTGTAAATCACTTAGTGAAGGGCTCGTCCGGGGAAGTACTACCACCATGCCTATTTCTGCCGCCAAGCAGCGTAGCGTGTTCCGATTTGAAGAAGCACACGAGGCTTACACCTGCCTCGGGTTTATGAACGTAGAGCAATGTAATGTTTTGTAATAGGCGATGGTAACCACTTAATCAGTTGGGCCATAAAAAAAACGTCCCTAAGAAGTAATAAAGTATTTTAAATCAGTACCACCACAGCTACGTACGGACTAAGAGACGTTATAGCATTCTTCTAAGCTTGGTAAGTAAATGATCACTTTTTTTTCCTTATGGCATGTGTCCGTCATTCGACAGATAATTTTGCCAACGTCGGATTACAGTGGAATGAAATGTAGAAACAAATCCATCAGTGGATTTGTTTAATGGATTAGAGTGGAACAGACCGTCAAGTTGATTAGGTATATGAAGTAAATGGTTTTTAGTCAAATCAAGACAGTAAAAAAGTAGAGTGGTTTTGAAAAAAGAACGCCATGAAAACTTTTTCGTTCAAACCAATGTCAAGTAGTGTTGTCAAGTAAAGTGTCAAGTAATGTTGTCAAGTAAAGTGTCAAGTAATGTTGGATAAAATACCACCGAAATTACACACCAGAACTTAGAATAACATTAAGAAATTACAGGCATAACACCTGTACGCCTGAGATTGATGGACGCTGAGCAGTGTATCGTAGGGCATGTTCTTAACGAGCGTGACCTACCGTGCAATAATTTGTTATAAGCGATGGTACCACTCAACATCAGGTGGGCCATCTGCTTGTTCCATCACTAAGTTATACAAACAAAAAAGGGGACTCATGTTTTTTTTGAAGATGACAGAAAATGCAAGGAATAAATGCTTTTTGGCTTTGACCACTATTTATATAAGCCACTTCTGTCGAGATACACGAGCGGAGTCGTGAGCGGTTGCTAGTATCTCGTATGTTTTTGATGGAATTATAATTTTCTATATAAAATCACTACGTAATACTACACGTGTTATCCTCAAACAAAGTCTGATAGAATCTGTGTATTTTACATTATATTGTTTGAGTTTGGTATACCTACATTTAATAATTCCACGTGCCACCTACGAATGTGATAACTGTGATTACTGAGGCCCAATTCTCGTAAATTTTTGGGGCTGAGACGAGATTGAAACTAGAATTCGATTGTCAAAATTGGGCCAGTCTGAAAGGCCAGTTTGAAATCTAATTAATAAATAATAAAAAGATTCAACTCTCTTACTATCACGGTTCATGAGATACAACCTGGTGACAGACGGACAGACAGACAAACAGCGGAGTCTTAGTACTACGGTCCTGTTTTAACCTTTGGGTACGGGACTCAAAAAATGACAATATTTGTTTATTATCTTGAGCAAGTCTACTGTTGGACATAGGCCTTCCTAACATTTGGAGGATTTTCCCTCCTTCGCCGCGGTCTGTTACGAGGTCGTTTGCCATTTTTAGGCATCCAATCTGTAGCGGCGATGGGCTTGCAACCTGTCACGTATGGAATACTAACGATTGCAAAATGTGGGTATGTACCAAATGTACTATCTGGACTACCCCTGTCAGCCATCCTCGAAGAATCTCGAGCGAAGAGGTACTTGGTAAAAGATCGGAAAGATATCCAACGTGCTTGGGGAACAAATTCGTGATGCTATTTCTGTTTTCTTTCTTTCTTTCGCATTTCTTTTGACGACCGATGTGGCGCGGCGGGCGAATGTCCACCTGCGACTCAGAGGTTGCGAGTTCCATTCCCGCCTTGAAATAAATGTTTGTACGATCTGCAAATATTTATTCCGGGTGTTCTGGGTATTTTCTATGTATAATAAAAAATATCTATGTATGTAATATGGTATTGTATTATGTATATCAGTCATCTAGTACCCATAACACAAGCTCTGCTTAGCTTGGGGCTAGATGATGCTGTGTGGATTGTCCAGCATTATTATTATTATTATTATTATTATTATTATTATTCGACATAATGTATGGTAAACATGGCCAGCCCAATCCCATTTCAACTTACCAATACGGCCAATAAGCACTTTAATTTTGAGGTATTTAATTTTCCGATACGATAAACACTAAAATTAAACTTAAAGCTTACAAAGTAATTACTAATTACAAAGCTTGTACAGCATTTTACGTATTGCTTCAAACTAATTATAAGTTAACCGAAATACTTAAGTATCGTGTTCAGGAAAATTGTTCATAAACAATCTTCGAAAATGAGATGATGTTGATAAATAACACAGTGTTTGCAGGAAAACATTGTGAGGAAACCAGATAGTATCCTAACAGCGGCGATGGGCTTGCAGCCTGTCACGTATGGAATACTAACTACTACAAAATGTAGGTATGTACTATGTTGGTGTACCTCTGACTACCCCCGTTAAACATCCTCGAATGATCTCGAGTAGATACTTGGTACTAAAATATCGGAAGGGATGTCTCGGTAGACATCCCTTCCGATATTTTAGTTTATGCTTGGGGATTAAAGACATGATGCTATTTCTTTTTTACACAATATCATCTAGGCCCAAACTAAGCGAAGCTTTATCATAGAAACCAGATGATAGAATACTTTTATGCGTTTTTTTTTTAATGCATATTTTGAATACAATATAACACCGAAACAGGGAACGAAATCTTATACATATAACATACTTATTTTTGTATTGTATTAAGTATATCAGTCATCTAGTACCCATAACACAAACTCTGCTTAGCTTGGGGCTAGATGATGCTGTGTGGATTGTCCAGCATTATTATTATTATTATTATTATTATATCCCAATACAAAACTAGAATGTTTTTATTTTTTAAAACCACTGTTTATCCCATATGGCGTAGATTGCTCATTCATTCCATTCCTCGATTAGTCAGATCGATTTAGTTATGCCACGTTCTGCGAGGCTACCTTCTCGATGGGTGACCACTACTGACATTAACATCGGAGCATCTCAATTAAGAGCCACACACACAGAGTTTTTTGTAGTTTCAAAATCTCGAGATGACATAAACTTCAACTTGGCACTGCACATATTTCATCCTGCCGTGGGAGTCGAACCCATCTCAGTAGCCCTACGCCACAAAGGTCGTTAAACTCCAATTTGAGCAGTTTGTGGGATACCGCCGGCACCGTACGCTCATTAGACTACATTAGACCCTTAACCTCAGGTCTGCGGCGAGAATCCAACTATGTAACGTATGTAAAGGTCAGCGCAGATCAAAGTTTCATTCTAATTCTAAAACACCTTACCTAACAGATGACTTGTTACCGCGAGAAAACTTTGTCTTTTTCCATTGCCTTTTTACTATTTTTAAAGTGTAAACTTTTTTAGGCGCGTTGAGCACTTTATTGGTGAACAAATATCGTTGAACTCGCGTCATTGTCACCGAACGCTTTCTATGAGCTGGTATGTATACTGTGTTTATAATTATGTGTACTTTTTGGCCTAGTTTTCATTTCTATCGGCAGTCCCCAAAGACTGCCTTATTTTTATTTTGGGACAATAAAGTTGTACAATTTTAGCAATAAAACCCAAAAACTAGAACTTTTCTCTAATCTGTGGTTTATTTGTCGACAAGCCCTCAGGGCGTCTATTCGGAAAGCTATATAGGCAAAGCTTCGTATTGTCATTTTGAGCTACACTGCGAGGTAATTCGGTAGCCGTTTCTCAGTTAAGTTATCGCTATCTAGCATACCGCGCAATGTACTTCAAAACGACAGTACGTGTAGTTGTGTTTAGGCGGGATGGACTTTGATAAAATAAATTATGGATATTGCAAGTATGGATACTCTGCAAAAACGTGGCACATCTAGAAATCAAATTGATTGTTACGAGCCGATGGATGTCTGCCTGAAGGTTGTCCATGTATTTCAATAGTCAACGTTAACCCTTAGTGGGAGTGAGCATGTTCGATCTAAGATTGTCGGTGTAGTACATGATCGGTAGGTACTCCGTTTAAATTAGCAAATAATCCCGGTTCACTTTGCCGTAGGCATATGCTTGCGTGCTTACATATTAGAGTTCATTGTCCACGATTTAGCTTATAGTCAATATTTCTGAACTAAGGGCATGAATAGAATAGCGTCACGATTTTAATCCCCAAGCACGGTAGATAACCCCTCCGATCTCTTAGTCCCAAATACCTATTCTAGCACCAGTGGTCTAGTGGGAGTAAGTAATGGCTTCAATAAAAACGTAGAAGTTCTATATTTTATTCAAAATAAAATAGCTATAACCTACACATTTTAATTTTAGCCTATCATGGAATGAATGTCTAAATCTAACCTACCGTTCGTTTGTCGAATCATCAAGATCACCATCTCCTACAATACCATCTACAACATTATCTTCTTCGGTCTTATTAACAGCATCTTCTTCAATGATATCACTAGTGGGCGCAATCGGATCTGCTTCGCTTTCTATATTTTCTTGTCCATTTATACTAGCGGGTGCAATTATATCAGCTTCGTTATCTATAGTTTCTTCTTCATTTTCTTCATTTACACTAGGAGTAATATTTTCTACTTCATTATGCGTTTCTGGTTCGATTTTCTCCATTTCTTGGCTATAGTTTTCTTCGATAACTTCGTTTGTACTATCTACTTCAGGTTCTAATCTATCTTTCACTTCCGCTGCTTGGTTATCTTCTTCGTTTATTTTTACTTCACTATTACCTATCGAGGGATCCTCTTCATTATCAGGTTCATTATCTCCGTTTAATTCGCTAGGAGCGGTTTCAATATCACTGGGCGTAGTTTCGTCTACATCACTTGGAATATTGTTGTTTTCAACTTCATCTTCATTTTCTTCAAGGATTTCATCTATAATTTTGTTTTGTTCCTTTTCATCCATAACACTTGACAGTTTATCAAAATCTTCTTCATTGTCTTTGACAGGTTCTTCTTTTACTGGTTCTTGTGGATTTTCTATTTTACGATTTTCTTTCCGTTTGGGTTCTATTTGAGTTCCTCTGTGGAATTCACAGATATCATCGGTGTATCTCACGTGGGGTAAGTCAGGATATTTTTCTCTGGAAAACAAAATAATACAAACTAATGTAATGCAATTTATTCTTTTGACATTATTTTATTAGTTTGTCTAATAATGGCATTATCCAAACTGTTAATTCGAGAAAGCTGACTAAAGTTTAATGTGTAATAAAAGTAGTAGTAGTAGTAGTAAAACTACTTACGTTTGGTTAAATACGATAGTGTATGTTAATAAAATAATATAATATGATAGAAGTAGAACTATAAAACGGTAAATGGTAACAATACTTATTATAATAAGTTTGGATTTAGTAACTTTCTGTGCATGTTTTCTAACTATAGTATAATGTACACTTAGGAAACGGCTGGATACAGGTAGTTGGGACTTGTAGACTTATTTACTTTGTCCGTAAGTAAATAAAGACGTACAGATATTTACTTGTGTTTACCCTCGTAGGTGCTGGGCACTAGGAAGCAGTTGGACTCCCGGTAGATGATGATCTTTCTCTTCACCCACGGCCACGGCAGGTTGCAGCTACGTTGCTGAAATTATAAGAAATTGCTCGTTATTTATTTGACAATAATGAATAGAATAGAATAGAATATACGTTTATTTAGCATAGGCAAATTCACAATATTTAGCAAAGGCAAACACACACAAGCCCGACTTGATAAACAGGTAGGTAAATGATCCCGATATGGAATAGAACCCCATGGATACCGTGAAATTCGAGTAAGAGAACGCACCAGAAGACGAGCAGTGGCATCTCCTGCATACCTGAACACCAATACTGGGAGCCACCGATCAGCTTGCTAAGCGTGGTGACTACGGCAATCCCTCCCAGGGTATGTGTCTGAGGCCTATGTCTAGCAATGGACTTCTTCGGAGTGATGATTTGATTTCATCATTAAAAAATAGAGACTCGCGACATATCCCAAGCATAAATGCAGTTCTATAATTTTTGTCTTGTTTGACAGACGTAAAGAGAATAGACAGTGATAACTGCATTTTTCAAGGTATTTTCGACTTAGTGCGTAAAGGTGCACAAAGAAAGGAACTCCTGAAATTCAAGCCCTGAGATGCAGTGGGGCCGAAGTTTTTATGAAAATAACTTCAAGATTCCACTTGAGTTGAACTTACTGCTCGTTCAATAGCTCTGCGTATCCTCTCCGCCTCCATGGCTCTGCGCAGTTCCTCTGCAAGACGACTGGCTTCAGCCTGCAACAGAAATAGATAGGCTGTTTAGGTAGGTATCATTTACATAATGACCAGTAAGATGGGAAATCCTAACATGTTCCATGTCGTGTTTGAAAAGTATCCAACCATGTCCCAAAGCAGGAGTCGAGACTCTTCTCTTGCATCTCAGCTGAACTGGCAAATGGAAGCAAATCAAATAGCGTGTGAACTCATAATAAAACTCCCGAAAATTTGAGGGATAAAAGTACACCCTGAAGTATATTACACCCTGTAAAGTCCAATATTTAGTTTCGCAATAAGAAAGCCACCGCCGTCGCCGGCACAAAACGCAAGTCGCGCGCCGGAAGGCAGTTCGCTCATTGTATATCCTAGACCCCGCAGACAGACGGTCAGAACTTTGTCGGATGCTTCCCGGATGCATGATGCGGTTACTGCGGAAGGCTGTTCGGCCGATGCTTTTCTAACAAACGTTTTCATATACTCCATAGGTCAAAAGGTTCTTCTAGGCTTAGTCGCGAGGAACTGGCGCTTACAAAGAGCTTTTAAAAATATCTACTCAGTCACTAATTTGTCATTGTTTTCGTTTTGTAATCAATTTTTTGGTAATAAATGATTTATGAATTTAAATGCAGTCACTAAGGCCTCAACTTCGGTAGGTCATATGTTTGTTCTGCCACTTATAGTAAGAAAACTGGAGCAAAACTTACAATAGGGTCTTCATAAGTGTAGTAAGCGTCCACTTCATCTTCAGGTCTGAAACCAAAATTAAATAATACTAGATATTCCTTTGTCTACTTTCTTTTTTCTTTTAAAGAAAAACCAAAAGTCTAGAATAATATTAGCCCATAACTTTATGGTCGGCGTATATTGGAGCACCTTTATCTAATCGAAATCTATACCAATATTATAAGAACCTTGCGGCTGGCATAGGGACACAGCCCACACCGCTGTTTGTAGACAGTTCTTTTCGAAGAAACTTGATATTTTTAGGAATTTTCAAAGACAACATTATCTTGTTGCGTATGAATATACAAAAACTATATTTACCCATATTTTTCGAAGAAATTCAGATCAAAAGAAAGATAATCTCAAAATGTAGGTGTAGGTAGGTAAATAAACGTATATTCTATTCTGTTCAAAATGTAGGTAATGTCTTAAAGCCCACGAACCATTGATTTATGACACTACCATATTTCATTTGTTCTACCACTTTGTAATTTGCTGTAAAGATAAGAATACGAAGCTCTACTCTGTTGCAACACCCTTACTGGGTATATTATGTGTAGATATATGCTAGTGAATGCGAATGAATGTGAACTATACAAACTTCATATACCCGTATAGGGATTTAATTTTTGGGAATATCTTTCTTAGTATACCTCCACGAAGACGAATATACTCTGAAAATGTCAAGTCTCTCCAATCAGTGGTTTAGGTTGTGCGCTGTCTATATGACAGTCAGTCAGTCAATCAGAACTAAGATTCTTATAATTCATATAAATTGGCGTCAAAACCTCTAACTAGTCCTAAAATCTGACAATGTTAAACCTACATAATAAGACAATAAACATACTGAATACTGAACTTCCCGAAGAAGATCTATAGAGGGAGGTTTGTATCCTGAAGAAGATAGCTTAAAAGATACAGTCGGCACTCACGAAGTAACAGATATCTTGAGATGGATCCCAGACTCGAGGATGATGTCATGAGCCTGCTGCAGCGTGAGCGTGCTGGTGTCGATACCATTGATCCGAAGCACCGTGTCCCCTTTGCGGATGGACGCCTGCTCCGCGCGGCTGCCTGGCTTCACCTACCGATATAACAAGGATGGTATCAGAGACTGTAAACTTAATACCGCTAGTACTTAAATAAAAAACCGGCCAAGTGCGAGTTGAACTCGCGCACGTAGGGTTCCGTATCTATGATAAAAACGGCAAAAAAAATCACGTTTGTTATTTGAATGCTTACCCTTAAATATTTATTTTATTCTGTTTTATAGTATTTCTTATTATACCAGCAACAGAAATACATCATCTGTGAAAATTTCAACTCTAGCTATCACGGTTCATAAGATACAGCCTGGTGACAGACGGACAGACAGACAGACAGACAGCGGAGTACTTAACGAATGTATAAATAGTGAGGACTATATAGCTCTCTCTCATCGCGGAGAAATTTGCTTCCCATATGTAATTTTGACTAACTAATCAGTTATTCTAACGCCCGACAGGGGCGTTTATCGTGTGTCCAATATTCATACAAAATTGCACATGAGCCACACAACATACTAACTGTGTATAGCTAAAAAAATCAGACTCAAGGCTCTGGCTAAATAAACACAGTTATTAGCCGTTTTTGCCTGAGACACAGGTTCACCTAGTTCAGGCATATTTTAAACTGATCTTTATATTTATGTAACAGTAATTTTAACGTAGCACTAGAAAAATTAAAAAAGATTTTATTTAGAATGTATTTATTTATAGTAAACTGTGCAGTGAACTCTAGACTTTGTTGAGTAGGTACTTCAATCAAAGGGTGACGTCACGAGTATTTTCGATATCGAACACAAATAGAAATCTATTCTAGCTTTGAATGAAGTTGAATGCCACAGTACGCCTTTTTTGGCCCCACATGCAGTGTGATCTTAATTTGGACAGATCAATCTATTGTCATAATTACCTAGACAAATAGCCCAGGTATTCTTAGACGTGATTCAAAAATGTAAAACTCACTCAGTTAGAACTGTGTAGGTAAATCTATAGCCATTCCGACTCAGCAGATTTGAATATAGCTGCTTTGAATTTTGCTAGTCAAAGGATGAAAGCCTTTCATTGAAATTGTAAAGAGTTGGGTGAATCTAGGTGCCAGTTACTTGCGACCGTATACCTTCTTCCAGACGTAGTCATAGATAAAAGATAAGACTCATTCTGTTTCTATGGCTTGGTCCTGTAAAACTAACGTCTAGATTTATTTAACTTTACGAAAATTCAAAATTATCCTCGAGGTAACTAAAATGTCTCTTGACGTTGGCCACAGATAAAAAATGTAGCATAAAAAAATGTTTTTATGCTTTTTTTTGTGGCATCTGTCCGTCTTGCGGACAATTTTGCCAATGCCAAGTGGGTTGAATAAATTCTTTTTAGTCAAGTCGAGTCGGTAAAAAAAGTAGTCAGCCGTCATCGGTTTTGAAGAAAAAGATGGCATTTTTCTTCAAACCCAAAGGAAAACATTTTCGTTCAAATCAGGATGCCTCATAACACACTTTCATTTCAATTGTTCACACTTGTGCTAAGACCTCATGTACCATCAAGTAATGATGGTTAAAATACCACCAAAATTACCCATCAGAACTTAAAATAACACTAGAAAAACAATTAAAATGAAAATACAATGTTGCTTCCAAAGATGACAGAAAACGAGTCTTCAAAAAAAAAAATGATTCTTTTTCGTCACAAAAACCACAGCGAATACTATAGTGACGTTAAACGATCACTCAGCCTTCAGTGACTCCATAATAGGGTTTCGGAAGCTAAAATCGCCCCTGCATATTTGATTAAACTTGCTACTGTTGTACCTAACCTTTACACTGTTATTTATTTGTGCTACTACTATGAGGCACCACGTGATATGAGTTGAGAATTTAAATAAATACCGACAGAATATCAGGGTAATAACCTTCTTGCTATTAGCTAACGAACTAATTGGCTCCTATTAAAGTGGAAACATAGCTCTTATCAACTAAATTCTTTGTGTTATCTGTACACACCTACTGCGAATTACGGAGGCATGGTCCGCCCATAGATTTCAGAGAGCTCTCACGCGTCATTAGTACCCTAGGTATTATGAACTGGACGGAAAAGATGAAGAGAAGAGGCGAGAATCTTCAGCAGTACATAGTTAGTAGTGTTCTTTGTTAGATTATCAGGGGAAGTACTACCACCGCTAAGCAGTGATGCTTATTTTTCTACGTGGATGCCGCCGACTCATCGTGATGAACGGTCACATAGAGCACGCCCTTGGTGAACGTGCTTTGCGAAGTAATCCTATTGATATAGACAGAGATAACTGCTCAACATAAGTGGGACATTGCTTGTTCTGATACTTTACACTTACAAAAACTACTCTGAGCGGGGTCTTGTAGAAGGATCCACCAGCGAGATCGAACCCCCACAGGGTGTCATCAAAGCTGATCCTTTCGTGAATGCCTTCGTTCCTGGAGGCCCAGGATGGCTTCACCACCTCGCCGGCGATCAGCGCCGCGTCTTCAGCACTCAGCTTCGTATGCCGCATGTCCACCGCCATGCTTGGACAGGATATTGTAACTGTAACATAAACAAACACATCTTATAAAATATGTAAACCTTGTTGAAAACTGTTGAACTGATTTCCACAAAACATTAAACCAAGAAGTATTTATTCATCATAATTTTTAATCGTGACATTCGTTAGGAAAATGTTTTACAAAGTACTCTCTCTCTTTGCGTCTATCAACCTGAAAAATACAGGTTATTTTTATACAACTTGTCTATAACAAAGTATTGCCTCATAGGTCACGCTCGTTAGGGACGTGCCCTTTGATGCAATGCCATGCAACACATGCAAGGCCTGCATGTGTTAAGCCTCACGTGTCTGTAATTTCACCGGTACTCGCAACCTTTAAGCCGGAACAGTAAGCTGGTTGGCGGTAGGAATAGGCATGGTGGTAGTAATACTTCCCCAAATAAACTATTCACTAAGGACTCTACTACTAAATACTTTTAAATATACGTTTCTACAATCACAAAAAAAATATACACGTATTAAAACTTACTATTAAATAAACCGGCGTTTCTATTGTTAGTTTAGAACGTTTGCATAGTTAGTGTGGACAATAGAGACTACATGCTGTAAAATCGTCCGGTGAAAAGCACACGAGAATGCTGTCATTAGTGAAAATACAAAACTGGCGTTCCACGCATACCGTCCTTTCTCCCCATTTTAACCGACTGCCGAGAGGTTTTACTAAAAATCTAGACTATTTTGCACGGCTGTTTGTCCTCATTTTTAGGGTTTCGTGCCTAAAGCCTAAAGGATAAAACGGACCCTATTACTAAGACTCCGCTGTCTGTCTGTCTGTCTGTCCGTCTGTCACCAACCCCAACAAAGTATAATAAAAAATATGTATGCATATAAGTATATCAATCATCTAGTATCCATAACACAATCTCTGCTTAGCATGGGGCTAGATGATGCTGTGTGTATTGTCCGGCATTATTATTATTATTACTTGCAACAACTCATACCTAATGTGTTGTTGCAAAGTTTTAAGAGGGTTCCGGCTGTAACCCTAAATTGTAACATCTGCTAGTTTACAAGACGGTAAAGATACCCGTAATTGAAAACGTGTTCTTAGTTAGCTTTCTTTTGCCCATGCTCACTCATGATCCGAAAATTAGGTTTTTTCGAGCCAATTCGTGAACTATGGATATGATATATGATTTGTTGAATAAATAAATGAATAATTTTAGTCGTAGTAGTGATTTTAGTGAAGGGCTTGTTCGAGGAAGTACTACCACCATACCTTTTTCTACCGCTTAGCAGCTTGCTGGGTTCCGTCCGGTTTGAATTAACGAACGTGATCTGCGAGGCAATGCTTTGTTATAAGTAATGGTAAACAGTAAAGTCGTAAAAAAAAAGCTTTCCTGCTACTAGTAAATTGGCTTACGTAAAGGAGGCTGACCGGCAGTGGACTTCTTCAGGTTGATGATGATGATGAGTAAAATTAAAAAAAAAGAGTGTGCTTTAGACCACACGACTGAATTAAAACTTCTTTAATATACGAAACGTACCTAACTGGCTATGAGAGAAAGAAAGAAAGAACAGTGCTTTCATACCCCCTATATGGTAGTGTTAAACGTTTAACGCAACCTTGTTGGAAGTCGCATTAGAAGTATTACTTCAATAAAAAGAAATTAAATAAGTTTATAGAACGCAAACATCGTCGTTTTGAGGTACACTACGCGGTATGCCAGGCATTGACAGTCAAACGGCTACCGAGTAGCCCAGAAGTGTATTACAAAACGACATTCCGAAACTTCGTTTATCGTTTCTAAGAGTAGACCTGCTGATCTTCTTAACACTCTGATTCTCGGGGACGTCTAATGAAGGTTGTGATAAGTACGTCTAAAAGAGGTCTATCACCGTAATGGAAAGTCGTGAGTAGGTACAACTTAATTGGCATTCACTCTCGACTATGAACTTGTGAAAGCTGGTTACGCAGTTCTGCCACAGCTGCGGTATCCTTACGCTGATTGCTTGGAGACTAAGTGATTTGGGATATTATGAAGTGATTAGGATTGTGAGAAAGTGGAAGACCATTAGGAAAGTGAGAGAGCCTACGCGGAGATTTCCTTAGAGATTATAATTTTTTTTTTAATCCTAAATGTACTCAGATATATTGCCAACGAATATTAAACAGTGTTGGGTGTGTTATAACACTCGGTACACGTTTTTTTTTGTGTAAACCATTTATTTTCACCTCATTCTCCGAAACTACTACACTGATTTGAAAAATTCTTTCACAGTTGGAAAGCTACACTATCCCCGGGTAACATAGGCTGCATTATATTTTCAAAAAAATTAGGGATCCTTACTAAAGCCCGTGCGAAGCCGAGACGGACCGCTAGTAATATATATTTTGAATTGTAAATGAATTGGTGTATATACCTAACATTGGTGACACAAATAAACAATTGCGCATTTACAAAATGTAATGCTCCAATTGGGTACGATTTCAGGTATACTTTTATACTTTCTTTTAATAATGTCTACTGCCTACTCCACTGAATTAGGATAAATACCCGAACAATCAAAAGGTATTTTATGAGAAAATATGTTGGAATAAGTAGTTGGCTAGCCAGCTGGTCGAATAGGTCAAATAGGACCTTTGTCTACACTACACGGCCCACCTCACAAAGTACGGTCACCAAAAAAGATATTGGATATATACCTAATAGGATATTGCTTAATGTTATACAAGTGAAAAGGTGCGCAACTTTATTATTCGTTATGTTTATAGAACTTTAACCCTTTCTCTACCCATTTAGGGGTTGAATTTCAGAAGCAATTCTTAGTTCTACGCGTCAAGACGTATACCAGAATTTATGTCTCTACGCCCAGTGGTTTATGTTGTGCGTTTTCTACATGACAGTCAGTCTGTATGAAGAATTTTTTTTATTTTTTTTTTGTTTCAGCTTTAGTGTGTCTTTTTTATCATGCCATTACACTACGCTTAAGCGCCTACCTCATAAAGTTTGTTTTACTTACATTTCCTGTTCTACTATAATATTAAAATTATTTTCATAGTCAAATTGTAGTAGGTCGGTAGGTACTTTTAACCACACCACGGCTACTTGGCTGAATTTCAGGACCGTAGGGTCTAAATTTTATCCCAAATGGCCCTTAAATGGGCCAAGGCTTAGTACCTACCTACCCAATCAAAATAGGCAACCCTAACTACTTCGTAAACAATTCAAAGTTGAATAAGCCAAACTGACAGCAAAGCCGAACCTCGGCTTCCAAGTCCACTACGCATAATTTACAAAACAGAATTTCCAAAGTATATTACTCATATTACAAACAAACAACTATGGAGGTACCTATCTGTTAGCCATCATGGGTACTACTGTCAAAACTGGACGGGAATGACAAACTTAAATATTTATTTTACCCAACTAAACCAACATAAACTTATACTAAACTTAAAAAAACATTTATGTAGGGACCTTTAAGTATATCCAGGGGTAAACAATACATTATAATTCCAAGGGCGGTGTTGGGACAAAACAATCTCGAAGTTTTTTCATATGTTCGCTCTCGCTCTCTCGTTTGATTAATTTCAACTACACTACAGTAATTTCAAATTCCACGTGTTAAGGTGCTACTAATAAGTAAGTAAATAAACAAACTTACCTGCTTCTTTGTGGCTGATCTCCTGATCACTGACCACTGCAGATCACTGTGTGTATCACTCTGTAAATGGCACTCAACTGAGCAATTAATATTGTATTGGCTGCCGTGGGCGTTTGGCTACAGTGATTGATTACGAAACGGTCACATCGCACTTCTAATCTAATGTTAAACACTGTTGATCAAAACAGTGCAAATTAAGCAAGTTCAATTATCATCTTCGGAGTCAAAGGTAGCTTGGAGTTAGGTAATCTTCTAGGCTTGGTCGCGAGGAACTGGCGCTTAGATTCACTTAGATTTAAGATGTTTCAAGATGATCCCTGCGGATATTACTGAATAAATGCTTTTTTACTTTGACTTTGACTTTGATAAGCTAGGTACATTACTTAAATCACCATTTTCCGAGCACAGTGTTCCTCAGTTCGATGTGCTTGCGGATGGCTGGAAGACGATTGAGCGAGCTATTTTTATGAGAATGCTGCTGTAAATAATCAAATATATAATTATTATTATTACATTTTTACACAACGTCAACTAGTACCAAACTAAGCATAGCTTATACTATGGGAACCAAATGACTGATAGAATACTTATATATGTTTTTTTGTAAATACAGAGATGACAAAAAAAATTGGTTTATTGACATAAAACACCCAGATAGACACAAACATCTATGTTCATCACACAAATGTTTGTTCTCGGTGGAGATCGAACCCACAACCTACAGCACAGAAGGCTGAGCTACTACGAACTGAGCTGTATGAATACTTATTTATGTTTTTTTTGGTAAATCATACATATAATACAATAAAACACCAGATATAGAAAAAACATCTATGTTCACCACACAAATGTTTATCCTCGATGGGGATCGAATCCACGACCAACAGCATAGAAAGCAGAGTCACTACTAAGCTGTGACGGGTGTCATACACGTGAAGTATTATCTCAGATATCTGGTTCCCATATTAGAAGCTTTGCTTAGTTTGAGGCTAGAGAACGTTGTGAGAACAATATTTATTTATTAATATTTTTTTTACGTATAAACTTTTCCAATATAAATCATAGACATAAACTATAAATTCCAGGACAGTATTAACGACTTCATAAGAGCCGCCGGTACAGACGGTACTTTTCAGGTGGCTACATAATTATAGCCGGTGGGTTCTGAGAGGTTAAATCTCTTAACCTTTCCAGGTTTTTGCATCAATTCAAGATGATTTATGCACAGTCAGGGTCTTTTTCCATTTGCGCGGTTGCCTGAGATATTATTTTTATGGTAAGTTTTACCCAGTCTATACCATCTTTTGTTTATTTATTTATTTTGGGTTTCTACAACTTTTACAGAATAGGTTCTTTTTAGTAGCACTAATTTTGCAACTATAGTTTGCCAATTAGAACCGAACCAATGTGGAACCGAAGGTGGAACCAATGTGCAGAAATATGCCAAATCTTCCCTAAAAACATTTTGTTTAAGGCTGTGTAGATTCCAAGTTTTTTCCCCAGTGTTTAAGGGTTAAATATACGAATTTATGCTTACAAGAAAAAAAACTTTTGTTCTTCCGATACATGCTTATTAAATTTTTTTTGTAATTTCCCATGCATACAATAAGAGCCCCTGTTGGGGGTCGTAGATTTATTTGACCCCAAACCCTATGGCGGATGACAAAAGGCACTCTATCTCGTGTAAGAAATGATCCCAAGTATTACCCCATAAATAAAATCTAAGCCAGACCTTTTCCACAAAAATTTTGTAAATTGGGGTCACTTTGATAGCACAATTTATTATATTTTTTTTTTACACGTCTTGCTGGTGGATCGTGCAGATGATCTAAAGTGGTCACCATCACCTATAACTATAACAAAGCATTGGCTCGTTCTTTAGGAATGTGCTCTACGATGTAACAGGTTCATACAAAAAAACGTAGGAACCAAGCCGTAAGTTTCTTGCCGGTTCTTCTAGGCTTGGTCGCGAGGAACTGGCGCTTACATTCACCTAGATTTAAGACGTTTCAAGATGATCCCTGCGGATATTACTGAATAAATGCTTTTTGACTTCGACTTTTGCCTTTGATGTACTACTCTGCCTCCATCAACCTGAGACATACAGATGTTGTTATGTGCCTGTAATTTCTGGCGTGGGTAAAATACATTAAAAAAAATAACAAGTGAATTGAGAATATCCTTCCTTCCCCCTAACAAAGATAAAGTTGTAGAATAAAATCTATAATAAAATTAAACTACGGTTACTAATATATTTTACGTTATACCAACGAAGGCCAAACTAAGCATTAAGCTTGTATCTTGGGTTTCTGGAATGAGATAACAGTACATCTGTAAATATATTATATATGTTTTGTATATAGCTAATCTAATCCTCGTTAGTCAAAACCAAGCACAGCTTGTACTATGGGAACCAGATGGCTGATAGAATACTTGCACTCTGTTTTTTGTAAATAAATACTTAGATTACAATATAACACCCAAACAGAGAACAAACATCTATGTTCAGTACCTACACAAATTTTTGTCCCCAGTGGAGATCGAATCCACAACCTACAACACAGAAAGTAGGACTACTACTGATCTGTGATGCTAGTATTCAATAATCCAACAAAGCGTAATAAATACAATTTACAAAATCATAAAATCATTCACAAAGATTTCGACACATGTCGCTTCCCTAAGAAGCATCAAAAGTGCACTGAAAATGAGACGATAAACACACTCTGAAAGCTGTCACTCGTCAACGTTGTTGGTGTTTGTTTATCAGACTATAGCGTAACTAACCGATTTTAAAAGCATAGTTTGGGGTTGGATAATGTTGTGTAAAAATGTCCACAAATATTTATTCATTTAAAGCATACTATGTTATCTACACACGACTCTCGTGGACCCGCATCGACTGTCTTAAACATTGTGTATGAGATAGACAGAGACAAAGAGAACAGACCTGTCTGCTCTATAGTTTAATCTCTTCTATACGAAATGCATTGGACCGATAGGCTTCTGATGCGTCACGACACGAGGCGCAAGCCTAATGTACTTCTGCCTTTATCCAGACAGTGAAATACAAAGACAGAAATGTTGTTATGTATACCAATTATAAGAATCTCTATCCTGACTGACTGACATATACACAACGCATAAACCGCTGCTCGTAGAGACAAACTTGCAGGGTATATTTGTCTTGGTACGTGAAGGTTCGACGACCGATGTGGCGCGGCGAGCGAACGTCCGCCTGCGACGCAGGAGGTGCGGGTTTGATTCCCGCCTTGGGATAAATCCTTGCTTGTTTGTACGATCTGCAATTATTTATTCCGGGTGTTCTGGGTATTTTCTATGGATAATAAAAAAATATCTATGCATGTAATGTATCGTATTAAGTATATCAGTCATCTAGTACCCATAACACAAGCTCTGCTTAGCTTGGGGCTAGATGATGCTGTGTGGATTGTCCAGCATTATTATTATTATTATTAGGTGTAATAAGAAAGAAATTTTCGAAATTCAACCCTAAACAGGTCCACCGGGGGACAGGTTTGTACAAGTACCCCAACTTCTTGTATAAATACCCCATCATCATAAATTTTAAAGTTTTTTCAATGCACTGTCTTCCCGCGACCTTCACAATGTCAGCGGCCCATCAGGTGGAGATCTCTTACCCTGGGATTACCAATCTCGGTGCAACAGCACCACTCATCATGAATGAAAGCGTCAAATACAAATGACAATCGCCATAGACACATTCTTGCTTTACCGCCAGTTGTACGTCCACCGCACAGTGCACTTTAGCAAGTGGAGATAAGATCTATTATCGTGTGATAGGAGGTAAATGGTACACGATGTACACAGGAAATTCTACTACCATACGTGGCATAGCTCTTACTTGGTGCTCGCGAAATAGCATTAGGGTAGACGATACAATTATCGGATGTCCTCGAAGGAAAAATCGACGTGGAAGAATTTCTCACACGAGATTGATTTTATGTTTTATGAGGAAAGCTTTTATAAAACTCTATTAAAATAACGGCAACTTTACTCAAGTGATTTTTTTATAACAACTTTTAGCGTCGAGTTTATTTCTTGTGCTAGCTACCCCTATACAATTGGCATACGAATTTTTGGTTTGGCTTTTAGTGTTATCCATTATAACGCGCTATTCCAACCGGATACCGGATGCGTGGATGGACCACGCGACAGCAGCGACAAATACGCTGCACCGGCGCGTCATATAAACTCCGCGCCTACTAGCGCACCCTAGCAAACGTTAAACCATCTAAAAATCTTTAAAAGTGTACATTTTCATTATTTTTTATCATTAGTATAAAATAATATAAGGCAAGGAAAAAATTCAAAACGATTATTTTAAAATGACATTACCTCACTGAAAAATAAGTCGAAAAAACTGCCTTATTTTAGGCTTAGGCTCTATCAGACGGGAAACCACAATCACGCGTTAAATAATGCGCATGTTTTCAGCGTGAAGTTATCTTCATACAAGCTTTAACCCTCGCTGTATCCGTTTAGGGGTTAAATTACGGGAATTCCTTTCTTTGTACACCCTCTACACACAAAGACGAATAAACCACGAAAATGTCAAGTCTCTACGACCAGTGATTTGGGCTGTGCGCTGTCTATATATGATAATCAGTCACGACAAAGATTCGATTGCACGATTAGATTGCGCGCGGGAAATAACTAAGAATAGAGCGACAACTGTGTAAAGGGAGATGTGGTTGGTAAACAGGCGCATCTACCCTACTCAACACGTGAAGCCAATTCATTTAGATGCTATGCAATAGGTACTTTTACTCATCATCACGAGCCGTTTCGTTCGTATCTATAATCTGTGTATGCCTCGATGCGTGGGAGACAATTAAAAGACGTATGGGGATAAGTCATTTGCTTGTTATTCTCTAGCGTAGGTGGAAGGGCTATTTGTAGCGGATGACAAATCTCACAGCAAATGCTAGTAGCCCTACCCTCTGTTGTGTGTTGTGGATTTGATCCTTTGCAAGAATAAGCAACTGTGTGATGAAAAAAACAAAAATCAAAATTCTATTTTGTATTCTTGAATTGTAATAGAGATGAATGTTATTTTCAAATAAATTTCAAATTTCATTCTTCTGCAGCTAATTCTACAAGCTTTACCTAATGTTATGTTATCTAGTCTCAAACTAAGTACTTAGTTTGAGACTAGATAGTGTTGTGAGAAGTTTTATCTACGATAAATGAGAGAAGAGGGAAACCGGCCAAGTGCCAAGTTTGCACCACACGCAATATGAATATTAACTATTAGGTAAACAACAAGATAGATGCTTTGAGTTTTCTACCCTTATCAAGGATTGGAATACCTACATTATTAATCGAAACACACTTACTCCCTTAACTGTAAAACTTCCAACTGTTATACCTACGTAAAAACTAAATAATTATAAAAAAATATTGAGAAAGACTCAATAATATCTTTATTTTGTCCCATTAAATTAAAAAAATATGAAAATCAAGCCCCAAGCACGGTACCTACATATCCTCCAAGATCTTTTAGTACCAAGTACCTTCTAGAAATTCTTCGAGAACGTTTAAGGGGTAGTCAGATCGGTTTGTCTATTCTGCTCAGCATATGGCAGTTGAATCAGATAGGAAATAATTTTATTGATGCCCCACTTCACAGTCTCAGAACTATCGTGAAGTTCATTTGCATGGAGATGGCTTTTGTCCTGCATTCCTGCAATGAGTATGTAGCTCCAGAATATTGAAGACGAAATGTTTTACGTACCACCTAGTCCTGTCTATTCATCAAACGTGAGACGCGCTTAAATCTGAGTGTTTGAGTATTCGGGGGTAACTAAGCATTATCTTTTATTAAATTAACAAGCAGACGGCCTACCTGATGTTGAGCGATTACCATCACCTATAATAAAGCATTGTCTCGCAGAATACCTCCGTCATGAACGTGCTCTATAATATACTGCTCTACATCCATCAACCTGAGGTATACATGTGTTAGCCTTGTGTACCTCTAATTTCACCGGCAACCGGACACAGCAAACTCTGCTACCTACTAAAAAACTCGGCGTAACGCTGAAATAATTCACTAACACACAATAATCCACCGTGTTTTGTATTTTGCATTGGCAGGAAGTTTCCAATTAGATCGAAAGAGACAAAACACGGTGTCACCTTCGAGGTTATTTTATTAGTAGTAATATTAATGACAGCCGTTACAGCTCAGTTCGTAGTTGCCCTGCCTTCTGCGCTGTAGGTGGTGGGTTCGATCCCCACCGAGAACAAGCATGTCCGTCCACATGTAGATGTTTGTTCTGTATCTGGGTGTTATAAGTATGTATTTAAAAAAAAGTGTAAGTATTCTATCAGTCATCTGGTTCCCATAGTACAAGCTATGCTTAAGTTGGGGCTAGATGATGTTGTGTAAAAAAAAAGTAGTGTAAAGGTCCAAGTGGAGATTTTTACAACAAGAAACATCTAGTTGCAAATCTATAATATAAAAATGAATCGCAAAATGTTCGTGAACGCATAACTCAACAACGCCTGAACCAATTTGGCCAATTCTTTTTTTAAAATGTTTGTTGAAGTTCAAAGATGGTTTTTACGGCGAGAAAAATTCGAATAATTGCCGGAAAACCCCTAAAAACAGCCCTTTTCTTTTTCCCATACAAACGTTTTCTAACTAAAACGAGCTTTATTGCTATTACATAAAGTTCATATTGAATTACAAGCACCCACTGTTGTTTAAACAATGTAGGTATGTTCCTAACGTCAAAGAGTCAATTTGCACTTTATTACCTCTGCACAAAGTTCAAATTCAATCATATCTATCAAAACAGTGTGCGTTGGAGCACAGATAAACAAAAAAAAAGAAAACGAAATCGAATAGTTCAATTTGGTCGGCTTCGCGATATTATTTCATTTGTTTTACTTTAAAATGCATTAGTTTTCAAGTCATTACAATAGTCAAACAAAACCAGCGTTACCAAAAGTTTTATTATTTTAAGTTTTTATTATTTCATATCCTTATTTTAAATACGGCTTGAAGGATTTAACTCCAAGTCATATCAAATTTAAAAAAAGTTGAAACAACAACAAACTGTCAATGTCAGTGTTTTTTTTTTTCTTGGATTTTCGGTTACCTACTCTAATGTTTGCAGTTTGCTTTTGTCAATTGATACACGAAACAAATTCGTACCTATATAGTATTTTGTGCAGTGTTTATTGTGACAAAATAATCTATAAAAATAAATTAAATTGAAGTGTCTGTTTGTAATATTAAAATAACCGCTTTTTACTACATGCATATGAATGTATATGCGATACATATACCAAAATAGCATTTTTTTTTAATTTTTGTCTGTCTGTCTGTCTGTTTGTTCCGGGTAATCTCTGGAACGGCTGGACCGATTTCGACGGGACTTTCACTGGCAGATAGCTGATGTAACAAGGAGTAACTTAGGCTACTTTTTATCCCGAAAAAATAACGTGAACGGGAAAAAACTGACACGCGGGCGAAACTGCGAACGGCCGTTTTATGCCGTATTAACGCCATCTGTTGGCGGATGGATGGAAGTGGCTAGCTTTATTCTTTAACGAATGGTGCCACAGCTCGCTGGTGCCCATCTTCAAAAACAAGGGTGATGTACAGGATTGTAACAACTATAGAGGAATAAAGCTCATGTCACACAGTATGAAAATTTGGGAAAAGGTTGTAGCGCGACGGATGAGAGAAGAAAGTGGGGTATCACAGAACCAGTTTGGATTCATGCCTGGGCGCGGGACTATGGATGCCATCTTTGCGCTTCGTCAACTTTGTGAGAAACACAGACGAGTACACAAAAATTTGCATATGGTGTTTATAGATCTTGAGAAGGCGTATGATAGAGTACCCCGAGAGGTTCTGTGGTGGAGTATGAAAGTTAAGGGAGTGCCTGAGAAGTACATACAGCTCATTCGAGCTATGTACTCACGTCCGGTCTGAGGCCGGAGTTACCGCCAAGTTCAATGTGGGTGTAGGCTTGCATCAGGGGTCGGCTTTGAGCCCTTATTTGTTTTTCCTGGTGATGGATGCTCTGACATCAGACATACAGGAAGAAGCACCCTGGTGCATGCTGTTTGCCGATGACATTGTTCTGGTTGGAGAAGATGCGCTTGAGGTCCAGAGCAGACAAGGAAAATGGTGGGATAAATTGGAGAGTGTCGGACTGAAGATCAGTAGAACCAAAACAGAGCATCTGTTTTGTGACTTCGGTGGTCCATCCAATTTTATCCCAATAGCCTTAGATGGTGTATTAGGGATACACCAGTTTGTTCCGATTTCGGTACCTCGGCTCATTGATACAGAGCGACGGCGATATTGGCCGAGACGTAAAGAATAGAATAAATGCGGGATGGATGAAATGGCGACAGGTCTCAGGAACCACGTGTGATCCGAAAATGCCCCTTAAACTTAGGGGGAAAGTTTACAAAATGATCATTAGACCTGTCGTATTGTATGGATCTGAGTGTTGGACAACTAAAGGGACTAATGAAAGAAGGGTACTTGCGGCAGAGATGCGAATGTTGAGATGGATATGTGGAGTTACTAGAATGGACAAGATACGAAATGAGTATATCAGGGGTAGTTTGAAAGTAGCGCCAGTGACGGAAAAATTGAGGAGCAATAGGGTAGCGTGGTATGGGCATGTCATGAGGAGGGATGAAAGTCATTTAACCTTGAGAGCGATGAACATCAATGTTGATGGATATGTGGGTAGAGGTAGACCAAAGAAAAGATGGATGAATTGTGTGAAAGATGACATGGATAAGAAAGGAGTGAGTACAGATATGACGGCTGATAGAGGGGAGTGGAAGAAAAGAACATGTTGTGCCGACCCCACATAAAGTGGGATAAGGGCAGGAAGATGATGATAACGCCATCTGTTGGCGACATCGAGTACTACTTCAGTTAAGATTTGTAAGTAAAAATGTTTACCGCCCAACGAAGTGGGCACGGGTCAGCTAGTCATTTATAAAAATGGTTGGCATCCTATTAAATGGTTTTTAATAGCGGCGCCGTTATTAGTAATTATAGTAATTATGATTATGAGATACTTACTGTGATTGAGATAACAATTCTGCTGTCAAATTGATTAATTGGTGTGTTATAAAATTAATTAGTTAGTATATAAATTATGTCGCAGAATAGTTCCGATAGTTATTGGCATGACAATGTTTTATCGATAATTCGTGGCTGGTAGCCAAGACGCAGGAACGGTCACCGACATCAGTAGATAAAAAAATTTATTTGCAAAGGAATCTACCAATTATAAGAATCTTTGTCCTGACTGACTAACATGAAAACGCTCAGCGACAACACATTAGGAAAATAATTCCCAAAATTCAACCTCTAAACAAAACAAAACCAGTGAGGGTTGAAGTTTGTATGAAAATAACTCCACGCGGTTTAGTAAATAATATTAATATTGACAAACATTTACTCAACACTCTTTAACCCCAAACTAAGCCAAGCTTATAATATGGGGCTTCGATATTTAATAGAGTTCTTAAATACTTTTTGAGAATACATACTTGAAATACAATACAGATAATCTGTTATAGGTAATGGTAACAACTTAACATCAAGTAGGCTATTTGCTTGTTCCAGCAACAAGTTATATAAAAGATTAGAAAAATAACAGCACAAACATCACACACATGTTCACACATAACAGAAGATAGGACTACTACTACGAAATGAGTTGTGATACGGCTGTCCGTAAAGTACTTCATTAGTTCTTGATATTCGGTCGACACTTTGAACTTTACCTGGGTTTAGTGAGGCCAAAGAAAACAGGCATTGAATAGCTTAAACTGTTAATTGACCTTTGTCACTGACTGTACGAACGACGACAGTAGGTACAAACACTGAATGTTTTGGCGTCTCATTCAACTATACTCGTTATAAAAGTGTACCTACAAAACGACAACCAAAACTTAAACGGGTTCTTCATGATTTATCTAAAAATAAATAAAATGACCATGTTTGATACAAACTGCAAAATGTATATATGAACCAAAAGTACTATCTGGACTTACGACTACCCCTCTTAGACATCCTCGAAGAATGTCGAGTCGGTAATTGGTACTAAGAGATCAGAAGAGATATCCACCGTGCTTGGGTATAAAAGCCGCTATGTTCGTAGTCTCATAATATAATAGGTACACGAAATATTTTCCATACATCAATGAAACGTCCAACAACTTGGTCCTAGTTTTTATCGTCCAAACTTCTTGTTGGGTCTCATTTTACCCCAATAAGTACTTTCATTCTATTCAAAAAACAAAGCAATAATGGTGTTCTCATTTCTTTGGATCCCCAACCTACAGTTACAGCTATAGAAACGAAAGCATTCCTTTGATACACTCGTAATTCACGAATGCTTCTGATTTCTGCTGAACGATCCATATTCCTAAAAACCTTTTGTTGAGTAGATATTTACTTATTACGATTTCTTTTGAGTAGATACAATATACCTACTTTCGATATCTTACTTACAACTCTCGAGAGTCCTGTTATATAATGGCTATATAAATCAGGTTCCGTAGGTGCGTGAAAAGTCAGGTCCTTATTCTCATTTTCACCCGACATAGTGACGATTCGAGAATTCATCTCTCACTAGGTATATTGAGCTTTTATATATCTCAAGTTAGAAATAGGAAATAGGAAGAAATAGGCCATATGGCCGCAGTGATACCAAAGCCGCAAAAATATAATAAATATCTCAAGTTACAACGTCAGCCTAAATAAGTCCTCAACTGGGACATAGTGGGCCTTTTGGATATTTGTGGGAGTTTGCTATAGTCAGTAGGTACGCTTGACAGGTAGATTGGTAATTGCAGTGCATATTTGTACTCTATAAGATGAGCATTATCTGTGCTAAATGTAGTAAAAATTTAATATTACACTTATTATATGTAGCTCAAGCTGCTTGGCGGCAAAAATAGGCATGGTGGTAGTACTTCCCCGTACGAGCCCATCACTAAGCTCTACTACTACTATGCAGATAAATAAGATAAATTTATTTTGATAACAAACGTAACATAAGCAATTTTATAACAGATGGGCCTTATAAAATATATGACAATCCTTGTTGGATGACATAGGTACCCAAACTAGGAAGACCTGTAAGATGGCGTACCTATACCCTCCGTCGGAAAAACTGTCTGACGGCACTAAATAAAGTTGCATAGATTATTTTTATTAATTTTTTTTAGTACAAAGATAATTTAGAGTAAAAAGACATGCATGAATTTAAAAGTAAAAGAAGTTGAGCATGTTTTGAGAGTATTTGAAATTTATGTGTTGATGTTAAAATTGTAAGTATGTGTTCAGTTTCTGTGTAATTTTTATGAAGTAACCAAGATTTTAGGGTAGTTTTGCACCTGGGGGTGCTCAATGGATAAAACTGGAGAGTTTTGTTTAATTTATTATATAAATATGCTCCAAGGAAACAAGAATGGCGCATAGCAAATGTTGTATTGCACCTAGGGATGTCACACACTTTGCTATTTGATCTGTTTTGGGATGTTAAGTTTGGATTGAATGGAAGTTTTTTATGAAATGCTACATTAAGTTGAAAAATAAACGCCTGCCGAATCGATAGTGCGTTGGAGTCCTTATTGAGAAGTTCAGTGGAGTACCGAAAAGATGATTTCATTTGGTGTTTAGGTGTGATGCCCCAATACTTCCTCGCACTACCGACATTATTATTTATTATAGCAATCGCTAATGTTTTAAACGTGTCATCACGTTATAACTAGCTATTTAATAGTCTGCCAACGTGGAAACGTGGATAGATTAAATTAGTGCTAAAATTCAAGGCTGCCTTTTGCTAAATTATGGATAAGACCTCACGAAAACGTGTTTCTGCGACTCGCGAAGATTTAATAAACGAGAATGCCGTTGTTTTGTGCAATGGAGAGGTTTTATATGCAAAATAAGTTGAGAAACATGATAAACGATGCAAAACTTTGGGAAGTTACAAAGAACAAAAAAGAACCGTTAGTTCTGTTTACAAGCAGAATGTCGATCAATATGAGTGTTAAGGCAGTATCAGATTAGAATCGCACCGCGTGTCGTGACGCATCAGAAGCTTCTTCTAATAAAGTCAATATTATATGCTTGTACTATAGGAACCAGACGGCTGATATAATACTTATATATACTTTTTTTTTTAAATACATACATACAATATAACACCCAGACACAGAACAAACATCTATGATCACCACACAAATGTTTGTCCTCGGCGGGAATCAAACGTGCCACATTTAGTAACAGTGTGCAATGCCAAAAGAAGAAGGAAAGCACCGTGAACAGAACCAGTTAGTATTTCCTCGCCGCTGCAAAATGTGGGTATGTACAGTCAGCTGCACTAGAATGTATACAATTCGTAACTTACAAAATGGTTTTACAGCGTTACAATTAATAACTACAGGGCAAAACCTAAAAAAATAAGTGAACTTATCAGCTGATTTCACGATTTTTGAGTTTTTTCTGTTTACTAGATGTTTTTGATACCGTTTTGAAAGTTACCAATTGCATACATTCTAGTGCAGCTGACTGTACCTACGAAATGTAGGTACTATCTGGACATGGATGTACCTATTCGTTAGTCGTGTTATTTTTTTTTTTTCGAATTTTTTCCCTGTCTTTTGATTCTAAGACACAAAAGGTTGTGCGTGCGAGTGTTCCAACTAATTAACATATTCGCTGAACGCATCTAGATGTTTTTTTTTCTGATTCGAATTCGGATAAAACTTGAAACATACTCGTAACAATAAAGACTTCTTAGCCTATACAGAATTGTAGCATGTACTTACAAATGAGACCAAATATGCAATGAACCCCTTCAAAGGAGTCAAGATTGTCCCACCAAAGTTTCTAGACCGACCCGAACCGCTGTCCGTCAGGAATTCGGGCTCTAATGGTCATTTCATTTTCAATTAACATTTTTGTCCAAGACATTTCTGAAATGTGACCGTTAAAATCCAAATAATATTAAAATAAAATAAATAAACATTAATAAATAATAATCGCACGTCGAAGCCGACCGGCTATCATACCCCGAATAATCCCATTTCATGGCAGCTTTGACAAGTAAAGTATACAGGCTTACGTGTCTATTGTAGATGATTTATACTGCGTGGGGCAAGTATTTCACCCTAACCTTATTTAGAGGAAGCTGTACTACCTGAGGCATTAATTTAGATAGGGTAGGCTTGCCCACCACCAAACCATCCTCTGAGTTAAGTCGACATTATCCACTAGAAAAACATAGATAGATAGATAACACTTTATTGTACACAAGGATAATAATATAAAGATAATTTGTTAAAAACAGACCAGGTTAACAACAAAGTATAATGGGCAGCCTTATCGCTGAAAGCGATTTCTTTCAGGCAAACATGGTCAGTATGTAAAGATTCTGATGACTTCTGATTCACGTCAATAAGTTGGATTGGCACTACACTAGAGCTTTATCTATATTTTTATCTATTATTATTATTATTATTCATTATCTATACTTCTAAACATACTAATATTATAAAGAGGAAAGATTTGATTGTTTGTTTGTTTGCATCGAATAGGCTCCGAAACTACTGCACCAATTTGAAAAATTCTTTCACCGCTGGGAAGCTACAATAACCCCGGGTGACATAGGCCATAATATATAAAAAAAAACTAAGGATCCTTACTAAAACTCGTGCGAAGCCGGGGGAGCCGCTAATGTTATATAACTTTGTAAAGCACACACAAAAAAACGAAAGGAACCAAGTTGTATATTTCTTGACTGTTCTAAGCTGGGTCGCGTGGACCAGCTGCCCAGTACTTAGCTGTAAGACGATACCACAGACAAGAGATATACCTAATTCTTGCCTGTGACGATACTTAGCGATCCGCCCAATAACTCGGTTGGCCCTACGGCTGACTAACAGACTACTTACGTAGACCTTCGTAGAACTGCTACGTACGTAGGCCTTCGTAGCACGGACACGCGCGTAGAATACTTGAAGCGCTGTCGTAGACACCACTGAACTCTTTACTCCTACAATAAACTCGTATTTATATTTTCATTCCATTCGGATGATTTATTTGTCTATGCTAACTGAAACTAGCTTAACTTAAAATTAACTACCTTGCTTTTTTTTTGCACAATTACCTGTTTCAAAGTGCCAGATCGCTTGGAAAAGTCAGCCTAGTAAATAAAACTCTACCTAGTATTCTTTGATCGGTGATTCAAGAGTACGAAGTGAAAAATTGTGAAAAACTGTATTCAGTCAAGTATTTAAAATGTATAATATAAACATAGGTATCATAGTACAACTCGTAAATTATTCAAACATATTTTTTTGTACCTAGTCGTTAGGTACCTAACCATTTTCAAAAATATCATTTTTCATTTTTCGATTGGAGGAACCCTCAAACTTCTTGTTAGGTAGGTAGGTATCTACGTACCTAGGTGCAAGGTTATTGTTACCTAATTTGTAACAAGTCTCGGCACCTGATGTTGAAAGTGGTAGTGAGGGACACGTCTCAATGGGGCATTTGGGACATGCTCATATTCATAACTTGGATGAAAAATCAAAAACGTATGGAAATTACAGGGACGGACTAGGTAGTATGATTGGTAGATATAAGATGTGGTAGGTAGGTAATTATTTACCGGCCGAACTAAAACCAACTAAACTAGATTTAAATTGGGCTTTGTGTTGACCTTCTACAAAACAGCCGAACACAGCGCTGCGGGCGGTGTACCTTGATAACCTCATGGTAACTTGACTTACTCTTCTCTTCTCTATGCCACCTATCCGTCATTCGTTCGACGGTAATTTCTGACTGACCGGATGACTTCCAGTTGTTGGTTGTGTTGATTTGACATATTTGAGACTTTGATGACTGACTTGACAACTTATTTGACTTAACGTCATTTCATTTAGGTAGGTACCTACTGACTGTCTGTCTGTTGTTTGTTTTGCTTGTACTTTTGTAATAAAATATTTTTTTATGAGATCAAACAATTATTTAGTAATCTACTACATACAATCACAGTGATAATGTTATGTAGTAGTGTACACTCTGGTCTTCCTACGCAACACAAAGCAAATACTTTTGGGTTTAAAGAAGCGTGGTTTCGGCGTAAACAAATGGAACGGTTTTGGCGGGAAAGTGGAGCCTAACGAAGGAATTTTGGATGCTGCGGTGCGAGAACTGAAAGAGGAGTCTTGTATGAACGTTAAAAAGCATAATCTGAAGAATATTGGTCATTTAGAGTTTACATTTGAAGGCGAACCACTTATGATGGACGTAAGAGTGTTTTCTTCTACTGTGTATGAAGGAACTGCTCAAGAGACTGAAGAGATGTTACCACAGTGGTTCGACTACGATAAAATCCCTTTCGATGATATGTGGATGGACGATAAGTATTGGTTCCCATACATACAACAAGACAAGCTTTTCTACGGCAAGTTCCATTATCAGGGCTATGATAGAATACTACACTTCACTCTTCGGGAACTAGATTCAATGGAAGCTTTCTACCAAAGCAAGAAATGAAATGCAACAGTCTGCAGTCCTATGAGCTTAGGTCTGTGCTAAGTAGGTAGATATAGAATAAGTTACTCTGTGGTTACCTTGGTCTTAATTTGTATAATACACTGGTAATTCAAAGTGAAATATTATTTGCTATCTCTCAAGCATCACTTGACTAGCCTCATAGTTCAGTTAGTTTTGCTCCGGGAACAAATATTTGTCTGATCAACATAGTAGGTACACCTAGATACTTGCTTTCTGTTTGGATGTTTTATTTGGTTTCCTTGGTACCTTACCTACTACTAACTTTACAATTAGTTTTAGGCTAATGGTGTTGCATGAAATATTTTCTGTCTGATTTCTTCTGCGTGATGAAAATGTGTTGGTACATTAAGTTATAGATTAGATAAACCACCGATAGTGTATAACAAAGGGCTGTGTTACTATTATTATTTATAAGTAGGTAAAATAATAAAGTATTTCTAGCAAAACAGTTGATTTTATTACAATATAAAACAATCACACCTGTACGAATTATCTTTGAAATAGACTTACAAAATGTTCTTTACAATGCATTCAATCACAAAATGCATACAAGGTAGTTAGACTTATAAGATAATCATAAAATAAACACATAGTAATATGGATGTGGTAAGTGCCACCACACTTACTTACAGGCAATAGGCCTTTACAACCGGCCTGTGTTTTGATGGAATGCACTAACAGGTTCTGAACCTTTAATAATTTGTGCCATTCCTTGTTTTAACATGTTTTATTTTTCTTATTAAACACATCAGCTAGTCTAAGAAATATATCAGTAGGCAACATTGTTAAAGGTTGCTCAAAACTAAAAAGGTGATCCATCCAGCTTAGAATAAGACCCCTCCTATTATCCTCTTATTATTTGGCTGATGAGGTGCATGATGTGACACAGTATATTAACACTAATAATTAAAATTATTACTAAATTTCGACTATAAGATAAAAACTCATGGCATTTTTCATATTTTTTGTCATCTTTGCCTAACTAAACTAGATTGGCACCACACTGGAACTTAGATACACCTAGCTTTAAGACAATTCAAGTGATCCCTAGCTGTATATAACTGTATAAATGCTTTTTGACTTTTAACTTGTTTATGTTTTAAATGTCAAATTGAGCTCTAGACTGACATTCCAGGCACAATAGAAAATATTTTTTGTCTAGAATGAAACAGAACTATGTTTTAGTAGATGAAGGGGTTATTTATAGATCTAACCAGTTTATTGATGGCGTAGGATTGGTCCTAATTTCATACAGTGCGTATAGAGTCAGGGGTCGGGCTAATTTGGGCGAGCGCGGCACGAGCCAGATTCCTCGCGAGCGCCAGACGGAGTAACGATACCGAGTCTACAGGAAGGGACGATTGGACGAGATCGTACGAGTCTGCGGGTTGCGGGGACGAGTTTTCGAGTTGTGAGGACGAGTGGGTGTGTTGCTCTAGTGCTTGCATGATGGCGCAGGTCTCGTTAGCGCCCAGAACAGCCGGATCACTCTCCAATAAAGGTAGCGCGTCGAGTAGTAACGTATCCCAGAAACTGAAAGCAGATAAATCAAATGAGTTCATTGCAACAAGCAAATGAATGACAATGGGGACCCGTCACAGTTCTATCTGTGAATGCAGTTTTATAGGCCTTGAGAAACTAAAACATAAAGTGCAAAAATTTTTTTTCTACGGCCAAAACTGACTAGGTTATGGGCAAAATACCGAACGAGGCTCACTGACCGCGCGAACAGCCTAGCGAAGAGATATTGTGACGTCATGTCACAATGACCCAGCGCTAGACGCCGAACCCGCGCGGTTTTATTAAAAAAAAATTAATTTAAACCAGAACACGACCCGCGCAGATCAAGTGAACTTTAATAAATGAATGGTGGAGAGCGCGAGCGCGGGCGAAAGAGAATCGAGACGTCACGATTCCCTGACATGAGCTATCCGGCCGCCCCGCGGTTGGCTGGTACAAAATGTGTAATATCTTCGCAACCAATGGAACGATTTCAATGATTTAAAAACTATCGTACCTAAACAAGTAAAAGGAACACCATTACATAGATAATATATGCATTTTCCGACTTGGTACGGGAGCTCATTACATACAATAACTAATCAGGATATTCATGCAAGCTTTATTCTTAGTTAGGATTTTTACTTCCGTTCGTCCTCTTATAACAAAAATAGGTAACCCATTCATTAAGAATTGAAGATATCACATTTCTAAGTGTAAAACTGAAACGTTTCCTACAGACCAAGAGTATTTAAACGTAAAAGTTTGAAGTAAGTATTAATAAATGAAATGCAACGGGTGTAGGTGTATTTACAGACACTCAAGTGACTCATGTGTAAAACATGATATTATAATTCATGAATGCAAGTTCAACTTACTAATCGGGGGCAATTTTCGATGTGATCAACGACACAAGTAGGTCGGCAGCTTTTTGGAACTCTCTGTTTTTGTATAGTCCGTGGAAGTCGCTGTATTTTACTGTAACAAGAATTCAATGATAAATTTTAGCGTGAATACACCACTTTCACCTAAGTAGAATAGAAAATTATTGAAAATCTAGCAAACATTAATACACTACAGTAACAGTTTAGTAGTAACAGAGGCCTTAGTGAAGGGCTCGTCCGGGGAAGTCCTACTACCATGCCTATTTCTGCCGCCATGTAGCTTGTCGAGTCCCGGTTTGAAGGCCATAGCATACAGGTGTCAAACCTCAACTACGCCTGTGCCTGTAACTACATATTGTATTATACTATTGCATTGATGTAAAAATATCATACACGAAAAAAAAGAGGGGCAGACATGACATAAAGAAAACCACAGGCCTAATTGTGGTCAAGACTAGCAAGCGATAGATGTAGCTGCAAGAAGCTGGAGGAGGTTTTTGTGTCCCATAACGCGCTAGAACGTGGGTGAAATTTCAAAATGTTATCAATAGAAATTACTCAGGATCCTTTTAACTTGAAATAGATTAGTATTGCATATTGCAGTGACCTAGGAAGATGACAGCGTCATGCATGAGCGCGTGCGGCGGCGCCGTGCGCAGCAGGTCGCGCGCGGGCAGGCGGCGCGTGCGCGTGTACTGCCGCAGCGCCATCTGCGCCGCCAGCCCCGCGCTCGCGCCGCAGCGCGCCCGCAGCGCCCACGCCAGCGCCGCGCCCACGCGCGTCGCGCCCAGCCGCACCATCCGCATGCACATGCAACGGCATATCGATTGCACTGCAAACATTTTATAATCATGTATAATCATTTATACAACCTTTATTTCCAGCGGAAATTACTTTATGGTATTATAGCCCAGTCAATTTAGACATTCGAAGTTACATAAATTCCCACCAAGCTGAAAATCAGTCTGATTGTTTAAAATATGATTAAAAATAAATATTGAAAGTTCTTCATCTTTCCCCTGTATGGAAATTTTTTTATTCTAGGTCGAAGGTCAAAAAAATTAGTTTTTTGCGATTTTCACAAAAACGGTAAGTTTTATCATAAAATACTGCAGCCAAAAATTGTAGATCATTAAATTATCTACAAAAAACATATCAATACTTTTTTTTCTGCGAGCCACCGTTTTTGAGATATAACGATTATGAATATTAATACTGGTTTTTATTTTTAATCATATTTTAAACAATCATACTGATTTTCAGCTTGGTGGGAATTTATGTAATTTGTGTGTTTGTTGTGTGTATTTTTGGTCTAATTTGACCGGACTATAAGCACTTTTAACGTAATGCCGCTCTTTTATTTTTATCTTCCTATGGGGTCCCGCAAGGAAGTATATTGGGTCCGACCTTGTTTTTGATATACATCCGCAAACATCCAATATGTTTGCCTCATCAGCTATATCGTCGTAAAATATAATTCGTAATGATAAATTTTTCTTTCGATGAACTAAGTTAATTTCTCGTTGTTTTATTCGAACTATCCTCCTTACTTATAAAAAATTGTCTAAAGATAAAAAATGACTGAACTATTGTTACCTCTTAAAAATAAATGACAGATAGTGACAGGAAATATTTTAAACAAAATTTAAATACGTTTCGTGTTTCAAAAGCACTAAACTATTTATTTATTTACGGAATTTTGAGTTGACTCACCTACATCCGTCAGTCCATGCTTTTTAGCCTCAGCCAGCACCCTCATGGCCTTAGCCTCGCTGTGCAGCGGGATCCTCTCCAGCATGAGCTCTGCTCGTCGCCGACCGGGAGTCCCGCAGCCAACCAGGTAGGCCACGCCCACCGTCCACAGAGACTTGTGCTCGGCTAGCAGGCAGCCATACTCAAGAATAAGACTTTCACGGAGACGGTTGGTTACACTGGAATTTCAATAATACAATTTGTTAAAATTTTTATACTCATTCGTACTTTGATCCTATGACAATACTTGAACAAAAAGTGAATTACAATATTACAATGAATGTCAAAATATAATAATTACAGAATTTAAAATCAATACAAATATACAATACAAAATACAATAAAATGTCAAAATTTGTCGTTAAGGAATTCATCAATATTATAGTAGCATTTATCAGTTAGGAAAACTACTACGAAACTAACTAATGAAAGAAACTAATGGTTACTAATTTAAATCCCTATCAAAATACAATGAATAATGGGTCGGTCCTATGCCGCGACCACCCATTATGTTTTTTTCTTATCAATCGATAATACCAACAGGCTAGCAGCAGTTTAAAA
Source organism: Electrophaes corylata (assembly GCA_947095575.1). Classification (NCBI taxonomy): domain Eukaryota; kingdom Metazoa; phylum Arthropoda; class Insecta; order Lepidoptera; family Geometridae; genus Electrophaes; species Electrophaes corylata. The sequence goes on along the minus strand of OX352711.1, from coordinate 440,164 downwards.
AGATTACTTACTTTTCCTGGTGCCTGTCCATTATCTTCAGATTGCCAGAGTGGAACAGAACGTCCGTAAGGTGAGTTGCAAACCAGTTACAATCAGACATTTGCTGAATTTCATGTATCACCTGAAGCAAAAAATTGCATTTTTTTATACATCTTGCTGATAGATCAAGCTCATGGCCCACCTCAGTACTTTCTAGTGTTAAATAAATAAAATAGTAAATACCTACATACCTGATGCAAGTCACCATCCAGCAGTGCTCTGACGGTGATGTCGAGGGGAGCGGGCCCCGCCGGCATCATGCCCGCGCACGCCGCCGTGAGGGCGCCCAGCTCCCGGCGCCGCGACCACGGAGCTGTGTACATGGTCCACCCACCCAGTAGATCGAACCATGAATTGTACAGTGGCCGAATCGATGCGAATGTCGCGTAGTCGCCGATTATTAGCTGCAGATATGAAAATGGAAAATATATTTCAACATACTTATAATAGATAGCCTAATAATACAGCAGTCTTTACATTATGCAAACCTGGTTCATAAAGAGCGGACATATTAGATTTGAGCTTCGTCATCTTTTGTTCTGTCCTGGTCACAACAAAAATATAATCTCTTACTAGTAGGGTCACTATAGTAACTTATAAATAAATTAATTATAAATTACCTTCATGATGCGCTCTAACTGTGGCTGTGCTGTGAGGACTCGGCTGACTAGCTTGGACCGGCACTCCGCCTGCCAATGCTTCCATAGCACTGTAAATTCTCCCGTGGATATGCTTCCATATACCTTCAAATAAATATTGAAAAATCATGTCACGCTGATTAAAAGTTGACTATTATTGTTTGACAACTACTTTACTCAAAGTATATTTATTGAACAGAATACATGTTGAAAAGATTATGATTATTACATGTGTAAAGTACAGTATATTCTGATGTTGAAAAGATTATGATTATTACATGTGTAAAGTACAGTATATTCTGCAATCTAGGTACAATATTTAAAATTAATGAATAACAAACATGCATAATCTCAAACAGTAAAGGAAACCAGTTATAATATGTACCAGATGTAATATATGGATGTACCTCTTACTTAAGTCTAAGGAGGTATTGCTTAGACTTTCTTAAAGAGTCTCAAGTAGGTTCTTGGTACTAAGAGATCTGATGGGATATCTACCATGCTTGGGGATTAAGGTCATGAAGAACTTTTTTTCTTTTTAATAATCTGAACAAGATTGTTTTTAGTTAAATAATTAAAATTTAAGAGAAAATTCATTCACATTTATGTTCAATGAATTTTAACTAATTTATTGTTCTTTGACTTTATTGTTTCCTCTTACGTTAATATGTGTCGTCCAATGAAATGTGTAAATCCATCCATAGGTTTCTAGATATCGCTAGATCACGTTTGATCATATATTCATCATCATTATCTCATTTATTTATTTATTTATTTATTTATAGACGAGCAGCTTTCGCTGATATGTCTACGTCACACAGTGTTGAAATTTTTGGTCATTGTCTTTTATTTTAGTTGCACACTTTAAGCACTGTTCTACTTAATCGTAGCCAGTTATCGAGCTTGTTTTTGAAGGCATTGACAGATTCAGCGGAAACGACATCCTCAGGCAGCATGTTCCAATTGTGGACCACTCTATTGCTGAGAAAGTGATGTGCTACATTTGTATTGGCCGAGACACGAACTAAGCTAAGATGGTGGCGTCGTGCTGCTCTGTCTTCTTTTCGTAGGAGGATGTCATGTAAATTCGGTAGGCTGTATTGGTGTGTTAAAATCTTATATGTTTCAATGAGGTCCCCTCGTAGCCGTCTTTGTTCTAAGGTAGTGAGGCGCAAAATTTGTAGTCTCTCTTCATAGGGTTTACGACGAAGACCTAGTGGCATCTTGGTAGCCTTCCTCTGCACACTTTCCAGAAGACTAATATCTTTTTGGAAATATGGGCTCCATACTTGATACCCGTACTCCAGTAGTGGTCTTATATAGGTTTTGTAGATCTTAGTGAAGACCTCGACAGTCATAGTTTGAAACGATCTGCGGATCACATAGATAAATGAGTTAGCTTTTTTGACCATCGTGGTGATGTGCTCTTCCCACTTTAAATTGCACGTGATGTTGATTCCTAGATCCCTTTGCAGGTTGACTGGTGTCAGGTTTTTCCCATCCAAGGTGTATGTCAATTTGGGGTTGTTATTACCAAGGTGCAAGATACTACATTTTGACACATTTAACTTAATAATCCAATCATTGGTCCATTCTTGGATACGATTCAAATCTTCCTGCAATTGCCCAGATTTAATAAGTGGATCTGCGAAAAATTTACCATCGTCAGCAAAAAATGCAGATGTGGAGTTAATGAGGTCTACCAGGTCTGTTATAAATATTCCAAAGAGGTGGGGTGCAAGTACTGATCCTTGGGGTACCCCACTCAGAACTCGTTTCTGTTGTGACAGGGAGTCCCCTATACGCACTTGAAAAGTTCTATCTTTAAGATAGCTAGCTAACCATTTAAGCAGAGTACCTTGTATGCCAAAGTGGTCTAGTTTCATAAGGAGACGCTCATGGGGTACTTTGTCAAATGCGCGTTCAAAATCCAGGTACACTATGTCAACAGGCCTCTTGTTATCGAGTTCTTTGCTCCATGCATGTACACAAGTCAATAGGTTTGTTATCGTTGATCGTCTCCGTACAAATCCATGCTGCTTGGTTGAGATAATACACTCACGGCTTAAATACTGAGTCAGTTGTTCGCAGATGATTCTTTCCATAATCTTAACCACAACACTAGTGAGGCTTATAGGACGGAAATTCCCCGGGTGCGTCTTGTCACCTTTTTTGTAAATTGGAGTAACTATTGCGTGCTTCCAGTCCTTAGGTAGATATCCAGTTTCAAATGACCTGTTCATTAGGTCTGTCAGAGCTGGAGCTATGGTCTTAACACAGCGTTTAAGAATAATACCTGGTAGTCTATCAGGACCTGGCGAGGACTGTATATTCAAATTTGATATAATTTTTTCAACGTCTTTTAATGTAAATGATATGTCACATAAACTGTTCTCTATACATGTTATCGAAGCAATTTTAGTATTTTGGTCTATAATAGGTTCTTCAGAATATGCTTTTAGAAATTCTTCTGCAAACACCTCTGCTATGTCACTGGCCTTTGTTACTAAATCACCGTTATGAGTTCTAATTGCTGGTGGGATGCTAACTTTGGTAGAGGTGCAACGTCGGATATGAGAGTAAAAAGCCTTGTCACCATATTCTAGAATGCTTGATTCGTACATACATCTCTGTTTCCTTGATAGTGCAACGCACCTGTTGTTTATTTCACGAAAATGGGTATAGTCATCACCCGAGCCAGACAATCTATATTTATCCCATAATAGTTTCTTGTCTGCAACTAGTTTAAGAATACCCTCATCAATCCATGGTTTATTGTTGGTCTTAATTCTGGCTTTTTTTTCAGGGGCATGTTTGTCAGTGGTTTCGTTTATTGCTTTTAAGATTTCTGTCCATAATTGGTTGGTGTCACATGAAGGGTTCACTGTCTGAAGATTCTCAGCTAAATCAGTGTTGTAATGATCAAAGTTAATAGATTGGTAGTATCGTCTAAGCTTGGTGGACTTCTTTGATGTTTGTACCTGGTATTGCGAGCTGAACTCCAGCACACAATGGTCACTTTTACCTATGGGTGGCCAATGAACTATTTCCTTGATCAGTGTCTCTTCATTCACCAATACCAAGTCCAGCAGTGAAGGTGCATTATTATTCTGGAACCTTGTGGGGCTACTTACAAGTTGGAATAGATTGCTGTTAATAAACATATCTTTAAAAAGCTCTGCTGGCCCAGATTGGGGCTGGTCTACGAGGAAAGGCCATTTTATGGATGGGTAGTTGAAGTCTCCTGCAATTATTACTATGTTGCTTTCTGAAGCTGCCAGTAGATTAGTCCATAATTTGGTGTCACGAGATCTCCATGTGTTTTCATTTGTATCATCTGGACGGTACACCCCTACCAAGAGAAAGTGATAAGTATCATACTGTATATCTAGATACAGCGCTTCTACATCTTCACACATGTATCTCTGGTTCCGTCTAGCCACTATTGGAATACCATTTAAACAGTCTCTGATATACATTGCTACACCTCCACCCCTTGTTTTGCCTTCAGATTTATTTTTCTTATGTTTACGGTCTAGTCTGAATAAAGTATAGCCAGGTATATTGTATGTACTATTGCGGTCTTTACTATTTAACCATGTTTCAGTAAGAATAACAAAAGTCGGTTTTCTTGTATTCACATAGAGCAGAAAGTGGTCAAACTTAGATGTTAGGGAGAACAGATTTGTATACATAAATGTGAGGTCAATATATGGATTTCTATCAGCGTACACTAGTTTTTTTGATTAACAATTTTCGGTACACCCTTCACGTACCTAATTGTTAGGCAAGTCTCTCCATTCTCTATTCTAGTTTTAAGGCCCTCTCGGAGTCTTTCGAGCTCATCACGCTGCTTAGGTGTCTTATCATCATAGACTCTTACCTCTCTATCCGCCTTACTTTTGTTCTTGAGAATGCAGATCGCATCCTGCCTCGAAGAAAGGACAACCTTCACGGGTCTCGTTTTGCCGTCCTCACGACGTCCCAAGCGTTGCACAGTCACCAACTTATCAGAGTAGTCACCACCACTTATGTTCCGCAAAATATTCTTTACACGTGACTCATCGTGCGTCTTTCTTGCACTACCATTGTCAGAGTCACATTCCTTCACACCGACCAAGATTACATTGTTAGCTCTTCGTTCTCGCTCGAGGATTTCTTCCATTATAGCGCTGGTATCAGGCGGGGGCTGGGTGACCATCGTCACAGCCGGCGGCGCTGGTGGCAGCGGCGGGATTGCAGCAACGGGCTGCGCCAGTAGCTTTTTGACATCATCAAGATCTTCCCGTAGTCCTTCATATGCTTTAATAAGCTTAGGTACTTGGAATAGGGCTTCCCGACATGCCGGACACAGAAACAACAGAGTACGCTTGCCCTTTAACCCCATGACGCGCGCCTCACTACTCGTCAAATTACTGCATTGTAGGCATGTGTTTCTTTTGCAGCTATCACATTGCACTATATTCTCATCGTTATGGTCGTCATCGCATTGAAAGCACTTCATTTTTAGCTCAAAAACCGACACTGGTACGAAAAAGTCGTTATTTTTTTCACACTAAGTTTACACTTCAATAACGCGTTTTTCACGTTGTCCAATAGTTATTACACAATAATTAAGTCCTAAGGTCACACAAACAACGCAAAGAGGATGAATTTTAACGCGTTTTATATTTTTAGAAGGATTTTAAAATACGATGCAAATTTCAACACTGTTTCTCTTTCAGAGGGTAGAGAGAAAAAAAACCTTTGGAGAATTTGGGTCCTATACTATTCAATGTCTTCATTAATGATATCACAGAATGTTTTCTTAATACTAAATGTTACCTTTTTGCTGACGATCTAAAACTAATTAGGCCAATCGAAAATACAAGTGACTCAGAATTGCTGCAAGCCGACCTTAACAGATTGTCACAGTGGTGTGTCACAAACAAAATGAGTCTAAACGTATCAAAATGTTTTTACATACAATTTACTCGTAATAAAAATAAGCAACAGAATTCATATCATATTAATGGACAAGCACTAAACAGCGTTAACGAAATAAAAGATCTTGGTGTTATTTTAGACTCTGAACTTAAATTCAACAGCCATATTTTAAAAACTGTATCCAAAAGCTTTAAAATATTAGGATTCGTGTTGCGTAATAGCAAAGATTTCAAGTCATCTAGTACTAAAATTAAACTATACGAAGCCCTCGTCCGTCCAATTATGGAATACGGCTCCATCATATGGAATCCGCAATATGAAATTTATTCAAAACGTCTTGAAAGTGTTCAGCGCAGGTTCCTGTACCATGTTTCCTATGGCGATAGGTTAGCAAAACGTCTTAAGAGCTATAATAAAAGGCTAGAAACCTACAAAATGAAAACTCTATCCTTTCGAAGAAAGAAACTTGATCTCACGTTTCTTCATAAACTGGTCAACGGAAAAGTCGACTGCTGCGAACTTGTCAGCCGCTTGAATTTGAACGCCCCTTCCAGACTACCCAGAATCAAAGCATTCAACCTTTTCACAGTGCCTTTCTGTAAAACAAATCTTGGAAAAAACGCAGTCATCTCAAGGCTTTGTAGTCAATATAATAGTACTTCAAAAAAAAACAATACTCTTGACATTTGTGATCCACCATATAAATTTAATCAAACACTCAAACATGACATAGCGCTGTAATGACGACATAATATGATAGAGGAATTTGTATACGGAGTGATTATAATAATTTTGTTTTGTTTTTCAGTCATAAGTTACTCTTTTTAAATTTTTGTGTTGATTTCTGTTATGTTTTGCATTTTATGTTTTTATAGTTTAATTATATATCTAGTTGAGCCTATATTTTAGTGCATGCTGTGGCATCCTTTAATTGAAGGGACACATAGTTTTAAGACCTTTTGTAACCTTTTCATTTTAATTTTTTGTGTTTTCTTTGTTGGATGTCCTACAATAAATAAATAAATAAATATATATGTATAGCAACAAAATAACAGTTAGGTTATTTTGAATGCAAGTTTTAATTAACATATATAAACTATACTCACACTGTACAGAGGCATGCTCCTTAATGAGTTATCTACCAGTTTAAACTCATTTGTATCAGATTCTGAATGCAATTTCAATAATGCTCTGGCTACATCTACTCGTCCTTGGACAATCATACCAATGACTGTGTTCCAGTAATCTTTATTTTTCTCCGAGTCTCTCTCACAAGATTCCAGCAGATGGGCAGCTGTCTGCTCATGGCATGGAAAGTGGAACCGAACCCATTCCAGCAAATATGGTAACACTATATCACCCGGAACATTGTCAATATGCAGTATTTCACATAGGTGCCATACACACTCAATGGAGTAAAAAATCGTAATGTAGGCAAGTAGGTTATCTTTTTCGAAGGCATCCGTCGCTTGTTCCGAGGCCTCTTGCAAACTTTCAATGCACACTCTGATAATAGACCGATATTGGCGGGAGAGCTTTAGGAATTCGACTTGATTGTCCGAGGACTTGGCAGTTTCTGCAGCTTTTTGTACAGCTAAAAACGTCCCGTGAGATTCGTTTACTAATTTCCGTAGAATAGGGTGGAATAACAAAACTTCCCGGCGGATATTCAGAAGTTTGTTTTCGGTTGTAATTGGAGTTTGGTCCACTTTTTGACTGCGTGGGTATATCGTAAACTGGTTACCGCTTCCCCAGGTACACCCGATCCGATTTTCAAGACATTTATCTACTAGATTCTGCAAAAACAATACACAAACTTAGAGTAAATGTATCTGGATACATAACCTAATGAATTGTTCATAATAATGATAAAGCAGTGCACTTACGAATGTTCTTGCATGACTTCTGGATTCCATTTCATAAACGTCCGAAGGGTGAGATGAAAAGCTTGAGGTATTCATTTTATTAGTTGCACACAAAGCAAAAGCACCAAACCAAATAAAATTTTGTTTCAAATTATCAAAGTAGGTACCTATTCTATGTTTCAAATCAAATTCATTCAACCAACAACTTTACGGACGGGTGACGTGATTTTACAACCATGGAAAACGCATCTGGAAAACGAAGCTAGGAACATAGTACTATATTTTGGTAGCAAATTCCAGGTAATTTTTTCTATATTGTGCTCAAGATCACATAAGACTAAGAATTTATAACTATAGTTACCAACTTTTTTACGAAATAAATATGTCTTACAACAACGAGACAAAGCAACTTAAATCTTAATCAATTTTACTGTGTTGATGTACATTCCATATTTGTACATTCCATACGTGTTGGGAATGAATACATTGGGATGGACAACCATTGATTTTATGTCCATTTAAACTTGAATTTCTGATTGCGCTTTCCATGGTGTGATTTCTCAGATTGTGTTTCCATAGAAGTACAATAACCGGACTCAATAATTCTAATGACAATTAATTTTACTTGACACTGGCTAAGTCGTCTGTCAAATATGGACAGATGCCATAGAGAAGAGAAGAAGATTGATGATGAGCAAGCTGTCAGTCAACTGAAGGGAAAAAGGGAAAAACGCTAGGCAATCAGTCAATTACCTACGTTGTTATCTTCTTACTCTTCTTAGGACCAAGCACGTCCAAATTTGACATTCGTAACGTAACTGTATCGTACCAACCATAGAATAGTTTTAGTCCATATTCTTAGGTACCAACATCCAATCCAAGTCACACTGCCCGGCGACCAGGCAACACTCTGCAGCTGAGCTAGCGATGCCACGCAATGGATTTCAATTCAGAGGGGTGATAGTTTGTGCTGTTGCTAACAAACTCCTGTTTCAGGTGTAAAATTTTCTATAGCAAATCAGTCATATTGGACACAATATGCAACAGGAGTTTGCTGACAACAGAAAATACACACCTAAAGGGCTGATATAAACACAATACGCTTATCCCAAAAATATTAAATGTATTCGTGCTATAGCGCTTTAGTCAGAATACAAATATGCAACAACTATTCACAAAGAATTAACCATGACTACATTTATGGGAATAAGTTTACTGTTTTTTGCTACTTATTAAATGGTATTTGTACGTGTTATTACGGGCTGGTTTATTTACATGAGGTGGAAGCTCATGTGGATAAAAGTTCTGCTGCTTAGTGCTTTGTCTCTGATCATGTCAGGTATTATTCTGCTGTGCTGTGTGTGATAAAAAAATACTCTGTGGTGTGTCAGTCATGTCATGCATGTCACGTCAGTCAAGTCAATTCACCAAAAAACTGTTTGTCGGTTCTGTCTGTTTTGTTTAGCTTTATAACAAATAGCATTATTTTTATCTAAATTCTCAATTCTACAAATGATACGAAAGTGTTGTGCAGCGTGCTAAACTGTGTAATCATGTGATAGATAGTTTCTATCAAACTGAAGATTAATCTTTCTTTGGGAAACAAAAGTATTACGAAAGTCGAGCCAGTCATCCTATTTGGTAAGTTTGTGTTGGACATCAAAAAAGTCAAAGCAGTACCCAACCAGTCCGTCACCACTCGCGACACCAGTTTCCTTGGTGGTAGTGGGGTCACGGTATGGTCGCGCGTGCTTTTTGTTGGACCTTCACTCTATCAGGTGACTCTGTATTGCAAAAAGTGACCCCGAAATGACGTAGTATACGTGGTATTCTGGTGCTCGAAATCAGGTCTTGATATATTTGCAGTGTGTGCGTATCTGATGAGTGTTATGTGACGCAAGTGGATGCAAGTTGAAGATTCTTTGCGGTATTATAGTGCGATATGATAAAATATTATCAGTAAATGCTAGATAACCTTATCAAACAGTCACTTGTTACTTGCGCTTGTTTTCGGTGTTTTGTAGTTTTGGTTTACTAAAAGTGGTGTAGTTTTTGTGTAGGTTGTATTGCTGAAAAGGTTTATTTTTACCATGTGAGTCTAAAGCTATTTATTTCCTAAAAATAACCTAGCCACTACTACCATAACTGGTATCTCTACGAAGCTTTTTGCATCATTTCAAAGTGTAGGTATAAAAACATAAATTAAACACATCAACAAATTAGCGACTAATCTAACAATTAAATGTTACATGATTGTACTGAGTGTGTAGGCAACAACAATGTTTCTTGTTAGAAGTCTTAAAACTAGGTGAAGTCAAAATATGTTTTTTAGTGACTTAAACCATATCATCACTATCTAATGTCCAGGTTTAATACAATAACTATGGTATAGTTAGACAGGTGGTCATTTACTTCATTATGGCCACTGTAAACATCAATTAGATGAATTTTCAGATGCACTGAAATACATTATTTTCATTATCCAAAACCAGAAGTTGAGTTATTATTGAGTATTGAGTATTTTTAAATGAGCCCCGTGACAAGGTTATAACTTAATTGGCAATGCTTTTGTTTGATACAGCTGTCACAGCTCTGTTAGTTAGTAGTAGCCATGCCTTCTGCGCTGTAGGTGGTGGGTTCAATCCCCACTGAGAAAAAACATTTGTGTAATGAACATAGGTGTTTGTTCTGTGTCTGGGTGTTATATTGTATTCTAAGTATGTATTTACAAAAAAAAAGTTTATGAATATTCTATCAATCATTGGGTTCCCATAGTAAAAGCTACGCTTAGTTTGGGACTAGACGATGCTATGTAAATACACTCTTTTTCACTATATCATTATTCTATCTCTTATGGAATGCTAAATTTAAATATATTTTTAAACCCCACCTCTTAAACAAAGCAAAGTTGGCAAAATTATCCCTCTTAAACTTCCATTCCAATCACCAGGCCTCGTGGTATGTAGCTAGGTTGTCACTTGGCAAATTTAATTATCTAATTGCTTAAAAACATAAAATTGAATATTACGAAACGACAATTAGGAATGAACCAAACCGTATAAGGTTAGCATAATAATCCTGATATTGTTGATGTGACTGTGACATTCTCATATTTTTTTATTGTAACTTGTTGCTGGAGCTAGCAGATGGCCCACCTGATGATAAGTGGTTAATAATAATAATTAATAATCAACCTGAGGCACACCCTTCAAACTGGAACACAGCAAGCTGCTTGGTGCCAGAAATAGGTATGGTGGTAGTACCTTCCCAGACGAGCCCTTCACTGAGAGCTCTACTACTAAAAATCTTTAAAAAAAAACTTATTTTTACTTAAAACAATATGTATTTAAGTTTAAGAGCACTGGCATTGTGCATGGTGCAGTGCAAGACACCTATCTAGACCACCTGCTACTCACTACTTACAGAAGAATAATACAAAGAGCATATACGAGTAATAACATCTCAAGAAAAATTCCTAATGTCCCATGGTTTCCTATCATATCTGAACTGAATAGCGAACTGGAGAGTAACACAGTCAACAAACTGAACTCAGCCAAATATAAGGAACATTTGAGCTCATTTCCAAATCACCTAGTTGTGCAACTCACTACCATCAGCTATCCTAACAGGACACGCAAACAACACATCATTTTATTGAATGGGCGGCATAATGCTCAAGAAAAAAAAAGCCTCGCGTAGACCGCAAATCCCACAAATCATACTACCCACCCACACCGATCCTGCTCATAGTATGAAGACTCTATACTCGGATAAAAGTAGAACAAATTTATACAATTCATTTGGAATCTTATGCGCAAAGTCTTATTATCAAAATAAATCAAACAGCTATACCCATATAGCTATTTAAAGTCAAATAATAAAATACTGACTGTCTGAACTTCAGTTTCCATTCTAACGTTGCCTGGAAGAAGCCTTCGACGATAAGGTCACCCTTTGTATTGTGTTAAATCTAGATTTAATAATCTATCCTTGTGTACAAGAAAGCGTTTTATCTATCTTAAAGGTGAAGAACACAAATTAATCATGCTGATTATAACAGCAATCCCCAAATCAGGAACAGATACCATATTACCTACCTACAACAAAAAACACGCAAGTATTTATAGTAGTACCTACCTTAGCTATCTATCTACCTACAATCGAGACACGTTACTATGCTTTATCAGAGGTTGATGTTTTGGCAAGTTTATTGACATCGAGATTTAAACACAGAGGAAAATGCTTGCTGCATTCCATGTATTCAAACAAGTCCATATTAATGTCGAATTTTGCATAACTATATTCACCAGACGGCTTTACCTAATTCGTGACATCCGCGTCGGGCTGACCGGATGGTTGTATTTCCTACATTCGCCTACAGCATTCGGATGGACCTAGTACAGTTCAGCCGTTTTTAGATGAACCCTCGTTAATTATTGGATGTTTCACTATAAATTAAAATGGACGAAATTAACAATTGTTTCCTAACATCAGACGCAACAAGGTGACCAGCATAGTCGTAGTGTGTTACCATGGTCATATTATAGGCCGAAGCCGAAAACGAAGTTTAGTTCTATTGTGCGGTGCTCTTTGGCGGTGCTGCACAATTTCAACTGTCGCACGAAAATGGGTTTATTCGACATTTATTTTTTTATACGCAACAGGTCTGTAATCAATTACCAATTTACTGTCGGACAAACGATGTACAAAAATGTGGCGGCGTGGTAGGAATCTCTTTGTAAACACGACTTTTCATTACCTATCTGTGCGGGTGGTGCTTTGTTTCTTACACATATAAATAGTTCTTATGCTAACCTTATACCAGTCTTCTAGGCTTGGTCGCGAGGAACTGGCGCTTAGATTCACCTAGATTTAAGACGTTTCAAGATGATCCCTGCGGATATTACTGAATAAATGATTTTTTACTTTGACTGAGTTCGTTAACGTAGTTAGGCTCGTACACAGCACAGTTTTTATAGGAATCTGTCCTAAATTTGTATACCTCGACTATAGAATTCCTGAACCATTAAAAGCGTTGTGTGTTCGAGCCCCACCAAGGACAAACATTTCAGTGTTCTATTGTAATCTAAGTATGTATGTACAAAAAGTATTCTATCAGTTATCTGGTTCCCATAGTACAAGCTTTGCTTAGTTTCGTTGGCTAAATGATGCAAGATAAAAGCGTCCACATATATAAAAAAATGACCATTTAATCACATCTTATCTTTATTTCGGACTTATCTGAATGCCGAAAAAGTTACGAGTGTCCCGGTTTTAACTTTTTCGGCACAGCTATATAACAAGTTAGGGAACGCATTGACGGTTTTAGCCTAACATGATGACGCTATTGATTTTTACGTGCTAAACTACGTATGGTGCTATGGAAACAGGCCATTGCCGACCATGTTTGTATTTGTCACATACATGTGTAAAGGTAGAATGTCATTAAACCAGTCCCGCGTATTATGACGCGTCAGAAGCCTATCGGCCCAAAAAAAAAAATATCGGCCCCATACATTTTGTATTGAAGTGATTACGCCAGAGCAGACTACTACCACTGATCTTCCCCTCTATCTATCCCATACTGACGCGGGTTCACACACGCGGGTCATATAAACTCGTCAAAACAAAATAGGGCCCGCTTGAAATATTTCAATGTTTTGGACAGCATATTTTTTTCTGTGTGTTTTTGTTAAATTGAAGTATGGGAATGTTAAGTAGACATATTTATGGGTCATTATTCACACTTAAACTCCTAGTTTACAGTAGTTCTCAAGTGGGTAGACAAAAAACAGTAATTTTACGAATTACCATGGAATCAATGTGTCTCACTATTTCGTTACTGATTGGTGTTTTGTTATTCTAACAAAGAAGTCACTGTGACCTTACCTTTATTTATTGTTTAAATTAGTGTTTGCATAAACAATGCCTGGTTCTCGACGCCACACGGACTCAGAATCCGATGCAAGAGCCATTATTTTGCTTCAACAGGGAAATTCTCAAAGATCGGTAGCTTCAAGTGTGGGTGTGTCTAGACGAGCTATCCAAAATGGATGGGAATGGTATCAAAAGACAGGTAGTGTTAACAGAAGGCGCGGATTATACTGAACTCGAGCCACAACCTCCCAAGAAGATGGATTCATCCGATTCTCTGCACGTCGCGAGCGAACTGTGACTGCACGCGCCTTGAGAAACCGTTTAAGTGACGCCACTGGTACGCGAGTGAGTGTCCAAACTGTTCGGAACAGGCTTCATGAAGACTAACAACGCTCCAGAATGCCAGTTGTTCGGCTCAAGTTGAGCAGATCCCACCATGCAGCGCGTTTAAGGTTTGCACGTGAACACCTCGAATGAACCAGGATAATTGGAGGACAGTACTCTTTACAGATGAATGCAAAGTAATTTTTTTTAATGATGATAGACGCGTACAAGTTTGGCGAAGACCTGGAGAACGTTTTACAGAACCTTGTATTCGTGAAACTGACCGCTTTGGTGGACCCAGTATAATGGTATGGGGTGGGATTAGCTTAGTGTGCAAAACCGAGCTAGTAATTTTGAATGAGGGCAATGTGACTGCCGCCAGCTATGTTCAGCATGTCATCCAACCTCATGTGCTCCCTTATTCACAGCGATTAGGCCCTAGCTTCATTCTGATGCAAGATAACGCTCGTCCTCATACTGCCCGAGTGACCCAACGTGCAATATCTGAAGCCGGTATTGCAGTTCTACCTTGGCCTGCATGAATCCGGACCTAAATCCAAGCGGGCATATCTGGAATCAGTTGAAAAGAAGCCTTAAAGACAGTCATTCTGAAATCAGTAACTGGCAGGAATTGATAACAGCTTTAAAAGTGTGTTGGGAGCAGATTCCTAATGAAAATGTAACCCATCTCATAGAGAGTGTTCCAAACCGGCTCAGAGAGTGCGTACGCAACAGAGGAGAACCTACACGTTACTAAGCATAATGCATTAAATCAACCCTACGGACCAATTTAATTGTGATCACAATCTTCATCACATATGTTCAAAAAATAGTGATATTTTACGCATTATGCGTAAAAATGAGAATTTTTGAGATTTTATTGCAAACTTCTAGGCACAGTTATGTTTTTTTTATTAATCCTGAACGTGTTAACCCATTTTTAAAACCAAACTCAAAATAAATTGTATGTAGAATTTTTTATGTGAGTTTAAATCGTATTTTACTAGGTGGGCCCTATTTTGTTTTGAGTAGTTTATGATGTTATTTCTGACTTCCCTCTACGCTAGGTATATTTTTTGGTTTGTACAAAGCAGTTTGATCGAAGTTCAAGGTACACTTCACGTCAAAACCTGAATATTTTTTCCACGCTGGAAATTTGAGATTGTTTGTCTCTTTCTAATTAAATACTTAAACAACAAACCAGCCAAATGCGAGTCGGACTCGCGCACGAAGGGTTCCGTACTGTTATCTATATTAAAAACGGCAAAAAAAATATGTTTGCTGTATGAGAGCCCCTATAAATATTTATTTTATTCTGTTTCTAGTATTTGTTGTTATAGGTACATCATCTGTGAAAATTTCAATTCTCTAATTATCACGGTTCATGAGATACAACCTAGTGACAGACGGACAGACAGCGGAGTCTTAGTAATAAGGTCCCGTTTTACCCTATAGGTACGGAACCCTAAAAATCAACAACGGACAATAAATGTCTGTGATAAAAACTCGTTCCTTATCTTATTTTTGTTTGATTATCTTAAATGAAAAAATATTTTTCAATATCCGGCTTTTGCTTTCTCATTCATACCAATAACTCAATGCAATATAATAGAATGTGATGTACAGTCAGCTGCACTAGAATGTATACAATTTGTAACTTTCAAAATGGTTTCACAGCAGTGCAAAAAATATTTTCACGAAAATTATTCAAAAAATAAGTGACGTCATCAACTTATTTCATGACTTTTTGTTTTTGAGGTGTAAGAGTTTATTGCTTTGTTGTAATACCGTTGTGAAAGTTACAATATTGTATACATTCTAGTGCAGCTGACTGTACACTACACTCTATTATTAATATTTGTGGACATTTTTTACACAACATCATCTAGCGTCAATGTAAGCATAGCTTATACCTACTATGGGACAAGATGACTGATAGAACACATACTTATGTTTTTCATACTTATTTATGTTTATAGAGGAATTCTGCAACCTTGGGGTGAAAAGTTCGTATAAAAATTTCAAATTGCTTTAAGCTATTCTACTAGTTTAGAATACTTGAAGTAGCATAACTGACGAAGTTAAAGCAAATAACATCAAAACAAGTCATTACATCATTTCAAACTCTATTGAAAGGATTTGAATCCCATAAGCACAATTCACACGGTTGAAAACAAAGCGGAAACAATACTCCACCACTTACCTATGTTGTATGGCGATAGATCGGTACCAGAGGTGAACGGCCCGTACTCAACAACAGTACCGACTGCTAGACACACTGTGGGCGTGCGCCAGAGTGGCTGCCATGTAACTAACGCTCGAAATGCACAAATTTATAGGCAGGAGTTGACTGTTAAAGTGTATTTAAGGTTTGAAGGGTGTGAGTGCCGTGAAATTATAGACACGTGAGGCTTAACTTCTTTATACCTCAGGTTGATGGACGCAGAGTAGTGCATCCTAGGGCACGATCCTAACGAGCGTGACCTACGTGGAAATGCATTTCTGAAGATTTTATTAGTCTGCACCGATAACGTGGTGAGTCATTCAGAGGTCTTTGTGAAGGGCTCGTCCGGGGAAGTACTACCACCATGCCTATTTCTGCCGACAAGCAGCGCAGCGTGTTCCGGTTTGAGGGTTGTGGGTGCCGGTGAAATTACAGGCACATGAGGCTTAACACATGTACCTATGCCTCAGATTGATAGATGCTGAGCAGTGGATCGTATGGCACGTTCTTAACGAGCGTGACCTACGAGGCATTACTTAGATAAAAAAAATGGGCTAAGTTCTGATGAAGATCTTAGGTATGATGAGTAGAATAACGCTTAAATAATAGCAGTGGAAGTTAGTGCTCGCGAGGTCTATCTACCGTTCGCAGAATCATAGTTTCAAATTCAGTATCCTTATCATTTATCAAAAAAGGCTTTGTACACAAAATAACACAAAAGAGTTCAACGATCGCCTCACTTTAGTGGAACTGATTCAGCACACTGTTTCATATACTAGCCTTATCTCTGCCCAGCAACAATACAAATCCACCTGTATCCCAACGGCATAGAGTCTATTCTGTGTGAATGCAGATAATGTTTTAAGAGTACTGTTAGAAGCGTGCTGTAGACATTTCAGTGGCTTTTGGATCATAATTATGAGTATCTTGATTGTAGGTTGCTGCATAAATTAGATCTAGTATCTAATAATACCTTCTGCACTTTTATTTTTTCAATAACAGTTTGGTATTATGTTTATTTATGTTGTATTAACTCAAGGTGTTGTGGTTGGTCCTTTACTATTCCCATGTTTCGTGATAACATCCTACATTTTTGATGTTGTTTCTTAAAAAAAAACTGCACAGCATACGTTGTTTTTATTCCTGAAAATTCTAAGCTTTGCCTCCAGTAGCTTTATGATGATACGTTCTGATTTGCATTCTACAACGCTACGTTCATCAATCCTTCATCATCATGCTTCAGATTGATAGACACTTGAGGCATGCATGATGAAGTTCTTACCGAACATTACTGTCTCGCTAACCTAACTAATTGCATTGTATTTCTGAAATACATACTGAGTATACTGACATTTGACATTAGATAGTTTTTAGGGTTCCGTACTCTAAGGGTAAAACGAAACCCTATTACTAAGACTCCGCTGTCTGTCTGTCTGTCACCAGGCTGCATCTCATGAACCATGAGAGTTGAAATTTTCACAGATGATGTATTTCTGTTGCCGCTCTATAACAACAAATACTAAAAAACAGAATAAAACAAATATTTAAGGAGGCTCTCATACAACAAACATGATTTTTTTGGCGTTTTTATTATAGAAAAAGGGACCCTTCGTGCGTGAGTCCGACTCACACTTGGCCGGTCTTTTTATTTTATCTACAGACATAGACAATATTTATAACACTCAGACAGAACAAACATGTATGTTTATCACACATCGATCTCACAACCTACAGAACTACCGCAGAACTAATACCAATTGAGCTGTGACGGCAGTCCATTTCTTGAAGCATTTTATGCATTGTCCTTAGACATTTCATCATGAAATTAATTATTACAGTGACGTAAACTCCTAAAGCGTCTTTAAACACCATCATTGTTTCTATCTTATCTGATGTGTAACTTTCGTCGTCAACCGCCTGTATTTAGAATTAAAAATTGCATAGCATTGCTTGTATTTTGTCTGCTTTGCCAAATTCGACGTCAACAGCCTGGAATTAGGACTGAAAATGGTTCTACTATCGTGTGTAACTAGTAACTACGTGCGTGACGAATGTTTGTTCTAAGTTGCCTACCTCTTGTGGTTTTCGTGTATTTTGTTCTTGTCGTACGTAATGGTCATTCACTCACACATGCAGGTTTGAAGAATATTTGTCTTAGAAAATTATATCTACATTTATTATCGATAGAAGAGTGTCATTTTAAACTTATTATATAGTTTTTGCGAGAGTTTACGTTACCGACATAAAGGAAAAACGTGAAAATAGCTAGCATTTTGTAACATAAAACTATCAAATCATTATGAAATTTAAATTTTGTAAATTATTTTCTGCCAAATATATTTTAACTAATTTGCATGCTCGGCGACCAAGAACATTGCACTACTCTCTATGTAAAAGGCATTGACACCTTGATATTTGACGACCCATGTGGCGCGGCGGGCGAATGTCCGTCTGCGACGCAGGAGGTGGCGGGTTCGATTCCCGCCTTGGGATTAATGTTTGTATGAACTACAAATATTTATTCCGAGTGTTCTGGGTATTTTCTATGTATAAAACAAAATATCTATGTATGTAATTTATTGTAGTCATCTATTACCCATAACACAAGCTCTACTTAGCTTTGGGCTATTTGATGCTGTGTGGATTGTCCAGCATTATTATTATATCCAGCAGTGGATATAAAGCATTATTTATTTCAACATTATATTTGACTGGTAGTTTGTTTATATAACGGTTGGAAACTGCATAGACATTGTAAGTCTTACTTGAGTTCGTACGTATTTATTTATGCTTATTTTAATTACTAATTTTGAAGGCAAACTTGTCGACGCCATCCATTATAACCTTCTCACGAGCCATTAAGCCATAAAGTATTAACAGAAGTCGTTTTACATTATCAAGAAGTTGATTTTCTAATATAATATTAAATTAATATTTTTGGACATTTTTTCACAACATCATCTAAGCCCCAAACTAAACATAGCTTGTACTATGGGTATCAGATGACTTATAGAATATTTTCCTACTAATATCCCAGTCAACATGGGAAAACAATTGAGAAGAAATTATTCTTGAATAGTACCATGCACAGAATCATCTGATGTTCCACAGAACGGTTTACTCTGATAACGGTTTTTATAATTATTGCATTTACCCTCGTACGAGGTCCTAAATGTTATTGCACTGCGTTCATCACTCGAAAACATAAAGGTGATAAGTCACATACCCTTGAAATCGAAACACAGCAATGCAAACATCATTACTTGGCGGTGGAAATAACGGTGGGTAACTTGCCCGGACGAATTCATTCATAAAGAGCTGTATGATGTTATTTAATAAAATTATTTAAGAGAGATATATATATATATATATATTAAAAACCACTAGAAACTTAGATCCTAGAAGCTTAGGTGAATTTTAGCCAGATCCACGCGACCATTATTTTTGTACGAAAATTATGGCTTGGCGTTGAACGTTTTATTTCTATTCGGCATGTTGCGTACGTACATAAGGCTGTAGTAGACACACGTACACACCTACCCTCTTGTAGCGCTTCCTCCCACTCGCATTATCTTACTCGCCCTCTAACAATACGGGTAGTGTGCACTGGGGAACAAAATTTTATATCAACAAAGATTATAACCAAAATAGATAAAACTACATATTTAGCTCTAACATAACTTTTATAAAATATTTGATACTAAATCATGGTATCATTGATTTAGTTATCCTCATATAAAAAACCGGCCAAGCGCGAATCGGGTTCGCGCACGTAGGGTTCTGTACCATTATCTATGATAAAAACGGCAAAAAATCGCGTTTATTGTATGTGAACCCCCTTAAATATTTATTATATTCTGATGTTTAGTATTTGTTGTTATCGCGGTAACAGAAATACACCATCTGTGAAAATTTTAACTCGCTAACTATTCGGTTTATAAGATACAGCCAGATAGACAGACAGACAGACAGCCAGACAGCGGAATCTTAGTAATAGGGTCCCGTTTTACCCTTTGTGGTTTTACCCTAAAAACATACATTCCATAAAGTTTCCTAGTATCATATTTACAACGTTAATACCGTCGTCTTCAAAGCAGATGAATCAGATTATCAGAACTGCTGATTCACAGCGCGTCACACAAAAACGTAAAAACAACATTTGTCTGTGTACAACCGACTTTACGTTTTCACTTGTGCGTTATTCTGCGTCCGCTGGCGTACTTACTGCACGAATTTGAAGTTCCATTGTTTTTATTGTGACCACAGATGATACATAGATAATATACTCTATGCTGAGAATGGTAATTAGTGTAATAGTGCCGGGAATCATTGGAGTTTTTTTTTGATTTCGAGCGTTGTGGTGAGCATGTTGCTTCATGAAATAGTGTTTCGTTCTTTACATTTGAGTTTTGAAAACTGCTCTATTTTTCTGCGCCCTGGTAGTGAGAATTTTTGGTTACACATTTTACAACCTAAATATACAAGACTACTACTTCCTATTTGGTAAAGTTATTTTTCATACATGCTTTGACACCGTATGTACCCGTATAGGGGTAAAATTTCTTATCTACGTACCAAGACGAATATACCTTGAATCAAGTCTCTACGACCAGTGGTTGGCAGTGGTTTCGGCTGTGAGTTGTCTATAATGTCAGTCAAACAAACAAACAGTCACACTTTGTTAGTCAGGACAAAGATTCTTATAATTTGTATACATATTATTATTTGTGGTTTTAAGATGCCATTAACGACTTGCTTTTATTATTTTATCTAACTTAACCAATTCTAGTCGTAATTATGTTTCGATTTTACCAGTTTGTGTCAAAAATTTTCATTTTCACCCTTGAAACCGGGGTACAGTTGGCTGCTTGGCGACAGCAATAGGCATGGTGGTAGTACTTCTCCGGACGAGGTCTTCACAAACAGCTCTACTACTAAAACAAATACTACTTTGACTTTGTTACATTTCTCTTTGGTTTTATATAACAGCTTGCGAAGATTTCAACTTGAATCCACTGATCAATATCTAGATCGATGCTTAAGTATTTCAGGATTTTCTGCATGTGTGTAAGTAATTGTTGATCTTGGTGTGTGTAAAACTGTGATATTGTCTGCAGAAGCGGCGACGACTCACACTTGGCCGAATTAACTTATACACAGCGTAAATAAATGAACTAAAAGTAAGTTTTTCTAAATAATTTCTTTTAGTTGCTGTGTTTATGCTCTATACCTCTATACTAACCTACTTATAATGTAGCTACTAATATTTTGCATTTTATTAACTATTTTGTTTTGACACTACATTTACTAACACAACTAGGTCACTCAGTTCATATACCGTTTAAAATGTGATTGTTTGAACAATAACAATTTCTAATCATAAATGCATGATTGTATATATATTTTATTATTTTAATGCAGTTTTATGGCCGATATTGATCGCGAAAATTATAATTTGCCTTTCTCTATGCATGATATACTGCTGCCGTCTTCTCGTTCTTTTGTTTACTCGTGTAAGGTAACTTTAATTAAACTTTAGTAACGAAAATTCATAATCGGCAAGTTGAAGTGGCAATGGGCAGGCTATAGGTATAGTTCGTAGAATTTACAACCACAAAAGGATCTCTAAGGAAGATAAATAAATAAATAAATAAATAAATAATGCTGGACAATCCACACAGCATCATCTAGCCCCAAGCTAAGCAGAGCTTGTGTTATGGGTACTAGATGACTGATATACTTAATACAATATTATATTACATACATAGATATTTTTATTATACATAGAAAATACCCAGAACACCCAGAATAAATATTTGCAGATCGTACAAACATTTATCCCAAGGCGGGAATCGAACCCGCAACCTCTGCGTCGTAGGCGGACATTAGCCCGCCGCGCCATATCGGTCGTCGAAGCGGAGGACGTCCTTCTTCCAATTGACTGACGAAGACGATGTTGGAAAGGGCTCAAAATCATTCTTCCTGGAAACGTAAGTGGGGCCTATGTCCAGCTGTGATCTTATTTAGGCTGATGACGTAATGACATGCTGGTTCAGACCACGAACTACATATTCCTAATTTCCATATAAACCGGTCTGAGAAATATGCTGTGATTTACTGGCGACAAAACACTAGGTGTTTTGTCTAAATATTCGTATTTATAATAGTAGGACTAGTCTCCCATAATGGACTGCTCGATCCCACATTGGACATTAGTAAATATACGTGTCTTCAGGCCAGTAACACGATAAAAATACGTGTAAACACGTCACACGTCGCATGCTCGACTTGTTTACAATTCTGAAATAACGCTCTTTGTGCCCGATACCCGGGAAGACAGGAAATGTGATGATATACGTGTATTGTCTCATTTGAAACGGCCTCGGTGATCTGGAGAAATAATCTTGTCCAAACAATGCGGTCACGCACTTCTATGTTGAATGAGAATTAATTTCCTTATTTCAAACAGACGGTTGCAGGAATTTTAAATTATAATAGGGAAATAAATCTATTTATCAACGGAAAAGTCTCTGTGATAGTAACATTAGCAACTACTGTTATTTTTGCAAGTTATTTTCATACAAATTTCAACCCTCGCTGGGCCCGTGTAGGGGTTGAACTTCGGGAACTCTTTCCTTAGTGCACCTTTGCGCACCACGGCGAATATACTCTTGAAGACTTCAAGTTTCTTCAAGGCGAATGTACCCTGAAGATTTCAAGTCTTCTAGGTTAGGTAACTAAGTTCAGGCTGTGCGTTATGTGTCAGTCAGTCAGGACAAAGATTCTTATTATTTAAATTGTAGTTCTCTAAATATTAAAAGAAAGAAGCCCTTATTTATGGGCTGCTCATAATCGGTTTAATCTCTTTCGGATGTTGATAATAACGACTTAAATGTGCCAAAAGATAAACAATGCAATGAATTTTCAATTTTACTATGTAGAACAATCAAAAACCGTTTTAGAAGGCCTCAGACCAAGCGAAACTTCTGCAGATTCATAATCATGCAGAATCTATAACTATTACACGAAATTTTGTCCTGAGTAACTGATATACTCAGCTGGATTCGGACCGGAAGACGATGTTACCACCACTATACCATCAGTGTTCTCGCCATCAATCCAGTTTGTTACTGAATATCTTTCTGCGTTATTTGAGAGGATCGATATTGTGTGGCAGGTGACAGTCACTAATTGACTTTCAAACACTAATAAGATTTGGTTGCCACGGCTTAGATATATTTATTTGCTAATAGACAACTCACGCGGTGCTTGTGTAATCTTTGTGTGAAGACTCGACAAGGTGACTTGAAGAGTGCAATGATCTATAAGAATACTTGTAGTTTGTTACAACCTTGCTAGATAAGGCTTCATATTTTTTTGTTGTGACAGAAAGTGATGGAATATAGTAAAATCTGATAACAATCGTAGATGGAAGATGTTTTTCTGAGATATTGAAAAATATAGAAGTATGCTACTTCTAGCTGCTTCTAGCTGGTCAAGCTATTGAACACGTATGTTACACGGGTATTTATCGCGAATTACCTTTTTTATTTATTTTCCCTGGTCAAGCTAGTGTTGCTGACTCAGTGAGGTGTTTACGATAACTGAAATCCTTCGTTATGGCTTATTATTTTATACGCGGCTTCCCTCACATAATACTTATAATATACACGGGATGTCCTATTAAGGAGTATCAAACGGAAGTTTAGAGGGGGAACATATCAAGAGTGTAAGAGTCTCAAGGTCGAACTCCTACCCGAATCATCTATGCTCAGCTATTTTTTTCTAGTTAGGGGTTATTCGAATACCCTTTGAGTGTTCGACCTCTAGAGTTTCGCTTGGCACTAAACTAATCACCATGGTATTTTAGCATTTTTTTCGCTGATTGTATATTCTTTCCAAAATCTGTGAATGCAGTTCAAAATATCTCAAAAAGTTATGAATGGTCCTAGGAACGGTTTTCTGTAACTATAACGGTTAAGATACCTGCCTTTACTGCCCCGTCTCAAATATCCACCCTGTATGTAAGACATTTTCATATGAACTTCAATCCCCACAGGGTATCCTTTAGGAGTTCAATTTCAGGACTTATTAGTATTCTCACTACACCCTTACTACCTAACTACGACAATCATAAGTACATTCATTTCAAATCTACGACTGTCTGTGTGTTGTTTATATGTAAAAACAATGTTTCTTACCTATGGTACTTGAAATAGTATAGTAATAAACGGGATTATAAAAATTTTGTGACATCACGTATGCTTCTCAAGTTCTCAATAAGGAAACAAGATGCAATGTCGCTAGGAAATAATCGTTTTCCTTGAATAAATCTTATTGAGTAGGCACATTGTTGTGATTTCTCTAGCATAGTATCGTTGATCTGTGCATTTAATCTAAAGCTTAAGAGATTAAATAATTAATAACCTGAGACTAACATACTGGTACTAATTCTATTTGAATTGTACTGTGTTATAATATATTTATTTAAAAAAAAGGGAGTTATAAGATGAATTAGAATACTGCTGATCATACTGGTGAGGTGTAGGCAAGACATAAAGGCAAACATGCCAAGAGCATACCCTAAGTAGGGTTTCAAAAGACAGCACATGCTATTACGCTTCAGACTAGTACCAGAATTACATAACGAGATTGCAAAATACACACGCGAAGCGCCCTTTAGCATGGATCGATTCTGATGCAATGATTTTACGAGTATGTGCGTTTCATGCAACCATCTTTGCAATAGCATCACGCCTTTAATTCCCAGCCACGATAAATATCCCTATGATATAGTAGCATGATTCTTTGATGATGTACGAGTAGTAGCCAGAAGTACGTCCAAATTTTACAGAAGTAATTAGACAAACGTTTTTTTTATTTTAACAACCTGGTGCACGACCGAATTTGAAACCACGATCTTAAGATCAGAACAGAAGTGGGATCGTTTCTACTCGTCCACCAATGCTCTGATTTCCGTAAGTCGGAGACATTTTTCAAATAAACTGGAGTTTTAATCTGTTGTGCCTGAATCTTCGAAGAAATTTTCATGCTAATTACAAATTCAAAGAGGTATAGTGTGGGTTAAAGTTGGCCGTACGTTGACTATAAATCCAAAAATAGCTTAGCAATCGATAAGTCATGGTCATGGCCTATCGACCCACATCGACACAATGACTTGCTGATTAGCCAAGGGCTCATAACACCGTAGCTTGCTCGTTCGTCTGAAACGCATACATATTTGAAACAACATTAGCTTTTAGTAATAGTAGAGCTAGTGAAGGATTCGTCCGGGGACGTACTATCACCATATTTCCACCGTCAAGCAGCGATGCTGTGTTCCCGTCTGGGAAGTGTGGGTACCGATTAAAAATGTAGATTTTTGACACAAACTGGTAAAATCTAAACATGATTAAGAATAGCACATGTCCCATGCGCTAGCAGGAGACTTTTGATAGAGGCAGAGCAGTGTATCAAGGGCATGTTCCAAACAAACGTGGCCTGTGAGGAAACGCTTTGTTATACGTGATGGTAACCATTTAATATCAGATGGGCCATCTGATTGTTCCATCGGACGGAAACTTTATTTTCGTACAAGTAGATTATTCAGTAGGTTATTACTATGTGCCACTTTACTAACATTTATAGGAGATCAGTCCTTCAGTGCTTTTATAATCCTTAAGCTTGCTTGCTTTTTTCTAATGTATAGTAGATCGATTTCAGCGGAAATGTATTAGTAGCCCATAAAAATGGCGTAGATGTATCTGCAAAATTTTCACTGGAGCTTTTCCCAGTTAAGGATAACATGTTCCTTCTCAGCTCCTTTCTGTAATAGGCGGAGCTGAAGTCAGTATAAAATACGAGAGTGAGAAGTTTCAAGTGGCCTTGACTTGGCAGTCTTAATTATACGAGACGATGACTATAAAAAACTACAACTTATCTTTGTATTGCTAGGTCTAATGCCGGATCCAGATAGAACCAGAGACAGAGTAAGAAATGATCTCTTTGTAATTACCTATTAAGCGCGCGTACTCCTATTGCTCGCTATGTGATGGTTTAAGGTCTTGAAACTAGAACAATGAGTAGACTTTAGTGCTTTGACAGTTACACTATAAAAAATTACAGTTATACTATAAAATAACAGCTACAACTGTTGATTCTGATAGCGGAAGTTTAGTATAGACTACAGGGGCTGCCATCATCATCATTCATTCAGTTCAATATCTAAACTGAATCGAACGTTATAACTTCGTTGAAATTTAATTCGTCGTGATACGGTTCATATTGTGTCATCGAGTCTGTCCAAACGGATAAGTTCTAAGAAACGCAATTAAAATAACAATGGTATTATAACATTCTGCAAAGCCCCATACAAACATGGATTGAATTAGTGTGCCACAGACTTTACATGACAAATTTGACTAAAAATTTTAATATTTCACTTGACACTGGCAAAATTTTTTGTCGAAATTACAAACAGGAGTCTTAAGAGACAAGAAACACGTTAAGGATTGATCTTGTAAGGATTTTAAAGCTTGTAACACTGTAGGACCAAGAAAGAACCAGTTGGTAGGTAAACATTTAGGTAATGGTTGTGTTACGTTTCAGATGCCCCGGGGACGGGACGATATGCAAGTAAACGTGGCGGGCCTAAGGAGAAATATTAAAAACCTCGCGCACAACTACAGCGATGCCCAGGTAACATTCTATATTTAAAAACAACTAGGTAAAAGTTAGTAGACTTTTTTTATTTTAAACTTGTCTATAGCCCTAAATAATCCAGCAAAATTTAGTTGTTTTGTTTACAACTTTGTTTTTTACGCCAAAACCGGCGTTAAATTTTTCTAATTCTAAGTGTCAGGATGGCGTCTGACTTGATGGTGAAACCACCGGATGGTCCACCTGATTTCCCTAACACCTACCTGATGAGACCAAACATGCGGGACCTACGAGGCAATGCTTTGTTATATGTGATGGCTACCACTTAACATCAAGTGGGCCAAATGCTTGTTCCACTAGCAGAAGCATAAAAAAAACAGGCAGTTGGAAAACAGTGTTATCATAGACCTGACGTCATTGCCGCTAAACGGTGGTTCAACAAACATGGCGGATACCTGTATTTTAGTACAACCTTGACCCTAGTAGCCTTGACAGTACTGCCTAAGCCTTCAGGTATAAAATAGAGTGCTGCTTCAGGGTCGAATGCGACCCTTATCATTTATGTTCATATTCTAATTGTTTTTTTAATACATATATAGTTTTAGTCAGTACTAGCTGGCTCTCACGACTTCGTCTGCGTTGTTATTTGAAAACGAAAAAAACTTAGACTCAGCCCACTCTTCATAGTAGCCCTGCCTTCTGTAGGTGGTGGGTTCGATCCCCATCGAGAACAAACATTTTTGTGATGAATATAGATGTTTCTTCTGTGTCTAGGTGTTTTATGTATTACAAGTATGTAACTACAAAAAAAAGCATATAAGTATATCAGTTGTCTGGTTCTCATAGTACAAGCTTTGCTTAGTTTGGGGCTAGAGGGCGCTGTGTGAATGTTTGTCAAAAAAACTTACCAGCCTGCTTGGTATTCCAGGTCAAAGTGCGCGAGGCGACCTCAAACGACCCCTGGGGGCCGTCCAGTACCCTCATGGCCGAAATAGCGGACCTCACCTACAATGTAATGGCATTCACGGAGATCATGCAAATGATATGGAAGCGGCTAAACGACCACGGCAAAAACTGGCGGCATGTTTACAAGGTGAAAATAAATAAAAAAACGAGTGTGCTTTAGACCACACGACTGAAGTAAAACTTCTTTAAACGAAACGTAGAAAAAACAGTGCTTTCATACCCCCCTCCATGGTAGTGTTAAACGTTTAACGCAACCTTGTTGGAAGTCGCATTAGAAATATTACTTCAATATTTGTGGACGTTTTACACAACGTTTTGACGACCGATTTTGCTTACTCAAGATTCTTTAGTGATGTCTAAGGGAGGTAGTCAGTGGTATGTCCAGATTTTACATTTGGCACATACCCACATTTTGCAATATTTGGTATTCCATACGTGACTGGTTGCTAGGCTTGCACCGCTGCTAGAATTATAACTTTCCTCACGATATTTCCTTCACCGCTTGAGAACACTGACATTGAAAAAATCCTTTGGTGCACGATAGAATTTAAACCCACGACTTTAGGATCAAAAGATGGGGTCACTTCCACTAAACCACTGGTGTTTTAGGTTCAATAAATACGCAATAAGCCACACTACACGGCAGTAAGTCCACAAACATTATAGGTGTTCAATAATACCCCCTCTTTCTCTCTTAGGAGATCAAACTTGGTTTACAAACAGTAAAATTGTTTTCGGCTGTTAAGAAGTTGGGGTAAAACTTGTTCCAGGCGCTGGTCCTCATGGAGTATTTGATCAAAACGGGCAGTGAAAAGGTCGCGATGCAGTGCAAGGAAAATATCTACGCCATCCACACACTCAAGGACTTCCAGTATATGGAGGAAGGGAAGGATCAAGGTACGTCGCACTCACACATTTTCACATGTATTTAAGAAAAAAAAATTATATACAACATTTGAACTCATGCAGTAGACTTTGACTATGCTAAGCATTTGTATAGACTGTTAATTTTTTTCTTGAGATTTGTTTAAGCAAACATTAGTATGTTTGACACGTGACGTTTCGATAGTATCCGTCAATCCAGGTATCCATAATGGATGTATCGATAAATAAAATTGGTTTTATCGAAATTTATAAAGATTGGTAGCACAGAACTTAGTTAAACGCTAGGTCGATAAATTCGAGAAGTATTACCGAATTTATCCATAGGGAAAACACTCGATAAAATATGTCGGAGCTAGTTCTGTGCCAGCGGGTGTAGATAAAATCAGTTTGTCGACCGAAGTTCCATGATCGCATCCTAGTACATTTTCGAACTTGTGCGACTGGACGCTAGTTAATAAACTTTTATTGATTTCAGGGTTAAACGTTAGAGAAAAGGCAAAGCAGCTAGTAACACTATTGAAAGACGATGAGCGATTGAAGAATGAGCGCGCTCGAGCGCTGAAAGCGAAACAGCGCTTTGCTCAGAGCGCCAGCGCTTTCGGCAGCGATGGCGCGCTGGACACGCCCACAAGCCCCTCCTACCCTGCGGTCAGTTTCTAACCTTTATTGTTTTAATTATAAGATTATTAGCAAGATGATAATCTATGAGGTATTAGGTAAGTATGTACTCAAACTAAAAATGTGAAATTACAGGCACATGAGGCTTGACACCTCAGTGCCTCAGGTTGGTGGGTGCAGGGAAGTGCACGTACCTAACGTGGCAATGCTTTTTTATAGATAATAGTGGTAGTGTTAAACGTTTAACGCAACCTTGTTGGAAGTCGACGAAGAATTCTATACTAGTTCTATTATGACTCCCAGCACCTTTGAACTAAAAGATTTTTTTTAAGAATGAGGTCTTTCACAGCTATCGGAGTCTTCAGAGTGGGGTTCGATGGGCGGCGGCGCCGGCGGCGGCGGGCGCGAGGCGGAGCTGGCGCGGCCGCTGACGGCGGGCGAGGAGGAGCTGCAGCTGCAGCTGGCGCTGGCCATGTCGCGCGAGGAGGCGGAGCGCGAGGAGCGACGCAAGCGCTCCGACGACGTGCGGCTGCAGCTCGCCATCAGCCAGTCGCAGCATGACTTCCAGTGAGTACCTGCCCACTCTACCCACTACCCACTACCCACTACCCACTACCCACTACCCACCTCCACCAGTGCGGTGCTGTTTCATATACAGGTGTAACATTTAGATCAGTCAGTATGGGAAAGTCTGAAACTATAAGACATGCGAAGATCTGTTCTTAGGAACCATGTCATCGATTTTAGAAAACCTGCATTCATACTTAAATAAAAAATTGTACCCAGCTTGGGAATCAAACCTGGACGTTTTGGAAAATAAAACGACTCTAAAATCAGACTAGGAAGTCCTAAAGTAGAACAACGAAAGGCAATTACACAAATTATATCTTAAGTAGTAGGCACGTCTCCCTATTCATTCTCCAACTAAACCTTTCCCTATCCCATCCAGACTTCAAGAACACCTTCATCGACAACTAAAAATGTCTACAATTACCGAAGAAACCTGTCCCAATTTCGTCAAAACTTGGCCATATAGCGAATGCCCACTCAGGGCTGACACGGCCAGTAATAAACCGCACAATACTAGTGAAGAACCTCGTAACACCAGTAATGGACCACATAATACTGGCAATTGGTTTAAGCACACCAGTGAATGGTCATACAATGCCAGGAGTGAGTTGCGAAATATCAGTGAATGGTCTTACAACGCCAGTAATTGGCCATACGACACATGTGGCTTACCACAAAATGCTAGTAGTGAATATCAAAATGCCAGTGAATGGTCTCACTGTGCCAGTAATTTATCACAACACGCTAATGAAGAAGAAAATGCCAGCAAATGGTATTATAGTGCCAGTGATTGGCCATACGACACCAGTTTTATAGTACAAAATGCCAGTAATGAGTCAAATACCAGCAAATTATCTTACAATTATAGTATACTACAAAACGCCAAAATCGCGCAACAATATACCAGTGAATGCCCTAACAATGCCAGTAGTTTATCACAATTTGCCAAAAGTGAGTTACATGGTGCCACTGAATGGTCTTACAACGGTAGTGATTGGTCATACAATGTTCACAATTGGGCATGTGAAGCGATCAGCTGTGAGTGTAGCCAACTGCCGAGCCCGAATCATTGGCTTTGCGGATGTCTTCAGTGCCAACAACAGAATGTACAGTTAGTTGGTTCGAATCTTACCTTTATCCGCCATTTTATGTAGAATATTGTTGGGTTGTAGAAATATGTCATTTTCATCGAGCTCTTCCGAGTTTCTTTTTTAAACAACTTGCCGATGGACCAAGCAGATGTTAAGTGGTTACTACCTTAGAAACTGTCAACCTTAGAAAAATTCAGGGTATATTTGTCTTGGTGCATAGAAGTAGGTACGCTAAGAAAGGAATTCTTTAAATTCAACCCTTAAAAGTGTCATGGGGGTTGAAGTTTTTATAATAATAATATAATGCTGGACAATCCACACAGCATCATCTAGTCCCAAGCTAAGCAGAGCTTGTGTTATGGGTACTAGATGACTGATATACTTAATACAATACATTACATGTATAGTTATTATTTATTATACATAGAAAATACCCAGAACGCCCAGAATAAATATTTGCAGATCGTATAAACATTTATCCCGTGGCGGGAATCGAACCCGCAACCTCATGCGTAGCAGGCGGATATTCGCCCGCCGCGCCACATCGGTCGTCACTTATGAAAAGATCATAACACGGGCGCGCGTTGCTAGTATTTAGACCCCAACTCCTAGCCGCTGTTGGTTTTCTCATCGTAGTTATGTTCTTTTAGAGACCCAGAAGACGCGCCGACAAAGAGAGCTGAGCCAGCCCAGCAGTCGCATCTACTAGACCTGCTGGACGTTAACCTGAGTCCAACCAACGGGGTGTCCTCGGCCTCCGCCTTAGTGGACCCTTGGGGAGTGCCTTCGCCGCCGCAGAGACCGGTATGAAACCAACTTTTATCTATACATCTTTACATAGTTAAGAATAAAAAAAGTTTTAAAACCGAATTCAACTTTGACATCTGGGTGGATTATTTTCCAACCAAAATCCAATCTACTGAAGTGGGTTTGGTAAAATTGGTAAGGGAGCAAATTCAAATAAAAAAAGAACTTTTAAAATCAGGTTATAAATGACTAGCGGTCCGTCCCAGCTGCGCACGGGCTTTAGTAAGGATCCCTTATTTTTTATACCCTATGTCACCCGGGGATAGTGTAGCTTCCCAACGGTGAAATAATTTTTCAAATCAGTCCAGTAGTTTCGGAGCCTATTCAATGCAAATAAACCAACAAACAATCAAATCTTTCCTCTTTATAATGTTAGTATAGATGTGAATTCTGTTCTGAGGTTACAAACGTAAATTTATGGTAAAGATATTTGGGAAACTTAAGTTATTTTATATTTTTAGCCGATGTATTTGGAGTTCGACATATTTTCGGATCCAATGCCGATGGTGAGATAATGAGATTTGCGTGACGTAGTACAGCTAAGAAGTATTACCGCTAGAAGATAATCATAATTTGCTTATGATGATGATGACTGATTATTTAATTTTTTTACTATCGCTATGTTAAATAAACCCAAGATATTCATACATTTACATCAAAGTAAAATTAAGTATTCAATTTGGCATCAAGTTAGTCTCTCGGAATAAAGGTTTGTAGTTTATCGTGCTAAGGATGAAGTGAGGAATTATCTACCGTACCAAGTATATTGAACACTGATTTATCACGCATTACCTTTTTTATTTATTATCCCATCGTTTCTGCTATGTTACAATAGCCGTGGTCGCAGGCAAGTTTCAACAACTACCCTCACTTGATCTGCTGTATATAATTTGATGTAATGGTAATATGCGATAAACACTCGTAAAATATAAGTGTTCACTGTGTAAAAGTGTAATAATATAGACGATTAAATATAAATAGTAAAGATAAGGTAAAAAAATGTGGATTATAATTGTTTTTTTTTTACGTAATTACACTTGCAGGTTTTAATTGAGGTATTAACTTTATTGCAGGTGCTGTAGAAGTTTAACATTTTTCGAAGTTTAATCGTCTATTTTATACTTTTACAATGAAATTCCGCAAAGTTACGTCTGAATCAATTATATTCCATGTTCTAACTATATTCAAAATAAGTTGCGATCGCGAAAGTTTAAAAAATATGTGTCTAAGGATTAAGGTTGCTTAGGTTTAACATAGTAGTTGTGTAGGAGAGGAGTGGGGACGCGTGGTCCGGCGTGGCGAGCCCCGCGCGCGACCCCTGGGCCCCCGCGCCCCCGCCCGACCCCTGGGCGCCCACCCTGCCACATCTCGCACAGGTAACTATCCCATACTAACATTTTTAACTATTGGTTCTAACTTAGTGCAAATATTTATTTGGGTATTTTCTATGTATAATAAAAAATATATGTATTATATTAAGTATATCAGTCATCTAGTACCCATAACACAAGCTCTGCTTAGCTTGAGGCTAGATGATGCTGTGTGAATTGCCCAGCATTCCTACTACTACTACTACTTTCCCCTTTCCTAAGATAGAAATCCGTCCATGCATACAGCAACAACGCTATAGCAAAAAAAATTAAAAGGGGGAGTAGAGGGGGCTCTACTCCCCCTTTTAATTTTTTTTTCGCAACAGCTAGTAAAAAATGAAGTTCTCAAGTTCGATTGAAATCCGTCTAGGAAAACCGTCCGTAAACATAAAAACATAAAATGTTTAGCCAATCTTGTAACTGAGTTGCTACGCTCGGTCAATGATAAAAGTGTTCTTAGTTTGATTGGTATAATTTTTTTGTTAGAAATGGAATGGTTACCATAGTAAATAAAAGTATGTCTTTCTCTCTTCCACTTAAAATCAGGTCATACCTAATTTTATAAATAAAACGTTTTCAGAGTAAATCCCCGGTGTCAGTGCTATCATCACCATCATCATCAGAGCTGGAGCAGTTCGACGCGCTCTCGCGGCGGCCGCTCAACAACAACCACGAGCCGGACAACGATCCCTTCGACCTCACGGGACTAGGTAACGCATCATCACCTTATACTCCTCCACTGCTGGACATACCTCTCCCTGGACTAACTTACGAAACGGTGTAGTTCCTTCTCCAGGATGAAGACAAGCTTATTCCTACCACCTACCTATATGCCTCAGGTTGATGACGCTAAGCAGGACATCGTAGGGTACGTTTTTTACGAGCGAAACCTACGAGGTGCTGCTTTGTTATAAGTAAACACGTAGCGTGTTCCGTCAAAAAATAAACAGTAATGTTAATGACGAGACGACCGGGGTGCAGGTTCGCAGCTATCTCCGGTGTCGTCGAGCACGGGCGCTATAAAGAAGTCTCCGTCGGCGTTCCTCGGCGAGAACTCGTCCCTCGTGAACCTGGAGCGCCTCCTGCAGCCCGCCGCCGCCGCCGCGCCCGCGCCCAACCCCTTCGCGGAGTCCACGCCCCACGCGCCGCCCGCGCCCGCGCCCGCGCCCCGACAGTTCGCGCCGCCGCAGCCCGTGAGTACCCGCCCTATCGCACTCACTCTGCACTGCATGTGTCGACAACTCAGACACATTTTCTCAAACGCGAGGGAAACATTTTGACGTGACAACGTCTAATAAATCGATGAACGTAGGCCGCACGCATGAAAAGGTATCCTGTTACGCTCATTGTAACGTTACGATCGGAGCGAGAGCGCTACATGAACGAGCGAAAGGCACGATCGGCTTGCGTCGCATCTGTCTCTCTTCCCCTCGATTGGCACACGCCAATCATGTCTTATTATTTAGTCACGCTAAAACTATCGTCTGTAAACCGAATTTACAGACAACCAATTTTTTTAGGATAATATAAAATCTTTGAAATTCTGTCAAGTCACGTCGTCATTGGTTTTGAAGAAAATGATGGCGTCTCTCTTCAAAAGTTCAGGGAAACACTTTCCACAGACCACATATTATACTGTCATTGCAACTAAATTTTGTTAAGACCTCAAGTAACGTTAGTTAAAATACCACCGAAATATTACTAAAAATAAAGCTATGTTACTTCTAAAGATGAAAGAAAACGTAATGTTTATTAACTTGTACGATCAGGCGAAGCTGAGTATCAACGAGCTAAAGCAGCAGCAGATGGGGCTGTCGTTCCCCGCGGCCCCCGCGGCGTTGATGACGTCAGACCCGTGGGGCGTGGCCCCCGCAGGCCCCGCCCCACGCACGGCGTCCCCGTGGTCTCCGCAGAATCAGCGACACACACCCAATCCCTTCCTCTCCTAGCGGCACCCAACCAGGTAACTGACATTCTTCTTTATATTGACAACCGTCACAGTTTAGCTCATAATAGCCCTGCCTTTTGGGCAGTAGGTGGTGGGTTCGATCCCCACCGAGAACCATTTATGTAATGAACATAGATGTATGTTCTGTGTCTGGGTGTTATATTGTATTCAAGTATCTATTCACAAAAAAGTATACCTATAAGTAAGTATTCTATTTTGTAAGATTTTCATAGTGCAAGCTTTGCTTAGTCTGGGGCTAGAGGGCGCTGTTTGCGCTTTTTTATTTATTTTAATGTGTATGTTTGATGTGATTCCAGGCTGAGCACTGACAATGTAACCGCGTGTGGCTCACTCGGCGCTGTGGTCACGTGACACGCGGCTCACCCTCCTACCAACTACCCTCCGCATCAGCTTGCACCACTCTTCATATCAACACTAACCTCCAGTTAAAAACAATAGTTGCGGATGTTGGCGGAAAGGTAGCTATGCATACCGCTGCTGATATAAATCATAGTGGCATGTACATTACGGGCAATGTACTCCGGCCGGTAAAGCACACGGTATCACGCGCGTATTCTATAACTGTCGTAACAGTTTCTGTACGTTTCCTACGTGGAAATACACATCATCAACACAGAGTAGGTAGAAACTATCCATTCTGTATCAATGACTCAATTTGTTTGAAAGGCTTGCGATCTAAATGAACCAGTGTGCTGAAAAATGTACGTCAAGGCGATATGGTTTAGGTCAGTGACGGAATACGCTTTGATAGCCCTGGCAAGGCTTAGTGCTCGATGTTAAAAGAACAAATGTGGTGACAGGTCATCAATAACTTTTTATTAAGCAGTATAACTATTAAAGTCAAAGTCAAATGGCATTTATTCAGTTGTATCACAAAATGTTTCAAAAATATATTAAATATTTGTGGAAATAATTCCCCAGAAAAGCCCTTTAACATAAATCATTGCAAAAGTGCTTAATTATTTAGAACCGTCTCAAAAACCTTGCAGTTCAAATGCATTTTATATTTACGAAATTATTTATTGTGTTTGATAACAGACCTTATTTCTATAGAGGCAAGGACTACAGTCCCAACAGAATTTGCCGATAGTCCTGTATCGATTCTTTATCGACCTTAGAAAGAGAGGTTATTATCTATAACTATTATAATAGAATACCAATAGTAATTAACTTGTAAAAGGAAAAGCTAGTGGCCAATTCCAGTGAAGTTTCTAGGCTGCCCGAAGACAACCCTCATGGCTTAACCTCTGTCTGACATAGCTTGTACCGGTAAAAGGTTACATACTGATAAAGTATAGCAATATATAATACTGATAAAGTATATAAAGGCGTAACTTCGAAAGTGTTTTACGCCGAGTTTATGAGTACTAGGGTAAATATTTTACCAGCGATGAAAAGGCGAGTTTCTTTCCTTTTGTCCACTTTCGGCAGTAACGTGCTGACTATTAAATCTGTGCCTATCATTACAAGCGTCCTTCAGCCCACGCATTTGCATTGCTAACACGCAGTCGCTATCAATGTCTCTCACTATGAAAATGTCACTAGCTGCTTGTAAAAATCAGAATTTTAAATAGATTTTCTATTTTTCTTAAATTGACTACTAGTGTAACCGATAGGAATCAAATGTTATTTAATCTACAGGTTGTTAAAATAATACTCACGAAAACTGAAGGTACATAAGTGCCTTTGTCTTAATATTAGATCTATGTCTACACAACCCCAAGTTTGGAGTTTGACAGTTTCAAAACGGGTCTTACTACCTTTATTTACTGATAGGGTGATGTAGTGTTGATTTATAAATGGCTATAAACTGATCCAATATTGACATAAGTCCAACGTTTGGCGACTTTTCCGAAAAATATATCAATTTATTTTACAATTTTTCGGATAGATCGAGAAACGCTTTGAAGGTTCTGACGTTTTCGGAAGTAGTCTTTTATCACCCTGTACACATTGATTGCCTCTGATTGTAAATTAATTATTGTGGTGTAGGTTGACAAATTAAAATTAAAAGTATAGAACTGTGTGACGGACATTAGGTGTATGGTATCAATTGAATTGACTGTAGAAATCCATATTGTGTAACAACAAGGGTAGAGATTATTACACCCCTTTAAATAAAATATAGTCCCGTTATATAATAAATTATTTTAGTAGTTAAGAAAAATTTATGTATGATGTATTGTTGATTCTAAAGTGACCTATGTAGAACCGTGCCCTACGATGCACTGCCCTGCACCCATCAACCTGAGGTAGGCAGGTATTAAGCCTCATGTGCCTGTCATTTCACAGTATGCCTTCATTTTGATGTATTTTGTATCTATTTTGTAAGATAAAGTTTTTTGCACTCTTTATTGCGTGTTAAGTTTATATCTGAGTCAGAATCAACATGTAGGCTAGACGAGAGGTCATGAGCTCGAAAACGTACGATAAATCGCTCGAGATGACGTCATCATGTTGGAAAGTATTCTTGAAGACTCGGATGAATAAACCAAAAACAGTAGAGCGACTACGAAACCGTAAAGGGAATCAAAACTTTAATGGTAATTTTTAGTCCTAGCAGTATCCAAATCCTTTGAAACGTAACTAGGGATCATCAACAGCCTGTAGAAGTTCACTGCTGGACATAGTCCCCTCAAATCGTTTCCTGGAAGAACGATTTTGAGTCCTATATAGTATGAGTATTTAGCCATTAATCTATCGGGTGGAAAGGCGGCCATTCGATAACTTTTATTCCCCAGCGGTTGTCGGTCGCACGGAGCTATTTGCATTAACTTGCTGATTCTGAGAGCAATTTCGGTGACGGTTCTTTTACGGATTTCTTAATTTCTGATTCTATCTCTACTCTTAGTAGGTTTTAACATATCAAGTTATAAAATATATATTCTATTCCATCATAGTTTTGATTCTCATGACCATTTTGGTTTCGCGGTCACGTTGCAGGACATTTTTTTTTTAAATTGATTTCTACAGTCAGTTCAAAATAGTATCTAATAAATCTGATATATTAATATAACGCAGCTAAGTTTGGTAATACGTTGTAAAAAAAACGGTAAATAGACTGGAATATCGCTGTGACGTGAATGTGACGTAGTCCGCCATTTTGTGTACGTTCAAAAATGTGCTGTGTATTTTTGTAATTCTATTCAGTTAGTATATTAAATATTGTACATATTGATGCTAATTATTTAAATATTGCAATAAAATTATGAAACAAATATTAAATAATTCAATTAATTAAATTAAGATGAGTTGACAGATGTATTTCTGAACGTACACGAAATAATTAACTTTGTGTATTTGCATCTTATATTACAGGTTATGTAAGAAGTGATTTAATGCGTAGGTTATTGGGTTAACCACGCTCGGTGTATTCCTATACAAAATATCAATTTATTGTATAAAAATAGAAACCAACTAGCACTGAC
The DNA here is from genome assembly GCA_947095575.1 of Electrophaes corylata. NCBI lineage: Eukaryota > Metazoa > Arthropoda > Insecta > Lepidoptera > Geometridae > Electrophaes > Electrophaes corylata. The sequence goes on along the minus strand of OX352711.1, from coordinate 401,908 downwards.
AACATTCGAATATCCTTCTTTGATAAGGTTATTTGGATGTTATGATCATTTCTAACCATATATTTTCAAATATCTATTACTTACTTATCTATAAGATTTTCATATGGTACTGGACATTTATTTTGTTTTAAATACCTAACTACATGGTGCGACATTTTTTTTTATTACAACCTACACCCGTAGTCTAACAAAAATTTAGCAGAATATACACAACCAAATTATGATACAACTATAATCTATCATGTGTAGTGCCCATATCTCCTTTTCGGAGTCTCAAGAGGGCCTGGCCTAGCCATGTCGTATTCGCTTCTAAGCGATACCATAAAGTTAAAGAGAAAGTAGCGCGAAAATAACGCTCATAAAGTGGCAATCGACTTAGTTACGCGCTTTGTACTGTTGATCTGATCATAAGATCGGATCATCGTGCGCATTGCTTAGGAATTTTCTTGACAGACCAAATGGCATTAATGCGCCAATCTTTTTTCTCCACTTTCCTACGTCATAGTATAGAATTCGACTTGGCTATACAGTTCTAAAAAGTCTGGTGTACTTTCTTCAACCACTAAGCCTAAAGGGGATATTTAGAGGCACTTTAAAACTCTATATGACAAGCATTCTTGTACATCTCTGCTTTTTTGTCATTCCGCATCGTGTTGGTCCAGTATTTCGTCCACAAGTCACGATTACAGTGCCAACAACTTATGTGTTCAGTAAAACACAGGAATATCGCCATCTCACTTCGCTTCACTGTATGCATTTTTGTTTCACAATTTCTGTTAGTGGCGCCCTCTCGACTGAATAGATAAGTTGGCGGCATCTACCTACAGATAAATGTAAGATGTGAAGTTGTCAATCGTGCCTTAGAATGTACCTAGCTACGATTTTGTACAATATAATTATTGTCGCCATCCATTCGTTTGCTAGCTCGGTCTGAAATGCCGAGCCGGAGGTTTTATGCTCGGAATCATTCGACAAAATATCATTAGGAACGACATTTAATTATCGACGAGATGACGTCATCTATTCCAGACATTTTGTCGAACACTTTCGAGAATAACCCCCTAAAATATAAACTATTACATATTTCGGAGTACGAAACGTCAAATTATAAGATATTTTGTGACTATGACATAAGATTAGAAGTTAAAAAAATCTACCTTTTTTTAGTGTGTAAATGCATACAAGGTGGGTTCCGTATCTACTTTTGTGTTACGAAACCCTAAATTACGAGACCTCACATAATCCGTACGCTTATTGGCGTTTAGTATTTTGTGTACAAATTATATATTCCAATTTTTTTTATTTTTATTTTAGTGTACCTAGGTATTTCTTTTATGTAGCTACCCTCATTATTGACGTATTATTGATTGTATTTAGGTAAATTATGTATGCATAGTGACAAGACCACAGTAGTGTTGCCACGAGGGAGACGGTGGGGCCTTGGGTCGTTATTTTGAATAGCATTTAAAACAAATAAACACCAATTTTAGTAGCGGTGATTTTTTACAAAGCAATTTACATTGAGACTAGGTATTTTTTTCTCCTTCCTGGCAACACCGAGGTTAATTGTATTTTTCTTATTGCTTATTTTATTAACTACTTTAGAGCAGGTTCAAATGATTATCGATTTGTTTATCGGGTTGTAGATAAATTATTTTATAATATATTATTAATTTTTGACCAATAAATGCATCGATGCTAATCCAATGTCACTAGCTAGGGAGAACTGTAAAGATTTAATGTAACTATTTAATTAAAATATATAAGTTTTTCAATAAGCGAGGATTTTATTTAAATAAAACAGCAGTACATAAGTACAATATGATTATAATTTATAAATAGGCTACAGACATAGCACAATTGATTCCAAATATATCGCCCACTCCCTCGGGAATGTACGTACAACACCGGGATCAGTCGCACTACGTCGTGTACATAGATATCAAATACATACAAATGTCGCTTATATACACTAACGCACCAATACAAAAACGCTTATAAAATCGTAAAAATTGGTTTCGAAATCCCATGTAAGTCTAAAAGCGTGGAATGGACGATAACACTGTTGGAAGCGGCATCCGGAGACCTAACTACGATCCTTACAATAACCTAACTATGTTGTTCTTTATTAGTAAAGCCGGCCCAGTGCGCTGTGCCCCCGAGGAGCGACACGAGCTACAACTCTGTACACGGCTAGTATTGCGTCAATCCCTGATTAAAACTTAAAATAGGAAAACCTTTCATAAACTATACCATGGATTTCACACTGTATTACTCAGCTAAAAAAGTGGCACATTCCGACTTTTTCTTACGTATCAATGGTTCTATAGTGTAGTCTGAAGATAGGTCGGTGCTATTGACTCATCCATTGCAGCTTTACAGGCATTGGATCGTTATAGTAACCTCTAGTAGCAATGTGTGATAAATAAAAATGACAAACACTGAATATGATATCCATAGTGTAGTTCATCAAAGGTAATAAAGATACAAAATTAATATCAGCAAAGTAGGCTTCAGTCTCGATGTTAGCGCGTCACTGACTAACTCACGAGCTCACGGTGACGCTCGTGTTGGGGCAGATTACAAATCCATCGACTAGACACTACATTACCCAATAAATAATCAATTTCCAAATCGTCTCGACACCGTACAACTAAAATAAATAATTCAAGCAAGTGATAGTCAATACAAAAATATTTGAAAGCAATATTTCGGCAGATCTTAACACCAATTAGTAAAAATAAATCTATGATTATAATAATTAATAGTGAAGCGATATTTTTATATGATCACATTCGCAGTACACCTCGCGCGATTATATAAACCTTAACGTAACTAAATGCAAAATCGGACGACGCTCACGTCTCACCCATTTTACGTTGTATTTTTTTGTTAAGAAAATGTATGGCGTTAATGCAAGAGCATTGACTGACATTCCTGTTTTATTCTTTAAAAAACCATTAGCAACGGATTCGGTTCAGAATCAGCTGATTGGATCGTTCGGCGCGGCCATCTTGTGCTCACAACAAAATGGCGGCTAAAAACTAAATGGCGTCAAACGTAAGCGTTCATCTCAATCGATATGAATTAAGTCCCTCGCCAATCTAGCATTCCTATACGTGCATTCTGAATATCGGATACAATGGAAGAGTATTGTGAACAGGATTTGACTGGAGAGATTCATGAGTGTATCAAAGATTTAAAATCAACACAGAACGCACTTTGTTTTCAATTCTCACATTAATGAAAACGGTACAAGACAAACATCAATTTTGAGCACACAAAGACATCCCTCAGTCACGGATTTCTAGATTCTGAATCTCACACACTTTGTATCACTTAACACGTTAACTATCCAACCAGTACCGCAAAGGTGAGCCCTACCATTCTTAGGATCTCACTTTTTCTACCTATCTTGAGTTCAACAGATTATTATGTTAACATGTTAGCTAAAACAGTTTTTATATAGGAACAGTGAACGTGTTAAAACTTTGAGTAAGAGATCAGAATCATGGTTGTGTTTAGTACTCCCAATGCGTGGCCTTAGCGATGTCGTTTCCGTTGAGATGGAAGTTGCCATTCTTGGCGGCGGCGAGGTAGTCCTTGCTGGTGGCGTTGCGGATGGCGAGGCGCGTCGGCTCGCGCAGCTCGAGGTGGAACCCTTGCGGCTGGTCGGCGTCGCAAGTAACGCTCTCGCTGTCCGCGTGCCAGTATTTGCCGTTTTGTCCTGAAATATTGACAAATACAAATATTTTACTTATTCCAATCCCGCGCCAGGAGGTCTGACATTGTACCCTCGATTGATTCGGAAAGAGTGGTGTGCGTGAGAGGAGGCCTATACTCAGCAGCGGCTGAATGTGGGCTGATTAGATAGATACCAATCGTTTTTGTAACAATACATTTTAATGGAGGTCCCCACACTAGGACAAGCCTGTATCGCAGGAAGCCGGTTTACAAATAACAGGTTACCTAATTATAAATAGAAGAACTGTTGGAATATAGAAAGAAATAAGATGTTTCAAATGCATATTTGTGGTTTTATAGAATATAAACATCCTGTGCTATTGTTAAAAGCTTACCTTTGAAATAAACAGCTCCCTTAGGGCCGCGGACCACCTGGATTGTCTCGTAGTTTGCCTTGTTGCACTCCAACCGAACTCCCTTAGGACCCACAAAACCTTGTTCGCACTTCAGCACCAAAATAGGCCTGAAAATATCATTAATATTATTGGTATGAGGGAATTATAGGCACATGAGGCTTAACACTAATTACTAATTGATTTAATGTGTGTGTTGATTTTGTTATTGTTGGTATTGATTTCAGTGTAGCTCTCTCTATCGCATTAGGTTAGCCTGTAAAGGTAGGGCTGAGAATTATGAATAAATAAATAAATAACACTTGCATGCCTCAGGTTAATGAACGCAGAGCAGTGCAACATAGGGTCCACTCCCAACGTCGTGACCTGCGAGGCAATACTTTGTTATAGGTGATGGTTACCACTTAAGATCAAGTGGGCCATAAGCTTGTACCATCAGCGTGATGGCTACGGTAATCTTCTAAATATAAGACTTGCATCACAGCATCGATACAATATAACACCCAGACAGAAAATAAACATCTACGTTTATCATACAAATATTTGCCATCGGTGGGAATCGAACCCAAAACCTACAGCACAGAAGGCAGAGCTAGTACTAACTGAGCTGTGAGGCCAGTCAAAATGATGATCTATACTTGTCTCAACTACTATACACAAATCCTCACCTATTGATGAGATAGAAGTAATATTTGCAATTATCGTCGACGCCGTCTGCGTTCGCGTAGAGGTGTCCCGATCGCTTCGTCATCAGGTACTTGCCGTTGTTGGCGCGGAAGGCAACCGCTCCGTCACCTTGCCATTCCAACTCGAACAGAGCGTTGGATGACCTGGAACAGGAAATGAAGGATACAATAGTGTTCTGGGTGTCTGGGGTGCCAGGTAGCGATAACTTGACTGTTGCTCCGCAGAGTAACTCAAAAAAGCTAAAATAAAACTTCGTTTATTATTTTTTGTATTTTAAACATACACCCTGACACCCTTATTAAACTGAGTTTAAGAATAATTTTAAGTCGACATAATTGACTACATTGTAGCGATGGTGGGAAGTTGGTGGATGGAGAAAGCTCAACATAGGTTTGTAAATGTATTCAAGTTTAGTCCAGCTAGACTTCTTCAGTCTGATGATGATTAAATTAAAGTTGACTACATATACGTTATAACAAAATAAAACCTGGATGTGTGCCAAATATCTGGACGCACCTCTGATCTGTCTGTCTAATGGGGCAGCGCGTTAGACATCCTCAGAGTCTTGTGTCGGTACTACTTAGTACTAAAGTATCTGACATGTACCGTGCGTTTACATCACAATTAAAGGTCCCAATCTCGAGTTTTAAAGGAACTTACTTGTTATCCCCGCTAGCCTGGATGCCGCCCCCGGTCTCCAGCGTCCAGTAACGGTCCTGCATAGTGCGGATGTACCAGCGCTTGGTCGCCCAGTCGAACTCCAGCTGAAACGTCTCGTGGGACGAGATCTCATCCTGGTTCGCGGTCACATCCACTCCTGGAAACAACAAAATGCTATTACTACATGGCCTACACAGTCTGTGGATTTTTGTAAACCTTCTGATGGAACAGTTTAGATGACACCCCTGTTCGTTAGGAACGTGCCCTAAGATGCAATGCCCTGCGTCTATTAACTTGAGGCATATATCCTCAAATGCCTGTGATGTCACCGGCACCCACATCCATCAAACCGGAACACGCTGCGCTGCTTGGCGGCAGAAATAGGCATGGTGGTAGTGCTTCCGGACAAGCCCTGCACTAAGATCCCTACTACTAATAAGACAAAGACTACATCATTGCATAAATAAGGACAGAGAATTGAGGTCAATAAACGAAGCTTAGCTTACTAATTTCCGATCGTAAGCAAATTAGCTATTCTAGACAATAGGCACTAGTCTACAACAAAGGATTCTAGCATAACCGGATCAGATAAATCCTGATATTGATTTGTTTTAAACTAAGCGAAGTCAACTGATGTAAGATGTTTTGTCTAAAATTTTATGTGAGCTACGAACATAACTTTTACAACACAATTATACCTACATATTATATTCACAAATAAAAGAATAAAAGGCTAAAACCAAAAAGCGTCTCGCAATTATGGTAAAATAGTAGACTATAAAATATAGATTTTGTAGACAAAAATCTAAATGTTATTTAAACGGTGTTGTACACAGTTCGTGTCTAATAACCTAACAACATAAGATTAATCATTGGTATCCAAGTTTTAGGTACCTACTAGATTATATCTAGGTATATTGAACGAACCGCGAAACCGGGAATGGGAATCAAAACTTTAAAAATCACAGTCTTAGCTGTATTAAAATTTTGTTTTTATAATGTCTAAAAAGATTTATATGAAATCTGGTATTGTAAATTATCATTCAAGTCTTTTACGGTTTGCACGGCGGGGCGGCGGTGGCGGCGGCGGCGGCGGCGGCGGCGGCGGCTGGTTGTTGGTTGATCTCATCTCGACCCTTCCCTGTTCGATAGCTCGACCGGTGCACGTTCGTAGTCCCGCTATAGCACGCCTGTTAGCTGAACTGCTCTCTGGTATCGACGCATTTATATAGAAAACTGTTTACCGGTGCGGATTCAAACTGCTAAGCGCCCACATTTTAATGTAAAGCAGAAAAAATATTAATGCCAATAGAGCACCGGTGGGGGAGTGGGAGTAACCCCGTCTTTTGATCCAATGGATTTTCCTGTTTGAAAAATGTATGTGCTCTCCGGTGAAAACATCGTGAGGAAACCCGTGGCTTGTCAGCTCCACACGTATTGACCATGTATTTTCTGTGGATTACGTGCTGGCCAAACGTTACCCATCTAAAATCATCATTAAAACGTCCTGTGAGTAGAGGTAGCATTGAAAAAGTTCCTCTGACGCTGTATATATAATTTCTAATGTAAAAACCTGTTTTTTTTCCACAGTGAGAAGACTAAATCTTTCTACGTGAATGCGTCCTCCAATACAGTAATATTGAGTAACGGCACGGATGAGAGTGTTTCTTGTGAGGCGCTGAATAGCCTGCAAGAACTGCACAGTCATCTGTTTGAATTGTTTTCAAACAATACCGTCACACGCGGAACGGTGGATTCAGTCGGTCGAATGATCGATGATCATATATCACTCTACGTGACTCTACTTTAAAATACATTTAAAAACATCAATAGATGCCAGTGACATGTGCCTCTACGCATGCCAGTTGAAAGTTTAATCTAATGAGAATTTAAAAAAACCAGTATAGGTCGTAACATAAGTATACAGAATAAGTAGGTACTGTTTTGTAATGTCAATACACACAGTTAGAAAACTACGGTCACAAATCCGCCTGCGTTCTGACTACGATAATCTCCACCAAATATGGGGGCCTTTTTTTGTCTTTACAGTTTATGGGCCTATAACCTTCATTTCATTGAATACATGACTAATAACAGTGACAGTTTACGGTGGCTAAAAAGGCGTAAGAGTTTGTCTGACAGGCGACGAAAGGATATTGGAGCTGGGCATAAGTAGGTACCGCGAATAGTATCAATCAAGTAGTGCCAGCTAAGATTAGCATAATATCAGCGCAGCAGACGCGAACGTGCATAGAAATGTTCAATTATGTAGATACTTCATCAGAGTGCTTCCGAGCCATGACACGACATCTACCCGCGATAATAAATCGCATCTTTAATAATGGTGTGTGTTAGCTGAGGAAATGGCAGCACGCACTGTAATAAAGACTTGCTTATGCTATTCTATCTGGGACCCAATTATCCATCAATTATCTTTACGAAACGTCGTAGAATTTATGTTTCGAACGTGTCAATTTCGAAATGGTATTCTTTGAAACTGACATTTCTGACACAATTTTGACAAACATTCTTGTTTCTCGTCTCAGCCCAAAAATATACGAGAATATTGGGCCTCAGGCTGTATTTTTAGTTTGTAAAAGGATTATACGAAAGAGCAGTGGGAACCGGGTTTTAAGTTTCTTGGCGGTTCTTCTAGGCTTGGTCGCGAGGAACTGAGGCTTAGATTCACCTAGATTTAAGACGATTCTAAGAGTAATCCTTGGATATTACTGAATAAATCTTTCTTGACTTTGTATTGTACCTACTGACCGAAGTACAGGCGCAGTTTTTTTTAAGCAAATATTAGCACTGTATTAGCCTTGTCATGTCGTTCCGTTAAGTAAAATTTAGATAAAAAGACAGTGGAAGGTATTCCCAAGGTCACTATCACGTGATCCACGACTTTTACGAAGCTTAGAGGTTAGTTGTAGGTCATTCGTGATGTGCAAAGCGGTCTCCCCTTTTGAATGTCTCGATTTTTCCTTCTTTTCTCCTCAAGCTTGTCTCGTCTCCATCGCATGTATATAAACTCCACGTGAATGGCCAAAGATAACCGTAGCTTAATTAATAGAATACCGAATGTACGCGGCGGCGGCGCACGAGTCGAAGCCAGGCATCCGTGATAGAAACTGTAGAAAGCATGCGCAGATGTTTTTGTGTGGATTGCTGCGCGCGGGCGGTCTGTGCTGAGAGAATTTAAAGATAACGAAGAAAGTTATACCTTTGGCCTTTCTCGGGTCGAAATGTAAGTTTCTGCGTAGACAGTTCATGCATTTACCGACTCATAGTTCCGAGTCTTCTTGTTTGTTCTTTGTCTGGGTGTTATAATGTGCTAGTCAAAACACGCGCGAGTTATTTACATACAAACTTCAAACCTCGCTGTACCCCTATTTTTTATATAGCCCATTCTGTCCCACTGCTGGCCTCACCCTTTTTCTTCCACTTATTTCGATCTTAGCCCAACTTCGACCAATCGTCATTGCAAACTTTCATATCCTTCTTCGGTCGGTGCTGATCTTGGCCCACCTTTCAGGTTGCATACGGAGGATATGACCCAGTTCTTTTAACTTAGCAGCTATAACGCGTGTCAGCAATACAGTTTTACGGATCTTATCAATCCTCTTCACAGCCAAAATACTGCGCTCCATCGCTCTTTGACAAGCCCCGAGCTTGAACTTTTGTGACACTGTCAGTGACCAAGACTGGACAAATACGGGTATATCTTCAATACATGGCTTTCACTCATGTCTTACAGGGAATGTATGATTCCATCCACCACTAATTAGCCATCTTCAGAAGCATCTAACATGATATTTGCACTTAATAGTTGCTAATCTTCACAGTAGATAAACTCTAAATTAAGGTTAACGACCAGCTTCGCGCCAGCGCGAGAGAAACCAAGCCTGTAAAATTAATTGCTAGAAAAAGCCGAGAAATGGAAAAGAAATTCACGACTTCGTTAATTTATCTATTGTATGAAGTCGGAGGCCGACTTTCGTGTCTGGAGATAAAACTGTATGAACATAATTAAACGTGCATAAAAAATATCATCATCATCAGCACCTCCATACGTTTCCAGGAAGAATGATGTAGAGCTCTTTCCATCCACGGACTTCGCGCGATCCTAACAATGTCATCAGTCTATCGGGGTAGGAGGGCGTCCTACGCTTCGTATTCCTCGGGGTAGGAGGGCGTCCTACGCTTCGTATTCCGGTTCGTGATCGCCATTCGAATACCTTTTTTCCCTAGTTTGGGCTTGGGAGGTTTGCTCTAGTCACCACGCATGGCAGGCGGAGCGGTGACCACAGTACTCAAGATGGGTAAAAGGGACACGTAATGGGTATAAGTTTTGTTTGGAAATTCAATACAATAGCATAAATAACTTAGCAAAAAAGAAGGTAAAAAGTTAACTTAGTAGAAAGGTAAAAAGAATGAAGAAACCTCGAATTATCTTATAAAGCAATTTAGTAAATATAAGTTATTCTTTTGTTCATTTATACGTCTAATAAAAGATAAAAAGTGCGTTCACTCCTTCCGTTACCTATTTAAATCCAAAATGCAAATAGGCAATTAGTTATGCATCCTTAACTACTTGAAAACGTATATTTCGTGTTTTATTATTAGATAAGAACTTGCTTCAAACTGGCCAAGAAAGTTTACAGTCATCAAAAATATTGCTTTTAAGTTCTAGCGCATTGTAATAGTCCGGAAAGGGGTTCTTTCGTCGTGACAATCAGTCAGCACTTGCCTACACTGCATGTTGGAGAACCTTTCCATCGTGACGTGGAAGTTTGCTAGGAACTATAAGGGAGCGTGTATTGTGAAAACAAATCTTGGGTGAAGAGTATCTTCTATACTATATTTAAACTGTAGAGGTCGAAAGTCTATAAAGATTAGTCGAATTAGGCACGTGATCGATATAAGTGTAAGGAAAAGGGGAAGGCCTTTACCCAGCAGTGTGAAACAATGGGCAAATAATAAAATAATTCGTACAACGCCATCTATCCGTAAACTAAGCAAAACTTGTACAATGTGAACCAAATAACTGAAAGAAAACACATAAGTAAGCTTTTTTTTGTAAATATACCAACTTAGAATATAACATTTGTGTGATGTTTGTTCTCGGTAAGGATCGAATCTACCAACTAAGCTGTAAAGCCTGTAATAATATTAAGGCCTTTCTAATATCTGTCAGTATATAACGACTGCTATCACGCACCAGTGGGTATTGACAAACAAGGACAGAGCTAACTTTAACATTTTTAAAAGGTAACCTTTGTGGATTTAGGCTGGTTAGTAGAACCTTCTAGACTACTAGCTGCTTTGTGGCAGAAATATGACATATTTTTCACAGATTTTATTTTTCATCACAGAGTGCAATACCAAGCCAATTATTTTGCTTTACCATGATTAATTAATCAGATAGGACAATAAACAACGTGCACTAACCGCTCTGCTAATGCGCCCGCTCTGCTAATGAGCCCGCTTCCTAACCTTCGAGCATCGCCGAGCGTGACTTAGCAATACTTTACAGCTCTCAAGTCTAGTGCCCGACCTACCTACCTATCTCATCCAGTCCATCTATCTACAGTCCTATCTCACCACAACTTGGAAAGCTTTGAACCGACAACACAAACATACTGCCGAAGTTTGTTGAGAAAATAAACTGAAGTGTATCTAGAACTGTTGTTGTCGTTCTGGAGTTATTGTTTCATATCGACGTTACGTTTATTCTTTTAAGATGTCTTTATCCATGGTTCCTCTGATACAGCTTGTAGTTTTAAACGAAGCTCGTATACGTGATGTATTTGACAGGTCTTTTGATTCTTAAAAAAACACAGTGTATGTAGGTATGTAATGGCTGCCTTGTCCCCACTCAGTCTGTGTATACCGTAACCCTTCAAGGGTTTCCATAATACAAGCTTCGCTTAGTTTGGAGCTAGATGGCAAAGTCAAAAAGCATTTATTCAGTAATATCTTCAGAGATGAATCTAAGCGCCAGTTCCTCGCTACAAAGCCTAGAAGAACAGGCATAAAACTTACGTCTTGGTTCGTACCGTTTTTTGTATGATCCTTTTACAAATGAATGATAATGTAGATAATAAAGCTACGGTGTGGTGCCAATCTAACATAATAAGGTGAAGGCAAGACATGTTAAGGCAATTGACGTTGTGTGAAATGACTGCAAATATTCATTTTTTTCTTTCCCACCGCGTAAACGAGGCAGGCTTTACGGCTACTTCACTAGCCTCATTAGCTTCATGAGTAGACACGGCACAGCTTCAAGAGCGGTACCGATTCCAGATTGCAAGCTCGTTGACGTGGGGTCAGGTCAGCTCGGTCGTAGTGAGGCCATTACCCGTTACGACGCTTACGACCTCCTCGCATTTCCTACTCCACTCGATTTGCGAAGCTATTTACGAAATAAATTGCCTCCTGTTTATTTCCTGAACGTTTTTCATCGACTTGACAAGTACGAATTAGCTTATTTTCAGCATACCTACATCAAATATAATTTCATACACAATTTGTCTAGACTGTCAAATACTTTTTCAAAATGAAATCCATAAAAAATATGACGTCAAGCTGAAAAATTCAACTTAAATCGGTTTTTGGAACTGTTTTTGTTATTTAACAATTTCTAACAACAAATGAGAAAGCTCAGCATTCTTAGAAAGTAACAATACAACTCAAGTAGGTATCTTATGACAAATCGAAAGACGATGCCTTTCATAAAAATGTTGATTTTATAAATCAAAAATATGACTAAGAAATTAAAGATATGTCTGACACTGTAATGCTGACAATCGAATTACGAACGCTTCCCCCATCAGGTGCAATCTCCATGACAGTTCAATTGCTAATAGCACACCACGGGACAGACAGTGAAAGTTAATAGCACCATCGGCAGTCAGGAATACGGAATTGCAAAGCAATCGTCTTGTTTCCTGTCTTATTGTCTTATTGCTTTGGTTTTGTGGAGGAAATCTGAATTTACAATCGAGAAAGCTTTGAACCGTAGCAGAGATTTGAAACAGTAGACTGATTTACTAAAAACAAATCATTTCAGATAAAATAATAACACCTATCTTTCAGTCAGGTCAGGTTTTAGTACTGTCTGTAGGCGCATGAGCTGTCTATACTAGTGTCATAGTTCACCGGGTAGAGTTCCAGGTGGGCAGAAATTATGGGTGTCGTTTGGATTAGCGCAGGGTCTGATAATGAGAGAGAATAATGAGTTACCTATTCTTCTATGCCTATATCATGCCTTTCATTTAGTAGTGGGTAATAATGGGCTTATAACATAGCCGTGGACACATGAACTTCCTGGTGGATAATACGACAATTTTAGAATTCACTTTCTTTTCTGGTTTTGGCGGCTGAGACAGTGGCCACGCCCGGCTTAGTATGGTTAACAATTGTGTTGATTAACTTGCTCTAGCTCTGCAGCTGTTTGGAAGTAAATTGGGATCTACAGGTGGTATAACTCACCTTGCTTCACCGACACGTATTTCTCATTCAGTCCAGCGACGAACGCGGCCTGGGGAAGGCTGTCTTCGAGCGAGAACAGCTCGTCTCTGGTGACCGCTGTGGAGCGTGTCTTCAGCACAGCCTTGGAGCCGATGGGAGCCAGGTATGCTCCAGTACCGTCGCGCAACGCGAGGGATCCTGAGTGGTACTCCGCGCTGAAGAGGCAGTTACTGGTGCATGTGTCTTGCAGCTGCGGGAGAAAGACATTCTTCAGAATAGTTAGCAGCTGCTGACAGGGGGCAGTTGTGCTTAAAGTTGCCAACTCCGAATTATTTGTAAGCTAAATCATCAACAACAAAACAGGTGAAAGAGTTATCCATATACGACAATTATACGTAAAAAAAATTCTGATATGAATTAAATTACTAGCAGCAAATCGAAAGCAATATTTGGATTTTTTTTTTTATACAATTTGCTGATGGAACAAGCATATGGGCCATATGCTTGTTCCATCAGCACCTGATGTTAAGTGGTTAACATAGCCCATAACAAAGCATTGCCTTGTAGGTCACGTTAGTTAGAAACGTGTCTTACAATACACTGCTCAGCGTCCATCAACCTGAGGCATACAGGTGTTAAGCCTCATGTGCCTGTAATATTTGTAAAGGTAAATCACCAACGATAAAACGGACATTCATAACAAGCTTGTTATCCAGCTTGTTAACAAGCTTGTTATGGATGTTGGCTCTCACACTATTTGTTTAGTGTACGACAATAGTATCTTCCCACGACGCGACGCGACGACGACGGTTGCAAATCGATGCGAATGTATGCGTCGGCACGGCCGCGTCCGCGGCTTGTCGTAAACTCAGTTACAATCACAATAGGCTTTTTGAACGGAAATTATGGGGCCTTTTGTCACAGTTGTTGCTCTGTTCTGCCGGAAATGTCAGCGGGTTTTCCAATTTTGGTAGTATTGTTGTAAGCTTACTTTATTGAGTTAGAGAAATGTTAAACAGAAATGTTTGACAGCCGTTACAGCTCAGTTTGAGCCATAGAATAAGGCCTAATTCTATGGTTTGAGCTCTGCCTTTTGCGTTGTAGGTGCCCACCACATGCAACGCAAATCAATCCCCACCGAGAACAAACATTTGTGTGATAAACACAGATGATTGTTCTATATCTGTATTGTATTCTATGTATGTATCGACAAAAAAGTATTTAACCGTCTGTTATCTGGTTACCATAGTACAAGCTTCGCTTGGGGCTAGCTGGCGCTGTGCTCTGTGTCTCTATATGTTGGTAATCTATTTTATTCTGTCTGTCACGTTTGTTGTATGAAACCCCCCTTAATATTTATTTTATTCTGTTTTTAGTATTTATTGTTATAGCGGCAACAGAAATACATCATCCGTGAAAATTTCAACTCTTAAACTATCACGGTTCAGGAGATACAGCCTGGTGACAGACGGACAGACAGACAGCGGAGTCTTAGTTATAGGATCCCGTTTTACCTTAAAACCGTCTCTAAATATTGATAAATTTGTCCCGGCTGCGGAACGAAGTCGCACACTTGCGTCGCACACAACTGCTTATTTACCCACTGCATCAAAGAGGTCGTAAATAATCGTCAATAAACAGATGTTCAATAGCCGACTTCACAGCCACATGAGGCCATTGTTAGCAAGCTGCGTTACTTTCAATATCAACGTATTGTCTGCGTCTGCGCGATCAAACAAACAGTTAGCACACTTGCTTGTTTGTGTGTTACTGCTGACAAATTGGAGAGTTTGTATTGTGAGGAAATGAAGACAAAGTTGCTAAGCATTGTGATTTAAATTCTCATGTCAACATTGTTCAAGAAAGGAGCAAAAAATCGTTTACCCTAGGTAAATTTTTCCTACTGTATGCTGACGGCAGGAGACAGAGGTTATGTGTGCATTTATTTAGGAAAAACTTGTTTTGAACTTATCCTTCGATGACTTTTGAGTGGATATTTTTGGGTTATTTTGATTTAAAAACCAAATTACGAACTGATTTTAATGATTTAAGAATTTTTCAAATCAGCTTACAAATGACAGAGCTCTGAGGTAACAAAAAAATACAATCGAATTGAGACTCCTTGAAAGTCCTTAAGTCGGTGGAAAAATTAAATGCGATACTGACCTTCCCACAAGCGCTCAGGTACTTGTTGTTGCAGGTGTGCAGCGCGTACTTGCCGCCTTCATCAGCTCGGAACTCCAGCGTGAAGAGTGTGTCCTCGCCCCACGGCACGTTGGCGTCCACGTGGATCTCGTCCAGGGACTCCGAGAGATGAGCGAAACGCTTGCGACCAATCGAACGCAGGTTCACCTGGATATGGAAATAACAATTATGAATACTAGTGGAATCGACTTCGTCCGCCTGAAGTTATTTTCATACAAACTTCACCCCCTTTCTTCAAGGATTACTTTCTTAGTTAGTACCCTACGCATCAAAACAAATATACTCTGATAATTTCAAGTCTCTACAAACGGCGGTTTATGCTGTGCGTTGCCTATATCAGTCAGAAGGTTGGTAATGATTTTCGAAACTTGTGTGTATGTAAGTATGTTCCTTCTTCAGTGTCTGTTCAGTGTGTTCAAATGAGGTGTCGGTAATTTTGTATTGAAAGTGTCATTAGGTAATTAAAGTATCAAGAAGTCCAAACACATAAACCCTTCAAACCACATTCAATACACGAGTTAACGATTAGAAAACTAGATGTCACCATAGTAAACACTACATTTGGAGACGGGCGGCGTTTATCAATTAAGGGTGTGGGCAACATGTAGCAATCCAGTGTAGTTGTTGAGCCTCCACGCCCCACACGGACATCCTTTACCTTTCTTGTTGCCCACAGTGCCTAACTACTTGCACCAAGGAGGAATATATTTTAGTTACAGGGAATGGTGTATAAGGTCCCAACTAACTGGTCCACAGTTATTTATTTGAGCTTTCAACTCAAAAAGAAGTAGAGTTGGGAGTGTGACTGGAAAGTAAACAACGGACAACGAAGCCAAACGAAATAGCGTCATTGTTCCTCTTTGATAACGAACGGATACAAGTACCCGATTGTGTTGTCATTGTCAACTGGTTTGATTTATTTCGAGGTTTGTCTGATGACAGAGTTAACCTCGGAACAATAACTAAAAACGGCCTATTGTTCTAACGTAATTGTTATGTTCCTTTGATTTAGATAGATCATTGCTTGTTTATTGTTTGAAATGAGCTATTGCACATGAGTACATTTTGACGCGGTCTAAGCGCGCGTTTTTTTGTGGTTTTTGGTTTTGACATTCGACCGGAACATTTCTGAGTTTATAGAGAAAAGTGACGCACGAATTGACTAAACTCCATACTTTGGTTATTGTGGCTTAACACATTTCGAAATTGTGGTTCAAAATAATCCCAATTACTCCCCTCTTTATTGAGTTTGTGACGGGTTTTCGGCAGCGGCGATCAGCTTGTAACCTGTCACGTATCGAATACCAAGTGTTTAATGGCGATGTATTATGTATGTGCCAAATGAATGTAGACTTCCGAAAATAAATTACTAAGTACCCACTACTACTTGGTACTACTTGGTACTACTTGGTACTAAGAGATGTGAGGGATCTCTACCGTGCCTGAAGATAAGGTGTTTCTGTTTGGCGCAGCGCTGTGAGATACTTCCACCTTTTTTTATTTATTTAACTTTTCTCAACTGGTTACTAATCTTAGGCAGATCAAGAACCAGTGTGACTACAAACGCGACGTAATTCATTATAGATAAATCCAACATGTCTTGTCAATACATCCCTTATCTGGTCCAGAGAATGTTATGACGAGACATAACTGGCTTATCAGGTTCTCGGTAAGCGTGCCGTGTATAGAATCTCTCAAGATTGATGTCTATTTGAGATCCACATAGTTATATATAAACAGATACAGATAGTTATATATATACTCTGGAACGACTGACGAGTGTAGTTTCCTCTCCACGATCATAACACTGAAGAAGTCCACTACTGACAATCTTTACCAGCTCGAGCCTCCCCTATATTTAGGGGGAGTTGGCCATAATGACCACGCTGGGCAGGTGGATTGATGACCAATACTCGGAAGGTGCCGCGGCTCATCTCCTGGTGTGCTAGTCAGCGCTTACGATATCCACGGAAAGTGGTGGTGAGGTCTTCTTCTAGGCTGTACCATGGCTACCACTGCCTATTGGCATCCTCAATTTCCAAGAAGTTGACGAGTTTACTGAAGTCATCAGGCTTGGCCGGCGGATTGGTCAGATTGGCGACTGAAGTGTCGGTGTTACGTAGTCACTACTGCTGCCTTCCAGTTAAGGTTTCACAGCCGCCCTTTACGACATCAACCAGATTTCCTATCTACTAGTAATATAGTTCAGTTTACCTGCGGACGCGCTGCGAGGTGGACGTGCCACAGCTCCGCGTCCCCGGGCGCCTTGGCGGTGCAGGTCAGCTTGTCCTGGCTGGAGCCCAGGAAGTACCCACGCTCCACATTCTTCAGCGCCCAGCGTCCGCTGTTATCTTCCGATACACTGCACAAAATAAAATTATGTTCCTGTAAACAATTTATATTTGCATGCCACCTGATGAAAGATGTTATAGGGCATACCTATGGCTTAACAACTATATGGCATAAAAATGGCGATTGTAAGAATACGAGTAGGAACTTATTGCTGTCATATAAGACTTTTTGTTTGACGTGGATCTGTGGTTAGTCACGAAATAGGAGACTTGACCGACAGCTACGTGCCCGAAACAATTAGATTAAAATGCAAATAACGGTCTCCTATCCAAATTGCAACTGCACAATTATTTATTGTAAATGAAACATTAAACGGCCTAAAGATATTTTTATAAGAATAATACGACTTCTTAATAATCTAGTTATTAATTATTTTCATTATAGTAAAAGCCTAAAGTTAGAAAACAGAATTATTTTATAGTGCGTAAATATCGTTAATATTAATTTAAAATAATGCACCGGATTGAAAATACGCATAATATGTTCGTAATATTGAAACTAAATAAAAAAAATATCACGTAGTACCAAATTACGTATCAATAGCTCAATCAACCAATAAATATTCCATTGAATTGGAAAAAAGCAACATTTAAAGCACTTTTCGGAACTACAGTATCAACAAGCAATCTTGGCGTCTCAATACGGAATGCTTATACCAGGAATTGTAAAAACTGGCGCAGCCGCCGCGCCGCCGCCGCTGTCCGCCAATTACGATGAAATGCAATCTTTGAATTAACCACACACCATACAACTTGTTAACATGACCCACACAGGTTTGTTAAGTGCGATGATATACCTATTTCAGCCTCCAAGCAGATAACCCACTTGATGTTAAGTGGTTACCATAGCTATAACTAAGTGTTTCCTCATAAGTCACGCTCGTTAGAAACGTGCCCTACGATGCACTCAGCGACCATCAACTTGAGGCATACAGGTGTTAAACCTCATGTGCCTGTTATCACACCGGCACCCACACCCTTCAAACCGAAACACGCTGCGCTGCTTGACAGCAGAAATAGGCATGGTGGTAGTATCTCCCCGGACGAGCCCTTCTACTATTAAAATCATGACACAAATTGATCAAATTCTAGTTTTAATTTCGTCTGTTGAGACTTGAAAAAGCTCAAAAAAGAAACTTGAATTGGGCCTCAGTATGGTACAGGTTGATAGACACATCAGAGTGCATCATAGGAAGGCAATGCTTTGTTCTAGTTGTAATCACTTAACATCAGATGGTTCATCTGCTTGTACCACCAGCAAGTCATATTAAAAAAAAAAAAGAATAGTGTTCTTAAAATGCTCAAGACTATCCAATTAGATTGAGTGAGCTTGTAACTTTTTAAAACGTAAATATAACTAACGCAATGAATAGACAAACTATGTATTAGACTACTGTTAGATAGACGTTCCGATGATTTGACGGATGTTTATGTTTTAAGATGGAATATTCTACTCTGAGGCTTAACAATCGCGCTATTAATAAACTGTTTTGACGTTTTAATGGAACGTTTTTGATTGTAAACTAACCGCTAACTTAACATTACCGATACGTTAGGTAGAGACCAAGCATGTAGAAATATGCTCATGATGTATTCGGTAATAATAAAAATTACACTGCCACCAAATAACAATAATAATAATACGTCTGCCTGCATACTGCTGTTGCAAAAAATACATGTTTGTGGCTGAATCTCGCGCTCCGGTTTGGATGAAACTCTCTGGATAAAATGAAATTTTTTGCTTGGAATATAGGCTTTTTCTTTTGGTATTAGAGAACATTTTACAGGAACCGGGTGCAAAATACCAAAAAAGCCCTAGAGAAAAAATACCTTCATATTTTCAAAACCTAAATATTGACGTTAGTAAAACTACCTCCAGCACGTGGGCGAAGCCGCGGACAGTTACAAATGTACAAATCAAAAAAAGGACGAAAAAAAGAAAGAGGCACGGTAGATATCTCCTCAGATCATAGTACTAGTAACTACTCGAGATTCTTCGAGGATTTATAAGGGGGTAGCCAGAGGTGATTCCTAATATTACATTTGGTACATACCCATATTTTGTAGTAGTTAGTATGATGAATTCAGACATTACATATTTCTTGATTAAAATAAAAAAATGCTAGAATAAAGGAATGCTAGAATGAGTCCCATTTATGCAAATTGCAAAGACAACACGAGCTCCCCACAGTGGTTAATTAAAATGCACTGCGCCTCGAGGGAGAGGGGCCTTGTAAGATTTCCTCCCTTACACATCCCCGCCGTGAATAGACAACTTACTAGACTGCTGTTTTGAACGAACCTATTCAAGTTTGAGGTATAAAGCTACCTTCAAACCACCGCGACAATTGGAACCTAAACAATGCTAACATTACATTAGATGATGCTGTGTGGATTGTCCAGCATTATTATTATTATTGTTTATATAAATGCCTACACCAATTAGGAGTCTTTGTCGTAACTGACTGACTGACATCTCAGAGCCGAAGCCACTGGTCGTAGAGACATAAAACTTTAGAAATAGAAATAGAAAATATTTATTTACACCACACAGAAAAATACAAAAATCACAAAAATAAAAAGAAAAATACAAAAATCACAAAGATATAAAATTAAAAAGCTAAGTGGTGAAAAATGGCATCCACTCAGCATATGCCAAGGAGCGCAATGGCTCATATGGCGCTGGTTTTCAGCGGCGCCGAAAGGTAAGGGCGCAGCTTTCAGGGTATATTAGTCTTGGTGCGTAGAGGTGAGAAGAAATTCCCGAACCCCCTACCTCTTCCTGAACGGGTACAATGGGGGTTTAAGTTTGTATGAAAATATCTCCATAAATTAAGTGTTTAAGTTTTACTAGAACAAAACATCCTTCGACAGTCGGGTAAAAAGTCTCTTTCCGGCTACCATTACTAAATCTGGCCACAATCCAAACACAACGCGTGGTGCTCTAACCTAGCCACCTAGCCACCTAGCCTACTAGATAACCTTTTACGATAATTGCCAATATTGCCATTTCCCCGTGAAGTAGCACTCAGGGATTCAATTTAAATGTCACTGCACGCGATAAAAATGTTATAAAAACTTTCGCTACGACGACATGACTTATGCCAGTTTATAGTAGGCAAGTTACTCGCCACTTCTTCCGACTTCGGCTAGAATAGTTGGTGGACCAACACTCCCGCTAGCACATAATAATTTGTGATTTCTCCGAAAACTATAAATAAAGTTTAGTATTACCGTTTTCGGTTACTCCGTTTCACAGATCACCATTCTACAGTCAAAAGATAGCTTGCATGCCGCTCAGTGTAACCAAGACTTACAAAACATCGTTTATAATTTCCGGGACATCTAGGATAGGGTATCCTAAAAGCACTCCAATGAACAAAAACGTTCATTGCAAATGCTACAATAGTTTTACAGTGTAGTTTTAGCAGTTACCCTTCCACCTACACGACAAAGCTACTCGCCCAAGTCGCTAAGGCTTAAAGCAAGTTACTCTTCAAGTGTGAACGTAGTATTAAGGTGATATTTCATGGTAGGAGGTACCATTAAACTCTGGAATTGCTAACGGGGGTTGCTTGGTGCAGTATATAAAAGCTAAATGTGTTTTCCATCGTATTACGAGGTTTTTGCGTCTTGGTATCTTGTAACGGAGGGCTTCCCATAAAAAAACTCTCATCAATTGCCTTTTTCATCTATTACAGATAATTTAGGTAGCGTCAGTCAAGTTAAAGCACCTAGAAGGCACTAAACATTTTCATTCATGACTAAAAAGTCCTATACGGGAGTGGCAGGCCATATTTTCCACAAAAGGACCCGTGGGATATTACTGGATTATTGGTGACGCTTAGCCCTTTTCTGCGCTAGATAGAGCGAGCTGCTATCGTGGTAGCTACATCCAAGTTCAGCTTATCTCAAAGCATCACGATTTTCAGCCCTCCCAATTGGAATGATCAATTTTAAAAGTGGTCATGTCACGCTTTAGGCTGTCCTTAAAACGCAACATCGGCCAGTCCACAGGTCTTTTGAAGTCGGCTATTTCAGTAAGAGGATTTGTCTCGGCAAGCGAATGAAGTCTATGCGATGGACATGCCCTAGCCAACCCAAGCGTATTTGCTTATGCATGGACATGATGCTTGGTAGTTTTGGTGAAATAACCCTACGATATTAAACAATTATTCTCCTAATGAAGCAGAATTGCTCTCAAAACGTATTCATTTGCAGTACAAGCACGAACTCATTCAAATATCCTACCACTTTACACAGCAAGCCAAAATCATCTCTATAATCTGTACATTAGGTAGGTTTTCAGTGGTACTTTATTAACCCTCTCGTAGATTGGATCAATATTTTTAGGGTTGTAATGTTTAGATGGGAAGGTTAACGTGGCGTAATAGTGTTGTCTTTGTAAATTATGTACGTTACTTCATTTTGAAACACCTATAAAATTAAAACAAACCTTTTCCTTTTTCAGGCATTGCGACTAATTCAGGCTTCTGTTATAAGGCTTATTTTAGCCTATTATTCGGTAGCCTTTGAACAAAAATTACTTGAGGGAATGAAAGTAATTTGCGAGAATACCCCGAGAACTGAAGAAGTATCGAGAAATAGAGAATTTGCCGCTTACTTCGAAATCATCACTTTTTCTCATAAAAAAGCATCATCATCACCCTGACGAAGTTCACTATTGGTCGTATCCCCTAAACATTTCCAGGAAGAACGATGTTCCCTCTCAATCTACGAACTTCTCGCGATCTTTTCAATGTTGTCGGTCTACATACGAGTGTAAGTAAGTTCAGTTTAAGTTATTTGCGAGTAAAGCTGTAGCTCTGAGTCAGCATGAGTCAGTTCATCCCCGACGCAGCAGATGAGTCATGAGACTTATGGATCGTGAATGCTTTCAGAACGTCTCAAACGTTTGTTCAATTTACGAGCTGCTGAAACAATGCAGTGCTGTTTTGATAACAGATACTGCATTACACTATTCGTTCGGACAACATTGTAACTGTCATAAATCTTATTGGCTTGGACGTGAGTAGTAGTAGCTCTTACGTGAACGACTCGTCCGGGGAAGTACTACCACCATGTATATTTCTGCCGCCAAGCAGCGCAGCGTGTTCTGATTTGAAGGGTGTGGGTGCCGGTGAAATTACAGGCACATGAGGCCTAACATCTGTATGCCTCAAGTTGATGGATGCAGAGCTGTGTATCGTAGGGCACGTTCCTAACGTTAGTCCCCAAGCGCCTGTAATTTGGTGAAATTACACCCTGCACCCTTTAAACTGGAACACGCTGCGCTGCTTGGCGGCAGAAATATGCATGGTGGTAGTACTTTTCCGGACGAGCCCTCCACTACGAGATCAAACGCTCAACAAACGAGACTGCATGCATGAGGGCATCAAAGGTTAAATTCAAAAATAATTTATAAACAAAAGAAGCACGTCAAATAAATCAAAAAATGTAATAAACGTCTGTTGATTCTGCACAAATAAGCAAGAGTTCCGGTGAGTCACCCCGACTGCAAGATTAGTATTCCACGGAACCCTTACAGAGCCCCGAGGATAAGTATCCGGAGTGCCGTGGGAATTGTAAGTATCGAACGCGTTATCTTTGGACGATACGTGATAGTACGAGTTCTATCTAACACATTACGAGACTTCATGTTTTTGTAGTAGGAGTAGTCTTAATGAAGGGCTACCAGCATACCTATTTCTACCGTCAAACAACTCAGCATGTTCCGGTTTGAAGGCTTTGGTTTGGGTGCCAGTAAACTAGATATGACTTCTAGAAAATTTTAACGAATATGAATTAGTTTCACTAGAAATCTGGATAATCAAGGTATAAAGACTATGTGCCTGTCCTTAGAGACTAAAAAAAAAAAGCAAAATATTTTGAAGTTTACCCGAATAGTTACAATTAGCAGTAACTTTTTTATCGCTTTACGAACATTCGAAAATCGAAGCTCATCTAATACACCTCATTCAGACTGGGTTGTCTCCACACTGGTTACATATTATAATTTTGTAAAAAGCATCACATACACAGAAACTGCAGACCCCAAGCCGTAAGTTTCTTACCCGTTCATCTAGCTAGGCTTAGTCGTGAAAAGCTGCCACTTACATTCACCTAGCTGTAAAACTATTCCAAATGATGTCTTTAATTCCTTTTAACTATCACGACTTTTTTATAGACTCAGTTCTTCAACGAAATATCAAGAGCTTCACTATTGAGTTCAAAGCGTAAGGTACGGTACGGACCTGATTTGGAACTTGCTGCCAGGCTCCTTCTCCTCAGACTCGCAGGTGACGTTACCAAATGAGTCCACAGCCAGGTATTTGTCCAGGTGTGACCGTAGGTAGATCATGCCTGGAACAAAAGAATGCCTGTAAATCTGTCTTTCGAAAGCCATATTATAGCGTTCCGAGTATAAAGGTATATACAGAGTAGCGTGGTCCACTACATTCTCAAAATATTCAATCCAATAGAATCCATATCTTCAAGTGTTTTAGATAACCAGTCGTCTACCGCGCTGAGCCACGCCACAGAGCAGAGAAATCAAATATTGAAATAAGGGCAGACTACAAATATTCGACAATCCTCACACAAAGGCACCTGTGCCGATTATCGATCTACGTCAGCTGTTGGACCTTGGGGGACCACCCTCCGACATGGAATACAGTTGTAGTTACCAGACACCGGTAGATGCCTGCTTACTACAAGTATATGTAGGTATGGAATCCCTCCCTACTAGCCGGGCGGTTAAACTTTACAAGATTTTTGAGGGTTTTAGTTAGTTTTCAGGTAATCTTAGTTTGGTAAGGTTTTTGATCGAGAGAGCGAGGCGATCGATGATCTTCTTTGTGGCAACTTGCGCGAAAATTCATTTATTGTTTTATTACTGAATTAATTGAAAAAAGATTTTTAAACCTAATAATTTTTATGTAGTAAGAAGGTAAGTGCAGTATAGTGTAACCAATGATACCGGCGGCGGCGGCGGCGGCGGCAGGGCTAGACAAACAGACAGTATTCGGGAGATAACGCTTGGCAAAGGAAGTCCATTCACCACACAGCCCCTGTTACTGTCAGCTGTCAGACGCCGTCACATGAATGTTATCGGATACCATATAGGCTTTCTATCAATGGACGAAACTAAAATGAAAGCTGACTGAATTCCCATGCACATCTTATCACCTGTATGAGCAGTAGGCACGTTCTTAACGAACGTGACCGACAAGGCAATGCTTTTTTTATCAGTGATGGTAGCCACTTAACATCAGGTGGGCCACATGCTTGTTTCATCAGCAAAACGTCTAAACAATAAGACATTGACTGAAGATTCAACGGTACAAAAGAATTTCTTACCTACGGAAAATATATTCCAAAAAAAATTTTCTTTCAAATAACCCTCAGGCATTTTGGCGTACGTTTGTTTTTAACTGTGGGGTTCGCTCGTGCCTCGAGGGTAAGACGGTTTTTGCTTCAATTAGTGATGAAGGGTGTTCGTTTATCAGGAGGGTCGTATTGGCCGTTCTCTAGAGCAATTTGATTATTTGAATATTCATTGTGTTCAGGTAATTTAGATTTTGTGGAATATGTAAACGTAAAATATTAACTCGAGTTATTATTAGGTTATATTTCGTAGGATAAGGGTATGGTAAGATTTGTATCAACAATTTTTTAATCAATGACAATGACAGTAGCAATAATGTCAACTTTTAAATATTAAAGAAAATCAATATTGGAATTGAAACCTTCAAGCATCCTCACAAACCTTCACATAAGTGGCACACGAGTGGTATGCCCCCAGATGTGTTAGAAGAATAATACGTACTGTCATTAGCCTGTCCAGAGGCCGGCTCCAGGGTCCATATCTGCTTCTTCTTCAAGCTGGCGCCGTTGGCATTGATCTTGAAGCCGAAGGTCTCCGCAGTGAGGTAGCGGTACCGCGAGTTGATCAGGCCGATAGTCCACCAGCCGCGCTGCTGGTTCTGTGTGATGATGTCTCCAGCGCCGTTCACCTCGCCGTTGGCGTGACCGTTCAGACCGTTCATTGTGATCTGGAGGGAGATAAAACTTTTTATAAGCTAGTTGGTAGTAATAGTCGATATATTTTTGGAATGTGTGCGGTACCTAGGAGCTTAATGACCTTTAGCTCTCACAGTTATATACATATTTTTTGGGAGTAATCTATTTGGTTCCCCTTAATTAATATCCCTCCTCTTGCGAGGTTTGATCGCGAGAGTTTTTATTATTTATTGAGCTGTACGCAGTTAAAATCTTGCACGCTGTTTTTCGAAGAATAGATAAAATGTTATACAACTTCATAAAAACTGTAAAAATACCAATTTAATTAAAATTGCCTTATTCTCAAGTAAATGTTGATGGAAAATCGTTACACAGTTAGAAAACTATTATAAAATATGTAGATATAAGGTCGATAGGTAAAATATTGGATGTAAAATATTTCTATATACTAAGTTGTCGCTATAGATTTATCTAAAATACGGCGGTGATATCTTGAGAATAAGGATCAATTCAATCGACAGTTTTCGTTATATTTTATCGAATGAGATATTTTATAAATTTTTCGAGAATCACCCTCCTAGTTTGTGTTTCATTTTCATACACACACACACCAATAGAATGGTTGGTCCATACGATGGCGAAAAGGTAAACCCACAAAAAATACTTCACTGGCTTTATCCAGTGGAGATTTGATCAAAAACAAAACGGCAGCGTCTCGTAGTCTGAATGGTTTTTTTTATCGAGTGAAGTTCATTAGATCTTGTAACCGAATACGAATTTGACTAGACCAGATCCTTAAGTATTAAATATATTTTTTTCAAAATTTTAAACACTATTTTCTATGTCTCAGATGGTTTTAAAAATCACAAAAACGCGGCCTTCTGGGAATAGAGGCCGTTAATGAAGCGCGCGCGCTATTGTTACCGCACTATCATACAGCCATTATACTTCAACATCCTCGATGTTTTGACAAATGGACCGTGAGCTGTTTCCAAGGACTTTTCCTTTATTTAGATCTGAGACAAATGGAGAATTCACGAATTTCACGGTTGCCGGTTTAAATCAGTTTTTTTTTATGAACTGGTTGTCTGTTTTCGGATTAAATTTGGTGGATAGAAATAAACCATTACATGGGTATTTTAATTATTTTACAATTGATTTTACTTTCTTATTTATTTTTACTTGCCTAGACCAAATTATATGCTGTGTTTTTGTGGCCAGTAAGTGTCTATGTCTATTTTACAACCTAGTTATCCAGTGACAGATAAATTCCAAGCTGCAGTGAAATGAAAACTGGAGTAAGTTTGCTGCTGGAACATAACTAAACGATACTCAACGTAACATGAGCTATTGCAACACTAAACGTACTTATCCTACAAACAGATGCCGATCTATTCTTTGACAATGCATCCAAAACAAGACATTATTTTAGAACACGAAATTGTAACTTTGACATTTTTGATTTTTAATGACATTTCGTTTATTTTTTCTTTTACTGTAGCTAGTTATTCTTACCTTTTCATTTTGTTTTTATTGTTTTTCAATTTCGTAATTTTGCGTACCGTTTGACATTTTATTGATTTTTAACTTTACATAAGTTTATATATTATTTTTACTTTTAGAATTAGTGATAAATGCACATGTTAGTACATAACTTTTGGGTGCTTTGGTTTACGAATACCTAATAATAACATTTTACTCAATAAAACCATGCAAAATACCCAATTTATTATCCAAATGGAAATACGAAAATGGATATCCTTTCTATTATTTAAGTAGCTAAGGTCAGTCCACTGTCTAGACAAAACGCATTTACTTCTCGACTTGCGACTGTTGTCACCAGATTTGTCGTCTATGCAAGGCCAATACTGGCCTCAACACTGATCATCGTAGTACTTCTTCTTACGAGCCCATTTCCAGAGAGTAAAGGTATTGTAAAGCGCACTAATAAGTAATAGTTCAGGGTTCAAATTGAGAGAATGCCTTGACAATAGAAACCTTACACCCGTCAGAGGCTCACAAGGTCGCACCAGGTCAACGACACGCCCATTGTGTTGAGTGACACCACACGTAACTTACCTACCTACCACCTGACCATACTTTAGTACCTAGGTTAGGCACGGTCTCGTCATGTACTTACAAACTCATGACGTGTAAATTAATTCTGCAGAACTGCAGTACAGTCTACAGACTAAATTAGACAAACATACATGATACAGATATGATGATTATATGTAGATCCTACTATAATATCATAAACGCGAAAGTTTGTAAGAATGGATGGATGTTTGTTACTCTTTCACGCTCTAACCAGTGGACCGATTTGGATGAAATTTGGAATAAATATAGATTGTAACCTGGATTAACATATAGGCTACTTTTTATCCCGGAAAAATAACGGGAAAAAACTGCCACGCGGGTGAAGCTGCAAGCGGCCGCTAGTACACAATAAAACATCAGAAACAATCAAAAGAGAAGAACCAAGCAAATCGTAACTTGTTATGTGAGTTGAAACATCTACTCTTCCCCTGATAGCTTGATCCCAACGGTAGCCTATGTCACGGAATTTAAAGTGGGTGCTTGGTACTAAGAGATCTGATGGGATATTTTCGTCACAAAAGCTATTTAGATTCAAGGCTATCCAGAAGAAGTTACTGTTGAGGTGTAATAGAGCAGGGCGGCGAGGAGGCGAGGCGGCGCGGCAAGGCTAGGCCGAGGAGTGGCCAGGCTAGGTCACAGGAGAGGCAAGGCACGCGACCGTGGAGCTACTATTACAATGAGAAATAGGCGCGGAGTCTCATTACGACCAAATGAGGAACTGATAGAAGGCTAATGTAATTGAATAAAGCTTTTTACCTTTTTGGGATAGTGAGTCACTGCTGCGGATATAGATAAGGCTTTCCGCACACGAGTGTGCATATCCTACTATTGATGACCGACCAGCATCCCAACATGGCGACTTATTAGATTGTATGACATTTATTCCATCGTGATACTGGGTGGGATACGTGGGTTCATATTTTTAACATTTTTTACACAACATCTTCAAGCCCCAAACTAAGCATACCTTGTACTATGAGAACTAGATAACTGATAGAATACTTATATATGTTAATACATACTTAGAATACAATATAACACCGAGACAAAGAACAAACATCTATTTTCATCACACAAATGTTTGTCCTCGGTGGGGATCGAACCCACAATCTACAGCACAGATGGCATAGCTACTACGAACTGAGCTATGACAGCTGTCAATATTGTGTCATCTGAACAGAACGATTCAGGGATAGAACGTTATGGTGGTTCTCGTTTAATTGTAAGTTTCGCTAGTTATCTTATAAGAATCGTT
Organism: Electrophaes corylata; assembly: GCA_947095575.1. Classification (NCBI taxonomy): domain Eukaryota; kingdom Metazoa; phylum Arthropoda; class Insecta; order Lepidoptera; family Geometridae; genus Electrophaes; species Electrophaes corylata. The sequence continues at coordinate 373,061 of OX352711.1, read as the reverse complement.
AAAAAACAATTATTCATCAAGACACAATCATATATCACCCTCACTAAACCTCAAGCACCCAATCGATTAAATCAAGCAATGTTCTGCGCAACACCATTTGGATGGGTGACCGCTACCTGCATTTACATAAGAGTTCTACTTCTGTACGAAGTGAGGCACTAGCTTTATATTACTGTAAATACTCATTTATTAATACTGTATCAGTATTATTGGTAGTTGGGTCATAGATATCTATCAGAGTTTAATTAAATCGGATATCTAGTAGGTACCTAGACTTATCTAATGGTGGACATAATCCCAAGTTTAAAGCCCCAAGAGTTCGTGGTCGCCATTCGAGCCATTGCCACTTTCATTGCCGACACTGAGAGTTATATCGGTGACCTAAAGTTCTTCTACGGATTTCCTCATTTCTGATTCTATCTCGCAGTGAAACTCCCAGCATCGCTCTCTCCATATCCCATTGTACGACTTTGAGCTTGTGTATGAGACCAATAGTTAGCGACCACGTCTCAGTTCCATAAGTCATCATTATCACACACTGATTATAGACTTTAACAAACAAAAATAAAATTGGCTTCGGGTATAGGTATTCGAAATAGGTCGTTATTCCGATAGTACTTCATGATAGCAACACTAAAAGAGTAATTAATGTCACGTGCTACCGAATGTATTCTTTGCAGGGGAGTAAGGTTCAACATACTATCAGGCATCCGCCGCAGAACATCGCAAAAAGTATTTATTTACGTCTTTTCAACATTATTGATGTGGAGGTTATTTTTAGAGTAGCCATCTGTTTTGGCTCCCCCAATTTGTTTGGTACTTCAAAAGTAGTTTACAGAAAAACAACTTTTCTACTTATTAGAATGTTATTATATTGCTTACTATTTTTAATAGACTTTAACAAAGGAGGTCCTATGTTATATATGTTTTTTCAAGTATGTTCACCAATTTCTCCGTTAATTGTTGACCCATTTCAAAAATGTCTTTTTTTTGTTTGAATGAATTTTAAAAATTGGGTTAAATTTTAGTATTCCGCTCACAATGTGGTTCCATAGAACTTTTATCAAAAAAGTTCAGTAGGTAGTTTAGTTTTGAAATCAAATAAGCCTCAATGACAAGTGAAATATGGTTTTATTATAGTACAATAAATGCACCCCATCATTATTTCAAATAAATGGTATTTACTTGTATATTATCAACAAGGAATTCAAATACATAAATGCAAAGCGGTGACGTCAGTCGGTCGTTCATCGATGAATTATTACCACATTAAGCATTAATAATATTATAACAAACTGGCTATAAATATCTTATCAACTTACTGGAAGCTCGGGGTCTACGAACGCAGTCATAAACTTTGCTTCAATTATAAACTACTCTTTTCGTAAAGTACCTAGGTTAATGTTTTTTGGTGAGTTCACTAACTTTTAATGAAAGCTCCGAAAGGCATTGACATTGAGGAATATAACGTAAATAAAAGTGTAATAAAATGTTAGATGGAGTGCGAGAATCTCAGGGTAACAGCGTGAAAGATCAATGACATGGCGAAGGCCGTGGACAGCACCTGACCATTCATATTTGGCACAATCACCTCACTGGATCCAGATACATACAGATTTTTAGACAAAAAACACTGTCACTTCCTAATTAAATTAATGAAGTTCTGGGTAGTTTGATTTTCGTTTGAAATATTTCCACTCTACTAAAAACAACCGCGATTCATCAGACTAAAATAATATGTCATTTTTCGCAAAGCAAAAAGACTTTGAACTCGTGTGAAAACTGGAATAGAGAGCTAGGCCCAGGTTGAAAGATCGTTGTACCGAATGCAGGATAATGTTAAAAAATAAACAAGTGGTTCAGCCAGTTTGCTATCCTGCTTGTTACTAGATGCGACGCAAGTACTGGAGATAGTGAAGAGTCCTAACTGGTTTAAATGCCATTTTGATAGAATCTAAAGCGCGAATGCAATTGAAAACATAGGTAAGGTGGTCTCATTTTTTGTCCAGAAAACGGTAATATAAAGCTTTGCATAAAACAAAATATTATTTCCAAATCCATAGCAGTGAAAGAGATCGTCCGGGGAAGTACTACCATCGTACCTATTTCTGCCGCTAAGCAGTGAAGCTCGCATTGCTGTGTTCCGGTTTGAAGGATGCTGGTGAAATTACAGGCACATGAGACTTAACACCAGTACGCCGCAGGGTAGTGCATCGTAGGAGATCGTAGGGCACGTACCTAACGTGCGTGACCTATAAGGCAATGCTTTTTGTAGTTGCAGGTTACCACTTAACATCATTATGCTTATGCTTGTGGGCCATATGCTTGTTACAGCAGTAGCAGCATAGAAATACATCAACCCCATGTATACTTTTCACGTAGTGTGTAAACAAATTTTGAAGATGTTTTTGTATTACACTTTTAATCACACTATCTAATAATTTCACGCCCACACATAATACAGGTTAGTGGGCGTATTTTATTCGCAATAGACAGCTTCCAAAAAAGCTGCAATAATTTCCGAATTCGTATGCAAAACACTGATTATAGGCAACAGAATTGGTCACAAGCACTCAAATGACTATATTGGGAAAACAACAAAATTAGTCAAACGACAATGCATTCTTGATGGGAATTTATTTTTACAATAGCTCCCAAATCGGCGAAGGCCGTTTCTGCTTTTGGAAACCAGTCGGAACAACTTTTTGCGTCGATCTGATACCGTTTCATCCGTTTAGGTATTGTTGGTAAATAATATACTCGTTCTACCGGTACACCGGTCATACCTGAATGGAAAACGGTATTGTAGACATAATCCATAATCTGAGTTTATGGGACGTATTTGTGTTACGACGTAGGTACCTATGTACCGGGATTTCATAAATTTAATACTTTATGTTAATAACATTATTTATTTTATGTAAAATCGCAAGATTTTTATACCGTAAGTAACTAGGTTACATATAGTGAAAGAAATCATTTATTCAACTAAAAGCAAACTTTTACTATTTGGGAAAGTACCTACCTAGAGTTCTTTATGAAAGAGTTCGTCCGTGGTCCGTTATATTATTCTTAATTTGTGGTAGAAGTTAGTACTTCTACGGACGAACTCTCGTACGTGCATATGTTTACAAAATGTACGCTTTACTGTTGAAGGATACAGGTGCCGGTGCAACTAAAGAGACATGAGACTAAACACTTCAAGAGTGATGTCATCAGATCAAAGCCACAAGGCATGTCCTCGGTAGTCGGTACACGTGCTCTATGAAGCAATGGAACTGTTATAAGCAGAGGTAAGGTGACCGCTCAACAGTAGGTGAGACATGTGCATGTTTCACCACTTTTCATCATAAACATAGAGTAATACTCCTGAAGAATTTTCTAGTACCTAGTAGGAGCTCTTATTAAAGGGTTAGCCCGGGGAAATACTACCACTATGCCAATTTCTGCCGCCAAGCAGCTTGATGTGTTTTGGTTTAAATTGTGTGGGTGCGGGTTAAATTAAAAGGTACATGAGGATTAACACCTGTATACCTTAGGTTGATGGATGCAGAGCACTGCATTGTAGGGCACGTTGTAACGATCGTACCCTACGAGACAATGTCTTGTTATAGTTGATGCTAACCACTAAACATCAGGCAGGCCTTCTGCTTGTTCCATCACTAATAACATAAAAAATTGAAATAATAAAAATAACAAAAATAGTAAAGGTGTACTGCTGAATAGAGTTGTCATGGTTCATGAAACATCAAATTATGACTTGAACAAAATCTAAGTACCTACCTACCTGCTAAGTATGAAGTAGAAACGGTACAGCTAAGGCCCAGATACATGATGATTAGTGAAATGCGTGTATTTAGAGTGATGTACGCGTTACCAAAAAGTGAAAGAAGTATTGAAATGATTCTAATGCTCTAACTGTGTACGTGTGAGACTAGCTCACCTACTGCCGTCAACGTGAACTGTGATATCCACTTCACTACAGATCGGAGACAAAGAAACAACCAGTGATGTGAACAGTGAGAAAGCAATTCGTAATTTGTTTTATAATCTGCATACGAACACCATCTAGTTTTTATGAGCCATTGTTTTACTCAACAACAAAGCTATACTTATAAAAAAACCACACCCAAAGGGACCACTTATCTATGGGTTATCATAGATATCTTAGAGCAGCATCAGTCATCATTATCATCAACAGCCTGTAGGCTGACATAGGCCTCTCCCATACGTTTGCAGGAAGGATTTTGAGACGTCTCCGTCCATCGACTTCCCGCAACCCTAACAATGTCGTCAGTCAATCGAGTAGGAGCGCGTCCAATGCTGTCGACCCTACCAGCTATATGGCCTGCCCATTGCCACTTTTACTTGCTGATTCTTTTGAAATTGCCAGCATAGGTCTCTCCATAGCTCGTTGTGCGACGTTGAGCTTTTATGTGAGACCAATAGTTAGCGACCACGTATCAGTTCCATAAATGATCACTGGTTAGTTTAGTACTACTAGTAGTTAAGTTCTGATTTAATTTAGTATCAAGACAAAATCATTCATCAAACCTGTCAAACATAAAAAAATTGGTGATTCAGTACTGTTTATCTAGTTGCCACAATGCCACAGATAATGGACTAGCTAGTATACCAGCTTACAGTCACCACACGCGAATATGAACCAGCCCGTTAGTCAGGTTCAACGACCTCCCATCTCTCTACCAAGTGATAAAGTGCTAGCTTCATCTTGCCAGATGCATTGGTCTGTTAGAAAGTTACAATCTGTTTTTTGCTTAAAAAAATTAAACAGACATTAAGATATAAAATGAATGGAAAATAAGAGATTCTTATAAAGTCCTTCGAGCCGGATATCAGCGGCCTAAGCATTCTCGACTGCATAGATGACTAATGTTGATTAGGATACGATATAATAATAATAGAATATACTTGCTGAACTAAATAAAATTTTAATCAAAATGCAAATTTTTTTGTTTCACTATCTCATTTTGAATACATAACTTTTTGTAATAATAAATTTAAGATACCATTTTACCGTGTTTGCTATTATATATTATATTAGTTTTGATTCGAGGAAAATATGCATCCAACGAGTATTATTATAACTAATCACTATTAATAACGTAACGACATAAAACTTTATTTTGAACGCATTAATTTAAAGTTAAAATTGCCGGGGTGTTCCAGGCATTGAAAAAGACCTCTCCATTTCCTCCCATGAATAATAATAATGCTGGACAATCCACACAGCATCATCTAACCCCAAGCTAAGCAGAGCTTGTGTTATGAGTACCTACTAGATGACTAATATACTTAATACAATACATAACATACATAGATATTTTTTATTATACATTGAAAATACCCAGAACACCCGGAATAAATATTTGCAGATCGTACAAACATTTATCCCAAGGCGGAAATCGAACCCGCAACCTCCTGCATCGCAGGCGGACATTCGCGCGCCACATGGTCGTCGAAAAATGTCAAAAGAGGCGACTAAGGGAATGCACCAGAAGATCTTCTGACAACTAAACATAGACACTGTGGTCGCCGATCTACCTGTCAAGCGTGGTGGTTAGGGCCAACCCCCTCTATATGGGATAGCCTATATTCAGCAGTAGACTTAGGCTGATTACTTGACTTTCAAATGTTTCAAAAGCAGGCTGCGTTTAAAAGATTAAAGTCTAAGGTTCTATAAAAGCTTCAGGGTTTTTATGAAGACTAAAGCTGCAAAATGAGCAGTGGAAGCACCGGAGCGTGACAGCAGATACCGTCTCGCTCGTTGACCACCGGCGCAACTCTAAAAACTATACTCTAGCTATGTAAGGTAATCAACTATGGAAATAACGTGTTTTGTATTACTTACCTCGGTAATAGGAAAGATAGACGATACTCAAGGCTTGCTCGTTATAAATCTTAGGGAGTTTACGTCAACGTGGCAGAAAACCGTTGGTTTTAATGCAATGGTCTATAGTACAACAGCAATTACGTACAAACTACTCTTTACTTATTTTTAATTACACTTCAATAATAACAACACAATGGCTACCTACCTATTTGCATTTAAAATCTTACGTCAGGAAACAGGCATAGCTGCTTAAGTCCATATTCTTTGGGCATAACTCAAAAATCAATGCAAGGAACTGGCATGTAATTTAAACATGCTTAGACCCGGCGCGGCGATGACAGGAATTCTAATTGACTCTAAGAGCGTCGATGGTATATTTTGGGCAGACCTCTTGTTGACAGATAACCTAAACACAGACCACCCACAAAAGCCCAAAAACGATCGACATCAGTGGGATTTCTAGTAACAAACGCGGGAAAGGTTTTATTAGAACTAATCTTGTACTTGCTTGCTACACTTTGTGTTATTTCATTTAAATTTACCCAATATTCACACACAAATGAGAGTTTATTTTTTAAAATAAAAAACTCCCACGTTTTTCGTTAATTCAAACCGTTCTATCTTGTTGTGTGCCCTTTTTAACCTTTTAACTTAACTCACCAAAAGGTAGCAAACCACTTAAGTTAAAACAAAATAACCTAAGTATTTATTTAAAGATAACTCTACTAAACTAATAGGGCCAGCTGGCGCGTAAACTACGATAGTTGATTCTTTAGACATTTGTTTGTCGTCAATCTTTGGTGTCGTGCTTGAGGTTATAAATAAAATAGTAGATTCCCGTTTCATGCAAACTTCAACCCTCTCTGCACCCTTTTTTTCATAAATTCTGGAGATTTGGAGATTCAAGCCACGACGAGTGGCTTAGGCTGTGCGTTTTCTATTACTCCAGGACAAGGATTATTAGTATGTATTAAAAAAATAGTTTTGTTTTGTTCTCTTTCTAGCAATCAGCGGTATTTTAACCCTCAACGCAATAAGTTTAACAAGAATAATTGGTATAGATACAAGAAAATCTGTTTAGCTGTTTGAAAACCATCAGCTCTTTTGTTACTGAAGGGTTTTCGAAACCTGTATTGTAATGTATTCAGTAATATAACTTCATTTTGACATTTTAGGTAATTTTGTTAGATCATAAATTTAAGTACTGTTTGAAATTTGCTTACTAATTTTAGTAAAACATAATGGAAAATAAAAGGTTTACCTACGCAGCGGCGAGGGGCTGGCTACCTGTCACGTATGGAATACTAACTACTGCCAAACTTGGGTATGTACCAATGTACTATCTGGACATCCAGATAGTACATTGGTACATCCATCCATCCTTAGACATCTTCGAAGAGACTCGAGTAGTTACCGTCTCGGGCATTATAGTTCAAGCAAATATAATTTCTAGTTTCTGATGTTTCTTGAGCTGAGATTTTTAATTTACACGTGTTAAAATTGAGCTCAACTTTGCCCTATACCACGTTCTAAGAAGAGTCGTAAAACATTGGTGGTATTTGAGTTGAGTTTCTTGGTTTAATGTCCAGCATTCCAGTGTCAGACTTCATTCCACATCGTCGGCTAAATTGGGCATTTAGCCTACATTCCCCGGCGACATTTCGCATCAATCCCAACACATTCCTGTTTCTATTCCTGTTACACGAGATCAACTACCAGGATTGTCGGATAAGCTCATGGCTAATGTTAGTTGGACAGTTAACACTGTCCAATGACTAGTACTAGGGACTACTAGGTAGGACGCTTGTAGGATACCGGAACCGTGCATTATTTTCCAGTTATCTGGTGGGATTGAAGTGAAGATTAAGATTAATGAGTCGAGGTTCCGAGCTCAGCAGGAGCCAATTGGAATAAAGGGACTTGTTTGTCAAACATCACAATCAACTGGATTGTTGATGGCTTATAAATTGTCTTGTGTCTGTTTGAAAGGGTGAATATTATAATCTCTGATCTGACAGGATCTGAGATTTGTTGACAGTAGTTAGTCGCAATCATAAGATAACCTAAGGTAACTCCAGTAATTTTTTTCAATCTTTATGTTCGTTTTAGTTCAGTATCATTTTTTATGGCCAGTTTTAGGACTAAGACATAACATTTGTTTATTTACTACATAAGAACATACAAACCAGCAAAAACATTAAGAAAACTAAGAAGAAAGATCGATACTTGAACGCAGCACGATGCCTAGCTACTGTGAAGTCTTCGAGTTTGATAATTTCTAAGTTTTATCTTGTAGGTAGTCCCTTTTATAATTTTGGTAAGTAGTTGCTTCTCTGCCTCCGTATTATTTTACTTTCGTTCATCATATACATATTAGTAAAATCAAAAGTGAGGAAGTAAATCCATGACTTTAGTACCCCATAACTTCTAAGCAGGACGTGTGCTGGACAGAGTACTCGTGTGCTCAACACCATAAATAAAGAAGCTAACCCGTCTGACTATGTACCATAAAAACAAATCTAACGACTTATAAAAGCAATGCAGCTGCCAGCCCTACAAAAATAAAAAAGTGAAGGCACTCGAGCGCGCCACTCGCATGCCAGTCGAGTCGGCACAACGCACTGCCATGCCGCCGCCGCCGCCGCCGCCATGACCTTGACACTGACGCTAGGACGAACCTACAGAAGTTCAATGGCATTTATTATTTCGTGCTGCGTCAGTTTTAGCAGTTTTTTTTATTATGGCAACGTGTAAGCAATTAGAATGAAGGGGTACTGTACTGTGACATCCTGATTTAAATAAAAACGCCATATTTTTATTCTATACCAATGACAGCCCGACTTGACGGAATTTCACTGACTTGACTAAAAACGTGGTTGAGGCTGTACGTCATCTATATTTCAGACAGGACAATGATTCTTATAATTCGTACTCAGATCTCCGCCTTTTTGTTCTAAGATTAGTAAACACTCGACATTGGCAAATTCGTGGCAACCCTCAGCCGCTGAAAAGCCATATAATATAAGAAGAAGAAGAAGAAGATTCTTATAAGTTATATAGATACTACTTACCTTAATGCAACTCTTAAAGAAAAGGTTCTTGCACTCTGCAAGTCCCTCATTAATTTTCAATTCAACACACTGAATAAAAATTCAAAAGTATTTATTCCGACACTGTCAACATGGTCTCCGCGTCCCAGGATACAGACTGCATTACAATGAACCATTCATGCAGGCCGGCCTCCATCCAGGGAATACATACATACCTACATATCATTATAAAAGCATACATAATAGTCCCTGGATATATTAGTGATGTTCGTAAAACTTATGAACTTCGGTAATCAGCGCTTTCACTTTTGTACCAACAGCGACAAAGGTGCTTTCAACTGAAAGGCTATGAAAGTAGGTATACCTACGCCATAATATTTTTATCTACACTAGGCTGCATCTTCCACTTTCCATCAGGTGTGATTGCAGTCAAACTCTGAGCTATCAATAACAGAATAAACTATTATAATTTCTCCTGATTGACTGACTGACACATAGACAACGCACAGCTTAAACCATGCGTCGTAGAGACTTGAAATTTTCAAGGTATATACTTCGTCTTGGTGTGTAGAAGTGTATTAACTCCCGTAATTCAACGGGTACGGGTTAAAGTTTGTTTTAAGCAATGCACGCGTTTCGTTAGTAATAAAATTAGTAAAAAAACGCATATGTGGACTTGATAATTGCAAGGATAAACACAGTACATCATGAGAGTAAACCTAACAAGTACAATAATATAGGTACTATCATTTTGTAAAGGGATCCTAAGCAAACAGGGTCACTGGTTGAGTTCGAAGCCGCACATGAACGTTTTAAATCGAAAAATTGGTTTTGAGTTTCTCAAAACCAAAAGTGTGTGTCAACAAGATTGAAAAGACATGGTGTGTCCGTGCATCTAAATATAGAGCTTGACTCGCGTCAAGGATGCCAAGCGAACACTCTTTGTGCCTTCTGTAGACTTAAGCCTTGAAACATTTATGTGCCAAAACACACTTTGCATTTTTTCATCAGCATTTCGTTTAGTAGTAGAGCTCTTAGTGAAGGGCTCCTCCGAAGACGTACTACCATCATGCCTTTTCTATCGCAAAAACTTGCTGCGTTCCGGTTGGAATGGTGTGGGTGCTGGTTAAATTAAACGAGGCTTAACATATGCCTCAGGTTTATAGACGCAGAGTAGTGCATCGTAGGGCACGTTCCTTGCTAACGTGACCTGAAGGCAATGCTTTGCAATGGTGACCACTTAAGATCAGGTGGGCCATTAGCCATGAGCAAGTCAAATAAAAAAACCATAAATGTAAAATCGTGCACTACGAATACTTTGAATATAGTGTATTTGAACAAGTGTTCCGCTACCACTTAGCAGTGATGACGGTTTTCTACGCAAATACATAGCTGTTGTGAGCGTAGGTAGTATTTAAGATATTCAACAGGATAATTTTACTACAACAAAAACATTGCTTTTGCTTTAGGCTAAGTAATAAAAAACTAATGTAAAAAATACATTACCTAAGATTCGGTTAGGTTTTGTATCGTTCCGAATTAGTACCAAAATTATACTAGTTTTTTACATTTGACCTAAGTGAAGTTAGGTTATTTATTATTATCTAAAATAAATTTTTAAATGAAATAAAGTTTTTTCTACTGTAACAAAACTAGAAACAAATTGAGAACCACTTCTCTTTTGTTGTTAAAAAATTAGCCAATTATCTATCATTAGCCTAGAATGAAGTCTTTGTTTGAAATCCGTCGTTAAATAACGCTAACAAACTGGGGAGACCCACACAAAAAATCGCGATCGACAAAAAATTTAAATAAGTAGGTACCAAACCTAACCCAAATCCGATATCCGGAAAACGAAAAAAACTCAGAATCCGCCCACAAACAGACAGACGGACAAAACTAAACGCTTCGCTCGCTCAGCCAATTATGCTGTGCATGTGCATTTGACATGGATGTTCCATGCAACAATAGGCGGATGCCTGTCTGTAATCATCTGTCTGTCAGAGCCATCGGATGCATCATTATCATACATAGCTAACAGTTATTGGCTCGGATATAGAAAGACCGGTCTACAAAGAAGTAAAGACATAAGACATTCAAAATCAATTTTTATATATAGTTCACTAGCAGTCCGTCCCGGCTTAGCACGGGTTTTAGTAAGGATCCCTAATTTTTTTGAAAATATAATATAGCCTATGTCACCTGGGGATAATGTAGCTTCCCAACGGTGAAAGAATTTTTCAAATCGGTTCTGTAGTTTCGGAGCTATTCAATGCAAACAAATAAACAAACAATCAAATCTTACCTAAGTACCTACTACCACCATGCCTATTTCTGCCGCCAAGCAGCTTGCTGTGTTCCGGTTTGAAGGGTGTGGGTGTCGGTGTAATTACAGGCACATAACCTGTATGCCTCAGATTGATGGACGCAGAACAGTGCATCGTAGGGCACGTTTATAGCGAATGTGACCTGCGAGGCAATGCTTTGTTTTAGAAAGTGGTAACCACTTAACATCAGGTGGGCCAATTGCTTGTTCCAGTAGTTCCATTAGCAAATCATTAAAAAAAATGATATTGAGGACAGTATATCCCATTATCCCCATTCCTCGTTCCAGCAGGAAGTTCTATAAATATTCTAATCAAATACTTTGTGGGGTCACTTTACCTTATTATTCTACGTTTTCATTTAATTATCTTTCATATTCTCAAACAAAGAAGCCTCATGATTTCTCAGGCACGGTAGATACCTTCAGATCTCTTATGGCCTACCAAGTAACACCAACACAAGATTTTTTGAGGATGTCTAATGGGAGTAGTCAGAGGTACCGGTAGGTACATACCTACCCACATTTTGCAGAAGCTGGTATTCCATACGTGACAGATGGCAAGCCCATCGCCGCTGCTAAAATACTAACTGGTTCCTCACCATATTTTCTTTCACAAAATTATGTGCACATAAATTTTTCGTATAGAAAAACCCATTAGTGCATGACCGGATTTGAACCAGGATCAGAAGGCGGGGTCACTCCCACTAAACCTCCGGTGCTTTCACAAAAAGAGAACTGATAAATTACTTGAAACCATAATAGCCAATAAATAAGGTTCTTTTATCAATTCTGATAACAGCGATAAATAAATAAATATATGTGGACATTTTTACACAACATACCTAATCTATTCCCAAACCAAACTAAGCATAGCTTGTGCTGTGAGATCGGATGACTGATAGAATACTTACATACGTTTTTTTTGTAAATACAAACTTAGAATACAATATACCTAACACTCAGACACAGAACAAACATCTATGTTCATATTGTTCATCACACAAAATGTTTGTCCTCGGTGGGGATCGAAGTTCGATCATCGAACCCACAGCACAGCCTATTCAGAAGGCAGAGTTACTACTTGAGCTGTGAGGCCAGTTATTAGTAACTAGAAGTCCAATAATAGTCGATAATAGTTCCAAATACCACAGCGTAGTAAAACGGTCTCGACACGACCTAACATGAGATATTATCATAGAATAAGGAGACCAAGATATTATGCAGGTAGGTACTTTACCTACGAGTAGATAAGGTATCTGTCACATCAAGATATCAATGATTATGTCAATCATCATTCACGTTGTCACGTTCACGTTACAACAGATCTTGAAGTATGGGAAAGAAGGTTGTTCCACTTATAGTAGACCTTTTTGTGCGAGAGTTGACTAAAACTATTGTCAGCATGAACCAGAGTACTTACTGGTGGTCAGATGGAAACAGCTGATGGAAAATGTGGTACCTACCTACCACCCATAACAAAGTCTAGTCTCGTATTCGTTAGAACCATGACTACGATGATGCAATGATCTAGGTACGTCCATCAACCTGAGTAATGCAGGTGCTAAGCCTCGTGTGCCTGTAATTTCACCGACACCCACACCCTTCAAACCGGAACACAGTAAACTGCTTGGCGGCAGAAATAGGTAGGACAAGCCCTTCACTAAGAGCTAGATTTTATTCCACCTGGTTTTAAACATTTGTTGGTCAGTTTTTTGTCTGTTCATATTACTGAACGTTGTAAATTACTCACGTTGCTGGTAAGAAGGTAAATCAATCCAATAGCGTTTTATTGTATGCAGTAAATGCACCCGTGGGAAACTTTTAGGATACTTTTTGATGAAATGGAAGTCTACAATAGGCATAGGTAGCATAGGTTTTGAGAATATCAGTGGTAGGTATAGTGGAAATTGCCCCGCCTTTTGACCCTAAGCGAGTTCGAACCTAATTAGGTACCTACCTACCTACCTACCTACGCACTAATAGATTTTTCTAGAAAAATGGACTGCGATAAGTAGGTACCTATCTACCTACCTCGGCTTTTTTACATTCTGTAAGCTTACCTAGGTAGGACTGCGATAGGTAGGTAGGTAGCTATTTACGTTGAATGACTATAGATAAGCGTGGAATGGAACATGGAAGGTAGGTAAGTAGGTAGGTAAATAAGCTAGTTACCTAGGTATCTAGACAAGACATCCGACACCACGGTAGGTAGGTATACCTAGTAGACTAGCGACGGCGACGCGTGCTACTGCTAGAGTGCTGACGTCTCCAGTTACTGAGTTATTGATCATTTTAACATTAAAAATTAACATTTGTACTCAAATCCAGGCATTAGGAGACCTACGGTAGGTAGGTGTTCCTACCTAGGTACTTACATATCCTAAGTTAGGAAGGTAGGTACATTACATAGTCACCTAGGTAACCTAGGTATAGTGCTAGGTATATTTTACAAACATTCTAGCCAGCAGGTATAGACGCTAGCTAGTTATGATCACCCGTAGGTACCTATAGGAACTTTTAGTTAAGTACCTACTTACTTACTTTTATAATTATGGCACAGGTAGGGTAGGTAGGTAATGAAGGTATGATATGAACGAGAAGCAAGGGTGTGGAACCCTAGCGTCTATGAAAATAGGTAGTTATATACCTATCTACCCATCCCATGTCGTTGGGACAATCGATTCGAGGGAGCCCGGGCTCCCCTACCAGGCCGGGACGGGCCGCGCCGCCGCTCTGCCAGCCAGCCAGCCAGCCACCCGACCGACACATTCTAGCAAAACAACTTAAAAACTTACTTTTTACACTCGAACAAGCTTGCACCGAAGAAAAGCAGTCACGTAGATCGCGAGCGAGATCAAATCACTGATGCACTACAGTACTGAATAGCGATCAGCTCGGGCTCCACGAGTCAATTAATTAACTTATCACTGAGTTCAATAAATAAAATTGACAGTTTTATTTCTAAATATGCGTGTGCCGGCTAAATGGGTACCGGTGGAATTAATTACGGTTATCGCTGCGTCAACAACGTTACTCCCACGGAGGTTCGCGGCAGACTGACCGGGATGAAGATGGTGCAAGGCGTGCGCCGGGGATGACGCGAGTGAATGTAGCTACAAAAGATCCGTTAGCTAACAGACCAATGGGTGTTTTTCGCAAACTTCATCAGCCAATGGAATGTTGGAGCCGGGATGATTTTGCGCGTGAAAGTTTAAATTGTTCACGTTTCGTTTCGTCGGCAACTCAAACTGGGTATGAATAATAGTCATTACTTTTATTATTTTTTACGATATAAGATGACTTAATTGCGTAATTAACAGTACAAAACAGTTATTATAAGCTTCAGTGTAGGTACCTAATTAGGTACTTAAATTATAATACAAATGCCTACCAACTTGATCAGTACATAACTACCTATAAGTACCTAGATAGGTACCTAATACCTTTTCCAAAGCCTATTTTCAAAATTAAATGATAACAACACATTCAAAAGTGTAGGTAGGGTGACTTCCTAAAATAGGTAGCTATTTAATAAATCCTTTGCATTTTGTTTATATTCTACCGCCGCCGCCGCCGTTTAAATTTTCCGCCGCGCCGGCGGCGGCGCGGCGGAAAATTTGCTGTCAAAATTCAGCGGTGCGTGAACGCATTTATTTTGCGAGCATTCGGAATTCGGTCCATTCCTCTAGCCGGTACTTTCTAAACCAGCCACTCTTCAGCCACTCAATTTAGCCGCAGAGAATGTCTGGGGAAAATTGGACTGGAGTAATTCAAAAACACTGAAACCACAGCACACTGAAAACACAGGTGGTAAGCATACATCATTTGTATATGATCTAAGGTGGTAAGGTACATAAGCAACCTACCTACCTACCTAGGTTTTGGTACCGGTACGCCGGTACCTACCTGTGGTACCTACCTAGTACCTAGGTAGCCGGTAGGTATAGGTACCTAGGTAGGTATTATTTATTTTTTCTATGCCTTTCTCTTCATTTGTTTTTTGTGACATGAGGCACAGACTTACTAATATTTATGTGCGCGATGGGAGATCAATTTTATGAGTGTGTTGTGTAGCTACGAAATTTTGATTAGGTAGGTAGGTACCTAGCTACCAAAGATGTTATTAAAAATAAAATTCCTTTGTTGCTTGTGATGTGATGTCGTGACTGCAGCTCGTTTGAATCCGCAACAATTTAATTTCCTACGATTTGTTTTGAAAAAGCGGTGGCCGTACTGAACTGATTTTGCTGAAATTTGTATGGGACCAATCTGAAAGTATATCCTTTCAAAAAACAGGCTAAAGATGACAAAATTGTATGAGTAAACCTAAAAGAAAAAAAGAGGCACATCATCCGCAGTGAGAACCTCCCTTTTTTGCAGTCGGTCGTTACATAGCCCTTTGCATTTGAGATACCGCAAAGCATCAAGCTTTGCGGAAAGTACCTATCTATAGTAAGTAATTACTTTTTCATGAATAAACTTCATAGTAAACTTTGTGAAGGAACCGCCAGGCTGTATAATATATCACAGCTACAAACATACGGTCACCGTTTTTTTGAAAACCAGTAGCCCTATAAAGGTGATATAAAAACCCACAGTAAATTAACGGTGTATTGGAACCATTTCCTTCCATCAATGAGCTATTCAAGCGGAATGAATAGCTAATTCTTTGTTTATCATCTATCAGTATCAGTGCCATCATGATCAGACCTCCGATTCCACTTCGCATGGTTCGGTCGGACCTTAGTTTTTATATATCTTCTTAGAAAACCATGAATTTCTAAATAGCCAGTAACGAATATTAGGTAGATTAAAAAAATACCTTTTGTTGGTACCAAGGTGTCAATTTCCATATGGTGTTCTGCCAAACTTACATTTCAGAGAAGCCCTATTTTGATAACCGAATTCTAGATTCAATCTCGTCTCAGCTCCAAAAATATACCTACATGAATTGGACCTCATGTCGATGAAAACATTTACTTGGACTAGCTAGCAAGCTTCGAAAAAAGACAGGACAAAGAAATCGATCACTGCTTCGAGAATGCCAGGGAAAATTCTGGTCCATGATGGAGCACATGAAGGGCAACTTTCCACTGACAAATAGACAAAGAGACGGCACTCAGACTTAGTCAATGTGTGACAGAAATTCAGGCTCAAGGTTTTTCAGGGAGCAATGGCCTAAAACGCTTGGCCTATGTTCATTGGTTTGCTGGTGTTTTTAGGGTTCCGTAATGAAAGGGTAAAACGGGAGCCTGTTTATAAGAATCCGCTGTCTGCCTGTCTGTCCGTCTGTCACCAGGCTGTATCTCATGAACCGTGATAGATAGAGTTGAAATTTTCACAGATGATGTATTTCTGTTGCCGCTATAACAACAAATACTAAAATACAGAATAAAATGAATATTTAAGGGGGCTCTCATACTGGTGTTTTTTTTGTCGTTTTTATTATAGATAGTGGTACGGAACCCTTCGTGCGCGAGTGTGACTCGCACTTGGCCGGTTTTTTTAGAACACACACAATTCTGACGTGAAGCCATAACGGCCAGTACTGACCTAATCGCTCCCGGAGCAGTTTTTTCTCTATCTTAAAATGCTATACCCTCGGTAAATAAAGGAAGTAGAAGAAAACTGAAAAGTCCGCATGCATCTTCAAAATGTCAACTTCAAAGTGCCCGTTTCAAATGTATGATTAACGTCGTATTTACTCAATCATAAATTCACGAAATAAATTAAAAACTTAGATATAAATCGTCATCTCCTTCTAAAGTTGGTGATATATTTTTTTTTGGTTTACACCAATGGTGAGATAATTAAGAAGTAGAATTAATGCCCGTTCAATATATAAAAAAAATAAAGACTTGAATTATTTATAAATTAAATTGTATAGAATCGCGCCGTTTATGCGAGCACAAGGATAAAATTTAGTCTGCCGCTGGCTTTCGTACGGGGAACCCGTGTCGCTCGTCGCCCTGCGGACTACAAGACTGCAAATATTGCATTTTTAATTCGTGTTTCGATACTATTTTGCAAAAAGATACTTTATCTGTTTGTAATAGAGTGACTTATTGCAATTTTGCAATAGTAGAGCGACAAGGTTCCAAGGCAAATACCGTGTACGTGTTGTACACGGCTGGATAGAGTTGATACTTTTTTGTACCGACATAAAAATAAGCACGTATCTACATACTCATCATCATTAGTCTAGAAAAGTCGATACTTTTTGTATCGAAATTTTAAGTAAGTACGTAGGTATCTACCTACTGATTTGGGGGTGCTGATTACGAATATCTGGTCAGATTTGAAATTCAAAATGGCGGATACAAATCATGATACAAAAAACTGACATGGGTGTCGTTTTCTACTAATTTGGGGGTGCTGATTACGAATATCTGGTCAAATTTGAAATTCAAAATGGCGGATACAAATCATGATACAAAAAACTGACATGGGTGTCGTTTTCCACTAATTTGGGGGTGCTGATTACGAATATCTGGTCAGATTTGAAATTCAAAATGGCGGATACAAATCATGATACAAAAAACTGACATGGGTGTCGTTTTCTACTAATTTGGGGGTGCTGATTACGAATATCTGGTCAAATTTGAAATTCAAAATGGCGGATACAAATCATGATACAAAAAACTGACATGGGTGTCGTTTTCCACTAATTTGGGGGTGCTGACTACGAATATCTGGTCAGATTTGAAATTCAAAATGGCGGGTTTAAATCATGGTACAAAAAACTGACATGGGGGTCTAAGGTAGTAAGATTCTATTACATCTACGAAACTTGATGGTAGTAAGTTCTTCAGTTTTAGCAGTAGACCTTCATGCCAAACTTTATCGAGTGCCTGTGCCACATCCAGAAAGATAGTAGAGCAGACTTTTTTTTCCTCAAATGTTTTCTCAATAACATTTGTAATCCTGTGAACTTGGTCTATCGTTGAGTGCTGTTCTCGGAATCCAAATTGGTGCTCTGGTATAAGGTTTTTACTTTCAATAAGCGGCTTCAGTCTTTTTAGTAACAATTTTTCAAATAGCTTTGACATGATAGGGAGCAAAGAAATCGGTCTGTACGATGAGGTCTCTTGTGGCGGTTTTCCTGGCTTTGCTATCATGATAACTTCAGCAACTTTCCATAAATCTGGTACACACTTTAGCCTAAGTGCTGCGTTGATAAGGGTCGTTAGTTTGACTTAGTCCTTAGTGTGCCTATCACATTATTTACGAATTAATTCATTAATTAATAAATTAACTAGTTAATTAATTAATTAACGATTCCCGCCTTGGGATAAATGTTTGAACGATCTGCAAATATTTATTCCGGGTGCTCAGGGTATTTTCTATATATAATAAAATATATCTATGCATGTAATATTGTATTGCATTAAGTATATGTATCAGTCATCTAGTACCCATGACACAAGCTCTGCTTAGCTTAGGGCTAGATGATGCTGTGTGGATTGTACAGCATTATTTATTTATTTGTTTTACTTATTGATAAAAATGATATATGCTAGGCAAGTGCTCTCAAACTGTGAAGAAAAACATGTGAGGAAATTAGTTAGTATAATAACAGCGGCGATGGGATTACACCTTGTCACGTATGGAATAATAACTACTACAAAATGTGGGTATGTGCCAATTGTAGCTTTTGGACGTACCTGTGACTACCCCCTTAGACGTTCTCAAAGAAACTGGGGTTAGTACCAAGTATACTAAGAGATATGAGAGGATATCTACCGTGCCTGGGCATTAAAGTCGTGAAGTTAATTTAATTTAAGTTAATTAAGTTTCAGCTACATAATTACCGAGAAAAATATAATTCCCATTATTTGTCGTATTATGATAAATAGTTTCGAAGTTATGAGGGAACAGATGAACATTCATATATACATACATAACGGTCAAAATTATAACCCTCTTTTTTACTTCACCGTAGCCAGGTCAAAATAAATGGAAGATAAATATCTAAAGCACCACAAGCTATAGCAAAATTGGGACAGCAAATTTTTTTTTTTTTTTTTGTGGCCTCTGTCCTTTTTTCGGACAATTTTGCCAATGTCAAGTGGGTTGTATGAAATACTTCTTAGTCAAGTCGAGTCGGTAAAAAAAGTAAAGTCGGCTGTCAAAAAGATGGCGTTTTTCTTCAAAACCAAAGGGAAACATTTTCGTTCAAATCAGGATGCCACATAACACACTTTCATTTCAATTGCTCACACTTGTGCTAAGACCTCAAGTAATGATGGTTAAAATACCACCAAAACTACCCATCAGAACTTAAAATAACACTAGAAAAACAATTAAAATGAAAATACAATGTTGCTTCCAAAGATGACAGAGAACGAATCCCGACAACTAATAATTTATTAACTACCATCTATCCTTCAAGTACCAAGATTAGTTAATTTATGTATAGAGTCAACTTGTACAACGTATTTCATGAACTGCCAGCTAGATGGCGCTATTAGAACGGATCACCTATATGTATCTAACCGCGAAATATTGCAGAGGAGTGGTGGGGTAAAGAGGAACGAAACTCTCAAGGTCATTAGATCGGTATCGGCTCTTAGTTCTGGCAATAAGCCGAATCGGTGGTGGCGAATCAGGGTCCTAATAGGGGCAGAAATAATAACGAATTGCGTAATTGTCGGCTTTCACCGGCTACGTGAGTCAGAAGATAGGTAATTGTTGATTTGCATACCTACTGTGCGAAAACTCGGCATGTTCGGGTGAGGCTGTGGTGGTAAGCTGAGGCGGAAGGAAAATCGACGCTCATAAAGTTACCTCCTGATTCTGATATTAGAATGAATCCAGAATGAGGAAAAAATGTACTCCAGCGAGCCACTTTTGGATATCATGTCATGTGGAACCATCCAGTTCCATGATTCGAGTACAGTCAGCTGCACTAGAATGTATACAATTTGTAACTTTTAAAATGGTTTCACAGGGGTGCTAAAAAAAATAACACTACAATTATTCAAAAAATTTGTGAGACCATCAACTAATTTCATAACGTTTTAGTTTTTGAGGTTAGAGTTCATTGATTTGCTGTAATACCGTTGTAAAGTTACAAATTGTATACATTCTAGTGCAGCTGACTGTACCTACTAGACCTTGCTTATTCTAGAAAAGAGTACACGGTTAGCTTGAAGCAGTCACGACATGAGCGACTACACATGACTATGTAGTCAAACTGTGATTACGAGGCGAATTACAACTTTTCCTATCATTCGCATTAGGTATTAAAATCGCATCAGCGTCCGCTAAGGCGGCTCTCTGCATAATCTCCCGGCAAGTGCAGAAGCAGCGGCGTGATGCGTGCGGTCCGCTATCTTTACGCCGCTCGCGTCAATTTGTCCGCTTATCGCGATCATCTGGACACGCCCACCTTATCTCAGACATTCTCTGCAGTAGAAATCTGAGAAATTAACCTATGAGCGTTTATGGATGAATCTGGAGCTACATGATACCCTGCATCGACGACCGATGTGGATGTGGATGTGCGACGCGGAGGTTGCGGGTTCGATTCCCGCCTTGGGATAAATGTTTGTACGATCTGCAAATATTTATTCCGGGTATTCTGGGTGTTTTCTATGTATATAAATATAACAAATATAAATATAACAAAAAATATCTATGTATGTAATGTATTGTATTAAGTATATCAGTCATCTAGTACCTACCCATAACACAAGCTCTGCTTAGCTTGGGGCTAGATGACGCTGTGTGGATTGTCCAGCATTATTATTATATTATTATTATTATAATTGCGTTCCCTTATTCCCATGGATGCCGCGTCTGCATCTCTAAGAAGTGGTTATCATGATTGGTATATTTGATATCACCAAACGGTTATAGAGAATTACCAAATGATAGAGAAAGGTGGAGTGAAAAATGCTGTTGTGCCAACCCCACATATAGTGGAATAAGGGCAGGAAAATGATGATGATCACCGAACGGTATTTAGTAGGTATACGCTTCTCACTCCAAGCGTCCGGGACACTCATCATGGAGTCTATCTAACGACATCAAACGTTGGATAATTTATTGTACTCGTATATCTGATAATGTAATACATCTTACATGCCTACATTATCAGCTAAACAATAAATTATTTATTAATATATTTTACTTCGTACAAAAAGCAATGATGCGTGATTCCAAGCAGCAGCGATGAAGGTAGAGCGGCCGCTTGATGACTGATTGATGACTGACAGTTGTAAATTTATTTGAAGGCGCTGAAGTCGCATGCGGGAATGTGCTTCTAGATGGCACAACGATGTTTCATAGTCAAATTAGCAACTATGCCACTACTTTCCTATTGGCAAACCGAGGCAGACAGCATAGTTTATTACAAAATTAAATACCTATCTTCATCGCAAACACTCGTTAATGTACGAGTGAAAGCGAGTGAATTACTTATCAGTTTAGCATCTCGCGACCGAAAACTTCTTCACGCTCTCGTTGCATTCTACAAGCTCACCAGCATTTCAAGACCTCTGAAACTCTTGTCGGAAACTCCCGATCTGCAGGACTCTTGAAGTATCGAAGAGGGTGAGGTATACCAAGTAACACTGGTGGTAGAAAGAGCGTTTAAAAGATGAGGCGAGGGTCGGAGAGGGGTTTTAGTCTGATAATTAGTCTCTTGTAAGTGACTATGTCAGCCGGTAAGGAAGGCGGTTCATGTGAGACCATTTCTTGAAATTAAAGAATAATCAGTAATCCTCATCATCGCCAGTAGCCTAAAAAGCTCTCTGTTGGGTATAGTATAATGTTGTGCCTATATACGCAACACTTGCTCCATAGATTTTTAGGACGAACCATAAACAATGTTTGAGAAGGCATTTGCAGATCGTGGAAGGAGATTAAAGATCCACCCATCGTGTTAGAGTGGATTGCATGCTGGACACAATCTGCATCTTGCAAAGTGATATCCATAAAAACATAATGAAATTACGCATATCCCCAGTCCCACTCAGTAAGATTAGAAGATCACGCGATTTTCAAACAGTTTTCCGATGCCTAGGGCTTGCATGACCAACTACTTTAGCAGCTTATTTTCCTAGTATCTACCTACCTACCTAAGTATCTATAGGTTATTCAGTAAACAAGCCTTTGCATCTGTTATGCAGGGTCAGAGCTGTCTTTTTTGATCGTGTCTCTGCTTTCGACACGCTTTAGTGCCTGGGACAGAATTTTAGATGGCGTAGGCCTACCCAGCACCTATTCTATTGCCACAGCTTAGTCAGCCTCATCCACAGGAAAGACAGGGTCAATACGTGCGGAGCTAACTAAAGCGACGCCGACGGGCTTACTCACGATGTTTGAGAGCACTCACTGGCATTGCGCACATACATTGTTTGAGCCACGATATATTTTTTCAGCTGTGCTTGTTGGCAGAAGACACTAAAGAGCGAATAATAAAATCATCTTTATATCATTGTTAAAGCCGAAAACATCTACTTGGTAACCCTGTGTGCTGGCCTACCTAATTTTGCACAGCCCCCTGCGCCTGCGCGGACTGCGGAATTCGGAAAGCCAGTCGCGTGCGCACAGACGCGCATTATCATAATTGATGAAAGCAGCGTCGCTGTGGTTACAGTCTTGCAGTACGTGCCGGTTTCGAGATGATTTATCTATAATCTTGATAATAACACCTAACAATTACGCAAGTAGGTACCTACCTACAGTATAAAATAGACAACATAATTTTCGTGAGTAAACAACCGTAGGTACTCACTCGCATAATGTCTATACCACTATGCTACGATTATACTCGCTCATTGGACTAAGTACAATTGACCCATTCTACCATCGTACTTCATATTACCTATTACACTCCTATCAACAAGGGTCATCGATATAGCAAGCCACAACTGATTCATACTACGGTGTTGAATAAAGTTTCTGTGGTTACTGACATATTCCACGAATGCCATGCGCAGGTACCGTACCATACGTACTACCTACCTACCTATCTACGTACCTACCTACCTATCTACGTACCTACCTACCTATATCTGTGCCCACTGGAGCAAAAACGCTCGTAATGTACAGAGAAGTTATCAGCGACGCGAGAAAGTGTCATACCAATCAAGCAGAACCGAGTGTTCAATGTACAGGGCTGGTAAATTCCTAAATTATCAAGTTAGACGTATTTTTCAGTTGTGAACTTGTGAGATATTAAATCGCAATGACACATTGTTTGGTGATTATAACTAACCATTGTCATTGTGCATACATAGGTACAACGTGATCGGGTAATTTTACCAACAAAAAAAACCGCTCTTGCAAAAATTGCTAGGTACCTAACATAACAATTATCTACAGATTATAAATCAAAATGGTCTTTATCCCGCAGGATCACATGTTCCCGTCACATATACCTACCTACTGCAGAGCCTCAAGACAAAAGTCTATGGTCAATGTGTGTTGCCTTGAAGGCACCACACATTGATGTCTCAGAGTGTGATGCCAGCGGTGACTCAGGGTACTGAGACGTGGTCGCTAACTAAGTATTGGTCTCATACACAAGCTCTGGGAGTGGGAGCTGTGAGTTACACTAGGAAATATAGTCAGAAACGAGGAAATCCGTAGAAGAACCAATGTCACCGACATAGTTCTCAGAATAAGGAAGTTGAAGTGGCAATAGATAGACCATTAGAAGCGACAGCCGCTGGCTGAGGATTAAAG
The DNA here is from genome assembly GCA_947095575.1 of Electrophaes corylata. NCBI lineage: Eukaryota > Metazoa > Arthropoda > Insecta > Lepidoptera > Geometridae > Electrophaes > Electrophaes corylata. Next base: position 349,135 of record OX352711.1, on the reverse strand, counting down.
GTTCTCAAAGTAAGAATCTAAGTAGGTACCTATCTCACTGGGTACTTACTACGTAGTACGAACAGTTCACAAGGCTTCATGAATCTGGTAAGAAGCTGTGAAACTAAGCCAAAAATGATAATTTAACTTAACGTCTAAATTCTAAATAACTAGTCTTGTAGAAACGTGAGAGGGTTCCACGGAGCGGAACGGGATCCTAATTAAATTATCTAGAGCGTGAACATGCGCGCTCGCAGCGAGCTATTGCTTTGCGTTTTTCTGGACGTGAAATTAAAACCGTCAATTTTGTTGTAGCTAAGTAAGTACCTATGTAAGTAATTGATGCATTTGGAAAACTTCGTCATATCTTCTCGTCGCCCATGTTTGAAGACAAAAGCCTTCAACCAGTGCGTCCTACCAGTCAGTTATGACCTATGTATGCTGCCGAAACGTGGATAGTAACAGTAAGTAGGTACCTAGGGTCAGTCCACAAATTGAAAGTCGCCCAGCGAGATAAGGAGAGAGCTATGCTCGAAGTTTCTTGAAGGATAGAATCCGAAATGAGATTATCCGACAGAGAACTAGAGTAAGTCGACATACCTACCTAGCTTATAGGATTAGCAAGCTTAAATGGCAGTGGGCCGGTAATGTTTGCCGTAAAACCTTCGATCAATGATACCTCATCATAATACCTATAATTATCATTGATCGAAGCTAAGAACCGACAATCGTTAGAGCAAACGAACCGCGTTTAGGTAAGCCGGTACCTAAGTGTGTAGGAGGCCCTCTGGCGAGGTGGGGCGATGATCTGCGACAAGTAGCTGGCAAACACTGGATGAGAAAGGTCGAAGACCGGGCTCAGTGGCACGTCTTGGAAGAGACCTATGTCTAGCAGTGGATTAGTGTAGGTTGTTGGTCTATAAAAAAGTACTCTGTGTTAGGTACCTACCTACCTACCTACGCAAGTTCAGCAAGGCAAAACCACGTGACACTTTTTGTTGACACAATTGACGTAACGCAATAGTAGAATTTGAACTTCATTCGATCGAGTCCTTCATTCATTCGCTTTACTTCTCTCTGGGAGCCAAAAATAAAATGGGAATGTACAACCATAGATTACATTAAATCTATGGTTGTACATTACTTATTAATGTACATGTTGGCTGCGTGTTGCTAGCTGCGCATGCCGCATTCCTGGTAGTGATTTCCCGGGCTGTGTATTCTGTGGTTGTAGATTAACCTGACTCCTGTAATCAAAACAAAAAAAATTAAGAAATAAATGAAACCGATTAGAAGATTTCTTTGAATCATTTTATTTGATCACTAATTAAAAATATTCTCATTTAGAATGGCGTTGGCATCGGTGCGCTTGGGCTTCATTCAGAAAATCATCAAAAATTCTTCGTTTAGCACTGTGCTTCAGAGACCTATGGCTTACAAAAGCTCAATTTCCTTGGAGACACTATACCCAAACAGCTCTTTGAAGCTCACGACTCCTTCTATTGTAAGTAAATACCTAGTCCTCTAGTCTTCAGCAAAGAAAGAAACTAGTATTTGCATTACTGTGAAAACTAAATTCTTGTTTTATTTTATTTTATTCTTGTTCTAGAACATTGACCCCAATGAGAAGTTTTCTGGCTACATACCTCTGGATAAACTGGACATCACATACAGTGCTAGCTCTGGACCAGGAGGACAAAATGTCAATAAGGTACATAAAAATAAATATTAATATGGTATCTACTTGTTGATTGGTTTATTAAATGTATTTATAGTAGAGTAGCAGCTTACCAGGCCATCACGCAAAAAGGGCCCACCAGCGGCCTAGTTGCGGAAAAAAGTCCGCTCACCAAGCAGCTTACCAGGTGATGATTCTTAACAGATAAACTAAAACAATGTGATTCATCATTTCGGTAAAGTTTCATTTTGATCCAAGTGCTTCTAATAAGTACTTTTGGGAGGCAACTTTTTCAAATAACCTGAGAACCATGCCACTTGTATGTTATAATAGTTTTTTTTTTATTGGTCTTACAGCTCAGGTAGGTTTACCTTCTGTGCTATAGGAAATGGGTTTGATTCCCACCTAGGGCAATCATTTTTCTGTGTGATGAACATAGATGTTTTATACACATGAGTACAAATTCTTTTATAATAATAGACAACTACTCCAGCAACTGGATATTCAGTTTTAATTGGTTTCCAGGTTCATACCAAAGTAGACCTCAGGCTCAAGCTGAGTGAGGCAGACTGGTTGCATCCTGAAGTCAAGGAGAAGATGATTGAAATGGTATGCCTATGTTTACTATTTATCTACTATGCTAGAGCAGTGCATCTTAGGGCACATTCCTAACTAACATGAGGCAATGCTTTGTTGTAGGTACCTGTGCGTATTTCCTGTAGTTTGTTTAATTTTATCTTAAAAACACAGACCTAATGTTACAGACTGCGTACTCCAGATCGTTGTGTCTAAGGCATAGATAAAAAAACAGATAAATATATTAATGTCTAGCTGCTTAGTTTGGGACTAGATGGCACTATTTGCCTATTAATGGTTGTTTATTGAATGCAAAATAACAACTGTTAATTACAATTCCAGCACAAAAACAAGCTAACCAAAGAAGGCTACCTCATAATCCGGTCGGATGCAACTCGCTCACAGCAACTGAACAAAGCAGACTGCATGCGCAAGCTGAGGGAGATGCTGCGAGACGCCTCTGCCACTAAGAAAGAACCTTCGCCAGAGTCACAAGAGAGAATTAGACAGAGGTACACATCAGCATAGACCTTTTTATAAAAAAAGACTTTTCTCCTGTACTTGCTGTAAGGCTCCCTCAATCATAAACTAACCTTCTTTGTCCTGCTAATCCTTTTAATCCTCCTCCACCACCACATCTTAATTCTTTATTTTCAATAGTTTTTTCATCATCCTGATCGCTGCCATCAAACTCTCTCATATTGGGTTTGCCATAGTCACCCTTCGTAGGCAGATTGGTGACCACCATGCTAAGTACTTCGGAGATACTGGTGCTCATGGTCCTTTTTGCGACGTCGACAAAGGAATTATATGTTGGGACTAGCTATTTGGTTCTTCATTACCGGTCTGTAGAAGTTCTTGCTGAATATATCCCTTATACGGTTTCAGGAAAATCAACTGCCTAGCAATATAACAAGTATTTTGTTACTGAATGTTTGTTTAATTTGTTTTCAGGCACCTGAAAGCGTCCCGTCTCCGTGTCTCCGTGAAACGCGAGGATTCCCTGAAGCGCGCGCAGAGGCAGTCCCCTACTGTTGTAGACTTATGATTCTTTTATTAAATTGGGCATGCGTGATACTGCGGCTAGAAGACTGAAACAATGTAGAAACGCCATTCACTTACTCAGTTTTTCGTAGGTAAATAATTTAAAGGGATACCTACATTTAGTTATCTATAAGTGCGTCTTGAATCCTACGCGGCTTATATAGAAGATTTTTTTATTATATATACCTAAAAACCCTACTTGTAGGTTTAGACATGCTTCTAACTACCTCCTAAAAATGGGTCTGCCTTACTTAGGAATTACAGAGATAGTTAATTCAGTTTCTTTATCTTCATCAAATGGTTATATAGGTAGAATGGCGAATCTACCAATTGTTGAAATATGTCTCTATGCCTGTATCGTTTACTTGCTTTGGTTAGATAAGTGTAAATAAATATAATTGTTAGTGTTAAAAATGGTAATTTGATTGCAATACTAGCAAAACAATTAATATATCAGAAAATAGAGAACGCCTATAAGATCCTACTAACAATATGTTCGGCATAAATTACATAAGTGTGATAACGAATAGAGTAAGAGTAAGAGTAAGAGTCATTTATTGTAAAACTGCGTACAAAAGATCTTAGAACTAGGTACATACATAGGTATAACCAACTAGTGTCAACAGCCTACCCATTTCGGGCGTACAATATTAGGTAAGTAGCATAAATCCCTATATTAATCTGAATAATCTAATTAAATTTAGATGAGTTTGTAGTTTTAAACTAATTACAGCCCAAACTAGGTATCATAGTATTCCTGTAGACTATAATAAACTTTATCAATCAGCCATTTTTTTAATTTAAGTTTAAACAAATTCCCATTAAGCTCTTTTAGATCTATTGGTAAATGGTTATATACTTTTATAGCTGTATAATATGTACTTCTGTAAAATATTGTATTATTTATTTGAGGAATACTTAAATTATATTTGTGCTTACTACGTAAATTATCGGATCGACTAGATTTTTTATTGAAATATATGACATTGTTTTTTACAAAGATACAAATCTCTAGAATAAATATCCCAGTTACAGTGAGTATGTTATTCTGTTTAAAAACGAATCTAAGAGATTCGATACTATTTATTTTATATATGGCTCTTATACATTTTTGTTGCATCATAAAAACAGAAACAAAATCAGAAAAAATCAAAAACAGAAACAGAATCTTGTATCTCTGAACTCCGAAGCTGTCCATCTTGCTCTAGTCGCTTGCAACTGTGCATACGCAAACGGGACGGAGATTTGCAAAGCCTAGCTTCAGAGTGACAATTGGTGGACCACGTCACTTACACGATGGATAGATCGTGGTTGCTATTATTTTTGTGTAAGGCGCTAAATTAAGTAGCAAGTAAATATTAGCATAAGCACTGCATTGTCTACCAAAACAAGTAAATTAAAGTGTTTGTGAAAGGTTTATCACAAATACAAAGTATGCTCAATTTAATATTATCTCTAAAGTATTGTAAGAAAGTATAAATGAATACTTAGTTTAATTGATCTATTAAAGTAGATGAAATAAAATATCTTCTGTGTGCTAAATAATTTCGTTTTGTTCATCATCTTATAGTAGGAATAGTAGAGTAGACTGACTGAAAATATGAAAAACCAGAAGCAATCATTGTTAGTGTTGATTGTTGTGGGTAGGTAGGTACATTATCTACATCTACACTAATATTATAAAGAGGAAAGATTTGTATTTTTGTATTTTTGTATGTTATGGATAAACTCAAAAAGTACTGGACCGATTTTAATAATTCTTTTTTCATTAGAAAGCTACATTATCACTGAGTAACATAGGCTATATTTTATTTTGGAAAAAAATAGCGTTCCGTAAAATATTTGGGTTTTTCAGACACAAGGTGTAAAAAATCAACCAGAAAAGTTACTTATTTTGCGTACGCTGCCTAAACTATAAAAGATAGAACCATAAAATGTTCTAAATAATTGTAGATCTTATAAATATCTACAAAAAAGTCCGCGACACACTATACCTATCTATGTCGAGTGAGGCACAACAACCATTTTTTTATTTAAAAATCTTCAATTTTTTTTGGACTACATTTAAACACATTTATTTTACTCATACTATTAATCCTTATCGAAATAAATTATTTTATCACTAAGTACAGTTCATGTAGATAATATTTGGTCTTTAAATGATTAGAATTGGACGTTTGGTTTTGAAGTTATGGCGAAATTAAAATATTACGATTTCTGCTGCACGGCCCGTTGCGAAGTGAGCGTCACCAAGTTGGGAGTGCGCGTGCAGGGGAGTAGTTTAGATCTATGAGTAAGGTACCGACGGCTCCGACGCTCCGACGCGAGGTCGGCTCCCTACTCAGGTGTTTTATAAAAAGGACATTAATTCATAATGTAATATAGTTTTATGACAAAATCTATACAAATAAATAAAATTGAAGTGTCTGTTTGTAATATTAAAATAACGCTTTTTACTACATGCATAGGAATGTATATACGATACATATACCAAAATAGCATTTTTTTTAATTTTTGTCTGTCTGTCTGTCTGTTTGTTCCGTGTAATCTCTGGAACGGCTGGACCGATTTCGACGGGACTTTCACTGGCAGATAGCTAATGTAACAAGGAGTAACTTAGGCTACTTTTTATCCCGAAAAAATAACGGGAACTGATAAAAACTGCCACGCTGGCGAAACTGCGAACGGCCGCTATTTTATGCCGTATTAACGCCATCTGTTGGTGACATCGAGTACTACTTCAGTTAAGATTTGTAAGTAAACATGTTTACCGCCCAACGAAGTGGGCACCGGTCAGCTAGTGGGTTATAAGTGGGATCAGAGCACAACCAATTCTAATAATATTAATTTCATTTATTGTTTGCGAAGAAGCATTGCAACTAGGTACTAAATCACAAGGCGAGAGAAAGCGTGGGAGTAAGCCAGTCTTATCTTATATATCAATGTTTATTACTTATTATTATAGGTAGGTACCTACTTCTTATATTATCAAGGGAGGATTATTAGACCTGCTTATAATACTTTTTTCGTTGCCACGGTAACGCTTTTGTATACTTACCATAAACAAATTGCTGTCATTTCATTATTTTTGCAGCAACACGAGCTATTTACTGCGAAAAATATTAATTTCAAGCTCAGAAAATGTCCTACCGAGATTTGAGAAGTAAGTGCCCTAAGTACAAGACTGCAAAATGATGATAAATTTTGGTAATAAAATGTTGTTTGTTTAGATTTCAGTGAAGCAATGCGAGTGCTCGGCTTTCCAAAGCAGATATCTTTGGAAAGCTTCAGGGTGCCGAACTGGGAGCTGATGGAGGAATGTCTCCGATGGCTGGCGTCGCGAGTGGAGCCCGACTCGGCCTTACCTCGCGCCACCACTCTGGAACAGCGAGTGTCTCTAGTTTCACAAGCTATTGCGTTGTTTGTAAGTTGTTAATGTTACCTACTTAAACATACCTAACGGTCAAGTGTGGCACAGGCATGTGAGGTAGATATAGGTACTTATACAGGTTGATAGACGTGATAGACCTGCAAGGCATGTATAGGCGATCATCAGAGGGGCCACCTGTTTGTTCCTTCAGCAAGTAGGTTGTAAACAAAAACTTAAGTTAACTTAACTGTATTTGTAGTTAATGTTTCTGTAGGGACAGATAATTCAAAGTCAAAAGGCATTTATTCACTTAGGTAAATCTACTTATCAGTTAGGTCATGCAAAGATTTGTCTCGTCAGAATCAAACCAGCATTTCTTGCGCTTCAGTAGGCACTCACTCTAAGTCTTCAGTTCTAAGTCGTCATTCAAGGACTATATATCCTTTTGTCATCTTTAGTTGGGAGAGAATAGAATCTAATAGGTACTAAGTATCATCGCCTGGTGATTTTCTAATTAAAATCATTTTTTGGACAGCATTCCAGAGCGAACTTGAAACTAAATGGCAAGAAGCTGTACGGCGCTGACGGATGGGCGGTGCGGGAGTTGCTGAAGGCAGCCAACTTTCTGCGCGCGGCACTCGACGCCCCGCTCCCTGCTGACCACAGGGATGAAAGCGCTGTCAGCTACGATGTTAGCGGTCGGGTGAGTGCGTCAGCATGGGCTGTGGTAACTTCGCTGACACAACTTGAGGCATCAAGTGAGATATTTTAAGCACGCATGTAAGTGAAATACCGTTGTAATTAGTGTCATAATCTTTCAGCTTGGTGAAATAAAACAAGCACGCTCGCTGGCTACCGAGATCACGGCGCAAGGAGCTTTCCTCTACGACCTGCTCGTTAAGGAAGCTGATAACAAAGTAAGGCACCACATTCCCAGCATCAGTGTCAGATCGGGCTTTTTTAGGGCATAATAATTCGTGGCCGTCGTGCAAGCAATTTTTGTTCAGAGACACTATGAGAGCCTCTGGTGTAAAATCACTCACTTGCGTGATAGAAAACGTAAATACTTTGGCTTGACACTGGTCTCATCGTCGGATATAGTAAACTTGAGACAGCTAAATTTTTTGAAGGGTGTTTCTGTTGCTAGAATTAGTTCCCTATATAGTCTTCCTTCCGAACGGCCTGTCACAAAGCTTGCGATTCAACCGAGACTACAATTCGAACAACTGCGATTTCCAAAACTTCATCGGTCGACTAGCATGATACCTATAAGAAACCTCAGTGCAAGAAGTCGGTCGGTCTGTTCACTCAGGAGTTGCGCGAGCGAGCCCTGTCGCGGCCGCTGGACATGTCGGCCATGGAGGCGTGCGTGCGGCGCGCGCTGCAGGCGGTGGGCGCCGGCGTGGCCGCGGCCCGCGAGCGCATCGACAGCGTGGCCGCCAGCGAGGCCGCGCTCGACGCCAAGCTGGAGCGCAGGCGGGCTGAGCTGCTGCGCGCTGAGAAGAGGCTGCATACCGTGCAGAAGATCAAGTGAGTCCATGCAGAGTGACTGCATCCACAACCCCAGATACTATTATCATTCTATTCAAAGATTCACACACAATGCAAGCTTCGGTAAGCTGAGTGACGATCTGCGACTTGTAGACTGCTGGATGAGAAGAGCCGAAGGCCGGGTTATACCATACGTAAAAATGGTAGGAACCCAGCCGAACTTGTTTGTTCTTCTAGGCTTTAAGGCGTTTCAAGATGATCCCTACGGATATTACTGAATAAATTATTTTCGACTTTGTCTCGAGAGAGACTATTACGTCAAACAGTGGACTTATTTGGCAGTGGAGTGGCAGGAGGTTGCGGGTTCGATTCCCGCCTTGGGAGAAATGTTTGTACGATCTGCAAATATTTATTCCGGGTGTTCTGGGTATTTTCTATGTATAATAAAAAATATCTATGTATGTAATATATTGTGTTAAGTATATCAGTCATCTAGTACCCATAACACAAGCTCTGCTTAGCTTGGGGCTAGATGATGCTGTGTGGATTGTCCAACATTATATTATTATATTATTTATTCATCCGTTCTGTTGACCACATTGTTGTGATGGTAAAATGGATCAGATCGCAGTCAAATGAAAAACATTTTAGCGAATGGTACACAAAAAAATACCATTAATTGTTTTATCTTTTCCAGGCCGGCGTACCAAGGCGAGCTATCAGCACTGGAGTCAGAGCTGGAGCGTCTGTGGGACCAGTACGTGTTGCGCTACCGGTGCGTGGAAGCCCTGAAGCATCAGCTCAGCGTGCTCGAGAGCGCACAGGCTGAGGTAAGACAACCTTGATATTGTGAAGTGAATAAATTAAAATAAAGAATTGCGCCCGTCTAAAACTGGACTGGAGGACAAAATAAACTACGCTTAATAGCGCATCCACACATGGACAGCGGCACACCCGGCGGATGAATGGATTTGGATAAAACTTAAAATGTACATACCTACCTAAATAACTACCTAAGTAGCTGTAAGCGTTTTCTAGCAATCGTAAAAGCTTGACTCCAAGTAATATACTTATGTTAAGCAAGAGTACAAAAAAAAGGCCAACCCAGATGAGGTGATGACTTATCGTAAAGCACCCTGATGAATAAGAGTAAATGTTTTAGGAGGCAGAAGAACAGCAAGCAGCAATAATGCAGCTTATTCACAAGTATGAAACTGAGGATGTGCTGGGGAAGCTAAGCGATTCCGGTGAGTTGAACTGTTGAAACGTTCATCAGCTTTGTGGAAGATTTTATTACCAAGATTACTATTATTTGTAATGTTATTGCTTGTAAAACTTTGGGATAAGATCCAAAAGTGGATTTTTTATATCCACGACTTGCTGATGGAACAAGCGGATGGCTCATCTGTTTTTAAGATCTATCCATCTTCTGCGTTCATCAACCTGAGGCATCTAGGTGTTAAGCCTCAATGTCACCGGCACCCATCCTTCAACCCGGAACACGCTGCGCTGTTTGGCAGCAGGATAGGCATGGTGGTAGTACCTGTCCCCGGACGAGCTCTTCCCTGATAACTCTGATGTTGATGATAATAGACATTGCATTTGTATAGTAGGTATTTGTTTGTGAATCAGCAGATGAGACGGAATCAAGCGATGAAGACAAAGATCTGAGTGAAGTGAAGCAACCTCGCCCGGCTACTCGGCCGAACACCAGGCTGAGGATCAAAACTGCTGGTAACACCAGTGTTATCAATTTTAATTATAAATTAGATGAGTTAGATGAAGTAATAATAGTACAGCGGCAAATAATGTGCATGGATTAGGCTTAATGTCAGATATTTGATATATAAAATATCAATGGTCCCAGGGCACTGCCTTGAGGTATACCCCACAATTAATAGATAGATAGATAGATTTTAACATAGACATTAATCTGTATATTTTAATCTGAAATCTGATAGGCTTTAAAACTTTGTGAATGTCGATTGTGGAAATTTCAACACATTGCATTCTCTCATCTCATGCATAGTTAGGTCCTCGGATTATTGAAATTTAATTTTTTCCTATTAAAAGTTCATGGGATGCGAAGTCGAAAGCTTTTGTCATATCTAAAAATACTACATTAATGTTTGTGTACTAAGGAGTTGACATATAATGTTACATCTGGATTTATTTGGTTGATCAGTGAGTGGGGTGGGGTGGGGTTGTGTATATTGCAGGGCTGGGTGCGGAGTCCCGGCGCGCGTTGGGCGGCGTGGCGGGCGCGGCGCGGGACTCGCTCGACGACATCCGCGACGAGGACGACTCGCGCACCGACTCCGACCTCTCCGACACGCACACATTCGGTGACCTCTCACTCAACAACCTATGCACTTACTTCGGCAGGAAAACAAGCTGCAACTGCACCTCTGCTGGTGTATGACAGGAACAAGTAGTTGCCCCACCTCAAGCTGGGCGGATAATTCAGCCTAGCAGTTGCTGGCACCCGCTAGTTGAATACCTTCCATCACTTTCCTGTCTTAAGAGCCGGTAACACCAAACAAAGCCATATAAGGAAATCGCGATCATCTGATCGGTGCGTGTTCCCGCGGTCACTGGCACCGCGTTGACCGCCGTGTACGGAATACATAGCTAGTAGTAGGGGAGCCCACGATGCTAAATGAGGATTTACTCGAGCGTCATAGAGACCTATTAGGTTGCAAAGCTTAGATGATAAAAAGAAAAAAATGTTATATAATTATACCTTTTCATCGGTGGGGGAAGCGGCTATAGATTTTTAAATATGTAAAAAAAAACTGTTGCATGGACATACTGGAGCGCGTCAGATGTTGATAGCATCAATGTCCTACGTATTTTTAATAATGTACGTATGTTAATCTGATCATTTGCATGATGGGGGTGGTTGTACGTAGGTAAGGGTTAAAAATGAAAAAAAAAAAATTTAATCTAGCGCGTCAGGTTTTCTAAGGGGGTGTTAAGTGCACCAAAAAAAAAGCTCTCATTCAATAATCTGACGATTACGACCTGACGCAAACTCGCGGCCATTATTATAATGTGTAAAAAAATCGCCATTTTGAAATACTCAAGCGCGTCAGATTAAGATATATGTTGTTCATCTCTATGTTCTAGACGTGCTGTCTCATAATCTGACGATTATCTAAAGGGATTCGCTTAATCTGATAAAAAAACATTTTACTTACAAATCTCAACTGAAGTACAACCAACAGATGGCGTTAATACGGCATAAAATATAGGTATCACCCAGCTGCACGCATTAAACTTTACCGACGATTTTTTATTATTTCGGCTTGCGGAAATCGTCAGATTTTAGCATATAATTAACTCACCCTACCTTAATCTGACGCGCTCGAGAATTTCTAATGATCAATTTTTTTTTTTTAATCTGATCCTTTATCCTTCACGGGCGGCCTTATATATGGGGCTCGTATTTGGTGGAGGTACTTAACCGGATACAAGGTATCGCCCTGTATATATATCTGCCGCGCTTTAGTAAATCCCGAAATCCCCTCTTGAGCTCCCCTACTATAGTTAATAAATAGGAACTTCAGCAAAATAATCGTATTACTCTAAATGTATTTAACTATCAGCAAAGTGGTATTCTATAAGACCTTGTTGTAAGTAACTTTACATGTTCCTGGAGTATTCAGAAGTGGTCTTATTACAACATTTTTATTTCCAGGAGTGGGGACGTCGTCCCGCTGGCCGCGCCCGCGCCCGCGTCCCGGCACCCGCACCATCGCGACCGCTGATGATGATGATGACTATGCAGATCTCATCGAAGGTACCTACCTTCTATTGCTTTACTAATAAGTAAAACAATTATGTCAGATTAAAAACCAAAAATTTACAAAAAAAATTAGAAAGTCAAATATCTCTCAAAACTAAAATGATTTAGTAGGTAGGTCATTACCGAAATCTTAAAAACATAAAACAAAAATGGAATTATTTACCAACCATACAATTAAAAATATTCTCAAATCTTTAAATAATAAAATAGAATGACTATTATCCTCAAAACACTAGATATTCCCTCCGATCTCTTGGTAACAGGTCGAGATTTTTCGAGGATGTCTAAGAGGGGTAGTCAGATGTACGTCCAGAAAATACATTTGCTACAAACCCACATTTTGCAGTAGTTAGTATTCCATAAATGACTGGTTGTAAGCCCATCACGGTTGCTAGAACCCTAACTGGTTTCCTCACGATGTTTGCCTTCACCGTTCGATGTCCCAAAATTACATATTTGCAATCCTATTTTAATTAATTTAAAGGCGTCGACGGTGGCAATGGCGGTGGCGATGGAGACTCCCTCGGGAGCTCCTCGGAGAGCGAACTGCGCCTCACCAGTGCAAGACCGAGCGCGGCGCCCGGCCGGGCCTCCGTGCTCAGCGATAATGAGTTCTAACAACTACATAATATGATGCATTATCGTGGTAAGTTACGACGGCGATAATGCAGTGTTTTTTTTTTATTATATATGACTAAAATAGGTGTACCGATTTGTTTTTCAAAATGTAAAGTTATTCTTGTGTGTTCAGTGGCTTGATAATGTTGTTTTAGTGATGCGTTTACAGTTTTGTTTAGTTCAGTGACTAAGAAGTAAAACGTGTAATAAATAAACGCTAGAAGTGTAATAAGTTTTTTTATTACGTTTACTTATGTAGATAAGCATGGGGGTTATAGGGCAAATACTCAGAAAACATATGAACTTCTCAATTTCACGATATGTGAGTGTTTTCTGTGTAAGTTATTTTTATACGACATGCTGATGGAGCAAGCAGATGGTTGGTTCAGCCGACTGCATTATCATAGGGGTAACCTTTGTATCTAGCCATCAACATTTAATATTGTTCATGTATAAGATTATATTAAACTTCTAGAGTTAATCATGTTTTATTTAACCTACACACTTACTTTGCTTATTACAGGTAGTGCATCGTAGGATTCGTAGGGCACGTTCCTAACAAACGTGACCCTTGATGCAATGGTTTGTTGTAGGTGTTGTATATAAAAATTCCAAAGAAGCCCTAAATAAAAATGAAGGTAATTTAAGTGCTTAATAAAACTCCGATATAATAATTATAGTATTTATTCGTAGTTCACAATCGCCGATTTCAATAAATAACAAAATTCAATAAGATACTAGGTACAATTTATATACTAAAATCGTGAATTAGTTACCGACTACGTCATTACATAGTAAAAGTAATTATCATCTAGGTATAGCTAAGTACCTGACCATAAGAAATTCCTAAGACTATAGTCCAGCATTTAAATTTTCGGAAATCATCCGCCACGAAATGCTGGCCAAGTAATTATCCGCCACGAAGAAGCTATTTTGTTTTTGTTGTCAAATATTACATTAGTGTAAAGATTTATTTAAATAAACATATTTAAAAGTAAATTAAGTGTAAAAGTATACATTGGTAAAAAAAGGTATGTACATTATATTCTATCAGTTATCCTGGTTCTTATAGTACAGTCGTCTGCACTAAAATGTACACAATTCGTAACTTTCAAACGGTGTTACAGTACAACACTGAATATTTACAGTAGGAATACCTAACTCACATGTAACTTATTGGTGTTTATTGATTTTAAAAGGTCTAGATAAATCTAGGCATTGTTTGAATTTAACTGTGCTTATATTTTAATGCGGATACCTCATTTACAACTAAGGCGGTTAACTACCTAATTAAAACGTACTGTACAACATATAGATATGAAATTTAGACTAATTATATAAAGAATAGAACTAAATAACTATCTCGCAATTCCAATTGAGCAATATTTTGTTATGTACATCGCCAATATAATTCTCAGCTATGTATTTGGTACCACTTAGGTACATAAGGCGCTAAATATTTACAAGTGCTTAGGTCTACGCTAAAAGATACATTCCAATATAGGTAATATTTTAGGAAAAGTATTATTATAATTTACTCTAATTAAATAAAGACTTAGGTATAAGATATAACACAGATATTTGACGATTACACGCAATTTACAAAGTTTAGTGTGTTAGTAGATTGTTAGATAAGCACTAACACAATTCTTACCAGGCAATCTAATAAAGTTATACTGGGAATTGGAATTGTAGTGGTTATTTTATATTATAATTAAATTAACCAGTGCACCACCCCTTTAAATGTTGAATTCTTTTCTTTGTACCCCAACGCCAATATAAATATATCCTCAAAAGTCAAGTTTCTACCACCAGGGGTTTAGTTGGCCGTGAGATGTCGCTATGTCGAAACAAAGGTAGAAGGTATTCTAGAAGTATTATTTAGTAGTAGTTGTAGGGTTCATCCGGGAAGTACTACCACGACGTCGCCGATTTATTCCGGCAAACATCTTGCTGCGTTCTGGTTTGAAGGGTGCGGGTGCCGGTGAAATGACAGGCATATGAGGCTTTACTTAGGCTTCAGACTCATGGAGGCAGGGCAGTGCATTGTAGGGTACGTTTCTAAAATGCTTTGATTTAGGTAATGATTATGACTTAACATAAGTCGAAACAAGCAAATTTGTTCTATCAGCAAATTGATTAAAAAACACAAAAGTTGTTGATAAGAATTGTGATTGACGTAATTAAACTATGATTTATTTTAATGCATTGTTAGTAGTAGTTTATATTTAAAAGCAAAATAGACAAAAACCTTTTGCCTTAAATTTATGTTTAGTTTTGTGATATGTTATGAATTGTTAAACAAGTAGTTGATAGGTAACTAGACTAAATCGAGTATTCAAAATATTTAAAATAAATTATAATTATGTACAAAAAATGTCTAATAATCTAATCTAAAAACACGACGAGATTAAAAAACATTACAAATGTAAAAAAAGTTAAACAAAGTCCATTGTATGAAGGACAGTTTAACATAAATGTGTGACAAAATTATTCAGAATGCCGCCGTTATTTTTTAAACGTTCGAGAAATCTACTTGAATTAAAATAAATTATTTTAGGCAGCATTCCGAGACGGATCTCATAACAAATAATACACAAGGTTCGATAACTCATACTTGATAACCCAGACAAAATTAGTAAATTAGTATTTTACAAAGTAGTAAGTAAATTTATGTGACTGATTTTCCCTATTGGATAGATTTGCCGCAATTATCCCAACTGATCCTGGGTCTACACCGCAAAACGATAAACGACGATTCGTATTGATATTTTAAGTTAGACGGCAACATTACATGGCAGTGTTCTGCAATTGAGTTGCTATTGTCGCGCATATCGCGCAGTAAGACTCAAAATGGCAAATTAAAATTCTCAGGATTTTGGCTGCATAGTGTTAGTTAAATGAAGATAGTATGCCCATACAATTTTCACCAACACCGTGGATCTACCAATGTTGTAACCTTGAAAGTGATGCCGTGACCAGGATCTATGAAATGGTTCCGTGCGAGTTGGTAGAGTCACTGGTGGCAGTGCTGGCTAGTGAGTCGTGGAGCTCTGCAGCGTGTCTGTTCTCGTCGATTACTGCTATAAACTGCTCAGCGTATGCCCTGGAAGTACAATTTTTCTAGATTATAATTTCAAAAGATCCGTAGGTACGTGTTTGCAGACGAGAAAGAATTATTTAAGAGGTTATTAAATTTATTATTAACGTAGCCTGGCAAAATATTCCTAGACAATCATTAGCATAATTTTCGATTAATTTTTATCGAAACTTTCTCTTCCTATCACAGCAAAAAATAGCAGCTAGGCTTTCTAGTATTCTGGTACCTATCTAGTCCTGTGTAGGTGCGTTTTAGCTCGGCGTCTGTAGGGCGGACCTTCTCGGTTCGTCGCTTGCGGTGGATACGCTCGAGCGAGCGCGCCAGCTGCGAGTCGCGCTCGCGAGCGTGTTCGCGTCGCCGTCGCTCGCCGTGCGACCGAGGCGACCGTCTGCGGCGGACTCGCTGGAAATAATAAATAACATAATCATGTTATAAGCGGACGTTTCACACATCGCCATTTAACTCCAAAGTAAAGCTTATTGGTGTATTCCCATTCTAAGGGTGTGTTTCTTTGAACGGGTGTTTTCCTAAGTATTGTGAGTTCAGTTAAACCAAGACATGATCATAAACGATGGTAACAACGACCGATGTGGCGCGGCGGGCGAATGTCCACCTGCGATGCAGGAGGTTACGGGTTCGATTCCCGCCTCGGGATAAATGTTTGTACGATCTGCAAATATTTATTCCGGGTGTTTAGGGTATTGTACCTACATCAGTGAATAGGGGCAACTAGCGCAGCCGGTATGATAGATGGACAGTATGCAAAACATTAACTGCGATAATTTGTCGCGTGAACTTACATTGTCATGGATGGGATAATACAAAGGAGCTTGAGGCGGCAGCGGCAGGGTGGCGTACCTCGGCGGCGGCACCATCACGCAGTTCGCAGGCATGCGGCCCAGCTGTGAACAAACATAAGAGTCAGGCTGCGCGGTTCAACCAACACAATCTAAAATGAAGAACATCGGAAGGTAACATAGTGAAACCTGTAAAATTAAATGCTTTAAGACCAAAGGAGTCGTTCAAATTAATAATATTGTAAACAAAGCATGCCTCGCCTTGCTGACGTCAGCCGGCCACAGCTAGATACAACCTGCTCAATATTCTAACACTGGAATGTAGATCGAGATCTACTTCCTAACTTTTAGACAAAGAATCTGATATTACCAATGAAAAACAGGTTACTTTGACATCGTTTAAACTTAGTAATTCCCAAAATTGAAAGTGAGGAACTGAATGCTTTTCACAGTAACAGACAATATCCAAAATTTATGGTAAGGAAATTAATAATTTTTATAAGTTCCTGGTAAAAAATATTTGTGTTTTTGTAAGTAGAGTTGCTCACATGAAGTTTTGTTTTGTACAGTCGGCTACGGAAGTACATCTTGAATAACTTTTAATGAACAGTTTACATTTTTTAATGATTTGTTTTGTTTTGGCCCATCAAAAAACAGTTACCATAACTTCACGAGAAAAAACCTTACTGTTAATCAACTTTTATTACTAATTACTGACTGTACTTGTTTTGTATTGGGAAGTTCTTCAGATGTGCTTATGGCCATTCACATTACTTACACTGGTTTTTAAGTATTTTTCAATAAGTCGTTTTAGTTACTACCCACTTACCCCTTCTTAGAATAAAATAAAACGATGAAAAATTACTTATTTACTTAATTACATCATAAAATCGTGTAGGTACATAAGTTAGCTGAATATTTTTTCTCCACATTCCTTCCGCGGGAGTGGTATGCAGTTGACCTCAGGTAGGTATTTATTGCAAAAACTCTTTATAAGCTACTCGTTACGTTATTAACTTCTTACGTCTTACCTGGTTATTTATATCCAAGTCGTTGACGACCTTGAGATATTCGACTAAAACAAAGACTACAACTCAGTGTGTATGCAGGTAAAGTCAGCTGCACTCACATGTACAGAACTAATAGAAACGCGCGACAT
This sequence comes from Electrophaes corylata, assembly GCA_947095575.1. Classification (NCBI taxonomy): domain Eukaryota; kingdom Metazoa; phylum Arthropoda; class Insecta; order Lepidoptera; family Geometridae; genus Electrophaes; species Electrophaes corylata. The sequence goes on along the minus strand of OX352711.1, from coordinate 331,515 downwards.
CATCCCCGTAAAGCTATTTTCATACTTCAATTCCCGCTGTATCCTTTTAAGGAGGTGGTATCCGCCAACGAGAGGTTTTCTCCGTGTTATTTCTCTTTGATGAGTGAGTATAAATTGTCCAAAAAAAAATATATATTGCTTATTAAAGACTAAATTTTAATTTGAACAATTGAAATAATTCTAACTATATTATTACTATATGAAAAAAATATCCAAAATGAAGCAATTTTTATTTTAAATTTGGTTATTTCTTCTAAACGGTATTGATTTTTAGTATTTTTTTTTCACACAAATATTTGTCAAAGTATTTATCACAAAGTGAACAATTGGCAGTTCGAACTAATAATTCATTAGGCTACAAATAATTATTTCTTGAATGCGATATGAAATGGAATGCGCGCGGGTCCCTGTGCGGGCGAGACGGGCGGCAGTGCAACTCAGTATGGACAGACTCCTCAAGGTCGTTGGCGAGTACCACCGCCTTAAGAACTACTAGGTACTACCAAAAACTACTGCAAATAAAATACATAAAGATACCTCAATACACGATACTCAATACATTTATTGCTTTCACATGGTTTAGTTTGGATACAAACATTATTGATTTGCCTAATTTTGGTTTTGAAATATTTGTAGAAGTCCAATAAGGTTTAAAATGTGAGTACCTCTCTATTCTGTACGAGATAACGAGTACTTAGACAGAATTTTAGGTATAAGCACTAGACGTCTAAAATTAATTATCATCAAGTAACATTATAACAGGCTGAGTTCCAACAGAGTGTACAAAAGGCTCGTATCAGCGCACTGTAAATGTATCAAGGAGATTCAGTTTTTAGATCCACTTTGTATTCAGGGCTTGCTTAGGCCCACATGCACTAATATCTAAACGGTAGCTAACTTTCGGACTTCTAAACTACTTTACCTACCTAGGTATGTAAAATATGCACCTTGTGTTTACGTTCCGCGTTGCCCGTTTCTTTTCCAACTTTCCTGACACAATGCCGTCTGTAAATAACGCCCCTTGTCTTTCGACGGATCCTTGGCGCTTTAGACAAGTTATGATGTCTTGCCTATTGCTCTCTCTCGACTAATTAAACGATAAAGCTGTATAACATTTTCTTTTTTTTAAATTACAGAAATCATGCTCACTTATTCAGCCCTTATAATAAGGTAAGGAAAATAAAAGAAATCACAAACGGTGACAGGACAGGGCTAGTTTGGTAGGTCTTCGAACTGGAGACCCTTGTTGCGATGGATATACAAATTTATCAAATAAAAAGTTTGCGACCGTTATAGAGTTTGGTATACCTACCATTTTTTTAGCGTCCTGTAGGGTAACACCTCATTTGAAATATATTGTATTGTATAAAAACCCCATAAGCTACTGTCATATGGCTACAAAATAGTGTAAAATGATTCGATTAGCCTAAACAGGCGTTTAATGTGTTGGTAAGCAGCGGAACCGACAAATTGCCATACTGTCACTTGACTCTTAATGTAGTTGTTTGAACAAAGGTAATTGTTAGAGCAACCTGTTTCTAGTCAGACCTGTTCGATCATGTTGCTTAGATTAGGCTCGGAGGCTTCAGATACGCTATTCTGGACTTGACAGGCTTATTAACAATAAAATAAATTAAACAGACCTTTGTATCGATTGTAGATGATATATTGCTTTCAATCTGGGCAGGCATGCTTCTATTTACGGGACTTTATTTAAAGCTTTTATCCCACCCATCCAGAATATCTCCATGCACGCATTAATAATCACTTCAGGGCAGAATAGTAAGAAATGTATGAGTGAGAGGCACCTTCAAACATTACATTTGGCATTATCGTAAAATAGTGATTAGTATTCCTAAGAGGAGCCTTCTTATCTTATGGTCATGGGTTCAAATCACCAATGGATGCCAGTGCTTTCTAACGATAAAGAAAAACATCGTAAGGAAAACAGTTAGTATTGTAGCATGAGCTTGCAACCTGTCATGTATGGAACACCAACTACTTACTACAAAATGTGAATATGTACTAAATGTAGTCTTTGGACGTACCTCTGACTACCCCCATTAGACATCCTCGAAAGAATATCGAGTAGAAACTTGGTACTATGGGGGGATATCTACTGTGGAATTTAAGTCGTGATGCTGTTAATTATCTCTTTCTTACATGTCGCAAGTCTATTACAGTCCTATAATATTACTTCACGATGTTTTCCTTCACCGTTTTATAATTATATATAATCACTAGACTATCTCTGTTCTCCAAATATAGTCACAGTTAAGTGCACCACTTCTAATCCAGCTAGTTCACACTAACTTTTCTTTGCAATTTCACTTTTGTTTCGAAACCGACATTCAAATATCAACTCTGAATCGTAAAGCTGTGGGTTTAAAGTTCTATGGCTAATTTGCATGGGAAAAATCTTAAAGTTAGTGAATGTGTTCACGCAAGGTCAGATTATCTCTTTGATAAATGGATAAAGTTTTTGGAACTGGGTTCTTAATTTTAGCAATTATCTTAGTATAATCGTTTTAAATATATAAACTTACTTAATCAGATTCAATTTATTTCATTAATGTAAATTGTTTTTATTACAAAATCACATAGATTACGTTGAAAATGTCTTATCTATTGGGTTAATCTAGGCCTCAGTTCCTTTCAAGCTCAGTTAGTAGTTAGCTCTGCCTTCTATGTTCTAGATTGTGGGTTCGATCCCCAAATAAACATGTATTCTATCAACTCTCTGGTTCCTATTAGTACAAGCTTGAAACAATATGAGTATATTAAATGTTACATTTGAAAATCACAAATACATGAACGGTCTGGTAATAAAATGAATGTTATCACTAACACCCACATGATTCCTCCCATTCAATTCAATTGTGGGCTGTAACGGCCCTTGTCGTGTGTGGCCCACAGGGCGTGGCAATAGATTTATCTCTTCGGCTTTTGACTGTAGTATATACACTTCCTGCTAGTCAAAAGTCGAAGAGAAAAGGACTTAGACTTATCTCAAAGATTTTTTAACTATCTTAAAGTTAAGTGAATCCAGGTACCAGTTTCCCAACCTGGAAGAGCAAGCAAAGTAGGCAAGTTTCTTACTTACCTACGGCTTAGTTGCTACCGTTTTCTTCTATGATACTCACTTACGGGCTTTCTTTTATCGTGGTAACTTATCCTGATTGAAACTGCTTAATGTGGACAGGCCTAGCTTAGATTAGGAACAACCAAGAGCCATCACCTAAGTACTAAACACCGACACAGCTGTAAAGGATCCATCTACCGCTGAGTTTAATCTAATGACAGACTGTATGTACTATAAAATTAAATTCCTACCACACTGTTGTTCTGATTCTGACATCATCTAAATACCTTAGTATTGATAGAGTAGGTATTGTTGAGTATTAGGCTAGTACCAATATATCTGAATAAAATCTGGGGGGCATGTCTAAGAACTTAATGAATATATTGTATGTACGTATAATTTTAAATGACGTTAGAAGTTTCCATAGTTTCGGTTTAAGCCACTGCGAAGAAGCATCAAGATCCACAAATGATTGTTTTTCATTGGTCAATAGTTCACGAAAAGTACATAAATCTATGTCAACGTTAGAAGCGCGAAGATAAACTCGGAGCTTGCGCAAGAGTCGACACCGGGCGACCTTACGGACCGGGCAACATTCGCGGTATGTACCTGCTGCTCGGAGGAAATGCCTCGGGTATTTGTATCGATGCTGTTACTTCACTCAACATGACATTTGGAGTTGCCGAAGTATTGATAAATACTACTCAGAGACTTACTACTGCAAAATGTTATAGCGTAGTAATGAAGTTCATAGTGAAAGGTTTGAACAGGCAAGTACTACCACCATGCCTTTTTCTGTCGTCAAGTAGCGCAGTGTGTTCCGGTTTGAATGGTGGGTGCGAAATAACAGGCACATGAGACTTAACACCTGTATGTCTCAGGCTGATCAACGAAGAGCAGTGCATCGTAGGCACGTTCCTTACGACCGTGAACTGCGAGGCAATGCTTTGTTTTAGGGTAACTGTTTAACATCAGGTGGGCCGTCCAACAGTCATATTAGCAAGTTGTATTAAAAAAAATGGGTATAAGTCACGTATATAATGGTTAAACATGCCTGTCTCTATTCCCGTTCATTAAGCACCAATAGATCTAACAGGATGCCTAGAATAATAAATAAATAACGATAAAATAAGTTACCTATACTCTATTTGTTTACTTAATGTTGTGTTTGATGGAAAAGTGCGACTATAATAAATTACGGTAACTTTTTAGTAAACCGGATACTAAAAGTTGCGTCGGCGCACATTACAATATTCAAATTAAATTTAATAAGATAAGTGGTTATATTCAGTTTATATCAAAACTTTCACTAAATCCACAATTTGAACAAAACGCGCGGTTAACCAGTGGTTTTGGATGTATTTTCATAAGGTTATAATCGTTATAATTTTTTTTGTCACAAATACATACACAAAAAAATGTGTAAAATTATCAAACTAAATACGAATATTCACGAGGAGCACGTTGAAGTCTTTTGTATAGAATAATAGCAGGTAGGTAATTTATGCGCCCGATAAGACTGGATGATTTTTATAATATCGCGTTATCTTGTGTAAGGTGCCTCTTAAAAACAGAACCAGTGTGAAGAATGGCTAATTGCTTAATTGCTATGTTCCGGTTTGAAGGGTGCGGGTGCCGGTGAAATTACAGGCACATTGCCTCACGTTGGTGGACGCAGGGTAGTGCATCGTAGGGCACGTAACTAACGTGCATGACCTACAAGGTAATGCTTCGTTAAAGGTTACCACTCAACATCAGGTGGGCCATAGGTGACTTGTTCCAACAGCCGTAGCAAAAAAAGAGACGAAGCAAATTTATGTTTTTTTGCATAAGAATTTGGTTCTGTATTAATTAATCACCCATTAGACTCGAATGAAACGAGACATCTCTTTTTTTTAAGGTCTAACGGAATCTATATTGAAAGCAGCCATTAGAAAAAAATAAATTCATAATATTAACTCATCATCGTGTTCATCGCCAGCCTGAAGACGTCTTTTGCTGTACATAGCTGGGCCAGGGGGGCGGCGGTTGTATGTCGTAGTCACTATACCACTGGGTAACTTTGGATAACCCTTGGCAGTCTGTACCTACTGCGGCAGTAGAAAGAAGATGCTACTGCTACTGCTAGCAACAATATCTCTACTATATACGAGGAGATATTAAATAGACTGGAGTTGATCTGCTACGTCACTGATTTTCAATACATACCTACTATCGTTTTTTCTTCTTTTTAAATATCCTACGAGCGTCCTTTGGTAGTATTACGGGTTGTTGCCTGTCAGATAAACTCTCACCCCGTTGGCCTATGTAAACTTAGCCAATGCAATGAAGATTTATGACAATCGTTGCTTGTCTCTTAGTGATACTAACGGATACTTGTGAGATGTTGGAACTGTGTATAAGACATTTTGTCCCTTTACGATAATTATTACGAGTGTAAAAAAAATACCAACTTATTCGTTTATTAATTAGAAAAATTCACGGATAGTTTCTTATAGGTTTGATAGTAAGTGATACACAATCTGTGAGGCAGGTAGGTGTCGGTTTGATGTGGCCCGCTGCGGTGAAAGTCGTGCTTTATTTGTGTTATTTCCTTCTCAGGGTGCTATTTCTACATTATTTTTGATCGATTCGGCTTCGATTTTATTGTGATTGATTGCGAGCGGTTCAATTTGTAATAAATAATCCATTTATTTTAGAAAATAGTCTTGAAAGTTGTAGGACATAACTAAAAGTTCCATATTAAATACTTTTCCACCTAAAACTAATGAGATAAAAAGCGGGTAAGTCATCAGACATGTTAATTCATCAATATCAACAACAAGAAGACCACTGTTACATTACTGCTCCTAACGTTCCCAGTAACAACGATTTTGCGTTTGACAAAGCTATTTGGCCAGCCCATTGCACCTTCAACTTAGTGGTTCTTCTACGGATTTCCTCATTACGTAGTGAATGAAACCCCAGTATAGCTCTCTTCATAGTCTGTTGTGTTCATTTTTGTTTTTTTTTGTGACATTTGTCTGTCATTCGGACAATTTTGCCAATATCAAGTGGGTTGAATAAAAAAATACTTTAGTCAAATCGAGTCGGTAAAAAAATTAAAGTCAGCTGTCATTGGTTTTGAAGAAAAGATGGCGTTTTCCTTCAAAACCATAGAACAGCATTTTTGTTCAAATCAGGATGCCACATACATAACACACTTTCATTTGAACTGTTGTTCTAAGACCTCAAGTAATGATGGTTAAAACCCCACCAAAATTACACAGAGCTTAAAATAACACTAGAAAAACAATTAAAATGAAAATACAACGTTGCTTTCAAAGATGACAGAAAACGATTCCCAACTTTTATGTTGTGTATCAGCCAATAGTTAGCGACCACACGTCAGAGTCATCACTGGTGACACACAAGTGGATAAGTAGGTTTATATTATTCCACAACGAACTTTGTGTATTCTAAGTTCACACACAGCCATTAGGTAGGTAGGTACATGAGTGGGAACAAATATAACTAACCACAAAGTTATTTCTGTTGTAAAATCGTATAAAAATACAACACCACTCTGAGATTGTATTACACAACAAATCGTTAAACGTTTTCAATGACAAAGAATACGTGCGTATCTAAATAAGATACTGCATAATCTGTGTTAAGCTACATAATATAATTATTTAGTTACGTAACACAATATATAGAAACGATGCACAAGATTTAGGATGTGTAGTTGTCCGTATTTTGGATGTGTATTTTATTTTATTTTTAAAATGGCGGTCTTTTCTTGTATTGAGTACCTAATGTGGGTAAAACACTCGATAGCCAGCCTCGATACTAAAACCCCTAAACCTCGTTAAACATGGCTAAAAATAAGTTGTCATTATTTAATACTGTCACTTGGTTCACGATGGCAATAGTTTTTAGCTAAGAATATGGTTTTGGTTTTTAGCATCGTCCGACTTTCTTATGAAAAGCCGTCATTTAGATAGACAGTAGGGTAAGATTCGTTTTCAGTCATGTTTGGAAGCAAAATAGCTTTTTCATTTTAATCGACTTTCTAGTTTAATATGTGTAATTTAGGGTAAGGTTTTAGCGCAAAGTGTGAAAAATTGGGATGAAAGTATGTAGCATCCGGATTTGAACGAAAGAACATGAAGAAGAAGAAGAAGAAAACAGTAAGTGAGTCAGTTAAGTTAGGCATGGTCAATAGTAGTTAGTTAGGTCGACTGGTAGGTGTGTGCTACGATTGGTTCCGCGAACTGAACCTGTAACCTTTAGTATCAGTGCCGCTGATTGTTTCCAAATAAACATTGCAATTGCGGAATGGGAGTACGGATGGCAAATAAAACGTAATAAGTTATTATACTAACTTTATATCTTTGTCCTGACTGACTGACATTATGGACAACACACAGCCTAAATCATGGATCCTTTGAAGAAATTAATTATTAATTATTACACATCTTATTCATCAGCACTAAAACGACACTGGACGAAGTAACTGCAAGCTGTAAGTAGCTGCAATTCCTGGAATTCCGCCCCAAAGGAGAACAGCAGGTCTGAAATTTGTACGAAAATAGTTTCACGTGGATGAAATTACGCGCCTTTGACGCCTTACGTGACTTTAACACTGTTAAGATAGGTGACCGTTCTAGCAGTCGTTTGAAGAATTCGCAAAACACTTGACGGCTTGGTTGGATTTAATCAAGAGAAAAGTAAAAAAAGTTCCCAATGACAAGATGAAAGAGTCGTAATCTGTTGACCGTACTTCTAAAGTTCGCGTGAGAAATAATTGAATCAGCCCTATATAGGCTTACACCGCGCTGCACGATTGACTATGCCGTGCACTGTGGCGACTCTTTGTACAAATATTAGAGAACTTTGTACGGTCCATTTGATGCACTTTATGCTTTAATATTTCTATTGTGAGCGCGATGTCGTTAATTTCATAAATAATACGTTTTAAATCAATGCAGTCGCCACTTGACAAGTCATTACCTTTTTTATTTAACTTCCCGACGACGTTTCGGCTATGTTGCAACAGCCGTGGTCCCGGCCCGCGGTGGTCAAGTCTGCTCGCGACCATGTATTCAATATGTGTTTAGATCACAAAAAACCATAAATATTAGAACTGGAAACTCAATTTATATCCTAGGTGAGGTATGTACATCATATAGCAATAGGAAATGGGACCGTTACTATTTTAAAGTCTCTGAGTGAGTCCTGGGGGTCCTGTGGGTTAGCTATGCACTTAGGTCATTCGGTATTCAAGGGTATACCTAATGAGGTACCTAATAGGATCAAATACATTGGCTTAACCCCATATTTCGATTAGACTTAACCGAAATGCAAAGACTCAAAATGTCAGAAGTTTCAAAGTTATACAAAATCAATTTATTCGATGAAATTACAAGGATCATCACTTTGAAATGTTTATAATTGATTTGCGCAATGTTTGCCGAATAATTTAAATAAGCTATTAAGTGCAGCCGTGGGGCAAAAGTAGAGGCACCAGAAGCTTACCTTGCCTTGCGCTTTAAAGGTCGTGGGATTGGCAAGCATCAATGATGCTAGTAAAGCTTGGAGCGCCTAGTTTAGTCCAATATATCACATCGCGAGGAACTGGCGCCTGAATAAATGCTTTTTGATTTCGGCAGAACAACGGTAGGAACCAAGTCGTAGCTTTGTTCCTACCTTGGACATATAGTTAAAATAGGAGATTTTTACCTCCTTTTATGGGTTTTGTCGCTTAGAGCTGGTACCTAGATTTATTTAGTTGAATGCTGTGATTTTATTAAAAAAGGAATTCTGAGTACATAATTTTCGGGCGTGGTAGTCCCAGCTTAGGAACCCTCCTTTACCTCTCCCCATGATTGTTGTGAGAGGCGACCAAGAGAACGCACAAGGGGATTGGCAGCAGCATCCCCTGAGCACATAACACCGACACTGCCGTCACTAATGTGCCTGCCAAGTGGAGGCCTATGTCCAGCAGTACACTTATTTAGGCTGAAGATGAAAGAACTTCCAAGCAAGGCTCCAACAAATCTGTGGTATCTCAGTATCTAGGTATCCTAGTCTAGTCGGTTCGTGCTAGTAAGTGGGCTGGCAGCAGACAGGTGAAAGGGACGGCCCTCTGATCAAACACGGACTGAGGGCCCTCAACCGCAACGTGCAAATTACTCACGTTAATATTTACTAGTCGTACCAGCTGCTTCATTTGTGGTACTTAAACAAAAAGCTACAGCAAAACCGAAATGAAGGGAATCAAAAGTCTAATGATATATTTGTAGTAATATTATTACTGCTATTTTTTTTATACTTTTTATGTACCTCTATCTATGGTCACCTCTCTTTAGCTTCGAATGTTTGCTGGAAGAAAACTCGTGTTAGGGCTCGCTTTTGTACATGTTCTCTGTATATGTATTTTTATAAAGATCGAAGTACTATTAAAAAAAACAGCATGTTTAATAATATGTTTGCTGTTTTGTAACAAAATACTTATATATAATTAATTTAAATGTAGGTTTCACTTGTTTCAATGTAGTACGTTTCTATGCATTTCAAGATGGCAGTTTCAGGTTTCTGTGCTAAACACTGCTTAAACAATTACAGTACGTGAGCGGTTTGTTAAACAATGCTAAGAAGGCTGCGTGTACTTATTGCTATTGTTTCCTTGTTTTAAACAAACCTACTAATCTACTAATACTGTGCACTGTGTTTCGAAACAAACACAATGTAGTTCAATACAAACTAATATGTGAAAACTATAGCGAAAGAGCTTAGCTATTTTTTTTATAGTTTGCAGGTTAATCACTAATACAAGCTTTAAACAGTTCGTATCGAATTGCATTGTAGACAATAAATCACCAATCTGTATACAGAGTGCTTCACCAGGCAGTACCGTAATAAAATAACTTACAACTATTTTTAGACAAAAGTTTGATTCCTAAAATTGACTCCATGGCTCCAAATATCTATCTCTTAGTTTTCAACATCTCTTACAGACCGATATCAATGGAACAGCGATATGCTTTTATACAATACATTTTTTGTTATTTATCTTTGGCTTGGGTATGTGAAACAGCATAAGTTCAAAACTAGTATTTCACATGTAAAAGTTATTAAGAACGTGTTATATTATAATAATGTAAATACTTCTACCAATTTCAATGATATTGTGTTGTTTTATAGGTACAACACACGATCGAATAAGTTGATGACCCATTTGATTTTTAAACTGTAACCAGCAGGAATAACAAAACATTGCCTTGCAGGTCACAATACACGGTCCTGTGATCAGGAACTTGAAACATATCTGTTATTTGTACCGTGTGTGGCACCCACACTCTTCAAACTGAAAAACCGCAACACTACACAACCGCAGAAATAGACATGGTGTACGAACTAATGATCATTTTGACCTGGATTGACCAAGAATAGACATTAAAGTCAAAGTCAAAAGGCATCGGAATCTTAGAGATCACTTAAAAACGTCGAGGTAAGTGAATCGAAGCACCAGTTTATCTTAGACAAGAACTTTTTTAATTGTATTTACGAAATTTTATAGTTTTAGGCAAAAGCTTGTTAACATTTCGTGCTTCACGTTGTGTGCGAATAAACTTGAAAATGTGAATCTAATTTTAGGGGTTCAATGGCTGTATATTAATGTTAGGAGATTTGTTTGGAATATAAAATCTAGTAATTAATCAAATCTCTACAAACAATCAAGACAAATTGACTTGAAAACCTGTTCGTCAATGTATCAAGTCTAAACTGTGAGACCGAATTGACTTGAAACCGGACTTCAAATAGGTATCTAGTTACCTACGTCGGAAAAAATCAATGGATCGAACTAGAGAATATTTATTTAGACGTTTGAACCCATCAAACACCCAAATAAATTTTCTCTAGTGTTATTTCCTGATAGCATCATTAATCATTGAAACAGAATAGCAAAATACAATTTATTTTAGATAGCTTATGGGAGGTCTTTGCCCTGTAGAGTGGCGATTTTATTTTCACAATCGCTGTCCCCGAAACAAGCATATGGCCCACCTGATGCAAAGTGACCATCGTCTATAACAAAGCATTGCCTTATAGGTCGCGCCCGTTAGGTACGTGTTCATCGTTGCACTCCACCAACGTAAGGCACCCTGGTGTTAAGCCTCATGTGTCTGTAATTTCAGTATTTACAAACAAAAGTGTAAAAGTTTTCTATTAGTTATCTGGTTCCCATAGTACTTTGTTAGTAGCTTTGCTTAGGTTGTGTGAATGCTTGTCGATATTTTTTTTGTATATCTAGAACATCTTTATCTTGATTAGCGACTACGAAGCGAAGGTGGACGGCGCGTCTGAGAGAGGATCATACCCTGAGCAAAGGATAACCAGGGGCCACAATGGAGATGATGATGTTGATGTAGCATTTAACCAAGCTGAGGTTCGCACCGTCCAGCTTGCGCAAGCGTGGTAAAGTTCAAAGCGCCCGGCACTAATGGTGCAGCTAATGATCCTTAATCGCCGGACAATTCGACTTTTCTATAAGTAGGTACCGTGCGTGATCCATAACCTCTTTTGTGAGTACAAAGAAACATATTTTGTAACAGTTTTTTCAGTGGACGATTTGAAATTAGTTGCCAGTTGTTGATTAAATATTTGGAACCTTAGAGATTAGTATTTCAACTAGTCTAATCAGCATCCTGCAGGAATAACGAACAAGGGGTACGAACTTCTGTCGATAAACTGACTTTATCTATCGAATTTTATCTACACCCGCTAGAACAGAATTTATCGAGTATTTATAAAAAATATTATCTATTGATACATCCATACCTGTTGATGAAAGGCAAAGTAAAAAGCATTTATTCAGTAATATCCACAGGGATCATCTTGAAACGTCTTAAATCTAGGTGAATCTAAGCGCTAGTTCCTTGCAAACAAGCCTAGAAGAACCAGCGAAAAACTAATGGCTTGGTTTCTACTGTTTTTGGGTAAGTTATTATTATCTAAGTTTAAAAAATGCTTCACAAATTCATGATTGATCATAGATATTCTTAGTGATTGATTACCAAAATTATTTTCTTTTGAAATCACAAAAGATTTAAAATCATTATACTTATTCTCTCTTATAAATAATAATAATAAATAAATAATGCTAGACAATCCACACGGCATCATCTAGCCCCAAGCTTAGCAGAGCTTGTGTTATGGGTACTAGATGACTGATATACTTAATACAATACTATATTATATGCATAGAAAATACCCAAAATACCCGGAATAAATATTTGCAGATCGTACAAACATTTATCCCAAGGCGGGAATCGAACCCGCAACCTCCGGCGTCGCAGGCGGACAAACGCCCGCCGCGCCACATCGGTCGTCTGACGCAAATGCAACGCGGTCATAGTGCTCCCACCGGGTACCTACCTACGCAATTCCACGTAGCATTTCGTCCAGTTATTCATATGGGAAAATTACACTATACTCATGTGATACCAGTATGTGACATATGATTCCGCGTCATTGGTTTATTTCTTTGAACCTTACGCGAGTTTTTGTTTGATTGCACACTGCATCCGAATGCAACAATAGCAGTACTTGCATGGAACCTTGTCGCAATATTACGTTCTTGTATGTACGGATGTGAAGGTACCTAATACCTGCTGTTGTAACGTTTGTTTTTATGATTGATTTCGCAAAATAATTCCGAACACGTTGCTAAAATGCGTCAAATGTTTGGTAACCCTGGTATCTATGTATAATCTAACTACTAACAGCTATCTGGTTCCCACTGTTGAAGCTTTGTTTATTTTGGGGCTAGGTGGCGGGTGGCGTTGTGTGAAATGTCTGTCAATTCTATATTCTATACCAACTATAATACACTTTGCCCTGACTGACAGATAGACTGCCATAAAGACATCGCACAGCATTTTTAGGCTACATTCGTCTTAGTACGTAAAGGTGTATACTAAGAAAGGAATTCCCGAAATTATGGGTATATTAGCGTATGAAACTGCATGTGGGCGAAGTCACGCGCGTTTCGCTAGTTTTTTATATTTATTCAACATTAAATTTAATTAATAAGATCCCGACCTGTCCCCAGACGTACTGATACCGTCTCAGCTCTTCTGGTCCTCAGAAGGGTGTTTCTATTACATATAGGCACATATGTAGATAAATCTGTCCACTCAAAGCACAACATAGTAGCTCGCGAGGTTTACATACATACTGTAATAACAGTATAGACGCAAGTTACAAAAGCCTGTTAGAACTGGGTCGGTCTGTTAGATTGGTGGTCTGTACCGTGAAGCACCATGATGGCTCCATGTGGTGCCGGTGCCGGTTGCGCAAGCCGAGTCGACAACCGCAGAGGATTGCATCTGCGGTTGCATTCATGTACATTTCAAAATAACTCTTCCATTCTACGCAATGTTAGGGAACTTGCTCGGGAACAAGTCATGATAGATCTGGGAGTTATGAGGCTATGGGTATGCTAGTCGGGATGGGTAGAATCCGTGGTTGTATGTTGTACTTTACTTAGTGGTCAAACCGAAGGGCTCTTCCCGTACTTCCGGGGAATACTTCCGGGGAAGCAGCTAGCTGTGTTTTTGCTTAAAGGGTTTTAGGTGCCGCAAAAACTTGCTTGAAAGGCAATTCTTGGTTACAGGTAATCGTAACCACTTTACATAGGGTGGGCCATCCACCACGGGTGGGACCCACGTCATGTTGAGTGGTTTCCTCTGCATATAATAATCGTATTACCTAAGAGAGCGCTTTACGTGGCGTGGTATGCGGTCATTGTGGAACATGTGTAAATATTCGTCTCTGTTGTACATACTCATGCTAACCTACATCGTTATTTATTTAGTTGTGCGGTGTACAAATATTAAATTTATGAGGTAAGTACGCGTGCTGAATTTCAACTGAGACCTATCTAAACACGACTAATAACAAGATCTGTATGATAATTACAAGTATTTGTGATAACCTTATTATCCTCAAGTTATTATTATACTTCAATCCGAATATAATATATGGAACACTTACTACGCAAGTATTTATCGCGTATGGCCTTTTTTATTTATATTATGCTTTTGCAACATGGCCGAAACGTCAGGAAAATAAATAAAAAAGGTAACACGCGATAAATACCCGGGTAATATGAGTGTTTAATAAGTTAATAAACATCAAACAAACAAACAAACTAATGGGTTAAGCAAAGTCATGAGTAAAATCAACAAGAGATTCGGTGGATATTTTTGCTAAGAGATGAAATTTCCAATAGATTTACCTTAGATAATTTACCTCTAGATAGACTCTACTCCTGCAACGCGTACCTAAAAAATAGGCCAAGTTAGGCAAACTTGTTTGCGTGTCACCCATACATCAACACGCGCTCACATTGTCTTACACTCATGGCACGTCATTATATTTGTCACTGTGTGCGTGCGTAACATTACCAGCTGACAATGTGTTTCCCAGTTTATGGGGTAAACAGATCAAATTTAGGTTCCGGTTTTTAAGTAAGATGTGACTGCGTTTTTTAGCACGAGACAGTTTCGGACATATAAAATTGGTCAAGTGCGAGTCGGGCATGAATAATTGACTATTTTTTTCATTTATAAAATGCAAATATGGTTCTTTCAACTACGCTTTGTGAATTATTAAATGTGTGCCCGGAAATTATTTTGCCAAAAAATGGTCAAGGGGAAGTCGGGTTATGAATTTGATTTTCTTAGGTCTGTTTTTGTTACTAACAATCTTATGACTGTTTGTAAAATAAAATGTAAAGCAAATAAAAAGCAAAAATATATAAGTATTTTTTATTGTACGACAAAACGCTTTGCATTCATCTCACCTGGTTTTAAAAAAAATTTAAAATGCGGCTTTTCTGTATAATTTTCACCCATTTACTTTTTTGGATAGGATCACTTGGAATTCTGAAAAAAAAATGTAACATAGTTACTATAATTATGGTCAAGGTCAGTGCTAATATATATACTTAGGCCCTTTATTAGTCGAAAACGATACTTAGTGGAAAAAATTGGTATTGGTAAAAAAAAAACAAAAAAGTTTTCACCACCTTGAATTACAAAATTAATGTCATCTTTGAAATTGGTCGAAAACGATACCCATATTAAAAAAGCTTAAAAAATGTCTAAAAATAAGAAAATCAACGATAAATATTCAAGCCCTACTCGCACTTGACCATTTTTGTCAAAATCCTCTTGGGTACATACACAACCACATAACAAAAATTTTGTACTAACTGCCTAATCGGATGAACAGTAAAATGCAGAAGTAAAACCTTCAAACAATATTCAGGGCTACTCGCACTTGACCGATTTCTGAGTCTGAAATAAAACTCACCAGCGCCGTGCGCTTTTTCCATAATTATATAAGTAGAGTGCACACGAGACCTACGAGTGTATCCTGCAGTAAACTTTATTGAGTACCTAATGAGGATGATGATGATGATGATTTATGTATATTCTTTTTCATAGTCTGTTACTAACATAAGTAAACGACAATCGCGCACTCACATGGGGAATTGTGTATACAAAACCTTGCAACACTAACAAACATGTCAAGTGCGAGTTGAAATAATACGCGCTAATTTTTGAATTATATTTATCAAATTACTTGGAATTAAACTTAAAATTTAGATACTTACTGATGGAAGGACACTTCACTTGTCATTTTTAATCGTCCTCTGTAGTTTCTGCACACTTTTATTGTACAACTCGCCATTGCAGACACAAAATGTTACACAGAGATGTGACCGTCCGCCATGAAAATTCAATTGACACTGATGGGCGGGGAGCGACTTGTCGGAGTACAGTACTCTGACATTTTTTTCGATGCGTTGGTGCGTTTGAAGCAGTATCTAGAGAGTAAATGATCTAAGAGATTTACTTACAAAATCTGCAGTCAGAAACATACCTGTAACAAAAAAAGATTTCTAAAAACCAAAACACGAAAAGATCAGACGCCACTTACTCAGACTTTCGCAAGAAAAACTTGAACCTACCAAAGGAAGAGCCTGCATTTTTCCACGACCATTTGCCGGAGAAATTGTAGCATACTTACCTGGTGGAAGTGATGCGGAGACAGTGCGATTTCTACGTGATTGACGGGAGGCGGTACCTACAGGTTTGCGGTCACTCTCGCCGATGAAACCGAAAGCCGCCGAGTGACATGCTCGCTGGCTAGGCGACCTGCACCACCTCCACTACAGACTGGATAATAACCGACTGCGTGTGAATAAGACTTTAGTGAGCTTCCATCATAGAGTTCTGGATATCGACCTTGTTTGTTAAAATACTCATTTCAGACGAAAACTTTTGTCATTGTTTTTTTTTTACTGTGGCCTCTTTGGTTAGTATTATGTGTCAGCAAAACTTTTTATCAAGAGCTCATGAAGCAGCCTTCTTTCTGCCCTATTATAAATACGAATACATGTTTAGACTTTTGGATTTTCAGATCTTTGTGATGTAATCACGTTCTAAATACTAATCCAATTCGGAAATACGCTAAGTGGTAACCATCACCTATAAAAAAACATTAGGTACTGCACGTTAAGAACGTGCCCTACGAGACACAGCTCAGCTGCTCCATCAACCCGAGCGCCTACACCCTTTAAACCGGAAAACAGCAAGCGGACGACCCCTACACGAAGAGTTCTACTACTAGGTAGGTAAGCTACAGATTTCTCCTAACAAATGCATAACTCTACAAAGTCTTCAATCTAACCATTCAACCAGTTGTCTTACTACTTACCTTATCTGGCCATTTTCACGATTTCATTGCAATTATTCTGTAATTAACTTGTGAAAGGCACAACTATTTGTTTGATTATATGTATATAAATAACGTTCTCACTTTAATGAGATCGCATGCGATGTATTTTACGAGAAACAGGTAGAAACTCGTTCATCAGATTAAAAGACTCATCATAATAAAATACTAAGTTATTAATATTAGTTTCTTTCATCACAGCCAAGAACTTCTATGAGTGTCTTTCTTGCATTTAGTAGGTACTCTTTGGTATAGTGAGTCCAGTGGTGGAAGGATCCAGAAAAAATGGTCACAGCGAAAGGTTTTTATTTGTCATCACGCATGGCTAAGCTTACCTTCATGATATTCGGAATATCTTATTTTTTGCAACCGATACTCTGTCGGTCACACGTACAGTACCTACATGCATCATAAAAACTGTGTAGACAGTATTTTTTAAACATTCCTTTTTTATTTATTTTTCCGACGGTTTGGCTATGTTGCAATAGCCGTCATAGTGGGCAAAAGACCCAATGTTCAGTGTGTAATATCGCAACGGAAAACAAAGTAGACACGTACGAAGTCGCGGACAAAAGCTAATCTTGATCCCGGAACGGTCACTACATTACAAAGCACCTAGATAGTACATAACATGCACATAAATATGTATCAATACTCCTGCACATTATTCCGTATCATAACGACATCTAGAACGGGAGTTACGACAATATAATCTGATCTTCCTGCTCTTAAACAATACAGGCAGTATCGTTTAAACTCACGTTAATACCGACCGACCAACTTATAGTTACAGCACGGTTATTGTGCCTTCTTTAAACATTGCGTAAGAATTAAGTGGCCATGTATTAATACAAATATAGTTGCGAAGTAGTTTTCATGTGGAAATGTCATCGTTGATATTAAATGAAGCGTGTTCAGTGTGTACCATGCCACATTTAGCCCTCGGAAGAAGGGGAGATGAGTCTGACCTGGCAATTTTATAGAGGTTGCAGAGAGAAGATGGACTAGGCTAGCATCAAATCCCCAGCAATAGAATCGCATGTAGCAGACCATCCATTTATGGATGCCCAAATAAATTTTATTTTTATAAAACTTATAATAAATTATGCAATTTAAAAAACCATAATCAAGATCACGATATGTGGAAGGAATGGAGTATAACAATACTAAATAATCTTATAGTAATACTAGCGAAACGCGCGACTTCTTCCGCGTAAAGTTATTTTCATACAAACTTCGATCCCTGCTGTCCCTATAGGGGTTAAATTTCGGGAATCCCTTTCTTAGTTCACCTCTAGCACCAACACGAATACACACTACTACTCTACTCTATAAATTTCAAGCCTCTACAACCAGTGGTGAAGACTGTGCGTTGTCTATAATGTCAGTATAAAACTTACTAAAAAATACCATTGCCTAACGTGGCAGAATATTTTTGCAAAAATTGCTAACCAGTTAGCGACTGATTAGCCCGGCTACCAACAATAAGATACCACAAATGTCAAATAAATCATGTTTTGTTTCCACCAGAATAGAAGCTCGACGAGGTGAGACATACTTTCCAGTATTGAACATCACTGTCGGCATTGTTGATAACTTCACAATGCACATAAACATTGATGGATATCAGCCCTGACGTCCGCATAAATACATACTCAGCAGTCATTATATGCTAAACTGCTTGTCCGTCCGTTTGTTTGTAATTTTAATGTAACATCTCTATGAGATTTTGTGAAATGAGAACATGAATCTTGCATTATGCTGGTTTCAGCCATTGTGATGTCTGTTATGAGACAATACCTATTTAAGTATTGTATAATTTCTATTAATTATTCATTTTGAGGGAAACTGTACACATAGGTAGTTATTCTAAACAGCTACCAAAGGGTTTCAACTGAAACACTATAATTGTTCTGATAACTACTTACAGTTGCCAATAGTGGGAACGAGGGTGTGTCTATTCCATAAGCAAAATAGTTTACTGGGAGTGGGAAATATCCGAACTCTACTCATGTTTAAGTACCGCATAAGCTTTCCAAACCAGTCAAAATGACGTAAATCACTACAAAAAGCCAGTAAACCCTGTACCATTTCACCACCATACACGACATATACAAGACAAAAACCCGGCTTCGCCCGCGGCGCGCAATTACTGTACTTTCACCTCGCTTATGGGCTCTTGGCTGATGACCACGAGAAATCAACTTCCAATAAAAAGTGTAGTACTCTACCTGACTAGATACAACTGTTTTTCATTGCTCACTCAAGGAATAATGATTTATTCCAACGTTGTTATTACACCTACTTTCATTGTGAAATTTGAAACCCTACGTGTGTTTAACTGTTCACGAGAATTTAATAAGCTTTTAATCTTTAGTTCTCTCGCCTAACATTACCTAGGTCTCATAAAACATAATGATGTTGCAAAAACAGCTAACATCCACTCGTTGGGGGTTATCGTTTAACTCATGGTCTATCTCGATTTATGAAATCATATTATTTATCTCAAAATGTTATTCATACGTTTGCTACGATACAGAATTGCTACAACTAGACGGTACAGTTTTATAAAAGAAGGTCCTCAAGTTGACGCATCTTTTTTTACATAGGTGGTACGTAGTGTAATAATAACCCGAATGCCTAGTTCTACAGTAAACAGCACAGGTATATAAATTACATACCTACCCTTGCGTGTTTGTTTCTAAGTTAAAATACAAGTGGCATACAGTGTCTGCCGCGTGTGTGATCGTGTGAAAGGAAAAAAATGTGCTCCTTAACTTACCGTTTTTGTTTATTGGTTAAACAGTAAGCTCACGGTAATTGCGTTACTTTGGTTACCACGCGTGTTTATAGATCAATAAATAAAATCACTAAGGACATTTTTTTAGTGTTCTGACACATCTGTACCATTACTGTATTCTAAGTATGTTTTTATGTATTCTATTAGTCATCTGGTTCCCCTAGTACAAGCTATGCTTAGTTTGGAGTTAGATGTTGTGTAAAAATGTCTACAAATATTTATTTATTATTCTGTGTTTATAATAATAAGTCTGTCCGGACTGACTGACATCAAGGCAAAAAGTCGTTGTCTTAAAATTTTTAAGGCATTTTCGTCGTTCATGTATTTTTTTATGTGTTTGTTGATGGAATAAGCAGATGGCCCTCCTGAAATTCTCGAAATTCAACCCCCAAGCGGTTATAGCGGGAGTTGAAGTTTGTATGAACATAACTTCACGTGGACGAAGTCATAACGCGCGTGAAGTCAACGCGTTTTGCTAGTTATTCATAGTCAGGGTTGGTAGATTCACCAGACATTATATAAAAGTAATTACGACCTACCGTATTATCTACTAGACGTAAATACAAAATTATTTTCTGTATAAAAAGTAATTTTGTTGTTACCCAGGCATTCCGAGTTATGTATACCCAAATCGTTCCTAAAATTAGGGCTTGATTGCCACACGCATCCAAACATGTTTCGCATATAATAGTAGCAGGAGCATTAGTGTAGGTGACTGTACCTATTTAATTAACGGAATAAAATCGCGTGTCAAACAATGGATGCGTGAACAAATCAAACAAATCAATAGAAATAAACATGTAGGTATAAACAATAGGGGGCAATGACCGCTGCTGAGCTAGTGGGAAAGTCGCGGCGGCTACGTGATAACATCGCATCACCATCATTTCTAGGTGATTGTAGACTGCTTATAGTGTTCATCATTCGTCAGAATATAGTTCTGAGATAGCGAGTTACCCTCATTTCCAAAATATCGGGAATAGTTATAGTAGAGCTCTTAGTAAAGGGCTAGTCCGATCAAGGGCACAAATCTCAAATTTGTTCGTGCTAGACCCTCACATAATTTCAAAGACACTTCAGAAGTTATTAGATAGTATCTGTGTATCGTAAAACTAAACATTACCTTACATAACGGATCTAGCAATAAATATTATCTCTAAGCTTATCTTTCTTTACCTCATAGTCACCCTACTGTCTCGTCAAAACTTTTCATGGCTCATTCATCAAAACAGCAAAAACAAAGTCTTTAAAAGGACGTAGAACCTACCGGTTATTCTGAAAATGCCTGTTCTTTGTGTATTCTATGCATTCTATCTCGTAGGTACTTGCATTGTTATCAAACACGAAGATTTACAATAGGTACCGGTACTATGGAACAATTACGGAGAAAACATTGTTGTTCCTACTTACACGTCTACTGACTCTGTACTTATGTTGCTACTAGCAAAACGCGCGCGACTTCGTCTGTGTAAAGTTGCTTTCATACAAACTTTAATCTCCGCTGTTGTTGAGCTCTTGCTGATAGAGTTAAGAACGTGACCTACGACGTACGGCCTTGTGTTTATCAACTTTAGGCATACAGATGGGAACCTACACCCTTCAAACCGAAACACAGCAACGCTGAAATAAGCAAGATGATAGATAGATAGAAAATTCTTTATTGTACCTACACCACAAAGGACGAAAAAATTACATACACAAGTTTAAAGCTTAGGTAAGCTTAGGTGGTATTACTATTCCAGACGAGCCATTCACAAAGAGCTTAATTCTTTATTGCACACAAACAATACATAGAAAAATACATATATGGAGAACATGTACAAAGGCTTTCTGACTTATAGGCTTTAAATCAGTAACCTTATCATTTTATTCTTAGGACTAATCAATCTTAAGCCAACCAAGCCTTACAGCTTGACATAGTCACTGACTTTTGCAATTTTTTTTCCAGCACCTGAACTTGTACAATCAGGTGCTATTTGACTGATAAACATAATATTTTCACGCCAATTCAACGTATTTACATAACATGCACGCTCTCTCACGCGTGATAGAGCAAGTGTATGTAAAGTAGGTTATTGTCGTCGGTCTATCAGGTGGCTGTGATACACCTCGTCTTCCGGTTCGTGATAGCAGTTCGACAACTTTTTCCAGAGGCTTTTCATTTATCTTGAAAATCTCATACATATCTTTTAGGTACGAGAAGCCCAAATCTCACAACGAAATATAATAAAATTCAAGTTTGATCATGTGACTCTCCAAATAGTCATCGAAACTAATATTTCTGACAGGCCCTGGAATTTTAACAATCAAACTCTAGTTTCAATCTTGTGTCAGCTATAAAAAAATACAAGAATTGGGTCCACCTGATCGTGAACTGTTTATTTTCTTTACAAAGATAAACAATAATATCAATTACTGACGTAACATTCCATTCCTTTAATAAAACAACCATAACATCGTTGCGCAAGAGTCGATACCGGAGGTTTGCTTCACGTCATTTCGATAAGCGTGTTTTATAGTTGTAAGTACTTATATAATACGTTTTGATATTGTTTAACGCACGCGCAGTAAATACCGAGACGAATATGTCCTAAAAATTTCAAGACTACAACTATCCATTGGGTTGTATGCTGTCTTTTATGTCATACAGCATGAATATTCTTGTAATTACAAAAATAGGTAAGTAGCTACAGTCTACAAAATAAAATACACTTTTCATAGAAGTTTAGTTAACCTCTAGATATGATACTCAGTTAAAATTAAAATTGCTAGCTTCATAATAACTGCCGGGTAACTTGTTTAACCAATCAACGGTTTCACTCTATGATAAAGTATTAAGAGGAAGTGTTTAGTAGTAAATCTTAGCTTAATAGTTTTGCTCTAATAAACAATTAACTTATTAAAGGCATAATTATATGTTATGTTATAACTATGGTGAACTAACTGATGGTTCCTTAGTCATAAAAATAAACAGTTTATGGCTGAGTCGTAAGCTGTGTCAGCGACAACTTGCAATCTAATGTTCACGACGATTAGTGGCATCGCGGCCAGCTGAGGGGATGCTGGAGGGGCGGAGAGGCAGCGCAGTGACCACCCGCGCTGGCTTACGGAAAGAGCTGTTTTTCCTGAACACTATAATCTGGATCTCTTTAAAGCAAGACTGAATAGGTATCTTCTACACCGTCCTGCTTCTTCGTCGGCTTCAACGTAGTGACGTAGTGGTTATACTGGTTTCAAAAGATTTTGATCTTAATTAGTTTGAGGTGAGTTTAGTCCTCGTGTTTCAAGCGATAACTTATAAACTTTAATTTAATTTTCAATAAAAAATGGGATCCGTAGTTTTTCCAAGCGGTCAAAGTTTCTACTTAGTCTCGTTTCACCTATCTCTTTCTAGTAGAATTTTCCATCTCATCTGTCGGGTCGTTTGATGTTGCACTAATTGCATAGGCTAAGGAATGGGATATGGATAAGGAAGTTTATCCATTCCATTATGCTATCAATCTGCGAGGCTCCATGCCAATCAAAGGTTTTACGATTTACGATTCATCTCAGGCAAAAGGCGTATACAACATTCTAAAGAGCCTCTCAGCATCTAGAGGATTGCTTTTGCAATGAAAGTGACATTCGACTTCCGTTTTCTATAGGTTCTATGATGCTTATATGCAAGCAATGACTAATCTTACAACAGGCGTAATCTATTCCAATATCTCGTGGAAATAAGTTTTAAAATCTGCATTTTCTGTTACTTGTGTTTTTAAACAGCTTGACGTATCATATTTGACTTTTTGGTTATGTTAAATATTTTAAAAGGCGAGTTTATGATTGGAAACAAATTTCTACCCAACTTTGTTGAATCGTTGACGTCGTTTGCATGACGTATAACGTCATGCATTCATTCAAAATTCCGCCCTCGCTGCAACATTTTGAGGCTGGCTTTCAGGAATTCCTTCGATAGTACACAACTACGCACTAAGTCAATCACACTACCAATTTCAAGTCTCTCTACTATAGGCTGTGTTATTTCCTGTCGGACAAAGATTCTTATAATTTTCATATATTTTGTTTTCTTCGTTGCAACACTTTCCTACCTAAATGATATTATGATGAATAGAACTCTCCGGCAGCGCCTCACGTCAGTCACATCTCGCTTCGATTCCACCATATCATAAACAATAAACATACCCATGTAATTTACCAAACCAATGTAAAAACAACCCTACTTTTAACACTTTGAGTGCAAAATCGTTGGTTTATAGAAGTGCGTGCACGCATCTAGATGATCGCGTTTTCTATTCTAAGTTCTGTCGTCTAAACAGCGGATGTGCAATTACTAGATTGGTGTAATTGCGCGTCATTAAGAGCTTGTATTTAGGGCTGAATGCGCTAATTGCTTCGAGACTTGAGAGCCATGCCATGGGTTTTACTGGAAACCACTTAGCAGACATTAGCCAAGTAGCGGCTGCATCATTGTGTGTCAAAATATTGGGTTTGTGTCTATTGATATAAGACTAGCAAAACGCGCGCGACTTCGTCCGTGTGATGTTCTTTTTGTACAAACTTTATGCCCCGCTGTACCCGTTTAGGGGTTGAGCTCCCAGAATTCCTTAGAACACTTCTACGCACCAAGACGAATATACAAAGTTGTAAGGACTAAAATTTCAAGTCTTCACGACCAGTGGTTTAGAATGGGCGTTGTCTAGTCAGTCAGCCAGTCAATTAGTTCTTTAAACCCTAGTCAGGACAAAGATTTTTATGATTGGTTTAAATTGAACTGGCTCTAACTGATCACTAACTGTTGTGTCAAAAAGGTCAAAAGGTAACTTTAAGAACCCGAAATGTATGCTATCTACCGGTTTACTCGTCTAAGTATCTACCTCCTTTCACAATAACTGATCATACTGAAACTCAATCTTTCAGTCTGAATCAAAAACTGGGCATATGCGGTAGGCACAAAACATTTAAAAATTTCAGTCTGAAAACGAATCATTTAAGCAAGCGTGGCTTGGCGGCAGAAATATATACAGTGTCAGTCCTCGGTGGAACTCTTTCACAACACTATCTACTGCTTCAGAAATAGTTTGACAACCACTCTACATCAATAAACAAAAGACAGGTCAAATCAATAACAAGTTATATTGACAGGTTGTAGCAACACAACGAGGCAATGTAGGTTCTAATGAGTGGTGACAGGTGACTGTGAACAATCGATTGGACGTACCATCCTTGGCACACATCCTATGCGCTGCCCCTGCCTTGCCTAGCTACACGGGTACATTACCACAGAATAACACAGTACATTGTTTTGTCTTTGAATAACAATATTGGTTTGGAGCAAATATTTAAAAGTTAAAGGCGGTCATGGTCGCGGTGTCCGGGCCCCTAAGATCTCTCATGCTATATATAATGTACTAAGATATGGGTTGTATCACGATGGACTAGAAGTTATTAAAATTTACTTGCAATAAAAAAAAAATACTTGAAAACATTAGCAAAAGTTACTGTTTTTTTCCTCTGTGAGTGTAATAATTGTTAGCCTCTCAGTCTTTATGGCTATAATGAGAAACTGATACGTAATAAGTTTAGTACCTAATCACATACAACGCATGTTTTTGGCTCTAAAGTATCGCAGCATCCTACCTCGCTCTTCGAATCTGCGTGCACAGTTGAGAAGACCCAGCCTCCATCTGCGCACACGCAGTTTCACAGAGAAATTCGAGCAACAAAGATCCATTGAGACACTTGTGGCTACTATGCATTAATCCATAATCCATAATGGATCATTACCGCTTCCTCGTACTATCTGTGCAGGCGCATAGCGGCGCGCTAGGCTTTTTGCCTGAGTTTACTCGTTCCGCTCTCATAGACCGCTACACTCTCGGCAGGACAAAAAATGTCAGCTGGTTCACATAAATTCGTTATTCTGTGAGAACAGTTGACGTCGCGAGCCCTTATTGCATTAATGGACACTTTCCCCATTTCCAACATCAAAATCCGACCACAAAAGCATTTTTGGCCAATCTGAGACGCTTCACTCGCTCGGTCTATTACATACCTCATAGTCATAGTCATTAGCTCAATCGCGTGTGACTAAGCAGGTGAGACAGTTCAAAGTCATTTATTGTGTCTGTTGACTTTGATTCTTTCTCTCACTCATTACGCACCAACAAAAGATTTTTGTTTGAATTTTTTGGATCTATGTATACACTATAAATTTGTATGCATGTGTTAGACCCAGATTTGACGTCTTGCATTGTACAGGTACCTACATAAGTTACTCGACGAACGAGCACTGTGTTACAAGAACTTTATCTTTTTCTGTTTTATATATTTTTTATCGGATAATATTTATATTCTTCAGGTTTTGTTTTCACAAAAACAACATAAATGTTTAAAAAAAAATCTAATAAAACACAAAGATGAATCATCTTATCATTTACTTGACCGGAGATAGCTATTTTTTGGTAGGCTTTTACGCAGCGGTTGTCCGTCTGTAGAATGAACTGGCTGTTTAATTCGGGCTACGCTCGTGGCTCGTCTCCGTGACTGTTTGTGAATTATCTTATTTGTAGATGATGCATTTTCCAATTAGCAACACGCCTGTTACCTAGAGCTCCAGCTTCAAGAGTTTACTTGTTCCGTTGATCTATACTAATAATATACATATAATGTTATAAAGAGGAAATATTTGTTTGTTTGTTTGTATTGAATAGGCTCCGAAACTACTGGACCGATTTGAATAATTCTTTCACCGTTGGGAAGCTACACTATCCCCGGGTGACATAGGCTATATTACATTTTCAAAAAAATTAGGGATCCTTACTTAAACCCGTGCAAAGCCGGGACGGACCGCTAGTATAACATATACATATAAAATTTGATTTTGAGATTTGAGAGCTCCGGTGGTCCGGAGGTGCGGGTTCGATTCCCACCTTGGGATAAATGTTTGTACGATCTGCAAATATTTATTCCGGGTGTTCTATAATTATATATGTTATAATTATAGTATTAAGTATATCAGTCATCTAGTACCCATAACACAAGCTCTGCTTAGCTTGGGGCTAGATGATGCTGTGTGGATTGTCCAGTATTATTTATTTATATACTTGTTCCACCAGCAGTAACATAAAAAAAAGTATAGATCAAGAACATTGCGACCTCAAAAATGATGGAGATTTGACTTTCGCCGCAGTTTTGGCACAAAACAGTAGCTCCGGTCAGAATCCGCTGAGCACACAGCACAGTATTCAGCACACATGGTGTTTAGTGGAACGCACGCGCTCACGTTTTCTCTAGAATACTAAGCCACTGGTGAAATACTTCGTGACACTCGTCTCTCTCATCTCTGACCTGTGCTCTACTAAAATGCAACTTATTATAGTCTTTAAATACCAAGTTTATAATTTATTTTAAACACAAATTAAAATTGGTTAGTGCTGTCCTACAAAACCGTTCTTCGAGTCATTGATATTTTTGATGAGTCCAGTAAAAAACTACCCCAAGTCCCTACTTTCCAGAACAAAATATGACGGTACTAACTGAATGTGCCGCGACTGACAACTCTAAATGATCTTTAAGATTTCAGTGAATAAATAAATGCATTTTTTACTTTGACTTAATTACGTTTATATAGTGATAATCTAAGCAAAATACAAAATTTGACAATGGTTTAGTAATATTCACAACAGAATACTTTTCTTCCCTCCTTTAGATGCTGTACATGTTTAGTCTA
The DNA here is from genome assembly GCA_947095575.1 of Electrophaes corylata. Taxonomy (NCBI): domain Eukaryota; kingdom Metazoa; phylum Arthropoda; class Insecta; order Lepidoptera; family Geometridae; genus Electrophaes; species Electrophaes corylata. The sequence continues at coordinate 304,110 of OX352711.1, read as the reverse complement.
AGCTAAGCTAAAGTCGCTAAAGTTAAAATATGTAATATGCTAAGCTAAAATATGTTTAGCCACACAGCTCTGCCTTCTGAGACCACTGCCATTGAGCACATACATTTTGTGAACAGTAAAATAAATTGGTGCACAACCGGATTCGAACCCACGACTTAAAAATCAGAAGGCGGGGTCAGTTCCACTAGACCACCAGCGCTCTTTTTTTTAAGTAGGTACTTATCAAAAATATTGATCCAGTATCCTGTAGGAAACATACATTTTCAAATATGTCTTCCGATTCTATCAGGTTACCAAGTAGGCAACACCAATTGACACCAACACCAACAATCTTAGCTACATTATCAGTGCGCGAGTAAACACTTGCTTACTACCTCCTCGACACACTAGCGTCGACCAATCAATAAAAGAGAAAGCAATTTATATCAATAATAACATAAAGTAGGGACAGTCAGCGGCGAAAATATAATACCAATTGCAGGTAATTGAGTTTCTTTTCCATAGCAACTAAAAATGTAAACTCAATTGAATATATTAGCATAAGTTATTTTTAAACATAGGTATTTCCTAATAAAACTAAATAGTCATAACTAGGTATAATCTTAATATGTCAAAATGTTTTTGCTATACCACTTTCGGTTGAAACTAGCAAATGGCCAACCTGATGTTAAGTGGTAACCATAACTTAGAACAAAGTATTCTCTCACAGGTCATGCACGTATGGACCGTGCCCTACGATGCACAGTTCTGCATTCAGCATCTTAAGGCATGCAGCGTAACATTATGATCAAAAGCCTATTGGTTTCAGAAATGGAGTATTAAAACCAAAAAAGACATGTTCATCTAATAATGTCGTAGACTATACTAACATGTCGTGTCCATCTTTTATTACGGAAGGCAGCATGCGGAACATAAGTACCTCTACAGACATGTTTGTGTAGCTCTTTATGTAACTTTGTAGGTTTTTACATGTTGCTTTTGGTATTTGAGGAGTGGCCGGGGAACCAGTAGAACATAGTTTAGAACGCTTGATTGATTGGGTAACTAGTACCTAGTGCTTATACACCGAGCCGGTTATTCTATCTACTATTTGATACATAAATTGAACTTAATACTGCAATGGTGTCATATTGTATGAAAATCTAGCATGCCACATTTTTTGTATTTACGACTAGCGTTTGCAAACTGTACCCGTTTCGGCAATTCCTTTCTTAGTGCACCTCTACGCACTAGGACGAATAGGTACACCCTGAAAATTACAAATCTCTAAGACCAATAATGGTTCAGACTGTGCGTTGTAATATCGGTCAGTCAGTCAAAAGCCCGAGATTTACATGATCGAAACTTGTTGGCGATATTTCATTACGAGAGAAGGGCACTCAGGAAAAAGATGTAGCCGATCCTGATTGCTTCATTCATTCTCATAACATTCTTCTACGCCTATATCAAGCCTCGAAATATATGAGGCTATATGAAATAGGTGAATAGGGGTCTTCTAGACCGTCCTGCTCCATCGTGTGCTACATCGTCACTTACCAACAGGTGGGATTGAAGCCAAAGGGCGGTCTATATTTCATTCAGTGCCATTCTGATGCAGTTTCGTCAATCCTCTCTTATCTTTAGGAAATAGTTTCAATAATAATGGTGACTGTACCTACAGATCCCGTGTGAAAAATCGAGCGTAACCAATCTTCTAAATAATGATTACATCAGTGAGTTGGTCGTGACGCAGCACGCTGACGTGACCCCAGGTCAGGTCGGCGACTTGGAGCGTGACGCCAGGCAATAGGTGCGGGGCTCGCTTATAAAGAAATCGAAATTGCATTTGTGTAAGTTGATTATCTATACTCATAAAGAGAGATTTGATTGTTTGTTCGCATTAATTAGGCTCCGAAACTAATGGACCGATTTGAAAAATTCTTTCGCCGTTGGGAAGCTACACTATCCCCGGGTGACATAAGCTATACTATATTTTAAAAAAATTAGGAACTAAAACCTGTTTGAACCCAGGACGGACTACTAGTTTACAATAAAGAATCAAGGACAATATATGGCTGTGATCCAAATGTGGTACACAATGACGACGATCGTGTTGACCTGCGTAGATTTGACTCTATGTGAGGCAAGATCACTATCACGTCCATTTTTCATCTCTCTAGTGCCATTAAGATAAGATAAGATAATTTATTCAATATTTAAGCACACACGTATTACAATACAATACAGAAGTGGTCCTAAAGGGTAAATGGCTTGTATTACATTGTAGTTAATGTGCAGAACCTACACTAAGTCATTAAAACTTGTGTTGTATGTCCTGCGAGTCTTCCTGAGGGATTACAGCTAAACTATTATTTACTTAGTGAAGCCACAATAGCAGTTACTAAATTAACATTACATTTTAGTATAAGGTGGTGTATCTTTGATGTATAGGCAATAATAATAGTAGTGATAGTAATAGGTATCATTCCTAGCATAGCTCTCTCCATAGCCGTTGTGCTTTCAGCTGGAGTATAAAGTTAAAGTTAACTAGCGAGCCTCAGTTCCATAAGTCCTCACTAGAAACACACACTGATTTATAGACTTTGCTCTTGAGGCTTTGTGGTATGTGTGGTGAGAAGATGTGACAAAACTTCCCGAACGCTGCCAATCCGAGTTGGATTCGTCACCCGTTGGCTCCAGAGAGCCATACCTACTTGTTTAATTGAACCGAAAGCTTAAATTAAACGAGTGAGCGAACTGATTTTGCTTCTTGTTTTCAATGATAAAAGATCAATTTTCGATAGAAAATGGTGAAACTTTATGAGAATAAGCTTTTTAAGTACATGTAACATTTACTGTACCTAAATGATTTGGAGATTAAAAGAAGTCAGTTGATGATGTACCACCTGTGCTGGATGTATTTATATGTAAGGGAGTACTGACCGTGCTAGCAGGGTGCGGTCTCCCATGCGGCACCAGCACCACTTGCGGCTGCAGGGGCCTCGGCTTGCGCACCCCGCGCCGCGCAGCCCGCCCGCCCGCGCCGCCCGCCCCCGCCGCCGCCCCCGCCGCCGCCCCCGCCGCCGCCCCCGCCGCCGCCCCCGCCGGCGTGTTGTGACGTCCCAGCCACCGCGTCACCAGCTTCTCCTTGCTGTTAGCGCTGTCGAACTCTCCGCTCTCATCCTGCTGGAGATGAGGTTAGTTACCAACATGTACACCTGCGAAGCCCCCAGGAAGCTTTTCTGCTTTTGGAAGGAGTTAGGCTAGCTGCAAGTGGAGCCAGAACTCTCTGACGCTTAATGGACCGTTTTAGAGTCTAAACGCGGATCCAGGAGCCTAATACAAGATACAAGATACCAAGATGTAGAATTAGCATCATAGATAACAAGTGACACCAACGTATTAGTCGGATTGGACAAAGTATTGTCCGGGTTTTGGTTCTCGTACTAAATTATTCGGAAAATATTCGCCATATTACAATAGACCAAAGTCTCCATCTTGTGTTTGTATTCATTTATTCTACTTTAATTAAAACGGTGGTACGCCAATTAGAGTAATCAAAGTTAAGAAAGAGATAGATCATTATAATCCTGACAAATCATTTATAATTGACGCAAAACCTAATTTCTTGTAGTAGTAATCCAGTTATTTGTGTACTGAGTTAACTAGTAAAAGAACTTGTGTGAGTATAGGCTAAGTACTCCTATGTTTAGCAGTAGAGTAGTAGAACTCATAATGAAGAATGAAGGGCTCCGGGGAAGTACTACCACCATACCTATTCTTGCCGTCAAGCAGCGCAGCGTGATCCGGTTTGAAGGGTTAACACCTATATGCTTCAGGTTAACGGACGCTGAGCAGGCATCTTAGGGCACATTCCTAACGAGCGTGATCTACGAGGCAACATTTTGTTATAGGCGATGGTATTCACTCAACATCAGGTGGCCATCTGCAAGTTATATAAAAACAGTCACGTCTCATTTCGAGCAGCCGTCGTGATCTAGAAAATGATATCTCACCTTCTTCTTCTTTAACGTCTCCCCCTGCAGTTTCACCTCCAGGTCTTTGCACAGCTCGTGGTTTCTTATTCTCTCCACATCATGGGCCTTTTTCCCTTCATCCACGTGCACTACGAAGGGCACGGCTTTGAAGCCAGGGTCAAATTGGTTGTGGTCAAAGGCCTGCTTCGGCTTGAAGCAGGGGCAGACCCGCTTGGAGAGGTGGTAGATGGTGACCACGCAGACTAGACAGTGAAGGGTAGCGATGATGAGGAGTGCAATGTTGGTGAGGACGGGCGTCCAGGCTTGCATTTCATCCTGTTGACAAAATACAGACTTGTTTGTAAGTTATGCAGGAGAATGTAGCTCTTTGAATCTATTGAAGATTACTGAAAACTCTTCCAACCCCGCTGCACCCCTTTAGGGGTTGAATTTCAGGAATTCCTTTTTTAGTAGTAGTAGAGCTCTTAGTGAAGGGCTGGTCATGGGAAGTCCTACCACCATGCCTATTTCTACCGCCAAGCAGCGCAGCGTTATTTTCACGTACTTACTATTAGGTAGATTTGTCAAAGTAAGGGGGCTTGGGGCAAAAAGGTGATAAGTCGACATCTTTTTGTTTCATAAGGTACATGCCATATGGTTGTTCAGTATTCAAATTATTTATTATCTAATGCTCATCGGAAGTAAACTTTTTGTAATAGCATATTTCTTTTTTTTTTAAGTTTTATTATTATCTCCCTGTTTTTGTTATAAGGTTCATTAACCTCTCTTATCGCAACAGTTCTTTTTCTCAGTAAATTTCTAAAAACTTGTTTGCTCTACAGTTACTGCAAATTAACCTACAATTGAGAGGCTAGACTAGATGACAGTATCTGCATTTTATTGCAATACAGTATTTACGAGGTCAATGACCCGTAACCGGAATATAATGAGATTTGTAAATAGCTACAATTTGTACGCTACGTTTGTTTAAACGCAACATTTTATTAAATAGAGATGAGATTAGTGTGCAATCGCATTTAGACGCGGTTTCATTCTAACTGAGAATTGTCAAGCTATTCTTTATTACCGACTCATCATTATTATCAGCGACTTGAGCCCCATGAATTCCACTGCTGGACGTAATAAAACATTTCCATGATCCAAGGTTTTGAGCCTACCCCATCCATCGGTTTCCCATATTAACATCTATGTGATGAAGATACATATATTGTTCTATGTATGTATTTACAAAAAAATATGTATCCTATCAGTCATCTGGTTCCCATAGTACAAGTTTTGCTTAGTTTGGGGCTAGATGATGTTACGTAAAAATGTCCATAATTATTTATTTATTATTTAATAAAATATAGAATGTTATTAGTTACGCACGCGCCTATATCTGTGTATGTCTCAATTGTCCACAGCATGATCTTTCTCCCTGATGTTTCCTTGTCAGAGGCACATGTCAACTTTTTGCATTTAGTTCGTTTTAGGGTTCCGTACCTAAAGGGTAAAACAGGACCCTATAGCTCCGCGGTCTGTCTGTCCGTCTATCAGCAGGCTGTATCTCATGAACCGTGATAGTTAAAGAGTTGAAATATGTATAACGAAATTAGTTGAAAAACACTATAGCAAATACTAAAAAACAGAATAACGTACTACTACTAAAAAATCACAAACCTAAAAAATGATATATTTGTCGTTTTTATTATAGACCAGTGGTTTAGGCTGTGCGTCGTCTATATCCCAATCAGTCAGTCAGTCAGGACAAAGATTCTTATAATTGGTATAGATCATGAACGGAACCCTTCGTGCGCGAGTCCGACTCGCACTTGGAAGGTTTTTATTTTTATTTGTTTAGTACCTATAAGTAATATGTAAGTAGTAATCCATCAGTTTCCTTCTGCTCAGTGAAGCGTTCAATCATGAATAATGTAACAGTTTCAGCGTTTTGTTGCTGAATTGCGTACAATATCCGACAATTAATCAAAAAAATGTTTACTACACTAAGAAAAACTATTACACTACAAAACACCTGGAATAAATATTTGCAGATCGTACAAACATTTATCACAAGGCGGGAATCAAGCCCGCAACCTCCTGCGTCGCAGGCGGACACTCGCCCGCCGCGCCACATCGGTCGTCATCGGTTAAACTTTGCTTAAAATTAATAAGGAAATTAGTTAAGTAAATCTAACGACTCGAGATCCTGACACCGTGTCTAATAGTCAAGGGCCATCTCCGGTGATAGCCATCACGGAAATAGAGATGTAAGTACAATAAACCGTATCGTATGTGTTAAACGTACATAATTACCTGTAGTTTCTTTAGCCATGGCTGTATCAATAGGCAGCGTGCGATTAATGTGAAAACTGTCAACGTACAAAAAACACAATGAGGCAAGTATGTACAACCAAGGTATGTAATGCAAGTACTTATAAATACAATAAGTATGGTTTAAATACTACCGATAGAATTTTAAGTTGCTGTCGTAAAATACATTCAGGCTCTTGTCGTGGTTTTATATTATACTTCACAAAAAAAATGAAAGCACTTGTTTGTTCTTGCATTTAGTTGAATGGTATCTCAAGAGAACAGGCTCGGAGACTTGTATGACCAGCGGATTTCCGTCGGAGATTTCCGTTTTTTTGTCATAGCAAGTTGTTAAAACTTATTTAAAATTAAATGTTTCCAGCGTGTGTGCATGCATTAACAACGCCAAAGTAATTTAATTTATTTTACAACTTTTGCTTTCCTTATGTTTGTGTTGATAATACGTTTATATATTTTTTTCAATTCATTTACTGATTATAGTATGAACAAAAAAAATACCCAAATCAGTTGTCTGGTTCCCATAGCATGGCTTGGTTTAGAGCTAGATGGGTGTGTGTACAATATCTACAAACACTTGTTATTATAAAAATTCTAACATTTATTTCAAATAATGCAACAATCGTAAAGTTTGCATGAAAGAAATACACGAAATTAAAATCCCCCAGGTGACGAAAACGCTAGATCAGATGGAACCTTATAGTGATTGTTCTATGGAAAAGTACAGAGATCATTTGCTGTGTAATGCTTGTGTGCCCGCCACCATGTGTGCCCGGTCAAGGCTGATCAATCCTCGCATCGCCATGGATCCACTGCGGCGACTACCTAAGTTACTACCTAATACAAGTAATTATACTAGAATGGTTTACCAGTCACGAATAGGTGCGGTAAAGCACGTACACAGTACGCGACCTCTGAATTGCGAACCGCACACATAATTTGAACAAGTTACCAGCAATCAATAAATATTAACAAACATCCACACAATGCTCTCTTACCCCAAACTAAGTAAAACTTGTACTATGTGAACCAGATAGCTGAGAAAATACTTATATTCTTTTTTTCATTGTTCCATTCCAAGATACAAATTATAGACCATTTTTAATTCGAATTTTAGTCCGAATTTTCGAAGAATAAAAATTTTGAGGGACATTTTGCCCTAGAGTAAGAAAAGTTATTCGTTATATAGTGTATCTTTTTTTTTATGTGACTTGCTGAAAGAACAAGCAGATGGCCCACCTAATGTTACCATTACCAAAGCATTGCCTCACAAGTCACGTTCGTTAACGTGCCCTACAATGCACTGCTCTGCGTCCATCAACACGATGCATACATGTGTTCAGCTTCGTGTGCCTGTAATTTCACCGGCACCCACACCCTTTAAACCGGAACATGCTGCGCTGCTTGGCGGCAGAAATAGGCATGGTGGTAGTACTTTTCCGGACGAGCTCTTCACTAAGAGCTCTACTACTACTGTATCTATGGGAGCCGTAAAATAAATAATTATGTATTTTTTAATACCTACATTATTTTTTTCTGTGCTGTTGGTTGCGGGTTTGATCCCCACCGAAGATAAACATACACGTTTGTTCTCCTTCTGAGTGTTATATTGTATTTTAGTGTTTATAAAAAAGGTAAGTAAGTTAATAAATATTCTATCAGTCTGCTGGTTCCCATAATACTGATAATAATATCCACGAGGGCAAAACAAGAATTAAAAACGTTTCTTCACCAAATCATAAAATAAAACAACTTTTCTAATAGTGTTTTTTACGATATTGGCTCCGATTGTGCCTAGTTACGTGCACGCACTGTACGACAGATCTGCCTAATTATTATATTGCCCAATACCAATTTATTGTTAACGGGATACACGTAAAAAGTCGTTGTTATTGCTAACAGTATTCGCCGTAACCAAACAAGTTAACTAGGTATTTTGATTATCGACGTCGTCAGCCTAAATGAGTCCAAAGCTGGATATAGGCCATATACGATAACCAACTTTATTTCATTATGTTAAAAAACCATTCAGCGTGGCAATGCAGTTGTTTTGGAGACGCGATTCCGTCCAATCGGTACTAATTGGATTAGTTGAGCTATCTCTGATCTGCGGTTAGCTCAATTGTTTCATAAGTATTTTGTAAGACGGATCATTAAAAATTGGAAGCCGATATTTTCTTGACTGTTCTTCTTGGTCCATGTGAAACTGGTGTTCCCTGGATGTACTGAGTTTATAAGATATTCTAGTAGTTTTATAGAATAATAAATACTAGTCTTTGTGTAATGTTAGAGAACGTGGTTTAACATTACACAAAGTATTAATAAAGTTTAATTTTAGCGCGTTTGGAAAGGGATTCAAGCACGCTATAGTATTGAACTTTATTGAAAAAACAAAACCACAGACTGCAATGCACCGGTGTCCGACACCGCTAAATGAGAAAATTATAATTCTGTATTTTTATGATATCGATCGAATGTGGATAAATTCCTACTGTATCTCAAACTAAAGCAAGAAATTCAAATGTCTGTAATACTTCTGACTACCGCGTTCTGTTGTGCCGGAGGGCTCTAAGCTAATTGCAAACATTTTCAATGCTTTAGATATTTAGATATTTATTTATTTAACCATTGCGTTACAGTCACATAACATTGGCATGTCAAATTGGTGCAGTTTATAATCTTATACTAACATACTCAAGATACTTAAAATACTATCCGTGCAAATCAGAAAATGAACAGCTAAGATATTCAGTTATATGATAAAAAGGGCTCTATACATAGCCGTTTTTACCTTTTATTGACAAGTTCATTAATATCTGATCAGTAGCCGAGGGTAGAGTGGTCTATTTTTCCACGACACTTGAGTTTAAATGAATTAACTTCTTCTCGGATTGGTGTAGAATGAGTTATATCATAGGTCTACACGAACTCACAGTTTTAAGCAACAAACACTTTACAGCAGTAATAGGTAATTTTTAAGTTGTTTATTTCTGGAATTTAAAATAATAATATAATATAATATAATATATAATAATAATATAATAGAAGAAAACTGATTGCGCCGACCCCACATAAATGGATATGGTTAGGAAGACGATGAGAAAGAGTGATAAATCGAGTTGAGTGATCAAGTACATCACATCATGCTTAATTTGCTGTCATTAAAATAATGTGATGGAGAGACAAGGCTGGCAGGCTCAAAATGCTGAAATGGGATTAAGCGTCAGCACGCCTTGGGTTTCTAAACATCAGTGATCTCAGAGCGCCGAGAAAGCGCCGAGACAATCTGGACGCTTCTGGCATGAGGTAGTAAGAGAGCTCGAGATAGAAAGAACTAGAAGTATTTGGAGGTCTCTGGAGGAGACAAGGGTAATAAAAAGGAGATAGGACTAGATGCCTACACAATATTGTTCCCTTTTGAGACGCTGTATTCCTTTTACTGTGTCGTTGAATATAACAAACCTCAGTCCGCAACTGCAACAACCTTTTAAATATTTATGCTGCAAGTGTTACTTTTGTAATCGCAGTTACTGGTGCATAGTAAATCAGATATTTGCAATATTTAGTGTTATTACTATCAATGGATTGAAGTTTATTGACTGAGGAATTAGCATATTGATAAAACACCCTGTAAAACTGCATATTGGGATAAATGTTTGTACGATCTGCAAATATTTATTCCGGGTGTTCTGGGTGTTTTCTATATGTATAATAAAAAATATCTATATATGTAATGTATTGTATTAAGTATATCAGTCATCTAGTACCCATAACACAAGCTCTGCTTAGCTTGGAGCTAGATGATGCTGTGTAGATTGTCCAGCATTATTATTATTATTATTATTATTATTATTATTATTCTATAAATTGCAGTACCTGTTTGCTGTAAGTATTTGCAAAACCGACGACGGTATTGCCGCGCGTCGCGTCGGTGCTGTTGCTTCAGTTTAGTAACAATTACTTCATCGTGAGGTCTTGAGGTTATCTTTATGTTCTGCGCCTCTGAGTACGCAGTACCTAATAATATTTGTTATAATATTGTTTATTAGGCACTGCGTAGGTACAGTGCAAGTGCAGATAAAAGTGCTGAAACTCAATAGTTGAAGTGGAAATGGCTACAATCTGGAGTTGCTGGAGACAAGCCGTGTACTCCTGCAAAAGGATACTTGGGGATCACAATCTTTAGGAATAAAAGACTGACGATGCGTGACTAAGTTAATATTGTGTATGTTGTGCCTCGAATTTGATTTGTATTCTAATTGAGTATGTTTCACCAGAACACTTGATCATGTAGTTATATCAAGACCAGATTCTGATAGGATAGACCCTGGTAATTACCATGATACCAGCTGTGGCTGGGGTGTTACTTACCTGTAAATAGTCACCTATAGCGTTATCTACCTATTGTGTAATAAATAATTAACACTTGTGGACATTTTTACGCAAAAATCATTTAGTCCCAAACTAAGCATTGCTTGTACTATGAGAACCAGATGATTGATAGAATACTTAAATACGTTTTTGTAAACGTACAAAAACGTTATTGTGTAATATACTATTACTATTTATACTATACCTAACTAGTATTTTTTTCATTTTTGATTTAGTGAGATCTAATAGCACGATTGCAAACAATCAAAAACGACACCAGAATTGCCGTTGCTATCGCGCTTGACAGATATTATCGTTTTCTATTTTTTTTACTAAGTAACGGATTCCGGATTTGTACGAAGATGTCGTCGGATCCATTTTTCGAGTCTGTTCGGACTGAGCTTACGGTACAGATAATTAGGTAAACATACTATCGAGCACACGGTTACCCTCTAGCTCGCATACCACAAATACAAAAGTAATATTTACATCGAAGCTGGTGTGTGCGGTGGGCTGAGCCCGCAGCGAGTCCCGCTGCAGGCCGCTGGCCGCCAGCACGGCGGCGCTGTTCCCGCACGCCAGGCACAGCAGCGACAGCGCCAGGAACGCCGTCAGCAGTGGACTCCTGCTGGAACACAACCATCCCATCAACCTTCTACTATCTACCAACAAGCATCATACTATTACTGGTGGAAACGCGCACCACTTCGTCCGCGTAAAGCTATTTGCATACAAACTTCAATTCCCGCTGCACGCTTTCAGGGTTAGTTAGGGTAAGGGTAGGGTTTGTTGCAAAAGTTTATATTTTAGTGCACCCTTATACACCGAGACTAATATGCCCTGAAAACTTGTCTCCACTATCAGTGGTTTTAGGCTGTGCGTTGTATATATGTATATATATTTTACTCATTTCTTATATTACAGTCACTCAGGATAAACATTTTTTTATTATTATTTTTGAAAATATATGAGAACGGCCCAGTTTACGTCCTACAGTGGACTTTTCTAAGCCCATGTCCCGGTGTGGACTCCTATGGGCTGCCGATGCTGAAGAGTACCTATGCATTGCTTTACGAGTATGTCGATTGTCCGTGCCAATTAAAATCATTAAAATAAACTGATCGCGTTGACTTTCTCCGCGTAATTACATTCTGATCATCTCCGATATTTATCACATGGTCTGTTACGCAATCTATTCAAACACGTACCTGGATCTACATACTAGAAAAAGTTTATCTATAACGGTTATGTGAATGTTTAAATTTGACAGTGTAACAGGGCACAGTTTAAACTGCTGATCATAGGGACTTGACATTTTCAGGATATATTTGAATTATATACAAAAAAACGAATTTCATCCCCTAAAGGGGCGAAGCTGGGTTGAAGTTTGTAAAAAATATATACCTAATAAATCCACCCATAACAAGAAGTATACTAAAAAAACCATAGTAGATCTTAATAATAATAATAGTTAATAAGTGATAATGATTAGTAAGATTAGTAATAGAGTAATAGGTATTCAAACATAAAGACAATTTTATTATGTTATGTATTATTGTGTTGTCGTCACAGCAGCGCCATCTAGGAATCTATTGGGAAGGCAGAGACCAACCGAGTTGTAAAACCAGCCATCGATATAATTTAACAGCAGCCTACAAAAACCTAGCCGAGTTTTTCTTGGTTGACTTTCTAGCCATAAGACCGGAGAAAAGTCTTTGTTAAGGGTTTCTTTCCAATTTTTATTGAAAATGTTTTTATAACCTCGTCGATACATTTAATAAGATATTGTTTTTATGCTGTGAAAATAAGAAAGTGTCACAGCCAAAACTGTAATTTAAACATTTTTGATGTAATCAATGATTTCATTTATGAGTGTAAAAGTACCTATGCTTTCATGGCTATGCCACTAAACTAATCGAGATTAAAAATAAAGATTGCATTCTGGAGAAGGACAAATGTTACTTATTAGGTACCTCAATAAACGTTTCTTACCACACAATATGCCAAAATATTTTTCAGGGCATTTTAGTTTCACTTTGTCAGAGATAGTTTTTATCCCGTGGGAAGACAGAAAAGTTCACGCAGTATTCCTGTAAAATCTATGGCATACTGGACAGTACATCAGTGGTGGTTTATGAAAATGACTTGAGGCTCGACGACAAATCATTTCTTCCACGCTTCTCACACACATTAGCATTTCCATAAACTATTCCCATAGACAATCAAGTGCAGTCGTCATGTGCGAATACCCATAGACATTAGTGCTGGTATTCTTAGACCCGGGATACGGCTCCAAGGATTTATGCAGAAACAAATTCAGTTTTGATAAAAATATTCAGTTTCGTGCTTACTAACCTCCGTACTTATAAACGTTATTTAAACTTGAGATTCCTTAAAATGAGTCCTGTCGCTTTCATCTTTTGACAGATTTTTGTATGTACCTAAGGCGCCTAGTGGCTATTTTGATCCAGATATTCAAGTGATTTAACTGGTGACAATAATCCATATTTTGTAAGGGAACTTGATTAAACATTTCAAATCATGTAAAGTACTTTGGTAATTATGAATATCTTGTTTTTTACTACAGTTTCCTATTAAACTTCTAAGAAACAATTATTCAATTGAGATTCTTTGAAAATGTCTAAGATCAGCCAGAGGTAGGTAAGTACGTCCAAATATTAATAGGCACATACCTACGCATATTTTGTGCCGCAGTTGTTATTTAGTATTATATACGTGACAGGTTGCAACTTTATAAAAGGGCCTTAAAGAATGAAGCATGATATTGAATTGTGCCGTCGTTATGTATGTTCTTATATTTTGCAGTAAAAAAAACTTCATAGCTATGTTATGAGCCTCGAAAGATCCATAATTTTTTTTTTAATACAACTTGTTGATGGAACAAGCAGATGGCCCACCTGATGTTAAGTGGTTACCATCACCTATAACAAAGCATTTAACTAGCGCATCTTTGGACGCAAATCAATAACCATAAGAAGATACCGTGTAAAAACTATTTCCAAGCCTAGTTATAAATTATATCAAAATAGCCGTATTTATCTTCTGTCTGTAATGAGTGAACCTCAACCTGATGTTCTTGTCTAAGAATACGAGGGCAAGACGTCAGGAAGTAGAAACGTATTAGAACGGTACCGTTGCGCGTTGCACTCATGTGCGCTTTCTTGCTAATATTACACACTCATGTTTACGAGTACCCAAGCAGGTAGACTTATACATATACCATGCGTGCAAAAATTCTCTTGAAAACACAATTTTATTATTTTTCACTCATAAAGAGGAAAAAGAGGCTCGAGTTCTTTTGTATTATTCTACATTTCACTGGCAATTTAGTCAACGCCTTGGGACTCTAATTTTTATGTCATTAATGTAAAAACACATAACAGAACTCTATTGAGACAGTATACAAAAAATAAATATGGTCATTAGTTTATTCCAGGCACGGCATTATTACCAATTAGTATAAGTACCAATTAGTACCACTTAAGATAAGAAAATATGTTTTCAGAGCTAAATCGTATTCAATACGTAATTTTCTGATACATAAGTAGGCATGTTAAAATAGATTTATCGAGGATTCTAGTGGAGGTAGTCAGAGGTACATCCAAATACTTTATCCATGTAGCAAGTCGTGCGTATTACAACATTGGTCTTATATCTTTTCTTTTATCCTTATGATTATTTTTGAGGAAAAGTTTTATTTGGCAACTGTTGCTACACACAGCGAGTGTCTAAGAATAATCTATGGCGAGTGTATGTAAAAGTACAAAAGACATCAACGCGCTTGCTTAGCATAGCGTAACTATTTTTTAATACTATTCAATATTAGTTTGATGACATAAAAGTTTTGATACAAACTAAAAAAAAGGTTACTTTGGTTTTGTCTAACTGTGGTTATATATACGAATAGATTTAATTATCTTTATATATCAAGCAATTAACCTACAAAATGTAAACACCAATAAAAACTGGGTGATTTCACTGTTTTTGTGACCGTAGTTATATTTATGGTCTTCCTAAATATTTTTAGTTGCTTTATTTCATTGGAGTCTGTCTCTCCATATTTTTTGATTAGTTTCGTTAAGTAAGGTAATAAGTAAGATCAGTTGTATTGTACTTGCGTCGCGCATTGGTATTGGTACCTGCCGTGCGCGTGCGCAGACCGGAACAGAACGCAGCAGAGCGCATTAGACCACAACTGACTGTGCCGGTGCGTGCGCATAAAAACTCTTTGGATATCGCAGTCGGCGGATACTTCAGCTGTGTTTTTTTTAGTTATTTTATTTTCTAATATTGTATTCCATGCTGAGATCGATCACAACAACAATAATAATAAATGTTTATGGTCATTTTTACACATCATAGATGATGATCATAGCGTAGGTACTATGTGAAGCAGATGACTGATAGTTAGAATACAATATAACACCCAAACAGAGAACAAACATCTATATTCATCACACAACTATATTGACGACCGATGTGGCGCGGCGGGCTAAAGTCCGCCTGCGACGCAGGAGGTTGCGGGTTTGATTTCCGTCCCGTCATAAATGTTTGTATGATCTGCAAATATTTATTCCGGGTGTTCTGAGTATTTTCTTTGCATAAAAAACATGTATGTATTGAACACTTATATTACACGGGTATTTATCGCGTATTACCCGTGTATAAATACCCGTGTAATATAAGTGTTCAATATGTGTTCCGATCGCGAAAGTTTAAAAAATACTATGTATGTATTGTATTGTAGTCATCTAGTAGGTACCCATAACACAAGCTCTGCTTAGCTTGGGGCTAGATGATGCTGTGTGGATTGTCCAGTATTCTTATTATTATTACAAATATTTATACTCGGTGGGGATCGAACCCACAGCCTACAGCACAGAAGGCAGAGTCTACTGAGCTGTGAGGCCAGTCTAACAATGATGGCCTATCCAAGCGTTTGTTGATTGTATCTATGCCCGTACTCAGTCTTATACGTATGCCCTTTGGATTGCGAGTTAAATTCCTATCGAGATAGAACCGACGAATCGGAAGCCCAAAAACAAGTTCTTCATATTTGGAGTACCCCATCGACCCGAATCTATGACAACTATGTACACATTATGTAAGAGTAGGTAGGTGTATATATAAGTAGATGTATTATCATATTATTTTATGTAATATGTTTCGATTACGACACAGCTATGCAAGTGACCGACCAGTCACCGCAGAGAAAGCCGCGGACTTTCATCAATATTAAATTTCCTATCTATAAGAATAGCTATATCTATAGATGGGAAATGAAGTATGTAGATAATGTATATAATTATGTAGGAATAGTTGCAACTTGGGTACCCTCTACTACGTAGACTAGTGATTCTGTGTGAACAGTAAACCTCGCGAGCCTTTATAACCATGCAATAACCGACACGTTCCCCTCGGCTTTTTACCTCAACATCTAGTGTAGAATAAAGTCCTTAATGTGCCTCTCAATAACGCTACAGGAGCAAACTTCCCTCTTTTGCCCCCAATAAAAATCGTGATCGACAAAAAAAGTTAGATAAACCAAGGAAACATAAACATTTCGTATACATACAAAAAAAGCAAAACACAATAAAGTGTTGGTTGCGAGGAACTGGTGCCTTGATTTATCGTAGTTTATTTCATTTGAAAGTGATTTTACTGAATTCAATTCTTTTTGAGTTGAATGAATCGAAACTTGGTTGAATGTGGCGTAATCTTCATTACTTTGGTGAGCCCTCCCTCATGCCCCCATGATGCCGTACATCCATTTATCCTCAAATTGGCAGGTTCATTAGAAAGCAAAGCAGTCACGTCCGTCCGTCTGTCATGGCGAGTCGCAGCAATACTTTGTTTATTTTGTAGTATTACGTAATGAGTCCATCGGTAATTGGCCGAGCCAGTAATTGGCTGGTTACCCAAATCATTGACAAATAAAGGTACCAAAGTAAACACGTCAATTACGTTTACATTTCATAATTCTACTCCTCGCACCCGCATTCCGAGTATGCCGTAGGTACAGTCAGCTGCACTAGAATGTATACAATTATTTACTTTAACATGCTATCACAACATTACTATAAATTTTGAAACAGTAGAAACTCAAATACCATGTTATCAGTTGATAAGTTCACTTATTTTTTACATTTTTGCCCTGAAAATGTTAACTATTACATTGTGACACTATTTTGAAAGTTACGAATTGTATACATTCCAGTGCAGCTGACTGTACTTGTTTTCATCGACATTTAATGCAATTTAGTTTTTTATTTATCTTAGTCTAGAACTAGAGCATCTAGTCTCAAACTAAGCATAGCTTGTACTATGGGAAACATATGAAAGATATTTTTTTTAGTTTTTATAGTGCTTATATGAAAGATAAAATACTTATTTACATTTTTTGATAAATACATATAAGATTAGAATTATTAGAAGGTTAAATAAGTTATAAATATAAATTTAATAATAATATTAAATTTTTTATCTGTATCTGACTGTACCTAATCCCCGAACGGAAGCTCTACTTAGTTAAAGTCTTGTTCCGGATTGGAATTTATGCATTGTTTGGGTGTTTTATTTTTATTTTTGTATATTTTTAGACTTAGAAATTAGACACAGGCATAGACACATTTATAAAAAAAAGTATTTATGCATTCTATCGTGTAACTATCTAGTTCTCATAGTACAAGGTTTGCTTAGTTTGAGACTTATGATGTGTAAATTACCGATATTCATTAATTTATTTAATTAATTAATTAATTTGATGTTTTAATGGGTCCACCCATTAAAAAATGAGTTCCTCTAGCGATGAATATACGATAAATCACCGTAGATGTATGTGTATTCTCCTAATTTAATAGGTTTGTGTGGTTGTGTGCCGACCGTTATGTACTGATTAGGTTATTCAGCAATATTTAAATCTTCGGTCATCGTTATTGGGCATAATCACTTTCTGTAGATTCATAGTTTATACAAAACTAGCTGACCCGCTCCACGCGCGCGACTTCGTCTGCGTTGCTATTTCGTTATTTTTACAACAATTAATCGCATCGACGCGTGTTCATTCCCTTAGAGATCCGTCGTAGATTCAAATCCCACTCGGGGCATAACTTTTGGTATAATATAAAACTTATTAGAAAAACTTTTGCATACATTTCTGGGAAAAAATTGACATTTTATAACATTTTTTCAACAACAGATCAGTTGAACGCACTTACTTGCCCTTGGCTTTGCTACTTCTTTAGTAGTTCCAGCTGTATTACCAAGAGAAGGTGACGTAATAATCGTTATAATCTACGAAATTATAAACAACCCTCAAACTATCGCCATCTCTTATTTATAGGTGATGACTGCCGTTGCACTCGTCACACGTAATATGCCGGTAAGTGTTTCTAGTCTACATCTACACTAATATTATAAAGAGGAAAGCTTTGTATTTTTGTATTTTTGTATGTTATGAATAAACTCAAAAAGTACTGGACCGATTTTAATCATTCTTTTTTCATTAGAAAGCTACATTATCACTGAGTAACATAGGCTATATTTTATTTTGGAAAAAAATAGCGTTCCGTAAAATATTTGGGTTTTTCAGACACAAGGTGTAAAATATCAACCAGAAAAGTTACTTATTTTGCGTACGCTGCCTAAACTATAAAAGATAGAACCATAAAATGTTCTACATAATTGTAGATCTTATAAATATCTACAAAAAAGTCAGCGACACACTATACCTATCTATGTCGAGTGAGGCACAACAACCATTTTTTTATTTAAAAATCTTCAATTTTTTTTGGACTACATTTAAACGCATTTATTTTACTCATACTATTAATCCTTATCGAAATAAATTATTTTATCACTAAGTACAGTTCATGTAAATAATATTTGGTCTGTAAATGATTAGAATTGGACGTTTGGTTTTGAAGTTATGGCGAAATTAAAATATTACGTTTTCTGGTGCACGGCCCGTTGCGAAGTGAGCGTCACCAAGTTGGGAGTGCGCGTGCAGGGGAGTAGTTTAGATCTATAAGTTAGGTACCCGCGCGGCTCCGACGCGAGGTCGGCTCCCTACGCAGGTGTTTTATAAAAAGGACATTAATTCATAATGTAATATAGTTTTATGACAAAATCTATACAAATAAATAAAATTGAAGTGTCTGTTTGTAATATTAAAATAACGCTTTTTACTACATGCATAGGAATGTATATACGATACATATACCAAAATAGCATTTTTTTAAATTTTTGTCTGTCTGTCTGTCTGTTTGTTCCGTGTAATCTCTGGAACGGCTGGACCGATTTCGACGGGACTTTCACTGGCAGATAGCTAATGTAACAAGGAGTAACTTAGGCTACTTTTTATCCCGAAAAAATAACGGGAACTGATATAAACTGCCACGCTGGCGAAACTGCGAACGGCCGCTATTTTATGCCGTATTAACGCCATCTGTTGGTGACATCGAGTACTACTTCAGTTAAGATTTGTAAGTAAACATGTTTACCGCCCAACGAAGTGGGCACCGGTCAGCTAGTATGATATATATCTAGGTACAATTTGACTCCTTTATTTTTTATATTATTATTATGCTTGGTTTAGGAATAATAACGGACATTTTCTCACAGTGTCATCTACCCCAAACTAAACAATGCTCGTAGGTATGGAAACTAGATTGCTAGTAGCGGTCAAGATATTTTTTTTATGTATGTTTAATTTATAAAATTTTAGAGATTTTTGATAGTTATTTTTATCTTTTTTAGAGCACCAGTGGTCTAGTGGGAGTGACCCCACCTTCTAATCCTAAGGTCGTGGGTTCGAATCCGGCTGTGTACCAATGGATTCTGGAGAAGGAAAACATCGTGAGGAAACCAGTTGGTATTCTAGAAGCGGCGATGGGCTTGCAACCTGTCACGTATGGAATACCACCTAATGCAAAATGTGGATATACACCAACTGTAATATCTGGACGCACCTCTGACTACCCCCTTAGACTTCCTTGAAGAATTTCGTGTACTAAGAGACTAATTTGGGGTACTAAGAGATCAGAAGGCTTATCTACCGTACTTGAATGCTATAATAGAGAAACACCCAAATCAAAATAAGGGAAAATATCTTTACAAAAGTGAGCAAATCTTTAAGGATAGATGTACGAAACAAATTAATGCAGCGAGAACGTGCACCAAAAACGTATGGAGACGTTTGGAGACGAGCCCACGTGAGCATTCCCTATTTGTATATCCCTTGTACTGTATTTGTATATCCCTTGTACTGTATTTGTATCCTCAAAGTTACAGCTTCTACCATACAAATAAATACCACCAGTTCATTTATTATTTTCAAAACTTTCTCTCGTAGGTATCTCGTCGCACAGAAAATAAAAAGATATAATTCTCTTTTTGTAGTGACCGCGATATTCAGCAACTGCTGGTTTATTCTATGGCGTCAGTTTCTATTGATTGGCGCTTGTTATTGTTGATTTGAGCGTGAATGGTGTAGCTGTGACCCATGTGGCCATAGGGTCTGTTGTGGCCTTCGTGCGTGACACATTCTGTGTGGTATTAAAGTAGGTATACTATTGGTTTTGAGTTTAGATGGCTACATAAAATATACATACTTTGTTTATCTAGGTTTCCCCTGTTTAGTGATCATAGTCGTCTCAAGATAAAATTTGTCTCTAAGGAAGAAGGTAGCTTTGACAGTAGGTGAATGCGTATGGCTATCATAAACACAGATGCTATAAGTGGCAATGGGCAGGCCATACAGCTCGTAGAACTGGCAACCGCTGAGAAATAAAGATTCTCGAGTTGCAACCACGAACCGGAAGACGAAGCGTAGGATCGCGGGAAAGCTAGGATGAAAGACTCAAAATCGTTCTTTCTGGAAACGTGTGAGAGACATAGGGCTCAACCTGTCCAAGTCCACTGCTGGACCTATGTCTACATACA
Source organism: Electrophaes corylata (assembly GCA_947095575.1). NCBI lineage: Eukaryota > Metazoa > Arthropoda > Insecta > Lepidoptera > Geometridae > Electrophaes > Electrophaes corylata. The sequence continues at coordinate 283,489 of OX352711.1, read as the reverse complement.
CATTCATCATTATCATCGACCGGTTGTTAATGATAATGATGAACCACAGATGGTCTTCACCAAAAGACGATGACGAAAATCCTGAACTGGAAAGAACAGGTATAGAGTTTAACTTACCCACTCCCAACTCCATACAGTCCATAGCAGTCGTTGATGCCAGCCAGCACTCCCACGACGCCGGTGACCACCGCCACGCAGCCCGCCCACAGCCCCGCGCCCACCCGCGACAACGCCGCGCCCTTCACCACGGCCAGCGCCCCCGCCCCGACCAACAGAGCCCCTAGGACCACCTGCCCTAACCCTAGAAACACAACCAGTCTTCTCCTATTATTCGGAGCCTCACTCCCCGCTTCCACACTTTTCGAAGTCACACTTTGTTCTTTCACTTCCTTGATTTTCTTCGTCTTTTTGAGCGGGGTTTTGCATATCAAATGTTCGGTGGAGTCCTCGGATTTGAGGCTGGAGACTGTGGCGGTAGGGGCGCTAGTGTTGTACGTGTCCGGGGTGTCCGGCGAGTGCGGCGAAGCCCGCTCCGTGTCCGACATCGTCGCATCACTACGTGGACATCACTGCTTGGACATTAACGTGTAGTGCGCGCCGCGGTAGAACATAAACTAAAGCCGGCGGCAGCTTGTCATGTCTGCGACTCGCAGAGGCAGGGCCTTTCACTCCGAATCAGCTTCAATGTAAAACGAACCGTACTCTACTATACTTTTTACCCAATTTAGTTAAGACGCGTGAGAAATACTACCGATCGGGAAATGGGAGAAAGCGAGTGTTGACTGCCGAAACGAATGAAATAGAATATGCACCTATTAACATAAATTGTAAGGTCTAATATCGCTTGCGTAAGGAACATAGATTAATACGAACGTTGAAATGCAACTTGCTTAAAGTGTGCTCATATTTCTTCCGCGGAAAGGTGCGCACGCGCCGGTACAGGTGATGGAGAGAGTGGTTGGTATCGTGCACTATCTAACACCATCTTTTGGGGCCGGAGGTACCAATTGTGTGAATTAATTGGTAATAATTGCAGCGTAAGAGTTGAAGATGGCCCATTATTGTAGTTATTGTCTGGTTGTACTTCCTCATGTTGGTACAACATTAGGTAAGTGCAATATGCGTAACACACATTAAAGAGATGAAACAACATCACTTTACCTAACTTTTTTGTTCTTGTTTCAGATGTAACTTCCTCAAATACCACATCAAACTTATTCGTCGAGAAGTTACAGAAATAGTGTCCGATATTTCACATCACTACAGAAATAATATGTACGAGTACCTCATAACTAAGTTTTCTGTAAAATTAGTAGACACGAATATTTCAATAGGTGTAAAATCACTCTTCAAAACTACGGTCTCAAAAATTAAACTTGATTTTCTATTTGCTTTTTGCGCTATTATTACAAAAAGATGATAACTACCAATAAATGTAGCAACTGCAATAAATGTAGCATTCGTGGCCCTGAATTATCATTTTTGATAGCATCATAGTACTTCTTCCGGTTCTTCGGTACAGTCAATTCATAATAATTATGAATTGATTGAATTCATAATTTTCAAAATAGTGTCCTTCCGATATCCACCAGTAAGAGATACAATCATCTGTCGGTAGCCGATCGCACAGGTTATGAATAGTTAGTACCTGTACTTACTCAGGTGAAAGCTTACTCACTGTGCGGCGTGCGTTACCTAGGTACCATCTGCTTGCACATTCTCCGCTTTTATTTCATTTATCTGATAAATGAGACGCCACCGCGGGCATCGACCCCGCACTTCTAACGTTAGATACATCTGGTTATGCATTATGTTAAAGAAATCAAAACAAGCACACAAATATTTTGAATTTCCTACATGAAAAAGGAATACAACATGAAAGCCAAGAAAATCATGTAAAAAAAATGCTACACGAAGTTACCGAGAGCTATGGTAGTGTAATGTAGACCCCGCCTTCCGATCGTAAGGTCTCCGGCTCGAATCCGGGCTGGTATCAGCTGCGGTACGGATCTCGAGGCGCGAGCAGAATGTAGTGTAGATTATGCGCTATGGATCGCGCACAAATTCCTATTCGAAAACATGAACGCAATTATAGTTCTCTAAAATGGTAAAGGTAATCATCGTAAGGAAACTCGCGGCTTATTCAACCCCGTACGTATTGACTAAGTCTTTCCTGTGGATTTGGCGGAGTAAGCTGTGAGGTGAGCATAAGCGCATATCAGCATAATAACCACATTGCTAGTAGTAGAGCTCTTTGATATTGGGCTCGACCGGGTGCATATTACCACCACCGTACCTATTCCTGCCACCAAGCAGTGATCCAGTTTGAAAGGTGTGGGTGCCGGTAAAATTACAGGTACATGAGGCTTAACACCTGCATGCCTCAGGTTGGTGGACGCAAGGTAGTGCATCGTAGGGCACGTACCTAACGTGCATGACCTTCAAAGCAATGCTTTGTTATAGCGATGGTTCCTACTAACATTAGGTGAGCCATATGCTTGTTCCACTAGAAGAAGCTTAAGAAAAAACATCAGCAATATGATTTTATAAGTTCCGGTAGTAGTAGTGGCTAGAAGGGTACCGGCGGCGGCAGACGCAGGCGGCGCGGCCGCAGCGCTGGAGAGAGCGCATCTCGCGCCGCGCCTCTCTCGTGCGTGCGATACACTGCGTGCTCACATCCTAGCTTCATCGTCAATCAACATTCAATCACATCAGTAGTTAGCTTATTGCTACTCTGAAACAAAGTTTAACCAACATAACTTAAACTTTACCTAAGTGTAATAATTGTTTTAAATTAGCCTTGCGAATGTTTGCCATGGTAATGATTTGTTCTGATAGTACCAGCTTTGCTTAGTTGGAGCTAGTAGGCGTTGTATGTGAATGTCTGTCTATATTCAGTTTCATTCAAGACTACGGTATACCTGGTTAAATAAAAAAACTAATCTAATATTGTGCTGCTAAATCAATACCTCGCACTCGCATACGCATTGTTTATATTTTTTTAATATACAACTATATACAACTTATAAAATCACCGGTGGTCTAGTGGAAGTGACCCCGCCTTCTGATCCCAAGGTTCGAATCCTGTCGTGCATCAATCGATTTTTCTGTTCGAAAAATGTATGTGCGTAATGCCAATGCTCTCGAACGGTGAAGGAAAACATCGGTGAGGCAACCAGTTGGTTCTCTAGCAGCGGCGAAGGGATATCTACCGTGCCTGCTGATTAAAGTCGTGATGCTGTTTTGTTTTCAATTTTATTTTCTTAAAGATTTTATAATGCTTTTGAAAAACGTGCAGCACGGTAAGGTTTATTTTATCTTATCTATTCTATGGTGACCCTGAGATCCAAATGCACTACATTAGTGGTCACCCATTCGTTATTACTGTTAACTTAGTTGATCTAAAGCAACGTCCACGCAAGCCACTCCACAACCGCTTCTTATTTATGCAAGATAAAATTCAACGGGTCCCTGAAACCATAACAAAGCCATTAGAAACCGACCTCAGTTCCGTTGATGTAGAAAGAGAGGCATTCGGACCAGACAGATAAAATAAATTATTCAAATCGCTACGAATATTTAAAACTGTGTCAAAAATGGAGTGTGCGACACCGTTTACGTTACTAGACAAGACATGTTTTGATTTCACGTCTGGAAACTAATGCTGTTAGTAGTAGTAGAGTTTTTTTTTTTAAACAAAAAAAAAATAGTAGAGCTCTTAGTGAAGGGCTCATTCAGGGAAGTACTTCCACCATCCCTATTTCTGCTGCTAAGCAGCGCAGCGTGTTCCGGTTTCAAGGGTGTGGGTGCCGCAGTGACAGTACAGGCATATGAGGCTTAACGTATACCTCAGGTTGATGGACGCAGAGAAATCCATCGTAGAGCACGTTCCTAACGAACGTGACCTACGAGGTAATACTTTGTAATAGGAGATGGTAACCACTTAACATCAGATGGGCCATCGGCTTGTTTCATCAGTAATCAAGTTAAAAAAAATCTTCTTGTATAGTTTCTGATCACAAATCCGCACTACATTGTGAAGCTTAGGGTCGTTTGAAACCGCTTCACTACACCTTAACAACCCCCTTGGATCCTCTTCCGGTTCAAATAAACCGGAAGTCGACAAAAAGTAAGGGAACGAGTGCGCGTGCACAGACGTTTGTCTTGCACCTGTCAAAATATGTTTTAAGTAATTTAACGGTAGTGTATTTTGGTCGTTCGTTGTACTATATTATTTTCTTGACCACATTGCTTTATAGTTAGACTAATAGTAAGAGGCCTCCCCACAAGGAAATAAACAATAATAAGGAAATAAGGAAACAATATAAGCTGACGCCCAGTTCTCGTAAAAAATATCGTCAAATTCATGTTTCGATCGTGTTAATCTCTAAATGGTATTCTTAGAAACTGACATTTCAGACAAGCCCAATTTTGACAATCAAATTCTAGTTTCAATCTCGTCTCAGCTCTAAAAAATACGAAAATTGGGCCACTGATGATATAAAATCCAATGTGGCAAAAGTGACTAACAAGGGGCTACGGCCAGGAGACTGTGACAATATTGATCGGTGATACGTTGCGTGCGATGCGATGGCAGCATAGCAATCCGTCCATGTAACATGTCCCATCGGTAACGACGCGTCGCGGTTACGTCGCCTGCCCTTTCTTGGGGAGAAATTGGTGCTAATTAGTTTTGCCATTACATTATTCAATAGGTAGATACTTCCTGAAGGCGTAATACTGGGTAATCAAAACTACTATGTAGTTGATTGGGAAATGCTTTCTTTAGTCTAGGTTAGCCTAACCTACCTACCTAAGTATACAGTTTACCATCCTATACTCTAGCTAGGTGCTGGGCAAACATACTATCTAAAATCTTATATTATCCATGAGATACAGCGGATTCTTCGTAATAGGGCCCCGTTTTACCCTTTGGGTACGCAACCCAAAAAATGAGTGTTACTCGTTATTTGTATTTACAGAAATGTCATTATAATTCATAAAGTTCCAGATTAAAATTATAATACTGATAGTAAACATCAAAAGTAAAATTACGTCAAAAAAAAACTAACTCATGAACTAAAGTCTGTATGCAATCAGTTTACCCTGTTCTTGTTGACTGTCTTATGTGTAACATTTAGTCGAGTCCATATGTCTTCTTAATATAATCCGCTGCTTTCTCAGCGATCATCACCACCGGTGCATTAGTGTTGCCTCTTGTCACATTCGCCATCACACTGGCATCCACTACTCTAAGCCTCTGAACACCAGTCACTCTCAACTCTCCGTCCACGACATCTCCCATAGCAGCAGTGCCGACCGCGTGCCAGGCAGACGTCGACATCGCTTGAACCTTGCATTTCACCTTCGCCGACCCTTCCAATCCTTCACAAGCTCCGATTTTGATATCCACAACGCGTGCTGACTTCTGCTTAAAGTAACTAGTTTTTGCTAATGAGTGAACGACGTCTATAGCTTCAGGAAAATGATTCAAATCATCAGGATTAGCAAAGGTCCCCGAGTAGATCATAGGGTCGTCTGCAGGTGCGGTCGAATGCAATCGAACCTTTCCCCTAGATTTGGGCTTTAGTAAAACCACGGCGATCGAAATCAACTCGTTGTTCTTATTCACTTCAGCAAGTTGTGTGCAGATTTCATCGTTCAGACCTATTACGGAAACACAACCGTCGTAAAACTGAAACCCTTGCGGAGTGCATGTGGGGTAGAAAGCGAAATCTGGAGTGTTAGAATCTGAACCCTTCAGTGCTAATAGAGCTCCCATACTGTCAGCATTGGCTAGAGATCCTGACCTGTCATATAGGTACTTGATTACATTCATATATTGTTTGGCTTCGTTTGTGTAGCAAGTACCATTATCTGCTGCAATGTAATTTAAGTACATTACATGGTCGTGGAGATTATCTCCCACTCCTGGCAAATCTTTTACAACCTCAATGCCTATTTCATCCAAGTGGTCTTTAGAGCCGATACCAGAAAGCATTAGTAATTTCGGTGAGTTAAAGGTACCAGCGGATACTATAACTTCTTTGACTGCATTGAAATGCATTTCTTCGTCATCGACTAATACTTTTACACCAACAGCAATAGCATTCTCAAGAAGAATTTTAGTCACCACTGCATTTTTTAAAACAAAAATGTTATCCTTTTGAGCTTTGTTAAGCAAGGCTGTTAATGTACTGTCTCTTTTACCGTCTCTTATTGTGTGTGAGAATTTACCTGCTCCTATTTTATGAGGGTTCGTCATATCATCTACAATATTAAAGCCAATCTCTTTGAACGCTTCTAAAAACCTTTCTATTTCTTCTGAAGTCTTTCTGAGCCCGGACACTTCTATTTCACCGTCACTACCATGATATTTCATCAGCTCTTCGTTGTTAACAATATGTTGATCTGTCATGTTTTCAGTCTTTTTGAAGTATGGTAGGACGTTTTCCCAACGCCAGTCAGAGCCTGCAACGGCGGCCCACTCGTCATAATCAGCGGGGAAGCCCCGTGCATAGATCATGTTATTGATGGACCCACTGCCACCGAGCATCTTGCCTCGAGGCTGCTTCTGTATGCCCATGGAAAGCGCTTGGCTTGAAAGCTCATCGTCTACTGTTGTGAAGTTCCAGTCGAAGGGGCTAGCTATAAGCACACCGTGGAACGCTGGTATCTGAAAATATAATGGCCCGACATATTTAAAACGACACGCAAATCTTTAGGGGGTTGGTCTGCGTTGTCACTCTACTCAAAATGATGTTCAAACGTAAGCGGTTCAAAAACTTACTATGCTTTCCTGGGGAGGGTCACCGCCAGCCTCTAACATCAACACGGTGAAGTTATTAGCTAAGCTTAGCCACGCCAGCCGGGCAGCTAATGTAGAGCCCGCTGTCCCACCACCCACTATGATAAAGTCGAAACTTGAGCCATCTGCGAAATATTTTAGTTTACCTACATGGGTTTTAACAGATTCATCATAATGTTTGTGGTTTATTTACCAATTAGCTGGACGAGTTAGAATGAAACTTGGAACTAGATGAACTTGTTCGTAACCAGGAATAGCATAAAGGCTGCATTATCCCGAAAACTTCCTAGGAATAATGTGTCTCGAAAGAACGATAAGCAATGTTCGTATAGACAACCGAGCCCAAAAAGGAAAGTGCCTTGGATACTGTTGTTAGCAATAAGCATAGCCACACAAACGAGGAATAGGGCATGACGTAAGTATATAAATTTGAGCATTCCACCGCACCGATTGGATGAAACTATGAATTATTTACTTTTTATCTGGTGTGTACCTACTACCGAATGGTGACATTCAGAGTCACTAAAAGGCCGGATTCTCTGGCGCAGTACCGCATGCGGTGTCTTCTATACTTTTTATTTTATTATGATCTATTTTAAACATTATCTTTTAGTAGATTAAGTCTCTATTTTAGAGTATAGAGACTTACTGGCAATATCAGCATGTTGCGGCCACGGCTCTTGCACCAGACACTGCGAAGCTGCGAAGAATTGCAAAGCCGCGGAGATGGTGGCACTCACGGCACTGCCGCTGCTGGCGCAGCAAGACGAAGCCAACCCTACGACTGGCGCCATTTCTGAAACTGGTTGAAAACTCTTACTTACTTCGATGCACCAAGGAGTTGTTTTGTTTTACAGCAACATCACCATCAGGCAAATAATTAACACCTAGGTATCTACCTAATACACAGGTCTTGTTCGTCCGTAATTTGTCGATATTTGGATTTATTTATTTAACAATAATAGCACGGCATTATAGTGCCAATGCGCCATTTTACATAAAAAATAATATTGTCTGACTTTCGTTGTTTAATAGGTCTTTTAATAAGCCTGAAAAAGCCCACTGCTGGATATAGGACGTTTCTATCAGTTTCCAGGAAGAACTATTTTGAGCCTACTGCATCCACTTACTTCTCGTGAGCTCAATGAAGTAGTTATTTTCAGGTGGGTACGCAGAGGTATATTTACCATTAGACTAAAGTGTAGACACTCAACTCATTTGTTTTTAGTAAAGTTGACCTCTTACCAGATAGAACATTTAGTCGACTAGTTCAGCAAACAATACAACACTTATAAACTCACTTCCGAACTTGATAGTTGACAACTTTGATTCATCATCGGAGATACAATGATCGCTACCTATCTAAAGCCGGTCACATACGGTTGGAACTTCGTTTCGGAACGATATCGATTCACAATTCCGTATGTAAAGACACATCCGTTAATTTTAATTCGGATAACGGGCTCTTTGCCGGTCTATTGGTCTTTACGGAATATATTCAGAAAGTGTGCTTTGGAGAATTCTACAACCTGGTTCTTTCATCTCCATTCGCCATCGGACCACCAGATGTATGAAAACTATGCATCTATACATAGTTGACATACCATTTACCCGCATCCCTCACAGCTTAGTAGTAGCTTAGCTCTGCCTTCTGTGCCGTAGGTTGTGGCTTCAACCCTCACCGAGGGCTAACACTTGTGTGATGAACATAGATATTTATTCTCTGTCTGGGTGTTATATTGTATTCTAAGCATGTATTTGCAAAAAAAAACGCATTAAGTATTCTATCAGTTATCTGGTTCCCATATTACAAGCAGTTTGGGACTAGATGATGTTGTGTACGATATCGTACGATCCACAAATACTTATAGGTATCTCCAAGGTAAGTATGTTACAACATCGAGCGCATCACCACTTAACATCAGGCTAGATTGCGGTAGCCTTTTTTTTACAATTCAAATGCAAACGGCATTTGAATTGTAAAAAAAAAGGCTCAGTAGAGAACATGAACTTGAAGTTCTACAACAAATAAATGTTCGAAATAAACATATTTAGACGCACACAAGCGTGATCCATAGTACCGCATGGAGGTTACGAATGTGTGATGTGAACCCATAAAAAATCTCAATGAAATTGTTGTGTGTGGCCGATCTTTGATTTTATATAGATTTGGCGTTTTCGAAATTCTAAATGGATTATTCCGAAACAGTATTCCGACTGCAGGTATGTGACCGGCCTAAAACAAGTGCCTGATATGTATTATCAACAAACATACCTGTCTACTGACAATAACTACAATAAGCAGCACTTCATGTTGTATCCAATTTGAATGTTGATAACCAGTAGATTACGCAGTAAAGGTCGATGCACTGTTGCCTTGAATTTCAAGTTTCACAAAAAAATCATTGTTATGTTTATACAACTTCATGAATCATCAGTAGTATTTGCTGCATTTAAGGTATAAATAGACTCCTTTTTGTATGGGTAAGTTGTGTATAAGTACCTACAAAATAAAAATATATTTAAAACAGACACACTGGCAACGTCTTCGATAAAATTATTAGTACTAACAGTTGTATTGTTATTCCAAAGGCTCTAATGAATGATCCACTAATGAGTTGATACACTAGGGTAATTGGTTATGTTTTGGTAAACATTGACTGGTGTTTACAGCTTATTGTGGTCTGTAGGACTAATGGTATAACATGAAAAGTGAAATGTAGATTCAAAATATAACTCATTCTTATTTATAGATACATGGAGCTAGGTAGCAACCATTCAATGTTGTCACGGTTTGCACTGTGTCTAGTTTTAAAATCTAACGAAATAAACCAAGCCATAGTTCAACAGTAGGTACGGTGGGCAACGAAAGCTATAAACATTATTTTATTTGACAGCCGTCACAGCTCAGTTAGGTAGTAGCCCTGCCTTCTGCGCTGTAAGTGGTGGGTTCGATCCCCACTGAGAACAAATATTTTTGTGACGAACACAGATGTTTGGTCTCTGTCTGGGTGTTATAGTATTCTATGCATGTATTTAAAAAAAAGTTTTTTTTCTGGCTTAAATTTCTAAACTTTATATTACAAATAAAAAACTTAATTTTTACTTAAATAATTAAATAGGTACCTATCGAAAGCCAGTATAACAATTACACAAATTTCAGTGGCAGCTATATTATTTCAAAAGTCTATGGCAAAAAATTACCCGTTCAGTTTTCAATCTCCATGAAACACAAATTACAACGTTAGATGATCACCAAAACCTACTCACAAAGTATATCTAAAACCAAACAAAAATAATACACTGGGGTTTACACTACAAGCAGCAGACAGCAGTGCTGTAGTTAACCATTAGGACTGTTACTATACTCTCGATAGGTATATACGAGTATATCTGCTAGATTGAAGGTAGGTATCGAGATAATATCGTACCTACCTACCTAGGCACTCGTATTGTTCGATGCTGATACGGATACGATAGAATCGTGTAAAGAAGGTAAGCCGCTAAAAAACCTTATAAAAAAGAAAGTGTCAAACGTCAATACTTAAACGGTAGGCTCTAAGCACAAAATACGTATATCACAACAAGTTAGCATAATAATTCATATTATTGGTTACTCTCAACTTACCGCATCCATGCATAGCGGCGATGCGGCGAGCACTTGCGCTTCATGCTCCGGTTCATGGTCAGCATTCGAGGACCTTTATTCCTCAGCGGTAGTCAGTTACATTTTGCATAGTATTGCATAATGTTAGATGATATTGCATATACACCACTCCTTCATTCATATAAGGGGGTAAAAATAAAAATCTACTTAGCTTCCTTTATTTTATTTTTTATTTTATTTATTTTCTAATGTTGTTGTTATATTATATCTAAGTAGGTTAGCAAGCACTTACCAATAAAAGATTTACCGAGAGTGATAGGTACTAGAGATGTGATTTGAGGACACTTCACCTATAAATCATTCAATTTTTAAATAGACGTTATTAGAACAAGAAACAGTTTCACGACTTTAATCCCCAGGTACGGTAGATATCCCTACAGAGTACCTACTCGAGGTTGTTTGAAGATGTCTAATGGGGGTAGTCAGAGGTACGTCAATATGAAAAGCTTTGATAAATGAGTTCATACATTTTTATTAGTAAAAGTAAACTTAAAAATACCTACACGGGAATACATTTCATATTATGTAGCTAATTACCAAGGGTTCCGTCTATAAACTATTGGTCACTTTGCTTTCGACCCTGAAAATAATATTAAAAAATCAACATTAGCATTTATTAGGGGATAAATTTATCTACAAAGTATAAACATTTTGATTGGGTGGACGTTGGCTGTAGCGTTATCTATCGACGGATTACAATCTAAATTAGTTTAATTTGGGAGGCGCCCTGAGGACATGGTTCTACACAAGATGCTGCAAAAAAAATCCAAATTAAATCACCCTGTTATTTATAAACTCGGGAGCAACTTTAAAATAGTTACAACATGTTTTGTCTCTTTCCATTATTTGAAACTTCCTGTCAGTGCAAAAGACAAAACACGGCGTAGGTAAACTCTACTTCATCCCGCTGACGGGCCTTGTTGGAACACTGTAGGTACATTGAAAATCAGTAGATATCATGTAGGTATCTGAGATGTTCTAAGCAGACGCACCTGATTCAGGGGCCTGTGGCAGATGCCCAGGTAGCCCAGCAGTATCGGGCCCTGTTCCAGAACCGTCCGGCAGTTGATAGAGGTGACCCGTGACCCGGGTAGATCCATCTCATAGTACCTGGAGAGAGAGAAAGAGAGAGAATGATGAGTTCGTCAATAGCTGAATAATGTAAATATTAAGATTTTTATAAGGAGGCTAGTCTACCAGTCCGCCATTTGGTTTTTGTAAGGTCGATACGTAACATCAGAGGACTTATAGGTCTGCAGGTAGGCAGGCACTTCTGTTCAATGCCTGATATACGAGTAAATTCGACTATTATTTTCAATACATAAACTTTACCTATACATCCACCGATTTATTTAGGGTAACAAATCTAGAAGACATTCTCTCCTGAACTTAGCAAGTCCCTTTAATTAACGATTACTCAAATCAAGGAGATACCTACCTGACTTTCCAGTTGAATGAGTTTTCGAGAGGCACGTAGAAGCCGGGTTCATTCAGCAGCAAGTACTTCTGCATGTCCTTGAAGCGACGGCTTTCCGTATCCAGCGGAGCCACGCTGTGCATCCCCGTAGTCGTCGCAGATGTTAACGGCATCTCTGGCATATTTCGCCCTATCAACACCACCCTAAAGTCCTCATTCTGTGCGTTCTTCATAAACAACTTTATGTTCAGGCACTGCTCTTTAAATCCAGCCACTTTCTTCGTCACCACGCAAACTATAAGAGTGTTTTCACAGTCGAAGTCACAGTGGAACAATCTCGACAGGCGGTGCTCAGGACTCAAGCTATCCATCGGGTTGATGCGAAGGCACGACCCACCGTTGAAGCTATCATCCTGGTGGACCTCGAGGCATTCTCGCTCCTCGGGTACGCAAGCCAGCGCGAACCGCTGCAGAATCCCTTTAGAGCCCAGCTTCAAACTGACAGAGAGCTGCATCATGGATTTTCCCCGACTGCCAGCTCCCACAGAGCTCGGTTCGTTTGCCGAAGCGCTCGCTTCAGGTTCCACATGGCCTTCTTCATCGCAGGTGGAGTCTCTCCGCGGAGACTTGAGTTGCAGTAGGTTTTTAAAGTAATTCTTCATTTTGCGCTTCGTCGGCTTCGACTCCTCGTGTTCCGGTTCTTCCGACTCCATGTCTTCGAGGTTGTGCAAGCTGTCAACTTGGGGGACGATGCTGGTTTCCCTATTCTTGGCGGTATTGATAACAGTGCTAGGTTCTTTGAGCTTGGTCGAGTGAAGCTCCATGCGGCTCATTTGGAAGGAGTCTCTATAGCGCAGTATACCCTTGCCGTCCTTATGGGTGTGGCGAGAGTGGCTGAGGATGGTGTCGACAGTAGACAAGAGGTAGCCGTGGGGCCCGTGTGCAGAGTTCGGCTGGTATTGTTGGTGGCGCAGATTGTACCACGGAGAGTTGCTCAGCACCTGGCGGATTTAAACAAACTACGTGGGATCGATCCGATAAGTCTCCGAAGAGTATCTCCACGAAAGCTATAGGTATTAGATACGTAGCTCATCATGAGAATCATGTGGCTATAGCTACCACATGAGATTGGATATCCTGGTGGTGCTTGGCAGATAGCTGAGTGAAGATAATTACGACCCACTTTGTAGAAACGACATCCATCCGTTCAGCATCATGAAATGCATGTTATTATTTTTTGAGTATATTAGGTATTTAGAATCAACATGATATGCCCAAAACACGTTTAAAAAGGTTTATTTTATTAGTAAAATGTTCATACGTTTAAGAGATCGTAGGGTATATGTACCGTGCTTAGGTAAAGTTGTGATGCTATTTCTTTTGTAATACCTACCGTGACTCCAAAAGTAACCGTGAAATGGAATTTACTGTAGAAACTGTGTACAAAATGGAACAACAGTTTACCCATTAATTTATGGACGCACAATATTTAACTTACAAAATTAAGTAATTTATTGGTTATAAAGTCAAAGTCAAAAGTCAAAAAGCATTTATTCAGTAATATCCGCAGGGATCATCTTGAAACGTCTTAAATCTAGGTGAATCTAAGCGCCAGTTCCTCGCGACCAAGCCTAGAAATAGAGCCATAAAATCCTTTTATGTAATAAAAAACATTTATCTTTGAGCCTCATGCGGAGTTTTGTCTTAAATTTACTAGTAGGCAGTTCTCATAGATCTCTACGAATTTTGTTTTATACTTTTACAGCTGGTTTACTCGTCTAAGTTTTATAGTCATGGTAGAGCAATTTTTCCCACTGAGTTTAGTTTTGTGAGTGGAACTCGCGATGTGGAGCGGATAAAAAGTAGCCTCGGCTGAAAAGCCTAATCACGAACTGGGTAGGTATATATTATATACCAAGGAGAAGGATTCCTTCTGGAATGAAAATAATACCTCTCCATACATGCGTCGCTTCCTGCCCTGGCCGCGGCAGAAGGACGTCTTGAAAGGCAACTTGCAGGGGAGCCGCGTGTTCAGGAATGGCCAAAGGCTGCCCCATAGAGCGCGGTCTCGCAACATAAATTTATCGCAGTTGTCCAGACCTAAAAAATAAAAATGTTAAGTGATGGTGCGCTCGACGGTGTAGCGCACACCAAAAACATTATATAAGACCTATTCACTCTTCTCTTTAAAACATCCAAATTATACGTGACCGGAAAAACAGACGACGGCAACGAGTTCCATTTTTTTTTTAATTCTTTTGCTTTTCGCATAGTAAAAGTTGAAGTAAAGCGCTTGGTGCGGATGGAAGGGATGTCAACCATAAACGGGTGCCAACATGTACGTCTGGTGGTCCGATGATAGAACGGGGATAGGTAGCAGGCTCTTGATTAAAGCCAGACAGTGGGGTTTGATCCCATCGAGAACAAACATTTGTGGGATGAGCATAGACATTAAAGTACTCTGGATGTTATAGTACTATACGCAGTGGCGGCTTTAGGGGGTGGCGAACGGGACAATCGCCCGGGGCCTCGCTCTTGCAGGGGCCTCGCACAACAACCCAAGCTAATTTTCAAATATATTAATTTTTCATTATACCTAAACCAAACAACCAGACCTACTTTCGCATCATATACTTTTCACAAAGGACAAAAGGCCTCGCAAAGACCCTGCCGCCCGGAGCCTCGCAATGGCCGCCGCTGACGTAATACTATACGTATGTATTTTCAAAAATAAAGCGTATATTGATTATTTAAGCATACACTTTATTAGTTATCTGGTTCCCAATCTTTGCCATTTTTTATTTTTATTATTTATTGTTGGCCTTTGGAATCTTAAGAAACGAGCTACGAGGCCAGGAATATACAAAGATATAAGTACATAGATATACACAACAAGGCCTCATAGTTCTATCACCTCTCTTTTTAGCACGCAGTTTCGTAGCTGCTACTGCTACGGTCGTAGTCTCGTAGACACGACTCGGAGCAGTCCTTGCACGGATCCTGCCTCACTGGGGCCATACCATACTGAGAACATACCCAACGGCTGGTATTTTCTCGCGGGACAGCTATCTACGCCAAGACTTATTTGTTACCAAAGCTCAGGTCCCTAGCCATCACGGTACCACGCATCCTACTCGCGAATAACTTGTAACTTCTCATTAAAACAGTAGGTTCATACGAAAGGAATTCCAGAAATTCAGCCCCTAAAGAGGTGCATCGAAAATAGTTTGACACGAACGAGTCTCGCACAATGTTGAAGATAAGACAATATTATAAATACGTTACCATCAGCCATCGCCACTGCATTGACGTCGCACACATCTTCGCTCATGGCCTCGTGTGTCCACGCGGGCGCGAATATAGCCAGGGAACACCCATGCTTGTGCACCACTTTCACTGCCTGCGAAAAGGTTTACACGTTTCATCGTTATCATCACTAGAAGTCAACAACTGGACGTCTCTCCCTCGCTTCCAGGAAAAGCCATCCTTGTCCAACTTGCCGATAGATAGGTACTTGTGTAAATACACAATGCCAGCAGTCCATCGAGTGGTGTGCGTTCTGCGCTTCGTAGGACAAACATAAAGGACAGTACCTATTTTAAGTAGGTATGGTGTAAAATATCTATCTAACTTCAGTTTATAATTATTTGTTATTTATCAGTAAGTCGCACTTTTTGACTTGAATATTGGTGAAAATATTGTAGATAGTGGCTCCTTAGAATCCAATATATATTTTTTAGTGTGTCTTGTTTAGATTAGTAACTGAGCGCTTTGAATTTATACTGGTAAATGGCCAATAGGTAGGTAAGTCTGTTGGCATCTGGTTTTGTGGATATGAAAGTGTGCCGGTGACATTGCAGGCTCATGGGTTACTGGACGCAGAGTAATGCATGGTAGGCTTAGGACACGTTCCGAACGAACGTGACCTGCGGGGTAATGTGAGGACGGGGCCATCTACTGTCTATACAATATCTTTATAGTCTTTTAGTAAGTATTATTCTATGTTACTGCTTACGTAGGTAAGTGTTATAGTAAGTTCGAACAAGTTATAAAAGGAAGCTAACGTGTAAGGTAACCACGACCATGTTGGTTACCTTTACCTATTTAATAAACGAGTGAGTAAAATAATATACCTACAAAAGGTACAAAAGGGTTCAACGCCATCTATGAACGCATCAATGAACGAACAATACTAGCTGAGTACAGTCACATACAACGATGAACGTACATTTAGATCATTAATGCTACAAGAGATTTAATTCCATACTATTTAGTAGTAGACTTATTTATGAAGGAATCGCCTAGGGAAGTTTCTAATACCACCATGCATGCCTATTTCTGACACCAAACAGCGTTGTTGTGTTTCTGTTTGACGGGGTGGGTACCGGTGATATTATGAATGTAGGTATCATGCATGCATGCACGATACGTGTGGGACTTATTACGTCCTAGCGATTCTTCACTTCAGCGCTTGAAAACAATTTACCTTACCTACCTATGCTAGCACATTGATTATTTCGAGTGATTTGCCGTAATCACGGAGGCTGGCAGGCGGATTGGTGATTACGGCAAGTAGGTGTAAAATATGTAGTCTTGAGATGCGGCTGCCCGACTCCTGGTGAGTTTCCGTGGATTTAAGGCTCAGATGCCTCTCACGATGGTGATGGAGGATTTTCATTCTATGCCAAGACCACTATGGTTAATAGTTACGTATTTACGGTTTATTTACCTCTTGTGTGTTAAATTGGCCACCACCAAAGAAGTTCCGACCCCAGACATCAATCCCGATGTACAAATCATGAATGCGATGATCGGCAACGGTCACACTATTCTGTACGTCCGCTTCGTTCCACGAATAGTTAGTGAAGATGCCATCACATGCGTCGAAAAAAGCCCTGCACATCACAAAAATTAAAAAGTATACTATATTTAACAATGATTGGACAGATAGGTTCTTAGGTACTACTTCTATACTAAGTATTATACTTACTTGTTTTTTTCATTCAGTCCATTTTGCCAGTTTAGTGTGCCTTGGATAGTTACGCTGTCGTACCAAATAAGAACGGCATGCGGAATTTCTTGATGCAGAATAATATTAAAATATTTAACGAATTCTAAAAGAACATCTGGCTTAGTAATCTGAAAAAAAATTGAATACCTTATAGTCATCATGATATAGGTATAGATATTATTCAATACTGTGTGTTTGTTACGATTTAATTTTATAAAATCAATTTTTTTCAAATACTACACAACTAAGCTAATATACTATTATCTGTACCAATATAAGATTCATTTAAGCCGACCTTGTTCTCAATGTTTAATAGCCAACCATCCATTTTTAACATCTTTGTGATAGCGACGAGAGTGTTAGCAAAATTCTGATATTCATGTTCAGTTTTCAGTATTTTGTCCCAAAATGCAATGCCTTCAGACCATTCTGAAATAAGTGTCCCTGGAAAATCAGAACGGTAATAAATTCAGTATAATCTCGGGAATCACTTTGAATCTTGCAATACAAACTAGGTGAAACTTGGCACCAGTTCCTCGTGAACAAACTAAGAAAAACCATAATAAACAAACTTGGCTTGGCTGGCTGGCGTATCTCTGCCGTATTCTCTGTAGGTTCATTAAGGTTTTGAATTAGCTAATCGATTTTTGATTCACGTCGTCGCTACGGACTTTTTGAAGAAACTGAGTTGATGTGTTAATGAAACTGTGACTTTTATGGAACTGAGACGTGGTTGCTAACTATTGGTCTCATAAAAAAGCTCCAAGGCGCACAACAGGCTCTCTCTATAGCCCAAAGCTATGTTGGGAGTTTCCCAACGAGATACAATCAGAAATGAGGAAATTCGTTGAAGAACCAAGGTCACCAACACACCTCTCACCTCTCAGATTCAACAAGTTAAAGTGGCAATGGGCAGGCCATTTAGCTCACAACTGGTAGGAATAAAGGTTCTCGAATGGCAACCACGAACTGGAAGTCGAAGCGTTGGACATAACAATGTCGTTAGTGCATCGGGGAGGATTGCGGAAGGTCGTTGGATGGAAAGGGCCTAAAAGTGTTCTTCCTAGAACGTATAGGGGAGGCTTATGTCCAGTAATGTTACAGCCTGTTAATGATGACAATGAGTGTTTGTCTTTTTTCTAACGCGTAACGTTTTGTTTTAAACATGCGTATGCACACGAGAAAATGCCTATTTTTCAGTTGGTTGCGGTATGTACCGGCATTAAAACAACGGGCATATATAACTTACCTATAACTTTAACACCATGTGCGTGTCCAACATTAATCCAACTCAATGGAGGAATTGTTAACAAATGGTGACTGAAGTAGCAAAATATATCAATTCCAGCCCAATTATAAAAGGTATATGCTTCGTGATCCGCTGTACCATCAATAAAACTAAAATAAAAAATACATTTTAGCTACCTACATCATCTCATTTTGTTCTTGATTGTACGTAAAAGTAGTGTACCATCCACTACATTATGCCTCTATCAATACATAAGTATAAGGTTTAGTTTAGATAAAAAACTATTTTTTGCTGACATTGACAATGACAGATAAACCTACACAACAAATAGTCAAGTGCGCATCTAATCTCCTATTCGTTTCGACAGTACCCATAAATATTTATTAAAGTTAACTTCTAAAGATATTAACCTAATTTAGAAAATCATCTTATTCATTAATCAGTCTTACCTATCATCGTGGTATCCATTGGCCATATCGTGACACACTAACGTTTTTGGCAAAGTGTTCTCATTATGTCGAACAACTTCATCCGCATCCGGATCAAAATGACAAAAAGTTTCTGGTGATTCGAGAAATGTATCGATGTGACAATTTAATGATCTATTTTTCAACATAGATTTGCTATGAGGAGTTAACTCATTGCACAGACTTCTCCAAGGGGGCGGATTTTCCAAAAACATCATTATTTCCGTGTATGTGTCCAGCGGCTTGCAGGTTAGTTCTTCATCGTTCTTCCATCCATGTCCTTTACGCATTATTATATCACTAAACTTTACAACGCTGTTAACAATTAAATTTTCTATTTTGCTTTGTGCAATCCTCGAATAGATGATGATTTTGATTTGTTTACGTACTATTTCATATTTGTACGTCAATTGACAATTTTTGACAGCTGACGAGAAATGGCGGATGATACAAATTGAATGCAAGTTTGCCGTGCAACTAAAAAATAAATTTACGCGCTGAAGCTATTTATCCGCAGTATTTGGTGCACTAAGTGGGACGCGCATGAAGGTCGTTGCCGGCTCATGTACAGCAAATATATCATATCTTTGAGATAACTAATCAATTTGTGCCTAAAGCTATGCTCAATGCAATTCATACAATGATGTTAATTATTTGCACTTCCTGTCCAACTTGATAACAAAATTAACATATTCATTTTTCTTTAAAATTGATAGTAACAATCTTTCCTGCTAAATATGGGAAACAAAAAAACTATACCTACCTCATACCAACCATATATTTTATTTTCCTTAGTTATCATTTTTTCTTAGTACCTACTTAATGTTCTATGTGCCTAGGCAATTAAAATTGCACATTACAAGTAGGTTGAACCTCATGACAAATGAAAACAATAGTAAATATGTACAGTGGAAAATTATGTCTGTGGTTCTGATGTCCTCGATAATTATGATAAACTATTTAGGCTAATAGGACACATGATAATTAATAAATGCTCTATTAATGTGATCGACATTTTCTAGTCCCTTAACCTAATGAGTTAAAACTCAAATTTATTTACTACAATTACTAAAATTTGTATGCAAGTATTCATAAATTGATCTATTGATTGATCCCTGTTGTGTACATCTTGTAATCTTTTATCTATTTGCACTTGATAAAGTCGAAAACAAGCACCTATGCAATTATGAATAATACATGCATAGGCATGCGTACACCTTACGTAGTTAGAACACTTGACTTCATATTACACTTGTAAGAACAGTCATACAAAAAACAGTAAAAACAAAGTTGCAAGTTTCTTGCCGGTTTTTCTGGACTTAGTTGCATGAAACTGGAACCTATATTCATCAAGCTGATGGTTTAAAATGAATAAATACTTTTGTTGACTGTGACTTATCAAATTTTACTGTCTTAATCAAAAGTGATAGTGTTGTTTATTACAATATAGATAGGATCTAAAAATTACTTATCTCAACCGGTCATTCTCCTTCCTGCTAAGGTCTAACAAATGTGACATTGGCGAAATTGCGGGCAACACTGCAAATGCCATTCAACAAGAATTGAATTGAATAGATCTAAAACCATCATTCATTGTTACTTACAGAATTCATGTTTTAAACGACATTAAACAAGTTGAATGGATAAAGAACAAATTCTTCATGCCTACACTTTAAAGCACTAGCCAGTCACCACAAATGCCGAAATGTTCACTGAAAAACAGGTAATGTATGAATTTTTAAAGCAAAAGTTTTTGCACTTTAGGCAATACCTTGAGACATAACAGGTATTAAGTCTCATGTTTTGTATCTGTTAATTAACTGGCCTGGCAAAGCTTATCCACTTTACAAAATAATTTGATTAAAGACATAAAATTTTAAATTCCAGAATTCTGCGGCAAAGAGCAATAACATGCCTGTTCACAGTACTAGGCTTATTAGCCATTGTACAATTTTTTATATACTTTGGCACATACAATTACACACACATCCCTGAAGAAGCTATTCTTGGAGAGCTCTATAAAGGAACCGTTCCGCACTTACCCAAGAAGAAAGAGCAATGTAGATATGAAGATATACTGCAGAGTACAATAAGCCTAAATACTTGGGAAATACCAATGAATAATGATGACTTTTTGCCAGCTGGTATTGCAAATGGAAGCTACCTCCCGGATTGTAATCCGGAGTTCAGTGTAGCTCTTCTAGTCACTTATAGGAATAGGCAGAAGCAGCTAGATGTGTTTTTGCCTTATATGCATAACTTTTTGAGGAAGCAGAACATACATTACAAGTAAGTAACTACATTGTGTACAGTCAGCTGCACTAGAATGTATACAATTCGTATCTTACAGAACGGTATCAAAACCTTATAGTAAACTCTTAAACAGTAAAAACTCAAAAGTCGTGAAGTTCGCTGATAAGTTCACTTATTTTTTGAGTTTTTGCCTTGTAAATATGAACTGTAAAGCTGTAAAACCATTCTGTAAGTTACGAATTGTATACATTCTAGTGCAGCTGACTGTACCATCCATGCAAGAGTCTTGCAGCAAGACCAATATTCAGCACCTGATTTAGCTGTCTAATGCTTATACATACATAATCTATACCACTAATAAGAATCTTTGTCCTGACTGACTGAGATATATACAATGCACAGCCTAAAACACTGGTCATAGCGACTTGAAGTTTTTAGGGTAGTATGTTCATCTTGGTGCTTAAAGGTGTACTAAGAAAGGAATTCCCGAAATTCAACCCCTAAACGGGTACATCTCGGGTTAAAGATTGTATGAAAATAATTTCATAAATAATACATGAAACTATGAAAATAATTTCATAATTTCTTGTGTGGCTGGGGATTTTCTAGTTTTTTGGTTGTACTTTTAGATAGACAACTACTGAAATTATGAAACATCAATTGATAACATAGTAATATTAGTAAAAGATGGGAATAGTTTAAGCATTGTTTATCTTTTGACAGATTTTTATAAATAAGGCCATAATAGAATATTTAATAATAATAATAATATAGCATAGTTTTTGGTGGTCCGGGTGAGTTATTTCCATCCAAACTTCAACCCCGCTGTACTCGTTTAGGAGTTGAATTCGGGTATTTCTTTCTTAGTACACCTCTACGCATCAATATAAATATACACAAACAAGTCCAAGTCTCTACGACGGGTGGTTCTAAACCATCGGTTGTAGAGCCTCTGCGGGATCTATTATGTCAGTCAGTCCAAAAATAATCAGGATAAAGATTCGTAGAATTGGTACATGTAGATAGTGATGTTTGTTCTCGTTACCCAGAATATACCTAATCGAGCAGCGCGACGAGAAGGCGTGGAACAAGGGGTTGCTGTACAACATCGGCGCCAAGCGAGCCATAGCGGACAAGTTCCCCTGTCTCATCCTGCATGACGTGGACCTGCTGCCACTGGCGCACAGCAACCTGTACGTGTGCACCCTGCAGCCGAGGCACATGAGCGCCAGCGTCGACAAGTTCCGCTTCGTGCTCCCCTACGACAAGCTGGTGGGCGGCGTGCTGGCCATCACCAGCCAACAGGTACCTAGTGTACCTACCCCCACGCAATACTTCGTGGAATATTAACATAGTACCTGTGGAAAATTGCTGTGAATTGATGCGGATAAACTGTGTGAAAAAAGCACGTGACTTTGATAAAAAAAACAGTGGATTCAGATATGACGGCTGAAGGAGGGGCATAGAAGAAAAGAAAATAGGGAGATAAGCGCAGGAATATTATGATGATTAGAGTAGTAGAGTTCTTAGTGAAGGGCTCGTCTCGGGAAGTATTACCACCATACCTATTATTTCTGCTGCTAAGCATCGCAGCGTGCTCCGGTTTGAAGGGTGTGGGTGCCAGTGACATTACAGGCACATGAGACTTAACATCTGTATATCTCAGGTTGATGGACGCAGAGCACTGTGTCGTAGGACACGTTCCTTACGAACGTGACCAATGCTTTGTAACCACTTAACATCAGACGGATCATCCGCTTGTACCATCAGTGAGTCCCATAAAAAAATTACCGGTATATTTTATTTTGTCAGTATGTAGCGGTGAATGGATTTTCCAACCGGTTCGAGGGCTGGGGCGGTGAAGACGACGATATGCAGGCTAGGATCGTGGCGCACAATCTTAGCGTAGTCAGGTAAGGCAGAGCAGACACCTTCGTATCTAGTAAATTTATTTATTCGCAAAATCGTATAAGCTGATCTGGCCAACTTGGTACTCGGTGAGCGGACTGGGATCCGCAACTAGGCCGCTGTTGGGCCCTTTTTGTGTGACGGGTGGTGGTTGCTAGACGAGCCACCTTATATCCTCTAGGAAGGTCAACAGCTCGCTTATGCCGGCGCAGGCAGGCCTCCCTAGCCAACCCAGCCTGACCAGCTCTATTACAATTCTTAGGCCGCCTTAAGGGTGATACTTTACTGGTCTTACTACGTTACTGATCGTTTACTCTGTGATAGTTTAATCATTGAATTGACTAACAGAAAGTTTGTATGAAAAACGCGAAAGAAGTCACGAACGGATCAGCTTGTATAATATAATACTTGATAGCAATATGTGTTGGTCCAGGTTCCCGGTCGGCATGTCCCGATACACAATGCTGAGCCACACGCAGGAGAGTAAGAACGAGCTCCGCGGCCGCATCCTGCGGGAGAACAAGCGCGCCGACGCGCCTCCCGAAGGTTACTCCACCCTCGTGTACCGCACTGCAGAGGTACGCCCCCTGCCAGTGCCTACTATAACCACGAGAACTTTTCTAGAATTACTATAATAGATCTTTATTCAACGCACACAAAAATAATCAAACATTTTTTTATGCGAGTTGCTTATGCATTTAGCATATAGCCCACCTGATGTTAAGTAGTCACGATCATCTATAACAAGGCACTGCCTCGCAGGTCAAACTCGTTAGGAACGTGCCCAACAATACACTACTCTGCGTCCATCAACCGGAGGCATACATATGTTAAGCCTCATGTGCCTGTAATTTCACCGGCACCCTCACCCTTTAAACCGGAGCACGCTGTATTCCTTGGCGGCAGAAATAAGCATGGTGGTAGTACTTCCCCGGACGAGCCCTTCACTACTACGAGTATTAGATTTAACTGAAATATATAAAATTACTGTAACCCCCTTACTCATAAATATATGGAATACATTAGTAATGATTACAATGGACGTAGGTAAGGTAGCTTTAGGCGGCACGGCACCACACTGAGCCAAGTCCCGTTGCGGAGATTCATCTCAGCATAGAACCGCACAATGAAGTGAGGCGACGCTCATCTGGTCATTCTGGTTCTTTTCAGGTCCAGCAACACAGATTATTCACCATGATAGGAGTCAAGTTATGATCCAGGTTTATCTCGTGAATCTGCACTCTGGGTTCATCCGGTGACGACGAGCGATGCTGACA
Organism: Electrophaes corylata; assembly: GCA_947095575.1. NCBI lineage: Eukaryota > Metazoa > Arthropoda > Insecta > Lepidoptera > Geometridae > Electrophaes > Electrophaes corylata. The sequence goes on along the minus strand of OX352711.1, from coordinate 259,432 downwards.
AGACGAAGCCTTTTTTTGTGATGAGTATAAAAAGCACATTTTATACTCATCACAAAAAAAACTCAGAAATACTTCAGATGTAAAAAGGTATAGTTCGATTATTTATGACATACACATAAACATCAATTATTAGAGGCTCTTACCATAAAAAGTATATACCTACGAATTACAGTAATTTTCATTGTTTTAGAAAAGAGTACATATCCTACTTATATTATAAACGCGAATTTCAATTAAACTTTACAATGATATAGCTTATACTAATAATATAAAATAACACATGGGCTATAATTTACAAAGATATTGTGTGAATTGTCCAAAATGTAACGATGTGTTAAATACCTAAGTCAGAAAAAATTATCCACTCGGACGAAGTTGCGGGCAGCAGCTAGTATAAAATGAAATGGAAATATCTTTATTTATCACATTATCATATATTTTACACAGATATTGAACCTATACATTTTAAATAACCCTGTTTCCTAAAAGAAAAGAAAAATTCAATAAACTGAAATTCTGCTTGAATTTTGCTTATAGTATCAATATCAACTTATATAATTGCTTTTTTTTATGAATCAACTAGTAAGTAAGAGACTATGCATAAATGTAGTAACTTTTATTATATTATTTTTGAAATCTCAATCTAATGGAAATGTAATCGAATGAAATTATTTTTATGGTTCTATTGTAAGGTTTACTTCATAGTAATAGTACTAAATAAAATAAAATAAAAAATGTATTTTAAATTGAATATTATTTAATTATTATTTTAAACTAAAAACTATAATATACTCATATAACAAATATTTACTTAAAGATGCTTTTAAAGCAGTTGTTTCCCTCATAGTTTTACTGCGCTCATTGTTTTTTTTTTTTCATATGGACTCCTATAATATAAGAGGTAATTAATGGATTTTCCTAGAAATAAGTATTGAATAAATGAATGAATGAAAAAGAGTTAATTGCACATACAACAGACAGAAATACGAAATAAAATAAAAAGAACAGTCATAAAATGGAAAGTACAATGGGCGGCCTTATCGCTCAGTGGCGATCCCTTCCAGGTATTGAGTTAGTTCTTCAGTACAATATAAGTACATTTTATGTTTTTTATTTTAGTTTGTGTTATAAAACGAAAACCGTCTTAGAATTCTGCCTCATATTCGACAAGAAATATCAGTAGACCAATTCCGAGTTTTTTTTTCGTTTTTCGGATTTCGGTTTGCGAGCTCGATTTATTTGGAGATACGCTAGTGCCCAAACGCTAGTGCGAAAACGAAAAAACTCAGAATTGGCCTACAGGTGAATGCCACTTTTTCTGTTCTTACAAAAAGTGAGTTCCGAGTAGGTGCCTATTGACTGTATATTTACGTTGGTTTTTGTACCATTAAGGTACGAAGACCTACCTGTTTTGTTGCATGTTTCGTACGATCACTTTATGTACTTTATTGTATTTAAAAAAAAAATTGTGCTCTACGCTTATTTTCGTCATAGTAACATTTTAGCTTGCATAAATTTTGAATTTATAAGATAACCTGTACTTACTTATGAATGAATTTTGATGCAACTGCTGTCATGTGATCAAAATAATGGAGTGTCTCAAACGTTCCCTCTCGAATCTCACCAATGAGACAGCACGTTGCTGCAAGTCCGTATGCTTGTATGAGTGTAACCATCAAAATTAGTATGTTATTTATGATTTTTGTAATGCTTATGTTTGTAAGTACCTACATAGTGTAGATATAGTAACTCAAAATATTGTAATAAATCGTACATTCAAATATTCATACTTTTATTTAATTGATACACTGTCTTGAGGTGTGTTTATTTCCCAAAATCAATGTACGTTAGACGTGTGTAGTGTAGCGTTAACACTCCTAACCACCACATAAATCTATCTCAATTTATCCTAACCTGACATTACCTTCCCTTTTAAGATGAGTGTAGTAGCAGAGTGCTCCTCTAGAGTAGGTACAGTCAGCTGCACTAGAATATATACAATTCGTAACTTTCAAAACGGTATCAAAACCCTATAGAAAACTCTTAAACAGTAAAAACTCAAAGATCGTGAAATTACCTGACAAGTGCACTTATTTTTTGAGTTTTTTTCCCTTAAATATTAATTGTAACGTTGTAAACCATTCTGTAAGTTACGAATTGTATACATTCTAGTGCAGCTGGCTGTACATACTGAAACTTTGTGGGTTGGCAAAAAATGTTCTACAGTTCAAATCAAATACTTACTAAAGTTACTAGCTTTAATAATTTTCACTTTTAAGTTAACCTTGTTGACTTATATTTTATTTTTATTTAACGTTTAAGTACTTAATTTAATCTTTTACATGTCGGTATACCACGAAGTGTGTGAGACACTACTTAGATTAGAACTTCTGTTACCTACCTGTATACCTACTTCAGACAAATAAATCACTCATTTCATTTACTCGCCAGCCTGAATTCAAATGTTAGATTCAAGCCGCTGTGATAGCGCTATCACAGACAGCCCACAGCACCGCATCGCATACCTACCATACGCCAAGTTTGATCAAAATAAAATACCATGTCTACTGTCTGTCTAAAGTAGCTTTTTAACTTACCTATATAAGTGTTGTATCATCTACATAATTCAGAAAATAAATACCTACTTTAATTTAAAAGACAAAACGGCCTTACTGTCATGATAGTAACGACAGTTGATCTATAGCGACAGGAATAAGAATGTGAGCGATACTGGCAATACTCATTCGTGGCAAAACTAAGGTCCATAGCATAACGACTACATTCAACCAAACCTGTAATGGTTAATTCTATCACTATTAAGGTACTAGATATGAAAATAGCCAAAAAAACTGCCCTGCACGCAGTAGGATAGGAAGGTACACCGGGTTAGAAAAGATACTCTTTTTGAAACATATTTATTCTTATGAATTATGTAAGTACAGCTTATTAAATGACTGTTGGTGTGTACTCGGTCATGTCTCCCCAAGTCCTGCCAGTAGAGAGTGCGATGGGAAGTGTCATGGACATGCCGCAGTGCTGACCGCAACCCTCCATCACCTCTTTTATTATAGCTGATAGAAACAAACGTTTATCATATATCTATTTAGGTAACTTACCTAGTAGACAATTGGACGCGATTACGCGCTTCTTAGCCCGGTGACTGTCGTTGATTACCTACTCTTCTTTCGTCCAGAAACTGATATCAGCCCGTTTGCCATAATTTTGCAGAATAGGGGAAACACGGCGCCCACTTTGTCCACATTTTTGGTAATGTAAAACAGAAGATTTGGTTAGCGGTATAACAGGAAAAAAACATCCAGTCTCTGATGTCGTTCAATGGAATGGATGGAGCGAATGTAGATTTTACGTAAGTTTAGTTTTTGAATACAGATTAGAAGAACCTATAAGCATTTGTAGAGAACGAGGCAAAAACTTCGTGCTTTCACCGAGGGTAATGCGTCACATGGTAAATACGTAAATCATGCGGTCACTGACCCCGCAATGATCATCATTGTCCAAATATTAAAACGATTATGTGTGGCACAATAGTGTAACTACCTGCAGCAGTGTCCACATGATCATCTCGAATCTCCCAGACCAGTTCATCGTGTATCTGGAGCAGCAGACACCCGTCCACGGCAGGGCTGTGTGAGCGGAGACGGGTGTACGTCAGCACCATCGCTATCTTGCACAGATCTGCTGCTGAGCCTGCTTAACATCGTGGGGTTTTTGATCGAGGTTTTGAAGACACATTGACAATCTTTTTCAAAATTCTTTACAGAAACACCAAAGAACCATAGGACTCTTTGTACTCTGTTCTCTTTTTATGGTTTTTCTGTATGGCGGATATAAAAAAATACAGGTGCCTCAAATAATGGAGATAAAGGTTTTCGAATGGAAACCGCGAACCGAAAGACGAAGCGTCTGGCGTTTGTGACGATAGCTCGATGGATGGACAAAACAAGGCTCAAAATCCTTCTTTCTGAAAATTTTGTTGGGAAGCCTATGTCTAGGGTCCAATGGGCTTTATCAAACTGATAATTGACCGCATAAACTCTCCGAACCTCCCGTGAAAACGCACCAGGAGTTGGGCAGCTGCATCTCCTGAGTACCCACATAACCCCCTGCGCAAGAGTATAAAACCAATACTGCGGTCACCAATCCGCCTGTCAAGCGTCTAAGCGACTATGGTAAACCCCATAAAATATTGGGGAGGTCCATGTCCAACAATGGACCCCATTCAGGCTGATGTTGAATTACGATGAAATGTTACACACACTCTTACAAGGAATAAGTTAACCTTGAACAACAAAATTGACGGCCTGCCGCTCAGCCTGAGACTTGAGCTGGAAGTCCTGGCTGGAGATGTTCTTCAACTGCCTCCCGCGGCCGCACAGAGTGCTCAGACGACCTCCATTCTGCTCACAGCGAGCCACTACTGAACGACCGAAGCTCTTCAGAGATGGAAATGTTCCTAGCAGATAGACAATAAAACTATTGCTTAAAACTGTGATCTCTACAATGTATGAAAACAGAAATAAGCCAGCAGGGGTTTGACTGTAGAAAATTGAAAAATCGCATTTTTTGTGATCACACAGTTTTGTAGGTGGTTGAATAGTGGAGGTGGATTTACAAACGGTGTCTCAACTTACCGTACCTAGTACAAATAGTTTTATAGAAGCAACCCAATCCCCTCGACTAAGATAATTCAATGTAAGCCCAAATACTTCTGCAATTGTTCTATTGGCCTCTTAACATGTAACGTTAACCTAGAAGCCTGGATGCTATGCCAATATTTATGCCTGCGTTTTTTCATCAGTCCGAACGAGAGCAATCTGTTAAATCTTTTGTATGTTTTGTCTGAAAGCTAGCTCTTTAAATGACTAGTTTTAAACGCCACTGAACTAGAATGTTGAGCGGTTAGGTGTGGACGTGTGCTCGACCCTGTGGGTCGACCAATAATGGCGCAGTACCTATGCTAGGCCACCAGAGTTTCTGTCCCTCGGCAGTACTTAGTATAAAATTGCTTTACTATTGAAGCTAGCGATGATAGTTAGAGCTTGCTCGTAGTTAACTCCCAGGATATCCATCAGCTTTCTGCAGCCAGCGCCGTACAGACTTGCGTAGACGATACGCTTAGTGCGCTCGCGGTCTTCGGAAGATATGTCGCAATCTGGCTTATTCAACCTGTTGGAAGAAAATATTTACTTATTGCCAATTTATTTTAAAATCTTTCCAAACGTTTTGCTATCTTTCTATCTGATCCAACGTAGATCAGGCGTGGAGTGCATTATTCTATACAAAATGCTGTGTTCAAGGATTTTAAGATACGGAATGGCAAAACCTACCTACTTATCACGAACACTCACCACTTAGCAGCTAAAGCGCGGAACAGGTCTCCGCCGGCTTGCAGTACATGTGTCAGGGATGTGTCTCCGGCACAATGAGCGAACACGCGACATTCCACATGCTGGAAGTCAGCGGCCACCAGCGTGTAACCCTCGCGAGCCGTGTACACAGACCTGATGCTGAGCGTCTGGTTACCTTGCAAATAAGAGACATGGATCACTAGGTACAGTTTTGGGAAACGTGGATGAAAAAAAAACAATATTTACGGATTATGTTTGTTTGTTCGTCGTGTCATCTTGCGATAGATACCAGTGTCTGGGTGGTGGTATGGTTGGCATCGTGGCTTTATGTTGACTATTACTGGTAAAGAAATCAGCATGGCGAAATAATCTTTACAGAGGCTCCATTTATCTAGGACTAAAATACAAGATATCCCTAAAGTATAAAACAAAAAAGCTGGACAAGGCTGGTAGTATAGCTTTGTATCTCCTACCTACATGGCAACCTACCCTGTTCAATTAATTGATGTTGTAAGTAAAACATAGAGAAACTTACCAGAGTTGTTCTCATCAGGGAATAAGATGAGGCTAAAGGGTGCTTTAGGAATGGCTTGCAGGTTTGGATTGTTCGAGGCTATACGTCCAGTAGCAGCTGCCGTTTGCACCCTGCAATCCATTGAACAGAATGTTCAACACTTTTATCCTGATAAAACCTTGAAGCTGCTGATGCGTATGGTTACTTTAGGCCTAACCTTAGCGCATCTCAACCAAGGTCAGCTGTTTGACAATTGATCCAGACTTTTACAAACTTCTTTACCTTTGTTAAAAGGCACTGGCATAAATTCAACTTCCAAACTATCTTACCATGTGGGCCTCACGATACCGCCTCTCACTAGCTGGGCGATGCCCGTCAGGAACGTTGCGTGGGCTTTGTGCAGGTGACGGTACTCTAATATGAGCTTCGGAAGTGGATGGACAGTGACGAGACTTCGGAGCTGTTTGAAATATTTAACAGAAATGTGTTGATTTGTTCCCCACAAATAAATGAAAACAACAAAATGATTAACCAATTCGTAGGTACTTTACCATTGTTTCAGATGTGGACTTTGCTCCTTTGCAAATCGTCTCCTTGATTTTGACATTACACTTAGTATCGAGCTGCAGCTCGTCGTATATGATGGCCCGGATTTGCACGGTGGAATTGAGCTGAAAAATCCTACCGGCTGCCTTATAACATTCCTGCTCTATCTCCTTCATTTTAGCGAGAAGAATGTCCTCCATTAATTTAAGCTTTTGCAAATCTACCGTCACTCCTCGACGCTCCATTTCTGCAAAAATCCTTAGCAATTTTTTATTAAATCTTAAGGCAGTAGGTACTGTTATGATACGAGTAGAAAAGTAAGGCCTAAAGATCTATCTGTTAACATCGTAGCATGGTATCATTTAGTCTATCAATCGCGTCATAAGGGCACCAGGCGTTTTATGACGAACGACATCACCTAAATAAATATGGAATTTTCTGGACAAGCGACTCATACCTGCTATAATAGGCATTAGCTTCATCTCAATCTCAACGAACACACTCCATAAGCCACTTTCTTTTAGCGCAGAAACCAGCTTTACCCCACACTCATCTAGCAAAGTCACGTACCATGCCGTTTTTTGCTGAGCGCACTCAGTTGCTATCGTATACTCGGGAGAGTAAGACAACAGCTTTTGGAGGTCTGAGAAGTTCTCTGAAGGATTATCGGGATCCAGGAGGATTCCACCTATCTGTTGAATTAGAAGATTAGGCCTAGGTATTAGAGGATCTTCTGAAACCTGATGAGGATATTAGAAGTTACCTACCTTAGTGTCAATAATATTTAAATTGGTAAATACCAAATCAAACTTAGATTTGAAATAGATGAGTAAGCTTTTGCCTTCATAGCAAATAACTCTGTTGTTCTCGAACAACAAACTTATTACTTCTCTGAAATAAATGAACCGCGTGTTATAATCTATCATGTTCGTTTCAAATGTTTCAAAGATTGTTAAACGCACTTGAAACTTTGATGGGCCTCTTTGAAATAATAAAACTTTCCGTTAATGCTGACGATAAACCCTTCCGGGTCACATGTGTCTTCAGTATGATGACTATTAAGTTGACAAAAACCATTGCTGTAAAATAAATAACATCATTATCCACAACCACAAATATATTATAAAATACCGCTGACTTTTTCCCCGGTGACTTATTAGTTACAATAATTAAAGTTAGGTAAATACATTAGTTCACACCTACCTGTAAACCAAAACGACAACTAGATCTTTATCCACAGCAAAACTAAAGCTATCTGTATCCGTATACTCTCGAATATTGGTAATATCTACAGTTGCGACATCATAATCTATTTCTTTGACTGGCACCTGAGATTTTATGGGAGCCAAAAACTTGGTTTTAGTCTTCTTGTCCTTGGCTTTATCAGATTTGTCATAGTCTGTTTTAGCAATTGCTGTTTCTGTCTCGACTTTGTCTTTCGGCTTACCGAATTTCATTTTGCCATCTTTATTAGCCAACTGTGCTTGAACTACTTTTTTATTAGTCTTGTATTTTTTTTTATTCAAAATTGTTGGATCTATTTGATTAGCTATCTCCTCAGTAGTATTTTTTTTATCTGTAACTTCTTCTTCAACTGGGTTATTAGGGTTCACGCCATCGAGCCAATTATTAACAGTCTTGGTATACGTTTGCTTACGAAAGGTATTTTTAGCTTTGTCTGTTTCATTCTTTAACTTCTCCACATTTCTCTTAACTTTCTTTGGCATGACATCGGTAACTTTAGGCGGGGCTTTGCGCTTCTCCTTTTTTACATCAGTTTGTTTTATTTCCTTAAGGTTTATAAGTTTACTTTCACTCGGTTTGCATGCTTTATCAGCGACACCTTCAGGGCAGCCAAAATTAAAGTCATTTTCAGATGGTAAAATTCTGTTTTGCTGTATTATAAGTTTAGCATTAGTAGCAACCGGAAGTAATTCAGAGTCGAACATATCGTCCCAGTTTACTCTTGCGCCAGTAGTTGAAGTAAGTTTATCGTCAATACGAGTCGTCATTGTAAGGTTGATAGAATCGATTCCATCATCATCAAGTCTGTTGTAGAAATCATACATAATCTTTCCTTGTCTATTTTTATCAATGACTGGACTAATCATGTCATAGGTTGAAACGTTAACTTCATTTTTTCCACCGCTGTCGGTTGAGATGTTTACTTGCTCTATTTTTCTGTTTCTGGTCGATAAATTCATATCTTTTTGGCCGTTCCTAGCTTTTTCAACTGGTTTTAGTAGCTCATTCGCTGTATGAATTTTATAGACAGTTGGTAAATGTTTCTGAACCACGTTGAAGTCAAAGGATTGGTTAATATTGCTATCGGCATTCGGTATCCCGATGCATGTGCTCTGTGCTGGCTGAAGTGGTAACGGGGATTGGGCCTCTTTGCTTAAAAATCTACAAATCAACACAAAAAGCACAAAGGGTAAGCAAGGTAGAAGTGGGGAATCATTTTTAGGTGAGAATCCAGGTAGGTAATCTATTATATAAAAGAGAAGTCCATTCACTCACTGACTCATCACGATTCCTCCGAAACTACAAGGCTTAGAAGTCTGAAATTTGGCACAAGGATTCTTTAGAGGGTGTAGACGCTCACTAAGAACCGATTTTTGAAAATTCGCACCCTAAGGGGTTGAAAAGGGGTGAAAACGTTTGTATGCAAAATCGTATTCAGTGGTCGTATTGAAATGAAACTTTGGATAAATGTTACTTATGGCAAGGCTAATAAAATGCATCATTGTTTTTTTTTAAACAACCCTTATAAGGGGTGCGATGGGGTGTTAAAGTTTGTATGGAAAAATCGTAATGCGTGTTGCGATTTGCTTCAAACTCAGTTTGGCTTCTCAAAATACAAAAATATTAATGACTACATTCAAAATTTTTCAAAACTACCCTTACGAAAGGGGATGGTTGGGTGTCAACATTTATATGGAAAAATCTGTTTGCTTGGCTTGATTTACTTCAATCTTTGTTCGGACACTTAAAATACGATAATACTATACAAGTTTTTCATGGTTTTAAAAAACAACCCCTACAGCTACCCCTACCCCAATAATTTCATACAAAATAAAATTATGCCAACTTAAAAACATTTGGTGTACTAAGCACTCTTTATAAAGCTTGAGTGCTTACTAAGAAACAATTTTTGAAAATTCGCACCCTAAGGGGTTGAAAAGGGGTGTAAACGTTTGTATGCAAAATCGTAGTTAGTGGTCGTATTGAAATGAAACTTTGGATAAATGTTACTTATGGCAAGGCTTATAAAATGCAACATTGTTTTTTTTTAAACAACCCTCATAAGGGGTGCGATGGGGTGTTAAAGTTTGTATAGAAAAATCGTAATGCGTATTGCGATTTGCTTCAAACTCAGTTTGGCTTCTTAAAATACCAAAATATTAATGACTACATTCAAAATTTTTCAAAACTACCCTTACGAAAAGGGGAGGTCGGGTGTCAACATTTATATGGAAAAATCTGTATGCTTGGCTTGATTTACTTAAATCTTTGTTTGGACACTTAAAATACGATATTACTATACAAATTTTTCATGGTTTTAAAAAACAACCCCTACAACTACCCCTACCCCAATAATTTCGTACAAAAAAAAATTATGCCAACTTAAAAAACATTTGGTGTAAGCACTCTTTAAAAGGATTGAGTGATTACTAAGAAACGATTTTTGAAAATTCGCACCCTAAGGGGTTGAAAAGGGGTGAAAACGTTTGTATGCAAAATCATACATAGTGGTCGTATTGAAATGAAAGTTTGGATAAATGTTACTAATAGCAAGGCTTATAAAATGCATCATTGTTTTTTTTTAAACAACCCTTATAAGGGGTGCGATGGGGTGTTAAAGTTTGTATGGAAAAATCGTAATGCGCGTTGCGATTATCTTCAAACTCAGTTTAGCTTCTTAAAATACAAAAATAATCATGACTACATTCAAAATTTTTCGAAACTACCCTTACAAAAAGAGGAGGTCGGGTGTCAACATTTATATGGAAAAATTTGTATGCTTGGCTTGATTTACTTCAATCTTTGTTCGGACACTTAAAATACGATATTACTAAACGAGTATTTCATGGTTTTAAAAAACAACCCCTACAGCTACCCCTACCCCAATAATTTCGTAGAAAATAAAATTATGCCAACATAAAAACATTTGGCGTAGGCACTCTTTAAAAAGCTTAAGTGCTTACTAAGAAACGATTTTTGAAAATTCGCACTCTAGGGGGTTGAAAAGGGGCGTAAACGTTTGTATGCAGAATCGTATATAGTGATCACATTGAAATGAAACTTTGGATAAATGTTACTAATGTCAAGGTTTCAAAAATGCATTATTGTTTTTCTTAATTACCCTTATTAGGGGTGTGATGGGATGCCAAAGTTTGTATGGAAAAATCATAATGAGTGGTGCTATTTGCTTCAAACTCAGTTTGGCTTCCTTAAATACAAATATAATAATTACTACGTTTAAAAATTTTTCATGACCACCCTTATGAAAAGGGGAGGTCGGGCGTCAACATTTATATGAAAAAAAATTGTATGTGCGGCTTAATTTACTTCAGCCTTGGTTCAGACACTTAAAATACGTTATTATTATGCAAGTTTTTCGTAATTTTAAAAAACAACCCCTACAGCTGGTTGAAAGGAAATATATTAATTTCATAAATACGCCAACTTATAAACATTTGGCTTAGGCATTCTTTGAAAGGTTTAGGTGTTTACTAATAAACTATTTACGAAAATTTACACCCAAGGGGTTGAAAAAGGGTGTAAACGTTTGTATGCATGTTTAGCGATCGTATTGAAATGAAATTTAGGATAAATGTTATTTTAAAAGGCGTTATGGATTTTTTTTAATTGCCCTTATAAAGGGTGTTATGAGACGTCAAAGTTTGTATGGAAAAATCATATTGATTATTGCGACTAGCTTCAAACTTAATCATGGAATACACAACCATGGAAAACACAGCCAGGAATTGGTTTACATTCTTGCATCCAATTCCATGGTCGTGTATTTCGTGGTTGTGCTTTTTAGGTCATACCAAATTTTCTGCACTCTTGGAAAACACAAGCTTAGGATTGGATGCCAAAACCTATGCTCCGTTTGCACTCGCTATCTAGGGCGGATCTGACTCGGATAGGTTAGGTTAGGTTAGAACATAAAAAAACGCGCGAGGCGAGCGAGCGGAGCGAGCGTGCTGCGGTAGCAGCCGCCGAAGCGCCAGAAATAAAACTGCATGATCTACCTTTACTAAGGTACAATTTGACTCTTTAGTTGCGTCTTTGCACTCGCTTTCTAGGGCGGATCCGACTCGGATAGGTTAGGTTAGGTTAGAACATAAAAAAAACGCGCGAGGCGAGCGAGTGGAGCGAGCGTGCTGCGGCAGCAGCCGCCGAAGCGCCAGAAATAAAACTCCATGATCTACCTATACTAAGATATAATTTGACTCTTTAGTTGCGTCTTTGCACTCGCTTTCTAGGGCGGATCCGACTCGGATAGGTTAGGTTAGGTTAGAACATAAAAAAACTCGCGAGGCGAGCGAGTGGAGCGAGCGTGCTGCGGCGGTAGCCGCCAAAGCGCCAGAAATAAAACTGCATGATCTACCTATACTAAGATACAACTAACCTAACCTATCCGAGTCGGATCCGCCCTAGAAAGCGAGTGCAAAAGACGGAACTAAAGAGTCATTTAGTTGCGTCTTTTGCACTCGCTTTCTAGGGCGGATCCGACTCGGATAGGTTAGGTTAGGTTAGAACATAAAAAAAACGCGCGAGGCGAGCGAGCGAAGCGAGCGTGCTGCGGCAGCAGCCGCCGAAGCGCCAAAAATAAAACTGCATGATCTACCTATACTAAGGTACAATTTGACTCTTTAGTTGCGTCTTTTGCACTCGCTTTCTAGGGCAGATCCGACTCGGATAGGTAAGGTTAGGTTAGAACATAAAAAAACGCGTGAGGCGAGTGAGCGGAGCGAGCGTGCTGCGGCAGCAGCCGCCGAAGCGCCAGAAATAAAACTGCATGATCTACCTATACTAAGGTACAACTTGACTCTTTAGTTGCGTCTTTGCACTCGCTTTCTAGGGCGAATCCGACTCGGATAGGTTAGGTTAGGTTAGAACATAAAAAAAAACACGCGAGTCGAGCGAACGGAGCGAGCGTCCTCCGGCAGCAGCCGCCAAAGCGCCAAAAATAAAACTGCATGATCTACCTATACTAATGTACAACTTGACTCTTTAGTTGCGTCTTTTGCACTCGCTTTCTAGGGCGGATCCGACCCGGATAGGTTAGGTTAGGTTAGAATATAAAAAAAAACGCCAGAAATAAAACTCCATGATCGAACTATACTAAGATACAACTTGACTCTTTAGTTGCGTCTTTGCACTCGCTTTCTAGGGCGGATCCGACTCGGATAGGTTAGGTTAGGTTAGAACATAAAAAAAACGCGCGAGGCGAGTGAGCGGAGCGAGCGTGCTGCGGCAGCAGCCGCCGAAACGCCAGAAATAAAACTCCATGATCTACCTATACTAAGATATAATTTGACTCTTTAGTTGCGTCTTTGCACTCGCTTTCTAGGGCGGATCTGACTCGGATAGGTTAGGTTAGGTTAGGACATAAAAAAACTCGTGAGGCGAGCGAGTGGAGCGAGCGTGCTGCGGCAGTAGCCGCCAAAGCGCCAGAAATAAAACTGCATGATCTACCTATACTAAGATACAACTTGACTCTTTAGTTGCGTCTTCTGCACTCGCTTTCTAGGGCGGATCCGACTCGGATAGGTTAGGTTAGGTTAGAACTTAAAAAAAACGCGCAAGGCGAGCGAGCGGAGCGAGCGTGCTACGGCAGCAGCCACCGAAGTGCCAGAAATAAAACTGCATGATCTACCTATACTAAGGTACAACTTGACTCTTTAGTTGCGTCTTTTGCACTCGCTTTCTAGGGCGGATCCGACTCGGATAGGTTAGGTTAGGTTAAAACTTAAAAAAAACGCGCGAGGCGAGCGAGTGGAGCGAGCGTGCTATGGCAGCAGCCACCGAAGTGCCAGAAATAAAACTGCATGATCTACCTATACTAAGGTACAACTTGACTCTTTAGTTGCGTCTTTGCACTCGCTTTCTAGGGCGGATCCGACTCGGATAGGTTAGGTTAGGTTAAAACTTAAAAAAAACGCGCGAGGCGAGCGAGTGGAGCGAGCGTGCTATGGCAGCAGCCACCGAAGTGCCAGAAATAAAACTGCATGATCTACCTATACTAAGGTACAACTTGACTCTTTAGTTGCGTCTTTGCACTCGCTTTCTAGGGCGGATCCGACCCGGATAGGTTAGGTTAGGTTAGAATATAAAAAAAAAACGCCAGAAATAAAACTCCATGATCTAACTATACTAAGATACAACTTGACTCTTTAGTTGCGTCTTTGCACTCGCTTTCTAGGGCGGATCCGACTCGGATAGGTTAGGTTAGGTTAGAACTTAAAAAAAACGCGCGAGGCGAGCGAGCGGAGCGAGCGTGCTACGGCAGCAGCCACCGAAGTGCCAGAAATAAAACTGCATGATCTACCTATACTAAGGTACAACTTGACTCTTTAGTTGCGTCTTTTGCACTCGCTTTCTATGGCGGATCCGACTCGGATAGGTTAGGTTAGGTTAAAACTTAAAAAAAACGCGCGAGGCGAGCGAGTGGAGCGAGCGTGCTATGGCAGCAGCCACCGAAGTGCCAGAAATAAAACTGCATGATCTACCTATACTAAGGTACATCTTGAAAGAAAGAAAGAAACTCTTTAGTTGCGTCTTAACGAAGCATAAGCTTTGGTTCGACCAATCAGAGCAATGGTCACCAATTCCCAGGTCGTGTTTTCCATGGTTGTACATTACCAACACGCGTTGGGAAGGACTCATAAACTACCCTCATGAGGGGTACGATAAGGCGTTAAAGTTTGTATGGAAAAATTATAATGCATGGTGTGATTTGCTTCAAACTCTGTTTGGCTTCTTAAAATACAAAAATAGTAATAACAACGCTCAACATTTTAAACTACCCTTACGAAAAGGGGAAGGTCTGGTGTCAACATTTACATACATATATGTTAAATCTGTACCTTATATGCGTGACTTGATTTCTTTCAATTTCAGTTCGGACACTCAATATACAATATTGTTACACAAGTTTTTCATGATTTTAAAAAACAACCCCTGCAGCTGGTTGAGAGATAAAAAAATTTATTTCATCTATAGGTATATACAAATAAATAAAAATGAAGCGTCTGTAATATTAAAATAACCACTTTTTACTATATGCATATGAATGTATATACGGTACATATACCAAAATAGCATTTTTTACAATTTTTGTCTGTCTGTCTGTCTGTTTGTTCCGGGTAATCTCTGGAACGGCTGGACTGATTTCGACGGGATTTTCACTGGCAGATAGCTGATGTAATAAGGAGTAACTTATGCTACTTTTATTTTAGAAAAAATCAAAAATGTCCAAGTAGGTACTGCCCAATATCGCGCGCAGCCTTTCACGCTCTAACCAGTGGACCGATTTGGATAAAATTTGGAATAAATATAGATTATAAGCTGGAATAGGACATAGGCTACTTTTTATCCCGAAAAAATAACGGGAACGGGATAAATCTGCCACGCGGCAGATTGCCGCGTGGATTTTATGCCGTATACCCTCAATTAACGCCATCTGTTGGTGACGCCGAGTACTACTTCAGTTATTTTATAATGACTACAATCATCAGTACTTATGTACTAGCGCCACCGCGCATCTTTATTTTTACATAGTACCTTTGTAAAAATGTTTACCGCCCAACGAAGTGGGCACGGGTCAGCTAGTGTACCTATATAAAATTTAGTGTAGATCATCGTCATCAGTTAAGGCATACGAGTCCAACGCTAGACATATATCTCCTCCATGTATGGGGGATTTGCCATCTAGCTACCTCACTTGGCAGGATATTCGGCGGATTGGTTACTGCAGTAGTGATGTACAGTCCTTAGGAGATGCTGCTGCCGATACCCTCGTGCGTTCCCTTAGTTGCCTCTTACGACATCAAAGAAAGGGTCCTATTCTATGACACGGCCACCACGGCACGTGTGGTTATGTGTATATGTTGGTAGATCAGGAGGTAAGTAAGAAGTATACAACATTACGTTATAACTTTCTTGCTGCGGGGCCAATGAGAAATAGGTTGATCAGGTGGAGGCATCCGTAACTGGTAAGACGAACTTTGGTCCTGGTTTCGCATACGATCTGAAAACAGTAATCGTTTTGCTGATAATTACTATGGCGAGAAAATTATTAAATAGAAGCGTCATCTGAATGAAATAGCTATGCCTAAATCTCCCTTCTACCGTTACTTTTCTTTGTAAAGATTCACATAGATTTAAGACGTTTCAAGACGATCCCTGCGGATATTACTGAATAAATGCACTTTGACTTTGTATGCGCGGTAGCCTACATAACCTCTTCATATCACTGAGTCTACATAATGGCTATCAGTACCTACAATATTGGCTAGCAGGCAGACTCGGTGACGATCAGAAAAAAAATATATAGTGAGTACCGAGTCAGTAATTACCTGCCTGCGTCGTTTACACGACACTTTCCATCCCGTTCGAGTACGTAGATGCAGTCTAAGCCCTCCTATTGTAGGTACCTACCTATAAGTAGGTACCTAGGTTGTATTGTTTGTGCAATAAAGAATAACTAAATAAATTAGCAGTCTTTTATATATTCATAATATGTTTCACAGAACTCAATCTCATTTAATAAAGACATGGACGATTTGATATTATCGGCTTTAAAAAGCACGGCTTTTAAAATATCATAGTGGCATGGGGGTACACAATAATCTTACCAGCATCAGCAGCCCATTTCTTTACCAAATTCCTTAAAACTTCTTGCCCAAACTGCGATAGATGTCGTTCATACTGGGGGGAAACAAACTCAAAACTCATGCTACAAAATTTCAAAATCACTGAAATCAACATAAAATAAAACGCTGAAACCCAGGGAATCCAAAATCCCGCCACAAAACAACAAATCATTTTTTTTATTGGCATCCGTCTCGGATTAGGCTAAAGTCATAACAATATCATACCACCTCTTCTTCCACTATGTTCTTTTCTTCTCAGTGCAAAATAACGAATGTTTGCCGTCAAAGCCGACGCCGAGCCGCAAAGGAACGGGGAATGGGAAGCTGAGTGGCATATTCTGGAAGTTTATTATAGAAGCGTACAGTGTTCTCCATAAATGACTCATTTACCTTTTGCAGTCGAAATTTTGGAATACATAATTTACTATTGTTTCTAGTGTTAATACACTGTTAATACACTGCACATAATTTATTTTTCTTAAAATTTCTTGTGTTTATGAGTGTACAATAGATTTTCATAAATATACTGCGAAATTACTGTGAGAATATGAATTTCGAAGAATATACCATAACGACATTACACTATGGAAGTAACTAAAATATATACTAATCTAGCTGAGTCTAGGTGTAGCTTCATCAGTGAGCCATTTTATTGTGCGAACTGCTTATACCTACAGCCGAACTCAGACTACTATCAAGTATTTTAATGTGTGAACCCTACTGCAATTTAGCATCAATAAGCCCCTAGGAAATAGTGGAATCTACCAAGTCTAAGTCTAAGTGACTCCCCATTTAATACAATTGTTGTTTATTTGTTGAGCGTGGCTACATTAGGCAAAGTAAATTTAATGCATTTCGTTTTAAAAGATTATCAATGGTTAACCAATTAAGAACTTGCGACAGAGCTGCATTCACGTCACCGTAATCACCTCTTGAAAATTCTTAAATCTTTACACCGAAATCTTTCTATTTATCGACTTTAAAGATCAAAGTCATGTATTTCACCTAATTATGTTTTCTATAAAATATGGGAGGTCATTTACATACACCAAGAATAAAAAGGGACCTAATATTGAACCTTCTTTTCCCCTGGTATCTTAATGTGATTTAGGAGCATAGTAGTTGACCCTACCTTTGGTAAACCCAAACTGATGGCTATGAAGTACCCCGTTGAGGTTAAAATGTACTAACAACTGAATAAGAACAATTTTTTCAAAGATTTTACTTAGCGTAGACAATACCGAGATTGGCTTATAGTTTAAAAGATCTTTTTCACTTCCACTTAAAATACCACCTGTCGCGTTGAACGTCTACACGTGCCTTACAAATATGTAGATCTGTCGCCATGCTGTCAGAAAATTAGTGACAAACGTCTGAAGTTGTGACTGTCAGACATTTCACTGTCACAAAATAATAAAGACGTACTACGAGTTGCCAGTTTGGCACCAGGCGGCTTGATTCTCAGCATTTCTATCACTCCGGCGGCGGTGTGGCTGTGGCGACCTTTTGCTAAGAGGGGTGATTGTGTGGGTGTTATTGCTTCTGTCGCAAGTTTCAAGTGTCAAATATGAAAGATTTGCTAAAGAAAATCAGTATCAGTAACTTTTAAGTATGTCACACTTCTATTTGTGTAAGGTAATCATTTGTGTCTGATGTAATGTTTTTTTAATTTAATTTTCTGCCTTTGCTTTGATTTTCAATTTTGCTGTCAAAAATCGACCTTTGACAAACTGGACCGTTTGGCTGTTTTTGGGATCACATGCTGGCAGCCCTGGTTCGTTTCGTTTCGTTGTTTCTATTCTTCATGCATGTCAATCAAATCAAATTGAAAATTGTAGTGGGGAAGACAAGAAAATGATTTCCTATTAATTGTGATTGTGTGTTCGTAATTCAACTCAGTGTAATTATGGATAAAAACTCAATAATGGCTGTAAATTTTGAAAGCTGCGACAGCCTTCCTCCAGACGAGGAACCTAAGCTCAAATATGATCGAATGGGAAACGATGTCCAAAATATTTTATTGAAGGATGCAGTGAGTTGTATTTGTGTGCATACAAAGTTTATTTGTTTGGGTACACAGTGGGGAGTGATACACCTGCTTGATCATGAAGGAAACACTGTGCCGATATCACAAGACGGAAAGGACAAAGAGTTGCAAGCTCATGCGATCGCCGTAAACAAAATCTCCGTAGATGTGAATGGAGACTACATCGCCAGCTGTTCTGACGATGGAAAAGTGGTCGTATATGGGCTGTACAGTAATGACAATACACACAATTTGAATCTTGGTCGAGTGGTCAAATCTGTGGCTATAGATCCTCATTACTACAGGGCTGGTTCCGGTAGGAGGTTCCTCACAGGTATTCATTGTTTATTTTAATTTGTTTTAATGATGATGATGATAAGTAAGTAAAGCAGTTGTATAATATTGAAAAGCAATATCTTGACCAACACATCAATTTGTTTCATAGTACATAGTTAGAAAATTTAACTTAGTAAGCAAATCTTGAAAGAATTTATTTTAATTTTGTTTCTTTGTAAATCTTATCACTGACTTCAACTTTTACTTGGATGACAATTTTTGGGAGCTATTTTAATTAAAAAACTAAACTAGAGGTGATCATCGTCTTTCTCAGCAAGTACCACCTACCTACTGCCTTGTATATACCTCTATCTAATATGTATTTCTACTTTTGGCCAATTCTTATTCAATATGAATCTGAAATACATATAAAAACCAATGTCACCAACATAGCCTTTAGAATCATAAAGTTTAAGGAATAGTCAACCTCTGCAGAAATAAAGGTTTTGGATTGGCGACCACAAATCAAGACTGAGTATAGGATGAGATGAAACAAAGACATTGTAAAGAAGTCAGTGGATGAAGTGGGTTCAATATCATTCCTATTGTAAATAGGGTATGTCCAGCAGTGGGCTTCTGCAGACTAATGATGATAAATACAATGAGTATGCTATAGTAGGTAAATATTACCTTGTTGACCTTCACTAATTAGAGTTGTAACATGTATGAAAACAGTAGCTTATGACACATGTTGGGCATTAATACTTATCTGGGTATGCATAATAATGTGTAAACTGTGTAAAGAAGTATGTACTAATATTGGTTGTGCCTGCCTACCAACCACATTCTATAATAATTGTTATGGTTGTATTGATGTTATTTTGCTTTGAGTAATTTAAATGCTTTTTTATTAGCCCATTCTAGGCCTCTCCCTCTTCCTTCCAATTATCTTGATCTCGAGGCAAATTCGACCACTAGCTAAAAGAAATGTTAATTTGAAATAAATAAAACTTATTGCATATTTTCAGGTGACAACAAGTTGACACTCTACGAGAAGTCCTTCCTGAACAGACTGCGCAACACAGTTCTTTGTGAATGTGAGGGCTATGTACAAGCCATGGCATGGCAGGACCGCTTCATGGCATGGGCCAGTGAGGTGGGCGTGAGGGTGTACGACCTAGTCGCTCGCTGCTCACTTGGCCTCATCCAGTGGGAGAAGAGTCCCAACAGATCTATTGAAGACTACCGCTGTAACTTGTTATGGTCAGCTCCTAAAACTCTAATGATAGGCTGGGTCGACACTATCCGAATCTGTGTCATCAGAAAACGAAGCCAAGTGGAGTTTCAAACAAGAGATGTCACAGAATATCTAGTAGATCCAGTTTACACCTTTCAGACTGACTACTTTATAAGTGGTCTCGGTCCCTTGGATGATCAACTAGTTTTATTGGGAGTACCCAAAGAATGCGACCCGGATACTCGAAAAGCGCAAAGACCAGTCCTCACCGTCGCCGACTATAAGGACTGTGAGTTTTGTGAGCTGTCAACAGACAGTCTGAATATCAGATGCTATGAAGAATATTCTTGCAATGATTACTTTTTAGATATGCTCATAGAAGAGAATAGGTTTTTCATAGTGTCTCCTAAGGATATCGTTATTGCGAGCCCTTACGATATCGATGACAAAGTAAATTGGTTAACAGAGCATGGCAGATTTGAAAAAGCAATAACAGTTCTAGAGGAAGTCGGAGGAAAGACCGCTAAACATTCAGTGGTGACAGTGGGAGAGCAGTACTTGGACCACTTGATGGCGGAACATCTGTATGATGAGGCTGCTATTTTATGCGCGAGAATATGTAAGAATGACAAAGTTCTATGGGAGACCCAGATATTGAAATTTGCCGAGTCAAATCAGCTTCGAACTATCAGTACTTACGTACCCAAAACCCCAGAACAGGCACTAAGTTCGCATATTTATGAGTTGATTTTTTATGAGTATCTCAAAGTTGATCCTCAGGGGTTCTTGAAAATAGTACAAGATTGGAATCCTGCATTATACAAGACTGGCGTCATTGTGAAAGAAGTGCTAGAGCACCTGCTGACTACAGAAGTCGATAAAAATATTTATTTAGAGGCTTTGGCATTACTCTACTGTTACCAGAAGAAATACGACAAAGCGCTTACCGCGTATTTGAAACTTCAACACAAGGACGTGTTTAATTTGATCACTAAACACAAAATGTACAATGTGATTCATGATAAAATACTCGATCTGATGACCCTAGACTGTGATAAAGCCATTACTGTGCTTCTTGACAAAACGAAAGTGCCAGTTGAAGTCGTGGAAAAACAGCTTGCCAATAATGAAATTTTTCTTTTCAAATACCTTGACGCTTACAGCAAAATCGAACCAAATGGACGATATCACGGTAAACTTGTGAGACTATACGCCAAATACGCCAGAGACAAGCTACTACCCTTCCTCAGGTGCAGTAATAACTACCCAATACAGGAAGCGCTGGATGTGTGCCAGACCAACGAGTTTTATCCAGAAATGGTTTTCTTACTTGGCCGAATTGGAAATACCAGGGAGGCATTGCTTATTATAATTGAACAACTTAACGACATTAATCAAGCCATTAACTTCTGTCAAGAGCACAACGATAAGGAACTCTGGACTGATCTAATTAACCAGACAATTGACAAACCAGAATATGTTACACTGCTACTTAAAAGGATAGGAAACTATGTGGATCCCAGGATGTTGATAGAAAACATACAATCAGGGTGTGAAATTGAAGATTTGAAAGAAGCACTTGCTAAAATGATGTGTGATTATCACTTACAGCTCTCTGTGCAGGAGGCATGTAAAGTGATTACGTTGAAAAACTACTTTGATCTCCACGAGAAACTTATTGTAGGTCAACAGAGAGGGATATCGGTGACAGATGACTTCCTGTGCTGCATATGTCAGGGCAGAATCATTATTAGGGACCTCTCAACAGCATCGGATCTAATGGTGTATAACTGTAGACATTCCTTCCACATAGAGTGTCTGCCGGATGGAGTGGAAAGCCAAAATTGTACAGTATGCAGTGCAGTAAAAATGTGACCTGTATTTTTAAAGCTCAATTTGTAGATAGGAAGGAACATTGAAACAATATTAAACAGTATGTATTTATTTATATGTTACTAATGAACTGTTTATCATAAATATAATTATAACTTAATGATTACTGTTTTGGTGCTTTTGTAATGATGTGGCTTATATCAATTTTTCCTTGCATGTGTATGAGTAGGTATGTTTGAGTAAGTACTGCACTGAGCCTTTTTTAAATGGAACGAAAGACTTCATTTATAATATGAAACACGCGCACTCCTCGATTATGAGAGCCATGCAGAGTGCAGTGCTAACCTACATAAAGTAAAGATAGGTAGGTACCTACTTAGAACAATCCTTGGGTTTTGTAGTCATCTATTATTAATTTTGCAGTAAGTACCTACCTAAATATTGCGCAATATTAATAAAATACAAGTACTATTATGTATTACTTTTCCTTGTATTTGAATAAAATACTACTACAACTTGAACGTTGGCACTAGTAGGCGTAGCACAGCATTGACTGACGCGTTTATTTTTCGAGTTAGATACCTACTTACCTAGGTACCTACAGTTTGGTACAGTTGGTTGCCAGTGGTTGCCAGTTTGAACCTATAGGCGGTAGGTATCGACCCAAATACTTATTGCAAGTAGGTACCTCTTGTGTGTCAGTAGCTTAGTTTAATCAACATATATATAAAAGGTATCCTCTATAGGTACCTACTTTGCTGTCTTACTACGATTTGGCACTGTACCTAGCAGATAAAGTTGGCGAGGCTGCGGCAGCTACTACATAAGGCTCGTAGTTTACATACATAATGTAGATAGTTATGATTCCTTTGCTAAGCAGCATAAATTACGTACACGTAATAGTATGTTGATATAGGTAGTTAGTTTAGGCTCCACAAAAACAACAAACATTGCGGTCCGTCCGTGGACACCATCGTATCTATGAGAATACCCAAGTAATATAACCAAATACTAAGAATCATTACCTATAATAATAATAATAATAATGCTGGACAATCCACACAGCATCATCTAGCCCCAAGCTAAGCAGAGCTTGTGTTATGGGTACTAGATGACTGATATACTTAATACAATACTATATTACATACATAGATATTTTTTATTATACATAGAAAATACCCAGAACACCCGGAATAAATATTTGCAGATTGTAGGTACAAACATTTATCCCGAGGCGGGAATCGAACCCGCAACCTCTGCGTCGCAGGCGGACATTCGCCCCCCGCGCCACATCGGTCGTCAAATGTATGTATTATGTAGGTACGTATGGAAAAATCCGCAAATATAGGGGAGACCTATGTACAGCAGTAGACTCATTGAGGCCTTAGACGAGTAAACCACTCGTCTAAGATTGAGGCTGATAGCGAAGATTAGAAGGAAGGAGCACATTACGAGACTCGAGTAGGTGCCTACTACTATTGCCTAGTCTTGGCATTCGTCAAGCAGTGAGTGGACTTTTCGAGCTAATGATGATGACACCGATTCAAAGAACGACAGAAAACTATGCCAATGGTTTTTCAGCAGGCGTGAGTGACGACGATAAACAAAGTTTCGTAGTGTCGTTCGTTTTGTTATGTGTTTACCAACCATCGCCTATAACAAAGTATTGCCTTGTAGCTCACGCGCTTTAGGAAACTGCCCTACGATGCACTGTTCAGCGTCCATCCACCTGAGGCATACTGGTGATAAGCCTCATGTGCCTTTTTCATCAGCACCCACATCTTTCAAACCGGAATACTGCAATCTACTTGGTGGCAGAAATAGGCATAGTGGTGGTAATTAGTCTATAAAAAAGTAGGTGGGTAGGTACTCTGTGTAGTAATTCCCCGAACGATCCCGTGACAAAGAGCTCTACTACTACTAAATAATAAGAGTGGATTATAAAATATACTCCCGTTTTGCCTATATATTTCTAACTACAATAGAAAGAGTATAGACACAGGTTTTGTTTGCATAATCATGAGAGCACGTCCCTCCGCATCAACTATCACCAGAGGGCGGGAGTTTTTTTCGTTTTGCGGATATCGGATTTCCGGTTTGCGAGCTCGTGGAGATACGCTAGTACCCCTATGGGCCGCTAGGGGCGCTTATCATTTCTTCATACAAAAAGTTCGAGCTCGGGGGTCGGCACCCTTGCCCTTATCCCACACTAAGTGGGAACTGAAATCCCGGTATTCGGAAAACGAAAAAAACTCAGAATACGCCTACAGCGGGCGGATTCTGAGTTTTTTACGTTTAGCCTCAAGCTAAGCAGATCGTGTTATAGGTACTAACTAGATGACTGATATATAGAATACATAGAAAATACCCGGAATAAATATTTGCAGATCGTACAAACATTTATCCCAAGGCGGGAATCGAACCCGCAACCTCCTGCGTCGCAGACATTCACGTACCGCGCCAAATCGATCGTCATCTATACAAATAAATAAAATTGAAGTGTCTGTTTGCAATATTAAAAATAACCGCTTTTTACTACATGCATAGGATACATATACCAAAATAGCATTTTTTTAATTTTTTGTCTGTATGTCTGTCTGTTTGTTCCGGGTAATCTCTGGAACGGCTGGACCGATTTCGACGGGATTTTCACTGGCAGATAGCTGATGTAACAAGGAGTAACTTAGGCTACTTTTTATTCCGAAAAAATAATGGGAACGGGAAAAAATGCCACGCGGGCGAAACTGCGAACGGCCGCTATTTTATGCCGTATTAACGCCATCTATTGGTGACATCGAGTACTACTTCAGTTAAGATTTGTAAGTAAAAATGTTTACCGCCCAACAAAGTGGGCACGGGTCAGCTAGTCAATAATATAAGCAAACTGTGTTGACCAAATCCTCATCCATGCTATGCGAAGTCTATTTGAAAACTGTGAACTCTTCTTTTTAATGGCTTCTGTGGATCAAACTTCCACAATTTTGCCAATGTCAATTTTGACAGAATTTGTTACAGTAAAACGATGGACTGAATGGAGTTTTATCAAAAAGATAACTGTGAGCTCAAAGGAGTATTCAAATGTTTGACACATGTCTGGCAGATGCAACAAATGTTGTGCGCAAATTCTATGGCAAATTCTTTCAAAGAAGTGAACGCTTATTTTGAACGTGTCTGGCGCCTGCATAAACCACAGACGTACTCTATCCCAACCTGGTTGCATAAGGTCACCGAGCCTTTGCTTCAGAATGGAAGATATTTAAAAAGTAAAAACAACAACAAATTTCCCATGTGGTAAAAAATGGACGCGCACATGATTCTGTGAGGTTTTGAAAATGTTTTCGTTTAGAGCCCGCTTTCTTTGAGCAGTGAAAATTGACGAGCTTGTTTTAAAGCTTTGTGTAAAAATGACAGAAATGCCTCCTTATCTCGCAGTCAAAGATGAGGGTAAAAACAGTGGTGAGGGTGACACTGAGTCCAGTAGCGACGACGTAGAAGATTCGGATTTACCGTGTAGTTTCGATAAACCGAGGCACCTTGAGCCCATTAAAGGTGCAGAGCGCGTGGAACACTCGTGGAGAGTGAAAGAGAAGGTAAGTCCTAACTTAAGCCTGAGATCTGCTTTCCTGCTGGGGTTAATAACCACAACAACAACAAACACACTGGTCTTCAATAGGTAGGTACCTACTTTTCTACGCTGGTTACGCTTTGTAGAGAGGTTAAACTATTCTCCTTATGTATTAAAATATTCGATAGTTTAATATATACAGTTGTAAAAATAAAAAATCGACATTTTATCGACACTCTAGATATGGCTTGTAGCCTTGATGTGTTCTCTGCAATTAAATGACCATAAAAATTGCAGTATCCATCTATATTATAGTTTAATACCTATGTATTTCTTCTCACAGTACAAGACACATTGTGTGGCGCTTGTCCTCTGCTTGAATGTGGGAGTTGACCCGCCTGATGTTGTCAAAACACAGCCGTGCGCTAGACTGGAGTGCTGGATTGGTAGGCAACATCATTTTACTGTAATAAAATAATAATTATTGAATACTGCAGATTTGCTTACTTTGTACTCAGAGGAAATGTAGCGGCAGAACTGTAGGAAATTATCTTACTAAGGGTAAACAGAAGGGATAACTACCAAGTTTGGGGATTGAAGTTGCGATACTATTTCTTTTTTCTATATAAAAGCTTAAATAGAGATAAATCTAAAAGGTTCAAGTTGAAACCTGATTAGTGATGTCTCTATGCGGAAACAATTACCAAAATAGTTTCACTTCCCAAAACATGTTTCAGCTTAGATGATAGTTCAAAAATAGAAGATGTATTTTGAATTCAACCTAGAGTAGAATGACCTAATTACAAGATGTTCTATTCAAATCCCAAATTACTCTGTGAGTCACAGCCTCAAACCTACCTAGCTGAGAGAATGATTCACAATTTACACACTACTTGCATAGTTGCTCTATGTATAGTTTGTTCTCTTTTATTGATAGCTTTCTAATGACCTACCACAATCACATTGTCATTGAATGCTTTTAAATATTTCCATGCATTTCTTTCTGCAATTGGTTCCTTAGTCTAATTAGATTATTATTATTGATTAAACCATCTAATTTAAAGAACTGGTCAAGATCTTTAGCCAAACTCAAATTTTCTTGTGCATATAATTGAGTTTTCATTTCATCAGTTGCTTTATGTTCCAGACCCACAGTCGATGTCTCCCAGCAAAGCACTGGAGAGCATTGGACACTCGCTTCAGTCTCAGTATGAGCGTTGGCAGCCACGCGCGCGTTACAAGCAGTCATTGGACCCCACCAGTGAAGAGGTGCTTTTAATCACGTCATCACCCTTTATAATCCTTTGCAGGTCATAATGCTCCCTTATATTTGAGGGCATGCTACAGCAATCATACTTCAGATCACCAATTACGACGCGCATAGTCGGATATACCCGCGTCATACTCTCGTAAACAGCTGGTAGCTATTCCAGGTCACAATCCAAGTCTATTCCAGGTTTTAGTCAAATTGACCCAGTCCCAATATGGCAGGATCAAGATAAAAAACAAAGCATGACTAAAATAAAAAACAGATCTATTTTCGTCCATTGCAGATGTAAATCAAATGTAAGTTCTTTCATTCATGCCTCTATTTATCTGCGGGACAGTAATACTTGAATTTTATATTAGCTGGACCACCATAGTGGCATACTTTTTTATGTTACTCCCTGTTACTCCATGAAATCTACATAAAAGCAGACGTCTGTAAATCCCCGGCGTGTTATGCTAATCGGCAGATGTGTAGTTACCTTGACGCCGCTGACCTTGTTTTTGGCGACACGAAACAATAGAGCCTCGCCCGCCGCCGCCGCCTGCCTATTAGTGTACCTATTATACAAATGTAATAGTATATAGGTACGTTTATTTATTGTTGGGTCGAACAATATACGCATCATGTTTCAGTGTCATGTTCGCATTCAAAAAGCGTGGTTTGTATGCAAAAGGGCGAAGAAATAATCAAAAGGGTCCAGCTGATGCTAAATGATTATCTTAGTCTATATTACTTGCATAAGGTACCTTCACACATCCCCCAAGGATGTGCTGACACTGTTAAGAAAATGAATCGCTGTTTTGCAGTGGTTTAAATTTATTTATTTATTTTATTTATTTATTTTATACCACTTAATAATAGAACATTCAATAGATATTGCACCTTTAAACCTTTATAGGTTTGTGTAGGTGCTCACATTCGTCGTCTATCAATAGATACATAGCTAGTAGGTTTCTACACAAAACTTAAAAAATTAAACTTGATGTTAAAGTTGCTATAGGTAATCACTGCAAGTTAGACAATGTATTTTCACAATCTACCTGTCCATGTCCAACCAACTTTAATAAAAGAGAATCCATATTTATTTTATTCCAAAGTGACATATCCTAATAATAATTTAGAAACGTCTTAAAACTAAGTGAATCTAGGCCCAAGTTCTACGCGTCCAAGCCTAAAAGAACAGGCTAGGAACTTACAGCATGAATACTAACGTTTGTGTGATCCGATTAAAAATCAGCTCCAGTGTGAACATGAGGTGATTTCCGTCCACCCCTCTGAAATACGTACTTATACAGTTATACATAGGTGTTAAATCTCATGTTTGTTCTGTCTGGGTGTTATATTCTATTACACACACACATACCAATGTTTTTACAATCATCTGGGCTTCATAATAGAAGCTATGCTTAGTTTGGGGCTATATGATTGTGTAAAAATGCCCTTAAACCAGCACCGGAACCCTTCAAATCAGATATCAGCAATATTTAAGGTGCTAGTACACACTCTGAGGAACTCCCAATGATTTTTATTTGACGCAAGATGAACAAAGAGAACCAGTAGGTCGGATGCAAATGGAGTTCTAATTAGATTGCCTCTCTCAGATAAGTCTCTCGGCACAAAACAATGACCGTAACCATTTCGAACGGGATATTGACCAAATATTATCACAGCGGGGTCATTAGGTCACGCTAAAAACGGCCAAGTTTATATAAAGTCGGTTGGAGGTACTTTATAATAATTTATTTACAAAAAGGGAGGTTATTGGTAAAAACAAACTGAGAATATGTTTGTTTAGGATACAGAAGATTGTCATCACTTCGCACAAAAACTTAAGAAATCCTTAAATATTTCAGGTGAAGAAGCTGTGCTGCTCTTTGCGACGGAACGCAAAGGACGAGCGGGTTCTATTCCATTACAACGGACATGGAGTGCCCAAGCCGACCACGCAGGGCGAAATATGGGTCTTCAACCGGGTAACCATTTAAACCATTCCTATTTCTGCCACCAATGATGATGGACGCATGACCGTGCATAGTAGGGCATGTGCCTAACGTGACCTGCGATACAATGTTTTGTTACAGGTGATGGTTACCACTTAACATCAGATGGACCATCTGCTTTTACCATGAAAAAAACAAAAATAGATACCCCCACGTGTTCTTAGTCGTATCTTAACTTCATCCACGGAACGGTATTTCCAGGCATACACACAATACATCCCGCTGTCCATGTACGATCTCCAGACGTGGATGGGAGCGCCGTCTCTGTACGTGTACGACAGCTCCAACGCGGGGGTCATCGTCGACAACTTCAAGATATTCGCTGAACAACATGACAGGGAGTATGAGGTATGTACACTACACTAGCGGGAACCGACACTACATGCCGACAAACAACCTCTCGCGATCCTAGCACTTCCGGTTTGCGGTTGCCATTCAAAACCCTTGAGCTATATGGTCTGCGGACTTGATGATTCTGAGAGCTTTGCCGTAGTATCAGGTGAGATTGCGGTCAAACGTTTACCTATCAATTATAAAAAAAAATAACACTCCCAGCATAGCTCTCTCCGGTCGTGCTACTTTTAGGTATTATGTACACCAATAGTTAACGATTAGAGCTTGAAACGCGCACAGATTCGTGTCAAGGCTTAGCGGACCCCTGGTCGTTAATACCCTTATTAGCGGGCAGATTCTGTGTTTTTTCGTTTTCCGGATATTGGATTGGTCTGAGAGCTCAATTTTTTGTATGGAGATCCGCTAAGAGGCTTAGGCGGCTAGGGAGCTTATCCGATATCTAGAAAATAAAAAAACAGAATCTGCCTGCAGGAGCGAACGTAGTGGGGTGTGTATCGAGTATAGGGGATCGAGTATGGAGGATGTGTGTTGCAGGCGCAGCTGAAGAGCACAGAAGGCGAGGCGGCCCCGCAGGTGTCGTACAAGAACTGCATCCAGCTGGCGGCGTGCGCGGCCGGACAGAGCCTGCCCATGAACCCCGAGCTGCCGGCCGACTTGTTCACGGCCTGCCTCACCACGCCCGTCAAGATGGCCATGAAGTGGTTCGTGCTGCGCACGCGCACGCGCGTCGCGCCGCCCCACGTGCACGATCTCATCGACAAGTCAGTACCTCATCTACATCTACATCTACGAACTTGGCGACAGAACTAGCCATGGTGATAGTCCTTCCCCGGGCGAGCCTTCTCAAGAGCTTCCTACTTCTTTAAGACGGTTCAAAGTGATCCTAACAGTTTGATTAAATACATCCTTTTTAACTTAGTCCCTGTCCATCCATCATGTCCCTGGGGGATATGGTTCTGTAGGTATGGGGTAGCCTCGCCTTACCATCCCCTACGCCTAGTCGGTCTAATCCGCAAGAAGGACATGGTGCATACCTCACGTACTTTTCCTTCACTTTAAAACCACGACTGAGGTTGTGACTCCTCAGGATCCCCGGTCAAGTGACGGACCGTCGCACGATGCTGGGTGAGCTGAACTGGATCTTCACAGCCATCACGGACACCATCGCCTGGAGCTCGCTGCCCCCCGACCTGTTCCAACAGCTGTTTCGAGCTGATCTCCTCACAGCCAGCCTCTGCAGGAACTTCCTGCTTGCTGATAGGATTATGAGGTATGGTAACTTGCCAATGCTTCGAGAGAGAAAGATTAAGACTAGTTCAGGAATCACTAGTCAAGTTACTGAATTCTGTGATACAACTTTTTCGTAGCTTGTACTTGGTAACCAGATTAATGATAGAATACTTAAATACTTTTTTGTAAATACACGTAAGTACTAGACTAGGAACAAGCATGTTTATTTTCTTGAGATACACGAAAAGATGTACTAAGAACGGAATTCCTAAAATTTAACCCCTAATCGGGTACAGCGGAGGTTGAAGTTTGTATGAAAATAACATCACGCGGATAAAATAGCGGGCGTTTCGTCAGTTAAATAATACAAGTGAGGTTGCTAGTGTGGTTTCCTCTGTAGATCGTATAACTGCACCCCGGTATCGATGCCCGCCTTGCCGTCGCTGGCGCGGCACCCGCTGTGGGCGGCCTGGGAGCACACCCTGGACCTGGCGCTGGCGCAGCTCCCCGCCCTCGTGGGCGGCGCGCCCTCCACCACCCTCTCCGAGTACGCACACTCAGACTTCTTCAAAGACCAACTCACCGCCTTTCAGGTATCCTAATGCGAGCGAAAGGGGACACTCTCCATGTAACCACTACGGATTATATGGGGAGACAGTAATGAGTGCACTCGTTTATATCGGGATGTTATAGCTGCCGCTAACATTACTTGGGACCTAGGCGATGTTTAAGGTAATATGAAACAATATTGCCGATATTGCCGTTGTCAGTCTGCAGCTTCATCAACTGACTTTGCCCAATAGACAGATCTTTTGCGAACACCTTGGAGCCTCAATTGTTCAATCGCTCAGTTGCGTTTTTAATACTTGCTGTATTAAAAAGACGCAAATGGTGTCGCATGGACTTAAACATCTGTCTATTGAGCACGCTGTATTTCGACATGTCCACTGAAGACTGCCTCTCATTTCACTACGATCCGCCCGAAGTTTTAGGGTTTTTGGTTGTGTTGTTTTTTAAATACTTACTTAAAATACAAGACAACACCCAGACACAGAACAAACACCTATGTTTATCACACAAATGTTTGTTCTCGGGGAGGATCGGGCCCACCACCTACAGCGCAGAAGGCGGGGCTACTACCAACTGAGCTGTGACGGCTGTCAATGTAAAGTAAACAATAAAATAAAAATGTGAAGTAGGTAACATAAATGTAAAACAAATGAATAAGTCCCGGGTGGGTTGGGCAGGTGTGGCTGCAGCTGGGCGGCGCGGGCGCTGGGCGGGCGCCGCCGGCGCAGCTGCCCATGGTGCTGCAGGTGCTGCTGTCGACGCTGCACCGCGTGCGCGCGCTGCAGCTGCTGTGCCAGTTCCTGGCGCTGGGCGCGCGCCCCGTCAGGGCCCTGCTCAACGTCGGCATCTTCCCCTACATGCTGAAGCTGCTGCAGGCCTCCGCTCCCAACCTAAGGGCCTCCATGGTCTACATCTGGGCGAGGATCGTCGCCGTCGACCCGGTCAGTGTGTCTTCCCGTCGCCGCGCCGTCCCCCTCCCCTAGCCTAGCCCCTTGCTCAGCTGCTGCTGCCTCTCAACCGACATTATCCGGTAGGAGAAAGTTTAACCAGAATGCCGTTATGTTCTTAACTATTCTATTTATATTCCAAAGAGAGTGGGCGTTCTCATGTTGGACGATAACTGTACCTACTCGATAACTGCACGACATCGTCGAACTGGTATTTTGATACAATTTCTACTAAATGACGATAACGTTGACTACAACGACATAGTGTGAAAGCACACTATGTCGTTGTAGTCAACGTTATCGTCGCCGACAGGTTGTCGTGCCGATATCGGGTGACGACACAGTGCGGGGTGAAGCAGGATCGCGGGCGGAGTGGCATGGGCAGGTTTTTGATGATTTAAAATGTCAAAGTTACATACCGATATCGTTCTGATATCGTCGAACGATATCGTTGTCGTCTGAGCTGACGATAGTCGGTGTCGTTATCATCGCATTGTGAAAGCGCCCAATTTTCGATTACGCTGTTGATATATTTAATTGATATACGCATTTTGTACTAGATTATACAGATATCGCTTTGCCACGTATTAAAATATACTTGTGTATGCTTGAATTAATAATTGGTAATTTATTTATTCAGTCCACTGACTGCTAATATTTTTGTGTACCATACATTGTTACCCGAACATAGAGTAGGGTTACAATCAATGCGTGTTACGCCGTAATGAATTACTGTCAATAAAATCGGATCCGATAATACATTCGGGCCGTGACGAACAATTGACGTATGAGTATAATGTGCCATTTATTATGTCCGGCTCCAATTTTTTTACAAAGGTATGTGTGCTGTGAGAAGTGATCATTATTATTATTTCACAGAGCTGTCAGGTGGATCTAGTCAATGCAAAAGGCCACAAGTACTTCCTGTCAGTGCTCCAGGACCCCACCGTCGATGTAAGTATTGATAAACAAGTTTTAAAAACTTGCCATGTAAAGACAGTAGTCACCGCTCAGTTGCTAGTAACTCTGCCTTCTGCACTGTAGATTGTGGGTGCAATCCCCACCGAGAACAATAATTTATGTGAGGTTTGTATTCCGTACTATTTGCGTCTGTATTTACACGGTGTTAAAGTGCTCTATGAGTAATCTAGTTCCCATAGTGCAAGCTTTGCTTAGTTTGGCGTTGTGTCCATGTTAAGTGTATAAAGTTATCTAGTAGAAATCGTTGCTTAGCGACAGACCGCCCATTGTATTACAAACTTCATGTCATACGTACTCCGAGTAGCAGCGATGTATTTCTCTCTCCAGACTTCTGGTTATTCCTACTCCTGCTCAAGGTATAGGGATGCCGCGGTGCTTCCCTATACCTATGAGGAAAGTGCCCTGAATCTTTATGGGGTGTGTGACCCTTGATGCTGTGACTCTCAAGATTATTCCTCTCGAATTTTGGAATTTTGTAAGCTGTACACAGTAGCCTCTCACTCCTCCATATTACAACATTCCTGTATATTTTACAATGCTATGTACGCGTGCGGTAGTGCCCTACCTGCTCAACACTGGGTCCATCCCTTTCTCATGTGATTGAGATAGCATGCATATTAGCCACGCCCCATCGACGAGTGCGAGTCGGCGACTAGTATCATCTTAATAATGGTAATTGAAGGCAGGTGTTTGTTTTTAATGATTTCAGAGTAAGCACCGAACCCTGGCGGCGTACGTGCTGGCCGGCATCGTGGATAACTACCCCGCGGGACAAGAGGCAGCTTTACAGGTCTGTCACTTACATTACTTACAAATATACCTAGAAGAAGAAAACTTAGTAGGATCACTGGAGTTTCATTATGTTAAAAATCGTACAGAAAAAAAACCGAAACCAAGACGTAAGTTTCTTAGGTGTTCTTGCGCGGCTTGGTCGCGAGGGACTGCCGCCTAGTGCTTAGCTTTAAGACGAGTCAAAGTGTCAAAGTGAAAGGGCTCGTTCGGGAAAATACCACCACCGTGCCTATACCTGCCTCTGAGCACTTTTGCTGTGTTCCGATTTGAAGGGTGATGACATTACAGGCATATGAGGCTTAACATCGGTAAGGCGTATACCTCAGGCTGATGGACGCAGAGCAGAGCATTGTAGGACACGTTATAAACGTGCGTGACCTTCAAGAGGCAATGTGTGTTCTATCTGCTTGTTCTATCAAAAAGTTTAAAAACTCAGATCTTTTAGTAGTCCTGCCCACCTAATATCCATTGTTATTTCAGGGGTCAATGATCTCCATCTGCTTAGAACAGCTAAACGACGGCAGTGACTCTTTGGCGCGGTGGGCGTGCGTCGCGCTGGGCAAGTTATGGCGCGGGTTCGTATCTACCACGAGTTATTACCGTATACCGTATTATAATAAAATAAAATAAAAAATGCCCGATGCTGGCAGACTTATTGTATGAGAAATGGGGGTTGACGGTAATAGTTATTTGTGCAAAGTTGCTTTTTAACCGCGTGTTCAATTTTGATGACCGAGCAATCGAAGGATTCTAAAATTAGAATCCTGAGCGTTAGCGAGGGAATCAAAAGAGCACGAGGTGAAAAATCTTTGCACTCGAGTGCAACACGTAACTTTTCATTCCACCTCAGCGAGGAAATGACGTGAAAAAATGCCGCGTAAAGAAACGCGTACAAAGCAAATTGAAAAAAAAACACCAAGAAGGTTCCGAGTCTGAGTTTTTAACAAATTAAAAAAAAGTTGTATGATATATTCGGCACCATAGAGGTAGCAGTAAATAGGTTTAATGTTTTTTTTAATTCACAAACTTAGTGCACACGATGTTCTAAATTCAATTTACTTTATCCTCTAGAGAATAAAAACGGCTTTTCCACTCAGATATTGAAGATTAAAAATACTCTTTCCGAGATGGTGGGATGAAAAGGTTTATTACCATCACCTAGTACAAGGTATTACCTCACAGGCCACGTTCGTTAGGGACGTACCTTACGACGCAGTGCGGTCATCAACTGAGGCGTAGTGGCGAGCCTCTTGTGCATGTAATTACAAGTTTAAGTGACCTTGAATTTTACATTCAATAGTTCCATTCAAAGTTATTTGCGTCATATTTTAAAACATTATAGTTCTGCCCGCAAAAGTTGAATGCCCTGATGGCAGGCGGTGATAAAAATGGCCATTTGTCCCCATGAGCACCGTCCCATACGGTATATTTTGCATACATGTGCATAACATTGACAGTCGTCACAGCTCAGTTCGTAATAGTGCGTAGTAGAACAAACATTTGTATGATGAACATAGATGTTTGTTCTGTTTTTGGGGGTTATTTTGAAATGTAGCCCCCAAATACTCATCCGCATCTCAAATCTAAGTACGTCTCAAGTGACGAATTTTTGACTGATTTTCATTGCACTGTCAAAAAATTGCGAATCAAAAAGCACGGCAGGTATTCATCACACTGGTTCTGTTGCAGGCACGACGCGGCGCGCTGGGCCGGCGTCAGGGACTTGGCACATGAGAAGCTGTACCCGCTGCTACAGCATCGACATCCCGAGGTAACATATATTATTCGTAAGAAGGATCACACTAAGAACGGTAGAAAATATGTCGTTTCTTGTCTGTTCTTGTAGGCTTGATTACGAGGAATTGCCTAGATTCATCTAACTTTATGACGATTTTAAGTGATCACTAAAATTCCATTCAATATTTTTTTTTTATGCTACTGCTAGTGGCACATGGTCCACCTGATTTTAAGTGGTAACCATCACCTATAACAAAGCATTACCGTTTAGGTCACGCGCGTTAGGTACGTGCCCTATGATGCACTACTCTGCTTCCATCAACCTGAGGCATGCTGGTGTTAAGCCTCATGCGCCTGCCTGTAATGTCACCGGCACCCACACCCGGTTTTTTTCCACAACATCTTATGTAGAACTAGCGAAATGCGCGCGACTTCGTTCGCGTGAAGTTATATTCATCCAAGCTTCAACCCCCGCTATATCCGTTTAGAAAATTTATTTCTTAGTACACCTCTACGCAGCAAGATTAATATACCCTTAAAATTTCAAGGATCTACGACCAGCGTTTTAGGCTGGGCGACGTCTACATGTCAGTCGGTCAGGACAAAGATTCTTATAATCGGCATAGGTAACAAACGAGGCTCTGACGACCGGTCGCCGGGTAGTTGTAGGGTAGGACCCTCCGGAGCGGGGGGGCGATGATCTGCGACAAGTAGCTGGCAGACATTGGATGAGAAGGGTCAAAGACCGGGTTCGGTGGCGCGTCTCGGAAGAGAACTACGTCCAGCAGTGGATGAAGGTAGGTTGATGATGATGATGAGGGTGGCGCTCGTATATTGTGGATGTGTACATGTGAATAATGTCAGTACTGGGGTGTCAGGTCCGCGCGGCGTGCGCCTTCGCACTCGGCGCCTTCGTGGCCGCCGGCGGCGCGCGCTCCGAGCACGCCAACGCACTCAACCAGCAGGTACCACCACCACCTCCCTCTCCTCTGCCTCTCCAACCTGCGCGCTCTAACCTGCGCGCTCTAACCTCATGTGTCGGTGTGCCTGCAGGTCGGCATCGCGCTGGCACAGCGGCTGGAGCACGACGCGTCGGCGCTCGTGCGCGCTGAGATCCTGGCAGGTACTGTCCCCGCCCGAACCTCCCCATTTACAAATGTTTCTGAAGGACGACCACTAATCGATTTGACATTCGTGATGTAACCCGTGTATTTGTTTTATTTTTATTGAATATCTGTTGGTAGCTTTGCAATGGTTGGTGCTGATATTCGAGCAGCACTTCATAGCTGTCTACATCCAAGAGAGGGAGCGTCGCAGTGAGAGGTAATACTCGGACATGTAATACTCGGACATGTAATACTCGGACATGTAATACTCGGACATGTAATACTCGGACATGTAATACTCGGACATGTAATACTCGGACATGTAATCGACTGGAATCTTACGCGACTTAGCTTACATCTAATCTTTTTTGATCTGTGAACTCATTTAAATGAAGCTTTTACGAATGCAAGCTCACATTATATTTGGTTAGATTTTTTTATATTTGTCTCCATCCCTTAAATTATCAATGTCAATATTTGTAAAGGTAAGTAGAACGGTTGATAACCAGCCTGTCAAGACGATGACTCCGGATGGAACGTTGTAAAACGTGTGGACAATGACCCTGTCCCGGTTACCCGGTTGGCCCTTAACACATGCTGTAGTAGAAAACTTCACTTGTATGAATTTTAATTTCAAAGAGATTTTTGTTTGATTGTTATTTTTTTTTACAAGTTTTAAAATATAAATTGCGTAGCTTTAAAGCGATCGATAAATACTCGTAGAATAGTAAAATAATAAAGTAGGATCATTTCATTTCAGTATCGTAGTAGAATGTGTTTATGTTGCATCCATTTAGCAGGATAGTGGTATAGTATGTCGTGTATTCCAGGGAGGGCAATAAGCAAGGCGTCCGCGTGGACCCCGGACAGGACGCCCTGGCGACCGGAGCCCGAGCCATCTCCGCGTCCCCGCGCTCAGCCGCCGTGCAACTACCCGCTATAGGTAACACTACCCCGCCACTACCCCTGCATGAGGGTAGGCTCCACAAGGCTTCCATCACGCCAGAGCAGCGCCTGTACCGGCTCGCACTCTACATGCTATGACGTTACAGAAGCCCGATCGTGTATGGCATGGGAGCATGCCGAGCGACACATGGCTTAGCCGAGTGAAAAGTCACCTTTTACAAGCGTTATAGCATAATTTTTCGATTCCCTACGAAACTTTCTCGTTCTGCTATAGAAATGAGTTTCTTAGACGTGATTTTGACTTTGCTTAGTGCAGTTCACAGAACGAGCCAATCCTAAATATGTATTCTGCTATGGTTTTTTGTATGTCTGCTCTATGTGTTTGTAGTAGTCATTTTGATAGGTATGTTGTTCTTCAGATGTTTCAGAAAATTGCTAGTTTGTAGCCCTCACACTTCTTAGTCCAGCATATCTCAACATTATTTTGCAGTGTGTTCGCCAACGCCAAGTTGTCTAAATGATAATAATAATATTGTATGTGTTGTTGTGCTTAGGCTTCGGGTCGGTGTACACCCGGCTGTACGGCATGCTGGAGGCCATGCAGCAAGAGCCGCACCCGCACCTCTCCAAGATGGCGGACGACATCATCTCCTACATATCCAACCAGGTAACTACTATGAGTATTAACCATAGGATACATTACAAAACTTCCGAAATAACATAAATCCTCTCAAAACTCGTCATCGACGCCACCGGATGCAGCTGTGTCCAATACTTTGTTAGCAATATTTGTAGCATAGTTTTTCATTATATTATACATAGAAAATACCCAGAACACCCGGAATAAATATTTGCAGATCGTATAGACATTTATCCCGGGCGGCGGCGGGAATCGAACATTCGCCCGCCGCGCTACATCGTTTGTTCGATGTGCGTGTTTTTAAACGCTTAAGTCACTGCAGGACAAAAGCCTCCCCCATGTCAGGGGGCGTTTGGCTTTCCACGCTTTGCAGGTGGATCGGTGACATACTGATATTAATTACTCATCCCTAGTGCGCTTCCTCTTAGCTCCAGTCGTCTCTTACGACATATCCGCGAGGTAATGGAATAGTCCTGGGTTAAGTCGGAACGCACGGACAGCATACCAATCTATACCACTTTTAAGAATCTCAGTTCTGATCGACTGACTGACTGACATATAGACATGAACAAAGCACAGCCTAAGCTACTAGGCGGAGAGAAATTAATTTTTGGGGGGTTTGGAGTTCGTATGAAAATAGGTTGACGCGGTTCCATTAGAGTGCGTATAATGATGTTTTATTGTATGAGGGCGTGTGACGTGACATGTGAGTGTTACCTGGCAGGTGGACAACGTGGCCACGTTGGAGACGCGCAGCGTGGGCGGCGCCTGCAGCAGCCTGCCGCCCTCGCCCAACACGCAGCCCTCGCCGCTGCAGGACCACTCCAGGACGCTGCCGCATGGTCACTATTCCACTCACTCGCTCACCTCACCCACCTCACCCACCTCACCCACCGCACGCCACCCTCCATTATGTAGGCGCGACGACCAGTCACGCTATTTGTCAATCGACGTTCGGATACCTTATCCGACCTCCATCGATTTACACCGAAAAAAACGAACAATATTTTCCTTGACTATACCCCGGTTTCGAGTCAAATCAAAATTGTCCTTATTTAAAAAACCCACAAGATTCACTTTGACACGTCTTCTAAACTGAAAATCAAAAAAGAGTTTATTACATAGAATCGAAGTGATCACTTAGAATAATCTTTTAACTAAGTGAATCTAGGTGCCAGTTCCTCGCGACCGAGCCGTGCCAGAACAAGCAACAAACTTACGGCTTGGTTCCTTTACAAAATAATAAATATGAAACCCCAGTCTGGTGACAATCAAACTTAGTGAGGTGAATGCAATATAGAAGTTTTTTAAAGTAATCATGCCAAGAATACACCCTAACCAGAAGTAATGATTATTTGATTGAGCTTGCTCATTTTCCTCCTGAATCCCTTTAGACGTGCCAGGACTCGAACACTTATATTTAACAAAAGGACTTAACCTGAAAAAATGTGACATCGATGAAAGCATTAGTTTGTGTGCAGGTTCCCGGCGTCATAAATCAGGTCTGTCGCACACCATCTCCGAGGAGCCGGTGGGCCTGCGGGACCTACCCAGGGAACGTGACTCTACATCAAGTAACTCTAGTGAGTATCTCAATATTCTAAAGATTAGGCTACTCACGAAATTATACGTCACAAATTGTGGTTTTAGCCTGGGTAAAAACGATGCAAAAATATAGGTAAGCAGATGGCCCAACTGATGTCAATTGGTGTACGGAACACCAAATATATAGATAAAGATAAGTTGGTTTTGAACACCTGTAGCAAAGCACACCCGGTCTTCAACTTAGACCGCTTTTCCCGGGCGAGCTCTTCACAACGAGCTCTGTATCCTATGAATTTCGAGGGTGGTGTTAAATAGTCGAAAATCCTAGTGTAAGTAATGAATATGTTCCAGGTCATTCGTACCTAAAGAAGCAGATAGTAAGCACGCAGTTCGTTGAATGGGCTTCGGCTAAGTTCGCTCGCGCCGAGGGCGAGAGGGACGGCTGCAGCGAGAGCGAGGGAGACGCAGACTGCGAGAGCCGCGCGCATCACGAGCGCATGTGGCGCCGGAAGCGGAACCGCAGTCTGAGAGCCGAAGCGGCAGGTACCTACTACTTCACGTCCCTTATGTAATAAACAATAAAACCAGTTGGTATTGTAACGGCGACGATGAGCTTGCAACGTGTCGCGTGTAGAGGACAACATTGGAATGTACATCCTCTAACGAAGGAGGATCTTCCACCGAGCGAGCATTGGCATTGGCTCGGGCTCCTAGGATCCGGCTCCGACATAATAATATGGTATTCCGAAGTATTTCTTAAACTTAATCAATATCCGTGTAAGCATCGTAAGCGCGATTCAGGATATTTCTTATTTAACTAGATAGACCTTCTCCTAGACCTAAGGTGTTAAGCCTCAAGGTTATCTGGAAGATAATGCTTCATGGCATTAAGTTCGCCTTTGTACTGTTACTTTTTTTTGTGCAATAAAGTATTTTCAATCAATCAATCAATGTGCCTGTCAGTACACCACCGGCATCGCGGCACCCACACCGGAACCTTGAAACCGGAACACAGCAAGCTAGTTGGCGGCAGGAATAGGCATGGTGATACTACTTCCTGGACGAGCCCTTCACTAAGAGCTCTGCTACCACCATCGACTGGATGCGATCCTAACAATGGCGTCAGTCCATCGGGTAGGAGTACGCTTCGTCTTCCAGACAGTCAGTTAGTAGATGGAAATAGCACTCTCGATCACCTCATGGCCACCCCTTGTGAACATTCTGGAACGATGGAAGGAATCTGGAAGATATCCTTTCCTGAGCTACATCTGTACATGTCCCTTTCAGCCGCTCTAGTGAACATCCCGGAGCCGAAGATGGAGTCTCAGATGTGCAACCTGCGGTGTCCGCTGCCGCCGTGCGCGATGGCCTTCCATCCGTACGACCAGCAGATCGCCGTCGCCTCCAAGGACAACTCCATGTTAGTGGACTAACCTCACATTCTCTCATTGCATGCTCTCAACTAACCACAGCCACAGGATGTGTATCAATTAAATACATATCGAAACAGCACGGTTTGGGGTTATATTATGTAGGCAATGTAATACTTTAATGCCATTCTCTGATGAATGTGACCAGTGCGTCCGGTTGGTTCGGTCCTGCATGTCTACTGGCGATTCTATGTGTCCGCCTCACATGTAGAGTGAAGAAATGCGGTGAAGCATTCACTGTTTCACTTGAGATTTCAGAGGCTTTTGATAGAGAAGTAAGTCATGGTAAGTTTCAGCATCCGCATCCGCATTTTTAGTCAGGCCAATCCTGTTTTTGGCTTGCGGACTTTCCGAGGGAATTATTCATTCGAAGATATGTTGATGTGCGCTTTTCTGAACGATCGGCTAGCGCTGGGGTACCTCAGGGGTTGCTGGAATAATTTGCCCAGGGTGGACGGAATGTAAGTTCAGTAGCAGAGAGAAGAAATGCTGCGTTCGACCGAGGCGAGGCTAACTTGGTCTCGTTCAACGTCAAAAGTCGGTTTTTGCTAGGTCCCATTGTCCAGGGTGCGGTTCGATCGCAATCGTTTCAAAAGTCAGTGAAATCGGTGCCCAGCTCCGAAATCAATTCCGATGGCTCCCAAACGTCTCATTAACAGACATCATAACGTGCCGCATAGGTTGTTCGAGTGGGGCGCGGGCGCTCGCGTGGGCACGGGCGCGTGGCAGGCGCGCTGGGGCCGCATCACCGACATCGCCATCATGAACGGACACGCGCGCGCGCTCGTCTGCTGCGTCTCCCACACCGGCCGCCTCGGCGTGTTCCTCTCGCGTCGCGGCAACGAGCCTCCGCTGCACGCCGCCTGGCGCGCGCTGCACACGCGTCCGCAGCCGCTGTACCGGCCGCCCGCCGCGCAGCCGCTCTACGCGGGGGCGGGCGCCGCGCCGGCGGACGGGGGGGACCCGCCGCCGCCCGCGACGCTGGTGCGGTGGCGCGGCGCGCGGCGCTCGCTGGCCGTGGCGGGACACGCGGCCGCGGTGCGCCTGTGGGACGCGCACGCGGAGCTGCTGGCGGCGCACATCGAGACGCGCAGCGAGGCG
Source organism: Electrophaes corylata (assembly GCA_947095575.1). Lineage (NCBI taxonomy): Eukaryota > Metazoa > Arthropoda > Insecta > Lepidoptera > Geometridae > Electrophaes > Electrophaes corylata. The sequence continues at coordinate 217,567 of OX352711.1, read as the reverse complement.
GCCGTGTCGACGCTGTGGCGCGGCGACGGCTGCGACACGCTGCTGTGCGGGTTCGCGGACGGCAGCGCCGCCGCGTGGGACGAGCGCGCGCACGCCGCGCCGCTGTACACGCTGCCCGCGCACCACGCGCCGCTGCTGTGCGCCGCGCACCGAGACCGCACGCACACCATCCTCACCGGCTGGTGAGTCTATGCATCCCCGCACCCGCACCCGCCTCCAACCAACACCCGGATCCGATGGCGGAAGGATTATCATTTTTTTGAGTTTATTAGTTTAAAATCCCGACGGAACAAATATTGACTCCTCCGTTGTTGCAGATTGGAGCGCGAAGCTTCATAAATATTTAGAAGCACTTCGACCGGTCTCATGAACCTTAGATTTATCATGTTCATAATCCTTGATGCCTTATAACGGCTGGTTGTAAAAAATATTCTTATGACCGTCGCTCGCTTATCAAATAATTTTGCATAAAGTAGAGATGGCGACGACCGCATCGGCTACTTTAGCTAGTAGAGTTTTCGGCGAGCGTTATGAAAGAAACCGTTTCTATTTTATCACGCGCGTCGGGGTAGAAAGACAGGTGTGGGCGGCACTCCCCGCATTCCCGTGACGTGAGGTTGTTGTTGTTGTTGCAGTTCCAACGGTGAGATCCGGCTGTACGACACGCGCAAGCTGGCGCTGGTGGACACGTTCCGCGTGGCGACGCCTCTCAACGCGCTGGTAGTGCACGCCGCTAAGGACATCCTGGCATGGTGAGTACCACTACGCTACACCATTATGTTCTAACGATGTCGAGGGGATCAGAAGCGCGTCCGAACATCCTAGTGCATGCTCATTGCTCATACGTAAAAGGCGGCAAACCCATTACCTATTATTCTTACGAATGTTTCTTCACTATTTAAGATGTTCGCAGTCTCTGTTCTTTTCGTGTGATATTTGCCATAAGTTGAAAGCATCAATGTGATCATCTTGCAGCGGTTCGTCAAACCAATCCATCTACATTTACGACTTCAAGGGCAGCCTCCTGCACACCATCAAGCACAACGACGGGTTCATGGGCACGCGCATCGGACCCATCTCCTGTCTCGCCTTCCATCCCTTCAGGTAACATTACTGTACCCTTCCCTTTGCTACCGCTACCGCTACGGGCAGCAGTAGCCAGCCAGTCACCTTAGTGTAGTAAGTGAATATGGAGAAACATGGGGAGACATATTATGCTACTGTAGCGCATCAAGCATGTTTGCGGATCCCTGGCGCGCAGACTGCGGACCAGCTCCAACAACGTCCTGGCAATGGTAGCCGCCAGGGTCGACTGTCGACAAGGCATTGCTGTGAGCAACACACACCCAGCACTACAGTTAGTTTTAGTTTAGGGTTCCATACCCAAAGGGTAAAACGGGGCCTATTACTAAGACTCCGCTGTCGGTCTATCTGTCCATCTGTCACCAGGCTGTATCTGAACCGTGATAGTCAGAGCTCAAATTTTCACAAATGATGTATTTCTGTTGCCGCTATAACAACAAATACAAATACAGAATAAAATAAATATTTAAGGGGGCTGTCATCCAACAAACGTGATTTTCTTGCCGTTTCTATTATAGATAATGGTACGGAACCCTTCGTACGCGAGTCTGACTCGCACTTGGCCGGTTTTTAAGTCAGTGTTTTTTTTTGGATGAGTTTTGTGCTCAAAATAAAGGTATTTGAATATTGATGTGTGTAGCAGTAAAGTTGTTCAGGAGTATAGGGTATTGTGTGGGTTGCAGACTGGCGCTAGGCGCGGGCACGAAGGACGCGACGATGTCGGTGTTCATATCGGAGGTGAAGCGGTGACCCGCGTGGTGCCTGCTCGCCAGGTACGCGACATGCACTCTCAAGTAAGACAACTACTAACATCCGACGATCCGATATTATATTCTACTACTGACGCCTGACGCACGAAAACAAATATAACCTAAATTCTACGAACAGCAGGCTAAGCTGTGCATCGTGGTATATGCATGTGTATGTATGTCAGTCAGTCGGAAGGAACAATCTTATAATCGTAATTATTCAGTTAGCACTAAAAGTTTTTGATGATTTCGTCCGACTGACGTTTCTGAATAAGAGAAGGAGATACGGGTCATAGTGAAAAGTAAGACCCGTATTCAGAGACCTTAAATTAATGGATATTGTGATGTTTTTAAAACTCAAATATCGTGTGCCTAAACCTAATATGTGAAATTAATAAATTAATAATAGCTTTGCTTTACCAAGTAATTCAGCCTGTAGTTTGTTATAACTGGTTATTTTATATTATTTACAGGTCGTTAATCCGTCAAGCGAAAGAAGATAGCGTGGCTAACGGTTATCCGTGGCGCTAGCGGTAGGTACAATTTGACCGCTGACAAGTTACCAGCAAAAATTGCTTATAATTATTAATTTACTAATTTACATTTAGATGTATCTGTTCACCAAAACTTATGCGGTTTTAAACGGAATAGGTTATGAAACCTAGTTCAAGTTTTGGTTTATCCACATGGATTATTAGATTTGTTAGCATATAGATGACAGAAATGTATGACATCTGTCAACAGTATCTGCTGAACTGTCCAACCGCCCGTTAAAGGTTGGTGAATTTAGGCCCTGGGGTACATACTAGGCGACAGATTGTTTGATATGCTTACGTAATTTAGGTAATAAATAAATATAAGGCGCCAAATATAATTGTACAAATCGTGTTTTTATCTAGTACCTAGGCTTTGCGTGAAAGATCACACCAGTTTGTCTACTAAATATATGTACTTAAACAAGGTACCTAAGTAAATAAGCATTATCAAGCAACGGACCTTGCTCAGCTGTAGGGCGCGGGCGCGGGCGGCGGCTCGATGCGTACGTTTTTGGTGCTACTACCTTATGTTACTGAACAGACCTAACAAATTCGATTAATAATTAAAAAGTAACACACTGTATAACTAGATGATATTTCGCCAATTCAATGTACCCTTCTTTCAATACTTATTTAAGTTTTAAAAATTATGAAAAAATATAGCTATTTAAATAGAATTATTATAAAATAAAAATGTGGCAGTTATAGAAGATCATAACTGCGTAGCTTTACTTACGCAACTAGTTTATTTGTTAACCAACAGTTACATTATTTTTACATAAGTAAGTACATTAAAATAATAATGAATATACATATAGCAGCATGTATATTCAGATTAAAACAATTAAGCTGCTACCTACTTTAAATAAAAATTACACAATGAGCAAACTAAACATTAGGATTTGTAATTACTGTATGATTAAGACTGTGGAACATGCCACCAATGTATGTAGTTAATTCATAGAAGGCATGCATCGCAAAACACCTAGTTCTCGTAGTATGTACATCATTTATCAGCCTATTTGATAGAGAGGAAAGATTAGTCATAGCTTTGTAAATTGTATCTTATAATAGAACATCCTATAGTCAAATAAAACAAAATGATACTGCCAATGGTTCTTGTCAAACTACTAGTTTGTTTAGTCTAGCTTTGTCTCGCTGCATTAAAGCATTTCAGTGGCACAGTTCAAGAAGTGTTCAAAGAGAGGTGCTACACATCACTACTGTACTAAAATAAACTCCTATTTGCACAGGTAACTAGTTCTTTAAATTGTATATAATTTTTGTAAACAGTTGAATACAACATCTCATGTCCCAAAAGGTAATTGGTATGTGAATATTGTGAAAGTCATTCTTTATTTCTTGTGTGTTTAGTTATTACAGAATGTTCCTGCAACTTAAAACTATAAACAAAGATGCCATTTTAGTTTGACTAGGTTTTTGTTTGTATTCATATTTTTAAGACACTTCTGTGTTCCATGTAATTTAAGAGCTAAGTGCAAGAATACATCTGTGAGTGGAAATTACTGGTAGCTTATAGGGTTAGTGGTGAAACCAGCATTTATTCTTAATTAGTAATCAAGTTAGTGAGTGATTTGAACAAACACAATTTATAAAATTAAGGTAAATGTAACTTTTATTTATCAAAAATTAAATTAGCACCAGAATTATCAAGCAAAACAATTAAATAGGTAACTTCTCTACATCTGCTTGGTGCCTTTTGAAGACCTGTCACTAATTGATGACACCATGATATGTATATTAATGATTGTAATGAACAAACATCAAATAATAAATTGGAAAAATTGCACTATTCAATACAATGTTTGATTATTCGCTTTTACATAATGTAATTTTAATGTAAATTTTACAATAATATTGTTGTTGTTAAATAAAATGAAGTTAAAAATTTTGGTTTTGTTTTATTTGAGTTAGTGAGAAATAAAGTTCTTAGTTACCATTCGACTAACCACAACATCTAGCAGAGAGTCATTGAACTTGTAGTTATTCAACTTGTAGATTTGTTTTACATCCTGCTCCTGTGTGTAGTTTCCCAGTTCACTAATGGGACACAGCTCACCCTCAATCTGGGAGAGGATGTACCCATTGTCGTCACTCTCTGGAGTTATGAGAAAACACACCAGTAGTTCCTGATCTTTTTCAATCCCAAATTTAATTAAGCTTTGTGATATTTTTTTTGATAACGATAGATTGTATAAGATTTCTGCGTATACTGTCCGGGTTACCATGGAGTTGTATTTTTGCGCAACTACAGCGCGGTTTGCCGCCACAGCCACTTGGAAGGGGTCTAGGATAACGCTTGGTTTTATGATGGCGCAGTTCCAGGTGCCCTTGATGACATTGTTTCTTATTGCTTCCACATTCTGGACGTTCTTGAACAAATAAATAGTGAGGCCAGTGCCAGTTTCAGGGTCTAGATCGCAGCTGTAGGATTTTGAAGACATCATGTCCAAAAACTTTATGAAATTATCTAGAACAATGTTCTTTTAATTTTATATTCTTATTAACCAAAAACGACTACCTAGCTAGTTTCTGTACTGAATTGATTAATAACTTATTAGGTGTTTGCATAGATGAATTCAGATAGATATCAGACAGATATGATTATCCCTATAAATTATAGAACTAATGAATGAAAGAAAAATAACAAATATTTTTTCTGTCGGGATAGATCTCAACTGCAACATAACCTGCTTCCTTAAGCCTGCAATAGGTACATGTTGGCCCAACGTTGCCGAGCGAGGGCCAATACCAAACGTGTAGACGACATGTTTGCCATAAAGATGTTTGCCTTGCCTTGCCATCGCTCGGTGTCGCTCGCCTAGCTGGCCGAGTGAATACAAGCGCCAACGTGTATAGAGGTAAAAAAAACCAGCCAAAAAATCACGATTGTTGAGAACCTTCTTAAATATTTATTTTATTTTTGCAAGTAACATTGGCAAGACTGAATCACTTTATTAATTTTGCATAATACTTAGGTCGATATATTCTCGAGTTTTATATAGATGCAGTTTATTTATGCGCACTCTGTGAACCGAATCACAGAGTGCTTGCTTTTATATTTATAGAAATGAATGAAAAATGGAAAAACCAACCAAACCCCCTGCCTCACTGCCTGACCAAACCAACAACTTTGTACATAGGTACCTATATAGGTACCTACTTACCTAAAAATAAACATAGTTATAAGAAAAGTCTAAAGTAGGCTATACCTCTATCATTCTGTAAATGTGAAACTAACGCTCTCTTTTCTGCTTCAGTTTAGTTTATCTCGGAATTTTATCGACGAAAAGATAAGAATTTATAGGTACCTACATAAATTATAAACAAATGATCACAGTAGGTAGCTTATATATTTTCAGCTGTAAACAGTTACCTAGCGTTAATTTGTACTTAGTCATTCGTGTAAAAGTTACAACATAACAAACATGGTCTTCAAAGTAACTAAATTCAATCAGTTATTTAAATTAAGATCAATTGTTACGAATACTTGTTTATTGTCGACACAAACACTACACCAAACAGAGAATGTCGGTCCCGTCGTGTTCCAAAGGTTGACGGGTGCGGACCGCGGGATCGCTGTGTATGGCCTCAACAGCCCTAAGGACCGGAACGCTTTGGGTCATGAGCTGCTTGATGCGATGAGGGAAGTCAACCAGATGATTAGAGAGGATACCAAGTTGTCGGTTATCATACTGCACAGTCTCGTACCTGGGATATTCTGTGCTGGTAAGTGTATTTTGATATTGCCAATCAAATACTTACCTACCTAAGTGAAGATGCTAAAAAATATAAATATCTTCCTGTTTTTAGGGGCAAATTTGAAGGAGCGTTTCCAAATGACAGATGAAGAAGTTTGCCAATTTGTGCGTGGACTCAGGGGAACATTCATAGAAATAGAAGATCTACCTATGCCTACAATAGCAGCTGTGGATGGAGTGGCCGTCGGCGGAGGCCTGGAGCTGGCACTCGCCTGCGACATCAGAGTGGCCGCAGAGACTGCAAAGTTAGGGCTTGTAGAGACAGGCAGAGGCCTCATCCCTGGGGCTGGTGGCACTCAGAGGCTCCCCCGAGCTGTCAATCTCAATATTGCCAAGGAACTTATATTCACATCCAGGATTGTGAGTGGCAAGGAAGCTAAAGAATTAGGTAAAGATCAGCCATTTAGGCTACCCATTGTCTATATTATCAGTCAGTCTGATAAAGATTCACTAGATTGTTATTGATTAATACTACTATAACAATTTTACACTTATAGGTTATAATAACAATGATTAAATTCAGCAACCTATTTATCATTTTGTTAGTATGTACAAGTAACTAAAGTTAAGTTGATGTATAGTAAATTAGGATTAAAATAATAGGTATTGACTGTTAAAGTGATAATTTATATTTCATTACTATTTTTGCAGGTATTGTGAACCATGCCGTATCACAGAATAGTGCTAAAAATGCAGCTTATGAGAAGGCACTGGATCTAGCTCGAGAAATAATACCAAATGCTCCAATAGCACTTCGCTGTGCCAAGCAAGCTGTCAATCAGGGCATTCAAGGCAGTATCCAGGAAGGATATGAGGTGGAACAGAAATTCTATGAAGTAAATGTTCCTACAAAGGATAGGCAGGAAGGAATGATATCCTTCATTGAAAAGAGAAAACCAATCTATGAAGGACATTAATTAAACAGATACCATGTAAAATAGTTTCCTGCTGAGAATCTTTTGTTTCTTAGACATTAGTGTAGCTAGACTAAGAATGAAAATGAAAACTTATGTAATTCCATCAAGTGTGAAGAAACCGTGATATTATTGTAATAGTTTCATTCTATTCCATAAGTGACGAATCACAACTATTTTTTGTAATATTTACTAATTATACAAAATGTTGGTCATTTTTGAAACATTGTTTATTTTCAATTTCAAGTGGTTTCAAAATAATTTATGCCTCATAATTTCCAAGGTAAGATTCAGCTCCATTCAATATTTGCATATAATAATAATAATATAATAAATAACTTATTTATTCTCTCACACATAGGTTACAGCATTACTAATATGGGTACAAAACCTAGGGGTTCAGAGCAGTAAACCTGTTTTGTGTGAGACTGGTGCCCAAGATAGGTAAACCTGTGATACGGGTCACCATAATAGATGATAATAACTTGAACATACGCAAGCAAGGCACTCTACTATCAACAAGTTATCAGTGGTGCCTAGTACCTAGTGTTAGCAACAATCAAACTCAAGGTCAAGTAGGTGCCTAACTTATAATAGTAGAGATAAAACTATTACACTAGTGAACTGTTGGCGTGCCCACTAAATTAAATGCAGTTGTGTAACCAAAGCAACTATGAATTTATTTAATTTAGATATCTCACAAAATATATATATACCTGATGATCTAAATTACTAATATAAACACAAGATTTGATTTTCTTTCGAGAATAAACAGGTTTAAAAATTCAATGTCACCTATTTGGTATGAAAGCTACATTATAAGAGAGTAGCATGGGCTACTATATGACCACTTGCAAAGCCTGGATGAGTCACTCATACAGAATTAAACTTTTAGTTAGGATTGTTTAATTAATTACTTACATTATGTACATTTTATTTTGACAATTATAAATGTAAGAACTTTTTGATCTGTTCTTTAGTGTCCTGAGGGGAGGTCACTTTGTGTCCAATAACTCTGGAGTCATTGTAGATTTCATGGTCATTGCCTCCATGATCAGTCTTATCTCCAAAGAAGTGGATCTCTTCATAATTTCGATCAGTTATGTGGTTCAGGCAAAATGTCTTGTCCCACCCTTCTGGAAACACATCTACACTGATTTGTCCACCGAGAGCAAATTTTAAGCCGCTGTCCTTGAAAGTTGTCTGAAGGGCATCTACAAATTTTTGCCTAATTTTGTGTTCTGTGTCAAACTTTGAGAAGTTATCCCTCTCAGCCTGACTGCATGAGCGCCCTACTGGGCAGATGTTGATCATACTTGAGCGGAACTCAACAAAGTTACCTCTTTTAGCTGGTAACTCTAATTTAGACATGTATCCTAGAGCAAAATTTATAACTTTCTGCAACTTTTCCTCGCCACAAAAACTGAGGATGCTCTCAGAGCTTATAAGCTTGCCACCTCTGTACTGAACTACTCCATTTTCACAAAAAACATAGTCAAACTGAGTTGCAACTTCTTCTCCATCCATTTGTTCAGCTATTTTAGCATAATCTGAACCGCTTACTAATCCTACGGAGACTTGTGACTGCACGTCTTTCAGGAGGAAGCTCTTCAGGTCCTCTGAGATAATCTGTCGCGGTTTGGTCAGCGTTCCGTCTACATCGAAGAGATACAATATGTTTTTTTGATTCGTCATATTGGAAAGGAGACGGGTAATTATTTGAATTTTGGAGCCAATTGAGAGGTCTGTCCGTAAGTAGAGCACTGCCTTGCGCTGCGCCGCGACGCGAACCGGTAACCACTTCACTTCGACACGTCAGAGTAAACAGTAGGTATCAGTGGCGATGACGAGTGCACCGGGTTTTATTTGCGTGTTACTTTTATCAACGTGGTCGCTTTCTACTGGAAGGGTGTTAGCCGATAAATCAAGGAATGCCCTGATACTGCTCGGTATGTTTTTAACATTTTGTATAAAATAAAACACTCTTTACTTCATTAGATTAAACACTCCTGCTTTGCAACAGCTTTGAAACAGCTGTTTCATTTTGATTTTTGTTTGTGATTGTTTGTTGACCGAGGGTGCCGTGATTACACAACCATGGAATACACAACCATGGAATACGGAACCAGGCATTCGTATAAATTTTGTCATACAATTCCATGGTTGTGTTTTCCAAGGGTGTACAACATTTTGTACGGCCTGGAAAGCACAACCATTGGATGCCAAAACTGCCTCGTTAGTCGTTTTTTATGTTCTAACTTAGAACATAAAAAAAACGCGCGAGGCGTGCGAACGGAGTGAGCGTGCTACGGCCAGCAGCCGCCGAAGCGTCAGGAATAAAATTGCATGACCTACCTACACTAATCTCAAAATAGGATGGTACAACCTTGACTCTTTAGTTGTATCTAAACCAGTCTAAACGAAGCCTAAGCTTTCGTTCGACCAATCAGAAATTTACGAATTTAAGAATTCTGTGTGCGACGCAGGAGGTTGCGGGTTCGATTCCCGCCTTGGGATAAATGTTTGTACGACCTGCAAATATTTATTCCGGGTGTTCTGGGTATTTTTTATGTATAATAAAAAATATCTATAATGTATTGTATTAAGTATATCAGTCATCTAGTAGGTACCTATAACACAAGCTCTGCTTAGCTTGGGGCTAGTTGATGCTGTGTGGATTGTCCAGCATTATTATTATTGATAATATGACCAATAAACATAACCTAACAATATTAAACAGTTACAGTTACCTACAGTTATCGAAATATGAAAAGTAAAAATGCTTACCGCCCAACGAAGTGGGCACGGGTCTACTTTACATAAATAAAAAAGTAGGTTCCTAAATAAATGACATTTCCCTAGCGGATGATGGTGGCTTCGAGCTTGGCGCATACGCAAATAAAATTTGCCAAACGCCAAACATAGATGCACTGGCGCAGCGAGGAGTCATCTTCAACAACGCCTTTACTTCAGTCAGTAGCTGCTCACCGAGGTACCTAATCATTTGCATGCATTGCTAGGAGATTTAAGGTACTTAGTACCTACCTCATACAATAGAACTACAACTTAGCGTCTGCCCACTGCGGTGGCGGCCGTTACAATATTTACCTACAGTTATAGTTATAGAGTTACTACTTGCATGATGCATTTGTAAAGTTTGGAGTACTCTGTAATGTTAGGTCCACTATGTCTATATAAATACCTAAATTAACAAACTAATGAGGAGGTGAGTAGTAGGTGGGTAATAAAGAGAAACGTTGCATCTACCTACTCGTCAATGCATAATTGTTATTATTTGATCGGTAAAGCAAAGCGATCGAAGATGTCTGGCAACGTTAGCGATTTTGCTTTGCATGATAGATATCATATATCATCAATAAACCAGACTTTAGATCAAAGTAACATAGATCTTCACAAAAATTGTAATAATGTAACAAGATATCTGGAGTGACGTCACGAACGTCAGTGAGTACGGAATCGGTCCTACTTATTTTAATCGGGCATAAAGTTTTACGAGTGCTATCAGTGGTATATTCCCTACCTTTGTAAAGAATATAGTTCCGCGCTGTTTTGTGATTGTTTTAGTGATAAACTATTTCCTGTAAATAGTTTTTTTCAATAAAAATACTTTTGTGTGCACAAGTGTACCCTCCCTGGTGATTGATAAGTGGAAAGGATTTTATCCCCTGATCGTCTTTATCCCTTGGGGTGGCATGGAACTGTGAGTTGAGCCTGAATGAACTGAAGTGAAAAACTGTACGTACTTTCAATATTTGGACCGTGTTTTCATTAATTTATTAAATTATCATATCAGCTGATTGTGCTCCTAACGCCATCTTCTGCTGAGTGGCGTCTCTTTGCAGAACTCTCGTTTATCTCCACCCGCCATCTATGGTGCAGTAGTGGCAACTCTGTCTACGCCATCTCTGATAAGGGTGCTGAACTAAATTAGGTGTATTGAGTGGTAAAGATCGAGGCTCCATCAATCATGGTACAGTGTGTGGCTTGCGGGAAGTTTCTAAAAGGTGGCGTTGTGTGTCCCCTTTGCAAGTCGACCAGTCACAACGAATGTGTCCAGGTTCCTGTCGGAACGCAAGTTGCCGCTTCCTGGCGATGTGGAGTATGTCAGGTCAAGGCGCCAAAGGGCAGGGATCCCTCCACTCCCGTCCGCACAGCGCAGCAGAGCTACATGAACCCTGAGGAGGCGATGGCCCGGGACAACACCGCTGCCAATATCACAACGGAGTTCTCCGACAAGGATCTTCAGTTGCAACTACGCTCACTTCGTGAAGATATGATGTCTGAGTTTGGCAGAATGCACCAGAACCAGGTTGCTGATATAAATTCTTTTAAGTCAGATTTCCATACCATGTTATCCGAGTTCCGGGAGTTTCGCCAAGAAATGACAGGCCTCAGGGTCTCCATTGCGGGTATGACGGAGCGCTTGGATGGCTTCCAACGAAGGCTTGAGGCAGTTGAGCAGCGCCAAGCGGGATCTGCAGCCGAGGACGTGGTGGCGCTGGAGAGGACGGTCGTCGAGCTGAAGCAGGAGCTGAATGATCGTGACCAGGAGGCCTTGCTGTCGGATCTCGAGATAGGTCATTTGCCGGAGGAGAAGGGCGAGAACGTACTTCATGCAGTCATATCGCTGGCCGCCCAGATGGGCATGACCCTGGATGAGCGCGATGTGGTATTTGCGGAAAGAGTTGGTATAGCACAAGGGGCGTCGGCCGCAGGAGAGACTCCGCGCAATCGCCGCGTCGTAGTGCGGCTAACGCGGCGCCACCTGCGGGACCAGCTGCTGCAGGCCGCGAGAGTCCGTCGTACGCTGAACGTCGCAGATGCTAGTCGGATCGCTGCTGGTGACGCCGCCCGCCCACCCGCTCGTATATATGTCAACGAGCGGCTAACTCGTGCTAACCGGCAGTTATTTTACCGTGTCCGGGAAGAGTGCCGCAGATTACAATGGCGGTTCTCGTGGACCAAGCGTGGTCGCGTCTATGCCAGGCAGAGTGACGGGAAGCAGGCGTACCCCATTCGTACGGAAGCGGACGTTGGTCGGGTTTTTGGCTCAAGTCCCGTTTGACTTATGCTTCTGAAAGTACATACGTCACAAAGTTTAAAATAGTACACTTAGTTGCTTTCTATAATTTTTTGTATTATATTATTAAGAATTATCATAAAACAAAAACAAGACTTTACCTACAATTACTGATATCATGTTTGATACACCTAGCATATTTTTATAATCGGTGTTGGTTGGGAGTGAAACAAAATAATATTGTGTTTTGCTTTTTCTTAGGATATTTATCTTTAGGATATCAGAAAACGTTAGTGAATCAGTAGTGGCTTTAACCCATGCAATAGTGACCTTATTCGACCTACATGCTCCTATTAAATCCACCAAGTTTAAGGGACCACCTCACCCATGGATCACAGATACTGTCAAATCCATGATGCAAATTAGGGATGACTATCATAGTAGGTACAAGTTATCAAAAACGGATGATCTTAGAGATTGCTATAAGAACATGAAGCATATAGTTATTGCAGCCATAGCAAGTGAAAAAGCTGCTTACTTTACACAAAATATAAATAATAATATACGTGACCCTAAACAGCTATGGAAAAATTTAAAAAACAATTTACTTCCAAATAAGAAGCAAGCTGGTGAGCTACCACCCCAGTTTGATGACCCTGATCTCATTAACTCACATTTTTTAACAGTGCCTGGGAGTGACCTGGTCCCTATCTCTCAGCTAACTTTTTATGAGCATCATAGATATAACTCTGAGACTTTTGCTCTAATGCCTGTTAGTGAGTATACAGTACTGAAGGTTATTGAGAAATTTAAATCTAATGCACAGGGTATAGATGGTATCTCCTTAAATATGTTACTTATGACCCTCCCCCAAACCTTGACTGCCATCACTTCCATCATCAATGGGTCTATTACTAGTGGGGTTTTTCCAGAGTCTTGGAAGGTAGCGGTGGTGAAACCTATTCCGAAAACGGGTCAGCCTTCTTCTGTGAGCGACCTTAGGCCCATAAGTATTCTTCCTTGCTTGTCAAAGATACTGGAAAAGGTGGTCAGTATACAACTTATAAAATATCTGGAAGATCACCACTTACTACCTAAACTGCAGTCAGGATTTCGCAAGGGTCACAGTACCTCAACAGCTTTACTTGATGTTGTAGATCATCTGCTGGCTGCTCGGGACAGGGGTATGAGCAGTATTCTGGTTCTACTTGACTTCTCAAGAGCATTTGATGCTATAAATATTCCACTTCTACTCTCAAAACTGGCATTTTATGGTTTCAGTAGATATACAATAAACTGGTTTTCAAGCTACCTTGAGGGCAGACAGCAGTGTGTGGAGTTGAGGCTGCCCAACGGAAACACGGTGACATCATCCCTCCGCGCAGTTTCAAGAGGTGTCCCTCAGGGATCGATACTCGGGCCTCTACTTTTCATCCTGTATAGTTCAGATATGGTCCAGGTCATTACCCACTGTCAGTTCCATTTGTATGCTGATGACTTGCAGCTTTTTCACTCCTTCCCATCTGCAGAGTATGCTAGAGCTGTAAATGAGGTGAATCTTGACTTAAAACAAATATTTCAATGGTCTAAATGTAACACACTGGTTTTGAACCCAAAAAAGTCGAAGTATATGCTGTTTGGAACAAAAACTAATTTGCACAGGCTTTCTGATATACGGTTGGATATTCTAGTGGATGGGGAGTGTGTGGAACGTGTTTCAGAGGCAAAAAACCTTGGAGTGACATTGGATAGTAACCTGCGATTTGAGGGTTATGTTTTGCAGTGTGTGCGCAACTGTTTGTACCGCCTCAGGCTATTATACAAAATACGTCCATATATAAGTGAAAATATCCGAATCACTTTATGTGAGTCTCTAGTTCTGTCTCGGCTAAACTATTGTGATGTGGTCTATGGGCCATGCTTATTAAGACGAACTGAAAGGCTGCTCCAGCGGGTTCAAAATGCCTGTGCTCGATTCTGTTTCTACATCCCTCCACGCACTCATGTTACTTCCTTTCTAAATTCGTCCAATTTATTAAAAATGAAAGCTCGTAGGTACCTCCACCTAGCAACCCTACTCTTTGGTGTCATTGCTTACAAAACCCCCCCCTATCTATATGTCAAGCTTGAGTGGGCGCAAAATCGCTTTCGGTACCAAAAAAGGCCATGCACTCACGTGTTTGTTACTCCTAGACACAAGTCCGTGGCTTTCCGTGGATCCTTCCGGTTCGCATCTACTAGGTGCTGGAATGATTTGCCTCCGCCCATTCGTGCTCTTAAAACATTAAACACTTTCAGGTACGCCCTTAAGAGGGAACTCTTGGAGTTACAAAAGTGTTCATAGGTGACTTGGTCTACCAACACCCGCCTAATAGCTACGAATAGGTAGGTGGGTACCTACTTATCTAGGTAGGTACTTACCAAGGTGGTGGTGGTGGTTGTTTCATGCTTTGGCTGGGGGCTGTGGCGTGTTGGCTGGCTATTTCTGTCTGGGTAGGTACATCTCTAATTATTGTCGTTTTTCCACCACTCCTATCACACATACATCTGTTAACTGTACTCTCCAATTCCTTCTCTTCACTTTCACTGGATGGTGTGCATTTGGACACTAAATCTTTTTCCTTGCCTAGATGACCCACATGGGCAACTCACTCACCCTACATGTATTTCATTTTAACTGATAATTTAGGTATAAGTTCCTACTACTAGATAAATTTAATAGTTAACGCCCGCAAATAATCAGGTTCAAACCTGCATGCTGTCAACCTAGGTATAAGGGCCATAGATAAGATATTTTTGCAAAATATGCCGCCAATAGCTAGCGCGCGTCTAATTGTGTCAGGTTGACAGTGACAAGCAAACTGACCAAACTGTGTTCTTACCCTAACTTTCAATAGTCCCGTTTCCGTCAGCAGTATCTTGCTTTATAGGTTTTAAAGTGTAGCTGTATTATGTTTTGGATAGGTTAGTAAGATTAATTTTGTAAATAGATGTGTATGTTTTGCGTAGTTTTAATTAAGTGAGAGTTTTAATAGTATTAAGATTTTTCTTTTGCCTTCTTTATTGCCCGTTTTTCTTCCTTATTTTGTGTTAGGTTGCTATTTGTTAATATTATAGGTATAAAATCTGTATGTTCGTGCAGTCACCCGCACTTAGGCCCCATCTGAAAACCAGCGTCGCTTCACATTGGTCCCCGATGTGGAGCGGCATTATGCTGAGATGGGACCATTTCAACCCATGTCCACGCAGGGAGACTTGGCACGGTGTGGTATCGTACCGCCGACCCAACCTCCATTAGAATAATTATTGTTTGTTTTATTTTTTACTATAAGTGTTTGTGAGGTAGTTGGGATAGGTTTTTACTTTAGCTTTGTACTTGTACTGTCATGTCTTTATGTGTGTGTATGTGTTGAATAAAAACTTATTCTATTCTATTCTATTCTATTCTATATCGAAAACCTATCAAAAAAACTCTTTATTTCTAACTAGGTAGGTATTTACCCAGCGAAGCAGCGAAGCCGGGACGGGTTATTTGTTATACCTACTTAAGTAAACTTTTATGTAAGTAGGTAGGTATTTTTTATACATGGTACCTACCATGAGTCTTGATAGTGGTTAGTTCAAACGAATGATCGATAATATACCAGTTGGACTATTTTAAAATTAGTTTTAAAAGTACCTCGCAATTTCTTATAACGAACAATTTCCCCTTTTCCAAAATTGATATCCTTCCATATATATATACCTACTTATATATTTTTTTTCGAACGGACTAAAATGCTGGTATAATCGCCTAGCGATTTCCGACAGCGTTACCGGGCTACTGGCGAGCGCAGAAGGCGCTACGCCATTACAAAAATGGTTTTGTTGGCAACGAGCACAAGGGCACCACTTAGGTACGGACCTCGGCTTGGGCTGTTGCCGGGGAAGGGAGCTACGAAGAGACTCTTCGCCCTGAAGGGGCGTTAACGGGGAGACGTCTTCGACCCCACCGCCGGGGTCGGTGTGATTGTAGAGTGTTTCCTGTGTCCGGACTCGATGAAGCGACCTCCGCCGCATTCGCGGCGGTTATCGTGTCATCTGGGTCACCTAAAACGTGTCTAGGTCTACAGAGGGTACGACCTTCCATATATTATTATGACGCTTACTTATGTACGCGTCATAAGAGACGAGACGGATGCAAGAACAAATTTTAACTTTGTGCCGTATTTTGCGTGGTGTAATAGATTGTCCTACTCTCCTTACTGAAGCCAGCCGACTCTGCGTTCCCATACATCGTGCCAGATTCCGACCGGGTCGCGTTCGCTTGTTTGAGCCAATATGGTCACGCACTTTGTATTGCCAGCAATCACCCATCTCCCGAGCACAGCGCAGTTTAAATACGCTCTTAACCAAACATCCTCAGTTTGATGTGTTTGCGGATGGCTGGAAGATGATTGAACGAGTTAGCCTAAGTTTTTGTGAGAATGTTGTATAAAATTTATAAAGTAGGTACCTAAGTTAGAAATAGTGTGTTTGTATTTAGATATAATATATATATATTTTTTATTTTTCTGTAGTAATGTTCTAGACATAACGATTTGGTGTAATCTGTAATGTTAGGTCTATATGTATGTAAATAAATAAATAAATAAATAAATGTAGACTTTTGAGCAAAACAGGGTTTTATCGATTACTCGCGTTTCCTTAGTCCTAGGAGGTCGAATTTGGTGTTTATGTTTTCGTCTCGTAAAGGCGGAGAGGATTGCGTAGTTTAAATCGTGTAGGTAGACATACATTTTCGAAAAAAAAACACTTCTACAAACTCTGGTCTTCTGGAATTTTTTTGCAACATCTTAGGTAGGTATATAGAATAAATTCCTTATTGTGGTTATCAAATTTGATTGAAATCCGTCGACAAATAACGCTACAGCAAAGTTTCCCCCTCTTTTTTTTTTTCTCCAATCAAAAATCGCGATCAACAAAAAAAATTGAATAAAACAAGGAACCTGTGCCAATTTTCGGCAAAATTGGTGGAAAGATGCGACCTGTAGGCAAGAACAGACAACCGGACAAAGCATTTTTGCCCTATCTCGAAACTGAGACGCTTCGCTCGCTCGGTCAATGAATAATAAGTACCTATTTCGCCTGTCCTAACAGTCAGAATACCTACGTACAAATACCCGTGAAATAATGTTTTTTGTGCCACAGCCGTGCAGCACTGCTGACGGGCACGCCAAGCCACCAAAACGGCATGTATGGCTTGCATCAAGGAGTGCACCACTTTAACTCCTTTGAAGATGTCTCGAGCCTGTCTAACACGTTACACGACCGAGGGGTCTACACAGGTTAGTGCTAGTTGACGAAGCGCTGCGCTATTGCCGAACCTAATAGCTCGCTTTTTCTCAGCTTATGCAACTTTCTACGTGGTTAACATTTGGGCGAGTGACCACTAGTACTAGACCTAAGGCTGAGGACACCTCACAAAGCCAGCAAATATTATGAGCTTGGATCATAGGTAGGTAGGTAGGTACTATACTGTCAAAATGTCGAGCAATATCCATGTTACAGGCATTATTGGCAAGAAACACGTGGGTCCAGCAGATGCGTATCGCTTCAACTTCGAGCAAACAGAAGAGAACAACCACATCAACCAGGTGGGACGCAACATCACACACATTAAACTACTTACTCGACAGTTCCTGGACAACGCACGGAAAGAGGACAAGTAAGTCCACCCACATAAATGTTTATTATAACGTAGGTACCTACTTACTTCTCGTCCTTACGAGTTCACACATTTCTACTTACCTGGTAGGTACTTACCACTTCCAATACATAGTCATATACATAATATAATAATAATAATATGTATCTGATATTTAGTTACTTATTTAATATTTGTCAGGCCTTTTTTCCTGTACGTGGGGTTTCATGACCCGCACCGGTGTGGGCACACAGAGCCACAGTTCGGTGCCTTCTGCGAGCGCTTCGGTTCAGGAGAGCCCGGCATGGGGAGCATCCCCGACTGGCAGCCCTGGTACTATCAGTGGGACGAGGTGCAGCTACCCTTCCATGTTCAGGTACTTTTATCTTTGGTGTTTTAAACATTTAGGTATTAACAACAATCTCGTAGATACATTGCCCGACTGTTCTCAGGATACCGAATCTGCTAGAAGAGACATAGCAGCTCAATACACCACAATGTCGAGACTAGATCAAGGTATGTTAATATTATTGAACTCCGAAGAATTTACCCAGTACTTTTTTTAGAACCTGATTATTGGTATTAATTACCCACAGCTTGTTAGATGTACAAGTAAAAGTACAAAAGCCTACACTAATCGTTTTTTTATTTAAGGAGTAGCTCTAGTTCTGAAAGAGCTCGAAGCAGCCGGTCACCTTAATGATACGTTGGTGATCTACTCGTCAGACAACGGCATACCATTTCCCTCAGGCCGCACCAACTTCTACGACCCTGGCCTGAGAGAACCCCTCATTATTGTTTCACCGGAAGCTACAGCTAGGAGGAATCAGGCGTCCGGTGCTATGGCTAGTTTGCTGGATATCATGCCGACCGTGCTAGACTGGTTCAGGATTTCGCAGGAAGAGGTCGAAACCAATGATATTGAAGTGTGGCAGGATAGATCAAAGAGCTTGTTGCCTATATTGGAAAAGGGTTAGTTGAACTGTTTACTTGTTCCATCAGCAAGACACATATAAAAAGAAGTGAACGAGCAGCGTGTGACATTTACCATTTCGTTCGTTTTCCCAGAACCGCCACCCTCACAAGATGATGCAGTATTTGCATCTCAGACACATCATGAAGTCACCATGTACTATCCCATGCGAGCTATACGCACGCGTCGATACAAGCTAATCCATAACCTAAACTACGCCATGCCTTTCCCTATCGACCAAGACTTGTACGTGTCTCCTACTTTCCAGGTTAGTCAATGTATCCAAATAAAATAAACCATAGTTTCAAATAAGAGTTGCCCTAGAGCTAGAGTTCACTGTTCACCAGTGCCAACAGTGCCAACAGTGCCCTAGCCACGTCACAACACGTCTCTCGTATTATAACTGCCACAACTATTATTTTATTGTGTTAATTTTATGAATCAAAAATACAGGACATTCTGAACCGCACACTCAGTAAGCAACCCCTACTCTGGTACAAGACACTACGCGACTATTACTACAGACCGCAGTGGGAGCTATTCGACGTGCGTACCGACCCCGAGGAATCGCGAAACCTCCACGGTTAGTGTTAAGAGATGGATAGTAATGATCTAAGGGACGGGAAAAATCAGCTTGTAGTCCTGGTAGCACTAAAACGAAACTGTCTGTAGGTATATGGGACAGATTGCAAAATACTAAGCATACATTTGACGACCGATGAGGCGCGGCGGGCGAATGTCCGCCTGCGACGCAGCGGTTGCGGGTTCGATTCCCGCCTTGGGATAAATGTTTGTACAATCTGCAAATATTCCGGGTGTTCTGGGTATTTTCTATATATAATAAAAAATATCTATGTGTGTAATATAGTATTTTTAGGAATAAACTTACAAAAGATCATAAAAAAAAGATTATGTCACAAAACAAAACTTATGTACTTCAAAATATAAACCAAAACTAAACTTTTAACCAAAAAGAAACAAACCAAACGTACACTAAACCACGCTTAATATTAACAACTCAATCTAAACACAAAAACAGCCTAATCACACACAAAATAGCTCGCATAACCTCAACTGACAAAATAACAACAACAATTCTACGATGTTCACCCATCGAGAGCCTGAGCGAAACTGAGCTCACCTTTTTTTTTTTTTTTTTTTTCCGAACGGACTAAAATGCTGGTATAATCGCCTAATTTCCGACAGCGTTACCGGGCTACTGGCGAGCGCAGAAGGCGCTACGCCATTACAAAAAATGGTTTTGTTGGCAACGAGCACAAGGGCACCACTTAGGTACGGACCTCGGCTTGGGCTGTTGCCGGGGAAGGGAGCTACGGAGAGACTCTTCGCCCTGAAGGGGCGTTAACGGGGAGACGTCTTCGACCCCGCCGCCGGGGTCGGTGTGATTGTAGAGTGTTTCCTGTGTCCGGACTCGATGAAGCGACCTCCGCCGCATTCGCGGCGGTGACATACATCTGGCATTACCATACAAAGCATGCTCTTTTTTATGGCATTGCTTTGCGACTTACTCGGAGATGATGCACCGGGACCCCTGCCTCATTAGAACTCGCTCGACAGGTTAAAACAATGGGAGCATCACTGTAGCGCTGCTACCTACGGAAGTACAGAAAGAGGCATGGTGTGGTGATGGTAACACTTCGCCAGACCACAGAATAAAATATAAGTAGGTACCTAGTAGTAACCTACCAACAGTATGACAAGACAAACTCTTTCAGAAATAGAAGTCTACTACCTACCTACTATGATGTTATACCTTGTATTGTAGGTGTCATTACCAAGACTGACCTTTATTTTAGGTAAGCCGTCTCTAGCTAAGGTGGAACAGACCCTGAAGGAGCGGCTACTGGCGTGGCAGCGAGCCACGCGAGACCCCTGGCAGTGCGCTCCCGATGCCGTCCTACTGGGGCGAGACGCACCTGTCTGTCACACCCTTGGTTACTAGACACCATAAAAGGCTTCAGTGCTTCGAGTTTCAGTCAGCCACAATAGATTTATTTATTCAGTATTATGTACACAGAGATTAGAATGGAAGCTACTTTTATTTATCATGCTTGACCATGAATAATAAGTTTATTAAGTAATTGAATAGATTGTAGTAATAATTTTTAACATTTTTATTTTTAAATAGTTAATTAATACAATTATACTTTTGAGATCAATGGTAAGATTAAATTGTGAAAACAATGTGGAAGAGTACTTCCTCAGACTCAGCCTACACTACAGGACCCTACTACTACTAAAAGAACTTTCATAAGTGTAGCTGCAGTGCATTTGTTTAATAAAGTGAATACACACCATCATTATATACTACTATTATACCTACATAATAGTTTAAAACCTATGTCTTTCTTAGGCTGGACTAGATCATTTGTAATAATTCATTTCATTGAGTAATAAATGAATAAATGAAGTAATGTCATCATAGATCAAGGATACATCACATTAATACTACATTTAAAATGATCTTTAAAAACACATTAGGCAACCTTAAGTGTATCTACTGATCATCTTATACACATATTAGCTAGAAGCTAGAACTATATGAATAAACATAATAATATGAATCAATAAACCCATACCAATAACTAGTGAAAAACATGCAACATACCATATGACTATCTTTGGCAAGTCTGGTATGTAATATGGTATAGAGATATAATAGGACTTCATGGTGCGTTGATGCTATAAGATGCCTGAAGTTTTTTCAACATCCTGAAGACGGTTGCCACCATTAAACAGTTGTATCTTGAGGTAGGTATACTCCACATCCTGAAAGCAGTGCCTGTAGTTAAAAAAGTAGTAACAACTAAAATTTGGCACTTTTTAGGAGTAAAAAAAATTTAACCTAATTTTGTTAGGATTCCATACCCAAAGGGTAAAACAGGATCCTATTACTAAGACTCTGCTCTCTGTCTGCCTGCTTCTCCATCTGTCAGCAGGCTGTATCTCATGAACCGTCATAATCAGAGTTGACATTTTCACACATGTATTTCTATTGCCGCTATAACATCAAATACTAAAAAACCGAAAAAAATAAATATATAAGGGGGCTCTCATCTACTTTTAGGCTTATGCCATTTTTGACTAGAGGCACTGCAATATTAGTGTACCTAAACATAACATTTTAGCTAGCTATCTTTATTAGTTAAAAACTTACCTATCTTTCATGAAATCACAATGTAATCGTATACGTAGGAAACTAAAACTTTTTTAAAACTTAAACAAAGTATTTTCTTACCTCTTTCGAGGATCGATTGTATCTCTCGAGCTTGTAGCAGTAAGCCTTCAGTATTATTATGTGGGCAATAACGATCGCTGTTACAGCAATGAAGCCCTTTATCATTTTTACCGTCGTGTATGGAAACATAGGTCGGCTATAGTAGGTATCCGCCAGTATCCAAGTTTTACTTCAGATTTATGTTCATAAATACCTTCTACATTTTATTTGTACACTTTTTCAGTAAGAGTAAGTAAGGTAGGTACCTATTTGCAAAGATGATGCATAAATCGACGGATGTTTTGATCCGTAAAATGCAAACGTTTTACCTGAAAATAAAACGTATATTAAAAATACTTACCTTATCCGAAATATAATATATATAGTGAGATACAGGTGTCGCTTCGCTTCCTTTTTTGTCCCTTTTCCACCTTAACTGTGTGTATCGCTGTCCTTTTCGCACACCCACACCACCACAGGCACCGACGGCCCGTGGGTAGGCCGGTCGATTTGCTCCTCATTTTAGTCTGTTGTTTTTGCTATGCCACCAGGCAGAATTTGAAATTATTATATTTCGGATAAGGTAAGTATTTTTAATATACGTTTTATTTTCAGGTAAAACGTTTGCATTAAAAAACTGTACCGTTATCCGAAATATAATATATATAGTGAGAGATGTTTGTTATCGCCTGGTGGTGGTGGTTAACGTTAATGTGACTATAAAAAACTAGCACTAATTATTTGTAGTTGTACAAATATTGATAAGCATGGCTTTAATACTGTAAAATTGTACATAAATATAGGTTACTATGGTACCTACATAGTAAGTTTTTAGCTGGTAAATATTTCGTAGAATAAAAAGATACATCTACATTTAAATCTCTTTTAATCAAAATAAAATAAGATTGGTAGTGATTCAGAACAAAATGATACTTTTTAAATTTACTACAAAGTAGGCACTGGCAGGTAGCACTGGCAGGCAGATAGCTTAGATTGCCTGAAACGTAGACATCACATTTATATTCCTCGCCTGATTTGATTGTATTATTTGTCGACAATAGAATTTCTTAAAAGTATTTGACGATCTCCAGTTGCCTTTTGAAAGTATATCTTCAACAGGTGTATTCGCAACCCAGCTTTTAGAGGCAACTGCTGCTCTAAAACTTCCAGCTGAAGCTTCTATACCAGCCTCTTTTAGTAGGTTTTTAATCCACCCAGAAATCACACATCTAGACGCGGGTTTGGGACGACCACACGTTGTAATAAAAAGATTTGTACAGTTCGCCGATTCTCTTCTATTCTTACCAGCTGCAATTAATCGATTTATCCAGTAAACTGGGTCTAAACTTCTGTTTTCGGAGTTTGAATTTAGTCTCCAGCCAGACTGACGATGGTTAACACTGTCAGTTTTGGATCCAAAAACTGGCCATAGGATGACATGATCACTATGAACAATACAATTATCAGATTCTACTGAAAGAAGAGTTAAATCATGTACTCTTCTTCCGGAACATAGAAGTAAAATAGCAGCCGTATGCTTAGAAATTTGGTAGAAACTATCAGTAGTGCAATTAATTTGCGACATAAACTTAGCAACAAGGTCAACATCCCACACAGACGGTTTGATAGGAGTTGGGTTAGTTAGAGCTATTGACTTCAGAATTCGTTTAACAAAAGGGTGAGTGCTTAGCCGCTCTGTCAGTTCAGGGTCACAAAGTGTCGAGACCACCGACTTATGAACAAGAATTGTGTTGTAAGACAGTTTCTCTTTGTAAAATAAATCTGCCAAATAACGTGCTAACTCTGACCCGGTAGGCTTACTGCTGGTTACATTATTTTGTTCCGTCCATTTGATCCATCTGAACCAGGCCGGCTTGTAAGTCCTTATCGTCGAAGGACGCCAACTATTCAAAAGAAGAGCTCGTTGCTGTGGTGTCCATCCTTTCAAGTGCTCGCTCCAGCCCCACATCTCCATACTTCCAGCTCCATTTCTTGCACATTCTGAGGAGGATCGCCTGTTGAGATGTCTACTAATACTTGATGAAGATCTCGAATGGTCCAAGGTGCTGCTGTTGCCCGGCTCCGTATATCTGGGCGCCAAAAAACTTTCTCCCACCTCGGTACTACTATGAGGTACACACCACGGCATTGATGTAGATGCTGTAGGACTTTTGGTATTAAAAACGGAGGGGGAAACACCCACGCTAACGGATAATCCCATTTTTGTGATAGGGCATCGTGGAATTCCGCTCGTTTGTCCGTGTAGTCTAGGGTGCAGTACCTGGGCACCACGCGTGTGAGATGGGTCGCAAATAAATCTATGATTGGCGTGCCCCATTTGGCGAATATTAACGTGGTTACTCGAGGTAGTAGGTGCCATTCTGGCGTTATTCGATGGCGTGACAGGCGATCGGCTTCGGCGTTGTAGATACCTGGAATGTGGTAGGCTACCAGATCTATCTGATAGATATCCAATTGCTGAAAAATTTTGTACGCCAGGTCTAATAGATCCGGCGATTTCGTCCCTCCTTCGTTGCGTAAGTAAGCCACTGCCGTCTTGTTGTCGGATTGTAGATGTATCGAAGTTGAACGTAGGTTCGGACCTTGCTCTTTCAGGACTTTCAGGATTACAAGAAGCTCTTTCATGTTTGAATGCAAATCCATCTCTGTAGCCAACCAATCGCCCGACAACTTTATGTTGTTTATCTGAGCTCCCCAAGCTATACCTGAAGCGTCGGTTACCAGGAAGTGAGTGGGATGAGACATATGTATACGGGAAAACTCTCTCAGATGCCTGAGCCACCAAATCAAATCCTTTTCCGCTTCTTGGTTGAGTGAGACCAATTTGGAATTGAGGTTGCAATGAGTTATGGATAGCTTTTGCAGCTGTCGGTGATTGAGTCTCCCTCGACTGACAACAAAACTGGCAAAGTTCATCATGCCCACAAGACTTTGAATGTCTACAAGTTTCGTAGTTCGCTTTTCTAACAGTTTGAGTATTGCTGTCTTTAGTTTGTGACATTTTGTTTCGGGTAGAAACTTGCGATTTAGCCAAGGATTCCATACAATGCCTAGGTATTCTATGCTTTTCCTTGGTGTTAGCACGGATTTTTCGAAGTTTACCTTCCAACCTAGATACTGCAGCATATTTAAGGCAATTCCAACTTGCTTTTTTAGCATCAAAGGGCATGTGTTTGCAATCAAGTAATCGTCTAGGTACACAAGTAGCCTGATCCCTCTTTGGCGGAGCATTTGGGCTATCCAATTGCTTACAGCAGCAAACGTTTTTGGTGCTGAGCTTAGCCCGAAGGGAAGACAACTCATCTCCAATATTTCTTGTCGATACAGCAGGCGCAGAAACCGCCTGTGTGTTCTTTTGATTGGTATATGAAAATACGCTTGGGAGAGATCTATTTTTACTAGCCAATCTTCTGGCTGTAAGAAGGTTGGAATTTTGTGTATGTTGATCAACCTGAAAGGTGCTGTCAGTACAAACCGATTTAATGATCTCAGATCGAAAATTGGCCTCATGGATCCATCTGTCTTGGGCACAAGAAACATGCGTGACAGGAAACTCTGGGATGCCTGAACTGGAATTAGCACACGTTCCGCCTTCATTTTCTGAATTACTCCCGACATTTCTGTGGTTTCGTAAGTCACCTGCTGAGTATTGTATCGGTTGGGCAGATGAAGAGGAGGTCGTTTCGAAAAGGGGATACGGTAACCTGAAATAATTTTGAGAATAAAACTGGGAGCACCCATCTTTTTCCATCTTGGTCGGTAATTCTTCAACTGACCGGCCTGGAAAAGACTCGGAGAGTCAATATTTCCGGCTGCTTCTCCTATCCCGGTGGGATGAGGGAGAACGGTGTCTGTCACGCGTACTTTTGTGCGTGGACTGACGGCTGTTATTTCTCCGACCTCTAGATGCTCCGCCTCTACCCCGAAAGGGCCTGTTAGAGTTCATAGCACCACGAGACCTGTTGTTTCCTCGGTAAGCATTCTGATTCTGAAAACTGCTAGAAGTACTCGCAGTCTGAGCAGTATTGGGACCGGTCTGCGTAGCAGGTACGCGGTCTTTTGTGTGAGGCCAGAAAACTTTACGGGAATCACCCATCTTCTCTAAAGAAGACGTGAACCTGTCAGCGTCAAATAGATTGTCGCATGATGGCGGTATCTTACGTAAGATACTCTTGTGCAATGGATCTTTTACCGACGCCAATATGGCTTCCCTCCTATGTTGAATTATTTCAGCTCTGTGGCCGCAGACCAACTGAAGAGCATCATTAGAAATCTTCGAGAAATCCCCTGTTACGAAAATGTCCTCGATCTTTTTGTGAATAGTATCATAGTTTAGGTCAGGCGCAGCCTTTGTCCAAGATAAAAAGTCACGGAGTTCTTTTTCAAGGTGATCTTTTTGTTTTATCAGGGCATAACTAATCGCAGCAAATGCTTTATCCGCATTGGCAGTTGTGCGCGACGTATCATAGCGTTTTATTTCCTCGTTAGGCTCTAGTTCAGTAAAACCGGGGGTATGTCGATAATTTTTTTGAACGTCTGCATATCTGACGTTTTGCCATTCTAAATCACCCAAACGTTGAATGCCTTTTAAAACTTCAAGGTACGATGAAGGAGTTTTCAGAACATCTGGATCTTTCAGCCTGGTCCCAATCGAAAGAGAAAACTGAGGTTCACTCTCGCCTAAATCCGAGTGGTTTTCACTGTACAAGTTTCCACTAACATTGTCATCGATAGAATCATTAGTCATTGGTTGCTCACTCTCAAGATTATTATTGGGACAGAAAGGTTCACGAGAGAACGTTGATTTTAGGTCACTAACCTCAGCAATTAGTTTATCTAGTTTATTATATTTATCTGATCGACTATGTTTTTTGCGTCGGTGACGGCGTGAACGTTTTACAGAACGGGAAGATTGTGAATCGGAACTGCTACTCGAAACATCACCTTCAGATGAAGATGATGATAATTTCTTCTGCCGTTTTCTACTTTTAGAACTTGCAGTTTTGGCGCCGTTCATTGTATGTCTCAGATCCAATATGAAACTATCGTTACTTAGATCAACTTCCTTCTCACTCATTCGATAAAAGTTTTTCTTTGAAAATGATCTAAAAATAAAGCTTAACTATTTTATACTGAAATCGCAAAAAGTAGTAAAAGGTAAAGGTAGTACCGCTTTCTAAAAACACACACAGTTTAACGATGGCAAATCCAGAAATCACAAATCATCGAACGGTTACACCGTTAAATAAGAAAAAATATTTCCAGGGTAGGTAGGTAGATACTCGTTACGATTAACAAAGAACTTTATCTACCAGAAAAAATATTAAAACTTACAATTTTAAAACTTTCCTTATTTTGGAGGAAAAATTGTAAAATCCAAACTTGAAACACTTTGTTTAAGCTTCCATCACATTATTCAATCCATAACACTAAATTCTTCACTAAAATATCGTATGATCAAAATTCGGGACAATTAATTCCTAGTGCAGGTAGATATTTTTCCTTGTGTGGAATTTAGTGATGCACGCTACAACACGGTATAATCGAAGTTAATCGATTGAATAATGTTATAAGGAATCACATATTTAAATTTGAATTCAAAAGGAAGTTTCAAATTAAAATCTAGCACTTACCAGTGCACGTCCGCTTGAAGCGAAAACAACAACGTCAATGAGGAGCAAATCGACCGGCCTACCCACGGGCCGTCGGTGCCTGTGGTGGTGTGGGTGTGCGAAAAGGACAGCGATACACACAGTTAAGGTGGAAAAGGGACAAAAAAGGAAGCGAAGCGACACCTGTATCTCACTATATATATTATATTTCGGATAACGGTACAGTTTTTTAATATTTAACAGTAGAAAGTCTTACTTTTATTTTTACTGTTCATAGTATAGCACATTGGAATTTCTGTAATGTAAAAATTTCAATACACGAAATTTTCATTAGTGATTTAATAAATTGAAATTGAATCTACAATTTTGTGAGTGGAAAAAAGTACTCTGTGGTGGAAGTATTGGTGGAAGTCACAGAGGAGTACTTTTTTTGGTGGAAGTCACACAAGCAGCAGTTTTTTTTTTTTGTGGCATGCTTCCGTCATTCGG
Organism: Electrophaes corylata; assembly: GCA_947095575.1. Lineage (NCBI taxonomy): Eukaryota > Metazoa > Arthropoda > Insecta > Lepidoptera > Geometridae > Electrophaes > Electrophaes corylata. The sequence goes on along the minus strand of OX352711.1, from coordinate 189,443 downwards.
ATAATTTTGCCAATGTCAAAAGGGTTGAATAAAATTGACGCGTTCTTCTCTCTCTCGTTCTCTGTCTTTGGATGGAAGTAGAACTAGTTTTCATCTAGTTAGTTCTAGATTCTCTGAACGCTAATAAAACAAATTATTTTTTAGGCATGAATTGTAATAACTTGTTTATAAGTAACTGAAAACCAAACTGCGGTAAGAATAGATTTCCAGACAGACTATTGGTAAGTACTTTTCCATCCTATAACTCTATAACCTTAACCTTCTCACTGCAGGTTACGATGGCTACAAACTATGTAAAATACTCTCAATTGATAAAAAATTCGACGAACTACGCACGTCGAATGAACCGACTCTCGAACAGAATCTTCGGTGAAGTCGCCATATCTACTAACGACAAGTCCATGAAGGTTGTCAAGATGTTTTCAGAGAGACCCCTGCACACCAATGAAAACATAATTCATTACTACCCGCGGCACGTGGAGTCGGCCGCCCTCATGCTGAAGCTAAGAGAGTATGGCCTGTTCCGTGATGAACATCAGGACTTCAAGGAGGAAATGAAGAGGTTACGGGAACTAAGAGGCAAAGTCAAAGTATGGAGACGCAAGTTGGAGGAGAAGAAGGAATAGTTTATGTTTTACTTCAGCTTAGGGTATATATCTGTGGTTTTTATTAGTAGAATAAATAATTGTAAATAATGTGGAGACATTATCTAGTCAATGAAACACAATTTAAGACACTATGTCATTTAATCAGATTAAACTAGACTAAAGCCCATTACACACCTAATAAGCTATCCTCATACTCAATACTCTTATAGGGAATCTGGTCCTTTGGTCCAGTACCAGTGAAAAATATCACTAACAGGAAAAACACTATGAATGATACTGTTGGCACAATAATGCTTGTGATGAACATCCTCAATGGAGTTGAAAACAAGCAAGACTTATGTGCATAGGAGACCCTGCGAGGGCCCATTGGATAATTATTGTATACCTCTTCCATCCACTGTGTATATCTGAAATAAACATGCCATTCTTCAAATGCCCACTGCTGCATGTTCCAATATATGTTTCTCTCACAGAACTCCATGTCGTTCTGAAAGGGCTTGTCTGGGAAAGTTTTCTGCTGCCAAGCAGTGATGCTCACATTGCTGTGTTCTGGTTTGAAGGGTGTGGATGCCAGTAAAATACAGGTACTTACATGAGGCTTGATACCAGAATTCCTCAGATTGGTGGGCGCAGGGTATTGCCTCGTAGGGCACGTACCTATCGTGCGTGACTTACTTACAAGGCAATTCTTTGTTACTTATATATATAGGTGATGGTTACTACTTAACATCAGGTGGACCATAATGTGCTTGTTCCACCAGCAGTAGCATAAAAACAAATTATTGTATTATAATGATGACCAACGGCGGGCGAATGTCTGCCTGCGACGCAGGTTGCGGGTTCGATTCCCGCTGGGGAATAAATGATAATAATAATGCTGGACAATCCACACAGCATCATCTCGCCCTAAGCTAAGCAGAGCTTGTGTTATGGGTAGTAGATGACTGATATACGTAATAGGTAAAATACATTACCTACATATATAGATATTATTTATTATACAAAGAAAATACCCAGAACATTTGGAAATCGTACAAACTTTTATCCCAAGGCGGGAATCAAACCCGCAACGTCCTACGTCGCGGGCGGATATTCGCGCGCTGCGCCACATCGCTCGTCATATATAAGCAAACAGTGTCGCCCAAGTCTATTTAAAAACTAAGCTCAAAGGAGTGATACAATGTTTGAACACATCTGGCAAATGCAACAATATGTGACCAAATGTGTGTCTGGCGCCGGCATGAGGGTAGGCATTACCTAGACACACCACACATCTTTCGTTCAGAAATTTGTCGGGAGGCCCGGTGCTAGATGCAGCAAGGATCTTTCTACGCGATTCTATTCTATACATGTAGGTAGGTACTTTTTTTCAGATGCCGTGAAAGTATCCAAAGAAGGGATTCGATACCAAAAGTACTCGGTATCGAAACGAAAGTGTCGATTGCTTACTCGTATTTACTTGTATCGGATCGTCCCTAAGCATTATAAACATTATCCCCTTATTGAACTCACTCGGTGAGCAGGTTATGCGCAGAGGTCATGTTGACCAGTGGGTCCAGTCGCTGGTGTGATCTCTCCAAAGCTACCAGCGCCAAGTCTCCGCAGGCTGACTGCTGGTACTCCGGGTGCACAAACTTTACGCGGACCTTGCTTGCTTGCTGCAAATTGTTACCTGCAAATGTTACACATCATTCACTGCTTCTTAGAAAGAAGTAAGAAAAAAGTATATTTTTATACAGGTAGCTGTTATTAAACAGAACAGAGTTTAAGTAGTACGATAGCTCTCCGATTCTCCATCACTTGCGCTGTAAAAGAGTTTTAATAATGCGATGCTATGGTGTCCTAAGTACCTACCTAGTTACTGGGTTTCCAACTGCTTACTATTGCTGTAGCTAGGTCTAAAGAGGTTTTCCTCCTTCGTCGTTCCAAATTTAATGTAGGTACCTATGCAGCGTATATAGGTACCTAGGTATACATAACTATTTCTATCAGAACTGCAAGCAGCTCCCAAACAGCAGCCTTCGTTGTGTGGGTAGATTAGGCTATACCTATACATATATTCACAATATAATTGTACCCATAAGGGTTTATATGTACCTACTCTACTCACTATTTATAAACTAACTATGTACCTAGGTTCCGATACAGAAACAGTATGTTTGTCATGGTAGTACCTACATAACTGTTACTTACCAATAATAAAATCGTCGCAGTCAACCCACTGTACCATGGGGACGAGCACCTTATACAAGGATTGGAAGTGAAGGCAGGAAGCTCGCGTCAGCACCCAGTGCTCGCGCAACAGGACCCCAGGGCAGCGCGAGGGGATCCCATCCTGCTCGGAATCCCCCAAGCAGAGAGTGACGCGGTTCCCACCGTGGACCCCCGCTAGTACGTCCAGAAGGTCGTCGCTAGCTGCCCCCCGGTGCCAGATCATCATCAGAAACACCAGTTTAAGCAACATTTCACAGTAAAAGCTTCTGGTTGTCGACGAACATAAAAACAAGAATCGAATGACAGATAGAAGGCAGAGACAGAATACGCCAATTAGGTATTCGTGTCATTTTGTAATCGGCCAGTATCACCAACCCTATAGGTACCTACTGCTGGACGCAGTTCCTCCCAATCCCAAATACCGAAAAAAAGCACTATTGACATCTTAGATAAATGTACCTACCAGGTTATCATTCTCAAATGCTACATGATTTCAGATATACCTACCGGGTGTAATAAGACTACTTCCGAAAACTGACACTGCGCATTCAGACAATGGGGACCCGTCACAGTTTTTTCTATGAATGCAGTTTTATAGGCCTTGAGAAACTAAAACATAAAATGCAAAATTTTTTTTTCTACGGCCAAAACTGACTAAGTTATGGGCAAAATACCGAACGAGATTCACTGACCGCGCGAACGGAAGCGATGACGTCACAATGGCCCAGCGCTAGCCGCCAAACCACTGCGCGCCCCGCATTTCTGTTCGCGATACTCGTCCGACACGGAGCGTAACGTCACCAAGTGATTTGATTAGGTTTTTATTAGAAGGTTGTTATTTTAATATAATAAATGAGTATTAGAAATAAGGTAGATATCGGTTTTGAGCAAGCGCAATCCGATAATCTACCTAAAGTTGATACCTTCATGGTATTTGATTATCTTAGTAATCATTTAAATTAGACAAGCGCTGAAATTCATGGTTGGAAACTTCAGAGGTAAACAAATCTCATTATCAACCTAATCAGAATAACAGGATAATATGTAGGTAGGTACACATACTTGGACTAGCCTATAAAATACCTAAAAGTTTTAGGTTAGTCAGCCAGGGAAGTTGTGTTTGTTGTTGTAACTACCTACGCTGTTATTTTCAACATTGGTATGTAGATAAGTATGTAGAGAAAAATATTATGTAGGTATAAAATAAATAAAATTAGACTTAAATACTTAATTTGACAGGAATGTACCTACCTAAGTTCTTTGGACACGTAATTTAGAGCTATGAATAAACGAAAGCGTTAGGTATGTTAAGTTTAAAATAAGCCCTAAGAATTTAAATTATATTTTGTCGTAGGTTATACCCAGATTTATTTAAAAATTATACAATAAATTCAAGGTCAGGAATACAATACAGGAATGCAATACTTCCTTCTTCAATCTAAGCATTCCTCCCACAAGCCTATACTTGACGTAGTTCTCCATATGATGACCGATGTGGCGCGGCTGGCGAATGTCCGCCTGCGACGCGGAGGTTGCGGGTTCGATTCCCGCCTTGGGATAAATGTTTGTACGATCTGCTAATATTTATTCCGGGTGTTCTGGGTGTTTTCTATGTATAATAAAAAATATGTATGCATGTAATGTATTGTATTAAGTATATCAGTCATCTAGTACCCATAACACAAGCTCTGCTTAGCTTGGGGCTAGATGATGCTGTGTGGATTGTTCAGCATTATTATTATTATTATCAGCTTCCACCTAAAAATATAATAAATTCAGGTATATATTTTTTTATTTTTTATTATATATCACTTTTGCCCGCAACTTCGTTCGCGCTTAGATTTACATGGGTAAGTACTTCTTTTTCATTCACTTTGGCTACAGTTTTATTACATGTATAGATAGATATTCTCATCCTCGAGGGTACGACGCCAGAGGCATGGAGCAGGAGCGTGGTGGTACTGTTCTTTAAGAAAGGTGATAACACCCTTTTGAAGGAGAGTAGTTACTAATCGTCTCGCTCGTAGGCTAGACGACTTCCAGCCTCCCGAACAAGCCGGGTCCCGAATAGACCACATTCATACGCTCCGGCAGGTTATACAGAAGACCAAAGAGTATAACCAGCCACTTTGTTTAGCGTTTGTGGACTATGAAAAAGCCTTCGATTCAGTCGAAACCTGGGCAGTGTTACGGTCACTCCAGCGGTGTCAAATTGACTATCGGTACATCGAAGTGTTGAAAGGCCTATATAGTAATGCCACCATGACTATCCGACTCCAGGACCAGAGTACAAATCCTATCCAGTTGCAAAAAGGAGTGAGACAGGGAGATGTAATTTCTCCGAAACTGTTCACGTCTGCACTGGAGGATATTTTCAAGCTCGTGTCCTGGAATAGGTATGGCATCAATATCAATGGCGAACACTTAAGTCACCTTCGATTTGCCAACGATATAGTCATAATGGCGGAATCGCTGGAAGACCTAGAAACAATGCTTAGAGACCTCAATATTGGCTCCCAACAGGTGGGTCTTAAAATGAACATGAGTAAGACGAAACTTATGTCAAATGCTCATGTCGCACCCGTACCGGTATATGTTGGAGGTCAGCCGACGAATCCAACTCGGATGGGCAGCGTTCGGGAAATTACGGCACATCTTCTCGTCACAGTTACCGCAAAGCCTCAAGACGAAAGTCTATAATCAGTGTGTGTTACCAGTGATGACTTATGGCACTGAGACGTGGTCGCTAACTATTGGTCTCATACACAAGCTTAAAGTCGCACAACGAGCTATGGAGAGAGCGATGCTGGGAGTTTCACTGCGAGGTAGAATCAGAAATGAGGAAATCCGTAGAAGAACCAAGGTCACCGACAGCTCTCAGAATCAGCAAGTTAAAGTGGCAGTGGGCAGGCCATAAAGCTCGTAGAACCGACAACCGTTGGGGAATAAAGGTTCTCGAATGGCGACCACAAACCGGAAGACGAAGCGTAGGACGTCCTCCTACCCGATGGACTGACGACATTGTTAGGACCGCGGGAAGTCGATGGATGGAAAGGGCTCAGAATCGTTCTTTCTGGAAACGTGTGGGGGAGGCCTATGTCCAGCAGTGGACTTCTACAGGCTGATGATGATGATGATGAGATAGATATAGGTATATTCCCCAAGACGGAAATATTCCTCTATATTCTCAAAATGATCCCCGATATCCCGAGAAACTTGTGGGATATTCCCGCATTGGGGAATATTACCGGGAACGGCACATATTATTGGAGTTAGACCTGAGTACGACCCTGGTTTTAACCCGACTACCGAGGAAGGGTTATTAGAAACTTCACTACTTACATTTTTTATCATTTACTTACTCATTGAAATATACCTAGTAGGTACGACCCTGTATTTTTCTTTAACATTCGTAAACAAGCTTTACTATGCTACCTACGCACCTGTTTACCACACGAGTAATGATTGAGGATCATTTTGATGTAAGTACTATGATAATAGTTGGTATATTATGGAGGTACCTACCTACTTACATCAAAATGATCCTCGCAACAAAATCTTGAAGTTTGGCACGAAAGCGGAATTTTGTCATCCCTCTTCATGATAGTGCACCATTTTTTGCGCACTTTCGGGACCTTTGGCACATTGAAAAATAGTTTTTTAGGTGTACTAACAGAAGTATTAGTACACTTCGGTACTGTACAGTACTTATAGTTCGGCATATTCACGTAAAAACCACAACACGACCCGCGCAGATCGAGTGAACTCTAATAAATGAATTGCGGAGAGCGCGCCCGCGGGCGGAAAAGATATCGTGACGTCACATGAGCTATTCGGCCGCTCCGCGGTTGACTGGTACAAAATGTGTAATATCTTCGCAACCAATGGAACGATTTCAATGATTTAAAAAGTATCGTACCTAAACGAGTAAAAGGAACACCATTACATAGATAATATATGCATTTTCCGACTTGGTACGGGAGCTCATTCAGATGATTCTGATTACAAAAACAAACAAAAAACGCGAAAAAACTTTTTTCAGCATCATATATAATACACCCTTACAGGGTTATAATATTATGTGTATTGGCACCAAAAAATGTATCTAGTCCTTAGATCTGACAATGTTAAACCTACTTACATAATAAGGCAATAAACATACTGAATATCGACAATACTTACATCATAAAATAAACATAAGTACCTAATTAACAGCTATGTAAAGGAAATCATGACCGATGCGTTAATTGCCTTTGCCGTCGCCGCCACCACCGTTGATAAATTATCTTTAGTACCCATTTAACTGTCAGCCAAGTGGTATTCTAAAAACACCTTGATGTAGGTAACGTTTACACGTTCCTGGAGACCCTGGAGTATTCAAAAGTAGTCTTATTACATTCGGTATAAAGTCAAGGCGAAGGCACTCTCTATCGCGCCTGAAATCGTCATATCAGGGCCAAATTACTTATACCCTACTATATTTCTCTACTTATGAAATAATACCTCTAATTGTGTGCTTAACATGTATTTTGAAGAGAAGCAGGTTATCTATCAGGCAGCAGCAGCAAGAAACGGCCATTAGTTATCAGATAGATATAAAAAAACTCCTTAGGAAAGTATATCATTTTCGTTTCGTAGATAACTGACTCGTGAGCTTTTTCATAGACAGATTTATGGATGACGTTATTAGTGTTACGTATTGACAAGTATAGATATTTTTATTTGATTACTGGGTAGGTATACTTCATTTACATCATAAGTTGTAATAATTTTTTTATTTTTGTCGCACGTCGCTTTTTCACCACCACTTGGGTTGGCTGGTAGAAAATGCTTTATTAAGCCCTCCTATTGTACCGAAGTTTTAAATTTTTGTGGAATAAAAAATACCTAATTATGGAGAGAATGGGGGGAAGCCTTTTCCCAGCAGTGGGACACGGAGGGCAAATTAATAATAAAGAATAATTAAATAAATAACTGTGACTTGAAAATTTATAATTCAAAGCAAATCTTCAAAAAATGTGTTCAAAAATCATCAATGATCTTGAACTTACGTCTCCGACTGTACCTACTTCACGAAAAATAAAAGAAGTGACAAAAATAGCCATCATTTATTTGATTACAAAATCTTTCGTCATGAAATAAATTGCTACATAAAATATATTTCAACAAGAAATGCCTCAACTGCATGCCGAGTCGTCGCGCGGTAGCGGCGCGGGCGCGGGCGGGCCGTGACGCTGAGTGCATGGTGCGCACGAGCACATGCACGGGCACACTCACGAGCACACGCACGAGCACGAACACGAGCACACGCACTCGGCTCTCAGGCTCGAGGACGCAGCATCGCTTTCGCCGCCGCCGTCGACTCGAACTCATACCAAGAACACTTACTGACTCACCTAATATTACTTTACATTTATTCAGTTCAACATCGGATGAGACAAAATTAAAACTATTCAAAGCCACAGACAACTTACTGCCAAACCATAGATATTCAACATGTTCATTTTAGAGATTAAAGAGCGATTTTAAGGCGGTGGTACTCGCCAACGACCTTGAGGAGGCACAGGGACCCGCGCGCATTCCATTTCATATCGCATTCAAGAAATAATTATTTGTAGCCTAATGAATTATTAGTTCGAACTGCCAATTGTTCACTTTGTGATAAATACTTTGACAAATATTTGTGTGAAAAAAAAATACTAAAAATCAATACCGTTTAGAAGAAATAACCAAATTTAAAATAAAAATTGCTTCACTTTGGATATTTTTTTCATATAGTAATAATATAGTTAGAATTATTTCAATTGTTCAAATTAAAATTTAGTCTTTAATAAGCAATATATATTTTTTTTGGACATTTATACTCACTCATCAAAGAGAAATTACACGGAGAAAACCTCTCGTTGGCGGATACCACCTCCTTAAGGTCGGGGTGCTTCGGTGGAGCGATTTGTCATTCTTTCACTTTTCATATCGCGACCACCGCCTCAGGAGTTCATGTAGGTATACAACGACGCGCGACGTGCCGTTGTAGCCTTCACACGACTGACCTCTCAGTGCCAAAGGAACCTGGAACCTGGCTGGATGTCACCCTCGGATCTACATCTACCAGGTAGCCTGCTTGCTAACACAGATGGAGATTGAGTCACGACTAGAACATTTAGCTAGGTGACGGTAGAATCTACCTATAATCTGTTCTAGAAAGTATGTATCTGAGTTAAGTATAAGCTCCTAATCTTATTCGCACCGAATTTTTTTTAAAACAAATTCCCTAATATATATTTAATGAATTTGTCAAACACTGAACGATGCAAAATTAATACAAATGAAACTTACTACCTACTACTACTATCTGTACGTGCGAGATTATTCATAGAATTGAATATTGGTATGTTATAATTAGGTATAGTAATTTGGTCGAGTGCGATGTTCACTGAACATTTACAGAAACACTCGAGTAACGTAGGTACCTCTTGGACAAGTGAAGCAATCGGAAAAGCATAGGGGAGTTGAATAGGTATGATCCCAGAAACATGGGTAGGTGGTCAACGTCTTCATACGTCTGGGAACTGGCATCGGAACTTATATTATAATATAACACAGCTTAGTGCAAACATCACAAGTGTATGACAAGCGCAGTAATGTTTATCTAGTTAGGTACTGTACTGACAATATTACCAACATGTGACTAGCGCCTAGGCCACTACTTAGACAAGTGACAAAGTGCTAAGCACTGCGCTGCGCTATAAGTCCCACCCCACGTGACACAAGACGTAGGTTTTGTTGTAATATTTGTAAGTATAGTATAGTTCATATGTCCGGTGCAAATCATCCCGAGTACTGACAATAATAATAATAAAGTATTATCCGAGGCGGTACTCGTATCTACTCTAGTTTATACCAAACGCGAGATCTCAAGCGAAGCGTATTCGTAGAAAATCAGCATTATTTTATCATTATTTTACACTATTCAGTATGTTACACTACTATCACATCTCACAAAAATGTAAATTGTAAAAAAATGAGTACAAGAAGTTGATTATTGGTTTTGAATGTCATTATCCTAATGGTACATGGTCGAGAACGTGAACCTCACATTGTCACACTGTCACACACTCCACTCGACTGTGTTCTATCTACTCAATATTATATACCCGTCAGTTTCATACACTAGTTCATAAACAAATATATCGATTACCTATCTTTAGTATGCATCGCCCCAACTATCAACCGGATAACGAAGCATTTATATAAAATTTGATTAGAATTAATAAGAAACAGCAATACTTTAGTGTCGATTGCAAAGGGCTTATCGCTTTACGCCTGAAGCTCGATCCTGCGTCGCGAGACGTATCTCTCAGTGCGCCCGGACTCGGACGTGAGAACAGCCCTCTGGACATGGCGGAGAAGCGTTCATCACTTGTCGACTAGCTCCATCTATTCTATAGGTACATGCATTCCTTACATTACATTACAATACAACTATCCTAGCTACCCTACTTGTATAGGTATGCGACCTGTACAGATTGCCGCGCGCTATTCAATTCAATATATAGGGAGGAGTTGTTACCACACACGCACCACCCCCTCTCTCTCTTCGTGCCACTAACCGGACCTACTACGAACTTGTTCATCCAACAGAACACCCGCCAAACGCAGTTACGAAGCTATAAGTTACGAGTACCTACCTTCTTACAACTTACATCTATACGAGTACATCGAAACTGATAGTTTACATCTTTTAGAGTTGAATACTTCAGTTAAGTTAAAAGATAAGATCGTAAAACAAAGAAAGGAAATACATTTTCGATAATGATTGAGTTTACAGCTGCCTCAACACGGGCGTTACTTTATACAAGGTGTCCCAAATTATTATCATCTAGATGATATCGCGCAGTGGTTACTTGGGGCAACCTGTAGTGCTAGGTAGGTACTATAAGCCATCGCAATGAGCCCCCGGCATCGCAACAGTCAGCAAGCTGGGAAAGGGGAACGTTAGGACGGGCTCATTTTCACAGTTTTACACATACCTATCACTTCTAAAACGTGAAAAGAGAACAGTTAATGTCCAAAAGTTTCCCCTATTGAAGTTTAAGAAGTTTTGGACAAATGATCAGCATAGTTTACAATTCCCATTTTGTTAGTGCAATCAGGGGGAGGCGAGTGCACTGGCTGCCAAGCTATCGACATACATAAGGAACAGAATGAGTAAGGTTTCGGGTACTTTCTATAAGCCGCTTTACAACAGCCAACCTACAGGTACAGCGGAGGCTGCATTGTGCCCAACGTCTGACATGCTACCTGCTACCTGCTGCCTGCTACCTAGCACACACACCACACATGCCTCTACTACAAGTTGCACGACTTTTATTACGATGAAAGAAAAAAAAAAAGAAAAAACACGACTGAAGTAAAACTTCTTCATACGAAACGTAACTGGCTATGAGAGAAAGAGAGAAAGAACAGTGCTTTCATACCCCCTCCATGGTAGTGTTAAACGTTTAACGCAACCTTGTTGGAAGTCGCATTAGAAGTATAACTTCAAATAGCTTCTCGACTTAAATCCCTAGGTAGTTACAGTAGATGTGACCTCTGATCTAGTACCGTACCTACTCGGTACTAGATCAGAGGTGACATCTAGCTCCTCGCCTCGAGGCTCTATGACAATGTTTAGTGGTCTAACTATTAAATGGTAATCGGCTTTATAAGTATTTACCAGCATCATTTTACTCCTGAATTTGTGTGTTTTACAACAATATGTTATGGAACAAGCAGATGATCCACTTGATGGTAAGTGGTATTCGTCACCTATAAAGCATGGCGCTGTAGGCCACGCAAGTTATGAACGTGTCCTACGATGCTATACCCCCCATACACCATAAAAGTGGGTGATCAAATACACCAAGCTTTACCAGGCTAAATGTGTTTCTGCCTTAAGTCCCATGTGTAAACCGGAATACGCTGTGCTGCTTGGCGGTATGGTGGTAGGCATGGTGGTAGGACGTCCCCGGTGGTGACGAGCTACTACTGTCTAAACGTGGAGTCCAAACAAGTATCTCGCAACGTGGATTGCGTTAGTAGGCATCATCACGTTTTAGAACAAAATGTGACGTTTGACAGCAAACAGTTATTACACCTCTCCCAAGATACGTGATCAAGGGGCGGGCATGCGGGCATGTGGGCATGCGGGCATGTGGGCATGCGGGCATGTGGGCATGGGGGCATGTGTGGCGACTTAATCAGAGGTGAGCATGTTAGATTTGGACACAGTCAGCCATTTAACGAACACATGTAAAGTTCCTTAATTAACTAGTTAAAGTTATAAACCGAGTCGAAGCTACAATGACATCTGTTACCAGGCCAATCCGAGGGCTGACATGTGTCGTTGATCTCTAGACCACTGGCACTGGCACTGGCACTGGCACTGGCACTGGCACTGGCACTGGCTACAAGTATGACAACGCAATTCGTACTCGGCTTAATTATATTCCTTATCGAGTGAGGCTCTAAGTAAAGCATAGATTGTACTCAACATTATAACATTGAAAGTTTAGTGACACCAGATTGTATATAAGAACATTATATCTACTTATTTGTTGTAATATGTAAGTATTGTGTATGTGGGTTGCACAAATTATGCAAGTTAGCAAAAAAATTTAATCACAGCCTATTCTATTATTAAATTCAAATGGCGAATAAAAAACGTGAGATAAATCTTTGATTGTATACTCTATTCCATTCCTCTATTGTGCTTCTCAAGTAAGTGTCTTTTCATTAAACCCTGATTGAGTGACGTATGTTACATCTGTCTCGCTCTAACAATTCATAAAATATTAAGTTTTCAGCACGCGGTGAAACAGACCTTTCAAACATAAACCGAAGTTTTAATACTCTTATCTGATAGTGCAGACAAGATCAAACCATCAAAAACAGGTGACATAATCATACAACCAGAGCTCCTCACAGTACGGTACAGTACGGTATAGTACGGTATAGTACGGTACAGTACGATATAGGACAGCGTAAGCGGGTAGATTAGAGGTGCGTTATATAACATCGAATAGTCATCGGGTCGTTAGTCCCGTTAAAGCTTTCGTTACTCCGGGGGTTGCACGTGGCACGTGGGCTCGCCTGTATGCACCCTGCCTGCCCTGCCCTGCCCTGCGGGGGCGGGGGCGGGGGCGGGGGCGGGGGCGTGGGCAGCGGCGGCGGCGGCGTGCGAGGGAGCGGGATGGCGACGCAACCACTCGCACGTACTGGAAATTATAAAAAGAATTCAAAAATCTAGAACACTAATAGCCAAATGAGTTCATCATTTTTTAATTATTATTTATTTTTCCAAAAAGCTCGATCGATGGCTTCAATGGCTACACAAAGGTATAGATGGAGGAGCTGGAACAGCTGGAACAGCACTGACCTGGCTAGGTGTAGTCGTTGAAGTCGTCGATGGCGACGCGCTGGTGCAGCGAGTGCCGGTCCGCGTAGGCAGGCGCCAGCGCCGCCGCGGCCACGCGCTCCGCCTCCACGCGCCGCCGCAGCCGCTTGATGGCGCGCAGCCGCTCCAGCGAGTTGGACGCGTACGGCGCCGCGCCCAGCGTCAGCGACTGAAACGAACACCCGTGCTTAGCGGACGCTGGATATCCCGACCTTAGAGAAGCCTTTGCTCAAGTGTATCCCGTAAAACTTCGTAATGAGCTGGCTTTCGGCAGCACGCGTGGTAGTTTGTGGCTCCGGTTTAAATGTTATACTCTAGCCGCACCTAAAAACGTTGCTTTCTAACGGCTACGAGACGAAATTTGTACCGACGAGCTCTGGAGTCCCACAAGGATGCATTATGGGCCCATCGCTGTTCACCCTGTTACCTGTGCGATGTGCGAGGCGAGTGCGCAGTGCAGCGCCAGCTGGCGCGCCAGTAAGGCTGCGTTGCAGTCGGAGACGACGGCGGGCCCCACGTGCGGCAGGAACTCCCGCAGGATGCGCTCGTCCTTGGACTTCATGCGCACGGTACTCATGCCGTGCGACATGCCCTCCACCACCACTATGCAGAAGTTCAACTGCCCCTGAAATTTGTAAATATTAATTTTATCCTATTTTTGATAAATTCGATAACATTTATTCCGCCGTAATACGGTTCATATTGTGTCATCGCACCTGTCTAAGCGGACCGAGTTGAGGAACCAAGGAAAATTGTGATGATACAGCCTGCAGTGAATGTAGTTGGTACCTTGATGGTGTGTATGTGGAAGTCAGCTCCGGAGTCGTTGTAGACGATGGAAACGAAGTCATTGCCGATGTATTTTCGTTTCTCGTTGCAATTCGGATCTGACTCAGAGTTGGGCATCGCTGTCGCTACGTGGAATTGAACCTGCAATCATAACCACTACTTATTAACTCGCGGATGGATAAATAGAGATATCCCATTATGACTACCTGTGCTAGCATGGTAGCGTTAAAAACCGATCTCGATCTCGGTATGTCTAATGCACACTTAGAGCTAATTTTTAGCCTATTTGTGGGCCTTTTGTCTACAATTTTGAACATGTGCACCAATATAAAAAATATCTCGTGTCAAGCGCGACATATTCTCACGTTGCACATCTTAGCCCGGCTGGTTATCAAACTTCTTTACAACTTTTATTTCATAGTCTTCTAATTATTTGTTCCATAATTTAATACAAAAAACACGTCTCAATTGTTCATCACGAACATGTTCATTTTGTAAGCCGGATCCCATTAATTTAATTGAATTCCGTTATCTTTAGAATTTTTCGTCCGATCAAACACTTCATAATGACATTACAAAAGCGTGTGTTGACGAAACGAACGTGTATTTAAGTTTGCAGGGGGAGGGCGTGTGTACCTGCATGACGTCATCGTGCCACACGTATGTGTACTGTCCGTCCTTGCCGCCCGTCTCCAGGTTGAGGAACAGCGGCTCCCCCCCCAGCAGCCCCCCGGCGCTGCCCACGCCCCCGCCCCCGCCCGCACCCCCTCCAGCGCCCAGCGGCACCAGGGACCCCAACTGACGCAGAAACTCTGCATATCTGCAATAACAGACAACACTACTGTGTAATCCGGAGGTGCCGACCGGACCACCGTGCACCGGTGCGCACCATCTATACTAATGTTTTAATATTTTATCTTGCATGGTTTCCTACACTGCAATGGATCACGCGGGTGATTATATTGGTGACCCCAATGTTATCACCCGCGTTGATGTTACTTTCTTATTAACATTTTAACAACTACTACACATAAATAAATAATTAATATCTATGGACATTGTTTACACAAAATCACCTAGCCCCAAACTAAGCATAATAATAATAATAATAATAATGCTGGACAATCCACACAGCATCATCTAGCCCCAAGCTAAGCAGAGCTTGTGTTATGGGTACTAGATGACTGATATACTTAATACAATATTATTACGTACATAGATATTTTTTATTATACATACAAAATACCCAGAATACTCGGAATAAATATTTGCAATTTGTATTTATCCCGAGGCGGGAATCGAACCCGCAACCTCCTGCGTCGCAGGCGGACATTCGCCCGCCGCGCCACATCGGTCGTCATAGCTTGTACTATGAGATCCAGATGACTGACAGAATATATACAATAGAGACAATATAACAGACATGGATGATGATATATTAGTATAATGCACGTTAGGGCTGCATGATGCCTCTCACCTGACGCTGCCGTACTCGTTGCGCAGTATGGCGCACTCGTTGTCCTGCTGGCCGGGGCCCACATACAGCACGCCCACCTGGAATTGTTCCATCATCAAATAAACATACATATTGTTAAGTTTTTGCATGTCGGTCCACTACCAAGTGTACACTTCTTCAAGTCCAAGTTCAACTTCAGTTAGCTATCATTCGGTTTCCGTATTTTTTCGGGATAAAAAATGATATGTTCATTTAGGTAACAAACTGAATTGATCCTGAGTTTAATTATATCGGTCCAGTTGTTAAAGAGTGATTGAGGCACAAACATCCACAAACTTTTCACATTTATGATGTTAAGATAACTAGAAGATCGCTCGACTTTCTTCTCGCTGCACTCCTTTAAAGGTAGTTCATTTCTTAACTGAGTCCCCCTCTAAGCACCGGGATAAATATACCCCGAAGGTCTTCCGTCTGTACGAGTAGCTGTTGTTGCGCCTTGTATATTTGTTAGTCACTCGATCAGGACTTCTATTTTAATACTTATTATTTTCTTATTATTTAAGCTATGGCTAATACAAAAACGTTTTTATAGTGTTGATGAATTTCTAAAGAGTGACGAATAATAGAATTTATGTTCAAGTTATAATTTTGTAATATTTTTTTTATTTTGTAATTACTATGTTTTATTGTTGTCCTATTGCTTTATGAGGACTTATGTAAAAGAATAATATTAATAGGTACCTATCAAAACTATTTAAATTTGCATGCCAGATTTGGTGAAATATGTGACACTATGACCACCACCACTATGACTAAGAACTTTAAACCATGTTTCTCGCAAATAAATTTCATTTCATTTCATTTCATTTCTAGCGGCCGTTCGCAGCTTTGCCCGCGTGCCAGTTTTTTTTCCCGTTCCTGTAATTTTTTCGGGATAAAAAGTAAGTAGCCCCTATGTTAATCCAAGTTATAATTTATGTTTAAAATTTCATCTAAATCGGTCTACTGGTTAGAGCGTGAAAGTGTAACAAACAAACATCCATCCATCCATCCATACTTACAAATTTTCGCGTTTATAATATTATATTATGATTAGTAGGATTGTTATTGATACATAATGTGAGTACCTTGTAGGTCTCGACCGGCGGCAGGAGGTCCAAGCTCTTGATGGACCTCTCGAGTTGAACCCCTGACACTCGGAGAGGGCGCTCCGCTAGAGGGTTCAGTATACTCTGCGCCTCGCCTGAACATACACCATTTAAACGTATAACATTAAAACGAGCATCGAGGAATAGGCAAGGTGCTAGTTCGCACCCTCACTAACTCCTTCGCAAAGAGCTCAAACTACATTAGTTGTAGTTAATTTACTTAAATTATAAAATGTCACAGAGACTTGAAATAAAATATCGGTGTACACTTTGCTAGGGGTACGATGTAGATGTAGATGTGGATGTGGATGTGGTACTGACCGGGCACGGGTGGCGTGATGGGGTACGTGCTCATGTTGTGGTACAGCTGCAGGAACACGAACGACGGCGTCACGCCGCCCCCGCCCGCGCCCGCGCCCGCACCCGCCGCGCTCCCGCTCCCGCTCCCGCTCCCGCCGCCGCTGCCGCTCCCGCTCGACGCAGCGCTGTGCGCGTGGTTCGCTCTGTTATAATAGGTACACAATTACTTATAGATCATCTTTCATTTAATGACAAATACTAATAGGAAGGCTGCGCTTCTATTCATAGCCCAACTCACTAGCTCTCGTTTATCGTTGTCTCATCTTCAGTGACCCCAGCTAGCCTCTGTCGCGCTATATTAGATAGTTAGCCATCGCGTACTCGCCTTCAATGTTCAACTCTAGGAAACCTTCAGTACCTCGCAACTAGGCCTTCGGTGCCTTTCCATCAGCCTTCCCTTGCTGCAGCACAACATGCCTCGAGTTAGTTTCTCTCGGCATCGGTGTAGTAACAAGGGCCGGACCAACGGTATTATTGTAATTCCGAAGGTTCGATGGCATAATGCGAACCGTTTAACAATGGAATAAACGACTGTAGAGCCATCTAGCGAGCTAAATAAAAACTATCCTGGATCGCACTACCATGTACACCTACCTGTGCCGGCGGGTGGGGCTCATGACGGAGATGGTGTTGGAGCGCAATGTACACCTACCTGTGCCGGCGGGTGGGGCTCATGACGGAGATGGTGTTGGAGCGCAATGTACACCTACCTGTGCCGGCGGGTGGGGCTCATGACGGAGATGGTGTTGGAGCGCAATGTACACCTACCTGTGCCGGCGGGTGGGGCTCATGACGGAGATGGTGTTGGAGCGCAATGTACACCTACCTGTGCCGGCGGGTGGGGCTCATGACGGAGATGGTGTTGGAGCGCAATGTACACCTACCTGTGCCGGCGGGTGGGGCTCATGACGGAGATGGTGTTGGAGCGCAATGTACACCTACCTGTGCCGGCGGGTGGGGCTCATGACGGAGATGGTGTTGGAGCGCAATGTACACCTACCTGTGCCGGCGGGTGGGGCTCATGACGGAGATGGTGTTGGAGCGCAATGTACACCTACCTGTGCCGGCGGGTGGGGCTCATGACGGAGATGGTGTTGGAGCGCAATGTACACCTACCTGTGCCGGCGGGTGGGGCTCATGACGGAGATGGTGTTGGAGCGCAATGTACACCTACCTGTGCCGGCGGGTGGGGCTCATGACGGAGATGGTGTTGGAGCGCAATGTACACCTACCTGTGCCGGCGGGTGGGGCTCATGACGGAGATGGTGTTGGAGCGCTTGGAGCGCGCGAGCGGCGGCAGGTCATCCCGCTCCTCGCGCGCGCCCGCCGCCGCCCGGCCCCACGGGACCGTGCCGTCACTCGCCGTCTGGAAACATCATTCATATTGACCCCGTCCCAATACCCTTTCTCATTTATTCTTAAGAGCACAAGATGTGATAATGCGCAGTCAGCGTCCGCTCGGCCCCGCTTCATGCTATGTGATAATGCGCAGTCAGCGTCCGCTCGGCCCCGCTTTATGCTATGTTATTTTGTACAATAATCACACGGAGAAGTAGGTACACTTGTTGTCTGTTCTGGCACGGCTCGATCGCGAGGAGCTGGCACCTAATGCCGCCTAGCTTCCTGACGGTTCTAAGTGATCTTTACCATTGTAATGAAGAAATACTCTGATTCGCAAAGCCATGCGACGTACCTTCTGTAGTTGATGATGTTTGTTGTGTGCTGCCACCGCGGCGGCCGCCGTCACACTGCTGGCCGCGCGCAGCGGGGGCGCCGCCTCGCCCCCTTGCCCCCCCTGACCCCCCTGACCCCCCGTGCCTGCAACGTGCAACCGAGTTATGGCTGCTCGGTGAACGGACACGTTAGTAACGGTTACGACTACCCTACCGAAGCAAACTTACAAATGATACATGTTAGCGAAGTTGCTTAACGCATACACTCAGAGCGACAGCGCACTGGGGAGGGGACGAGCCTAACCTCCTCCTTACCTTAGAGTATAACTACCATCGACATCGACACCTTTCCAATACTAAATAAGACGTACGTAGTACGTAGTCAGGAGCCCATCAGTAAATGTTTTAAAGAGCATTTTAGAATATTAACAATAAAAGTTATTATAGTTAAAAGTAAGGTTAAGTAAGACCAGCGTGTTTTTTTAGTAAAGGATGCGATTTAAATAGTTAATAAAACAAAGTGTAAGTATGTAAGTAATAGTTATTTAACATTAGCATCTGTCAGTGCAGCGCCGCTCCAAGGAATACTGTATGTGTTATGTACAGTCAGCTGCACTGGAGTATTTACAATTCCTAACTTTCAAGATAGCGTCACAACGTAACACTAAATGCAATAAATTTTCAAGGCAAAAATGCAAAAAATAAGTGAACTCATCAACTGATTACATGATATTTGATTTTATACTGTATAAAAGTTTATAGTAATGTTGTGATAGCATTTTAAAAGTTAATAATTGTATACATTTTAGTGCAACTGACTGTACATTTAAAGCAAAATGTAAAACACAGACAGCCTGATGTATGTATGTATAATTCAGCACTTCAACCCCCAGACACGGTAGAAACCCCCTCACTTGCCACTGTTTAGTAGGCAATAGTATGGACTAAACATCCTTATAAGGATGCCTAATGTGAATAGACACAAGTAGCACTGCAGTTCTACTGTACTCGTATTTCATGAAGAGGATTATTAGCACAATACTGGAGCTTCATATTTAAATATAATCACATAAAAAAAACGGTGATCACTCAACATCATGTGGGCAGCACATAGTATAAAAACAACAGATGGCAATCATATATCCATTGCATTTTAGGTTGCCTGGTAGATATCGTTTTTAGTGACAAGGCCGCCCATTGTATTCGTATTGTACTTTAATGTGAATTACTTGTCGTGGTAACCAATAAAGAGTTATCAATACCGGGTGTAATAAAACCACTTCCGAATACTCAAGGAACGTGTACAAGTCTTATAGAATGTCATTTGGCTGACAGTCATAAGACAGAAGCTAGTACAGCTGAAGTTGCTATTTATATAAAAGCGATATATTGCACACGTACACATTGATGAGGGTCCGGTCCCGGCCGCGAGGGCAACCCGCCGATCAGATGATCGTGTTTCATTTACATTGCTTTTTTTGGTGTTTTGCCGTTTTTGCGCGTTTATCAATAAGATAATTAGATAATTCACGATTATGTAACGTTTTTATTATATTTTTTGTAATCAGAATCGTGGTCTGAATGCGCAGTTTCAGTTATCGGATGTAATCTTATTACTCCAGGTATATCTATTGATAATGTTAATGAACTTACCCGGGTCTGAGTTGAAAGTGCATAGTTGCGGATGGGGATGGGGTTGGGGTTGTGGGTGGGGATGGGGATGGGGATGGGGGTGGTGGTGCGGCAGAGGCGAGGTGCCGGAGATCTCCTCGGGGATGGCCTCGCAGGAGACGCGCATGTCGCTCTTCTTGGCCGGCTTCTTGGAGTGCGGCGCCATCGACGCGGGCCCGGGGCTCCTGCAACAACCAACAACCAACAACCGACATCACATTTACCAACCAACTATTCTATTCTATTCTATACTCTATATCTACCTATATTATAAACTAAAATTGAAATAAAACGTTAATTTTAACATAATTTGCTCATACATTAATGCAAAAAAAATAGTGGACATTGTTACACATCATCTAACCTCGAATGAAGCATAGCTTATATTATGGGAACCAGATGACTGATAGAAATACTTATATACGTTTTTTTGCAAATACATACTAAAACAAATCATAACAGACCGAGAACCAACAGCAGTATTCATCACACAAACATAATGTCCTCGGTGGAGATCCAACCCACGACCTAAAGCACAGAAGGCAGAGTTCCTACTCTAGCTGAGCCGTGAGACCAGACTAGCCTACTTTTGGAAATGTTATTAAAATACAATGCTTATTTGAAGCTATTGTGCTCAGAGGCACATACTTTTATCAAATTGTGTCTTTGGATAACATTTAAATGAAATTTAAGTGGAGGGTGTGTGTGGGTTCGGAACCCTTCTGGGGCATAGCTTTTGGGATAATTTAAAATGTATATGAGGGCACCTAATATTGTTTATGATACTGGTTTTTAGCATGATAGTAGTAAGTACTACCAAAAGTCAACAGTCAAAAAAAAAACGAGTGTACTTTAGACCACACGACTGAAGTAAAACTTCCTTACTACCGAAAGGTAACTGGCTATGAGAGAAATAGAGAAAGAACAGTGCTTTCATACCCCCTCCATGGTAGTGTTAAACGTTTGACGCAACCTTGTCGGCAGTTGCATTACAAGTATTACTTGGAAAGCATTTATCCAGTAATATCAGCTCATGTTAACAACACCTCTCTGACCAACAACAATCAGAGGAGGGCCTAGTCAGAGCATATTTGACACTCGTCACGTAAGCGGATCGAACCCACACCCATCCGGTCACACTGCGCGCCCGTCAGCCAACACTCCGCAGTTGCGTCATCGATGCCGCGCAATCGTCTAATACATATATATCAACACGATATGCATTGCTTGTGCCACAAATGTCCAATGGAGCCGCGTGACACGCCAGCCTCCTCTCACATGGTGATACTATAAGGGCTCGAGAAGAGCTTCGCTACTCTCTATACATTTGCTTAAAATATTACAGAAATAATGTAAAGTCTGAGAGGAAGTGTTTAAGAATGAGATAGATAGATAGAGAGAGAGAGAGAGAGAGAGAGAGAGAGAGAGAGAGAGAGAGAGAGAGAGAGACGGGGGGGGGAAGTAGGGATGTGTTTGTGTGTGCAGGCAGGGGTGGGGTACGTACGTGGGCTCGCAGCTGGGCAGCAGGATCATGTCGTCGGGGTCGAGGGGGGGCGCGGGGGCGGGCGCGGGGGCAGGCGCGGGGGCAGGCACGGGGGCAGGCGCCGTCGACGTCAGCGTCAGCTTCCACGACGACGACATCTCCGGCGACGAGTTGGAGCGCCGCACCGGGTGCCGGGACTTGCCCTCGAACACAACAATACCATTCTTAGTACATTTCACTACCTACCTAGTCATTACATTACATTAAAGCGCAGCGAGAGTTGAAGTTCATATGAGAGTAGCTTAACGCGAATGTCGGTGAATCGCGCGCGCGGTTCCATGGATGGTTGTTACCTCCGGCACGATGAGCAGCATGTCCTCCAGGTCGGTGGAGCTGCTGGAGCTCTGGCGCTGCGGAGAGCCGGGGATGTTGATGGGCTGCGTGCTCATCCTGCAAACCATGCAATACGTCACCAACACCCTCATATCCACCCGCCACAAGTAACGGATATCATCGGATATCTACAGCCCGCGCCGAAAATATCCGTTCTCTAAGCGACCTGCCGTTCCATCGTGCTGATAATAAATTTGACTATCATCACATTGGTTGAAAGCAGGTAGTCACATCAGCACAAATAGAATGACAATAATGTGGTCACTAGATCATTACAATATTCACTTACAGTAGATGGGAGGCAAGGCAGAGCGAGCCTTACTTTAGTTTCTACGTAGGTACGAGATGAAGTTACTTGTAATCGACTTGCCAATTTAATTATCTACCAACAAGTAGGTTACCTATCGTGTGTTCGACAAGAAATTTGAACGTCGGAAAGGATTCAAGTAACCAACGTTACATATGAAATAAACGAACACTCCATCAGACCTACGATAGGTACCTAATGACTGTAGGGGCTGGTGTTGGGGGTACCTGAGTTGCTGCGAGGACATGGTGCATTGCGAGACGCCATGTTGATTCCCCTTGTCGCCCGCCACCACGGAGTCAGAACTGCAATGCATTCATATTAGTATATGTCTACAGTGGAGGGGGGAGGGGGGGGGGGAGTGAAGGCCGGCTGCTCGGCGCCCGCACAACTCACAACCACGGACATATCACTGACTGACATATACACAACGCACAGCCTAAACTAGTGCTCGTAGTGACATCACATTATCAGGGTCTATTTGTCGAGACACGTAGAGGGCTACAAAGGAATTCTCGAAACTCAACCCGAAAGTGTGAACAGCGGGGGCTAAAGTACATATAAAAGTAGGTTAGGTGAGCCCTCACTAGGTGTGACCGTGTGACGTACCTGGATTTGTGCAAGTGTGGCGCGTCGTGCGGGGGGGCAGGGGCGGCCGCGGGGGCTGCGGGGGGCGCGGGGGCGCGGTGCGATGACGTCGACCCGCTGCGCGACCGCACCGACCACTCCGACACCTGCAGGACATTCTCTACGTACATCCCACTACATAACTATTCACATTGTCAACTAACTACACGTGCATTACAAGTGCAAAGTGGCCCGGCCGGGTATGTAGCTCGCAGGAGTGATGCCCGTAAATGTGTTCGTAAAATTCTGCTGCTGCCTGATGCCTATCCGATACTATAGGTGTCGAACGATTTATTATTACAAGTTCTTGTTGAGATTCATGAACCCAACCTCATCACATAGTTTATTTTAGGTACTATACTATGTGAAAGCAATGAAAGTATTGGGTATTCTAGGGTTTTGACTTGAGTCATTCAACATGTCTTTTGAGCCCTGGATGGCTCATTATTAAAATAAATCTTCTGAATACGGTAACTAAGCCTGCTGTTTCCTTCCAAGACCATGAAAATGGCAACAGTTTATTATATCACTAGGACGGTACATGTGACATGACGGATGGTAGTAGTGGTGTCGGTACTGACGTCTTGCCGCGAGTCCCCCAGGCCGCTGGACGCCGACACGGAGGGCGTGCGCGGCACGGACGCGTGCGTGTGCGAGGGAGACGCAGCGCCCGACGCGCACGGCGAGGCAGAGGGAGACGACACGCACGCCGCCGCCGCCGGGTTCAGCAGCGCAGCCACGTCCTGCAGTGGAGACTCCAGCAAGTAGTCCCAGTTCATCTGTACACGAACGTAAACATTATATTATATTACGGTACAATTAAAACGAATGCCGCTTATCCAGCTTATACGACTTGCTGAACAAGAATTATGCCTCACGCTAACGGGTAATCACTTAGCTATGAAGCATTGTCGCGTCATCACGGAACATCAATTACTATCACTTTGTCTATTATCAATATCCATCCACTGAGCGGCTTAGCACCTGTACACCTCGAGTTGATGGACGAAGGGCTGTGTATCGTAGGGCATCACGGAGCTTGGTATCGACAAGGAACACAGACCTGGTTCTGCAGCCGGAGCAGCCAGCAGACGTCCCCGGTGGGCGCGCGCACGTGCAGCTCCGCCCACTGCGCGCACCAGCACGCGCACGCGCCGCTGCCGGACGCGCCGCCGCCGCGCCACCACAGCGCCTCCTCGCTGTCCTGAACAACGCACAACGCACACATCACATCTGAGACAACACTACACCCTGATATCGCGTTTGGGTAAACCACTAATGCAATACACGAATTCCGGTAAACGAGGAGGTATCTACTCGTCACTATGCTTGATGATAGATTGATGGTTAAAGGCCTATTTTTGGATCCTACAGCTGCGTTCGATGCCTAATACTTTATACATAATCTGGGGTGTATTACAAGGATCTATATTAGGACCAATTTTATTTATCTATACAAATCATAAGAACCCTTATGCTGACTATTACAATTTACAGGGTATACTCGCCTTGGTGCGTAGATGCGTAACTAAGAAAGGAATTCAACGGGTACAACAGGGAGTTGAAGTTTGTACCAAAATAACATAGCGCGGGCGAAGTCGCGCGCATTTTGCTAGTAGTATTATATTTAATTTAAGTGAATCTACCTGTAAAGTTCTCCCGTATACAAAAATAATTGCTTATGTAATAATGCACTACCAATGTAATAATTTTACTCACTAACCAATAGTAAATGATTTAAAGCAAAATGTTTAACCTCCTGGTTATTTATATTTATGTACCGATTTGTGAATTGGAAAAAAATTTAATACGCCCCTAGGAGCTGAGACGAGGTTAGTTCACACTATTTTCTAGTTATTAAATAAATGAAATTTACTAAAGAGTTTTTACTTGATAAAAACCATTTTGATTTTAAGTCTTTAAATTAGAAGAACTTACCACTTCCTTGGATATCCTCTCGAACCTCTGCGTGAAGTGATTGAGAATTTCCAGCAGAGGGTCCGTCCCTTTGCTATTATCTGACGAGTTTTGTCTAAAAAAAAACAAATATCTTTAAGACGATAAACTTTTAAAGCGATGAAACTACTAAACATAAATACTACATTTTAGAACACTAAGATTAACAGTGATAAACAACTAGAATGGTAAAGGAATGTGATTAAAAATATTTTGCCTCTTCTTAAGCAAGCCAAAGATCCGAGCCATGCAAATATATCAGCCTTTGAACATTTAGGGAATATCGATGCTAATCTACTCGATAGCAGTCTCATGCATCTACACAAGCCAGCAGATGAAACTCACGCGCCTAAAGAACACAGGTTCGTAGAGGATATAGAAATACAAGAGATTGCACAAGAGTAAATGCAATAGAAGGGCTACGCTGGTGGTAAGGGGCCTAATTGCGCTAATTATTTTCAGCTGGATTGGAATTGAACTTGAACCGAACCACAGCTTTTTGAAGGATTGGTAGCGCGCTAATAATTTGACGTTTGGTTCAAACGTTAGTCAGTCGAAGTTCGTACGTTTCTCCTGTCAACCAAACGGTTGAGCTAAAGTTGGTAGGGAAGCAACTTTTTCTCAACCGTTTCTCGATCGTTGGGAATTGTTGAGTTAATTTTAAGCTTATAAACCCTAATGTACGCGTATTTTTAATAGTAGAGGAGGTAGCTAGGAGTAGACGTAGCTGTAGCTACGTCTAATCCCCAATTCCGAGCCAATTGACCTAATAAATCTACAAAAAGTCATCCTATCTAGAAGTCTAAAAAGAAGCTAAATAAAAGCTGGCCAAAGAGCTAGCTGGTCAAATAATTACCTTCACATGCCACCTTCTCTACGTTGGGATGCTTTGAACTCGAAACCAAGGTAATAAACCTTAAATATGCTTTCATTTTGCAAGAAATGAGTAACTTATTAGCAATGAAAACTACTTTGTTTTAGCTTTTGCTGGCCTTCTATGCTTCTGGTTCTTATCAGACTATTGTGGAGACAGTATATATATATTGTGTTTCTCAAGTCAATGTCTCCAAAGCCATCCATCAATTGATGATAATTTGAACAAAACAATTATGAAAAAATAAATACTCATTTCAACTGCATTATAGAACCAGTTAGAAGATAGTAAGTAGGTAGGCATTACAAATGAAAAGTTGAATCAGGTAGGTATTTACACTCTTAGTACATGCTGAAGATATTAGAGCCTTGTGTTGCGGCCCAGACATATTTTGTTTTCATCAGTCATTCTTTTGGGAAAGAACTATGTACCTATGTATAATCTAAGTACCTAACTACCTGGTTATAGAAAAATTACCTAATTACATATGATATTTTTATTATTCCGGTTTCATAGCAAGTTTTGATTATCTAAATTAAAATAATGTTTGTCTTTGCAGGTGCCTGTTGGTGGTTAGAATGCTTATTCTCTTCTCCCTGTAACTGCTGCTAAAATAACAAATGCATACCATATGCTGCACAATCTACCACATATTCTGTTCACTTTGCTGACAGCAAAGTAGGGGGCTAGCAAGCTATCTCGCAAGTGATGATGATTTGAACAAGACCATTTTGAAAATATAAAGCTTTCTCATTTTAACTGCATTGAACCAAACAAAGTAAGTACTACAAATAAAAAGTTAGCTTAGATACCTAAAGTTCATGCTGAAGATATTAGAGCCTAGAGCGGCCCAGACATATTTTGTTTTTTTCCCAAATTTTGCAATACTATTCGTCAGTTCTGAGAACTTATACAATCTAAGTACTTACCTAATTACCTGGTTTTAGTAAAATTACTTTATAAATGATACGAATATTATTCAGGTTTCACAGCAAGTTTTGATTATCCAGGTTAAAAGAATGTTTGTCTTTGCAGGTGCCTGTTGGTAGTTAGAAAGCTTCACTCTAAAATAACAAATGCATGCCATGTGCTGCACAGTCTAGTGCATATCCTGTTCACTCTGCTCACATCAAAGGAGGGGCTAGCAAGCAATCTTTGATAAACAGCATCAGCACCATAGACTGAATGTGATGCAGTGCATGCAACCTCAAGAACCTCTACAGCTGCAACTCTCACGGCAGCAAACATTTATGCAAGACTTGTGGGCAGATAAGGAGATTGATCTTTAAAGTGTAATTGACTGAGGCGGGATGTTGTTCATGGATACATTCAATTTTGTCATACCTGTGTTTGTTGTATTACTTAAATATGGTGAATTTGTCTATAAGTTATAATAATTAAGTATGTATTTATAAAATAAATAATGTTCATCTATTGTCATAAACTGACTGATTATTACAGCCGTTACAGCCCAGTTGGTAGTAGCCCTGCCTTCTGCCCTGTAGGTGGTGGGTTCGAACCCTACCGAGAACAAACATTTGTGGTGGGTGGTCTAAGTACCTACGTAATTACAAAAAAATAAGTATACAAGTATACTATCAGTCATCTGGTTCCCATAGTACAAACTATACTTAGCTAGATGCTTGGCTAGATGTTGTGTAAAAAAAATGTCCACATAATATCAAAATATTTATTTATAATCAGTTTTACTATATGTTGGTACTTATTTAGTTGGATCTCAGGATTGGGGGTGCCTAAATACTTATAGCTTACAAAAAAAAATTAACCATTTTAATTTATTTTACACACTAAGTTTGCTACTTACATAAATCATTTAAGCACAATTATAATTAATTGGAATATAATTGAAAGAGTAAGGGTAAATGTGCTTACAAGTAAATTACAGAATTTACTTGTAAGCACAATCAAGTGCTATGATGATAGGCACTTATTGATTATTGCTAATCTTACTAGAACATGGATGATTGTAAGTTTAGCTGCGCTGACTTCCATCCTAGTAGGTAGTACCTTTTAGTAGTAATCATCTTACTAATAAAAATACCTACCTATTACAATATAATTGTTAAAATCTTTTGTTTTACTTGTAAGTACAACAAACTAAAACTTAATTATTCTGAGTTATCATACTAAATACTGATTGGCTGCACTGGTCTTTTAGCTATTGGTCTAGACTCTAGAGCATAGCTCAAGGTAGCCCCTGCAATTTTCAAAGAAGCCTCTGCCTTCATTTCTTCTATGTGGAGGATCATTACTTGGTAATCTTTTAATACATTTCTACCTGCTGAAATTGAAATATATTAGGTTTTGGTAGCTACTAAGTGTTAACCGTATAGTATAGTAGTAGCTAGTTAATAAATTTGTAACATAAAATAGGTATAAGTACCATTATAGTATGCAAAAGTTTTATTTGGGGCCATTCATTTCATATGTATTTAGGAGTAAAAAAAATCATTAAACAAGTACATAGTACTTACATAATTCGAGGCAAATTGATCTTTTTTAACCTCAGTCAGAGGGCCAACATCTTTGCCAAGATATTGGTTGCAGACTCTTCCAACGAAATCAAAGTTTGTGTAGTGCTAGCTAGGTCCGCCTCCAGTAGCTCTATAACTATCATTTAGAACTAACTTTGCTTTGATTATGTACATATAGTCATTCAATGCCTGAAAGAAACGAACATTACTATTAGTTTATTGAGTTCTATTTTGATATTTTCATTGATACCTACGTTATTATTTTTTGTTATTACACTTATCAACTTCATACAAGTAATCCCAGCAAAACTATACATAAAAGTGCTACCGGCGAGAAATAAAATAATAAAGATTAGGTAATTAAGTTTAGTAATCACACGAAGACAAAACAAAATACCTATTAATAATTTCTTGTTTGTTTACATTTTTCCTCAAGAAATTCCCCACAGAATGCACAAATACGTCATTTAAAACCTCACTGTCACTGTAAGCTGTCAAAATTGAAGTTCCAGACGCTGTTTGATTGTTGATTGATTGATTGCTACACGTAATCCAATAGAACAACACTATGAATATATATATTCTGTGATCGACCGCGTTTGAACTTCGACTGTGAAACGTTTCAATTGTGGTTGTCATTAGAACGTTATCGCAATACGGATTTGGCTCATCGGTCGGTCGTAACCGAACTATAATCGCAACTGAATTGCAACGTAACTTCGACCGTTTGAAGATGTGTAAAATTAGCGCAATCAGGCCCAAGGTCTCGCTCTAGATATGCGCACTTGCGCTTCTACAAAAGTTCAATACATAATCGGCTAAAAAGTCTGGAACAGCTCCATATGAAAAGTTGTTTACACGCACGGATAAATCTAACCCCTCGAAGTTTAAGGAACCAAAGTCAAAGAGCATTTATTTAGAAGAATCTTGCTATAGGTACTCAGTAGTATTATTATACTCCTTATAAATCATCATGTGATGACATGACGGTATCACAACAACAGCAATAGCCCTTCCATCGGATAGGTTGAGTGTTGTGTTCGGTGAGTGGAGTGGAGTGGAGTGGAGTGGAGTGGAGTGGAGTGGAGTGGAGTGGAGTGGAGTGGAGTGGAGTGGAGTGGAGTGGAGTGGAGTGGAGTGGAGTGGAGTGGAGTGGAGTGGAGTGGAGTGGAGTGGAGTGGAGTGGGTATGTATTGATATGGTGAAGTGGGTCCACCTGGTGGTGTGTCCGCTGAGGGGATGCAGGTCGGAGATGGAGAGCGAGCTGGACGTGTCCGTGCCCGTGCTGCGCGAGTGCTGCAGCGACCACTTGCTGTACCTGCCTCACACACACACCCCCATCCCGTCCCGCACTGTTACACACACACCCCAGCACACCCTAACGCTATACTAGATACTGCAAGTTCATCTCCACCCGTGCGTGCTTCTACGCACCCGTCGAGCGAGTGCAATGCGCTTCGTCTTTCTACAATTCTCTTGTAAGTCCCGCTTATTATTTTTGTACAACTTTAAACACTTGCGTGCCCTAGTTCAGTGAACCGCTGACTAAATAAGTCTGGGACATGTCGATACAAAATGACAAGCACGCTTGGTTTGTTATGAGGCCCTTTCAGTATCTAGTTAGATCTATATTATGTGGTTACACCCAACAATACGAGCGAGCGTCCCGGAACAACTGGACACCACAACTGGACAAGATTATTAATGTCACCCTTGTCATCGGTGTCTCGACAAACTTCTTGCTAGGTGTAAAAGTGGACGTTGTTGTTAGTGAAAGCCCATAGGTCAGTACAGCGAAGCAGGAACACCAGAGCCCTGCCAAGTCGCATTCGCTTCTAAGCGATTCTATTTTTCAAGTTATCACTTAGCGATTCTATTAGGTAACACTTAACTACGCTCATTTTATTTCATAAAATCAATGTCTCTAAAGGAATTTGCAGACCACGTGACATGTCGATAGCATGCGTATGTTTTGGATCACTTACGTTATCAGTTTTAGAGTGACGTCATAGAATGTAGAATGCGAGTTGGCTTCAGGCGCAGATTGCTAAGTAGTTAGTAGGTAAGGTAAGGTACGAGTATGTTCGGTAGTTGAGAGGCAGCTTCCAGAGCCCAGCACGAGAAGTACGCACAGTACAGTAGAGTAGAGGCGTTAGGCGTTACTGATTGCGTCCCGTACAGGTGCCGAGGTGCCGAGTGGCAGCCCGCGAGGGCAGGTCACGTGACTATCACTACCTCGGCACAATATCCTACTAAGCGGTGGGTAGTTGAGACTGCATTGCAAACATTGCCTACATTCGCTCATTTATCAATTCAAACTGATCACTGGCTGGTTTCACAGCTCACATATTATTACTACAGCTCTGCTTTCTGTGCTGTAGGTTGTGGGTTCGGCCCCACCAGACCAAATATTTGTGAGATGAACATGGATATTTGTTTTCTGTCTGGGTGTTATATTGTGTTCTATTTACAATAAAAAGTAAATAAGTATTCTATCAATCATCAGGTTCCCATAGTAGTTTTGGGCTAAATGATGTACAAAATATTGAGTGGAAACAGTATGCAGAGAAATAGCATTTTCAGTTTGCGAGGACTTTTTAAAAAGTATGTTGAAGCTTGTAGCGACCAACTATGTACTGTGTAGCTAAAATCAGTTTTATTTAATTAAGTGTTCTAATACTACTGCATAAGGTACAATCTCGACCACCCACCCAGTATATAACCTAATACAACAGAGCACATGACATCACTCATATTTTATAACATCCTCATCAATTTACAGTTGTTTAAATCAGTTTATCTCTTTCTGCCGTGTCGTTCTCAAAAAAGATTATTCTAGAAAGGGGAAGTGTAGCCATACTGAACCATGGACGAAGACACACTTACACACACTGTTATGTATGATCTGTGGTTAATTTATAATTATCAATCAATATGTTTGACAGCCGATTATTATATATGGCGTCTCCTGAGTAAACGTGATTTCTGCTCAAATAGGTAATCTTTTATTACTAAATACCGCACCTAAAAACTTCATGAAACTAGGGAGTTATAACAAACACTATGTGACGTTACTTCATAAAAATAGTTTTTTTTAGCTATAAATTTTAGCTAGACGAAATAAAATTTCAAGTAAAAAAGTATCCAAGCATTTATTAATTTCTTTAAAACTTTGCTGAAGTCGAAGCGGCTGAACGTAGAGAGTTAAAATTTTTCAGGTTGAATTTTACTTGTTACAGCCAGCTAGGGATCCTAGTATTGTTTGTTTTTAAGTTCGTTCCGCGCGTGTGTCACACGTGTGTGTCAAATAAATGTATTTTCTTTCCTTCTTTACTAAGGAATTTCTGAAATAGGTACATCTCTGGAGAGATGCAGTAAATTATATGAAATTAGTTTGACGCGAACTAGTATTGAATAACGTGGTTCAATACGTCAGCTCTTCCCCTCAGTGTAAGGTGTATAGCATCAGTGCGCGTGTGCCGTCCACTCACCGCTTCACCTCCACCTGATGCGGAGTCGCGCCGGGCTCGCTGTCCGCCTCGTTCACCTGCACCTGCACCTGCACCTGCGACGGCAGCGCCGACGGCTCCGCCTGCGGACGGTCGGAGGGCGGATATCAAACCTCAGCCGTCGACAACACGCTCCCATCTACAGACGCTACAGTATGCAAGTACGTGCAATGTGCATGCATCACTCGCTCAGCTGTTATAGCGTCAACGCTTTTAAATTAGCTTTAGTCGCTTTTGGGTTATATTAGTTCGTCGTTACATCCGTAACATTCTGTAGTCGAAATACTTAGGTACTCAGGTCCAAATGCTCGGTGACCGCTCAACTTATTCGGGTGCGCGATAAATGTTTCAAATAGGTTAGTAACGAGTGGTAGTAGGTAAGGTAGTTACCTGTTGCGCGTCCAGTTCGGGCGGCACGGGCGCCGGCGCGTGCAGAGGCGGCAGTGGACTCGATATACTCTCCGCGTGCTGCCTGCACAGCACCGCGCATCTGTCGCGACAACAACTACATTAGTACTGTGTCGTTAGAGACGTCACCGCAACGCCAAGGACGCCCGGCCAGCCTAGTCTAGCCTAGCGGATGGTGTACCTGTCACAGAGCCCCTGCTTGAGTGAGTTCTGTTGGCATCCCGAGGTGGTGATGGTGACCAGCTTGTGTCCCACCAACCACGTCATAGACTGCCCGCCGTCGAACAAGAACTGGGCCGTTTCACTCCTGGAACATTACACATCACCCGCATCACTCATCTCTTCATCATCTCCACGTGTGAGTGCGCTCCACGGCGTGCGTGGCAGCGGTGAGGGTATGTACCTGCTGGGCTTGGAGCTGCACGGGGTGGCAGTGTACCGCGCCAGGAGATCCACGCACGTCTCCGTGAGCTCCACGTGGAAGGCGGCCGAGGCGCTGCCGCCGCGGCTCACTCCGGCCGGCCGAGGGACCGCTCGGGAGCCCTGTACAAACACCAACAATCAACAACCGGAACTCGTTCAACGCTCGACGGGTCCTGCGTACCCGTGTACTGTGGGTGTCCTGTGGGTGTCCTGTGGGTGTCCTGTGGGTGTCCTGTGGGTGTCCTGTGGGTGGACGATCGGATAACTCACAAGACTAGAACTCCGCTGCCTATTCGACGAGTCCTCGTTGGCGGCGCCTTGTTGGAAGTTGTTCGTTCTAGAATGCAGCTGCTCCTCGAATGGCATTATTATGTAGTTGTGAAGACCCTGCAATATTTAATACGAACTTTAATAGTATTATCGAACACCAATAACAACCTCATCGGCTTACTGAGGCTTATGATGACGTTACCGGTGCGCGTGACCTAGCGTGACCTAGCGTGACCTAGCGTGACCTAGCGAGACGCTTACATGGATGATGAATCGCACGAAGTTCTTCCGGTAGGAGAGGCGGCACTTGAGGAACCAGGCTGCGATCACGTGGTGCGCTAACGACACTACGTAGTGGTTGTACCGCGAGGGGTTCGTGTACGGCAGCAAGATGGCGAACACGGACATGTACTGATCTTCTACGAACGATGCAAACACCTTCGGTAACCGGGTTAGTGCTGGAATAAAACGAACATTTTTAATAGAGGCCCTAGATAATGCCTTGTATACTAAATAAATTATTAAATTATGATTATTTTACTTCTAAAGGCGACTTCTAGATTTTAATATGTATTGACGAACATAATATTTTCAACCATTATTGCTTTGATTGTTTGTTACGCTACAAGGACACATGTAGGTACTGTATGAACACGGTTAATCGTTTCCCCAAAGTCGGATTATCGGCTTCTTTAGATGCTGAATTTACTCACTGGATAGAAACTCGAGCATGGGACAGGCGATCGCTTGCGTGTCTGATATCTTGGAGAGATCTAGGAGTACTTCCGGCAGCATCTTCACCATGGTGTCCCTCGTCTCCAGGGTGAATATGGTCAGCGCGTTGATGTACGGTTGCGGAGATCGGAGAACTGCAAACCGAAAGTAGCCATCAACATATGAAACTCTGCGTAAACTCCTGCGGTTGACATAAGCGGTTGTCACATGGGGGTTTCCAAGTAGAAGGGCATGGTCGTAGGGCTGGGTAAGGGATACGTACCCATGCCGTACTTGAGCAGGCAGCGCACTATCCGCTGCTGCGTCTGCGGCTCCAGGTAGCAGTGGTAGGGCGCCATGGCGGCGAGCCCGGGCAGCGCCACGCTGTGGAACTCGGACACCAGCAGCTTCCCCCCGCCTGCCACGCGCAGACATTCCGGATACCCTAAGCTTCGGTCCGATATCTGGAGAGTCACGTTTGCGCCAATTATGGACATCTTACATTTTAGAGCATACACAAGATCATCCGGAGATTCATGATATTAATAGGCAAATACAGGTGCGGTCCTAACCTAAGGACCGCCTTCTTCCAAATACAGGTGCGGTCCTAACCTAAGGACCGCCTTCTTCCTAGATGCATATTTTATGTAAAACATTGTAATAATAATAATGTAATAAAACTCCTTGGATCTTGTGGAGATGAGAAAGCTAGAGATGTGAGAGTGGTAGCGACATGGTACCATGGCACAGAGCGTGGACGCCAGTAGGTCCAGGTCGGTAGCTCTGCGTCCGACGGCCAGCGCCCGCGTCTGCAGCAGCGTCGGCAGCGCGCGCAGGATGCCGCCCAGCACCGCCCAGCCGCTCTCCCGCCCCAGCGCCGACACCAGCACGCCCGACAGCCGGCCCACCGGCAGCACGCACGAGCCCTGCCGATGCCAATGCCAACACGACCATACACATGATGCCGAGTCGTGCTGCTCGTGTGCTTGCAGCGAGCGGCGCACTAGCAGTACTAGTGGGGCATCGCAGGTCGCCTACGTACCGGAGGCACCTCCTTCAGCGGATGCGGCTGCTGGCCGCGCACCAGCGGTGGCTCCACCAGCAGGAAGGGAGAGCACAGCGGCTTCAGGCGCAGGGAGCCTGCCCCACTCACTGGTGACCCGTGCCCGTCGTAACAGAACCCCACGTAGTTGAACGAGTTCGCGCGGAGACCGAATAACATCTCGAATATCTGTAATAAGTAGGACAGTACACGCATTCTTAGAACAATAATCAGAGATTATATTATACGAAGAACCAGGACTAAGCCATGGTCAATTTTATTGAACCAACTAATTAAAATTTAATTTATAACGGGTGTCCGCTGGCATATTTTACACTTTGAGCTGAGCTCATGGCAGCGGGGGCAGTGGGGGGAGCGGGGGCAGCGGGGGGAGCGGGGGGATCTCTCGACGCGGGAGTGCTGCGGGTTGTTTAGTAGCCATGAGTCAGAAGAATGAGAAAGAAGATGACTACATAAAAAGGCTGAATTATGCTACAGTCGTTTTGGAGCGATTTTCTACGCCTACGCGTTTATGTAACATATTTTTTAGTGACGAGGCGCATTTTCACATTGGAGGGTACGTTAATAAACAGAATATGCGTTATTGGAGTGCAAGCAATCCAAAAGAAGTCCATGAGAAGCCTCTCCACAGCCCGAAGACCACAGTTTGGTGTGCCATTTCTGGAAAAGTCATAATTAGACCTACCACAATTTTTTCGGTAGAGGTGAAACAGTTAACGCACAAAAGTACCGCGCGATGTTGGTCAATTTTTTTGTCCCGGAGCTGAATCGTCATGTTAGTTACAATAAAAGAACACATTTTCAGCAAGATGGAGCCACGGCACATCCTGCTAGAGACTCAATGACTAAAGTGAGAGCTTTTTCCTGGAGAATTAATAAGTCGTTTCGGCGACATAGCCTGGCCGCCTAGATCACCCGATCTGACCCCTTGTGATGTTTTCTTATGGGGATATCTCAAATGTCGCGTATACAGTAATCGCCATCAACAATAGAGGCCCTACAAGAAAATATCCGACGAGAGATAGCAGCTATAAGTCCAGAACTTTGCAAGCGAGTTTTCGCCAATATGAAGGAATGTTTGCGGCTAGAAGGACGCCATTTAAGTGGTGTGATTTTTAAAAACTACAATCCGCATTATTGTTATGTAAGATAATAAATAAATAACTTTGATTGTATTCATATTTTTATTTTATTTTATTTTTAGAAGTATAAAATGTGCCGGCGGACACCCTGCATGTGATGGTACCGTGTCCCATCCGTATATTTTTTTCATCAACACGTGTTAGCCAAAATTCGTAGACTGCCATAAAACCTAAAGTTTATGATGGTAGAGATTGTATTTACTTATATTTATTAATAGCGAACCGCGCGCGATCGTCCGCGTGAAATTATTTTCATCCAAACTTCAACCCCTGCCGTACCCGTTTAACGGTCGAATTTCCGGAATTCCTTTCATCCAACCTCTACGCACCAAGATAATTTTATCCTAAAAATTTTAAGCCTCTACGACTAGTAGCTTAGGTTGTGCGATGTCAGTCAGTCAGTCAGTCAGGACAAAGATAGGATAGGTATGTGTTAGTAGGGCACAGGCACAGAGAGCTTGGGGACAGGTACCTTCTGCCTGATGTCGGGATGGTGCTGCAGTAGCGCGGGGCGCTTGTAGTGCAGGTCCAGGTGGTCCAGCAGCACGAGGAAGCAGCGCAGCGGCACCGCGCCCGGCGCGCCCAGCAGCTGCAACACACCCGCAACTCTACCCTGTACTCTACCCTGTACTCTGCTCTGCTCTGCTCTGCTCTGCTCGCCTCACAACCACACCAATTAACCATCCTAGTATTATAGTATTACTGGTCGTGCTGGCCCCGGTCGGCATGTGATAAGGAATAGGAGCCCTTCATCACCTCCCATGCTCGTCTTGGAGGCGAGGAACCCCCCCTTTATATACCTCTTCCTTATATCTCTCGTACACGCTCAATAGGTATACTTCTTGAGAACAGGTACATGTTTACGAAAGGTGGAAGGTTCTTCTAAGGACAAAATGTCGATGTTTGAATATTTTTGGATGCCCTTACCAAGCTAACTTATAAATGCCTAAGTACTTCTTAATTTGTTTGTTAGTAATCTGTTCTCTTATAAAAAGAACCATTTCATAAAAAGTAAATCTCCGTTACGATATGTAAGAAAAATCTTTTCTATATTATTATGTATTCGTTTTTAAGATACCCACATTCTGCAGTAGTTGGTATTCCATGCGTGACAGGTTGCAAGCCCATCGCCGCTGCTAGAAGCACTGTGGGCATGTGACACATGTAATAGTTGGACGTACTCCTATTAAACATCCTCAAAGAATGTTGAGCCGGCATGCGGCACTAAGAGATGATGTACATTCACGTCGTGAAGCTACTGGAGGGGTGAAGGGAGCGGGGTCGCGAGGGTTACCTTATCGTGCAGCAGCTGCAACAAGCCCGCGACGGCTTGCTTGAGGTCGGCCACGTCCGCGTCCGCGGGCACCGCCACGTCCGTCACGTACAACTCGAAGGGCCGGTTCAGGATCTAGCACATGCCACAACAATATCATCCATCACTGACCTACCTTACCTACCTACCATCCTCCCCTCCCGCATCTCCAACCGCACTCAATACAGATGCGTTCAACTTGTGGCAACTCATCCATCGAACGACTCATACATTTTTGTAATTTATTTATTATCAGACAAATTGTAAAAATACATATTACAACTAATTAAAAAAACAGAGTGTGCTTTAGAGTGTACCACACGACTGAAGTAAAACTTCTTTAATATACGAAACGTAACTGGCTATGAGAGAAGGAGAGAAAGAACAGTGCTTTCATACCCCCTCTATGGTAGTGTTAAACGTTTAACACAACGTTGTTGGAATATATTATTACTATTAGTTAAAATACATATTATTATGAATATTAGTTTATTTGTTTTTGTTTGTTCCATGTTTGTATAATTAAATCAATACCCGATGTGCACTTGCTTGTAGGTCAATGAAGTAATCAAAAATATGAAACAAGGTATCGTACCAAGGTATCGTACCCTGTGGCACACCGCAAGACGATACAAAGTGATAAGGATTATATCCTCTGACGATCACTCGATGGGTTCCATCTGAAAGGTATGACCTAAGCTAGCCTACGATTGAATCATGAATGTTGCACAGCATTAGCTTTTCGCATAGGAGAGTGTGATCAACTTGGTCGAACGCACTGCTAAGATTAGTAAAAAGCGCATCGATTTGAATACGGTTGTCAATTGGGGTTTTTTTTTTAATACGACCTGTTTATGGATCTGAAAAGGATCACACAAAAACGGTAGGAACCAAGGCTTTCTTGTCTGTTCTTCTAGGCTTCGTCACGAGGAACGGGTGTGGTTTAAAACCTTGCTTCTAAAAATAATGAAAATATTTTGTAGAGGTAAAATTTTGGCTATTTTCTTGATGATTTGGTTGGAGTTCTCTACCAATAAATGAACTTAGAAAGGTGTCGATGGATCAGCGGTTTATGGCATCCTACATATGCGGGATATGGCGGACGATCGCGGGTTCGAACGTCATTAAGCATATATTGATGTATCATGAAGAGGTCGCAGCTCGTGTGAAGAGTAGTTTAGCTACCTTCTCCAGTAGATCGATGAGGTCTGTGGTGGGCTCGGCCTGCGCCAGCTCCGTGGCCGCGTGCGCCGCCGCACAGCGCAGCGCTGCGTCCGCGTCCTCGGCGCACGCGCACACCACGCCCACGCCCACCAGCTCCACCAGCTCCGACCCGTACATGTACCTGTGCACAGCGGGCGAGCGTTACACCACCTGCCGAGTGCCGCCAAGCGACGCGCGGCTCTCAGCCCCACCTGTTCCTGAGTATGAAGTGCACGATCTCCCGCAGCGTGTGCGTCCTGACGGCTCGGCGCGGCTCCTGGCGCAGGTACTTGTCGGCCAGCGCCAGCGCCGCGCCCACGCACTCGCTGCTGCCCGCCGTCAGCGCCGCCGCGCGCCCGCTCACCAGCCGCATCGTCGACGACTCCTGGACAGAACGCATCGATTCAAGTACAACAACCGTCGAAGCGGCGAGCGGCACCAGCGAGCGGACGTACCGGCCGGTCGTGTCCGACGCAGTCGACGAGCTCCAGCAAGGCTTCAGGCTCACCGCCGAACTGGCCGTTGTCCGCCATCGCCTCTATCGTGCTGATCAGCGAGTGCAGCTTGTTGTGGATCATCTCGTTCGGGGGGTCGTAGCTCTCTGGAACGATGTCACGCTTATTATCGTCTACCTGCGGGGTTCGGTGAGTTGAAACACGGCTTGAAAGTGAAAAACTTAATCAAAGTCGAGGCACCACGTCCCAGGCCGGGTCGCACAGCTCGCTCGGCACGCGAGTGTTCAGTTAGAGTGGCACATACTGTCCTGTAGCAGCGCTTTATGCAGGATGGAGAGCAGCACGTCCCAGGCCGGGTCGCACAGCTCGCTCGGCACGCTAGTGTTCAGTTAGAGTGGCACATACTGTCCTGTAGCAGCGCTTTATGCAGGATGGAGAGCAGCACGTCCCAGGCCGGGTCGCACAGCTCGCTCGGCACGCTAGTGTTCAGTTAGAGTGGCACATACTGTCCTGTAGCAGCGCTTTATGCAGGATGGAGAGCAGCACGTCCCAGGCCGGGTCGCACAGCTCGCTCGGCACGCGAGTGTTCAGTTAGAGTGGCACATACTGTCCTGTAGCAGCGCTTTATGCAGGATGGAGAGCAGCACGTCCCAGGCCGGGTCGCACAGCTCGCTCGGCACGCTAGTGTTCAGTTAGAGTGGCACATACTGTCCTGTAGCAGCGCTTTATGCAGGATGGAGAGCAGCACGTCCCAGGCCGGGTCGCACAGCTCGCTCGGCACGCTAGTGTTCAGTTAGAGTGGCACATACTGTCCTGTAGCAGCGCTTTATGCAGGATGGAGAGCAGCACGTCCCAGGCCGGGTCGCACAGCTCGCTCGGCACGCGAGTTTTCAGTTAGAGTGGCACATACTGTCCTGTAGCAGCGCTTTATGCAGGATGGAGAGCACCACGTCCCAGGCCGGGTCGCACAGCTCGCTCGGCACGCTAGTGTTCAGTTAGAGTGGCACATACTGTCCTGTAGCAGCGCTTTATGCAGGATGGAGAGCAGCACGTCCCAGGCCGGGTCGCACAGCTCGCTCGGCACGCGAGTGTTCAGTTAGAGTGGCACATACTGTCCTGTAGCAGCGCTTTATGCAGGATGGAGAGCAGCACGTCCCAGGCCGGGTCGCACAGCTCGCTCGGCACGCGAGTGTTCAGTTAGAGTGGCACATACTGTCCTGTAGCAGCGCTTTATGCAGGATGGAGAGCAGCACGTCCCAGGCCGGGTCGCACAGCTCGCTCGGCACGCGAGTGTTCAGTTAGAGTGGCACATACTGTCCTGTAGCAGCGCTTTATGCAGGATGGAGAGCAGCACGTCCCAGGCCGGGTCGCACAGCTCGCTCGGCACGCGAGTGTTCAGTTAGAGTGGCACATACTGTCCTGTAGCAGCGCTTTATGCAGGATGGAGAGCAGCACGTCCCAGGCCGGGTCGCACAGCTCGCTCGGCACGCGAGTGTTCAGTTAGAGTGGCACATACTGTCCTGTAGCAGCGCTTTATGCAGGATGGAGAGCAGCACGTCCCAGGCCGGGTCGCACAGCTCGCTCGGCACGCGAGTGTTCAGTTAGAGTGGCACATACTGTCCTGTAGCAGCGCTTTATGCAGGATGGAGAGCAGCACGTCCCAGGCCGGGTCGCACAGCTCGCTCGGCACGCGAGTGTTCAGTTAGAGTGGCACATACTGTCCTGTAGCAGCGCTTTATGCAGGATGGAGAGCAGCACGTCCCAGGCCGGGTCGCACAGCTCGCTCGGCACGCGAGTGACGCAGCTCTGGACGCCGCACACGACCTCGCACGTCACCACCGGCTGGTTACCTTCCAGCGCCTGCAAGTACAAATCTCAACTAACATGTCACGCTGATAATATAACATTAACTAAATTGTACAACAGCGCGTATTGGTCCAGAGATTAGTAACCGACACTAAGCACCATAAGTAATGTACCGCGTATGCGCGCACCTGGCACTGGCACTGGCACTGGCACTGGCACTGGCACTGCAGAGAGTCAGCGCTAGGGTAGGGAATCCCTACTACCCTGCACTAGCATAGTGACCGTTTTTGTTATAATTGTATTTTTTTATTGCATGCCTAGTTTTAAGCTTTTAACAAAATAAATCTTCACTTTACTTTACAATATGCGATCCTCGTGAAATTAGAATGGTGTTTAGGTGTTTACAATTCAAGTTTGCTATGGTACGTGCTCCCCCTCGTTTCATTGCTCGCAGCAAACTGCAGAGGGCAGGATTCAATTTTCCATAACAATTTTTCTTCCACTTCCAACAATATAATGATGATCGTTCAGATCGAGTGTCTGTCCATTTGCCCCACGAGCACCTAGCGACGAGCGACGGCATCGCTACATACCTTCAAGAACGCAGGCAGGACGGCTAGGAAGGAGACCCTGAGCGTGGGCACCCGCCGCGGGCCCCACAGCGCCATGTTGATGTAGAACACGGCGCCCCGGAGGAGGCCCGCATCGGCTTCGTCCCCCGCGCCCGAGGCGCCCGAGGCGCCCTTGCCGCGGAGGATCTCCACCATCTCCTGCAGGGCGGCGTGGCCGATGTCCCCGCCCACCACGCACCGCATCAGCTGTCAAACATTATTATACGATTCAAGAGTCCCCAAACAAACAAATGCACTCGGCAAATCTATTCGTTTTTAAGATTTGCCTTCGTTATATTGGGTTGGACGTGGATGTTGCAATAGTTTACCATGTAGAGTTCGCCATAAACGCAACAATATTTGAGTTCAGAACATTGTTAGGAAACTTTCGGCAACAGTGAGCATGACACCAGGGCAAGCGTTCGATGTAGTGGTTACCTTCCAGCTGGTCTCGCAGTAGGGCTCCAGGTTGACGGCGCGACACAGCGCTGTCACGAAGGCCGAGAGAGCAGCGCGAGGCAGCAGCGAGTAGGACACCACGGCCTCCAGCAAGGCGAGGCTTGCGCTGGCCACGCCTCCGTCCGCGCTGCACACACACAGCTGACACGCACACCTGTACACCACATGCTGCATCTCATAACGGATCCTTGCAAGTGTTCGCGAGGTACAGCGCCGCAATTATCACTTGCCGGATCTCATCTTAGCCGTTCGGTTACGCAAACTTACTCAATACTCAATACATTTATTGCTTTTACATGGTTTAGTTTGCATACAAACATTGTTCTTATGTGTAAGTAGGTATCACATGGACCCTGCATAGGATATAGCAATATGGAGCCAGGCCGAGGTTTTTTTTTTATTAGATGTCATAGGTAATTAAATTACATATTCAATTATTATTATTAAATTCGTATAATTTGTCAGATAACAAATCATTTAGTTCATCATTTCATAACATTTTTTTAAAAGAAACGGTTTTAAGGTTTTCGTAAACAAGGGGTCAGATTTAATATCTTTAATTTGTTTGGGCAATTTATTATATATTTTTAAGGACATTTTATCTGGACCTGTACTACCCTACCTGTACTTTATCTATAACATGGTTCCCATTGCATCCTATAAAATAGGAAAAATGAAAAGGCTCGCGACGCCGCGCGCCGGCACCGGATCTCCGAAGATCACAGCACAGGATCTCTATGCGCTCAAAATGTCTAACGTTACATTAGTCCACAATTTGCGGTAAAACGGTTCCAGACGTGGCAGGATTCATTTCGTGGTATCATTCAGGAACTAAAGTAGTCTCTGCACATATAAAAGTCCGCCGAGTTGATGACAGCATTACTTTAAGCCGCGAATTAGCTAAGATTCAGATTTCAGAGCCGTAAAGAACCATTGGTTTTACTTAAACAATTTAATTTTAACAAAAAACACGTAGTAACTTGGTTCAACAGATTATCTTCGGTACGTGCGCAATTTACGCTCTTACACGTTAGTAGTATTGGAGCTCTTAGTAAGGCCTCGTTCGGGGAAGTAGTACCACTACGCCTAGGTATACCTACCGCCGAGCAGTGTAACGTGTTCCTCCTGTTCGAAAGAGTTTGGGACCTTTTGCTTGTTCCATCAGCAAGATATTATATCAAAAAATTATAAATAAATAATAAATATTTGTGGACATTTTTATATAATTCTATGGACAAGGCTGGCTGAACTGAGGTTGTTAAAAGTGGCTAGGCAACACGCCTCCAAAGTGAACTTAGACGAGTAAATGAAAGTGAATCATGTTCCCAACACTTAGGCATTGAATCTCATTAAGAGAGAATAAAACGCTAAAATGTAGCATGTACCACTCTATGAAATCTTCTAGATTGGGCATGTTATTTAACTATTGGATTATTATTATTTATTGGCTATTAGATAACGCGAATTCTTACTTGACAATGCCGTGCACGATGGGTTCGTCCAAATAGGTAGCGTTGAACTTAACCACATTCATGATCAGCTGGAGGAATTCCACCAGGAACGAAGGCGTCTGGATCTCAGGCAGCCATTCGAGCAGGAATGGGCCAATCTGCATGCACAATATCCACCAGTCACATACACACCTGACCCGAGGGTTAATCCATATCACATGGCTAACAGAAACTATGAGTACCACAAAGTCATCACCTGACCCTGGTGACGTCAGGGTCAAGGTCTGGATGATAAGGTGCCATTATTTCACATGTTTGGATAAGCCTCACCAGTTTATATGCCAG
Source organism: Electrophaes corylata (assembly GCA_947095575.1). Classification (NCBI taxonomy): domain Eukaryota; kingdom Metazoa; phylum Arthropoda; class Insecta; order Lepidoptera; family Geometridae; genus Electrophaes; species Electrophaes corylata. The sequence goes on along the minus strand of OX352711.1, from coordinate 145,783 downwards.
GAACAATAGGAACCAGATGACTGATACAATACTTACTTTTTTTTGTAAATACATACATAGAATACACCAAGTGCACCAAAGTCTTGTGGGAGTGACCCCGCCTTCTGATCCTAAGGTCGTGGGTTCAAATCCCGCCGTGCACCAATGAATTTTTCTACAGAAAATGTTTATCTTTGCTTTGTCAGAATTAACAGCTGATGGCAACCAATCAACAGAATAAAATGCAGTACCAAGCGTCCATACATACAGCTATTGCTAGTGTGCAATCAATAATAATAATAATTATACAGGACAGTCTACACAGCATCATCTAGCCCCAAGCTAAGCAGAGCTTGTGTTATATCTACTAGATGACTGATATACATACTTAATACAATACATTACATAAATACATATTTTTATTATACATAGAAAATACCCAAAACACCCTCAATAAATATTTGCAGATCATACAAACATTTATCCCAAGGTGGGAATCGAACCTGCAACCTCCTGTTAACCAACCAAAAATTGAAAAACAAATGAAATGCTTTGTTTCATAATGCACACGTGGGCCTACCTGTTCCTCAAAGCAATTAATGTTTTTCCCTGTGTTAGTAAGTGTGTGCAGTAGTTTGAACCGGAGCTGTGTGTCCTCAGGTGGATGTGTAGGATGTGTGTCTCGCAGGTAATGGAAAAGGATAGTCCTCATGATCTGCAGGTAGTCAGCTTGCCCCTCAGCAATGCACCGCAGCAGCCCCAGGGCAGCGTGTCGAGCTTCCACATTGCTGTCCTCGAGGAGGTCGCGAGTGCATCTCCATATTTTCTCGACCCCACCCTGGAAAGGTATATTTTGATTTTATTTGTTTGTCGTCATTTTGTGAAGTCCTATATATGTAAGGTACATGGTGTTCTAAACATTTGACTTAACTCACTAAGCTAGGTAAGCTAGGTAAGCGATCCAATAAACAGTTATTAAATGAGATCCACAAGGAAATTTGTATAAATTATTCACCTTAAAATGTTAAATCTACATCTATGATTGTCTCAGTTTATATATTTGCTAACACTGAATTCCATTAATAATGGAGTGGGTGTGACGTGGTAATGGCCCGTTCAGTGAAACAGTAAGCATTGTGTTGAGTACAATGCCACTGTATCACTACCTAACTTACTATCACTAAGGTACTCGTCCTTGGCTATGCAGTACCAGTACACTTGTGCAAGGACAATATCAACTGAGATTATATCTATTGATCTGTTGTTACTGAATCGTCAATTATGTTGTTGTAGGTATTTCAAAAGTTGAATATAAAACCCAGGGTTAACTTATTTAAATAAATATTTTGTTTGGTTTCTCCAGGTGCTTCCTTCTTAGGCATAAATTAATGTTTTAGATTTAAAAAACAATTGTGCAATAACAACAATTGTTTTAATGCATCATTTTAGCAGTTAATGATAATAGATAAGTCCAACACTCTTAATCAGGCTCATGTATAACCAAAACACAGTCTCGAAGAAATGGTAAGGTCAAGAGTGTGCAAAGTAAATAAGGGGTATTTTGTAATAGAAGAACAGTGACAGACATAAGTATTGTTTTAGTTAATTATAACCAAACCGGCTTCATCTACTTATTCTTCCAGTGAGCTGTACTAAACTATGCATAGTACCAGTCTTACAGTGTTAGTAGACTGATCAGCTTAGATCGAGCACTTAGTCTTATGATGTGCAATATCACACTCTGACGGAGAGCTTCATGTATTATGGCAATGGGTTTGTAGTTTACTGGAGCAAGGTAATAATACTCGACAGGAATTTGAGTGATGAAGCTGGTGGTGAGGAGAGTGGGAGAGTGGGAGAGTGGGAGAGTGGGAGAGTGGGATGTAATCACCTCCTGGACGCGCACGTGCAGCGCCTTGTCGGCGACGTCGCGCGCGGCGCGCAGGCGGCGATGCAGCGGCGCGTCGGCACACAGCTCGCGCTCCAGCTCGCCCGACACCACCAGCTCGTTCCGCGCCGGCAGCGATGCTGTACACGATAAAAACACATCACCCATCAACGCCACTCATTCTCGACTATCCGCCGTCTACTCCCCGATCGTAACCGTCCACAAAACTCACCCGCTGAGCCTTTCTTGAAGAATACTTTAAACTTGTCCTGAAGCGACTTTGTGTCCCTATCTCTTGAGCTCATTTCGTCGCCGTACGGGCGTTGGTCGCCGTTCCTGTCTACACTAGAGCTTACCGCTACGTGTGGGTATTACCTAAATCTATGATAATGCATAAATAAAGACATATTTGTTAGAAATTAATCTCACTACCGCTCCTGCTTTGCTTGCTTGATATTCACCATTTAATTTTGACAGCTCCCCAACCCATGTACTTTTGTACAGCTGACACAAGATGACAGAAGTATTCGATCGAAAAAAATATTTGTTTCTGAACGAAAGTTATTTTGATAGGTAAAGGCAGCTTCACACAAGACAAGTCTACAAGACCACCGGCCGCTGCACCGCGTGTCGTGAGCCGAGTCGTTGCTCTCGCAATTGCAAAAATGGATGTCGAAAAGACATTTGGATGATCTACATTGCACGGATAAATAGATAGATAGATAACTCTTTATTGATTACCACAAGTAAAGTGCACACATTTTATCAAGAATACTAAAGTAAACAATGCGTAATACAATGGGCGGTCTTATCTCTACCAGGCAACCTTTTCATCAAGGATCCTCATAATTAGCCGAAAAATTAAGCACTAAAGTTAAAATTTATTTACATTATACAATAAAATGATGGTAAAATATAATTAAATATTTATAATTGGTATGTATTTTGTACATAAGTACCAGTTATAAATACTTGTACATATTAGCTATAATTTTCTGTAAATAAATGTTTTATTCAAACTAAGAAAACATTATTTAGTATAAAAATAATTTAAATTTTTAATAACATTTTACTTACCTCGGCGCCAGTGACTGAAAAGATGAAGAGCAATAGGTTAGCATGGTATGGACATGTCATGAGAAGAGAAGAATGTCATTTAACGAGAAGAGTGTCAGATATGAATGTGGATGGATATGTGAGTAGAGGTAGGCCAAAGAAAAGATGGATAGATTGTGTGAGAGATGATATGGGTAAAAAAGGAGTGACTAAAGAGATGACGGATGATAGAAGCAAATGGAGGGAAAAAACCTGTTGTGCCGACCCCACGTAATCATACTTCATACTTATACTTAATATTATAAAGAGGAAAACTTTGTTTGTTTGTTTGTATTGAATAGGCTCCGAAACTGCTGAACCGATTTAAAAAATTCTTTCACCTTTTGAAAGCTACATTATCCACGAGTAACATAGGCTAAATTTTATTTTGGAAAAAAAATAGAATAATTGGGTTTTTCAGACACTAGGTGTAAAAAACCAACCAGAAAAGTTACTTATTTTGCGTACGCTGCCTAAACTATAAAAGATAGAACCATAAAATGTTCTAAATAATTGTAGATCTTATAAATATCTATGAAAAAGTCCGCGACACACTATACCTATCTATGTCGAGTGAGGCACAACAACCATTTTTTTATTTAAAAATCTTGACTTTTTTTTGGACTACATTTAAACGCATTTATTTTACACATACTATTAATCCTTGTCAAAATTAATTACTTTATTACTAAGTACAGTTCATGTAGATAATATTTGGTCTTTAAATGATTAAAATTGAACGTTTGGTTTTGAAGTTATGGCGAAGTTAAAATATTACGATTTCTGCTGCACGGCACGGCCCGTTGCGAAGTGAGCGTCACCAAGATGGGGGTGCGCGTGCGGGGGAGGGGAGTTTAGATCTATGAGTAAGGTACCTGCGCGGCTTTAACGTCAAATGTTGTTTATAGAGAAGCTCTACAATAATCGCTTTAGTTATCTATCCTAAAACAACGGGTTGCACTCAGGGACTGCCGCCAGAAGTGAAAATTTAAGTATTGAAGATATAATTTTGACATTTCATATCCTACTATAAAATTATAAAGCCGAATGTTTCAGAGTGTGGATGTGTAGATGTGTGGATGTGTGGATGTTTGTTCCTCTTTCACTCAAAAACTACTGGATGGATTTTAATAAAACTTATAACCTGGAATAACACATAATTAGGATACTTTTTGTAGCGATAACCGACATAGACGCGGGCGGAGCCGCGGGCAACTGCTAGTGTGGGATAAGGGCAGGGAAATGATGATGATGATGATTTGTTTAATTTTTTTTAATTCGCTATTGCAAAACCAGCGAACAAATACTGACTTGTCTTCATAGATGTAAATTGATGGGTCATACATTTATTTTAATATGGAGTTTGGAACCGATTTGGAACATTACCTGCCTTAATGCGCGGCATACAAAGCTGGCTGGAGGACGGGTAGGGTACCTTACTGGATTCATTTTTTCTCACTGAACGCATCTACAATTGAACAACGTTTTGTTGGTAGAAATACCAACGCGTAAATTGTGTATTTCAGTCTATGAAAAAGTACTCTGTGATTGTGTGGTAGTCATAAATCAATCAAATAATAGGTACTTTAAACCAAGATTGACTAACTTTTCCTGTTTTCGAACGAAATGAAATAAACCTTTGTTTGCTATACTGTATAATACGTGTTTATTTTTTTCATTCGGTTTATTATTATCCATCTTTATATTTTTTTTTATAAAAGTGCTCATATAAGTAATATAATATACCTATGTATATAATAAATGATTTCAGCATTATGAAGTTTCATTATTGTTTTGTTTATTTGAACCTCAATTAGAGTTTCGATACAAGCACAATAGATGGCTCTACTGATCACTAAAAGATTTTGTTTTGTGCTAGGTAAGTAGTTATGTAGGTACGTTAGAAGAAAGGGATAACCATCTCAGTTTTCAGCACGTCTCAAATGACGATTTTTTGACAGATTTTATTGGAAACTGTCAAACAATCGCAACTTGAGACGAGCTTAAATCTGAATCTAAAGGTAGTTGAAATTGATTGAAATTTGCGTTGGCCTTGTTTTTGAACTAAGAACCGCACTATAGTACGAGTAATTATACTTACTCAAATCAAATGGTACAAAAGGCATGGCTGTTTTACTTTACACATCCTTGTGCAAAGGGTAGGTACTTAGGTACCTACTTACATATATACTTACAGTAAATCTTTCTCCATTAGGTAGGTATAAATAGGTATACGCTCTCACAATAGGCTTACACAAAAGCCTCTGCAAGCCCCTATCAAGTGCGCACCTACATAATGTCCAACCGCGGGCAGTAATATACCGGGTATAATCTGCTCCGTGACGGGTGACGAGGGTCGACATCGACAATTTGTGTTCACCTGTGACACCCGCACTTTCTCACAAATTGTGAGTCACAATCAACCGTCGTCGTTCTGGATGAAAACACGGCGAGATGGGGATGTGATAGGAGTTGCACCACCATCGTCCAAGTTGGCTCAGAGATCTTCGATTGCTTCACTGTCTCGATCGATTAGGTAGGTACCTACCTTACCTACTAGTAGGTATGTAATGTATTTAATAGGTGTACCTGATATGTAGGTAGGTACGATATTTATCAATTTAGTGACTCATTGCATGTTTCTATTTAATAGTATAAAAGACGAACCTAATTAATTGGCGGGAATACTAACCAATATCAAAGTAAATAAATAAATATATTTATCGTCCGGATACTTTCACAGAAATGTCAACGCGACATTATTATGATAGTTCTTACTTATCTGAAAGCAATAAGGTCGTTCATGAGTTTTTAATTTACAAGTATGATATTTTTCGAAAAGTGGAAAATGACACAGCGGCGGCCTTACGTACCCATTGCGAGGCTTCGGGCGGCAGGTCTTTGCGAGGCCCCTTGTCCTTTGTTTTTCACAAAGGACATGGGGCCTCGTAAAGACCTGCCGCCCTATGTGATGCGAAAGTAGGTCTGGTTGTTTGGTTTAGGTAGGTATATATAATGAAAAATCAATATTTTTGAAAATTTGCTTGGGTTGTTGCGCAAGGCCCCTGCAAGAGCGAGGCCCCGGGCTATTGCCCCGTTCGCCACCCCCTAAAGTAAAGCCGCCACTGCACTTCCGTCATTACAAACGAAGGACAATGTACCGAATAACTCTAAAAAATGAATTAATGCGCATATACATATAATTATATGCGCTATTTTCTCACATCTTGACGTTGTCGTAAGCGAAAAGAGAATAAACTAGTGTAGGTTAGGTTGCTATTACAGCTGCATTTCTACTGCTTTTAGTCCATATTCTTAGGTCAGAGCAGAGCACACCATAGGAGCACACAGGCTTAAACAGCACACAGGTGCACTGTGACATCACTGTCACTATGACACATTTGGTCCTATTCAAAGAATGCTGTGTCCTATTGAACTAGAATCAAAAAACCGAAATGATTTTGAGATATCTTTGTTGGGAAAAATGGAACAAGTTCAGAACTTATTTACTAATGTCTCTTTTTGTCTGTGCAATATTGAAATACTTAGTAAATATAGCAATGGATTACATGGCCGAGCAGCTGCCTAACTACATACAGTTCGAAGAGAAGTACAGTTGCAGCAGTTCGCTTGGATCGCGTGAGCTGTTCGATATGGTGGAGAGGTTGAATGGTGAGCGCGAGGTGGTGAACGAAGCATCGTTCGGGCCCGTGCTGGCAGACACGCCGGTGCTGGCGGTGCGCGTCGGCCGAGACGCGGAGCGGCTGCAGTACCTCGTGGCGTCCTTGGCGCGAGTCGACGCCATCAGCTCCGCCGTCGTCGTGTTCTCGCACAGCTTCTACGACGCGAGACTCGATCGACTCATCAAGAGTATCACGTTCTGTATGGTGTTGCAGGTTTACTTTCCTAACTCCCTCCAGCTGTTTTCGAACGTGTTCCCGGGGGAGGATCCGAGCGACTGCGTGAATTCGACGGACAAGGACGGAGGGTCCTGCCAAGAGCGCAACGCGCGCCTCGCCGAGGGGAAGCACCACTGGTGGTGGATGGCGCACGTCGTCTTCGAGGACGTCCCCTGGGCGCACATTCATACAGGCATGGTTGTGTTCCTTGAAGAAGACACGTATGTTCTCCCTGACTTGTTGCACATGCTGCGCTACGCTCGCAGCGCGCTGGGTTCCGTGCCCGAGGCGCGGGTGCTGGCGTTCGGAAGGCCACTCGCGCGGGACTTGGATCACGATAGGCTGACGGTGGACACCTGGCGTCCGCCGTACGACCACGGGCTGACTTTCAATAAAACATTGTGGGCAGAGATAAAGAATGTAGCGCGTCACTTCTGTGAATTCGAAGACGCGAGTTGGAGCTACTCTCTGCAGCACGCGCTCGAGGAGTCGCAGCCAGGGCGAGTGGTGATGGTGGCGTGTATGGCTCCTAGAGTGATATCCACTGGGATTTTTAAGAGTGGAAAACAAGCGATGGAAAATATTCGCGGATTGACCAGCAGCTCGGCCCTGTTCCCTGTGAAAGTGAAAGCGGTGCTGCTCTTTGGCCGGAATGGGCAGGTTTACCAGCATTTCAAGACATCCAAAGGTAACGGTGGCTGGTGGGATCTTCGCGACCGCCTGCTCTGCTTGGATCCTCTGACGTCCACCGTCACAGATGAAGACTACACGGTCACGACACTCTAATAAATTTAGTGCATGAGCCCTTGGACACTCACTCAAAAACTCTAAATATAGGCCTTTGGAAGCAATACAGGGATGTAAATATATATTCGTGGGCGATAGCGACGTTCGTTTCGAAGCGAACGAACCTTGCCTTGTCACCCGGCGCGGCGGCGGCGCACTCTCGTGGTCGTCAACTCAAACGCCTCATACCTTCATTCTCCACAAATAGTACTTATTATTATTAATAAATACTGACTTACATTTGACACAACGCCATCTGCTTTCAAACTAAGCAAAGCTTGTATGAGAAAATAACTGATAGAATACTTTTGTTAAATACATCCCATAGAATACACCGAGACACCCAGCCTGATACAGAACAAACATCCGTGTTCATGACACTCGTCACTTGTCTAGTGATGCAGCCCGCAGGACATCCCACTCTTCTAAAAACAGATTAATACTGGCGATTAAAATATTTAATCGAGTACCAAAAGCGATGAGAGCTCTGTACAACTATTTAAAAAACCGGCCAAAGCGAGTCGGTTTCGCGTACGAAGGGTTCCGTACCATTATCTATAATAAAAACGGCAGAAAAATCACGTTTATTGTATGAGAGCCCCCTTAAATTTTCTTTGCTAAAAAATTTTTCTACAATATAAATGAAATGCTTCGCTAAAATTCATAGTCTTTTAATTTTTGCAATTTAATTTTATTAAATCTTGTTGATATTTTGTTTGTTCTTTTTGTATGTCCGTCAACGACTGTGTTTTTTATGACTACTAAATTTAAGAACTTCAGGCAAATATAATATTATTATGTTTCATTTCATTTTCATTTTAAATATTGCATGCCACGAGAAAAATTACCTGCGCTGTGTTTCAGTAAATAAATAATAATAAATAATGCTGGAGAATTCACACAACATCACCTAGCCCCAAGCTAAGCAGAGCTTGTGTTATGGGTACTAGATGACTGATATACTTAATACAATACATGAGTCGATGCATTAGTCGAGTCTAAACTTCTTAGTCTTGAGCATCGTCGCAAGGTAGCCAGTCTGTCGGTATTCTACAGGATGCATTTCGGCGAGTGTGCCTTGGAGCTCCACAACCTGGTTCCCCCGTCCCCGTTCTACCATCGGACCACCAGGCGTACGGAGACGAGACACCCGTTTATGGTTGATATCCCTTCCTTCCGCACCAAACGCTTTGCCTCAACCTTCATAATGCGCACAGCAAAGGAATGGAACTCGTTGCCGTCGTCTATTTTTCCGGTCACATATAATTTGGATGTTTTCAAGAGAAGAGTGAATAGGTACCTTCCAGGTAAGCGTGCTACATCGTCGACCGCATCATCACTTAACATCAGGTGAGATTGCGGTCAAACGTCTACCTATAAATAGTAAAAAAAAAAAAAAACAATACAATATTCATAGATATGTATTTATTATACATAGAAAATATCCAGAACACCCGGAATAAATATTTGCAGACCGTACAAACATTTATCCCAAGGCAGGAATCGAACCCGCAACCTCCTGCGTCGCAAGCGGACACTCGCCCACCGCGCCACATCGGTCGTCAAAAAGTAGATTACTTACTAATACTTCCTGGAAACTGTGTTTTGGCTACTATTTTGAAGACTTTATTGTTACTTACCTACCTACCACAACCCGGTGCTTTACTCGTCTAAGACCACAACCTAATATACTACCACTCCTAAAAACGGCTATATGGCTGACTAGGGATAGATAGACAGACAGAGTGATGTACTTACGGGCATTGTGAATTTTAATGGTTCATAGGGGGAGATTCAAGAAAAGGAAGTTGGGGACTGGAATTGAAATGTAGGTAGGTCACCGTTTGTAGGTACTTGTTCACAGCTCCATACAAAAGTCGCAGTAGTAAATGTAGCGGCTAAAGATTTGCGTACCCTATGTGACTATATAATATATTACGTTCCCTTGTAAACATGGTAAACCTAGTGTAGGTACCTATACCTACTACTAAGATAACTTTTTTCGCGGCATCTTAGAATTTCATTACGAAGTGCTTACATAATGTAGCAGGCTTACAATTTACATGTAATGTCGTATGCAGTGTAAATGTATGCCTTTGCTTATTTACATATAGGTACATAAAGATAAGCAGAGAGTTTGTTTTATGTAATTATAACAGTCAGTTCATAAAGTAGGTACCTAGGTACTTACCTGCTATTTTGGTATTTTATTGGGTAGGCAAGTATGGTACAGTAGCTACGAATCAGTAGCGCAGTGTACCTACAACGATTTCATTTCATTTCATTTCATCCAAATACACACCTAAATCCCTAACCTCAGTGACCCTTGGAATATTTATATCAATCAAATTATAATTAAACACAATGACATTGGACTTTCTTGTAAAAGATATAGCATTACATTTGTTGGCATTATACGTGTTTAGTCCTGAAGTTGATGCTTTTTTATTAGGTACCTGCCTCATGAGGTTTAACGAAATGACGTACCTACCTACTGTCAGCGACAAAAGTAGGTGACATTGACATGACATTTCTGCTTCGCATATTGATTCAACTGAGCCAGAAATATTTATACGTACGAATAACTTTATATTAATTTTAAGCTTTCAATATAGGTAGAACATTGTTCAGAGGTCTCATCATGTTGTGCTTATAATGGACTTAGGTACCTACTTATAAACATCTGGCCAATGATAAACAATGTTTAAAATATTGCCATCTCTTATCAATCGGTAGGTAATGAGAAACAGTAACAGGAGTAATTTTAAGTAATGTTTACATTTAAATAACCTATGGGGTAAATTTACAACAGATTATAAAGCGGAATTACATGCAAAAATGAACGTTGAAGGCCAACCTACTTACAAACCTAAGCACGTCAAAACATCCAAAATAATATTGTTAAAGTGGAGAAGAGCGCCGCCGCCGGGCCCACAAAGTACTTTTTATATACTGAAAGCCGGGCCGCTGCCATAAAGCGTGTTTCATCTCGAAAATGAGCAAATAAAAAAGGTTTGAGCCATCAAGTGTAGGCCGTTGGTTTTCATCAGCATTCGTGGGCCGAGAAAGGGGTAATTCGGTACTCGCTTGTGGTAATTTTGCATTTTGCATTGCAAATGTGTGCGAGGGAAGGGCACTCGCTCGGGAATATCTGATTAGGCGTGTACCGACGCGACTACCTACCTACCTACCTCCCTCCCTACCTACAGTGAGCTGCGGCCACTAAACGCCAGCACGAACCCGAAATGTTTTAGCTGTTCCTATCTAGATTTTTAATTAGAGACGAGAGCCAGAGGGCGCGTGCTCCATCTTGATTCAAACCGGTTCATGTACTTTTATTCCGTAGTGAAGCTTGAATTTAGTAGCTACGTAATGACGTACGTACGTAGGTTAGAGTGAGTGCCTCGTTACGTCCAAGCGATTTTTGAGTAATTAGTGACGTAGCCGCAGCCCGGCGGCATCACGGCAGGCCCGCCCTTGCCTCGCTGGAGGCAAGCGCTGAGCCTCCAACGAGGCAAGGGCGGACCTGCCTCGCGGCACCAGACCAAAGCAACCAGACGAAAACAAAGATATTCCGTCACTTGAGATCGTCTCTATTACTTTGAACGAATAGATTTAAAAGCGCTGCAATCTGCATACCACCATGGGGAGGGTATCCAACTGCACTGCCTGGTAGTTAATAACAGGAGGATCCAGGACACATCTCAACTAAATCGTTAGAAAAATGGCCAGGATCTACTAATATTTCTTCTGTGGCTCAGTTGCATCCGATTGGTAGGTACTCATCGATCATTCATCATTCCATAACATGAGAAATGATGTGGCTGACTGACGACAGTCCGTAGTGCTACTGACTAAATTCGTAGCGAGTTTCCCAGAAGCTGAGAGTTATCAGAGTCGCTCCCAGACAAATAAAGCTATAAACTAGGTCATGTCCCGCTGAGACTCGGGATGGGGCCACCTGCTCACGGAACTGAATTTTCCATTTTCGCTGCGCGCACACGACAGCCTCGAGACGAGACAGTGCGCCACATGTACCTAATGCCGAGGCAGACAGCCTCGAGATGAGACAGTGCGCCCCATGTAGGTACCTAATGCCGAGGCAGACAGCCTCGAGACGAGACAGTGCGCCCCATGTAGGTACCTAATGCCGAGGCAGACAGCCTCGAGACGAGACAGTGCGCCACATGTACCTAATGCCGAGGCAGACAGCCTCGAGACGAGACAGTGCGCCCCATGTAGGTACCTAATGCCGAGGCAGACAGCCTCGAGACGAGACAGTGCGCCCCATGTAGGTACCTAATGCCGAGGCAGACAGCCTCGAGACGAGACAGTGCGCCACATGTACCTAATGCCGAGGCAGACAGCCTCGAGACGAGACAGTGCGCCCCATGTAGGTACCTAATGCCGAGGCAGACAGCCTCGAGACGAGACAGTGCGCCACATGTAGGTACCTAATGCCGAGGCAGACAGCCTCGAGACGAGACAGTGCGCCCCATGTAGGTACCTAATGCCGAGGCAGACAGCCTCGAGACGAGACAGTGCGCCACATGTAGGTACCTAATGCCGAGGCAGACAGCCTCGAGACGAGACAGTGCGCCACATGTAGGTACCTAATGCCGAGGCAGACAGCCTCGAGACGAGACAGTGCGCCCCATGTAGGTACCTAATGCCGAGGCAGACAGCCTCGAGACGAGACAGTGCGCCACATGTAGGTACCTAATGCCGAGGCAGACAGCCTCGAGACGAGACAGTGCGCCACATGTAGGTACCTAATGCCGAGGCAGCCGCCGCTGCGACGCCGTTCGCTACGTCACCATTTAGGTACATTTCAAATTATTACAATTTTCGAGGAGCACCGATGCAGCGGTGGTGCAGTGGTGCAGTGGTAGGGAACTCGCCTTCCATAGGCCGTGGGTTCGAATGCCGTGCATCGAACCATATAATTTAAAAAGATGAGCGCAGGCTAGCGTCCTCTCATCATGCGACGAAGGAAATATTAATGGGTGTATTTGTCTCGGGACCACCTCCTGAAACTGAAGCCATCCAAGAGTGCAGCGGGGCGCGGGGCGCGGGGGTTCAAGTTTGTATGAAATAGCTTCTCCACTCGCCACTAGCAATCAGTAATATCTATAACTTACTTTAAGTAGAAGTAACGTTTTAAAGAGAAGAGTGATCTGTAGGTAAGCGCACTTCACCGTGTCGGCCGGCTCATCACTCAACAGTAAAACTTTTGCCTAAAAATAGTCAAAAATAAAATGTAGGAAAAGGTGATAAAGACCTAGTAAACGTTTGAAACATATCAATATATTTTGCAAATCAAGCAAACTAGAAAGTAAACCTTTTGCCTGATCTCAGGCGCCGGAGCACGCGGGGCCGACGATGACACGACACGACGCGACACGACACGACACGACGCGTCGTGGCGTGACGCACTCCCGGATACAAAGGTAAAGTTAAGCTGTGGTTAAACTTTCGTTTAGATTACAATCTCTCCACTCGCTTATTCTAAATTGTGTTTAGAACAAACGATTGACTGACGAGCTGGTTCGCTCGTCGCGCATCGTTTTTCTCTGCGAGTCCGCGCCACGTCCCGTCCCGTCCCGTCCCGTCCCGTCCCGTCCCGTCCCGTCCCGTCCCGTCCCGTGCGTCGATCAGGATGACCGATCGTGTCCTTGCGACGACGTACGAGATATTATTGTGCAGGGATTTTGAACAGAAGAGGTTCGTTATTATTATAGGTATATAATAGGCTAGTTCAGTATTCTATGAAACCTGGTCTCCCAAAAGACTCGAGTTATCGGGAACCTCATGCATTTGTACATATTAACTGTTTCAACTTTGAGGAAAAAAATGAGACCGAATGTGGAAGGCGCTGGAGAATTATTGGTTTTAATAAACCTCTCTCAAACTCTATTCTCTCTCAGTCTATTGACAAGTGGGTACTTTAGTAGTAGTAGTTAGTAGAGCTCTTAGTGAAGGGCTCGTCCGGGGCAGTACTACCACCATGCCTATTTCTGCCGCCAAGCAGCGCAGCGTGTTCCGGTTTAAAGGGTGTGGGTGCCGGTGAAATTACAGGCACATGAGGCTTAACACCTGCATGCCTCAGGTTGATGGACGCTGAGTAGTGCATCGTAGGTGACGTTCCTAACGAGCGTGACCTACGAGGCAATGCTCTGTTATAGGTGATGGTAACCACTTAACATCAGGTGGGCCATCTGCTTGTTTCATCAGCAAGTAGTATAAAAAAAAAAACTTAGGTACATATTTTATATTGTTTCTAAGTATTTTAAATCATACTAATATTGTATCCACAATATACTTTGTAAAAGGAAATGAATTATATAATATAATCAAATAAAAACAGTATTGTTTTTAGAAGTCGTATCGGCAAGTGTGTAGAGTGGCTCGGGCCAGCGCCGGTGCCGTCGCGGCCGTCGCCCCGGCCTCCGCCCCTGCAGTGTGTCGCTCTATTTGCACTTTTAAATATGTCGCCGCCACAGAATAGCCAACACGTAGGATCAAAGGTGCCACAGCTTAGCCAACAGCTACTACGGAGGCGCCCTGAACTCAACGAGGCTCAACATGCCGCGTTTGTTCGTGTCGGCTCCGCGGAATCATAAACGTTGTTTATTTAGCTCGCTTTCCGAATTAAATTACCTTTCCGTTCTGTTTGGAATTGGATTTAAATTGTGATGTTGGAATAGAATGGAACCGACGACGTCCGACTGAGCTCGCCCATTGGAATGTAAGTGCTATGCTCTAGGCGCCGAATTTGATGGCCGTAGGCAAAATGACATCGAGAGAGATCACATTCCAAACTACAAAGTGGTTATAGTCCGATTATAGTCCAAGGCGTGGTCACTCTATGTATACCTACCGTGGACGACTCACTTCTCTAGGATAGCCTTTGCCCGTGTGAGCACCTAATCCAGTTGTTAGGCGCACACCATCAATCAAGACAACACGAACTTCAGACGTCAGCTCTGTAGCTCTGTAGCTCTGATGCAGTGTGTCTCGACAAGTTAGATTACAAAGCACAGATATGGAGTGCACATGCTTGGCACTGCCTGCCGCTGCGGCCTCTACAGACCGACCGACCGCTAGCCGACTGCCAGGCAACCTCACTTCAAAACGACCAAAATGTGGGCTAGATGTAGATGACTACGTCAACACTATGATAACCGAGAGTAAACGTAATCATAATCAGTATAAAAATTAAATGTCTTTAGTGATTTTGGTAACTAAAATTATATGACAGACTTGTATTTTTCAATACTTACGTTAAAGTTCGAGATGTATATATTTTGTCTATCTTACCTACACAATAAAACATCCACACATTACGATGATTATTAGACACAATCCTGCCAAGTTTCCGCGTGTCGTGGATGTCAAAAGCTTACACGTGCTATATGTAGGTATATGTTACCTACTATTATACCTACCAGCCATTCATGAACAAATATTTACAAAGCAAGTAGAGATGTCGTTTATATACGTACCTACTCCTGAAGTCTCCGTTTTACATGTTCTGTTTGTTGTTTCAGTAGGTATGTGGTGATCGGGTACGGAGTCGGCTCGCGTGTACAGACTTGAAGTGTGCAAGCTAATCCGCACCGCGCCAGTGACGTGACGGATCACTTCTCGGAGTTTGCTGTCGAGAACCCTCTCAGGAGTGTGACATGCCGTGCCGTACAGCCGCGCCGTACAGCACCGACTCAATCAATACACGTCACTGCATTGTCGCCGTCGCCTGCCGGCCACGCCTACGCCACTCTACTCTACTCTACTCTACTCTACTCTACTCTACTCTACTCTACTCTACTGTAATGCACGCTTTGTATTGACGCAACGTTACCAGTACCTAGTACAAGTGCTCCTTGTGAAGGGCTCGTCCGGGGAAGTACCATCGTCATGCTTTTTGCTGTCGCCAAGCAGTCAAAGTCAAAGTGAAAAGGCATTTATTCAGTAATATCCGCAGGGATCATCTTGAAGCAGTGGCAGCGTGCTCCAGTTGAAGGGTGTGGGTGCTAGTGATGTGAGACTCTACATCTGCATGCCTCCGGCTACAGTGCATCATTGGGCGCGGCCGTCCAGGTGACCGGGCGCCTACTGCCTACGACACGAAGGACTTCGCGTGTACCTACCTATTAACAAATTGTATAAAATAAATATTTACAGATAACATTTTGCAAGCCATTCAAGATAATGAAGCACCTCCTCGTCTGGCAGGAGAGATCTCCTTCACGTACGAGTAGAGTAGGTGCAATAACTGCACCACTACAGTACTGCCCACTGATGTTGCCCACTGCTGGACCGCCATTACACAGACGATAATAACGACGTTGAAAAGGATATCAAACTATGAAACATATTTATTATTATCAAGGTACAAGGAAAATAATGTTAATTAGAAAGGATATTGTAACATGCAATAGTACATCGGTACTCGACCACGCTACAGAAAATGAATGGCAAGCACGATATCTGCTTGCTCGATGGAAATAAAATGGTGCACACGTAGGTAGGTACTTAGTGTGACGTAGGTAGTCGGTGCTAGATTAGATGTTACAGAAGTAAAAAATTAGGTTGCCAAAATAATATCGGCACGCTTCTTGGTGCGCCACTAAAGGGCAAGCAGTTACAAACCTATAAACTATCCTAGGATGCAGGATTCTGGCTTAAAAGGAAACAAATAAGTAAATCAAATTAAATTTTTTTTTTATCCTCGTCGCCATATGTGGTGTATGTCCTATATGTATAGAGTTACACAGGCTCGACACGCACTTTATTCTAACACGTCCACTCTCGCCCATGGGCTCTCGTGACACTCACGTATGCGCTCGAGACAGTGAAGTGTCTGTACTATGTATGTTTGTGTATAGTGTAAGTAATATCATTATCAATAGTTACATGATTACATATATAATTTAGTACAATACCTAGGTAGTACATTCACAAACACTACAGGTAGTATTCTACGGAAGCCACCACCCAACCGAAAATCGGTGACGCTGCAGGCGAGAACGGTCAAGCAGACAGCGAGCCTGCCAGTAGGCTAGCGAGCCCGCAAAGCCGCTGCTATAAAATGCACAATAATAACTGATCACTGGACCGGGACCGGGACCGGGAAAGCGGCTTACGGAAAGCCTTTCCAAGTACGTCACGCTATTTAACGCTCCAGCCGCGAGGCAGAAACGACGAATAGGGTAAACGTAAATAAACGCCTCGTTTATAAAGAGGCGGCATGACTTTGTTTATTTTAGGAGCTGCAGTGCGGTGCAGTGCGGTACAGTGCAGTGTACAGTGCGGTACAGTGCGGTACAGTGCGGTACAGTGCAGTGTACAGTGCAGCTATTGCCTGCGCTCAGCTCACTGCTTGTGTAACATCATTCCTGTACGGTGATCATTCCTGAAGATTCATTCTAAACAATTCTTAGAGCCATTTAACATAAAACCGAGTACAATAAAAAATGTTCCCTTTGTTTTACATCAGCGACTTCACATGTCGTACTTTGCTTCGTCTTTCGCGTCGTTCGGGAACGTTTTAATTTCCTAGCGGTTGTCTCATGCGAGTTTTGAGGTAGATCCACCTCAAAGCGAACGAAGCGGAAGACGAAGCAAAGTACGACATGCGAAGTCGCTGATGGTAAAACAAAGAGAAAAAAAGATTTAGCGTGGCCTGTACGTTCCAACTGAACCCGTCCTCCCCGTCACCACACGATTCTAGCAATTATAGCAATAGAAACGATTATAGCAATAACGAAATTAAAAATGGAATATAGCTTCGAAACGAATGACATTGCCTACAGGCGCAGTTCAACGGATTGCCTGTCAATCCTTGGTGACCCCGATCTCATCTGTAGATGACAGGTTGCGGCACACAGCGCTCCGCTAGATGCTTGAACATTGGTTGTAGGTACTTCTGGAAACCTACTTTACTCGTTAGCAACTAGTACGAGACATGGTAAGTACATTATATATAATTTGTAGAAGAACGCAGGCAATCATCTCTAGCGAGTTTTGTTGTGTTTCTTCTCACAATAATGGAAGCCAAAGCTGGCGATTGCTCGCCTCCCTCCTTCCCTGCCCACCTTATGTAAAGTGGTACTAGCACCGACAGTGCTACCGACAGAAAAGCGAAAACAATCGTTATACACAATAGCAATGGCAAACGTATGCAAGTCCTGGAACAAAATAATTTCACTGAAATAAAAGTTCACACGCCTCTAAAAGAATGAAGCTCCATAAAACTCTGTTTTTTTTCTTTATTTCGGTTATTCACCATAATTGTTAGTAAACCTACCTATTTTATATACTATGTTAGTTACCATTAGAATAAATTTCATATTTCAATTAGGTATTCATGTCAACTTCAATTCAAATAAATTATTACTGCTAAATAAAATAAGATTAAATTTTACCTTAATCACTACGTTACGCTTTTAACTGAAATCACTAGATATTGTGTAAATGTTCAGGCCCGGCCCGCTGTTCACCTGCTTTCAGGACTTTGCGAGCGAAGTGATAAAGTATAGGTATCTATATGTAGGTCGTCTGTCTATACAAGTAGCTGCGAGCTCCACACAGGGTAGCCGATGTTCCCCAGAACACGCTCTAAGAAAACCGTCAAGAAACATACCTACATGCAAATACTCTACTCTCATATCCTTTGTAAAATATGTACTTACATAACAATAATAAATGAACAAATATATATGAACACTAGCTGACCCGTGCCCACTTCGTTGGGCGGTAAACATTTTTACAAAGGTACTATGTAAAAATAAAGATGCACGGTGGCGCTAGTACATAAGTACTGATGATTGTAGTCATTATAAAATAACTGAAGTAGTACTCAGCGTCGCCAACAGATGGCGTTAATAGAGAGTATACGGCATAAAATAGCGGCCACTCGCAGATTCCGTGGCAGATTTTGCCCGTTCCCGTTATTTTTTCGGGATAAAAAATAGCCTATGTCTTATTGGTATATGTACCGTATATACATTCATATGCATGCAGTAAAAACCGGTTATTTTAATATTATAGACACTTCAATTTTTTTTTTCCTAGCCTATCCCGTCCCACTGCTGGGACATTTATTTTTATTTATTTGTATAGATGAAATAAACATTTTTATCTCTTTCAACCAGCTGCAAGGGTTGTTTTTTTGAAATCATGAAAAACTTGTGTAACAATATCGTATTTTGAGTGTCCGAACCAAAATTGAAAGAAATCAAGTCACGCATTTAAGGTACCTACAGATTTTCCATATATGTATGTATATGTTGACACCCGACCTTCCCCTTTTCGATAGGGTAGTTTTAAAAAATGTTGAGCGTTGTTATTATATTGCTATTTTTGTATTTTTAGAAGCCAAACTGAGTTTGAAGCAAATCGCACCATGCATTATAATTTTTCCATACAAACGCCTTTTTGCACCCCTCATAAGGGTAGTTTATGAGTCCTTCCCAACGCGTGTTGGTAATGTACAACCATGGAAAACACGACCTGGGAATTGGTGACCATTGCTCTGATTGGTCGAACCTAAGCTTATGCTTCGTTAAGACGCAACTAAAGAGTCAAGATGTACCTAAGTATAGGTAGATCATGCAGCTTTATTTCTGGCACTTCGGTGGCTGCTGCCGTAACACGCTCGCTCCGCTCGCTCACCTCGCGCGTTTTTTTGATGTTCTAACCTAACCTATCCTAGTCGGATCCGCCCTAGAAAGTGAGTGCAAAAGACAGACGCAACTAAAGAGTCAAGTTGTACCTTAGTATAGGTAGATCATACAGTTTTAATTCTGGCGCTTCGGCGGCTGCTGCCGCAGCACGCTTGCTCCGCTCGCTCGCCTCGTGCGTTTTTTTTATGTTCTAACCTAACCTAACTTATCCGAGTCGGATCCGCCCTAGAAAGTGAGTGCAAAAGACGCACCTAAAGAGTCAAGTTGTACCTTAGTACAAGTAGATCATGCAGTTTTAATTCTGGCGCTTCGGCGGCTGCTGCCGCAGCACACTCGCTCCGCTCGCTCGCCTCGCGCATTTTTTTTATGTTCTAACCTAACCTAACCTATCCGAGTCGGAACAGCCCTAGAAAATGAGTGCAAAAGACGCAACTAAAGAGTCAAGTTGTACCTTAGTGAAGGTAGATCATGCAGTTTTATTTCTGGCGTTTCGGCGGCTACTGCCGCAGCACGCTCGCTCCGCTCACTCGCCTCGCGCGTTTTTTTATGTTCTAACCTAACCTAACCTATCCGAGTCGGATCCGCCCTAGAAAATGAGTGCAAAAGACGCAACTAAAGAGTCAAGTTGTACCTTAGTGAAGGTAGATCATGCAGTTTTATTTCTGGCGTTTCGGCGGCTACTGCCGCAGCACGCTCGCTCCGCGTGCAAAGACGCAACTAAAGAGTCAAGTTGTACCTTAGTAAAGGTAAATCATGCAGTTTTATTTCTGGCGTTTCGGCGGCTACTGCCGCAGCACGCTCACTCCGCTCGCTTGCCTCGCGCGTTTTTTTTATGTTCTAACCTAACCTAACCTATTCGAGTCGGGTCCGCCCTAGAAAGCGAGTGCAAAGCCGCAACTAAAGAGTCAAAGTTGTTTCTTAGTATAGGTAGATCATGCAGTTTTATTTCTGGCGCTTCGGCGGCTGCTACCACAGCACGCTCGCTCCTCTCGCTCGCCTCGCGCGTTTTTTTTATGTTCTAACCTAACCTAACCTATCCGAGTCGGATCCGCCCTAGAAAGCGAGTGCAAAGACGCAACTAAAGAGTCAAGTTGTATCTTGGTATAGGTAGATCATGCAGTTTTATTTCTGGCGCTTCGGCGGCTGCTGCCGCAGCACGCTCGCTCCACTCGCTCGCCTCGCGCGTTATTTTTATGTTCTAACCTAACCTAACCTATCCGAGTCGGATCCGCTCTAGAAAGCGAGTGCAAAAGACGCAACTAAAGAGTCAAGTTGTACCTTAGTATAGGTAGATCATGCAGTTTTATTTCTGGCGCTTCGGTGGCTGCTGCCGCAGCACGCTCGCTCCGCTCGCTCGCCTCGCGCGTTTTTTTTAGGTTCTAACCTAACCTACCCTATCCGAGTCGGATCCGCCCTAGAAAGCGAGTGCAAACGGAGCATAAGTTTTGGCATCCAATCCTAAGCTTGTGTTTTCCAAGAGTGCAGAAAATTTGGTATGACCTAAAAAGCACAACCATGAAATACACGACCATGGAATTGGATGCAAGAATGTAAACCAATTCCTGGCTGTGTTTTCCACAGTTGTGTATTCCATGATTAAGTTTGAAGCTAGTCGCAATAATCAATATGATTTTTCCATACAAACTTTGACGTCTCATCACACCCTTTATAAGGGCAATTAAAAAAATCCATAACGCCTTTTATAATAACATTTATCCTAAATTTAATTTCAATACGATCGCTAAATATGCATACAAACGTTTACACCCTTTTTCAACCCCTTGGGTGTAAATTTTCGTAAATAGTTTATTAGTAAACACCTAAACCTTTCAAAGAATGCCTAAGCCAAATGTTTATAAGTTGGTGTATTTATGAAATTAATATATTAATTCCTTTTAACCAGCTGTAGGGGTTGTTTTTTAAAATCATGAAAAACTTGTATCATTATAACGTATTTTAAGTGTCTGAACCAAGGTTGAAGTAAATTAAGCCACACAAACAAATTTTTCCATATAAATGTCCCTCCCATATACCTCCCCTTTTCATAAGGGTGGTCATGAAAAATTTTAAACGTAGTAATTATTATAACTGAGTTTGAAGCAAATCGCACCACACTCATTATGATTTTTTCATACAAACTATGGCATCTCATCACACCCCTAATAAGGGTAGTTAAAAAAAAACAATAATGCATTTTTGAAACCTTGACATTAGTAACATTTATCCAAAGTTTCATTTCAATGTGACCACTAAATACGATTCTGCATACAATCGTTTACGCCCCTTTTCAACCCCCTAGAGTGCGAATTTTCAAAAATAGTTTCTTAGTAATCACTTAAGCTTTTTAAAGAGTGCCTGCGCCAAATGTTTTTATGTTGGCATAATTTTATTTTGTACGAAATTATTGGGGTAGGGGTAGTTGTAGGGGTTGTTTTTAAAACCATGAAATACTCGTTTAGTAATCTCGTATTTTAAGTGTACGAACAAAGACTGAAGTAAATCAAGCCAAGCATACAGATTTTTCCATATAAATGTTGACACCCGACCTCCCCTTTTCGTAAGGGTAGTTTTGAAAAATTTTGAATGTAGTCATTATTATTTTTGTATTTTAAGAAGCCAAACTGAGTTTGAAGCAAATCGCAACACGCACTATGATTTTTCCATACAAACTTTAACACCCTATCGCACCCCTTAATAAGGGTTGCTTAAAAAATAAACAATGTTGCATTTTATAAGCCTTGCTAGAAGTAACATTTATCCAAAGTTTCATTTCAATACGACCACTAAATACGATTTTGCATACAAACGTTTACACCCCTTTTCAACCCCTTAGGGTGCGAATTTTCAAAAATCGTTTCTTAGTAAGCACTCAAGCCTTATAAAGAGTGCTTACGCCAAATGTTTTTAAGTTGGCATAATTTTATTTTGTATGAAATTATTGGGGTAGGGGTAGCTGTAGGGGTTGTTTTTTAAAACCATGAAAAACTTGTATAGTAGTATCGTATTTTAAGTGTCCGAACAAAGATTAAAGTAAATCAAGCCAAGCATACAGATTTTTCCATATAAATGTTGACACCCGACCATCCCTTTTCGTAAGGGTAGTTTTGAAAAATTTTGAATGTAGTCATTAATATTTTTGTTTTTCAAGATGCCGAACTGAGTTTGAAGCCAATCGCAACACGCATTACGATTTTCCCATACAAACTTTAACACCCCATCGCACCCCTTGTAAGGGTTGTTTAAAAAAAAAACAATGATACTTTTTATTAGCCTTGCCATAAGTAACATTTATCCAAAGTTTCATTTCAATACGACCACTGAATACGATTTTGCATACAAACGTTTTCACCCCTTTTCAACCCCTTAGGGTGCGAATTTTCAAAAATCGGTTCTTAGTGAGCGTCTACACCCTCTAAAGAATCCTTGTGCCAAATTTCAGACTTCTAAGCCTTGTAGTTTCGGAGGAATCGTGATGAGTCAGTGAGTGAATGGACTTCTCTTTTATATAATAGATTTTTACACAACATCATTTCTTCCCAAACTGAGCAAAACTTGTACGATGGGAAACAGATACCTGATAGATTACTTGTAGGTATACGCTTTGTTTGTAAATACATGCTTAGAATACTACACAACACCCAGACAGAGAACAAACATTTCACCACACGAATGTTTATCATCGATAGGGATCAAACCCACAACCTACAGCCTAGAAGGCAGAGCTGCAGCTTCCGGAGCCGACCCGCAGCCGTGACGATACCGGACGGAGCCGAGGCGGGACCGATTACAGTTTACAGAATGATGGAATATTAGAAGTAGTGTCGTAGAACCGGCTCCAACCAGCAGGCGGAAACTTATTGTTCTACAAATGAATCTACCTACTTTTCAATTTAGCGCGCGGCGCCGTCCATTCAATTCTTAAAAGACTGTAGCCGACTCAACTTCGATTGCCTGTTAGCGTTCTCATAAAAGGAGCTTTTTAACTAGTTCCCGTCCCCCGCGTCCCGCGCCCCGTTTCCCGCGTCCCGCGTCCCGGAGCCACGTCCGCGCTCCTGCGGGAGCCGCGCGGGGATCGACCCGATAACGCTCCACTGATTGGATTTTTATTGAAAATTAACAAAAGTCCGCTGGAATTGTTCTGCAGCGTCCGCCGGTTCGAACATTTTGTTAGACAATGCATTTTTAATCTACTACTATTTTAGAATAGTTTACATTTTAAATTGATTTCAGGGAGATGTTCGATCGAGTGTTTTATCGTTGAGCGGTGATCGAACGAGCATCAGCGGAAGCATCAGGCAAGCGCAACGCCGCGCCGCGCCGGTGCCGCGCCGGTGCCGCGCCGGTGCCGCGCCGGTGCCGCGCCGGTGCCGCACCGGCTCGCTCGCACTCACGTCACATGGAACATGTAGCCATTTGTGAGAGTGTCGCTTCTCGTAGCATTTGCTCGGCGGCGTCGTAGCTCGCGTAGCGCGGGAGCGGGAGCGGACGAGTTCCTCTGTGGCACCTTCGTACAGAGTTATGCAGTGTTGCGGCCGATGACTTTTCGTACACAGGATCGTTGTAAGAGCCTTTTTATTGAGCCTGCCCGCGACCACGGCTATTGCAACATAGTCAAAACGTCAGGGAAATATATAGATTAAATTTTAAATTAAAAAACCCCCGACACCTAAGAGCACTCCCGACTCAAAGTCAAAGTCAAAAAGAATTTATTTACTTAGTAACATCTGCAGGGATCATCTTGAAACGTCTTAAATCTAGGTAAATCTAAGCGCCAGTTCCTCGCGACCAAGCCTACACTAATTCCCCTTACAAACAAAAAAAAACACAAGATCAAAATTGGTTCATCCGTTCGGCTACGACACTACTGCAGATACACACACAGACACGTCAAACTTATAACACCCCGTAGTTTTTGCGTAATGTGGAGAGTAGATACCGTCAAAACTATACCCATCGTTATTTCATCAACTGGAGTAATCCCATATACCTGCCTTACACACTAGCTTAAAGACTCTTGACATTCACAAGCTCACTTACATACAACTCCAAAACACTTTCCGCATTGTCCGCAAGTTTTGGTCCCTAAACCAATAAAATTGTCATCGATTTTTTCGTTTGGCCAAAAGCCCCATAAGTACCTACATAAATTTCAATAATAATAATAATACCACCACTCCTATTTTTGCCTGTGAGCAGCTTGCTGTGTTCCGGTTTGAAGGGTGTGGGTGCCGGTGTAATTACAGGCACATGAGGGTTAACACCTGTATGCCTCAGGTTGATGGACGCTGAGTAGTGTACTGTACGTTACGTTTCTAACGAACGTGACCTACAAGGTAATGCTTTGGCTATAGGCTATGGTAACCACTTAACATCAGGTAGGCCATATGCTTGTTCCACCAGCAAATTGTATAGAAAAAAATAAAAAAAAATACTGGACAATCCACACAGCATCATCTAACCTAATATCAATATAATCATTCAATACGCGTTTAGTAGGCATGTTTACCGATAGTGAAAGTTATGTCTCTAGTACAGAGTTTCCCAACTTTTTTTGCATGGTGCCTGCATAGCATGTCATCGACGTTATGTTTTCGAGATTAGTTTCAAATATATAAATATATATCATCGTGTATATTAAACCCGCCCGCGCCCTTCTTATTATCGTAGTGAGTGGTCTCATTTAAATGGTTTACCTATAGTCGGTTCCTTCCTACACGAAGCTGTGATTTCACTAAATCAATAAAGGAACTTAGGTATCTTCTAGGTAAACGTGCTACACCGTAGACTGCGTCATCACTTAACATCAGGTGAGATTGCGGTCAAACGTTTACCTATCGCATGTAAAAAAAAAAAAAACTTAGTGCAATCTTATTCCATCTCATCTCAGGTACGTAGGTACCTAGTTTGCGATTTGTAAAAAGTTCAGAATGCACTTTGCTATTCCGATCGAACCCCGTCTTAGCTCGACAGCGGGAAGCAAGGCGAGGCGGGTCGCCCGCCCGCCGAGCAAGTCCGCCGCTACTGACCGCCTGCCTGCACTAACACCGCCACAATCCAATACTAGACCCTGTTATTTGGCCGACTGGAACGTGAAAAAACTGAGCCTGTGACGTCACGTGAACCAAGGAGTTGCCACAACTAAATAAGAGATAATCGAAGTGGGTTGCGCTCTCGAGGTCAGTCCGCTCAACACTAGCACAGTGGCACAGTGGCACAGTGGCACAGTGGCACGCACGCCCACGGCGCGCCGACAGACTGGAGGAGAAGAGGAAATCAACGCAACGCGTTCCATCTGTGCTGTGCTGTGCTGTGCTGTGCTGCGCTGTGCGCACCCGTGCTGGTGTCGCATGGCGTGCAGAGTTACAAACATGCACATCTATATTATTATAAAGAGAGATTATTTGATTTGCTCGGGTGGTCGCCGAGCGAGGGAGAGAGGGAAGGCTGGATGAGTACGTTCCTATTCATTATTCATTTAGAAGACGGATACAGTCAAAACATATTAAAATTCGTATCATAGTACTAGCAGAACGCGCACGACTTTGTCCGCCTGAAGTTATTATAATACAAGCTTCAACCCCCGCTGTACACCTGTAGGAGTTATGTTTTAAGAATTCCTTTTATAATAATAAAATATAAGTACGAGCAGTGGGTTAGGCTGTGCGTTGCCGCATAATATGACATGTGCTGACCGGTCAGCGGTCAGGCAGGACAAAGGTTCTTATGACTGGTATACATATTGCCCGATGTGCCGCGGCATTATTACCTATATCTATCTACACCAATCATAAAAATCTTTGTGCTGACTGACTGACTGACTGACGTACATATAGACAACGCACAGCCTAAACCACTCACTGGTCGTAGAAACTTGAAATGTTCAGAGTGTATTTATTGGTCTTGATGCGTAGAGATTAGTACAGACTAAATTAAATTAAATTAAATTAAATTCTTTATTTCAGATTGCAATGATCCATAACAACATAATTAAATTAAAACTAATAAAATAAATTAAATTAAAAATATATCTAATCAAGCCAAATAAAATCAAATTACACAAAATTACAAGTCAAATGTCAAATAATAAATAAATAAATATTAGCCTATTGAGTTATGCCTATTTTATTTAGCACAACGCAGTGAAACTAACAAAGAACACAGAACAGAACAAAGAACAGTGTAACTAAGAAAGGAATCCCCGAAATTCAACCCCTAAATGTGTACAGCAGGGGTTGAAGTTTGTATGAAAAAAGCTTCACGCGGACGAAGTCGCACGCGTTTCGCTAGTTATTTATTATTTTTATTAATTATTCGAATGAGATCTTTCACTTAGAAATTCTAATAATAAAATACAGGGGTGAGGGTGGATTTTATAGCATCTGTATTCATTACCCATGCAATGGTA
The DNA here is from genome assembly GCA_947095575.1 of Electrophaes corylata. NCBI lineage: Eukaryota > Metazoa > Arthropoda > Insecta > Lepidoptera > Geometridae > Electrophaes > Electrophaes corylata. The sequence continues at coordinate 119,044 of OX352711.1, read as the reverse complement.
CCAATCATGATGTGGTCTATGGTACAAGGCGGAATTTGTTTTTCGATGTACAAAACTTATTATCTAGGTAGGTACTCTATTTTATAGGCACTGGCAGAGAGGTGGTGTGGGTTCATAAGCATAAGATAATAGTGAAATTCCCAGCGGACAGCCCGCGGTCTTGAACCCGCGTCACCTATTTCATTATCAAGTAGCTGCTTGTACCTACACTTACATACGCCTAGTAAAGTATGTTTCACAATGTCCACCACTCGAATGAACCAACATCTTAGCATATCTACTTCTCGTAGCGTTAGCTATACCAGATAGGAACACTAGGTACTTTGGTATATAATAAATAACCTTATGAATTCCATTGCTGGGCAAAGGGCACATTATTTTATTTATTTGTATTACCAGAGAAGTATTACGAGTAAAAGATCAATGTAGTATAAATGGGACGTCTATTACTAAGTACCCAGGTGGTACTTAACGTTACCAAATTAATAATAATAATAAAGTAGTCAGATTACATATTTATTTTACACAAAATCGTATTTGAAGAAAAAGGATTATTGACGCTCATAAAGCCTATCGTTTTTGTATTTTAGTAAATTGTGGATGGTAAATTGGCTCAAGTTGGTTCATGTTTTTTTTTCAAACACTCGAAACTAAGCCTTATGCAAAGCAGCTAAGTATAATGTAAGTATATGAATATATTATCAACAGTAGGTTCATACTTCCACCTACTTATGTAGGTTATTTACTTACATTGTGTGAGAGCAATCGCACAAGTATAAATAAAAACGTAACGCGTTTAGTTGTAGTTAGTATCGGTGCGCATCCAGAGAGCAGCGCCCAGCGAGCTCAGCACCATGTCGCTCTCCTCCAGCCCGGCCGGCACCACCATGTCGCTCTCCTCCAGCACGGCGTGGCTGCTGCTCCACCTGAGCATGCTCCGCGCGGCCAGCGTCGCCGGTGTGTATCCATACCTTCACGAGCCCCACACTTGCTACACCTCATCTCAGAGGCACTATTCACATATTTTTTTGGATCTGAGATGAGATTGAAATTAGAATTTGATTCATTTAAATCGTAAAAAATTGTTCGGGCCCGTATCGTGTGCGTTTGAGCCGAAACAGGTCCTACAGTTATGGCTCTCCTAAGATCCCTAGATGAGTAAACATAATAAAAGACACACGAGCTGCTTCACAAAAGACTGCCCTACAAGTCCTGCGTGGTAATTTTTTTTCAAATTAGCTTATTTTTGTATAAGTACCTAAAGAAAACCCGAAAAACGAGGTTTAGGGTTATGGCAAAATCGGTACGTTTAGAATGCAACAGAATTTTTTGAATAATGGTGATCGCTAGTTTAATAAGTTAGGTATAAGTCCTGCGTTTTAGATTTTGTTAGAACACTACCAAAAATCTACAAATATTCCACAAAGATCGGGAAAAAATTGGCCATACGATTTTACTATGGACGCCAAATACAAAATAAATACACGGCACAAACGAGATCATTCTTCAGATGTCTGCGGACCGTCAAGGCGAATCCACGTCGGTCTGCGTAAAAATTTCCACGAGTTCTTTTACAGCGCCGACAGAACAGAAAACATAGAGTAATGAGACACTGAAGAATTGGTAATAAATTTTCATGGTTAGAAAATTTAATAATCACGGAATAATTTAATTTATGTAAAATATTAGTCGTATCTAACCTAATTTTATTTCAGTGTACTGTTTAATTCTTTAAACAATAATTCTTTTAATAATAATTTTATAGAAAATTTGCAAAACTTTGTTTCACCTGAACATGTCTCCATATAAAAATATTTTATGTATGTTTTTATTCGGTAGAATCATAGGGATTGCTTACTGACTTACTGAATAGTCTTACAAAGTAGGTAAACCTAGGTTTACCACCTAGCGTTTTCTATCTGATGCTTGTTACAATAATGGTAGGATAGTTTTAAGTAGGTACTTACCAATATACGAACGTTTACGCGTGTTATACCTACCTACTTAGACTTACTACCAACACTGCTAGTGCTAATTAGGCAAGATAGATACTAAGATTTGTACTACTGATAAATAACTAATTTGGAGATTGCTCATATTCGTTCTTCCTGACAATGTACATTATTATGTAGGAGACCTATGTCCGGCAGTGATTTTTCCAGGCTGGTGATAATAATTGTATTTAGACACTATATTTTTCAGGGTTCCGTACCCGCACTTGGCCAGTTTTTTATTTTTACTTTATTTAATCGCGGGTGTTGTTTCTTAGACAAAAATTAAAATTGTGTATATTACTTACCTACATATCTATCTAAATTATTTGATGATTTTCCCGAAAAAATAACGGGAACGGGAAAAAACTGCCACGCAGGTGAAGCTGCGAGCGGCCGCTAGTTTTCAAATAAAAACAAAATCGCTTCAGCAAACTTTGACACAAAATTATTTGATTAACTTATGTGCATTGATGTCTATCCCAAAAAAAAGTCCAAGCTTAAAAAATTTGCGCTACTTCAAGTAATCTAAAACCAAAGTATTTTGTAGTAAATGTATCAAGGTGTGTTAATTCTCACAGTTGTTATTTTTTTATTTTTGATCGACGTTATTTTTCAACTTTTATTTGTCTTTAATTAAACAGCTAATCTAATTGCTATAATAAATATTAGTATTCATATAGGATAGGTATTAGTATATTCATGTAGGATAAACTTGTATATCTTTCAAGACTTTTTTACATTCATTCAAAGGGTAAAACCTCTGTGTCATCACTACTCTGCACTGGTGGGTAACCTGCGCGCATGTGTGCGAATCACACAAAACAATATTGGGCTCGCTGTCAAATTGCTGAAAACGAAATAGTTCGCGCACACGATACGCTCATTGAAACTTGAATTTGATGAAATTTTTTACGATAATTTTGTGTCTCAAAGCTCGACCTAAAATGTACCTACATGCCGCAAAATGTAAGCATATTGTGCCAACTGTTATGTTTAGTTGCGTCTTGCTACCCTACATTCACAATCTTATGGAGGCTAGATCTAGATATGAGGGAGTGTCTACCGTGCCTGGCGATAACTATCCGTGACCCTATATGTATAGTGACATTTATTTTCATTTCATATTTTTTAGATGTGATATTGTATCATGGCTCTTCTACTTTGCTGCCTAAAAACAATGATTATTGTTGATAGATGCAAATGAGTTCCGAAGCGACTACAAGTACATCGCTGAGGGCGGCGGCTGGTTCAAGCTGCACCGCGTGCCGCTCGACTGGCAGACGGCGAGGATGCAGTGCTATCACGAGGGTAAGACGACGACGCGGCGGCAGGTTCAAGCTGCACCGCGTACCGCTCGACTGGCAGACAGCGAGGATGCAGTGCTATCACGAGGGTAAGACGACGACGCGGCGGCAGGTTCAAGCTGCACCGCGTACCGCTCGACTGGCAGACAGCGAGGATGCAGTGCTATCACGAGGGTAAGACGACGACGCGGCGGCAGGTTCAAGCTGCACCGCGTACCGCTCGACTGGCAGACGGCGAGGATGCAGTGCTATCACGAGGGTAAGACGACGACGCGGCGGCAGGTTCAAGCTGCACCGCGTACCGCTCGACTGGCAGACAGCGAGGATGCAGTGCTATCACGAGGGTAAGACGACGACGCGGCGGCAGGTTCAAGCTGAACCGCGTGCCGCTCGACTGGCAGACGACGACGACCATGCCTGTCTGGCGTGCCAGACGTCTATTGCGTCTTGCGTCTGCAGACAACTCTTCTACTACTTCTTCTTTATGAAATACATGTGAAAAATGTGCATTTTTAAAATACCTTATATTAATTACGCTGTAGTTTTCTTTGTAACAAATATAAATATATTAAACATAATCCAGGGGCAGTTTTGGCGTCTCCGTTGAATGGTGAAATGTGGACGACTCTCAAGAAGATTCTGTCCGAAGCCAAGCCAAGGGCAAATCGAGTCTACTCCGGAATACATGCGACGTTTAGTGAGGGTGTGTTTACCTCTGTAGAAGGTATGTATTTTCCACGAGCTTCTCGAACATAATGTATAAAATTGGCTTAAAACATCACACTATTGATAACACTAGTATTCTCTGTCCATTGCAAAGTTATCTTTACCAATTTGCCTTTAACTGTATCAACAACATTTATTAAAAAACCGGCCAAGTAGGTACGATTTAAACTGCGCACGAAGAGTTCCGTACTGTTCCTATAGTAAAAACTCCAAAAAAATCATTCAAATTGTTGGATGAACACCCAACAACACATGAATATATTTAGTTTTTAGTGATCTCATTTGTGAAAATTTCAATTCTCAAGCTATCACGGTTCATGACATACAACCTGGTGACAGACGGACAGACAGACAAGTCTTAGTAATAAGGTCCCATATTACCCTTAGGGCACGGAAAAATTTGTCCTACGCGTTATGCAGTGAACCCCTCGACGACGTCAAATTTATCAGAGACCAATATAATGTGGCACGTTACATAGTAGAGTGCACCTTGCGTAGGTACTACGACTATTACACGCTACGCATACATACGATCATCAGCGATGTTTACGCGTTCTACCACCTTTAACGTTTCGTACTAGCCGGTCACATAACTTCTTTTGCTTTCTTGGACCCTTTTTGTATAATAAAATTAATAAAACGCTAAATATATATCCACTAACTAAATTTCACTGTAAAAATTCTGTATCTACCTACCTTAAAACACTTAGCTACGATGAAACGGAAGTTCTACTTAAAATAACCAAATAAATAAGTAAAATAATACAACTAAAACTCCTATTACTTGCATCACAACTCCCAGCGCATTCTGCACCTATTTATTTACATAACATCTTATTTGGTCGCTCTGCCTTCTGTGCCGTTGGCTGCGGGTTCGCTCCTCACTGTTGATGTTTTGTGCAAATATCTACAACTATGTACATTTATGTAAGTATATATATATATATATATAAGTATTTAATTATATAAGTATATATACATACATATACTAAGGTGAACGACCATTATTTATCCTTGACTACTAATAATTAGGTAAGTAGGTATTAGTATACGTATTATAAGTACAATTGTATATTTCATATTTAATAGTATGTAGCTATTGTATATATTTATGTATATTTTATATAAATCGAGAGTTTTGCATGTTTTAGGTATTATTATAATTTTAGTTTGTCTACATGTTAGCATCTTTATCTTTTTGTGCACCGCCGTTTATCTATTTCTGTTTATCCTTTCCATCCAAAGGTTGTCTGGAAGAGATCGCTTTTAGCGATAAGACCGCCCGTTGTACTCAGTGCTTATAATTATTTCTATTGTGTTTTTACTTCTTTGTGTACAATAAAGAGTTAATCTATCTATCTATCTATCTATCTATGTGTTTAATTATATAAGTATTAAAAAAAAAAAAAAAAAAAATGGTGTGCTATCATTGTACTTGATTTACCTACTTAAATCATCAGTAAACCTCTCTTACACGTATTAAACACATCCAAATTCACCCATACTCACACTCACGTACACTCACCCTCACATACACTCAGACTCACTCACACTCATACCCGTTCACTCACACTCAGGCCCTTTGCGCCTCTTATCTCTCTTTGTACCTTTAGGTAAAGGTCAAAATAAATAAGATCCAATGTCCATGGTGGGAGGACCTGGAGACTTGTATTACAGGTTTTAACAAACCCCTTTCAAGCTCCAGTCCCTTGCAAAGTGGGTACGTTGTATGTTGTTTCTTTTGTCAGATAATTCCTTCACTCTGTATTCACATCATACCTATCTAGGTACCAACTTTGTAAAAGGAAATAAATGAGTTTTTATTATTATTTATTATTTTACCCCTGGCCTGGGAATCTCTCGTGTGAGTAGTATAGATTCCCCGGTTCTGGCTCACCGGCTGGCTCACTCAAAACGTGTGGGGAAAAACAAAGTCTGGGAGATCACCGGCTAAAAAAAAAAAAAAAAAAAGGTTTTTGGGGTCGCTGAGTCGATCTGTGTGGTCCATTTTGCTGTAGCTGTAACGCATCGGGAGATAGGATTCAGCTTCTACAGGTCCTACTTCGTTAGCTAATCACCCATTAGCTGCTAATGACTCCACACGCTCGGATTTCCATTGTTACTAATTACTTTACGCGCTCGAACATTGCATTGTTTACTAATTACCTAGGTGATTAGGGTGTCAATCGTAAAATTAAACATGCTTCATTCTATTCCACATTTTTATTTTCCTTAAAACAGATTTTAAATAATTTATACACAAATATATCGTTGTTTAGCTTACTGCTGCGAAATAATTTTACAAAATCCATCATACTATTTCCGTAAAACTTGTAATATAAATATGTTAAGCAATACTCTCCACAAACTGAAGTGAAGTCATGCTGAAGTCTGTACCTATTAAAATCCCACTGTCTTGTAGTCCTGTTCAAGAAACTTCTATGATATGCCGGAGGTGGTCGTCCATAGGAATCAAAATACTGACCAACTCCATTACTCTCTATGTGAATGGCTATCCAATGAGAGCCTGGTTCACTGTCGGGGTCCAAATTACTTATTAAGTATATTGGAGTGTTAATATGTAAAGGTAGCCTGTTTGCTGGATAAACATGTTTTTGTAACATAGGATGTATGAAATGCAAATATTTTTGAATTTCAATTGTGTTCATCGTAAAGTTGTGATACGTTCTATCTTCAAATTAATAATGTTAAACTAAATAGGCTGAACTTCTTTATAAAGTGTGGGATGAAATAAAAAGTATTAGAGTAATGTGCTTATGTTTTTTTATTTAATAGCTTTTTAAAACTAGGTTTATACAATGTCAACTTAACTACTATAATCTACGGTTACATTACGATTCTTATCTATTTCAATAACATTATCAAATTCTGCATAAACAATACAGTTAATTGTCTGAGTAAGTGTAGATTCAAATCGAACCTCTAATCTAACACTACCATGTTTTATAAGGTTCCAATGGGTATTTGAATTAGAGCTGAGATCAGCTGTTAGATCAAATGCTAGCAAACAGTACCCTTTTGCATATTGTTCTCTAGATATCCCATTACCTTCATTGAGAAAATGTATACCTGTCCCCGAAAAAAGTGTGTGATAAGCTGCAGTAAAAATATTACTCTCAAACGATGGTTGCAAAGCTTTTGAAGGTATTTGCTGACCATCAATGTATAAACAAAATGTACTCAAATCATAGTTTTCAAAATTAAATGGGTTTTTAGTCAAACTTCCATTAAATGCTGCATTGTTTACAAATCCAATAATACATCTTTTAGGGACTTGCCCCAGAAAAATATTATCGAGAGTTTTACCCTGAATACCAGAAGGTATGGTTAACACTTTAACTTCTGCTCGAGTAATAGGATATTTAGCAGTTGTAGAGGCTAAAACTTTTTGATGGGCTAGTAATACAGTTGGATTGATTCGTGCTCTACGAACAATAAGAGTCGCATCTGTAATGCATACTTTAAATTTGAAATCAGATGAAGAAGCCATAAGATTAAATGTTTCCCTAGACCGAACTAATTTTACACTCATTTCAACCCCATTAATTAAAAACTTTTCCTGGTTAAATATATCCCCATGAAGATGACCAATCATTTCTATCTCTTTACTTTCACATGCTAGCTGTTGTCTTTTAGTAAATCCTTCATTTTTTTCATCGCTTGAATTCATTTTATCAGCTGTATCTTGATACCAAAGAGCACAAGTCAAGTGAGAATCTTTGGCTGCAGGAGCATAGTTTAGCAAAGTTTCTATGTAAGCACGATATGCATACGTATTGTTTGGAGGTGATACAAGCTTCTGATTCAAATAAACATCTAGTTGACTGAAGAGTGAATGAAGCCAATTATTAACTGGAGCTACAATGCTTGATGCTGCTATTTTAGTTGAGTCCTGATTGACTATTTTGGCTTTTATGTGTAATAAAGTATGGGATAAATCTATATAGTCATCCCCTGTCCCTGGTACTTGAAATTCTATGGGTCCATCATCAGCAAGAGATGAAATGGGTTTGTAGTGTATCCATAATCCGCTTTCTATGCTGGTTTGTGTAGATGGTAAGGCGAATAAATCCAACTCTGATTTTATACACTCACAAGAATGACTATGTAAAAACGACATTTTTATTTAATTTTATGAAAATATATCTTTTAAATTATCAGTTCTTGATTTTTTAGTAGCTTTCACTTTGGCAGTTGACGGTAGACTGTATGAAGAAAGCCGTTTCCTTTTTGTTATATATCCTGAGCCAGACATATTTAATTTATCTATTTTATTATCTGCTTTCCTTTTAAGATTTGAACTTGCTTCTTTAAGCCGAGTTTTGATGGAATCCTCCATAGGGCGAGCGCTAACCATATCCGATAGAAGACCAACACCAGCGTTTAAAGCCTCTTTACCTATAACTCTAGCACCACTAGAAAGTAATGGTAGAACAGATCTAAATAATCCACCTAAAAAACTACCGATGCCATGACCACGTTGATAAGGTGCTCCTTTATAAATCACCCCAATCCCAGAACCAGCTTGATGTGAGTAATAATGTTCATACGGGCAAGTTATGTTATCACGAGAATACATTATATTTTTCTGAAATGAAGCTTAACACACACGGTTCCAAACTGGAATGGTATTTTTTGACCCGTGCTGGATCTTATATCTACTTCAATGGTATCAAACTCTCTACGCATAACAGGTAAGTAGTGAGGAGGTGAAAAAACATGCATTTTATTTGCTCCATAAATATACTTCGCAGGATCCAATGGTATAATTCTCAATAAAGGTGTCATAACATCCCCCACTATCTGAGGTTCAATAATATCACAATAAACAAATAATTGATACGGTAACCCTAAATGTAAATTTGCAGGACATTTACCTAAGCCATTACCTACAAGATTTCTGTTAGGTTCAAAACCGAGTTGTAAGCCTAACTTAGGTGATAATGTTAACGATTTAATAGATTCATCCATAATAGCGGCAGACACAAACTTTGATATTTCATCATATCGAAATTTAATTTTCTCCTTTATACTATTTATTGCCGTTAAAATATGATTAATATTATCATAATTTGTTGCTGGAATGTGAGTTTTATAAAACACCAATGAAGGTTTTACTTCGTGCGGCATTAATTTTAGTTTTGTTATGTAAATTACATTTTCATGATCTTGCACAGTATACATTGTGCAAGGGTATTGAAATTCAACAACTCCAACGGACCATTCTCCTTCAAGTTTTATAGATTTCGGTAATTTTGTTGAAAATCGTGTAGTCATATTCTCTGGAAAATATTCCATGGAACTATTACTAAGTAATGTTAAATAAAAACTTTCTTTTATCATATTGCTTTTAATTCAGAAACTGAAATCCAACTATTAAATTTATCTGGATAACCTTTCCACTTCACTAACACTTGCTTTCTGATACCAGAATAGCGTGAACTTATTATTTTATCTATTTTATACTTTGAGGTGGAGTCATAAAACACCTTTTGTAATTCCTTTTCATAAAACGTTCCAACTATAGCTTCTTGTTTTAAATCTTCTAGTGTATACACAACTAATGGAGATCGTTCTATTATTGAAGTTACCATAAATATTTCATCACTCCAGTTGGATTCATAACCTTTTTGAAATATATGCTTATACTTCGTTATTCTTACATAATCTCCAATGCGAAGTTTTGGTAAAGCTGTACTTGTGATACTTTGAACATTTTTTCTATCATACAAGTTATTCCATACTGTTATTATATTATTCGTATTTACATCACAAGGACACATCTTGATGCTTGAATGATAGCTATGGTTATAAGCATATATTAGATCTTGTAAAACATCAATGTATTTATATGTATTTTTATAGGTAAAATAACGCCACATTCTCATCTTGAGTGTTCTTTGAAATCTTTCAACAACGCTAGCTTTAATATCAGGGTTATTTGTTGTATAATAATTAACATTTTTCGACTTAAAGAATATTTGAACATCTTTTGAAACAAACTCAGTTCCTTTGTCTGATTGTATATGAGTTGGTGTTGTATTAGCCTCATCAAAAATGCTTTTAAAACATGTTTTAATGGTTTCAGAGTTTTTACTTTTCAAGGGTCGGGCATATGCATATTTGGTAAAGACATCAATAACACAAAGAATGTAATTAAAACCATTGTTATATTTAGAATAACTTCTCATATCACTTAAGTCAGCTTGCCAAAGTTCATTAAGATTAGATAAGACATATCTGTTTCGTGGAAATTTTCTGTGAACCGGTTTATGTAGTGTGTAGGTTTCTTGTGATTGTAACCAACTTTTAACATCTTTTCTATTCATTTTACCTTTCATAGCTCTAGCTAGTTTATCAATACTAGCATACCCAGCGGGGTGCGCTGGGTTATAGTAGATGTTGTTTATTTCTAATAAGGACTCCATTTTTCCCAATCAATCTTTTGTTTGACTCTTCTAGTAACTGGTGTTGAAAACACCTCCTCATATGGTGAGTCTTCCTCTAATTCATTTACCTGAAGTTGCTTTAAATAATGGAGTCTTTTTGGATTTCCAATGTAAATTAATGGTGTTTTAATATCTTTCAATGCTTGTGTGAATTTTTCCCATCCTATTGGATCATTATTTTTGAGTGGTCTCAAAGAATCATTTACTAAGTCGATAATATTACTTCCAGGAATTTTTTCGTTGCCTACAGTGATTGTACCGTCATCATCCCAGCAAATTTTGTTTTTATTCGAAGATATCAAATATAATAATCTCTCACCTTTCTTTGCATATGTTTTAGGTACCAAGCTGAGTATGTGCTTAGGAGAGTAAATCGAATTTCTATTCAAACCAGAAATTTCTTCTGGTTCCTCGTCTTTGTTTGATGTCTGATTAGCAACTACTTCTTTTACATCGATGTTTTTGTTTTTAATATCAATTATAACATCATCTGCTACCTCACCTCCGCTCTCTGCTCTCGGAATATTTGAAACTAAAGGTATTTCAAGAGGTTGACGTCCTTCTTCGGAAAAATGTAAGTATCTTTGTAAAATTTGTAAATATAACATACATTTTTTTCTATCTTCCATGTCACTTTTCAAAATATTTTGCATTTCAGCGTCTAATCGTGACATTGGGTTATCAACGGAATCATGTTGGTTAATTTTTTCGATTACACTTGGATCAATTAATAACATTTTCTTAGCGTGTTCCATTTTTTCAAACAATAGAACCAACTAATCCACTCAGAATTGATCCCAATATTATAGGCAAAAAAGATCCTCCTTTTTGAACAATCAAACGTTTACGAACTTGTTTAGTACTTTTTCGCACTAGTTTGCGAAGCAGGTTTTTATATTTTTTTAACTTTTTCTTAGCTTTTTCTTCTAGATATACTTTACCCCTTAAAACGTTATGAATGCATTCACAAATGCAATTAATTTCTTCTTCATCACAAGATTTTAAAAGTGCTTTCTGATATTTTGGTTTAAGTGTATGCAAAGCACTAAGTAAATCTTTATGCGTCTTTAAGCTCTGATGCATTATTTATGAATGACAGAAATTTGATGGTTCTTTGCATATTTAAATAGTTTTGTTGGAACATAAACAGTGCAATATCTGTCTGAAGGAAATATTTTGGTTTTAAAACGGCATGTGTCGCTAGTGTCTTGTTTTAAATCTATCATCAAATAACCATGAGCCTCTTTAGTTGCATCTTTGTATGAATCTTCCATAAATTTTGTATTTTCTGGTGATACTTGTCGTGCTAAATATCGAATTTGAGTTTTATCACGAGGATTTTTAAAATAGATGATGTAACCAGAGTTCAAAGATATATCTCTCTGACCTGATTTTACGTTGTTGACACCCTAATCACCTAGGTAATTAGTAAACAATGCAATGTTCGAGCGCGTAAAGTAATTAGTAACAATGGAAATCCGAGCGTGTGGAGTCATTAGCAGCTAATGGGTGATTAGCTAACGAAGTAGGACCTGTAGAAGCTGAATCCTATCTCCCGATGCGTTACAGCTACAGCAAAATGGACCACACAGATCGACTCAGCGACCCCAAAAACCTTTTTTTTTTTTTTTTTTTTTTTTTTTTTTTTTTTAGCCGGTGATCTCCCAGACTTTGTTTTTCCCCACACGTTTTGAGTGAGCCAGCCGGTGAGCCAGAACCGGGGAATCTATACTACTCGTGTGCTCTTAACTTGTTTAGAAATATTTGGCATTGACGATGACAGGAATTTGAACGTTGTTATCTAGAATATAGAGACAACACCAGGATACTAGGAGACGATACTTGCACGACAATTTCTTGTACTTACTGCGCAGTCTTATTACATTATCTCGAAGCCGGGCCGACGCCGGAGCATCGCCGACTCCTTCTGAATCCGGACTGAACCGTGAGTGGGAATTACTTTTTCAGCTTCTATAATTTAATTTTCAGGAACTCCACTTGAAAACCTGTTCGTCGAATGGCTTCCGAATCAACCGAACAACGTAGATGGTACTCAACAATGCATAGTGTACGGCGTTGGAGGGATGGAAGACGAGAAGTGCTCAACGCGGCTGCCGTACATTTGCTTCCGGAAGCTGTCGGTAGCGGACCAGCTGACGGAATGCGGGACGGTCGACAAAGGTTCGTCTCACTCGCAGCATGTAAGACCAATGTTTGTATGATTTTCAAGCTTGTATAGGTATTCATTCTGTCTTGTTTTACGTACCGGAAACCTCGTGTCATGTAGGTCGTATTGCAACTGTTGCTTGTATACAGAGTATAGGCTGGATGCGAGAACCGGGCACTGTTACAAGTTCCACACGCGGGCGGAGACATGGCCGCGCGCGCTGAGGGTCTGCCAGGCGGAGGGAGGGCATCTCGCCGTCATCGACAACAAGGCGGAGGCCGACGTGCTCAAGGAGCTCTTCGCGCTGCATCCGCATCTTCTCTACACCAAGTTCCAGAACTCGGCATCGGTAGGCTTCGCAGAGTGGGGGTGGGACAAATCTTGGTGGACTATTCATGGTAAGATAAAAATCATTATAAGTAAGGTTCATAAGTAAATACTCCAAGTTGTTGCTGCTGTTGAGTCGGGACCTACTTACACAATCGGATGGGTCACATCTAGACATTTTGAATTGTTGAAAAATTAAAAGAAATCTTTAGACCTCTGCTTTTTTGTAAATCATCACATGAATAGTGTTGTGTATTCTCCAGGTAAAGCATTAGAAGACACCGAGTATGCTGAGTGGAGCCAAGGCCAGCCGGACAACGCGGGCAGCAGTCGCCAGGGCTGCGGCGGCATCTTCCGCACGGGCAAGCTGGACGACGTGTGGTGCGATCAACTACTCGCCTTCATCTGCGAGAAGACGACGCACTCCCTACTACTCAATGAACAAGTGTTCTAACACTTCTGCAATGATATCGCAGTCTTACCAGCCTCCTCAAAATATTCTTCCCAAGTTGTCACAATGATCATAATGAGATAAAGTCGCATAACGGGCTATGGAGAGAGCTTTGCTGGGAGTTTCACTATGACATAGAAACATGGCCGCTGGGGAATAAATGTTCTCGAATTGCAACCATAATCTGGATGACGAAGCGTCGGACGCCCTACTACCATCAATTAAAATTCATTTAGTCCAAATTTTTGTTATGGAGTTCAAAATGCTACTCAAGCAATAGACATGATGCTGAGCCTTCTTGCTGTTGTAGAATATCACTAGGATCATCTAACCAACACAATTTTTTTTCTCCTTCCTTATTTTTCTGCTTTTAATTGTGTCTGTTGTGCTGACTTTAAATAAATAAAATGTGTACGTGTAGGTATGTGTAAGTCGTTGCAATGCGTCTCTCGGTCTCTCGTCTCCGCTAATTAGAGTTGAAGGAGCTCTTCAAACAAATTAGCGCGACAAACTCGCGCCAAGTTGTTGCGCCGCCCGCAGCCCGCAGCCCGCAGCCCGCAGCCCGCAGCCCGCAGCCCGCAAGTGCGGCCGTCGCTCCGTCGCAACCCGACACGGAACTCCTTCAAGCCATGGAATATTATAGTACGTACTCGTACATATCGAGAGTCAAACTTAGGAAATCATGTTTCACCGCATGCATAGATTTATTTTTGTGTGGAATTCATACTTGGAAACGTAAAGATAAAATTCGTCCTGCAGAGATGGCAATACCCATTAGTAAGAGATGGGAGTACTCATAGTCGTCACGTCACGACATCAGCATAAGTAAGTCCACAGCTGGACATGGACCTGCGGGTTGGTGACCGCAATGTCGGTGTTTGGTACTGTGAGGAGATGTTGGAAGGCTCCCGTGGCGTCGCAGGCGCCTCGCACGGCATCCGGGAGGTAGGATTTTGGTCGTTATCAATAACCGCAGTGTTAGACTGCGGTTACTTACGATAACGATAACGGTTCGTGTTGTTGCAAACTGCACTTTCAGTAATGGCCACGCGCCAGCCCGATCGGTACCTAGGCTGTGGCTGTGGCTGTGGCTGTGTGGCTGTGGCTGTGGCTGTGTGGCTCTGGATGTGGCTGTGGCTGGACGCCACGCGCCAGCCCGATCGGTACCTAGGCTGTGGCTGTGGCTGTGTGGCTGTGGCTGTGGCTGTGTGGCTCTGGATGTGGCTGTGGCTGGACGCCACGCGCCAGCCCGATCGGTACCTAGGCTGTGGCTGTGGCTGTGGCTGTGTGGCTGTGGCTGTGGCTGTGTGGCTCTGGATGTGGCTGTGGCTGGACGCCACGCGCCAGCCCGATCGGTACCTAGGCTGTGGCTGTGGCTGTGTGGCTGTGGCTGTGGCTGTGTGGCTCTGGATGTGGCTGTGGCTGGACGCCACGCGCCAGCCCGATCGGTACCTAGGCTGTGGCTGTGGCTGTGTGGCTGTGGCTGTGGCTGTGTGGCTCTGGATGTGGCTGTGGCTGGACGCCACGCGCCAGCCCGATCGGTACCTAGGCTGTGGCTGTGGCTGTGGCTGTGTGGCTGTGGCTGTGGCTGTGTGGCTCTGGATGTGGCTGTGGCTGGACGCCACGCGCCAGCCCGATCGGTACCTAGGCTGTGGCTGTGGCTGTGTGGCTGTGGCTGTGGCTGTGTGGCTCTGGATGTGGCTGTGGCTGGACGCCACGCGCCAGCCCGATCGGTACCTAGGCTGTGGCTGTGGCTGTGTGGCTGTGGCTGTGGCTGTGTGGCTCTGGATGTGGCTGTGGCTGGACGCCACGCGCCAGCCCGATCGGTACCTAGGCTGTGGCTGTGGCTGTGTGGCTGTGGCTGTGGCTGTGTGGCTCTGGATGTGGCTGTGGCTGGACGCCACATATTTTTCCTAAGGAACATTGGACTAGTCCTGTCGCTACGTAACTACCTAGTTAGTTAGTCCGTTGACCTCCCGCTTGCAAGGGAAGCGTGATGTTCAGTGATGCGCTCTAGGACGGTGCTATTCTGACGTATGTCTGCATCTAAAAATAATCTTGTCATTATTGTAGATAAAAAATTAGATTCATCTTAAAATATTTACAAATAACAAACCATCTACCTGATCCCACCTGGTAACCAGTATTGGTAGCATTAACAGGATCCAGGATACTTCTATATACTTACACTTGAAAGGATTCGGTTTTATAAAACATTCAGTTATTTATTAGTCAATTTATTAGTTTTTATCTTCGATCTTATCGATTTCGATTTTATCTTCGAGCGATAGGTAGAGGTACCTCCAGATCGAAGGTTTTTATAATGTTTACCTTCACTCGAGGAGATCGCACTCGCACCAGCGCGGGTCAACAGCCTCCACCCACTGAACCTCAGGGTATCACAAACATTCATCGAGTAGAGTAGGTACCTAGTGTAGTTATAAAAGCGCTGGTAAAGTATAATGCAGTCCACTCATAGGGCTGGGTGCCGAGTGTACCTGCAGCTTGCACAAGCGGCGGCGGCGGCGGCTATCAACATTGCATCAGCACACACGCGCTCGCTATTCATGCGACGCGACGTCTTTCAGCGTCAAAGAGAAGCCTCCGCCCGCGATAACCATCCGCACACTCATTACCCTCTACCATCTATGGACGATTACGTTTTGTAGTCACATTTTAAAATTCTCATAACGTATTTTCCAGTAGGTACTTGTGTCTGTGACCCCGATGTCACCTTGACCACGTGATTAATTTTATATGACTGGTTGATGGAACATGTAGATGGTGCTGATGTGTGCGGTAATAATGGCCGCCACTAATGTCGTGCCGTTGCAACTAGGCCCCTACGCAACACATATATTTATCAAAATATGGTCCACATCACAAAGGAACTTATAATCAGACTAGAATACATTTGGCTGCCTAAAATTCTGTCCGATCTACTTATTTATTGATTCTTCCGTCCCCCTTTCCTCCGCTCTGCCCGTTTGGAGTTTTTTTTCCTTCCAATAGGAAGGAAAAATATAATAGGAAGGGAAAATATTCCCGGCAATCAAAAATCACGGTTGACTAAATAAATTTAACGGCCTCTATTCCCAGAAGGCCGCGCTTTTGTAATTTTTAAAACCATCTGAGACATAGAAAATAGTGTTTAAAATTTTGAAAAAAATATGTTTAATACTTAAGGATCTGGTCTAGTCAAATTCGTATTCGGTTATAAGATCTGATGAACTTTACTCGATAAAAAAAAACCCCAAAGTTACCCCATTTTCAAATGTTTTTTCAACATGAAAACTAAACTACTGATATTTTGAATTTTTTTTGTACTGATTTAAAGACACAAAATATATCTAAACAAATTCGTAGATTTTGACTTGTTAAAATTATTTTCATAATCACTATGTTTAAATAACTACAAAATGCACAAGCCCGGCGGCGCACTATGGGACCAAACGGTGTTTTTCATCTCAAAAATCGATAACTGTGCTGTTTTATGATTTTACTCCTTGAAATTTTTTTCACGTATTATTGAATATCTAGGCAATAAAAGAAAACAAACATCATCATTTTAAAAATTATACATTTTTTGTAAAAAAATGACAAAGATAAAGTTATATGAAACTAGCTGGTACCCGCGACTTCGTCTGCGTACTTTTAATTTGAATATTATGGATTATATTAAAAGAACGGTACCTATAGATTTGGGTATAGCATTAGATTAAAAGAGAGTAGGTATATTTAAAAAAAAAAAAAAACTGTTTACAGTAGGTATAAGGTACCTTTGTATTCCATTGAGTGGGAGAAAGTACCTAGGAAAATTTATTGGTCCCTTATGTCCAAGAGACACTTACAGGGGCCAGCGGCGATCAGTCGCGCGCTGGCGCTTAACAGACGACGGACCTGTGTCAATGTTTTCCGCGGCGAATTTAGTGCACCAATCAATAAGTTTCTGACGAATTTATATAATTGTTGCAAGTTTCATAATGGGCAGTAACAACGCCAGCGAAAAAAGTCGTTTACAGGCATAAAAATAATAAATTAAAAGAATGCACTATAAAGATATAAGAAAGTAAGTAAATACGATATGATCTGTTGCGGTCATAGTGCCAAAGTATAAGAATACTAGCTGACCGGTGCCCACTTCGTTGGGCGGTAAACATCTTAACTTACAAATCTTGACTGAAGTAGTACTCGATGTCACCAACAGATGGCGTTAATACGGCATAAAATAGCGGCCGTTCGCAGTTTCGCCAGTGTGGCAGTTTTTATCAGTTCCCGTTATTTTTTCGGGATAAAAAGTAGCCTTAGTTACTCCTTGTTACATTAGCTATCTGCCAGTGAAAGTCCCGTCGAAATCGGTCCAGCCGTTCCAGAGATTACACGGAACAAACAGACAGACAGACAGACAAAAATTTCAAAAAATGCTATTTTGGTATATGTATCGTATATACATTCCTATGCATGTAGTAAAAAGCGTTATTTTAATATTACAAATAGACACTTCAATTTTATTTATTTGTATAGATTTTGTCAAAAAACTATATTACATTATGAATTAATGTCCTTTTTATAAAACACCTGCGTAGGGAGCCGACCTCGCGTCGGAGCCGCGCGGTACCTTAATCATAGATCTAAACTACTCCCCTGCACGCGTACTCCCAACTTGGTGACGCTCACTTCGCAACGGGCCGTGCAGCAGAAATCGTAATATTTTAATTTCGCCATAACTTCAAAACCAAACGTCCAATTCTAATCATTTAAAGACCAAATATTATCTACATGAACTGTACTTAGTGATAAAATAATTTATTTCGATGAGGATTAATAGTATGAGTAAAATAAATGCGTTTAAATGTAGTCCAAAAAAAATTGAAGATTTTTAAATAAAAAAATGGTTGTTGTGCCTCACTCGACATAGATAGGTATAGTGTGCCGCTGACGTTTTTGTAGATATTTATAAGATCTACAATTATTTAGAACATTTTATGGTTCTATCTTTTATAGTTTAGGCAGCGTACGCAAAATAAGTAACTTTTCTGGTTGATTTTTTACACCTTGTGTCTGAAAAACCCAAATATTTTACGGAACGCTATTTTTTTCCAAAATAAAATATAGCCTATGTTACTTAATGATAATGTAGCTTTCTAATGAAAAAAGAATTATTGAAATCGGTCCAGTACTTTTTGAGTTTATTCATAACATACAAAAATACAAATCTTTCCTCTTTATAATATTAAAGTGTAGACTAGTAGGTATAACTAATGAATATCGCTGTCCGATTTTTTATATTTTGTCTATATCCTACCTCTGCGTGCCATGTGCTGCATTGACCATTTGCACAATAAATAAAAAATATAATTGGTGTTTACATCATGCATGAGTACAAAAACTTATATAAAACAACAACTGACGACCGATGTGGCGCGGCGGGCGAGTGTCCGGGTTCGATTCCCGCCTTGGGATAAATGTTTGTACGATCTGCAAATATTTATTCCGGGTGTTCTGGGTATTTTCAATGTATAATAAAAAATATCTATATATGTAATGTATTGTATTAAGTATATCAGTCATCTAGTACCCATAACACAAGCTCTGCGTTACGCTAGCTGCTCATTACAAACCATAGTGATAACTTTATTATTATGAGGTACATATCAAAAGGACTCGACTGTAATCCCCAGGCACAGTAGACATCCATCCGTTAGGGCAGCCGTCATACCTCAGTTCGTAGTAGCTTTCTGCGCTGTAGGTGGTGGGTTGGACCCCCACCGTGTACAAACATTTGTGTGATAAACGTACCTAGATGTTTGTTCTGTGTCTGGATGTTATGTTGTATTTACAAAAAAATACATAGGTATACAAGTATTCTATCAGTCATCTGGTTTCTATAGTACAACCTATGCTTAGTTTGGGGCTAAATACGAATATCTGGTCAAATTTGAAATTCAAAATGGCGGATACAAATCATGATACAAAAAACTGACATGGCTGTCGTTTTCTACTAATTTGGGGGTGCTGATTACGAATATCTGGTCAGATTTGAAATTCAAAATGGCAGGTACAAATCATGGTACAAAAAATAGTCATAATAGTCATAATAGTAATTTATTGATAATAGTCATTATAAGTCAAAAAGAAAAAGCATAAAAAACAGGAATAATTAATACAATATTAGAAGTTGAATAAATAATAAAATAAGTACCTATAAGTTACCTAACATGACTAGGTATTTTGATGTGATTCGTACATTCGTAACTACCGCCCATGAATTCATCATAGACATAAAAAGTTTGCTCGATAAGCCAGTGCTTTAATTGATTCTTGAAACACGTAAGACTAGGTGCCCCAGTGATGACGTCTGGAAGTCTGTTGTAGGTATACCTCTGGACCCATGACATGCGTTAGCTTCGATGACTTTGTTAGTGTCCGCGGTAACAATGCCAGCCTGTGCCTGTTGCGCGTGTTATACGCGTGTAGGTCGCCGTGCCTCACATAGGAGCCTACGTTGATTCTCACGTATATTGCCACTTGATATATAACTATACCGGGCAGCGTGAGAATTCCCAGATCCCTGAAGTGTGGTCGCACAGATAACTGACATGGGGGTCTTTTTCGACTAATTTGGGGGCGCTAATTACGAAAATCTGGTCAGATTTGACATTCAAAATGGTGGGTGCAAATTATGGTACAAAAAACTGACATGGGTGTAGTGTTTGTGAATGTACTACCTAGGTAATGTACTAAATTATATATGTAATTATATAACTATTGATAATGATATTACTTACACTATACACAAACATACATAGTACAGACACTTCACTGTCTCGAGCGCATACGTGAGTGTCACGAGAGCCCATGGGCGAGAGTGGACGTGTTTGAATAAAGTGCGTGTCGAGCCTGTGTAACTCTATACATATAGGACATACACCACATATGGCGACGAGGATAAAAAAAAAGGGGGTGAGTACCTACTCAGGTAGGTATTTACTTCTATTGAAAATCAAGTGACTTGTAATCTACAAGTAACAATCAAAAATATTTTATTTGTATCACCTATTGAAACAACCATCAGAAAAGAAACAAAGAATTTGTATTCAAGTTCGAATTTTGAATTCGAATTTTGAAAAGTTTGATGAGGTTTAATGTGGGGCAACATCGAACTGTTTTGAAATATACGTAGATTATTTATTAGTGTACAAAAAGTTTGCACGCTTGATACATATTATTGTTTATTAATTAAGTATTGAAAATTAGCTTAGTTTTTTGGAAAGAGCTAATGTTGCTATTATAATACTAGGTACCTAATATTTACCTATTAATTACTATAGGCTAAAAAAAATAAAGAAGGTTTTATTAAACAGATGGTGAAATGGTGTTTCGATTGGTGAGACAATAACGATTCAATAATCATCATCATCATTATCATCTTAATCATCGGGTACTAATAATACCACCATTAAATTAAAATCTGGGTATGAAAATACCACCATTAAATTGGAATTGGGTATGAAAATACCACCATTAAATTGGATACTGGGTATGAAAATACCACCATTAAATTGGACTGGGTATGAAAATACCACCATTAAATTGGACTGGGTATGAAAATACCACCATTAAATTGGAAACTGGGTATGAAAATACCACCATTAAATTGGAACTGGGTATGAAAATACCACCATTAAATTGGAAACTGGGTATGAAAATACCACCATTAAATTGGAACTGGGTATGAAAATACCACCATTAAATTGGAAACTGGGTACAAAGATACCACCATTAAATTGGAGTCTGGGTACTAAGATACCATTGAGTTGGAGTCCAGGTACTGTAGCGAGGTATGTATACTTATGCTAATATTTTAGTGGGTGTAAGCATTATATCACCATTAAATTGGAAATATTTTTTAAAATAAAATAAAAATATAACTCAGGCCTACATAAACATGGCTACCTACTTAGAAGGTGACAGCATTTCTAATTTCAATGGTTATAAAATGGAAAGATGGAAAAGGATTAATAATAGGTATATAAATATTAAATAAATAAATAATAAAGCTGTTTATTTAGAACTACGTGTAAGTAGGTATGATAGGTTTGGTATCTTATATAATATCCTGTAGCTCTGTGTACCTTTTGGCATAGGCCTACTCTAACATCTTCCATTAAGTTCTATCATCTTCTGCTACCTTTTGCTATCGTATTCAATCTGATAAACTCAAGATATAAAATCTAAAGTTGAACTAAAGTTGAACCAACAACGTTATGTAGATGTATTCATAATAGCTACTAAGAAACCTAATGAATATTTTCAACCCTAATCCTAAAATGTATGAGTGGCGTATTTGTATATTACTGAACCAAGAGTCATCAACATACAAAGTGTACATCGACCGATCTAGGAACGTAAGAAAATATTGACATCAGTAAACAGCGTTATGCTAAACAAAATAATAAAGGAAGCAGGCACATTTGAAATGGTAAACCAACAGTTTGAAAACAAAAATCAAGACATAAACCTCATTGTGGCTAAAACAACATTTGAGAACTTAGGTCAATAAGATAGGGCTCAGTGAAATAAAAAACGGTTGCGGCAAATGCATCAAATATGCGTCAGCCAATGCCAGCTCAAAGAAGAATGCCATATTTGTGACAAGATTACTGCTGGTCAAACATCACGGAAACACCTAACCGAGGAAACTGAATTGAACTGTTATGAAAGCATGTGAATTTTGACGACATCTCGACTCATTACATTTTCCAAATGAATAACATGCACAGTAGGTGGCATAAAAAATATGTGTTAATTAATTTTGGTTTTCAGATTAGACCTTATAACAGAAATCAAACATGGAGGAATTATAAACAAGAAAGTATAAGCCTATAACCCGATAAAAAGTACATGCTTGGCATATGGCAGTAAGACATCATTGCCAGTGCAGGTATCGTTTTAAAACTAAGATTGAAGATAATGAACAGAATAGTTTGGATGTTCTAAAATTGGACACAGAATCAAAAAGGGTAGGAGTTTTCGTCAGCGTTTTTCAAAATTTAGGAAATATTGATACATACCTATCTCTATTTACGATTTATTATTATATTATTATTATTATTGTTAGTTAGTACGCAGGGCTGGTTTTCAGTCTCAGGTTACAGTCAAACTTTAAAAGTAGTCTGGTGTAGGTACCAATTATATCTTAAAGAAATAACGCAAAAGATAGCATAAAAGAACAACCGGATAGCGGTCGATCAAGATATTATGTCCCCTCGATAGTAGGTACTGAATATGAAAGGGAATGGTGAATCACGTTTACTTATGCGTACACAAAATGTGAACACGCCGCCATGATACGAGAAACCACTCTTTGTCTTTCATGAAAATTTAAAAAATTAGTAAAAATGCCTTTCACTAGTGGAAATGCACCCAGAGTTCAGGCATATTACGAAATATTTTTATGACTACAAAAGGTTTGTACGAACGGAATTTGATTTTGAAAGATTTATGTTCGAAAGTACTTTCTTTCGGATCTTTGAGAAAACTCTGAAAATATATTGATAAATAAATAAATAATGCTGGACATTCACACAGCATCATCTAGCCCCAAGCTAAGCAGGTATTTGATTGGCTGCAAAGGTATTGATGAACTTATTGACGACATTCTTGTCTTGGCGACAACGAATAAGAATACAGTATGAGGCTCAGTTTTACAAGTTCTCACGGAATTTCTAAATAATGCACATATAAAACACAGAATGTCATCTCTCTGGGACAAACTTAACCACAAAGGAGGAATAATGATAAATACGTAGAGAGCATAATAAGCTTTAGGAAGTCAGCTTCAAAGACCATAGAAGAATCTGCAAAGCTTTCGAACTTATCAATTATGTAAGTAGATACTCATTTTGGCTGCCACCTTTCCAGATCCTTTTAAGCTTTTTACTTCTACGATACCAGATGGGCAAAAGGGATTTTAGAAAAACTATGGCCTGAAGAACATGACAATGCCTTGCTGAACTGTAACTACTAAAGTACAACGTTTAGGGTACTACAATGTGACATAGGTAGGAGATGCTATCCCTTTTTTAACTTGGAGTCGTTCTTGTATAAAGCGATGCAAATGAGCCTAGAATAAATGCTTACGATGATTAAGACGTAGTCGTACTGCGCACAGCCAAACAGAAAAAGTGGCACTGTCATTGGTTTGGCCGGCCGAACACTGTAACATATTTTTGTTTAGAAAGACTTCCAAACTAGTCACGGACCATAAGCACTGGAAGTTTTGTTTGAGTTCAAGTCAAAAACCATATAACCATATACCAAGAACTGAACGATGGGTACTGAGATTACATTCATATAAATATAATGCGATATACAAACCCGGCAAAACAAATGTAGCAATCCCGATTATCTGATTCCAAAAGATGAAGACCAAAAAGTTAAAAACTTTAAACCGGTTAAGTACCATACCGATGAACGAAGTTGTAGAATTTTTAGAAAATACCATGATATAAACAATATTAAAAAAGCGTTTATCAGTACGACTGGGACGATTTAGTAAAACAGTTATAAGTTTTAGTTGTGTTGTGATGCTCTTTACCTATAGGTCAGACTGAAAAAGAAGATTTTAAGGCAGGGAGTCTTTACTAAAGTATGACAGCAAACTCTTCATACGGTTACCGGGAATATATAATATACATACGTAGATTGATAGAATAGATAACGATTTCGAACTTAGGACAGATATAAAATACAAAAGACAAAGAAAAAGAGTGAGAGTATGGAGACAGAAAACGTGGAGCAACAGAAGTAGTTGAAGGAGAAAGTTAAAGTTGATCAAAAAAGAAAAAGAAAACTATGGAAAGATAACAAAAACAATCAGCGTATTTTAACTCAACCCCACACATCGTAGAAGACGCTCGAGCTGGTGATAGTATGGTTTGTAACAGTGAGACGGGTGTGACTTTACATTGAGGAACATATTACAAGATGACAGCACTACATCATCATCTAACTGCAGCATACATTTCCTGCAGCATAGATTAAGTATCAAATTGTTATAGAGATGGTGATTAAAACTCATTTTAAATTCTGATGTTAGGTTTGATTGAGAACCTTTAGGTAATCACTAATCAAGTAAATAAACATTATTTTGATAAGAAAGAGATGTAGTGTTTGTGAATGTACTACCTAGGTAATGTACTAAATTATATATGTAATTATATAACTATTGATAATGATATTACTTACACTATACACAAACATACATAGTACAGACACTTCACTGTCTCGAGCGCATACGTGAGTGTCACGAGAGCCCATGGGCGAGAGTGGACGTGTTTGAATAAAGTGCGTGTCGAGCCTGTGTAACTCGATACCTATAGGACATACACCACAATGGGTATCGTTTTCTACTGATTTGGGGGTGCTGATTACAAATATCTGGTCAGATATGAAATTCAAAATTCATACAAACCCAATTTCCTAATTAAAAAAATAATAAATAAATATATAAATAATATAATACTATAAACAAAGTTTGATCACAAAAAATGAATTTCTAAAGTCAAATAAAATGATCCTACTGCTAATTGCTATACTATGTCGCTGGCGGGGGCATACGAGTTCACTGCCGCTGCGTCCGCGCTACGTATTGCTATACTATGTCGCTGGCGGGGGCATACGAGTTCACTGCCGCTGCGTCCGCGCTACGTATTGCTATACTATGTCGCTGGCGGGGGCATACGAGTTCACTGCCGCTGCGTCCGCGCTACGTATTGCTATACTATGTCGCTGGCGGGGGCATACGAGTTCACTGCCGCTGCGTCCGCGCTACGTATTGCTATACTATGTCGCTGGCGGGGGCATACGAGTTCACTGCCGCTGCGTCCGCGCTACGTATTGCTATACTATGTCGCTGGCGGGGGCATACGAGTTCACTGCCGCTGCGTCCGCGCTACGTATTGCTATACTATGTCGCTGGCGGGGGCATACGAGTTCACTGCCGCTGCGTCCGCGCTACGTATTGCTATACTATGTCGCTGGCGGGGGCATACGAGTTCACTGCCGCTGCGTCCGCGCTACGTATTGCTATACTATGTCGCTGGCGGGGGCATACGAGTTCACTGCCGCTGCGTCCGCGCTACGTATTGCTATACTATGTCGCTGGCGGGGGCATACGAGTTCACTGCCGCTGCGTCCGCGCTACGTATTGCTATACTATGTCGCTGGCGGGGGCATACGAGTTCACTGCCGCTGCGTCCGCGCTACGTATTGCTATACTATGTCGCTGGCGGGGGCATACGAGTTCACTGCCGCTGCGTCCGCGCTACGTATTGCTATACTATGTCGCTGGCGGGGGCATACGAGTTCACTGCCGCTGCGTCCGCGCTACGTATTGCTATACTATGTCGCTGGCGGGGGCATACGAGTTCACTGCCGCTGCGTCCGCGCTACGTATTGCTATACTATGTCGCTGGCGGGGGCATACGAGTTCACTGCCGCTGCGTCCGCGCTACGTATTGCTATACTATGTCGCTGGCGGGGGCATACGAGTTCACTGCCGCTGCGTCCGCGCTACGTATTGCTATACTATGTCGCTGGCGGGGGCATACGAGTTCACTGCCGCTGCGTCCGCGCTACGTATTGCTATACTATGTCGCTGGCGGGGGCATACGAGTTCACTGCCGCTGCGTCCGCGCTACGTATTTCGCGTGCGGCCCGAGACAGCGCTAAATGCCTACAGTTGCAGGAATACCTGGTCACGAAATTGGCACAATTTTCATCTAAATCGGTTGAAAATGCGACGTGCTGTAAGCGAGAACAGACAGACAGAAGGACAGTAAAAGCATATTTTCCATATATTTACCCAGTCTCGAAACTGAGTCGCTCGCTTTGCTGGTTTAGTCAATTATTATAGATAAAAAACCGGCCAAGTGCGAGTCGGATATGGCCGCACGAAAGGTTTCGTACCATTGTCTATGCTTAGTAAAAACGGTAAAAACATCACAATTGTTGTATGAGAGGCCCCTTAAATATTTATTTTATTCTGTTTTTTAGTATAGCGGCAACAGAAACACATCGTCTGTGAAAATTTCAACTCTCTAACTATCACGGTTCATAAGATACAGCCTGGTGACAGACGGACCGACAGACAGACAGAGAGACAGACAGCGGAGTCTTAGTAAATAATAAATAAATAATAAATAAATAATGCCGGACGATCCACACAGCATTCTAGCCGCAAGCTAAGCAGAGCTTGTGTTATGGGTACTAGATGATTGATATACTTAATACAATATTATATTACATACATAGATATTTTTTATTATACATAGAAAATACCCAGAACACCCGGAATAAATATTTGCAGATCGTACAAACATTTATCCCAAGGCGGGAATCGAACCCGCAATCTCTGCGTCGCAGGCGGACATTCGCCCGCCTCGCCACATCGCAATAGTAATAGGGTTCCGTTTTACCCTTTGGGTACGGAAACCTAAAAATGACTCCATTCTATTTGTTGAGTGCCGGACTGTCTTGTCAAGTGAGGATGGATAATATAACGCACAGAGATAAGTCTGGGCGAGTCGGCTTTGCTCAAGTGTTTATTCGACAAACTCACATTAGGAATGAGAACATTCCTGACACCTCTGCAAACGACGGAGCAACTATTTGCAACATATAATGTGGGGGGGTGTGTGTGTGTGTGTGTATGCGGGACTCGTGAGCGTCATCACGGGTTCTTAGTAACAAATTCAAAGCATATTCTTACGTAGAACCTCATTACGATATTAATTAGTTTAGAACTACTCTGTACGAGCGGGGCAATTATCTCGAGAAGGTGGCGCCGGCGCGTGCTTGTGTACCGACGTGCCTCGGTCTTCACACCCTGAGCTGCCTTTAGAACGGCCTCCTTGCACACACACACACACACCCCCTCACCCCCGGCACCCGCGCTGTAGATCGCGTCGCGTCGGTCCGCTGCGTGTTTTGCCTCGATGAAGGTAGTAGGTACCTATCATGTGCGTTACACTAAAGTTAATGGCGATATGCAGTTGCGAGCGTTCGACTTGATATAACAACACGACTCGTGTGAATGAACCTCAGCAAGCCGACAGCGCCGCAGAGGGCATGCGTTCACTGCAAAGACGCGCCCCCGAGCCCGGGCCAGCACCACCCGGGGGACAGACGCGACTATGTCAGGACAATGTGAGCAGTAAAATCTTTATCTTTAGGACTATTACGGGAGCTTTTACACTGAGCAGCAGTTTGATGGTCAATCATGCAGGTAGGTCAGAGGTCAACAACGGGTCACACCCTTAACGTTCGTTCCTTGTGGAATCTTTGAAAATAATATAAAACCTCGCTGATTACCCGTCTTGGTGTTACGAGGTTCCCATATTACAAGGATGCTTAGTTTGGGGATAGATCCAAAAAAAAATATATATTCAACAGTGGACTTGTTCAGGGTGCTTATGATGATACATGGTTAAATTCCACTGAACTATTGAGTTGTTTGCCATTCATCCTGAACGTGAGGAGACGGTTACAAAACACAACCAGCCTGCCTGGTGTTATACAGCCGAATACATCTAACTTCCTTAGTCTCCGATGTGCCAAAGTTCTCAGCGAACAGACGTCTGGACATTGTGTCGAGGGCCGGGACGGAGGGGGCTACTCATTCACTTGGATAACGTTACACAAAAAGTTAGCAAAAAAACAAGAGGAATTAAGGAGTTTCCGAATGGCGCGTCCGCGCCGGATGTGTCTACGGGTGAGGACGGGGGTGAGGCGCGCTGTATTCGTATATTGGGATGTTATTTCAATTCCCGGGCGCGTGGCGTCGCGTCGCGTCACGTCGCGTGGCGTCGCGTCGCGTCGCGTCGGGAAGGCGCCAGGCACGAGTTCCACGAACAACTTTGATTTCTATTAAATTCCGTAATCGGCCTCCAAACATGTAAATAAATCGCGGTTCTCATTTTCCCTAAAGTTTTTACGTAAATATCGGATGAATACTTCCGTTGGGGTTTTATGCTCGGAGTTATTCGTTTAAAAGCCTTTTGCGGAGCTTTCGACAAATTATATCGAAACCCACGCGTTGAATGTGTGCCGATGGAGCTAGCTGATCGAGTCGAAAGCTATTTTCGAGGATGTCGGCGTCCGGCGGACGGTATTCTAGACGGTATTGTAGGTAGGATCTACATCGTCCGGAGCCGAGGCGATGTACATGCAGGCTCATCCCTGTGTCTCACTCACTCACTGACTGTAAAGTAGGTTTCTTTTATCGTCAACTGAAAAATATATAAATTTTAGTGAGGTGTAAATGATGCCGCGGGCGTTCCACTAGCTTTGAAACATCCGTACTAACGAGCTCACTTGCAATACTCCGGAGCCTCCGCCTCCGCCTCCGCCTCATGCGATGCAACTACAAGCTATTACCGTCTTATTAAATGTAGGTGCGATGCGGCATCTATTCGTTGTTAAGTTCTATTCACGCTACAGTTAAAGTTAATATTTATAGAATCATTTTAAAAAACTATGGCACGAAATGTCCAATATTACACTGACTTGCACAAGCAATAGATGTCTAGCACTGAGATGTGTGACTTGTAGCATGTGCTACGCCGTAGAGGACGGCGTAGCACATGCTACGATATCCTACGTACGTGTATAGGATCGTACGTATCCTACGTTAGCTATCGCTACGTTTTTGCAACACGTTTGACTGCAGTATAGGTTACGTAACGATGTTTTGCTTCACTGCGTTAGGGCACTGGTTTAGCACGCACTAGTTTATTGGGACTAGGTACACGATGAAACAGTCCGGAACCCCCTGAGAGTGGAGCACGTAGCACGTAGCACGGAGCACGTAGCACGTAGCACGGAGCACGTAGCACGGAGCACGAAGCGCGCGGCGCGGTTCGCTTCGTTTCATTACGTTTATTAGTGTTGTTTGTTCGTTCGTTGTATTATTGTAATGGTTATTGTAATAAGGAGGCTGCATCTCCCCGCTCTAAGCACCCTCCATTCACAATAACTACGGATATATGGAATGTTCATTTTGTACCAACACCAGCTTCTTAGCTCATAAACTGTAATGTAACGGAGGTTGGACGAGTACGTACAGTCAGCGAGTCAGCGATGTCCTGAGCACATGTCAACTAATGGTGGTATACAACCGGTTCCACGTGGGAATTAGGTTACCGCAGGGGACTTCGCGCTGCGTATGAAGAGAAGGCACGCGGTTCCTCAGGAGCTCGACACTGCGACGAGCTCGTGCCAACGCGGTTCCTCGGCAACAGGCGCGTCGCGTCCTCGTCCGCGGCTTGGATGACCTTATTAGCAACGCTGCTCCTTTTTTAAGATAATTATTTTATATATCATAAAGACAATAACAGATTTTTTTTTTTGTTTGAATCTGATAAAATTAAATAAGCTGAGATGCGGGTGTTTTTATATTTCACTGAGTGAAGTTGAGTTACCTACATAGGATGTTGTTGTAGGTAGCGAGTGGCGCTCGGTGAATGGTGGCACTGCTGGGAGAGTTGGAGGTTAAAGAGAACGTGGATGATCACCCTCGCGGTGGACGGACCGAAGGCTGCCGTTGATGTCCCAATCAACGAATGTTATGTTAGTAGTAGGTAGTAGTAGAGCTCCTAGTGAAGGCTGGTTAGTGAACTGGCGCTTAGATTAAACCTAAAAAGACGTTTCAAGACGCTCCCTGCGGATGTTACTGAATAAATGCTATTAAAAACATGTTTTGGAGCTGATATTAAATATATAATAAATAAATTAATAAATAATGCTGGACAATCCACACAGCATCATCTAGCCCCAAGCTAAGCAGAGCTTGTGTTATGGGTACTAGATGACTACAATATTATATTACATACATAGATATTTTTTATTATACATAGAAAATACCCAGAACACCCGGAATAAATATTTGCAGATCGTACAAACATTTATCCCAAGGCGGGAATCGAACCCGCAACCTCTGCGTCGCAGGCGGACGTTCGCCCGCCGCGCCACATCGGTCGTCGAAATTGTTACTTTAAAATAACGTCGGTATTATAAGCAAAAACATTTTACAGCCTTCCATGTTCGCTTTATTTAATTGAATTGGAGCCGCACCCGCACCCGCACCCGCTGCGCTGCGCTCTCTGAACAGGAACGTTCACGAGCGTGTTCTCAAATGTTTTCGAGAAGCGGGTGAGTGGGCGATCTGTGGCGACTGTACCTACTAACGTATATTTTAGTACACTTTACTTATGAAAATCAAATGAAACACGAGGACATGGACATAAACAATTATTTATTGGCCACAAAAACACACAGCATACAATTAGGTCAAGGCAAGTAAAAATAAATAAGGAAGTAACAACAAGTAAGTTAACAAATCAAAGAACAGTACAAAGTAGAAAGTATAGTACAGTGGAATTTTAAAATAATGCCTAATAATAGAGCTGTGTGCTAACAGCAGCAAGAAGGCTCCGGCTCAGCATTATGCTTCTCTATCCGAGGACAGATCAGCCCTGTGTTTGCGCCCTCCTCTCCCTCCCGGAGGACTCTGCGACGTGAGGCGAGTCCCACTCACTCGGTACACACATTGCTTAGAGAGTAGGTACATCCGTACGTACGTACGTACATCCTCGTCCGCTGGGAAATTAAAGTATCGACCGAAATCTGAATACATTTTTAATTCAGCGCAAGTGTGGAGCAAACATTGAACGAACAGATTTCCATGGAATTTTATCACATCCAGGTACCTAAAGCACAGATACACGAACACCCTTGTAGATGGAACTATAAGATCGTTGAAGGACATGAGGACGTGGGGCGTTCGGGAAGCTATCATCATTACCAGCAGCCTGTAGAAGTCCACCGCTGGACATGGCTCCTTCCTATCAGTTTGCTGAAGTATGGTGGTGGTGGTGGTGGTGGTGGTGGTGGTGGTGGTGGTAACGATTATGAGCCTTTCCAACCACCGACTTCCTGTGATCCTAACAATGTCGATCATCGAGTGGGAGGGCGGCCTTTATTCCGCAGCGGTTGTCGGTTCTACGATCCTCCGATTGCTACTTTTCTATTAAATTATTCTACGGATTTCCTTATATCTGATTTCACCTTCATAGCTCGTGTGACTTTCAGTGCATGGGCAGTAGTGCGGCTGCGGCTGCGGCTGCGGCTGCGGCTGCGGCTGCGGCTGCGGCTGCGGCTACGGCTGCGGCTGCGGCTGCGAACACTCTCCGTGTACGTATCTGGCGGGAGTATCTACCTGCTCTCGGTATTCACAAGATTTATTTGTGACAATAATAATAAACTCGTTCGTGAAACTCGACCTCGAGATAGCTATACCTAGCGGCGTGGGCTGAATTCAGTAAGAAAATCTTAAGAAAAGTAATTAGAGTGAACTGGTCAGGATATTTTTCCTATTTTTATACGGCTTCTAAAAAACGATGTAGCGGGATGCGGTAAGTGTGCGGTCGAGTGCCGGGCGCGAGTGCGTCGCATCGCGTCACGTCGCGTCGCGTCACGTCGCGTCAACAGCCGAGCCGCAATGAGCTCGCTAGCGCAGCCTTTTGCATACGATTAGAGGGCGGTCCCAGTACCTACCGGTCCCAGTCGACGGAAGGCTCAGATGTAGGTTAGAGCAATGGAGTACACGAATAGAGCTCCAACTAGATATGCAAGAGTGGTGCGACGCCGACTACGGCGCCGGCGCAGGCAACGCAGCTAGCACTCAACAGAAAACGCAACAACGTTGTCGGGGGGCTTGTTCGGCCGCATTACATGAATCCTAAAACGTCACTTTAGGTACTTACCTATTATCAGACATGTCACACCCCGGCCAAATCACGAAAGTATAGGCACTATACATGTGTTGAGCCCCTGTCAACTACCTATAATAAGTCTTTTTGTATTTTACTCACTTCCAATAAAATAGTCACTTTGATTATACCAAACTGTTTATTTAATTATTCCCAAGAGGTTACACACGCACACCGGATCGGTAGCCGACAGGGACTGGCTCCGATCGCACTCATACTTCTCGCTTACACACAAAACTGCTGATACCACATTCATACATACAGTGTCCCTACACATGTTTCTGTTTTTTTTTAATGTGATGTCGACCCCCGACCCTGACACAGATCGGTCCACTGATGGTCATCCGATCATCATCCAATTACAAACGTGGGGTTTGTTTTACGGTAATTACGTCTGCGCAGCGGAAATTGAGGCGTTACGTCACTTCCGGCGGTGATCCTAGTTCCGGCGGAAGAGGACGCCGGCAGAGCTTCCGGTGTCTCTGGAGACGGGAATCACCCGGGTTCTGTAACTATTCTAAAGAAATTAATAAAGTTGTTTAAAATGTCTAAGGTATGTAGGACATCATTGCAAGAGATTGTAACGTGAATGTTGTCAATAATAAATAGCCTAATGTATATACGAAGGAGATGCATTTATTTCTATTAGATATTTTACATTATGTACGCGTCATTATTTTTGCCAGATATAACATTTCCTAACATTTATCTTAAAGCCTTACAAGATACATTCGGTGGTGGGATGAATGTTTTTTAATAACAAAGTAGACTATGAAAATAAATTATTTAATATAAGTACGTGTATAATTAGTTGGTTGGCCGGACAGCCGGCGCCGAGATGCGTATCTGCGGCCGCGACACCACTACGCCGCTACCGCCGCTGTTGTTGTTGCTGGCGGGTAATGTAGCGGCTCCTACCTACCTACGTTAGTTAACTAGAGGTACATTCTGTTGCGTGGTTTGCTAACATCAGTCGGTGGGAACACCACACATGCTTGTCGTATGACTAAGTCGAAGGGACAACAGGCTAATAACTAGAGGATGGCAGGCTGCAGGTGTAGGTTCAGTAGATGCTATTTGTACGGTACATTCAATAAATAAAAAAATATTATAAATGTGGAAATTTTTTGCACATCATTATTTAGCCCCTAAACACTAAGCATAGCTTGTACTATGAGAACCGGATGAGTGAAAGAATGTTTAATATGTTCTTAGAATACAATATAACACCCAGACAGAGAACAAAAAAAGAGTAAATTTTTCAGAATGTATTTCTTATGTTTCAAATGAAAGGCGCCTATAATACATAAGTACACCTATACTATAACGCATACAATAACTAAGTATAGGATAATTTTATTGATGATATCTAATAATAAAACAAGGATAAATATTTCAGCTGAACAATTCAGGCGATGCAAAGTGGCTCCAACGTAGGTACGTCTCGCACCTATACCTATAGGCAGTAGGCAGTCAGTAGGCAGTAGGCACAATACTTTCGTCATTTGGTTATATATCTGGCGCAGCCTTTTTTTGCTAGCGACAGAGCCCATTTATTTCATTCAATGCTACTGTGAACACCAGTTAAAAAATCTTTATTAATAAAATACCAAGAACCATCGAAATTGGTTTACAATCGCCGATGATATTGTGAAACAAGAGTAAACAATACGGCGCGGCGTGTCCCACACTCTACAGACGTTCTGTGAACCTCCTTCATTTAAAGTCGGCTCAAAATACATATATCCGCTCTCGCTCGGCTCCAGCTCAAACTTAACTGATTTATGTATTCGAGAAACAAGTCCACGACTCCAGAACAACGAACGCAACATTCATTTAATGCAGTTTCAAGTTGTTTCAGATACTGATATGTATTGCTAACTTGAGCTAATGTGTTGTTAGTCTGTCCACAGAGCCCCGCGCGCCGCTGCCACCACGTTAGTGAACAATTGTAGGTACCTACTGCTTACCATTGCAGGTACAACAATGAATAAGTTAGTATCTGTAATCAATAAAGGTCGGCCGCTTTCAACCTTTCAACCGCTGTAACAAAGGTACAGGCATCCTTGTGTCTTGTGTCTTGTAGTGTGTCTTGTGTCTCGGTACATTGGAATTAAATCAAACTAAACATTGATTGCGTTCATATTGTACACGAACGATCTTTAAATTCAAAGGATGTTTAACATAATTATATTATGTACTAGCTGACCAGTGCCCACTTCGTTGGGCGGTAAACATGTTTACTTACAAATCTTAACTGAAGTAGTACTCGATGTCGCCAACAGATGGCGTTAATACGGCATAAAATAGCGGCCGTTCGCAGTTTCGCCCGCGTGGCAGTTTTTATCCGTTCCCGTTATTTTTTCGGGATAAAAAGTTACTCCTTGTTACATTAGCTATCTGCCAGTGAAAGTCCCGTCTAAATCGGTCCAGCCGTTCCAGAGATTACCCGGAACAAACAGACAGACAGACAAAAATTAAAAAAAATGCTATTTTGATAAATGTATCGTGTTGTGTTGTGTTGTGTTGTGTGTTGTGTTGTTTTGTTGTTGTGTGTGTTGTGTTTGTTTTGTTAGTTGTTGTACATTGCTATGCATGTAGTAAAAAGTGGTTATTTTATTATTACAAACAGACACTTCAATTTGATTTATTTGTATAGATTTTGTCATAAAACTATATTACATTATGAATTAATGTCCTTTTTATAAAACACCTGCGTAGGGAGCCGACCTCGCGTCGGAGCCGCGCGGGTACCTTACTCATAGATCTAAACTCCCGCACGTGCACCCCCACCTTGGTGACGCTCACTTCGCAACGGGCCGTGCAGCAGAAATCGTAATATTTTAATTTCGCCATAACTTCAAAACCAAACGTCCAATTTTAATCATTCAGAGACCAAATATTATCTACATGAACTGTACTTAGTGATAAAATATAATATAAAAAAATGGTTGCTGTGCCTCACTCGACATAGATCGGTATAGTGTGTCGCGGACTTTTTTGTAGATATTTTTATAGTTTAGGCAGCGTACGTAAAATAAGTAACTTTTCTGGTTGATTTTTTACACCTTGTGTCTGAA
The DNA here is from genome assembly GCA_947095575.1 of Electrophaes corylata. Taxonomy (NCBI): domain Eukaryota; kingdom Metazoa; phylum Arthropoda; class Insecta; order Lepidoptera; family Geometridae; genus Electrophaes; species Electrophaes corylata. Next base: position 83,692 of record OX352711.1, on the reverse strand, counting down.
AAACCCAAATATTTTACGGAACGCTATTTTTTTCCAAAATAAAATATAGCATATGTTACTCAGTGATAATGTAGCTTTCTAATGAAAAAAGAATTATTAAAATCGGTCCAGTATTTTTTGAGTTTATTCGTAACATACAAAAATACAAATCTTTCCTCTTTATAATATTAGTGTAGATGTAGATATACCAGTACCAGTACATAATGGCACGACTGCTAAGGCCAGTATTCAGTAGGTATATCAAAGCATAAAATCACAGAATACATTTTCAAAACCTGCAGGATCGTGTAGTATCATTGTAATAAACCCTTCTGGTAATGGATTTAATCAGAATGGAGACTCAACTTGCATAAATTACTTTTACACTTTGGTCGGAACGAAACTGAAGTTGTGGCTTCACTACGTTATATATAGTATTTCGTACAAATACGGGAATAGCATCGGTTCATCCCGACATGGGGCTTCTCGGAGCGGGACGCCTCGACACTAACTAGGGATCGACCGACCAGCACGCCTGACCCCTGCTCCCGCCTGCAGCTCGCTCCAGCCACGGAGCCAGGGAGCTCCGCTTGAGCCGGTTGTATTCCGCTGACCTCCGCACTGGTTTAAGTCTGAAATCCGCGCGTAATGGGTTCGGATCCCGGACGCCGGCGCCGGCCTCCATTGCGATATTTTTATTATTTTAAGGAATTAGGTATATTAGCTTCATATCGTAGTTCCGTTATTATTTACCCTCGGTCCGTCGGCGCTGGATGTCCCAGTACTTACCTACACTACACTACACTACACTACAGCTGCGGCTGTCACGTGATCAGTAGCTGCTCCATTACTATCCTTATATGAATTAGAAACTGATCCTTTTCTCATAAACTTTACCTTCTTTGCAGAAGCAGGTTTTAATAGGTAACCAGCATGGTTGATTTAGTTCTCAAAGCAACCTATTACAAACAATGGTTACTTGGTTGCGAACGACTGCAGCGAAAATAACAATCTAGTTAGACACGAGTGAGGGCGGGCGCGGGCGCGAGTCGCGGGTTGCTGAACTAATACTTTTTCTTCATTTTGCACTAAATGACAATTATCACAAAGCCAACGTCAAAAAGCATTCAGTATTATCCGGCGGGTTCACGTTGAAGCGGTAGTGTTCCGGCGCGGGCGCAACTATCGGCAACTATCGGCAACTATCGGCAACTATCGGCAACTATCGGCAAAGCACCGCACCGACCGTCACGATCTCCGATCGCGATCGCGGTCAAATCGAAAAAAAAGGTTTTATGTAACATATTTTCAGGGAATTTCTTTCGAATCCGGGCCCTTATTTTTTGAGGAGCATTCTCATCCACACGATGACTATAATGTAGAAGTTGAACAAATATATCAAGCAATTTACAATGTAAAAATATCTTACCTCATTTTAATATATTTAGAAAGTAAGTGTGGGGTGTGTGTAAAATGTTGTACAAGAAAATTTTAAAAGTAACGACACGCATGCAAAAAATAATCTCGCAAGTAAATGACCTCTTAAAATATAACTTACTAGCTGACCGGTGCCCACTTCGTTGGGCGGTAAACATGTTTACTTACAAATCTTAACTGAAGTAGTACTCGATGTCACCAACAGAATCAGATGGCGTTAATACGGCATAAAATAGCGGCCGTTCGCAGTTTCGCCAGCGTGGCAGTTTTTATCAGTTCTCGTTATTTTTTCGGGATAAAAAGTAGCCTAAGTTACTCCTTGTTACATTAGCTATCTGCCAGTGAAAGTCCCGTCGAAATCGGTCCAGCCGTTCCAGATATTACACGGAACAAACAGACAGACAGACAGACAAAGATTTAAAAAAATGCTATTTTGGTATATGTATCGTATATACATTCCTATGCATGTAGTAAAAAGCGTTATTTTAATATTACAAACAGACACTTCAATTTTATTTATTTGTATAGATTTTGTCATAAAACTATGTTACATTATGAATTAATGTCCTTTTTATAAAACACCTGCGTAGGGAGCCGACCTCGCGTCGGAGCCGCGTGGGTACCTTACTCATAGATCTAAACTACTCCCCTGCACGCGCACTCCCAACTTGGTGACGCTCACTTCGCAACGGGCCGTGCAGCAGAAATCGTAATATTTTAATTTCGCCATAACTTCAAAACCAAACGTCCAATTCTAATCATTGACAGACCAAATATTATCTACATGAACTGTACTTAGTGATAAAATAATTTATTTCGATAAGGATTAATAGTATGAGTAAAATAAACGCGTTTAAATGTAGTCCAAAAAAAATTGAAGATTTTTAAATAAAAAAATGGTTGTTGTGCCTCACTCGACATAGCTAAGTATAGTGTGTCGCTGACTTTTTTGTAGATATTTATAAGATCTACAATTATTTAGAACATTTTATGGTTCTATCTTTTATAGTTTAGGCAGCGTACGCAAAATAAGTAACTTTTCTGGTTGATTTTTTACACCTTGTGTCTGAAAAACCCAAATATTTTACGGAACGCTATTTTTTTCCAAAATAAAATATAGCCTATGTTACTCAGTGATAATGTAGCTTTCTAATGAAAAAAGAATTATTAAAATCGGTCCAGTACTTTTTGAGTTTATTCAAAACATACAAAAATACAAAAATACAAAAATACAAAAATACAAAAATACAAATCTTTCCTCTTTATAATATTAGTGTAGATTGCGTGCGCTAAGTGGCGCTAGTGATGACGTCACAGTGCATGGGACAGCTAGCCCCCGTCGCCGCCGCCGCCCACCGGTTTGCAACTTTAACACAATGTAGTAAAACATATTTTATTTTGCACAACAAATATGTGGCAACCGTTTAAGACTTTGTTGTTTGGCCTTTGGAAAGTGGGTCTTGTGGGGTTACGATAGGGTGTGTTTTGGTCGGTCGATGCGGAAGCGATGGTGTGACCGGGTCCTTGTTACCGATGTTAGTGCGGACATTCCGAGAGCAAGAAGTGGCTTTGTGCGGCGGAGAGCCCGACTAATCTGTACGTGTACGTGTACGTGTACGTATCTACCTACCTACTAAACTAAGATGCTTCATCGCTCTTGTCCGTCTCACTATTCATTTGGTTCAGGAGTAAAAAAAACCTCACCAGTATAATCCTGAGTCACGGTAAACACCCCTCAAATGTGTTAGTATCAAGGAGTCATAGGTACGTCCAAATATAACATTTGGCTCACATCCACATCTGCAGGGTAGTAGTTGTTATTACATACGTGAAGGCTGCAAATCCAACCGCGTCGCATCGCTCTTACAATACTAACTGATTTCCTCATCATGATTCTCTTCGCCGTTTGAGAGAACTGGGTCAGGACAGGACTAATGATCTGTTGGAGAGCTTGTGCGTTGTGGATTATGACGGTTTCGGGGCAACGGCACACAGCTTCGTAAATAAAATACTTCTTGAATTGTATTGCCTTATTTATTTAAACAAGCTTCATGCAGCTCTATGTAATGGATTTACAATATTCACCGATATATTTATAGATTTAGAAAAACTAAATATCACAATACATGCACGCACCAGAGCGGATGTCATGAGAGAGAGAGAGCAAGAAAGAGTGTAAGCGAGACAAAAGAACTCGTAATACACTGACAGCTGACAGTGACAGGAGATGGTATGGAATACTAATACTAACATGATCAGAGCAAACTTAAAGGACCCGAAGGCACCGTCGCTTCTGATCGTCCACTGATCCATCACTGCACTGGGGCTTCTTTAAATACAACGAGTTGCAGGAACTTCGTCACTTCATCACATGGCTGAGTAACTCACTCCAAAGCTCCAGCTGCCGACACACGCAGGGGAACACATTATACTCGTATAGCGATACCTATCTAACATTACCCTACGATATGTTCCGTTGTTGACGGACATTCCCTCCATCCATCCCATGGTCCTGCCAACCTTGCGGTTATACGGACCGAAACAGCGAGCTCCGCACCACTAGCCAGGAGCGATGCTTTGCTCTACAAACTGTCCTAAGCACATTGTCCCGCCACTCTCCCCCTTCTGGGGCATGACAGCACAAAACGGACCGACTCCGTACCGCCTGTGATCCCTCCCGCCCCGCCGTTATTGACGGACAATGCGAACCTACTAACGGACATCGCAACGTCATGCATGCCACGCCACGCCACGCCACGCCACGCAACGCCACGCCACCCCACGCCGGGATGACACGTGACGCATGAGACTTCATGTTGAATATTAATGAAGTTGTTCGCTACAAAACAATCTTTTGAGTGTATCTCAGCTCAGCTGACTTCGATTAATGTGTGTCGCGGTACATCTTCCACTCGTACACTCCACAAGAAGCGTGTACGTGCAACACGGAACACGTGCATAATCTATGTATGTACCTACCTAGTACATGCTACGTGCGCATGTTTCACCGTGGTGGTGCGGTGTTGCGATGGCGCACTGACGATCGCAAACAATAAACTGACCATTGTGGCGCATGGCGTCATAAACTCACTCTTGCATCGAAACACAATTGTTTGTATTCGCTGGATGTTCGAGGAGGGCGTTCGTTTTAAAATAAGTTATTTAATATAATCAGGAGGTTCTGGATCAATAAATATGGCAGCATTCACAATTTCACAAACCTAAGGCGAGATCACAACCGCGCGGGTTCGCCGGAACTGAACCGACACCCTGCGTCGCTCACTACCCCCTACATTATTTTCATATTACGATGTGGGACCGTACTAGCAGTTTATGTTATGGAGATCATGAACACCGAAGAACGTACTAAATAATAAGTCCTCCCCCCCCGCGCCCCGCGTCCCGCGTCCCGCGCCCCGCGTCCCGCGCCCCGCGTCCCTGTCGACTCGTCTTGCCCCGCCGCGCCGCCGCGCCGCCGCCGCCGCCGCGCCATCTTCATCTCGTAGAAACTTGAGATCTCGTAGAACCGCTACGAGCTCGACTACGCCGTAGAGCCTCTACGATATTTGCTTGATCGCGTAAATGAATTCCTTGATGTTTTTTTTAAGTAATCGAGGCTTAGAATTTTACGATGGAGACGCTACGTCGATGACTCGATGCGGGGGGGTAAAGGGGCGAGGGGCCATCATGCCGAGGGTGAAGGGTCGAGGGTCGAGGGTCGAGGGTCAGCTCGATGTCGTATTCTGGTAACGTATCGAATATTTTATTGTTGGTAAAAGTTTAGTGTTAAAGTTTAGGGTCGTGCGGGCCGCAGCTGCGTCGCTCCACTCTAGCACTCGCGGCCTGCGCGTCGCCTTGTGCCCGTGCTTCCACATCGACTACATCACGGACACACTCCGACGCAGCTCTCATGGGCAGCCGATGTAGCTCGTAGAACCGACAACCGCTGGGGACGAAAGGTTCTCGAAGGGCGGCCACGAGCTGGATGACGAAGCGTAGGACGTCTCGACTACGAACGTCTATTCGATGGACTGATGACATTTTTAGAATCGCAGGAAGTCGATACATGAGAAGGGCTAAGCATCGTTCCTTCTAGAAACACATGGGGGAGACCTCGGGCCAGCAGTGGACTTCTACAAGTTGATGATGATGAACACGTCAATTAATAAGAAAGTTCATATGAAGTAGTTCTCTCTTGACGGGTAGTAGTAGTAGTAGTTAGTGGTTGTACTTCTTAGTGAAGGGCTCGTCAGGGGAAGTAGGATCACCATGCCTATTTCTGCTACCAAGTAGCTTGCTGTGTTCCGGTTTAAAGGGTGTGGGTGCGGGTGTGGGTGTGGGTGTGGGTGTGGGTTACAGGCACATGGGCCGTCACACCGGCATGTCTCAGGTTGATGGACGCAGAGCAGTGAATCGTTGGCCACGTTCCTAACGAACGTGACTTGCTTGGTAATGTTTTGCTATAGATGATCGTACCCACTTAACATCAGGTAGGCCATGTGCTTGCGTCATCAGCAAGGCGCCACTCAGTCCATAGCTCAGTTCCGGCAAACAAGTAGGTACATAGCTGAGTACGAGTACCTACGGCTGAACGAGTCACAGACATGCGTCACATCCGCATCGCTCACTCTCTCATTTTTGTAATATCACATTTTTCTTTTTTTATTGCCTTGTCCTAAAGATAAGTGAAACGCCGTTTCATTGGAGGACGAAGGACCATCCACGGGTTCAGGTAGCAGCTCGCTCTATTCTTATGCTTTGCAGCATCCACTAAAATCCACCTATCTACGTACGTAGGTACGGCATAACAGAATAATCTCATTTTATTAATTCAGTACAATAATGCAGCTCGCGATGTTTTATTTTACTTACTTGTTTTAATGTGGTGACTAGGGCAGGGAGGCAGGGAGGCAGGGAAGCAGGGAGGCAGGGAGGTAGGTATACACACAACTTAAAGATTGGATGAAACTTTCCAAAGTTTCAAGTGTAAGTATAAAGTTGGTGCAGGTCACGTGACGCGCGGCCGAGCTCGCTTTACAACGTCAGCGCAACCAATCGCGCTCATGTCGGACTTACAACCCGAGTGTGATGTCTACCTACTGCTGCCTGCTGTACCTCCTGCTGCCTACTGCTGCTGCCTGCTGTACCTCCTGCTGCCTACTGCTGCTGCCTGCTGTACCTCCTGCTGCCTACTGCTGCTGCCTGCTGTACCTCCTGCTGCCTACTGCTGCTGCCTGCTGTACCTCCTGCTGCCTACTGCTGCTGCCTGCTGTACCTCCTGCTGCCTACTGCTGCTGCCTGCTGTACCTCCTGCTGCCTACTGCTGCTGCCTGCTGTACCTCCTGCTGCCTACTGCTGCTGCCTGCTGTACCTCCTGCTGCCTACTGCTGCTGCCTGCTGTACCTACTGCTGCCTACTGCTGCTGCCTGCTGTACCTCCTGCTGCCTGCTGTACCTCCTGCTGCCTACTGCTGCTGCCTGCTGTACCTCCTGCTGCCTGCTGTACCTCCTGCTGCCTACTGCTGCTGCCTGCTGTACCTCCTGCTGCCTGCTGTACCTCCTGCTGCCTACTGCTGCTGCCTGCTGTACCTCCTGCTGCCTGCTGTACCTCCTGCTGCCTGCTGTACCTCCTGCTGCCTGCTGTACCTCCTGCTGCCTACTGCTGCTGCCTGCTGTACCTACTGCTGCCTGCTGTACCTCCTGCTGCCTGCTGCTGCTGCCTGCTGTACCTCCTGCTGCCTACTGCTGCTGCCTACTGCTGCTGCCTGCTGTACCTACTGCTGCCTGCTGTACCTCCTGCTGCCTACTGCTGCTGCCTGCTGTACCTCCTGCTGCCTACTGCTGCTGCCTGCTGTACCTCCTGCTGCCTGCTGTACCTCCTGCTGCCTACTGCTGCTGCCTGCTGTACCTCCTGCTGCCTGCTGTACCTCCTGCTGCCTGCTGCTGCTGCCTGCTGTACCTCCTGCTGCCTACTGCTGCTGCCTGCTGTACCTCCTGCTGCCTACTGCTGCTGCCTGCTGTACCTCCTGCTGCCTACTGCTGCTGCCTGCTGTACCTCCTGCTGCCTACTGCTGCTGCCTGCTGTACCTCCTGCTGCCTACTGCTGCTGCCTGCTGTACCTCCTGCTGCCTACTGCTGCTGCCTGCTGTACCTACTGCTGCCTACTGCTGCTGCCTGCTGTACCTCCTGCTGCCTACTGCTGCTGCCTGCTGTACCTCCTGCTGCCTACTGCTGCTGCCTGCTGTACCTCCTGCTGCCTACTGCTGCTGCCTGCTGTACCTACTGCTGCCTACTGCTGCTGCCTGCTGTACCTCCTGCTGCCTGCTGTACCTCCTGCTGCCTACTGCTGCTGCCTGCTGTACCTCCTGCTGCCTGCTGTACCTCCTGCTGCCTGCTGTACCTCCTGCTGCCTGCTGTACCTCCTGCTGCCTACTGCTGCTGCCTGCTGTACCTCCTGCTGCCTGCTGTACCTCCTGCTGCCTGCTGTACCTCCTGCTGCCTACTGCTGCTGCCTGCTGTACCTACTGCTGCCTGCTGTACCTCCTGCTGCCTGCTGCTGCTGCCTGCTGTACCTCCTGCTGCCTACTGCTGCTGCCTACTGCTGCTGCCTGCTGTACCTACTGCTGCCTGCTGTACCTCCTGCTGCCTACTGCTGCTGCCTGCTGTACCTCCTGCTGCCTACTGCTGCTGCCTGCTGTACCTCCTGCTGCCTGCTGTACCTCCTGCTGCCTACTGCTGCTGCCTGCTGTACCTCCTGCTGCCTGCTGTACCTCCTGCTGCCTGCTGCTGCTGCCTGCTGTACCTCCTGCTGCCTACTGCTGCTGCCTGCTGTACCTACTGCTGCCTGCTGTACCTCCTGCTGCCTGCTGTACCTCCTGCTGCCTGCTGTACCTCCTGCTGCCTGCTGTACCTCCTGCTGCCTACTGCTGCTGCCTGCTGTACCTCCTGCTGCCTGCTGTACCTCCTGCTGCCTACTGCTGCTGCCTGCTGTACCTCCTGCTGCCTGCTGTACCTCCTGCTGCCTACTGCTGCTGCCTGCTGTACCTCCTGCTGCCTGCTGTACCTCCTGCTGCCTGCTGTACCTCCTGCTGCCTGCTGTACCTCCTGCTGCCTACTGCTGCTGCCTGCTGTACCTACTGCTGCCTGCTGTACCTCCTGCTGCCTGCTGCTGCTGCCTGCTGTACCTCCTGCTGCCTGCTGTACCTCCTGCTGCCTACTGCTGCTGCCTGCTGTACCTCCTGCTGCCTGCTGTACCTCCTGCTGCCTACTGCTGCTGCCTGCTGTACCTCCTGCTGCCTGCTATACCTCCTGCTGCCTACTGCTGCTGCCTGCTGTACCTCCTGCTGCCTGCTGTACCTCCTGCTGCCTGCTGTACCTCCTGCTGCCTACTGCTGCTGCCTGCTGTACCTACTGCTGCCTGCTGTACCTCCTGCTGCCTGCTGCTGCTGCCTGCTGTACCTCCTGCTGCCTACTGCTGCTGCCTGCTGTACCTACTGCTGCTAGCTGTACCTCCTGCTGCCTACTGCTGCTGCCTGCTGTACCTCCTGCTGCCTGCTGTACCTCCTGCTGCCTACTGCTGCTGCCTGCTGTACCTCCTGCTGCCTGCTGTACCTCCTGCTGCCTGCTGCTGCTGCCTGCTGTACCTCCTGCTGCCTACTGCTGCTGCCTGCTGTACCTACTGCTGCCTGCTGTACCTACTGCTGCCTGCTGTACCTCCTGCTGCCTGCTGTACCTCCTGCTGCCTGCTGTACCTCCTGCTGCCTGCTGTACCTCCTGCTGCCTACTGCTGCTGCCTGCTGTACCTCCTGCTGCCTGCTGTACCTCCTGCTGCCTACTGCTGCTGCCTGCTGTACCTCCTGCTGCCTGCTGTACCTCCTGCTGCCTACTGCTGCTGCCTGCTGTACCTCCTGCTGCCTACTGCTGCTGCCTGCTGTACCTCCTGCTGCCTACTGCTGCTGCCTGCTGTACCTACTGCTGCCTGCTGTACCTACTGCTGCCTGCTGTACCTCCTGCTGCCTGCTGTACCTCCTGCTGCCTACTGCTGCTGCCTGCTGTACCTCCTGCTGCCTACTGCTGCTGCCTGCTGTACCTCCTGCTGCCTACTGCTGCTGCCTGCTGTACCTACTGCTGCCTGCTGTACCTACTGCTGCCTGCTGTACCTCCTGCTGCCTGCTGTACCTCCTGCTGCCTACTGCTGCTGCCTGCTGTACCTCCTGCTGCCTGCTGTACCTCCTGCTGCCTACTGCTGCTGCCTGCTGTACCTCCTGCTGCCTACTGCTGCTGCCTGCTGTACCTACTGCTGCTCGAGAGCCACATGATGATCCTTACAGGACCGCAGCAATCGCACATTGTACCTACTTCATTGGGTTACACCTACCTACATGCATGACGTCACGTATCTACAATAAAGTGTTACCTATATCTATCCATCTATGTGTAGGCACTCACGCACCCGCCCGCGCCCGCGCCCGCACCCGCACCCGTACCCGCACCCGCACCCGTACCCGCACCCGCACCGGCGCCCGTGCCCGCGCCCGCACCCGCGCTACGCGTGCTCAGGATATAGGTATTGTAATAATGCGTCGGGGAAGAGATAATATGCTAAGGTGCTTTGCTTATGTGGAACCACTAAAGCTGTGTCATTGTCCGAGCGAGCGACGCGTCTCGGTTTCGAGATGGGCTAAACATGCTTTTGTCCGACTGCCAGTCGCTCAGTCACTCAGTCAGTCTGTCGGTTATCACTTACTGGTCGCATTTTTCCACCGATTTTGACGAAACTTGGCCCACAAGTTCCTTAATTGAGGACCGATGCGGTGCGTGGCGGCGAATGTCGATCGCGATTTCCTGTTAGAGTCCGCGGTAGTGGTGAGTGTGGGGAGACACCGTGCCGGGAGTGTGAACCGTGCCGCCGGGCGGGATGCATCCTGCTGGATAGATGAGGCGGACGGCGTGTTCGTATGGCGCAGCTACCGGGAGCTATCGCAGCGACCGCCTAGCACCTGGGAGTCTGGGAGTACGGCAGCTCCTAGGAGCGAGCCGGCTGCAGGGGCTGCAGGGGCTGCAGGGGCTGCAGGGGCTGGGAGCGAGGCGCATCTCCTAGCACGTCGCTGCCAACTACTGCCAACCGACCCTGCAATACAGTTCTTCGGGAGCCTGTTTGTTACAAATTGATGGATAAATAAAGTCAAATACTTAGTTATAAAAATATTTATTTTATAATAGATAAGTAAAATTACTACGTAGTTAATTACACTCAAATATTTACAAAAACATTGTTTAGAAGACGTTTTATCGTGGTCCGCTTCTTTGACAATAGTATTCATTACGTCCCTACCTAGGCACCTAGGCCAGGTCGCTAGGTACCTACTTACATGAACATTCACTAGTAATAATAACGTGGAAGAAGTACGTGACACACCTGACAGGCTGATGATGATAACCATCAACAAAGCATTACCTTGTACGCGTAGGCGCCCTATAACCTGACAACCTGAGGTATGAGGCAGGTGTTACGAGGTGCCTCATGTGCCTGTCATTGCACCACTACCTACTAGTAAAAGAAAAAGTAAACATCCCCTTGCATCTGTCGTAGGTAAGTGATTTCAGGGGCAACTTTTCGCTCATGACCCTATTTACGGGACACCATACAGTCGGTCAGTCAGCCAGGCCGGGAGGGCAAACATTCTTATATTTTTTATATTATGTTGTAAAAACCAACTCAGTTTAGAAATGAATTCGTTAATTTAGCTAGCCCCTAGGCAACAGCAGCCGCAATAATATAATAAAAATAATAATAATAATACACCTACCGTACACGTAAGTAGGTAGGTACCTACTTACGTATATCTTAGTACATAAAGGTAAAATCAGTCTCTACGTAATCGTAGGTTTGCGAATTCCTAACATATACCTACCGTCATACAAATTTAGTCCTCTGAGTCGGCACTCGCACTCCTTCAATAATAACAGTAATTGGTAATAAAAAGTTATAAAATTTCAATTTTTTTGATCTAGCTACCCACCATCTATCACAATACTCAATCAATATAATGATGGGATCCAGTGAATAGGTACCTCTACCTATCCACTTCTTCCCTTCCTCTCCCCGTTTCACTGTTCGCTTAACTCTTATTTGGAGTTCATTCGGTGCACAAGCGGAGTCGTACTCAGGGTGAAGCATCCTGAGCCGCGTCCTCTCCTCCAGCGGCGCTCGGCACTAGCTCACAGCGTGGAGCGCCACCACCCACAGCAGCGAGCCCCGCGCCATCACCGGCGCCGCGCCGCTCCACTGCGGCCGCGCCTCGCACCCCCCCACCCCCTCCGCCCCCTGCAGCGACACGAGGGGCAGGCGCGCCCCCCCCGCCGCCAGGCAGGCGCTGGCCCGCGCCGCGCCCCGCGCGCCCCGCGTCCACCCCCCCGCCTCGCCCGTCCAGCGCCGCAGCCACGCGCCCAGCCACCGCACCGCGCACCCGCACCGCAGCGGGTTGCGCGCCACCACCAGCCCTCCTGCAACGGAACGACGACGCATGAGACGAGCCCGCCACCGCCCGCCGCATCGCCGCCCACCGCCCACCGCCCACTCACACTCACACTCACCCGGCACCAGCTTCGTGGCGAGTCGACTCCACCCGGTGCGGTTCGGGTGCAACGTCTCCGGCGACAGCTCGACGAGCTCGTTGTCGCTGAAGTCGAGTGCGAGGTGCGGCACGCCGACCAGCGGGCGCGTCAGCCCCGCCGGCAGCCGCGCGACGCTCGTGCCGCGCAGCCGGAGGGTCAGCGCGCGAGCCGAACCCAGCGCGGCAAACGCGTCCGCCGACACCGAGCGCAGCGCCGAGCCGCGCACCTCCAGCGAGCGCAGCCTCGGCGCCCGCACGCCGACCAGCTGCGCGTCCAGCGTCTCCTCGACCATGACCAGCGTGAGACTCTCCAGCGCCGGCGCGCAGGCCAGCAGCTCCGCCAGCGTGGTGCGCGTGCGGGCCGCGGGCTCCTCGAGCGTCAGCTCCCGCAGCGCGACCAGCGGTCGGAGCGCGCGGGGCTCGAGCGCCTCGAGGCGCCTCATCTGCAGCAGCCGCAGCTCGCGCAGCCGCGGCAGCTCGTCCAACGCGCCGGCCGAGAGGCGCACGATCGGGTTGTCGGAGGCGTCGAGCGAGACGAGGTGGGACAGCGCGCCCCACGCGGCGGAACGCAGCGAAGTGAACGCGTTGCCGGAGATATTGAGCGAGCGCAGCCGCCCCAGGTGCCTCGCGTCCGCCTCGCGCAGGGCTGCGATGCGGTTGCCGCTCAGATCGAGCTCGACCAGCTCCGGTAGCGGCAAGGCGGGCGCGGCTCGCAGGCCGACGTCGGCCAGCGCGAGGCGGCGCAGACGCGGGACGGCCCGCACTAGCTCGCGCAGATCGGTCTCGAGCCGGTTACCGGACAGGTCGAGCGCGCGCATCCCCGACGTCGGCGCCAGCGCACCGGTCGCGAGCACCGTGAGCCGGTTCCCGGCCAGCGACAGGTCGGTGAGTTCGCTGCAGGCTCGCAGCGCGGTCGCGTCCAGGTGCTCGAGGCGGTTGCGCGCCAGGTCGAGGCGGCGCAGCGTGAATCCGACGGCGGCCAGGGCACCGTGCGGGAACAGCGTCAGCTCGTTGTCGGCGAGGTCGAGGTGCTCGAGCACCGTGTTGCGCAGACAGTCCCGCGGTAACGCGCGCAGACGGTTGTTTGCGAGGTGTAGGCGTCGCAGGTGCCGCAGCCCGTGGAACTGCTCGACGGCGAGCTGATGGATCGCGTCACGCGACAGGTCCAACACCTGCAGCACCGGCGTGCCGGCCAGCGTGCGCCGCTTGATGACCGCGAGGCCGGTCCCGTCCAGCGCCAGCACCTGCAGCCGGGGGAGTGCACCGAGTGCACCGGCGTCCAGCGACATGAGCTTGTTGTGCGCGAGCGTCAGGCGTCGAAGCCGCGCGCCTAACGCCAAGAAGAAGGCGGCCGACAACCCTTCGAGCCGGTTGTGCGCCAGGTCGAGTACGGTGACGGACGCGGATCCGCTCGCTGTGTCGCCACCGGTGAGGCGCGCGATGCGGTTGTGGCTAACGTTGAGCGTAAGCTCACCCTCGGTGTCGCCGACGCGCTCGAAACTGTTGGCGCGCAGCTCGTCGAGCAGGTTGCCGTGCAGGTCGAGCTCCTCGAGGCGAGGTAGCAGGCTGAAGGCGCTCGGCGCGAGGTGCTCCAGTCGGTTGCTGACGAGATCGAGTCGCCTCAACGCTGGCAGCTCGTAGAAGGCACGCGTGCTCACGTGTCGGATGCGATTATACGACAGGTCCACGCTCCGCAGCTCAGGTGAGCCGCACAAGAACTCCGACCGGGCCTCGCTCAGGTAGTTGGAGGCGAGCCGCAACTCCCTCAGGCGGGTGGTGCCGTTCGAGCCGAGCGATCCGCAACCGGGGAATTCGGTCAACTTGTTGAAGTCAAGGTTCAGGTGCTCCAGCGCGGGGTAGGCTAGCAAGTCGTCCGCCGATACGCACCGGATGCCGTTGTTGTCAAGGCCGAGCCAGACGATTCCCCCAGCACCCGCTGTCGGGAACTTGCCACCGAACAGCGTCGAGGAGAGCTCGAGCGTCTGCAGCGCGGAGAGGTTAGCGAGCGCACCCTCGTCCACGCGGTCCAGGTCGTTGAAGCTGAGCGCCAGCTCGCGCAGTGGCAGCGCCGGGGGGAAGGCGTTCGCCGGCAGCCGCACGAGGCGATTGCCGCGCAGGTTCAGATGCGCCAGCGCTCCAGCCCAGGCGCCGAACGCGGCCGCCTCCAACGTCGCGATGCGGTTGTAGCTGACATCGAGGTACTTGAGCGCCCCGGGCGCCAGCCGGCGCAGGCCGGTCGGTACAGTCGGCAGCAGGTTGCCGCCGAGAGACAAGTAGCGCAGGTGCGGTGGCGGCAGGGGCAGCGCGCGGAGATGGTTGTGTGCGAGGTCGAGGCGGCGCAGTGAGCCCAGCGACCGCAGCGCGTCCGGCGCCGTGCGGAGCGCGTTGTGGTCGAGGTCGAGCCGCGCCAGCGAGCGCAGCGCGTGCGCGGCGGCAGCCGACACTCGCGATACGCGATTGTGCGACAGCGAGAGCCGCTCGAGGCGCGCGCCGCCCTCGAGCACCCATGGCGGGATCGCGGTGAACGAGTTCAGGTCAAGGATGAGGCGGCGGAGAGGCGCCCTCGGCGCAGGCGCGGGCGACGCGTCGTCGAGCTCGTTCAGCGCGAGGTCGAGCTCGTCGAGCGCGGGTGCCGAGCACGGCGAGGAGGGAGGGGTCGCTGCGCGCAGAGCGTTAGCGCGCAGCTGCAGGCGGCGCAAGCGAGGCAATAGCGCGAGCGCGGCACACGGGGACGCTGGTAGCAGGTTGTCGGAGAGGCGAAGCTGCGCGAGTGCGGGCGGCAGCGCGCGGGGCTCGACCACTAGCAGGCGATTGCCCTCGAGGTCGAGCTGCACGAGGTGACGCAGCGCGGCGAGAGCGCCGGCGCCGAGCGAACGGAGCTGGTTGTTGGCGAGAGACAAACTGCCGAGCGAGTCCGCGAGAGAACCCCACTCGGTGTCCGGGTCGAGATCGCCGATGCGGTTACTGCAACGAAAGGTTCGTCGATCATTCACGCGCTTGGGCTCACGCTCGTCCGTCCGCGGCCCTCACCTCTGCAAGTTGAGCCAGTTGAGGACGTTGAGATCCTGCAGCGCCTCCGCCGGGACCTCGGTGAACTCGTTGTAGCCGAGGTCCAGCGACGCCAGCGTGAGGACCATCGACCTGCCGACAGGGTGTTCGCATGAAGTCGGTCGGCGTTGCACCGGAGATGCGTGGATGCGGTACTCACGTGAGCGCGCCGGGCTCGATGCGATGCAGGTGACTATCGACCAGCACCAGCGTCCTCAGCGGCCGGGCATCGAGTGCGGAGGAGACCAGCACGTGGAGGTCGGCCCCCACCACCGACACGTGCCGCACGCCAACACCTGACCGCGACAACCAACACATATTCTTTTAATAAGCCGAACACTAGTTTGCTATAATCCAATTGTCTTACGCTATAGTCTCTGCAACCGAGTAGCTAGAATTTTCTAGAAGTTATTTATCAATTTAAACTATTGATCGAGTCTCGACTTACCAATGTGCGGAAACCGATGGAAGGGCACGAGGCTACAGGACAGATGGTCTCCGTGGCAGTGGCAGAGAGGCTCGCAGGCGGAGGCAGAGGGGGTGGCTGTGGGGCGCGGGGGGGGCAGCGCCAGCAGCAGCACGGCCACGGCCAGTAGCCCCCGCTGTGACGTCACGCACGCGCCACACATCACACTACAGCGCTGCGCTGTCATCGCTATTGTAGACATCATCGTTTATTTTCTGCAATCATGCTATTTTACCTTAAAAGTGTGGGTCAGACAGGTTTTAGGGTTGAGTTTTGTCGTGGGTCTTATAGAACCCAGCCCTTGGTCACTTTCTACTAGTCCCTTGTTTAGTTCGTCCTTACAGTTTAACATTCCGTGAGGCATCGGGAGTGATTTTAGAAGTTCTAACTGATTTGGCCAGGACTTAGGCGAATACCTACTCATTATAAGGGACCTTTTTAACGTTGGTGAGCTTTACCACCTTTTGATACTGATGACGTTCTTGGTGTACAGGATGAAACATAACTCACGCTTGTGTCCACCGAGGTGCAGCCACGTCCATTTTTTTGGACGATAATTTTTAAAAAAAGAGTTTATTATAAGGAGCCCATTCATCATAAAGTCGGTCAATCGCTGACCGCGTTAGTTCCACATTCCTCATCGCTAGCCGCGCGTCGAATCGTCATATAGGTAGGCAGGTTATGCAGGCAGCTACAAACAGAAACAGACAGGTGGTAATCGTGAGGAGCTCCACACAATGTGTCGGTGGGCACAGAGCTTAGCCACTAACTCGAGTGTCAGCGCCTCTCATTACCGTTTGCATTGTTTCTCCCGATGGCCCAATGAAAGTGTTAACTAGGCGCTAGGCGTAGCGTTCAAATACAGGAGAGAATGAATAGGGAAGGATCCGAGTAAGTTTAGTATTTTGCATTTATAGGAAGTTCGAAGTAAGATTGAATGAAACAAAACATGGTGTATAACTATTTCAAAGCTACGTCGAGATTATGAATAGCAGGGTATACATTTTATTTAGATTTTTTATTTATTTTTTATAGATAAGTATTATAATTATAAAAATGGTGGTGCCGCGTCATGGCAATGCCGCCGCTCGGGAGCGCTCCTCGGAGAGACGCTCGGATACATGAATGGTTATCCACCATCCAAACGCTTCACTACATGCACGGGATACATGCATGCAGATACCTGATATCATTTTTAATAGGTACAGGCACCGAACCGACATCTGTGTCCATCGTACCGCGCACGTGCCGGCTCGCGTGCTACGAGCAGAGGTACGGCGCCGGTGGTACGGCGGAGGTCCGCTGACGATCAACAAGTATCGAGCGACTCATGCCGACTCATGGATACGTGAGAGCGGCGCCTGACGACCTCCATCCTACTCCTCCTTATAGCTAGCTAACAGCAGACTCGTGGATGAAACATTACCGACGCGACGGAAGAGCGTCGACCTCGACCACTCCGCGGTCCCGTCCTCTGCGAGTATTTTTGAGCTATTTTATCTTCCAAAAACAACAGACAACTAAACGATTTCATTTCATTTCAGGCGCAAACGAAACAAAATATTGCTACGTCAGTGCTACGTGATGGCTACGACATGCGTAGCGCTACGGCGGAGCTACGGGTTTCGTAGGTCGCGCTACGAATAGGTCCGGCTGACACCACACAGGACATCGACGCACTATGTACGACTATACTTTGTACTTACCCACGTACACGACTTTATTCAGTTGTATTATAAACTATTGATGGCACAGCCAGCTTCTAAGCTACAAGCTGAAATATTGTTAAATTTAAGTTTGGATCGTGTCTCTAAATGTTCGAAACTTACCTCCCTACCAGTTACAGCACGTATTTTTGTAACAACATCAAATGCAATAAAGAGTTTGAATTAATGTGTTTTTTTGAAACTGATATAAACCAGCTCGAATTCGACGATTAAATTCTAGTTTCAATCTGGTCCCAGCTCCATAAAAGTACGAGAGTTAGGCCCCTGATGTGATATTAAAGTAACTTATCAGGTATTGTTTTGTAGAGAGCTCGTTAAGAGAGTCGATTCATCATCATCAGCCTGTAGAAGTCAATCAAGATATCATGTTGACACTTACAATCGTGAATTATTATTATTATACTCCTTGCAAGAATGGTAAACCATACCTTAATCAATTCGACTACCTATTTAAATGCATGCAACCTTTACTATACATATTTTATTATTTATTCAAGTGCTAATTACTAAGCTTTTGTTTTATTTTTTGACTTATAATGACTATTACCAATATATGACTATTGAACACTCCAGATCAGATTATTGAAATAACTGGACATATTCATATTTTATTGCACGATATCACAACATTTCATTGATAAAGTGCTTATATCAATAAAGTTTAACAAATTATAAAGAACATAAAACTAATTGCGGGAATAACTACGTACGTACATGGCCAGAGATCGCGACGAAACAAGGAACATGCCAAAACTTGTCAAGGATGCTTTTAATGAAAAAATTTAAAATTAAAGAAATAAGATACTTTTATGAGCAATTACCTATGATAATGTTTTAGCGACTGTATTTATTTCCACTGTTAACAAGGTACAATAATACTCGACACTAAATAAGTATAAAAATAATTCTACATGTTTATCCTACCGTAGTGTAGTTATTCGTTGACATTACGTTAGCGGCTATCATCGATAATAAACAAAAACTTAGATAAAATAAAATAAGTTGTAATAAGGAAATCACAAAGATTTGTATATTATCCCACTCAAGGGAAAATTTTTTGGGATAAGTACCTACCTACCTAGTATAAAAATCTCAGTGGTGAGTAGTTACCTAAGCTCGTAGCCTTTCCCGATGAAAACAAGTTGTACGCGCTGCGGTCCCGTGTCGGCACTCGGCACTCGGCGCGCGGCGACGACAACGAGTGCCGCACTCACACTGAGCCTGGCACCGCGTCGCGACTCGCGATCCCTCGCCTGCCTTGTTTGTATTGCTTGTTCACCGATCTTATGGGTTCCGTAACTTGACGGGGCAGAACGGTACCCTTGTTGTTTTATTTCATTTTATCGTGGAAAACGACCGACTCGTAGATCAGGGCTAGATCCGAAGAGATAAAATTGAACGAACGAAGCTCTAAATAGTTTTCGCTTGTGGTTCATAGTAGGTAGGTACATCCCTTCACCACACGCTGAAAAAGATGATGAGGAGGTTACTCTCTTTTATAAGAAATGTATAATTCAAAATATAGGAATTTAGTATATTATGATTGTATACATAATATAATGCAACAATTTAGGGGGGAGCGCAAATGTCTATTGTACAGGCTTTTTAAGCCTAGTTTAGACATTTGAGGCTTCACTACAAAAAGAAACTATAATCAATGTTTACATTCTATAATAATTTAATTAAGTAACAAATGTATAATATTTTGAGATAAAATAAATTATTATTATTATTATTACTAGATTGACAGTTTAGGACATAAGCTATCCCCACCAGTGGGGATTATGACAATCTTCAAAAGATTGTTGGCGTTTTCCCCACTATCATATTTAGTCCTGGCTGGTGGGGATTATGACAGTAAAAATAATTTAGGTTTGTTTTATATTATACATTTTTATATCCACACTCGGTGCCTTCTAAAATAAAACGAATAATCTTTTATTTATTAAGTACCTATACCAATCATCTAGGACCCATAACACAAGCTCTGCTTAGCTTGGGTGTAGACGATGTTGTGTGGGTTGTCCAGCAATATTATTATGATTATTATTTATATCAAGTTTTGATTAGAGTATTTCCAGGATAGGAGGTATTCGAATTGGCAAACGCAACCAGTAATATTAGATAGGTCCTACTCACAACATTTGTAGGTAAGTAAGTACCTACTACCTACTCTACAATAGCATCAGTACAATTGTTTTTGCCAATTTGTATAGGTACCATGTCTAATTAGATAAGGTCGGCAACTTCCACCACCCCGGCTCGCTGCGTCGTCGTACCCACAGCCACAAGCATCGTCGCATCGCCACGCCCGAGAGCTTGGCTTCTACAAGCCATCGACACGACATTGCACCCACTCACATAATGTGGACTATGTTAGCAAGCATGAGTGACAAACACTATAGGTATTTGGACTTGACTTTGACAACCTTACTCTACTAACTTAGCATGGTAAGTGCTATTTGAATGTGTGTGAAACTAGTAGGTACCTACCTACTTGTAATCTGGGAACTTACGGCCATAACTCTGAATGATCCAATAAAATCCTACTTTTTACAGACCAAATTAAGAGAGGTAGCAGGTGTTACGTAGGTATTGCATATGAAATTTCACATGCTACTTGTGAAATGTTCCATACCTATTCCATGATCGTACTTTCTAAGTGGGAGGGGAACATAATTTTGTACGAGCTAGAAAGCACAATCATGGAATTGGATGCCAAAATGAACACCAATCCCTAGTTGTGTTTTCCATGGCTGTGCAATTACAGTACCCAAAGTAAAGCACCTACTTGCAATAAGAAAATTGTATCTCAACTTCTCAAGAAGGAACAGGATGATTTGAAGAAAACAACCAAATAGATTTTATACTTTTTTATCCTATTGTCACATATCACTTAACTTCCTTAACCTGGAGACCTGCAACAAAGACAATTTATCAATTAGATGTGTAAACTTGTCCAAATGCCCGCCACTTTGTCAAACTAGTTTTATAAAGATGCATGGGACATGCATGGCCAGCACCATCTCTGAAATACCTCCTAAGCACAATACCCTGCACTCTGCAGACACCAATCCAATTGTCTAGTGGTAGTCATTACTGGCACATGAGGCTGAACATGCTGAACAGTGCATCATCGAGCATGATCCTAACGAGCGTGACCTATGGGAAATGCCATGACACAGGTGATGGTAACCACTTAACATACGGTGGGCCATATGCTTAGACGAGTAAACCAGGCCATATACTTGTTCCATCAGCAAGTTGTATAACAATAATGTTGTTGCACTAACCAGTTGCTTGGCCCATTGGCAGATAACATTGTTTTTTTTTTATACAACTTGTTGATAGAACAAGCGGATGGCCCACTTGATGTAGTGGTTACCATCGCCTATATTTAAGAATTTCCTCATAGTCACGCTTGTTAGGAATAATAAATAATAAAATATTTCTGGTCATTTTTGCATATCATCTAGCCCCAAACAAAGCATAGCTTGTACTATGGGAACCAGATTATTGATAGAATACTTATATGGGTACTTTTTTTTGTAAATGCATACTTAGAATACAATATAACATCCAGACACAGATCAAACATTTACATTCATTTGTTCTCGATCGGGATTGAACCCACCACCTACAGCACAGAATGTAGGGCTACTACAAACTGAGCTGTGATGGCTGTCAACGGCACCCACACCCTTCCAATCGGAACACAGCAATCTGTTTGGCGGTAGAAATAGGTATAGTGATAGTACTTCCCTGAATTTAAAATGTCTGTAGATACATACAATTATTTAGTAGTATTGCAATAAATTGTATGCATTATAATTAGAGCGCAGTCAATTGATGTTTCAAATTTCAAATGTCTGCTCAAGGTGTGCAGACAATCACACCCTGATGCAATGACAATTCCTTCCCTGAGTCTTGCATACACCTTACTAAGTGGGAAATACTATTTAGCCAAATTATTTGAACAAAAACTAAATCAGTGGCTGCTAGACAAATGTTTCTAGAGTGTAATAGAAGAATATATTCATATAACATAAATTATTCTACTTAAAATTTTAAGCAGAATAATTTATGATGTTTTGACTGTTTTTTAAATAATTATCTGAATGTTAAATATTCATTCTCTACAGTTTTATCATGATTATTTTTAGTATTGAATATTTGACTTTTTGAAATTTGAATGATTTTGTTTATAGAATGTTTTGACTATTATGATATTTGCACACCTGCATGTGGGTTGAATACATTCTTCATATCTCAAGTTTTATATTTAAACTAGCTGTGAATACCCGCTTCGCTGGGTTCTTTTTAATTGTATAGTTATTTGTTTCAATCAGAATCTCAACGTAAATTTTAGAACTTCCTAGATCATTCTAGAAATTTCTGGATCATTATAAAATTTTTTAGAACATTCTCATTCAATCAGAATCTATACGTAGAATTTAGAACTACCCAGATCATCCTAGAAATTTCTGGATCATTCTAGAATTTTCTAGAACATCCTCATTCAATCAGAATCTAGGCATACATTTTAGACCTTTCTAGATCATTCCAGAAATTTCTAGAACAATCCAGACATTTTAGACTAATGATAGTCTCACATTTTTAAAGCTAACATGTTTCAACCCCCATATCTTTTACACCATTATAATTATCGACTTGCAACCACCATAGTGCACGATGGGAGCCTTGTACCTATTGCCACATACAATCACTATTCGATTGCGATGCCTAGTTTTGGCTGCAAAGTGAAATATCGGGAGACACACCTCCAATTTTATATATATAAAGATATTGCTTAATGAGTCCTGTCTCTATTTATCTTTACCTATTTGTAAGAGATGGCAATAGCTTCAGCTCATGCTGAATCTTTTGTCAATTTTTATAAGGCCATTAATGTGCAAGTAAACCGTAGTATTCAGATACCTACTTAAATACTATAGAATTATGGTGTAATGTGGGGATATGTATAAATGGAAACAAATGGGCCTTAGGTAAGTACCTGGAGGTAAGCTTTGTTTCAGTTTCTAAGGCCATTAATGTGCAAGTAAGCCGTAGTATTCAGATACCTACTTAAATACTATAGAATTATGGTGTAATGTGGGGATATGTATAAATGGAAACAAATGGGCCTTAGGTAAGTACCTGGAGGTAAGCTTTGTTTCAGTTTCTAAGGCCATTAATGTGCAAGTAAGCCGTAGTATTCAGATACCTACTTAAATACTATAGAATTATGGTGTAATGTGGGGATATGTATAAATGGAAACAAATGGGCCTTAGGTAAGTACCTGGAGGTAAGCTTTGTTTCAGTTTCTCTGCCTTCTCCTTATCGGTGATGACGAGCGTGTACAGGAACCGCGAGCAACGAACCTTGAACTTCACATTCTCTGGATTCTTCTTTATCTTGACAGCTGGAACCACACACACAACTTTATAGGTATATTATTAAACACTCGTCAGTCAGTCACTGGCTTGCATCTTCAAAAGTCTCTGATCTGAATCTGTTCCGATGTAGGTATGTTTACTTACATTTGGCGTCTTTCCTGCGTGCCTTCAACAAGAAGTCTTTGATATCTTTGATTTCACGCGGCTGAAACACAACAAAACACCAGGGGAATAAAACCTCTTCGACTGGTTATTTACATTGAAGGTTCATTTGATGCAATTGAGCTATTGTTTGAGGCCCAGAAATAGATTTATATATTATCTATCAGTCACATAACAAACCTATCTCTTTTATTTGTCGATTAATATTAGGTAGGTAGGTACTTACCATGGTGAAGCTACAACGGCGAATAGTGGTACGCGCTGAAATATAAGAGACTTGTTAAAATATTGATTTACACTTGTAATTCACTTTGTCATTAACACGCTAAACACTTTCTAATAAATAAAATATTGGTAAAATACGTGATTTCCGAAGATTTAATTGTTGAATATTAAACTCCACCCATTGCTTACCTGTCAAACTTGTCAGAGGAAGGGGAAAAAAGGTAGGTACAGTAGGTAGGTACCTACAAACTGTACAAAGCAAAACATGACAACGACATTTGAGCTAAATTTGACAGTGACGTATCACTTTAAAAAAAAGCGGCCAAGTGCTGACTCGCTCATGAAGGGTTCCGTAGCAGCAAGTAACATAATATAAAAGTTCTTGTAGTTCGTTGTAACTTGTTAATGTTGTACTTGTTGTTTTTATTTTTATATTTGAGTTGATTGAATGAAAGGTTAATTGCGGTACGATTTATGACGTACTAAAAAAAATTACTTACGATCTCATTCAAACCAATTTTCGGTGATGTACATAATATCATGTTTTTTTAGTTTAATCATTCTCTTATTTTAGAAGTTACAGGGGGGGGGGGGGGACACATTTTACCTCTTTGGAAGTGTCTCTCGCGCAAACAATTCAGTTTAGAAAAAAAATATCTTAGAAACCCCAATATCATTTTTGAAGACTTATCCATAGACACCCCCACACGTATAGGTTTGATGAAAAAAAATTTTGAGTTTCCGTTCTAAGTATGGGGAACCCCCAAAATTCATTGCTTTTTTTCTATTTTTGTGTAAAAATCTTAATGCGGTTCACAGCATATCTACTTACCAAGTTTCAATATTATAGTTCTTATAGTTTCAGAAAAAAGTGGCTGTGATATACGGACGGACAGACAGACAGACATGACGAATCCATAAGGGTTCCGTTTTTACCATTTGGCTACGGAACCCTAAAAAACGGTCTATTCTATGGTCAGGCCTTTCGAGCTGAATGCAACTAACAGAGTACCCCTACTCTTTTATCATCATACCTTCAACGGAACAGAATGGAAGAAAGAAGGAATTTTATATAATAGCACTCTGTGGCAGTATTGCCGGCGTTGAATTTTAAGCGAGAGGTTTAAGCGAGAGGTTTAAGTTTCACTAACAAAATGATCCTATGTTGATTGGATTAAATAAATTTATTATTATTATTATTATTAACTTATGCTTAGGTACCTAATTTAAGCATCGGGTCTAGAACTTTTCGAGGTTGACCGCCGGCAACACTGCTCCGTGGTGGATCGCATGAAGGATGAAAGAGAAGGAATGAAATCAAATCAAATCAAATGGAACAACAAAATAAAAAGAGACCTGTTTCGCTGAGTAGCACTAAAAAAAATATATAGAATAGAATTTAAATATTTTAAATTAATACATCCAGTCGAAGCGGACGCTCAAGACGGAGAGAGATACTCAGATGTGAACTAAAAGTGCTGAGATCGAGCCACACACAACGTAAAGCAGGCGAGGTTCCATCGCATCGAGCGAGCGACCGGCGCGCGGCGGCCGGGGCTGATGTCGGCGGGTGCGGGATAGGCATGGCGCCGCGCGGAGTGCGCTGCAGCGCGCGGCTGAGCGCGGCGGCGCCGGCCCCGGGCGCGGCGGCCGCGGGCGCGACGGCGACGGCCCCGGGCGCGGCGCGACGCGAGCACCGCGCGCGGGCGGCGGAGCGCGCGCTGGAGGTGGAGGACGGGCCGCGCGTGCTGCGCGACAAGTGCCGCCGCCTGGCGCGCGCGCTCAGGAACGCCAAGCATCTCGTGGTGAGTGAGTGAGACCTCGACACCTGCACTCTCGCGGCCTCAAAGCAGGAGGTGTTCCCTTACGGAATGGGGATCGGTGGTGGACATTATGGTCTTATGGAATAATCCGACTGAGCGATGAGCATGATCTTGTTTCTCTATAAAGTGAGGCAACATGGTGCCGACTCTGATTATTTCGACATGCTCCTTTGTGGTTGTATAAGTGGGGTGCTCGCTTGAGTTAATATTTCACGGTTCTCAACCCTTCTTGGACAATCTGTGCAGCAGGTTGTCATCATAAGTAGCAATTCCGAAAGAAAAAGGATTTGGTAAAATTATTCATTTTATTTATATTTGCTTTTATTCCCATAGGCCTAAATAATGTTGTTGCCGACAAACATAAGATAAATAAATAAATAATAAATAAGCCTACCTGCTACAACTTATATTATAAGAACGAAAATTTTGATGTTTGAATGTGAGTCGATCACACTCTAACTAGACCTATTTGGATGAAACGCAGAATTAATATAGTTCATTACCTGAATTAAAAATATTACAGGTACTTACTCAATAAGTTTGTCCTTATGACAAAACAGCCCTAAATAAAGCCATACATGCATTGAAAACAGATGAACTAAGCATGAAAAACCACATAACAATCTCTAAATGCCACTTGCTTTAGTGGCATTACAAACTACTCTACTACTGTGAAAAGCAATAAAACATGTTATTTAGTTAGTATAAGCTGTTGGTTTTCCAAGAAATAAATAAATAACATGATACCAATAAACCACAAAAAGTTATTCCACCTATAAAACAAGCTGACACTCAATGGGCCCGGCTCAAGTCTAGAAAGGACTGAAGCATTTGAAAAAAGTTTTTATACCAAATGAAGTAGACTCCAATGCAGTGCCAGTAGACATTGTGACTGAACTCAACCAGGAAGGACTTACAACTACAACTAGACTTACCCATCAAACTACTAACACCACAAGAAGTATAGTCTCAGATAAGTTTCTAGATTAGCTTAAGTAAATATGTTTAAAAGTGCTGTAAGTCTTCCAAAAAATAAATCTCCTGAATGGTAAAAAATCACCTGGTTTTGATTTGATTACAAAAGAGATCCTACAACAATTACCATAAAAAGCTATACTATACCCCTAACAACATTTTTTAATGGAGTACTACGAGCACAACACTTACCCATCTCTCTGGAAATTATAATGGTACACAAGGAAGTGAAATCAACAAAGTTGGTTAGTATAGGCCCATTAGCCTCTTACCAGTGATGTCAAAGCTGTTTCAAAGAATTCTGCTGAAAAGAATGTCCTCAGCCTTAACCAATAGAATGGTCATCCCTGAACATCAATTTGGGTTTCAACAGAAACATGAACATGGACCACCGAGTACGACACACAGTGACAGGAAACATTTGGCTTCTATGATATACCTGCAGTGCAGGCATCCCACAGGGTTCAGTTCTGGGACCTGTTCTCTGTACTATTTTTACAGCTGACCTTCCTGAAACAGTGGACGTAATGATAGCCACTATGCTGACGACACAGCGATACTAGCCAAGAGTAAGAATCCTGTTGAAGCATCAAAGCTACTCCGACACAGTCTTAACACGATCAATGACTGGCTGAAAATGTGGAGAAATAAGGCAAGTGCCTCTGAGTCTGTACACATAACTATAATAATGCGAAAGGGTGATTCTCCACCGTTAGCTTAGGAAACCCCCCGCTTCCACATTGTGGGAGCGCTTCACTGTAGTGAAGTACCTAGGCATGCTCCTGGTCCGTCTTGGTACCTTGTACCGCCCATGGTACTGCTGGTGCTTCTAACTTAAATTCCATTCTAAGAAATTAAAACGACTGCTCAGGTCTACCAAGACAATCTAAAAAAACACCCCAGCGCTAGTGAGCCAGCAACTTACTATACCCACATACATAAGGAGTAAGGATGTCATGCTATTAAATGAACAATAATGTACAAGAGTAGCTACTGAAAAGATAATGCAGGAGTGGACTCTGCCTGACATAAAACCTATAAATATTTGCTCATACTTTCATAACTGATCCCCGATAAAACACAATAAGAACAAAAAAACTCACTCAGTAAACACTGAAAAAACCTTGGAGGAAAAGTGCCTTGAATTTTGATCATAGCAGAATTGCTAAATGAACGATGTTAGCAAAACTACCTCTACTAATTAACAGAGTAAACAAAGCAAGCGAAACAACTGACCTTCAAGTCTGGCAAGATTTGCTTTCATCTGTCAGTTTATTGATGTTTGCTAACTCTACAGGTCATAGCTTACAAGCCATCTGGACACAGGACACTTGGTATATGTATAGGTGTTACGACTCTATAGATTTCTGGTTTTTGAGCATTTATGATAACTGTACCTGTTATCAAAATCAAAAATGCTTAAACAACAGAAAGGGCCTACTGAATATGTCTGCATCCGATTTTGATGGTTCTTTTTATTTGAAAGGTAGTACTTTAAGTTGATCTCAAAAAGTTTCAAAAATTCAGTTTCTCACTCGCATATTCTAAATTTCTCACTTAGAAATTTGCGCTCATGAGGTCTAATGCTTGTAGAACTGGTACTCCATAATAACGGTCAAGTTGCCATTTTTTTGCTAAAGTGCAGATACTTTTAGATGTCCCGCTGTAAATGTAACTGCATCATTGTAATGTACGATGTCGCACATGTAGGTGTACACGGGCGCCGGCATCAGCACCGCGGCCGACATCCCCGACTACCGCGGCCCGCGCGGCGTCTGGACCCGTCTGCAGCGCGGAGAGACCGTCGGGTGAGTGTACCACCACCACCACCACCACCACCACCACCACCACTCCCATACCTGCACCTGTACCTGTAGCTACCTCTCGTCCTCAGGCGGGTGGAGGTGTCGCGCGCTCGGCCCACGTTCACGCACATGGCGCTGACGGCGCTGTGGGCTCGCGGCCTCCTCAAGTTCGTCGTCTCGCAGAACTGCGACGGGCTGCACGTGCGAGCCGGGCTGCCGCGGCGCGCGCTCGCCGAGCTGCACGGCGACATGTTCGCGGAGCGCTGCGCCGCGTGTCGCGCGCTCTACCTGCGCGCCTGCGACGTGACGCAGCGCACGGCGCGCCATCGCCACGGCACGCGGCGCCTCTGCCACGCGTGCGGCCTCGAGCTGCGCGACACCATCGTGCACTTCGGGGAGCGAGGCCGCGCCGCCTGGCCGCTCAACTGGCGCGGCGCGCTCCGGCACGCGGCCCTCGCCGACGTGGTGCTGTGCCTCGGCTCCTCGCTGAAGGTGCTGCGCCGCTACCACCGGCTGTGGCGCATGCAGGCGCCGCCGCGACGCCGCCCGAGGCTCTACATCGTGAACCTGCAGTGGACGCCCAAGGACCGCGGCGCCGCGCTCAAGATCAACGCGCGC
Source organism: Electrophaes corylata (assembly GCA_947095575.1). Lineage (NCBI taxonomy): Eukaryota > Metazoa > Arthropoda > Insecta > Lepidoptera > Geometridae > Electrophaes > Electrophaes corylata. Next base: position 55,415 of record OX352711.1, on the reverse strand, counting down.
TGCGACGACGTGATGCGGGCGGTGGCGCGCCGCCTGCGCGTGCCGGTGCCGCGGTACCGGCGCGCGAGGGACCCGCTGCTGGCGCACGCCGAGCCGCTCGCCGAGCCGGAGCGCCACACCACCAGCCGGCCGCTGCTGTCGCCGGCGCCGACCTCCACGCGCGACCACACGCGAGACGACCACCTCTCCGACTCCGCCTCGTCCTCGTCCTCGCTCTCGCTTTCGCCCTCACCCTCGCCTTCGCCCTCGCCCTCGCCCTTGCCCTCGGACGCCGACGCCGACTCCGACGAGGAGCTCTCCCTGCGCGCGCTGCGCGACCGGCTGCGCGCCGACGCCGAGCCGCCCGACGCCGCGCTCCGAGCGTTCCAGGTGAGCGCGAACGAGAGCTAAAGGCGCTAGCCGCGACGCGATCGCACTTCCCGTGCACCACTACAGCTGACGATATATCATTTCAGGTATCGATGGAGTCCGGCGACGCGACAATCCTGCTGCGGAGCGAGCACGCGTCTCCCCGCCGCCCCTCGTCCCCGCCCGCGCCCCCGCCTGCGCCCCCTCCCCCGCGGCTCACGTCCGAGCTGCGTCGGGTGCGCATCGCTCGTCACGGTGCCCTCCCCTCCACCTGCGGGGACGACGACGAGGCCGGGGGCGGGGGCGAGGCGAAGCGCGAGCCCGGGGCGGGTGCGAGGGAGGAGTCCCCCGTGAAGGAGCGCGACTCACCCCTGCGGCGGCTCCTGGAGTTGAAGCCGCGGCTGCCCGGGGAGGTCGGGGTCGGGGTGGCAGGCGGAGCTGACGACTCGTCGGAGGAGGAGGGGCGGTCGCTGGCGGCGGCGTTCTTCGCGCGCGCCGTGCTGCTGTGCCGCGCCGAGCTGTACCCCGGCCTGCACACCATCCTCGGCAGCGCGGCGTCCGCCCCCCCTGCCCCCGCGGCCCCGGACCCCGCGCCCGAGGACGCGGGAGAGGAGGCGGAGGTGGAGGCGGGCGGGTGCGCGTGGTGCCTGCGGGAGCGTGGGTCGCGGCGCTGCCTGTGGTACGGGCCGCCGCGGCTGACGGGGCTGGGCGCGCGCGCATGGCGGCGCGACCCCGCGGGGAGGGGACGCGCCTACCTGTGCGCCTGCTGCGGCGAGGGGGGCGCGGGAGACGCGGCGGGGGGGGGAGCGCGCTCGGAGGCGGCGCGGGACGCGGAGGGAGGTGGGTGGTACGGCAAGGGGTACCGCAAGGGCAGGCGGCGACGGTAGCGCCCCCCGAGCCCCGAGGCGGAGGTGTGGCGTCGTGTCGCTGGTTGTGATAGCACCGCCCCTCCCCCCCCCGTCCCCCTCGGCCCCTGCAAGGGGGGGGGGCGTGATGACTGAAACTAACTGAATAAGTATTAGGTTAAATGGTTGACATTACCGTAGTTAGTAGTGATGAGATTGATGTATAATGATTGTAATTTATTTGACGTCATGTATTTTTGTGCTTAATATAGAATTGTGCTAAAATAGAACGATGTAATGTTGTGTTTGCCGTGGACGCATGTCTCCGTGCTCCAGAGGGCGGCACTGCGCGTGCGAGCGAACAAGAGAGCAATATGTTAAGTGACGCCACCTAGGTAATGATGTAAAAGTGCGGACGGATAGCGCGTACCCTGGTACGCGTAGTCAATTTCCGCGTCAGGAACGCGCAATCCGTACGCACCTTAAGAGAAGCGACTGGTGGTGTGTGTTGTGTTGTGTACGTACTGAGTACAGACTGATAGGTGTTTTCATCCTTTCAGAGACTAGTTTAAGCGTCAAATTATTATAGACACCTACCCCCACACGCGTCATTAACTAGCACACGGCTCAGTCGGCGCAGCCGTACAATCGGCGCAGCCGGTAGGTGCAGTCGGCACTGCCGCCGGAGTGCGTGGAGCTCGCATCCGCAGTACACGGACAGGAGCTACATCCATGAGTTCATGATCTAGTGAAGTGTCGCTCTGCATTCAACCTGCAACAAACAAGATCACATCACATAATAGTTGTCCATGATAATAATACCGTACCCACCTACCTACTCTGTACCTGGCTTGGTGAGCAGGCCTAGTTGCATTTACACTGTATTCTTGTTCTTAATTTGAATCTGCTGTTGAAAATTATAACTAGGTACTTTACTACTTTTAGGCGATTGCATTTGTGTGGAAAATATTGGCATATGTGTGGGTGGTGGGTAGTGTAAGTATTGCACTGTACCGTTTGTAGAGCACTGCCACGCCACGTGCCTACGCATGTAGGTACGTGCTATACAAGCTAGGCAAGGCAGCCCCAGTTGGACTGGAACGTACGTACGGCCACTAGTCTACCAACATTTACTGTCATTGTACATAATATTATGATTTTAGCTATAGTTTTATAAAAAATAAGATAAGATTGATCAAGGGTAAACACGATTATTATGAATATGTACAAGGAAGGTGGTATGTACCTACCTATTGCTGGCTGGTGTTGTTTCGTGCAGTCTCTCAAGTAGGTAAACAATGAGTGCAGATAGTAACTTTGAACAATGCTTGCACGACATACAACAAACAACATGATGCTGGGTGGTACGGTACATACAACCTACTACTTAGGTACCTACGTCATCGACTGCCTGTTGTGCCTCTAACGTGTTCACAATGTCATACGTACCTACTTACTTACCTATTGCCTATTTGTTTGCGCTCTATTCATAGAAAGTGTTTATTTTGATAATTTAGAATCCTGGAATACTTTTAAAAACTTAAGTTAGTTTAAACCGCTGTTTACCTCGTATTATTGTAATAATGTCAGAGATTACCCTAGCTTGGTAGTTATGCACGGACCTACCTCATATACAACAATACACGAATAAGCAACGATAACGAATAGCTTGGCAGTGAGTACTAGTAGTAGAGAGAGAGAAAGAGAGCAGTGCAGTGCAGGTGTGGGGCAGCAGGGCGCGCGGTGTCGGTGGTGGCTCCGCTGTACAGCGTGCTCTATGAATGATGGTGATTGGTTAGAAGCGTAAGCGGTAGGCAGGCTAGGAAGGCAAGTTAGGTCGTAAGTCGTGACGTAACTCAACAGAAACAATGAAATAAACTTTGTGTATTATTTTTTATTAACTCGTTTTCTTTCAACTTTTTCAACAAAGCAAATTGTACCTACATGTGACACCTGAGTAAGATTGCGCAGCAAGCAAGTACCACTCCGCGAGTGAGTAGTCGGAGCCGCGCAATGTGATTAGCGCACGCTAGGCTCTCGCTCTCTCGCTCTCTCGCTCTCTCGTCGGGATGGCTCAGCTCCAGAGAGAAGGGGACGGTGCACCCGCTGTTCATTGAATGCGGGAGGTGTGCTGTGGCTGTGGTTCCGTAGGGGTCCGCTTTGGGCCCGCTCTTGTGGAACCTCGCGGACGATGCGGTCTTGCGCTCCGATCTCGCTCCTTCTGAACCAATACGGTCTCACAGAAGGAGGCCACAGCCTTCCACGCCGTCTCATCTGCCACCGTAGCCTCCATTGCGCTCGACAGAGATTCTGCCCCCGGTCTCACCCAAAATGGTGGCATTGTGGTGTCGGTTCGCGTCCGATCCTGCTCAGGTGCCGCTTGCCCCTTGGGCTTGGGGGCTTGGGCGGGACCTCCTGCCGAACAGGGGGCCTTTCGGGCCTGTGTAAAGGAAGGAAGTCGTTCCTGGGAACTGCTTGTTTTAGGCGATATGCGAGAGGGGCACCGAAGTGTTCTTTTAGGAGTTCTCGGAGCCCCTTTACATGCATCGAGGCCGGCCACCGGGGTGGTTTAATTTTCATTATTAAATATATAAATATTAAAGAAATTATCATTATCTATAATATCATTTCTTAAATTTATTTTATGAGTCGACGAGTCCATCATCCTCACACTACCTCACCGCATCCCTCGGTGCGGTAGTGCCTGGAATAAGATTTCCACTAGATAACAAAAAAAAACAAAATCGACTGTATCGAATAGGTTAGGTAAGGTTTTTTTTTTGCCATCTCGAAATGGCACGAAGAAATTCTGGTCGCTCTTTATTTTGCGGCGATTTAAACTCATTATAAAGTACACATTATTTCTAAAGCGCCTTCAGTCACTCTAGCTATTTTTTTTTTGTTTTTTTTACATAAAGAACGTATAGAAGGTGCGTCCATGGCGTTTTCACTCGGTACAAATGTGATGTGCAATATTTGAGAAAAGTTTGCTCAAATTATCAATAGATGTCGCATCAAAAATTAAGTAAGTTTTTTATTAAAAATACCGGCATTTTAAGTGTCCCACACTAATAATTGTGTGAGATAATCATTTGCTATTTAATGCAAGATTTTTTATTATTTATTTGAAATTTCAGCCTTTGCAGTCAGAAATCGGTCTCTGGCAAATTGGGCTTCGGTCTTTTTTGAAAATACACCCTGGCAACACTAATAATGTCTGCCGTTTTGCGCTGTTTGTTTTAAAATTTTCCTAAAAAAAGCTTTTACATGCTCTTCCCGGTAATATTAGTGATATTTGTACGATGACTGTGCTGTGTTTGGACTCCGTATATTCGGCCTTTGCTGTTAAACTACTGCTTTTCCACCTGGACTTTGATTTGCCTTGTAATTGTAGTTTAGAAGGTGGATCTGTGAGATACTGGATGGGAGTCTGCCTGATTAATAATAATAGGTAATAATAATAATATCTTTATTACAGACACGAGATCCATTGAGATCCATTGACATAGAGCTGATCAAACGTGTTGCGTGTGCAAAACTATCTTATGATTACCTATTAGCTATAGAAAAGGTGTTAATTTAAAAATAAATATCATACTTATGAACAATGTGCATTTGTTTTCATAACATTCCCAAGTATGTAGTAGTAACCCACGACTAGAAAATAGGTTATAAATATGATATGGTACCTACTAGGCATGGAAATGATTGCTACATTTAAATCATTTTCATTGAGTGAAATTAAAAAAAAAATAGCTTTCATTTCACCTGCGATTGTTTACTGGCAATGATTTTTCGTGCATAGAATTATCCAACGCCACACGTTCCTTATCCTACTAGAAATAAGGTATGAATTATAATAAAAAATCTCTGACGCTCCTTTTATGAATTGGAAGTTAGAACCGAGACCGGATTCAGGATTCAGGAACCTAATATTTACATTAACACTATACCTAGTACAAGTACCTACCTACTCACTAAATAACAACACATCAAACTAAATAACTATCTAGATAATTACAATAAACGAAATGAAAAAAAATTGCTAACAATCGCTGATTTCGCAAGACGTCGCTCTCCAGCGCAAGCGCTCGGATGACTGATTGTGACCTGCGATGAAATAATTTTGTCAATAAACAAAGTATTTTTAGATCTGCTACTTATTATTCCAAGAAAATTTATGCTTTACTGCACTTGATTTAAAGTCTGTTTTTAAAATACTCTCGACGACTTACGACATTCTAGTTCAAAGTTCGCCCATAATCGTACTAAAACGGAGCACGAGATGGCACTGCGCTCTTCATAGCTTCTTTTTTTTTTGTGGCATGTGTCTGTCATTCGGACAATTTTGCCAATGTCAAGTGGGTTGAATAAAATACTTTTTAGTCGAGTCGTGGATTTGCTCCACACCAAACCTAGACCACCAGAAATTAGAAGACCTTGGCAAGGTGTTCCTATTATAAAACGTAGACTATCGTACAATGGAAAAAAAAAATGGAATAGACTATGGTTTATTTCTTAACCACAGACAAATTATTCCAATTAGTGTGAATAGTGCGCCATCTGGTGTAGAGTAGCGGCAAGATAGAAAAACCAGAGAAAAACTGATCTTTTGTCTATGGTTTCATTCGAACCCAGCGTAAACGTCATTTTTTTGGGTTGCTGACACCTCACTGACAGTAGTACAGACATCTGTCTTGCCAGTTGTAAGTCATGTTGATGCGCCAGCCAAGTGTAAATAAGTAGCTGAGTGTGCGAAATTTGAAAAGCTTAGACTTAGTTTTCAATTGAATGTTTTTTTGAGAAAGAAATGGCACCCGCGAGGATTTTGGCTTAAATCGTTGGAAGCGTTTCGTGAGCATATAAACGAAATAAACATAAAAGAAAAATAAAATGGATGTTTATTAATTTCTATGTTAGTTACATAGACGATTGAGTGGTTACAAATAGATCCACCTTTAAACCTTATTATTGATCTTATTTACACTAACCTAATATTTACATTAACACTATACCTAGTACAAGTACCTACTTACTCACTAAATAACAACACATCAAACTAAATAACTAAGTAGGTACCTAGATAATTACAATAAACGAAATGAAAATAAATCGCTAGCAATCGCTGAACTCACAAGACGTTGCCGCTCGCCAGCGCAGCACTCGGATGACTGACTGTGATCTGCGACGCGATGAAATAATGGAAAATCATTTTGAGCGATTTTGAGCTCTGCTACTTATTATTCCAAGAAAATTAATACCTTAACCCACTAAATTTAAGGTCTGTTTTTAAAATACTCATACGTCATTCTTACCTACCTACTGGGTAGGTAGGTTTCTATTACTTTCTATGTATAAAAGTTTGCGCAAATTAACACGAGATGTCGCTGCACGCTCAAATCTTTGCATGATGCCTCTATCTCCAGTATAAAAGTTACTTTATGGGTGCGTCGTAACAGAATACAATCGATCAATGGACCCAAGACACTACTGTTAGGTACTACAGACTTATTACTGTTTTACTATTTATAGTACCCTAATATCATTGCCCGAGACGCATAATTTGTTATGTCGCACGAAACCGTCGATTAGTTTTTTTTTTTTTTTTTTTTGTTCGATGTCTCGAGTAAGTATTAATAAGTAGTAGAAATATTTCATACATTCAAATCATTACCACTATTACTACATTACATTATTACTATAGTAGGTAGGTACCTAGCTAAATAGCTAAGAAATAGATAGCTATTTCTAAATAGAAGTAGTTACACAATAGTTTATAAAATCGCTTCTCACATCTTTATAACTTATATAGGTACCTAATCTTTATCATTTTCTAATTTTAATTCCATGCCAAGTTTTTGTTAGTAAAGTTTATTGACGCGTAAAAACTAAGATAACGTGGCGCGCAGATCTTAGCCAACATCTAAGGCGGGCCTTTCGGAGGACGATCTCTTATAGTTGAAAGGAAGGTTTGAAAAATAAGGCGCGAACGCTCAAATTTACCTAAAAATTTTCCTGGTGTGTTTTTTGTATAAAATCGGACGTTACACCAGGCTAAGGATCTCCTGCTCCTGGGAAAGTTGGTAGACATTATCGCGCAATCGTCTGCTCGTTTGCTGCCCTTTGAATAAGTAGCGCACACCTTTGAAGGTGTGCGTGAAAGCCGTTGCGGGTGTTTTGCTCCCCAGATAGAAGTCTGGTGGACTTCTACGACGACGTCTGAGCGAGTGCTAGCCAACTCAGGAGTGGGAAGAGTACACTGTGTTAGCTGCGCCAACGCTAGTCAACGGCGTCGGGATACTAAAGTATACTTTTTTTTTTTTTTTTTTTTTTTTTTTTGGGTTAGGTTTGGGTTAGGTTTGGGTTAGGTTTGGGTTAGGTTTGGGTTAGGTTTGGGTTAGGTTTGGGTTAGGTTTGGGTTAGGTTTGGGTTAGGTTTGGGTTAGGTTTGGGTTAGGTTTGGGTTAGGTTTGGGTTAGGTTTGGGTTAGGTTTGGGTTAGGTTTGGGTTAGGTTTGGGTTAGGTTTGGGTTAGGTTTGGGTTAGGTTTGGGTTAGGTTTGGGTTAGGTTTGGGTTAGGTTTGGGTTAGGTTTGGGTTAGGTTTGGGTTAGGTTTGGGTTAGGTTTGGGTTAGGTTTGGGTTAGGTTTGGGTTAGGTTTGGGTTAGGTTTGGGTTAGGTTTGGGTTAGGTTTGGGTTAGGTTTGGGTTAGGTTTGGGTTAGGTTTGGGTTAGGTTTGGGTTAGGTTTGGGTTAGGTTTGGGTTAGGTTTGGGTTAGGTTTGGGTTAGGTTTGGGTTAGGTTAGGTTAGGTTAGGTTAGGTTAGGTTAGGTTAGGTTAGGTTAGGTTAGGTTAGGTTAGGTTAGGTTTTTTTTTTTTTTTTTTTTTTTTTTTTTTTTTTTTTTTCGGCGTCTCGAAACGCCACTACGTCGTCCCTCTAACATAATTAGAGATCTTTTCTGTCTCTCTCTCTTTCTATCTATCTCTAATTTTCCTATTTCTGTTTTGGGGTCCTAAATGAAGATACAGCGTGTTTCTTTTATTACAAATGGTACAAATTTACAATTCTTATGCTTTGATACTAGGGTACTAACAGCTTGGGCCTCATATTTCTTAACTACATTTTCTTACATGCTATCATTTACAGTTTACATTTATTACATCTTATTTACTACTTTATTATTAAATCTATTTCCTATTGTACTACTTACATTTTATAATTTTCTTACTTTTATTCTCTTATGCTGTACACATATATATCTAAATATATTGACACCATAATTTATCTACGTTTTATTTCTACTTATCACTACTGTTACTATATCTATACAATATTTGATAAATTTATCTCGCAGTTCTTTTCTGCTCATAAAAATACCTAAATTCTCAGTACAAAGCTTCAAATCTAAAATTTGCTCGGCTTCGTATCTCTTTCGGGAAAAGACTGGACATTCTAGTAGGATATGGACTACCGTCTCGCTCACCTCAGGGTCGCAAATGCAGGATGGGCTCTCTTTGCACTTGAACCGGTTCAAGTACTCGGAGAACCCACCATGCCCCGTCAGAACCTGGGTCATAATGTACGTGGCTTCGAACTTCCGGACTACTGGGTACGCCTGTACGGCATCTGGGAAGAAGAGTTTGGTGACACCTGCTGTACTACCCGATTTGTATCTCCGGTTCCATTCGTCAAGCGACTCCAAACGGATTTGCCTCTTAACGAATGAGACCGGACAAAAATCGTAGTCGGGTCGTCGCTTGCTCCTCTTTGCGGCCTCCTTGGCTAACTGGTCAGCTCTCTCGTTTCCCTCCAATCCCGCGTGGGCTTTGACCCAGAACAAAGAGACTTCTTTATTCTGAGATCTGCTCGTTCTGAGATTTTCACGAGCCTCCACGGCTAGGGGATGGAGGGAACCTTGATTTGTCACCGTCTCCAGTGCCGACCTGGAATCCGAGTAGATGCCGCACGTACTCTCTGGGCGTTTAAGGGCTTCCGCTGTTGCTCGGCATATCGCCAAGAGCTCCGCTTGATAGACCGTGCAGTACGATGGTAGCTTGAGCTTGATGGCTTTGGTCTCGGCATCACCATTCCACATGGATAGTGCTGCTCCGACCTCGCCCTCCATCTTACTACCATCGGTGTATATTCGTACTGCCTGGTTGCTGTGGATATCCACCTGTTCTTGGTCTATCAAGCGAGTGAATTCCAGGCGAATATGCTCTGCAGGATGCTTCGTCAGAGCGTAAGGTGTTCGCCGTTCCACCTCCCTGTCTCTTAGCGCTGGTTGGGACACCCCCCTCCTGGCCTCAAACAGAGCGGCTGCCTCCTGTATCCTGAGGTCAAGTGGGAGCAACCCAGCCAGCACCAGTGCCGAGTTCAGGGAGACAGTGCGGTACGCTCTGGTAAGCTTTTGAGCGAAACCCCTTTGGACAGCATTGAGATGCTTTTGGACACCCAGTTTCCTGGTCGCTTGTCCCCATGCACTTGCCGCGTACATTATGACCGGCTCAACCGCTGTCGTGTAAATTACGCGGACAATGTCAGGGTGGAGACCCCAGCTTATTTTTGCGGCTCTGGAAAGTTTCTTATATATCTCTAGGGCCTTCCTACATGTGTTTGCAGTATGATCGTTAAATGTAAGTTTGTGGTCTATAGTGAGCCCTAAAATTTTAACCTTGGTGGACATTCCAATGTCTATCCCGCCCATCCTCAGGAGTGGGGTGTCATATTTCAGTTTCCGCGTTATTACCATGGCGTTGGTTTTATGAGGCGCAAATTTCAACTTATTTTTGACACCCCACTCGTGAACATAGGCGAGAGCTGCATTGGCCTGTCTCTGTGCTTCCAGTGCCGTGTCCCCGTCAAACACCAGCACGACGTCATCTGCAAACGCTTGACAGTAGTCACCCCTGATTTCAAATCCCTTGAGAAGGGGGTCTATGAGGAGGTTCCAAAGGATAGGTCCTCCTATCGACCCTTGGACACACCCTTTGGTTGTGGCCTTCTGGTGTTCTTGGCCTGCGAATCGCACCTTGACCCTTCTGTCCTGGAGATAGCTGTCTATGACTCGTCTAATGTTCACCGGACACTCTTCATCCGCCAGTCTGGTCCTTATAACTGGCCACCATGCGCTGTCAAAGGCTCCCTCTATGTCTAACGATATCAATACCAACAGTTTCTTGCTATCAAGTTTTCTGCGTATGTGCTTCATCAAGTCATAGAGGGAGTCTTCGGTGCTCTTTTGGGGCATGAAGCCATACTGGCGGGTGCTCAATCTGGGGATCAGGTGCCATTTTATCCGCCTGATAACCATTTTTTCATAGATCTTCCCCAGGACTGGCAGCAGACCTATGGGCCTATACGCTTTCGGGACCGCATAGCTATCTTTCCCTGGCTTCCTCAGTACCACCACTGTGGCCTCCTTCCAGATAGTCGGGAAGTGTTCCAGTTCTAGGCATTTGTTGGTAATCGCCAAGTATAACTCGAGGTCCTGTGTTATAGCCTGCTTACAGATGTCTGCCGTGAGCCCATCTGATCCCGGAGCCTTCTTTGGGTTAAAGCCTTCCACCGCAGTTCTAAGCTCCTCTGATGTAAACGGTGGGTCATGAACTCCGTCATAGACCGGATCGTTTACCCGTTTTGCTCTCTCTCTGGTCTGTCGATGGTCGGCATCATCCTCTGCTTCATGGTCCTCCGGGTAAAACGTATCTGCCAGGATCTTAGCCGATTCTTGTGGATCTGTTTGCCTTCCGTCTTTCACAAAGGGTGTTTCTTCCTGCCTTTTGGTTGTCCTTCCTATTATCCTGTAGATTCCATCCCAGACCCCTTCCTTATCCTGCTTTCCACAGAAGTCCTTCCAACTTTTTGTTTGTGCCCTTTTTATCTCATTCTCATATGTTTCTTTTGCTTGCAGGTACTCTTCTACGACTTTTGCTCTCCGGACTGGTGCTGCGCATCTGACTCGACGCTTCATTGTGACGGACTTCCTCTTCAACACGGCGAGTTCTTCAGACCACCACGGCGGGGTAAGTTTCTCTTTCTTTTCTATTTTAGGGATTGTTCCTGTGCATGCTTCTATTATTATGCTTGTGTATTTCGTGACTGTGTTGTCTAGCTCTGTCTTATCTGTAAGTTTTCCTATCTCTGTGTAGTTAATTCGATGTTCTACTTTTAATTGGGCCAGTTTCTCATGAAACTGGCTCCAATTTGCCTTTCTTGTGTTGAAAATCCTGGTTGTTCTGGAAATGCTTACCCCTTTTGATCTTTTGAGAGCTATATTGAAGATGATGCCGTTGTGATCTGAGCTCGTAAGGTCATCCGCCACTCTCCATCCGTCTACCAGATCCAGTATGTTGGTTGAGCAGGCTGTTATGTCGGGATGGCTTGTATAGGTTTTCCCCCCCCTTATGGTGTCAAAGGTGGGAGTGTTGCCTTCGTTGAGTACCTGCAAGCACATTTCTTCGAGGGTGCCCGACATGTCTTCCCCTCTACTGTCTATCTCCTCGCTGCCCCACCAGGTGCTCTTTGCATTAGCATCTCCTCCTATGATGATGTTTCTAGGGCCAATCTCCTCCGCTACTCTCCTAATCTGCTCTAGATACGGCTCTATAGGTTGGTTTGGCGGCTCGAAGTAGAATGACACCACCGTGATCTGCCATGTACTTGTTCGGATCCTCACCACAACGATGTTATTTGTGGTGAGTTTCGGGCACTGTGTGACGTCAAGGTCTTTATCAAATACGGCTATTGCCGCTTTCACAGTCCCATCTCCTTGCTCCGTATTCTGGTAGATTCTGGCTCCTGTGTAGCTCTTCATCTTTTTTATCGCTCCTACGTAAGGCTCTTGGAGTAGCGCGAAAGCCGCCTTTCTTTTTGCAGCTTCTATTATCAGCTCATCTGTTGCGATTCTCTTTCTCTGGAGATTGGCCTGGAGGATTGTATACGGCCTGTCTTTGGCTGAGGTATTTGCTGTAGAGTTTTGGTTGTTCATGCCCTTAGCAGTATGCGACCGAGGCTCGCGCCAATGCGTCCCACTTCCTTCTTATGGCGCACTCCTGACTGAACGCGTTGTGCTCAGTGGCTTCGAGTTTTGCGTGCCTGCAGTTGCAGCAGGAGGGCGCCAACCCGGTGAGCCAGTCTGGGCATTCGGTTCGCATGTGTGGGCCTCCACAGTGACTGCATTTCTCGACATTCTCTTTGCATTGTCGCCTGCCATGCCCGTATCCCAGGCATAAGGAACACTGCAGGAGAGGCGATTGGTCTGCTACCTTCACTCTCTGCAGGTCTATGCGGACTTCTCCTGCATTCATCAGCTGGTTCCACAGTTTGGGAGAGGCCTTTATCACTATGTGGCACACTTGAGGGTTTCTTGCCTTTTTTCTGTAGCGCACTTCTATCCGGTCATCCTGTTTGTCGAGGTTTAGGAATATAGTCCTGTTTTGATTCCTCAGGGCGTTTAGGACATCTTCGTCGCTGTTGAACTGCAAAACGTCTCTGAGAATCAGTAGCGGGTCCTTGTTCTTGATCTCCTCGACATTCAGGTGTGACTCGGCTTTTTTCAGCTTTTCCTTGACCTTCTCCCTTTCTGTTTCAGTCCGACAGCCCACTATTACTTTTCTGTCCTTAGCCTTTCTTATTCTGTCCACCTGTACTCCCCCTTCTTTGGCGTTAACAGCTTCCCTAATTCTATTTAGGACATCTTCCCCTGTTTCATTTTCGTCCTTGGAGGAAACCACTACGGAATGCAGTGCTGTCTGTTCGTAGAGCTGCCTCTTAGGTGGAACTGCTGCTACATTTGCGTACGTGGTTTTCTCCAATAGTTCCTTTTGCTTTTCCATTTCCTCTCTTAGGTTTTCCATTTTTTCGCTGTTTTCTTTCAACAGTCTGCTGTGTTCCGCCAGTTGTCTAGCAAGGTCGTTTTCGGCCTTTCCTCCTTGCTCTGGTAACCTCTCTTTTCCGCTCGAGTCTACCCTTTGCCCTGATGTTGTGGGTTTTTCTCGTGCGTTTCTCAGCTCTGATTCCTTGACCAGCTCGTACAGACGCTCAACCATCTGAGTGACATTGATCTTAATGTCTGTTTTGATATTTCTCGAGTTTTCAAGGTTCAACTTAGCCTTGTTTAGGCAGGCCCTCGCCTCCGCAGTTCTGTTAGGGAACTTTTCCTGTTTGGGTGGGCTTCCCACAGTCTCGACCGGTAGTCTTCGTCCCACCAGTTTTCCTTCCAGCGAGGGCGCGGTCGCTGGTTTTGACCTGGGAGGGGCTATTGAGACAGCCTTCTTTGGTGGGGTCGGTGTTTTGGGTTGTTGTGAAGAAGATCTTCTTTTCTTCACTAGTTCCCACTCCCCAACACTTCGCCTCACGTTAGAGATCTGCGTCTGCTCATCTCCTTGTTGTGATGGCCCAGCTTGCTCGGTCTGGGGCGGGGACACTTGAGAGTCCAGTTCGATGAGGTTGTTGGCGGTTTTCTTGACCGGTGTTCGGATTCCAGCGTACATTTTGTCGAGGGATTCGTCAATTTGTATAGTTTAAAATTAAATGTTTGTAAAAGTTATAAAATTGTAAATAAAGTTATAAATAAATTGTATATTTAAGCCTACCTAAGTGTACCTATACTATATCTATTAACCTGTTCTTTTTGTTCCAGATAACGTCTTGCCTGTACAGCGCTTCGGGTTTCGCAAGTTGGGCTTGCGCTTTCTGTCTTCCTACTCTAATCGTGTTTTCTCTGTTTCAGATGGTGCCTTCGAGTTCAACAGCTACACAACACTGGAGGTTACGTGGATGAAGATACGAGGTAAGAAAAGGTGAATACTGGTTTTTATTTTATGTAGAGTAGGGCTCTATGGTCAGCTTTTTAGGGTCTACGTTAAAGAAATTTGTCAATCTACAAGGTATTTAATATAGCCATTAGAATTTTTCCAAAAAGTCAATAAGACGTTTTTTAAAAAGTGTTCTACTCTACGTAGAGTCAGTTTGCGTAAGCTAGACGGTAGGCCTAACCAAGTCCTATCAAATGGAAAAAACCCTGTCAAGATTGGAGAACTGGTTAAAGAGATATGAAGCTTTGAAAATTTTCAAGATGGCGTCCAAGATGGCCGCCAAAACTTTGATTGTCCGCTCCTGCCTTAATTTTTATGCTAGGAGCTAGCGGTTTTGGGTCCACACGGTGTTCACGTCGCGGTCTATCGTTTGCCGATGTCAAATCTTATACTAAAGTCAAAACCCTAAATAGGGCGTTTTGCTATGTGATCGGCTAAACTAGCCCCCGAGAGAGGCACTCGTGAAAACCCGAACTCGCTACGATGCCTAGATCCTGAGTTAATTAAGAACTAAAAATTTCAAAATGGCGGTCAATATGGCCGCCAAAAGTCTAACTTTGGCAGTCTTTGTCCGATTTGGACTGTGTTTGGGCTTGTTTTAAAGGTCTTTTAAAACCCTGTCTATTCCGCTACTCGGCGTGTCCAAAATATTACCCCCTGATTTGATAATTTCAAAAAATGCCAAAATTTTACTTAAAATTAACACAAAATTTACAATTTAGCCTAAAAATTTCCAAAAAAAGGGAATATTACTTAAAATTAAGCCTACTATTTAATACAAAAAACAGAAATTACCTAGGGGTGGTTTAAAGGGTACCACGTGTCAACCCCTAATTTTCAAAAAATTTTTTCTCGGAAACTAGCTGATAAATAATATATGAAATTTTTACAGAATATAGCAGGCCTGTAGGTCTATGGAAAATGACTAAAAAATGTATACCTTACAGATCTTTTGAAAGAGATAAAAATTTTTGAAAATTGACAAATTTTTAAAATTGAATAACTAAACGAAAACTTAACTTTAAGAAGTTCTGAAACTGCCTCCGGTATGCCTGCTTGGGTGTCCTTCTGATGGTGCTGTCAAATTGAGTCCAGCTGCACGGGGTCAATGACCTCGTGGCCACGTGGTAGTTGTTTTTTTGCCGATTTCTCCGCAATCCTGTGCGGGAAAAATCGGCAAGTGGTGTCCAACGATAGAGCTCCAGAAGGCCTTCCAGGAGGCACAAAAAACGAGGGGGGTCGTCGCTGCCAAACGCGAGAAAAATGCGTTTGAAATCCAAAATTTTCACAAAAAACACTTTTTTGACAATAACTTTGTCAAACTTTCACACACACTTGCGCGGTTTTCACTATCGTATTCTTCTTTTAAATACGCTTCTTTTGATGTATCACTCGGGTACTTTTGACACAAAAAACACTTTTTCACGATTTTTTCGGCGTGGAGCGACTCAATTTCGTGGCGCTCTCGAGTGCGGTTCGAGCGCGAATGGTTAGGTTAGGTTAGGTTAGGTTAGGTTAGGTTAGGTTAGGTTAGGTTAGGTTAGGTTAGGTTAGGTTAGGTTAGGTTAGGTTAGGTTAGGTTAGGTTAGGTTAGGTTAGGTTAGGTTAGGTTAGGTTAGGTTAGGTTAGGTTAGGTTAGGTTAGGTTAGGTTAGGTTAGGTTAGGTTAGGTTAGGTTAGGTTAGGTTAGGTTAGGTTAGGTTAGGTTAGGTTAGGTTAGGTTAGGTTAGGTTAGGTTAGGTTAGGTTAGGTTAGGTTAGGTTAGGTTAGGTTAGGTTAGGTTAGGTTAGGTTAGGTTAGGTTAGGTTAGGTTAGGTTAGGTTAGGTTAGGTTAGGTTAGGTTAGGTTAGGTTAGGTTAGGTTAGGTTAGGTTAGGTTAGGTTAGGTTAGGTTAGGTTAGGTTAGGTTAGGTTAGGTTAGGTTAGGTTAGGTTAGGTTAGGTTAGGTTAGGTTAGGTTAGGTTAGGTTAGGTTAGGTTAGGTTAGGTTAGGTTAGGTTAGGTTAGGTTAGGTTAGGTTAGGTTAGGTTAGGTTAGGTTAGGTTAGGTTAGGTTAGGTTAGGTTAGGTTAGGTTAGGTTAGGTTAGGTTAGGTTAGGTTAGGTTAGGTTAGGTTAGGTTAGGTTAGGTTAGGTTAGGTTAGGTTAGGTTAGGTTAGGTTAGGTTAGGTTAGGTTAGGTTAGGTTAGGTTAGGTTAGGTTAGGTTAGGTTAGGTTAGGTTAGGTTAGGTTAGGTTAGGTTAGGTTAGGTTAGGTTAGGTTAGGTTAGGTTAGGTTAGGTTAGGTTAGGTTAGGTTAGGTTAGGTTAGGTTAGGTTAGGTTAGGTTAGGTTAGGTTAGGTTAGGTTAGGTTAGGTTAGGTTAGGTTAGGTTAGGTTAGGTTAGGTTAGGTTAGGTTAGGTTAGGTTAGGTTAGGTTAGGTTAGGTTAGGTTAGGTTAGGTTAGGTTAGGTTAGGTTAGGTTAGGTTAGGTTAGGTTAGGTTAGGTTAGGTTAGGTTAGGTTAGGTTAGGTTAGGTTAGGTTAGGTTAGGTTAGGTTAGGTTAGGTTAGGTTAGGTTAGGTTAGGTTAGGTTAGGTTAGGTTAGGTTAGGTTAGGTTAGGTTAGGTTAGGTTAGGTTAGGTTAGGTTAGGTTAGGTTAGGTTTTTTTTTTTTTTTTTTTTTTTTTTTTTTTTTTTTTTTTTTTCGGCGTCTCGAAACGCCACTACGTCGTCCCTCTAACATAATTAGAGATTTTTGATATCTCTATATATATTTACTACTATACGTCCTATTTCTTTATTGGGGTTTTTTAAATAAAGGTTCCACAACTTTTTATTTTCTTACCACAATATAACAATTTTACGTCTTCAAAATATTTTTGCTTAATTACTAGTTATTTTATATCTATTCTTATTTTAAGTTTCTTATATATATGTTAACAATATATATATTAACTTAACTTATTTATCTATTTCTTTTTATTACCTTATTTGCTATATTTTGACAATATTCTAAAAACTTATCCCTAGTATGTTTACTCTCTACTATTTTACATATATTATCTGCTCTTATTTTTATATCTACAAGGTTTTCTATTTCATATCTTTCCTTACCAAAGACAGGACAATTTAAAATAATATGCTCTACACTTTCAGGTACACTGGGATCGCAAATACATGATGGGCTCTCTTTGCACCTAAAACGACTTAGGTACGAAGAAAACCCACCGTGTCCCGTTAAAACTTGTGTTAAAACACCGTTAGGTTTAATGTGCCGTATAGTGCTATAAGCTTTTGCTGCGTCAGGGAAAAATAGCTTTGTGGTTGCTGCGGTTTCGCCGGTCATATATCTTGTGTTCCATTTGTCAATCGACTCTAAACGAATTTGTCGCTTGACATACGAGATTGGGCACAGGTCGTAGTTTGGCTTGGTCTTGAGCTTTGTAGCGGCCTCTTTTGCAAGCTGGTCAGCTCTCTCATTCCCTTCTAGTCCGGCATGGGCCTTAATCCAGAAGAGCGCAACATGTTTGTTCCCACGCTTGCACTCTTCTAGATTACGGCGTATTTCCACGACTAAGGGGTGGAGAGATCGGTTGTTGGTGACCGCTTCTAGGGACGACCTCGAGTCGCTATAAATGCCATAGCTGTTTTCTGGGAGTGCCATTATTTCCCTGGTGGCCTTGCATATAGCGAGCAATTCCGCTTGGAAGACCGTGCAGTAGGACGACAGCTTCAATTTCTGGCTCTTGGTTTCAACGTCATTGCTCCAAAATGACATTGAAGCCCCAACCTTTCCATCAATTTTGCTGCCGTCCGTGTATATGCGTACCGCTTGCGTGTTATGGGTATCTACCCGTTCTCGGTCCTCCAAGCATATGAATTGCAGATCTAAATGTTCGGCTGGGTGGGGAATCTCCGCAAATTTGGTCTTTCGTTCCACCTCCCCATCTCCTGTTGTTGGCCTTCCTACTCCCCTCTTTACCTCATACAGGGTTGCCGCCTCTTGTATTCTAAGGTCAAGGGGCAGTATTCCAGTCAACAACAAAACCGAGTTTAGGGAGGCAGTTCGATAGGACTTGCACATTTTTTGTGCGAACCCTCTCTGAACCGCATTCAGTAGTTTTTGCACTCCCAGTTTTCTGGCCGACGGTGCCCATACACTAGCAGCGTACATGATGACCGGCTCCACCACAGCAACGTAAATGGTTCTTATGACGTCTGGATGTAAGCCCCAACTTATCTTGGCAGCCCTAGACAGCTGCTTGTAAAGATTTAACGCCTTTTTGCAGGTCTTCGCAACGTGGCTGTTAAATAGAAGCTTACTGTCTAGGGTGAGCCCCAAGATTTTTATTTCGTTGGTTAAGCAAATGGCGACCCCGCCCATGCTCAGAACTGGGTTATCAAACTTGAGTTTACGCGTCAGCACCATTGCGTTCGTCTTATGGGGCGCGAACCTCAGCTTGTTTTTGATTCCCCAGGACCGAACATAGGCGAGGGCGGCATTTGCTTGGCTTTGAACATCGACTGCAGTGTCCGCGTCGAAAACCAGGACCACGTCGTCTGCGAAGGCTTGGCAGTAGTCGCCTCTCTTCTCTAACTCTTGTAGAAGTGGATCAAGTAGCACGTTCCAAAGGATTGGCCCTCCTATTGAGCCCTGCACACATCCTTTTGTCGTGGACTTTGCTACCTCTTCTCCAGCGTATCGCACTCGTACCACTCTGTCGTTGAGGTAGCTGTCCATCACTCTCCTGATGTTGACTGGACACTTTTCCTCTGCCAGTCTGGTTCTGATCGCAGGCCACCAGGCGCTATCGAAGGCTCCCTCTATGTCTAATGATACCATTGTGACTAGTTTTTTCTGTTCCAGCTTTCCGCGTATATGTCGTACTAAGTCATAGAGAGAGTCTTCGGTGCTTCTCTGGGGCATGAAGCCATACTGGCGAGTACTCATCCGTGGAAGAACGTGCCACTTGATCCGATTCACTACCATCTTTTCGAAGATTTTCCCCATCACTGGCAACAAACCGATTGGTCGGTAAGATTTGGCATCCGTGTAGTTTTCTTTCCCAGGTTTCCTTAGTACTACTACAGTTGCTTCCTTCCATATCCTGGGAAAGTATCCAAATTCTAGACATTTGTTTACCAGTGATAGGAAAAGTCTTGGGTCCTGATTTATTGCGTGTTCGCAAATATCCGACGTCAGACCATCCGACCCTGGAGCCTTTTTAGGATTAAAGCTACGCACAGCAAATTTAAGCTCTTCTTGGGTAAATGGTGGGTCATGAGCACCATGATCCAAGCCATTTACCTCTTCAGCCATGTCCCTAATTTGCTTGTGCTCTACGCTGTCTTCATCCCTGTTGTCCTCAGGGTAGAACGTGTCCGCAAGTAATTTTGCAGACTCCTTTGGACCTAACGACAATCCCTCCCTAACGAGTGGCAGATCTTCATGCCTCTTCATTGTCCTACCTATGACTCTGTAGATAGACTCCCATAGTCCTTCCCTATCCTGTTTCCCACAAAACTCTTTCCAGCTTGATGTTTGCGCATCTTTCACTTGTGACTCATATTCCTTTTTTGCTTTCAGGTACTCTTCCACTACCACATCTCGACGGACCGGCGCGGCACAACGGATCCTGCGTTTCCTGGTGTTGACCTCTTTCTTCAGCATGGCGAGTTCATCCGACATCCACGGCAAGGTAAGTTTGTTTTCAGTTTTCTTTTTAGGTATGGTACTATTGCATGTCTGTGTTACTATGTTTATGTATGCTTTTGTTATGTTCTCTAGCTTATCTTTAGATTCTATATTTTCTATATTTGTTGAGTTTATGTTATTTTCTAATAGAAACTGGGCCAGTTTCTCATGAAACTGGCTCCAGTTTGCTTTTTTACTATTATACAATCTTGTAGTTCTCCTTATATTAATTCCTATAGATTTAGTTAACCTAACTTTAAATAGTACCGTGTTGTGGTCTGAACTCGTCATGCTGTCATCTACCCTCCAGTCTTCCACCAGGGTCAACATATCCGCTGAGCAGGCCGTGATATCGATGAAGCTGGAGTAAGTCCTGTTACCTCTTATCGTGTTGAAGGTAGGGGTGTTTCCCACGTTTAGCACCTGCATTTCCATCTCTTCCATTGCTCCCGCCATTTCTTCGCCTCTGTGGTTGATCTTTAAACTACCCCACCAGGTGCTTTTAGCGTTTGAGTCTCCTCCCATAATGATTCTGCCTGGCCCGGCGCTTTGTATGATCTTTTTTAACTGCTCCAGGTATGGCTCAATTGGCTGGTCGGGTTCAAAGTAAAACGAGGCGACTACAATTTCCCAAGCTTTTGTTCTCAGACTGACAACTACAATATTTGCAGTGGTCAAATCCGGGCGCTGAATGACGTCAATGTCATCGTCGAAAATGGCGATGGCGGACTTGACCACTGCGTTGCCAGGATCTACGCACTGGAATATTCTGGCTCCTTTGTAGTCCCTCATTTTACCTATCGCTCCGACATATGGCTCCTGAAGCAGTGCAAGTGCTACGTTCTTTTCTGCGGCCTCAAGCATAATCTCATGGGTAGCCAATGCCTTCCTCTGCAAGTTGGCCTGGGCCACTAAATATGACCCTGATCTGGTTGACATTTGCCCAGCTGGTGAAGATTGGATGCCTTTGACTACCTTAGCAATAGGCTACCGTGGCTCGAGCAAGTGTCTCCCACCTCCTTCGAACTGGGCAGTCCTGACTAAAGGCACTGTGATCAGCCTTGTCCATTTTTGCGTGCACACAGTTACAACAGGAGGGGGTTTCACCCGCGAGCCAGTCTGCGCACTCTGATCGCAAATGAGGTCCTCCGCAATGGCTACATTTTTCAACTTGTTCGGTGCAGAGACGCCTACCATGACCGTACCCCAGACAGAGAGAGCACTGGACCAATGGCGATTGATCCTCTACTCTCACCCTCTGGAGGTCTATCTTAACCGTCTCTGCATCGACCAGCTGCCGCCAAATCTTGGGAGAGACCCTCATTACGATATGGTGCGTGTGAGGGTTCCTGGTCCGCTTTTTGTATAGGATCTGCATTTTGCTCTCACCAAGGTCTTTGAGGATGTTCTTATTCTGGTTTTTCAGCGCGTCAAGAACGTCCTCATCAGTGTTAAACTGAAAGACGTTTCTGAGGATAACCAGTGGGTCCTTGTTTTTAACCTCCTGCACAATCAGGTGGTCTTCTGCCCTCTTGAGTTTCTCTTTGAAGATTTCCCTTTCTTTCTCAGTTCTACATCCAACTATGATCTTTCTGTCTTTCGCTTTTCTTATCCTCTCTATTTCAATTCCTCCTTCCTTGGCATTAATCACCTTTCTTATTCTGTTTAGCACCTCTTCACCAGTTTCGGTTTCATTCTTTGCGGTTACCACTACCGAGTGCAATGTCGTCTGCTCCGGAGACTGTCTCTTGGTAGTGGTCGCCACAGCACCTGCATAAGTTAGGCGTTCTTGTACCTCTTGATGTTTTTCAATGGCTTCCCTTAGCTTTTCCATTTTCTCAGAGTTTTCCTCAATGAGTTGGGCATGTTTCGCCATTTTTTCCATCAAGATGCTCTCCTGCCTTACTGTATCTTCCTTCTCTGTTCCTTCTTCTGGTTTCTTAGTCTCTTCCTTCTTTCCTTGTCCTTTAACACTCTCGGCCTCTTTAACAAGCTGGAAGAGCCTGTCAATGGCGACGGTAACCTCATTTTTTATTTCCGTCTTGAGGTTTCTGGCGTTTCCGAGGTGTAGCTTGGCTTTTGTAACGCATCCCTTTGCCTCTGCGAGCCGGTCGTTATATTTAACTTTGCCGGTCGGTGAGCTCACGAGCACTTCTGATGGTCCTTTTTGATCTCCCACTTTGATGATGTCATGAGGGAGCACCATCTTTGGTTTTGGTTTAGAAATGGCAATTGCTGGAGGTTTCTTAGGTGAGATCACCGTTTTTCTCTTTGCTTCGGGGGAATGCAGTGCTAGATTAGCTGTAGATTTTACAGTCTCCCACTCTCCTATACTTCGCCTAACCTTCGAGGTTGCCGCCGTTGCAGAAGTTTCTGGCTTTGATGAGCCAGCTTTTTGCGTCTGGGCAGGTGATTTGCGCTCTATGTCGACCGTGACGTTAAGAGTTTTGGGGGGTGTGCGTAGGCCAAACATGTCGAATTTGTGATGGGACGACGATTTCACAAGACCAAATAA
This sequence comes from Electrophaes corylata, assembly GCA_947095575.1. NCBI lineage: Eukaryota > Metazoa > Arthropoda > Insecta > Lepidoptera > Geometridae > Electrophaes > Electrophaes corylata. Next base: position 33,224 of record OX352711.1, on the reverse strand, counting down.
AATAGAAATGTGAATAAACGAAAATATTAAAATAAAGTTTGTAAAAGTTATAAAAGACGATGTAAGTATAATAAAATAAAATAATAAAACAAAAACTGTTCTTGTCTTATTTCTACCTAATAGCTGTATATCTCTTTTTCAGGTGGTGTCCAGCACAGAGCAGAATAATTTGCTACGATAATAATATTCCTCTTTTTCTTTTCCAGGTGGTGTGTGCAGAGTAGCTGATCGTGAGGTGAGGAGTTCGTCGCTGGAGCTACAGGTAAGTATGAAAAAGAGCTTAAACAGCAGGTTCGTCAAGGACTCTACCTAGAGTCCGTCAAGTGTAGTGGCAAAAGCTGCCTTTAGCTGAAATATCGCGTCAAACTGATCTTTGGTAAAGTAAATACGAAATTACCGCGTACAAAAAATAACTACTCTATGTAGAGTAGATGTTTGTTCAAAATATCTTAAATCTAATTTTCTTAAATCTAATACCTTTTTAGTTTTAGTTTTAGTTGGAGCCTGTCTAGTGTGGCTAACAGTAGGCCTGACAACGCACAAGTACTTTGCCGAAAACCGTGCCTAAATATATAGCCTACTTTAGAAGTTATGGATGATTTACTGTTTGAAATTCTGTATCTTTACCTTAGTAACTGCAATCTGGGTGGGTGGGCGGGCGATTTTTTTCACTTTTTGGCTAATATTAGTGTTTTTTCTGTTGCAGGTACGTGCAGTGACGTCGGGCAAAGGTGATCCAGCCACGAGAAGTGCAGATTCAAGCCAGGTGTTGGACAAAAGTTTAAAAAAAAACCACCCAAAACACACTAAAATTACAAAAAATACCGGAAAATTGCAGTTTCACGAAAATTTTTCTATGACAAGTGAATACGTGCACTCGCTCAGTAACTAGAGCGCGGCGAGCCGCTTTTTATGATGTACTACACGGCTATATTCACTTTAAGTTGGAGTCAAGAAAAATATTTTATCGTTTTTTCCTTACACAAAATGTCGTTTTCGAGTGCAAAACGGTCAATAATTTGACTTTTTACTATCGAAACGACACTCTGCAACTGGGAAAACAACCGATGCGATAGACTACAATTTTAGAAATAAACAAAAGCTAAGAATTTAGAATACAGAATTTATAAAGCCGAAAATTAATGAAAATTTTATAAGTTTTTAAACAAAAAATGCTAAAAACGTTGAAAAGTCAAAATTTATGTATAAACGGTGGGTCGTAACAGAATACGATCGCTAAACGGACACCGAGACGCTTAATTTGATAGGTCGCACGCGACTGTATGTCAATAATAAATTTTCAGTTTTTATCAAATGTATGGAGCGTTGTCAGGGCTTAGGTGGATTTTGAAGAAATGCAGTATTAGGTGATCGGGCAATTTTTCACTTTTTGGCTAATATTAGTGTTTTTTCTGTTGCAGGTACGTGCAGTGACGTCGGGCAAAGGTGATCCAGCCACGAGAAGTGCAGATTCAAGCCAGGTGTTGGACAAAAGTTTAAAAAACCACCCAAAACACACTAAAATTACAAAAAATACCGGAAAATTGCAGTTTCTCGAAAATTTTTCTATGACAAGTGAATACGTGCACTCGCTCAGTAACTAGAGCGCGGCGAGCCGCTTTTTATGATGTACTACACGGCTATATTCACTTTAAGTTGGAGTCAAGAAAAATATTTTATCGTTTTTTCCTTACACAAAATGTCGTTTTCGAGTGCAAAACGGTCAATAATTTGACTTTTTACTATCGAAACGACACTCTGCAACTGGGAAAACAACCGATGCGATAGACTACAATTTTAGAAATAAACAAAAGCTAAGAATTTAGAATACAGAATTTATAAAGCCGAAAATTAATGAAAATTTTATAAGTTTTTAAACAAAAAATGCTAAAAACGTTGAAAAGTCAAAATTTATGTATAAACGGTGGGTCGTAACAGAATACGATCGCTAAACGGACACCGAGACGCTTAATTTGATAGGTCGCACGCGACTGTATGTCAATAATAAATTTTCAGTTTTTATCAAATGTATGGAGCGTTGTCAGGGCTTAGGTGGATTTTGAAGAAATGCAGTATTAGGTGATCGGGCAATTTTTCACTTTTTGGCTAATATTAGTGTTTTTTCTGTTGCAGGTACGTGCAGTGACGTCGGGCAAAGGTGATCCAGCCACGAGAAGTGCAGATTCAAGCCAGGTGTTGGACAAAAGTTTAAAAAACCACCCAAAACACACTAAAATTACAAAAAATACCGGAAAATTGCAGTTTCTCGAAAATTTTTCTATGACAAGTGAATACGTGCACTCGCTCAGTAACTAGAGCGCGGCGAGCCGCTTTTTATGATGTACTACACGGCTATATTCACTTTAAGTTGGAGTCAAGAAAAATATTTTATCGTTTTTTCCTTACACAAAATGTCGTTTTCGAGTGCAAAACGGTCAATAATTTGACTTTTTACTATCGAAACGACACTCTGCAACTGGGAAAACAACCGATGCGATAGACTACAATTTTAGAAATAAACAAAAGCTAAGAATTTAGAATACAGAATTTATAAAGCCGAAAATTAATGAAAATTTTATAAGTTTTTAAACAAAAAATGCTAAAAACGTTGAAAAGTCAAAATTTATGTATAAACGGTGGGTCGTAACAGAATACGATCGCTAAACGGACACCGAGACGCTTAATTTGATAGGTCGCACGCGACTGTATGTCAATAATAAATTTTCAGTTTTTATCAAATGTATGGAGCGTTGTCAGGGCTTAGGTGGATTTTGAAGAAATGCAGTATTAGGTGATCGGGCAATTTTTCACTTTTTGGCTAATATTAGTGTTTTTTCTGTTGCAGGTACGTGCAGTGACGTCGGGCAAAGGTGATCCAGCCACGAGAAGTGCAGATTCAAGCCAGGTGTTGGACAAAAGTTTAAAAAACCACCCAAAACACACTAAAATTACAAAAAATACCGGAAAATTGCAGTTTCTCGAAAATTTTTCTATGACAAGTGAATACGTGCACTCGCTCAGTAACTAGAGCGCGGCGAGCCGCTTTTTATGATGTACTACACGGCTATATTCACTTTAAGTTGGAGTCAAGAAAAATATTTTATCGTTTTTTCCTTACACAAAATGTCGTTTTCGAGTGCAAAACGGTCAATAATTTGACTTTTTACTATCGAAACGACACTCTGCAACTGGGAAAACAACCGATGCGATAGACTACAATTTTAGAAATAAACAAAAGCTAAGAATTTAGAATACAGAATTTATAAAGCCGAAAATTAATGAAAATTTTATAAGTTTTTAAACAAAAAATGCTAAAAACGTTGAAAAGTCAAAATTTATGTATAAACGGTGGGTCGTAACAGAATACGATCGCTAAACGGACACCGAGACGCTTAATTTGATAGGTCGCACGCGACTGTATGTCAATAATAAATTTTCAGTTTTTATCAAATGTATGGAGCGTTGTCAGGGCTTAGGTGGATTTTGAAGAAATGCAGTATTAGGTGATCGGGCAATTTTTCACTTTTTGGCTAATATTAGTGTTTTTTCTGTTGCAGGTACGTGCAGTGACGTCGGGCAAAGGTGATCCAGCCACGAGAAGTGCAGATTCAAGCCAGGTGTTGGACAAAAGTTTAAAAAACCACCCAAAACACACTAAAATTACAAAAAATACCGGAAAATTGCAGTTTCTCGAAAATTTTTCTATGACAAGTGAATACGTGCACTCGCTCAGTAACTAGAGCGCGGCGAGCCGCTTTTTATGATGTACTACACGGCTATATTCACTTTAAGTTGGAGTCAAGAAAAATATTTTATCGTTTTTTCCTTACACAAAATGTCGTTTTCGAGTGCAAAACGGTCAATAATTTGACTTTTTACTATCGAAACGACACTCTGCAACTGGGAAAACAACCGATGCGATAGACTACAATTTTAGAAATAAACAAAAGCTAAGAATTTAGAATACAGAATTTATAAAGCCGAAAATTAATGAAAATTTTATAAGTTTTTAAACAAAAAATGCTAAAAACGTTGAAAAGTCAAAATTTATGTATAAACGGTGGGTCGTAACAGAATACGATCGCTAAACGGACACCGAGACGCTTAATTTGATAGGTCGCACGCGACTGTATGTCAATAATAAATTTTCAGTTTTTATCAAATGTATGGAGCGTTGTCAGGGCTTAGGTGGATTTTGAAGAAATGCAGTATTAGGTGATCGGGCAATTTTTCACTTTTTGGCTAATATTAGTGTTTTTTCTGTTGCAGGTACGTGCAGTGACGTCGGGCAAAGGTGATCCAGCCACGAGAAGTGCAGATTCAAGCCAGGTGTTGGACAAAAGTTTAAAAAACCACCCAAAACACACTAAAATTACAAAAAATACCGGAAAATTGCAGTTTCTCGAAAATTTTTCTATGACAAGTGAATACGTGCACTCGCTCAGTAACTAGAGCGCGGCGAGCCGCTTTTTATGATGTACTACACGGCTATATTCACTTTAAGTTGGAGTCAAGAAAAATATTTTATCGTTTTTTCCTTACACAAAATGTCGTTTTCGAGTGCAAAACGGTCAATAATTTGACTTTTTACTATCGAAACGACACTCTGCAACTGGGAAAACAACCGATGCGATAGACTACAATTTTAGAAATAAACAAAAGCTAAGAATTTAGAATACAGAATTTATAAAGCCGAAAATTAATGAAAATTTTATAAGTTTTTAAACAAAAAATGCTAAAAACGTTGAAAAGTCAAAATTTATGTATAAACGGTGGGTCGTAACAGAATACGATCGCTAAACGGACACCGAGACGCTTAATTTGATAGGTCGCACGCGACTGTATGTCAATAATAAATTTTCAGTTTTTATCAAATGTATGGAGCGTTGTCAGGGCTTAGGTGGATTTTGAAGAAATGCAGTATTAGGTGATCGGGCAATTTTTCACTTTTTGGCTAATATTAGTGTTTTTTCTGTTGCAGGTACGTGCAGTGACGTCGGGCAAAGGTGATCCAGCCACGAGAAGTGCAGATTCAAGCCAGGTGTTGGACAAAAGTTTAAAAAACCACCCAAAACACACTAAAATTACAAAAAATACCGGAAAATTGCAGTTTCTCGAAAATTTTTCTATGACAAGTGAATACGTGCACTCGCTCAGTAACTAGAGCGCGGCGAGCCGCTTTTTATGATGTACTACACGGCTATATTCACTTTAAGTTGGAGTCAAGAAAAATATTTTATCGTTTTTTCCTTACACAAAATGTCGTTTTCGAGTGCAAAACGGTCAATAATTTGACTTTTTACTATCGAAACGACACTCTGCAACTGGGAAAACAACCGATGCGATAGACTACAATTTTAGAAATAAACAAAAGCTAAGAATTTAGAATACAGAATTTATAAAGCCGAAAATTAATGAAAATTTTATAAGTTTTTAAACAAAAAATGCTAAAAACGTTGAAAAGTCAAAATTTATGTATAAACGGTGGGTCGTAACAGAATACGATCGCTAAACGGACACCGAGACGCTTAATTTGATAGGTCGCACGCGACTGTATGTCAATAATAAATTTTCAGTTTTTATCAAATGTATGGAGCGTTGTCAGGGCTTAGGTGGATTTTGAAGAAATGCAGTATTAGGTGATCGGGCAATTTTTCACTTTTTGGCTAATATTAGTGTTTTTTCTGTTGCAGGTACGTGCAGTGACGTCGGGCAAAGGTGATCCAGCCACGAGAAGTGCAGATTCAAGCCAGGTGTTGGACAAAAGTTTAAAAAACCACCCAAAACACACTAAAATTACAAAAAATACCGGAAAATTGCAGTTTCTCGAAAATTTTTCTATGACAAGTGAATACGTGCACTCGCTCAGTAACTAGAGCGCGGCGAGCCGCTTTTTATGATGTACTACACGGCTATATTCACTTTAAGTTGGAGTCAAGAAAAATATTTTATCGTTTTTTCCTTACACAAAATGTCGTTTTCGAGTGCAAAACGGTCAATAATTTGACTTTTTACTATCGAAACGACACTCTGCAACTGGGAAAACAACCGATGCGATAGACTACAATTTTAGAAATAAACAAAAGCTAAGAATTTAGAATACAGAATTTATAAAGCCGAAAATTAATGAAAATTTTATAAGTTTTTAAACAAAAAATGCTAAAAACGTTGAAAAGTCAAAATTTATGTATAAACGGTGGGTCGTAACAGAATACGATCGCTAAACGGACACCGAGACGCTTAATTTGATAGGTCGCACGCGACTGTATGTCAATAATAAATTTTCAGTTTTTATCAAATGTATGGAGCGTTGTCAGGGCTTAGGTGGATTTTGAAGAAATGCAGTATTAGGTGATCGGGCAATTTTTCACTTTTTGGCTAATATTAGTGTTTTTTCTGTTGCAGGTACGTGCAGTGACGTCGGGCAAAGGTGATCCAGCCACGAGAAGTGCAGATTCAAGCCAGGTGTTGGACAAAAGTTTAAAAAACCACCCAAAACACACTAAAATTACAAAAAATACCGGAAAATTGCAGTTTCTCGAAAATTTTTCTATGACAAGTGAATACGTGCACTCGCTCAGTAACTAGAGCGCGGCGAGCCGCTTTTTATGATGTACTACACGGCTATATTCACTTTAAGTTGGAGTCAAGAAAAATATTTTATCGTTTTTTCCTTACACAAAATGTCGTTTTCGAGTGCAAAACGGTCAATAATTTGACTTTTTACTATCGAAACGACACTCTGCAACTGGGAAAACAACCGATGCGATAGACTACAATTTTAGAAATAAACAAAAGCTAAGAATTTAGAATACAGAATTTATAAAGCCGAAAATTAATGAAAATTTTATAAGTTTTTAAACAAAAAATGCTAAAAACGTTGAAAAGTCAAAATTTATGTATAAACGGTGGGTCGTAACAGAATACGATCGCTAAACGGACACCGAGACGCTTAATTTGATAGGTCGCACGCGACTGTATGTCAATAATAAATTTTCAGTTTTTATCAAATGTATGGAGCGTTGTCAGGGCTTAGGTGGATTTTGAAGAAATGCAGTATTAGGTGATCGGGCAATTTTTCACTTTTTGGCTAATATTAGTGTTTTTTCTGTTGCAGGTACGTGCAGTGACGTCGGGCAAAGGTGATCCAGCCACGAGAAGTGCAGATTCAAGCCAGGTGTTGGACAAAAGTTTAAAAAACCACCCAAAACACACTAAAATTACAAAAAATACCGGAAAATTGCAGTTTCTCGAAAATTTTTCTATGACAAGTGAATACGTGCACTCGCTCAGTAACTAGAGCGCGGCGAGCCGCTTTTTATGATGTACTACACGGCTATATTCACTTTAAGTTGGAGTCAAGAAAAATATTTTATCGTTTTTTCCTTACACAAAATGTCGTTTTCGAGTGCAAAACGGTCAATAATTTGACTTTTTACTATCGAAACGACACTCTGCAACTGGGAAAACAACCGATGCGATAGACTACAATTTTAGAAATAAACAAAAGCTAAGAATTTAGAATACAGAATTTATAAAGCCGAAAATTAATGAAAATTTTATAAGTTTTTAAACAAAAAATGCTAAAAACGTTGAAAAGTCAAAATTTATGTATAAACGGTGGGTCGTAACAGAATACGATCGCTAAACGGACACCGAGACGCTTAATTTGATAGGTCGCACGCGACTGTATGTCAATAATAAATTTTCAGTTTTTATCAAATGTATGGAGCGTTGTCAGGGCTTAGGTGGATTTTGAAGAAATGCAGTATTAGGTGATCGGGCAATTTTTCACTTTTTGGCTAATATTAGTGTTTTTTCTGTTGCAGGTACGTGCAGTGACGTCGGGCAAAGGTGATCCAGCCACGAGAAGTGCAGATTCAAGCCAGGTGTTGGACAAAAGTTTAAAAAACCACCCAAAACACACTAAAATTACAAAAAATACCGGAAAATTGCAGTTTCTCGAAAATTTTTCTATGACAAGTGAATACGTGCACTCGCTCAGTAACTAGAGCGCGGCGAGCCGCTTTTTATGATGTACTACACGGCTATATTCACTTTAAGTTGGAGTCAAGAAAAATATTTTATCGTTTTTTCCTTACACAAAATGTCGTTTTCGAGTGCAAAACGGTCAATAATTTGACTTTTTACTATCGAAACGACACTCTGCAACTGGGAAAACAACCGATGCGATAGACTACAATTTTAGAAATAAACAAAAGCTAAGAATTTAGAATACAGAATTTATAAAGCCGAAAATTAATGAAAATTTTATAAGTTTTTAAACAAAAAATGCTAAAAACGTTGAAAAGTCAAAATTTATGTATAAACGGTGGGTCGTAACAGAATACGATCGCTAAACGGACACCGAGACGCTTAATTTGATAGGTCGCACGCGACTGTATGTCAATAATAAATTTTCAGTTTTTATCAAATGTATGGAGCGTTGTCAGGGCTTAGGTGGATTTTGAAGAAATGCAGTATTAGGTGATCGGGCAATTTTTCACTTTTTGGCTAATATTAGTGTTTTTTCTGTTGCAGGTACGTGCAGTGACGTCGGGCAAAGGTGATCCAGCCACGAGAAGTGCAGATTCAAGCCAGGTGTTGGACAAAAGTTTAAAAAACCACCCAAAACACACTAAAATTACAAAAAATACCGGAAAATTGCAGTTTCTCGAAAATTTTTCTATGACAAGTGAATACGTGCACTCGCTCAGTAACTAGAGCGCGGCGAGCCGCTTTTTATGATGTACTACACGGCTATATTCACTTTAAGTTGGAGTCAAGAAAAATATTTTATCGTTTTTTCCTTACACAAAATGTCGTTTTCGAGTGCAAAACGGTCAATAATTTGACTTTTTACTATCGAAACGACACTCTGCAACTGGGAAAACAACCGATGCGATAGACTACAATTTTAGAAATAAACAAAAGCTAAGAATTTAGAATACAGAATTTATAAAGCCGAAAATTAATGAAAATTTTATAAGTTTTTAAACAAAAAATGCTAAAAACGTTGAAAAGTCAAAATTTATGTATAAACGGTGGGTCGTAACAGAATACGATCGCTAAACGGACACCGAGACGCTTAATTTGATAGGTCGCACGCGACTGTATGTCAATAATAAATTTTCAGTTTTTATCAAATGTATGGAGCGTTGTCAGGGCTTAGGTGGATTTTGAAGAAATGCAGTATTAGGTGATCGGGCAATTTTTCACTTTTTGGCTAATATTAGTGTTTTTTCTGTTGCAGGTACGTGCAGTGACGTCGGGCAAAGGTGATCCAGCCACGAGAAGTGCAGATTCAAGCCAGGTGTTGGACAAAAGTTTAAAAAACCACCCAAAACACACTAAAATTACAAAAAATACCGGAAAATTGCAGTTTCTCGAAAATTTTTCTATGACAAGTGAATACGTGCACTCGCTCAGTAACTAGAGCGCGGCGAGCCGCTTTTTATGATGTACTACACGGCTATATTCACTTTAAGTTGGAGTCAAGAAAAATATTTTATCGTTTTTTCCTTACACAAAATGTCGTTTTCGAGTGCAAAACGGTCAATAATTTGACTTTTTACTATCGAAACGACACTCTGCAACTGGGAAAACAACCGATGCGATAGACTACAATTTTAGAAATAAACAAAAGCTAAGAATTTAGAATACAGAATTTATAAAGCCGAAAATTAATGAAAATTTTATAAGTTTTTAAACAAAAAATGCTAAAAACGTTGAAAAGTCAAAATTTATGTATAAACGGTGGGTCGTAACAGAATACGATCGCTAAACGGACACCGAGACGCTTAATTTGATAGGTCGCACGCGACTGTATGTCAATAATAAATTTTCAGTTTTTATCAAATGTATGGAGCGTTGTCAGGGCTTAGGTGGATTTTGAAGAAATGCAGTATTAGGTGATCGGGCAATTTTTCACTTTTTGGCTAATATTAGTGTTTTTTCTGTTGCAGGTACGTGCAGTGACGTCGGGCAAAGGTGATCCAGCCACGAGAAGTGCAGATTCAAGCCAGGTGTTGGACAAAAGTTTAAAAAACCACCCAAAACACACTAAAATTACAAAAAATACCGGAAAATTGCAGTTTCTCGAAAATTTTTCTATGACAAGTGAATACGTGCACTCGCTCAGTAACTAGAGCGCGGCGAGCCGCTTTTTATGATGTACTACACGGCTATATTCACTTTAAGTTGGAGTCAAGAAAAATATTTTATCGTTTTTTCCTTACACAAAATGTCGTTTTCGAGTGCAAAACGGTCAATAATTTGACTTTTTACTATCGAAACGACACTCTGCAACTGGGAAAACAACCGATGCGATAGACTACAATTTTAGAAATAAACAAAAGCTAAGAATTTAGAATACAGAATTTATAAAGCCGAAAATTAATGAAAATTTTATAAGTTTTTAAACAAAAAATGCTAAAAACGTTGAAAAGTCAAAATTTATGTATAAACGGTGGGTCGTAACAGAATACGATCGCTAAACGGACACCGAGACGCTTAATTTGATAGGTCGCACGCGACTGTATGTCAATAATAAATTTTCAGTTTTTATCAAATGTATGGAGCGTTGTCAGGGCTTAGGTGGATTTTGAAGAAATGCAGTATTAGGTGATCGGGCAATTTTTCACTTTTTGGCTAATATTAGTGTTTTTTCTGTTGCAGGTACGTGCAGTGACGTCGGGCAAAGGTGATCCAGCCACGAGAAGTGCAGATTCAAGCCAGGTGTTGGACAAAAGTTTAAAAAACCACCCAAAACACACTAAAATTACAAAAAATACCGGAAAATTGCAGTTTCTCGAAAATTTTTCTATGACAAGTGAATACGTGCACTCGCTCAGTAACTAGAGCGCGGCGAGCCGCTTTTTATGATGTACTACACGGCTATATTCACTTTAAGTTGGAGTCAAGAAAAATATTTTATCGTTTTTTCCTTACACAAAATGTCGTTTTCGAGTGCAAAACGGTCAATAATTTGACTTTTTACTATCGAAACGACACTCTGCAACTGGGAAAACAACCGATGCGATAGACTACAATTTTAGAAATAAACAAAAGCTAAGAATTTAGAATACAGAATTTATAAAGCCGAAAATTAATGAAAATTTTATAAGTTTTTAAACAAAAAATGCTAAAAACGTTGAAAAGTCAAAATTTATGTATAAACGGTGGGTCGTAACAGAATACGATCGCTAAACGGACACCGAGACGCTTAATTTGATAGGTCGCACGCGACTGTATGTCAATAATAAATTTTCAGTTTTTATCAAATGTATGGAGCGTTGTCAGGGCTTAGGTGGATTTTGAAGAAATGCAGTATTAGGTGATCGGGCAATTTTTCACTTTTTGGCTAATATTAGTGTTTTTTCTGTTGCAGGTACGTGCAGTGACGTCGGGCAAAGGTGATCCAGCCACGAGAAGTGCAGATTCAAGCCAGGTGTTGGACAAAAGTTTAAAAAACCACCCAAAACACACTAAAATTACAAAAAATACCGGAAAATTGCAGTTTCTCGAAAATTTTTCTATGACAAGTGAATACGTGCACTCGCTCAGTAACTAGAGCGCGGCGAGCCGCTTTTTATGATGTACTACACGGCTATATTCACTTTAAGTTGGAGTCAAGAAAAATATTTTATCGTTTTTTCCTTACACAAAATGTCGTTTTCGAGTGCAAAACGGTCAATAATTTGACTTTTTACTATCGAAACGACACTCTGCAACTGGGAAAACAACCGATGCGATAGACTACAATTTTAGAAATAAACAAAAGCTAAGAATTTAGAATACAGAATTTATAAAGCCGAAAATTAATGAAAATTTTATAAGTTTTTAAACAAAAAATGCTAAAAACGTTGAAAAGTCAAAATTTATGTATAAACGGTGGGTCGTAACAGAATACGATCGCTAAACGGACACCGAGACGCTTAATTTGATAGGTCGCACGCGACTGTATGTCAATAATAAATTTTCAGTTTTTATCAAATGTATGGAGCGTTGTCAGGGCTTAGGTGGATTTTGAAGAAATGCAGTATTAGGTGATCGGGCAATTTTTCACTTTTTGGCTAATATTAGTGTTTTTTCTGTTGCAGGTACGTGCAGTGACGTCGGGCAAAGGTGATCCAGCCACGAGAAGTGCAGATTCAAGCCAGGTGTTGGACAAAAGTTTAAAAAACCACCCAAAACACACTAAAATTACAAAAAATACCGGAAAATTGCAGTTTCTCGAAAATTTTTCTATGACAAGTGAATACGTGCACTCGCTCAGTAACTAGAGCGCGGCGAGCCGCTTTTTATGATGTACTACACGGCTATATTCACTTTAAGTTGGAGTCAAGAAAAATATTTTATCGTTTTTTCCTTACACAAAATGTCGTTTTCGAGTGCAAAACGGTCAATAATTTGACTTTTTACTATCGAAACGACACTCTGCAACTGGGAAAACAACCGATGCGATAGACTACAATTTTAGAAATAAACAAAAGCTAAGAATTTAGAATACAGAATTTATAAAGCCGAAAATTAATGAAAATTTTATAAGTTTTTAAACAAAAAATGCTAAAAACGTTGAAAAGTCAAAATTTATGTATAAACGGTGGGTCGTAACAGAATACGATCGCTAAACGGACACCGAGACGCTTAATTTGATAGGTCGCACGCGACTGTATGTCAATAATAAATTTTCAGTTTTTATCCGGTTAGGTTAGGTTAGGTTAGGTTAGGTTAGGTTAGGTTAGGTTAGGTTAGGTTAGGTTAGGTTAGGTTAGGTTAGGTTAGGTTAGGTTAGGTTAGGTTAGGTTAGGTTAGGTTAGGTTAGGTTAGGTTAGGTTAGGTTAGGTTAGGTTAGGTTAGGTTAGGTTAGGTTAGGTTAGGTTAGGTTAGGTTAGGTTAGGTTAGGTTAGGTTAGGTTAGGTTAGGTTAGGTTAGGTTAGGTTAGGTTAGGTTAGGTTAGGTTAGGTTAGGTTAGGTTAGGTTAGGTTAGGTTAGGTTAGGTTAGGTTAGGTTAGGTTAGGTTAGGTTAGGTTAGGTTAGGTTAGGTTAGGTTAGGTTAGGTTAGGTTAGGTTAGGTTAGGTTAGGTTAGGTTAGGTTAGGTTAGGTTAGGTTAGGTTAGGTTAGGTTAGGTTAGGTTAGGTTAGGTTAGGTTAGGTTAGGTTAGGTTAGGTTAGGTTAGGTTAGGTTAGGTTAGGTTAGGTTAGGTTAGGTTAGGTTAGGTTAGGTTAGGTTAGGTTAGGTTAGGTTAGGTTAGGTTAGGTTAGGTTAGGTTAGGTTAGGTTAGGTTAGGTTAGGTTAGGTTAGGTTAGGTTAGGTTAGGTTAGGTTAGGTTAGGTTAGGTTAGGTTAGGTTAGGTTAGGTTAGGTTAGGTTAGGTTAGGTTAGGTTAGGTTAGGTTAGGTTAGGTTAGGTTAGGTTAGGTTAGGTTAGGTTAGGTTAGGTTAGGTTAGGTTAGGTTAGGTTAGGTTAGGTTAGGTTAGGTTAGGTTAGGTTAGGTTAGGTTAGGTTAGGTTAGGTTAGGTTAGGTTAGGTTAGGTTAGGTTAGGTTAGGTTAGGTTAGGTTAGGTTAGGTTAGGTTAGGTTAGGTTAGGTTAGGTTAGGTTAGGTTAGGTTAGGTTAGGTTAGGTTAGGTTAGGTTAGGTTAGGTTAGGTTAGGTTAGGTTAGGTTAGGTTAGGTTAGGTTAGGTTAGGTTAGGTTAGGTTAGGTTAGGTTAGGTTAGGTTAGGTTAGGTTAGGTTAGGTTAGGTTAGGTTAGGTTAGGTTAGGTTAGGTTAGGTTAGGTTAGGTTAGGTTAGGTTAGGTTAGGTTAGGTTAGGTTAGGTTAGGTTAGGTTAGGTTAGGTTAGGTTAGGTTAGGTTAGGTTAGGTTAGGTTAGGTTAGGTTAGGTTAGGTTAGGTTAGGTTAGGTTAGGTTAGGTTAGGTTAGGTTAGGTTAGGTTAGGTTAGGTTAGGTTAGGTTAGGTTAGGTTAGGTTAGGTTAGGTTAGGTTAGGTTAGGTTAGGTTAGGTTAGGTTAGGTTAGGTTAGGTTAGGTTAGGTTAGGTTAGGTTAGGTTAGGTTAGGTTAGGTTAGGTTAGGTTAGGTTAGGTTAGGTTAGGTTAGGTTAGGTTAGGTTAGGTTAGGTTAGGTTAGGTTAGGTTAGGTTAGGTTAGGTTAGGTTAGGTTAGGTTAGGTTAGGTTAGGTTAGGTTAGGTTAGGTTAGGTTAGGTTAGGTTAGGTTAGGTTAGGTTAGGTTAGGTTAGGTTAGGTTAGGTTAGGTTAGGTTAGGTTAGGTTAGGTTAGGTTAGGTTAGGTTAGGTTAGGTTAGGTTAGGTTAGGTTAGGTTAGGTTAGGTTAGGTTAGGTTAGGTTAGGTTAGGTTAGGTTAGGTTAGGTTAGGTTTTTTTTTTTTTTTTTTTTATTAAGAAGCTTTAAACATACTTGCTTGTTGAGAGGTCGGCGCTAACGGTATACGCCTCCCTCTCAACTACATTTCTTTTATAAGGACAATTATTGAGTTTATATAATGAAAACAAAAGTTTTAAAACTAAGACTAAGATTAAACACAACAATCAACTATGCTAATAATTCAAGAATAATTGCACTTTTTTTTTTTTTTTTTTTTTTTTTTTTAAACTTAAAACTGAAGATCGTACCCTAAGATTACACACATAACAGTAGTAAAGAGAAATTATTGTTTACAGAAAGTTTTACAAAATATTATAAGTTAAAATAGCCAGCTCAATTCACAAAAGAGATAATGTTTACTTATACTAAGGATTTTAAAATGGTTACAACACAAATCAAACGTACATAAAACACAATACAAAATATTATAGAGTAAAATAGCCAGCTAAATTGACATAAGAGATAATGTTAACTTATTTTGAGGATTTTAAAATAGTTATAACACAAATCAAAACATACATAAAACACATTTACAATTGAAAATAATGAGTCCTACAGGTAATAATAGAGACAGAATTAATCATCAGTAGCGGATTCCGCTGGGGCTTCAAGTTAACTAAGTCACTACCAGTCAACCCCGTGCAATCCAGACGACTCATCGCCAAGCAGCCCACGGGCGGAAGCCACCCCGGCCGCGCGGCCCTCACAGCTGAGCTACCAGTCGCAAAACAACTACAGTTGCGACAGTTGCGATACTCGCAATTATCAGCCGTGCGGACCGCGCAACCCAAGCAACCCCCATCCATGGGCCGCCCGACGGCAGCCATTCAACTCCCAAGCAGGAGTCGTCTGGGTCGCACAGCCCACATTTTTAACATAAACAATCATTTTAAAACATAAACTAAAACTTAAAACTAAAACTTAAAACTAAAACTTAAAACTTAACCAACCCACAGACCACAAAATCAGCTCAGACCAACGGGAATCAACAATAATAACAATAATAAGTACAAGCAATCGACGTACGTCGTCGCACGACGACTGCGACAATCACGACGAGTAGTCGCAGTCGTAATTAAAGCCGTCATAGTTAAAGTATTCGCAGTCGTCATTGAAGCACGCCGACGTACGACTCGCAGCAGCAATGACGTACGTCGACGTACGACTCGTGATCGTAATGACGTAAGTTGACGCACATCTCGCAGTCGTAATGACGCACGTCGACGCACGACTCGTAGCCGTAATTGAAGCACGTCGACGTACGACTCGCAGCAGCAATGACGTACGCCGACGTACGACTCGTGATCGTAATGACGTAAGCCGACCCACGACTCGCAGCTGTAATGACGTACGCCGACGTACGACTCGTGATCGTAATGACGCAAGTAGACGTACGACTCGTACGACTCGTAGTCATAATGACGCACGTTGACGTACGACTCGCAGTCGCAATGACGTAAGTTGACGTACGACTCGTAGCCGCAACGACGCACGCCGACGCACGACTCGCAGTCGCAATTCGAAGTAATTGATGTACGCCTTGCAGTAGCAACTGACGTACGTCTCGCGGCTATAAACGTCGTAGGTAGGGTGGGTTAGAGGGGAGGTTAGAAAAGGTAAGGTTGAGGAGTCGGGGGGCCGCTGAGTGTGGGCTGAGATTGAGGGCTGGGTGAGGGGGCCTGAAGGGGTTGAGGACAGGTTAAGGTTAAGGGGATGGCTGAAGGTGGGAACCGAAAAGCGGTAGCGATTAGGGGGGGGGTTGAGGAAGCGTGGGATTATTGAATGTTTTTAATGAAGCAACGATGGTAACCCAATGATAATGGAATGAATCTATTGTTGATGCCGTGTCTACAACTTCAGTGAGGCTGTATGGATTATTTAGGTGTGCTGATAGTCTGAGATGAGAGCGTCGTGTGGAGCTAAACTCTGGACAGTGTTGCAAGAGGTGATTGATAGTTTGAGTGCTGATGTTGTTGCATGGGCATTTGTTATCAGGAGTGATTTTGAAGCGGTTAAGGTATTCCTTGTGGTATCCATGGTTCGTCAAGAGTTGAGTAATAGGAAATAATGGTTTTACAATTTTGGTATAATTTTGAAGTTCTTGGTAGGTAGAAAAAATAGATTTTATATGCTGAGAACATTGATTATAAAGGTTAACAGATGCATTTTCTGAGTTTAGCTTATTTTGTAGTTTAACATGACTAACGGGAATTTCACAGTGGGTGGGTTGTGAGTGTAGGAGTGCTGCGGATTTTGCTGCCTGATCTGCAAGATCGTTTCCTGGTATTCCGCAATGTCCCCGAATCCAATAGAATTCTATAGTCAGTGCCAGGCTTTTGGCAAGAACTAGCAATTTGTGAATTTCTACTGCATGGCAGTTGGTTGTGTTGGGGTTTTGTAGTTCATTCAATCCAGATTTGCAGTCAGAGAATATTAACGATTTTGGTATTTTGCGAGTGGTGATCCACTTTACCGCGTGCTTAATGGCTAGTAGCTCTGCTTGGAACACGGAACAAAGATCGTGTAATTTGAACTTTTTGATGATATGTTTGTTTGTGTTGGGTTCAATGATGACATATGCGGCCCCAACCTTGTTGCTGTGCTTACTTCCATCAGTGAAGATTTGGTGCGTGAGAGGTTTATTTAATTTTATGAAGTCATCTATTGATGGAAGTTCTGTAAACGTTATTCCTACTCTAAGCGATGGGTGCAGTAGTTGGTTAGGTGGTGTAGGTCTCTCAATAGGAAGATCGCTAGGGGCAAATCTGGTGAAGCCAGCCAGTTTCGTGATTTCAATGTCAGCTACTTCCTCTATTTTAGCGGGAAGCGGTGTAAGCTGAGCAATTGAAATAGAAGAAGCTGTACTTAAAGTCCTAAAACCCTGTATTGACTTGATTGCGAATAGACGTTGCAATGATAGTAGTTTTTTATGAATGAATTTATATTTAAGTGCAGCTGGTGACCAGATACCAGCTGCATAGCAAACAATAGGTTCTATGACATGAGTATAGATGATCTTCACATTACCCGGATGAACACCCCAGGTTGGTCTTATGTAGATTATAAGTTTATTGAAAAGTTTTTTGGCTTTTTCGACAATATGCTCAACATGTTTAGTAAATCTAAGTTTACTGTCTAAGATTATCCCTAGGTATTTTATATGGTTTGTAAAGTTTATTTTACTATTGAGAATGTTGACGTTACACTTGGTTGCCTTTTTAGTTAAAGCCATGACCTGAGATTTATCCGGTCCGAATGTGAGTTTCACTGTATTTCCCCAATCTGTGATAATTTCAAGGGCAGAGTTTGTGATAAGCTCAAGGTGTTGTATGTCACGAGAGTGAGAGATGATTAAGACGTCATCCGCATAAGCCTGCATGTGACATCCGTCAGGAAGGGTTTTGTTAAGTAAGTCGTCCAGAATAAGGTTCCATAGCGTTGGACCACATACAGATCCCTGGATGCAGCCCTTTGTCATTTCCTTTTTCTCGTTGCAGTCTGAGAAGTTGACTGAGACGTTTCTATCCTTAACATAATTAAGCAGTATCTGATAGATGTTTTTGGGGCAATCAATAGCTTTTAGTCTGCTGAATATTGCGGGCCACCATGCAGAGTCAAATGCAGATTTGATATCCAAGGATGTTATTATGACATGTTCTTTTTTGGATTTAGCCTTATTTATTATCGCAAGAGCGCTGTTGATTGCGTTTATGGATGAAGTTTGGAGCTTGAAACCGTATTGTTCCTTGCTGTCATGATTATGGACGTTTATGTGATATGTGAGTCGGTTCGTTATGAGTTTTTCTAGCAGTTTGCCAAAGACATTAATAAGTCCGATAGGTCGATAAGAGGAAGCTTCAGTAAAGTCAGTTTTATTATGCTTGGGAATTATTTTCGCTAATGCTTTTTTCCATATTTTAGGGAAATACGTTATCTCTAGGCATCTATTCATGATGTTTGTTAGCAGTTCCGGAAAATTTAGGGCAAATTGAAGGCAGATGTCTGCGGTTAAGTGGTCTAGTCCAGGGGCTTTCTTGTGATTCATGCCTTTAAGACATTCTATGATTTCTTGTAAAGAAAAAGGTGGTTCGTCCGGATTATTAGGAGGTACATGCATATCTATTGACAGTAGTCTTTGAGAGTTTGTAGAGTCAGGAGTGTTGTCAGGATAGAATTTGTTTAGAAGAGCTCTTGCTGTTTCTTTAGAGTTAGTTGTAAACCTTCCATCATCTAGTTTTAAGGTGGAAGGTGGTTGTGTTAAAGGTCTGGTTTTGATAATTCTGTTGGTTATGCTCCATACATCTTCTTTCTTTTGATTATTACAAAACTCTTTGAAATTTTCAGTAGAGGCAGTTCTGATTGCTTCTGAGTACTCTTTTTTGAGTTTATTTCTCTCCTCTAGGACTTCATCAAGGGGGAGCTTTCTTCGTTTAAGTTTAATGAGTTTGTGATAGTTTGTGATGATTCTTTATTACTGATTTTTTTAGAGTACCTAGTTCATCATTCCACCAGGGTGGTTTATCTCTGGGCTTGGTGGCTCTAGGGAGCGTCTTGTCACAGGACCGCTGTATTGCAGATGTGATTTCTACAATGTGTTCTTCCAGTTCCACAGAGGTGAAAGACTTTATATTAGAACTATCGGGAAGGTGCTTCTGTATTTCTTCGGAGAAGCGTTCCGTTAGGCTTGGCGTCCATTGTAAATGTGAGGTGTTATATCTAAATGTTGATAGCTTTATGTTTCTTGTTGGCTCAAATCTAGTAAGTGTTAGAGCAAATTGTATAGCATTGTGGTCTGAGGATGGACACTTATCTAATTGTACCTTCCAATTGTCTATGTTAATGATACTAGTTGAACTGCCTAGGGTAAGATCAATTATGGATTCTCGGTGCCTGCCATGAGTTACCGTCTCAAAAGTTGGGATATTGCCTGTATTGTGGATTTTCAGCGAGTGTAGTGTGATCATATCATAGATTGAGTTGCCCCTTCTATTGTTTATTTTAGATCCCCACGCGGTGTGCCACCCATTAAAGTCTCCACAAATTACATAATTAGACCCTTGTGTATGATGTAAGAATTGTTCTAAATTTCTCAGGGTAAGATGTTCATCGTTGTTTGGTTCAATATATACTGAGATTAGATAGACTCTTTTGTTTGTTTTGCAGTTGAGTTGTACGATACACAGATTTGAATTTGAGTATTCCGATATCCCAAGTGCGCTATATGACTTTTCCTTAATTAATATAATAGATTTTGTGGGGCGGTTTGATGTGAATTGATACGTGTGATACCCAGGGATTCTTTTGTTCATGGTATCAGAGTTGCCCAAATACGGTTCTGTGATAAATACTAGATCGTCTTTGCTGTCATGTAAGTGGGTGAGGAGTTCATGAAGTGCATTTCTGCTTCTACCTAAGTTAATTTGAGTGCATCTAAACATGTTATATCCCATAATTGATACGAGACCGGGTCCTAAGTTTCATGGTAATCAATCGGGGGCAGCGATTTGAAGTGGCGCTGTGAGCTGAGTTTTTGTTGGTGATGTTATGTTTGTGGTTAAACTGTGAACAATTGTGGCAGTTGGTTTTGTGTTGGTCTGATTTGACCGGGCAGTCTTTATATTCATGTGACTGGGAGGAGCAATGGGAGCACGCAGTGCTTTCGTTGGTACATCTCTTTCTGGTGTGCCCGAATTGAAGGCATTTAAAACACTGCAGGAGAGGAATATAATCCTCTGCATGAACTCTTTGGTGGTTAACATTTACGTAGCCTGCACCTGTAATGGCTTTCCAGAGTGAGGGAGTAACAACGAAAGCGGCGTTGTACAATTGATCTTTCCTATTACCGTGGGAAAATTTGAGTTGGATATCGTCCCACTTGCTCAAATTTTCCTTGACACAATCATTTTGTTTGCATACAATATCAGTGAGGGCTTCAGAAGTTATCTTATTGGAAATGCCCTTCAATATAATCATAGGTTTTAAAGTGGCAGCTGGTTTGGCAGTGATACTACTATCTTTATCAATTTTATTAAGAGCAACTTCCAGGTGATCCAGCTTGTCAAATTCAGCTATTATTCTGTTGTTGGAGACGTACCTCACGTTCGCAGGAGAGAAGTTGGTGTCGGTAAGAGAGACGCTGTCCCTCCAGGCTTGCAGAGTGTCTGCTGAGCTGGTGCCCTCTCCCTTTGGTGCGATGATCATGGCGTGCTTGAAGGAAGGTGCAGAGGTGAGTCCCATAGGAGCTGTGGTCTTCGATCTCCTCAGGTGAGCCGGTGCTTCTCTTGTGGGAATGCCGGGAGTGCTAGGGATGATGACTTCAGCTGATGGTGCGGCGGTTTG